>CM045725.1:0-10000000 GCA_024703675.1 Drosophila nebulosa | reverse complement strand
TTCTCTCTTTATCTAGCAAAATAAAACATTTTATATCATTCTCTTTAATTTTTTTCGTATTATTATGCACGCCTCAATAAAATATTACATTTACCAATTATAAATTTTCGCAGAAAACATTATTAATATGATACCTCTCTCTCTCTCTCTTTCGCTCTTCGTACAGTGGTTAACTGGAAGCTGTTTCCGTTCTAGTGAAAGTGCAGCCGTGGAACATTTTGGAATTGGCACACGTCGATTTTGGTTTTAATTGCCATCTTGAAATTTGATTTTTTGATAAACAAATCTTTGCAGTTAAATTTGTGTTTTTAGCTAGAATTTATTATTATTATAATTGTAATTGTTTTTAGTTCTAGCCCCAACAACAACTAATTTAAAAACAAAACAGAAAAAACAACAAAAAAATACAATTGATTGTTAAACAAGAAAAAACTGAACAAAACATGTTATATTATATAATTTAATTTAATGCAAATCTTGTATAAAATAGTACATACTTATTTCTGTATAAATAGAAGATGCAAACTCAACAAAAAAACAAACACACAAAGTTCATACTCTCATTCCTATATTTTTGGCAAAAAGCATTAAGAAAAGACAAGTAAATACGAACAAAAAAATCCCACTTTCCAATGTGATAAAAACAAGATATATAATTCTACACCTACTTAACAAAAATATTTATGGTTTTTCGATTTGATTGAGAATGTGTAGATTTTTTTTTGCTGTAGAAAGTACATATTTACCTTGCCGCACTTTTGCCTACAAGAAAACTTAACAAATTCCATTTTATATTCTTAAACGAAATTCATTAATTTAAATTTACATAGTTTAATGATCTATTTTTGTTTAAACAAAACAAACATATATACATACACACCCACAAAATTAAACACACATTATATATACTGAATAAGTTTTAGTTGTAGTTAACCGAAAATTGTTTAAACAAAAAAAAAAAAATGAGAAACTGTACATTTATCGCATACACAAAAAAAAATTATAATTTAAGAATACATTAAATCAATATACATATACAAGAAAAGAACAAAATTGTTTTTAATATTTTCAACTAAGTCGGCAAAGAGAAGAGAAGAGCCAAATGTCATGTATTCAATTTTCAGGACATTTCGATTTTAATATTTTATATAAACTTTAAAGTTTCTAATTAGATTTTGATCTTCTAGTTATATATTGATAGTAGTACGATTTTACTAGTTACCTTCAGTATCGTATTCTCCTTTCAAATTCTTTTCGTTTCAATACTGACAAATTATTCAGCCATATGTTGGGGAAACCATCAAAAGTTAGGTTTGCTTTAAAAATATTATAAATTTGTTCAAATTCTAGCAAAGAATATTCGCAATAGGCAATTAGTCAGCTTTTAACACACTCACCAAGTGTTTACTATAGTCATCATCATATCAGGTCAAATCTGTTTTAAGCTGGCTATGTTTCCTTTCAATTAAAAGCATTGTTTGATAAGAAAGAGGTCAACTCCTACCACATAGAGCAGAAAAACCTTCCAGTCCGCATTATAATAACTTGCTAGCAGTAGGCAACTTTCTATGTTATCTTATCGCTGGCAATCAAAAATGACATATTTTTATTTTAAGTATGAACCCATCACATATAGAAAATTGTTGGATAGAATATAAAGAGAATCAAATTAAAAGCAAACTAAGGTATTGATTTAAAAAATCTCCAGGCAAGTTGAGCATCAAGTCTTTGTTCCTGGCATGTATTGCACATTTTCTTCAATGTCTAGGAGCCCTTGGTACTTGTGGGCAATGGCAAGTAACGATTATAAGTGACCAAATTGCGGACTAGTGCTCCCACAGAGAGCATACAAACAATACCGGCAGGCATTAGTTTCCCAGATCGATTCCAGCGGGCGCCCATCATACCGGCCAAAAATAATGAAGTGCCCAACTGAAGAAGCGGACGTGGCGGATCTTGAGAGTTCAGATGAGCGCCATAGCCCAGCAGAGCTCCAAAAGCCAGACCAGCTCCCAAGGAGGGAACAGAACCTTTACGAGTATTGTGAAATCAGTCAATGTTGCACAACAATATAATGTGTTAATTAAATTCACCTGCTTTCGCGTAGCCCATGATGCCGCCAGCGGCAACTGTGGCGGCGTAAACATATCCCAACCAGTCAACAGGCATTTTCTTGTCAGTAAAATTACCTTTTCTAACGTTTATAAACGAAATGTAAATACGCAGCCAAACAGTTTAATAGTGATTGGAGATGAGTTCGTGAAAATCACTAAAAACTATCGATAACCACCATAATTTTTTGTGTTTCAGAATTTTAGTGTTGAGTTCGCCGCACTTATGTTCGATTCGCCACACTGATGTGAGCATAAATTCGCCCCGCAAAATTGAAAATTATTGGAGATTACAGGAAAATTACAAAAAATTTAACAAATTCAATTTTTGCAGCTTGTGCACGTCTTCGCTTTGTTGTAGCGCTTATCAACGCCACGTCGCGCTAGCAAGCAGCAGCTCCAATAGCAATCTAAACTGCAACTCCAAGCACACACGAACACACACAAATACACACAGCGCAGTCTTTAGAAGAGGAGTGTTTGGCCAGCGGTTAGGTGAGAGGAGTGGAGAGGAAAGCGAGGCAAGCAAGATGAGCAGCTCAAATGCAGGCCAAAGCCAACGCCAGCGTATGATCCAGGAGAAATGTCAAACTCTCCTCACCCAAATGCTGCGCGATGAGGATAACAAATATTGCGTGGACTGCGATGCGAAGGGTAAGTGGGAATCAGTAAAAAGAGGGGGGTGGTAGATAAGGCGAAATCTGCTGACGTACACCCACAACTAGTGAGATAGATATACAGAAACTAACGTAAAGATAATGAGATGCACTAGGCGTCATGTGAATCATCATTCTATTTTATTGATCGATCTTTCTCTCCTTTGGCAGGTCCTCGATGGGCGTCTTGGAATCTTGGCATGTTCCTGTGCATTCGATGTGCTGGTATTCATCGCAATCTTGGTGTTCACATTTCGCGAGTGAAATCCGTGAATTTGGATACATGGACACCGGAACAGGTTATCTCGTTGCAGCAGATGGGCAATTCGCGGGCTCGAGCCGTCTATGAGGCGCAATTGCCGGATGGTTTCCGTCGCCCGCAGACAGACACGGCTCTGGAGAATTTCATACGTGCCAAGTATGAGCATAAAAAGTATTTGGCTCGCGAATGGGTGCCACCTTCACCACCGAAAGTCGATTGGGGCAAGGAAATCGATGAGGAATTGGAGCGACAGAAGCGCAAAAAGAAGGCCACCGGCGGATTGGGTGGCGGTGGTGGTGGTGGCATCAGCACATTGGGTTCAACGGTTGGTGACAAACGTCTTTCGGCCACGAACAGCGCCAATACGACGACATCCACTGCCAAGCACACCCCACTCCCTGCACCGTTGCCCAAACCGAAACCTCATCAAGTTGGCGGCGGCGCAGGTTGCAGCCCGAAGACTAACCTACGCAATCCTAGTAGCAACAGTTCCAGTGCAGTTGCCATTGAAAGTGATCTCCTGGGTCTGTCGTCGCCCACAAAGCCCTTGGCTGGCAGTGGGAATGGGAGTGGCTCTGCCAGTCAAGATTTACAAAACGAAAGTTTCACCAGTTTCCTGAGCGCCGGCACCTGTGAGCAAATTAATGGCAATGCGGGAGAGACTATTGCCAATGCCTTAGCCTCGCCATCCTCCAGCAGCAATCAAGCCGTCAAGCCCAGTTCGTTGGCTCAGGAAGAGCAGGACTTCTTTAATCAGGGTTCACTGTGCGGCACTGGCGACAAAGATCAGGCGGGCAAACTCTCTAAGGATAGCATCCTGGCCCTCTATGGCAATGCACCGACTGGCCACAATCCACAAATGGGTTTCGGCAACTTCACCGGCATGGCACCCGGTGGCTATGTGCCCCAGCAGCAGCAGCAGCAACAGATGCCGCATCAGTTTATGACGCCGCCTAATTCCGTTAGCATGTACAATGCGCCGGTAATGGCAGCTCCCAATGCCTTTAGCAATGCTTCCATGGGCATGGGTGTGGGAGTGGGATTCCCGGCTGCCGGCGGACCAGTTGGCAGTCCCTATAATAGCCTGCCAGTACAAGGAACAGCAGCGAATCTTATGCAGACCAATCAAAGCCTGCTCAGTGGCGGAATGAATTGGTCGCCACATCAGCAGCCACAGCAACAACAGCAGATCCATCCGCAACTGGCTGGTCTAGGAATGAATTTGCTGCAACCGATGGCTAGTGGCGGAAGTGCGGGGGCTGCTGCTGCTAATCTTGGTGGCATGAATCCCAACGGCTCGATTCCCTCGTCAATGACATCAAATTTAAATCAGCAATTCGGCAACTTAAATATCGGTAATGTCTGGCAATAAACATAAAAACGCAGAGGCTGTCGCTTCTGTTGGCCACCAACATTATTCCTTTATGTAATTGTTTAAGACATAAGTAAAGCTAATTAAATATATATATATATATGTGTATATCGGTTGATTGGTTGACACATACAAACACACACACACACACATATATATATATATATACATATGTAAATGTAATTGATTTCCCTGTAATGACTTGCCGCCAATTCAATTCAGTTCAGCTCAGATTCAAAATACAATATTGTACGTAATTTGATTTTTAAGCAACGTGCAAAGTGTGTTGGCCCGTGCTTATTTATTCCAATTAATTAATACTATTAAAAACATGTTGAAATGATGAAGATGATGTTTGATGTTCATTTGTTCATGAGCAACAACAATTTAGCTAGATTTACATATAAACACATACACATACATACACATATATGCATATATACGTAATTCGTCCACGAAGAGATTTTTGGCAAGCGTACTTCTTTGAGCGAATTGAGAATTTATGTATTGGTTTTTTAACATAATAAAGTAAACATGTGTAATATTAAACAAAAACTTTTTTTCAAGTCACACTTATCTATTCATCGCAGCAGACTGGTTATCAACAGAAAAAGCGACATGGCCTATGCTCATCTGTCTTTAATTTCGATCTAGGTTTTTTATTCTTAAGAAGCAGCATGATCGAAACATGATATATGATTTTTCGGGTGGAAATAGTGATTTAGACAAGAACTAAATAATCTCTTCTAATTTCGATTAAGATAGTTTGCTTAACCTACTTTCCAAGGACTATACTATATTAAGGGCTATCCCTGTAAGGAAATTGTATGTCGAACAGTTTTCGATATAGAAAAAGATAAATATAGCAAATGCATAAAAAAACTTTTAGGTTTTTCTTGAAAATAGTTTATAATAATGAGAAATGGATCAACTCGATTAAGCTAATGATAAATTTAATTTTGCAGCTCCACTTTGAATTTTTTTGGCACCCGCCCACATATTTGCCATTCGCATGGAAACGAATTTAACCAAAGCAACTCTGAAATGTATGTTGCAATCTTTTATTTATTGTGTTTAGTGAACACCCTATCCTCTCCCCCCGACACCTTCATTATAACACGTCAACCGAAAACAATAATAGCTTAGCCAAATACTTCATAAATTCCCCATTCCAAATTGTCATTTGAGAAAAATGGGCGAGCCAAGTAAGACCCCAAATGACGACAAGTCAAAAGAAGCAAAGGAAGGAGGAAATCCAACCCAATTAGAGATGTCAACGAAGGAAGCCTATTTTGCATCCCTTGCGGAATGGGCCAAACAAGCGGCCATACAACAAAATGCAATGGCCATGTTTCCCTATTACCTGATGGCCAACTATCCACAGCTGTTCCAAGCATCAGCGGCTGGAACAGGAACAGCTGCATCATCAGCATCAACAGCCGCCCCCCCTTCTGTGGAACTTCGGCTACGGTTTGCCCCACCAGGGCAAGCAGCTGGCGCCGCACCCGGACTAGTTCCAGCGGCACGTCCAGCGTTTAACCGATTCCGCGTGCCCGATGAACAGCAGCAGCAACAGATTATCAATACATACGGAGGTTACGAGTATGTGTTGGCACCATTTTGGAAACGGGCGGTGGCCGAAGCCATCGATATGCTCATGTTGTTCGTGCTAAAAATCATTGTGACCTTTGGCATAGTTAATTTCTTTGATATTGATTTCGACAAGGATGTAATGCGACGAACCCTGGACGAGGAGGACATCTTTTTTAGCTTTTTTGACATTTCCATGGACTTTTTGTCGCTGTCATCGAATCTACTGATTATTGAGCTGTTAACCAAACTGATTGTCTGCTGCTATGAGGCTGTATGGACTGTGTTTTATAATGGAGCCACGCCAGGAAAATCGCTGATGAAGATTCGGATTCATTATGTCGAAGCTGTGTTACCTTTGCAGGTTGTGCCACAATTTGTGTTACAGCCACGCGAGCCTCTGCGTGCTCTGCTCTATCCGGCGGAGACGCCCGGTCTAGTTCGAGCTTTTATGCGAGCTCTGGCCAAAAATCTTGTGATGACGCTGCTTTTCCCTATTTGCATAGTAATGGTATTCTTCAAGAACAATCGCACTGCCTATGATATGATTACGAAGACCATTGTGGTGGAGACCAATTCGAATGCCATATACCGGAATCAGATCCCGCCCCAGGCCAGAGTGCGTTAGTGGAGTTTAGCAGCCAAATTGTGTACAAGAATTTTAAGTTTCTGTTACAGATAAACTAAATTTATATCGTTATATATTGATGTCAGTCTTGTAAAGTAAAATAAGATAGTAAATACATCCGAGATTCTCAAATAATCTAAATCAGTTAATAGGGAACGTCAACATCTTGATCTAAACCACATAGGACTTCAAAATTTGTTTCTCGTTAGGATTCAGCTGAAATGCAAATGTCCATGGGGGACCTTTTGTCAACAGGAAACCTCTCCAAAAATTGGAAACAAATAATACTAATCAAATTTTTGTGTAATTTTTAAATTTTGCGCACGAATTCAAAACACTTAAAATACAGTGCTGAAAAGTATTCATGTATTGCATGTTGCCAACATCAGTGTTGGTAAATAAGCGTGTTTTGTTGTTGGAACTGGACCCACAAATGGACTTTCATCTTGTTATTCTGGACTTTATTTTTGTTTAAAATCAAACAACATGGACAAGTGGGTGCAGCTTAATAACCAGGCGGCTGGAAGGGACAAAATTGCCAGGTAAGTGAAACTTAATTAATTATTTCCATTCATTTTTGAGATCCTGAATGGGCGGCACGACGGCAAATGTGGGTCGATTTGCATCTTTCCTTATATGTGATATAATGAGAGATTTTCTAAATATAAGCACACTGCCGCTTGCTTAAAACATAGAGCAAATGTCTTCACCGAATCTTATCATTTAATCCTGGCATTACTTTTTCAGACTCATACAGTATGCTTCGCGTGCACTCTGGAACAGTTTGGAAGCCACCAACGCCACACCCGCTTTGGTGGACAACTTCAAAACCGTTGAATATATCCTCAGTACATTCCGCAAGTGTGAGTCAAAAGTCTACAATGATATCTATCTATCTAATCTAATCCACCGCTTATCCCGTAGTGCTACGTTTCGGCAAATGTCTGGATGTGTTCTATGCTTCGTTGCGCACTCTTCATTATCCAGATCTTACTATTCGCGTTACCTTAACATTGGGCAAGCTGTCGCAAACTTTGTTCCTGTTCGCCGATCATTTCCTGTGGCTGGCCAGAACTGGCCTCACACAAGTGAATACCAAGCGCTGGTCAAACATGGCCAACAAGTATTGGCTATTCTCAATTATCATGAATTTATGTCGGGATTTCTATGAGATTGTGAGGGTCCTGGATTTACACAAGGCTGGTGCTAAGGGTGGCATTTCCCGTTGCCAAATTCCCTGCAGTCTGAACTCGCCCGCAGATTTCAAACGCTTGGCACTACATTCATATATCCTGCTGCAAGGACACAAGGCCATAGCTGTGGATACATTAAAGAATCTGTGCGATTTCTTTATACCCTTAACAGCCCTGGACTACACTAGTCTCACACCTAGGACAATTGGTGTCCTTGGAGCCATATCATCGGTGGCTGGTCTCTGGGCAATGTTGGAGCCCACGGCTAAGCTGACACCTGCATAGAAACATTTACATGTGACCTGAAAATTCTGTTTGTTGTAAATATGTATTAACTGTGTGTGTGCACATTGTTTATTTTTGCTGTCCTAATCTAAGTTATAAAGTTAAAAAATGAAAAAAAGTTTAAAGTGCATCAAATAAATAATTTCAAGCCATTTGTATTTTAAAAATGTTCCATCTCTATGCGTTTCGAGGTGAATGGCACGAAACAGCTGTTGTGTCAGTGCTTTTCAGTAAATGGCAAATATTTTGGTTTATTTTTTTCATACTTTTATCAATTGGCCGAGAACTGTTTTGTTGTTGTTTTGCGCTGTTGTTAGTTGGGGGCGCTTATCTGGTAATTAGAGTCCATCATTTCAATGTGTCATTATAACCTACATAATTGAGGGGTCCAGTGAATGAATATGAACAACTATACATATTCGGCTCTGGCCAGCGGCGGCACCGTGGATCAGCATAATTTCAAGAATTGTTGTGGCCATCGGGCCTGGTGTGTCAAGGACATATGCGGCATATTCTGTGTTATCATGACATGGCTCCTTATATTGTTTGCGGAATTCGTGGTCATGCGATTGATACTGATGCCCAGCAATTATACGGTTTTCAGTACGATCAATATGATTATATTCCAGGCATTGGCTTTTTTGGCATTTGCCTCCCACATACGCACCATGCTCTCTGATCCGGTAAGTTGCAGGAAAAAATAAATAAATCTCTTAACTAAATGACTTTGCTCCGCATCGTAGGGAGCTGTTCCTCGCGGTAATGCCACCAAGGAAATGATTGCCAGCATGGGCTATCGTGAAGGTCAAATGTTTTACAAATGTCCCAAATGTTGCAGCATTAAGCCGGATCGTGCTCACCATTGCTCTGTGTGTCAGCGATGCATACGCAAAATGGATCATCATTGCCCGTGGGTTAACAATTGTGTGGGCGAGAATAATCAAAAGTACTTTGTACTCTTTACTGTAAGAAGGAACACGCACAAATTTTATAAGTATTATAATAATCACTCTCTCTCTCTCCGTGACTTTCTCTTTGCAGTTTTATATAGCCTCCATATCGTTGCATACGCTCTTTTTGGTTCTAACACAATTTGCCGAATGCGTAAAAAACGATTGGCGCACCTGCTCACCGTACTCACCGCCGGCGACTATATTTCTCTTACTATTTCTTACCTTTGAGGGTCTAATGTTTGGCATATTCACCATTATAATGCTGGCCACCCAACTAACAGCCATTTTCAATGATCAAACTGTAAGAATAACCCCAAACTGAATGTTCATATTTGGGAATTAACTTGGATTTTGTGCTATTTCAGGGTATTGAACAATTAAAGAAGGAGGAAGCTCGTTGGGCCAAAAAGTCGCGTCTAAAGAGCATACAATCAGTATTTGGACGTTTCTCTTTGGCTTGGTTCTCGCCATTCACGGAACCAACTTGTCGCACAAAGTTTAGTCCACATTTCTATTCGGTTTGAATCACCTTTTTTTCATCATCTTGGCTTAATTTAAACGAACAATATTAGAAACGTACAAACAACAACAAGAAGTTGTTGATTAAAAAACCTCCTTGTGTATGTGTGCGTGTGTATGTTTTTTTTATAACTGAGGAATTTCTTACTTAAACTATAAAATGTATTTATTTTATTACTTAATTTGCAATTGCAATTCAACATTTAAAATTTGATGTATGAAAATAATCAGAACAAACAATTTTCAATAAAGTTATAAGCAAACAGAACAACTAACAAACAACTGCATTAACCTATACAGAGATCATGATGAGCAGAGATCATACATGTTTATGTATATATTCATATTCCTTAAACTCTTTGGACACCGCACTCTCGGTCGCTCGGTCGGTGATCAGCCGTTGACAGCACTTTGGTTCTCTCTCGAGGCCAAAATTATCCGCGTATCTGCTCTATGAGTTTAGTCTGAGAACAACGATCGGAGATCCAGGAGGTGTCTGCTGGACGTGGTGCGCGCGCGTTCGTTAGTTGGTTGTATATAGTATTTATATATAGAAAAGAAGGCAAATGAAAAGTGTGTATTTTTTTCATTTTATTTCGGTGTCAATTATGTGAAATTTCGGCTGCGATTGTGTGATTGTGTTTGCGGTGCATTTTCAATTTTAATTAAATAATTTATATTAATTGCCCAAGCAATTCCAACAGAAATAAAATAGAGGAATTTTTCTTCAATTTCAGTTAAATTTTTAAGAAAAAACGGAAAATTTTGAAAAAGTAAAAAAGAAAATTCATTGTATTTATGTGTTTTTGTGTGCGCCGCCGCTGCCGCCGCCGATTTCTAAATATAAAAATCCATTTTCGGTTAATGCCGCATTAAAAAAAAATAAGAAAAATATTTAACCATTTGTTTTTCCAATTGCGCCCTAATCCTTCAAAGAAATATCGAAAAGCGAAGTCCTGAAAAGTTTTTTACCCAATTTTTCTACAAGCAAAAAAAGGTGCTGCATCTGTGCTTGTGTGTGTGTGTGTGAGTGAGTGTGTGCTTGCCCCATGTTAAGGTGGCCCTGTTTTGGCTAATTATATAGTGAGACCTGAACATGGAAAGATCGCCACCAGCAGAAGCAGCAGTCGCAGTTGCCGCCACCGACGCCGCTGCTGATGAGGCTGACGTCGCAGTAGGTAAGTTCTTCCCCGTTTTCTCCTGTTTTTGGCTCCCCCTTCCTCCAACAGACAATAGAATTTTCGTTTTTGTGTGTATTTTTATGACCATCGTACGGGCTCCGTCTACAGGCACGTCTACGTGGTCCATGTCCGTATCTTGTCTATCCGGCCTCTAGTGCGGTTACGTAATTTTCGAGAAAAAATTTTCATTATTGTATCTTGGAAAATGGTTGTCAGATTGTCATATGGAGGGAGGCAGGGGGAAGGTTTGCCAACTCGAGATCGAGATGCTTCTCTCCTATGCTTCACATTTGATTATAGTTGTTCATGTAGAAAGCTTCGACATGGTCGAATTGAATATAGTTTTTGTCTGCGTTTATGAATAATATTTGGAACTATTTTTAGTGCATACTTTTGCGATACCCTAAGTTTTGCTATACAAAAAAACATAAGCGTATTGGCACTTGTAAGTTACTCAATTGGCAACTCTCAAGAAATCATAAAAAAGTTTTTAAATAGAGAAACAATTAAAAAAAAGGAATGTTATTTATTCAAAAAAGTCGTTTTTTTAAGAAACCTAAGAAAGCATACAAGTTAAATTGCAAAACATTTTTGCAATTCCTTTAATCCCAGTTGAGCCGAATCGAAATTTTTTTTATTTATAAATTTATTGTGAGTCTTGCTAGACTGAAAATTATCTGTACTCAAGTTAAGACAGTTTATGTTGACCCAAATACAAGAATTTTTTTAAATAGCTTAGGCATAATAAAAACTTAATTTTCTTAAAACAAAATTGCTTAAACGAATGTTTAGCCTGACTACTGACAAGAAGGAAAACGTTTTTAAGTCATTTGCAATCTTAGATTCATTAACTGGAATGTCTAGATATTTAATGTAAGCCAATTTCAAAATTATATTTAGCTTGCCATTTTTAGAATAAGAAATTTTTAAGTAAAAATTCGAAATATTCAAATGATAAATATTTAGAGCAATATTTAGCCTGTTATTGGTCACAGTCGCTAGAATATATTCTTCAGCTCAAATTACAGATCAAGTAGCTGTAAAATATATTTTTAACAAGAAATTCAGGAGATTTATAAGTTCCTAAGAATAACTTGAACAGATTAAATCTTTTACCCGTCGCTCCAGGGTAACACAAAGTTGATCAGTTTTGGCATTTTTGATAATAGACAGCGATGTTGCCGGTATAAATATGTGTAGATGTTTAGATAGTCGTAGTCACATGAATAGTTTTTCGAATATTTAAAATTTTTTTTTTTGTTTTTGCAAATATTTATTAGTATTCATTTTGATAGAAGAAATACTGACAGTCGATATGTATCCGTTGTAATTGTTTACAGAACCTCCTGGCCACAACATAGAATCAGCAGCATCATCATCGTCTTTGCCAAGTAGACCGCCGCCCCGCATCACATTTAGCGAGAATTCCAGCTCCCTAATTCGTTGCATACCCAATGAGCGGGCAACATTATTTGTCAAAATCGATTGCGATGAGGAGGATGAAGCGGAATTGCTGCCCTTCAAATTCGAATGGTAAGTCACAATCCATTAATTATCTTGTACCTGGGTGAACTAATGTTTTTGTGGCTTTGAATGATTCACTGGCAAGGGGGTCTCTGCATAATGCCAAATGCCAAATTTTGCGCACTTAACATATGATTTCTCCTTCACGCTTGTCAGGCAACGTTCCCAAGAGAGACAGAGAACGAGACGTGGCAGAGCAGAGATAGAGAGATGCAAGAGAAATGGAGGAATAATGAGATGCCTGCGACTGCGCCGCCACTCTTTTGAACATCTTTCTCTATTTGGTTCTTTGGGCTGCCCTGGCCAAATGAGCAAGAATTGGCGGCCAGTTCCACTTTGTCGATCGGCGCATTAACATATCCGTTGCCCAAGCATTTTCGTTTTTCAATCTATATATCTTTAGATACACACACACATACGCACACGTCTACACATACATATATATCGAGTGCGGGGATTGTGTGTATAGTGCGTAAGATATTTGGGGCTGCTCACATTGCGTATACTTAATAAATCAGAAATACTTGGAAATCAATCAATTTCGTGATAATCTCTGGAAATGTGTGGATTTTTATTACCAGCTACTACATAGAGATAGAGAGAGAGATCTCTTTTTAGTACCTGCATTCTATATATTCCACGGACCACTGAAGAAAACTATGGCAAATAGCTAAATTTAGCCAGATTAACAAATCGGTTCTCGGACGCTCGTTTTGTGTCGTTCTGCTCCGTTCTGTTGTGCTGCTCGACGAAAGAATTGTTTCTTAATTTTTTTTTTTTTTTTTTTATTTTGGCTTTTGCTTGTTTCGGGGGGCATTTCGGAATTTCGGTAATTTGGTATTTTAATAGTGTGCGTCAAAAACATTTCAATTTTTATGCCTTAAAAGTGCTCAATGTAGTTTTTTTTAAACGAAATCGAAAATTACATAATAGCCGAGCACAATATTCGGGCAATATCCCGTGTGAGAACAACAAAGAAATAACAACAACAACAAATAAAACGCAATCGAAATAACAACATTTGAAAATTCTCAATTTCGAGTGAGTGAGGGAAAACAACAAGTTATTAGCGTTTCAAAATGAAAAACACATCCCAAAAATAAATTGCCAAAGACAAATAAAACGCAGCAGTAGCAGAAGAAGAAGAAGAACCTGTTGTGTTGTCTAGGATCTTCTCGTCTCTCTCTCTCTCGGGCGCGTCGTCTAAATTATTGCAATTTTCGGCTGCGGCTTCTGGGAGTGGGAAGAACCGAAATACAATTTGAGCATTTTATTTATAAACATTCTTGTTTGGATTGATATATTTTCGTCATTTTTCATTGTAGCGATACAAAATTTTGTTTGATGTTGTTGTTATTATTTTTAGGCTTATTTCTGTTTATTAGGTAATAATAAAATGCCAAAATAAATAAATGACGTGAACACGTTTTTACGCTCAATGTTCGCACGTGCCAAAATATTTTGAAAAATTATTGAAAAATTCATTAATCAATTGCCAAAAGAGAGAAAACACTTTTGTGTATATAGCTATTGTATGTATATATAGTTGAAATTTTTACGAATCGGAAACGCCATGGGCAACGGATGTTCGAAATGCTGTCAGTGTAATGAACATAAACAAATTCATGGCACGCTCTCCTCTGCCTCGTCAGTTTATAGGAAAAGGTAGATTCATTTATAGGAATGATGCGGTTAAACGGGCTCCAACGGGCTCCTACGGATTGTGTGAACTTAACCATTTTAATCTCTTAACAGGAGCCGTGGCGAAATACCAATTGAAAACTCCGATCGCTTTCGCATTACACAGACCAGCAATGCTGTCCAATTGGCTGTGGAGCATGTGCAGCGCGAGGATGCTGGACATTATACGCTATTTGCCCGCACCAAGAGCAATGATTTGGTGCGCCGTCATGTCGAACTGATTGTCGAGGACAGATCGACGGGTGAAGATCCCCCAGTTTTTGTGCGTCGCCTTGTTGATCTGTCTGTTAAAGTGGGAACACGAACGCGCCTCCTAACCGAAATTCGCAGCTCAACAGATCTAAAGGTAATATCCCTAAGTAAACTCAAATACCTTGCTCGCCCCTGAGTGAAAATCCTGAATGTGGACCCTTTCAAAGTGTTTTAAATTCATGGAAATGGGTAAATCTCGAGAGCTCCAGTCCCGGGCTAAAAAGGAGCTTAAGTCCTTTAAGTACGCTATTGGCGATAATAGTAAGGAACATTTTGAGGCTCAAACTTTGGCGTAATTGGTTCTAACATCTCCTTTTATTTAGATATATAAGATCCTACTTTAATTTAAGAAGCATTTTTGAACAGATTTGCCATTTCAATATTGCATGTTATTTTGCTTACAGCTTACCTGGTATCGAAATGATCGAAGAGTATGCGAGAATGATCGCATAACTGAGATCAATGAGGGCACATTCCACTATTTGGAGGTGAGCCCAGTTACCTTGGAGGATGGCGGTCAATGGATGCTAATGGCCGAGAATTTGGGTGGACGAAATTCTTGTTTGGGCACTCTTAACGTCCTTGTGCCCAAGGCCTACAAGACACCAGAATTTGTGGAGGAATTGCGCGCTGTATTAACCGAACAGGGCACGGTCTCCCTTGAGTGCAAAGTGGTGGGAGTGCCAACTCCGCATTTGCGCTGGTTTAAGGACTCCAAGGAAATTAAGGCTGGTGATATATTCGCTCTAACGGCTAATGCTGACGATCCCACATCGCTGGGTACATACACATGCGAGGCAAGGAATTGCATGGGTGTCACCTATTCCAGTTCCAAGGTTCATGTGGTCGGACGCGGCAGTCGTGAAGGTTCCCTTAAGCCAGCCGATAAGTGAGTGTTGTCGTCACTAATTTAATCTCTTACGAGACGAGAACTCTTTCTTTGATGTTCTTGGTCTTTCTCTTTAGTGTCTCCAATAATTCACCGCCTCCGATTTTTACGAACGAACTGCGAGACATGAGCGTCCGCATTGGCGAGACAATCATTCTCGGCTGTCAAGGTGAGCATCATCATCAGCGGCCGCAGCAGCACCGGCAGCAGTGAGCAATTGAGCATCTTCCCTGGCAACTTGCCAAAGCATTTTTGTTTACTTTTCTCACACACTTGGGCACGGACACGGACACGGACACTTGTGGTCTAGTTTTGTCTACTTGCTTGTTTGCTCTAGAAACTTGAACTCGATGAAATGGTTGAAATACCGCGAATGTTGAGGTGGGTCATCAACATTGCCGAAATGCTTCGATCAAAACAAAACCCACGATAATTGCCCGAACTGAGAAAATAACAAAAATGCTGAGGCAGCAGTTGAGGCGAGAGAAATTGCTCTCTTCCATGTGGTGGGAGTGGATGATGATCATTTTTTTAAATTTATTTGTTTCTCTCTCTCTCTCTCTCTCTCTCTCTCTCTGGGTCAATCCCTCATCTTTTGTAGTGGTTGTTCCACCATGGCCGAAAAGCGTTGCCTGGTACAACACAGATGGCCGCGTCGAGACTTCCGATCGTTATAAACTAATTGAGGATGGCCTAGGCGTATACATGATTGAGATCAAGCCATCAGAATCATGCGATGCTGGCGAATGGAAATGTGTTGTTACAAGTTTTGAAGGTTGCGTGGGAATCTCATCCAGTGTGGTGAACATGGATAGTGAGTTGATAGCTTCACTTACTCCCATTGCTGAAAGAGGTTCTTGGACTAAATTGATTATGTTTTTTCAGTTCCCAAAAATTATCGAAAGCCAAGATTCATGGAGAGTCTACGTGCTGTACTCACGGAAGAAGGACTTGTTTCTTTTGAGTGTAAGGTTGTGGGTTTTCCTACTCCTGTTCTCAAATGGTTCAAAGATGGCCACGAGCTGAAACCTGGTGACGTTTATCAATTAACCGGAACTAACTCCTTGGGCACTTATTGCTGCATTGCCCGTAATTGCATGGGAGAGACAAGCAGCACCGCTGTGCTGACCGTGGAGGATATTCAAAATCAATTAACTGATGAGGAGCGCCTCGTGTTCACCCATCAAAATCAGGCACCCAGATTTTTAACTGGCCTTAAAAGCACCGATGCAAAGATCAATGAACCTTTTCAATTCAAAGTGGTGGTCAGAGCCTCTCCAGATCCCATTTTAACCTGGTTCCGGGATGAATTACCCATTGATCCGAATGATCGTTATAATCATTATCACGGCGAGAATGAGGAATGGCTCATGGATATCAAAGCAGTGGAATTTGTCGATCAAGCTGAGTGGAAGTGCGTGGCTGTCAACGATTTTGGCACTAGCATCACTTCTTGCTTCCTAAAGCTGCAGATTCCGAGGCACTACAAGAAACCACGATTTTTGGAATGTCTTCGAGCTGTTCTGACCGACGAGGGTGCCGTCAATTTGGAGTGTAAAGTCATAGGTGTACCTCAGCCTGTGCTGAAGTGGTATAAGGATGGAGTGGAGCTGAAACCCGGAGATATTCATCGCATTATTTCTGGCCAGGATGGCACCTGCTGTCTAGGTACTTACACTTGCGAGGCAAGAAACTGCATGGGAGTGGTGGCCAGCTCGGCATCGCTTCTGGGCTTTGAAGATGCCCAACGCAGTCAGAGTCAGAAAAATGAACAACAAGTGCAGGAGAATGAGTTGCAAAGGAACTTCTCGCTGTCGACCATTCAAGAAGAGCGCACTTCTCAGCTTTACGAGACTCCAGTTGGCGACATAACAATCGACGAGAAGGGCGATGTATCCTTTTCATTCGATGGCAAAGAAGTTTCCGTGTCGCTGTACGAAACTCCTGATCTGACCGAGGAGGAAGCTCTCAAGATTGTCGAAATGTATGCCGATCAGATATCAGAGCATGTAACGGAGCATAATATTGTGGAATTACCGCCACTGCGTTTCGTTAAAGAGACTTCCCAGTCTGGTAAACTCCTAATGGAGGCGGTGGTTATTGACATAGCACCAGAATATTTCAGCCACGAGGACGATCTAAGAACAGAGGCCGATATGGATGATATATCTATCACAGAAATCACAGTGCATGGCTCATCAGGTCGAGATGGCGTTGGATTGATTGACAGGGAAACGCAGCAATATGTCCAGGAATCGTTTGAGAAAATGGAGGAAGAACTATCCCTATCGGCTCCTGTGGCCCGCAAACGCAAAAAGTCACGGCCTACCGAGACGGAGGAGTTCTTTAGCCTCTCCAAGGCATCGGGTAGTCAAGGTGACGAAGAGGAAACATCAGACTTGCAAACTTTCGCAAGTGCCCAGATGTCTACATCCCAGAATCAGAAGCAAGTATCAGCCAAATCCGAGCAAGAGCATGGTCAGGAGTCGTTGGCAGCGCCTAAACGTAAAAAATCCAAGAAACCTTCAGACAGTGACTCCTCCAAAACTACTGAAGATGAGGCTCGCTTACAGGATATTTCGGGAGCGGTAGGCGATGGTCTTTTAATGTCACCAGCCGCACATTTAAAGGCAATCACCGATGAGTCGGAGATCAACCGGAATCTTATCGCCCTTGTGCCGCTGGCCAAACTGCTAAAGGTTATAGAGAATCATCTGACGATTGTTGAGCACGAGGTGTTGGATCAATCAACCATGATGATGACCCCAGCTGCAGCAGATCAAAGTATCGCCATCATAAGAAACATTGTGGAGCCTATTAAACAAATTGAGTCCAAACTACGCGTCTACTCGGGTGAAACTCAAATCGATGCCCTCATTCAGTCAATGGACGATGACATACGCAAGCTACACATGGGTCTGCAGGTGATAGAGAAATGTGTGGAAATCGACGAGACTGGAGCCACACTTATCCAGCGGACCAGTGTCTGCATTATTGACACGGTGGGCGAACAGATGAAGAGGGCGCTAGAAGAATTGAAAATTGTGAGCAAGAAATTCCATTCGGAAAGTTTAAGGGCACAAATTGAACTGACTGCCGATGATATTCAACAAGGATTGGAAATTACTCAGGGCACCATCAAGTCTCAGGCTTTACTACAAGAGGCCCAAGATCTGGAGGCTGCTCAACATTTTTCAGAGACTGTGGAGAAAATGCAACAGGATACCAACGAGTCAATGTCTTTTGCTACCATATCTGAGGCAAATTTACCGAGTGAGGCCAGCGCTTTGAAAGAGATTTGCCAGCCAGTGGCCAAAATTCAAGAGGCTCTGGAACGCGTTGAGATGGAACTCTCACTGGAAGAGTCAGAAGAACAAATCTATAAAAAGGTACATCAGAAAGTACTTGAAAGCATTGTGGAGCCCATTAGGGAGCTGCAGAGCACACTCCACTCCATCGAGGACAAAACAGAATCTCTGGCTGGATCCGAGTCAATGGAGCAGAAAATTAATATGGCCATTTTGGATATTGTGACGCCGCCGCTTTTTGAACTCAACAAGGGCTTGGAGGTGATACTCAACGAAAAGTCCGACAGTGTGGAGGGAGGCATGCTGACAGTTAGCACAGTCGAGTCGATGGTGCCACCCCTGCAAGAGATTCAAAATGGCCTGGCACAGTTGGGACAGGATTTGGAAAGTAGCGGAGGACGGGCAGCATTGATTGCGCAGGAGGATGTCATGCCGAGCTTACCGGAACCATCGCTAGATGTGGCCGATACCCAGAAACTATTGCAGTCGATTGCTCAAGCTGTGTTGCATTTCGAGACAAATATCGAGAGAATCTCCCCACGTCTGTCGCCCAATGTGAAGATACGCCTTCAGAATTTGAAGGACGAATTGTCTGCACTAATTGGTACTATTCTAGATAAAGACATTACCTTACATCATGTGGAGCTGCTCGAGCAATTGAAGCGTCCAATCGATGAGTTGAACTACTGCATACGCCAAACGGAGGTTAAGTCCATGACGGGTTCACTAGCAGATCTCATAGAACCTCTGAGTATGCTGCAAGAGAATACGCAAAAAGGACATGGCCTTATGCTAACAGCTCGCGTACCAGATAAACAATCTTTACAGACCCTTGACAATATACGCAGCATCATACGAAATGCAGTTATAGATATTGAGGAGCATGAATTCAAGATTCTTCAACAGGAAATTCAACAGGACGAAGAGCAAGCTTCTCAGCAGCAGCAGGATAAATCATTTAGTGCTTTAAGAAAGGCTCTTGAAACTAAGGTCTCTTTGGAAGAAGCCATTGACAATATGGAAACTTTGCAATTGGCCTTAAATCAAATCAACGAGAACTCCAAAGCCGCTCAACAGGTCAAAAAGTTCGCTAAAGAGGCACAGGTCTCCCTGTTGCACATCCTACAGATTGCCAAAGGCTTGGCTACCTTCAGTGAAGCGGAAACTACGCTCAATTTGCATGAAGCTAATACAACCCGCATTTTATTTGAATGTGCCAAAAGTTTTGCCGATTTGGCAAAAACCTTGGAAAGTTCATCCCACGATGATGGCAGTGAATTTAAACAAGTTCTAAGTCAATTTGCCGAATTCGTAGGCCAACAGAAGCAAACTAGTGATGAAAAGTTATCCATTGAGGGTCCCCTTGCTGGTCTTATCCATGCTTTGGTGAATTTAGAGCACCCTACGAAAGAAGTTGGATCTGCGGAAGATCTGTCTACTTTGGATGATGTCTCTGTACTTAAGTCGATTGCCGAATCATTACCAACCGAGCCAGAAGTTGAGTTGCCTGCCGCAGCCGACAAGCCATCGCTCACCGCTGATGTCCTGCTAGCTGATCTGAACCATGGCATTGCGTCTGTTCTTTCACACTGCGAAGATTTTGATGTGACTTCCTTGGCTGGTCCCAGTGCCCAGCAAGTACAAGCCGCCATTGTCAAAATGCAGGACCTTCAGAATAGCATTGCTTTGGTACACGAAACCAATGTGGCTGAAACAGCCCACTCTTTGTCCTCCGAGTCAGGTAGTCACCAGGGAACATTTGCCGAGGCTCTTTGCAGTCTGGAACGTTGCGTTTTGCACGTGGAGGAATGCATAGCGCACAGCGGTCTTGAAGAAATCAGTGAATTGGACCTATCCAAGCTAAAGGCATTGGCCTCACCACTAAGAGATGTTAGGCAATATTGTGAACAGATTTATAACCAAGTACTGGATCACGCCATTGATATGTCCACCCAGGAAGACATTTCTCAACTAAAGACAAGCGGCCAGAAGCAAACTGAGCAGCTTGGCGTTGAGGAAAAAGCTGATGTGCAAGAGGAACCCCAAGTTGAGGTATTTGACATTCAACAGGGTGTTGCCAGTGGTATTAAACAATTGGAGGCTTGCCTGGAAGTCACACAATCGAAAACTAATGAGGAACTCCATCAAGTTAGCCAAATAATGAAGCAGCTGAAATCAGATTTAGAGAGCATTCAGGCAACTCTTATCTCCGATAGTGGCCAACAGGAAACTGTGCTGGCACAGGCGAAAATAGCGGGCACTATGTTTAAATTGAAGGAGAGTCTAGTGCACACATACGAGTCAGGCTTGGTTGATTCCCTGGAGAATGTAGAAAGTGCCTTTGAGGATATTTTGGTTTCTCTTCCCATTCTTGAGTCGCAATTAGCGCAGGAGATGTTTGTCAAAATCGAAAATGCTCTTAATAACTTCATGATGAACTGTGAGTACTACGACAAGATCGATCAGAAACAGCAATGGAGCAAACTCAAGGGTCCATTTGTACTGCTTTTGCAGTCTATTAAAGCCGTGGCTACGCAGACAAATGTTGATATTGACAAGTCATCAATAGTTATTGTTAATCTTCAGTCAAATCTTATGGCTGCCTTCAGAGCGCTAAACGAAGTCAGTGAAAAGGCGGATAGTGACATCTCCATTGGCCTCCTGAAGACCCAAAGCAGCTTGGTTGCCGTTTTTGATTTTATTGAAAATAATGAAAGCCCGTTGCGCATTATAGAATTACTGCAAGAAATCGATGCAATAACAGCGGAACTTAGCACTTTATCCTTGGTTCCCGTGGAGCCAACAGTGCCCGTCGATATTAGCACTATTATCGAAAATGTTTCGTCCGGTAAAGCATTTCTAACAGAAATCGAAGATGGACTGAAAAACGATAATCCCCTAAGTGTTCTTCTTCTAAATGAAAATAGCGAGGATATTGCCCAGTTAGAAGCGACTCTTATTCAGATTGAAAATGAAATTTTATCTCAACCGCAACTGAGTCAAATAACTGCGAAGCAGTTTGCACTTATTGAAACTCTTCAAAATCAACTGAATAACTTCCAAGAGAAATTAAATTACCTAAATACATCATTAGTGCCTAGTGAATCAGTCTTAGCCACAGATGAAGAGTATCTGCAATCAAGTTCAGAAGCAATTGAATCCCAAAAACCGGAAACGGACTTGGATAAAACATCTCATAAAGATCAGCAACTTAAGAAGACTGAACTACTCCAAGTCATCGATGAGAAGGCAGATCAAAGAGTTGTGGAAGAAACCCTAGAACCCGACGAGCCTGAAACTAAGAAACCTAAGATTATAGAAAAGAAACCTATTAATGAACAGCAACAAGCGGAAAAAGAGAAAGGAGATGCCAAGACAAAAAGAATTTCTGAAGTTGCAATCGAAAAGAGAACCGAACAAACAATCGAGGACACAAAAGAATCCAAATTTAAAGAATTAGAAGCTGAAGAAATTAAGGAACGGATAATGGAAACCGAAAAACCGAGACAAGACGAAAAAGCTGCAACCACAGCCAAAGAACATAAAGAACAAATTCTTGAAATTAAAGAAATTCACGCTATTTTGGCAGACAAATACAAAGACTTAACCAATACTTTGGAGTCGTCATCAACTAATGAGGAGCTGCAGACCATTTTAACGGAAACAAAAGATATAATCAAAAATCTCGAAAATGGTGAACAAGTAGCTAAAGCCATATTTAAATTAAGAGAACATATAGTTCATACATACGATGGAAAACCTCCAGAAGAACAATCAGATAGAGAAGCCCTTGAGGCCTTCACCGAATCACTTCTCAACTCCTGCCCAGATGCGTCGAAACAACTTATTCACAACTATGCTAAAGAAATTAAGACAAATGTCATTCTTACGAAAGCAGCTATTCAACTTATTAACGAGAGCGATATGTTTTTGAAGCCTTCTTTATTGATCCCAAAACTTGTTAACTTGGAACACATTTCAGATGAAATACAATCTAAATTACATTTAGATAAATCATCTGAAAAAATGATAAACTTGCAACAGAATTTAATGGATATTTTCATCATTCTTGATGACTTGTTAGACGAAAAAACAGATAAACTCAGACCCAAAATTGAAGAAATAAAATCTATATTGCTTAAGGAGTACGACTACATGAAAAGAAGCAAGGGCAACTCAATACTGCAATTATACAGGAAAAAGTTTATAACATTACACAGAAAATGCTAATAATTTCCGAAGAATTACAAGATATATTAGCCAGTCAAGTAGAGGATAGGGAAAAGGCAAAGGATGTTGTTGACACTGCTGCCATTTTAGAGAAGAAATCAACAAAGGAAGCTAAGCAAGACATTCCAAAGCCGAATGAAGATGTCACAAAGCAGCCAGAGATCGAAGTAATAGTAACCGATGTCCTTAAACAAGATGCTGGAAAGAAGGACGAAATAGCGAAGTTTGCTGAAAAGATTTCTCAAGACCAGATAGAAGAGGCGAAAAAACCTGGCGTACAAGATTCTGAGGCTGAAGATCAAAATGCCAAAATTCTGGAGAAGAAATCTGTTGAGGAGGAAAATTTGGATGCAAAGAAACAGAAACAGGCCGAAAGAGATGCTGAAAAGAAGGCTCAACAAGGAGAAGTGTCTGAGGTTGTCGCCGAAAAGATATCTGAAGAAAAGGTAGAGGGTTCAAAAAAACTTGACGTTAAGGATTCTGAGATTGAAGCTGAAAAAGCCGAAATTATGGAAAAGAAATCTGTTGAGGAGGAAAAACTGGATGCAAAGAAACAGAAACAGGCCGAAAAAGATGCTGAGAAGAAGGCCAAACAAGGAGAAGTGTCTGAGGTTGTCGCCGAAAATATATCTGAAGAAAAGGTAGAAGAATCAAAGAAACTTGACGTTAAGGATTCTGAGACTGAAGCTCAAAAAGCCAAAATTCTGGAAAAGAAATCTGTTGAGGAGGAAAAACTGGATGCAAAGAAACAGAAACAGGCCGAAAAAGATGCTGAGAAAAAGGCTCAACAAGGCGAAGTGTCTGAGGTTGTCGCCGAAAAGATATCTGATGAAAAGGTAGAAGAATCAAAGAAATTTGATGTTAAGGATTCTGAGGCGGAAGCTCAAAAAGCCAAAGTTTTTGAAAAAACATCTTTAGGAGATGCTGTGAAAGGCAATATATCCGAAGATATCGCCGACATATTGTCTGAAGAAAAATTATCAAAGGAAGAAAAAGAAGAGTCCCAATCAAATATTTTAAAGGAAATGAAAGCTACAGAACAAGAAAAAGAACAAAGAATTCTAGAATATGAAGAGATCCAATCAATTTTGGCAGACAAATACGAAAACTTAACAAAAACTTTGAAATCGTCCTCAAGTAATGAGGAGCTGCAGACCATTTTAACGGAAACAAAAGATATAATCGAGAACCTCGAAAATGGCGAACAAGTAGCTAAAGCCATATTTAAATTAAGAGAACATATAGTGCATACATACGATGGTAAACCTTCAGAAGAACAATTAGATAGGGAAGCTATCGAGGCCTTAACCGAATCACTTCTCGAGTCCTGCCCAGATGCATCGAAACAACTCATTCACAACTATGCTAAAGAAATTAAGACAAATGTCATTCTTACGAAAGCAGCTATTCAACTTATTAACGAGAGCGATATGTTTTTGAAGCCTTCTTTATTGACCCCAAAACTTGTTAACTTGGAACACATTTCAGATGAAATACAATCTAAATTACATTTAGATAAATCATCTGAAAAAATGATAAACTTGCAACAGAATTTAATGGATATTTTCATCATTCTGATGACTTGTTAGACGAAAAAACAGATAAACTCAGACCCAAAATTGAAGAAATAAAATCTATATTGCTTAAGGAGTACGACTACATTGAAAAGAAGCAAGGGCAACTCAATACTGCAATTATACAGGAAAAAGTTTATAACATTACACAGAAAATGCTAATAATTTCCGAAGAATTACAAGATATATTAGCCAGTCAAGTAGAGGATAAGGAAATGGCAAAGGATGTTGTTGACACTGCTGCCATTTTAGAGAAGAAATCAACAAAGGAAGCTAAGCAAGACATTCCAAAGCCGAATGAAGATGTCACAAAGCAGCCAGAGATCGAAGTAATAGTAACCGATGTCCTTAAACAAGATGCTGGAAAGAAGGACGAAATAGCGAAGTTTGCTGAGAAGATTTCTCAAGACCAGATAGAAGAGGCGAAAAAACCTGGCGTACAAGATTCTGAGGCTGAAGCTCAAAATGCCAAAATTCTGGAGAAGAAATCTGTTGAGGAGGAAAATTTGGATGCAAAGAAACAGAAACAGGCCGAAAGAGATGCTGAGAAGAAGGCTCAACAAGGCGAAGTGTCTAAAGTTGTCGACGAAAAGATATCTGAAGAAAAGGTAGAGGGTTCAAAAAAACTTGACGTTAAGGATTCTGAGATTGAAGCTGAAAAAGCCAAAATTCTGGAGAAGAAATCTGTTGAGGAGGTAAATCTGGATGCAAAGAAACAGAAACAGGCCGAAAAAGATGCTGAGAAAAAGGCTCAACAAGGCGAAGTGTCTGAAGTTGTCGACGAAAAGATATCTGAAGAAAAGGTAGAAGAATCAAAGAAACTTGACGTTAAGGATTCTGATGCTGAAGCTCAAAAAGACAAGGTTCTAGAGAAGAAACCTGTCGAGGAGGAAAAACTGGATGCAACGAAACAGGGACAAACAGATGCTGAGAAAAAGACTCAACAAGGCGAACTTTCTGAGGTTGTCGCCGAAAAGATATCTGAGGAAAAGATAGAAGAATCAAAGAAACTTGACGTTAAGGATTCTGAGATTGAAGCTCAAAAAGCCAAGGTTCTAGAGAAGAAACCTGTTGAGGAGGAAAAACTGGATGCAAAGAAACAGAAACAGGCCGAAAAAGATGCTGAGAAAAAGGCTCAACAAGGCGAAGTTTCAGAGGTTGTCGCCGAAAAGATATCTGAAGAAAAGGTGGAAGAATTAAAGAAACTTGACGTTAGAGATTCTGAGGCTGAAGCTCAAAAAGCAAAGGTTCTAGAGAAGAAATCTGTTGAGGAGGAAAAACTGGATGCAAAGAAACAGAAACAGGCCGAAAAAGATGCTGAGAAAAAGGCTCAACAAGGCGAAGTTTCAGAGGTTGTCGCCGAAAAGTTTATCTGAAGAAAAGGTGGAAGAATTAAAGAAACTTGAC
The DNA here is from genome assembly GCA_024703675.1 of Drosophila nebulosa. Classification (NCBI taxonomy): domain Eukaryota; kingdom Metazoa; phylum Arthropoda; class Insecta; order Diptera; family Drosophilidae; genus Drosophila; species Drosophila nebulosa. The sequence goes on along the minus strand of CM045725.1, from coordinate 9,974,365 downwards.
GTTAAGGATTCTGAGGCTGAAGCTCAAAAAGCCAAGGTTCTAGAGAAGAAATCTGTTGAGGAGGAAAAACTGGATGCAAAGAAACAGAAACAGGCCGAAAAAGATGCTGAGAAGAAGGCCAAACAAGGAGAAGTGTCTGAGGTTGTCGCCGAAAAGATATCTGAGGAAAAGATACAAGAATCAAAGAAACTTGACGTTAAGGATTCTGAGGCTGAAGCTCAAAAAGCCAAGGTTCAAGAGAAGAAACCTGTTGAGGAGGAAAAACTGGATGCAAAGAAAGAGAAACAGGCCGAAAAAGATGCTGAGAAAAAGGCTCAACAAGGCGAAGTTTCTGAGGTTGTCGCCGAAAAGATATTTTGAAGAAAAGGTGGAAGAATTAAAGAAACTTGACGTTAAGGATTCTGAGGCTGAAGCTCAAAAGCCAAGGTTCTAGAGAAGAAATCTGTTGAGGAGGAAAACTGGATGCAAAGAAACAGAAACAGGCCGAAAAAGATGCTGAGAAAAAGGCTCGACAAGGCGAAGTTTCAGAGGTTGTCGCCAAAAAAGATATCTGAAGAAAAGGTGGAAGAATTAAAGAAACTTGACGTTAAGGATTCTGAGCTGAAGCTCAAAAAGCCAAGGTTCTAGAGAAGAAATCTGTTGAGGAGGAAAAACTGGATGCAAAGAAACAAAAACAGGCCGAAAAAGATGCTAAGAAGAAGGCCAAACAAGGAGAAGTGTCTGAGGTTGTCGCCGAAATTATATCTGAAGAAAAGGTGAAAGAATTAAAGAAACTTGACGTTAAGGATTCTGAGGCTGAAGCTCAAAAGGCCAAGGTTCTAGAAAAGAAACCTGTTGAGGAGGAAAAACTGGATGCAAAGAAACAGAAACAGGCCGAAAAAGATGCTGAGAAAAAGGCTCAACAAGGCGAAGTTTCAGAGGTTTGTCGCCGAAAGATATCTGAAGAAAAGGTGGAAGAATTAAAGAAACTTGACGTTAAGGATTCTGAGATTAAACCTCAAAAAGCCAAGGTTCAAGAGAAGAAACCTGTTGAGGAGGAAAAACTGGATGCAAAGAAACAGAAACAGGCCGAAAAAGATGCTGAGAAAAAGGCTCAACAAGGCGAAGTTTCTGAGGTTGTCGCCGAAAAGATATCTGAAGAAAAGGTGGAAGAATTAAAGAAACTTGACGTTAAGGATGCTGAGATTAAACCTCAAAAAGCCAAGGTTCAAGAGAAGAAACCTGTTGAGGAGGAAAAACTGGATACAAAAAAACAGAAACAGGCCGAAAAAGATGCTGAGAAAAAGGCTCAACAAGGCGAAGTTTCAGAGGTTGTCGCCGAAAAGATATCTGAAGAAAAGGTGGAAGAATTAAAGAAACTTGACGTTAAGGATTCTGAGGCTGAAGCTCAAAAAGCAAAGGTTCTAGAGAAGAAATCTGTTGAGGAGGAAAAACTGGATGCAAAGAAACAGAAACAGGCCGAAAAAGATGCTGAGAAAAAGGCTCAACAAGGCGAAGTTTCAGAGGTTGTCGCCGAAAAGATATCTGAAGAAAAGGTGGAAGAATTAAAGAAACTTGACGTTAAGGATTCTGAGGCTGAAGCTCAAAAAGCCAAGTTTCTAGAGAAGAAATCTGTTGAGGGGGGAAAAAACTGGATGCAAAGAAACAGAAACAGGCCGAAAAAGATGCTGAGAAGAAGGCCAAACAAGGAGAAGTGTCTGAGGTTGTCGCCGAAATGATATCTGAAGAAAAGGTGGAAGAATTAAAGAAACTTGACGTAAAGGACTCTGAGGCTGAAGCTCAAAAAGCCAAGGTTCTAGAGAAGAAATCTGTTAAGGAGGAAAAGCTGGATGCAAAGAAACAGAAACAGGCCGAAAAAGATGCTAAGAAGAAGGCCAAACAAGGAGAAGTGTCTGAGGTTGTCGCCGAAATGATATCTGAAGAAAAGGTGGAAGAATTAAAGAAACTTGACGTTAAAGATTCTGAGGCTGAAGCTCAAAAAGCCAAGGTTTCTAGAGAAGAAATCTGTTGAGGAGGAAAAACTGGATGCAAAAAAAACAGAAACAGGCCGAAAAAGATGCTAAGAAGAAGGCCAAACAAGGAGAAGTGTCTGAGGTTGTCGCCGAAATGATATCTGATGAAAAGGTAGAAGAATCAAAGAAACTTGACGTTAAGGATTCTGAGGCTGAAGCTCAAAAGGCCAAGGTTCTAGAGAAGAAACCTGTTGAGGAGGAAAAACTGGATGCAAAGAAACAGAAACAGGCCGAAAAAGATGCTAAGAAGAAGGCCAAACAAGGAGAAGTGTCTGAGGTTGTCGCCGAAATGATATCTGAGGAAAAGGTGGAAGAACTAAAGAAACTTGACGTTAAGGATTCTGAGGCTGAAGCTCAAAAAGCCAAGGTTCTAGAGAAGAAATCTGTTGAGGAGGAAAAACAGGATGCAAAGAAACAGAAACAGGCCGAAAAAGATGCTGAGAAAAAGGCTCATCAAGGCGAAGTGTCGGAGGTTGCCGCCGAAAAGATATCCAAAGAAGAGGTAGGAGAATCAAAGAAAACTGAGGCTGAAGCTCAAAAGGCCAAGGATGCTGAGAAAAAATCTCTGGAAGAAAAGAAACTGTTGGCAAAGAAACAGAAGCAGTCCGAAAAAGATGCTGAGAAAAACGATCAACAAGTCGAAGAATCAAAAGATTTTATCAGGAGGACTTCTGAGATTGAAGCAGAAAAGACAATTATCGCTGAGAAGTCTAGAGCGGTTGTGGAAAAAGCGGATTCTATTAGTGTTCAAAGTATATCGTCAAAATCATTGGACTCAGAATACAAGGACAGAAAAGAATCGCGCAGTGCAAAACGGAAACCAACTGTGGACATACAATTAACTAATCGAAATTCGGCTACGGGAAGTGATCTTAAACTGACATGCGGTATCTCTGGACACAATATGAGCGTACAATGGTTTAGGCAAAACACACCCATTGAAAACGATGCCAAGTACAGAAAAACACTAAATGACGGACTCTCTTGCCTTGAAATCAAGTCAGCGGAACTTAATGATTCTGGCGTATACCGTTGCATCGCATCTAATCAAAATGGAGAAGTCGAAACGAGCTGTCTTGTGACTGTATACGAAGCACCTTCAAGTAAATTTGGCACGCCGCCAATATTTACACGCAACATTCGAGGTAAGTGCAATCCGTGCCTGCGCCACCTAGTGATCTAATTGCCGAATTTCAAACCTAATTAACAATAAAAACAATATGTAAAAGCATATACTAAGCATACAGATATTTGCTTTAATCTATATCCCAAGTTAGTATATAGGAAGTGCCAAGTGTATGTTTGTGTACATGTAAATGTAGCATGTCTGCAATATTTTCGCTTGACTAACAATCGTCTATCACTTTCGGTTCGCGAATATGTCATGAGTTAAAAGTTGGGGGTAAATCATCCATTTTATTATGTGCACATAAATAGATGTGGACGTGTCTAAAAATAGTTAATCGAAGGCAAATGACAGCCATGAATTGGCCCATTTATATAATTGCATTTATCTGTATTGCCTCTGCTGCATTTTGCATTCATTAAAAAGTGGTCAGTATCTAAATACATAAATAGAAATGATTTTTTGGCAACCAACATGCAACATTGCATGTGTGTGTGTGTGTGTGTGTTTACATAGTTGTGTGAAGTTCGAAGACGATCAATAAAAGACAATTCGTTAAATTGTTCTTAGCATAACAATGGATTGGCAATTAGTAGGCAAATTCATTCGAGAAGGAATGTATTTTCGAATTTTTCACCACGTTCGGTATCAGTCGTGATTCTTCTTTTGCATCGAACGGACGTCTAACGTCCTGAAAAACAAACTTTCGATCGAACCGTTGCGGGTTAACAGATTCATACATATATAACTCGAACGGATATAATTTTAATCGGTTTTCATTTACGAATTTCATTCCCACGTTATCCTTTCCCCTTTAAAAAATCTAAGAATTATCCAACCCTAATACGATGGGTGAAACGGACGGTGAAGTTGAGGAGGCTGCGCCAGCCCAGGAGACTTTGCAAGTGCCAACGCAAAAGAAACGCAAACTTAAGTCTCCAACTCCGGGAAGCTTACGCGGCCGTAGTGCAACGCCCATTCATGGTCGGAGTCAGACACCGTTTACGTTGTATATGACCCGACGCAGTGCCACACCTTCGACATGGCGTAGCATAACGCCCTTCCTCAAACGGGAGGAGAAAGAGAAAACTCCCTTTGAGTTGGGTCGGGATATTAAGAGCCAGACGACATGTAATATTGCCGTTTTTGATCGGGCCCTTGTTATGGATATCTCCGAGCCATTGGATTTGCAAAAACCTGTGCGTTACATAACATCCGATTTGTCTGTCATTGATCGCGCTGCCGTAATGGATGTGTCGAATGTTGAGGTTATTTACGTGGTTGAAGAATACGAAGAAGTTGAGGAAGAAGAAATTATCGAGGACGTCAAACCCAAGAAAAAGGAGAAAAAGGCAAGAAAACCACGAACTCAACGAAAGTCAATTGACAAGGAGGCAAGTCCGTCTGGAGAAGGTGATGATTTGGGCGATTATGGTGCTGATGATCGAGAGGACAGCGTGGACTTGGATGAAGGAGACGAGCCTGTGAAGAAAGGCAAAAAGAAGGCTGCTCCAAAGAAGAAGGAAAAGAAGGAAAAATCACCTAGCCCAAAATTGACCTTGAAACTTGAGATGGGTGGAGGTCAAAAGGCTAGCAAGAAATTGTTTGAGCAGCAAGCAGCCGCCCCCAAGCCACCACCGAAAAAGAGTAAAATGGTCCTGCAAATGGAGGAGCAGGCTAGAGCTGCCGCAAAGGCGGCCGAGGAGGAGGCCGCCCGTGCCAAGCCCAAGGGTGAGACTTTTGAGGAACGTCAAAAACGCCTACAAGCCGAAAAAGAAGAACAGGAGCGACTAGAAGCAGAGCAGCGTGCTCTGGAAGAAGCTGAAGCTGAAGAGGAAGAGGACGAAGCCTTGGAAGGTGAGGGTGACGAGGGCACTGAGGCTGGAACCGAGGCTGGCACAGGTTACGGAGACGAGCAAAGCAACATTGGCACAGAAGCCGGCGGTGAAGAAGCAGAAGAAGATGAAGAGGCCGATGAAGTTGCCGAATTGCCGGAAAAACGTCGTGGCAGCGATTCATCCGACGAGTTTGTGCGTCCTGATCCCTATGACGAGGAGAGATGGCAGCGTATTGCCGCTGTGGAGGGTGAGGAGTTCATGTTGCAGATGCGCAAATACAGCATAGCTAAGCGTATAAGCGAGAAGGAGCGCGACGCTGACTGGCAACGTCGTCGTGAACAGGCCCGTTTGCCAAAGTTTATCAACTTTCTTTCCGATCGTACGGTTGAAGCTGGTCAGAGTGTTCGCTTAGCCTGTGCCGTTGATGGGCCAGAGTTATCAGCCAAGTGGTTTAAGGACCGTAGACAGCTGGAACGCGATGGTACTCACCGCATCAGTAACAACAACAATATTCTCGTCCTTGAGGTTGTCAACACAACCATTCTAGACTCCGGCGAGTATTCGTGTGTTATTTCCAATCAAAACGACGAAGTCACCTCGTCGTGTATTGTAACCATTTATGAAGTGTTTAAGGATGAACCCAAACCTCCCTCCATTCAGTATATCAAAGGTACAAAGGTTCAGTGGACGCATCTGCCCAGTGATATTTAAGAAAATATGTTTTCCCTATTACAGAGTACTACCATTTGCGCGACGATGAACTGACCATCGAGTGTCATGTTCATGGTGTTCCCCGGCCCGTCATCACATGGTGGCGCGGTGCTTTCCAGGTGAAGGCGAGCTACAAGTTCACCATGTTGGAAGAGGCCCACGGCGTTTGCAAACTGCTTATATATAAGCCTGGCAATAAGGATGGTGGAATCTACACTCTCAAGGCCTTCAACTCGAGTGGCGAAGCGCAGATCAATCACACTGTCGAAGTTGCCAAGAATCTTCATTACCATGTTCCTGGCATCTTCCATGCGCGTGACAAAATCCAGCTAGACAGCTTGAAGCAGGCCAAAAAGGCTATGGACGAAGCGCTTAAGTCAAAGGCCGAGTCTGATCAAAAGCGTGCCGAAGCGGAGGCTGAGCAGCAGCGACTGCGCCCCGTGCGTGCGTCCCCCGAACCCTTGGTTCCAGCCAAGCAAAAGTTATCATTCGCCACTCAATTACGCGATCGTATGGCGCTTGAGGGCTCCACTATTAAGTTTGTGGCCACGGTCATTGGTCCGGAGCCCAATACACGCTGGATGAAGGATGACAAATGGGTGATTGTCGGAGGAAATATCAAAAATCTTTCGGAAGAGGGCAAAGCCATTCTCGAGGTCAGCAATGTCACCTCTGCCGACTCGGGCGTGTACAAATGTGTGGCCAAAAATGATCTCAGCGAAATCGAAACGTCTTGCTACTTCAAGGTGTATGCGGCACAGGCTGACGGCGACGAATCCGAACCCATTTTCGCCCTACCCCTGCGAGGTATTTTCGTATGTTTGTGCCAGTCTTCCATTTTATGTGTCTGTGTGTGTGTGTATGTGTGTGGATATTTGTCGCGTTACCACACCAATACGAGACCAAAAGAAGATCGAATGAACACATTTTCTCGTTGATTGTCGCCGATTGAGGCCGCTCGTGTACAAAAATAGACATATTGATTGATTTGCTTTCTTATCTTATTGTACAATTGCAATAATATAGATGTGTATCATGCATCGCAGAACGATTTAATTCTCGACACGAAGGTGCGCGGCAATCCCCGTCCCGCAATCTCGTGGACCAAAGACCAGATACCCATAGTGCTCGACGATCGTATCGTACAGATTGAGCACTTGGACGGCATCTGTGAGCTGATCATCAATAAGCCATCGACGAATGACAATGGCATCTATGTTTGCACGGCAAAGAACAAATTGGGCAGTCAGTCGACCACTCACACGGTTGTTGTCGACACCACGCACACCTCGCGCCGCTCTAGTGTACTCTCTGCCATGCAGGAAGGTGACGCAGCCGATGGTCAGGCCAAGGCCAAGGCCAAGAAGAAGAAGAGTACTCAAGAAGAAGGAGGCGGAGAGGGTGGCTATGAGCGTCGTAGCCGAATGCCAGATCCATCGCCCAAGCAAATGCTCTATTTCACTGTCAATTTGTCTAACCGCTATGTGGCCGAGGGATCCAAGGTTAAGTTGCAAGCAGTTATCGGAGGTCCTGAGCCCACTATCAAATGGCAGAAAGATGACCAAAATGTTCAATACGGAAATCGTATCCGTAATATGAACCGAGACAGCTTGGCGGTTCTGGAGTTTGTCAATGCCCAACAAGAGGATTCGGGCACCTATACGATCATTGCGCAAAATGAATTCTGTAAGATCACCACCTCGGCATTGCTCCATGTCTATCAGCCAAAGGTCGACACGGATGTACAGCCAGTCTTCATTCGCTCGCTCAAAGGTAAGCAGAGACGTTTGGACGTCTAAAATTGGACACTCTTATGCAATGACTAAAAATGGTCATTATGCAACTGTATTGATCTGCGTTCGAACTTATGTAATAAGCGTTGTTATTTCTGCTCTCTATCAGAGACCTATCATCTCAACACAAATGATTTGATCCTGGAGACCGCTGTGCGTGGCCAACCTACTCCAGAGGTGCAGTGGTTCAAGGACAGCATTGAGATACAAAGCGGTGGTCGCTATCAGATCATTGAACACCAGGATGGCACCTGTGAACTCATCATCGATCGCCCAGACAATAAAGACTCCGGCAAATATGTGGTCAAGGCCGAGAGTCGTGCTGGAAAAATGGAAATATCCCATTATGTGCTCTTTGAGGGTCAGGCCCATCACATTGCGGATAACATTCATGGAGTTTTCCATGCCGACAAGAGTCTGCTGCGGCCCAAGGAAGTGGAAAAGCCAGTCGAAAAGAAACCAGTGCCTGCTGAGCCAGCTGCCAGCGAAAGCGAAGCTGAAGAATCTGGTAGCAAAGGTCGAGGCCGCAAGAAGAATGAGGATGACGAAAGCGCAGCCTATGCATCGGACTATGCTTCCGATTCGGCTAGTTTGTCCAGCAAGCGTCGCGAAAAGAACATTGTTATTCATTTTAGTACTTCGATGAGGGACCGAGTGGTAGCTGAAGGTTCCAAGGTTAAGATATCATGCTTCCTCGACGCTAAAGAACCTCAGGTTAAATGGTTTAAGGACGGTGAACAGATTCAAAATAGTCCCAAGCTTCGTGGACGTTACAGCGAAGGTCTCTGTCTTTTGGAGATAATGAGCGCCACAGTGGAGGATAATGGCGAGTACAAGTGCTGGGGTCGCGACGAAACCGGCGAAGCCTCCACTTCGTGTCGTTTAGAGGTATATGAAGATCCCGGAACTGGTGACGTTCCTCCAACATTTACGCGCAATATCAAGGACACAATGCACGGCAAGATTAATGAACTCCAGTTGGATGTTCATGTGCGTGGATTGCCAACGCCGTCGGTGACATGGGTGAAAGACGGTGTCAAGATTGAGAATAGTGATAAATATCAACAGGTTGATCACGAAGACGGCACAAGTGAGCTATTTATAAGCCATCCCAAGGCCTCAGACAGCGGCAAATACGTATGTCAAGCGGAAAATCGTGAGGGCAAGACAGAAATTGTGCATATGGTAACTGTTGAGCCTCGTCAACGGGTACCACGCATGTCGCCACCCAGAGAGGGTAGACCACCTCGTCCTGCAGCAGCTGAAGGTGATGACGCAGGTGCAGCCGAAGAGGGAGCAGAGGGCGAAGTCGGCGAAGGAGGCGAGAAGAAGCGCAGGAAACCGAAACCCGATGAGGAGGAGCAGACGAGCTCTAGACGAGAGGTTCCACCACCACCAGATCTAAGGAAACGTTTGTACTTCAGGAATTTCCTATCCAATCGCACTGTACTATCGGGCAGCAATGTAAAGTGGATGGTCAATATAGATGGGCCGGAGCCAACTGCCAAGTGGTTCCACGGTGATCAGCCAATTGCCTTTGGACCTAAGAGCAAAATGTCCATGCAGGATGGCATCGCATGGCTAAATTTGGTTGGCGTCACCGAGGAAGATGCCGGAGAATATACGCTAAGAGTAAGAGGAGCCGAAAACGAAATTGTTAGCACTTGCAACCTCTTTGTTTACAGCACGGGTAAAGCTGAGGTTATTCCGCCCACTTTTGTGGTGGGTATCAAAGGTAGGATACTCAGTGTGGGATATGAAAGAAGTGCGTCCAGGTGTATGTCCAGATTGGTTTGAGCTATATGTAATTTAAGTTAACTAACCCCAAATCGATCCCAAATTCCTTTGTAATGTTTTGTCTTACGTGTTTTGTGGTCTGTCACACTTTATATTTATATTTCAGATGCATATCATTCCCAAAGCAATCAACTTTTTTTGGAGTGCAAGGTGTCGGGTAGTCCCAAACCTCAAATCTATTGGCAAAAGGATAATACCTTGCTGCCCCTAGAGGGTTCTAAATACCAATGCGCCGAACAAAATGAGGGAGTCAAGCAATTGATTATTTCTAACCTGGGATCCCAGGATTCTGGTCTATACACTTGCTATGCCGAAAGTGAAAATGGTCAAATGAAAATAAGTAAATTTGTACAGGCATCGGACTACTTGAGAGGCAGAATAATTGAAAAGAAACCAACTGACAACATAGTTGAAGAAAGCCGCAAGCGAGCAGAATCAGATTCAACTCCGATCACTGATAATGCCATGGTTAAGGCAAGAGCACGCGAGGCAAAGTTACGTCTCAACTTGGAGACTAAATTAAAGGCAATGACAATTGGAAGTGGAAACAAGGCTCAATTGATATGCTACGTAACAGGCTTCATTGAGGATGTGCACTGGCTGAAGGATGACGAACGAGTAACCAAAGATGCCCGCCATAAGATCTACAATATAAACGGAGCTATAAGTTTGGAAATCTATGATGCTAGAGTCGAGGACAGTGGCCACTATCGATGTGTCGTAAAGAACAGCAAACAAACTGTGGAGAGTGCAGGACAACTCAGTGTGCTGGACGAGTCCAAGGGCCAATTACCAGAAAGCTTTTCGAGTGGAATTACAGGTATATATGTCTAATGGATGAACGTACATCTAAAGAGCAGACTAACCAACTTATTTTTCCTTCGCTTCTTAGAATCCTACGATGACCAGCGCAATGAGATTGTCCTAAGCTGTTATGTTCACGGTCGTCCTAATATCAGCTGGATGCGTGACGATCATTCGATTTGCAACAATCGATATAAAACATTGGAAGAGCCAGGCGGTTTGCGTAAGCTAGTTATCCGTAATCCCATATCGTCCGACTGTGGCATCTTTGCCTGCTACGCCGAGCACGAGGAAAGAATTGACTCGATCAGTACTACGATTAGAGCCAGTGACCTTAAACGATTGATAACCCTACCTAGCCAGGGTACCGAACGTGATGAGTGGCAGCATCAGTCGCGGCCCCAGCTTAGCCTAAGCTCTGCGAGCCATGTAAATGGTCATGGGGATCTTCAGCGTGTTGGTGATCGAATCCTTCGAAGTGTTGATCAGACCAAGCCACTCTTCCATACTTTACTGCACGATCGCACCATTTCCGAGGATGGCAACTTGCGTTTAGTTTGCTCTGTTTCTGGCCACGAGAATACACACATCGAATGGCTGAAGAACCACAAGCCGTTGCCCAGGGACACACGCTATCAAACTGTCTATCAGAACGGTGAAGCCTCCTTGGAAATCTTTGCCGCAGTGGCCGATGACAGTGGCAATTACACTTGCTGTGCCACCAACGATTTTGGAGAGTCTTTGACTCATGCCCAACTGCGGGTATATAAACACTTCAAGGAAGCCACAATGCCAAGTACTTTCACGCAGCCAATTCGAGGTATTACCCAGGAAATAAGAGCTTTGGACTACAACCATTTGCGCCTTTCATTACATCTCTCGATGTTTTCTTTTTTAATGTTCTAATAACTGCTTTGTTTTTCGAACTTTTCTTTGCCATTTACTTAACTAATTGTTTAATTTACATTCTCTTAGACACATATTCTCTAAATGAGAATGAGTTGGTTCTGGATTGTCGCGTACGAGGTCAGCCACGTCCCGAAATTCAGTGGATGAAGGGCAATGAGTATGTCGAGGACGGTGAGAAATATCAGCTAGTGAATCAGGCCGATGGCTACTCCAAATTGATCATACGAAACCCAACTGAAAAGGATTCTGGCATATATTCATGTGTGGCGCGAAACGAAGGAGCCGAAAACAAGATGCCCCATCATGTGGACTTTAAGGGACGCGAACACTACACGTTGGAGAAAACGCACGGTTTCTTCCATCGCGATCCCAACAAGCCGCACTTCATAATGCCGCTGGGCAATCAGACGGTCTGCAAAGGGGGCACCATTGCCATTTCCGCTGAGTTCATGCAGACCAGCACACCCATTGAGGTGAAATGGTATCGCGATCGTCGTGCTGTAGAGGGACCCAATGTCAAATCTCTAGCCGATCGTGGCGTCTACACGCTAACCATTATGAATGCCTCCCCCGAGGTGGAGGGAACATACACGTGCCGTGCCTCCAATGCATATGGACGCATTCAATCTCATGCTAATGTCGATGTTTCCCTTGGCGAAACCAAAGATGAACGACCACCGCTATTCCTATCTAGGCCAGATACTGAAATGAAGATTGCTGTCGGTGATCCATTCTCCATATCTTTCCGCATTGCAGGCGATCCGAAACCGAAGCGTAAGTCAAATAAACCAATTAATGAGCAGATAATCGATTAGATTGTTTTGTTACTCTTTTCACAGTCACCTTTATGAAGGGCACTAAGGATATTACCCAATCGGATAGGGTCAGCAAAGAGGTATCCGATGATTACACCAGATTCACAGTGCAGCAAGCTCAAATATCCGATTCGGGCACATATTTTGTTGTTGCTCGCAACAACAACGGCACGGATAGAATATTCGTGACTGTTACGGTAGGTTTCCATTTTGGGTATCGAACTAAGGGTGCTCTATGTTGATTGTTACGTGTTCCTTTTGATTATCGCTTCTGCTTCTTATTAACCGATTGCTTTTCTTTATCTTCTCTCTTTTGACTTTTCATTTTTCCTAGATTAAAATCCCAAAAAAGAAAGAAAGCTTAGCTTAAATAGCTTAGCTTATTAATTAACTACTTATTATACACATATTCATTTTGTTTTGCAAAAAAAAAAAAAAGAAAAGAAAAGAAATTTTTAAAGACCTTCGCCTATGCCAAAATTTTAAATACTTTTAATCCTTAGTCTTCGCTTCCTGCTGACTCTACTCTATGTGTTCAATCAAAAAGCAATATAATAACATCGTTCTGACTACAAAACTTATAGGTAAACCCGCGCACACGATCCGAAACGCCAACCCAACCACGATGGGGTCTACCCTTGGACAGTTACAGTGATACTACGTATTTCCGAGGTAAGCTCTAACCATATTTTCCATGTGTGTGCGTTATGTGTGTGTGTGTGTTTGTTGGATTCGAGCCCTTTTCCTAGTGTCCTTGCGTTGTCCGTTCATGTTAAATGTCGAAATTATTTGATTTCAACATTCATGGTGGCTTACATATACATTTGCAGATCGTTCCGATATTCAGCGCTATATATACAAACGACCATATCAAGAAATTTCCTGTGAGAAATACAATACGAATTCGTGTATTTATCTTTTGTTAGTATTTCCTGAACGATTCACATTATTTTTACTTTTACTATTATTTTATTTATCATATTTTATCGAATATAATGTATTATATAAAGCACAGCAATCCAGCTTATACATTTACGTAGTGAAAAAACAAGAAAAAATAATAAAAAATCAATTCTCCGGGGCATAATGAGTTTGATTGGATGGTTAAAGAGAGAGTTCCATATACACATTTATTTTAAATGAAATATATTTTGTGTCCTTTAATCTCTCTATATAGACCCACCGGGTTGCATATCCACCGAACCATTGGTAGTGGATTCGGGACCCACACACATCTCTCTGTCGTGGGGCAAGCCAGTGAGTGGCAATTCTGCTCCTGTTATAGCCTACAAGGTGGAATCCTGGATTCTTGGCCACGAGGGTGGCGCCTATTGGCGAGAGTTGGGTCTGAGCCCGATTAACTCCTTTGATGCATTCAATTTGAAACCAAATTTGGAATATCATTTCCGTGTGACGCCCAAAAATCGCTATGGCTGGGGTCCGGCCGTACAAACGAGCTCCCCTCTGCAGGTGGGTGGTGTCGAATGCCTGCCGGAGTTTGTGAAAATTCTTCCAGGTCAGGTGAAAGCCTTGTTGGGATCTTCCTTTACACTGCAGTGCAATATGCGTGGCGCTCCCAGACCTCAAGTCACTTGGTACAAGGATGGCATTCAATTGAGCAGTAGTTCGGAGCGTGTCAGGATACGACAAATTGGTTCCACCTGCGCCTTGACCATAAGCACAGTAACTGAACTAGATTCGGGTCGCTACACCTGTGAGGCCACAAATGCCAAGGGGCGTGTCTCTACCTTTGCACGGCTACAAGTTGTCTCCGATCCACGTCTATATGAGGCTGATTCACGCCTGAAAGAAATCGCCCATGGTCGCAATTTGGCTGAGGTGGGTGACTCTTTGCCCATCTTTACCATGCGTTTGAGGGACCGTCGCGTACAGGTGACCTATCCAGTGCGTCTCACCTGCCAAATAGTGGGCTATCCACAACCAGAAATATTGTGGTATAAGGATCAACAGCTCATTACTAGCGATAGACGGCATCTAATCTCATCCGATGGCCAATTCTTCACCTTGGAAATTGCAGCCACAACGCTCGATGATAGCGGCAACTATACTTGCCTGGCTAAGAATGAACTGGGCTCTGTATCCTGCCACTGCACTCTGGTGGTGGACAAGGGTATACGTGCCTATATCTCACCTGATTTCTATGTGCCACTCGATCCCTTCTACATGTTCCGCGAGGGTTCGGAAATACGTCTTTCTACCAAAGTTGAGGCCTACCCATCTGTGGGCGTCACCTGGCATCGCAATGGCATGCGTTTGCGTCCAAGTCGTCGTCTCACTGCTACTCTAGACTCTAGTGGCTTTGTGGAGCTAATCATAGCCGATGCAACAATTCGAGATGCTGGCATTTATGTTTGCGTTGCCTCCAATGTGGTTGGCAAAGTGGAAACCATTTGCCGTGTGGCCATTGAGGAGAACGAAGAGACACCAATTCGTCCGTTGGAAATACCCACCATCAAGACCAGCGATATGCCGTAAGGAAATATTTCTTTGGTGTTAAATTTTATTAAATTACTAATTATATTTCCATTTGCTTGTAGTTATTCCAAGGAGCCGCTCTTTGTGGTCAAACCACGTTCAAGTGAGGCCTACGAAGGTGACAATGTCATCATATTCTGCGAAGTTGTTGGCGATCCCAAGCCTGAAGTGGTCTGGCTGCGCGATTTTCTCAATGTAAGTATTTAATTTACGAGCTTACAAAACACACTTGTGACGTCATTAGAGACGACATCGGCGACGTTGCAGGCAACGCAAGCGCAATGCCAATCAGTTGCATTTACGACATCAACAAATGTGGGTCGCAAGTCTCGTTCCAGTTCTCGTTGCGATAACAATTCAAACATAAACACAAACTCAAGTTTAGGTGGGCCAATGTGGGCTGTCCAGCCCTCAGGAAATTAAAAAAAAAACACTTTCAATTCCGATTTCCGGATTAATGAAATTCATATAAATAGCGAAACTCTTGTGGGATTAATTAGTTTAGTGCGTTGCAAATAATTTGTTCAGTTTTCAGTTGCTCGTGTTTCGGATAGATTTTTAATTGATTGATCCGTTTCAAAACGAACAAAGTGTACATACATTTGTATATAAAACGAAGCTCAACTTAAAAAACATTGCCAAAGGTATTAAGCAGAACACACATAACAACAACAACAACGAGATAATAATGCAACTCAAATTACCAACTAAATGCGTCACATGCATGTTAGTTGGTTATACAATGGAATAACCAACGTGGTCAACACAGATCTTACAAAAGCCGATCTGCTGCGATCCGCTGTCAAACGCTAATTCAAGTTCAACCCATATCAAATAACAGCCAAAACAATTACGAGCCAAAAAGGGAAGAAAAAAACATGTTAAAAACTAGTAAAAAAAAACAAAAAATTATTAAGCCACAGATCGTGCGTCGTTTGTCGGGAAGCAGGAGGTCAGGGTGGCCACCAGCCAACCAGTTTCTAACGACAGACAGGCACACACAAAAATTTGAAATTCAATTCAATTTTGTACTTATATGGGCAAAAGCGTTATACAACAACAACAACAACAACTGCATCAGCAGCAGCAGCAGCATCAACAAAGCAGCCTCATTTTACATCAGAGATCTCAAACAGACAAGACAGTTGTGATTCATAAGCTGTGACAGCCGCATATTAATCCTTATAAACCAATTTAAAGTGACCTTGGACTTACTCTACATATACGACTCACCTGTTGTTCACCTGTTTCATTCTTCTAGCCGGAATACTATAAAGACGCTCCACATTTTCGACGTATTGGCGAGGGACCCGAATATCGACTCGAGATTCCTAGTGCAAAATTGGATTTCACCGGAACATATTCAATTATAGCCAGCAATTGTCATGGCGAGGCCAAGGCTGTAATATCTTTACAAATTTTTGCCAAAGGTAAGTTATTGTTTTTTTTTTTCACAAATTTATTGACTAGAGAGGATGGAGTTAGAGGCGGTTAGAGGCGAACTCAAGTGATTTGTGGATAAATGTTAATGAGTCTCGGGAATACATATTTTCCCCAAAAGTCTTCGGCCATGGTCAAGAGACTGTTTACGAATTCCGGATCGGCCTGTACCCAAACATAATGCAGGGCACCGCTTGTTTCAAAGGTGGGACTTAAGACACAGTACAGGGCCTTCTTTATGTTGGCCAAGAACATTTGTATTTGTATCTGGGCCATATACTTAGGGGCGATCGATTCACCAGACTCTAAATATTTCTCAAAATCTTCATCAGTTTTTGGTGATTTAATTTCCACCAGATGATCATCGGTTATCCCATCGGGAGCTCCGCATAGAAAGGGATAACTTTCGTGCAAGAGGAGACCGCATTCAGTGTACTTTTTGTTCTCCAATTTTTCAGTCTGCTGAAGTATAAAGCGTTTGTGTTGCTTCTGTTGGATACGTTCATCGAGATTCTTATCGCGACCCTTGCAAAAGAGCATTTGGAAAATTTTCTCATCATCTTCGGGCGTTTTGCGGGTAGCTATTAAATGCATCATTGAGCAGCGTATACGCATATATTGTATTTCCAACCAAAGTCGGGATTTATATTGATTTTTGGTTAACTCGCTGAGATTATCGAAGCGACCCGCTTGTGCCTGCAGTTCCATGTGCTGGACCAAACTAGGGAGATCGATTATGTTGAATTCCAAAGCTTTTAGAAATACATGATGTATGAATATAGATTCGAATTCATCAGCTGTCTCCACACATTGTCGATACAAAGCCGAATCCCGACCACAAATGGCCAGTTCGTCGAGAACAGATTCCAAGAATGCCGGGCCATATCCCTCTTGTGAATCCAAATCGGCCTCAAGGCGTATCTCGTCTTTAGGTATCATATCGCTTATTTGCATGAGCTTTGCAGGTACAGGCTGAACAAGCGTCTCCAGTTCATGTCCCCAATACTCCACCAAGGCTGTAGGTTTCTGCTCCGAACTCTTCTGAAGAAGCCAAAATACGAATGCCACTATGTGGCAGCAGCTTCCTACAAGAAATATCCAAGTTCATTTTTACTCACTTATTATTTGGCCAACATTTACCTTCATTTGGACAGAGACTACATTGTCCATTCTCTATGATTCGCTCTGATTCCAATATTTTAAGTTCCACATTGGCGTGCGTTTCCGTGTTGGCAAAGCTGGATGTGGAAAATACTAAGGCCTTTAATTCGCAGCAGACTCCCTGCCGGCGAACTTGAACATAATCTACTAACAAATCGGATTTGTCTGTCGTCGATCTGCGAAAAGGGGGAGATAATGTTGTTATTTGTATTCCAATTGGTTTTTTTTTTTTTTGCTTACATTTGTTTAGTTTTGCTACACAGGCAAAAATTAAATACCATCGGGCTACTAAGTGCCGGCAGAGTATGGACATTCGCTTTGCGGTAATTAGGATCCAAGTCCATAGACACAATAATTAAGCCCGTCATATCCTAGTTTTTCTAAATTCCATTTATTTATTTATTACTTGCAATCGCAAATATTTCACACTTGTTGGTGAATACAGTCACATCGATAAGTATTCGATCAATTTTTTAATCGTCATCGATGGTTGTTTTAAACCGTGTGGCGCCCTCTAGCGAAAGAGTGCCCTATTTATAGTGTGTCACTTCAAATCGATTAATATGGCAAGCAAACGATTGACTTGGCGCTTAATTTTCTTACGATTCAATTTTTTTTGTAATAAATTTGACAGATATACTTACAAATAGACGCATGGACAAGGTCCATACAAGACATGGGTAAGTTCTCAACTTAGTTATATTAATTTTTGGAATATTAAGTATTGAAATTTTGCTTTTGCAGAAATATTGAAACTCTTCCACGTTTCATCCGCAACCTGAGAAATTTGCGTTGCTGCGATGGCGACTCCATATCTTTGGAGTGCCATGTGGAGGCAATGCCCGAACCCTTTATCATTTGGGAGAAGGATGGGCGTGTGGTGCCCAGCGACAACAAGGACTATGTGATGTCCTTTGATGGAGTAAAGGCGACATTAAGCATACCACGCGTGTATCCCGAGGATGAGGGTGAATACACATGCGTGGCCAAGAACTCGGTGGGGCGTTCTCTTTCATCGGCTTGCATTATTGTCGATGTGCCCGAGGAGAAGGAGAATATGCTCAGCCGTCAATTGACGCGTCCCAGCGGTTTGCTTTCCGCCCACTCTACGCCAAGATCAACACCCCGCTCAACACCAAATCGCAGTTTCTCACCCATGCGCTTATCCTATAGGCACAGTAGCATCGATTTGAGTGGTGGTCTTGTGGATCGACGACGTAGCGACGCTCGAAATGCCATTACAGCTCCCAAATTCTTGGCCATTCCCTACAATCGGGTTGTCGAGGAGGGGGAAAGTGTGCGCTTCCAGTGTGCCATTGCTGGTCATCCCACGCCCTGGGCTACCTGGGATAAAGATGGTTTGATAGTCACGCCCACTGGTCGCATAGCTGTTAAGGAAGTGGATGATCTTCGCTTCATTGAGATAGATGAGGTGGGCTTTGAAGACGCTGGACTGTATCGCATAACTTTGGAAAATGATTTTGGACGCATTGAGGCTACCGCTCGTCTGGATGTGATACGCAGCTCCCGCTACTCCAAGTCTCCTTCGGTGCGAAGTGTCAGAGCATCTTCTTCACGAAGGAATGCGTATCTACATAGGCGAATTATGGGTCCCTCGACAGCTATAGGTGGGCGCATGGCCTTGGCCACAGGTTACCGAGGCTCGTCCGTTCCTTCCGTAAGATTCTATCACAACAATGAGGAGATGGAGCCCTCCGATCGGGTGCACATTGCTGTCGAGGCCAATGAGGCAATGCTGTTCGTTGATAATGTGACCCACGAGGATGAAGGCATATACACATGCATTATAAGTGGCCCCGATCATGATCCTCTAATTACATCTACATGCATCAAGTTCTATGAGTCAAACACTGATATTGTTAGACTTCCTGCCGCCATAGTGGAACCTCTGCCCGAGATAACCAGAGCCGTAGAAGGCGAAATCATTGATCTGTGTTGTGAAATAGACTGCAGCGAGCCATACTGTTATGTATGGAGGCGCAATGGAGAGATCATTCCCGACAGCGCAGAGTTCAAGTACGTTCGAAATCAAATTTAAAATTCCTCCCTCACTCTCTCTCTCTCTCACACGCTTAAAATTGAATTTTACAGTTACATCGATCATGGCAATGGTTTACTGGCCCTGCGCATCAACGATGCCTTCGACATTGATTCGGGGTGCTACACCTGTCAGGTGTTTAGCCAATCCAACTCAGATGGCAGCGACGTCGACTGCGACTGCACCAGCAGCGGCGAACTTTGTGTGCTGGAGCGTGATCTGACTGATAGCGATGCCGAAGAGAGCACACAACTGCTCAAATCTCCGCTCCCAGTGGTTTGTGGAGCTGGCGGCGAAGCCGTCTACTATGCCCGTGTCTATCCCTGCGAAGCGGAAGCCGAATGGTATCTCAATGGAAAACTCATCGATGATGACTCACTTAACATGACGGTGCGTAAGCGGCCCAAATACAGAAATTCCCAATGTAGCTAGGAAATCTTTGCGGTTATGCCGCACTCTTGATTCCCTTAAGTTATCGCTGAATCTACATTAACAAAATACCATGAGTAGAACTCGTAAGGCTGACTAACTTATAAAGAGAATATATTAATGGATATACTTTTTATGATAGAGTAGAGAATGAGTTAAGTTTTAAGTTAAAAAGTTAAAAGAAAAATATGATAATCCGTTTGTCCTTTCAAAGTTAAGCCGATTGATGCCTAAACTCTTTTCCTTGACTGTTACATAGTTAATGGTTGAACCAATATACCTATATACCTTTTTCTTTGAATTTCAAAACAAATGACATTTAAATTTACATAAGTTCCCCCTCGTTTGGCCCCAATTGGGCGGCTCTTCACATTGCCTTGCGGAACCACTTCTCAGTCTCAGTCTCGGTCTCTGTCACTCTGTCACCTTAGGCAAACAATGTCTCCAGGTCCAACTTCATTTCAGTCCAGGCCAGCAGCCGGCAATCTGCGTCTCATTCACACCTTGATATGTGCCAGAGAAAACAATAATAATATCACATAAAAATTGAAAACAGACGAAAAAACGAAAAAAAGATTGAAAAATACCAACGTATGTGAGCTGCATGCAAAACGTTTTTAGTGACGCTAGCGTCGCCGTCGACGTTAACGCTCAACCAATCGACGGAGGAGACGAACATTAATAATAAGTATAGCTTTAAAAAAAAGACAAAAAACATTCGCTCA
This sequence comes from Drosophila nebulosa, assembly GCA_024703675.1. Lineage (NCBI taxonomy): Eukaryota > Metazoa > Arthropoda > Insecta > Diptera > Drosophilidae > Drosophila > Drosophila nebulosa. The sequence continues at coordinate 9,954,250 of CM045725.1, read as the reverse complement.
GCGGCATTCAAGCAAGGCGCAACCCATAGTAGAGACCCCCAGAAGAACGGGAAGGGCAAGATGTCGCAGGTAAAATTAGATTAGATCGCGCATAACCAGGTATCGATATCGGTTACACATAGATAAAATACCTCAACAATGTTATCACACATATGCAAACAGTGGCTGGAGAGAGAGAGAGAGAGCGAGTGAGAAAGAGGGGGTACGGACGGGGTGGGGTTGGGTCGCATGTAAAACAGTTGTCGCTTTTGTGTTGTGCTCCAATGAAAATGAGAGCGATCGTTTAAGTGTCATTGTCACGATCGCCAGAATCGGCTCGGCGCTGGTGCCTCAATTAATTAAAGCTTATATACTCTCTCCGCAGCGCCAGTAGTTCTAGATCAGCCTTCATCGACGACACTTGTGCATACATATGTATATGTACATGAAGAGAGACGGAATAAAAGATCTTTTATCGTTTCTTCTTTCTTCTCTTCTTTCAGTTGGAGTCCTATCCAGAGAACGGCATTCGTTTGCTGCGCATGCGGAACTTGCAACTGCCTCAGAGCGGTGAGGTACGCCTGCAGGTAAAACATCCACAACGGCAAGAGGGAGGAAGGCGTACACCTTCATCACGTACCTACACAAGTTTGCTGGTCTTACCCATCAACAACAACAACAACAACAACAACAACGACAACAACACAAATTGTGTCGGCTTTCCAAACCAAACCAACAGAAGCTGCATTTTGACGTGCCCCGAAGATTGCACCGCCCTGATAGGCGGCAATGTGCGACTAAGCGTGCGTTTCGAGCCATCCCCAGGCCAAACCAAGGTCGTTTGGTATAAGGCGGTAAGTTTTCACCCAACTTGGCCATACGATTACCGATCTTTGGGGGCTGACCCAATTAGGCAAAAACCAGCTCAAGGGATTATGGCTCCGTCTGCCCTACTACGATTCTTTATCTCGCGTCGTAAGCCCACAGACACAGACAAACGGTTATATATATGTAAATAAAGCTATCTCCATCTCATTATGGGCACGTTTAGGTTTAGGTCGACAGCGCCATCTCAGAGACATATCTGTGTGAGACTGTGTCACGATCAGTTTGCGGTATTGACGTCTGACCGCAAATTGCAAACAACTTATATACGTGTTTTTGCTTTTGACGAAGGTTAATCCACATCTCCTCCTCTTTCCACGCACACAGTCCCATGCCATTGTGGAGAACTCACATGTTACCATTCGTACAACATCGCATCAATCCACGCTCTATATCACGGACATTTCGGCGGATGACAGCGGCAAGTATATGGTGGAGATAATGAATGATTTTGGAGTGGAGGCAGCAGCCGCTTCGGTGGCGGTCGAAGGGCCACCAGAGCCGCCAAGTGGTCAGCCAAGTGTTTCCCTGGGACCAGATCGTGTGGCTGTGGCATGGTGTGGACCACCCTACGATGGTGGCTGCATGATCACCGGCTTTAAGTGAGTTGTCCCTACGAATTTAAAAAATATATCCTATAACATTTTCGCTTTCTTTTCACAGCATTGAGATGCAGGAGAAATGTGATAACATGGACAATGCCATGTCATCATCATGGCAACAGGTGGCCAGTGTTGTGGACTCTCTGGCCTATACGGTTAAGAATCTTCAGCCCCATCTGCAATACAGATTCCGCGTCAGAGCCGAGAATATTCATGGTCTTAGTCCCCCCAGCCAGCCAAGCGAATGGGTTCAGATCACCCGCAGTAGATTGAAAGAACGAGAATCGACACCCGACCGGGCAGTGCCTTGTGTGCAATCTGGCGGAGATTTCAAGTCACGCTTCGAAATCATTGAAGAACTGGGCAAGGGACGCTTTGGCGTTGTCTACAAGGTGCAGGAACGCAATCAGCCTGAGCAACTTTTAGCCGCTAAAGTGATAAAATGCATTAAAGCAAGGGATCGTCAAAAGGTTCTCGATGAAATATCCATAATGCGTTCACTGCAGCATCCAAAGCTCCTGCAGCTGGCAGCATCCTTTGAGAGTCAACGGGAAATCGTCATGGTAATGGAGTACATAACAGGAGGAGAACTCTTCGAACGGGTTGTGGCCGATGACTTTACCCTAACCGAAATGGATTGCATTCTGTTTCTGCGGCAAGTGTGCGAAGGCGTGGCCTATATGCATAGTCAGAGTGTGGTCCATTTGGATCTCAAGCCCGAGAATATAATGTGCCACACCAGGACGAGTCATCAGATTAAAATCATTGACTTTGGCCTGGCCCAACGACTGGATACAAAGGCTCCCACGCGAGTACTTTTTGGTACACCTGAATTTATACCCCCCGAAATCATTGGCTACGAGCCCATTGACTTTCAGTCGGACATGTGGAGTGTGGGCGTCATCTGCTACGTACTGTAAGTGGGAAGAAAAATTACATTACAATTATAGACAAAATATTAATCAATTACCTTTGCAGACTCTCTGGCCTTTCGCCCTTCATGGGTGATTCCGATGTGGAAACCTTTTCGAATATCACTCGAGCGGACTATGACTACGATGATGAGGCCTTCGATTGCGTGTAGGTGGAAAACTTTAGTTAACATTTGCTCTGGATAAATTCCTTGCATTTCCTTGTAGTTCACAGGAGGCCAAAGATTTTATTTCCCAGCTGTTGGTTCATCGCAAGGAGGATCGCCTGACTGCACTGCAATGTCTGGAATCCAAATGGCTAACACAGCGGCACGATGACAATCTGAGCAATAACAAAATCTGCACCGACAAGCTTAAGAAGTTCATCATAAGACGCAAGTGGCAGGTTAGTGAAGTGTCCTTAGTTTGTCCTTTTAACCCTTTATTCAGCCTAACCTAAGCTTTGCCTATTTGCCGCTGCTTGTTGCTTAACCAGAAAACCGGCAATGCCATACGTGCTTTGGGTCGCATGGCCACGCTATCCGCCTCGAGAAGGAACTCTGCCATTGCTATGGGAGCTCTAAATAGTCCGCGTCCCTCCATTTCCATTTCTGGCTTGGGCATGCTCAATGTGACAGCTGTCAGCAGCAGTTCCCAAATGGCTTCCCTCCACGAGGAAGAAGATGATTTCAGTGTCGAAATGCCGCCACATTTGGAGAAGCGTTATGGTGGTCATGCCGCCTTGAGATTACGCGATAAATCCCAATGCAGTGAACGCAGTGACTCTGGCTACAGTGAGTGCTCCAATTGTAGTCTTGGCACGCAGGAAACTTTACTCCTCTCATTGGCTAAAACAAAACTTGAGCAAATTGCCAAGGCTAGCTCCAATCTTGGGGAGACTGATGATGCATCCACACTCGAATTGCCCACCAAGGGTGAGGCCATAATGCGTTCCGATTTCACCAATACCATTAAAATGCGTAAAAAATCCCTAGAGGATAGCTGCACACGGGAGAAACCGAAGCCCCAGACGAAGCCAATGAGCGAATGTAAACAGAAGGTATCCCAATTGAAGGATAAATTTCAGTCATCCACTGATGCAGTAACTCCTGCTCCCGCTACAATTGCTGTTCCCGCTGCTCCTAACCAACTAAAGCTTAACCACAGTGAGCCCCATAAAATTGCCAAAGTGGCGAGCGTGGGTCATATGCAGCCAAGTAAAACATCAATCCAAACTAAATCTTACAATATTTGATTGATTTTTGTTTCTTGTTTTTTCCATGTCAGAAGCCAAAGTCAGTGGCTTCTCTGTTCCCAGCTCTATACAAACCCGCTCAATGCCCAGCTCCCCATTACCCCAGCGCAGTGCAACGCCAACGCGGCTGATGAGCCAACGTGTCCTCGAGACAACCCAGCGTCTTGCCCAACAGCATACACTGGCCAGCTCTCAGCGTCTCAATGGGAATGCAAGGACAAAGCAAGCGAATTCGAATGTTGATGGCCATGTCCATGTGTCACGTGCACGAAGACTCATCAATAGATTCAACGAAACGAAGCATATCACGTCCTAGACTTAACTTTATTTTATTTTGCATTACATTTGATTGAATACAAAAGAATCAAACAAACAAAAAAACAAAAACAAAAGAAAACCCCACTAAACGAAAAAAACACTCGAATATGGATGCACAAGCACACATAGATTGATCCGGACTTGGGCACTTAGGCACTAAGGATACTTAAATTATTATTGTATCAATTGATATATATATATTATTTACTATATTTTACCATACTAATTAAACTTAATGTAACGAATTTCCCCCCCTATATTAGTATATTTCCGTGTCATTCTTGCTGTGTGTATGGGTTATGGGATGTTCACGCGGCTTCAGTCTGACCCAGAGGCCACCAGAGGCTCTCAGAGTAATGCGGAATGTGGCTTCAAAGGTCGTCCTCCCCGGCACTGGCAACAATTGATAGCTACGCAACAATCTTGATACAATTGTCTTAATCTCCAGAATGGCAAAACGATTGCCAATGCAATAGCGCGGTCCAGCGCTGAATGGTAAGAAGGCGTATGGATGACGATGTTCAGAGTTTTCCGGTGAGAAACGCTCTGGCAGAAATTTCTCGGGCTCCGGAAAAATGTGAGCCAAACGATGGGTGGCATACGGACAGATGAAAACATTACTTCCGGCGGGCAGAGTGTAGGCTCCGCCATTAAGGCTCACCTCCTCGCCCAGTTTGCGTGCAATCAATGGCACACTTGGATACAATCGAAGCGACTCCTTGATGCACATTTCCATGTAACGCATTTCCCTCAAATCACTCATACTCGGTGCTCGATTGCTGTAGTCGAAGATGCGTTCCAATTCCTCGCAGCATTTCTCCTGACACTCGGGATTCTGGGCCAGAAGAAATATGGTAAACGCAACAGCAGCTCCCACTGAATCCTGGCCAGCCAACATAAAAGTGCAGGCTTCATTGACTATATCTTCCTCAGTAAAATCCGGGTTACTCTCCGATATCTCAATCATATAATCGAGTAGGCATTTACGTTCATCCGTGTTATTGTTGCCGCAATTTGCCAAAATTTCACGACGTCGTTTGATCATTTGACGGGTGAAGTCATTGAGGCGCTTCTTCTGATTCAGTTCATCATTGGCCAATTTGGTCCAGTGATAGAGCCCATCCCAGAGTAACCAAGGATTGGCAAAGCGCGTGGGAATCATGAGTTTGCCTTGCCGGAAAGGTGATTCCTCCATATCCACCAAAGCTTGATTCTTTTTACGTATAGGCACACCCAAAACTGCCTCTAAAAAATTTTAAAAAAATATATATGATAATAGTAGATTGAGCCAATGAGAGATTCCACTCACCATTCAGGATATCCAGCACACAGTTGTTAACATATTTGGCTATGTTAAGATCACTGCCCACTGCTGCAGCATCATCCAGATGCTCATACAACGACTGTGAGGCATCTACAAAGGTATCAATGAATTTGCCCAACAAACTGAGATGAAACGCCGGTTGAATGAGCTTCCTATGACTGCTCCATTTGCTGCCACTGCTAGTGATGAGGCCATCGCCCAGAAAATTATGCATTAATCTGTAGAAAAATACTTTGTTCGTGTGTTTCTTTGAGGATAAAATAACCTGCAAATCCTCCGGCTGCAGGACCACAAAGAACGGAAACAACAAAACCCAAATACGTACAAGAGAACCATAAAGATCAAAGGCCTTGGCCGCACGTTTGCGCATCACTGAAATTGGAGAAAAGGTTAACAAACAACAACATTTCAATGATTCGATTGTGATACTTACAGTCCTTCTCCTTTATGAGCATACAGTTGCCCAGAAAGGGCAAAGTGGGTGGACCCGACAGACGCAGTGATAGTAGAACTGATCTTAGATAAGTTGCTAAGTGTGCATAGAATCTGTACACACTTAAGCTGACTAGGACCAGAGCCAACACAGTGCATAGCTCCGACTTGGTGGCCCGTTCAAGCTGCGAAATAGAGGAGAAAGGGGAGTGGAGAACTTAAGTTGTTTGTCTCGTCGTCACATGCGTCAAAACTGTTTGACTAACCCAGACCCCGCAAATGACCCTTTAAACGCACTTCATATTAATTGCGCCCGGCCAACGCAGCCTGTAGCCAGTTGTAGCTATTTATATGGAATATATATATAGGTAAATATCTATCCACATATTTTGAATTTAATTAAATGGGCAACGTCACCTATGCGACGATGAAGTGTGACAACAATCATTTTTGCCCCCCCCATCTCAAGTCGGCGGCAACTGTGTGTCGTAAGCTATTGTCAAACATACTCTTTCCACCCCATCCCACCACCTTCCACCCCTCTAATAATTCAAGCTCAAATCCAAGTCCAAGCCCGAATTTGTAGACGAATCCAAACCCAATTCCCAAACCACATCGAAAGTGCAAATTAGTTGGGCCTACATGTCGTATGGTTGATCTATCTAATGGTTTTTCGAAAATAAGTATATGAGCATATGAAATTTTTAATGGCCGATTAAATGAGTTGCCATTTAGCCTAGGTTAACTCAATTCAACACCTAAGACTTCCATTGCTCTTGCTCTTGGTCTTGATGGTGTGCGTACGTGAATTTGTATCCGACTTTGGGTTTTTTTTTTTTTTCTTTTTGACAAGTGCAACAGGTTTAGGACAGGATGACAAATGATGATGATGCCAATGTTGATGATCTACCAAACCAAACAGACGGAAACAAAAGTTTTGGGCTTTTTGGGCTTTGTTCGATTCTGAACTAAAAGTGAAAATAATGAGATACAGATACAGATACGTAGTGTCTTCCATTCCATGAACCGCCGACAACTGCTGTCAAAAGTAACACAAACAACATCTCTTCGTCACCTTTTTTTTTTCTTTCATAAAGTCAGGGTCAATTGCACACGTTCAAGTCGTAAAAATAGTCACATTTTAGTTGTGAAAATCATTATCATTTGGTTATAACAACGAAACAAAATTTCAAATAATTTAAATAAAAGTTTCCCAATCTATAACGTTGAAAGAGTTTTTTGTTAACACAATTAACTTTTCTTGCCTATTGTTTTGTAAATTCTTAAATGAAAGTGGAAAAAATCCTTTAGCTCAAGATTTTTGGAATTTAAATCGTTATGATATTATTTTTATTTAGCCATTACATTTCATATTAGCGTTTAGCAGAAAGTTCTTAAAAAATATTTAAAATTTTAATCTTTTGGCATTGTGTTACTTTTGGCTTCTTTTCTTTCTGTTTAGTAATTTAATTTAATGTAAAAGTGGATTTTTTTGTATACGCTCCTATATTAAAAAATTCAAATTTGATGCTCAACCGATTGGAAATTGGTTAGTGCAATTTTTAAAATTTATTTCTAGTCTTCAAAAAACCTTAGAATATTTTTTTATTGTTCCAATCGATTTAAAATTTTGTTCTGAAAATTGCATTTTAATATTTCAAAACATTTTTCAGCTGATGAGAATTTTTTTAATGCTTTAAAACTATTTAATGTATTTACTTTTACCTTTTAATCTTTTGCTTGAAAAAACATAAATAAAATGTATTTTACTTGGAAATTTTTTTTGGTTGTTAAGATTTTCTTTCACAAAATAAATTAGTAATACTCTTCGGGCTTATGTCCACTTTATAAAAAAAAAATGTCGACTTTTTAAACTTCTAAACATTTTGTAAATCATGTTTAGAAAAATTTTAATAATTGCGCAATAATTTCGAAACAAAATTTAAATATGAAATGCAAATGCCCAGACCGTTGAATGGTTAATTCTCAATACGAATTCTCTAGATGACATCTTTTCATCGTTATAATCATCGCAAAAATCACCAAAAACAGTAAATTCTAAAACAAAGTAAAACAGAATTTATAAAAAAAAAAAAAACAGAAAACTTAACGTGCACATACCTTTTCGTAATTAAATATATAAATTAACCATTTCGGTTCATTGGGTTTAAAATGGTCCCCGCACCCCCAAAAAATATATATAGAAATTCGGTTTGGCTTTGGTCCTATATCAATGCTCATAACCATCAGGCAAGGCATTGAATTTGGCATTATGGAAGAGACTGTGATTCCCATCGCCCCAGGGAAAACGCTTTGTGCGCCGACGCAAATGCTCGTACTTGACGAAAGGCTCGGGCTCCACTTCCTTGTGGTGGACGAAGAAGGCATTGACCATGCAGAGACAAATGGCTGGTGTGGCCACCAGGAATGTTAATTTTTTCCACATATTCGAGTTATTGTGGTCTTGGGCTTTGGCCAAATGACGCCTGGCCATTGTTGTGGCCATCTGCAGACCGATTCTAGGATTGACTTGCTTCCATATTTGCCACATATTCTTGAGGTTGTGATTTTTGGAATTTTTTCTTCGTTTGGAAAATCTAATATTTGACTTTTCGTTTTTTGTTCTGTAGCTATTGAGAGTGAATACTGAATGAATTTTAATCCATATGATGAAATGAAATGAATTCACACGCGCCTGCTTTGTGTGATTTGAGTGGGTCGGAAGGCGGGGCGGGGGAGATGTGGGTGAGAGCACGAGTATTTTGCAATTAGGGGCTTTCAAGGAGAACATATGCCAGCAACCTCCATACACACTTGCTCAGATTCTTTTTTGGTTAATGTTTGTCTAACTTAACCATTGAAGCGTTAAGCCAATATCAATATGTTGGGGGATGCTTCCGATCTGCCATCTCTCTTTATCACACACATGCACACACACACAGACACACACACTCACAGAGACAATCGGATCGGTCTTAAGGCATATCCAACCGAATGGTTACGAATTTAAGTATGCAGAATCCAAAAAGTCGCATATTTGTATAACAATTGACACTTGCCCACTAATAAATGTACATGATTATATTTCTCACTAATTTTATAAATTATCATAATCGTCTCTTTTTCACTACACGGAGGCCCAACCCCATCCTCTATCTTCCATCTCCCATGGCCCAGCTCCCAGTCGAATTGCCGTAATACGGTTGATTTGTGCAATCGAGGGTTTGGACGAGGTGAGGAACCTTATAAGTTGAGTTAAGTTGAGTTGAGTCTACGTGCTATGGAGTAACAAGCACACATAATGAGTTGTTTTTTTTAATTTTTTTATCTTCATTTTGGGCATTTCAATATCAACATTTTCACTTTCTATATTATTACTTTTTATTGAGGATTAGCCCAGTTTTGCTTTTGGATGCAGTTCACTTTATATCACTTACCAACTTTTCCACAAACATTTCACTTTAAACACATTCACGTAAACGTTCTCAATATATCCTGGCCGCCCCCTCAATGGTTATTTCGTAATTGATATTATGTAATTATGTGTTTAAGTATTTATGTTCCACACCCGCCGACAGTTGAATTTCAAATGGTGAATCTCAAAACCGATTGGCGTCTATTTATAACCGAATGGCCAGCGACGACGTACGTGAGCCGGAGCTGGGAGCTAAAGCCAAAACTTGGGCTGTAGCTGTAGCTGTGGCTGGAGGAACTGCAGTGGATTTATGTTTGCCTGTCGGTGAGAGAGTGAGAGTAAATATTAAATATTGTATATATTAATTGGCCAACTAGTCGCCACTCAATGTGCTAAGTAGCTAGAAGTAGAAGTTAATTTTGGAAGAACGATCGATCAAGTGGTCGTGCCCCATAGCCGTAGCCAATTATTGCGCACACACACACACTTACTCGGAATAAGTTCATCCAATTTGGCCAAGTTCTAACCAATTGACACTATTTTGAGGGTCTTATGAATTGGCGCTTGTGTTGTAATTCAAGTGGCTATGGATACTTAAGTAGTTTGCTAAAAATTTCAATTAGCCTGCACTTTGCGTTACTTGCCAAAACATTTACATTCATCTAAATTCAAAATTAACTCATTTGCCTAATATACTCAATTCGAAGGCATTCAAAAATCTTCATTTTGTTCGGGGAAAGAGTTATCGACGAAGCATTTCCGCGAAATTTTAATTTAGAATATGATTATTTGGGCAAACAAATAGACGAAAAAGTGTGATGTGTGGGAAAACATTAGCTACAAAAACGAATTATTCATAAATATATTATTTCTTTCTAACGTTAATTGAGGAATGACATCAAAGGGTAAACCGGTAGTTTACCTAAGGCTTCGGTTAATTTGAAGATGAGATATTTAGTTGGTAGCAGATTCTTGAAACAATCTTTATGTGGCCTTTTTTAATATTTTGGATCATTGCTTTGCATTTTGCAATCATATTAAAATAATTAACAGATATTTAAATTATTTCTCCAAACGCGCCATTTAACTGATATTCTTTCAAACAATGGGTATCGAATTGACCTCTGTTAAAAGTGAATATCCGTTTACCAACATAAAACCTGAATTAACAGATTTAAGAGGGTATTTTTAATCTTTTATATAATATAAATATATAAAAAAAAATATATAGTGTGATTTAATGGTGACTCGGGTTACTAACCTTTCGAATATGCAATTTTTGTGTTCTTTAGTCAAGCCCTAATAACACAAACTAAAACGGAGAACATACTTTGCGGCTTTCGCATTAACAGTTTTACACATAATTTTAGGCTGTTAGTTAGCAGGGTTCTGTTAATTCAAAATTGGTTTAATACAAATCTGTTAACAGTTGACAGCGCTATGTTAATTAACATTTGCGAAGAGTGTGAATCCTTAAAAATTGGAATAAAGACAAGCTTAGGTAAATCCAAACCAATTTCTGAATTTAAAAAAAACTTTCAAGGAATTGAATTAGACAAATTCACATTAACCACCTAGCAAGGTGATGACGAATTTTTGCATAAAAAAAGCATCATATAAATGAAATACGAATTCACTTTTGAAGCGTTTTGAAATCTTACAAGTTGATTAAAAGTTACTGGTGGCAACACTTTATCGCATGTATATAATATATGTTTATAATGTACTCTCGTACATTCTTCTGTACGAAAGTAAATGTATTCTTCTCAAAATGGTCCTAAAATAGGTTTTAATATTTTTTATTTATAGTGGATTGGATATTCTTTGTTTTTATTGCAATAAATTCTTAAATTACAATATAATTGCTACGTCTAGACTAACTTAGAGCTATCTCGTTATTAAAATGTACACTGAGACATCTAAATTAACACTAAGATTGCACATTTCCGGCCCAAGAGACTTGCTGACATTATGTTATCACAATTCGCATACGATATATAATCTGGTTTGGATAAATATTGATATTGATTGCACTTGGGTTTTTCGATTGGAAGTATAACTTAAACTATTTAAATTATCCTATTTAGTATGATTATCAGATATATAAATTGCACCTTTTGTGGTTTGGCAAGCATCATGATATAAATTATTGCACTTCTAAGCTTCTAAGTTAACTTAAGTCAAAGTTTATGGAAGTCTTTCGTCTGATCTGATATTGCACACATGCCTTAAGTCTAGACTAACTCTTTCTAATCATCTTGTAGAGAACTGAATGGGTTTCGATGCTCTCGGCACCCGATTCCCACATGTCTTCGGTATTGGTCTCCTCATCAGTTTCGGATGAGCCGCAACAAGTGCTGCTGCGTCCATGTCCATGCTCCTCCTCGGACGAGGAGTAGGACGAGGACATGGTAGTGGTGCTTCCTCGTACATTACGTTCATGGGAATTGGTCTGAGAGTGTGAGCGGGTGAGGGTCTTATCGGAGTCGGCATCGCTTAGATTAAGATCCTCATTGGGCGCCGAAATGGCCCTGCTATGACTCTGCTCCATATGCTCTAGATCTTCAAAGCGATTGTCATTCTCCTCCTCGTTATCTTCGATGGTATCCACTCGAATGACCTGATGGCCACGTCCTGTCTGCATTTTGAAGTTGTAACGATCATAGACCTGCCGCTTATACAGCTCATTGGAGTCGGTGCTCATGTAGCCACTGTCCAGTTGACCAAAACGCTGTTCGTAGTAAGACTGACTGCCAGGTGGACCGCCACCCAGGCCCATGCCCACTCCAGTTGATTGGCTTGCGGCATCTTCGATGATCGAGGCAATACCCTCATCGCGTTCTAGGGATTCCAAAAAACTGGACGAGTGCTTACTGCTGCCATAGGTGGGAGCTGGACTCTGGCTGGGACTGAACTTATTGGCCGCCATGGTGACAAATTTACGCCAGGCATTCTTCAAATCCTTGGCCTTCTTTGCCCGATCCTTTAGGCCTATGGCTATCTGCATGCCATTGGTCAACTGGGATTGCTCAATCTCGCATCGATAGACAGTCTGGACAACATTGCTGGATTGGTTGGTATTGCCTGTGGAATTACCTGCCGCTCGCTGGGGATAGGCTATGCCAACTGGAACGCCAGCATTGCGATACATCTCCTTGGTGCGTTCCGAGAGATGACTACTACTGCGATTCGAGCGGGAGCTAATGGACAAGGCATCAAACTGATTGAGATCAACTTCTTTTAGGTTTCTTGCATTATTAATTTCCGTCTCGGGCTTGGTCTTCTCGTTCTCGTTCTTGTTTTCCCCCTCCCTCTGTTGCGTCGTCGACGCCGATGACGACTTCCGACGATTGAGATACTTGGTCAGGCTGTAGTCATTACGCAGGCTGTTAATCTTCTTGTTGTACAAGGTGCTATCATAGTCCGCCTCCTTTGTGTGTTTCCTTTCCTCTGTGGTGGCTGATATTACGCTGGACAGAGTGTTATTGCAGGAGTTCTCGAACTCTGAGACGCCGGTAATCTCAGTGACCTCACTGTGCATACTGAAAGTGTCTTCCTCCTGCGTTTGCGTCTCATTCGGGGCAGGTGGTGGTGGCGGTGGCAAAGGTCGTTTAGTTTGCACCAAAGGCGGGCAATAATGCTGATTGGGCGGTGATTTCTTCACCTGTTGCTTTTCAATATGCGGCTGCTTGGGCGATGAAATGGTTATCGTTGTCTTATTCACCTTGGCCGCCACATCGACAATGGACAAAGTGGGTGAACTCTGCATTCCCCGCTGACGCCTCGAGTGCTTGGCCTCTAAAGTGAGGAGGCGTCCCTCTATTTCACTCAATGATTCTCGTCTCTCGCACTTGCAACTCGTGTCTTGCATCGCCAGGGGGGACTCGTAGATCTCGCGTAGATTGCGAAAAGAGTTGCTTGACCTTAGTATAAAGGAGGCTGTGCGGGGTTTGTTGTTGTTCTCCTGTTGCGTGGGACTCAATTGGCGACTCAAATCGGGCAACGAGTTTATCTGGTTAAAGTCCGCTTCAATCTGCTGTTGCTGTCGCTCCTGTTGCTGGTGCCAGGCGGAGATGTCGCAAAAGCTCTGCTTCTTTGGCTTGCGATCCAAAGTGTCCGGTTCGAATTGATCGCTATCGGTTCGCTCCAAGTCCGACGGAGGCTCGTGTTCCACCTCAATTGTCATGCTGCCCCGAAAGGGCGTGTCATATTTGATGCGGGCCGCTGCCTCCTTCTGTCTACCATGTTGCGTCTGATGGGGATGATGACGTTTCTTCATTGGGCCCCCATCCTTGCGAGAACCATCGTGTCGATCATAAACCGTATGGCTTATCTCCATCTCTTCTTCAAGCGGCAGAGCTGTACTAAGGCTGGGACTCAGCTGAGAGCTCACATCGGACGATGGAGAACTCGATGAGTGAGAACTCTTACGTTTGCTCGGCTCCAAACGCTCCAGGCTATCCGTCTCGTAGTCGACTATCAAATACTGCGGCGACTTGCGTCTATAAATTGGAGAATCTGGCTGAAACTGTTTAAGACTCTTGCGGCTCAATGAACTGTAGTCCGGCGTGGGGACTGAGGGAATACTGCTCTGAGTGCTGCTGTAGATATCCTTGATCTTCTTCTCCATGGTACTGTCATAGTCGGGTGTTGGTATATGGGCCGAAAACTCTCGCTTCAGTGAATCGTAAATAATATCCGAGGGCTTCATATTCCTCAGCATATTATAGTGCTGCCGATCAAAGGAGTTGAGGGACGTGGGCGTGGAATTGGCGGCAGCAAATTGATCCAAAACCTCACTACGTTTGCGCAAACTCTTGGAGCGGCTAGACGAACTGCGCAATGAGGCGGCCGGTGAGTCACCCAACATGAATTTTGGATTGTTATAGATCTCTCCGCCAGTCTCAGCGAATCCATAGACATTCGCGGCCGCCGAGTAAGCCGAATAAGCCTCATAGGTCTTGGCAATTGGAGAAACTGGAGATTTTGATTTGACAAATTCGGTCGGAGGGGGAGGAGGAGGAGAATCATCTGGCTTGGGTTTCTGTGGCGGCAGCGGCGGCGGCGGCGGACGTTCTTTGGGAGCTGAAATCTCTTTGCGGACTGAACCCTTCGAAGGTGAATTACTACCCTTCTTAGGTGGCATCGAAGTTGGTCTGTCCACACTCTTTTGTTCCGTATTGGGCACACTTTGAAGCCATTGCTCGATGCTATTTCGCTTATCTCCCATACCTTCCTTTGCGGACAGATTCTCTTGCAGCGGCACATTGTACATAGTTCTGGAAGGACTCTTATCACCCTCCACTGGGACCTCTTCGTGTATGATATTAAGAGAGGGCTGATACCGTTTGGCAGCCATTTTATATTTGGCAATGGCAATGACCTCACGAATTTTTTGCAAGAACTCAATGGCTGCTTGTGGAGGTTCCTAGATAGAATAGAAAATGATAGCCTTAAGAATATTTCTTAACATTTTGCCATGTTCCACGTCTCTTACCGCTAGCAAATGAGGCTCAAAGTAGGCTGGATTAAAGTAAAGCTTCTTTCTCACATTTCCACTGACCATGGCTCTTAGATTTTCCATTTTTTCCTCACTCATCAGATCTTCGATTACGGCCACATTTTCCGTGGGCAAGCATTCATTTTCCTGAAGGAAATCATCTGCCTCTAGAGATGGATTCTCCATGCCAATAGCACCCGGTTTGGGTGATTTATTTAACTGTGGATGTACCAAAACAGAAGTCTACATGGAAATCAAATCGAATTGCAACTCTTTCGAATTTAAATTATATTCACCTTGATCTTCTCCTCCATTTCACATTCGGAGTTTGAGTTGGATATATCACTGGCAAATCCAGAATTTTGTTCTCTTTCTCCCAACTGTGGGAAATGCTGGAGCAATGGATTATTTTTGACTATGCCCAAGTCATCTTTCAAGCCGCTCATTGAGGGCCGACCATTGGGGGCATCATTGCCTCCCATGCCCATACTATGGGCCGAGTAAATGCTGCCCACACGACTGAAAGGAGCTCCATAGGTGACCTGATCGTTCTTTGGGTAATTAATCTCGTTCGGCAAATTATCAAGAGAGTTACGTGAATTGTGGCGACGACTTTTGCGCTTCTTCATAAACAAGTAAAGAAATACCGAGGCCACATAGATGAGGCCAAGAAGCAAACTGCAAATGCCAATGACCACATATTCTCGCATGGTCATGCCATCGGAAGTGGAGGCCAAACGGGTGGAGTTGGCTGGCTGAAAGAAGACCTCGGGTACATCTAGACGGGGAAAGAGACGAAATTGGTCATCTCTCTTAAATAAGATGGAGGATTACTCACTGTGGACATATTTCACTGGACTGCCATTGACACGAAAGGCCACACAGGGCGAATGAACATTCCGGGGTGCCATCAATTGTTCACCATTCACCGCCTTTTTGGTAACATTCAACGTGACTGTCATATCACGACACACCAAATGCACCACAATGAGACGACCCTGCATCTTCTGACGCAACTCCGCCTCGCCCAGCCATTGAAGGAAACTGCGCCCCTCATCGCGAAACATGCGAAAAGGATAATCCGTATCAATGGGATTTCTCAAATCCGACCAGCCATTAGAACCAAGATACTGAGCCCCCGTTACAGCACACACGGGAGTGTGTATATCTGAAGAGATCCGCAGAGAGTTTGATATATGTATATACATATAACTGGAATGGGCATTCAGTTGGACTTACTGGGAAAACTAATCTCTCGACTGGGATATATGATCTGTCCACGCAATGGCAAAAATACAAATGGTATTTTCTCCGACGAAGAGCCGCTGACAAAGGGCGATAGTGAACACTCTGTAAGAGCACGAAGAAGAAGAAAAAAAACAACAAATTATTGATAAGCTAAGGTCCGCAGACAATTTTTCTCTGTTAGTGTGTATGTGTGTGTGTTTTTACTTTCTTGCGGCGAAAGTTTCCTTTCATCAAAAGAAACGAACTAACGATTTGTTCGATATAATAACACATGCATAGTTCCCCCCCACCACCACCACACTCTTGACACTCTCAATGGTGGGTAAAGGTAGCTGTTTACTGCTACTGGTGGTCGCTTTGCGTCACATTTCGTTTTCATTCTCTCTCCCTGCACAATCACAATTTTTGTGCCTGTTATTACAGCATTTCTTTTTTGCTTTATTTTTACTTATGAGGAGTTGGGCAATCTCTTGTATACTCATTGTATATGACAAAACAATAGATGGGAATGGCTCCCATCAGGGGTGGGCAATGGGGTTTTGGATTCCAAAACATGCCACAAAATGGAGCATACATACATAGATACACTATTTGTTGTTGTTGTTGTTTTTTTTTCTTTTTGTTGGTTAATTATTCATCACTTCCGCCATCGATGGGGCAGGTATGAAGGAGTTGGGAGGATGGAGACCTACCGTGTATATCGTCCACACAAATGCCTAAATCCTCACGATAGGCCGGCAAATATGGTAGACAACGACATGAGCAGCCAGTATCCAAATCCCCGCTAGTTGTACCCAATTCAGAAGAGCCAGCTCCCAATCTCGCTCCAGCTCCCAATTTCTGTTGAAGCTTTAGGCGGCGAGTTAGCAATTCCAACTGACCGCCACCGACCGATGATGATGATGATGCCAACGAGGCGGAGGCTTGACCTAGTCCATGGTCTAAACACACAAACGCACAAAAACAAGAGACAAGAGAAGAGAAAATAGTTGCGAAAAACTACTTATGAACATTTAATCTTTTGCTTAGTTACCGTTGACTTGACGCACAAGAGCCCCTGTGCCGCTGGATAGACCAATGCAGGTGTCCGCATTGCAAACACTGGCGATGCCTACAAGGAGAAGAAGAAAGAGTGATCAAGATGGATTGACTTAAGCCTTCACAACATACACACACACACACAGACACACGAAGACATTGAGTGGAGATTGGTATGGCTAATAAGTTGTTGTCAACGCTGTGTCTGGGCCAAGGCAACTCCATTTCCCCCCCCCCCCCCTCCGTCTTTAAAAAGCACAACAAACTTACCATTCGTATGGAAGAGATCACCATCGTGATGTCTTGTCAGATTGATTAGCTGACTATTCGATGATTGTGACTGGAGATCCTCTAACAGTAAATTTGCAGCCATTATATTGTCATTTTGCACTTGGGTGGTGGGTGATCCTCCTCCTGGCCTGGCATTCTGTAGTAGCCATAATAGTAACAGCAGTAAGGATTTGTGCCACATCTCAAAAGCCACATAGCCCCACTCCAAGTCCAACACCTGGGCACCCAAAAACAAAAACAAAAATCAAATAAAAAGAAAAGGAGAAAGAGAGGAGAGAAAGATGTTAGCAATTAATTAAAGCAAAGTCCAAAACTGGCTTGACATTCTTTCCTTGAGTCGCGTAATGAGGCAAAAATTGTTTTGGCTTGGTAAATGGAGCAGCCACATCCAACTTCCACCATGTCCACCCCTTACTTCTGCCTTCTGCCCCTGCCTCCTGGTGTGCCAAGTGTCGTTAGCTAACGGACAACATTTAAACAAATGTTGCAATTAAAACTTGTTCTCTTTCTCTCTCTCTCTGTCTGCTGCCCCGCAAATGTTTAAATAAGTATAGACAAGGTGGTATTACCACCTTTATCACTAGAGCAAGTGCGTCGTCGCAGTGGGAAATATTTTTTGCTGTAGCTGCTGCTGCTGCTTCTGCGTGTCAAGGTGTATGTATGTATGTGCTTGCGCCTGTATGTGTGTGTGTGTGGTACCGTTACAAATGCGCTGCACTTGGTCTCCCCGTTTATACCGCTAATCAGTTGCACTTTAGCAGCTGCTCACAAGGCAATTTACATAAATATTTCACACACACAAAAAAAAAAAAAAACAACAACAAAAACAAAATAACAAAATTATTGGGGACTCCTAACTGTTTCTGCCTAGTAGTAGTTGTTCTGGCTATTCAAAAGAAGAACAACAAAAGCTAAAGCCAAAAAAAAAAAAAAACCAAAACTAAAACCCCAAAGAAACAATCATAATGTGCAGAGCGGGAGACGCAGATAGAGAAAGAGAAAGAGAGAGAGAGAGAGAGAGAGAATGAATGAATGGAGAAGAAAGCGATAAAAAGCAACAGTTGCGGCCTAATTTGAAAGTAAAATTTACGTTGGCTTGGGCTTTTGATTGACCAGTCGACTCAGTGTCTCTGTCTCTGTCTCTGTTGCTCTTAACCATCTATCACTCAACCTGCTGTACAGTTATGGCATTTAAATATAACAATATTATTTTGTTGATTTGTTTATGGCTTCGGTTATTCGGTTATAGTTTTTTTTTTTTTTCAATCTTTAGGTCTTGGTCTTGGCTCATGCATTTTCGAAACGAAACTCATTTAATGGCCATAATGACCTGGTTTCGTCCTAACATGTCTCTCAGTCTGAACCCATATCTTTAAACATGCACAAGGTGATGCGATTTTGATGATGCTGGGAAAAATCTGCCAACAACAACAATAACAACAACAGCAAACAAAACAGACAACATACAAATGAAAACTCAAAAAAAAAAAAAAAAAAAAAGCTCTTCTCTTCTTTTGCTGACTGAGTCCAAGTCTAACTTCAATTCTGTTCAGTTCGCAGATCTCTTGACTCTTGTGCACTCAGCTAAACTCAATTAACAGGTAATTGAACTCGTCGGACTGCATATATTATGGTTCCTCCATGCTTCCATCCATATTCCATACATCCATTAATTATTGGGCAACACGAGAAAGAGCGTGTGCTGCACATTGTTCTAAGTCTATGCATAAATTTATCTACATATCTATCCATAAAGCCAAAACGCAGGTGGTGCGAGCGGAGCCAGCTCAAGCTCGTTGGCTTTGGCTCTGTCTGTGGCTCTGGTTGTTGGCCAAATTTCAAATACTCTAAGCCATTGGCGAAAATAATTGAAGAGCTTCTCCTATCGTCTCCTGGACTAACTGGAAACTAATGAAAAATCAAATTTATTTTACAGATTTAGCAATGCGATTTATTATAGGTACATTTGTTTCTCAAGTCCGCTAAAATATGAACAAGTTTGCTGTAAGCCACTTTCAAAACTGGAAATTTCTTCTAACACAAATTCCTCCACACAAAAGAGATGAGTTAACTGTATTGAAAAGAACTCGCATTAGATTGGCTTTGATCGGATGATAAATGAGATATTTATATAAATACAAAGATAGAAATTATGTGATGTTTGCATATTTTTACTTCTTATAACTAACGGAGAAAAAATTTTAATATTTATAGACTAGTTTGGCAATAAATTAGAACATTTACTAGCAGGTTAAACATATGGCCATCAAAAAAAATTAATATTGTTCCTAAATCTAAATTATTTCTAATTTTTGGCTGGATGCTTCTACAATTTTCAAAAGACGATTATTCAGGAAGATCGAAATATATGGTGAACCAATGTACCAAATACAATCACACGACAATTTCTGCTCGAAAGATGAAATTAATATCGTAGAAAAATTGTATGAATGATATTTTGAATATCATGTATTAAATCTATATACTATAGTAACGTGTCAAAAACATAAAAGTATCTAATTTTGTATATTGGTCCTCCTAGCAAACACCTGTAAAAGGGTCTTTCGATCTATAAGAATTTTGACGAGTAATTTCGGACTAGAATTTTTAGAACACTCTAGAACTATAAAACTATATATTTGACTTCAGGCGCATAGTTGATCAGTAGACATTGTATTTTAATCCTCACAGATTTCAGTAGGTCTCATACTAAACCATTTCACCAATGTTTGGATAGATCTTAATGGCTTAAGTAAGATATAGTTAGTGGAACTAGGAAAAGTATATGATATGTGTACCTCTGTTTTTCTAAACAGACAAATCTGTTAAGAAAATCTTAAAAAACTTCCACTCCTCTCCACTACTCTAAGAGCACTTGTGCTGATCTCTTCCATGCACTATGCCTTCACTTTAAACTAATCTTTTCCAGTTGCTTTTCGTACCAATTAGCCAAATCATTGCACTCACATATTGATTTTGATTGGGTAAATTCTTTGTTAGCGGGTTAGGGTATGATGAAATTGCCACAACAACGCATTGTAACCCGAGCATATTCACATGCACGCAGATTCTAGAGTTAGTTCTGCTCCATTGTCTGGAGCTGAAGCTGCCAGTGGAATTGTATGGATGGAGTTGGATGTGGCTCTGGCTCTGGCATGGGGCTTCACTTCCGAGTGCAGAGTGTACCAGCACAGGGAGTTGCACACGAGGTGCAGTCGACGTCACACTCGGCGTACTTTTAACACTTAGAACACGCCAACCTCACATAATAACAAATTTCAAATTTATTCCCTCTCTTGTTATTTTTTGTTTTTTTTTTCCCCCCATTTTTTTCCATTTTTTAGTTAGTTTGTTCACGTCCATTGTGTGGCCAGAGGAGCGCATCATTTGCTCGCCGCCTTAATGTGCTTTAATATGTACTTATGCTTATGCTTTTAGCCAACTTATTGTTGTTGTAGGGCTGGCCAACGGTTTCCAGATAGTTGTTAAAACTAAATTACGACAGAGCACTGAACGAAGATGAGGAAGGAGAGGACTCTGTCTAAGACTGGGCAATGGCCGAGGACCGCGCCGGCGTTTGCCTGCAGCTTTTGACTGTGTGATTTCAATTTTGAGATTTTTTTTTTTCGTCTTTCGTTGGCAAATTACTTTCTCCTCCCAACCCTACCCGAAAATCAGATTTTGTTTTGTTTTTTTTTTTGGCCAGTGTTTAGTGACCTAAACTAAAAAGCATTGTGGGGCATGGGCATGTTAATGCTCTGATAAGTCTTTTCCCCCTCTCAAACAGCAGAAGAAAAAAAATTAAAAATAAAGGGCAAAACAACAAACTCAATTTCAACTTCAACTTCAACTTGAAACTCTTACTCACAGCGTCAGGTTGGAAAAATTAGATGAATAAATTAACACCTTGTAGAGAAGTAGAGTTCGTTGTAGTTGTCCGTGGTTTTCCGCTTTTCCAAGTTGTTGATTTGTTGATATTCTTCGTTTTTTTTTTTTCTTGGCGTCCTAAGGATTATTTTTTCACTTTTACAATATTTATTTTGCATGCATTTTCACATTTCACACAAACATTTGAGGCATGCCACATTTTTGAAACACTTGCAACAACATTCACAAAATGCAACATCAACAACAACAACATCAATTGGCCACATGTTTTTAATTTTTTTTAATTTTTTTTTTTTTGTTATAGTTTTTTAATAGAAAGCTTTAACTGACGACCACGACACAGAGGCGAATGCGACGCGCGACTCTTTCGAGAGTTTCGGAGTCTTAATTTCTTTTCTTTCAATTTTTTTCTTTCTTTGTTTTTTTCTTTCTGCTCTGTTCTTTTTGGTAGAC
This sequence comes from Drosophila nebulosa, assembly GCA_024703675.1. Taxonomy (NCBI): domain Eukaryota; kingdom Metazoa; phylum Arthropoda; class Insecta; order Diptera; family Drosophilidae; genus Drosophila; species Drosophila nebulosa. The sequence goes on along the minus strand of CM045725.1, from coordinate 9,932,711 downwards.
CGCTAGACACGTCTATCAAGGTCGCCGTCGCTGAAGCGACTGAAGCTTGGTTTAGGCCAAGTAAAAACTTTTTGAAGTCTTCGCTGCAATTGCGGAGCAGAGCAGAGAAGAGACGAAACGAGACGATCCCAAACTAGTTTTTCCTTTTCTATACTTGGGTTTTACACGCTCTTATATCTCGAAAGTATAAGTTTGTTTTGACAAATTGTATAAGAAAATCTCAAGACTAATTAACACACACCAGACACAGACACACTGACAGTGACAGAGATAGTAAAGCAGCTGGCAGCGGGGGGCAAGCAGGGGATATGTATGTACTTGATACCGCATATCAAGTATACGCCAAGTGAAGCGGCAACTTCTATTAGATAGCTACATATATACCGTTTGTTCTACGTCTTCGATTGTCTTCGCTCTAAATTTGATAAGAGCTTAAACCCTCGCAAATCGCTAGAAGCATCATTTGTCATTTTGTCTTGGTTAATTTATAACAATTTACTCATTTTAGTCACACTCGAGTGCAGAATGCAGAGTGAAAATTAAACTAGAACAAGGTGAAAAAAAAAACTTTCCCAAAAGCGACACTTCAAGTGGAACTTTAAAAACTACACGGAGCCAAATTGGGTTTCATAAAAGGGCAAACAATCTGACACCATTTCAAAGTAAATGTAGCTCAAAGACTGAACTTTGGAAATTACTAAAATATCATATTTGGTGATCTCAAATGTTTTCAATTATTAATGCAAAAGGCAAAAAACTTGCATGGAAGTGCATTTTGTAAATTTTTTATTAAATTTTCATCAGTTTTTCTGATCATATACCAATTATATTCGGTTTTGTCTTGGTTTACTTTGTTTAATTTTTGTTTTATTTATTTAGTATACAACCACAACCAAATTAAAGCAAAATGTTGAAAATGAGATAAAATTTAGAAAGTCGATTAATATTAGAAAGAACTTATTTTAATGTGGATAGTTAAATATGATTTAAAATTTTGACATTAATAAGTTTTTCAAGAAATTTGTACCTTTTTCATTAGTATAATATTTATAATAAATAGACCAATCTGACAAATAAAGATCCTACATCTATTTAATGTAGAGAGAGAATATTTTTTAATAGGATTCCTCACTCTGTAACCCTTTTAAAAATCTAGCTTCACCTTAACGTCCCTTTATTACGGATTATCTCGTGTACCTCACCTGATCCGTGGGCCAACTCTGACCTCTTTGGCTGTTAGTCATGATCTAGTTGGACCAATGTCAAAATAAACAAACACTTTCGGATAAAGAATGGTTGGTAGTTACTTGTTAGCTGTAGGCTAACACTCCTGTTTTATGTTAACTTTTGGCCAATGATTGCAAATCTTTATGTTTATTGCATTTTTATCGACTTCAGCATTAGTCGATGCTGATAAAAAAAATGAATAAAGAAATTACCATAAAGATGCAACCGGTCTAAGCTGAATATTAAGGAATTTCACACTGCACCTTCCATCTTTATCTCAAAATTGAGAATAAAAAATAGAAATTACCATATAATAAAAGCCATATATAATAAAAACCTGTGTTTAAGCGGATAAGAATCGTCAAATTGGTGAAAAAATTAAATTGTATGTATATTAAAACTGGCGATTTAGCCATATTTTGTACTGGTTTTGGTACTAGAAGTTTATCCTTAACGGAAATCGATCTGTTTGGCTTGATATTTTGTCATCTCCTAAGGCTGTTGTATCTTGTTCTTATAAAAGGCAATTCGTTCCAAAAATATATCAGTTGAAAAGAAATTTTCTAAGCTTTTGTAAAGGAGAAAATAAAAGAAATCTCATGTGAAACTTGTTTCTAAATGATTTTGTGAAAGGAGAACCCTCGATCATAAACCTTTTTTTTCAAAAGCATTCAAAAAGTTGCCTTGATCCTTAGCATGACTTTAAGGATAAAATTTCGTTTTATTATACTTTTTTGCTGTGTAGATATTGAATGTGGAGACACTTTGTTCAAATTACACAGACAACGCGGACGACAACAGCGAAAAATGTTTGACATAAGCTGGGAGTTATAACATCTATATAAGGCGGGTTGGAATAAAACAACAAAAAAACAGAAAAAAATATAATAGAAAAAGAAAAACAATTACCACAAACTGGTTTCAATTAAAAACAGTTAAGCACATGGCAAGTTGCAAGCAATGGAAAACGCACTTGTCGTCTTTTGGCTCTAACTGCTGCGGATCTTGGAGAAGTCGACGATGGCGTCGACGACGACTACGACGTGGACGGAGGAGTCTGCTGCGAACGTGCTTCGTCTCGGGTCTTGGTCTCGAGCCTCGAATCTCGAATGAAACCTCTCTGGAAACTGTTGAATCTCTATGGCCAATCTTGGGTAAGGCAATAATTATGCTTTAGTTGGCGACGCCGCTTCAAATGCATATAACTATTTACTATTAGCTTTGGCTGCATTTACAGTTTTGTTTTTTTTTTTTTTTTCGTTTTCTTCTTTTTGGATTTTGTTGTTTTTTTTCTTTTTTTTTTTATTTATTTAGAAAGTTTTATACATTATCGAACCAAATACAGTTCTTGGGCGCACACATAGACAAGATAAGCCAGTCCCGCTGCCTCCCCTTTACTTTTTGTTTGGTTTTTTATGACCGAATGCGAGAGAGGTTTAGATTTTTTTTTAGATCTTAGATGGGAGTTTTATATGATTAGTCGAATTAGTTTTCATGTATTTGTAACGGTTACGATTTGGTTTGAATTGTGTCTAAGCAAAAACAGAAAAAAAAAAACCGAATCTAAATCGATGTAAAATGCAGATGAGAGAGTTGGATTCTAACTGCCTGCCCCTGGCAGAGACCTTATCTTGGTCTACTATGTATGTAAGAGTTGCACACACACACACACACACTTCGCGTATCTGTTTGCCATTTTCCTCAACATGATCCATAAATCTTTAACTGTAAAAAGGAGGAGGCAGAGCAGCACTTGGCCAGCGAAAAAAACTTATGCAAACTTTTCGGCACACGTCCAGAGGTTCAGGTAGGAGATGTAGCCCGAAGTTGCCTCCGTCTATCTGTCTGTCAGTTGAAAACCAGTTCATGTAGTAGTTGGCCATCCAACAGGCAGCAGGCGGCAGGCAGCAGGAGCTAGTTATATTGATACGTGTTCATGCTATGGCTAAACAAACTCGCAATTGTATTCATAAATAACGATTGAAAAATGCATTTTCTGTTCGCTTTGGTTCGATATTTTTTTCTTTTTTTTTGGTTTGGCGGTCGCATACTTATTATCAATTGCCGGCAATAAACATGAAAATGTGCTTACCTAACGGTAAGGAGTGTGCAGGAATCAAAGAACCAGGGCAGACACTTAATTATTTGATCATTATCAGACGATGCTCCTCCACACAGCGGGATGTCTCCCCATAACGGGTGAACTGCGTGTAACTACTAGTGACACTTCGACGACTATGTCCAATAATGTCTCCATAGGGTCGGTCGGTCGGCCGGTCGGACGATCGTCGCGTGCATCATGCATGTGGAGCTCTACGTTACCCTCAACGGGAATCCGGTCCGATCTACTATATGCAGTTCTCTGATTGACAGCAAACAAGCCAAATGCATTTCAATTAAACGCTAACCGCTACAAATATTTCCATTCCTGCCAACTGGTCAGGTGGTGTCTTCTCTCGTCAGTGGCTACACTCGCAAAAATAACAGCCATGTATTACGATCAGACCATCGAGAACACGAGAACAAATCGTTTCTAAATTGCATCTAAATATCATACTTAAGCCATGCAATACTTGTCGATTGATAGGTACTCAAATTTATATTTATGGCTCATTTGCTGCCAAAACGTACTGCAGTTAATAATCTAATGAATGCTTTTAACAAGGCATTAGTTGATTTAATTACTAAACAAAACTGATGTGTTTCTTCTCAATGAACAACCCCTCCCTGGGGCGGCACTAACAACTTTGTAAATTAAATATTAATAAAAGTTCAATAATATATAATACGAGATTAGAATATTACCCCAAGGCGGAATATCATCGGAAGCTGTTTTAGTTATTTTTAGTTTAATTAAAGAACATTTTAATTTTTATGTTTCCTAAAAGCTAGAATTAGCCTTATCTGCTTAAAGTAAATATAATTTGAGTTGCTTGGTATGAAAATTTATTGATTAAAAAATTTGAAAAAAATTAGATTAAATAAAAATTATCTTACCATTATAAATCTAATCTAAGCTTTAAACGAATAATAATTTTTAGCATTGAGTCATCCAAAAGTTGAAAGTTTAAATTAAGAAGACTTGTCTTACGATTTAGGAATTGACTTAATTTAAAAATACTTCTCACTTGAACATAAAGTTCATTAAAAAATAAAGGAAATGCTGTCTTAATATTAAACATCTCCATTTTAAAGCTCATAAAGGCATAAACAGAATTTGCACAATTTTCAAAATCCTTTAAAAATCATGGGGACAACATTTTGACTAAGAGATCAAAATTTTGTTATTGGAACATCACTAACAAGAGCTTAAAAAAGGTACGGAAGTTTAGAATTTGCTTCAAATGTATACTTAATGTATTTAGTCTTGGATTTAGAACATTTTGCCCTTTTAATTCTTAAAATTTAAGAAATACTTTCTATTCAGTTGCAATCAGAATGAACATGAGAACTTAAAATTAAAGACACACATTCACGTAATAACAAATTTTCTTTTTAAAATTAGTACAAGACGAACTTCTTCAGACTTCTCGTAGAAACTTTTTAACTTAAAGACTTTTGATATTTGTAGCAAAACTTTTTGATTAAAAGTTTTAAGCTTAAATTTCAAACATTTCCAGTTTCACTTATTCAGCTTGAGGAGACACATTCTTAGAACTAGATTTCTCAGCTTGAAATAAATACTATTTAAGCTTCCTGTGGGTTTCGCTGAGTGAGTGGTGAATAGTATTCCACTGGCTTAGCCACTTTTTTTTTTTTTGTTTTCGTGATCATGCCGCCTTTTGGCTTGGGATAACATAACCGATAGATCGAGAGAGAGAAAAAGAGAGAGAACAATTCGCAGTGGCGGTGGCAATATGTGCAGCGGTCAACTCATCAGTATGCTGTATAAATTAGAGCATCAAACGGCGCTTTCAGCTTCAACTTCAACTCGGAACTGGAACTGGTCTATACTGTTATTGGCCATCGAAATAGAATCAGAATCAGAAAGACATAGGCACACAACGAGTCAGAGACGAATTGGGTGGGTAGGAGGGAGAGGGGGAGAATATGTTTCGACCATATACATACATACATACATACATATAGGCCACAATGGCTTCTGGCTAGGGAGTTCAATTGCCCTGGCCAGGTAAGGCGAGGTTGTGCATTTGTGCATATATTGTTGCTAAATTGATATCAATTTGTTTTAATGTTTATGCCATTATGATACCATTATATTGGTAACCACAATGCAACCACTTTATTACGCCCCACCTCCAAATCATCCTAAAGTGACTTGGCGTGGAGTCAACAGCCCGGACAATTGTCTGTGTTGTGACTCGTGTCTGCAGATGTTATGCGATGATGATGATGCTCTTAATCCTAGATTGATTCCAATGGCCTTGCTAAACACCAATTCACAGGGGCAGGGGACAGGGGGGAAACACAGCTTATGGCTTTTAAATTTGCCAATCTAAGCGCCGTTACACCGCCTGCAACATGTTCAAGAACCTGTCCATGTCTCATGTCCGTTTCTTGTCAGTTGTCCAGGCACTTTATGATGTGGCTGTCTGTCTGTCTCTCTGTCTCTGTCTCTGTGTCTGTCTTTGGGATGTTGCCAAAGTGTGTTGGAGAAATTTGAATAATGTCCGGTTAACGTTGCGTTTTCCATGCCTTTTTTTGAAATTTATGAGTATGTGTTTTGTGTTTTGTTCATTGGCTCAAGAGTTGTCGCCTAGTTTGCGCCTGGAGCACGCAATCAGCTCCTTATTAAGACATAAATCACTAAAGATCGAGTTTTTATGCAAAAAAATCTAATCCTGCCAGTGTTAATTTTTAGCCAACAGGAAGTTGATTGAACTCTCTATTCAAATGTTGTTTTTTTTTTGGTTTCAGTAGGTATCTGGTTATTTGTGTATATTTATGTTTTGCTATACGCTTCAAGTATTGTGAATAAACACAGCAAACACAGAGTCCAAAAATATTTTTTAACATGAAATGTATGTATTCACATTGTTCTTAATGATTCTGATGATGATCTAATATGAACGGAGAGTCACGCGAAACCAAACTAACCGAGTGGGTGTAAGGTCATTGAACGACACATGTGCCTATCTACATATATCACAAATGATTGTGGGGGTGGTGGGTTGATGGGGTCGGTTGGAATGGTAGTTAAGTGGCATTCAAATGACTCACTCTCCTCCTAAGCAAATGGCAATCGATGAATGCAATTTGTGGCACATGGCCCATTCCTTACAATGGCGTAGCCAAAAAGTGATTTCCTTTGAAAGGATAACAAATAATCAAAGAAGATACAATACCGTTAATTGAATTCAGATTTCCTTCTTATGATACATTTACCTCTTATTTAAGAACTCTCTTTAACAATTTTGAGGAAAACTTTTATTGAATTGATTATTTCTAACATATTTGGTTATTAATTCGGCAAGGAAACGCAGAGTAAGAAACGTTTCCGACCCTCTTCTTCCATCCGTCCCAGAACTCAAGTGCTGGAAGGGTATTTGAACTTTATCTTTAATACTTATATATGAAACATGATCGAATTCATAAAAAAATGTGTAAGTTTGTTGCCCAATTTCTTTCTTTACTTTACTTCTGTCCTAAAATTTTGGGAGGATTCTAAATCCATTTCCATTTATTTTTACTTCAATTGCCTTTAAACGTTCCATAACACACTGCCTGATAGGAGATGGTGTACGGAGCGATTACTTGATTAGAACTTGTTTAAGCCCATGTTTGAGTATGCAAATTGAAATGCAAATTTACATTGATTCAACGATCGAACGGGCAGCAAATTGGCGTTACAAGATTGTAAGATGACACATAAAAACATAATTCAATATTGCAAAATAAACTGTCTGTGGCCACCTGAGTAGAACAGATAGTCTATCAATTATTATAGTTAGAAGTAGTTACTCAACTAATATTCAATAAGAAATGAATTACAAATTAACATTTCATTCGATATTACTTATATATCTTTTATTTTAACAGTTCCTCAATATGAAAAAGTGTTGTTTAAATCAATAAGAAATAGTGTTGTTTAATTCAACGCGAAATAGTGTCAAAGTCGAAGATTTGCCGCTTGTTTTAGCATTTTTTAATGGGTTAAACTTCTATCCTTCAAGCCTAAATATTTAAGAGCATATTCAAATATTTTTTTAAGTGTTTACCAAGTTTAAAGTTTTAAAATGTTTTTAAGACAAAATTTGTCTTAGGTCTCTAAATTGTGAAACTCAACAAAAAACTATTTCATAAAGCAAGCAAAATTAGCTCCAAAATGATCTTAGATACTCCCCTACACCCATGACTCTTTAGTTAAATCAAATGATAGGCTTAGCCTTAGCTTTGGCATTGTTTAACTATATTTATTTCTGGGGCGTTCTCTTATTGCGTTTTGCAGCTATTTACAGTAAATATAATAATTAGAACAATTGCCAGGATTGGCTCAAGTATGTATGTTTGTACATACATATATAAAAGAAGTTGAGGCCAACTGACTGTAATACAGTACAATTTGAAATGTCCGAGGCTGATTATAAATCAAATCTGCGTCTTGTGCGCGGCTTCTTTGATGAGTTTCTGTCGGTGCTGAAGAAGAAGTCGCGGCCGCCACGTCTGGCTCTTCACTATCATCGGGCTTGGTTGTGGTAAGAGTATTTGAATGGAAAGACAAGACCTCATCTCAACTAAACTGAACTGAACTGATCTGATATATGTATCAATGTTTGTTTGTATCTATGTACATGCATTCCTTTAGTTTACTTTGCATCTATCCGAACAAAAAGATGTTGCAGAATTCCGTGTATAGGCAATGCAACTTGTTCGTCTTGGCCAATTTGACGTTCTTTCTCATTACGGTCATGAGTGCGGTACATGAATCGAAGAATGTTATCGATATGGGCGATGATCTCGTTTGGACCATTGGGGTTAGCTTAAGATCATTAGCTTTCTTCAACTTGCTCACTTTTACTCACTTTTTGTTTTTGTCCCTAGTTAATTTTGATATGGACCAAGATTTTTTACATGCATTTACGGGCCGATAGAATCGATTCTGTGATTGAGGATTTTGATTATTATGAAAAGTTTCGACCGCATAATAATGATGAGGAAATCCTGCGTTGGCAGCGTCTCTGCTACTTGGCCGAATCGGGAATTTTCATCAATGTCTTTGTATTGTTGAATCTCTTCAATTTGGCCATTTGTGTGCAGCCTCTAGTTGGTGGCGGCGATTTGCCATTTCATGTGATGTATCCCAATAACTGGCATCGACGAGAGTTCCATCCAAAAGTCTGGAGTATAATCTATATATGGCAGTGTGTAACTTCGCTTCACAATCTGACGAGTATTTTGCAAATTGATCTCCTGGGCATACATACATTCCTGCAAACGGCTTTGAATTTAAAAATTCTTTGCTTGGAAATACGTAAATTGGGCAAATTCGGCGAGCTAAGCGATGAACAGTTCCATAAGGAGTTTGGCTTACTAGTGAAGTTCCATCAGCATCTCATCCGGTAAGCAAATACACTTAAAATTTAAAGGAATCAATAATTTATAAAGGTGAGTTGACCTTGTGTCCAATTACTATAAAAAAAAAACTACGAAACAATTGCAAAGCAGAAAAACTTTTTACAAACTTCAAAACACCAGCCGAATAAGAATATATAAGAAAATTAATTTCTGGTCTTCCATTTCTCGTTCCCATCACCCAACTATTGAAGATAATATCGTATTGTAATTTATTAAATCCTTTGACCATTAATTCCTTTTGAAAATGAAATATTTTTGAGCTCAATTAAGATGAAATGTCCCAGAAACCGTTGATTAATTGAACAAACGTCATTTATTTATATGACGTCATTGTATTAAGACACAGTAAAAACAAGGATAAACGGTTAAAGCTCCTGTTTAGCGGTCTTCTTCAAGTGTTTTCAATTTAAATGTCTTCTTTGTGGCTTTTTAGCACTGTGCAAAAGAACAATCGAGTGTTTTATGGCTCTTTTATTACGCAAATGGTGGCCAGCTTCGCCTTGATTTCCATGTCCACCTTTGAGACCATGGCTGCTGCCGGGGATCCCAAAGTGGCTGCCAAATTTGTACTCTTTATGGTCATTACTTTCATACAGCTTTCGTATTGGTGTCTGGCTGGCACTTTGGTCTATAGCCAGGTAAGTTTTGAGTTTGGTATGTAAGAAATTCTAGCAAGGAATTTCAATTCTTCTCTCTCTATCTCTCTCTCTCTCTCTTTCTGTGGCTAGTCGATGGAAGTGGCCCAGGCGGCATTTGACATTCAAGATTGGCATACCAAATCTGTCTATATACAGCGTGACATTATGTTTGTCATTCAGCGATCGCAGCTGCCTTTGGTCTATGTGGCCCAACCATTTATGCCCTTCACCTTGACCACTTATACGATGGTGAGTGGGATTTCCTTTTTTAACGTTAGCTTCTGTTACCTTCTACCTTCTATTTCTTTTTGTAGATTCTCAAGCAATGTTATCGCATGTTGGCTTTACTACGAGAATCAATGTAGACGACGCAAATGAAGCAGATGAACTTTTAGTTTGAAAATAAAAGTTGAGCCCTCTGTGTGTTTTTTTTTTTTTTGCTTTTTGTTTCTTTTTTTTATTGGTTGACTTTGATTTGCATTTGCATTGACTGTGATTCGCCTCGTTAAGGCTGTGGGCCTCGCCCATTTAACACTCAACAATGGGTTTTAAGGGGGAACCTACGCACACCCAGCAAAAGAGCGGCGACAGGTGCAACCTCCAAGCTGCAGCTCTATGGAAATAGAAATGGAAATGGTAATGGAAATGGATATTGGAGCTAGCCTCGAATTTATTCAAACGTGAAATGCATTGTCATGTTCTGGTCGCATATATACATATATAGAAAGAGTACCCACAATGGAGGAGCGGCGATCGTTTAGCAAACAGCAAAACGAGAATGCCCTTCATATCGGGAGAGTTTTTGGTCAATATTGTCCATGAACCGTCCACTTGCCACATGCCCTCTTACACCTATGCAGAAAACGCCCTCCCGACCTACCAAAAGCCGGCACACCCACACGCAGCACATTTTCTGATTAACATTTGAATTGAAATCCACATTGCTCATTGTTGTTGCTTGTCTCCACATCTAATTAATTCCTCTTTCTGACCATTGTCTCCATAGAGTATGACTATATCCGAATGTATGTACGTTTGTGTGAATGTTTGTGTCGCCATGGATTCGAACTGCTGCCCCAGCTAATGGTAATGGGCAGTGGTAATGGGGGGGTGGCTGATGGTAATGGTCCAACTTGTGAAGTTTTTTGAAGTCTGCTGGCCCGCAACGCGTTCAGTTTGTCGCAATTTATTCTAACGATCGGTCAGGTCTAGTCCCTGCAACGCGAGTAAAAAATAATAGTTGAATAATTCTATATTATTATTCTAATTGGATATCCTTTTTTTGTTCAAACGCTAAACGGTAAACTAACTATTAATTTGTTTTAGCGGTGAATTAACCTTGAGATTAAATAAAAGAATACTTTATGAATAATGCAAATAATACAAAATAAAAGAAAATCCTTTTTCATCCTGAATTAAATATTCTGATAATTAAAAGGAAAATAAATAACTAATGAATCTGTGACTTTAAAATAACACAATAATAATAGTAAATGTGAACGGAGTCCTTAAAGCAAAATCCTTAATAGAATTTCAAAAAATTTATAAGAAAAAAACATAGTTAACAAATTACTTTAAGGTTAATTTAAGCCAAAACCATTAAAACAACTTAATGTGTTTATAAATAAAACAGAATCCTTTAAAAAAAATTTAAAAACACAAAAATCAATTAAAAGGATGTTTGCTATGTGTCTATGTAAAGACATTGTGATTCCTTAAATTAAATAAAGTCTTATTACAAAAAAAAAATCATCTGTATCAAGCAGTTAAATAATACAAAAATATCCTTCAAAACTTAAACATTGATTAAAAGTTTTAAATTAAACACGATGCTTAAATAACTTTAAAAATTTAAAAAAAATTATAATTATGGATTATTAAAGTGAAATGAATTTTTTAAAAACTTTCAAACAAAAAATAGAACTTCGACTTTAAGCAAAAAAAAATGAAAATTTTTTTTTTATAACTTAATTGAAAATTGAACAGAGAGAAATCTTTAAATAACTTTGTAAAAAAAAAAAACTAACTACCAAAATTATTAAAAGTTTTCATTAATGTTTTTAAAAACTTAAGATGAAAAGATTTGCTACGAAGGATAATCTTACGAAAGTTAATACTGATTTCTTAAAAACAAGCCGAATCCTTTGAAGTATTTTAAAGGACATTTCGCTTCCATTCCCAGGAATTTTCTTTTATTTAGACACTTCAAAGAATACTTCACTTCTATGTCATGCTATTGTTTCCCATTCAATCAGTTTAATAATTTCACAATTGGAAAGTTTTCCCTGTCCATGGTACAGCCAACATGAAAAGCCAAGCTGAGGTCAATGCGACAGCTTTAGTTGAGCTTTTCATATGAAAAACTCGAATATAAAGTCTGCCTTTTGAGCCGATATTGTTGGTTTAACTAAACATTCTACTAACATATGTACATATGTATGTGCATACACATAAATAGATCTGATGGGGGGACAATAAGCCGGAAGTGACATCCGGAGTTGTGGATCGATATGAGAGCGCAAAGCCAACACGTCGTTGTGGCATTGTGTGTGTCGGGTTGAATTTTGTTGCTTTTTGGTTTAATGATCCAAATTCGCGTTACGCATTGTGCACATTATGGCGCGCTGGAGTTGACATGTTGTTGTTGTTGTTGGTGGACCCAGTAACAGAATATTTAACAATTTTTTAGTGAAATTTCAAAAAAAAACTATTGAGGTCGCAGAATTCATGTTCATTTTGTTGGCCAATGAACTAATTAGATCAAATCTATATAAAATCTATATACAATTATTCGTTTCGTTTGTTCAGTACAGAAAAGGCACGCAATCAGTGGACCAATACGGGGATTTATGTATGTATCTAGAATGTCGTTTTAAACACGAAACATTCCATTGAGAGTAACAAATTAAAGGGGAAAAAATGAGAGCCAAATTGGCCTTAACTACACTGCTGACAGCCTGGCTGATCGGCTTATGCTATGGTAAGATATTTATCCAGCAAATTCCAGAAGAAGTTCTTTGACATTGACATTTCTTGTTCTAGGCCAAACCACTTGTAAAAATGGTCTAGGACGTGTCCTATACGAACGTCTGCCCAACCAGCAACTGCAGGGCTATGACGATGATGTTGTACGTGATACGGCGCCACCGTTTCGTGTCCTAGAGAAATGCCAGGATCTATGTCTACGGGATCGCACTGGCACTAACAACCTGGTGCGCACTTGCACAAGCTTCGACTTCCAACCCGGCAGTCGCATCACCTCCTTTGGTGGCACCTCCGAATACGAGGAATCACTCTGCTATCTGACATCTGAGCAGGCTGGACCGGAGGGCATTGGCAGTCTGATGCTGGTACCCAACAGTGTGCACTTCAATGAGATCTGTCTGACATGTGAGTGCAAATCGCCGATGTGCGTGGGTGAAGAAACTTATTAGTCTAAGCCAAAAACAAAATCCCGCTTTACAGCCAGTCGCCCCGAGCGTGAGTGTCCCAGTAGACGGTATGTTTTCGAGCGACATCCGCGCAAGAAACTTAAATTGCCCATTAGCGATATCAAAGAGATAACGGCCGCCAATCGCTCGGATTGTGAGGACAAATGTTTGAATGAATTCTCCTTTGTGTGTCGCTCTGCCAATTTTGATTCCACCATGCGTTCCTGCACCTTGAGTAGATTTACCCGACGCACTCATCCCGAGCTAATGGAAGATGATCCCAACTCTGACTATCTGGAGAATACGTGTCTGAATGGTAAATTGAGATGGACCTGGAGATTGAGAGATAAAAAACTTTTCAAATGAACTTGAACGATTCGGAAATTGATATTTATTTCTAGCTGAAAGACGCTGCGATGGTCTGGCTGTGTTTGTAAAGGAGGAGAATAAACGACTGGGTGGTCCATTTGAGGTGGATATATTCAACAACATGACACTGGAGGAGTGCCAGACCATGTGTCTGCGTGCCGAGAAGTAAATTAACTAATCTCAACCCTCTTTTGAGCCATTTGTGGCCCATTTGGATTTAATGCCTTAAATTCGTTTTGCAGATACTTTTGCCGCTCTGTGGAGTTTGATGACCAGAGTAAACAGTGCATACTCTCCGAGGAGGACTCCATTTCACAGAAGGATGACATTAGCATTAGCTCCAGCCCCACACATCATTTTTATGATCTTGTGTGCCTCGATAATCGTAAGTGGCTACCGTAAAGACCGACTCGGACCATAACCAGAACCAGACCGAACATCATCGTTGAGCCACAGTGCTAACTGCATCATTAAATGTTGGCCAATAACTGAGAGAATTCTGGGGGAATCTCAATCTGAGACAGAGAGACCAAGACACGATGCCGACGAATGTCGAAAGACAGCGACAACAAGATTACAGAGTGTGTTTTTTTAATTCTGTTGCCTCAGCCTCAGCCTCAGCACACTCTCTTGCACACCACCGGTTCACATCTCTGTTATGCTGCAATTCCCGTTTTTATTGCAGAACGAGCCACCGATTATCCAGATAACGCAGTTACCTCGCACCTCTTCTCGAGCGGCCGGCGGCCAGATACAGCTTTCCAACGTTACCGCAATTCTCGGTTAGGCGGCGAGTTTCACTCAGAGATCACGGGACGTTCGCTTAGTGAATGCCTGGACGAGTGTCTGCGCCAGACGAGCTTCCAATGCAGGTTTGTTTGGCTTTCCTCTTACTTAGTTAGTTGCCTAACTGCTTAACTGCTCAACTGATTCTCTTTTAACTGTGTTTTTACGCTGGGCAAACAAATTGCAGGTCTGCGGTATATAGTGATCGTTTTCGTACTTGTCGCCTGAGTCGGTACAATCAAAAGGATGGCATGCGCATTATATACGATGCTGATTATGATTACTACGAGAATCTAATGTGTAAGTGTTCGGTGCTAATGGATCTTTGGGCTAATCTCACTGCTTTTGCTTCGGCTTCGGCTTCTGGTTTTTTTTTTTTTTTTTGTTTCCAGTGAATGTTGTGGCGGTGGCAGCGATAGCGATGCGGGTCATGGGGGAAATGATGGCAAGCGACCTGGAGATCAGTCGGGCAGCAACTGGAGACAGCCTAATAAGCACGACGATCGCTATGGCTCGTCAGGCGGTTCAACTGGAACAGGAGGCGGTGCCAATGGAGTGGGGGGCAGCGGGAGTAGATTACCCTCAAGTGGCAATGATGGAAGCATTGACTATGGCAGACCCTATGATCGTTATCCCGATTATGCTGGCAATGAATATGGTAAATTTATGAAGAAATGCTTGTAGAATTTTTACAACTTAATTTATTTAGATCGTTATCCATATGGAGACCAAAACAGAGATCGAGATCGTGATCGTGATCGCGATCGTTATCCGCCCGATCGTTATGGCTCACGTTATCCCGGCGGTGGAGGTGATATGGGCTATGGACGACCATATGATCGCTATCCCGATGATGGATATGGTAAGCCAACTTTTCTTTCATCTAGCTCTTCTAAAACCCATTAATGTCACCTAAGTTAATGCGTTTCACTGCCTAATGAAATACTGACAACTAATTCACTAACCTTCACGTCAGATCGGTATCCAAGTGGTGCCAGTGTCGGCGATAGGGATCGTGATAGAGATCGCGATCGTGATCGTGATCGTTATCCTGGCGATCGTGATAGGGATCGTTATCCGGATCGATATACGCCCGATCGTTATGCCGATAGATATGGTGATAGGCGTTATCCGGACAGAGAAAGAGACAGAGATCGCGACAGGCTACCTTATCGACCGCTACCCTATCCTGGCATCAACGACAATACCTTGCCCAGCGATTTGCCCCACATACGACCCTATCCCAGCGATGATGACGCACCTTTTAGACCGTATGGATACGGTGGTGGACGCTATGGCGAGAATAGATATGACAGTCGTTATCCTCCGCCTCCTGCCCGTTACCCGCCTGGCAGAGATCGTGATCCCATAGGGGGTTATACAGGTCGCGATGCGCCCGACAGCATCTTTCCGGACAGACGTTATCGACCTTCGTCAATGGACTCGCCACGCTATCCCTATTTGCCGGACTCAAGGGGACCGCCCGGACGTTATGATGATATAGTACATAATGCAAGGCGCCCAGAACCGGACTCGGCCAAACGTTATCCCCCAGCTCCTTTGGCTCCAACAGGTAGTGCCAGCAAATATGCCTCGACACCGAATCGTTTTCCGGTAGGTAACGATCGTTACCCCATAGACATCTACAAGTACGGTAATCGACCACTGGGACCCAGTGATCTTGGCAGACGACCTGGTAAGTAATAACTAACCCCACTACCACTACCAAAATCTACCAGGAACGACAAATCCATAAAAGAAAAATCAACAAAGATCGATCGCAGTACTAACTAACAATCCTTTAGGTGTAGACCGTCCGCCTTCTTACTACGATTATGACTACGAGGAGCGTTATGGAGATCGTTATGGGCCCTACGATCGAGAATACGATGGTCCTCCGAGCCGTAGACCACTACCCCCACCTGGCAATGGACCATACGGCCGCTATGATACACCCTTCAATCGTCCCTATGGCTCTGGCGGCGGCGGACTGGATGATCGTCCTCCCATACCTCTGCCTGGTCTGGGTCTGCACAATCAACCCACTCCCTATGGCGGTGCTGGGCATATTGGTATCGGTGTGGGCGGAGGCGCTGGTCCACCGCCTCGACCGCCCATTACCCGTTGCGAGGAGAGCGATAACTTTAAACAGATTGCAGCCAGGCACAAGATGCGACGTCATTTCGTGCGACGATCACTGATCGTGCCCAGTTTAATACAGTGCGAACGCGAGTGCATCGAGAGCAGAGATTTTGTGTGCCGCAGCTTCAACTACAGGTAAGAGTTGAAAGATGAAAGATAACTTTGAGATACGTACAGACGACAAATGCAAATGCGAATTCAATTTGCAGAGACACAGCGGCAGGCAGCTACGACGATAGAGATCGAGATCGCGAGTCTCCTAACTGTGAGCTGAGTGACAGAGACTCGCGGGAACTGGATATACATGATCCGGGCTCGTTCGACGCCTCCAACTATGACTTCTATGAGCGGAGCATAGGACGCAGCGATGGCGAGTGCATGGATGGTAAGATTACACAAAAAAAGAGATTCCAAAAATGACAACTAGCTAACTAATTGGCCTCCCGCAGTCACCCAGACATGCAATGAGGAGGGCATGGAGTTTACCATACGCACACCGGAGGGTTTTCTAGGAAGAATTTATACTTATGGCTTCTATGATCGTTGCTTCTTCCGCGGCAATGGGGGAACGGTGAATGTCTTGAGGATAAGTGGCCCACAAGGCTATCCGGATTGTGGAACCCAAAGAGTAAATAACCAACAACTCACTAACTAATGGACATGTAATCAGTGTATTCTTTCAGTATGGCGACACTCTGACCAACATTGTGGTGGTTCAGTTCTCCGACAATGTGCAAACGGGTCGGGATAAACGCTATAATCTCACCTGCATCTTCCGCGGTCCAGGCGAGGCTGTGGTAAGCTCTGGTTATATTGGTGCCGGTTCTGGTAGTCCCATTCCAATTGAGTATTTGCCAGCCGAGAATACTCTCAGTTCCAAAGTGCGTCTTAGTATTTTGTATCAAGGACGACCGACCACCACAATTGCTGTGGGTGATCCTCTAACGTTCCGTTTGGAGGCTCAGGATGGCTATAATCATGTCACCGATATCTTTGCCACCAATGTGGTGGCCAGAGATCCGTATTCGGGACGTAGTATACAACTAATAGATCGATTTGGCTGCCCAGTGGATCCGTTTGTCTTCCCCGAACTAGACAAACTGCGAGATGGCGATACCCTGGAGGCCCGTTTCAATGCCTTTAAAATTCCCGAATCGAATTTCCTGGTCTTTGAGGCCACCGTACGTTCCTGTCGCGATGGTTGCCAACCAGCCTATTGCCCAGGACCGGCTGGAAGGCAGGAACCCTCGTTTGGACGAAGACGTAGATCTTTAAATATCACAGATATCGGCACAGAGGAGGCACCAGAAGCTCAAGCTTTGGAGGGTATTAATCAGCTAGATGCAGCTGGCGATGATGTAACCATTGTCAATAGCACCACAGTGAGTGCCACTTTGGGACAGGGACAATTCAATAATGATACCCAAATGGGTGAGAAACCCAAGGAGAATGAGGAACCCGAACAAGTTCGCGAAATGATTGAGGTGATAAATCTTGTTTGGATTAAAGAAATTTCACTAACGAATCGTTTCTAGGTCTTTGAGACACGTGAAGAAATCGAAAAGGAATCCTATCCACGTAAACTGGTTGCTCCCGTTGAGACAGTGTGTATGACTCCAGCCGAGTATCATGGTCTAATCACAGCAATCATTCTGCTGATGATTTTACTTTTCAGCATCACTCTAGTTGCCGGACTTGGCTATAGGTAAGTGCTATAGGCTGTAGGCTGTAGGCTGGAGGATCCTCCAATTAGAGGTACAAATTGGGAATTTCCTTTTGCAGGCGCTATTGGAAGTCCATTTCAAAGAATCGTCTGGCCGATAGGCACTCGCCAATACATTCATTGGGCCACTCCCATTCCTCGATACGCACACACGAGCGCTTTACCGAAATTGGCAGTACAGGCGGAGGTGGAGCCAATCAGCAGAGCGCATCGAATCGTGCCTCGAACGCTTTTCGCACCAACATGTCCATGTTCGGCGGCTCATTACACAAGACTTTTGCCACAGGGTAAGGAGATCACCATCACAATTTATCAGTCTTCCTCTCCATCTCTCTCTCTCTCTCTCTCTCTGTCCTGGCTTACTTGTTGAACCGGTCCATTTATAAAATGTTTTTATATATATATATTAACAGCAACTTGGCCCGCATGTGCCAACTGCCGGTGATAAATCCCATGCGGACAACGGGACAGCGGGAATTCGAGGACCCCAGCGAGCCCATATACGATGGACTTAACGGAGACCTCTTTGAAGAACGGTCCAGGTAATTCCTTGAACACTCACTTTCTATGTCAAATCAAAGGAATGCAAATGTTTGTTGTTCTCTCTCTCTAGGAATCAAAATTCTAAGACTCTCCAAACAAGCTCAACCATACGCAATTGTAATTATTTTTTCATTGAAGATTATCGAGCTTTAATCTCTCTTTTTTTTTCGTATTAACATTCTCACAAGGGTCGGCATATGCAGAGAGCCACCTTATTGCATATGCCATCTCGTCCGCCAGCAATTTGGCATTTTGTGGTGCACCAATCGCCCTTTAACTGACACACGCCCTCAAATGTTGGCATTACTAGAAAGATACATACACAAAAACAATTAATAATGCATATAGTTTAACTTTTAATTTCAATTACTCACTCTGTGCGTAGACATTGGCTAAACAGATTAACCATAAAACGAATAAAACGATGCTCAAGTATTTCATTTCGAAATGTTTCAATCTTGAGAGACAAATGTGTACTAAACACAAACAGGGAAGACGACTTTTAATAAGCTCACAAGCTCACGTTATCAGTTAACAAAACACGATGTTGAGATGGATTTTTACTGATTAATATTTGTTTTTTTTTTTTTCTTCTTGTGTTTTCTTTTTTAATTCAAATAGATCGCTGCGAAGTCTGACAATGGTGGCCGAGTCCGAAGATAATCAAGAGGTCTAAATAAAATTTAAACACCCAAAAATTCAATGCACAAGAATCTTTTGCTCGTCTTCTTGTGATTAGTTTGTATATAAGCTAAACAGTTTGCCACCAGCTAATAATATTTACCACTCAATATTTATACGCTAGCCCAACAAATCTAGCCTAAGACACAAACTGCACAGCCTAAACAAAAAAAAAAAAAAATGATCTTCCTCCACAATAAAACTATTAAACCCCTTGAGCCTAACCAAAAAACAGGAAATGCAAACAAAAAAATATTCTCTCTATACTAAGTTATCGAAATGCAATAAAAACATAAACTTATTCATACAAATATGTTTGCCTGAAGGAGGGGGAAACATTAATCAGACAGCAGCAGGAGCTGCTACAGAGGAGCAAAGGTAAGCAGCTTACATATATCTAGTAGCCAGTCATTTCCTGGACTCGATCTCCTTGCGCAGGGTCAAACCAGTAGCTGGAGTATAAATCTCACAGCTGGAGAATGGCAAACGAAGATCTGCCTGGTGCTTAACCTTTTACATTCCTTTGTGCATTAATTTCAACTGGGAAATACTTTAAATTTTGTAATTTATAGACTTTAATAAACATTTTGCTTAAGACTTGAATAAATTAAAATAAAAAAGTATACTTTGTATACCCCTTAACTTTAGATACATTATTTTTACTTTTCATCTTCAATTCATAAAGAAAATAAAAAAAAGGGGAAAGACCCAAAAATGGTGATAGATAAGAGCAAGGGAGTGACTAGCTTAGATGGAAACTAAATGTAGCTTTCTTGGTGGGTTCAGCGCAAAAGTTGATGAGCAGAACGAGATGAGATGATGAATGAAACCCTAATTGAATCACTTAATAACTATATGTGTATATAAGCGGTTAGTCGACTAACTTTTCATCTGTTTTTAGCCTTAGAGAATATCTCAGATGAAAAGTTAGGTTGAATAACGGCTAATAAATAAATTATAATATTTACATTATGTAGATTTATACAGCGGAAGGCTATATATGTATGTATATACTTAGTAGGTTAATCTAACTTAATTCAATCATCAAAGAAGAGTATTTCCAAGATGCGCTTTTGTACATTTTTCCTACGATCTTTATTCATTTTAAGCAGCTCGGTGGTAACCAGCTCACCTAATAAATGCTCTGAGGAACGTTGCACACTTGGCTGAGGATTCGGTGGTGCTGGAAATTTGCCAAAATTTTGCGTATGATGCGATGAGCCTGGACCTTGTTGTTGCTGTGGCAATTGTTGATACAACTGGAACAGGAAGTCTGTGTTGGTGGGGAACATATTCTGATGTTGTTGCTGCTGCTGCTGTTGTTGTTGTTGTTGTTGCTGCTGCTGCTGTTGATTGGCAATGTTGTTGCCAGAACGTTGCATATTAAGCGAATTATTATTATTATTATTGCTATTGTTATTATTGCTGTTATTGTTGTTATTTTGATAATCATGCTGCTGGAGCATAGTTTGAGGTTCCATTAAATCCGAATCAGAATCACCATCCGAATCTTGAAAGTCGCCACCTCCGTTATTAGATGACATTTGTGATGAGGCATGATTGTTGTTGCTATTTGACATTTGGACACGAGGCCGTTTCATGTGATAATTACTGCCCGTGGAGGAGTCCAGATCATCGTTATTCTTATGATTATAGTTGGCCTGCATGTTGGAATTAACACTGGATGAGGAATGTACCACAGATGATGTTGTTGTCTGTTGACCAGAGGCAGGAGAGGAGTGTGTCTGCTGCTGCTGCTGTGAACCAATGCCAACGGCCAGTGGCGAAGACAATGGTGATTTCATGGAAGATGAGGTAGAAGTTAGACTACCGGCACTTGTCTGGGGTCCTGTCACACCGCCCACCACTGAATTATCCCGATATTGCTCTTGATAACCCTGCGAGGAATCAGCCATAACAGCCGCCACTGCTGCCGCCTGTTGCTGCTGCATCTGAGATTGTGAGATTTGCTGCAGTTGCTGGGAATGCGAGGCCACGGCCGCTGCGAAATCTCGAAAAATTTCTGCCTCAATTTTCACCTGACCATTAACACTTTCCAGAGCTGAGGCAGCAGCCGTGCTTAAGACATTCATGGCATCGGGCTGATGATAGTGATGACCACCACCGTTACCACCGCTTCCACTGCCTTGACCCTGACTCTGGCCAAAATGCGACATATTCTTCACAGAGCTATTCGATTTGGAGTCCACATTATATTCACTATAATTGGAACTATTGGCCGATTGTGGCGAGGTAAGAAAGTTGGGTACATTCCGATAAGACTTGCGCGGCTGTATATGCTGATCCAGGAACTTCATCTTCTCTAGATACGGACGCGACAGATGCTCATAAACAGGCGGGTCACCCTGTTTCCGCTGTGAGACGTAGCGTTCACGCAAATATTTCCACCGTTTCTTGCAAGTTTCCACTGCAAAAGAAGGAATCGATTTAAAGTCGAAGTCCAACCTGAGATAGCATCATCTCTACCTACCGTCGGTGCGAAGCTTCATAGCAATCATTTCCCAGGCCTCGTCTTTTGTCTCATACTTGCCGCCCAACGCACTTCCATTGAGATAATATTTTTGCCTATTATAGATAACTCCATGATGGGCCACCTCATCTATGAGCTGTTCGTCCATCATTTTGGTTTTGCACCCCCTTCGCAATTCCTTTTATTAATTTTTGTTCCTAATTAACTTTATTTTGTTTTCACATTACAACTTTTTTCTGCCTCAAAGGTGCGGATTTTACATAAATTAGTGATGGCACGTAGACAATTATCTACTTGACCAGGGCCGTAAAAAGAAAATTTAAATCCCAGTGTAAATTTCGAATGCGGTCGCTTTTAAATTTATTTTAATTCAGAAAAATATTATGAATTTAAAGTGAAGGTTATTTTCAGGTGAGCTATCTCTTTTACAATTCTTAAATGTTTAGGTAAGAGAGAATTTTGGTAAAATTTTAAAATAAAATTATATATATATAAGTGTGTTCGTGAACGTCCCCTCTCACGACGACCCTGCTTGTTGTCACTAGTCACTCTCTCGCCGGAGTGGCGAATTGATCATCTTCCTCGCTTAAGGCGAATTCAAGTGAGCCGACGAGTTTAGTAAAACTCGTCCAAAATTCACCTATATAAACAGAGGCTACAGCGCCGCAAAAATAAAAATTATTTTAGTTTAAAAATGTTAAAAATGGCACGTCAATTTTTGCCGCAGCAGCCTGCTTTTATGAGATATTTTACTCGATTAATTGCCACCAGTGACGAGGCCAAATCAGTTGACACTATCGGAGGATTACCCACGGATCTGGTTAACGAGCAGAAATTGAAAAAAACTTCCAGGTGAGATAGCAGAAGAGAGATAGGGAGTCACCCAGCAAGCGGGTGATCTCTACCGGTTTTTTGATTGTACCTTGAACTTGGTTTGTTTACTTTTATAATTTGGGGCGTGGGTCGTCACTATGATATTGAATGGCTAGTGAGAGGGGGAGAGGTGCGGGTGTTGAGAGAAAGTTATGCCGTCACGTAGGCCAAAATATTGAGATATGTATATGTATTTACGTTATTGTTATGGACTTCATTGTTATTTAGAACCTTATCGACGCTACAGAATCACTCGGCTCCCATTGCTGCCCGCGCCACAGTATCCAAAGATGAAAGTCGAGATTTCATGGCTGTTTTTCCAGGTGAGAGATCTCTCGTTAAGTAAAACAAATCGATTAGCATAACAATATGGTTGTCTTCTATCATTATCAGATGTTGTGCGTGACCTCACTCAAATAACAAAGACGTACAATAATACCGACGATGCCGCAAATTGGTTGGCCAAAATTATGCAATACAATGTGCCGGGGGGCAAGAAGAATCGTGGCATTCTGACCGTGCTGACCTATAAGAACTTATTGCCAGCCGATCAAATCACACCAGAGTCAGTCAAATTGGCGCATTATTTGGGCTGGTGTGTCGAAATGGTAAACCTTCAATGATATAAGCGTAACGAATGAGAGCTAATTGATATTCTGGTTGACTCGTTTTTTTCTTAGCTGCAATGCTTTTTCCTCATAACGGATGATCTGATGGACAATAGCATCACTAGACGTGGTCAATTGTGCTGGCATAGGGTCGAGGAAGTGGGACTGACAGCTATCAATGATGCCCTTTTGGTTGAGAATGCCATGTATGGCTTGTTGAAGCAACGTTTCAGTCATCTCGATTGTTATGTGGATTTAATGGAGCTTCTGCATGAGATGGCCTATATAACCGCCGTTGGACAAACATTGGATCAGATTAATACACATCGAAAAGTCACCGAATTCACCATGGATATTTACAAGGGGATTGTCGAGAACAAAACTTCTTATTATTCCTTTTATTTACCATTTGCTCTGGCCATGCATTTAGCTGGGTAAGTAAGAGCCGAATTCTGTTTTTTATTCTTTTTTAAATAACTTTGCATTTTCAGTTACAAAGATGCCGAAGCATTTCGTCAGTCAAAGACTATTCTCCTAGAAATGGGTCACTTTTTCCAAGTGCAAGATGATTTCTTGGATTGTTTTGGCAACCCTGAGGTAACTGGTAAAGTGGGCACCGATATACAGGATAACAAATGCTCCTGGTTGGCCGTGGTGGCCGTGCAGCGTGCCAACGCCGAACAAAAACAAATCATGTTGGACTGCTATGGACAATCAGGTAAGTAAAATCGTGAAACCATGACTAAATTGGTCCACATTTCTATTCTACATTAATTTTTAGATCCCATCAAAGTGGAACGCGTCAAGGAGCTGTATAAAGAGCTCAGTCTGCCCGACACATATGCCACCTTTGAGGAGGAATCCTACAATATGATTAAAACACATATACAACAAACATCACGCGGTGTACCGCATCAGAGCTTTTTGCAAATCTTAAACAAGATCTATCAACGGAAGAAATAATTTGACTTTTATACATATTTGCCTAATGTTAATATATTGTACTTACTCAAGTTGTAGTTTATAATTCTTCACTTACAACAAAGAAACAAATGGTTGACATGAGATTTAAAAAAAAAGGAACCTATTCCCTTCGTTATTAATCATCGTCATCAGTGAAATCGAAGGGTTGAAATGCTTTGCGAAATGCAGCCACATGGGCTAGCTCTTCGTCTTTGTCCAGTAGACATTCCTTCCAATTGACTTTTTCATCGCAATTCAACAAATTCTCCGAACAGAAAACATCCCTGAAAAATATGGAAAAAAAAATTGAAATGGCAAACCACAAATTGTTTTAAGCTTTCAACGCACCTGGCGAAGTGGAGTGGAAAATGTTTCATTTGCCTTGTAATTAATGTCGTCTCATCGGGCAATTCCGCTAGGAAATATGGTCCCATTTCGGGTAACATTTTCGCTGAAGTTAATTGTGGCAAAGTTTCGAATTCCAAATTAAATTCCTCAGCCTTGTCCTCGAAACTGTGCTTAATCTTCCAGGCATAGCCCTCCTCGAAAGCCAAAACATTGATCTGCAAATGCACGGACTTGTAATGGCGCTCGGTAAAGCATACAGCTTGACCGAGGGATTTAAAGAACTGTCTCAAACTGTTCTTGAACTTGTCCAACTCCTCCCAATCTTCGGGGCTCAATTGTGCTGAGCAGGGTATATGCTTTGTGGACATTATTAGGACATGATGGCTATTGATTGGTCCTTTGGCCAGAGCCAAATAGAAACGTTCACCTACGGCTATAATTAGGTGTTTTTCCACATCCGGCGAAGACAAACAAAACCAACACTTCTCTGAAAAAAGAAAGAGGAAAACATATAAATATTTGACTACTATTTCAATTAAACCTGTGTCTTTACCCTGATCAATCTGTTGTATTCTAGGACGCTTGTTTTTGCCGCCTTGATTCCCTTGACGCTTACGATTGCCACTCGATTCCATGTCATAGAAATACTGACGATTCTCCGACTAAAAAAATCAAAAGGTTCCAAATTATACATTTTAATTTTAAGCTGGTCTCAGTACTCACCGTTTCACTTTTATTGATTGAACCACTTAAATCCAGACCTTTAAAGGGACACTCTATTTCATTGGTGGTCTTTTGCACTAAATCCAGTAGGCGTGACTTATCCACTGGCTTCAAACTCAGAGCGTATATATATTTGGCTTTCTCGGTGTTGCCCACCTCGGCCAAGGAAATGAATCGCGTGCACAGCTCGAATTGTGTTGTCTCATCCTTGGGCATGCGAAAGGGCGGGCATTCATAGTGACTGCCATTAATTGCACAGAAATGATAACGAGGCTTGATCTCCCGAGCCAGAAATGATACCAATTTGGAAGCAGTGGCCTACAAATGTAACATTTAGAAACTGTACGGAATTAAGGACATTTCCTCTTACATTTTCCTTTTCTTGTATGCCATACGGCCATTGCGATGTTAGCAAGACATCTACGCCACGATACTCCGTGGAGCAGTTCTTGGACACCAAGCACGAGTTGCGTACAGCTGCTATGTCCGCTTTGGTGAACTCATGACTGGCGCCCACATCTACTCCTCCTCCAGCTGCTGCCGCCTCCATGCCACTCAAATAGGCTATTTTGACGCCACTGCTGAGAGTGTAGACGCCACTGCTGAGAGTGTAGACGCCACGTTTGCCTAGATATGTGAGATTTGGACAAACTTCACCATCTACCAGATTCTCAAAGTGCTGCACGTGCTCCTTGCGATTGGGACCAAGTATATAGGTGGGAACAGTGACTGGGAATGGTTTCAAAAACAGAAGTTAGCAAGTTTACTTATGGTTTCCAATTAACAGTTTACTCACTGTGTTTAAACCCATTTTTATAGGCAATAAGTTCCTCATTTTGCTTTTCCTCGCCAAAGAAGTCACCCACACAGCATAGGATTTCGAAGGGCCCGGCCTTTTTGTTTACCTGCTCAACGCGCTGAAAGAGCTGCTTGAAACGACCTCGCACATCGCCCACCACTAAGCTGAAAGAAAATGTAGTTTATAAACGTTTATTTTATTGTTATTTACCATTTTCTTACATTTTTGTTGTAGCATCCATCGCAGGCGCCAAAAAATTAAAGTGTTGTAAAATACCTAAACTTGCATCATATGGTATTAAATCAACCTCTCTGGCAGCGCCATTTGCTAACGTTAAGCAGCACTTAACCAAGCAGTGTTAAATATGTTTTTAGCTGTCTCGTGCATGTAACGGTAAACGATTTTAAAAATTAGCAAACGTATGTCGCGCCCCCTGAAATCTTTATTCCTTTTTTTTTTAAAGCAAAAGCGCATCACTGCCTTGACCTCGCGAAATAATAAATACATTATGTCCTGCTAGAAACCTATAATAAAACACAATGAGTCCTGCTGTTAAATATATGTGAGTTTTTTTAGATAAAATTATTAAATTAAAATGTCATTAGCAAAAAATTTATATTTTGCAGTTGGGCTATTGTTGGGCTATAAGAAAAATAGAAGACATTAAAAACGTGATACTTATGTAAATATACATATATACATAAATTACGAGAAGTTATAATTCTTGGTATACTTTTGACGGAGGATATAAAACCCATAAGATGGGTATTGTCTTACGTGTACTAGTACCGGATAATATATTAGGGTCGTTCTGTATCAATTAGAGCAACTTGACTTTGACGATTCTTATTTTTGATTTTCTTTTTCTTTAAAGATTTAACGGTATTGAACGACTCCTTGAACCACCTTTATTAAATCTAATAATTAATTTTCATAATAGTTAAGAATGTCTTTCGAGATTTAAGGAGAGTAAGCTTCAATCTATAGATATGTATTCATAACATCAAGAGGCCAAAGGTTTTACTGATTTTTAACAGAACTCTGTTAGTACTTGTCTTTCCGGTAAACTTAAATGATTTGGGTAAAATACTTATTTGTCGCCTTGAAATCATGACACATTTGATATTTAGTTAATTTTCCGCATGCCAATTTATGTTTAATTAACCGAAAAGCTAATCATATTCAACTGGACAACTCTCAAACTCTTATATAACCTTTGATGACATGTCAATAACCGAAAATATATAGTTTTCCACCCTTCATTTAGATATTAGAAATGACATTGGCCCCAAAAATGACATCCGATTGCAACAATGAACCTGGTCAACTTGGGATTTTCTCGAGTCATGCGTGGCTGCTTCCATTAAATAGCAATTGGTTGATGTCGTCCGCTGCGTGGAGGGGTCTATATAAAAAGGGTCGTTGGATTCGAATAATTTCAGTCAGCAGCTCATAACCATGTCAGCTAGTCTCTTTTTATTGTTAACTTGCTTAGCGCTGGCGCAAAGTGTACGCGGTCAAACGCAGATTAACTGCCAGCGTCCGCCTCAGCTTGTGGTAAGTTCTAAATAGACAAAGTGTGGAATTATATTATTATTATATATTTGAATTCTGTTCAGGATCCATCGTTATGCTGTCGAGATGGAGGCCGTGATCAGATTACCGAGCAATGTGCTCAAACAATTATGGGCTCGGGCTCCAACGGGCCACCATCAATAGAAACTGCCACCGTAAGTTATCTAGTTTAACCTAAAACTAACTAAATGATTTACATGTGTTTATTTTTTTAGTGCCTAGCGGAATGCATACTCACTTCTTCCAATTATATAACAGAGCCCCAAAAGAATCAAATTAATGTGGCTAACATACGCAATAATCTCTCGAACAAATTTTCCAATGACACGCTCTATGTGGATGCCATGACCATGGCTTTCACTAGATGTGAGCCTCAGGCACAACAGAGGCTAGCTCTTATCCAGCAGCAACAGCGCCAGCAACCGAAATGCAGTCCCTTTTCTGCCATTCTCTTGGGTTGCACATATATGGAATATTTTAAGAATTGTCCACCCCATCGCTGGACGGAGAATACGCAATGTGCTCTAGCCAAGTCATTTGTTACTCAATGTGGTTTAGGGGCTTGAGATTGTTTTGTTGTTGAATTTTTTATGAATTATTATTAATGTAGATTTATTAAACAATTTTTTAAATTTTAACGGCTTTACCTAATTTTGTTAGTAAATTACACAACACTTGTAGTTTGTGGCCTGGTCACACTGTTAGTTTTTTATTGGTCACTTGTGTTAGTGGGTCTGCGCGCGGCTTTTGTTTAAAATTATTTATTAATTATGAGTTTAAACGAAAGAATTGAGTCCTTCCGAACCTGGGCTACCAACATGGGATGCCCGCCTAGCTCGCTGCCCAGTGATCAGGCTCTCAGAAAGTAAAATTCAACGAAAATTGCATTGTTTGTTGTTCTTGTTGTTGAAAATTTGTTTAATCTTTGGATTTTTTTTCAGCATTCTAAAATCCGGGCAAAGTCACCTCTTTGACCAGCTCCAGGCACGTATCCAACCACACCATGTTGTCGAGCAAGTGCGTAATAATCTCTTAATTGTTGAAGTGGCCAAGCACAAGGAAAAATTGGTACCAATGGCCTCCAGGAGTTTTCTTCCGATCAAGCTCCAAACTCACCTACGCATGCAAGAGCTCCAGCAACGCAAGGAGAAAGCGAATCGCGAATTGACAGTGGTCAGAAAAGAATACGATACACTTGCGGCTAGTATTAAGAGCAAGAGTAAGTGCAGTTCACAGAATCAAACCAATCCATGACCATTTGTTTCCTTTCTCCTAGGCATTCAATGCACCAGTGCCAAGCACAAGCGTCATCAACTGGAGGCCAGAAATAATATGTTGGAACTGAAGCTAGAGTCAATGAACAAGACCTATGAGAAGGAATTAAAAAATAAAACCCAAATCCTATCCACCATACCAGTCAGTCTCAACTCAAGTAATGGCAGTGAGAAAGAGGCCATGAAGGCTGTGGAACTGGCTCTTAAGGAGCTGGAAAAATACTACGAGATTTGTGATAAGGATGGCAGCGTCAATATGCTGCAAGCCAAACAACATTTATGGACTCAAATGCGCAACATCTTTGCAGGCATACCACATCCTGTGCTCTTCTCGTGTGTCATGAAGATCAAGGAGCAGCAGCTCCAATATGTAATGGAACTAAACAAGACAACACTGGAGCATAACTCCTCGATAAATAAGACCCTTTACAAGCCGCGACTAAACAGTTTTGATAAGAAATTGCTTAAAACAAAGGGAGATCTGCTCGCTTTAGGTTGCAAATTTTTGGCTGCCCGCACGGAGGTGATACAACTGGAGGAACGCTTTGCTCTAGCCTATGGCCCATTTGTCGATGAAGTGCAGAGAAAGGTGAACTCTTTTAATGGTCTCACCAGCATTGAGGATGTGAATAATGCCGAAGAGATAATCTCTGACTTTCTATTTCAATATAATTTGCGTAATTTCAAGAGTGCTCGAAATGATTATCTCGCTGAGGAGATTGAGCGTTTGCGTCTCGAATTGGAGACTGGTGCCAAGCAATTGGAGAATCATGAGCTTCTCTTGGGCTCCATTAAGCAGGTCTATGGTGATATCAATACATCGGTTAATCGCATCCAGCACGAGATGCTTCAACTCTCCCAGATCAAGGGCAAAATTCTCTACTCGAAAAATATGATGAAAATTCGTCTGGATGATATGCAAGCGGCCACACAAAATCAAAACGCCAAATCCCAATTGGTGGGCACCAAATTGAAGGTCAACAATATGTCCCTAATGGGAATGGATAGCTTTAGTCTGGCCAACGATACGGTCTTCTGTAGCACCAAACTGGAGTTTGATGATAATACCATTTTGAGCAGAAGCTACGATACCACCGTGATACCAATGGAAACACCCAATATGCCTTGTCATCTCCTCGAATTGAATACATTTGCCGAAACGCCAATGGATAAGCTAAGCTGCGTACCAAAGTCATGGTGAGTGTGAGGTGACCCAGGGTGGAGGACACGTATAGAACCTTTGATTAATCTTTCTCTTACCCTTCTTTATAGCTTATATATGCTCTCAGCCAATCCGCTCATCGTTGAGTCCCAGGAATTGGCATCCACCGTTCAATTGGCTCCAGGGCATTTACTCACTCCGTATGGCGCCTTGCAGGAAGTCCGTAAACGCATTTTGTGGGCGTCGGCAATTGCCGCACATACGTCTGACTTAAAATTCAATTTGGAGCCTTTAATTGGTAAGCTCAAACTCTGTTTGGCGCGACATTTTGTTTCATTTCCGCTCCACCCACTAACTTTCTAATCATCCCCCCGCAGTTGATCCCCACGACTTGAAGTTGAAGGCCCGACGCCAGAATGATGAAATAACTGAGCTACTGGACAATATGAAAGCCATTGGCGCCAAGACCCAATATCAATTGCAAAAGGCTGAGCGTCTGGCTAAATTCATACAAGATAATCCCTTGAGACGTTATGTACCACCCACAAAGAGATTCAATAATGCCTCTTTTAACGATTATGAATCAGAATATACTCTATATCTACGCATGACCCCGCAAGGGGCTATACGTCGTTAGAAATCCCAAAATATAAGCAAATAACAAGAATACAATAAAACATTTCATATTTTTAAGATTTTTTTATTGATTTTTTTCGCATTTCGCTTTCGTATTTTTTTTTTCTTTTCTTGTAATACAAAGTCGAAATTGTTAATATTAGGTATTATTATTATTATTATATTTATTTACACCCACTTAAAAAATTGGGTTCAAAATTTGTTTTTCATGTTGTTGTTACTCAAAAAAAGTATTTCGAAATGTGTTTTGTGTGTGTGTGCTTAAGAGCTAAAGAATGATGTACATAGATTTGGATTTGGATTTTACTTTAAATTTTATATAGTATGCATATATAGATAGATACGATAGGGAATTCTATATGTTTGCCTCGTTTCGATTATTGTTGAATTTTTGCTTTTACGATTTTGGACTGGGCACAACAATTCGAACGAGTTGTCAGAGAGGAAGAAAGAAAGTGAGTAAGAAATTTGCCATTACGAAAAGAAAAACTTTATTGTTTTATTTAATAAAACAATATAAAGTTATTCTCATTTAAGGTAAATTTATTTTCTTTTTAATGATTGTGATGTATATTATCAAGAATTGTCATTCTTAGCTTAAACATAAAACAGAACAAACGAATGAAAAAAAAAATGTACAGAAAAAACTCTACTTAAGAGGATTAAGAAATTGAAAACGGACGGGTGATTGAAATGCATTGGATTCGAGTTCGATTTTTCGAGATTTATAAGGTTCTACAATAACTTATTCAACCCAAGGTAAAATCAGATCTAGTTTATTGTTTTTTTTAGTCCTTCTCACTTAGCATAATTAACTTAAAACAACTAAAAATTGGACGTTTGAAACTTGGAAATTAGAATAGAAAAATTATGGAATATTTCTAGAATGTTTTCTATTTTGTTTTTTTGCGACTTGGAATGTTCTGATTCTGGGGGTGACATCTATTGGGTGTGTGTATATCATCATCATGCAGATTCCTATTATATGTAAATGTATTCGAATTTCAGAGATTTTGGAGCAATTTGGGAGTTGAGGCATTAGATAGAGATAGGGAGAAAGGAAGTAATCGCTTATCTGGCAAAGATGAGAGCCAACAGAATGCCTACTAAAGCGAACGAGGTAGCTGCTCCGGTCTCGGCGCCACCATAATATGCCTGTCCACAAGCTGGCGGGCACACGGGAATGATGGTCTCGAACAGATTAACACGAGCCTCGGCCTCGCCAAAGCGATTGGTGGCCTTGCACACATAATCACCATACTGACGCTTCTCAATGGTGATCACACGCAGCGTGGAGTCGGTGTACTCATCGGCGGTGGCAAAATGCGATATGCTGTAATGCTGATTATTGGCCAACTGAATGTCATCCTTGGTCCAGACAATGGCCGGCGGTGGATAAGCCTCAATGTGGCACTCCAAGTCCATGTCGTATTGCAATGCCTGACCCAGGCGAGGACGTGGCACAGTTATGACTGGAGCGAATTCCACTTCTACATTGATGTTACGACGATCTCCCTTGCTGACTCCATTGTCGGCCACACAGTAGTAAGTGCCGCGATCCTCCTTCTTCACCGACTTGATGCGCAGTATATTACCCACATAAGTGGCACTGTCTGTAAGGACAGGAAAGCAGAAAAACAAATTAGTTAAAGTTTTTAAAAATGTGTGCTTATAAATATAAAGAGAAAAAACAGATCTTTTGCAGTTCCGTGACTAATAAGAGAATTAGGTCAGAAAACATTTGACAAGACAAATGCAAAGACCACAGAAAAGAATCAATACAACTTTAAGTCTAGACTTTTGAATGTTGAATGGGTTAAAAAAATTACAGAGTGATTAAAGAAATAAAATTATTAATTAAGCCTCATAATTTTGATGTTTTTTAAGTGCCAAAAAAGCATTTGTTTTTACATTACCGTTTTATAATGATCCATTATTTGGATTAAAAGAAAGTTTAGCAATATTAATTTGCCATATTAATTAAGATGCCTCTATCTATACTAAAAAACTTATATATTATCCTACATCCTAGATCTGCCTTGGCGCAGGTTGTAAAAAAGTTTAAAAAAACGTTTGAAATAATTTTTAAAAAGAACGAAAAGGTAGAAAGAAAGATTTAATAGTAAAATGTACCAAATCTAAACGATCTCTGAGCTATCGAAATTCTTTAGGATCTTCTATCATTGTCTAGAACTGATTGCTCACTATTACCTAAATTCAGCTTATTTAAAACTTCTAGTATATTGTTTCTAAAAATAAATTGAATTTAAATAGCTCAACGCATTATTTGGGCTTCGCCAAGTGCACACCAAACATGTCTATGATCTAACCCCTAAATCAAAATAGAACTCTTAAAACTTTGTATGAATTGAATTAATTTTAAAAACATTTAACAGCCGCAGTGTTGGTAGTAAATGGATGTAATGATTATAGTATATAGTCGATATCAGTTTTCATTGTATTCATTGCTTGATAATGCGCGTTCGAGTGCGAAATGTCACAGAGAAAAGTGTTCCATTGAATGGAACAACACGTTTTTAAATGCTGGCTTTGTGTTTGTGCAGTCGTCGTAGTCGTCGTCATTTGTTGGAGATTTAAATCTGGTTTTAATGAGCCGACGCCACGACCAAAGTAGAAACCCTGTACCATAGGCCTCTCTTTTTCCTCTACTGGCACAACATCCGCAAGCACTTAAACGGTAGTGGGTGACCTTTTGGTTGTCCATGGAGTATGGAGTGAATCTGGAGGTTGTGATCCAAATACAATAGAAACGTTAATGACCTCTAACAAGCCAACCAAGCGTTTTTATGCCCATGTAGTGAGTATTTGCAGTGCAAACTTATTTCATGAAAGATAGGGAGAAAGAGAGCAGATGCACTTCGGGCCTGCACTTCTGCAGGGTGAGAGGTGAGGTGAGGGTGAGGCGCCTGCCAAGCCAACTGAAGCGTAAATGCGAATGCGAATTGCGAAAGGTGCCTTCAAAACATAACCGGAAGTTGGCAGCGAAGAGATAGGCCAAAGCTGAGGCTGAGGCTGAGTCAGGAGCTAAAGCTGGAGGTGTCTACTCCTCAAACAAGCTTAAACAATTGACACAAAACTACATAGAAAAGCTAAAGAAGAAGCTGGAGAAGCCATTGACCAAACTCTAGGAATGCATTCAAATGCGGGCTTGGAGTTGGAGCTGGAGTTGGATGGGAGTTGAAACTGAAAGGGTTTGTGTTTCTATTTGTGTTTTTGTGTGCCTGCAAAAACATTTCAAATTAATTGCGCCTGGGAATTATTGAAGTAAAGCATGATGTTTGATTAAAATTGAATTGACAGCATGCCTCTGCCTCTGCCTCTGCCTCTGCCTCTGCCTCTGCCCCTGCCTCTGCCCCTGCCTCTGACAACGATCAACGAACTCGTAAACTCAAAGGGGAGCCACACGGACTTACGCAGTGAGGAGAAGTGAAGAGGAGCTTATCGTGATGCGGGCCAAACAGTAACAAATTCATTTCAATACATTTATGTATGTCGGAAGAGGGAGGGGCGTGTGGAAAATGCATTGGAGACGTGTCGGCGTGTTTGTGTATAGACAAATGTTTAATTGGCCAATTGTCTGACAGTTTCTCTCTCACTCTCCCACTAAAAACAATTGCCTAAACAACTTTTGGCCACTCACATTTTATACCAAGAGCCCAGCAAATGGTTTTAAACAATATGAAACAGGTTTCATTTCTCTATTTGGCTCTATCTCCGATCTGGTCATAGGTTTAATTTTCCTAAAAGCCTAACCACAA
Source organism: Drosophila nebulosa (assembly GCA_024703675.1). Lineage (NCBI taxonomy): Eukaryota > Metazoa > Arthropoda > Insecta > Diptera > Drosophilidae > Drosophila > Drosophila nebulosa. The sequence continues at coordinate 9,898,404 of CM045725.1, read as the reverse complement.
AAACAGTAGCAGCTGCCATAAAAACAAAAGACTTTCGGCTCAATTTGCTATGGACTTTTGGAATACCCTGCAAAGCAGAGAAAATACTTTAAATGCTGTCACTCAAAAACAAACTTTGCTCGTTAGTATTTCCTAAAGCTAAATGAAACAAATCAAATGGAACTTGAATCACATTTTATATATCTCTTAAAGCAATTCTCGAAAACCAATGCAAATACCGAAAAGGATATTTTTCCAAAGAAAATCTGCTTTTCAGTTTTTAAGGAAAAGTGTTCTAGTTTTTTTTTTTAAGTGATTAAACTAGAGTAATCCACAAAAAGACTCCTGAAAAACTGGAATACAAAATGTTCATGACTTTATTATAAAGCAAATGAGACCATCACCTGAATGTATGCCCAGTTCCTATTTTTTCATATTGTTTTTAATACTATAGCGATTTCATTTTGCAATTGATAATTGAATGCGAAATATTTTAGAAGTAAAACACAGATAACAAACTATACAATTTAAAAGTGAATAAATTCTTCAATCGAATTTGAAAACGAAAGCGAAACCAATAAATTTATTCGAAATTTAGAACAAGTACAGACCTTAATAATATAAAAACCAGAGTAAATGAAAAAGAGCATTAAAGGAGGCTAGTCCCGACTTAAGAACAAGAGACCTTAATTTAAAACAAATAAAAGACAATGTTAGGATTGAGCATTTGGAAATTATACTAAATTACACATGACTCAAAAGTCATCTTAATTTCCATATACCCATTCACAAGCAACAACAAGGGTACTAAAAAGTTATACCACAAAGAAATAAAGAAAGAGAGAGAGAAAAGTACGCAATAAAAAAAGTGTTAACTCTTCTGCTCAACTCTAGCATGAAATGATATGCAAGTCAGGTAGGTAGATAGATAGATACAAAGTACTTTTATTTAATTTCCAAATACATTTTGTTTTCTTTTTCCCAGCAGAAATTTAAATTTCTATTAGACCGTTAGACATGTCACAAAAGTCAACAAATAATAGTCAAAGAAGACAAAGAAGAGTTTTGCATTAATTGGGGCGTGTCTCAGAGTCAAAGAGAATGTTTTTAGTGGCAAATAGTTAATTGGTAATTAGTTATGCCAAACACAGAAAGTACAAGATCAAAAAGAGAGTCTTCTCCCTCTGAAATGTGATCTCATCATGTCTAGAATGTTTGTGGAATGTTTTGTGTTTGACACTTTTTGGGGTTATTCGAGATTTATGGAAATTTTGAAAAAGAACAATTTTTTTTTCTACTTAGGGTTATGTAATTGGAGCGTGCATTGGACTCATATATCATTTCTGTAAACAAGAAGATAATTAGAGAAGGAGCAAACCGAAACAGAACCGTAACTAGAACCATTATGAGCAGGATGCTCTGATGCAGTGTATTTCGGTTTCTCCATTAATATGACAAATTACAAAATCTATAAAAGGGATGGGAGGGGGGATCTCATCCGAGGAATGGAGTTCAATCATTTCTAATGAGAGTGCTGACTGACTGAGTGACTGGTTGGCTGGGTGACTGAATGAATGAATGAATGACTGCAAACCCGCATAGGGCAAAAACCGGAAATCTTTCTCTCTCTAACTCTCTATGCGTTTCTCCCGTGACTAAATGCTCTGTGTGTGTGTGTGTTGTAATTTCTGTTACTAATGAGAGAATTAAAAACACTTTGGCCCTCTAGCAGAGAGAGCGAGATAAAGAGAGAGAGAGAGAGAGAGGAGTCTATGATGATGATGACGCGTTGGAAAATGCAACTAATGAAAGAAAAACACACTCCAAACTCCGACTCCGACTCTGACTGCAACTCTGTCAGAGGTGCAAGTAATGAAAAATCAGACAGCGAGACAGAGGAACCAAAGGCAGAAGCCATTTGTTTTTAGGAACCTGTCTGCATCATCTCACTGTGCTAGCCTGCTTCCCTCTCACTCTTCAGCCCATCAAACAGAATGCAACCGACTCCAATTCTGTATCCCTTGGGCAAACATTCAAGCCGAGATAAATTGTCAGTTAAAGTAGAAAACGAAAAATTGTGCAAGGTGAGAAAAGAGAAGCGCAGCAGCAGCAGCAGCAGCAGCAACAGCAGGTAGAAAGAGCCCAAGACTAGGCCTAGCAACCTTTGAAAGGATTCGAAAGATACACACAAGTAAGTGCCTAGCTAGGCTCTGGACTGGGCAGGTATGTAAGTTAAGGTTAGGTAGAAAGGTTTTAGGCTCATCTTTTGTGGAGGAAATGACTAGACTGGGGACTTTTGTCATGCTGACAGGTTCACCCAAACCTGGCTTGGCTTGGCTTGGAGTCGCTTCAATGACTTTTTGGTTGCCTATCATTCATTTGGGAAGCGCTGGTTTGGAAAATTTGTTTGACGACAACAACATTTTTTTTGGTTTTTTTTTTTTTTTTTAATAGGGTTGCAACAACAAATTGGTAAACTATATTAAAAAACACCCGTGAGAGTGACGAAGGGCTCAACGCCATTTTGTTGGGCAACCACCACCGAAAAACGAAAAAAAAAAAAAACGACTTTTAGCGCTTTATGGAAATGGAAATTAAATGGCATGCAAAAACGATAGGAGGAAAGATACATACAACGGATCAGCCACCAATCAGAGAGAAGGGAGAATTCGTTGTTCCTACCTCACCATCTCTATGATGGAAAAGCGCCTGTGGCCATATTTGTTTTTCCTTTTCAATTTCCTGCAATTTCGACAGCGACAACATAACATAGAGAAGAGAAAGGGAGTAGTCAAAAGAAAATCAGATTCGTGGAAAAGCACTTTGGCAAAGAGAACAACAAGAACTACAAACACAGCAGTTCCACATTTTTTATTTTTTTTTTTACTTCAACTCTTCTTTCGAACACTTCAAATGTCAACAAATTCTGTAGCATAAAGCGTTGCCATGTGGAAATTATGAATGTTAATGCACCACCACCACCACCAAGAGGCAGCAAGAGAAGCAACCATAACCACGTGTGACTCATCATAATCAAAGCATGGCAACTGGGCAACAAACGGGTGCACATTTAATGACGGTTCAGATTATTTGCGCCTGCTGCACACTTCCAGATCCAAGCCCAGACCCAGACCCAAAGCCCAAAAAAACTCAACCCAGTCGATCCAGAATGGTCGCTCTAGGCACGCACATACAACATGTACGTACATACATAGATGCTTCTACACTGCAAATCCAATTAAAAGAGTTTACTCTGCCATGATGTTTGTGCTTGTCGAATGGATTTTCACTTTTTAATTTTTGTTTTGTGCAAAAAATGAAAACCATTTAAATGGGCTTTTCACTAAGACACGATAGGAATGTAGGTTTATGGATAAAAACTAGATAATGAAAGAGCTCTGGGTCGATATATACAATATGATGACGTACAGGAAAGCACTTAGTACTTAAAGTCTAAGGACTTATCTATACCAAATTTGAGTGTGATAACTCGTTTAAAAACCGAGTTACTTGAGGTGGGAAAGTGAATTGTTAAGCTGTGGTGTAAGAATTTCGTTCGATTTCAAGCTATGTTACATGGTATAGTGCCAAATTTATTTACACGAATTTTGGGAGCTATAACTTTGTGAAAAGCAGAGTTACTTGAGTTGGGAATCCAAATTTGCTTGTTTTTTAAAAAGTTTATGTTTTCAAATTTCTTTACAGCGATTATGCAAATGGTATAAGATTAACACTCATAACTCTGTTAGATGTCGAGTTACTCAAGGTTCGAAAAGTTTGCTTTTTGCTTTCGTCTGCACTTGTTTGTTTACATTATAGCCCTCCCCCAAAAAAAGGAATTTTGAAATATTGATTGCCTACGAATAACACCTGGCTCCAATGATCATTGTGTGGCCCGGACCCAACGTTCATCATCTTTCAGCATTTCTTGGGCCCTTGTTGTTTTGCTAGCTCAAAAAATTGCCAGCCTGTGCAAATTTGTGGCCTCTTCCTGTTTTGTCACCCAAACTCATCAAGCAACATCAACATTATGAGAGGGAAGAGGATCCACAAGGGGTAGGCCAGGGGGCTCTGCCCCAACGTTGTTGTCGTTCTGCACACACACATCACACACATGAACATACATATATCGAGCATATAACAAGCTCTTGAGACATGTGAATGCACCCACTTTGGTCTTTGCCTTTCTTTACGCAAAAAAAAAAAAGAAGAAGGAAAACCGCACACACGTACCAGAAAACCAGTGGCAACCCCCTTAAAGATTGAGAATCAAATACAACCACCCACCCACCAACCTAACCACCCAACCACAACAACTCGCTTGCTCCACCCTCAACAGCAAGCAGACAGTCTTAGTTGTTGACTTTTGAAAAGTGATTTCTTCGAGTACAAGTTGAACATTATAGCTCTCTCTCTCTCTGTCTCTGTCTCTCCAGCCGACGACAATGTCATTTATTGGATTACACTTCCATCTCCAAAGAGATTCACACAGAGACACAAAAGAGCAATTGCAGTTCATTGAGGGCAGAGACTGTACTTGAAAACGAACTGAACACACTATTAAAATAGCAATTATGCCAAAAAAGGTAAAGAAAAACAGAAAGTAAAAGGTTGCCACCCGGGTGTATAAAAAATCTTACATACATACATAGAATGATAGAATGGAGCGAGCCTAAATAAATATTGGCTCAAAGCCGTTGAGCAAATAATAGTAAGCGACATTGCCGTTTCTGCCCTTGTGATAAGGATTAAAAAGATCCGACCGACCAAACGACCAACCGACCGACCGACCGGACGGACAGACGACTCTGAGGTGACATAACATGGACACATGAAAAGTGCTAAGTAAATAATACAAGGGGGAAAAAAAAGGGAATTTAAATTTGAAATTTTCTTCTGTTGCTAATGTGTGATAAGCTACAAGGCCCAAGGAAATGAAAATGGCGTCACATACATTGAGTCAAAAAAGTATTGTCACACTTGAAATTACATACGATGTTGGATTTTTTTTAGAGGTATAGCTCAGTTTTTATGCTCATCTGGATTGACAGGAAAATCATTAAAGTTGAATATTATTTGAATATCTTTTAAAACTTGGAGAGCAATCGTTTTTAACAGGGCTATGACCCGAAATTTTTGATTCTTTAATGCATAGGAATAGGTTATTTGTGGCTGTAATCTAATAAGGATACCCAAAAATCTTCCTATATGTGGCTTAACTTTGGTTCAAAGTTTGGAGCATATGAAAGGATCAACGCACAGTTAAAAAGTGAATGTTATGGTTATGGTTATGAATGAGTGAGTAAACCAGTTCATTTATTGTATTTACCAATACGATAAAGATGTAAAACCAGCTTACAGCCAACTTTAAAGGAGTCATAAGGCGTCACCTTGATGTATGATAAAAAGGGCGAATTTGTAAAGTTTTAGTTAGCCAATTGGTTGCTTAACTGAGTTGAGCCATTACTTTTGTGACTCACTGTACATGGGTAAGTACAGCAAAAGCTGGCTGGACATACACCTCGGTTGTAGTGGACAATATCTCTCCAGACTGTCATTTATCACAATTGTATGTCCCCTATGAGCGTAAATGAGAGTTTTCACTGTATAAAAATGAGAAATTGGAACAAAAACAAGACCTAACAAGTTATGACTTGTGTACACACACACACACACACACACAAACACACAGTTGCACAACACAACCACAAAGAAAAGAACAAAGTTAAAGGAGAGAGAAAAAAGAGAAGCAACTGCTGGCTCTCCCCCCGAAGCGGTCAGTTGCCCAGTTTAGTTTAGTTTTTTATATATATATTTTTTTTTTTGCTTTGGTCGTTGCCCCAGCAACCAACATTTCGAAACAAGTTTTTCAGTTTTTCCCTTTTTTTTGCCTTTGGTTTTAGTTGGTCTTCTGCAATAACAACAGCAATAACAATTGCAAGCATCAGGAACAGGAAACAGGATGGGAAACAAAATGAGAATGAGAGCAAGCAGGAGCACTGGCAGAGAGAATTGGGAGGTGGAAGAAGGCGGAAGGCATTCCTCTCTTCCTATCCCTCTCCCTTTCCCTCTGTTTCGCTCTTTGGCTATTTATTTGTTGTTTGCCAAACCTAATTACTTGCAAATATTTTCATCTCATTCCGACTCATTCCCAAAATCGGCCGCCCTCCGCCGGCGCCCTTTGGGCAAATGTTTTCGTTTTCATTTCACGAAGGGCAACTAATTTGCCTCTCCATGCACACATGCCACGCCCCATTGAGATCTCAAGTGATAGCATCAATTGCGCATCGAAATTTTATCGTAGCGTAAATTAAATATTCAATCTAAATACCAAAAATTTACATAAAATTCACCCTCCGATTAGAATGAGTTTCTATGAGTTACAAATTGCATTTTAGATATTTTTGATTACCAAATTGGAATACTTGAAAAATGAATTTTTCACTTATTTACACTCAAGAGTAGCTTTCATTATAATTCTAGGGTGACGAAGAGAAAATGGAGACACCACGAGCCAGGGAGAGAGTAAGAGAAGAGAAGAGAAGAGAAGAGAAGAGGCAGATCGTCTACTGATCTTCGTTCCACATAATTGACCAATTAATGTCAATTGAGTGGAGTATGATAACGCCTAGAGACTCTATTCTATAGATATTAGCTACATCTATAGATACTTCCTGTACTTGAATTTTAAATCACAGGAAAACTATCTACATTTATATAAAAATTTAATGTTATTACACAAAGTTGAAACTTGATATTCTAGAAAAGATCACTCCCTAATGGCACCTGCTCAAATGATTCATTAATTGTTCTCTGAATGAATAGCTTGACTCAGCTGTATTTGCGTACCAAGCAGAGACAGTGTTAAGAATGCTGCAAATTATCATTTTTTATCATTGGTCGGAGGCGGTCTAGAAGCGGATTTTGATTTTATAAATTTTATAGAATGAAGTTTGTTTGAGAACTCAATTGACAGGTTTTTTAACTGTTTGATTTGATTTGCTGATGTGTGGAAAATGGGTAGCATATATTATGGAAGTTCATATTATTATTTGAATGTTTTGCAAAGTTTTCAATATTGATCAGATAATGAAAGACGCAACCGACATCTAGGTCACCATATGTCAAACTGTTGAATGATCTTTAAGAGCTTATCTGTGAGAAGAAACATGCATTTTGTCTACTTATTTCGTAAACAAAATGACATCATTTGAAATATATGTAAATTTATTTGAGCAAGTTCTAAATCTTAATGCAATAGAATTATATTTTTAAGTTTTTCAACGAGTTGGCAAAATTTTTAGCTGACTTTGGCTTAGTTTTTGACCTCACGTGATTTTGAAGAAGAAATAATAAAGAAAATGAAATTGAAGCCAAGGTGAGTTTTATTATTATTGCATTATTTGTTATGAACATTTTTGTGCTTGGCTAAGCAAGCTTATGGGCCGGACCAGGCCAGGTGGCGCACATGTCTCTCTCGCTCCCCCCTACCACTCCCTCTCTCTCTCTCTCTCTCTCTATCTCTTTCTAGCACCATTATCTTTATGTATATCAGGGAATTAATGTTTGATCATCGAACCAATTGATTTGCATGGCAACGCGCACAAATTGGCATTGGACCTTCTCCTGGTTGGGCCCTTCTTCGTTTTCATTGCCTTGTGACCCTTTGTTAAAAAAGCAGCTTGCATCAGCGGAAATGTTTGATTAGGGGTTCCTTTCTTGCGTTATTTTTTTTTTTTTGGGAACTCTGGGCGGGTCCTTATACCTCGGGCCGGCTACGGTTTAGGGTTGCTTAGAGGTCGGCGGCATGTCGGCCGCTTGTTTGTTTGCATTTTACAACACATTTTTCATTGTTTGGTTTTACCTTTTTAGCTTGTAATTTATATATTTTGTATTATATTGTATTTGTGAAATATCAAAATAGAAATTATGTAGCCTCTGCATGAAAGAAGCGAGGGGTGGGGATTGTCCTATGGAAGGGGATAAGGATCAGAGCCCTCTGGCTATGCATTGTGCGTTGTTTACTTGGTTTTTTGTTGCACTGTACCCGCCCAGGTTAGGATTTTTATAAAGCCAAAGACCGTGTCTGATACACACACCCCTCCACACACACACACACATTTTGCATGGGTTGTTGTTGTTGTTGTTTGTGCAGACCCATCAAACGTTCCGTGGAAACGTTTTCAAGTTGCGGAAGCAATTGCGCGTGCTGAAGTTGTCGAATGTGGAAATGGGGAGGCAAAAAAAAAAAAAAAAGAAAGAAACCCGTTAGGGCGGCACAAAGGAGAACTCTCCTTGAAGCAGTCTCCATTCCAATTCCTATGCCTAGCCTATCCTCCTGCACTACCTTTTGCTGTTTGTTTAAGCTCTTTAAAATTTCTGCGAGCGTGAAAAAAGTGTAAAAACTCGCTTTGAACCCGCACAGAAAGTAAGCCCTGAAGTAAATCTCTGAAGCGTAACCAAGTTATTTTGTGGTTCACTTAAATAGCTTACCCTCTGACCATTTTAAGTAGCCCACACACACCCACACCCACTTCTATTCCCCCTCCGCACATCCATTTGGATAGAAATCATTCGCCATAAATGGCCATTCAATGCTCAAGTAATTAAAAGATTGCTCAAACGCCATAGAGAAACTCTTCCACCCAAGGCACTGCAAGGCAAGGGAGTGCCATTCAGCCATCCAAATTTGGATTAGTTACACTAATTACTTTCTGCCGAGGTCCTAAATGACGCTGCTGATCTTGTTAGAAGATAGCCAAGAATTCAGGTAAACAGTAAACAAAGGAAAAAAGGTTCTTAGCACCTGTCTGGGATTAACCTTGAGCCGTCTCCTTTTTGTAGGTGCTACCTGTATATGATTTTATTAGCTTTTCTAAGGAAAAACAGAAAATATTTCGGCACTTGTAGAGGTTAAACGATTTTTGTAGGAATTTCCCATGAAAAACAGGCACGAAAATGCAAAATTGATGAACCCCGCGAAAATAGTAAACAGGTGAAAAAGACAAAAAGCTAAAGAATAAAGCCATTGTAGACGCCTGAGTGAGTCATGGTCACACTCAAAGAGAGGCCCCACACTCTCTCGCACACACACACACACACATGCAAACAGAGGTATACGTTTTGTGGGAGAGAGCGAGCGAGAGCAACGAACAGCGCCCCATCGTGTAACTGTGCTTGAGAGTATCTATGGCCTAACAATTAAGGTATTTACGAAATTTATATTGACGGATGGATGGATTATTAATATGTACATATGTATGTGCTTACCCGTTGGCAATATGGCATTATTTTCGCGTCGCCATGTAATCGAGGGTGTGGGATAACCACTGGCATAGCATTCCATTTGCACCTCACTTCCCTCGCTGGCCACAATGGATTGCGTGGAATTGTCCGAAATTACAGGCGGACGACGAACCGATAGCTTTACATTGGCAGTAACTTTGTGTACGGTAGAGATCACCACTTGACAGGTATAGGTGCCTGCATCAGTCTCCTGTATATCCTTGATCTGTAGCTTATATGTCGAACTATTTGGATCGTAGCGCAGCGAGAAGCGTGAATCTTTAATCACGAGTGTGGAGCCCGTCGAGAGGAAGACTGGATCGGAATCGGTTTTCAGAAAGAGTACATTATATTCTTTGGCATATTGTACAGAACAATCGAATTCCACTGTGCCGCCGATGTCCTTGATTTGTTCCTGTGTTATGTACGAAATCGTTGGCGTTCGCTGACCAAAGGCCACGGCATTTAGCAGGAGGAAGGAGGCCACTAGCGTGCGCCACATATTTATAATTAATTTTCTTTTTGCTGTTGTTTTTATTAAATTCAAAACTTTTTTCTTTCTTATGTGGATTACCACACCCAACTAAAACACCAAACGACGACGGAGCACAACACAACAACACACAACCAGCCAAAGTGACTATTAAAAACGCGCTAGAAGCCAACACAACTTGCGAGAGAACTGGAACTGGGGGAAAAGTCAGTCAGAGTCACAAAAAGTCTCCAAATTGAATGAATATCAGTTAGCTTCGACTCTTTCCCTTGCACGGGCTAACGCGGATGCTGTACACACTTGTCGACTCGCTCTAAAACACAGCTCAGTCTTCTCACAGATTCTCTCTCTTATTTTCTGTTTCTCTCTATGTGTGTGTGTGTAAGCCGAGTTCACAGGTAAAAACACGTCTTGACTCTTCGAAAGTGGCGCAATGAATTCCCATCGAAAATATTCGAGTTCCGCTTTTATACTCACTTCGCTCAGTTGAACCCCGGTTGGAAATGGCGGCGAGAGTAAGCCATGTGCCAGTGCTCTCTTTGACAGACCATGGGAAGGGTCAATATAAAACGAGAACTTTTCAGTGTTAGGACATTGCTTTGTTGAACGAAATATTTCATAAAAACTAGTAAATTAGAGATGAAATCTCATAATTTAATGATTTAATAAATTAATACACCAATAATTTACTTATTACGCATGTTTGTAGGTTTTTTTTTAAATTTATATTGATCTACCATATTTTTTAATACCCTCAATAGATTAATTATCGTTAATTTTTAACACATTTCATGTTTATTGCATACCTTTTGTTTCCTACTGGGTAGCTCAACTCTCCCGCTTTCTGATAAATTCAGTTGACATTCAAATTCTGTTCTCTTTTCATCAACTTTAAGCGATAACTTTGTGCTTATCGATATATGTTATCGTCGCAGCTGTTCCCACTGAGTCTAAAGTGTACCCATCAAGGAGCAACCTATTTGTGTGACCAGATACACGTGGACAGTGCTGCAAAATACTTCCAGCTTAAGCGCGCTTTTAAAATGTTTGTTTAAAATTGTTTGCCTTTTTATTTATTTTTTTCATAGTTTATGTATAAGTTCTATAAATGTCTGGGTGTTTGTGTATGTGTGTGAGTGTACTTGTTTTTTAAGTGCTTTTTATGCATTTTTTATGATTATATTTTGTATAACATTTTCTTGTTTTCTGATGAATGTCTGTTATATAAATTGAGAATATATATATTTAATTATATAAATTTAGTTTCAAGTTTAGTTTTAACATGGGAATATTAATTATTCTTCTCCTTGTTTTTTTTTGTTTTTGCTTGGTTTTCATCGTATTTCCAAGGGTAATGGAGGAGGAGGAGAAGCATGACAAGAATCAGCATTTAGAATTTGATTTGATTTTTCGGTTTCGTTTTTGTTTTGTCTTTTCTTTTTTTTTTTTAACAAGTTGCTAGTTATTTAAGTACATTATTTAAATGTCTAATATATTTTATGTATATTTTTCTTTTTGTTTGAATTATCCGTTCGGTTTGATTTTCAATAAATATTTGCCCCGCAAATCAGGCGAGAAAGCTTAAAAACGTAATTTATATGTATATTTAGATGATAGAAAGTAAAATTCTGCATTGTTGCCAAAACGAGATTCCACAAAAAAGGAGCGATATTTATATATATAATATGTTACGTTCTTATATGTCTCATATATATATAATATATATATATATATATATATATGTTTGTAGGTATGTTTTCCCCTCCAATAATTAAATAAAATGTTTTAAGTTAAACAATAAATAAATTGCTCTAAATCCAACATAAGAGTTAAGGTAAAAAGCTAAGCGAGAGTTCCTTCATCCAATTATGCATTCGTCCACCTATTTATTCATCCATTTGTCCATCCAAACAATTCTGTCCGATCATGGTAATGGTCCCAGGCGTATTTAGTTCTTTTGTGAATTGAGACTCCATTGGGCAAACTGTTCCTGCCATTGGCTATTCGCATTTGCCTGTGAAAACAAATAAATTAAAATGAATTAGAATGAATTTTGGATATTTGATATTGGAATTTGGAATTCATAATTGGGGCAAAGCCATACTCAGATCATGCAAAAAGTGTATATATTTATCTAGGTATGTATGTATATAAAAAACTTAACTTTAATCCACACAACAACTACACAAACTACATCAAGAGTATATTGAGATTTATATATATATATATATGATTATATATATGGGGAATATATAGAGTGCAGAAGAAGAAAAGTAAATACAAAAGAAAAACATCAATTCACTTTGTGAGAAGGATTTCTCATAGCGAAATCCTTTACCTTTTCATTCCATTCTGGATTATACGATTGAGATTCATCGAAATCTGAAATTGTATCAATTGGCATACATATAGATACGTAGAGTATACATATAATATATATATTATATTTTTCTATTATTTTGTCAATTCCTTAACGAGCCTTCTTAACATGATTTGAATATACAGATAGATTCAACTAGGATGGGCCATGATGAGCGATTTTAACATATTAGACAGTTGGAAATTGGCGAGTGACGAGTGACGAATAACGAGTAACGAGTAGATTTGATAAGTTCGAGGTGTATACATATTTCCAACAAGTGCTGCTATATGTGATGAGAAGAAGCTATACTATGAAGAAACAGACATATATATTTATATAGGAGAGAGAGAGAGAGATAGAGAGAGAGCAGGGAGATAGTCTCCTTCTAGCGGCGAGAGAGTTAGAGAGATGAACTAGAGGCATTTTGTACAGTTTTAGTTGATTATACATATACATATATTTTACCTGTAGAAGAACGATTATAAACCTAGAACACAACTGACTGCTCCTTATATATTTAAACTATATTTCATGATATAAGCGTGCATTATCAATTGCAGTTCATCGATTGTCTCACCAATCTCATGCAGAGCTGGAAATCCAGCTTGATCATCATCGATAAAGATTTCGGGATGATGGCGATAACCCAATATGCGATTCATTTGCGATTGCTCCTCGCTCTGACCGAACAGATAATCAAAATTGTCATCTTCTAGCGGGCCTGCAGCAGCTGCTCCCTCGCACTCAAATTCCTGATCGTGGGCAAAGATTTCCTCATACACCTGGCAATCGCAATCGCATTCGGAACTCTCCGATGCGCCCTCGATGTGACGATATTCTTAATTTGAATTTTTTGGACATATATTTTTTTAGGGGCTTTTTTTTGTTTTATTAAATAAAAAAAATTATTAAGGAATGTGGGGGCAAAAAAAAAAGAAGGGAAAACTCAACATTTGCAGCATTTTTTCTTATGCCTTCGTCTATTGGGGAAATAATCTAAAATCAAAAGAAAACAAAACACAAAAAAGAGAGAGGAAGGCAAGAGGAAGAGGTCGGTCAGGACACCATGACAACGCAGGCAACAACGAAACGACGACGACAACGATGATAGACCACGACGTCAACTTACCCAATGGCAATATGAAACGAGCCTGATTCAATGTATTCGTTTGGCTCTGTCCAGTTCCCTGTCCCTGTCCTGTAAATGGAACCCAATACAAAAAAAAAAAAAAAAAAAAACACAAAAAGAAAACAAAGAGCGCAGACACAAAAAAAATATAAAAGGATAAACAGTTAAAGCTTTCACAAACAGAGAAAGAGAGAGAGAGAGAGATTGAGAGCAAGTGGGAGTAGTGACTGTGATAACACATTCCATTCCAGTGAGAAGGATCGGTGGATTGGGTGGGTAGTTTGTTGTTTGGCTCTAGAAGCGGTGCTACTACATTTTTGCTTAGGTGCTAAACTAAACTAATTCATTTGGCAGGGCAGTGCAAGGCATTTTAAGTTTTTAATTTATTATTTTATCGGGTAGATTGGCAGCAACAAATCAGTTATCAGCAGCAGCAAATAGCAGCAAAGAGAGTAAGGGGAAAGGTTTTAAGCGTTCAATCGATGGAGACAGACAAACAGAGTGTGTGTGTGTGTGAGAGAGAGAGAGAGAGAGAGACGAATGGGGGTAGTCCAACGCATTTACCTGCATTCAAATCACTGACCATATTCGATATGGCCGATGTTATAGTATCGGCAGCTTCATTTAGCTCGGCATCGGCTGGATTTGGATTGGATTGACATAAGGTGGAGCTGCGAAGGCGAAGCGTTTTCAAGTAAATGTGTGAAGAAAGGGTGAGAGAGAGAGTGAGAGCGGGTGGGTGTGGTGTGGTGTGGTGTGGTGTGATCGTGTTGATCGTGGTGGCAGGTGGTTTCAGTGGGGTGATCCCTCATGGCAAGGGCATTTTGTTTTTTATAGAGTGGAGAATAGATTAATATCAGCACAACTTTGCCTAATCCCTAAACGCCAATTAAAATCAACAACAAATTTTGGTGGACACACAACAATATACAGATATAAAGTTATAGACAATCCCCCTCCCTTAGAGCCCATTTGCCCAACCCATTTATCCACCCAACTCACTTGCACTGCCATTGGCGGCAAAGGCGCTGCGCATATCGCTGCTTATCTGATTCAGTTGATCCAACTGACTCTGGCTGAAGGGTCCACCATGTCCTTGCTGTTGTTGTTGGACTGCTTGTTGCTGCTGATGCATAGCTAGTTGCTGTTGCTGCGATGGTCCTCGAGATCCTGGCATGGTATGCTGCTGCTGCATTTGTTGCAATTGCTGAGCATGGAGTGCACTCATGGGGGATGTGCCAAGGATACCAGCTCCGCCGACACCCATACCCCCTGGCATGGGTGGAGATTTACCCGAACGCGGACTTGAATTGGGTGTCGAACGTGGCGAGGCAGTCTGTTGATTTTTTAGCATACGCATTAGGCCCTCCAGTTGTTCCATTAGCTGGCGCCTGGAATCCTGCAATGCACCCAAATGACCCTCCAGTTCACCCTTGCGTTGACGCAGGGCACGCAACTCATTGATCAGGGCTGGATTCTCGGGCGCCATCTGTTCAGTCTCCTGTTGACGTCGCAGGCGTGCTATCTCACGCATTATCTCCTTATTCTTGGCTTCCAATTGGGCGATTAATTCGCGTTGGGCCCGCGAGTTGTCTGTTCCAATGGGCGTGGCATTCTCTGGCAAATTCGAGGGCTGTAAAAAGCAGAAATAAACCCTTGAGAATTGACTCTGAAGGGGAGAGTCTATTGTCAACTTACTGCTCGATTCTCTTGGGCCAAACGGGCGGCGTAGCGTGCTATAAGACGATGCTCTTCATCATTAGCCGAAGCAGCTGCCACCCGCGACATAGTTGCACTGTCCAGACTGCGACCCGTGGCTCGTGAATCGAGGGTACTCGCCCGATCGAAAATGCCTGGCATGCCGCCGGCACCGGCATGATGGGGATGTTGGTGATCATTGAAACCATTGTGCGAGGGCAACGGGGACGGCGGCACAATGTGGGACAAGTTGAGGGTCTTTTCGGGCTGATCGGGGAATCGTGGCAACACTTGCGTCGTCTTCTCGGGCACACAGCGGAAGCTTTTGCGCAGCGAGTGTCCAATCTGTTTGCTTGGCGACTTGTAGCTCGAGTATTCCTTGACCTCGTGATCGTTTTGGTGGTTCAGCGATGTCTTGCCATGCCAAAAGCACTCCTGGCACAATTGGTAGGCGTGACACCGCTGACAACGATACCGAAATCCGGTGAAATTTTCCTTATGGCAAACAGAACAGATCGTCGGATGCACAATGGTCTCCACAGTGGCCAGCCGATGGAGCAGCGGTAGCCAAACCAAACACGACGGACCCGGTTCAGACATAAGTGTTGCCATGAAATCATTAACTGTAACCTTATTCTCAGCCGGAAAGATTTCCTCTTCGAGGCCATCCTTATAATGGAATGTGGGTGACTCATAAACGGCAGCCGGCAAAGCTAAAACTTCTCGCAAAAATTCTGCCAACTTCCAGGCAACCAATTGACCAGCACCATCCGAAATTTGTGAGAAGATATCTAAAAATTTGCATACATCAGCATTATAAAGCATTTAAACTAACTCAATTTAGTATACTTACATCTGAGTTTATCCACCAATTTGCCAGAGCACATGGTAGCCAGGGCCACTTTGATCGAGAATACGCGTATTTTGCCTGAATTATCACTGTGATGAGAACACATAATCGATTAATTTCACCACATTTCACCACAATTGACCGCAACTAACCTTGTATAGGCTGCCAGCAACCAATTGAGCAGCAATCCGGCCTTTGAATCAACTGGCACTTGTTGGGCCGTAGGAAGACGTTTATTTAAATTGTGATAGAGAGATGAGACCAGAGTTTCCAATCGAGCCACACTGACCTCACTCTGTTGTTCGAGGGTATTCAGACCATTCTCACGAAATGCTTCAATCACATTCCAAATATCCACCAAATGTAAATTTGTTGATTTCTGTATGTAGCGCAATTTCGAGGCTGTTCGATACGATGCAAAGCGTATGGAATCGAAGGTCTGTAAGCGCAGATCCTGCAATATGGCCACACGAGGCTCCAGATCCATGTTGCTAGAGCTCTAAAATAAGCTAATAAAAGTTCAAAAAATCATATTTAATTAACGCATTAATGTTTTCTGCCACAATACATGTGATAATAAACAATTCCCTAGAGCTAACTGGGTCATCAAACAGCAACAAACATCAACATCAACCGACAACCGACAAGCGTCAACGTCATCATCATAGTCCAAGGAAATTACCCGCACAGATTCCATCCCCCGTTTCAACTCCACACGTTTTCCTCTAACAATATTCTTAGTCTTCCTTTTTTTATTACATCTTCCATTGTATGCGGTGGCGGCGGTAGTTGTAGTTGTCGTTGTCGTTTATAGTCTGGTTGGCGACACAACCAACAAACCAACTAGGACACAGCCCAGGACACCGAGGACACAAGGCTCTAAGGATTGAGGTAGAGAGAGAGAGATAGAGAAATACTCCAAACAGTGCTTCATTGGCAGGCACGCGCTTTTGCTATAGCTTTTTCCCTTATGGCCATGCCGGAAGTGGAAGTGAGCAATCCATGAAGCACGCAGGCAAGCATCCTCCCATGCCATCCCCACATAAACCCTTCATTTTACCTCTCTCTCTCTCTCTCTCTGGTCTCTTCCGTTGCTCTAGTCTAGTCTCTAGTTATGGGGAAACAAAGCATATTTCATAATCCGCCTACGCTTACAAAGTTTTGCTTTCGTATCGTTTTATAAACCGCTTTGAACAGCGCAATTAATCGACCAGGATTGTGCATTATGCATTGTCTTTATACTAACACCTTAACTCTCTGGGCCCCCATCATTAGCAATTGCGTGGGAGAGTGGGCTGTGGGTGAGAAAGAAGTTGGCACCCAGTTTAGAGTGTGTGTGTGTTTGTTTTTTCGGTCGGTTTGCCAAAGGCAACGCCAGCAATGCCACAAACGGCACTTCAGACGCCTCGTTATATATATGTCGGCGCGGGCAGTTCGTGCTGTGTATGAGTGTGAGGCATTTCCCACGAATCTGGCCGACGCGGGCAGTTCGTTGAATGAGTGTGAGGCATTTCGCAGGAATGTTATTTCATCATAATTTGGCAATTGCATCAGCCTTTAATTGAGTTGCGATTGGCTGATGGCATTTGGTAGTTTTTGGAAGGTACCGTTTTAGCGCGGCGACAGCGCCACAACGCTGTCGCCGACGGTGGTTCGATGGTAGGCACAAAAGAAGAAGTGTGCGAACGCAAGTCAGTTCAATTCTAGACTTCGACCACCGAAACTCGCTGCGCGATTAGAAATGGAACAGTTTAATGACGCGTTTATATCAGAAGTGGGATCGGGCTCGCACCTAACAACGAAGCTGAGCGTGGAAAGCTCTAATAGAGTTGCAAAATAAAAAACTTAACAGAACTCGTTAAACAATTTCAAGCACACGATTTCCGAAAAAACAAACAAAATCGCGGTTGTGCTGCCAAAATTCAATGCAGACCTTGTTGGCGCCGATGCGTCGGCATGGTGCTCTACTGCGAACATTATTTTGGCAGAAAATGATATAAAAGGTAGTGCCCTTGTGACGGTGTTAAGTGCAGCGATGGAAGGTAGTGCCTCACAATGGCTTGCAAGGACATGTTATCCAGAAATGAATTGGCCCGAGTTCAAGCAACTATTAAACAACAGATAAGTGCTAAGCTAGCTGGTAAAAGATTAAATAATGTTGTGAGGTTAGAAGGCATTGGCAATGGCAGCATTTGCAGCACATTGCAAATACTTACCAACGTAAATATTAATAATTATCAGATTGAGATTTTGTTTCATGTTTTAGACAATAATTATATGAAAAATGACATAATTATTGGTCGAGAAATATTGTCGCCTGGATTTAATGTCATAATTTCACCAGGGAAATTTGAAATTGTTAAAACAAAAACTGTTAATAATTGTGTTAACGAAGATAAATTTTATGACTTAGACACAGGTCTTGTTGGTGAAGACTGTGATGAATTAAAAAAGTTTGTTGGAAAATTATTCAAAATATTTTATCAATGGGATTCCTTTGTCTAGAGTTAGTTCGGGTAAAATGAAAATTAAACTAAATGACCCAAGAAAAATTGTCCAAAGGAGACCATACAGGCTCAGTCCAAGTGAAAGGGAATTGGTTCGAAATAAGATTAGGGAGCTATTGGAATGCAAAGTAATAAAGCCGAGTTGCTCACCCTTCGCAAGTCCCATAATGCTGGTAAACAAAAAAGACGGCTCCCATCGCTTGTGTGTAGATTACCGGGAATTAAATGGTAATACCGTTGCAGATAGATACCCTTTTTCCTTTTTCCCACTTTTATTACTTAAATTAACGGAATTTTTGTCTCTTCGTGTGTGTATGTGTGTGTGTGCATTTGGTTTATTGCAGTTGTTGCTGCTGTTAAACGAAAAATTCTGCCAACGACGCCGGTGCAGCCCTAGGGCGTTGGTATGCGTAAGTTGCTTGTGATTTGGTCTCCTTCTGCGTTTGTTGTGTGCGTTTCACAAGTAAATACTGCGCAATAGCAATGCAAAGTTTGGTTTTGTTGTTTTCTTTTTTCTTTTTTGAGAGTAAATATGTGTGTGAAGCGGGAGTTCAACTGAGCGAGAAAAATCTTGTTCCCAATCTTGTGGAAAAGAAAAAATAAACAGATAATAACAGAAGGCGAGTTGAAAGCAAAAAAATTGAAAATGTTTTTGTTTATATAATCTATTGTTGGATAATTAAAATGTTACTGTCAGTTATTGATAATTTTCTTAGTAGTTCTAGCAAACCAGTTAAACAAACAGTTTAATTTAAGCACTTTAAACGATGAAGTAAAAAATTTAGATACAAAGCATTAGGTCTTCTGTAGGCACTGACGGTGTATGCGTTTGTAACTAGTAATTATTAGTTTCTAGCAGAGTCACCAATTATAACATTTTCTTCCCAACCACCAATAATAAGCAGTTATGCATTTTAGCTTAAATTATAAAGAAATACGTTTATACAAAGCAGTTCAAGAACAGACAAAAAAGCAATTCGAACAAATATGTTTGATAAAGGAAGTTCGAAAGAATAAGTTCGTTCAAAGCTAGAGTTGTGGAATGCCAAGTTGGCGTTTTCGCATTATTAAAAAATGAGGAGAGCATCAAACAAGCTTGACCCAAAGTTTAGAGGCCCTTTTGAAATAACCGAATTATTAGACGGGAATAGGTATGTGCTGAGGTCATTGACAAACAATAGGAACTATAAATATGCTCATGACGATGTGCGGAAAATGCCAGATGGTTATGTACCAGTTGAATATGAAAATGTTGGAAATGAAACTGTTGAAACAGACAGTAGTCAAAATGTTGAAAGTGAAACTGTTGAAACAGACAGTAGTCAAAATATTAAAAGTTAAACTGTGAAAGAGACAGTAATGAAATGCATGAAAGAGAAACTGTTGAAAGAGGCAGTAATGAAATGGATGAAAGAAAAACTGTTGAAAGAGACAGTATTGACTTGATTGAAGCTGTTGAAAGAGACAGCAGGATGCCTGAAGGGCTGATTATGAACTTGTAAGAATTTGTCATAATGCAAGCACAAGTGCAAAACAAATGTTTTTGATCATGGCGTGTGGCGCATAATATGATGGAAATTGAAACCAGTTGAGTTTATAAAAATGAAAAGAACTATAATGAAATAAATTAATTTAAAGATGAATTGTTTAAGAACGAAACAAAAATTGAGTTTAAAATTTGTAAGAGATTAAAAGTCGGAACGAAATTTGGTAGTTGTATTGATAAAGTTGTATGGAAAATTGAAATGTTAATATTAAGTTCTATTCGATAACGATTTGATTATGAAGAAAATTATTTCTTTTATGGAATTTCACGAGGTCGTGTAATGGTCAGGATGGCCGTGTCGGCGCGGGCAGTTCGTGCTGTGTATGAGTGTGAGGCATTTCCCACGATCTGGCCGACGCGGGCAGTTCGTTGAATGAGTGTGAGGCATTTCGCAGGAATGTTATTTCATCATAATTTGGCAATTGCATCAGCCTTTAATTGAGTTGCGATTGGCTGATGGCATTTGGTAGTTTTGGAAGGTACCTGTTTTAGGCGGCGACAGCGCCACAACGCTGTCGCCGAGCGTGGTTCGATGGTAGGCACAAAAGAAGAAGTGTGCGACGCAAGTCAGTTCAATTCTAGACTTCGACCACCGAAACTCGCTGCGCGATTAGAAAATGGAACAGTTTAATGACGCGTTTATATATACATATATCATCACGTGCCGCTCTTCCTTCTTCCTTTTATTTTTTTCACCCTTCCATCGAGAGCATCATTCTAGCCTTAACTTCAGTATAAAAACGTGATGACGCATTTTGCGTTAGGCCAATAGACAGCAAGGCGAGAGAACGGCAAAAAATATATCATAAATTGTGGGGGATGGCCAGACGAGAATAAAGACTTTCTCCCTCTTCCAAGGACCCACAATATGGCATTTTTTTTTTGTTATAAATTAACCAAGTGATCTTTCAATTAGACAGTATTCTTTTGAATTCTATTTCAGTTCAGAAACAATCTGATATAAACTAATTAATGTCATATTAAACACTAAATTATAGAATTTAAAAACAAATAGAGCTTAATCGAAACTCGAGGGACTAAAATCAGCTTTAAATTCGTTTCAGAAGAACCTAAACTTAAACTTTACATTTTAACAATGATCAATTTCATCAAAAAAGAGAGATTCTATATAGTTCACTAAATACTCGGTGTTAGTTGGAACCAGTTATCGACAGTCATTTGTCATTGAATACTTAAAAAAAAAAAATTAAAACGATTA
The DNA here is from genome assembly GCA_024703675.1 of Drosophila nebulosa. Classification (NCBI taxonomy): domain Eukaryota; kingdom Metazoa; phylum Arthropoda; class Insecta; order Diptera; family Drosophilidae; genus Drosophila; species Drosophila nebulosa. Next base: position 9,877,336 of record CM045725.1, on the reverse strand, counting down.
TCTCATTTGCATAGTTGATTTTTTCATTAAATAAAACTTTTTCCACAAAACTAACCACCAGGGTTAAAACTTTTTTAGTTTGCTTTTCATAATTGAAAATGGAAGTTGAACATTTATGTATTGTATATGTAACATTCCATTTGATTTTTGAAATACTGTCGCTTTGCTTGACATGTTTTGTCAGTGAAACGAAAAAAGAGGAAAACCTAGAATGACAGAGTTGTCATACTTGTGTCGGACGGATGGGGGTTTGTGCGGGGATGGTTGTCCAGCAAAGAGGAAGTCAGCCAATCGCCCAATCTCTCTGTGTCCATTGGACTGTTGAAAATGGAATTCAATTCCCGAAACTGAAAACTGTGCAAGGATGATGATGATGATGATGACTCATAAAGGGCGACATATGTGCATACACACACTCACACACACACACATAGACAGTGGGTTATCTTGAAGGGCATAAGCGTAGAGATGAAAACTGTGCGAGCTGTGCAAACATTTGCGCACAAAAATATGCAACAAGAAGAGACCTGGTCTGAATAATTCGAGTTTGGTCAGGCAAAGAAGCGAGGGGGACAGACAGGGAGAGGGCGGGTTGCCTGGAGAATGGAATTGCGCATTGCCAGTAGCTCTGCTGACGACGCTACTGCTGCAGCAGCTCGCCTAAAGCTATGACATCCTCTGCTCTCTCGCTTGAGAGTATGCCAAGTGGCCGCCCTCCTGCGATTACACATCGTTTCCAAACCACCCCCCCTTCTCAACACATCCACATCCACTCCATCTTGCACACGAGGCTAAAGTAGGTAGTGGGTGGTTGGCAAGAGCGTAAGGGAAGAGCGGGGTTAGGGTGGCCCCTATTTTTTTTGTGTCAACCAGATATTTCTGCACTAAAAATTCTCGAGCAAAATTGTTGCTATTTCATATATAAAAGTTGGGTATATCAATGCTCAAGGAATGTTGGTAACAATTAAAACTAGGCTCAATTGATTTAGGCTTTTCTTTTTAGCCAGCCAGTCAGTTGTTTTTTTGTTTTTTGTCCTAGGTTCGTAATCTTTGGAAAGGGGCAGCCTCTTCCACGCTACGCCCTTACCCATGATCTTGCACACTTTTTGATTTTGTAAGTTTGCTGAAGATTCATAAGTTAACAAGTCAAAGTCAGCAACAACAAAAGATGCTTGTAATTCGATTCCTTGTTTTCTGACTGCCGCTCTCAGAGAGGAAATTTCCGCCTACACCAGGGTCAGGGCAAAAAGGAAGCACAATCAGGGGTCAGGGCAAAAAGGGAGCACAAAAAAGAATCAATATATTTGTACGTTTCATTGAGAATGCCAATTGCCCCGCACAAGCAGGAGAAAGATAGAGAAAACCAGGATACAGGATCAAGCAAAACGTGCCAACCATTTACGTTCGTCCTCCTGGGGCACTCAAGTCGAACTCTGCCTTAGACTACGCAGGAAGACCGCATAAAATATGTCTTTAGCTGAAAGAATTTGTCGCTCGCATAGATAATTTTGGCAGCTGCTCAGCTCCTATCTATCGATGGTTTTTGGCAACAACAACAACAACAGAAGACAATACAATTTTTCGCTCTCTGAGTGCAGCCCTCCAGCCATGGATTTATGCAAGGAGCAAGTGCTTAGGGCAGAGCTCAGAGCAGATTTTAAAGCGGCGTCAAATTTAAAGAAGACTTTAATTTCTCAATTGCTATTTATTTTAGGTATTTTACTTATTTTTCGAATTACCTCGAGTAGAGGACAGATTTGGTAAGTTCGGTCCTGTTTGTCTACCCAAGCTTAGGCAAACCTTTAAATATTTTTTTTAAGGTATACCAGGTTCGGTGCCTCTTAAAAGAGAATTCGATTTTTTTAACATTTTTGTGTGGTTTTTGCTTTTTTGTGGCAAATAAAATTCTCTACAGGATTGCATTTCGGTTACAATTGTTTCGGACACATATTTGTTTAGATTTTTTGTTTATTTGCTGTGTTTTGCAATTCTTTGTGTGATTTGAATATATATGCACATACATACATATGTACATACGTCGGAGAATCGTATAAAGACAAGTTGAAAAGTTTTCTAATAGCATTTGCAGCAGCTGTTCGAGTTTGCTCCTGCGGTTGGTAAGGGCCAAAAACTTATGTCCAATGATGAAGAAAACTTGTCAAAGGCATGTCAACTACATGTATTTAACCTCATTACAAGCATATTGGAAATAGACGAAGAGAAATGGGTCATAGTTGGTTGGATGGGTCGGTCCCCTCATTCTGTTTCAGGGAGCACAAAACTGACCCCAGGTGAACTCCAACTGCAATACCTTTCTATACTCTACTCTCCAGTGCTAAACCCCCCCCCCCCCCCCCCCATCAGCTCAATTTACTTTGCTGCGGCAAAGTTGAAACCGCCTCGAATGAAAAATGAATAGCAAACAAGGACCACAACGATGTTTAGCATGTTCTCCATTCCACTCCAGGAGGAGGCAAAAAGATTTTCCAAGTTTTTCCCCTATTTTGCATGTGCCTCTTCTATGTTTCATGGCATTCTGTCCTCTGTCCTCTGTCCTTTTTTTGGTTTATGGGTATCCTGTCTTTTTTTGTATACCATTTGCGTGCTAGTTAAAATCACAGCACATAATTCGCAATTTCAGAGTTTTATTTCGTTTCGTGTTAATTTTTGAAAACCCTTTGCAGAACATGCCACCCCAACCCCAAGATGAGAGATTGCATGTCTGGATAAAATTGATAAACTAAAAAAATACAAAACAAAACAAAAAAAAAATGGAAAAGGTAATCACGAAGCGTGCATTAACCTTTTGGCGTCATAATTGAACTCCAGACAGAAATGAAGGAGTTGGTGTAGGTAACTAACTACTCCTAGGTACAGTGTATGTACATTCCAGTGTGTCTAATTGATTCTTCTTATGGCCAAAAAGTTTTTACCACCTAAGCAATGAAATTAGTTCATGAACAACAAAGCTCTGAGGCAAAGAGCCCAGAAAAAGTTAGTGCAAGTTGTGTCCCAGTTAGAGACTTTGCTGTCAGCTCCTCATCATATCGCACACACACACACACACACACAACACACACAAAGTAATTATGCTTAGCTAAAAGGAAAGAGGACAAGGAGGGAATTGCGGTGTGCTACTTACAACTTGAAATGGAAAATGGAAAATGCACATTCCATACCACAAAGCGCCATTAGACGAGACGCCATCTCCTGCGTTCAAGGATTACCAAAGACGGCAAAGCGTGGAGGGAACCGGAGAAACCGGGGCAAAAAAAGAAGTGCCTCGTAGGTAGAACGGACTCCAAAGGATTGTACAACAAACAACAAGTGGAGTAGAGGGAGCAGTTAGAAGCCCTAGAAGCTCCAGCAACAGCAACCAAGTGACGTGGCAATATTGTGAGAAATGAATTGAAATGTTTAAAAGAAAATTTTAGTTGAAACCGCAATTTGGTTTTCCGTCCTCCTCTATTCTCAATGGAGATACATAAATAACTGCCAAATGGTTATAAATACAAAGCTGTCTCTATCCATTATAAGCATTACTCAGTCTCATTAAGTTAGCTCAAGAGCTTCAGCTATAACGCCATTCTGTGGATAGCAATGTGAATGATTTTCGCAGAAATAAGAATCAATTTCTGTAAAATTCAGAGATTGCTAAAATTTATAATGAATTCAAATGATTCATGTTCACCTACTAAGACCAATACCTGGATGCAACTGTGGATCGACCTGAAAAAATATGCCAAAAGGCCGAACAATAGCTTGGTTTTGTGTTCTTACCAATTGTTTCAATAATTTAATAACAGAATTCACAATATGCATTCGAATTATCATCTAATATTGAAGAATCGATGATTTAGTTGCCATTTGTATATCTAGTGATGGTAGAAAAACGATATATGACAGCTTACTTTATCGATAATTTAATTGTATACAACTAAGTCCAAAACCAGAGTCCAGACCAGAGATCTATTCTGCTATACATATTCTTTAACGATTTTAAGCTTTTAATTACAAGAAAGTAGATGCTATTGAATAAGTAATATCGATTTTGTAACTAGGGGATTCCTTGTAGTTAATATTAGAAAAAATTTCTGTACCAAAATGGCATCTTATTTGATTTTAACTTTTTGAATATTGAAAACTGGTGGATTTTACCATAACAATTTCCTTTTAATGCACCGGATTACTCATTCAAAATTTACGCGTAGATTAAAACGGAATAGAGTTAAAAAAAAAAATGTTTGAAAAAGGTTTATCTCTTTGTTTGTCTTCTTCAGTCAGTAGTAAATTTTGTAGAGCATCAACGGAGATGAGCAGAAAATTATATTTCCGGAATTTTTTATACGCTTTATTGAAGAATTCTAGAGAGCAACTGCTGTATTAGAATCAGCCTTATTACACTATTTAATGCAACTGATTTTTAAGGTATTATTAGGCAATCTATAGCTAAGTTGTTCATTTGATATGTTGTCTAAAATTTGGCACAAAAAGGTTGAGAAGCGCTTATATTGGAATTTACAATGAGTTGTTCCACATTATAAGTAGAAAATTCGCTACATTAATTATTCTATTGATATATGTATTTTCCCTACCTTCGTTTAGCCCTGACCTGTGTGAACTTTAACATTTACTTTTTATTTTCCTTATTGCAAAAACATCATCAATTGGATGTTTTGTTACCTTGGATAAACTGAACTTTACCTTTATTTGTAGAATTTTATAACCTTTTTGGTATGTCAATTTGCCACCGCAATTGCCCCTACCCAGCTTGGATGCCTTCCCCGTACATATGTATCCCCATTTAGCCTGGCTTGTAAATGAGTTATGACAACACCTGCAGTTAACGACATCAAAAATGTGGGCAAAGTTGGCTATAAGTGCAACGCCCACTCTTAAAAAACCTCTCACACCTTTGTGTCTCACACCCTTCCATTAATTAACCTCGCTCGATACTCGATGTCTGATGTCGGATGTCTGACTGATTGAGTTTGAGATTTTCATTTCGAAAAATGCAAAAAAAATAGACATTATCTTCTTTCCCTTTTCGGGGTGATTAAATGGGATTTAACCCGAAAAGAATAAATGAAACGAATGACAATTTCCATTTAAAATTAGATCAACTTCTGAGTGATTTATCATCAGCTAAGCAAAAACAACAATCATCACTCTGAATACTAGATATATCCTATATATGTACATATATATAAATATATATACAATATATAGCCACTTGTAGTTTGTTGTCGATGCAGTAAGTGATCACGCCTATTTTTAAATCAATGTGTAAATTTATCAACTAATTATGGAAACCAAGTTGCAAAACAGAGAAATCGAAATCTATGTCAAAATATTTTACATAAATACACTAAATAAAATTTCTGCCTCTGTGTGTGTACGTGTGTGTGTGTGTGTGTGTGTGGGAGAAGTTTTTCATGAAGAGGTGGATGAAAATTTATAAAAACAAAAATACTTTGCTTTTGGTTTCTTTTTTTTTTTTGTCGTCTTTACAAAATGTGGGCAGTATTTTCTCATTTCACAATTCATTTGCCAGACGCTTGAAGAAAATTATGTCTACGCCGCTTCGATTCAGATAACAATCTGCAGAAGCACATTAACCGATAAGATATGGATACACCCAACGAGTCGGTGGGTATTCACTCACATGAGAACCAAACAAAAATTGCATAATTTCTTTTGCAAATGTACTAAAACAGAGAGCTAACTTCTTACCCTCGAATATCTTAGGCAAAGTGAAGCATTTGCAGTTTACATTTAATTCGTCAGTCTATTAAAAATATGTCAATAATTAAATAAAAAACAGACTGCCATAAATTGCGGCAAATTTAATTCTAATTTTATTCTAATATTTTCTTAGGTTTCACCTCAGACACATTTCAAATCTATTTAATATAATCCAGATACATTTTAAATCAGTTTAGATTCAATTGCCTTAAGAGTTTTAGAAATTTAACAACTAGTTGGCAAGGTATAAGTTACTTAGACAGTAACAAACCCAATTAGGTTATATACATAAACCTTTTGATAGATTCTCAAAGAAATTGAAAAAATTGATGGAAAAGATGTATCGGGAAAGATCTGTTCGAGAGCCTTTTCCCTTTGAGGAAGCTTCTGTTAATGAAACGCTTGGCACTTATTCTGGATAAAAGATTTTCACTTGAAAAATCGAATGGGTCTAGCTTGGATTATAAGTTAACCGAAGATGTCTCCACACTGGAATGTCGAATAAGACGATTTCCTTCAATTAGAAGTAGATTGGTCAGGGACAATCCTTGGTTTAGAATGCACTGTCTATTGAGTAGGAAAATCAGACTTTTAAGAGTTGTGTTTTATTTTCTTAAGAAAGTCTTCTCTCTATCATGATCCGCATAATGTTCTCCTTCTGCAGCTAACAAATGGCTAAAGGTGCTCACCTTTTGCCATTTCCCAGCCCTCTACTACTCCTTCTGCCCTTCTGCGTCACCCATTTCCCTTTGAGATGTCATTTCGCTTTGCCGTAAAGACTAAGCAATTGTCGTCAAGTCAGGGCAAATGGCAAATGGAGAAGAGTTTACGAAGAACCCCACCAAAAACCGAAAACCAAAAATCCATACAAATCAATGCAGGCCAGGGACAAGTCAAAGAGAAATGCCAACATATAAAAAACAAAAAAACAAATCCAATGTAAAAAGTTGTCTAAAGAGAAAAGTGGAATGGAAATATGCATATGATTGCACATTGTCTATAATGGGATTTAAAATAACGACAATCAATGAAGCTTACAAAAGTCACATAGACGACGAATGACAGTTGAAAACTGTGTTTTTCTGTGATATAGGAAAAACTTTTGGCGCTCCCCATACAAAGCAATTTATTTAAAGAAAACAAGAAGAAGACTTGAGGCCTTCCAGGCATTTTGTAGATCTAGTTCATAGTTAATTTTTGATATGCGAGACACAACGAGACGAAGGGAATGAAGTGCCATGTGACATGCTCCAGATCCCCAGATATTTTTACAACAAACACACAAACAAACAAGCCAACACACACACACACACACACACTCACACAGATTGGTGGCGGGTTGGAAAAATGTTGTGAAAAGCTAAATGAGGCATGACATGAGAAAGAAAACAAAAAAACAGTTAGAAAAGCGCGACCATCCGACTGGCTGCCTAACCAGCCACCCATACAAACCACCCACCCACCTAGCTACCTAACAACCGACGACCTCAACAAGAATGGTTGAAGTAATTTAGGTGCCCCCTCAAACGCAGCACCCAAACCTAGCCCCTTCGTCTCCCTCTCCCCCCTGTCTCTCTAGGCAAGTGGAGCAGTAAAAAAAAAGAGAAGGCAAAGAAAGCAAAGGACACCACAATTAACCCTCTTGTCGAAACAATTGCTTTGAAGTCCGAGCTTTAATTAGTTTAGAGCTAAATAAACCATGAGAGAGGTGAATAAAATTAATCGCTTATGGTGTAATCGCATTTTCATTTACCAACCAACCCACACGACTCGCTTCCAGGTCCACCCAACGCCCTCGCTTGCCTAACTTCTCTGTGGTGGCCAATCATGTATGTGGCAAATTCCCAACGAGATGACAGGCAGAGGACTAGTCGAGCGTAAAGCGTTTCTTCTTACAACTTTAAGGTTTATTTATAAACCAGTAACTTAACCTCTCCCGCCCGCCTTCACGCCTTGGCCCTCCATTTCTTTCTTCTTCTTCTTCGTTTAACCAAGCCATTATCCATATCAACTGCTAGCAAGATGAACCTAAATTTGAACCTTTTTGAAAAATTTAAGCTAATTGCTAGTTATTTGTATCGCTCAAATTTTTAGACAAGCTGCAAATAACTTTATGAATACCGCTTTCCCTTATAAATTTTTGAAGAAAGAGTAAATATACTGAATGCCGTTGATATTATTGTTTCGCTTTGAATGGGCTTGAATGCGCAAATCGTCGATTAAAAACCTTTTTCTAAAAATATCAACTGGCTCACAGTTCAAGCGTTTGCGCCACTCACAGGATTAAAATTCCATTACTAAAGCCAATCATGACAATCAATTTAACTGAGTAGATGTTTATTTTTCTTATTTAAACTATTCTATTCTGCCAGTCAAAACCAACGAAGCAAATTTCGCAGAAGCCACAAATGGAACATTCAGACGATATTTGTTTCGGTTGTTTTTTTTTTTAGATTTTCGCTCCTTGTTGAATCGGTTAAAGTTGTAAAAATTGGGATCTTCGTAATGCCATTTTGTTTACAGTAAAGCCTTTCGATCAACAACAGCAACAGGCGCCACACATGGTCCAGCAACATTTGTTAGGTCCGCAACATCTAGATCTGACTCCTGGCTGGCCGCAGCAAGCAAAGCCACTGCCACACATTACACAAGGACTGCAACAAGAGCTACAGCAGGAGCTGCAGCAAGGATCATCCTTTGGACAAAAATTGCCAAATGGTCCATTGCCTCCAGTCCAGCCGCATCTTGTGAATCCCGAAAAACAACCATAGGGACACACACCGCATGCACACTCCGGATAGGGTCCTATATAAAACGGATTAAATTTATCATCCGAGCAGCACATGACGGAAACTATCACCAGTGAAAGATATATATTCGAAAATATAATGCCTGTAATCTGTATAAGAAAACTTACTCTTTTTGTGCTTTACTGCAAGCAGAAGATTTTGTTTATTTTTTCAATACAATTTTTTCTGGCATTGAATTAAATTTTGAAAATTATTTTATGTCAGTTGCAAATGGAAATATATATGTACATATATACATTAGTTAGTATTTATCTGTGTATATAAAACCATTTCCAATGCGGTTATAGCAGATCGTTTTATCTCTGGCGTCTGTCTAAACAATTTGTATAAATATTTAGACAACGGTCATCCGGGTGGGAGCGACTTTTGTTTGTTTTCAACGTAATTTACGATATTTTGTGTAACATAAAAAGTTATGGGGTCACGGTCGCAACAGGAAAAGGAAACATTACAATCACTTTTCTAAAATCAGCGAGTTTTATGTAAAACAAAACAAAAGAATTGGTAGGAATTATTGCAAACTTTCAGGAAAACTAATTGTTTAATGTTTGGTCTTTAACGTGTTTAAAGGGTTGTAAGATTTTTAGAGTTAATTTCATATTGACATTTTTTACCTTATAGTATACCCTTTTTATGGCCCAAAAGTTAAAATCTGTTAGGAATTTAAAATTAAATAGAACTAGCAAAATGTTTCAAATTTTTTTTACGAATTCGAAAATGGTTGACCCTTTTGAGCTATCATTGAAACATTTGAAATTCGCTGAACTATGAAATAGTAGAAAATGTTTAAATCTTGGAAGATTCTAAAGGTTTCTATGCCATTAAGTTGAATTCAAAAGATATAAGATTCACAAATTTGTAAGGGACTTCAAATCTATCTAAAATAAACAATTTTTATCAGTTTTAATCCTTTCAGGAGGAAGTTTTATATGAAAATCCAATTAATGGAATAAAGAACTCATTCGCAAAAAGATATTCTCCTTACCAACTTATAGTTTAAAATCATTAAATATTAGTTAGTTTATCTACATATTTATGAATTATGAATTTTCTAAACATTTTTGGCCAAGGCCAAGGCAAACATATTGTACACCTTAGGTTAGAGGACTTCGAGGACCCGAAACTCGCTTTTTGAACTTTCAAACTTTGTGTTATCCTTACCCAAGGTTCGACTTAAGGGAGTAGCCAGGTTACCACACAGCAGGAGGCGTATCTTATTATCGCTTCTCAGGAAAGGGCCGAATAAAACAAATATGATTCAAATATTATGTTCAAAGTTATGACTAAGTCAGAATCATTCTTGATATAGTTTTCAGATTATTTCCCGCTTGCGCAATTCCATTTAATAATAGAGCCCTTCCCTGATATTATTTGTTGTTTCCCAGAGCTTGTGAAAGTGAAATTGAATGCGATTGTCGAACAACATCAACAACAAAATCTCACTTACTAATACTATGTAGAAATGATCGGCACGTGTATATACATATGTAAATAGTTTAGTATAAATAATGTGTATATAGGTTATAGAAATTCCAATGCTCGGCTTAGCACCTGCTATAGTCAAAGGCAAGGGGCAACCACCAACGCCTCCAAACTACACCTCACCTCACCCCGTCTCTCTCCCGATCATTACCTTCTTCTGTCCGTCAGAGCAGTCAGCAGAAGCAGCCGCCGTTTTTCAAATGCTAAAATTGGCGATTAGTCAAAATGATGTCACCGTGTTATTTTGATTGTTTTTTTTCTTCTTCTTCTTCGTTTAAATATTTTTTTTATATTATTTTTTTTTTATTTTGTTTGGTTTTGGCATTCTGAGCGTACCTCCTCCCCCACCTCCATTGAAAATAAAAAAAATAGACTCTAATAAATAAATTGATTTATATTCTATTGGTTTAATTAATAAACTTTAGAAATACATTAAATTGTATTACTTTTTAACAGCCATATGGTAGAATTGCAAATAGATTTTTGTGGGGGTGCGTGTGAGGTTGGGGGTAGACGTGAGGGGCTTAAAGTTGATGAAAGTTGAACCTTAGCCTCTATTCAGGGGCGTGGCAAAGGCCAAGAATGCAATGCAAAAGAACGACATTTCACCCGGTAGAGGGAGCTCAAGGGGGAGGGAGAACAACATTTTTTTTATGAATGAATTGGTTGCTTTGTTATATTTTGCTTAAATATTTTCTACTTTCACAGAAAAAAAAAGAAATTGTTATAAGTTTTATTTTCTGTTGTTGTTGTTTACCTTTTGTAATTAGCAACGTTTTTTAGTGCGTCACTGTTTTTTTTTTTTTGTCTTCTTCTTTTTGTTGGTTCTGCGCGTTGCTTCGTTTGCGGAGTTGTTGTTAGTCGTTCTTAGTGCTGTTGCTGCTTCTTCTTCTTCTCTTGCTGCGTTTTGTTGTTGTTGTTCTTGTTCACCTGGCGTTACACACTTGTTTTTATATTTATAACAAAAGCACTTAGTTAACTTATTTTTCTTTCAATTTCTTTTTTGCCAAAGCAAAAGGGCCAAAAGGGGCCAGGAGTTTGAGGCCGAGTTTTAATCTTCGCTCTCCGATACAGTTACAAAAATTACACACTTGCTCTCTTTCTCTCTCTACCCACTCACATTCAGCTTTTTTTTTTTATTAATCGAAATGCACTTTATAGGAATTCAATTTTCTTAACTTGAACTACTGTATGTATGTGTGTGTATATACATATATATCTTATCACTCTACTTTTTGTTTACCAACTTTATTGCTAAAATTTATTCGACATTGCGCTACAACCGAGACAACGCACCCGCTCGCCAAGAATATAAAAACAACAACTAACGCGCAGAAACGAATTGTGAGTGGAGCACCCCTCTTTTTTCGTGGGGCCTATTATAATCAGCTGTACCAGAAATGCTATCGATAGTTATCGAAAACTTTTTCCAGAGTTGCCATATTCGCAGACTAATCGTCTATTATGACTTGATTTGAGAGCCCGGCTCTCGAACCTCCGAGCTTCAAACATCCGAGCTATTTTTGATTTATAAAATCAAAATTCTTCCCACTGTATCAGACAAACTTGAGGAAAGCCGGTCTCTAGCTTCGAACTATTGAGCGTCACTTCTTCTTACGTCTAGATAGAGAATAATAATTAATGGGATAGGGATGAGAAGGCAAACAATATGCAAAATTCAAGGTGTATTGAAATCTTATCACAGAAACTTGAAATAAAAAATGACAAAATTGCTGTGTGAATTGGATTTCAACGACAACGCCAAGTATTATATTATTTAGTAAAAATATAGATCAAAAATTACTAACAGGCACTCTCTTTTGGGTGTTCGTTAGACGATTTTGAATTTGTGCGGTCATTATTTCATGCCCACGTTTCTTTCGTGCCCGATTCGCTTCTGAAACTTGAATTCGCCTTGCTTATATAACAGCCGTTTTCGCTTCTATAGTTCGAATGTTCAATAGTGTTGCCAGATATCAAGAATTATCGTCTTCAACGATAAAGAAAACAAATATCAAAACAAACAATAACAATTGCAACAATAAGTCAAAATGTGGCCTATAATTTTAGCCGTCTTGAGAAGGAATGCGGTTTACATAACCCTACCCATAGCTGGTGTGATTGGCTTTGTTGGATATAACTTGGAGAGTTTGATTTCTGACAAATATACACCCTACAGTCGTAAGTGCATGTGATTTGTTATCCCTGCCCTTTTGGAGCACCTACTTTAGATATCCTTAACCAAGTAGGAGAGCAGTTAATCTGTTTAATGTATGGTCTAGAGGAAATCTAACGTTTTCCCTTATTGGGTCTTTAAAATTCTTCCTCCTTTCTCTATTACCACTCTAAATATAGATTGCTTACACTTTGCTAGATTTGACAGGTTTGAACAAATTTTTTTTCAATTTATTTACAGCTTCCATTCAGGACCTCCGTGCTCAGCGTCAGGCACAAAGTCTTAGCGAAAACACGAACAGTGTGGACACATTAAGCGTGCTCGAACGAAATCTATCGCCATCGCTGCAACCAAAGGCCAAAGTCTGAGGTTTCTTTATGTCCACCCTTTTTTCTTTGGCACACCTTGTTATCCAAATTCTAAACTAAAGTTAACAATAATAAAAATAAATTATTAACAATAAAATTAAAAAAAATCTCGCTGCTGTTCACATTAGAGACAACATCCCTTGCGGGGATCGAACCCGCGACCTTTGGATTAGAAGTCCAACGCGCTATCCTCTGCGCCAAAGGGACAGGTGGAGGACGCTTTGCCAATGACTAATACAAGCCAAGTGGTACTTTCTAAGTCAAATTTACTGAAAAAAGCTTATTCTTAGCTTTATTTAATAATAATTTTATCCAAAATGCCAAGTTCAATCATTCTTGATGTGTTAAAAAGCTGAAATTCTAGGTTTAGAATACTGGCTAATATCAGTTGTTCTTTTGACCGACACACAACATATAGCCTCGGTGGCGCAGTTGGCAGCGCGTAAGTCTCATAATCTTAAGGTCGTGAGTTCGAGCCTCACCCGGGGCATGTAAATTTTTTTGCTATTTCTTTATTTTTATTATTTAATAAAATTTTGAATATAAAATATTTTTACAATTACAGTAATACATTTTCTTGGATACATTAATAAACTTAGGCTATGAAATACAAAAAATTATATAATTAAAACATGAGATTTAATCACTTTCCCATGCGTTGAACAGACCATTCCTGCTGACAAAGTGGACAACGATTGTTCTGTTTCACCCACAGGGACATGCAGCACTGATGGAACGAGTGATTACATTCACCCCATACCACAACGCAATCCATACGACTTAACACATCGCGCTTATTATCCGCCTGGCAACGTAAGCAAGAATCTGCAAAATAAAAAACAGTATTCTTTTAAATGTGGGTAAGTAAATTAGAAAACTTTCTTGAAACACAAACGATTAAGCTAATATTAAGTGAGAATAATAATGTTTGTAAAAGTTGAAGTGCTCAAGACGATTATTAAATATTCATGAACTTTAATGTAAAAACTTGTGAAAAATGTTTCTACTTAAACAATTTTTTGCTATAATACAGTCACATTCAAAACTATGGTTAGTTAAAGAAAGTTGTAAGATTTTAATTCCAAAAAACAGATTATTTGAAATTTTTTCTTTGAGAAGCTTTAACAATCTAGGAAATTTATTTTCTATACACGTGGCAACCCAATCTAGCGTTGGAGGTTCATCTCTGGTTTAAAGTTCGAGTAATTTGCATATTTTAGAACCTTGTAAATCATTGTCACTTAAATCGAAACTTTATTATGGCTATGAATATATTGTCACCTATGAAGGGATATATAGAATGGTAGTCATCTTCCAATTAGTTTGCTGTGACACTTAAGTGCCACTGAGAATCGATTTGTCGCGGATATTGGCAGATTTTTGTGACGCAAAACGTGAAACTTTGATTTACAAGTCGACACCATTCTGAAATTTTCAATTTCGATTCTTCATTCAATAAAATTTTGCATAATTTCATTCAAGAAATTCATGAATACCTCTGAGTGAGCCTTTTTTTTTTTTGTTGTGTCGGTCGTGGGAGAGGTCACTGACATTCCTCTACACCACTCAATAAGCAGTTTGCAATTGGGAACGCATCGTTTTTCATCCAACAATAACAAGTTAAAGTTTTTCTCAGAATTATCAGTGAGCAAAATTTTTTTGAAGTTTTTTTCATTTTTTTTTTATTTTTCCACCTGAGCCTCTTGGGAGACCTATCTACCTATATATAGAAATGCATTTGCTGCTGTTGTTGGTGTTGTTGGTGTTCTTGTTGTTGTTGTTGTTGTTGTTGTTGTTGTTCAGGTGTTGGTGTTGACATTTCGAAATATGATCGCGTTAGCAAAATTATGTATGTACGATTGAAAATTGAAATGATAATCAACAAGAAATTGTAAATGCGTCGTCATTTCGTATTAAGCGGCATCAAGTATACGCCGCTTTGGCTGCCAGTCAGGCCGTTGGCCGTTGCTGAGTTTGACAAAATCCAAATCCAATTCTCGGTCATTGAGAATGACTCAAAAAGAATGTCGCTTTTGTGTGTGGTGTGAAAAAATATGAAATTGTCATACCATTTATTTTTCACTGCTTTATGCACTTTTTTTTGTCTTTACTTCTTGTTATTCCATTTTTTTGGTGTTTTTTTTTTGCTTTTATTGTAATTGGTAATCGAAAACCAAACGACAACAGGAAATTGTTAACATATTTATTCCAAGAATTACATGAAAATATATCAAGTGAAATCCATTTGAATCGGTTAAATGCGTTTTGGTTAATACACAAAGATCGTTCAACTTTGCTTAATGGTCGATGGAGAAAAAAAAGGAGTTTTTTGCAAAAGAATAATCTATACCAAATAAGTGGCAGATCTACGGGGTGAAAAACGACTGAAAAATACAGAATCGGACCAGATCCTAGCTAGTCTAAGTAATCGAAAACGCATTGCAAAAATTCTTATCAAAGCTTTAAACTTCTTTTTAGGTGTATGAAAACTTGGAATTTTAATTTATTCTTGTAAACTGTTTTCTAAATGTTTAAAGCGAGATCTTTTCTAGTAAAGAATTTAGTCTCATATGATAATTTTGGTTCTTATTTAAGCATTGAAAAAGGCAAAATGTCCTGCCAAAAAGCCAAACAGTTCTTACGGTGAAGAAATCTCGTGTGTTGGGGCTTTGTCTGCTGTTTTGACCAAAATTCCTTTGGTTTTTTATGATATAATCGTCCAATTGTGATTAAATTTAGCACATCATGACAAAAAGTTATTGAACTAAAACTGAATTTTCGAGCTATCGTTTCTATGGTACCTATATGATGTAGTCGCCCGAATTTGATAAAATTTGGCATACAGAAGACTACACTTCAGCACTGTAGCTCTAGCAGTCAAAAGAAAGCTGTATCAATTTTCAAATTCGAGTTTCTATGATTTATTTTCCATCTCTTATTTACATGTAAACTCATTTCATTTGAGCAAGAAATCCTTGTAAAGTAAACATTCTTTTTCAAAGATTAATGTTAATATCTAGCCATTATTTGAAAATTTTTAATTCGAATCTTATTATAATTTTTGGCCAGGATAAAATACTATTCATTGCTTACTGGCAAAACGAAAGTTGAAAGAATTTTCAATTTGGTTTTTGAATTTTTCGACTTTGATTTCAACATTTACAACACGAAATCACTTTGGAGACCTATTTAATTGGCGCTATTTATAGATGAGATATATTTGTTTATATTTCTATTATAAAATACTTTTGTTAAATGATTTTGTTACAATTATTGTACAATTATTTCACCATCCAAATCGATATTTAATTGCAAAGATTTTTAAGTAATTAAACACAACAATTTTTAGTCATTTAGATGAGAATTTTTTCGCAATTGGTGAGCAGTTTCAAAAATGCGTTCAATTTGTTGGCTACATTCTTTGATATTATTCTGTGTCTCATTCAATGGAATAGCGGTGGGTAATCAGTGTTTAACTAGGATATAACTAAGAGCCCTTACACTTCTTTTCCTCAAAAGTAGAGTGTGCGCCTTTTGAAGTTTACGAATGTGAAATGCAAAGATTTGCCAACAACCGATAACTTTACAAAATACGAATACTGCCATTTGAAGGTAGTGCGTCGCAATTATGTGGAATTGTCATTGAAGGTCAACCTGCTGCAGTTGCCCATCACGAACCTGACATGTCGTTTGCAGTGCTTTCAACGCACCGATGGCTATCGACCCTTCCTCTACAATGTTCACTTTGATTTCTGTAAACTGATGGCAACCCGCAAGAACTATGATCTATCATTTGAGAGATTCATCTTCGAGGCCATACGGAAGCATAGCAATTTCAATCAATCCTGCCCCTGGAATGAGGTGAATTGGAATCTAAATAACTTTAGGGTTTAATGTTAAATTTGTCTGGATTCTTTTAGGGCTACATGATAGTGGATAAATATGCCTTGGACTTTACAAAAATTGATATGCCCGTGCCAGCGGGTGTCTATCGTTTGGATTTTACATTCTACGCTTTTGGTATACCCCGCACATTGACACAGGTGTTTTTTGAGAAAACTGACTGACTGAGTGAGCTGAAGGTTCGGAATATGCATGTGAACCAGATATTAACTGGGTCTTTTAGGATTTAACCAGCAAACAGACACAAACACAGACTTATGTACATTTGTCTAACTATTTCTAATAAAATGGCGTCAATGCTTTCAATTTACATATAAATTTCATCATCATCATCAACCACATCATCGGAATTATTATTATTATTAATATTATTGTCTGGACAAGTTAAAGTCAATCAAGTCAATAAACAATTACGATCGGCGGTCGTCGTCGTCGTCGGAAAAAAATCTAACGATGGAAATTTTTATATTTTCGCTAGAGGGCTCGATTGACTGGGGCCTGTGGGGGCCTGTCCAGCGAAAAAAAAGGTTATATATTTTTTTTTAGAGTGGAACTTTCTCGAAAAACAAAAGTAATAATCAATCACCATAAAAATAATTTTTTATTGCCAAATATTTCCATATAATTTTAATTAGTGTACTTTTTACCAATTTTTGGTTTTTTTTCCTTTGGAAGGGTTTAAAATTTTAATTTTAATGTTTCCATTGTGCCGTGTTTAAGTGCATATTGAGTGCGTCATTTAACTTGTTTTTTTTTTTTTTTAATTTTCTTTGGAATTATTTTAATTGTCACCAAGTCAAGTTAGGGGTCAGCCGAGTCTGGAGGGTGTGTATCTGTCTGTCTGGGAGTCATCTATGTGTAACGACTGTCGGCAACATTTTTATATTCAAAAACAAGTTAATTTTCTTAATGACAAATGAAACGTGACAATGACTAGACCAGATCCCAGAGCTCAGACTCGGACTAAACTCAGGTGACTGCGCATTATCCAATCAGTTAGGTCGACTATATAGATGACCTGTGCGCTTAATTAACACTAAGATAAAAATAATATTATTATTTACTTTAACTAAGCTATTCTAATTTCTATTCACTCAATCATTTAACACAAGGTATTTAAAATGGCAACGACTATTCAATTAACTTAACACTTCATTCTATTGTAATCTTAATTATCTTAAATGGTTAAATACGCAAAACTTATTTCCTAAGTGAATGAATCAAATTCTATTCTAATTAAGATGAAAATTGCTTTAGAAATCGTTAAGCTTTAAGGGACCAAACTAATTGTGTTTTGAAAATAAACTTGAAAGCTTTAAAAAAGGTTTGAAGTTAAAATTCTTTAATTACGAATTTTTTATACTGAGAGAATTTAGAACGGAAATCTTAGAAATTCATTTTCGAAGCTTTAAAATAAGTGGAAACTGTAAAAAAAAATGTCATTAATGCCATTGATGGTAATTTTAAGAAGAAAAAACAATTTAATCGTAATCATTAATTTAAATTTAAATGTTTCTAAGTGAAGTATTTCTTAGTTAGTTTTAAATTGATTGAAAATCGTATTTAAACTTTAAAGAATGAAAAAATTCTTTTCAATTATTATGTTTTCTTTTTAAAACACGATTCATTTAACTTAACATTTCAGATTCTGAATAGTTAATTATTTTTAAATCAAGGAACGAAAATTCTGCACTCAAGTTTCGCAATTGAAAGGGTGTGAACCATTATTGAAGGGCATTGGAATAGGTAGAAGAAAAAACCTGTTTTACTAGCATGACAAATATTTAATTTAATTTTTTTCACATTTTCAAAAGACAAGTCTGCCGATTGAGGCAGACATTTAGAGCTAGATAATTAAAATTCCAGTTTCAAACACCTGACTAACTAAGTGAGTGTCTGTCTGACTGAGTGACTATTTGACTGTCTGACTGGGGCGGTGGCATTTGTCTCCGGCAAATGCAAATAACTGACGGCATTCTCAGTCTGATGCATTCTTACGTAAGTTGGCGGTGGGGGAATAAAAAAAAAAAAAAAAAAGTTCAAGGTCAACAAAAAGCACCAACACATAACAAAGTTCATTCTCTCTCCGTTTGGCTCTCTGGCTCTCTTGCTGTTAGGTGATATATTCATTGATTATTTTTTTTTTTATCGTTAAGATATCTGCGCATATCGATCACATGTCCCATGCGACTCATAACACGTTGCATGATTCGCCATGGTCGCACACAGATACACACACACACAGACACAAGCGAGTTGTTGTCGCTGTACGTGACGTCATGCACGGGGGCCTGGCACAGCAGCCAACGATCGTGAAACGTGCCCCCAAAAGCAGTTGACACACACACGAAAAGCACTCTCTCACACACACACACACATACACACACACATTAGTTGCGCTCTTAAATGCATCCTCAGCAAGAAGAAAAAGAAAGAGTTAAGCAGACGACATCGAAGAGTGTCTTGTATGCACTTTCCCCACCTTTTCCACCGAAAAAAATGGAAAACTACTTTTACATCAACGGAAATGTACGTTCCGTCTTAATCGAAAATGATGTGCGACATATAATCACAATGAATCGAACGAATCGATCAATCGATCAGTTGACAGCGCCAAAGAGTACATTTGCACTTGTCTCGCTGCCAAAAGTCACACATGTGACCCAAAAACGGTGCAAAGGTGTGATTGTTAGTGACTTACTGTTAATTTCACCCTTTCAGAGTGAAGAGTGAACAACAGACGATGCAGCATATACAATTCGATTCTATTACATTGACGTATTTAGAGATAAATTAACAGCACACTTCCGATACTTCGATCAAAATAGTCATATTTAGACAAGACAAATAAAACGATTCCATAAAGAAAGAGAGAGAGAGAGAGAGAGAGAGAGATAGCGAGACAGAGATCACTCTATAAAAGAGTGATCATCGAATGCAAAGTACATTTTTGTGTATTAGAATTAGAAACTCAGCAAAATGAGTTAACGAAAATTCATTTAAATTATTGTGTCTTTATAAAATATTTTGAAATTTTTTTGAATTGAAATTGAAAGTAAAATTTATTTTAATTGCTTACTTCTTCGCTTTGGAATATTTTGTAAATCGTTTGGACTTTTTCTTATTATCTATGCATATATTCGTTAAAAATTTATTAAATTTTATTTAAAACATATTTATTTTATTTGTTTCCGAAAAGTCTAGAAAACATTGACAAAGTTCTTTTTGGATTGTTTCGTCAATGTTAAATATATTCAAATGCATTTGGAATTTATTTTTGGAACACAATTTTTGTGTTAAGTTCTTCCAGAATATTCTTTTTCTATGCTGTATTTCTTATAAAGAATCACTTGAATATAATTTTAATTAAGTTTCATTTTAAAATACTTTATTTGTAAGAAAAAATTTCACAAAAAATCAGGCACTAAATTTTGAGTTCTTTTTCCATGCGAGTGACACTTTTTAAAAGCAACTATTTCTATAAAATTTATTGCATTTTACTTTTCCATAGAGTATATTTATATTCTATTTGAAAACCATAATTGAATGTTTACTTGAATGTTTATTATTTGTAGAACTGAAAGGGAACTTTATACTTAGCCCAAAACTAACTGAAGGTATGAGAGCTATGAGTACGATATATTTGCGTTTTTTCTCCTGATTTGGCTTGGGCAATTTCCGATATTAGTAATACATCAAAAAGTAATGTAATCACGAGAAAGTAGTGTACAATTCGGCAGCGATGAGACAGCGGCACATAGAAAACTGAGAAACTTTGGCATGTTCTAGAGGAGCAATTGATGAGCGTTTTGTCTGGTTAATTTGAAATTGATTCGGTTTACTCAACAAATCAATTCGATATGAGAACGGGAGAGAGTGAATGCGTGGGTATGAGTGAGTCAATGATCACAAGACCGGGAGAGGCAGAGGGAGCGAGCGAGCGAGCGAACGAGTGAGAGAGAGAGTGTGGGAGACGGTCGGTGTCGAGAAGACACCAGTGCAGGCTGGTGGCACACGGTCGTTGAAAAGGCGCCTGATCTGGCGCAAATGAATGGAAAATTTCAATATGTTCATTTTGTTTCGGTTTCGCCTTTTAAATGTTTGCACTTCTGCATGTACGCACACATTTTATGTGTGTGTGTGTGCGTGTATGCGTGTGTGCGTCTGCGAGTGTGCATGGTGGGTCACTGGTAATTTTCCATGAATGAAAAATTTCCACTTGTGCTAAATTTAGGACTTCACGAGACACAATGCACGCGATGTCGGGCCATAAACAACCAAAAAGGGAGACATCTCGTATAGATATTCAACAAAAGAGATCTCGCTTCATTCTCAACAGTCTTGGAGTCAGTTGCATACATATATGTTTACCCTATACAAATGTTGATTCTCAAAATTGGCTCTTTATCTGGGTGAGGCTTGTAAAGTGATACTATTCCCCCTTACACACATCCCGCTGACCTTGCTTCAAGTCTTCTTGCTTTTCGTTCCCCCCTTTTTTTTTTTGGCACACTTTACACGTGCAAAAGTCCCTTAAAAGCTATCACATTTTTGTCAGATCTTGCAAATAAACCAAAACCTTTAACAACTGGCAGACGTTAAAAAGATAAGCTGAAATTAGAGCCAACACTTTGGTAAGATTTTGGTGGAATATCATATACATACATACATATGTGTGTAAGGGTACCCTGTAAATGGTTAGATAAGGCAAAGTTTCTTTAGAAGTTCCCCACCCTTTTCGAGCCTCGATTCAGCGAATTGGCTTAAGATAAAAGTTTTAAATATTTTAGTCAATTTTCACACCTGTCTTTTCCATTAACTTTTAGCTAAAATGGATTTAATAGTAAGACTCTCTGGCCCAGAGTATTGCGACTTGAATTAAATGTAAACAAAAAGTTTCGCAAAATAAGTTAAATACCCCGGGTGAGACAACTACGCCACCGAGGCCGTGCGATAAAGAAGATTCTATGCCTAGTCCGAGAAGAAAATGCCATTGGATTTTAGTAGACATCCAATCTTTAATCTTTGGTCCTTGGCTAAACAAAGAATTTTGCTCTGTTAGTTGATAATATTGACTCTTCCGACTTATTAAATCATAATAGGAGGGGGCTCGCATTCAAACACAGTTCTTTAGTATGCGCCTGCGATCTTTTTCCTGCTTTAAGACTAGAAACCCAAACTCTAGACTCTGCTTTTCTCTTACTTAATTTACTTTCGATTATCTTAGCGTGTCCAACGCTTTGCCCTCTTAAACCATCAAAGCCCACGAAATATGGACCAACGGGACAACTTTACGTACTGACCCCGTTGTACATCTATGTGCGTTAAAAACTGCATTATAACATTTTACAAAGAAACTTTACTTTAATTTCAAATTTCACCAAACTTATCTTTTGAGAAACTTTGTCGAGTCCTGCATGTTCTCCTACTAGTTGGAGATGCAATGTTCTTGAAAGCAAGAGCCCACTCTTCAATTTATTCGGTTCTGTGTACTTATTTCTTCATGATTCTTTAGTAGAAAATAATTTGTTTTAACTAGTTCTAATTAAGATGCGTAAACTAACTAAAGCCCTCTGTGACATTTTGTGCACCCACTTTAGGTGTGGACAAATATTGACTTGTTGAAGCCCTCCACCACACGTTTGTTAGCATTTACTTATCCACGGGGAAATATCATCATCATCCAGACGAATGCGCCATATTTGTTTTGCCATTGGGAGCTAAGTGAACAAAAAATCGTTTCGGACTGCATAGCCAGCCAGTGTGTGAATGTCATTTGTAATGACAATTTCTCCCCACACTCGCACACATCCGGATAATTGCATACTATAAAGGTAACAACTGATTTAATGTTACAACAAAAGTGCCCCATAAAATATAATAAATGTAATCGTAATAAGCCAACTGACAACTGAGTGCTGCCGCTTGCAGTTAGTTAGTTGCACGGCATGGTTATTTAATATGACATTTTGTTGCTAATGCCAACATTTCCAATTGAAAAAAAAGAGAGAAAAAAAAAGAAATACCGATAAGAAGATTCAAAATAAGAAAGAAAATCAATTTTGGCAAAAAATTGACATGCCCCGGGTGAGGCTCGAACTCACGACCTTAAGATTATGAGACTTACGCGCTGCCAACTGCGCCACCGAGGCCATGTTCTACCTTGTGGCCAATTGCCATTCATATCCTAAATGCTTCCCTGCCACGTGGCTACAGAAATTGGCAAATTTAAATTTGAAATTAACAAAACATTTTTGCACGTTTCGGTATCAAAAAAATTTTAATTATTTTGTAAACATTTTTACTTGTGTTTTTTCAACTGCATGCACACCAACAAAATAATAATAATAATAATCAAGCATAAATATGTATATTTCTGTTTATACCCTTAGCTGAGTGCATTCATATGGCTTTAATTTATAAACAATTCTTAGCTTCATAGTCTATCAGGTTTAATATCTTATTAAGCGTATTTCTATAAGGTCTATTGAAAAAAATCATTAAAATAGGCAATGAAATTTGCTTTAAAATCGCATTATACCTAGATCAAGTGGAATGTGGAGTGGATATGTATGGCAAGTACCTATTTAAATGTATTTATTTGTAGGTACCTATACTTGTATTTGTCTTAGTAAGTCGTTTTAAATTAAAAATAGCTAATTTCTGTGGTAAAATTCCATTCGAAATCTATATTTAACTCAACTGAAGTGTCAACAGACTCTCTTATAATTGAATGTACTCTATTTACAACATACTACGCAGTGCCGGAATGACTTGTGTGGAAATTCGGTATATTTAAACATACGTTGCTATTAATTTTACAAATATATTCAAATTTTTAAAATGAGAAAAATTTAACTTAAGAGAATTTAAGTATTTATGTTCTTAAACTCTTGTTTATAAAAAAAAAGGTCTGCTAATGGGGAACTATCTTACAATTAGTTATTACTAATATTCCAGGAGAATTCTTTGAAAACAACCTCCTATACGGATACTCTAACTGAAAAATAAATATTGTCACGAATATCAATGCTGATTATATACTATGTATTAAAAACATATTTCTAGTCTTGAAAATAAAAAAAAGGAAACGCTATTATAGTAGAACTTTTTTGTAACTTACTTTGATTGGAAATGTATTCTTTGGTTTTATTTCCAAACTTTAAAAAATTTCACAAAATTGCAAAAAACCTTTAAAAAACTAATAGAATATACAAAAATATACCACTTGTTATTACATTGTTAAAACCAAGTTTCCTAAAATCTATTTATATACATTTACTGTTGATCAAAAGATAAATTAGCATACTTATGAATAGATAAGTGCTATGCTCTTAAATTGTATAAATGCCCAGACATGCATATCATTTGCCAAGTCATTCTGAAATCTCCGATATATCTAGAGTCTTGTACGTCACCCAGTGGATTATATAACAAGTACAAAATTCCTACTGGATCTCTCTACATTTTCAAAGGTCTCAAACTCACTTTCGATTGATTGTGCTTAGAATACGAAAGCCAAAAACCAGACACCGTCTAAATATGTTAATCTATTCATTTCGTTTTGTATTAAATAAAGTGTACATACATATGTATGTATGACTAATTAGTAAATGTAGACGTTGAAAACTAGAGAGCTTTTGATACAACTAGAGAGGCGGGAAGAATAATTTTGAACTGGTCAGCGCAAGAGAGAAAAAGAGAGAGACGACGACTTTGACCTTGAGTGAAGGGCACTGGTTTCGCCATTTAGCCATAATTATCAAGCGACCTGCATTCCCCTCTTCCTCCCTGCACCGTCACCCCCGCTAATTGGTACAAAAGCACGTGTCGTATAAATATAGCATGCAACAAAAAAAAAAAAAAAGGAAAACAAAACAAAAGTAAAGTCCATTTGCAAAAATGATCAGTTAAAAATCTTAAAGCTTCTTGAGCTTTTCTTTGATTTTTTTATAGTGAACAATTCTTTTTTTTGTATTTGTTTTATTAGCTGTTGCGGCTGCAAAGTTTAAAGTACGAAACACTGCGCCCATAAATACCACATTCCGGGTGTTCGTCACTGAAAAACCTATTGCAATTCTCTATGATTAGCTTATATTTCGGAATACAGTAATAAACCGCTTTGAGTGACCCTCTTATATGCGGTTTTACTATCACGTGAATATCAAATTTCGCTTAAGTATGTAAAATTTCTCAGTATAAAGAACATGTAATACTGTGTATGTAGGGCGAAAGTTGCCAAAATGTACACATGTCATAGACTTAAGGAATTATTTTTGACTCGGCATGCCCCTTTTACTCTCCAATTTACATGATCGTTATACTCAATTTCATAAAAATATGAGTTAAAAATGGAGCAGTTAGATGAAAAAAGTATTTCTAACTCCTAAAGGGCCGGAATTGCCCAAAAGTTTCGCTAAAGTGCTCATATGTTAAAAAAAGGGAGAAGGGGGAATAAAATATGAATTTGGTTGGCCTTAATATCAGCAATTTTCCATATTTTCTGCACAAAGCGGTTTATTACTGTACTACCAAAATGCCAAAGTAAGGCTGAGTAGCTTAGATTGACGGTATAGATATGAAGTATACAAATATGTGTTGTATATACATATGTACAAGTCTTTCAAGTTTCTCAGAACATTCTCAGAACACACATAAGAGTATATGTGTGTCTATGTGTGTGTGTGTGTGTGTGTGTGAGTTGGAGGCTCGTCTGGTTTCGCCAAAAGAGCTCCATCAACGTCATCACTTCGACATATGTATGTACATACATACCTACATATACAGACATATGCTTGTACATACATAATTATTTATACATGACTTTTTTCGTACATATATTATGTTTATTTGTACAAAAAATATAACTACAATATTATTTGGCTCGTGGCCCAAAGAATTGGCGGCATCACATGCTTGGGTTAATTTTAATGAAACATATGTATAGATATATACATATGTATCTATAGGTAACATTTCGTGTGACTGCTAAAATTAGCATTTTTGGCTTAATTCGCCAAAGCGCCAAGCAAAAAACGGAAAAAAAATGAATTACCAAGAGAGCGAGAGCGTGTGAGAGCGCAACAGTTGGCGATCATTTACAATGGTATGAGTGAGCAGTGCGGGCATACTTTGCCCCACTCTCTGCCTCTCACGTAGGTCAACTGGTTTCGGCTCTCACTTGGTCTCTCTCTCTCTCTCTTTCTGGTTGGTTTTTTATCGTATTAACTTAAACATCAATTAGATAAATGAGCTTTTAATGTTTTTGGCAGTTTCTTCTTCTTATTTGGGGGGTAATTTAAATTAATTTCCACGTAAGGATTTGCAACATGTGTTCAGTTCTGTTTTTGGTCGAGAGAAATTATTTGTCTGACGCAATAAATGGCAATTGCATCAGCATTTTTGGTAATACGTGCGCAGGCGCAGACATCTGTCTGCCAATGTTGCACTATTCTCTTTGTCCGTCTCTCTCACCCTCCTCTGGCTGCCCTCTCTTTCTTTATGGGCTCTTTCGTGCAACTACTCTTTAGGGGGCTCGTCTCTTTTGTTAGTGCAAAACCCTTCAAAGTGTTAGTGCTCTAAAAATAGTCGAAAAGAGGAATGGGAAATGCTTATGTACTCAACTACCGCAAATGTTAGATACTTATTTTGTGTGGTACAGTAATTACGTGAAAGCTATTTAGTATTTGCGTCATGTAACGGTTTAAAAAGAAGCTTTCAAACAGCAAAGTCATTATTGATAATGGCTATTACTATCTATTTAGTTTGAGATTGATATGCATGACCTTGAAACTCCCAGAAATTACCATAACTGACTCAACTTTTACAACCCTAATCCCAATCTTGGACAAAAAAAGAGTTCATTGCACTCCGATTTGTTTTTTTTATTTTATTTTATAAAAAGGTATTGTACCAAAACAAGTTTATCGTGTGACTTGTGCGACCTTCCCTTAGATATCCACATCAAAAATATTTGCACATTGTTTTTACTTTTCGTTAAGCTGATTTCGATCGAGGGCAAATGACGGACGAAAATCGTGATTCAAAAAAACTTTCCATTAATTTTTTTTTTTTTTTTGCCTTTTTGTTTTAAGCACTTGGAAGTTTGTGCCAATTCATAGCTACACTCGTTTTAGATTAATTATCGTTCGTAAAGTGTTATTATTGTGCACACAATATTATGAAATAGAAAGACGAGCCCCCCCACTGAATATTCTTGTGTCTTTTGGGGGCGCGTTTTAATATAAAAATAATTACAAACAGAAGGGGACACTTTTTATCAATAAGTGTGCTTCTTGCGTCAGGCCCCCAAAAATCTTAATCAAACAATCAAGAAGTCACGCCAAATGTTTTTCAAGGTTTTTTTAAACTCTTTTTTTTTGTTTTTTGCACGCGCATCTTTCCCAAAGTCAATTTAATAATATTCAATTGAAAATATGTGTAAATAAAAATCAATTGATATAGCATCATCACATACAAAACAATTGGCTATTAAACATAACCACAGAGAGCAGCACAGCAGCCAAAACAAATCAATAAAAATAAAAGAATTGAGGCACGCAAAAAAAAGGAATAGTGTGTGTTGGCCATTTTTGTCTTTCCTTGGCACAACGAAGTTTAAGTGCTCTAGACGTTTGCACAGTGGGCTCCAAGCTCCCTTCATTGGAGACATTCTATATTTATATCGTTTCAGTTTTCGGCCTGCAACCGTTAAAATACCGATTCACTTTGTGGTCAGGGTTTCCTAACGCTTCGGATTGAACTCTGGTACTTTTATTTAATTCCTATTAGCGTTTAGCTATTTCGGTTTTGAAACTATTTTTAACAAATACTAGTTGGTCTCAAATGAATGAATTTTGAAGACTTTTTGTATATATTCACTTGTCTTGCATAACAAGTGTGCAGTTTAATGTTTACTCAGAAAAAACGTTTCGATTTAAATGATTATCAAAGGGTTTCAATTTCAGTAGTACCACACACACATCGCGTTTTTTCTGGAAAGTTATTTTAACCTGTTTTTTAACAGTAAATCCTTCACCTACATCACGTTGACGACGTTTTGCCGGTATTGCCCTTCAAATCTCAGAGTATGCAGTGCAGAAACACTGAATACTGTGTTTAGATGGTCGCCATTAGGTCGCCGAAATGTTTGAATAAAATGCGTCATCGTTTGTAGGGAACGGCACCAAAACAACATACAGCATCCGAAATATGTCGCGCCGGCGTAACAACACCAACAACAAAACACACACCTACTCCAACAACACAGAGTTCTGCACTTGGCGGCGTCTAATGTTGGCGTCACACATACACAAACACACACACTCGTATGCTCACACGTGTATGTGTTCTATCTATGTATGGTAACGCTCCATTCATGCCTTCTTTTCGACCTTCGCGCCATGACAAAACTCTCAGCCAGTCAGACTCATTTGGGGCATTTCCTTACTCGCTCTCTTGCTGCTCAGCTGTCGTAGGCCCCCAAAAGTGTAGGAGAGAGAGCGCGAACGATGTGCTCTCTTGCTAGCGCCTGTTTTACCGTTCATTGGAACAAGAAAACGCTCGCACACACACACACACACACCAGTGAGTGTAAAAAAAAAGCTTCTGTGAAATTGGTGTTCGCTATATAAACGTTGCGCATTCGTCTCTCGTGCTTCAGTGCCACAATAGTGGATATCACATTAAGTAGTTTGTTAAAAAGGTAATAACTCAATCACAGAACAACGCAGAGCACTCGCAGTGTCTGCGACAAAGACGAACAAGTGCAGAATAAAATACTTAAAAAAATCATAACAAAACGGTGACAAGTCAACAAAAAATTATCAAGAAACTTATCAAATTTCTATGAAAAAATTAGTTAGTTTTGTTTGAAACAACTATTTTTAGATTTAGCTATTGTTTCTTTTTTATATTTTTTTTTTGGCTGCCAACCAGTTCCGGTAAAACAAAAACCTTATCAAGTTTTTCTGTGTCGCGCGATAAATTTATGCGAAAAAAAAATTAAGTTTTAAAATGAAATCAAAGAAAAAAAAGGAGAAAAAATTAAACATTAATTCAGTCTCTGGTCTGTCTGGTGTAAAAAGCAAATGCAAATTTATGCGCATTTTGTTTCTTGAAAAAACCTTCGTAAATTGCTATAAAATGAACCTCTCAACATTAATGGACAACTAGCAAAACTATAGACACTCTCTATATATAGATGATATATACATACATACATATGTAAAAACAAATTTACGTAATTTCGTAGTGTCAAGTGTAAAAACAATAACAACAACAAACTCTCCTAAAAAAAAAGAAAAAAATTAAATTGTCAAGGGTACAAAATTTGCAAATTACAAAAACCTGCAAATTTTCGAGAGAGAAATTTCTATGACCGTGAACATTTTCGTTTTTGTTTAAATATAGAATTGTTTTTGTCTAGAAGATACAACAAATTTCCTATACTATAATTTGTGTAAAAATTCAAGGCACTTTTGCGGTGAAATTAGCAGACAAAATTTGTGTATGAATTTGCGTTTCTTTAATTTTTAAATCGCAAAAAAAAAAAAATGTACATATGTGCAAAACGTGGGCGGCACTTTTTAAGCTAATTGAACTAAATTTAAAAACGGCGGCCGCTCTGCGACTTACTTTAGTTAATTAATTTATGTTTCTAAAATAAAGAAGAAAAGAAAACCGTTAAGAAAAGATCAGTCATAAACGTAAGAAAAACTGATGACAAAATAATCGCAACGTTGCAATGTTTACACAAATGAGGCACAAGCATTTTTGCACCTGTATGAACTTGTGTGAGCGTGCCTGCCTTGCCTCTGTGTGTATGAGTGAGTGTGTGGGAGATGAAGAGAATGAGAGAGTTCGGCACGTGAGGCAAATGTAAGAGAGCCTTAAGCCAAAGAGAGTGATATAGCTTGATAATGCCAAGCTAAGCTTAAGAGAGTTTTCAAAAGTCTTTGGAATACTCTTTGAATATTAGAGAGTGAAAAGGTACATATACATACATATAAGGTGTTGCATCTAGAAGATGTTTCCATTTAAAGTCAACCAGATTTCATTCTTTACCAAATCACCTTTCTCTACAGCGCCTAGGGCGACATTTTTGATAAATCCGGACCTGTCTATAGTCTTCCTATTTGGCACGCAATTTCAACAAATGTCATTAAGATCGATTAAAATAAATTGGATATAGTGAAGCTAACTAATGACAGCTATATAATTCTATTGATATCTTTTGTTCTCTGGCGATAAATTATAGCAAATTTGAGAGGATCCTTTTTAGAGTGGTGACAACAGAATATGAAAGAGATAATAAAACTTTAATGTTTAGATCAAAGTTTGGGGAACGTTGTCCGTTCAAGGGGGTTTGGAAAAATAATAAGGAAATATAAGTTACAAAGACATGGCCCGCCCAAGAGAGAAGTCCAACCATTAAATGTGTTCGTTAAGATAGTTTTCACTGTATTTCCATGCCGGCATTTCCGTTTAAACTTTCATTGTCTAATTGCTATCTAAATGTGTGTTTATATTTGAGTCCATATGAATCATATCAAAAGGCAGTTTTTCGCCAATAATGCTACAATTGAATTCTTTCATTATTTATTATTTTTTGTTTTTTTTTTTGGTTTTTTGGGTGTCTTATCGTTATGTCATGGCTAATGGTATAGCATACAGCACAACCCAATTACCACCCACACGAGAGTAAAAAAAGAGGGACAGAGAGGAGCAGCAGACCCAAAGGCGTCGACGTCATGTCGCCCACGCAGATTTGCTTGCCTCCGATTTTCAGACTCTAGGCATCACATGACGCAGGAGCCAAAGAACGAACAAACGAAACGAATTTTCTTTTTTTCTATTTCAATTCTCCTCTTTTTTTTTATTTATTTTTGTTTTTTATTTATATTTGCGGTCATTAATTATATGATGAAGGGTGGAAAATTTTTACAAAAAAACAAATTTTTTGAAAAAGAATTCGGAAATATATATACGCATTTTAAATACATTTTTTTGAGCTCTACAAGTTGGTCACGGAATGATATCAAGGACGTGAGTTTTATTGAAATACCTATATAAAAGTGGGTGTGTTAGACAGATTGTGGGGGTGTGTGTCTCCCCCTCGGTGTGAATGTGAGTGTGTGTGTGTGTGTGTGAGTGGGTGAATGCTATCAAAAGCAAACACACATGAAGTGTTACGATAAGAAACAGACATCGCGCTATATTTTAACCAGACAGTTTTATATACTGTAAACGAAAGTTGATTAGATGTTACGTTTCAAGTGTTGACTATTAATAGTTATTAATTTTTTAACTATTTTATTTTACATATTTACAGCAAAGACAAAACAATAATACAGAAAAAGAAAATTTATTGTTAAAGGAGAAGTAACACAACGTCAAGGAAACATTTCAACATAAAGTTCAAGTGAAAATCATATTAAACTGATAAGATGAGTGGACGTGACAATCGAGGCGCCGGTGGCGGCGGCGGTGGTGGCGGAGGTGGTGGCGGAAGTGGTGGCCATCACCATCATCAGCCATTGAGCAGCGCCATGGGCAAGCTCAAGGAAAAATTGACCAGAGTTGGTGTAAGTATCAAGATTCAAATTGAGGTAGTCACTCAATCTCTATCAAAGTTCACAACCAAAAAAAAGCCACATTAATTGGAATGATCAGATTAGATTTGAGATTCATTTGATAGCACTTAAAATATGAAAACGATAATGATGTTTCACTTTTTCAAGCAAAGTCCAAAAGATTTAGTACCCCATAAATGGGTTCTTGCATAGGAACAATGCAATTTTATAAAAAAAGAAGTAATGTTCAAGATATTTGACCCCACTTTAAAAATTTCAGCAATTTCGGCTTTAATTTTTAGGGTTTTATACCCTTTCCTTTCCCAACATTTACCTTTTAATATCCTTATTAAGAAAGTTTTTGAATTGTTTGCATTATTTACACATCGCTTCCTTATGGCATTTCTTTCGCAAAATAAATTGAAATATTTTCAATATTTAGGTCATTGACCAGTGATAAGAATGCTACCTAGTAACACACTGATTGATATATTTTTTTCAAGAATATTATATAAATCTGAAGGGGAATATTCAAGAATGTATGTAGAAAAGTATTCGTAGTGCCACGTGAACAACAATCACAACATTGAACCTTTTGACATGGACTTGAAGAACTGAGATTATGCTTAAAACGGATCATGAAAATCGAATCTGGAATTACGTCGGCTTAACCGCTGTTAATATTTAATCTGCATTGAAAGCATATTTTTTTTTTTAATTCGCAATTGTCTGTTGTGGTGATACCACGCAGCTTCAGTTTCTCAGTTTGTTAATCAATTTTCAATTTATAGGACGATTTGGGTTATCATCGTGTGGAAAGCAATTTGTCTACATCAAATACGGCCACAAGTTTGGATACAATATTGCCAGAGGATCCTTTTCTATTTCCCCAAGAGGCACCACAGCGTCATCCTCAACAGAGTCATCAGCAACAGCAGCAACAGCCGCAACAACGTCGTTTTCTTGACGACGAGCCGCCATTATCTTTTCGTCCACTGCTCGAGGACGATGACATAAATGAACCACCCACACAGCAGCAGCAGCAGCAGCAGCCACAAAAGCAACAGCAGCAGCAGCAGCAGCAAAGACAACAGCATCGTTCACCTTTAAGGGCAAGTGGCAGCTTGGAATTGACCCCTTTGCCGCCACCACCCACCACATTAGAGCCACGTGATCGCCAACAGCGTAGTATTCCCGGTGAGGATTTGCAGCGTAGCAAACAATCGCTAAAAGGATCACGTGTATCCTTCGAGAAGACCAATAGCAAACAGGCCGCAGAGAGCAGCGACGAAGATAGTTTTGAGGATAAGCGCATTGGTTTCCAACAGCAAAAGGCCACAAGTGTTGATCACAAGGGCATTTTAAAGGATCTGAAGCATATATTAGCCAACGACAATCGTCGCCAGTTTCAGGCCAAGAAGCATGTTTCATTGGATGTGAAGGGAACACGTTTCCTGCAAGATTTACTTAAGGAATCATCATCCGAAGAGGAATTCCATAAGACACGTCGCGAATTTCAAGGACGTAAACATCAAAGTCTTGATCCGCGTGTCACATTTAAATTAGACAAAGTATTACAAGGCTCCAGCACCGACAGTGACGAAGAGGGCGACGATGCTGAGCATAAACGTCTGATACATAGACCCAAAGACATAACCAAACCTGTGATTATTGATCTAAAGGATTTGGAAAGTGAGAGTGACGAAGATTTTCTTACATCACGACAACATTTCCAACAGCAACGTTCGATAAGCACAGATTCCCGCAAGAGGTATGCTCTGAAAATATATACTATATAATCTATACACACAATGTCTAACCATGAAACGCAATTTCCAGTCGACGTTTGTACGAAATGGATGACATGGGCAATAAACGTGGCGACAATATACGACATGCAGTGCCCTTTGTACGTCAAATCACAGAAGATGGCAAACCCAAACTCGAGGTCTATAGGCCCACCACAAATCCCATCTATATATGGACACAGGTAGGTCAAACTCTCTCTTCATTAGAAAACATATACACTTACATATATGTGTGTGTATATAAAAATATATATAATATCTATTGTTGGCTCGTTAAACGATTCGAATTAGGCGCCGCCGTCTTATGAATGGCATTACACACACTCTCACAAAAAAGGCATTCTTTTGAGCAATTTAATATGCGTAAATTGTGGGTCGTCGTCATCCACCACATTCACATTCACATCCACATCATCATTATCATCATTCCATATTGAAAGCGCGTGGCGAGGCGGCAGCTATTTTCGCACGATTCATCGTCCTCGTTGAGCTGCCGCTTTAATTGAAATTGAAACTGGAAATAAACGCAGTTACTAGTTAAGTTATGGTCAGACTAAAAATATAAATGCCTGATGGATGGTTGCTTTGGCCGA
Organism: Drosophila nebulosa; assembly: GCA_024703675.1. NCBI lineage: Eukaryota > Metazoa > Arthropoda > Insecta > Diptera > Drosophilidae > Drosophila > Drosophila nebulosa. The sequence continues at coordinate 9,843,878 of CM045725.1, read as the reverse complement.
CTGACTACTGGCTACTGGCTACTGGCTACTATGGCTTATGCATTGTTTCCTGATAGTGTCTGGACTTGAATGAATTTCAGCTTAGTTGCATTTTGCATATTAACTGGATTGGCTCGAGTATCCGCGTGAAATAATCATTAATACGCCACGTATAGAAGTTAAAACTTTTCTTAAAATTAGTTTTCGAAATCCGTCTAGAGATCGTTTAAATTAGGCTTTGCATTGTGTTTTATAAAGTGGAGCATCCCCAGGGGGTATAGGGGAATTATATCATCAGCCAAATATCTTGTTTTTTCACTTCTCATTAACCAAATTTTGAGATCGATTTCCCACACCCCAAAAAAATCTTATCCTTTCATTTAAATTATTTATTTTCAAAACTGATAGAACTAAACCGATTCCCAGATCTACTTTTATTTGGCATTTTCTTTATTCTTGTACAGTTCTCAAATTTCAAGAGAACTTAAAACTTTTAGGATTTAGAAAGATTTATGATTTCTTGAGAAGTTTTTAACAATTATTGAGCATTATGGGAATTTGACTACAAAACAAAATCGCAACTATTTGCCTAGGAAAGGGTATAAAAAACCGCCACAAACTGCTCCCGGCTGGCATTTAAGTGACGGGGAAAAGATCATCAAGAATAGCTTATTCTTTGCTTAATCTTAATCTTTCACACGTAAACAGCGTGATAAGCTGATGCTGCACATACACACACACACATACACACACACACACACATGCGTAGTAGTGCCTTGTAGTGGTCTTTGTCGATCAATTGTTTGCAAAGATGCAAACCCATAGAGAGGATGATAAGGCGTCTCATCAAGTCCAACCTCAACCAATCAATATATGTGTACATATGTATATGTTTTTCTATATACATACATATATGTTTGCCTATGTATGCATATAGATTGAGAACTTATTATGTACGTGACTGAGCCTAACTAAATAAAATAACTGAAACTAACGGCCAATGCAATGCAAAAAATTATTGACAACTTTCAGTTGAGTTTTGTCAAGCAAAGCGCTTAAAACTGTATACAATTTCATTTCATTCACCTGAATAGAATTATTTTTTTGAATTTTATTGAGCAAGGCTTTAAGTGAAAGGCGGACTTGGGCAATTAACCTTGCTATTCCGTGTGTGTGTGTGTGTGTATAGAATTAAAAAAAAACTCTCGAAAAACGAATTGCAAACGAAACTAACAATAAAGCAAAATGAAGATCCTTATGCGGGCGGACACGCATGTGTCCTTTTCGGTGCCGGTGGAAGAGCCAAAGGCTATATGTACATTCTCGCAGGTGCCAATAAATTAACAGAAAAGTGTAAATTGTATAACAAATTATTTAAAATACATTTTTCTTTGTTTTGTTGTTGTTGTTTGCAGGTTTTGGCCGCTTTGAGTGTCTCTTTGGGCTCACTGGTTGTGGGCTTTTGCAGTGCCTACACTTCGCCGGCTTTAATCACCATGACCAATGGCAATCTTACATCATTTGAAGTCACTCCACAAGCGGTAAGTAAAAAAAAAACCACATGAAAATCTTTTTGATTAATTGGAAAATGTGTAAAAAGAAATGTTCAATAAGTAGATGAAAAATGAGTATAAGATGCAAGATCTTTTATATACAGATTGACATTGAAAATAGCTTTAAACATTGTGCCAACTAATTTTGTTTAAAGTTAACTCAAAAATCTTTCCTAACTTCTTTCAAAGTTACCTCAAGAATCTTTTCCAATTAAGGGTTACTATATTTTCTATAATTTTTCTTTTTATTTCTAGGCCTCATGGGTGGGCGGAATAATGCCCTTGGCTGGTTTTTTGGGTGGCATTATTGGCGGTCCGCTTATAGAGTATCTGGGACGTCGTAATACGATTTTGGCAACGGCTGTACCTTTTATTGTGTCTTCACTGCTGATAGCATGTGCGGTGAATATTACAATGGTTCTCCTGGGACGTTTCTTAGCTGGTTTCTGTGTGGGCATCGCCTCCCTGTCGCTTCCTGTGTATTTGGGTGAGACAGTGCAACCGGAAGTGCGAGGAACTTTGGGTCTGTTGCCCACAGCATTTGGTAATATAGGCATATTACTATGCTTTGTGGCTGGCACCTATATGGATTGGTCTATGTTGGCCTTTTTGGGTGCTGCCCTGCCGGTGCCGTTCCTGATTCTGATGTTCCTTATACCCGAAACGCCACGCTGGTATGTGAGTCGTGGTCGAGAGGAGCGTGCCCGCAAAGCACTCAGTTGGTTGCGTGGCAAGGAGGCGGATGTGGAACCAGAATTGAAGGGTCTTTTGCGCTCTCAGGCCGATGCCGATCGTTCTGCCACACAAAATACCATGTTTGAGCTATTGAAACGAAACAATCTGAAGCCGTTGTCCATCTCATTGGGTCTGATGTTCTTCCAGCAGTTGAGCGGCATCAATGCAGTCATTTTCTATACGGTGCAAATCTTTAAGGATGCTGGCTCCACCATTGATGGCAATGTGTGCACAATTATTGTGGGCATTGTCAATTTTGTGGCCACATTTATTGGCATTGTATTGATTGATCGGGCGGGTCGTAAGGTAAGTCAATCAAAAGGAAATGGAAAAAAGGAATTTCAAACTAACTAAAATCTCTTCTTCTTGCAGATCCTATTATATGTCTCCAATGTGGCTATGATTATCACTCTATTTGTGCTAGGCGGCTTCTTCTATTGCAAGGATAAAGCTGAGTTGGATGTGTCCAATGTGGGCTGGCTGCCTTTGAGCTGTTTTGTAGTCTATATATTGGGTTTCTCATTGGGTTTCGGACCCATACCTTGGCTAATGATGGGTGAAATATTGCCAGCCAAAATTCGTGGCTCAGCGGCATCAGTGGCCACCGCATTCAACTGGACTTGCACGTTTGTGGTGACGAAAACTTTCCAGGATATGTTGGGTAAGTTTCTACAGAAAATATGTTACCAATTGAAAGTGCTAACTGTTCTCTTTCTCTCTTATAGATGCCATTGGTTCATATGGTGCCTTTTGGTTATTTGGAGCCATTTGCTTTATTGGCCTTTTCTTTGTGATAATCTATGTGCCCGAAACTCAGGGTAAAACATTGGAGGATATCGAGCGTAAAATGATGGGACGTGTGCGTCGTATGTCCTCGGTGGCAAATATTAAGCCGCTGTCATTTAACATGTAAACACATCCCCTCCTCTCCGCCACCCAAACACACTCATATATATAAAATATTTAAAAATGCCATATTATCAAAAAAAAAAAAAAAAACAACATAAAAGAGAGGATCTTTAAAGCGATCAAACCAAATATTAGTCTGTAGTGTCCTTTTTAGAGCTTAAGTCCAGAGTTATTGGCTCCTAATTCAAAGCAAAAATAGATGAATCTTGGTTTTATGTTGAGGAGCACAAAAAAAAAAAACTAATTATGAAGAATTTCCTTTATATATATCTAATAATTGTTATTATTTATAAACTATAAGTTCTTAGTTATATATATCTGTAAATTATATGAGTTTTACTAGCACTAATTTGTTGACACTTGAGAAATTTCAAAACAAAAGAAAAATTACTATGAATTTATCGGTGTAGTAACAAAAGCAAAGAAGATGAAAACAGTTTTAGCTATAAATAATCCCCACCATTAGCCCAACCACTCTAAGAGTTTACACCAATTGGCTATATATATTTCGAATATACATATTAAATATATAAGATAAGAAGAAAACAACAACAACAAACAAAAAAACAACCCAATCCAAATATTTTAGTTCTATATACATACATACATTATACGATGTAAATTAATTTAAAAAGTACAACTAAAAAAAATGACATGCAAGATAAATTGTTTTTCATTGGGTCAAAGAGATCGACTCACTATATATCAAAGTAGTCAATGGTAAATAAGTTGACCTTGGCGAATGCATTTCCTCGCCCCTCCCAATATACAATGTCATAGCAAATACGTGAGCTTAATAAGGAATTCACATCCAAACTGTACTAAATCGGTATATATGTATATATATATATACAGTGTCATTCCAGCTCTACATGTTCGGCATACAAAAATAGAATTCTAAATTGCAATTACAGTTCTAAATTGCAATTACAGTTCATATTCCCCTTCGTTCACAGGTTAACGTATACGTATTTTTGTAATCATGTTTACATCTGGCTGACTTGAAGCTTATGAAAGACTAGACAAACTTTGATGTCGGTTTCGGGTTCGTTGTCTTATCGGTTTGCCATTACGACGACAGTGCAAAATTGAATCAACATCAGCATTTCTTGACTCTAGCTGCTGATCAGGAGACATTCTAGAAATAGGTGGAAATTGTAAGCTACCAATACAATTGGTTAACGGATTTAAGTCGCCTTCAAAATAGAGGATAGTATACATAATATCTAAACGTAGAGATGATCAATTTAGCGAAAGATCGCAAAGTGAAAAGTTGAGATTTTTTAGGCTTTAGGCTTGTACTAGTTTTAGATTTCAAATAAATTTGTGGGGATCGATTGATTGATATCTTCTTTCGCGTTTGTATGAATTTGTTAAGTCAGTGTATCATGAATTCGATTTACTTTTTACAATTGGAACAGGCCTAAAAAAAACTTTCAAATCTAAAATTAAATACAAAACTAAATGTAATAAAGATTCCAGTATATCACTGATAAAAATCATCTCAGTTTTTATACTAGAAAGTAACAAAGTTGATGAAATTCTACACAATTTTAAAAAGATTGTACTCTCAAGCAATGGCTATAGATGAATTAGCTGCTGAAACTATTTAATATATGTAGTATTTTTTATAATTTTTGTTACGCAAAGTGTCTAAAAATGGAATTTATAAGTGGTGGAAAGAGCTGGCTTGCTGAGTTGTTGTAATTGATTTTAATTAAACAGCTTACAAGAATAACTTAAACAAGTCGAATTCATTCATGAAGCATTCAGAGCAGAAATACAAAGGAGGATTAAGGCAATAGGTTTTGTTTTGCCATCACAGGATTCAATAGATCTAAGGTAGGATTCAATTTGCCATTGAAGGATTGGCGTCATGATAAAGCAGGCTTCTTTTTCGCCGAATTCCGATTAGATCATCATCACCTTGAAAGCATATTACTAAGGTGGGATTTTTTCTTGTCATCATCAATACTTAGCTAATTTCGATTGTTAAAAGTCATTGACATGATCACTTGATCTTACTTCGGAGATTTACATATTTGTGAGTTTATGTTTTGTTTGGTTTCTTAATCATCGTTTTCATTATGGTCTTATGCCAACTCACCCATAACTTGAACACGGCAAATGGCACAAATATCGCTGAAATAATATGCAATTAATAAAGATCTACTTCTTTGGTTAATATATTCATAAATATTTACCATTCGACATCCCAACTCCACATAGCCACAGCGTTCCATTTCTTTAGAGTGAACATTTTCTCCGGCTTGCTGCCATCGGCATCATCTGTTGGACGGTCCACAGAGTTTTCCCCATCATCGGCCATTGCACTTTATATTATTTACGGTTAAAAGAAATTTATCACAATAAAAATTAAACAAATTGAAAGAATTGCAAAAAAATGCAAGGTTTGCATTAGTGATGGCCTCAGCAGTCGATAGGCAATCGCTTTTAACAGAGCTCTGTTAAAGTTGGCGCGTAATGTTAAGCGTTTTAAGCCACACATCAGCAGCAGCAGAGGCAACAATAATCAATCTTCGCTACGCTTTAATGCTTTAAAGTTTAAACAATAGCAATTATTTGCAATTAATGCAATTCACAGCTATGTACTCATAAAAGTGAACATATTTCGAAACATTGAGCCCCTCTCAAATGAAAGGCATATCACGATAGCCCCATTAAGATTTCCAATGCAATGACGCTATTTGTCTCAAGTTGCGCTTCAATTGCAAATGAAGCCAAAAAAAAAAAAAAAACAACAATAAATTTAGTTGTAGTAATACACACTCAAAAACACAGACATACCAACACATACACACACATATGATTGCTAACAATGTTTTCAAATTTTTGAACGATTTATGACAGCCAAGACGGAAGGCGGGAATTGGATTTTAACGAGCCCCCCAATGGTTGGTGAAGTGGAGTGAGATGAGGTGAGTGGAATGGAGTGTTGGCCATTTCCTGCAATTATGGCTGTGATGCAATTCACCAAAAACTTGCATAATGAACTGGCCAAGAATTGCCAGAGGTGGCAACTAATAAAAATAACAACTAACAACAGCAGCAACAACAACTGGTTTTCTTTCATTTCCATTTCCATTTCGTTGGTTATTACATACATACATATATATATATACATACATATATGTATATACGTTAGTTTGTTCGTTCAGTGGGTCGGCTATGGTTCAGTTGTAATAATTTTCACTTTCACTGCCGTAATGTACTTCCCCTCTTTCCTTTTCTGGAACAAGATGCTTATTATGACTTATTAGGTGTTAATTTTTATCGTTTCAAAATTGGTTCGGAGAATATCCCCCCTCTTCCCATTTCTTATCATGTGGAGCCCATTCATTAAAGAGTTTTTCAGGTTTCTTTAGCTTATAATTTAAATAAGAAAATTGTATAAACTAAAACAATAATAAAAGTATTAACACATTTGGCTTAAAACTTAACTACAAGATCTTCATTTTTGAAGTAGCTAGTTCGTTTTGTCCTCTCACTGGCTACTTCCAATTCCAATTTCTTCTTCTTCTCCTTATCCGCCTTCTGCTCTGGCGTCTTCTTCTCTTCCTCTTCGTGTCTCCCAGGTTCAACGTCCAGCTCAACGTTGCTTTTTGGATAAAGACCTGCTGTTAGTGTCTTGATTTGCTCGTTCTTTATGTTGTTCCTCCTTGTACTCGCTTTCTGTGCCTTCGGCTTCATCAACGGCTTGTCCATTTCCTAATAGTGATGACCATAGTGCTCCTCGTGGTGATGATCGTGATGCTTGAAAATTGGAACCTCAACATGATATTTATGGGGTACCGGAATTTCCTTGTGTACGGGGAATTTGACTTCCGAATAGACGGGAATGGGTTTCTCAATTGGAACCTTCACCTCATAGGGTACTGGCTTCTCGACGGTGTAGGGAACCTTTTTCTCGACTGTATACGGCTGTGGTACTGGCACCTTAATGTGAACTGGATAGGGTTTCTCTACCTCCACTTTGTAGGGCTTATCGACGGGAACTTTCACCTCATATGGTACCTTCTTTTCAACCACAACGGGATAGGGTTTCTCCACCTCAACGTCATAGGGTTTCTCCACCTGTTTTTGTTTTTAATTGATAGATAGATATTAAATTAAGCGTTAAATGGCCAATTAGGGTTTTCTTTGGCACTTACCTCAACCTTATAGGGCTTCTCGACCTCCACTTTCTCTTCGACGGGAACCTTCTTGATCACTTCTATGGGTCTGGGGACTGGAACTTCAATTTTAACCTCATAGGGTACCTTCTTCTCGACAACATAGGGCTGTGGCACTGGCACTTTCACCTCATACGGAATCTTCTTGATCACTGTGTAGGGCTGGGGCACAGGCACTTTAACCTCGTATGGCTTATCGACTGGTACTTTCACTTCTATGGGAATTTTCTTGATCACCTCATAGGGAGTGGGCACATGGACGGGCACTTTCACGTATTCCTTAACATGCACGGGTACCTTTTTCTCAACAATATAGGGCTGGGGCACATCAACTTTGACCTCATAGGGGATCTGCAAGAGGAGCATCGTCACAAGCCTGAGTTTTGGGGAGAATTCTCTTTACTTACCTTCTTCTCGACGGTATAGGGCACATGCTTGGTCACTGTGTAGGGCACTGGTACTTTCTTCTCGATGGTCACCGTCTTGATATGCTCATGATGATGATGATAATGATCATGACCGCCATAATCCCCCAGATGCAGACCGCGCTTCTCCACAGTCTTATCCTCGGCGGCGGCGGCGGCACCTGCCTTTGGCTCCTCGATGGCGGCACAATGGGCCATTGCCACGCACACGGCGAGACAAGGAAGAACGAACTGCATATACATATAAAACAAAAGGATCAAAGATCAGGGATCAGCCATCGTTCGAATTCACTCAGTCACAAAGAAAACACACTAAAGAGTCACATCACTTCTCTCACAGAAATCACTTTCTTAATTCATTTCCTTTACCATTCGCATTGTTGAGCTGCTGTTTTGACGTCTCACGAAGGGAACTGTTTCTTTTTTTACCACTCTGTTACACCAATAACAAGATACAAGCTGGTACTGATTCGTTATACCGCTGCATTCAGCTTTTTATACTTGGCCACCAACGAAAACCAAGAAAGAAACAAAACAACGAACAAAAAAAAAAAAAAAAAATTGGTCTATCTCGCAACGCAATTCACATTCGCAACTCCTCAAAAGAGCTTGGCTTGGCTCAGCTTTTTTGGGCGGGAAGGAAGGAAGGGGGGGTGGCTTAGAGTAATGAAAAGCCAGCGGGGTGGACGGATTGGCGGGTTGGTCAGAGGATTGGGGTATTATATGAAAACTAGTTTCGATTTGGCTTGGTGAATGCCAGGAGTCGCCAGCCGTCAGTCGTGGTTGTCGTCTAATATTACAGCAAGGTAATCGGTTCATTATCCTCTCGAAACAATAGCTAGGAAGTATAACCCATATACCCAACCATAATTCCCACAATCGCAACAATGTTGCCTTTTTTGATTTACTTAACAATGAGAATGTGACAACAATTATTGAATTTCAAATATTAGTTTAACCGAAAAGCTTCCGTTAGCTAGGTATTTATGTATGTATGTATGGGTACATTAATGCTATACATGAGAGATGCCCCTCGAGATGACGGGGGGGAAGAGATTATGTAAATGTAAATGTTATTGACATGATGGTAAATCAAAAACAAGCGGCAGCTCAAAAAAAAAAAAATAAAAATAAAACTATGTGGTAAGTGGCAAGTTAAAAAGGAAAGACCGTTCCACGAATGATTCACACTCTATAGATAATTTTTTGTTAACTCAAGTTTAAATAGAACTAGTTGAACTTTAAAAACGTTTAGCACTTAATTTTAATTCATAGGGAAGTTGTGGAACATTAAAATTGGAGAACAATTGAAATCGGAGCAGTTCCTTTGCCCTGACTTAAATTAAGAGCCAACTTTTTAACTTTTTGGTTCAATTGATTGCTTACTTTTAGAGAATTATTGATTTAACTGTGGTAGACCTGGATCTAGAACATCCTAAATACTAAACTCAAATATTGATGTTATATCTTAAGAACTTTAACAAAAAGTCTTTTAAGACTTTGCAGAGATATAACAGAAACTAGAACATCCTCATGTAAGTGTTGGTTAAAACTTTTTTATAAGATTCAAATGCAAATTCCATCCTAAACAGGTCAAGGAAGCGTTAACAGAGAATACATTCTACAGAAGAAAAACTGGAAATGGAACAACCCAAGTTAAATGTTGCACAACATTTTTATATGATCCCACTTCAAACTTCATATATTAAAATTATGAATGATATCTATTTTGTTGAAGTAACTATACCCTTTTAGTCAAAGGGTATAACAATATAAGAAGGTTAAATCTTCGCACAATGCATTATGCATTTGCATTTTGGTTATGGTTATTTAATATTTTCATAAATTTTACAACGCACATCGTATATCATATTTCTTCTTGGTGCCTTTTATGGGGTCATCCACAGCATCAAGTGGCTAACAAAAGATCTAGTTAGGGGTTTTGTGTTGGGTTTGTGGTTAAAGGTTATGGGAGTGTTGCTAGAGTTTTTGGTATATGCTTATGCATCTCGATCTGTGTGGCTTGATCGTCTATTATTACCGTCTCGATCTCGACGGCATGTCTTGATGTAAGTAAGTTTTGTGTAGTTTGTGCACTTTTTTTTCCTTTGTGCAATCGGCGCTCAGTCATAGTCATTAAATTGAAAACACACTCACGGACTAATACTACTACGACTAATACTACATACTATCTACTACCACTTGGCCACTACATTTTCAAATCCAACCGAAAAAACCGAAATGTAGCAACAATTGTTCAAACTTCGAAACTTCAAAGCAGACAGATGCGGAAGATATGTAAGTAGACGAAAACGAAGCGAAACCCAACCGAACCGAACCCGCTTTAAAACCCACCATTTACATGCCTATTCTATTTCATAATCCTAAAAATAAAAAAGCAAAAACAACAGAAAAACGCAAACTGCAAAAACTTTTCGCTTACTAATTGCCCATGCCTAAAATATTTGTAATTAGTTGTTAAGCTTATTTATTGTTAAAGTCTAGTTATTACAATTCTTGGACTGAACGATTAACGGCTTGTTCGACTCCAACTCTTTCCCGCTGACCATAGAAAAACCATAGAAAAACCAGTGTACATTTGGTCAATGACCTTCATTCATAAACCAATCTCCGCTATTATCTCTTTGGCACGTCATTTGCTTCATTTGAATCTGAATATCTTTTTCTGTAAAAGAAGGGGTAAATTGCAACAACCTTGACCCAGTCATTGTTTACGTTATTGTTTTTCCCTTTTTTATTGTGTGTAATTGTTAGTTAATTTTTTTTTATGGAGCAAAACTTCATAAATAAATGAAAGTTAATCAGTCGATGCGTACAAGTAAAATTGAGTGCGTTTACATAATTTTCTTTCAAAAAATCCTTGAAGATGTCAGTTTTGGCTCAGGAAATGATGTATTATATCTTAACAAAGTGAAAGGCCAACGAATGTAAAGTGGCTTAAATAGGCATCTGCTTAAAATGTTTTAAAAACAACATCTATATTAAACATAAAGTATATGTATTATTCGGAAAGTAAGTCCTGAAATCTCCACAATTTACAATAGTTGCATTTATTTTTGGCCATAAAGTATGGAATGTCCATAAAGTTATTTAAAAATAACGGTCAATACAATCTGTTAACTTAACAGTAGAGGTCACCCTAACTATCGTTATGTTGCTTAATTCTATCGATTGTCAGTTATCGATTGTGTTTTCGTGTTGCCAGAATCATGCGATTTCGCAAGTGGCAGCACTGTTTGAGACCCAAGCAAAAGCAAGTCATTCCGGCATTCGCTATAAACTTTGGATTTATTTTAAAAACTATAGTAAGTGTGCATATTTTCTTTAATTATAACAAATTAAACGTTTTCATTGATTGGACTTATAGTTTCAAGATGTTTCTCACACGCTCCGAGTACGACAGAGGCGTCAATACGTTCTCACCCGAAGGCCGACTCTTTCAGGTAGAATATGCAATTGAAGCCATCAAATTGGGATCCACTGCCATTGGCATATGCACAGAAGAAGGTAAGTTGGTTAACTACTAAATTTGACAATTTGTTAGTTCCATTTTTAACCCCTTCCAGGTGTGGTTTTGGCTGTTGAAAAGCGCATCACCTCATCACTGATGGTGCCCAGCACTGTGGAGAAAATTGTGGAAGTGGATAAGCATATTGGTTGTGCCACCTCTGGTCTAATGGCCGATGCTCGCACTTTGATCGAACGAGCTCGTGTTGAGTGCCAGAATCATTGGTTTGTATACAACGAACGCATGTCCATTGAGTCCTGCGCCCAGGCTGTGTCCACCTTGGCCATACAGTTTGGAGACAGCGGCGATGGTGATGGCGGTGCAGCCGCCATGAGTCGTCCATTTGGTGTAGCGATACTATTTGCTGGCATTGAGGATGGCAAGCCCCAACTCTGGCACATGGATCCGTCGGGCACTTATGTGCGACATGCGGCCAAGGCAATTGGTTCCGGCTGTGAAGGTGCCCAACAAAACTTAAAGGATAATTATACACCAGAAATTTCCCTCAGTGATGCCATTGATTTGGCTCTGAACACACTGAAACAGGTTATGGAGGAAAAACTGAATTCAACCAGTGTCGAGGTGATGACCATGACACCCCAAAAGGAGTTCTACATGTTTAAAAAAGAGGAAGTCGAGGAGCACATTAATAAATTGGCGTAAAAGTTTTTCTAACGTATATTTTTGATTAATTGAAATAAAGGGATTCTAAATCGATGGAATGAAATGTTGGAGTCATCTCTGTGTCTGTTATATATTTTTTTGTTCATCTGAAATTGTGATCTACTAAATAATATAATTATTTGTAATTTTGTGTGATAATATGTCCCTGTGTTCCAAAAGAATGACGTCATGCAGATAAAGGACTCAAATATTAATTAAATATGGTTTGGACGATCGTCCGATCGGGACAAAAACCGCATTTTAATAGACAGTTTTCTAAAAAGGGTTTGATTCGAAATATTAGAGAATTTCTCCTGAAAATAATGCAACTCTTTTGCCCATAGATCTCAAATAATTCCACAACCTTTTTATATACATTTGACTTTATTTTCATATATTTTTGCATGTGTATACATATATATATATATATATTTGTATGATTATTTGCTACAACATTTTTTTATTATCGTCTGTATTTATATATATATTTTTTTTTATTTCTACATTAACTAATTTTTTTTTTATTTTATTTTATATGATTTATAAATCTGTTTGCTAGAAAATTGTTGAGCATAATAGCTTTTTAAACGGAATCAACTATGTTAATTCTCACATTTTTTTCAAAGGCAAATCATAAAGAATATGAATATATATATATATATTTTTATGTATATATTTCTTCGATGCGCACAGACTTGAATTTTGTTTTTTCCTAGAATTCAAAACAAATAATAATACAAAATGCAAAAAATTTACAACTAATATGATTATATAATGTATATATATATATCTATATACATATATATATATACTAAATAGTTGTGGAGCTTAAAAGGGTAAAAAAGGAAGACAAAAACAAAGAAAATGATTTTTTATACTATATCATAGACGAGTATATATATATCAATATACAACATATTTAAAGTATTCAAGGATAAACCGGATAAAAACTATTGCATGAGATCGGTTAGATATATAGATTTTGCTTTCTCTCTCAGGCAATAATTTTGTTGGTTGCTATCCCTTATTTGTTTTGTTTAGAGCATTCACAATGGTTTTTTTTGTTTTTACATCATCACACACAATATGTAAATATATATATATCAATTTAGATTTTCTTTTTAGGTTTGATGCTCGCCCACACTGGGACTGCTATTTGTTGTTGCTGATGTTGTTGTATTGGTGTTGTTGTTGGTGTTATTAATATTATTGTTGTTGTTCGTCGTCGTCGTCGTCGTTGTTGTTGCTGATGAATTGGTGTTCGAATTGGATCGCAGCATTAGACGCGATAAACTGGTATTTGGCTCACTGAGCGAATAAATTTCTGCCTCAAATACTGGCGGACATTCCATATTTGGATAATCCGGAGTGGCAGCCTTTGAGTCAACCGAATTGTTAGTTGACATTTTGGGTGTGCCACCGCCTCCCGTTCCAACTGGGGGGGATGGAGCTGCTACTACTACTGATGATGATGTTGATAATGTGTCCTCTTCTTTGGTGTTATTGCTGCTGCTGCTGCTGGTGGGTGGCGGCGGTGCTGGCGGCAAAGGCGGCTGCAGGGCTTCGGATGAACAAAGATTAGTTGTAACTGGATAACCACGATAGCCCCCCGTTTGGGCTGTCGGAAATGTTATTTGGGAGAAGATTTCCGTATCACCATCCCCGGGATCAGCACTGCTCGGGGGTGTCACAACCGGCAGAGGTGGCGTCTGCGGCGCGTGATGTTGATGCTGATGATGATGGTGGCCAAAGAGTGTGCGATGCAACAAAGGTGAACCCAAAAATCGATTTTCTTTACTCGGTTTTGTGGGTGTGGCATTACTGGAGGACGCAGAGGATATCGATAGTTTGGAGAATATAGGTATGGGTGCAGAATTCTTGCGATGTGCATCGTATTTGGTTCCCGTGATCTTCTCTCTCAAATCCTGATTGTACGTCTGACTCTTTTTGATGCTGGAGGATGTGGTGGGTGATGAAATCTGACCATCGAGATGATGATTCGATTTGGATTTCTTATTCAAAGGCAGAGTCATAGTCATGGCGCTACCAGCAGATCCTGCTGCTCCGCCACCTAATGCCGAGTGTTTGGTAAATGGAAATCTTCGATCACTGCTCGACTTTACTTTGTTCTTCTTTTGCGAATCCATGGCAGAGGAGGAGGATGCTTTGCTGTTGTTATTGTTGTTGTTGTTGCTGGAGCTGCTGCTGCTCGAGCTCTTGTGCAGGAAACTGGAGAACTGCATGTGGGAAGAGCGTAGAAAATGTTTGCTACGACTTGATGTCTGATGCTGGAGCTGTTGCTGCTGCTGCTGCTGCAAGTGCTGATGATGCATCTGCTGGTTTGCATTCTGGGATGATGAACTGGGCTCATCTCCACATATTAGCTCATAACCAAAATCTCTCAATTTCTGACCCTCTTTAGTACGTGTCCTCTTGATGCTCTCATCGTCGGGCTTAAAGCTTATCTCATAATCGGGGGTCTTGGGCAGGCTTACACTTTGGATTTTAGGTAACTTCTCGGGGGCCGTTGGTGGCTTGGCAATAGTCAAGTTACTCTGCTGGCTCGCTGTGGATTCCGTTCGCATATGCTTGTGCTTCTCCACGCCCAGATGCACACGATTATTATACATTTCTTGGGCCTCCTCCTCCTGTTTACGCAACATAAGATCTTTAAGGGTTACAAATCCCTGGATATTATGATGACCATGATGTTCCAGGGTGCCACCAGCACTCATTTTGGGTAGCAAAGTTTTCGATGTGTGAAAATCAAATTCCACCAGATTGGGATTGGAGGCATGAAGGAAGTTGTAGGGAACCTTTTTCAAGCTGGATTTACTGCTTGTGGGACTCTGACTTTGACTCTCCTGACTCTGGCTCTCGGCGCTCTGGCTCTGGCTATCCTCGGAGCTCTGATGCTGAAGTGAACTAAGTGTCGGAGCTTGGGATAATGGTGGTCCCAAGCCCAAGGAGGCTGAAGATTCCATTGAACTGCGACTGGAACTACGTGAGAGTTTGTTTAGTGGTGTAATCTGAGTGGGCGGCATGGCCGGATCATGATAGCCTGGTGTATTGGCTCCTATTTGTATGCCAAAACTGCCACCTGGGACCTTTCTATAGCTACGATATTGTTCCGTTGGCACGGGTATATCACTGGACAGTTTGGCCGAGCTACTTTTGGTAAATGTGCCCATGGTAAATTTACGCAGCGAATCCAAATAGCTGCGATCATTTTTAACCGAATGACTCGAAAGGGGTGTTGCCATGGCGTGAGGTGGGATATCCTTGCCAGCTGACCCACCACCGCCACTACTACCAGTTGGAGTAGTTTGGGGCGAGGGGGTTGCTAGATTTTTAGCCACCAGGGCATCAATCTCCTCACCCGAACTATCATCATTTTCAGTTTCCGAATACAAATCTTTGGTCTCTGTCGAACTGATGGTCGGATTGATTTTAAGTGAGGCTTGACTTATGAATTCAACCCACTGATTGAGAGCATCCAGGGATTCGGCAGCAAAGTAGAATGTTTTGGCTGTGTGGTAGACCTTAAAGGCATAAGTCATGGAATAAATCTCCTTGGCCAGGCTCACGGTGAATCCGGGCAGAAAGATCACATAACTGGCGGACGCACTTTGCTTGTTGCGAAATCCATAGAGTATTGTGTCCAACATGACAAAATATCGCTTAGCCCAATAGGTGACGCCTCGATGATTCTTTTTGCGCCTAAATAGATGTCCCTGGATGTCACCGGTGCCCAGTAGCTTAAGATTTGTATTCCTCCGTTTGGCCATCAGGCTGTGCTTCTTTTTCAGTGTCAAAGTCCTCGATTTGGTTGGCGTATGAAGTTCACTTTGATCGGGAGGAGGCGGATTCAATGTAATCTGCATGCTAGCTGGCTTTGGGGGCGGCGGTGGCACAATGGGCGGTGTCATTTCTTTCGGTTTGCGTGGTCTAGGCGGCGGCGCAGGCGGCGTAACCAGCAGGAACTCCTTGCGTGGCTCTATGGCCGGTGGAGTGTCCGATTCCTCGCCTGAATTATCATAGGCTGGGGTACTATGACTTTTATCTAGCCGGCCACGACGACTTAATAACAATGGAGCATTGATGGCCTCCGCTAGAGGTAAATGATGATCTTGACCGCGGGTAGCCTGATTAATGGCATCCATTAGGTCCTCCTTATTATCGGTTTTGCAATTTCTCAAAGTCTCCAAGGCGTCTTCATCGCCCTCGTCGGCAAAGGGTATGGGTTCAAAGGTCTCCAAAATGGTATTCTCCACATTACATGTGAATTTCTCATTCTTGACCACATAGTCCTCCACCTTCATGTGATTATCGAAGCGCACCACTTTGCTGACACCTGGCTTATAGCGATCCCTTTGCTGCTTCACCAGCTCCTCCTCAGTCTGCGATTCCTCGGTTAGTTGCTTAAGTTTCAGAGACTCGTGAAACAAGCGCCTGGCCTTATCCGAGCAGGAATCCCCTCCTCCTGTTATGCCTATGCAGGTGGTCGGCCTGGGTGCAATTTCCAAGCCATATCCAAAAGATATGGACTTATCCCTTATGCTGGGCGATGAGGGATCACCGCCAATGGGCTTTACTTTATCTCCAGGCTTACGTTCGTGCCATGAGGGAATCATTACCAGATCCGAATGCTTTAAACTTAGAAACTCATCACCACAAATCGTATTGCGACGCTGTAATAAAGCTCTGGGTTTGGGATAATAGAGACGTATCTCTCTCGAAGCAGAACCCTTGGGATCTGTGGGTGTGGGTATATCACTGCAACTGGAACTGGAATCCGAGTCCGAGCAATGAGCAGCACCCACAGCAGCAGCCACACTGCTTGCCTCGACTTTACCCTGAACCTTCTCCTCCGATTGTTTATTGAGAGATTTACTTTCAGATGCAATGCCTCCTCCTCCGACTTCTCCTTCGCCACATGCTCCTGCATCAGTCCCTGTTTGTATGGTATTTGCTTTTTCCGAGTCCAGCGTGAGAAATGCATTCCTGGGACTGGGCAACTGTTGGTCAGCCCAACGGCTGGCCATATTCCGCTTCTTGCTGGGCAATCTGTATGGTTGCATGTAGATTTGGCCAAACATTTTCGTATGCTTGGGTCTCTTTTTCACAGTCAAAAAAACCACATCGGGCAGAGCTTCCCTTAGGTGCTCCAATACCGTTTTATGTTGCCATCCCACAACAGTCTGATAATTTATTTGGACAATCTCATCACCATCTTCGATCTTGCCCGAATTATGGGCTGGTGAATTGTATTTAATATCGGTGACCCTATGGATGCCATTATAGCTGGATTCTATATTGAAACCCAAATCCGATTCACGTTTCTTCAGAGTCACCAAATTGAGTGAGGCTGGCTGCAGCACCATGGGATCGGAAATGTCTTGAATAATAAAATTTGCTAATCTCTCCAGTCTTTCGGCCAAGGCTTTAATCTGGGCCACTGGCCGCTCAGCAAAACGATCTCTATGCGCTATGGTGGCCAACTCTAGGCCACATCTAAGCACATTTCCGCAATATTCTCTATACATATCCTGTTTGCGAAATGGCGAACGCTCCAGGCTTCCTATCAAAGGTTTTAATGTGGCTATGGTACGGGTTATATCGTGCAGGGTCCTGGTATCGATCTTGGTGCTATCCGCATGATCTTTGGCCAACTCACGGTGCAAATTGCGTGCTGCTGTTCCCACATGCAAAGCCATAAACTGGAGATTGTCATTTTTTAAGTGATAATGCTGTGGGAACAGGTTAGATTAGATTTTTCACTTTCATTCTTTTCCGCTGAAAAGTACTTACAAAATTTCTTAAATTCTCCACTGCTTCGAGGACAATTTCCTGGTGGCCAATGCGAAGCATTTTTAAATTTTCCAGTTCATAGGGACGTATGTTGAGCAAGGCTCTGCCCCCAATTTCATTTTTGGAAAATTCATATAAATAGCTTTTCATGGACTCGTCCAGACCTTCGGTGCAAAAGAAAGAGAAGCGGAAATGAAATGAAAGTCGTTGTCGATGCTGTTGCTGTTGTTGTCTTGGGCAGTGGCTCCTCTCTAGATGCACTTTTCCTTGACCTGCTAAAAAATTCTGCGTTGTTTTTACCTTTGATCCAGTCTGTCACTTGATCCGGCGTCCATTCGTCTATATTAATATAGGCCATTCTAAACACTTAGAATTTCTAGCCACCGTGGACTACACCATATTTGTAATAATTTAAAAGAAATAAATAAACAATTGATAAAAAAAATTGTTGCGTCCTCCTGCTATTTCTCTTTCTCCTTCTCTCCTTTGTTGCTAGTGTGACCACTGCTAAAACGGCCACACCATACTAGAAAACTGTCGATAACATAATCACTGTGATTTTGGCATTTTTTAATAATTTCATAAAAAAAGTTAAATATAGCCATAGCCGAACGGCTAACATAACAGCACTTGCTTATTTACATGCCGCCTCACGTGTAGATTTTAGTTTGTTTTTTTATTTAAAATGGCTTTTGTTGCACTTAGCGAGGCTGAGAAAACATTTATTTTACATGGCGTTGAGGTAAGTTAACTAAGGGTACATAATTTGAATCTATATAGATTTAATTTATTGTAATTTCTAGGAGAACTATCGTTGCGATGGTCGTTCTCGACGAGATTATCGTCCCATGGAGCTTGAAACTGGGCTAGTAAGCAATGCCAGCGGTTCGGCACGGCTACGTCTGGCCAATACAGATATCCTGGTGGGTGTTAAAACGGAGATTGATGTTCCCGATCCGCTAACGCCGGAATTTGGTAAATTGGAATTCTTTGTAGATTGGTAAGTAGTATAAGAGTTTTGTGCATCATTAATTAATACTCTTCCCCTTTTAGCTCAGCAAATGCCACGCCAGAATTTGAGGGACGAGGAGGTTCCGACTTGGCTCAGGAACTGATTTTGGCCATGCAAAATGCCTATGAATCCCCGTTATCCTTTGATTATCGCACTCTCTGCCTCATACCTGGTCAGCAGTGCTGGAAGCTCTATATAGACATATTGGTAAGGGCTCTTGTAGTGGTCAAATTTAGTCCTCCTTATGATTGAATTCGTTTGTTGGCAGATCTTAGAGTGCGGTGGCAATCTACATGACGCTGTGTCCTTGGCTGCTAAAGCCGCCTTATACAACACCAAGTTGCCCAGGGTTACAGCTTCACTGCTTGATGCGGGCATTACCGATCTCATAATATCCGACAATCCCTACGATTGCACTAGATTGAATATAGACACAGTTCCCATATTGGTTACAGTTTGCAAAATTGGAGATTACTGTCTGGTTGATCCCTCAGCAGAGGAAGAAGTTTGCAGCACAGTTAGCATGGTTGTGGCCATATCCATGAAGAATCAAGAGGGTAAGGCGATAGGGAAATTGCTTAAATAGCAAAGTATGTCTAAGAATTTTCCTTTCAGCATTCCTCTCCGGTTCTCATATGACTGGCGGTGGTTCCATGCACCGTGATACTATGCTAAATTCCCTGAATCTTGGCCTTTCCATTGGTGAGCATTTGAATACTTTTCTCATCAAAATGCTGAAACAGGAGGAAGAACGTGTGGGTCCCAAGCGACCAAAGACTGTTGGTTTTCTTAAATAAAAGTTTTGTTTTTGGTATGAAAATGTGTATTCTGGTAATGAGTTTTCATTAGACAAATTGTTTTAGCTTAGGCCCTAGTAGAATTTTAATTATGAATCAACAGCTAACTAATTACGTTTCTTGTTGCTTTGTTTATTGGCCGTTGCTGGTTTCTTGTTCTCCTTGGGCTCGGGCTGTTTCCCTGCTAGAAACGATGTCAGCATATCACTGATCTCAGGCAAATCGTTGGTCATTTTAGGGAATTGCATATTTTCGATTTCTTTCTTAGTCTCTGGATCATTGATCATTTTGGGCAGCACTAGCATGAGTAGCAAAGGCAAAACCATCATCAGCACCATGGGGCTGAACAGGAAGTCGGTGATCTGAAAGGTCGAAACACATAATTAGTCTCCAGGTCGCATAAATTGGTGGTATTGAGTTACCTTCCACTGCTCTCGTGTTTGGAAGTATTTGAAGCGCATCAATGGCTTCATCCTGAGTGGATATGGCACTTGAATTACTTGAGCTGGCTGAACAAAGTTCACTTTACGGGCACGGAATTTGCCCTTTGGTGTAATCTCCACACGAACCTTTTGGACAAAAGGAAATAAACCATTTAAGTATTGTCTATAGTTTAACTTGAACAGAGACTACCCACCGGCTCATAGAACACATCTGGATGATGAATCTCTAGCACATAGCTACCGGAAGGCACTCCACTGATGATGAATTGACCATCTTCTCGCACATAGCCTCGGTATTCACCATCGTTAATGGTTACGGACAAATCCACTTGCCATTTGTTGCCACCAGACGAGAGAGCAGGAATTACTCCCTGGTTTGGCCCAATCGGTCCACAACTGCAAAGAAGATTATTAACAATAAATTAAAAGAAGATTATTAACAATAAATTAACATAAAGCAAAGGGGTACCCCTTCATAATCTAGTCGTAATCATCATGCTTGACCGGAATTAGATCATAGTTTCGGACACGTAAACCTTTGTTGTTGCTGCACCATCGTAAAGGATGAAATACTTACCAATTTTCTGGCGTGACTACACGTCCTTCAATTGTATATAGACCCGACACTTCATCGACTAACTCTTCCTGGCCATAAGCATATCCGATTATTGCCACCACCAGTAGTAATTTTAACCACATTTTCTATTTTTCTAATATTACAGTTTTGATTATAATTAATTTTAATTTATTTTTTCTTTTTTTTTGTGAAAAAGTCACCTGTCAATTGGAACCAGTGATGCTCGATTGGCTATCTTTATGCCGAATTCAGTTAAGCGCCGTTTTGCATAAAGGTCACACTAATGTCAGCTTTTTATCGGCTAATGAGTGAGTCTTGCCGTTATTTTTGAATTTCAGTTCATATTTAACCTGAATATCACATTTCAAATATTACTAAATGTTTTATATAATGTATACATTGATTGTATCTTAGTTTAGTTTTTAACTTTAAACATTTATGAGTTGCATTCCATAGTTTTCATTGCTAATTTTAAACATTTTCCAGCATATATTTTCACGTACTACATATGTATAAAAAGTTAATACAAATTTACTATGTCAAGGTACTGATATGATATAAATTCTGCCATGTCATAAACCAATTTTCGACAACAAGGTCTTTTTGAATGTAGATTGATTTCATAGATAGATAGATTCTTGATAAAGTTTAAGTCTCTCGCAATAATTTCTAGTTTAATTTTCTTTAAATATACTATTTAATGGCTTGCCAATTTGTTGAAATCAATTTTGTCTTTTTTTTTGGCGCTATCTCTGTTTCCCCTCTAATTAAAATACTTTTTGCATTTGGGTACCGTACCGCTTGGTATTTGGTTACCGGCTTCGTTTCGTTTTTGCCTTTTTCTAACCTTTTTTTTGTTGTTTATCTAATATGCATTTATTTTGCCTGGCTTTTTATATTGTTTATGGCATTTCGCTTATAATTGATTTCAAATTTGCAAAAAAACAAGTAACAACAGCCGAAAGGCATCAAACAAAGCAGGTGAAACGGAAATTGCCATCAATATACTATGTACATGTATATTGACTTTGACTGGAAATGATTAATGGGCCATTTTGTTGGCGTCTAGCTTTTGTTTTAAGTACGTTTTGGTTTACTGTTTTTGTATTTTGGCAAAGATTTTCTTTTATTTCCTTTTTTTTTATTATTTTATAGGGTAAGCCAGTCAAATGGGATAGGGGAGCGAAGGGAAAAAGTGGCATGACCCTGAAAATCGGCTTGATTTGGTTTTCCTTTTGCTTTACTTTCTTTTTGTTTGAATGTGTGTGTGGTTTTTATGCCATTTTTTGTTTTTGTTGTGTGTATGTACCGTTACTTTTTGATTGCCATCGCTCACGTCAACTTTTATAGAAGAACTTTGCATGTCTTTGATGAATTTGAAATTGTCACAAATGTGAAAGTTTTTCACTTGCTCAGAGAGCAGACAGAATACTAAGGATAGAGCAATAGACAGAGAGAGAGAGAGAGAAAGAGTGAGAAAAGGAGAAGGAATTTGCATCTAACGTTTTATTTTGTTGTTGTTGTTGCTGCTGCTGACATTGAGCGACTTGTACGCACTTCTCCATTTCTCTTACTCCCTGCTTTCAAAAGCGATCGCTCTCTCGTTTTTGATATAGAGAATAACTGTTTACTCCTACAAACATATACATACAGACATTTCAAAAGTGCAAAAACGAAAACACAAAAGTTTTGGCAAGTTCATTGAGTTTGTTGCACGTGTCGTCGGGGGTGGCAAACAGGGACGGATCAACCGCTGACTGAATTGTAAAGAAAAAGGTGAGAAATAAAGCGATGTTCCTTAACAGCCAAGGTTCCTATCAAAACTTCTCTGTGGGAGAAAATATCTAATTTAAATCAAAACGATAATAATAATAAAGAACATCGTCTTACTAATAAAGTCTGACTTACTATTTGAAATACTAGAATATAATAATATATAATAATCTTCTCTAATATTTCAATAAATTTTCAGAATCCCACTTAAATATTTTATCGTGCTATGATTTACATTTTTATCAGACTTCATTGAACTTACTTTTAAGGTTTTCGTTTTTTTTTTTTAATGCCTCCTGAATTTGTCGAAAACCGTGCCTGCTGTCACCGGAAATGGAACAAACAAACTGAGCCGAGAGCATAAGTTGGACTTGGCAACGCGTTTGGCGCTCCCTGCCGATGCCGATATGTTGTTATTGTTGTTGTTTTTGTTGTTGGATAACATAACGAACCCCTGTGTCTAGGGGCACGAGTAGCAGCAAACTCTTTTTTTTGTGTTTTGGGCTCGCTTGCACCTTCCATTCACAAAACGCAATCAAAGAGTTTTGAGCGTCAGTCAGTGCTCGCTTAGAAGGCAAACAAAAAGGACGTGGAAGCCCACACCTAGAGTCACTTGGAAGTGCTGCACTCTTGTTTTGCGACAACAATTTGATATTTTGATTTAGTGAAAGTCAAGTGGAAAGAGCGAAATTAACTTTCGTGACTTTAGCCGGTTGTGTTTGCTACTCTTCTGGCTCTGGTTTTTGCTGCCTTCTGGTTGTCTGGCTTTTGGGTTTTTGTTGACAAAGTTATTGCCTTCTCGGCTTAATGACTTCGTAATTGATTTGCATTCTCGAATGTGGCAATTGATTGGCAATTGAAACGTAAGCCCAAATACCCATTTGTTTGAGTTTGGTTTAGTTTGTGTTAGTCATCGACACCTGGGCGACCACCAAAAGCGACGTAACCAAAGACAACCATGTCGCTGTCTGTGGCCAGCCGTCGTCGCTTTCAGACGACCGCATCATCAGCGCATCCACCTCCAGCAAATTCATCCTCAGGGTCGTCCGTCCCCCCCATCGGAGCCGGGGCCAGGCTGTTGCAATCGGTTCGCAAACAGCATTCCTTCATTGAACCAGCCAGCAAGTATACGGCCCAGCAGCGTGGCTATCTCTCGCGTGGCCTTTCAGTTGGCCGATCCATAGAGAATATACGCCAGAAACTTTATCATCATCCCTCGAACCTAACTCGCCAGTCCACTCTAGGCTGCAACCAAGGAGCAGCAAAGTTTTCGCCTAGCATTACATCGACACGTTTGCGGGATAAAAATCTGGCTAATTGGTCATCTACATCATCCTTACTGAACAGCGAAAGTGGCGAACTAAAGGATAGCGAGGTGGTCAAAAGGTGAGTGTAAGCGAGAAGGATTGCCCAGCAAAATAAGAAGGACAAAAAAGTGTCTCCAGTGAAAAAAGTTTCTAAAAATGAATTTCGAGGGGGCAAAAAATAATGAAGCTCCCATATCAAAAGATTTTCTTGTTTTAAAAGGATTTGAAAGATTGCCAACTTCTTACAGATATGTTTAAAGGAAGTTTGCCAAACAAGTTTGGAATATACAAAGCCGTAGCCGGAAATTCTAAGCCAAGAGAACTCTGCCTTTATGATTTATGTTTTCATATTGTATATTTGGTAGTTTTGTCCGTCAAGTTAACCCCATCCTATCGTCGGTTCAATGCCTATAGCATACTTTTAGGACCTCCAATTCGATTATACTTGCCTATGCTGAAGAGTTATAACACTGAAAACAGAACGCGAAAAAAATGTGTCTACGAAATTAATTCATTCTACGGTGAAGATTCAAAAAGAAGGATAACAAAGTTAGTTAGCCTTAGTTAGTTTATTTACAGACAGTAAGTAAATCACAAGTTATATAGACAACACAGTTAATGCACAGAATTCCAAAGCCTCATCTTTAATTGATCGATATTAAATTAATTTAGCAATTACTGTAAAAAGAAAAAACGATTCTTCTTTCCTTTAAAGATTATAAAATAAATTTTGAAAAATTATTGTGCGCTTTGACTTTGTGTTCAAATGTTTTGAGCTATTATGCGAATGCGAATTCTTCGAAGATCAACAAATTTTTAAAACTTTTAAGCTATTAACCATTTAATTAATATGATTAAGTTTATGACTTCATTTTTAATACGAATCACTTTGCATTTTTAAAACTTTCTTTTTGCTTTAGCTAGCCACAGTTGAAACTTGGCTAGTTTGTTTCGCTTTAAGTGCTGATAATATTTGTGCCTAGTGAAATATCACAATTTCCATACAAAAGCCTAAAACAGCCTAAATAAAAATCAATCCCATTTGTTTGACCTTGGCATGTTGGGGCATGACTTTCCCATATATTCCGCCCCCTCCCCGCAAAGTATATCATCATACATACATACAAACATATTTAAATATGTATATGTATATATTTGTAAGTGTATGCGTATTAGATTTGCATATGGAAAGCTTTCAACCATTGAAAATAAACGAGCTCCACTTTGCCTCTTATAATAATAAAATAAATATCTATCTACATACCATATACCACATACCACTTAGGGTGGCAGCAATCCGTACCCATTCGCATTTTCGGTTGGGTAGACTCCTCTATTCTAGTCGTATAAATATATGCCGAAAATGACACTTTCGATATGCTCATGCAATTTGCTTCAGGCTTCACACCAAAGAACCCAAAAATCAACGTCAAAGTTAATACCAGAGCATAGCATAGCACGGTATGGATGGTATGTAGGTGCATGTGTGTGCTTTCATATGATTAGGGCCAACTAACACCCACTAGACATGCGGCACACTTAAGTCGATCATAGGCCAGGTAGGCAGCTGAAATGCTTGTGCTGACAAGATACAATACAAATACCAGTCAAGTCGGAGCGGAAGAGGTTCATTGAACTTAGTGAAAGATACGCGGCGACTGTAAGCCATACGAAGGACTTGCGGAACAAAGTACGAGTTTAGTCTTCCTTTTTCTTTTTTTTTTTTTCGGGTGCAGCGCAAATTGTAAATGTAATTGACATGGTTTCGTTTTTCACAATTCACACACAGACAGGTGGCTGGGGTACCGAGGTGCCGGGGTGTCGGGGTGATGGGCTGCTTTGCTTTGGTTGCACCGCCTTCGCATTTGCACGAATTAATTTCTATTTCTATTTTCATTTGCCAGACCGATTCCGATTTCGATTTGCATGTTGAGGTAAAGGCAATTTGGTTGTTTAGTAAAATCGAGTGCATACATAAATTGCAAAAACTAATGCCAAAATAATTTGATTTAAAATTTGGACCAGGTCAGGTCAGGTCAGACTTTCCATTTGACTTTTGCTAATTTCTCCAATTTCATTTTCATTTGAAATATTCACACAGCTCAACGGACAGCAGCTGCAACGGCAACGGCAACGGCAACAGCAACGGCAGCAAGGCGGACAAGAATCGAATCAATTTGAACATTGTGTTGGCCCAAACCATTCGAGCCACCACCGAGCAGGACATTGATAGTGCCACTGAGAGTGGCAACGATCACAACAAGGAGACGCCCAAGCATAAGGACACGGAGTCAACTCTCGCTGCGACAGCCACTCCATTGAGTGTCTCGCCAAACGCTCTGACCGTGCAGCGGCGTCCGCCTTTGGTTCGTGCTATGTCAGCTCCAGTGCGCGGACTGGATGACAAAATTGCGGCCAATAAACGTAATCAACAGAAGCTGCGGCGTCGTAAGATATTCACACGAACCGCCTCTTCGGTAACTGCAGGCGGAGGAGCGTCAGGAGGAGGTGGTGGTGGTGGTGGTGGTGTAACTGATGGCTCTAGCTCTCTTTTAGTGGACTCCAGCGGTGGCACGGCCAAGAAGGCTTTGAATCGTGCTCGCAGTGTTGTCGTCGCGCCGGAAATCATCACTTTGGTATCCCTTCTCAGTTCCGAGGGCAGTGATTCGGAACGTGAGGACAATTCCTCAGCATCGACGCCAACAGGAGCAGCGGATAAACAGTCTCATGCGCAGGGTCCTGCAGGAACACAACGAAGTCCGCAGCGTCGTGCACCTCTGCTAAGGAAAACGGGCAAATCGGGTAAGTGAAAGTTACCAATCATTCTTTTCGCTTTCTTTTTTTGGGCAAATCTTTGTGAGTCCTTGGGGCTTTGAAGGCTTGGGGTCTTTAATCTGTATCAAAACTAAACTAAAGCTGTTTGGCAGTCTCGTTTCAAGATAGCTATCCGCCCACCTTTCAACTGGCCTCCAAGGAGTACTCGCATATGATAAGACGTGGATCGATAGCCCCATTGGCTGCCCGCATTCGCTCGAATCGGCCACCAACGGCACCGCCAGTATCCATTTTTCTGACCAACGAATCGAGCAGCTCCTCGAAGACATTGGAGGGGAATCAACTGGACCAACAGCAGCAGCAGCAGCAGCAGCAGCAGTCGGTGAAGCCCTCAACGCTTTCCTCCGATGAGGCCAAGAAGGAGAACAATAATAATGCAGCCAATTGCAATGTGCAGCAGGATAACCAGCAGGATTACAACTATCCTTTGTATGTGCGCAGTGTTAAGGAGCGCGAATGCTGGAAACTATTCCAAAAGATGTGCGCCAAGGGTGTGACTGTTAGCTCCTTTGACACAGTGCTGCGTGGCATGCTGACACCCACAGAGTTCCGTCACTTCCAGAAGCAGCGGGAACACGAAGAGGCCAAGGCCCAAAAGGAAGCAGAAGCTGAGGCCGAGGCCGCCGCCCTAGCTGAGGGCCTTGACAAGGAGCTACGCAAAACAGGCGCCACGGCCATAGAACGTCTATCCGAGTCTCTGCTGCAGAGCAAGTGAGCGACCCATAGACCAATGGATAGATTTGGGAGATAGAGATTTTCGAGAATTCGGACCATATATCTGCATTTGTCCCCTCTGAACGGACTTAGTAGTAGTCACTAGCACTTGTTGAATCGCATTGCACCCCAACAACTCAGCGTCCATTTTTAAAGTAGTAAACAATTGTAGCCTGTTACTCATTAACAAGATCCAAATCTATATCCCAAATTACCTTTCCCTACCCCCGCCCTCTCCCAAAGAAAACTCAAGCTTATGGACGTTGTGCAGGCCAAGTAGTTGAGAAATACAATAAAGTACCAGACACCAAACTCCAACTTCTAGTTTTTTTTTATTAATGATATTGTATTTATTTAATAGTTGTACATAAAAAGCAACAATACGACTCGTTTTCATGTTTATTAATGTTAAAGTTAAGTATCAAGAATTTAGTTCTCTTCGTAAACAGTTTGAAAAACTTGAGAAAAAGAAGACAAATTTCAGATGAAACTTTCTGCAGAAGAAACCTAATAATAAAATTTGGTAAAGATCACAATAATCAACGAAAGGTGGAATGAAACTTTGTTAGGATCTTGGAAAGAAGTTAAGAAGATAGTAAAAACATGAAGTTGAGTAGAGAAGAAATTATATGAAATTAAAAAGAAGGTAGAGTTCGTTTAAAAAGAAAAAGGAGTGAATTGTCGGATAAACTTCTAAGAGACTATTGAAAAGTGACAGTAGAAGGTGGCTTTCTTCTTAAGTACTATGTAAAAGTAAGAAACTTTAGAAGAATGATTTAGTAGATCAAAGTGATTGCATCTTTAGATGTGAATTGAAGCATCTGAGTACTTTGTGGAGAGAGATTATGTTATAAGAAACATTAAAAGTGAAAGATATAATGTATATATATATAAAAGAAAAATTGGCCTGTCAGAAATATAAAAAAAATAGAGGAGAATTAGAGATAAAACTTTAATAGACACTTAATGAGTAAGGGATTCTACGATGTATGATGTTATGTTCATTAAAAAACTTTTTAAATGTTCATGAGGGAATTTGATAAAGAAAAGAATTTTTAAAAAGAAGATAAATAATATGAAGAAATAGAAGGAATATTAAAAAGTTTAGTTAGAGTTCCTAAAAGGATTCGAAATGTGAAATGAATATAGTTTAAATTAAAAACTTTGAAAGAAATTAGAAGAATATTTGTTGCAGTAACTAAAATTGGCTAAATGATTTGTAGAATGAAGTAGAGAAAAGTATTTGGTATTGATATTTAGCTTGTTAAATAAGATGGTATCTAACTTTTCAAAAGTTAAGAAAAGACAATTCACCATTTATAGAAATTTAACGATAGACAGATTAGAGCTAAAGTATGAAAAGGAATGTTCAAAAACTAAATTTTTTCTAGTTTTAGGTGGGTTGTGAAAACAATTTCATTGAGCAAATAATTATGGAGATTTTTTCTTTAGAACCGAAAATTTATAAATAATTCAAATACAGTTAACAATCAGTTTATAAAAATGTCGTTCAACTCTAAACGGTTGTTGCGTTTTCTTTCGTATACCATTGTTCCATTAACTATAATTGAATTGAGCAAGATTTCGTTGATTCATTGGGACTATATCAATTATATTGTTATTTGTATAAGGTAGAATTTACTTATGGAATTTACGTTTTCATTGCCACACCAACTTACTGGGTCCGATCCCGGCGTATGGATGAGGCGAGATAGCAGGCTAAAGCAATGCCCAGAAGCTGAATAAAGGCAATGCCAATGCCCACACCAATCAAGATGACAGCGTTTTTATCGATGCGATCCTTCAGTTTGCCCACACAGCCATCTTGATAGTATTTGTCCTTGCCCAGGGCTGGCGAATCCAGGCAGTGACCCACCGCGGTGTCAATATATTGGGGCTGACAGCAACTGGCCGGCAATGTCTTGTTGGCACTAATCGCACGCCAATCCGCCGGAGTATCCACGCCGCAGCACATTAGCTTACGCTGGATATTGTCCCAGGCCATGGTATCCTCGCTATTCGAACGTTTTATGGAATCCTGCAGTGAGTTCTTGATCATCATTTCGAGATCCTTTTTGAAAACACTTGCTGCAATGCCCACAGCCAATTCCACTATGAAAATGATGGCCAAAAGTACAGCATACTAAGGAGAGAAAGGATCAGGCTATTACTAGAGGTTTCCTAGCGCATTTTTTTTCCCAATACTTACCGTTAGAAGAAGGGTTGGCGACTCTTTGATGGCACCAAAGCAACCCAAAGAGGCTATCAGGAATATAATTAATCCAGTGACTATCAACACCACGGGCGGAGCCAGGACACGACCTTCCACAAAGTGATTAAACTCACTAACATCCGCAAGGACAATGGCTCCGGCAATCAGTATGCCCAGGCCAGATAGCTGCCAAAGGAAAAAAGGTGAGTTTGAAAATTAGAAAACAATTTCCTGGATCACACACAACACAACACAAAAATATGACTTTTACTTTATCATTTTTCAATAGGTTCAACAGATAGTATCGATTGCATTTTATTTTTCTCTCTGTGTAGAACTATTAGTAAGGTTAACTAATCTATAATACAATTAGCCTAATGGCTACCAATCAAGCCCAAGTTCGAGTCCTATGTACCTACCACCTACGCATGTTTTCTCTCTCTCTCTCTTTCTCGCTCTCTCTCTTTCTTATTTACATTACCAATTCTAATTTGACTGATAAATATCAAATAGCTCGCTTGGCCAACTACATGCAAGGCTATAGCATGCGGACATTGACCAAGTCAATGGCATTTCCATGTCATGTTGTGTGTTCGTTGGCTTGCTTGGTCAATGCGAGGGACAGCAGTGTCCTTGCATCATTATCAAATCATTTCCATGTGCATGTCAATATATTTTCTAAGTTTTTTTTTTTTTTTTTTTTAAAGAGACACAAATTGCAGGTTGTTTAGATTGCAATAAAATGGTATTTTCCCCCCTCACTTCAAGTCTGTAGTATGTATGTTAGATAATTCTGAATAATTTGCCAATCATGACATGGTAAAGTGATTACCATCTGTAAACGTCGTCGAAAGACAATTAATTTATATGTCTTGTTATTTATCAAAATTATTACCAATAAGCAATAAAACTGGTTTTTATGACAGATAATTTAAAGTTTCTTTTTCATTTGCAATTTTTGCTTTACTTGACTTTTCTATAGCATACTTTTTAGGGTTTATTTCTTTCAACTTTTATTTATTGTAATTTAATAAGTAGAAACGGAAGTGCAGTTGTCTGTCTAAGCTAAAATAGTTAATTTAAATCAAATTTGTGTAAATTGCATTTTATGCTTTGCTTCTCTTTTTATAACTTTTCTTTTTTATTTTGCACTAGAAATTAAATTATTAAAAATATTAAGTCTATAGACTTGGACATAGCCAGAATCTCACTTATAGGGGGACAGATTTAATTTATGAGAATATAATTCTTATTTTGGGAAATTAGAGAGAAGCAGCTGATTGTCCTGTCGCCCATTCTATTAATTCCATTTTAATATAAGCAATCCCTAAGATACCATTTGTTTTTCTCGATATATTTACTTTTCTTCTCTCTTTTTGAATTTACTTATAAGGAAATATTTAATATCTCTTGAAATATGTTTTTTTTTTTTTTAACAACTTAATCCTTATTTGTTCACGATTTTTGGTTTGTTTGTAATTCGAAACTCACCGCAAAGAGCACATTAAAGGCAAATAGAACATATTTAATCAAACTTGGACCACAATTACGCATTTTGATTTTCATTTATTGAACAAAATTTAACTATTAATAGTCTTAACTATATTTAAAGTTGTCACGGGATTTTCACCGTTTTGGTTGCTGTTCGAGCTAGACGCGTCTTGTCCAGTTGAGCTTAGGCATAGAACTGACCACTAGAACTAGAAATAGTCGCAGCTCAAATGAATTGAAGCTAATGACGCATGATGTTGTGGCCAGTGAAGGTGCCGGGCAACCAAATAGGGAAATACAGTTAGTTAGAGGCGGCTTTAGATGGCTGGATGGCTGGATGGCTAGATGGATGAGGGGTAAAAGTAAAAGTGAGTGAAAGTCGTCTTCGGGGTTCCTGAGAATTCAGGCCATAGCGATTAGGCTCTCCTCCAATAGGGTTTTATGCCTTTGTAACCCATTTCGGTGAAAATAATTTACCAACAGCAAGAAATAACAACTTTGTCCAGCAAAAGTTGGCAGACAAGAAACACTAAAGGAGAAGAAGGGGGGAGGGGGAGAGGAGGGTTAGCCTCATGAAGGCGGTTGGGGTTCATTGATTCCCGATTGCATGTAGTTGTAATGCTTTGTGGGTCGTCTGGGTCTTACACATTTTGTGAGTGTGTGTGTGTGTGGGTGTGTGTGTGTGTGTGTATTGGTTCGTTCGACAGAAGTCATTGCACTCATTACGATTACCTACGAACGAATAATGGATAAAAAAAAGAATAAGTGAGAGTTTGTTTCCTTTAAAGTTCAACTAGCTACTTAACACTCTTGGACCCACAACACCCGAATATAAATTAATTGCGTGATTTCGTGCCAAAAACGGCGAAAAGTTATAAATGCCTTTTCATAGCTACCCCCTGTCATTCCCTCTCCCCCACACATACACACACACACACATTGTGTGAGGTCTGAATATTCGAGACTGTGCAAATAATTAAAGCGCCTAGAAGTATACCAAAAAAAAACCCGCACATAAACACACACACACACAATTACAATCCACAAGTCAGTCTTCATCATCATTCTCTGTGTGGCCTCATTACCTCAGTTGCTGTGTTGGGAATGGACGAAGCGTGGGAGTTGCCCTCACTGGGCTTGATTCTCTATTCCTCGTTTGTAGGCAAAATGGGTTTATAAGGTTCTACAATAGATAGGAGGAGTCTTTGAAATCTTTTAGAATTGAAAAGCAAATTTGTAAAGAGTAACATCATTTTATGTGGTTTTTCGAAGATAGTTTTATGTACTTGGGTTACGAATCTTTTGATAATGACAAATTTACAACATTTGGCGACAAAAACTGTTTTTGTTCTCATCGTTTATATTTTTTTTCTAGGGAGACAAATTTCAAATTTCTTCAAAATGATTATCGAGTCTATCAAATATGCTCCCTTCTTCAGGGAAAACTGTGGTCCATATTAGTCAGTCAATCGTTTGCAAAGTTATAAAAATAAATTTTATCCAAGGCTTTTTCTTTTGCAAGAAATACTTACAAACATTACAGAAATAAAAATAATGCAAAAATAATATAAAAATCGGGTAAATTCATTGTGTAAAATTATCTTAAAGAGCGATCGAAGTATAGTGAGAAAATGGGAAAACAAAGCAAAGTTTTCATTAAATCTGTTAAAAGAAGTGTAAAATTACAAACAAAAAGAAGAAAGTAAGCAGTAGCCGACTTCATGTGGAATGAAGAAAATTCGCTCTTTAAAATTTTCAAAAGACAGTAGAAGGTTTTTCGTGCAACATGTACAAAGAAGATATCAAAAATTGCTACAGTTTTTCATTTTTAACTTTCCATTGCATAACAAAGTGGGCATCAATCCCTTATTTTAGTTATTTACAGATCCGCCCATTTCTTTTGAAAGTCATAGCAAAGTTTAAGATGTATTAATCTCAAAGTTTTCATTGATTTCATTATTAATTATTATAGGATATCATCAAGTCGTAGCAGTGATAAAAAAACTGAAATTTACTTTCTTATTTTGGCTTTGATGATGTTAATGTTGCGTGTCGTTGGCTGTTGGAATTTTGTATTATTCTTTCATTTTTTTCTACACGTTTTTGCAAAAGAACTTAGACCCGAACCCGAACTTCTTCTCGTACCACCCAAGTCAACGGGCGGGCGGGTGTGTGTGTGTGTGTGTGTGTTTGCTTATCAGTATATAACAATCTAAGCAAATCAAATCAGAAACTGTTGCTTGACCAATATGAATGAGGACAAGCCGCAGGCAATCATTTGTTAGGCGTAACATTTATAAATGGAATTGCAAAATGTGGAATTTTCAGAAAATATTTCCGCAATTTATAGAAAATTTGAGGTTTTGGCACTAAAATTTCACGAAAAAAAAGAACATGCAGTGACAGGGAATGATGATGATGATGTAATACTTCTTCAGTCATTTCAGCTAATACAATTTATTTTCGAAATATTTGTTCTGCATAAATTTGACAATAGTATAAAGTTGTTTCTCTCAGTTAGTTGTGTTTGTGTTGGATGGAGTATTTTTTGCTTTGTTAAACTTGTTTTTGGTTATTAATGAATACTAAGAATGAATACTATTTATATTTATGTAGAATTTTGGCCCACATGCCACATGCTAAAATGCCACTTTGATTCTACATGCCAGGCGCAAGGACAAGGGCCACCATGAACATCAAAATGGAGGATGAGATGGTCAAAGTACCGGCTCCACCGTCTCTACAGGGCCATTCATCAACATCCGAGCTAAAAAAAAGAGTTTAGTATACGATCGACATTACCACGACTATAATTTGGCATATAAAGGAATATGGACGAATCACAAATAGAACGGATACGAGGCATATGGATATGGATAACGTAGAAGTGGATAGATAACTTGATGATTGGGCTCATGAGGCACATAGAAGATGGAAGACTGATGTGGTCGAGATGATGAACGTGCAGGTGTAGATGCGATCTTTGTGGTGGGAATGCATGGAGTTGGTGGTGGTGCTGCTGCTGCTGCTGCTGTTTCTGTACTGTAAGGACACACATAAAATAAGCAAGACCAGGAACAAACAGAAAAAGGATAAAAACTCGGCAAACTGGCAACGGATTTGTTTAATTATATATTAGTTCAATTAGCTGTTTCTCATACCTACTTTACCCACTTTACCTCCTTCATCCCTCATATTCTTTCTCTAGCTAACTATTGAAGTTTATTTAGGCCCACACAAAAAAAAAAAAAGGAAAAAAAAATAATATTAATGACTTTGTGTAAGTTGTATCCCATAGAGTTCTAGTATTTTCCTTTCCATTATTATATATATATATTTTTTTTTATTATTAGATACACACACACAGACACAAACACATGGCTAAAGGTGAAGGGTAGATAGAGGGTTTTTTTTTGGGGAGGGGGGAAATTCGAGCATTGAACTTGTTTTGTTAATTGTCACAAAGTAAACAGTACAAATGTAGACGAGGAAAAATGTGTGGTTTAGGCAAAAACATTTCATTAGCACAAAAATGAGTTAAGAGGGGGTCGAAATATTAAGGTAAGATTCATATAGATTTGTGTGTTGATTGCTTGGCTTGATATTTACTTGACACCAATAACACCGCAGGCTGAAAAGAAGAGAAAACATCAAATTATAATACCAATCATTGAAAAACCCTTGGGCCACATTCTTACCAACTCTTCCGCCTGCATTGCCTGTCTTCTTGGAATCTGTATGATTACCAAGACCCAAATCATCTTCAAATTCATGAACAACCACACCACGTCCAATGATCGTGTGTTTGCCAGTTAAACTCAGCACGGAATCGGTAATTGTTATATCCAAAATGCCAGTCGAGTTCACTGCAATGTTACCCAAATCGCCAACATGACGCACTTGATCTTCGGGGGCGCCATGATCAACCTGAGATGAAACAATAAAGAAACCTCTCAATGGATATCTTTCATCTTTTTAAAACGCTCTTACCTTCTGGGGATTGTAGTGAGCTCCCAGGCTAGTGCAGCCATTGGTCAAATCTCCCTTCTCGTGTATATGGAAACCATGTTTGCCCTCCTTCAGACCAGTCAGTTGGATGCGTATATGAACATTTTGACCGCAATCATTCTGTATAAAGGACACATTGCCCTTAACCTGAGTATTATCGTCCTGCACAGGTCCAATCAGATAGGCAATTGCCTCCATGGGTGTATTGCGCTAAGGTTAAATCGAAATCAGTTACTAAATTAAGTCACAATCTTTCAGTTAGCTTTTATCAAAACTCACGGTCTGAGCCGCCGCACTAAGTGTGGCACATAAGGCCAGGGTAATCGCCAGAAGACGCAACATTATGTTGAAACTGCAAGAGAAATAATAATTCGCACATGTTTGCAATTTTTATTTTTTTTTTTTTATTATATTTTCCTTATTTTTTTGTTTCCGAGGCAAACTACATAGTATCAAGAGAATAGCGTGTGGCATAGACACACACAGACCTTTTATCCAATTTAGCTAGAGCGCACTTTCATTTTACCTCCAATCATGCATTGATAAAATGAAAATTAGAGAGGATTTTTTTGGTCCACAAAAACAAAAAACTATCGTTAAAAATTATCTAAAAAAAGTTTTTACGAATAGCAGGAAAAAAAAAAGGTTTTCGGGGATGCCAACAACACGCGGTGTTCCCAAGCGGTCCCCCATCTAAGTACTAACCGCGCCCGACGCTGCTTAATTTCGGTGATCGGACGAGAACCGATGTATTCAGCGTGGTATGGTCGTTGGCGAAAGGCGTTGGTCATCTGCATGGTTTTGTACAGCAAAAAGCTCTATTGAAAGCTCCTTAAAGACAAACTTTTGTATCTTTTAGATACAGATACAAAAAGAGGTAAAAGTAAACTAAATACGGATTTACTTTAACTTATTTGCAAACAAAATATAAAAATAAAATCTCTTAAAAATAGGTATCCGTAAAGGATTATCCTAATAGAGTGATGGTAAGGATTCAAAACTTTAAAAAAAATCAGAAGTCAGATTACACCTTGAAGAATGTTGTTTCAAATTTTTAGATCTCTTAAGTAATACTTTTGGAATAACAAGGCACCTAAGTCTTCAATTGCGTTTGTTCGTAAAATGTAATTTTTGAAATTTATTCAAACTTAAAGAACAATTACCTGATTGGTTGAATAGTAAGCCCAATATTTACGAATATTTTTGCTACACAATGACCTTTAATTGGTAGGGATTTGACGTTATGAAACGATAAATATGATGACTATACAATACTGTTTTCTAAAATGGGAAAATGTATTTGCAGTTTTCGTTTAAAATTCTTTTTTTTTGTCTTGGTTTTAGCTAACTTTTTGACTGAAATCCTGGCAGCAATGAAAGGATTTTAAATT
Organism: Drosophila nebulosa; assembly: GCA_024703675.1. Classification (NCBI taxonomy): domain Eukaryota; kingdom Metazoa; phylum Arthropoda; class Insecta; order Diptera; family Drosophilidae; genus Drosophila; species Drosophila nebulosa. Next base: position 9,807,521 of record CM045725.1, on the reverse strand, counting down.
CTTATTTCCTATGGTCCTTTAAAAGAAAACAATTCCCTCAGATTACCCAAGTGCACTGCGCTTACACTGGGCCAATAATTCTTCTGGTATGAACTACACGTGGAGGTAGCCAAAAGGTTCGTCATTTAAGCAAAACGATCTATTAATCCTCGTGTAACTGACAAATATATGAATGACAGTTGATGTTTGCATGACATATTCTTATCTGGCTCATCTCTAAATTTGATGAGCGTCATCAGGTGTTTCGGCCTACGACAGATAAATTTAAACATTTTCGCTTGATTCGTTTATTGCGCTGTGTGCGGAATTGAAGTGGCTAGCCTAGGCCTAGCCTAGAGTCAATTTATGAAAACGATTTGTGGGTCAGCTACATTAAACAAAATAATAAATTTCAACAACCTTTCTTCCACACTTATTTACACAAACACACACACACACACACAATCTCACACGTTTTTGACTCTGGCAAACTAGTAAGGCCAATCAACAATCTCTTTTTCAATGAATTTATAGCCCAGAGTGCGAGAGATGTTCGTCACTTTTGGCCGTTTCTGAAATGTGTGTAATGCGTTTCATTTGTTAGCCAGCTTATCACCAGACACACGCTGATATGCTGGGATACACGGGGACCCTATTTAGGTCTGTCAGCGGGTTCATTTTCGCTGCGCTTGACTACCTGCTTTATCGGGAGCCACTTGAATAGAATGTGTATATAATTTACAGTTCTCACGTTCATAAATAAATAGGCAAAAATGCTTCAAAAGGTACTTGCCCGGTACAACAAAAGAAGGCGATTGGGGTGTGATTAAAGCCAAGCAATTTGTCGTCGTCTGCTTGTGGATAAGATATGTAGAAATATTATAGGTACAAGTATTTAAATGTATATTTAATAATTCGTTTCTGCCAGCACGCAAAATATTTCAAGTATTCACACAATTTTGTGTTTTTAATAGTCATATTTAGGCTGCTTATCCGCCTAATCTATGGCTAATAATATATAACAAGAACTCCAATGATTGATTTGGTTATAATGGAGACAAGGGCTGGGCTGCCAGCCCTCTCTCTCTAGTTTTGCTGAGCAATGAATTACCTCAAGAATATCTTATCAGCATTAGGATGACATTTAATTTTTGCCCATTCTGTGAGAATAAAATCAAAATCTTCCTAAAAATAATATTTTCTAGTGACCTTCAACATCGACTTGACCTTCGTTTCGTAGCTTGTTAATTGTTTAAAACAATTTTTTACCTAATTTGCAAACAATTGACATAAAAGTAGTTGATGCTAATTTGCACATAGATAAAAGAGAGAAAATTGCCGAGGGGAGGGCACAAAAATTCTATATATTAGATAGCAAAGGCAGTAAACAAATGAAATGCATTCCGGTTTTTATTCTGCTGATGTTTCTTTTTTTTGTTTTTTGTGTTTTTTGATTTCATGTTGCATACTAAAATTACAGGTTATTGGTATCCCCAAGGGCAAGTGGATGGATGGCTCAGTGGAGGCATTTAAAATATGAAAAGCAAAAATGCCTACAGAGAGAAATAAAAGTGCACGACAAATCTAAATAAATTCGCTTTATGAACATATCAAGGCAAATCACCGTCCTAAATACCTTGATTAATTTTTCTCTGTGTAAGTAAATATAATAATTTTTGGAAACAAAAGTCTTGCTAAAAAACCGGTTCACTTGAAAACACATTTTGCTTTGTATACGATTGTGCTTGAAAAGTGCGCAATATTTATTGATTTCCATTGTATTACCAAGTTTTCATTGAGCTCAATTGTGTGTTCGGGTAATAACTATTTCACTTTCGTTTGCATTATTTATTACTCTAGTTAGTGCTTCTTGCTTACCCAAGTTCGTTTTTTAATGAAAGCCCAATAATAAAAATTCTACCGCTATAATATCAACTGCACTTCTACACCGTTGAAGAACTGCGTTAAAACTGTTTTCCTACATTGGCATTGCCAGTAGAAATCAACTTTTTGAGTGAGCTTCAAGCGCTCTAGCGGCACTTGAAACAGAGATTACATTGCGTTGGTGGGTGGCCCCGCCACAGACAGTTGGAGATCGTGTTGTGTGCTCTCGCTCTGCTCTCTCTCTCTCTCTCCCAAGTGAGTCAGTGTCTTTCGCTCTCTTATGCATGCTGTGGAGATGGCTTATCAGTTTATAAAAGAAGTTTGTTTGGCATTAATATGTATTCTTATGCAATTTATCAAAGAACTTTAATAGGTACGTAATTGTACATACTTGGGGAGCATTCCTAGGTTCTCCTTTTGGGTGAAACACTCTAACGTGCGTTTTATTTGGTATGCTTATCGTGCTTTACGTCACAAAATTTGCTTTAAGATCGTGCCTTCTCTATACACTAGCGGCAGAGAATAGTGGGTATGGTAAGGCAGAATCGCTTTCATGGGAGAGCTTAAGGGGTTACATATACATATATGTATTTACGTATGAACTGATTTCATAAAAAAAATATAGTTAAGTCTTATAGAACTAGTTCTACAATCAAACTGCCTGTATTGAAATTTTATATAACGAATCAATTCCTTAAATGTCATAATTTCTTCGAGGCTGAATGCTAATCTGGTATATATACCCTAAAGTAGAAACTATGTTCTGACATGCGGTGCGAGGACTCCACAAAAAAGACACACAAAGAAAGCCCATAAGTTATTTCCTCTTTAAAAACTGTTTAAATATTTTCCACAATATTCCCGCGCCTAAGACGCGAAAAGTATTTCGCAACGGAGACCCCTTTTAAAAACCAGCTTTGCTAAAACACCTTTTATATGGAAAATCTATATACGAACTAATTTATACAACGCCAATATATAAAAAAAGCAACAAAAAACCAATCAATCAGTTCTATTGAAAATATATCAGTGAGTTATAACAGAACAAGCTTTGTAGCTATAATAAATCAATTTTAAGAGAGTTAATGCAATAGCAATAGCAACTCCAATAACTTCATATAAAAGAAGTCAATCTTCAAAGAATCAAAGAACTTTTAGTACCTTCACTAGAGAAATGGTATTGAATGTTGATAAATCTAGTTTCAACAGAAAATATCAAATAAATTTTCATTAAATTATAAATTGATCGAAAAAGTTCTTAAAATACGAATTATGTTTGATAGAACTTGTTTTATATAGATCAAATCAAATCAATTAAACTTATAAAGAGCTACATTTAATTAAAAAAGAATGTATTTTGATCATAGAAATCATTATTCAAGTTAATAGAACTGATATGACAAATACCATTATCGACATTCATTTTTTTTCGAAATAGCAATAAATTCTTTATACAGTAGTGTATAGAGCATTTTATTAAATTTAAAATAAACCCAGATCTATTTGTGTGTGTCTGCAATCTTCGACTCTAAATGCTATCTATTGATAATTTCCTGGAACATTTTTTAGTGCTAGCAGTTGGAATAGTTTCACCAGTCACCTCTCGTTTCATAAAATAACAAAAATCGCATAAATTGAAAGCAAAATAAAAGTTCGTGTATTTAGAATCAAATTGTGCTAATTAACTTGATATACAGTAATACAAAATGGGTCAATTACATATGAATTACTAATACTAAATTGATGATAATGCATAGCCAAGCCAAGACCTACTTAGAAAATAGTGTGTAAGTACGAAAGTTAGTTGGACATTAATGAAAGCAAAAATGTTCAACTAAAACTAAATATAATTTTGCACATGTCCGCCTGTTGTTGATTGCTTAAACTATTACTAAGTGCTAGTAAGTAAACGAAATCGTTTCTTAGATTAGCTTATGCCTGCCCAGAGAGGCTGTGTGCAATGGAGGTGAAGGACTGCAGTTCTCATCGCTGGGTGGTGAGCCAGGAGGCGGTTTGTTGTGGACCCGCTTCATGGGACGTTTCCGTTCGATGAGCTCGTTGTGGGGATTCAGTTCAACCGTTTGTAAGCTCTGGGCCCGCTGGAGAGAGAGACGCAAAGGTTTCTTCGGTGGTGTGGGACGGACGTGAGTGGTTCGTGCTGCTTCTGTGGTGGTGGTGTTAGATGGTTTCGTTGTTTCCGTTTCACTATCGAAATCCAGGGACTTGACACTACGCATGTCGCTGGGAAGACGTGAACGCAGTGTCTGAGCTTCACTTTGGCGTGGCACCTCACGACGCCTACGAAAGAGAGGAGAGAATTAAGGTTAGAAAAGATTTTGAATGGGATCAACTGTACCAACTTACCCGTTATACTGATTCAAATGCTCCACACTCCGAGCATGAGCACTCATTAGATGTTCTCTGTGTAGTTGCTGCTGTTGCTGCAAAGGATCTCTGGGTCGTTCTCGTTCGCGATGCTGGCGTCGTTCCTTTTCGCGTTTATGTTGCTGCATGTAGGCGGAATCGCTGTTGATGGAAATTTTCGAGGCGGACAGGGATTTGGAGGGCATGGAATACAAATTGGGCAAGCGTTCACGTTCTCGCAGATCTATGTGGGTGTTCTCCTTGATCAGTGTCTTGGTCACATGATTGGAATTGTGATTCAGATCATCGCCCATCAGCTCAATGGGCTTGCCGCCAACCAAAGTGGTTATATAATTGCCACGCTGGAAAATAAGAGGCTTCTCTGGTGGCGTGGAAGGAGGTGATGATATGCTAATGCTGGTCACATGCTGAGATTGCTGTTGAGCTTGCTGATGATGTTGCTGCTGCTGCTGTTGATGCTGGGCCTGTGACTGCTGCTGCTGCTGCTGCTGTTGCTGGTGGTGGACATGTTGATGTGGCTGATCTTTGACAGTTTGCAATTCCTTAACTTGCTCTTCCAAATACGAAATACGATGCTGCAATCTCATATTGTTTTCCTTCTCTTGATCAAGCTGCTTTTGCGGTATGGGTACGGATTTCTTGCGTAGAACTACCATCTGACATTTACCCGAATTACCGACATGTCTTTGAAGCTCTTCTTTGGTCTTACTGGTGACCAGACGCCCATTGATTTCCAGTATGCGATCTCCCTTATAGAGCCCGTCCCCTTCGAGGGCCCATTCTATATAGAAACCCGGCTGATCGACTCTCTGTTGGGCGGCCCATCTGCCCGAGGTGGCATGTACAGCGTGCAAACTTAATGAGACACCCGAACTGATGATGTGATAGAGAGTTTGTGCCTCGGGTTTGGATTTCTCTAGACGAGCCTGCAGGGCTCTGGCTTCTTCCACAATCGAAAGCATTTGCAGTTCCTCTCGTCCCAAGGCATATTCCAGCTCAGCCTGACGTATTCGTATGTCAATGTTGCTATAGAGATATGTACATATATAGAGACCTATAGTAATCGTTCAAGTCAAATCTTTGTTTCTTTCAATATACACTTACTCGGTTATGTCTAATTTTTCCAAAGCGCTTTTTAAATTCTTAATTTTTATACGCTTATTCTCCGCTTCGGCTTTCAGACGATTCAGTTTCTGCTCAGCGGCTGGCTTTTCGGTTTCATCCAGCGGTGGACCAGTGGGGCGTGGCAATTTGCCTAGGCAAAGCTGTATACGTAGATTCTGTATAACAGCCTCACGATCCTGCAGAGCCGAACGCAACTCCTTCGACTCACTGCGCGTGGAGCGCGAGGAGAGCGTTCCGCCCAATGAGCCAGCCTTACGCCTTCTTCCCGTTGTCGATGAGGAGCAATGTGAGGTTGTCGTCTCATGATGCTCATTAGCCGTATGGAGACTGAATTTTGCTGCACTAGCACAACTCTTTGGATTGAGTATGGTCTGCAAATGATATAGATGATGGACAAATTACATTAATTTAAAGTTTCTGCCAACAAAACCCACAAAAACCCATAAAATACGAAACATTTGAAATGATTTTTTTGGAAAATATTATGTAATTTATTTATAAAGTCCAAAATTTCATTGTTCCTTGGGTATATCATAGACACCACATTCTCGATTGGCAGGCACCGATACATCTGCAATTGAATATTTTGCATTAAAAACTAATTTCATTTGGTTTTTTTTTTCTCAAATTACAAACCAATTTTCTTGGGATATGGTAGATTGAGATTATTCATAATTTTAATAAACTCTTCTAGATTTTTGGTCAAACGTGGATTAAGACGTTTCTCCTCCCACACACTGCTCTCCAATTGTCCCCTATAAAGATCGATAATACTCTCTGATTCTGATCAATCTCTTTTGCATGCAACTCACTTGTAATCATGGGCTGGATATATGCGATAGTTCTCTGGCAATGTGAAAATCTTGTTGTGCACATTCTCATAGAGATTCTTGGGATTGCCCTCTTGAAAATCTGTACGCCCACAGCCACGTATCAGGATGGTGTCTCCCGTGAAGATGCAGCCCTGTTCTTTAATGACATAGCTCATGCAACCATTTGTGTGTCCTGGAGTGGCCAAAGCATCGATATGATGACGTCCAAATGTGATTTTGTCACCCTCATGCAAGTGAAGATCGGCCTTGGCACCACTGGCAGCTGCTATAATTGTCTGACACCCAGTCAATTGACGCAGCCAGCCACTGCCCGTTATGTGATCCGCATGCATGTGGGTATTGACTGAGGAAATTTCCATTCGAAATGATGAAATTCAATTTAAAATTCACAGTGTTTCCTCATCGAACTTACTGGCATATTTCAGCTGGAGTCCCAAATCTTTGACCAATTGAGCATCCCGCTTGGCTTGCTCCAAAACGGGATCAATTATCACAGCTTCCTTAGTGGAGATATCGGCCAGTAGGTAGCTATAAGTACTGCTTTCACCGTCAAAGAGCTAAGGGTTGCGAGAATTTCATCAGAGATAAGATCAGATCATCAGATTGGACAGATGACATACTTGACGAAAGAAGAAATCGGCCGAGAATGGTATACGTTCTGGAACACTGCTCATGGTGGATAATTGCCGTGGACTAATAGTTGTAGTTAGTTTCAACGCTTGGGCAGTCGAGAGCCTACTGATGGCTGTTAGACTAAAATTTACGAGGCGTCCCGCATAGACCATTTTGTAGTCGTTTATTGTGCTCGTGGCTCGGCTAGTGCTTCGTTGATAAAATTAAGTGGGCGTGGGCAGCGGGCAGTGGGTGGAAGTGACAAAGATCGCTTATCGTGTTTCGTGTTATTAATGATATTAATATGCATCAATCAATATTCATAAACAGTATTTATGGAAAGCATAAAGTTGGCTTAACTCCCATGAAAAGTTTGACTATTCAAAGAGAGCTTATTCTGGCTTTGTCAGATTATCACAGCAAATTTACACTTGCTCAATTTTCACTTGATTATCACAATTTTCATTAAAACAAATTATACACATAACACTTAATATTTACAAAACAAAACAAACAGTTTTAATAAAGGGGAAAGTCGCACTGTACCGCCTACGAACAGCTGATTTTGTCAACTAACCAAAAGCTTTTCGAAATCGTTTTGTGCTTTCGTCAACCATTCGAACTCGAAAGTTGCTAACCTGTTGCGTTTAAGCTTCCGCTGGCTAACTACGTGACCGGGCAGCAACAATCCCAGAATGCCGGTCGCTCACCCAATCACCCGATGTTCCAGTCACCCATCACCCTACAGGGCCAACCCTTTCCACCCTTCTTCCTTCTTTTTTTGTTTTGTAGCAAGAAAGTTGTTGAGAAATTTATTACAAAATTCATTAAGACGCCGCACCCCTTATTTCCGTCTGGACAATGTCCAGTTTGCAGCGTGAGAATATTTTTTGAACTATATAATTTTACATATTTTTGTGAGGAAGTGAAAATTTAATACTCTCTTACAGGAAGGGTAGGTGACCAGAGGAACTGGTCAAATGCTCTTCCATCGTATCTTAAAGTCAATGTCCGATTTAGCAGACAGAATTTTTATTAGCTTTCGTGTTGAGAAATTGAAAAAATTAATTGTCTGTCTTCCTTTTGTCAAAGGGTGTGAAAAGTGATAGAAATAATTTTTTTTTTTCTGGGGTGAGATTTAACTAGATCTTGTTATGATTTTATTACTTCATCTTTTGGCCTGGGGAGAAAACGTGTTTCTTGTTTCTCGTTGTTGTTGTTGTTGTTGATTTTTACAATTAGTTCAGCTCAGTTTATTCATAGAGTTTGGAACTCGATCTCATCACTTAACATCAGCGATGCGCCATTTAACGATCATGTATCATTTTAATAGATGGAAGGTAACCGAAAGAAATGCTGTAGCTTTCAATCATTTCATCACTTTCAGTGAAAGTTTTATTGTTTGTCTGACTTCTTTTTCTTTGCTAATTTGCCAAGCAAAAATAATAATAATAGTAAGAAAAAAAAAACATTTGAAAGAAATGTAAAAGAGGAAATGGTCTAACATATGAGGTGATATTTGATATGAAGATTTGGAACTTAAATTGATGGCAAAGATTTGCAAATTCTATTATAAGATATAATACTTTTGAAACTAGGTTTATTTATCTTAGACATGTATATGGGTGTGGTTTAAATAGTTTTCCCAGACAGCTATTTATCATTTTAAAGTTGAAAGTTAAAAACGGCTAAGCTAATAAATGAATGGAATGAAGTTTTGTAGTTGTATTTATTGAAAATAAAAATGAATTTAAAATAAATTGGTTTTAGTGACTCAACTAGGTGATTAAACTTAGTGATTGATCATCTTCAGACAAGCAACTTGACCTATCTACTTGTTCAGCTCTTTGGCTCTCTTTTTGATGTCCTCTTAACCCTTTTTAGCTTCCTCATCTCTTTGATAGTCGACGACGATCAATTAGGATTAATAACTGGTAAAACTAAATATAAATTTCAATTGAAAAATATAATTATATATATTAACATAACTTATAAGAAGTGTGATAAAGAGACTAGAATCAAATGCCTTGGATGGAAAGTCTGAGTTTGTAAGTGTTCCAAGAATTTGTGCTGCTGCACATAAAAATGGAAAGCCTTTCATTATTTTCCCCGCCTCCCCCACCATCTGTCTGAAGGAGCTTGTCGCTTCGTTGAATACCGACAAAAAAAAAACCTTCAATTTTGTTATAAATCTCTCAACACACATCATAAGTTTGGAAATATTTATAGATAAAGATGCATCATCGTCTTTTTGGTTGCAATTGAATGACTTTGCATCGTTGTGAAAGTGTTGCATTACAATGCATTTACAATTAATAGTGTGTAAATTGTTTTTTATTTTATCTATTTTTTTTTTTTGGTTTCTTCCACCTTTTTGTATAGGTGGATTCAACGGTTTATTAATTTTTCGACTGTTGAGTTGCCATTTCTATTGTTATTTACTTGGGGCATGCCACAACACTTGTTCATGCATTTCATTTTCGACAACTTTCTAGCGTGAAATTATGTAAAATATGTAAAACTTGTAGTTGTACCAGAGAGTATAGTATGTCTGCATAGACTATGCGTGTCTATAACTAATTAGTGTCTTATATAATCGAATTAGACAATAGATGGATGTGTATACATACATACATATGTGTGTTTATATGTGGGTAGTTAAATACAGGGTCTCCCCAAACCCGGCAATGTATGTATTTGATTATGATTAAAATGTTTACACAACTTACCATTGAAGCGGATTTCTGTTTGGCAAAGGCGCGATGATGCGCTGAAATCGGTTCACTAACCACACTTCCGCTATCCATGATGGGTCGCAACACGTTTTGAACCCAATTGAAATTGAAATTAGCCCTGCAAAACAAGAAAAACCAAGAAATAAATTGTTATGAACTTTTGAACTGTAATCCAACTTGGCAAGCGAATGATGGCTTGACAAGAGTTAATCTTGAAATCAAACTCACCGCCAAAAAAAATAAAAAATAAAACTCTGTGCCAAAGTCACTCTATTCAAAGAGTCACTTAGATGTCTGGTTCCGCTTGGCAGAGCAAAAACAATTGCCAACTCAACCACAAACTAAGGCTGAGAGGGTAAGAGAGGGGGGGGATAGGGGGGTAGACAGAGACACATAGATTGTTGAGGTTGTCTTCGTTTTTTTTGCAATTTTCGGTTCGTCGGTTACAATTTTTCAGTTTTATTTTTATTTTTATTTTTTGATTGTGGCACAAGTCTCGTTTCAGCCAGCTTAATTATCAGCTCATAGAACCTTTTTTTCCAATGAAATATTAAACATTAAGAAACAAAAATGAAAAGAAAGAGGAAATTATTGTTATCCCATGCAAATGAGCAGCTGTAAATGCCGTTACACACCGAGCCATAAGATCTCATAGTAAACGCACTTTTCTTTTTTTTCGGTGGTTGCGATGTACAAAAGTCGTTTGCCTTGCTGAGAGAGAGAGATCAAACAAAGAAATGCATTCGATATGCAGATTTGCATAGCCTCAAGATAAACACTGAAAGATACTGTGCGTGTGTGTGTGTGCGATTGCGGTTACAGTTTGCCTACTACATACATAGATCACATTACCTAATGTGGCGGCAACAATATTTCTTTCTTTTGATGCTTTTCACTTGTTTTGTTCAAGACGACAACGTAGGGCACAAAGAGTTTCCATTCATACATATGTATGTACATATATGTATGTATGCATGTACGAGTATGTGCAAGAGTCATACGAAGAGATACAGATACATTCGAGTAAGTCACTTGTGTGACATACTTAAGTATCTTTTATGTTGTCTAGATGTGAATATAAAACACAGTTAGATACTTTTTCATTAGAGAGCAAGTTCTATAAAACGATGCGTATGACAAACGCATCTCGCCAACGACCATACCACGCTGAATACATCGGTTCTCGTCGATCACCGAAATTAAGCAGCGTCGGGCGCGGTTAGTACTTAGATGGGGGACCGCTTGGGAACACCGCGTGTTGTTGGCATATCCCCAAAATATTTTTTTGGTTACTATTTTTGGAGATACTTTTCTTGTTTTCTTCCTTGTTTTATTTTCCTGTTGCTTAAAGTGATAACAAAAAAAAAACATCTTTTTATTATTTTTAACATTTTGGATAATTTCAGTTTATGCATATCTTTCGTATCTGTGGCTATCTTTTGACATTGTACCATTTTGCTAGAGTCATTAGTCAGTCTCACTCTTTTCTAATTGCTGCCTAGATTCTACAAAAACAAATGCTTAGAACTAACTTCATCACTTTGTCTGTTCGCGTGTTGCCAGAACTAGGAACTAGTTGTAGTCGCTGTTGTGTTCCTATTGTTTTGTTTAAAGCCAATGTGGGCCTATCATTAATCTAAATTTTTCGTCTTAAGCTGGAAGCTGAGGCTTTTTGCTGTGTGTAGTACTCGCACATTAACAGTTTCTATGTATTTAGTGTTTTGTTTTTTTTTTTTTTTGTGGGTTTCAAGAGGTTTGCTAATGAGCTCAAATTAAAGAATCTAGCTAGTTAGAGTGGAAGACCTATTTGCCAAATTGCAGCTGAAACTGACAGGCGACCAAGTCTCGGTTACAATTGGCTTTGGGTGAGAAAAAGTCAGGGAAGCATGAAGATCGTTCAACTATGCAATATAGGGAGAAAAGTGCATAATACATTGCATGCTGATTTGCGTGCCGAAACTAAGAAGGGTTTCAGTTTGTTGAGAACAAGAACAAGAAGCACAAGCCAAGTCAAGCCAAACTCCTCAAGTATTTCCCAGGCTCTCAAGAGAAACTAAAAACATGTGGGCGCTGAGACCGCTGAAGCTTATCCAGACCAAGACCAAGACCGAATGTACCTTGTGGTGGCCTTTGTAACTGATAATTACCAACATGCTGCCAGCTACATACAGAGGCGTAGTATATCGCTCAGTTGCGTTTTTCCTCCTGTCTGCCCTTCCCCTGCTCTAGCCATCAGTAATAATAATTTTCATTTACTTTACATTTTTTGTTGCTGTTGAGCGTATTTCCGGTGTCAGTCCGACAAAAGTTTAAAAAAAACTAACGTTTATGAAGCCATTTGGCTATGCTATACTGCGAAGAGGTGTGCTTAAGTTAGTGACGATGTTTCTCCTAAGAACTAGTTGCAAATGTACTGTTAAAATTGCATTTTAGATGTTGTAGAATTGTAAACTGATGTTGATGATGATGATGATAATGATAATGACCATATGATGGCGATGATGATGACAATAAACAACTAACGTTGCGCTGGTCAAGCAGGTAGGTCGAGGTGCTAGCCAACAACAAGTGAAACTTGTTCGCTATACGAAATTCCGGTCCACAATCAAACCGAAAATGACCTAAAAAGCCAAAATAATGATGACAAGTTCTTGCTATCTATCTCTCTCTCTCTCTCTCTCTCTTTATATTACTTATACCGCCAGTTTCCATTTCCACCACAAAACACTTCAATTAGCTGGAATATCTCACAATTAGGTATATGAACATCCCAATATACCCAACATACTCTTTGAAAAGGTATTTCAATTTTCACCACATGTTTGCAAGGCAAATGTAAAGTTAGGCATATTCAGAGCCATTTCATTTAAAACAATGTAGTTCTTAATTCAAAAACCTCTCGAAGTATGATTAAGAAATCTAAATTGATTGATTTATTTTATTCTGTCTGTTCTTTTATAGCTATGGTAAGGTTAGGACATGGATAAAGGGTTTTCTACAACCTGATCTTCCCACGACTAAGCTTAGAAAGACAAACTGACTTAATTTAGTTCATCTATTTTTGGTATTTCGTCAACAAATCAATGACTAACTGTAACAAATATTTATTTCATAGATTCCACGGTAAGGTTAGGTCATGAGTGCTCATACTTTAGGGTATAGAGACAACATTTTGTCATTTAGGCTGTCCCTCTGTTCCAAATGTTAAAAGGCAGCATCAAATCTCCCACGCAATTGTATAGAAAATGTGTTTAATATGCAAATTGAGTATATGCAGCAAACCAAATCGAATCAAATCAGAAAAAAAGGCAGGCAATTCCAAAAATTACAGTTTCAAGTTGTCTGTGTGGTTTTGTGTGTATGTAAATATTTGTGACTGTCACTGTCACAAATCTCTCTGCCCCCCGCACGTAACCACTCCTCGCATGCATCTACAATAAGTATGTATGTAAATGTATAATTTAAAACGCGTTTTATTTGATTGAAGGTGTTGCCCGACCTCGTCGCATCCCCATCCCCATCTCCATCCCCATGCCCATATTCATTGCTTTTGCGATCTGCACCCAACAAATTGTTATGAGATGAGCTCAGGTGTGTGTGCGCTTGCGCCCACTATGCAAATTATGAGCATTTTGTATTTATTTCTCTTCATTATTATTGCTATTGTTCAATTATATTTAAATGGAGACGACACCTGGCTGCCTTTTTTGCCTACTGTTTTGTGTCACACTGTGTGTGTGTGTTCCAGTTCCGTTGTTCCGTCACAATGTTAATGTTCTGTTAAGAATCGTTCTGTTATTTGGGGGTCGTAATGGCTATGGCAAGTTAGACAGCGCGTTGGGCAAAGCCTCTTTAGCTCAGTGGCAGAGCACTGGTCTTGTAAACCAGGGGTCGTGAGTTCAATCCTCACAGGAGGCAAAAATGCAAGACTTTGTAAACATTTTTTTCCACATTTTTTTTTCGCATATTTTGTATTCAAAAGGTCAAAATAATTAAGTTAATTGCATTTGTCTGTTTTATTTTGTTTAATCATTTCGCAGTTTTTGCCTAATTTTGTTTGCACTGGTATGTAGCTTGGGGGTAAAAAGTTAAAAAGGTTTTTCAAATTTCCAAACACCTGCACCCAAATGTATGCGTAGATACTCTGCTTTTGGGCAAAAGATAAATAATTTATACCGAATACCGAACTGATGTCTCACACAAACGTGCGAGCACACACACACAGACACAAATTGGCACACTTGACAATTGTTAAAGCTCTGGTATGTGAGCACAAGTGTCACACAAAAGAAACCAAAACAAATAGTACATAAATATAAGTATATTATAGCCATAAGCACGACATTGATAATGTTTAATCGAGGCTGAGCAGCAGCAACCCAGCAAACCAGGGCCAAAAACAAGCGGTCCAGCTGCTAGGCCACAATAAAAAAAACCAGCTAGGAATACCCAAAAAGCCAACTTAATTGACTTGACACATATACAAACAAGAAAGTTTTAGGTTTATGTTTATGATTTATATGTTTATACATTTGTTTTTATAATAAACAATGTACATATATGTAGACGGTTTTATTTCTTTTTGTAGGCAAACTATCTTCTTAGTTTTATTTGAAACTCAATAAAGCTTCCCTTTATTGTTAACTTGTCTAATAAGGAATGCTATTTTTTTAACAGATTCTTAGCGACGGATTGATGGAACTTATTTATAAATAACTCAAAAGCATTTAAGTAAGAAATTTGAAATGAGAAAGCTAAAAATGTTTTATAAATATTAACCAAATAATAAGTTAATTGCTAACTTCTACAACAGAATTTGGATAATGTATAAAAATGTTCTATAGCTTACTGTAAATTGTAAAAAAGATATAAGAAATCGTTAGGAATTCCGTATTTTTTGTACGGCAAATTAAACAGCAAATTGTATGGCTAATTTAGTTCCTTAAACATTTGTCTATTAACTAACAAGTTCTAATATTAATTACAAAACTGTTGTGAAAATATTTACTTGATGTGCATATATAGAAGTATTACCTTTATATATAGTAGGTAAGCCATTCTAGAAGAATATGATCCGGTTTCTTAGACAAATATTTTCTTTTACATCTAAATCGTTGGCAGTTGTGGTCTGTTGCCAAGAGTTGCGAGTCAATAGATACTATAATTGGCCATCATTTCAATGGGCAATTATTTCTCAAATGATTTCAGTTCAGTTAGAATGTCAGCTGAATGTTGAGTGATCGCCTATTGGGGTCGTGAAAGCTAGTGAACCTGCTACTGCTACCGAGTCACCTCGTTTTGCATCTGACATATCATTTATGCAAATCAATTCTCTTGTCTCCGCTCTTAGAAAGTCTCTGCAAATCTTACTTAGATTAATGCCAAGAAAGTCTAGAAAATTGGCTTAAATCAATAAACGGAAAGCGAAATCAATAGATAGATAGATAGATAGTTGTTGGAGGCTCTCAATTTAATTGCTATTAAATTCAAGGCAAATCAAATGAAATGAAAGTGAATGAACAACCACAAGAAGAAGATACTATCTCTAGCTCTTCAACAGAAACATTCACCTGATATTTACATAACCAAAAGCAAACACAAAAACCTACATTGATTAGGTTGTTAGCATTGAAAAAACAAAATCATCATAAAAAAGAAGACCCCAAAAAAGATTCAAGACCGAAAACCATGAGAGAGATAGAGAGAAAAATGTAAATCACACAAAAAGACAGGATGTCTATAAGTGAAAAAGGGTTTTGGGTCTTTGTTTCTCTTTTGTGCATTTCCAATGAAGGAAGCGCTACATCAATTGTTATTCAAATTTAAATTAATAAACAAATCCAATGAAAGAAAGGAAGAGAGAGGGAGAGATGAAGAGAGATAGAAAATATCCCCCTGTATTATAGACATTTCTAACTTTATTGTTCATCTGACTGAGTCAACCGCAGAAAATCTCTATGTAATTACACGATTGTAGAAATCAAATGTGGCTACATTTTTTCTATTGTCTAAAACTAAACCAATAATCATTTATGACTGATTGATGATCAATATGATAGGCGGCGGCAGCGGCAACGGTGACTTAGAAATTTCTTAGGAATTGCTCAACTCAAATTTCAAATTCTTAATTTAATGTGCGCCGCCTTTTCTCTGAGGTTTTTTTTTTTGGGAATTTAATTACAGCAACAGAAACCAAACAAAACATAAAGAAAGGCAAAAATATTCAACAAATCGCTTTAGAATCTATTTATGGCCAGAGAGCGAAAAAGATGTAGAGAATAAGATATAGACAAAAAAAAGTTTCTTTTGTCATGAAGATTTTGCAAGTTCAAATGACTAACAAAAGGAATTCTTAGCATGTCTCTCTAGTATTATTATGTAAGACCAACCAAATTTAAGTAAAGTTTTTGTGCGTTTTTTTTTTCTACATTTCAATTGCTAAGAAGAGGAGTGGCCTAGGTTTAGCTGCTAGTAAATTGCTCTATCATCATTTTGTCTTGTTGACGACCTCATTTAGTTGACTTTAATACCCTTTGCATAAAAGGGGTTAGTCAGTTTTAGAAAAAGTTGAAGAACCAAACACATTTTTGTCGAATTCTTTGAAATTTAAAAAAGTTTTATTAAAATTAACTCTTTGTTCCTTAGATTTTTAAGAGGATATTGTTTCCAAGAGAAAAACCCAATTTAATTGAATTTATTTTGTTGAATGCAGCAAGAGTTTGATTGCAATCTTTTGACTATATCTTACAGCTCTATAGAAACAATCTATCTAAAAGCGATATAGGAGAAAGATAAAGTAAACACATTTTGCTCATCAGTTATTATGGCCAATCAACAATCTATTGTGTTTATCTATTTATAAAATCACTTAACTACATATAGTACCTATTTTTTTTATAGAAAGAAGCGATTGCATTGTAAATTGTAAAGAGCATCAACGATGAGATTAGAACGCCCTCAGTTTGATTTTTTTTTTTAGAATGTTTTGCCATGTATTTATGGCAACTAATTGTTTCGACCTTTGTGGAATGAGTTTGCAATTTCTAACTATAAAAGAATGATGAATAAGAAGACAACTTACCACCGCAGCAGAAAGGAATCCGAAAACACTTTAAATGGTGCACAATATTTTTAGCTATTGTTCATTGAATTTACACAAACACACAGCAACAGGAACAATAACAACAACGACAAGACATCACACAATCACAATGGGCAATAACTGAACAAATTCATTTCATTTCATTTAATTTGATTTGATTCAATTTGATTTGTTGTAATTTTATTTGATTTGTTATAGACGAGAGATTTGTAGCCTCGATTTGACTTTTGTATATAAATTATTTGATAAAGTCATAAATCAATGAGCAAGAAAATTGCAAAAACCGTTACTAAAATGCGAGCAACACTAATTTTTTGTCGGCTAAGAGAAAATTAAATTTCGTCTCGGTTTATATTTTGTTTTTCTTTTATTTATTTATTGTGTGTTTGTTGTGTGTGTTGTGTGTGCGTTATATCCGTTTCCTTTTTTGATGCCGATACCATTTCCGTTTAATTTTTAGACAGGAAATTTACACTTGAATGCATAAAACAAATAACTAAATATATGTACATACACAGAATAAATCACTGAACAACAAACACTCGGCTAGCTACAACATTCGATTCGATTAGAAGTTACGCAGGCGCGCACTATGAGATTTTTTTTTCCAATCTGAAACGTGAAAAGCGTGTGCGATCCGCTTGCGGCAAAGTCTGTTTTAACACTGGATCGAAAAATGTTCAAGCTAAGCCCAAGCAGCAACAAAGTGCCTGAAACTGGCTCTCTCTCACACTCATTTCTCTCTCTTTGACTCTCGCTCGCTCGATGGTGGTTGATTTTGTTGTAGTTGTTGTGTTAATGCATTTTGGCAGCGGAATTATTGGACTATGCCTGGTTAATAGTTCGGTGCATTGAACTGACATATGTATGTATTCCCCGCCACCAGCCACCCCCTCCAAATCTCTGACAAGCCCTTGGCCCCTTCATTCAAGTAGGCGTCTGCATATTTTGACAGCTGCTGCTGCTGCATATTCACTCTTGAGATTTTCTGATGACTTCGAGGAGTAAACCAAATGAATGGGGGAGGTGCAGGAGAAAGGGGGGGAGACCCTTCCAGACCCCAGCATCTTAAATGTTCATTTCCGTATGCCGTAGTATTTGGTGGTGTCTAATATCTAGATCGGATCGGAACGCGCTCGTGCGCAAAGTCAATTAAAATGATCACAACACCACGAACGAGTAGGAAGAGAGACAGACACAACACAACAAAAAAAAAAAAAAAACAAGAACTATGACAACCCTTTGTGCTTAAGGGTTGCATTTCGGATTGTTGATTACATTTTTGTCCATTAAAAATCATTAAAATTAGCCCAACACAAAAATAAAAAGGCATAAATCAAAATTTACCCAAAAAAATAGAAGAAAACCAGAAGCCGGAGCTAACTATAAATATAGAACAGCTATTCTATACCCTTAGAAACTCTTTTTTGAAAGGATTAATTTAGGAGAATATATATATGATATGAACAGATTACCTTAAAGTTGGATCATCATCAGTAGAAATTGCCTCTTAAATCGTTTCTAAGAAAATAAGTCTGTGTTTAAAAAGAAACTTTTCGCAGTGAAATTAGTGCTTTGACTGAGTAAGCTATAAAAGATTGTTAACGGATTTCAATTGGTATAAAATTAATTGATTTCCAATCATAAACAACTCAGTGTCATGAGAAAAAAACTATTAACAAGTTGGCCAAAAATATCTGTAAGAAGGACAACTTCTTCTGCGGTTTACCATGTATCTTGTATCTGTGTCTTTCCTCTTGTTGCATTGCCAACATCTAAACAAAACCTATGTACTCTTCAAAGCAAAGAGTATGGGCAAGGGGTTAAAATTTAGTTGAGTACCAAGAGCCTGCCAGACACGCGTTTCGCCCTCCCTCTCACCCTAATTGCGTTCCCTTTTTTTTTTTGTTGTTTTGTTTTGTGAAGTGGCCCAGCTTTAACTTTCCAACATTAAATCATTTCGATTAGCTAATGCCGCTGTGTATGTGTAAATGTGTTTGTGTGTGCGTTTGTCTGGATATAAATCAAAATAAATTCAAATATTTTTTTGGTATTGTGCGGGTTCATTAAAAATTTATAGAAATAAATATAGTGAAATGTCCATAGACCGTTAGACTCTATTACAAAATCACAAAACTAAAATAGAAAAAAAAGAAACTGTTAAAAAGAAATAATTTCCATAGACAAGTTTGTGGCTTCAGTCTTTCGTTTGCTTAGATAAGCATATTTTGAAGAACAATAGAAATAGAAAGATGAGTCCATGGGGAATTTCGATAGATACATATGGATGGATATGTGTGCATGTGTGTGTGTGTGTGTGTGTTATACGATCGCCGTGATCTTGGTCTGTCAAAACTAACCACAACCATTTTTCTAACTACACTTCCTTCTCCTCAACTGGATGGATGGATGGTTGGATGATAAATAAATTCTCAAGGGGCACTTGTAGCTACTTTTTTTATGGCCACAAAGCAATGTAAAAACCAACAAAACGAAGAAAAGAAAGGCCGCAAAAAAAGGGCAGGAAAAACTCAAATATATATACATATACATATACATTTTTCTGGGTTTTCTTTTTCAACTATTTCCACAGAATTTCAAGGGTCAAAGGCCAAAAAGCAAACATATACAAAATTTCATATGCAAGACCCTTGAAATCGTTGAGAAAGATTCAAGTAGAGAGTGAGAGACAGAAAGACAGAGAGTAAGAGAGAGAGAGAGAGGGTCAAAAAGGGCATCATCTAATTTATGCCAAGTGATGAAGAAAATGTAAGGGACTTCAAAATGGGACTCCAAAAAGAAGTAGCCACTGCCATGATCAATTAAACTAATTTATGCGGCATTTCTTACTACATTCATGCCACACTCAAAAAAAGGCTCGATTGCTACCTGAAGAAACATCAACAGAGCGCGCCATTTCCGTCACTTGTTTCTCCCTCTCCCCCTTCTCCACTCTCTCTCTCTCTCTCGCCTTCCCCTCTATGCCTATGTGTGTGTCTTCTTGTGTTTCTCAGGTGTTCGTGTCCATGGTATATAAACTGTGTCACTAATGCAATTTTGTAATTAACTAAAAGTGCAACGAGAGCGGAACTATGAACTTGTATGTATGTATGTATGTATATGGGCCTCGTATAGTTTTTATTTTTTCCCTATTGAGGGCAGGTGTTAACCGAATTTCATGCATCTCAGAATGCAGGCCACAATATGTGTTTCCTTCTTAAGACGGAGGATAACTTGAGCAAATACGTGAAATTAAAGTTAGTCACTCGTGGTAATTGGCTTGTTATTGATTGTGTCGCTTTATTTCAAAAGACTCCAGAAAAAGTTCTCAATTTTATTCGATTGGCTATTAAATTTTACTACCATTTCGGATTTGACTTAACTACATTAACTAACTTTTACAAACTCGAACTGGCACAGGAAAGTACATATAAACGCCAAAGTAAAACGCTTAAGTAGATTGGACATTATGTATTTTTTAAGAATAAGTCTTCTCTATATACCCAATTTAGCACACTATTCATTCACTCTATTTATTACCCCCTTTTAAAGTGTTTTGTGTTTGTTTTTAGAAAAGAAGTTGTTAAATGAAATTGGTCTAGCACGGTCTAGCTAAAACAAGGCGGCTCCTACTTTGAGGTAAGTTCTTTCAATAGGATTATATTTTCTTATCTTTTGTGAAAGCGTATTAACTTGAACTGTGAAAGAAAAAAGAACTTACTGGATGGTCAGTCCTGGACCCTACACTAGGAGCAGTCGTGGGAAGTGGCCAGGCGAAAGGAAAGAAATTCAAATTCAAGAAATTAGTTTTGGGGTTATTTTTGCTAAGAATTTTCGATTATTTTATAGTCATATATTTGAATTTTTTACCTATAAAATTATTTCTTGTATACAAAAACAAAAGCAAAGAGAACGAAATTTCACAGAGTGATCCAGGTTTATTTATTTTTAAAGCCGATGCGTTAATTTTAGTTGCCATTTTGAGCAATCAAAAAATGAAAAACCGTTTTGTGCGAAATTGGCAAAAAATGTTTGACCTTTGTACCCCCCCACATTGGGAGAGGAAGGTCTCTCTTGCCTCCTGTGAGGATTGAACTCACGACCCCTGGTTTACAAGACCAGTGCTCTGCCACTGAGCTAAAGAGGCGGACAAATTCAGCGCGCTCCAGAAGTCAATTTCAACTACAATTGAGCTTGTCTTTAACCACCAATTTACCACTCATCTTCCCCGCCCCCACCGAACAGTTGAAGATAGAACGAAGACAAAGACATGGCGAACATATGTTGACACAGTTGTTGCTCTGCCGCCGATGTCTGGTAACTGTTTTTTTAAATGAAATGGTTGCACGAGAAGATAGCCAGATAGAGATAGAGAAAGAGAGAGAGAGAGAAAGAGAGGGAGAGGCGGCGGCAAGGTCAGAGAAGGCAGCCAAAAGTCTCCGATCCGACCGGATATTAATTTTATAAAATGAAATACGCACACACACACAGAGCGAGAAGGGGGGGGGAGTATGGAAGTATGGGAAGTCAGACAATCAACATTAGGGCATTGGCCCATGACAATTAGGGCCAGGTCAGGCGTACCCCGCCCCGCTGCAGTGTGTCTCTCTACCTGATTGTAAGTGAAACCAACAAAACACACTTACAAGATGGAGCCATTAGGCTTTCCTCTATCATCTCGAGTTGGAAAACGACATGCTCGATGAGCAAAATATATTTTCCTCACATCATCATTATGATTGCCCGACCACGCAGGTTTCTTCGATCTTCTCAAAAAGTTTTCGGTTTCGGTTTCAGTTTCAGTTCACCAAAGCGTTGAAAATGGTTCAACGATCTTTGCGCTTCAACGAATTGCGTTTGATGAGTTGTTGTTGTTGTTGTTGTTGTTGTTGCCTGTCTTTAGCCAATAATCAATCGATTAGATCCACAGGCCATATGTGTAGAAAAGCAGCAGGAAGACAATGTCCTGATCCTGATCCCAAGCCAGACGCGTGCTGAGTCTATTACCAGCTGCCGGCCATGTGTTTGAGTTTCGGGTGTTAATTTTACTTGGCACGGCAAGAGGGAGGCGGCAGGGGTGACAGATTGAGAGGAAATAAATTAAATTTCGACACCTAATAAATCGCCTTAGAGAACGTAATACGAAAACCACAAAAATCAAAATCTCTATTAGCTGCTTAATACCCAATTTTTTCCCCAGCAAAACTGTCAACCGAAAATTTGGGTAAAAAATTGCTTGATTTGCTGGAAAATTGCATACAGCATCAAAAAAACATTCGAAAAAAAAAAAAAAATGAACCCCTCTATAGGGTTTGGGTTTGCATAGACACAGCGATTCGTCACTGCTTGTCTGTCATGTTCAGCTCATCCCTCATCAATCTCAGGTTGTAACTGTATTACATTGGGCAAAAAAACAAAAAACAAAAAAATAAAAGGGGCAAAGGATGCAGATAAATGGACAGTGTAACACAGCTCGTGGCTGGCTGTCCCGATCCTCGCCTAGCAGCTGCCACCGACGCGTTGCGCGTCGCCTGCCATTCCACCCCCCTTTTGGAAGGCCGGAAAATCATGAACATTTGTTGGTTTCATTTAGCTTTTGTTTTCCACTTGAACACAAGCACTTTCCTTTTGTATAATTCGTTTGTTTTCATTTTGCTTTTTCGGTTTTTGTTTTTTTTTCTTTCGATTTCGGTTTTTTTTTTGTAGCTCACTCACTTAATTAATTTCGAGTTGAAGTACCTTCACGCAACTGGCTCATGAAATGAAAATCAAATTAAATTATTGCTTTTGTTAGTTATTGTAGTCTTTGACCTCACGAGGGGGGTACTGCATCTCCCCTCTCTAATCGCATCAAAAAAAGACGAGGAGAACACATGTGGAGAGTGAATACAGAAAGAAACGAGAGAGAAACAGAGAACGGAAATGTAAAAGAATTGCACAAATTATACAAATTGATTCACAATTGAAAATCGTTTGAAAAGACTTTTCCAAAAAAAAATTGCCTAACGAGTTAAAAGTTTTTCTTTGTCATGCTGAGAACAGGAAAATTAATTTTAATTGGGAAATTTCTATTACGCAATGGTGTGAGTAACAGGGAAAGGGTAAAAACAACTTACTACAATCTTGATAATTTGTATATACATTTATTTAAGCTAATATTTCAGCTAAATAGTTCACACGAATTTCCCAATGATTAAATATCTATAAACAAACTCATTTTCTTTAAGCTCTTCATGAGGATTGTTTCAGCAATTTGCTAAGTACAAGATCAATAACAATCGAACTTTTCCAGTTTCGGTTGACAAGAAACTTGCCCATGAATACGGAAATGAATCCAAAATTTCTACTTCAATTAGATGCGCTCCCATTCGTATTGGGTAAATATCGATATGCTGAGACTGTTGCCATAATGAATGCCAAAATTCTGCGTCAGGTACAGAGACTTTATCTTGGAAATAGGAAAAGTCCTTTTTTTAGCTACTTGTCCAAATTGACAGTTTTAAGGGTTCAGTTAGCCAGAAGAGAGTCTGTATGTGATTATTTTTAATATTGAATATGACGGACATTTCCTTAGGTTTTGTCATTATTCATTTTTCGATAGAATTTTAGTGATCAAAGTGTATAAATTTTTTGTTTTGTTTTTCAAAAATATTTAAATATAATGTCAAGGTTTAAATTTTGAAAGACAAAGTTCAATGCAAAAATATTTGGTTTATAAATCATACATTTTAATCAAAATATTGTCAAGTAAAACTAAAGTCAATTTAGATCATATACAAAAATTAAGATAAACTAGTAAATTTATTTGAACTTGGGATGACACCAATTTTGTGGGCCATTACAGAATCTTTTCCACTTCCACTTCTTAAGATCAAACGATTTTGGCTTTAACTATTTTAAAATTAATTTATGTGAATCGATTAGGTCAAAAAGACTCTCACATTTATCTTTCCATGAACAAGTTTTCAAACGAACGTGTACTCATTTGCTTAATCCAGTTGCCAAAGTTGTAAATTTTTGTAAAATATTCAAATATCAAATGTATCGAATTGATTGATTTTATTATATGCCAATCAATGTGAGATTTAAGTTTCTGGCCAATGTCATCGGCTTTAGATTAGCTTATAAACAACTTGAAAATTAATAATATAAATTAATTAAGTGGCACACTTTAAAATCATTTGCATCTTCCAAGTAAATGAAACTTAAAAACCGATAAACTTGTTTTTGACACAAATAACCACTTTTGATACAAATCATTTAGTTTAATCCAAGATTTTGGAGAGACAACATAGGAAAAAAAAAGAAAACGAGTAAAAAACAAAAACGATCGCTTTATTTTTTTTTGTCAGTTTTAAATGTCAGAGAGACAAAGGCGCCACCCACTAAATGACATTTTGTTTGCTTTATGAGTTTGTTTAGCTATTTTGGCAGCAATTCTTTGCAGTTGAATGAATTGAGTGCAATTCCAATTAAGTTTAACAAAAAAAAAAAAAAAACCCAAACTCTGCAACAGACAAAACAGAATACCGGAAGTGCAACGATTGCAGTTTGTTTGTTGGTTTTTTCTCAATAGTTTGTTTTTTTTTTTGTGCAAATTGCAACGGAAACTAAATAAATTGTAATTAACTGCCGGCTCTTGAGTGCACATGGCTTGGGACTGAGATTGGGAGTGGTGGTAGGTTGGTAGGTTGGTTGGTAGGTAGGTAGGTTGGTCGGTCGATTTGGATCTCGAGCCCTGTAATCATTTATTCCACATGAATTTGCATAACTATGTTGAAACTTGAGGGGTCAGAGTTTTGAGGATTGCAACTGGTCATAAATGAACCTGAACCTGAAACGAATGACATATAGAAGCAGATTCGAAATGCATTCGCCAAAAAATCAGTTGGATCCGATAGAACTTGGTACAATGCATTACAATTAGGGGATGATCGGGATAAGAAGGATGCTGATGCTGACGCTGATGATGATGATGATGATGATGATGCTGAAACTGCTGAGAATTCTAGCTCACTCTCTCTCTCTCTCTCTCTCTCTCTTGAGAGGGAAAGTGATAAATATTTTGCGCTTGGTTGACAGCTCATAAACATTGACATCTCCGCAGTCAATGGCATTGACAACGAGAATGACACTGACAATGACAATGACAATGACAATGTTCAATCAGGTACACACAGCACACTGATTAGTTTTTAGGATTCATCCTTTTGATATCGACTACTGACTGTACTACTACTGCTACAAGTGGAAGGTGGTTGGCAGCTGTCGGCTTTAGTTGTAAGAGCTGATGATTACAACAATCCACCAACTACCTACCTACCCCTACCCCCTTCCCAGTCGTTGTGTGATGGATGATGATGTCCAGTTTCCCGTGGGGGTTGTTGCTCTTGGCCAAAGTCAATATGCAACGGATTCAACAACTTACAACTTTAAAAATTACCATACTCTGCTCTGCCTTAATGCAGCCAGCCCCTTGAGCTGAGGTTTTTTTTCGGGTTTGGGTTTGGGTTTCGGTTTCGCTTTTCCACACATTGTTTATAATGCATTTTCACGGCGGGACACCCCGATAAAATGAGAACTACAATGGAATAAAGTGGGCGTTGTAATGTTGACACTGTAATTTACGCATTGCACCTTTTTTGTTCTCCTCTTTCTTATTTTTTTTTGTTCCTTCATGGGTTTCAAGAATATTTGCATAATAAATAAATACTTCGAATAGCGAAAGGGCTATGTGTCATTGGGTTGAGGTAATTTGATACGGCGAGGTACAGTTGTCAAATATTACAACAAATTTACGCTATAACATAACAATTGGTCATAGAGGTTGAAGTATTGAACCAACCCTCGATAAGCGACCAGCGACCCGCGGGGTGTCAATTTCAAAGCTCCAACAGATGGCAGCACCTTCATGTAGTGCTTTGGGACACAGCGTAGCTCAAGCCTCTTTAGCTCAGTGGCAGAGCACTGGTCTTGTAAACCAGGGGTCGTGAGTTCAATCCTCACAGGAGGCAAACTCAAAATACAAACTTAATTTTTTTTTAATATATTTTATTTTAACTTAAAAGTTTGAGATAATTTTTACAAGGGTTTCTTTTCCATTAGAACAATTAAGAAATATAAAAAAAATTTCATTTAAATTTCTTATTAAATCACATTTTCGATGGCCAAAGTTAGTAGCTTCAATTTCCTATGCCAACCAAACAAATAGAATTAGCACATTTTTTAAATTTTTATATATGAATAAAATAATATATATAAAATAAATACAAAATTTAAAAATATTGAAAGCGTATTTGGGCAAAAGTTTTTAATTAACTTGCTTTGGAATGTATATAAGTGTTTATTATATACATATTGTCAATTTAATAAATTTTTGCATGATTGAGTTAAAATTAAATATGTATTTTTTTTTAAGTTTAGATTTGTTAAACTCTTGTTTAGTATTGGGCCTCAATTAATAAGATGACTTTTGCTTAAGTTTTCTAGCTTCATGAAACTATTAAAAATAAAAATAAAAAAATCCATCAAAAAAGTAACAATTATATTTTTGCCTCCTGTGAGGATTGAACTCACGACCCCTGGTTTACAAGACCAGTGCTCTACCACTGAGCTAAAGAGGCGAATAGCCCCACTGTGCCAAATAAGTTGTTTCATTTCGGGGGTTAGTTTCTTCAATCGAACATCTCCCATTAATTGTAACTGCGATCTTTGGTTTTCTTTCTATTTTTCATTCAAGAGAAATTTCTCTTTCTCTCTCTACTCTCTCTTTGGTTCTAAAAATAAAAGAACTGAGGCAACAGAAGCTTTATAGAGATATACACCACGCGTTGTAGACACTTTTTTTTCGAAATTTTTCTTCCCATTTAGTCTGAATGCATTTTTCACTTGAAATAGTTTGAAATTTTGTAATATTTTTTATATCAACTTGCATAATTTAAAAGAAATATTAACTGCTTGAAAATGAAAACTCCATTAAGCGAAAAGACTGGTTTCTTTGCCGAATACTATTTGAAATTAAAGGAGACAGCAGGATCAAGTTGTGAATCAGACATTAGCAAATTATCGAAATGTCAAAGTGATGACGAGCGCGTGGCCTATGTGGATCAATTGGAGTGGGTGCAGAAAGGTGATGCGGACTTGCAGGTGAAATTGGAATTCCTTAATAAAGATGAGAATCGTGCAGCTGAGATCAAAGAAAGAGCCACCGCTGCCTTTAAGGCAAAGAAATGGTTGGAAGCCATGTTGCTCTATACCAGAAACTATATAACCTTGCCCAGTGATAAGATACCCGAGCTACGCATAGCTCTGGCCAATCGTTCGGCTACTCTATATCATCTCCAGAAATATAGGTGAGTTTCCCATGACTTCTGAGAACATTTTGTAATTCATTTGCTCTATATTTCAGTGAGTGCCTGTTGGATATTAAGCGTTCAATTGATTTAGGCTACCCCAAGGATTTAATTTACAAGCTCTACGAACGTCAGGCTCGTTGCTATATGGCTCTCAAGGACTATCCACATACCATCGAGGCCTTCAAGTGGGTACAAAAACTCTCAACCTAATTCTCTCCAAACTGATTATATCCGTTTTGTTGTACAGAAAATGCATCACAGCCATGGATGACTGCACATTAAGCTCTGATAAGCGAGCTAAACTCAATCTTGATGCCATGACTATGATTAAAATGCTTCAGTCGGATCCACGCACAGCCAAACAGGATGCCAAGCAAAAGAAGATTGCCGCTTTAACTAAATCCCCTCCTGCCCTGCAGGAGGAGAAGGAATTTCTTAGTGATCTAGTGCGTATTGATCAGAATAAGCAGGAAGGACGTTTTGCTCGAGCAGCTGCCGATGTGAAAATTGGTCAGGAGTTACTTGTGGAGCGCCCCTTTGTAGCTGTCTTATTGGAGAAATATGCCAAAACCCATTGCGAGAATTGTTTTATGCGGTAAGCTCTTAGCCAAGACACAAACCCCATAAAGGGGTGCAGCTAAGAAATTGAAGCTAAGTAACTAAAGATGCTAATTGAAGTTTTATCTACTAATAACAATAGCTAAATTTAATTTGTTAATTTTTTTCCAGCACCGTCGTTCCCGTGGCCTGTCCCCGTTGTGCCGATGTGGTCTATTGTTCGGAGAAATGCCAACAAGAAGCTGCAAAGAAATTTCATAAATATGAATGCGGTATTTTGCCTTCAATTTGGCGTTCGGGAGCATCGATCAACAATCATATTGCTCTGCGTATATTCGCCAGTAAACCTTGGTCTTACTTTAAGGAGTTGAAACCTTTAATTGATGTTGAATTGCCAGTGGAAAAGTTAATAAGGTATGTAGGAAATACATCTGTAACAAAATATTTATAATTTTTGATTGATTTCCAGTCTGCCCAAGGATGATTTTCGTCGTGTGGCTCAGCTGGAACGGCATCAGACAGAGCGACAGCCCTCGAATTTCTTTCAGCATGTCCTGATGGCTCGCTTCTTGGCCAAGTGTCTTAAGGCTTCGAACTACTTGGGCTCGCAGGAACCTCAGAAGGAAGATTTGCAGGCTCTTACTTCGCTTATCCTACGCAGTCTTCAGTTTATTCAATTCAATACCCACGAGGTGGCCGAACTACACAAATTTAGTTCGACGAAAAGTGAGAAATCGATTTTCATAGGAGGAGCCATTTACCCAACTTTGGCTCTCTTCAATCACTCGTGTGATCCGGGCGTGGTGCGATACTTCCGTGGCTCCACCATACACATTAATACTGTGCGCCCCATTGAGGCTGGGTTGCCCATCAACGAGAACTATGGCCCCATTTATACGCAGGACAAGCGCGAGGAACGTCAGTCGAGGCTAAAGGAACTCTATTGGTTCGAATGCTGTTGCGATGCTTGTCTGGAGAATTGGCCACTCTTCGAGGATTTGCCACGAGATGTTATACGTTTCCGCTGTGAGGCGCCCAACAATTGTGCCGCAGTAATTGAAGTGCCACCTACTTGCAACGATTTCATGGTGAAATGTGTGACTTGCGGTGAGAATACAAATATTCTCAAAGGACTCAAGGTCATGCAGGATACAGAAATGATGACACGCACGGGCAAGCGTCTTTACGAATCTGGCGATTACTCCAAGGCTTTATACAAGTTTATCGATCTACTGAGAATCATGTATGAAGTGTTGGCACCTCCGTTCCCCGATTTCTGCGAAAGTCAACAACATTTAAAGGATTGCTTCTTAAATTTGGGCAATGTCTATAATTTGGATTAATCACATGAGATTTATTTATAACAATATTTGGGATTCAAAAGTTTCTTCCATAAGAATAAATGCTGGGTCCTCGACAGGCGCCATTATAAAGTTTATAGCAACCATTTGGGCCGTGGTAACAGCAGCGATAGCAGGTTACTATAAAACCATAGGTGAGACCTAAAAATATATAAAGTTTAATTAAAATAACATGTGAAGAAAGGAGAAGGAGTTAACTCTTCAGTGAAAGGGAAACTCCAACGTCAAGAAAAGGATTTAAGTATACAGAGGTCTTGAGATATAGTCAGAGTCAGATGACTCGTTCTAATGGCCAATTAAATATTCTATTTTAGTTACTTGCCTCCGCATCTGAGTCTACGATAGGTAAGCTGCACAAATTCTTTTTCATAACAGGGAGTCCAAGGATTTGCAGCCTCAGGATAATAACTAGATGGATCCTGATGTGATGATGTTATAATTGAAGGAGATTCAGTTGTTGTTGTGGTGGTTTCTTCTATGGTAATGGGCCACTCTGTTTTAGTTGTGGTCCAAATTGTAGAAGGCAATTCTGTAGTTGTTGTTGTGTCAGCTTCAGTTGTTGTTGTAGTTAATTCAGTTGTTGTTGTTGTGATGGCCTCTGTTGTTGTTGTTGTTAAGTTAGGATTTCTTGGAAAATCTTCAGGAAACTCTGGTCTAACATCCTGACCCATCTCCACAAACGTAAACATCAAAAACAGGCAACAAAATTTAACTGCAATTTCCATTTCGCATAAAGTTTTGTTGTTTTTTTTTTTTTGTTTATATATATATTTCACTTTTTGTTCTTCTCGGCTTGCCATTAAAACCGAAACTGAATGAAACACATCAGTTTAAGCTTCGTTCTGCGGGCGGGTTTCGAAAAGGTGCCCGGCTGCTGTTGCTGATAAGCCGCAGACATGTAGCTCGCTGGGGAAAAACTCAATTTATTATTTCTATATACATACATATATGAACTTATATATTTACAACATTTTTCTTTAATACTGTTTATCAGTTCCTGGAAATTGACTTATATAATATTTATTTCGATTTGTTAAATGTTTTTCTTACAGTGTATAGCGTCATTGCCTTATCAAAGGCTGCTGTAGGTGAAATTCGACTAATTGTTTGCCGTTTAAATTACCTGCGGGTGACTGGGCCTCGGGTTACCTTGTAACAAATATGCATACATATATAACAATAAATACAAAACGAGTGCGTTTTTGTTCGCTTAAAAAGATGTGGGAAGAGTTAATGGAGGAAGCACAATTTGCATTCAGAACAAACGTTGAAAACGAAAGGCAAAGTACATACTTGAACTTGAATACGTCAAATGAAACGGAAACTGCACAAACGAAAGCAATCAATCATAGCAATATTACTCATGCAAAAAGGTGGCCATAAGCATTTCTTTTCCATTACACTCACTCTCTAGGCCTTATCTCGACTAATTAAAAAATCTTTTTCTACGAAAAACTAATGACAAATTTAGTTAAGCAACTTTCATAAGTCAAATTTATATATACATACATGTATATTACTTTAAGCCATATATTTTAGAGTTAGTTTTCAAAACAGATAACAAATTTCAATTTTACTGGCATGCCTAAAAGTATGCAGCAAGTATTTGCAAATCAACTAAAAGATACTTGACATTCTTTTCAACCTTTGCATGCAATAAAATGAAGCATTTTCGAGTGTATGAAAAAATATTGTTAACTCAAACCAAATGGTATGTTTATCTATCAGATACTTTTTGTAAATATACAAAGAATAAAAGCAACTTTTTGTTGTATAAAACCTTGCAAAAGACCAACGTATCTCGCCAACGACCATACCACGCTGAATACATCGGTTCTCGTCCGATCACCGAAATTAAGCAGCGTCGGGCGCGGTTAGTACTTAGATGGGGGACCGCTTGGGAACACCGCGTGTTGTTGGCATTCCAACGATTTTTTTTATAGATACTTTTTTGTAAAAGATACTTTTTTATTTTTAAACAAAATAGTCCTAAGATTGAACATTTTCCGTTGCCAGATTTTTAATAGTATGTATATCAGATGCAAAAGTGGAACTTCCCTTTTATTCCCTCTTGAAATACTTTTTAACTAACAGTTCTTTTGGATAGAAGATTTGTTGGAACTCCGTTTATTTCGATTTCACATTTTTTTGGAAAAAACTATATAAAAAGATACTTCATAACAAAAACTCTTATAATACTTTCTGAAAAAAATTTTTTAAAGAAGACTATTATATATAAAGGCGCTTTCCTTACTATTATTATGATATATCTATGTTTAAAAGATACTATTTAATATCTTATTTAATTGCTTTGAAGAGGGAGTGAAAAATTACATTCATTTTACTAGCAACAAATTGATTTTTATATTTGTGCTGACATTTTTAAATCTAACTCTTCGAGTCCTTAATAAATCTTTTAAAAATTATCCATAGATGATACCTTTATATTTTCAAATATATATATGTACCTATTTTTTCAAACTTCTACTAGAATATAACCGATTGGAAATATCTAAACAGGTGGATATTCCGATAACATTTATATAGTTTTTTTCGCTTATTTAGATGATGTTCAATGGTAGTAAATTCACTTGACTGAAATTTGTATCTATTAGATACAAAAGCTTGCCTGTTCGAAATAACGAAAACGTATGGGAGCTTTCAATGGAGCTTTTTGGTCTATAAAAGGATGTATTTGAGCAGCGTTTCTCGCCAACGACCATACCACGCTGAATACATCGGTTCTCGTCCGATCACCGAAATTAAGCAGCGTCGGGCGTGGTTAGTACTTAGATGGGGGACCGCTTGGGAACACCGCGTGTTGTTGGCATTCCAACAATTTTTTTTTTTAGTTACTTTGTTTTATAAGATACTTTTTCATTTACAAGATACAAATCTTTTTAAATTTCTAGTTTTGATGTTTTAATAGGAAAATTTATTTATTTTGACGGATTTCTGTATTTTATAAAATAAAAATGTATTTTATAAAAATATAAAATTTCCTTACTGAATTTTTTAGCTCTGAAGTCAATAAAATTCGCAATTGATTCTAGTAGAAAACGCAGTTATTCAAATTTTTCTTAAATTTTTATTACACATATTCAATAATACAATTAGAATTACAAATACAAATCGGATTTGTTATAATTTATCGAATACTTGAGTGCTTGCAATTATTCGTGCTTGGTATACGTCGATTTTATAGACATTAAGAATATCATCAACAAACAATCAACATTTATAGGTTTTTTTTGTTTTGATTCCATTGAAAATGTGCTTTCGAGATTTAAAAAAATATAATTTAAATGCTTAAAATTAAATCATTTTCATTTAAAGTGGTAACAAAGGGATTTTTATTTTTCAACAAATAAAAATTGCTCAACAGTTTTTCGTTTGTTTTTGTGAAGGTACTAAACTAAAATTCAATGAATGGAAATGAAAATGGGAAATGGTAAGAGAGAAGGGGAATGGATGTATGTGAGTGTGTGTGTGTGTGTGAGGGGGTGCGAAAAATGTGTGTAGCAAAAGTGTATCGATAGCTGGGACAACAATTAATGAATATTAAGGAATTCCTTAGAATTAAAAATCATACGAGCTGGCCTCATCGTCGCCCTTGCGCACTTTGAAAATAAACTTGTAGATAAGGCCAGCCAAAATGCCACCAGCCAGAGGACCCACCCAGTAGACCCAATGATTTGCCCACAATCCTTGGACCACAGCCGGGCCAAAGGAGCGAGCTGGATTCATGCTGGCGCCAGTCAATGTAATCTGCAAAGAGAAACAAATTACTGCCAATTCTTGGACCATCATTGGAATCGAGTGACTTACAGCGCACAAGTGTCCTGCGGCAATGGATAGACCGATGGCGAGAGGAGCCGATCCTTTAATATCCTGACGACCAGGATCCGACACTGCCTTGACCACAAACACCAAAATAAAGGTAATCAGGGCCTCAATCAATACAGCTTGACCCACATCCAAGTCTCCATTGAATGCCGAGATACCCAAATCATGGCTACCAATGCCAGCCAGAGCCACTTTGATCACAGCTGCTCCAGCTATGGCTCCCACACACTGCACAATGATGTAGAAGGCGGCCTTCAGAATGCTCATCTCGCCCACAATGAGGAAACCAATGGTGACAGCGGGATTGATATGACAGCCACTGATGTGACCCAGACCCTGGAAAAGTCAATAAGAAAAACATTAAATGAGCAACTAAATAACTAATATCAGTTCAAAGCTTGGGTTTATCTTTCAAAGCATTCGAAAAAATGAGAGAAAAGGTAATCAAAGGCAACTCGTGTGCTGCCTCTGTTTGCTTAAGTGAACGATGAAATGAAGTATTAAAATGGCAAGCTATTAAAAGTAGTTACAGAAAGTTGAATATTTTTTAATAAGCCCATAAATATTGCAAAACACACTTCATTATATAAACGCTTATTGTTAAATAGTTTTTAAGTTAAACAGTAGGCACGTTCTCATTTCGAATTAGCCACAAATATTTTCTCAATTAGCCCTCAGTTAGAGGACTTGGCCAACACTCTGCCTTTCCAAAAAACTCGAATCTTGGAAAAACAACTGACCTTTTTGTTGGAAAATAAAAAAGTATCTTTTACAAAAAATATCTATAAAAATAAATTGTTGGAATATGCCAACAACACGCGGTGTTCCCAAGCGGTCCCCCATCTAAGTACTAACCGCGCCCGACGCTGCTTAATTTCGGTGATCGGACGAGAACCGATGTATTCAGCGTGGTATGGTCGTTAGCGTAAGACGTTGGTCATCTGCAAGGTTTTATACAACACAAAGCTCTAGCGAAAGCTCCCGTAAGTGTGCAAGGACATGCTGAACTTTTATACGCATTGTCAAGAAACTCTCAATGAATTCACTAGAAACGTTCCTTTTTCTTTTGAGAAATCTCATGAAACTTGTATGAGAAATTATCAAAGGATTTACGCTTTAAAAACTTTTTATACATTAAACTACAATGTTGCTTGCATCAAGTTCTCGTATTTAAGCTTTCTTGGCTTTCTGTTGACCTCACATCAGCGCTTTTAGTTTAAGATACAAATGTATCTCCAAGTTTTCTTCTGCAGAAGCTCTTGTTAATCAATAGATTAAATTTCAATTGAACATATCGAAGGAATATCAAATTAATATAGATATAAGATGTTTTTTTACTGTCTTGTCTTGACTTTGGCTCTCTGTCAAATGTCAACTTGTCGTTGGTATCTTTAACATCTCTGGGTTTGGTAATGTTTACCCTTTTCGTTTTTACTTCATTTCTGCAGTCCCATGGCAGCTGACAATGAGTTGGTTCCTCTTGAGTTTCGCCTCAATTTTGTTGTTGCTAGTCGATTTTTGGCAATTGTTGCACAATAGACAGCAAAAATTGTGTGCAACGACAACGGATACAAGCAATTTGTCTAAGTTGAAGAGATGCACTCCAAAAAGTCGATGTCGATCGTAATTTATATATGTAGTTTCTATCTATAAGTAATCTCTATGCGTATATGTGTGTGTGTATCTTTAAAGTTCAAGCATCTTTTATAGCTAAAAGTAAAAGTGTGTTTTATGTTCTGTTTAGTCATCATCTCAAGCCGGTCTCCAGTCTCTGTCTCTCACACAATACACAAGCGCAAAGCAACGCAGTTCAAGTGAAATCACTTCACTTTAGGCAAAATGGAAATCAAACAACAAATTGCCACTTGAGTGAGCTAAGTCCGACGAGTATATTCGTATGAATGAAAATGAATAACGAGCAAGTTTTGCAGCAAACAAAAAACAACACCAACAACAACAACAAAACACGCAATATTGCAAGGCCCCCAAGGTCGATGTCGATCTACTCTCTATACAGTGTATCGTATCTCTCTGCTTAGGCAGGCTTCTATGTAGCTCCATATCTTTTTCGGTTTGGTTGTTGGTTTATGCTTTTTGGTTGATTTCAATTCGATTTTGATATGGTTTTGCTCCTCGGCCAATGTCGTCGGCGTTTACTGTGTGTGTGTTTAATTAATAAATGCGAAAAAAACCGCAAAGTTAGCTTGGTCCAGCACACACACACACACACACACACGCATACAAAAACGCTAATTACAAACCGCCGAGCCGAGAGCAAAATCAAGTCACTTGCAGGTAAAACTCATGCAACGCCCCGGCTCCAAGTTGTAGCTACGGCGAGGCAACTTCAACTTGACATTTTGCTCATGCGTGTTGCTTTGCAGTTGTTTCTTTTTTTCTTTGATTTTTCCCAACCCGCCGCCACCCTTCGCCGACCTCCGATCACCTTCCATTTGTTCGCAGGTGACTGTGTGAAAAATGCATCAAGATCATGGGGCATTAAATCCAACACGACTCTAGGCCTAAAACGTTTTGTTAACGTTGTTAACCACCATATTGTTCTGTTAGTTTCTGATGGTTGCTTTTCTTTTTCTTTTTTTTTTTTGGCTTTTGTGCTACGTTGAGCAGTTTGATTCTTTTGTGCTCAACCTTTTTTTTAATTGCACACTTGAGTCACACTCTTGAAATTAATCAAATTTTTAATGGCCCAAGTCGCGTATAGTTAAATAGAGAGAAAGATTGAGATATCGATTGAGCAGCGTGCGATCATACGTACCCAAGACCTACAATTAAACTTAATTTATGCAACAAAAAGATTATGTTGCAAATAAATTTAATACACAAAAACCAAAAGGTGAGTGCGTGTTAAACTACACCGAAAAGGAATGAGTCATTTCAAGATTTTTGAGATCCATAAAACTGAGAAATAATAACAACATTAGATTTGAAATTTTCCTAAAACATAAACAATTTTTATCTCAGATTAAAAAAGTAAAAGACGCAAATCTTCCTTTACTCGTTAGAACTAGGGCAAGAAGCAATGCCTACTCGTTACTCGTTAGAATTGTAGTCAGTTGATTAAGCAACAGTGTCTATACTATAAATTATCGAATGCTTTTGAAATCTTCAGTTTTTATCCCATTTTATTGACTTTGTGGTGCAGTAAAAGTTTAATCGCTGAGCATTATAAGCTTAATCTTGATGACTTTACTGTCAATAAATCACATTCTTTCGAAACTTGAAATTAAGAATGCATTAATTTCAATTAGGCAAAGCAGATGATTATTGAATGTGTCACACGTTTCTTGTGTATATCAAAAACTTCAAAAAACTTTTTATTCTGAATCTGTATTTCAAAGATTTGTTCTACAATATTGTTTGCAACTCACTTTAAATGACTGACCAAATACAATGAGTGCTTAAGTGTATGTCACAACTAAAGTCGTAAACTAAGATGGAAACAAGGTAAATCTATCTATCCTACTAATAGAAATTTCTAACAAGTCAAGTATAAGAATAATGGACAATGCACTAGCCAACAACGAGAGAGAGAGAGCTTTACTCGCCGCAACAGTTACTCGCTACTCGTTACGCAGTTTGCAAATTGAGTCTAGAAACCCACTGCAAATCAATTAATTGAAAAAAGAAAGGTAACAATATGCCAGTTGCTTAATATTCAATTCCAGATCAAAGTCATTAAAATGCAATTTCAGTTATACGCTTGTAAACAAAACATAAGATTAAATTGCCCATTGACTGAATCTTGAAACGCAATTCAAGCATTAAATAGAACCAAATGGTCACTCAAGCATTCTACTTGGCTGCTTCGCTTTGGCTACAACAAGTCTGCCATAATATGTGGTTAACAAATATATATATATATATATATATATATATAAAGACATTTGATCGGCTTACGCATGAGTTGCAGTCAGAGTGTCTGCTCGCATTTGTTTTGCGTTTTGCGTTGTTGTGGCAACATTTACGCGTTTTAAATCATATTTTATGGCTTTTTTAGTTAAATTGAATGTTAACTTGTTTCATTTCGAATTCGTTCGATTTCGTTCTGGTTTTCTGCAATTGCCAGCAAATGTTGCCAAATCGCTCTCAGATCCGAGGCAATGCCAAAGCCAAAGCCACCCAACCAAAAGACAAAGTCGGTGTTGAAGTTGCTTTAGAAGTCGGTCCGTTTAAAAAAAACATCAAAATAAAAGTTCAAAACGTGAATGGTCATACGCACAAATTTCGAGTTGTTGTTGTTGTTGTTGTTGTTGCAGTTTCTTGATTTGTGGCTTACTAAACACACAAACAAATGCGGGTCTCTTCGATATACATATAACATATATATAAATATTTCTTTATTTTTATTTTTTGTGATTTCGCCAATCCCCCTTAACTTGTCTGATCGAAATCTAAAGAAAATCACACACAAAAAACTGCCGGCATTTGAAAATTTATTTTGTTTACGCGACCTGCATATAAATAATGACAAAGAAACAGCAAAACAATGCGAGTCATAGGGGGGAATTTCTATTATTGTCTGACTATAAAATGCAAATCTTAGAAATTTTTGTATTTTTATATAAAATCTTTGTGTTATAGCGTTGCGCTTTCTTGGCAGCTTGTCAGAAACAAATTTAGCTGCCTGGAATATATACAGGGTGAGCTTATTTTTCAATTAGAAACTGCAATGCATTCAAAAATTAAAATAACAGCGTTGGAAAGCGTTGGCAGATCACGCAAAAGTATGTAAAATGGAATGAAATTAATTAACATAGTGCGATCTATGAAATGGGATTACTATTGGTTCGCCCTTTATTGGAAATATCTCTACGAGCCGTGCATTACAAGCAAATTACAGAAAGTATATAAAATGTAATTATTTGGAATCGATGGAATTGCAAGATTTTAAATAATATGTGGAGTGCGCTTACTTTTAAACCATTAATAGCCCTGCATTCGAAAACTCACTTAAAGTACTGCTTAACAGTGT
Source organism: Drosophila nebulosa (assembly GCA_024703675.1). NCBI lineage: Eukaryota > Metazoa > Arthropoda > Insecta > Diptera > Drosophilidae > Drosophila > Drosophila nebulosa. The sequence goes on along the minus strand of CM045725.1, from coordinate 9,769,753 downwards.
TGGTAAGCGCAAAATGGAATGAAATGGAATGGAATTATCTAATATAAGACTTCAGAAGATAAGAAAACATTGCCCTATGAGTCCAGAAGAATCAAGTTCTTTCTAACATGTTTTTGAGCTCACTTGATGACACTTTTTAAGCACAAAAAGAATTTGTCTAATTGATCCCTCGCCCTATATATCAAGATGGCCCATTAAAATATTGCATTTTTCACAATAATTTCTCTCACTTTCTGTTCGCATTTTCATCATTATGATATTACGAGAAACAAACAACTCGCGCCATCCACATACCATATAAGCAGAGGCATTAAATTACCTGCAATTAGCACGTTTCTCATTTGACGCGTTTCCATCGCTTCATTGAACAGTTAGCCAGCTATTCATTATATTTATTGCCATTGTTTTTGTAATATAATGACGAACAATACTGAAACTATGAGCGTATGTATGTATGTATATACATACACAATTGTCGTCGTATGTTAGGAAATACCACTGGAGGAGGAGAGTTCAGCCAACCCAACCGAAACCGAAACGGTAAGTAGCAAAACTCGGACACAGTCTCGCGACTCAGACTTAGAGTCAGACTCAGACCTCAGCCTCGTGCCACACGTCATCGCCTCCAAACAAAATGCAACCTAATCGAACGTGCCACACAATTGCCAATGCAATCTTTCACCTGATGCTGTTGGCCCGTTCGCTGTTGACGTTTGGTAATCGAAACAAATTTGTTAATGTTCAGCCAACAATCATTTATGTTAGATAGTGAAAATGTGATGTAACTGTCTTTAAATGTTTTTGTAATATCATATTTCTGGGCATAATTAAGGGGCTAGAAAGGAGAGTGTGGTCATATGACAATAGCCTAAGTCAGAGTAATGTTTCGTCTTTGAGTAGAGCTGCAAGGCATCTTTGTCGGGATTTAGATCTACATAAATTAAGGTATTTAAGATTAAGAGATCAAGAGATATATATCTAGGAAATTTAAGGGGTAAAACCGATGACTTAAAAGTGGGACAGATTATTATATTAACTCCTTTTAAGGGCGACTTAGATTGACCACATTTTTTTTTAGTTCGTTCCAGTCTAAATGGTTTTTCTACATTTAATTAAGAATGTCCTAATATTTGATAATATCTGCTGAATAAGTGTGCCAGGCATATAAAACTGAAGTCTCGAAATTTCCAAGATACAATTAGAACTTATCTACAATTTAAAATTGAAATCTTGAACTCAAGAAATTTCTAATAAAAAATTAAACAAATTAGAAACTTGCAAAAGTGATGAAATATATAGAAATTAAAATGATTTCCATGACATAAGCATTAAATCTAATCCTAATTAAGGCAAATCTTTAGATTTAATTAGGAAATTAATTTAGGAAATTAAAAGTGTTAAATTGGTTAAAATCAAATGTGGCCTACATTTTAATTAAAAGTCTAGTAAATAATAAAACGTTTTTAACTACATAAGCAAAAAAATTGTAGTCTTTAGGAAAAAAAATTTTTCTCTAACCATAAATTTAATGAAATTTAAAGTCGTTTGTTTAAAAATACTTTTAAGTGGCAAAATCAATTTTAAACTTTGTTTCAACTCCTTTTCGATTGCATAAATCAATCATTTATTGGTTATATTCATTGGTAATTTCTTTGCCTTAACCTTAAAGCGATTTTTCATGTTTCAAGTGAAGGAAAATCAGTGCCAAAGAGTCATAAAATTTTATTTGTTGCTTGCCATAAATTCAAATAAAATCTGATTGGCGTTTAAAAAGAGAAAAAAAACAAAAAATACCCCAGTCAAAGCCGAGCATAACGTAATTAAACGCATAATAATCTAATTGCATATTTTGCGTGTTGATTAATGTTAATTGCCCCGATGCAAGCAGCCGGAGCAGCAGCCGGAGCAGAGTCACAGCCACAAAGTCTTTTGGCCATAAGCGAGTTGAAGTTCCATTTCGTATATTGAAAAATGTTACTCATACGACGCGTGTACAGTGCTGCCAGCGGTTAATGACTGTGCGTGTGTGTGTGTGTGCGTCTGTAAATCTGTCAATTTTGTAAATTACATTCGCAGCTTGTTTTGTTGTTGTAGTTTTGCGTTTAAATGCCAATGTCTTTGCCCAAAACGCAGCAAAAGTTTTGTGAATGAGACGCACGACGACTGAAAGTGTAACGCGGCGGTGGCGGTGTCCTTGAATAAACAGAAATACACACACACACACACTCAGTTACAAATCTTTATATATATGTATATATGCCCATGTATATATGCAATTGCTAGATAAATTCATGCATTGCCTCTCTCTGTATGATTGAATTTTGGATACGGTAATTTTTTGGTAATTTTTCAATTTGAAATTTTCTGTTCGATATGCGCTTACCTGTGCCAATGTGGCCACCGTCAAGCCAAAGGTGAATGCAATCTGTGGTACACTTCCGCTGCTGGTACTGCCAACGCCAACGAATATCAAGAAAAATGTTCCAATCAGTTCACCCAGCAACATTCGCCATATTTTCTTGTTCTCGGTTATATCGGCAACGCCCACAAATTTCGACATGTCTGCAATGCATACGTATATATATATATATATGATTTTCATTCATTATGCTAATCAATTTATTTGTAGATATTAATTTTGTTATTTTTCACATTGTTTGATTAATTAATTTGTTCACTTCCTGACAACAGCAAAAAAGATGCCACTCAAAAGCTCCTCGCTTAGTTCAATGCTAATTGTTTCGGGATGTTAATTAATTTATTCAAAAAACACAACAACAACAGCAACAACAAACAAAACAATTCATTGGCAAAAGTATGCGAAACAAGTTTTCCATACCAACAGCTACTTGTATCTACTATATAGAACTGAGAATCTCAAAGTCTTAACTACATTCAAGTCTTGTGCTTCTTTCTTTTTATCATCATGTTTATTTTCAGTTGGCTGATACTGAGGACATGATCATAAATGGCTTTAACCTTATTATTTAAGCCAGTGCTAAGCCACATGTAAATAGTTGAAAATATTTTATTTTAACTTAATATATATAGATACAGTTATCATGCCACAGTTCTAGTAGGTGCCAGTCACTTGACTGACTTTCAGGGCATCACTCAAAAATAAAGAAATCGCTCTTACTGATAAGCAAAACAAAACAAAAAACGAGGATACATTCAGCTGAGACCCCAAGAAGTTAAGTATTGGAATTCAATGTGAGCAGGTAAAAGAGTCTTTTTTTCTATATTCAATAAAGTCTTTTCTGTGTCTATGAAGAAAAAAAATAGATGCAATCTAAAGAACTCTCGAAGAAATAAATATTGTTTGAGCACTTGGGCACCATCAAAAAATAGTGACAATGTAGCAAAATATAGTTTCTAAAGGAAATATACGCCCACACTTTTATGCCATCTCTACAGAGGAACAGAGGTTTCTTATAAGAACGAAGTCTTCCTCGAAATCTTCTTTGAATCTCATCCAAGTTAGCATTTTTATGTGATAGATCACTTTCTCCGGTTGTCAACTCTTTGTGCATTGTTATCAGTGATCACTTTTCCTTTCTTTATATGCCATATGAATGTGACCAGCATTATGGCTTGTGGCTACTGTTCTTATCAAATATATACGTCGAGTGAGTAAGTGAGCCAAGTTCGCGTAGTTTTTTTAATAGGGCAATTATCGGGTTTTGGAATGTTCAAACCACTTTAAGTTTTCGTTAGCCTTGTCCCATGATTTCACAAAAATAGAAGAAAAAAAAAAACTTGAATACAACTTCATTCAGAATTCACATGGAGTAGAGCTATATCTACTCTAAATATATATGTATATATATATCAAATGACAAAATAAATCATGAAACACATGTGCCAGGCATACCAAAAATAAACAAAACAAAAGATAGCAACAAATTGTGTGTAAATATAAAAGTGAACTTTTCTTCCTATATCAAAAATTTAAGTTCTATTTATCAAAGTCAAAGTGATAAACAATTCATTCGATGGGAGGGGGAATTTTTTTCTGAGAATTCAATCAAAAGTAACAACGCAACTTAGAATCAGTTAGTAACTTGGATCTGTTGTTAGTTTCTTAAATATAGAAAATGTAGTATTAACTGACTTATGTTTTCGAGATGCCCTTTCAAAAATGTTAAACCCCATTTACAAGGCGACAATCCATCAATCAATTCACTAATCAATCAATGTGCAACAAAGTGCATAAGAAATTAATAACTTCATCTTCAATTAATGTTTGATTGTTTAATAATATTAATCATTAGAATGATTTATTTATGCATTTCTTACTCTGCAGTAACAGATGCTGTTGGGGTATATCAAGTTAAGCAAAGTTTACGTAACAGATAAAGGAGAGTTGCTCCATGTTAATCCAAATTGTCTTGCCCATTTGATTAACGTTTCTACAAGTTTTATATCTGTGATTTCTCAATGTATAGAATAACATTAATTTATCGAATTATCCCAGTTATCGATTGAAGTGATATCGATAATGAGTCGAGAGACAACGCTGGTATGCGTGGAAGTTGTTAAGAGATCGACAACAAAAAGATGCATCCTAGACTTTGTAACCTTTTACAACATGTCTTTCTTGAAATCAACTATGATCGACATTTATGAAGATTTAAAATCAGGTAAGCAAATCAAAGGGACTTTATATTTTTTATTTTGTAAGTTTAAATTACATTATTGCATTGGTCTTAAATTCGTTTAAGTAATCCAAATTGAAGTGCTTTATAGTATCCTTTTAAAAGAGAGAAATTTAGCTTTTAAAATAAATCGGGAGACAAACTGCCGACTTGACTGTGTCCTAACCAAACAAAAAACTAAACTCGATCTATAATATTTTCATTCTCTTGTTTAAAACCTTTTACTACCTCCACGTTTCACTGAAGCAGAGAATCTCAAAGTCGACGTTAAAGTTTTAATTCAAAGCAAAGTTGAAATTTGCAAATGAAATTGAAATGGGAATGAAAATTAAATTTCAAGTTCAATGAAACCTGTAAATGCGAAATATTAAGTCATATACTTGACACGCTCTGCCAATATTTCATCTACAATAATTAACACTTTTGTTTCACTTTACGCAAATCACACTCAAAGTTTATTTGTGTTTTAGTTACAATTATAGCTTAAGCTACATATATATATCTATATATTCCTATATATGTATGTACATACATATGTAGCTATCTATATTCAGTTTGACGGCTTATACAGGTTTAACTTGACTCAAATAATTGATGGGATTGTTGTTAAAAACGGGGGGATTTGGCAATAGCAATTTGTCATATTTGTAGCCCAGTTTATGAGCCAGAGGCTACCGTATAATTGGCCATAAAGATAGCCAAAGAGAGAGTTGGTATCAAACAGCGGAAAACTAAATCTTATCGCCCTAATCTAAATTACTTAGCCAGGCCCAAACACCTAAACACAGTTTGTGTTCGGCTGCTGCCTATTTGAGGTCAAATTCCATCCAAAGTTTGTAGGCCTATTTTTTTTTTTTGTTGGTTTTCTCTCTATCACATCCTTGGATCTAATGTATAAAGTGTGTTCGAAACAATCGAAACACACAGAAATCAGCAAAACTGAATCTTGCAAATAATAAATAATAATAATAATAACAATCATAATAAACAATAACAATTGAGGGCGTGACGACAAGGCAGACAAATGGCAAAGAGTTATAACTACGCATGTGAGACAAGGCTAGATAAATTGTTAAGTTGCTAAAGATTTCAATATATGATCATGAATGCCATTAGGCTTCGAAATTTGTCTAATATTTCCAATTAATTGTAAGAGTCATGCCACAAAAAAAAAAGCACCAAAAACGTAAAACGAAAATACTTAGTTTTAAAACACAATTACACAGTACAAAAAAGTATTAGAGTAGAAATAGAGAAATGGAATTTACTGACTTCAATTGAACTACTCTAATCTATCTTGATTGCCAATGGAAATCTTAATGAAACTATCTCGGAAATTCATTTGACTCCAATACAAAGATCAATAAACAATAAAAATCTAAATTGGTGACTAAGAAAGTAAAATATTCATCACAAAATGGGGAAACTAGTTGGAAAATTACGTGAAATCAACACCATTCGAAGTTTTACCTTTGAAAAGTTGTCTAAAATGTGAAAGAGCGACCAGTGTATGTTCTTCCTAGAAGTGAGAATAGTTCAATCGAAACAGAAATTAAGGTTCTAAGCACTCAAAAATAAATATATGTGAAAAACTTTTTCAAAATAAACAATTTCTCATTTTTAATCATTAAATCTTATTAGATTTAATGCTTGAAATATATTGTTCTTCTTAAAACTATGTCTAATATCTCCAATATAATCCAAGTCTATATTAAATTAAGTAATTTAGTCCTCGCATTTGCTTGAAAACTTATTATTTTGGCGCACCTAGCGACTGCCTTTTTGGGTTTCACCAGAAAGTTATAAGCCGTTAAGCATTAAACCTGGCTATTTTTAGTCAAATTTTAATGAAACTTGTTGGAAAACGCCATTAGAAGTAGAGCTACACCCAAAACCACAAAGCAGCACTCGAAAAGTTTAGTGATTTTTAATTTTAAGGCAGTATTAGATGCCCTAATAGAAAAAAAGCTCCAATGAGTAGACTTCATACTTTATAATTTAATAAATAAATATTTTAATTTGTTTTTTCTAAATATATTACATTTTTATGATGAGAACTTAGGTCAATTAATTTTTGTAGTATTTTTTTGGCCCCGAATATTTGCTTTTAATGATTTTCATATTTTGTGTAAAATTGCAGCAAAAAGAAACTTAAAAACGTTGTAAAATTCATGAGCCAATAAAAATCTTAAAAATACTTTCATATTACTTGGATTACCAAGAAGAAAATTTAGGTTTCTCGAAATTCTTCTCTGTGTAGACAAGACAATCTATCAATTTGTCTACCTTTTTGGCGCCACATAACTACAATACACGGTACATATCACATATCGGAGGAGCCCCTCGAGCAAACACGATATTCCCATTTCGACATGAAATTAATTAGTGAGCTATCAAATACAAATACTAATATCTAGTTATGTCTTCCTCGGCGTGTTCATCACACATTTTGCCCATACCAAAGGCATGTGTAATGAGCAGTTCTTGAATGAAAGCCAAGAAATTTTACCTCACTTTGGTGCTTAACCCACATAAAGAGGAATATATGAAGAAGAAATGCTAATTGTTATGCAAAACGTGTGTACGAATATAGAAGGCGGAGTGAAGCTTGTTCTCGATTTGATTCGTTTTACACGCTTCCGTGTTGAATAAGCAACAACAACAACAACAACAACGACAACGACAGTGAAACAATTTTATATTACTCTCTTGAGAAAGAGATTTGAATCTTGAAAAAAAAAAAAAAATTTGCACTACCCATAACGAAACGCAGCTCCAAAGCTAGTTCTAATGTCAAGGTCAGGCATAAGTAGAAAGAGAGAGAGAACACCTTATTTAGCACTTTTTACACTTTTTATCAGCGACTCAAAATCAGTTAAGTTACATCACTAGAAAAGAAAAGAAAACCCAGAAAAAGGTAAGGTAGTCAATGGAAATACAACAAAATCTGATATGAATCTTTCTCCACCTTGTCGGCCCGTTTGGTTTTATGCCCGAGTAGTTTTGCTTCAACGATTTATGGCCATTTGAATTACTTAGTTGCCCTGATAAGATAACTGGCAGTAAAAGCAAAAGCAAAAGCAATGTCTGGCGACTCGAGTTTTAAGTGTTTTCAAGTGCATCGCCATTTAGAGTTTCGTTTTAAATTATCATAAGCATTTGCCCAAAATTGGCTAAATAAAAATGCATTTAAAAATGGACTATGAAAATAGATTTAATGCCAGGCAAACCAAAAAAAGAAAAAACAAAGGCATTAAATGAAAATGAAAATCCATGTTGGCCGTCTAAGGAAAATCCTGGCCAAGCTGCAGTTGCAGTTGCTATAACTAAAACATTCACCGGATATCCGTTCAACATGGACTTGGACTTGGTCTTGCTCTTGGTTTTAAGCTCGTAAAATTCTAAACACTGAGAGAAATAGCCCAGAGTTGTTTAACGAAAATTAATACCTCATCGATCAGCTAATTGATTATTCCTAACAAAGTAATTAATTCGCCAAAGCTAACTTTGCATAAAGAGAAGAAATATCTTTTAAATATTTGAATCTCTAGTCTTATTAAAGATAACAAAAGCTTAAAAAATCAAAGCAGCAACTGGCTTTGCCTCCTCTTATCAATGCTATAAGGTTCCATTCTTTTTAGAATCATCATTCTTATACCCACTTAAGATAGTTGTCGCCCACCTCTTCAATCATCTTTCTAATACCCAAGCAGCACTTGGCTTCGCTTGACAGAAAGCCCAATAGTTGATTTCCTTCTCTCTTCAATCATCGCCCTAATGATTCTACAATAATTTTACTCTTTTAGACTTACCAAAGCTTTTCTCTAGCCAAAATGAGGCCAGTTGCTGCAAGTCTTTTGTCGTTTTCCAACACGAATCTCTTATTATAAGGGATTGCATGCAAGTAGTTTCTACGTTTCTTTAAACGGTAAATATTCAAAAAGTTTACCAGAAATCGATGAAAGTTACTACTAAAGTTCATTTAGAGTGAGATTGAAATGGTTTTGGTTTCAAGGTTTTCTCTCAGTGTACGCTGACTTAAGAGGTGCAGCAGTTTGCCTTGCCTTGCTTGGCTTCGTAAGCAAAGTCAAAGTCAAGGCGCTGGCAGTGACGGAGGAGGTGCGGCTCCTCTGATGGCTGGACACACGTGTCAGGTGGCTCAGTTATGCCAAAAATAATGGAGGCCAGCAAGTCAAAGGCTTGGCTCTGGCTCTGGCTCTCGAGCACTCTCCGAACTGGTTTGCTTTGAACAAAACACACCCAAAAAAAAAAAAAGGAAACAAAGCAGAAAATATCCTTTCCTTGCTTGCAAATCACATAAGTTGGGGCAAGTTGGAAGGTCTCTTTTTCTGATGATATACATAAGTATTATTAGAACATGAGCAATGTCATAGCTGCTTTTCTCACCTAGTTCCCCCCCTCCCCTGCTCTCATTCGAAACTTATTTGCCACTGACACGCAAATAACGCATAATTTTGCTAATATTCCCCATATGAGTTCGAGTTTGTGTTTTCTTCTATACGTTTTCTCTCTTAGTTATTGTTAATTTCCCATGTCATGGTAATTACAAGACAAAAGGCTCGTGTGTGTATGTTTTCCCCCCCTCACACGTGCCTCTTGGATCTATCTGTGTTTGCTTTTGTTCATCTACAATAATTAATCAATTTAATCGGATTATTAATTTTTGGGTTTGCGCAACAAACATTTTTCGCTCTTCATTTCGAGACTTTTCAGACTGTTTTGTTCATTCACAATAAGGTGATGATTTTATTAAAAAAAATATAGAAGAAGTCGAAATGAATGTAATAAAAAAGACCCAAAAACCTGTTCACTTTTGACTATATACATATATAAACACACATACACAGTTATATTCCGTTCCGATCCACCAATAAATTTTATTAATTAGTCACACGAACTGCCCGACTGGCCATTCAATTTTGTGTGAGGGAGGTGCGAGTTTCGGTTTCGGTTTTGGATTTTGGGTTTTGGGGTTTTGGTTTATGGCAGGCATAAAATTTATGTCATCTAAACTGAAGTCAATTACAAAACTAATAAATCTATTAGAGAATTTATGATGGAGTTGAGTTTTATTATACATTTCAATAGCCAGAGAGAGAGTGAGTCTTAGCCTTAGCCTTGCTAATACAACCGAAATGATCGCCTAACGGTTAAACCCAAACAACTTATTTTTTTTTATTGAAAAAGCCGAAAAGATCATTATTCTTGAAACATTCTTGAGATCGACTTTTTGCGTTTTTTTTTTTTTTGTGAAATGAAGTTTTGATTAATTTATTAATAATTGATTGGAACTTTGATGGGCCATAAAAATTGATTCAGCTAATCACTAATTACCCCTGAGATGAGGCATTAGGCGACATTTCATTTGGGAGGAGGCTTCAAAAGTTTTGCGAAACCTTTTCTTACCTTTTATCTTGTTGGGAATTGAAGGATCATTCTTCTATTAATTCTATATAATAGAAGCAAAGATCTAAAACAATTAAATAGCTTTGTTTATTCCACTGAAGTGTCTAATGATCAATTTGTTATTGATATTGTTTTACTTTATAATGAAAGGTTCTGAGTTTGCCCTTTACCCTTTTATATTGTAATTTCACTCTCCTGAAAGTCATCTTATATAATGGGGTTACTCATCTAGTGCCCACATTTTTTTAATTATTTCAGTCACGTTAATTAGAAGCAACAACAAAAAAGTCATAACTTTCCATGAGAACATCTTTTTGTAATTCTAAATTTCAATTGCAATCTCAATGTCAGTCTAAGTATTAAGCTAATTATATATTAAGTTTAGTATTTGCTTGTTTTTTTCGTTGTTCGGATTAATCGCATGCTGATTTTTACATTGAGGATTCATTCATGGATGGCTTCAATGACAATAGTTAGTCGGTTATATTAGAACAGATTAAAACCTACAAAAAAAAAAAAACAAACACTTCCTAAACTCCATTTGATGGCTGATTCTATGATCAATTGGCCCCGTGATGTCATGAATGAATGTCAACTCCAAAACTCACGATTATAATTATAAATTTGTTGAATCTCCCGCACATTCCTATGATTTATGCATAATTTTCATGCTGATGATGAGACTTTTGAGAATTGTCACAACAGCAGAAACAAATTAAGAAAGATTAGAAACACGTTTCACTCTTAACTTTCGAGGCGTAAAACTTCTCACGCCCCAAACGGCTTCCGAGTATTATTTCTATCGATTGCCCCTTGACTTTGCTTAAACCTTCCTTGAAACAGTTTTTTACAGTTTCTGGTTTTCAGTTAATATTTGAAATAAATATTTAAACAATTGTTCAAATATCTCGCCCAGCAGCAGCAGCAAGGGGAAACTTGACATTAATTAACTCTCTGGCCAGAATGAACTTTTTGTTATAATTGTTTTCAATATCTTTTAACGCCTGAACAAATTAATTACCACTCGGAGACTCAGAGTAAGGTAAATATTATCTATTTGACGCCAGAGATGGGTAAATATGATAAAAAAAAAAGCAAATAATTAATTAATTGCACAAATTTCAACAAAATTTTCGTTTTCGTTTCTACAACTGCAAATTAGCTTAAGCAACAATTTGGAAACGTAAATTTTTGACGCCATTATTAAAAGGTTTTCTTTTGAGTACACAATTCAAGGGTATTTAATCTAAATATATCTTTGTTTTTCTGTTTTGAGATAATTTGTTTACATTTCTGGTCTTTTAGGTTCTTAAATAGGAACTAACCACGAATCAAGTTAAGCTTACTTTTTGTAGGCATCGGGTTATTATCTTTTAAAACGATTCTCATTTTCGAGTTTAGTGTTATGCTAATATCTCAATATCCCAAAGTGACGTTTATAATGTCTGCTACGAAAACAAATGTACCCATCTTCCAAAAGGATAAAGATGGATTAGTCATTAGATCTAAAAATTATTGAACTATATTATAATATAATATCGATTGATGGAATAAGCTCTGATGGTGACTTTCTTCTTAAGTTAAATTTATTTCTTAATAAACAGAAATAGCACTTATCACCTTTTAGTTGCTATATCGCGCTTGGAATGACGATGATTAAAGCTCTCAATAAGGCAGGCATTGAAATTTTCAAAGAACACGCCACCCACGAATTTCTCTTTGATTTGTCCATATCTTATTACGGGGCCGTGGGCAGGAACCATCGCTCAGAGGGGTGTTTCAATCATTTAGCATTTAAATTATTTTCGTAAATTTTTAACCATTGTTGTAGGGCGCCATAATTTGTTTGTTTATCAACACTAAACAAAGATTCTGAAAAATTCAAATCTCTTCAAAGACTTTTACAAATCGAAGAGTAACACTTGATTAGCTTTACTTGTCAGTTTTATGCAGGGCAACTCGCAAGTCGGTTTTAATTTTTAGAAAACTATTTGCTGCTTATTGCTTTTAGATTTCTCAATTGCTTAATTCTGTCTGCGTTTTTTCTATTTCTTTTTTTTCCACTGGGTTCATTCACTTGATAACTTTTGCTTTATGGCTGCTTTCGTTGGTTTGAGGAAGTCATCATAATGATTTAAATGGCTAAAAATCTGCTGTTGTTTACTTTACTACAAGTATCTTTCGCTTCGCCCCACCCCCTCCCAACTCCCCGTTATCATCATCTTCATCTCTCTTCCCATTTGTCATGCAAACTTTCAGTTACAGAAAACAGAAATCATCGCACGGAAGCCACAAAACAAAATCAAAATAACAAAAAACAAAAAACGAAAAAAAATAATAATAACAAACAAAAAATCAGAAATAGCAACAAAACCGAAGGAAAGAGAGAAAGAAGGAGAAAAAAAAACATCGTTTGGCTGGAGGCTAATTTACTGTCATGCTGCTGCGGCTCAACGGTGAAAATATACTCGTAGTACAGTGAATACATACATATATTGAAAAGCAATCATGTCGTTATCGATATGGAGAGACATGCCACACAGAGACAGCCATATACATACATACATATGTATGCTGTATATACCCATGCCGATTATAGTTTACAGATGACACAAGTCTGTGATTAAATGCTCACCAAGATGATTTTCAAAAAATAACAATCAACAAAACAAACTGTTTAATTAAAATGAAAAGGCTGGGAAAAATTGTCAACAATGCCCAGTAATAGAGAAAAATGGATGTAAAAGTTGGAAACCTTTTATTTTTCTACTCATTTCATTAGGTTTATGGCGCAGAGATAGGGCAAACAAGTAATGAGATACAAAAGTATCTTTTGCATAGAAGAAGACAAAATATTCTAAGCAATTTCGATAAAGGGAAGTAGGGAAAATTTTCCATAACTATCTAGAAAGAAGTCTATTGTTATCTTCTGCATGTAGTCCTCATGGGAATCACAGAGTTGGAGGTCTTGATTCAAGTATTTTTAAGAATGATACAGTACTTAAGCTTTGTATCTATCAGTATTAGTTTGTATCTAAAGTTCAATAATTTCTGCTGCATTTTGATTGACATATTTAAGCCATAAATTTGAAGCTGTCAAGAAAGTTCCACTTTAGATTCATAAACTTGTTTTTTTTTTTGAAAAAAAATATATCGAAATATCATTTAAATTGTTGTGTCCACGAAAAAATGTTTTAGATCTGAAGTTCATGTGAGGAAGAAAGAATTTGGGATATAACAATAACAAAAAGAACTCTCAACAAGTTTACTACTTAACGTTTATTTCTTTTAATAAACATTTTAATTTGCAATTTTTTTAAAGTGAAAGTGCGCAAAGTTTTTAACAACGACCTAATCAGTGGCTTAAAAACAAAAAATTATTTTAAAAAAGTAAACAAATTAATTAAAGATATCCTTTAATTGCTGAAGAGGCACGAAAAGAAAAACAAAAACCTATATGTAAAATTCATATGAAAACCTTCATAATTTCCACATTTTTCGCACAAAATGAATCTAAATTTATATTAAATTAAAATGAAAATTGAAAGCTTAATAATTGCTGCACAAATTCACTCTATATTGATATTAAACTCCACAACGAAATCTTGAAATGGAAATGTTGAGAAAAATAATCAAAGTTAACTTTGATTAATTTTTGTTAGAGAAAACATTGCAACTAATTCAACACATTTTTTCTCATCTTTGCCAAATCGAATTGTTTATAATAAGTGAGCCAAGCTCTAAACGTTTTCTTCTGCCACTTTTTTTTTTAACAATTTCCTTCCATTTTATGGCAAAGCAATTGAATTGAATTTTGCACACTTTTTCGAAACCATTAACCTTGTGGTAAGCCTCCTTATCTCCCCGTCCAGGCATCTCTTTCTATCTCTCTGTTCACACTCACCTGTTTTCTCAACCATTTTTGATATTTGAAATTTTTTTTACTTCAGCTGCCACTTGAATATAATTTTTGTTTTCTTTCAATTCAATTCAATTTTTCTGTTTCGCCGCGTGGGGGGGCTTTGCTTTCGTTTGAAGTAAAAGTACGTTTTGGGTTTATGGTTCGGTTTGGCGCACTTGAGTCGAAAATAATAATATTTAACAATAATAATTGTTAAGTTAAGGTTAAGTGTCTGCTGTCTTGGGTGTTGAGGGTGAGAGGACCAGTTGCACAATTGTCCAAGATTGTTCGATGATCAATTAACAGCGTGATGAAAGTGCGTCTATTATTTTCTTTCTTTTTGGTTTGTAATTTTTCAATTTAATTAGCTTGGTTGAGAAAGCAGCCGTTTGTCTTTTATTGGTAGTTTGATTTGATTTGATTTTTGCAGATTTTCCGCAATTTTTATTTATTTATTTTTTTGTTTAGCTTTTTTGGGAGCTGTTGTTACCACGTTCGTTGCTCGAGCGCAAATAAACGTTGGCCGGCCTGTGTCTGTAAGTGATATACTCTCAGTTGACGTCGCTGCTCGGTCGCAGTTGCCGCCGACGTTGAGGCAACGTCAATGCGAATGTGTGTGTGTGTGTGTGTGTGTTGGAGTCGTGGGGCTTGGCAAAGTCAAAGGGTTGGTATAGGAATTGGGGGCTTTGGTTGGTAGGTTGGTTGGTTGGTTGGTTGGTTGGGTGGGTGACTCTTAGGATGATGATTTAATTAGGCAAGTTCTTTTGCTACCATTTTTATTTTTTTTTTAATTTTTGCACACGCCATTTCAGCATAGTGATTATCTCGAGACCTCTTACTATATATTTTTATGCTAGTCACACTCGTAATCTGATAGACTGCTGCTGACCCATGCTTATCGATGGAGAGTTTTATAATCCCCCCCGCACTAAGGCACACGTGATTTAGCCGTGACGCCAACCCGAAGTTAGGGTTTGAACCTTCATTAGGCCAGCCTTGCACATTACTTTTTATTTCGCTTGGGATAATGGGTTATGGCTGAGAGGGCCTTCTAATAGCTGCACAGCTTATCAGTTTTCACTTTTTTCCGGTCTTGTCGGTAAATAACTTTCCACCTAGCTTTAGTATTGATTATAGTCAGTCTGGTTTTGCACACAGCGAACTCTGTCATATTTATTTAAGTAGTTTATATGGGGCCAAAATGTGAGCAACAGTTGGCAAAGAAATTTATTGACAAAACATTGTGGACTGTCGACTGTGTGTCGATTTATGAAAACAGAAAACAGAAAAGCAAATTATCTTTAATGCCAGTTAAATATTAAAATGGCACGAACAGTAGCCGAGAAACATAAGAAAAATCTATACAAAAAAAAAAAGAGTTTTATTTTTGTCTCACTTTTTTTTTTGGCCACTTGAAAAACTCCAAAAAAAGAGAGATAGAAAAATCGTTGACATTGAATTTATTTAAGAGTTTTGAACAACAAAATTGTAATTTTTGCGGCTTCCAGGCAAGAAATTTCAACGCCAAAAAATTTCGACAAGTGGAAAGAAAAGATAATAATCGACATAAATTAAACAACAAAATATGAAAAAACCTGGCAATTTTTGTGTGGGTTGGCGTCGCTGCAAAAACGAATTTCAAAAATCAAATAACAAACGAATTATGCACAGTTATTATTGAAAAAAAAAGCGGCTAATCATGAAATGGCCAACAACAAGGCAAAACGCGCGCACATGAGTCAGTAGAAAAATTGGTTCAAATCGGCCACAATCAAAGCCGAGAGGGAGCGTGCCTCCCTCTCAAAGGCCTCACAACAAAAATACAAAAAAACCAAAAAACAAAAATTGTAATGATTAATTTAGCCAATACACAAACCCAAATAAAGGTCAATGCTGCGCCACATTTGACACTTCAGCCAAAATAAAAGACTTGAGGGAACTGGAGGGGACGACGTTGGCGACGGCGACGGCCCAACAGCTTCATCATCAATCTTTGTATGCCAGATGCGTGTGCGTATGTGTTGTAGTTGGTGTTTGCTGCTGTTGTTGTTGTTGTTACCTAGTCCAAGTCTATGCAAATTTTTATTTCGCACTCTGATTATGGCTCAGACTTCAGACATTTAGTTGATGAATGTACCATATAGGTACAGGGAACATTTGACCGCAGAGATACAGTAGAGACTCCACGAGCCACAAGGATAATTTGTAGGAAATTTGAAAACTTAATTGAAGACTTACAGAGAGTCCCACTTTGCCAATGCTGATCAATCTATGTCCTAATCTTCTCGTTGTAAAGCTCAACAAGCCAAATAGAAAAAGTAAATTTCCTTTTAAACAAAAATATTTCAGGCCACTAAATCGTATTTCTGCTATAAACTTATCATCCCTAACAAATTTTTTTGTTTTATGTAATATAATTAACATTTTCAGGCGGCAATCCGTTGGCTGATTGTATAAATTTTTGTACCATTTTTAATGGTAATAACTGAAACATATGGCTAAATTAAAGTAACTAAACTGTAGATACTAAAAAAAGGAAAAAGTTGATATGAATCTACAAATGATATGAGTTGGCACAAAGCGACAGAAATAAAGGCATTAAACGTTTTTAAATGGCTTAAACAAAAAGTCATAGAGAATGCAAACAAAAGACCCAAGTTAATTGTCTGTTTGATTACAGAAATTAAGGCTTCCACTATACGATTAAATCTGAACAAATAGTTAATAGATTAAAAATTGTATGTTTTGTGATTTTAAGGAATAAGCTTAAGCTAAAAAACCTTAAAAACTTTAAACTTTTGTGATTTATATGCTTAGACTATATTTAATTATTGGAAGAACTCTGACCGTATAAAGCATTTATTTCTGCATTACAATAAGCCTTTTAAAAGGTTTTTAAGGATAGTTCTAGAAACTAAAGTCAGAATATGTTTAGATAGCTACAAAAATAAAATAAAAATCTTTAAAAGAAATTATTACCAGAACAATTAACAACTTCAAACATTCGAACAATTTTGAACTCTTTAAACTTATGGAGAGAATTTGACTCTATGAAGCAGCTTGAGAAAGGTTGTAAAAAAAAAAAACAAAGATATTACATATACATTTCTGGAACAAATTGAATGATAAAGCTCATGGAAAACCTTGACTAATGTAGAACAAAGGCTTAAATTTCGCTGAAAAAATGAACTTTGCGTATTTAAAAGAAAGTTTTTATATTTCTATATTTTTCATCAAAATAGACTACGATTTTTGCGTTTATATCACTTAGAATTATTGAGCCAAAACTTACCAAAAGAGTAGGATAGAATTTAAAAAAAACCGTAGACACAACTCCAACTAGAATCTAGATAAGTTAATTGTGTTTCGTAATTGTTTTTAACGTTTTATTGTTAATGTCTGTTGATCTCTTATCTAATTGTTACTTAATGTGTTGCTTCACTGTACTTGCACTTCATATAACAACACATTTTTGTTTCAAAAATCAAAACAAAACAACCAAAAAAAAAAAAAAAATGAAAAAAAAGGTCGCAGCTTGCGGCTAAAACAAAATTATATTTCTACTTATTGTTAATGTTTTCTTGTTGTTATTGCTGTTGTTATATTTTGTGTGATTTTTGGCAAGCCTCTTGTACAATTTTTGTTTTGTTGAAGTTGTTATTGTTGGCGTTGAGCTATTTGTTTCGTGTAGTACCCCATATGATGATGATTGTGGTTTGAAACGTCTCCAACTTCTCTTCATCTTCTTCTTATTCAACTTGTCTTCTACTTGGCTTATAGCCATGACTAACAGTATGTCTGACACTAGTTAAGGCATTGTTATTGTTGTTTCTATTGTGCCAAGTGTTTCATGTGCGCCGAATCGTGGGAATTGTGATTCTTGCCATAAAAATGCAACCAACAAAGCAATCCAAAAAAAAACCAAAAAAAAAAACCTTAACTAATAATAAAACTTATAAAATTTTTTGGCCACACGACATCAACAACTTCCTGCGCGTGCCAGGCAATTAGCAACAAAACAAAATATAAAATCTCTTTTGCTTTTTCTACAATTTTTTGCACTCAAATGGCAAAATTTGATTGACGCCAAGAAGCACTTGGCTTGGCTTTATTGGCCGGTGTACAAGCATCAAGTTTTAGTTTTTTTCTGTTTAATGTTTATTTTAATAATATTTTAAAGAACAAAAGTGGTAAAGCAAAAAACCAAAAACTTAAATGTTCGTATGGTTTTATTTGATTGTTTATTTTTTTTTGTATAAGTTGGGCACGAATAGTGCTTTATGGCCAGATGTATGTACGTGTTTTAGATCAATTGAATGGAAATGTGTTTTCGCTGTGATCACAGCTAAAACGGTGACCGATAAGCCTAGCAGATTTAGAACTTTTTGCACTTCAATCGTTTGGAATTGAATCAACTTCCGCCATTGTAGTAACTCGAGTAACTCGGGGCCAGTGAAATTTAATTAAAATAATTGTTTACCCAGGGATGATGATGATGACTTTCAAGTTGGAATTCATTGTTGCGCCAGTCAGGACGCAGAGCACTTGCGGGGAGGAGGGTGGGGGCATAACTTAGGCCTTGTCCAAGGACTTAAGGGCGTGTCCGCTGTGTCTACCTGTCAACTCAAAGGTCATAAATGCCATAAATTTGAATTTCAATGAACATAAAGCACAGGAAGTGACATTTTTACTTAAGATGGATGCGTGTGTGTGTATGTTTGTGTGTGTGTGTGTGTGTGAGTGTTCGTATACAGTTGTTTCAATGCCATTTCGTTTCAAAAAGAAATACCAAAAATCAAAGACAATAATCAATTACAAGTGTCATAAAAAGTTTCCATTGCCTACTTTGCGGCTGCCAGCCCCAAAAGATGCCATAAAAATTGCAATTACAAGCATTTAGATTCCAATTGAAGAATCGCCCTCTGCTTGTTTCTTTATTTGCATTAACTTTTGTTTAATTTTTTAATTAAAAAATCTGTTCCGATTGTTATCACGTGATTTTGTGATAAGTCTTATGGCATTTTATCACTTCCACTTAATCAAATAGTAAAAGGAGCCAAGACAATATATTTGAATGGAAATTTTTCTGCTCACGTCAAAAGACAAAGTGTATGGGACCCCATCCCCTGCGAAATAATTGGCTTTTATGTGTTTAATATCTAACAACAATTCATAAAATGCATAAAAGAAAGGTAAGGTAAGATTATTGGGGGCTTGCCGACAACTCATTATTGATAAGCAAAAAACAAAACATCATTGTCATGATCAGTGGGTAAAGTGCAAAAACTTAAGAGGGGATACCCTTCTAAAAGTCCCATTCATTGTCTGCCATGGAATAAACGTTTGTTTTGAATATCTAACTACAAACGATAGATAGAGTATAGCAAGGTCGCTAATCTGCATGCATCAATAAAAAGAAAACTTCTTTGTTGCTATAAATTGTTAAGAGTCTTCGAATTATGGGTTCAAACACCACACAATTAGGTAAATAGGTTCGTAGATTTATTATCCATTCAAATCCAGAACATTCGAATACAGATGGAATATGTAAGATTCAATGTACGATAACTCAGACTATAGAATATATGAACAAAGTAATGAGTTTAGATAATAGTTCACTTTGGGTTTTTCAGCAGATTATCTTAGGTGGTTGAACTTGTTTATGGGAGCTTTAAACAAGACAATATAATATAATTCTTATTAATCCAATCTAATTTCAAATATATACATTACAAAAACTTTTCGAAAATATTATCGGGGAATAATTAAAGTAAACTGTAGCTTAATAAACTCTTAAGGGAAAACATCTACATCTATGTACCTCGTTTTCCGTACTTTTATTTCGCTTTTATTTTACTAATTTTTTTTCAATTTCTGAGAATTTTATTTTTACATTAAAAAATTTTACTTTGTTTCATTTTTTTTTTAAAAATTAGTATTTTGGTAATCCTGAAACCTAATTCCGATCTTTACATAGTTTGCCATTGAAAATCTCAATTCACTTTGCGTCGTCGACGCAAAGCAATATTAAATTGTACCCAGTTATTTTATTTACATATTTTATATTGATCCTATATATATGTTTGTACATATATTTTTATTATTCATTTATTTGTTTACATAGTTCTGTTATCTACTGTACCGGGTGTCCAAAATTATTCTCTACTTAAAATATGTAAAAGCAGATTAAAGATAATCATAAGCACTTCTTTATCATTTTAATCTTTTCATGAAATTTCGATTCATGGGAAATATAAGCTCATATTCACTTGTTTCGAAACTTTTCTTGCCTCTACTTAATAAGTACTTTAAAATTGACAAAATCTCTCCAAAAAGGATCCCTTTTAAAGGTCTCCGTCCTTTACAGGGTATAGACATTTCGTTCAGTCACAACTAATGTTCCATTTTTAATGTTAATGAAACAACATTTTCGCCTTCTCCTTTAATCGTTTGCGCCCGCGCTCTTTGGTTTTTTTTTTTTTTTTTGAGCATTAACAGTGATCGAGCGCTCACTCGCTCTCCCGCGCTTGCTCTCGCTCTCTCTCTCTTACATGTATTTTGTATTATATTTAATTGTGTTGTTGTTATTGTTTTTGTTGCCTTTTGCTTGTCTTCAGGTCTTGCCATTTTCATTTTAATGCGGGACCCGCTTAGTGTTTGTCGTCGAGTCAAAGTGCGCGGTTCACTTTAAAAAAAAAAAAAAAAAGAAACTTAAATCTGTTTACTAATAGCAGTTAATAATAATATTTTGTGTAATTTTTGTGCATTTGTTGTAAGCGTTAGAAATACATATAGAAAAAAAAACATACAAGAAAAGGTGGCGAAAATTATTAACAAGTTGCCGAAGAGTGTTAAGTAAAGGAGACAAAACGAAACAGAGAACAGAAAATAAGGTAAAATTTTGACATTAAAAGGAAATAATATAATTTTCATACCTCTATATTGCTCTTCTTTTTGTGGTTCTTGTTTTTGTTTTTATGGCTAAGAAGATCAAATAGATAAACGAGAATCACATGTGTCATAATATCATAAAAACAAAATCATTTCATTTCATTTCATTTCGTTTACTTTGCTGCCAATTCTATATATGAAAATGATCGCAATTCTGAAGAAAAGAACCAACCAAAGAAGAAGCAAACGATGGGAAAAAGAAAAATAAAACACAAATCATACATACAGTGAAATAATTCTATATCAATTTGTTTTTTTTTTCACATATGTATATATTTTTTTTCGAGTTCACTGTTGCGTGAAATCATTTCGGTTTCGGTGGTCATAAGCTTTTAGGATTTCTATATAATTCTATTCACCTCTCTATTGTTTGGGTTAGGGTTTTGAGCTAATTAAGTCAGACATTACAGCAGCGAAGCTTTGTTATACATATGTATGTATATCTGAGGCCCACTCTATATGATGGATGGATGGTTAGACATATTCATAATGAGACAATTATCTACATAAATGTATATGTATGTATGTATTTATCGGTATGCCAAAGCATGTACGCTATGTATGTGAGTGTGTCTGTATGTGTGCAGTTAGTGTGACTTCACTTTAAGCACCACAACACGTGTAGGAGTTTCTATCTCTCATCTATTTTAACTCTACCCACATCGCAATTTTTAGCTCAATTGCATATAAATTTCACTTTAAATTGAGTTTTATGTCTTTTTAAGTGAGATGGCAACAAAACATTGACCACATTGCGACAATTGTGGTCTGATCTGGCGCGTATAACAGTTCAAAGTATTCTAATATATTAGATATTTGTTCAAAAAAGGTAGCCGCAAGTCTTACATCATCTGTTGACATTTTATGGCTCCAGCTTTTGCCTGTGAGTCTGTGTCTTAAATTTTGCTTTTTATCACAGATGAGGCAATTTAGGTGTGGCTAAAGAGAACGCAGCATTCTCAACAATTTGTATAACAGTTTTTTTTTTTAATAAAGTTTACGAAAAATGCCATATGTAAAGAGTAATATATGACATGCTTTGCCTTTTGTTTTATTTTGTTGCAGTAAAATATATGAAAAGTTGTTTCAAATTGATCCAGAGAACGTATGAGACTCTCAACAGACAAAAGAAGAAGAATACATATAACAGATAAAGTTACATTATTTTGCAGTTTCCATTCATATCGTAAGATTAATTTTTATAGAAAAGCCTATTCAGAAATATAACAGTTGTAAATTGTTTGTATAACAGATAATAATGGGCGAATAGCTTTAGTTTAATTTAGTTAAGGACTTCTGGAGCAACTATCGTACAAATATAACAGTTCAAAGTGCAAAACAACAGAAAGAACTTTTTTGCGACTCTATACGAAAGAAATTTAAGAGTCATAGGTTTTGTATAACAGTTTTTGTAGGCTAACAATAGATAAACAAGAAAAGGTTTCTTATCTTTCAGAATGCATTTGCCTTCTAACTACTTATTCTAACTCACACCTCATAGAAAGAGTCAATTGAGATTTAAATATATTGGTTAATAGTTTTGTATAACAGTTTTGTTAATTACTGCTACTCGTTAACTATTTTCCCATACTGGCTATAAATCTGACTACATTTTATGTTATAAATGAGGCAGAAATCGACGAAACGAGAACCATAAAAAACCAACCTGAGCTTGTTCCAATCTGAAAAGTTTGATTACATCTTACATCATCTCGTGGAACCTTTTATGTCTCCGATCTCTCTCTCTCTCTCTCTCTCTCTTAGTGTTATCTTGTTTTTGGTTATTGTTGTTGTGTTGTTTGTGTGTTTTAATTAATTTCTTTTATTGGCATACACATTCGGTAAATTAACCTGATGATGTATTTGCACATTTTTTCAGTTCTCTGAACTTTTGAATGTGACTTTAAAATAAAATTGCATTCACTTTTCCTTCACACACATAAAAGTGTGCAAATATTTCGCATTGCGTTATATACATTTCATTTTTATATTGTGTTTTTTTTTCCCCCTTTTTTTGGTTTGTGTTAATTTGTTGAACAAACTTTTCACTTTATTATTGTTTCAAGATTATTATGCCAGAATTAGCACGGACTCTGTAGAACGTGCCATAAAACTGTAGACCACAAATAGGCAAAAGCAGCAGCAACAACAACAAGCTCACATATATATATAAATATATATTTTTTTTTTCCACATATTGAATTACTTGGAGATTTTAGCCTTATCATTTAAGCCTTTAGCAAATAGATTGGCCAAGTGTTAATTGTTCAATGGGATTCGGCCAACTGTTATACGCTCGTGCCGTATTATAACAGCTGAAGTGACGTGTGTGTGAGTAAGAGAGAGAGAGGAAGAGAGAGGGGGATGGGCGAGGAATGTCGTTCAAATATTTTCCCATAATTATAATTAGTTAAAGTCAATTAGAAGTCTCATTATAAATATATAAAAAATTGCAAAAAAAAAAAAAAATTGCATTTTCCTATGATTAATCAGACAATGACGAACATATTTACAATTTACAAATATTGAAACAAAATTTCAGTGAATTGCAGTTATTGTGTATGTCTTTTGTTTACCCCTTTACACAATGAATTTATGAAGCTTCCTCCCCCTTCCCCACTCTCTTTGTCTCTTGACATTGTTAGCTTCTCCTTCAATCAGCTTGCCTCATTTATCTATCGATCATGAATCGAACACTCTCAATTAAAAAAAAAACTCATACACTTGAAATCAGTCTCTGATATGATACACTATAAATGACGCAAATAAAAAAAACAAGAATAGAATTCATTAGCTTTTTTTTTTAAGCATTAAAGATGATGAACAACTTGAAATATATATACCAAAAGATTGAATGAGATTTAACATTGAGCTGATTGATGGGGAGGGCCAAATGGCAAAGTTACAAACAAATCAAACATAATTTATCTCTCCCTCTCTGCCTCTCTCTCTCTCTCTCTCTCTCTATGCTTGTTGTGCATTATGTGGGGGGCATGGTCAACTGCTTTTAACCCATTTTTGGTCTGGTTAAATAAAAATCTTGACCGCATTTTCCACGCTCTAAAGCCAAATATGATAAAAAGTGCAAAAAAAAAAAAAAAACATCAAATCTGAAGTGGAAACACTTGCCATAAAATCTACTATAAAGGCAAGTATATAGACACTTGCAACTTTTACGATCTCAAACAATTAAGTCCAAGTGTCAATCATTTGAATTGTAACGGAAATGCAACCCAGACATTGTCTCAATAATGCGTTTTTGGTAGCCTTTTATAATATGCAAATAGACATTTTTATGGGCTCATGTTCAACAATTGTTTTCCATTGCCATTTAAGCTACTCATACTAAAAATAGTCACTGATTAACGCATTTGCATTTTGCTTTCACAGAGCAATGGGCAAATTTGAATATTCCCTGGGTCTGAATGAGCTCAAGTCAAAGGAGCTGCGTCTATGGCAGGCTTTAATTGGTGAATTTTTGGGTAACTTCATTTTGAATTTCTTTGCCTGCGGCGCTTGCACACAAATCGAAGATGGCACATTCAAAGCCTTGGCCTTTGGTCTAGGTGTATTCATGGCAATTACGGTAAGTCCACAAATACCAAAATTGAGTTCTACAATTAAAAGATATATGCCTTTGATCTATACAGATTGTGGGTCATTTGAGCGGTGGACATGTCAATCCCGCGGTTACCGTAGGCATGCTCGTTGCCGGACGTGTTAGCCTATTAAGAGCCATCTTCTATATAGTCTTCCAATGTCTGGGAGCTATAGCCGGAACAGCAGCTGTAAAGGTGAGTAGGAAATTAAAGGGAAATTAAATGAAATTAGTAAAATATTCCATTGCATTGTAGCGAACATTTGATCAACGCGAAGCTATTCGATTTTCTTTTCCTTGTAAACAGCTGTGAGTCGGCTTTAGGTTAGGCATATTTAATTGAAAAGGCATCTCAGTGCGAAATCGAATATAGTCATTTTATTATTTTAGTTAATAGCGTTAATAAAGTATTTCAATGGATTACTTAAATGAGGATTCAGATTTCAAAGTAGCATAAGGGAGAAATGAGAAACTTCTTTAATTTGGAAAATGTTTGTAACGCAGAGTAGGAGACATCACCGACCCTATAAAATATATATATTGTTGATCAGCATGAGAAGCCGAGTCGATAAAGCCAGCTCCGTCTGGCCTACACCTCCCACTCTCTCAGTTTTAGAGATACTGAGATTTGGTATATAAGCTTTTTAGTACCATAAGCAGGTTAATGGGTTGGACTACTATGACATATAGCTCTCATAGGAACGATCAGTTAAAAAAGCTACGACAGTAGTTTAAGTTTTTCGAGTGTATCGATGTGTATTGTTGTGGTCCACAACTTTTCGCAAAACTTTGTAAGAAAACGAACTACTATATCATATGAAAACCTATAGAAACAATCGAAAAAAAGGTTTTTATAAGAACAATTTTTTTTTGTTTGTTAAAGTATGCGAACCAAATTTTTGTATTTAAATCATTTTTGCAAAGTTTAATAGATAATGTTCAAGGGCTGCAAGGGTATAAAATTGCATAATTTTGGATATGCCGAAGCTAACTTCTTTGATTTGTATTTATTTAGAAGTTTGGCCTTAAACAATATATGAATATAAATTAGGACGATTTAAGATGAAATAATTGTGATACAATCAAGAATATGAACATCAATATTGATGCCAAATAAACAAGGTTTAAAAACTTTTCTATGCCAAAAAGTAATGACAAAGCATACGCAGTGTAGGGCAGCGAGACAAATAATAGAAACTAATTTTTTTTAAATTTCTGCTTATTTAATATATCCATTTTGAAATAAATTATATCTTTATTTTGGTTTGATATTTTAATTGTACGTCTAATGTATTTAATAGGAAAAAAAATGAATTTTCTTATTCAATAAAACAATTTAAATATGCCATAGGAGTAAATCAATTTCCTAATTTGTATTTTTAAAATCAAAGATGACTTTAATTTGAAATATTCTTAGCTTTTATGGTTGAAACTGAGAGATAAATCACAGAGCAGAACCGCAACATCCGCTAAGTGATCAGCCGCAATAAATTAAAACATGTTTTTTGTTTTGTTTTAGGTTATCAAGAACAAGTAGTTTTTTTTTTTTTTTTTTGTTAGTCATATTTTCTTGTTATTTCTTGTTTTCTTCGTAATATTAATCACCATCTCCCGTCTTTCCCCCTCACTTAGATCCTCCTCGATGTGGATTATCACAATGGCCTTGGTCACACAACTCTGGCTCAGAATATAACGGAACTTCAGGGTCTTGGCATTGAGTTCTTCTTGGGATTGCTGCTCGTCTTGACTGTGTTCGGGGCCTGCGATGGCAACAAGCCAGATTCCAAGTACACGGCTCCTCTGGCCATTGGCATGTCCGTGACCTTGGGCCACTTGGGAACAATTCGTTATACTGGCTCCAGCATGAATCCGGCTCGTACGGTTGGAACTGCATTTGCCACTGACATCTGGACTGCCCATTGGGTCTATTGGGCGGGCCCCGTACTAGGAGGTGTGGCTGCTGCCTTGCTCTACACTCAGATATTGGAGGCGAAGCCACAGCCAAAAACGGGTGAAGCAGCCGAGAAATATCGCACACATGCCGATGAACGCGAGGTGAGAGTCAGGTTGATAAATGCCTGGAGCGATAAGTATTTCTATTGAATACTCCACTCCAAAACTCACGCAATCACCCACATATACAGATACAGACACACACACACTCACACACATAAATACATAGAAACATATGTATATATATATATATGTATGTGTATACACAAGATCATTGTAAATACTCCATAATTGAAATTGTTGTTTAAATCATTTTGTTGTAAATTTCTTCTTCATTTACAGCTACGCAAATTGGATGGTTCACGCGATTTTGCTTAGGTCTAAGAAGCAATTGCCGTGTCTCGAATCCAGCAGCAAAACAAAGCCAATTAATCATGTTCATTTAAAGCATAAATCAAGATTAAAAATTAAAGAAAGAAACAAGTGTTTATTGTAACTATTATTATGTATTCTTCTCGTATGTAATTTATGTATTTATTCATTTTATAAACTAATACTTGTACGTACATTTAAGCTGTGCTAAAACAACATAAAACAAAAAATACCTACTTATATTTTCATGAGTTTGGAATAAAGTAAAACAAAAAATTTATTCACTAAAGAGTATTTCAGTGATTTATTTAACTTGATTATTACGATTCTGAAGTTTATTTACCCCAAAATTTGTTTTCAATTTGATGATATTTCAATTAAACAAATATCATCATGATAATTGTTTTTTTAAAAGAAGTCCAAATTAAAAATTGGTTTAACCAAAAAGCAAACTGATTTAATTTCAAATTTAACATATTCTTCAAAAGTAGCGCCCTCTAAAACTTATTCCCTCAAAGCTCAATTATAACCACTTTTCAACACTGAATGCTCAACTAACAGACTACAGATTTTTGAGTCTGTTAATTAACACCAAAATGTTATTAAGCTTTTAGCTTCCTTTTGCTGTTAAGCAACAGGAAGAAGAGGAAGAAAAATCAGTTGCTTTTCACTGCGTCTGCTAACTTTGCGTATAAAAAGAAAATATTGAAATATATATAGAAAACTAAAAAACACAAGCTAAAAACACACAGCAAAAACAACAACAAGCATAACCAAAAGAACTCAACTACAAAAACAATCAAAGAAAATGGCATTTATATCCATATAAGTGACAACAAAAGGAAAACTCGCTGCAAATCAATAGAAATTCAATGTCAAATTGAAAGATTTATTCAAAAAAAATTTGAAAAAAATTGAGTGACTTTTGTTGGCCAACATTTGAAGATCCTTCAAATTGCATTATTGAGCATTGGGTTTTTATTTTCCTTTTGCACTTTTGGCCCACTTTCTTGTGTTGCTGCCGCTGCTGGTGTCCCCAAATCGATTTTTTGTGTCTTTTTATTATGAAACAACGACCAACAAAAAATTGTCTTCTCTGTGAAACATTGAGTGGCAAGTGTTGAAGTGTAAACACACAACCAAAAGCAAAATCAATAATCGCGTGTGCCCCATAAGAAAAACCGAAGGCAAAGCAGCAAAATGCCGCATTAATTAAATCATTTAAAACAGAATCACAACAACAACAACTGTCTAAGGGCAAGTAATTAACATACAACAGAGAGAAAAAACCAAAACTAAAACTAAACTAAAAACGAAAGTGACAGTTTTTATGGGAGTTCTCATTTTCGGCTAAGGGGTTGCTGTCTCAGCTAACTAGTCAGTACACCAACCCACCCCCACTCCATTTGCTATAGAATTAACGATGGAAATTGTCTTTCGTTTTAATAACCGGCTATAAGCTGCAATTTAAACATTAACACTTGACAAATGGCCATTAAATTGAATAGATATAATAGAATTCATAGGGAAATTAAAACACTTGTTGCTTACTGATCCCTCCGCTTCACCCTCCCAGGACAATGACCCACTATTTGACCCACTTAGGTGCTTATTGAGTGGTAGTGGGATGCGATTCAACGCTGCAATTGAAAATTCTTTATTATTAGCGGTATAACAGATCTAAATTTAGTCTCGCATCAAACCACCAACAAAAAAAAAACCTTAACCTGAAAATATCGTGCGACAATATTATTTATTTATAAAGTTAATAGGAAACATAAAGCATATTGACTTTTGCACTTGGCAGCAACTAAAACTTGTATCTGCATCGATGAATTTTAATACTTACATCAATCAAAGTCAAGAGAACTTTCGAAAATAAAAAACTTAATGCGTTTTTTAAAGGGTTTATAATTGAATTGAATTCAATAGAAAATAAAATAAAAGTTTTAAAAAATTAAAAATCATTTATGTGTTAACCGGAATGTTATTAGATTTTTCTCACCCACACAACCAAATTAAGAAGTGGATAACTAATCTACAAAATATTTTGGAATGATTTAAGTATCTGAAGTATAAACGAATACTATTTCGAATGGTAGTCCGTTTTTTAATAGCGTTTTTATTGTTCTTTAAAACATTTTCCTACAGAATCTTTAAAAACTTAAGATTTCATATCAATTTATTATATTTGCATTCTATAAATCATGACAAACGTATCTCAAACATACGTTTCTTCAATTTTTATAACTTGGTTTTCAATCTGATTCCAACTTAATTTTCCATTTTTCATTTCATAACCCATTAAATTAGTTTTCTAACATAATTTTTCATAATCTTTTGAGAAGTAACTATTAGTTTGCTTATTGTTAGAAATTTCATCAAATTATATTTAAATAAAGAATACTCTTAATCATAAATTTAGGCAATATTTCGATTTTGTTAGGGTATTTACCTGTCGCAGTTGATTTGCAGTCTTCATTCGAATACTACAAATACTGAATGTTTGACGTTTGCTTTGGTTTCTCGCACATTTTCAATTTTTGTTTCTTTTTTTTTTTTTTGTTCTTGCTTCTTAGTTGAGACTTTGCCAAAGTTCAATGCAATAGCAAATGCAATAGAAAAACAATAAAACTGCCAACACGAAAGTGATAAATGCAAATTCTAAGTAGAAATCACCACAACTGTCAAAAGAGAATGTCTTTAGCATAGATTTTCGCATTAAGAATAGAAAAAATCGATCGGCGGGTTCTTTGGGGCAATGTGTGAATGATGGAATCCGAATCAAAGGCAGACAAGGGTCGATTGACATCATTATTAGCCATGACTTGACTTGACTTGAGATGAATTGAGTTAAGTTGACCTAGAACACATTATTAGAGGTTGTGGATGTTATTTTTAGATTATTCCGATTTCTTTTAGCTGTCGCATTTATACGAGAACTTATTTGATATGTATTTTTTATTAGTTTGACGTCTGCTTCTAGCAGGGCGAGAGTAGCTCATCAGAGATTCTTATTGGAGAACCCTTCAGAGAGAAGTCAAGCATCTGTGGTCCATTAACAGGCCATAAAATAACTGATGACTGCAATGCAATAAAAAAACTAAAACAACTTACCAAATGCAGAGACTAAATTTATAAAAATAGAAACTATAAATAGAGAGATCAATAAAGTATAAAGAAATGAAACATAGAGAGAGAGAGAGAGAGTGATATATTTTTAATAAATACTTTTTATATTTATTTTCCATATCTAGTGACGGCTGCATAATGCTTAAAATCAGGTTTAGGTCCAAATCCTGAGTTTCCATTTTTCAAACACACAACGAGGTGAGTTTCTAAAGTTTAATTAAATTGCCATCTAATCAAATGTTTTTACAGTTAGCAAAGGAAAGGACATTGAACTCTTTGCCAGAATGCCATCGCCAACTGGAAATGCAGTCGGCAATTGGCTGCTCCTAGTGACAGGTAAAAAAAAATTCACTTATACCTAATACTTTTATATTCGATCGATGATTATAACCAGATCTGATTAATCACTTTACAAGACGTCAATAATTGAAGGCTAATGTGTTTTTTATTAACTGTAAACTACAACAAAGAAACTAATATAGATCAAAATTTCTGAATGGTATAAAAAGAAATAAAAAAATTAAAGCAGATATCGACAAGTGAAATGGAATCTATATATACATATATATGTATATATATCAATGTGCGATGTGACAAGCTAATTAATAAGACAGACACACTGAGAGCAAAATCTAAAGAAAGACTACATTGAGGGTACTCAAGTAACCATAACCTAATGTGCCGATGCTCTCTCAACTTATTAATACAACAACAACAACAAAATTCTTTGATCTGTTTTATGTTCTTCACTGATTATTCATCGGTTTTACATATAAATTTTTGTTTCTTTGTTTTTGTTTTTTTTTTAACATAAAGTTATTTTGGCATTGGCAAAATTCGCTACAAGTGATAATTGTTTTCCAAGTAAGTTTCAGTTGGATGGCAAAATTCGATTTAACCAAAAAAAAAAAAAAAACCAAAAACTAAAAACAAATTACTACATTTTTTATTTTGTTTGTTTGTTTGTTTGTTCGATTGTTTGTTATGTTTTGTACTAAACTAACTTCGGCATGCTGAAGTTTTTCATGCTCTTGCATCTGAAATGAACCAAGAACAGGGAACAGTTAGAAAATTGAAATAATATATGAAGAAAAGGTTGTGATATACTCAGCTGAGATTATATACAATATAATTTGTGAAGTTATATATAACAAAATATATATTGATATTTTGCATATGTCGCAAGAAACTTTAATTTCTTTGAAGTTGTATTTAAGTAAACGTTTGTGAATTAATAGGACACTTTGTGGTATACAGAAAATAGCAAGGGATGTACCGCTTTAGCTTATTACAAGTTTAGTTAAGTAGATCAAGCCCAGACCTTCCTAATAGTTTGGTTTAAAAAAAGGCTCAACGAGGACCAACCAAAAAGCTATTTCATGTCACATCTAATCTACGTTTTACTTACCTCGAGATACTGTAGAAATATTTTTTGACAACTTTTTTAAGCAATTCAAACAATTTTTTTTGATTTTTCCACAAGAACTTGAGGAATATAAAGAAAATTAGTTTAAAAATGTGTTGCCTAGGCAAATTTAATTTATAGTACCTTGGGTGAAAAATTGTTGTTTATAAGATAGGAATAAGAAAAATTGATAAAGTGTCAGGATAGATATCGTTTAGTAAACAAAGTTATTGGATAGATTGAGACGTTCGGCTTGGGCAGCAAGACTGAATGTGCTCTCTCTCTCTTTCTGTTGTGTAGTTCTTGACAGAAACAAGTCCTGTAAGTTTTATGAATTCTGTCAAAATTCGCTATTAATACCTTAGGACTATGGGATTACCGTATAGATGTAAAGGGAACAAAACAAATAAGTAGATTAGATAAGTCTTCAAACAAAGTTTAACTAAATTATTTAGCTCTACGTGATGGTTGATGCAAGAATGTGCCAAAAGAAACTATAAACTAAAAACAATCCCTTGTAAAAAGGCCACACCAAATTGAGTTACCGTTACGTTTTTGTTAACTGTAAATTGAAAAAAAAAAAAAAACAAAACCAAACAAAAAAAAAATGCTGTAAAATAAAACGTTGGTCACATCCACACGTATGCGTCTTGAAAGTGAAAATAAAAAGTAAAAAAAGAACGTTCTGCCACCCACAAAACAAAAAACTCTTTCACCTGTCTCGTCTCTCTGTCCTCTGTCTCTCTCTCTCTCTCACTCACTCACTCTCTGTAACTCTCTCTCTTTCTTTCTCTTACCCGAGTTGGTGTCATTTGTAACTGTAATCATCACCATTCCTTATCACCATTCCTCACCCACCCCCCTCCCCCGCCCATAAAAGCCAACCACCAAACCAATTCAGATCTAGTTAGAATTTTCTATAATATGTAAGTCTAGGTTGTGTCTATATAGTAAAATATAAATTCTCTGCCTTCTGTTGCTGTGTTCCTGCTGTGGAGTATTATCTCTCACCATAATCTTAAAGTCAAGTTAATGTGTCTGTGGAGAGATTCGGTTGTTGTTCGTTTTTCTTTATTATTATTGTTTCTTGGTCTTCTTTTGATTTTCTTCTACACTTCTGTATACCCTCTCTTCTACTTTTGCTCTTCTTCTTTTTTTCCCAAAACGTTTATTTGCAGCCATATTTGGATTTCTAACCTTAATATGGATTCCACAAGCCTCAGCTGAATGTCAAAGTATGAATCCATTAAACCATTGCTTAAAAGTTTGCTTACCTACCAAAAAAAAAACATAAAAAACAAACATTTATTTGCCAAAAAAAATAAATCATGTCTAAGTATATATATTATATGTACTTTTTATATTCTAAATATTTCTTAAACAACACAAAAAAAAAGGAGAGCTTTAATAGATTCCATTTATCGGCTCCATGACTAAGGAATAAATTTCTTTTTATTTGATTTTGCTTCTAAATGGTTTTTGTCATCATTTGTTTACAAAAATTAAAAAAAAAATTCGTTTTTTACTAAGCTCTCATGCTATTGCTCTGCACAGATATTTTCTAAAAATGATAGGCAATCAATTGAAATTTTCTTAAAATTTTTCTTTGACTATTTACGATCTAAGGAAGAAAAAACCATTACTAAATATTTTTCTATATATTTTATTGTGTGTGAGTGTGAATGTGTATGTAAAAAAGAAAGAAATAAAAAAAACTTTATCAAGAACAAAAAAAAAAAAGAAGAAAACCCTTTCTGGCACCTTAAGTAGAAGTATTAAAAGTTAATAGTTTTTAGCAGTATATAAACTAAATTGTTTTGCTTTATTCTCATTTTGTGAATTTCACTGCATTTTGTTTTGAATGCAACTTCTTTATAGCATGCTTTTGTAACGTACTGTACCTATATTACCCTCAATTTAGTAAATAGTTAAATATGCAATGGATTTGAATTAATTGTGGAATCAAGCATAATTATATACTAATAGCAATTCGTTTTCACAGCGCGTTCCATATACTGCTATGAATGTGATTCCTGGACTGATGCCAGATGCAAGGTAACACTCAGTTGATCAAATAACTTACATTTTAAGGTTATGTTTAAATAAAATGGCGTCAATTCGTAACTAAATGACATTTTTCCCTTATTGAACGTAATTTTTATTATATTTACTTTAGGATCCTTTTAACTATACGGCCCTGCCTCGAGATCAACCTCCCTTGATGACCTGCAATGGTTGCTGTGTGAAAATGGTGCGACATCAGAGATCACGTGAGTCCTTGTGCTATTCGAAATATGAAATTATACAAATATCAATCTGAAAAGGAATAGCTAACTCTGTACGTGACTGTACCTAAACTTGCTACTTGTATTTTTACAGCCTACGAAGTGGTTCGACGCATGTGTACGTCACAGTTACAAATCAATTTATTCATGGTCGATCACGTGTGCATGATGGAAAGTTCAGGCAATGGACATATGTGCTTTTGTGAGGAAGATATGTGCAATTCTAGTAAAAATTTGTATACAAAAAACGGTTACCAGCATCTCATAAACATAATGATAATATGGCTAATAGGCATATTGCTCAATCAATTAAGACACAGATAGAAAGTGAAAACCCACACCTACACACACACACACACACAACACCATGCAAAACACATACATACAAACATATGCCCATATAAGACTCACATCTAAAAAGTTAACTCTTGGTTTATATAGTACATATTTGATTTGTAGTTAAGTTTTAAAATTGAAATTATTATTTCGTTAACTAAAAGCACTCACAGTTAATGAAAAAAAAAGCTTTTTTGCCGTAGTTTGAACGAACTTTCAAGGATTGTTAACGGAATGAGAATGCATAACTTTGACATGAAATAGAAAATACCAGCAGGAACAAAAACTTCTATAGAAGAAAGAAATCCTGATTCAGATTTAAGTTCTATTCCTCTATCTCTCTATGCATCTCACGTTCTTTTTCTATCTCCCTCTCTATCTTTCTTTCTCTTTCTCCTTCTCTGTCTGTCTGTCTATCTTTCTCTAACACTCACACAAACACCAAAGTCAGAGAGAGAGAGAGAGAGAGAGAGAGAGAAAGAGAGAGCAAGAGGGAAAGCGTAATAGATAAGGCAATCCTTTTAAATGCATGTTAAAGCTAAAAGCATGTAAAGCTTAAGTAGGACCTCTTGGTAGTTACATCAAATTTTTAATTTTTGTTACTTACATTTATAAAAAGTTAAACAAAAACGAAAAAAACCAAACAAAAAGTAAACATTAAACAACAACAACAACAAGCATACGTATAAAACTCATGTGTAAACTTGGAATAAATTTAGATTAAAACCATTTATCGGTTTTGTAAATATTCTTTACCAAACTAAAAACACCCCCTCCCCAAAAAAAAAAAGTAGTATTTAACATGGGAAAAAAGTAAATATGAAGAACATTTTAAAATTAAAATGAAATTTGCTCATTGCTCTTGTTTATTCCAAAGTCATGATCATTTTACAAAAACAAAAAAATAGCAAAAACTACGTTATTTGTTATTACTCATATATACACATACAATTATTATTAAGCTTAGTTCTCTTCTCTCGAAATCATATCACACAATTGACCCCTAAACTTATCGATTTACTTACATTACCTAATTATGTATATGGTAGTTAGCATCAAACACACACAAAAAAGAACAAACAAAAAAACAAAAAACAAAACTGTAAAAAGTAAACTCAGAATCATTTCATGAACAAAATCTCTTTCAGTTTATGTTCGAACAAGTGATAATTAGTTTGTAAGTAGTTCCACCCTAATAGCCCCCCGTCCCCATCCTCCCATTCCCGTCCCATCCCACATGCGTCGTCTCATGCCCCAAGCAACTCAATTTTCATTCATTCATAATGCTAGTGATAAATTTAAAAGAAACATGACAAAACAAAAAACAAAAAAGGAAATTTCAAATTTTTTCAATTATTGAGTATTCTTAAGGAAGAACATTTTAATTTTGTGTAATAGAAAATTGGCTAAAATAAACATTTTTATTATTATAACATATGCATAATACTATTACCTAAACAACAACTAAATTAACTTGACAAACCTTTTCTCTCAGCTCTATTAACTTTCACCTCTAAATTAACAATTAACAATTCACCAACTTGCACCATATAAACCTATTCTGTATACTCTTTTCACCTGTTGTAAAGAACATGCTTTAGAAAATCAACAAATAACTCATCTTCCGTCCAGCAAAACAAATTGGAGCATGTTTTCTCTATATATTCAATATATCTTAAGCTTTTAGTATATATCATCTGCCACATCCGTTCGTTATCTCTGCTCCTTCATTTTGCTTTGGCTCCGTCAGGTAAGTCCAAAAAAATGAAGTACAGTTGCGCACTAGTTTTTCTTAGGCCTTTTACTTGGTGACCTACACACACGCTTTCCCCTCACCACCCAACCCCCCACCATTATATCCACTCTTCCTCAGTCACACCATCACCCAAACACACTCAGATTTAGTATTTGTTTGGTTTTTGATTTTTTGTATAGTTCGTTTTTAATTAGTTTCGTATATGCTTTACTTGGTATGTTGGTTTGTTTGATATAAATCTAATCCTATATACATACATATACATAAATAACCGATTTTGGGTTTGTGAATGTTGGACAATATTCTTATAACCAGTATTTGATTGATGAAAGTTAATGCAAATGATTAAATAATTTATTCAAGTCAATCACCAAATAAACAAAAAAAAAAACACCAGAAAACTAAACTAGAGAAAAATATTATTTTAATTTAGTACTTTTTGTAGATCAACATACTCTTTCTAACAATCTTTCTATCTGTTTACTTTACTCTATCTATCTATATAACACTCCCTCTCTCTCTCTCTATCTGTATCTCTTTCTAACGAACAATTCTTTTTTATAACTTTCTTCAGAACTTTTCCAAAAAGTCACAATTTGTATGTAGTATACTAAAAACAAACAAACCAGAACAACAATAAACAAACAACAGCAACAACAACTACTACTTTTAACAGCACACTTTAAAAAGATATGCACTCGTTACTCGTTGGAATGTCACTCGTTAGTCTAGGATTTTGACTCGCCACATACTCGTTTCAAGTGCATATCTACCAACACTCAAACAAAATACAGAAAATTCAATTTTAATACCAGAAAAATACCATTATAAAACCGTTTAACTACAAAAATGATATTCAAAACTCGTTAATCTCAGCCACTTTGGGCCACTTTTTTCAAAAACAAAAAAACAAAAATTAAACCATTCATACATAGATTCCTCACAATACAAAAAGCACTAAATTAATAATCAAAGACTTTACCAATGAACAAATGACAAAGAAAAAATTCTTGGTATTGGTTGTTGAATATTGCAAAAAAGAAAAAAAGAACAACAAAAACATAGAGAAAAAAGAAACGAAACAAAACCAACATTATTTTTATGTTCAGTTTCCTTCCTTCAAAAAAAAAAAAAAAACTCAGCAGAGCTTCCCGATTTGTTGCTTTAATTTATCAATATGATTTTCGAATAAAACCCCCTCTCCAAAATTTTCCCCAAATCACTTCACCAAGTCATAGGCTCGGTTCCATACAAAACAATTTCTTCTCTCTGTAAAACCAAAATCGAAAAAAAAAGAAACCGTAACCGTAACCGTTAAATGTGCTGAGCTGATCTGAGCAGGCGCAGCAGTCAGTCTATGGGAAAGCTTTTCCACCTGCGGGCGTAAAAGCTCTTCCAGTCTGGCCTGCCTTAGCCTCGCTGGCTCCCAGACACCCCTCGCCCTAGGCCCCCCCATCTTCTTAGTTGCATCCTTCGGTCTGCCTAGAGTTACTTTTGCTTGCTTCGCTGCGAGAGAGAAGTGCTTTTTCACATACGACACCACTGTCTGACTCAAAATCCAAATATTTTTCATCATGTACGCCATCGCCAACCATGACAGAGGCCGCAATGACGCGACAGCTTCTCCACACTAGCCGTCTCAATGGGAAGGCTCTTGTGGACGGGCCGAGAGCGCGGTCATTGCTGTGCACCTGTAGAAATGTGGAGCACCTTGCCTGTCCGAAAAAAGAAAGCACGAAACCGTTTTATATTTTTGGCCACAGGCAATTACAGCCACAACGTGTAATTGTGAACGTCTGTGCGGCGGCCACACAGCGGCAACATCTCACCATCTCGCCAACAGCTACAGCAACCACAGCAATCAAGGAATCAAGGACGAATCCAACGCTGGATGGATGAAAAGCCCAGCCCAAAGCAGAGAAAACTAAGTAGCTTCCTGCTGCTTTACTTCACACTCAACGAATGCTTTTTTGTTTCTGATCTTATTACAATATGATACATACATATACATATACGGTGCTTCCACTTTGCTTTTCCGTTAAACTAGCTTAAAACATTTTATTTCGAAAATAGTATTGAACATTATGAATGTAAAAACAAATCAAATTTAAAAACCAAAACAAAAAAAATACAATTAATATTAATACTAACTACTCTGCTCCGCTAAAAGGCTTCACACAACATATGAAAATTTACTCAAAATGCATATTAGAATTGGTAAAACAGTTGAGCATAATGTTAGAATCTCTCTCTATGCTACTAAGATGAAGATCGTGTCGACTTTCTCTATATTGTTAGTATATATAATAAGCACCATACAGATCGAACTAAATGCATATATGAAATTCAATTATTGTACTTGTACCTAGACATACAATATAATTAATCGAACAAATTATATACCTAATAAAACGCAAGATGAAAACATCTTTTGCAATACCATTTTCCAAGCAAACTATTTATGCATTTTTAATAAATAGAAGGAACTTGTAAAACACACATAATTTTGACTTTTCTTATTAGTTTTGACCATTAAAACGTGAAAATATAAAGTAAAAAAGAATGAGTCTTAAGTCAACTTTCTAGTCCGTCTCTCTGTTTTTCATTAATTATAATAACAACATTTTCTTGAAATTCTCCTTAAAAAGATATATTGTATGTATATAAAGTGGTGTAAGTAAAGACGTGCATGATAGCGCATCATCACGTTACTTGAGTGTTCTATTATGTTTCGAAGTTTTCATCTAAAGTTAGTTAGAAATTAAAAAAGATGATTTGCTTTGCTCAAAGAAGAAAATAAATATACCTTAAAGGTTTTGGGCGATGCTTTAACCAAACTTTAAATTGGACTGTTTTAGATATCCCTCATTTGGCTCTAAAAATAACAAAAGAGCTTTATTATAAAATGATACAATCCTTCGATGTTGAAGCTAAACTATCATATTGAATTACATAATGTTATAAGCTCTTTGAGTTCAAGAGTGCAAGAGTTTTAGATTTTTACATTCAGTAGGTGAGAGTAATATTCTAAGGGTTGAGAGTTCATGCTGCTTTGGCATTTTTTACTTAAATATGTAACAATTTGCTAGATATTGATGCTAAGCATAACGATACGAACATATATTATGAGATAAGTTGGGGAGAAATTTTGATTAAAAACCCCTTGAATAAGGATTGTTTTTTAAATTATTGTAAAAGGTTTTCAAAATAATTTTGTCAATCACTAACTGTGATCTTAGAACCCTATTTGGAAGGGTAACAGTTATGCCAGCTTTTGATCAGAGCCCTGTTTGGTGGTAACAGTCAAACCTAGCTATATTTCCCTTTGGTTTTCACTTCCTTCAGATCAAATCACCTAGCCATATATGTACATATGTATATATAATGAAACAGCGCCAACGCATTTCCCGTGGGCATGTGCTTGAAATGCCAATTGACTGATTATTTCTATACCAAAAGTTGAGAATGAGAAAGCGCAGGCTTAAGTCACTAACATACTAACATGGGAAACTAATAAAAAAAATTATATAGAAAAAACTACAAGTATATATGAAAATGTTAGATTATGAAACAAATTGGTCATTGGCGATCGAATGGACGATGACAGCTTGAATTGTGCATATTAATATTGTGATTAAAAACTTTTATATAGAGCCAAAGGAAATAGAGAAGAAGAATTGTTGCAGTGATAACTGAGTAATACGAATACACTGAGGCCCACTGGAATGTCTCCTCATTGGTTTTTTTGAAACTTATGTATACAATGTTATATGTATGTATGTATGCATGCATGTGTGTGTGTACGTGCCGCCTTTATGGCCATACAAATCGTGTGGTGATGTATATGAATAATAATATTCAAATTATGACTTTCCAAAAACAGAAGCAAACTGTGTTGCGTTGCGTTGCGTTGGATCCCAGTACTGCATTTCTAAAGAGAAACGTAATCTTTCCGTCTGATGTTAGAGACCCCGCCGATAAATGACTACATAACTTCATAAGTACATATGTATGTAGCTATCTACATAAGTATGTACATAAGTGTAACGAGTATATAAGAAAAAGGTATGTATACAGGTAAATGCATATGTTTATATAGAATACCTGCCGACTACTGCGGCACGTGACTGTTTTTTATAATCACGCATAAATATCTGTAATGTAGAGGCCCTATGTGCTTAAGTTCACAGAAAACCACATAGAACCAGTGAGGATCGTTTAAAGTTATAGCCATGTGCGTGTGGGAGCGTGTGTGTGTGTGTGTGCGTGTGTGTGTGTGCTTGTTGGTGTATGCAGGTGGGTTGCAGCGTCTTCTGTAAAACGGAAGTGCGCTTAAAGCCAATGGCGACAAATTCCAAAACAGCAAACACAATCCGAACTCACACAAATATACAATACATTTTTATACCATTTAATTTCATATTTTGTTTTCTACTCAAAAAAAAAGGGGAGTTCATTAATATTCCAAACAGGTGGCATTGCGCTAAAAACGTTTAAACGGCGCGGCGTGTGGAGACAGACGATGACAACGACGACGACGACGACTCGGACTCAAGCTACCTGACAGAGTGGCCAAGTACATATACTTATATGTATGTATATATCACCCCCACTTTATAATGGTGTGTGTGTGCGGCTTTATGTGTGAGTGTGTGTGTGTTTGTGTGTGCGTATGTGGCTCAATCCCCGTTTTAGACTTGGATTTGGATTGTATATACATATGCATATATGTATGTTGGTGTGAGTCAAGCCATTTGCCAACTAATTGAAACTTCTTCATCGGCCTGTGGCCTGTGGCCGAGGTGTGGTGCTGAGCTCAAGTCGAGTCTTTGAAATCAGTTGCCAATTAGTCTTCACCGTTGACGGATTACAATTGACGTACATCGAAAACGAAAACTTGTTAAGTGCTTTTCAAAATAACAAACAAACAGAATAACTCATTGATAAAAAAAAAGGAAAAACAACAACAAGCAACAAAAAAAAAAAAAAAGAAACTCTAAAATCAACCTTTAGTTGACAAATACAACAGAAGTATTAGAATTTCAATTGTGAATGGATCTCTATTTATTTTGTGCGTCTTCTGGCATCATTATCGTCTATTTTTCGAATTGGCAAGATGTCGGCATAGCTGATCATATTTTTAGAAAAAGCGCTATGCTGCATCTAGTCAGTTTATTCAATAGAACAATCAACAAGATCTCATAAAAATCAACATAAAATGGGGACAAAAAAGGAATATCTATCTACAACGATCGGTCTAAGTATCACTTCGGACAAATGCCCAATTTTGATAAAAGCCTACAATATATGCATATATTTTCATTTCAGCCATAATGCTACAAAGGATCTAGCTGAATTTGGATAATTTAACTCTAATTAAAATTATTATTCTGTTGAAAAGTAATTTTGATCCCAAACTAAAGTTTTCTTCTTACAAAAATTGGAAAACAATTATATTTATTATTAAAAAGGGAAGTTTTAAAAAATGGACCTTGTGTAACATGAAATTAGTTTTTCACATTCGCGCCATAGAATTGCAGGCCGATAACGATTTATTCATTAATCGATTCCAATATATTCCCAAAACAGCCTGGCAACGCCAACGCCAGAGCGCTTGGCATTTTTTTGAACGTAAAAAGAGTACCCTAAATAAAATAGCCTTTTGAACACGTTGCTCCTGTGAGGATTAATTTACTCATTTTTTCAATAATAGTTACGTTTTAGTGCTCAGAAAGATGCATAATCATATTCCGTATACTTATCCTGCTGTTTAACAAATTTCTTTTACTTTAGAAAAAATTGGCAAAAAAAGACCTCCAATATTAAATAGTTTTTTTTTTAAGTTCCTGTAGCGTATTTGCCATCGACTCTAATGGCTTAAATTTTCCACATTTTCCAAGAATTGCAGTATGAGCACAAAATTAATAAAAGGCATCAAAATTCTTTTTCAAATTCATAATTTAAGTAACGCTTTGCTCTTAACCTAAATTGGGATACATTAGAAACTTGTTGGTTCTGTCTGTAGGGGGTTTTTTGGATGGACCGGTAATTAAGTCCTCAACTTCGTCCTTCTAATCCTCCATGTTAGTACTCATCGGAGGGTTCAGTGCCAAAGTAACGATCGCCAAAGTTACCAATACCGGGTATAACATAAAACTTACTATTAATCTCCGGATCTAGAGCGGAAGTAACAATTTTAACCTGCCAAAAAAAGAATCAATTCAAATTATAATCATTGCATTCGTAATTTTTTTTTTTTTTTTTGATTCAGACTCACCTTAGGAAAGGCATATGCTATGGAGTGTACACCAATTTCAGCCATCAAGAGCGAGGCCAAAATGATATTCTCCTCGGGCACATCATGATCGAGGAGGACACGTATTGCCATCATAGCAGCTGCTCCAGTTGCAACTGTTGCATCCATAAGTATCACCTTGTAGTCTTTTATATCTTTGGGCAGCCTAAGATAATAGAGTTCAGGCTCTCCTGTCTTTAAATTGGTCTGAATGAGAATTTTGCCAATGCGAATATCTTTGCAAACATCGCAGACAGCCTGCTCCATGGTCTCGCCGGCGCGTAATATCGAAACACCGCATATTTTACGTGAAGCCATGCGTTTTCCCTCATACAGGACACCCTGTGGTGTTTCCACTGTCGTCTGTTTGAAGGGAAAGAGACTCAAAGCATATTCGATAACCAAGCGAATGAGACGTTTCGAATAAAATATGAACTCATCCCGCGATGTATTCTTGCAGCGGATGAATGTGTGCAGTCCCTTTATTTGAGGAGTAGGATGTATTAAATGCAGTGATTCCGGCATGGGCTGATCCTTATACGAGTTGGCCAAAGTCTCGCGCAACTTGAAGCCACGCTGATATGACAAAAAACCAAAACTGTTAACCATATATTTCGCTGCAACTCTTTTAGGTCCTCACCAATTGCAATTGGGTATGCACATGCTGGACAATGAGATGTATGGCTACTTTATTCTCTCCTCCTCGGGGCACGATTATATCGGCATGTGCCATTGTTGGTGCGATATAATTCGCATAGGAAGGCTTAACCATATTCAAATATTGCTTAAGAACGCCCCTTAGATCACGTCCGCGCTGTGAGATGTCCCTGAAACAATTCAAATTCGATGAGAAAAATTATTACTCTCACTTTTAGGGGGCCTAGAAAAGTTAAATTTTAATATAGATGGTTTCAGCTGAAGAATCATTGTATTTACCGCTTCAGACGCCTTGCCAGACGTATATCGGGATCTGTGTCCACAAATATCTTCATGTCGAGCAGTTTTAACACTTCGGGACTGTGAAAAGTTAGAATACCCTCGAATATAATCACATTGGCACCGTACATCGTCTTTGTTTGACTTTCACGACCATGTGTTACAAAATTATAGACGGGCACTTCCACTTTCCGTCCCTCTTTCAGCTTAGTAAGCACATCGATCAATAATTCAATATCAAAGGCATCCGGGTGATCAAAATTGTATTCATTTAGTAAGGCCTGCTCGTGTTGCTTCTCGTTGAGGATCTAAAAAAACGGAACAAATATTAGTAAATCAATTAAATTATTTGCAAGTAGATCTCTTACCTTATAGAAGCAATCCATCGATAGCAGTGTGACCCATGGTACATCAAGACTCTCAATGATTTTCTCAGCCACAGTTGTTTTGCCAGATGCACTGCCACCACAGATGCCAATTACGAATGGTTCCACCTGTTGGCCAGCACAATTATACCAGGGCGGACGTCCAGCTGTGTATATGGTGCGATTATTTGCACGTATTATGCACTCGGACGGATTTGCGGTGGTTGTTTGATTGCCAATCGATGTGGTCCGTGTGCGCTGTCTCCGACCAGATGGGCCACGCATTGGCGATTCCAGCGCCGATTTGGCAGGCACTGTGGTGGGCGAGGCCGGGCAACAGTTAAGCTCACCGCCCCCCGCCCCTGGATCAATATAAAGCTGTTCTGTTACATCGGATCGGTCGTCACTGAAATGCGTAAAAAGGAATTTTTCATCGAAATTAGTCAGTTATATTAAACAACTACATTTTTTGGGAGATTAGCATGGAGTGAGGCAATTATTGGTTGATAGTGAGTGATATGGATAAGACGATGACGGCATTTCAGTTCAATTTATTAAAAATAGGTCAAGGGGAGCCAAAAGGGGGCGAAAATAAGAAAGAAGCGAAAGGAACAAAAGGAGCTTTAAAGTTGCGTAAACGAAGGATACACGCCCACACACAAGCCCATGTAAGGGTATACTCCATGACCTACTCTAATTTTTTTGCGCACACACACAAACAGAAATTTACAGATAGCAATGCATACACACAATATGGAACAGATAGATTGAAAATTAACTTAAGTTGTTAAAAACAGAAAACATATTTTTGTGCATTCGCAACAACTGTCACTTACATCTAATATTTAAACAGCTTGATGGGAATCAACATTTTATGCCCTTTATTTATTTTTCAGAGTTATTACATTTTTTTGATGACTTGGACATTGAATTGTTTATTATTTAAAGATGCAATTGGAAATTGTTTATTTACCTAAGTAAAATGACTATATGTGGAATTTCTTTTATTAAATATCTGTTTTTTTTTCCTTCATAGATAC
Source organism: Drosophila nebulosa (assembly GCA_024703675.1). Lineage (NCBI taxonomy): Eukaryota > Metazoa > Arthropoda > Insecta > Diptera > Drosophilidae > Drosophila > Drosophila nebulosa. Next base: position 9,725,343 of record CM045725.1, on the reverse strand, counting down.
ATACATATGTAATCCAAGTACGCTTGAAACAAAAAAATGTTTATAATTTTTATACATCGAAGGCATAGTTTGTTTATATTGTTTATATATAATAATAAAATCTGGTAATCTTTTGTTTACCAATGAAATTTATTATCAGTACCGGCATTTAGCTATGTGACGAAATATGAGTTCTTAAAACGAAAGATTTAGTATTTACGGTATCAGAATTAGAATTTCAATACTATTTAACGATATTTCATGTATTTTTTTCATTATTATTATTATTATCATTTTCACATCCCTCCCCCTCTATTTATCAAATTTCAAGTATTTATAGTTTTTACAATGAAATAAGAAAAATAAACTAAAGAGAGGCAGCGCAACAGGTTGATAGGATTCAACCACTTACATAGAGAATTAGAGGGAGGAAAAGAGATAGCTAGATTAACAGTACCCCCATGATAGATAAATGTAACGGTATAGGGAGGTCAATTGTCGGGAAAAAAAAAACCAAAAAACCAGAAGGTAACAAGCAGCGGACGTGGCTTGATCGGTAGCAGCAACGCCATATTGGATGGTGAAACAGACGCAGTTTGCTGACGCTATCGTTTTTGTGTGTTTGGATTTCTTTGTGTGTGTGTGTGCGTATGTGAGCCAGACGCTGACACGATAAACACAATATTAACAAAAAAAAATATACATATAAATATAAAAGCGTGTTAATTAAACACACTGAACACAACAATAAAAATAACAAAACAATTAAAGCACAATGAAAAGTATATTGCAGGAATAATAAGGGGGGAAAGGGGGTCGGGTAGGTGAAAATGGACGAAAAATATGCAATGAATTTTCAATTTACATGTGACCATTGGTTTTTGCGACTACGGGGGCGGCGGCAGCAACAGCAGCAGCGGCGGCGACGACAGCAGCGGCGGCCTTAACCTTTGACTTGACAGAGTTGTGGTTGTTATTGTTGTTGTTATTGGTTGCAATTTTTCCCTTTGAATTGTTGTTGGCTTCATTTGATTTGCTGCATAAAAACGTGATGCTGCTCATGGCGAACGACAACAATAAGAAGAAGATGAAGATGATGAGTGATGTTGTGGGGGTGGTGGGCAGTTGGCTAGCGTCGTGCGATTTTCTTGTTCAGTTCTTTTTCGGTGAAATGGGTCAATCACTCTTTCACTCACACATACACACAAGCACATGCATACACAGAGAGAGCGAGCGAGAGAGAGAAAGAGCCCGAAAATGTTTTTCTTTTTGGTCTTTTTTAATTTGCCGGCTGATCACATGTGATTTGCGCTTTTCCTTTTTACAATTGAAGGTCTATGAATAATGCACGAATTGTTGATTGTGTTTGTATTTGTATTTGTGGTATTTTGTCTTGGCTTTTCGATATCTAATAAAAATAATGTGAGCTAATTGTGAATATTTGCAAGAGAGAGAACCCGAACCCGGCGAAATGACAGCAACAACATGCAGCACGCGCGTTTGGAAACGGACTGACAAGAAAAAAAAGAATATCTGTGTAAGGCAGAGCTAAGGTTAAAAAGAGAGAAAAAAATATAAATGCCAGACAGCTGTATCGAAGTTGCGATACCCTTGCTAATTTGCGCTATAACCGAATATTGCTTTAAGTGTTTGATTATATAGTTGGCTAAATTTCATGATAACCAAATACTTAAATAAACTTGGTTAAGAAAAGAATTTTATACAATTTTAACTTAATATAACATTTATAAACAATATTGACGAGGATGCACTTCTCTTGAAGCCAAAATGCACATACCCTTTTGCACGAGGGTATAACAACAAAAATGCTGCAAAAGTGGAGACGAAGGAAAGATAGAGTAGGAGATAGAGATACAATTCGGTTAAGTCCTCTTTCTCTCTCCCTCTCGCTTGTTTTGAAACTGCAGTCCACCAGGTAAAAACAAATAATCTATTGAAAATAAATTTATCAAATGGCCAGGTATGCAAATACATACACTAACAAGCATATATGTATGTATATGTACATATGACTTAATGTATATGTACATATTTAATTGCGCCTTTAGCTTCTGGAGGCCTAATAATGATGAATGAGGAATAAATGCTCACGTGTATGTACATATGTATCTAAGCATGTGCTTTGTATGTATGTGTCATCGTGGATGTCTGTATTTGTGCATAAATGCGTGTGTATCACATTTTAGCGACTGTTCTTTTTTTTTTTGGGCTTCTGCCCCATTAGATTTTCACACATTTTGAGCACTTTTGTTACGTCTGATGTATGTTGTTTACCTGTCAGAGCTCGCCGAACTCGATGGATTGTAAAATTTGATTTGTTTTGTCTGCGCCATAGACATAGTGTTCAATTACTTTGATATTTGATTTCTTTTGCAGTGGAAACCAAAATTGCAGCGATAAGAGAACACAAAAAACACGCGGTCCGTGCTTCTCCTTGCCAAAGCAACTGATTCTTATGGTGGGAATAAATAGAACAACAAAAAAAACGTGTGCGCGCTTTGTAGTTGTATACTGCGCGTCGGAAATATACATACATATGTGTATGCAATTGTGGTGCTGTATGTTTTTGTATGTGTGTGTGTCTGTGGAAATGTACATGTAAATCTGTAATTAATGATTCAATAAAGTTCAATCAAAGCATAGATTCCGCGTTTGATTTATAAAAGTAGTGAAGGAATGAGGAGAAATGCAGACAACAATTAGAGCTGGAAAACCATCTGATCATCTATCGATGTTTTAGTGTGACCGCTTTTCACGAAAAAAAACAGCTGATATACTTTGGCGGGAACTTACTGTTTTGAAACAAGGCTTCTAATAAAATTACTTAAAACTATGGTTCAAAATACATACATTAAAATAACATTTAGAAAATTTCCAGGATTAACGTTAAGCTCATTGTAATGTACAAAATGGTACTTGCTTGCACATCTTGAATTTTCTATGAATTATATTTAGAATATTTTGCACTGTCAAGAAGTACAAATATGTCATAGTCATACGACTCAATTCCCTTATCAACATTTATCGAGCAGCATGATGCTTAGGCAAAGAGGCTTGTTATTCTCCAAACTCAACATTCTAAATGTCCATCCCTCACGCTGCATGGCAGTGTTGCACAATGTACCACCTTCCCGGATCATTGGTGCACGTAACACACTTTTCAGTTTCCAAATTAAACGGAAACAGTGTAGTGGACGAGGTAGCCCCAGGTACACTTATTATTTCAAGTTCACATTCATAAAGAATATAATAGGTATAAATATTAGAAATAAAAGAATTTAGAATTTAGTCTGGCATCCGTTTTAAATTTTAAACGTTCCAATATCAGCTGCTTGGGCTCCGACCAGTCTGGCAACACAAACGGTTAAAAGCTCCCCGCTCATGCGTTGTTCTGTTAGATTAAACTACTCTGTTGCTAAATAAATAGAATAAGTACATAAGATAATAAAAAGCACGATCTGAAAAGTGATTTTTTTTTTACATTTAGTAATTGCAAATGTTTGTGCTTGATTTAAATTTAAAAATAATTTGCAATTTGATCATACAATTCTTAAGATAATACTTTGAAAGGTAGTGCACAGTGGTACCGCAAATCAAATGCACATATTTTTATCTCGGCGGCCCATTGTACTTAGTAGCAATCGTTAAGCAAGTAGGCATTGATATTGGACTTGTTTTGGGCAAAATTCTAGCTGCTCAATTTTGAATAGGTTTATTTCATTTCGTTTTAGTTAGTCCTACGAATTGTTTCTTATTTGTGAAAGCTCGTCGAACGGAAGCAAATCTCGCTTTACCCTTTTGAAAAATAAAGGAAAAAGTTCGTAAAAAGCGAAAGAGCCCATCGAATAAAACGCGAGACGAGAGCAAAAGAGGATTTCAAATTCCAAGGTATGTGTTAAACAGTGAACAATGTCGAATTGCAGTAAAAGTGAAGTGGAATAAAGTGCACGAGAAATGGTGAAAACAAGAGAGTGGGAGTGACACTGCAAAATGGCGTCAGTTGGGGCAACATTTCCATGTATCTATATCCTGGAAATTAACCGTTACATCGCGTTTCTTGGGTACAAGATTATATTTCTTTTTTTTCTCTGGCACTTTAAAGCCAAAGTTCAATCGCAGCAGTTCGCAATTTTTTTTCTCCCTACTTGATTTTTGATAGATAATTTTTCTTAGAAACGTCATTTTTTTTTTTGACACATCCAGTTTTCCAAGTTTTTTTTGGTTCTAAAGTGAGGTTTAAAGAAATGTTTTGTGTTCGTTAATTAACGATTTATTTTTTGTTTTTGGTTTTAGAACATATACTCAAAATGGTTGCCGACAATATAGAAGCAGGTAATGTGAGTGTTGCCACGCCCACTTCAAGTGGATCTAAATCTAGTGTTGGCATTAAGGAGGAATTGCCTTCGGGTAATTTTATTATGGTATCTGTTGATATAGATACAACTGGACGTCGTCTAATTGATGAGGTAAGTGTAAAAGAGAAAATGTCGGAAAAGACGGGTCAATGAACTTTAGGCGGTGGCTGTCCTAACCTTAATTTTTCCTTTCCATTAACCTTTAACTAGATTGTCCAGTTGGCTGCCTATACTCCAAATGATCATTTTGAACAATATATCATGCCGTATATGAATCTAAATCCAGCTGCTCGCCAGCGCCACCAAGTTCGTGTTATTTCGATTGGTTTTTATCGTATGCTGAAGTCGATGCAAACCTACAAGGTGAGGATATACATATGCCGAGTGCCCATTTATGCCATAGGTCTTATTTGTTTTTGATATTTCGCCCCATAAGATTATCAAATCCAAATCGGAGATAGCTGCTCTTAAGGACTTCCTCAATTGGCTGGAGCAATTAAAATTGAATAATCCAAAATCAGATGGTATTGTGTTGCTCTATCACGAGGAACGAAAATTTATACCCTACATGATTTTGGAGTCGCTCAAAAAATATGGTCTATTGGAAAGATTCACCAAATCAGTGAAATCGTTTGCCAATTCCTTGAATCTCGCCAAGGCCTCCCTGGGCGACAACAATAACAAGCATTACAGCCTACGCAAATTGAATAAGATACTCTCTTTGAAGGCATCCAACAGCACAACTGTGACCACTGCCAAGGAGGAGACTTCGTCAAGCAGCGGTGAGAATGTTGCCGATAGCACAAGCACATCTACTAGCAATGTTAGCTCTAGTAACGGCAACGAGAAGCCGATTAATAGTACACCAAAAAGTAATGTAGAATTCGAGCGAGATCTGTTCGATGGCAATGCCAGTGTCCGAGCTAAGCTCACCTTCAATGTGGCTTTGCAATTGAGCAATTCCAAAGGGGCCATTGAGGCGGAGTCTTCGGAGGCTTTGGTTAATCTTTTCAATGCCTTGCAACCTTTTGCCAAGCCCATTGAGGCTGATATTCGTGAGTTAGATACTCAAAATGAGAATTTGGAACGTCAGAATTCATTTCGTCCAGTGTTTTTGAATTATTTCAAGACCACCCTATACCACAGGGTTCGTGCTGTCAAGTTTCGTATTATTTTGGCCGAACATGGCTTCGATTTGCCATCTCTGAGCAATATTTGGACGGAAAAACGCATCGCGGGATTGGATTTGGCATTGCAGTCGATATCTGGATTGAAGGAGGAAGATAAATCTGAGCTTGTGGATTTGCTGGATAGCTATTTTGATCCCAACAAGACAATTATAAAGCCGGTAATCAAGTCCAATAATCATCGTCGTCGCAGCCGCCGCACAAATGGTGCACCATTGGGTAAAAATGCTGGAACCTCCAGTTCCCGTTCAGCGAGCACCGAATTCGGTGCTGGTGGTGACAAATCGCAGAGTGTATCTTCGATGCCAGATTCCACGATGAAGACCCCATCACCAAACAAAGCGGGCAACAATCCACGCAGCGCCGGAGGTTCCAGTGGAACAGGACGTCCTCGTAAGCGTAGTTCTCGTCGTAGCTTAACCTCAAGTGAGGTCAAAGCTCCGGCAGTTGCTGTGGAATCTTCCATAAAATCGCAGCTAAATAATACAGTTCCTGCAATATCTTTGGGAAGTTCCTCGCCAAGTCCTTTAACTCAGGTGCCCATTGCGGCCTCGAACTAAAAGCTGGGACATTAAGGCACTCTATAACATTAAAGCTGGTGGCTGGCTGCAGTGCAGTTCCAAGTAATTATCATTTAAGTAGCGGTAGAAAAGTACAAAATGTGTTTTGTACAATGCTTTTTATTAACTGGTAACTACTGTAGTCGCTTTTTACATAATTAGTAAGCTTACATTGTTGATTAATTTTATGAATTTGAAATGAGAGAAAAATAAGAAATGAAATCAATTTTATATCATCACAATCTTCTTCTATTTAGCCCTCCCCGCCCCCACTTTCAAGTCCAAATTTTTTGTTATATATGGAACGACGTATCAAGAACACGTAATATCATGCTGAAATAAGAGACACATTTTAAACGAATCGGAAGATACCTAATAAGAATGCGAACTATTTTCCTTTTGGAAGAACTAACACAGATCGGAAACAAGGCTCAAAATTTCTAGTGTACTTCCACACTCGCAATATTGGACAACACTCCCCTACATAAAATTCCAATGTCTGCGAAATAGAGAACACGTTAGTGATGCAAATCTACACATAACCACGATGAACACATAAAAGAAAAGACCACTGTATAAGCTTCAATTTTCGGTGTTAGAGAAATGGATTCAAAATGAAAACAACAAATTGGTGGAACAGAAGAGACAATAATGCTGATCAAAATACTGCTGCCGAAGGATCAAATCAACACTAATTAGTTATTAAGAAACGCCGAAGATATATATATTTACACAGGAATTGAAACAATGTAGTCAATCGTTGCGTTTAGACATAGTTTTCCATTTGTTGGTAGCTGTAACTAAAAGAAAAGACGATTGGAAAAATATTAGTCAAATTAAACGCTTCGATAGGAATTAATTTTGCATTGGGCAGGCCCAAACACTAAAATAACACTTAACCAAGAAACGAAAAAAACCAAACAAGTGAAGGAAAGAAGCAAACACAAAGCGCCCGAGCCCAATGTTCAAAAATTGAAATATTGAAGCTTAAACATTAGGTTAACTTAATATTGCTGTATGTAAGACATTTTTCGCATAAACACTAACTAGAAGAAGAGGAGGAACTAAAAGCTAATCACACACACATACACACACACGCACACCCTTTTCAAGATGTATTTCATAAGTGTTTCATGTTTGCACAAAACGATACACTTCCTTATTGGTACCTAAATGTATGAAATTGTAAAACACATGTCAATTTAATCTCGATATTGTTTAATAACTTGAAATAAAACTGTGACGGCTATATTGTACAACTGCGTTGATTTTAATTTAAAAACCGATAGTTCAAATACGATGCTATCGATAAATTAAGTGGAATGCGGCCATATTTTTAACGCACACACGAAATTTATTTGAAACGGTTAATAGTCAAAGTATATACTTAAACAAATATCCAAACTTCAAATGACTGCTTCGGCTTTTGTATAATGAACATGAAGAAATAATTTAAAACACTTGTTGGCACACTTTTAACGTCCCCTGTAAGCTAACATTTTTACATTGTACATTCTGTTAATTAACAGTTGCAATTGCTGAACTAAAATAAAGTCTACAACGAAAAACAATTATTTTAGTTTCTTTGACCAACAATTTTAGTTTACTCTAAACCAACTTGAAGGTGACATGTCTCCCAACTAGCCGGGCTTATCCTTCTAAGGCTTTGGTAATATTCTCATAAGCCACAGGTGAAGGCTTTCCCACAAAAATCCACGATTAAAATAGATTGTGGAATAAATAATAATTATTTGAAATATGGCTACGGAGGAGCACCAGCGCTTGGCTAATATAGTAAAGACATGCCATGAGAATCTGCGACATATGACAAAGACTCTTGGAGCCGAAGCAGCTTGGCAGGAGCACACGAGTCCCAAAAATGCCAAAAAACTAAATGAATATGCTCAGGCCATGCGTGAGTTGTCTCAAGTGTGGGAGACCAATGACAACAATCTGGAACTACAGGCAAGAAGTCGTATCAGATGGACTCTGGACTACATAACCAAATATTTTTACACCGAAGGGATTTACATGCAAAAGAGGCAGCGGGAACAACGTCTATTGGACTCCTATCAAAATGAACTCCAGGTAAAGGATACCTGGAGCTGTTCGTATAGAGAGGAACCGCCGGATAGATTGCGTGTGCTGGATGTAGGCAGCTGCTTCAATCCCTTTCGAAACAGTCCACATTTCGAAGTGACAGCCCTGGATTTGTGCCCAGCCACAGAGGATGTCTTGCAGGCAGATTTCCTTAAAGTAGAGGTGGAAAATGACTTACCGGAAATGCTTATACAGGAGCAGGGAAAAGTAAGAACCGTAAAAAAGCTACCTGCTGTCTATTATGATTGTGTGATCTTCAGTTTACTATTGGAGTACATGCCCAGTGCAGAGCAGCGTTTGTCATGTTGCCAAAAGGCCTACGACTTGCTCCGACCGGAGGGAATCCTAGTGATTATCACCCCCGATTCCCAGCATGTGGGCAAAAATGCCAATTTAATGAAGAACTGGCGTTATTCCCTGGCCAAATTGGGTCTCCTGCGGGTGCGCTTCGAGAAATTGCCCCACATCACCTGCATGGTCTACAGGAAGGCCATCAGCCTGTCATTGGCCCAACATTGGGCCAGCATACATCGCGAGGAGGGCTGGTGTGAGGCCATAAAGATACCGCAGGATGAGAACTAGTGCAATAAATCGAACAAAATCAATTGTAAATCTACTTATTTATTTATGGGGTGCAGTTGATGAGTTTTCTCCGCTTTTATCTATGTCATAAATACTTAATTCCACAAAAATGAATGCTACTGGGCTGGAGGAGGAGAAGCAACAACGATGCCATCCGATTGGGGAAAAGGAACAGCTGCTGCTGCCTGACGTTTTTTCATCGCTGTGGTCGCCCCCTGTGAGATTTTCATGATATTCGGCGGCAACGGTTTTTTGCGATCAGCTTCCCACTCGGCGCGATGTAAACGCTGGCGATGCTTGTACATATTTGCATTCGAAAAGAATGTCATTGGGCAATTTGGGCAGGTATATAGCACTTCGCCGGTGTGCGTCGATGTGTGTTCCTGTCAAATCCAAAAAAAATGAGGAATTTCAATAAAAAAAACTTTAATTCAGATGTGACTTACCCTCAAATCCTGAGGCCGCTTAAACGCCTTTTCGCACATGCCGCACTTGAACTTCCTTTCACACAAATGATTGTGATAGATGTGACGCTTGAGGGCACGCGAATTGGTGGATGTCTTATTGCATATATGACAGCGATGTTCTCCACCGGGTGGCTCATGCACCGTATTCATATGCTGCTTCAGTCCAGAGAGATGACGTAGCCACGTTCCACAGATTTCACACTGCACCGGATCTGGTTTGGGACGGGGCTCCTCGGAATGTTCGAGCTCGTGATGTTTTTTGAGATTCGTTTGCGAACGTAGAGTTTTCCCACATTTATCGCATATAATGGCGGTTTCTGGATCATGCATATAACGCAAATGCTCCTTCAGTTTGCGCTCTGTTGGAATTCTAAAAAAAAAAATAAAACATTAACAATTAATTTTAACTATTTGACTGCTTAGTAGTATATCTTACTTTTTGTTGCACTCGGGACAAGTGAATTTAAACTCTGATTTGGGCACATGCTTGGACACATTGTGATACTCAATGGCCGCCTTGGTGGTAAAACTTTTCGGGCACTTTTCGCACTGATAAGTTCGCTTTTCCTTGCCATCCGCTCCAGTCCCCGTCCCTGATCCCGTGCCATCTGCTTCTGTCGAATGAGACTGTTCATGCAGTTCCAGGGTACGTGAATCCTGCAAAACCCGTCCGCATTGGGAGCACATAAAATGATCTGGATTTCGATGAACTAGCACATGCTCGGCCAGAGCCTTGCGTATGTGAAATTTGCGTCCACAGCAATTGATGTAGCCCGATTCAATATTATGAGACATGCGCTGATGGCGTCGCATATCCGCAAAATTCTGGACCAGCAAGTTACAAATGTCGCAGGGGAACTTTTTGAAGAAGGACAATATAATCTCGTCATATTCATTTTGCTGGTCCTTGCGTCTTTCGATCTCCTCACGACTGAGACGGACAGGCGGAACCACGGGCTTCGGGCGCTTACGATACTTTTTAGGTTTGACCACCACACGCTTGGGAATTTCCGCATAGCGCTCCTCAGGTTCTATGTCCGGCAACGAGTCACCATCTGAATAAATTTGGCTGCAGTTATCCTCATCGTCAGAAGAGGAGCTGGCGGAGTCATCGGTGTCTAGTACAGCTTCGGCAGCAACAAAGTCCACATCGTGGCCCTCGTCATCCGACTCAAATTCCTTTTTCATTTGCTTAGGGGAGGTTGGAGACTCTTTAGTCACTTTCGGTGGACGTCCTCGTCGTGTGCTGCGCCTTCGGGGTGCAGTTTCAGATGCCGTCGCCAGAAGTTCGGCCAATGGGCGGTCGCCATCTGAGTCGCTGGCCAGCAGCTGTTTTACCGGATCTTCAAGATCTGCGTCCACCTCCATTTTGGCCAAAGGTTCCAGCTCATTGACTTCAACTTTAATTTCGTTGGGGGCAAAGAATCCCTCCTCGGCCAAGGCATCTAGTTCATCCGCATATAAAGGATTCTCTGTCGCCGTTTCAACACAAATTTCCACAACTACGCTTCGATGTTGATGCAATTCAAACACACGATCGTGGAACTCATTGAAGGAGCGCACATTTTGCCAGCAATCCTGGCAAATAACCTCCAATATGCTGGAGGAGCTTTCGTCGGTAGGGGGTAACTGTAATTAGTAGACAAATTAAGCCGGTTGAAAGAGGGGTAGCAATGGGTATTTTACTCACTTCAAAGAACAAGAAATGCTTGTTTATTTTTTCACGAACGTTTAGCCGCAATCCCTCGACCGAGGAGAGGCCTAGAGCCGTCTCAATTGAGCAATGGCTCAAACAAAGAACACAGGCTGCCATTAATTGCTTCAATGGAGGAGCTTGGGTGGCCGCAAAATATCATTCGCCTAGGGTTTGTTTATTATCAACAATCTAAAAATGAATTTGTTGATTGAGCAGCAGTTGCAATACTAAAAAAAATTAATGGCGCTGCCAGATTGTTTTCTCCACCTGGTTTGGTCACACTGTTTAGGCAAAAATTGGAGAACGAATAAGCGGAATCAAAACAGAAAAAGAAAAGGCGGAAAAGTTGTTTATTATATTCTGTTTTTTCTCTGATTTAAATATTTCATAAATACTTTTATCAACTTCATAATTATTGGGTCTTTGCAGTGGAATGCAGATGTTGTCAGAAAACTGCAATAAGAGGCGGATTTTCAATAATGAGCAAGTACATTAATTAGATTTAAGAGTTAAGATTGTATTAACCAAAGCTTTCTTAATAAAGTTAAGTTATTGATTTAAGCAAACGAAGTCCATATTATGAGTTATCACCCGATATTTAGGCTGCTCCTGCTCCCTAACCTTTCATCGAGGTTTCTTGCGAGATTTTCTTGATTTTTGGTGGCAAAGGCTTTTTGCGATCAGCCTCCCATTCGGCACGATGTAAACGCTGGCGATGCTTATACATATTTGCGTTGCAAAAAAATGTCATTGGGCAATTCGGGCAGGTATACAGTACTTCACCGGTGTGCGTGGACGTGTGTTCCTGCCAAAAACAAGAAACAAAGGTGACTTTATTGAGAAATTGTCAATCCGATGGCTCTTCTATGTGTAACTTACCCTCAAATCCTGAGGTCGCTTAAACGCCTTTTCGCACAAACCGCATTTAAATTTTCTTTCACAAAAATGGTTTAAATAGATGTGACGCTTGAGGGAACGCGAGTTGGTGGATATCTTGTCGCATATATGGCAACGATGTTCGTCAGTAGACGTCTCGTGCACCGTCTCCATGTGTTTTTTTAATCCAGCTAAACGGCTTAGCCACGCTCCACAGATTTCGCATTGTACTGGTTTCGGTTTGACGCGTGGCTCATCGGAATGTTTTAATTCATGATGCTTCTTAAGATACTTTGGCGAGCTTAAAGTTATCCCACATTTATCGCATATAATGGCGCTCGCCGGATCATGCACATAACGCATATGGTCCTTCAATTTACGCTCTATGGGAAATCTAAAAAATATATTTATAATCATTATATATCAGATGACTCAATATATATATATTACTTTTTGTTACACTCAAGGCAGTGGAATTTGTACTCTGATTTAGGCACATGTTTGGACACATTATGATACTCCACAGCCGCCTTAGTAGTAAATCTTTTCGGACACCTTGCGCACTGATAAGTTAGCTTTTCCTTAGCCTCTGTGCCATGTACTTCTACCGAATGGGACCGCTTATGCAGTTCCAGTGAACGTGAATCCTGGAAGCTTCGTTTGCATTGGAAACACAGAAAATGATTTGGATTTCGATGGACCAGCACATGCTCCGCCAGATTCTTTCGTGTATAATATTTGCGTCCACAGCAAGTCATGTAACATATTTCAATGTTGTGGGACATGCGCTGATGCATTCGCATGTCTGCGAAATTCTGCACCAGCAAATTACAAATGTCACAGGGAAATTTCTCGAAAAATGACAAAATAATCTCATCGTATATGCCCTGCTGCGCTTTGCGTCGCTCAATCTCCGTACGACTGAGACGGACAGTTTGAACCACGGGTTTTTTACGCTTGCGATATTTTGTAGGATTCATCACCTTCCGCTTGGGAATTTCAGCATAGCGCTCCTCGGGTTCTATGTCTGGCAAGGAGTCACTTTCGTTGGAGGAGAAGCCATCGGGGTCGTCGGTTCTTAGCCCATTTTCAGCAGCAACAAAATCTATATCGTGGTTGTCGTCATCCAATACGATTTCTTTTTCCATTTGTTTTGGAAAATCCAGAGGTTCTTTTTGCACTTTGGGTGGACGTCTCCGACGCTTTCGGCAAATAGTTTCAGATGCCGTTGACAGGAGTTCGCATTGGCTGCCATTTGAATCGCTGTTAAGCTGCTGGTTTTCTTCCTTTTTATACACTGGATCCTTGAGGTCTGTTTCCAGATTTATTTTGGCCAGGGATTTTGTTTGCTTTGCGGGGTGTGGAGATGGTTTTCTTACTGTCGGTGGTCGTACTCGTCGAGGGCTGCGCCTGAGAGGAACAGCTTCGGCCAAGGGTTGGTCGCCATCTAAATAGCTAGCTAGTACCTGCGGTTTCTTTTCTTTTGTATCCACTGGATCGCCAAGCTCTGTGTTTGCCTCTAAGAAGAGGCAGAATCCATCCTTCTTCAAGGCATTTAGTTCGGCACAACATTCCACATCCCCACTTCGATGTTGATGCAATTTCAGCACACGATAGTAGAACTCATTGAAGGAGTCGACCATTCGCCAGCAATCCTGGCATATGACCTCCAACAAGTTGGAGGAGCTGCCCCCTATTTGCGGTAACTGTAAAATACATGAAATTAGGCCGTTTAAAAACAGAATCGGGGAAGTATTTCACTTCTAAAAACAAGAAATGTTTTCCTATTTTTTCACGAACGTTAAGCCGCACTCCCTCAATGGAAAAGAGGCTTAGAGCCGTCTCAATTGAGCAGTGGCTCAAACAAAGCACGCAGTCTCTCATTGCAACTTTTTGGATGGCCACAATATGTCATTCGTCCAGGTTTTGTTAATAAACAATCAAAAAATATTTATGACGGTGACAGATAGTTCTCCCCACGTAGTTGGGCACACTGTTGAAATAGAGTAAAGATCAGTGTGACCACAATCTAACTTGGTTTTGGTCATTGAAACATGGAGACAAAACAACAATGGAAATGCAATTATTGTGCAATAGGCACATGAGAATACGTTTATAAATTTTGTTTATAAAAGTAGTTCTCTCATTTAAGATTCTGATAGTTACGATATTATCGATGTTCTTTTACTAATCCGTCGTGCATTCGATAACGATTTCGATAGAAACTGTAGTGTAGTGTTGTTGAGCCATAGCAAAACACATTTTCAGCTGATCCGCTTTCAAACAATCTTTTGTATTTATGTTTCGTTGTTTAGTTAAAATTTTTTTTCAAGTCTCGTAAAAATGGGCAAGAAGGCTGCCAACGTGCCTAACGGTCAAAACAAAGCCAAACAACAGCAGCGTCCGAATAGTCAGGGCAGAGTTCACAAAAACAGGCGCCGCCGTAAGGTAGTCAAAGTGCGTCTTAGTCCTGGGACTAGCAATGGGCCATTGGTATGTAAAAAAATTTACGCGCGCGTTTTTTTTTTTATTAAAGTCCCGTTTGTTTCGTTGGGGCTGTCGGTTAGGGGTTGGTGGGGGAGGGGATAGAGAGGTTAGGTATTGTGGCCAAGGCGCAAGCGCCAGAGCCCAACACCCAAAAGAAAAGAGAAAATAAGTGAAAAGTGTGAAATTGAATCATCGTCGTCCCAGTGGCCAAATCGAAAACGGAAAAATCCCACCATTGAAATTTGTTAAAATGGAACAAATTTGGCAGCAAGTCTGCTCCCATTATGAAGTGCCCGAACAGGTGGCCACCGAGTGGTACACAAGAATCCATCAGCAACTGAGTCAGGATTCACCTACACGAGCCTATCACAACTGGCAGGAGATGATGCACAGCAAAGTGAACCATCTGGCCGAATGTGTCAGAAGGCGCAGATTTAGCATTGTGTTGGCTGCATTTTTCCAGTATTACCATTTCGATGGCAATCGCAGTTGTGTCCAACAGAACTGTGAGGTCTTTGAGGAATTCTGTCGGGATGCCCAGTTTGAGGACGAGCAGGGTAAGGCTATGATATGCAATCTTCTTGGCCGTCGTAAGAACCAAGAGCATGAGCTAGAAATGGAATTGATGTCGCATTGTGTCTATGAGGAGGAGGCCAATATGTTGCAGGACATGGATTTGGTCATTCTGGCGTAAGTATTTGGTTCACTTGAAGGAATACTCACTTGAACGCCCTTGTTGCAGTGCACCTTTGGAGGAGTACAAACATTATACCAAACTATTGCGACTGGAATATACAAATCTTGATGATGCCAACTATAAAGCGATGAGGGTTAAAGTTCTGGAAACTTTATTAATGATACCTAGCATTTATGCCACTGCCGAATACCATGAGAAATACGAGGATTTGGCTCGCTCCAACATACGTAACGAGATTGACGAATTGAAGCAGAATTAGCAACAAAAGAAAAAAAAAACTAGGCAAAGATTTAGTGCGATTTTTATGTTATTTATGCTAAACTACCGACCTGAAATACCAAAAACTGCGTTGCAAAGGATCATGCGAACGTTTGCTCCTCTTACAATGTCTCCTGCAAGTTCTTAAGAATCTATAATCAAAAGCAGAAAGTGGTATCCTATGTAGATAGGTTTTACCATATATGCCTAGTAAAATACGTAATAAGTCCTGTTGTCCATGCAGTTTCAAAATAAACTCTAATGTATATATACATATATACCTCAAAAAAAGCTATATTTACCCTTTGTTTTAATTAAAACGTACCTTAAATATTTTTGATAATAATGAAAGGGTAAGTATAAAAAGGGAAGTCAAGAACGGCTTTAATTAATGATAAATTTTCTCTTTTACTAATTTAGCAAAAATCGGGAGCAAAGCAAATCGGTCAGAAAAAGCTTAGAGCACTTCTGAAACACAACTTTCAAAAGATGAAAGATGATAAGATCAAGGTAAGTATGAAATATTTTACTTAATATTGCTATGATTATTTTATGCATTATTTGCTTATAGACACCAAAACGTTTAAAGGCCCTTCCAAATACTAAGCGCAAGCTGGACTTCAAGACTAATCGCCAAAGTCCCACACCTGTAAAGCCCTTAAGGAACCTGCCAAAACCAAAGTTTTACCGTCCCTCGGAGGTAGATTGAAATTCCATAATTAAATAAGGAACTAATTATTAACAATTTTTGCTTATTGTTAGATATGTGGTGCTTTGAAGAATTTGCGTAACGAAACTATTGAAGATGGCGAAATTGTCCAAGAGCTTAACAGCAGTTGCGACGATGATTGCGTCATATTAGATCCCAGTTTTATATCCATAGACTTGGATAATGATGAAAACTCGCAAGAGAACGAAGCCCAATATGATAATAATGCCAACGAAAAGCTTGACGAAATGCTTATACTTAAAGATAGTAAACGTAATGCCGAATTGTTATTAAAACCGAAGAGTGATAATGGTTTGCTGTATTCAACTCTAAGTATAACACACAAACCTAAAGTTCCTGAAGACGATAATAGCATTATCACCATAGATGATAGTTTTGAAGTACCAAGACCTAAGGTTGTTCCCGATGATTCTGTAATAGTTCTCGAAGACTATATACCACTGTCAACAGGATCAGGATCACTTGCAAAACCAGAAGAGAAGCAAGTTAAAAAACCAAATCCGATTAGGAAGAAGAGCCGAATAAATGATAGTCTATTTACAATGTCTGATAGAAAGAAACTTACGGTATACAATAGCAATACCTTTAATCCCAATGAGGAAGAATCGGAAACGGATACTGCAAAAACAGAGACCGGACCACAAAATCATAAGCGATCCATTGTTATAGATGGTAGTAATGTGGCATTTGGGTAAAGTTTTTGTTCATTGCCTTCATTTTAAAGTAATTTTGAATAAGTTTTCACTTTTTAACTTATGTATTTTATAGTCATGGCAAATCAAATGTATTTTCCGCCGAGGGCATTAAATATTGCATACAATATTTTGAAAAGATGGGCCATTCGGTTAAGGCTGTTGTACCGCTATTCCGCAAGAATCCAACAAAATCTTCGAATCCAGAGTTACTCGATCGTTTGTACAAAGAGGGAAAAATTGTATTTACACCTTGTAAAAACTTACCTGGTCAAATGTCCAGCAGTTATGATGATCGGTAAGATATGCATCCAACAACGTTTACGAATCGAAACTTATTTTCCTTCTTTATCGTCAGTTTCATATTACAAATTGCCTACGAAAAGAATGCTGCCATTGTCTCCAATGACAACTACAGAGACCTAATCAATGAAAATATTGCCTTTAAAAAGATCATTGAAAACCGGGTGATCGGGTATACGTGGTGTGATAATATGTTTATTTTGGCGAAGGATCCATATGGACGTTGGGGACCGCAACTAGATGAAATTTTACGTTGCTAAAATATGGCATTTATAGTTTGTGTTGCTCAAGTTTCATTCTTTCGATCATTTATTTTTTTTGTTTATTTTTTTATTTCGAACGTTTTCATGTTAAGCATTTTTGAAATTTCATTTTAGTGTGAAAAGTTCAGTTGAAATTAAAAAGTTTCGTCATAAAGACGAATTACATTTAGTTTGTAATTGGAAAAAAAATTATTATTTACAATAGTTCAGTAAACACAATTACTGTACAAATAAAGTTATTTCATGTGTGTAAATACACTTATATTATTAAAAATGATAAGTACAAATAAAAGAGTGGTCTTTTGTTTAATCAAATCAGTATGATATTTGTTACCTCCAAAAAGGTAATACTATTGCTCTCCATTTTTTTTTTTTTTTTTTAGTTGAGTTTAAACTATTCTCATGGTGGTTGTTGTCGTGCTGGTTGTTGTGGTCACAGTATTACCAAGTTCATACACTGGTGGTGGCTCGTTTGGACCCACTACTCCGGCTGCTGCTGCCGCCAGATTGGGATTGCTGCTATCCAAATTGGTAGTTATGGTCAATGTGGATGCAGCTCCACTGAGTGATTGATCTTTGTTCGGATAGTATGCTGCTTCATCGTAGCTAGGCGGCAGATCCAGAGTTTTTGGCAAAATGGTTACGTTATTGAGATCATCAATAACGGGGCACATGTTGCTGGCACCTCCAGAGCAATTGTTATTATTGGTAACATTTATTTCCATTTGGCGACGTGCTTTAAATAGGAATTTTATTTAGTTAGTCAAGTAGTTTTTTAAAGTGTTTTTTTTTAAATTTTCAAATAATAACGGCTTTGTCCGATTCCTAGTGTTGAACAATTTTTATGTTGTGAGACATTCTGCTAGCCTACTGTAGCCGTTGCTGTTGTCAACAGAACTAAATGTTAGTTAACATTTATATCTGTTTGTTGATTTTATTACGTTGAGCGAGCATGAAGAAATTTGTTAAATTTAATTGTAAATAAACACCTACGCTTAAGGTGCCAGTCCAGCAGAAGCGCTCGCAATTGTAAGTGGAATGTCGATGAATCACTAATGACCAAAAATGTTGCCAATAGTTTGGCCAGAAGAGCCCTAGCCTTACATAATTTGTTCAGTCAAAAGGTGAAAGTTAAGTAGTAAATACTTCAATTTACATGTGTAGATGCAACAGGTCTAGTGGCAAGGTAGTAGCGGCAGGGGGGGTGCAAAGTTCAATCTAGTTGGCCATAATCGAAAGAGAAAGCCCAGTTTTGGAGGGATAATAGATATTGACTACTTGTTGACTTCACACCTGAATGAGCTCTCAAAAGATTTTTCATTTAACCGACATCTGTTCTTCTTTCAGTTCCAATGCTAATGCTGCGTCGTCTAGTCGGCTATGGAGCCCTGGGTGCCGGCCTTATTGGCACAGCCCGTAGTCTGCATACAAATGACTATGATCTGAACTCTTTGGGCTTGGTGAGACTCACACGTTCGGCTTGTGCTGTAGTCGATGTGGCGTTGACCTACAAACGGGAACTCTACTACAGGGAATGGGACAAATCCACGCCGGAGTACAAAGCGGAGAAAAGTCGTGTGCATAAAATCGCCGCCGAGAAGCTTCTGGAACTGATATGTACGAACCGAGGGGTGTATATCAAAGTGGGGCAGCACATTGGAGCTTTGGAATACCTCCTGCCCAAGGAATTTGTGCAAACCATGAAGGTTCTGCACTCGGATGCTCCACAGAACCCCATCGAAGATTTATTTAAAGTCATTAAACAAGACTTAAAACAAAATCCTGAGGATATATTCGAGAGCTTTGAACGTGAACCTCTGGGAACAGCTTCACTGGCTCAAGTGCACAAGGCGCGTCTGAAATCGGGCGAAATTGTCGCAGTGAAGGTGCAGCATCCGTATGTTAAGGGCAATAGCCTGGTGGATATGAAGACCATGGAAGTGGCTGTCAAGTTGTTGGCCAAAATATTTCCCGACTTTAAAATTCAGTGGCTAGTTGAAGAATCGAAAAAGAATTTGCCAATTGAATTGGATTTCCTCAATGAGGGACGCAATGCCGAAAAGGTGGCCAAACAATTTGTTAAATACGATTGGCTACGTGTACCCAAAATCTATTGGGAACTGAGCACATCCCGCGTACTGGTCATGGAATATCTGGAGGGTGGACATGTAACCGATTTGGATTATATAAAAAAAAATCAAATTGATACATTTGCAGTGGCCAATCGCATTGGTCAATTGTATTCGGAAATGATATTCTCCACAGGATTTGTACACAGTGATCCGCATCCGGGGAATATATTAGTACGACAAACGCCGCAACACAATTTGGAGATTATATTGCTGGATCATGGCTTATATGCCAATTTAACGGATAAATTTCGTTACGATTATTCCAATCTTTGGCTGAGCATATTAAATGTGGATCGCAAGGCCATGCGAAAACATAGCGAACAATTGGGCATAAAGGGAGATCTTTATGGTCTTTTTGCCTGCATGGTAACAGGACGACCATGGGAAACAGTGATGCAGGGCATTAGCAAAGTCCAATATTCCAAAGAAGAGGTAAGTTAGACATAAACACAAGAGAATCACACACCCACTGTTTTCTCTTTTTTTTTTTTTTTTGCAGAAAAACACTCTCCAAAATAATACCTCGCTGGTGCTGCCTCACATTTCGGATGTACTCGAACAGGTGGATCGTCAAATGTTGCTTATATTGAAAACCAATGATCTAATACGCGGCATTGAGTCAACGTTGAAGACACAAAACCGCATGACCGCCTTCTGGGTCATGTCCAAGTGCTGTGTACAATCATCATATGCCGAACAAAGAAGTCAACCTCAGTTAAGCAGAAAAACGCAGACGTGGCTTAGTCTTAAAGAACGCTGGGACTTATTCAAATTGAATATCTACTACCTCTATTTGGGACTGATTAACTTCGGTTTCCTCACCGCACTCAAACAGATTTTATAGAAGGGACAAAGTACAAAAGAAAGAATGTATATGATAATAATCAAGTTTACCTCGTTGTCTTTGCAGGGCCAAAGCTCGTGCATTGGCCTGTCTTTTGCGTTGCATGGCACTCTATTTTGGTGGGTTCAGGGAGGCAATAGATAAATTAAAAGGCAAATTAGATAAGCACAAAAAGGTGATGGGTCATGCTTACCATAATAACGGCCAGGGGCAACAGAAAACAAAAGAGAAATACTAGAAATACATAAAGTCCATAGGTCGGATAGAAATAAAAATATCCATAACCGTCTTCTGAATATTCAGAAACCGGAGTTGTAAATGCATATGATGAGTCATTCGCATTCGAATTCTCGTACACAATCGAAGTATTGTACGAAGTAATGTTATAGAATGTATAATTGAGAGGGCTCTGAGTTGTTACATTCAGAGCTGGAGCCATTTTTTTAATCACTCTCTTGAAGACTGAAACTTGGACCGAGACTGAGTATCACTTTGTAAGAAAAAATATATTTCCGTGTCGTTGCGTGGGTGTTCGCTCGTTAGTGAATCAAAATCGAAACTAAAGAAAAAAACCTGACCGACAAATTGATGATTGTCCGACCGACCGCCCGCCTGCCCCAATCGGCAGGCATGGGTCAGGTTCACCTACGCATAGACACAAAGACAGAGATATTTGCTTTGTAATCATTAGCTGATAAGGCATGAAGGATTTCAGTAGCTTACAATTTGGGCTGGGTAACAAATGTTTATCAAATACTGGTGATACGATAAATGTGTGCGCAAAATAGATATACATATGTATATGTATATGTATATAGTATACATATTCTACACTGACAAATTCCATGATTTATTACCTTGTTAAAAAAAAAAAAAAAAAAATAAACAAAAACAACTACAACAAGTAACAATAACTGATTTTCGCGCTTTTTGAACTCTGAATTATTAAGAGACGTTTTTTTTACCTGTCAGTTCCTGTATTTCACTTCTCATTTGTTTATACGAGCGATAGCTAATCAATATAATCTGAAAAATAAAGTAAACTATATCTAGTCTAAGGAAAAGAAGTAAAAAACTTACCCGCAGGAAAAACATGGCAAAGCACAACAAAGCCAAAGCTATAAGTAAGGCGCCAAGTTTATCCATTTTATATGTATATATATATCTTTATATAATATATATCTGGTAAGGGGATTTTGTTTCTGTTCTGTGCTTCACCTTAAAAACAAAAGGCACATGCAAACTTTTGTGCAGATAAGATATTGGCAAGGCTTAAGCTCTTAATGAAATAATATTAATTACTATATCTGAATGTATAACAATTTGCGGGGATTGCTCTTCCCTCTGTACTGGTTCGCTTCGAGTTTCGATTGCAACTGACTTTTGTTATCAGTTTCATCATCATCTTCCTTTGGTTATCTCAAAAATGTTCTTGCCAATGCGATGCGATGCGATGCGATGTGTTGACTGAATTCGAGTTGGCTTTTTATCTATCATTTGGAATTTTAATTAAAGTTAATGACCCGTTATGTTTGTTTTGTTATTTTTCTTTGCAACATATATATATTTAATTTTGTTTGATTTACAATCAAAAAGAAAATCCAATCACACACAATTCTTAAATATACATATATTATTCCGGTAGATTCCGTTTAGATACATTAAACATTTTCCTTTTTTGGTAACTATTATCTAAAAAATTTATAATTATAAATTTTTTTTTCTTTTAATTAGCATTGAAATTTGAATTAGTTTTGGGTTTTTATTAATGTTTTTGGCACAAGTAATTTTTAATTTTATATGATTTTCTTTTTATATCAGAGTCAAAGCCAATCTACATATTGTATATATGTATGTATAGTATATGGTAATTATCCTTTTATTTGGTTTATTTTATTTCCTTTTTTCATCATTCCAGCTTCGACCACATGTCACATTCAATTAACAAAGTGTTTGACCATTTTGCCACGGCTGTTTCAATAAATTTAATTATCTTCAAAAGGTATCTATGTGGGGGACAGAGATGTATAGAGAGAGAGAGAGACAGAATTTGTTATTATTCATATGAAATTGTAATAATTTATGTCTCATAAAAAATTCATTTGCGAAAAAAAAAATACTTTAAAATTTATGCCTACTTTGAAAAGTAGTTACACACAATTCTCATGAATATTTAGGAAAGCGCACAACAACAACATTTTCCTATTTTCCACCCATGTCAAATTGTTTGTTTTCGTTTTGTTTTGTTTTGTTAATTTTATACAAACAAAAACAATTGATAAATCCATGCGACATTTTAATTAATTTATATGGTCTATTTTACTTGTTAATAGTTTTCGGTGTTGATTTTCTCTTTATTTTACAACAATGCAAACTCAAAATGTCAAAACATCGGGTGAAAAACTACATGGAAAAGCCAGAAAACCTTAATCAAATAGACCGCCCCCAAACCAGCCCCGCCCCACTCATGCAAAGGTATATATATGTATATGTGGTAAGGTGAAGATGAGGAGGCAAATTGTTGGCCAAGAAGTAGGCAGCGTGAGGACTAAGACCAAGACGACACAACGACACAAATCAATTTGCATAAGGATAAAAGTTTTGTAACTTTTTGGGACATAGAGGAAAACTTTGCATAGGGCCCCCCGAAACAGAGAGAAACAGGAGCGTAGCTTAAGAAGTTGCTAATGGGCAAAATATGTGAGCGAATTGCAAGACAATTTACTCATTAAACAAATTTCTGACTAAAAAATTTATGTTAAAAAATGTTAAGTGAATAAGCTTCTAAAAACTTGTGCATTTTAAGAAGCTCTTAGATGGGCTAAGCATTCCCAGAGTTTCGCAAGCCAACTTAGGTTACATGGAAAAACGATACGTATTTAATCTAGATAAGTTACACAAGACGTACATACATATGTATATGAAACCAGGCCACTTGATCCCTCAACCACATGGTAAATCTTCTACTTATAGTTTACTCTGTTAGAAGTTTTTAGTTCGTAGAAAAATTGATGGTGACTAACTCAAGAAGTTCATAAAATAAATTACATATAGAAGGATGGTCTTAAACATCATAACCTCAAAAACAGGAAAAACCCCTATTTTTGTATTTTTAGGTTAGGATAGTTTCTAAACCAGAGTTAATCTAAACATTCAGACCTCGGGACTTTTCTAAGTCAAAGTCAATCTCAACATTCGGACCTCTCATTACGAATTTAGTGCACTTTAATTCATTAGAGAAGTGTACTTTATTTTCCGGGTCTGGGGTTCGGCACAAATACAATTTTCAACATTTAAATCGCCGAGACAAATGGCAAGACTTAAAAGAGTTTTCTTATGAGTCATGACTAATGTCAAAAGTCTATAATCTTTCTAAAAATTTTTAGGGACCTTTAACTATTGTGTCCCCTTTTGGAGGCTAAGCCTCTGCCTAAGTAATTTATGAATTGGCCCCTGTGTGTGTTCATATATGGGAATGGTCCTCAATTCCTAGGTCCAATCCACAAAATTTGTATCCCACCCATTTACACTCACATTTAGTTTAAAAATTTTGTGGTATTTGCTAACATTGTAATTTTGTTGTTGTTGTACTTTATAATGTTGTGTTTTTTGTTTTGCTTGTTTTTTTTTCTGGGTTCTTTCGTTTCTTTCATGTGGTGGAAAATTTTGAAAAGTCATTCAGCTGGAATCAAGTTGTTAGCACAATTAGTGTAGAGGTCCGGAACATGGCATGATGGAAAATATTTAAGTCAAATAAGATGGAAAAGTTTGTTTTTTGGTTTGTTAGCTTAAATTTATTTTTTTTTTTTTATTTTTAGGGGAAATTTTGTTTTTTGTGCTCATTTTAATATTATTTCTGAATAATTTCAGATTGTGTGGCTGCTTATTAAAATTTTATAATTAGTCAAAGAGCAAAAATATTACAAAAAAACAAAAACACAAAAAATAAGCAAAGCGAAAACAAATTTTGTTTGTGTTGGCATTTTGAAAATTTTAATTACGAAAAGTTTTTGTTACGGTCTCGATAAATGAGGTTTTCCGGTTGAAGATGGCGTGAAATGAAAAGGGGGGTAGAGTGCCTGAATGGGGGGGTAGAGAGTGGTCCGTCAACCATGTTGAACAATAAAGTTTAATGAATTACAATTTAAGCCCCAAAAGGCAAAAAGTAAGGGGCGAAAAGAAGTAACAAAAACGGAAATGAAAATATGTTAAAGGAAATGAGCATTGACGCCCAATGTCGATGCGGCTGTCAATGCGGATTGCCTTCGTTATGGTCCTGCTCTTGGTTTTGGCCTTAGTCTCGGTTATGCTCCTGTTCTTGGTCAAGTCACATGCTCTGATTTCCTCCTGCTGTGGAATAAGAGAGCGACTGCGAGTCCGAGGTGGGGGGTAAATGGGCTGGGTCCTTGGGTAGCCATTTCATCATTGTCAACAAAACGGCGAATGGTGGCAAAGACATTGAGCAAACAATAAATATTGTAAACAATTTGTATGCCTGCAATATTTATTCCTTTTCCCCTAAAGTTTCCTTTTTCCATGCCCTGTCTTTTTTTCCCTTTCATTTCCTTTACTTTGCCTTATCCCTTGTCGTTTTCTTTCGTTCTTCGTTCTTGGTTTTTTTTTTCTTTGTTTTTGCCACTGCAAATATTTGCTCACGCTTTGAGGCCAACTCCAAAACGGAAATCACCCGCCAAGCCCTTCGAGAGGGGGAGGTGGGCAATAAATTATCATCATCAGCAAATGGCAATGTGGTTCCAATGCCTCCTCCTCCTCCTATTCTCATACCTTCAGCTAGCCCTCCCCTTGCATGCCCGTCTCCTTACTCTTTCTCTGCATTTAGAAATTTTCCAATTGCCATCCGGTTAGTCTGCGATTTGCTCTATCCTCAAGAGGGTTCTTCATTGGGCTCCTATGTTGGCCACGTAGGTAATGCGGCATTAATTAAATCAAGCATCATTAAGCAGCGGTTGCCATTGCGGCCATGGCCGATGGGCATCATGAAATGAATGGGCGTGGCCGCACGGCTTTGTTGTTGCTGCTGCTGCTGCTGGTGGGTGGGCTGGAGGCGTATCAAGCGGTTGAGAGTTTAATGGCAAATGCATTTCATTTTCCATGTGCACCCGCTACAATGTGCTTGGGCACAGTGTAACCAGACAGAGGAAATAAATTTGCTTGCATTTTTTATGTTTTCCTACGTATCTTTAGCAGACTGGAACTTTCGCGACCAAATTGCTCTAATTTGGAATACGTAAAAAAGTGGAGTAGACTTTCTGTCCACAATTTGCTAGTTCACATTGTTGATCTATATAATTTGTCTATTGATTTGGCACTTGAATAATGTGAAATGATTAACAAGCGAATGTAATTCTATATAAAAAAAAATCGTTGACCTCTTGAAAAGAGGTCGATTTATTGCTGCGTAAAGCAATTCGTGAGAAGAACCAAAATCCAAGAATGCATATATTTTTAGATTCTCTTGTTGAAACTTTTTTGGCGATATGAACCCATTCGGCAAAGGTAACAAGGGAAAAAAGGTGAACTTCAAAATGTATCTATCTATGGTTTAACTTTTAAATGTTTCACAAAGATAAAACTTGGATAGTAGTCTTCACAATAGAATTTTCATACTTAGCTCTTTGTGTCAAACATTTTTTCATATTTGTATTTGTCGTTTGCGAACCAAGGTTAGAGAGAAATGTCAAATTTCTGTAGTCCATGGCATAAAATTTCATTTAGTCAATTTTATGGCCCAGATTTTTCCAACTAACATACAGAAATCTAAGCATGTGTGTGTATGTAGTTGGCTTGTTCAATTGGCCATGTGGAAAATAAGGTAAAATAATTTTTCAATAAACTTTCCAATTTTTTTTGCTATTGTTTTTTTTTTGCATAAGATGTAGGAGATTTTTTCCATTTTCTCATTTCTCTTTAGTCATTGTCTTTGCCTTTGCTAGGCTGGCAAATGGCCAAGCTTCATGGGGTGTCCTGCATTGTGTAAGGTTAAATAACACCAAGTGCACACACACACACACACACACACACACCTACAAGAAGATCCTTGAAGGCTTTTTTCCTATTTATTGCGACCATTTTTCACTTGTCGAGGATTTTAAAGAAGCGAGCAAATAATCTTCAGGCTCTTTTGAAAATTTCATTTGCTAAATGTTATTTCGATTTCCATTTGACTATGAATTTTTTATCTGCCACATCGCTACCCCGTCCCTTGCCCATGTCCCTGCCCCACAATTCGCTTGACTTCTCTGTTGTTTCAATTGAAATGCATACAACAAAAAAAAAAAAAAAAAAAAACGCAGAAAAAATATAAAACCCGGAGTGCGAAATATGTATAAAATATATAAAAATTGAAATGGAAATGGAAATGTGCATGTTTTGCATATTGTACGTTGCCTTTTCCTGCTCTAAATCTCCTCACTCCTTCTCCTTCTCGCTCTCTTTCTCTCGGTGCAAATCAAATTTGCTGACCCTCTTTTTTGGCTTTAGTCTCGCCACCACACCGCAACGCTGAACCCTTTCCCTTCTCTTAGCCTCAAAAAAATGTTGAACCCAAAATGCATTTATTTTGTGCTCTAAAACTGACCAGTTGTTGCGGTTCTGGTTCGAGTCCAAGTGGCAGCCGGAAGAGCTTTGCCAATTCAGCAAGCATTTTGAGGGTTTATTTATTGTATTATCTGTTTGTCTCTATATATAAAATGCAATTTGCTACTTTTGCATAAGCTATCTTTTTGGCCATTTCTGGTTGCATTTGGATTTTGAGTTGGAGTTTGGGTTGAAGGCAGGAGATCAGAATAAATCACATTGCAATCATAACTATATAGAAAGACATCAATTTGACAGCAAATGGTTGAAACTCACAAAATAAATAAATTATTCAAATAGCTCCATGGAATTATAAATGTATTGTTAAAGTTATTATTAAACTTGTTGTACAAGCGAAGCCAAAATTTGTGTTCAATTGTTTTGTGACATAAACTTTCCCCCAAATATAAATTTTTATTTCAGATTATTCAAGCAGTATTGATTACTTGTATCAAATAAGTAAGTATCTGTATCATGTGAGTCCATTTCAATGGTAAAAGAACTAACTTTTAATATCGTATTACTGTATTGTTTTTGGGCTAAATAAACATTTGATAAATATTATATAAATAAAATTTAGATTCAAAACGTTCAGATTTATGAATTTTATGTTTAATCCAACATTTGAACAAAATGTAAACTTTTATAAATTGTCTTTAATATGGGCCCCAAAATGTATGCTATACTTTTTGTAGGGTTTTCATTTTGCTGACTCTTCGTATGCAAATATTTCCCATAACTCACCTTAATTTACGTGAATGGTTCCTGCTGGATTTGCCTCTCAATTAGACTCAAGTCGTTGACTGTTTCACAATTTGCTAGCTGTTGCTGCCTGTTAGTTGCTGCTGCTGTTGCATTAATTAAATCAAAATCAATGGCCAAACGATGATGTTGCTTTCCAGACGTGAACATAGCTCCTGGCTCTTGCTCTTGCTTTAGCTCCTGTTCTTGCTTCTCGTTAGGTTCTTCAGTTGGTAGTTGTTGGCACTTTTGCTGGCAATTAACAGCATAGCACATGGCCTGCTGATGTCCTTCCACTTGTTCATGTCCTTGTATCTGGACTTGTCCTCGTTCTTGTTCTTGTTCTTGTGCTTGTCTTTGTCTTGTCGTTGTAGCCATCAACAACATTTGCAGCTCCTCGATGCCATAATCATACGCATCGTACACATCATCCATCAGCTCCTCCGAGTAGCTTTCATCATCATCATCATCATAATCATCATCATCGTCATTGGCGCAATCAAAGTAGCCGCTCTGAAAGCCAAACGAATCAGATTACTGATAAGAGACTGATTGCAGATACCAGATTGGACACTTACCTGACAGTCCAGGCATCGGCAATTATCACAGAGGCTACAACTTAGACCCAAAATGTCGGCTGCCTCTTGGTAGAGCTCAAAACTGGATCTTGTTTGGGGCTTAGCACCCAGAGTTTGTTTCTTTTCCTGCTGCTGCTGTTGCTCGTATTGTGGGTAGTTATAGTTGGTCAACTTGTTGTTGTCATCATTATGCATGCTCCAATTGTTCAATTTATTCCGCTCGACTCTTGCTGCTGATGCTGACTCCTGATTTTTCAAGAGCCTGCCATTGTTGCTACTGCTGCTGGTTCGTCCCTTTTCGCCTGGCTGGCCCACAAACGAGTGTGAGTATGGGGATGCCAACGCCAATGCCGATGAAGATGATGATGATGATGTTGATGTTGATGTAGAGCTGGCTGCCTCATTGCTGTCAAAAGAGATTGGATGAGTGAGCAGGGCAAGTTTATTTAGCTTTTGCTTGACTAAACTAAACGTTTATTAAATGCCTTTCAGTTCGCATAAGAGTAAATAAGCAAGTAAAAACGCGTCCAGCAAATGCTATACACAAAATCCCCTTAAATTAGAGACCAACCCAAAAAATTCAAGTTCAAGCTAGCCAAAATAAATGACCCATCATCATTTTCATTTCCCCCGGGGGCACCTTTATCACCAGCACCAACAACAAAAAACTATTTATTCACATTCCACAGCCATTAAAAGGGAAACGCAGATACGCCAAGCCCCTGCCACCTTCTGCTTTCTCTGCTTCCCCTTCCCCCCCCCCCCCCATCCTTTGCCATTTGCCTTATCAACTGCAAAAATGCAAAATACTTGCAAAAAAGTTTTCGCAACTTATTTTGATGGAGTCGTTGAGGAAAAGTTGATGAATGTGCGCGCCGCGCGAAAAAGAATTTCCCACGGGCCGACTTATGCACAGACAGAAAAAAAAGAAGAAAAGAAAAATAGTGTAAAAAATGAAACACTGTGGGGACTGCGGCAAACGTATGTGTCACACGAATATGAATAATGCAATTCTCACATCCACGGCTGATAAACTTTTTGAGACGGTTAAGCCATCAGAATGAGACCGAAAACGACACTGCAAATCGCTAAGATAAATTGAAACAACTTAAGAATGTCAAATAAATAATATAATAATCATTTATTAAACGGCAACCTAGAAGACTTTAATGGAACTCTTAGTCGAACAAGCTAATTGGAAAATGAGCGGAGAAAAGTGTAATCAAAAGTTAACTCTTGAATATTAAATAATATTTAGCCCATATTTATTCGACTATTTAATTCTTCATCTACTAAAACCAAAATCCATGGAGTTGCTTAAAATATTTTCTGCTAATAATTAAAATCGAAGCAAATGGATTACAAAAACATTGGGCGAGAAAGCTATTTGTGGTTTTTGGTTAATTAATTTTTTCCACTGTAAATAATTCCCCATCAACCCCCCTTCCCATCATTTGACGTTTACTAATTAAACGCGCCCAGTGCGCTAATAAATCAAAGGAGCACAAGTTTCTGCCCCTTAGTGGATGCAATTAATGAAAATTTTTGCTGTGCCGTTGCCTTTTGTAACGAACTTTGACATGATTACATGTCGAAAAGTTTGAGAGTGCGTTTTTTGTGCACTTTAAAAAGGGCCACGAGTGATGTCTAGGGTGGAGAGGGGCGGCAAAAAACTTTTAGTGTTGGCATTCTTTTTGCCTTTGTTTTTTTTTTTTTTTTTTTGGATGCATCTCACAAATGTGATTATGGCGTTTTAATCAACTTTCTGAGCTGATGCATCGCCGCCTCTCGCATCTCTAGCCTTATTCGAGCTTCACTGCATTTTGATGTTACGCTCGTTAATTTTTCAATTTGAAGCCAAAGATAGAGAGCGAAGGACAAAAGGAGGAGGAATGAAAGTATAGACTGAAAGTAAAACAACTTGCTGCTAAGCACTGGTAATCAAAACTTATGACTTTTCCTTGGAACATTGAACATAAACGCATTGCAAGAAAGTTTCACGGACATAAATGAATGCACAAATGCACCATCTAAAGTTTGCACATAGAAGAAAAACCCATCAGAAATGAACCGCAACCATCAGTTTAGTTCCAATAAAATAAACCATAAAATTCTTATAAGGCTAGCCAATTTCTCTGTCTATGGACAACAACTTAATGACCAAGTTGTCGTCATTCTCATCATCATTGTGGGCAAAATTTCCCAATAAACTTGTGGACCATAAAAGTTAAAACATTTTCCTCTTATTTTGCAACATTTATGAGAAGTATTCCATACTCTATCTTTATACATTTGGCTAGAGTAGACTAACTTAACTAAAACTTCACTTTAGTAACTTGGATATTAAAGGACCAAAATTGCCATTAGGGGCTAAAGTTGAAATTTCATTTGATTATTGTCTAACAAATCTATGACTAATTTTCGACTTGAATGATTTAGTCCAAGTATCTTACCTTCTAGGTTTCGTTTATATTAAAAACATATCGATCAGTCTATGAATTAGGATGCTCACCTCTCGCGCAAAAAGTAGATTAAACACTTAATCTAATTTTCGATGATTGTCCATCGAATTTTGTTACTAGTAATCTGTTTTTCTTAGAACCTTTCGTTCCAATTTTAATTTTCTTTGTATAAAAGTGATTATAGCTTTCGATATATTTGAATTTAGTAGGAGTTGCAGACAGTCAAAAACTATCGACTTCGATTTGTACCTATCGATTTGTGTTTATCATAACTGCATATGTAATTATTTTTTATTCTAACTTAATTTGTTTAGAGATATCTACATATCTGTGGTACCCATAAAAATGTTATGTGTGAGAAAGATTCAAGGAAAATTTGAGGATTGTAAAGCATAGAGTAGAGTCTCTCAACGTCGACTATCTAAAAATAATGATATTAGATATATGTGTTTGAGTATCTACAGTTACCTTGATGTGCAGGTTTCCATAGTTGCTGTTGTTGGCGCTCTCGTTGTGGCACTGCTGCGCCATTTTTCTTCTTCGAGAAATTTCAAAAACTTTGTCTTCTTGGCTATAAGCGTTGATTTGGTGCATTTCTTCTTCGAATTGTTGCTGGTTGCGGTGATGTTGTTGCTATTGTGTGGGGCAGCAGCAGCACCTGCCGAGCCAACTCCTGCTGTGCTCTCAAGCATTTTTCCTGCTGCTGACAGACAGCCATTGTTATGGCTGGAGACTGTCGAGTTATTGTTGTTGCTGCTGTTGACATTTTGGCAACCGCCGACGCTGCCAACAGAGACGCTGCAATTGAACAATTTCTGCAACGCTGCCGTTGCCGGTGAACACATTGCGGTTGACATTGATGTAGCAGGATTTACGTAGTTTGATGTGCTTCCGCCTCCGTAGTCTCCTCCTCCCCCTCCACCGACAACTCCTACTTCTCCAAAAGTTTTGAATTTATGCTGCAAACTGCAACTTGGCCTCGTCCTTGTTGGTTCACGCTTTGTTGGCCCAGCAGCAGCAGCAGCAGCGGCAGAAGCAGCAGCAGCATATGTGCCAAAGTCCTTAGAGAAAGCAAAATGTAAAAAAAATGTGCAAACAAAAACAACAACAATATTTGTAAGAAAAAGGCAATGGCAATGGCAATGGCAACGGCAACTTTTAGATAACATTGCAACAGAAAAACTTACCCCATATGCATTGTAACTGGCATTAAGTACATAAATAGAATTTTGATTGCTGCTACTCGTACACTCCATTGTTTGGGCTGCAGAAGGCACAAGAGAAATTTCAAATATTTGAATTGAAAATAATATGGCAACGTTGAGCATTAAATTACACTTGCCACATGAGGCAAGGCAAGCGAAACTTGATATTAAAAAGCAATTAAATGAAAATAAATTAATCAAATTGCTATGCAAAGTACTTAAACAACTTAACCTAAAATAAGGAAATATTTAAAAAACAATATCAATTGCGGGTGGGAAATTGAATGTTTTTTGTCTAAAATCACATTTAATGTGGAAATGTTTTTGATATACTTATTAAAGTTAGGAACTATTAAAATATTTAATCGTTGTTGATATTTAAAGCGACTTTGTATGCAATTCACACAACTTGGTTTAAATTTTTGCCTAAAATGGCCATCAAGTCACAAAATATTCGACTCTTTAATGTTGAGGCTTTGAAAGATCATAGAAATTTACATATTTCATTGGCCAAGTAACAGTTTCTGTTTAAAGCCAGTTGTTGGCAATTTAGTTTGCTTACTTAAGCTAAAGTTGGCATTGTTGGCGTTGCCACTTAATGCGATTTGTCGGAGCTTAACAGCTGGTACATAAGCCAGAAGAGGAAGAGAATTTCAAATGAGGATCAACACAGAGGTCGCACAGAAAATCACTGCGAAATGGTCAACTTTAATAAAATCGATTTAATTTCTTTTCACATTGACAAATTAAGCAGGACGAAAAGCCGGAATTCATGGCTCTGGCCGAATGAAGAGAATCCCATTTCATCTCATTTTAACTTTTCGCATTGAATGAGTATGAGTGGGGGGAAAGAAATATTAATTTAAATTCTTATTGAAAACAGCAAGCAGTCAGCCTGCTGATTGCTTTATTTTATTTTATTTCTTTTTTCACTCTCTCTTTTGACTTGTTTTTTTTTTTTTGTTATTTTTAGTGTTGTTGTTGTTGTTGTTGCCTACCCATTGAACTTTCAATAAATTTGGTTTCGGAAAGTGTTGATTGCCGCTGAGTTGTTGCCGTTGTTGAAGCTGTTGAATCCTGGAACTGGTAATCACAGCTACAATTACCACTGCCGCTGCCCCTGTTGGTGCCTCTGCCACTGTGGTACACGTCCAATTGAAGCGGAAATTTATGCGGCTGTTGTAGCGTATAAATGCCCAGAGTTTGAGCCTGCGATTCCTCACTCTCACCCCCACCGTTAGCTGCAGAATGGACTTGGCCTGCTGAATGATTCCAATTCCGTTGCCGTTTCCTCGTTAGCCACAAGGATTGAATGTCTAAGAAAGAGAAACGAAAGCAAAACATAAGCAAATTTTCCTGCCCAGATTTGTAGTTGTTCATTTCTTCTTGTTTTTTTTTCTCTCTCCGTCTGTTTTTTTTCTTTTTTTTTTGATAGCTTCGTTATTGTTGTTGTTAGCAAGAACAATGTACCAAACGCAAAAAAAGAGAAACGAGGAGCAACAAAAAAAAAAAGCAAAGTCCTGCCTGACCGAGCATGATAAAAATTTCGTTTGAAAAGCAAGTTCATTGAAATGAACAGCAGCTTGTTTTTTGGGGCCTCAATGTTGTTGTTATCTTTGGCCACATTTGAAACACGCCAAATAATCAAAATAATCCTTCCATTTTTTTTATTTTATTTTTGGTTTTGTTGTTCCCCCTCTATTGTTTGGCTTAGAAAGGTTGCCGGTCGTTGTTATTGTTATTTTGACCATTTTGGCTAAGCCCCAAAA
This sequence comes from Drosophila nebulosa, assembly GCA_024703675.1. Taxonomy (NCBI): domain Eukaryota; kingdom Metazoa; phylum Arthropoda; class Insecta; order Diptera; family Drosophilidae; genus Drosophila; species Drosophila nebulosa. The sequence goes on along the minus strand of CM045725.1, from coordinate 9,691,762 downwards.
CGATTGTTTTCAATGATACCCCGCCAACAAAAAGATTGCCCTACACACACATACATACGTACGTATATATGTATGTATGTGTATGTATATAAAAAATGGCAAAAATAACAAGTTCCTATTGTTTAGTGGCTAACAATTATGCAGCTTATACCCAGTGGCCATAAAATCAACGGGAATTAGTTACCAACGAAACGATAAGCCCAGCTTATGCAGAGCAAATTTAAATTTGAAAATGTAAAACCAAGTGGCAACGCCAAAATGTTTAATCAACAATTGGCAGTTTTTATCGTTAACGAGAATTGTTTCTTTTGCCTATAACAAAAGCGTTTCAAAACAATTTAAAATCATAACGTTTTGAATATGCTTTCCCAGTCGAAATGTATGTTTTCAAACAACTTCAAGTATTATACATTTTACTTGTGAATGTTAAAACATTTTAAGAAAAATTGTTAAAAACAAAAAAAAAAAAACTGTGATTAAGCTAAGACAACATGACACTTGGAAACATATTTTTCCATAAATGCAATAAATTTGGAATAACTTTTGCAATTATTTGCCATTTCTATTTCTATATATGTACATATGTATATTGGCCTTGTGACAAGGATATATAGGCCGCCCACATCTGAATAACTACATATCTTGACGTGGCCTGCCAACTGATCCCATTCATCAAAATGTCAAAACCAACAATAAAAATCTTTGTCACTTGAAGCGCAAACAAATCGGTAGACAAAGTCAACCAGATGAGACGAAGTTGGGGCAAAGAGGGATATAAAAACTAAAACGTGTTAGAAGTCAAACAGGGCAGCATGCTAAAGGTGATTTGTGTGGAGGTGTGAGTGATGGTGGGATCTATTCAAAATTTGTAGCATGTGGAAGCTTAAGGTGAGACTAAGGCTCAAGCTAAGGGGCTGGGGCGCTTCTAATGAGCGGCAATAAAGCAAATGTGGCAGGTGACACACATCAAACAATTTACACATGATAATTGACGATATATGTTTGTATACATATATACATATATGTAAGTGTGTGTGTGTGTTTGTGTGACATCATTAGGATGCTAGTCTGTGTGTTGTATTGGGTCCTTAGGCTTTTTAGATCTCTGGCTTTCAGGGCTAATAATAAAAGTTTTATTTATTTTCGGAGATGGTGGTGGTGAGGGGAAGGTAAGGATTTGCTTTTGACCAGAAACAAGCAAACGAAATAATAATCATAATAAGCGACAAGGCCAGTGAAGCGTGGCATATTTGTCATAATCAGCGGCTTTAGGCATAAGCATAAATTTGAATGAGTGAGCACACAGACTCAGACACACACACACACACCCAAGAACTCACACACATCCATAGATAGCAAGAAAAGTGGCAGGGGATATATATGTACATATGTGTGTATGGGTGTGTGTTGGGGCATATTGTCCTTATCAGACATGGGGTCTGTCTGCCTTTTTGGCCCCGAGCTTAGAGATGAGCCTTTTACTTTGGGTAATTCACTGTGCATAATTAGCGGTTTTTGTGTTGAAACCGAAATTAAATATGGCCGAAAATGTGAAAATACTTATTTCTGGATCAAAATTTAATATTGTCTTCAGCCAGAAATCTAAAAAATAATTATATTTCACATTTATAAGGCTAAGAAAAATTTATATAAAATTTTGGTTTATTCTAGTATGAAATATTTTTTTATCTCGATATTTTAAAGCCAAATAAAAGTTTCGAGTTTCTATAGTGTCGAAAAATCGCCTTTTAATTAACCAAAAAAAACATTTTGTCTTAGGGTAAAACCAATTTCCAAAATTGCTGCGAAATACCATAGCATGGCCATGTCAAAATCGATTTCAGTTTGATTTTGACTATTCGATAGGCATTTTTTTGTTCATGTAATTTTTTTTTTTTTATTAATTTTTGAAGTGACAGTCCTGAATGTGCTTTGACCCAGTTCTCAAACACTTCTATCCAAACACCAGCGGATCCCAGAGCAGCCGCAAAACATAAATATAAACATGCACATACAGAGAGAGAGAGAGAGAGAGAGAGAGGCACATCTCCATGGGATTGACAACCGAATCAAATCGCGTCACCCAATCCGCCAATGGCAATCTCTGTAAGCAAATATTTGACAGACAAATTTCGAACACTGCTGGGACTGGTGATGGCAAGCTGGGCAAGTGCTCCGCTAAAACCATCGAAACCAGTCTCCAACTCCAACTCCGAGCAGCGACTCTTGGATTCCAGTTATCTGTTGGTGGCATATTGGCGCAGGCATGTGGGCCAGGCCATAAATTTGATGCATGCATAAAAAACGGAAACTCAACTCTGAACTGAACTCAACTGATTTTGGGGAAAAACTGGGCACGGTTTTTATTTTTACTAATATATGAATCTTCGATTTTCCATTGGACTCAAAATTTACCAGAGGTCACGTTTGTCCAGGTGTGTGCGTGTATCTGAATCCATATTTGTTTTTAATTTTATTTATATTTGAAATTTTATTTATTACCGAAAAAGAAAACCAAAAAAAAAGAAAAACACCAACAATTGTGGTCGAGCAATTTTAGAATGTGATTCCATGTGAGAATCCAATATAAATAATTCATGCAACAATGGCCAGTTAGGGAAATGGAAAATGAAAATGTTTGTTTTCCATTCGATTGCGATTGTATAATAATAATATGGGCTATAAATTAACATTTCATATGAGTTTGTTTGTGTACGTAACATTTTTCCACTATGCAGTTTGTATAAGCCTTTTATGGCGCGATTATCATGAAACGCACACTCACATACACACACACACACACACACACACACACACACAAGCATTCAGTTATTTTTTGGCATTCCCAATAAGCAGTTAGTCAAAAGGGATTTTCGTATTTGGCTTTGCCATGGCCAAGTCGACGAACATTTTATGGCTCTTTACGTTCTGTTCTCTGTGGCCTATTCCTCCACTCAACTTGAAGATTTATATGACAAATGGAATAAAATCTACGAATCAAATATGGTATACACAAAAATACATACAAACATTCAGCCTTAAAGTATGCTGCGAAAAGTTTCGATGTGGCATAATTCGCTCTGAGAGTTTCGATTAAATATGAAACTTCAATAATATGACCCAAATTTACTCATTTACAATTTATTTGCAAGAAATATATTGTTTCTTATGAGAGATGAATGGTACTTACCATGGAATTAGACCAATCCATTAAGAGTAAAATATTTCAAAAATTAGAAGAGGAACCTTTTTTTTCACTCGAACGAAGCTTTTACTAGTTTTAAACTAATCTAACTCTATGTTTCTTTATTTGTGTGGCTTAAGATATACAGTTGATTTTTTCTTTAATGAATTTGAATGAATTTGAATTTTATTAGAATTAGAGTTCAAAGAATTGCACAGTTTCTGAGGGGTTTTAAAAGCTTTAAAAACGAATCTTCTAGAAATCAAAACAAATACTATTTACTTCGGCGAACTCACAGTTCTAACTTCACCAACTTAAACTTTAAGGCCTTCAATTTCATGGCAATCACTTACCCACTTAAGCAGAAATGCCTTGTGGTCGAATATAGTTCTTGTGATGGATCTCCACATTGATGAATTGATTGGAAAGTGGAAACTCAAGTTTCAAGGAAAATTAAAATCTTGAATAGGGAAAGAAGAATGAAAAGCACAACAAACCCTTTACTACAAGTGTGTGTGCTTGAAATGTGAAGTGTGTCCTAATACAAACATGTGCATATACATCTGCGTTTGCATATGGTTAAGGCCAACACTTGAAAGGACGATGAGCATCTTGAACTATCTCTCGTTTGTAATAGAAAAGCGGAGAAGGGAAGCAAAGGGAAGGGGAAAGTAAATAGGCAGGGAACGATGTATAGGCCAAAGGCCATTATTTACTTGGCAGTAAGCAAATATTTGCATTATATCATTTTAAGGCCATGTAACAATTTAGACAATTTTGCCGTTAATTAATGAAAACATAACATTTTCGGGGCACTAATTAAGGAGGCAGAGACAACAGAGAGTTTGGCAAGGGGTTTGCCAGTGACTTTGCCGCCATTTGATTTCACAGCAGACAAAAAGAAATGTATCAAAAACTTTGTCTTGGTGATAAAAAAAAAACTGACCCCCAAAGTAGACAGTTCACTTTCAAGTGGGAGACAAATGCCGAAAGGAGAAAAAAAAAATATAAAAAGAGACAACGACCAAGGCGTAAAGGACATTTGGGCCAATTCAAATGGCTGGCAATGAAGTGCACAAGAAAGGGCTTCGAGTACTACTGCACGGAGCCATTCCGTTGGCTGCCAAAGTAAACACATTAGAAGCCAAAGCAAAGTACGAGAAAATGATAGAATGAATGAAAGATTTAATTCCTGGAAATGTTACAAGGACAACCACCACCCACCGCAAGAATCACTCAGACACACAATCAAATAACATTAGCATTTTCTACGAAAATTTTCATTATGTGGACGCCCACCAAATTTTCTTCTTCATCAACCCCCTCCCCATCCCACCAATCAGCACATTTCCCATTCTTTAATTCTCCCCTCTAAATGCAAAGGGAAAATTTTGTCATTTGTTTCAGACGTGATTCGATTGCAGAAAAAGGAAATGCCATCGCCTTGCCACCAAATTAGTGCAGGCCACAAGAAGAAAGTTTTCAACCTGAGCATATACATATGTGTGTATGTATGTATGTACACGCGAGAGTATATACATATGTATGTATATATGTATATATGGGTAGAAACTCTCTGAGGAACTTTCATTTTGAGGCCACCAGCAGGTCGTCTCTTTGCTTAGCTCCAACTTTAGTTTGTTCTCGCTGTCTCTCGCTGTCTTCTTACACTAAGTCCTTTATAATAAATAGTTGAGTCACTTAAGGGGGATTAATGTTGAAATTAGTTTTATGCCAATGAGATTACCGACATGACGTGGCCAAAAGGAATAATGAAACAAGAGAAAAGTGGAAAAAGTGGAAAAAACATCAGGCAGTTAGTTTATTACATCAGCTAAAATCAGTTATGTGGAGTTTCCTCCATTAGATATTCTTTGCCGTTTGTTATCTCTGATTAAAGTGCAATTCGTGATAGAAACACAAATTATTTCGATAGCAGTCGAAATAATATATTTATATAGTATATACCACTCGAATTCCATTTCCAAAATTTAACTAAAAATAAACAAAAAACAAAACCTAAAGAGAACCCAGAGAGCGAATAAAATAAATAAACAAATAGCAAAATATGAAGAAATCTATACTTTATGCTGACTTCTAGATACTCTCCTGATCTATTTGCTTGCATTTTTAAAACTTCCCGCAACTTTTAAAAAAATTGTGTAATAATGCCTTTTAACGCTTTATCTATAGTTTATGTTTCAACTTATAAGAGTTGGGATTAAATTGAATTATTTCTGTTAACCTGTTAAATAAACTTTTTTGTTAGTTATGCTAATTGATAATAGGTTTTGATGAAGAGAACTCTCAATCACACTCTCTCTCTCTCTCTCTGCGATCTGTTTCAATTCTCTTTTTTAAATCAAATTTTGGGTTGCTTGGATACACTTTAAAAGTCAAGCTAATTTAACTTTCGGCATAGAAAAACACTTAGTAAATGGTATAAATTTCTTCATTTTTTGGTTTCTGATATTAGGAATTTAGAGATTTGTTCAGAATTTTTGCTATACAAAAATTTTGCTAGTACATACAACAACAGCAAATGAAAACCAGGCGACTTTAACCTTTCCAACAAATTCCATTGATAAGTTGAGGAAGCGTTGCAAACGATTAAATATACCCTTTTCTATGCGTACTACTAGACTGCAACATTGTATATAAACGTGAACTTGCAAGGGTATCTAAACGTCGACAAAGCCAAAACAACCCTGTCGATGGCTCTCTCGCTCTCGCTAACATTCTCGTTGTAAATTTCTCTCTTGCCGGCTGCTTCTTCTATATAAGCAAAGAGAGCAAAAATGTTTGCTTTCAGTGACGATTCAGAAATTGGCTGACAACCACGCAAGAACCGAAAGTTGGAGCACTTTCTTATCAAACCATGGTTCTAGTTGAACTATTCCTTTTGGCAACAGTATTAGCTTATTTGGTCTACAAATGGTCTGTGGCTCCGTTTGATTATTTTACGAAAAGGAATGTGGCCCACATGAAACCAAAACCACTGCTGGGCAATGTTCCTTTGGCGGTGATGAGAGGGCAGAGTTCCTACCTCAAACATAGGTAAGAGAAAACATTTAAGAGAGTTTTCGCAAGAGAGTAACTCTGGAAATAACATCTAATGATTCTCTTTCAGCATTGATCTGCATCTGGAGCTGAAGCAACATAAAGTCTATGGAGTGTATAATATGCGGGAACCTCTTTACTATTTGGCAGATCCAAAACTGATACGTCAAGTGGGCATTAAAAGTTTCGACAACTTTGCCAATCACCGACGGGGGCCGAGTGACGCGAATGGCGGAGAGGGGGGAAACAGCAGTGTCATGTCCAAGAGTTTGCTGTCCCTGCGTGATCGTCGTTGGAAGCAAATGAGGAGCACTTTGACGCCAACATTTACCAGTTTAAAGATACGTATGATGTTCGAATTGATCCAGGCCTGCAACTTGGAGGCCATCCAGTACATTAAGAAAGAAATTGAAGAGGGGCAGGACAATTCGGAATTGGAGCTCAAAGAGTTCTTTACACGTTATACCAACGATGTAATAGCCACGGCGGCATTTGGTGTCCAGGTGAATTCCTTTAAGGATCCACAAAATGAATTTTACACAATTGGCCAACGAGTATCGCAATTCAGTTTCTGGGGTGGACTCAAAGTTGCTCTGTATATATTGTTGCCTAAATTGATGAAGGTAAATTTTTGGTTACTCTAAATTACTTGAAATATTCATGCAAAAATTTGGAGTGCAATTTCATAAGAATATCGACAAACTAATCATTATATTCTATCTTTTTAGGCTCTTCGTGTTCCTGTTATGGACATGAATAATGTGGAATATTTCAAGAAATTGGTTTTTGGAACCATCAAATATCGCAAGGAACATAATATCATACGCCCCGATATGATACAACAGTTGCTGGAGGCTCAGCGACAATTTAAACTCGAGCAGGAATCGGCAGAAGGACTTCCAGCATCTGCGGATCGTGCAGAGTTTAATGACGAAGACCTTTTGGCTCAATGTTTGCTATTTTTCTCGGCTGGTTTCGAGACTGTGGCCACCTGCCTGAGCTTCACCAGTTATGAGCTGCAAATGAATCCGGATGTGCAGCAAAAACTGTATGAAGAAATTCTTGAAGTAGAAGAGCAGTTGGAGGGAAAACCTCTGGACTATGACACTTTGATGTCTATGAAGTATTTGGATTGTGTTATATCCGAATCGCTGAGGAAATGGCCTCCGGCTATAGTTATCGATCGCATGTGTGCCGAGAATTTTGATTTGATTGACGAGGATGAGAATAAGGTCTTGCTGACTCTAAACAAGGATGATTTGGTTCATATACCCATTATAGCTCTGCACTATGATCCAGAAAACTTTCCCGAACCGAACGAATTTCGTCCCGAACGTTTCGACGAGGAGCATAAACATGAAATTAAACAATTTAGTTATCTGCCCTTTGGCATTGGTCAAAGGAGTTGCATAGGCAATCGCATGGCCCTGATGGAGGTCAAGTCACTCATTTATCAGCTGATACGTAATTTTAAATTGGAACCATCACCGAGATCCACATCAGACATGATGAACAGCATTGCGGGCTTTCGCATGCAGCCGAGGGAATTGTTTTGGTGTAAAATTGTGGCCAGGGGGAAAAACTGAAAATTAATCATAAATATTAATAAAGAAACCAAAAAAAAAAAAAAGAAAAAATGAAAAAAAGAAACGTTGTTATATGAAATTATGCAGAGTTTATGCGAGGATGGCAGAAAAGAACAACAAAATCACGAAATTTATTTGCCTTTTCTCTTGTTTGTTGACAAATTTTTTGGACTCGCGACAATGTTTCACTGAGATACTAGGACCAGAAACCAGGCGACAAGTCACGTCATAACACTGTCAGGGTCCCTTCAATGGTTCACCCTGTGAGAGTGTGTGCGTGTGTGTGTGTGTGTGTGTGTGTGTGGGATGCGGTTACAATGGCAACAACAGCTACAGTAATGTCAACCTCAAGCTCACACGACACAATATAAACAACGAGTGAGCGAGCAGCAGAGCCAACATCAGGCAGCATAAACCAGACAGAGCAACCACTAGTACCGGGACAATGGCACCGGCAACAGCAACCCACTCGCCCACATACTCGCAAGGACATTAAGGATTATTTATTGGGCGTTATTTTTCAGGCGGCATTAAAATTTTTTTTTCTGGTATGCGCAATATGAATTATATTTCACTTGTATCATAAACTTCCCCCCACATCCAACACAACAACGACAAATATTTTAAACTCTACTCTAGGGACAGGAGCGGAAAAAACGACAATGTTGGGGACCAGCGAATTGAACTGGTTAAAACAAAATGATAATTAGAACTGGTTAATACATATTTTTCTTGTTTAAATATGAAATATCAAACCAAAGAGCCCATAAGAACAGATTATATTAATAAATGGAATCAGTTAAAAGCTTTTTAAATGGGAAACTTATTAAAGGTAACGTCGGGGTCACCATTTAAATAGAAGCATATTTCTACAGGCTTGCTAATGAATTTGCGATTTGAAAACTGAGTTAAATATTTAAGGCTAAGCTAAATTTATTAAGTTTAAGCAGAAGACTTTTAAATATTTTTGGTTATGGTGGAAGCTAGGAAAAGTTATTAGAAAAAGGAATTTAAAACAAAATCATTTGGTTTCTGGGAGAAGTTTTCAAAAATTAAAAAGCATAACAAAATTTAAAAAGAAGTTTTTGGTGTGGTACGGGAAATGTAAGTTTAGCATATGTCGTCGGGGTCACCAAAGCAAAAGCTTGCTTTCGGAAGCTTTCTAAAAGAAAAATTGTTTATCAACAATGCTGTTAACGACTTTTTATAATAAATAGCAGTTCATTTATATAAAAGTACACGATTTAAATTATAAAGGGAATAAATATTTAACGAGTCTACTAATCTTTTGCTATTTTTGTTAAATAACATAATACATGATGACAAATAAAATAATATGATAACTGAATTTCCACAATATTAACAGATTAAGTAGATAAAAGCCAATTGAATATCATATTGATACAGAGTTCTTATCGCATTTCGCTCAAATGAATAAAAGTCCTAAGTAAAATATGACTTTTAGTTAAGTAAATAAGTAGATTAACCAAAAATGCCAATCAATTAATGAAATTTGATGCATTGTCATGGTGGTTTCCGTTCAATTAGGCAATAACATGGATGCACTTTGCCGGCCTCTATCAATAGCCCCTAATGACTATTAGGCCCAATGAATATGGTTGGTGGGCGGTGGCACGTTTTGCGTTTGCGGGGAAGGGAAAAAATACGGGAAAAGCAATTAAAACGAACCAAATCCCAATGGAACAGGTTACCAATCCCAGTTACCAGCTGCCAGTTCGTCCCTCATGCAATTATTCACACAAAGTAACACATGTAATTAGTATTAGTCGCATATTTAACTTTCGGGCCCGGGGCGATGGTTCATAAAACTTTCAACGCAGGTCAAATTAGTGGGCAAGTTGAGTTTTTGTTAGTATTTTTATAGGCTACAGCAAACTAACCAACAACAACAATGTTGTTGTCCATGCAAACGAGCCTGGGATTTGGACGTCTTTCTTTCTCGCTCTTTCTCTCGACACACTCACTCACATGAAGCCTGAAGCGTTTATTTGCTTTAAAAAACAAAAAGGAATTAAAGTTCTGTCAAGGATAATCTAGGCTAGGTTAAATGCTTTTGTGGTACTTTCTTTTCTCATTTTTTTATGGGCAAAGTTGAAGCTTTTGCCAAAGGCCTCTTTAAGTTTTTGTTTTTCCTGGTATTCTCTTTTCGGTCATCCTTTTCGTTTTTTTGGTTTCCATTTTTCGGCGCTATTTTTACGCATAAACATCATAAACTTGGTGGCGACAACTGCGTTTCTTGTTCACATAGCTAAAGTAAGCGGCGGCAACAACAAAACCTTATCAATCAATTCAGGACAAACCAGCCAAGCAGCAAGGCAGATATATCTAGGAAATATACTCGCACACACACACACTAACACTAACACACTCTCGCACACAAAGGTCATAAAGAAACTTTGGCGCCGCGACCGCCAGACGCCGCTAGAGAAACGAAAAAAAAAATCCCGAGAAAGCATTAAATTTTTCTCTCTCTTGTGGCAGACGAAGGAAAAAAAGCAGAAAAAGCAGAAAATAAAATAAAAATGTGAAAGTCAGAGATGAGTGTGGGTTAGGGTGGTGATTGGGATGGAATGGAAGTGGAAGTGGATATGGATGTGGATGTGGATGCTGAACGATGATACAATGATAATGCCAAGAACAATAACAACAAGCGTTACAGCAGAAGCAGCGACGGCAGCAGCGGCAGCGGCAGAATCAGCTTGAAAGGCAAAAGCCTGACAAAACAGAATAGAAATAGAATGAATGCTCAGCATTAACAATTTGGCACAATGGAATGGAACTGTCGCAGCCCGATAAACACAAAGTGATAACATTTCAAGCGTCTTTTTGTCTCTCACTCTCTTTCTCACTCTAAATATGTGTGAGTACATATATAAGTGTGTGTGTGTGTGTGTTTGACAAGTGTTTGTCATCTTTGTCTGAAGGAAAGTAATAGAGCTGACACCGTGTAATGATCAAAGAATGAGCATAAGACTTAAACGAACTCCAGGTGACCCAAGAATGTTAATCTGTTCACGCTGTCACTCACACGAAGTGAATTACTTAAGGCAGTTGGTAAATTTCATTTGATAAATGTTCAAATCTGAATTATCTGATAATTAATATTCCTTGAAAATTTGTTTAGGCTGGAGGCTACAAAAATTAAGAATAAAATGAAATACTCTTATTTAATTATTTATGTCTTGCCCTGTTCTATATAATATAATAAAGACATACTAGATAGTTTACCTAGATCGAATGCTTTGTTTTTTTTTTTTTTTTAAATAATACACATTTATAAAATCCATTTGTATGGAATACCTTATTTGGCATTGGTAATAAGTATTAGTTAAACAAAGACTATGAAATACTTTAGTTACTTTACTTTCTTTAATTTTAAAGCACAGTTTTAACTTCACCCTGTGTTCTATAAATGCCAATCTTTTAAAGTGCTCTGTTATTGGGTTCTAATTGGTGATTGGGGATACAATAGTAGGTACTACATATATTTCTACTTTTAATAATTTTCTATTTCCATATGGAACTTATTCTTTTTTTTGATTACGTCTCTTGGCCTTAGAAAATTTTATACAAAGCAGCCAAAAAAATATACAAATGTTTGGCCTTCAATAGTCAACAATTTAACAAAGTGTTTGACACAAACCAATATTTCCAAATTGGATATACAGACACGAAAATCGAATAGTAAACACTATGATAAGCAATGTTGATTCAACTGCCTTCGCTGGTTTCGATTTCTCGAGCGATGGAACGAGAGCAACGCCTTTGACTAAAGTTATCGTACTTCCATCAGCATCCCTTTCGTGTTTGCCCAAATGTGTATGCTATGAAAGCGGTTTGTAAATGGTAATACCAATTTAAACAAATTGATTAGCGTGACATCATCTCCGTCCGTTGCCACTCACGTAGGCTCCCCTTGTATCCTTAGCAACATCTTCAGTTGCTTCGCTGCTTCGACTTATTCTATGCGTTAGATAAATATAGAATTTTCGCCTTCGCCATCCCCATTCCTCTTCAGTTAGAGTCCCTCCTTGGCTGTTAACATCTCTTGAATACGTTGTAAGCAAGTTGTAGGTCCTCCCGACACTCCCCGTGCGCCTTTCATTCTTTCCCAACATACATAAGGAGAGAACAAGCAAAGAAAAAGCATAAGCATAATTTGAAGAGTGCTTCAAGCAAAAGTTTCTTATGTCGTTGGCAAGTTTTACTGGCGTTTTCTTTTTTTTTTTTCTTTTCACTTTCCGGGGTTTCATTTTTTTTTCAAGTGCTTTTAAGTGAGAGGGGAGAAAAACCGAAAAATAAACATAATTTTATTTTAGAGGGTTTCCCCTTGGCTCTGTGTATTTTTGTATTATTCATTTAATGTTGCATTATTCTGTTTGGCCTTGTGTGCAGCAGCTGCTCCAGTCATATAGCCACATCTCATCCTCCTCCTTCCTCCCCGCAAAATTTCGTTTTGTGGTTCCACTTGAAATTATTGTCTAACGCATACATTGAGCTTGGCCAAGCACAAATATATATAGTTCTTTTTTTTCCATATGGTTTTTTTTGCCTGTCCTGTCATTGTCATAAATCCCCCTTTTTTCAGTTTGTGTGACATTTTTTGGTTGCAGCATGTTGTGGCAGATGCAACATTGTATGCGTGTGTGTGTGTGTGTGTGAGTGTGTTTGTGTGTGTTGCAAAGGTATTTGGAAAACTTTTCATATTTGCTGCTGCTGGCAGCTGTTGCCACCTGCATCTGCATCCGCCTTTAGCCACACACCACGCCCACAGACCGTAGACCCCTATTTATGCCCACATACTATATATGTGATTTCCGTCATGCCAGACCCCCTCCCCTCCCCCTCCACCAACTTTTCTCTCGCTGCTTTCTCCCCTTTCCATTTTGTGGCCAATTGCAATTGCCTCTGAATGGATGTGGAGGAAATTGAAAAGGCCGCAGGCAGCGCCCAAAAGTATGCCACGAAAAATGAACACCTTTTTTCTGCTCTTTTCTTTTTTTTTTTTTTGTTGCTTCACATAAAGTGTGACAACTTAAAAGGTTCAAGATTAGAAAATTGAAAACGATTAAAAATTCCAAAAAATGTTTTATAAACCAAAACGCATGGTTGGCCCCTTAGATACTAGATAAAACGTTAGTTCCCTGGATACTAACTAAAGACTTATATTTAGTTAGACAAATGTAAGTCTCCTATTCACTAACAAAAATGTTAGTCCCCTAGGAACTGCGTGTAGCAAAGCGCTGCTTAAGATGCAAAGTGAAACAATTGAATAAGAAAAATGTTGATGTAGAAAGTTAAGCATACGCCACGTAGGCGTATACGTAAATTAGGACAGACGTGGAAAAGTGATAGCTTTTTCTTTTAGTCGCATTAAATGGATCTTTAGCTATGTATGTTTCACTTCTTGTTCACTTAATTTATTATTATAATAATATTCTAGGAAGGATATTCTTCACCTCTAACTTTTTGTGGGTGGCCTGTGTGGGACCTTTAATAGGTGGCTTAGTTTAATCTGAATAATAATTTTTAAAGTTCCATTAGGAAACCTTGAATTAGTTCACAGATTTCAGTTGAAAGTTGTTAAGTTCTGCGTGCCCTCTTTACATATTAAATATACTTGAAATAAAAGTTTATAGTTCATATAAAAATTTGAATCAGCATGTTTTTTTTTGCCCCTTTCATTCTTATTTTTCGCTGGAACTTAGTCATTATATTCAGAACAACAGCTGACGTTGGTTTTCATTTTATTCTTGTTCCCCGTGCTTTCACTCACCGCTGGTGGCATTTAATGAGCAGTTGAGACAGGTGAAAGAATGCCAAGCGAAACGAGAGCAGGTGAAGTAGAAGAGCATGGAAAATGGAGAAGAAGGAGATTTTACTTACTTTTTAGCAAATCCGCCAGCGTCGTGAAGTCGTTTATTTCAACTGCGTTTTTAGATGTAAGTAAATGAAGTTAAATGGTGGAGGCGACTCTCCTTTCTCCTCCACCCAGCGGCGTGTCTTTGTCTGGTCTTTGGCTTGTCTTTGCCTCGCACTTTAAGTTGTTGTTGTCGCTTTTGCTGTTACTGTTCGCTTTATTGTTGTTCCTGTTGTTGTTGCAGTTGTTGGTACACTTTCTGCCTGGGCACAAAAGTATGCAGCAAGGCACGCATAAAAAATTAAAAAAACGCAAGTAAACAAAAAGGCAAATGCCATCAGTAGAAGTAGAAGTAAAAGGAGAAGATGGAGCAGCAGCAGAAAGACATCAACATGGAAAAGGTTTGCAAAAGGGAAGAAGTGAGAGGGCAAGTGTATGCTAAAGTAAGCAAGTCCTTTTTATGTTTTCTCTTGTCAAAGACTTGGGCTCAAGATTTCCTTTAACTCGGCCAAAAAAGGTGTTTTTTGTTACGTCTTCAAGCATTTCTCTGCGAGTATGCTGAAAAGTTGCTTTAAAATCTCAACTCTTAAGCAAAGATTGTAGGCTGACATTTGAAAAGATAAGTTGCAAAACTCCAAAAATATTTACAAACGCAAAGTTAGAAAAGTGAGTTAAGCAATTAATTAGGTTAATTATAATTAGCTTGACATAATTCTTGAAAAATCGCAATCTTTTTAAAATATTAAACAAAATAAAAACCAACAAACAACCTTGACTTTACGAAAATTTATTCAACAACTATTTTTCTAAAATATATAAATTATATTCTCGATTAGCATAAGAAGACGATTTGTCTGTTTGTCTGCTTAATCACTCTGGCGTTTTTAGTTTTACAACTAGTTCGATAAAATGTTAGTAATTACGGTTTCTTCTTGAGGTAAATTAACCAGTTAGATGGGACATTTGGTCAAATAGGTTGCCAAATAGTATTAGGGAAAAAAGTTTTTTAATTTTTAAAAATAAATTAAATGCTTCATTCATTTGTTTAGTTTTATTTTAAAACCTTTTCATTAAGTTTGAATTCAATCTACTTTAATTGATCAATTGACCAAGACGAGCCCGCTCCCGAAACGCTTTTATAAATATTTTGGAAGGTTATTAAACAGTTTCTAAAAAAATAAATAAAATGTGTAATTTTTAGTTTACCCTTTCTCTGAGACCACTTTCTTGGAGGGGTCGCTTTATAAGGGCCTGATTATATTTTTCAAAATTATTTGAAAATTTTTGTACTAATATTGTAAATAAATCAATTTTATCTATCAATTTTTATCTCCAAACCGATCAATTCTTTGCAATTCATAAGCGGATTGGTCTAGCAGAAGGAAGACTAGAAATAATTAAGTTGGATAGAGACATAAAAATTCCACAATGTAGAAAACGAAACCTTCAAACCTTGTCTTTAATACAATTTTTCGTGCGGTTATTCTCTCATTTCCCGTCTTATCTGACTAATAATTCCCAACTGGTTTGCGTCATTTTCATATTAGAATGGGATGCCCTGACTCATTTGTTGTTGTTAATGTGGTCCTGCAGGTGTGATAATGCCTACATCTAATGACTTTTCACGGAGCGCCAGCTGAGTGTGAGTGTATCGTTTCTCTTGTAGTCTATTTAAATGCTTTTCTTTTTGCTATTTTCCTTTGGCTTATTTGCTCTTTTTGTTAAACACAACAATAGCAGCAGCTGCTGCTGCTGCTGCTACTGCCTGCAATTAGACTAACTAATATGGAATGAAATTTGAATTTGACACGCCCCAGAGATTTGAGTTAAACATAAACAAGATAGTCACACAGGAGGCACTTAATAGTTTGCTTGGCGTAAACATGATACAACCAAAAGAGAGGAGAAACGAAAGAGGATATCAAGGAAAATGTGTGGCCACATTGTCTCGCTGGGTGTCTCTTGATTTTTTTTTGCCACTTTGTGTGAATGCGGGGGGACAACATCAAAGGAAAAGGAACAAGGAGAGGCACAACAGAGATTTTGCTTTGACTGAATATTTAATAAATGCAAAAAGGTATGCCCAAAAAAAAAAAAGAAAAGGGGAGCAACAACAACAACAACAACAATGCCTAAGCATTTCTTCTTACATATTTGCCGTTGATAAAGAGCGAGGGGAAGCAATGTGTGGGTGAAGCGCGTTTTTGTAGTGCTTTTTGATATTTTATTCATGGAGTTCGTGGAGTCCATGAAAAGCCGCCGCCATGGATGAGGCTCCCGTCAATCGGCATTACAATCGAAGGCATTCTAACTTATTGATGAGGCCAAATCGGCTTAACAACAACATACACAAAACACTATCAGTTCAGCCAGCATAAAGGTTTCATTGTCATTTGCTTTATGTTCTTGTTGTTGTTGCTCAGCTGTGCATAATTATTCACTCACACGTTATGCTCTTTCACAACCGATTTTACGTTGTTTACGTATACGTAATATTTTTGGAGTATTTTTTTTTTTTTTTTTGTTATTTTTGTTGTTTGTTATTTTGTATGGAATATATTTTGGGTATTTTTGTGTGTTTTTTTTCTGTTTTTAGCGCATTCAATGTGCTTTGCCTTTGGCTGGCTTCGTTCGACTGACTGGTACTGGCAGAATCAAAAGCCTTTTGGATGCTGGCCTGGTCTGGCGGTCGGTTCTGGGAGCACCTTTCGGAGTCTTTCATTGGGTTCGTTTTCGGTGCATGCAACTCGTGGCACACTGGGGCACTGGCACACGTCGCAAATGCGCAAGCGTTGTGAGAATTCACATTTTGGTCTTCACTTTAGTCTTCTTAGGTGAAATTCTTTTCAGAATTTACTTTAGCATAAAAACGCTTGTTTATGGAAATCAAAGTATTGTCCTTTTTCCTTTTTTTAAAGTACTTCATGCATTCAGTTTTTATCTAAATATTGCTTTCAGGCAATCTATTCGAAAGCGGAACCACATGTGAGCGGATTTATGGACTGAGAATATTATAATTTTATCATCTTTTGAGCATTTTGTGCAACTTGTCTAACCATATAATGCCTGAATGGCTGTTTAACAGTTTAATGTACTGATCAATTTACAGCTTTCTACTACGTTAAACTTATTGTTCAATTTTCGATTATGTATAACTCAATATGGTTTGAAATTACGGTTAAGAAGTTGTTGGTTTGTGGCTTGTCCATTTCTGCCGCTCCGATTTAAGGTCTAAAGCTTTAAAGACTCAATATCCGCAGAGTTAAATACATTTTGTAAGGCTGAATTTCTAAACAAATTAAAAACTCGACCTTTTGCCTTTGAGAAATATTTAAACTTTTGATTAAAAATTTCTTTTTGTAATGTAACTAATTAGTTATTGAAGTCTATGTAAGTTGTACTAGTTTGCTTAAATAATAAAAGCTTTTTATTTAAGTTATTTTTAAGCTATTTAATAAATATTTAAGTATCAGTTGGTTTTATTTTAAACTTAATTCGAATCATATTTGACTCTTATTTTGTAATAAACGCTTAGAAGTCAAATAGGAAATAATTTTTATATACACAGCAAGCTATGACAAGCTTTCAGTTGTTTAATGTATAGTAAAAAAGGTGTTCATTGGAAACAGATTAAAATATTCTCTACATGTTTCTTAATTTCTTTCTTCAATAGACCAATTTATTAAAGTTTAATTTCGTTAAAAGCGTTAATATATATTCAAAACATGCTAAACACATTAAAATTAGTTTAAATGTCGAATTTGAAATAATTTACATTAGATTCTGTGACTAAATTAATTATTCAACTAGTTTCTCTTGAAGTCTATCAATTTAAAAGCTTTATTTCTCATGTGAACTAGTATTGTTCGTGATTTGTTTGTATATAAATAAATAAATGTTTTATTTTGTGCAACTTCTTCAATAAATTAAGCATAATTTTAGATAAGCATAATAATTAAGTTAAATAATTTAACTTTAACATGCATTTACTAATTTAATCTAAAGCTCACAGAATATAAAGGTTTTAATTTATATAATTAGTTAATTTAAAACATTTGTGTAGTCAATGTTGAACAAATTAGTTGAAGATTTTGGCTTAAACTTGCCTCTCGGTTCCGTTCATTTAAGGCGAATGTCGCTTCTGGTCCCACTGTTCCGCCTAGACGAAATTTCGGAGTAAATGTAAACAACGAGGGCTACTCAACTACTCACACACACACACACACACGCACACACTCAAACACACACTTGGACCTACACCCACAGAAGAATCGTAAAACTTGTTAGGAAAATGCTAGGCTTAATTTGAACTGGTTTCTGTTTTAAGACCTCCATCAACATTTCGACACTAAAATCTGAATGCCTTGCGGATGTAAGTGAAATTAATTTGTTAAATTCCATACGAATGGATGCAAAATTGCCTCATAAATAAAACCATCAATAAGTGAAGTGAGTGAAAAAAAAAAAGTAATCGGCATATGGTTTTTGCCATCGCGTTGAAGTGTCAATAATTGCCATTGGGCCTGGACTCGAATCGAGTTGCGAGTTGGATTAATAATTTGTTGTCACACATGAAAAGAAAATTTATTTATGCGCATTCCGTTGGATGAGAGAGGGAGAGTATGTACGTGTATTTTGGGTGTATCTGTGGAATGGTTAGGGGTCTGGTCTGGTACATGGATGTGCTCGTAAATCTTTTGCGGCCAGCATATGGAAGAGGTCACGGATGGGGAAACGACCAGTGACAGTGGTGACTGGGACCTCGATTGCAGTCTGCTCTGCTGTGCTGTGCTGTGCTGCATGTGCGACAGCCAGCCGAGTATTTATGGCCCACAGAAGAAAGTAATATGAATTACGAACTTTATTATTATTAATATTGCGTTTTATTCAGTTACAATTGACTGCCATCAATTTGATTTAACTTGGAGTTTGGCAAGTTTCTTGATATGACATTTTAATTGATTTTGCATGAATAATTATGACAAATAAATTGAAACAGGTCGACACAGGTGGTCAACAATCAATTTCATAGTTTTTTCTGTCTGTTCTGGCATTTGCATTATACCATTTCCAAAGACTGCGAAATATATTTCTTTTACCCGAGCGTGCTTTAGGATTACAAGGCGCTGGTGTGGACTCTGGTAGGGGTAATCCTGAGAATACCGCCGACGGACAAGTACGATAATTGTATTTCTCTTGGACATTGCAGAGAAATGGATATTGAGTACTGATGCCCGTTCGACAGCTCTTGCCACCGACATCCGATGAGGCATAGATGGGATAACAATTTTCCACGCCCACATTATAGAGGCATGTGAGGCTCTGCACTGTCCATTGATCCGCCATGGGATACTTGGCCATGGCGCAGCCCACACGATCTGCCCGATCTCTGGCCAATTGCAGAAAGTGCTTAATCTCGCCATGATACTCAACATGTATGGGAAGGCTGCCCGAGATAATGCTACCCATATCGGCTTTCATATACTCATCGAACCACATGCTAATCTGACTGCTAACGATCTCGGTTTCATTCTGTTCGCCTCGAAACAGATTGTAGGCCAAGTTTTGTCCAACATTCGGATAATGAACGGTCGCAGTGCACTTGCTGCGCTGCATCACACAACGCTTCACATTCAATTCGGCCAGAAAGGCCAGTTCGGAGCTCCAACGCATTGTGGCCATGCGCCTGGCTGCCGCAAAGTGACGCAAGCCCATGGCCAAACGACTGCGTAGATTATTGTGTTTGGTCAATATGACATTCCGCATTGATCTGCCCATATGGTAAATTTTGGCTTGTGGGTCGCAGTTCTTAACGAAGTCCTTGAGAAAACAAAACACCGTAAACATATTGGGAATTCTATTTGCAAAACTTACTCCCGCATTATGACAAGCTATGTGCTTAGTCTCCGGCTTAGAGCAGAGATCCTTGTGACAATAATCAAATTCATGTGGCTGCGTATGATTTGCCTTTGTTCCAATGAATGTGGCAAAAACTAAGAGAGAGCTAACCAAGGCCTTCATTTTTTATATTTCAACTGGCTTGACTCTTCTCGCATTTGTTTACCCTAACAAATTGCTAGATTACCATAATAAAAAAAATATTTTTCTATACGCTAATTATCATTTATAGTGCCACTAGATTCCGCATCCAATTTAGGATACTTGACAGTGATCCTGGTGGTCCAGTTTGTATATGTTGATCTGGTTTCTTCGAAGTATCCATATTTCCGAATGGATAAATGACACCGGAATCGTAATCTGTATTTCGATTTTTTTGTGCCACGGTTAAATTATAAATAATTTCCCTCTGGGAGCATAGATTTCTGAATTTTCCATTTACACCGCAAATGCAATGATCACCTGGTGTACGACCAATTTGATAGATGGGATTCATGCATTCCGTCGTGGAGCAGCTGTACATACAGATCATCAACTGATGGTTCCATCCGGTTTTGGTGTAACTGGATATGGCACAGCCCATGCGATCCACTAGGCCAACAATCAATTGTAAGAAATGTCCTATTTCCCGACTGAAAGGAATACGAATTTAATAAAGAGGCAAAAAGAAAGTTATCAGTCGATGCTCACCCGCCTTTTGAGACACCTTTCATGAGACTTTTCATTTTGGTATAATGATGTTCGTGATACCAAGCCCGAATTTGGGATCGTACAAT
This sequence comes from Drosophila nebulosa, assembly GCA_024703675.1. NCBI lineage: Eukaryota > Metazoa > Arthropoda > Insecta > Diptera > Drosophilidae > Drosophila > Drosophila nebulosa. Next base: position 9,671,377 of record CM045725.1, on the reverse strand, counting down.
CTTTTGTATATCCTGCGAACCCTTAAACTTATTGAAGACAGCATTGTAACCAGGATTCCTATAGCTTGCCGTGGAGAAGCATTGCTTTGGTAACTCCAGTGCACATTCCTTAACTGCCCATTTTGCTATTTGGGCCAATTCGTCGTGCCATTGCATCGTCAGCATGCGACCACTGGGGGGCAGACCATGCAGATGACCCTTGGCCACAACATTTCGATGGGAATTATGTTCTCGTACAATGAATTTCTTCAATTTGTGCGATATATGCACCATTTGAGGATTCGTGCCACAAGCTTGCCCCCAACTCTATAAAGAGAAGTGATCAATCATACAGTTTATTCGAGAAGGAGCACGACTTACTCCATCATTCTGACAGCGTATGTGAAAAAATTGAGCATTCTTTGGGCATATCGATTGGTCACAATAGTCAGTCGAGCTGGAGTCCTGCTTTGGTCTATGACATTTGTGAAGATGCCCTTCGGCATTTTCGCCAATCAAGAGACAAAGTGCTATAAAGAAATCGAAATAACTTCTAGACTTCATGACTTACTAAAATTGATTTCAAAGCAAAAAAAAAATCTCAACGCTTTTAAAAATTATATTTTCGTTACAGTTTCGCTTAGTTTAGTTTTCCTCAGAATTTAGTCGAACTTCTCAACGTGGAACCAAAATTGAGTTTTTCCATACTTGGAGAAAATTGAAATCTTTAATATTTTTTTTTCTTTACTGGATCTCTAAATATGTGTATATATATATTAACTAACATTCTAGAGGAATGCATCAGTTAAGATAAATATTTCTTCTATGGCAAGACCATGACTAAAGTTCAAATAATCTCAACCATAACCATATAGAGAAGAGATTTGACAGATTTATGGCGCTGTCTTTGGGTCTGCTTCAATTTGTTGAAATGTTTTGTAAAGTCACGTTGATTTTGATATTGTTGGCATCACTTAGCAGTGCCTGGAACTATTGTGAAGAGAATGGTTGCTCTCGTCCTAGTGAACATATTGCCTGCAATAATCCAGGTGTAAGGCAATATTAATTAAAGTGTTTCGCACCTAATTTCGTGGTATTTCCAGGGTTTTGGCCCAAAATGCAAGAGGCAAGCCCATTTGTTTACTTTAAAAAGACGGCTACGTAATTTTATTGTAAATAAAATCAATTTGTATCGTGATCGAGTGGCTTCGGGCAATGTTAGTGGCCTTAGTCCTGCCCATCGCATGGCTAGCATTCAGTGGGATAGACAACTTGCCAAATTGGCTGAATACACTGTGCAAAAATGTGATCTCAAATTGGATCAGTGTCAAAATACCAAACGCTTCCATCATGTTGGCCAACTATTGGACCATGTATTCTTCAGAAGCTTTCGCCATAAAAATCGTAGATTGCTGGCTTATCAGTTGGCCAAATGGTTTAAAAACACCAGGAGCTTAGCTCAGTTGGTCCAGGATCGAGTTACCCATGTGGGTTGTGGACTGCTGCGTCAACATTCGAATCGACGACAGTGGCATGAACAATTCATCGCTTGTAATTTTGCTCGTGGAATTAAGGACAATGAAACAGCCTACGAGGTGGGACAAAGACCTGGCGCTGGTTGTCAGTTCGGTGTGCATCCACAATTTAGCCACCTTTGTGCACTGGAAGAGCCCCAGGAGAAATCGAAATTACGCTTCAATTTTTCATATAGTGAGAGAGGCATGAACAATTGGGGGGAACGCTTCTAATCTAATGAATACTATATACTATGCAATTCTTTTTTTCGAAGGTCTACGTGTTCATATGTGGGTGATTAATCCTCAGTTTACGAATAAATAAATATGATAGAGTGGAATTTGGTGTGGGTTAGAGATAACTAGCAAAAGGTGGGTGGATCGAAAAGTTATCGAAAACTTTTGCTTGACTGGGCTTGGGAAACAATCAGAGATGTGCAGGAAGCAGCAGATATTGCTCACCTCTATTGTGTCACTTCAACACTAAAACTGGTTGAGAATTACAATAAGTTACATAACTAAATATAGGTTTATTGAAACAAATTTGTTTACAGACTTACAGACTTTAACTCTATTGACTGACTTAACTAATGTTGGAAATTCTCCTGCCTGTTGGGTTCTATGGTAACCCTGGCATATGGACTGCCACTGCCCACTTTCCTTCTCATGGTTACCGCTCGATGTGGTCGCAGACCCATCACAATCAGATAAACGCCAGCAGCACAGAGGGCAATCAGGCACAGTACGATCAATCCATAGGCCCATCTCGGCCAGGTGTCACAACTGAAGGCATCTCGACGGGCTGCCGAGACGGAAAGACCGCGAATTTTTGATGGCTTATAGCAACGTCCGTTGGTTTCAATTCTAAGGTCTTTCAGCCACACTAACTCGCAGTCACAGTGAAGCGGCACACCGTTGAGATCCAGTTCGGTAAGTTGTTGAAAAAGAGGTAACAAAGTGCTATTAAGGCCACGCAACATGGTGCCACGAAAAGACAGAGTCTTGAGATTTGGAAACATTTCATTGGGCGCCTTGCCTGGATGAACGCCAAAGGCATATCCATCCAGATGCGTCAGTTTACGGCTGTTTTGGAAGCTCACTGTTTCCAATAGCTCAATCGGTACCAGGGCATGGGCAGCTATACTTTGTAGGCGCGGCATATCCTCAACATAGAGCTGACGCACCTGCGTCAAGTTGGCCATATCCTCGGGTAGCAGTTGCTCCAACAAATTGTCACTGATATCGAATTGCACAAGACTCGATGGCAGTTGCCTGGGCACACGCTCGAAGAGATTGCGACGCAGGGAGAGCTCCTTGAGGGGCACCTTCTCTGGCAGATACAATTCACTCAAATTGCAGGCATCCAAACGGAGTATCGATAGCTTCGAGCTAATGCCCAATTGGCTATACAAATCCAATGAACTTGTTGTCGTCTGATTCAGTTTCCGATTCCATGACAAATCCAAACTGTTCAGCACCAGCAAGGGAATGAATAATTGACCGGGCAGTGAAAGCAAATTATTGTGGGCCAAATCCAGAGTCTGCAGATGTGGCAAATCGGAGAATGCCTTCTCCCCCACTTGACTGATGCTGTTCCAGCCCAAATACAACTCACGTAGACTGCTCAATTTGGCGAAATTGTTGTTAATCAGTTGACTGATATTATTGTGCATTAGATTCAATTGATGGAGACTGTCACTAATGAATACAGGTGAAGCGCCATTCAAGTTGTTCCACGACAAGTCCAAAGTGTCAATATAGAGGGGCAGTTGGGGACTCAAATCTTCTGTCTGATAATATTTGTAACTGCAATCGATGTGCAGGGCTCGCATGCCCCAAGGCGAGGCACTCACATTATTGCATTCACAGGAGAGACGTGAGTTCTTTTTCGATTCGGGATAACAGAAACGATCCATTTCGTTGTTGTCATCTTGGGCATCAATAATCTCAGCCAATCCCCCACTTTCGCTCGAAAGTGACAGCAGGAGAGTGGCTAATATTAGATGGGCAAAGTTCACTGTTCGTTTCATATTGAATGGTCTCACACTTACTCACTCACTCCCTTACTCATCTACTTCCTCTAGAAAACTAATTTGTTATGCTCCAAATAAATTCAAATATTTTTCGTTGCCATATCTTATCAGGGGCAAAAAGCTTCCAAATAAGTACTTGCTACATATATTCGATTTTCCAATAAATAACTCTTTCCCAACTATAATGTGGTTCTGGCTCTAAATCTGTTTCGCGTTTAGTCACCGACGCCGAGAACCTAACAAAAAGCTGTGATAAGATAAGCCCGTAAAGAGCTTTTCGCTCTCTGCACTCTTGCACCTCTTATCGGCTTCTGTTATCTATTTCATTAATCATTATCATTTCCCACACTCCCACACTCCCTCACCCCCTTCCCCCGCCGCCATTTTCACACACTCACACATGCCCGAGGGTTTGTCTTAATATTGATGGATTTCCAGAAATCCCAATGCCCACCCTCCCCGGATGCCCCTCATCTTTTGCCATCAAATTCAAACCAAAAATCCAAACAAAACATAAAAAGTCAAGGATAATCCCAGAGACAGTGATTTAAGACACGCCATCTTCAGGGGATTTATCTAGCCCAGTGCATCAATAGGCAAGCAATGGAAAGGGGCTGCGATGAAAGAGCGGAAAGAAGTCGTCGTCGTCGGCGTCGTCCTCTAAGTCCTTAAGTTAAATTGTAATTAAGCCTGGAAATGTTAAGGATTTCTTTTGGCATTTGCTTCTAATGCCAAGAGATTTAAAATGAAAAAGAAATGGTTTTTAAAACACATGCATGTAAATATATGTAACTCGAACGAAATGAAATTCTAATCACTCTTACATCAATTACTTCTTCTTTCAATGGCCATCAGTAACCATTTTTTATTTCAGAGGGGCAGCCCCCCTTTGGGATTTAAAGGGATTCTGGGAATCTGCTGGCATGGTAATATGTATATTCCAATATAGACAAGTCTTATATATTTGATTATTTTTTGGTGTTCTTATATCTAACAGGTTTTCTTTATCCACAAAAATTAAAGTCTTTATTACTAACTATTTGTAAACATTTTGACTTTATTTTAATTTTTAACTCTTTTTTCTCGAAAAATTTATCCAATTATTTTACATTTAAATATTTTTAATTTTGTCATTATATTAGAGTATTTTAAGATTTATTCTAAAAAATCGCTTTGTTAAGAAAACCCGAAAAAATAATATTCGTATGAAAAATGTTTAAAATAAATTGAATGAGAAGTTAAACTAGTTTAAATGAGTGAGTGAATGAGCTTAGGTCAACTCAGAAAAATGTTGATTCAGAAATGTTGTGCACATTTAAAGGAATTGAAAACGAAATAATTGAGTATGAATTTTAGTGTGTTTTGAATATATTCGAATGCTTAATCGAATTTTAATAGAAACCAGAAGGCCGGCCTAACGTCTGGCATAATAAAATTTACTGTTTTTCTGTTATTCCGACCAAATATTGGTACTCGGGACGCTCGTTCTAATGAAACCTATAAGAAATGGTTGCCCGATTTTTATCAAACTTGGCATTACTATTAATGGGTAAACAAAGGTAACAAATATTCATTTTTTAAACAATCGCTTGAAAAAGAAGAAAGCTATTGCTTTAAAACTGAATTTTCGACCGCTCGTTTCTAGGGGAGCTGTATGATAGCGTAGGCCGATCTTGATGAAATTTGAAAAGAACGTTTGGTTGTAAAACAGATTAAAATATGTATATGTTTTTAATATCCTAGGGACAACCACGAAGTAACTGATCCAAAAAAGGCCATATGAAATAGTCTCTTCGTACTGATAAAGAATAATATACTTTATATGATCGTAAATGCTTGCTTCTTTGTGTTGCACACTTCTTACCAAAATTATAAATAAATATAATTTAGATGATCTACTCAGCAAAATAAGATATATCTAGATCAAATTTGTGGAAAGAAAACCATAGAAAATATACTCTCAACAAGATTTTTACCATAAAATCCACTTTGGATTGGACCAACTTGCAAGTCCTGAAAGTCCTTAAATCTTAAATTTTAGAATGGCAAAAGAAAGAAACGTTCGCGAATAACATTAACAATTCTGTGGCCAAATTTGTAGCTTAAATTATGGTTATTTCACTTGGCTGAGTTTTTCTTCAATTCTTTTTGCATAGAAACGAGTTTCTTCTTCTCGATGTGTCGTGGTGTGTGTGTGTGTGTGTGTGTGTGTGTTTGAGACTATTTCGTACATACTTATTTTCCAGGCCCTTTGGGCCCAAAACGAAGAACTTTTCTTTGTGTCAATGGAAAATTGATGAGGCAACATACACGCACATACCCGCCTTCACCTTCCCTTCCTTACACACACACTGACACACACACACACACACCCACGCACTGGCATTTGCATAAATTAAAGACTTATGCTCTTGCTCTCTCTCCTTGAAGTTGCAAACGATTCTGGTTCTTGACTTTTGTATCATCAAATTACATGTGGAACACATAGCTAGCCTGAAGGATAATGGGTTGAAGTTAACAGAGAGAGGGAGAGAGAGAGACACAAAGCGACAGAGAGAGAGAGGGAGAGAGAGAGAGATGGTGGGGCCAGAGGGTAGAGGGTAAAAAGGGGAGCATGTAAAGCATTTAATGAGCTCAGTTACAGACTCCTCCGCTTGTGCGATGTGCCATGTACTTAAATATATTGAAAATGCCAGGCACATTTTAGCTTTCTGGCTTCCCTTAATACCAACCCCCCGCACCCTACTACACCCCGCCACACCCCACAGCCTGCTTGCCATCTGGAGTCCTAGAAATGAGTTTTGTTTCTTTATTTTAACTAAAAACTCATTAATTACCTACCGAAGGGCCAGAAAAGGAGGAATATATACATACGTATATATATATATATATATGCATATATAGTAATTACTGAACATTACGAGGCAATTTAATTAAAAACCAATTTTCACACACATTGGCAAATTGGGCCGAGGCTGATGGAATTGTTAATTAATAGGCCAAATCACAATCAGGTACGCAGCAAGCGTGGAATTCGGGTCAAAAGCAAGCACTGAATATTTATAAAAATTTTAATATTAAATGGCAAAAAATTTTGCACTGGTCTAGCCAGGACAACTTGTCCCAATAGCGTCAATCAATGCAAAACAGAAATAAAATGAAATGCAATTTCCCCATTTTCCCCCACGCAATAAAAGCGGCTTCATTAAGCCAAATTGGAGAAGGAGAAAGCCCACTTGCTGGCCTGTCGCAGAACTGTCACACCCGCATATAGGAAAATGGAAAATGTCGGGAAATGCAGGGGCTGTGAGGAGGAGAAGAGGCAAATCCTCATTGATGTTGTTCGCCGTTGTTGATGTCCTTGTTTGTTGTTGTCGTGTGACAGTTTATGGCTCTTTAATTGAATCGCTTGTCATGCATTTGTCTAATAATGGCACATTCAGGGAGTCCATAATGCAGCCCAGAGACACTCATGGACCCATCTAGATGGGCCCGCCTGGATAAAATGTTCAACTAATTTGATGACTTCCGATTTTGTTAATAGATAAAAAAAACACAAGGGCATAAGCCGGAAAATCTATTCAATTGCTTTATGATCTTAACGCTTTCGCTCTTATTGATTGCAAAAAAAAAAAAAAAAACAACCAAAGTATGCAAAAATTAAGTAGACAAAAGGGAAATCTACGGGAATATCAACGATGAAATAATTGTAGCACATACAGGATTTCTTCTGTTCTTTTCCGAACGGAAATTTCCAGCTTTCCATAAATACATACAAGAAAAATTTCATTCAACAAATTCACAATCATTTTTCAAAAATTTTAAAAAACTTTTGAGAGAAACAAAGTTTAGGTTACTTTTACAAGTATTCGAAACTATAGTCGATTCAAGTTAGATTTCTTTGAGTTTGCTTGTTTGCTCATGAGAAGTAATTTATAACAAAATAGCAAAGCAAAAGACTCCTAAAAAAGAATTTGTTGGTTCTTTAAATAGTTTAGCCTTTTCTGTTGACTACAAAATAACCTTAAGCCAGCCAATCTGTATTTTTTTTTTTTCAAAATTACACATTAAATAAAATATCGAATCGGAAACGAATTTCTACTTATTTTTACTAAAAATTTTGGATATCAGGAAACCATTTGAATGGAATTAACGGAATGTTTTTAACTGTTAACTGAATTTAGTAATCAGAAGTGGTTAACCAACACTAAGCCAAGTGTGTTCCAGTTGTAAACGTTTCTCTACATTTCAACTGAAACGTGTCTCCGATTAAAATTTATGGTTCATTATTCATTGACTAAAATAAAACGCCTTGGGCTTTGCAGTTGTTTGATATATTGCCCCATAATTAGCTGGGCTTATCGACTGAAAGGGCTTCTCTCCCCCTTTGTGACTGGATTAACTGTCCTGTTAAGTGTACCTGAGCCATTAAAGGATTTTCTACTCTCTGATTTAAGGAATATAAAAAGGGCATATTTATTTTTTCACTTATGCTCGTTAACTTATACATGGTATGCAAATGTGCAAGTAAATACGTCCCTACACCTCCAACTTCCGTTTAAAAAGGACACAGACACCTCATTTTTTGCCCCCGCACTTCTCCACAGCCGTCAGGCAATTTAATTGCCTTTGAAAACGTTTCTGTCACGCATTTTAAAACTTGTCGTAATCATCAACGTAATTTAACAGGCCCTTTTTATCCCCCTCCATTAGGGTGGAGGAACCAGGATGGAGGGGGGAAGGGGGACAGCTTGGTAGTGGGTCCGTACACAGACTCTCACACACGTTCTTGTGGTTTCCTCTCTGGCTGCGCTCAATTAAATCGACAAATTTAAAGAAAATTATTTTGTTTCTAATGTGCGGCAGAGAGACGTGCCGCAAAACGACCTTCGACCCCCACCTTCCTCCCCCCCCCCCCCCAGCCAGCCACCAAAAAAACGTTAAACATTTAAAGAAGATTTCATTTGAAAAATATATATTAAGTTTCAAATCTCAATAGATGAAAGTCACTCACAAAGACAAAAGCAAAATACAAACAATTCCAATAAATCTTTTATGAGAAAAAACATTTGAATTTTGTCTGCAGCAAAATGTTTAGTTTCTTTTTCCATTTAACCAAAATGTGTGAATATATGTGTGTGTGTGTTCGTGTGTGTGCGTATGTGTGTGTGTGTCAATTTTCCCTTTTGAATGTTATTTATTGTTGCCACAATCTTCTTCTACACTTGTAATGAGTATTTCGTCTTTTTGGTAACCTTAATGTAAATACTTTTGAGTACTTAACCACACACACAACTGTTTCTGACTGCGAACAGAAAAGAAAACATAGAATACAAAATTGTCAACGATATTATATTACAAAATCACTGAGCGAGACAGACAAAGACAGAAGCAAGAGTGACAAAGAGGGAAGGAACATGCAAGTCGGAGGAGAATGTCAAAATTTACAAGCAGATTTTCTCTGTACTGTCATTAATGTGCACTGAAAAGGGTTGCGACAACAGGGCCGGACTAAACACCGATAAGGGGTTTTGCATTAAGAGAAGTTTGAGCTTAAAACGGGCTTAGAGATGCAATTGGTTCAGTTATTAAAATATATTATTTACTATTCCAAAAACACTGTCACATTTAGAGTTTTCCATAGATTGTTACTTGGCAAGACGAATTGCAGCAATATCTTCTATCTTTGGTAGCTGCTTCTATTTTTTAGTACGAAACAAGAATTACCTTCCGTCTATAGTTTCTAGTCTGTAGGAAAGATCTTAGATCTTTCGCAGAAAAAATGCAGATTTGTCATAAATTTGATTACAAAGTTAATACAAATTTGGCTCGAAATTAAAGGAATTTCTTGATCTATCAACATTTATACAAGTTCCTATCAAATTGTTGTAATAATACTCAAGATTGCTAATGTAATTTCCCAACAAATGATGTTTTTAAAAATATCTTTGGCTACTGTAAGCCATTAATCGTTCCTGCTGACGCATGTAACGTATACGCAATGGTGTACATGCAAAAGACTAAGCTTACTTGATAATGAATGATTACAGAATCTACTCAAAGGCTTAAGTATGAATTTCTTGTTTATGTATATAACATTTTCTCGTTTTTCTTATGCCAAATTCTAAATAAATTGCTTCGAAATCATTCCATTTGATAGATTTGCCCCCAAGTTCAGTTCGAAATGTATCTGTGTTTGTCGGAGCACTTTGTATGCTTCAATTGAAAATTGCTGCTAAGTGAATTGAATTGGTTTTTCTATTTGTTTTTTCTCTTTTTTGGTGTTCAAGCATATTTCCATGTTTTTCAAGTGCTTTAAACGGTTTTCCTCTCTTTTTCATTTCTACTCGCAAATTGTAATTCCTTTTACATGAGTGCGGCGGGAGTGGAGGGGAGTGGGGGTGGTCAACCAAACAACATTTGTCTCTCCCGTTCGCTTCTGACATTGAAACGTTGCCAAAAAATGTTGGTAGAAACTAGTTTTCATTTGGGCCAAGTGTGTTGCATGTTTGGTTTGTTGTTGGCCAACAGCAGAAGCAGAAGCTAGTAGGGCAGCAGTAGCAGCAGCAGCTAGTGTAATTTGATTTGTTTCTTGCTGCTGCTAAAGCTACTCCCCAATTGCTGACGTTGTTGTTGTTGTTATTGTTGTTATTGTTGTTGTTGGTGTTGCTGCATTGTGGCTGCTGCTGCTGCTGCTGCTAGTTTCATTGTGTCTGAAACAAAAAACCCAAACAAAAATGAAAATCCTCTCTAATTAATTTTCAGTTTCTATTCCATGACTCGAAAGCGAGAACCTAATTTGCTCTTGACTTTAAATGCATTCAAATTTTTGGTTATCTCACACACACACACACACACAAACAAAAAGACTCACACATGTCAATTCATGAGTAGAGAACGAGAGAGAGAGAGAGAGGGAGAGCGACAGAGTGCGAGAGAGATTTATGGTCAAAGCCTTTTGGAAGAAAAATTAATGTACTTCACAGTTAAGTTTAACAGCAGCTGCCATCAAGCGAGCGGGCAAGCTAGATTGTCTCTGCTTGTCTTTCTCTCCCGCCCCTCTCTCTCTCTCTCCTTCTCTCTCTTTCTCTCTCTGGCTGTGCGTCTTAATGAAGTTGTTAATGTGAGTCCTCTGGCTCCTTTGGGCCCCTCTTGTTACCCACCTCCCCAACTAATCCACTCATGTGTATGTCTTGCACTTATGTATGTTCAGCTCTCTCTCTCACACAGATACTCCACACGAAAATCTAATAAGACGCTTATGTCTGTTTCTGTTTCTGTCCACCCACAGCCCACAGGACACCCACCCACACCCACACACACACACACACACACTCACACATACACAGTTTCACACCCTTTGCCATAATGCCTGAAGGCCTCTCTGATCTGACATTGACCATTAGCCAATGACAGAAACTAGGTACAGGGAACAGGGGAATTGGGGCGAAGCAACTGAAAGACATTTAGCTGCTTGGCTTGTTTTTCAAATTTTATTACACTGCTTTTTATGGTCTCCAGCACACTCCTTCTCCATATGTGTGTGTGTGTGTGTGTGTGTGTGTGTAGTTTCTTCTCGTTAGTTTGCTAAATTTTTGCTCAACTGGCATTTTTGTCCGGTTTTTTTTTATGTACTTGCTTGATTGGATCGTAAAATTTATTTCTCTTTGTGAGTAGCCACTTTCAATTCTCCAATTGGAGTCAAATAGTGCATAATAATCGGAATATAAGTGTTTTTCTCTCTTTCTCAATCTCTCTCTGTTTGGGAATGAAATGGTAATGCATCAATTGTCAAGTATCAAAATGTAGAAATTTTATTCGTTTTTCTTTGTTTTTATTGCTTTCAATTCAGTCTTTGTTGAAGTGCAAAACTGTAGGTAAGTCCGTATCTCAATGAAACGGCAAAGAATATTGATTCAAAATAGAGCTACAATAAAAGAGTTTAGTTTCAATCTATAGTAAATACAATTTCCCAATCCCTTTCTTTAGTAACAAGTGCAAGTGATTGAGTATCCTTTACGCACATCCTGATGAAGTTTTTCAATGTTTCCACAGCATCTGAATAGTAATTAGTTTTCCATAACCGACATCACTTTGCATATCCTTGCAAAAAGAGACACTTTAACACTTTAAAAATACTCTTGCAGAGGGTATAATCAAATTATCGATCCTATAAAGTATATATTCTTTGCTCGTTTAAGAGATATTAATCTGAAATTTCTTATATAAGCTTTTTGACTTCTATAGTTGATGGAATATCTATCTAAGTTTGGTATTTAGAGAACTTATTTTAAAGTTTCAACTTCTGGATTTAGTCAATATAAATTGGCATGTAAGAGCAAAAAATGTGTTCAAGCCGAAGTTGGAAAATGAAAATGTTATGATATAATATAATCTTTATAATTTTGTTGATTTTGTGTTGATAGATTAAGAATAAAGATTTAGACCAAGGTTTGTTAGTGATTCAGGCAATTGTCATCCCTTTTGTCCCTTTTGTCCTTTCCATTCAAGGACTTTGAAACTTTCTCTGCCTCCCTCTCTTTTTGTATTTCCAACTTTAACATTTATATGGACATTCATGTAAGGAAAATAAATTTTTTCCCCACTCCACTTCTTGCAGTTTTTACTATTACGAGGTAAAAAATCATGACAACATTTTGAATGGCAAAGAACTAATTCGGAGTTGAAGTAAGTAGCTAATACAATTAACTAGGGTATTTCAATTTCTTCACAACCAAAAGAAGGTCAGATGCCTAGTTTACCAGAGTAATAAGTAACTAAGAGTTGAAAAAAAGTGTGGCAAATAGTGTCAAGTTCTGTTGAACTGAAATTATGACTTCTTTGCCGTTTTAATGCATATTTAATGTGCAGTTTTTTGCAGTGCGTTGAATTGAATGAATTTTTCATTTGGTATTTTTCATATTATTTATTGCTGGCGTTGGGGAAGTGCTTTTCGTCTTAATTAGGTAAGTAAAAGTGGGCGTTGGGTCACCACCTTCCTTTTTACCTTCCCCCTCCCAGTTCCCCGCGCGTTTACAATTGAAGCTGTCATTTTCATTCTCTACAACTGGAAATGAGCCTGGAACCTGGGCAAAGTGGGTCAATTGCCTGCGGCGGTCCATGCTTGAGCATATTTTAAAAAGTGAAACAATGAAGACGAGAGACTGTGAGAGAGAAGAAGAATGAGGGAGAAGAAAAGAGACTCTTCCACAATTTGGTCCATGCCAAACGATAAGTGCAGACTAATTTAATTATAAGCTGAATGTCTAGAGGGAGACAGCGAAAGGAAGAGGAGAATGGGCGGTTGGGAGGATGGGCCTCTTTGGTAGATAACAAAAGATGCCAGGCACCTGACTTCGAGGAGGATGTTTGTATTTGAGTGTATACGTATGGGTGTGTGGGTGTGTGTGTGTCAGTGTGTGTAATTGACAGCACCTAAGCCCTACACTTGACAGAATGGAATTGGAATTTGCTATTGGTATTGGGTATTCCCCTGAATGCTTGTTAAATGAATATTAAACATGCTTTCTGATTTATGAAATTTAATTTAAATGTCATCAAGGATTGCACTCCTGTGGCCCCAAAAGGCAGAAACAGAACACCGAGCAAGTGACATAGTGAGATGGTAAGGGAAGGGGGAGAGGTATAGAGAAAAGCAATTTACCATAATTGTCATTTTATGCCTAACAAACACTGAGAAAACATGCATAAAATCTCGAAACTGTCAATAAAATGTAACATGAGCTTCTTCTGAAAGTCCTAAAAGTCATTTTACTGATAATTTATGTAACTGAATTTCATTCCTCAAGATTTGGGCTTCTCTCTCATTCAAACACCAGACCCTTCACTGCCACACCTGCCTTCTGTCTCTCTACCTCTCCCTCTTTCTCTCTGCATAATGGATGTCGCCTTGAAGAAGAAGTTCAAGAGCCAAGGGCATATAAAAATACTAAGTTGGTTCATTGACTGGCATTGCCAAGATTTAGCTCTTCTCTTAGCCAGGTGAAATTTATGCCACATTTTTGTTTATTGACAACGCCCAGGCTCATAAATACATACATACATATATATATATATATATACATACATACTATATATTTTTATGTTTACTGCCTCTGACACATTGAGAGATATGAAAGATATATCCTCTTACCTAGATTTTTCCTCATAAAAAAAACTTGAATTTTTTTACGATGCATTTAAGGAAAACAAAAACGAACTCAAAAGAGAGAAACTTTTCTATTTCGTCACACAAAACCACATAGAAAATTTATAACAAGCCAAAAGCGAAACTTATTCCATTTCCTTTTGCTCTCCTCATTTAAAGTTTCAGTTTGTGTTGCTGCAGTAAAAAAAAATAAAACAGATAAATCAGTAGAGAAACAGAAATCATCCTAAAATAAGTATAAACACCTAAGCCAAAAATGTACAAGAATACATACATACATATGTACATATACACTTGGTAAATGTAATGGCATAAAAAAGTTTGAATATCCTCGTAAATCTACATAGCATTTGTCAGTTGCCAAAGTTTGACTGAATGCACTGAGAGAAATATTGTTTAAAGAGTAAGAAAACTCTCCTCTTTCCATGACTTTTCTAGGTCCCTAAACACTATTGGAAATATTGCGAAAATGAAATAACATAAGCAGTAAATTTGCAGTAACTTTCTATTTTAGAACCTTTCAATAATTGAGAAAATTTAAATGGCAAACTAAATGGGAAATAGTAAATTAACTTTACTCACTCAATCTTAATAAAATTATGAATGTAATCGCCTTTTGTAACAAAGTTGTTAATATAAAAAGGCAAAAACAAAAAAATTTGTATAATAAACATTTTCAGTAGACTTCAAACACAATATTTTTACGAAATTTAGTTTAAGAAGAATCATTAACAGGTTTAATTAACAAATTCCATTATTTTCGACATTGTCACTGTGGCAACCTAGTGTAAATTAGTTAAGTGGCAACCTAGTAAGGAACGATTAAGTGGCAACTTTACAGAGATGAATTTAAAAATGGTCAGTTATAACAGTTATTTCAACTGTTTCCATTTTTAAATTAGTTTTGTGAATCTAAAATATCTCTAATAGATTTTGTTTTCATTTAAATTGAGCTGTAAATATTGGTCACAGTCATCAATTTTGCGGATTAATTGGTTCTAATTGATGTCCAATTAAAGTCAAGCTCAATGACAAATTGCTATTCTCACAGTGTACAATTGAAATGTGGCAACTAACTGAGCCTGGATACGGATATTGGGTGGGTGGCTGGCACTAGTTGGTGGTATAGGATACGATGGGCCTAGGTCTAATTGGCCTTTTTATGCACACGAGCACATCCCGGCAAAGGCAGAGGTTGAGGTAGAGGCAGAGGCAATGGCAGCGGCAGCGGCAACGGCACCGGCACACTCGACATCATTTCCATTTCCAGGGCCATTTCCGTGCCAAAGCAGTTTATCACTCTAACTAGGCGCATTCATGCCGGTTGCTGGTGCTTCTCCGCATTCTACTACACACTCAGCCGCCGACCCTTCTCCTCCTCCTGCTGGTCCTTTTCTATTGCAGTTGTTGCAATTCAATATGACGCCCTCTAACGTTGCCTCTGGGTCTCTCTGGGAGGTGGGGATCTTTAGGAAATGATGCTCCACCAAACTTGTGTCGCGTCCAGTTTCCAGTTGCGGATTCGAGTTGCAACAAAGTGCTAATCGAGAAGAAAAGGGAAGTTGGTAAGTTCCAACATCCTGACACACACACATCCCCATTCCCATCCCCTCAGCGCTCACTGCTTGGCTCCCCACCCTCTAATCGCCATGTGTGTGATGGGGCTTAACTTGTCGGCTTTGAGTGTCAGCTTTGAGCGTTGTCGTTGCGCCTCTGAGTGGAAGCGCGGCACCATCCATGGTCACGAGAAGCTGCTGGAGGAAGTGAAAGTGGTGTGATGGAACAAGTTGATGGGAGGACTATGTCAATGCGTGCGCTGCGATGCATAAATTTCCATTTTTTTTCTTTCTTTGTGCCACTCATTTAATGCATTTTTGTCCTAATTGAGCCTGGCGGCCAATTTGCCCAATGAAACGTAAAGAACTAAAAAAGTCAACAACAAAAAGACAAATATTTAATGTAATGAATTCAAAATTTTAAAGCAAAGCTGAAAGTTCAATTTAATTACATTTAATTGTGATTAATATGCAAATTAATATAAAATAAAGTAAATGTAATTTTTCCGTTCTTTCCGCAGTCCCCATAACAATCATAAATCTTAACTGATTGCCATAAAAACACGAGTTTAAAAATGAATTTTTCATTTAACATAATTATAAATTAATTCATAATTTTTTTCCTATCATATCCTTTGAATCTTGCTTAACTGAAATGTATAGCAACCAACTTATTAAGTGTAAATTCATAAGCTAAAGAGTCCATACGAAAACTCATTAGTATTATAACTTTACTTACAACCGATGTTTTTTTTTCTGTTAGTAACTTTTTTATTTTTCAATGAGTTAGATTAAAATGTTCAGATTGACTCTGCCTTAGGAGATATTCTAATCTAAAAAGCCCAAAATGGATACTTGAATGCGGATGTCAAATTTGATTTGGTGCAAAGCAGATATCCTTGAATTGCTGTTGCCTTGGCTTAAAGTCACTTCTAGTTAGTGTCAAACATTTTTTTTTTTTTGTGATTAAACTTAATTCCGCTTGAGTTAAAGTCTTTCGCTTGTTTGTGTATTTATGGGTTAGTCATGGGGCCATGACGGCAAATCTTATGGCAAAAAATGGCCATATTTATTTATAGGCCACTTCCCGCCACCCCACTTCGAGCCATTCAAGCACTCATTGTGTATTAAGTTCATGAGCTGAATATTAGAAAATTCCTAGGCTCAGGGAGAGAGGTGAGTGAACAATTGAACAACAATAAGGCGACAGCCTCATTAAATGCTGTTGTCGATGACACCAAAGGCAGCAGCAGCAACACGATGAAAGGTCCAAACTTTTGCACTGTAGGGGAAAGAGGATAAGGGGCAGAGGGTAGCTTCTGCTATTCGCCTTCATTGTTCGACAATAAAAAGCTGTTGTTCATTTTTATGGAGTAACGCCTTGGCCAGAATACAGCCAGACGCCGTCAAGAAAAAGGAGCAAAAATGTGAGGACTGAAAGGAAAGTAAAAGGTAAGGGAAGAAAAGGGGGACGAACCCAGAACAAGGCACTTGGAATGGATGATGACGATGACGCTGACGATGACGATGACGCACACATAATGACTTTGCCGAGCAAAAGTTTATGAATATGATGGAATAATTAAAACTTGGCGCCAATTTGAAGGCATAGCCAGTACCATGTTAGAGGTGGCGCCCCAAAAAAAAAAAAAAAAGACGAAATGAGGAAAAAAGGCTAAGGGATAAGGGGATGCATTGTGTTTACTTGGCACCTTTCTCCTTTTTCGTTTTGTTTGCATACCCTGTATGTATAGGGTATGCTAAAAATTCAATGACTTTATCAATTAGAGGAAAGCATTTGCGATTTCACAAAGTTTATAGCTTGATCTAGTACAGTTCCCTGGCTTTAAACTAACATAACAAGTTAACATGAAACTAAATTTAAAAAGTTATTAGTTTCCCTTAAATGATATTTGATAAATTTATCCAACTGTGTATTAAGGGCAAGATATTTAACAGGTTTACCTAGTTAGTAAGGGGTATCTAAAATGCGTTACTCTAACCTAACATACAGAAGTTTTTATTCTGGGTTACCTTTGTTTAAGCTGTTGTTCTTCATAATTATAAAAACATGAATGAAGACATGAATTTCCACAGCCACAAAAGCAGCAACAGCATCAGCAGTTACCTTTTTAAAAGCCAACATGATGGCTGGTGGTTGGTAGCTGGTGGTTTAGCGGTTGCCATCCATTTCCCATTGAAAGCAGAGACGAGCCACTCAACTCCAAGTTTATTTGCAGCTAAGCAAACTTAAACGCAAACACGGAAATGCGCTAGACATGTTTTTTTTTTTTTTGCTTAGGTTTTTCTTCTACTTATTTTTTTTGCAAGTTTCTTGGTTCAATGAACCTCAACGTCGACAAGTTTCAGACACTCTCAAGATTTTCAACTTTTAAGTTTCAACTCATGTTTCTTCTTCAACCAGGCTAACAACAACAACAACATCAACAACAAATGGGGGCAAAAAAAAGGCAATAAAAACGACAAGAAAGTTTGCGTTTATTTTTGCTGTAAGAGTTACGACTTGCAACATATGCTTCAAGTTTATTTTGTAGGTGGAAAACCTAAATCCTAATCTAAATCCCAGAGTCTTTACTCCTCTATCCCAAAACAAAAAAAAGAGGGGAAAAAATTCAAAGACTTGAAAAGTTTAATCCGTCACTGGCAAAATAAAGCAAACAAAAGCAAGAAAAAGGTGTTAGATCTATGTTGTAAATCCTTTTATTTTCTACTCCAGGCGTGTCATGACGGATGAGCTAATGTTGTTGTTGTTGTTGTTGTTAGGGCAGCTGTTTCCCCACACAACCTGTGACCTTTAAGAAAAACGACGACATAAAAAGTGCAGCCTACTTTTTGGGGAGGCGTCACCAAAAACATGTCAATTTCCAGGCCAATGCATTGCGCCAGCATAAAAGTGAGCCAGAGAAAAAGGGGCAAAAAACTGAGAAACTGAGAACGACAAACGTATTGCCTTTGCCTTTTGCCTGTGATGCTAGTGCCCTTTGCCTTGCTCTGTGTGTGTGTGCCTGTGTATGTGTGTGTGTGTTGCGTTGAAAAGCCAAAAAGATTTTCATCCAATTTGCAAAAGTGGCGCGTCGCGTATGCGACATGTAGGCCGCCCTTTGACTTTGAATTCGATGCGACAGATGTGTAAAAGTAACACTGCAAACAATTTTTAACAGACAAATATCTCAAACGTGACAATCTTAATCTTAAGACACAAATTCACTAATCCTAGAACATGTAGTCATAACTTAGGTGCTTCTTGGAAGTTTGAAAGACAAAAAATAAAAGAATTGGATTAAATATTAAATATGATGCTCCTCTTTTTGCCTTTTCTGAGGCTCAATAGAAGAAAAATCCATAAAATACAGTTTCACAATTGCAGCGGGATAAAGGATTCACATCCATAGTTGTAACGGACGAAGGACACATGAATATTGGTGCCTCAAACCAAATTCACCTGGAATATTTGATTAATAGATTGAATTTGAATACAATTAATTGGCAACGGATTACCGTTTGATGATTTCTCTCAGTGTAAGGCACAGCAAGTTCGAGGGTTGAAGGTACATATGATTCTGTGGCACGTGCCCGCTGCTGCTGGCAAGTCAAACATTACAACATTACAACATTATGCGCGCTTTCCAATTCACCTGTGAAAATCATTTTCCACCGACGACAACAACAAAAACAACACCATGAAAAACAAAGTCAAGCAACGTGTGGAATTTCTTCTTCCACATCGTATTTTCTCTTTTTTTTCTTGTTTTTTTTTTGTTCTTTTTTATTTTATTTTATTTCTGTTTTGTTTTGGCGAATTTGCCTTGTCAAATGTTGAAGGAGACGTGACAAGCATTAGCTGGCTATATTTGGGCACTGGCATTGGGACAGGAACAAGGACTTCAACAGGCAGAGAGGTATCCCGTTGTCGCTGTTGTTCGAATTTCGAAAGGTTTTTGGGCCATATCATGTCGATAAAAATCGTCGAATATGTGCATAGGTATGTATGTATAGAAAGTTTGTGTACGTGGGAATGAGAGCTCACGTAAAGCTTATGTATATATATATATATATAACTTAACTTAACTTCACCAAAACTGAACTATTTTTTTTTTTTTTGGGTTTTCTCTCCGCATAAGTGCTTTTTGATGTTGTTGCTCGTTCGGTCACGAAGGAGAGAACAACTCTTTCGCTCTTGAGAAGCCACTATATGCAAATGATAATGCAAAATGTGAAATTAAATGAGTGCAAATAAAACTACAATTGATTCGCATTTACATTTCATTTGATCAAATTGCTTACAATTGCAAATGGCAAAACTCTTCAAATACTATGGCAAATAAATGGCATACACATTTTCTTTTTCCGTTTTTCATTTCACATGAGAGCACTTTCCACGCATATTCTATACGACTCCCCATCCCCATTCACAAATTTGCCCTCTTCCTCTTAAGCCATAGGAAAAGAAATCACATAAAAATACACCAACAACATCCAAACACACATACACACACACACATTTTGTATTTTATTGCCAGACAATGACAAAATAAAAATCAAGTGAAAACAAAAGAACAATTTTTCTCATCGACTTTTTTTCTACTTTTTTGACTTAAATCGTCTGTGCAAATGAACAAAATTTTTGGGAAAATAAACATCAAAACAATAAAACAAACTTTTTTGTTGTTCCTTTTTTTTTTGTAATTTTCTCAATGTAGTACTGTTTAAATTAGAAGACTTTCTCTTTAAAGTATTTGCTGTTTTTTCGGTAGTACAGAAATCGAAGGCAAGTTATTTGATGGGAAATGGTTTTAAAATTGAAAATCAAAATGTTAAATAAACATCATGAATATAAAATACAGTTTGAAATTTAGATTATGCCACCTGCCACTAAAAAACCAAAATAAAATTAACTAGAAGTTTGGGGCTTTCTTTCCACATTGCTTCATTTCTTCTCTTGTTTAGTTAGTGCAAATTACTGAAATATGCATGCGACTTTGGCCCCAAAAAAGCCATTATCCTTGTCTACCTTTTTGCCTTCTAGTCCCTCCCACTCCCCCGCATTCATTCTGCCCTATAAGAGCTACGTGCTTAGAATATCTAACAAATATAACCGATTTCTTGGACATTGCGTGGGCCATTGGCATTTGCTTTCTTCTTCTGCTCTATACTATTGCTGATGCTCTTTGTGGTTTTTTGAAATTGCACGCATTTCATTTGATTGCGTTATTGAAATTGACTGTGTGGGGCTTCATTACTATAATATCCTCACCCTCAGGTGGGTAGTCGGGCGGAGTAGTAGCTAGTGGGTCTGGAGGAATTCAATTATAAATGCTGAGACATTCCAGACCCCAGCACAAGGCGAAGAAGTGGTTGGCTATGGGCTCTATTTGGCTTATGAATATAAATCTGCTGGCTGTGAGGAAGCTTTAGCCTTAATTGCCATAGAACTAGGCTCAGGTGAGTACCTGCGGAGCGGGAATGACGGAAGAGCGGCAGGCAAAGTGCTGATACAGTAGGCGAAGGCATAGTAGGTGGTAATTGTTAGCTTAGGGCAAGTTTATTTAAATGGAGATTATATATGGATTTTAATTAACCAAATTGCGTATTGGTGTGAGACCAAAGTCTCAAAAAGATTCAATTTAAACTGATGCCAAAACGATAACATTGTAACGGATAATTATCGGATTGCGCTCGCTACGACTAACGTTTTACAGTAATGATCGGCTATGCTCATTCAATAGATCACGTAAATATGCTTATGATATGGTAGATATAGTTTTCTCAAACAGTGGTGGATCTAGTTGAATAGCATTTACCAGCTCGATCTTAATAAATTTATCATATATCATTTAATAATTAATAGCCAAAGTTTTATCTTAATAGAGATAGCTTCAAATATTTTTTAAATCTTTTGTATTATATGTAAAACATTTTTAGTAAATTTAAAGGCGTTAACCGTTTAAAGGATGCTATGGCGTCGGTGGTGTAATGGTCAGCATAGTTGCCTTAGTTGCCCCCAAGCAGTTGATCCGGGTTCGATTCCCGGCCGACGCAGTTGTACATTTTTCAATTATTTTATGTATTTAATTAATAAATCGCAATGTGTCAAGCCCGAACGAAACTGCGTATTTTGGAGATTTTTTTTAAACATTTTCATTATGCTTAAAAAGTGCTACTTAAGATGATGGGTTTTAGGAGTAGCCATTTAATGACGTCACTTCGCGCACTGCGCTATCATTTGCTCTTGCTGACTCTGCTCTCATCTGGCCCCCACAACAGCTGTTCAAATCAATAATATTATTTAACATATCGTGTTGCCGCAAGTAAGTAAAACAATAAAACACTAAAATACTTTTATGAAAATAAAAATTAATTTAATTAACACTCTTTAATACGCGGCAAATGGCTATTTGCTGTTTCTTTTTTTGTATCAGGTTTTATTAGTAACCCATTTGGCAACCTGTTGTTATCGAAAATATTTTGTACTCTGTTTTTCAGCATTGTTAAATATTTTAATTATGGCTCTGCGCCGGTGTCATCTGAATCCAAAGAAGACTCTTTTTCTACTCTGCGATGTCCAGGAGAAATTCCGTCCTGCTATGCCATTGTTCGACAATATGGTTAAAAATGCAGACAAGTTGGCAAGTTGAACTTTGATCTACGCTTATCTGATGTGTGGTAGAGATTAATTTGAATTATACTTTATTACAGACCAAAGCTGGCAAGGCCCTGGATGTGCCTTTAATTGTTACCGAGCATTATCCCGAGAAATTGGGCAAAACAGTTGACCAATTAGATGTAAGCCATGCCAAGATTGTTTCGGGCAAGACTCTTTTCAGCATGATGACACCGGAAGTGAAGGCTGTGATTAAGGATATCTTTCAGGAGAAGCCAGATGATGTGGTACTTTATGGATTGGAGGTGCGTCTTTCAAATGGAAATCCCTAGTTTACATCACTTTTTAAACCAAATCTCGTGTATTTTTAGTCCCACATTTGCGTAGAGCAAACAGCCATTGATCTGTTGGAACAGAATATAAATGTCTATATTGTAGCCGATTGTTGCTCTTCTCGTTTGAATCAGGATCGCGATTTGGCCCTTGATCGTTTGCGTCAAGCTGGCTGCATAATAACCACAAGTGAAAGCGTTATATTCGATTTAGTGCGGGATAAAAATAATCCTAAATTTGATTTGATACGTAAACTTGTGAATCCGCCTTCGGTGGATATGGAATTAAAACGCAGTGCAGGCGGAGGAGTGGCTAAACTGTAATCAAAACCCATGACTATTGTTAAAATTGAATTGCATTTGAAATATACATATATACATACATACATGGATAGAGAGAGAGAAAGAGTAAACAGATAAAATGGCAAAGAGACATAGTTGATGGGATGAAGCCACATTTAAGTTGTCATTTCCGTAACATATTCCATTCAAAGTTATAAGCAGACAAAGGCAATGGCAATGGCTGGCCGTCCTCCCACTTTCCGGCCATATCCGTTTCCTTTTGCTGCTCGCTGGATGACAAAGCAGATTTTAACTACAATTTTTGAAAATCAATATTTATGGCTTTTGTAACTTTATTTGTTCGCTCTTTGTTCGACGTTACAAATCTCAATCTCAATGACGACGATGACTGGCTGACTGCTGCTGCTCCACCTTTTGTGGATGTGCCTTAATGTAGGCCAAATTGTTTCTCAATATGGCCTCTGGAATGGGCGGCGGTGTGGGCAGTAGATCACCTTGCGGATGATAGCCATTCTCATCGGCAGTATAGCTAATTTTTATGGGCTTGCCTTCTTTGGAAACAAAATGAAATTCGCCTTTCACCTGATGCTCATCGCCAGATTCGTCGGCACCAATTCCATTGGTTATTTCATAGCCATAGGAGAAATGTCCATGACCATCTTCCTTTTTGTATGCCTTATCGACATGAGCATGGGCATCATCTTCTATAGCCAAACAGGCAACCAAAAAGAGTGAGACGAAGGCCAACTGAAATGAATATAATGGAAAGTGAAATGAGCTTCAGCTCTGGATCGAGTGATATACTCACATATCTCAACATGTTGTAAGTATTTGCCAAATGTGTTTGTCGAAAAATGCAATCTGGCTCCAGGTTTTTATACTCCTCTCAGAATTCCAGTGTAACCAGTTGTGGACTCATAAATTAAATGGATCAAAATATCAATTTCGATTTAATTATTTTATTTTTATTCAAATTTGCTTTGAAGTAACAATAACAACCAACATCAATTCAAGGTCAATTTTCAAGGTGTGGATGGAAGCCCTGCGAATCGGCCGTATAAGTCACTCGTATGGGTTTACCTCCATCCGTTGCAGGCAAAAAGTATTCTCCCTGTATGCTGTTCACATTGCCATTAGCACTTGAATCAATACCATTGCTGACTTTGATTTTATACTGAAATTGTCCTGCACCATCCAAATTTTGCAAGTTCTTTGATTCGATGAGCTCCGCTTGACGATCGTCTTCAGTGGAGGAGACCAACGCCACCATTAGAATGACTAGAATCACAGCCTAAATTGGGTTAAAAAATAAAGCTTTATTTAATTTCCTTCCGATCTACAATTGCCACTGACCTGTTTCAGCATTTTGTGTTAAAAGTTTAAACAATAGACAAAATGTTGTCTGGCTTTATATACCCAAGCAGCGGAGAAGATACCAAGAGCAAGTTGACCACACTAACTAAACGGGTTTTAATCAATTAGCTAAATGATTGAGATTAAATCAGATAAAAACATGGGCCATGAATATGCATAAAATGTCTTGTGTCTGTTGGTGTCAGGCCTCCACCCTCTTTTGCGACTAATTATTTTAATATTGAAAATGAAACGAAAACATTGGGTGCTCAAGACAATTTATTCATTCAAATTAGAAAATATATTTATAAACAGTGAGTAATACTATCTAAACTATCAAAAAAATGGCATTTGCCTTTGTTTGCGTTTGTGTAATGAGGACGATTCTTGGGACATATCTATTAAATAGCGACTGCCCAAAATTTTGCCAATACCCTTTAGGAAATTTGGTTTCTTATATGCCGAGGACGCCACCAGTTCTTTATGTTTTATGTCCCAATGCATATCCTTGGAGCCCAGTACCGATGGATACAACTGGGCCACCTGTTCTTGCAGTGCTGCATCAATTTTCTCTGGTGTATTAGTTTTTTTTTTGTCGATGTCATTCTCATTCCGTTTATTACAGAATTTCTCATAATATTTATCGGCTTCTTTGCGGGCTGATAGTTTCAAAGCATTCATATCCCAGGGTACGTCCAATTTGGTTTTTATTTCATCGGATATCGTATTATCATTTGTAGAGAATAGCGTGTGAAACATTTTCTTTAAATCGATTGACTCTTTGTCCTCGAAAGACCGGTTGCCACGCTTGAATTTATGCGAATCGTATTCGGCTTCTTTAAGTTGTACATTAGGTTTATCTTCATGGTAAAATTTGGTCTTCAGTTTCTTATTTGTTTGAACTGGGGACGCATCTACGGCCACCGCTGTTTGCTGCAATTGGGACAATGTCTCAGGCGCATTCTTCTGAAACTTATTTTCGAAATCCAATTCGGGGGCATTTTCCATATTTTTGGGTAAATATCCACGACTTTTCAAATAAACAATAGGCGATTGCCAGTTGTCAATGAGATCATTTACTATGGTCTTTACAGAGTTCTTATAGTTAAGAACCTTAACTGGACTTGCAATGGCGAGGGGAGTAGAAAGTATAAACAAAATCATAACAAATGACATTTTCAAAAAATTTCATCCAGCCTGCCATTTAAACAATATAGTAACGGCCTTCTATCTAAATGGTGTTGCCACATCAACTAAAATCCCTCGTTTAGCCAATACTGGTCACACTGACTAGAAACAGCTGTTGTTTTGTTGAGACTGGGAAAAAGGTAAAAATTGTCAAATTGTTTGCATTGCAATCACATAAATTTAGATATATTCCAGATTGCGGCAGCAAAATGGTCATCACCAACAATACAACACTGCCCGAGGAAGCGGAGTTGAATACCCAGGAGCTGAATCTGTCGACGGCTGCTTTGAGAGCAGGCGCCTTTCATTTGGGCAAACAGTGCGAGCAGCAGAATAATGTTAGTAAAACTACACAATTAAGCAGCGAAATCAAACAACAAACATTAACTATAACTAAAGGAAGTCTGGAACTTCAATTAACGACTCATATTTTGCACAACTCTTCAGCCGGAAGATTTTCCGATCTGTTTTCGTTATATAACCTAACCTCAAAAGTTTCACTTTTGTTTACGTTTTTTTTGGTAATGTTTTATGTTTTTTTAGGAGTTTATGCTGTGCCGACAGGAGCTAGATGATCCACGGGCCTGTTTGGCTGAGGGCAAGGCTGTCACCAGCTGCGCTTTGAACTTCTTCCGTCAGGTGAAAAAGACCTGTCATGAGGAGTTCATGCAATACGCAACATGTCTGGACAAGAGCAGTGGAACCATGGCTTTTGGGCAGTAAGTAAGATACATGGGATACGTAAAAATCAAGTGCTAATCAAATTCCTTTCAGTTGCCGCAAGACTCAGGGTGTGTTTGACAAGTGCATTAAGGATAACTTCGATTGGGATCGTCCTTCTTATGGCTACTTTGCCAGGGCTAAGGTGAGTTTTTCAATATCACTAGCTTTCCTAATGTAATTTCTTATAAACAATCATTATCTTTAGGTGGTGAAAACTGCTCGTCCACCTCCCAAGCAAGAGGAAATCACTGTGTATCCGGATGCCACACCAGGTCTGCCAGAAGATTATCCAAAGCCACCAGCCAAATATGGCTCACGTTTCCATTGGCTAGAATAATTGTTGATCGAACAGTTTAATAATTGCTCCCAGCTTCAAATCATCTTCTAAACTAATATAGAAATCTTCTAATTGTTGATGATTGAGTTTATTTCATAGGTACATAACTTAAAACAGTTTCCTTAACTTTATCCATTATATTTAAATATTGATTGTCCAGGCAGCAGCTACAGTAGCTGATAGGAAATTTGGCGCTACCCTCAATTCTAGGATGTATGGGCAGGCATTGATAGTAAACCCATGAGATATTCTCCTCGCCTAGGATCAGCATTATCTTGTCATAACGATAGCCGTGAATGGTAAAGAGCTCCAACTGGCCAGTCAAAATGCGCCATTCGCAGAAACGTATATTAGAATCAGAAGGCAGAGTGGAACGCTCTCGCATCATCACATGCTCGAACCAATCACGCACTGGCACAATAGATCCACTTGGTGGATACTTTCTCAATTGATAACTAATACGTGGATAGTGAGGATGTCTGGAATTAAAACAAGACTATTATTAGACGGCTTTTCTTAAGTCAAAACTTTAAACTTCAGTTTGTAGGATTTTAATCTTGCGATACTTACATGTAAGGTATAAAGGATAAACGCACAATGACAAATTCACGTTTATTTTGTGGAGCCATTTTTCAGATGGTTGATTCTTTAAAAGTTTTGAATATTATTTAATATATTTGTGAAGCGTTCAGAACGCGTTGCTGTGCAAGACTGAATATAGATTTGGATTTGTGCTCGGTTTTATATAGGAAGAGAAAGATGGATATCAGGTAGATAAAACTCATATAGTCCCTCAGCTGCCTTGCTAATCCCCCTTTCTACCTGTTTTTACAATTTACATATAGACTTTTAACATATTTTATAGTTTTATTACAGTTTAACAATTTAGGTCCTTAGTCTTGGTACCATTTGGTACGCTTGGGTTTCTTAATTTTACCCCCGGTAGTCTCCTGATTGCTGCTAATCATATTCTTATATTTATTGATCAAGGGCCGTAGGTCATCTTTCTCCTTTTTATGCCCCTGCTTGGGCCGATTATTGGCCTTGCGCTCGGCCAGGTGGGTTTCGCGAATTTTTTTGTTTTTCTGTTTGCGTTTCTCGGTCTTTACGCGCTTCACATGCTCTTGGGCCTGTTCGGCGATCTTCTTTTTGGAACGCATGCGTAGAGAAGTGCCCGGTTTGGCTGCTGCACCCACAAAGTTTGGTTGTTCTTCACTTGGTTTTGGTGGCGCTGATTTCTGTTTGTCCTTTGCCGCACGGGAAGCTTCTAGTTTTTTCAAATGTTTTTGTAGTTTAGTTTTGTTATCGCCCTGAGGAGGAGTTGTTAGAGTGGGTTTGGCCTTCGATTTGCCTTTGTTCTTTTTCTGTTCAAGTTTGCTTTGATAGGTGGGATTATTCAGCTTGGAACGCTCTTGACGCTTCTCCTTGATTTTGTGCACTGCTCGATCTTCTATACTAAAAGCCACGATGGGACGCTGTTAAATAAAGAGCAAACCAAGTTAGACAAGGGAGTAAGTGAAAAAAGGCTTAGATCATACGAACATGTTGTGGGCCAAATATTTGAGGATTGTTATTCAACTTTCTTAGCGCTGTCAGAGCACGCTGATGCGTGTCGAATGAGAGAAAACCAAATCCCTTGGATTTACCCTGAGGGAATTCTGGAGTAATCTTCTGTTCCCTCATAACCCGACATTCATGTGGACGGAAACCTGTGTAGGTTAGAGCCATTTGCTTAAGTTTCTCATTATCGTAATTGAGGGGCAGATTGTGAATGGACAAACGATTGCGGGACACAAAACTAAAAGTTAAAAGATAATTAGTATAACGTTAGAAAAAAATAATATTTACTTACCGATTTAAATTCTTTAAAACTTGAGTCTTCACTTGTTCTAATTCATGTCGCTTAGCCATGTCGGATGTTGTTACACCATCAGCTGCCTTTGATCCCGCCATAATAAGACCTTCGCGTGCCAAATACAAATTCCTTGAGTCCTTGCCAGCATCATCTTTGCCTTGCTCCTGCTTTTGCTTATTTTTGATTTCATCTCGGGATAAAGCTGGATGGGGATCGAGAACTTCATCCATTAGTTTGAATTCCGTGCCTGCTTGCAGACAGAGATCGGCTGATTCTTTATTTTTAAATTTCACAAACGCTGTGCCTTTGGAGTGGCCAGAGATTTGCTGCCGATTGATAATGGCATATTGAACTAGTCCAAATTTACGACAAACCTTGCGTAAATCCGCATCTTCGGCATCAAATGGCACATTTTTGATGAACACTGTGCATCCCTGTTGGACATCGTCGGAGATTTGTTTTTCTTTTTTAACTTTGGATACATCCAATTTGGATTTTAGCTCGTCTTTGTCCTCATCATCCTCCTCGTCGGATTCATCATCATCCTCTTCATTATTTGACTCTTCGTCGCCAGAATCGTTCTCGACGTCCTCCTCCTCTAAGTCTTCCTCTTTCACCGTTTCATCTTGGTCCAGCTGTGGCTTTTCTTCGTCCTCTACTTTCAACTTCTTCTCCTCTGGCTCCCCATTTTCCTCCTTCGGGTGCTTGGATGTGTATTCATCTTTTCCCAGTGCCCAATCCACAAAGACTTGCCTTCCCAGCATTTCTTTACCATTTGCTTCCTTGATGGCTTTGGTGGCCTGATTGATGGTCTCGTATTGGACAAATGCGCATCCTACCAGCTTGCCATCACCTCGCTTGAGTATGTGTACATCTTCGAGTGTACCCCATTGCTGGAAATGTTCACGTAGTGTCTCATCCGTAGATTTGTAACTTATATTGCGAACTATTATGCGTGCACGTTTTTTTTGCCGGCGCTCCCTCTCCTCCTTGAGCCGCTGGACGTTAAAGGGATTGCGACGCTTTGGTTGTTTTTCATTTGACGACTCCGGCTTGGGGTCCGGCTCCGCTGTGGCATCGACAAGAGGTTTCATTTTCTTTTTTAGCTCCATTTTTACACACAGTGTTTTCTGCACGTGGAGCTTCTCGAATTGTTATGGTATCGGAATCGATTCTTGTATCAGTGCAGCCCAACGAGCCAAATTCTAGCCAAAAAGGCTAAATAATTGGAGTTGCCATACATAAAGTATTACAAGTGCGGCATCACTTTAATTTTTAAAAAACAATTTTTATTTAATTTTTGTCAGCCTCTTCAAATAGCTTGTGGAACTCAGAAGGCGTCTTAAAATAGTCAATTAAGATCATGGATGTGCGATTACCTAATTTAAACATAATATGGCTCCAGGGATTTAAGAAATTTTTATATTCTGCTATTTCACCGCGATTAAAGAAATGCTTTACGGTTCCCAGGGGCAATTGGGAGCCATATACAGCCACATATCTGTTAAAGACAAATGATTATTCTTCGATTTGTAAGTATGTATGTATGTATGTATATAGTAAAAGTTTACTTACTGATCATTGCTTTTGTACATTCTCAATGGATATTTGGCGACAAAGATGCGAATAGCCAGATTAATTAGTGCAAATCCTGAGAGAAAGAAAAGCAAATCCGTTTCATGCGACACTAGCGTTGCTAAGTCAATCTTCTTGGCCAGATTTATAAAGTTGATATTTGTGGCATATTGATAGGCGGCCACCAATCCAACCACAGAAACTGTCAAAGTGGATATATTCTTTGTCCAGGTCACATAGTTTTCAAAGGGGGCACGGTAAATTAACTGATAGTTGCTATCAGGCAATTTATCCTTGTGTAACAGATTTTTTTCCACATCGCTGGAGGTTCGCTTTTGATTTTGTATTGAACTCGAACTGTAAGACAGCAGATCTTTTTTATTATCCAATTAAGACAAGCCAAGGTTTACTTACCTAATCAATCTATTGAGGGCAAAGCCGGTATTCCACCTAAAATTTGTTAATCTTTTTGTACTATGTAAAAGAGCCGCCGCACACATTTTGATAATAGGAACAGCTGATTCGACTTTTCCAGTGTTGCCACCTGGCAGAAATTGGAATTCAGCTAATTGTCGTAAATTACAGTGGAACTAAAATTTAGAAAAAAAAATATTGTAGAATTTATTCTCTAAATCTTTTTTAAATATATTATGCATTTTCAATATATGGAGTCCTGACTATTTCTTAATAGCTACGAGTATATTTTGGAGAACACAAAATTAACACTCGTATAAACTTCACACACATATGTAGACACATTTTTCAACATTAGCCAAGAGCAAAACAAACAAGGAAAAATATTTCAAAAAACAAAAACAAAAAAAAAATAGTAAACATCTATACATAATAAAACTAAGTATATAGAAAAGAGATGTCAAAACGCATTAGCCAGGATATATCTGGCGATGGACCCAATACCAAACGACGTTCCACTTCAATGGAGGCAAACAGAAATCCAGAGATTCAAAGAAAAGCAAAAGAAAGACTGAATGAACAGGCTCAACCAGAGGACCCAGTGGACAGAGACTGTAATGGCGATGGCCAGGTAATCGAGATGCGAGTGGCTCTATCACCAAGTAACCATGTGCCAGCCTATACGGGTAATGGACCAGTTTGCAATGTTCCCTCGTTGGAGTCATTCATGTTCCAACAGACACCAGCTGGCAGTCAGTTGACATCTTGGGTGAATGTCTCAGAATCCATGACATCTTACAATGAGGTGAATCCATTACATTTACCAGAATATGCCAATGGAGCTGTTCTAAGGAAACAGCGTAAGTCTAACCATATGAAGGTATCTGAGGACTAGCCAAACTAATTTCTTATTCCAGTTTCCACCACCTCGAAGTTGTCACGCCGAGGGCAATTGCAATTGCTGCGTCAAAATGCCTTAAAGGCTTTGGCCTTGGAGCGGGAATTAACATCGAACAGCTCCTCCTCCACAGCGAATCAAAGCGTAGCTTTAATGATACGTTTTCCGGATCCTGAAATAACCGCATCCATGGTGGCTAGCTATTGCAAGGAGATAACTGATGTCTGTCTGAACACTGGCAACGGTGGCAATGTCCAACCCCGGTCTTGTTTGGTCTATTTAAAGTCGGGAGCCGATGTGGGAAAGGCCATTCAAGAGCTAAATCAGATACGTTTCGGATCAGGATATCTTCAAGCAGAGCTAAGAGCCTTCACAGACGAGGAGCAAGCGGAATTAATCGATCCCTGTTGGTTATATGTGAGCAATATACCTTTCACCATGACCACGGGAGCTATTAAGGAATTTTTTGTCAACTCTGTGCGGGTCGATATTGGCATTCAAAAGCGCTTAAAACGGGCACGTTATGCCTTTGTGCGCTATGCCAGTCCCGAAATAGCCCGCGATGCCTTCAGAGAATTGGTCGATAGTCAATTGAATAGCCGCATTCTAACTGTTCGCTACAGGCGCAAACTAAAACGTTCCACAGCTCCGCCTCTCCATCAGACCGTTGAACAATCCAACAACTCCGAAATGGCACTTAATGCAACCGATGATGATGTAAAGGTTCTTACACCTCCCCCGGTTGAGTCTATAACCATAAGCGATGATAATGAGGATAATGACAATTCAGAGGAAAACAAATTAACCAAACACGATAAAGACATCAGAGAACTCAAGAAACAACTAGAGCTACAGGCAAAACTAATTAGAGATCTACAGACGAGTCATCAGCCGAAATATAAATCGGAATGCCCAGACCAAAGCTCCATCGGTAAAATTGAAATGGATCAAACTCCGATTGTTGATCTGGCGCAGAATATTAAAATGGAGCGCTCCTATTTGGGCATTAATGAACCGAGTGAAAGCAATGCGGATGCGATTGTGTTACCCGTCTATGTGCCAACAACTCAGCCAATGGACAACTCCCTGCAATTTGAAGATCCCCAGCTGGGGGTCACCAACAAATGTAAAGCCAATTGTTTTCCTTTCATTGTGAAGGGTCTATTTTTGAAATGATCTCTCCTTCCTATTTACTCAGTTTTCAATTGTTTTGGACGGCTGTTTTCAGGTATAGGACGTCGCAAGAGCCACGCCACAATCGGAACACATGCTGATGACAATCGAGGAGCTCCTCCAGCACTTCAATCGAACGAGGCTCGTCTGGAAGAGCTTTATGCCCAGTTATAGAGTCTGATTCTATTGCATTAAAATCCATTTAAATTATCTGTAAGCCAAGTACAAATAACTATGCAATAATAAATAAGTTTACGATATGGTTTCTATTTTTTTTTTTTTTTTTTTTTAATTTTTATATATTTTGAATCTTGTTTTTTTTTTTTCATCTTATTTTTGTGTTTCATTTGTTGTTCCTTAAAATATTATTACACATAATAATACATAATAGTTAAATAATAATATTTCGGTTTTAAATATTAAATCCGAACAAATATCGCTTACATATACATATATCTCACCTAGAGTTTAAAAGTTTCTCATTTTATTTATTAAGTAGGCAAATTGATTTTATTGCCTCTAAAATTTTTTTTTAAATGGTCAAGTCATTTGTTCATATTTTAAAAGAGAAAAAACACACATACTAAAACAACAAACTGTCTTAAATAAGTATAAAATAAATCGTTTTACTCTTTAGTTTTAAGTTTTCTCTTGTGTTCTCGTTCATATTATACATATGGCTCGTAAAATGTAATATCGCAAAATTGTCATTAAGATTATTGAAAATATTTACCTCTGCTATGGTATGGTATGATATGACTTATGTGTTTCTCATTATTTTGTTGTTGTCTATTAAGGCGGAATGTTAATAACTATTTTGACTTTCGTTTAAATTTTATCTTTATGTACACAAGAACAAAAGTTAATTAGTTTATATAATAAGGCACCTGATTTTCATCGCAAATATGATATTCGATCCAATGTTTTAAGGCATTTACTTAGTTTTGATATTTCTTTTTGTTTTTCGTGTTTTGCAACGTGCGCGTAAAATTTTAAAAACTTTACTTGAGTTGTTGTTGTTGTTGTTGTTTTGAATGCATTTGGCTCCTAGTCATACACATATATTTATAGATTATGGTAAACTTTTTCTTGGTTTTCGCTTAGCTAACAATGAACTTGGTTATGCAACAGAGCAGGAAAGTGCTGAATAACACGGAGGCAGCTGATTTGCCGCCCGTCAAGGATTTGCTCATGGGCTTGGCACCCGATGTTCTAGGACGCTCAGGAGTTTCCGGTTCATCGTTGGATTGGTGATCGCCAACTGCTAAAGGAACAGAAAAGAGAGAGGACAAAACGAAATGAATCAAATTAACATTAATTAATATAAATCACTTTTTTTTCATCAATATTTTAAGTGCCAAGTATCTAATAATTAAGCTAGGATCTAGTTTAAAGAAAGAGAGAAGGTGTGGCTCAAAATGTAAAAAAAATTAAAATTTTAAAAGAATTTTAACTTAAAAATTAATTAAAATTAAAGACAAAATAATAATTGAAATAACATACTCTCATCACTTTGTGCGCAAAATGCTTTTTCGAGCTTGTATTCGAGTATCGGTTTTCGGTTTCGGTTTCTGTTATTTGTGGCGTATTACGGCAGCAGTTTGGGCGTGGGCGTTTGCGTGG
Source organism: Drosophila nebulosa (assembly GCA_024703675.1). Lineage (NCBI taxonomy): Eukaryota > Metazoa > Arthropoda > Insecta > Diptera > Drosophilidae > Drosophila > Drosophila nebulosa. Next base: position 9,637,731 of record CM045725.1, on the reverse strand, counting down.
GCGTGGCGCAGCCTTTAGCTTTTTTCTTATATGAGGCATTTTTGTTCTTTCTTTCTTTGCGATTGGGTTTGTTTTTTTTTTTTTATCAGTATGTTTTTTGTTTTGTGGCTTTAAACAGAGGAGGAGATCACTCACTGGAGGGTGGTGGGCATACATATATAACTTAAAAGAATCTGTTTGTTAGGCCCCTCATCCAGGTGGGCAGTATACCCCAATTTGTGGTGGTAGTGGTTGGACTTTGTGGCACTATACAGAGTGACGAACCACCGAAAATAAAATCAAAAATTAAATTAAAATTTTTGATACCAAAATTAAGGCAAAAATCTTAAATGAGCAAGAAATATGTGAGGAAAAGAAGAGGGAAAGTGGGGAGTGGTGCTTGGTGTTTTGTCTTTTAGCATTGCTTTGCTCTACAATATGAACATGAAGTACGGATTGAAAACAGAAGAAGCAGCAGAAAGGAAGTGGTAGAAGAAGAAATAGCAGCAGCAGAAAGGAAGTAAATGTGGGAAAAGAAGCAGCAGAAGGATAAGCGGCGGCGCACACAAAAAGCTTTCGTTTCTTTCGAGTCTTTCAAGTGTGTGATTGATGTTGTTGTTTTGATGTTGTTGCTGTGTTTCGATTGGTTAATTTGTTATACATTTTTCTTTTCTTTTTGTCTTATCCGCGTCGCTTGAAGCCTGCAAGAAATATTAAATGGTTTTGGGAATGTTTTTTCTCTGTTGTCGGCTTGTTGCAAATGCAAATTTTTAAAACGGTTAAAAATGTAGATGCAAATATGTGTTTGTGTGTGTGTGTGTGTGTGTGTGTGTATGAGGTTATGTGTGGTGTGGGTGTATTTGTTTGTGCATGTGCATGCCGTGTTAAGTGGGTCATAACGGTATCTGTAACTGTATCTTGTATCCATGCAAGGTGTAAAATCCATTTAGTTTGTTTCTTTGGGTTTTATTTGTTGCTAGATTTAGATTAGTTTTGCCAGTAATTACATGCGGGGGGTTTGGGAAAGTGTAGGGGGGTGCTAGAAGTGTGGTTGCCATATAATTGTTTTTTGCAGGGTTTAAGAAGAGGAAGAGAAGTTGGGGGCGGAAGAGAGCCTTAGCCAGTTGATTTGTTTGTGCCAGAAGGTTGTGCCAAAATAACGGGAAACGGAAACGGGATTTTGCAATTTCACTTACTGTACTACTTTTTACGCAAAAAGTGTTGGAAAATTTTACTTTTTTTAAACTACATAGTAAAGAGTATTGTTCTTTCAAAAGGTGTTTGAAAATTAATAATAGGTTTATAGATATAGACTTAGTATACTACTTAGATCTTAGTGTTTGGGGTTTCTGGGGGGTAGCTACGCTGTGGTGTGGTGTTTAACAATATATAGTGTTGGAAAGTGTTTAGTTTTGTTTTAAGTTAATAGTTTTTAGTAACTTCTTGTAGCTTCTTTTTGAAAAATTAAATTAATTGCAGTATTAATTAGTTAGTTTAGCAGGCACATGCTAGCGAAAAGTGCAGTTTTTAAAGTACTTATATTAAGGATAAATATTGGTTTTTGTTGATTTAACTTGGAGCGTCTGTGGTTAGTGCGACCGACTGACCAGTAGTTTGTTTCTTTTTTTTTTTTTGTAAACTGTAAGCAAAATATCATTGGAATTATCGTTGTTTCGTTTATATATATTTATATATATATATATAAGAGTATAAATATATTACATGGTATGTAAAATTGAGTTTGTTAGTATTAATAATAGAGAAGAAAAAAAAAACACATACAGAACATTAAAACCAGGAATGTCATTTTTAATTAAAATTTATGAACAGTCATGATGAGCTTTTCTGATTATCACATCATTGCCATTGCAATTAGTTGTACGATTACGGAAAATTAGTAGTTTTTTTTTAGTTAGTTAAGGTTTAGACAAAAAAAATTAGTAAATTAAAACGACAAAAAAGTTTGCAAATTTCACCAATTGTTAGTCAATATCAAATCAAATTAGTAAGTTTTTTTGGGTATAGAGTTAGCTTACAGAAAATAAGTTTGATTTAAGCTTCTGAGGATGTTGTCAGAAATAAATATTTTTAGTTAATTAAATTTTAGAAATTAATGATTTTTGTTTTGATACTCCAACATCCTCTATATGTATTACACATTCTTCAACAAAACTAAAGTGAAACACCACAAAAACAAAGAGATTAGAACTGTTTCAAAATAGATTTAAAATATACATATTTGTATGTGTATATTTTTGTATTTACATGGACTATAAATACATAGACAAGACAAGAATCGTTTGAAATTAGTTTTTTTTTTTTTGTTTTCAATAAAATAGAATATATATTTTTTCCTTTTGACAAACATAAAATAGAAGTTGCTACATACACATACATTTTGTTTTATTTTTTAGATAGAAACTTAATTTTAACATACCATATTCGATTTTTAATTTCGATTAGCTAAGTAACAACTCATATATCATTTTATATATATGTTTATATATATATTTATATATATATATATATATATTATTTGTGAGATCTTTTTGGACTTATTAGAAACGTGGCTTTATCTTTCTTTTCTTTTGATATTCAAACAAAACTACCGCTGCGTCGATGCCACTCACCTGCATCCAAGTCTAAATCATCATCACCATTATTTAGTTGCGAGCGTTGCTCGGATTCGGCATCACCATCATTTTCATCTAATATATTACCTGTTGAGGGCGTTGTCTTACAACCGAACCACCAGTGAGCTGTTGGTCTGGGGAATGGAGGATTGGCCGTATCCACCTAAAGTAGGAGAAAGTTAGCAAAAAATATGGAAAACAATTTCATCAACTTCGATTCAATAATTTCTGTTTTTTTTTTCTGAAATCTTACCGCAAAACGAGCATCATGGAAACGATAGTATTTATCGCCCTTGAAAAAGTAGGTATAACCATTTGTGTATTTAAGAGCTGCATCCAGATTATTTGGTACACCTTCCCAATTGGATATGGGCTTGGGATAGCTGGCCTTAACGGGCGGCCTCTTGGCCGGATCGAAACGCCAGAATTTGCTGCCCTTGAAGAAATAGATCTTGCCATTTCCGCCCCAAACCATAGCGGCATCCAAGTGATCGGGTATACCAGTGAATCCTTCGCTGATTTCCTTGGGATAGACACCATCCATTTGACTGCCCTGATAGCGCCAATATTGTGTGCCCTTAAAGAAATAGGTTTTGCCATTTTTGTAGGTGAACGCCGCATCGATATTGCCGGGCAGACCGGGCCAGCCCTTGGAGATCAGTTGGGGATAACCCTCCTCGACGGCATCTGTGGTCAGTTTATAGTATTTGTCTCCCTTAAAGGCATATGTGTCTCCGTGAGCTGAATTGAAGAGTGTATCGATTTTGGAATCCTTGCAAATGGAGTCATCCAACGGCGTTCTGGGTGGCGTAAACGATGTTGGTCTCTGTGTGCTTGGCGGTGAGTTGATTGTGGGAGTATACTGATTGGTATTGGTGGTCTTGCGGCCATATAGGGATTGAATGGCTGCCTTATCGTCGTCGTCGAGCGTAAATACCGGCTCGTAGCCACGATAGAATGGGGCCATCAAGGCTGAACTCTGATCCGAATGGGAGAGACCCAGTGAATGACCAAACTCGTGGGCAGCCACCTGGAAGAGATTTGTGCCACGCGGAGAGGCAATTGTCCACAATTCAGCATCATCGAAATGAGCATCGCCGCCAAAAACAGGGAAGAAGGCATGAGCCAAAGTTCCACCTTGACCATCAAAGGCATCGCCATCACCATGCTCCCCCTCAACGAACCTTTTTTGGTTGATAATGATACAGAAAAATATAAGTCTTTAATCCCTAATCCAAATTCTTTGCGATGAGACAACTTACTTGATTTCAATATGAACTGGTCCCGAAGTCTTGCGAGTGAAAGTCAAATCGGTATCCAGACTCCAAACGGCAAAGGCACGTGCAATTTCAGCATCGACATCCGTGCGCTTCAATCTTTTTGGATATTTCGAAATTTTATATGTCAATGCCTTGACACGCCAACGACTGCCTTGGAGGGCGTAACGTTTGGATCGGCTATCGGCCGAGCCAACGCGATCCCTAACGCCACAACGTGGCAATGACATTAATTTCATGGTCTCCTCATCCAGTTCACCGGTTACATTCAGACCGGCAAAGCTTTGGAACTCCTCGATGGCACTGACCCATGTTTGCTTATCTTGCAGTCCACTGCTCTCCGGATTGCGAGCCGAGGCGGGTAAATAGCCAAATTGTGAGAGATAGATCTAGGGGAAAACACAGAGAGGGAGAGAGAGAGAGAGAAATAAATTTGGGTGTGACACATTCAAAAAAATAATTTCTTAATCTGGAGATGTGCAATCACGTTTTCAACTTAAGGAAGCATTGCCAATTAGAGCCAAGTTAGGTTAGGTGTTAGTTAAACTTAATTAAATTGTTTCTACTAACATTGAGGGGAAAGAAACATTCGTTTCGTTTCGTATCGGGAAGTGCAACGACTAAAACAATGCAAGGTTGTCTTACGGTATTGCAAATTGTAAAATCAATTCACCAATTACAACGGCATTTGCAATTACATGTTAAATAATAAATTAACGAAACCAAAACAAAAACAAAAAAAAGACAAAAAAAGAAAACACTAACACATTAAATTTATTCACTAAACGTATTTTATATATTTAATTTTTTGTTGCTCTCTCTCTTTTTCCCCACTTAGAATGTAAGACATGTTCCAGCTTCGTGTTTCGGCATGAGTTTCGGTGTTATTTTTTTTTTTAAGTATGTATGGCACATTTAAGATTTTTATAGAATTTTTTTTTTTTATTTTGTATTTTTGCATATTGCCAGCTGACTGTTAAAATTTTTTTTATTTTATACGAGTTTTCTGAGGAAGTAAACATCAGGTATTCAAGGCGCGACGGCTACTTGGGCTGTTTTATAATCTTCCACTTCTGTTTCTTGCAAAAAAAAAAAAAAAGAGAAGGTGGGAGGGACAAGAGGGCGAACAAGAAAGAGAGAGAGAGAGAGAGAGAGCGATTTTGTATATTGGGTCAGGTCTCTGACCCTTTGTTTATGAAATAAAAGTAATAAATAATTAAAGAATCTTCATTATTAAGTGGAGTAAAGTGAATGTTGAATCATCTTCATTTCATGACCTTCTACGCTTAGTTCTAGCATTAAAAAACTTATGCAATTAACATAATTATTATTGCATTTTCAATTAATTTGTTGTCTTGGGTGTGGGAAACATGACAAATGCCCCCAGCGGGCACATTCTACGGGCGACCCAATTGATGTTGATTATAAAACAAATTGAAAAACAGGTTTCACTTCATATATGTACATATAAACTTAAAATATATATTATACTAAATATTATATAGAAACACTCTGACCATGGTATTTTTAAAACAAAAAACTTGTCAATTGACTGCATTGTCTGGCATAATCTTAGTGTTACACTGATAAGATATAGATATGGAGATAGAATATGTCAATATCGATAACATTTTGAGTCACTTGTTAGCCTCAAAGATATGACACAAAATGCGTCACAAATTGCGGAAATTGAAAACGGAAATAAGAGGTTCTAGGGGATAAGGATATTCAGCAGCAGAAAGAGAGAGAGGGAGAGAAGTTTGAATTTGTAATTCGATTTGATTTTGCTGCACACTACACTTACTAGAAAACTGCATGCCTAGAAATTGGCAAATTATTGGCAAAAGCCCCCAAGGGGCTGCTGTTGATATTGTGGGACATTGACACAGAATTTTCAATGCATTTTGACCTCTTTGCCTAGTTGAGTTATGAAAAGAAATGACTGTGCACTGGAAAGTATGCTATGGCCACATAGAGACAAACTCTACACACACACACACACACACACAGTAGGATTCAACCTTCAATTGCAAGAAAATATTTCACACAATTCTTGAAATTTTTCTTTCTACTTTCTCAAGTCAATGAACTTTCTTTGAACTGGCGTGTTTCGCCTTGTCTATTTCCGGTCAGAAAGCAGACCAGGACATGCATAAATTATAAATAAAGGAAAGAAAGGGCAACAAAACCAAATACTTCACTTGTATAAATGTAGTATATAAACGGAAATTGATGAGAAAATTGTGTGAGTGAGTGTTGCCGTACAATTCCTGAGCCAAACAATTTTCCTTCTTTGAGTGAGAGTGTGTGGGCATTAAAGTTTACATTTTCTTGGTGGCTATTTGGGTCAACGTAAGGTCAATGCCCTTAGCCTCTGCCTAGCACTTCTCTCGCTATCTCTCTCTCTCTCTCTTTCTCTCTCTCTGTTAGTCTAGTTGATGCAGGGCACGTGCATAATTTAATGTCTGTTTAGTCTGCGACAATTAAAACAAATAAAACGAATCGCAATTCAAAGTTAGTTTTCGGCTAGACAAACATGCAATTTCCCAAATCCCGAGCCACCATCCTCATCCCAACTGAGATCCATAGCCTAAGGCAAACAAGCTTAACTTGTTTGCTTATTTACTATTTCACTTTATGATTACATCATTCAAAATGCTAAAAACGACCACAAGGTGCCACGAGCAACTCTCTAGCTCTACCTACCTACCTACCAACTACCAACTACCAACAGTCAACTGCCAACTACCACCTCCAACTCCCAAATCGAAGCGCAGGCGCCTCATTTGGCGGCATAATTTCTTTTGACGCACCAAACAAACTCTCTCACACACACACACACACACACAGACACAGACACAACTGGGTTTGTATAACATAAAGAAAACAGTAAAGGAAAACAAAAAAAAAAAAACTTAAATTGAAACTAGGCCAATTAAAGTTGTATAATATCAAATTGCCGGTTTATGGCAAATGTCGAGATAATTAAATGTAAAGAATTTAATATTCAACATCAATGACGTCTGGGAAAATGAAAACTTCAAGCAAAACTATTGAAATTTTCTTCCAGTAAATAGATTTTAGAAAGTAAATAGGCTCAGCTAGATTGTGGTCTAAAGTCATTCCGAAAAGGGGCGTAGGGGTCACCACATTTGGTTTTATAAGTTCTCATTAAACTTTGGGTGAACGAACATCTTAAAATTTATGGCTATATTGAAAACTCTTATCTAAATTTATGGAAAAAATCATTAATTATCAGATATCTAAAACATATTTCTTCTATTTTCACGATATAAAGGCAAAAAATGCTCGTAAGCTGTTCTGTAGGTTTTTTAAAAAAAACTCTTGTTGAGCTTGTTGTTAATTGAAAATTGTAAGCTAAAGATAGTTTTAAAGTTTAATTAAAAATACTTTGTTTAAAATTTTACTAATTTTTGTGCTTAAAGTAAAAATATGGTTAGAGATAATTGTTAATAAAAGCTTCTTTTATTTGTATTTGTATCCTGGTTCCCTAAATTTGTAGTAATCCAAGTAATAGAGTTCAAATTACAGAAAGTTTCAAAGTTGAGCGAAGTTTTATTGGCCTTAAGGCTAACTGAATTGTCGTTAACCAAAAGTAAGTTCTGCCAACTATAATAAAAGACGACAATAAAAAAGGTGACAACAAATATTTATTGGGAAAGGTAAGGTAAGAACGAGCTTGTTAATAGAAAAGTCTGCCTAGTTTACTAAACTTCTTCGTTTTTCACATTTTTCTCTCTGAAATGAAACATTTGACTTTTGGAACTTTCCAACTACATTTTAATTTCAAGAACCTAATGCCTCAAGTCTTTCAAAGCCAAGTTAATATTCCATATTCGTATTAAAGTCATTCACAGTGCAGGAAAAACCAAATAGTTGGTGGGTAAAACTGGCTACCTAATGCGGAAATTCCAATAAAATATTTGACATTTCCCCTTTCAACTGACTGCAGAGTGGAAGGTGTCTCGCATTGTCTGTGCTAGGTGCCTGCCTTATGCCTCATGCCCCATGCCCCATGCCCCATGCACGGTGCAACATTTAGTTTTTGCTCTGTGTGTGAATGTGGCACGTTGGCGATAAATAAGCGTCAGATGCTAAGATAACATAAAAATAAAAAAGTGTTTTATGCAAACGCCAAAATGGCAAACAACAATAATGAAAAGGAGTTTTGCTGTGACCTTAAAACGGGCTTAAAAAGGATGTTGTTGCCGATGCAAACAAAAAAGGCAAAAGTCGAAAGGAAAACACAACAATGAACGGCACAGGGGGACAGTGGGGTGGAGGGGGTAGAAAAGTATTATTTGTTTGTTAAGCTAGCAAGGTTTTTAGCCACCTAGTGAAGGTCGCACGCAAATTTCAGTTAAGCCAAATCAATCAAACTTGGCCAAGTGTATGTATACATGGGCTAAACATAAGTTGCTATTGATTTGTTTGCCAAAACAAGAACTCAATCGTGACTCAGGCCAAAATTTCTTTACAAAACTTTTCTTAGGCTTTTTCCCTGTTTTGTTTTCGTTTTTCCCAGTTGTGGCTGGTTATTTTTGGTTGCATGCCTGCTGCTTGTTGGCGGACGGGGAGAATGGGTAGCCATGGCGGGGAACAACATGTGGAACCTGGCGGCCTTTAATTACCCGAACCGATGACGCTGGCCGACTACCCAGAACCCAGACCCCACACCACAAGCTCTGAGCTCATTTCAATGAATGTATGTAATTAACCTTTTTGACAGTTTGATTATGATGCTAGACTGAAATACAGGGGGAGAATAACAAAAAAAATCGGGAGAATCTACATGCGATTGAAATGTATCGAATATCGATAACATGTCTGATATTTCCACAAAGAGCCAATGAAAAAAGTTTTGTCTTATTAAATGTCTAACTGAACTTAACAAAGTATGAAGTTAGTTTTAAAATGTATACTACTTTCTAGTGGTTATTTTAAATAAAATAACAATGTAGAATAGGTACTTATTTAAGATAAAAAACTTTCATTTTTTGGAACTTTAATTTCTTATAGTCGATTTTGCAAATACTGAGCCACTTCTTCGATGACTTAGCGAATTAGTTTGAAATATTTATACATTTTTTAATGACTTTGAAACGGAAATTGATTAGATCCTTAAAGGAGTTTTATTCCTGCAATTTTTAGCTTAAAAATTCTAAACGAAATAACTTAATTTTTTATGGCTAAAAGAATGTAGAATACTAGGCAGGATTGGCTACTTAACACTTTCTAGAAAAGAGATCATCATTTTGATTTAATTAAATTTACTGGTTGACTTTGTGATTTATTTTTCGCTGAGTGTAAAATGTAAAGTGTTAAAATGAGTCAACTATTTAGTAATTTAATGTGAGATACTTTTTATAAATTGTGTGTGCATTAGATTTTTATCAATCTTAAAATGAATCGTGTTTAGGCGACTACATGATTCCCGATTCACTTACTCACTCTCTCTCTCTCTCTTTTGTTGTGGTCTTAGAATTTGCATTTGAAAAAAAAAAAAACAATCCATATGCTCATATAGTAAGAACACACACAGAATAGAATCGAACACAAAAAGCAATTGCGGAAAAGAACAACTGAAGTGAGGAGTCTCTCTGGTGACATTGGGGGCCAACGAGACAATTATGGGGAGCCACGTTCAAGTCGCCGTCGTCGACGTCAGCAGCAGCCGCAACAGCAGCAGCAGCAGTTGTCGCCTTTTAGCTAGTTTCAGAACGACAACGAGCCAAGTTATTGGCTATGCATTCGACATATCAATTAGTTAATCAAATCAGAGGAGAACAAAAAAAAAAAAAAAAAAAAACTTTAATAAAATTACGTAAATTCGTATAAATCGGCAAACAAATGTTAAGCACGCGCTCATGCGTAATGGTGGACATTAGGATAGAGGGAGGGGAGTGTCGGCGGTGGCGTTGGGAGGAGTGGGGCTATATTCTCAATTTCGGCATCAATTTCGTATCGGTTTTTGTTACATTTCACTCGTTTTGTCTCAGTTTTCTAAATGTAAATGGTCAATCAGGAAGTTAAGTGTCTCGGCACACGTTCGACTAATCGTCATCGTCAACTACATCATGATGATGATGATGATGACGATGATAGACAGCAGCAATAATGTAAACAAAAAAAAATACATAAAACAATGACACAGCGACCATTCCAATCCCATCGAATCAAAGGCCCGACTAACCAGCAGCAGCAGCAGTTGAAATCGAACTTCGTAGTCAAAGTTGTGGACCCATTTAATGGGTTAAAATTGTTGATTGACATTAATTTTATTCCTGCCCCCTTTCGACCCCGTCGCAACTGATGAACAACTCTTCTTCTTTCCATATTCGTAGCATATATCTTTTAATTTTTTTTTTTTCTTGATTTATGCAAGTTGTTATTAGATGATTACATTTTGCTTTTAGGCGAACGTTGTCTTGTTTTTGCGTTTGTTTTATTTGTCCGAGAAGCTGCATTATAATACTCAATTAAATCGATAGATAGAGAAAATCATGACATGAATTAAACAGGATTCAATTGCAAAAGTAACTATTTATAAAATAATTAACAATAAATTATTAGTACTTGCCACTGAGATTAATTGTTGGAAGTTTTAATCAAGAATCGTGTTTGGTTTTAGGCTGTTTTTTTATAACATTGACTTAATGCCTGAGGCTGATTTTAATCATCTTAATAGCTAATAAATGGCCAAGTCTGGGCTACGTGTTGCAGTTAGTATCAGAGCGGATCATAGATTTCAAAAAGAAAATTCATTCTTACCAAAAATCAATATCAGAGTAGTTGAAATAGAACCAAGTTAAGCTATATACTAACGAATGGATCTTAAGAAAATGTCATTAAATTAATTTATATCGATTGATATATTGATAATCGATGATGAATAGATCAATATATATAGCCAACTTTCTTTGTTAAAATGCTATAATATAAAGCTCCTTTTACGTAATGGGTATTTATCCATCTTTAAAAAGTAGTTTCTGTTATTTTTTTTTATCAAATTATCTGCCTTAATACTTTCACTGTGGGAAAGTTGTAGTTTATGTGCACTGTATTGATCATGTATGAATTCTCCCCGAAGTTGTCGAGCAGTCATATAATACCAATTGACATCACAACTCAAAAAGACACCAGAATATCAGATTTTTATTTCGTTTGTCCATTTTGTGTCAAGTTGCAAAACTCCTCTTCTACACAGACGCTTTCTAATCTAATCAATTTGTTTAACTAAGCGCCGATATCTGAAGAAAAACCCCCATTATTCATAATCGACGAGGAACGAGTGGTCAAATATGACATGGAGGCATTTTGGTTCCCGTGGGGAACATGTGGCAATGGAACAGCCTTAGCCGCTTCCTGAGTTATCGATAACAATTACAATTTAAATTGATATTTAAAGCATATTCTCATGTATTTTAAGCATGTGCATGCATTTCTTCCTTGAGCAAGTTCTAGGCAATGTCATGAGCAAGCCAAAATCGATAGCAGATCTTTAATCAATTTGCAATTTGCAATTGCAATTACAAACTCTGCGAGTAAAAATTCTATAAATTGCATGCCCGGGCATGCATGAGAGCTAAACCAAAGGCTAAGGCCACCCAACCGTGTGCCCGGAATAATTTTTTTAAGTAATTTATTTTTTGTCTCGTTTTCGGTGACATGCAATTCGATGGCAGTCGCCTGTTGCATTTAAGTAAAATTAACTATAATTTCAGGTATAATCAGCGTATATATGTATGTTCGTCATGCAAATCGGAAGTAAAAAATATATATGTATATATACAACAACAAATAAATATATACTAAACAAAAAAGCATTTAACTGTCACCTCAGGTTCTCTCAACTCCTCCGGCTCTCGCTTATCATCATCGAAACCGAAATGAATCATTTGACTTTGTTCTGTGTTACTAATTGAAGGGCGGAAGGAGGAGGGGGCCCCTTTATTTTTCGTGTATATTTGTACAAATGCATTTCCTTTGCGTATAAACGATATTAAAATGATTTTATAACAATGACACTTACCTCTGCCTGTGTTGTGGTCTTAACGGGTGCCGTTTGACTGGCTGCCAATATTGAAAACAGGGTGCCTAAAACTATGAACACTGAACTTTGGCAGGTGGTTGACGTTGATGTTGACATGTTGTTGCTTTATGTATATATGTATATATAGATATAGAAAAAGTTCCACTTGCTTGGAGCGCACTTTGAACTTTCTATCACTGCAAAACAGAAAGAAAATAGAAGAACATGTGAAAAAAGGTCAATTAATATTTCATAAATCTAAGCCACAACGGACCCGTAGTTGTAGCCGTAACCGTAACCGTAAAAAGTAAACCGTAATAGTAGCCCTAGACCGACCAACCGGCCAACCGACCAACCGAACAGACCAGGCCAAGTACAAGTTTAAAAGGGCGAACGGAAGTCATTTCCAACAGGTTGAAGCGGCTACAATGGATTGGATATGGCACACATTCTGACCAAACGGCCAACGGAAGTGCAAACAGCAACAACTTAAGGCGTAATATGTAATCGTAGTAGCTGCCCGTAGTAGTAGTAAAAATAGTAGTAGTAATCCTATACATATACCTCTATACACATATACTTATATATATAGCTTCGTGTCTCTCGGCAGGCTCTGGCTTTATGACGCTGAACTGCAACTAGCAAACTAGCTCGGAGGAGAATGTTGATGACGTGCCATCAAATTGAGTTTTACGTTCACTTTTCCTATACTCTGCCCTTAGTTGGGTTAGATGCATCTCAAAAGACTTTTACATCTACAATGTATATTATTTAGACAAATGTATTTAAGTAGCAACTAAAGTTTATGGCACTCAATAAAATGAAACTACTTATAAACATAAATAAGAGCTGCTGAAGAGATAATCTCGTTGTTTATAAATTCTAAATAACCGTTTATTTAGCTATGATTTTGTTAGGCCGAAGACAATAAAAGGTCCTTAAGATATTCACATTTGACTCCAGGTTTTCTTTTTAATATTCAGATAAACTCTTTACAAATAAATCTTAAATTTTGATGTTAGTTTAAACCTAAGAGTACTAAATAATTTTTAAAAAGTTCGAATTAACTAATGTTAGTCTAAAATGTACTTTAAAATGTTCATAAAAGTTTTAATTTGAAGGGCCTTTAAGCTCCAACTTTGCTTAGGCTTAACACATTTAGTCACTTTATCTTTAGGTTCTACTAACTGAGTTGGCAATAAGAAATTTTAGCTACTTTGTTATTTTGTTTATAAGGTTTATAAAAACACTTTCATTGTTGTTTGTAATACATAGAAAAAGTTGAAAGTACTTTGTGTAATATATTTAAAGAATAGGCAAGATTAAACCAAAAACCTCACACGAGTTTGAAGTCTTTTTGAACGTGTTTCTTTGTAGAATAATGAAACAAAGATATAGAATTCTGTATGCCAAGAGCAGCTGCTAGCCAACGACATTGAAAGTAAAGTTAAACCTTTTGACTGTTAATAGAAGTTTTTTTTTTGCTTTCTTGAGGGTATTTGGCAAATTCGATGAGGATAATTTTGTTTTGTAAAATGTTTATACCTTTGTTGATTGCTGATATTAAGTTGAAAGAAAGTCATGTGGTTTGTGTGAGTTGTAAATGTTATTCGTGTCTAGATTTAGATTCCAATTATTGCTCTAATTTTAGACATAGACTTCAGACATACATATGTACTTTTGGCATAAGATTTTGCTCTAAATATTTGTTTAGACTAAAAATAGTTGAGTTAAGTTTATAGTGTTGACCTAGGGCGACAGCCACGAGACAAATGTCAGTTAACTAAATGGCAACTTAATTATTATTAGATGGCTGAAGGATTATGTTTATGAGGCAAGTAATTAGCCATTTTTTTTTTTTCTCTCTCTTTCTCTTGTGTTTTATGTAGATTTACCTTAATCACCCTGTTGTCAGCTGGTTGCGGCTGTGACGTCAGCAGAAAGGCAAAACAACAGTAATAATTATAAGACTAACAAGACAAGAACAAAAAAAAAAAAAGTGCGATAAGTAATATCAAGTATACGACAAGTGGCGGGCACTTTTCAACGCCCAAACGTAAAATGGTTTTTACGGTTGCCTTTTTTTTTGTTTTTGTTCTTCTTTGTACTCTTCTTCTATGCTTTCTTTCTTCTACTCTACATATATACGTGTTTCATTGTTTTTTTTTTTCTCTCTTGTAGGTGCGTCCATATGTATATATTTACTCATGATTCGCCCTCCTCTACCCTCGGCATCTGACTTTGCCGCCGCTAGTTCTTCATTTCGTTGAGTTGACTAATAACTGGGGATTTCTATGTTGACAGCGATGAGTTGATACAATTTTTGTGTTTGCTGTAGCTTAAAACTCTAAAATGTCCACTTAATAATATAAAAATATAAAAATTAACAAAAATGTTGTTAACATTTTACTTTCCTTTGTTTTGAGCCTAAGCTTAATTTCTATTTAAATAATCATAAACCATTTCCCAAAATTTTTTTTTTGGCCTGTTTTTTTTTTTTTTGTGATTTTTGGGCAATTATTTTCACTTGGGTTGAAGGTCGTCGCCTTATGACAGTTTAAGGTTAACAAAAGGTTGATGAGGGGTTATGGGAGTTTCAGTTTCAGTTACCTTTCACCATTATGGGTAACGGTTACACTTTTGCTTTCGCTTGTGATTTGCTTATCTAGAGCGAGAGTTGTCATAGCAATGAGCATTATCGTGTGTGTAAATCTGTTAAATCAATAGAATTTGCAGTCTCATTTTGTGGGTCATATAGGCCACTAATTTTTGAATTCCAACCGGTTCGTTAAGGTTTTAAGGGGGGGAAATGATTCATTGGCCATTAGAAATTTTGTTGCTGGCCAGCAAAAAAAAATAAAAATATATATTGGCCAACCAGTTTTTCGTTTCGATTGGACGATTCGTCGATTCTTATTAATATTGCCTAACTTAAAATTCTTTGTTTGTCTGTGTGAGTGTGTTTTTTTTGCTTTTTTTTGGCTTTATCAACTTTCCGGGCATGTTCATGAATTTTTACAGGCATAAGCCTGATAAGATATGGTCGCCAAGTATGTATGACTTATAAGTTCGGTTGAGTTGGCTTCGATTATGAATTACCAAATATTTTGTCCGTAAATATGTACATATGTATGTATTAATGAAACGGAATTATTATTGGTTTAGAACTTGACCTTAGGAGATATGATTATGCTCATGATTTATTGACAACCTAATTTCGTTCGAAATTGAACTCAAGTTCACTTGGATTTTTTTGTGAGGTTTGTTTTTACCCCCAGTTAATTGTGCACTTACAGTTTATTTTGTTGTTGTCTTCTTGTGGATTGCAGATACAAATGCTGCACAATTACAGTTATAGATCAATGAACTATTCTTGTTATTGTTGTTGTTGTTCGTGTTTGTCGCTGTTGCCGTTGTCTTCACTTGATAAATTAATTAATTAGCTTTTTCTTTTATTTTTCTTGTTGTTGCACTGTATTTATGTTATGGTGTGTTTTTGTGTGCATGTGTGTGTGTGTGTGGGCGTCGCTTTCATCAGCTTTGGATGTGTCGTATCTGTGTATCTCAAATCCTTTTGTTTTGTTTCGTTTTCTTTCTCTCCTCTGTTTGCCACTTTAATTGCAATTGTTGTCACTTTTATAGCATTTCCGCAAAACTGAATACAATTCGCATAACTCTTCACTTTTTGCTTGACTTAATGGCAAATTATTTCTCTTGTACAAAATATGTATATTAAATTCAACTTATAGTTTTTATTCTTCTCTTTTGTTTTCTTGCATGCAATTTGCCAAGTAGATTTATTCGAATTCGTTTGCCGCTTTTGTTGACCACAAAATCAAAACCAAAAAACACATCCGCACTGGGCAGCGCGCAAATTTCAACTGATCTTTCGTTTCAGCAGATACAACAAACGACAACGGCGGCAACAATGACGAGCTGCCGATCGAAGCTTTTGAAATGCCATAAAAAGCTCTTAACAGACCAGCAATAAAAAGTTAACAGAGCTCCCCACAGTCATCATCTACAGCTTCAGTTGGGGTCTTTCGCTCTCTCTATGGCGCTTTATTCACTTGGAGCGTATTAGGCTTCCCAAAATTTACGCAGAACTCATAAGAGACTACAAAGCAGTTTAATGTTTACGTATTTGAGCTTCTTTAAATAGACTAAACTCTAGTTCAACCTTCTCTTGTGTTAGAAATAGATCAATTAAAGCTTTGTCTACGTTATTTAGATGATTGTAAAGTTTCATAGCAAATTTATATCCTTACTAGTCGTAACTCCAAAATTTATGTGCTTTATTTTAGTTTATTCTACTATAATAACTGGACAATTATATTAACAATTTCGTGATATAAACAAAGTTTGAGTTTGGTCAGTTAAAATTGTTTAGAAGGCTTTATTAGCATACTTTAAAGAGCAAAATTAGATTCCTTGGCTAAGAAAATTGATTAATTGATTTAATATTCATGTGAGTTAATTTTCTTCGTTTTACAGGGTATTAACAAGTCGTTACTCAGTTGAGGCAAACGCACTTTTTGTATTGACTTTAACAGCTGCCTGGGGATTCCGTTGCCGCTACTTTAGCAAACCTGTTGCCAATATTCGCTATGAGTAAGTTCCAATTTCTTGGAATTAACAGTCATGTGTCATACGCAGCAGCCCCAGCCCCAGCCCCAGCCCCAACCACAGCCCCAGCCCAAAATCGAAGGCTCAGCAGCTTAGCTCTGTCAAGTAGCAGTTTGACAGTTTATCTTACCTCTCCCGCGCTTTGTTGTAAACTTTGATCTTGTGTTTTTTTTGTTGCTTTTTTACAGTTTCTCGAAATTTTAGTCCAATTTCCAATGAATTTCTGTCTTTGTCGTTCGTTTAATAAGCATTTAAATTCATGAATGAATTTGAATGTTGGTTTTTTTCTACACATCCAACGACTTGGCGAATGACTGTGTGTCTGTGTCTCTGTGGTAAAAACTTTTCCCCTGACGCTGAGTTGGTTTTCATTCAAGTTGCTTGTGTTATTAATGAATGAGTAATGCGTAAACAAATAAGGTGTATAGAAGATAATTAACGGGGCACACGACTATCCATTAAATCTGTCTGCTTCTACCTTATAACTAATTGGGTAGTATAACGCTGAAAATGCGATAAAAGTCGTTTTTCGTATACCCAGCAGAGACAGGGTACATTCACTTTGGCAAATATTGTGAGAAAAGGAAATTACATTTGATCAGTAGAAACAAAAATATTCCATAAGTCTCAGCCATAAATAAGGTTTAGATAGAATATCAAAAGTAATACCCTATTAATCTATTTTGTCTCTGTTTTCGAATTACTCTAAATAAATTTCACTAAATTTATATCTATTTCTATATTCTTCCTAAATTTAATAGATTAAAAACTTTTAAAAAATGGGCAAAGAGTATCAAAATGATTAAAAAACAAATTCTTATCCCAGATTTCACATTTTAAATGACATCGATATAATTAAAATTCAATTTATATTGTCTTTATGGAGTTTTTCATAGATTTTAAGAGTTTTCTTGGGCTATTTTTGGTGTTTATATTAAGGAAGGTTATATTTAAATTCGAAGAATTTTTTGTTTTGTAAAAATGGCAACTTAAAGTTGTTAAAAGTTTATGTATTTTGCTAATATTTTGAATAACTAAAGCCCATTTTCCAGCACAATTTAGTCATCTTTCTTTTGCAACTTATTCGCCGAAAGTGTTTTGTGTATACGTTTCGCCTTTTAAATTTGGCTATTAGCATCAATTTACATTTGGGTTGAAATGAGTTTTCATTCACATTTCTTAGGAAATGAGTCAGAGAGCATTAGGGAAGATCTTCTATGAGCTCGCAGAGGGGCACGTGAATTAAATTGCTCAATCTAAGTGTAGAATCTAATAAGTACTTGCATATGTATAGCTAATCACAGCTTATACAAGGGGTTAAAGTTTACGATTGCACAAAAAGCAAGTATAAAAAACTTTCCATAAAACAAACAAAGGGACTGACACTGATATATAAAGATATGGAGAAATGGGGGAAGGGGGAGAGACACATGAGGATGGGGCGTGTATGAAGACAAATCTGTTTTTGCCATTTAACGAGTTGGTTTTGAATTGAACACTCAGAGCAACTGCATCGGAGGGCTTCTGGTTTTTGGTTCTTGATTCTTTTCCTCTCCCTCTTACAATCTCTCTCCCTTTCTCTCTCTCTCTCTCTCTCTCCCTCCTTCTGGTTAAGGCAATGGACAACTTTGTGGTGTCCTCTTGTCCCTGGCTGTCATCGGTTCTTGTTCTTGTTTTTGTCGCTATTGCCCCGCCGCCTGCTGTGATTCTCTTCTTGATTCGGATTCGGATGCTGCTTCTGCTGATGCAGTTTCCAGTTCTTCGAACAATGAAATATTTATGAGTCTCCGGCTTCTGCTGCTTCTTCTGCTTCTTTTGCTGTTCAATGACAACTATTTATGGTATTTATAGACCATCTGGTTTGTCTCCCCCTCATTTCATGAACTTAGTTCATTGGCATTAACACCCAAAACACTAAACAAAAAAAATAATGCCACAAAAAGTGAATTGAACTTTTCCAAAAACAAACTAAATAAACAAATATTTTGCATTGACATTTGCCTTTGAACTTTTCAAATTGAACTAAATCAAGTCAAAATCAGAAGAGCGTGAAATATCTCGACCATATAATTACCGTTTTTGATCAAATAGATAATGATAATTATGGCTTTTTATATACATATTATATAGTTAATCTATTGCATTGTCTCCGTGTCTCCGATTCTCAGTGCGAAAAAACAAAACTGTTTTCTAAACTTAATCACGTCACATGGTCAGTTTTGGCCATGTTCATTGGCAAGCGATATGAAAAGTGTGTATATATATAATGTATTACCTATAAATGTCTGGCCTATCAATTGCGGAATATTAGACAATATGTCTACGTGATTATTGTTATATCTAGGCTTTGATTGTTTGAAATCATATTCATTCGATTGCCATTGAGAAACGGAGACGGGAACAAAAGTTGCAAATTTTCTAATCAATTCCATGCAATTGTGATACAAATTTATTTGTTGGCATCTCAACAAGGTCAATTTCTATATACAAAGCCTTGGTTATTCAATGTGTCCATAATTTTAAAAGGCTTTTCAATGAAAACATATTGGTTCAACTAGATTTTAGTTAAAGAACGAAAATTCGCAGAATGATTCATAAATAAAAGGTTACGAGGAAAATGAAAGAATAAGAAAAACTTTTAAGCGGGTCTTAGGAAAAATTTTGCAGAGTAAAATGGTTATCACCACAAAACCAAATCAAAATTTCTTCTCAATTCACTTAAGACAAAATGTTTTGAAATGTCGAAAACAATAATGCAAATCGGATAAAAAATTTTTAGTTATGGCTTTTAAGATCTTTTTAAAACGATATACTTTCTTAAAGGATATTTTCAAAATTAGCCTCAGTATTACAAATTCAGTTTTAGGACGGCAATTTCTTATCATTTTAAACCTCAATTCGATTGATGGTTTAAAGAAGAGTAATGGATAGTTAACAATATCTTTGGTTACATTTGTATTACTTTAAACTTGAATTTGAGGAATTTTTAGTATTACAATAGCCGAAATTTTATTGAAGAAGAAAATTATATTATATTGTAATTATTGACTGTTTTACTAATTACCCATAATTAATTAGAATTGCAGTATTTGCAAAGAAATTATCTTTCTAGTCTTAGTTAACTTTGTGCCATTAAAAATGAATTTGCATAATGTCTCAATAATTTTCATGTTGATAGCTGTCTCATCTAATAAGATGAAAGTCTTATTCAACATGAATAATCTAAGTTTATACGACATTTAAATGACTATCTAAGCAAAGAGAGGGATTAAATGAGTCATTTTACTTACCGCACAGCCTTAATAAACTGTTCACACAAAGATTATATACGAAAATTGAGCAATATGCCGGCGTTGTGATTGTTTGAACGATTTGCATTAACAAATTATTAAATAATGTTCAAGACGATAACGTTATATGTTTCTCTCTCTCTCTTTTTCTTTTTCCCTCTGGGTACACTTATATTGCATATTCTTTGCTCACTTTAATACTCTTTCTATATTTGCTTGCTCACTTTATCACGCTTTATCAAGAATCAGGCCTACGGCAAAAGTCTGTTCGAGATTAGATGTCTTTGGGAAAATAGTTTGATAAGAGAGAGGAGAGCGCCAGCACATACAAGGTTGCCATAATCGGGTATTGGGTAAGAGTTGAGTGGTTAGTGGGATATTACTATAACTAACTAAGAAATTTCTCTAATATATGCACTAACTAAAGTAATAAAAACAAGGCAAAAACGACTACCACGTAAGAACATGAGCTCAGGAGTTGGAACACTATTTGTATGCGACCGTTTCAAAGCACGTTTCGTATGCGACTCGTTTGACGGTTTCTTGTTATTTTGAATATTCGCTTGGGCGTCGTCGACGGCGGCGGCAGCGGCGGTGGCGGCATTCTAATGGATCTCTATGTATATGGGAGTCTAGGTAGATACATACATACCATACATAGGTGTGTGTTGGTGTGTGTGAATTTGTAGTTTTTGTGGTGGTTTCTAGTCACGCGAGTAACAACAACAATATCAATATACACACACACACACACACATGGGCATGTGTATAGTCTAGGTCCTACTAGGGTTGTTAGTTTTCCTTAGTCACTTTAGCCTGATAGCAACAATTGGGAAGAAAAAAGCTTACCTTTCTGTTAACTGCTCTGTTAAGCCTCTGTTAAGCTGTAAGGCTGTTAATGATGATTCACTGCTCTCTTTTTCGCTCTCTTTGTTTCTTTCGCTGTAATTTTCCTGTAGCGGAAGTTCAAATATTTCGTTTTCAAATTCAAATTTTTGTTGTTTTTGCACTTTTGCCCGCTGTGGCGCACTGCACGCACGAATTATTTGTATTTGCAACTACTTAATGCAGTAGACTGAAGCTTGATTTCCCCAGCTTAGACTCTTTTATACAGTTTGAAAACAATATATACAATATACATAGTAAGTGTTTGTAATCACAATACAAATAGCGTTGCCAACGTCCTTCCCTGTCATCCCTGTCGCCGTTCTCGTCGTCGTCGTCGTCATCGATATCGATGTCGTTCAGACGAAATCTTCCTCATTTGCAACTACTTATGTGGCAATGCACAAAACATACATATGCTGATCCAGTTTTATCTCTCTTTCACTCACTCTCTCTCTCTCTCCTTTCTTCTCTTTCACTCTCTTCTTGAGTGACTCATTTAGGATTGACGCACTTGGGAGATAATATACACACATAATCTATTGAATGAAACACTAAGAAATTATTTTATCCATGGCAGATTCAAGTTCAAAGCTCGAAAATTTGCCCCTTAGTCTTCTTGGGGGACTCTTCTTCTGCATACTCATCGGCAAATTCTGAATCATTTTGCTGACCACTGCTCAAAAAAAAAAAAAAAAATAAATAAATAAGAAAAAAAAATTAACATTTTATATTATTGTTCTTTGCACTTATGTTTTTTGATTTATTCATTGTGCAACGTGAAGGAATGTTTTGGTTTGTTTTCTTATTTACGAGTTTAATGTCTCCTTTTCAGTAAACAACACATAATAAACTAAAGATTTTAGAATCGAATCGAGATTTGTAAAGAAAGCACTCAAAGAGAGACAGACAGGAAGTCATAATAATATTTGTGGGGGGCACTCCTTCTCCAGCACTCAATAAATCAATGATCCTTGAAAGAAGATTAAAAGGAATATAAATTTATAATTATAATGTTCTTAGTGCAATAACTAAACCAATTAAGGTTAGTAACAATTTCTTTTTGATACATTTTGTATAGATGCATTCAATTCATCTTAATGGAATTTTCTATGCAGTTTCTATAGTTTCAAATGATCCTTGACTTAAACAGATGAAATTATTTTCTGTTTTATCTAAATGCAGAATGAGTCCATAAATGGCAAATCGATTGATTTATCAAAGTCAGCTTTTACTTCTTGACTCGCCCTCATATACATACGTTTTTATTTCTTAACAAATTTAAAAGAATATCACTAATAAAAACTATTTGATATTCTACCATAAAAATACCTGTGAATAGAACAACATTTCCCTACACAATTAAAAACACAATTTTATTGTTTTGATTATATGTAAAACTTCATTGCTCTAATTAGCAATTCATTATTGAACTAAATATAAATAAATGTATATAACAGAAATTTCATTACTCTAATTAATAAAACATTAAAAAAAAAATATATATATATATATATATATATATATATATATATGTATATAAAGGAAATTGCAAATTCAATTAGTAATTCATTAACGCATAATATAAATAAATTAACATGAGGAAATACGCTAATTGTTGCAGTAAAACTTCTTAAATAATGTCAAATTTTTGTAACATTAAAAACCTTAATAATAGGAAGAAAGTTGTTAGTAGCAAAACACTTTCAAAATTCACTTGATACGGTCTCTAAATCCAAACTTTAATTTGTAGTTAATGATTTTTGCTCTTAAATTTTCGGATTTGTTGTATGGTTACTTCTTCTTCCGCACAATATACCAAAATGACATTTCGTTTCATATTATTTTGCTCACTTACCTCTAAAGGGTTGCCAGATCTTGCTAGAATTTAACTACTGATCTAATCAACTGAAAGGCAACTCTTAACTGTTTAAAACATTCAACTGCTAATTACTCTTTTATAGGATCATTAAAAACAAATTTATCGATCTGCTGCAACAGTTTTCATTTCGAATTCGAACAATGAGGTCATTTGATTATTTGCTGCTCTTCAGTTTGTTAATACAAGTAAATGGAATTCAACTTAAAGTACCACAGAAATGTTGGCTTAAATCTTCTCGCTCAAATAGGTGACAGTTCTTGGTGAATTTCTTTTTACGAATGTGATAATTAAGTCAATCGATCCAAGTTGGTCAAAGTTAGATTATTGCCATATTAAAGCAGTTAATCGTAGCTTTAAATATATATCATTTCGCATGCGTTTTAGACAATTGCCAGTTACCAATCTTAAGGTGGGTTTCGTTTTTGGTTTTAATAGTAATCTATCAATCATGGTTAAGATATCTTTTGCAGGTAAACTATGCTCTACTCAAACGCAGCAATGGATATAGACCATTTTTGTACAACTTTACGGTGGATATATGCCAATTTTTTGTTGCAAGTAAAAAGCATTTGGTGAATCATTTCATTTTTAATTGGTTCAAGGACTACACGAATTTCAATCATACGTGTCCCTACAATGTGAGTAAAGGATGAGTGGAGAGGTTTTTATACATATATTATAAATTGGTTGTATTTTGCAGCATGATATAATTTTGGAAAAGTTTCCAACTATTTCTGGACGTTATATGGATCTCTTACCTATGCCAGCAGGAGATTATGCCATTGATTCCGCTTGGTATGCCGATGAGAAATTGCGTTTTACGGGTAAAATTTTCTTCTCTTTTAAATAGTGGCACAGGAAGAAGACGAAAGAATTGTCATATCAAGTAATTTCAAGGATGATTTTGTATTTCTCTCTGATTTGCGCTTTTGTTCAATTTTAATATCTTTCATAAATAAAGGTGTCTAGAGGCTTGACTCGACCTTGAACTGGCTTTTGTCTGAGTCTTTTGCCACGGAGTCTGGGTTTTGGGCTTGGGTCTTGTCTGTGGTGGACGTGTCTGTGGTTAAAGTCTGCTAAAAGGTAGAAACACAGTAGGGATACGCCCTGATGCCTCATATTCTGTTCCTCTCTTGCAATGAATTTATTATAAATTATTACATTTTATTTTATATTGTTATTTTTTGTTTTGTTTTTGGTTGGTGTTGTGGCCGATGACTAGTTGAAGAAATTCTGCGAAAAGTCTCTTGAGTAATAATATATGCATCTGTAGAAATTTTGGAAACCCATAAAACGCATTTTAATTATTCACTCAACTCCCACAACTGACTCATATACATATGTATGTATGTATATGCTGAGAGTCAAGTAGGGCTGTTGCTGCCGCTGGGCAATCGCTTGCTCAACTTCAATTTCAATTGGCAGCTACAACAGCAACATCAACAAACTGCAACAACAGCAACAAGAACATTGAAGCTCTGCCAAATTGACATGGCAGACGTTGCCGACTGTCGATAACTGGCGTCTGCGTCCCATACCCAGCCCCTGCTGCTGCCCCCTTTTTTCTACTCTACCCTGCCTGCCTGTCCATGGCATTCTCATACTCATTTCGGTTGACCCTCTCAAGCGACCAGAGCTGTCATTCAGCTCAACGACAAAAAAAATAAAACAACAGCAACAACAAATTGGCAAAATAAAAACAAAACATATACAACATTTTATTTGCATGTGACATAAAAATAATAGCAACAACACCAACAAGTTGCAACAATTTTTATTCTAACATTTTTTCTATTGAACCATGAAAAGTGACAAGAAATATAAATAAAACATATACGTATAAATATTTATATTTACATATATAATAAACCCAAATCGTCACTGTGTTAATGACTTTGTTAGCGTTAATAAATAGAATTTTTTTTCGTATTTAGCGGAAGTAGAAATCAGCAAAATTCGAAAGTTAAGCGAAAGTTCTGAAAATGCATTCATTTTTAAGGCTAAAGCTCATCTTCTCCAGTTTACAAGGCAGATCATTTGTCGCTAGAGACTTATAGGGAAATTCCGGCAAGTTTCAAAGATGCAAGCAGTCCGAACTCTACTCAGCGATCAACCTTATATAGTCCCTTAAGGTTAGAATTGTTCTACAATATTTTTAACATTGTCTGGATTAACCTTAAACAAAAGTTTTTCATCAATTTTTAAATTAAAATTTATCCAAATTTATTTAAATAGTCTATTAACATTTAATGATATAAAGCAAAATATGTCATCTAATTCCAAATATAAGTGCAGAATACTAAACTTTGGCAAGTGATATGTGAATGAAATGTAATATTTAACAACAGTAACAACAAATATTTGAAATGTTTCTGTTTTTATATAAATATATTAATTTGCATATGCAGTTTTCAACTTCATTCGATAATGCATTATTTTTTGCGACCTCAAAAACATTTTAATATTTATTAAAAGTTTTTATTTTAAGCTATTTCTTTGCATCATGTATTAAACCATACCGACTTAAATATTTCCTGCACCAGTTTAAGATATGTTCGTTATATTGTGTTAGGTATCTAACTCTATCTCTTTCTCTAACAAATACAGATTGTTTTTAAGAGATTGAGAAACATTCATAAAGTGCTTAATTAGACTGAAAAAGAAAAACATTTGCCATTTAGTATTGTGCAAATGTTTCAAACCTTTAAAGAAAGCCGCACCAGTCTATAAAGAAATTGTGATTCCTTTTTGTAAGCATTCACAATGAACATATTCTAGGGTATTATCCATTGGCTTGACTCTGCATTTGGTTTGAACGCTTTGAACAGAGTTCAATTAATAATTTTGTGCTTTTAATTTGTGTAATGTTGTTGTTTTTTTTTTTTTTGGTCAGTTACTTCAATATGGCAAACACGTTCAGTTCAGGCCGGTTCAATGGACGCCAAAAATTGTGATCGGCTATCAGAAAGAAAGAACAAAAATGTGTAAAAAAAAAAATCAACAAAGAAATGGCATAACACAAATATAAATACACGTGAATTTGGCAAATAAAAATATTCAAAATTTACAAAACAGCGAACAAAACGAAATCGAAAATTTGTTTTTTAAAACATTTTATTTGGCTGCGTGAAAAAAAGGAGTTCAAAACAGTTAAGAAGTCGATGCGGAATGTTGGATCCTTCGGCCATAACTTTCAATTGTTGGAGTATGTGCAAATGCATTTATTTGTTTTTCCTGGTTCAATGCTTTTGTTTTGTTTTTTACATATTTATTTATTTGGCTATATATTATTTAATTGCCCAAGACAACAAGAACAATAATAAGAGGAGCAACCAACAGAAACAAAAACAAAAAAATTGCCATCATAATTCTCCAGAAAACGCTCTGTGGATCTCTGCTCTGGCATGCCCAGCACGTTCAAGATGCCGCAGCACGTTTTAATGAGTACTTTCCTACCCTACCAGCTCCTCCCCGTCGCGATACTACCTACTCCTACCCCTGCATACACCATACGCTGGACCCCTCCTAACACCCTTACACCCCCATCATATCCACTCCTACTCCTGCAGAATAAAATACTTAAACTTATTTCACTCAGGTGAGTTGTTGGTGTAGAAAAAAACAAAACAAAATAACATAAAAACAATTTCCATACATATAAACATAATGGGTAGACTCCAAGATACCCATTACTATCATCTTACTTACCAGCTATTTCCATAAGCACTTGATTCTGGAATTAAAATAAATGTTTTTACAACTTATTCCCAAGTGGAGTGAGTTTTTGACGTTTTTCAAGCAAGCGCCCTCTGACGGTCCGAATCACAGAGCAGTAATCCTAGAGTAAGCGTGGCTAAACCAGAAATGCCTACAAACTAGTCAAATCAAGACACTGACTCTTATCCAGCTCCTAGAGATATGATACTAGATAGTTTAAACATTTCGTAGATCCCTATATACCCATCCATATCCTGCTATTATGGGGTATTTAAACAGTTATGAGGCACCAGCAGGCAGTCATAATTTCAGTTTAACAATCGAAAGACACTTCACTTGATTTGACTTGAGTTGAGTTGCGTTCGCTCGTGTGTGGGTGTGTTTCAAGGAACTTCCGTCATATACATAAATACATATAGTCACTCAACTATATAGGCAAATATTTATATATTTTATTATTTGTGCAGTGTTTTGTTGTTGTGTTTATGTATTATTGCTTATTGTGAAAACCGCTTGATTAAATGCACTGGGATTGTCCGCCTCAGTTCGCCTCAGTTCACCTCAGTTTATCCTTTATTTACTTTTGGCTGATTTCAGAATCTAGTAGCCAAAGAAATTGAAACCGCATAGCAATTTATCTGGTTGTCGTATGCGCAATATGCCAAATTGAAATACGGACATATCATCGGCCATATTCATATCCAATGCCATCAATTTCTCAGCGGCTAAAGGATGCCAAGAGCCGAACGTACAAGCCGAGTTCATCTGTCACATGGGAGGAAAATGTGAACAAGCAAAAAGGATAAATGTGATGAACAAAAGCAGGAGGGAGGCGGGAAAGATATATGTATGTTTTTAAAGTACCAACAAATTTCGTTTTATTTTAAATGGAAGAAAAAAAAACCAACCTCCTTGCTGTAGTAATGACAACGTCCATTGAGACGAGTCGATGGTACATATTCAATAAAATCCACCTGAGGACAATGGGGCAAAAGTAGGGCCAGACCTGTAAAATGTAATCGAAAAATGCCAAATGGCAAATGGAAATCAATGAGAATTGAATTTCTCTTATCATAATGTAAAAATCTTATTCAACAGACTGACTGACTGACTGACTGACTGACAGAGACTCACCTATAAAACCAGAACTTGGCGGATTACGTTTAATGGGCCGATTGCCGGCAAACATTTGCAGACTTTGCCATAGACGCCACACCGAATGTGGATCAATGAGAAAGGCCCTGGATTTGGGATAGCGTCTTCTGTATATCTCATAGTTGGTAAATAGATCATAATCGGCTGTGGTCAGCCAATCCTCAAGAGTGCCATTATATTTGCCTGGATCCCAGGCGGCAATGGTGACATTACGAAAAATGGGAGCATGCGGAAAATCGAATTCCGGTTTGGTGACCACCTGGTAAAAAAGACACACGCACAGAGGGGAAAATAGGTGGTGGGGGAGGGGGGAATTTAAAATTACTGTACAGTACGGAACTAGATCGAAACCCACTTGACTATTCACCACACGAATTGTGGTTTTGCTGCCAACATCCACCTCGTGTCCTTGTGTGGGGGCATGATTGAATCTCATCACAATGTCATGCGTGTCTGAAACGAAATTGGAGTAGAAAGAGACAAAAGAAGAAGAGAGGGAGACAGAGAGAGAGAGAGAGAGAGATGAGATGCAGATGATATATAGAATCGAATATAGTTAATCAATTCTCTTCCGTTCTCAACTTAATTGCAAATGCAACGCATGCATTGTCCCATTCCCCCCCCGTTCTCTCGCTCCCTCGATCTCTCTCACTCTTTCTCTCTTACCTATAAAACGACCCAGCTTGGAGCCAGCCAGAGAACCTGCACTGGACACAATGGCACAAGTTTTGATATTCTTAATATTCCGAAAGAGTCGCTGCCTGGGAAAGAGTTTTCCAAATGCCAACTTATTGAACGGTGGATCCTTTCGACGAAGCACTCGTACTCCAGCCTCCATTACCAGGCAGGTGGAGGGATAATACTGCTCTTCGAAACTATCACCAAACACCGGCTTATAGTCCACATTATAGTGATTCTGATCTATGGTCTCATTATGCTGGGTCTCCCTCATCGACTTTTGAAATGTCTGTACAATTCGTTGGCGAAACTGTTGTGTCTTATTTCGACATAGATCCGAATATTTATCATGACACAAATACAATTTGGGACTTAGTGTCAATTTGGTATTCTTGGAAACTTTTAATCTCGGATGTGGGGCCAATTTGGAGGAGTTAATTGCCGGACTCTCACGACTCTCGACAATGAATTTTTCATTTGGATTCCAACGTACATGGAACACACTGCGTGGCAGTCGCCTAAGGCTGAAAGCAACTGCAAGGAGCAGTGGAGAAGAGAAGCAACATTTAATTTTCAAATTACACTTCCACCCCCGCTTCGGTCTTACCATTATCTTCGCTTGATGTATTCACCTCGCCGTTGTGTGGTTCGTGTCTCTGCTGAGCTTTTGAAACAATTTCTTGACCTGCCCCCACCAAGTGAATTATTAATCCGCTTGCAATGAGCAGAACGAAGACACTGATTAACGTCTGGCCATGTGCTAGTGCGCGTTTCACTTG
This sequence comes from Drosophila nebulosa, assembly GCA_024703675.1. Lineage (NCBI taxonomy): Eukaryota > Metazoa > Arthropoda > Insecta > Diptera > Drosophilidae > Drosophila > Drosophila nebulosa. The sequence continues at coordinate 9,608,777 of CM045725.1, read as the reverse complement.
CCACATTTTAAAGTCATTACTTTCCGACACACACACGCACACACACACACACAGTCGCACACAAACTCCGAATTTACAATTTATTTTAGTCACGTGGAAGTAGAGAGCAAACACTTTAGGTTGGAAAACTGTTTTTCCACGAAAATTGAAAGTAAAGTCGAGTTAATTAAACCTGATTTTGCTCTAGGGTTCTTTTAATTAAGTTAATGCCAACAGGAATCATAGCTAAGGCATACCCGAAACTATGCCAAGAAAACATTCCTTGAAGTCCAGGTTTTACTTAATGAGGCTTTCCACCAGATTTACAGCTAAAAATGAGTCCAATTCAAACAAATCCGTTTTTAAATTAGATCTGTGTTGTGTAGACCTTTAAATATATGTTCACATTTCGATCACGTTTCTGTTGAATAAAAAAAAAAACCCAGACCATTACTTCAATTTTTTAATAAGCAAGATCTTCCTTACCAAGAAATGTCGCCCGGAGCTCTTTGGACAAAGCTGATTATTTTCAAGGTAATTCTGAGATTAGTAACTACTTAATAATTCATCCGTAATGAATTTTTCGTTGAAATCGTTTTTAAAATCATGTTTTTTTCATGACGAAATGTTGTCTGCCAAATCTGCCACATTATCATCATTTGTTCTTAGGTATATAAAATAAAAACATGTTAAAAATTCATGTCAAAGTAACTATTAATCGATCCTACTTTAGTCAAACCAACCAGTTCAGATTAGTGCGAGTGTTTTAATTGTGGTAATAAAATCTCTCAAAAGCAAGAATTTAATTTTAAAATATTAGAAATAAATTCTTAACAGTTTGATGAAACTTTTCATTTATTCTGAAGCCTTTCCAATAAACGTTTCGCTGTTGAAACTATTGTAGACCAATCATTAACTTAATTTTAAAGCATTTTAAAATGGCTATATATATTTTATTCCGTCAATTTAGCAATTGACCTTTGGCAAACGTTTCTCAATGAAAGTCAGACGAATTCTAAATGGAAACCCCATGCCAAGTGTCAAGAAGTGAGAGACAGCTTAAATCGTTATTAAATTAGAGAATATTTTTTTTATAGATTAGTGACAGATTTTGTCATTAGGAAAAGCGTGTACATTTCCATTTCCATTTTTGTTTTTTCTGTTGTTGTTTTTGCGCCAAAAAGTATGGTAAGCATGGGGAAATTAAAAAAAACCGCAAAAGTACACAACAACATGAACAAGTTGACCGTTGTCGTTGTCGTGGTCGTCCGCCTGCAGCTCGTTAAGGTTTTTGCAAATATTTGGCTAACACACACAGACACATACACACACCTATATACGCACACGCACGACTCATTTGCGCATTTTCACCATCCGCGTCCACAAAACCGCATCCGCATCCGCAACCACAAAAGTTTTGCACGAACTTTCCCTTTCGCCAGTCGAAACGAATCTAAATCTGAGCAGCAGCAGCGGCACAGTTCCTAGTCCCCGGCCCAGGATATGGTAAGCTTCGGCTTTAACCCACGATTTGCCTTCGTCACCTCTACGATGGCGGCTTCTCGTTGCCTCGTCGTTTCAAACTACCTATTTTTTGTTTTGGCCAGGCTTAATTAGACTGTTTGTTGCGTGAAAAGTGAAAGCGAAAAAAAAAAACACAAAATATAAATGCGAAAAAGTATATGTATATACCATAAAAAAAAACCCAAGTTGAGGCAACTTAAGCGCCTCCACCGGCATGGGGTACCTTAGTTTAGCGTGGGTTAGGTTTTTGTTTAGTTGCGAGGCGCTGCGTGGGGTTGGCAGTCCTCCTTCATGTTTTTAACCTTAAAGCACAACGTTTTAGCCACCTATTGAGCAGATCTTTACTTTTTACAAGGATGAAAAGGATAGATGCTGGCATTTTTACATATCTTAGCTCTTTCTTTTAAATCAAGATGTGTCCCAAAATTAGTTTTTTAGTAGTCGAAAAACCAGTTAGAGTATTTAATAAGTTTCCGACTATCAGAAGTGGCTCAAAGAGACTATTAAAAGGCAAACCATTGAGTCTAGCTGCTTAAATTCCTAAAAAGCTTATGGAAAAGGATATATAACCAAAACTCAATCAATATATAATCAAAACTCTGTTACGATAGACAAAAAGTTATTTCTGTATGAAATAAAGATGTCTTTTCTAAAAGTCTAGGCAATAGTTTAATTCTGGTATAACTGCCAATTTAACTTACCTTCATTTTAACTAAACTAATAGAGAATGGTCTATTCAACCTGAATCAAAAGTTTTTTTAAAAGTAACTATATTTAAAATCCTTATTTGAAAGAATATTCTGCAGAGATAATCTTTACTTAGATAAAATATTATTCATGGGAATATGTACCATTTCCAAGACCTAATAGGCCGCACTCTGATAATGCCAGAAATGCCTGAAAAAATAGAGGTACCTGTTAAAAATTTCTGTATGTCATATTTCTAGTTCGATTAATACTAAGATTATCTTGTGGCAGTTGTCAGCGCAAAGGGAGCTAAGGAAAAGTCGAGAAAGATAAAGACAAAAATGCAACGTTTATATTTTTTCAAAGTGTAGCCTTCCAGCAGAGCGACATAGAAGCGCTCACGTCGAAATGCTGTGGACCTTCCGCAAGCATTTGCCACTTTTGGATAAGAACTGCCGAACATCTTAGGCCTTTGGGGGCTATGAAGTGCCGATGCCTGGAATTTATAGCAATTTAACTGAAACAATTTAAATGCGAGTTGGAAAATGTAAAAAAACTTTCCCTCACTTGCTTTATGTATCTGCGAAAATCCTTAGAGAAGAGTGCAACGAGTCACCTTTGACCAGTTATGCGTTATAGGATAATGCCCCAATATATCGGTTAAGACACAACCTCGACTATTTCTTATACATATGTATATATATTTTGTGTGTGTTTTTCTTTCGTTTCGTTTTTGTTTTTTTTGGGATTTTGTTTGTTTTTGGTTTTTCTTTGAACAATAATTATTATTTTTGTAATCATTTTATTATTCATCGTCATAATCATAATAATTTTTCTATACAAATACATTCAATAACAACAATTTTATTTTTTTCGTTTTTTTTTGTTTTTTGTTTTGTTTGTTTGTTTTTACTTTTACTTTCTTTTTATCGGTTTTTCGGTTTTTTTTTCTTCTTTTGGTTTTGTTAAGTTTACGTCATTGTTTAATTATTTTACAATTACCATAATTATGCCAGGTTTTTTCTTTTCTTTCTTTTTGTTTTTTTTTTATTTTATTTATTACATAGTATTACTATTCTTTTTTCGAAATTTATTTTTTTTTGTTTTTTTAGGAGAGGGAAGGGCGGGGTGGGGTTGGGACTTTAGCTTAAAGGTTATGAAAATTTTCGATCTATTTGTTTGTTTTATTTTTTAATTTGTTCTTTGCTATGTTTTTCTCTTATTTCGTTTTTTTTTTCATTATTATGTATTATTTTTAAATTGGTAATAACAAGTTTTAGAAGGTTTCTTTTTATTAGTTTTGTTGTTGTTTTTCTTTTTATTATTAAAGTTGTTAGCTGTTTCATGTGGGAGGGGAAAGGAGGCTTTTTCTTTGTTATATATATTTATATATATATATATATATTTCGATTTTCATTTCTTTTGTTTTAATTTTATTAACTAACTTTTTTGTATGCGGGGTTTTGTTACTATTTTGTTAGTATTATTTTATTTTTTTTCTTGGCAAACATTTTGGTTTTCATTTAATTAAATTAAATTGTTTCTTCCTTTTAATTGTAGGTATAATTTTTTATTTTTATTTTCGTAGTTTTTATTTTTTGTTTGTGCTCGCATTTTTGTCATGATATCAAATACAAATACATTTAATAATTTTTTTTGTGTTTGGTTTTTTTTTTTCATTTTTATTTATGTTAGTTTTTGACTTGGCACATAAATTATGCGAAATTTTTTGTGTTTTTGTTTTGTTGTTGTTGGTTTTCTTGTTTTGGCCTAAAAAGAATTTTGGTTTTCCGTTACGCTTTTCGTTTTTTTGTTTTTTTTGTTTAAAATACCTTATTAATGTTTCTATTTTGTTTTGGTTTTCCTCCTTTGCTTAATTTTTTTTGAAGTTTTTTTTTTTGGTTTTTGTAAAAAATAATTGCTACCTTTTTTAGTTTGACATAACATTTTCTTTTTGTTGTTGAAAGTTTTTGTTTTCCCTTTTTTATTTTTAGCTGCAATTAGAAAATTATTGTATTATGTAGTTGTTGTTGTTTTTCTTTTATATTATATATATATATATATATATATGTTGGTTTTTCGTGCTAATTGGATTATGATGTTTGATGCTGCTGATGTTGCCTTGTTTAAAGTAAACGTTTCACTTATTCGCATTCATTATTCATTTGTTAATTAATTAATTAGTTTTTACCCACATAACATACACAAATTCAACTAGTTTTTCTTTTGTTTTGTTTTTGGTTTTTTTTTTTTATACGTTTTACTTTCTTTTGGACACGCCCACTGCATAGGCGTTTGGCTACCAAAAAAACTAAATCCTAAGTGGAATGACCTCTGACTCAATTCTTGATCTTGACGTCTCTCTTCCTCGTGGTGATCGTCGTTCATTGTCAGCTTCTTGCGCTCGCTTGCGATCATTTTATTGTTTAAATTTTAATAAATTAACATTTAATTTATTTACGATTTTATTTGCTTTCTTCTTCTTCTTCTTCTTGTTGTTTTTTTTCTTCTTTCCCTTTTCGTTTTGTTTTTTGTTTTGTTTTAGGCATCTATTCATGTTAACTATATTATATGGTATATATCAAAAAGTTTTACAAAAGTACACAATAATTCATAACAATTTTTTTTCCATTCATGGTTTTCCCTTCTTCATTATTTTGTTGTTGTGTTTGTTTTTTCGTTTTTGTTTTTTTTTTTTTTGTTTGTTTGTTGTTGTATTTTGTGCCAGCGGCTGCCTTCATTGATTTGCCTCAAATTAAAAGAAAAAAAAAAAATAAATAAAAATCAAAGTAAATTCACAAGAAAATCATTTAAGTTAAATTAAAATGAAAAGTTTGTTTGTTTTTCATTTAGTTTTTTTTTTTTTTTTTTTGTGGTTAAGGCTTTTGTTGTTTCTACTACTTTATCGTTATGCTACTGCTTTATCATATTCATCATTGTCACACATACAAATAGTTGAAAATGGAAAACATGAAAATTGGAAAATTGGCAATTGGAAAATCTTTTTTGTTTGCTAATCCCACAACATTTAACACTTAACCATAATTAAACAAAATGCCAAGGCTGCCTTTTGGTGACTTTTTGTTTTGTATTTTTTGAATTATTCATTTATGTTATTTTTTGTTTTTCAATATTTTTCATTAAAGTAATGCGTCAGTTTTATAGAGAGGGGAAACTAGAAAAATTTGAAAAATTAGTCATGAATTTTTCTTTAGGTTTTCTAACATTTCCGGTTCTTGAGTACTGCCTGCAGTGCTGCTTAGAGCCTATATCAGAAATCAGTGAAAGTTGGTGAAAATATCAAATCAGAGAGTGCACAAAATTAAAGATATAGCATACAATTGTTTTCAGTTGAATATTTTTATACCCTTGACGTAGTTTGGTTACTGTCGTCATTTGACGAATCCGTAGAGAAAAAAGTATCGAATATAATTTTAAACATATTTCAATTAAAATTAAACGTTGAGTTAGTCTTGAAAGTAAAACTTCAAAAGGGCTAGAACATTAAGAAAATGAACTATTGAATTTTAATTAAAAGCAAACTTTGAATTTAATGGATAAATCGAGGGGTTGTCAAAATAATTTTCGTGGCTTGCCAGACTATTGCGAGCAGTGTAGCATGCTGGCAATAGGCACAGTGGAATTATGCACTTGGAAGTTAAACTGGAAGGGGCGAGAATGAAAACAGTGTCTTATAACTGTAAACGCTCGTCGAGGGTATATAAATAAACGTTGGCATGCCAAAGTTAACTAGAATGGTATTTTTTTTTTTAGGTATTTTTGGTATATTCTTGTAGTTTTGTGCAAAAAGTGGGTAATGTATGTTTTTGTGTGTGTATGTGTATGTGTGATAGTGATGTGAGTGTGGTTTTTTAGTTTTGTTTTTTTTTTTATTCCGAGGGCTTAGTTCAATTAGGCTCAATTAGTTAATACCAAATACGACTAGCATTTTGTTGTTGATTTCTTTAGTAGCTAATTATTTGAATATGCTTACTGTACGGTTCATTTGCTGCAAGTATGTACGATAAATTGTTGTTGTTGGTAATTATACATACACATACATATGTATGTATTATATATACATATTTATATATATGTATAATGCTACTAGAGTTCACTTTATTACAAAAATTATTATTATTATATTATTTGTATGCACTAATTAATATATTCGTATTTATCTATATATATATACATATATATATATATATATATTAGGTATGTTAGTTGTTGTTGTTGTTGGTTGGGTTTTTCTTCTGGTTACTATACCTCTTATATTTATATATATATATATATATATATATATATAAATTTATGCATATATCGGTTTTAGGCGCCCCTCGTTCCTTTCTCTCTCTCTCTCTCTATCTTCCGCTTTCTATTTATATACATATGTATATATATATATATATATGCTTTTTATTTTTATTTCTGAATGAATCTTAAAAATTACATTTTACTGTGCGCTTTTTATATACTTTTCCTCTTTTATTCTTTACCGTTACTCTTTTGCTCTGGCTTTTCTTCCTGTTTTGCCTAATCTTTGCTTTATTTTCTCCTCTCCTCTGGGTTATACAAATGTTTCATCATGTTTAAAAACTAAATAAAGATTCTCATACTTAGACACATTTGCGGTTTGGTATTTTTCCCCCTCTTTTCTTTAATATTTAATCTTTGAACTTGACTATGTTTTCTGCTTTTATTTTTAAACTAAGTTTCTCCTTTGTGTTTGGTTTTTTTTTTCTTTCTTGTTTTTGTTATATATGTATAAGTAAAGTTCATGTTTCGATTTGGTTTATATTTTTTTGGTTTTCATTCGTTTGGAAAGGTGGTTGATACGCGGCCTATACTTTCGTGTTGTTGTTGTTGTTAGTGAAATGGTATTTTTGGTATTATTTTTGTTTTCTTCATTAAGTTTGGTTTTTTGTTTTGTTATAGTAAATTTTGTTTTTGTATTCGTTTAGTAATTTTTTTATTCTCCGCTAATTTGAAATTTTTATTCTTTCATTAGTCTAAATGTAAATTTCATCTCGTTTTGTTATTAATGCGTTTTCTTCGGTTTGGTTTTTGTTTTTAGCTAACCTAAAATTTTCTTTCGTACTTTGTTGTTGTTTTTTTTTTTCCTTTTTTATTTTGTTGTTGTTCGCCAGTTAAAGTTATTTATATATGTTTACCTAAAAAAAACCTATTTTTGTGGCAGTTTGCTTTTTTGTTTAATTAAATATTAATATATTCATTTTGTTCTAGTTTTCCTTTTTTGTTGTTGTAATAAAATATGCTATTAGAGATTTATGAATTAATTTTTTGTTTTTCTTGTTTTTGGTTTCACTTGAAAGAGAGGACCATAAATATTTTAAAGGGTTTATATAATTCGTTTTGGTTTTTTTACGTTTTAATTTTTTGTTTTGTGTTTTTTTTTTTCTTGGTTGCTGTTGTTGTTGGGAGTTCCCATACAGCTTTCTGTATATTTGTTTATAGTATATAATTCGCCTTTGCATTTTGGTGTGTGTGTGTTTTTTTTTTATTTTTGTTTTTTGGTTAATTCGTTTTGAATTTCTCTCATATATATTTGTGTTTATTCGTGTTATTTTTTTATTAGTTGCTGTCCGCATTCGTGTTGCAGGCACTATAAGGCGCAACGTTGGCGGCGGACGTCGACGTTTCGGTCGCTGCCGCGTTTCATATAGAGCCACCACCATCTTCGCCACCAATCGTTTATGTTATAGTTGTAGTAGTAGAAATAACGGTAGTTTCTAGTTCTAATGCAAATCAACTCGCTGCCACTGCCACTGCCGATTCTCGTCGATCCATCGATATCTATGCTAGACTTTGGTTTTGGTTTTGGCTTACATTTAAATTTATTTCGACTGCGACAACGATTATGGTGGTTGCTGCCACATTTTAATGTTAGCTTATAAGTAATATTCAATGACCACGCCCATGCCCACTCCCATGCCCACGCCCATGCCCATGTCCATTGCTGGTTCTGGTCCTGCTGCTGCTGCTGCTGCTGCTGCTGTCGATTCCTTTTCGTTATGGCAACTATTAATGGTTGCCCATCATCGATTTGCCTGATCTCCTGCTCATGGTTTTGTGCCTTACAATTTGCACACTCGTCGTGATGATGATGATGATGATGATGATGATGATGATGATGATGACGCCTCAATCCTCCAGCTCCCTTTGTGCGTCCTGCTGTCACGCCAGCCACCGATGCCGCTACACCTCCCCTACAACTGCTTAGAAGTCCTAGTAGAGCGCTTAGCCAGATTAATAATTTCGTACTGGGCAGTGGCTTTGATGATGCCTCCGTTCCGGAGGCATAATATGGAATCGTACAGCGACTTGTCACAGTCGGCACTGTGGCACAGCCGCCAGTTAATGGCGCCTCTGGCATATCACCGTCTTCATCATAATAGTAGACACTGTCATGATAGGCATAGTAGGGCAAACGCTCCAGCAAGGCCGCCTCATTGTCCACATTCTGCTGCTGCTGATGCTGCTGCTGTTTGGTTACATTCCTTAGGGCCAGGGCTACACTCTTGGCGCGGGCATGCTCGCCCGCCGGGGAGCTCAATGTGAGCGTTATATTATGGACACGCCGTGTGGCATTCGCTGCGGTGGATGAGGTGGATTCACTTTGCGGCACAAAGTTCGGGCAAATTGTGCAAATGCCCTCGAACGGGCCATTGCAATAGCTGTAGCAGCAATCGTTGGGGCCATAACTCGATTTCTTTAGCTGCTCGCCGGTTTCGGGTATATTTTGATCTACAAAACAATAACAAATTGTAATAAGAGAAAGAGAGAAATAGAAAGTCAGTAAAGATCGAATAGAAAGTAATATGGATAAGTAAAAGTTTGTCGCTTTTCTAAGCCTAACCAAAATTTCTCTAAATTTCAAAAAGGAACGAACAATGAAAATCGAATTATCTATTTAATTATTAAGGTCTGAAATCATTAGACTTAAAATTGAACTAAAAACTTAAATATAGGATCGAGTTATATTCCAAATAACCATATCAGGATGTAAATTACAAAGAGTTAACAATTCGCTTACTGAAATGGTTTAAATTATAGATTAAACCTGTGATTTCTGTTAACTGAGATGCGAATTCATAATGAATCCTAACCCTGACTAATTACCCAACCGTTTTACATATCGGTTGCTCTACATAGATTTTTGATAGTTTTGCGTTTTCTTACCTAGGCAGAGAAATGTCGGTTCACCGGCATATTGGGTGGGCAGCGCGGGGGCGCGATCGGCGGGCAGCAGATAGGGGCACTTTTGTTCCACTGTTTGGCAGACGCTCAGGCAGGGACGAATCCGACGTCGTTTGCGTAACTCTGCCTTGCGTGTTGATCTGCAATTGAATTGATTGAAATAATTAATAAATTGGCCAATTAAAGATATCACAATTAATTGCATGTGGGCTTACCTCTTTTGCAGTTTTGATATCACTGGATCCATTGCTCTGGGATCCGAATTATTGGCAGTCGATATGAAGTTATTGGATTGTTGTTGTTGTTGTTGCTGTTGCTGTTGTTGTTCTCGTTCAGTATCAGATTGCTGAACGGCCTTGGCCAAGCCAACAACATTGTAAAACGTTTGAGCCAGTTGCCTGTCAATGAACTTTTCCTGCTGTTGGCCATTGTCCTTGTTGGCTGATTTCGCGTTCTGTTGCTGCTGCTGCTGCTGCTGCTGCTGTTGATTAATCTGATGCCCGTTCATGTTATTGCCATTATTTGATTTATTGTTATTGCTGATTAATTTCAGAGATTTATGCTGAATGCCAGTCTCCTGCCGCCCCATTCCATTTGTTGTTGTTGTTGTTGTTGCTGCTGATTTTTCTTCATCTGCTGCTACTGCTGCATTCCTTGGCGAACGTTTTACTGTTGATTTGCTCAGCTGCTCCTGGTCATTGGCATCTGCAGAAGTAGCGGCAGCAGCCACCGGAGCAACATCCTTTGGCTCGGCAAAATATGGCACTAGCGTACTGCATACCCAGCGACGATATGCTTCCTATAATTACAAAAATTTGTACAATTTTTTAATACTTTTGAGGTCATTTCGTTTTGCAACTAATTTCACGTTTGTGAATAGCCGCCTTTTGGTTACTCTATGACCAAGTTGAGAAGTTAGGAAAGTTTGTGGCTACCACAAATATTATTTTCTGGATTTTCTTAGTAGTCTCAAAGTTATTTATACTTTTTTTTAATAAATCCTAGAGCTTAAATTATATGAAGTCGTTAAAAAAAGGCTAGATTCGAACGTAAAAGGCTAAAAATGCAGCATTGGTGCTGCTTTGCGTCCCATCTCTATCATCTCTCTATCTATCATCTCTATCAGCATTTCTTCATCACTTTGCCTATAAGCTACCTACTTTATTGCTTGTAGTTTACTTTTACCTAAGTTTTCATCAATTTTTGCGCAGTGTAAAGCCATTGAAATGCTTAACAATTTGTTTGTCGTTTTATTAATTTGACTTTTAAACTTTTCCAACACTATTTCTTCCATCTGTAACATACTTATAAACTAATTGAATATGGCTGTTCACATGCTTTGACTGTAGGGCATTCAAATAGTTTGAGAACTCATATCGAACTTCGTTCCATGCTCCAACTGCCGCTTCGGGCTGGTCCCTGGGAAAAGTTTTTGCCTTTATGTTGTGAGCAAGCAATTTGTTATTCTGGTTAGTGAAAATATTTTTGTTAATTTTTCCTACAAATACCACCGCAAAACGTGTACGTCCCGCACTCTCTCTCTCTTTCTCTCTCTCTCGGACTCTCTGAAAACCAACTAAACAAAACTCTTTTCAAGCCTTTTTCCATTGGAATTTTTCGTTTTAACATTTTTGCGGACTGCAGTAAAAATTTTTTTTTTTTTTGTTTTCTCGTTTTTAATTCTTGTTTATTTATTAAAATTTGCATTTTGGCTTTATAGTTTTCGAAATGCTTGTCATGTTTGGATGGAAATAACTATTGAGGTGGCTGACTATTTTTTTTCTTACATTCGTAAAGAATGTAACATTTGGTAAATAGCCCAAAGTGAATGGATCAATATTTGTTTAGGCACATTGATTGGCTTTAAACTGAAAAGTATAGCAAATCAATTATAGACATGTGAGTGTGTGGGTATAGGTAAAACAAAGCAAACACAAGACTAATTGAATTGAACTCTAATTTCGTACCCCTTTTCCTCTCCACATCCTGTCCCTGTCACTCTCTCTCTCTCTCTCTCTCTCTGGTCCAATTATTTTCCTTTTGGCCAGTTCGATTTTATCAAGGCGCACTAATTACTCGCACGCGATAACCGCAATGCTTGCATCACATTCATAAATCACGTATACGGCATGTTGGCTTGTGGTCACCAGACACAGTTCAGCAGCAACAGTTTCATTAATGGGTTAGTGTTTTTCATGCGGCTTATGAAGTCTCCCGCTGCTCTTACCCCTCCCATCCCTTGTCACAGGATGACCGCAGCTCAAATGATTAACAAACCATGCAAATTTGCTAGGTAATTGATGAGCAAAGCTAATGAACAGTCCAAAAATGAAAAGTTTAGGCAAAATTTTTGTAAAAATTTTGCGATCATAAACATGTGCATATTTAATTGAGTGCAATAATCAGGCACTTAGAGAGTAAAGTATTGGAAATAAAGAGAAAGATAGAGACTGGAAAAGTGCTCTGCACTATCTGTCAGATTGATTATTTATCAGTATCGGAATGCAAGAGAATATCTTTTGGTATGCCACTCAAAGAGAATGCAAATTATATTAACTGAATGATTGTGGCACAGCAATTGCCGCCTTCTTCTGCAAATATTTAAGAATGTCTTTATATATAAGCAAAAATATTTTAAGTCATAAAATGCTTGGAACATCTGTGAAAAGTAGTTCATCAAATTAAACTATGCAGCATGATGACAATGTTGGCAATGATGACAACGACCCCCAACATAAAACTAACTGAATCTAGGCGAGACCACACCCATTCACACCCCGCTCCCCCCACAAACACACACAGACATATTTACTATGTGCAAGTAACTAGTTCGCCTACTTGAACTTTGTTATCTTCGCTCACACAACGTACGAAATGACTATTTAATTATAAAAAAGAGAGAGAGAGAGTGAGAGACGAGCAGAGGAAACGAACTTTTCATTAAGAGGACACCAACTTGTCCTTAGTGTTTGTATGTAGTAGTAGCACAAGGGGAAGACTCAATTAGCGATGCAGCAAATTTAATTGAAGAGCTTAAAAAACGAGAAAAACACACACACGCACACACACACGTACACACACACACCTACACACATTGAGAAAGAGCAAAGAGGTGGGAGTAATAACCATAAACAAGCTTAGCGTAAAAAAGCTCAAAATCCATCAAGCCAAAGGACAGGTGTGGATTTACATTTTTGCATATGTACACAACCCCTCCCCACCATCTGCACCCTAGCACTCCCTACCAAGGCCCAATCCCCTGCTGAAATCCCTTTAAGCTTGCCTTCAGTTAAAATGCCAGGACATACAGGACTCGACACTCACACACATTCAGAGGACACGCAATATACAAAAGTCAGTCGAATCGAAAACCAGAATTTCACGTTTTTCGTCCATTACTTTTGACATGCATCACCGCACTGGCTAACAAGGGAAGTAATAGGGGCAGTTGAGGGCCGTGGGTCAAAAGGGATGTGGGAACGCACACAGCTGCGTATCCATAACCCCAATATTACTTCTGATGCTGATAAATTGTCAAACCCAATATCTGGCTTAATGATCCGAAAACACTTTTTGTTGCCAAACAAAATTCCATTTCAAGCAAAAGCCACACAATTAAATAGAAAATGCATTTCATTCAAACAAAAATAGATTATTCAATTATATTATATAAAATGGACAATGCCATTGCAATTTGAGTTTTAGCCCAAATAGCCCAAATGATATAAAGCCTATGCAATGGCAGGCTAATTAGTCACAGAAATGACCATACTTTAATGGGTCAGACAGAAGGAAAGAAGGAAGTCCTTAGGTAAAGTAAAGCCATGAGATAGATGATTTATCCATTAATGGTCCGGGCGCATAAGTCAGAGCTCAGATTATAATTAGCCACTAATAAACAAAAGATAAAATGACAATTTTTCGAGCTATTAAAGCGAGAGCTAATTCTTAATTCTGTGTAAAGACATTTTTAGCAAAATAAAATAAAACATTGCATTTTTAACCAGATTTACCGAATATCTCCTAATAAATCTAATAGTCGAACCAATTATGAGTCTAACTAAACTAAGCTCCGTTTACAAAAATCATCAAGTCCCCCCTCCTTCACCCCTTTAAAGACCCCTTTATGACCTTTTCCAATGGTCATAGAACTCATTCCTATGTCATTTTAGATGTTTTGAATTGGGCGAATATCATTCGATAAGTTCAGTTTCAAATTATACCAAAATTCAAAAATCCCTTTTTATTACCTAATAATTCGAAAAAAAAATGTACCTAAATTTACTTTAAAATCTATATTATAGAATAGGCATTCGTATAGAGTAAAAAACTAAATAGAATTATGTGAAAATCTCCCAAATAGGCAACCTGGAAAGTAATGACGCGTTTTTCAGAGTAAAAGTGCTTTATTCGGTTTATCTAAATAAAAGAGAAATGCATTTTAAACTGTTTTGGAATATTTTTCATTTGTTTTTTATGCATTTATTTCATGACGAACTACAAAATGTGCGTAAGAAATATGGAAAAAAATCTCCTAAAAGCGATTCCCAAAGCTCGTTAACAAAAATGACAGAAAACTAATTTGAAGCGTCATATAAGCCACAGCATTTTGAATGTTTAGAAAGAAAACTATTAACAACTGAGTTTAAGCTCAGTTTAAGGTTGTCGAACAATATGATTTTGTGTGTGTTGGCGGCAAGTTCATAGATAGCTAAGTTCAAGTTAAATGAAAATTCTTTCGGTTTGCCGTCATAAATATATATGGAGCAGGGTCTAAGGGTTAAGGTCATCACACTTAATGGCCAAAAACCGAAACTGAACAAAGAAGAGAACAAAAACCTTCAGTCAATGACCGTTTCATATGGCAAAATAATTGAATTTTTGTTTTTCACAAAGACCAACAGCCAACGGGAAAGAGAGACATAGAAAGAGAGAAATAGAAAGAGAGAGAAAGAAAGAAAAATTACTTGCGGCAGCAGCCGAGACATTGATTTACGAGTTGGCCATTTCGCTTCATTTTTACTATCATCATAATTTCATGTACCATTGAACTGAACTGGACAACCACTCACACACATTTAGATGAGTAATAAAAATAGCAAAAAAAAAATATATAAAAATATAATAAATGTATGTGGTATATTGACATTGGTTAACTGTTAAAAATTGTTGTATAAAAACTTTGACAATTCACCAAAAAATCTGTACAACAATGTTTAAGCTCAGCCGAACACTTTTTGTTTTGCCCAAAAGTGAACTGTTTTAGCCTTGAGTTTTACTTTGTTTGCTTGCCATTTATGGTCCACCTTACCACCCTTTTTTAGTCACTCTCTTGCGCGCTTTCTCTCTCTCTATGTTTGTATATCAAAAGTTTATGCTTTCTGCATTGGCCTTCAAAAATTGTGTTCGAACCATAAATATTTTATGGTTTTCTAAGCGCACTTACTCAACGCTCTCCGTTTGTTAGTTTCCAGACAATATTCCCTTTCTTTATTTTGGCCTTTTATTATTTTTATTTTTGCTTATTCCTTTAGCCACCACCAAGAAGGGAAAACCCCAATTCAGCAGGAATTTAATACACTTTCTCTAGAATATTTCAACATTTGGCTTCAGCTTCAGCCTCAGTGGTCAGTGCGTTATGGAAACGTGACTGAATTTGGCAAAAAAGATTTGCGCAGCATATAACAAAATATTTTCATGCAAGGGGGCCCCATGTAATGTAATTGATATGGCACACACACACACACAGGCCAGGAAAAAATAGAGACAGAGATGGAGAGAGCGAGAGAGAGGCAGAGAGAGAGAGAACGAAAGCCAGTTGGTAGTCGTATGTATGCAAATAAGTTATGATTTGATTTGTACCAATGCAGGCAAAAATTTATGACTAGTAACAGCAGCCGCAATAACAACAACAGTAGCTACAAACTGGCTTTGTTGTTGTTACCAATTTGCATAATGGCAAAACGAAAATGAAACTGATTCTCCCCCCTTGTATTTCCCCTGAACGACAAACTAAACTGCGACGGCACCTATTTTTGTGTGTTCTAGTGTGCGCCCTTATAAGTAGGCTATACTTTTTTATTTAGGTCTCTCAGAAACAAATCAAATTTACTTAACTCAAGCAAATGAGTATATCACTGTTATTGACTCACCATTATTAACTAACTGGCGCCAATTTTAGAATTCTAAATATAAGTCCAATTATAGTTTTATTTTTATTGGAACAACTCAGAAATTGTGTGACTCTCAAATTACTTTATCAAATGATTGAAATCGTTTGAATGTGATCTACCTAACTTTACTATAATAATGTTAAATATGCCTAAAACCAACGAAAAAATATTTAAATTCTTAATCAAGTTTCATCATTTCAATTCAAAAGTTCAGATAAAAGCTATAGGTCTAACTCTGAATTTAAAATAGCTATAATGGCCATGGATTGTCTGTCCAACACCTGAGTATGCCGTTTTTTTAGCCTAGTTAGACACGAGCAAATTAACTTTAAGAGAAGCGAACGTGATGGGCTTATAACAAACTTCATACAAGAATTTAGAATTTTCTTTGATTGTATCAAGGCGTTTTAAATTGTCAACATGAAATATTATTGTTAAACTTCATTTAAATCCAAGATTTTTAATTAAATTTTACCGATTACAGCTTTAAAAGTGTCCACAAGTTATCAATTAATCATCAAGAATAACTCTTAGTTTTAGAAAAAAACAAATTATCATAAAATTCAAAAATTTGACTTAGCATGTTTATTATAAGTGAACTAAACTAAAACAAATCTGATATATTCCAATTGGAAATCGTCTGTAATATAAATTTAAACATCGAAATAACTTAATCCTGTCATTTGCTAAGCTAAATCTATTGCCAATTGTATAAATTGTATAGACACAAGACACTATTCAGAACTTACTCTCCGTTTCGTTAAAGAAATTATCTAGTGGCGCCCACTAACGCTTAGAAGTCGTACTAGTCGTGAGGCAATTTCCTTTTATTCTTTTCTTAGAACTATTTAAGGCAATTTCCACACACAATTTTATTTTGAACTTTGTCACCTTTAATTGAATCTTTAGACTAACTTGAGCACAATTACAAGGCACTAGTTTACAATAACCAGCTAAAACCACTCTTACACCTCACTTCCTCATCATCACTCTTCTGTCATCGGGTTAGCCACATCAGGTTTCAGTTGATAAGCAAGGGAAAAATATCTTTAGACACACTCTCTGTGTGTGTGTGTGTGTGTGTGTGTGTGTGTAGCAATAGCAATTTGGCTGCTATACAATTACAACACGAAACAACTTTGATGCGTTTGCTCTTTCACTTGCAACGATGTTGGTTGTGTTTTTGTCCTCCATACCCCCACCACCCGCCAACCCTCTAACCGACCATTCTCCCCCTTTTTTTTTATTCTTCTTTTCGTTGTTGTTTATTTTGTTAACCAGCACACAAAAGTGCCCTCGCCGTTGCAGTGGCAGTTGCAGTCGCAGTCTCAGGTCTCAGTTCTCAGTTCTCAGGTCCCAGGCAACGCACTTGACCAACTGTGGCACGTGTTGTCGCATTGGCTATCCTCTCCTCACCTACTCTCTTTTTGTCTCTCTCTCTCTCTCACTCTCTCTCACTCTGTGTGTGTGTGTGTGTGTCCCTAGCCATCTCACTCGTTGCTTTGCTCGACACTCTGTGGCTCGCTTAAGTAATGCTTGCTTTTCAGTCCAAGGATAAACTTTTATTTTTCAACCATTTTGCTAGTTTTCTTTTAGCCATGCCATGCCCTTCCCTTCCCTTACCACTTTCCACTTTTCACATTTTCTCTCTCTCTCCACGCCACAGTGGAGGCTCTTTCTCTCTCTTATTCATTGCTTTCGTTTGTTTTGTTTGCCACACGGTCACGTGTTACCTTCAGAGAGCCCAGATACATTGCAGTCATTGCTGTTGCTGTTGTTGCATATTGCATGTTAGCTACGTGCAGCAAGCAGAGTCCAACAAAAAAAATTTAAGACCACAAAATCCCTAGGAATATGCCAAAAAGCTGTTCGCGCTTTAACCAATTTTTGTCATTAACATTTTTGGCACACACTTTGTTAGCTGCTTTTCATTTTACATTTTCAGTTATTTGCCCTATTTATTCTATATGTCAACTTTCTCTTTCGCTTATTCTCACTCTCTATCTCTCTCTTTTCTGTTGTCTGTCTTTTGGCTAATTGGCCAACAAAATGACATCCTAGTCAAAATTTAATTGCCTGTCATAACTGGCTAGCATTTTTCTATTGTATTTTTTTTTTTCATATTTTCCACCATTATGTTTACGCTTTTGCTTCTTTTTGCTGGCTGCTGTTCTTACTGCCGCTGCTGCTGCTGCTACAGCTGATGTTGTTGTTGTTGGCATAAGCTCTGGCAATTTTCAATTAACATGTTTGCTTTGTGAGGCGACACAGTCGAAACCGAGTACAACACAGCGAAACAGTTGAAATGTCAAGCAGAAAGCGCAAAATTTTCATAAAAAATACACAGACACATAGACAAAACAAACACACACACACACACACACACACACACACAAACACAGACTTAACTACGTAGAATCATTTTCATTAGGGTGTTTCGTTTCCTATTTTGCTTATCTGAATTTTAATTTATGAAAATAACATCTTATTAAACGTCATCGTCTTCATAAAGCAAAAAAGCCTGCCGTGTAAAATTTTTTTGCTAAATGAAGTTTGTCAAAGACCTACATAGAACAATAGGTATTACATATCGTTGAGCTCTCTTGCAATGTCTTATAATAAATCTGTCTAAGAAACTGAAGAAATCAACAGACTAGCTGATAAAAGTCTGTAAACTACAGACTCCAATAACAGCTGTTAATAACATTTGCTCTTACATTAACATAGGCAACTAAAAGGCAAAGTTTGGGGGGTGAAAAAAATCAGTTGGAAAAGCGATCGGTAATTTTCAATATTTCACCCCTCAGTAAATCAGCCAATTAAGCCAATTCGGTTAGTTTAAGTTAACAGAAATAACAGAAATCATTATTCGCACAGAGCATAATATGTATGAATTACAGAGGCTGTTCTAAAAAGAGACGATCTGAACCAAATTACTTCTTTCAGGGTATGCAAGTCCAAGTCCAACAAAGATTGAACCACCCTAACAGATGTACACACATACATATACATTTGTATGTACATCCATATTTGTGTGTACATTTATGTGTTTGTGTATATGTGTTTGTGTTTTTGTAATGTCGCCTGGTCAAATTTGCATTTTTAAGTGAAATTTACGTTGGTGTTTATGACGGATATGTGTTGGCTGTTGGCTGGTTGGTTGTTTTGGTTGTTTGGTTGTTGGTGTTGCTGGTCTCTGGACAAGTGCCAGGGCAATTTATGTACATGCATAAAAATATCAAGCCATAAACTCATAAAATACACTGCAAGCCAAAAAACATAACAAGTAGCCTTCTACCTACAAGAATACATACATGCATACACACATACATACATACATTAACGTACATATCGTACATGTATGTATCTTGATTTTAAATTTCAGTTTTATGTTCACGTTCCATTTATGATATGAAGCAAAGCTTCATATGGGAGGCCGTTTATTAATAATGTGAGATACATTTTCACAACTGTGAATCCAAAAGAATTTTTAGAGAAATCGTTGTGCAACTTCGTTGAGATAAGCACAAATTCAATTTTGAAAGAGAACCCCCCTTAATAGGAAATCTTTCAAAATGAGACTGAATGTAGCTATAGTAAAGCTATACATTAATGATAATTTCAACCCAAGATCTATATTATAGGCAAATTTCATAAACTACCTAATATATATTGAATGAAAAAATTTTAGTCTTCAACTGCCTTTTGCATTATATATAGTTTGTTTATAAACAATTGAAATGCCAACTCTGAATAAAAGGATCCATAAATCTACAATTTCGAACATTAAAGTTTGACAAGAAGTAATCATGATTTTGCTAGGACAAAATAACATACATTTTTCTGAGTGTATTCAAGTATACACATATCAAACATTTTCATTTTCATTTAGATTTTAATTAGCATTTTAACTGTACTATGAACGGCTGCCACATAAACCCACTTAAAATTTTTGTACTGGACAAACACATTAGACAGCATTTAATTAGGGCACACAAAGCCCGGAAAAAATAACAGAGTACTTGAAGGGAGAAGGAGGCAACTGAACTGAACTGAAATCCAAATTAAGAAAGGGACAAGGACGATAATTCTTTCAGTAGAATCCCAAAAATATAAAAAAAAAGAGACTACTTAATTGAGTTGCAACTGGGTAAGAGGCGACATACAAACACAATATGATATCTCTTATACACAGTTTTGTTTGAGTGTGTGGGTGTGCGAGTGTGTGTGTGGCAATCAGACAGAAAGACGGATTTTTATTTGTACAAAATGCAATGTTTAGTTTATTTTGTAGCTTCCGTCCGGTTGCTGTCTCAGTTAGTCAGTCAGGCATGGAGCAGCCGAGGAGCCTCCAGTCTGTGACTGTTTTCTCTGCCTGTGCCTCTGGCTTAGCATCTCTGGGTATCTGTTCCTCCTACGCTTGGTTGCCACTTCCCGTACCAACATTGCCATTGTGCGGCGGCAACTGACTGACTGTCTGTCTGTCTGTCTCTCTGTCTCTGTGTCTGCCTGTTTGCCAACTGTGTCTGCCTCTGTTTGTGATTTGACGATTCAAACACACAATACCCCAAGTATTTATAAACACATACATATATAGGAATACATATGCATATAAACGATATAATATATATGTATGTGTGTGTGTGTGTGTGTGTGTGTGTGTTTGCGGGGCCACGTCTGCAAATTTCTGTGGGGCAATTTTCAATTCATTTTCATTTCATATTCAATTTGTCATTATGCGCACTTGGCACTTTCTACTCCCTCTTTCGGTGGCCAAGCCGCTTAACAAAACTTTAATTAAAAATTTACGGCGGCACACTGGGCGTATACGCAACTTTGCAACTGATACCCATATTTATGTTTGTGTATATATGTTAACAAAGTGCAAGCTGGTTGACTTATTCAATGCAAATCAATTACACTTGACTTTACCCACAGTCACCACCCCTCTCTCACTCTCTCTCTCTCTCCCTCACACACAACCACACCCACACCCTCCAGCCAAGCGTCAACCGGTTATTGGTATCAAATGTCAACCATCAACTACATCAACCAGGATGCACTTGCTCAAACAGCCAAAGGGGAAAATATGGAAAAACCAAAACCCTTTACGTATCTCTATAGTTTACAGATTTATAGATAAAATGAACTAAATCTTTTTGTTATCTTAGAGTAGTCTACAGTTGACACAGTTTATTTATTGTTTAATCACTTGTATTGTGATTAAAGTGCATTGCCATTAATATTTCTATGCCTTTTAGCAATTATTTGTATTAAATTCAATAATAGTATTAAATGCTTATTTTGTATTTAAGAGCGTCTAGAACAATTGGTGAAGTCTTATAACAGTTTGAGCTGTGATTCAAGGTAACAAATAAGATAACAGTGAAATTAGCAGAGATCATAACAGAGAGAGGATGAAGCATTAACATTTCCTTGCTAACATTGTTAAAGCCGATAACAGTGGGTGACCATCTTATCATTACCATTAACATTGCTAGGTCGCTGTTGACTCATACTTAATTTGATAACAGAATTGATCTTTAATTTGAAAGGTCTTTGAATTAAAAGCGAAGAGTGGCCTAATTAAACTTGCTTTTAGAATTTTATTTAAATAAATTTTACAATATTTTTACTCCTTTTAATTTTAATAATATATATAGCCAAAAAAATAAGTGAAATTGCTGCTTAAAAGTTTTTTTAAATTTTGGTCTTTTTACTTGATGCAATATGCAGCGTTCTTTCTTGTTGTTGTTCGGATGTGTCCCACATAATGCAACTGGATTACTTGTTTGGGGTCAACAGGGGGCAATTGTGGGTCAACAGTTGCTGTAATTTATATAATGACCTTTGAGGTGTCTAAGCTTTGCTCAATCTTTCATATATGTATGTACTCTTATAGTTGAAATATGCTCTCTGCCGTAAGGCATAGCCACAGGATCATTAACCATGCATTACAAGTTTTATGTAATACGAATTCGCAATCCAATTGATTCCCTTGCGATTCAATGCTTTTTCTAAGTATTAATAAATGGCTTTGTTAAATTAAAGTTAAACATATATATTTATAAAGATTGTGAGGAAATGTATTGCTTTTGGTTTTGCTTTCAACGTTTATTTTTATATTTCGTTTAGCTAAATAATTGTGGGTCATTAGCTGGCTGAGTCATTGGCAACTCATTACATGCAACACACACACACACACACACACACACACACACACACACACACACGTACTGAGAGACTTTTCGAATGTGGGTGTGGCATATATTAATAGGCCAAGTCTGGGCAAAGTATGAATGATGCTAATGCCAGAGGCATACAGAGGGCGGGGAGGAGTTAAATGACGTCAGCCCTGCAAGGAGCAAAGAGACCAGCAAACGTTTGCTTTGTCTGGTTGAATTTGGTTTGGGGGTTTGGGTTCGATTTGGTTCAGTTTCAGTTTGGTTTGGTTTGGTTTGCCTTGGTTTGCTTGGGTCTGGTTTTGGTACGTTCTCCGAGAGCGTAAATTTAAATAAATGCTTTGAAGCACACTAAAAGCGATTTATCTTTGTCGATTGTGGATTACGGACCAAAGAGGAGAGACAAAAAAAGAAAAAAAATGAAAAAAACAACAAAACCAACAAGCCGGGGGTCGCATGGGTGGATAACAAAAACAACTACTGCTCTCTCTCTCTCTCTCTCTATCCCTCTCTCATGCTCTACAGCTATCTCTTTTATTGTGTGTGTTTGCACAAAGACTTGTCAGTCAACGCAACAGCAGCAGCTGCTCAATGGCTACCCTTCAGCCACTGCTCCAGCTCGCAGCTCCCAGCTCCTGCTACTCATCTCCTGTTTGGTGTTCTGCTCATCAGGCTTCCCTTTTTTTTTCTCTCGCTTTCCTTTTTTTTTTTTATTGATTAATCGTTTCGTCTGCCTCACAATTTCTTCATCTAGGCATTTGCTTCTGCCTCCATTTGCCACTTAGGCCAATTTTGCGCTGCAATGCCAGCAATCTAAGCAATATGCTTCTATTTAGCCCTTTTTTCCTCATATAGAAAAGTCGATAAATTATTAGTTTGGTAAATAAATAAAGCAAAGCTCCCAAATAAGAAGAGAAAAAGAAAGAAATAAGAGGAAAAGTGGAAACCACAAAAAAATGTGAAACCAAAGAAAGGCTAAGCAAAGCAAAAAAAAAAAAAAGAAAAGTCAGAAAGAAAAAACAGCTTATGGAAACATAGAAAGTTTTGCTGCCTCTATTTTTCCCTTTTTATTTCTTTGGTTTATGTTGTTGTTGTTGTTGTTGCTGCTGCTGCCACACATGTGTCCAGGCCGCAAAAGGACCTTACAAAATGCCGCCACTGCCACTGCCACTGCCTTTGCCGCTGCTGTTGTTGTTGTTGTTGTTTTTGTGTTATGTGTCAGCTGTCAGACTAAAAACACCTAAGCAAATATACATACCCATACACACACACACACACACGCTCTCACACATTTGTGTAGGTGGCTGTGTGTGTGTGTGTGTATGTGGGTCCTTGTTCCATAAGTGAGAATGCTTGTAAAGTGTGTGTAATCAATCATTTATGAAATTACGCTACTTCCGCTTTTGACAATTTCTTTCAACGACCATATCCTCCTTCTCTCCTACCATCTTCTTCTTCTCCTTCTTCATTTGCCTCCTGCTGATGCCACACTTCTTCCACCTACCTCTCACCCCAACCCCACGCCTCGTTGATGACGTAAGGGCAAATGCAAATTTATTTACACATTGCCACACATTTTCTGTGTATATGAAACACACGCGCCGCCACTGCCATCAAATCGAAATCTTCGATGGGCATAGATTATGGACAGCAACATCAACAACAACAACAACAACAACAACCAGAAAAAACCTGAAAACTTTTACAGACACACACACAAACACACATACCCATGATTATGTGTGAGTGAGAAATGAAGATTTTGTCACTTGCTGGCAACATGTTGAAATAAGTGTTGCCCACTTTTAGGCACCAAAATGGTAACTTCTTTTTTTGTTGCTAACGGCATAAAAAGCGAACATAAATTTGGTCTAAAAATAGTTTCTAATATTCATTTATCTAAAATCAAACTAAATATCTCACATAAACTAAATGAAAACTGATTTTAAAGCAGCTAAAAATAACTTTTTGAATGTTGTAGAGCATTAGCGATAGTAGGTATACATATATGTATATCTGAGCTTTTGAATTTAATAAATTTGTAAGCCCTTCTTAGTCTATATCGCCCTTACAAATCGCTTTAATCTTGGTATCTTGGTTTAAAGTTTTATAGAAATATACAACAGTTTCTACTGAACTCGCAATAACTTATGATAGTCAATCAAAATTAAGTTCAAAACTTTCTACTACTTAATTGCGACACAACTATGGCAGAATTTAAGGATTCTAATAAATTATCTACAACCTTGCAGCGGAGCCAATTTTTAGCTAAAGGACCTTCAAATAATCTTTCAAAGTTTCCTAGAACTGCTTATTTGAACTGTCTTTTGCATACTTTAGGGGCCACATTTTCTTTAGTACACCCCAGTAAATCCGCCAATATTATGGCCGCTGATATTTCATCGGATCATTTGAAAAATCAACACAGACCAATAAAAGTAACAGTCAATGCAATAAAAGTTTTGACACCTTGATGTGATTTTCTTTGTTTTCACAAATTATATATATGCCTCCATTATTAAAAAGAACGTAAGAAGAGCTTTCATTGATCTCTTAGTAAATCTTTATCCATCAACAAACTAGTTCTGTTTGAGCAAACTATTTAAATGGCTTTTAAAATTTACATGGTTTGCTTTGGTTTCGTGAAATTAAAACCATTTTACACCTTTATTTGTGTTTTTTTTTTTTTTTAACTCGTTTAAGCTTGCTCTCTTTGTTCATTTGCTTTTTTTCTATTACACTTAATCAAATTTATGACAAGAACATCAAAGCGAAACCTCTTTTCTTTGCCCACAGACATGGTCTTTCTTAAACGGGGTGTGTCGCTCTCAGGTTGTCATTTGATTTGATAATGACCAGAAGAACTGAATGAAAACATTGTCTCTGTCGTTGTCGACCCTGCCTACTTATTTTTATTTTTATTTATTTTTTTTTGTGGTTTCTGTGGTTGGCCGCAATGTCAAGTAGCAGCCAAAGTATGAGAAGGAACGAAAAGCAGTCAGCCTTTTGACTAATTAGACACAAGCTGCGGTCGAAATGTAAAATCTCATAAATAAAATGGTCAATTATGATGATATGGAAATGTCAGTCAAGTTGTTGGCCCGATTCGGTCATTCGAGCGGTTTGCTCAAAGTGAGGTGGATAGGCGAAATGGTTAAATGGCCAAGCATAAGCATATCATCAATGATAAGCTTGGACAGCTTAATTAATTTAAAGGAGACTTGGAGTTTGATATTGGACCATGGAACATTGGGTTAAGCACACAAGCCAAAAACGTGTTTCGTGGCCGAAAAGGAAGATGCGGCTGCTGCTGCTGCGGTTGCTGCTGAACTGGAAACACGACGACCAACAAACAACGGGGAAACTTTGGAAATCAGCTGAATGCGACAAGAGAGAGCGCGAGAGACACACACACAAAGAGAGAGAGAGAGGGAGAAATCGCAAGAGAGAGAGAGAAATCTGCGCAAAGTCAGAAAAAAATACAACTTTCTTAAAAATAAAATACCGATGAAAAAACTGAAATAAAATTTATACAAATTTTCTCACAGAAATTTATACATATTAAATAAAAAAGCAGCAATTAAAGCAGCAAATTTTGTTCAAATTTAACCGAAAATTCGTACATTAGTTTAGCACTAAATGGCAAAGGGAAAAGTCCCTTCATGTAATCTTCCTCTACAACTTATATAAACCAGGGAAAAACTTGCAGCCATGTGAAAGTCATGTGAGAGACAGTCACCGCAAGGGAGAAAGAGAAAGAGTGACAAGAGAGAGAGAAAACTGAAATTTTGCTGACTGGAAGTCCATGAGAAATCTCTCTCATTTCCAACGAGAAGAGAAGAGAGTGAAATATTTCGAACTAGAGATATGTTAAATTACAACTCCCTCCATCTCCCCCATCTTCATTGATGCTGCTCTACCTCCCTTTTGGTTAGTTTAAAGCCCTTGGCTGTTGTGGTTTATTTTTTTTGCTCTTTCTCTCTCTCTCTCTCTTAGTCTCTCTCCCGCTCTCTCATTTTGCTTCTTGTGGGCATTAAATGTGTGCCACCAGGCGTATGCGTAATTTAAATTTAAATTTGTATGTGTAAGTGACTGTGTGTGTGTTTGTACATATGTCTGCACCTCCTGCCTTACAAGTTTCGGCCCCTTACCTTACTCACTTACCCAGTCATCTTGTGTTGTGTATTTTTGGCCTGTCTGCTTAGCATTTGCCTCAAGAGTTGCGTTTTTTCAGTTTTTTTTTGCTTTTTTTTTTTTTGTTAATCAGCGCAATTCACATTTTTCTTCGCCTGCTGGAGCAGCTTGCCCCCCTTTTTTTTCCATTTTCTTGAATTCAAAGCTTTTCCTTTTTCATATATGCATAGGCATATGCGTTATGCGTGTGTGTGTGTGTGTGTGTATGTGTGTGTGTGTGTGAGTCTGAGTGTGTGACTGTGGCTGTGGGTGAGTGTGCCTGGTCCTCATTAGCGTGCTCATTGTCTTTAGGTTTTTAACGTCTTTTTCGCCCATAACACTCTCTAGTTCGCGCTCTCTCTTTCTCTGTCTCTCTCTCTCTCTCTCTCGCTCTCAGTCTCTGTTTACCTCTCTGGGTACTTTGGTCAGTACTTTAGGTATAAATAATTACCAATTACACGCAAAACAGACATCAAATATGCAGTTAAAATGTGACCAGATGCTGCTTGCAGCAGTCAAATCTAAACTTAAGTGCCACAAATTAACCGCAAACCTTCGCTCTCTACCCACCTATCTGCCATCGTATATATCCAACCTACCCCCCACCCCCTCCAGCCCTCTTTGAAGCATCCCCTACCGCCCCTACCGCAAAGCCATCTGTTCATGCTGATAATTACGAGTCTGAAATATGAAACCTTGGAAAAAAAAAAAAAAAGAAAACGGATTTTGAAGTGGCAGGCCACCAAACATGGTTAGTTCTTCTACACTGAGAGCAAAAATGGCTAGCAATTTGGTAAAAAAATTTCACAACCAATAAGAAAAGTGAAAGATAATAAGTCAAAACAAGCCATCTTGGAGCCAGAATGTTTCACATAAAAATTAACTTACACATTTATAAGAAGTAATCGAAATATTATATGAATTTTAAGATTTAGAAAGACAATTTCTGGACAGAAGCACTTAAAGCGATTCGAAAGTTTGAAAAAAAATGGAACAGATAGTCCTTTAATCTTTTGGACAACTTTCTTCTACTTTGTGTTTGTTCTTTAAACTTTGTGCAAATTTTTAAGCTCAGTGTAGATTTCTAGTTCGGTGTTTTTTTTTTTTTGTTTGTTAAATATTTTTTGCTTCTGCTTCTTCTTAAATAATTAATGAGCAGCTAAAAATGTCACGCAGCGCGCCAAAGTCGCAGGATGAGAAAAAGATTTTAAGCCAGTGACATTTTGGGGGTAAAGGGAAGGGAAGGGAAGGCGAGCACGGATAGAAAAAGCACAAAGAGCGAGCGAAAGCGAAAGAAAGGGAGAGGGCAAGTGGCATAGAAGGGTCAGGCGAGGGTTAACGGTCTCTGAATTTAGATGAAGTCGAAGTAAGAGTGCGGGCTTTTAATTAAACACCCCCCCTCAACGCCCTCACCGTCCTCCACACCCCCCACCAACACATCGCATGATTGGAGCACTTTATGAACTTGTTTCACTCACCTTACAATCATCGCACTGGTTGATCAGCGAATAAACCTGCCGGCAATCAAAACGAAACAGTATCTCGGCCAGCTCACAGGTGATGCGATTGGCCAACGAGTCCACATCGAGAACATCCTTGAGAATGCGTATGCACTCGGAACGATCTGTTAGCGTGGCATTTAGGGCTATGGTATGGAGGGCACTGAACACGCTACGTTCGCAGCAATTGCGTAAGCGGAGCGTACGGAGCCGCTCTAAAAGCTGGCCAGGTGAACGCAATGAGCACAAATGCTGTGGACTTGTCTCGGCTGCATCGCCCAGATAGTCAAGGCACTGTTGTTGCGGCTGTCGCTGTTCCTCAGCCTGCTGTGTTTGCTCCACATGCAGATGACTGTAATTTGGCGTTGGCATTGAATTCTCCTGCTTTTGCTTCTGCTCCGTTTCCAACTCAGGCTCCAACTCCTTTTCCTGTTCCTCCTCCTCTTCCTCCTCCTCTTCTTCATCATCATCATGCTCTTGCTCTTGGCTGGCTGTGGCTATTGTAGTTGTTGCCACTGTGGATGACATTAGCTCAGCATTATCATCAATCTCCATTTCCATTTCAGTGGTCGAAGGCAGCTCTGTGGCAGCTGGTGTACTGGCTACCGCCGCTGATGATGTGGCTTCAATATCCTTATTTCGTCTTACTCTGGACATAGGCTTATAGTTTGTTGTTACTTTTTGGTTGTTGCTTAAACGCATCTTCAATGTTTTGGCATTTATGAAATACTTGACTTTATTATTATCACTCCAACTTGCATCGGAGTAGGAGGCAGAGGTTTCTATCGGCTGCTGTGGTTCAGCTGCACAGGAACGTGGACAGATTGGGGGACCTGGTCCCTCATCCACCCAGGCCATTGGTAATGTTCCAGCCGAGCACTGACCCTGAAATTGCAAAACAAAACCATATATACATCAATTATAATGAATTTGAAATTAATTAAGTCAAATATAAATATAAATAGATATGAAAACATATTAAATATTAAATCTCCCCATTCAAAAAATGCAATTTATTCTAAACTGTCAACTAAAACAATCAAAAGCAATCATGTTTTTAATTAAACCCCTCCCGCTAGTTTATTAGCTTTAATTCTATTTCAACTTTGCTCGATTTTAGGCATTCAAAAGCATTCTAAATGCCAAATTGATAGATCTGCCTGTAAAATCAATGCGCATCGATATATTATCGATTTTTCTGCCAAGTAATTAAAGTGAGTAATCGATAAACATCATCGAGTGGCGCAACGGAACATTTTCCACTGTTACTAGAAAGAATTTGTATTTTTTGGTAAATTTTAAGAATTTTTACATACAAAAATAATAACAAAGTTTGTCTATTTTTACACACTAAGCTAGTTTTGAGTGCTGTATATTTATATCTCTCTTCTACATTTGTGGCATTTTGTATTTCTATTCCTCTTTCATTTGTTGGCTTAAGCCTAGCGATCCGATAGGTCCATTATCCAGGCTGCAATAACAAGAAGCTTAAACATAAGTTCTGTCTTACTGGCTTACTAAAACTGTATAACTAATGGACATAATTATTATACCCTCTGCAAGGGTATGAAACCCTACAAATGAAATTATATTATTATATGAAAATTATATGAAATGTCTTTGAATATCTATTCCATATTGAAACTTCATCTTCAATGCTCGATTCTATTTTAATATTTGTATTAAAAATTTTGTATTCCACACAATGTAAGCATTGTTTAGTAATCGTTTTGCTATTTTGCAAATATATGAACTAATTCTTGGATAAATTATATTATATTTAATTTCAGAATTAAGCTAACCAAGTGATACACATGCTTGTCTAGTAAGAGACACAAGAGCATCCTTGTGAAATGAAAAAGGGATGTGAGAATGTGGGGATATGGGGATGAAATGAAGGGGCGGATGATTCTTTGGGGGTTGATGACGGGTAGAAACAAAAAGTACTCTCGTATATTGAAAAAGTTTTGTGCACTAGCAACACCAGCAGCAGCAACAACAACAACCAAAGTCATAAAATAAAACAAAAAAAAAACCCAACAAGAGGCAGTCCAGCTGGTTAAGAAGGGAGGGGGGGAACTGAAGTAAAATAGAAACCAAAGCAACGAGACAGAGAACTGCATAAAGAGCTGCTGCTGCTGCTCCAGCTCCTGCTGGTTTTTTCGTTATTAAAATGACCGCACTTCGTTGGAATTTTCCACACCAGGCAACAACAACAATAACAACAACGAAGAACACCGAACAACATCGACGAGCAACAACACTCCAAACCAGTTTACGGCATTTTCCGGAATAACTATCAATATCAACAAGAAAAAAAGGAAAAAAAGAGAAAATCGCTTTACGAACACATTAAATATTTAAAATCCTTGCCATGGATGGCAGGAGGGCAGGGCAGGGCAGGGCAAGCGGCAGTGTGAATAGGAAGCTGAGAACATCATCGGAACTTCGAGAACTCCATGTGCAAATTGCATTACCAGGAATCGTTCATATTAAATGTGGAAAAAAAAAACTGCAAAGGAATTCCAAGAATTTGAAACCCAAAGTAGAAAAATATTGCAGCGACTAACAAATACCCTAACGATAAAGAAAACTTGAAAAAAATGTATCTTGATGTAACTAAAGAAGGACTTGAAAAGCAAATTCCGATAATAAAATAATATCTTAAGGGAATTTAGATGATCGCCTTTTATAGCATGACAATTCTTCTCTCTTCTTCTTCCAACAAAGTATCCTCTTTTTGCGTTGGCAGCACTTGAAACGGATGTACCATTCATCCTAAGCACTTTTAATTGTTTAGAATCGGTTTGAAGCGATACCCTTTACAAATTGTTATCAAATTATTTTGAAGAATAATTTTTTCACAGAACAATTTTAAGGTTATGTGTTAATAGCTAACAAACCCAAGCCAAAGGTGCAAGTGCAGGGCTGCCAACTTGACCCAGTGAAAGCTTTAAGACTAAGCAAAAGCAATTTGTTCGTTACATATCAATCTTTTACGTATTTAATATTTAATACCTCTCTCTGCTGCTGAGCTAAAGAATTATTTCTAAATGAAATCTGAAGGAGCCTGTCAATAGTTATTACGGTAAGAGAACATTAGGTAGAAATTGGGGAACATTTAAGTCAAGTTAAAATATTTTGTATATAACTTGAAAAATATGTTTTTTTTTTAACATGGGTTTTATTTAATATATCATCGATTAAAATTCACAGAAATATTTAATTAAATATAATCACTAAAAATAAAACATACAAATTTATAAAAATCCAATTAAATTTGAGTTTAGGCTTTGTTGAAAAAAAAAAAGACAGGACAAACAACACAACATGGCTACATTTTCCATATTTGTTTTTATTTATGCTAAAATATGAAATTAATTAAGATAATTGACTTAACTCTTTGATTTCAAGCTAAAGTTATATTCACTTTTTATTCATTAAAACACATTGAAATATTTAAAAAAAAATTAAAATCCATGGACTTAATATTCAGAGTCTCTTCAATCTATTTAACTTTTCTCTTACCTATTGCTTTTGGACAATAAACGACAATAAATTCAGTCAAATGTCATAAAAATATTGATGGCATAATGCTGATATAATTGAATTAGAATGACTTTAATAACAATTGTATTGAGAACAAACAACTTTCCGCCATCAACATGCATAATACCTTGGTACATGCCACAACTCTTTCAGCCCATTTGGGAGACATCGATGTGGACGATGATGAAAATGTCATGGTCATGGCGACGTCTGGCCTAATGCTGCTAAATTGATTTCAATAGCATTGAAAACTCTAATCCCATTCCCCTTGATTGACCGATTTGTACTGAACGAACGGGCAACCCATAGAGAGCGAGGAGAATGAATGAAAAGAGAAAGCAAGGGAGAGAAATATGTGCAACAATCAGGCAGAGCATAAAAACTCAATTGCTGCATGTGCCCAGAGTTGTGAGCTTCTACTCCTGCTCCTGCTCCTGGCTGTTGAGTTTTCCATGTAACCAAATACGCACATATAAACGTTTGTATATATGTATAACTGAACAATATGTATTGTAGGTGGGTATATACGAAGCAGGCAATAACAATAAGTTGAATTTCACTTGCATACACACACGCACACACACACACACACACAGGTCAGATTCAGAGTCAGAAGGCAAGGGACATCAGCGGGAAGAGAAAATTAAGGATCCAACTCAAATGAAAAATCATACAAAAGCTCTCGCACACACACACACACACATACAGAGACATCTAAATACAAGCACGTGTACAAGGGTCGGGCCCATTGTTGATTTAATGGCAGACCAGCTGCGGCCCAGTGCACAACAATGCGACCAGGAGGACTCCACCCAAGCCCACCCAAGCCTCCCAGGCCAACCAGCCAACCCAGCATCCAGGCGAAGGTCGAGCGGAGCATACACATACAATACACATTCCCTATAGCGGAAGGGACTTGAACACAGAGGGAGAGCAAGAGGCACCGGCAACGGCAACGGCAACGGCAGCGTGGGAGTGCAGGGGCAAAATAAAAAAAAAACGAAAAAAAAAGAAAAAGATAAATTCTTCAATTCGCAGCAGGCAAAATAAGAAATTACAAATTTGTAAAGCACTGAAAGGAGCAAGGGAAGCAGGATGCTCCCGGTGAACCCTCAACCCTCTAACCATTCAACCCTTATCCTGCCCTTAACAAACCCATCAAAGGAGCCATCGCTCCTCTTTGCACTTTCTCAAGAAAGTTTTCTGTGAAAAGTTTCAAGTTTTCTTCTTTGGTGTCATGCAAAATTCAAAGTTCAATTTTTACTCTCCATTTTAAACAATTAATTAGATATACAAAAAATTCTTAATGCTTTTGCTAAATAGCAACGAAAGTTTTGAAAAGGGAAATAGAAAATTTGTTACCATAAAGACAAATTTTCGTTTCAATCTGCTTAACCAAATTGAATCAAATTGATTTCCCTCCAATTAACCCTTAAACACTGAGAAGTTGGTTAAAAGAAAAAAGTCTAGAATCTTTCCCAACAAAAACATAACAATTTTTAAATAGAATTGGCAGATTTCTTATAACATCAACTATTACGATCAATTCCTAATTTAAAATTTGCATCATTAGATTATAGTTAACATATGTGAAAATATTAAGGATCAAATATATAACAAAACTTTTATAAAGGTCAAAAGTATAGAAATGCCTTTAAAAGATAAGGAAAATTTATTACAAAATATCAAGAACAATGAAGTTGAATTGGGAATAAATAAAATTTTAAAGTACAACTAATTGCTAGTATAACAGAAAGAAAATAAGATCAATTCCAATCCATTTTCAAAAATTAATTGAACACAGTTAGGAGTCCTTAAATAAAAGAAAGTTCCTGCATTGAAAAGACAGAAGAACTCAAAATTGATTATATTTTCTGCCTTTTTGGGGCCACAAAATCAAAGAATTAAATTATCAAATGAGATTTATTGCAATCAATTCAATTAGAATTTGCAGACAAAAAGAGATAATTGCGTTTTAGAGAGTCATAAACCTGTTGCAACTGCATCAAAGCGTTTAAATCCGTTCATGAATTTTAAAAATTCAAAATCAGTTTTTAAGACAATTTTCAGAAAACGCTGTTTTCTCCCAATTGGGAGAAACAATTGTTTAACCCCTTTCGTCCCTCTCCACCTGGCTCGATAAACATTTTCCATTTGCCTGTGCAACATTTATGAATTGGCAAATAAATATTTAAGATTTGTTTTCTGTATGTTTGTGTGTGAAAATGTCCGAGACAATTTTTGGCCAAATGAAATATTCATAGAATAAATGAAATTGCAATTGCAGGAGGAGAAAACACGTGGCTAACAGCTAAAGCATACATGTGTACCACACATAAACACACACACACATACACACACACACACACAGAGAGAAAGAGGTAGGCGTTAAATGCCTGGTCAGTTCCTCCTCTTGCTACAGTCAGCAGTTCCAAGCCTTTGCTTTACTCATGCAAGTTGTCATCAACTGGATGGATTGGGGTTAGATGGGAAAGGGGAATGAGTCCTGTGGATGGTGGGTCCTTGGGTGTTGGCTTAACAACAAGTTGCAAGCCAGAGAAAGACAAAGAGCGAGAGAGAATAACTAGCAGAAGTAAAAACGAGATACAAAAAAAGACTTAAACAAAGCCGGCATAATGGAGTATGCATTATGCCTAAATGTCCTTTGTGATGTTCGCCTTTGTCTCGCTCTCTATCTCTCTCTCTCCCTCTCTCTCTCTCTCTTTCTGGGTGTCTTATGTATATGAATGTTTTTGCAGGTTGAAAAATTGAAAGGAGGCCTAACGGGGGGGAGAAAGAGGTGGCAGATGTAGCCGTACCCACAATGTCTAATAAGTAGCCAAGCAAAGTCTACGGGGAGGCCCGTAAAATGCTTAGACAATGAAAATGGACTTCACTCACAATGATATCAACTGGGGAATGAATGAAAAGCCAACAGTCACAGTGGCGAGCGGAGGGGAGAGAATTGGGGGGGTTGGGGCGGATGATTGAGGGGAGCGGGTTGAGTTTCATGCCGCTGGCAAAGCTAAAGCACTTGACCCATGACAGTTTAGGAGACAAGCGACCTACGACAGAGATTACAAAATGTATGCTAAGTTTATGTCTCTGTGTGTGTGCGTCTCTCTGTCTCTCTCTCTCCCCCCTTCCTCCTCCCACTCTCTGTGTTTGTGTGTATTTTATGTGTACCTCTTGATAGATAAGAAATTAGATATTTATATTAGCAAATTGAAAACATTGTAGATGAAGATTAGTGTCCCTGAGACCCCAAAACTTAATTAGCAAATATTGCTCATTTTGCTTTTCACTTAATTAGCTGCAAATTTTAATGATATTCTTCAACTAAATCTAGATAACAGTCGACTAGAGTATAAATTAATTGTAGAGCAAACTGTTTATTCTATTTTATATATAATTTGGGCTCGAAATATAGGACTTCCTTTTTAATAAGACATCTATTTTTTAATATTTTTACAGTTTTTTACTTAAACGACTTACTTTGCTTTCTTTTGGCAACTTTTGGTTTTCATCGTAAGATCTTAAAAGTCTCTTTCTCCTTTAATTAGCATACTTTTTTGGGCATCTTAGACCCAAAGACCAGTTTACACTTTTTAAATGGATTATAGTACACTGAATCTGAATGTGAGGTTCGTGTGTTCGAAATTGACTCTGGTTTAGAGGCAATTCTAACGATTTTAAAGAAGTTACCCAACAAAAAAACCTGGCTAAGTTTACAAGTAACGTCCCCAAACTCACTTTTTTGCGTTACGTAATGGTTGAGGGGCCTCTTGAGATGCGACTTTGTTTTTTCCAAGGCCAAAACTAGTGAAGGTGGCAACTTTCTGTGCTTTCCAGTGTTGGCAAACAACTCAAAGATTCGTTATATTTTTAAAAGTGGTTTAAGTATGTGGAATTTCCTTTTTGCTTCACATGAAAATTGTTCAATGAAATTTCAATTCAATCTCAGCCAGATTTCAATTAACATTTTTTCTTTCATGCCACAAAACCAAGCCCCATTATGCTTGCCATCACCACGACACACACAAACACACACACACATACAAACACCACATAGCCATCAGCAGCACCACCACGATTCTTGCCACAGCCACACAAAGTTCAATTAGTTTGCTTGGCGCATAATTAGCCTTGGCTTAGTAGGAGTAAAGTGAGTTGCTGATGTTCGTGTCGAATGCCAGTTTTTTTTTTCTCTCTCTCCCTTTCTCCCTCTCTCTCTCTCTCTCTCTCTCTTCCTTAATTTTTTTTGGTTCGTTTTTGTTTGTTGCACCTTCCCGAGAGGAGAGCTGTGGCTAAATGTTAATTGCTTAGACAATTTGCATTTGAGGTCGCCAAATTGTCAAATGGCAAATGGTAAATTGAAGAGAATGAGCTAAACTATTTGGCCTAAAGAGACACACAGAAAGAGAGAGAGAGATATGTATATAGAGAATTTCAATTGATTTGTGGCTATGGATATGCATTGATTAGATCATTTTACCAAAGGGGAATATATTGTTCAGCGAGTATGTGTGTGTGTGTGTGTGTGTGTGTAAGCAAAATACACAAAACAATTACATTAGCCAGAGGGAATGAGAAACACAGAGACACAGAGAGAGAGTGGAAGAGGAGCAAGATAATGCAATTATGTGTTGAAGGGGTCCATAAATTGCCCAGGGACCTCTGTGCGGACTAAGTGGAGCATTGCTCCTGCTGTCGTTGCTTCTCGTCCTTCATGCTGATACGTTTCTTTTTTCACTTTTTTTTTTTTGCTCTGCTTTTTTGCCATAAATTATTCAATGGGCATTGTTCAAACTGGAAACAAAATGAAAATTCATTACGAAACTACTCAACAACAACAACAACAACAATAAGCAACAGCAGCAGCAAGAGCAACAGCAACAACCAAATGAAGACAGGCAGAACAATAGAGCGGGAAATATGGAAATGCAACAATAAACATCAGTTTATATTGTTGTTGCTGTTGCTGTTGCCTTTGTTGCCTGTCCAAACTGTCCACATGTTTGCAACTCATTTCATTAAAATTAATTCAACTCATTTTATTATTATTGTCATTAGAACGAGAGTTGGAGCAAGAGAGAGAGAGAGAGAGAGAGAGTGAGAGTGAGAGGGAGGGAGAGACAAATTGATGTTGATAAGGCAAACAAATATGTAAAAATGACAGACACACCCCGCACTCCACCAATCACCTCAATGCCCTCCCAGGTGAAAGAGGGCCCCCTCCGCACCAAAAAAAAAAAGGAAGTCCCCTTTTATTTTGCCTTTGGGTGCGGCTGGCTGACTGGCTTTTGGGAACTTATTTATTGTATTTTGGCTTTGTTTGAATGCGTGTGGGTCTTATATATAAATTGATATATGCATAAATAATGAGTGATAAATACAAGCGCTGTTTAAATATGATTAAAATAATGCCCGAAATCTACCCTCGCCACCAACACCTCACACACACACACACTTTGATGGATTGCCTTTGATGATGCGTGGCGATGATCCAAAGGAAAAAAGAAAAAACAAAAATACATTCATAATTGTAGGTGGCCCTCGGCATATCCTGCAATCCTAAATACCTTTTTCAGTGGACTACTAATCAGCCAAGCCTAGTTTATGTTAGTAAAACAAATTAACCAACTTAAAGACGAAGACAAGCTTCAATATTGCAGAGAAAATATGGGGCCAGGAAGCATAAGACGCATCCAGAGAAAGAAAATGATTCTGTCTCGCTTATTCTTTAACGCAAACACCGAAACAGAGAGAAATTAATAGACATTTAAAAGGCTTAAGAAGCTCAAGAGTCTTAAAGAGCTTTCATTATGCAATATTCCGAATGGAAATCATAGAACAAGAAAAACTGTTTGAGCAGAGACAGGAAACGAAGGAGATGCATAAGGAATACCATTGGATTAACGTTTAATAACTTAAGAAATTGCAGAAATTTAACAAAGTGAGAAAATTGTATACTAAATATTTGGAATGTGTTTTAATAACATTGAACATTCTATTCCTAGAATTTAGTAAAAATAAGGTAGATAAAGGGATAAAGGATAAAAGGATAACTGCAAAGTAGACTAATTACTGACGACGGAAAATTAAACGATATTTGAAATCTATCTTCTTTTCTGAGCAAAACGTTTACAGGGTAGCAACAACATAATTTCTACATTAAAGCAAAAAGCTTTTGAGCTAAGCAAGAATTTCAATAAAAATATTTTGCACATATGTATTTACAATTACAATTTAAATATGCAAAATAATAAGCAAAAGCGGGGCAATTCAAGCAGCTGTCTGTCTGTCTGTCTCCCTGCCAGTGGTATGGGCTTGTAAAGGGGTAAGTAATGGGGTGACCAGTTACGGGGGTGTTGGTTTGCTGTCTGCCTAAAAAGGAAAAACGCAAAGTGCACTTGAGCTAAACACCAACACACTGGCAGCAACAGCAGCAACAATGGCAGCGACAACGGAACCGACAACACTTTAAATGTTACAGCTTAACCTCGACGGGCAATTCAAACAATGCAACAACACACACAAACACACACACACACACATATATATATATGTATAAGGTCCTATGTATGTGTGTCAAATTTCAACGCCTGTCAACAATGCCAGGCAACAACTGCAACTGCTATATGAAAACGACAACAACAGCAGCAACACACAGCAAAGGCACAGAAACATGTCGCAAGCAGCACTCAAAATATTTCCAAATGCATATGGAATATGTTACAGGAAATACCCTGTAAAGAAATCGAAATTAGGGAGCTTAAGGCTGAACACAAATGTGCAAAGAGAAGTCAACTACTCTGCTCAACAGGGTACAGTGGGCAAACTAAATGAAATCTTCTTCAAAAAATCAACAACAAAATAGAAAATAAATGTCTTTATATGTCAGTTAATTCACTTTAACTTTAAACGGTTTTTCATTTTGAATTAAAGTTATCGATAATTATCTATTTAGCAGAGAGAGAGAATAAGGTTACCGTATTTCATAGGCAACTGCATTGGGTAACCTTATACAAGCTTTAACATTGTAATTATTTTAAGTATTATTAACAATTTCAAATCATTCATTTGAAATCTGCGTACATTGTGTTTATCTTGAATCGTAATAATCTGGCAACCCTCAAGGATATTCCCTAGTCGCATTTTATTTCAATGCATGTTTATGTGTGTGTTGGTGTGTTTTTGATATTTATGCAGAGAAAAGTCGGTAGATATGTGTAGGACAGAGAAGCGTAAAAAAAAGTGACAGGCGACACAAACACAAATACGCGCACACACACAGACACACACACACCCATTCTCACATAGACATAGACACATGGCCGCGTTGGCAGCCCGCAAGGGACAGGCCATACAAAGTGTGATGCACACAGAGAGGGGTGGATGGGGGGGAGGAGGCCAACGGAGCGAAACGTTTGGAGGTCTGTGTATAATTGTTTGTCACATGACCACGCCCCCGTCACCTCTACCCACTGACCCCCCGCTCGCCGTGCCTTTGCGACTCTTTCACCTTGATGCTTGTTTGGATTTTGTTGCTGTTGCCGTTGCCGTTTTTATTGTCGAAATCATAAACATAAGCAGGGTCCTAACCCCATTCGCCCCCAACACCTTCTCCTCTTACCAATTTTCCTTCTTTCTGTCGTTCTGTTCTCTCCTTACCTCTCGCTGGTGTCAATTTTTTTTGTTACTCTTTCTCCTTCGCTCATTTTCCCATTCTCGCTGTCTCCCTCTCTCTCTCTCTCTCTCTCTCTCTCTCTCATTCTCTCTCTCTCTCTCTCTCTCTCTCGCTCTGTGTAGATGCGAATCAGTTTCACTTGCACGCACTTGGCAGCTGCATTTGTTTTGCATAACAAATCTCCTGCCCCGTAAATTATGCAACAATTTTCACTTGAAGTTTCTCAATGTGCAATTGGCAGGCAAATAGCAACAGCAACAGCAACAACAACAACAACAATAAAGAAAAACCAAATGCAAATACAAATACAAATAAAACAACAATTGTCCAGAGTTGACACCACCTCCACCTAGCCTCCCCATCCCCTCTATACCTCATCACTTCTCTCTTGTCAATCTTGTAAGCTGTCAAATTAGTGTGTGCGTGTATGAGAGTGAGTGTGCTTGTGTGTGTGTGTGTGTGTGTGCGGTGTGTGTGGAAAATACAAAAGAAATACATAAAAAAAAGAAACGAACGAACAAAAAATCACTGGCTCTTCAAGTGTTCGAGAGGGAGGAGAGAGGAGTCCTTCAGGCCAGGACAATTACTGTTCGTGCATAATTCA
Source organism: Drosophila nebulosa (assembly GCA_024703675.1). NCBI lineage: Eukaryota > Metazoa > Arthropoda > Insecta > Diptera > Drosophilidae > Drosophila > Drosophila nebulosa. Next base: position 9,569,496 of record CM045725.1, on the reverse strand, counting down.
AAGAATGCTCCCCAAGGTCCTCTCTGTGTGCGTTTCAATGCGACAAATTGTTTCAACACGCAACTATGGCAAAAGACACAACGCAACAACAGACTAAACGAAAAAAAAAAAAAAATCCAACAAAAACGGAAGCATAAGAAAGTAGAATGGGAGCCCGGAAACGCTCCTTAAGGAATTGGATTTGAGAACAGATTTTAATGGCGAGTTTTCACTTTGATTTGATATTTAGCAGGAAATTCACAATTTACAATTGACTACACTGACAGATAAAAAGGAGAAAAGATATGAATATTCTAGGAAACGTTTAAGCGAAATTTGACTAATCATTTTGTCTATTCTATTTTCTTTTTCTATTTTCTACTTTAAATAATTTAAGTCTGAAAATATTCATTCAATGCTTTGTAGTTAGTCTAATTGGCAGATTAAAATAGGTTAAAATTAACCACAATTGTATATGGCAGGCAACAATCAATGTGTGTTTGTTGTTTGACCTTCTTTTCGACCTAATTTGCCCCTTATTCAAAATTTGTTCTGTTTTTAGTATTTCTATTTGCATATCTAAAACCAGAAAAAAAACCTTGGATTTTAGATTTTATATGTCCCGATTATAGCAACTTTAATTCGGCAAATAATCATCGCCATTTGACTAAAAATTAATTGTTATTGAGTACAGGTAATTTCTGTCCCTTTAATCAGTTCGCCAAAGTCTTTTTCAAACATTTTAAACTTAAATATTGTTGCTAAGACTCCAAAATACTTTGTACCTTGAATAAAACAAAAACATTCTTAATTCTTCGACCTCCCACACTTTTAATCGTTCCTTATCGAGGAGCTTTATTTAATCTAGGCATTTTATCGGATTGATCTTCTTGGTCTTTTCTTTACTTCCAATGAACTTTTTAGATATTCCATAAACATTTTGTTCTCCGTTCAGCTATCTATTTCAACTATATCTGAGTACTCTAAACATTTCTATTTGTTTATTTCTTTAAAGGGGAAGTCTCTCTGTCAGGGAAACAAAATAGACACTGTATTATTCTTAAAAGTTTGATTTATTAATGGCTTCCAATTTTTTTTCAAGTGAAATAGAAGTTATTAATATTATGACTTTAAGAAAATTGATAACTTTATTCCTACATCTTCTTCTTTCGCTAGACTAGAGGCATAAATAATTGGTAGAATTTCTTCTATGGAAATTTGCCATGCAGACTTGGGCATATGTTTCAGAGATGTTTCAAATTGATTGAATTGATGCAAACTTTTATTTAATAAGAAAGCAAAAGAATTATACATAATATTCAGGAATATTATCTTGCTTTTGCTTTTGAATGTAATATTGGCCACAAGCAACCAAGAAAATGTATAGTAGAAATAGGAAGACTCAGTTTCAAATCCATTTAGCTCAGAGCATATTTGCAATTTATCAGAGCGAGCAACAGCAGCAACACCATTACCATTTCCATTTGTAACTAGTTGGCTTAACTTTGTCTCAGCTGGCTTGGAAAATGATGTAATCATAGTGGGGCATACTGGCTGACTCTGGCCGACTCTGGCTGACTCTGGCTGACTCTGCCTGACTCTGGCTGACTATAACTGTGGTTGTGTCTGTGGCACTGGCACTGGCAGTGGCAGTGGCAGTGCCACAATGCGTTTCGTTTGGGCTGCTTACAAAATAATTGATTTTCGTGCCCCACACATACGCATATCCTTGACACAAATACAAAAAACCAGTCGGTTAGCTGTTGGCTGCTGCCTGCTTGCTGCTTGCTGCTGGTTGCTGGCTGTTGGCTGTTGCCTGTTTGCACTGGGGCTTCTTTTCACCATAGATTTCATTTTCAAATGCAATTTATATACACACATATGATGCACACACACACACACACACAGTCTGTTCTAATGGGTTGAAGCTCTATAAAAATATTTTGAATTAAATTCCACAAAGCTATGGCTTTTAATTGAATTCGAAGGGCACAAGGGCAGGTGATGCTGATGAAAGTGGCATCATCATCATCATCATAGAGAGCTTAGAGAAGGGAGGGGAGCTTTAGCGATTTGTTTGCCAGCTGCCACTTTGCCACTTTGTTGGTCTTGTTGTTGTTGTTATTCCTGCTGCTGCTGTTTGCCTGAAATTCTGTTTCCACTTGGATATGCAACGTGCCAAATGGGCAAAACTGGCGAACGGCAATACCAAAAAGCATAAAAAATAACAAACAACAACAAAACCTTAACACACACACACACATACACACGAAAAAAAAAAACATTAAATGAACGGCAGGTAGAATACCCAAGTTGCAAAGATCTAAGGATAAAGCACTGCTTTAAAAGTATAGCCTACTTTTTGGGGCAACATGTTGCAGCGTGAAAAGTGAAATTAAACTTCTCATACACTTTTAGCCTTGATCAATTAAATGGACTCTACTTCTTAACTTTTTAAATTTTATAGGTTTAATTTATAATATTATTTTGTCAAAACCAACTTCTCAAAAAAGTCTTATTAACTTAACAAATTGGTCAATTGTCCCATAAAAATGTTTTTCGCTTTTTATTTTTATGCTTCCATTTTGGTGATATAAATTATAAATATAATCATTTGACCGAAACTTAAGATAAATTGGCTTTATTTGAGCTATTTAAAGGTATCATAGCATACTTTAAGGAGTCATCTTTTCTTGCAAATGCCACAATATGTTCAATAAAGCATTTTGTTTGTCATTGTCCTACAGGGTATACAATTCTACTGCACACATGGAAGGCTATCTAGGCAAAAGTCTATAAGTAAGGCAGCAGCTAGTACATACATCCGAGTTGCACTTGCCTGTGCCACTTGTGACATGCGCTTGAGTGCTGCTCCACTACCATACATACTTACATATATATATGTATGTATGTATGCATGCATCTCTAGCCACCATATCGCCACTCGACAAACCTCACGACGATGACGACGTCAACGTCAACGACAACGACAACGAGAAAAAGTAACTGCAATAGCAAAGGCATCGTCATCAACCATCGACACATCAACAGGCATCGAGAATGCGTGTTGTAACCTCATCATAAATTCCATACACTCTAAACCTCTACACACTACACACTCTCTATATGCCCAATCAAAAACGACTTTACAAAAAAAAAAAGTGCCTCGCTCTCTCACTGGGACTCTGTCTCTGTTCAAACAGATTGAAGAATGAATGTTTGCTAATTTGCTATGCCCTTCGCCCAACTGGACATGGCTAATTGGAATTGTTCGGTTCATCTGGCTGGCTGCTGGTGCAACAATATGAAAATCATAGCTCTCCTAAAAAGCAGAGTTCAAGAGGCAAGTGAGCCCATCTATTGAATTCAGAAGAGCCATTTGCAATTGCAAATTCTGTCTGCAAATTTTAAAATGAAATCAAAAAACTCAATTGCCTCGGATTATGCGTACTGCCAAAGCCCTGACTTCTCCCACAGTCTAAAAACATCAAACAACGTTCTTTTAGGTTAAGCAATTTGACACATGAACTGCCTACATCCAAGGCTAATACCACAAACCTTTATGTGGTTTAGTTATTGTTCATTTGATAGACAGTAAAACAATGGGCCTCTAGTAGTAGCTTGACTTGCTGTTAAGTCTAGCTGAAGCAGCTGTTTTGTATTGCAAAGTCCTGGACTCTGGTTAGCTGTTGAACACAGAGAACGAAATCCCTTTTGAAAGCTTAAAATTAGGACTTGGGAAATGTTATCCTCCAATATATTTGAATAAAATAGCGCTTAATGCCAAACATCTATCGACTTAGAATTGTTGTCAACATTTTAATGAAATATATGTAAAAGTTGGATTTTAAATGTATTAATGAGAAAATTTGCAATTACTTTTCAGAATAATCGGATTAACTTGGCTCGTAATCAAACGCGAAAACAGCCCTGAACAATATTTTTGGAGTAAAACAGAGACGAAAACCATTCTTAAATATTTTATTTTAAACTTTGAAAGAACTCAGTGAAAAGTAGAAAGAAACCATCTGCCAGTTATATTGTCAATTGTATACCAATACAGTGCTTATCGTATTTGCAGCCCACCCAGCAGCTTTTTTTAGGGTTTTCCAAAAATCAATTTTACTGTACTTTGTTGACAGAAACATATTCAGTAGAATTTACCGCATTTTGTGTTCTATTTATGGAAAACTTAGAAAGGACCGTTTACTTTTGCTGTGTGTTGTATAATTATAGTTCACAGTAGCAAATTTGACTTTATTAAGTGCGAATCAGACTTTTTAGATCATTTTTAAAAAATGCGCTTTGGAAAACAATTATCTGATTTTGAAAAGGGAGAGTCGGGAGAGCCTATTTCGAGTACTTCAAGGATTTTAAAAAGAAGTCGACGTGTAATTAAAATTTTTTTGGACAATCCAAAACCTTTTAAGCAAAGCCAGCAACAGCTTAACACCTCGTAGAATTTTGGCCCACATGTGGGCGGATCTGTGTCAGCGATGACACTGACCAAAGCAACCATGTTGCTAAGTCGCCATAAGGTTGCTTGACTTGACTTTGCCGAAAGATACCGACAGTATCTATATAGTAAATAGTAGTCTCATTCCATTTTTAAGGGAATTTCGTAAAAAAAACCAATAATTTTCCAACAGAATCCATGTGAGCAGACGAACTTATGTTCATATTTGGAGGAATGTCATGTTGATGTCCTTGACTGGCCAGCATGTTCTCCAGATCTCAACCCGATATAAAATGTCTGGGGTATTTTTGCAAGACGGGTGTATGCTAATAATCGCCAATTTGAGACAGTTGGAGATCTTAAGATGCAAATTCTAAATGAATGGCAAATTCTCGAAAAGGACCTCTTATTCAATTTAGTGGCACTAAATATAAATATTCGTTTCTTCACGGATTTTATTGACCAAAACATAAAATTGGGCTATAATTTTGATAGAGCAAATGGGTGCTTTTTTTCTTTGTTTTTATTTCTTTTTAAGAAATCGCTATTAAATCGTTAATTATAAGTGAAAAAGTTGTTTTCAATCATAATTTAAATATTGAACTACACATTTTCAAGATTTTTTCCCTCAGAATCTTCATTTCATTTGGTAAAATTTTCAGATAATGTGTTTTTTTTTCGTTTTAAAGTGGGTCATAAACATGATAAGCATAGCAGTTTAAAAATTGTATATCTGAGACTTCTGATGCATTAGAACTTTTTATTTAGGAGTTTTTTAAAAACAATTGTCATGAGAAACTCACAATTAATTTTAAATTAAGTTACTGAAAAACATACACAGAAGTCATTCGCCTAATTACTCCTCAGCTTTTTGTCTATCCAGACGTGTACAATAAACAATCTCTAAACATAAACTTCAACTTCAACTTATGCTTGTTTTGAAAATTAATTTTTCATTCCCAAAAAACATTTCGCCATATACATGAAAAGTCTGAAATTGCCCAACATATTTTAGTTTCGAAACTTTACTTGTTAATTTCAAAACATGACATAAAGTGAAAACTAATAACAAAACAGAAATAGTTGTTGTTAAATACTAGAACTGACGCATAAAAAAAGAGAGATACATATTTTGCCAACTCGGGGGGTTTTATTATTTCAATGGTTTTATTTGCCGACAGATGTCTGTCTATGCTGCCATTGAAATTAAATTGATTGACTTAATTATTTAATTGGTTTTCTCTACGTGTGGTATGAGTAGAAGTAAAAGCTAATTGCTGTCAGTCAAACCAACAACAACAAATGACTAACTGACTCAATGACTCAATGACTAACTGACTAACTGACTGACTGCCTGAAATATGTAGTATGTAATACAATTCGACTCTCTGGCAATAGAAAATTGTCAGAAAAACAATAAAAAATCTGAAATCAATTTGCGATTTAAATTGAATAAAATTTGCATAAAACAAAATGAAAGAAAAAACGAGCAAGAAAAATGTGAATTATGATAAGGTAGTTACAAACAACTAGAAAGTGGGGCGTGTGGGAGGGGCCAAGGGAACTGAGTGGCTTGCCTGTGGTGTGGCAGGAATTGCAATATTTTTTTGGCATCATTTCAATGGTAATGAAAATGTTTGCCATGTCTTTCCATTGATTTCTTTTTTTCATTTTTCGTTTTTTCTTTACTCCTCTTCTCCCCTTTCCCTCCTTCTCTCTTTGGCTGTCTCTTTTCTATGCTTTTTGCACAATTACCAAGCCATTTTCGCTGATGATGTTGCTCCTGATGATGATGATGAAGCTCGTGATGACGATGTCGTGGACTTTGAGTGGCCCAAGATGTGGCACAATTGTCACACAAAACACTTTTGGGCATGCACAATCAAAGTACTTACAGATTTGAGTGGCAACACAATAACAAGCGCACAAAAAAAAAAAAAAGAAAAAAAAAAAACTAGAGAACAAATTTTTTTCTCTCTCCTATTTTGCCTGTAGGCTATACATACATATATACTTTGTGGATGTGTGTATGTGTGTGTGTGTGTGGTAATGTTATAATTCCCATGAATTCAATTCGTTAATGTGAAACGCGTGCAGCATAAATTAAACAATGAGTTAAATCATTTGAATTATTGCAACATTGTTAAACGCCCTCGAAAGTAGGCAATCGTTTTATTCATTTACCATTTGGCTGGCTGTTGTTGCTGTTGTCCTCACTTGAAATATTTTGCTGCATTCTCAATTTTTTTTTTTTTTCAAACAATATCAGCAGCAGCAAGGCCACTTTTGCAGCTATTCAGTTGGAATACTCAATAAGAATTTGCTGAGTTTGCAATACAATTTTTATCGTTTTTATTTTTATGCCTTTTTCTCTGTTGTAGTTGTACTTTTGGTTATTGCATATTTTCTTTCATTCTTTTATTATTTTTCATTTTTTTTTCGCGCGCGAATGTGCACTTAAGCTTACCCAAGAAGCATTGTATTCGGTACGGTCTATAGAAGGGAATGGAGCAAGAGTAGGTGGAAGCGGGGGCAGATGGCTGCAAAACTGAACAACAATTGAACAAGGACACAAAACAGCTGAACAAATCAAAAAGAAGAGAAAAGACAAGTAGAAAAGTAGAGAGAAATGAGCAAAAAGTATTAACTTAACGCCAAGTGCATTGATTTAACCGAACAAACTAATTTGACATAACAAGAAAAATGCTCTTGAACAACATGGAACAATGTTATGTAAGAGACTCTAGTTAATAAATGAACTGGTTGAACAGAATTAAAAGTATCGCAAACTAAGCAGGTGCTTAGGAATCGAACTACCCCTTGACCTGTTAAATTCCAGTTGATTGAACGACTTTTTAGGAATCACTTATTAGGTCATATCATATCGGGGCCAATTATACAGCTAACTGACTATTAAGACTAAAGATTGATTTATATTTTATTTAACACAAAATATACTTTCAGCGAATTCAAGTATGAAACATTTCTTGTTTTATTTCAATCAACTTTTTTCTTTGTTAACTGTTAAACATTCTGTCGTAGCCAGTGTTGGTAAATATTTTATAATTATCACGATCACATTAAAAGGGTCTTAAAATACTTATTTGACTTATAACCTTTTCAATAACATTGCATGTGCATTATTTTATAACCTTTTCAATAACATAATCCTAAGTTCTTTGATTACTTCAAGGTTTAAGAAACCATTACCAAATGGCATTTTAATTGGAAGAAGTATAATCAAAGATATTTTAATAGATATATAGCTGAACCTCCCGAACCCGCAAAAAGAGATCTCCTGTTTCTTAGGCCAACCAAATGGCCTAATTAACAACATTTGCGTTGTCCAAAGACTAGGACGAGGAACAGGTAAAACTCACCTGTAAATCAGTGCCTGTGCCAGTGGGCTGTGCCAGATCACAAGCTGATATCCAAGGGTTAAGGCGAGTCAATGAGGATGCAGTGGTGCCTAAAATGGATTTCTTTAGATCGATGGGGGCTGTTGGCAAGGAGTCTGTTTCTGCAGATGATGACTCTGTGCTGGTGGCCACTGAGGTATCCTTGTGACCAATTAGTTGGGCTGTCTGAGCAGCATTCAATAGATGGTGGCTGAAGCTATCTGAGGCTTCTCTCTTATTGTTGTTATTGTTGTTGTTGTTATCGTTGTGAGACAATTGCAGCTCACTGTCATCAATGAGACGACTCTCTTCGTCCTGCTGCTGCTGATGTTGTTGTTGTTCTTGTTGTTGTTGCTTATAATCCTCTTGTTTGTAATCCTCTTCCTCCTCCTGCTCCTGCTCTTGCTCTTGCTCTTGCTCTGGATCGTACGGTTCCTGTTGTTGCTGTTGTTCGTCTTCTTGATCCTCCTGCTTCTCGCTGAGCTTGATCAAACGTTGGAAGGACTCTTCCGATAACAAATCGTCTTCGGCCACCAAGGCAAAGATATCCTCGTCTTCCTCAAGGGCTTGCGAAGAAGAGGACGAGAACTGAACGGGCAGGCCACCAGCTTCCACCACCGCCGCCGCCTCCTCCTCCTCCTCCCCGTCTTCCGCCGCCTCAATATTGCGTCTTCTACGTCGCCTGGAGCTGGGCAAATTTGTTTCAATTTGTGTCGTGGGCCGGTTATATGTGTCCAGTTGTAGATGATTTGACGGCGGCGGCGACGAAGACGACGACGACGACGACGACGACGACGGTGGCGGCAGATAAACGGGCAACCAAAATGAGCCAGAGCTAATGCCGTTACTGCCGCCTGGTCCGCCTACTCCTGCTGCTGCTGTTGCTGCTGCTGCCGCTCTGCTATCGTAGCTGGACGGTAAAGTGGAACCTTCTCCACCTACTCCTCCTCCTTCTAATCCACTTGTTATGGTGGTTGTTGTGCTGCTGCTGCTGCTGCTGCCACGCCGAGCCCCCGAAATAAACGCAAGCGCCATCACGACCAGCCCGGGTCCTGGCCGCATATTGACCTCGGGTTCGGCGGTGCTAGCATGGTGCAGGCCCGCTTGAGACGCGCTTGCGACTCCTAATCAATGCGACAAATGATGGGCTCATGGCCCCATCATCATCCTTAACAAATTGTTGGCGTTTTTTATTATCTTGGAATCTTCTGCTGCTCCAGCCGCTGCTGCTGCTGTTGCTCCTGCTCCTGCTGCTGCTGCCAAATGCTGGCCAATTGTTCAGCCAGCGGCATGAATTCGAAGCAAGGAATTATCCTTTAATTTTTGTGAGCAATTCTTTCGCGTTTTATTTTTTATTTTCTTTATTATTTATTTTTCTTACGAACACTTTGGTTTTCACTTGCAAATTTTCTTGACTTTTCTATTTTTTTCTTGGGAATTTTAATTTTCCTGTTGTGTTGTTGTTATTAGTGCACTTTTATCCTTGTAATTTTTGGTTGGTTTTTCGTTGGATTTTCTTTAAAAAAAATATGTTTAATCATTAGAAAAAAAAATATACAATATTTTGTTTGATTTTAAAACAACTTTAAAACGAAATTTGAAAAAAGAAATCCTTCTAAGCTATGTGAAAAACATTTTTTGTATGGATCACTTTTCAAAATAATAAAATTTTACATAAAAAATTTAATTTTGTTTTAGAAAATTATTTTGCACAATATTTAAAATAATTTATAAAAAGTAAATAACAAAATTTCTATTTTAAATCCTCAAAATAAATTTTTATCAATCAAGCTTTACATTTTTATTTAAAATTTTTAATTTTAATTGTCTATTGAAATAATTTGTCATCATTTGCAGCCTTGTTCTCAATTTGTAATTAACAAAAGCATAAAAGAGAACGTATATTATAAAAAAAAAAGAAAAGAAAAAGAAGAAAAGAAAGAAAAAAGTATTTCAAAATTTGCTTATTAATTTTATGCGCCCACGCTCTCTCAATTCTTGCGCTTGCTCTCTTCCTATTTCTCTCTATCTATCTCGCTCTCCCAAACGTCTTGTTTTCCATTGCTTCTAAAATACAAAAAACCAAAAATTTGTCTTAGAATTCTGATATTGCAGACAAATTTTTTAAAGTTCGAAAATTGTTTCAAAAATTGTTGTTTCATAACAAAGTACAGGAAAACGGAGTGTGTAAAGAACTAAAAATTGCAAAAGAATTGGCAAAAGAAGAGAGAGAAAGATTCTAAATAGCGAAAAGTGGGAAAAAAGCAAAGTTTCGTGTTGAAAACGAAGTAGCAAGCCGAATCAACGAGCGACAGGCGAAAAGGCAAGCCGAAGCCAAAACCCAATGCCGAAGCCAGAGCTAAGAAGAAGCAAAATGCCGAAAAAAAATCATCGTGGAAATCCCGTATATCTAACACACAGACACACACACACACTCACACACACAGGGCAAAGAAATTTATATAATTCGCTGCTGCTTCTTTTTGTTGTTGTTGCTGTTGTTGTTGTTGCTGTTGATGGTTTGGTTTGGTTTGGTTTGGTTGCTGCTGCTGCTTCTTCTTCTTTTACTGCTTCAGTGTGGGTGGTAGGTATGTGTGTGTAAAGTAACACGCTTTCTAAGTATGTGTGTTAACTGCAAGAAGTAAAATCTTGGATTCCTCTAAACAAAAAAAACCTCGAAACACAAGTTTAACTATTTTGGGCCTTAAAACAACTTTCATTTTTATTATATTTGGCTGAACGTTAAATCTGCACACGCACACACACACAGACATATACACAGACCTAACGGTATATGTATGAATGTATAGCTTTTTTTGGTGCGTTAGCTTGGTTTCTTATATAAGCTGGTCGGTCATGCCAAACTAACCAAGCAGCCAAAAAAAAAAAAAAACAGCAAAAAGGAAAACTAAGAAAATTCGCTAAAAATTATATAATAAAATATGAAAACGAGGCACGTAATGAAAGCAAAAATATTGTTGTACCTATATAGAAATTGTTATATATTTTATTTCATATATATATATATATATACATATATATAAGTATAATTTTTTTTCGCGCAGCATCAGCGGCTGCTGCTGATGCTGGTTGATGCTGCTGCTGGTTGCTGCTGCTGCTGTTGGCTGCTGCTGCTGCCGTAACGTTTTCGTTTTCGCGTGTGGGCGGGGACACGGCAGGTTGGTTGATTTTAGTGTTAGACGAGGGAGAGGTGGGGGTTAGTGTGTGCGTGTCTGTTTGTGTATGTGTGTGTGTGTGTGTGTGCGCGTGTATGAGTGTGTGTGTGCGTGGCTATGTTTATGGAGAAAGGGGGCGGGGGAGTCGTTTTGTAGGCAGTGCTAGAGAGTTACGCTTGAGGCCTCTTATATCTTGATTTCTTCCTCTGATTTCCGATTTCTTTTCCCTTTATATTTTCTTTTAGCACCAACAACAAAATGTTAGAGCACACATTTTCTTTTCTCTTTTCTTTATTCTCAATGAAATGATTTTATTTTTTTAATAATTATATATTTTTCTTTTTATTTGGGCCATTTTCATAATTTGTATACTTTCACTTTGGCATTTTATTTCAATTTTTTTCGATTTGGTTTTGGTTGGGTTCTCTTTTGGGGTTTTTTTTTGTAGGTTTTTCTTTCTTTTTTTTTTGTTGGTTGGTTGGTTGGTTGGTTGGACGCGACGTTGCAGGATATTTTTAATACCGTACAATCCTGCTTCTTGCTGATGGCCCCAAACGGCACTGACTGTTCCTACAATTGCAGATGGCGCTTAACTGGAATAAGCTGCTGGCCCAAACCAAGCTACGACGCCGACGACGTCGACGACGACGACGATGACGACGAGGACGAGGACGACAAAGCCGAAATCGTTCTACGACAAGAACGACATCGTGTGGCCAGCGAAAAACGAGATATGCCAACACGAAGCTCGAACGATGAAGCCAGCTGACAACACACACACAGAGAGCATAAGACAACGAGAGAGAGAGAGAAAAGGCAAAATGAGAGGGCGTCTGCGAGAGAGTAAATGGCTTTCTCTCCATTCATGTTAGCTTCCAGTTAATGTTAATGTTAATGTTAAGCTTAACAGAGTTTATTTTGAAATTTTTGTCAAGTAAGAAAAATTACTTACTGCAGGACACTTAATCACTAATGACAGCCTGAAGAGAGGCGAAAAGAGAGACGAAGAAAGAGCGAGAGAGTTGCGAAAAGAAGAAAGGAGAGTTCATAGACGTTGTGGAGTGGGAGTGGGAGTAGGAGTGGTTGAGAAATGTCACTCAAAAGCCGCTCCATTATTTGAGTCTCAAAACTCCTTATTTTCGTTTTGTACGCGCATTTTTCGCATTATGGGGCGTTTTTTTTTTCTATACATTTTTTTCTCCCTTCTGCTCTTTTGTCTCACACTTGTCCTAAATGTGTAATACCCTATATACATACACAAATACATACATATGTACATATATACAATATAATGTTGTCGGATTAATCCCACTTGACGTGTTTTAGTTTCTCTTTTTGTCCACGCAGACAGTGAACAATAAAAGGGACAAAATTGTCGATGAAACTGGCAAATTTACATTAGAGATGGCTTAGAGTTATGAATGAATGACTAAAACGTTCTAATAGGCAACGGATTCAAACGATCCAACAGTTAATTTTGATCTGATTGTATATATTGTATATAGCAATATCAATCAGCAGTGGTTATAGCAAAAGTTTTTCTATATCTATTCTAAGAAATCCTACATTATTTAACGATCTTTAGAAATTCTAGACTGACCAAGATTCTTAATTTTTTCAGAGGATTTTTTGACTTTTTTAACACTTTGGGCAATTTTGGTTTTCCAATTTAACCTAATATATTCTTAATGTAATATATCTTGAACTTAAACGTGATTCTTGATTTTTTTTGCGACAAGCATATCAAAAATCAGACACAGCAGACAAATGAAAATTAGCAAATTTTCTGAAAGGCAAAAACCAAGGCCGGACCGACCTTCATTAACAAAAACACAAAAAATTGGGAATGAGAATGAGAGAATGAGAAAGAGGCACTCGAAGAGCATCAACTGAGATGAACTCAACTCAAGTCAAAGTCAACTCAACTGTTAGTAGTTGGTCCAGCACTTGAATTATTAACTTGTGACTAATTAACTTAAGTAACAGAGACTACAAATTAAATGGACACACACACCAAACAGAAATAAAAGCAAAGCAAAATGATAAAATGAAAACGAAAGTGAAAGTGAAAGTGAATGCCGTTAGCCAAAAGCAGGCGACAAAGCAAAAATAACTTAAAAACAACAAGCAAAAAGGGACGAAAGCAAAACCAAAATGAACGTTGAAACGATGAAAATGAAAAGAATCCCACATAATTTGGACTTGGAAAACCATTTTGCTTCAATTTATGCGCATTCCAAATCAATAACTGTGTGACACATGCAACCAGCAAGGACAACAAGGATACCCAAACACCAACAGCTAGCAAGCAAGAGTGAAAGTGCTAAGATATGCCAAAGAAGAAGAGGCGAAGGCGAAGGCGGGCAAGCATCAGCAGCAGCAGCAGATGATGAGAGGTGAGGTGTTGAGGGGGCTGTTGTATGTGTCAAACTTATGCGGGCACGCACACACACACACACACACACCCTCACAACATTAAGTGCGTATGCGTGTGCATGTGCGTGTGTGTGTGTGTGTGTGCAGAAATTGATAAGAAACAAAATAACCCTGAAGAAAATTTTGCGGCGAAAAGCGGCAAATGGGCAAAAGGCATGTGTGTAACTGTGTGAGTATGGGTGTGTGTGTGTATGTTCGTCTTGGTGTTCGAGAGAAAATGGAAAACAAAACCGAAAATGCCTGCACAAAATAAGAAAATATTAGCAACAACAACAGCAGCAGCTGAAAAAAATTTCACCTCTTCCAATGAATACCCTTTCTAAATACTTTCCATTTAATATATCGACAATATGTTAGCACATAATTTAGCTTCGTTTTTTTTCAATTCGAAAAAACTTGCGAAGAGTTGAGTTTTTATAAAGTCCTTTGAGTTGGAAGTCCTTAAGACTTTTATGCCAAAAATATATGTATATCTAAGCAGCGAATCCTGGCACTTCCCGGTCGGCTCTCTGTATTAAACTGACTGGGCCAATGCCTTAAAAGTGATCAAACATTTTGACAAAATATTCCTTTAGCAACCACTTTCTTGAACAAGTTTATTTGTATGTTCTAACAACAGATAAGATAAGATATTTCGACATTAAGAACTTGCGATGCGATTCTAGAATATTTATTACTTTTGTGGTTTTTGCTAAAAATTGCAATCTGGCAACTCTGTGCAAGCTGCAAGAATAGATCATAGAAACTTTTCTGAAAGGGCATCAACTGAATTCTAAGAAATTCTATTACCAAGGCAGTAAGTATGTGTGTGTTTGTGTGTGTGTGTGTGTGAGTATGTATGTATGTCCTTTGGACGCACCCAACAACAACCACAAAGGAGAACAAGAGAAATTGGCGACAGACGACAACGGCTACAGCGACGGCAACAGAAACAGCGACAGCGACAGCGACGAAGTCGCTTACCAAAAGCAAATGTCAAAAACAGGCCAAACCAAGCCAGGCCAGGCCAGGCCAGTCAGAGCAGCAGCATCAGCATCAGCAGCGGCAGCGACAGCATTCAGGCATTATCATCATAACATCTCTGACAGTTGGCAAGTTGAGCAACGCAACGGCATAGTACAGGAACAGGACAGGAACAGGACTTAGGTGAAGACTTTGCACAGTTCTTCTTCTTCTTCTTTTTGTACGTTCTGTTTCTTTTTTGCGAGATAACCGTTACAAGGACATCGTTGTTGCCGCTTGCAATGAACGAAACGTAACGAAACGAATCGAAACGAAACGAAATGAAAGTGGGTAACGCAAGGAAAGCGGCAAGGATTTTGCGCAGTTGTAATAAATGCCCTGTCCCTCAGTTCCGCAGTTACCCAGTTCCCTGATACTCGGTCTTACTCCCATTCCTCTGTCATCATCCCAACCCAGGCTCCTTTCGCCTCCCGCCTCTACTCCCTTCGCCGAGTCGTCCGTTTTTTTTTTTTTTTTGTGTACTCTCACGCACCAGAAAGAAGAGGCAAAAGGCAAAGGTTTTGTGAATGAAATTTCGCGCAGGCACAAACAGTGTGGGCGCGGAAGGGAAGGGGTCTAAGAGGGGAACAATGCGAGGCAATGGGTGCCAGAAAGGCAGCGGTAGAAAAGTCACGCGGACAGCGTATGCACAGAGCAAAGGCAAACAATGCCGCCTGTTTTTGGGTTCAAAGTGAAAGAAGCAAAGAAAGCAAAGAATGAAAGAAAGAACAAAAAAAAAAATAAAATAAAATAATACACAATACTCCAAGTTGAGTTGCGGGCGTGGTATGGTGGTTGGAAATTGCTGGAAGGCTACCAAAAAGAAGGACAAAAACATGTACACACACACACACACACACAAACACACTAACCATATAAAAGGAAACTAAACTAATGCCTAGCATTTATCGATAAAAGGCAAAAGACGACTATGTATGCCTACCCTCGACAGTTTTGTGGCTCTGCGTTGACCCACAAATGTTGTTGCTGCTGCCGTCGCCTCTCCGATAATTGTGGCTATTTGGATGATGACAATGAAGAGATACCGTTAAATGCTGTCGCCCATAAGAAAGAAATGAGAACCAAAACAAAAACCAATGCAAATGGTTCAATTCAAAAATTAATACAAATACAAACTTGACAACAAAATGGCTCCAGATGACTATATGTATGTACAAATGGGTTTGGGTATGAGTATGTGATACGGTCAAAGAATTTCAATAAGCTTTAGAAATATCTTTGAAAATGAAAAAAAAAAATGTCAAACACGTTCAAAAAGGTTTTATATTATGATTAACAAATCTCAAAATCTTTGGCCATTTTAAAATGCAAAAAATTCATTTAAATTGCATTATTTGTTTGTGTTTGCCGCCTTTTCCAGTCCTCAAATATTCTAACCTCAAATTTATAATCAGCAACATCAAAAATTTTAAATTACCTGTATTAACTAGCCCTATTGGTTAGATTTTTTGTCACAATATTAAAACTGGCTCACTGAACTCATAAAAAAAAAGTACTTCCTAATTTATTTTAAATTTTGGAATACCAAAAGCTAGCTTAATTTGACTGTTAAGAATATTTGATCGTTGAATATGAGGTTGCCATATCAGTCAAGAAAAAGAGCAACCAAGTCTCTGAACTGTGACGATCGTTGTCCGCCCAAGAGAGTTTTAACTGTATGTAGTTATACATAACTAGGCATTGCAGTGTATATATGTATGAACAAAGTCATTTCAAGCAGCTTACTCAAGTTTTTTTTCTTTTCTGTTCTTTTTTTGTGGTTTTTAATCAAATTTTAGTCAGTATTTTTCAATTTTATGAACAATGTAGCGCATTCGAATGGCCAGCGTGTCCCCCCACCCCCACCCCCACACATACACATAGCCCCCTACTCATCCTGCTGTGCTATGGCACGTAAAATGTAAATTCCTATGCGTGTGTGTATTAGTGTATATCTGTGTGTGTTAGTGTTTGTTGTTGTTGGGTGATAAAGCCATAGATATGGCGTGGGTGCATGAGTGTGGATAATGGCTCGTCGCAAAGTCGAAACGCACACACAACCACATTCACACACACACACACACACACACAGAGACTCGCAGAGACTCTGGCAACGACAAACATTGAATGTCTGCCCAGGCACAAGCACAGGCACACCCAAGCAGCCCCCACATCCCTCTCTCTCTCACTCTCTCTCTTTCTCTCCCTCGCTCACACACACAGACACACATATGTGAGACTCACATAATAAGGTGCGATTTGTCTCGCGCATAAAACGAAATTTCCTGCACACAAACACACACACACACACTTACACCGGGAGTAAAAAAGTAAACGACTGAGAGAGTGAGAGAGAGGTGTGGGGCTAGGGGAAGGTGCAGAGAGAGTCGGTAGCTGGCCAACAATAGTCAACTGAGGATGCGGCTGTAACAGAGGGAAAAGAAGACTTCGATTGCTTTGTTGCTTATGCGAAAGTATGTTTGCGTATGTGTGTGTGTCTCTGTGTAGGTGTGTGGGTGGACATCTTTGTAGGTTAAGGCTTATGTCAAAGCAGGAAAATGGGCGACAAAAGGCGTAAGACTACAACGACGATGTCGTCGACGACAACGACAACGACGACGACGACGACGACGATGACGACGGGCAAACTCGTTTGCCATAATTATTGCTTTTGTTGGTAGCGATGTCTTCCTATCTTGTCACCCATTCCCCATTCCCATCGCAACCTCCCCACTCCCCACTCCCCCCTCACATTTCCACCATCCTTTCGTCCTTCTCCAGCTACCACCCCCCCATCCATTGCGCACCCTTGATCCCAATCCCCTGGCATTATTATTTTAACCGGAAATGTTCGCATATGTGTGCGTATATGTGCGTGTGCGTGTGTGTGTGTGTGTGTGTGTGTGTGTGTACGTGTGTGAAATTTGTGAACTGCATGAACTTTTAGTGCTCTTTGCCGGCTTCTTTTCAACATTTAGCAACACTTTTTTATGACAAATATTATGTTAAAGATCCCAAAATGCATACATCTCTATATATATATATACGTATGTGTATCAGCATAAAAGTCAATCATTTTTCATTTCAATCTTTAACCTCTGTAACCCTACTTAGCCGCACAACGTACAACAAAAGGGTCACTCATATGTTTTTGTTTCCTACATGAGTTTTGACAAATTTAGAGATGAGCATCATAAAAACCAAAAATCTTGAATTTAGGAATTGGACTAGAAACAACAATTAGCATAATCTTTTTTTACTCCCCCGACCAACCAAACTGAAAGTCAGAATTTCGAATAACATCAACAATTACCATAATCTGCATTTTATCTGCAGTTGAAGGCAATGCAGAGTCGTGGCAACTGTGGAAATGCTGTGTGTTTTCTATTAGTATACATACATAACTAGATACAATATTATGATGTAAATATTCTAGACATAACTTTCAAAAGACGCTACCTCCTTCCAACATTTTAGCCTCTAGACAAAGAATCTGAACTCTTGATATATCTTTGAATCCATGGCTCTAACTTTAAGCATTAATATAAAATTTCTGAAAATATTGTTACATTTATGCACTTACAACAATCTAAGTGTCTTATGGCGTTTAAAAGTCTTTGATGATATTATATATTTAGGGCTTCTTTTTTTTAACTCTTTTCAATCTCTGAACCTTAACATTTATGTCATTTTCTAAATAGAGATTTACTTTTTGAACTGTGTTTGTATGTTTATGGGTTGCAGTTTTTAAATAAATCAATTGCAAGTTATGAGTTTTAACCTATGTCAAAAATATAAAGCATTTGTTACGTCTTTCAATAAGTCTTTCTTGAATGCAAGGCAAAAATACTGTTAATAATAAAATAAACTAAAATGCTTAACATTTGCCATTACTAAGTAGGTGGCTCATTAAAAAAATGCATTTTCCTATTTAGTCTTGATGTTTCTTCTAGTTATTTCATTTTTTAACATACTAAACGAAGATATAAATACAAATACATATACATATATGTATACAAAATGCTATATAAGGAAAAAATTTAGATGCATAACTAGTGAGAGACTGTAAGGAGAATCATTTTTTAGAAATCTCAAAATGATGTCCTTGCAATTCATAAAACTGAATAACGAAAGATATATAAAAAGTCCTTTTAAAGTTTCTTTTCAGAATTCTTTCTTCTATTCTTTAGTCCAGTTTCTTGGGCGTAAATATCGTTTAAAATTTTCCACACCTTTGAATCTTCTCCTCTCCAATTCGAATGTTCGAACTGACCAAGCCTATTGTTGATATTTGTCGCGGCTTTTGGTTGCAATTTATGTCCTGTTTGCTTTTACTGTTTCTTCTTTTTATGCCCTTACAAGAGGGTTATATTCACTTCATGGAAATATACGACCATTTGGCCTTCTAGGCTAATCTATAGTCATTTTTAAGGCTAATATTTCAAAGACTTCGCTGCAACTAATTTGGAATGTGAGCCTAATAAGTGAGTAATAGTCGTTTGAATTAAGCTAATTTTTGTAGAAGACTCCTTGGACTCTCTAAATAATAAAAGGGGATACAATCTTTGACATGGCTCAAGGAAGTTCGTTTCTCCGGTCTTTACTTTTACTTCCACATTTTTCCATTTACTTTTTACATTGTTAGGGTGCGGAGGACATTTCTTGTTTTCTTTTTTTTTTATTGATAATGGGCTTGCCACTTCAGCCATTGGGTTGAGTGGGGTTACTTCATCCCCATCTCTAGTAGCAGCCGTGAGGCTTTTCCTATTGCTAATGAGTTTAATGCCGCTGTAATCTGCTTAGAGGAACATATAATTGAATCATAATACATATAGAGAAAATCAAAATAAAAAGCATAAGCAAACATGAAATTATGTCATTTTGCAAAAAAAAAAAAAAAGGGATTTAAAAATACATACATGAAAAAAAAAATACATGAAATGCGAGCGAGGAGGCGGGAAAACACACCTAGAAAGTATTCCCATTTTTATTGGCCAAGCCCAAGTGAAACTTAACGGAAAAGAAAATTACATCATGCTCGTCTCAATGGGTCGACATAATATTATTTTCTTCATCGTCTACTGGCTGTAGGGGCTCAATTTTTTTATTTATTTATTTTATGCCTACGCACATCTATGCCAAGGAGTGGAGCAAAGCGATGGAAGGATGTGGCAACAAAGGAGATGGGAGCAGGGAAAGACAAACGGAAAGGCAGTTTGACAGGTGTCGCCGACTCAACTGACTGACAGAGCCTGAGCATGGGCCAAGAGCTTGGATGTTGAATGGATGCGAGGGAGGAGCCGACCCGGGGTTGTCCTGGTGGCGGCAGCGGGTGGTGGTGTATGAAAAATTGTAGCCTATTATTCTTTGTATTGTTTTATGTGTGTGTGCGTGAGTAAGTGTATGCGTATGTATGTGTGTGTGTGTGTGTGTGTGTGTGTGTGTGTGTGTTTGTATGTGAGTGTATGTGTTACACTTATTTTTTGTTGTCTTTTAATAGACGACGGGGGGCAGCCGTCGGCAAATATATATAACAAAGGCAATTTCTTTAGCCTAGCCCAGCCCAGCTCAGGACAGCCCAGCTCAGCTGGAGGGTGTTTTTATCCATCATCATCACCATCATTCCAATCAGTAGATAAATAACGCATAAAATGAGGTGCTTAATCGGGTTTTGTTGTTTTTTGAAGTGATGAAAGTGAAATCTCAAGTAACAACTTTATATTTGGTTATCATTTACAGCTTATTTGTTGTTGTTGTTGTTGCTGTCGGTTGGTGTCGGTTGGTGTCGGTTGGTGTCGGTATTGGCAGTATTGGTGGGCGTGATAACATAAATTTTATCTTTAAATTGCACGCGTATATAAGTGATTTGTCAACATTATTGGCAAGAATTGGATAGAGTAATATTAAATGATTGGCACCTCGAATAAGAGCCATTAAATGGTTATAACTAGAGTTTTGATGTGGTAATGTATACTATTTCAAAATAAAAAAAATATATGTATGTCTAAAAAATGTATTTATATTTATTTTTATATTCGGATAAATACAGAGAATTTAAATTTTCAAAGCTTTAACAGTTAAATAACTGCCAATTGCACAAATTGCAACACGATAATTTGGACCATCGATAATTCCGTTATCGATTGCTGCTATCATTGGTGAAAAGTGATTTTTAAAAATCACTGCGCAAACTATGTATATTAAATTTATGTTTAGTGTTTCTTTTTTGTTCTCTTGGGGCTGAAATTTAATTCACTCATCATCGTTGGTTTTTGTTGTCTTTATTTAACATATTGAACTTTTGAAACTGTGATAAGTCGTAGTTTTAACATGCTACAGCAACACTGGGTTCTACACGGTATCAGAACTTAGCCTTTGCATAAAAGTATTACTTTGTTATTTGATTATTCACTAACTATTCTTAAATAAATCATATTAAAATTATTTGACACTCCTTTACTGGCATTATCAACATGCAATATGTACAATTGCGTACGTCATCCCTTTACAAAAATGCTTGTTGGGTTATCTGTGTTATTCATACTATCGATAATTCCATCGGTGGTTTTCTCTCAGCTCTAGCTCGTGTCGCGTTTCAGACTTAGAATAAGAATCAGTATTATATTGCTCCTACTATATACCCAAGCCGAAAAAGTCAACAAAAAATAAATACATATTTATATTTATTATCTCAGATAAGCTGCATTAAATAAACTACAACGAATCAAAAGAAAGAGCCAGCTTAAACGACACCGAATCCAAGGTAAGATGGGCATAAAAAGAGCCCGTTTACATACAAATGAAGAGAAAAAATAAATTAAAAGCAGGAACACAAAACTTGTTGCTTATTAAGATATTTGCCTTTAAAGTTGTCACAAATCGACAGTGAGATGTTTATTGATTTTGTTATCAGGTAGCGGTAAACTAAACACAAACATACGCCCCTTTTTTTGGGTACCTCTCGCCGCCATCACCATCCCGCCACCCTCCCTCCGCTGACACTCTCAATCTATCTCTCTCGCTCACATAGCAAAGTTCGTTGTCTTTGCTCGTTTTATTAACAACAAATTCAACAACAAAAACAAAATTGATTCACATATGGTTACCTCCCTCCTGGCCTTTCCCACGCCATCCGCCGCTGCCAATGATTTAATTATTTAGCCAACATTTATATTTCAATGCTAATTGATTGGCTCGTTAAACGAATGTTCTGCCCAATTTTTTATTTCTCTGCTTCTTGATTAATTAATAAAATCAATAATTGCATATGTTTTTAGGGATTTCATTTACAGGTTACAATGACCGAAAAGCTATCCACCAGAGAATTGTCAATTTGCCATTTTCTTATCGTATTGATAGATTGACAAAATGAAAGAAAAGAGCTGGCGGCACAAGCGTAAATAATTATTATTTGCCTTTTGATAAGCCCCCCAAAAACAAAACAAAAAATTAAAAATAAATTGTAATAAACCGAGACAAAGCAGCGGTAGCAGGAGGAGGCACACGACTGCAACGCAAGGCAATTATCCGATAAAGTAATCCAACAACAAAATCAAAAAGCAATTGTAAACCAAAAGAACTATTAATAATCATGCTAGGACGCACACAGAAACTTCTATTGGGCATTGCAATCTTGATACTAGTCGATGTCGTCTGGGTCTCATCTAGTGAGCTAACCAAGGTAAGTAACAACAACTAATTCACGTTTCTTTAAACAGTTATTAAACATTAATCTCTTTATCCCCGACAGTTTCTCTACAATGAGGCCAAATTTGATAAGCCCTTCTTCTGCACTTACTTCAAGACTTCAATGTTTAGCATCTATTTGCTCATTATTGGCATTGTGGCGCCCTGGAAAGAGTCTTGCGATCGACAGAATGGCAATTATGCGGTAGATATTGCGAATTTAAGATAGAAAAACTCTAGAAAACTTTTTAATGCCTAACGATCTTGTTATTTTGTTCCAATCTTAACTAATTTATTCGAATTTACATTTTTTAAAGGTTTAAAGTAATGCTAAGTATGCCAAGTTGATAAAGAGAAAGTCGTGTAGAATCAGATCAAAATCATTTATAGTAAAAATTTATTGCTTCAACCGTTAGATACAAACCAAAAGCAAGGCCAAAAGCTAAAAAAAAAAAATTGTTCAGCATAGTCAAGTCTAAAAACTATAATTTTGGGCAATTAAGTTATTTTATTGCATAATGTAATATGATTTCTTATCAAATTTCAATTGATAACAGAAATTGTATTTTATTTGCGTAGGATACCATTCCTCTGCTTTTTGTATTCTATATAGTATTTTATATTATAACTAGCATTCCAATTTATTTGAATTGATTAACTTTGGGCAAGTGAAAAGCTTTCTTTTGCGACTTCAATCTAGTAGAAAATGTTTTCAACTTTGTGGTTTTTATAGATAAATTTGCTTCTAATTAATTTTATGGAATAGCAAACGGTATCGTTTATTTCTCTCAATAGGAATGAACATTCAAATGCTTATTTGGCAAGAGGCAAATGGCCGGAAAATAATTATTTGGCAATGACAATATCAAGCTTTATCTGCTCTATAACGTAAATGTCTTTCTATTTCAGATGATGGAGCAGAATGCGGATGATGAAAACTATTACTCGAATCAGGCAGCCTTGGTAAGTATATTGAGATCGTTTCGTGTATCAGAATATAGCCTAATTAAATCTTTTTTCTATTGACAGGGCGATCCCACCTATGTGCCCATACGTTCGGCTGCTAGACTACATCAAATGCCGACATCGAATACCCTATCGGGCACAGAGAGTGACGATTCGAGTGTGCGAAGTGTACGCTTTAGCAAATTAGCTGAGGTTAGAGAGATGTCTGCTCATGAGGCCACCGATGCGTTAATGGCCAGACTCTCCTATGCGGCCAGTTTGCGCATAAAAAGACAGAAAACGCATCATAAGACGGCCAAGACGGCATTACTCTTCTGTCTGCTCTGGTTTGTGGCCAACTATTTCTTTCAATTGGCCTTGGGAATGGATGAGACGGCAATGATAACTTTAGTCAGCTCTAGCTCTTCATTTTTCGTCATATTTCTGGCCGCAGTATTTCCATCCGCTTCCGGGGATAAGCTTACCATAAGCAAAATGATTGCTGTTGGTCTTAATATAGGTGGCATTGTGGCCGTCACTATGAACGACCTGCACGACACAAAAATGTCCAGGGGGGTGATATTGGCCTTGTTCAGTGCATTTTTCTATGCCTCGTATTTGGTATTTGTAAAAAGAAAAAGCGATACAGAGGAAAAGGTGGATATACCTTTATTCTTTGGTAAGTTAAAGCCTCGTTTACACCTTAATGAACTATGTTTTTAAAAAGTTTTTTTATTTTCTTGCAGGATTTGTGGGTCTTTGGAATCTCTTGTTATTATGGCCCATTTTCTTTATATTGCACTTTACTAAAATTGAAATTTTCGAAATGCCCAGTCAAGGGCAGTTCGCAT
The DNA here is from genome assembly GCA_024703675.1 of Drosophila nebulosa. Classification (NCBI taxonomy): domain Eukaryota; kingdom Metazoa; phylum Arthropoda; class Insecta; order Diptera; family Drosophilidae; genus Drosophila; species Drosophila nebulosa. Next base: position 9,545,567 of record CM045725.1, on the reverse strand, counting down.
TATTATTTCTAAATGGTTTTGTTGGCACCGTCTTGGCCGAGGCTCTATGGTTGTGGGGTTGTTTTTTAACCTCATCCCTCATTGGTACCTTGGCCATGTCGTTGCAAATTCCCCTGGCCATAGTATTCGATGTATTGCTAAAGCATAAGCCATACTCGCCCATGTTTTATATGGGCTCTATTCCCATATTTCTAGCCTTGGTACTAGTAGCTCTTCTAATGCGCAATGATGATTCAGATCCACTGATGAAACTCTTGAAAATTGTATATAGAAAAGTTGTGTGTGGCTGTCAAAAGGCCAATATTGTGAGGTAAGTATTGGTGACTCGAATTTTTCGACGTCCTGCTAATCTGCTTTCTTCTTTTCAGAGTCAACGACGATGAGCAACAGGAATCACTTATAAGCAACAGTGTTGATTGAAGGACGGACTGTAGGACATTTCGTAAATTTGCTCAGTGCAACAAAACAAAAACAAAAAAGATTAGGAAAACAAAACTTGGCTGTTCACGACTTCGTTTCGAATCGTTTTTTGATCTTTACTTTATTTAGGGACAACATAATTTAATATACTGCACAATTTATTTATCGTTTAGTTATTGGATTTCTGATTTGTTTTAGATTTATTTATTTAGTTATAAAGAGATCTATATATTCCTAATTTTTGTAAATAGCTTTAGCTTATAGTGCTTATTCTATGTGATAGTCTTAATTCTTAACCGCAAAAAAAAGAAGAAAAGAAAAATAATAATATTTATTGTGCTTTAGCCTGTACATCTTGTTGATTCTACTGCAACCACAATTACAGAAAATATTTAAACATTCATTTTGTCGAACAATAAGATATGCCTATTAAAAGAATATATATATATATACATATATACGCATATACAAGTATACATAAATTATAACAGTGCAAATTTTTGAAACTTTTTTAACTGTGGGCAACTTAGAAAATCCTAAAAGCGGTTTGTTTGAACCTTATATCAGGTATACCAATTACCGGTTTGTCTAATGCAAAGCAATATACCGTAAAGAACCGAGGAATATACCCATAAAATATTTAAATTATCCATGAATGTATAGCTTTTGTATAACCTATTTTCTTCAAAAATTTATTTGAAATCTTTTTAAAATATCCTTTCATTTAAAAAGGATGTAGATCTCAGCTGGAATATAAACAGTTAACAATTTTAAAAATGCATAGATACATGTATAAACTAGTATTGTCCAATTCAAGATGTTTAAAAAGTTTATCAATGCAGATAATTATTAAATTATTGTACAAAATATTGGGGAATTGTATGAAATTAATCATTTAAATAATAAAATTACAATTTCTGCAGAATGTTCATACAAAATGTTGACTTGGTTACGCTATGAACCGCCAAATTCAAATTGTTGCATAACGTGCAATGCAAACTCATATTTTGGGATCCGTTTTTCACGATATGCTGGTTATCAACAAAATTATTTCTGATAAATGCTTATGCCAACGTTTTATATGAGAATTTTAGAAGTTTTGAAAAAGCGAATATTTAAAATAGCTCGGCGAAATTTGTAATAGCTAAGCGAATTAATTGTAGCCAGGGGCGAATCGTATTCGCTTCTTTTGCATGACGTTGGCTCCTTTTGCTAACTCCTTTTTTCGATTATGGGAGAGAAAGAGAAGGGGCAACTGTTTCATAATTTTTTCAAAAGAGTTTCAAACTTGTTCAATACAATGGGACCAATTTCAAACTTATTTGCCGAGTTCAGTCAGCCGTTTTGATAATTAACATAAATACCATCGATGTTTTTCCAGCCCTGGCAGCTAGGCGAATTCACTGTTACTAGGGCGAATTGGTGCGAGTGGATGTTGGTGTTTTTTTTCTCAACATTCGCTGAGAAATATTGAAACGATGAAGTTGTTATTCGCGTTGTGCGCTCTTGGCCTGGCCGGCATTGTTCTTGGCGACGATAGCAAAGGACCCAAAGTCACTGACAAGGTATACACACACACCGGCATACAAACACGGACGCAATGCTTCGGTGGTATACATACAGATGCAAAGACAGACAGCCGCCATTTCACTTCCCCCCTTTTGGCATTTTGATTTATGTGTTTATGTATTTAAATTCTGTTTGATGACGTAGGTGTTCTTTGACATCACCATTGGCGGTGAATCGGCAGGACGCATTGAGATCGGTCTTTTTGGCAAAACGGTAGAGAAGACCGTGAGGAACTTCAAGGAGTTGGCCGAGAAGCCCCAGGGTGAGGGGTAAGTAAAACAAATTAACAAAGTACAATTGACAATGTAATTACAATAAGTGCGAAAGAGAGGGAGGCATACACAAAGATTATAGGTTAGATTATTCAAGACGCTTCAATAATAAACTACGTGGCTTTTCCTATGAGAAATTGTTTAACAAAAGCAACAAATTAATGTAAATTCGTGTGTGCAAATTCGATTAAAGTGTTTACTAAATTACTTTCGTGTTATTTCTTTTTGTTGTTCACTTTTTCTAGTTACAAGGGCAGCAAGTTCCATCGCATCATCAAGGACTTTATGATCCAGGGAGGAGATTTCACCAAGGGTGATGGCACTGGCGGACGCTCCATCTATGGTGAACGTTTCGAGGATGAGAATTTCAAGCTGAAGCACTATGGCGCCGGATGGTTGAGCATGGCCAATGCTGGCAAGGACACCAATGGTTCCCAATTCTTTATTACCACCAAGCAGACCAGCTGGTTAGATGGTCGTCATGTGGTCTTTGGTAAAATTCTGTCCGGCATGGATGTGGTGCGCAAAATTGAATCCTCTGCCACCGATGCTCGCGATCGTCCTGTCAAGGATGTGGTCATTGCTAACAGCGGATCCCTGCCAGTGGCAGAGCCGTTCTCCGTCTCCAAGACTGATGCCACCGAATAAACGGAGCGAGATTGGAAAACTGTGAGCAGAATTTTAATAAAAAATAAAATAAAACACAAATACAAGAATTAAAATCATCAAGCAACGAAAGAACGAAAAAGTTGATTTTGCATTTAAAAACATTTTTGCTTATTAAGAGATTGTTCTTTTTCCATTCTTAGATCTTACGTTTGCTCAACTATATTCTATCATAAATATTAATAAATAACGATAACTACTATTTTTTGTGATAAATATATCTGAGAGTCTTATTGCATTTCCAGTTTATGGTTGGTGAGGTTATAAGGTTCAGTGAACCGGTTTCTTACCTTCTACCCCTGTGTGCGTGTGTGTGTGTGGGTGTGTGTGAGCCGCTTTCTTCTCTTTCTTTTGTATGTGAAACCCGTTTTGTTCTTTGTTGCTAATTCTCATTTGCTCCCTTTTCTTATATTTTATTATCATTCTTTGGTTTTACATCCTACTTTCTTATTATCGACAGATTGACAAGTTCTTGTCCCGCTTTCGTATACCCTAAAAAAAGGAGTAACCGTTGATTCTTTCAATTAACTGCTGAGCCACAACATAAGCAGCTTCAATTCCCATGGGAAGTAAGATAAAGAGAACTGGAATAGTATGATAAGATCAGCGATTAGTTCAAGCTTCTTTACTACATGGACCAACGATGGCTACAACATGTCTTTATTTTTAATGGAGAGAGTGTAGAAACTTCGTTTTAGCTGAAATTATTTAATCCATCTGGTTTTTGTATGTTGATTGGCATGTTTGCGGTAATTATTTATACACATATTTGTCTGCGATCTTGACAAAACGAAAACAGCTGCTAAATTAATTCGACTAACTTTACTTAAATCAAGGCGCGGAGAAGTTAAAATGGGAGAAGCAAAAAAAAAAAAACATAAAGAAGAATACAAAGAAAGATATATGCAATTGTATAGTCTATATTTGGAATCTACAGAGAATGCATTTAAAATTTGCAGGGATAATATTAAGATAATTTTGTAAAGGAAAAGGGAAATACATATGAGCAAAAATTTGCCAGTTTTTAAAAGATATTCGGATTTATAAAAGATGTGAAATTTTTTAGTATTAAAAAAAATAAAAAAAAATTATTAAGTAAAAGAGAACTGTATAGTGATATGTGAAAGTCTTATGCGGGGCTTAAAATATTCCATTTTATATTTGTTTCATAAACAAAAAAAAAAAAAACCATTTCCCTTCAAAGAGACAATTTTAATTGAGATTTAAAAAAATCAATTCAAATTATTTTGATTTTTTGGTCTACCAAGCATGGGCAAAAATTAATATAGAATCTATGAACCTTAACTCAATCAAATTTTGTCGTTCTGGCTATTTACATAACTCAATCTTATCAAAAATATTCGAGGTGTGTTTCAAAAGTAGAAAGACATACTTAAATTTAATCTTTAATTGTTGGTTTATAGGGTTTTTCTCATAACTTTCTTTGATTGCCATGGCAAAAAAGCATGGAAACAAGGCCGTACGGTGACTTTTGATTGACTTGTCTAACTTTTGGTACACACCTCGTTGATATACCCAAGGTATATCCATTCCATTACAGACCTTTTGCCGAACCTTCAAAATTTATTTATTTTATTAAAAACTTTTCACTTTTATTGCGAATCTTTTCAAAAAGGCTTCTTTCTTGAACTCGAGAATTGTATGGAATTTCTTGATGAGTTGTGCAATGTGGAATAAAAAGAAGAAACAATTTTCAATTGCTCTCATTTGTAGCGCTGTTTAAGAGCGTGTTCCAGCTAAAAGAGAGCCAAATGGGGCAAACGATCTTAAATATTGAAGGAATTATATTCTGCCTGTGTCAGTGCAGTTGAACCCCCCATTCTCCATTTCCCCTACCCCATTCACATTTGTATATGTGTGTGTATCTGTGAGTTTATGTTTATGTGCCACACATTCTCCATGTGTTCCAATAAACCGCAGCCACAATTCTCAATTCTCTGGACGAACGTTCCCGGCACTTTAAAGATTATTTTTTTTGTTTTTTGTTTTTAGTCGAGAGAAATTGTAATCAGTTCATTTTTAGTGTTCTGTTTGAGTTGAGCTGCTGGGACTATAGGAAAATCTCTATCTTTTTGACCGTGCAAGACACCGGAAGAGGTCTACGTTTCAATTTAGGTTAAGAAAGAGATTTAACTTTCAATATGGTGAGTTTTTTTGATGTGACACTCGAGACAGATTCTAATAACGGAGGATGATGTGTCCCTCATTAGGCACAGTAGAGACTCGCTAAAGTTATTTGTGCTATGTATATTTGCAGGCACGTTTATTGGAAATTGGACTATTTTTGATTCTATTAGCTTCCTGTCAACAAAATGCAAGAGGAGCAAAAATTCTATTGCTCTTCCCACATGCTAGTGAAAGTCATTTTGCAGTGATGCGGACTTTGGTCACGGAATTGGCCACAAGAGAACATAATGTGAGTCATAAGATTGCGGGGAAATTTCCCCCCAGGAAGTATCCCTAATAAACTTTGAACTCGAATGAAAAATTGACTAAATCTCAATTCGTAGGTAACCATTTACACTAGTCATGGCCTTCACGAGCAATTGGAGACTGTGACAGAGCATATTATTCCGGAATACCCATTCTGGAACAAATGTAGGTAATTGTTTAAAGCAAATGGAATCTCTTAGTTGATATCTGCTCCTCTTGTAGTGCAGGAGCATGCGGCACCTAAAGAAAAACTCGAAGATTTGGCCAAACTACCTTTGGGAAAGCTGCGCAAATCTTTGGCCCATGTGGGAGCTGCCTCGTTGGATCATTTTCTAAGCCAAAAGAAATTGCAAAATTTGCTAAAACTGTCCTATATGGATTTCGATTATGATCTGATCATTGTAGACTATTTCTACAGCGAAGCTTTGTTAGCTTTGGGTCATATGCAACAGAAGCCGGTGATGGGCATAGTAAGTTCAGATTTTGGCCAATATATGGAAGCTGTGCAGGAGTCATTGGTGCCCACGGCATGCTCACCCATTGACTTTGAAAACTACTCACCCCAATGGAATTTCCTGGAAAGATTGGCCAATATTAGAGAGTGCATTGCTCGGCGAAAGAATTTTGAAAGTGAACACCATGGAGCCCAGGAGAAGCTAATTAAAAAGTATTTTAAAGGTAAGAGGATACTTAATTTGTGAGGGACAACTTATGACCTATCTGTTCTTTTTGCAGTACAAGCTTCTATAGCGGAACTCCAAGCATTTAATTTGGCCATTCTGTTAATCAATAACCATGTTCCCCTTATAACTCCGCGTCCATTGATCCAGCAAATTGTCCTGGCTGGTGGCCTTCATATACGAGGACCTCGGGAGTTGCCCTGGAATGTGAAAAAGTTCGTTGAAGAAGCTCGCTCTGGAGTTGTCTATCTGCAGCTGGGCAATGAGCAGCCATGTGGCCAATTGTCCGATGCGAAAAGGAAAATTCTTTTCGACTTATTTAGTTCCCGCAAACAGAGCTTCGTTTGGTCCTGCCATGATGTGAAGACCTTGAAGGATCTGCCTAAGAATGCCTTAATAATTCAGCATTCAGTGCCTCAGATTGATATCCTTGCCCATCCACGCATTCGTGCTTTCATTATGAATGGCGATTTGCTCAGTTTGCAGGAGGGCATCTCACGAAACGTGCCCATGGTGGGTTTACCATGTTTCCAAAATGAACAGAAAAACATGCAATTGGCTGTTCGGTTGGGAGTGGCCCTGCAATTGGATCAAGATAATGTCACCACATCTTCGCTTAACTGGGCATTGGATAAAATACTCAACGAGCAGCACTATCAATTGACCATCCGAGATGTTAGCCTGGAGTATAGAGATCGTCCCTTGGGTGCTTTGGCCTCGGCCATGTTTTGGGTGAATTATGTGGTAAGGCACAAGGGTGGAGCTGCCATTAGGACTCGTGGCATTGGCATCTCCTCCAGTCAACTGCATTTGTTTGACTTATTTGTCTTTTACTTTGGCGTAGCCGTTCTATTTGGTGCTTTGGCGGCAGCTGTGTACTTTGCTGGCTTACTTTTGCGTCAAAGGAAGAGTACGCCAGAGAAATTGGCCAAATCAAATTAGGCTTAAGTGGAAAAATAAATTTTAAACCTGTGCCAAATAAATCTTTAAGACTTGAATTTAAATAAAACCGCCAAAAAACAACCACTGTAGGGTTGCCTCATGTAAGTTTCAAAGCTGCCAGATCTGGCTATACAGCCACTCACTAAATTTGCTGGAACTCAAACGATTTTGCTGATTTACTAAATTCAACAACGTAGTAACTAGTTAATCCATTTAAACGTTTTTTCTCCACATTTTATACAGTTACACCCTTTTACAAATTTTTCGATAATTTTTTTGCACTACTTTTGGTCGCATTTAGACTTATCGATAAATTGTTGGATTTTCTGGCAACGCTACGGTTGCCATCTTCCTTTCCAAAGATTCGCGTTCGCAGTGAGACGTGTTTAAAACCTTTTCAAGCGTTTTAAAAGGTAAAGAATCAATTAAAATGCTGTAAGAAGTTACTAGTATGGACAAAGATTGTTGCGGAATGCAGCCAACATGAAAGCATACTGGGATAACTGAGAACGGACTACGAAAAGCCAGTAGCGTGTCACACGTGGGACCCAGCGCCATTGGCCAGCGGAGTGAGAGAGAAAGAGATGGCGCAGTGAGGTTATGTTCTCCTCCAGGCAGCAGAAAGAAACAACAAAAAATTGGCCACCTTACAGGATTTTGATTATGTGCCAAAAAGCAACTTAACTAATTCGTTTGTTATCTTTTCTCTTTGATTACAGCTCCGTCAAGATGTCCGGTACAACCGCCACCATCCGCACCCGCAAGTTCATGACCAACCGCCTGCTTGCCAGGAAACAAATGGTCTGCGATGTCCTCCACCCTGGACTATCGTCGGTCAACAAGACCGAAATCCGCGAGAAACTCGCCGCCATGTACAAGGTCACACCCGATGTTGTCTTTGTCTTCGGTTTCCGTACAAACTTCGGTGGCGGCCGCTCCACTGGTTTTGGCCTGATCTACGATACCTTGGATTTCGCCAAGAAATTCGAACCCAAATACCGTCTGGCCCGTCATGGTCTCTTCGAGCAGAAGAAGCAGACCCGCAAGCAGCGCAAGGAGCGTCGCAACAGAATGAAGAAGGTCCGTGGTACAGCCAAGGCCAAGATTGGTACAGGCAAGAAGTAGAGCGCTTAATCCTGCTCCTGCTCCTGCTGCTGTTGAAGCTGAAGCTGTTTATGCATTAGTTACACTTTTTTACGTGCGGAACAAGAACGACAACTCAAAAAGGATGTTTACTTTTGGAGCGGCTTTTGTCTTTCTGTATAACTAAGTTAAATAAAACTCTAAAAGTAAAAGGAAAAAACAACGTCTAAAGTGATTTTCACTCAATCAAATTGAAAAGTGTAAATAACAAAAAGGAACCAGTTAACAGGTCTGTTCACAGATTTCTAGGCAATGACTTTGGGCAAAAGTGGTTTACAATTAGATTTCTCGGTTACCCATTGAACAAAATGCTAAAATTTCAACTCAAAACTCGATTATTTTGTTTTAAACCGTGACGTACAACATGGCTTTAAAGACAAATTCTTAGTCTTCTATTTTATTTATTTATTTTTACCGAAAGTTTGTTTGCTTTTTTCACTTATCTATCTTGAAGTTTGAGTTTTTAGTTTCTAAAGTTAAGATTTTGCAGCACCAAACCAATAAGAAAACTATGTAATACTCTTACAAATCTTAGTAGTATACGATATTCTGCAAATAATACTGTAACAAAGTAAGGTTTATGGGCATATCGAAAAATAATTATATTAATACACAGTTGTGGGTGTGTCCCTGATCCTGACCACACGCTAGAAGCAACATTGTGCCAATTCCTTGTATTGCTTCAACAAAATGTTAATTTTCGTTCACGGAATCTTATTGATATCCTTGTACTGGATTGTGCCATCATGTATGTATAAACGATAAGGATTTTGTTTTTGCTACAAAAAGTGTTGCTAAAAGGTAGAAGAAGAAGAACATATAATTAATGTCATTGAGTCCAGATATAGCGGATCAGACGGATTCAGCGGTAGCTAATCGACGGCCAGTGCCTTTTATTGTCTGACGAGGAGTCTGGAGTAAATACGTAAAGTCAAATTCATTCAAAGAAAGAAGTTTTGTGGTACTTAAAAATGGTTATTTACTTTAAGAAAGAATATATCAGCCTTGAAAATGTAACTTAAACTCATTTAAAAAATAATTGTAGTTAATTTATTATTACCAGAATATCAGTCATTATAAAGAATTATTTGATAATGCTAAGTCACTTAACTACAAATTTACAAAACAAACGTGTTTGTCAGTTAAGCAACACCTTTGTTTGCTTGCTCTTGTGGTCCAGAAACATGATCCTCGGTTTGTCAGTAAAACTTCAAGTTTTGGGCTAAAAGTAAAGTTTACTTCTTAATGTTGTTCTTAAGTAAAATTCTAGAAAAAATGTCGACAGGATCATAAAAAAAAATTTAGAACTACTTTGATTTTTCGATCTTAATTATTTATGCCTGTTATGCCATAATGAATGACACGAATTACCAGCATGTATTTTTAGGGACATTTTGCAAATGGCAAGCCTTGAAACTTAGGTCACCGCCATAAAATAAGCGCCATCTATATGTGATGGCTGGAATCTTTTTGTGTGGTGGCGCCATCTATTAGTCATGATTCTAGCACTTTGGGAAAGGCGGTATAATTTGCAGTTATTTGGAAAGAAACGCACAAAAAGAAAAGAACGGAACCTGTAATAAAGCAAATTGCCGACGCTGTTTTCTTTTTCGGAAAGAGTTCTTTTGATTAGCATTTAATTCTTACCAACTAATTTTGTCCCAAATTTAAAAAATTACGTTTCCGTTTTTTTGGGCTGCACATTGGTGCCCTCTGTAGTGCACAGTGCTGCCACCTGTTGTTTTCCTTGCATGTTTTGGAGACTTGTAAATCAGCCATGTTATAAAAATTATGATTAATTTTTAATTTAAATTCAAATGAGACTTAATTAATGCCAAATTTCTTTCCTTCTGCTTTCCCACAACCATTTTTCTTGGGCAGATTAAACAGCTTCAATTGAGTTCATGGGAATAAACTTGGGGTTGGGCAGTTACTTAGTTAAATAACTCTTTATAAAAATGGTAACTTTAGAGGTGAAGTTCTCTGTCATCGTTTAATCTAAAGGTCTCCAAGCAAATACGTGAAGTGAATTAATCAAGTTGTCTTATTGTAAATATTTCACAAAGGTTAAGCGTTAAGCGTTCAATGCACCACTCGAAATACGATAAGTCAATTGCCGATATAGAACATTGAGTAGTATCATAAATAACTAGAGCGCTATTGAAATGTGTGTTTTGGTTATACCAAATAGGATGTCATGGTCAACACATTTCGACCATTGTTGTCTTTGATCTAAATTCAATTGTTTACAAATTAAATAAGCATCTGTTTTTTTTTTCGACTCACTAAACACCACACGGCGCATACGTAATGTGTTTATGAATTATTATTTTTTGTTAAATTATGTGTTTGAATATAAAATGGGAAATTCAAACCAGCACGAGAGGCCAGTCCCAAAAAAAAAAAAAAACACCAAGACCAGAGAGAAAGAAATCTCACTCTGTCTCTCTATCTCTCTCTTTGGAGAGAGAAAGAAGAAATGTAGCTGATAAGGGGGCGAGAGACTGAAACCAGATCATTTGCTTTATATGCAGTTAAATCACGTTATGCCTCGATAAATGCGGTTAAAAGACCAAATGCTGCAGCCGTCTTAAACAAAAGATCCCATAAATATTACTTGAATATGTTTGTGTTTATTCGGTTTTTTGTTTTTTCTTTCATTTTTTTTTTTTTTTTTTTGATTGGAATCCATTCATTAGTGATTGGCGTGCTTTTCAGAGCGCGTGAGTATCATGCGCTTTAACAGATCAAATGAATTATGTTGCCGCTCTTGCCAGTTGCTGGCGTTGCTACTCAATTTGAAGTTGCTGCTGCTGCTGTGCAAATACTCTCGTCCGTCGTCCCATCATACATACATATGTATATTAACGCTCTCACGCTCTTTAATTTGAACTGAGCGCCGCCGTCGCCGTCGCCGGAGCGAAGATGGGAGCCCGCATTTTGACTATATCGCTGATTCGTTCGTCCAGTTGTGCAAAACGCTTTCGTTCAAAAGCATCTGTAGCGTAATTAGATGTGCTCAGTGATAGACGAACCGTGCTATAGAGTGGAAGATACACACAACTATATATAAAACAGACCCAAGACCACCCATCAACAAAATAAAAGCAAAGCAAAAAAAAAAAAAAAAAATTCAAAAAATGTCTTTCAAAAATTGTCTGCTTGGCCTTTGCCTCGGTCTGGCGGCCCTTCAGCTAGTTTGTGCCGATATTGAAACGAATGAAGTGAACGATAATGCTAGTCCCGAATACTATAGTAAGTCAGTCGTTCAGTGAGTTAAATTCCAAAAAATTTGATTATCTCCCTCGCCCCCCCCCAGTGCTGCAGGGTGTCCGTGTCTATCCTAATGATCGTCAGTGCGTTTTGGTGGGAGGACTTTGCGTACAATCCAGCGATTGCACAGAGCCAACAAGCAACAAGGGTCTATGTCCCAGCAGTGCCCATTTGGGTGTGGAATGTTGCTACGAACGTAAGTATCAGGAATTGGCTACAATACGAGAATGGGCCCTAACCATTGATCATTGCTTCTTAACCAATCAACCAGTTAAACCCCAACCAATCCTTCTCTAAGTCATACAATTTGACACATTCCATCAAAAGATATTTAGTCTAAAATTGCAAATATGTTTCCTAATCCTATCCCCCACCCCAACCACTCACCCGATACAATTGGTATTAATTGCACATTTTGGGCATACTAACTCACCTATGTTTCGTGCCTACCTATCCAAATCCAATCCAATCCAATGCATTATATGCCCTATTCCAGTTCCTGTGAGGCCAGCGCCGTGTGCGGAACATTTGGGCGTCTGTATGAACAAGTGCCACCAGAGGCTACTGCGACCCGGTACCGACTGCGAAAATGGACAAGTCTGCTGTGTTTTGATATAGAATTATAATTTAAACATCCACATTACACACACACACACACACGTATACAAACGCATACACAAACAAACTGAATTACATGTATTTATTTAATTATATCTATATGCTTAAGAATGAAAAACAAATATAAAAATTGAACAAAACGCATTGTAAATATTTTTCAAACGACTTTGTATTCCAAAATTTGCCTCTGCCTTTGACCATCACATGAGCTGAAAATATAGATTAAAAATTATGTAAGTATTGGAGCTGAATCATATTTATGAGAAGAGAAGAGAAAGATTGTCTGTCCAGGTCAGACTCTGGTCTTATCTCCCAACAAGCCCTCCCGCTTTCCCGCTCTCCCGCTGCTGACTTGTCACGTGTCATCGTGATCGCTCCAGATCGCTTCGATTCCGTCGTACAGTTGTGCGGAAATCCATCAAATTCTGCACAAAAAAAAAAAAGAAAACGCAAAATAAATCGACCTAATCTCCCATCCCATCCCATCCCATCCCATCCCATCCCTCTCTCACTCAGCTTTCAATGTCAAGTTCAGTTGGTTCAAGCTGACAAGATACGATGTTCTTTGGACTGTTTTGTTGTGCTCAAAGCGACCGAAAACCAAAAACCAAAGAAAAAAAACAAAACACAAAACGAAGAAAAGATTCCAATTCGAAATTTTTCAAAAATAAACGGCCTTGCCGCCGCACGACATCCATATTCATTAGATTTTCTTAGCGAACACATGCGATTTAGCATTATACATAGTTTAGTTAGTTGTTCATGATTTCATTGCTAATGTTCCAATATATTTCTTCCATGCCCCTATTTATAGGCGCGTGGGCGTGGGTAGGTCATTTCTCGCTCTTGAGTTGAATGAATTCGTAGTGCAAGGCGGCATTGAGGCAGCAGACAATCGGATTACAATTTCTCTGAAATTACAACTAACTAAGCACTATCATTTTGCCCTTTGCTAAAGAAAGGGTATACGCATTTTTTTTTAGGCATCTACGACTGCTAAAGGAATTTTCTTTAGACTTTTAGCAGATATATAATACGATAGTATATAAAATATCCTTTTAGAGTTAAAGAAAGAAAAAATTGACTAGCTTTAGAAATCTCACTGTGAGAGTAAATAGAGTTTTGAATTCTTAAAATCATCTAAAGACTAACCCTCGCGATAGATATTTCTTAAAATTCTATAATATCTTTTGTACATTTCCAATTACTTGTTGTTACTCAAATATAGGCAATATAATAGAATAAATAGAATTTTACAGAGTGTAAAAAATTACTAAAAAATTTATTAAATTTTTTGCTTTGGTAAATATAAATGGTTTTTTGTTTGCTCTCAATAATCAGAAACTTTTTTCGAAACTGTCAGGCGAAGTTATGATAGAAAATGTTAATATTTAGATCATAACAACCAAAAATATCAAAGAAGCTAAGTTCGTTTATGGTTCAGCCTTTGATCTTTGTTTTTCATTATGATCCGATCTGGCTTTAATTCTGGAATATGATGTATAACATTAAAAATGATCTAAAGCCAAAAAAGCGTTTCATTTAGGAACTTATCTTTGGATTGTTTTCTATGATAGCTCCCAGAACTACTCTGTTCGATTCTTATAAAATTTGGTCAAAAATTGCAGACCACAGCAATTCAAATTAGGAGCGAGATTTGATCGAAAAACTTAGGGAACAAAAAGAGTTTCACACTAAGACTTATTTCTTGACCGATCGTTCCTATGGCAGCTATACGTTATACTCGTCTGATCCGGCCAGTAAAGTAAAGATTTTAACCTATCTATGGTAATGAGAAGCTTTAATGCAAAGACTAATTCCAATAGCTTTCAAACAAAAAGTTTTAATGGGATAAACATGGACATTCGTATAGCGACTCTACTGCTCATTCGGATCAAGAATATATATATAAATTGTGTCCAGTCTTCTTCTCAGCGTTACAAATATCTGACCAATTTGATAATACCCTCTGCAAGTGTATCAAAATTGAAATTGTAGGTAATAGGAAAATGTAATAAACAAATAAATACTAACTAACTAACTTTCTTAAGTCAAATGTAAACATTGTCCTCAATTTTATATTTTACAGATGGCCAATGCTAATTATTAGAGCTAAACCTGAGTTCCTTTGAAATTATCTGTCAGACACTTGAACAAATTTTGCTAATGCATTTTTACTTACCCCCCTCGTTTTTAGTTGAGGGCGTAGCCGGCAATTAAATTGAAACAGAAACCGAGTGCTAATTCTTTAATAGTCTGAAACCGAGAGTCTAGTTTACGGTCCACACATGCGCTTATGCATTTAGTCTATAGTCTATAGTCAGTAGTCAGCAGTTAGCAGTTAGTATATATATTCATGGTCATTGGCGACATGCAATTCCTTTAATTTTGATTTGTTTTGCAACCTCCGTCAATGGCAGTGAAAACGATGACGACCTTGAATATTTCTTAATAGTTCATCACCTTCACTCAGTTTCCCGTTAAAGTGTACTAGGCATGTGGGGCTCTGGGTCTGGGTCTGGGCATAAAAAAAAAAAAAATCATTTCAACTGCGTCTTAGATTGCATAAGTTATTTATTTATTTTGTCTTGTTCTTTTTGTTTTCTTTTTTTTTTTTTTTGCAAACGACTGAGGAATGTATGTGTGCGTGTGTATATGCGTGTGTGTGTGTGTGTGTGTGTGTGTGTGTACATATGTGCAAATATATTTCGCCTTTTTGTTGGGAACTTATTTTAAGTCAACCCGCACTGGAACCAAACCAAAAAAAGGAGCTGACTTACCGATTCCCCGCGTTTTTGTTTAACTATTTCTTTTGAAATATTAAAAATTCTATTTTTTTTAATTTATTAACAAGGCCTAACAAAATAAGCCCAGTCATATTTTTTAGAAATTACACGTTGTTGACTCAATTGGATATTTAATAGCTTTGTGTTTGTGTTGGAAATTTGATGTAAAATTATATTTTAAGTGTAGAATTACGATAAAAGAGATTACGAAATGGATAATGGACTTTCTAATATATTTTAAAGTATTTTGATGATTTCTCATTATTCCCCTAATATTTTTATATGAGCAGGAATAGCCCATGAACATCACATTTATAAAGTTCTTATTTAATAATGGTAAGAACATTTATGTTTAGTTTTGAAGTTTTAACTTTTGATGTTTTCAATTTTAGAATATGAAATGCTGAAATGGGATATGAAAAAAAACTTATTTTAAAGTGGCAAGTCATTTACTCAAAGTATGAAAAATTAAAAACAAAATTCGACCAAAATATTTGTTTTACAAACCAAATATGTGAATCAAATCGTTGGGTGATTTCGTGAGTGACCAGAGGTGTGCATGATTGACATAAAAATATATTCGAATTAAAATGTTGAATTAATGAGTGAACTGATGAAACACTCTAATGCACAACATTTGAACATTAGAAAAAAGGAATGAATGAGTATGAATGCAAGATGTTCGAATTAAGGTACTAGCTTGTTTCAAAGCCACTTGAACGAAATTCACACAACGAATATATATATATATATATATATGTAGTTGTATAGTTTAAATGTCATAGCACACGAAACACTATTTTCAACTTATTCAATCGTTTTAACATTTCACTTATTCACATTCATTTAACCAAGTTTCATTTATTATGAAACGTAACAAGCACTTTTATTAATACACATTCAATTGGATTCAATTCAAACGTATTCAGTCATGCATATATACTGGCCGATCTAACAGTTTGGTGTTATCTAAGCAAATCCTAGGTTTAATTTGGTTTTATTATTTAAGACAAACATTTTGTTTACCCAAACTGAAATTGAATAGAAGTAGAATTGAATATGATATCGTTATGAGATGAAACCGAGTGGAACTAATAGGTAACCTCTTTTGGGCAATTACAATTTTCTTCTTTTCAGTCATCAAGTTCTTAAATGTAAATTAAAAATAAAATAATTTACGTATGATTTGCATGTGACACAAAAGTTTTCCAATTTCGTTTTATCGTAGATTACTATTCGAATTTTACTAGTTTCGGTGAACTAAGAAACCATTTGTTGATTCCTGGGAATCCATTTGGCCCACTAGCGATTCCATCTACGTGAGTCTTTTACCCTCCATGGGATTCTTCGTTTCGCTTGCCACTTGTGACATACTTGCCAATTGGCTGAGTACACCTTCTTGGCCTAGGGTGTGGGCAAAAAGGCCGTAATAAATATTGTATGAGTGTGTTATTTCATAGGTATTTCGTGTGGTGTGTGGCTTATCAGCGGCTCATCCACCCATCCATTGGACATGTCATATAATAAATTATTTATGTGTTTTCTTGTTTACGTTTTTGTTTTCAATTTCGTTTTGTGTTTTGTGTTTCAACGCCGCTGCGAGAATGAATATGAGCTAATCGTCGATTTTGATTTCGTTTTTTTTTCTTCTCTCGCTTTCAAAGAGCGAAACTAATAAATGTTTGAGATGTGCTCATATTTCATGTCAAACTTGGCACTTGCCGGGATTTTTTTCTTTTTTTTTTTGCATTCTGTGCTCGTGCTCCTCCAATTGCGTCGCATTCTCTGTGGCCCTGGGGTCATGCAACGCAATTTGCATCTCTGTTCCGTATCCTTTACTCCTTGCGCTCCTTGCGCCGCTGCAGCTCTTTTTTTTTTGTTTTTGTTTTTTATTTCCTTTTCATATTTTTCACGTTTAATTTTTATTTTTCATGTGTGGAGTATAAAAGAAAATGATTTTGTGGCATAAATTAATGCCGAAAGGCACACGAAACACTATTAAAAAATACTCCCCCCCACCCCCCGTCCCCCGCACTACAGATGATGATGATGATGATGATGTATGGTGCATGCCGCACGCCGCACGCTGCATACGGGTCGGTAGTCCTGGGCCAAAGGATATGCGCACAAGTCAATGGCTTATAGAAAAGCCAGGATATTCACTACGTGGCATGCTTGGTTGGAGGATGTCATGCGAGATGCCACAAGGCAGCAGGCAGCAGGCAGCCGGCAGAAGGCTGTGGACTATGGAAGGCTTCATGGCAGAGCATTTCATGCAATTAATCCTTTTTCTTCCTTCTTTTTGGAGTCACTGCACTGCCTTCACTTTCTGCGCTTTGCTCCTCTGTCTGCCAAATGACTTTTTAAGTTAATTTCTTATGCGAACGAGAGCTCATGTTGTCCTTCAGCATGGCCAGGAAATACAATGTATGCTAACGTATGAAGAAACTATGGAACAGGCTACAGCGAAAGGGGAGTTGGCTGGCCAATTATATACAAACGATCATCTTTAATCAACTGTTGTCTTATTAAAAAAGTTCATCAATGTAAACTGAAATGTATGAATATAAAGAAGCAAAGCTAAAAACTTATTTCCGTACTTCCCCTAAAAGTCTTTGAATCTTAACTGGGTGACTAGATTGGATAGCAGCCAGATAATGACGGAGTAACAGATGAAATTTGAGACAGATCTCCAAAATATTAAAAACTTTCAAACGAAATATGATCCAAAATTCGTTGCCTAAGGAGTGGAAAAATACTCCTCGCAAATATGAGATAAAAATTCCATAAAGAATCTTAGATAATAGAGTTAAGAGCAATGTTTAAAGGACAAGTAGGAAGCTAATTAATAAGAGTCTATATATCTAAACTCAGGCCCGGATTAGGGGCCGTTTAAGTGTCAACAAAATGCAAAAGGACGTTTAGAATAGTTCTCAATTGACATTTAATGAAACAAATATTCAGATTTTTTGGAGGGAAGAAGCAGGAAGTCAAAATTCTTTAAAAAATGCATTATCTAATACTTAAATGGTCAATGTCCAGGCCAAATGCTTATCGATGCCCAAAATACGATGAGTCCAAAATACTCGTGAAAATATTTTGAAAAACTTGTATTTAGTTCTTTTTAAACAGTTTCTAGAATTTTATGGTCTTAAATTGACATCTACTTTTGATGTTCAAATGAAATGCGTCGTCTAAAAGTTTTTGAATAATAATAATTTTATAATTGTGCTTTACCAAATCTCTTATGGTTGATGGAATATAACAAATAAGCAAAATCAGCAACTGTAATGAGAATTCAGTTTGGAAGAATTTTCGTCTCCAGGTGCTCAATGGAATGGATTTGAACTAGGAATAACTTAATGTAATTTAATTTTATTTCAATGGAATGCTAGAACTTATTTGGGTTAAATTTAGATTACAAAAATTTGTTAGTTCAATATTTGAATTTAATGGAAGACACCATACAATGTGCCCAAGAGCACTTGGTTCCCCTTTGTCAATCTTCAATTTTTATGCAAATTGAAGTTCAAATGGCAGAAAATGCAATTACTTAAATTTTCTTTGACAAATATGGGCCGGTCACCCCACCCGCCCAACTCTACCCCCTGCCCACTCCAGGGCGCTCCTCTTTGCCATGGCAATAATTCCATTACCAACATTTTGCATTGAAGGTGTTAAAATTTGTGCTCGGCTTTCGAGCACACGCGTAATCTTGTCGAGCAACGGAATTACATCATGCCTAGAAGAGTTGAAATAAAATTTTTACAATTAGGCAAAATAAAAGATGTGGGGCTAAAAACAAGTGAGAGACCTCAACTGAAACGAAACTCAAAATTGTTGTATGGCGTGTTGTGTGTTGGAAACATTCATACATACATACATATACAGAAATGGCTTTGGGGCATTGTTTCATCATCTTCTTGTGTGCGTTTTGTTTTTTTTTTTTGGTTTTTTGTGTTGCTTCTTTCACATTTTTTTGGTTTTTACCCTGCTCTTCGTTAACGGGATTAACCGCAATTTCTTTAATTAAAATTTTTACCCCCTTTTTGAACTGGGTAGAGGCCAAGTTGCAGGGCAAAAAGGATTGTAAATTACGCTGTCAGTCAGTCGTTGTCTGTCAACAACAATTAAAACGGGAAGCAACAGCAACAAATTAAAAATTCATCTTCCGCTTTCCACCTACAATATACATACATATATATATATACCTATTCCAGGTTTGTAACTTTTTCTTGTTGTTTTTATCGACTTGATGTGGTTCTTTGGGCGCCCAGTTCTTCTCCATTTTTTTTTTGTTTTTTTGTTGTTCTTGTCTTACAATTTGATTGAAGCTTCTTCTTGGGGTGTTTCCGGTTCTCCGTTTTTGCTTTTACCTTCTTTCTTAATTGGGTTGAGGGGGTGAAAAGGGTTAATTATTTTCTACATTGGCATATTTGTTGACGAGGCTTAGTCTTCGTTGCGTTTCTTGATGTTTCGTTCTTAATAAGAGAAAAAATTAGACTACATTTGCTCTTACATACGCACTTCCAACGGCGATTTGGGACTGGCATTTCAATTAAAGCTAATCAAATTTTTTTTCTTTTACTCATAATAAGTAGCTAGACATGGGCTTCCTTTTTTTTTTTGGTGTTTTTCCTTAACCGGAAGTGCCCCTGGCGGGTAAGAATGATCTGATAAATTTCCAGGAGTAAGGTACAGGCTAAAGAATAAAGTTTCAAGTCCATTAAAAAGAAAAATAATTGTGGACTAGCCTCATTAGTCGAATCAAGAAGTGCCTTAGTTGATGGATTTAACATTGTTCCAAATAAGCCGATCCAATTGCTATATCTTAAAACATCAAAAGTAACGATTGATTCCCGTTCGTAAATGCAAATTATTGCGGCACTTTGACTGACTTTGACTCAGTGTTGAATAGCGGCGGAACCCATTTCCAGGGTGACCCAAGTGAAAAACATTCCGACTTGATGAACACCATACTTTTACTTTATCTGGCAACCCTGTAACCAATGCTGATAAACTCAAACTTGTCTCATTGGGAAGCACATGTTTTGACTGAGGAAATTCTACCAAATTGGCAGTATATTTTAATTTGAAACAAGAAACGGAAAATGAGCAACAAGTTGGCCAATTATGATGAAGACATCGGCAATCCATCATTCAATGAATGGGACTTACATTACCGTATTCGCGATTGTAAGGTAGGCTAAAACTGGTTGACAAGTACGTAAGTCCTATTTAGATTATGAGTAAATTATTTTTCAGGTTGAATACAATCTGACATGGAAACGTCGCTTCAAAGCGGAAAGCATATGCCGAGATGTGATTAAGAAATACGAGCTGGGAAGCAAGGACTCGGTAAGAGGGCAACGAATCGCAACTCAAAAGGACGCTTGTGCTTATACATATATTTGTTGGTTCTCTTTTTAGATTGATTCTACTGACAATAAGACGGAGAATCCGAGCACTACGGTTCGCACCATCGATATCGAGAAAGGTAAATCTTAGAAACTAATTAAAAAGAGTTGTACCCACTCATTTGGCACTCTCAATTTTAGATGTCGTCTTCTCCGGGGATAACTACTATCTGGATGCCACCGACTGGGTGGAAGAGATTTTAAAGCTTGTCTTGGACAAAGATGGCAAATTGGCATTCGTTATTAGATTTAAAGGACTGGATCAACCTCGGATAATATCATCAAGAGTGGTCAACGCCAAGATACCTTATTTAGTTGAAGAATTCTACAGGAAGCGCCCCTTAAAGCATGGTCTTGAGATGACATTATTGAAGGAAAGATGGGGAAATTGCTGAGAATTGACAGAATCCAATTATCCTTGTGAATCTCAGTAAATAAAGTTTCTGTCGAAGCATTGAGCAGGTCTGAAAGCTGTAAAAAAAAGGGATGTTGGGTCTGGGAATGGGTTAATGCTCTTATCCTTCAGAGACGGTCTTTAACTCTCTTTAAGGAGAGAAACTATTGAGAAACAATTTCCGTTAAGAGTTTCGTTCTGCTAAACTTAATTTACGTCGCTCTGCAGTGCCTTGAAATAATCTTTAAAAAAGGAAATTTAAAATAACTCATTTTAATCTTATATCTTATAATCGTGTTAAATTTATTGTCCATCAAATCTCCCCTTTACTTGTTACTTTATTGATAGCTAAAATCCCTTCTTAATGCAACCAAACTTTATAAGAAGATAATACCAAATAAGTGGGGACACTTTAAACGTCTAATTTAGAGGTATTTGATAAGAGTTTCTGTAGAGTTGGTAAATAATTGTTCCCACAGCAGCAGACGAAACAGTTTTCTATTTGAAGAAAAACTTTTCTGTGGGTATTGTTTCTTTTTTGGGTTTTTTTATTATTACTTGGTTTTCTTTTTGGTTCCTCTCAAGTTTTTTGTTGTGTGCAAATAATTTGCAGCTCGTTTCTTGCGTCATTAACAATGTACGGGAGAATAAACTTTTATCTAATTAATGAAACTTCAACAGAAAACGTCAAGCAGCAAGAGAAGAAGATCTGGCTTTTGAAGCCAGTTCATATCTGCATCTCATCTAATTATCCGACCCCCCATTTCCCATCTTCCTCACCCTTCTAGAGTGTTGAGTTGGGGGAGATGAGTGAGTTTCTTCGAGCTGATGTCGTATTGTTGACAGTGACGATACAACAAGGACGAACTCGGCGTACAACATGGAGTATGATTGCTTTTGTGTAAACAAGCAAAGGAGCTAAGTGAGGAGAGGCGTCTTCATGTCTTTAGCAGCATTCTTTTTTGGTTCGGTTCGACGAAAAGTTTTTTAATTAGCAACAAAACGTAAAAAGGGGTTAAATAACGCGTTGCAAAGTTTCGGTAAGCTAACAATTAAGTTTTGGCAATGCGGCTGACAAGGGGGCAAGAGAGGCATGGGTCAAAGGGGCATGGGAAAAAGAAGAGGCCAGAGATGGAAAGAGAGAGTGCAGATAATAGGCATTAAGCAACACTTACTGACAATTAAGTTTCGCCCTCGACATTGTTGATTTTTTTTCGAGCTGTAATTATCCTTAAATCGCGAATATATGAGAATGAGGATACACACTCAAGCTGGTTAAGTTGTGGCAATAACCTGCGGCCGGTTGCCGGCAATGGTGCACGGATGGTTGGATGCTTGGATGGATGGATGCAGGGGGGGATTGCGTAGTGTCCTGCGTCCATGGCATTGCAAATCTGTACAATTCCGTTGCGGTGCGAGAAAGCAAAGATAAGCTCATAATATTCATGAGGTTTTAGTTTTATGAAGTGCTAACAATGCGTTAAGGTATATACACACAGCCAGCAACAACAACAACAACAACAACAACAACAATAAAAACAACATTGGTAGCCACTTAACGGCAACACCTTTTCGGTTAGCAGTCCTTGTCCTCTGCCTGTGTCTCTCTATCTTTCCATCTCTCTGTCTCCTCCTTCTCCTCTCTATATATGGCCCGCAGAAGTTTTTACATTTTCCATTTTTTTTTCCTTTTTCCTGTTCTTATTTTTTTTTTGTGTGTTTCTCTTTTTCTTTTTTTTTTTCTAAACTCCCTGGGTAATTTTTCACTTTCGCAAGATGGCAGCGCATTTTAATGAGCCACTAGATATGCGGTCAGAGCCAGCCAGGAAGTAGAATGTCGAAGTGGGAGACGAAGTCGGGAAGCAGGAGTCAGAGTGTTGTAGATAGTAGCTAGAAAACAGGACTCTCGGCCCGTAATTTCTGTTGCATTTGCATTTTCATTGGAGCGATATGTTAATGACTTGCTTTATCTTGATGTTATTCGAGAAAGTTGAAGTTTTCCTTTTACTTTGCATTGTTTTTTGTCTGATTAACCAGAACAAAGCGTATAACGCGCGATAAGATGGACCAGACAAAAGTATTGTCTATAAGTTATGCAGTCATTTATCATCTTTGGGCGAAGAGACAATTTCGAATTGCTTGGAAAACACTTTTAAAATCAATTAGTTACTTAAAATAAATATTGATAATTTTACATAGCCAAGAATTAAGATCTAATGTCAATGTAGCCACCATCTAAAGATCTTTTCTAAGTTTGATAAATGTAAAAAATTCATCGAAAAAAAATGTTTTCGGTTTTTTTTTGAGTTAGTTGTAAGTTTTCAATTAATCTTGATGATTTTACTCTTGCAGAAGTAGAAGTAGAAAAAAATTGCACTTTTTTCGACCTCACTAATTATCGTTAGTAAGGGCCGGATTCTTAAATGTGGAGGGCTCTTGGCTGAGAGACATGGTGTTTCGGTTTCGATATATATATGAGCATACTTTGAAAGCCTTTGGTAACAGTTTAATAAAGTTAAGTTGCAAGGGACACGGGCTGGGACCCTGCCTACCCTTAATCTGATCCTGGTTACTATTTACGAGGAATAGTTTCATTATTATATATTAAGATTTGCGTCTATTAAGCAGCATTGGTTATTTGAATTCTTCCAAAGTGTTTCTGATCCTTCGAATTGACTTGCTGTTGACCAAATTTTTAGTAGACTTACCACTACTCCCTACAATTTGATTATGGAGACCCTAGGTAGGGATTAATCGTTGTTCTTAGCTTACTGTAGGGGAGAAAAACAAATCAAATTATGTTAAACTGGCTAATATTTGCAGAGAAAGTATTGTAAGTCAAATGAAGGCAATGAAATTGTTAAAACCTTTGAAGAACATTAACTAAGAATAATTTTTAGTCCATCTTATTTATGACTTTAACAAAAGATATTTCATTCAACAGTTGTAGTAATAGAAAAAAATTTGATTAACTTTAAATTGTTCACAGTTGAGATAATCAAATCGAATGGAGTCCCCCCCTTTTCGCCTCCCTAGCGATTTCGTATTACAATTATCCTTAACAATTTTTGAAATATGCCTTTGTGTTGTGTGTTTATTAGACATTTTCATTGCAATTTAATAGAAAATCAAATTTGCATAGACTCGAATTCGTTTTGTATATTTTATTTAACGCTTGAAATGCTATACATATATGTATATACATATAGATTGATATGTTCTTGTTGTTATTATTTTTTGTCTTTATTTTAGCCAAAAGCCAATTATTGTTTAAAAAATTGTACATACATTTACATTTCTGGTGCTAATTTCGAAATAACAAAAACGTTTTTTTCCCTCATGCTATTTTCTCTTTATGAATATATATATGTATGTATTTATACATATATGTACATATATAGATATGCATTTGTATTTATTTACATGTGTATTTTGTATATTTGATTAAATAAAGTTTTCGTTTTGTTGGCCTGATAATAATACGGATACAATGGCAAAATGTTAAATGAAGAGAAAAATTGCATTTAAAAGCCAAAAATGGAAAAGTCATTTAAAACTCAATTTGTTGTAGTGTGTGTCTGTGAGTGTGCCAGTGTGTGTGTGTGTGTGGTGTGTGTGTGCGAAAAACATTAAAATAATTGTTTTAAAATCCTTTTGTCAGAGAGAAGTAAAGTAAATTATAAACACACAAACAGACAGAAAGACAAAGAGACAGAAAGACAGGATAGCGACAGTCACAAGTCGCAGGATCAGGTTGGCTATTAAAAAGGTTGGCTTTCTGTCTCTGTGTGTGGCTGTCTCTTCTGCGTGTGTGACCAACTGCAAAAACATTGCAAAAAATTAATTTCATACAAAACTTTATGCAAATTTTCATGCTATAAGAAAATCTATTAGTGCACAAAAATATTCATTCTGGCGAGCAACAGAGAGCTGCAGATAAAGATAGATACACACAGAAAGAGAAATTGTGATTGTGGCTAAGAGAGAGAGAGAGAGAGAGAGAAAGAGAGAGAGAGAGAGAGATAGGATAGAGTGGGCGTGAGGAGTTAACTCTATATTTCTGGGAAATATTTTGATTGTTGGCAAATTTCAATATATGTGTATATGTTTGTGGTATATGTATATGGAGATTGTTTGTACATTTGAAATACACGTGCAACATGCATTTTCCATAAAGAATTCTTTATGGCATCGTTCTAAAAATGTTTCAATTTCAATTTTATTCATTGAAATTGCAATTTCTGTTCTATTTTTTTACACTTCCTTCCAGTCTTCTACCCTCTGCCATCTTTCTTTTACTTCATTTTTATTTTTTCCCTTTGTGGGTGGTTTTTTTCTTTTCTTTTCTTTTCTTTTTTTTTTTTGGGTATTTTTGTGTGTTTCATATTTTTGAGGAATATTTACCCTGGACTTCAAGAGCAAAGTCAAAGATGATGGCCAGGTTGGCCGGGTACGTGAAAGTTTTCAGTTTGTTGCAACCGAACCAGCCGGAGCTCATTTCACCTTTGCCTCCTGCTTGGCACTCTCCCTCTCTCTCTCTCTCTCTGTCACTCTCATTCTCTTTCTCTCAATACAATTGTACAATATTTATTTAATGTAAATGAGAAACGAAGCACCATGCATGAGCCGCCCAGGAGGACCTTTGAGTAGCGCAAGAACAGGAGCTGCGGCAGTGGGACGAGAAGCGGAAGGTAGCTGGGCCAACAAGATGATATTGTGTCGAATGTCGATGCCGATGCCGATGTCGATGTCGATTGGTGGTGGCCTGTATGTTCCAATGCATTCAAGCAAATTAAAATTGGAAATTAAATGTTTACGAAGTGCAAAAACAAAAAAAAAAAAAATTTAAAACGAAAATGTAATTGCTTTTCAACTTTACCAAAAGATGAGGCACAATTATATGTACCTAGACACATGCACCATGAATTGGCCAATTCATATATATATATATATATATATATATATTGTAGATGTGCAAAACCTGAAGACGTCCTCTCCCCAAATCCCCCCTCTTCAATCTGCAGTGCCTTAAATCACAGTTCAATTGCAAAAGTCCTAACAAAATGTGTCTAAGGAACAGCTTTTTCTACCCAAGAACATTTAATGCAAACTTCTATACATCAGTTTCTTCTTTCATTATTTCATTAGTTCTA
The DNA here is from genome assembly GCA_024703675.1 of Drosophila nebulosa. Taxonomy (NCBI): domain Eukaryota; kingdom Metazoa; phylum Arthropoda; class Insecta; order Diptera; family Drosophilidae; genus Drosophila; species Drosophila nebulosa. The sequence goes on along the minus strand of CM045725.1, from coordinate 9,519,780 downwards.
CATCTTCAATGAAAAAGGATAGTTTCTATAAACTTATTAAATTTAAAAATTTAATTCTATCGACACTTAAAAATGTGCTGCCTTTTGTAGTGTTACTTTCGAGCTATAGAAATTAGTTTAATAGAAGCAACTTATGCTACTCTTGGTAAGACAATATCAGAAGCGACAATAATATGCAGCATCATCATTATAAAACAGTATTGAACAGTACAAAATAAAACCCTATTTTTAGTTCAGTTTTAGTTTCAGAAAAACAAGACATGCAACGTCATTCTAGCACAAGAAACATAAAATATTTTGTCAATCGGTAAAAAAAAAGAATTTTGAATCAATAGCTCTGTTGTTTTCTATGGGATATTATAAAAAATGTAAACAGCTTAGTTTACATGCCAAGTTTTATCAGGATCAGACAACTATATCAAGGATCGGTCGACAATTCAGTTTTAGATTATTAACTTGCGTCTTTTTAGTTAGTTTAATATTCTTATTAATATTAATGCCAAATTTGATCAATATCGGGAAATTATATCATATAGGTCTAACAGAAATGATCGGCCGAAAACCTTTTTAAATGAAAAGACTTTTACATAAAAGATTGTTTTACTTTCACACCTATAAGTAACATAAAAACTTGCAAGGGTTTACAAACTTCGGCATGACAGAATTTAGGACGGCCTTCTGGTTTTACCTTTCATTTGGTATAGATACATTTATCCAGCTGCATTAAGCCATTCTCATACATTTATTTAATGTGGTCATTAATATTTGAAGTTTCTCTTAGCTTCTAAAAGTTAAGAATAATCATATTACTATCATTAAATATATCTTCATGAAAAACTTAGAGTATTATTTTTCCTAGTTGTTGAAAAGGATTGCTGTTTTACTTTAAATTTTAGTTGATCTTTCGACTATGGCTAAAAGGTGAATGAGCTTCATAGTTTTTGTTAAGACATCAAATTTGTTCAACTTCTTCATAAATTTGAACGATTCGCTAAAGATAGATAAAGATTTATTTCATTTGGTCTAAAACCTGCTGACTACTATAACAATTGATTGGTTCTCCTTCATTTTGGCTTGGCTTGCAGTTAAGTAAGGTTTTATTTTATTATTCCATCGACTTAAAGACATTTGGCAATCTATTTGTTGTTTTTCTTACAAGATTTTACACATGGATATCGTTAGGCATTAGGATGTCAGAGGATTGAAAGGTGATGCAACCGAGATGAAACATTTCTGATGGCAACCCACATGATGGATTTTAAGGGGGGGCGGGACGGATCAGAGTCTTTGTCTTCATTTGCATCCAGTGCGGCAATGCGTTCTCGTTATACCCGTCACCAAGTCTTTGCTCAAGCTCAGGTTTTAGTCTGCGCCAAGAAAGAAGTCACAATGATGATGATGATGACGAGGAGGAGGATGATGATGATGATGATGACGCTGAGAAGGAAAAGAGGATGCCTGCAATGATATCGTGTTTTGCCATTCATGTGCGTCTCTTCCTTTTTCTGTGCATGTAAGTTTTGTTTGAATTCCTGCCGCAGGATTCATTGTAATGTGCTGGATGGTATCCTGTTGCAGAAGGGGGGGAAAGGCGATAGCAAAACTCAAGCCCAAGCACAAGTTGAAGCTAAAGCTGAAGCACAGGCGAAATCCCAACGTGGTTACCATTACGACTACGGTTTAGAGGTTCCTGTGCAGTGTTTTCTTTTTTCCTCTTTTTAATTTCCGTTCTCTAGCCTTGGGTGGTTATGTGGCCAGTCCAGTATAGGTTGACTGAGTGGTGGTGCCTTCTGCTTTCTGCTTTCTGCCTGTTGATGTTGGCACAAATGTTGGCCAGGTCTCGAGCCGGTATTGCAGAGCAAGTACCAGGTAGCAGGTAAGCAAAGTCTTGCACTTCACGTCGTTGCCGTTGCCGTTGCCGTTGCCAAGAACAACAAGACCAAGAGCCAACGAATTTTGAAGCCGAATGCCAATGGCCAAATCGGCGTATTCATATCCATGTGCCCCATGTACTATCATCATCATCATCATCATCTTTATCATAGTACAAGAATGTCATAACTTGATGAAAACCAACAGTAAGCCGAGACCCATAGACAAGCCGCTTCCGGAATTGTTAGCCCCGGAATTAACTGGGTTCGAACTGGAGAGTGGAGAGTGCACACCATTAGCCTACTTTTTGGTCTTATAGATAAAATGCTTTTCCAATAGATTATAAACAAGTGACCAGAATACAGATATAGTCTGCCATTGTAATTCCCTTCAAAGCACTCGGCCTAAGCTGGAGCATCAAATGGTAAGGTGAACCTACGTCAAGGCTTCTACCAGAAGACAGAGTCGAGCTTGAAGCAAAAAAGAGGTTAGATAGGTATTTAAGAATAGGAATAAAATAAAATTGTTAAAATCGAAAATGTCGTTCCCTCTTGCTTCAGTTTCTCGCTTTAAAATTTGAAAGAAATAATGTCAGTTAACAAATATTTAAAGAACAGAAAGAACTTTTTTATATTTTTTTTTACTCTCTGTTCATTGATGATAACATAATCAAATTATTTGCTTTAGCTCATGTTTTTTATTAACTAACGATGAGTCATATTTCTGATTACATTTTGGTTTTTTTTTTTTTTCTAGAAATTACGTAGACATTAGACTGCCCAAAGCCTCGTTTGAAGATAAGAAATTCTTTTTAAAAGCAATTCCACAAAATTATTTTGTTTTCACAAGATTATATATAAAATAAATGCATATAATGTCTATTTTTGGAATTGTCTGTTTGGCCTAAGATCGTGTTTCCATATTTGGTCATCTTTTGGTATGACTATGGAAAACATAGGCATAGGTAGGAGGGGGAATTTCAGCTGTAATAATTGGGAAGAAGAAGAAATGTCAAATTTCACAAAAGCTGCCAAGTCAAAACAAAGCAAAGGGCAAACAAATAAATTTTAAGCAACTGTTGAATTGTGGTTCTTTTATTCTTAGATTATACATGGCGTATGAGCATTTTTTGTTCATATAAATCATATCTGGCAAATAACACCTGAACTCATTATAAATTACAATGTAAATGCAACTTTGTTTGTGTGTGTGTGTGTGTGTGTATGAAGAAAAGAGAGTTTTTGTGACAAAAAAAAAAAAAAACGCCAAACTAATTAATATTAAAATAGCAAGCCTAAAATGATGCGGAAAATGCTTGTATATAGTGGCATATACTTATACATATATGTATGTATATATATATATATATATATACATATGGCATATATACATATATTTTTTAAAAAAACAAAGCAAAGCTTGCGGCCAACTATTAATTAACATGTTAATTACAATTTTTCATTGGCATAAATAAAATGCAATTTGTAAAATGTCGCCAATTTTAATTTTATGCAATCGACACATACACACACACAAACGCACACACACACACCATCTACTGACACACACACCATCTACTGGCACACACCCACACATAGTCATTCTGGTGATGGGTTTTGGAACCGTTCTAATCGAAAACTCGCTCAGGTGTATTATACATGGGAAAATATTGCGCAATGGCTGGAAAAAACCATTAATATTCTTATTTGCTTAGCCGTTGATGGCAAAAATTGGTAGGTGCTGCGGTACCCTATGTGCCCTCCCCACCGCCTCACCTCAATCTCCATCTCTCTTTCACTCTCTTCCCCTTCTTCCATATGCTGGCTGATATATTTTATGCTCCACATTTTGATTGGCAATTTAAAATGCGCTGGGCGGCGGTTAAACGAAGTTGCAGGATGGACAGAGGGGAGGAGGTGACTAGAACGAGGAGAATTGGAGTCGCCTATTCAACTTTGTGTATATATGCACGGGCCTTGTTAAGTTTTATTTAAATTCGAACTGCATTTTATTGCCAGGAAGGCGGTCAGGACGTTGGCGCGTTTGCGTTTGCCCCAAGCGCGACCGCTCTCTCGCCTCCCCCCCCCCCCTATCTCTTACGCCCTCTCTCTCTCTCTCTGTGTTTCTCTACCCAAACATAATGCCAATGCCGCTGTGATTGTCAAAGGATACCGACCGGTACTGTACCGCACCGGACTCGACTAGGAAAATAATTAAAAATTCCATTTAAATGCAGATTAGCTGGCCAGAAATGTGAGACTATATATACAATTATATACATATATATCGGTATCTACACCCAACCTATGCAAACAAGCATATATGTATGCATATATAGTTGTATTTGTGTGTGTGTGTGTGTTTACATTTGCACACATACATACATACATACACATATATATATATATATCTAAGCGTTCACTTTAATGTAAAAATACGTTAACTCCACGCGTGACGCCTAAAAATATGCAAATCGTTGGCCAGTTAGCGACAAAGCATTAGAAATGCAAGCAGCGAGCGTGAACAGCAACTTCCGCCTCCCCCCCCCCCTTCGTCTCCTGCTTTCTCTCTGTTGTGTAGGGGGTGTGGCAGATAGGGGAGTTGTCCTGCTAGGGTTATGCATGCCCAGTTTTCAACATTGTGCGCCATTATTTATGTATGGCAATGTTGTAATAAAATCAAAATAACATTTTTTTATTTAACATTTCTGATGAAAAATTTACAAAATATTTGTTTGAAGCGTGTTTGTTGTTTTTTCAATAGTTTTATCGCCAATTCTAAGCTTTATTTGTATTTGTAAGCGAGCTTGTTTTTTCATTAACTAAATTAATTGGCAGATATTCCGGAAAGTAAGTTTTTATAATCAAATCGCCAAATTATACCGTATTCCATTTTGGGTGAGTTAGTACTGAAATAAGTAAGTAATGCTAAAAATAAATGAATAATTTATTTCAACAATGTTTTGTGGCCAACTATTCGCTTTCCTATTAAATACATTTTAAAACTATGTTCGAAGGACTAGATACAACAGTCAATATTATTTACTATTTATTTGCGTTTTCAAAATAAAAGCATGCAAGATGATTTGAAATATTTGTAAGCTAGATTATTATCTGAATGATATTTTGACAAGATACGCACCCTTCTGAACTTTTACTTTTTTTACTGTATTTGATTTGCAATTTAACTCATAAAATTTGTCTTATGCCTGCTAATACCCAGTCTATATCAATAAAAATTGTAATTCATTATAAATGTTTAATTATTTTTAATTGAAATATGTAGTTCTATTATTTAGACACTCAAAAGAATAGTTTCATGACTTGAATTTTTTTTCTCTTAATCTGTCTTTCTCCTCCTTTATATTAAGAGTACGGCTTATTGATTTTAATTCATTTTGGTAAAGCTTATCAAAATAAAGTAAAATGGACGAGAAGAATTTTAATTTTAATTTTTCATGACCATTGTCAGAGATCTGAAGCGGTTAGAAGCGAGTATCTTCAGTCATCTTACATTGACAGAAATGTTAAAATAAAATACATATTTTTATAAAAAGTTACTAATTAAATCATAAATGTTTTATTGAGGTGAGTAAATGGCTTTAAAATCCTTTTTTTATGTTTGATTTCTCAAAATATTTTATTATCTGCGATCTCACTGTCCAAATAAGCCGACCATCCCGAGAAGTATGCAACACTTTAGGCGCCACTTCTAATTTGATGGAGAAAGTGAATCTATAGAATAAGTTAATTGCGAATTAATGTTGAAATATTGTGTATATTCAAATAGTGTAGTCTATAAGAAGCAGTTCACATTAAAAAATGTGTGTAAAAGTTTCAAAGTTTAAACTTTTGAATTAATATGCAGCAAAACAAAAAGTTAGCTCGTGTTAAGAATAAAAAATAAAGAACATATTTCGACACGCCATTAAAGAGCTATTTTCCAAGGATCAAAACATTTAATGGATGGTGCAGAGTGCAATCGCTGTTATGTATCCTTCCCTTTTGGCTTGTATAGAAGATATTAAAATCAAATATAGAGCAAAATACTCAATAAAATAGTAATAAAAGAAATAAACTTAAATTTAATAATATGTTCAAGTTTGAGTCAATCGTAACTTTTTCATTTATTCTGCCACGATATTTGCAATTCGCCAATAATATTTTTATTGCGTTTTTTCTTTCGGAACACAGGTGTGTATATTTTACATATATGTATGTGGGTAGCTCGCTATACACACATACAAACATACATACATACTTACAAATATGTATATACATGTATTGCATATTGCGTTATATTTATTTTTCAGTTTTCTCATATTTTACAACTACAAAAAGATGTGAGATTTCGTCTTTTTTTTTCTCTCTCTCTTTCTGTTGTTATTGCTCGATGCATTGCCAAATTGCATTGTTACATTACTCATACGACATGCAGTCCTGTCATTCTTCTTAAAATTCTCGTTTTTTACCTCACCCAGGCCGATATGGCTTTTGTCAATCAGTGTAACGGCATTTAAATATACAATTCTCGTGCATTTTTATACCATATATGCATACGTATATATATATACATATATATATATATATGTTTATATATCTATATAGCCACGGAACAGTCAAACAGCAGAAAAAATTGTACCATGGGGACATGAGCTGGCATTGGTATTCGTAGGTTCAAGTAAGATTGCAGCGGGACGGCAAATGGAAAAGGGGGAGAGGGAGGGGAGGAGCGATGGTGATGGTGAATGGATTGTGGATCAGACACAACGACCCAAGTCATCAGTTTTTATACTTTTGCAGTGACATTTTGCAGCTGAGTTGCACAATTGCATAAATGCATGAGGGAGGCCGGAGTACGTCAATAAGGGCATGGACGTAGTCAGGATCCGGAGAAATCAACTAACCATTACAAATGTTATCACCCTTTTTGGTGGATAGATCAAGATTGCCTATGAATTTTTTGTTTAGGCTCTTCTTCAATTGTAATTTTCTAGGCTATTTCAAAAAAAAAAAGAAAATAGAAGATTTAAGGAGCAAATGGTTTAATTTGGTTTAATATTATTTTTCTGATGGTAAACTTTTAAAAATTTTATTATTAATTTTAGATGAGTTAAGAAACAGCAAATCTAATTTGTTTGGGATAATTTTTTTGCTTGTTTTCTATTTGATTGAGTACTTGTCTGATCTTGATCAAATTTGGAATTTGTCACCTAAAAAAGTTGTAAGTTTGTTTCTTGGTGCCAAAAGCTCTAAACGTACCACTAGGAGGACATACTATTTTTACTTTTAAATGTTTATTTTTTTTATGTTTTTTACTTAAGGCCCAAGTAGACAATAGAATCTGAGAATTTTCAGCAAATGAAAAGTTTTCTTTTAATGTTTAACTATTTTGCTGGAATAAGTTGCCTAATGGTCTATATATGTATTAAATATCATGATCATGGGATTCGATCAGTTGATACTTTGTGTAACTCAGAATGGCTGAGTTTCTTTTTTTAACAAATCAAAAGTGTTTTTCTTTTTTGGTAAACTATTGAAAACCCAAAATGAATATATTTGAAACTTAAGAGTTTCTTTCCTTATTGTCTGTTTTGTTGGAGATTTTTTAATTTGAAATTGGTTTCACTTTTCTTACATTTTACTTCAACCAATTGGCTGTTCTATAGCCAACCTCTATCCCTTTTACTACGCCCCATTTTGAGGTTGAACAATTTAAATAAAGTTGCAGAAATATTTATAATGATGCTAAAGGCGATTTGAGATGAATCGGGTTTTAATATGTTTCGACAGAGAGAATTTTTGAGTCATTTCGTAGATGTCTTTGGCTCTAACAAAACACATAAAACAAAAAAAAAAAAACTCAAATGTCTGCATCGGTTTCGAATTGTATGCCTTTTCTTTTTTTTTTTTTTTTTGCATATCTCTGGCATGTTTATTTTTAAGAGCAATTTAACAGTTTACGAGCTTCAACAAACGTATTTCCTTTTTATATCCTGTATGTCCCTGTGTGTATGTATGTGTGTTTGATTGTTGCACATAAATGTCCTGTTTTTGGTAATGTGGACAAAAGCGTTTTTGATGAAATCAAAATACAGTCGAAGTATTTTCATAACCAGACACAGAGACATCGAGAGAGAGAGAGAGAGAGAGAGAGTGGGAGATCGAAAGGGAGCGAGCTAGAGAGAGAGCGCACACGGGGGTCAAAGTTTACAGCTTTTGGTTTTTGAGGTACGCGGCCGGAACCTGCGGCATCCTGGAGCGGCCTTCGCTACCATTTGAAACGAATTCCGTTTCATATTCCCATCCATTTTGCTCCTTTCTGTTTTTTCCCTTTTTTTTTTTTTCGTATTTTGTGTAAATTTCATTTTTGGTATATTTAGAGGTTTGGCTGAATGACCGCAGGCATATTTTATGAGCGTTTCGTGTGTGTGTGTGTGTGTGTGTGTGTGTTTGGGTGTCCTTGTGGGTGTGTAGTGGTTATCGCACTGCATTTATGTATGTGTTGGTGGGGCTTACGCATATCTGGTGTGTGTGTGTGTGTGTGTGTGTGTGTGTGTGTGTGTAGTTGCTTAATATACAAAGGCCTTTAATTTCGACTAAAGCTAAATAAACTTTATACCCTTTGGTATCTTTCGCACACACACACACATACACACACAGCTACACACACTCATGCATATATACATATTTGGATGTGCACCTGCGGTCATGCCGCCACCAAAAGGACCCTACGCTGTCTGTGTCCGTGTGTGTGTGTGTGTGTGTGAGTGTGTGTGTTTGATGTTTGGGCTGCGTTCTTTGCCGCTCTGTTTTGACGGTGTCTGCTGTCCTTCTTGCTGTTCTTGTTGTTGTTGGTGTTGTTGTTGCAATGTCCTTGGGCGCATATTTGCATGTTTTATTGTATCTGCCTGTTCTCTCTCAATGCTTAGAGGGCCACCGCCTCCAATTTAGCCCACTTCTACGCCATATGTACCTATGTTTTTAATTCTTTACATCGATATTTGGCCTCTGGCATGTCAAAAACGCGAGCCGCTGCCAAAGGTTGATTGTGTTTCTAAAAAGGGAAAGGGAAAAGGTCCTGAGCAGCGGCAATTTTGATCAAAATATTCATGATATATGTTTCTCTCTCTCTGGGTGTGTGTGTGTGTGTGTGTGTGTGTATACACCTTTGTTATGCATTTGTTTTGATGTTGAAATGTTGCCCTTTGGCCTTAGAGATGGGCATTTAGGTCACTGGAGAGTAACAATCTCTCTGTTAGACCGCAAGGGGAAAGTACTTTAGTTATTTCTAATATTTTGTTGCAGTTTCTAATACTCAAACTCACATGCTCTCTCTCTCTCTCTCTCTCTCTCTCTCTCTCGCTGGTTGTGTCTCTAGGCAATTGGCATATGTGTTGCAGCTAATTAAAATTGGTTTTGCCAAAGAGAAACGTTTCTCTAGCTTCACTTTTAGCTGTCACGGTGCTAGTTTTCCCGTTACTTGACATCTGGCTGAGGGATTTTTTAATTTGCCGTATACGAGAAGTTTCCTTTTGAGTAGCCTAGGGCCACACACACACACTCGCACACACACACACACACACACACACGCACACATATGTGTGCGAGTAAAGGATAAAGAGCAAGAGCAAAGAAACAGCCAAGCAGCGGAGCAGCAAATGTCACGCTTGACTCATTTCCGTCCCCATGACGTTCAATGGCCAGGAGTTTTCGCCACATTCACATTCCCATTCACCAACCGTCAACCGCTAACCGCTCCCTACCCTGCTTCACCCATCAACGTAACCAAAAGAAAACCACATGACAATATTGGTAGGTAGCTCATAGCTCCTCTTGTTCCTCCTTCTCTGTTTCTACTTCTCCTTTGCTCATTGCTCTGCTCTGGCTATGGTAGGCAACCTCTCAGCCGGAAGCACTTGAGAACATGCAATGGCCGGCGGCCATTTTTGCGGTTTCGTGCGTTGCCTTGCCTTGCCTCGCCTTTACTCTGCCCCTCCCCCCTCCTCCACCCACCATTCACTATGTTGTTCGCGGAGCAGTGAAATTCCCTTCATTTTCATTATGTTGCGGCCATGTTGTCCTTGCCACGATTCTGGTCCTGGCTCTGGTTCTTCTCTGGTCGTGGCCTCTCCTCTCCAGTTCTCATAGTCTCATGCTTCTTTTCAGTGAGAGAGACCACGGCATCATTATTATGAACACCGTTATGCCTGCCAGCCATATATTCCAATTTGTTGTTGTTGTTGTTGCTGCTGCTACGGCATCTTTTTCCTTCTGCGGACTGGCTGCTCAGCTCTTATTCCTCGGTCTGTTGTCAGAGGTAGTTCCCTTTGTTGTTGGTGCCTCAAACTCATGGTGTTCTTATATGACCGCCAAGTCTTTATAAACATACCTATATATATATATATATATATATATATAAGTATATGTATAGGATATATCAGGTATGGCATAAGACAAGATTGAGTTCATGTTCCGAGAATAATGCAACTTTCTCTTGATTTGATGACCCCAAAAACATTTTGGAGACTTTTTTTTGTAACCAATTTCATCGTGTTGACCAACAAGACATTATCAGAATGAACTTAAACCGCAGCAAAAAACGTAACTTTAGCCGAAATCGGTTGCCAACTGGATTAGGTGAACTTAGTTGATGGTTTTCACTTAGTTTCGTTTCCTTAAAGACAAACAGCTATCAACCCCGATTTAGTTTATTCGTTGCCCGTAGCATACTTTTGGGAAATTCAAAATACCTGACATATTAATGGATATGCTTTTATTTTATTAAATTAAATATATTAATAATTTAGTGGAGATTTATTAGGTGTTTCGATTAAGTATTGATCTGAAGGTGAATATGTTTCAAATATTTGACTAAATTTTGGCATATTTTCAGTTTAATCGTAAAAGGCCTATAGCTCATTTACATTTTTAGAGTTGAATTTTATCTAATGAGAGTATTGCCCTCGGTCAATCTTTGCAAAAGATTGTGTAATATGATGCACAAAAGGTGAGCTTGTCTGTATAGCTATTTCAAGAACCACAAAGTTCCATCATCATCAGACTTTGCTAAAGACTCCAAAATTGCAATCGCCATACCATGTCTTCAACGCTAAAACTAGTTGAGAATTCCAACTAAATGAAGCGAAAAAAGACAGGCAAAGCATAAAAAGTTCAAGGTAGTCAGCAGTTGATGGTCGGCAGCCTGGCTAGACTTCAAAATATTGCAGTCCAAAGGAGTCAAATCACCACCCTTAAGACGCTTGAGCTTAAAACACAATAATTTTAAATTTAGTCTTCAGTCCAACAATACGCCACAGCAACATCGCTTAAACAACTAATAAAACAACAGCTTAAGCTAAAGCTTTTTTACAGTCTTTACCTGCATACCACAAGCTATTTTTTTCATGTCACTTGTCTTATTTTTAATAAATTATTAAGCCACTTACATAATTTTAAAACAATATTTTTGTGGTAATGTGCCAAGTGAAGTGCCAAGTGAAACAAGAGAAATAGGAAAACAAAGTGAGGACTTGATGACAAAAGAGTGTAATAATGCATTATCCCAATGATCCTCCAGCTATAAATAGGTAGTCGATATCTTTTAAGGTAAGAAAATGTGTTTCTTTTATTCAAGTGAGTACGATACACTACGCATATTCTGCAACGAAAAGTATGCAATGGAAATTGAATACACTCAGAAATGAATCGATTGTTTGCAGATGCAATTAGTTTTCTTTTTTAATTGAAATATAGACCACTCGCCTCTTTAGTTAACAGTTTTTAAACTTAATCATAGCCTTTTTTTTTGATTAACTTTTAAGAGAGTCTAACTAATTCCATTGTTTTTGTAATATTTTAGAGTAAACAAGTTGCCCCAAGTTGTAAGTTCATTCTCATTAACCTATCTATACTAATGGACCCTTGGATTGTATTATGCATATATGCAAATAAAGCGTTAGCTTAACAAAAAAACGGACCGCAATCGCAGCAAGGCCAAATAATAACCATAATCGTGGCACATTTAGATAGCACAGTGCAAAAAACGCTTTTAGCCAATTGAAGAGTTTAAGCATTGGGCTAAGTATGAAATTTGTTTTGTATGCCAAGCAAAATGTTAAGTTGCCGCAGCCTCCTCCTCGCCTCGGTTGCTTATCTCTGCTGCTGCTGCTGCTGCTGCTTGCAACATTGGCTAGAGGCCCTTTTACTTTTCGGTTTGTCGATACGATGGCCGCCAACGCAGTGGAGAGGACTGGAAGCAGCCAAAAAGGAAAGGGGAAGGAAAACCAAGAGAGCTGGACCCCCAATTGCAGTTAACATGTGTGTGTATGTGTGTTTTTGTTGTTTTAAGTTGGCCACAAATACATACTTTTCGGCCTCGCCTCGGTAAAGCGCTGTCCGCTGTCCATTGTCCGTTGTCTGTGTCTTGCCGTTGCTCGTTTTGGCATCTGCTCTTTAGCCTTAAGCCGGATTCGTTACTTTATGAAATATTTGTGCAGCAGCAGCAGCAGCTTTATTTACAATTTTTTTCGGTTATTTATTGTTTGCAATTTGTGCTTAAAAATATTCGTATTCGTTTTCATATTTGGTCAAGAGTCTTTTAACTGATTTATTGCTATCGGCCAACTATTTGCTTAGAGTAGGTGAAATTTCCTCGCTAAATAGGTTTAAGATTACACAATGTTTCAAATATAAAAAAAAATGCATAGACATTTAAGTATAAAATACAATCTCTTGAAGTAATCGTATATTGTGTAGGGCGAAGCTCTAAAAGATCATCTTTTAAAAAGGACTTTAGAAGTGAATTCAATCACATTTTATACTCTTATAAAATTGATCAGCTGCTTATAACACAGAAATGGAGACCTTTCCGACTCCATAAAGTATATATATTCTTGATCAGCATTTTTTTATTTTCATGAGTAAATTAAGTTCTTGCGGTGTCCGGATCGAGACCTATATGATTATAGCTGCCACAGGAATGATCGGTTAAAGTAGCAGTCTTACTAAGAGAACAATTTTTTTTGTTTCTTAACTTTTCTAGACCAAACTCGCTTCTAATGTTTGTTGTTGTTTTCCGTACCTTTTCACCAAATTTTATAAGGATCCGTCCAATATATCAAATACTTTCCATTGGAATAGTCGGAAATAAAGTTTCCATAATAAAGACTTTTTTGTTTGTTTAAGTATTTCCAACAAATTTGATGGTATATGTGATCTATTACTTTGCACTGAGGCGCTGCGTCCGTTTTTCGTAGCCCATGTTAGCTTCTTTAGTATTTTGTTTTAAGACTTAAAGTGAATTTTGTAAATTTCCTAGACCAGCAGATCCTTGCCCTTATATTTTCCAAATTTTAATGTTATCTACGGAATATTAACTAATAGGCATTACCTAAAACGATCGTCATTATAAACAATGCCGCAAAATTTGATCTTTTTTATTTTAAATTTTAGAGTAATTTGAGATTTTATTAACACGAAACCTTGATATTCCCTTTAATTTCTGATAACGAATTCCGTACTCCACGATAAAGTGCCTTAAATTATTTGATTGATATTTCTAATTGTTGATATCGAAAATAAGTTAATTAGGTTAATTATTTAAAAAGAAGTTTTCTCTTTTACCTTAATAAATTTTCTTATAACCTTTGAGAATCGGATTATTAACTTGCCTTTTGTTTTATTCTGCGTGTTGCATCTCCAAGTTGGGAACACATTTTGGTCAATTTTGATTCATTTGCCCCCTCTGCTCCTCTGATGGAGTCTATTTTTATGTATTTATTTGCAACATTTTTAGCCTAGTAGAATATTTCAATCATTTTGTAGGGCGGCTCTTCATATTTTGTATTTCTTTTGGCAATGACAAGCAATTGTTGTTCTTATTGTTCGACGATGGACAAGTTTGCAATTTCAAAAATATGAAAGATATATTCAGAAATTGAACATGACATCTGAACAGTGTTTCTCTCTTAATGAAGGTGCTGTATTTTATTTCCATCATGAGGTTGAAAGGCAAACAGACAAAGCAGACAGTAAACGAGTAACAATTCCCACAATGCCTTACATCATGATGATGACGATGATGATGATGATGTTGTTGATGATGATGATGTTGATGATGATGATGATGTTGCTGTTGTTCTTGATGAGCCTTGTAATTAATATCCAAAAAAGGAAAATTCAGAGAATGCAGTTTAAAAACTCTCTCTCTTCCCCCCTCTCTCTCTCTCTCTCTTTGTTTCTTCCCTTTTCATTGCAATCTTTGGCATTTTGCATTTTGATGCTGACTTGCATTTTGTGGATTTAACAATGAATCTGCAGCAAGCGTCAAGCTCTGGGCCAAGTCCATTTCCATTCATATCATATAACTTTATGGTTTCGGTTTGCCTTTTTTCTGTTTGGTGCAAAGAAATAATGCAATTTCGCCATTGCTTTTATGACTTATATTCTCTGCACTTTAAATCGGGTGATGACCGACTACATAGAGATCATCAAGAGCCCAAAAAGCTTAAATATTGAGCACTTGAAATGAGTTAATAAGCAGCGAAAGACAAATTGTGGCAAACATCGAGAAAAGGGAACATTAGCACCTTTCTTAGCCTTAAAAAAAAACAATCTGACAGAAAATTATTCAATTATTCGATACTTGAAGTTTTTGAAATTTCGACTTCTTTCTTATATTTTGGGTGCTTACTGTTAAGGTAACTTTTTGAAAAGTTTGAAAATGTGGAATTGCTATATTAAATAATTGCACCTCAAACAAATGCAAATTTTAAAATATTTTTACTTGACTATATAAACCTTTCAAGTTTGCAAAAGAATATAATGGCTTCTTCTCCTGTTTAGGTGAAGTTTTATGGGCAGACATTTAACCCATATTGTTGCAATTGCTTAAGCTATAACTTTTGCTTGTTACACAGCTAACGATGAGAATCGTTGGACTCTGTTGGTCATAAGGTATTGGCAGTCAGTCAATAATTTATCAATGTCGCTGCAATTGTTGTTAAATAGATATGAATGTATCTCAATGTGGGTATGTTCGTACATACATCTACATACATACATACATACATATATATGTATATATAAAAATCAGATTCAAGCCCTTGGGGCTAGACAATTGAGCTGACATTTGTTGTTTTGCTTGTGAAATACCAATGTGCAGTCTCTGGTTTTGTCTTATTTATGTTTATTTACTTTAATATCATGTTATCATCATATATATTTTGGCAACACACACACACACACACACACACATATACACATACATGGATACATCATATATGTAAATAATAAAATTATGTGAAATAAAGCCCCCCCACCCCCAAGCTTGATACTCTGTTGTGGCAATTAAAAAGAAAGAATTAATCCTTTCGATCCATGCAAACAAACTTTCTGATTTTGTCAATCAGCGATGATAATAAATATATATATTTTTTTTACTCAATTTTTTTGGTCAGCACAAACTGGCAAACTGCAATCGCAATCAAAATTGCAAATACGATAATATGGAATATGGAGGAGGACAATGAAATAAATTGAAATTCCTGAAGCTATGTAAATGCTTTACCCGGAGAACGGGTACTCTGGATATGGGTTGACCCCCAAGCTATGCGCATACGATACGCCTACACATAGACAGAGAGAGACAGAGAGAGAGAGAGAGAGAGAGAGAGGGCAAAGTAGAGAGTGAGAGCTGGAAAGAAAGGTTTCACTTTGAGTTGCACAGAAAGAGAGAGAGAGAGAGAGAGAGGGATAGAGATGGGTAGATGGATGGATGGAAGGATGAAGGTGGTTGTGGTGATGGCAGAGGCGACTACGACTACGTAATCAGCATTTGTGGCGCTCGAGGTCATCCGCAAAGACTGCGGGCAACGCCATCATCATTATCATCATCATCATCATCATCATCATCATCATCATCATGGTTGTCGTAGTCGTGCAACATTCTACCACCAGTTCTCCAGTTCCAGTTCCGCATGACGCCGTTCCATCTTCCTGTGCTTGTGCTTGGCCAGAGGCAACATTTTGGGTTGGCTGGAATATTATAATTACAAGCGAAACAGTGCCCCAGGAGGTGCTGGCTCCAATGTTGCCCATGACAACGCCAGCGTCAGCATCAACGCCACCGCCAGCAACTGCGACGACAACGACAACGAGAACGAGAACGACTTCAACCAACGACTGTGATACCCCCAAATGAAGTCGAAAGAGCGCCAAAGGTGCTCCAAACAGCGAAGGAAGAGAGACCAACAGACCAGCAGACAGACAGACAGACAGACGGACAAACTGACGTTGTGACAGTTTCAGTTTCATTTAATGTCTGTTTTCATTCCAGGTGGAAAGAAAACCAGTGAAACATTGGGAACGCATTGGCTCAAAGGTGTCGGACAGATGCTAGGCAGGGGCAGGTAAAAATACAAAAATGCATTCATGTGTGTGTGTGTGTGTGTGTGTGTGTAAAGCTGGTTGCATGTTGCTACTGCTAGTTGAGCTTTGACTGGCTGACTGACTAACTGACTGACTGACAGACCAACACACAAATTAAGTCTTAAGACAAAACGTAAAACCAAAAAAATGAAAAAGAAAAAAAACAACAACTTCATTTACCAAGCGATTTTCGTGTGAAAATTATTGAAATACATTTCCTTGGGGCATTTACAACAAGTCAAAGTTTTTGACTTCAGGCCTAAAGTATTTTCGTTTCGTTTGCTTTGTCGTTCGTTGTCTTTTGTCTTTTCTCCTTTGCTTTGTCTTGTCCCTTTGCCTTGCCTCTCACTCTCTCTCTCTTTCTCTCTCGCTCGCTCGCTCGCTGTCTAAGCGGACATTGGCGATTATCTTGTCCACGACTGTGAAATAAATGAGCGTCGTACTAAAGGATAGCCTCGGGCGAATTTGCCGCATTGTTGCTTGAAATGAAGATAGGTTTCAATTTGTCAGTGTGTGTGTGTGTGTGTGTGTGTGTGTGTGTGTGTGTGTGTGGTGTGTGTGTGTGTGTTGTGTGTGTGTGTGTGTGTGTGTGCCACAAAAAGTTCCCACATTTTCATATATGTGAGAGAATGCCTTTGGTTCAATCGGAGTTTGAAGCTAACCTTCAAGCAAATACTTATATATACATATATATATTGTAAGTATATATGTAGGCAACTAAAACTAGGGAAAACAATTTTAATGGTTGATCGCTTGATAGCTTGATCGGCTCATCTTATTTAAAGCATAGAAACAACAAATCACGATTTAGCAACATAATTTTGGACATAAAATAGAATTTTAATCGGGTTTTTTTAACGCAATTAATTAACCAAAGTCACTCAAATTAAATTTAAAACATCATCAATTGAAAAGAAATCATTTGTCCTTTAATATTTAGGTCCCAATGAACTTTGGATAGGTCTCTCCCACATCTTTATATATTGCTGACATTTAATTGGAGTGAAAAGGAATGACAGAAAGCGAAATAGATGAGCTCCTCTCCCACACATCTTCTCTCAGTTTAAGCTTAATGTCTTCTTATCAAAGAAGAGTTTAGTATCAAATATTCTGTCAATGAAAGCTTAAAAAATTATTTTTATTAATGTTATTAATGTATTTTTTTATATATATATATAGCATATATTAAGATCCAAAGACCCATGAAAGGTAGAAACTAAGCGGTGGCCTCAGAAATTGGTGTGCCCTTTAATAGCGAGATGTAGACAATTTTTGGGTACGAGATATAAACGTTATCCCAGTAGAATATTTGAATATACATAAGTATTCTTTCTCTGATTGGTTTGGGTTAAGATTAAAGAAACTGAGTCTATTATGTTAAGGTAAGTTAAGGCTTAAATGGGAATCCGTCTATAGACTAGCCCAATTTCGTTGACTGCGATAAGAAGTGGTAACACTAAGTCAAATTAAACTTATTTTAATAGGCATAAATTTGACAATAAGTCAAATGTATCTGCATTAAAATTTCAAGCAAGAATATATGGCCAAATGTCGGCAAAGCTTTCATCAGTGTATTATAAGTAAATGACCGATTTTATAATAAGATATTCAAAAAAGCATAAAAAAAGGGCAAGACTATATTGTGGCCTGCTGCCGACTACAAGATACCCTTTAATATAAAAAACAAACTTTTGTGGATTAATATGATTGGAAAAAGCCCAATTAAGGGGACTCCAGTTGATAAATGGCATTCAGAGGCAGACAGGACTAGATGGCATTGCCATTATACATTGTGAAGCTATTAGTTAGATACCCATTATCTGTGTGGTTTAGAGGGTATAAAAAGAAATCGGCCTTTGGCAATTTATTAGCAAAAATGTTCATGTTTGGCGTCTTGAGACGCGTCGTCGTCGCATTGTTCGTGTTGTGTTTACGTTGTAAGCTGTTGCTATAGTTGTTTGTGTTGTTGTTGTTGTTGTTGTCGCCTTTGGCCATGATAATTTAGATGATGTTGTTGTGATAACAATAAACGCACACACACACACACACACACATTCACCCACAAAACACACTGAAAGTCTGAAAGACTCTTCACCGAGGGTTACACACAGAGTTACTCCTTCCCCATTTGCTTCATCAAATTTAAAGGATGATGGACCAGCTGAAGCAAGCCGCTCTCCATCGTTTACATGGAAATCAAACTCATCTCTCACGATATTTATTACCAACATGAATTAGCGTCTCCACGAAGTAAGATTGGAATATCTATTACCAACAAGAGAATCCTTTTACTGTTGCTGCTAACTGGGACTCTTAGACTTCTCTGGAACTACCTGAAATTGCCTGCGGGCAAAAAGAGTAAGGAAAAAATATTTAACCTCATAATAAAGTTTTATATTTCTCGCTATATTAACCATTCAGCGCCTTAGGTTGTAAATGTTGCCATAAATTTGAATTTTTCAATTGATAGTGTTGAAAAGCGACACAAGTTGTTTAGTGTGACCGTTCGATAGTGTGTTTTGACACTTAAATTTGCAATTCTTTTGACATTTACCACATGTTTAAGCAAAAGCAGAATTAACCTAGACGAAAGTGAAGAAAATTATTAAAGTGAGCAAGAAAATGAATGCACCTGACAAAGCCAGCATAAATTCATCAATCAATGGATGGGACTTAAATTGCCACATAAACAAAGGCCAAGTTCAATATAATCTTAAATGGAAAGGCAATTTGAAGTACCATCATTTGATTCAGCAGAGCCAATTGGCTGGCACGGACAAGGTATGGATGAAAAAATGCCTAACACTCCAATGAAGTTTTGGTTAATTTTCTGTGGTTTTTCCTTAGATCCGTTCCCCTGCCAGCAAAACGGATACGGAACATGCCAGCAACAGTGGCCAGAAAGGTAAGTCTTAAAGCCAATTAAGAAATGATTCGACTGCTCATGTGTAATTTTCCTTTTCACATGTGTCGCATTTAGATGACGTCATATCAGTCACTGGATTCGATTGTGGCCTTGAGGTTGAAAGTATTCTTGATCTTTTTCATGATGAAAATGGCCAACGAACATTTGTTATTAAATTCAAAGGTTTTGATCAGATTGAATTATTTCCATCAAAAGTAGTTAATGAGAAAATACCGCAAATGGTTATTGAATATTATGAACAACATTTTCATGGCAAAAGTATTACAGCCTAAGATGCTAAAGCAACGAAATAAATTAATGAATTATGCAAATTATCATCGAGCACGGCTTTTCTATTAAGGAGGAATATCTATTCCTTTTACAATATCATTTGACAGAAAGTTTGTATTAACTTTAGCATCTTGCAGAAGCTGAGGAATTGCAACTAAATTAGTTGCAGGTAGCTTTAACGGAACTATTATCTACAACTAGTTTGAGATTTTCGAACAATTTGTTAATGGAAACTTTAGTTTTGTAATTTATCGTAGATGCCCTGATCCTACTGCAATTGATTGGGGATCAAGTAGAACAGGAATTGCTTGGCAGAGTTTAGCCTCACAAATCTTCATCATAGATCTCAAAAAAAATTAAGTTGTGGTTTAATTTATAGATCAAAACGATAAGGGACTTTCATGCTTATTGATTGTTGTCCACATTTCTATCATTAATTAACACCAAATCGGCTAAACAATGTGCTAAGCCCTCATCTTCGGCTTCTAAACGAATCTTTAATCCATATAAATTGTAAATAATATTTTCATCACATTGCCGCGAAACGAGACTTAAATTTATTCATGAACATGGAAACAATTTCTAATACCCATTTAGAATAACAGCAATAATTTATTATTTCTAACACTTTACAATTTGCCGCGTTTATTTTGGCGTGTCTCTATGCCCGTTTTTATTATGGTTCGTTCTTTGTTTTTGTTGGCGATTTTTCCATGTGCCGGTTGATATCAAAGTATATACGTATATGTATGTATGTATATATATGTACGCGATATACAACAACAAAAGCTTAGTGTTTATTTTTCATTTGCCAAACGGAGTGGGCGTGGCAGCTGACAGAGGCGTTCAAGCGTATTCGTTTATTTCAACACTTATGCCCAAAAAATATTCATTTATAAATATTTTACAATTTGTGTAGAGGAATAAAACATATATATACATATATATCAACATTTTATTATTATTCAAATAGAAAATATATATATATTTCGGATTAAAAACTCTAAAATTTGAATATAGACTTTGTTTTATCTTTTTTTGTGTCTCATTGTTTGGTTCTTTATCCTTTTAAAATATGCGCACATTCAGCCATTGCATTAGATAATAAAAATATTTCACTGCCAATGGGGAAGTTTGCATCTTGGCCAAAAAGCGTTGTTCTTCATTCAAATGTTCGCTTATATCGATAAACAGAATATATATCAGATACCCAAAAATGGCCAGATGTAAGATCAGAGTATAAATGTAATAATAATCATCTAAAAGAGAGACAGAGGAGCGTGAATAATGGCAAGCATCTTCGTTGGTGAAAATTTCAGATCTTTGGCAACTAGACAAGGCGAAGTTGATCTGTGACTTAGAGTTTCCTGCTTCTTAGCTAAGACTTGCAAGCTGCTTTAAAATGCTGCAATTAATAAAACACTTGGTAAATTTTGAAGAAACTAATAAATTGTGGAGCATCAAAGAGGATTTTCACAATAACATTAAAAAAGTTGGTTGCTCGATACCAGAATAAAAAATAATACTTTTATATGACAATAGGAAATCGAATTGAGTAAATGTTTTAATTGTGTCCTCAATAATGTTAAAAGGTAAAAAAATAAGGAATATTTTAAGGCTCGAGTTGAATAGACTTTTTGCATTTACAACTGTTTTTTGGTCTGATATTAAAGCAAGCTACGTTTTAAATGCTACTGGAACTAACGACTGTTTCTACTATCGATAGTTCTCCACCTCTATTAGAAAGGACGAAATGGATAAGCTGGAGACTTGCTGATAAAGATTTGTTTTGCCAAGATTAAAGCTAGTAGAAGTAGAAAAGATGCTAATCCGCCAGGAAGGATGAAAGTGACAGCGACACACATGAATGAGACTCCAGCTGATTAATAAACGAAACTATTTGCAAGATGAGGACACCGTTTGCAGATTTAAACAGTTGCGTATTCATCAACCCACGATAAGGACCGAGTTTCGAAAAGTAACATGCTCATGGGGAAAGTTAATTGTAAAGATACTTGAAAAATTCTCTAAACAGTTTCTGAAATATAATGAAAACTTGGACTAAAATTATCTTTTTATTGCCTTTCCTGTATCCCCGCTCACTCGCCCTGGACTCGTTGCTGTTTTGGACATTTTTTGACAAAGCTAAATTCTTCAACATAATTTAAATTTTAAAATTATAAATGTTTCGAAACATCTACTTAAAAAATTGATAATAACAAGTCTTCGGAAAGTTACCACTTCAGCCAAGTGAAGCTAATAAAATCAACTAAATAAATCGAGTACTCTAGAAAGGAACCTAATCCTAACTACTTAAATAAAAGAACTCACCAATTTTGTATAAAACTTGGTCAATAAGCGAAACTTCCGGCTCGTTGTTGGCATAGTCAGTTGGTTGCAAGTTAATTGATTGTATAGAGGATTCGAATTCGCTTATGGGATCAGAGCCTCTATCCACGAAATGTTTCACAGTTGGCTTAGAATTAAATGAAAAATAATTAAATTTGGTTAATCAAAGAGAAAATAATATTTAAGTTACTGTTGTACGTGGTACTACTGCGGCTGCAGGCACTCTACTACGCGGGGAGGATGCAGGTGTCCTTGTTATTGTTAGATCTTCCTTAATTTTTGGACTCAAGCAATGGCATTCGTCTTCTTCGGCCAAGCGTTTCAATGTCATCAATCTGACCTGTTCCTTGATGTAGTCACCCACATTTTCGTGGGTCAAACTCTCCTCTTGAGATGAACCACGACTTTTACGTTTTTTTAGCAGTTTTTTCTTGGTTTCATCACTATCTTGAGTTCTGTCACTATCCTCTACATCCGCACAAAGCTGATTAAAGTTGCATTTGTCTTGCCTGCGGTTGATCTGAGGTTTATTATCAAAATAAATCCTACTCTCCTTGTCATCTTCACTGACTTCTGCCAATTGTTTGGATAATTTGTATAGATTTTTATTGTTCGATATGGCAGCACGTTCTTCTAACGTGGGCAATTCGGGTTCGGCCCTCAAATGACGCTCCTTAAGGCTATTGACACCTTTCACTACCCGTTGACCGTCTGCTGTGATGTTAATCTTACTGGAATATGCCGAAGACACCCTGTTGCAGGAGGAATTTATATAGAATTCTATAGATTCTATAGATTTGTGTAACCACTTACGACTTGGCCACAAAATTGTTTCCCTTATATAACTGACCCGGATTCGAATCGGGCTTTGGCGTTCTTTTGCGTTCTCTATGGTACGGCATTTTGCCTAAAAGCAATCAATTTGATGTGTGTACAGTTGTGTATTTAGTTTATTTAAGTAAAATATCATAGATTGCTGTGAGCAATTTTCGAAATAGTCATATGCTTACTCTTTTCTATAGTTTGTTGGAATTTTAAACAAATGCGCAAGCGCAAATCCTTAGGCCATTTCCGTTTTGTGCTCCTGCCCATTCCACGATCTCTCTCTCCCACTCTATCTCTCTCTTTCTACTATTCTCTTGCTCTCTTCGACAATGCTCTCATCCTCATCATCCTTTGCTGTTGGTACTGCTGCTGCTGCTGCTGTCTCGCTCATCAAAGCGACGACTAGGTCCTGGGGCAACATTAGTAAAGCGAAGCGTACGACTGATGCTGCCGCTGCTGCCGCTTCCACCCGGAGGCACTTTTTTTAACGCAGCGACGCTTTTTCGTACAGTCATCGCCAACACCGGCAGCAGCATTCGCGGCTCCTTCAACTTGGGGGTTTGTACGTACAAGCCTTTGCCTTCTACACTGAAAACAAAACACAATCAATGACGAAATAGGAAACCCTTTAATGGCATACATTATAGCAGCAAGCAGGGTAAACTGCTGCTGATTGCTGATTGAGAATTGTCATTTGAATACCTTCTTTGGCACGCTTCATTTGGTTGGTATGCCCAACCAGTTCTAGTTATTTGCTATAGTTCTATTTATGGTACGGCAATTGCTCGCCTCTTGTGTAGGTACTGGAACCCTATAAATGGAATCTATTCATGAAATTCTATATCGAAAATTATCTTTAAGCTAGTTTCCTAGGGTCTTTACTCATTTAAACGCACACATATTGACCAAGTCAATCTGAAAACAATTTGTCCTTTATTTCTATACCAGATGTTTAACCAAATCTTCATTTAATGAAGTAGGACATAACCTGTTAAAGAGGAAATGTTTATGATACTCATAAATAATGTGATCTAAGCAGATATTATTGGCGCGATCAGGAAGATGAAATATGAGAAAGTGTAAGTAGTAAGGCTAATAATACCTTCTGGATGCTTTTTTGTATAAAGGGACGATTCTCCCCTTCTTAAAAAAGAAAGACTAGTAAAGATTAAGAGAAACTAATTGTATTTATTCCAACTAAGAAGATGTTTTGTAAGTTCCAGTCTATTAAGCCATATCTGTCTGTTTTTCAAATAAAACAAAGTATAATACAATTTCATTGATTTAAATACATTTGCCCAAAAGAACTGAAAAAAATAAAGATACAGAAATAAAGGTAAATAAAGTCAAATCAATTAATATATTTACGCAAATCTCTGAAGCTAATTTCGGCGAAGTCACTGACGGAATAAAAATATTCTAAGACAAATTTAGAGCTGGAAATATTGACACATTAAAACGAAATCAAAAAACTTCTGAATCAATTTTCAATCGGAAAACATTTAAATTTTTCCGCTGTGTACAAACTTTAAGCTTCTGGCGATTTAGTAGGGCGCAACTAAAATGCAGTTGGTTTATTTTTTGTTTTTGTTTTGCTTTTGCTATGTATGTACATATGTATGTATGTATTTGCTGCCCATTTGGTGGCTCCTTCGCCCATCGCCGGCAGCAATTTACAGGCAAGAAGTAGACCTTGCGGGCACTTAGGACTTGACTTCGACTCGACGATGCGGAATCCTCTTCTTTAAACTAGTTATGATTGTCTCTAATTAAAGGCATTGCAAATGAAATAAAAGACGAGAGACGAAAAGAAAAAAAAAAAAGGAAAAAACAAATTGAGCCAATGCTCAATCATTTATGCGAAATGGCAATTTATTTAGCTGACTTACTCGAGACAAGAACAAACTGCAATTTTTGGAATTTGATTTTGTTGTGTGTGCTTCTGACAGTTGCATAAATTTCTACATGACTAACGCTTTCAAATTCATTGCACACAGAGACACACACACACACACACACCCACAAAGTGGGGAAGTTCGTTTGTTTCATTTGGATGTTAATTAAATTTTGTGCCTAAACTGCTTTAGACTTTTGACATATGCCCCGCTTTTTGCTTATTGAAGCGCATAATTTGTTTGCAGAATATATCCATATATATATATATATATATGTATGTATATATAGCTAACACATTTGAACAATTAACAGAAGACGAAAAGAAAAAAACATAAACGTTTTATAATAGGTGAAAATGCACTTCACTAGAGAACAGGAAATCCCTTTAGCTACCACAAAATGTCAGTTCGTAAGGCGGCACAACTAGTTTCCGTTTCCGTTAGGGCGGCTGTAAGGAAAGCCACACTACACCAGTCAGGAAATTAAAATGCAGCCTATGTGGCGTATGTGTAATATCATTGGCACACACACACACACACACACATGCTTATAGAGACCGCAACTGCAGCCACAATTATGGCTAGAGCCAGTCGGCCTGATAAGCCGCCAAGTCAGAGCCAAACAGAGAGAGAGAGAGTGAGCCCAGAGAAGTTCCTGGCCCGCCACCACCAATTGGTCATTAAGCGCCGTTTTATGGCTCCCAATGAATGGCTCCGAATGGGCGACTCGACACAGACTGCATTTGCCTATTAAGCGACGAGAGTTATCTTCAAGCCACTAAATTGCAGCCGATAAACGCGAACCAAAACTTTTGGCCAAACGTATCAGCAGAAAGAAATTTTAATTAAATGTCGCCGCAAACGATTTGGTAATATGAGTGTTGCTGGAGCACTACCAACCGACCGAGCCCAGTCCAGACCCAGTCCAGGCCAAGCCAGGCCAGGCACAACTGGCTAGCAATTGCTCCAGATGAGCATTATTTTAGCATTCAATATGATTGTTGTGGCTGGCGGGCGAGTGGCTCAATTTATCACAATGCCAAACAAAAACCCAAATGCTAATGCTTGACTGAGAATCCAGGGAAGGGGGCTGCGAATCCGTTGTTTTCTGTCAAGCTTTTTGGATTTGGATTGCACTTAATACCGTTGCAATGACAGGCGACAGAGCCGAGGCCACAGTTCGAGGACCGAGCCGAATTGCATTTCATTTTTAAGTGTCAGCGTTTTTCCATCGTCATTCGCGTTTCTTCCTCATCCGCCATGGCCAACAACAGCATTCGCAGTGTGACGGCTTATTACGGTCAGCCTGGCCATTGAAGGCTAATTTGAACGGGGATTCCGGGTTAGCCTATACCAAAATATACCGAAACACAGTCGGACATGTGTATGTATGTATGTATGTATGTATACATTCATACCTATTACCTATTTAAAAGGCAAACACACAAAAATGAAATGAAAATCCTCAGGCTCATTTAACAGGAATAGAGATGGTAGCCGGGACATAGTTCACTCGACTCGATTCGACTCGACTCGACTCTTGATGCCCTTAATAAAAGATCCTTGACTAAATAATGCAAAAAAAAATGTGTATATATGTATGTTAATTTGTATAATAAAGATTATTTTATCTTGAAATCAAAATCAGGAGCATGTTCCATTCTGACAAAATTACTCACAGTTGGAATTGAATTTCTGTAACTAAAGATTAATTTTTTTTATAATTTTCATTGTGATCTAATAACAAATATGTTTTATAGGTCAGAGTTCAAAAAAGATTTCTTTTATTGTCGTGCGTTGTATGAGTTTTGTTACTTCGATTGTAGCGATCTTGTCACGTGACCATCTCAAAGGAGCATGGACATTGAGAATCAGTTTGGCAGTTTTCACTGTATTCCCCCCCCCCATTCCCTGCATGTTGAGTTCAAAAATTCATCATTGTTGGCGCTGAGCTGCTGCTGTTGTTGTTGCTTCTGCTGCTGCTGCTGCTGCATTGTTGCCAATTCTACGTCTCCGTCTCTCCTTGGTCACATCCTCCGGCTGATGCTGCTGCTGCTGCTGCTGCTACTATACTCCTGCCCTTCTTTTCATTTCCCTTGCTATCCCTTACCACATACCGCAAACGAAACTGACTGATGCCTGGAAGCCACTTTTGGGATGAAATATTATAATTACAAGCGAATGTCCCGGGGCCAAGGTGGAACTGTAGAGGTAGAGCAGTTGAGGAGCTATAGCAGCGACTGCTGGAGGAGGAGGAGGAGGAGGAGCCAACCAGCCAACAAGCGCAAGGCCCTGGCCGTAGTATGGGCCCAATCGCAACGTGAAAAAACCCCCCCAAAAAAAAACAAAAACAAAAATACAACAAAACTCTCTCACTGAAGCTGAGACAGAGATATGAGGAGGTTCGGTGTGTTTGCCTTGGGGCAATCTTCATCGTCGTCGCAACATGTTCGTGTCGATGATGAGGACGTGGATTCGGATTTGGATTTGGAATTCGTTGTGTTTACGTAGAAGCCTGCCGGCAAGGAATAGAACGGGAATGAAATGACTCTTTGTGTGCGTGTGTGTGTGTGTGTGTGTGTAGTGTGAAGAGGTAAGGGCGAGAGGGCGGTTATTGCCGATACTGATAAGGCATAGAACTGGTTTGGTTGCAACATTGCAACATGTTCCAAGCGTTCTGTGTAAACAGCAACAGATAGATAGAAAGAGATAGCGCTAGAGAAAGAGAAGGAATATAGTGAGTTGTTTGGTAGGGTGGTTGGTTGGAGGGGGGAGGGTAGTGAGAAAGAGAGAATGAGCGATTATGTGGCACTGTGTTGGTGTGTGGAAAACCCCGTTATTAATTGCAACTTTATTGCTTCCAGGTATTTATTAAGTTTTTGTTTAATTTCTAAAACAGTCATTTGTTTGCTTGTATTTGTTTATGTCTCATTTCATTGCAATTTAGTTTGTGTGTGTGTGCCTTACACACACACACACACACACACACACACACACACACACACACATACACATGCACATGAGAGAAAGAGACAGAAATAAATAGCTGTCAGTTTTATTGAAAATTAGCCTCAAGTTAATTTTGTATGCCATTAAATTTCCTACATGACTCTCTCTCCCTCTCGCTTGCCCCCATTTCTATCTTTTCAAACTCTCTTAGCTGTGTGTGTGTGTGTGTGTGTGTGTGTCCCTCTCTCTCCCCACCCCCTCTTGCTTTTTGCGATCCCCAAAAAGTAATGCATGCAGATTATAAACTTAAATATGAAATGTCACGCATTGACAGGCATTTTTGAAAAGTGTGCAACAACAACAAGTTTCAGTAACCCCCTGCGGGTCAATCCGTTTATGACCATCTCTCTGCCATCTCCAACTCACGCCATGGTTAATACCAACTACCACAAAAGACAAGAGACCCGGGCCGGACAAAGCAAAACCAAAACCAAAACCAAAACTTAACCAACACCAGAAAACAGGAATTTATGTGGTCTTTTTGCATTTGGTTTGAGGCGAAAGTGTTCGCTTTGGGATGTTGGTTCAGAGACCGAGACCCATGAAGATGATAAGGGTCACAACAACATTCATATGCCAGGTGCTGAGGAGATTAAGTATGCGGGCGGAGGGGGGTGTGGGTGTGCGGTAGACCAATAAAAATGAGTAACTTTGCATCTCCACTACTTAAAACATTTACTTGAAGCACTTTCATTAAAATCCATTTAACATATATTTAATAGTACATAGATACATATTATGTGACTTCCTCAGAACGATATTCCGCATACTTGCATAGATGGGAAAATAGTTCATCACGAATGGGATAACTAAAAGGACATTGGTACTCAGAGGGTCGCTCACGCAAGTATATAGAATTGTTCATTGTGGGCAAGAAGAACAGATAGTAACACACTAGACTTAGGCCAGACGAGAATCTAGAAAAATATGTACATATACGTCATTTTGGGAAGTTCGTTATAGACGGCAAGCTACTTACTTGGCAAGAGAGCAGCCCAAAGCATCTGCTGGCGGATTGATAATATAGATAAATCGATTATTTTTCTCATGCTGTAGCTGGTAGTACCCCTCCTTGCCCCTGTACACCTTTTTGGGTGGCTTGAGCAACATATGATCTCTGTACCAATAGAAAATCGCCCTTTCTATGAAGTTTTCCATTTGATAATTTGGCCACAGGAACATACTAAAAGCCAAATCTTTTTCAGTGAAATTGTCAAATTGAAATAGTTTGGTTTTTCGCGAATGCCATTTACATGGCATCTGTTGGTAGGTGGTACAACTACTGTGATAACAATGGGCTATGTCTGACAAATCCTGATCCCAGAACATGGTAATCATGTCGCAGATATTCAACCGTTCAGCCAAACGATTCCTTAGACCATTGTGACCGAAAACGATCAGATCTCGAAGACCTTTGTTCTCGGGTATAGTGAAATCGATATAGTTGATGATGGAATTACATGGCTTAACAGCAGATGTCGAATTACTGCGAGGACAGCTTCTAGGACAAATATCAGCGGTCAAAAAGTCCTTTAATAATATTATGCGCAAATAAAAGATCACAAGTAATCTGGTAAGCAAATCCATCTTAATATTTGTTATTCTGAAATTGAATTTAAAATCAAGGCTGACTATAATTCAGCAAATTGATCAATTTGTCGTTTTTTGAACAATTTGCTTTCTTTTTTGAAAGTTCTAAAAGAAGAAGAGTCGCCTTTCTGTGGAAGATTTACTTTTTTGCCTTTATTTAATGTGTCCTGGAAGAGTTACTTTCCTGTTTTCTGATTAAATATGTCCCTATTCAGTTATTCTACAGTTGTCTAAAATGAAATTGAGCGATTTTTTTCAAGCAGTGTCTCAGTGTCATCACTCTTTTCACTTCTCTCACTGCTCTCACTCGACGACCTTTGCAACATATGTCTGTAAATTGCTTTACTGACTGAATGACTAACTGGCTGGCTGACTGACTGACTGACTGACTGGCTTTGGTAGCTGCTGGTAGCTGTTGGCAGTCCTTTGGCTGCTGTTTGGTTAGTTGTCTGCTAAAGTGTCAGTGTGTCTGTCTGTATGTGAGTTCGCTTTTAACTGCATTTATGTGAGGCTTATGCTTCAGCGAATCACTCATGGGCAATGTCTAGTTGTTGCTGTTGTTGTTGTTGGCATAACATTACACACACACACAGCACACAGATACACTGCCACACACACACCACACACACACACACACATGCAAACGAGCATACAGGTGTGCCTGTTCGTGGTTTGCCTGCTTGTCAGTTGCCCGTTTAACGCTACACTTAAACAAACAGCCGCGTGCGTACACAAACACACACACACACACACAGACACACACACACTGACTCCACTGAGTCTCACATATATGAGCTGAGGTGAAAATGTCGGCGGCTGCCAACAAAAACAACAACAACAACAAGAATACCATGGGCATGGACCAATATGAGCTGCCTATTAAGTGATTTTAACACTTTGCGCATGAAAATTGCAAAAAGGCAACTCCGTTGATAATTATCCCTTAATTGCTTAATGAGCAGCACTTGAGAGCAGCAGCAGCAACTACGGCTGCAACACCCATAACAGGCAGCAGCAACGGCAACGGCGGCAACAGCAGGTGGCGTAAGTTTAATTAATGTCAATTTAATTACAAGATTACACACACAAACATACATACATACAAACATACATACATACATATGCACGATATATCCATATGTATGTATGCACATGCATAAGTGAATTAAATTGCAAAAGCCGGTCGCAGAATCCAATGATTTTCAATTACCCATTGCCCAAGTACGGAAACAAGTTAAATCGCAAAATGCATCGATAGTATGAAGCAAATGTCAATCCTTATAAAAATAAAACACTTTTTTCTTGCTTAGTAGTAAAAAAAGGAATTGAAAAATATGTAAAGAACATTTTCCTATAATATACTTATAACTGATACAAGTAGTAGAGTTACATATGCAAAGAAGAAACCACAGAACTGATATAATATTGATCATGCCGAAGTTTAAAAAGCTTTTTTTGAATTCTCTTACGTTTCTTCAAAAATTGTTGGTGAAAACGTCCATTTTCCAGACTCTTTCTACAGTGCTTACAATGTTTATAGCCCACGTTTAAACAAAAAAAACACATTGACTGAATCTTTCCCAAATGACATATTTCCCCAAAATCTTGAAAATGAGTAGCTCAATATATGAATTATGAGTGAAAAATAACTTTTATACTTAAAATAACGATTTCTTAAAAAAAGAAGTAAAAACAAAGAAAAGAAGCACCCATTTGCTGTATCAAAATTAAAGCCCATTTTTTTTTTTTTTGAAAAACTTTAAAAATATTGTTATAATTGCTCCAAAGTTTGAAGCTGCATTTATTTTACAAAGTAGTACATTTTTTGACTGGATTTTTAAAGTTCTTAGTGATTAAAATTTCTAAAGGTTAATTTTAAAAATTATGCTTTGAATTCTAGTGAAAATCAAAAGGGTTATCCAATATAGAAGCTTGTGAAAAACTCATTTTCTTGAACCAATTTATTGGTCTAAGCCTCCAAACTAGACTCTCTCTTAGAGACAGAGACAGGGGAAAAGAGAGATCATTCTGAAATATTTATTACAAGCAAAACTTATTCGTTTGAAGGTTCATGGGAAAATATTCATTTCACAAGTACAAAAAAATTACCAAATTTGAAGTGACTTGGTTCACGATCTAGAAAAATTTAAGGGTAAAGGTAAAAATACGAAGAAATATTACTAAGAAACTAAGGCGAAATCTCATTTCTTGCATTGAGGTTATAGTAACTTTTCTGTAGACCTCAAAAAATATAATTTTTTAGATAAAGAAATTCTCAAAGATAACTTTTTGTTTGGAATATCTATTAAGCTACCAACAATATTATAATTGATGACGATTGGATTGGAGAATGCTGATAATATTGCCAAAAATTATAACACAGCCATTAGTTTAAGTTATGACCGAGCGGGCCAATCTCTGTCAATTGGCTAAAATGATAGCCCAACTATTTGGACACACACACATACATACACATACACATACATACACATGCAAGTGAGGTGAATTACCAACACGAAGACAGAGAGAGAGAGAGAAAAGTTTCAGTTTCAGTTTATGTTTTGGCTAGCAAAGCCATCATACGCCTTCCCAACTAACCAACTGGCAATGTCTCTATTAGCCATGGCCATAAGTTATTTGGTTGTTTGGCTTGATTAATGTTCAGCTGGCATAAATACAAATGGTGAGTGAGCAAGAAAGCGAGAAAGAGGGGGAGAAGAGAAAGAGAGACGTGAATGGGCTGAGAGGGAGGTATAAGACTTTGGTTAGTGGATTGTGGATTGTCAGTGGCAGTGCTTCGTTTATGTTTTACCCTTTTCCATTGTGAGATGGCCAGCGGCCATGTTTCTACTTCTACTTCTTCTACTTCTACATCAGTTTCTTCCTCTTCTTCTACATTGGTCCAACTATGATCTAATCTTGTTATTGCCCTGGCTCTGTCGGTTCACAGTGATTTAGCTGATGGTACCAATTCAATTATATCTACCTACATACGATTTTCTCTATCCAGATACTTATATAGGTATGTGTACATATATTCCCACATACATACATACAATTCAAATATGTATACACATACATATATCGTGTATATAAAATAGTGAATGTAATTTTATTCACATGTATGGCTTCGGGCCAATCCGCTGGACCCGCAGGCCACAAATTGCACAGCTAACAACAACAACATCGGCAGCAGCAGCAGCAGCAGCAACATCGACATCGGCAACAGCAACAGCAACAACAAATTCGGAACAGCGGCACACCTCGACAATATTATATGCTGAGGCAGCGACCGAGGCTGAGCCAGAGCAGAGAGTTGAAATCCATCATTGGCGCATGGCCTTAGGTCACATTTGGGTTGAAATATTATAATTACAAGCGAATGCCCCCTGGGCAAACGCAGCCAGGAGAAGGTGAATGGTGCGGCGGGGTGCAAAGAGTGTGGTGTGTGGAGAGTTCCCGTTCGGTTGTCTGACGAGTTTTAGCTCTGTGTTGCGGATATGGATACTTAGTTTGCTGTCGTCTTGCTTACTGTGGCTTGCACACTGCATCCAAAACGTAAATCTGCAACAAAGTGATGTTTTATGATCGGAGAAAGTTAAGCATCTAATGTTATAGTTAAGATGGGGTTTAGTTTAAAGATAAACATGTTAGCCAACACTGTCAAAATATTTACGTTTTTAAGAAAATTTAAAAAAAAACAAGAATTATTTGCTCAGGAAGAAAATAAAAACCCTCAAGTGAGAGTTTTATAAGTAAAGTAATGAACAAGCAACAGTGAAATTACTTTCAAACTGAGACTAAACACGTTAGCCAACACTGTTAAAATATATCTGTCAAAAGCTGGTTTTAGATTACTCTCCCTTTGGAAAAGGGCTTTGTCCATGTTGGTTTACCAGCACTGGGGAAATGTATTTTCCGTTTTATCTATAATCTACTAACAGACATCTTTGAAACCTTTGAATATTTTAACATTTTCAAGGGTTTTCTTTAGGATCAACCCTTTTAGATGCTTTCATATGCTTTGTTCGTCGCAATTGGAACCAATGTTGCTGGTTGTGTTTACGTTCCAGCTGATAACGCTTGCAACATGTTTCACAGCAACATGTTCGGATCAAGTCGCAACAGCGAACTCCCCCGCAAGTGTTTAGACCCCCCCGCAGTCGTTTTTAGTTCGTCCACCAAAGCGGAAGGGAAGCAGGTGAATAACATAGATTTTTTTTTTTTTGCTGTTTTGTTGTTCACTTACTAACTTGTTGCACTCGCACACATACATGTGTGTGTGTGTGTGTGTGTGTGTCGTGGGGGTGTCGCGTTGTGGGTGGTCTGTTTGGACAAGTGTTTTGGTTGGTTGACGATGGCGATGGGACAAATGAGATGCAGTGGGTCAATTGTTGCCACAGCTGCCATACAAATTGCAGTGTATAAAACATAATTTAAAAATAACAAAAATTGCTTTGACCATCCTATAATTATGACTACCAACTGGTATAATGTGTGTGTTTGTGTGATACTCTGCTTGTGTGTGTGTGTGTGTGTGTGTGTGTGTGTGTGTACATGTGTTTATGGCCACAATCACAGTTGACGTTTTGTCCTTTGTAATTGTCTCCAAAATTGCGGCCAGGTGACAAGGGGCACCAGAAGCAAGCCCGCCCCGCCATGTGGGTA
This sequence comes from Drosophila nebulosa, assembly GCA_024703675.1. NCBI lineage: Eukaryota > Metazoa > Arthropoda > Insecta > Diptera > Drosophilidae > Drosophila > Drosophila nebulosa. Next base: position 9,485,947 of record CM045725.1, on the reverse strand, counting down.
CCCTCATTATATGCAAAATGCAACAGAGAAGCCTGCAGCAAAATTTAAGTTAACTTATTTTTAACTTCCACTTTTTTTTTTTTTGTCGTCTTCGTCGTTTCTTTGGTGCAGTCTCTTCTACTACATACATACATACATACATAAGCCTTCCTTCCCGCCATTCCTTAGTTGCATGTTTAAGCAATCCTTTTCCGTTCGCCTTCTTTTTTTTTTTTCTTTCCACCCCGAAAACCTGGAAATAAAGAACAGAAGAACTGGTCTCTTCTTCATCTTTTCGTCTCTCATTCATAACTGGCGGCGATTTCAGCTTTTTTTTGCATTATATTTCCCTCATTCCGCCTGTCTTTGGATGATATCAACTGTCAGTTTTCAAGCTAGGGGCTAGTTTGTAAATCATTAAAAATTATGCACACACACATAGAAACAATGCACACACACACACACACTTGTACATATTGTTATGTACAGTCCCGTATAGTAGTTTTATTTTATTTTTTTTTAAAGTTAGGCTCACATGGCAGGCAGTATATACAAATGTGTATATATGTATGCAGTTCAGTTAATGATAAATGTCACGCATTGTTAACGACAGAAGGATGTCCGCAATTGCAGTTGAATTGCCTCTCGGTTGGTTTTATCATAGCCACAGAAAGTTGCTCAATCATAAACGAACATTATAATTATGCCACACTGAGCTAAAAAATCAATAGAAAGTTATTTATTTTAGCCAACTAATTAAATAATATAAATAGAAAATATTTCCAAAAATAAAAGTTGAATAAGAAACAAATGAAATCTTATAGCAAGACCAGATCACTAACTTTGTTAACAGAATGAGCGTTTCTTTCTTAATGTTTTCTCCAAGTGTGTGGAATGACAGTCAATCTGTTACTATTTCATATGAAATAAACCTCAATATGTCAACTTGCAGGCAAATTAAAACGTCAAAAGCAAGCCTACTTCATGGTACATAACCTGGTTAATTATTGTTGCTACACTATATAATATTATGAATGTCTCACTGAGGAGTTGCTATGTGCCACTTCTCTTACCTCAAGCTGAGTAAAACACTTTTCTTTATTTCATTGACCAAAAGGTCATTGTTTTTTCCTATAATACTATATTTATTTAATATTTCATGTATTGGCTTGAGCTATAATTCTCAAATGTTGTTAGTTTTGATTTTAATATATTTCAAATTAAGAATTTGGAGTTTTCCCAAAGAGATGATTTAAAAATCAAGAAATGACAGCCAGTAAGAAACTGTCAAACTAACGATTAATTTTAACGAGTAGCATTAACGAATGCAATAACTTATTTGTTATGTTAGAGGATCAAAAAAAAAAGACCTACCAAAGAAGAACAAAAATGAAGACTAACGATAACTACCAACGAGTGCTATTAACGAGTGCTATTAACGTGTGCAATCAACGAGTGCTATTATTGATCGTCTATGTAAGGGAACTAATTCATTTGGTAGTTACATTTAAAGTATGCACACTTGACAGAACTGATTGAGGAACCATATTTCACTCTTCTATTAAGAAGAAAGTCTGAATGTTCCTATTCCTATAATTCTGTGTAAACTGAGGCTAAGACTAACACCTGTAGATATTGCTCCAGGGCCATTGATGGTGATAACTTCTTTAAGGCTCGTGTGTTATGTGAATTTACTATGTCATTTAATCGAAGAAAGTGGTACAAAATACTTAACCTCTACAGGTTATTGGCAACGGACAAGTTGATCTTGAACATTGTAAGAATAACAATGCATATGTGGCACATCAGCATCATTAACAATCAAATGTAAGTGAAATGAGTCGATATGGTCATAAATAAAGGTGTATACCTATGTACATATATATGGTGTATATAGTATTTGTTGCTGCAGTTCAGTCGTGTGTTAAAAAATTTAACGCGAATTTCAGTTGGCGGCGCAAAAATGGCATCATTAAGTAAAAGGCCTAAGGGCAGGCATTGTGAATTTTATGAGCCTTCTTTTTTTTTCTCTCGTTTTTTTTTTTTTTTTGTTGTGCTGAACGTTGTTAATAATAAAAAATATTTAAAATACACACACACACACACACGAACAGCATACATATGTGTGTTTGTGTGTGTTGTGGTAAATAATAATAATAATAATGATGATGGCTGAACGGAACAACAAAAAAAAAAAAATACGATATATATGTATGTACATATACAAATGTGTATATTGCGGAAATTCTGAGCATATGGATTGGCATTTTGTGTTTGTTTGCCCACAAATACACGAGAGCCCATATTGATTAACATGCAAATGCACAAACCATAAAAAACTATATACATTTACGTGAATAAATATGCAATAAATGGGCATGAAAACATGGAGAAGGCCGAAGGCCCGAGGGGAGTGGGGGGCGGGAGCAAAAACAAATTACAAACCTTATTACAAGAAATGGTGAGAAATCAAGGGAAATGAGAGAAGAAGTTGTGGCAAAAGCTGACAAGGTGGACTTTCTCATGCATGCCTTTTGACCACCTTGCCACCCAATACTCCACACAACTTCCACTCTCTCTCTCTCTCTTTCTCGCTCTGCCATGATATACCCCCCCCCCCCCCCTCACCACCTCACTCCAACAGCTCCCCGCACTTCTGCTGCCCTGAAGCTAACCAAACATAAAGCATAAAGCGCGCCGCACACATTTTGTCGAATTATTTTGTTGCCAGTCCGCTGGCGGCTAACTGCAGCAAATTGGCTTGAAATATTGCCATATGTATGTATGAGTGAGCCTGGCTATATGTACATATGTATGCATGTATGTATGTTGGGTGTGTGTTGGTGCGGATGGATGTGTGTGTGTGTGAGTGTGTGTATGCGTGAGCTTGTGATTAAAAAAATATTTAAAATGGCAAAAACCCAAAGCGACATCAAAATAAAAGGCGACATCATACCCCCGGACCAATGACGACTCATTCAGTCGAAACAATAAAAGTCCTTTTACCTAACTCGCCCCATCCCATCCCATCCCACCCCACCTCCAACCCCCATTCGCCATTCACAATGAGTGAAATGAGCGATAAAATTGCAACAATTTCCAACAACTCGTCGTAGAATATGAAAAATTGAAATGTCACTGGCGAAAGAGTAAGAGATTCACGATCCCGTCTACATATATAGACCACTTTATTCATATATGTATGTGTGTGTGTGTATGTATGTAGAAATATAGTTGCTGCTGTCACAATGTGTGGGCCGTTGGGGTGTTTGGGGAGGTGGGGCCAACTTGTATGCAAATAGGAAAATAATATGAAGTATGTACGAAAATTAATATGGCCATAGGCAAAGCGAAACAATTGCCAATGAAAAATGATGCGAATGCGACATAAATGCGTGACTATTGGATGCCGGGGGAAGGGATGAGGAGGAGGGCAACAACTGGGAGAGGTTTGGGGGGTGGTGTTAAAAGTTTTCACTCATTTTAATTACAGCTGTCTAAATGCAGTTCTTACTGTACTTGTACTAGCATTTCTTTACTCTTTACCATCATTTCCATCCCTGTTCCATTTCTCCCTCTCTACTCTTTACTCTCCCTCTCGCTCTCTCTCTTTCTCTCTGTCTTTCTCCCTTATTCTATATATGTTTTGAAACTAAGCCTGGGGCATATTTATCACAAGTTTTTCTTTGCATGCCCCAAGGGCAGCAAAATATTTCAGCTGCCTTCGTTTCGTAGTCGTCGTCGCAGTCTCGGTCTCAGTCTCAGTCGCAGTCGCCTTTTGAATGCCTGAGGCATTGCTGTTCCGCTGTTGCCCCGTTCATCTTTCTACTGCTTCAAAGTCTCTCTCTCTCTCTCTCTCTCTATCTCTGTGTCTCTGTGTCTCTCTGTCTCTCGGTCTCTCTGTCTGTCTCTTTGCTTTTGGGGAGCTGTAGCTCTGATGCCGCACAAAGTTTCATTTCGTTTGGCCAGGGGGCCCTCAGCGTTCTATGCTTTGTCATTAACACAAACACACACACACACACACACACACACACACACACCATAGATATAGATATAGAGACAATCGCAAAAATACATCGAATCTTACTGTAAATGGGCGGGGTAGAGCCCCCCAAGCCCCCACGCCCCACAACGATTGCCAGAGGCTGCAACAAACCAAACTGGCTTTGACATTTACAGCATAAGCGAAATGCTCAGCGATCGATCTTGTTTTCATAGAGAGATAAAGAGAGAGAGATAGAGAGAGAGAGAGAGATAAAATATAGAAATAAGAATTTTATTCTGCCACTTTGTTTCTCCAATTGCTTCTATTTACAGTTACAGCAACTGCAACAACAGCATCAACCGGAAATAGACAATTCAAATTAAACGCTCACACGCCGTAAAACACACTCACACAAATAACAACCCATTCACACACACACACGGATACACAAATCTACATACATACATCTCAAGGTCGCCGGCTTCAGTCTCGAGTCACTCTGCTTCGAACCTGTTCGACATCAAACCGAAGCATACAGTAAACAATTTCTTTAAGCCATCCAACATCTAATTAGTCTGCGCAATTCTACATTTTAAAAATTAGGTAAAGCACAAAAGCCTTCAAAACTCTTCCCATTCCAAAGAGTCTCAAACCTAAAATGCACAAAAAATTAATTCCTATAGATCTTTTACTGTAATTTGGGGCAACTCTTTCAGTTCAGTTTGAGTTGCATCGCTTGGTGGCAGTATGAGCTCGAAGTGTCTGTATGAGTCTGATGTTGGCAGTATCTGTAAGATACATTTGAAATTTCGAAATTTCAGTTAGTTTTTAACCATCGTCGCGAATGCAAGTGAGAGCGCTTGAAAGTAGGCAACACTTATCAATCATTAGTCGGCAAAGCAAACGCAAAACGGAAGTAAACATTTAAACGTTGTTTAGCAGCAGCAGCAGCTCTAGTTTGCGGTTGACTTGCGGTTTCTTTAGAGCATCAAGAAGCAACGGAAGTAGATGCAAAATTAGCGAAAATAACGGGATATAAACCTAACCGTAATTGATTGTCTGTGTGCGTTGTAAGAGAGAAAACAGCTAAAGTGCATTTCCTAAATATTCCAACGTTTTTGTGAGTTCAAGTTATTTAAAACAAATAAAAGAAGAAAAAAACATTTCTTAAAAAGTTTGGTCCAAAATTAGTTTAGAAAGTTTTCTAAATATGATTTAAAAATAATTATTATGCGGGTGCCTTAAGTCAGGCCCCTGGCAAATTTACATTTATTTTCATATTTATAAGAGAAAGTCCATAAAAAAAAGATTTCGTTCACATTTCTTATAGATTACTTAATAATTTTTATTTCCTTCTCCACAGAACTCCATTTGTTGCATTGGATCAACGATCACCGTTGACGGTGGATTCCTCTTGCCCCAAACGGTAAGTGAATTGAACACAAAAATCTTATCAAACAATCCAAATTAGTTCAAAAAAGATTCTGTAATAAACGAATTTTCACCCAACAACGACCGAGCGACTGACAGACAGACAGACCGAACGACCGACCGACCGAGACCTGGTAACCATTCAAGTTGCATGCCACAAAACCAACCTCTTTCTTTTGTAGTTGTTGTTGTTGCTTTTGCTGTTGTTATTTTGTTGGCCAAAAAAAGTGCCTCGAGCAACTGATTTTCGTCTCTCCCACATGCCAAGTCAGAAATTGTGCGCCATAAACGAAGACTGTTTAAAAAAAAAAAAAAAAAGAAGAGAAGAGAAAAAAAAATTGATGTGCCTCAAGTGCTGCTGCTACTCCCAGTGTACCCGCACCAAAGGAGAAATAAACAAAAGTACGAAGAGTACAAAAAAAAAAAAAAATCATACAAAGTCCACAGGCATTTTTGGGCAACCTTAGCCCAGGGCTGAGTTATGTGTGCAGACGACGACGACGACGACTGCGACGACGACTCCGAGGAGAACGAGTCGCATTATTTTTTCTACCTTAAAGGCTATTAAATACGATGGTGGTGCGATTGTGACCGGCCAGGTCCAAAAAACTAAGCGGCCAAAATGACCTCAAGGCCAATACAAACAACACACTCACACACACACACACATACACACACTTCGCACAACACGAAATATTCAGCGAATCGACAAGCTGTGTGTGAGAAGCGAGTAGAATCGGAGCCAAGTCAGGAGGCAAAGTTCAAAAGCGAGACTGCAGTCGAAAATCGTATTCAAATAAAAGCCAAACAAAAGAAGGACGAGGAGGCGACCAACAAACATTAGAGAAGGAGAAGGAGAAGGAGAAGGGGAAAGGCTGGCTGGGAGGTTGGAGTGATGCTGTTTTTGGGGGGCTGCCCTGCCAGCGACCTTCGCTTGTCGCGACAGCCTTCTTTTTGCTCTCGCTCTCTCTTCTCGCACACTCTGTCTCTGTCTCATTCTTGAATCGAAGCAACTGGTTTTTGCTTTTGCCTTTTTGCCTTTGCTTTTCTGCCATTGTTTTCTTTTTGTTTTGGTGTTTTTTTTGTGTGTGTGTGTGTGTGTGTGTGCTGCCATATCAGAGCAAAGCAAAAAGGAGGCGGGACCGTCGCAATCTTTTGTTTGTTTGTGCCACACAATTCGCACACGTGCCACACCGCGGCAGCTAATTTGTTTTCATTCTGCGTTTTCAGCTTCAGCTACTTGCACCTGTGCATTGGCAACCAAAAAGTGATTTCCATTACGTTTGAGTAGTCAAAAGCTGTTGGTGAATGTGCATTTGAATGGCTGTCGGTAGCTCTTGGCAACCAGCAGCTTACCCGCCTTCTCTGCCCCAGTGCCAGTGCCAGTGCCAGGGCCTTCTTATCCATGGTGGCTTCCCCCATTTTGAGAGCACAGACTCCGCTCGATCACAAAAGCGCTTAACCCGCTGTGTGTTAATTAAGGCTGCAATTCGGCATCATTACCAGCATCAACAGAATGCCATTGCTATGGCAATTTGCCACTCAACCGCCTGGTTCTGGTAATAAATACAATAAACTGAAAATCGACTTACCATCTACCCTCTAATTTCTTTATATTTCCAATTAGAAAAGTAGTTGTTGATCCATACAAAATGAAATATAAATTTTAAAAATTTAAAAAAAAATCGCTCATGGCCAATCGGTAAGGCTGATTAAAACATTTAGAACTGCTCAGGTGGTTAAAAAGTTCGAAATATCTGAATACGAAATTGAATTTGGCAATTTTTATATAGAAATCTCATTAGTTTTTTTTTTCTATTTAAAGGAAAATACATACTAAAATGATTAGTTAATAAAGAATATTATTTGCGGACATTATTTTGCTAACTAGCTGAAACAATTCTAAAATGTGTATAACTGATGCAGAGAAAGGCTGAGAAGGTTGAGAAAGGCTTTTTAAAGTGTTGACCATAAATTGATGATGACACCCTTTAGATATATTATTTCGCACACAATTCTTTTCGTTAGCCTGGTCTTTTAGTCTTTCTAAAGACCAATAACCCAAAAATGAGTTAACTATTTGAGCAACTAAATCTTTTTGAACATAAAATCCTTTGTGTTGCTTGAACCGTTTTTATTTGCTGATCTGAATGACAAGACATATAACAAAATTCTAAAATATGTGATATTCCTATACAGTTTATTAATTAATAATTAATGAAACTTCTCACGGCTTAGAAATGATGTGTATTGGCATAATTATTAGATGTTTCTAAAATTTTTGTGGCTTACGAATAATGCTTATATCGTTGAGATTTTTCTTAAATTTGATTGTCTCATCAAACCTTTAAATAAGCACTTCAAAAATAATCTACAATATGATAAAATATTTACTTTTATTATATAAATTAAAACTCTTTTTGATTTATCAAATTATATTACCATTAATGGATGATTAGTTTTTAAGGAATCTGTGATAAAAAAAATTGAATGCAAATGCACACTTTTTATTGTTGTGATAAATTGCATTTTTATATATAGTTTTAATGGCGTAATTATTTGCTTTTAACCTAAGGAGTTGGCAGGATACCACTTCAGCCATATATGCCCCTCGATGGAGACTAGCTGCATTTACTTGGATTCTCTGTGGCTGCACCTGCTTTTGTGTTGCATTTTGTTGTGGTTGTTGGTGTGTATTGTTGTTGTTGTTGTTATCGTCGGTTGGATGGTTGCAATATGCACACGCAAATTGCACCAATTAGGAAATACGAATTGGCATTGGCATTGCTGCCAGTTGCAGCAGCAACATCAACAACAAGAGCCGGATCAGAGAGGGGGAGAAGCCTTCAATGCACTTCTCCTTGTGGTTCTGGTTCTATGTAGATGCTGTTTGAGCGCTATTCAACTGGAAATGCTGCCTGTTAATTATTATGTACGGCTGATTAAGCAGCAAGTTAAACAATATCATTCGCATTCGCATTCCAATTTCAGTTTTTCTTTTTCCCCCAACTCGTTGTAAGCAAATTTTCGCTACAGAGAAAGAAAAAAAATGTTTTGCAATAGCTAAAGTATTGGGCAATATCGACAGGATAATAACAATTTGAATGATCATTTTGGAATCTAAATTTTAGATTACTGTGTCGTCGTGTTGAAAGCTAAACCTCAGCTTATTTCCTGTTAAAGAACAGCCAAAAATAAAGATTTGATCGAACCTGTCAAATTACATTACGCACAAGGGCTATAAAAGTTTAAAGAGTATCTAAATCTCTGTTATTTATACTATAAACATTATTTCATTATTTCTTCTCTGTTGCCTTTTAAAATTTGTGATCTTTTTAAAACGACAGCAAAGTGTTTTTTTTTTTTTTAAATTATTGCATAATGAAAGCTTAAAAAGTATAGTGATTAAGAGGCTTGCCAATATAATGTTTATAGATAACATTTTCCCTTTCTTCTTTTAATGGAGCATACATTATTTGCGCCAACTTAAATTAAAACTTAAACTTAAATCTAATCCAATTTTTCCAAACCCCTCATAAGTCAAAAGATGGGCAACATCTTGCTCTTGGCTTTCCTTTTTTAGAAAACTTTCCCAACAAATGTGTAGGACCTTGCAACTTAGCAACAAGTTGAGAACTTTATTATGGAAAATGGCAATGCCGAATCTTGATCAAAACTGAAACAAGTAAATGTAACAAATTTAAAAATATATAATACTCAAATCGATTTATACTCTAGAATATTATTACTAACATGAAAAGTCTAAGTTAACAAAGAGATAGAACTAACAAACTTTTATGTACTCTCACTTTTTTTTCACTGTGTATTTTCATAGAATTGTAAATATGCTTGTTTATAATAAGCTCACATGGCATTTGTGAATGCTTTACTGTTTGACGCTGATCTTTTGCCCATTTGACTTGCAATTCAATTTTGGATTTAGCAGAAAATATACCAATATATATGTATGTATGTACATCCGTATAAATATATATATATATGTATATATATATACATACATTCATATATCTATATATTCTGTCGGTTGGTTGAAGTAAAAGTAATGTTTGTTCTGCATACGAATACGTTTGCCTACAAAACTCCTTCACTCTCCAGCTCCTCAAGCACCCCCCAAATTCTTCACACACACACACAGATGTATAGATGTGTGTGTGTGTGTATAAGTACATATCCTCTCATATTCCTTCAGTTGTTACGCCATATGCAGCGCAATCGTCGTTTTTATTTAATATTTTCTAATAAATTTTTCAAAGTTTATTTTTGAAAGCCTTGCAGCGTTTTAATATCTGCTTCAGCATACTCTCCAGGACTCCAGGACTCTACTAGGACCTCTCTCGACTCACTCAACTTTGCCAGACTCCCACACACACACACACACACACATGCAGACTAACACATATGTATATATATATATATCGCATATATTTGTACAATTTGCTAGGGCGCACACATTCTGCAACTTTGGCTAGCAATTTTCGTAGCTAGAGTGAAGGACCAAAGCGAGGACTGATTTCCCATATGCCGCAGTTCCAGCATTTTGTGGACCCTTTGGCAAAAGACGACGCAGAAGTTCATTCTCTCTCTCTCTGTGTGTGTGTGTGTGTGTGTGTTAGCTGGTTCCTAGTTTTTGGCTTTTTGTGTTTTACTTTGTCCAAAAAAAAAAATGCAGCAAAAAAAAAGCGAAACTTTTTCATTTGCCTGCTCATCAGCGTTTTGATTTTGGCCAACTGCGAAACGAAAACAAGTCAAGAAGCAGCAAAAGAGAGTAGGTGGGGAGTGAATGTAGAGGGGGGAGGCAAGTGAAGGAGCAATGCAAGAAGCAGATGCCTGTCCATTACTTGAGGCATTGAATTCTTCTTAACTTGGCCCACGGACATTTTGTGATTTCTCTCTTTATGTTTGTCTTGGCTATGCACACACACACACACACACACACACACACACAAACACACACTCGCAGAGTTCCCTGGGAGTTAGTCGTCTCATTTTTTATCCTTTGCCTAATTGGAAAGCCCTTCCCACGGCTCCTCTGCCACTCTCTCTGTCTCTCTCTCTTCCTTCCATTCTCTTACTTCCTAATCTCGTTTGCCCCGCCATGTTGCAACTGTTGCAGTTTGATAAATCTTTTCAAAACACATAGACAACCTCACCCACACCCACACCCACTCAAACACACACACACACACCTACACTCACACACTCATATCTTTGGGCATAACTTTAATGCCAACATTCTCAATGTTTTCGTATTAACTTTCGAGGAGAATTCTCTGTGTCTGTGTGTGTGTGAGTGTGTGCAGCGAAGTCGACTGAGACGTAGACGGAGACTGAGCTTTGACTTGGGGCGTTTTAAAATTGAGATAAGGTTTTGCCTCGAAAACTTTCATTTTGGATTTTTTTTTTTCATCTTCTCCTTTTTTTTTTGCTGTTGTTGTTATTATTGTTGTTGTTGGCCTCTTGTTCTTGTTGTTTTCTGGTTTGTTGTGCTCTGCCTGGGGTAGGAGCAACTTAGGTATGATATCTTTAAATGCAGGCACAACATACGCACACACACACACACACACATGTGTAAGTGGGAATGGAAATGGATATGGCTAGGGGTGAGATGCTAAGGAAAGAGGGAAAGGGTAAAGTAAGCCAAAGCCAAAACGGACACAGAATACCGCTCCCACTCAACTCTCTCTCTCGCTCTCTCTCTCTCTCTCTCGCTCTGCTCTTGCTCCTCCGCCTCACTCTCACACTATTTTACCTACCTAACCAATTGCACAGTTTACGCCTTGCCTTGCCTTACCTTACCATGCCCACTCATTCCGTGTGTCCTGAGTCAGAGTCAGACTCACTGTGGAGAATCCTTGCTGTTGTGGTTACTAGCATGCTCTTTTGTTGTTGTTGCTGTTGTTGTTGTTGTTGTTGCTCCTATTGCCCTCAGCATTGCAAGGATAAATGAATGAGGAGGCACCAACACACACACACACATACATTCACATGGACTCATATGTATGTACGAGCAAGGAAAGCCCTAGAGGAGCCCATACTAACCAAAAACCAGAGAAGGAGAAAGAGTGAAAGAGTCAGATAGAGAGGAAGACTAAGAGCAAGAGAGAGCCCAAGTTTCAATACCCAGCAACAAGCACCTTACACAAGTACAGTGAGCACAAGAATTGTAGGACACACCATCTGACAAATGATATATCAAAGAATAGACTGATCTGTCCTAGCGAGTAATTCTGTGTTAAATTTCTTCCATCTTCCATCTAACTGTAGTTTGCTCAGAATGAGAGCAAATCAAAGCAAAGAGAGCTCAACCGAGAGAGTGACTTCCCATTAAAGCTTGTGAGGCAGAGCGAGATGGGCATGCGGTATTATAGCGGTACTTGGACAGTGGTTAAGCTAGTATCTAAAAATGCATGGACAGTGGGCATGCACCTGACACCTTTAAATATTACTCTACATGATCACCTACATATGTATGTATGTATGTTGGTTCATCTTACTACAATTTCACTGTATTTGGAGCAAGAGCCAACTCAGCTTACTGCTTGCTTGGTTTCGTTTCGTATCCATCCATGATTTCCGCACTAATTCCAAACGATCGCCGCGGGCCTAGTCAGCTTTTGCCCTTTTTCATACCAGCCATCTTGCTCGCACTTACTACTTGGCCAAGCCAGCCAGGACACTCACGGTTGTCTGGGGCGGAGAACTGGGACTGGGACTGGGTCTGGCCTTTGTGTGCGGAAGGTTGGCTGGCCGCAGGACATTTTGTAGGGTTACATAGTCAGCGTCGTCGTCGTCGTCGTCGTCAACGTCGCAGTCGTCAACGTCTGCTGTTCTGACTCATCCCACCCCCACCCCCCCCCCCCCCCTCGCCATTCCCAATCCTTTGCCCTTATCCACATCCTTTTGCTAGGTGAGTGTATGTATGCGAACTCTCTAGCTCTAGAGCTCATTTCTTGGCTTTTGTTTTCGCTTTTGTACTATTTTGGGAGATGGTACAGATGGATGGGATGGCATGGCATGGAATGGGATTGGTGGAATGGGTTGCAATAGGAGGTGAGGGCAAGGGTTACTTTATTTTCTTTTTTTTTTTTTTTTTTTGGTGAAGATTGAGCATGTGCCAACGGCCACTTCTGGGTCCTTTTTTGAGGAAAATGATTTAGCCAGCAGGCATGCAGCAACCTGATAAGGCCCCAGCCTCAAAATCACAATCTCAAACAATGCCAAACTAATAATAAGCCTTCTTCTATGACTTACTCTCTCTCTCTTTCACTGTATCATTCTATCTCTCTGTCTTTGTCTGTGTCCTTGCTGCATGTAAACACATACAAAACTGAAACCGAAAATGTATATGCAGAATTGCGAATGCAATATCAAGAGTTAAGAGTTAATGACAATGGCCAAAACTGCAAAATTCGAAAATGCCATGGAGCAGCAGCTGGAGCTGGAGCTGGAGCTGGAGCAGGAGTAGGCTGAGAGTAGTGTAGGCGTTGGATGAGAGTAGATATGGCAGTGGGAGTGGCAAGTAGGGGGTTGCAGAAAACACAACAACATGGCAACTCTTCAAAATTCATGATAAACTCAAGTGTAACCAAAGGCGCTGCGAACAACTCTGTTCTCTCTGCTCTTGCCTCATCCTTGTTGGCCTAGACGGCATAGAAAAGATACAACCTTAGGCCATAATGGCCTAGAATAGGATGCAAACTGCAGTGCTTGTGTTATATACAATACCGTTAGCATTGGGCGTAGATGTGGCCATGTGTGTGTGTGTGTGTGTGTGTGTGGAGATGTGGGTGAGCGCCTTACTCATCTTGCTCTTGTTGTTGTTGTTGCTGCTGCTGCTGCTGCACCTGCTCAAGTGGGCCGCAAAGCAATTGAAATTGAATTGTTTTGTGGCCAGGAAGATGATAGAACCAGAATCACACACAAACACACACACACACACACACAGAGAGAAAGAGAGAGAGAGAGAGAGCCTGAGAGCGAAAGAGTCTTTAGTATTTCTGGAACTGCACCATTAAGCCATCGTTTTATTTGGTTTGATTGAACGCATTACTCATGCTTGATAATTGCTGTAAATTAATAAAATCCTACGTCAATCCTCTTCTCTATCCCTATTTTCTATCCCTCACACCTTTGACGTTACCTTTCCATGCCGTTTCGCTCCTCCATTCCCCTCCATTCAAGCTGGTCATGAGAATACCTTCCAGGCATTTATTTTGTGCAAGTTTTTTTTTTGTTTTTTTCTTCTTTGCTTTGCTAACCCTATTTTACGTCTCCTACGTCTCTGTGGCATTTTTTTTTTTTTTTCGTCGACATTCTCTCATTTGTACGTATTTGAATGTTCATGTAGTTAAAGTTAATCAAATCGTAATTACCCAGCCCCAGTCAGATGGCCTGAGGGTTTCAAACATTTTAAAAAAGCAAACTTGTTTAGTAACCTGAATGCTTCAATTGGATTGTTGAAATCAAAAAGCGAAGAATTTATACTCTCAGCAATGAATAATGAAGATGGATTAAAATAGTATCTATAACCCAAGAAGATGCTCAGTTTCAGCCATTTTTTCATTATTCAGTTAGCATTTATTTGTGGCCCACAACAAAATTGAGTGAGGTAACCAAATGGACGTTATTTCAATATTTATACTTTGATATGGCAACTAAGTTTTCTAGTCATAACAAAGGTTACTGCCTATGAATAATTTTTAATGAATAATAACAAATTGATTTAAGTATTAGCACTTTATATTGATCTTCACGCTGCTTCTTCGAAAGCATTTCATTAGGTCATAAAACCTTCTTCGATTTTATATTGAAGAAAAACGACAACTACAACATGGCCTTATATTATTTTTAAGTTCCCAATTTCATGACAAAGTTAATTGTCTAGTTTCTGAGAAAGAGCATGCAAAGTCTGAGTGAGTCTATCTCCAAGCCTCGTAATGAAACGAAACTAACCCGCAGTATAAGAGACATTTGCAACTGATAACTTACCTGCAGGGCTAATGCGCCAAAGAACTTTGCACATTTGTCAATGGTTAACTCGTTGGGAACAAGTTGATTGAGTTTTATTAATTTGTGTAGGCAAAACGGTTGAGGAGGCCAGACCAGACCAGACCAGACCAGACCAGACTCGATTCGAAACGAAAAGGGTACCTAAAATCAGAGATTATTAAGCAGGCCAGGCAGCAGCAACGAGGCCATCAAAAGTCCGACATTTGTTTGACTTGGTTTACATTACGAATCGCATTGCGTATACGTCATGGTGGCACGCAGCATTGCAGCTGACACTTCATAATTAGCGTTCGCGTATATACCGCGACCATAACGATGCTCAAATCAACGTGATTTTCGTGTGAAAATCGAGCTGTCGCACTCGAGGCACTGGCTATGGCTATGGCTGTGGCTATGGCTGTGGCTATGGCCGATGTCGATGCAACATTAACTGCACTCGACTACGTTTTTGGCGATTAGTCTTGTCCACGACTGAAGCTCTGCCAGACAGCGAAACAGACACAGAGTGAAGGAGACAGAGTGTGGTGTGGTGAGGGGCAGGCAGGCAGCAGGGGACTGAGACCGAGACCGAGAGTTGGGGCCCCTTGAGGCGGGCATGGGCATAAGTGAGTTTAAACGCAATGAAAACCAAATATTCCCACACAATCAGCTGAGAAGCAAAGACTATGCCCATATGGACATTATATAGCATATATATATATATATATATGTATATATAGAGATATATTTACAAAATGCTGCTCTGCCTGTGTGTGTGTGTGTGTGTGTGTGTGTGTGCGCGTTGGTTGGTTGCCTGTTCGGGTGATTTTTAATGTTACCCTGTGGAGCTGTAAGCGATATCGTTTGCCAAGCCTTGCTCCTGCCCCTCCCCCCCCCCACGTCACCATCTCTAGCTCCGTCCCAGACGCAGCCCAGAGTTGGGGCATTTTTGTTGTCACGTTTGCTGTAATCAAGAGTCAAAGTCAATTTCAGTTATATTTTTGGACAAATTGGCTCTCATGCCTTGGCTTGATTTTACATAAGTTATTGATTATATTTTAGGTAATCCTGTATTAATTGACATTTTTTGCAGGAAAAAATGCGATATGGATCGAGAGCGCGAAAGAGATGCAAAGGGCCTGGAGCCACGCGACTTGTCATCCACAGGGCGCATCTATGCCAGAAGCGACATTAAAATCAGGTATTGAAATAGTTTTTTCTTCTCTCTCCCTCTCTCTCTCTCTCTCTCTCTCTCTCTCTCTCTCTCTCTCTCTCTTATTTCAACCGCATTGAATGTCTTTTGTTTTGGCCCATGCAGCGCTTCACCCACCGTTTCGCCAACGATCTCAAATTCCTCTTCGCCCACGCCACCCGCCAGTTCCTCAGCAACGCCTCTGGGTCTGCCCGGAGCAGCAGTGGCAGCGGCGGCTGCAGCATCAGCTGCCTCGGCCGGGGCCAGTTCCTATTTGCATGGCAACCACAAACCCATCACAGGCATTCCCTGTGTGGCGGCTGCCTCGCGGTACACTGCGCCCGTGCACATCGATGTGGGTGGAACCATTTACACTAGCTCCCTGGAGACACTCACCAAGTATCCCGAATCGAAGTTGGCCAAACTCTTCAATGGCCAAATACCGATTGTGCTTGACTCACTGAAGCAGCACTATTTCATCGATCGTGATGGTGGCATGTTCCGTCACATTTTAAACTTTATGAGAAACTCAAGACTTCTAATTGCCGAAGATTTTCCCGACCTGGAGCTGCTGCTGGAGGAGGCACGCTACTACGAAGTGGAGCGTAAGTACATCTACGCAAGAACGGACGACCATCAAATTTGAGGCTAATCTTCTATGTTCTCTGTTTTGTTCCGTCTGTTGCCTTTAGCCATGATTAAGCAGTTGGAGAGCATGCGCAAGGATCGTGTACGCAATGGCAACTATTTGGTGGCGCCACCCACACCAACACCACCTGCGCGTCATATCAAGACAAGCCCGCGGACTAGTGCAGCGCCAGAGTGCAATTACGAGGTTGTGGCCCTGCATATCTCACCCGATTTGGGGGAACGCATCATGCTGTCGGCGGAGCGGGCGCTGCTCGACGAACTCTTCCCGGAGGCCAGCCAGGCCACGCAGTCGAGCCGCAGTGGGGTGTCCTGGAATCAAGGCGATTGGGGCCAAATCATACGTTTCCCACTCAACGGCTATTGCAAGCTGAATTCGGTCCAGGTGCTGACGCGTCTCTTGAACGCCGGCTTCACCATTGAGGCGAGCGTGGGGGGACAACAGTTCTCCGAGTATTTGCTGGCGCGTCGTGTTCCAATGTGATAGGCTGGTCCTTCAACCGTCGTGTAATCCTCCAGCTAGGGCTGCTCTGAGCAGTTTGTCTAATGTCGCAAAATGCAAGTTTCGAATCCAAATGTTATTTAATGTTTATCAATTAAGTTTTCCGTGCATTTTTTTGGAAGCCGTTGCCCAGAGCCCAGCACTGAATTCGTCGTTTACGTCCTAAGTTTCCTGTTTAGTTTCAGTTATTTAATTAAATTTAAATTTACACTTACGTATATATTAATAAAAAAAAAAAAAAAACAAAAACAAATTTAGCCAGTCTCAAGCATAACTTATAAAACAAAAAATTAAAAAAAAAAAACACACACACACACGATGAACTATAAACGAAAAGAAATTAATAATAATAAACTTACCAGCAATAGGTTTGTAGTACATAATTGATGTAATTGAACTTTTATGAATGTAAACTATGGAATAACTTTTCAATATACATATATCTAAATAGTCTACACCCATAACAAACTATAATGGGCATAATAATATCCAACGAAACAAAACAGAACAAACAGTTTACAACCTTGCCCCTTCCCACAAAACGCACACACACACACTATAGGAAATCCATTAAAATTGTCTTAATTGAATATTTAAAAATAATAAAGAAAATACAAAATGACAACACGAAAATGCAAAATCATTTTGAAACAAACATTTAAAAAGCCGTTAAGCGACATCATCAACGACAACTATCGATAACTGTTAACATTTAACAGCATCATTTGCGAGCACTGTTACAAACATTAAGAGCGTTAAATTTGAAACCTGTTTTGCATGTTCCTTCCTAAAACTAAAAGTTTGTATTAAAACGAATCTCGTTGCTTTTGCTGCTGGTCATTAGATGCAATTACAAGTTCTTGAAGAACCAATTATAAATGGTAATCTCTGGAATTCTTTTCAACTTTTTTACTATTTTCAGCAGATGACAGAAAAATTTATTAATCTGCAGAGCAATTTCGATTTCTCAAAGTGATCAGCCTAAAATGAAAGGCTTCTATGAGATTAGTTTTCATTGCCTCGGTTTAGTTAAGAGAGTAGTGGAATAGGCTTTCCATTTTTATGCCAAGTCTTTTTCAATTGATTACAATAAATATTGAATGAATTTATTTAAAAATCGATAGATCTTTATTTATTTGTATTTTATATAGTAGATAGACTAAATATATTTTATGTTATGTAACATATATTCATTATGCGTTTAAGTCGTAAATACATAAAATACAAACATATACTCGTAGTATTATACAAATAGGTTTAGCTGTAGTCGGTAAATGAAAACATATACGTATATATTTATATACTTAAATATCTTTGATCATTATTTTTATATGTAGTCTAGGCGTTTTATTTTTGTTGCATTTATCGTTTCTGGTGCCAAACAACAAACATAAAAATCTATTCGAATGAAGGCATGGCACGCTCGGGATTGCTTTTGTTTTGTTTTTTCTTTCTTGTTTTTCGAATGGGATATGGAAAACTATGCCTAAAATTGTATAAGTTATGTTTAATTTGAATGTTTGCTTCTCTTCTCATTTTGTTCATTGTGTAAAAATATCGTTCTAAAAATTATATCACAGTTGGAAAACTAAAGGCTAAGTCTTAGCAGCTAAGTGTAAAAGTAGTTGTTGCAGTTAATTGTTTAAAATGTAGCTTAGTGTGGGTCCTCCGCAGAAAACAATGGTTCCAACCGACCAACTAGGTGGGGCGGAAACGTTTCCAGTTGACAAAGGATTCTAGAAATGCACTATCGGTGTTTTGTTTTCGAAATTACATACATCATACAATCTACAATCGTACGTACAGGGGCGCAGGGTCGTTTATCCCTGCTGACTACTACTCAGCTAGATGGTTAGAGGATAGATAGGATAAAAAGGGAACTAAGTACGCTAGAGAGTAAGTAATATCGGGTATTATGAACAAACAAAAAAAAAATATATACACATATATAGTACATATACATACATATATCCTATTTGGGGGGCGGGGGTTTGTACAGGTGAATGGGGTTTTTCTATCTATGATATCATTCACTTTGCGAGCTGGCTTCCTAAAGGCACTTGGGTATGTGGCAAGATTTTCTATTTACTCTCTATCTCTCACTTTTTCTCTCTCTCTCTCTCTCAGGGGGCAGTGAGTGGTGGGAGGGGGGGTGGATTGGACTGGTCAGACTCTCGTCTCGGTATTACGATTCCTATGAAGCGGCTGCAATTCCCGCTGTGTGTCATTGTAGTACTCGTGATCGGAGCTAGTGGGTTCGCTGCCCGGTATGGACACCTTAACCTCCATAGTGCCGGGAACGCCCATCATTACGGGTATGCCAATGGTCTGTGTGGGTATGGGAGGCTCAACGGCACCCAGAGTTTGGGCATTTAGCAGATACTCGGGATTATCTACACTAACAGGCACTCCTATGAGATCCATGTAGCCAGCTGTGGCTCCTGCCGGATTGGCCACATTATTATTTGGATTCTGGATGTTATTATTGTTATTGGGTCCCGAACCCTGACACGTGGGCATTAGGTAGTCATCTTCGTCGACGGGCAAATCCAAACGCAAATTGCCCACACCCCTTCACGGGCATTTGAGTCAGTCTCATCATCGCCAGCGATACCCCCGTTGGGATTCTTGTTGCTGGGATCCTTGCAGTAGCGATTCAATTTTGGGTATTTCATCTGTCCCATCTGTGCGATGACTGGGCCCAGGAGCTGCCTTGGGCTGCAGGTAATCATCTGCCTCTACCATAGCCTCGGCGCCCTCTGTTGTGGGCGCCAGTTTTCTAATGAGATCCTTTTCGTCTTGGCTAGTGTAGGCTGGAAGGCGGGTGAACTTGTCGCCAGGTATGACCAGATAGCGTCCTGGATCGCGAGCGAACTCGGCAAAGACTGTCGTCAGTTGCTTGAATGTGGGACGCATGGCAGCGTCCAAGTGCCAGCAGGAGAGCAGAGTGCAATAGATGTCCAGGGAGCAAATCTCCGGCTGTTCCAACTTCAGGCCCATCTCGATGTGATCCGGTATGTCCTTGGCGGGTATGTTCTCATGCGGACGCTGGCCAAAGGTCAGCAGTTCCCAAATGGTCACACCAAATGCCCACACATCGGACTTGCTGGTGAAAACGCGATTCCTAATGCACTCCAGGGCTAACCATTTGATGGGCATTTTGCCACCTGCCGCCTTGTACTCATTGGAGTCGCTGCTCAACAATTTGGCCAGGCCAAAGTCTGTGATTTTCACCAACGAGGGCGTCTGCACTAGGACATTGCGAGCTGCCAGGTCGCGATGAACCAAGCGCTTCTCCTCCAGATAGGACATGCCCTTGGCAATCTGTGTGGACCAATTGAGGAGAGCCTTCGAGCCAATCTTATCCCGATTATTGCGCACATAGTCCAAGAGGCAACCCAATGGCATTAGCTGGGTGATTAACATCATTTGGGAGGACATGCAGACGGCTAGAAGTTTGAGTAGATTGCCATGCTCCACCGACGCCATGATGTAGGCTTCGCGTAGGAACTCCTCGCTGGATTCGGCTCCGGATGACTTCAGTAGCTCCTTGATGGCAACCGGTATCTTGACGTTTTCACCTTCCGGTACCCAGACACCCTTGTAGACACGACCAAACGCACCCATGCCCAAGACACCTCCTTTGCGCAGCTCTGCATCCTTGACTATGCGCAGCTTGCAGAGGTTCGCTCCAATATTGGAAGGACGCAGCGGTTCGGAGTCCTCACAGCCAGACAGGGCCATGGTCATCTTAACCGTCTCCTTCTTGGCCTTCTGCTTCTGCCGGCAAAGGTAGGTGACGACGCACAGGATGCAAATGATGGGCACCAGTATGGCCACAATGATAATGACAATCATGTTAATGTCCAGACCGGCTGTCAGCTTGGAGCCTCGCGGTGGACTGGACACGCAGTATGGTCCAATATTCAGAGACTGATAGTTGACATGGGGCATTTCCATGGGGCACTTGGAGGTGCAATTGAAGATGGTGGAGTTCTCATACGGTCCCAGATCTCCCTCGCCGAAGAGCTTGAAATTGCGACACGATATGCAATCATCCGCACCTGGTCCAGTGCAGCCTTTGCACTCCGAATGACACTCGAAGCACTCACGCTTCTCCTCGTCCGCATAGTGATCCGCGGGGCACTCATCTTCGCACTGCTCACGTCGCTTGTAGCCCACACACTTGGAGCAGACCTGCTCATGGAAGCCATAGTTGGTGCAGAGTTCGCAGCGAGGATGACACTTGCGACAGATCGCCTTTCCGGCCAACGGTTTCAGAGAGCCGTGCTCCTGAGGGTGAACATACTCCCAGTAGTAGCCAGCGGGACATTTGTCGTCTCGTTTGAGGCAACGCTCCACGGATGTGTCGCTATTGATAATGGCCAGATTGCAGGTCTTGCAGCCTCCAGGTCCGATGGTATCTCTCGGTCCAGTGCATCCCTCGCAAGTCTCGTGACACTTACGGCACGTACCATAATCGCTGTACTTCTCCTCGGGGCAGACTGTCACACAATGTTGCTCATCCCGCACATGGACACACTCATCGCAGTGCTCTGCTCCCGGACCCGAGCATGTGCGGCACTCTGGATGGCATTTCTTGCACGTCTTGGCATCGAATTGATAGGCACTACAAAAAAAGGAAAGGAAACTGATTTAGCAAACTGGCAACTGGCAAATCTTGGATAGGACTACTCACTTGGTTATGTTGCGACAATCGGCTATGCAGGTGCCATTGTAATTGAAGTTCTTGCAGTTCAAACACTGATCTATTCCCGATCCCCAGCAGCCATCGTCATTGCATTGATCCGAGCACACTTGACCAGCTTTGCCTGTAAACAAATGAATTAGGGATTAGAAGTCAAAGAGTTGGCAATCTTCAGGTAGCTGCTACTTACGGCACTCCAGGGTATTGAGATTCTCATTAATCCATTGCTTCTGCTCGTTGGACTTCTGTATGGCCGACCAACGAATGTTGCTTACATAGCAGAGTTTCGCATTATGCTGAATAACCACACTGCCCGAGCTGATCCTCTTCAGATTGCGCATCTCCAGACTGGACAACGAGGATTTCACTATAGAAAGTGCCGCAAATAAGCTCTCCATCAGCTGACGTCCGTGAATGATTTCCAAATTGCGGAAACAGGACAGATTCTTAAAGTCCGGATGAACACCTTCGATATTCAAGTAGCCCGTGATCTCCTTAACTGTCGAGAAGACCTCCAGCCGATCCGGATGCAGCGGTATATAACGGGGACCCATCGTGTAGTTCGTATAGATGTCTTGGAAACCCGAAAAGGTCTGATCCAATATGCGTAAATTGCCATCGATCACTGTGCAATTGTGAAAGGATTCAATGTTTCCCGAATGGAGAACAGCCACGCCCGAACAGGTCTTTGGGCATGGCCCATTGCAAGGCACACACTCGCCCTCCTTGGCCATTTTATCAGAGGGGCAACTTCTCACACACGCCCCATTATCCTTCAACAAGTGGCCGGGGCACTCCTTCACACAGGTGGCTCCATAGGCGTACTTGCCATCCGGATTGGCCTCCAGTATATAGGTGGCTGGATTATATTTGCGCATGGGCGGACACTCCTCCTTGCAGACGCCGTCGTCGAAGAAGTTCTTGCATGCAATGCAATCCTTCTGAGTGGGTCCAGTGCAACCGCCGGCGCAGAACAGATGGCAGCACTCTCGAGGCTTGCTGCCATAGCAACGTCCATTGGCACACTGGGGAGCACAGTGGTTCTTGCTGAACTGCTGGCAATTCTGTATGCCCTCGCCCCAACAGCCCTGCTTGCACGACTCATGACACTTGGGACAATCGCGCTCCGGGGCCTGGAAGTCGTACGTGTAATTGTAATGGCCCCCCGAAAGAATCTCCTGCCAGTGATGGGGCGCTATAAAAACGATTTTAATTATTGAAAAAGAACCCGCCCCGCAAATATCCCCAATTTTTTGGGCATCCCAAAGATTCATTTTCGAGTAGGTGGTAAAGAGGGCATATTTCTCCTCATCCACAGTCAGGCTAAAGAGAGTCGACCCCGTAAAAAATTTTTCAGCCTTAAGGGGTGAGAAAGAGAGAAGGGGGGAGAGATTTTTCGTTAAGCAAAAAGTTTTTGTTTTTTGGTGATTTTGGGAACTTACTTTGGAATACCCTTGGTGACATCCCCCATGACTGAAATAAACCGGTGACTTCGCGTAAATTTTCGGAAAAAATGAGATCCAAATTGGATTGCAGCCGGTTAAAACCAATTGCCCTCGACATAGGGGCAAATTTGGTGTAACGATGCGTAAATTTGGGTAAAGATGATCCCCGATTCGGGGCACGATAGGGGTGTTTTGTGTATGAAATGCAAGAGAAAACAAAAAAAACGATGACCATGATTAGTAGCTGTAGAATGGGGTGAGGGGAAATAGGGACAGAAAAAAAAAAAACCAGGTAGGTGGTGTTGACTTATATCTTGGAAATGAATTCCATTTCGATTTATAAACGGAAATAGCTTTGAGAAATCTTTTGTCGTTGTCGTTGTCGTTGCTCTCTCTCTCGGAAGCAATAACAAGTGGGCGCATTGGCAACGCTTTCAGTTGGCGTTTTCCATAATTAGCAGCCCACGCATAATATCTCAAGCTTCTCAGCGAGTCAGACGAATGAAGGAAAGGGGGGTGGGGGAAGCAAAGTTTTGTGTTATCATTAGTCAGCGACCTGTTTTAGCTTGAAAAACATCTTCGACAACAACTTCATCGATAGATACATTTCATTTTAGATTCTATGAAATAGCAAAAAGGGCTACGTGGGACGCATTGCCCTCCACCCGAACTCATTTTTGTGTGTGTGTGTGGGCAAAAGTGTGCCATGCCCATCTATCGCCATAGCAGCCTACATGAGTGCACCCACCTTAACCCCCAGCTAATTATCAAACAGACAAAGAAGAAGATGGAAAAAAAAAAACAAGATACAGAAAATTGTTTGGCCATAAATATATTGGGCGGCATTTTTATTGATTTCTTTCGAAAAAACAGAAATCCCACATAATTATGAAACGACAAGAAAAAAGCAAACGAAATATTTTTGTCGCCAGAAAAGCAAAGGAGACAGACAGGAGAGGAAAAGTTAAATGGTCAAAGTTATGCGTCTCTTGCATTCCAGCTTCAAGGCACAGGCATCATTAAGAAGGTGAGGCTGGGACTGGGACTTGGACTTGGGATCTGGGACTTGGGCTGGTAGCAAATCGATGGGCAAAAATATTTTGTACAAATTCTTAAGCTTTGTTTGAGTATGCCGAGAGAGTGAAGGTTCCACGAGGCTGCCGCTGGGCAACAGTCGAAGGAGTCCACTCGAGCTCCAGTCGCTTTCAATGTCTCCCATCTCATCTGTCTTTTGTCTCCGTCTCCGTCCATAAAGCGCTGCACATTTCTCATACTGACTTTGGCCATTCGCCACATCACGAACCCTTCTCAAGCCATTGGGCTACGGCTTTATCGCGCACAATTTATCAGCCAGAGGTTTTTCATGTTTCACAGAGAGTCTGAAACTTAAGCCACGACGATGACGACGACGACGACGACGACGTCCAGCAATGTTCCAACAATTCTTGTGAACTCGTTGCGGCTCGCTCTCTGCGACACGCCCGCGTTGCCTTTATGTTTTGTTGCTCCTTTTTTTCTTTTTTTTTACGGACCGTAAGGGGCTAATTTGTAATCCTTAGGCTAAGTGTGGCGGGGCTAATGAGCGTGGCAAAGACTCAAAGCACAAATCAAAGTCATAATTCATGATGTGCTCATTAAAACAAAAGACTTAGGCAACGAACTTTGGCATCAAGATTAATCAGCACTCACACACACACACACACACACACAGGCAAGATTAAGATTGAGATAGACCTGTGGCAAAGTCTTTGTATTTGTTTATCGATTGTATGCCAGCCATCAACACACGACTCAATAGACTTTTGACTTGCCCCCCCTCACTCGCTGCACGTCTTGCCACAGCCTCCCTGTCGATCAACCTCCCTTCTAGCCCATCAACTGCTGATTAATAGCCCAACCGCATTCCAAACTCTTTGCGTTTTGCTGACTTTCTAAATATCTTTCTTTCTTCTCTCAATCAAGCCAACTGCCAACTCTTTCTCATCTCTCTCTCTCTCTGTTTCTGTCTCAGTCTCAGGCTGAATCTCTCTAGCATCTCATACAAGGGAAAATGACTGCATAATCGATTCTATAGTTTTCCATGTTGCTGCAACTGGAAAAACCCAATGATGGTTGGTTTTTTTTTGGTTTTCGTTTTCGACCTAGCCACAAACCGTTCTTGACGGTTCTCTCTTGGTTCTTCGCTCTCTCTCTCTCTCTCTCTCTTGCTCTCTCCCTCTCTCTCAATCTTTGGGTTGCTGTGCTGCAGGCAACTCCAAGACTCGCTCGGCCGGTTCTGGGCATTTAACAGTTTTTGTTGTGTTGCCTGCTTGTCTTCCCCCCCGCTCCACACTGACTCTCCTCTCTCCCTCTCTCTCTCTCTCTGTCTGTTGTATGTATTTTCATTTCGTGGAAAAGATTTTTAACTCATGGCCCGAAACCGAAACCCAGAGACCATCTGGATTGGGCTGTCTTTTTTTTTTCTGTTTTTTGTTTTTCGTTTTGCTGTTCATTGTTGTTCTTTGAGCAACATTTTTTTTTTTTTGTTGTACCTTTGCCAGGGGGCAGCAAACAGCATAGATTCAGTTGTTGTAGTTGTTGTTGTAAAATAACAAAAGATTTAAAAGGGCATTAAGCAAGGCTTTTGTATATCGTTTTTTATTTTTTCTTATTCCCAAATCGAGTATGAGGTTTGGTGGGGTGGGGGGGGAAAGATCAAATAATTGTTGAACAGTACGTTCAACCGATGTGAGTTGCTGCTGCTGGTGAAAGTCTCCTCTATGCAGATGCAAGGTGTCAGCTAGATTGGCGGCAACACTCTACCAATTGCACTCCTCTAACTCTCTGTGTGTATGTATGTGTGTGTGTGTGTGTGTGTGTGTGTGCATCAGAGTGAGGCATAAATAATTCATAACTGTTTTGCGACAATTTCAGTCGCGGCACGCGTCCATTTACAATGAAATTGTGTAAAATCGCGCAAAGCTTAATAAATTCATTTGCGGCAACAGACAACAGACAACAGACAATTGCAAACACGCAGCTCATTACACTGACCAACCGATCGTCCCGATCGCCCCGATCGTCCCGATTGTCTAAAACTATAGTTAAAGTTTTCCCCTTTGCGGGGTTTTTTTGAACCTTCTTTTTTGGGAAATTTTGGGTCATGTTTTAGGGGGTTTTTTGGGAGGGGAAAGGCTGAAGTTATTGCAAAATTTTGCTGGGGGGCGGGCAATTTTCCCTTTCCCCGGGTTCATGCTCGGGGCTGCTGTGTCGTGGGGGGTCACGATAAAAACCCAACCCCGCAACAAAAAGGGAAAAGACCGAGGCCCCAAAAGGGCAACAAAGGGTTTTGGGGCCCCAATTTTCCCCCCCGGGAAAAATTTTAAGGCTGAAAGGCGCACACAAAGCGCTTTCCCCCAAAAAAAATTTCGCCACCCCAACCAGGGACTGGGGGAACTGAAGACAGGAGAAAGGAAAGACAGAGACAGAAAAAAGACAAAAATAAAAACAAAAAAGTACCGAAAAAATCGACCCAAAAAAACCTTTAAAAAACCCATAAAGAGAAAAAAATAGTAGGGAGGTTTTTTCCAAAAAATTTGGAAATTTTTTTGCCCTCATTTCCCTCATTGTTGTTTTAAAGGGCCCCCCCCCTTTTTTCCTTTTTTTCCCTCTCCCCCGCAGTTCTTTTTTTTCCGTGTTCGAAGCGCTTTTTCCCTTTTGATTTTTGGGAAACAAAAATTTTGGGGCACAGGTCGTGCCTCACGACACAAAAAACATGTGATGATGACCAGTGAGGCCAAAACAATGGGGGATTAGTTTAAGCTTACAGGTCCCAAAACACAAAAAATTTAAAATGGGGAGATGATATTACAACATAGTCTGGGCCCTCTTGCCCAAAATTTTATTTTTCCCCAAACCCAAATTTTTTTAAAACTGACTTTTTAATGAGCCCACAACCCAGGCCCCCCTTTTTTTGGGGGGGGTTCTTTTTCGTTTGGCTTTGGAAAATATGTGGGAAAACTTTTTTTTAAGGGCATAAAAATAAAAACCATAATAAATAGAGAGAGAGAAGAGAGAAAAAAAACGGGGCCCAGGGGGGCCCTGCCCCGGGAAGGGTTTCCAATTTTTTTAAAAAAAAAAAAAAAACAACATACGCCCCCCCGTTTTCCAAAAAGAGAGAGGGGAAAAGTAAACAAAGCAAAGGGGCCCACAGAAAAAAAGTTCAAAAGGGGAAAATTTGTCGTAAAAAAAAAAGGTTAAATCTTAGAAAAAAAAAAACAATTAAAAAACCAACTACAGCTATTAGCGGGTTGGCGGGGCTGTTGTGGGGGGGGTTTGGGGTTTAAGGGGTTTAAGGAAAGGAAAGGCGAGAGGGGTTTTAAAAGTGCGCAGGAAGAAAGCTTCTCTCAGCCAGGGGGCCCCTCCCCCTCCCCTCTCCCCCCTTCTTTTTCCTTTTGCATGAAATGCTTTTTTGGGGAAAAACCCAGAAATTTTTACTTAAGCCCCGTTTGTGGAACGGAGAAGCAAAAAAAAAAAAAAAAGGTTAAAAAAGGGCAACTTTAACCAAAAAAAAAAGACTGAGACAGAGGAGCGAGAGAGACCCTTTAAAAGGGTTCAAACAAGTTGCAGTTAATATTATTTTTTTTTTTTTTTTGGCATCAAAAGGGGGGGGTTTCCCCCCTTGGGGGAAATTTTTTTGGAAATTATATGAGACTATTTAAAATTAAGAAAAAAATATACAATAGGAATAAACACACAACACAAACAAAAAAGCTACATAAAACACATACAGCTACACAATATAATATACAAAGACAAAAAACACCGCGTGACCTGACGCTTTTAATTAGCTGGAGTTTTTCCCCCACCATTTTTTAGGCCAGAGGAGGGGGAAATTTGGCCCGGGGGGGGGGGGGGGGGGGGGGGGGGGGCGGGGGAGGTTTAGAAAAACAAAAGAGACCGAAAAAGAGAGAGAGAGAGAGAGAGGGGGTGAAAAGGATGCTGGTTTTTTTGGGGACCCCTGGGGGCCTTTTTAAAACCCGGGGCCCAGGGGAAAAGGGTTTGGGGGGGGGCAGCCCGTTTTAAAAAAAAAAGCGACTATGGAATGGGTTTTTTAAAAAAAAAAACAGCAAAAAAAACACCCCACACACAAACACATAAAGATGTACATAAAAAACACACACAAAACCACACAAGCAAAAAATATTCCCCCCCTACCAAAACCCTTGGTCGAGGAAACCAAAATTAAACAAGAAAAATATATTGAAAGGAGCATGTTAAAAGTAAATAATAGGGCAAACCATATTCACATAACGATTGTATCACTTTTTTTAAAAAATAATAATAGTTAAAGAAAAACAAAAAAATTACATAAAATTTTTTCCTTCCCCCCCCTTTTAAGCAAAGGGGGAATGAAAACCCCTGAAAACGGAGGGGGCCTGAGAGTTTAAATTTGGGTTTAAATGGAATTTTTTTTCCCTTTTTAAAAAAAAGAAATTTTTTACAAAAATTGGGAAAAATTTCCTTAAATATATCTTTTGCAAAATTTTTTTTGCCCCTTTTCCGATTAATTGTACAAATTTTGCATTTCCCTTTATATTCGGGTTCTACTTAATCCTTTAAAGGATCTTCTTTTAGCCCCAAAAAGTTCCCCCCCTTAATATCAAAAAATATTTCTCTTTGTTTAAAAATAAAAAAATTATTTAAGGGTTAAAAAATTTAATTTCAATGTTTGGGAAATTTTAAAAAAAACATTTAAAAAAAGAAATTTTGGGTGTTTTGTTTAAAAAAATCACAAAATATGAAAAATAGAAAAAAAAATTTTAAAATTAAAAAAGTTTTTTTTAAAAAAAATCTTTAAGGAGGTTTTTTTTAAAGGTATTTTTTGTCCCTTTTTTTTAAAAACCCTTTTTAAAGGGAAAAAAGTTAATTTTAAATTAAAAATTTTTAAAAATTTTTTTTTTGGACAAAAAAAAAAAATTGACTTGCCAAAAAACTTTTCCCATAAATTTTTTTAATTTTATTTTTACTTTTTTTTTTTTCTTTTTTTTAAAAAGTTTAAAAAAAAAAAAAAAAAATTTTAAAAATTAAAACCCCAAAGGGGAATTTTAAAAAAAGCAAAACAAAATTATTATACCAAAACCCAAATATAAAATAAAGAAATTATTTTGTTTTTAAAATGAATTTCATTTTAAAGAAAAAAAATTTGGGCAATACTTTTGGGGAATACTCCCCTTGGGCTATTTAGGTTTCGAAGAAAAAACATTTTTTTTTTTTTTTTTTTTTTTGCAAAAAGTTATAGAATTTACAAATTTTTTTTCCTGTTTACCCCAATATTCTTTTTAAAATTGGGAAAATTTTAACATTTCAAAAATTTTGACAGGAACCCGTTTCAATTAGTTTTAAAAGGGGGGGCGTAAAAAAAAATTTTGGCCTTTTTAAAAACCAAAAGGGGAAAAACATATTTTTTTTTGGGTAAATAAAAAAAAAATAAAAAAAAAAACCCGTTGGGGTTTTAAACGAAAACCCAAAGAAACCCAAAAAACCTAAATAAAATATATTACTATAAAAAAGAAATATAGGGAAATAAAGTATAATAAGTACATTATATGGGTTTTTGGGGTTAAGGGCAAAAATTTTTTTTTGCTCCGTTTTCCCAAGCGAAAAATAAAAACCCGCCAAAAAATATTTTGTAATTTTTTATGGGCCCCCCTTTTTGCTGCAAGTGGCCTGAGAAAAAACCCTCCAAATTTTTTGCTCTTATCCCCCGGGGGTTCCTCAACCTCCCCCCCCTTTTCTTTCTTCGCCCTCTGCCCTAAAAAGGGGGAGAGTTGCCATGCCGTGAAATTACCCCTCTTAGCAGTCTCAGGGGGGGCCAAATTCCCCATTTTGGGTATTTTTTTTTTCGAAAGCTGGGTTTTTATTTTTTTTAAAATGATCAAAACATTAAAAAAATAAAAACCCCAAAACCCCAAAAAAAACCCCTTAAAGGGAAAAAAAAAATGGTTTGTGAAAAAAACTAAAACCTTACCCAAAAGGACCCCCCGTTCGGGGGTTTTGGGTTTTGGACCAGATGCCTCCCGAACATAGCCAATTTTTAACCCAAAAAGCAGTGGGTAGAATATATGTATGTACATAAAAATTCCCATACCCGGGGGCAAACATTAGCGGGGAGACACAGAGAAAAGAGCAATTTGGCTGGGGGTTGGCTCTATCAATTTTTGCCCCAATTGTCCCCCCCCCCCCCCCTCCCCCCCCAAAACCCCCAACCCCTCCCCCAAAAACCCTTCAGCCACAATTTATTTAATTTTGGCAGTCTACAAGACCCAACTAAAATTTTCGGAGGGAAAAGAGAAGGGGCTGAACAAAAAGGAAAATTTTTTTTTTTTTTAATTTTTTTTTTTTTTTCATTTTTTTTTTTTGTTTGTCTCCCCAAAAGAAAAACTTTTTTCCCCCTCAAAATTTAAGCAAAAAAAGCGAGTAATATTTTTTTTTTTCAATTAACTTTTTTGGTTTTAAAAAACCCCTTCCCCCCAAAAGGGTTTTGTGAAAAACAAGAAAAAAAAAAAAAAATTTTTCTTTTTAATTTCAGGGGCAAAAAATTTCCCGGTTTTCAAAAATTATTTACAAAAAGGGGCCTTTTTCCCCTTTATTTTGTTTTTTTTTTTTTTTTAAAAAAAATTTTTGTGCCGCCGATTTTGCTTTTTTTCCAAGAAAAAAAACTAAAATGTAAAAAAAATGTGAAAAAACGAATGAGATTGACCCCTTTTAAAAACCCTTAAACTTTTTTTTGGGGTTACTTGTCGGGATTGAAAATTACAAAATTTGTAGATAAACACATTCCCCATGCGTGTGTGTGTTGATAACTCCCGTACCCGAGGGGGGGGCGATAATACATACAGAATGCGGCCAGCGCCAAGTCAAGAGGTGAAGAAAAAGTCAGAGGAGTCAGGCGGCCAGGTGAAGCCGCTGTTAAAGTTAAAGCAGGTATTAAATACATACATATAGCAGAAAAGGGGAAAATTCCACAAAGAGTTATTGACTAGATTGATACCCATTAACATTGATACCCAAAAAATAGTTAAACTTCATAAAAAGATGCATTGAAGCGAAAAAATTATATAAAAAAAGAATTCAAAATATAATGAAAAGAAAATTATAACGTCTTGTCTATATACATAGCAGACTGATAATTAAATTTCTTTAAACTTGTTGGTAAAAATGGATAAATTCAACTGAAATTTGTTAAAAATTTGTGCCTACCAAGAGATTCAAAATTAAATATAATACATAAGTTTAATAAATGTCAATTTTCATTTACTTAGAACTTTGATTTTTCAGCGTGCCAATACTATTTTGACTCACTATATCAGACTGATAATTAAATTTCTTTAAACTTGTTAATTTGTAGCTAAAAATGGGTAATGGGAACTAGGAAAAGTAGGCCACGAATCCGAGTCCGAGTTAGAGTTAAAGTTTAGTCGATCATACCCCAATGGGGAGTAGTTTGTACTGGGTAGATCATAAGTATAATACAATAATAATACAAAATGCAGCCGAAAAAAAAAAAAAGAAAAATAATGGAAAACATGTTGCATTGCATAGCCAACAGAGCAAACAAGCACCGTGCACACGTACACGGCGATAAGATAAACTCGACCAAAAAAAAAAAAAACTTGAAAAAGTAAAGCATAGATATGCCCATGGCTCTTTACTCTCTTCTTCTTCTTCTTCTTTTACTGCTGCTGCTGCTGCTGGTGATATGACGGCCATATTTGTGTCTTGATTTTGATATATGGGCACGCAAATCTACATAAACACACACACACACACGCATAGACACACTCACACCAAAAATGTGATGGATATGTCTAAGGATTTTGTGTGTGTAGTTTGTGCCCGGACAGAAAGACAAAATTGTTAACGAAGATAGATTGAGAGACTTACTTTTGCCCTTCACGAATTCCGTATGCTTTGGATGATCCTCGCGGCCATTGGCAAGGCTGGCAACACTGGTTAATAGGCCGCCACCAGTATTGCCATTGAGATTGCTGCCGCGTCTCTCGTTGCGATTGCCATTGGCATTGCGTGGCCTATTCGAATAACGATCGATTTTTGCCTGCTGCCTGGGCAGACGTTCGCGATCCCGATCCCGTTCCCGTTCCCGTTCCCTGGCCGCTGCAGCTGGCCAAATGAGGCAGAGGCAGTGGGCCACAATAAGAAGCAACAGCAGGGGCAGTCCCAGACTGTGGCGTCTACGAAATAATTTGAATGTAAGCATTTCAGGCCGTAGTCCGTTTAATGATCGGTGACGTCATAGGGTCGCTTGTACCAAAACACTTTTGCAGTTGTTGTTGTTGCTTCTTGGCCCCGTCGTTGGTTGGCTCTTTTTTTTTGTGTTTTTTGGTTATTTAAAATTGCTTTGTCAGCTTTGCGTGCCAAAAATCAAAAACTTTTCATAAATTTATTTGACTCTTTCACTGCGTTTTGAAGCTGTTGTTTTTTTTTTTTTTTTGTGTTTTGCTGCAATTTGCGTATGTGTGAGTTGGCGACGACTCTGTCTGTGTGTTGTACATGTGTTGCTGTGTGTGTATGTGTGAGTGTGTGTAGGAACCAGTTTCACATTACGAGCGAAGGCTTTTTTTTTTCTTTGCTGTTGTTGTTGCTGCTGCTGCTGCTGCCGTTAAGTTTGTTTCGAACGACGACAATTTTTGAGGTTAGGACACAGGCGCAGGCGCAGCTTTAATTGCTGTTGTTGCTGTTGTTGCTTTTATTTTGCACAAACACTTGAACACATTTTCATTGGAACTTATTTTTTTGACTGCGTTCGCAGCAACCAATTAGCAATGATTTCATAAAATATTCAAACACTTGTTTTCTACCACATTCATCCCAGACACTTGCTAAACCATAACCGAAACCGTAACCCAAACCGATACAGAAACACACTCAAATTGGCAGTCGGGCCTTGCCTATTTCATTTGTTAAATCACGAATGGGCAATTTGATTAGCACAGAAATATTAACAACAAAAAAGTAACGATCGAGAGTTACCAATATACCGAAGATTGATACAATTGAGAGATATTGGGCGATATTTGGCGATATGCGATTTGCAAAATACGATACGTAATTCCAGTGTAAATCGCGTCTTTGCAGCATAACGTTATATTCGAGACTGAATTCAAATCTAAAACTGAAGCCTTAACCACCAACAACCACAGAGAAAGAGAGAGAGAGAGAGACACAGCAACAGCAACAACACAGAGCCATATTGAGCACTCATCAACAGCAACAAAGAGAGAGCACTCGCTTACACAAGAGAAACGGAGAGAGCAAGCAACTCCAAGAATACAGGTAAATATTGTTGGTAGAGAAAAAAAAAAAAGGTGAGCGGCAAAATCTCAAGCGCAGATCAGGCCAAAAACACAACAGCAACAGCAACTCTTGGCAGGGGCACAGCTGCACAATGGTCTCCAGCAACAACAACAACAACACACACACACACATACACACACACACACACAGGCATAGACATCGAGTCTCTACAGGTAAAGGTAAGGCGACGTAAGGTAAGGTAAGCGTAAATGCGACGAGGCAGTTTTTACTTAAAAAAAAAGTCAGCGTTAAGTGAAAACTGAAACTCTATTTTGAATGCCCTACATAACAGCAATTGACATTAGCTGTAACCAATAGAATGCAACTGAATAATTCTGCCTTTGCATGCAAATTAATCGAATATATAGAGCATCGATCAACTATATGCCAGCGACCATTGGGATCCTTAATATTCGAGGTAGATAGATTTCATATGCGAATTGTTTAAAACGAATCTTAGCTAAAGACAAAACTAAAAACTTATATTTTTCCCGAAAAAGAAAAAGCTATTCTATACAAAGTATTTATGCTTTAGTTCATATAAAAGTCTCTCTTTCATTCCAGATATTAATGATAATTTGAGATAGTTTAAAATTAATGGAACTACCATGCGATTAGGCTAAGGAAACATTTGACATTAGAATAGCCTGACCTCAACAACCAAATAAATGATGAATTTTAGTGATGCAAATGTCCGCTTAGAGAGTGATTTATTTTTTTTTTTTGCAATTGCCTCTCAAGAAGTTATACAACATTTGCGAACAGATTATGCATCTGTCATAGTCATTGTGTTTGATACTCGAATTATAGCGTTGACACCTGGGTCGAAAGGGCATTAAGCGGTCTATCTATCTATGCATGTGGAATTCAGGTACATTTTAGTAACGTTTTGTGTATATCCCAATTTCTTAGCATTTTTCATGCGGCGAATTCGACGACGCTCAGGTAAGAAATGCTCTCTTACTTGTTGCGCTCTCTCACTCTCGCTCTCTCTCTCTCTCTCGCTGTGTGTGTCTGTCTCTCTTTCTCACCTAAGCCTGTTTGTGCGGCAAAGGTGTGTGTGTGTGTGTGTGAGTGTGTGTGTATGGCTGTTGCCTTATAAGCACACAAGATCACCGCCTTCCTCGATCTCTGCGTGGGCTATGAGACGGCGCTTTGGCTTTTGTCTTTTGGAAACGTTTTTTTTTTTTTGTTCCATCGTTGTCAAATCACAACAACATTTTGGAGAGAAACAGAGAGAGAGAGTGTATATCTTCACCTGTTTCTCAACCCACTGAAAATCAGGGTTTTTACGCTAGCAGGCAACAGGAGCAGGACGAGATGTCTACCCAGGTATGCCAAGGCATTCATTTTGACCTTTTCAACTAGAAATCTCTGCAGCAGATTGCAGCATAGACAAAAGATGGCACTTGAAAAGCGCAACTAAATCCAAAACTCATGCTGCGTCTCAAGAGCCAAGCCGAGACTTAGCCAAGTCCCAGGTAAGGCATGAGGTGAGCTGAAGAGGCGTTGCATTGTCTCATCCCAGCAGTAGTCAGTAAGAGAGCATGAAAATACGTTTTAAATTGAAAAACGCTTTACAGACATTTTCTACTCGCCGACTCTCCGAGTCTCTGAATCTCCAACTCTCGTCTTAAGTCAAGCCCAAGCGCTGCGATCAAACTTTGAGAAACATTTGCTCGCTTCACTTGAAATTGATGTCTGTAATCAAACATATTAATAGCTGTCTATGGCCGAAAACCTCAATCAAAAATAACAGAGAGAGAGAGAGAAAAAAAAAAACCCCACCAGAATCATCTGTCAAAAATCGAAAAAAACATGCAACAACTGACAAGAGCCAAATCCAAGAAAACCATAGCCAAAGAGACTGATCCACCAGCCACTTCAAGGCATACGGACAGACGGGCAACGGGCAACAGGTAAACGAGCAGATCGAAGGTGTAAGAACACACAAAGATATTTGATGAAGCATACAAAATGCCATGTGAAGTGAAATGTGTTCTCCCCCGACCGACATATGGCTGTAGGGTTTAGTTTTCAAAAGAAAGCCTAAACACCGACCCTTGAGACAATTCCTGTAGTTCTCTAGCTCTACAGGTTGCCCCTCATCCCATCATGATCATCATCATCGATGACTTTGCGCTTGGCTGAGATACTGAGAGTCAGAGAGATACTTTCTGTGCACTCTCTGTGTGTGTGTGTGTGTGAAAAGATCAGGAGACAGTCTCAAGTACCCTCTCCACAGCGCAACGAATTCCATTTGCGTCCCATTCGATGCAAAAGGGCGCCATATTTCTTAAATTTTTATTCGAAATTCAAATGGCAAAAACTTAGCTCAACTCGCCGAACTTGGCCAACTTTTAGCTCGTGTCAATTGCTAAAGCTCATGTTATTCTGTTCCCTCTGGTCCCTTTAACACCTTAGGCCGCATAATTGGATTGCTGTTGGCCCTTTGATTGCCTTCAGGTGATAGATCGATCAACGATTTGCTTCATCAGCATTCCGGCTTGTCACATGGTCAGCAGAGAGCAAAAAGCTGCTTAGAATCAAAGCTAATTGCCAAGATGATGGGGCACATTTGACTATGATTCGATCACCCGTTTAGGGCCCCAAATGAAATGCGCAAACACACATTCACATTCCGCCAAATTCCATTTCAATTTGACAGCTGAGCTAATTGGCACGGGGCGAATCAGAGGGGCAGCAGAAGACACAGATAGAGAGTGAGAGAGAGAGAGTGAAGTTTTCTGTGTTAACTTTAACCTCAACAACAAACATGCAGATGAGGCTTAAGCTCAAGCCAAAGCAATGTGATCGACCTCTTCGATGGGATTTGACTCTTCATTTGTTAAATACCCTAGAGACAAGGATGGATGGTGGGGGGTATATAAACACACCTTAGAGGTAGGTCTCTTTCTTATTATAAAGATTATTTTAATAAACAACTAACTTTTGTAGCACTTAAACACAAAGGTTAGTTGAGGGTTTTAGTGCGATTTCTTAGTAATTTTATATCATCTCTTACGAGTTGTTGGAGTGACGTCAATTGTGAATATTGATTGATGATGATATTGAAGTGGCTATAACAAACAAATCCAAGTCAACTTTAAAAGTTATTTGAAATCAGTAATTTAGGTAGCCTGGCTGAAAAAGAGTAGATTACATGTGCAGATGTTTCAGGGCTTTAGAAGACCTTAGCATAAAATGATATAGGTAGATCCTATAAAACTCCCACAGATATGACTAGAAAAAGACCTAATCAGAGTTTCAGAATCACCATCTATGGGTAAAGGGTTTTGGTCCTTTGAAAGAAGCAACTAACTTGCTGTGGCTAACTGGGCCAAACAATCCAAAGCATTGGAGTGGAACTTTTTCAATTTTTCACAGTAGAGGGTAACTTCAAGTCGTAATCTCATCTTAACAAGGCGATTTTGTATTCTTCTGGGTTTTGTATTTTTTTTTTTTTGTCTTTTTTTTGGTTTTGTCTTATTGATTGTCGCTGTCGTCTGCTTTGGATGTTGTTGGCTGGCTGCACGACTCACGTCCAATTCGAGACTTAAAAACCGAAAAGGCAACTGCCTCTCTCCACTACGAGTTTTGGGTTTAAAAGTTGTGTCTGTATATTTGTGACTTTTTCGTATCTGTTTTTTTTTTTTTCTGTTTTTTTTTCTTTCTGCTTTTAATGTCTTTGTAAACATAATTGCAACAACTCCAATAACAGATTGTTTTGTGCGAGACTTTAATCGCTTTGTCGTGAAGTGTGAAATATGAGCGAAGCGAGTCTCTGGGGAAGTTTTCGCTTTATTGTTTCTCTCATTGAGAGT
Organism: Drosophila nebulosa; assembly: GCA_024703675.1. Lineage (NCBI taxonomy): Eukaryota > Metazoa > Arthropoda > Insecta > Diptera > Drosophilidae > Drosophila > Drosophila nebulosa. The sequence goes on along the minus strand of CM045725.1, from coordinate 9,448,868 downwards.
GAACTTTTGTGTGTGTGTCTCGCCAAATATCAGGCAGTATTTTATTTTTGGTTTATAAATACATACAAACATGCGGAAAGTAATTACTTTGTCTCGCATTATTTATGTTGAAATGAGCCGTTACAAAAATATCATATTCAAAAACTTTTTGTATTGATAACTCTCACCTATTTGTCTCTTAGTTTGCGCTAGTTCTTCTAAATTATCCAATGCTTTGTCCCATTAAAAGAAGATTTCCCATTAATAAGATTCAAGTACTTTACTTTTAGAGCCGTTACCTTATTTTATTTTATACTAATTTAAGATTGGGCATTTTTTCTATTAATATATATAATATGTTAAGTTTTCTTGATCTTATTAAGAGTTTAAACCATTTTTAACTAGGAACTTAAGTAAAAACTTAAACTGGCTTAAACTTGACTTAAAGTTTCAGCTCAACAGATCTTTAGGGGTTCCCTTTTACAGTTGAAAGATTGGAAAGAGAGCCTAAAGCAAGCAATTCATGATACTACTCCAGTTTAGTCAAATGCGAAAAGTTGGTAAGTGCAGACACAATTTAAAACTGTGACTAAATGTTTGCCAAAGACAGGGATTTCGGGAGAATCGTTAAAGGTAATCCCTAAGCCAGCAAACATTCTGTTCAATTAGCGCATGGCTTCGATTTGCTAAATTTTAATCCAAGCACAATAAGGCACCAAAACACAAAGGAGAACAAAAAAATCAAAAAAAAAAAGAGTGAATGCCACCTTTGGTCAGATAAGAAGAAGCTGTAGCTAAGGCCAAAGCGGACGTTTTAGCAACGCACACGTGTCCGCAGAAGAAGAGGCCGAAAGCCCTCTTCTTAAAGGCCAATACATGGCCATACCCATCGAAAACATGTTGCAAACACAGCAACCTGTAGAGCCTGCCATTAGCCAGGGAGTATAAAACAAAGAAGCAAAGAAGAAGAAGCTTGAAAAGACGAAGAAGGCGACCACTGGAGACTGCCGAGAGACTGCCACAATGCATTTGCGATAAATGCAGACTGGGCCCCAACTGCTCAGCTTAGGCTGAAGGCCCTTAAAAGCCACAACGACGACGACGATGACGACGACGACGAAGTGAAAGATTTCCACAGTCAGATAGCTCGTTTCGGCTTTGGGTCCAGCCTCAGTTCAGCTCACTTCTTGTTCCCCCTTCATCTTGGTCTTGGTCTTCTTCTCCTTTTCTTCTTGGGCCTGGCTAATCGGCGGCTATGTAAGTTGCTTGTTGTACGTGCGGCGACACAGTCAATACCAGCGCCATGATCACGCTGAGGTTGACAGCATCTCAGCTGCACAGTCGGAGCCAGAGCTAGCGACCACAGCCGCATTCCAGCAGCAATATAAGGATTCACGAAAGGGGCACCCAGTTGGCCCAAAACGCAAGGTCAATACATCTCAGTCATTTGAGGTCATTTCTAGGCGTATTAGCTTAGCTTAGACAGGTTTAGTATAAATCTTCGATTTCTTAGTCATCGATTAAGATTTTTTTTTTGTTATTGCTTTTTGCACACTTGTCGTTTATTAAGTCGAAAACAAAAGCTTTATAATTAGATGGAAACACCAAATACCACATTCAAATTCCAATGAAAATGTACAAAAAACATCAACAACAACAACAACACACACAAATTTAATAAATTGTTGTTGTATTACTTTATGGATTTTGATTTGTGTATAAGAAGTACCCAGTAATCGGAAAGTTAAATGGGTATGATCAGACAAAGCAAAAGCAAAGTCTGTTACGATAGAAAAGACATTGAACTCTAAGTTTGGAATTAGTGTAAGCCCAAAATATGCTAAATCACTAATTAGTGTAACTAACTAAATGCTGTAGAGTATTTTGTAGGCGATCCTTTTTTTCTTCTTCTGGCCATTAAACCGGTTTCCTTTGCTCGTTTGCCAAGAAATCGAGAGCGAGAGAAGAGGCAAAAGCAGCAGCAAAAACAACTCACACGGACACGAGTTGATCTTATCGTCATAAGTTTTTGTATGTATATATGTACATATGTATGCAGTAAGTACCAATTTTCTAAGAAAATTGCTCAGCATCCACTCTTTATTAAATACATACATATATTATTCAATATTTAAACTAATGCCATTTTGCTAACAGCTTTTGCCATATCCACTACAAAATATTAATTAAAATCGAATAAGATCATTAATTCATGCAGCGTGATAAGCTACTACTTTTATTTAAACGCTATTTTAAATATTTAAATATTTATTTAGTTATTTTTACAACAAAATGGCCGTCTAGCAACATGGTAGTTAAGCAACATTTCTTGTTCGAAACATGGCCGACTAGCAACATTTGTGGTTCACAACTCGACTAGCAATATTTGTAGTTCGAAACACGGCTAGCAAGATCATTGGTTTGAAACATGGACGACTAGCAACATTTCAAGTTTGAATTATGCCACATTTTGGGTGCGCAACTTGGATGTCAAGTAACATTATTTGTTCGAAAGTTAAGCAACACATTTTTTGGTTTGAAACTTGAATGACAAGCAACATTTTTGGTTTGAAAATTGAACAAAAAGCTTTAAGATAACAGTGCACTGGTTATATAGTTTTACGTTAACAGAGCTCCGCTTATCGATAGCTGTAACAGGTTATCGATACATTTACTTAAGCGGCATTTTAAATATTTGAATAACAATTTCCAGCAACCTGTCAACTGTAAACTGAGCAGTTATTATCCTGTGTGGCTATTTAGACTATTTTTTTTCGCATTAATTTGCCATTACCAACTTTGATTAGCTGGCTTTCTTTTTTTAATATTCGTCATCGAGAGCATCTGTTTTAAGAATAACAATGCCATACGATTGTCCAGCATATGCGACTGCGGAATTCCTATTGTCCATAAAATGTTTTTACAACCGTTGTTGCCGGGGGGGTGATAATGATAATAAGTCTGTGAATAGCTTAAAACACATTTGTATCAATTGGGACAGTGTGTGGCTTTGTTTTGTTTGGAAACGTGTTCCAGTTCCTAAAATAATTGCAAATATTAAAACATTAACCCTTGGCTGAGTGTCTGTGTGTGTTGCACTATTGTCTCGGATCGGAAAACACCATGCCCCCACAGCCACCCTCATCCATTTGAAACTCCTTTTTGCGTTGGCGTTGGCGCATGCTCACTCACTTGAATCGCCTCGGAGAGTCAGAGTCAGAGAGCAGTCAGCCGATGGCCAACTAAGCGTAAAGTTACCAACTTCGTTTTCGAGCAGTGCTTTGTTTTTGGTTAAAAAAAAGGCGAGGGAGTCGCCTCGGCTGGGAAGGGTCGGGGAGAAGGGTCTTTTGTCAAAGAGCATGCGTGTCGATGTCGCCACCACCAAAAAGCAACTCTCTCTCGATCTCTCGATCTCTGTTTAGGTTTCTGTCCCTGCAACAACAAATGAAACTCCCGACTGCTACCTATTCGTATACATATATATATAGTTGGGGTATCTGTTGCATAGTTCTTCAAGCATAACTTTGGTCTCTTGTCTGGTTCTGCCTCTCCCTCTCTCTGGTTGCCACGACAATCTAAACACAATTGTGCCACCGTTACGCTTGCTGCAGTTGCAGTTTGAAGTTGAATGCAACATAAATTTCCAATTCTGATTCTTTTTTTTTTTTTGTAGTTTTTTGTTTTGTTTTTTTGGGCAACAATTAAAAGAGCGCGTGTTTTTTTTTTTTTTTGTCACGAGTTCTTAAAGTGGGACGCACACCTGCCTAATTGTTTTACATACCTTTAATTATCGAATTAGAAATCAAATTACATGCCAATTGAAGGCTAAGAGGCTGCAGTTGGCTACTTATACTTAGACGTAAACGGAGATGTAGACGGAGACGTAGACTCACCTGCAATGAGAGAAGAATAAAATGTTTGTTAATAATCAATTCAAAGTGTTTGAAAGACTTTTGTTTGTTAGACTTTTGCCTGCAAATTCGATTGAAATTTACAGTTAAGTTAAGAGTGGCAACAGCTTTCCCAGCAGCCGCAGCAGCCAAAGCTTCTGCAACACTTTCGCTTCCCAGAGTCACAGAAGGCCCCACAATTCAATTCACACGATGTGCGCCCAAACGCGAAAAATTCTCACGACACTGAAGCTGAACATAAACAGAATAAAAAACAAAAACAAAAAAAAAACCAAAAAAAAAAAATACATCAGACAAAATAAAGAGAGAGAACAACAAAAATTATGCCAGGCTCATTCTTGAGTGCCACATGAGGCACATTCTTGATGGGTTTGTCTCTGTCTCTGTCTCTTTCTCATCTTCTTGTCATCTTCTAGGCGCCCCACTCACTTTTCTCCATCTGTATATACTATACCCCAAAAACCCAATTGCAATTGCATTTTGTAAATGACATCTGGCAAAGAGGAAAATGCGAGAAGAGAGCTGAGAGCTAAGCCTATAGGCCCAGATCTTGCACCAAGCAACAAACATATGGCAACTGGCGACTGGCGACTAATTGTGGGTTAGTCAGCCGCGTTTCGCAGATGATTTTCGCCTTTTTTTTACTTTTTTTTTTTGTTTCTGTTTCGTCTCTTTGCCGTGCCAATTTTGTTAGACATGCTAAGGTCAATTAGGTATACGACCTGATGATGAATCACAAGAATGGATTGGTTAGGAATGTGAACAGAGAATGGGAACACATATGTATCTCTGTTTTTTTTTTTTTGGAAATTTCTAGAGTTGATTCTATGTAATTATAAAAAGATATTCAGTTTAACAGAGATTCTTTCTATACCCTATACTTTGTGTGACTAGCATGGAGGATTTGAAAATGTCAGGTGCAGTTTAGCTAGCAATGACACTTTTATTAGAGATGGTTCGCTTGCTCTTATCGATAACTAAACACTTTTGCATTCTTAGAGATCTGTAAGTAATAACTACAGAGTATCTAAAAGTCGTCTTTTGTTGTTCTTAAACTAAAGATCAATCGATTCATCTGTGTAAAGAAATTAACTCCAATGATAATGAATTTCAATTTTGTACAAATTACAATTTGAATGATTTTTCAAATTCCCACAATTTCAACATCCGCCGAGTGATAGCACATATGCAAATGCTGCCCCTGCCCCCTACCCCCTGCCCCTCTCACACTATCCCCTCACCCCAGCACAGGTAAATATAGACTAAGGTGAACTTTAAAAATTGAAAGATGAAAATACAAATAATAAATCATAGATACAAGTCAAAGGAGCCGAGAGAGGAGACAACGTATGCTAATTAAGTGTGAACTTGTGATTTCGAAAATCGTGGCTCAACTTGATTTGATATGCCATAAAAGCAAGAATCTAATGATACTTATGTATATAGCAATTTCGGGCGGATGTTGATGGGCCATAAAAAAGAAGAACCATAGAGAAACCAAAGTGCTCTAGTGATGGAGAGACAGAGAGAGAGAGAGAGAGAGAGAGAGAGGACGAGTGGGCAAGTGGGGTAAGAGATGTTTGCAATTGGATCTCCCATTTAATTTATGTAATTAACACTCTGCTCTCATTAATTAGCCACATAAACAGCATCCAGACAGCAGCTGGACAGGATTAGGGCATCAGAGGTATCAAAGTCCAAAACAAAAAAAAAAATGGACAGAGAGGAAGAAAGAGGGAGGGAGAGAGATAAGCCCCTAACACGCCTCGAATTGCTGGCCACTCAATATTGTTATTATCAAGGAGCAAGTCCGTGTCAAATGTTATCATCTTTGCAGTGCAGACCCGTGGAAACATTCAATCATAAAACCGCTGAGCCGCACTATATACATATGAGCTCCGTAGCTCTCCGGGCACAAGTGCTGAGCCAGCGTTGCTCTTTTTTTTTTAAGCTAAAAACAACATGGACGACGACTATGGCGACAACAAGCGTGCCCGATTCCAATGAAATGAAATGAAAGAAAAAACACCAAACAAAAAAAACAACGCACAAAAAATATATAAATAAAAAACTCAGCCACAAAAACAAAATATAATTGAAAAACAAATTAAAAACCAGCAAGAGAAGAAAAATAATGCTGGAAATAAAATATGAAACGTTGGCAATTAATGAAAAAAAAAAACACAGACACACTGCGAGAGCTTGCCAAATGAGCGATCTGTGCTGATATGAAAAAGAAAACAAAAACAGAAAAAAAAAAACTAGTAATATTAATATATATGTATGTATGTATATAGGAGGGTGACCAGCTAACTCTAGCTCAAGCCCGCTTGGGCAGCACATTGACCCAAACCTAACCAAGTATCGAGTCTAGCGATATCAATCAAAAACTTCAGCGGATCGTTAACTCTGGCCTGCTGCTGGGATGAGGATGAATTGGAGTTGGAAATGGAATTGTGGCACATACATACATATATGAGAGTGCATCGCCTACAAAGATGGCAAACGGCAAACGGCAAACGACAAGCAGACAGTCTGTCCTCTTGATGGCCATCTCGGAGGCAACTTAAAGTTTAATTAAAACGCAAGACGAAGGGAACTCAGGGAACTCAACCATGTGGTTTTGCCCATGCAAGGAGCTTCTTCAAGCCATAAAACCACAAAGATTCCATCTATGGTCAGTAGGATGCTGTTGATCAATTATGTCGCCAGTTTTTCTCTCTCTCTCTATCTCTGTCTTACCATTTTTGTCCTGACCATATTCGATCACTAGCCACAAGCGATCGAGAGATACACTGAGATGAGTTGAGTTGAGAAACGTTTTCCATTTGGCAATTCGGTCAAATCGCAAAACCATTCAAGATGGTCAAAGTTGGTGAAAGTTTCCCAACACGAGAGCGCGGGGGGGGGGGAGACTTTGGCAAAACTTCCAACACCTAGCCTAATGCATAGATTCTCAGTTTTTATGTGGCCCAAACAAAAAGCATTAATTACTTCCGGACCACTAAGAGGGCCCCTCCGACAAAGCTGGGCCTCCCCCCTCCCCGAGTACCGGTTTCTCTCTCTCGAGTCGTGTAAGCCAAAAAACCCAAAAAAAAAAGGTCTCCTCCAGTCAGCGGGTGTTCATCAAAATTCAATGAACAACATTCAATCTTTTAGCTCTTTGGCACAGTTCAGAGCTCAGATACATATTTTTTGGCACGGGAGAAAGGGGATCGGGGGTACATATATGTATAATGTGAAAATGAATATATAAGAATATATATTCTTTATCCACACCTTTTTCAAAGCATTCGTTTCAGTTCAGTTTAGTTTCAACTTTTGCTGAGTTTTTAAAAAAAAAAAAACCAAAAAAAAAAGAACGTGCTGAGCCTAACAAAATATTTGTTGTAATTTCTATAGTTGTTCGCTAGTTATTTGGGTTATGGTTTATGGTGATGACAACGACGACGACGACGATGATGATGATGATGATGATGATAATGATGATGATGATGATGTGTCTACATGTGTACACGATGTTTTTCCGTTGCTGTTGTTGTGATTTTAACGCTGCAATCAGCACAAGTCAACACAAAGGTCGACCAAAAGGTGAGCGAGAGAGCCAAAAGACAAGGGGAGACATATACTAAAGAAAAATGAATTCTAGTTTGTTTTTGTTATTGTTTTTGTATGTAAGTACAGTTTGTCTCTCTCACCCTCCCTTCCCCACATGCACCCACAAATCATTGCCTCGTAATACTCTAACAACAAACTGAACAAAAAAAAAAGACAACTCAAAGATCTTCCAAGAAGAACTCGATGAAGTGCAGCAGTCCAATGCCAATTGGTTGCTCCATTGTTGCTGTTGCTGTTGCTGTCGTTGTGAGTTGCTGCTGCTACGTGATTGCCATGACAATTTCTCAATTTGTATTTTTATTGAGTAAAATATTGGTTGGCGCACACACCAACACACCCGCACACACACGCACACACACGCATACACACACACACACACACATCGACGTGTGTATATAGAATTTTCATTGGAGCATTGGACACTCCCTGACTTTGGACTCTCTGTGGCAATGTTGTATTTGGTTCATGTAAAAAATGTAAAATAATTGTCACATTTACTACATTTGCATTTGAAATTGATTACTTATTTGTTTGTCTCTTTTTTTTTTTGTTTTTTTTTTTGTTGGATATTTTTAATAACTTTATTTGGTATTCCCCCTTTGGCGCTGTATAGTTTGGTAGGTAGAAAAACAATGGCACAAAAACTACATTATATTTGGTTATTATTGAAAGACAGAGCAAATATTGCAATAGAAACAGATATTATGAAAAAACAACATTTTGATGAAAAGGTTTTTAAAAACGTTTTTTAAAAATAAACACAAGATATCCCTCCTAGATTTTAGTAGGAGCTGAAAAATTAGAACCGCTTCATGGTTGCTTTCAATTTCCATTCCTTTTCACCTCAAATTTCAGGGGAATTATATAACGTTAAATGTGTTTTTGTTTGCTTATTAATGAGGTATTATAAATAGTTGCAATAAATTCCTAACTTCGATGGGAAAATGATGAAAAGCCACGAAAGTAATACAGTTTTTAGATGTTCAGTAAATAAAATCGATTTCTTATTACTTAGAATATTGATTTATAATTTTCGAAACTTGAATTTTAGTAGAATTATTTATGATTAATTAACAGAACTGTCGTTGAAATAAAAATATAAAGTTAAAAATATGCCAACTTCTGTTTAGAGAAATGGAAGATCTCCGTCTACATAAATTTGTATATTATAATTTCTACCTAATAATATTTCAAACTTCCCCAAGACCCCAAGACCCAATTCATCAAATTTATCTATAGCATACTTTAGGGAGCATTTTTTAAAATGATCTTGAGATAATGGCTTTAAAATTATAAAAAAAAAAAACATTTCAATGGCTCTTACAAAATATTGACAACAGATTTCATTTGAATTCGTAATAACATTTATTAAATGGAAAGTCTATTTTTAAATAATCTCATATATATAGCCTCATTTAGTGGGGTTTCCAGTGGCAAACAGTATACTAAACCTTTGCACTAGTTTGTTGAGATTAAGAAACACGTAACATACATTTGGACTCGTCGCGTCATGCTGATAAAGAATATATACATCTACACAAATATATATATATGTATATATAAATGTATATAAATATTAGGTATATATATATATATGTATATATAAGTTTTATGATTTAAATTGCGTTGCTTATCTGTTTTGCTTGTGCAAAACTTTTGTACAACATTTCACTTATTTCGAGAGAGAGAAAGAGAGATGTTTTGTTTTCACAATATTTCAAACAGATGGAAACACTTTGAAATCATTTTAATATAACATCTTTATCACATTTCCATTTTGGCCCGATTTGTAAATTATACGAAAGAGTAAAAATCTCATAGTTTCTCAAAAGATACAAAAGGCAATCCCAATCCATGTGGATAGAAGGGCAATCCATATGGTCCCACCCAATTTATCTGGCTCAGACATCTCACCGAAACGGCATATTGAAAATTGAAAACACATTTATGCTTTTTGTTTTCTTTTTTTGTTTTGTTGTTGTTGTTGCTTTTTACGTTGAATTACGACAGAGACAGAGAGCGGCTTTTGTTGGGTTTTGGGTGCAGTTGGAGTTGTCTTAAGCTCGGCTCAACGGGAAAGTCTCCGAGTCAACATGTAACTAATGACTTCTCAGAATATTAGAGTTCGACTTTTAACACTTGGCGGCAAGTCAAATGATAGATAGAGGCACCCATTAACCCCAGAGTGAATAGTGACCAATGCCCCAGTGTGTGTGCGTGTGTGTCTATTAACCTCGGAGATGATGCTGCTGCATCATGATCACCTTAAATTACTTCCGCTGCATCATTCTTGGTATACGCACACACAGACCAAGAGCCAAAAAACAATTACCCTTCCATCTAGCCAGCCATGGTAGTTGTATCTTTATCTAACTTATATGGAATGGTCGAATGGTCCACAGGTAGATACAAAATGATTGCGCCTGCTGTCGCTAGTCCATCATTGTAATTGTAATTAACGGCGGCGGCGGCGGAAACTCCAGGCAGGAAAATGTAATGTCAGCCTCGTATGCGAACCATAACGATATTTGCTCTCTCTCTCTCTCTCTTTCCTGGCAATCCTGGTGAGGTTGGAGAGGCGGAGAGAGAACCAGTTAATAGACACCGGATGGTCACCGGATGGGGCGGACTGGCTACACTAGTGGGCCGAGACTGGAGGATGAGAATTGGTGGGCATTCTGAAAGTTTTGTCATCACTTTGACACTAACACTCTTTGGGGGGTGGTGGGGGGGGCAGGAAATGGAACCGGCTGTCATAGGGAGAAACAGAACCAGAACCAGTTCAAGCATCAGTTTGTATGTATGTGTGTATAAAATAATTTTTAGGCCAAGCAATTGTCTTCATCTCTCGATCGCCATTTTCTCTTTTGTATCTTTTACTGTTTCGGCTCCCCCCCCCCCCCTTTTACCCTTTCGTGATGGGATGCAACTGGTGAGTGCGGCATTTTGGCGCAGCTGTTAATCCCAATTAACCGCAATTAATACGGAAAGCGAGAGGGCCCTCCCAGCGCAGCTTCAACGGCCCATGGCGACCCACATTTGTTGGAACCTTTCTGGCCCAGAGTTTGGTGTGCGTGTGTGTGAGAGAGAACCAACTCCTGCCTGCTCTATTCTGGCTATGGCTATGCTCTTGCTCTTTCAATTTGACCCTGTTGCCCGCTGCCCGCTGCCCGTTGCCCGCTGCCCGTTGCCGACTGCCGCCTGCCGCCTTAATTGTTTTTAATTAACACAAACGCTTTTTGCCTTCGAAACATTCCAATTTTTTTCCTATAGCTTTTGCTCCCCAAAAACTGAACTCAAGTTGAAATACTTTCGTCATCGTTTGACTTTTATATAGATACCCCATACAAGCAGTGGGTGAAAGGGTATATCAAAGAGAGTCAACAATCTAACTATAGGCAGGAGAACTTCTCTTTGCCCAGAATCAATAAAAACTTCATTATATAGAGACGTCATAGGAAACTTCTTACAAAGATTTTCATTCACTTCATTCACAGAACTTTTGAAGATCTTAACCCAATCGTATGATTGGGTTAATAGTTTCTAGGGTATTTCAGAGTCGTTATCTCATCAAATAATTGGATGGTATGTGTCTTCTCAAGTATTGAATTTGAAATGATTTTGTAAGCGAAAGCGCAAGTGGGGTGCGGTCGGTTCCTACCCGGTTCCCTATTGACGAGCTGTCGAGTGATGCACGCGGCGTTTCATTAAAAACTGTCAATGATTCATAAATGACCCCGCTGTCATCCAAAGGGTTAACTCTCGATCTTGTTGCTCTCGCTCTGTTAGAAGTCAGGGCTAATCTGGCAAGCGGAGCATATGGACCATGTGATGGACCATTGTCCATTTTGTTGTTTGTTTGTTAGTTGTTGTTTTGTCATCACTTTTTCTTTTTTTTAATTTTCTCAGGGTACGCGTCGCTTGGTAATTATGCAAGATCATTGCCAGACAAGAGGCAAGAACAACGACGTTGACCTTTGGAGTTGTTCTCTCAATTGTTGTGCCGAAATGCCTTATTATGATCTCAAACGTTTTGACGTTTTCCGGTTCAAGAGAAGCGCAAAGACAAGGCCTTTTTGTCCGGCTTGACTTGGCTCGGCTTTGCTTAAAAGGGTAATCCGATGCGCAGGCTCAGCTTACCAGCAAACGACGACATATGGTCCTGGGGTCGGCCACCGATATTGCTTGGGTGGCCAGCAATCTCAACCAGCAACAGCTGGATGCGGCTGGCGCATTTATGTATTTGGCCAAGTCATAAACCAAACGAACTAAAAACAACGACGACGACGACGCATGCGTCATTGTGCAACAAATGGGGGCAAGCTGGCGTGCCGTTGATTGGGCCAACACTTAACCTCCCCCAGCTCTCAGCTACGAAACGATATGACACGAAGCGAGTTGAGTGCACGAAGGCAGCCGCCCCCCCGGCCCCCAATCCCCAGCCTCAATTGAGCGGGAGAGCGAAATGTTTTCTGATTGGCGCCCTCCCCCCAAACCAAACCAAAAGACGAACGCAAAGAGAAATGCAAATGAGGCAAACAAATGTGCGCAAATGTTCAACAAATCAAACAAACAAAAACGGCCAACAATAAATAAATGTTAAACAATCATTGCCCCTCCCATCCCTGACGCCGTCTTTCCATTCCGTCCATTTGATCTTCTCCTCTCATTGTGCTGTCAGTTTTCATTTCCCATTTTCTCACCAAAACAAAAAAAGGAAAAACTTGCAGCAGTTGCATTTCGATGGGATGGCAGAGGCATATGGAAAAGTTGCCAAGCGATGGGAAACATTTTGGATACAGGAAATTGATTATTATTTATGATTATACTAAAGACCTCGACCTCCACCAAACGTCTGCACACACACACACACACACACACGAGAAGTGTTCTCTGTACTCTCTCTCTCTGTGATTTACCGCCCCCAAAAAATGAAGATGAACGGGATGCACGGGAAAAACATCTCTAAGAAAGATAAAGTAACTGAAATGTGAATGCTTTCCTGCTGCTGGTGGCTCTTGAGTCTCTTTCTCACTCCCTCTTCCTCTCTGTCTTCCTCACCCACTTCATAATTAGAGACATGCATGCATTTTGAAGTGTTTTTCCAGCTAAGCGACCATACACCGTTGTTTTTTTTTTCTCAAAAGGACTTGCACATGGGAACTTTTTGTGCATCCGTCTAACAGAGAGAGAGAGAGAGAGAGCAGAAAAACAAAATATGACATGTCCTTATGAAATTTAATACTTTGGTATTGTTTTAGGTTTAAAAAAAAAAAAAGAAAGCAGTCTCGAGGACGAACTTGAGACATGGGCGATCGATCGATCGATCGATTTGCTTTTACCTGCCAACCAAACGATGTCAGTCATGATTTTTTTTTTTCTTTTTGGGAAAAAAGGAACCCGACACACTCGACTTGACTCGCCTAAGTGCCGCTAGATCCTTGCTGGCCACTTAGCCGTACTCCTGTTTCGAGTACTTTTCCTTGGAAAATGCACTTAACCAAATATCTCTTCGTGTCTCTATCTTCGAGCATTATGCGTCACCCACACCCAATCCGTCTACAATATCAATTTCATTTCATTTCGTTAGGCAAAATGTTATCTATCCACTGAGCCTTATCATTTCTTGGCTCTTGCTTTTGGTTTGTTTACTATTATCAAGTTGGGCATTATTCATAACTGTTTTTGGGAATTAATGGTAAATGCATTTTGCACACCGTTTGCTCGCTGATTGCTTAAAAATTTGCAAAAATAAATAAGTTGATTTCCCTGTTTTTTTTTTTGGTTTGTTTGTTTTTTCCATTAGCAGCAAACAAAAAAAACACCTGCAACTTGGCTTACAAGTACTTCTACTTTTTTGCATGAAATAAAATCTCACGGTTCAGATGCGTATAATGTTGGCAACAGAGACAGAGACAGAGAGAAGTCTCTCGGGGACAGGTGGTAGGAAGCCAGCAGACAGAGACAGAGAGACAGAGAGAGAGAGAGGAGAGTACCATGCATGTGGGTTTGTATTTGCAAGAAAGACATTAAAACAAAAAAAAAAATACTACATACAACAAAGCAAGTAAAGAGCCAAAACTGGTTTTTGCAACATCAAGGGGCAGGCGGAGGGATGGCGGTGGAAGCAAAAGTCTCTGATCGAATGGGGCAGCAAAGAAAATTTGAATAGCTGTTGTTGTTTTGCCTTCTTTCTTCTCTCCACCCCCGCTCCGACGAGAATATTGTCCTTTTTAACGAGCAATCTGTACTTCATTCATATTTATCCAAACACAGAGAAAGAAAGAGAGAAAGAGAGAGAAGCAGAGAGGAAGATGCTTAATGGCAATGAGCCGCTACCTGAGAAGAGATCACGCACAGGTAAGTTAAAAGTAAACAGGTAGAAAAACTGCTATGAGTTGCGGCTCCTTGTTTGCCCATGATGCCATGGGAAATCGAAATCACGCTGGCTCTGGCTCTCGCTCTGGCTCTGGTCGGAAACCTGTTCACAAAGGGCCCAAAGAACCAGAACGAACGAACGAACGAACGAACGAAACCCGAAAGCAACAGATGTACAAAGAGATGACCAAGATACTTCCTCCCTTTTCGAAATGAATGAATTCAATGAAGAAAAATCTTTTTTATCAACGAAATAAGATTTCTCAGTGTGTTATCTTCTTCTTGGGTGCGCTGTCTCCCCTCTCTTCCTCTCTCTCTCTCTGTGTGTCTCTTATTGTTAGTTTTATTTGTTATCTACTTTTGTCTACGTGCTGCGTAGAATTGGCACAACTTACCTTTCATATCGCCATTATCAACATAGCCGGCATTCGATGAAATGGAGGCCGAAGTTGTATCCACCAGCAGCAATAGGAGCATCATCATGATCATTATTATCCCTAGATATCTGCATCTGCATCCTGATGCTGATCCCGTTAGATGTTTTTGCATTTTGATGATTTCTTTTATTTATCTTTCTCTTTTTTTTTTGCTTATTTTGCACAAAACTGTATAAACAATTATTCGATCGATACAGAAAATTCTTCTGTTTATTTGCTCTTGCGATCTTTCGTGGGGCGTGGGGCGGGTGGGGGGCTGTGGATGGGCGTTGCACTGATGGCACACTAATTCAATTTAAACACCCATCGCAAAAGCCAAACTTGCACCCCCAAATGGCCAAATGAATTTCGAAGAATTGTAATTTTTTCAACAGAAATCTGTTGTTGCTGTTGCTTTCCTTTGTTGTTGTTGTTGTTGTTATTTTTGCGCAACGACAAAAGCCAAAAACAAAAACCAACAATTTCACAAAGTAATATCGCGTTTGTTTTTTAGTATTTTAGACGTTTTGTTTGAGCCAATACGCTCTACCCGGAGCGGGGGCGCGCAGACGAGGCCGACCGACAACAACAAACACACACAGAAACCGAGCTGACGATCGCACAATTAAATATATGTATGTATGTACATACATACACACTTACACACACACACTTTGGGCACTTTGTATTGGCCAGCATCAAAAGGCCAAAATCGAATTTCAATAGCAACCGAGTCGCCCTTGTAATGATAATATAATTAATGATAGTTAACGATCCACTATAAAAATCATGCAAAATGCCGCTGTTATATTGTGTAATTGCAGAATTTTCGTTTTCTCTTTTCTCTCCCCTCTTTTTTGATTTCATTTAATTTTTTGCAAAATCAGCACTTCGACACGAATTTTACTTAAATTTTGTTGTGGTTAAAACGCTTGGAGCTTAACGTCTAAGCCCAACAATAAACACCGATTCTCGATCGCGGACACAAGTACGTCCGTTCCATGCACAAGTCGAAACACGATTACATCCATCAGCCTATCGGCTTGATACACTGTATTTTGATGTGTAAAATTGAAATTCTTTCCACTGTATCAGACAAATTTGAGTTCGAGTGCTTATCTTTCGTTTCATTTATCTCTCTCTTTCGCTCCTACACAGGCAAATGCTATCGAACTTCCGAGCTCGAGCTCGAACTTCTCGGGATTTAAAAGTTCCACTGTATTTTGATTTATAAAATTGAAATTCTTCCCACTGTATCAGACATCCGTGTTTCGAACTCGAACATGTGAGCGACAGTTGCCAGTGACAGTATGACCGCAAGTAAACACCATTATTTGAGAGCTCTGTTAGTTAACAGAGAGTAACATTTAAAGTTCCAACGACTTTTCGAAATTCAAATAAGCAGGTCTTGTCCCATACTTCACTACTTCGTCAGCCGAATTCAGCAACATTAAAAACATTATCTATCAGATACTCGTCCTAGCTTCCCAAATCCAATATGGGGAGTCCAAAGGCATCAAATATTCGGTCAATGTTGGTCCCAGGAAATAAGAGACATTTCCTGAAAACGGGATTCGATCAGAAGAACGTGGAGGCCACAACATATGTTCCACTTGCTGAACGGGAATACGGTTTTGTTCGGGCTTCCAAATCTGGTACACCGTTTCCGACGTTTAAGAAGTCGGTTGACGCTAAATCTCTATTCGACCGCCTTAAAGACGTCAGGGGACGGACCACAGAGCGTGGTTCATCGATACGGATTGTAAGTGCCTCCAATTCCCCATCGTCCTCAGAAAAGTCAAGCGAATCGAATAAATCAGAACTGGAGACCGGCACTCCAACAATGACTTTTGAGATGAAGAGAAAACTTTTTGACGAAGGCGAATTCACCATTACGAGGGGAAAGAAGCTTAGCGAGCAGCAGCCTGAGGCTGTTATGGGTCCATCCTTTCACCGGGACACCCAATTCGCTTCATATAAAGAAATGGAGGCTTATTGCCGTCAAATGAACATTCGAATGCACAAAGGATTCGTGCCACCTTTGTACTAATTGAATAATCAACGAGTTTAATTTCTCATTTTAGATTTTTCTAAACCAATTATCATATATTTAATAAATTAATGAGAAAAACATTGCGAATCATTTCATTTTAGCGGGCATCCAATTTACCAGATCTCACATGATTTTGAGAGTATAAAATAGGCAAATTGTCAAATTAAATTTATATCTTAAAGGTAAAGTGCCTAAATACAAAACAATTATGAGTAAGAGTGAGCTCAGTGATTATTCAATTTGATATATATTTATTTATAAACCCAACAAAACAAAATAAAACTAATCTTTCGACTGCAATCATTCGTAACAAACAATACAGATAATCGAGATATGAACGAATATCTGAATTAAATGGCTATTAGGTTCAGCAGTGCATTCAAAATCTGGCGCCGACTTGCTATAGCAAATTGTGAAAAGCAATCGATACCCCTTTGGAAGTCACAGCAACAATCTATCGCAAATGAAGAGTAGCTATCGATAGCACATCGCAAGTGGTAAGATAATTATCGATATATTATCGAAAATGGTAAGCTGATTTGTACTTAACCAATTGCGGCAAATTCTACAAATAATACGAAAATCACGCAGAATATGCAGGGGAAATTATCAAATGGGACTGCTTGTGGCCAAAAACGCTGTTGGACGATAATTTGTTCCCAAAGAAATCCTGTGACTTGGCTATGGTTTCACCAACTACTCAGAAGACATCCTTGAAATGGGTGCTACTCGCTGATCTAGCCTACAAATAATGCTCCGGAAGAGCTGCCTTGGTACAAATCTTATTGAACAAAAGAAGGCTGTTCGTTCGCGGTTTGTGGTCGGTAAGTAATCTCAGCAGAGAATCACAAAGTCCCTGAATTATCACAAATCTCTATCTTAATAGCTTTCCCGCATCCACATATGATCATTTGTCAACCCGTTCAACCAGAAATTGTTCTTTTGGAATAAATCTATCATCGTAAGTGCTCGGCTCGGATACTTTGAATATAGTAAAACATATCTGGAAACACTTATTGAGTCTTTACGAGATAAAAAGTTGCAACATTCTAATATTTTTGGCAACCAAAGTACTGACATTGTGTACTTCAGTTTCGCTAAGAGGTCCCCTTTTCTATTGGGGTAAGTAAACTTTGGATACTTTCAGAAGATGTATTATTATTAAACAAATAATTATAATTTACAGCCAAATAGTAAAATCCTGCAAAGAAGTTTTTCCACCGATCTAATCTAGATTCAGTTGATGTTGACTTCAATGTCTCAATTCTCTACAAATCTCATAAAACAAAAATCACTCAAGATAGAAAAACAAAAACAAAAAAAAAAAAAAAAACACCAAAATACAGATACCACAGCCCCACAGATACATTAATTCGCTTCCAATGGCTAATGCAAGAAAATCGAATATGAGGTCGTTATTGATCCCAAGAAGCAGAGTGACTCAGCCGCGATTGACTAGAAGAAGCATGGGCTTTAATCAATTAAATGTTGAGGAGACATCCCATATAGCAATTAATGAACGCGAATATGGCTTCATTCGGGCTACCAAAAATACATCCACACCGTTTCCATCGGCCCACAAAGAGCTGGACACCACAAGTCTGTTGACCAAAATAAGATTGGCCCAAGCTAGAATCAAGGAGTCCCGGAAGCAACGAAGGGAAACTGCTGAGTTACAAGCGCAGATTAGCTTTGCCGGCTCAAGTGAGACATCAGAACGAGATTTGGATATGGAATCGACATGTAGCAACTTGGATGCATCGTCATTGGTCTTCAAGCGCAGGCGGAAATTGTTCGATGAGGGTGAATATACCATCACGCGTGGCCAAAAACTAAGCGATATGCACCACCCCGCAGTCGTTGTTGAGGCTCCATCTTTAAGACGCGACACCCATTTGTTTTCGTTAAACGAAATGGAGGCATTCTGTCGACAAAGGAATATTACGATTACCAAGGGATTCAATCCAAACTCGAACTAGTGGCCAGAGATTTTCATTTCCTTCTGCAATGTAATTCACCATTAAGTGAATAAACCTTTTAAAATAACACAAAATCAATCTTCCACCTATTATAAATTTAGTTCTTTTTATATCACATCATTTTTATCATATACCCATAGAAAAAACCCAAAACTCAAATAATTTATTAATTATTGTTGTTTTGGATTTATCCTAAAAATCTTAACCAAAATTGTTAGGTTATGAAAACTTTATTTATTAAGTATTAATTAATATTGGCTGTTCCACCCCTTAGATTTTATTGTAGGATTATTAAGTAGGACTTGAATAATTAATTGAGACTAGAAACAGTTTAAAAAGACAAAACTTTAAAATAAATGTCTAGAAAAACATAACAAAAAGCAAATTCAAAAATACTCTTTAAGTTGCATAACATCTACCTTCTGTCAGGCAACACATGAGCTAAAAACATGGACCTCTAAGAAATTTGTTGCATACTTTTAAGAGGCTCCAACGGAAAATTTTAATTTTTTTGTTTTTGCAAAATCAAGAACAAAAAAGTATTTAATTAACTAAAAAGTTAAGGCTTTAAAACTCAAAAGTAACTTTCTAAAATCGACCAAATAATGTTGGAGCTTAAGTGGACTCTCTTTGCTCTTGTTTTATATCTTTAAGAGTATATATTCTCCACCGAGCCTATGTACATATGTGTTTAAACCTGTGTCTCAAAATGTGTTAGATAATTTCAAAACGAAAACAATAAATATAGTTGGTCTTTTTTTTATTGATAATTTGCTTCTTTTACGAAATGCCAATTATTTTTTAAAAATAAATTATACAAACCATTTTAAGTGTAATAAAGTTATCTAAGAAATTTCAATAGTTTTTTATTGTAAGTAAATTGGACTTAAGCGCCCATTAAATTAATATAGTTATATTTGATATATTTTATATATCAAATGATCATTATTGAACCATTTTTAACGCCATTTGATGGAAGTTGAGATATTGGATGTGTCAATGTGAATGCCAAAATTAGAAAACTTAATATTAGAATTACTTAACACCAAATTGGAAACACTTATGAACATGTGTATATCCAGCGGAAGTTATTCCCTGGAGGGGTCCACATGTCAAATTCATTCAAACCAACAGACAGATAGACGAATGGACAGACGTTTAGAGTGATTCGTTGGCTGGGACTAATTATTTATTTATTTATATATTTTTGTTTTGACAATTTTTTTTTTTTTTTACCTGCTTTGAATAATAATGTTGTAAGGCGATTTATGGTGATGGAAAATTGCTGAAATAAATTTTGCGTGTGTTACACGCATCTTACATACATCTTACAGATGTATTTTTTTTTATATTTTTTATATTTATTGAAACTGTTCATGTAAGGGACGTTACATTTGTTCTAATTTGAATTAAAAGGAGTTTCGAATGGTTTTTGGCATCCCTGTTTCAAGTATAACCGGTCACACTTGCTGCAGCCGTCAGAGCGCGAGAGGTAGTAATAGGAATCTGTGGAGTAAGTTCAGCGCTGGTGTTCGGGCCAAAGAATGCGCTGGTCCACAGCAAAAATTGCAAAACGGGAAGAACTTGTACATAACAACAAAAAGTGTAGACAATAGAAAAATTGGTAAATTTAATTTGCAACAAAACAACAAGAAAAGACTAGTTCCTATGCAAAAAAAAAAAACAAAAAAAAACAAACTGTAATTCAAACAAAAACAAAAAGTGTTTTGCAGCAGCTTCCCCAACAACAACAGACGAAAAGTCTCCTGGAGGTGTGTAGGTGTGTGTGTGTGTGGGAGCGTGCGTATAGTAAGGCAGGCGTGTGTATGTGCTCATGTGTGTGTGTGTTTGTGTGGGTGCGCGCACAACAAAAATATAAATAAAACACACAAACAGCAGCAGCAGCCGCCTAAGTCATCCTCGACGCAGTCGTCCTCAATGTCAATGAGAAGAAGTTGATAAAAAGTGAAATAAAAGGTCTTTTAATTGCCGCTGCAGTCAATAAATCATCAAACGAAAATATGAAAGCATCTCAGGAATTTGAAGTATAAAATTAGAATCGTACATACACAGGAAAAAGATACAAAATATCCAAAGAGATACATTGAATTCACGATGAAGAGCGAGCTCCCCATTTCCTGCCTTCCATATGCCAGCAGCAGCAGTAACAACAACAGCAACACATACTCCTGGGGATGCTGTGGGGGCGCCCAAAGAGAGTAACTCTCCCGCTCGCTCTCACTCTCTCTCTCTCTTTTACTGCTCTCTCTTTGCCTGACGCTCGGCTCTCGCTTCGTACCCACAAATGAGCAACGAAGAGCAACGAAACGTTTGAACGAACGAAAGACGAATGTGGAATTTTATTTTTTTTTTTGTTGTTTTTCATTCCTGTTTTGCGTGTCGCTGTTCCCGGTTGGTGTTCCCGGTCGCGCGGCTGATAGAAATTTGAACGCGCCAAAGCCATAAGATCGTCTTTTACTATATGCGGGAGATACGACAAACGACAACGACAACAAAAAAAAAAAAAAAAATAAGAATACCTAATGCGTGTGAATCTGTGTCCCAATCAACAACAACAACAATAGTAAAGCGGATGATGATGGTGTTTATTGTGTTTTTGTTGTGATAGTGTATGAGAGAGAGAGGCACCAGCAGGATATTCGGTGGTGTTCCTGTTCCCTGTGCAACATTATGTGAAGTGCTCAATTAAATGAAAGTAGATACATAGATACACACATACATACATACATACTTACTGATATACGCACACACAAACATACGCTCCTGTAAATGCAGATGGGAACTATGAAATATTGACATGCAGGGCACAATGTACGCAGGCCAAACAAAAAACTAAGAGACTCCAGTAAATGGCCATAGATAGGGTTACAGATGTCCTAAACCAACACACACAACACCAACAACGACAACGACACACACACACACGTAAATAGAAAGGATACCATAGATAGGACGTTGCATGTAACTGAAACTGGATCTAAAGAAGGCGCGCTCTCCTTTGGTCGCACAACCACCAACAGCAACAACAACAACAACAACAACAGCAACAAAAGCATAAGACGTAAGTAGCCTCTGCGATGCTTAACTATAATAAGACTCCTGCTTGGACAAGACAAGACACACATACATCCATACATACATACATATATCTTCAGCAACAACAACAAAAAAAAGGGGGACACTGCGGTATTAGCTGGTTCCTGCGCCTCTAAGTATGCAATTGCAATTCTATTTTTAAGGCTCACTGCAAAGTGCATTCAAGTGGCTAAAGTGCAGTAGCACTGGCCAAGCTAAAGTGAGAAGTAGAAACATGAGTATAAAAAAAAAACAAAAACACCAAAAACCCACTCCACGCACACATTCAAACAGGACGAACAGGAGCGGCATTGTAAGGGCGCTCTAATGGAAGGTTCTTAGAAATTCTAAAAAAAAAAATGTGAGAACTTTAAAAACGTTTTATGAAGCATGGTTCCTTGTAATAGCTTTCTATTTTGGCTATTTAACATACAAACTTATAGCCTCAAAACTGAATCTTGTGGAATCTTTAAAAAGTGTAGATATCTTTTTAAAGATTAATATTGGGTGATGGCATGGGTTTCCAAATTGTAAAACTGAAACCATTTTGTGTAAATTTTCATCGAAATTTAATTCAATCTGTATTTTTTAGGATTTTTTCAGTATTTGTGTTACTAAAACATGAAATTTGAAACTATATTTGAGACTTTTACAACAAAAATGTTACTTCCGTTTCATTAGTGAAAATTTGTTGAATTTGTTATGCCCATAACTCTCACTAAAATATTCTTGGCATGCTCTGTTCTTTACTATCTCTTTTGCTGAGTGTATCAATGCTCTTGATTCCGGCCCTGAGGACAGGTTTCACGTGCAAGCGACAACTTCGAATATACAAAACGTATTCAAGTGTAACTAAAGACGACCAATTCACAAACAAACAAATAGCAGAACAGAGCAGAGCGGAACCATGTGACCGCGAAGGAGGCCCGGCCGTAGTCGAGGCCGAGACCGAGACCGAGACCAAGACCAAGACCGAAAGCGAGACCGGGGTCCGCTCCGTTAATGTTTATTATGAAAAGCGTGCCCTTTTGAACGCCATTGCCATCATGTATTTTTATTTTTATTTTTATTTTATGATTGCGCTTTGGCTCTATATGTATGTACATATGTATGTTTTGTATTTTGAATATGCTCGCTCCGTGTCCGTCCGTGTTGTGTGTACATATATTTTTGTTGTTCTTGTCAGCTAGCTTTCACGTGGAGGGTGGAGAGAGAGAGCCCTCATGATGAGTGGTGCTGCACTCAATTCATTGATAAAAGATGCAGCAGCCGTTTCAGCGATCTACATGCCGCAATTACAGTTATTATTTGGTCATGTAACCGTTATACAAATTCAAATTCAAATTTGAATTGCAATTACCAACCCTCCACCAAGAAAAAAAAAAAAAGTCGACAATTCACTGAAGAGTGGGGTAACAAACAATCGCCAATTGGCATATAATGATCCCCTGACTGGATGACTGGATGACTGACTGACTGACTGACTAGCTAGCTGACTGGATGACAGACAGGCAGGACGAGAACGAGAACGCGAGGCAGACATCGACCAGCAGGGGCATTCAAATAAATTCTCAGGCCTTGACAAATGCACGTAATGATTGGACTCACACTTTCGGTTTTTTGATTCAGTTTTTTTTTTAACAATTTACGCGGAGCTGTTACCCTTTCCTCGGACTCCGACACATACATACATACATACATAAGTTCTCACACACTCCTACCCCTTCTCCTCCTTTACTCCACTCCCAGGCAGTCATAATTTTTAGGGGTTGTGCAACACCAACGATTCCCGAAATCCTACAGCTGTTCCTCCTTGCTGGCCCTCCCCGCCCGCTCTCTAGCTTCTAGCTTCTAGATGAGCAAACAAGGGTTTGGTTCGATTCGATTTCAGCGTCTATTGGCATGGGAACGTCGATTGTCGTTGTGGAGGAATGAGAAGTTACATTTACTATTACAGAGAAAACTGGCAGAGCATCTTTGACTCCTGCGGTGATTAATTGTCATAAGAGCGAGCGATCCAGTCAAGACCTGCGAGCCTAAGCCATCCAACCATTCGTACCTACCTTCACATTAGAAGAGTAGAACAAGGCGAAGGGCATTTGGGTTCATGGCAGCAGACTTAACATTGGATTAGATGTCGATCATCGATACCCAAAAAAAAAAAAAATAAAATGTGACCCATACATGAATGCCTGCCTATTCTTGTGTCGCTTTTGTTGAAAGATGAAAGTAGGTAGCTGATAGGCATTAGAGAAAGAGAAAATATCATAAATTTGTCTTAGAAAGGCATTTGCCATGTCTAATCCTTAACATAATTTAAATGTATGCCACAATCTCTTTTTTTTTTCCTTTTTTTTTTGGAAAGAAAGAAAGTTCTACTACTAACTACTGGCATCTGTCTGCCATTTGGCATACCATCATCGATCCACTTTTGGCAAACATACATAAATTAGACTGCTACCCATTTTCGAAATTGCCCAACAACTTTCTGTTTCCGCATCCATCCACAGATGCCCAGTCGGTCCAGTCAGTCCAGTCGGCCCAGTCATTTATTAGAAGTTTCCTAATCAGATACAAATGATAAGAGGCCGTCATCAGTTGTTCAGTTTGTGTGCTACTTATTTAACTGATGGCATAATAAATAATTTGCTTATTGCATGCATATGCTGGGCCCCCGAAGTCGGCTTCGGTTGCTCTGTCGCTCTGTCGCTCTGTCTCTCTGCCTTTCTATCTAGATATTGTATCTTGTAGTTACATGAGTATCTTTCTGTATCTCAGAGTCATAATTCATGTCTAAAACTTTTGTTTTCAATTCTACAACAATTATGCTTAATTAATTTAAAGATGTATCTCTCCCCCGTTGAGTTGTCAACCCTCCCTTCTGCCCCCCACCCCGACACAATACCCTCTCCTCATCATGTCATATTAATTTTTGAAGTGAACAGTTATGAGGGAGGATTGCTAGCTGGCAGCAAACCAAACCATAACGTCGCTTATAAATAGATTAATTAAAATCATCTTTAATTGTTTGATTACAAGACAAGCGTTTGCCCGAAAAAAGAAAAAAAATAAAAATAAGAAATTAAAAGCAAACTCACAATAGCTTTCTCTATTGAAGAGACGCGATGAGACGAATGTGCCTGCCTCTTCGAGTGTGTGGGCAAAATGCGCAACATGTGAAATACAGATGCGACAGCGATTGCCACAGTAACCGAGCTAGCACGGTCCCAAGAGCTCTCTAAAGATTTCATTTGTGTGCTACAGATGTTCCAAAAGATTGTACAACACATAACTACATACCAAAAAGGAAAAGAAGGAGGAAGACGGCAGCCGAAGCAGGCAGAGCAAAAGTCACACGCAATTGAAGCAACGGCATCTGCCTTCGTCTTTGCCATTCCATCCACTTCAGGGAGGAGCAGAGCAGAGTAGGGCAGAGCAGGGTAGACCGGGGCAGGGACAGGGACAGGCACAGGGCCAGCAATCTTTGGTAGTCATAGTCGCGTAGTAACTGCCGCAGTGTTTCGAGTGGCATTTGATTTTAGTGCTCGAGCATTGAGTGTGTGTATGAGTGTGTGTGTGTGTGTGTGTGTGTGTGTGTGTGTGCCGGCAAGTGTGCGTGAGTGCTTGAAAAAGTATAAAAATTATTGCTGCTGCCAAGCGACTGAGTCAGTCAGTCATCAATTATTTTATAGAATGCTCACTTGTTTTGTGTGTTCCCTTGTATTGTGCGTAGTCCTCCTCCTCCATCTCCATCTCCATCTCCATCTTCTCCTCCACTTTGTCACTCCTACTCCATCTCCATCACCATTTGCAGCTCCCCCGCAAGATGAAGTTCTCTTTGAAAGTTCTTTTGCTTAGCACAGGAAGGGCTTCTGCTGCTGCTTCTGCTTTCCTCTTCGTCGTTGTCGTCGTCGTCGTCGTCGTCATCTTTGCCGCAATAGTTGTGAAATTAAATTGAATGCGACGCCGATTATCCCACGCAATCTTTCATTCATTCGTTCATTCATGCATACAAGTTTAGGAAACAAGTGCCACAGCTTCCCTCCACACAACGTCACATCTTTCCGCCAAAGTTGAGAAATCATCAAAAGTTGAGCGGAACTTCAGCTCCTTCCATTCCAACCCAACCCATTCCATCCGATTCCATCCCATCCATACATATGTACAATATAAGATGATTACATGCACACGCAATCTCGCGTATCTGGCCATAAATCTTAAGTCTCTGTGTGTGTGCGACGAACTGTTTTTTTTTTCTGTGTCCCTTCTCCAGTGATGTCACACTACTTCCCCTCCCTAACTCCTTAATTCTCCTCTCACACACACACACAATTCATTCGTTTGCGTGCCAAAATCAATGCAAAGTTTTTCTCTGCTTTTTTCATTTGTCGTCAGCGCCAATCAATAAATATATATATATGTATGTACATATATAACATCCAGAATCCATTCGATTATAAAAGTGCACACACAATGAAAATGACGCTGATAAGGGCTTTTGCACAATCCATTTGGCCTACATCTCTTCATTAAAAATCTATTAAAATGTTAAATGCAAACATTGATCACAAAACGATGACTGATAAGACGTTGTCCTCTGTGTGGATTTAATGTGCTCCATTTTGATTAATCTTTGCTCAGTCTCTCTCTCTCTCTCTTCTCTCTGACAATAACAGAGCATAAGCACACACACACACACACACATAACTGTAAAGGGAAAAGCTCTGCAGGTTATTTATTGTAAAGGTGGAAAAGGTAAAAGCAGATAAGCAATAACATTATCATTTCCTTAGACTATTTTAAAACCACACACAGACACACACACACACACACACACACACCAAGCACTGTGGTCCGCATCTTGGCCAAAAGTAGTTGGCATTCCATTATTCATATAAATGAATTTGAAGTCAACTGTTTAACAATTGACTAAGCTAATCCTATATAATTATTGTAAGAGGATTAAATAGCATATGAAATTTTGCCTATTTATGGAAGAAGAAGAAACTAAAATATATTAATAACAACAAGAGACAAGAGCAACAAATAGTCAAAATTATGGGGATTAGGTGGGGATAGGCGTAGGCAGTCAAGTGGAACAGCACATAAATAAAGGATTAGGCGAAAGGGGAGGAAGAGTTTATTATGAAAATTGTTTATCAAGAAGTTTGTAGCATAATGAGGAAAAATGATGTTTAAATTTTCTAAACAATTGAAATTGAATCGTCTTTGAGTGAAGAGAGTGTGCATTTTTTTTTGTGGCTATGAAGTCAAAAGATTTCTAACTTATTTGCACTATTTTTTAGTGACATTTGGAGTATAATATAGGCTTCTATCTAATAAAGCATTCATAATTTTCAAATTTCATAATTTTTATTACTAACTTGTTGAACTTACAGCTGTGTTCAGAAAAATAGGAATGCATACTACTTAGTATGACACTTACAGCCTTTTTTTTGGCAAAGTGTGAACATTTACTTAAACACGTGCTTACAATGAGGTGTAAACGACAAAATATTTGACATTCTGGCGTTTCCATATCTTCTTTTCAATCATTTTCAAAAGGAGCATCAAAAGTTTTATACAGAAATTGCAAAGTAGTAAAAAATAGCTGGAATACAACTGACAACTTATAAAATGTGTGCTCTATGTAGTAAAACTTTCTTAAACTCGCATTTTAATTTTGTTAAAAGCTGGCAAATTTATTTAAATTTTATGAGCAAATATATGGAATTTAGTAGAAGTTTAAGATAAATAAATGGCAGACATTTTGGGCACACGTTCGTTAAGCATTAATCCACTGTGCAATGCCACAGATATTATATGTTAGTTGATTTTCTTTTTTTTTTTCAATTCAAGGATACACTTACATATCGATTCCTAATGCTTATGTGGCCCAAGGCAAAAATGTAATTTCGTTAAGCAGCCTAGCAAATAGTGATGGCTCCAACACCAGCTCAATTCAGTTCAATCCCCAGCCATGTCAAACAAAAGTCTAGACAAATCGAAAACAAAACGAACTTCAATATCCTGGCCATAATTGAATGCACACAAAACAAAATGTGTGTGTGTGTGTGTGTGTGCATTTCCATAGGGAATACTATTATAATCTGGTCAGTTATATGGCTCTTACACATCACACACCAAGAACACACACACACACACTCTGACAGTGGTGGAAAATATTGACAGACACTCAAGTGTCCACACAAGCACCCTGTAAATCCAATTGAATTACGCATAAAAGGCGCTTAAACCAAAAGAAATGACGACATGACGACATGACGATGACGATGCTGATGATAATAATGAAGAGAATGATAATGAGGACGACGCCGCCTATGAAATTTATTATTTAGCTTTAATTTCTTATTAACCGATATTTTATTACAAGTATTGCCCAGCATTCGTGTATTCATCGAATTTGTGGTCATGAGCGTAAGTCGGTAGGAAGAAGGGTATTGGGGACGGCAGCCACGAGTTCCCCGACGGCCTCTAATCATAATCACATTTCACATACATATCAACGTTTCCGTAAAATTTACATATCGACTTTTACTTTATGCGCCTTTTAATGGCCCGCTCGTCATCATCATTGTCGGTGGCTATATAAGTTGTTTAAGTGCTCCTTCACCATAGTCGTGGAGTGGTTGAAGAAGTTTAAACTTATGCATGATTAATACATAATTACAAAGACAAACACATAAACTCAAAGGCGTAGGGTCTTAGCTGTAGACGTAAAGTCAGAGACCGTACACTGCGCACCATGGGCAAAAACCTAAAAGAAAGACTTGGACTAAAAAATTTGAAGACTTAAGTGGACTTTCCGCTTTTTTCCCCCCGGTTTTTTTCTTATGCCCAATTATGGATTTTCATATGCAAATTCAAATTGTGGGCATACATTTGGTTTTGCTTTTCTGTGTCTGCAAATGAAAAATTCCAACTTTAATTATGAATAACATCTTTAAATTGAATCATAGATTAATTGAAATTGATTGTAAACTTTTTCGTTGTTATTCAATTAAATTTCCTAGATTTAATTGGCCAAAATTAAGACATTTACTGCGGTTGCTGTCTGCTTGATTTTAGTTTGTACTTTAAACTTTAATTAAGTTACAAATAAAAAACCAAAAGCGATCGCAAAACTTAACTCTATCTTATTTAATACAAAATTTGTTAATAATTTTCCATTTAAACTTTTTTGTTAAAGGCGAGCTTTACATTCCTCAAAGTAAAAATGCAATTGGTAGTTTCTTTCAAAAACACAATAGCAACATAATAAGAAATTTTAACTATGACAAATAAGTTTCTTATTTAAAATTTATTTACTATACTTTAATAAACGATATTGAAACCATTAGTTAAAAATTGTAGTATGAAATTCGAAAATATTTAACACTTCGTAGTAACTTGAAATTAGCTGATTTAGACATAAAGTTAGTCGTTCCCAATTCTTTATGGAAAATAAAGATTTAAGAAAAAGGTTAATTTTTTTTAAAAATTGCTCCGTTTTATCCCATTGTCCACTATTGGCATTTCTCTGTCTCGCTCTATCAACAGCTAATAACTTCAAAAGACAAAAGGCAGGGTTCCCACAGCACTACGTCTCCTTACCGTTCACCCGCCCCCCTCTGTTACCTAAGTATTAATACCCACAACGTCCTGCCTAGAAGATATATAGAGAAAAAGAGACGGCGTGAAGGAGGGAGGGGGGGGGGATTCGAGAGAGGGAGATAGAGAAGGAGAAGTGCAGTCAGCATACTTATACCTGTTATTAATATTTCGATTAGGTTCCAACGATTCGTAGAACCTGACGCATGACTTGCATACCTAATTTCATAAATTTTGTAACTTGTGGGCAACTTATTAATGCCCTACACTCTGCGCGAGAGAGAGAGAGAGGGCGAGTGTGGGGCATATTGGTTTTTGTGATCAATCACATTGTATTCACCTGGTAGGCAATTGCCCAAGTCATTGCAAACTCGACTGGCCTCTTGGCTAGAACAAATCAGTGTCGTCGTCGTCGTCGTCTACTTGATGATTATTAATGCAACGGCTGACTATGCGTCCGGGCGGGGTATATAATTGTGGGTGTGGCATTTAGCTTGTGGTGTGCCTGTCTGTCTAAGATATGAACACTTTAGTCAATTCATGAACACTTTTCGGTGGCTTGACAAAATGCCACTTTATGGCATTTTCTTATTGTCGAGTGCGCATAAATTGCATACTAGAAGTAAAAAGCCACTTAAAGGAATTTCTTATCTGACTTTTCAGATCGCTGCAACAAAGCGAATGTGCAGCTAATGCTAATACCACCACCAGCAGCAGCAACAACCACATCGAAAAAAAAAAGAAAAAGTGCGGCAGGTGCCCCGTGCAGCAATTGCACACAGGAAGCGCACACAGGACAAGGGATAAGAGGGAGAGACAAGAGACAACAACGTCAGTAACTGACAACGAAATATATTAACGACGAGCCAAGACAAGAGCGCGGCAACATCAGCGACAACCACAATAGAAACGAGCATGACGTCGTCGTCGGTGATTAATTATGCAGCCGGAAATGTGATTGTACTTATAGTTAATCTACAACTAATATGGCTATCATTGGCAGTGGCCAATGGAAGGGAGCTGCCGCAAACGGATTACGGCAGTCTGTCCGCCTCTATGGAGGATGATGTGATGATTGATCCACTTACAGCAGTGGCCCCCTTCTCCAACACCCTAGTCACCGAGGATAGTTCACCTCAAAGAATCAACATCGAGTCGCTGGGCACAAGCAGCGAAGATGACAATGCGAAAGCGGGACTGAGTTCCTCGTCATCCTCTGGCGTCAACGGTGGCGGTAACTCTGGCACCTTGCTTGAGGAATTCAATGGCAGCAAACTGAGTCCAGCTGAGGCCAGCAACACCTTGCCCATATTCCTCAGTGAGCCGGAGAGCGTTTTTGTGGTCAAGAATCGACCAGCTGTCCTCAAATGTAAGGCATCGCACTCCCTGCAGGTCATCTTCAAGTGCAGCGGCAGTTCCCAGCCGCCGCCCTCGACGCACGACAAGCACGTGGATCCGCACACGGGAGTCCACATGGAGGAGGTAACCGCCACCATTCATCGTGACCTGGTCGATGAGTATTTCGGCAAGGGGCCCTTCAAGTGCGAGTGCCACGCCTGGTCTTCGCGTGGAGTGGTCAAAAGTCAGGCGGCCACTGTGCATATTGCATGTGAGTAATTGAACTATATGCATAAGGAAAGAAATTTGTATTTAAATGAATTAACCATAAGGTTAGGCAGTTACCCCTCGAAAAGCAAGTGCAAGAAAAGGGTTCGTGCAAGAGAAACACCAAATATTAGGGTACTTTTTGTCTTTTTACAATATTAAGGTGCGTTTCATAATCGTAAGGGTATCCACAAGATTTAAGAAAACAGTTTCTATCTACAAAGTGATTACAAATTATTAATTCTAGTCAATTTTAAGTTGAAACAAAATGAGAATCCCTTTAAGTAGGCATTTTATATTGGTAAAACTTTAAAATATTTTATTTTGCATTTTTTTGTTTATCATTGTTTATACTTTTCTTAAAATTCCTAAGAGAATATCGAGAGAATGTTAAGACAATCCACGCTTAATCTAGTTGGGAATTACAAGTGAATTAGGTTCGAATAAATGCAAAGCGTGAGAGCTTCTAAAACGCTAAGTGCTTGATTTAAAGACGACAAATTGTCAAAGAACCTTTTAAGAATTATGCAAATTATTCTTAATTTATTTCGTTTACTCAGTCAGAGAAATCTTTAAAGCAAAAGCAAATCCAAATCCTGTTAACCCAAAGTGTCGTATGAATATGACACTCAACTTGGATTTCAGAAAGGGGTATTATGGATCAGGACTATTACACAGTTTGTCAGGCACTTTGTCTCGTAAAAGGTTAACATTTGCAGTAACCATAACCCATTTTTTTTTTTACCCTTTAGATATTCGCAAGTCCTTTAGCCAGTCACCGACTTCGTTACGCCTCGAGCTGGGCAGCAGAGCGGAATTGCATTGCGAACCACCGGGCGGTTTTCCGGAACCGAAACTCACCTGGCATAAAAACAACGCCATCGCAACGGACAGCGAGCCGGGGATCAGTGTGGCCGGCGGGACACTCACCTTTCGTCAGGTGGCACTCCAACACATGGCCAACTACAGTTGCAGTGCAGAGAATATTGCTGGCAAGCGTGTCTCGGATTCGGCAGTGCTGATTGTCTATGGTCAGTATGGCAGCATTTGCCCCCTTTCACCGCTTTCAACCCTCTCTAAAATGTTGTGCCTTCTCCCCTCTATTCCACATCAGTGAACGGTGGCTGGAGCGCCTGGAGTCCCTGGCGCGAGTGCAAATGCGCGGGTAAACCAAGCCAGGGACGCAAACGGTCGCGAGCCTGCACCAATCCGATGCCCTTGAATGGTGGCGCACAATGCTCAGGTCCGCAGATACAAAAGTCGGCCGACTGTGCCGCTTGTCCAGGTAAAAAAACACACGAAACATGAATACACTTATATTACCTATACACACGAAGGTGTTCATCCAGGCGGCCTTCTGGTGGTTAGACCGCGAAATTGTGTGGGCGTTGGGAGGCGAGTGGGTGAGTGGGATTTAAGGGTGCTCGTTTTGAATATAATTTTAAAGTGTGGCCATAATTGAAGCAGCAACGAAAATTGTCAATTTAAATGCCATTTGCGGCCTGGTCGGCACTCTGGGCGCCACCTGCGTCTGGGTTCTCTCTCCAAGAGAATAACGCACATTTTTCACACCCGTCACCCGTCAGCCGTGAATGCAGGGCCAGAAAGGTCGGTCCAAGGCACAAAAGCACTGCACAACGAAAAGTTCAAGGGGCTTTCCAAAAAAAAAGAAAAAAAAGAAATAAGCCACGGGGGAAACTCCCCATTGAAATCATCTCCATGACGAAGTATCTATACCCTTTCAAGAAGCCATCGATTGTTGTGGCAAGTAAATCGAATCTCTAAGTAAACACGACAAAAGTCTTATTAACTCTCACATGGAATCTTCCTCTTTCGTGGCAAAGCCCACGGCAAAGTCATCAAGCTTCTCTTCTCTCAAATGGCATAATACATATTTGAGTGAGTGCTGAGTATTTCATTTTAAACACGCAGTCGGCTGCCGGTTCCGTTCCAAGGACCGACGACAGATATCTCCACATGGCATATACATACATAGATGGGATAGATTGGAGCGTCTGTGGCTGCCGCCGGCAGGCCACCGCCGACTAAATGGTGACAAAGGCATTCAGGCAGGGGGAAAAAAAAACACAAGGGAGTGGAATCGGGATTGACAGACGCACGGGCGGCATGTGTTTGAGACTCTTCACTTTTATTCATGTAAATTTATTGTATTGCATTGTATTGTAGTGCACACACACACACACACACACATAGATGAAGGCATGTATGTATATATAGACACGGATACTCCATATAGTCGGCCAGGCGCACAGCGGGCATAGCCCGGCACAGCAATGAGCAATTGTTGACAGACAAGCATGGCCAAATGGAGACCAAGTGATTGGGGAATGGGGAACGACCCTCTACTGAAGAAGCAATACGTTCAAGTGGGGTTGCTCTGGTGGGTGGAGTGGAGGCTGAAATGGGGGGATGGCCGTTTTTTTTTTTCTATGAAAAGTGTGTCATAAAATTAATTTTAAATTTCGCTTCGGTTTCGTTTTTTTCCTTTCCTTTTTTCTTTTTTTTTTTTGCTCCTTTCTTATGACTTTTCATCCCCATGGAACGGTGTCAACCTTATGGCCATGCCACGCCTACTTCTGCTGACGACGCCCGCCGTGATTACAATGATGTTGCCTGACAACAACAGAGGACACTCAAATTGTGAGCACTGATGGATTTGACATTTCGTCGAGTAAGCGCAGTAAGTTGAAACGAAAGCCTGACAATGTGCATTTTTTTTTTGAAAGGATCACCATACACCCACCCACCAATGGGCGGTAATTGGGGTGTGGGGCACATGGAGTGGGTTATATTGGTTCTTTGGTATCCACTATGACATTGTGTTCATGCAGTTAAACTTGAATGTTTAACGAGGCGTCGAGCCAGTCAAATTTGCTAGTTGGGGTCCCCGTTCCCGTTCCCGTTCCCCCTCCCTTGTTTGGCTTTACAATTCAATAAACAATTGTGTTAAACTGAGCCCACCATAGTCAGCATCCAACCAAGCATAGAGTCATCCATTCGCTATGGTTTGCTTCTGCCCTAAACTCTCCCCCTCTCTCTCTCTCCCCCTCTCTCTCTCTTTCTGTCCATATATGGAAGCTGGAGTAAGTTACTTACTTACACCCGGACCAAAATCGAGAACGAGTGACGTCATTGTGAATGATAACAACTTAAAAATCACTTACCACGATTTACTCGTTCGCTCTTTGCTCTGTGATTCCCTGATTCATGCAACAGTCTGGGTTGGGGTTGGGGTTGGGGTTGATGCGACCCTTAACTTAACTTTTAACTGGCATGCCGATGCCAACGACATCGATGAGGATGAGTAAAAAGGATGCTGGAATGGGCAGGACAACACCAACTAAATGCCAAGGCAAACTGATGTCGTGTTTAAGGTCTTCTCGGGGTTGATTTTATGTGTTGTTCCCCCTCCACCCCCACCCCCCACAAAACAGGAAGTGACAAATGCCGACATATATATAGATATCCCTCTTCCCCTCTTCCCCACTCCCCCTCTCTCTCTCTTATCCACCATTTACATTTTGGGCTTTCTGTTTAGTTTTCGGACTTTCCGTTCTGTTGTTGGTTCTTCCCTTCTTAATGCAAATGGAAAAAAAAAAGAAATAGCAGGGAAAATGCGAAAATAGAAAAAGCATTAAAATGACAATCACTTTCGAGTCACCCACGTTCACATACCAAAAAATCAACATGGGCGCCGAAGCCCCAGCAATGTGAGAGGGTGAGAAGAGCTATTTTATGGTTACTCGATGACTCCCCATAGACCACTTTGGGGTGGGAAAGGGGGGCCATAATTGCACTCTCCTTGGGCGCCCATGTCTCGTTTTTCCCAGGCCTGTTTTACTTCCTGCCTGCGATGATATATGGCGTAGGGGTTCGCCGTTGTCGGGAATGTGTGCTAAATCATTTTAATATGACTTTTGATTTCTAAAGCAGCCATCTCTTTTGCTCATACTCCTATTTACAGTTGCCCGCTGGTCCGCGTGGAGCGATTGGAGCATCTGCTCCATGGAATGCATTCAAGTGCGACGCAGAAAGTGCCTAATGCAGGCCGCTACCGAGGCGGCAGATCAAGATGGCGAGCTAATGGGAGTGGGAGCCGCAGCTCTCAGCGGTAGCAGTGGCAACAACAATGGAGAAGATGGTGGCAGCAGCTCCATCGATTCGAATGACAGTGGCCAAGGATATGGCAAATCATTGTGCGCCGGAAAAGACATACAAACGGCCGAATGCCGTGGAGAACAGTGTCAGATTGGCAAGGATGGTAAGTGTGTGTGTGTGTGTGTTTATGACAGGGCAGGACAGGAAAGATGCCTGGCAGTAGCAACAAAGTAGACAGTTAGACAACAATAACAATCACAGTGGGCATGAGACACAATCCAGATCCCAACTCCAACTCCAACTCCAACTTCAACTTCAATGCCAAACAAAAGCTGAGCACTCAGCGCTGATTGTCACAATGGGAAATTAACCAAGTGCATTTTGTTTGTGCACGGCTTCCCTTTCTCGAAAACGCAAAATTTATATATATATATACATTTGGTATATATGTATATAAAGAAAACACCCCAACCAGACTTTACGAAAGAGGGTAAGGCCACTCCAGTCCTTTGAGTATATTCCTTTACGCTACATCCTGTCCTGTTCCGTCCCCAAGCTATTTGAATCGAAGGGCACCAAAATCAATCGCAGTTCCATCCCCCCCTTCCTACCCCGCATGTCCCCTCAAGTCTATCTGTGTGTATACTTTGCCACATAATTAGGCATGTGGCAACACCAACACCCGCATCCCAATCACAATCCCCCCCTCTCCCCCACCCCCCATCCATCCATGCAGCCCCCTTTGCTAAGCTTTTGTCGTGTCATTGTTGCTGTTGAATTCGATTTTTAACAGGGTGAAGAGTGCCTGCGATTGACCCAACTCAACTCAAATATAGTTTCTGTTGCTCTCTGTGTTTTTTTTGTCCATGGTCCATGGGGATCAATTATATGACTGTCACAGTGTGTAATTGAAAGGATCAAGCTCAAGGAGTAGCCCCCCCCCCCCCCCCCCCAACTTGCCTTTGCTGCCATTTGTCCATCATTTTCTCTCTCTTCCACTCTCACTCTTTTTTCTTTTTCCTTTTTTTTTGTGATTGCTGTTGCTGAAAAGTTTGAATGAAGAGTGACACATTGGAGCTTATTTTCCATTTTATTACATTTCGGTAAAAGCCAATCCCCCACGGGGATGCCAATACCTGGCCTCAACTACTGGTAGTTGGGTCGGTCTATCAGCCCCGTACGGATAGGCAACAGTTGGAGAAGGCATCTTCATCATGTGGCCATTGTTGTGGTGGCCGCCTCCTCTCTGCCGGCCTTCTCCTTTATACCATCTCTAATCTCTTAGCATGACAAATACGCTTTTGATGTCCCATGCAGGAGTCGAGATCAAAAAAAAAAACAAAAACCAAACCTAAGAGAGAAGGAAAAAATCAGCATGCAAAATGCACAAAAGCGAATGAAAAACGAAAGCCCAAAGAAAAGGGGATCCACGTTTGGGGATGATGCTACTAGAGCTGCTGCTTCCGATGCTGCTCCTGCCGCTGATTTACAACGAATATAATTGCTCATTTCATACATTGTATAATGTGATGCGTCCGTCCTCTCCTCCCGCAAAGCTAGAGAGCTCCATTTCTTCATTTCTCCGGCTGTATAATAATCATAATATATATACAGAGTAATTCCTTGCGCTGCAGCGATTCCTTTTCGCCAACCAGTCACCGCCAGTGCCAGCGCCAGCAACAATGACGACAACAATCACAGCGACGGAAACAGCCAGCAGCAGCAACAATGGCAGTCAGATTTGTAAGGATGGGGAGAGCCGGAGAGCCGGAGAGCTGGAGAGCTGGAGAGCTGGAGAGCCGATGACTGGCTGGCGACGGGGGGCCCGGCGTTGTACAATAATGCGAAATAGACGTAGCTGGACGGATGGATAATGGGTGGTGAGGGGGTGAGGAGGTGTTGGTGGGGTGGTGCTGGAGATGAGCATACAAACATAAAACATTAAATACAGACATATACAGCAAAAGCAACAACAGCAGATACGGATACGCATGGTTGCTCGGGATTGATGGCGATGGCAATGGTAATGGGCGAGGATGCGACCGCGTTTGGTTCTGTTTGGTTCAGTTTTTTTTGGTATGGTTTTTGGTTGACTCAACTTTTACGAATAATGTATGTGTGTGTGTGTGTGTGTGTGTGTGTGGATGGATATTGTATGGCATGCAGGAATCGTTCTCCTGCCCCCCTTCACCACCCTTGCCACATTATCCACATCGTGAAGAAGCTGAGGGTGGCGGATTTACGCAGAACAGATTTTTTTAATACAAAAGACAAAGATTGGAGATTGGCATGTTGTTGGAGGGCAACGTCTTGTCTTGTCTTCTCTGGGCTCAGCTTAAAAATGCAGGCGGACACCATCTAGCAAGGGGGGGATTTGAGAGGAGGGCGGTATTAAAAAGTATAACTGACAGTTTCAATTGTTTGGCTAAACTAAGAGTTACCCATTGCCCCATACAATAATGGAGCATAGTAAAATGGAAAACTTATTCTGTATTCTTAAACTTTATGCCATCGTTTCTTTCTAAAGGAAAAACCCAAAGACTGTCCGAATGAAAAATATTCAACAAGTTTGACCAAATTGCCAGAAGACTTCAAGTAGACTCATTCAAGCCATTCAATTTTAGCTTGTTCAATGCCAATATTAAATGGCTTTAAAATGGAACTAGCAATTTCTTTTCTCTGACGTTTTCTCAATTTCCTTTCCTTTCCTTTTTTTAGTTAAAGAACACTTTCTAATACAGTGTATCTCCGATAATTATTTTTCGAAAGAAAAAAATCCAGAAGCAATTTCATTATGAAGTGTTCCCGCTCTGAATAAGTTAGTTAGAATAATTTTAATACTAAACTTCATGGGCGGGCCAACTATAATAGGATAAAGTTCCGCCTTAAACATTTGTTCCAAGTGTGAAAGTAATTGAGCGCCACACCCAAAAACCATAATTTAATGGATGTTTGTGTTCCAGAAAACATTTCGTTATAGAGCAGCCATAAAAAGTGTTCAAATTCTAAATTTAAACATTTTGAGAAAAAGTGAACAAATATTGTGAGAGTTAGGTATTAAAAGGTGAAAAACATTTTTCATATTACATGACAACAAAATTTTCTAGTAAATCTGAAAATTTGTAAATATTTATTAATGAATGGGGCCATCAACAAGCTTGATATTTTTAATGCCATCAAACGAAATAATTGCTGAATTGCTCTAAAAAGTAAGAAAAAAAAAGAAGTGAGAGATAAGCTAAGCGAAATGAAAGAAAGTCAACAAAGACCCTAAAAATGGGGGGAACTTTTGCCTTCTAAGCAAGGAGCAAATACAAAAAAAAAAAAACAAATATTGTGAATCTATTTATGACTATGAGTCAGATGTTGCTGAAGCATTCATTTGATATCAGTTTACGAGAAAATCAGTTTACACTAAATCAACGTTAAACGCTCTTGTAATTCCTTGCGATTTTATGAGTTTTTGATGAGACTGTTTACCCAAGATTATTTTTTTTTATAGTTTTTTTTTTTTAAAGGCAGACAGATTTCAAATCAAAGTTCTTAAATCATTAAAAGTTGTAAATGAACTACAGCTTAGAAAGAAATTATAAAGAAAATGTGAATTTTGACAGTTTTGTTCTGTTTACGTAAAAAACTCGGCTTAAAGAATGTCAAAAAATTTAATATTTTAGTAAAATAATCTAACCCCTTAAATAAATATGTTTTTAAAAGGTTTATGATCGAACTTCAATTCAATTAGAAAATCTTAAATGGATTTGCCTTTCTTTCAAATTATTGCTTAACAAGAAAAAGTTGTCTTAGTTCGACCATATGGAAAGTCTTTGTGAAATCAATCAATTTTGTTGTTATTGATTATCAATTTAATTTGCGTTTATGCAAAAATCATGTTAACCCATAACTATTACTCAAATTTATGGAGCTTTTGCCATCATTTTGTTTGCAGATTTCGATTGGACACTGTACTTGGGTCTGGCTTTTATCACAGCCGTTTGCTTTGCCTTTGGCACCGCTCTCATCTGCTGTGCTCGACGCGGCATAAGGGCAAATCCACACTACAACATGGCCCGATCAGGTGAGTAGCGTTCCGATGTCGCTCTGTCGGGCGATTTGATAGCTTCCGGCACCAGAAATTTGAATATTTCCTCTTGTTTCTGCATTTGCAGTCATGGATGCGGATTATATGCCCGGTGTGGTGGAAAAGAAAGAGATGCGCATGCACATTGAGGCAAGCAATCTGGGCTACGATTATGTCAATCCCGGACATCGTTATATGCCGGGCGAGCATTTAGTGGGCGTCGGCGTGGGCGTGGGTGTGGGATGCGGTGGCGTTACAGAGCATCACTACGATGTACCAAATCTGGCAGCCAAGTAAGTGTTTGAGCCCCGCCTATTTTCAGTTTACGGGCATTTACGGAAACGTTCTTTACATCCGCAGTTACACCAATCCCATTGAC
Source organism: Drosophila nebulosa (assembly GCA_024703675.1). Classification (NCBI taxonomy): domain Eukaryota; kingdom Metazoa; phylum Arthropoda; class Insecta; order Diptera; family Drosophilidae; genus Drosophila; species Drosophila nebulosa. The sequence continues at coordinate 9,409,646 of CM045725.1, read as the reverse complement.
GATTTGAGCGCTGATTATCTGTCTGAGACCGGAGAGTCATCCACGGCGGATACCTGTAAGTTGAGTGGCTAAGATGAGCAATATTAGAATTCAATAAGAAATGTGTCTTCACTTTCACTTTTCACAGCCAACTCAACCTTCGACATGAATGCCAAGCTGTCCATTCTGAATGCCTCGAAGAGCATCAGCTACGAGCTGCTGGGCAGCAATGGAGGACAACTGCGTCTCTACAATGGGGAACTGTTGCTCTTTGTACCCGAAATGGCCATCAGCAAGCACCTGAAGAAGCATGTCTCGCTATCGCTGCTGAGCGATGAGAGTAGTCGTGTTACCTGTGCCACCGAAAGTTCCATTCTATGCAGCAGTGTGGTCCACACTGCGCCCCGCAACTATGGCTTTGTGAAGCCCGTAATCCTGAAGATACCCCACTGCCTGATTGCGCCGGAGCAGTGGCATGTGCACATCTATCATGCGGACAGCGAACACGATGAGCTGAACGTGAGCTGGCGTCGGGCGGTGTCTGTGGGCGAGGAGACCATCAATACGCCGGTTTTTGTGCAACTGGAGCCGACGCATGTGTACATTATGACGGAGCAGCTGGGCCACTTTGCCATTGTGGCCGAGCCGAGGATTCAGGAGCCGGCCATCAAAATGAAACTGTTGGCCTTCAGCCAGCACACACCGCCCAGCAGTGCCAATTGCAGTCTACGCATCTATGTGGTTAAGGACTTTCCCAACAGCAAGGACATTTGCGCAAATGTGGAGAGCAAGCTGGGCGGCAGTTTCCTCGGCGAGAGCGAGGTTTTTCCCTTTGTGCTGAACAGTTTGAATCTCAATATACGAGTACGCTGCGCGGATGTGGAGACATCCGCCCCGTATGAGCACGCCATTCCCTACCAGCACATTCTGAGCAACAATTTGCTGCACTGTGAGTTCCTTCTACGCCGCCAGGATCGGCACACTCTGTGCGTGGACTTTGGCCAGGGCAGTGAGGATGGCTTGGACTGCTATACGTTCAGTGTTCCCGCTCAGCCAGAGTCTGGGGAGGAGTTGGAGCTGGCTTCCACCACCAATACCACCATCTCCATTGACCGGCAGGGCAACTATGTGAACGAGAGCTGTGTAATAGATTTTGTCCAACTGCCACATGCCACCAAGCGATTGATTTGCGCTGCTCTTGATCCGCCTCGCGCCGATGAACGAGACTGGCGGCTGTTGGCCAAGAAGCTAAACACCGATCGGTATATTGCCTACTTCGCCACCAAGCCCTCGCCCACGGAGCAGATCCTCAATCTGTGGGAGTGCCGCACCAATAGTTCGCCCGGTAATAGTTCCAGTTCGGTCTCTCATGCAATTATGGCCCTCCTGCTGACGCTCAAGGAGATGGGACGGCAGGATGTCTTGGACATTATTGTGGAGACAATTGGTCCACTGTGGATATAAGCAGTGGAGTGCAGTAAATTAGAGTGGAATAGATTTAGAAGAATCCCCACAAGTGAGTGGATTTGAGAAAAACATACAAAAAAAATGTTCATGAGTTGCCTTTTATTTGAAAAATGTTCGAACGACGCAATGAGAAAAGAAACCACGAGACAAAATGAAGAAGCGAAAAATATAATTATGAAAATCAAAGTGTAGAGAAGTAGTCATATATTAAATGGATACATACAGTCACTACAATCAGTGCAGTGCTGTATTCCAAGGAAACTTGCTCAACGAACTCTGTTCCCCATGGGTGCCATGCATTTTTATACACTAAGTAAAGTTTCTTGTGGCTTAGAAAACTTATAGTTTTAAACACCTATTACTAAATCTAATAACTGTAGCCCTAGTGAGTACAATATTATTTATATATTATGTATAATAGCATCTAAACAACACACACACACACACACACATGTAACTCAATGGCCCAGGAAATTCACAAGAATGAAAAGTTGTGAACTATTTGCCAAATCGTTGAATCTTTCAGCCAACTTTAGTTATAGCATCTAAAACAAAGTAAATCGAATAGCAAACGAAACTAAACTAAAAGAACTCTAAACACACAACCATACATACATACATATATATACCTTCTCATTTACATAACGCATATATATATATATATATATCTAGTGTATGATCCTAGCAGATAGTCAAAAAAAAAAAAAAAAAAAATCCCAACAAAAAACGAGTAGCTTGTTAGACGTACTCAAGTGATAACCTTTGTATTTGCCCCTAGTTATAAGCCAAATTCTGTCGTTTAAGCGTTAATCGAACCAACAACAACAACAACAACAAATTGTAATCAATACCAATAATAATTAGTGGCCCAAATTACCAGTTACAATTACAATTACAAAAATTAAGGACATTATGAAAATCAAATGGAAACACAAATCAAGAAATCAAAAATAAATTACATCAAAGAATACACACACAAACACACACACACACACATACACACAAACACACAAACAGTTGAAAGGATTTTTATGTTTATTTTGGTTTTTTATTTTGTTTAATAATGTAGGTTTTATGTATTTATATATATATATATACTTTATTTTAGTAAGCATCAAAGTGTGCTGAAACTAAAATCGAATAAAGACGTTACTTATTGTAAAAACTATTAACAATCTATTGATTATCCTACAGTGCTTATCATATTGGATCAGAAATAATCTTGCATCTTTCCATTTCAAAAGTTTCTGCACAAACATAAATTCCAAAATAAATGCAAGCAGGTCCCAATTTTGAAGGCAGTGTCACAGTGTCTTGACCTGACAAGAAGTTGTCCTGTTTTTAGAAAATCGTGCTGATTGAAAAAAAAATAAATAACGCTTTATACAAACGTGGAAAAATTTGTTATTTACAGTCGACAAAAAACTTGGAAGCACAGAATGTAAAGTAATCCGAAATTTAGAAGTTAGGGAGTAAGTCATTGGTTTGTACCAGAATGGCGTCTAGGCCAGATGGACAACCTAGTTTAGATATAGCGAGATAGATGTATAGAGTGATTTTTGTTCCTGGGGGTTGAGAGTGATTAGCGCGCCAAAGCAGCATTTCAAATTGAATTGTTTAGTGTCTTTTATTTACGCTACGTTCAAATGTCGCTGCTGTGACCATCTAGAGGTCGCCAGCATAGAAAGTCACGCGTGATTTACATGCATTGTTCATCTCTAGGCAAGATAGAGCGCGAAAATTTAAATGACACACGTTAGTTTGGTAGACAAAACTCAGAATAATATGTGTGTTTGTTGGTCTTAATTACAGAAATGATTTCTTTTGATGTTTAACTTAAAACTTTCTCTCTCTCTCTCTCTCTCTTTTTGGTCCGATATGGTGATAAACTATATAATTTTTGTTTACTTGAAAAGATCAATTAAAGTCAAAATATGTCTGCCTAGTTTCATGACTCGCTGATTTGAATGTGATTGCTGCTGGATAGATAATTGACCTTACATGAATAATTGCACAAAATTATTTTAAGCCATCTTTAACCTCATTCAATGTCGTTTAATTTGATGTAGTGTGTGTGTGTGTGTGTGTGTGTGGCTAGTGTGTTGACTAATTTATTTGAAATATCTACCACCTGCTGACAAATGATGTACTTAAATGCTGTGCTAATTTTCTCAAATTATTGCAATTGCTTAATTAATTTTTAATTTAATTGTATAATTAATTTATTCGTAAAATTCACTTGTTTTTGTTAAGACTCGTTGCAGACTTGTTGCAATGCCAATGGCATAGAAAAAAAACGCATTTCTGTTGCATTCCTTTGGTAATAGCGGTGGCAGCCAATTTGCAATTGGCATTAATACAACTGCAACAAAATTAAGATACAATTATTAAGTTAAGCAATCAGCGTAAAGCACGGCAACTCGAACATTTTAACAAGCCAAACAGCAACGGCAAACGATCCTACCTACCTACCTACCTACCTACAAATAACAAATCAATAATTTCATGCAATACAAAATGATTGTGATTGCTGTTGTTGCTGTTGCATCGGCGGCACCTTTTATATCCAGTCGCATCGGACGTATAAATAAATTTAAACGATTGGTATTGGGTTTTTTTTTTTTTTATTTTATTTGCGCCTCTCTCTCCCTCCCTCTCTTTCTCTCTCTCCCTCTCTCTATCTCTCTCTCTCTTTTTTTTCCAAATAGAAATCTACGAAGGCCACTTACCCAGCCAGAGGCGGCACGTAGGGGAAGAAGTATGCCTCGTGATGGTCCTAGCAGCAATTCGATGTTGCTGCTGCCATCATCGTCGTCGACGTCGTTGTCGTTGTAGCCGACGCCAACTTTTGCTGCTGCTGCTGCTGCTGCTGCTGTCATCGTCAATTAGTTTTCTCACCGCAGACATAACAATATATTTTATGTATCGTTTGCTCGTTTCTTGCATTTGTGTTGGTATCCTTGACCGTTGAAGGTTTTGCATTTTTCATCGGAAAGGACGACGACAACGACAACAACAGCAGCAGCAGCAGCAGCAGCGGTAACAGCAACAGCAGCAGCAGCAACAGCAGCACTACAACCAACAACCAATATTTGAAGTCGCTTATTGAAAAATTTCCTAATTGGGTCGAAATTCCAATCTAACAGAACAGCGATTTCAATTCGGCATGGGGCGCTGTATTCGGCGGCTTCCGACTTCGTTTTTCTGCCTGTTTTGTCTCTGCCTGCGGCTGCCTGCAACACTCTGTGGCAACATTTATCGCCCGCTGCAATAGAATGTGAGAATTGATAAGTCTGACGCTTTTGCAGGTGCAATCAATAGATGGATTACACAGTAATCCACACAGAAGGAGCATTTATCTGCTTGTCCAAAGTGAACATTAACCCTGCGGTTAAGACTCTTAACTGAACTCTCTAACTGTTTGGCATTAGTGTGAATCATTGGCAATTGCCAGGTGTTACTTTGTTGCAACTTCTTCTTTCAGCCCTTTGGGGCTTAAATTTAAAGCGAACAAGTGCTGCTTAATAAAGTTTCGTTTACAGATTTAATTAGGTAAAATTTATTTCTTAACTAAATTGTATACCATATCGGGTATCGGTAACTATAAGATATAGAGCTAACAAAATTGTACTTTAGGCTCGTATATGATCATAGAGTTATACATATATGATATATGGATGTTAATTTGTCTTTTAATGCGCCCTTTCCTTTCATTTAGCGCTATTTAAAATATGAAAAAGTTAAAAATGGATTGAGTCTTATGAATTTTCACCTGGTAAAGGGCACACAAAAGTCGGCGTAATGAGTTACTGATTTAGTTTTTTAAGAATAAATAATTTGCCATTTGCCAATCATTTCAAAACCAAGTCAAAAAATATTGATTGAGAAATGATTTAGATATGGGTATTTATGTATGTATGTATGTATGTATCTTATAAGTATCAACCAAGTTTAACTCCTGGTTCAAGAGTACCCCAAGAAAGCAAGAAAAGGACCAAACAAAAGTAGTTTACATTTCATTTATATTTAAGAAATTGTTCACCATAATACTAAAAGTATTTTGGACTCGGTCCCCCATAACTATCCTGACCTGGGGCCTTCATATTTTTAACCCGGCCCTAGATATTTTGGTCCTATTGGTTATTTGATTATTCATTACGTTCTTTATATGATTGTGAAAGTATTCTGATATATGAAATTTCAATGTAAAAGAAACCCAAATTTAACAGCAATGGAGGAGACATTATCTGTATTAAATAAAATTATTTAATCATTTATAAAACTTTTGAATAACCAACTATTACATATGCAAACAAAACAAATTATATAAATTAAATGATAATTTGGCTGTTCCTTTTCTCCCAAGCATTTAAATGAAAAAATGAATAGTATTATTAATTCTCTTTGACAGTTAATGACCGCTCTGAGAGGGGTGGGGGTGGGGGTGTAAGTTTCTCATGCTAAATTCATGCAAAATTCAAGAAAGTGAAAAGCTCAAAGGATGGCTACTTTATTTGCTGAATTGCTTCACCTGCCTGAGTGGAAGAGTTGTCATTGTGTTGCAATTGTTGCATGATTTCTTTGTGGTGCTGGCTGGGTGGGTGGTTGGTTACAAGGGGGGGCAGGTACTGCTTTCAATAAGCATGATGCCACGATGAAGAACTGTACAAATATCAAATGGGAGAGGCTAACGGAAGCAACGTGCTCTTCAAGTAATGAGCAAATACCTAAATGCAAACAGAAACATATAAGTTCATATATTTGCATATATACATGGATATATGTATGTATGTATGTATATATGTATGTGTGATTGTATGTATGTATTTGGGCGCAAACACACAATGGACTCAGACTCGGACTCGGACTTGGATTCGGTCTCAAGTTCATTCAGGTAAACGCTGGCAGCAGACACCTGAAACCTGATGAAGTTTTGAATTCAAACGCTTTACAAATTACACAATGCAAAACGAACAACTGGCCATTGAATGTGGCCAAAAACCAATCGAATTGTTATCAATTGCAGGAATTGATTTCGTTAAAATCTCCTCCCCCACCCCCCTTCTGTGTTATCCATGTAATTTCAGGGAAAATCAATTGCATAAGGCAACCTTTGATTAGGCTCCAAGTTTCAATAATTGCGCAGCTGCTGGATCGTGGAGCAGATGAGCTGCCATTTTGGATTTGTTATTCTGCCCCCCCTCACCCTCCCCCCACACTACCACCTCTGCAAAACGGCGTGAAACATGAATTATGCTGCCGTTGATGTTGTTGTTGTTGTTGCTGTTGTTTCAACCGGACGATATGGACAGAGTGGACGGACGCCGAAAGCTGATCGCAAGGCGTTGAAGGCGCTGGATAAGCCGCAAACACAAAACAATACAAAATGCTCTGGAACCAGCGTAACGATGGAAAAACCAAAAAATGCCAGTGCCAGTGCCAGTGCCAGTGCAGCAACATGTCGAAACTTCAATGGACAAGATGGACTGCAGACGACAATGGACCCCTCAGACCAGTCCCCGTCGACCAGAGACCCCAAGAAGTTGCAGCAAGCTTCGGACATTTCAGTTGTATTACGAATTTATCTACCTGAGCAGCAACCATCGTCAATCGTCCATCGACGATGTTGTTGCTGCTGCTGTTGCTGTTGTTGCTGCTGCTGCTGAGGTTGTTGTTGTTGTTGTTGTTATTGTTGTTGTTGCTTCAGCCGGGTCCCCAAGGAACAGCAACATAATGGCCACCGAACGTCAAAGCTGCTACCACAACTGCTGCCTGCTGCCTGCTGCTTGCTGCTTGCTGCCTCCTGCTCATCCACCGCCGCATCCTCTTCCATGACCGTTTGTTGTTTTGCACTTTTCAGTGGAAAAAAGAAGTCCGAGTTGTGGACGATGTGGCCAAGGTTTCTGCTGGCTTATCAATACATTTGATATCTTTGCTGTGCTGTGCTGGGCCATGCAGACTGTCGACGACGACGACGACGACGACGATGACGACGACTTCGCTGTCGTTGGCATCCAATTGGTACGCTGCATCCAGCTCCTGCCTCAAGCTGCAAACAAACTCCAGACGCCTGTCTTCCCTTTCCCTCTCCATCTCCATCTTCCTCTCTCTCTTTTTCTTAGTGCCTGCTATTTCTTTTGGAGCCTTTAAAGATTGGCTGCGTTTGCGTAGGATTCATGTTGCTACTTTGATGTGTTCCATTGTTGTAGTTGTTGCTGCTGCTGGAGGAGCTGCTTGGATGGCAGTTAACATTTCGAATGCCATACAAATCGACTAGCGGACATTGGGCAACATTTCTGCACTCCGCGGATGCGACTTTGGTCGCTGTGGCAGCAACTGTGGCTGCGGCTGTTGCTGTTGCTGTCGGTGCTGCCATTGCTGTTGTTCTTGTTGCTCAGTGGCATTGTTGTATTGAATTGTACTACCAAGTTCTGTTCAATGTTTCAATTCAATTCCCGTGAAATGCGACATAAGCAATCCCTACAGTTGCAAAAACGAATCCAAAGAATTATATAACTGCAACAATTTATTTCTTTGAGCCAAAAACACAATTCATACAAGTTGTGGCTACACACTAAAGCAACTAGCATGAATTTATAGTTAAGAGGCTTTGACGCATAAGCTCCAAAAAAAAAAACAAAATAAAACCTTTGGCCACATTTAATCCTCTCACTTCTTTTCTTTCAGTGCATGTCAGCTCTTTGTTCTCGGTTTGGGCTTTGGTTGCTGCTGTTGCTGCTGCTGCTGCTGTTGTTCCTCCAAGTATTATTGTAGTCACGCCGTAACGCAGCCTTTTTGCCATTGTCGGCAACGTGGCATTATCATGGAACCGGGACAGAACAGAGAGCCAAGAGCCAAGAGCCAAATAACTACAACCAACAACTTGGCAATCAAATTTTCAATTTCAGTTTCCTCTCAGCATTAGCATAATTCGCGGAGGGAAATGCAAAATGTTTGCCTAGACCAAAGTTCGATAGAAATGTTTGATAAATATGTAGATTCAACAGATTCCAACAGATTGTCGATCTAAGATTTTGGCAATGGAAAACTTAAAAAATCCGTTTTTTTATAAAATAAAGTTAATAACAGATTTTACTAGATATGCCAAGTATTTTATAGGAAATATGATCATATTTCATTCATCTAAAACTAAAAAGGCATTAATAAACACTTTCCCCCTAACTAAAGCACAAAGGAAGTGAAAGTCCCTTTGTTATTTTAATAATAAACTAATAGTCACAGAATGATAAGACGAATGGAAAGGAGCATATACGTAAATGGGTTTAATCAATGTCAGATTTAAATGTGCAAAAGGCTACCAAAAAAATGCATTTCATCAACATTTTAAATTACTTTTTAGACGTCACTACAAAAATTTGTTAAAAGAGTTATAAAATTATAGACAACTCTTTAAAATTGTTGAATTGTTTTTCTTGCATACTTAAGGGGGCATATACGCTTTACTTCACGAGCTGAAAATGTGTGATAGATTACTTTATAGATAAATCCATTTTTGCTGTTGTTTCTATTGGCAAACTCATGGTAAATTCAATATTTTAGTTTTTAGGTTGTTGAACATAAAGAAAATGGCGAAAAAGACAATCGCCGAATGAGATCGAAAAGCAGAGAAGTGTAGATTAAGGTAAAAACCATCCAAAATCGTTGCTAGTTTATTTGGTGTATACAGATTAATTCATTTTCTTTGTTAACTTTCTGTTATTTTAAAGGTAAATGCATTAATTTCTGTCATGAAACATTCTGGTCCTTATAAATTATAATATTGTCTCTCATGTACATTTACCTACAAAATGGAAATATAATACTTGCTTGGTGGATGCTGCATCTAAGTGAGTCATTGCATTCTATTGAAATGAAACAAACTAAATATTTTGCTCGAGAGTAAACGCTTTTATGTTGGATATCATATTCAAAATGTCTTTTACGTTGTCCTAACCAGAATTAATGGTTATTTCTGTAAATTTAGGAAATTCGGCACTCTGTTCAGATGTTGGTTGTAGGTGACAGCATAATTTTCCATTAAATGTGGTCTAAAGCATTCTCTCTTGACGGTTTCGCTCAGTGGACTAAAGTCTTAAATTATTTATTTATATATGTATTTATTTCTAGTTGTTGTCAGTTGTGTTTGGTGTGTATTTTTTTTTTATTTCTTTTTTGTTTCGTTCTTGTTTTTTTTTGCTTTTTTTGTAGTTTAGTTTAGCATTTTGTGCGTTTGACAGCAGCTGCGTTTGCGTTTGCGTTTGCGGCTCGTCTGGTCTGTCAAATATCATGAGTTAGACGTAAGTTATGTGTTTGGCTGCAGATGGAACTGGCAATGGAATTGGAGATGGAGATGGAGATGGAGATGGAGGCAGAGGCAAAAAGTTGCTGCTGTCCTGCTGTTGCTGTTGCTGCTGTCAAGAGCCGCCATTTCTTTTGCATTGCGCCTGTGCGCGGAAATGCTTTGGCTGTCTCTGTGTGTCCGTCTCTCTGTGTGTGTGTGTGTGTGTGTGTGTGTGTGTGTGTGTATCTATGTGTAGAATCGTTATGGAAGCACACAAGAGTTAAGCTTGTATGGGTTGCCGTTGGCCCAACCATGTCAGCATCAGCAAACAGCAACAGCAACAGCATCTGCAGCATCAGCGACCATTGTTTGCCTTAGCCCCACCACGCAACGCATCCCGCAGAGGTAGAGGCAAAAAGAGAGAGAGAGAGAGAGAAAGAGAGAGGTAGGAAGAGAGAGAGAGAGAGAGAGAGAGAAGTAGATACTCGACCATATTCGATATGCGATTCAATTGCGTTAACATCGATGTTTGTTGTTGTTGCTGCTGTTGTTGTTACTGTTGTCGCTGTAGTTGTCGTTGCCATTGCTGCTGCTGCTGTTGCTGTTGTTGTTGTTATTGTTATTGTGATTTCCATTTCCATTTGCAATTCCTTTGTATTTTCCTTGGTCGTTTGTTTGCCTTGTTGCTGGAATTTATTTTGCCCATTTGCAAATGTTTTATTCATAACTTGCAATATTTGGCATACAATGCCCAGATTGAGTTTATTTAAATATTTCGCAGAATTTCAAATTTAACAAACTGCCCAGAGTCAGCTTTATAATGATAAGTACAAACTTCTTTCCATTGCAATATTCTTATTCATATTTCAATTTGCCATAAATAAATATTTTCGCTGTGGCCATTTTAAATCCTTCACATACGCACACCAACACTAACACACACACACACACATATGCACTATCGATCCCACAAGGTTCGTTGAACTATAAACTGATGTTGTTGTTGTTGTTGTTGTTGGTATCCTAGGTAGGTCTGGTCTGGTCTGGTCTGGCCTGGTCTGGCCTTTTCAATTGACTTTTGCATTTCATTTCAAGTGCAGCCACTCAGACGCACACACACACATACACACACACTGAGCGAGTGAGATAGCAAAGAGAAAGAGAGAGAGAGAGAGAGAGAGAAAGAGACAGTAAGAGCCAGAGAATGTGGGTGAGAGTAAGAGAGAATGTTGACTAATGCTCTTGAAATTTCAAGTGTTAATTACTCGCATTTGCTACACACGCACACCCAAACAACCGCACACACACACACACACACACAGACACCCAGATTCTCCTCGGCATGTAGGTATATGGAACAACATCATCCATTGGATATCCCAGACTCAGACTCAGACCCAGACCCAGACCAACGACACCGACGAGCCTAATTGTTCAAGGTCACAGGCATGCGCATTTCTTCGGTAAATGTATTCAAAATTAATTAAAAACAACAACAGCACAGTACCAGTAGCAACAGCAACAGCAACAGCAGCAGCAGCAGCAACAACAATGCGCCAAAATGGAGCACAGCAGCAACTGGTCCTCTTGCCAAAAGGGACGCCGGCAATCACATTTACAGAGCACCAACAGCAGCAACAACAATTTTCAACTCTCAACAAATGTAGGAGAAGAGGGGAGGTGTGATGAAGGTGACTGGGAATTAGCTCAATGGCTGCTGCTGCTGCTGTTGGCGCTTCTTTTGCTGTTGCTGTTGGTGTGATTTCACTTTTCAACTCGGGCGAAAGTGTCAGTTGGTGCAAGTAATTGCAGATCCTTCCTTTAAAGAAATAAACAAAAAAAAAACAAAAATCCACAAAGTAACAAGTGACCGTCACACAGATAAACACACACACACAGACACCTTTAAAAGGAATCACCCACCGTGCCACGGCTTGCGGTTTAGTGTGTGTGTGTGTTGCCTGGTCCGGCAGCTTAATCGGTGGCAATTTAGTCAAACATGTGTTTGTAATTAAGGCGCAAGCATTTACACTACACCCGACCCGAAGCAACCTACAACTTTGCACGTAAAGGGGCGGCAATGTCCACTAGCCAGTGCCACAGTGATAACTCATTTAAGGGGCGTCTCAGCAATCTTAAACACTCTTACCATATGCCATTTAACTAAAGTGCAAAACGTATGCTCTGCAAAGGATTTCAAACTCATTTCCTCTTTTTTTTGAAAGAGGAAATTCAGCTTAGGTTATTCCACCAACAAAAATGTTAAGTTGCTTATGAGGTTCTCCACAAGACATCCTTGACTTAATCTGCAAAAGTTTTTAAGCCACAAAAAGTTCGACTGTATAATCCTTTCTTTGATATAGCAGTTTCAATTTAAAAAATTTATAATTCGATTTTTGATTCTTTTGATTTTTAAACCAATTTTAATCTAGTGCTTAAAATGTTTTTTTATTGATCAATTTAATCCTTATTTTAATCCTAGAAAATTTTGTAATTGAAGTGAAATTTCTATGAGTATTTTTTAATTGTTTCTATTCTCCTGGCAAAGAAAAAGTCCTAGGAAAAGGCCATACTAAAGTGGTAGATCTTTGTTTAGCAAGCTTCACTGTATGCGTGTGCTGCTTCCGGACTCAATTCAATTAGTCACAATTTTCGTTTCGTTTAGTTATCAAGCCGCGTTGACACTTGTGTAAAACGCAATGAATTTGTTTGGCCCGTGTGTGGGGGGAAGTGATTTACGGTTACGGATACACAAAGCTACGGCGATGGCAATGTGCGATGGCGACGGCAACGGCAACGGCTACGGCTACGGCGATTTGTTTGGTATCTACCAATACTTTGCCACATTTATCTACCACTCTCTAGCTCTTGCACATGCGCTGCAAATGTATTTGCGTTTCATTTTGTTCCACCTACCGCCCCCCCCCCCCCCCACACCCTCACCCCTTGAACCCAAAGCATTTAAATTGCAAATTACTTTTCATTTGCCATTCGTCGTTTTAATCGCGTGCTCGGAGCGATTCAAAAGCTTAAATTGTAGTTAAAAATCTGTTGGCTTGAATTTATTTCAAGATTTTCTTTTCCTTTTTTTTTGTGTTTTGTTTGTCTGCTAAACAATTGTAAATATTAAGTGTATTTGGCTATATAGAATTGTTGCTAGAAGCACTCAGGTGTACCTATATATACATATATATATATGTGTATATATATTCGTATTCTTGTTCTGTCGTTGCCATAATCAATGACCTTCCACCCAACCTCAGGCGAAAAGCAGCTCTCGAATAAATGTAAATACTTCAGATTTCATGGAATTGAAGTGCAGGTAGTCAACAATGAACAGAATTCCCAGTAAGGCACACGGACACAAGAACAATGGCTGCACATGAATGAATGAGGGCGCGGAGAGGGGCAGCGGTCGCTAAGTCTGAAGCTGGAGAGCTAAAGCTGTAGCTGGAACTGGGACTGCTGCACAATTGTGTCGCCGCCGCTGAAAGACTGCTGGCTTCTTTCTCCTAGTTGTGGGTGGTGGGGATGGTGGTGTTTAGGAGAGGGGCGGCGGTGGAGGTTTACTGCCATTTTAATCGATGCGCACGCCACCTTTGCTTCTTGCCATTAGTTACTTTTTGTAGCCGAACGCCGAGTTGGTTCCTTTCCCTCTCATCATATGACACCCTATACAATCGCTCTCCCTCCCTTCCAGCTATCCGCACCCCCTCGGGGCAATGAACGAAACTGCTGCCATTCGCACGCGTACTTCACACGTCGTCGTCGTCATCCTCGTCGTCGTTGTCGTCGTCGTCCTCATTCCCCTCGCATCAAACGTGTCGCATGCTCGCTCTCATATTCCGATCATTTTTTCACACGCAAATTCTTATGCTTATTCTTTTCTACATGCCGCAAGGACCAATCGCATATAATGGGGGCGTGGTGACCGACAACGACGACAACGACGACGCCGTCACGAGAAGTCTGCGTACTCTGGCCTCAGACTCAGACTGAGACTCAGACTATGACTGTGCAACATAGCCTTTCCACTTGATGTTGCTGTTTATGTTTCGTTTTTGCGCAGCAACAATAACAGCAGCAAAGGCACGGAACGGCACGACTCGGCACGACAGGGCACAGCTTTTCCTTAAGCAGAACATAGTTTTTTCCTCTGCTCACGCGTTTATGGCATCTCCTCCCAAAGAAGAGGAGAAGGGTGGTAAATGTGTGGTGGGTGGTGTGCGGGCATTTCACTTTTCCCCCTCTTCATCTATTTTCCTTTTGGGGTTTTCGTCTTTTTTTTTTGTTTTTTTTTTTGTTTTTGGCAGCCATTTTCCCTTTGGGACATGGCGATTCTAGCTTTGGCTTTCCTTCACGCGCCTCAAAAATCAATGAAGAAGGAGCATCTGGGATGTGGCAGTCGACACATTGCGCATACGCCACCAGGCAAAAGGCAATGTGAAACCCAATCGACTCTTTATTGTGAATAAGACAATGGTTTTGAATCCACCATTTTGAATGGCCAAATGTTAATAACCCGAAAACATTCAAAACGCAACAGTAATTATTAAGGTAAGGGATGGGGAATTGTAAGGACAATTTCATTTTTCTAACCCACAGAGGATACTCGTCTAAATGTTGCCCTAAATATTGTCAGAAATCAGGAACTTCTTTTTAATCCGTTTGTTTGCTTTAGTAAGAACGACAGATAAAAATTGAGATATTATTTTATTTGGAAAATGCAATTAGTTTAAAACAAAATAAACAATAGAATGATTGGCCTTAATTCATATAATGTAATCAATTGTCGACATTTTAGACTGATTTAATGTAAACATTTTTTTAAGCAATATCAATTCCTTACAGATAACTTTGGTCCATGCTTATAGTATATGTCCAATCATTCAATTAATGCTAACGACTCAATATTTCTATAAATAAATTTTTGGCATTATTAAAATGTTTAACATTAAATACTTTTTAGTTAAATTTTCTTTTTTTATACCCAAGCAAACAGGCTAAAATAATTTTTAATCACAAGTATGCACAGATCATATTTATATTTTTCATCAGCAGGATGAGACGAGTTCATATAGCCATGTCCCTCCGTCCGTCCATCCGTTTGGACCGCACGAACTCCTCTTAGATCGGTCCAAAAAATAGAGTAGTGCATCTACAACTTTATTCTTTTTAAAGCAACTGCCATAACAATTAATATTTGTTAGCATTTATTCATTAATATTTGTTACAAATTTTATTAAGTTAGGCCGACTTTCTCATAATGGTCCCATAGAAAAGATCGGTCTGAAAACTCATTTCTTTTTACATAAAAGATTTTTCCACTTTGGCAGTAATTATGTAAGAAATTTTTTTTTTTATTTAACTAAACACAACATAAAATATCGTTAATATTATTAAGTAAACACATTTTAAAACTAAAAATTTTAAATGCATAAAATTTTGGCATTGGTTTTTACCAGAGGTCTTACTTTCTACGTTTTCTAGATGAATGGGATGAACTTGTGGTTAATTCATAAAACAATTTATTATTAATATTAATAATTACAGATTTCCAAAAGGTTTGCATATTTCCCATATATAAGCTTCTTATTAGATTGGCTGATTCAATTCAGCTGATCATAACTTTCTCGGTGTGAAAGAGTCCAATCTTTAATTTGCAAAACTGTAGCTTCCGAACTTTTATCTGAGCTATTTCTATATGAAGCGTCAATGAGACATTTACTTAAAAAATTAAATATAAAATACTTTCATAACATGCAAATCAAACGAATTATTATTATTATTTAAGAATTGTTCATGATTTATTATCATGATTTTTTATTTTCACTTTAAAAGTTTATTTTGATTCTATCTTCGATGGTGGATAACCATATAGATCCAACTGACCATTGCCTTATCCTGTTTAAATGGGATAGCTTTTTTAGGAAATTTTCATCAAATTTGATTCCAAAATAATAGATCCTTGCTCAAACTGAATAATTATTATTCAATAGTTTTCAAAAATTTCTTTCTTTTTTAAAGCATTGTAATAATGGTGTTCTATTCTCATTTAAATTCAAATTTCAAATATACTTTGAAATTATAAGAATATTTATTTTGTTTTTCCTCTCCTTTTCTTTATTGTAAGAGTAATTTCTTCGAAATCTTATGCGACTTTCTTTCCCTTTCCCCTTTTTTATGTTACATAAGTTTCATGTAAAAGCATTGAAATGGATTTTCAATCAGCCATCCAACTCTCAGGTTTCTGAAAACTTTTCAGTTTCTTGGCGGATCAAAAAGCGCACGTTTGACAGCAAACAACGGAACTAGGGTGACTCTCATCGGCGAGACGCAGGACGAGGAGGAGAGGCAGGAGTCGTTGTTGGCGCATTATTTACCATGGTTGCCGCATTGGCTTGTCGTCGCAATTGGTTACATTGCAACCAAATCCCCCAAATCATACGGACAAATAAACAGGGAGAAGGCAGGGAGACGCCAGAAAGGGCATAAACATGGGCAGATCGTCGCTTTTTGCCATATTAACTACCGAAAGCAACGTTGACGGCCATTTTTGATTTTCGCTTCGATTTAAATCCGCCAAAAGGTTGATGATAAAGGGCGACTGGGGGGAATGGGCACAAGTGCGGGCCTGGTCAGAAAGCGATGTTGTTTGTTCATTGGATTATCCTTTTGCTGTCAGCTGAGGTCACTTTACAGATACGTCTATTTACGAGAGAGAGTGGAGGCCAACCAAAGTGAGCGTAATCATTAAGGCTTGGCAGGGGCGGAAGGGAAATGAGAAGAGATTCTCGCGCAATTCCTTTGAAGCACAGGAAGAGAACACACTTGGCTGCCTTATCCTGCACCTGTCACACGGCAAACACAGAAAGAGTAAGTAAGAGCCGGCGAGCTGGCTAGTGAGTGAGTGCATGGATACTGACCCCATTCGGCACAGACGCCTTTTTAAATGATTTATTTTAATTTAATCAGCTGCCAAACAGAGCAATGATAAGCACCAAGCAACGCAAAGGCAGCTTCTCCAATTATACCGTGCAAATCGGCAGCAAAAGCCATGAAGCAAACACAGACATATGTTGCACTCATTCGCTTACAAAGCAGTTGCTGGATGCTGGAGAGGCACATGGAGAGCGGCAGCACTAGCAGACTCTGAGGCAGCAATGGCCACATAATTGAGGGTTCAAGTAGCGTGGCTCAATTTGTGGGAGCGTTTCGCTTTATTACACACTTTCGACACGGCGACATGGCGACACGGACACGGATACGGATACGTATACGGAGGTAAGAAATGGTAGTACCCATTTCCCAGTACTCATCCAACTCTCAGGTTATGAGGAAGCCAACCGTATATACATATATGGGGACCACCACTCAAATAGCGTCAGCTCCGGCTGCTCCTTCTGCTCTAATGACTGCCTAATAGAAAAATTTGCTTGCTCCCTCCGATAATGGGTTGGCTGGGTTGGCCTAGGCGGGTTGGCTGGCTGCTTCTTTGGGAAGGACTTTCTTTGACTTGACGTGTGCACGTTTCTTACTGCGGATTGTCGTAATAAACTTGTGTAATAGAATAAACGCCACACGGCCCAAGCAGACTCCTGGCGGGCTCGAGTTCGGTTAATGGGTGGGATGATGGTTGGTGGGTTGGTGGGTTGGTGGGCTGGTTGGTTGCGGTGGCCCCGGCAGTACACGTGCGGCTTGTTCGGATTGGAAAAATCTTTGCTTTGAGCACGTGCACGGGATTTTACATAATCAAGCACCGACAACTGCATGAATACACACACAAAACACACACAAACAAATGTATATACACAAAAAAAAAAACACCACACTCACCCACACACACAAACACACACACACACACACACACTATGCACATGCGTCGGTGTCAGTCAGGCTAAAATATCTGGCTTTATGCAAGCATCACACACTCCTCACACTCCTCTCACCCACTGACTGCTGTTTCGAGCACGAACCACTCACCACTTACCACCGCTCGCCACTCACCCACCAACCAACCACCCACTGAGACAGCCCGCTGGTTTACCCGCTGGGCTCAGCTCAACCCACCTGAATTCGAGCTCTTAACCGAAAAGCTTCTGTTTGCTCAAAAGATAGATTTTGACTTTTACAAATTTTCGCACAAGTTGCCAGGCCAGGCCAGGCCAGGCTCAGGCTCAGGCTCAACATCAGAATCAAACCCATCGACGAAAAAAATGGTGAACGAGACGCAGCATGTGACCGTATAATAGCCTTGGCGGGGTTGCCAGTACCGCCGCAGGTATTTCCACGGATTAAAGCACGCAAACCGTGTCATTTGACACCACTTGGGTAATCTGAAATGCCGTCGTCGTCGTCGTCGTCGTCGGCTGTCTCTCCTGGTCAACCCCATTCCCCAGCCCACTGTCAATCCTCCTTCTGGCCCAGTCAAATCGCAAACATATTTATTTTTAATGACGTAAATTCTCAGTAGCGATAAGTTAAAATTTGTTTCAATATAACACGCTCCCTCTGATGGCTGGGGGGGGTGTGTGGCTGAGTGGATTGCTGCGGGGTAGGGGTAGGACTGAGAAGTATCATCTAGAATTACTTTCTATGACCGACATTTTAGTTTGTTTTTTCTTTAATAATTTGTTTTTATTTTTGAATGCCACATTAATAGATAAAAGACAGGAGCGGATTATGAAGTTTATTTAGTCAAAAAGATCAAATAAAGCTAATTTTGTGTTTGAATGCACAAAAGGTATTACCAGCAGACTTACTTTCTAAAAGTATTCAAAAATCTTTAACGCTAAAACTAGTTGGGAATTGCAGCCAAACAATGCGAAAAAAGACAACCAAAAAAGAAAACGTATTACGTGAAATGCATAAAATTTCGAAAATAAGTATTTTAAATGACAAATTTCAACTCGTATATCTTCTTGCGTTATAAATGTGCTGGTTAATCATAAAATATTTCATGGTAATGAAACATGTTTCTTTATGTGGTCGGGTCATTGTCAATGGTTTATGAGTCTCCTTGTCATGTGGACCAAAAAAAGGTGGCCAATTTCTTTTTAACCGCCACAGAAAACCAAGAACATTACTAGAAATAGAAACAAATAGTCCTACATTCATATAATTTTTTATGTGGGTTCGCGTTATAAGCATAGGCGTAGACAATGCTGGAACAGGGGTCGACTAAACGTGCAACTGAAGCAATTTTAACTTTCAATAGAATATAAATTTATTAAAAAATTATAAATTAAATAAAAAACTATTTGACTGGCATTTTCTTGGAAAATAAGTAAGTGATTTTATTCCCCAAAAATAAAATAAGAAATAAGAATTCAAATTGATTGTAAGAAAACAATGTCCTTGGCTTTAAATAGTCGGAAAAACTTCTTATTTTTTAAATGTTCACTTACTAAAGCTAACATATTTGTATAACTGTATGAGTATGGATAATTTTAAGGATAAATTTGAAAGGTTTTGAATGCAGTCCTATGTTTATCTGGCTTTATAAGAAATCATTCGAATGACGTGATCTATTTGTCCTTCATATGAATCAGCTGAAAATAATATACATATAGACATATGTATCTATAACCCATTCAGAGTCTTAAGGTTCTGGGCCTATTGTATAGATAGATAGATGAATATTTCGTGAATAGGTGAAAGACAGATTAAGTGTTTTACTTAAATTGGAGACTAGTGACTGCTAATGTTAGGAGCAGATTTTGGCTTCGTCCCCGTTTCTTTAAATTCCTACCATAACCATGACAAGGTACATATGTAAGGAAAAGTATATATGTGCATACTTATGTGTGTATGTGCGTGTGTGTGTGTGTGTGTTTGTATATTGGTATGTGGCTCATCTTTCTAGCCTTGGTCTTGGTTTATAGTTCCTAAGTGCGGCCGTTTTTCTTGTTTCTTTTTTCGCTCAGTTGTTTTTTTTTTTGTTTTTTATAATAATTTGATCCCCTGGGTCCCAATTTGTGACTTTGACTGCGGCTGCTGGTGTGTTATGTTGTAAAACACGATGTCCACGCTGATGCCGATTGCCAATGCAATTGTCGCGACAGTCGAGTAGATTGACTCTTTTGTCCTTATGGCACGAGATCCGTGTATAGAGAGGAACCACAGCAGCAGCAGCAGTTGGAGTAGCAACGACAACAACTTTTATGTGTCCCCAAGGCTTGGTCATATTTCTTGCAGTGCTGTCATAAAAAATGATTGCTGTTGCACACGTTGCCGTGGCAGCACGACGAGGTGGCAGCAGGACATACCGAAAACTCATAGCAATAGGATTCGGCTAGAATAAGGGTAAGGGCAACCCCTCCCAGGAACAATGAGTGAGACAATAATGTCAGTGGCCATGCCGAGTGGCTTTTTGTTTATAATTTTCCATAATATTAATGAAGCGGTCAACACTTGATTTGCTTCATTACGAAATCGACTTGGAATCGATGGTGTGGGTCTGGTGGGTTCTCTGCTTTTTTTTTTTTGAAGAGTTCCTTAAGTCCATTGGGAACTCAGCGTCGAATTGAGTTATGACTGCACTAATGCGTTCCGTATCTAAAGCGTGGCAGGGACGCCCATGCGTTCAAAGAGGGCGGGGGTTAAAGTTCAAACTTTTGTGAGCCCAAACAACCCTAATTGAAATTATGCGGCATGTTGCTACTGCGATTGCTCGTTTAGGCTATTCCGGGGGGAACGCTAAAGGATTTCATCAGGTTCGAAGGAGAACCTTTTGCGGCGGAACTGATTAGCAGACAATATGTCAAAGCTTGCCTACATCGAAAGGGGTGGGGTGGGGTGGGGTGGATGGGGGAGGGGAAGGGTGGATAACTTCAAGGGACTAAAACCTGCCTGCCTTCGAGGGTCGCTTGTCGTTTTGGTAAGGGAAAAAGTCATGACAAATAAACGGATACATGTGTCGGCAATAGTTTTGCTCATTGCCGCGATAATAATCGACGGGCACATAACAATGGCCTTTGTCCTCGAGCTGGTGCTGGTCGTCGTGGTGCACAGACACATAAAGGACAACTGAAATTACAGGATCGTTTATGGTAGGCAAGTAACCGAGTACCGAGTACCGAGTACGAGAGTCGTACACCCGCCAACGTCGCTGCCAAAACAACCCTAAGGCGATTATCTCAAGTGCTCGGCCCGAGTTCCAGTTCCCTTCCCAGTTGACGTCCCCATCCCTGTCCCTGTCCCTGTCCCAGTCTCAGTGTGTACAGCGATGCTTATCGATTACACGGCGCGCGATGAAATCATTACTCCGAATTAAATAAACGTCATACTCGCTTTTTGTCAAACCATATTTGATGTCTCAATGAGTGTACCGTGCCGATGGAAGCCTGGGGGGGGAGGGGAGGAACACAGGGGTTAGGGAATTTACATTTTATTTGGTTTGTTTGCTGTCAACCTTTTTGAGAGGTTTTACTTTTTTATTTGGGGGGGTTTTTTGTTTAATGCAAACATGTCATAATTAGTTGACTTGAGCAAAGAGACAAACTATTTTTTGTAGTTTGATTAAAGTCCACAAGAGATTCCCGGCCTGGTTTGGTCACTTTCTAGTCACGGAGAATGGGGATGAGAGCCAAACAGCTGGCCAACAACTCTCGCTATCATTGTTTGACAATATATATATATATATATATTTGTATTTGTAGTACAACTTTGTTGTGATTACGGGCGATAAAGCGCTTGCAAAGAAAAGTAAATCACAATAAACAGAAGGCCCCCAAAAGAAAGTGTGAATAAAGTCGCGGACAATGATCAGCAACAATGGGGTCTTGACCAGCACCAGCAGCAGCAGCAGTGACAGCAGCAACAATAACAATGACTACTAGTGTGTGTGTGTGTGCGTGTGTGTGTGTGTAGTTACTGTAGGAAATAGAAATAATAATTGTGACCACGTCATGGGCACGTCAGGCTCAGTCAAGCAAAAGCAACAGCAACAGCAACAATTGTTGTTTGGGGTGTTGTCGTTGTCGCTGTTGCCGGTGTAAATTAAGTTACTTTGTAGCTTGAATATAAAACTGAAGCTAGAGGGCAGGGTGTGGGGTGTGGGGGCATGGTACCTGAAGCTGTGCCTTCTTCCGCTACTTGCTACTGGTCTTAGAGTCCGAAACCAGTTTTTTTTTTTTTTTTGGAATCATCTGATTGTTGTGTTGCTGCCTGCATGCGTCAGCGTAAAAATTAAATCGTCAACATTTTATTGATTGTTCGAATTTGAAGCGAATTTTGCATGATCATTGCCGGCTTTGATTCAGTCTCAGTAACTCAGTGTCTCAGTTTTAAGTTCTCAGTCTTCCTTCTTTTATAGCACTTCCTATGGCCTCCCCCTCCGCTCCCCCTGGTTCCCTTTGTATCGTGTTGTCGTGGGATTGGGCTCCCAAATAAGAAATGCCGTCACGTAGGTACACTAATGCGTTTGCGTTTCTTTAAATTATACAACTACGTAATGACATTGAGGCGTTAGTCAAATTGACTGACAAATTATAGGAGACGCTCCTGGACAGAAAACGAAACGTACATTGGAACGATCGACAGGAAATGCGAAATTCGGTAGCGCAGGGCTACAAGCCGCATTTATTAATCACCAATCAATGTGAAAATATTTGGCTCAAACATTTTTTGTTGGGGCCATCCCCACAAAAGGTTGTCGTCTCCAGGTAACCGAACCCAATGCAAAGATCACACGAAATAGGCGTAGCCATAAATTAGATTCTTATCGTGTTTGAATGAAGGGATATGAAGGGAACCTAATGTGCGTCTTAGCTGGGACACAGACAGGGAGACAGTCCCTTGCCTAAGTTTTAGAGTTCTGAACTCTGGGCACTGGGTGGTTGCCTCTGTCTCGAGGCGATCCAATTAAGTGGTAATTTTTATCATTTTGGCGTCGCTTGGCTGGCCCAGTTTCTTGGCAATCCTCATGGCATATTTGCTGACAAACGGAAGCGATACGTTGACATTGTTCTACGTAAAAATACTTGATGGGACTGAGAACATTTGCCACTTCAGTGGAAACTCATCTTCCCAAAACTCCTTTCCCGTCCTTTCCCGGTGGCTGTTGTTCTTCGTCGTCTTCGTCTTCGTCTGTCGCTGTGGCTATTTGGTCGCTTGTTCCCTGCTTGGTTGACTTTTATTTGACTGTGAGTTCATAAAAAGTATTTAAGATTGACCTGCTAATGATTTTGGCATATATTTTCGAATCGAAGATGCCTCTCCGATTGACTCTTTGCTTTGCGTACCCTGGAAGCCGACCCCCATCCAAGTGCATGCATCATTGTTTATGGCGTAGACACACACACACACACAAACACACACAAAAACATACACACAGAGGCGTAGGTGAGAGTTTTGTTCCATTGTTTGCCAATGGCGTCTCTCTTGCGTTCCTTTGTTCCCTTCCATTCCATCCCATTCCATTCCATTCGTTGCTCATACATGGCTGGTACGTGTAGGTGAAACGCCAACGCAGCGTGCAACTTGCTAGTGAAGCGGCGGCCAATTCAATGGTTCCATGATCGGTTCTCGGTGGCAGAGGCGGAGACGGAGGCGGAGGCGTACTTTTGGGCATGCATTTGGTTTACCAAAAGTATTAACACTCTTCTGTTCGGTATGAGGTGTGAAATACTTTGATCATCATCGCCGCACACTAACTTTTTTATATCGCTATACAGTATTTTTTTTTTTTTATAATCGATAACCACTAGTTTTTGGCTTATGCGTGGATTATTCCAAGTTTATTGGATTACAATACCCACACTGAAATCAGTTCTCGTTTTTGTTAAAGTTGAGTCATTTGAAAAAGGGTATGTTCATTTTGGTCCGACGTGTGCAACGCATAAAAGGCAGCATCTCCGCTTACATAAACTATATATATTCTTGATCAGCACAATAAGACAAGTTCGTTCATCTGTCCATCCATCTGAATTAGCGCAAACTCTTTCTAGACCACTAAAGCTACAGTGTTGAAATTTTCAATGTAGTCTTCTATGTATATATATATCTCTTCAGACGGATCTGACCACTATATCATATAGCTTCCATAACATAACAATCGGTCGAAAATTCAGTTTTTCTTTTTCAAGCGATTGTTATAGAAATTAATATTTGTTGGTTTAATATTCCTATTAACATCAGTGCCAAATTTGATCAAGATCGGGCGACTATAACATACAGGTGCCATAGGAATATTCGGCCCGAATGCCAATTTTGGTCGCGAAACAGAAAAACAGAAAACTAATTGTCGACTTTTCACAAAAAAGGTAAAGTTAGGTAAGTTTCTTCTATTTTAGTTTATTTACTTGGAAATAATGCTCTTGATGCGTTCCTCTCTCTGCCTCTCTGTTGGGATCAATGCAAACTAAAATTATAAAGTTCCCGTAGAATTTTTTCTATTGGGAATAAAATTTTTAAACAATTCTTTGGTGTTTTTAAAACTGTTTTTATTAAAATTTGTATATTTATTTGACGCTTTAAATATATTTGACTGTATATAAAGTCAACTGGATTAGACAATTATATTATAGAGTTCCGCCAAAAACTTTCCAATGAAGAGAAAAACGAAAGTTCCCGAACTAGAAATTTTAAACTCATTTAATTTTAGTTGTTTTTAAGATTTTAAACGCGTTTGTCTTCTTTTTTAACATTTATTTGGCATTAAAAAGTATTTATTATTATTTGAATTATTTTGAACATTTTATTTTTTAGGTTCAATTAAGTTCTTTGGATTGTATTTCAAATGTAAAAATTAGCCATCAATTAATAACTTTATTTGATGTTTCGAAAATAGCAAGTGTCTCCTTATTCGAAAGGTATTCAAATATCAACAGGAGCCAAGTTAACTCTGTTATTCAATCATTCAATTTCAGATCATGAATTCAGATTGAGTTTTCTGTGGGTTTTTTTGTTTTGTTTCAAGGATCTCTGTATGAAATCACAATCCTTTGAAGTGCTTGCACTTGGCAAGGAGAGAGACAACCGTTCAGCCCACTCCTCCCCCCGCCCCGCCCGAATGTGGCATATGCACTGCATTAATGGATTCAAACTCAATTGAAAACACTCGACTCCGTTTGCCCCAGCACGCTCTAATTTGATGTCATCAACGATATTCCATTGGTGGCATGTGGCGGGGGCAAGAGTCAAAACCACAAAACAACAACGGCTTAAGAATACATACAACAACTCGACTTTGACTCTCCACCAATGGAGGCAGCGGCGGCAGCAGGCCACTGATTATGAAACTGATAATTACGATACGCTTATGAGTGTAAAATGCAAATGCAAATGATGAACTCGTGCGTTCGTATACAGGACGAAGGCCAGGATGTATTGCCCTCGTCCTCGCCCTCGCCCTCGCGCTTACCACCCACCGCAAAAGCTCGTTGTACAACAATGCGTTGCGTATGCCGCATTGTAGTTGATATCAGACGATACCAACGTGAGGCACACGCATCCGTATGAAAGCAGGGCGAAGACCAAACCCAGATCCAACCTACCCGGTCCCAGTGGCAGTTTAACGAGGCTGACACGTGCACGCCTTTAATTTGTTTACAAATCACTTCAGATGCGTTACACGCACGAGTACACGGCAGAGACAGTGGCCACGGGCAGAGAACAGCGGGCAGCGGGCAGCGGGACATGCCACGCCCCATTGTATTATAGCCTCAATGGGAATGCCGTTATTTTGACTATTAAAGAAGACCAAACGAAAATGTCCAGCACGCGTTCGCTAAAATTCACACAGATCTCAGATGGGCCACACTTCTTCTCATCATCGTTTGCCACTGAATTAATGAGCCGACTTGAACGGTGCCGAAGAGAAGGGATGGGGGGGGGGGGGGGAGGAATCTGAGTTATCGAATCACTCTTTTGTTAATCAATGAGCCGCTTACACGGACTTAAAAAACACGGAGTCGAGAGTCGACTGGTTGCCTGGCCACTTTTGATGCCCTTTGTTTGAAATGGATTACACAAGCAACTACAACATATGTAACTTCTGATAAGTGATCTTTGTCAAAGGAACCGCAGAAACCTAAGGCACCAAAAGGGTTCAATTTAATAGACTAATAGAATATTGGCCAGATTAGCTATTTATAATTCAAAACTAGTCTAAACCAATTCAAAGATTACTTTGAAGTGTTTTTTGTGGGAAAATTTCTATCCTTAAAGCTTAAAGCGCATAAGAGTTTTTATGGAAAATATTTTAATTGCTTCATAAAGTAGGAAATAGTAAAAAGTGGCCTAAACCTGGTTGAATGTTTTAAAGAAAAACAAATATTTTTTATGATTATTGTTACACAAAGGTTATAGAGTTTCTGGGACTTAAAAACAAATGAAGCTATTAGTTGCGCCGACTACAGTAAACCCTACACCAAGTGGCAAAACATTTGTGAATATTTATACATTTTTTTTTTTAATAATAAGGTGAATTTCAACTAACTTGGCTTACATACTTTACCAAAATCGAACAGCGAATAGATGGAAATTTTGCGTCTTTGACCCCTAAGAAGTTATAATATAAAATCTTTAACTTCAAAAATTAATTTCAAATCACTCACTTAAGTCTCTTAAGCTAAAACAATTCAGAATAATCTTTGTAGTTTTTCATTAATTGTTAAATTTAAATTTGATGGTTGTCCAATGATCAATTTAAGGTTTTCAATGAGTAAAGGGCATACATTTCCTTTGTTTCTCCTGTTTAAATGCGTTTTCAACCGTTAAACGTTTAAATTTGCACCTGAGAGCAGCAGACAAAGAAAAGTTTTTAGTTTATGAAATTTCGCAAAATTCCCTTTGTTACTGAAGATGATAAGGTAAATGTAAAGTTAGGTGAGTATTTTCTTAACAAGTAATTAAATTGGGAACCGTGGGAGCAGTAAAGTCAGTGGGCACCGCCCACCAATAGCATTTGGGGGGGTAGTCCAAAACCCAATTCCAGTTGCTCCCCCATCATCAATAGAGGGACGCAAAACTCCTTTGCAACATGAATCTTCCCTTTTGGGGATTTTTGTTGGTGTTTCTCTGTGTTTTTTTTTTTTTTTTTGTTTTTTTCTTTGGTTGGTGGATGGCAACGGTGGCGCCTTTCAGCGCATACAGGCTCAAAAAACACACGCTCTTTGCCTTTCAGTCTTTTAGTCAATGATGCTAGGCAACGAATTGAAAAATCCAAACTCAGAAAATTGTACACAATTTTCTGTCTATTTAACTTTTATGGTTATGGAATGGAGGCGGTGGCGTCGTCGGTGGCGTTGGCTATGAGTACGAGTGAACATGCTGGCTAGGGTCGTGCGTTGAAAATCCTTTTTGCCAGCGCCCACATAAAGAAACATAAAAACCATTTCGCTTTGAAACTTGGCAGGGAATAAAAAAAAAACAAAAAAAAACAAACCAGAGAAGAAAAAGCAACAACAACCCTAGCAGAGCTGGAAATGCTTAGCTTCGGCTCCCATGCTCCAGTCAAAAGGGAGCCTGCGGGCTGCCTTTGGCATCCATCCGATGAACAGAGAGAGAGAGAGAGAAAGAGAGAGGTAGAGAGAGAGGTGGGAGAACGGAGGTGCCAGGGAAATGGATGGGTCTCCGGCTTCGAATCGGCATGGTTGTCAAAGTTTACGTTTCACTTCGAGTGCGGTGTGCTGTTTTGTTTGTTGTTGCTGCTGCTTTGTGTGCGTAACAGAATGAGGACGGGCAGCCGGAGTAGCAGCAGGACGAAGGATCACAGGCGCAGGCCAAGTGTGAGTGCCTCCCTTCATATCACTGTGTAGATGTGTGTGTGTGTGTGTGTGGGTGTGCCCTACAAAGCAACCTTTTGGTGTTCCAAAGTACACACAGAACCAGCAACAAAAACTACTGCGACTACGGCGACTCTTTGGCTGCCTCTTCTGTGACTCTGTGACTCTTCTGTGTGTGAGCAGGAACCGCAGTTACGTAAATACGAAAATCCGATATTACGTTTCCATTCGTCAGTGAGTGTGTGTGTGTGTGTGTGTGTGTGGGGTGTGGGTGGGTGTATATATAATATATGTATATATATTAATGTGTTTGTGTGTGTATATGTATATTTGCTTGTTACACAAGTACTGCACACTCAAAAGTACGACAGCTGAAGCTGGAGCTGGAGTAGGAGCAGCAGAAGCTGAAACTGGAACTGCGACTGCCACTGCCACTGCCCCCTGCAACAAAAACAAAAACAAAAACTTTGCACGCAAAACCAAAGCCAAAGCCCTCATTTCGAATCCTTTTAGAAAACACTACAAACCGAAAAACCCAACGGTAGAGCAGCAGCAGCAGCTACAAAACAAAAAGTTGAAATGGCAAATTCAACGGCAAAAGACAAGCAAACTCAAGTCTTTCGGTCTCTCAGTCTCCCAGTCTCCTAGTCTCCTAGTCTCTTGGTGTGTGCATCGTGTGTGGGTGGATGTGGATGTTGATGCATCCAGCAGCCACACCCAATACAAAACGTGCCAGGAAACTGCCATAGCAGCTGCTACCGAATGCCAGAAGCTCCGCTGGCCCTAACCAGACAACAAAAAAGAAACAGACATCACTAAGTTCGATAGGCCTAGTCGACAAAAAGATGCCCTGTAGATGAAATGTGAAAACTCTTAACTTATTTACTTCTAAGGGCTAAGAACGCAAGTTTCTTCAGAACTTCTCACAATGAAAAAAGTTTGAAAAATATGTTTTTAAAATGTATACAAAAATATTGATGAATTGTTAATTTTTGAAGCGTATTTATTCGCTGTTCTTGCTCTCCTTTGCGTCTCCCTTTATTGAAGTTCTTTTAACTATTCTGTGAGCTTTACTGCTGTCAAGTGCTAATATACCCCACACATACCCTTTGATGGTAACAAAGAAATAAAAAACTGAAAACTTGCAGTACATGCAATACGGCACAGAAAATGTTCAAGAGTGTGCCCGGGGCCAGTCAGAGAGTCAGAGTCAGTCGGCAATGGCGGCAGGGTCGACTCGAAAGAGGCAGATTCAATGGAGATGGTTATGGGTATGGGTATAGGGATAGAGATGGAAGGAATGGAATCGTGGTGCAGATAGGAACGGGGTGCGGGGGTGGGGGCAACGTCGACGACACCACCTTTGTAACTTTCCGCAGACATTCAACACTTTCGAGCAACAAGAAAAATGTAAAAAGCAAATGCAAGTACGAGTATCTAAAAGAAAAGAAAAACAGAAGGCAGGAGAGCCTCTGATGAAGGTAACGGGCAAAGGGTATAGGAGAAGGGGGGAAACGGCAGCAACAACTTGCAAAAGATTTCAGCACATTGTTGTTTTATGCTCCACTGTATGGGTTGTTGTTGTTGTTGTTGTTATTCACAATTGCAGGCACATAGCGAATGAGAACGAGCTGAAAGTTTTTCAAGCAGCACTTTGGACCTTCGCGCGTCTCCTCTTTTGCTCTATATGTTTGTTTGTTATATACGCGTTGATGTATAAACATGCCACACAGATACACACACACACACACTCACTCATTGAGTGAGAAAGAGAGAGAGAGAGAAAGGCAGAGACATACAGACATAAATGCACACGGCACAAGGCAGGTGGAACCCGCAACTCAAACGTAAAACACAGCCAGCACTTTTGAATTTTTATTCTGAAATGCGAAACTCAATGACAGCCATCGACAACGATGTCAGCAACAGCAGCAAAAGCAACGGCACCAACCAACATCCCCAACAGCAGTCCCCTTGCCCCAAATGGGTATCCCTAGGAACACATACAACCCATCCCCAACCCATTTCTCCTCGGCCCCCCTCTCCAAAAAAAAAACAACAACAACAAACTGAGCTTGGTCTCCAGCAGAGTCATTGTGGCATAAAAATCACATTGTCAACTTGAGAGCATCTATCAATTCTTTTAATTGATCCTTCTCCGTTTTATTTTTTCTTCGACATTACCAACGAGGACGACAACGACAACGACGACGACGACGACATCGACATCAATGACGTTCCCAGGCTCATAACATGAATTCCATATGGAAATATGACCGAATTCATTTGAATAATTGCTGGCAAAGTTTTGTTGTTGTTAGCCATAATTGGACCATCAAAATATATTTAAATATTAATGATAGTTAATATCTTTGGGTGTTAGAACTTTCATCAGTTATTAAAGAATATACATACCTTTTAATGTTTTCAATTTGAAATTTAAAACTATTTTAAAAACTTTCGTGGCTAATATCTGTGATTGCAAATTGCATTCAATATTTTCGCACATTTTCCTTTCAATCAAATATTGAACAAATATTTGTGTGCACATTTTTAAGGAATTTTTAATAAAATTTAATGCTATTGCTAACATAATGCGTTTAAACTGTTGCCAAACAATTTATTTTGAGGAATTAAAAAAAAAAATATATATGTATATCAACTTTTGTACAAGTATTTAAACATTCGCCATACATGTGTAGGTACTATGCTTTCTATACAGGGGCGGACTTGGAGATTAAATGGTAAGACAAAGATTATCGAAATTTCAGCCTACTACCCTAGGGCGGACTCAACATACTAACCATTAATTTAGCTAGAAACTTTCAAAAAAAAGAGCTACTTGTGCAAAGAAATTTTACTTAAATATTCAATTTTACATAAGATTACAATAAACGCTTGAAAAAATCAACAAACAAAATATTATTTGCGAAAGTTTAATTAAAAGGCAAAATATAATTAGACCTTCGTTGGGCCCAAATGAACTCTTCTCAAAATCCATCACTGTTTGTACATACTTTTATATATTAGGAAATGTATACTAAATACGAAAAGCTGACAATGCGAATCCGATACTTACTGCCAAAAAAAAAAAAAAAAAAAAAATCCATGCATACGCCCTCTCCCTCGTCCTTCTCTCTCCTAAACTTTCTCACCCCACTCACTCACCCTGTTCCCTGTCTGAGGCTGGTTGTGTTTCATAAGCCATCAAAGCAACAACAACAACAACAACAATAAGAATGCAGAAGTGGCAGTAGGAGCAGAAAAGAAATCGACAGCAACCAAAAAAAAAAAAAAAACAAAAAAAAACAGAAAAAACTTTAAGGCCAAGAAGAGCAGCAGAAGAGGGAGAGAGAAAGAGAAAAAAAGAATAAAGAAGAAAAAAAATCGTAAAATGCTCCAAAGCAAAAATCTAAATAAATAAGACCTGCTCGATTTTCTTAAAAACTTTTTTTGCCTTTTACAGCAGCAACAGCAGCAGGAGCTGCCGAAGGAGCCCAAGCCCAGTCGAAGTTGTAGCCAGCCACCGCCCGCCGCCATAGAGATCCAAAGGCGCATACACACAAACACACACACACAGCAACCCCCCAACTCAACAACAACAACAACAACAACAACAACAACAGAATTAACAACAAGAACAGAAGAAACAGCAGCGACAAGCAAAAGTCTTCTTACTCTTATGTACCGAGAGACTGAGACCAGCCAGCATCTTCTGTGAGAGCACAAATATTCCTGTCATGGGGTCCATCGTGCGGCCCCCATCGCTCTCCCCGCCGCCCACCATCCGCAGCAAACGTGATGAACAGAGCGGGGGAGAGTAAATGCGGCAAACGACGACAACAACACCACGCCCACTTGGACGAGAAAGAGAGCGACATACTAGCACAAACGCAAATCAGCTGAGAGCGCCGCCATTTGCCGAAATGGCAGCCCATGAGCGTGAAGGAGCAGGCAATACAAACCCCCAGTACCAGCACTAACACCAACAGCGACACGACCACCAATGCACACACACACACACACACACAAGTGAGCGCACACACACACGACGACGACGACGACGCACACAATGAAAACGAGCTGCAAGAAAACGAGAGACCAGAGCCAGGGAGGGATTACTTTCGAACGTTCTGAACAAACATTATTCCAAGTTACGCAGCTCTGCTGACTGGTTGTGTGCACGCGAGAGCTCCGGTTTATGGCACCGTTACGCTATTTCGAATACGAATTCGAGTCTGAGACGAGGCTTTAAGCGAAGTCGTCGAAGTTTTGTATGTTGTCGCGTGAAGGAAAAGAAAAACCGTCGTTACTACACGTCGCACGTTGCTCGTCGCACGTGTGGAGCTGCAACGAAAAAAATCTCAGTGCCAGTTTTGCCGCGGGCACAAGCCACAACTAGCCGCCACTACCTTCTGCAGCACCTTTAACCTTTAACGCCGTTGTAACCCCTGTGCCGTCGGGTTTTCGCAGGTTGACCTACGCGCAGCTGCTTATTTAGTTATCAAAAATAAAAAAAAAAAAACAGAAAACCTAAACTACGATCGGAGTCGGATCTGCTGTCGGCCATAAGAGGCAAAAAGAGCAAAGAAGTCGGAGGCGCATCCGTCTCACTAATGCCTTATCAGTAGCATACATCTTGGGCTGCCGTAGGAACTCGAACAGAACAGAACAGAACCAAACCAAACCAAACCGAACCGATCTCCGATGTGTCCTCAAGCGGCCACTACCACTCAATTTGGATTTCGAGTGCCATTCTCTCGCGCTGTCTCGTAAATTAATGTCATAAATTAATTTGGAACTCTCTGTCCGCTGTCTGTTGCCGCTGCTAGTGCTGCTGCTGCTGACATTGCAACCGGTGTCGCTTGTTCCCGTTGCCGCCGCCGCCGCCGCCGTCGCGATCGTATTCGTAGTCCATCGACCATCGAAGTGGGCATCTGTGTGCGGTCAGGAACCTACTACCTGACACACCACCGAGAGTCAAGTGAATGTGTGTGTGTGTTGTTGGTGTCCGCTGCATGTGTGTGTGTGTGTTTTTTCGTGTGATTGTGTGTCGTTGTCGTCGTCGTCGTCATCGTCATCTGTGTGCTCGTGTGTGACCCTAATGTTCCTT
The DNA here is from genome assembly GCA_024703675.1 of Drosophila nebulosa. Classification (NCBI taxonomy): domain Eukaryota; kingdom Metazoa; phylum Arthropoda; class Insecta; order Diptera; family Drosophilidae; genus Drosophila; species Drosophila nebulosa. The sequence goes on along the minus strand of CM045725.1, from coordinate 9,377,077 downwards.
AAATTACCTTGAAGCTAAGAAAAAAGAAAAAAATTAATAATAGAAAATATCAAATCTACATTCATATTTAGTGAAATAACCAATACAATAAGAAATCCATATAAACACACACACAAACACACAATACCTACATACATACATACATATAAATCGACATACATACATACATATGTATGCATGCATATCCCCATAATAAAAGTCGTCAACGCCCAGCGGAGAGATTGAAGAATTGAAGAAGAAGATGCCAACATGCCAATAAAAGTGCACATAAAATCTTAAGCCCATAAATCGACAAACGTTCAAAGAGTGCTTTTCGCCAACTCGATCGTAAATTAAGCTGTCTCTTTGGCAGGTCCAAGTGGCAGCAACAACACCAACAACAACAACACCAACAACAGTAACAATCATACGCAAAACGAAAAAATAAAAACCGTATTTATATATGCGACAAGTGTCAGGATTAACCAGGACCAATATATATATATATATACATATATATACCGCCATAGCCTTCGCATCACATTGCCAGTAGATTACGTCTAAACGGATAAAAAGCAACGATAATACAACGCGAGACAGAAATCATCCTTGGAAATAGACCTCGTGTCATTCCAAAAGACGCACATGGGCGTCTGCACCGAGGAGCGCCCTGTGATGCATTGGGTAAGTCCCCCCCCCCCCCCCCCCACCCTTTCACAAATCAGTAGAGTGGAGTAGAGTGGAGAAATTGGAGTTGGAGTTAAATACGGGGGCACTGCGATAAGCCAGACATCCCTGTCGATTATGCCTGACAAATTTATGAAACATTTCATTTCAACTCATTGTCAGTTGATCGTTGGAACACACTTGACTCAGCATCAGGTCCACGATCCACAGAGTGCTGATTAATTTGTGATTTATCTCGAAACCGGGTTACCAATGTTATCACTGCCAGACCAAAAAGCTAGCAAACCAAGCACATAGCTAGCAGCTACATAGCTGGCCCAGTCCCGGCAGACAACCAACAGTGCGGAGACGAACGGACGGACGGACGGAGCGACAGACAAACGGCGACAGCAAAGGCCACTGCCGTATCGATAAGAAACCCCCTTGTGCATTTTAAATTCTGAGGAATTCTCTTACTATCGGGAATTTTGTATGATTGCCAGTGCAATCGTGGGGTGTGTTGCCGATAGGACAGATCAGATTCAGCTCTGAGATGAGCTTTCCATTCCCAACTCCCCATTGCTCACTCACCACTGCCCAAGGGTGTACTTTCTATAGGCGCAACAATGAGTGTGTCAGAGCCACTGGGTTCTGTGCTTCAAGGCGATCTTATCTCAAGTTTTTTATTCTTCGAAATTTCTACTATCTATCAAGCCATTGGCTCTATCCGGACGTAATCGTCACTTTTATTGTCATGATCTACGCTATTTTACTGTTCCGACACAAGTACGATTATTATTCTCAACAACATTAAACCATAGGCGAATCAATAAATCTTAGAATTCAATATTCTTACTATTTTTAATCTTTGGCTGTAATTGTTTTTATTCTGTTTATCAAATTTTAAATACAGAATACGCTTTTTCAAAATACGCTCCTCAAAATGTAGCCCAGTTGGATTCTGTTTCTAAACATAATGGAATAAAGAAACTGAAGCATTCTTGATTAGACTTAAATTCCATTCTATAGTTTTTCTAAGGAATATTCTTTCAACTCTGGGAAGTTTGTGCGAAAATTGAAATTTATTAATCGAATCTACTTACTCAGTAAAATATGTTGGGAATAGCATGATTAGGATGATTGATATTAGTAGTAATTATTTATAGTTTTAATATTTTTATTATGGATTTAAGGTTAATAATTTTTTAGGAAGTAGACTTATTTCAATAGTTAGCTGCACTACATAAAACAACAGTTTTTAAAAGCAATTTAACCAAAGAATTTATATATTATATATTTTCTGGTATCTAGTGTTTTAACTGGGCTAAGACTTAGCAAATTATATGCTTGTATGATTAGTATCAATGTCGAACGATAAATCTTCTAATAACTTGCAATTAGTTTAGAACCGATAATTGCCAATTGGACAACAAATTAGCTATCATTAGACAAATTTTCTTACTTTTTTAATAATACTGTACTACCAGCAAATTAAGACATATAAATTTGATTGTAACAACAATATTGATTTATTTCGCTATAAAGACCATTTTTAAGGTGATGCTAAAAGAAATGTGTCTCCATTTGAATTCACGAGTCAAGTGAATAGAGCGTTTCATATTTCATCGACATTATATCAAGTCATTAGCAGTTAAGATTTCAGATAATTCATATGAAATCATCGGCGATTTATAATTAGATTTTTTTCTTCCATAATTTTTGATTATATTATTTAAATGTTTTTTTAGGGCAAATCTCTAACACATTTGGCACGTGCCAATGAACTATTGTCCATTGACTTATATCTATCGCATTTAGCTGTGAATAGTTTTTACCAATTTGTTCATACATTAATAAATTATTAACGTTTGTGCTTTCAATTAGGGTTTTTAAAGCGTTCAAACACGAACCATGAAAAAATTTCAATTGAATTGTAGTCATTTTTACGAATATTTAAAAAATGCAATTGAAACTGAGTCCTGGTTACGATCAAGTCTTTTGTTTACACTGATGAAAAGTAATAATTCTAATGGATCAAAAGGCAAAACTTTAAATCTCACATATGTATGTGGGAGATTATGTTCTAAAGCACCAACATATTTTTGATTTTTGATCTGGATGTTATACCTATAACTGCAGCCAATAAAAAACAGCAATGTCAAAGTTAAACCTTCTTAAAAATGAGTAAATACAAGAGGATCGGGGTACATTTGGATCACTTACTCATTATTATTTATTGTTTTAATGCCAATTCAATAAAATCCAAAACATTAACATCAACGGAGATTTCCTTTTGCTTAGAAACAACTAGGAACATTTGGATTAGTTGTAACTTTTTGGTTTCATTGGATATGTATGTATAACAATCCCAAACCAAATTGCAATTTCTTGCGTTAGTATCTTATACGTCTATAAAAGACTTAATCCTTTTGTTAAATTGCGACTTGATTTCTTAATTCTTATCTTAATATCTTAAACTACAGCAAACTTTGGAAACAAAAACCATTTTTTTTTGGCTAAGATTTTGTAGCTAAAGAAATGCAATAATAAAGAAATTTCACGCAGCTTTCAATGGATACGCAATATTTTGAGAATTTCACACTTCTCGGATATTTCAAAACAAATAAGCTAACTAATGCTTATTTTGTTCTTTATGCATTGCCTCTGCTTATTTTTAACGTTTAATTTACTTGTTAGTTTAATTTAACGCACAAGTTATGCATGAAGTTTTTGTTTTAAAAGAAAGAGAGAAGAATATTTCTAATTAAAAACATAAGACTAGATCTTAGTAGAATATTTCTACTATAAAGGCGTTTATATTTGTAAATTGACAAATTTTGGAAACAGAAATTCGATTCAAGCTGCTTACTGTTCAATATTTTCCAGAAGAAGTTTATTAATTCTAAACAACAAATTATGCCACATTGAGTATACGCCATGGGGTTTTGCAGAAATTAAACGATTGACTATATTTAATTTGAAATATTTTGCATAAGGCAGACACTTGCTTACCTGTGCTTACTTATTTGCCGTAAACACCTGCACACATTGGTTCATACGCATATCTCTGTAGGTGTCTGTGAGTAGTTTCTTCTTTTTTTTATTATTTTTTTTATTTGGTTTTTTGCAATAAGTAACAACATGTTGAGTTGGGTTGAGTAATGGGAACGCATTTGTAAGAAATGTAGTTATGCCTTGTCCAATGGACATTTGTAGATAGCAGTTACTATTATGTAGTGATTCAGGCCTAAAAAGCAAAAAAAAAAAAACCAAAATGGCGAAATGTTGGACCAAGATGGCAGCCAGAAATGCACGACGAATGTTTTGATATTTTTCTGTTTCTTTGGTTTTGGCATGGGCATCACATGTTGTTTTTTGCTGTTGCTGTTCCCCTAAAGGTAACAACGTGTTCCTCAAGCAATACAAGCAAATATGTACATACATGTCAAAAAAAAAAAATATATATTTTGTAAAATAAAAAACACACACACAAAACAAAGTGAAGTTTTATTCGTTGCTAGGAACCTGTCATCCTTCTAACCCACCAAAAATAAAAACAAAAACAGACCGAAGGAGATGGAGATCGGGGCACAGTTGCAATCTATTTTCAACTAATTAATCAAAAATAAGTAAACTGGAGCATCGATGATTCGTGGCGAGGCGAGACGTGAGCACAACAGAATTGCCTGTATGAAATCTTTTACTTGGCAATGTGCGACATGATGTCTGTCTGAAATCTCTGTCTCTGTCCCAGTCCCTGTCTCTGTCCTCTGCTTCGATCCGACAGCATCAGTAGGTACTCGAGAAATATGGTGTTTTTCAATGAATGCACTGGCATCATCATCCTCCTCATCATCCTCCTCCTCATCATCATCATCATGAGCATCGTTTGTTCTGGGTCTGGGTCTGGGTAGGGTAGGACCTGTTCTGTTGAGTAGGTTTCCCTCTCATATGTTAGAGTGTCTCAAATGTCGCGCAACGTAATTCTTGGAAGAAAGCGAAAAACGGGCAAAAGTTTCTGTTTCTTTAATTGAAATCAACTTTGACTTTGCCTGTGCCGCCATAGCCATTGAAAATTAAATGCACCATTTGGGGAACAGCCTCGAAACAAAAAAAAAAAAAAATATTAACAAAAGAGAAAATATTTCAAAGCTGAGTGAGACAGCAATGAGCCATAAGCTTCTATCCCTCGTGCCCCACCCCTACCACTCGCAACTCCCATTGTATCTGTCCTGTCCAGGCCGCCTATTAACATATGCATAAATCTGTTTTTATTGCTCGCAAATTACAGCAGCAGAGCGCAAGATTTCTTGGGCCCGGCGCAAGGGAGAAAAGTCCAACACCACCTGTAGCACATCAAGGGAGCAATCAATGTGGCAGTGCTGCAGGTGCAAATAACAATCACCCATTGTTTCGCACATGCTCCTCATCCTCGTGTCCAGATATTTGTGATCACAGTACAAAGCCATTTGGCAATGCCTACGGCAGCAGCGAGTCATTTAGAAGGTAAGTCAAAACCCCTCTGAATCCCTTTCCCAAATCTATCAAATTCAAATAGATGAATAACTAATTGGATTCACACCCTTCTTGGTGCAGCTATGAAACCGCCGATCGCGCCACATTCGAAGACTCCGCGGCCAAATTCTCGATTAGCCGCAGTCGCACGGACTGCACCGAAGTCAGCGATGAGACCACATCGGGCATATCATTCAAAACGGAACCCTACGGACCACCCAGCAGTCCCGAGTCCACCAACGATAGCAAAGTAACCCGAAGTTTAGATGATTGCGCCGGCTGTGGGCGACAAATCCAGGTAATTGTTTTATCCTTTAACTATTCTTAAGATCAAAGAAAGCTTTTAAATACGTAAAACTGCAATACTAATTTGGTATATTCTAAATCATGCAATATCTAACACAAAAGATTTAATTAAATTCAACTTACTTTTGTATTCAATATGTACTTTTCATCTATTGGTCCCTCTACTAAGTAAAGATTAAATCACTTTTTAGCAAATGAAAGGCAAACTAAGCCTTCAACTTAATCATTTTTCAAACGAAATATACAGAACGTAGCTTTTAAATTTTTTTCAAAAGATTTCAGAAAATTCATTGTCAAATTTAAAAAAAAAAAAACTAGAATAGAATATATTTTTCTTATGTTTTTGCTACCATTGCTATATATGAACATACATAGGTAAAAAATGTAAGATAAACATGTTTAAAAGAGCTGGGAAATAGTTGAGCTAGAGCGGGAAAAAGTTTACGTTTAGAGCATAAATTTAAATTTAAATTTGAAGGTATTCAAAGTTTGCCAAGGGTAAAGTAAATCTTATCCCCTGTAAGATCAATGACAATATTGAAATTGATGGTAAAGCTAAAATAAAGAATCGCCCTAGACCCGAGAGATAAACTATTAAAATGAAACTTTCAAAAGAAAAAAATATTATAGAAGCTGTGATATTCTGTCTACTATTCTGGAAATTATCATATTCAAAAAAGATCTTATAAAAGCTTCAAATTTCAATCCAAACTTCATAGCAAAATCATGTTATATCTTGGATAGATAAAATAAAGTATTTATTCACAGATTCCATAATGCCTTTAATAAATAAAATTTTATTCTTCGCAAAAAAAACACCATATGAATGGCATAATTTAATCTAAAAATATGTAAAAACCTTTTGTGTTCCATATGGTTGACTTTGATTTTAGTATTATTTGAGTTAAGTTACCTGAAAAACACTTCCTTTTGTAAGTTACTCCTAGCCCCCAAAACCGTTTTGTGCCTTGGCATCAAAATGGAGTTTAATGGTGCTTAAACCGGTTTAGTATCACAGTAAAAAGGAAGCCTTTGCAATTTCTGATTGAGCCATTTCGCTGCATATAAAACATGTAAGGTTTAATTTTTTATAAATTTACAGCTTATAATAAAAGTTAAGGTAGAATGTAAATGGAATTAGAGTCGCTTGAAAAATAGAGAAGACAGGAAAATGATATTCTCAATAGAAGTCGTTGAACTACATACATATATAGGACTTAATACTTTAGTTTCATTGAAATGTCGTCTTGCCATTATTATTTAATTAAAATTTAAGTGTGAAATATCAAGAAATTTATGTTGTTATATAAACTCTTTGTCGGAACCATTATGATCCGCTATACGCTATATTCATATGTAATCTGTCATTTATGGAATGTACATTTGCCGGCTTCTCTTTGCAGGATCGTTTCTACCTCTCCGCTGTGGAAAAACGCTGGCACGCCAGCTGCTTGCAGTGCTATGCATGTCGGCAACCGCTGGAACGGGAATCCTCATGTTACTCACGTGATGGCAACATTTATTGCAAAAACGATTATTATAGGTAAGTCGCAGGTCGGAGTGCCAATGACTGAGAGGCTTCTGGGAAGTAAAATTTAACTTGGGATGCGGTTGTGTAGGGTTCGGGGAAACAGGGGAACAGGGAAGATAGGGAATAGGGCGCAATGGGCATAGACCTGAGTCAGATGAATCAGATAAAACCTCAAACTCCATGCCAAGACATTGACTAGAAAATGATTTCCAAACACGCAAATGAAATATTTATGCATGCAGCTTTTCCGAAAGCCGCCAAAAGGCCCGTCATTGTTTTGCACCACTGTGCGAAGGCTAAGCGAATGACGGTGACGAGGCGAAGCAGACCGCAACGAAGATACCACCAACACCAAGCACCAAGCACCAAACACCAAACACCAATTCCAATGCCATGCCCATAGAGTAGCACTAACTCCTCCGCCTGGCTGAATGGGTCTGCGTGTGTTCTGCTGCTTGCATTCCGCTGCATTCTCAAGAACGCTCACTCACCTCGGCGCACGCTACCCTCAGACGGAGACCAAAACGTAGACGGAGACGGAGACGAAGACGGAGAACTGCAACTTTAACTTGGCTGTGGCCTGAATGAGGCTGAAGCCCTGGTTGACACTCTTTGCTTGGGTGGGTGCATCCCACCCATTCTCTTTCCTCTCTCTCTCTCTCTCTCTGCCCCACAATTTGTGTGTGGAAATAGGAAGCTGGAATAAAACACGCAAGAATAGCGCATCGACAAAATGGAAACAGAAAACAGGTTATAATTATACCAAAATATCCAGATCTGTTGGCATTTCCTTCAATTGTGCGATGCCTCCAGCAATTTGTTTGTAAACTCTTAAGTTGGGGGAATAGTAAGAGCTGTGGCGGGCAGCAACACCTGCCTTGACGACTGCGTAAATCAGAAAGTTTATCATTGATGCGGTGCACCGAATAACCGAAAAAAAAAAAAACCTACAACATTCTCAACTTTGCCTTCTGCTCGACGTACCATAAATTCAATGCAAGTCACGCTCGTCACTCGTATTTCCTCTCAAATGATTCTTGTGACATTTATTACCGCTCCATATTTCAAAATATATGCATCATCGTAGTCGGATTCCGAGGTTGCCGTCACCGTCGGCCAGCGTCGCGGCGGAGTCGAAATCAGCATCAGCATCAGCAACAGCAACAGCAACAGAGTCTGCGGTGGCAACTGCTGCAACTGGGGTCGCTCGTTTTGTTGAGTATCTGTGTCTCGTTTTGAGTATGTGAGAGTATTTGTGGCGCAACCGCTTCGCTCGGCTTCCACTCTCACTCACACACACACACACGCACACGCACTGGAGACGGGACGGGGACGGATCTGGTCTGGATCTGTCAGATTTGGGGGGGGATGCGCTTGGCGACCGCCATGTCATGTCATACACAATCCATTCCGCCGTAATGTTTCATTTCGTTTCGTTTCATTCCGGCGGCTTTGGCATTATCAATCAAATCGAAACCCGTGGACCTATCTCTGTTCCTCGCCCTCCTATGCTCCCTCTCTCACTCACTCTCTCTCTCTCTCTCTCCCTCATCATCCACATTTTCTCTTGATTTATATTGCACATGTCAAATATATGACAACGCCGAGTCGGGAGCAACAGCAAAATTTATGCCCTATGCACCGCGTTAACTGTATGTAAATCTTGTGGGTGTTTCGGGTCGCAAAGTTGGAATGGGAAAGGGGAATGAGAATCGGAATCAGAATTGGGGGATGATGATATCGAGACCGGCAATGGCACCGGGAATCCAATGAACCAACATCAACGCATCCAATGAAATAAATTCATGTTTTGTCAAATTGAAAACAGGGAAGGCAACGGCAACGGCGACGGCGACGGTGGCATAAACATTCATATAAAATATATCGCATACAAGTGAAACATATGTTTTTTCCCATGCTTTATATGAATATAAAAAAAAATAAATGTATGTATATACATATATTTAATATACGCTTGAATTGAATTGCATGCAAAGCCCACCAATTGCCAAGTAACAAGTCAGGAACAAAAAACCAAAAACCAAACGAACTTTTGAGATACTTTCTGGAAAGTGACTTTTAATTAGACTTCATGTGATTTGCCCCATTGAAAAGGTATTAAAAATTACATTTATATTTTTTAGTTTTTATACATTAGTTTTTCCTTTTTTTTTTAGATGTGTTACACATTTCCATGGAGACATATTAATCTGTTTAAACAAAAAAAGCATACAACATAAAAGATACTTACAGCTCATTTAAATGCTTTGCAATCTAAATACACTTGCAGTTCTTTTTGCTATGCTAAATGCCATAGAAATAAATGAAATAGGATTAGAAATTGTTAAACAAATATTGTATTTACCTACCTATTTAGGTTTATGTATCATAACTTGTTTTCTAAGTTGATTTTTCTGTAATTAGGGAATATTTTGACAACTATTAATAGATTTTTTTTTAAGTTTTGTTCAATTTCAACTTTAGTGTATCTATGAGAGAGAAGAATAAGGCGAATTCAGGATTGGTTTGAGCATTTTGATTATGTCCCCCAACAATCATATTTTGCATCACATTTAGCAATGATAGCACATAAAATGTGTTACTGTCTTATATAGTTTATTAACCCAATTAACCCGACATAATCAATACAGACTTAACTTTAAATTGCCAAATGTTAGCTGAAGTTTCCAATTCTAAACAAACTCCTACAGATTAGGAATTTTCTATAATTCCCATATCCGTGGCAATAAAAACCACAGAAATTGAAATGACCTTCATGCGGAAACCGTTGGTAATTGGTCCTCAGTGGAACGCTTAAGATGCCAATTTGCCGGTGAACAAAATATCCGATAAGCTCTAAAACATATGTTCACCTGGGCTACCAGTTGACCAGAAATACAAGCATATCTCACACAGATATATATATACATATATATATATATAGGTTCACATAGATATATTCACTTTTTGTCTCTCACTAATCTCGTCATCAAAACACATGTTCGGCATCGCCACACCGCCTCCGCCTCCGCCGTTTTCCATTTCAGCGTTTGAGTTCCAGTTCCGTGGCCGGAGCTGTTGCTGCTGCCATCGAGAGACCAAACCGAGACCCGTTCATAATTTCGTTGTTTAGGTTTTAAGCTCTCAAAGCAAATAATTGGATTGTTGTGGATTATATGACACCGTTGCAGTTGCATGGCAAGCTCCCGCTCTGTTGGTAACCGATCGTCGCAATGTTCCCATCCCCATCCCCATCCCATGCCCCTGCCCCGTTTCACAATGAAATTTTACAATCATGCAGCAACGTGTGTACCTGTTTTGCTATGCAATTCTTGTTTTTCTACCGACAGCACGGACGGACGAACGGACGGACGAAGGAGAAGAAATAAAAATTGTATACTGTCACCTCATTTCTGCATATTTCGTGGCCACATCTTGTGGACAGTGTCATAAAAGTCCAAGCAGCAAGTGCTTATCTATCACGATGATGTTATACTGATGGCAATAACGGATAAGGCCAGTTGGACCAACAGACAGACAGACCAACAGACCAACAGGCAGGCAGGTGGCTAGGGATAAGGAACATATCGAGAGGCTTCTTCTTGTTGTACCTCCATAAACTCTGTGGCCAAGTTTAATCTTTATATTGGGGTCTATTGGGCGGCAAGAGAGAGAAACGAGAACTCATCTCCTGGATTGGCTTCGTTATCACAGAAATTGTGTGTATGTGTGTGTGTGTGAGTGCCAAAAAGAACTCTACAAATGGTTTTGGGGGAGAAAAAAAATGTCTTAATCAACAACAACAACCAGGGCTCTCTTACCTCTGATGATGAGGGGACACGACCAGTGACCAGAAGAAGTAGGCAAGTGGAATAAAAAATATAAAAAAAAAAAAGGAAAAAAGTTTGGCATAAAATGTTTACAGTTTTGAAAGTCAGCCAAGCGCGTCCATTTAATTGTGGCCAACGAGCAGGAGACTCGAGCACCGAATTTACGACCACTCTGAAATCGCGCGTTATGCAATAAAATAATTTCTCGTAGACCCAGATAAAGATAGCACACAAAAAGAGAGAGAGAGAGAGAGAGTGACTGGAGATGGAAAGCAAACCAAAATTTTTGGAATCTAAGAAACGTTAAAGAATTCATTAAGTAAACAGTGAAATAGAATGGAGTATTAACTTGAAGGGGGCAAAACCTACAAAAAAAAAAAAACAAACACAAAACAAAAATGTTGAAAAAGTAAAATAAAAAAAAAAAGAAGGCTCAGCGCGCGATTGAAATTGAAAAGCCCCCACCAAACAACCAGACAACTGGAAATAACCCAGGTCAGGCAGTTTAACGATTCAATCTCATGAAGGTTTTTTTTTTTTATGTTCCCTAGCCAGGGGCCGCCTTGGCCGCCCCCAAAACGGTAGGCACCTACCTACCTACCTAAAAACCCTCCAGAGTATCAGCTTCAGGTCGTCTGTGTGTTGGCGTCGTCAGAAGATTGAGCAAAAGTTCAGGTTGATGGTTGGCAACATGCACAAAACCACAACAAAAAGTCTGAGAAAAAAAAAAAAACGCGCGCAGTATTTATATTTTTTATGAGCACTTGTCAGCGGTCGTAGCAGCGTGTAGCGCCGCAGAGTATCACTTCCTACAATGGGCCCCATTGGGTAAATAAGCAAACAGAAATGCCAAAACTCTAATATCTATCTATAACTAAAATTGCAATCATAATGAAAGCACCAGGATCCAAATCGAAGGAGTTTTTCCTAACAATTTGCTGTTGGTTAAGAGAATTGAGTTAATTTTTATAACTTGCAGTTTTCACCATTGTGGCTCCTCTCTCTCTCTCTCTCTCTCTCCCTCTGAAGTACTGCCGCAGGCCAGGGCAGGGAAAAGGGAAAAACAAATATAAAAAAAAAATACTACTGACAGCGAGCAACGCGATAATTAAAATGTTTAATGGGCATCTTAAAAAATCATTTTACGCCGAAATGATATAGAGACCAGGGCTAGAGAGTGCGGGGGTGGGGAGGGGAGTATGAAACGAGCCGAAATACTTTGAATGAGGAATGAGTTAAAGTCAGGGCGCATCAGGCTTCAACTAACAATGGGGGCGCTAATCTAATCAGCTTGACTATAAAATTATAAACACAATTTCACTAAGCAGGGGTCTTCCTCTTCTTCTTCTTCTTCTTCACTTTTCTTGGAAACCGGAAAACTCCCATTAAAGAACGTTTAAATATGTAAATCTAAATGTGTAACCATTGAGATCGTTGATCTAATGGTTTCTTGTGGTCAACAAAAAAAAAAAGGGCTTAATAGGCAGCTAAAAAAATGCATCTTTTCTCCATAAGAAGACAGCAATCCCATCTAATTTTCCAGTGCATTTAACACGTAAAAAAAAAAAACACACACACAAAAACAGAAACAGAAATCCCTTACAAAGGATTTATCGACAGAGAGAGAGAGAGGGAGAAAAAAGTCATAACAAAAAACCAAAACACAACACTAAAAAAAAAAAAAATGCAAATAATTATTGTATACGTTTAGGCAGACGCAGGCCCAGAGAGCCTAGAATCGAATTATCACCATGGGATGTCGGAGGGGTCGGAGCCAAAGCCCTTCCATGCGAGCGAAACTCTCACGGCAGCAAAAATAATATTTGCAAATGCATTGAACGGGGTTTGTTTTGAGCCGGGGGGAGGGTGGGGTGGTGTGGAGTGGGGTTTTTAGGTAGTTTTTTTTGCTGGGAAATCCGTTGCAGCCCTGTTGTTGTTGTTGTTTTTGTTGTTCCTCCTCCTGGTGTTGTTGTTGTTGCATGTAATCGGAAGAGGCCGAGAACCAGCGGGTGGCACTTGAAAACTTCAGCCTGAGAGCAGCTCAACACAGCGTCGCTCATTCCCAATTTCAATCCCAATCCCTCAACGCGTTACAAATGCTCTCACGTTACAAAACGTGGCCGACATCTTTGTCCCTGTTCCCGTCCCTGTTCCTGTTGGTTGCGCCACACGTCGGTTTTACACTTCACTGTGCATAGTGGTGCAGCTCCTCCTTGCCGTATTCATACGTGTATGCAATATTCCGCCTTCCAAACAGAGCACAACGAAAGAGTCCTCCTCTCTCTCTCTCTCTCTCTCTCTCTCTCTCTCTGTCTGTCTATTCAGGTTTTTTTTGCTGCCCATCGAGATCAGGCCATCGAGTGGCCGCGAGTGGCCCGTTGCCGAGTGGAACGCTGTGCGCCACTTAACCACGATTTCGATGGTGCTGCTGGTGCTGATGCTGATGCTGTTGCTGTTGCTGCTCCTGTTATCGTTATCATTTCAGACGCAGACGCTTGCAACTTATCTATTTGCGTAATCAGAGGCAGCAAAAACTTGACTTTTTTTATAGCAACATTAAATATGAGACAGATTCGTATAAAGAGACACACACACACACGTACAGGACACGACAATGCATATCAGAGAAAAGGCATCTGCATATCCTCCAACCTGTACTAACCCCCGCCCATCCTTGACTCAGATGTGTGGCAACCTGAGTGGGCTACGCCTACCTTTGCCGAATGATTTCGGAAAACAAGTGCAGGATACTGAACGATCCGATGCGGTTAACCGAGGCAGTTAACATACCGGACTAGGGCTCGGGTCTCTGGGATTGATGTGCCCATGTGCGATGTGCGATGTGCGATGTGCGGCGATGGGAAATAGTAGTTGTTGTAACTGCGGCCAGCTCAGCAACGCCAGAAGCCAAAACAGCTTCGGGAACAAAAACAAAATTCATGTCCATGTAGATGTATCTACATACATCACAGAGCTGACGTTGCGGTTGAGTTGGGAGGCTGGGAGAGATGATTGGGAGCGGAATGGGTTCCACCACGTTTCCAAATGTGTGAGTGTGTGTGTGTGTGTGTGTGTGTGAGAGTATCAGATTTCGAGCGTCGAAAACATAATCATATATTAGGCGTTGTCACTTTGACATTTTGCCTGCTCTTTTACATGGCAATAATCATAATTCATTTTTCTCTTGCTCTCTCTCTCTGTCTCTCTCTCGCGGGTCTCTGTTTTTGATGGGGGCCCAGGGGGCGTGTCACCGTCGGCGGCAGCGGCAGCAGTTGGGCCCATGAAATAAAGTCTGCAAAGGCTGAAGGCCTGAAACAGTTTTATGAGTTGGTAGCAGGCCCAGAGTCGCATGTTGACGCTGCCTGCCTGCCTGCATCCATGTTTAATATTATTTATGGGGCTTACGTCTTGCGCAGCGCAAGGTACACATACCCCAAAGACAAAGAGAGTGAGTGAGGGGGGGGGGGGGAGAGAAAACTGTAGACTGGTGCCGATCCAAGTGAAAGATCGGGTGAGAGTACAACGCCGTCGGAGTCTTCCTTGTGTGTGTGTGTGTGTGTGTGTGTGTAGCGACAAGGCAAAGTGACAAAAATCTCAGCGCCTCATCCCAAATAATTTTCAACTAAAATGAACACACACACACACACATACAAAAGTGGTAGAAGAAGGTGTGGGGGGGGGGGGGGGCAGAAGATCTTGAAGTGCGCGCTCTATATATGAATATGATAAATTTATATGGAATTGTTTTGGTGTCTGCCCCAAAGCTGGATCAAGGAGCAGCTGATGCCTAGGCCCCTTTTTTTTTCGGACGACAAAATGTGAGAATGAGTCTGTTGAGCGAAGTTGAAGTTGAAGTGAAATGCGCCAATTATTTTGATTAATGTCAAAGAAATCGCGTGTCTCGTGCATTTGATGTTTCATTTCCTTTTTTTTTTTTTGTGGCCTTTGGCTGCCTCTCCATAGTCCGTCCCCATCATAGTCCATAGTCAATGGCTGGCAGGCTCATCATTTTTTGGCACGAAACCAGCAAACAGCAAAGAGCAGGCAGCAGGCAGGCAACTCCCCAATGATTATGGGGACCGATGTTGGTAATCTTTGATCTGTCATTTGCGAAAGTGAAAACAGTAGCCAAAGATGATGATGATGATGATGATGATGCTGCCAACTGCCGACTGGAATGACGATGAGTAGGCGTTTGCGGGCCACTCTCATTGTTCAGATCGAAGAAATCAAATCTCTGTCTGGGATGCCCCCATGATTACTATTACTGAGTTGGCGCGGGGGTTGCTTCCTGCCAAACATGTTATTACTTAAGAAATTATAATTTCATATTTCTCATCATCATCCTATATAATTGTGCTATCCCCAGAGAAAGAGAGAGAGATAGAGAGAGAGACTGAGCATCAGAGCGAAGGAATTTAACAACATTCTGTGATCATTTTTCTTTTTGCAGTTTTTTCGGTACTCGCAGATGCTCCCGCTGCCTGGCCTCCATTAGCTCCAATGAGCTAGTGATGCGTGCCCGCAATTTGGTATTTCATGTCAACTGCTTTTGCTGCACGGTTTGCCATACCCCGCTCACCAAAGGCGATCAGTATGGCATAATCGATGCCCTAATCTACTGCAGGTACTTAAGAGGAAAGATCCCTTCTTGGTTTTTAACTAATATTCATGTTGTTGTTGTTGTTCGTAGAACCCACTATAGCATCGCAAGGGAAGGAGATGCCGCCTCATCGAGCATGAGTGCCACATATCCGTATAGCACACAATTCGGTTCACCGCACAACGACTCATCAAGTCCACATTCGGATCCCAGTCGAAGTATTGTTCCTACGGGCATTTTTGTGCCCACATCGCATGTCATCACCGGACTGCCACAGCCGGCGCGTCAAAAGGGAAGACCGCGCAAACGTAAACCCAAGGATATTGAGGCGTTCACCACGAATATAGGTGGGTACACTGCACAACACAGCAAACGGTTGTAAATGCCAAACACAAGTCATAAAAGCAGCAGCGGCACCAGCAACAGCAACAGCAGCAGCAACAGCAATAGCAACAGCAATAGCAACAGCAACAGCCTTGGCATCGGCATCAACAACGGCAACATCATGCTGTTCGCCTGTCGCCTTGTCGTTGTCGTGGTCGTGGTCGTGGTTTTGGGCTTTATAGCCACTACGATCTGGACATGGGGCATGGGTGATGGCGCCAATCATCAGCCGTTGCCACAACAACAGCAGCTTTTATGTGCGTTCGCCATAAAATTCGGATTGCTGGGAATGGAGGCGCTGTAAAACTGACTACACGAATTGTTTTTCCATGCTCTTGCAGATCTCAATACCGAATATGTGGACTTTGGGCGCGGTTCCCACATGAGCGCCTCGTCGCGTACCAAACGTATGCGGACATCGTTCAAACATCATCAGCTGCGCACCATGAAGTCCTACTTTGCCATCAATCACAATCCCGACGCCAAGGATCTAAAACAGTTGTCGCAGAAAACTGGTTTACCAAAGAGAGTCCTACAGGTACATTCATACCCAGTGGCCTTGGGTCCATCATCATTGGCCCCAGCCAGGTTGATCAGGTTGATGACAGTTTGACTTATAATATGCCTGTTTTTCTTTTTTTTTTTTTGTTCCTTTCGTCTTGGCCCAGGTTTGGTTTCAGAATGCACGGGCAAAATGGCGCAGAATGATGATGAAACAGGATGGAGGACTGATGGAGAAGGGCGATGGCACCCTCGATCTGGATAGCATTTCGGTGCATAGTCCCACATCATTCATAATGGGCGGTCCGAACAGTAGTCCGCCCCACAATATGGACTAACAGCTGCTCAGGGAGAATCACGAGACATCCGCCTATGGACTGCAGCTCCTCAACTCTGGCGACAATTGCTCCTGTCCCGAACGGAGCTCGCTGGCGGTTCAATTGAATAGCCGCAACGATTAGCAGAATCAGACAACTCCACGTCACTCACTTAGCATCCACTCACTGGACAAAATAATACATACGTACACATTGTCTAGAGAATGTTGTTAGACAAGCTAGCTGTTAGCTGTTAAAAAAAAGCGCATATATATTATGTATTTTTGTAGCTGCTTCTAGCCAAAATGCCAGCACTTTGCCCACAACTAAAATTTTGGAAACTGGGTTTCAGAGAGAGAGAGAGAGAGAGAGAGAGCTCCAGGAACTTCTCGTTGGCTTTTGTTCCTGCGCCGCACCAAACTGCAAACTTCAAAATCCACCTCCACCTTTCACCTTCCACCTCCAAGTTGTTTCTTTAATTCTATCGTTCATTTGTAAATATGTACTGGAACCTTATAGCATATGTATTTGCCTAGACACACGGATATTGTTAATATTATATATATATATATATACATAGCATATACATTAGACTATATATACATACATATATGTATATGCATATATCTACATATATATGTATATATAAATTTAATATTTATTGCCCAGATTTTATAGTTAGAGATGAATTTAGTTTAACGAGAACAAAACGATCTATATAAAAGAAATAGTGCATATATCGTAGTATTACTATTTGCTTCGCAAACGCTGAAAATAACACAACCCGACCCAAAAATCAAGTTATGAGCAATGAAACACGCAATTGAAGCAAAGTATATACATAACAGAGAGATTTGTACTTACAAATAGTTTAAACCATAAGTCGTACCATAGAAGCCAAATAAAAATTATTAAAACAAAACTGAAATACTATATGTATGTAATTGCTTTGTTTTTACTAACGCTCTTCTGATGATAACTAAGATTTATTTCATTTTCAGATGCGAATCACCTCTGTGATTCTTCGAAATTCTTTAAATTTCAAGTAAGTTTAAGCTCAAGTAAATATACATATTTTATATATTTTTTTACTTTTCCACTCTACATTTTGAAGAATAATAAAATTCGAGGCAATTAAAAAGGTTTACGTATTGGAATAGTTTCTTTAAGTTAAATTATAATTCCTAGTTTTTGATTATTTTGTATTAAAGTGGAATGGTTCATATCATGCAACGCGTAAAATAGCAAGGGTTTACAGACTTCTGCATATTTACATACTAACTGCATTGATAAGGTTTTTAAAAAATTAATCCTTACCCTGTTTTCTTGTATTTATTTATTTATTTACAATGTTAAACAAAGTATTAATACGAGGCCTAAACAAAAATATGAGTACTAACTACAAGGCCTTCGACTCTCGTCCTCGTTATTTGTCTGCCTTAAAATCAATATCACAAGTTTTTAATATTCAATTTCATAACAATTCGATTAGAAAACAATAAAAAGCGAATAAAATGATAAAATGTAAGTTATTCTGCAAAAAAGCTTAAGTTAGTTAAATTTTTAATTATATAGAACATCTTTAGTTACTCTGTTTCAAAGCTTCTTTTGAAGAGTCTTATCGGCTTTTGAAATTTTTGAATTCGAAGCTACAAGTAATGTAATTTATAAACTTAAAGTTGAAACAATAAAACCGTATACTGGTTAGGAATAGATAAGTTTTTTATAGCAAATATTCACTAGAAAACTGCACCACGCAGTCAAAAATGCAAAGTCGTTACGATTGCAGGACACAATATTTTAAGACAATTCTCAATAGAATCTGGATTTCTCTCAATTCCATTTTAAAAAGTTATCGATTATAGGAACGTATACGTATACGTATTAAGTATCAATAATAGGCAACGCAATCGTTGTGTAATAATTGTTTGCCCTAGTGTAAATATTTGTTCAACTTCCAAATAGATTGATTACAGTAACATCTGGATTCAAAAAAGTCGTGGAAATCATAAGTATGAGTATTCGATTTCCCAAAAAAATCTGGTAAGAGAATTTATTCTGTTTTTCAGAAAAATGACAAAACAGTATTGATTGCAATATAAGTGAAAAATAATTTATTACAAAACATTATAAATTAATTGAGAGTGAGATTTCCTTAACTTAGAGAATAATAAATCTCATGACATCATGCATCTGTTAATATGCCAAAAATAAGTGTTTTTTTTTTCTTTTCTTTTTTCATATATTAGAATTTAGATTCGTTTCGTTCACAAAAAAACTAAATACATAAAGATCAATTGTTGTAATACAAAATTTGTTAGTTGGTGTTTCAGTGATTGTACTTAAATTTCTATTACACAAGAATAAATGTCTTTTATAAATGTAATAATGTAATTACAAACAATTTGATTTTGTTGTAAGAGTGCACAGCAAACTTATTCAACGAGCGAAAACACACCCAGATAAGGCAAACACAGTTGTGTATTGGTTTTTTTTTTTTTTTTTTTTGTGTAGTTAAATAATTTACGGCGTATCGCTTTCTATATAGATAATGATATACACACATTTAAGTGCGTTAGCTAGCTGCATTCTTCCTAGTTGTGACACCTTGTGACACATTGCGACTCGTATGCACTATGCAATTAGAATTAGAAGCTCCACTTTGTGTGTGTGTGTGTGTGTATGCATTTTTGCCTGCGACTAGTTAAGGATTAATTCAACTAGGAATTTCTAAGCATATGTTTTGTATGTTTGTATGTATGAGTGTACGACTATGTGTGTTTTGTAATTTACGCGTTGTGTGTGTTTTAAAGGTGTATGTGAGTAGTGTGTTAATTAAAATAAAATATATGTATAACTAGAGAGCATGTGTTACTAATTCGCAGTTCAGCACAATTCAGCTGCAGTTGTTGAGCTCATTTTTGTTAGTACTACTGTCACCGATTGAGTCCTGCAGCTCGGTAGCGCCATCACAGGCTGTTTGATTTTTGTTAGCAGCTGCCGCCATTGCCACACGCCGCTGACGCTTCATCTCCATTAATTGTTTCCTTTGGGCTTCGCGTTTCATGGCAGCCGCAGAATTGGCAGCCGCGGATTTGGCGCTATTTACACTTGCAGTATGGTTCGCTCCAGTGGATTTGGCTTTTGATATTGAATTGACAGTCTTTCCGGATTTGGGTGTGGGCGCAGTTTCCGCCTTGGGCAGCTCAACAAGACGCTAATAAATGATTAAAACATATGTATACATGAAGAAAGGTTTTGTAACAATTAACCAATGCTACTCACTTTCCAATCATTGCTTTTTAACTGTTCAATGCCTGCGAATATGGCGTCAACTTGCGCCACTTGCAGATAAACCATATCCCAAAAGCCTTGCAAGTCATCCACGGTGGTTGGAAAGGCATCTTCGGGTGAGCGATTCAAATTGTTGTGACAAAGACCTGGCAATGAAAAATTAAAATGGGCAAATAAATATATAGACATTCACCCCTTCACTTGTTTCGTCTCCAACAATCTCTCGCTACAAATCAATTTCGCGGCTTAAACAATCTAGGGTCAGTTATTTGTGCAACGCGCTAACGAAACACTCAATACACTGCAATTTCCGGAAGGCATCAATCTTTGCATTGCTCTGACCCGCAGATGACTCAAAACTTAATTTTCTAACCTATTTATGAGTTTGTTGATTGGTTTTATTCTAAAATTAAATTTAACATATGCAACGCTATTGGGTAAAAATGGGTGCGCCAGTTCTGCCCACCCCATTATATCATCGTCGCTTTACATGGTCTAATTGTATTTGCCCAATACAAAACAGACGGATTGACATCGAGATATTGACACAGCTTTTAACATTAACAATTGAACAATTTAATGGCAAAATGTGACGTTCATTTTCGCGTTCAAAATATATAAAATAATCAATACTTAATCCAATGCATTGCGAACTGAGATGCCTTTCACTTTGGCGATTCGTTAATTACCTTCAAACTGCTTCATTTTCTGCGAGACCAACAAGCGGGCCTTGCCGGAGGCCGATCGCAACATGCCGAAAGTGTCTTCATTTATATCGGGGTTATTCTGCAAGAGATAAGACATGGATGAAATCGAAAGCGTTAAAATAGATTCTGGTCAACACTCACTTCCAAGGCATCGGTGTATTTTTCTACAACAGAGGCCAGGGCGAGAAGCCGAGACTGTTCTTCTTTGAGTATGCGAAGAAAGTAGTTGCCATCCTTTTCGCCAGCAGCTTCTGACGACTGATCGCCCGCCGATATCTTTGTAGTGCCAATGTACTCCTCCGAACTCAATTGGGACATTTGCACCGGCTCATGATCGACCACATCCAGGGGAACGGAAGCCGACTCTACCTCTGGTGGGGGTGAATTGCGTGGTACATTTCTTTTGGGTGATACTGTGGGTAACTGAGCCCGAAACTCGTGACTCAAGTGCCTAAAGACGGGCAAATCCACATCACCATTTTTCACTGCTACTCCTGGCGCTGGCTGCTCTCCTCTCTCTCGCTCTTTCTCGGCGTCCGTCCGGGTGCAGTTATCCTGTAGCTTTTTTCGAAACTCGCCGTAATCCTTGCTGGGCGAAAGCTGCTTAAATTTGCGTGACAATTCAGTGGTCGATGGTGAGACCACCTCAAGTTGTTGTTGCCTCAAGGATGATAATCCTTGGCCATGTTTCTTGGGACTGTAGAAGCCCTGAGCCAAAGCACCTGGACCATAAAGACGCTCCACACGCTGCTGAATGAAGCTGCTGGTGTTACCACTGCTAGAACCATTGCCATGTTTGCCATTCTCCAGAACGTGGCCGTTACTCTTATTATTGCTCTTGAAGTTAAGGTTGTTGTTAGCCTCGACTAACGACCCCGTGCAGGGGGGCTGCTTTGTAAGTGGCATGCCGCCGATCACTAACTGTGGCGCCGCCAGCGAGTTGTGACGCTTGCAATATTGCAGACTGCTTGTCGAGGGACGGATGGGAGAGACCTCACGGGATTTGTTGATATCCTGGCGGATCTTTGAGTCGTAGGTGGTCAGATTGGAGTAGCCGTTGACACAGCAAGCCAAATTCAGATAGCTGGGCTTCTTCTCGGATGCGGCAACTGAGTGGTCAACGGCATCTGCTTCGTTTCCGGCAGCAACATCCACGTCCACATCGACGCTGGTGGCGGCGGCGGCGGCGGGGGGTGACAGCACCATGCGCACTTGCCCCGTAACAGGATCCACGTAGGCTGTAGTCGTGTGCTGCGGCTGCTGCGGTGACCGGAGCGTGCAACGCTCACGTATATTGGCGGTGAATTCTCGCGTTATATCCTTTACAGAGAGCGGCGTTGGAAAGTTCAGGCTGCCACTGGTATCTGGAATCACATTGGCGAAAAATTAACCATTAGATACGAACACTTAAATCAGTTTCATGATGCAAAATGAACGACAAACAAAATGAAGAAACGGGCAACGAAAGCAATCATCACAAGCAACAACAACAAAAGAGAAAAGCAATCAAAAAGAAACTGGGGGCCCCTCTCTCTTGTAGCGAGGTTAGGGCTTTAGAGGAACACGGGGGGGATACCTGATATTTCGGATGAGTCGGCATCTACATCGAGTGAACAGCTGCCAATGGAATCCAAGCTGCGATCCATGAGAGATTTCCCCGTGAGTTATACAGAAAATATAATATGTCTTGCCCACACTTGTGTGTACACTAATTTTTAAGTGCTACGAGATCTAGATGAGATTTGAAAAGTTGGAAAGGAAATGTGATATATGTAACCCGGATTGCTGATTGCTGGTATCCGGATTCCGGATGACATGATATTCGTCGTCCGAAAGCTCTCAGACCCAAGTAAAATAAATTTACGCCTACTGGCGCTGGTTTCTGTTGTTTCTTTTTTTTTAATGTTGTGCAAAGGCAAAGAGAAATGCAGTAATTTATTTTATAATCGCAAAAAAAAACAAAAAACACACACAAAGCAAAGCGGCGAACGAGTGTGCTGAGGGCGCGGGCGGGCTGGTTATATATTTTTCTTGCGATTGGGGCGATGGCTAATAATTTGCCATTTATGCAAAACAGAGCCCCGACTGCAGCTGTTTTTTTTTTCTGTCTTTTTTTGGACAAATGATTAACTGTGACTATGATCGAGTCTCTCGAGGGCAATTAGACAATAGCAGCAGCAAAAACAACTATCTGGCTAGCTATGCGCCATATTTGCTATTGTTCTTGTTGTTTTTGCCTTGATCGGGCTGCTCTAACGGCACTGTCATCTAAATTTCCAGTTCCGCTTTGCTAGCTCTTCGCCGTTGGCTTTTCTGCGATGTTGTCTTCATACCCTTGCCGAAAGAGCACATTGATTTCTTTAGAAATCTAATCTAATTTATTGCATTTGCACTATCTAATCAATAATTCATTAACACCTTGACGTGGCTAAAATTAGCGATGTTTAATTAACAACTAGTGTATAATTCTTATAAGACCATCATTGAGATTGTCGTTAAGCTTAGCCCACTTAACATTGGGCGCATTTCCTTTCGAATTGGCATTTCCGTTGGCAGGGTATTCCAACTTCGTTTTGGCGAAAGTTGGAGCGGACCATTACTTTTGTTGTTGGTTCTCGCCAACTCCATGTCTAATTCCCATGCCAAGTTGGAACTGAAATCAACTCCGGCACTCATAGACACACACACACACACTTTCACACGCATAACTATTTATAATCCGGCACAACGACACAAACGGGAACGGGAGTCGGAAAGAAGCAACACAAAAACATGACTATGACAATGCACGCAATCTGTTCTATTTTAGTCGTTGAAATGGATTAATTTAACCTTACAAGACAAATACACTGGGGCTCCTGCTCCTTAAAGGCCTGGCACATTTGGGCCGCGGCTCAACCAATTAGTTTCCAGTAAAAGTTTATAATAAATATATTGAAACAACACGAAAAACAAAGTTGACGCGACTCGAGTAGCAATTTAGTTCACAGTATTGCCAGACTGCAAGCAGCGTAATGTGTTGCCAGATGGCATAACTCTTCGTTATTACATTCTCTGTTAAAAGGGCGTTTGCATTGGGAGCGCATTAATGCAAAACTGCGTTTGAAATAGAACTATTTAAAAAATAAATCTACTCGGCATGAATAAAACAAACAATCTGTTTTCCTAACACAATGCTCATGTAAGCACTAATTTTTCACCACACGTGTAATAATCGTATAGTTAGCAATCTCAATGTAGTGTTAATATGCCATAACTTCAAGTTCAACTGGTCACTCTAATGTTTAGTATTTTCGATTTGCCCAAATCCAGCAAAAAACGGACTAACGCTTAAGCCAACTCTTCGGAAAAAGAGCGGTCGCTATTTTATATTTAAGCGGTTGCCTTCAGAATTACAATTTAGTTATTGTTTTAACTAGTCGCTAATCAAGTTGACCAGGGCGCTTTGGATTTATACAATAAGATGGCAGAAGTACCGCTACCCAATGAACTGCAGCAGCTTTTTGCGTAAGTGAAAGTATTTATGCCTGAGTAAGTGTGTGTGTGTGTGGGTGGTTGGGATGCGGATGCAGGATGATAAGTTATCTGCTCATGTTTGTCACTTATTGTGGGTTTTATTGCACGATTTTGATAATAGAAACGCCCTCGTCGACAACATGGACATTTTACAATGACACAGAGTAAACACGATAAGGCTGGCTAGGAGAAAATAGAAATTTTGCACGTCCATCTTGCAAGAAATATTTGTATACCCTTACTAAGCGCTGCTTACACTAATTTTTTCATGACGCTTGTAACGCCATTCTAATGTTTGGCGCTTTTGGAAAATAATTTTGTATTTAGTGCAGATATAGAGGAATTAATATCAAACATTTAATTTAAAAATTTATCCAGTTTTCTAAACCTTTTCATGTTCCCGCTATCTTTTATGTCTAAAAATTACAGGTTAGAGAAGATCTATTGGACCAATTCCGTCATGTTCAAATTGTTCCGTTAGTTTTTGTGAGAAGAAAGTTCCAATTAGAAACAACTTATTGCACTTGTGAGGGTAAATTGACTTCGTCTCGTGCAAAAATAAATTAATATATTATATTTTATTAATGCACGTATGTATGTATGTATGAACGTGCATGTCAAACACACACACACATACACGCACACACAGGGAAACAAAGGTGATTAGCATTTTATCTTGGACGCTGCACAACTGGACACTAAACGAACTGTTATCGTTTGCTTCTGCCCACTTTCTTTGTTAAAAAAGAATGTAGAATTATGTGACCCACACAATAGACTTGCCTGTTGCCTCTCCCTAACTGGGGTAACCGCATTCTGACATGTGGTTACCCCTTAATCAGTTTCACACGCCCCATATCTCGGGGATAAGTAAAACCAAAAGTTCTTATCACTAAGTAATCTATATACATATGTACATATTTTTTATTTCAGTTTTGTGGATGGCAAGAAGTCCGATTACATTGATACACTGAAAACCGCAGTGGCGATTCAGTCGGTATCGGCTTGGCCAGATAAGCGTGGAGAAATTGACCGAATGGTAGACTGGACCGCTGATAAACTGAAGGCACTGGGCACTGAAATAGAATTCGTCGATTTGGGTAAACAAACGCTGCCAAATGGTGAAGTGCTTCCTTTGCCGAAACTCTTGCTGGGCACTTTGGGCAAGGATCCCACGAAAAAGACTGTGCTGGTATATGGACATTTGGATGTGCAGCCAGCCTTGAAGGAGGATGGTTGGAACACGGATCCTTTTGTCCTTACAGAGGTTGAAGGGAAACTGTTCGGACGCGGTGCGTCCGATGATAAGGGACCTGTTCTGTGCTGGATTCACGCCATCGAAGCTTACCAGAAGCTGAACATTCCATTGTCACTTAATGTGAAATTCGTCTTTGAGGGCATGGAGGAGAGCGGCAGTGAGGGTCTTGATGAAATGCTAATGTCCAGGAAAAATGACTTCCTAGCTGATGTTGACTATGTGTGCATATCGGACAACTATTGGCTGGGCAAGAAGCGTCCCTGTCTCACTTATGGACTGCGTGGTCTGGCCTACTTCCAAGTCGAGGTTGAGTGCGCCTCAAAGGATCTACACAGTGGCGTCTTTGGCGGCACTGTGCATGAAGCGATGCCCGATCTCTGCTACCTGCTTAGCCAATTGGTCGACAAGGACACTAAAATTCTGATACCTGGCGTTGATCGAGATGTAAGGCAGAAATAGTTTTCTTCTTAACCAATTCTTGTTGCTAATGCTTTATTTACCCCAAAAGGTTGCCCCACAATTGAAGAACGAGGCGGCAATCTATGAGAACATTGACTTTGAAGTGGCTGAGTACAAGTTAGTTAATCTAATCGAGTGTCTGATCGTAAATCACTGCAATCTACAAAAAATGTCTTTAATCTCCCAAGGAAAGACGTTGGTGTTAACCACCTGCCGCATAATGGGGACAAGACCAGACTGCTTCAGGCTAGATGGCGTTATCCCAGCTTGTCCATCCACGGAATTGAAGGAGCTTTCTATGAGCCTGGTGCAAAGACTGTTATACCCAAAAAGGTGATTGGCAAGTTCTCCATTCGTCTAGTACCCGATCAGGATCCGGATCACATCAATGAATGCGTTACCAAATACATCAACGAAAAGTGGGCAGAGCGAGGCTCACCAAACAAGATGAAGGTTTGCCTTAAATAATCCAATGACTTAGTATATTCTGACCACAATGTTTTGTTTCGCAGGTTGTTATGTTGTCTGCTGGCAAACCATGGACTGAGGATCCGAATCATCCACATTACGAAGCTGCCAAACGCGCTGTCAAGCATGTCTTCCATGTCGAACCCGATATGACCCGTGAGGGTGGCTCAATTCCCGTGACCCTTACCTTGCAGGAGGCCACTGGCAAGAATGTTATCTTAGTGCCCGTGGGTGCCTGTGACGATGGTGCTCACTCTCAGAATGAGAAAATCGATATCTACAACTATGTCGAGGGTGTAAGTATTATATACAACTTTTCCATAGAATTTCGATTACTAATTCGCTTTATCTTTTTGTCTCAGACCAAATTGCTTGGTGCCTACCTTCACGAGGTTGGAAAGTTGTAATCACAATGAAAGTAATGAATCCCTTCATTTAAATATGATCACGATGAAACATCACAGCTGTGCACTTATTTTAATATATTTCATTATCGTTCAATATGCAATGCATTTGCAATTTTATATGTTTTTTTTTCTCAAAGAAATAACAAAGTTAATATGCATTTATAAAAAATATACAACCAACTCTAACTGATTTAAAACATTTCTGGAAATATTTGTGAACGGTAAACTTTAACTTTATACTTGAAAATTTAGAGATTCACGTGCTTATCAAAGCAATAACTGCCAATTCATAGTACATGACCCTGTATAGAAGCTATTATTGGACAATTAAAGTCATTTGATTAGAATCGGCTTATTTATACAGAAATAAGATGTAGAAATGGTAAAACATTTATGGCATTCATTGAAGTAAAAGAACAAACTCTAAAGGTTTTGTAGAATACAATATTTTATATTGTTTTTTTACACGATTCAATGTATAAGCCTTTATAATAATTTAACAGCCTGTTTAAAGACTTCAGAGAGTTTACATCAACGAAGAAAATAAATTTTTGTTTCTTCACTTTAATAAATATTTAATTTGTATTTAACGGCTTTTTATTTCCCAAAATCAACTCAAAATGAGTAATGTTAAGTCATGTTAACATGAGACTGTTAATTTAAAATTACTCTGTTAGTTAACATAATACGTTACCGTGGGATTTGAGAACCAAATGAAAATACATTCATATTATCTAAATAATTTTTCTTTATTTAAAAATTAAATTAGAAACTAAATTTAGACGCATAGACACTTTATACAACATGCTTAGTGCTTGTATTACATATTAACATATTACGATATAGGAAAAGCTTTAAATAACAGTAAATGTATGTGTGTGTGTGTGTGTGGATGCAGGTGTGTGCAGGTGTAGGTGTATATGTGTGTGGGAGTGTATATAGGTGTGTGTTTGTGTGTGGCTGTGCGTATGTGTTTGAAAATTGTGCCCTGGTCAAGGACTTATGCTAGGCAGAGTAATAGAAGATTGAACAAAATATTTATATAATCTCAATATTCAATAGATCTTGGTGGTCTAGGGTGACGGAAAGGGGGTTGTTCATCTTGGTTTCACTTTTTAAAGGGGTGACGGGTGTTAAAGTAGATTGCGTTGTCCTACTATTGGCAATTCTTGAGCTCGTTTAAAAAAAACCTAAGGCTTATGATTAAATATTTTTACTCTTTTCTTTTTCTTTTTCATTTCATTTTTTTTTTTTATACAACTTGCTGTACCTATTAATCCGTTACATTAATCTGAAGTGAAGCTGAATTCGGAATACGATTGCCACACTAGGCACAGTGGGCACTACGTTTGAGTGGCGGGGGTAGGGGGGTGGTAGGGCATTGTGACTTTGAATAAATATCTATTAAGTGGGCGTGGCATGTTGGGACTATGAATAACAGCAGTGTGAACGTTGGCTAAATTAAACAAATAGTTCAACTAAAAAACGTGCTCCGTCTTTCGCTCGAAGCGATCTGAACTTGTGGCTTCTACACTTAGTTACTCATTCTACAATTTTCCAGGACTCCAAATAATTGGCCTAGAAGCGTTTCAGGAGCAGCGGCTTGTTTCTGTCGGCAAATGCCGTATTGATCCATTTGATATCCGGCTTAGCGAAGCGCACCGACTGACCCTCACCGCAGTTGCTCTCGCCACTGAAGACGCCCTTGAGGCGCACATTGGACCCGCTGCCGCAGGCTAGCGCACTACCGACATCAAATTCGCAGGCATCGAACTTGGTGGCACTGCACACGCCGGTTCCATCGGCGCCGCAATCGCTGCGTGCCTGTGCCGTGGTCTCTGTCACATGCATGATGGCTCCTTCCTCATGGACTACACAACAAGAGGGATTAGCATACCAACTAAACGGATCTTCTTAACAAAATAGAAACTCACTTGACAAAGCCTGTTTGCCCCATCCAGTAGTCACACACTGTTCCGATGGCTTGGGATCCTCATCGCTGATGCAAATGGGCTGAATGTGGGTGGCGAATTCGAAACGTTTCTGCAGACGAATGATGGCCATGTCGTTGGCATTGGTGGCTGGATCATAAGCGGGATGCAGATCGATGCTTTGGGCTCCTACCAGCTGGAAGGGCAGTGGTTCATTGGTGCTGCCCAGCTCCCATTCACCTGCCTTGATGCGCACATCACCAACGGGAACACTAACAACAAGTGAAATGAAGTGTAAAGAAACCCGGCCCCATCCAGAGAAATATTTCAGGACTCACCCATTCAGACAACTGGCTGTACTCAAGACGAATTCGTCACCAATGATGGCACCACCACAGAGCAGAGTCTTGCTGGATTCGCGCAGAATCATTGCCTGCCATGGGATTTCAGCAAAGTTGGCATCCAAATCCTTGATTCCGGTGGGC
The DNA here is from genome assembly GCA_024703675.1 of Drosophila nebulosa. Lineage (NCBI taxonomy): Eukaryota > Metazoa > Arthropoda > Insecta > Diptera > Drosophilidae > Drosophila > Drosophila nebulosa. Next base: position 9,347,920 of record CM045725.1, on the reverse strand, counting down.
TTGGTACTGCAAAAAAAAAAAGGAAAACGATTATGTCAAGTCGAGTTGGGAGAGATTGCTCATTCATTTCTCACCGCTTGTTGCGAGTGGCACACACGCCAGCCAGATTGACTGGCCAGGGATCCACATAGTTGGGATCGCGACAACATTTGCCGGGAGCTCCATTCTCGGGCTGCAGACAATCGGTGAGTGGGACACGGAAGGCGGCTTCCATGGGAGTCAATTCGATGGGGGTTTCGCTAAGGACACCGATGGCATTGCAGTAGTTTTCAGCGGTGCAGACCAGGGCGGAGGCGCACTTGGCAAAGTGTTTGGGCACATCAACGGACTGGGGAGTGGGGAATATTTGGGGTGACAGCAAATCTTCGCCACGGTAGACGGGCTTCTCGTTCGAGGGCTGTGGCACACGGTCGGGCTCATAACGTGGTGGCTGGGTAGGGCGCTCCCGATGAGGAATCTCATTTACAGACACTGGCGGCAGATACTCATTGGTGGGACGACGGGTTGGCAGTGGTTGCGGTTGTGTTGGTCTTGGCGGCCGTGTGGTCGGGGGCTGGGTCGGACGTGGCTGAGTTGGTGGTGGAGTGTAGACAATGCGACGGGTGGTCTGTGGTGGCTGATAGGTCGGACGACGAGTGGTCTGAGGGGGCAGATATTCGTTGGTTGGCCGCGTGGGAGGAGCTCCAGTCGTTGGCTGAGGTCGGTACGTGGGCTGTGGCTGCGTGGTGCGAGGGGCGGCCGGCACTGTGGGATTGGTGGGCAGGGGGAAGTTCTTCTCAGGCAAATTGAAGATGTAGCCGTCTTCGGTGAGAGTGGTCGAGGGCATGCGGCAACAGATCTCGGGAGCATAGCAACGATTTGGCTGCAAAGGAAAATAAAGAGAAACTAAAGGGTTAAAATCAATAGGCAATGGTCACATAGATTTTAAAACTAACACCAGCTACAGCACCACCAGCCAGCTACGTGCCAGCCAAGAGGTGTCGTGTCGTGGTCGTGCTTTGGAGCCCATGAGCCAGCGCATTAAATTACACCGACAGCGGCAACAACAGCAACAACAAACTCTGCTAACAACTTGACTGGCAATGTGTTGCTACCTGGTCATTAAAATGGCCAATGCTGTGGCTGCTGTCAATTGTTTTTTGTGTTCCCCCTCTTTGGTGTGAATGTTAACCCAGAAAATTTGCAGTTTCATGGTGCAATCTCCGCCGGAGGTGGAGATTTTCGAAATGCAACTGATCTGCAGAGATGCACAACGCAGATGAAGATTGAAATCAAGTTTGTCGTCTAACTCTTGCTTTTATTTCACTTAAATGATTCAACTGGCATCACAAATATTTCGAACAGTGTATGCAAATACACACCCACAAGACAGTCAGTCAGCCAGTCAGTCAGTCAGTCAGTTAGTCAGTTAGTCAGTCAGAAGATTTGCAATTTAATCGAATCATAGAGCCAAATGATGGCAAACGGAAAACATTTGCCAGCTCCTCTGTGGGTGTCTGACAATGAAAATTGATGACTAAATAAATATTTAAATGTTATTGTTTTTTTTTTTTTTTGGTTTTTGTCTAAAAACTTTTATCTTTAAAAAATAAACAACAAAAAAATTAGATAAATATATGTTTGAGTGAGCATATTTATAGAATTGTTAACAGGTTTTATTTATAAGCAATTAGTTAGTGGACAGCAAATTAAATAATTTGTATTATAGATTTCACACACGTAACACACACACACACACACACACACACACACACGTGAATTATGTTTGTTTCGCGGAAACATAATACATACTTAATAACATAAATGGTAGCCGCTGCTGAATTCCATTAGAATTTACAACATACGAAATAATAAACAAAATATAATATTAATTTGCATACATTTTGTATAAACAGGAGCGGTTCACAACCCGCTCAATGGGCCCAACTCTCACTTTTATGATTCAAATGGAACAATTTGATTGATAGATTTTATAGAGAAGTATTTTTTGCTGTTTACTTTATAAGTTTTGGGAGTGTTTTATGTTTCTTTTTTTATGAAAGTTTGATCATTATTAATTTGAATCGATTTTTATCCTCGCTTTGCTAAATTCATAACTTTTAACTGCATAACTTCTAATAGAATTTCAGCTCTGAAAACTTTTGGTTTTCATTTTCTAAGTTGACGCCCATTCTATTTGCACCTTAATCCGTGCCTGTTCCCGATAATGATGATACCATCAGACAAAAAAACTATTTACGAGTATTCTTTAGCTGCCTGCTTACGCAACCTTTGTGATAATCATCAACAAAAGAATTGAATAAGCTTGCAGACACTCAAGACTGAGGCGAAGGCTCTAAGAGGTGTTGTTGCTGCTGCTCTTTTGTCGTTCCAGGCATCTTTTCCCACACGCAGTGGCAGCACAAGTCAAGATGTCAACGGGACATGACCTTGTGGTTATTGTTTCGCGCAATTTGTAACTCATAATTCAAGCGGAGGCTGAGGCATAGGCCGGGCAAGCTAAATGATGGCGTGGGTAATGGTTAAATAATGTGCTCATTTGTTAAAAATTAAGCAAAAGAAAAAAGAAAAACAAGCAGAACGCTAAGCCACATGAATCTGTCACTGGGCAAGCGAAGAGTGAGGTAAATTCATTATAATAATTAAAATATATTTTGCATGTATGTATGTAGTGCTTCCGTTTGACAAGTCAGTCGTCTCACTGTCCATCTGTCTTGCTGACCTGGCCCAATTTTGCATCATTAATGGAATTGACCATTATCATTCGCCTTCGATACTTGTCCTTCTGCGAATAGCTACATTTAATTTCATAGCATTATCATTAGGCGCAAGTTGGCGACGCGAACGGTTGACCCTCTGTCGTAATTTTCATCAATTAAGCGTTAATCAAATGTTATCTTAATGTAGACATCAATCCGAATGGACGAGCAAGCAGCTCACGCATTTTATTTAGCTTTATGTAATACACGTTATCATTTCGGGATGGCCAGGCCAGGCCAACATATACAAAAATACATAAATATATATAATTTTGATCAATGACAACAACAGGCTGAAGCTGAGGCTGAGGCTGAGGTCCCTTTGTCGTCATCGTCGTGGTCGTCTCTGTTGCCTTCCACCTGATCAACGATTACCTGCATTGCTTATGATCAATCATTTTGCAGCACGGAGATAACAAAAGCGACAACAAAAACCACAAGCTACTTGTGTACCAAGCGACAGCTAAAATATGTAATCATCAATAACAGCAGCAACAACAACAACAACGGCAACCCAAAAATGCTTTTAATAAATGTTGTTGTTGTCCAGACAAGACAACTTGCCCAATGTTGCCGTTGCCGTAGCTGTTGCTGTCGTGCTGCTGCTGTTGTTGCTGTTGTCTCTTAGATTGCCTGGCGCAATTTGTTAATAATGTTGCAATTACTATAAGTATGTATACATTAATAAAATGTATATATATGTATGTATGTATGCATACAGGTTTCCACATAAGTACATATAATGCCATTGCTAAGTGTGTCCAACAGTTCTCAAGTTCAGTGTGTCCCAGTAGCAGCAGCAGCAGCAGCACAAAAAAAAAAACAAATGACTTAGGCGACAAACCTCCAAGAATTCATATTTGTTTGGTCTATTTGCTGTTGTGTGTTTGTGTGTTTGTGTGTGTGTGTGCAGTGGAAGATGATTTGCACATTTTTTACCAACTTAAAGACTCTTGAAATATTACTAGCCATACGAATCAATCAATTTGTTAATTGTTTGTAAATTTATATACACAAACGATACATCAAATTGGTTACAGTAGCGGCCAAGTTTAGAATAGAATCTCTAAATTAAAGACTCATTAATCTCTTCAAATTACACTATTTATTCGCTATTCATTATTATACACCCATTAGACCCTTTGGCTAGATTTCTACAATCAATAACAAGTTTATTTTCTTTCATACCATTTTTTCTAGCTTAACAAAAGGTTTCATTTTGACACTTGACAGAAGACATTAGTTAGACATTAGAAACCATTTTCTATGGTTTAGTTACCAAGGGTTAATATAACTTATAACTCCACTTGGCGAATGGCAAAAATTTATTGAGCCGTAAAGTAGCTAGAAATCATTGTGAATAGAACAAATTTAGCTTTGATATGGAGTTTTGGGGCTATTAATTATAATCATTAATTGATTTGCATAGAGTTACGGTTACTTGCAATCAAATGAAATTTATTTATTTTCATTTAAAATCAATTTGCAATAAAGAATCTTTTTTCGCAATGCCAAATGTTGCAAGCCAAAAAACGTTGAACTTTCCCATAGACAAAAACAAAATCCTCAAGAATTTATGACACAAAATGTTCCATAGTAAACATGAAATTGGTTTTTATGACAACATTAATGTGCTACTAACATGGCACTAAATTCTTTCATATAAATTTGTAGTTGTTGCTGTTGTTGCCAGCAATTTATGCACCCATAAAAATAGACAATGTTTGATATTTGGCATTGCTATTTTGGTTGCTCATCTCTGGCAAAAGTCGGTGTCAGTTGGTGGACGGTTAAAGTAAGCATCGAATTTGGCCCTGAAGTGCAAGCAGATTGCCTGCATTTTATGACACAGGTTTCAGATACATATATATATATACATATGTATGTTGTCACCACAAATATGTATGTATTTTCTTCTTTATGCCAGCAACTTCTAAGCAAAATTTATGCCCAAGACACCAGACACCAGACACCAGACAGACTAGACACTAGACATGGGCATGGGTATGGGCATGTTAAGTTGGTAATTTATGTGCAGCCCAAAGTGTCAAATAAATTCGACTAAATTGATTAGACGCAGCCTTACACAACAAATCAAATACATACATATTAATTATATGCTCGACAAAGTTGTCATTAAAACCAAATACAATACACATTTAAATTATAACGAAAACGACAACAAACGACAAAGACAAAACCCAAAATTCAGACATTGCCATTCCAGCGATAAATGCAAATTATGCATGGTCAAGCAAAACGAAGCAAAATTATAATTATAATATGTGTATAATAAAAATCATAAAATACGCATCATTCAAGATATGGGAAAACACTATTAACACCCATTTCAATACAACAACAATGCCTCTGTCGCTCTCTGCCACAATATAAATAAACTTTAAACGCTGTCAACGACTCTGCGGTGGTACCATGAAGATTACTTCGTCCTCCGTCTGCCGTCTGCCGTCTTTGTTTTCCCCCTGCTGCTTTGTAAGCGTCTTGGCTAAAGTTCGACCTAGACCTTGACGTCGTCTCTGCTGCATATTGACGCGAACGTGATGCGCACGATATGCTCTGTTTGCTCTCTATTGCCATCGTTGTTATGGTCGATGATTCTGCCGAGTGAAACGACAGCGACAGTTACAGTTACAGAGGCGGAGTTGAAAAGGGGGGGCCCGAAATAAGTGAAATGGCAACTACTAGTTTTCAAGTTCTTGGACGGGTTCTTCTTATTTATTGTCTTAAGAATGACAAACAACCAGTCAAACTACTTGACCTCGCTCCGACTTAAATCATTTCTGTATCTGTTGTTGGAAAAGTGGAAAAAAAAAACATAAATCTCAAATACTTTAAACTGATATTTAATGTATACAGTCGAATATTTCTATTTACCATACCATTGAAAGTGTTTCTTAATGCCTCATGGCAAAAATATTTGTAGATTTGCATTTTAAGGTTTAGCACTTGGTTGTTCTTGAAGCCAACAACTATTAGAAATATACATAGTTAAATTTGCTTTATGAACAAAACAACTGGCAAGCAGTAAGCAGCTTAAGTGGAAAACCGGTAAGTAATACAAGTAATTCTACTAAAGACAAATCCGGATTATTTCAAAGAAACTGTCAATTGGCAATTGTGGAATTTGTTTAAAAAACTGGACTAAAGTGTAGGCAGTGTATTGGAAATATTACTAGAATAGTATTCAAATAAAAGGAGAGTCTTCATTTTGGTTATAAATAATTGGCAAGCATGAAACTAATTGTGCAGAGACTGAAAATCGTTGACTTAGAAAGCAATTCAATTATGATTCTGATTCAATAAAGCTAAGTAAATATACGATACTAAATATTCAGCAAAGACTTATGACTATTTTGTTATATAGATCGCTGGTTTACTTCTGTGACTCTCTCTCTCTCTTTCTTTGTCCTGTGCTAAAATCTTTGTTTAGGACTGCAATTCGTTGTTCCGTTCAGGATGAGGAAATTGTAATCGTTGTGCGACATTAAAGTGCCATCTTCTTCTGTATGAAACTGAAAACGTTTTGCATTTTATGTAAATTAGCTGAAGACCATGACTAAAACTTTGTTCTTCACGCAATGGTGCAAGTTACAAAATGTAAAACATGCAACGCACACACGTCCAGTAGGCACAACGCCAATCAGATGATAAATGGACGCATTGAAAATGTGTGTGTGTGTGTGTGATATGCGTGTGTTTGTCTGCGCCTTAATAATATTCATAATTATATTATGTATGCCCGAATGCGAGTCCGAGTCCGAGTCGGAGTCACTGTTTGCGTGTATCCATTAAAACGATGTTTACAGGCAGGCGTTTAACTTAAATCTGTTATCAGGTTGGTTGCAGCCAGTTTTCCCCCCCTTCCCCCACCCCCCCCCATTCTACCGCTGACCAAGTTTAGAGACCTTAAGGTCGGTCAATAGCATGAAAATGGCACCAGATATAGCCACATATACATATATATATATATATATTATTGGTATGTCAGGATCATGTAAACATTAATTGATCAGATATGCGCATTAAGCTGGCCCACCAAACCAAAACCAAAATCAAAATCAAAACCAAACCAAGAAAGCTTTGCACTAGGTTTACGAGTCATATATATATATATATATATATAGGAGTATATTAAATGTATCTGTATCTGTATCTGTATCTGAATGCATTGCCCTACTTGGATTGGCAGCCTTCAACGACCTTGTCGTGCATTCCGCACATTTTTCACTGTTAAACTACTCAGGTTATCCTCTTTTGCACTACTCTCTTCCCTCTTGCAAATTAGGGATACTCGCCAGTCTCGCCAACTTCAACTGGTTGCCCCTACACACTGGCTACAGCTGTTGCTGTTGTTGCTGTTGCTGTTTTTGCTGTCTGCGAACACTCATCAGAGTGCATCAGAGTGCTTGAGGTTGTTTGCACACCCTGTCCTGTCCCCCCAGAGTGCATTTTGTTGCATACCACGCAATTGGCGTCAATGCCTGCATAACTTAACAAGTTCGATGCATTATGGTGCGTAATTGTCGCTGATCGTACGGAAATTATGATGCCCACCTAAATGAGGGACAGCGGGAATGGAAATGAATGCAAACAAAATAAAAACAAAAACAAAAAGGAAGAAGTAAAAGAAGTATTCAAAGATTATCGACTGTGATTTACCCTGCAAAATGAGTTCCTAGAATCAGAAGAATTAACTCTTAATTGTTATGGAAAATTAATCAATGTTTTGTTTGTTTTTCTCCTATTCACAATATTGCGAAATAACAAGATAAGCTGGTTAGGGCAAATTTAATCCCCCCCCCCCCCCCCCCAATCCTACATACATAAGTATATAAGACAACAAAAAAAAAAAAACATACAATACTAAAAACGATTTCGCCTTAAGTGCGATCTGCAGCTGTTCCGTCCGTTCGTTTGTCCGGGTCTGGGTCGCAACATAATTCACTTGCTGTGTGCTGATTTTTTTGCAGTCTGCGTTGCATGCAACGACAACGACAACGACTGCAACAGCAGCAGCAGCAGCAGCAGCAACAGTAACGCGAGCAATGTACGCAACTGACCCGTTTTGTTGTTGGCTATTGCATGTAAACAAATTATGCAATTGCTGCAAGAGGCTTGGTCGGACCCGCTCCCGCTCCAGCTCCTGCTGGCAGCTTTTTTTTTGTTTTTTTTTTTTTTTAGCTCTCACTTGCCTCAATCTGTCCCTCTGGTAGGCCGTAATTTAACACTTTTTTTTTTTTTTTGCCCATCTTCTCGGGGTTTGCATGCATATTACATTACTTGTAGATGGCTCAACTGCATTCCAACTTGATTTTGATTGCCGGCCTGATGGCAGACAGACGTCAAGTTCGTTGCCAAAGTCTTTCGTTTATGCCATTTGCCCACTTGGGGCTGACTTTCCGACAATGTCATTGCCATATGAACTGCTACATTAGACTTTAATGCGGTGGTTAGTGTAAAATGTTAATCCTATTGACAAGGATTAATCTAATATAAGACATGACATTTTATTGAAAGAAATTTAATCAATTTTCTCAAAAGATAAAGCTTTCAATGTTGATTTGCTTGAAAAATGAAGGCAAATGCATTTTTTTTTTACTACAGTCATTGAATTATATTTGCCATAAAACTTGCCTACTAGAATGGGCTGAGAAGCTAAACATTTTGCCTTGTCCGCCTAAATTTAATGACAAAAAACCAACATAATCTATGTTTTAATTGGCCATAAAGTACAAAGAACCCAAGTCTCCTTGCGTTTAAACGCCCACAAAGGGCGTCAAAACATGAAAGCCTAACAGAAGTTGCCTATAAAAACTTTAAAAAATAAATGACTTGTTCCCCGTATGCAAATATTAAATAAAATCGCATAAATTCCATGAGAATTGATTCAGTTTTTTGTTATTTTCAGATGCTTGTCTTTGAGTTTAGTCAAACAATTCGTTCGTTTGTTTGTTTGTGAAAAATTCAGAGCAGAGCCAAAATAAGCAATAGAATTTTTTGTTTCGTCTTTGTAGTAGCTAATTGTGTGTTAATAAGCTGTCAGAGCTTTGTTAGATTTTTCCTTTTGCTAATGCCAAAACTGTTTTCGATTGCTGCATCATGCTGCTTGTGAAATGTTCGCTGTGATCGTTCAGAGATTCAAGATTGAGAGTGAGACTGAGATTGAGACGAACTGCATCTGCATTGGCGGTTGGCGGTTGGCGGTTGGCGGTTGGCTTTTGTTTCGGTTTTGCTTCGTTTTGCTTCGGTTTCGGTATCTGTCTTCTGTCTTCTCTCTCATCATTGGCACATCAAAATGCGATTTTATGCAGCTACTTTTCGTTAATGGTTTTATATTTCTCATGTCAGAGACCAACCAAAAAAAAAAAAAAAAAAACAAAAAGGGCCTAGAGGGCATTTCAGGGGAGCTTTGCCTACTAATGATTGTTTTTCCCCCCCTCTTAGCTGAAAAAAAGTTTCACAATGGTTTTTCCGTTTTTTTCTTGTAACTTTTTTTTGGGGAGATTATTTCGTTGTTGTTGTTGGTGTTACACCAATTAAGCAAATCGACAAATGACTTCTGATTGCCAGCAGTAACTGAACAAACTAACTAACTAACTAACTAACTTACCCCTTGCTTCTTCACATAGTTGATGGCACTGATTTCGCCATTGCGGCAATCTTGTGGAGCGACACAATCCGAATCCCTTGGACAGGTGGCATATGGTACAGGTGTGGTTGTTGTTGTCGTTGTTGTGGTAGTTGTTGGCGGCGGACGATAGGTGCAGCAAATATCGGTCTCAGGCTCACAATTCTGTAATAAATACAAGAGCAAATTATTAGACTTGGTAATAACCCAAATAGATAACTTTAAGCCAATATGAAGAGATTTCAAATAGCAAGCAAGCGTCAAGGTGCCACCAATCGATGGGTATAATTAAGATTGCTGTTGTCGCCGTTGCCGCTGTTGCCATCGCCTCTGGCAAAAGGTCAACACGGTGCAGCAGCCACTTGCATAAATGATGTGTTAAAATGTGCTACCTCCCCTGACCACCCCTCGATAATGACGCGTCGTCGGTTACCTCACCCTGATTACATTTGCATTGAACTTTGCCGCTGTTCTAGCAAACCTTCAGAGACATCATCTGGCTAATTTGCTGTTCTTTTGAGTCAGCTGCTAAGCTGGTCAGCTGGCATTTAAACAATTGCAAATTAATAACTTTGTCAAGTCAAGCCAAAGAGTCAGCGACAGAGATAGATAGACAAAGTCAGAGTTCAACAATGGCCAAGGTGTTTGATACAAATTGAACAGTAGCCGCAGGCGTGACTCAGTCCCACCTCTTTTGCCTCTAACTCTGTATTTATTTGCGATAAAAATCATTAAATTAAATGCATTCAAAATAAACCGAAAATTGAAGAATCTTTCATTAATCTTAATTATGCAATTTGAATTTATTTCCTAGCTAAATCAGTCATCATTCATTTTTGGCCATCAGAGCACAAACCAGTTCACACACTCTCTCTCTCTCTCTCTCTGTCTGTCTTTTTCTCAAGTGAAGTCTCAGTGGAATATATCAATCAGGCAGCAAAAATATTACAATTTAAACTGTCCAAGCCAGAATTAATGGTCGTCTAATTTATGGTCATTTTTTATTAGCCCATTCGAAACGTATTTAAATAAGTATTTCAATGCCTTGTGACCTTGAAAAATCAAATAAACAGCTGGAACTAAAACTAATGCCCGTCACAAAACGTGTAGAACACGATTTTCGTTAGTTTTTCGAAAGTTCTTAACTAAAATTTAACTTAGTGATTCGTCGTAGTCGTCGAATTAAATGGCTTAAATAGAATAAAACATTTGATTGGCATTTCAAAAGACTCACACATCTTGAAAATTAAGTATAATTCGCTATAGCACGTGGCTAATGGCCAATTTAGATATAGATTTCCCACCAAACCGGAGATGTTAGTTGACTTTTGACGTAACAGATTCGTATGGCTTTTCAATGGGTTGATAAACCCTTCTCTAGAGCTATTACATACATTCGAACTAATTGTTAGGCTAACTTACTCACACAACAGGCAATAACTTTTGACATCATCATCGTGCTGAGAATTTGTTTTTTCTGTTCTTCTTATTTGTATTTTTTTAATTGCCTTGTATGCTCAGATATATTTTTGCAATCATTTCGTTAATTATTCACATCTACACATTGTGCCCAGTGACGTTCAACAAATATTTTGTTCTGTTGTTTGTTTCCACTTCTGCTTCTGCTTCTACATTATTGATTTAAGAGCTTTGCACGCTATTCGCAAACAGCAGCAGAACTGAGACAATCTGTAAAGAATTCCCCAAAATTTCCCGCTGATTTCACATGATTAAAATGTGTGAAAAAAAAACCCAAAGGCGATTTCCTTTTTATCTCAAAGAGGATCTCATTAGTTCGTCTAACTTAATTGCTGCATTCTAAGTCTGTGTCAAAGTCAAGTTTAGCTAGAGACAAACAAGTTACTTAATTTGGTTACAAACAAGCCCAAAGTGTTAACCACACTGACTCAGAGTCAGTTATGGACACCCACGCGTCTTCTTGGATTTGTCATCAGCCATCAGCCTATATTCAGATAGTTGAAAATTTGCCATTCATTTGCTAAGCAATTATTAAGATTATTGATTTGTGGTGTTTATTGAAAGGTGCCTCAAATTTCCAGGTTCAACGATCTAAACTAATTTAATGGTGATTAATTATGTGCTTGCTTTTGCCATTTTTGGGTCGGACTTAAGCTCCTATTAGTGTCAGCAATTTAAAATGATTCTTCTCATTTGGGTTATAATCCAATGGATCTGGACTTAACTGTTATTAGCCATAATTTTCGAATCTTTTGTCTCTAATTTCGGGAGAATTTCCATGACTCGATAGTGTTAACTCTGCTGGAGGTATTTGAGTGCTTTTGGAATGGTGTTGTAATTTTACCTACATATATATTTTGTGTTTTTTTTTTTTTTCTTTTAATTGAGTTTGTCACCAATAAAATTGCATTTGTTGTTATTGGAGTTGCCAAACTTGTCGTCGCTGTTGTCGTTGTCGATGTTGTTGCTGTTGCTGCTGTCGTCGTCTGGTCAATGGGTCAAATGCCTACTCCATGGCAGTGCTAGCTTCAATAATTTTTAATTAAAAAACATAATTCATGTCTTTTGCAATGCCATCCACAGATATGTGCGAAATAAAATGCATATTTTATATGCCTTAAGGCAAGTTTTTTTTTTTTTCTTGTCATGTCTTTTCTTTGGCCTTAAAATTGTTACAAATTGTTTGGTCTAAATTCTTTTGCTATGTAATTTTCCATTGACTGAAATTGCCAATCCGTAGGGCAATGAAATTTTGAAGAAGGATAACTTTTTAAATAAATTTCAATTAATTCTATTAAGCTGACTATCAGCTAGTCCAAGTTAGACAATCCTGTTTTTCTCTTGATGTAGTCATTGTTGTTGTTGTTGTCAGTGTGATTTAGTGCCTAGTCAGCTACCGCAAATAAGGAAGCTCATCTTCATATGAAAAGAGAAAACCGCAAATTCATTTCACGGCTGAGACGGCTCTCATATACACACACACACAGGTGTACACAGAGATGGACAGGTGCACACAGAGAGCATCATCAATGTGTATCGCCGTTGCTTGGAGTTATTTATTGATGCTTAAAGCAAACATTCAAAGCCAAAGAAATATGCAAAGGGGGGGGAGAAGGGAGAATGGTGGTGGTAGCAACAACAATATTTACATTTACATAAATTTCTTTTTGGGTTGCGAGGTGAACTTGGCGAGAAGCAATTAAACATGAACTTCGCCTTCGCTTCTTTTTTTTTTTTTGCTGTTGCTGCTTTCTGTACGAATATTACGAAATTGCCGAATAGAGGTCGTCCGGTTGTCCGGTTGTCCGGCACGTACAAACCGGAAAATAACGGTAACTGTGCCAAAAACCAAAATATCAACTTGGCCAGCAAGCAAAAAAAAAAAAAACAAAAAATGCAGATCAGGCTAATCAAGCCGCAACTACGACTGCAATTTTTTTAACGTTATCATGGGCAGAGACAGGCTTTTAATTTTTTTTTTGTGTTCAGGGCTTTGGCCTGGGGGGGGGGGGGACTGAGACTACGGTTGAGATTCAGATTCGGGTTCGTAGCTGCTTGTCAAGACGATGCCATATTTATTATTATATATTTTGCTTGTTGTTGCTGTTGTTGTTGTTGTTGCGGTTTTTTTTGTTATATTGGCTTTCAGGTAAAACCCAAATCAATGCCCAATTATGCAATAGACAACTGGATATTGAGAAGAAGAAACAAAAAAAAAACAAAACAAACAAACAATAGCCACAATGATGTGAGTACGTAGATCCCCCCCCCCCCATCACCTAACTCCACAAGTTAACTCTCTCTTTGCAACTTACCTGAATTTTAGGCAACTGCTGGCTATAGAAACCATTCTGGCATTGACCCTGTCGCACACACTGCTGGCCGGGAGCACATTTTAGATATTCCTTGGGCGGCAGATATGTGGGTCCTTGGAAGGGTGATGCCTGTCGGCTAATAATGGCATGATTGAGAAACACATTCGACGTGGGATTCACCGAGAAATGCGTCTCCGGCTGCTGTTTGATGCCATTCTGGTATTGGCCATTGAGAAACATATTGCCCTTATAGTTGGCATTGGCCAAGGCCAGCATGGCCAATGGCAGGACTAACGCGAACTGCTTTCGACACCGTGACATAATGGAGGGCAACTGCTCTGAAAGAAATCCAACCAAAAAAAAATACCAATTTAATTATCACACAAATTGTGTCAATCATTTGTTAAGAATTCCAGTTGATGTCGTCACTCCAAATCGTGATGACATAATTTCGCAACGGGAATCGTGCAAATGCCATAAAAGTCCATACGCAGAGTAGGCTTAGCTCTCTCGATGACTGACTGACTGACTGAGTGAGTGAGTGAGTGAGTGAGTTAGTAAGTGAGCCCGAGCATGGCCAGTTATGGATATGGAGATTTGTCCCCCCCTCCTCTCCCCCGCAACATCATGGTTAACACGGCAAATGGCACTTGACTGGTCATCTAACTAACTGGTCGTCTGCCTGCCAGTCTGCCTGAGTTGTCTGCGCAAAGCAAAGATAGTTACTTCTAAGGCAGTTGGCAACTGGCCACTGCCGACTGGTTATGGCCAGGCCTAGTCAGCCTAGTCAGCCTAGCCAGCCTAGCTCAACTTCCGAATAGCTTCTTGCAAAAGATCTAAGCGCGTGTGCAATTTGTCAAAGATTCTCAGTTGGATAAATTGCAAGCTGCATGCCAAAGCGTTGATGAATGGATTACGCAAAGAGGCGTGTCTTTTTGGGCGGCTAGACTGCGATAAGGTAATTTCATAATTAATGCCAACTGACAATTTAACTTGGCTAAATGGACTTTTGCTTTGATTGATGCGCGCACACATATTTGATGATATTTTGATTTACTCTGACAACTGAACAAACGAGAGATCCGGCTTACAATCATGATATTGCTAAAAAATTCTCCTGCCTCAACCAATTGACTCTGACTGACTCAATCGATATCATAATGCTATATATATATATACATATATATCTACATTCAACTATAGTCTTCTAACTCGTAATTTGTCAACCTGAAAGCGAGCGAAATTTGCATGCGGCCATAAACAAAATCTAATCTCAACAAGAACTGAGCTCAGCTGAGCTGCGCTGCTAAACCAAAGCCATTTGACTGGAGGAAGCGATTGCCGATTGGTGATTGGCGTTCTCTGAGCTAAATTGCTGGATGCGTTCGACATGAGTCAAAGCTAAAAATAGTTGAATAGCCGCAGTCAAAATAAATACCTACAAAATATGGCAAATCAAATTGCTGGTTTTTACCATCCACCGAAAAAAAAAAAAAACCAAAAAGGAAATTTGCATAAAATACAATCTTCGTTTGGCCATTAATTTGTGGCTTTAAAAATGTAGAAATTCTGCCAAGTTTCTACTTTTCTACTTTCTATTTCATCTAGCGATCATCATCAGAATTGTGTTTTGACTGTGCATATTCATAATTTGTTGTCTTGTTTTGTTCGAGAGTTGCGGGTTATTTCGAACGATATCATTGACATACATTTTAACCATAATTGATGGACCAGACGCCTCCAGCAAAGAAAGAGGGAAACATTTTGGGCATCTCTGCACCGAAATTTCGGACAACAATGAAATTTAAAATTAGCCATAGACAAAAGTTCTAATCGCATCACACCAGCTCACACACACACACACATACACACACACACGGTTCTTTCCACTCGACATATGCAAATTTTCGTTGCTGCTGATTCTCGCTTTTCACATAAATTAAAACTGCAAATGTTTGTCTTCTTGCATTTTGCAACAATGCAAAGTTCAGATCGCATCTCTAACAAATAAATTTCAACTTAGTTAAACACAATGCACAAAGTCGAAATGGTGGCATACAGACAAACGGACAGACAGACAGACAGACAGACAGACTTAGACCCAGACAACCACACAGCCGCAGAGCAACAACTGAATCAATCAAACCATCCATCAATCAATCAACCGCAAATGAGTTTAATTTCCCACCATCGCTACCCACAAAGTCATCGTCATTGTCCCAGCGAAAAGTCAGCCACACAAATTTCAAGTTAACTTTGCTTTTATTCGCCCCCTTTTGTTGTTGTTGTTGTTGGTTTATTTTTTTTTTTTTTGGTTTTGAGGGTAGAGATGGTTGGAGTAAAACGAAGATTTTTGGTAATGTTGTTTATCCTTGCATGTCCTTTTTTTGTTTTTTTTTTTTTTATGTCACTTGTCATAATCTTTGCATAAAGTCTTTGCTTCACTTGAGTCTAAAACTTTATTCTCTTTTTTTTTTAGTCATTTGTTTAGTTTTTTTTTTTTTTCTTGTAACATATTTTTGTAACACAAAACTTATATATGTACATATGTGTTTTTTTTTTTTTTTTTTGCTTTTTGAAGTGATTTTCGGTTGATGCTTACACTGAAAAAATACCAAAAATCTGTGGAACTCGAACGCGCGTACGAACAACTTGAATATGATTGTGAATATTTTTACCAAGATCGCCTGTTTTATATGCGCCCAGCAAAAGCGCTGGAAGCGTCGTCTCTGCCGCAGCGCTGCCACTGCGCAGCCTCAACCGGCAAAGCCATACAAGAGCCAAAAACAAAACGAACGAAAAACAACAACAGCAGAAAAGAAGCAGACGAGAAAAAAACAAAAACAAAAACACAATACCGTGGCAGCAGTTGCTGCTGAAGATGCCAACAAGTGAATTAAGTGGTAGTAGGTGCTGCTGGCGACGCTCACGTCGCTGTCGCAGTCGACGCCGACGCTTGAGATAAGCTGCCGCTGCTGCGCCACAGCGCTGCCAACAGTGTGCTCCTCTCGCAATGCTCACTTTCGTTTGTGCTCTCAGAGCTGTTGGAACCCCTACACACACGAGACTGAGAGCTTCTTGGAGCTCAGTTTTTTGGCTGAGACTCGAGACTGAGTCTTGGGAATCGGACTCTTCATCTTCAGACTTAATTTAGGGTTTTCTTTTTTTCCAGCTACGAAGATCTACATTTTTATTAGTACCCTCAAGTTTGGCTTGCTTCTTTTAAGACTTTTGCTTGCTAATTGAATTTTTTTTTTGTAGTCGTCGTTTTATTTGTTCTCAACTTAATTTAGGAAATTCGCTTGGAATTTTTAACATCTACCGTATTCTAATTCTGTGTCTATATAATGATAAAGGCCATTTGTCAAAATTGCAAGTGCCCGCAGATTTAGTGCCCCACGCAAATTTTCGCCAGACATGAACACACAATTAGACCCAGTCGAATTAAATAGACGAAGCAACGAAAAAAAAAAAACCCAGCCCAAAATAATTAAGTTTTAAATCAAATCCGGGTTGTTCTAGCCAAACGTCACCAAGTTCGTTGTCTAAGTCATTTGTGTTGCTTATCGTTCGAAACTTGACATAACTTTGCGCTGATTCATGCAACTGGCTAGGCAAGGCGAGACAATAATCACACCAAGTCAATATAAATTAGTGAATTGGACTCGATTCTTTTTTTTTGAAATCTTAACAGATTCTATTAAGTTTGTTGCCTAAGTCATTTGAAATGGCCAAAATAATTAGCACAAAGTTAATATATATATAAACTTGAGAATCAAACTGCAGTGGAATTTTAAAACCCTTGATGCTTTGGGTTAAGCCCCAGTTCGTTGCTTAAGTCATTTGATTTGGTTATGAAATTAAACGAAATATAACTTTGCGCTGATTCATGTCAACGTTTTGGCTAACCACAAACATTTGGACAATAAAATTAGGAAAATTTCTATACATTTTAATGTTCTTAATGCTCTAGTCAGGACCTAACAAGTTCGTTGTCTAAGTCATTTGATTTGCAAAAAGTCTTAAACATAATTGTTCGCCGATTTGTAATATCATTAAATGGTTTAATCGAAACCAATTACTAAGGGCCCGCTTCATATTGACTTTTAACAACATTTGTATACCCTTTCCACTTTCAGGAGAGAAAAAAAAAGGATATTATATGTGCTTATTAAGTGCGTAAAAAGGAGTTCAAAATAAAGTTACCCATCAATAGGTAATGAACGAGATAATATTAGTTTAATCTAAAAAGTATGAAGTTTTGCTATATTGTTAAGTTGTGTTATAAAGTTATCCTAAAGACTATATATTAAATCTGATCATAATGATCATAAGAGTTCCCCTCAGACATATACTAGTTCTGTATATGCAAGCATGGATTAGGCATTTGGATTCCAATTTAAAGTAAATTTACCGCATTTGGCTAGGGTATAATAATTGTATCAACAATTACGATCATGTTGGATATATGCATTATTAAGTTCGTGCAAATCGTCACGGAAACCGCCAATAAGCTTCCATTTACGACGATCAGTCGGGTGTGGTTGGTTGACTGGTGAAATTGAAACAATATTAGGGCAATACATAAACCTTTAAAGATAAGCTATAAAAAACTGTGTTGAAATTATCAAAATGAAATTTTTTAATCGAAATAACTAAGCAATGGCATCGTGTTGTACAAATTGTTGCATAAATTGTTTATGTTTTGTTTGTTTTTTTTTTTTTTTTTTTTTTGGTTGTTTTTTGTTGGTTTCTTTGCCGTTAAATTGTTGTTGTATTTTAAGGCCATGCTAATTATCAGTCGCTCTGGTTTTTTGTAGTGGTATTTTTGCATTTGCCAAAACTGCTCACTATTTGTTTTTTTTTGATATGGCGCCATAGTCTTAATGGTTTTATTGTAAATACAATAAACATATGTATGTATACCCTTAGCCGCCAAAAAGTATTTGTTACGCTTATCAAGTGTTAGCACAATTAATGACTAGTTAATGGGGCCAGCTGGGAGCTGGTAGCTGGTTGCTGGTTGATGTTGCTGCAGCATTAACAAGCGTTCTGCTGATGGCAAATGGCAAGCATGGTCAACCCCAAAAAACCGGGTCAAGGTAACTCTACATATCACAACAAATCTTCTCTTTCTGCAATTCATTTAATCTGTATTGATCAATGCTTTTTTCTTCTTCTTTTGGATGACAGCTCTCTTTCCATTGAAATTGTTGTAATCATCCAGCATTTCTCACAATCGGAGACACATAGCGGCGGTTGTAAGCCCAATCATTGGACCCTTTTAAAAAAGAAAAGTGTCATGTCCACGTGTTGTGTAGATGATTTTTAGCCTCCTGTCTTAAGTTAAATTGTGGCAAACACAATGAAATTATTGCATATTAAATGATCGGCAAAAAGTATGTTTTTTTTTTATTGGACTTAAATCACTTAGTAAATATACAAATTCCTAAAATATGCATCATAAATATATATTTTTTAAATTTTAAAACACTTTACAGCGCGCATTTTACTCAAAATAAGAGATATTGCCTTAAATAAAAAAATAGAGAATATAACCCATTAAAAACTGTATTTATTATTGAGTTAAGTTTGAAACTTTAAGCAAATAATAATTATTCGCTTAGTTTCGATTCGATGTAAAATATTACTCCAAATATAGTTTTGGCTATTGATTTGGAATCAGCTTAAAACATTTTCCTCTTAGGTAATTTCCTCACTTTATCGTTTTGGTTTTAAATTGTAGTTTAACTTAAATATTTTTAAAGAAATATGTTGGGGAACAGAGAACAAAAAAAAATAGTTTACTAAAAATTATTTGTTTTTTATCGTTTTGAGGCCAATTCAAAATGTGATTGTTCCATTTATGTTTGCGCCTTTCGGAATAAAACCAAAAATTAATTTAATATACAAAAATGGATTCATGAGATTCCAGCTAGTTGATAACAAGAGATAAAGATTTCCCTTCTACCAAATTTGCCCAAAAGGCTTTATACTCTGTCTCAAGGGCTTAAGATGCTCAAAGTAAACTCGACATGTAATGAAAGAAAATTTAAATGAAATGATTTCCCGGAATCTATTTTTATTTTGGAATCGTCAAAAGTTTTAATGAATTAGCAGTTGATTTTAAATGGCTTAAGTTCTTTCATTGCATATGAAAAGTTATCTAGCAACAAATTACTAACTTTTTTATTTACTCTATGATTTTTTTGTGTTTGTGTGTGTGTGTGTGGTTGTTCAAATTGTTAAAAAGAGTCTGCGATTGCGTCAAAGTAATTTCTGATTTTTGGCCAGCTCACTTGAGTATTGTGATTGTGATTGTGCGGTTGTTTTTATTGGGACAGTCTGGCTGTGGCTGATGCCCATTGATGCCATTTGTGTCGAATGCTTGAAGTTCGAAGTCGTATCGTGGCAGCACTCTCTCATGATGAAAGCCATCATCTTGTGTAATTACCGACGGGTCAATAGCAGCTTAATTCGCAAATCAAATGCACATTATAATTATGGCGTTTTGGTTAGGCAGCGGCCATTTTAGTGAGCTAAAATGTGGTTCAAATTCGATTATAATTTTTTTTTATATTTCACAATTCGGCGAAACATTCATATATTGAGTGCATTGATTGGCTCTTAATTAATTGATCATTATGTTATTGTTGTTGTTGTTGTTGTTGTTGGTCACATTAGTGTTTCTGGGTCACTTCCACCCTTCGTCAACTAATGGAGCCACTATTTGAAATGCCAACACATACATCCAATAGCTTCTCATCTGTGTATAAGTCCATCAATTAAAGTTACCCCAGCGACACCTTTAGAATCCACCACATAGAATCGGAACGGGTTAATTCAAATTTTCGAATCATAAATATTTATTAGCATATCGCCTACCGGTTCTAGCATCTATCTATATGGATCCATTAAGAGCTCGAAATTCCGAAAAGCTACATGAATGTCCACCGTACAAATAAAAAAAAAAAAAAATACAATTTGTTTTAAAACTATTTAAATAAAAGAAAAAACTAATTTAAACATTTGCATTTCAATATAATTGAGTAAAGCTGATTAGTTTGCTCAATTTACACTGTCCAACAAACACAATTGGACAATGGTCTGTCCCATGAAAAGCAAAGGGTATTACGCAAAAATCTTCAATAGCCCAAATGATTCATGTGATCTAGAAAAATGGTTAATAATAGGTGAATGAACTATGTATTCGCGTCATTGATGGCATTATTACTCATGGGTCATTCTTAATGCGTTCGCCCATTGTCTTTGGGCTGAAGGTCATTTGACATTTGACTCGCATCTATTCTGATTAGCCACATTGACTTTGAATTTGATATCGATTGCGTGTGTGTGTGTGTGTGTGTGTGTGTGTGTGCAGTGAATCAGCATGAGTATAGAAAATATTCACATGAGTTGGCGCATAAAACAAAAGACTCAATTGACGTAATAGATTATCTGTAGGAGGTAAACACGCCCTGCTTCATGTAGTTACTTTCACTTGATGATCAAGATTGATGGGGTCCCCTTCCCCCCAGCCCCCCACTCCACTCTTCCACTCACATTCTGTGATTGATCAAGATCCTGTTCTAATGACCATGCCGAATATACAAAAGATGCATGAAACGAAGAACAAATATTGGGTAATTAATAATACTTAATTTTTGTAGCCCAGGAGCTGGTTAATCGAATCATTTGTTAATAATAATAGTATAAATCGGTTCGACTTAATGACTCAACGTAATTTGTATTTGTTACTCAAATTCGTTTATATTCATCCATTATTTAGCGTATTTATATGCATAAATATTTGTAATTTGTATATGGTTAGATGTGGCTTAAGTTTTGGTTTGTTTCAAAAATGCCGTGGGTGATGCTAACAGAACCAACATCAACAACAACATTATCGGAGAACAACAAAACTATAAAATAAAATAAATTAAATATTTATTTTAACGGCAAACGGAACTAAATGCTTTGGCATTGCTTTGACTTTTAATTTTATTTGTAGATGGAATATTTTCCTCAGTTTTCGACTTCTCTATTCCTACATACATATATGAAAATGGTTAATTAAATTACATTTTTGTTCAAAATTAATTAAAATAGATTTCACATTGAGCCACTGCCAACGCCAACCGAAGCCAAAGCCAAAGCCAAAGCACAGAATTTATGCAAAGTGCGTGAAAATTGAGAACTCGAATGGGCATAGTTACCTGGTGCTAAAAAGATCGTAAAATATCTACAAGTTGTAAATGGATTTTTAAAACACGCTAAACGCACCATTGACATCGAAATGGAAATCGAGCCAAACTTCGATCCATCGATCGATCGATCGAATCGAATCGTTTGAGTGATCAAGTTTGAGTGGATGTATCTCTTTTTTTTGGAAGGGGATGGGGGGGTATTTTTGCGCTTCATTAATCAGAGTGCTGACAAATGTCTTTGGGCTACCGTGGGCCACATTCTTGGCGCCGTTTTTTTGTTGTTGTTTTTGTCTTTTTGTTTTGACTGCAACCAGATCCCTGCGGCATTGTGATTGTCACCGATTAACTTTGGCCCATTTCCGGTACTCTGAGGTACATACGTTGCGGATATGCATATGATTAGGCCAGATCGCTCCGCATTTGTCGGCCCATAAACTCTCGCAACTTATGTGCGTCGTGCCGCTGATCTGACATAATTGCTTGGCTGTGCTCAACGTGGCCGCCACACAAAGAGGCGTCGCTGTGATTAGCATAATATAAGCATAATCAAGTCATCTTGATACTGATATTTGATTTAATTTTAACTCCCCCCCACCACACCCACTAGAACTAGAACCAGAATTCGACACGACTATTTTTTTTTTTTTGGATTGCAGCTGCCGCCCTTAGATCTGGATATGTACATATAACAAGAACTGGTTAGTCACTTGTAACATCAAAGAAATAATTTTATGTTCCCGTTCCCATCGGCAAGTATCGGCTGTGTTTGTGTCTGTGTGTGTGTGTGTGCCTACGTGAGCCAAGACATTGCTTAAGTTCCATATTCTCAGCAACAGTTGAAGATGCTGTTGTACGGATGCCAAAGTCATGTCTTGGTGTAGTTCCGCCAACAATTTGTAATCATAGTTGGCAATAATTAAATAGGTCCATGAACGATTTCATCTAGAGAAGTCGCACTCTGCATACCTTACAATAGAACAAAACAGACTAAACCTAAACGAATGTGTCTTTAGTAGGGAATTACCTAAAACTTTTTGAGAAGATAATCATTGAACTAAGACAAAGCAAAAGAAAAGAATATAAGTCATCTAGGTTTTGAACTCATTTCCCTTAAATTTTTCTTAAGCAACAATCAGACTCACCATTACCACTTGACCTGTAAAACAAAACCGATATACCCTGTGTAGGTAAAGGGTATCGGGCGTCACAGTCAACTATAACAATTTCTTCCATTTCGCTTCACCTCAGCTTCATCACATGCTCTCTATGTGGCTAACTTTAAATTGTTGTGGTTGGCCAAGTCAACAAACGGCCTTGAGCTGTGGAAAATATGCGCTTAAGATCCATATTATTAAGTCTGTGGCAGCCACTTGACCAGAGTCAAGGCCAAACTTTGGTCAGGGTCCTTCTGCGTGTGGCAGGGAAAACCAATCTGGACTGGGGAATGCAGTGGGACAACTTTGAATGCATTGTCTTGATACAAAGTTCTGGCGGATCAGCGTTGATTGTGGATATTGTGTTTCTTGTGTGAAAGTTTTTAATTAATTAAATGCTGCAATTAAATTTTTTTTTTTTTTTTTTTTATTCATTTGGCTGATTGTTTGACAACGATTTTTGCGTAGGAAATTCCTTCGGCTCGGTTGTCTGTTCTTCTGTTCTCCCCTGCCATAATTGAGAACCAGTTTGGGATTGAAAGTGGGCGTTTTGCGATTGAAATTGAATTCACATTCATATTCAGTTTCAGAGTAAAACTTCATGTCAATGACGGTCAAATTCATAAATCGGTTGCTTAGGTTGCCGCTTTGACAAAGTGAACATTAAATATGAATTTAATAATTGATTTTTATCATCCATTTGGCATTTCCGAAAAGGTAAAGCCATCTTTGAAAACATAATCGATTCTCTGCATACAATGGCTTAGTACCAATAAATGCAAGAAGAAGAAAAAAGAAATACATAACTAAACTTGTGGAATAAATAATAATAATAATAATAATCATAAAAAACAAGAACGCTTCGATTGAAAAGTTGCCATTCGTCTGAACATTTGCCAACGGATGATTGATGTACAGTTGACTCCAAGCAAACACACACACACACACACACACAGAAGTCAAAAGGCTTAACGAACCGCATCAAAATCGTATTTTTTTGCACACTAAATATCGTTTTAATATGCAAAAATCATAATGGCTGTATATCAATCAAAAGCTAAACTCATTTAATCATGATGGGTATGTGCACAGTGGTCAAATTCTGCACAGTAGCGTGACAATTTTCACACACACACACCTCCACCCCCCATCCCCTTTAGATTCACCAACTTAAAATTAGATAATATCAGATATTGGCAAGGCTGCAACATCAACAAAAGATATAGCCAACAGATCCAACAGCGGATTGCGCACATCTATGAGAAATATTTGATAAACACAACAAATAATGTTAACTTGTAAAAAATTGACAGCTGTGCATGCGTCAAATCTTGGCCAAGTGGCGTCCAAGGCGGAGTTGGAGTTGCACTTGGAGTCGACGACGATGCCCATGCCAAAGCTGCAGGCAATTGGCTGCTGTCATTTGTTGCAGTTTTATGACAAATAACCGTTAATATTCGCATTAGCATAGGTCAGGCATATACATACATGGGATTTCCCCCCCTCACCACTCCCCCTCACTTGGACAGCCACACTTCGTCTTTGGCTTGGCAGTTGGTACCCAACTCGACTTGTGTGAATGGCATTAATTATTCAATGCGCCTGGGCGAAACCTTCATGAAAATGCCATTAGAATGGGAATGTCGCTTCTTTGCACAAACAGTTAGTCCAAAAATTGTGCACACTTCAATTACTTAACCCATAAACACATTACTTTCCTTTCGTTTTAGCATTTAGTGGGCACATCTTATCTAATATTGATTACTAATCAACTATAAAATCAATTTACTTTGTGTTTAGTAGACAACTAAAATGTGTGATGGTAATTAAATTTAATTTGTGCAGTGGGAATTTTGCATATGTTAATAGAAATTTATATTCCCGATCTAATGAAAAAGGTGTTAAAAAACCAGAATGTTTAAATTTAATGAGAGAAATTAAAACAAACCCACTAAACTTGTTATCTGGGAATTAATTTCAAACCAAGTAAGTACATCCTCTTCAACAGGATCTTCAGCACAAGCACAAAGCAAAAATTTTAGGATCAAAGTAATTGGTTTTTAATGAACCTCTCGAAAATATAAATAAATTTTAGCCAGAACTTTAAAATCTATAAATAAAGGCATACGAATTGAGTTGTTATTTGTTATTCTGCAAGTCATAATGCCAAATGAAAACATCTATCTGGTCGGTGAGATTATTGAGATTTTGTTTTTCTGTTTCTATTTTGGTTAAAAATTCTTTATTCCCATTATTCAGTTTAGTTTCGGTTACGGTTTAAATAAAAAAGAAAGATGGAATTCGAGAAATATGACACAACTAAATTTAAATAAACAAAGATTTGAATTTTGACTTTAATTGGTAATTAATCAATGTGGTTGAAAAATTGGTATTTAATTATCAGATGTGATAGTTTGTTAGTCTTTAATCTAAGGAAGAATTAAACGTTCGTTTGAATAAGAGGTGGAAAACTATCGATAATCGATACAGTCGATAGTCTCAATAGCAATTAATTAAATGAAATCAAATGCAAAGAAGCTTTTCAACTAAATCCAAAGAATATGTACTTTTTGGCATTATTGAGAAAATAATTAAAACCAATTTCGTAGTTCTACTCCGATTCAATTATTTCATATTTTTGGCTCAAGCAACCAACTTCTTAAATGTCATTGGGACTGTCGCCTGTTGAACTATCGATAGTTTCTTACCTCTAGGTTGAAAGAACTAGTTCTTTCTTTCTCCTTCTCTTTCTCTCAAGGCTAAGACTAGTTACGAATTACAGCAAAATAAAGCGCTAATAGAAAATCGCTAGAGTTCACCTCAAAATCAATTAATTAATTTCCTCATTTTGGGGCATAATCTTTTCGAACTTACTGTTAATGTAAATATTTGATCTTTGGGGGTCAAGTTGAGATCGAGCAAACAGTGTGATCGCAAAGGGAAAATTACTCAATGAGTTTCCAATCAATTGCTTGCCCTATGTGTAGTTCAGGATTTATGGATGGTTTGGAATAAAATGAGGGCGATTTGTTTAAAAATTGTTTCAGTTGAAAATGGAATTTGATATGTTTTGTAACCCTGAAAAGAGAAAAATGACTCAGTCATCAAAAGTAATCAACCAGATGGCTGTTAAATTAGAATGCATTGCGCGCCACACGACGTATGCGTAATTTTAAATATGAGAACAGTGACCGCATTTTAAAGTAATTTAATTTAAATTGGAGGAGGAGCATACAAAAAGAGCAAAATAATGAAGAGGCGGAACAGATGAGAAGGAGAAGGCTTAATCGCAGTCTTTTATTCGCAACCCTTTTTTATTTCGATGACAATTGCAACGGCAAATAAATTTGGTCATTTATTTTATGCCAGTTTTTGCATTCAGATTCAAATTAAGCGTAATTAATTACAATCTAAAAAGATTATTTAGTCAAAACAAAACGTTGTGTCTTAATGTGAGCTCATCAATTCAATCGCAGCCGCCATTTGGCCAAAAGAAACTTCTAAAAGACCCACCAGACCCGGGCCAGGCCCACACGAAAAGCATTTGTTGCACAATAGTTGAAAGCAATAAACAACAAGACAACCGAATTAATCAGTTTTCGAAAGATCTCTCAGAAATAAAAACAAAAAAAAAAAAAAAGACGTCGCCTGAGTGACGCCAACAACAATGGGAAGAGGGAAGAATAAGAATCTGGAGGAGGAGGCCAGCTGGAGGATGAAGGGGCTCGGACAATGGTATGAGTAACCGGTAGCTGCTGCCGTTTGCTTGGCGTTCTTGGTTAAAAAGTAAAAGTTGGCCTTTTGTTTCACCAAGAAATGGCATTTTTTTTTTCAAACCAACATTTTTTATGGCCAACATATTTAAGCTTATCACTTAATAAGTTAAGGCATTTATGTGTTTTTTATAACGTAATAACATGTCGCATATTTATGTACTCTGACTATATATAGAGATATAGCTATAGCTATAGCTATGGTTCAGTTTGATTTTTTCAGAACAAAAGAATTAAAATTGATTTTCAATTAATTAATATTAATTTAGCAATTCATTTTTTTTTTTTTTTTTTGTTTACGCTGCCTGAGCATAAATTAAGTTTCTCGCCGAAATTTGTAGAAGAATCAAGCTTTGGATTTAGTTTTGAACTCAGCTTGTCTTGATCGATATACGTTTGTCTTCCTCAATATTCGATTTGTATGCTATATTCAATACACTTATAAAAACAAAAGGCTTATGCATTTTATGTGGAGGTTTGTAGCACACAGAAGAATCATTCTTTACTTGGATCACAAAGGTAACTGAGTCGTTTCATAATTTAAAGTTTAAACTATGTTTGCGAAACATTTCAAAAAATTTGACATAATCGATATACTACCTCAAAGGAATAAACGGTGTATAATATATAAGGATAATTTGTCCGAATAAAAAATCAAACTTTATAGAAGGACACACTTGGACTGGTGCTTATAAAATGCAAACATTTCAAAGAATATTTTTCTAGATCGAACTTTATGGAAGATAATGTCTATCGATGCCATAATTCCTATCCTTTATTTGCCAAAATCTGTCTCGACTTCTTCTTAGGTATTGTCCAGTAATATCTTTTAATTTTGTCATTAAGCTTTGGTTATCCTATATGTTATGTCACATATTTCTTTTTCTTTATTTTCCAGAGAAATTATAGTTATAGGGTATAGAGAAATCTCCGTATTATTCATTCCGGCCAGCCCTCTTTTTTTTCGATTTTTGGGTTTTGGTTTTGTTTTTGCCTTTGCAGTGGCATTTGCCTTTGTCTGGGCTTAAGAATTTAAATTATCAAAAACAAAACAAAAAAAAACACAAATGTCGATGAAATGAATGGAATTTGCATAAACTAACAAACACGTTACCAACTTGATTATACATATATACACACAAATATATATTTCGATAAAGGCAAAACAACAAAAAAAAAAAAAAAAACATAGAAATTAATAAATTATAAATATGTATAAATTAAACAAATGTGAGAGATTTCTATGCAAATCCAGCAAATGCGGCACTTAATAAAGCAAAAGTTTAATTGATTTCAATAAGTAAAACAAAGAACGGGTAAAATAATTAACTACAGTTAAGAATAATTCAATTAAAGAATCTTCTTGCCATTACAAGTCGTCAGTTTCCGGGTAATTTAGTTACCTGACCTCTGCCAAAAAAAAATTGTGTGACAATTATTAAATTATATCAATTAGCTGTCTCGCCATTAAATTCGAATTTGCCACACTTAACAGTAGAGTAAGGCAAGGACATTGACATTGGCGGGGAAACCTCAACCTCCAAGTAAGCCAGGTGCCAAGTGCCAAGTGCCCAGTGCCAAGAGCCAAGTGTCCAGTGACAATGACAGCGACTTTGATTGATGGAAATAAATGTCGCATTCAAAAGCCATACTCGAAAGATAAAGAGAAAAACACATTTGTATAACGCGCAAACGAAACGGAAAGTGAATTAAAGCATTTAAAAACAAAACAAAAATTGGTTATGACATCACTCAGATGAGGTGGGCGGACGATTAAGCCGCTTTGCAATTGGCCCAAAGCCAAGGAGATGCGAGTGTTTGAGTTGATTTCGACCCTCGAGATTTCAATAGATTCAATCAAATTTCTTGGGGAGGCCATTTGCCTGACCCAAAGCAATTGCCTCAGGAATGGAATACTTTAAGTTACTTAATTGCATTTTTGGGATCATCTTCAAGCCCTTTCACGCTCTCGGCCACGAAGGTTAGTAGTATAATAGTAAAAAATACATATATAAACGCCATAAGAGTTCAAGTTCATCACTTGCATAGACTGTTTAAAAGATTGGACTTTTGTACAAGTTCTTAATGATATTTAGTGCTACAACAAGCTGTGGCTATTAAACCAAAAGTGAAAAATCAATTGAAAATTTATTAAAGCTTTAATAAATTCGCCCCCTTTGGTATGCAATAGAAAGTTGAAAAACTTATATCACCAAATCTTTAAATGACTTTTGGAATGTCCTATACTTAAAAAAAATGCCCTCGATAGAAGGATTATTTAAAGAGCTTGACAATTATAGACAACTACTAAAATTTTCAAAAAAGGGAGGCAAAAATAAATAAGCTGATATTATGTACTAAATAGCCTTTGGCATACTTAAGGGGACAAATATTCCTGATTTTACCTCTACTCACTCACTAACTTATCAGTGAGCATTCTGAGTCATGTTTCTATGATTCAAAATACAAAGCTCTTTGGAACTATTCCATATCAAATTCTGCTAAAACCTTCTTGCATATTTTTTATATAAAACTCTTTAAAATTCTGTTTCTTATAATTACTTTACTATACAATTACTAATCACTAGTACCAACCAATAATGGTTTATTAATAGCAATTTTTTTGCTTTCAGTAGAAATAATGTAATTTAGAAATATTTAAAAAAAACATGACAAGGATAATCTCTAATTTGAGCTGGGTCTAGATTATTTGAGTAGTTAACAGTTAGACAAATGAGTCTTGGTATGCCAAAAACATTGTTAATCATATCTCTGCATGGTCAAGCATTTATAGTTTAACTTCTCCTCATTTTTAAAATAGTTCAATGAAATCTACTCAATTCTTATACTCAAATCTTAATCAAGGTAGTTACAATCGGAAGATATAAACCTAAGTTAAGCCTTAAATATCCATTGGTTAATCAAAAGAGTACTAGCCAAAAGTTCCTTATACAAGCATCATTTTCTCAAAGAGTTTATTAGAATTCTGTAAATACGCTTCTTTCTAGTTAAAGTTTATTTTTTTGTAAGGGATTTTTGAAATGAGTTTAGCTTATATTTTGTTGCTGGTGACAAAAGGCCATTTGGGCTTCATTAGGCGAAATGTGATCGTTGCTATAATTTGTTCAGGTTCGATTTGAAACGGCACATTTAGAATCATTTGAGTGATAATGATAATGATTATAATACCGGCGAACGACAAAAGCCGCGAAACATCAAAAGTTTGAATTTTGTGCAATTTATATGTAAATTGCCCTGTTGCTGGGGTTCAGGTTTACGCTTCCAAAATCAGGGAATGCCAGTGAGCTGATATAAAAGTGCTCACCTGATTTAGATTAATTAACTTTAATTCCAAGTTGTCCAAGTGTATGCTAAGTATGTGTTTCTATGCGAGTAAATATTAATTATAAATATTTGAATTACGCAATCGAGAAACGAGAACCAAGCAACGAGGGTGATTCAGTTGAAGAAGCGGGCGTGGGATTTGGCTGATCTAAACGGAAACGCCAATGCAAAAGGCTTTGGCTACATGCTGAGCCAATGTGTGTGGCTTCGTTAGGAGATGGAAGATGGTAGAGTTGGAGTTGGAACCCGCTTGGTGGATTCTGTTAGAGCTGGTGGTGGTTTATTGTGCGTAAATAATGAGCGACATTAAAAGCGAGGCGTCGCTAGCATCGCCATTGGCGAGTATCACTCATACGCCCCATTGCTTGCCGGTCGATGTTGATGGTGTGGCCGCATAATAAAATTGCCCATTTTACTAGACGAGAAAATAATACATCGTCGTCGCCGTCAGCTGCAAGAATGTTTCTCTTCTTCTTTGCGTTTCTTTTAGTTTTTTTTTTTTTTTTTGTTTTTGGTCAAAATAGAAACCACTAATTAATTAAGCCTCGTCAAGGAGAGACAAGTTGAAAACAATTCAGACGCCGCCGCGCCGTGCCGTCGCGTCAGAAAATGGAAGTTTTCAAAGTTGATTGTTGTCGTGTCTTGACTAATTCGCATTGATGCGACTTGAAAACTAATAGATCAGTTTCATATCAATCACAGTTTATGATCATTGAACTGGTTTGAACACGCACACCACTAAGAACACCACAAAACTGCGATGGGATGGGATGAGATGAGATGAGATGAGATGATGAGATGAGATGAGATGAGTTTAGCATGAAGCATAACTCGTTTCATGCACGCATGGAAAACGCAAAAAAACTAATGTCAAATAAACAATTCTGAAAAATTCATTTGGCGCCAGCCGCACCAGCTGCTTCTTATCGCACTTGCCTGGCGATCAATAAATAAATACATTTTGCCGCTTTAACTAGAGTTATGAGAAAATTTCAACAGCTCAGCGCGAGAGAGAGAGAGAGAGAGGGGGGGAGATAGCTACTGTGGCGACCTCTGAACTTTTCGATAATTGAATTGCCTAAAAACGCCAAAATATTGGCACATTAGCTATGGAGGGAAAAAATGCTTCAAGGCTGTTGTTACTGGCAAAGTTGAACTTGTTTGCCAAACAAATTTAAATACCACAAGAGGGCGTGTATTTGGCTTAGACGAAAACCAGAATCAGAACCACAACCAGAACCAGTACAATTGCGACAAATTGGATTCATTTAATGGCTTGTTGCATTTGCATTTCAGAATTTCATAATTTAATGTATTTCCCAAATTCCCAATATTGATACGCAGCTCAATTCAATTTGAAGTACCCGCAGACTTATCGTAAAACGAGTTCTGCAAATTGAAGTGAAATCATTTAATGGTACCCAGTCGAATGAGCAATTAATTGCCAGTCAATACACTTCGATACAATTCAAATTGAAAGCAAGTCTCCGATTTTCGATCTCCAGTCTCTCCGTTTGATGGCACTTCTGTTGAGGGTCAATTTCTTGATAGCAATCATCTCTCATCGTCCGGCTGCAACATGCACATCGGCGTGACGACACCGAATAACCAAAAGAAACAGAAAGAAAGAAACCATACCAAATCCCATCCAAGACCCAACCATGGATTCACATTGTGATGGGACAGCGACGACTGTTGCGACTCATGTTGATGGCTCCAGCAATGTTGTCGTTGTTTTGTATTGCTTTGGCGCTCAAGTTGTTGTGCATGTCACGCTTACGCTTGACCTTGACGCCTCCACCACCACCACCACCACCACCATCACCTCCACTGCCATCTCCTCCGCCTCCTGCTCATCCATACAAGCAAACAAACCGCACAGATAATCGCTGTGAAAATTAAGTGACACACGAGCACATCGAGTGAATTTTTGTTTCCCTTTTTAGCATTGTTTTTGCTGTCGTTTTATTTATTTTAGTGAAAGAGCCAGAGATGACCTGTTGATATCCACCTACATACAAGCTGCTTTATTTTAATTTAGATTCATTAATACTGAAATCATTGTCTATTTTCTCGTCTAGACTCTGGTGATGCCATTGACTTCCTTTAAGTTCTTACACCCTCTGACTCAATGTCCGGTCTGTTTTATGACCCGGAGACTTTCACAAAAGACTAAACACAGTGGCTGTCATATATATATACATATATAATTAATTATTATTACGATCCAATAAACAGAAAATTACTTCAAGCTGGAGTAAACGACTTTAAAATACCTCTTTTTCTAATAAACGTTTGCTTGGAGACAAACAAATCAAATAAAATGGGCAAATTTTCGCCTAAAAGTCAACCTAAGCCATTTGGAATAGGATTTCCTATCCATCTGATTATCCGATTTAATAAAAAGGGGATAATTCATATAAAAATGTTCAGTGAGTATTGAGAAAATCACCTTAAAAAACTAAGCTTCAGTTATGCAAAGATTCGTTCAAATTTTGAAAACAAATTCTTTAATGAGGCAAATAGTCTTTTGACTGCAGCCAATATTTGTACCCAACTGATTAGTATTTAGGCATTGATTGTGAAAGGAAAATTGATTGGGAATTCGAAAATGTTTGTTTGCCGTTGCGTAAAATTGATATTTATGTATACAAGCGGAAAGGCAACTAATTGATATTGATTGAATTAGATAAACTTATTTAACCTATGCCATAGTAAAACTTTAACGATTCTGTGATTATGTTCTATGACATATTCGTTCGAAAATAGTCTTTTGACTTCATTTGAAACTTTGACCTTTAAACTTAGTAATTTGGGGATTACGATTTTGTTTGCGATAGTAAACAGTAAACAGAACAACTAAAATATTAAGTTAAAAAAAACATTACTGAGAAATGTTTAAATATTTTGAAGCAATTTTAAATTTGATGCCTTATAAAAGTCCAGTTAATCGTGAGAATCAATAAATCAACTTTTATGGTCTGCAGAACTTCTTGTAGAAGTCTTTGAACAGGAAATTACTGACTTAAGCCAACTTAAATTAAAAGAAATTAATTTAAATTCAATTTAATTTTTGGTTGATAGTTAAAAACTTTTAATGGAAACTTACGTCGTTCATCTCTCAATAAGGTTCAGTTATTTTAATGGGTACTATCCAGGAGCGGTTTAATATACGAGGGGTCAACTAATGGGCAAAATTAAGTACTCTTTTGCCTCTAAAAATGCCATTTTCTTCTAGTTTAAGTACTTAAATGCAGATAGAAATCTTTTTCGAATGTTAAATGATTTTTAAAATCCAATTTCTGATAGAAAGTTTAAAAAAAAAAAAAATAATAGGAATTTCTGTTTAGCCATTTATCTTTAGGATGAATACAAATTAATTATTTCCAACGAATTGTGGGGATCCCCCCAATTCACATTCCGGCACTGTTGGTGGCTTTTATTTGCACGGAATTTAAATGGCCACTCAAATCATATTTTTGTTTGACGCATTCGCAATTCAGAGATTGACGTTTATGGCATAATTAAAGAGAATAAAATTTTAATGATAATCCAACCAAGTTGGATTACTTTTTGCTTATTGGAGGCATTCCAGCGGCGACCCGATGAGCTAATTGAAAAGCGAATAAACAAACAAAAGCAAAACTTCCAAATTCTCAGCCGTAGTTTGGCCGTAAAAGACCATAATAAAACAGAAAAAAAACAAAAAGAAAAACACAAAAATAGAAATAAAAGAATTCAATTAGAAAGGTTGATGCTGATGGTGCTTTGTTTTGGATTTGTCATTAAGGTAAATAAAACGGTTCTCTATGTATAATGGTTAATGGTTCAGTTAATTTTGCAACAGTTGCTCAATCGACAAAAGACAAACAAAATGAACCGCTCAGAAGAACCGCCAAGAAGCAGAAGAATCCAAGAGTGAGAGACTGAGACTAAGTAGCCAAATCCATGTGAGGAGGAGAGATCAAGAAATCAAATTTGCAATGTCTCAGGCGCGTTAAACAAAGCGCTTCCGTTCGGAATGGCCAAAAACCTTAGCTGGGCATGGGCTATGGCATCCACATCCACATCCACATCCACAATGTAACTGGGCCAGCATATAAACCATGGACCAAGCTTAGCACCGTTGTTGGCTTCAAGTTCATTTCAACGGCTGGTTGGGCAGCATTCGCTCCGCTGCCGAGACCACAAGACCTTCTCCAAAAAATAAACAACAGACAACAACAGAAACTGTGGAAAATGTACGAATAAACAACCAAAAGATACAGATACAGGTTGCTCCGCTGCTCGTTGTCGTCGCACAGGCTCTAATTTATTTGTTCATCTTGATCTATGAGAGCATAAAATTTAATGGAGAATTATGAAAGAGTTGGAGTACGTAGAACAAAAGATGCCACACACACACACACACACACACACACACTTGGGAGAATGAGACGCTGCGACGGCGGCAATTAAAAGTGGGTAAAAGGCCCGAGTGTACAAGCCAAGACCAAGTGTCCAAGTCTCTGGCTATGACAACCACTGACAGCACGGACAGGTCGGACAGGCCGGTCATCTCTGGACAGCTGCACGTCACTGGCGTCACTTTGGTTCGGGTTAAGCATCATAAGTAAATGAAACGCATTGAGCGGTGTTAATTGCAGATGCAAAATGGCAAATGGTCAGCTGCTGACCCCCATTATGGGGGGTGGAGGCGGTGAGGGTGGGGTTATGTGGCATGTGAATGGCTATGGATGACAGCCAACAATTAAACTGATACGCAGACACTCTGCAGCTGTGCCTTCAGCTTAAATGGCGCCAGCAATGAGTGAGTCTACAAAGAAGTGATTAGAAAAGCATATAAAATGGTCTTCCATTCCTTTGGAATTCCAGCACTGAAAACATATTTCAATGTGCTTAAATGGTTGGAATGTCAATTGCAAGGAGATTCAATTGAAAGAGTTTTATCAGAAGGATATTGGATGGTTATCAGTTTAGTCAGCTTTAACCTTGACTTTGGTTTCTAGTGCTTTTTGTTATCCAAGTGTAGAGAAATGAAGGTTTGTTTGAATGTGGTTTACTAGAAGATGGTTTCGGTAATCAAATTATTTTGTTATTCCATGACTTATCTTTGTGTTGTCTCAGCTTTAGGCCGCTCTTTAAGGACTCTATTTGTCGTTTTTTCATTAGTCATTGTAATCGCTTGACTCTACGCCTGGAGTTATTGATGGCCACATCATAGATTTGGATAGACTTTAAGCCGATCTTCATGGCGGGTTCTGATGTAGAAACGAATTCCGGACTTACAAATTTGATGTGACGGCTCATAACAAAAGACTTGCCTTTAGAATACTGCAAAACGTTAAAATTTTGAAATTAAAGTTTCCGTATCAGATGACCCGGACGAATTAAATACTTGTGTAGTTCTTTTAAAAAATTTGAAATCACTTATTGACCTCTTCTACTTTATACTCTTTTATTTATAAAGTAGAATACAGAAATAAAACCAATTGGAAAATCAAACAAGAAGTTTTTGTCTCAATAATTCAGAGTTCATTTGAACAATTTTTAAACAGATTAATTGCATTGACATTAGAAAATATGGAAGTGACAGTCCAAAATGACTCGACGTGGACAAGAAATGGAATATCAAATTAAATAATTAATGACACAATTAATAAGTGAATGAAAAGCTTATAGTAAATAAAAATTAAATTAAGAACTATTAAATTAATTAGTTTAAGCTTACCTTATTAAAGAGACTGTCTAAGGTTAATGAACTCCTACTAAATGAAAAAGCCAAAATCAAATATTTCCATTTATGGCTAAATACTTCAAGACAAGATAAAGATCTCATTCGCTTGAGTAAATTATATCTCAGGTGGAAAAGTCTTGCAATCATTTAATTAAGTTTAATCCAAAGACAAAGTAATTTTCCATCATCCAAAGGTATTATGATTGCCCAATTTTAATCCTGCTATTATCAGTTTTTCATTTCTCAAGACCAGTTTCAGTGAAAGGTCAAAGCAAACTGTGTATATTGAGGTGGGGGTATAGGCCGAAGCTCCGTTACGGTTTCAATCAAGTTTCCCCCCCTCAGCTCCCAGCTCTAGCCACAAAATGCCCTAAATTCATTATTGTTTGGCATTAGATGATGAGCTAAAAGTGAAGACGGAGCGCCACTGTTTGAGTCAGTCAACCAATTCAGTTCCAGATCCAGTTCGTAGACGGATGTGAGTTTCGGGTTTTTACCAACAACAACAACAAACAACTGGCTGTAAGTTTTTGTTTTTGTTTTTGCTTTTCTCGACTGCCTGTTGCCGAGCTGTCGCTGTCGCTGTCGCTCTTCAACTATTTTTGTGGCTTAAATCTAGAATTTATGACCAACTGTGGGGGCTTTCGTTTTGCCGCTTTGTAAATTATCTGTGACTGAAACTTTTAGCTGCTAAGCCATCATCATTTTTAGCCACATTTCATTACTACAGAATGTTGTATATACATATGTATGTATGTATGTATGTATGTATGTATGTATAAACCACAATTTATATTTGATTCGGTTAGGAAATATTGAGAAGAAGGTCAACATGATTCACCGCCGCAAGATGGAAAACCTACACACAAAAAAAAAAAAAAAAAAAAACATAGAAACGTAAAAGTCATCAGTTCTTAATTGTTATTGTTATCGTTATTGTATCTCTATATATGTATCTCTAGCTGTTTCTATATCTATATCTGTATCTCTGCACAAGAAGATGCATAATTTATTTCAAAAGCCTGTGTATACTGCCTTTTGATGGCTGTCAATGGGGCAAGATTCAACAATCGAATGCGCGTACCCAATAATAGATACATAAAACCCATCAAATCCAAAAAAATCAGCAATCGAACAAAAGATCTCAAACGCACTGAGGGCTATTCATTAACTTCATGTTAACTGTCAGCGTATTAGTTTTTGTGTTTAACAAGTGAAGATGCTGGAAGTCCAACTGCTTAAAGATGATGATTTGTGTTGATGCAGGTTCAGATAGTGGGGCGTTCCACAGAGTTTATATGTACATACATACATACGTATACATATGTAGAGGATTGGCCATGTACACGTGTACCCTTTGTTTGGTCATGAGAAATTGTTGCTGTCCCTGAAGGTCGTTTGTAATTGGATGAAGATCATCGAAGGTTTTATATCTTTAATCTTCAATAGAATAGACACAAGTCTGTAATAACTCTACAAAAATTTCCACTCCAAGGGTCTATGGTAAGAGTGAAACCTGTTCGTTTAGTTGCTTGTTATTTAAACTCCATTTCACTTGGGAAATCCTAACTCAACTAGGGCAACATATGTAAGTATGTAGTATCGATTTGCATTTACAATATTCACATTTTTCAAATTTCAACACAAGTTTTTAACCCAAAAGCAGTGAAGACTGCCTAAGTTGATCCACAAAAAACAAGGTTGGATCAGCAGAATTTAAGTTAATCTCGGCTTAAGGCGATTTGCTTTAAACCGGGTTTGAATAGCCCTTTCACTATGCTTAGAGTTGAGAATGTTAACAGAATCGATATTAATGGACCGTCCGTCTTCTACTCCTCCGTTAACCGAAAAGGCCTTAGAACAGTTTGGAAAATCTCTAAAAGACCATCTTCTGGATGAAATATCAATGCAAAACTTTGAAAAATCTTTAGGTGACTATTTTATAGACGAAGTGCTAAGTTTATCTACAAATTATGACTTTCTAGTGTCTTATCTAAAAGGCTTTCTGTGTTATTACCTATTCTTTGGCTAGTTTTAACTTAGGGGACCTTTAAACATTACGTAACGCAATATTTTTTTAAATTTCGACCTCTCCCTTACCCCTCTAACGCAACGTAACATTCTTCTGTACATCTTCCCCCTTTAAAAAAGTCAGAAATGTCTTAATTTTTGGTTTGATTGTACGATTGTGAAGAAGTTTCACCTTTAAAAAAAAAAAAAAACAAAGGTACGTTACTTATTGTAACAATTAACATTTTGAATTGAAAAAGTCTTATGGCCTGAAAGATTTTTCAAAAAGGTTATGAAGTCTGCAAGTTCAGTCAAGGTTAAAAATTTTTAATAAAATGATTGAATTACAAAATTTTTACTGGAAAATTTAGTTTCTGCTTCTGCAGTTAAATTGCATAGCAAAGGATATCCCATTTAGTGGGCTTCACTGTAGTTATGGTATTGTACAGTATTGAATATTGAATATTCATGGAGCCAAGCATTGTCCGATCATCGCTCAAAAAAAGAAATACGCCCACATAAATTAACGAGCATTTAATTTACTTCCATTCGACACTTTTACTACATGGGATGTGGCTCTCTTTTATTTAGTTTTTTTTTTTTTTATTTGGGTTTTTTGGGTTCCTTCGTTTTCATTTAGTTCCATTTATTGGACATATAAATTTCATGCCATTTTAATTTGCTTGGCATCGATGGCGGCGGCACTTCACTCACCTCATCTCACATTTGCATAATTTTTTGCAACAATGAGTTAATTTGCTCCTTTTTTTTTAGTGGCATGCCGCTCGTGCTACGTTTTAAATTTAACGTTCAATTAAATTTTATTGTTTCGTACATAATGAAGAAATAAAATGCGCCGCAAGCTACCGCTTCATCTTCCATCTTCCATCCTCCATCTCTGATTCCGACTGCGTCTTGAACCAACTTCAACTTCAACTCCAACTCCAACGCCAACTCTGAATGCAGCGTGGCCAATCGCCAATGCCGTGTCTGACCTTCAGCTCTCGCACTGCACTTGATTTTCCAATTTCTTGAGCTTGAATTGACTCGGTTGGGGGCTATCATTCGTTAATTATGCGTATTATTTGCCAAAAAATTTAGCATGTAATTTAAATTCACAACTCAACCTCAGCAGGCAATGGGAGAATCTTACCAAAATATAGCTACAGATTGCGAATCCCCCATGAGAAATGTGTGAGGAGAGTTCATTTCGTTAGAATCGATAGATTTGTCATTGCTTTTTTGAACTGGCCATTGATTTGTGTGTTCAAAACTTAATTACCGATGCGGTTTAATGAACTTAACTCCCAAATGGCAAGGACATTTGAGGCACGTACCACACACTGATGCCGAAGAAGCATTTATTTAAATTCATATATAAGTATATTTTAAAGTTGAAGCCATAATACACACCGTTAAGGTTGTTAATAATCAATTAATATTGAAACAGCCCCAGCAGCTGCCTTTGCTTGTTATGGCCAAGCTGAACAAATGCGTCAACATGCTGTTGTTAAATTAATGATCTCTTGATGACTCTGTCTGCAGACCTTTTGGAAGCAGCCAGCAGCGAGCAGCTAGTATACATATCAAATATCACTAGTAATTATCTTATAAATGATTTCGCAATTTGCAATTGACATCCACCACCCCCGCAGCAGCTCACTTTGATTCCACTTTATAGAAAAAAAGCCCCTCATAAATAAATGTTTTTCAATTTACTGAACTTGAACTTTGCATTGGTCAAGCATTTGTCTTGTAAATCGCACAAGATTTCTCAAAAAATCACAATTCAACTATTTATACCATTGACCTTTCGCATAGAAGTTAACCACAGCTACTGACATTTGGTTTTTGGTAATTTTTGTCTTAGTACTCCTAAGGCCAAAACCCAAAACAAATGCGAAGCAATTAGCCATATTGCAATGCTAAGTGGCGCTGCTTGAATGTATACATACATTTGCCTATATTTTATATTTATCGGTCATAAAATACTCGTTATAATTATTCACACTCGGTCGAAAATGTTCTCAATGGCAAGTGGAAATATTTAACCATAGCAAATAGAGGCTACAGCAGCGGAAACGGTTATCAATGTACATCGAATTTGCTATTACGGTAAGCTGTATCGGTGCAAACGAAATTATTTTTTTACATAGTAATTAATGCATTTTACAAATATCTTTGTTATTAAGAATTCATAAAATATCAAGGAGCCTTTAGGTATGTTTAATGCCAAATTATTATTAAAAATCCATATCGTTTGTTTTTAGAGTTATTTTTCTAGTAATTTAAATATCTTTCATAAAATATCAAGGAGCCTTTAAGTATATTTAATGCCAAATTACTATTAATAATTTTCGGTTTAGTGGGGTATATTTTTAGAGCTTTTCGCCTTATTTTAGCCTCTAAACGACAATCTAAAGGGTATGAAGTTTTCTTTTCAAAGAAAAGAAAA
Organism: Drosophila nebulosa; assembly: GCA_024703675.1. Classification (NCBI taxonomy): domain Eukaryota; kingdom Metazoa; phylum Arthropoda; class Insecta; order Diptera; family Drosophilidae; genus Drosophila; species Drosophila nebulosa. Next base: position 9,308,037 of record CM045725.1, on the reverse strand, counting down.
ACGATCCCAAGTGCTAAGTTCTTAACAAATACTTAGAAAACAATAAAAGTTGATTTGCTAGAAATAAATCTTTAAAACAATTTAAGGTGAGTCTCTATAAAGAAATTATTTATTTCAATTCTGTTTAGTTCCTGGCAAAGAACTTGCCATGGTTAAAAATATGCAATATATTAAGATACTTGATAAAAGTTATAACTCTATAGAATAAGAGCTAAATTAGTTAGATAGTTCTCTAGCTGAAACTTTGTACATTCCATCTGAAACATTCTTTACAAACAGTGAGATCAACATTTAAAAAATAATAAATACTTTTCTAATAATTCATCTTAATTCTCTACAGACTTTTCTTTTACCTTCATATTACATTCAATTACCAATTCTTGGTTTTATTTTCCTAAATTTAAAATTGTTCTTCTTAAGCTTCGGTCAACCAGGCAGCTTTTTTTTAATGAGCAAAGAACTGTTTTGTAATGAAATAGTGAAATTTTAATTTTTTTATTTATAACATCTGATTAAAATAAAATAAATATTTAACTACAAACAGGTTAACCTATTGACATATGTTTATCCCGAGTGAATAGTGCAAAAATTCCCCTTGGGCACTTTGTGTTAATCAAATTTTTGACATTATGGAAAGCCCAGTTTTAAGGGCATTCCTCAGTCTCTGTGGGTCATGTCCGCTATCAATCACAATCCATAACCTGCAATTAATACATTTTTATCGAATGAAGAGTGACCTAAAAGGTCATCTCATGTGCCGCCTGTGATGTATGGTGAAAGTATGTATAATATTGCCTCGTGCCCCATGCCTCCTTCATATTTATGTAACAGATGATATACACATAGTTCGGATATTGTATATCTTATTAACTTAATTTAAATGATGCGGTCAACCTGTCGCAAAATTAATTAGAAAAATCGAACGACAGCTCGGCCATACGCATCGTTTTATTTATAGCAACTACGCCAACGGCAAATTAGTCAAAGCCATAACGAAACATGGGTTCGAGTTAACCGAAACTGGTTCGTTTACCCATCTTACTCTAGGGCCATTGAGTACCATCGTCATACTATGTAGTACTTGTCAGCAGCATTTGTCTATGCCAAAAATAGATATTATTTCCCTTTCAGAGGTTTCGTCGATAAGTATCGCAGCGCATTCCTCTTGGTGGGTTTCGTTTTCGGTTTTTCGTTCTTACTTCCGATTGCTTTGTGAACAATGAAACTGCCAAGAGTCAAGAGTCGTGCCCATGCCAAGAAGCAGGAACCAAAAAGCAGTCGACAGGGGCATGACATAAAAAAATTGTTATGATAATTTGACTAGACATCTTATAGAGCAATGGAACACTTGATCATTGTAATGAACGCCGACGGCTTTAACTTTGGGTGATCGTTTCGGTTTTGTTGTGGCACGATTCGTTTGACCTCAGTGTGTTAATTGCTGTTTTCCAGCAACTGCACTCCCCAACGAGGGCCCCAGCTTGGGTTAACAACTGTTAATCTTTGCCTAAGTGCGTACCCGCGGCATAAATATAAGTAATTGCGATGTGAATTTGGTGTGGCCCTTACATACTTGCTACCAATTGCGTCCGCAATTGACCTCGCATTTGTCTGCGCGTCCAACCCACCTGACCACATCCACATTCCTTTCTTTGTTATTACTAAATTTGTTACCCTTTTCCGCAGAAAATCCTGCCCAGAAAAGCATATTTTCCTTTTCTTCTCAAGGTTGTTATGGATGGATCTCTGTTCTCTGTGTTCATATATTAATTAGATCACACACTTTTATTTGAAAGAGTATTCACAATTCGTTGCTATCGACCACAGTTGGTTTGGTTTTCCCTCTTGAGCGCTGTGTAATCACCAAAATTGGGTTTTAGCTACTCTTTTGGGTGCAGTTTTCAGAAATAGTCAAGGTAGGTTAGTTTTAAGGGTCTGCCCTCTAATATGTTCAACGTCAAAACGGGAAATTGCTGCTTTTACAATGACTTGCCATTTAAGATAATATTATTAAAGATTAGTGGTAACAACTTAATAAGTTTTTCGTCTATGACCTAACTTAAAGCATGAAAAAGGGCCAGTGGATCGGTTGCTGAATTCTGTTTCCCACTTTTCGAAAAGCATACAATTTTCTTTTCTACCATTATTATTAAAGATTTCCGTATATTCACCAAAATAAGTACCAAACTTTTTATTGGAGAAGATTCCACGAAATACAAATTATATGTAATTATGTTTGAAGCATTCTAATTTAATATCCATAACCCATATTTATTTCTTCACCAAGTTAAGCAAGCTGAAACCATAAGATTGGTAAAAAACTATGCGGCTTTTTCGCCAATTTGCTAGCTGGAAATATTTATGTTTTAGTTTATCTTTGTTGAGTCTTTTACGCAAATTATAGACAAAGTTTTACCACCTTTAACGCATTCTGTTTAAAATTTGGCGCCAATTTAATTTTAGTGTGGCAGTTAATTTTATAAAGCGCCGCAAAGTAGACAACAGTAAAACTCTTAACTCGCAAATGATAAGCTTAAGTTAACAGTGGTCGCGAATTATGCTGTTAACAGGGCTCGCGACTGATACTGTTAAATAAAGCCGTTAATATTTCAAAATTCATTCTGGTTCTTGGAGTCAACTTAGTCCGTCAGTAAATTCAACTATATATGACGATGCTGATGCTGTAGTTCAATACACTTATATGCCTTAGAACCTTTACGACTACTACTTTATATACCTTACTTCCGATTTTCTTCTTTCTATTTAAGAGTACCACATGTAAAAGGGGAATGTTCTTCGTCTTTGACTTTTACATGCTATTCAAAATTGAGGCGGTTGATAAAAACACGAAAGCAATTAAAATCTAATGCAAGGTACCTTAGTTTGGTAACTTTTTTTAAATCATAACTAATTAAGGGTTTCTTTCTTTTCCTGCCTTCCTCTTCTCCGTCTTGAATTAACAATAAGAAGCAAGAAAGGACATTTAAGGCTAGACAATATAGGCTTTCTTTTCTTTTTTCTTTCACTTTCTCTGAATAAATTCCATCAAGGCTTGACACTTTCTCTGCATGACGTATCCATTGAAGTTCCCTCAAAGCATTTTGAGCTAAAGCGATGTTCCATACGACTATAAATACACAAATGCATATATCCGTAGATGTCATAAAGGCTCATAAAACGTGAACATGCAACATGGTTAAGTAAACAACGATAGGCACTTACAGCTATTGACAAATCATTAGGGTACGAGTGGCACACCATTAAACGGGGGGGTCATAGAATAGAGGGTAAAACTTTGGGTTCCAAATGCTATTGTTATTTTATTTTTTTGCAGCACACTTTGGCACACACTCACTCCAGGATATGTAAGGACGGGATGAATCAAACGGGGGCGAGTGTAACGGTGGCACAGTGCCAGAGTGGGATGTGTACATGGACATTGTTTGCATTACATTTGCCGGCTATTTACTTTTGCTTTTTAATGCTTTTATTGCTGGCCATTTGCCCAATGAAAAGGAAAGTAATGCCAAAAATTTTACCAAAATAAAAGGTTGAGAAAATTTAATAATAAAAGCTGGTAAGTAAATATGTACATAAATTATTTCAATACATTGTTAAAGGTATTTTTGTTTATTAATCGATTTTGGTTGAGATCTGCTTCTCAGCTTTACATCAAGTTCAATATCTTTTGGCCGGTTCGGAAATCTAAGGTAAAGTCTTTGTTCAATTTTTTTTAAATTTGAAAATAGAAATGTTCACTTTCAAGCTAGAAAAAAAACTCACTTTCCCCCTCTTTGTAAAACTGAAAGTATTAAATTTATCAACGAGCAAAGCTGTTGCATTGAGTGCATTTCCATTTCACAAGAAAATTTCCCATGCATTTTATAATTGGGGAAAAGCAATTCAACATAAATCCGTTAACGAATTGGATTAAATTAAGATAAACAGGGTCGAGGGGTGCGACATAAATGTTCCGAATATAGAATATGGTAAAACTAAATGAAACATCCCCTGCATCAAAAACAATATTGTTCCTTTCCGCTAACGATATGCCCAGTGTTCGTTTATCAAATGCAAAACTTTAACTTTGTCTGTGCCCTTTTGACTCCTCGCCTCTTCGACTCTTCATGAAGAACTTTTACAATTTCCGGAAAATTGTCTCAGTCTGACCGCACAATGTGTTTGCCGAGATATAAATCGTTTAGCCGCACTCTTGAGACATCTATAGTAATTATTCTGAAAACACACACAAATTTCCGGTCACGGTCTTTCTTTTGTTTCTTTACCTGGCCATCAGATTAGCTCTCGACTTTACTGTAATATTTCAAATGTAGAGAACTCGACTGACTAACTGACTGACTGACTGTTTTTATGATTTTCGTTGGAGTAGAGCAAATTTCAAGAGGACTACCGCTCGATGAATGTAGTAAATCACTTTTTTTTATGATTCTAAGTGCCCACACAGAGTTCCAACAATTTTGAGACAGAGCAATTTCCAATGAAATCCTTAAAGTGATGACAATTTGCATAGAAAAGGACTTGGGGGTGGGCGCCCAAAATTATCATTGAACAAACGCTCATTAGTGGGCCACGTGGCGACGCCACTTTATCTTAAACCTATCCCTTGTACAGGGTCGTTAGTGCCGACAGCTAGACAAACCCAAAATTGTACACTTGGGGAGCGAATAGAAAAAAAAAAAACCAAAGAAAGCTCATCCCCAATGAAGTGCAAAATGGACGTCATAATCACATTCAGAAGGGGAAATTGTTGAAGCAAATGTTTTACAGCTGAGATTGGATTCTTTCTCAAACCCTTGGCCACAGCGGGAGGGGCGGAGACAATGGAACTCACATTTTCACATTTTCCATCGGCAATCGGTTACGAAAACTCACCTGCCTGTGATCTCACAATTGCCATTTATCATTGTGGTGCAGGGGAAATCGATTCGGGTCGCATTTTCACAGTAGAAACACAATTCGGCAATTGTTCACATTTGTCATTATGTTTACCAAAAAAAAAAAAAAAAAAACAGCAAGTCATGTGAAAATTGGCCACAAAGATGCAAAAAAAAAGAGGAAAAAGCATTTGAGTTGATCCTTTTATATTTTGAAACAATTGCAAACGATCTGACATTGAGTTGTTACAATCGATTTCCATTTAGTTTTTCCTTCTATTTTTGGCATCCGAAAACCGTTTTATAACCCATCAAACAAATGACCCAAGGGAACAAACCCCGAAACTTGGCAATAATACAATAAATTAGATCAAATGTCTGACAAGCATTGTGGGGATATTCCCTGAACATGAAGACTCAACATTCGTGTGCCGTAAATAAAAAAAAGAATCGTTCTCCGCCGTCTCCCCAATCAATTGGTTTTAAATTTAGCCATTTTTTCAAGACGATTGAGAAGGAAGGAGAAAAAACTGCCTGATAAGCAATGGCAAAGCCGCCGCATCCTGTCTACCGCCAAGCCCCAAGACCCTAAGTGGAACGCAATTCAATTTGCCAGACTTAGACGCCGCTGCTGATGCCATTTGCCGTCACCAGGCTATGGAAAATTAATAGCCAAATCACATTAGCACGCGACGATGGCACATTACACGGCCTAGAGTATTTTCTCTCGATAAAAAAAGAGAATAAAAAACAACGGGGTAGGTGGTGAAAAAAAAAGGAGAAATCGCAAATGTGAAATCGCTTTCGCCAAAGCTGTGACAAATTGTTCAGTGGAAATTCTCCAAACCTCAATTGGAATACTCTAACCACAAGATAAATGTAACTGAAAAATAATAGCAAATTACAGTAACTGTATCTGAAGGCAAGAGACTGAAAGATATAGCAGAGACCATAATATATGTCAAGTGGTTCAATTATCAAAAAAAATTATAATAATATAGGAAATATTTTCAAACCAAATAATATTAAATTAAAACTGAGGATCCAAATCCAACAATTCAGAAGCTGAAAAATAAAAGAAATGGTAACTTCCGGTAACTTTCGGTAACTTTAGACCTGAAATTCTAAATAGAAGAACTCACCTTTAATCAACGAGAATCAATTGACATTAATCATTTAAAAAAAAAAGTCAGAGAAACTATTTTCAAAAGTTATAAGGTTATCCACTTTGTAGCTTTCACTTTTTACTGCAATTTTCTATTAAAGTAATAAAACCAATCGAAAAATTTGTATCTCATCTTGACATAAGATGCTGAAAAATCGATGGAAATGAAAGACAAACTTAAATTGGTTCGCTATAAAATCAATAAAATAGCTCAAGAGAAAACAAGAGTTTTAGATTTATTGAATAACTTTTATGTCGCTCTCTCATTATCTAATGCAAAGTCATAAAAACTATGGAAAAGGCAATGAACTTCTCTAAAAGAGTAGAGTATACAATTGCAGCATGCATGGAACAATACAACCCTCTAATTTCCTTAAGGTTCACTCAACTTTGACAACTGTTGAGAATCGCAAATTGATGATGGCATTTAATTGAATAGACTCTGATTAAGGCTAGCTTGAAAGAAAATTTGTCTAAGAAAATAAAATATATCTAAAAGTATCTGAAACGAGATTTGTTGATAAAGTTTTTGCCTTTGGCTTAACATTTTCACATAGTTTTCGTGTGTATCTATGTATGAGAAATATTTGGTCCCCGAGGCCTGAGTCTTAAGGCCGATGTCTTCAATAAAACCCATAGGAATCGGAAAAGTAGGTGGGCAACTGAGGCCACCCCCCGTTGCGGTGGAAAACGTGACAAATACAGACTTTTGTAGATTAGTTAGCGCAGCAGCCTCTCTCTCTCTCTCTCTCTTTCTCTCTATTGCAGCTGGGCTGACTTTGCCTTGTCGAGGCTTTTCAATCCACTTGAAAATTCAGAAAATTTTTTTAGACGCTATGAACCCTCGGTTAATGCACTTGAACTTGGCGAGCCAAAAACCATAGTCTCTTAATTTCTTCAATTAGAAAATTCATTTTGAATTGCTGTTGGAAGCACTCGCATTAATTATGCGCATTTTCCAATGCAACGATAAGGCGAGAACGTTTTGTGCGGGGGATCCAAGGGCCGGATAAGACCAAAACCAAACCAAAAAAAAAAATCCACTTAAAAATGTTTCTCGTTCCTTGCATTTGCCTAGTTTAATTTTCCTTGTGGTGGAAAATTGATTTTATTTTAATTATTTCTCGTTGCAGTCGAGTGCATTTACCAGTTGATGCATGAGAGAATCTGTCTACCCATACATACATACATACATACATATGTATGTGATATGGGAAATGCTCAAGTCCTTTTTTCCTGTATGTAGAGATAAATTCTTTTGCCTATGGTTAGAATATTTATTGATTTTCTAACACAACACATCCGTCCATCCAATGGGAATCATCCCCCCTGGCTCTGAACTGGCTGAGTTGCTCGTCTCGTTCCCTCGCAGTGGGTGAGCCCGAAAAATCCAAAAATCCAACTCGCAATTCATAGCAATTTATTTGCCTTTGGACTGCGGACGGCGCCTTAATAATAAAGTCCTTTAAATCTTTTTTTTTTTTTTGGTCAAATTGCATTTGGGTTTCGACGAGGCAAGTATTAAAAGGATAAGGACAAAGTTTCCCTCTATTTTATGGGGGTTGATATTAGATTGGCCTGGCAATGTCAACATCAAATGACGAAGGAACAAGCAAATTGTAATTGTGTTGGGGGGAGGCTTGGGGGGAGGGGGTTGAGAAGCGAGCGATTTCTATATAGAAAATATATTACATTGCTTAAGGACCCATGACTGATTGTCAGAATTTACTAAGTAATATTAATATATTCTGTGGCCAACCAACCCACACCTGGGCGCGGACTTAAAAATCTTAATCGTTCCAAATAGTTTCTGAAATCTCATATGACCCAATTCGTAGTGAAAATAAAACTGAAAACGTAATTCCAATAATAACAGCTTACAATAGATGGCAGGGATGGGAAGGGGAAAATGACAACTTCTCATTGTATTTGCTTTAGGCTGGGGCACACAGAATTTCACGAGACATTCATCTTCATCGACATCCTCGACACATTTACAATGAGCTACAGATAAATCTGCGACTCTGTAGAAAATGAAATGAAATTCTCGGTTCAATGAATTTCAAAAACAAGACAAATAAACAAGCAGATACATACGTACTCAAAAGACGGCTCAAGGTACATCTCAAAGATACATATATATGTACATCCATAAGTATCTCAGCCTCTGCCTCTGGCCATTGTTTTGTTAGATTTGCATCTAGTTGGGACTTGGGATTATGTTTGCCAACGGAAGATTATGTATGTGAGATAAGTAAATTTAAATATTTCACTACGCACTCGTATTGTTCTATAGGATCATATTGTATTTCAGCTGCTGCTGCTGCTGTTGCTGTTGCTGTTGTTATTGTTGTTATTTTTGGACTTAGGTTTTGGTGTGCCAAAAACGCCTTTTGAAAAAACGAAAGACTCGCACTCATTTGGGTTCGCCTTTCATGTTGGTTGTTGCCACTGCTGGGCACACGTGTTGCACACGTCCGGTTGGTGGGATTAACAAAAGAAAAAGGGACGGAAGGGGACGGTTATTTGTTATTATAGCATCAGATTTTCCAATGCCAAATAGGGCAAATAACAGCATATTAACTTCATTAAACAGACAACGATCAAAGCTTGGATACGAGTACAGAATTCTTAATTAAAGAATTCATTGTTTCAATTCAGACAAACGGACAGCTGTCGATGAACAGATACACACACACACACACACACACACACACACATACGCATCATCCTGTAGGATGAGGGATGACTTAGGATAATAATGGTCTCAAGGCGAGAGATATCTCATCCTCATACGCTGCACACTTTTCACAGCTGTTGTCGTTGCACTCTCTATGCAGACAGGACACTGCCACACATCCTGCCGCAAGACTACTCCTGTCATGACTTGCGGTTTCGTATTTCACTTTAAAAGGCAATCAATGAACCATGTTTTAAAGAACCCAATCCCGTTCGTTGTCCATTAAGTTTTTGGGTTCTCTTCTGATCAACCAAGGGAATGTGAACAAAATACAACTGAGTAATGTGCCATGAAATGAAACGCCCAAAAATTAAACTTCAATTTGTGCTGAGCGCAAAAGGAGAGACTTTTCACATGTAAAAAAATAACTCAATAGTCAGAAGAAAAGAAAAAGGTTGAGAAAGGCAAAATGGAAAAGAAATTTTCTCAAATTATAGTAAAATGTTGGAAGAACGAAAATTGAAATAAAGTTAATTTGTTTCCACTTTTGGTTTAAGTCTAGCTCGAGGACTTGTTTAGGCAGCCCTTAAAATATTTTCTACAAATTGTAAGATTAATTTTTATAATTTTATACTATGTACTTTTTACAAATTCTATAACTTAGTTTTTGTCAATTTTTGTTTGGGATATTTAGAAATAAAACTCCAAAGAGTTTTCCCCAAAAGATTTTCCTTCTCTCAATTCCCTTATGCTCAATTCATATTCAATTTGCTTTTAAATTTCGAAGAGTTTCTGTAATTTACAATATTTGTAAGGTGTGTTTTCTTCCTTATCGTAACCAAAAGTGTTTATGTTGCTTTTCCTGAGGGAAATTCAAAGGAAATCTACACGCTCTCGAGGGAGAAATTACCACAAACGATCTGAGAGATCTTTGAGAAAATATTTCTACCAACATGTGTAAAAAGACATGTACTTGAGTTTAGAGTTCCCCTACATTAGGCCGACTATTTGTTACTCTAATAAAAAATTCATGAGACAAAAACTGACATGACTTACCGCATGCTAATTAAACCTGACTTTTCTCCTACGGGGGGTACAGAGGGTGTTTTAGGCTTAAGGCTTCGTAGGGGAAAGGGGTTGCACCCTCTTTTTTAAAAAAAAAAAATTAATTGGAAAGCCACATTACTAATTTTCTTGTCATTAAGCATACAAATACATTAGCTAATGGATATAATAACAAAGTACAAATTATGGACACAACTAATATTCAGTTTGTTGGCCCCAGAGTTCAGTCACCGGCCAACAATGACGAGGACCAAAAAAAACTAGCCAACAAGGGAAAAAAAATAAAGAAAATTCATTTAGGGGTTGTATGAAACCGTTCTTAATTAATAGATAATGCGAATTTCCCCAGCCAAATGGTTTGAATTTTCTATTCTGTTAATTATGCCGATCCAGCCAGGTAGATATAATTCTCGACTATTGACCACACAGTAGAGAGTTCCGACAGTCAATTATTTGCAGTTCATCCATCAAATAAGAAAAAACAAAGGATGCCGACCCGGAGAAAGTGTAGGGAAAATTGAACATGTGTGTGTTTTTGGGACTTCTTCTCCATTTCATGAGGTTGCAAATATTCCTCATGCATATGGTAAATATTGAAATGGTTAATGCGACTTAGAAAAATATGACAGCTGCCTGTAAAAAGCATCTCAATTTGGCAAAATATTGAGGCTTTTAGTTGGTAGTTGGTGTCGAACAACCCCGAGATAGAGCCAAAAACCCAAAACCGAATACCAAGTGTGAAACAATAAAAATTGGTTGTATTGTCTTCAATTTGACAATAACGAATTTCACACGCACTTCTCCACCTCGGGGCAGACAAAAGCGCATGGAAAGTGTCACAAAAATGAAATGGGATTCGGCCATGGGTTGGTTGGTATGGGAGTGTTGGGATGTGATGGAAGATTATGCCAAAGAGACAATGTTCAAATCAAAGACAAAGAGTTGTTGCAGCAGCTAACAAAACAATGGCCAGACAAATTTGTCATAGATATAGATACAGAGATATCGTTTTCAGTTCATTGCAACTCTCCCCTAGATAGTTGATGCAGGGGGGGGAGGAATGGGAGAGTGAAATGTACTGTAATTAATGTGAACTTTGCAAATTTTTAGTTTACTTTTCCATTTGTTTAGACGGAAACGCTTTGCTGTGACAGGATGTGCGCAACTTATCTTTCATCTGATAATGGAGGCTGCCATTAACTGAAATTTGATTAGGATTAAGTGCCCCAATGCAATGCAATGCACAATTAGAATGGATGCGAACCGCATTGAGGGAAATGCGGAGGGAGAGACGGACAGAGTCCTAAGTAAATAAATGCTTAACTGCCTGCCAAGTAGCTGCCGGTTCCTAATGAGACCCGAAGATGAAACCAAAGATGCACAAGGGGAAAAAAACAATTAGATACGAACTGACAGACAGCAGACATGGCAGACATACAAGACAGTCCGCCGAGGACGAGATCGAGTCACTGTCAGACAGGACTCGGCATTGGCGTACGCTGTATTGCTGCCACATTTTGAAGGGCTCCTTTAGCATCAGCATATGTGAGTGCCTGCTCGCTTGGCCATCTTGCAGCCTCAAATGCATTCATCCAGCTCACACTCTCTTCGCTCTTCGGTCTTCTCCGTTTCGGTTCCTATGTAAACAGTTGCCATGCCGCTAAATCAGGCGTGTACAATTTCTGTATGCTACATTTTATGCCACACATAATGCCGCCTCTTCTCTCCTCTCCTCTCCTATCCTCTATTCGACTTGGTTTCATTCTCATTGGCAGCGACGCCCTCCGTCTGGTCCGCTGGTCCGCTGTGCCGTTTGAGTTTTTGGAAAGAAATTTCAAATGTTTTGCAGCAGATGTTTTTGTTCCTTTTTTTTTTGTCGAAAATCGGCTTTTATCTTTTTTCTCATTTGCTTTACTCAAAGGCTCTGGCAATGATGCGATCTGTGGTCTTTCATGCATCGCCTGAAACAGTTTCCCCCCTTCCGTTACTGTTGTTGGTCGCTCCGTCCTCGTCGTCGTCGTCGTTCACAAAATTATGATAATGATAATACATACGAGTATTGGGCCCATTCCTTGTGAAAGAGCTAGATGAGATCCTTTGTCCTACAGTCCTTTGACACCGTGTGCGAGTCTCGGGTTTGGCCTAATGAGCCTTTTGTTGATGCTGCTGCTGCTGATGCCAAGAATCTGATAGCTTACCTAAATAGAAGAAGAAGAAGCAGAAGAAGAAGGCGCGACTGATTTGTCATTTCAATTATAGGTTAGAGTTATGAAAGTTTCAGAAGGGACCATCAACTATCTTGGGGGTGTGTTTAGGTATGCACTTATTATTGTGAAAGGAATTTAAATATTAAAGGAATTTTTATTTTCATAAGGGTCTTCTTCTGCGTGATCAGCGCTCGAGATAAAAAGTAGTAGGACGAGGGTTGTAACTAAAGTTTTCCAATTATGATTACACGCAATTCTGTATATGTCTAATCATTGGAACCAGTCGAATTAAACGACTATATCAAATTTATACATATATATCACATGAACTACTTCTTACTTAGTCAAACAAATTTTTCTTTTCAATTTTTTAAATTTTGAGTTGGGGAATTTTGTGAAAAAACTAAGATATAACATCGTGAAATCGGCATAAATGTAGCTGAATGACTTATATGCCATGTGATCCAGTTTTCAATGGAAAACTGTCATCCCTACGATAAAAGGGTATATAAAAGTCGCCAAAATGTATGTAATAGGCAGAAGGAAGCGTTTCCGACCCTATAAAGTATATATATTTTTGATCAGCATCAATAGCCGAGTCTTTCTAGCCATGTCCTTTTTTTCATGGAAGAGGGAGAAAGAGATAGGAACAGACATCTAACGCAGGGCTTCTTAAACTTTTTGATATAGCGATCCCCTTCAATCTTGGGAAATTTTAAACGACCCCCTCCTCCATATAGTGAAATATATATATTAACCCTGGGGGTCGCGACCCGCAGAGTAAGAAGCCCTAATCTAACGCAGAGTGATAAAGGGGTTGGTACAGGGTATATCTAAGTCGGTATGTCTATTTGCTTACTTTATTTGGTATAGTTATATATCTAATATTAAGGTAGTTCAATCCAAAAAGGAATTCTTTCTTAGCCACAAATTAAAAGAGCATAATACAAAAATGCACTATTTCTTCTAAAAACTAACTTAAATTCTAGTCCAAATTATAGCCCAATTGTATATGTATTTTTTTTTTTTTTTTTTTTTGTTTACTTGTAGACTGCTAATTTATACGGCTAATTAACAATTTAATGACAGATCCCATGCATTCACACACTCCTATTTTGTGTAGCTAAACAAATTGCAAGTGGTTGGAAGCAGTTCCGCTTCGAAGCGGAAGGAAACCCAGCGCGCTGGATTACGGACGGAAAACGCGTGCCGATCGCGTGTGAGTCGAAGCGTATGAGCCAAGGTGACAGAGGAAATATGCAGCAGTAGCAGCTGATAAAATTCTACATTGACTTGGCGACGGCTGCAGCAAGGAAATTTGAAACTGCAGCCTGGTTGTGGCACCATCAAAGATTGCCAAAATGAAATCGAAAAAAAAGAGAAAAACAGCTGTGGTCCCACACATGGTATACCTGAATTTGCATAGAAAAAATGTGCAATTTTTTGATTGAATTCTCAGCTGCAGCCAGTCTGCAGTTTGGCACTTCCGTTTCCTTGTGCAATTTTCCAAACTTCAGCTTTAAGACTCTGTCTCTGGCTGTTAATGTCCTGGCAAACATCCTGTTGACCCTGACTCGGTGGGTGTTCCCATGGCATTGCATTATTGGCATGCATTTTAGTTATGGTCATGTCGAGCATTGCCTTCTGGAAATTCCCCCCCGCCAGGGCAAAGGTCTGCCTGGTGGAATATTGAAATTAAACTATGGCTAGGCGTGCGTCAAGATAATTGTAATTTGAACGGGCTGCATTTATGTTGGTGACAGAGGTGTCTGTTTACTTAAATTACCAGCCATTGAACCTGAAGGAAATGTCTCTCTACATTGAGAGTAAACACCCGCCCTCTGCCCAGCAATTTTGACTGATGGAACACAGACACGGTTGGAACAAAGAGTGGTCGTAAATCGATTTGATTGTTCTCAACAAACACTACAAATGGATTTTAGATGGCTGATTAGGCTCAGTGGATAAACCAGTATCTCTCTCATTTTGGATCTGCTTGTGTGACGTTCTAACAGATTTTCATCTGCCGCTTGGCATTAAAATCTTGTAAATGCTTAATGCAATTCTACAAAAAATTGTTACAATATTGAAAAGTATGCTGTTTAGAGCTAAAGCGAAATATTTCTTAAGCAAAAGAAAGTAAAAATTAAAGAAGGCTTAAACTGTAAAAGAATCTTTTTAATATTTTTATTTTTAATTTAGACATAATCTATTCTTTGTATTAGGAAAGTAAAATTTCTTGTATGAATGATGTACTATTTATGCATTTTCAGATGTAAGGTTATTTTTAAAAATATTAATTTCTGGCAAATGAATTGTTAAAATATGCGCTCTAGTCATTAAGTCTGTTTAAGCTAAATTAAAATCACATAACATTGGCGTACTCCAAGGATAAGAAGCTACTAAGTAGTTGGTTTTTGTTGGGTTCTTTTGAAGATAAATGCCTGCTAATTCGATTTCTTCCAATTTTCTTTCAATTTTCGTAAGTTTCGTTTTGTCTATAGCTTGTCTTCCTTAAGAGTTCTTCTTAATAAGTTCTGATATTATTTATCTATATATATTCTAGATCCAGTTCATCCATCCAATCTTAGGGTTTATTTCAATTGCTTTATTTAGAATGTATTTATTATGGGGAATTTTGGCTGTATCAATATATATGAAAATCAGCCAAAGCAATATATATAATCGATGTTTTCTAGTACGAAACATACACAAAAAACTATAATTAAAAGATTCTTTTAGAATTTCTAAATCTATTCACACGTCGTATATTAATTCTTCAGAGACTTTGGTGCTAAAATCGAAATAATAAAAAAGGTGTAACAATTTTGACATCGATAACATTGAACTTTATTCCTAATCGGCATGTGGAGGTGGGTGAGCTCATTATATTGTATATGTATATATATCCAAACCGACCTTGTCTGGCAACAACAATAAAAACAAGTTCATTATGTCTGACGCAACAGATCAACAATCAATGGGCCTAATCTAATATGTAATATGTATGTATGTATGTATGTATCCACCTTTGTTTATATGTTTATATCGAAAAGATCTACACCAACAAGCCAGAAAATTACTTGTGGGTACCTATTTCTTTTCAAAAAAAAAGTCTTATTAATGGCATTTCCAACGCACGCTGTGCACAGTTTGCTCTCGGGCTCAATTCGAAGTGAAAACCAGGTTTTATGTTCACTCTCATACACAAGCCGGCATAAATTCTACGATACGCTAGTATCTGAATCTGTATCCATATCATCGACATGACAAAGCTGGAGCTAATGAAAAATCAATTTGATGCTAATGCGGTGGGGGCTAAAATGAAATCATGGCCACACACACACACACACACACACACATGTACCCACAATCTACAGAAGAGCACAGAGACTTCAACTGTTCCGTTGGAAAGATCTCAAACTGTTGGTCTCAGGTTCACTTTACAATACTTTTTAGCAGCATCATAAAAATGTACACACATCAATGTACATTTACAGCCACTCGTATATAGTATATATGTATGTACATATATACCGATGTTTGTATATATGTATGTATGTATCTTATGTTTGCTCAATACTCACGTGTTGCATGATTCTTCGTCGCTTGTGAGCGATAAACAAACAAAGCGTCAAACAAATTTCTTTGATAATCAAACGAGAATTTTTAGACAAACTGCACAAATGTACATAGTCATATACATAAACATACACACATATGTACATAAACACCTTCAACTCGGTGTATTTCCCATATTGACGGAAACTACTTCTTTGACCCAGAATTTACAATTGCTCTGACAATTGACAGTTTTTTTTTAACACTTTTTACTAATCATTTTTTCTGAACAAACTATTCACATAAATTGCACAGATTTCACAATCTGAGATAAATTCTAAACTGCTAAAAATTCACGAACTCTTTTTGGCGGAAGTTCTATGTATATTAGAAGTCACTTCCTCTACCCCTAAATATATGATAAAAGCTGTTCATTTGCAGCTTTTTAATCGTAAAACGTAGGAAATATTAAATGCTCACGAAGATGATACTCATAAATTGTTTAATATTCATAGTTTTTGGAAGAAGTGAACTCCCAACTTAGTGGAGATTCATCTGAAACCCCTTTATAAATCTACTATAGTAGATTTTTTTCAAAATTTGGTAGAAATATGTACAATTGAATCCCCATTACAGGTTATATAAGAGTTAAGAAGTATAAGAAAGGGAAGTACAAACACAAACATTTTATACTCAACATAAGTTCTCAAAGAAGTTTAAAAGACAAGACGATTTCTATATAAGCACTTTTATCTTAAATTATTGTAATCTAAAAACTGTTGGTTGCATATCTGAAGTTTTAAATCTAAGAGTTAGAATCAGTCAATTTGGTTTAGAAATTTAATTAGTAGTTCCCAGTTAAAGTTTCTTTTAGCTAATGACACGTTTAAAATCTCTTTTAATACTCAAACTTCTTAAGTTTAAGTAAAAAATAAATACCAAAATTATTAAAAGATAAAAAAGTGTTTTAGCTCCTCAAAGAACGAGCCAAAATTACAAATTACAGTCTACAACTAATCCTTCGTATGGGATCTATATGATATAGTATTACAATATTTCAAATTTTCACATATATATACAAAACGAACATTAGCAATGCTTATGCATTCGAGTTTGATAGAAACAAACAAACAAATTGAATATTCAATAAGCTGTTTCCTACTGTATACGACAATTATATGTATTTATAAGGCATTAGATTTAAATAAATTTGAACTTTGTTTTCATTGAGATGCTACTAAAATTAGTCAAAACAGCTTAACAAATGGGAATGCAATTAAATTAGGAATTTATTTAACTATAAGTTTGCCCAAAAATTTGCATGAATTCCTATATTCAGCGGCTGCATTAGTGATTTGTGATCACGGATAGAAGAGGTAAAGTTCGACCGGAAATAATAGAACTCGTTTGCCAAGGTAACAACAACTTATCAGCAATTCTAAAGATCGAATGGATGTACATATTTATGTATGTCTGTATGACTGAATGAATGAATGTTGAAAATGAGAAATGTTTGCGGTTAAGATACAATACATGTATGTATGTATGTACAATATGTAATTTGATAACTCTTGGACACACACACACACACAACATCAATACTTGTGTGTTGCATATACAATAACAGAACAACGTGACCACTACAAAATGCACGAGACAGCAATTCAAGCATCTATCCAGCACATCCATCAACTTGGCCCTGGCCGAGATGCCAACCAACATTAACATGAGCATGAACATCCCGATCCCCGGGATGTGTTGAACGTTGAATGGCCGCAGCGAAAAATTGAAATGCATCTAATTGGTAATTATGTATAAGCTGAGCGCGTGCTTGTTTGAGAAATAACGAAACATCGACAGACATCGAGAGCAGCAGACACAAAATAAAAAGGGTCCATGTCGGGGCCGAAAAACTCAAACTCGAGACTCGAAACTCAAAACGAAATGACCCTTCGAGACAGAGACCCAAAAGACTGGAGCCAGGGATTGGCTGGAGCATTGGCCAGCCATTGGCCATAGCGGCTAATTTGCGCATTTGTGCTGTATCTTATGATTATGCCTAATTTTGGCCCTTACCCTTAGTTTCGTTTCATTGCTGAAAATTGAAATTATATGGTCAGACCAGACATACTTACAAACAGACACAGAGAAGGGCAGCAGCAATGGTAATTGTCTATAATATGAATAGAGATGCTTGGACTGCGATATATGTATCTGTTTGTGAATAGTTGCCAAGTACCATTTAAAATCGCATCGTTTAAACAGAATGAAAAAGTCTTAACCTCCCCTAAAAAAAAAAGAAATGGTAGTCCACAATGAAGTATTCCAGATCTTTAATTTTTGAAATACTAAACGCCCTCGCCCCCTTTGTTAGGGGAGAACTCTAGGTTCTTCTCAAATTCTTTATTTGTATTTTCCAAACACTTCAGGAATCGGAAAATGAAAAGTCTTCATTTATCCTGTCCTGCAACATGACAATATATCACCCTCTATAGAATTATATACATAAATTTGGTATAAGTGTGTGCGTGTGCGTGTCTCTACCTTACACACACACACACATACACACGCACATTCTCGTGTTGTACGTTGGGATTTGTGGTGTTTCTTCTCTCCACAATGTTTGTTTGGCTTCATATTTTCATACTCTAACAAGCGAGTACGAGAACTTTGGCATATGGTTTGTGTGTTTTTGTTTTCTGTGCTGACAGATTCTGCGCTATCCGTTTCTCCAAATAAGTTGCCAAGCCTTATCTATCACTAAGATTATAAGAAAATCAATAGTGTATACACAATTCGTTATACAAACTTTCCTCAGTTCGGTTTGAATAACTCTCATTTGTAGGCTAAGAGGCAGGGATGTTGAGTGAAGATACATGCGGGAGCAACCATTTTACTACACGTACAGGGAATACTCTCCTGTCTGTATCTTTAGTAAAGTGTGAAAAAAGAGCAATGACTCCAGGAGCGGATCTGTGCTATGAGTCAGACTTTCTATCTCTACCGATATGCTATATTAGAAAACACGGTCTGAAAAAGGAATCTAATGAATCTCGTAAAGAAAAGTTATCATGCCTGCCCTTTATTCAGGATCCAACAATGCATTCTAATCTAATTAAACTTCGATCTTTTGATTTTGGCAAGATATAATATACAAAATACACAATCAACAATAAACTTTCGCTTTAAAAATCGTTTGAGTGGCTCATAGCTTTTAATCGGATATTTTTCTGAACTTTAATCAAGATTGCTTTACCTATTTGTTAGAATAAATAGAATATTGGGCTAGCAAATAGCAAATATTTTGAAAAAGTATTCCTGGAGTTCTGCTAACTAATTACCTCTAAGAACCCAAAACCTCTCCTGTCTACTGCCAGCCCTTTGGAGAGCAATGCCCAACGGGAGAGAGAAACGAGACCCGTCTCTGCGCGCTGGCGAGGGTGAGTGCGAGGGTGTTTCTGTTGTCAATGTGTCTGTGTGTGTGCGAGTGTGTGAGCTTGTGTTTGTGAGAGAGAGTGACGTCGTCAATGAGATGCATCATCGATGGCAAAGTCGGGTGCTGTTGGTGGTGGTTGTTGTTGGCCAGAGTCGAGTCATATAGCCACGCTATACAACAACAATGCACAGACATTAACGACGTCGCCGTCGACGTCGTCACGAACTGAGAGAAGTTGAAAAACAAGAAGTAATGTGTAGTAGAAGAAGCCGTAAACACAACAAACGCAGCAACAATACAAATCAGTTTTTGGCGGTACGCGTTCGAAGAAGGTTCACAGGCAACGTAGCGGATATTTTTTCGAACGGTAGAGAAAACCAAAAAGAAGCAAAAATAAAACGGATACAAGACTCGTGCGTAAAATTGGCGCGTAGAACGTGTTTACCTTAGACTGAGGGTGAGGTCTCAGTGTGTGTGTGTGTCGTGTTTATGAGTGTGAGTGTGATACTAGGGAAATAAATTAGGCACTTGGTTAAGATTTAGAATTTAGCAAAGAAACCAAAGTGAAAGGCCTAAAGTTTGATAAGCAATACTGATACTGATATCTTGATTGTGGATCCGACATCATGACGACGCCAACTCCCATTGTTTTTGAGAACGGCACGATGCTGGGATCGATGAGCCACGACCATTCGCTGACAAAGCTTCAGTTTCCGGGCAAGCAGTCGCCGTTCATCATACCGGAAATCGTAATTAGTGCCAGCCAGAGCAACAATAGCCTCCACCGCAGTCGCAGCCGCTGTGACATATCGACATCGAATACCATTGCCGAGGAGCCCGAGGCGGAAGACACAGCCCTTTTGGATCGGCAGCATCGCGAGCGCGATGAGGAAGCCGAATTTGAGCAGTTTGTGATGAACCGCACCACCTCCGAGAGCAACATACTCGAGTCGAGCATCTATAGCGAACTACAGTTTCCACCCTCGCTGTGCGCCATTGCTGGACCGCAGACAGTAGTTGGAACGCCAACGCCGCCCTCGGCGCTTAATACCAGCGCCGAGTCCAGGCAGGGCAAGCGCACGCGCCGCAAGGGACATAAGTCCAAAACCAAATGCAGCAGCAATGCGCTGGCTGGAGCCACAGCTGCAACGACTGGGGTCCCTGGTGGAGCACCTGTTGCACCTGGAGTTGGAGTTGGTGGCACCTATCCGCCACCACAATATACAACCATTTTTCTGGATCATCATCATCATGTTGGAGCCGGCGTGACCGCTAATCCCCCACTGGGCAATCCAGCGGTTCCATCCCAATTCCTCAATGGCAGCACTGTGCCAGTTCCCGGTGGCTCGGAGGCGGCAAGCTATTTGCAATATCATCAGTATTATCAGCAGCGGCCGCTGATGACCAACGTGGGGCAGCTTGGACATGGACATCATCATCTACATCACGCGCGCAGGTAAACTCGAGTGCCATAAAACTGACATAAAAACTTTTAAACGACAGTAGCCGCCGCCGGGCGTGCCATTAAAAATGGCTTCTGTCTCGGCTGGTCTGGTCTGGTCTCCTCCAGTGGAGTCTCTGTCTGCCCGAAACTGAAAGTTGGACCGAGACCATTGCTTTGCAACGCATTTAAAATTATAATTGGCGTGCTCCCTTCCGCTCCCGGCGAAAGACAAAGCGACAAAAAGACAGCCACAGCGGGCCACTTCTGATGAAAATGGAGCATTATCATTCAACGAAAATCATGTCATGTTCCATCCTCATTCACTGTTGCTGTAGCTGTCGAAATTGCCTTAGCCTTTGCCCCACTTTAGACACTCGCCTATTGTTTGTTTGGGGGCGGAAGCAGAGGAGGCGGGGTGGAAACATTGCCATTGATGTGATCCAACTTCTTGTCGTTTTGTGTTTTACATGCTCCTAGATTATCACAAATATTTTTCTTGGAATTTCTAGCAAGAGCACATAAACACATGAATATAGCTACAGAAAAATGTGGAACATGAAAACATTTTGATTAATTGTCATATATTTTTCATGGGTCATTTTACGTAGAATACGTGAACATTCTCATATTCGTGTGGAACTATTAATATCCCAAAAACACTCCCTAAAACCCAATGCCCAAACTAGCATTAATTCTTTGTCATATTCTAATCAATTTCAATGCTTCAGCAAACAAATGAGTATATGCTAATTGACAGACCAGATTGAAAATGCTAACGAGACGTTTCTGATAATCTTATGACTGACTCCCTGACTCCCCCTCTCTCTCTCTCTTAATTTTGATATGGTTTCTGAAAAAAAAAGCCAATAAATGACACTTGTCTGTTAATTGAATGCATGTTTGTTGTACCAAATGTCAAAATATCAATATCAATTTCGATTTACAACAAACTTGAAATGTTTCCCAGAACATTTCATTGGAAATACTTTGGTAGAGAGACTTTGATGGTGCCTAAACAAACTTCAAACGATATGAAAACCAACTCACATATTTCTGTCTTTCGTGCCTAATAAATTGACAATCTGTTTTGATAATGTAAATTGCTATCGATAGTGAGAGAGAGAGAGAGAGAGGGAGAAATTCAGAATCGATAGTTTTTTAGACGCTTGAGCGCCCTTTAGATTGATCAACCGGTTTCTTTCAAGCCTCAGCCGCACATTCTTCGCGCTTGTCATTTGACACCGTCAAGGGTAAAGACGAAAGGAAGTACATACATACATCAATAGTCAGTTCGGGTTTCACATTTGTGGTTGTGCCGCTTCGTCGGTCAAGGCACTTAACTGCCACTGAAAGGGGCTTATGTCCGTTCTCCTGGCAAGTCACTCACATCCTTAAGCCTGAATGAAAAAGTTTTTTACTTTAGACACAAGCGTAAAGTATCTAATAACAGCTCGTCAGAGGTTTGCTCTAATCTCTGCCACGCACTCGGAACGACTGCCCACCCTTAACCCCCTCATGGCATTTGTGGGGGTTACCTTTTGGCATTTTTCCCGGTTTAAAAAATCATTTTTCCCTTAGAGTAAATTGAATTTATATTACACATATTTATCACCCACACAAAATACAAAATTTATGTATGTACATGCGGGTGTACCAGTGCGATATTAATATATTTTTACAAAAATAATGCCCAGCATCCCTGGAGCCCAACGCACTACCCGGACATACCCCCAAAAGCAGCAGCTGATAACACTCGCTTCTCAAGTGTTCGCTTTAAGGGATGCACTCATTCTCTCCCACTCGGAATACTTCCTGATTTATGGTATGAGGCAATGATGTCCAGCCAGCACCCTTCTTATCGCGACTGACAGCTTTTACCGTTGTGTGTTCCCTCTGCGGCACTAAGTCGCATTAAAATTTCCAATAAAATTACCATGTGAAGAGCCAAAATGCTAGAGAGAATCCATTAGTTGAACTCCAGTTGCGGTCCAATGGTCCCCGCCCCGGCCCCCAGTTCCCCGGCTTGACTTAAGTACAGGCTTAATGTGGGCATTCATTAACAATAGAGACTCGAATGCAGCCGCTGGAGACTTGAGTGGCCCGAGGCTATGATAGTGTGCAGCTTAGACAACATAAGGCTCATCATCATTTTTCTTTTTTTTCTTTCGGCTATTTTGATTTCAGATCATACAAATTTATGTAGTTGAGCTTAAAAAAAAAAAAAAAGAGTTTAACGAATGAAAATATTGTAATTTACCCTGGGTCTTCTGCGGACACGTGAGCAATGACCCACAGAGAGATAGAGAATACCAGTAGCGGGTCTTAAGAGTTCGGTTTTTGGGCTTTTCAAAATGAACGGCGGACTTCATTTTCATGGGCATTGTTGAACAGCCAGCGGAGCTGTGAAGAATAGACCTTAATATCATCGTCATTATACACCTAAGCCGATCAGAGAGTTTTGAGAACCTCTTCTCCAACATCTGCCTACCTACCTACTTACTGTCATGGGCTTCATAGACTCAAGACATTTACTTAAGACTTTTATTTATACTATAAGCATAATATACTTTTAATAACTTTCTCACAGCAAGCGACAGCGGTTAATTTCAAAAAGACATTCCCTTCCTTTAGTCTCATCTTAATTGTATTCACATTAAAATTATTTTCCTCCTGCTTCGCACGAACTTACCCAAGACATAGAGTCGGAGTTTTTCTCTTTCTTTTTCTTTTTGGCACCCAATCACTTTATTCTCTTATTGTCGTTCCTAATTATGCCCGACCGTAGAGTATACAGTTGCACAAGCTACGCATGCGCAATGCTAATGTTTGTCTAGAGAATGCCATTAGGGAAGTAATTATGCCTAATGGCTTCAGCTGCGGTTGCTGGCCCAAAAACTAGGCCAGCAAGTGCTTAATGTGGCAACAAAGAAAGTCAGGTTAGTCAACTAAACGGAAGTTGATAGTACATGGCTCAGTTGATGCTAGTGCGCTATTTTCAATTTTCTGTGAGACAAAAATTTTTAATTATAAAACTTATAAATCTAGAATGAAGTAATAGTTTGTCCTCATTTTTCAAAAACAAAAAATTGTGGAGTACTTGCTTGTAGTAGGTCACAGTCATGAAAAGAGATTTATTAAGCTAAGCAAAATAAATAAACAATTATTGTTAATTATGATCAAGAGTTGTGTTTGCAATTGAAGGAAATTTCCCAGTTTCTTGCTTACAACCTTATATTTTTTAATAGAAATCGATTATAGCTAGTTCCTTGTCATCCAGCAATTCTTAATATAAATATTTTTTAAAACTTTTCGCACAAAGTCTTTTAATTTGCTTCAAATTTCAACGGCAATTGTTCAAATCAGAAAATATCTATAGCAAATAGAGTATCCAATTCTCTACAAAACAAAGCGACAGAAGATATATACTCCTTCTATAATCCCCTTTATTACCGATCTTTTGTGTTCTACGTTCGGCTCGCCTAGACAAAAGATCATAAATTAAATGCCAAGAACAACAAAACAAATGGTGGCATAATTTCCCCTACCATATACATACGAGACAATAAAAAATACGAAGTTTTGCATATCTTTGGGCTTAAGAAGTGTCAAATAATTCACTCACTTCCATGATCTGCCTATTGACAAATGAACTTAGGTCTTATCTTCTAAATACTTTAATTTTCTAAAGATAGCTTACATATAAAAAGCATTTTTATTGGTGATGATACCAACTTGGCCAACATTGCCAACTTTAGGAACAAAAAGAATATCCATATCTATTTGAAGATGCCATAAATTGAAAGCCATCTTTAATTTACTTTGGAAATTCTATCTGCTTCATAAGCACATAAATTTCTGGTCGTTTCATAATAATTTGTGTCACCATAAAGAATGAGAATAAAATAAATTATTTTCTTTAAGGGAACTCGTTCGCTTCGCAGGCTAATGAAAGGGCAGCTACTTGCTTGATAAATTCGAAATTGATGAGTCTCTCCCATTCGGTCTTCACGCTCCAAAGACATTTGTACTGGCTTTTGCGGTGCTTTGATACGTTCTTCTTGGTTTCTATTTTTTGTTCCTACTTATTAATAAGTATAAGGGAATATATATGTAGTAACGCTGTCGCCGTCTTAATGACAAATTGAAGGCAATTGGGTGTGACGATGCTGCGGATATATTTCCCCTAGTAGCCCGCAGCTGTTGGCGCCGTAAATAATTCAATTAAATCTTAAATATTCTAACGCTCGCACCTAAAGTTAGTTTCAATTGTTGAGGAGCTTAAATTAGGCCACATAAGTGAAGAATAAACATGGATTTCTCGTGGGTAGAGTAAAGTTTTCTACCTGTTGCCGTGCCCATTAAAAATCCAACCCAAATCAAAATGAACTAAAGGAAAGACGAAACGACAAATAAACAGAAAATCAAAAATGAACAACAGCTGCTAGTTTTTTTTCTTTCTTTTTTGAAAATCAAATGGGCCACACAAAGCAGAAGAAAAATAACTCGGGACTCAATCTTGTTGGGTCCAGGGCAGGGTAGGGCAGGTGCAATGTGTCGACATTAGAATTTTCAATTTATGCTGGCCATCAGACAAAAGGGATCGAGGCGAAATGTGTGTGTGTGTGTGTGTGTGCATCGTCGTTAAAAATTATCAATAGGGAGCATAGACAAAAACCAAAAAAGAAACAGGATAATAATAGGAGAAGTTTTTAGGGACACGAAAAGGACACAACACAATCCTGGGCAGTGATGTAATGCGAGTTGAGAGCAGGTACATACATATACCTGCCCATGTACCTGCTCAGTAGATCTAGAGATCTAGTTAGATAGCCACACAGCAGGGGGAGTCCAACAAAAACTCTAAAAACTGAAACTGAAAGATTAATTTTCTTTTATATTTTTATTACAGAACCCTCCTGGACGTGGCTGTACCGCTGGCCGGCAGCAATGTGGAAACTGGCAGTCATTTGGCCACTGCGAATATCTCAGCTCAAGCAGAGCTGAACGGTGGTTACAGTTTCCGCAAATGGTTCGCGCGACCCTCGCTACCCTTTGTCATTGGCATCTTTGCTCTGGGGGGTGTGGCATGCACCCTGGGCGGCATAGTGCTCGGTAGCACTGGATTGATAGAGCATTCAACGCAGTATCTAAGTGCTGCCCTGCTAATGATTGGCATCGGAGTCTCCCTGTTGGTCATATCTGGAGCAATTTGGCGCTTGAGTTTGCCCGATGATGTTGACGATTGTCCCTGCTTCCGGCGCATGGAAACGTGTCGTAACTGCAATAGTCCACACTGTAATAATCGTTTGCTGCCGGGCAGTTATCTCTATCCCGAGTTCCAGCATCGTCCACCGCCGCCCTCGTATCTCACTTCCTTGAATGAGTACGCCTTTGTCTATCATCCCAGTGCACATCCGACAACTGCAGCTTATACAGCCGTAAGGATGAATACTCCTCCGCCACTCTATCGATCCACCTACTCGCTAAAGTAAGTACAAAAGTCTAACCATCTTGTGAGACTATTCTAATTATATTTTCCTGTTTGCTTTCCAGTACCTCAGCCACACATGGTGTATCTACTGGTCTCACATTGCCGCGCACAAGTGAACAGCCAGCAGATGAGCAGGCAGCAATTCTCTTAACCCGCGAAGCCATCAGTCAGACTTCCTTCAAGGATATCGAAATAGATGAGATTGCTGAAGATCCGACGGCTCTTCCACTTAGGCTTGAACCCGAAATTCAAACTCTTTACAAAGAGGCTGAGCTAGATTGAGAGAAATCTTTCATGGCGCCGAGTCTTCTAGTTTCATAAGCTATACTTTATTTAGTTATTTATTGTCTGACTGATTTACAATGTACATATATACTATACATATAACAACTAAACCTACATATATCTGGATGGGGAACTCTTTTGTAAACATTTACACAGTCATTTCTCATATGCACCTGTCTTACTCAAATGTATGTTAGTTTTTTTAATGGATGAAGCAAGTGATCAACATTTGGTCTTAATATTATGTTGATCATATTCTAAATGCCAAATTTATGACTAAATAAAATTACAACAACTGTGTGATTAAGTGGTTAAAAATTACTATTTTTAAACAGATGGTTTAAATGTTTAAACATTTTCATTTTCGGTTTGAAACAAAAGATTTAATTTCACTGCGTTAGCTCCCTGGGTTAAATTTTACTTTACTCATTGGACTCATGCCACCAAAAGACTTAAAAGAATTTTCCAATATTTAAATAATTTGGTCGATATTTGGCTGGCTTGAACTGGAAACGGCGAGTACATTAAGTTATTCTGTTAAAAAATCAGACCTTTATCCCCACCCAAATTGGTTATTTTTGGCAAACTGAAAAATTCACAAACTAGAACCGGTTCACTTAGGCATTCGGAACCAGCGTCTACAGGTTTTGATCTCGGCTAAAATTTATTTCAACAAACAACTTAAAATCTTCTGAAAAACTTATAAATTCTATTGAAAATATTATAACATATAACATTCATATAAAAAATTAAGCAGGAATGTAACGATAAATAAGCATTTTCTCAATTATTCCATAGTAATTAATAATTGACATGCTTCTTACGTATGAACCAACTCAATTAATCTTTCTTTAAAATTCATCACCGAAACAAGAGCAAAACCTCATTTCAAAAAAGTTGTTTGATTGAGTGAAACCCTTATATTGTTTATGAATATTTAGCAGAAAAGGGTTTTTGATTTACTTGTAATTTTTAGATTACAGAAATTTTAGTTGCTTATATTTATAATAGTAACCCATTTTTATTAGGAAACCTATCTGAGGTACACTCTATGGATTCAATTTTGGGTTTGCATATCCGCTAGATTCGAGTATAAGACATAAAGCAAATACACAAACCACCGAAAGCTTACCTGTTGCTCACAATTTGTGATTTGATTTCATTTGCAGCTACAAGACAACGTTTTATATTAACTTTACATGCGGTTTGTGATAACCCAATTAATTAATATTTACCCTAGTTTTAAATAGGCACCCCTCGCTAGTATATATGAAGTGATTACGCAGTAATTATACACTTGAAATTCAATTGTTTTGCTAACAATTCATTATATAATTATTGAAATGTGGGCCAAAGTCAGGGGACATGTCTATTTAGTGTAGTCCTTAATACTTATTTATTTTGCTTATTAAAATTTCATTAAAGTTCAAATACCATGTAACCCACAAATGTGACACGCCATTGGAAGAGAAATTCTTGTATAAATGTGAACAGTTTGAAGCAAAGAGTCTTAAAAGCCATCGGTCAGTTCGAGTTGCCGTCATGTATTTAAAACTTATAATTGGGTCCTTTTTGCTCCTGCTGCAGGGAGCACTTATTGGATTTTTGGGCTTTCCAACGGCCTTCGATGAGCTGCTACGCCGGGTGAGTAGCGGCCGGAAACGAATATTGAAATTTTTACATTTTTGTTTTTCCTGCTAGAAAATCAATTTAAAACCCGGCACACCATCACGCGTCGTTTGGGAGAAATTGCCATTTCCCTTGACCTACAAAGTTTATGTTTTCAATGTGACCAATGAGCATGAGATAGGTCAGGGAGCAAGGCCCAAAGTGGCAGAAATAGGACCCTTTGTCTTTGAGTAAGTCCCAGAACAGTATGGATAGATTTCAATATCACATTGCTCGATTTTGCAGGGAATGGAAGGATAAGTATAATATAGAGGACATAGAAGAAGAAGATGCCGTCAGTTTCAATATGCGTAACACCTTTAAGTTTCGCCCAGATCTGGGACTAGATGGAGAACAATTGATAACCATGCCCCACCCTCTGCTGCAGGTAAGTTGAGTCTTTCAAGAGAGAGAGTCAACTCATTATAGTGCTTATTGGACAGTTTATGGCCATCTCGACTTTACGCAACTTTCCCGAAAATCTTCCTGGCCTGGCAATTGGTCTAGATCTTATGTTTAGGCCACAAAATGCTTTTGTGACAACAACTTTCATGGATCTTTTCTATCGCGGCATTGATATCAACTGTGTGGACGAGCACCCTGCAGTCCAGGCCATTTGTGAAAATTTCCAGAAGGGACTTGTGCCAGGTGCCATTCCCCTAAATGCCACACACTACAAATTCTCGCTACTGGGATCCGTACGAGCAAATGTCATAAACATGATGGAAATTGTAATATTATCTACTTTCAGACCAATCATACAAATGCTGGAAGATTTAAGGTGTCTCGAGGTAAATCTAAAAGTTTCACACTGGGTCAGGTGATTACCTTTAATGGCCAGGAAAGACTAAACGTTTGGCCAAATTCAAGCACTGGTAGCTGCAATCAGTTAACTGGCACAGACGGCACCATCTTTGCCCCATCCAAGCGCCTGCATAAGAACCTGTGGAGCTTCTCAGCAGCACTTTGCTGTTCCCTCAGTACTCGCCTAGTGGATCGCACAGTTTACAATCATCTTCCCGCCTTGCGCTACGAATTGGATTTCCGAGAGCCTAATGTCTGTTGTAGATCCTCCAAAGATTGGCTCAGTGGCACCGTGGACCTTGAGAAGTGTACTGGCACTCCCATGTTAGCCTCGTTGCCGCATTTTCTCAAAAGTGACTTGCCACCGAACAAATTGGTAGACGGATTAATGCCCAATTCGGAGAGCCATTCGAGTGTAATGATATTTGAGCAGGTTTGCAGTGATATGTGATATGTGATTTTTCAAGTTATTAACCCACCAATTCAATTAGATATCTAGCACAGTGCTGTCGGTCCATAATCGCCTGCAGTTCAGTCTACAAGTTGAGCCAGTTGCTCAGATTCCTGTTATGTCCAAGTTGAGAACCCAAATTATGCCTTTGTTCTGGATTGAAGAGTCTTTGGAGTTGAATGAAATGTTTGCCAAGAGCTTGTATAAAAAAATATTCCTGTAGGTTCGACTGTAGCTAACTATTTCGATTTGAAATTAATCTACTTCTTTTCTCCTCCCTTCCAAGACCCATGAGTATCAATAATATATACCGCTGGATTTCCATTATAGTTGGTGGCCTGGGCTTGGCAGTGGGCATCTTTCTCATGTATAGACAACAGAATGCCCAGAGAGTTGGTGCAAACAACAATCTATGATCTAGAATTATGTGGTAGACTTTATTTCAACTTTTTTGCAGACTTTGGTTTTATTTGTTTTTTTTTTTTTTTTTTTTTTTTTGTGGGCAAAATTCTTCTAGGCTATGCGAAAAGTTTGTACCGCTTCGTGAATTATAAATAAGAAAATATATACAAGGTTCTCTCTCTCTCTCTCTCTTTCTCGTCTTATATTTAGCCCGATCACAACAAACCCGATTTTAGATCAATTCGTAAACTGCACTATAGCTAATCGTCTTTCCCTATATACTTATTATTTACAGCTTCTTGGCCTTCTTTTTGGCTGCTGTGGCTGAACTAGGCCCAGTTACATGAAGGCTGCGCACCTTTTCCGTTCGAAAGTCGAGTCGTTTCAACAGCAGGACGAGCACATAGAGGGACAACAAATAGAGGGCCACCACATCCAAGAGATAGTATTGCCACCAACTGAGGAGACAGAAGAATTAAATAGCCATCAGGTAATTGCGGCTAATAACTTACCTTAAATTACGTGCTGGAGCCTGCAAGTGGTAGGCGCCTTTGTGTCTCAATACATATTCGGTCCAGTAGATGGCCGTCTCCAGGGCTGTGGATCTCTGATCCAGCAAGAGGTTTTGCCTATATCTAGCAGCATTTCTGTATCGTGGATCGTGTATCACCTTCATGATGGCCTTGTAGAGCTGATTAGTGGAGAGCGTCTCCAGATCCAGCTTGATGGCATAGCCATCGACCTCCGCCTTGGCCGAATTGACATCGTGATCGCAGAAAACGGGCATGGTGACCACGGGTACACCATGATACACTGTCTCGAACATGCTCAGCAAGCCTC
The DNA here is from genome assembly GCA_024703675.1 of Drosophila nebulosa. Taxonomy (NCBI): domain Eukaryota; kingdom Metazoa; phylum Arthropoda; class Insecta; order Diptera; family Drosophilidae; genus Drosophila; species Drosophila nebulosa. The sequence continues at coordinate 9,277,643 of CM045725.1, read as the reverse complement.
CATGGGTGACGAAGGCTCGCAGCTGCTTATGACCCAAAATGTCCTGTTGGGGCAGCCAACGGGAGAGCTTCACATTGGGCGTTAGATCCTGCATATCAGCGGCACTGCCTTCGTACTTCCACAGCACTTGGTAGGGCAGTCGGGCGAATGTCTTGACTAGCATACGACGCAGCGATTCTGGCATGTTGGCCGCTTTCACAGATGAGCCCATTGACACATAAATGAAACCAGATGCACCAGAGGCGTTAATGAATTCCTCCAGATCCTTGGGCAGGGCTCGAGCGGGCTTACAATGAATGCAAGCCACCTCAGCCACATTGGGATTCAAGGCTCGTGGGTAAGAGACAACTGCATGTCCATTTTGGAGAATGAAGCTGACATTGCGCGACATCTCGTAAGGATGTGGAATGCTTTCCCCCAGATGATCGCGCAATATTCGATGAGTACGTCGCATGACATACTACGAAAAGGGTCGAGAAGAGACAGTTAAAGGGAGATACCAGAGATTAAATCATTTCTCTACTTACACCATGCAGTATACCCTGTCCGATCTGCATGCCCGTATTGAGGGCTCTCTCATAGAGACTCATATTATCCGTGAAACGGGAGTAAAAATTGGGAGTGATGGCATAACTAATGGGATTGCCTGCCACGGACAAGCTGCCCGTGTAGAAACCAACCGTGTTTATATACATGAACGGAATCTTATATTGGTGTACCATGCCCAGCACACACTCTGGATAAGCTCCATCCAGAATGGCCAGATCAAAGCTGCGATTCGCCAGCTCCTTGGTCTCTGCATCGCCCAGCATGGCATCGCAGGACTGAAAATTGATTAATGGACTTAAGAGTTCATTTAATTGCAATCAACCAACTCACCTCAAAGGCATAACGCAGTCCATCCCATGGTTTAATGGGCATCTCTCCAGCCATTCTGGAGCCCAAGAGATCCCAATTTGTGTAGTTGTGTATGTACTCCACCAGGCCAGCTGGTGTCACCTCATGCAGGCCCTCCAAATGAAAATCAGCCGGAAAACCACTAAGAAATGTTATGTTGTGGCCTCTGAAAGAATATCAAAAAAAAATTGCACTCTGATGATATCACTTGAAATTGTAGAACAATAGAATCCATTGACAAAGGTCTAGACTCGAGACAAAAAAAAAAAAAACACGATTAGTTTTTGTTTTTCGGAAATGTAAATTATCAATTTTACCGGACATGTGTCAATGCCTTTTAGTTCAGCCATTATTCAAGTCCAAGTCAGAGATTAGTCAACGTAAAACGTTCATTATTCACACTTACAATTCTATATATGTATATACATACATATACATATGCATATATGTATACATATATATAATAATTCACTTTGATCTTGAAATGCAATGCCTTAACGCAAACCAATAAATATTGAACATATTTCAAACAAAAGCATCACATTTTGTCATTGTGCACATTTCGTGGGCCTTTTGTCAACTTTCTGGCCAAATCTTTTGGCATCAATTTTGCATTGTTCGTCTTCGATCTTTGTCATAAATTATTAAGTAAACACTTCACTGAAATCATACACACCTGGCTATCAATCCTTTGGCCAATTCCCAGAAGGGTATTTTGTGTGACTTGGTGCCACCCATTGTGGCCATTAGAATGTCGGCGGCCAGAACGCTGCTGGTGCAGAGGATCAGTAGCAAACCTCCCAAATATTGCATCGCAGTTTAGCTGTGAAAGAGTCCAATGTGAGATGTTAGTCCTCAATTAGCTAGGAGTTGGCTTAAACTAAACTCAACCTTCAAATTACCTCGAAATGAGGAATAAATTGAAACCGTTTACGTCGACTTCCGAGACGAATTTAGAACAAAATTTAGTTTGTCGGTGGACTTTATAGATTTTATATGTACTACAGCAACAGCAGCAGCAGCAGCAGCAATATGCTCAGGTTATTTAAGTCACTTAATCGAGCGTACTAAACGCGACCCAAAATGATATAATTTACGTATAATTGTTGTGTGTTGGTTGTCTCGCTGCTTAAAAGGAATTTTTCACTAATGCGCGCTCACGCACAGTGTCAGCGAGAAGTCAACGGGCAATAAACTGAAATTCCATATCCACTTTAAATGCAGCCCGTGAGTGTCAGGTGCCACATGTGACCGCAACTGTCTGAGACTCCTCTCCCCTATCGCCACCCCGTTGCCGTCCCAGGTCCATGGTGTAGGCTCCCAGTAGGCACTTAAAGTAATTGGTTCTACTTTTAACTACGGAAACAAAAGTCCTCAGTGTAGAAATTATGACGCAAGCTAATTCTATAAGTATACCAGGAGGACGGAGGGCCAATGGAAACGACTGGCCAAGCCATTTAAACATGCATAATTAGGCATGTCTAAATTATATTTTGATTTAGATTACGCGTGCCTATGTATAAAAATACTTTTGGATGACGACATTTTTAGTTTGGTGATTTATGAAAATTGCAATTTACCAATAATAATAATTTTGGCCAAATGAGAAAGTCTTCCACATGCAATAACAAACAGCGATCTATGTATATCGAGTTCAAGGCGGTGCATTAGACTACCGAAACAAACGAAACTAGATCGAAAACTTGTTGCAATTAATTTGTTGTTTTTGTTTGTTGTTGTTGGACTTTGCTTTGGATTACAAAATGCAAGACTAGACTAGTACACGAATTTGGCGTGCTTAAAAGAAGTCACCCGGCCCAAGACTAGTCGTATGGGGCTTTACATACTTATTTTGTAAGTCCATAATTAAATCAGTTAAAGCTAAAAATAATAGATTATTGATTTCATTTTCATTTTTTTTTTTTTTTTGTTGTAATCACACAATTGACGGAAAGAACCTTTGGCGGTTATTGAAGCATTTCGTTTATAGTCATTGAACGGCTATTAAAAACACATTTGACTCCAACAACATCGACAACAACAACAAAAATAAATCAAATAAATGTTGTGTATATGTATGCTTGAATGTTTGTTTTTTTTCTTTTTGTTTTTTTTTTTTTTTATTTTGGTAGACTTGCTCAATTATTATCTACAATTTAATGTCAACAAATGTTTTCAACAAAATTTCAAAACAAAAAGCCAGAGGGCAGGGTTAATAACGACCATAACAGTGTTTCTATGCCCTTGCCAAGTAAGAGTCCTAAAAATTTGGCATGGGCCAATTATGAAAACAAAAAGTAAGTCACAGAAATGGTGAAAATTTAAGAATAAACCGATTTTTAATATGATCTTTAAACTTGAATGGAATTAGTTTACTGTTTTTATTCCATAATAAACACTCTTAGCTTTAAGTCAAATCAAAATCATTAATGCAATCTGCACCTATATTTACTCTTCACTTGCAAACTTCTTGTCTAAGTCTACATACTCGAGACGCAAAGGGTATACAAAATACCTTAAAGCCACTGGGAATGGGGGAAAAAAAACCAATTACGCCAAAAGAAGCAGCTGAATGAATATAATAATGAAGAGCGGTTTGTCAAGTTCAAGGCAAACGCTGTCAAAGTCAAACGGATGCTTGTCCAAACTCTTTTGTTATTTCGCTTCAAGTTGATGATTACCGCTTTACCGCTTGGACACGGCAGAAAAGGGGAAAACGTAATGCCAAAGCTATTGGATTGGTACTACGCACAGGTGAATGAATGCTCAAGGTGTACACACTCAATCAAGTGTATGCACATTTACATACAACATTACACAGATTTTTAATGTTAATCACTAACTTTTACAATTTGTATGAATAAAAAATGTTAATGGAATTCCTTAATTAAGAAAATTATCATTTCAGCCAAAAGCTGCAAAATTGCATTCTTAGACTTGTATGTAAATAACTTTTATTTAAACTCTTTGTGGCCCTGTCTAAGGATAATAAAATAATTTCAGAAGCTACTAGATTTGATCAAGATTATTTAAAAGTTGTTCAGTTTCTATTTTTTAGCACTTTTTTATATTTAAAGTTGTAACTGCTTATTCTCGTTAATAAAACAAACAAGTACACAAATTAAAGTATTAATGAATAAATTTATTTCATCTAAAAGAAAATATAATAAATTAAATAATATTAAATTAATAATGTCCTATGTAGTTATTAAAAAGAAAACATTATTCATTGAAATTCCTTTAATTTAATTGTAACAAATTGTTAGTAATTAAGTTTGTAAAATTGAATTCGAAAAATTGTTGAACTTTAAATGCAGCATAATGGCTAAAACCCTGTGGCAATTTGGGAACAGATTATTTATGTTCCTGGGCCCATGACAGGACCTGTTTCTGTTGCAAACAATAAAAGCAAATCTAAAACTTGCAACTATTCTCCTTTTCTTTTGGATGGCAATAAGGCCAAATTAAATTACAGTGGTTTCCTTTTTTGTTTTTATGTCTGAAAGGTTTACATTTTCCCATCCTCAAACCTTCTTAAGAGGATTTAAAACAAACTTATCTATCGCTTACCATTTTGAAGTTCAATTTTTACTTCATAGTTAATTTATTTCTTATTAACAAACATTTAACTAAAGTCTTTCCAATAAAAACACAAATTTTATATACATTTAATGTACGTAAAACACACAAATTGTAAAAGCTAAATAGACAGATTACTAATAAACCACCTACCAAAAATTATAGACAGCTCATTTCGTAATATTTGTTTTAGGCGATCCAAACACACTCATCGAGAATATTTATTATACATATATTGCAACTACCTATTAATAAATTGTTTTGTCGTCTCCATTTATGCATAATAAACATCTTGGGCAAACATAAAGTTCATTTGAATGGTGTTTAGGGAAATTGGCATTAACTGATTGCCATCTGAGTTATTTGCATAACCTTTGCGGTCAATTCATATCTGTCCCTACCTTTATGTGCTCCACTTGAGCTTGACAACATGAAATTGAAATTTCACGCCCCTGATTCAATAAGCGAGCAGACTTAATGCCCGACACGTTCAATTGCCAAAGTTTGCGTTTATGGCCAAAGATTGCAGTAGTGCAATATGGTAAAGTGAAGTACCGGTGTACCGATAAACCCAACAAGCACATGATTATATATATATATATATATATATATATCTTTATATACGTGCGAACCAGTAACCTGTACCATCCAATCGATTTCGTAAGCTCTTTTATGCGTATGCATTTCAAAAAGCCAAAGAAACCAAAAAAAAACAACAAAAACTAAACAATATTTAACAAACGCAGAATGCGTAACAAAAACAACAAAATTTTAAACGTTTTGAATGCGGCTTTTTAATTGGTCATGGCATCAGGCGAGGCGTCCATGTACATATGTGTGTGTGTGTGTGTGTGTGTGTGCGGGTTTCAGTGTAGGTTAAATCAATAATAAAAACGAACAGAAACAATAAAAACAAAAAGTCGAAAGAAAAAAAAAAAAGTTTAATTAAAATGTAATGTGGCTTTCACTTTCCATTGTGCCCAATATTTGCGTATTGAAGTTCGTTCGTTCAAGTGTCTGGACTTGGGCTCCTGTCAGTAATTAGGCCGATAAAGAAAGAGAGAGAGAGAGAGAAAGAGAGAGAGAGCCTGGAGGAAAATACCAAGAGAGTCCATGTTGCGGTGGGGGGGGCAGGCAAAACTGATCAAACGACTGCATTGCTGAGAGCTCTCAACAAACACTCACAAACGCTGAGCAACACATTTCACTGGCTGCAACTGGTTGCAGCTGCAACGGCCGACAACAGCAACTTCATTATGACGCATGGTCGAATCGTCATTATCATCTGGGTAGGATCAGGTTGAATGCGCTGAAAACGAAAACGAAAGTGCAGGCGTTTCAGGCGGCGACGTTCAGAAAATTGAAAAGTCTGCATCTCCCCACCAGCAACGGCAACAGCAACGGCAACAGCAACAGCAACAGCAGCAGCAACAACCGCAGCTCATACACACAAGCCTAAAGTATTCGTATATTGTATATACTTATATCTATCCATGTACATGAAAGTATTTATATAGTTACATATCTTTGTATGAGTTGGAACGCCTCATTTAGTCACAGCAGACCGACTTGCTGAAAATGGCATAACCAAAACTGCTTTTAGCCAACGGGCCTACCAAATGCTCGCACTCAGCTAAGCTAAGCTGAGCTGAGCTGAGAAGTAACCGAAATCACTGCCAGAGATCAGATGCTATGAACATTGTGTTGACACCGCTTGTTGGGCAGCCAACTGACTTGACCTAGAAAGTGGGACTCTGGTGGCCCTCAATCTCCCCTTTCCCGTGGGGGAGGGGGAAGAACATGCAACGTGTGGTGAAAGTGAACTGTCAAAACCAGGGCAATGAAAACCCATCAACAGCCAAACAACACACAGAATATACTCTGATCCTGCACACAATTACAATGCCACGAAATTGAATCACAAAACTACACAGAGAGAAAAATACAAAAAGAATTTATTATCTGCTAAATAATGATCATAAACTCTCTTTGAATGGGCCCATTTAATACCCCCTAAAAACTGCATAGCATTCAATTATGCAACCGATGATGCCTAAAATATATAAATTGGTAAATAAAAAATAACAATTTCCAAACAAAAACTATGCTGCTCCATGAGCAAATAAATAAATTAAAGAAAAAGATTTAAAAATAAGCAATAAAACCGTTGCCGCGGGTGCAGCAGATGCCAAATATTTAAATAAATAAATGAAACAAAAAACTATAAAAGAGGCTTGATGAAAGAACAACAACATAAAATTATAATGCCAGAGTCTTTAATTAAAACTGGTGATAATGGTATACGGACAACCAGTTACCTTTCTATGATGTCCATAATAAATCTCAAGTCGGCTAACCATAAGGTTTGGATTTCTTGTATAATCCACCAAAGACCAATCCTCAAACTACGAGTACCAAACAACTATTAACGATCTTATTAATGGGTATCAATTATTTTCTAAACTGCCTCTTATTAAATGCCATTTATTTTTAATTAAGTTTCTCAAAAACTAATATCTATACACGTCTCAGAAATATAGATAGACAAATAATATACCTAAAAAAGTAAACAAATTTTTTAATCGAACAGCAACCATCTTTTAACCATTTTAAGTATAAATTCTTTTCCAAACTGTCTCCTACATAATGCCATATATTTTTTTTATGATCTTAAATGAAGTTTCTCGGGTCACATAGACTAATAATATTTTTATTCAAATAAAAATATTATCAACATTATTAAAATGATGATGATTATGTCATGAAAGTGTTATATTTAGCGTATAAACATTATCCTTTTATTGTTGGCTTATAAGTTCAAATGAAACTAAGCCGCATTTCCAGTGTATTGAAATTTTATACCAAATATGGCAAATTGGTTGCGAATATTTGGCCCCATTGGGACCTACACCCTTGGTAAACGAAAAGGTTTTAGCAAGTATTTCGATTAGAGAGTTATTTATGGGTTTTGTTTGGGCGACAGTTGCTTTCTTTTACAACTCTCGCAAGATAAATGGATGTCTCTGGCTCAACATTTGCCATTTGGTTCACATTTGTTTGTTTCAGCTTTTGCATCATAGGCCAAAAGTAAACCGCCAAACACAAGTTTTTGTTTTCTTGGAGGAGATGACTCGAATTGGCAACAAATATGAAAAAAAAAAAAACAAAAAGATACAAAAATATATTATAATACTTTTGTCGCTGATATGTAAAATTTGTGAGCTTTGGCTACGCCTGGCCATTAGCCTATAGTTGGCACCTTTGCCATGTGGCGTTTGCTTTTTTTTTATAGATGCTCGTATGTAACCCAGATTTTGTGGTTGCCGAACCGGAGTGGTGAACCACCATAAGCGCAAAGTGTTTATTATTATTTTTTATTATTATTTAAAATATACATTTTGTCTCTCCATCAACTAATCAAATTGTCAATATCATAATGAAACGGGAATTTACGGAAAATCAGATAAAACAACAGGTGGGCCAAACCAAAATGTTTATCGAATTTCGTATACTCTGACTTTAAGAAAGAGAGAAGGGCTTTCAAACCGAAAGACTGTCATCAAATCGTAATTCTATATACTTTGGCATCACTTCAATAAACTGTCAATTTACCCTTCACTTGCGTAAGCGTAAAAAAAGAAGATAAATCAAATAAAAAAAACACAATTTGGCTATTTGGTAGTTATGCAATGCAATACTCATGTACTTTTAAGACGCATCATTCTCCTCCTACAGCCATAATCAATCGCGCAGAAGGTGAAGAAAAAACTCGGTTTTCTGGTAATTTCTTTGTCATTTGTCTTTTGAGTTACTGGGACATTTAATTATGCTAAAGAAATCACTTCTCATAAATTATATAGAGATGAGACAACAACAGCAAATGACAGTCGCGACAATAGGCAACGCGCAATGACCTTGACCAAAATTTGCCGAAATTTTAAGCATCTCAATATAGACACACTATATAGTTATACATATGTAGTAAACTGGTCCCTGGGGTATGAAGAAAACAAAAAGATAAACTTATTTTTATTCCTTTATGTAATTTAGTTAATTTCGTTTGTGGCTGGTGTTTTTTTTTTTTTTTTTTTTGAGTTGGCTATGACGAGAGCAGCAAGTTCGTGCCTTAAGTCTTTTGTTTTTGGTCCCCTTGTTTATGATCTTCTTTTAACTATGTGAGCAATTTACTTGCATTGCTTGTGACCTTGCGGCAACACCGGCCCAACGCACTTGCCACACTCGACAATATTGCTTTTTGCTTTTTTTTTTGCTATTTTCCGGTTTATTTTCATCTCCTCTTTTTTTTATAGTTTACGCAATTTGCCATGCTTATTATAGATGTAAGAGTCTACAGAGATATATAGATATATGTATATATATGTATGTATGTATGTATGTATTTGTGTATATGGATAGACTTCTTACAGCCTTACTTCAGTTTTAACGAGCCCAATTTCAGTTAATTGTTATAGCACCAAAATGGAATTACATAGCTTGTTGGAGACATCGATTTCGGGTATGAGCACGAGTGCCAAAAAAGTTAACCACACTCATTTAGCGCAATTTAGTAATAGACTTGTTTGGCAATCTCCTGAGTTATGTAAATAACCGAAATTACCGATTGCCCAATACGTTCTGTCATTCAATTTGCTTTGCTTGATTATAGATAACCGTATACAAATTTTCGATTTTTGTAAATTATTTTTCAAAAACATAATTTATATTCATACCTAAATGCAAATGCGAGGTCTTGACTTTTGGGAATTATAATCACTTTATTCGTTGTGTTTTGTTTTTTGTTTTTTTTTTTTTTTTTTTTTTTGGTTGCTTTTAAATGGGAGCTATGCAAATTGGAGCTTTATTTTAAACAGTCGCATGTTAAATTTTGCGTTTTTAGTGTGCTGCACTTTTGACCTGCTCTCTTCACTCCACTCCACTCCACTCAACTCCACTCCAATCGAGCGTTTGCATCAATTTGGCCTCGGACTCGGCTGCGTCATTCATTAACTTCTCGTTTGGCCGTTACAATTTGCTCTCTTCGGCGCACTCTCTCACATAGTATGCAAAGCTGTTAACACACTTTCACCAATGCAAACGTATTATTTAATATACGTTTTTAATACTGTGATAATAAAAACGCAACATATTTTGGGGAACAACTAAGTAGTTGCCACTGCTTCTCACTTTAATCACACACGGAGGAGGAGAGTTGATCTAATCAAATTAGAGCAGATCGTAAACACTTGCCACTTGGCGGGGTTTTAAAATTTATGCTTTATGATTTATGTGCTCTAACCAATTGAACTTATTGGCCAATTGACACTTGGCTCGGACACAAAAAAACAACAACAACAACAACGACAACGACGACAAACGTCACTCGATCGTCTGACTTTTCACTTTTCTTTTGAGCTGAAGCTCGTAGCACGTAGTTTCTCCGCGAGTTAACTAAAACCAACTGAACGGTGGTTTTTTGATAAAAGCGTCGTCAAGCTTGCTTTTTGGCGCTGTTTAACGTAACGACCAGCCAACGCAGAAAATGCTGCTGCTGCTGCTGCTACTGCTACTGCTGCTGCTGCTGCACAATTGTATGCAGGACCGGAGTGGGAGCCCCACAAATTGTTAGCAAAGCAATTGTCAATAGGAAAAAACTCTTGAAGAATTTGCCTGTTTTAAATTTAAATATTTTAAGACATTATTTCATGTTAGTCCAAGGTAAGCCTTTTAAGTTTTCAATGTTAAACCCAACATCCTCTTAGGAAAAACAGTTTAAAATATCAATTCTTATGATGAATATGAATCCGCCCCTGAACCTCTGAACACTCATACTTCATGTAAGTCAGTGATAGAGATCGGATTGGTTTGCGGTTACGTTTGGGGCAAGTTTCGTCTGCAATTGCAATTGCACTCGTGATGGGGAAGTTTTAAGGCTATTCAGCATATCTGTGTAATCCTAAAACAAGCAAAAGTTTTTGAATATTTATCAGGAAGTTATTGAAAAAATTTATGCAAAAGAAGATTTCGTTCAAACTTATCTCTAGGATACTATCTACATACCTATCCATATGTAGGAAGAGAAAACTTATTTCCTGTTTAACCTTTGTCTAATAAACCAATAAACTAAATCATAAACTTCTCAAACCAATAATAACGAGTCAAAAACACGCACCAACTTACAAAATTTAAGGCCTTAGATGTTATGTGTATAATCGTATATAAATTACATCATTGCAGTGTATCGAAAACATAAACAATTTTTGTGTGTGTAAAGGTTCGATAAAAGATTGTTTTTGACAACATCGTGTTCAGTTGATTGATCTCTCTCGTCCATTTTCAATTTTACCGACATCAATATTTTTATTTTCAAATCAAAGAATATGATAGCAGATTATAAATATGAATGTTTTAGATGGTCTCATGTGGTAAATTAAAAAATACTAGATTAGCTCTTAAATCGATAATAGTCTTCGTTGCAGAGTTGGTAGAATTAAATCATGTTAAAATGTATACAATTGGATAAAATTATTAAAATGAAGTGACAGTACGAATCTTCTCCTTCTCTTAAATCACACCTAGAGTGTATACATATTTGGAATTCCTAATGTGAATGTGGTAGCAGGCATCGCCAAAAAATGCTCATAACTTCGGCATTTAGTTTTGTCGACGTGATTGGCGCAGGTTTTTCTCAATCTCAAACTGCCGCAAATCTGTACGCTGTAAAAAGTCCTGCCGCTCAAGGTAGCTGCAGGAAAATACTTGTTAGGAATATGAAAGGCGAAAATAAGCCATTCTGAACGCTTACCCATCTTTGCCCATATTGTGTGTTCGTAGCTCTTCATCAATGCCTTCGTCTTTTTTAAAGGTTTTCCAATCCAACTGAGACTTTTCCAAAACAGACATTTTTTTCTTTTTACCCAGGGTATTTAAAAAAGATCCCAGACCGCCTCCATTTGTTGCTGGCCGTTTACTAGGACCAATATGCTTGTTATTTTCCTTTGCACTGGAACTGGTGACGATTTTCTGCACCGTCACCTGCTCTCCGGCAAAATCTAGGACTTCCGTAATTTTGCTCACCGGAGTTTTGGACGTATTTGTTGGTGCCGTTTTTTTGGGGGACGACTTGCTCTTTTTACTAACCTCTAGCTCATCTGATTTTACGTTTTTCTCGTTGGATTTAGGCTTACTAGTGGTGCTCTCGCCACCTACATCACTAAGAAAGTCTGCCCACAGCGCATCTGAGCGAGATTTGTCGACTTCCTCATCCGATTCCAGCTCCTCCTTCTCAACAGTATTGCGACCATTTTGTGTGCCTTCAGAATGCCTTGTTCTGCGGGCGGAATTGTTGACTTCGGTACTTACTCCTGGACTCTCTTTGGCCTTTTTGCTTTACAATTTAAAACGAAAAAATATAAATTACTTGGGAGGAAACGGCCAGACAAATAGTTATAATTATAATGTGTACTTACCGCATTGGGGAAATGCTGTCATTTCCGTTTGCCTCATCCTCCTCCTCTTCAGACTCGGCACTTTCTTCGCCACTGCCAGATTCAGCATTTTCATTCTCGAGACAGAAGTCCTCATCACTTTCACTGTCCGATGCGTATTCTTTGTTTAAATCCATTTTAATTTGCTACTTAAAAATTCTAAAATTGAGTCCCTTTGCTAGAGCTGGAGAAACATCTGGCAACGCGGGCGTACACAATTTGTAGTAGAGTTGTAGCAGAGCCGTAGTATAGCTAATTCTCGACCAGTATTGAAATGCCCGGTTCACTGTTAATTAACATTCCCACTATTCTGCTAACGCAACATGGTATGTTAGTACAAGCAACGGTTATTTAAATTTTTGATTACAAAAATTGTTCGATCAATTTGGAATGTTTGAGTAAATTTAAGACTAAGTTTTTCTGTTTCACTAAACTTAGGAAGTTAAGACAATTAATCATTCGGCTCTATCCAAAAATAGGGTATAAGAAATCCAGCTGACAATGGAAAACACACAGCTGTTGATTGCGTGCATGCTAACGCATGCTCATTTTCAAAATTCTCGATGCACTTCAGAGCACATGTTTACGGAAATCTCTCACAATAAAATTCGCCGGCTTTGGTTTAATTTGAGGGGTAGCTCTTCTCAATATTGTCCTCCCTGGGACTTTCTTTATTGCAGCCTTTTTTAGTCAATCGGAGAGCTTCAAAGTCAAAACATGTGCGTGAGTCATACGGGATATCTTAAAGCGAAGAAGAAGAAATAGTATAGAGATAAAATAACGTTTATATACAAGAAAATATGTTTTAAAAAAGTGAAACGAATCAAACAAATGGAAAGCAAATTTAAATTTGTGATTGAGTTCAAGTATTCGCAATAGTTTTAGTGCTTTATTCATAAATGCTCAAAATTAGTAAGGATATGAAGTATTATTATTTTCCCACAGTGAATGGAAAATGTTTTAAGTGACAGTGAAATTCATTTGGGTGCCAACCAATGACCTTCAGATTATGTAAAATCGTAAAAGATATAGTAAATCCATACTAACAAATATGGAAAATTCACCGTCTAACTCATTAGAAAAGCAAATTGACAGCTTTCTAGAGCACTTCAAACGCAGCGCTTCCAAGGCCATGGAAATTGATGGCGCCACTTCCTCTGTCAACGGCGTTGGTCAATCAGGGAGTCCAATTCGCCATAATGCGACATACCTCCTTCAAAGAACAAAAGTTTTGGACACGGCAGAACTTTCAGGTGAGGCTTGTTGTACTTAAGGCCAAGAGCGGGAGTTTGAAGGCCATTCGAGCCCACTCTTTACAATTCACCCATACATTTGGGTATATGTATGTGTGTATCGATTTTCCACAACATGATTTGAGATATGGATATATGTTTATGTATGTATGTGTATATCTAATGTGCAAGTAACATTGATACTTTCCTTAATTGCCACCTTAACGGGTTCGACACTTTTGCAATTTGAGTACGGAAGCGTGAAAGTTGTTGCAGTAATAAACAGTGGGTGGACGGGTAAACTAATTACACTTCGAGCTCACTTACAATGGTTAAATGAGGGTGCCAAAGTGTCTAGCGCCTCAAAAGGTCATTGCATTTTGGCGTCAGCATATGACGTCTTAAATCTTTTTATATTTCTCTTTCTATTTTCTATATAACAAACTATTTTGTGTAACGAAATTTTATAACTTATCAGAATCGATTATATTTATTTGGACGTACACCAGTTTTAAGAATTAGCTTAGTATTTTTGTATTATTATTATTAAAATGTGGCGTTAATACAGTTTTTAAACTTAAGCCTTTTAAAACAATAAGATTGATTCGTATTATTAGAATGTGTTTCGTATTATTTAAAGATTATCATCTTTCAAAGTTTTTAAAGAGGACAACATTTGGAAGAATATTTGGGGGTGAGTAGTGATTTGTTTCTGAGTCTAGCAAGTTGCACACAATTCATATTGGTTACATATATTTCTGCATATTTTCCCCTTTCATTGTTCTACATACATAACTGCACTTACATGGCCGCTCTTACGACCAACATGTCAATTGCCGCAATACATTTAAGTCTTAACGACGCTTATGGTTGGTCAACAGTTTGTAGTACAAAAAATTGGAATGCCGCCGAGAATTCAAAATGCCACCAAACACTTAAAAGCACTTCTACCCTTCAGAGTCCCAGATCTTTCAATAAAGAAACGACTGAAAATGACAATAAATAAATCACTGTAAATTGTAAAAAATGAGCTATTTCAGCCGTGGTGAGTTAGAGATGCTACAATAATGTTTCATTTTGCTACTGCGTCTTTCTTCTGAAGGATCAGTTTAAATATTTGCGCGCTCTTTTTAATACATAGTTTCGTATAAATAAAGCCCCTATTACTTGATGTTAACATGATCATGTTAAGTTAACATGATCTTGTTTCTTACAGCTGTGCAGTGTTTTAAAAAAAATACTAACTTGCGGTGAAATGGTGAATATAAATATGGTGAATATAAATTTTGTTTTAGTCTATTATAAACAAAAGTTTCGCATAAATGCTATTACGTGAGTTTTATTCGAAATTAAAATTAAATATATCAAAAAAATTGTGGGTCGCTTATTATTGGTGTTGGTGCGGTTTTTTTTGAGAATATATTTATAGCAAGGCCAAGGCCATGCCAATTCAACTCCCACAGGTGACCGGTAAAACAGATATGTATATAATTCGAATTGTACATATATTAATTAAATAATCAAAGCGATTTAAAGTCTGTTCTAACGGTCGTTAGAATAGTGGAGGAAGTGAATCATATATGTACATACAAACCACTTGCCTCATTTGTCACGAATGTTAATGTGTAATTATTATGCGGGAGTCATGACAAACTCGCAACAATAAAGATCCCAAATATGGCATGGAGTTAAAAATAAGTACAAGCGAAATTGAAATTAAGAAGATACTACAATTCACCTAAGTATTATGTGTGCATATAAGTAATTTGGTGCAAGTGCAAATCTAAAAATGGCTTAAGTTTCTCTTCGTTATTTGTTTTTCGTTTCTGCTTATCAATGCAACAAAGACAGCTGTGCACAGTGCTCTTCCTGGAAGCAACAAACATTGCAGATGCAACTGTATATACACAATTGTTCACACTATTAACGTATATATAAATGAGAAGCTGTTTTTGTTTTGAAGTAAACTACCAATTGATAGTTTTGCAGCTGCCACATCTTGTGGGCTATCCAACGATTTATGTAAACGGTACTCGAAGAAAGTCGGACACACCAACCGACAAAGCAATCGCTCGCGTTTTATACTCTGTAACAAATGGAGCAACGTGGAGTACATCAGAATTCTCAAACTATATGCAACAGACATTTTGTTAAGGAATCACCAGTAACAATATAACTGTAGAAGGAAACTTTTAAGACGGCTTAATCTTTGTCAATCGGAAGAAGGCCTTTTTTGAAATACTCGTGGATGACACGTAATGACCTCGGGTTTGGTATTGGGCTTGTCTTTGGACAAGCCTCTTTTCTGGAGAGTGTGAAATTTCCTGGAAATCGAATCATTTCTCTTGGTTTTCTTTTCTTTTCGAAAAAACAACTTCAGATTTACAATCAGCGACACAAAGAAATTTAGAAGTTTTTAGAAATTGAAATAAACGTACGCTTGGTTATTGTCCAATTTTAAGACGTTTTAAAGAAGTCTTCTAGAATATTCACAGCGATAAAAAAAAAACAAATCAAGATTATTTAATTTGGTCCACGGATAGCTAATATTAAAAAAATTCCCAAAACAAACAAATTTCTTATAGATTGAGTAATAAAAGCGCCCGTGGTATAACCTTGTAAACTAGAGAGTACCCAAAAGTCGGCATCCCAACTTTACTTGAGAGTACTTTTCTCTCGGACCTTCAATTGTAATGTTTAAGAGTAATTTTGCAATGAAATCAGCTCATACATAGATACGGCTTGCTGGGCGGGAGAGCAGCTGATCAAGCAGCGCCGCTGCGCCGAGTCACTCTGACTTCATTCTGTTCTGTTTTGGTTTCGCTGTGAATCGAATGAGTTGTGGTGTTTGGGCCGGAAAAACTAGAGTGAAACACGTAAAAAAAATAAAAATATATGCCACATTTAATTGCGTAGATATCGTTGGAAAAAGTGTAGCGAAATCAGTGTTGTTATCTATGAGATATCAGTTTGGTCATATCAGAGAAGGGTTTCATATGGTGTAATGGGAAATATACAAAATTTGGATGGCGGTATGTCTACTATGAACCTTTTGGAAATGATTTTGTAACAAGTCACTGTCAGATGACCCTTTCAAACAATGGGTACAAATTCCCATTTGGGATTTTTATAATTACGTATACGTACTGTTGTTGTGGGTTATGCAATCTTAGAAGTTGCCGAGAGCAAATACCTTTTTAACGATAAATGCTAATGCAAATATGGCATGGAGATTGTTGCTCTATGATTGAAAAATTGCGGAAGATGTGAATAGAGGCATAAATCGTCTTGCAGTGTACATGTGTAGTTGGCACCTATTTATCATTAAACCGCTGTAATAAACGCTGCACACTGCACAATCCGATGAATGAATAAACTTATGCTACGTCAAGTTGTAAAAATCACTTGAGTAAACAAACGCAAGCAGCAAGCGCAACGAGTGGCCGTGGTAAATGGGTCAAATCAAAGCTAAAAACAAAACGCACCATCGTTATGCATAGTTTCTAAAAATATTGTACATATAGATAAGTGGTTTATGCTATGAATGTGTTTAGTATACGCAAATTGAAATACTTTGGGATACCTCAAAGAAGAAAAAAAAAAAAGATGAAAAAAAGCGCCTTAAAGTTTGTTACTTTTAATTCATTAATCATTCGTTTTCGTTTTGTTTTTTTTTTTAATGGCATTCTAGCAGACAATGATGTCGAGAATGCGCTGGCCGAGTCACAAGCAATTGTGGTAAGCGCTTCTCAAAACCAGCAACAACAACAACTACAACAGCAGCAACAACAACAACAGCCGCAACGTCAGCAACCGTTGGCAAACAATCAGACACAGAGTCAACATATGATCGACTCACAGATTTCCGTCAGCAGCGGCGCATCTATACAGACGGCATTCTTCCAATCTCTTACCAATTCGCCGGCGCATCAAATTGGCCTGCAACATACAACCTCAACGATCAGCAGTAACTCAACCAATTCGGTCAACTCGCAAGGTGTTGCATATGCCGCAGATGCCTTGAACGGGCAGCGATCCATCAACTCATTGCTGGAGCACATCAGCCCTGCTCAAGCAGCTGCCGCAATGAGCGGCGAGGGAGTTCTTAATATAGCCGATGTGGCCGATTTATTGCATCCCCAGCACGCCATCATCACAGGCGGACGGTCACAAGAGGGTTGCCCGCTAATCATATTTCCGGATAATAATAATTTTAATTCTCTAGACGAAGCGGATTACCAAAAGTTAATTTTGTACCTTAGCTCGGTGCCGTCGTAAGTTAACACATTCGATAACAATAATTGTCATCAATATATTTACAAAATTATCTTTTTTGCAGCTTACAAGATGCCGACCTTGGATTTCATTTAATTATTGACAGACGCAAGGACCGTTGGACCTCGGTGAAGACAGTTTTACAACGAATATCGGTAACTCAGATGACAACCAATGGAGCATTCCAATTGTAACTGGGGTTTTCCTTTTTGCAGATCTATTTTCCAGGCATTATACATGTAGTGTATGTGCTACGTCCATCTGGCCTCTTCCAGAAAGCTATATCCGAAGTTAGCACTAAGTTTTCCAAAGACGAATATCGCTTCCGACTTGTAGTGTGCTCCGCCTTATCTGATCTTCATGATTTTGTCGATATAAGCCAATTAACGCCAGATATGGGCGGATCTTTGATCTATTCTCATCACGAGTGGATACAGCAAAGAATCGTAAGTGCGTCCACTACAAAAACAAAAGCATTTATTAAACATTTTCTGTTATTTACAGTCACTTGAAAAATTCTCGAGCCTAACGCATCAAGTATCCGCTGAATTGGATATATTTATACAAGCTATACACGATACGGAGTTTCCAAACTCGGTTGAAGCAACCAGAAAGCTTTTGGAAGATCAGGGGGTTGATTATGCACGTCTCAAGGTGAACTTTTCATCGACCATTTACATTTTGCTTTCAAAACAAAGCTTCAATATAAATTTTACACTTTTCAGGAGGAAATCCTAGCCGCAGCCAAACATGGTGAGACCCTTTTGGATAACATCAAATCAATCGAAGAACTAAAAGAGTTCTCCGAGCGGACTGGTAATGTCAGTGCCATTGAGAGGTAAGTTCATATTCAGTAACGTATCTCTCTAAACTATTTCCATTTCTTTCGGATATAATCGTTTGTGTATTAACTATTTAATGTTTCTATACTAACCAAATATCGATTCGGTTTCTTATAGCTCTGCACTGGTTTTGTATTTCTCTAATTTTTAATAAAAACGTTTTGAAGACAACATTAAATCTATAGGACATGTTTTCAATTCATTTCAACTTGGCCCATAGAAACTTGCATGCACCTTTGAAACTTTCTTCAAAAAATACTTTATTTCTAGAATAGAAAAAACATAAAAAGTTTATCGTATCCGTTTAAATTAGCTTTCTTCAGTGTGAATAATCATATTTGTATAGCTTACCATAATCTACGTTTCAATTTTGTTGTCAATGTCTGCAAAACCTTATTGTGCTTTGAACTCACATAAAAAAATTTGTGAGTACTGCTTAAAATATTTTATTTTGCTTCAAATTTTGCTTTTTATACGTCCAAATTGTTTTTAAAGAATTTAGATTCTAGATGGTCAAGCAGGTTTATAACTCGTTAGAACATTCATTATGCTCCTTCCAATTTATTATACTTTTAATGTGTAAAACACAAATGTGTTTTTCAGCTGATTTTAGTTTGAAAAAGGTTTTTACTTTGAGTAGAGATTTGGTAAGCTGTAAATTATCTAACGCATTGTCTATCTCATATATGAAGAGAAAGAAAAGCTTAACGAATTTCTAATGGTCATAATTTTTTAATTCTTAGACAAATTATAAAACCCAGACATTATTCATTTTTTCCAAATACAAATATCATGAATTATTCCAAATTTTAAGTTTTAATGTTACTTATCTATCGGAAAATAATAAATTATTATGTCAGATAAATAAAAGCTTTAAATTAATTTTGTTAAATAGTGCAATGATAAAACTCTAAAAAAGAATTACACATTCATGAGCAATCTTCAAGAAAGCACAGATAATTATAATTATTGAGAAAAAAAGTATTACTCACAGCTTAAAAATTACTAAGTATTAATTGCTAATATAAGGCTTTTCTATTACGGTTTCTGGCTTTAAATCAAAGTTTATATTATTGATGACGTTTTTTGCATGTAAATATTGTTGTTTATCAATTGGTTACTTCTTTCGATTAGAAAATATATAAATATTTATGTATTATAAGGTAAAAAGTACAACACTTATCAATGACTCACCATTATTGGCACCCTACACTGGCGATTTACCATGTACCCACTTACATTTTTGTGGGCAGCACAAAAAACACTGAAATACCCCATAAAACTTCATACACATTTGAACTAAAGACAACTTTAAACTCATTTGAATCCTCGTATCACCCATTTTGCTTATCAAAGTTGTTGCCGTCTCTTGTCTCTTTGTCTTTCGCATTGCTCGCTCGGGTGGCAAAACATAAACATTTCAAAATAAAATAAAAAAAAAAAAACATTTTCAAAACGATTTAATTTAAACAAATCAAATCAAACCGAACCAAACAAAACTTGAATTTTTGTTGCACTGTTCATAAATGACAACCAACACCCAACAAACTGTTGTGCAGATCCAGTGCAGGGCAGCCGATGCATCGTCAGCAAATTATTTATCATCAACAATATAAATTTAAACAACCTCAACATTATGATGACTGTCGCGATTATCGTAGACTGCTCGTACAACTGGAGGAGACCGAACGTCGATTCGATGAGTTTTGGCGCACACATCGCAACCGGCTGGAGCAGTGTCTACGCCTGCGGATGTTTGAGCAGGACTTCCGCGAGCTGCAGGTAAGATGTCATTCTATTATCTATTACTTCTTGTCCACTAATGCTCATTTCTACTTAAATTACAGAATGCCTTCGACGGACATCTAAAGACAATTGGGGAAATGACTGAAATCGGGGAGAGTGTGGATCGCGTTGCGACCCTACAAAAGGAGACCGAAGAGTTCAAAGTAACCGCCAAAATTGACATAGAACGAGCCGAAGAAATCATACAGGCAGGTCAACAGTTAATCGGCTCACGTGGGGTTTATCCCTGGGAGGTTGTGCAGCCCAAATGTGACGAACTGCAGCGGGTTTGCGATATAATCGCATTGCGAGTCGATAAAAGGCTGGATATTCTGGCCAAAAATAGTGAACTTATGGAGAGAGTTGAAAAGGTAAGCTAATGCCAATTGATATCGGAGCAAATAATAATTTCTTGCACTTTTAGGCTAATCAATGGTGCGCAAATGGAGTCGAGCTATTAGCGTCGCAGCGCATCGAAAAGTGCTCAGTATCGGCAGATTTGGCAGAGCAGAGTTTACAAGAGATACAGACATTTATTGCATCTGCTTCCGACTTTAAACTGTCCAGTCCAAGTGAATTTAAGAAGATTTTCCTTGAGAGCACAACACCAGAGACTAAAGCTCTTGTTTCACAGGTGAGTTAGAATGTTGCGCATAAATATTTTTGGATCGTGCCTAATAGGTAAAAGTCACATCGATTAATTAAAGGTATAGCACCGAACACTCATTGTGTGCGTCAACATCTAGTATCACTTTAGTTCTTATCTTTGAGCTCTAATTTGTCACTACTCAAATATAAATGGGCTCTATACTGTGTATGAGAAAATATTGTGTTTGTCTGTTTGTCACAGTCATAATGTCTCATCTTATGATCAGTGTCGGTTGAAAATACTACAAAAAAACGATCGTTAGCAAATATTATTTATTTTTTAACAGGTTTCACAAAAAAACTTTGTAATTATTAACTTAAAAATCAAAAAGGGTAAATTTAAATGACTTTCTTCTTATTAGAGAACAGAGATACAGAATTAATTACAAGGTTTCATAAAATTCGGTATGACTCAGGAATATTTACACTAGTACCTGTTGGCTAAAATTATATATTAAGTCGCTTTAATCTATGTTATAGCGTTTTCGACCCCATATATGTATATATTATATTTTTGACGAGCTGGTCATATCCGCTTGTACGTTCATTTAAGTGCCTAGATCTCTAGCTCCACCAAATGTATGTTGACTTGAAAAGTGTAATTTCTTTCATTTCATTTCTTACTCATTTCCATTTTCAAATCCGTTGTTTAAAACCCGGAATAATGTTGAAGCAACGAAGTGTCTTAGACTGCAAGTGCTTTTAAAAAAATTAAATATTTTAAAAGCTTATTATTATGGGTTAATGCTAGTGTTTATAGTTGTATAACCATCATGCTAAAAACAATGGGAACCAGTTCAGGTCTTAAATAAATATGAAAGATGGACTGGTTGTCTAATTGTTTTTTGAAATAATTGTTATGACAAATATTTGTTATTAATCAAAACAAAAAACAGGCAGACAAATTGAACAACAACAAAGACTGGAATCCATATTGTGGCCATCAAATATATTTCAGTGTTGTAACCCATATTTGTCAGGCAGCCACAACGAGTGGAGCGGATGGACACCTGTCTGTTGGAATGTCAACGGGAGCACTCGAGTGTTGTTAGTTGCCTTAAAAGCTTCGTGGATTTAATAATTTCATGTATTACCAAAGCAAAAGGCTACTGACCCCCTACAACAGGCGCTGCTCATTGCGCGAAAATTAATAAGAAGTCACACCACAATTATATATTTACATGAGAGACACAGACTTTGAAGTGTGGTCCCACAGGTGCATAGTCATTTGTGTCTATACTTTCATTGGCATCTTTTGCAGAAGCTGGGGAAAAAGCGCATAATAGTGCGTCCCCTGTTTCTGTCTCTCACTCTTATTCTTCTCTATTTCTGTACAGTTAGATAACAGGAATTGGAATGGAGTCGCTGTTGTAGTAGCAGGAATAGGCGTAATAGTCGTTAATTCTCTTAAATGCTATCAATCAACCGGTTTAACCAGCGATTGCTATGTGACTTTCTATAAGCGTTTGCAGTCACAAGGAGTGGGCGATTCAATAGAAATAAGAACAACTTTATGTGTTCAGTCAAACCTAACTATAAATGCACGTTTAATTTATGGGACAATTACCCAAAAAAAAATAAACTAAACATGTCCCCCGTTAAAAAGAAATAAGTAATAATCGCTACACCGAATTTGAAATTACTTTTATTAATGGAATCGCAGAAAAAGCATTTCCCTAAAAAAGTGAGTGCTCTTCTCTACGAAAACTCAACTTGTTTGATAAGGGTGCTCTAATTTAATTCAAGTAACTTTGAGCTTAGGCAAATGTTTATCTTACTTTATATCTTCCAAGGAAATGGCAACTTCGACTCTTTTCATTGATTTAACTACAGCCAATAGTGTAGATATCTGTTTTCATAAAGTTTGGATTGAAATAAATAGGAAAATC
This sequence comes from Drosophila nebulosa, assembly GCA_024703675.1. Classification (NCBI taxonomy): domain Eukaryota; kingdom Metazoa; phylum Arthropoda; class Insecta; order Diptera; family Drosophilidae; genus Drosophila; species Drosophila nebulosa. The sequence goes on along the minus strand of CM045725.1, from coordinate 9,255,012 downwards.
ATAAAAATTGATAGTAATAAAACTGTCAGTATAATTTTACAGTATTTATTGGCAAAGGTGTAACGATAAGAAGACAAGCTGGGTCATACCTTAAACTGATATATGGTAAATATCTAAACTAATGATACATCCTGTTTACATATAAAACCCCTTTTTGTTAAGGTAAAAATGTTAAGCTCATCAGGGCATTTAGCCATTAGAAAATAGAAGCTTAAATTCAATAGAAGAGCGTTCCAGTTAGCAAAAGTAAAGAACCAAATAAGCAACGCTCTTAATTGAGTTAATTTAATTAAGTAGTTTTAAGATATTGTCCCAAAAAGTCATTGCATACCTCTTGGCTAATTTTTTGCTAGGTTGACTTTAAATTAGTCGGCCGAACTTAAGGTAATTGGTGACTTTTAACATTACTTAAACTGCGTAGTCATCCTATTTAACATTTAAAACGCCTTTTTGTTAAGTTAATTGTTAAACAGGTAAGCAACATTTGTGGTTGCTGCAACATCGAGCATGTTGCGCAACATGTTCCATCAAACTCGTTAAATGCAAAAGCCAAAAAAGACATTAAAAGCAGAATGTGTATTTTTAATGTCCAACTAAATGAATAACTAGTATTAATCGTAGTTCTATTCATACATATATAAACGAGTATGTGTATCTATATGCTCGATTTATCTGCATTTTAGTGGTTGGCCAAAAAAACTTGATTCAGAATGCTAATTAAACTTGCTTCTACTGCCCCATATATGCAAAATGCACGACCAAAATGGGTCAATCGAAACCCGTTTATGCATTTCGTGGCATTTTTGCCTGGATATCTGCAGCAATTTCTGTTTTCTGATATACTTGGCATAAGCAATGAACCTGACCCAATTTGAGAATTTGTGTTGACTGCTTTCATACAAGTCTCTATTTGAGGCACGTTTGGCCAGTTGTAGAACTGGTTATCCTTGCGACTGGAAAGAATCAACCATTATGCTTTGGCATGGCGTAACGGAGCTGGCTACCTATTATACAACTAAATTCTTAAACTCTTGCGACACGATTATTACGATTGTTGCTACGATTGGAGAGGACACTTAAAACTTGATTTCTTTGTATAACAAAGTCAAGCAAACATCGTATACAAACATCTCAAAGGCTACAAGTTTAACTAGGCAATTTTTGAGTTTAACCAATTTGTTTTTATTATATGTATATGTATATTTGAAGCAGGGGTCAATAGTCAATCCACTAGTCAAAGAAACCAATTGCCATAAAAAGTTTACATTATTAAATTGAATTATCCTACTGCATATAAAGTTGAATAAATTGTAATGGTTGGAGGCTCTTAAAATATTTCGTGGCGTAACAGAGGTCGCAAGTGGTCAGAGCGTGGGATGAATAGCCTTCCATCCTAACCGGCTAGGAAGCAGAAGCGCCAGAGGCCATTCGATTGGCAAGTGAATATGAAAATTTGCAAATAGAAAGCCAATTAATTAGATTGAAGTATGGTGGTAGGGACAGACTCAACACCAAATACATTGAGATACGCATTAAGTGAACATGTTAAGCGGGCAAACTGGTCAATTGACAATAGATGCAACCAGCTGCTGAAGATGCGCAACATTGTAAGCGGAAAACCAGATCCCGAGAAAAGAGAAAGTGGCCAAAGACCAAGTGGGGTCGCCTTGAAGGAGGCAATTATGTAAAATGTCAAACGTCGTGGGCTTTGCCAGCCAGCGATCCTACGCCACAACTAACATTATGCAAGATGCCAGCTATCGATTATTAATAATGTGTATAGGAAGTAACAAATATCACGAAAAAGGCATAAGTTAAGTTAGTCGAACTGTAATGTCTATACGACAATGTATTTCGGGCATCGTCTTTGCACGCTCCTCTAAAACTCTTTTCACAATCTTAACTTCGAACAATTGAATCGCATCATCGGATGCGATATTTTCCCCTCATAACACAAAAACGTCTGGCTCTGTTGTGACAAATGTGATTAATTATATGGCCCGAGTGCTGACAAACCAAATGCACTTTAGGCCGACAATGCTCCAAAAAAAAAAAAAAAAACACTGCGCCAACAGCTCTGACAAACGAAGCTCTCGTGAGCACTCTACTGAAAAGCCGCAGCATTTGTGCCACGGCATAATTTCAATTGTCTTCACCTCCAGGCAAACGTTCCACCACTCGCAAAACTCGGCCCAAAATGCCGGTCATGAATCACTCGTACTTTCTTTAAAAAACTTTTCCACTCAACAACAAATAACAAAGGAAAACGCACGAGATTGCCACTAAATTCTGCTTAATAATTACTTTATACATACATATGTATATACAAGTATGTATATATATCTACCTGTATATACATTTAAATATATGTTAGCATGCAAATTGGGCAAATTGTGAGAGTGTGAAAAATCTTTGTTAATGCCTGAGTAATGCACTTTTTTGGAAACAATGTTAAGGCAGATGAAAAGCCTTTAGATTAATAAAGCGTATGAACTTGATTTAGAGTTTAATGGCAAGTGAAAATTCAAATTCAGTAAACCATTATAAAGGCCAAAAAGGCTCATTCTGTTCAATGAGTTTTTCTTTGTCAATACTTGGTAAAGTGGTCAGTTGAGGCAAATGCTCACAGCGACAGATGCCCGAAGTATGTAATGGAACTTCTTTTTATGGGTAAAAATTCCTAGGGCACATCCACATAGTCTTAAGATTTTAAAACATTTATCAATGGCTAGCATTTTTCCTAGAGCAGATAGTAAAGTTGGCAGATTATTTTCACAATAGCAATGTACAGAGACTTTTCTATTTTATTTAAAATTATTACTAAAACATTTATTTATTACATTGTGGATTTAACTATGGAGCTAATACATAGATGAAAGAGTTTATTGAAGAGTCTTGAATTCGATTGTCTTCGGGCACATTCATTCAATTCTATTCTTTAGTATTTCAGCAATGTAGGAGTTGCCCTCATCTATAAATGTTAACAGTTTAGACTATCTTTGTTGGCCAAGTCATTTTGCCGTGTGCTATGTGAAAATGCAGGTTAATCACGTGCCCGTTAGCCCCATAAGCAAGTTTCGCATCTGTGTAAGATATCACGTGAAATAAAACTCACTTTGCCGCTGCCAATGGGAAAACGTAGCAAGCTCAATTGAAGAAAATGGGTTTTTGATTGGCTTGGCAAAAGATTATAGACATAGGAAATCACATAAATAGGATTAAGTATAATCAATATATGTATGTAATTAAAAATGTAAATTTCTCTCTTTGCAGGTACTCCAACGCATTGACGATGTCTCTTTGATGTGCGATAAGCGTATAGCAAGTCTCAAAAAATTGGCATTGAAACCACCTCGTCCTGTGCAACAGGTAACTAACTACATATATTAGTCTAGCATATAGGAAATAAAATTAGTTTATAATATATTTGAATATTCTTTTTATTGTTGTACAGGTTACACCTGAGCCAGCTGTACCCCTGCAGCCACCTGGCGGGGCACCGCATCTATTGCGGCGCAAACTCAATAAGGTGAGTCCAATTTATGCAAAATTTTTCTTGTATTTTAATGAGCCAAATAATGGCCTAGTGCTAATTAAATAAAACCCAGAGCGAGACTGTGACTGTGACTTTGCCAAAATGAAATAATTATCTGTTCAGTGAAATTTGCTCCATTGTGGATACTCATAAGCTTTTATTCTGGTTTGTAACGCCAACGCAGAGGAATTGCATTTTCCCCACTTGCCATTTGTTTTTGTATGTATGTAAGTTTCAAGTTCATTGTGCAAAGTTCACACGCTGCTCTTGTTATCTTGTTCAAAAGATGTAGACTTGCCACTTGCCACTTGCGGCTGGGCCTATAGATGGAGCTTGGGGCAATTGCTTTGCTGCAATAAATAAGTTGTAGAAAAGCTGATGGGGGCAGAATAGGGCAAAGCAGGGCAGGGCAAAACAATGGCAAGTCGGTTGTTTGGTTAGTTTGGCATGATAAGAAAAAAAAACCTCAAAACTCACAAGTTTCACTTTTGGAATCGACTTTAAAGCGCAGCGTATCTTTGTCTAAGTTTCCATCAAATGCCTGACCACTTACAACAACTGACACTACCCGCAATTGTGTAATGATCCCTGCCCCTATCCCCTACCTTCCTCCTGAATGAAGGTTGGGTTGAATGCTCGGTGGCATTTAGCATTACGATCGTTTTAATGACAACAAAAACAACCAGAAATGTTAACAGAGCCACTTTATAAGCGTTTCCTTTCATAATTACTTAAAGCGCTCTATGCATAGAAGCATGTGGGGCAGGGCGGCATTTAGTTTATGTTATTTTTCTTGGGTTTTCTTGTAGTTATGCAAGCGACGGGCTAAATTGCTTTCGACCAGTTGAGAAGAGTGGACTGATCACCCATTATACCCGCTCCATCTATCTCTTCTCTAAGCCTACGTGATTGTGCGATTCTAACCGCATTTCACACCAAAAGGTTGCGCTTTCAACTGCTGCTGCTGCATTTCCGCAGGAAAAGCAATCTTGGCAATCTTTGGTAAAATCATTTTCATAAGTGACCAGCTAACGGTAGATTTTGCCGTTGTTTTCTTCAAGCATTATTCAATTTGGCTCGTGCTGGCTTCTCGGAGATTTGGCCAATTCTGCTGGCGCCGATATTACCATTGTACATATACATACTTATATATATATATATATATGTATACGTTTATGCAGAAGAATAAATGATGGGTCCATAATCGGCTTTTCTTGTGGCTCAGGGGGGGAGATGGGGGCAGTATCTCTTTTGTTGTCAGCGGCACAGTTTTTTTTTTGTAGTCACTTGATTGATGTTGATATCGATTTGTGTCGACTCTTTTTTATTGTGTAGCACTCGATAAAGTAAGCAATTTGTAATTATGTTTGTATGTCAGCTCTGCGGTATGTTCTGGCCAATACAGAGAGGCAAAAAGAGAGAGAGAGAGAGGGAAAGAGAGAAGCATTAGCTAAAAAGTACCTACATTTGATGGCGATTTTAGAGCGAGGGCAAGTACAAACGATTTCACCTGACAATTGAGCAATTAACAAAAGCATTGACTTGCCTTCTATAAAGAGCCATACAAATCAATCAACTTGGCTTGACCACCCAGAGAGTCCAGAATCTCGAAATTCCACAGCAATTCAGCTAGTAAAAGTGAAGGCCTAACTCTTTTGATTACACTTGTTTGAATACATTTGTAGCTTTTCCATAATTAAATAATTAATTCGCATTTTTTTAAGCCCCGTCAATGAATTACTGTCGCTGCGTCTTTCACTTTCACAATATATATGTATATGTAATTAGTATTATAAAATTATTAGACAGCTGCACTCAACTCAAGTCGAATCAATTGAAAAAATAAATATGTATATTGTGCAAAGAAAAATATTTTCTTTCTTATGAGTTTAGCCTTTGGAGCCATTGTCAAGCCAAGGCACGTAAGTTTAAGCAACAACAAAAAACACCTGTAAGATTTATAGGCACAAATATGCAGGCTTTAAAAATTGGTCGTCAATTACCTTGCCCTCGCCTAGGTTCACTGGGCTATTGTTGTGGCGCATTCAACCTTTGCAACACCCTTACACACACACACACACACACCTTTGCATTGTATTTGTGTTTCTCTTGTTTATTAAAATCTATTGAAATATTAACCTAAATAACCTTAAGCAAGAGGAATGTCGCAGAATTCAATGCACTCGGCCTGTGTGTAGAAACGATTTCGGTTACCCCCACAAACCGAATAGACAAAGCGTTTGCATTTCTTCTGTGAGTAGTCAAAATACCACATATAAGTCTGATGGCCGCAATCGCCATAGTCAGGCCTCAATTTGCAAACGGCTGGAAAGTATATATTTAAAAAACAAAAGTATCACTAGATTTTTGGGCAAATGTTAACCTACCTTCATGTTTGTAATATTCATCCATGGTAAAACCAAGAACCAGTTCTAGGCCCAGCAGCAGCAAGAGAAATAAGCAATAAAATGGCATTTTTCTATGTAGAGCACACAACTTAAATGGAACAAGGCAATTGTTTGTTTTGTTGGCACTTTCAAATTGAAGGCAGCTTTTATAGAAAAGAGTTTTACCACAATTAATTCATATGAATCATTTGTGAAGAGCCACTTAAACGAATGGCAGAGACCTACTATAAATAAGAACCTAAACTTTAGAAACTTGTAAATTGTTGTTCAATTGTTCAAGTGATTCGTCTGTTTGTCCAGGATTATCAATGAATATTTCATAGGAATACTGTGCATTTCACTTTCACTTTGCCACACACACACACACACACACACTCACACACAACGTGTCATGCATGCCAATCAAGATTCAATGATCGGAATGGCCAAAAGCCGAAAGCTGAAGTGTATGTACAACCAATTAACCTTTCCATCTGAATTGTGGCTCGTGTCTATGGCAACAAGAATTTCACTTAACGTGTAAAATGGTCATGACCTGTCCGTAGTGACGATTTACACAAGTTTCTTGCCATTGGGAGGTAACCGAGTCATTTACACGTAACAAAAAGTATCTGCAAGATACGACAACATAAATCACAGACCTCTGAGAACTTTCACGCCACTTCCGCCATAATTGTCCATGGCTCTTTTGGTTGTCATGAATTATAGCAGTAGCCATTCCATTTCGGCATTTGACACAGTCTCTCAGAAGATCGGCTCAAAGTTATGGCACTCGCAACAGATTAAAGTGAAATTTTTACGTTTTATGATCTCTTGGGCAATAGTATTTATTTCGCAATATGCTAAGAGTGCTTTTTCTGTGTACTAAGTTTAATCCAAATGTGAGATGGCCTAATTAAAAAGAAGTTTCCAAAGTTGAATGCTGACACTTGAATTTGGCAGCAGAGAGCAGCTCTCCCACAAAGACCAAAGTGGCTGCAGTTACTCCCAAAACCCAAACCAAGATTATTCCCGCAAAATTTGACATTCCCAGGGTGACGGGCCCAATGTCCTCTTGACTGCTGCTCGACATGGTACTCTCCACTTGCTGTTGTATCTGAACATTGAGATTGTCGGCCACTATGCGATATTCCCAGTACTTGTCGAATCCCGAGGAGTGCCATCTGTAGATTAATGCATTGAATTCTTCCAGCAATGGCCAAAGACGTGGAACGAAAGCTACTGTGTATTGGTAGTACAAGTCCTCCTGCATTATTACCATTTTTTCTATAGTTTGTGACGTCAAATAGTCGCCAATGGCAAAGTGACCTAAAAAACATTTGCTTGTGCAATTAATTAAGCCAAACATTTGAAGAAAACAAACACTTTTGTGGTTAAAGCACAAACGATTGCTGTTCATTAAATAACAACCAATTTTCGAAAGAACTTTCCGATTCTCTCATCGATCTGTAATCGCAATGGATGCCTAAACCAGTTGGGAATTACAAGCGCAAGAAAACAGCTGTTCGTATAACGAAAAACGAATCGTTTATGAACCACGATCAAAGTGCTTTCTCGTGGGTAAACAAACCGAAAGGAAGGCGCTCCACGGTGAATCCCATATGAACACGCTTATCCTGGGCAAGGTCAAGCAACTGTTGATCATTGTAGATGTGAAAGTACTGCAGAAGATCCTGAACTAGGGGCTTAAGCAGAAAAAGATAAAACTGTTAAGAACACCTTATAGAAATTATTTACCTCATCAGAGCCACGCAAGTCCGTAACCCAAGCCTCCGAATTGGCAGCCCAATGAAGATGATGGCCGCGCAGTCTTTCCACCGTGTCAGCTGCCTCATCCAAACTTGGTATGGTCAATATGCTAGCCAAACCGCCTCCATATATGCTAGTGATTATGATATCGTTCAGAAAACAAGCGAATAGCAATACTCTTACCGTGGTGGAGCGCGCTCTACTGTTTCCCGCCTGCGATATGAAAAGCTTAAAGGTGATGCCAAAGGCGAACTTGCAACTGCTCAACCAGCCATCCCGAGCACTCGCTCTCAACACATAAAGCACTTGTTCGCTTCTATGAGCCAGGATTAGGCCAAATATCTCAATGCTCAGACAGGCTAAAACCGCTGCCCATAGAGTTCCCTGAAACGGCTGCAAGGGCAGATACCAACTGGCCAATCGTCGTGGTGCTGGCACCAGACAAGTGATACCCGAACGCACTAGATACATGGATAAGTCCAGATACATGTAGTCATCATACCAAGTGTACATAGCCCCAATGCATATATCCGCCTTGTGATTAATAATCATTCCCATGGCTCCGTCTCCCGACATATTCGTGTAAATTGTACCCCAATCATCAGCGTCAGCTGTAAAAGAATATAAAGTAAGAATCTTTCAGAAATAGCCCTAAGGTTCTCTACTGTTCACACAGAGTCACTCCAAATGCAAACCACCTGTATAATTAGTATTGAGTAATGATTGATAAAAACATTTTTTAGTAGAGTAAATTTTGAATCACAGAAGTGCAATCGGAAGTGTGATGCTTCCATTAGCTGCATCAGCATTTAAGTTTCTTACTTATTAATAACTCACCGATGTTGCCACAATTAAAGAAATGACAAACACAATTTTAATTTCTTAAATTTAAAATCAAAATGTGTTAAATAATTTATATAATTAAGTGCGTTATCTAAATTGTATTCCAAACAAATATTGTATTACACGGAATTGCAATGTTTTCAAAATTTGTTCGCGTGAAATGCAAACACAAATATTTAAGCACGCAATTTGCTCTATACTTTTTGAATGAAAGGTTTGGAAGTAGACTGAAGTAGTTAGCTTATTCATTTCCCCGTTTTGAATGCATTCATGCAGATCTTTATTTTTAAGGCATTTGCTACTCACACGTATCTATTTGCACAGTGCAATTGAATTGGGCGCAGAAGGTTAAAACAACTTGCGTCTCAGTACCATCTATGTAAACTCCAGCAAATTTTGAATCCACTGATACCCCAATATCTCGGGCATTGATATGAGAGTTCTGAAAAATTCTAGCATTTAGCGAAATAGACTACAAAGAGAAGAGTTCCTGCTTACATGTTTGATAACCGTATAAGGTCTGTAATCAAAACAGGCAATAATCAATTCACGACCTTGCAAATTGCGAATTTTGTCGGGAAACAAGTGGGCGCCAAATTCAAAACTCTGATTCATTGCATTGAAGCGATCTATTAAAGTTAATTCAGCTGGATTCTCAGCCTTGGAGCCGACATATTTATTGGTTTTAAGATCAAAGTGACTGCCATTTGAATAGTCTCTGACCACAAATAGAATATTAGGTTGATCTAAAGACAAGAGCAACTCAATTATCAATATTTAGACTGGGACACAAGACATTACCTTCAAAGAAATAGTTGTCTTTTTGCTGTTCGTCCTCATTCAAGTGCAAAAACACGAACTTATTATGCATTGAACGCCAAATTGAGTACATAGAAGCCTTTGTAAAGGCATCCACAAAACGAAAAATATCCTTGCCAAAGACCACAAAACTCTAGCAATGAAGAAAAGTTAAACAAATTGGGATAAGATTTGCTTTATTTACCTACCTCACAGTGCGATGTCTCAATGGATATAGTTAGCTTTACTAAGAGGTCATCAAAGGGTAATTCTCTTTCATATAGCTGCTCCTTCTTAGCCCACACATTGACCACATCGTGGTTAAAACTGTGGGCCAATGAAATCATGTTAATGCCAACAAAACTTGAGTAGCTCTTTGCCAAGGGATTTGGCTCAAAATCGTAGGCATCATTCCAAATTATGCAAATCGTAGTGCCATTCAAATAGGTGCTTACTTTAAAATTAAGCAAACCATTATCTACTAAGTCTAATCTACCTCTCCCTACCCCCCAACTTACTTATAAAGTTTAAAATCAGGGACCAGCCCTCGTTCTTTTGGTCGGCAAGCAACATGATTGAACTCTGTTCCGGGAGAAACTAACTTTTAAGGTCCCAATTTAGTTGTATATATTGCCTTTTCGATTAGTTTACTAAGTTAAGCAAATTAAGCAATTGACCAATTCGGTTATAAACGTTTGTAATAACTTTCAAATGAATTTACTTTGTCATTAAGTTGGCAATATGCAAATTGATCTGTCATTTGTTTTGGCATTTTGGCTCGTTTAATACTGAGTTCTTTCTTAGATGACAAATTTGATTCCCTTAGTTCAAAATCTGAACAATCATCACTTCATTAATTACAAGACAAAAAACATAAAATGAGACTTTAAATGATGGCAAAACGATTTGCTTGTTGATTGTTTTTCAGCGAAAGGGAAGTACGTACAAAAAGCGGAAATTAATAAAGAAAAAAAAAAAAATGAAAAAAGAAACACAAAATTGTATAGTTTTTGAAAAGTGAGATATTTTAATTGATTTCGAATGAGAGAAACAATAAACATATGTATTAGCGCGCTTGCATGTGTGGAATGTCTTAGATACAGTTACAGATACAAAATATGTATCTATCTGTATCTGCGTACATGCTCTCTACTGTCCATTAACACTCCACATTTCGGTTGCTGCCCCATCAAATTGGAGGCAAGAGCCCAGCCAACGTATTGAAGCGTTAAGGGTCACAGTATTTAAACTTTCTACAGCAATCTGCTACCTATTTATAGACGATCCATCATTTGTAGACAAATGTATCTATGTACATATGTATGTGTGTATCTATGTTCGTAATGCGTGCAGAGCAAGAAAAATTAGTTAAGCTGAAGGTACAACCATTATTATTTCATTTAATTGTTCATATTTAGACATAATTTCGCATTGTTCGAGACTTTGACTTACCTTTAGCCGATTTCTTGTTCATGGGATTTAAAAAAAAAAAAAACAACAATTTTATGTTGTTGTTTTTTTGCTGCGTCAGTTTTTGGCTTTGAATTTAATTTCAATTTATTTGTGTATTTTATAATTGTTTGTCTCTCCTTCTCTATATTATTGTGTGTATTATTTGGTATTGTGCTGCCCATGGGAAAAGAAACTGAAGTTTAGGTCACCAAAATAAGAAAGTTTTCAAGTAATTAATGCCCAAAAAATCCTGCAGTACTTGAATTAATTACTTTAAAAAACACGACTATATGTTAAAGATGTGTTTAATCATGTTATTTAATATTTACATGTTCAGCTTAAGTAATCACAATAATGAACTTAATTAAACCAATTAAGTCGTCGTGACCCTGGCTGAAGGAAAATTGTATCTAATTTGGATACGACGCTTCCTATATCAGTTAAGTTCTTAAGTTACCAAACTACTAAAATCATGCTTTTCGAGTTTTAAATTATCTTTTTCATAAGCTCAATGTTGGAGAATTTTTATGAAACTTTAAGAAGCAATTTTAGTCTGCATCTTAATAATATATATTAATAAAGGTCACTTGAATTTTATGCTAAGCCGATAAACCAATTAAATGAATGAAGTCATAATTAGTTTTACTATATCATTTAAATTCCATGCTTCATTTGATTATATCGGATAACTATACTACATATCGCCCATGTTGTTTACATATTTAAGCTATTGAGAATTGCAAAGTTACCTAGTTCAGGAATTTCGGAGAGTTTTTATGCGGATTCTATAAATTCAAGTAAATAAGACTTACTTATTTAAACTGTTGAGAATAGCACTTAAAAAAAGATTAGTTTTCTCCTCTGCTAGCTTAAGGTCTTTTTTTACAGTTTTTTGCTGGATGACATTTTGAAAACATGGGAATTAGCCATAAAATTAAGATATAACACTTTTAAAATGCCAAAAGAATAATGGCTAAATTTTTTTAACAAAAAATCATACATATTACCTTCTTCTTAATAAAACTTGAAGGTCATATAATTTTGAATTCAAAGAAATCAATGAAAATGGTGATTATAACTAAATAAAAGCAAATTCTATTAATTGGATTGTCGTTTTAAAGATAATAAAATTTTCAAACCATTTGAAGCTTTCTTCATTTCTTCCATTTAAAAAAAAAAAAAGTGCCTCAAAAATTAGGAAATAGAAATGACGAGACATAACTTTCGATTTCATTTTCAAAGTAGCTTACGACATCCACCAATTGCAGTTATAAGCCATTTCATTACGCGCTACTCCCTGGTCTTAATCGGCTGCAACGCCACATTAGTATTTCCACTTTCAGCATTTCTTCTTCTTTTTTGTGGCAGGTGCAACGCATCTGCAAATGAACTTTTACCAGATTGTTTGTCTGCCGTACAAATGATAAAATCATAAGTTTCCAGCCAAATGCTACAAGGGCAAAATCCAGCTTCTCTTTTATGGCATACATACGATGAGTACGTAGTGAGTACGTGTACATACGTATAGAGTGTCTCCATGCATATTTGTGTTTTTTTATATTTGTTATGCGATAATTTCTCTCTTTTGCGTTTTGCTTAATTTAATTAATGAAAAGCTGATTTTTCAGTTTCATTGTTTTCGTCTGCGGGTTTCACTTTCAATTGAACTTTCTGTGGCTGGGTTCATACCAAAAATATTTTGACAATAATATCATGGTACGACAACGCACGTCACGCTCACCTGTTGGTAGTCACACTTGGCCAACGCAATCCCATTGGCTCTGGATGCCCTTTTTAACAGAATGAAGCAATATTTAATTTTCTCATCGAGCAGCTTTGGGCGGGCATTTAAATGTTAAGAAACAACCTCAAGACATGGCAGAAGAAGCGTCACTCAGAACCAGAGCAAGGTGAAAATGAAGAGAAAGCCCCCCCCACCCCCCCCCCACCCCCCTACCCCAGCCCCAAGCCCGAGCACAGTCGAACGTTTGCGGATTACGGCCAATAAACTGTACATGGTCGCAGACCAACCAAGCCAACATGTTGCCTCCAACCAAGTGGTGTGAAGCCCAGCATTTTGGAGCCGCTTCAGTCCAAGCCGAGCTTCCAACGTCGAAACAACGTCGTGCGCGTGCAAATGTCAGAGCACTTCGATCGCAGAGTGTCAAAAACTTACGAGAGTTTAATTTACATAACTATGGATGGGTTCACCATCTTTTCATATCATAATAGATTGCCCCAAGGCAGACAGGCAGAAATCACAATATAAAACTATAAGCGATTAATCCCAGCTTAACTCTCCGTTATCAATGGAGATTTGACATACAAAACGCCAATCGAGTAATTGGTCCATCCCAGCGGAATTTACATGTGAATATGAAAACCAAAGTCGAAGTGTGACTAGTGAAGCATCGATCAATGTGTAGCAATCCAGATATCAGGTTTTGCAATTTTGTGGTCTTTATAATTGTGTATAATGCATATCATCGACCTGGTCTAGACAAAGATAATTTCCCAAATAAAAGGTGTTTGTTTGAGTGAAAAAAGAAAAAAAAAAAAAAATGCCCATTGGCAAATTACCTCAAGCCGCATTGCCACGCAAACTGTCAACGGTCGAGGCATGTGGTCAGGATAGCACCATTGACTCTCGCATGTCGCACACCAGTAGCGGAGAGGTGCCCAAAATGGAGTTACTGAAGGTCAATTATGTCCACCAGTGCAAACAGGCCATAATGCATCGCTCCAATGAGGCACCGCCCGCTTCGCGTCTCAATAATCCGGCGCGTTTTGCGGGCTATCGTCGTCAGCCGCCGCAGGCTAAGCCAACGGGACGTTTCCCTGTCCAGGAAAGGAAGGCACTGCCCCAATTGCCTCCACCAACTATAGAATCATGGCAGTTGCTTCTCCAGTCCGGCAGTAAACGCTCCTCCCTACCCAGGCTTCAGCCCCCTCATGCCCAGTCAGTCCAGACTTTCGATTGCGATCAATCACAATGCTGCTCTCAGTCAGCCTGCTCATGCTCCGACTCGAACTCTGACTCCACTGAGGCCAGCACAGTCATTCCGGACTGTGAAAAGTCGCATAGTTGGAACTATCATGCCAAGTGCTCGACACGGGACATTCAGCGGGACTTGGCCCGTTCAACAGCTGCCAGCAGTGGCATTAAAACCCGTGCGGATCGCATAGCCCGCATAGAGAACAGGGAAACGGATTCGCATAATCCACCAGCGACGCGTATACCGAAACCTTTGACGCATCGCGATGCCACTGGACCCCCGCCCAAATGGATGTTTCAAAGGGCGGGCACCAGCAATGGCCATAGTCAGCCCTTGCCCCAACAGCAATCCCCGCGCTTGCAACAGAAGCCCAAGCTGGAACGGATTCACATTCGAAAGAAACGACAACCCCTGCTAATTATCAATCAGTTGGCAGTGGAGCCATCAAATGGACGCCCTGCTGGTCATCAGAATGGACAGAATTCTAAGAGTGGCAAATATATGGCAAGCCCATCGAGTGATGTGAAACGCTTCTCCCTCGAGAGCTGCTCCGACTCTGGGGTCTCCTCATCGAACGATTGCAAGCAACAACAGATTAAGCAAACGAATCTCCGACAAAATGATAAATGCGTTGATTGCGTCAAAGTGCTGGAAAACAGAGTGCAAACGAAGCAAAAACAATTTGAAAGACACATGCCCACCTCTGCGGGGTCAGGGCAGTTGGCTAAGAACCATAACGACCCCAATGATGTACAGAACTTTGCCAAGAAGTCTCTGATTAAGGCCACCACAAACGAGTTGCTGACGGCCGCAACGGTTCACGTTAAGCAGTGTAACATAGAAAAGGAGCGCAAACTCCAAAACGACCTCAACCTAAGATGCACCGAAAGGTCATCGCCACTATCACAAGCAACGCCAACAAGCACCAGGATTAGTATTGACGACACTTGGGTCCAGGAAAGTTGCATAGATCCCAACGACGACTACATGGACACCGATTCTCTAATGCTTCCGTCATCCAATCTCGATTCTCCATTGCCCACGCGACCCACCAGCAACAACAACTGCTTCAAAATCTATGTGGGAGGCCACAAAAGTGCCAAGGGCAAATGTGGTGAAACTGTCTCTAGAATGTCTCATGGCTCGAATACCTCCACCTCATCATCGGGCTGCAGTAGCTCCATTTGTGACTCCGAGCAAGATTGCTGTACATGCCTCTCGCCACAAACCCCGAATGCTGAGTGCTGCAATGCTGTCGGTGGCGTCTTCTGGAACAATGCCTGCTACGAATTCGGCTCTGATTTGGGTGCCACTGCCTGCTGCTGCACCATATCCAGCTGCGATGAGGATGATTGCTCCTACTATGATGGAGATTTCGTTGTGGATGTTTCGAAAGCAATGCAAGGCCATCCTCATGCCACGACGCACAGCGGCAATGGCAACAATAAAAAACTGATGCGAAAGGTAGGGAGCAAAGCAATCGAGAGCAATGCATGCATGCCACATGCATTTGCTGCACAATAATTAGTGGAGTGGGCGGGGGGGAGGTGGTCTAATTAGGCGGAAGCTATGCCAAGCCAATTGGGGGAGTGTCACAATTGCAGTTTCCGCTTGGTTAACTCCATTTCGAATTCGACAATTCATCGGAATGTGAATTTCCTCAAGTTATGTGTATATATGTATACTCCTTCGATTTAGAGAGTCAGAGCATCATTCAATCAAGTGCTCAATTCTTACCCACAATTTGGCTGGGGCGCCCACTCACATGGCTCTTCGTAGTCACTGGGTAGTGCCATTGCCATACTCCAATGACACGAAACACATTCACAAAAAAATTCCACCACGGATATATTCCGCTCATTATATATACATATATATATGTATGTGTATTTGTTTTTTTGATGTTGCGGCGATGTGTCTTATATAATCAAAAATCGCACATCCGAAACAATCGAAGCAAAGGTGAAGGTAGGCAAAATGAAGACTTGGCGTGTGCCAGGAAGCTTCGCTTCATTAATAAATAACCAACAATGGACAATCAGCAAGAAAAGCATATAGTCTAGTGTTTAAATTTTTTGTTGCTGCTGCTGCTGTTGTTGTTGTTAGTTAGTTAGTTTTTTGTTTGATTTCGTAAGAAAATTACACGTTAACTCCCCATTATTGAGCTAAGTTTTTTTGGTTTTTGTTTCTTTTCTCTATAAATGTGTGCACTAACAAAACTTAAGTAAAATTATTTATCAATACCTGCCACATAAATTTACGACAATGCTCACCCTTTTTTGGCATACACTATACCAATTATGGGTAAGGGTATACACCATACACTTCCACCGAAAAAACCTCAATTGGCCCTGGCACGTATTTAACAAGGTTTTTCTTCAAGGGGAAAGCTACGAAAATTCTCCAACGAGCTCAGTAAAGAGTCCCTTTAGTTAATCCGAAGAACTAAAATTTGTTTTGCGGGTGGTCTACAAAAAACAAAAAAAAAAAACGAGTGACCTAAAAAGTTAATGGACATCTCGTTAAGTTGGTAGACCTTTTTTTTTTTGTATTGGCTGAGTTAGTCAAAAAAGTTTCAGTTTTCATAATGAGCTACCATAAAAACACAGGACAGATTGACCTTAAAAACAATAAGAAACAAGAGGGAAAATTCCATTTATTAAAATTAGAGATAAATTGATTTTGCTTTTAACAACTGGCTTCCAGAAAAAGTCTCTAAAATGAACTAAATTGTGTAAAGTAGATAAATTCACCGTTTCTGTATTTTCAATATTAGATTAATTTTCAAATTCCTTTTAAGTTTTCAAAGCGGAAGGGGGCTTGGCCAACATGCCTACTGCCTACAAATCTCATATCAGTGTGAAGCCTACAGATCTTAAAAAAGTCAAACTGAATATGCATTTATTAACAATATTAACTAATTTTATTTGTTAAAGATTCTGTCTTGTTTAGTAAATAGTTAGCAAAAGACAGAACCGAATTCTGGAGAAGCCAACACGAAATTGTAGATCACGAAAACATTTTCCAACCTTTGAAAATTCGGCTTTTAATAGTGGCTAGGGATTAGTGATTCTGAAGATAAAGTCTCTATCTCAATAGTTATATCTTAAAGCATCTTTGTTCTCTTGTTATCTATATATGTACATTTAATGATCACTTAAGTTGCCAGTCAGCTGAGTTGTCTGTTAGCCAGACTAATTTTAAGCCAAGTAATATTTTAAATAAACTCTATTTTCAGTTTCGTTTATTTATTTTAAAAGTTCCATATGAAACGGGCTTTTAACAAATTTGGTTTTACTTCTATAAACCTGCGAGTCCAATATAGCCAACTTTTTGGGAGTACAGGGTATATAAATTATATGCATGTTATATTTCTGGTGTTTAAATAACGATAATAAAAAAAAAAAAATGTGTGAACATGAAGCAACTATCAACTTATTCTGCAACGAATGCTGCCATTTCCATATTACCCATCTAACACCGTAGAGAGATTCACCTTACAAATGTTTGCTCACTTGTAACTGGCGGAGCGGGCTGCTCTTGGCCAGAGCGACTGATCAAAAAATAGTTTTCGACTGTTTCGTCGACACGCATCTCGATAGATAGATATACCGCTAAGACCTTTCACTTTCTCTATTGTCTGTGCACTACCAACACACTCAAATGTCACTCAACACACACACACACACACATGTGTGTGTTCTCTGCGATGTGATTTTGCGCAGCCCCAAGGGTGTGTGTGTGTGTGCGTGTGTGTGTTATACACACAATCATAGAATTTATGCATCCAAACTTTCGTGCATTCCGTCACTCGTCATCAAATCTGAATTTTATGCCGAAATTCTTAAGTTTTGTTAACTAACGGTAACTAACCAATCGAGTTTCTCTGCTCATATTAAATGGCCTAAATTTTGAACTCGAAACCATAAACGAAATTCAATCATCAAAGCCGAGTCTTTTCAACCAATTTGACGACCTTCATGAGTTCTCGCATATCAACAACATTAAAAGTGAATGGAAAAAAAAAACAAAATAAAACAGTTTAAGTTTAGTTCGGTTAGGTTCAAGGAAGTGTAACTATCTGTTTGAGCGTTCAAATCCAATCTGGTAACTCCAAAGATCTTAATCAAAGACTATCTTATCAATCAGAAACAAGTGCATTTC
Organism: Drosophila nebulosa; assembly: GCA_024703675.1. Taxonomy (NCBI): domain Eukaryota; kingdom Metazoa; phylum Arthropoda; class Insecta; order Diptera; family Drosophilidae; genus Drosophila; species Drosophila nebulosa. The sequence goes on along the minus strand of CM045725.1, from coordinate 9,237,067 downwards.
TCGATACGAAAGTGTATTTCTGTTTCAATCACCAAACTAAAAATGTTAATCCAACTATTTTGTTGCTTCTTCTTTGGTAGGTAATTAGGTACTTAGCAGTTTCTAATTTCCATGCCCTTATTCCCCCATACAACAAAAACAAAAACAGTGTGGAAAGTGAACGAAATGAAAATGGAAAAGTGAACCATAGAAGTGTGAGGGTTTCAGCTCACATGTGTTCCTTACTCACAAACATATCTCCATAATAAGCACAATAAAAATTTAGTCTAATTAACAAGAAGAAAATAAGCTCAAATGGGTTACAACGAATTGTTAGTACCCTTAGAATGATTCGTAGACTTAGATGAAAAGTTTTGAAGAAAATGTTTCTAAAAAAATGACTTCTTCAAGAACGTTGTAATATTTTCATATATATCTTTTTTGATAGAAACACTTACTTCGGTTTGGTAATATGTTGGCAAGTTGTCTTCTTCGTGTTTAAAAAATCGTTATACCCGTTTTCTGTGTGCAGAATCGAGTTAATTCTACCAAAACAGAGTTGGGCTCCGAAAGCATTGCTAAAGCAATTAAGAGCAGAAACAGACTGTGTATCTAAGTTGGTTAATTTGGCCGGCTGTTGGTTTAGAAAGCGCAAAGCGACTGTCCAGTCAGACTTCAATTCAGTGGCAATTATCTAATATTCACTGCAATGATTACCACAACAAAAACAACAATAACAACAAGAAGCAAACCAACTTCTTAAAGGTTCTAATACCCGTGAATTACCTGCTGTAGGTTATGTTACAAGATCTTAAGATACATATGTAACCCACTAAAAACAAGTAAAACCAAAAGAACCCAAAACCATGGAAAGTCAAAACGCATTGAGTGGTCCGACGATAAAGGCAACCTCTTGGCGAAAGTGGCACCCAGCCACCACTAAGAGAGTTGGCTACCGAAAAGAACCGTTTTTCACATTTAAATAAATGTTGGCTAGTTAGAAAAGTCGTCGTCTCTTCTCGCTGGAAACAACAGAAACTTGCCCTTTGTCAGAGACTTAACTGATTGTCAGACCTCAGACCCTCAATCTGCATGGGCGTAGCGAGGGGCAGGAAATCGTTTGGAATCGGTGGGAAGAAACTTTGATTCTTTTTCATTTGGCTATTCTATACTAACAATGCAGATTCGAAATTTTCTAGCCTACCAAATCAAGTTGATCAAATAATAATCAAGATTAGGTCAATGAAATTTTGACCAAAAACATTTTGTATACAATTGTATTGACAGATGAGTTTAAATTTATTAATGAAACAAAATTTAAGGAAGCCACATTTTTGATTTTAACTGCTTAGAAAGCCGCACTTCTTGAAATGTTACACAAAATATTTCTATTTATTTACATTTACTTAAAATTAAAGTAACATAAATTTTAAAGTCAAAATAAATCGTCGCTTGCTTAAACCAGTTTTTGTTGCTATGTTAAGTTCATTTGTGCTCCGCTTTTGACCAACTCAGTTAAAAATGTTTTAAATAGAACAATTATTTTCCACAAAAGGTAGTTAATTTGTTGCAAAACTAAACAAAAGCATTTATCTATTACCCAGTTTTTTTTTTTAAGAATCAATCAAAATAAAACAAATTATTTAGGTTAATTGCGATTAAAGTGAACAATTTTTTTCAACTTTTCTTTAATGGCATTTTTGGTCTTAGTTTATTAAAGGTTATTCTGGTTTTAAAAAGTCTCAAAAATATCAATGATTAACCTATTATATATATATATGCAAATATTACCACTGAGAACATAGTCTATAAAAGACTTGCTATGCGAGATCCAACGGCTAAACTATACACTATAAACTTTGGATCATTGAGTGAAAAATGTTATAATCACTATAGAGACTTTTTAAGGGTTTATTCAAAGTCAGTTAATTATATACACTTGGAAATAGAATGGATTATTACTTCGGATGTTACTTTGCAAAATGACAAAGATCATATATAAGTAACTAGTTAAGGTGGACTAAAATTCCTAGAAGACGATACTAACAAATCAATCAAACATCTTTGAGGCATCAAATTTATGTATATATTTTTATACATAATTCTTTTTAGACTGATGGCATACACGAGCTGCGGCCAAGATCTATAGACGGTGTTGTTGATTCGGGCGTTTCGATGAATGGAGATGCTGGCTCTAGTCCGGATAGCGGTGATCATATGCAAACACAGCAGGTGAGAAAAATTGTAAAGAATATAAGAACAATAACTTTAAGCGACTTCTGTGAGTGGACATTAAGAGAAAGAGACGTTACGCGCCTTTTAACACAATGAACAATAAACATTTGGTTGCTCTTCCTCAATTAACTCTTCCTCAAAACCTAATACAAGTACTAAATTAAAATATATTTATTCAATTGTAGGACGCTGAAGCGAGACGACTTAAACGTGGTCATGTTTTGTCAGAGCTTCTGGAGACAGAACGCATCTATGTGAGCGAAATGAGTTCGATTCTAAAGGTGAGCCCTCTAGTTGTTTTTTTTTTTTTTTGTCTGTAGGAAGTGCTTGAGTATCCAGAGAGAAATTAGTACACATTTAGTTAGAACGAGCAACACTCCTCTCCCATCAAGTGACCGTGAAGCATAAAGATATTACTTATTCTATGAGTGTTTGAGCTGACCAGTGGTCAGCCAACTGCAGCCGAAGCCGAATGCTTTAAGAAGTCTATCTTGTAGAGCCAAAAAGACTTGCATGAATGACTCCGTTTGTTATTAGTGCATTAAGTTCATTTACTATAATAATTCGCAGCAGTACATCAAACTATCTATAGATGTACTTAGCCAATGGGCAATGGCTAAGCCTATTTCGAGCCAACTGCAAGCCATCATTTAACGTTTGCCTCTCACACGGGACGGAACAATCATTTTTGTACGAAACTCAAAAAAAAATTGTTGATCAATATGCGTCATGGCGGCTATGATCTACACAAGGCATCGAAACCCAAACTTCCGGGCACACAATATTCGTTTCGTTTGCGAAGAGTTCAAAATACGGCATGTAATATTGTCGGGCGATTGAATCTAAGTTTCGGTGATTCCCTGATCCGGAAGTTTAATGCCACTCCACGCGAGTCGCCGCTGTCATTTCAAGGCTCTCTGTTCGACTCACAGGCTTCCAATGCCGCCGGCGTCACTTATCGTCCTAAAGATTTTCGTCCCTTGTTTAAGTCATCGTCCATAGATAATGGTGACAATTATGTTTTTGGAATGAATTTCTGTAACTTTGCCACACGCAACATGCTCAATGGCAAATCGACAGTCAAGATGATCAGTTCACTTCAGGAGTGTGAAGGACAATATGGTCACGAGACACCTACAATGGAGTCGAAGTCCTTTGGCTCTGCGGCAAGCAACAGTTTGCAGCGTCTTAAGGACGATCGTCGTACCATATTCAAAGAGCTCATTGAACTGTCCAGTTGCGATGAGTCATTGGAATATCGTCTGGTTAAGGACTATTTGGAGTCAAATAGTTACTCGGAAATTGAAAATGATACCGAGTTCAAGGACTATTTGCAGCGCAAGAATTATACAGACATTTTGGCCTATCTGGATGACAGTGAACCAAAAAGCTTTCTCTCTGTTTCCTCGTCTGTGGCACGGGCCCAGAGCTCGCTGGGTTCACTCAACAATGCCAAAGTGCTATCGACGCCCAAATCCTTGACAGCACCCAAGAATGTTCCAGCAATAGACAGCTACATGTGCACTTCATGTCGTTCCAGTTTGGAGAGCAAGTCGAGCAAGTCAAACAAATCTTCTCCAAACTTAGATGAAAAAAACAAAGACTCATATAAAGAGATTCTTAAATTTTGTCATGAGTTTTTTGAAGATAGTTTCCTGGGTGATAATTTCGGTTGCGATCCAACGAAATTGGAAAAAACCCCCTATAAACCAGTGAAATATGAGCAAATCCTCAAGGATTTTGTTAAGACTCAAGGGTATCTAAGCGTTGAGAAGTATGTAGAGCAGAAATTTGGGCAATTTATTAGCAAGGAGTTGGCAGCTTTTCACAAATCTGAAACCATGAATGTAAACTGACAAAATAAACTCATTTAACTCACAAGTTTTGCTTGCTAATCTATTTTAAATTTTTGGTTTTTAGGGTTACTGCGATCAAATGCAATCAGAGGAGCTTATGCATCTGGTGCCAGCTAGCTTACAGGGTAAAGAGGATGTACTTTTTGGCAATTTGCATGAGCTCTACACCTTCCACAACGATGTCTTTCTCAAGGATCTGGAAAATTGTATATCGACAACCGAATTGGTGGCACTTTGTTTTGTGCAACGTGTAAGTGGTGCAATAACTGTCGTAGCAGATAATTTTAATATCCTATAATCACTTTTTCTAGCGCGACACCTTCTATAGGCTGTACTCGTTTTACTGTCAGAACATCCCGCGATCGGAACGTTTGCGAGAGACTCTAGTGGATACACATCTTTTCCTGCAAGAGTGTCAGAAGCGTTTAGGCCATAAACTTCCCTTGGCTGCATATCTGCTCAAGCCAGTGCAGCGTATAACCAAGTATCAATTGCTGCTAAAGGATCTACTGCGCTTCAGTGATAGTGGCAGTTGCACCAAGGAGCTGCAGAAGGCTCTCGACTGCATGTTAATTGTGCTCAAATGTGTGAATGATTCCATGCATCAAGTAGCAATAACAGGTTTTCCGGTCAGTCATCATCGTTTTTTGAATACTTTCAAAGTGACTCATTTATTTGTGCACTCATTTTGCAGACCGATCTAGCGCAGCAAGGGGAACTGTTGCTGCAGGACTCATTTCAGGTGTGGACAGAGTCGAAAAAGGATATACGCCTGAGAATTAAGCCACAGCAACGTCACATATTTCTGTATCAGAAGTCCATGTTGTTCTGCAAACAAACCTCGAAGCCTGGTCACAACAAAAGCACCTATCAATTTAAGCACCATGTTAAGGTGGGTTTACTTTAACAAATGGTTTTTGAAATAGTTATAACCTCTTCTTGTCGTTTAGATGTCCCAAATTGGCTTAACCGAGTCTGTACGCGGCGACACTAAGCGTTTTGAAGTTTGGCTGCAGGGACGACAGGAAGTGCATACTATGCAGGCAGCCACCGTGGATATGAAGAACAAATGGGTGGCTGAGATTAAGAGGGTTTTGCTCAACCAGTTGGAGGAATTGAAGGGGGAGAAAATAAAGCAATACGGCTTAAATAATCGGGGTCTAAGCCTGCGGCAAACGACTTCCTGGGACACGCCAAACATTATTCTGGGAACACCGAGTCGCACAATTAGCTGTGATGCCTCTTCCGAATCCTCCAATCGCAATTCCAATTGCAGCAGCGAAGATAATGTGGTAACTGGAGCAACTTGCTCCAATTTTGTTAGCGGCCCGACTGACAAAGATCAGCAAGAAGTGTGTGGTTGGAGCTCAGACTACTCGAACAGCGAAGATGAGATATCATTGATTGAGGACAACAGCACCCCGGTGAGTATATGTTAACTTAGGTGTTGACTCTGGGTGTGGTGCGCCTTCATCAATCATTAATTATCATCACCATTATGTCATATCATACATCATATATATATAGTTTCTAGTCTATAGTCATTCATTATACACACAGAAATATCCATCAAATGAATGGATTTGCATAGGACTCTTAATAAAAAAAAATTGTTCTTAAGTGCCTCCATCGTGAAGCGGACAATTTAAACAATTTTATTTTTTGGAAGTTTTTTGTTTTTTTCCATAATTTTCTTTTTCTATTTTCTTTTGTAAAAAATAAGTATTTATATGACCCGTTAATTAAATTCCATTTTTTGTTGATTTTATCAAGAGGATCATTATGTCTGATATTTTTGGTCATCTTTTACTTTCATGCACAAATCAAATCAAATCAAATTAAAACGAAAACAAAAAATAAACCAAACCAAATAATAACTCGCAAAACCCATAATTGTTAAAAATCCATCCCACCGAAAACCACTTGTCCATGGCCTCTTCTTCTCTGTGCAATGAATGAGTAGCGTTTCCGGAATTTACTTGCACAGTGGGTGTCGAACAACACAGACGGTGGTGCTCCATCCGCGGACTCCTTTGTGCGCAACAGCAAATCGAATTCCAAATTTTATGTATCCGTCGATCACTGAACTGTAACTACAACCAACCACAACAAATTCGAATACGAATACTAAAATCGAATGTTTTCAATTAATTCAAATTAACATGCTAGCAACAAATATGGCTTGATCGTTAGACTGCGCATCAATCGATACACTGATTAGTTACATCGCTTAAATTACAAAAACTAAGTACGAATTGAAGTTAATTTATTTTTTGTAATTTAAGTGACATACGTAAATAGATTTAAATATAGTAACTAAATCTAGTTCCATATTGCACACATCTGAGTCGTCTTTAATAAGAATTGAAATTCGGTTCATTATAACTTTCACATTCCTTAAATGTCCTTTTGAATCCCCCAACATACACAGTTGTCCGATCTAAATAAAATTATATTATGTATATAGCTTAGGACCCACATATAAATCAATTATCCATGCCTAATTAAATTAATGGAATAGATATGATGGCCGGATTTAACCATAATTTGTATTTGTTCATATTCTTGTTGAATTGTTTATAAAATTCCATGTATGGAGGGTACCAGGACTAAACTGTAAACTTTTGGTGAATATATTTAGAACCCGCGTGCTCTTTGAAAGGCCATATCTTTTTTACCAACTGCCTGACTTTAGAGTTAGTGTAAAGACTAATTAATTAGTAACAAAAACAATTTAGATACGTCATGCAAATCAAAATAAAAATGCTAATTCTTTTGGCCCGTTTAATTCAATTTTTGTAAGCTTAAAATTAGAAAAAAAGAAGCTTGATTCAATGTATATAATATATAACTCTGTTTCTAAGATATAGCAACTATCCGGTTTAGTCCCGGTCTCCGGTTCATCTTGTATTTATATCATTAATGTTCAATTGTAAGAGTTTTTTTAGTCAAATTTAAACTTTTATTTATATAAATTATCATTGGCAGTTAAGTTTTGATTATGAGTTCTTTGAGATGTTGCTTTAATATATTTTTGCGTATCTAATATTCTTACTTAAGTTCAAAGTTAATTGATTAGTTCCTTTGAAAACGACTTTCAAATATTTAATTAGAGTTTGGCTAACTTTGAAAGTGAAGTGAGTACACATTCGAGGCATGAAACTATAAATTTTAGGCAGTAACTCATATTACATACAAACATAAATGCTTAAAAGTATATATTAGCCCGAGGCACGATGTCCAATATGAGCTATTTTAGATAATTAATTACCTATGTATATACAATTGATCATATTAACTAACTCCCTGCTAAAAACGCTTGTTTTTGAAGTTAGCACTAACTGGCCACCATCAACTAACCAATGCCAATTGTACAAATTTTAATTTAGGGCAGTAAATTCATTGCCCTGGCTGATTACACGGCTATGGGACACTCTGAGGTTTCCATGCGGGAAGGTGAAACTATCGAGTTGCTGAAGGTGGGCTGTGCTGGCTGGTGGTATGTGCGAGTCTTAGGTAAATCTATTAAACCAAATATTTTGAATGTAATGCATGATGTGTATATAGAATATTATTATATTTTTGAGCTACAACAACAACAACAACTTGTAACTATAATCCTTGCAACCATTTAATCTTTCGCAGATACCAATGCAGAAGGTTGGACACCAGGCGCGTATCTGGAATCGATCAATCGAAAATCTTCTCGATCATCGAGCTGTAATCAGGAGCGAATAAATCTCAAATAAATTGTTCATGTACAACGACATCGACAATATTTAAAATACATATATCAAAAATGGCAAAGCTTCTACCAAAACTTAATCTATTATCCTCTATAGATAACAGAATTTGAGTTTCTGAAGCAGATTCAAGTATTCCTTATATATCTATCTATTCGTCATCTCTAATCTGATCGAATTAAAAAAGAACTATAAAATCTCTGTTTTTTTTTTTCATTTGCAACATTTAATCGAATCATCGTACAATCTCTGGCCTTAGTTTCCCTGATATGTACCTTATAAATTTGCTTCGTACATAAATTTAGAGGATCAAGAATAGGAAATATATAGAGTATTTATTCATTATAATCGAGTTAAAATAATTCTATTTTCCCCAATTGAGTTAATAAACGAAAATATATATCCTAGTCTGTAATACTATTTATTTCAGCAGTACTCTATATATAAATATCAACGTAAAAATTTGTACAATATAACATATTAATATATTTTAATACTTGTGACTGTTAAATATATATTGTTACTCTTTATCTGCAAAAAAAAACAAACAAAAATATTGATAATACCAATTATATATAAATCCAGTCAATCCAATTAAGAATTTATTCACCCCTTTGTATGTAATGTACATAAAAGTACAATCTTTTGCATATGGTTCTAGCATGACCATCCTTAAGTTATAGCTAATATATCTATATAAATATCTGTATATTTAATTTGGCAGAATGTTACGTTAAGTTGCCAACGAAATAAACAAAATACATACATAAAAATGTTTCAATCAAACCTTTTACTTAGAATTTTGATTATTTTTTTTGAATATTGATTCAACTCGAACCGAAGTTTAGTTTTAAAACCTAAAAAAAGATATTAGGATTAAATTTCTGTAAAAAGCAGTGCCAGTTCCGATTTCTATATAAATTCTCGAAGCGCACAACCAACTGATTGTATTTAAAAGTAATCATTGAGCATAGCCTTTAAACTGCAATGGTCTAATTGAACGTTAAAATTACATAAAATTCAAAAAAAAAGAAAAAATCCGAATTCCAACTAAGAAGTCAACAGTAAATAGAAGGCTGCTAAGTAGCTAATACGATGGTGAGAAAAGCAAGTGTTAATTTCTGTTATACAATACCGTTCTTTGCTGAGGCCTTTAGAAATTTATCCATTGTACATACATATGTTTCGGTATTTCAAAGCTCTCTTAAAAAAAAATAAAAGCGAAAGCTCATAAAAGTCGCTGGGTCACGTATTCAATAATCTTTTAAAAGACATTGCAGTTGAATAGTGAAAGCTACTCCAGAGTTTAGAAATCAGTCTTCCATAAAATTAAGAGTTTACCGGTTAGTAAATGTAGCTAGAACATCCTACTGGCATTTCGATATGCTACTTACCTTTAAGGCCATATTTTGATTAATTTGCTGATTCACAGATTCTATTCACTCAATAGAGTATCTTATCTTAATATCTGGTCTAATATCGAGCACAACGAGGGATAAGTAAATTGAATAACAATAAAAAAGACACATACAATGAGCGTTCTGATTTAACATGCCAAAAGAAGAATAAAACATTTTTTAAGAATTAAATGGCACAAAAAAATCTATAAATATTGTCTTCATATGATTTAAAACCTTGACTTTGGGGTTTTTTTATAAATTAAATTAAACAAAATTATCAACAAAGCTAGGAAAAATATATATAAAAAGTTTTTTGTTGGACAAACTTTTCTTAGTAATAAAGAGTCAACCAAGTTTAGAGTTTCGACTGGCACACTAGAGCAACCTGAAATGAATCACTCCCAGACGAAAATTTGCCACCTGTGGAGCTCTATGATGCATTTTGGTTAATTTAGTTAACAATATAGATTTATTTTTGAATAATACATAATATCAATGAATGAGGGTCCGTATTAATCAAGAATTTTTACGAATGACAGTTGATCTATATGACCGAGGCTTATGCTGAAGACGACTACACTTTTTCGTAGGCATATAACTATACCGCTAATTCAGATAACAGATACATAGGTAAATAGAAAGTAATCAAACTGAGGAATGTATTTTTTTTTATGGACAAACAAATATATTACGTACGTACACTGTATATAACTGAAGTTTAGGCTTAAACATTATAGTATTTTTCAATATTCAATATACACTCCAGCAACAAAAACTTTGGGAATATTATACAATAAGTAAAATGAATTTAACAAATATTTTCAACTGAACATTTCAATACTAATGTGTGCTGGATAAAAAGCTTTAGTTGATATCCACTTTAGTTGGCAGTCACCCTGCTGTTCATGTAGAACTGCTGGGCAGAGAGAAGCAGCGTCAACACGTAGATGCATGCGGCAATCCAGCAATTGTAGGCATTCTAAAAAATAACGACAAAAAAAACAAATTGTTTAACATACGAAAATCAATGATTGACATATCTGTAGAGCTATCTGGTTGTTCTTTGACAACTTCTTAAGTTGATTTAAAGCACATTAAGTCGGAAGTATGTAAGGTCGAGTGTGTACGCTTAAGTGTTGATTTTAGAACGAAAAAAACTTTGCATGTCTGGGATAGATCACAACATCCTATTCCCCTTCTTCAACTAACCTGGTTGTAGGCCCTGTTCGCAGCTGTATAGAAAGCGTCAAGAGTGTGATATTCCTCCTCCAAGGGCAAATCCTCAATCAGGGCCACACTATTGATGTAGAAGAAGACGCCCATGAGCACCTAAAGCGACGAAAATGATTATATTTACCATATTTTGCATGACTATCAGTCGAGTGGAGATCTTGTGACTGCCACAAACTCTCGCCCCCACCCCCCCACATACACAGTTAAGTTTGTGGAGGATGGAAAACCAATCACAAGCATTCACAGTTACTCACCAGTTGTACAATGCCCCAGACAGAGATAATCAATCCGCAGAGGGATAGTTTAGGTCCACAGATTTTCATTTTTGGTTAATGCTGGCTTCGACTGGGTGATAATATGATCAACCTTTGAATTTCTTCCTGCGCTGAAGAAAATTCTGTCGTCAAAATTTTGCACTGGAACAACTGGAACTGAGCAAAAACTGTCAGGTGAAAATCATGTGACCGAATTTCAATGTGACCGTCTTTTGGAAAGCGTAAAATACTGCCTGCGACTGTGACTTTGACGCCGTGAACGATTGCCAACACTTAAAACTAGGCTAACATCAATAATATAGTAAATTACTTCAAGAATTACTCACTAAAATCAAACCAAAATCGATTCTATTTTAATCTATAAGTATATTCCAATTTATAAGTAGGTCTTTAGATAAATTCTAAATCTCTTTTTTAAGATAAATTGAATTTTCCATATATGTATGTGCAAAAACATCGATGTTTTGCGTTTTACGAAACCATCGATAACATCGAAATTGCCATCGATGTTTCTCCAGCTCTGTTATAAAGTTATGATTGAAAGTAATAATAAAACCGCTCTAGCATTAAAACTAGAACGAGTCAATAGTTTTGTGGTATCAATAAATTACAAAAAAAATGCCCACTTCACAAATTTACCATGAGAAGCAGACTAGGCAATTGTGTGCCCTGCATGCACTCAATAATTTATTTCAAGGTAAAGTTCCTATATAGAATATTCGATGCATTCGACTAATGCATGATGTGTCTCTATTTCACAGGTGCAGAGTCCTTCTCCAAAGCTGAACTCGATGATATTTGCTGCAATCTTAGCCCAAATGTATGGTTAAATCCCCATCGCTCTGTACTAGGTATTCGAAGTGAAGTCTGGTCAATTATCAAAATTAACATTTTTGCATTTTAGGCCTGGGCAACTATGATATCAATGTAATTATGACTGCCCTGGAACTGCGAAATTATCAGACAGTTTGGTTTGATAAGCGTAAGGATCCCAATTGCATCAATTTGGAGGCTATTGTGGGCTTTATACTCAACATTCCATCGGATTATAGATTTGGCGTTGTCACACTGCCTCTGCGAAGACGTCACTGGATTGCCGTGCGCCAAATTGGAACGAATTACTACAATTTAGACTCCAAATTACGTCAACCAGAATTGGTGGGCAATGAGAATGATCTTTTGCTGTTTCTACGTGACCAGCTCTCGCAACCAGACCAGCAGCGGGAACTATTCCTTGTGATGAATCAGAATCTCAATAGCAATGAGGCTACGACACAAAGTTGGCTCAAAGAATCTCACACCAAGTATAAAGGGGAATCCAGTGAAACAGCGGAAAACAATGTACACGAACACTAACTACACTTAAGCATCTCTGTGAATAAATCTAGAAGTAAAAACTAAAACCTAATTCTACTGGATATTGTATATATCACACTATATGTATAATTGTGCAATGCGACAAAATCAGCAGCAAAAATGTTGCGACTGTTACTCACATCCGTTAAAGTTTTTGTTTCCGGATGATTTTTTTTAAGTAATTAATCACATTTTTCTAGTTAAATTGTGGCGTTTATTTAAATAAATAAATTTTGTTAAAAACACAAAAATACGCAAAACATATATAAAAAATGGAATATGTAAAGTCTCTTTGAATATTAGATTCGGGACGGACAGATTACACACTAAAACTAAGTGCACTTGTGAGCTTTGTATATACGTAAATTTACATTACAGATTTAATATTTCATCTACATAGAGATTCGAAATATTTGAATGCTTTAGTTCGTTCGTCATTGATATTCGAGATAAGTTTGAAGCTTAATCTAAATCAACTGAATGTGTGGTGGACGGAATGTGAACAGATTAAAACGGTTATGCTTTTAAATGTCCGTTTGGATGCCTTGTGGTTGGGGAGCAGGGCGACCTGGCTGAGGACGGCGTGGACGGCTTGGCTCAGGAGCGAAATATGATTGAGGCGGAGAGGGTGCAGATGGCGAAGGAATAGGATCTCCAGCTGCAGCAGCCACCGCGGCCTGATGCTGATAATAGTCATCGCCATACTCGCTGATCTCCCTGTTGCTGATTTCATTCAGTCGCTTATATCGTTCTCGGCGTGCCTCTACCATGTAGAGTATACCCGCAGGCAACAACATGACAGCTCCGACAACAGCTAGCGCAAAGGACCAACCCATATCGTTGGTCTGCCAACCGGGCATCCAGTCTCGCGAGTCTCCTTTTGCTCCAAAAATTACTACTGCAATGAAGCCGAATATTGAGGCTAGGACTTGACAAGTGCCAATTGTGAGCAGCAGAAAAACATAGCGATCATCGTCTCGGGAAGTTCGCAAGAAAGCCAGTGTGAAAGGCAGCGCAATGAGGCACATGACAAAGCATAAGGTAGCAAAAAACTGCACAGCTATGTAGAATCCTGGCAGCAGGAAATCGTGTATAATGTAGTACTCCTCCTCGAATACCCACATGCAACCAGTAAATCGATTGTCATAGAAACGATGGATATCCTGGAAATTATTAAAGCACACTGTCCACAGTCCCAAATTGGTGAATTTCGGATTCTGCAGGCGTCCATCAGTGACCAACCAATAGGGCGTTGCGAAGGCAATTAGGAAGAGTAAAAACGAGAAGACCGATATGCCAAAGGCGACCTGTGTGTTGCGATTGGACAACCCCATTGCTGTAGCGTTCTGTGGTTAGGCAAACAACGGAAAATTTTAAAAAACAAACTAAAATTAACAAACTAAATTGGGGATACTCGCTCTGACTATATCGCTGTACACGCCCTACACAAACTATCGATTACAGACGGGCTATCGATTGTCTTTAGCACCTTAGGACTGATTTCAAAAATGAAGTTCATAGCAATGAAACTAAGTGAAATAAATTAAGAAATAAATTAAGTGAAATTAATTTAAAAATTTAATCCTTTATTACATTTTTGTACAAGTTTTTGTACACATTTTTGTATTGATTATGAATATTATCGAACCTTAATCCCGTGACTGTGATCAAAGCCATCAATTTGCGATGGCTTGCGAAAAACATCGGTAGTTCTATCGATGGTCTTTCACCTCTACTTTGCACCAGATACAAATACAATTCAACAAAAAAAACCTGAAATTATAGGAAAATGCGTTGCGTGTTCGTACCTAAAGTCGCCCTCAAGTCCTAAAATTTTGCTCCTTCAGCGTTCAAAAATAAAAAAAACGTTCAATTTGCTTAGTCTTCATTGGTTTTGTTATTGCTGCTGGTGCTTAGAAGAGACGCGCTCTGACGCCGGGCAACAATAACAATATGGCTTCCGCCTCAGAAATTGAGAAAAGTTTGGTGGTAAACATTGGTAATTTTGAGAAGATTCAAAACTTTCTCAATGACAAAGAGAAGTACAAAGAAGTGTTGGAGAACAGTGAGAATTTCAATACGCGGCTCTGCATTGAGAGGCGGCTGCGAATGCCATTTCTGGATCCGCAGACCGGAGTCGCCCAGACGCATTGTGCGCTGTTTATGAAACAGAAGCAACGAATGCCCGGATTCCGACATGGACAAATCTATACGTATCCATCATCGCGCTGGCGCAAGCCAAAGCGTCAGTATTTACTGAATCCGAACCACGGTTATCGTGCTTACCAGTATCGGGATCATACCCATTCCCATTCGCATCAGCATCAGCATCTGAATCAACACCAGCATCACCATGTGCATCATGTGCCGACATCAAGTACGGCCAGTGCACGTGACCATCACCCTCAGACAGAGAGTGCAGGTAAGTGCAGCAACCCAAAAAGTTATTGCAAAATCAATAAAAATGAAGCAATTGCTTTTGCTGCTTCTGCTTTGCTCCTTCGAGTCTGCATCTGCCGCACCGTGGTCTGAGTTGCAAAATGTGTCCATTAAACTTTTACATTAATTTACTTACTAAAGATGACCAAAAGAGTTTAAAGTTTTACCAATTAGAAGACTTTCCCAAATGGCTTTCTACGAAAACTTTATATACATACATATGTATAAGATAGTTTTCCTATTTGATCAGACTTTATAGTTTATGTATTGCCTCTGCAATAAGTGTTATTTGCTAACAATTTCAACTCCAAAGAAGAAGAGCTTAGTCCGTAAATTTGTAGAATTGAGATATAAAAAGACTATTAATTGGGACTTTAATAGGTGCTAATATTAAAATACAATGAATGTGCCTCAGTGACCATCAGTAATACGTCAGAGAAATTGGGCAAAGGTCGCTTTCAGGCTAAGAAAAATTTCTTTGTATATAATATTGTTCGAAATTTTAAGTATCAACGAAAACTCTTTAATAACTAAAAATTTGGTTTGTTTATCAACTTTGTCCCACTGTGCTAAAGCAGTGTTTACCATAGGGATACCGACAAGTGCATGCGTTTGAGTGTGCGTGTGTGTGAAAGGGCAAATTCTTAAGTTAAACCACCCCGGAGGCAAAAAGCAGAGGCAGAGACACAGACATCACCATGATTTATGTTCACTCCCTTTTATCGGATACGTTTCTTCTTACAGTTATTGCTGCCACGGACGGCAACTCGATGGGCGCTTCGGGGGACAATGATAGCAAGGACTCGCATGCCAATGCGGAGAAGGAATGGTTCCACGAAGACTTGGAGTCATCGCACTATCATCACGGCGATGATTACGAGGATGACTTTGATTCGGACAACGATTTCGACGAGTCCTACAGCAGTAGGGGTAAACGGAAACGGGGCTCACGACCGCGACGTTCAAATGCCAATGTTGAGGGTACACCCAAACGTGGGCGGAAAGGAGGTGGTGAGTAAAACGTGGCACATGTTTTTGCATCGTTCTCTATATATTTCTAATTGTGCAGGCAACCGTCGTCGGAACGCTGGCAACGATGGCGACTCGGATCGGAGGCGTCGCACTGGTGCAAGTGGAAGCAATAATAGCGCAAACACGTCAGCAGCTGCGGCGGCAGCTGCTGCTGCAGTTGCTCATGCTGCCAGTACCGCAGCAGCTGCAGCTGCAGCCACGACAGGACTTTACAATTCGCACTCCAACTCAGCTTCTCCGATTCCCACAAACGATGAGACTTCCCAATCGGCCATTGTTATGCCGGCGAACGTGGCGTCGTCATCTTACGATAAAACTTCAAGCGATGCCGGTGCTTCAAATGACTCCATACCATTGGCCACCATGGCTAATATGGGAATGATGGCAACTGCTGCCGCTGCCAGCCCAGCCATGTATGCGGCCGCAGTGAATGCGCCAGCTACAGCCTCGATAGGCAGCCCCAAAAAGCAAGCGCTCAAACTACGTGCAGAAAGAGAAGTGGCGCAACCTTCACCCTACTGCGATTTCTGTTTGGGCGATCAGCGAGAGAACAAGAAAACCAATATGCCAGAGGAGCTTGTCTCCTGCTCCGACTGTGGCCGCTCAGGTCATCCGTCGTGCCTGCAATTCACGTCAAACATGATTATCTCGGTGAAGCGGTATCGTTGGCAGTGTATAGAATGCAAGTATTGCTCGATTTGTGGAACCTCCGATAATGACGATCAATTGTTGTTCTGCGACGACTGTGATCGTGGTTATCACATGTACTGCCTGTCGCCGCCTCTGGTCACCCCACCAGAGGGTTCCTGGAGCTGTAAACTGTGCATGGAGGAGTTTCATAAGCACAAGTGAATCGCGTATTCCATAAAGCGAATGCAAAATGCAAATGTAGTTAGTCGTCCCCCCTGACACTCATCCAGTCGCTATAGTTTTCCAAGAGGATTTTAATTTAGTTGTTAGGAGACTTTGCAAGTTTTCAACTTACGTACAGGATTTTAATTTTATATACATTTACGGTAATTGTAATTACTCTTAAGTGAAGTCCCATAGTATTTTTGTAAGTATTCTCCGCAGCTTGAAAGATAATTGTACGTACTTGCGAAGCGAATGTCCATGTTTGTGTTTAGTCAGTCTTGTCTCCTAGCCCGTAAGCAAATGCAATCCATATTATGCTATAAAATCTTTATACCCAAAATGTATGCATGTTTACGAGAGATACCCATAAGAACCGCGTAAAAATACCGATAATAATGCCAATAAATATTGCAATTGTTCTGGCATAATTCATTAATCACTTGTTTTGGTTATTAAAAACGGTTGCCTTAAGCTAATCTTTCGAGTTCTTGCCACATTCCGTTTGAAATACTTAGCAAGGTATCGAACGGCTTTCTTTGCCGGGTCTTTAAAGTGTCAAGTGGCATCTCCATAGTTCTTAAGGTCAGTTCGTTAGTGCTTTCGCGAATTGTTCGAAGATGGTTTGTGTTAATTAAAAGAGCAAATAAGGCGAAAATTAGACCACTGCTGAATGCGAAGTCAGTTACATGGCAAACCTCAGCGGCATGAGAAGTATGTGGATTCCTGCTCTTCTAACTTTATGCCTGAATGCGTCGTTACTTTCTCTTCAAATAGAAGGACACGCTCGCTCCAAGCGCTTTTTACTCTTTCCGCGTCAAGCTCCCACAAGACACCAGGTAATTATGTGAATAAAGATATTCCAAAAGAGTCAAATGAGAAAATAATTTTTAATTCTAGTTTATTGCTGGCATTGGAATACCCGCTGATTTGTCCTATGAATCTCTAACGGTCGGCCATGTCCTTAAGGCGGAGTTCTGGTTGCCCTACAATGTTACAACTTTCCTTGAAAATCCTTTTCCACTCGAATACAGAGATAACGACACCTTGAACGTCCACCATGAACGCCAGTTCTATGAAAAGCCATCAAAGATTCGTTGGGAGATATATGAGTACATTGAACACATTTTGAATGGGTGAGTGATAAACGATAAACACTAATCTCGGTCTGACATGATATTTCAACGCAGTTATGGTTGGAATGGACACCAGTGTCTTCTGAAGGCTATATGTGAAGCGAATTCAGTCAAGTTTTCTAGAGAATTTAGTGTTGTGGCGGAGCTGATGCATTTACTGCTGAGGTAAAATTAAACATATCTTTAAAGATCCAAATTAATTGGTTTTTCTAATACATCTTTAGCCCTTCTTCCTCCTTAAACGACAATGAAGATAAATCAAAATCGCGAATTTATATAGCTGCTGAAAAGGCTGCATCGGGTTCTAAAGGAAACGACTGTGAAATGTTTGACTGCAACATTAGCCTTTTAGACTGGATTTCAAGTGTGATGCAGCTATAATATAAGACACACATTAAAATTACAATTTTTTTTTTTCTTGATAAAACATGATACAACTGTCATAAAACAAAAAACACTAAAATTTGGCTTGTCTCTTTTGGCTTCAAAGACGTTTCCTTATTTTCACATATACATCAGATTTGGTTCTTATTAAAATTCCAGCTAGGAAACGATATGCTAGAGGATCGTCCAGGGGAAGAATTTCAAAGTTTTTCAAAATATAAACCAATAAAGTTTTTACTTCTGTCATGGCGAACTTCTGTCCAATACAATTGCGTCGCCCAGCACTGAATGGTATAAAGGCATAAGGATGTCGCTGCACTGCGTTATCGGTAAGGAAACGTTCTGGTATAAATTCATTGGGTTGGTCAAAATACTTTGGATTGCGGTGTATATCGAATATGTGGACTATTATTTGGGTACCCTTTGGAAGAATTAAATTGTTCAATTTCGTCTCGGAATGGCACTCTCGCATTATGCCAGGGACCGAAGGACATAAACGTTGTGTCTCCTTAATTACACATTCCAAGTACTTGAGCTGGTTCAAGGTTCGATTGTCCAAATTGGCAAGATCATCTGTAAATTCAAGTAGTCTTTGAGTAGTAATTTAGTTGCCAAAAAAAGCATTTCTTACCATCAACAAACTCTTTGAGTTCATCGAAACAACGCTGTTGCTTCTCCGGATGACTTGCTAGAAAAGCCAGACAAAGTATGAGATTCATTGAGGTTGTATCGTAGCCCTCAAACATAAAAGTGTCAACCTCTTCACAGATTCCGGCATGATCGATTTGACCTTCCGTTTCGGCCAATAACATTGTGTCCAGCATAGCGTAGCGTTGTTTGGTGTTTAGATCACTAAAAAATATTCAATTGTAAAATAAATTCGAATTCATAATTTGTGATTTTACCTTGAGTCCATTTCCTGTGCCTTTCTAACACTCGCCTCATCAAAGTTTAATCTGCGCTTTTGTATGATGTTGCTGGAGAAGGCATGGAGCTTATTTAATGTGCTAACGTCCTTGCGTCCTTCGCCCAAATTGTATAAAGTGTCGCTGGCCATAAGAGGGTTCATGACACGTTTAATAAAACTATGCTCAGCTATAGCAATGTTCTTGCGATACTCATCCCCATCCGAGCAATCGTCTAACGTAACTCCAAGTGCGGTTTCTAAGAAGTCATTGTTCTGTTAAGCAAATCCCAAAGACTTTGTAGATACTTACCACAGATGCTATTTAGCGTGAAACGTGGTATTAACTCATTCAAGTTGATCTCTCCAGTTTTTTCGTTAGATTTTCGTAACAAATCAATAAACTTAACGCTCTCTTTTCTAATGGATGTAAAGATTTAAGATAAAACAAATTGTGTTTGGTTTTGGAAACATACTTAAAAACTTCTAAAAACTGTTCCAATATCTTGAAATGAAATGCAGGTGTCAATAATTTACGACGACTATTCCAATATTGACCTGAAATTAAAAGTATAAGAAATTGATTTCATCATGTTAATTTGGGGTCAATGGAATTGTGAAATCTTTGCGATTAATTATGGTTTGGTCACCGAGTTCTGTCTGAAATTTTTTATAAACTGCCAGTCTTGGGTAGTTCTAATCAGATGTACATACATTTGTGTTTACCTCCATAAAATCTAACAATAAAATGTTTGCCGCTATATTGTATATAAATAATCTATATTGACCTGTGCTTGTTAGAAGACCAGTTTTTAAAAATGGTTGCAGAAACCGGTACATGTCGCCTTTGGTGATCAAGTTATTGTCATTTAATACCAGCTCAGCATCCGCGGCATCAATAATATTGTATATAGGGAATCCAACCACATACTGGATATAACTTCTTTTTAGTTCTGCTGCATAATCTCGAGAATAGTAAAACAGTTGCTCTGGCGATAAGAAATATAAATGTTATCTTAATAAAAGTAGCTTATCGTAATTTCTTTGAAGACCATACCTGAGGTCATTCCAATTGTATCAAAAGTATTCCCGAATATGGAGTTCCCCTTGCCTGTAGCAACTGTCAGTTCCAAGGGACTTCCATCAGCGGTCTTGAAGCGTCGGCAAAACGAAAGAAGTTCATAGTCTTTATGCAAATGCCAAGAGCATATTGCTATAAGTGTCACGAAGATTAGCAATAATACTACTAGGTACAACATCACAATGCCGTCCCAGTCTTGGGTGTCAATTAGACTAAATTCTATAAAAGCTATGGGATCAGCGCGCTAATGTCAAAGTCGCTCAAGCGTATTCGGCCAACTGAATTAAAACTGCGTCTTTCGTTCCATCATACATACAATTAGTGTATATATGAACAATTGTTCTAATACATCGCCAGATGCGACAGTGGCGTAGTAGATAGCACGATTCAATTGTTTATAAATACCAGAAGTCCGAAGTTTGCTTACCCTAAACAATTTTTCATCTTAATTAAATATATTTTCGAACTTTGTAACTTTTTTACGCCAATTGCTTAGTATATTTAAATTAAAGTCTATTGTTCCCTAATTTTTCTTAGTATTCATATACCCTTTTTCTGCAAGAGTATGAACATTAGTGTAAACTTGTGATTCAGCGCAAGGGTCGAAATAAGCAGCTTTTCACGTCTGTGAATTTAAGTAAAATTGTTAAGTAGATTTTTTTGTCCCCAAGCTGGAATATTCAGATGTCAGACAGCCGATTAGGCAATGAGCACTGTATGCATTTGGAGACGATACGTCTGCTTTTTTCACAAAGGCAATTGGCATTTCATCTGATGAAATGCATCAATCATAAAAACAAAGTAATTTCAGTAAAAGAGTAATTCAAAAAAAAAAAGGGGGAGGGTAGAAGGCAATTCGCCGCCCCTTAAGAAACTGGTAGTAACTGCTATTAGCAAAGCTACTGCCAATCTCAATGTTGCGGAGGTTTGGCGTTTTGACCGCTGTGTCCCTTAAGCTCCGAAATTTATGGGAATTGAAAGATGTGTAAGTGACCTGTCGTCGCTTTAGATTAGGTCTTCTTTTTTTTTTAACAATAGTGCGATAAAGACTTCTCGACTGCTGATTGAAATATATTACATTCATGAAACCAAGTGTCCCTGAAAATGCATTAGAGACAGGTAAGATAGAGAGCGATAGATCTTCGCGTCTTAGGCACCCCACCATCAGGAGCATCAGGAGGAGAGTTCTCTGGCAAAACCCTGACTTTCCAAAACGGGGAGGTCCAGGAACCGTGAATGACATCGACCTCATGAATCTCTAGCGCTCAACAAGGACTATTGCCAAGAACCAACTCAAACAAGCGCTGTCCTGATAAAGCAAGACATGCCGTTCTGACCTAACCTAACTATTAGACTAGCATGGAAATAATAGAGATCTTTCTTGTAATATATCGATAAATAATGATTGATCCTTAATTTATTATTTCTTTACACAAAATTACATACTGATCTTAGAATTAGGAAAGTACTTATTTACAATAGACAAATCTTTTCCATCGTACACAATACACTCATAAAAAAACTTTCGATTTACTCTGCACTGGGGACCACATTTCGTGGCGCCGCAGGACAAGCAAGGAGACCAACATCCATCGCAGTCGTCATTCATACAGTCGCAAACATCACGACCATTCGATCTAATGTTTCCGTACTCATCATAAGCTGAGTTTTTACCGTAGTAGCTCCCTTTTTTCTTTCCCCGGCGTTTGCTTTTTTCCGATTCCGTGGGTACATCCTCATTATCTGCCTTTCGTTGACGTTGTCGTAAGTTCCGCCGGGTTCCAGAAACTGTGTAGTCCGGGTCGAAATCGGAATTCATTACCTAAAACGCGAAGAGTATTACATTAGAACCCAACTGAATCGGTTCAATATCACTTGAAAAATGATCGGCTTCACGACCTTCTTAACAAGGTCTGTGTGTTTATATTTTCAGAATCGAAAGATGATTCGTTCGAAAAGAATCACATTATAACCGTTATTTTAAACTCAGTGTTCTGGAGTGCTTTTCAGTGATATTTATTAAGTAAAATGTGAATAATAATATTTTACCTTTTTTTTAGTTTACAATACAAGCCAGTCAGTCAAAAAAGATATACAAAATTGCTAAATACCAAAATAAAAATAATCGATACCGCAAAACCGTGACTGCTACTTAAAATGTCTAACGGAAACTGATAGTCAATATTTAACTGCCACAGAACAAAAAATAGCCGCGTCTTAAAAAAATTTGAAGATTTAGTTAATAATAAAGTACTTAAAACTCATAATTTTCCAGATTTTTGTGCAGAATTTGACAACCCAGAAGGTACATAAAATCTGTTACAGAGTTTAGTATTTTTTTTATTCCAGGTGGAACCAACAATCGGATGTCATTCGATTAATCGCAAGTGAACTGTGTTGCCAGAGCTTAAAAATTGATTGATTGTTGATTGCTAATATTTTTTGAAGATTCGACGTAAGTATTGGGGCTTTAAACTTTATTCAGAATTGTTTTGAATTACTTGTCTATTAAAATCATAACAGTCAAAAATCATATGAACATTTTTATTTAACTATATATAGTACATTACAGTGCAATATTACATTAAACACATAGAAAATAAAAACACGAGTCCAGTCGAGCCGGCTGATGTAACTAATACGTATAGCTTGAAAGTGTTTTTCACCCATAGTTTTGTTTACATTACTTTTGTTGCCGATGTCGCGTAGCTTACAGCTGAGAATTTGAATCTGCAATCTCTTTTTGTAGACACAAAAATGTTCACACGCTTGAAATGGTTGAGGGCAACGTCAGGGCCTCGTCGTCAACTGGCCCGACGATATAGCAAAGTCTCCAGCACAGTCGAGGAATTGGTGAGC
This sequence comes from Drosophila nebulosa, assembly GCA_024703675.1. Taxonomy (NCBI): domain Eukaryota; kingdom Metazoa; phylum Arthropoda; class Insecta; order Diptera; family Drosophilidae; genus Drosophila; species Drosophila nebulosa. Next base: position 9,214,303 of record CM045725.1, on the reverse strand, counting down.
GCCAGGGCCAAGCCAAAGGAAGCGGAAGTATTGTCCCATGTGGCAATGCCACATATAATCACACAACGAGATCACAAATACAGTGAGGGCAAAGTGTATAATGGTTTTCAATGCGAACGTGTCGAGCATATTCCAGACTTTGAGCTAACCTCCTGCACGCTAAGACATCTGGGAACGGGCACAGAGTTCTGGCACATTGATCGAAATGATACGAATAATGTATTCTCGATTAACTTCCGGACAACGCCCTTTAATTCGACTGGCTTGCCACATATCCTGGAACATCTGGCTCTATGTGGTTCCAAAAAGTATCCCGTTCGAGATCCCTTCTTTAAAATGCTAAATCGATCAGTGGCAACTTTTATGAACGCCATGACTGGACCAGATTACACCCTGTATCCGTTCTCAACCATGAATGAGACTGATTTCCGAAACCTTCAGCGGATCTACTTAGACGCTGTATTTCGGTAAGTATTATATTTGATCCTTGTATGGAGTTCTAACTGTTACCCCTTTTAATTATAGGCCAAATCTGGCTTATTTAGATTTTCTGCAAGAGGGATGGCGATTGGAGCACTCTGACCTTCACAATCGGGAATCTGAGTATATCATCAAGGGCGTCGTTTATAACGAAATGAAGGGAGCTTTCTCTGAGAACTCGCAAGTCTTTGGCCAGAACCTTCTCAATAATATGTTGCCTAATCATACATACGGACATGTTTCTGGGGGCAATCCCTTGGAAATACCCAAGCTAACTCATACGGACTTGGTGGAGTTCCATAGCAAGTATTATCATCCAAGTAATGCCCGAATCTTCTGCTACGGCTCATTTGATTTGGACAAAACACTGCAGCTGGTCGACAAGGAGTATCTGTCTCAAGCTGATCGCATCGACAATGCATATAGTCGGATACCATCCCAACCACGCTGGTCGCAGCCTCGAAATGTCCACATTTCCAGCAGGATGGACAACATGGGTGCCGCCTTTGAACGACAAAACCAAATTTGCATTGCGTTGCTGATGTGCGACATTACGGATATTCAAGAGAGCTTTGAGTTGAACGTTCTCTCCGAAATACTGATACGCGGACCGAATTCTGTTTTCTACAAGAGTCTGATCGAGCCCAATTTTTCGGGTGGCTACAACCAGAGCACTGGCTATTCGGGTGACTGTAAGGATACGGCTTTTGTGGTTGGCTTGCAAGATTTGAAAGTAGAAGATTTTACAAGATTCAACGAGCTCTTTGATCACACAGTGAGCAAAGCCATTAAAGAAGGTTTCGAGCCACAGCATGTTGAGAGCGTCCTGCATAACCTGGAGTTATCTTTGAAGCATCAAAGTCCACACTTTGGTAATGCTCTGCTCTTCAATTCGACCGCTCTTTGGAATCACGAAGGTGACGTTGTCGCCAACCTGAGGGTGTCTGAAATGATTGCCCGACTGCGAGACAATCTGAAGAAAGATAAAAACTATCTGCAAGGCAAAATGTCAAAATATTTTGCCAATAACAAGCACAAACTCACTCTGACTATGTCGCCGGACGAATCCTATGAGGAGAAATTCAAGTTGGCCGAGGCAGAGATGCTAAAACAAAAAGTCAATGCTCTTGACAAGACAGAATCTGAAAAAATATACCAGAACGGCCTAAAACTGGAGGCCTCACAGAAAGCAGTGCCAAATACAGATCTATTGCCCTGTTTGTCGCTTAGCGATGTAAGCGAACCACCGAAATGGCCACAGTTAAGTAGGCAGAGCCTGCAGAATGTGCCCGCCCAGTTGTGCCAGGTGCCCACCAATGAAATAACCTATCTCAAGTGTTTATTCAACATTACGGGGCTAAGCAGTGACGAGGTGATGCTTGTGCCGCTGTTTTGCAATGTAGTCAATGACATGGGCACCACCAAGCATGATTTCCGCGAATTCGACAAATTGGTTCTCTCAAAGACAGCCGGTATCGATTTCAAGTTGAATTTCGTTGAGGATGTTAGCGATGCCAAATCATATCGTCTCGGTTTGATGGTGACATCCCATGCTCTGGATAAGAATGTTCCCGACATGTTTGACCTGTGCCAGGAGTTATTGTGCAATTTCCAGTTTGAGGATACGGACCGCCTTAAGATGCTGGTTGAGAACTATATATCGAATATATCTGTGGGCATTGCCAGTTCCGGCCACTTGTATGCCATGCTGAGTGCTTCCGCTCTGGTTAGCGATGCATCCAAGCTAAAGTCCCTTCTCTCCGGCGTCGATCACATTCGTTTTATGAAGCAGTATGTAGAGCAAAACAGTACAAATGATCTTCGCGACAAATTGCAAGCCATAGGTGCCAAGGTGTTCAACAGGAACAGCATGCGAGTGGCCATCAATAGCTCGGAGGCCTACCAATCGACGGCCGTGAAGCATTGCTCCAATTTCCTCGAGACATTACCCACACTTGAGACTACTAAGACCAGCACCAAATTGAACTTGTTGGAGCCCAGTTGTCAGCATTACGTGATGAACATACCCGTAAACTATTGCGCAAAGGCCTTTTTTGCTGTGCCCTACTTGCATGAAGATCATCCGACACTGCGAGTGCTGGCCAAGCTATTGTCGGCTAAGTATTTGCTGCCAGTTGTGCGAGAACAGAATGGAGCCTATGGAGCTGGGGCCAAGATCGGTTCCGATGGCATTTTCACCTTCTACAGCTATCGTGATCCGCACTCAACAAAAACCCTGGATGCCTTTGATAAGACATATCAATGGTTACGCGAAGAGACAAACAAGCTGGATCAAGAGACTCTGTTTGAGGCGAAGCTTGGCGTTCTCCAGCAATTGGATTCACCAATTGCGCCTGGCAATATTGGCATTGATTACTTCTTATATGAGGTATCCCAAGAAATGTTTGTCAAGTATCGCACTCGCATGCTAGCCGTGACCTTGGATGAGCTTCATGCGGTAATTGAGAAATACTTTAAGGAGCAGCCAAAGCATTTCGGTAAATGCATTCTAGGTCCCGCCAATGACAAGCTGGAAAAGGAAACCAAACAGAAATGGAATACAATTGCCTAGAGTTTAGTGTATTAACAAATTGGACAATATATATTGGACCCATATCTCTATGTCTGTACTTTTTGGCACTTTTTTGTTACGACACATGTGTTCTTATTTTTACATAGACCTAGGTCACTTGTTAATTAATTATACATACACACAACTACGATTCATTATGGGCATGCCCATTACTTCAGATATAAATAATAAATTGTCTCTTCAGGCTTTTAGCTATGACATTTTTTTCTATTCTATTTAAATTGCTTCTTTTGCAGTCGTCGTCATGTCACTGAGCAGAGGCTTTGCTAGTGCCGAGGATTACTTCAAGGCTGCAGTGGAGTTTCTGTGTTCCTACTCCTGGATTTATCGTGAGGCCAATACATCTTGTCTAAAATCCATTGAAGACATGCCAAAGGACTTTCAAGACTATTTTCTGGAAATATCCAAGGAAAATTTGGATGTGTTTCCTATGATTCATGAAGAGTTAAGTATGTGTCCACCATCGTTGGAGAAATTTCGCAAGAAACTGGCCACTTTGACACCGGCATCTGTGGTCTTAGAATCCAATGAAGCAACGCCTAAGCCGAGGGCTAATCAGCAGCGTAAGATGTCACCCAAAAAACTGCATGAAATCCAGCAACTGGCAACACACATAAGCAAACACTGCAAAGAAGCACAGCTCCTTTTTGACTTGGGCTCTGGACTTGGTTATCTTACTGAAGCCTTATACGAACTCAATCCAAATCTAATGATTCTAGGCTTGGAGGCGGATGAGAATAGAGTGTTGGCAGCGCGTAAGCGTTGCAGGAAACTTCTGCCAGAGGCGGCCGCAAAGTCAATTAGTTTTGAAAACTCATACGTTAGTGCGTCTTCTCGTGCCTTTCTTGAAGATTCCTCCACGGAGCTGGCACGGAGGAACGGCTGCAATTTACTAAGTAATATGTCCATAATTGGTTTGCATGCTTGCGCCGATTTAAGCATTGTTGGGATGCAACTATTCCTGACAATGCCTCGTGTACGTTCCATTCACATAATGCCTTGCTGCTACCACAAATTGGCCCTACGAAATCCGAGTGAAGATGCTGAATTTGAAAACTTTCCATTGAGTGCAGTTCTGCGCAAGGTAGTGACACCATCGAAACCTGTTCACTTCAACCGACCGTTCCTAAGGCTTGCCTGCCAGCAAACGAGTGCCCGCTGGAAGTGCAATCGAAGTCCAAGCGATGGATATCAGATGTTTCTTCGAGCTCTGGCAGAGGCTACATGTAATGTTAGTGAAATGATAAAGTGCAGGAAGAATGCTTCACTAGCGAATCAGGGTCAGGTGTCTTTTAGGGATCTGCAACAAAGATATCAATTGGTTTCGAAGGATACTGGCCAGAATTTGGACTGGCTACCCTCGCATGAGACACGTTTTATGGAAATAATTGCTAATTACCCTGACAATAAGGGTCCTTGCCTGGCAGAAGCTTTAACCTGCTTACAGACAAGCATTCAGGTAAATTTTAATCCTCATTCCACGGCTTCTAAGATCTCCACTTGACCTTTTCTCTAATTTTTTTAGAAACTCTGTGAGAATGTGGTACTCTTCGACCGTTTGTGCTACCTGGAGGAAGAGGCAGCAGCTCGAAATTTGCTAGTCAGAGCGAGATACGAGCAAGTTGTTGATGAAAAGCTATCGCCCCGCTGTCATGTACTGATTGCCGAAAAGTTATCATGATGCGGGCGAAAAACTTCTATGCATATCCTGTGGCGTATCCTGCCTACTCACGAGAGCTAATGCAATTAGCTGACACTCTGCTCTTTAAATTTTAAGCGCGGCTGTGTGCCTTCATCTTTGAATATTCATATACCACGGTCTGTTGTCATCAATTAAAATCAATGCCAGCTAGGGAAACTGTGCACAATGGCTGGCTGACTGTGTCCCCCGCCATCGCCCCATGCGTCCCATTTGTGTGTAAGAATGTGTGTTTGTTCTTTAAGGAAGTGTTTTACGAGTAAGTGCTCCGCCTTTTTGCTCATTACACGGCCACCAGTAGTCCTAGTATGGCATGGGAAGGCCTTGGTAATTAAATTTCTTGTATCTCCTGGTATGTAAATACAAAAGTCTGTAACCGTGTTCGCAGGGGATTGGACTCGTAGGGGAATTGCACCAGCACAAATGTAATTGCTTTTTATGAATTTTTATTACAAAATGCGAGTCCGAAAGGAAAACCACAAAGTGTGACCCACAATGATTGATTGATCATGAACGATTATTGATCTCTGTTTTTTTTTTTTTAACTGCATTTATTCAATAGTTTTTTTGTATGTATGTATGTATGTAAATATGCTTATGTACACATTTCTAATTAATATACAACAATTTTAATTCATATGATCAAACATAGATAGGTTTACATATATACACAGCATGTTGTGTGTTTTGTGTGTCTCTTTTTAGCTTCAGAATTTGTGGCCAAATGTTTAGTAGTTCTTTTCAGTTGTTGCTTCTGTTTCTCTTGCCACTGCCACTACAAACTATCTAATAACTATTATTAAATTTTAATATATATGTATATATATAAACGAATGTAAATTTATGTATGTATGTATTGTATGTATGTATGCAAGCGTCAGTGTCTATTCGGATATTAAAACTTTTTCCAGCCCCTGTGAAAAGTTTTAATATCGTTTCGTTATAGTTCAATAATAATTAACATACATACACACATATGTAGGTCGCAGATAAGCCATTGGTTAACAAGGATTATATTTAAAATTGGAGGAGCATGTGCCACTACAAGCTCAAAATGTTGGTCAATCAATCGCCAGTTGGATACCGCCAATGCCTCCTCCCACAGCTTTACTTAGTGTTGCCATCTTCCGCTGTCATGCCGGCGGAATCGATAGTGTCATCTATACTGGAGTTCATGATATTGTTGAGCTCGCTGCTGGAAATATGTTGGAACAAGTGAAACCAGATAATGTTTGGCTAAAGGAAAAACACTCACTTATTTGCGTTGCTACAGCGGAAGAAGTTACCGATGCCCGTGTAGACACACGACATCACGGCGCCTGGCCTTGGCCGGCTGTTGTTGTTTAAATTGTCCCCTGGATTGTGTTGGTCTGCATCCCGTAGAGAGTCCTTTGCCCCAAGAGCTCTTCCCAGACTATCCTGTTCGTATGGGGACAAGTACTCGCCATTCCGTTTCCCATACCGCGAACCCAAAAAGAAGCGATCGTTCCGTGGAACAATGATGAGGCGACGTGACTTGGAACTTCCTACGCCAGCTGGTGCCGAAGCGGGATTTCCGCTGGAACGTCCATATCGACTGCCTACAAAGAATGCTGGCCGTTTTTGCATTGTGGGCATTTCTAAACTCAAGCATGAAAAAGAAAAATTATTAATGTTTTATCTTCTTTGCCATATGACTCTCTCACCATTGTCCTTTTCGAGCGCATTATCCGCATATGATTGATCAGCAACGGTTGCCACCACATTCTGCGCCAGCACGGCGGATATGGCCAACAACAGAAAGCATGAGTTGGGCGAAAGGTCTAGCATGGTGCTGGAAAGTAATACATTTAATATTTTAGTTTTTTTATCAATATCTAACTATATGTCCCATATTTTAGGGCACAAAACCCATATCTCTGATATATACTAAAAGTTGTTGAATTTATACACTTTATATAATTTTAAAACAAAATAAAACAGAAAGAAATGTGCATTTAAGCATCTTCGTCGGCCTTTGCGGGCCAAGTTGCCAGTCTCATTCAATTAAATTCATTAATTCGATAGGAATGACCTCTGATCCTGATGGGACGACAATTATGATACGTGGGAGAAGCGCGAAAATATCTCAACGTCTGACCCATAAGCTTATGGCTTTTGGTCACGTAAATTACGCGGTTTCAGCAACGATATAATTAAATTTGTTTCAACATTAACAACAAGGCCTTTGTTTCGGCCTTTAATTCATTCTGTGTGTCCTTTGAAACTCTCATTTTTGTGAAACGGATGCAAATTGATGATGACAGAAGTTCATTCTCTTCATAATTGCGTAATGGTCCAGCAGCACTATTGAGATCAACAGGTTGGGCAATTTAGAAATTGGACTAGGGCAACCTTTCATTTCCGCAGTGGGCAAAGCGAAAGTTAACTATGGCCAGCAGACTCCTACGTGATCGATTGCCACTTGCTGCCAATGGAGAACGCCTTGGCCAGACTAGGTATAAATAGTGAAGCAATCAGTAGATGAGATCAGTAAACGACAAGCCACTAGAGCAGAATGCACTTCACAAAGCCAAATCCGAGCCACAGCCAATCAATGTTGCAGCTCTTCCTGCTGATGGTAATTGTCGCAGTGGCTGCCAGTTCCAAAGAGCTGCCCAAACGCAGTCTGGACGAAGCCAATATTCAATGGACCAACAGTGCAGGACTAAACAATGCTCGTCATTCGAGCTCTTTGGGCACAAGTGGCTGGAGCAGTGTTGGTGCTGGCGCCTGGAATGGCGGGCATAGTTCACTGGGAAGTGCACCCTCGCCCCATGATGTGGCCAACGCTATCTCGGCAGCGAAGCAGGCTTCCGCCAATGTACTACTGGCACTTCGCTTAGCCGCTTCCAAGGCAGAGGTAGAGGCTACTTATCAACAGATATTTCCAAGTATTTCAAGTATTTCATTCCCTATTATTATAGGTGGCTCATCAACAACGTGTTGCAGCCACCTTGGCTGCGACGGCATTGCAACATTCTGCTCATGCTGCTGCCGCAGAGATTCAGAAAGCCGAATACGAGGCAGCCAAGTTTGGCCATTACATACGCAATGGCCACGGAGGTCATGGAGGAGCAACGCATCAGCTCGCATTTGTCAAGGACGCTGCATTTGGTCCTCTTTCATCCGGTAATAATCATATCGCTGTCTCCAACCTGGAGTCACTCGGATATGGTCCCTGGTTGGGCCAGGGGAAATCAGCCATCGGCTGGTATTAAAAGGTTCATACCGACTGACTTGTTGACAAAGATTTTTGTAAAGAGACACTTATACTTTCTTCTAGAATAAATTTAAATTAAGAGCATAATTCAACATTTGATTCCATGGCGTATACGTAATCTACGTAATACCTTAAATTAAAACACTGGCGATGATTTGATAAAGATGGCCAGTTAGAAGAATTGCCACGACTAGGCGTACAGAAAGAACAAACTCTTTGGCTATCACCAGAATATTTGTGTTAAGGAAAGCCAACTTAAAGAGCAAAGATTTTTGTACACTTCTTGGCGGATGAGTCACAATATTTTACCATCTATTCTATCTGCCCAGAAAAGGGCTAAACTAGCCGCAAACATTGCTCTTACTTATGCTCGTATACATATGTATGTCGTCTGTTGGTAGGTAAATTTGGCTTAAATATAATCTGACACAAGTGTTCATGTTCTCGAAAAAGCCTTTATGCACTATCCACCTGTAATTTGTCTTGTTGGTCTTAGACAAATTAATTGTGGCCAGGAGAGATCAAAATACTGACCCGTTCTCGTCATCTATCGTTGAAGTTGTGCTTACCTCACACACAAAACGACACAAACAAAACACGCCCAACCACCCCCAGCCGTTTCAATGGTCATTTCTTTTTTCACGCCAACATGTTTTGGGAATACGCGTCTCCTAGAGGCGTGGTTGTGCCACTTTCTGACCCACGACGCTTTCGGCAAACTAGCCCAACCAAGGCACGCTTCTTCTGTCCTGTCCTGTCCTGTCCCGTACTGTCCTGTCCTGTCCTTCGCTTACTGTTGCTGTTGTTGTTGTTCTTGTTGTTGTTGCTGCGTGCGGCAAGTTTTTTAGAATGTTTTGGGTGTCATCGTCCCCTCGCTCTCCCCTTGTTTGTTGTGTTGCGGTGAGCTGCAGTAATTTGTAGATGTGACAGAGTCTTAGTTGGGCGTGTGCGGTTTCAAAGGACACTCATGTGGGTGCTTTTACCCTTTTTTTTTCTCAGTAATTTCGCCACGTGATGCATTAAATAGAAAAATTCACTCTCCGCGGTAGCTAATGAGGCATAATTATATTTGCAACAATGCGCTGCAGCACGCGGTGTGTTATCAAAGTGGATTTAAGTGTCAGGTGCGTTGTCTGATGTTTGGGATTTTGGACAATGTGTAGTAAACTACATATTTGCTTATTATTATTGCATACCACGAAATACTTTTAGAGTAAATGTAATAAAGAAAGTTGAAACAATAATTCAAACTCTTCATTAAGCGCCAAGGATGGTGAGGTATGCCACTGGCTATCATTGAGTTCTTTGGAAAACAGTTTTATTTTGGGATTGCTCTTTTTGAAATGAACAGCTTTCTATATGAATATTACGTATACCACATGTTGGGTAAGTTGATTTTCGAAAAATTAAACCCAATCAAAATAGATACATACAAATTTAGCGAACTTTCCAGTATGTTTGTCAAATGGAATGGCTGTGTAAACGAGTTTTCTATTAAGAGCAAAGAAATACAAACAAATAAATTTTAATAGACGTCGCCAGGTGACAAACGCCGCATTAACTCGCACTAAATTGCAATTAATGAAAATTTGGCCATTTGGTAATTGCTCCACGAACAAAAGACACCAAAGATGGACCGGAGGAGAAGAAGAGTGTGCGAGTGTGAGTAGCAAATCTTTGTGACTATTGCCTTTGGCAAGACAACGTTTGGCTCCGCCCATTTGCTGAGAGTAAGCATAACACTGACTGAACGTGGTAAATGACAAAGTGGGATTCAATCTGTGGCAAATGATTATAGACGAAAGGTTAACTGGCGTGGGTGACCGCTTCAGTTATCGTGTGGAAATACCGCTTATCAATGCGCGCAACTGATAATCAGGTAATGATGACAGGACAGAGCTGCCACCTGAGCATGCCGCATGGGCACGAATTTTCCAAATTATGTGCAATGAAACGGTAGCAATTGAGGCCTAATGGGTTTATCAATACTGAAGGTATTTCATCTTTTTTTGTTTTTTTTTTTTTTTGGGCGGGTTGCGGTAATTCTTGGTTGTACGTCATCGGATACATGGGGTTACGGATGCACGTATTTGGGGCGCTGCTATTTAATTGCGGGCAATCATAAATTTTTTTTTGGCTCCCCTTTGAGTTATCGGGCGCAATAATTCGATTTCGATCAGGGCCTACTATAACGTTTGTGTATGCCAATGTTTTTTTAAATCACAATTTATGGCATGCGGTTTATTCGCATGTGTCGTAAATACGGTTATCCACTCTCCCACACACACATCCACCGTATATAAGACGGTCTTTGGCCCTTGGTGAAATGATGATGGCATGTCCGGCATAAAGGTAACTTTCAATTTTATTGTAAAGACAAGCGTTTAGCAGGCAGAAAAAATCAGGTGAAAGGTGGCCCGAAAAGGACAAATAGCCCCGCACAAACACACGTACGAAATTTGAATATTGCAGGTTGTGTACGTCAGCACGAAACCCACAAGAAACCAAAATCCAAAAGTGCCAAAACCAACCCAAATCCCCGCCAGCCCCTTTCCCCTCAGCCACAATGGCTTACTTTCACTAGCAGATGCTTAATTAAGTGAAGATGGCTGATTTGGCGCTTCTTGGGAAAAAAGGCTGCAAAAAAATTTGTATACAAGTTTGATAGAATTTTAAACGACGTCACCTTGGCTTAAGCCAACTTGATACGAGATAACAGGAAGGGAGGAAACAATGCCCCTCGAACTTTAGTTACTGGCATACGCCGGATGAGCAGTTCATTAGGTGATTATTAATATTTCAAATTTCGTTAAGCTGTTGAAACTCCAATTAAGGTATCCAATGCACAGTTCCCTCTCACTTGACCACTGATACTGACATTTGACGGTGGAAACGAATTTTATGACAAGTGCAGAGTCATATCATTAAATATATTTAGCCAACCATGCTTAAGAATAACTTGTATACCAGTTTAATGGCATATATTTAAAAAAAAAAAAGTACAAGTCACAAAGAAAGGATTAAAGAGGTTAACAGCAGATCTCTGAATGTCACCAGGTTCCAAAAGGACGTTGGCCTATTTCGTGGTTTCCACTACTGAAGAAAATGATTTTTGAGTTTTAGGGCGACTAAACTAAACTAGACTAAACTATCGAAACGAAATTTTAAAGAGAAGTCATCTTCAACTTTGATGAGGTTTTACAATGCCATCCAAATAAGGATATTTTCTTTTATCTTGCAACAGAGGAAATTAACTTTAATACCTCGTCGGCTGAAATTTCTTTAACTAAAATTGATTAATATTAAACAGAGCAGAGAGGTTTTTAATTTTAAGAACTTTATATAAGAAACTTGCGAGCATTTTCTAAGCTAAAGAATAAAATAAATGGGAGATCTTTCATACAATATATGTATATGGTATTCACGGCTCGCGATCGTTTTTATATTTTACTGCACAAGGAAACATAATTTTTAAACCACAATTCTTGAAATTGAAGAAATGGTGTGTCTCTTAAAAAACATTGCAAACTCTCAAATATATTACTAGCTGAATTTTCTATTGGATTCTATGGGAGCACAGCGGATAGTTTTTGCTTGCATTGACTTTCGAAATTAACTCTTAGATCTCTAGCCTCAGTTAACTAATTGCTCGGGATATATCATTTTTGGTTTGTTTTCTATTTTCCTCTGTTCAGGTTGGCTAAACCATAAATTGATCGCTTTAGTAATTTGTAAAGAATACTTGAATTTTAAATTAATCTAACGCCGTTGTCTATCTGGTTTTACAATATATAACAACCTATAACAAGAATTAATGAATTAAAGTTTTTTTTTAAAAGCATTTAAATAAAATTTCTTATGGACACTTAGGCGTGGGTTCTAGAAGCATAACGAACTGGAACTATTGGAACATTAGAAGCTAGATTTAATTTCTCCTAAAACCTTTTATAACGAAATGACATTTTGTCATTCAAGCACAACTTAGTCGACATTTAGTTGGTACACTTTTAGTATAGTCTAACCTTCAAGTAAAGGTAACGCATTTGCCAATGCCGCTAAAATTGACAAGACACGACGGAAATTGTAAAAATAAAGCAACCAAATAAATAAATAACCAACCCAACTCCCCATATTGTGTGTCCAAATATGTTTATACACTATGGTATAGGTAGGCAAAGGTATCTGCGTATGTTTGTTGAAATATGTATGTATATCTGCATGAAATAATATAAAGAAATAGAAAAATTTTATCTTTGTTTATGTAGGTACAAAAATGTATGCGCTTATGTCAACATCAAAAGGCATATATATAAAAATGAACACCGATGGCACCCCTTTTCATGGGCATAGATACATTTGTATTTGTATCTTAAAGTTGGCAGTTGTGGGTAGAGTTTTAGGGCAATAGAAAAACATAATAGGATTGATAACGTATTTAATACATTCCCATTGAATAAAGACAATGGAATATTTTTTTAGAATTTGCTTTGCTGCTGTTTACTATTTATTTTCGGTTAAATATGTGATTCCCCCGCAAAAAGCTACGATGTGCATAAGCCATGTGTTTCCGAATGAGGTAGAAAGAAATCATTTTATTTTCATGGAAAACTTTTGCCTGAAACTTATTTCTAAACGACCTTCATACACTCTCTCATTATTCATGAAAAAATGCATTCATAAATATTAAAATTTTGAGCAATTCATAAGACTTTGAAACTGTGACTTTAGTTTGCATAAACACAATTTCTCTAAGATTAAATCTTATGGGATAGACCAATTCATAAGACTTTATGCAGGAACATAGTACGGATGAAACAGACACCTGAAGATAGTCTAAGCGCCTATCAGTTATCATAAATAGAAAGAGTGAAAGAGCGTTGTCTCAGGTAGCTGGTAGCGGGCAAAGAGAAAAGTACATTTTTTTGTCTCCAACCGATTCGTTTCATTTTTCGCAAAGCAGAAACAAAAAACTATCACCAGTGCCTGCGGTGGCAAAATAAAAGTTGGCGTTCTGCATTGGCATAGAATCAAGGCTCACGATTCCACTCCATCTCCTGGCCAAGCAGGTAGCTGATGCCAGGTATCTCATAAATATTGATTGGGAAGAGTCCTCCTTGGCCGCAACCCTGGAGCCCTTTGTTGAGTAAAGTTTTTCGTTTTCTATTAGTCTTCTGCGAAAGCATAATTTCGTGCATACATATACCTATTTGTGGCAACATGAAAGGGCGTCATTGATTTGTCTGGCCCATCAACAGGTTGCTTGGTTGGCAGGTTGTTCATCTGCCCATGGTGGGCAGTTGGCCAATGCGCGGCCTCAATGTACATAAGTAGCCAAATTGTGGAACGAAGATGATACAATGCCCCGCTTATTATTACTAAATACGCCTCTGCGCTAAACTTTTGCAGAGCCAAAGCTGTTTTATATCAATAACCATCACATCACTTAAATCATTTTCGCATTCCCTATTAATGCTCGAACTTAGCAGCATCCGGACGACCTCAACGGTAATTGGTCGACAAAAGTTCAAGTACGTCTAAGCTACTTACACTCACTTGTTCAATGTAAAACTAATACAAAAGTTTTGTTTCAATATTCCAGGTGCCTAATTTGAATTTTCGTGCAGATAATTTTCGTTGCTAATTACTTAACATTGTGTTCAAATTTCACAGAAATGCTTTTTTTCAATAGCCACCACTGCATACCTAATTATTTTTGGCAAAATTCATAAATATCGAACAATAAGTTAAGCCCAAAGTTAGAGGAAATGGCCGACTGTTCTACAACAACAGTTGGTAAGGGGTAAAGATAGAGCGTCCTTTTATTTGGAATCTAGCCAACATTCAGGCAATCATCAATTCTGGACATTGATATTTTGAAAGGATTTTTTAGAATTAAAATTCTTATTCACAATGGACCATTTTGTTGCAATAAGAGCCAAAATCATCAGTGGAAGCTACAAAAGTTGTAACGATTAAAACTTTGATTCCTTTGAACTAAAAATTAATGTAACAAATAGAAAAATTTATAAATTTACTAATTAAACAAAAAGATACTTCTACATATATGCTCAATTATAAACGATATAAATGTCAGAAGAAACTGCAAAAGATGAATTTTACAATTTTCTAAAAATTAGTTTTGAACAACTTAAAATTTTGGTTTGTTTCAAAAAATTTAAGCTTAAAATCAATTAAAAACTTTTTTTATCTAACCAAATGAACAATTAATAACCAAAATACAATTAATTTCTGAAGCTCAACGAATAAGTCCTTTGTGTCTTATATATTTTTTGTAAATCTATATTACAGTAACTAATTTTTTTTTCCAAAATATGATAAAAAATCTTCAGGCAATGTTATTCTTTTTCATTTGTTAAAAATTAAGATGTTTCCTTTAAGACAACAATTTGTGCAGAATTGCAATAATATTCTAATTTTGTATACAAAAGAAATGCTTAAAACAATTCGATTAACCGAGCATTTCGACATGAATTATTAATCCAAAAATTGAATTATTAATCCAAATAGACATTTCAGCTTCGCTGCCCTTTATTAATTTTGAGAAGTAATAACAAAAATCCAGGTTCGCCATTTTTCTGATACCCGTCGGTGATCTTTTTTAAAATTGTCGGTCACGTTTACACTAAAGCAAGTAGACGGACATATCACATGATATTGTTATAGCGAGAAATACTATTGAAATATACTTGACATAAATGTTATTCAGATTTCTTCTTCTTCTTGGTTAACATTATAAATCACTTTTACAGCTACTAGGATTATTTCAACGGCTATCAACAGAAAAGTTTCAAAAATATCACCATTTGTAATATTTGGGAGTAACATTTAAAATCACTAACAAAGGGTAAGTAAAATCACTAACAAAGGGTAAGTGTTTGTTAACAATTATCTTAACATTTAAATTTCATTCACAAATTCAGTATATGTTCAAGTCCGCAGTAGTTAATTTCTCGATTACCAATAGAGAACACAATTGCTTAAATAATTTGCCAACTCAATTAATGAGTTTTATCATAACAAAGCTTAAACGATCGCTAATCAGAGATTCACATGGTTATAATTTTATCCGCAACTCACATGATAAGTTAACTTTTACAATTTTTAACTCCACTATGGTAGCACTCGCTACAGGTATGTAGATGTGCCTTTGCTCCGACAGCAACCCTACAAACGTGTGTAACACTGAACGAAACCGAAGTGAATGCTTGCACGTCCTGCGACAACCTTTTATATCTGTAAGAGCGCTGGGTCTGGTGCTGGGTGACGGTGACAGAGCAACAGTAAGCTAGCTAGGGTTCGTTTGTGTGGTGTGAGTTTCAGTTAACGCACTGAGCTGCGCAACATCAAGAACCTGCAGGCTAAAATTGCCTTTGCCTGACTTTCGATGTATTATTGTGTTGCGGTTGCTTTTGTCTTTGTTGCCATTGGTCACTTTGGCTGGCTTATGCAGAGCGGCAACATGTTGCAGCTGTTGCTTTAGTCGGCCTGGCACCGGCGTAATCGGGAAAGTCCCACAAATCTTATGATGCTTACAGGTTTATCACTACAACCATTTGCTATATTTTAAATGCATAGAATATGATGTGTTGTTTATGACACACTCAAAGAGCTGTGGGTCATTCGATTGTGAAATACATAGACGACCGCCAAATTCATCCTAATCCATTAGATATTTATATCTAATCAGTGGGTACGCTACTTTTTGGGAAGGAGAAAATTTCGGCTGACATACTCAAGTACCAATTAGATAAAAACAACAAAAACCCATTCTAGTGCCCGTAACAAACACTAATGCAATTGATAAGATTTCAACTTTGAATCCTTCATTGTGACTAATTAGGCATATGGAATAATAATTTGGCGTAAATCAAAGGGACTCATCTAAGTGGTCGTCAAAAAGGGTCGTGTCATGAGTACTTCACTTCCCACGAAGATACATTGCCAATACTAGCCATGTCAACAGCAAACAAAGTTATCGAAACAATTATAAACTCATAAAAAGCCCCGCTCGGCTCCGCTTTGTGTGGGCAATTTGCCAGGCATCGACTGATGCCTTGTGGTCTTGCTCTGGAACGGCGACACATTTATAATACCATAAAATTACATTTCCTTAGTTTACTTTGAGGAATTAATCAGTGCGGGCAATTCAATTTTCATTTTTTTGTTTGGCTATGTGAAAATTTCATCAGCATTATGTCTTATGTCTATGATCCAACTGATTAAACAGAATCAACAGCTCACTTTCAACATCTTGAAATAATTTATAGTAATTTCGGAAAAACAAACACCTATATTTTCTTGTTTAATTTAAAATTTGTAATATAAAAATGTTTAGTTAGGGCATATACTTAAATATATTAATATCATAAAAGAATTTTAAACAAACCCTTAATTAAGACATTTTAACAACAATTGTGATCGACTACCAATACGTAGTTGAGCCTAATGGATGTAGATTACTTAAGTCGAAACCAAGAAAACGATTTTACGTATTATTGGCTAAAAATTTCATCCGATATTTAATCCATATTTTTTTCTCTTTTTATGTACTAAATGTTTTTTAAAATTTTCATAGATTTTAGTTTAAAAGATATATTAGAGTTTTGTGGTATTTGCTACAAACGTTCTTCTTCGAAGTTGCAATTATTCTCATAATGTATGAATTCATTCACACAATAGTTTGCTTGAAGATCGGAATGACACCCAAATCTTCAACTCAAAGAAGTTCAATCTAATATTATTCATTCCTTAATGTAACCAATTTTTGAAATTTTGTTGAAATTTTTACTTCCGGTTCCGATACAAATTTGAACAAGTTCATTTCTGTTACCAGTTCCAGTTCCGAATCTTGCTATCGCTAGACAAACACACATCTCTAACGCGAATATCGATTATTTACCTTTAGGCAACGCTGTCAACAAGAAGGAATAAAAGTGTGAAAAAAAGTGAAAAATTTGCACAAAAAAAAAGCCGAATCATATTAATTTGTTTCAGATAGAAATCGGTTATTAAGTATCGCAAGCATTTCAACATAGTATTGAAAATAAATTACCACAAATTGCACCGGCAGATAGAGCGGCGTTTTTGTTGCCGGCGGCGCGAAAAGTACTCGCTTCGGCGTCTAGCACGCGTGCGTTTGCATCTTCGATTTCCGACGACTACATTGATTTTCCGCAGCGTCCGTCCGCGTCCTCAGAATTATAATTAGTTGGCTTAGAGTGATTTGCCTGATTTGGATAAGGTAACATGGGTGCTTATTTGTCGAGTCCGAAGACGGATAAGGCGTCCACAGATGAGATGAACGACTTGCTAGTGGTGGGGGCCAGTTCAATGCAAGGTTGGCGCAATAGCCAGGAGGTGAGCATCATTTGTCTATTTTATTTGTTTATATGTTGTTGTATATCTGTTTCGTTAAAGGACGCACATAATTCTATTCTGAATTTTGATGAAAACACTTCGCTATTTGCTGTCTATGATGGTCACGGTGGTGCCGAGGTGGCTCAATATTGCGCCGACAAGTTGCCAGAGTTCCTGAAGAACTTGGATGCCTACAAGCGGGGCGAATTGGTCAAGGCGCTGAAGGACGCCTTCCTGGGATTCGACAAAACACTCTTAGATCCACCCGTGGTTACTATTCTCAAAATTTTGGCCGGCGAGCACAATTTTGTTGATGGTGCCGGCGAATGTGATGGCGATGGGGATGAGGAGGATGAAGTTGAAGATCTGGCCGAATTGCACGAGGAAAGTCATTTGCCGTTGAACGAAGTACTCGAGAAATACAAAGGGCTGCCGTTGACCCACGATCTAGCCAAGATAAATTCAGATTCGGCCGACGGCAAGTTGCAATCGCCCATGTTGCGAGGACGACGGGCTGCAGCTGTGGCTGCTGAAGCAGTTAATAAGGCTGTCATGGATCCCACAGCCAAGCCAGAAGGTTCATCCACTTCGAAGGCAGCAGCAGCTGCCGCTGCCGCACTCAGTGAAGTGGATGGAGCTGGACCAGGTCCCAGTTCAAGCTCTTCGTCGAAATTGGCCAAGGTAGAGCAGGAGGATGAGTCTACAGTGAGCAGTAGCTGCAGCAGCTCAAATACCAGCAAAAGCAACAATCCCAGCAACAGCGTGCCGCCGTCCAGCAATGGTAGCAGCAGTCAAGGGGGTCCAGGTGGTCAGGAAAACGGCAGTGTCACCTCTTCGGAGACCAAAGTGGCCGAGGATGCTCAAGACGTTGTCTCTGGCTCGAGCGACATTGTCGGCAGTGAAAGCAAGGCAAACGGCAGCGTTGATAGTTCCACTGGCAGCAGTGCTGCCAAGGCAGATCTGGCAGATATTTCCTCGACCAGCAAGGATTCGGAGAAGAATAATAAGAAAGTCGTTGCCACGGCAGCACATGATGATGATTCCACAGATGATGATGCTGATTACGATGAAAACTCTTCGGTTGAAGGTGCAGATATATCCGCCGTCAATGGTTCTTCTGACGAAGACATCGATATGGATGGTGACGACAATGAAGATGCTTCTTCTTCGGATGAAGTAAGTAATTGAGGCGTTTATACAATTGTAGTAAACTAACTTTCGTGCTTAAACAGGAGGACAACAATGGCAGTGATGATGACGACGAGACTGACGAAGATCAGTTAGCCAATGACAAATTTTGCGCCAACATGATTGAAGAGCCCGGCAAGGACAGCGGATGCACAGCTGTTGTCTGCTTGCTAAATGGCCGCGATCTGTATGTGGCCAATGCCGGCGACTCCAGATGCGTCATCTCACGCAATGGAAGAGCTATTGAAATGAGTTTGGATCACAAGCCGGAGGATCTGGAGGAGACCACTCGCATCACTAAAGCTGGCGGTCGTGTTACTCTCGATGGACGTGTCAACGGTGGACTAAATTTGTCTCGA
The DNA here is from genome assembly GCA_024703675.1 of Drosophila nebulosa. Classification (NCBI taxonomy): domain Eukaryota; kingdom Metazoa; phylum Arthropoda; class Insecta; order Diptera; family Drosophilidae; genus Drosophila; species Drosophila nebulosa. The sequence continues at coordinate 9,195,365 of CM045725.1, read as the reverse complement.
GCTCTGGGCGACCATGCCTACAAGACAAATTTGGATCTCCCCGCAGAGGCACAGATGATATCTCCTTTACCCGATATCAAAAAGTTGATCATTACACCAGAAGACGAGTTCATGGTTCTTGCCTGTGATGGCATATGGAACTATATGACCAGTGAGGAAGTTGTCACTTTTGTGCGATCGCGTTTGAAAGATGAAGACAAAAAATTGTCCAAAGTCTGCGAAGAGGTAACCATTACTGATAATTTCACAGTCTTTAGTTACTTATCCATTCAAATTCAACAGCTCTTCGACAACTGCTTGGCACCAGATACTATGGGAGATGGAACCGGTTGCGACAATATGACCGCCGTAATTGTTAAATTCCTGCCGAAACTTCAAGAATTGAAGTCAACCATCAACCCTGAAGAAACTGAGGATGCGCTGCTGGAACGGCAAAATAAGAAACAATCGGTTGATGCTGCTGTCGTCAAAGTTGATAAGAAAGACCTCAAGCGGAGTGCATCGCCCGATACGCGGGCAGACTGCGATGATCTGGGTGAGGATGACAACAGTAAATCGAAATCGAAACGTATGAAGACTGAGGAGCTCGTTGAGACCGCTTCCGAGGCGTCAGCTGTTGGTGTGGATGACAAGGAAAAGGTAATCCTCAAAGAGACGAGCAACGAATCCACCGTAGTTGTCTCATCTACGTAAATTCCCCCCAAAATGCGTCAAGCGAATCAAGCTCTTAGAGCCTATCACATATTTTATGAGAGAAAAATTTCCAAATTATTTAATTGAAATGTATACAAGAAAACAAATATTCATTTGTACGCGTATATATACATACCTATTTTAATTTTACTTAAACATAAATTTTAATTCGGTCTTTTTTTTTTTACACTGTATCGTATAACCATAAAGAAAATCAATTCATTCGCTGGCCCCAGGGAGTCATTCAATTGAAAACATACAAATATTCACTTATACATACATACTCAGATTCATTGTACCCGAATGAATCTTGAGTGCGTTCCCATAATTCATTAATGAATGATTCCTCATCAATTTACGGTCAACGACAATTAAAAGGGAATTCGCCATTTCTCGTATTATCCATCAAAACTTTCAGTTTTTTTTTTTTTACTTTTATATATCGTCGCACATTGCGTATATAAGGAGAGCGAAATAATTAACTTGGACAATCGAAACATTTGTGTTTTTTTCTCGTACACTTTTTATGCTGGTTGTAGAGTTAGAACTTTTTGTCTATGCACAAAAGTTGATTTAATATAACTAATTTTAGAAATAAAACATTCTCTTTTCTTTTTTTATTTGCAGGGGGTTTTTAAATAATGGTCAGCTGATTGTGTGTAACGCACAGAAACTGTAGTTTTCGACTCTCTCAAATATATATGTATACTTAATAAGCATCCATAGACAAGTCGATATAGCCATCTGTCTGTCTGTTTTTACGATATATTGATGTAGAAACCATAATCGGGTAAAAAAAATTAATTTTTTACAAAGTTTTTTGGTACACTCTATTGATTTTTAAAAGAAGGAAAAGTGGTGTTAAAAGTGTAATTCTTAGTAGGACTTGGAATTCCGTCCTTCCTGGCTCTTTACAAGCGTGGACATAGCTGAGAGATTTGCATTTTTACAAGAAATATTCCAATTTACATAGTTATAAAAACATCGAATAACACCAATAACATAAATATATTCTCATTGTCAATCCATTTCGATTAAAATGTGGATATAGCCAGGTAACAGTTATTTCAAATAAAATCATTATACTCGTATATGATAAGAATACTGAACATCTACATCTGTTGAGTCTCAGAATAAGCGGATTGGACGATATGTTTCAAGTTCATTAACACTTACTCCGCTATTTCTATACATTTTTCGGGGCATAATTTCCAAACGAATAAATTTTTATGTTCAATCAACACACATCAACATATTAGATTAGATCCCCAAACGCAGAAGGGTATAAATTTTCTATTAACAACATCTTCAAAACTTTTATACTTTTGTTTTTCTTGTCCTGGATAATTATTTCGTTCGTAAATATTTTATTTCCTTTTCTTTCATTCCTGTTCTAAAAATTATAAATTTAAAAAATGATTTATATAAATGTTGTCCCAGATAATTATTTCGCTGACTACCTTATATGTGTGTGTATATCTAGTAATGTATAATGTGACGGATTTAATAAATGCCAATAAGAATAATATACAATTTAAATATTTATATTTAAATAATTGGAACTGGGCTAACAATTAAAAATTCTAAAGTGGGGTCTAGGTACTATTTCAAAAAAAAAATCATTTAAATAAATACATATATAGTGAAAATAAATCTCGAAAATTGTAGTGACATAATATTAGGTTGTAGTGATTAATACTAAATAATTACAAAGTTTATGATATCATTTCTTAAAAGTTATGGATGAAGTATATATACTATACATGGAGTAACCGATGCGGCATCACTAGGCGATTTGTGTCCAGGGGGTAGGAATCAAACTGAAATTTCTTGCAGCCCTGGTATTTTTTGGTATTTTGTCAACATCTGGTCATATTCGTTTTTGCATACATAGGCAAATCAAGGCAAATTGCTGTGCTTTATTCAATTTTTACACTATTGATCCGTTAGTTTTCATTATTAATCGTGGCATTGCCCATATACCCGTCAAAATTGATTCGTATCCGTTAGAGCTCGAGGAGAGCGCGGGCGCGAGCAACGCAAAGGAGAGCGTTTGCAATAGCTCCAACTCCAAAGATAAAGAGAAGGGCGTCGTCGGCGATTTGGCCAAATTACATTTGGCTGCCAATCCCAATCAGCTTGTGCTACAACTGCAGCCAGAAGCTATGTCGGGCGATCAGAAGGTACTGCTCAAGGGGCACGCCTCACAATATGTAAAATTAAATGTTGGCGGACGACTGTATTTCACCACAATTGGAACTCTCACAAAACACAACGACACAATGCTCAGTTGCATGTTCAGCGGGCGCATGGAGGTGCTAACAGATTCGGAAGGTTTGTTGTTCATTTCTTGTTTGATGGATTTGTGATAACAATGCTCGTATGCTTTTGCATTTATAGGCTGGATCCTTATTGACCGATGTGGAAATCATTTTGGCATTATATTAAACTTTCTCCGAGATGGAACTGTCCCCTTGCCAGAAACAAACAAGGAAATCGCCGAGCTTCTTGCAGAGGCCAAATACTACTGCATCACCGAGCTGGCCATGTGCTGCGAACGCGCTTTGTGCGCACACCAGGAACCAAAGCCAATCTGCCGCATACCATTGATAACGTCGCAAAAGGAGGAACAGCTTCTTATTGGCGCATCCTCAAAACCAGCCGTCATATTAGTGGTGCAGCGACAAAATAATAAGTATTCATATACCAGTGCATCGGATGACAATTTGCTCAAGAATATCGAATTGTTCGACAAGCTTTCGTTACGCTTCAACGAACGCATCCTTTTCATCAAGGATGTGATTGGGCCAAGTGAGATATGCTGCTGGTCCTTCTACGGACACGGCAAAAAGGTCGCCGAGGTATGCTGCACCTCCATAGTATATGCCACAGATCGCAAGCACACCAAAGTGGAGTTCCCCGAGGCCCGCATCTATGAAGAAACACTGCAAGTGTTACTCTATGAGAACCGCAATGCGCCCGACCAGGAGCTCCTGCAGGCCACTTCTTCGGTGCGTGCCGGCGGTGTCAGTGGTACCAGCATGCATCAGTATACTAGCGACGAGGAGGAGGAACGCACCGGTCTGGCTCGCCTGCGTTCGAACAAGCGCAATAATCCTAACTGACTTGCACTTCCTGATATTTGATGGCCAAAACTGTCAGGGCGGTTAACCGGCTCAGCCAGTGCCCGCTTCTGACCAAGATTTGGCTGCCTACAAGCATACATTCAAAAACTTATATACGTACGCGCACACAAGAAGCCAATATTGACAAATCCACAAAGTAAATAGCCTAGGATCTAAGCATTCGGGTCCAGGGTCACAGGGAACTCTGTCTTATGCATACATATAGCTATCCTATTAACTACATATAATATATATATAACCCCCATGTTGATACAGAGTATGCCCCAAGTCCACCACACCATGAGCAAAGTATTAGGAATATAATAATATATGAAACTGTACAAAACAATTATTAAATGAATTAAATAATTTATTCAATTCAAAAAACTGAATCTTGGAGACAATTTGGAATTATCGCACCACTTTGTTCTAAAAGATAAAAATTAATGGTTCAATTAAAGTTTTGGGGTAGTTTCTAGGGTATAAACAAATCGGCTTGGCAGAACCTTACATGGTCTTGGTCTCCTTGACAACGAATCCTTCACAACAAACAAAAAAAAAAAAGACAATTTCAAAAAGAATTCGATTGTTGATATAAAACAAAACAAACTTCAAAATGGTTGAACGACTCGGTCCCTCGGACAATAACCCAAACGGATTAAGCCTTTTTATAGATGACATCTATAGACTGCGCGTGCAGGATCCCAGCATTGCCAATCAAACGGTGGAGCTGCGTCAAGAGTGTCTAGAATACTCGAGGAATTTACAATTGTTCAAAAAACTTGGAGAAGACTTTTATAAAATATCCAACACTTTTGCAAAGGATGTGGAAAAAGAGAAATTGCGTGCGATTGGCACACAAAATCAATTGAAAACCATGTCCAAGCAGCGTCAAGCGGAGCAACAAGTCTATCAGAGTCAAATTCTGGAACAGAGTGTGGAATTGGAGCGGCTGAAGAGCGAATATCAATATTTGCAACGCATCGAGTCAGAGCAGCAAGAGATAATCAATAATTTTCTAGTTAATCAATAAAATGCAGTATAACTATATTTTTTTATACAGGAGCCACAGTAATTTGTTTTGAGGCTGTAAGGTTTTTTCGGTAACAATCAAGACTCCTACAAAGTGGCACCTTGGTTGTGGAGCAAGTGTAGGCTCTACGATTGCCGCATCCGTTTATGTGGCAAAGTTGAGGTGCAGGTGGCAAAATGGCGCTTTGTGCCTTGAGCGGAAACTCCTGTCCAGGTGGCACCATCATATACGCCCCGTCCAATGTATTCACATAGGTAAGAGTTGGGTGTGTAGGCTTCAGATTTTGCTTGTTGCGAGCCGCAGAGCGTTGTTTGCTACTCTCCTGTTTCTTCAGCAGCCGCTCCATGGTCTTCTGTTTGTCCTTTTCGCGTCGTTCATCTGCCTGCTGTTTGCGCTTCTGGGATTTAAGTACCGCCTTTTGGATTTCCTCTGCCGTCTGGGGTTTTTCTTTCTCCCTGTAACCGGTTGGCAGAGATATAAGCTCTTCGGCAAAACCGGCCATGGTTGTCTCAGAGTCCTGGGTACGTTCATACATAGCTCTTTGGCGTGCCGTCATAAGTTTTGGATCTTTGATTTTCTTTAATTCATCGTCCACATCCTCTAGTTTCCCCGTTTCGATCGCATTTAACCACCGCTCCTCGTCACTGGAGGTGTCGCTGTTTCTTCTTGGTTTTTTTGCCTTCTTATTTCCGGCATTTGGCGTTGCTAAAGGACCAGGTGCTGCACTAGGTTTCTTTGATCGTATACTTGGGAATTCCAGGATGTTAGATGGCTCAGGAACAGCAGCCTGTGCAGGCGGAGGTTGCGATGGTGGCATTGCAACACTTTCCTCAGCAGCAACTGAAAAAGATTAAATAAAAAAATAACAAATATAAAAAACAAACGCATCGGAATTTCTAAACTCACCGCTTGGTAACACGGGCGATGGTGTTGGTGAAACGAATCTTGCGGGTTTTTGCCGTTTGCTCCGTTTTGAACGGCGATCTTGAAAACACAGCAATATTGAACATAATAATTGCCATATTGTTTAATATTTATTTATTTACCTGAATTTTCCGGGTTCACCATTTTGCTCTTTTCTCGCAAACGACGCTGTTAAAATTAACAGAGCTCCAAGATGATGCTGTTAAAGTTTACTACTCAGAAATTGGCTAAAAATGTAAGCAAAAAAATACCAAATACTTAAAATACGGACAAATTTGAAATTCGTATTTTCTCAACTGTAATCTGAGCAAAGCACATGCATCGTCTCTGTAAAACGTAGTTTTTTAAATAATTTATGCTGGTAATTAAATCAATTTATCTGTATATCTTATTCAAAACATAGCTTAATTGTTTTCACCATTGGAACTCCTATGCGGAAAGATACCATTCACAATATTTTGTTAAAAGGGAAGAAAAGTTGAATAAAAATAAGGTCTGCGAATTATAGTTCTGTGCGACTAATGCTGAGTCACACCCTTTTGATACAGGGTATCCTGGAGTCGCGACCCCAACATAAGCCACTAAAATTGCATATTTATTTATTCGTTTCAGAAATTGAGTATGCGGTTTGACTGTATCTCAATTAGATCTATCTCAGTTGGAATAGCAATCGCGGTATCAAATCAGCAACAACGCAGCAACATTACCAGATTTAGAGTCAATAAACAGCAAGATTGACCAAGTTGTTTTTTTAACTAGAGCCACAAATCCAAACTATGAAACTCAACTCCGACTCCCGCGCTGCCTTTGCTTAAAATCTTTCATAAAAAAAAAACTAGAAAAAAATTGCTGTGGCTCGAAAATTGAAATGTACTACATTTATCTTCCGTTAATAGACTCATTGACTGGATTAAAAATGTTAATACCTGTTGCTAAGATAGTTAAGGCCATATTAAAAAGACAACCCATAAATTAGACATTATAAATACAACGAGAATAAGAGTGAAACAAGGAATACTATATAAACTACTTCCCATTCGATAACCACTTTTAGCACAACCTTGAACCGATTAGGCGGAAAGCAGATCTCGAATTGACCGATAAATTTTCAAGCTCTTGTATATAGCAGACAAGGGTCAATTAAAATTAATATATAATTTGACAAAGTTTGGGAAATTTGTTCACAGATCTTGCCTGCAGTCAATGAAACTGGGCAACTTGGTGCAACAAAAGGCATTTCATTTTGCATAAAGTCGTGATTTGCTTTCCGTTTAATTTTAAAAGGTTTTTGTCTTTTGTTTTGGGTACCGCCAGATTGTTGCAAAAGTACTCGATCGCAGAAAACAAAGCCAATAAATTAGTTAACTTTGGGAGTCTTTTGTTTTGCCATGCCACATTTGGGCGGAGGTGTTTGACCAGTAAATAAAGCAACAAATTCTCTTATTTATTTCAGTTTCTATTTTACGCAGATTGAGATCTTTTATTTGGCAAACATAATGAAACCAAAAGTGAAGGTATTTTAATTGTGGCAGGTTTTCCTCTATATTTTTTTTTTATTTTATTTCTTATTTATTTATTGTACAAGTATATAGAGAGCGGATACAAATACATATTGAAAACCAAACTGCCATTCAAATAATGCGGATTTAGCTATGAATTAGTAATAGGCAAGCACGCCCAATTCGGTTTTTTTTTTTTCTCTTTTACCTTACACATTGCCGTTAATATACGAAATAATTTACCATGACAAGCAAAGGGAGCTTAACTGACTTTCGATTGTATGGACATTAGACTGGTTATTTCTCGCATGGAAACCAAAAAGTGCCAAACATTTAAAAACGTCGAATGGACATTCGACGAGAGAGTCAAATATTACGTATGCGACATGTTGCACAGCGGTTGGTAATGCACTTCATAAATAGAACAAAGGTTTAATTTAATTGGTACTTTGAAATACAATCATCGACTTGGATTTAACTTTCAATTTGGACTCCTCCCATTATTCCCACCTCTTTCGGTGTTAAATTTTGAAAAAAATAAAACACCCATAAGTTGCAATCGAAAATTGTTGCCAACAGCTGCCCGTGCCAATTCAATTTAAACTCATTAATTGGCTTACACTTCAAATTTCAAAGTCGTAGATAACCCATGACCATGACATAAACTTCTCCCTGATGCCGTAATTTAAATTAGTAATCGACTTTGAGAAAAATCTAAAAAACCAACATGACGTATGAGATATGCATGTGTTAAAAGCAATCAGTCTAATTAAAATTTATACGAAACCATTAATAATTTATAAGATATGTTCTTATGAGTTGTAAGAATTTAAAATGGACAGCTTTAAGGAAAGAATTAATAATTGATTCTATAAAAAATTTGGCTCTTAGATAGATTGGCCCCAAATTTATAATATTTTACTAGAACAATTCCATCTTTCACATAAAAAGAAGAAGATATTCGTCTCAATAGCAAAAATTATCGACGAGTTGGGTAACATCTTTGACCATTTTGAAATTTGAATATGCTGTTCTGATCTACATACAAGTCAATTTGAGTTTGTCTAGCGGATGGGCGGATATGGTTTTGCAAAAGTTTTGAAAATTGCGTCAAATGTTCTGAAAGGTGTGGGAAACCAAACGAAACCAAAAATATGTATACCTGGGGAAACCAAGACCAGCTTGTTTTCCTCAATCTAGCGATGACTTCCGTCAAATCAACTGCTATAATTTTGGGTTCAGAATTGGACGTTTAAGATTTTTATAGAGTCGCTGTTACAACACACACACATGCACACGCTGACAGTTATGATTAATATCTCAAGGTTCAGATGTGATTGATGGAAACGGAACTAATTCTTATTTTGGCATTACACTTAGAAGGCCAGAGGTAAGTAATTTGTAAATCTTATTTAAGATATCTATTTGTGGGATATCTCAATTAAACTTTTATAAACGTTGAGATACCACGTTCGATTTGTAAATTTCTCTTGCCACTCCCGGACCCAATAAATCTCGAATGTACATTGTAAGAGTGTATGTAAGTGTTTTGCCAGTACATGTACATGTACATCCATGAATGTTTGTGTAAATGTTTATCTCAAGCTCTCGAATGTTAGTCCAATGGCAGCGGTCCGTTGCAACCACAAACTACATGTTTCTGTTTCAATCTTGCCGATCCCCAGACAAACGCAATTTTCAAGACCACATTTCACATGTGACTGACAGCCAAAGCAACCCAAACAGCCCGCTAGTCTGCCAGCCAGCCAGCCAGCCAGCCATCCAACGATCCATCTGGCTATGGAGCAGAATATTTGAGGTGAACTACCGATTAAGTGGTTGGAAGCTAGAGGGGAAAACACCAAGTGGCAAATGGCACACGTCTGCATCTACATACATAATATAGTTGTATGCACGCTTGTATGCATGTATATATGCATTTCCATATGCTCCGACCATAGCTAGCGGTCGGTCGGTCCGCCGGTGTTGGCAATAGCTTTTACTTTTCTCCAGTTGAGGCGGCCAATGTCAGTTTTAGTGCAGCTGCTGCTGCTGCATGCAATTAAAATTCATCAAATTAAAATGACGAATCTTATTAAGGAGCGATAAAAGTTTAATTATATTTCATCTATTGCACGGAACGAGGGTTTCTGTTTATACCAATCCACCACCCACCTATACCTATACAAACCTATATATATGTATTTGTATGTAGTTGGTCTTTCACGGAACTTGGAAAATATGGTTTATATAAGCTTTTGGCTGGTGTCAAAAGAAACTCAATTAATATCACAATCAACTTGATAATGAAATTGTGAGAAAATTGTCTTGGCAACGCCTAGCATTAATTCTCCTTGTTGCATCGTCAGGTTAATTAATATTAATTACACTGGATTGTTAAAATTATAGCCAACAGGAGCGCCAACAAATTTATATACACCAAAAACAGGATTTTCGGCCTCGTGGAAATTAGTGACAAATGCATTTAGTTTCAAATTTTTAAGTTTATTTATTTATTGCTCGATTTTGATATTTAAAGGGGAGTGTTTTATTTATTTCTATAATTTTTGGCTGTTATTTATTTTTTCAGTATATTTTAAAATGTTTTTAATAATATACTTTGGCAAAAAACCAAGGTAATTGAAACAATCCCCTTAGAAAAATACTATCCAAACAAGTTGGAATTAATGAAATTTAAGATATAATAAAATATAAAATGAATGGCAAATTCTTGATCGATTTTAAATTGAAATAATCATTAAGCTAATTTTAATTGGAGAGGTCACACCGAATACTATTCGAGCCAATTGATATCGCCACCTGCGTGATTTTTATTGTATTGCAACAAAAGGTCTGCATTGGAGTAATATAAAATAAAATTACAATTCTACGTACTTTATATTTATAAACTAAGTGAAATTTCAATAAACTTTTAAAGGTCTATAATTTATAGTGTCGTATAGTGAATTAGCAGAGCAATAAATGCAAATTATTAACTTGGCGTAGAATGCGGCGTGAGACATAAAATTGTGTAGTTTATCGTAAGCGATATTCACACGCAAGCGCGCACACACAGACGCACCAAAAAGAGAGCGAATATCGTTAGCAGCTGATGAACGAAAGACTTAAGCAGGAAACTTAATATTAGCGTAGAGTTTAGTACAGGCATTTCGCATTTAGTAAATGATATTCGCGAATTATACCTGCATACGAATCTATATATGTATACTCGTAAATGTATATGTATCCGTGTGATCGGTACACTGGTAAACCAAACAAATTTCAAACATGTTTGTGTACTAAAAAATCACACACTTCAAAGTAAAGTAGCTGGTTTTCTTTCGCTGTTTTCAGCTCTCTGACTTTGTGATCGTATCTTGCTTGGACTGTTGCTGCTGCCGTTGCCGTTGCTGTTGCTGCTGCTGTTGCTGCTGCCGTTGCTGCTGCTGCTGCAATTTCTTGCGCTCTTTGAGCCATGGCATGAATCACTCGGCCATTCCTATTCCACACTCAGAGTCGTTCGTTTGTAAGCTCAACCTGCAGCAGCAACTTGTGTGAGCTCCAAAGATTTTATAAAGTCAAACTCGCGCAGCTGCTGCTTCAGTTTGGTGCTTAATCGCGGTGCGCGTACTTCGGTTTGCTCTGCTTTGCAATTGCGGTTTCTTTTCTGCAGTTCAGAGTATACCTAACGGCATATATATATAAATATATATATATATATAAAGTGTATCGGCAGACCAACTATAAAGCAAAGTGTTAATTATCCTACTAGCTGCAGAAATCGTCAAGTCCGGCAAGGAGGGCGATTTTTGGCAAAAGTGTTTGGTGGCAATCGAATCAGATTTTGATCGATCAACAAAGCCAAAAACGAAACGAAATAACACACACATACAAAGAGCAACAAAAATGTCAAGCAAGTGCAATATGCCGTGTAGGGCATTAGACAAATTAATTGGACTTCTGGCAGTCTATGCAATAATATTGCAATTGTCGCCTGCAGTTCAGGCAGTGCGTATCGGAGGTTCACAGCAACCAAAACAACGGATAAAAGGTGAACCATTGCAATTTCACTTTCTCTCTCTCTTTTTCGAATACCTTGTTTTAGTGACTCAGAGTTGAATTCTTAAATTTAGTCGACTTTTAACCATTTTGCACGCATTTAAATTAACCAAACTGATGGACAGAAAATGGACAACTTAATTATGGCTATTTCACAGTCAGCCAAACAAACCGAAACGGTGATTTGATTAATTGTTCGTTCGCTTGAGTTATTGATTATAATTTATTGCCTTCGATCGTTGCTGCTTGATGGGAATAGAGCAGGCAAACTTGCGTTCCCCACTCTGTAGCGTAAGCGTTTGCGTATCGCTCGGCTTGATGGACAAGGACCAACATTGTCGCTCTTACGCAAACGCCACGCCAATTGGAAACTTAATTACAATTTCAATTTCAATTCCAATTTCAAAGCGTTGGGTGTGTGCGAGCACGCCAAAGAAAACATCACGGGGTGGCCTTGTCCATGATGCGAAGAGTAGAGTAGAGTGGAGTAGAGTAGAGTAGTGCTTCGGTACTTTCATTTTTAGTGCTGCGCCGCATTCACAAATACATTGTATGCAAACGGATGTGGATGTGCATAAAATGCTCCACGAAGAGCCACAACACATCAAGTTATGAATGGCGCGATTCGCGTGTGGCACGCTCGGAAAACAAAAAAATGTATCAAATGTACCAAAATAATTTGAGACAAAATGCAAATATTCAGTCACACAAAGTAGCAAGTGAATGTGGAATTTTAAATTCCTAATTAGCAAGTGGAGGACACTTTATGATAGTCGGATGCAGCCAAGTGAAAATCAAAGACAAAGACCAAGTGGCAAGTGGCAAGTGGCAAGTGGCATGCTTGTGTTGCTGTTTGAACTTGAAAACGATACGAGTCGGAGCCCGAAGACAGGCCGAGACCAGCCTGAAGACCACGGTCAGTGAGGTGACAATGACAAGAAAACAACGACCAACATAAATACAACAGCAATAGCAACACTAGCCGCAACAGCAACAGCAGCAACACTATTATCATCTCTCTGTGCCATAGTCATGCATCATGGAGTCTTTAAGAGTTTTGATCAGGGTATTTCCACTTTCATTTTAATAAACTGGAAATTTGAACAGGAAATCTTAAATGCATCATACATATACACTCCCCGTCATTTATTTAGGAACATTAGAAAGGTTTTTTCAATCATTTCATCAATCCATCCATGCAGCTTGTTAATGAAGCCCAAGCTCTCTCATTCTCGTTATACCCTTCCAAAATTGTAAAAAATTGCAAAAATTCGTTTAACAACTTATCTAAAACTTTGATCAATAACTCAGCCGTGAACTGTTGTTGGCAAATGTAATGCGTAAGCCAACATCTTACCAAGGTCGTGCAAGATATTTAACATGAGTGAATATGGAAGAATAAAGCTAACTTTTATATAATCGATACGCTTGGATACATGCTGACTGCATTTCTAAATATATAGTTTAAGTTTTTGAATCTTTTTAAAAAAATCTGCACATGCAATAACTTAAATGGATCATTCACCATTTTAAGCATTTTGTGTTTAAACCAATAATTTGCTTTAGTTATTTCCCCACACATACATAATCGATTCATCTGGACACACGCATAAACCTACACATAAATTCTCAAATGGATAGACTAATAGAACCGGTATAATTTTCAAATATGCCGACACTTCCGTCATACTTTAATTTCTTAGCTGCAAGAGAGACATACATACATACATATATAGAAATATATTTATGCATTTGTCTAGATTTTGTTTGAAAGATAATTTGCTAAATTCTTTCATATTTTGGCAGTTGAAGGATTAAGTGGAAAGTTTCCAATGATTGTTTCTTACACAAGAAAAGTCAATTAGTGTGCCATTTGGAAAGATTTTTTGTATTGATTTTTTAATTTGGTACTTTCGTGCTTATTATATTGAAAAAGCGAACGCAAAATGGGTTGAAACAATTTTTACTTATTTTTTTTGTTCATTTTTTTTTTGGAATGTATGTAACAGCAGCGTCACTCGATGGCAACAATTTTCAACCCACTCTGTGGGTAAGGCTTGATATTTCTCTCGTCGTATCTATACGTAATTTGTGCCCATTGTTGTTGTTGTTGTAGGCTGTTGCACTAGTGGCAGGAACCACACCCCATATATACCTACATACACAAACCAAAAATTGCAACTGTGACTGTGCATGTTTTTGCCAAATTGGCTTTGACGAGTCGCGGTATGAAACAAAAAAAAAAAAAACAAAAAACAAAAAAGAAAGAAACAAACTGACCAAAAAACAAAACACAAATCAAACGCAATATGGTCATAATTATTATAAAAGTTGATGCACAAATTGCAGTCGATAAATTGCACTAATTTCCTGTATGATATGTGAGGAAACGCAAACAAAAAAACGCATTCAATTCTTCTCCATAATAGATAATGCTGGACTTATCTTAAGGCCTACTTAAATTGAATGAATGTACATAGTGCAATACGAAATACTGAAAATAAGACTTTAAAAAATAAATAGGTACATACATTTAATTGAAATTCAAACCGCAAACCCGTTGAACCCGTTGTAGTCGCATTTAATATCGCTGGGCGCTGAGAGCGAAAGATACATATATATATATATATATATATATATGTTTTTTTTTTTCATTTTACGCTCAAATGTCACGTTTGCTTTTTGGTAATTATTACGATTATGCCGATAGCCATAGAAATATTTATATAGACATTTTATGTATGCATTCCACAGAGCTCTAGATATTAGTTATTGGTTTTAGCCATAATTAGTATACTAAGACTAGTCTGGGCATAATTGATATACGGGAAATATCTGCAAATGAGGTAGTCCTTCAACCACAACTTATGGAAATGACAACTGGTCCAGTGGCAATAAATAATCTAAATGACTTTTCTTCATCTGTATGCAAAAATTCTATATCTAATAACATGCGTTCGAAAACACAAAATAACACAAACAAAACATATTCGTATTCTAATGTTTAATCAAGTTTTGAAACCAGTTCACATTCATACGGATGACTTTTTGTCAGGATTGAATGATTTGAAACTGGTCAAGTTAAGAAAAATCCCAAATGCATAAATGTTAGTTCACTTTCATAAATCGCCATGCGCATATCTACGAGTATATATATATATATATATATTTTGCCAAAATGGTATTTGCATAAACATAATTGAATTAAATTCGCATTCGAATTCCAATTTCGAACTGAAACTCCAACAAATGCCATGCTGATTGGCAAAAAAAAAGTTATAAATAAATATGGATAAATTTGCTAAGCTTGAAGTTGGAAGTGTTTTGCATATGCATACAAGTGACATGCATTCAATGTGTGTCTGTGTGTGTGTGTGTGCGTGTGTTGTGCCCATTCCCATGAATGCCCCACACTAGGTAGATGAGCTAGAAATGTTGTCATTGCGAGTCGATGGCACTGAAAGTGAAAGGTGAAAACCAACTTGGCCAATTGACTTTGGCAAGGACTTTTGTTAAACCAAACCAGAAATAAATAAACAAATCATTTGATGTTTATCAGAATTCGCAAGATCACACTAGTTTGCGAATTTTTAATTAAAAGTTTTGCATTAGGTGGCAAAACTAGGTCAAAACCGCGCGAATTCATTGAGTTTATATATATTAATTTGGTTGGTATCATCCATTTTTCTCTTTGTTTTTTTTTTCGATTGTTATATAATGCATTAGGTATGTCCGTATGTTTGTATTTCTTTTTTTGCATATATAGATGAATATCTGCTGCTATATGAATGTGAGTAGTCTGTATTGATTAACACCGATCTACAGCGCGCCAAATTTTAATGCAAAAATCAATCGCGATCTTAGAGTTTTGCCTGGGCTACTGCTGTGGCTGCTGCTGCTGCTGCTGCTGATGCTGATGATGGAGCAATACCCTTGTGCCTCAAAATCTTGCTAATAAATTGCGCCAAGTAAACCCAACGAAAAGATTGCGAAATATCAGCCCATAAAAACATTAGCAAAAACCGCGACAACCTTGGGAGCTGAATCTGTCCGGCGCGATGATAAACTGCCACCGTTTATGCCATTTTCGTTTTCATTTGGACCAACACTCGGCCTTATGATGACGCGTCTCAAACAACATCTCACCATCTCACCATCTCACCAGCACCCTGCTTTAAGTGCTTTCCTGTAATTAAATTTCACCTGCCCAGGTGGTAATACTGGTGTGCGCGTGTGTAATGCTTGGCGTTGGAGTTGAAGCTGAAGTTGGTGTCCAAGTCCGTTGTGCGCTATTCCGAGATTGTCGTCCATTTAAAGTGACAGCTGCATGTGCCTAGCTGCACTTAATTCTAAGCAACATAAATAATTTGGGTCAAATATAATGCAGACAGCGGAGAGTCAAAATAACCCGCAAAACAAGACAAGAGTAGTAGAGCAAACGAGTAAACGACGATTGTCTATGTAGTTGTGATACATACATACATACATACATAGATACATAGATACATAATGTATCTCTCTACTTGTACTTGCTGAGCCAGTCACAGTCGTCGCCGTCGTCGCCGCCGCCGCTGCCGCTGCCGCTAGCTCAACGAAATGGAACAGCAAAAAAAAAAAAAAGAAACAACAACTCGTTGACGCAAAATGCGACAGCGACAACCAAATAATGTTGGTGCTAGCCAAAAACATTGCTGCAAGATACATTATAAAACCGACCGCAAACCAACGAACCACACTCAGCGAGACTCAGACTCAATAGAGACCCCCAGCCAGCCAGCCAGCCATCCAGCCAGAGACTCAGTGAGCAATGCGAACCTTTTGCTAAAGGAAAAACTAATCTTAATCGCAATTTACTTTGGCCACTTCGTAGGCCAACAGCGGCCCACATTCGCAATCGACAGCCCAAAGACTACTTCCCCTCCCCCCAACCACTTCTCTCTTTCTATATATATATATATGTATTTTGGTTTTTGTTAGTACATATAACATATTTAATCAAAGATTATATAAGCTTTAAGTTTAACTTACTAGGAAATTCTAGGCACTGAGAGGCTGAGAAAAATCATGAAAATTGACCATATTGTTGCATTTCCATAAAAACGTTTCTATATATATATATTATAGCGTGCCTTACGTCATTAAGCCCCCCCTACTCCCTCCACCAACATAACCACCGGCCAACAACAACTAAACTAAACTTAGTCCGCATTCTTTTGTCTTTGGCTTAAACTCAAGGTGCCCGCTTTGGGCCATTGTGACTTTTTTGCCGGTTGCTTGACAGACTAACGTTTGTATAATTGATTTTTTTCCCCTTTACGTTTATTTTTATATATATATTTTTTTTTATTATTTTTGGCCTATCAGCTACTGCGAAAGTATCTGTGAGCTTTCAACTTTCACACGCCATTCAAATGGCTGAAAACCAAAAGCATATTTAAATAACATAGGCTCAAAAGGATTACCGCATAAGTATCTATTTGAGCTGCCCATCACCCATCACTCTGGATTGGTCAGGAGTTGCTAATGGAAATGGCCCGGGAATATGGAACTAACTAAATAATAGTTCTTAACTAAAACCTATGCAAAGACTCTTACTTTGAGCTAAAAAGACCTTTTACTTTCTCATAGAAAGTATATAATCTAGTGACTCTAATAATAAAGCAGCAGTTCTGGATGTTCAGGTAGTAAATGGTTATTAATGGAACATAAAAAACGACTTTTACTTTCAATACATTGGCGCTCAGTGGGGCAACGACTTTCATTTTATTCTTCTTTCATTTAGGTTATACGAATAGAACATCTACTAGAACATCTACTTTGCTTTCGCACAGTCAAACTAGGCTATTATTCTTATCGCATGAACAAAGATAAAATTAAATGATAACCATAGAAAACTAAGAGCTAAGTAGGACAGATAACATATGATTAGATTACAAAGAGAGGACTCTGAACTTATCATAGGGCAAATGAGATTGTTCCAATTACTTCTCATTAATGTTAATACGTTTTAGAGAACTCAGGAGTAGCTATTAAGCCATTTAAAAGTCTATACCTAAAGATTGCCTAAAGCATTTCACTACGATTATTATATATTTAACATAAATTTACTTTCAATGTGAAATATATTCATCTTGCTTTAAGATCAAAGAAAAGTTCTTTGGATTGGAGTCAGAATTATGCTGGCAAAATATGGAAAAAAAAAACCCCTGATAAACGTTTTTTCATCTTTGTTAAAATTTATTCTAAGACTTGTTGTAAGACCCTTCAAAATGATCGATTTGACATACTTAGATTTACTTGTAGATCCAACACGGGTTCAGATACAATATAATTATATACAACGATACGGCGTGGATGAATATTGTCGTCCAACCCGGATGAATCTGACATATAGACAGCCAGTTCTTGGTGCTCATTAGGAATCTATGTCTATACTTCAAGAAGTCAAAGATGATTTTTTATACTTGTAGCAAACTTCTGACTAAAATTAATATAAACTTTTTGCAGGGCTATACAAAATTCTCTAAATATATCCACATAGTTTTCATTTAGTTGTTTGCGTTTTGCCAAATGAAGTCATTCTTGTCTCTGCACATATATTTTTATACGTTTAAAGTTTAAATCTTACCACTACGAACAAAACTTAAATTGAATTACTTGAAAGAATGGAATTAGATTAAAGTGCTTTGTTTAAATTGTAGAAGACTTACGTACATACATATGTAAAAACACAGTTTCATACGAGTCGCAAGTGTGTTTGTTTTTGTATAGTTACGAGTGTTAGTTGCCCTTTGTTCGGTACATTTACTAATTACGCAGACAATTGAAATCCAAAATTGTTTCAACGGTCCCACATAATACTATTCACATCATTAAACCAAAGAAAACCAAAACGGAAAAAAAGAGGGTTAGGAAAATATTTTTTAGTGTCGCAAGAGCAAAGTTGAACCAGTTCAGAATGGTCAAACATAATCAAGATAATGTTCATCAAAATAGCACAAAACAAGTTGCATGTGAAAAATGCATCATTGTGCCAGCCTACCACGTATGTACATACATACATACATAGATAGGTACAAACACACATACATACATACATGTACATGTGTTGCGAAGTGCGTATGTGTTGCCACTAACAATTAGTAGATACTTGCATGCAAACAGTCGCCATACACTTGCAGATACAGATACATAATAAAATCTAAATAAAATAAGTGCAAATCAAGCACTTGTCACTAGTCTTTTGTCTCGCACGTCATATTGTTTACTTGTTGTATCCATGATCAGACGCTTTCAAAGGTCACTCTTGGTCAACAATCTTAAGATATATACCATATAGAGTATTTGTATCTGAACAGAAGAGTGACAGGGAGAAATTCAACAGATTAGAAATGCCAGCTTATGCAAAATTTTGCTCAAATTGTTTAACATAAAAATATATATATATATATGTATATTTTGGTGGGTGTGCCCGATACTTGCTAAATACATACAAACAAACATACATACATACATGCATATACAAATTATTATTATAATTAAATGAGCGAAGTTTATAACAAAAGCTCGAGTCAAAGATAAACACAGCCACAGCTCATATGTATGCATGCATACATATACATATAAGTCTAACCTTGAAATATAAGACTAGAATACAATCTAATTCTGAAATATTTTGCGATTGGCAACAGTTGAAAATGCTGTTAGAATATACAAATTGAGAATGTGTGAAAGAGAGCAAGAGAGATGTTTTAATCATCAACTGAATAAGGTGCAGGCGATCAGCGGCAACAAAAACAAATATTAGTATAAGTATCTTAAAGATACGAAATTCCGTCACCAAGCTGGTTTCGTGGTTTTTAGGCTAGCACCTGCTCGTTCGGTGTCCTAAAGCGACTTTCGAGTGCATAACTTATGCATCTAGTTATGTATTGCAAATTGTAAGCAAATTATGCAACATTTTGCGTCGAACCGCGTTTTATATGTTGTATGTACGAGCATTATGACGGTTAATCTAGCTCGTTTGCGCATTTTGAAACCAAAGCGTTGGTTTTTACTCTTTTATTTTTAGTCTGAAAGTGTTTTTGTTTTTGGTTTTTTTATTTTCCATATTTCAACATCATATTGAGAGACATATCCGGTTTGCATGTGCCTACTCACTACTTTACTTGGGTGCAAATGTAGGCACGCCTGCCAAAGGTCTCTTAAGAGTTAGACTAAGTTTACACACGTGTCGACTGCTACCAACTATTTTAGATGACATTATCCTAAGAGCTCCAAATTGAATTCCTAACGAATTTCGAAAGACTTGGCCTTCAAAAAGTGCCTTAGACAACTCAGGGTCAATAAAAGAAGATTAATTATCCAATCAGGCTAGACCAATAGGAGATCGAAATGAAAACGTCAAGCCCATGTCCATATATAGATATCTATGTATTTGCCTTTCTTTTTCTTTCGGCTCGGGGTCATAATGATTTTGAACTCAGTAAGTTATTTTTTTTAAGAATTATTACTAATGCCGTTTCGCTTCTTCCATTGCAGGTAAATTGTTTTGTCACACATATTCGTTACTCCTTTCGAAAAAATCGTGGCAATTAGCCACGATCCCTCTTGATGGCGCCCAACCAGGCCAGCTAGCTTGGGCTCCAAATTTGGTAAGCCCGAAACAGAAAACTATAACGAGCTCTGCGAACTGCGGCATGGACCACTATTAAATGTGTATAGTAACTGCTACGACATTGCGCTAAATTGTCACTTATCACTACGAATTTGCGGCTCATTTTATTTCGTTAATTAAAAATTTAATTGTACGGAAGGGTACCAATAAGTATGGACATTGGGTGGCAGCAGTGCCACCAGCAGCAGCACTAGCACCAGCAGATTGCGTCAACATGGTGACACGTACATAAATTCGCACACTACACACACACACACACACACACACACTGACAGACACACCTGAGTGTATATAAACCAAATCACATTTTAAAGCAATAAGTAGTAATTGTAATTGCAATCGCACGCACACGCAGCTCCAATGCCCGATTCTATGCATGAAAGATTTGAGCTTAGGTAACTCCAACTCACAACATACTCGTCTCTCGATCTCTCTTTCTCTCTCTCTCTCTCTCTTGCTCTCTATCACTCAGCGTGTGTTTGCGAACCTGTCCAAGAGTTGCAATGAACGAAAGTGCGCTTTTTTTTTTATTGGCAGTAACTATGCCAACTTGTACGACTCTATATATGTATGTCCATATAACCCAAATTGATTTCTGTGCGTTAACCTGAAAAGATTGAAAAAACTAGGCCAATTGCTGGTTAAATTGGCTTAGAGCTGGTCAACAACCAAATGGTGTTGGAGGGGGGGGGCAAACCAAGAACTGTCTGTCTCTCTACTGGTTCGAGCACTATTCATCTAAATTTATACAGCTTTTTTAATTGGTACACGCACTTCAAATCTTTCTGTTCTGT
This sequence comes from Drosophila nebulosa, assembly GCA_024703675.1. Taxonomy (NCBI): domain Eukaryota; kingdom Metazoa; phylum Arthropoda; class Insecta; order Diptera; family Drosophilidae; genus Drosophila; species Drosophila nebulosa. The sequence goes on along the minus strand of CM045725.1, from coordinate 9,174,561 downwards.
TTTTGTGTTCTGTTACAAAATAGTGAAACTAGTAATTAGAAAGATATGTTTCCCCCCAAAAATGGTAGCTACATACATCCATATAAGAAAGTTTCTAACTGACGTGTGTCTTCTGTCGGAAGTGATCTGAATTCGTCAAAGAGAGAGAGAGAGAGAGAGAGAGAGAGAACAGTTTATTATTTTACCGTTTCAATCAGTTTTTTTTTTTTTCGTACTAATTGGCTGCTGTTCAAGTCAAATTATAAATGTAAATGGGAACGATTCACACAAGATTTTGACATTAAGACAGTTTGTCCGTCTATCTGTCTGTCTGTTGGCGGGCACGTCTCATCATTTAATTTGTGGTCAAAGCAAGTGCCACTACTGCTTACTCACTTTAAAGTTATAACCCAGAACCACAATTATTAGATGGCGAATACGTGACGCCACACACACACGCACACACGGTCTAACGGGTATAGATAGAGTGTAAATTATAAAGGAATCTCTGAATATCATATCAGGGCACTGCTTACTTAGGTATGATGCAAGCACATTCGAGCAATTGTAACTTATAATTGGCGTTCATTGACCACCTGCAAAATTGTACCTTATGCACGTGGGCAAGAAGTAGGCCCGAAAAGAATCTCACACTATGTCTTCTATTTAACAGCTTTGGCAGACACTCTACTTATAGTAGTTACCACAAAATTGGAATACTTTAACAAAACTTGTATTAAGTTGGCGAGTGCTAAATTTGTGGCCACCATTGTACAGAGTTATATATTCTTCACAGTTAAATAAATTCACTTACAATCAATTAAAGTTCAGTGCCATTCTCCGCATAATTATAACAAAATTCAGTTAAGCGAAAATTGAATAATTACAAAGCTGTAAAACGGAAGCACTTCATAACTAAAACTTAAGCAGTTCAAGTGAAGCACTGCTTGGGGCAGTTCTTTCGAACGTTTTTTGAACGATCGGAGAACCACTTTGTTTGTGTGTGTATCTTGCGGATACTTTATGTAAATGTGAATGTACAGTCAATGTTTTATTGCAAATTTTGGTTTTGACGAATATGCAAAATACAAGAAAAACAGGCAACACGTTTTATTTCTCCCCCTTCCCACAACAACAACAACAACAAAACAAACTTTCTTGTAGCAATCTATTAATGTCATAAACCCCAACACAATATAGCCACTGCCACTCTCGACAGGTCTTTAAAATTCCCTTTCACTTGGTAAATTTTCGTATATTTTTTTACTTTTACCCTATTTACCAATGAGTCAGATACACATACATACATATGCATGCATTTAGATATATGTATTAGAGGTATCTACGTATGTAGGTATCTGGCTAAAGAAGTTGTCGTTAGTCCTAAACGCGAGAAGGCACCTCGTTGTTCGCCTTGGCAGTGTCCGTCGATTCCCTCTACAAGTGTGTTAGTATGTGAACATTAGAAATGATTACACGCCAGCCAATTAAAACCAAGAAATAAACAGAATATATATATATGTATCCACCATATAAATATATGTAAGTTAAATCGTAAAATGGAAAAGTGGCTAAAATTGTGAAATCTCGCTGCAGCGCATCGGCGGTATTGGCAGCAACATTGGTAGGTAGGCAACCAGCCAGCCAACCAACCAGCTAGCCAGCAGCATCGTACAAACAAACCGTACGAACAACATGAAAATGAAATTAAATGCTCTTAAAAATCCAACGCAATGAGACCGTAACGATTTTCATTTTCCCCCAACAACAACAGCAACAACAAGCAGCTTGAGTCGCCGTTGCGGTCGTCATCCAATCCACAAAATCAACAACAAAAAAAACCACACTTACAGTTATAGATTTGAGTGCTCGATTCGATTCTTAGGAAGAGCTGCCAACAAACAAAACACTCTCTGCTGGCCATTCATGCACCGCAAAATGCCAATATTTCATTGATTGTGTGTGTGTGTGTGTGTGGGCGCATTCGCTGCTCCCTTGACCCCAACCTGTATAGAATTTTTGCATTTCTGTGCAATTGGCATACATTTATTTGTACACAGAAAACAATTATACATAACAATAGGTCTTAATCAAGGTATTGAGTTTTTGTCTTTACAGTTGGCATTTTCTATTTAAAATATATCTATTAAAATTTATTAAAACTACGAACCATGGTTAATTAAATTTTTTTTATAAAATTTCCCAAATACTTTAAGGAAGTTGGCAAGCTGCTTAGCAAATTGGATATATCTCTTATCAGATAGGAAAAATTAAGAAATATTTTAAACTAATATATAAATGATCGTAGATATAGAGAAACATTTTGTTGTCACCTTTGTCAACTTTCATCTTTGAAATGTGTCTTGCAATAATCAGCTTGTTGGAGGAATTCTTGGGTAGAGTTAAGAGATTAAAATATGAAAGTCCTGCGCAGTCAGTGCAAGTAGCAGATTGTCAAAATTTAACGCTGCTTTGCTTAATAGTTGTTAATAACTTCATAGCATATTGACTGTATGAAGAAAGTTACCAAAAGATTTACTCTTATCTTTGTTATCTTCATAACTATCATAAACCATTCTTCTGTAATCGTTTTAGTATAATATCTTTACGATATTTATCATACTTATAGTTTATTATCTGACTCTTACTCCCTTTCACTTAATAACGATTATCGCCACAATAAAAATTTTAATTTTCTTCAAGTGTATGCATATTGACTGGCAGCTGTATAACAAAGTAACATTTGAAATATTTTTATATAACGACTGCAATTCTCAGTGAGCAGAGACAGAGAGAAAAACAAGATCAAGACATAAGGCATAAAAGTCAACTAGCTTTGCGTTTATACGTTGTATGCATAAAGTGGTATATATCCCTATATAATCAATATTGAGTAGTAAAAAAATCACTTGGCTGTCATAATGCTTTTGAGGTTTGTAGATATTTAATTGCATAGTTTGAGTTTCTTGCATGTTGCTGTTGCCGTAGCTGTTGCCGTTGCCGTTGCAGTTGCAGTGTCTAATATCTTGGCTCGGTTGTTGCTGTTGCTGTTGTTGTTGTTGTTGTCGTCGTCTTACGTTGTCTCTTTTGTAGCTAATTGCTGGTGCATACGCCATTGTTGCCTGTTTTTGCCTGTGCGATATTTTGGCGCTATTAGGCTCATACAAGTATGAATGGAACCCCTGGCAAATTATATGAAACTTTAACTTGAAACTGTGAGTTGCATTTATCTACATATATATACATGAATATATATATATATATATATTTGTGTGTGGAATTATAAATGTCTGCAAGCCAAGCAATGCGGAAGACATTTTTGGAATTTTTTTTAGAGTTTCGATGGGATCACCGAATCGAAGTGTCAAGAGGACAGTTATGCATTTCGATGCTCTTATTTTGTCCATTTGACTTGAAAGAGAATTTTAGTTGTCATGTCAAATGAAATTTTGTTTCTTTATATTGAAAAGTGAATGTTTTTTTTTTTTTTTTGCTTTCTGTTTTGGAAATGCCCAAATTATGACCCACTCATAAGCCGCAGTGAATCGGAATCGGAATCGATAATTTATGAAAATTGATAATGATAATTTTACCATAAGCTAACGGTATCTTCGCACACGAATCGGCCAAGCTGATAGCACGTCATCCGTTAGCCCTGAACTTGAATCGAACCAATGAACCAGACTGCTTAATATGTATAACGAGACGAAAATGAGGCCAATAAAAATCGCACAGTTTGATATACAATCGGCTGTCGATGGATTGGATATTGGGCAAGAGTCGAGATGGGCGGCGGCGTCCACACACACACACACACACACACACACACGCACAATCTTGGGAAAGACATAAAAGTGAAAGATGTAGTAGACAAAATGGGGCTAACAAAAGATACAAAACGAAAGATAAAATGAAAGGTCCAAAAGCCTACATTTCAATATCGTGTAGGTACACATGTTGCTTTCCTAGTCATCCATTCATTGGTTGGTTGTATGTATGGTGGGGCACTCCATTCACTCAATGAACCCAAAGTTGTGAATCATAGCTCTGATTTATGCCCATTATCAGCATGTAAAAATATTTATGAATACATTGCCTATGCAAATGTGATGGGTAGGCAATACTTGTTAGGGTGCCAGAATAATTTTTGGGGAAATGATTTTACAAAAATTCCAACAATTGACGAGTCATCTGTCATGCGTAACCAATATAATATAATCGTGAGGGATACCCAACACAAGTCAAACGACTTGGGACCAGTTGACTTGAATGTTTGCCTTAGCAGTTACTGTTGTTGTTGTTGTTGTTGTTATTATTGTTGGGTTTGTGTGCAAATTATATCAGTTATTGAATTTCAGAAGGTCGCAGCGACTTTCAATTACTTCATCAACACTTGGCAGCCATGTCCATTGCTACTTGTGGGCCCCCTTCTAATCGAAATTACACGGTTCTTTGTCATTTGCATAATTTGCTTTACTACATAGTTGCACAAAATTGAAAATTTTTGAATCAATGTTAATCGATTTTTCGGGGAACTTGGAACTCAGATTGGAGCTAATATAATTGAGTTATTAACCTAAGCAGTGTAAAAGTCATTAGACTTGCCGTAGACCGACACGTCGGTGCCCGACAAAGCCCTATGATATAATAAACGTAACGGTCGACCACATACTACATAAACCATTTTAATTGATCATACCTCGGTGGCACAGCCATCCAGCCAGGCAGCCAGCCAGGCAGCCTTTTGGCGCAGCTGCAGCTCTAAATCCAACAATGACACAACGTTAACAACCAACTACCAGGGCAAAAATTGTATGTCTGCGCTTAGCTATAAAGCAAAAAAAAAAAAAAAAAAACAAGAAAAGAAAAAATAGAAAACAAAAAAATCCACATCAGTTTCATAACTTGACTTTGCATAGTCGTAAAAAGGTTTGGAAAGGCAAATCCATAGAAATGAAATGAAACTATTTGTTACACTTTCGCCCATGTCAGGTGGTCAACAATATTTTCAATGGCACAATTCACTTTTGTCTATCGGTTTATTCTTTTATATATATGCTTGATGCTTATTGTGGGAAAACTTATCGACAAACAATGCAATTATTAACAAGCAGTCCGAGTGAACAAATTATTCATGCAAAGCGGAACCAAAGCAGTCGCACAAATTTCAAAGACAACCTAAAAAGGCAAAATCTGTATACTAAGCGCAAGTAAGTATTACTAATGATTGACAATAGGGTTTGCCCGGACCGGATTTAACGACATGGTCATAGAAACTTACTCAAAAACTCATTAAAGAATGAAATGCCACCCCTAGAAATTTGGCCACCCTAGGCACTTGACCCGACTGCCCCTAATATAATTTCAGGGTTGGAAATATCGATAGTCATGAGCCGTTATTTAAACTTCCATTCGTTTTAGCAGTTCATGAAGCCTTTTCCAACAGCTTTGCCCTACTATTAAATATACATATGTATGTTAAAAGGTCAGTTACAAAGGTATACAAAGTGCTCCGATTTTAAGCCATAATTCTGTGTGCCATAAAAATTATGGATTGTGCATGATGTGGGTTACTTTTGGGCGTGAACGTAATAAACTGTTTGACTGACGCTAAGACAAATAAAATGTTCAAATGTAACATAATTTTTTTTTGTTTGTTTTTTTTTTTTTGGAGCAAAAGGCAAAGTGAAAGTTAAAATAAATTTTTGGGAATTGGAATGTGGCACTTGGACGAAGGCGCGACCAACAATAATAAAAACAATTTTTTTTATTAAATCTGACCTTGCCTTGGTGGTAATCTAAAGTACTGTTAAACGGACAAATATCGGCAATAGCAAAAATAATGGCAACAGCAGCAAAAGCAACAAAACCTGTTAATAATCGACAACATAGTTGAATATTGTGCAACTCTTCAACACTAATACTAATACAATTATGTTGGAAACCACAACTAGCTAGAGCTAGTTGCCTTCCTGCCCCAGCCCCTGCGCCTGCCTCACTACTGGAACTGAGCAAATTTCACATCAAATTGCCATGTGGCCGTAACCCTAACTCATTGCTCAGCTTTCAATTCGAATTCAATTCATATTTATATTCACCTTAATCGTTGCATTTAGAAGCCTTAAGCATGACCTAAACACAGTTAACTGCATTATCTTTGCCAAACAAACTGATCCTAATGAATGGCCCAAACCAGTGGACGAGATAATTTTCTGCTGTAAAATGGATTGATTGTCTGATTTACTTTCACCTGGCCCCAGCTTACCGAATCCATTGAGATTTATGAGCAAGCAAAAAGGTTATAATTTAAGGTCCAACCGACCAACTGTCCGACCATCTGTCGGCTATGAGGCTATGAGTAAGTAAGTGAGTAGTATCTGGCTGTGTGCCTTTGCCATTCACAAAATGAAATATGTATATTTAAATGGAAGTCCACGGGCAGCATGAAAGTACATGGCAGTGGCCACATTTCAATTTCAATTTCCCTGGGTTTGGCCGACAAAGAAAATATAGTACATGCGAAACGACTACACGCAGTTTGTACTTTCTACGCAACAGACACAATGGACAAATACACACACACGCACACATACACACAGACAGAGAGAAAAATTTTCATGCAAACACATAATTAGACATAAAAATAACTCAACACTTAAATTTAAATAATAATTAGTTTTAATGTGACCAAATTAGAGCGTCTACGAGCAGCCAACCAAAAAGATTACTTTACCTTTGCATCGACCAAAGTTTTTAATTATAAAATAAAATTGAAAGTTTTCAATTTTGAGGGGAATTCTTTTCTTTTGAAAGAAGAAAACAATGTGCCTATTAACTAAACATATTAAGTTCAATTTTGAAATGTCATTAAATGATTTTTTTTAGCTTATATTAACCATCAACAAATCGACATACTCTATAAGAACTGCATAATAAAACTATATCTAATATTTTATTGGGTGCAAACAATTCCAAAGAATTAGAATCTATTTGGTTTAATCCTTAAAAAAGTTCTAATAATATTTTTGACAACAAAATTTTGAAATTTTAAAGAAAATAAAAAGGTTTTTAGTGCAATTAGCTGGAATTTTTTCAAATAAAAACAATAAAAACAACATATTGTTATTTATTCAAAATTTTATTAGTCAAATAAATATATTCAAGAGGGTTTTATCTTACTTCTTTTTGAGTATCTACTGTACCTGGTAAACTCAATTTTCCGCAACTCTTTTAAAAATTTCACACTAAATGGAATAGCGAATTTCCAACCTGACATATTAAGTAGAAAACCAGTTTAGAGATCTCTAATGGCTTGATAAGGGGACCACTAAACAAATGTAGTACAAATATAAATGCAACATAAATTCTTAAATAAAACATACACCTTCTTCCTATATAATTTTTGTCAGTAATTTGATAAATATATGGTGTCAGTCTAATGCAAATTTTGTATGTTCTCATGGCAATGTGTAGGATATTTAGTGAATAAATTTATTGTGTCTATCTAATGCAAATTTTGCATGTCTTTATGTCATGTTTTATTAGCCGTATCTGCAAGTTGTTTATTTAAAATATAGATCAGTTTTATATTTATATACTGCAGTATATATAGGAGAAATTTAGAAAAAAAACAATTTTTTTCTCTTTTATGGCCATCGATAAAAAGTATCTTTAGAAATGATAAGTCAATTTTTAGGATTCCTCAAAAAAATGATTTGCTAATTTGTTTGAAATTTAACAACCTGATTTCAGGTTTAAACTCATTGTAGAATATCAAATGGAATACGTATTTGGACATATGTATGTATTATGGCTCCCCTACTTACCTATGTGCATATAGCAATGTTTTTACTACTCTGGCTAATATACTTTGGCGGTAATTGGCTTCAGGTTGTGTTGTTGGTAATTAATTTATTGCCCCATTCCCTGAACGCGCTGCTTTATTGTCGCTAATTATCCAGCTGTTGAGTTTTCGGTTTCATTGTGAAAGTTTAACAAAATCGAAACGATCTAGCTATAGCCAGAGCCAGAGCGAGAGCCAGAGTTAGCCGTAGTCAAGTGGCTACACTCCATGAGTGAGCAAATGTGTGTAAGTGTAAGTGTTGTTGTTGTTGTTGTTTTTGTTGTTGCTGCTGCTACTACTACTTACTTACCTGAAGTCGTCATATTGCAAACTGCTATGGCAGAAACGGCAAGACCAGCAATAGCAATAGAAATAGCGTTAATCAATCTTAACGTTAATCAGTTTCGATGTTGTGCTCACCTGTTGGCCATTAATGCCCTAAATGCCTTTCCATTTGGCTGCTCTCACTCACCTGACGTTCATGACATTGGGCCAAAATCGACAAAACAAAAAGAAAAGTGTTTAATCAATCATATTCTCTTAAAATTTTGATGCGGAAATGAAAATGATCTATATTGTTACACCTACAAATCAGGAACAAAAAAAAACACCTTAACTAAAATCTAAAATTCATAAGTAAATTGGTGAATGTCCGATTGAAAGCAATCTATGGGGGTAGAGTATAAAATGTAGAGGTCAATTCAAATAATTTGTGGCACGCACAGTAATAGTAAGAGTAACCGCATTGTTAAATAGATTAATACCGCTGGATATCAATTCAAGGTCTACCATAATAACAATAGATCTAAGCCCAAATGGGTTGAATGCAGACATTTTTCGAATTGTACAAGGGTCACAAATTATTAATTTTAACTTTCAAATTTACTTAAAATTATTTGTCTCAAACTCAACTTAATTACATTTTTAGTTTAAAACAAACTTCTAGGATTTAACCGGGAAATACAGTATTCAAAAATGATCTCCCCCTCTTCTGTACACAATTTTTTATTGGAACTTTTCTTCGGGTGCCTTATATTCGAAAGTTGACATTGTTAATTTGTAAAACAAATTGTGCCCATGCGGATGATTGATGCCAATTCGTTTGAAGTTCATGTCGGAACCAAAAATCTATGCTAAATTTGCTGCAGCAACTCCAAAAACCAAAAATTCTACACATTTAGCATGTGCATTTGGCAAATATCCAAATTTGGCCGATTTGCGGTATGTGCATAAAACGTCTATAAAACACTTCGACCTGACCAAGTCGCTTTTGGAAACGCCCACTTAATTGACAATTTTTTTCTTATATGTGCATTTTACAATTTATTTATTCAATCTAAGCCATGAATTTGTATTATGCATGAAAATCTATTCACATTTCCTTCACGTCGTTTGAAGGCAATAAGCCAAGAATTTTCATGGTAAATTGATTGATCGGTTTTCAAAGATAAACAGTTGTTTTCGCTTTTCGTTTTTTTTTTTTTTTTGCTTTTAACTGTTAATTTATGCAAATAAAAACTTGACTAGTTTATCATTTAACACTCTACATGTCAAAAATTGTACTAATTCATTAGTTCTTTGAATGTCACCTTTATTATGCAGCTAAAAAAAAAAAAAAAACTTGTTAAAAGTGTTTATTCATTTTGCTCAACGTTTAATTGTATAGTTTCTTAAACAAAATATTCAGATAAGAAGCTGTCAAATCAGATTGATTCAATCAATTAAGACTCATAAGTAAATAAGATGTGCAAAATTCAGTTAGTAAAACCAAATAAAATGCAATTTCACTTTGGCTAGAAATCTAAATCTGTCCAGAAACCAGTTTAATCTAAAGACTAAGCCAACGACTCAATATTTTCAGATATATAGTATATATGAAGGCCAATTCTTGAGTGAGTTAAATAATTGTTCAAGTCAATGCTCCGAATTACTTACAGTCTATTTCATTCATTTTTTTTTATTAAAACGCTCAAAACTCAAAGGTTCATCTTAATTATAGCGCTAATTATCTAAAGTATCAAATGACTTCAATGTATTGAATTTCCAACAATTGCAATAACTGGTTTTTAGTTGTGTGTTTTTCAAAAATATTAAGGTGGCATTTTTGAGAAGAAAATTAACGCATGGATTTTTAAAATTTGTCAAATTTCTAATTAGTCATAGTCTCGGGAATGGAAATTTATGGAGACTTGTAATTACAAATTATTTCCGCTATGTCATATTCTAAAGAAACGTGTGCTCATGTTGGAATCATAAATCATTTATTGCCTAGACTAATTCTCTTGGAGTTCTGAATCGCTTAAGTAATTATGTTGTTTAGACTGACTAGACCAATAAATGCAGACTTTTAGTGCTAAAATATAATAAAACAAAATTTCGAATAACATAAAATAGAATCTCTTGTGTTATTAGGTTAATGACATTAGATCTTCATGCCAATCAAGAAATCGTAAACTTTTTTTAGTAGCTAAATAAATCGTCTTCTTGCATACATATTAATGCAAAAACTATAACTTAAAGTTATGGCCAATAGATTTGCCAAGCACAAATGATCAATGAAATTTGCGCCAATTTCGGACAATTTCGGACAATTTCGAATCGTGTTAGCTACCTTAAAATCCACAAACTAGTTTTAAGCTCAAGTTGCGCCATTTCCATGCCATTTAAATGCATATCAGGAATACATAACTGATAATATTTCACTTTTCCTTTTGAGTAGACAAAAAGTGGGTAGACATTTTTTCATGATATGCAATTTCCTATTCACGGATTGCACTATAATAAGGCAAACAATAAATCTAGGCCCACGATTCAGGGGCAGAACAAAAGGCAAGATTTTGGGATTTCCTTTCGTTTTCACTCTCTCTCTCTCTCTCTGTTTTATTTTGAATTGAATGCGATAACAATCGCGGATGGGCCATTGTGTGTTAGCACGCACCTTTTGGTGAGTAGACATATAAATGATTATGACTCTGTGTGTTTGTGTGTGTGTGTGTGTATGTGCTGCGGCTAACATATATAAACAATCAAGGTAACAGATTTTTATAACCAACAGCAAACTTTTTATTTCTGACCAAAGCAAATACAACACTGCCACTTAATTAGTGGCTACAAATGAGCGAGCATTGCGTCATTGCCTGAGCAGATTGAACTCTTATGATTGCGCAAATATTAAGCAGATACTGCAAACGGTTTGCCAATTTGCACTTAATTTGCCACGTACTTGGACACGATTTTTATGACGTGCCCCAGACCGAGATTTGAAATTAATTGAAAAAGAAAAAAAAAAAACGGTGTAAAACACCAGAAGAGCCGCCAAGAAAGAAGTTAACCGAGTTTGTTTACTTGTTTCAGACAATCAACGGGACCAAACGCCGGCGGGCTCCTACTGGCAGCAACATGTGGCCACACCCAGCAGCTCAACACCCTTCGACTCGCCCTTCTACTCGGCCACCCATGGCCTCGTCCAGACGCACCCCTCGCTAACGGCGGGCATACCACGGCCCGTTCCCCTCAACAGCAACAGCCTGGGCAGCGGAGCTCCAGCCGGCGGGGCCAAGCCATCTTTGACCGCTGGCAGTGGTTATCTTAATTCGCGCGGAACTCTACCCAGTTCGGCCCGCTATCCAGCCAATAAGGCTTCGGGCACTGTCGTCGACCCCAATCCGAAGTCACCGTTCCGCCACCTTGATTTCTCAACGAGTGCCACCGCCGAATTGCGTCGCAATCCCGCTCTATCGGCTCCCGATGAATGTGCGCGCGCCTGCCGCGAGGGCGAGCCTCCCAGAATCTGTTATTATCACTTTACCCTCGAATATTACACGGTGCTCGGAGCGTAAGTATTGAATGAGTCAAGTTTAAATTTGCCATTTTCATTCACATTTCAATATGTGGGCACATATGTATGTACATACATACATATATGGTGCATACAGTCCAGACCTATATCCAAATCAAATTAAAACACCAGGAAAAGCTTAAGATACAGACTAGTCGTGAGGCCAGTCAAAGTGAGTATTAGGTTCATATTTTATTCCCACGCTATTACTTATTGCTGACAGGCAAATAAACAAACAAACAAAGAGAGAGAGAGAGACATGAGGCAACACAACAGACAGTTTGCCAGTAACTTTGTTGACGAACGCCGCAGCAACTAAGTAGACGCGGAAAGCCATGCGAAACGCGTTCAATACACTTGAAGAAAAAAAGGGATGCTAAACTACAAAAGGAGTAAAGTGAAAGCGTTTTTCATATATTTTTAAGAGGTCGTAAAAATCGATGTACATACATATATAGGAAGATATTTGTAGAACATTTTCAAATTTAAACATTCAATGATTATAAGTTTTTTTTTTTAGTGTTGCGAACAGAAAGATCTTTCGTAGATACATAGTTAGCATGCATATATAGACGATAGCTAGCGGCTACAAAGTCTAAAGAAAATGTGTGACCACAGACCTTTTTGGTGTTTCGATATTCCTCTAAGGTAGGTGACTCTCATCTTCCATCATCTGTTAGCTTTTCGTTTTTGAAATTATGTACATCAAAAGAAGCATTTTTGTATCTATAAAAATGACTTAAAAATCTGAAGTTTTTTTTATGCTTGAGAAGCTCTGTTTATACTGGCAAAAGGCTTATTAACCAACAATAACGTATACGCAAGGTAAGCCAGCTAAAATAATAGTATTTGGATTAACATTTGGATGTTAAGGATTAAGAAAGATAAATAGATACATTAGAAAAGAAATAAAAATAGAAATTGTAAAACATCGGACTGGCTTAACTAGCTTTTTTGTGCTATCTAAAAAATAGTTAAGAAATTGCCACAAAATTTTTCGAGAATCTTAACCTTTTTGCTGGCAAAGTCCCTAGGGCCCTACCTTAACTTACTTCTTCAAGTGTATTCCAGATGATTTGCCACATTTAATTACTCAGTTTGTTAATTTTAACAACCCGCTCTTGATTCTAATCTTACAGACTTACGTCGAAAGTAAAGTCCATTTGAGTGATATGTAGGACCATTTAAATATTCGTTCAATGCCTTTACCATATTTCTCATTTTATTCGCTAATTTTTAGAGACAGACTAAGCTTTGATAGCTTAATTTTTCATAACAAATTTCCTATATATTTAGTTGCTTTTAGTTAATTGAACTCCGTAAAGTTGACTAATTGACATTACCTTAATATTTCATAAGCTGTTCGTTTGACTATATAACCGATTGAGGAATTTTATGGGTTTTTTGTTTAACAAACTTTTTGAAATATACCCCTCCCCTATGCGTCCCTCCCCTGACAGGGGACACAACTCAATCAGTGGCGAAGCTTGGACAAAGTTGAGTTGAGGTGCGCCACTCAAACAATGTGATAAAATTGTTGCCACCAATTTGCAATCTGCATCCGTTCATTATTATTTCGATTGCGAGTATGATGAACTTCCTGTAGTCGATGCAATTTTCCAAGCGCAAAAATGAGGGAAAAGCAAAATGGTTAGGCGAGACCGGTAAACATCAAATATTTCACTCAGTCCTGATATTACAAAGCTAGCAACCCGGGCCAACCGCGGGGCAAACAGACAATGGCATGGTTGATTTGACAGAGTGCAGTGCAGAGCAGAGCAGTCTGTAGTATATTGTGGACATGTCTTGATTTTCATTCGGTTTTCGGTAATTCGGTTTGCCTTCATGCCTATTCAGTTTTTGCACAATTCTCTATATTCGTTCGTGTCTCTGTGTCTTCTCTTCCGTACAGGGCATGTCAGGTGTGCACGCCAAACGCCACCAACACGGTGTGGAGTCATTGTCAATGTGTTTTGGCCGATGGTGTTGAGCGAGGCATTCTCACGGCTAATCGGATGATACCTGGTCCCAGTATACAGGTTTGCGAAAACGATAAGGTTGTCATCGATGTGGAGAACCATATGGAGGGCATGGAGGTAACCATTCATTGGCATGGTATTTGGCAACGCGGCTCGCAGTACTACGATGGTGTGCCATTCGTTACCCAGTGCCCCATTCAGCAGGGCAACACGTTCCGTTATCAGTGGACAGGTAATGCTGGCACCCACTTCTGGCACGCCCACACTGGTCTGCAGAAACTCGATGGATTGTACGGCAGTGTTGTTGTGCGTCAGCCCCCGTCCCGGGATCCCAACTCGCATTTATATGACTTCGATTTGACCACTCACATCATGCTTATCAGCGATTGGTTGCACGAGGATGCCGCTGAGCGTTATCCGGGTCGTCTGGCTGTCAACACTGGCCAGGATCCCGAATCTATGCTGATCAATGGAAAGGGACAGTTCCGTGATCCCAACACTGGCTTCATGACCAACACTCCGCTAGAAATATTCACAATTACCCCAGGTCGTCGCTATAGATTCCGCATGATAAATGCATTCGCATCCGTCTGCCCAGCTCAGGTCACGATCGAGGGACACGGCATGACCGTTATTGCCACTGATGGAGAGCCCGTGCATCCGGTTGATGTCAACACAATCATCTCATTCTCAGGTATATGATCTAATCTAATCTTAATATACGCACAGGAAAAGCAATTGCTCAAGTTGGATTATGGTCTCCAGTCTCCACCCATAAGACGGCTTGTTTTTGTATCAATGCGCAAGCATGTAAATCTGAAAAATACGAAATTCTGTCAATGGCCTGGTGTCATAAGAGTATTGTAATTAGCTATAGCCCCAATTAGACAAACCTGCATAGAGCAGACCAGTTGAACTGCAGTTGTGCATGTATGTAAGTAGTACTTCCAGCAGCCTTTCACTTTTTGCCGTCCGTTACGGTTTTGCATTCCTTCTGCTGCCCACGACCATCAGATACATACATACATACATACATATAAGTTTGCATATTCATGCATAAATACTTATATATGTATGTATATGTATAGAGAGAGAGAGACAAATGTAGATTCAATGGATTTGTTAACTTGTTGGCCAGCTACTCACTCATACCTACTAACTAACTAATAGGGGGCTAATGACAAATTTAAAATATTATAACCAACAACTTGCCCTACTTTACATTACAAGTACAGTCATTTATGCATGTTATACTTGTTGGCCAACAAACCACAAATCTACATAATTCCGATTCGATCAAGAGATCCAAAATGAGCTAACCAGTGGCAAATATTTAAAATTTTATCACAGCCAACTTTAGCCTCAATAGAATGTGGAATTCAATACGCAGACAGACTAACTAAATCAACAAGGTCGTCTAACTAGCTAACTAACAGTAACATCTGTTGTTGTTGTTGTTGAATAAAATAAATATATGCATGCAGATACATTTGTATCTTACTTACCTGTCGATCTATGTATCTTACTGACTTTGTTTTCAACCTTTAGGCGAACGCTACGATTTTGTTATCACCGCCGATCAACCTGTGGGTGCCTATTGGATTCAACTTCGCGGTCTTGGTGAATGCGGCATCCGTCGTGCCCAGCAATTGGCCATTCTACGTTACGCCCGTGGTCCCTATCAGCCGGCATCGCAGCCGCCCACCTACGATGTGGGTATTCCGCAGGGTGTGGTAAGTCATTTTTATTTGCTATGTTTATATGGATTTTTTTTTTTTTTTTTATTCGAAAAAGACTGTGTCGGTCGATTGTTACTCAAATCACCGAACCTATATCTTTTTTACTAATAACACCGAAACGCCTTGCGTTGCCCCCGTGTTGAACCGAAATGCAAATGCATTTGTTTAATGAGTTAACCAAGTAAGTTCATTTTCCATATATACATATGTAGACCTATAAGCTTTGATGTCAGTGGCTCAGACAGCAGACAGAATGACAGACAGACAGACAAACAGACAGACAGTATTGTATATTTTAATAAAATTACAATTATTATTTCATCAGCACTTTATATACATATATAGGGAAGACTTGGGAGCTGTGACGCGGGCTTCTGTTCAATATTCTGCATATCTGAACGCTTTTACATTTTATGGCAATTTTGTCGTCCAAAAAAAATATTCCAAAAAATTTTGACAAGTGATGAAAATGAAGATTTTGTTGTGAAATCAAAAGACAAACATTTAAAAACAGTCCTGACACACTCCCTGACAATCAGAATTCCCTTAAAGTTCTTAAGTTTTAGACTGATTTTACTATTTGTATATACATAAAATGATTGTTAGATAAATTAAAAGTATTCACATTGCTTTCACTTAGTTTTTTTTTTTTTTTTTTAATTAATACAATGAGAAACTTGGAATCATCTGCATTGCTCAAGTTAGATTTATTATCCGATTTGTGGAATAACTAATGATTTCCTATAAAAGCCAACATACATTACAATCGGAGCTAGAAATATGTAGTATATACCAGACAGAAGACACATTTAATAGGCTTAAGGCTTTTCTCTATACATATATTTAATGTGTATGAGCTTAAAAGATCACTTTGTGATAGTTAATAACACATTTTCTGTAAATAAGTCTGTGTGTAAGTCCGATGTATGATATGTAAACTACAACGGCACCCATATCCAGTAGAGTAGTTGCAATTCAATTTATTGAAATTGGCATATCTAAAACTATTATATTTTTCTCTATCTTTCCCACTCCAAAATGTATCATATGACCACCAAATGCAACTCAAAATGTTGTATTTTCGCACTTGTATATAAACAAAAAAAAAACCAAAAACACAAATCTATGTACTATCAATTTTAATGACTCCGTACATGAAATGACAAAACGAACCAAAAAATATATAACATCAAAAAGGTCATGAACCCCTTGGACGCCCAATGCAATCGCGATAGAAACGATGCTATTTGTGTTAGTCAATTGAAAAACGCTCAAGAAATAGACCGCGGTATTCTGGCCGAGAAGCCCGATGTGAAGATTTTCCTACCATTCCGTTTCTTTGTCTACCGTGCCGAGGATCTCTTCCAGCCCAATACCTACAATCGCTTCTTGGGTAAGTAGAGACACTTAATCCAAATTAAATTCAGCATATTTACTGAATTTGTTTTCTCTTCAATTCAGTTGCACCCACGGGAGATCATGTTATCTCGCTTATCGATGAGATTTCCTACCTTTCGGCGCCGGCTCCACTCACCTCGCAGTATAATGAAATCAATCCCGAACAATTCTGCAATGGCGACAATCGCCCAGCTGACTGTGGACCCAATTGCATGTGCACCCACAAGATTGATATACCCCTCAATGCCATTGTGGAGGTTGTTTTGGTCGATGAGGGTAAGTTTTTGCAATTCAAAAATTGTTTGGAATTATTCCACTAACAACTTGTTGATCCTTTCTGCAGTGCAACAACCAAATCTTTCACATCCCTTCCATCTGCACGGCTATGGATTCAGTGTCATTGGTATTGGACGATCACCGGACTCCACTGTCAAGAAGATCAACTTGAAGCACGCATTGGACTTGGATAGACGCGGTCTGCTACATCGACAGTATAACTTGCCACCGACTAAGGACACAATTGCAGTGCCAAATAATGGTTATGTTGTCCTACGATTCAGAGCCGATAATCCTGGTAATTAAAAAATCCCCCAAAGAGTTGAAATGAACAAACAAGTTAACATAATTTGACTTTCTTTTACATAGGTTTCTGGCTCTTCCATTGTCATTTCCTATTCCACATTGTCATTGGTATGAATTTGATTTTACAGGTTGGCACAAATGCCGATCTACCGCCAGTGCCGCCTGGTTTTCCCACGTGTGGTGATCACACTCCACCCATACCCATTAATTAGGAGAAATGGTAGAAAAAAGCAAACAAACAAACAAACAAACAAACAAAAAAGAACAAAACAACAAACAAACTGAACATAAATAGAAATCGATGCGAACAAGACCTCTACCTACTGATTGAACAGTTTTGTACAAAGCTTAAGACACAGCACAATAAGTATATATGTATGTATGTATGTATGTATTTCTATTTGTATATACCGCATGATGACGCACAGAGTCCTAGTAACGAACGACAAAAAAAAGAAAAACCACTGCCAATGCCTAACTGTAAAAATAATACTCACAGTCTTTGTAAGTTTTTCCCCCTTAACACTACACACCTAGACACCTACACAAACACACAGACATCCTCCAATAGTTAAATGCAAAGCCCCATAAACGGATGAAATCGAAAGGATTGAAGCTATATACATATATATACACACACACCTTTCTATCTATTTTATCTACCTGCATGTACATACATATGTGCATATAATTTTTTTTGTATATACAGAATTTGTTGTAAAAAAGTATCTGCTGTCATACAGATGTAACTAGCGATGTACTACTATCTAGAAATTGTTAGCCTGTTTTTGTTTCTTTCAATTGGACCAAGCGCTAGTTACCTGTATTGTTTAAAAATTATAGACACATAGAAGATATACACTACATCTAGGACCTTATCCCTGCCTGCTGGTGCCTACTTGTTCAACACTTGTCCAAATGAAAGCATTTTACGCAATTCTTAGCAAAACTTCTTTTTTTTTTTGCTATACATTGCCCATTGAGAAATCAATCGATCAATCTTTAAGTTATAAACAAATGTATATATATAGAGAAAGAGAAACATCTATATATATTAATTAAATGAATAAAGCTATAAATAATCTAAATGTACATAAAATTCTTATAATGAATAAATATCTATATATATATATACATATAATAACGCTTAAGCTATTTACTTTGCAACCAAGTCACATCGCACAGCTGAAAAGATTGTACCCAACGAAATTTTGAAAAAAAATTTAAACAGAGAAATGGCCACGCAAATATTCAAATGTATTGTACACCTAAATGAATATCGATTTGAATAAAAACAAAAGTCCTATCCCACATATATAAAAACCTACAAAAGTTGTACATAAAAATGTCATTATATAAACTTTCTTCAATCAGTCATTAGGAGAGTATTATTAAGTTTATTGTATACCCCATATATATAAAAATACTATTCACAGATTCTTAACCCCCTGGATGCCATTTGCGATCGCAAGCGAGCCGATGCGATTTGTGTTTCCAATTTGAAGAACGCCAAAAAAGTCGATAAGAGCGTTTTGGTTGAACGTCCCGATGTGAAAATCTTTTTACCTTTCAGATTTTATGTTTATGAGCCAAAGGCCCTGTTCATACCGAATACATACAATCGATTCTTGGGTATGTTCTACGTTAATTAATTAACTAACCGTTTTGTTATTAGTTTTGACATATTTTGACTAACTCGATCCTCTCTATGCTTATGCTCGTGTGATGCAAAAAATGTTTCTAACAAAACGCTATGCAACATGCTGCTACAACATTCGCCTACATTCGCCTACATCCCATACGTGTAGTGGTGCCCAGTGGTGATCATTTGACCTCACTGGTCGATGAAATCTCTTACATATCACCACCGGCTCCGCCCCTCTCGCAAATCGATGATATTCCACCCGAGTACTTTTGCAACGGAGACAATCGTCCGCCCAACTGTGGCCCCAATTGTGAATGCACTCACATGGTTGACATACCGCTCGGTGCGATCGTTGAGGTTGTGCTGGTCGACGAAGTGCAGCAAGCGAATCTTAGTCATCCATTCCATTTGCATGGCACTGCGTTTTATGTTGTGGGACTTGGTCGCTCGCCAGACAAGTCAATCAAGAAAATCAATTTGAAGCATGCCCTAGAATTGGATCGCATGGGAATGCTAGAGCGTGATTTTTCGAAACCGCCGCTAAAAGATACCATAGCAGTGCCAAATAATGGATATGTGGTGATGCGTTTTCGTGCCGACAATCCGGGCTATTGGCTCTTCCATTGTCACTTCCTCTTCCACATTGTTATTGGAATGAATTTGATAATCCATATTGGCACACAAGACGACCTACCGCCTGTGCCGCCACGCTTTCCAACCTGCGGTGACCATGTACCACCTGTGACTTGGTACTAGTATTTAGTTAGTTAGGAATCTAAATCCTCTCCCACTACAGTCTTGTCTATACTCGCCTATCTACCTACATACTTATTTATTAATGTTTCTTAGGCTTAAGTACCTTCTATATACCATATATATAGTTAATGTTATTCAATTGGAAATAATTGGATTGGTGATATCGCATCGACTGATAAATGCGTCTAGGTCGAGGTTTGTAATGTATTTAATTGTCCATTGGAATGCATACTCGTGTATGTGTGTGTGTATCTCCTGACTATGTATGTGTCAATACATTTAATTTGTAATATTAACAGCGAAATGCGATGCAATAAAACTGTCATCTAACCAGCAATACCAAATGCACGCATCTCCATGTATCTCTCTCTCTCTCTCTCTGTTTCTCTCTCTTATCAATCAGCAATTTAATCATTTGCAATCGACCGATTTACCTTTTATAGTCGCCTCCGATGCGGACCATCTAATTTCCCTAATCGATGAGGTCTCCTACATATCACCGCCCTCGCCCATGCTGTCCCAGTACAACGATATACCCGAAGAGTACTACTGCAATGGCGATAACAGACCAGCCGATTGCGGTGAGAATTGTCAGTGCACCCATAAGATCGATATACCCCTCAATGCCATTGTCGAGGTGGTCTTGGTGGACGAAGTGCAGCAGATCAACATCAGTCATCCCTTCCATTTGCATGGCACTTCGTTTTACGTTATCGGCATGGGCCGCTCACCAGATCTCAATGTCAAACGCATGAATCTCAAGCATGCCCTGGATCTGGATCAACGAGGAATGCTAGAGCGACATTATCTGAAGCCGTCATTAAAGGACACCGTGGCTGTGCCTAATAATGGATACACTGTTATACGATTTCGAGCTGATAATCCTGGCTTCTGGCTATTCCATTGCCATTTTCAGTATCACATTGTAATTGGCATGAATTTGGTATTCCAAATCGGCGGTCTCGATGATTTACCGCCAGTCCCACCCAACTTTCCGCGTTGTGGCAACCATCTACCGCCCATAACGTCGAGCTTATGGTAATAGCATTTGCCCACCTCCTCTCTGAACTTTGGGCACTTTAGTTTTAGGATACTCGTATCGTATTTATCGTATAGGCCAATACCAAATTTACTTACTACTCAATCTATAAATTTACCAAGAGAATGGAACCTATTACACAATAAACTAGACTCAATTTTTTTGTGTCTCCGGAAATGACGAACTCATTTAACTATTCCTAAGTAATTTTTGAAATAAAATAAGAACTATAACCCTCAACTTAATGGATTAATGTATATTTATTCTGCGACTCAGTAAGTCTTTAAATATTTTTTAACATTCTAAAATTGTTCTTTGGAAATGTCAATATCTTTTTCTTTTGTGTGTCTGTCAAAAATGATTTTATTGATATAAGTTTTATGCTTTAAGATTTATGGAAACGCTTGAATTACGTTTGGGTAGGGGCGGTGGAAAGTTGGGACTAGTCTCAAAGTTATTAAATTCAGTATACTCATTTCGTGTAAAATTTAGTTCTTTAGGCATTTCATATTCATCGCTTTGAAAGGTTAGATTAAAAAAGGAAGATTCAAAATTAGTTACCGATGATTGAATGCTATTTAGCCGGGAATTATCTGCAGTTGTCTCTGGTAGTGGGCTGAAAAATATTCAAAATTTCCTTAAAGTTACTCATGAAAAGTGTTTTCGATACTTACTTATCGATTTTTGAGGATGCGTTCGAATTTTTTAAGTTCAAAGGTTTCTTTTTATATTCCGAGTCCGAAATAGTTGATATATAGCATGTTTTATCCAATTCCTTGATAACTAATACATTTTTTGAACCCTCTAGGAGATCGGGATATGCTTTGATACCCAGATAGGAAATAATTGCTCCAAAAACTGTTGAACTGAAGAAAATCAAACATAGCATGGCCACAGTAAATTGTTTGCCATTATCCTGGGTCACAGTATCATCTGAATCCGATTCGGATGACAAAGTTACGGGAACATACAAGGGCTGACAATAGAGAGGCGATACGGCAATTTCATCTTGGGGCATCATGCAGAAGGTGTACGTATGATTCTCATGTAGATCAGGAATGATCAATTGGGGGTCTTCGTATTGCATACAGTTGTAGTCAAGTACCGAGGTTTCGCCACTCTCATCAGCGGATAACTGTTCGGTAAACCAAATTATGTTTAACTGAGCGCTCTCCTGGTATTCGGGAATCCAAGCACGCACACTCCGGTTCTCGTACAACTTCAAATTGAGATCATAATTGGGTGGTTCAAATACAAAAGTGCCCGATGAGTAACTTGCCGTCTGATTTTCATCATCCGTATTAAGGCTACGTTCATTTGCAGTGCTTGTACTTTTTGTGGCGCTCAAATAGGTATCCAATTCGATGGCCTGCGTGCAACTGAATTGCAATATTGGGCCAAAAGAAGCGACACTTGTCACCAGAGAATCATTTGCAGAATCCTGCTCATATGGCACACTTATGAGCCCCAAGGTGGTGGGCTGAACTGTTTCGATTTGGAATCCAACAGGTGTTGAGGTAGAGGCCGATTCTGCATCGCAATTCAAATCATCCAAATGCAGTTCATCAAAATTTGTACCAAAAAGCTTATATGGCATACGGCAATAAGGAACACTCATAAAGGAACTGGCGTGCGCATTATAAAACTCCATCAAGGATTGAAGCTGACAATCGCAGCGCCAATTGTTTGGCTCCATTTCAAAGAATGCATTACTTAACTCATTTGAATGGGGCAAAAAGACTTCCGAACTTATAGTCTTAAACAGGTTATGCGCCAGATTGACAATCTTCAAGTTGTGAGCTATATCCTCAAAAGCATCATCCTCAATGTCACTCAACATACAGTATTTCAAACGAAGGTACATCAAATTGGGCGTGGCACTAAACAGTCGTTTGCTTAGAGGACCATTAAATTTGTTATGGCTTAAATCCAAATGTATCAACTTTTCGAAGTAGATATCTTCGAAAATGCTGGAGTTGCTGTTAAACGAAATTCCAGCATTAAGTTTCAAATGTTCGAGTGTAGTTTGAACGGGTTGTAGGAATGTCATTCTAGAAATAGGCAAATTCGAATCAATCTCTAGTTTACGCAGCGAATACAATCCAAGTAAGACTCCATCGTTCACTTCCTTAAGTTGTAGGCCCATCCAAACCATGTGAAATACCTTTGCAAACATTGGGGAATTAAAGGCTCCACTCTTGAGCCTCGTAAAGCGGCTATCGGTGAGCAAAATCTTGAGCACAGGTAAATTGACTGACTTCCACCTGTTCTCAATGCAGCTAGAGCTTTGATTTGATATAACCAGCGATGTGATTACTCCACATAAGCTGCCGTTCATGACAACTGCCGTGTCCTCGTACACATTCTTATTATCAGAGCAAAGGATTCGGCAGGACATTTGAATGCACCTTTCGTTGGAGGTATTCGTTGTTATAAACAATCTGCTAAAAAAAGAAAGAAAGGAAAGGAATATACATTGTGAATATACGTTTATCAAGGCTTTAAAGAAAAAAACTATGGACAGAACTTTCAAAGTGCATTAGAATAAGGATTTTTTTTACCTTCATTCTTTCAAAGATTTTTCTGCCGATTTGTAATTAAGTCCGATCAAACTTTAGTTATATCAGCCAATACAACCTTGATTTTTTTAAGTATTTACTTACCCAACTGTCTCAACTGAAAAATCAAAACTACCATCGACTCCGGTTCCCATTCCGGTTCCGATTCCAATATCCATTTCGTTTCCCTTTCCAGGATCCTTGTCGTTTCCTATTCCAGGCTCCATAGTCTTCTCCTCACTGGAATCAGTTGTATCACTTTTCGTAGACGTTCCTAGAGCCGTAAAGACTACTACGGCTATAATGCATAGGCCAATAGTCAGCAAAAGCCAAGCAAGAATTTGTATGCACGTGTCGTTTACATATTTAGAACTCTTTCTAGAATCGCTGGATATAAAATTATAACAAATATTAAAATGAATTATCCTTATTTTGTGTTCTTAGCTTCTAGACAAGCCAATTTTTAAAGATTCTAAAAATGAGAAACATAATGAAGTAGCTAATGAATTTATATTCCCTGCAAATTTCGATTAAAAGCGAATATTTTCACTTTTATTTAAATTATATTATCGGAAAAAAGTACTAAGCCCAAATAAAGTGCAATTTCTCTTATCGAATTTGTTATTGAAAACAAAAATTCGCATAGACAAAATATCATTAATGCGAATATATTAATTGTAGTCAAATTAATATATTTTTTGTTAACAAAGTTTTTCCTGTATGCTTTTTAAACCCTTATTTGACCCATTTTACTTATTGGGTAGCTCCATAAATAATCGAATGAGTGGGGGAAAATCGCAGTCTACATTGTCGGATTTCTCAACAATTATTCTGAAGCTGTGGCTTACATTTAAATAGATTGAAATTGCCGATTCCATAATGTGAAACGCAAAATTTGTATTAAGCAATTTTACCTCTCAAAAACCTTTTCCTTGCTAGCCAGTTTTTCATTTGGACGTTGTTTTGACTGCTTCATTTCAATGCTAGGACTCAAACTCGACTGAAAACTATATTTGGATAAACATCGATTATACAGAAACGATATGGTACAGTTAATTTGCATTTACTTATCAGTTGACCGAACTTTATCTATTGATAAGAGAGAATATGAACTGATATCCCAAACCATGTAAATAGTCGTGATAATGCTCAATTCTATATTTGACTATATAATCAAACAAGTTGCCTTTGCTGTATGCAATCAAAAATCAAGTAATTCCATCATATTAATTTAGCCCACGAACTTTCTATTATTTATAGCAGATAATTTTCGAATTGGATACTGTTAAAGAAGATTTCATTGATATTGTATGCAGCAATTACTCGCAATATTCTTGGTTGTTACAACTTTAATCGATAAGTATCGAAATAATCCATTTGCATAGGTCACAGGTATTTCAAAGTCGAGACTCTTTCCACAAACAAAAGGCCTATTTGGTCTAGCAATGTAATATATATGTATAGTCTATAGTGTGATACTATTTGTGCATTTATAGCACTCGATGTCTGTTTTTAGCAACGTGCTGCTGCTTTGAAATCTGCTAGATTATTGCCCCTCAATGGGGTATTATTTGAAATCATCTTCAGACAAATTTAAACAATTGCAAGCCAACAGTATACATTTGCTTTTGTACAAATATTCACCTACACACATACACACACACACACACATGGCCAAGTTGAAAATTACTGTCTGTTTCCTGTAGCAACATATATCAAAGTCCCCTCTTAACACATGTATGTCAAAGTGTTATTGCTCTACACTACACATTTTTGTCAATTTATATTCAAGTGGCATTGCTTTTTGTATCATGTCAAAGAAAAACACTTGCCTACCTCTGGGTTTTTGGTTAAGTGAAACGTATAATTAATTGGGAGAGCGCACATATATTCATTGCACGATTACTTAGTACAACCAATTCATCATAAAAATTTGTATATTAAGTGCTCATTGTGTCTCTATATAGTTGGTTGTGGCAAGTCCAATTGCTTGAAAAACTCGCTCACTAAAACAACACGAGCTAAACATTCGGATTCTATCAAAGAAAAATCTACGAAAATGTCTCACAATTTGCGAGTAGAGACACAATCGACCTCTGTGAGAGCATGGTCATGTCTGATTTTCGGTGCACTGACCCATTCAAATTGTTTATTTATTTTTAAAGACTAGTGCAAATGTATATCTTTATCACAACTTGCAGCAGTTCTATGATTAACGACCTTGAAACGTTGTCTAGCACACTATGTAAACAAAATTTCCAATTGTAGGCTAATACGTTTTATCGAATTTAAAATAGACAACTAAACAAATGAACTGTTCATTGGTTCTTTAGACGATTGAGTACTACTCTATATCTAAGTCTTCATATCATCTAAATTTTTTCCATCTTAACAAGTTGTTTAATAGATTTATATATCAATGAAAATTTAACTATTTTTTTGGTATTTATGTGCTTCTTAAAAAGTAGTAAATTTTAAGATGTTTACAAAAGTGTAAATATTTGTTAAGACTATATAGTTTAACTAATACAAGCTTTTAGGTCGGTTTAACCATTAATTGCCATCCTAAAAATTGACTAAGAATCCAATTTTTTACAATGGAACGCTCCGAAATAAAATTTTAGATATTTTGTTCATTCCTTTTCTTAAAATTCGGCGACGGTTTTTATTATTAAAAGTGCAGATCTGAATATCGTGTTATAGTTTCAATATTCTTAATACCCAATGTTTAAAAACAGAAAAGCAAATAAGAACATTAAGTAAGGAATTTACAAATTAACTAAGAATACACATTTATGAACAATATACCAAACTGAACTAATCATATAATCCCATCGAGGATATCAATTAAATTACTTTACTGATAAGAGTTAGTTACCAAATATGATAACTAATTTTGTCTGGGTTATAAGCTAAAGCACTAATCAACCTAGTTTTGGGCTAAATATGTTGACCTTCTCAACTTTCTGAATTGGTTCGTCATTGGTATAGACAGGAATTTGTAGTGGATATCTTTGTTTAAATTCTTATTATTACTTACCCATTCAAATCGATCTTGAAATTGCACTTACTGATTGCACGTCAAAGATTGTTCGTCAGCAAATTGTAGATGGCTGATGTACACATGAATTTTAGCTTTTCTACCCTATAATGAAGACTCTAAAATGTGAGGAACAGGCAGAAAGAATTAGAAAAACGTCAAAGGCTTCATCTTCATTTTTTTATATTTTTTTGGGTTTAGTAAAGTTGCCAAATTTTTGGAAGTACTCCAAGAAAAACTGATATTTTATATCTTATGGGAAACGATTTCTTCAAAATTACCCCCAGATCCTCCCTTGAGTTTGAGTATACTATTTCCATTATTTATTAATGGGCTCGTGAGCGACTTCTTGTATGAACGGGCCACAAATAAAAACTAGGTCCGAATTGTCAACTTTAAAAATAATACGCGTCAGTGCATTCAAATATTTTTGGTGTGAGGCATTTCACTGTAATTGCTTGCCCAGCATCCATCCAATCCCAGAGATGCTATTGACTTACAAACGTACTCATAGAGAAATGAACTTACATAGATATATATATATGAATATAGACATATATGTATACACATATGCCGATTTATAGTGGATTTCCGAACTAAAAAATATCGTCAACGTCACGAAGCGCCTCCACCGACATGTTCTGCATAGAAAATCAATTCGGATGTATTTAGCTAGTGTGTGTGTTTGAATGTATGAGTGTATTCATTTGAGTGTGTGGGTTTGCGATATGAATATTTCCGTCTGTTTGCCTCCATCATCGTTTTTGACTTGGTCCAGTTGGTTCAGTTTTGTCATTTAGTTCAAGCAGAAAAATTTCCGCGTTCATTCTTAGTCGACTGCAAAAACTAGTTCAATACGCCTCTTCCAGGATCTATCTTAATAATCTAAAAAAAAAAATAGTGCAAAATGGGAAATACAACTATGGTTAGTGAAATCTCAAATACTTATAATGCATTCTCCATCTAAGGCAAGAAGTGATTATCAAGTTTTTTTCAATTTACCATTAGTTTTTGAAATATATTGTTTAAACTAATGTGTCAAAATTGTCGTGTATGACCCTCAAATCTTAGTTTCTATCACAGTGGGTCACGAAGAACATTTTGTGTTTAAAATATTTAGATCTTCAAGTATTTGTGAGCAGGTTTAATCTATCTTGGCTATTCGATTTCTGATATTCAGCTTGGTGTTTAATTAATTTGAAAAATGGCAGAGATAAAGTTTTTAAACGGTTGTCTATTAGACCAGTGCCCAATTTATAAAAATCGCCCTAAGCACAGTGTGGAGAGCGCCGCCTTTTTCTCGGTGATTCAAAATAAGGATAAACTTCAACATAATACTTAGATCATAACATAGTCTCTATTATTGAGGTATTGAATGGCGGTCACCGATTAAGAACACTTTTTGTTCCTGTATTTTAAATATTATTTTCTCGACTCGTTTAACAACATTTTCCAACAATTCTTTTTGCGCTGTATTCGAAGATATTCAACCTTTTATTAAGAAGAAATACCGCCAATTTTGCTATGTTAGCTTTTGTTGTTTTTTTTTCCAGGAATTTTGCCTAGTCACTAATTTTTAATTTAAATGATACATCTATAAACCTATGGAAAACGTTGTTAGACTAGTAAAAGTAAGGGAAACTCGGGCTTCTGTCGCTACTATTGACCATTTTTAAACCATTTAACGACTCTAGCTTGGTTTAATTGGCAATTTCAAGATCTTGGAAGCTTTTGGAAGGAAGTCGAAGTAAGAGTCTAAGTAAGAATATAGATAACCTATTGACAATCTTGATATATAGATATGTATATCAAGGTTTGATCTTTTTGATCCCCCATACTAAAAATCATTTAAAAAATACACATGTTATTGATTAAGAAATCTAGTCTCGACGTTAGGATTAACTCCCACAGTCCTTGCAAACTTCTAGCTAAAGTAAGTGAACCCTTTTTCAAAGAGTATTATCTGCAGCAGTCATTAACAACTCTTGGATGTTTGATTGCTAATACTACGACCCTTTCTCAACTTTCACTAAGACATTTTTCAGAAGACATCTTATTTATGAGAATGTTCAAACATTTGTAACATATCCGAATATTGAGTATACTATAAGTACAAGCTAAATTTGTAGTTATCAATTGGATCTTTGGTGATTTTCGCTTTCAACATGTGCATAAATATAATTGTTTTATGCGAAATGACAGCAAATACTTGTCGCTTTATAGTTGTTTAAAAATATAACACTCAGCTCATTTGGAATATGTGTTTATTTTAGAACACTATCACAAAGCGAAAAAGGTACAAAAATATAACATACACCAAAATTGCTGTAAATTATTGCTGCTTTTTTCAAAAAAAAAAAAAAAAAAACAAACTGAAAGATATTTATGCCTCTTTTCGTTTGTACTTGTACCTTACACTTGCCATGTATGTACAATATAGAAACATTTGCATCAACAAAATATACATGTAAATAACCCATTATAAAAGAGAAACTATTAAATTCCACTGAAAATGAATTGTTTTCAAATCAAAGACTTTATACCTATATTTTATAGGCATACATCGTAAAACCAATCTTAATAATAGTTCTGCCCCAAAGTAATATAAATGTTTTTAAATATTACGAGGGCTGCCGTATAGGTAAATAATTAAATGCAAATTAAATTGAAGTGAAGTCCTTTATTCGTTTTATTGGATTTTCATTATGTAATCATATTTATATTTCTTAAATCTATGGACATTTTAAATATAAATTCATCTTAAAAAGATAAGAAGTTAGTATTTAGTTAATTTAACGGATATGGGTATATTGACTCGGCTTCTTAAGCTGATATAGAATCTACATATATATATATACTTTTTGGGGTCGGTAATGTTTTCTTCTTTAAGTTACAAACATCTTACCAATTTTATGTAGAATAAAACCATTCGAAGGGGGAATATGTTGTGCAATAAAATCATTTATTGCATTATTAAAAATTTTGTGTTACAGGGGAGAAAATAGTATATCGATAGCGTAGGATAAAATATAATAGTAAAAACCTGATGCCCAAT
Organism: Drosophila nebulosa; assembly: GCA_024703675.1. Lineage (NCBI taxonomy): Eukaryota > Metazoa > Arthropoda > Insecta > Diptera > Drosophilidae > Drosophila > Drosophila nebulosa. The sequence goes on along the minus strand of CM045725.1, from coordinate 9,145,110 downwards.
AGCAAAAGCGAATTGAAAGCTTAGCCTTGGATTGACCTTATAAAAAAAGAAAACTCTATCAAGTTAATCAAATGTACAGCAGTTTTAAATTTCTCAGGTAGCCCTCGTTGTGCTAATATGTTTGTTTCTAAACACAGAACTCATCATTAATTCCCTTTTAAATACCTTAAGAATACGATATTACTTTTGTCAATGATGTTGAGGAGGAAATTTTATGCAATAGCAACATGTCGCATTGCATCAAATGTACCTAATGAAGTACCTATGTATGTTCACATATATATCTACATATGTATGTATGCGAATTGTTATGTAAATAGTTCATTTATGAAATGGATTATTATTATGGCTATAAATAAAATCGCGAGACCAAAGATGCAGGGGAAATCTGTTGTACGCACACCTTCGGTCGAAAGTACCTCTAACATGTGCAGATGATTTTTGAGAGAAAAACATGACAAACGAAATGTTTATTCTCACTTTTTATATTTGCGGAATTTGTTGTTTTATTTTATTATGTGTTCAATGTAGCTGCAACAGCGCATACAGCCGCCTTTAAACATTACAACTGCTGTGCCCCGTAATATGTGTTTTGATCGAGTCACGGAAGCGACCACATATTTATTCCATCGTCTTCAATCGAAACAGCAGGAGGCTTTGGTGTCGGTAGCAGCATAAGGGTTCGCGATTACGTTCAACACTCAAAATATTGGTTATAAGTGTCATAAAAGTTGACCTTCCATCCAAAGATTCGGAACGCGTATAAAGTGAATTATATTATATTTTGTATTACGTTCGCATCGTAATCCGACAAAATGAGTGTGAGTTTTTGAAGATGTCTTCTATCTTCGCACTGAGTTCACTTTACTGAAAGTGATACAGATTAGATAAAGCCATCCAATAATTTTTCAACTTGCATCTAAAGACGTTGCGACAATCTTAACTAAACTATAAAAAATAATGAAAAATAATCCTGCCTGCTCATAACAATTGAACAAATTCTTAGGGTTTTCCTAAGACAGTTATAATACAAACAGATTGTTTTTGTGTTTAAGTTGAGTGATAACAAATTTCTGTTGGATTTCATAAGTTTTCCTTGTTATCCTAAAAGAGCACGCCATCCGATTATTACAAATGGTTTACAGCATCAGAGTTTACTCTTCAAAGCTACAAGATTGTTTTAATAAGTCGTACAGTTTTTTTTTGAAATGCGAACTTTTACTTTTGAAAATTCAAATTCTAGGTGATTAAACATCGATTTGTAAATTGGCTAAATAATAAACCAAGGTATCACTTAATTAATGCAAACTTCAATAACATGGTGAATTGACTTCTGAAGAGGTTTTAGGAACAATAAATATCAAACCTCATTTAATATTTTGATCAAAAAGGGCGATTCAACTTGTTCTCTCGTTTCTGCGGGACTTATGCATAAAGGCCTTTTTCTGTTTATTTTAAAGCTATGACTAAACTAATTATTGTTTTCATCTTTTTTATTCCAGGACGAACTTAATAAAGAGCAAATTGTTTGTAAGTATTTGCATCCAAGCTTCATGCAACTTAGTGACCAGAATTAGAGACGAGTTACAGATACAAAGGTATCTGTAAGACTTGCAAGAGTGGATTTCTGGAACTCAGTCTTTAATTGGCTACGCCTTTACGACATTTTAATATGTGTATTTTTTTTTTCTCTTCTCTCCAGTGCTGCGCAACGCGTTCAACGCGTTCGATCCAGAAAAGAATGGCTACATCAACACTGCCATGGTGGGAACCATTCTTAGCATGTTGGGACATCAATTGGACGATGCCACGTTGGCCGACATTATTGCCGAGGTCGACGAGGATGGTTCGGGTCAAATTGAATTCGAGGAGTTCACCACGTTAGCGGCTCGTTTCCTGGTTGAAGAAGATGCTGAAGCCATGATGGCCGAATTGAAGGAAGCCTTCCGTTTATATGACAAAGAAGGTAATGGCTATATCACAACCGGAGTGCTACGTGAAATTCTGCGAGAACTCGATGACAAATTGACCAACGATGATTTGGATATGATGATTGAGGAAATTGATTCTGATGGTTCTGGAACTGTTGACTTTGATGGTGAGTTTTGGCTTAGCAGCTTAGATTCAAAGAAGTACTACGATTTCTATACTCTTTCAGAATTTATGGAAGTTATGACTGGAGGTGATGATTAAGCAGGCCGCGGCTTCCGAATTCTCGTCCAACACTCTTTAATTATCTTTAATATCCAAAAGTATTTCAATAAAACTGGTTAATCGATGCTTTCAAAAGAACAAAATTAAATTAAATGCATGTAACTGTATTCACAATGGAAATTTAAATAAAAACCTGCATCAAAAATAATCCTTGCTCATATGAAACTTGTACTATCTGAATGATAATAGTAAAACTCCCAATTATATCCATCGTTGATGTTTCAGGCACAGCTCATAGTATTCTATTATGGTATTAGTATGGTTATTTGACAGCACAAGATAAAACACACATCTATATCTAAGATATATCTGTTAATGTAAGCATGATTTATTTGTAAATAATTATTATTAATTTATTTTGTATACAATTTTAATAAATATTAAAACGTCATTTAATATAAAGGAAGTCTGCGTCTGCAAAATTTCCCATTCAAATATGTATATACAGAGAAACCGAGCCTGAAGGGTAGTCCGATTCTGACAGTGTCTGCTATCTATATATGTATATCAGATATTAACCTGTAAATATTGAATCATAATTTAGTTATAAGAATATTTGTTTGTAATAATACTGCTACTACATATGTACATATACATATGTATGTAGGTTCATATATATATGTATATATATATATATATGTTCTTTATTGGAAGATGCTAAACAAATTCCATAGAAAAGTATAGCTTGTAGAATCAGCAAATATGTAAATCGACCTACAAATTGGGAGAAGTTTCAGTGTCCGTGTGTATCAGCGCAAACTCATCTAAGACCACTTACGCTATATCTCGGGTTCAAACGGATCGGACCACTCAATAACTTTATTTTTTTCCATGGGAAAAATTTGATTAAGATCGGACATCTGTATATAGCTCTCATAAGAACGATCGGTCAAAAAATCAATTTTAGACCAATAACTTTTTTCTTTTTCAAGCCATTGTTATAAAACTAATTGTCAGTTTAATATACCCATTAATACCGGTGCCAAATTTGACAAATATAAAGCGACTAAATCATATAGGGCACATAGGAACGATCGGCCCAAATTCCAACTTTGGACGCAAAAACAAAAAAAAAAAATGTTGACTTTGTATACGTTTTGTTTTTGCATTTTGACACCCATAATTAAGGAAGGTGCAACTTGCAAGGGTATACAAACTGCAGCTTCCCAGAAGTTAGCACGGCCTTCTGGTTTTCTATTATATTCTAACAAAAATTCAATATTAGTTCAAAAGCGTTTTAAACATGACAGTTATATGGGAAAAACAAATTCCAAACAATCACACTTTAACCGATGATTTGGAAGACCCGATACTCCCGATATATTTTTCTTAGTTTTCTTACAAAACTTAGAAGTCAAGGAGCAAAATTTTTTGTTGTCCACATAAATTTTTTACATGACAATCAATTGAAATCTTTGAGCACAGTTGTCCATAGTAAATTTTTTGATCTTTTTTTGCAAATGTGGCAACACTGTTTTGGCCTGTTTGTAAATTCAAAATTGCGTTTAAAATTTATTTGCAGGCCAACATAAAGACGATTTTAATAGATTTAAAATTTAATTTTATAGATTTCACTTTTGTTGGCAATATTCGGCATTCGGTTATCATTGTTAAATTTGAAAGATGTTTAACTTATTTGGCCTATCCCCGATTTGTCACCCACACAAAACTTGAACCTCAACTAGCCAAATTACGGTTAACCTTGCCTTGCTTTTTTACTAAGTTTAAGCGACACTAAAGTAGTTAACCGGAAATTTTAAACACAACATAAAATGTCATGGAGTTGAGGTTTCTGCTAGATCTGCATGAAAACTGATATAGACAATACTAAAAAGCATTGTTTTGACGTAAAATCTTAAAGTCAAATCTATTCCAGAAATGTGTCAAACACTTTTCGTTGGACTGGTATAGAAATAACACATTTTACATTTGATTTTAAATACTCTTCATGAAATAGACAGAAGCCTTGTGTAGAATAAGTTTTTTTAGGATCGAAGGACTCAAAAAACCTTTTCAACTTGATATGTCTCTGTCGATGAAGAAGTTAATGGCTTATGCACTGTCAATTAATAAGACTACATTTTCTCGCTTGGCAGGTGTATCTACATAAATCACATTTTTGTCACACCTTTCTAAAATGCGTTTGGCTCATTTTTGTCACAGTGTCTGTTTACACTTTTTCATTTACTTATGGATTCTAGAGACATTTGAGCACCGTATGAAAATTCAACACAACAACAATCATTAAAACAAATAATTACCTGTCATAACTTGCATGAATTCTGTGAAAATATTTTGAGAAGAATACCAGTGAATAAGCGTTTGATAATATGTTAGTTTAGAGGTTATTAACCTACCATCAAAATCAACCGTGCCTGATCCATCGGCATCGATTTCTTCAATGATCAAGTCCAAATCCTGATTGGAAATTTTATCGTCCAGCTCATGAAGAATGCCACGAAGGGTGGCAACTGTCAGGTAACCCTTACCCTCCTTGTCGTACACACGGAAAGCCTCCTTTAGCTCGTTTTGCAGGGCACCCACGTCCTCCTCGACCTCAATGAAGCGTGCCGCTAGCTTGCAAAACTGGCTAAAGTCCAGTTTACCCGATGTACCCTTGTCCACCTCCTTGATGAGGGCCTTCACAGCTGGTGGCTCCAACTTTTGACCTAAAATCTCGAGGATGCTCGACACATCGGCATGCTCGATGGTGCCAGCTCCGTCGTGATCAAAAGCTTTGAATGCATTACGGAGAACTGCAAAGAGCCAGATGGTCTTAGTTAATAGTCCCAAGCAAAATGGATCACAATTTATACGCACTTCGCAGTTGCTCTTTGTCGTACTCTGCCTCGGACTGTGAAGCAAAAATAATTTAAGGAAATCTAATTAATCAAATGGCCAATTTCACGTGTGCGTTGGGGAATACATCTGTACGAATGTATTTATAATGTATGGCCAATTGTAGATGCTCAAAATAGGAACTTGTAGTGCTGTTATATGATTTGCAATTAGCCAAATTTACCGCAGTGACCTGGTTTAACAAAATAAAAATCGACAGAAATGGATATGGATATCTATCAACATAAATCACACTTCCTTGCCATTGCCATATCCAAGTCTTTGAGGTGCTCTACCTACAATTGGCATGCTCAGCCACAGCACACTATCCTCTATGTGTCCCCAAGAGATTTGTTTAGTACTTTCAAATTGCGACTCCAAGGTCAAATGTCGTTGAAGATTTATTTGTGTTTCAGTTCATTGCAGATGATTCCCGTTTTATGTAATTGTTTCCAACTTTATTTTGCATCACTCACCATTTTGGATTAAAAATTAACTGCTTCCGTCGAATTAGTTTCTTGCAAAGTAATTAATACGATTTTTTCTCGGTCAGATCGGTCGCCTATAATCACTGAAACGCGTTAGTTTTATTTTGAAAAGGTTATTGAAAGACGAGGCAAAAATACCTTCCAATCGGATTGAGTCTACGCTAGCAAATAAACTATTTCATGTGGCTTTTCCGTGTGCAATCGGCATCGGCAACAGAAAATGTCAACACTGTGCCCAATAACAACACCATTAGCTAAAACTGTACAACAAATCGCAAACGATGGTCCCAATCGATGTACATAAGCGTATACATACGTATGTATGTATGTATGTATGTATGTATGTACATTAGACCGGACGTCCCCCGAATTGTAAATTTTCAAAATCGAATTGCCTTGCCGATCAAGATCAGCCAAGCCCTCAATACTTTGATTTTATTTTCTAATTAGTTTTCATGTATTTTCATGTAATCAAGATTTTAAATTTTTTGAGTTATCTATTATCGTTGTTTATTCCTTATATGTAATATATTAAACAACCGTTGTAAACGATAATAGTTTCAATCGTAAAACTATTCATATTTAAGAATATCTCAATTATTAAAAGTTTTTCAAAATTTTAAGCAACGTTTGTGCCTTTCTAAATTATTAAGATTTTTTAAAAGAATGTAAAACTTTATTGAAAATGCCTAAAAAATTTACAATATTTAAATATTAAAAAGTCACCAGAGTTTTAGTGTGAATGTAAAATTTCAACCGTTTCTTATGACACCGATGTCACGCAAAAACTTAAAATGGTTTAAATTATTCTAAATAAAAGATGATTATTAAACATTTTTATAACAAATGTTTACCCACTGTGCATTTGAAATTGTTAAAATTTTACCATTTATTCAGTTAAACTGAGTAAAGTTTTGCTTCGTAGCTCCTAAAAGTATGCCAAGAAAGCTAAACTAGCTACGCCTGTAGCTTTTGTGCGGGAAAAATAACTTATGAGATGACGGCGTTAATGCTTATTTTAATAATACTTAATATTTGTATTAGTAAATGCATGTAAGCCCATGAACATGGTTTGTCTTGTTTTCTCTCTTAATTAGTGGCAACTGTAAGTTTTATTTATGTATATGGTGCTTTGCATTTTTGTACATATGTACTTACGCAAAGAAGAAATTCATCTACATATGAATGTATGTTTTTTATCAGCATCGTTAGAACTCCGGCCGTTTCTGTATGTCTAGTGTATCTTTCTATATAAACTGCGATTTTTCAATAAATCTTCGTGTCTAAGTTTTTTGATGTCTGAAAAACGGGGCAGCCACATTACCTATTAATTAACAGAGGACGGCAAGAATACAAAAACTTCAACAGAATATATTCGAGAAGTTAGGAATGCAAACAATTGACTTTAATCCAAACAAAAATAAAGGTTAAGTCTAACCACACTGCAATTTTCTCCTTCTAACTCCTATTCAACTTCTCTTTTGTAAGAGTTTTCTGTACTTAATCTCAACTTCACGTGAGCCCAGTTTCAAATAAAGTTTACAGCCATGACAACTTTGTTCACAAGAGTCTTATTAGTAGTTTTTAATGAATTCTTGTGTTCGAGTGTCACAACAATGTAATTAATTCATTAACTTTATGATTTGTATTTTCAAGACCCCGCACTGAAAGTGGCCCCTCGGTAACCTCTGTGGGAATCGCTGGTAGCGGATCACTGGAAATACGCTTTGTGCGTGGCGGTATTTGTGCATATCTCACATCGATATGCTCAGTTAATGGTGCTTTCCAGGTGCAAGTGTCATAGATTTCAAAACTGCTATCCATTACAGATACAGGTTGTGAAAACTCTTCGAATGTCATGTAGGCCGGTATAACTTCATAGAGATTTGCATTCATATAGCTGCCACTGCTGGCTAAGCTTTCCGACGAATTATGCCGGGAAATGCATGAAAAAGTTCTACAAATTAAAATAATAAAATTATTATTAGGAAAACAAAAAATTATTGCCAACAGACCTATTTGTTTTACTATGGGAAATACCATCTTCTTTTCGCTTTAGCTTGTCCACCGTATTGCCTCGTGGCAAAACCACAATTTGTCCCGAACTGCATTTGGGTTTCATTACACGTTTGCTGCCTATAAGCCAAATGGGTTTCTGTCTTAGCACCAGATACATCGCTACCATTCCCAGGAATGTAAAGAAAACAACGCCCAGGATCATTAAAGATATTCCCTTGAAAAGAAATCAAAAATTTTAACTAAAAACTCTAGTAAGCATATATAAAGTACCTTGGATGAAATTGTACTTGTTAACCAACTATTGTAATAGGTGTCCAGATTGCTGCCCACATGCACAGACTTGCAACTGAAAGGAGAAACAGCTGTCTGCTGCGAATCGACCAGGCAAAATGTGTAAGCCACATTTGGCACTAGGCCCGTGACAACTGTTTGCAGGGGCATGGTAAAATAGCATCCCAGACCAAATTCAGCGGGCATCATCTCCATCATATAGTATTCCTTAGTTGTCTTTGAAAACCAAAATAATCCATAAGTAGTAGCGTCATCCTCATCATAAGAATTAACAGTCACTTTGACTGTAAGTTGGCCAAAAATTTTAGGGAAAAACTCAACATGTGGCCACCAAATATTCTGGCTAGTCCTCTTTACGCCAAATGAAAATGCTCTATTATTTGTTTCTGAGGTGCATTCCAAAGTGACGACCTCATTTGGCGGTGGAGTAGCAGATGTGGGCAACGTTGGCATCCATACTGAACCTCCAGTTGTGGTGGATGGAGTAGTGGCAACTGTTGTCAATTCTATTTTAGGAGTTGTGCTCTGAACGGTTGGGTAAATTGTAGGCGAGTCAACCGAACTATCATCACAGATCCTTGTATCAAATACAGACCAATCTTTATATTCATCCGGTGTTGTGCAGGGCAATGCGACAGCGGAGTGGTAGGCGAATATAGTGTTCATCTCCTGCACTAGGTCGCACTCACAATGCCAAAGATTATCGTTAGCAAATATACGCAGATCTCGTGAAATATCGCGATATCCAAAAATATTCTTAGAGATTGTCAACAGTTTGTTGTGGGATATGTCCAAATATTTCAAGTATTCCATTCCTATTTATAAGAATAAATTTAGTATAAGTCTAGCTTCTCGTCTCAACCAGTTAGGCAGATTTACCTTGAAATATATAGTTGGGTAGGTATTGTATATTCGAATAGGATAAAACCAAACTCTCAATCATGGTCAATTTACTGAAGCAATCTTCAGCCAGATGATCGGCAAAGTTGTTATGACTGAAATCGCCGTAGGAAAGTATGCCGAGCACAGAATCGCTGGAAGTCACATTTCGCAGACATTCGATTCCAATTTGTAGGCCAAGGTATTCTATTTGATATTTAACATTATCCAAAAAGTCGGGATATATGCAACTCAATTGCACATCATGCTGTCTAATTGAAAGATTTTTGAAATAAGTCGAGATATTTGTAAAGAATCCTTTGCCTATTTCCTCCAAACGCAGATCTTCCAAGATGATGCGGCTAAAGATGCCTCCGCCAAAAGCTCCATCTTCAATTTTCGAAATGTTTGATATGCCTATATAGAGACTTCTGATCTTATCGCTATATGTGGAAAGAAATCCAACAGGAATTGTGGCATCGGGAAATTCATAGCTATATAAACGTAGTTCATCAATTACATGGCAGGCTTCCGTCTGAGTAAATAAGAAATTATGAGAGTTTACTGGCAACTACTTAAATTCAGATACCTACATTATTGGTTTTTGCCATGGCATTTGTAATGTCGCTGACAATTTGGTTTTGTCGTCCATTGAAACAGGTGAAACGACATTGGACTTGCAGACAATTTGTGGGCTTTGCATCGAAGGTAATGCCAATGTAGGTGCTGTCGCATAAACAAAATGCTCCATTAGATTTTAACATGAATTTGCGCAGAATTTGGCTTTAACGGTGTATTCTGATAATGATAGTGATAATCGCACTGATAAGGCTAAATCGGTAATCAATTTCAGTCCCTACTCTACAGATTCGTATTTGTTACGCATCGCACAAAAAAAAACAAAAATGCTTTGCAGAGAGAAGCGTTTACAAAGTGTCTATAAATGCTTGAAAAATAACCTAAAAAACTGAGTTTGTAGTGCCCCTTTCACATTGCATACTTTAAGGAGTCACAAGTAATTTCTTTTGCCGATTTTCAAATCACATACTAGCCACCTTATCCCGCCATATAGGGTATTCAAATCAATGGTGACACATCGTTGTCTATGCAGATTAGGAATACATATACATATATTTGTGTATACCTTATGTTGGTAATGGCAGTTCTTAGCAGTGCCACCATCTCATCTATTTTCAGATCTGGAAAGTTAACTGCACCGCTGCTATTCTGATTAGTGTTTTCCAATTCGCATATCGACAAGCCAACCGAATTAAGAACTAAATAGATGGTTAATATGGATCGGGATGTTAGCAAGGCCATTATTCAGGCAATGTTTTTTTGTACTAATGAATACGAATATTAATCCATATCCCTCAGCCAGCTCTGCTCGACTAGCGGTTGTACGAATAAGGATATATGTAGATAAATAGTGGGAGCTACCGTATACCGAACGCACTGAGTAACAATAATCAACTGGTCAGCAAGTTATCTAAGCTTCAATGAGTTGATAAGTGAGAATGATAGTAAAATTATGAAAGCCAGATATGCACTTATTAAGCTACAAAATACCCTACAGATACAGAGGTCACAATGGGGTATAAAAAAAATAAACACATTTTGCATTATTGATGTCGACATTTACAGTTTTATTCAAATCATTTTGTTATTTTCAAATATATGTACTTATATAATTTATGCCGATATCTAAAATCTTGTGTGTGTATTTGTGTGTGTGTGTGTGTGTGTAGTGTTTGTTTGTTTCCGAATAGTGTTTACATTGGATTATTTGAAAATATGTTTTCATTATTCCCCACCCAAGTGCAGTCCATAAAGTTCAATCTTTCGATTCATCATTAAACTGTAGCCTGGTGTGTAAACACCTCATTAGATATATATATAGCTTTTCACATAGTACAAATACATCAGAAAACTGGATGACATTTTTGTAAATCTATCGCCTGTTATGGTACTATAAACTAATTCTATTAATTTTTGTTACGAGCATTAGGTCGTTCATTGCACCTACTTATATCTAATCCAACTAATTCTAGTGCTAAAATCTAATTCAAGTTCTTAAACTTTTGCATATCATTAAAATCAGTTGCAAGATTTCTACGCACACTTATTCTTTGCTGGATGAGTCTTACGAGGGATGTTTTAAAAGTTTCACAATAAAAAATTCAATGCTTTAAAACAATAGAAAGAGAGAGAGAGAGAGAAAGAGGAATAAAATACAACCAATTTGTAATTTTTTTTAACAAGCGCTCACAAAGTAATTCAAAGTAAATGCAAAGTTTTTAGCCACTAATTTTGTCTGTTCCATCAGATGATAAAACTCTCTGAAAGCCTCATAGCATGGGTATACAAATAATGTGCGTGTTTTTCTATCCAGACAAACTACATGTATCCATTCACCATATCTTATCCGTTCTTAACACAATAATACACAGATATTGGACACTAATATATTTCTATAAAGCATCGCTTAGTTATGTTTGAAAGGTTTTCAAAAAGGACCAAACCAAAAAATTTTGTTTGTGCATTGATTCCGAATTCAGCGTTTAATTAGATCTGAATATTTGCTTCGGTTTATTGCTTTTGCATTTTTAAACTAGTATTGCAAATTTAGTTTGTTAGTTGCACTTAAAAAAAAATTACATCTGCTAAAAAGCTACTCACAATTCTGACAACTGATTTACATAAAAATTTCAGATGCTCTATTAGTAGTAAGACCGATCGATATACATATACTCCAAGTATATTCAAGATCAAGGCAAAAACCAAACTCAAGACAAATAAATTTCGTATGGTAAAATAGTTTCCAAACAGGCAAACCAAAAGTATATAAAACTAAAGAAAAGTTTATAGAAAACGAATGGCAAGATTTGCGGTAATTGTACTTTACTTTTATAGCAGGGAATGCAACTTTTGTACTGAAAAGTTTATATATATTGCGGACGGAGGAGATGAGAGATCAGCCTCTATTTTATTGAGGTCACTGCAGTTAATTATGGAAGGTAAAATGTAAAGAAGAACTAAAGAATCCAAATAGTTTATCATGGAATAATTGGAAAACAATATGTTAATGTGCACAGCGAAAACCAAGATATTTTCTGGTTTCACTGAAATAGTTTTCTATTGGAGATGTTTTTTAAATTTATTTTTATTGTAATTTAAGTTTTTAATTCAGTTGCATTCCCTTATAAAAACTCTGAAACTATTGAAACTTGACTTCTAGTCACAACCGATTTAGCAACCGAAAACTTGATGTATTTCAAATAGTGTAGCTAACAAATATGATTTTGCTTGTTATCAGTTGACGCACATGGTGTTTATTTCAACGCGTAGTCTTAGCACACATTACTTAAAGAATAAACAAATTAATCTAACGGATGACATAAGTATTCTTAAAAGTGTATAGTTAAATTAGGTGTAGGTAGTAGAGAGTCACTAGTTGTAGGACATCACTTGGCAGATGAACATATGATTTTTCAGGGGCTAATCTGAGATACATTTCGTTTAAGAAATAGTTTGTGCATCTTTCATGAGGAGTTAAGCAAATACTAAATGCAGTTCAAGTTTCATTGATGAGTTTACAATTTTTTACTTCTGACAGTTCATTTAGTGACTGTTTAATTGCGGCAAGACCAACTAGTGACTCTTACCTACTTTAATGATAGCATAGTCAACGCATGAAGAATGAGTTGGGCGTAAATAAATTACAATGATTTCAAAAAATTAAGACTTATACATAAATTGTATGTTTCGCGATAGAACACATATCATCATCAGCATCATCTTGATCTTCATCTTCATCATCATCATCATTATTGGGATTTACATTTTTTTCGAAAATGTTTCGTGTTGTTGTAAACTAGGTATAAATATTAAATTGCTAAATTAAAAACAATTGTAAAGCGACCTTGCGCAACATAAGTAATTTCAATAAATAGTTCTGTTTGTTTTTCTTGTTAATAATCGCATATGCCATAGTATATGCCATATTTAGTAGCTATGTCATCAAAAGTATTCGACATTATAATTATTATTTTGCTGCTGCATTTAAATACTCTATTTACAAGTGTGCTCTTCGAGTACTTTTGTACAGATATCGCATTTAACCTGGCAGCACCAGTGGAATTTGCAGTTGCATCGCTCGTGTACTATGATATTTTTAGTGTTATATCCTCGTCCACAGCAAAGTATAGCACAGCCATCCAGGCCCGATGAGCTCTTGTGGCAAACCCGACCATGCGTCCCTGCAAAACAAAAATCATTTACAGATTAATCAAAGGTAGCCAAAGGTTGGGCGCAATCAGTTATTTACCTGGCCATTGCAATGGACGATTGCTGCGACACCAGTCAGGACTCTCATCCAGATATATCAGGTCGTGTGCTGTAGGTACTTTAAACAGTGTATTTTTAACTTGCAGACGCCCACGTTTGTTGAGCTTCACTTCGGTAGCTTCTTCGTATTTCTCACGCAAATAGTCACCTACGAAAAGATAGAGAAATTCAATATTCCGGGTTTCACTCAAGTGGAATTCCTAATATTACATTTAATTTATTTAAAGATACATAATTATAAGAAGTCTTAGGAAACATGGGTCATTTACAATGTGGAACTTCTCATTTCCAACTTAATCCTATGCATTTCTGCCTGAACTTGCAATAATTGCTTTTCTATTCTCCTGACTTCGGCTTGTTCTTTGGAACGTGCAATATCTAAACGTTCGAGAGCCTCTTTTTTAGTGCAGTCTAGATAGACCACATTCTCAATCCAGGACAGCAAGACAGATGTGTCCTCATCCTCATTTTCAATGTATCGAAGTTTTTGCGTAGTATTATTTAGATCTTTTCGCATATTCTGTAGTTCAAAATCTATGCGATACTCCTGCCGCCTCAGCTGAGATATTCGAAATTGTGATTTCTCAAAAATGTCTGCTTCAACGAAGTTGCTCTCGTCCAGGTAGAGTCTACTCATTTTAAATGATTGTTCATGCGAAGCTTACTAATCATATTCAAGTTTTATATATTCGTTTCAACGTTTTTTGTTTTATCACAAGTTTTCCAAAGAATATTATTTCTTATACTCTTAACAACCGAAAAGTGTTTCGAAACTAAACGTTCCATAGACGAACTTGGAACAGTGAATTTCTACACGTCTTTCGTCGTTCGTCTTCAACTCGTTTTCTCTTACTTCCTCTTCTGAACCGCCTTGCCAGATCGTCGTTGTTTAGCTTTTAGCTAAGCAAACCATGGATGGCTATGTATTATTTTCAGACCATTTCCACATGCATTCATTTCAGAGAGAATGCTTGGATTCCATATATCCACATAGGTTCTATGATAACATTTCTATCTTCTACGTCTAAGGTGATGACATTCAATGAGAACTAAAGCACATACATATGTATGTCTTGAATGGCACTACAAATTTAAAATAATGATTCTTTTTCACTTACCGATCTCCCTTATCGATGACAATTGTTGCCAACATGTAATCAAACTGCATGATCCAGAGACTCCATGGCATTTGCAAGTAATTCTGGTTTTTTTAATAACAGCCTGCAAAATAGATGTTTATTATAGTAAATTTAAAATAACTTTAAGAATTCACTGTAATAAATTTATATTGACCAGCACTTGGCTAGCAAATTCAAGTCTTCTTTTGTTTGAGAGCAAAGCAAGAGTAATTTGAACACATTTGAAATCGGTCAGTTTTCTTTAGAATTGACTTCTTTGGTGTCAAGTGGTCTGGCTCGGCTTTGTTTTAGCTAATTTTTACGATAAGTGGCATTGACATCTGTCTTGTTTTGGTTGCTGAGTATCTTAATTGCCACTTGACTTGTGTTGGCATTGAATGTCCATGGTAGCTCGTGTTCTGTTAACACATTTTAAAGTCATGGGAACATCCATGTTAAGAGGGAGATTATCGGATTACATAGAAGTTTTTTTTGTTATATGAAACTCTTTATAATGGTATTAGACACTTTTAATGCTTAAATTAATAAACTTAAAAGGAAACGTTGAATGTACTTTCTATTGCAGTTACTCACCCGTCGGCCTGCTTCATTGTTATGCAAATTCATTAAACTTCGTGCCTTGATAGTGGCGGGACTCCGAGGCTTACCATCTGGATCGCCTCCTCTAATATTGTAATTGGCACCGCTGTTCGAAGGATCGGGTGCATCACCAATGACTGCCCTCTGGTTCTTTCGCTTTCGTTTTCGTCGTTTGTTGTTGTTGTCCCCATTGAAAACTTTCGAATTTAAAATTTCCCGATTAATTTTCTCCTGTATCACATTGGAAATTTAAATACAAAACAAAAAAATATTTAAGCATTATTTACATATTTACATATTGTTGATGATATTTCAATCTGTCCAAGTGCAACCAGCGACAAGAACGTGACTTATATGAGAACAGGTATCTGTGCTGTATCTCACCTGTAATTCCATCATTTCCTTGCCCTGCAATTTTGAATTGAGTATTTCCTTTGTTATACGTTGTTGTAGCTCTAATAAGTCTTCATTGTTTATATGGGTGTCGGATCCCTTGTCATCGTCCTTGCGGAACAATGGCGGCATTGTTGTTGACGCAATAATTCTGTCTGATTGATTGCTATTGCCGCCGCCACCGCCGCCACCACCGCTTTGCGCCGTGTCATTGTCAAGCGACTTTAACGTGGTAGTTGCCAGCAGAGATTGTTCCAGATTATCCACGCCACCTGTTTTCGCATCATCCCCCTGCATTTGATTCCACCTTTTCTGTTGTTGCTGTTCCCGCAAACGTTTCCTCTCTGTGCTTCCCACTCCGCGTGTTTCGCGGCGTGTTTCCTTCTCTCGCACATCAATAAAATCGGTTGCAAATCTGTTAAGAGCAACGAGAGATTGATTGATTATTGCTTAAGCTATATGTAATATACTAATAAAGAGGCAATTTCCGTTCCAACTTACTTGTAGGCGTACTCGAGATTGTCGCCACAGCCTCCCCAAGTCCAATCGTCATGAAGCTGCTTTGGACGCGATCCACGCGAACATCCGCAAGAGGTCAATTGACCATCTCTACAGGCACGGGCTATGAAACTGGTCACCGTGGCTGCTGCCAATGCATGGATAAAGGCCATCTCTGGTGCAGCTGTAAAGAGATTTACATAAATTAAGATGGCGTCATGAAAATGAAACAACAGTCTATAGAAGATTAAACAAACCCAAGCTTGTCATTGGACCAAAGACTGTGTCGTCCTCTGTGGTGCTGCAGTTCCAGCGGCGATTTTTGAATTGAAACTGGCATTCCTGCAATGAAAATAGGTAAATTGTTGAGAAAACTTCTGCAATGGAAACTAATTGTGACGAATAAGATCAAATCACTAGAACATAATCTAAGTATTTATTTAGAAATTAGTTGAAATCAACTTACTTGTATTGCCGCACGTGCCCCTCGACTAATAGCCGGCATAACTCCTGTATGCAGGACACATAACTTCTTTTGACCATAGCTCAAAGCGTTGACATTGTAGCAATTGTCAGGATTTAGGTCAATGGGCTCCGAGTAGGCCATGGGCACTGGAGTTGTTACATTGAAGGGCTCATTTGAGCCCACGACGCCATATTGGGAAATTAGGAAATCCCGTCCACTGGCTACATCCGCAGATGTCATCACAATATCCTGATCGAATAGGTTTGCGGGATGGGAAAACTCGTTGAAAATCTTTTCAACTGTAGACCCCGAACTAGTATTACGGCTACGCTGCTGCTGCTGCTGAGAACGCGTTACTCGAGATAATATTTGAACCTCTGTGTCATCGGTTGCAGGGGCAAAAGAGGATTGACTTTTGAGTGAATCGGGTATCTCAATGGATACCGCAAAACGCTTAGTATTATTGATGGTTTGTATAATGGGCTCAAAGCGTGGTTGCATGAACTCTGCCTGACCACGGAACCACTCATCTCGCTCGCGTTGTCGCTGCTGCTCTTCGCGGCGACGCTGTCGAATGCATTTTGGTGAGTCCGGATTACGCAGACAAGCGGGACGCTTTGTGGGACGGAGACTTGCCGGATCTGGCGTAGTGGTAATGGGAGTTGTGGGGCGTATTGTTGTCGAAGTTTGACCTCCATTCAACAAATGCACTTGTGGCTGTTCCTGTTCCTTTGCGTCATCAACTGGGGGACTGCCAGCCCCACTGACGGGCTGCAGAAACGAGGAGACATTGTTCACCTCCTCCTCGTTGTGGTAGTAGCCACCGAAGGGCTGCTGTCCTGGGGTGTGCGCCCCTTGTGGCACCTTGCGGGTGGGCGGGGCTATGGGTGCTGCATACTGGAACACAGGTCGCTGCTGACGCTTCACACTCGCTGGCGAGCTGGGTGCTTGTTTGGCTTTATCCTTTTGTAAGCTGGGAAATTTAACAAACTTGGACTCAAAGTTGTTATTACTTTTTGTCATATTGTGCAAGAACAATATGTGTTTTTTCAGATCGTCTATATCAGATGTGGGGTCTGGGTCTGGAGGCGTTGTTGTGCTAGTGTATGTTGCGGTTGTGGCACGTCGCCGTGTGTTGGAAGAACTGTAGCGGGTGGGCGTTGCCCCGGTAAGGCGTGAAGGAGTAGGAGACATTTGCGGGTCTGGTGATGCATTTTTTAGGGCCATGGGCACAATGAACTTACGATCCTCATCAGTTAAACTAGCTGGTAGACCATTTTCATCGGTATCATCATCGAGCAATATTATTTGCTTTTGATCCATTTCCTCCTGTATCGGATGAACGCGCCGAGCCTGTGCATTTGGCGGCTCATTGGGCAGTCTCTTGGTAAGATCGGCCTTCACATAACCCGTCTCAGAGTCTCGCAGATCCACGGGCTTTATGAAGGTGCCCAGCTTGCGCAGACCCTCCTGATGCATATACGCTTGCTCGTCTTTCGTTATATTGAGCGGTATACTGGTATTGGCCAATTGTTCTTCATGACTGCCAAATTCGATGAACGGGGACTTTAGACCCAGAGTCCTAGAATAGATTGAAAGAGAATAGAATTTTGAGTTACGGGCAACAAATTTCCTTGCTATTACAATTAGTCTATATTGCCGTTTTGGGTTTTCTCAACATACTAATCAAAATATTATTAAGCTAATTTTATTTTTCTATAATTTATTTTACTATTATCAAGGGTTTTTTCGACACTTTCAGCTGTCTAGGAATATGAATAATGACCAAAAAATACAAGTACTCCAGAGTCTAGCATATGTCAATCAACAATATCAAAGTGCCTTGAACTTATTAACCACCTCATCTCTTCTTCTTCATCTGTACACAAAATGTTTTAAGAAAAAAAAAAACCGATTCGCACTTTAGAATTGAGTTACAAGATTGAAATGGTTTATTTATAAGTCTCCCTGGGGGGGCCAAAGTACCAAATACATTCGATTGAGGCGCTAGCTAGATGTCAACTCGTTTTAAAATTAATTAATGTGCAAAACTGTTTTCATGTAGCCCAATAATAGTGACAAAACACTTTTCAATTGGATAAGATAAAGTAGTTTAAACAATTAAAGCAATTCGAAATATTTGAACAACAGGAATATCTATGACAACTGAAGCACTTGATAGTAAGTTTGATTTTGCAATAAAAAGGCGTGTGCAATTTACCTTATCCACAGTATTGAAGCACTTTCATTGTCAAAGTAATTCGATAAAGCAATGGCAAATTATTTGAGCTCACTTCTGGTGACACTCGGTTTGGTTGTGTGCATTGCTTACCTGGTGCCAGGAGCGAATGCAGGAAACGATTATCTTTGGGGTGAGATTGGTCCCAATGACTACAAACTAGCCAAGGATACGGTGAAGAAGGCCTTCTTTGTGGGTCTCGTCCAGACGAGCACTTATACATTTACCCAGAAGGTGAGTCATCTAAATCATTTATGTGTATTCCAACTAACTAATGAAGAGATTCTCCTGCAGGATAACTTGAA
Organism: Drosophila nebulosa; assembly: GCA_024703675.1. Taxonomy (NCBI): domain Eukaryota; kingdom Metazoa; phylum Arthropoda; class Insecta; order Diptera; family Drosophilidae; genus Drosophila; species Drosophila nebulosa. The sequence continues at coordinate 9,126,415 of CM045725.1, read as the reverse complement.
CGCCCTAACCATTACCGCCATTGTGGTTACCGATAAGAAGAAGAGTAATGGAGCCACAGCCACATTAACTAGTGGTGGACCCGGATCAAAGGGCGCCACCATTAAATTCAAGTCAAAGCGGGGCTATGGCATCAAAGACGTTGTTGAGATTTGGGGCAGATAAATTTTGAAATATTCGACGAAAAAATATATTTTGTGCTGGCAATAAAATTTAATTTCACACCTTACACTTTCTCTTGGAAAACTGATCAATTTGGTTGCAGTTCTTTTCTATACTGTCAGCTAAGAACGTGTACAAGGTAATCAATCGGGGCTGTTCCCGTTTACACTTCAAAGGTAAATCACGTTCGTAAATCGATTTCTAAGTGGCTTAATCGAATCGATTAGATAAGAATTTGATGTTTAGAATTTGACCACGCTGAAGGACAATGAAAGGGCTGACCACGTTAAAACAAAATGACTTCGGTACATTTAAAAAGCCATCACAGACAGCTCCAATTTTAATAGAAAAACATGCTTCTTTACCCTTTTTGGTTGTTTTTTATCCAAATTTAGACTTGGTTAATATAGTTTCTAACGTGTTTACCAACTAGAAACGACACACTGCAATCAGTTTAAATCTGTTATCAGTTTAAAAAAGTTAAATTTATTAGTATTAAGACATACTTCTAGCACAATTGTAATTACTTCCAAGAGAACTCAGAATGGTATGGCATTTTGTGTTTTTGTTTAAGTTAACAACTGAAAAACTATTAGAAATACTTATGTATATACACAAAAATCCCTTGGCTTTCAATTGGGAGTTATTTATGTCCGTTTAAGAGAGCATTCCTTATAAACATTAAAGAAGATGATCAACAGATTGAGCTGTAACTATAAATTGTCTTTCTTTTTTTAAAGAATTCTTCCTTTTTTCTTTATATTTTCTTAGTTAAGTACAATTAACACCACCAAAACAATTTAAATAGAAACGTCTTTTTGGATGTTTAAACAGAGAAACTAATTTTAAAGCATTATGACGCTTTCCTGTAATCAAATGTTTCTCTGTGGGAATCCACTATTAGTGTTGTGTGTTAATAAAAAATCTTTAAATAGATTGCCTCAGTTATTGAAACTTAACTTTTTCAATGTTTTCATATGCTTGTTTGTAGAAAATATATAGCTGTTTGTCAATAGAAATTAGTCTTTTAGGTCTCAAGCAAAAAATTTCAATTTCGGTTTGTCTTTAGGTAACACTTTTCCTTAGAATCAATATAAAGTTAATTACCATAATAAATATATATACATAAGCGCCACATGAAGCAGAAAATTAAGAGCTATTTAGGAAAAACTTTTTGGTTCTTTTTTGGATAAGATACATTCTCGCATAAATACATATATTATTAGTCTGTTGAGCTTTAACAATTAGAAAAAAATATTATTATTAAATTAGTCTTAACGTTTATTAAAAATCTTTTTACTAGCAATAAGTTTTCGTAAGATGTTTTGGAATAACTAGCATTAACTTTTCGTAAGACGTTTTGGAATCAGTCCAAAGAGAAAGAAATTTGTCTACAATATACAAGGACATTGGGAATCCCCTAGACTTTCAGATAGTAATTAGTCAATTAATTTGAATTCGCAATGCAAAAGGTGTACTTCACTTAGCTTACTACCAGTATTAAGCTAAACCGACCAAGTAATGGAAACATTTTTAGGTCTTTTTGTTTCCAATTTCGATAGAGATACGCAGAATTTCCGCTGTGATACGCAGAAGGTGAGGTAGGTAATTTTACCTAACATGATCTCCATTGAAGAGATTCTCTTGCAGAACCACTTGAAAGCCATGACCATTCTCAGAACAGAAGACTCGACATGGAGCTGAGCCAAGCTAATTGTCGGCTGTTCCGGATCAATAGGCGCCACCTCGAAATTCGAAATTTAAGATCGCTAGTCATTAGAATATCAAAAAATAATTTTGTGTGTAAGCTCTTTCTTTTTTGGAAATTAATCAGATTGGTTGCACCTGTTTTATGTTGTTTGCCGGTGACATCGAAGAACAGTTACAAGCTGTTTCAACATGGTAAAGGTTAAATAATATCTCAATTCTGTTTGACAAAGACCCCAAACAGGTGTCATTGAGGCAGACGCTGGCACTGACACTATTCCATTATCAAAGTGGGCCAACCGTGGGCAGCGATTTAAGAACCGTATCGAAATCAAACCTGCACTATAAAAACGAAACCTAACAAAGATCCAAGCACAGTATACTTTCATCTTTGCATCCAAAAAGAGATCTGCTCGACCAAAAATATGTACCACAGTTTCGTACTAGTGTTGCTTCTGGCCTCGGGCATCTGTCTGATTCATGGTTTTGGTAGCTCAACTTCCAACGACTATGTATGGGGCGCCAAAACCACCGCTTCAACTCTAATCGCCGACGTGATTGTGACCAAGGCGAAGAGTCTCATGTCGACGGTGACCAAAACTTATACGCTAACCCAGTCTGGCACGGCTAAAACCATCACTTACATTAAGATAACGGATCTCAAGAAAATGCGTGGTGCCACGGCAGAAATCACCAGTGGCGGAGTGGAATCCACAGCAGTGGAAATTACATTTACATCGGCGAGGGGAGCCGGCATTAGGTCAAGAATTGAAATATGGGGAGCAACATCATAAATGATCGTTTTTATATTAATAAAATATGGTAAAAATTACATTAAGTGCCATCAAGGTCAATATGGATTTTTACTAAAAACAAAACAAAAAAGAAAACTATTTTATTTCAATCAATCTTGCTAAATATGGATATAATTTACACTTTAATCAAAATTGATATTTAAGTTGGAATTTCGCTCTGTTTAAAACTAATCAGTAAATAGAGCAAAGTGTAAGGCATTGGTGGAAAGGAGCATTCTTTAAACAAGGTAATTTCCAATCTCCAATCTTTCATCAAATCATGAAATTATGTTTATTTTCACACAAACACCTTTAAAAGGCTCAGTCCCATTTATTTTTAGATTTTATGATTTCTGGTTTTCTCTTAAACATTAAGCATTATACGCTATCGAATCTACAAAATAAGCAAGAAGAAAACTACATATTACAAACAAATTCTCCGTCTCTTGATCTTACTTGAGGACCATTCTAGCCATTTTTGAATAAGTGTAGAAGACCTTAAAATGAAAATAATAAATCCATCGAATAGGTTTCAAAATAATAGATATAAATATCCCAACAAGACGACCAGAATTCATAAATTTACAAAATATAGTTTTAAACAAAGCTTATATCAGATTGTTAAAGATTGACAACTAATCGGATAAGTCGTAGCCTGGAAATCACTTGAGTTGCATAATACAATGAAACTTTAGTTCCCGATTGAGAGGGCAATTGCCCCCTCCTCAACCACCATATTAAGAATTTGCCCTAATGAATTTGTTTATTTGTTTGCATAGGAAAAGTAATTAATAATTGTCTAGGTAAACAACAAATTCCCCATGACTCAAGACTTCCCATCGTGCATATTTAGGTCAAGATTACTAATGTACATATATCCCGCAGAGCAGACATTAATAATATTTATGTATTGTTCGTTGTAAATCGGTTGAGAAATCGCCTTTTTGAATATGATGCATAGCTAAAGTTTCTTGATCTTTATTTGGTCACGATAACATGTTGAAAGGACAGGGATATTGTTTTATAGTAAAATAAAATTCTTACACGTAAAACAAATGTACATTAAATACTTAAATTGACATTTATTTCATATATATGTATGTATATATAAGGATATATTCTCCTTATGTTTTGTTTGGATTTTGTTAGTTCACTTTTTTAAGTTTTCGACCCACTTCAATTGGGCACAATTTATTTTCCATAGATCTCAACTCGAAATATTAATCCGTAATTGTATTGTGACTGCAGCTTGATGTGAACAAAGTTGAATCCGGGACCTCCAGAGTAAATTGTGGCATGGCCGCCCGTGTTGTTTGTCACCTGGTCGAATGCCCGAATTCCCGTTATGATACGCCCATTACCAATGCCCTGAAGTGTGTGGAGACCGTTATTTAGGTACAATAGATTGTTGGTTATATATGTATGTATGTATGTACATAAATGAATGTATGTAAATACTCGTATGAATGATCCCTAATATGCACACAATTGGAAAATCCCCCACAAATCCTACAAAGAATCGTCTTCATTTGATTTACTGAGGCTGAGGCGCAATCGAAATATTTTTAGCAATGAGACGAACTTTTTCGCAATATGGCATCCGAATAGCTCTGATTTGACATGAATTGATAAGGCTTTCGATTTTAAGCATCCAATGTCAATAGACAAGTACATACTCTAGCCAAAAAGTTTAATTCAATTTACCTATATAAATTGGCAATATCAAAGAAGACATACATATATAATAAACGAGGCTTGAACTATCACACAAAGTGAATAGATTTCAGAAGTAACTATTGCCCCTCACTAGGCAAATCCGACTTTGAAGGGTATATTCAATTCGCCACAGAAACATTCACTTCGATTCGCCTATTGCAAAATAATACTCTATATATGTTCGAAGACCAATTACATGCGATTTTGATTACGTACATGTGCTTGATTAAAAATGCGACATTTTTTGGGATGTTGATTAACTTTTATGGCCATGTTGATTTAAAAGAACATAGAGCTATACTAGCACATAAGTATATATATATAAACTCTGAATTGTGTTTTAATCAAGGCTGTATTTACTTTCACTTATTTACCTATCTCTCGCCAATTGTTGTTAGTTATTTGAATTGATAGAGTTTAGTTGTAGAAACAATGCTCAAATATGCTTGTGCAAATCAGTTGAACCTTTTTTTAGTTTTATAGCTTGAAAACGAAGTTTTGAAAAGATTATTAAGTGCTTTTCATAAATTATAATCAATCGTTTTAATAGCTAAAACAATTTCGCATTTCGTATAAATACAAAAAGAGTGATTTTCAAAAGTATATTACAAAACAAAATATGGAAAAAGTAAAACTTTATAAGACTCTCATGCTTGGCAATATGTTGGAATATTTTGAAAAATTAAAAGTCAATTAAGTCTTACAAACTTGTAAAAGTGCGCGTGATTTTTTCCATTTTCCAAATCTAATAAAATAAATAAATTTGTTTAGCTTTAAAGGCCAAAATTTAGATCAGGCCGCTATTCCAGTTATTTATCTATCTTTTCATTGCATTTTATATATAATATTTAAAAACAAAAATATGCAAATTAGTTTAATAGAAAATATTAAATGATTCCACTTAGAAATGAAATTTGTCCCATTTATATAGTTTCACAAGAAATTTATTCCATTTATATGATTATGACAACATTTTTAATGTCAAGATTAGAGCCAGAAATTAGTTGGAAATTATAAAACATTTAAGAATCTTTGAATACAAATTTTAAAGAATGTGGAAAAGAGAAAATTTCTTTTAGTTTAACTCTGATGGGCTTAACAATGAAATGGAGAAGCAGATTTGAACAGGTTTTACTTGAAAAAACCTGAATACTCTTGCCTGCTAATCTAAGACTAGATTTAAAATTAATTAAGCATCAGAGAGAAACGGAAAAATTGAGGAACTATCCCATCTGTAGGATATGTTGCCAAGTGGCGAATGATGTGACTGTTTCTTGGTTTAGAGTCTTTCAACCTTCATTGAACTTGTAGATTCTCAAAGATTTGGCAAATCTCTAAAGTTTCGAAAGTGCAAGTTAGGGCATTGTGCGTTTTTTTTTTTGCTTTTTCGTTTGCTTTAAACATCCGCAGTGCTTTAAATATACAATATATAAGTACGAAAAAATTGCGGAACAATGGAATGGAAGATAATAGACAAAATCAGCATGAATACATATATATATATATGTATGTATACATAAATATGTGTACATACATACATACATACATATGTAGTGAATGTTCTCGCGATAAGTTTGAATTTAAGCTCGCCGAAGTGGGGCTTTCCAACTGTGAACTAAGCTTAGGCTAGGCTAGGATGAGACATGTATGGGGAAAGATCGAATGTTGCGCCATGGGATGCTTACATTTTTGGGATATTTAATCTCATGATGCACATATTTGCCCGGCGATGAGGCATTCACCACATTTTCCGCATGCAACAGTTGAGCCGAGTTCGAGATGTTGCCCCACGTGCTCGATACGGCGTAGGCGGTTGCCACACAACTTGCCACAAGTAAAACATTCATCAGCAACCTATTATTGTAATCAGCCATTTTGCAGCCTATAATGATTATGATTATGACGAGAAAACTCTCTGCGATAAGTGTCACACACTATTTTTAGAAACAATTTGAACTTGGTGCTGATTTTCTATTGAGATGCCGCCGACGCCGCTGCCGCCTCAAGCTACTGCTGCTGCTGCTGCTGCTGATGCTGCTGCTGCTGGTTGTAGTAGTAGTTGTATTTATTGTATTATCGCCACATGTGCAAGTTTGTAAATTAACGCTTATCAGTTGTGCGTAGTGTGAGCTAGATGGAGCGTTTTTATTTATGGTGAGTCTCTTTCGGTCTCTATGTATTGTACATCCGAGTATTTCTAATTTATTGAACGCTTGGAGAGTGCCGGTACCGCTTTTGTTAAGTACTGATCTGAAACTAATTCATGAAACTGAAGGCGACATTTTTTTCAACAAATGGCATTCGAGCGTTGTTGATGCCGTTTCGTTGTTTCGTTCTCATTTAGAATTATTTAAATGCTGAGTTCAACTTTCTCTTAGTCGCACTCAAGAGTTGGCTTATCATCAGCAACAGCAACAGAAAAGTCGATCGTGTCTGAGTGCCTAAATGCCGACTTTAATGAGAGCTGGCAAAATGCATTCTTTCATTTGATTCATAAATACCAGCTCGAAACATGTATGTATGAACGGTGGAGCAATTTGCACTCATCGCTATCAATTACAAATTGATTTTTGTATACTATCAGTTTATCAATTACTTTCAATTGCTAATTATAATCAGAGAAAGAAGCTTACAATTCATAGAATAATGAAACTACGACTGCCTTAAATAAGTAAGTATACTATTCTTGATCGGCAAGTTCTAATAAAATGAAATGTTGCGTATTTTGTTACGACTGATTCAAAAAATGCAAATGCAAAATTGGAATAACAAGAATCACAACTTTTCTTGCCTCTAATTCAATTATTTTTGAAATATACTGAACAAGTTTGTGTAATTTTTATTCTTAAAAAAATATCAATTTTAATTGCAATTATTCACTACTCCAAGCGAAGTAGATACATTTGGTTTATTAACGTTTTAAACCTTAGAGCTAACTCTGAAGAATTCAAGGAATTCAAAATATTTACTTTTATATATATACATATAAGTATAAAAGTGTATACAAAAGCCTATGCTATTGGCTCTTGTCCTCAGAGGGCTTAAGAGGCGCAAAATTGCTTAGTCAACAGATCAGTCATCAATAAGGATGTAAGCAGAACTGTCTATAAACATATTCGGCCTAAGTGCGGAGTGTTAATAAAGCACGATCAGCAAAGGGGCCGTTGATTGTTGGAATATTTAACTGAATTCAATATGAAATAATTGCCATAGCTGCTAAAACATATCCGAAAAAGTATTTAAACGTCGTCATCTGATAATGCTGAGTTTTGTTGAGTTTTATTAAGAGAATACGCAATTGTCTAATGGTTGTTTCTACTCTGGTATAACAAAAATCTTATGATACAATTGACTTAATAAAAAAAATGTTATTTACGAGAGAAATAAATGCCCAATTTGTACCCTCAGACTTTCAGTATACAAATGAGTTATAGAAAAGGCTTTTAAACTGGTTGAAAAATTATGTTTTGTCTCACAATTTATTGCGATGTTCATTATAATTATTCAGTTATTGCGAAATACAGCATTAAACCTAAAGGCAACTACATAAGTTCTTAAGATTAAGAAATCATAATTCTTTTTTTAATTCAATTGCCATAACTGTTGGCAAGCAGGAGTCTCGATTTGATTTATTACTTGAAATTTGTATTAAAAACTTGTTACTTACATCCATGTTGGCACACCCTGTAATCCAGTTACGGCATCCACACCTGCCGTCAAGAGCAGGTAAAACATCCACAACGAAAAGTGCTTTCTTTTAAGAAATTCCATTTTGTATGATTTGGAAGTAGGGATCACGCGTCTTGTTGTTATTTTTGTATATATATTTTAAGTGATTTGGGATTCAGTTTTGGTTCCCACCAAGTTCAACCGGACTGAAGCAATTATGTTTAGGGCAATCGGTTGTTTTCTCAGCGGTTTCCTCTTCTCGCACACATTTTACATATCCCGCAATCAACACACACTTTTCCCTCTGATTTTTGGAAATAGGTATTAATTGAAGAACAATTTGAATTTCTTCTTTCAGCATTAAGCATTCATCATCGGTAGATGAGTGCGTTTTTATTTATTTTATTATTTATGTTGGTTATATCCTTGAATTATTCTGTTGACAGAAAACACTGCAAAAAAAAAGAAAGATAAATATTATAATTTATGTAAAACTCAAGGGGGAATGTAAACATGGCAAGTCTTGTTATTATTTTCGTTTAATATTGTTGTTTATTCACTAAAAATATGGCAATTTCTTGTCTTGAGTCTTTACAAACATTGCTTGGCTCAGAAATTTTCTTTGAAGTTTTTACTTAAAATGTTCACATGGAGAACTAACTCAATTAATTCCGCAAGACATAGACAAAACAAAAGTTTAAAACAAAACATAGCTTGGGTTACTTGAGTGAAGTTCATAAGAAATTAGTTTGATTCTCTTGGAAAATTGATTGAAGTTTGTCTAGCTTAGGTAATTTTGATGCAATAAACTTATTTTTGTTTTAAAAGGTTTTCTATAGGTAAAGAAGAGGGAAAACTTTTTACGACTAGTCAATTAAAATTTGTTTTAAATAATAATGACAAGACCAAAACGGTTTACAAATCGTTGCGGTGACCTAACGAATAAAAGAACATTTCCATTAGGGCTGGTAAAATTTATGCAAAGTGCAACATTTACGACTCTTAACACTTTGTGCCCTTTTAAAAAAAAAAATATCAAACAAAGTTTTACGTTAATGTATTAAAGTGTGTTTTATTTCTGAAATCTTTTTGAGCCATATACAAATGAAGTAAGTTAAAGTTGTGGCGTCGACTGCATTGTACCCTGGACCAAGTGCTGACTGAATAGGCAGAGAAGCACATTTGAGCCCCCCACGGGCTAACTTCGCCCCCCTTTGGTGCTTCTAGTAAAAGACGTTTATATAAATAAATCGGGCATTTTCAGTCTTAAGAAGACTTTTACTTCAAATTATATTTTCCCATATCTAGAGTCATAAATTTGAGGAGTTAATATACCCTTTTTACAGCTTTTGCCTGCAGGGTATAAATAAATGTGGCATCTTTTGGGCATAAACCCCCAAATGCATGCAATGGAAAACGAGTTCACTTTATGAGCAAAAAAAAAAAGTAAAAGGTTTTCATATCGATTTTCATAAATGAAAAGCTACACCTGTGAGCTTTGTCCACCTCCCCTGGTGCAAGAAAAACCATTACAAACACATTTTGTATGTTTATTAGGTGTAGCGCCAGCTTACGAATGAATTCGCTTTCACTTTTCAAAGGGAGTCGCAAAGTCAAAAAAGGTTGCTGGATTAGTAACGAAGAAGTCCTTCGTTACCAGGGGAAAAACCCTTTTTTATTTTTGACCTAACTCCCCACCTTTTAAATGCCCTGAATTAATGAGCAGTTCAAAAGGCTTGTTTGCTTAAATAAACTTTTTAATGTAATTTAAAACTGCTGCTAATTGCAATGAAAATATGTATAATGAAGAGATGCTTTTACAAGTTAAGTAATAATTAATTAATTCTCATTCAATAGTCCCCCAAAACTATTAAATTTACTGCCAACTTTGCAACAATTTAATGCTTCACAGCTAAATTGTTTAAGCCTATAAAGTTTGTTTAGGTCTTCTATTAATAAAATTATTTCTGACACAATTTAATAGAAACATTCAAGTCTCGAAAATACATTGAAGATTTAAATAAAAATCATTGGTACATATAGAATATGAAAAATCTGTAATAAATAAAATGCTAAAAATAAATTTCAAATAACTGAGCGGCAAAATATTTCCTTTGTTTCAGAACTTGAGGGCAATCGTATAGGTTTGTCTCGAAAAAGTATTTCAATATGCAGAACAAGTCATTAAAAATAAACGTTTTTGTTTTTAGTTTAAAATTATTTTGATATAATGGTTGATTTAAGTAATTAAAGTTTTCAAAAGGCCCTTTCATTGAATAAAAAGTAAATTAGAATCCAAAAGGGGGAAACATTTTTCAAAGGCTTTTGAACTATGTACATATATTTCAACATGATGAAAATCCTTTTTCGCTTTATATTCCTAAACATTTTTTATAACTAAAACTTGTTACAGGCCCAAAAAATATGGTACAAGGCTGTTAACTTGGTTGGGTTAGGTCGCAATTAAAGAAACCGTGGCCCGAGATTTATGTGTTGCTGCTTTGTGAATTTTGTTTGATGGTTTTTTTTCTGTTTGATCCAATTGGGATTGGTTTGCCCCTCGTTAGCGTGTTTTTGACGATGCTCTATGGTAGCAAGGACAAGTACTGTATAATGATGTGCAAGTTTGTTAACTATCGGAAAAGATGAGAAGAGCAGACTCCATGACCTTGAACTGAAAGGCAAAAGGGCTACCGTGTTTCCAAGAAGTTATTTACCTGGGCCTAAGTGCGTTTATAATTGCTTAGCCAACAGCTGTGGAGAGACAATGATTACGATGCATTTTTTGTGTTGGCCTCAAAGGACCAAGAGCGGCCTTTGCCTAGATTACATTGTCTATTGTATGATGGTCAGTAATTATGGGGTCTGCTGCATTCAGGTGTCGCAACAGTTGGGCAACCGAGAAAAAGAACCCCCGATGACAAGGACTAATGCAGTCGGTAGATCTTTGATCTCCGACATTCGTAAGGGTATTAAAAAAATGTGTAGAAAATGGTTTTTTAATACTCTCAGACTTCTATTATTTTTTTTGAGATGACTATGATGAATTGGGCTAATAAACTTGTCTAAGAGGTTCCCCCTCCTGCCCTTCAAGTCGGTGTGTGTGTGAGTGTGTGTGTGTTCGATCTAAAACCAGTTTTTGATGTGCAGGTACAGTTACTAGTTCTGGATTGGTTCGAAAGGGCTCTAATATTCAATATCTTTTTAAAGTTTGCCACCAACCAAATCAATCCTAGGAGGGTTGTAAACAAAGACGAGTGGAGAGGGGAGGGGTGAAACAAAAAAACAATTTTGTCAAAAATTCGTGTAAAGTATAATTTATTTACAAATTATGAATGTAGCTACGTATGATATTGCCTGAATTTTATTTCATTATTTTATTCTTATAACTCACCCCTTATTATGATGTGTATGTGTGTGTGTTACGCACACACACACACACACACACACAAACTCGACGACCACACACACAGCAAAACAAAAAAGGGAACTATGTACGTTCTTTGGCTTTCCCGCTCATTCATGTAAACGCTACTGAAACTTTGTTTCGCGTCGTGCAACAAATCAGCGCCGCAACAAAATACAATTAATCCCGGTTACAAACACGCACACGCGCACTTACACACACACACACACACACACAAACACATATGCGACACATAGATACATATATACATTTGTATATATGTATGCATTATGCAGAAACCAACTCACGAAACCCTTTCAAATCGAATAGCTGGGTAACCTTTCGTCATGCGGATAAAATCCTTTTGCCACACATATGTACATACATACATACATACATACACTTTAGCTTACTGAGGCACATACACTCGCACACAAAAACTTGTATATTTGTTTGGGTGTTTTTGTTTTGAAACAAATCTCGTGCGTACATTTATAAAGGGACCACACACACATACATACATACATACATACAGATGTACATATATATGTATGTAGGTATAGTCTTACAAATAAACATACTAAATGCGTAAATGTATGCATGTAGATACACACACACAGGTACACCTTCACTCACACACAAATATCATATGCATGTGCATATAGATTTATGTAAATTTTGTATTGGCTCGTATGTATTTATGTACATATATATTACATCGTAGACACACACTGATTTTGTGGATGCTACCGAATGATAATTAAAGAGGAGACGCGCGGGTGGTGAGTTAATTCGTTAGTATCTGCATCTGCATATATATGTGTCTACATACAGACATGAAAGTCTCACAAAAAAAATAAAATTTACTTTCATTTACAGACATTGGTACATACACACTACATAATACAAGTCCTGACTTTATATACATATATATGCACACACACACACACTGACACGCACACGTATTTAAAACATCTAAGATGCATCAAATTCAAATTTCGGTTGCAAGTATTAAACACTTTTAACGTTTCCCACTGGACGACAACCGACTCACTCACGCACTATATTCTTTGATGCACTGTGTAGGCAGAGCATATTTAATTTTTTTATTAAATTTCATACATAGGAGAATTGTATGTTTGCTTTTTGTTGTATTTCAGCGATGCACACACTATGTACACACAAACCTAAAAAACGAGAACTGGAATTGTATATATGTATGTATCTTAAAGATATGTATGATACTTAAAGATAGATCTGTTAGTTAACTGTTAACTTCAAACTCTGTTAAGAGAGCCCCTGTTAACCCACAGCGAGACATGTTAGCTCAACGTGATTCTATTAGCTCACAGTGACCAAGCTGCCAGACTGTTCAATAAAAGTGTTTAAAATTAAACGGTTATTTGTGCATATAACTCAGGCGGGTTAATTAAAAAGTAACATTTTATGACCAACGTGCAATGCGAATATATTAGTTGTTACTTATATTTATTATTTTACACAACAATAAAACTTAAAAGACATAGAAAATTACGAATTCATTTAATTAATCCAATCACAATTTGCCAATAATTTAATTGTTTTCATTATAATTGGTTGATGTTCAGGCTGTAGGCCAATAAATTCGAAGCATTCCTGTTCAAAATAAAGTCAATTTAAAAACTTTCAATAATTGTATGTCTCTTTATTTTTGATCCAAATTTCAATTTTCCATATAAAAAAATTAACGTTAAAACCAGTAACTAAACCTAAATATAACAAAAAATTTTGACTTTTGATTTGTGTGTTTTCATTTTCAATATGCACCTTTAACGAAACAATCGTACTCTTAAGAATATGTTAAACACGTTTTTATATTTTTAACTAAAGCTTTTTCAAATGTGTGCTTCTTTTTTTTTTGGAACGGAACTAAATATTAGTGTAAACTTAAAGATATATAATTAAATTCAATAATAATAGGCACCAATTACAACCCGAATTCGAACAGGTAACGCATTTGGCTTTTATATCTTAGATAACAAAACGATGCACATGACTTGGGTTGATGGACTGTTGTTGTTCACAATTTACTCCGCCGGTTTCATTGTTTTGGGCACTGCTTATTGCATCTCGCTTACTGGGATTCTCATTCGCATTCGGATTTGTCGTTACTGGATAAACTAGTGATGGTATTGTTGGTATTGGTTGGAGACGTCGATTCAATCCTCGTTTTCCCTGTGAATACAAAATGATGAAATGTTGCAATGAAATTATTGGAGTTGAAACAGAACTTTTTAACAAAACACTATACCATTCGTGCCTTATTGAAACGCGATTCCTTAATGAAATTATTCGGTACCAGAAAAAGACTCTCGCCACGTGATATTAGCATGTTAGTCAAGCGACAGCACTGCGCAGCCATTTTCACCTGCTCCTCAATACTATTCTTATCCGTTGGGTGTATGTAACGTGGTGGAAAGAATGATGGAGCAATTATGGTAGATACATTATGCAAATTCATCTTATTTATGTCTTTTAACTCAATTATATGGTTGAGAAATCGCAAAAGGGAGCGCAATGTGTTTCGGTTTTCGTGTGGCAACATTTGACATACAATCGATAAAGCGCGCGTTTGATCTGCAGCCGGGAGCGTGTGGCATTGATAGAAAAGCTGTATTAGTTCATTCGTAAGCAATGGTTGGGGAAGTTCACGTAACCAGCGCTTCAGCAGAGCGCTTAGTTCGTGCACTGTTGCAATTCCGAGAAGGTGCGCCACCTTCTCTGGCTTTTGATAAAAGCTTGATTCTAATTCGTTGTAAAGTATTTCAGTCTGTCAGCACAAGTAAAACAGAAAACATTAAACATTTAGTAAGTAAATAAAGGTGTTAATTCAATCAAAAAGTTTACCTTTTGTTTGTGCCCCGCTACACGTAATATTCCCTCTTCCCTAGCACCGCGTCTCATTAATTCGGCCAGCAGCTCTTCCAGAAACCTCGGGACTAGCGTGGAATCTTTGCCCGTCACTTGCTGATCTCGACGTATCAGTGCATTAAGGGAAACACCAAATAGACTACCCTCCTCCTTGCGACGACGTTTGAAAGGTTTTCGCTTGTCCAGGGACACGTGATTGCGATCAAAGATCGTGGCCAGCTCAAGCCAAAATATTGGCTGTAAACGCTTTAAATCGGTTTCGTTTATTGTATCAATGTCGGAGAAACACATTAGCGAAATATCGCTACCATCCAGTGTGTCTACGCCATTCTGACTAGATGTCTCACGGCACATACTTTCGAAGCTAACACCATCGCGTGACAACGGAGAGTTTTGAAGACTCTGCGCTTGAGAGTCTATATGCATTTTGTTTAATATTTTCTCCGGCGAACCGGAGGTACGAGCTGAATTCGAGAGACATTCATCACTCGAGTCGCTGGATGAAGTATTATTTTCACTCTGCGAGTCCTGCATCAGCTGCCCTCGTGCTCGTCTATATAAGGAAATTAGCAAATTACGTTAATACATTGGACCAAATTATCTAACATAAAAATTAAATAACGCACCCAACGGAACAGGATGGATCGGAACCTGAACGATTGCGAGGAGCATGTAGAGTACCAATTCGTGAAAAGCCAAGAAGTTCAATCCCATCTGCCGAATACATGGGCAAATCGCAACGCACATGCGATCCCCGAAATATGTCCGTTGATGTGGAGCTCTTCAGCGGTGCGCTTGGTGTCCTTCGTAGTTTTTGTTTCAAATGCTTTCCAAGCGTTGTGTGAGCACCAGCATTATCATTGCCGTTGCTATTATCAAAAATGCTGACAAAGCTGGGTCTAAACGAAACCAAAAAGGATAAGTATTTCAATTTAATGGCTGGAACAGTTCGCTTACATAGAAGCATTGCCCCAAACTTCGTCTCCGTGTATGGAATCCAAGGAATCTGGTGTGGCACTACGCGAACGTGTGCCTGTGCTTGATTCCTGTGAAGATTATGGTATAAAAGGGATTAAAAGGTTTTAGGTTTAAAGCTATTTGTACTTACATCAAAGTCTCGAAAGACATCGCGTATATCTGGTTTGCGTTTAATTCTGCTTTTTGTTCGTCCTCTAACTGTTTGATTAAGAGCTCGTACGCGATGTTTGATTACTTCGGCATGTGGCTTAGATAGTGTAGCCAGCACAGGTTCCAGATCAGTTGCACGTAGCTCAAAACCCTGTAATAACAAATTAATTAAACAGTTAGGGCTTTATCTTCAAGCTGAAATCTGGTAAAGATTTCAAAATCTTCACATACTTGTTCAAAAGGCTTGGTTAACTCTGGGTATCCGGCGGCAACCAGCCATTCGGCCTCCATCTCTCCGTCTAAAGGCGTAAATTTTTGTTAGTTGTAAATAGCGATAAATTTATAAATAAATTTTATCTCTGACCTTCATAATGTATTTCCGGCTCATTGCTTGTAGAATTCGTTTGCAGTAAATACTCGTTAAGGAATTCCGTGTAATCTTGATCGGATGTATTATCCAGCGATGTATTGCTGTTAATTTTACTGCTGCTGATCATATTGCCGTCTTATTTGGAATATATGGCATACTGTTTACTGACAAGCTTTTTGCAGGATGACAGACTGTCATCAAGAATATAGTGTGGATATAGTAAAGAATCAGCTATCTATAGCACTGAATGCCGCAGCATGGCTGGAAATGAAAAGAAACTACTAATAAAGCTTGGTTGACTGTGTTCAATCAAATTGGGAATACCGCTTACCCTAGTTTAATCATAGGTCTTAAGTGGGCTATAAAAATGATTAATCGTTGCATTTGATGGATTCAATTGGCGCACTCCTATATGCACATACATATGTACATATGCTGGATTGCTTGTCACTCCGTAATCAAATGCATAAATAAGCCTTTTTAACCAATCATTTGCAGTCAATCGGTATTTTACAGTCATATAATTTTCGATAAAATTTCAATAAACTGATAAATACCACATTTGGTCATCATAAATTAAGAAGCTATTAAGATAAACATTCTTAATTGAAACTCAATGTGCTCATACTATGTTTGAGAATAATACATATGTATGTACATATATGGAAGTCTTTGTTTCCTGGCACCTTTTACTTAAAGCAGGTGATTCATACGCTCAAATGGCCTGAATTCCTAAAGGAAATGAATGATCTTATATACATGTGTCCTTCTCTATATGAACAACAATAAGTCAAATTTCTTTGTGTAAAAATAATCAGTATCTAAGTAACTAACTAACTAAACAATCTGCTTCTATATATACCTACACTTGTTTTGCTCACCACATACAATATTTGATTAAGGGAGCGAGTGGCTCAGGTAGTTAATGTGGGACAAGGCGCAATATCATTTTTTTAGATTACATCGATCGAGGTGTGTTTGTAAACTTATCCCCAACGGATCACAGTCCATATTTTTATTGTGCATTTTATATGCAAATATTTAAATAGCGCAAGTGTATATCAGCAAATAGTAGCAAAAAACGGGTTGTTCTTATATGTATGTATACATATATGTATGGATATGTATCTGAGTAGATTTGTATGTATAAGCTGACAACTATGTAGTCATATATGTATGTACATATATATTTATCTGTTCAGAAATTACGACGTTTCTACAGCCTACAATTCAAACGAGAAGCAAAAAAGAAGAAGAAGAAAATACTAATTATTCTTCTAATGATTTGTATGCTTTTTGCGTTTGTAAATTCACAAAATCAGCACACTTTCGAGCAGAAATTAAAGTCAAACAGTATTCAAGGCAAGTGACTGTGACTCTGACTCGCCCCTGCACAATGTGCACTGTGGGTCACGGTCAACGAATTCTTGGTCAAAAAATATTTTATTATTAACATAATAAACGAGTTTACGTACCTACATACATATTTCATTCATTAATAATAAAACAAATGATTTTTTTTATAATTTTTACAAAGGCGTTTTTGAGATTTCAGTTGACACAAAGTACAGAGAAACTACAATTACATACACATATTGATGAGGAACCAATTGTGTTTTCTTTCCAAAAACTATTATCGTTATTAGAACTTGTCATAAATATACCTGTACGACTCTCTTGGAACATCCACGATATGAATATACCTTTATATCAATCATAACTTTAGTAATAAACAATCAGATCAAGACGTGTTCTAGCAATGACAGACACAGTTAAAATCAGATTAAAATACATTTTTTTGCCATGATGTTTTAGACACCTTTTTTCAAATAGATGAACATATGAAACTCAATATAAGGAAAGCGATGTTAAAAATTTGTTATTCCTAAATATATATTATGTTTGAAATCCATTTCAGTTGAAAGAATTTTTAACTAATTAAACCAATTTTAGTTCCAATTATTTTTAATAGATTGAAATTGCATTCCATATAATAATTTTTCATCAATTTGGGATTTCGGGCAAAAAATTTAAGTTTCTGGGCCACAGTGCAACGGTATGGAAGTGAATTGATCGAGAAGAGAAGAGAGAGTCGGAGTGAGATTGTACCACACACATACACATACACTCATATGAATGTATCCATATGTGTGGATGGATACCATACACATATTCACATTAACATTTGTATATGTATATATGCATGCACACATACTATGTGTACAATTGCTGAGTGTGACACTCTTAAGAGTCATACATACACACATGCGTCTATATGTACATATTTCTTAACTGATACAAAATAGGTGTATCCCCCTTCCCTCCCTTAACCAAAAATTTGTATTTTAATTTATACATTTGTACAAACATTTAATGCCAAAAAAGAAATTAGAGAATTATTTCCCAGATCGCGATCTAAACACAGAAAATTAACATTTCCCAACACATACACACAGACACACTTTTGTATGTATGTTCATACACACATACATACATGCATGATCATTTACACTTTTACTTCTTATGCACGTTTTAAGTCGGATTAGATTGCATCGCATACACACACAACTCCAATTATTAACACATTAGTACATTTGCATTTTGTTGTTTTTATTAGAAAATCAGCACTGCGTATGTATGTATGCATGTATTTTCCTTTATGTACATACATATGCACATGCAAACACTAACAGACACATACAAACGAACATTAAATTATACATACATATACATATGTAAATATAAGCCACGATCCGAACTTCCCTACCACACAGCCTTGCATACAAACCCATTATATGGTGGTATATATACATAGGTAGAATCATAGAAAACTCACCAATCTTGGTTTTCAACAGGTGTACTATATATACACTTGCAACTTATTAGTAATACACACACACACATGCACACACGCACTCAAACTCACTCGATCACTTCTTATAAGATATTTTAACTGCTCTTTGCTTTTAACTATCTTGTATACATGGGTTGTTTTTTTTTGATTTTGACGATTTCAAAAGTGTGTCTTTTTTTGGCCTTTTCTTTTTATAATAAACAATTTGTTATCCCATTCGCGAAACAGCAACGCGTCGTCTTTTCTTGAGCTCAATTTCGAGACTGTTAAATTTCTGTTAAAACTGTTAACATGATCATGTTAACTCCATTTCTTCACTACACTCAGCCACAGCCATAGATATAAATCCAGGTGTGTCTGTGTATATGTGTACAATGCGTTGGCAAAATCAGGTTTGCACTAAGCCACAGGTGTACATACATATATGCGCACAAGCCATTCAGGCCGACAAAAATTTCAACAACGTTTTAAACTAATCTATGTATATTACTCAAAACAATTTAGGTGTGGCAACTCCAAATCGTTAACCGTTAACTTGGTATATCCGCCAATGCTATTGTTGGATAATGGCGCTGATTTTTGCTAATATTACTAACTTGAGAGAAAATCACAACGACTTCTTATCCTTATCTATTTTTATCAATAAGTAAACACTGGATATTAATTTGTATACCTTAACAATGGACACTTAAACACAGAAAATGGTGCAAATAACAATTAGTACATTCATGTTTATCCTGCCTTCCCAGTCCTACAATATTTTATTAACACTTATAATTTTTCGTCAAGTCAAAAAATCATATCAATGCAATGCAATTTAAATCTCTTGAAACGAAGCACAAAGTATACATCCAAACATGCATATATGTTTATGGACATATGTACATATATATACATTCTTAATCAGGGTTGTGTCCATTGATAAGAAGATGTTCACTTAGTAATTTGAAAAGAATACATTTTTTTAAACGAACATAGTATACTGCTTCTTCGTTCATCCATCACATATGTATACATATATATTAATTTTAATATTTTAGCACAATAATAAAAAAAATAAAAATTAAGGGAATATTTCAAAAGACTTTATTCAGAAATGCTAAAAAGTGTTTGATAACATTTAAAAAAAGGTTTTAGAACAAAAAGGTCAAGTGTTGCCTCTTATTCAAAAAATTGCACATGGCTCCATCAAAGAAAGAAAGGTAAATATTCTTAAATGTTTTCGAAACCTCCCTTAAAATTAGGTTTCATTAGGCTTACAATCAGAACTACATAGAAAATCGAAATTGCAAGCTGATTTACATTACCATAGTCAACTGCAGAAAATTTTAAAAATTATTTTACAATAATATGAATGAAAAAAATGTAACTAAAACTAATATTATGCCAATAACAACATATATATATATATATATATACATGAATGTGCAGTAAAAATAAAATGTTATCTTAGAATTGGGCTAGCCAAGTAAATAAAACTTTTCTTTAACACATAAGGGAGGGGTGAAGTGAAGTATGTATATTGCAAGTGTATGGAGACAAAGTAGAACTAGTCCAAATGCCTGCAAAACCCTTCAAGGGTTTTGTTTGAATTGAACCGTTTCGCGTTTGCGTTCATTAAAGCTTGCTGTAGCAGGAATTTTAGTGCTGCTACTATTATTATTGATCATACTGCTGTTGAATTTGACTAAGCGAGGCTTCTCCTGCGATGCGGCTGCTGCTGCCTGATTTTTGGGCCCCACCATAAAGAAGGTACGCACGCGAGGCTTCTCATATTTCTTGGGTAGTTTGTCAAACAACTTATTATCTGTCTCGTTGTATGAGCCACCCCCCTCAGTCTGCGTGAATCTGGTCATATTTGGCTGTTGCCATTTTGAAAAATTTGACCGAAGCTGCGGTGGTATCATGTGTGACTTCAACTCCAGCTCTTTTGTGTTGAACACCTCACAGTCGACCTGCATAAGCATTATGTCTCCACTGGGTGTGGGATCTCCCGTTGGGAGCAGCAGCGACATTTTCGGCCGTTTACCTTTGTTGTGGCTAGAGGCCGGTAGCATTATGTGATCCATATTAAATGAAAGCACATACAGTGTGTCATCTTGACGCTTGATGACATTAAATAATGGAATGTTTTTAGTTTTATTGTTGAATGTTTCGCTTCTATTTGTGGTTTTCATTGATCTTTCGTTTGCCTTTCCGTTTTCCATATCCGATGAGTAATCATTGTATTCCATATATCTTTTTCGTTTGCCTTGATGTAGAGTCTGCCGATCGATATCGGGCTTAAATTCCAAATAATCTCTTGATAACTTAAATCCATGCGGATTATGATTATCACGTTCATTGCCAAAATTTGAATTCATACTCAGGTTAAAGTAATCGTTTCCGTTAGCCCATTTTTGTAAATTGTCCGCGATTCGTGTGTATTCCGTTTGATTTCCAATAGAGTTCGATTTGTTACAGCTGCCATTGCATTTCGGTATTGTGGGATACACAAGAGGCGGCGGTTCGGTTATTACGTTGCTCCTTGAATTGATTTTGATGCTGTTGTTTTTAGTTCCTTGATCGTTTATGGCATTACTGCGTCTAGTCGGATGCAAAAAATGTAGAGGTGGCACCACCAATTCATCCATTTGACGTTTAGTTCGATTAAGATTTTCGTTGTACTCCTCTTCGGTTTCAACCCAAAGCAGCCGACGACCAATAGATGAGGATGGATTTTCCGAGACAATAGGATCCACCACAACTCCATCTTCCTCCACCATTTGGTTAGTTAGATATGATTGAAAGTTTCCCGCGTTAAGAGTGACCATAAAGGCCATTGCAAAGAGCACAGCAACATTCTTCTTCACCGTCGTGGCATTCATTCGATGGCTGGAGCATTTCGGCTTGGGTCCAATCTTCACATAATCCTGCTGTTGCTGATCCACTTTAACGGCTGCATTCAATGAATTGAGCACAAATTCGCTGGCGTTGCCATTGCGGCACTTGCAGGTCCTGGCAAATGCAACTAGTTGATTGCGCAAAGTTCCGTTTTCCTGTAGCAATGAAGTAAAGCATTATATATTTAAAATTATTTCATTAAATCCACGGATAAGTAGGTTTATAAATTGCATGTAAAATATTTCGAAATTAGCAATGAAAAGTATAACTATTAGTAAGTATTTCACTAGAAGATTTTTTGAAATAAAAATTGAGATCAAATCTTGCTTAATTATGGTTAAAAATGCAAAATTAAGACCTTAATTGTTTCTGATTGCAAATTAAAAGCCATTTGACTAGGTAAATAAACAAATTTTCAAAGTTAGGCATCGAAAATTTTACTCGGAAGTAAGAGCACAAATTTATACAGGATGCAAAAATAAATTCTCTTTACTTTTTTTAACGATTTGGAAACAACGACAAATTCAAGTACATATTTAAATTGATTTCAACTTACCCCCTTCAGCGTATAGTTCTCCTTTTCAAGCTTGTTGATTTGACTCTCCAGAGACACCACATATTCCTTTTTTTTTTTACGTGAAAGCGAAGCAGATTCACGATTTTTGATCATACGCTGCTGTTTTTTGTACATCTTTTCATCTAGTAGACCTTTCAATCTTTTATTGGAGTTAGTCGCTACGGAAGTGACTGCATTTACTCGTCCAATATTGGGCAGAGGCATTGCAGCCGTCTCATGGGTCTTGATAATGCGAGCGGTCTGATCAACTGGCCTGGATGTTCCAATTATTTTGCCACTCAAATTCTTCATTACGATTTTGGGAGCATGTGTGTTAACAGAGCCATCAATTTTGGCACCTTTGGTGCTGTTTGAGTTCATTTTTTGGAGCAAGGCCTTGTAGTCCTGAGCCGATAAAAATATAGTTTTTGGCTTAGTGCTGCTCGTAGATGATGGTTCAACTGTTATTGGTTTGGGATTTGATTTCGGGGATTTCGGGGCCGAAATGTTGATGTTGCCAGCAGGTAGGACGGGGGATACTGAAGTCAATTTGGGTGTCTTGGAGATCAAGCATATGCTTTGTTTGGATTGTGTTTCCACTGGTTGTGTTTGCTGAGCATTCATTGTAAATAATTTGGGTACTATTGGTGCAGAATCCGATGTCAGAAGAAGGGGTTTACATTGGTCTTCGTTGATTAAAATGCTTGATTCTTGATGGTTCGGCTGAAGAGGTCTGAAATGAGCTGGATGTGTGGCCAACTCAATGTCTATGTGGTCAAGAGGTTTCATTTGCGGAGCATCGGAGACATCGCTATGCACTCCACTTGTTGAGCTGCCTGTGGAACTTCCAGTAGAGCTGCTATAGCTCCCAGTGGGAGATGGAGTATTACGCTCTTGTGTGAAATCCTCTAGCAAACTATCGCAGGCCAATTTATCCATCTTAGTGTTATCATCATTAAGAAAATTAAGAAAATCATCAAAATTCTCCGATCCCTCGCCAGATGATGTTGATGGCGTGCGCTCTACGGTCGATGTGGGCGAGGAGAAAGGAGATAGACCATCCAAGCTAAAGTCCAAGTCATGATTAGTTGTTGTCGGCAACGATGATTGATACAAATCGGGAAATCCATGTTTACTTTGTAGTACAAAATTCTGCTGTTGTGTTTGGGGAATAAAAGTATTCAAGTCCAATGAAGAATCTAAATTCGATACTGTGGAATCAATTATATCATCCAGGGCATTATTGGAAAATAATGTCATATCATCTGTAAAATAAGAATAACATTTTTTAAAGTGATTTTTAATGGCAATTTTAGGGTTAGAGTTCCCCTAAATCATAACATGAGCGATGACTCATTCATAAATACATATCTATGTATGTATGTACATATATTAAATGAAATCGATCAGAGCAATAGGAAAGTTTTGAAACCCTTTTTATGGAAATGTACTATTTCAAGTACTACGTTGTTTTTGGTTTCAAACATTAAATTATTGTTGTGTTATCTATCTAGGTAGTTGCTGATAAAAAAAACATCCATAGAAGGCTCATGTAGTTAAAAGGTTTTTAAGCTATGTACCTTTTATTACATTTGCCTGTTGTAACTACTTTTCAACTTAAGTGAAAGGATTCCATACAAATGCAAGTAGCTACCCATAGGCGGCCTACATACACATGTATGTACAAAGATATATGTATGAATATACATATATGAAAGGGAAAGGTTTGTGTGATCGGCTTTTTATTACCTTGAGGTTTAACTTCATCTGGTTTTATCAACTAGCATTTGCAAATAGAAAATATTGGCGGATTTATAGACATACATACATATATACATGCATGCATTTGTACGCATTTCATTCAGAATGATCCAGGCGTATGCATGTGTGTTGGTAAATGTGCATGCAAGACGATATGTATACAATTGCATACACCAAACACACCCACCCAATCGCTTAATGAAGATCTAGACTCGTACTTACTATAAAAACAATCGTCTATGTCCATTTTATCTTTTTTTTTTCATTATTTAGTTGCCAATTAAAAATATCCTATCCCATTGTAGCGTATCATCCTATTTGTCGACGAAAGCAAAAAAACTAGTGATGAAAAGATTGTTGTAATAGAACGATGAGAGGCCAAAGATTTATCGCGAAAGCATAATGTGCAGACCTTTGCACTGGTTCCGCCTCATTAAGGTGTTCATTTCTATAGTCGTGACAATAAGTTCGTCGTCTGCTTTACCATTTTATTAAGCCAAATAAGTTGATTTTCTCATCAAGTGAAGAGTCTGGGAATAAAAGAAATAAAAAACCTGAATAATGTTGCGATAATATTTTTGCTATTTTTAAATATAGACTCCAGACGAGCTACCTTGAATTTTGCTTTTGATAATATATTTCCTAAAGCTAGGAAACCCTGAAAATATGGTCACACTAGGCAGTGCTAAGGTCGGAAAATATTTCCCCTTACTTGAACTTGATTCCTTAGTGAACTAGTTCTAATAGAAGGTAAACAATAGTAGTTGTTTGTAGTTGTTGAACACATGTATGGAAACGCAAATTTGCCATAAAAAAGAGTGTAAAATATAAGGAATTTTTACGGACATGTAAAATCAATTTAGCACGTTTTAGTTTGTTATCTTATAACATTGGCTATAACACGCTGGTGTTTTTATAACACATACATACATACAAGCACACAGTAAGTGAAGAAAAGTGTCCTAAGGTCGGCAACATGAAAGAATAAACATACGTAAATGAAAAAGTGTCTTAAATTATATATTAAATGGTGTTTCACTTAAAAATGACAGAAGGCAAATGTCAGATAAAATTGTAAATAAGAACAATTTTTAAATATAAAGTAAAATTAGATTCAAGGGCATTTAAAAAACCATGAGATCTCAGTCTTGCCACAGGTTGTTAATAAAAGAACTAAGAAACATTGGAACAAGCGGAACGAAACGCAACTAGTTACGGCACACTTTATACTAAAGCGAGATAAATATTAAAATTAATCGTAAAAATACTTTGTTTCTTTGAACTTTTTCTATAAGATTAAAGATCATGTACAAGCCGAATAAGATAGTTAGCGATTACTTCAATTTAAAAACCCATCATAGAATGATAATGAAAATCAATTATCTCAAAAGGTACATATGCACATAGATTAGTTTTGTTGCATTATTCAAAGTAAACTGCGCTCTTCAAAAGCCACTTTTCGAAACAAATCTACTATAATTATAGTTTATGTCGTTTAAATGATTTTACTCAAAATGCTATTATATTCTTTGATCATGACCCTAAATTCTGTCAATTGGAAATAAAAGTATTCCATTTTTAATGACTTTGATGACAATTTCGTGGTGTTTCTATTGTTTGTCTTAACTTAAGTTTCGAAGTAAAGTCCTAAGAAAACCTTCCGGTATGTTTCCTAATCGTTTTTTTTTATCTCACCTACTACACGCGTCGAATTGGGAATTGTTTGAAACAATAGCCGCCCATATCTATGACAACCAAGATGTGCATCTATTTAAATCTTTATTATCAATTATGTAAATATATTACAGATACCAACCCGGTTTCATTACCTAATACAATATACATTCATACATATTATTTACGCGCATCTGAAGTCATCGTGGTCGATTGACAAATTGTTCCATCAAAATGGACAAAAGAAACTTTGAAAATAAATGGAAATCGGAAAGAGAAAATATTCGAGTTTTAAAAAAGCATGGAAAAATGGTAAACTCTTCCAACGTTGTTGCGCGTTTGACCCAAGCAAATGAAACTAAAAGTTGTAAGCGATGCATACAGAATCAAAGAATGCCAAATAAGAAAGAAGAAATTAAGGAACGCCTGAAGCAGTTAGACAAAGAATCCAAAAAAATACTAATGCAAAACTTAAAACATAAAAAAAATAAAGAGCAAAATTTAAAGATTACCTCGTATCCAATTATTAGGAATAATATTAAAGAAAATGCCTTTAAGTTGAACCTTAATGAAATATCAAATGATTCGCTTAGTAGGAGGGATGCAGAGGATACTGATTCAAGTCACAGTCGCAGGTCGAAAAACAGTTGCCGGTCTGGAACATTTAACAACAAGAAGCTTGCAAATTCAGAGTCTTCTATTAAGTTATTGATTTTTAAATCGTTTGTTAATAAAACAAGGCTTAAATATTTGCATACGATTAAGAAACATGTTCAAGCAAATTCGCAAGATCTCAGATTACCATTTGGGCTTAAACCCAGTCCACCCAAAAGATATCCATACAATTTTATATCGGCTGTTCGGCGAAAGTTAAAGACTTTCTTAAAATATAATATGAACAATGATTTTTCAGAAGATAAAGGTTTTTTACAAAATATTCCAGAATCCATCGCATCAAGATGTAATTTAAGTAAAACGAATTCACTGAATTCAGAAAACAACACCGCTTCTCCGACAGATTGTAGGAAAGTTAATGAAATGCTGATTTCACAAAACACCATGCTAACCGACGGCAGTGAAGATGAGACGACAGTGTCTAGTTCCATTTTGAATGGCTCTTGGCATCAACCATCTCAGAAAACTGAGAAACCCTCGAGCAATGCTGCATTGCTGCAGAAAAAAATTGAATCAAGTCTGGCTAAAATGGAATGCCAAACAAGCTTAGCAAAGCTTCTTTTTGATTTCAATCAGCGTTTACAAAACGCTATTGAAATCAATGAAAAGTTAAAGTCCAAAAAATCCAATGCTTCCGTTGATCACAGCAACTATAACGACTATTTAGGTGAGTATATCAAGTCTTGAATTAACTGTAGATAATAATATTTATTTTTTATTTGAAGGCTCATCAAATACTGCCGCTAACAGTAAACAATGCAACGAATTAAAAAGTGAACATAGAAAAAAAGACTCCAAGCCCACCCAATCTACCCAATCATTTACTTGTAATAAAATATTCGAGTCACCGCCAACAAATTATAATGAAGACTTTAATGGAAACAATGAAATCCCAAAATCAATTCCACCAATCTCTGCAAAAACAAATAAATCTATAAGTTCTGATCATTTTGAGTTAATACCACAATCCAGTATCGATTTGGTAAGTAAAACAATCAGTTAAAAGGAAATTTACTTGGTTTTACAATTTTATATGTTTTCAGAGCGAAAAATTGTCAAGCAATGCAATAACTAAAGCCGAACAATTGAAACTACTTCTAAAAATTCGAGAAAAACTACTGGTAGATCGGGCCAAAAGCAAAATTGCATGGCTGGAACTGCAGAAAGAGCGCCTCAAATCAAAAGGGCTAAAATTACAAGTTTCAGCAGCCAAAAAGAAACAACGAAGTATTTTGCTTAAAATGGAAAAAGATCTTAAAGATATGAAAAAGTACGTTTTTTTTTTTAAAAAAAACTTTTACAATAATGTAAATTAGTTTATATCTTAAAATATTTGTATATATTTAGAAAAAAAAATCTATATCATCTAATCATATAATTATACTAATTTTTATGTCTATATTTACAGATTATTTAAATATAACGACCTTACCTCAGAAACCTCCTCTACGCAGAGTCAAATGGAGAAACTTTCCAGTATTCGCAGTAAAATGGAGGAAAATAAATCGGCCCCAACCAAAATGTACTTAAATCCTTTGAAGTTCTCCAAGATTCAAAAAGTAGCTGTGGGGAATCTGTCATCTGATATACCATTTCCCCTGCAATTGCAGGAACTAAAAAAGAATCCTGAAAGAATGCACCACCGAATGATGCGCCTCTTAAAGTATATAGACAATAGTTTACTCTATTTAACTGAAGATGAAAATTGCAAATGTGTCGAATATGTTTATACAACTGGCTCAAAATTAAACAAACTTTGGAAGCGCCTAACAATGCAAAATGCTGAGCAATTTGAGTCACACAAATGGTATAAACTATGCCGCAATGACTTTAAGAAGATTTATGAGGAAGCGAAGGTCATATTATCCCTCGCATTTGCAGCCAATCAACTTTTAAGTCCAGGCAAAATGAATCTAAACGTCTTACGACAATTAAAACCAGATACTAGGAGAGATATAAAGGACTTGTCTGCACTAAAATTGTATGCAGAAAACAACACACTAAATAATACAGCCATTATAGAAACTAAGGATTATATTAAGGTTTCAAATTGGTCTTCCATTACAATCTTACTTCATCGCATTCAGGCAGATGAACCATTTTTCTCTGAAATGATTGAATATGTGGCAGCATCGATATCCTTTAGTACCCTGCACGCCGAGACAATATTGAATCTGAAGTATTTAAGAATTAATGCTAATCAGATAAGGGATTGTATCTCAAACAGAGATTTAGAATCCACAAAAATCTTCCAAGCCCCGAAAATGCCAAGTGAAAACACAGAAAAACAGAAGGTCAAAATTATAACTAACAAACCAACCGAAGCTTGTCTCGAAAGCAAACTGCCTAAACAATTGTTGGAGCCAAATTTTAAGTCTAAGGTTATTAGTGTGGATCAACCTAAACATAACATTGTGAAAAGTTCAGAGCAAGAAAAATGTATACAATATTCCCAGACTGAGGTAATTCATTTTCATTTACTTGTTAACTGATATGTAATTTGAAATATTGACCAAATGATTGATTGTACTAAGTTGGAATGTAAAAAAAAATTTTTAAAGCTAATGTTTAGTGATAAGACGCTGAATTTAGGATGTTGTTATCTATATATGGCCTTTCTAAGAATGTGCAGAAGAAGCATATTTGGAAATTTTATTAAGTATTTAACCCGTCGTCTTATCACATGCTATGTTATCTGCTATTTGCTGAGACTAAAAGAGCAAGAGCTAACAACTTTGGTATTCATACCTAGATAATACGTATGCCGATCCAGTTGCTTTTCAACTCCATTATATATAACATTCCACAAAATATTACCTAAAATGAATAAGATATAAAGTTATTTACCAAAAAAAAGCCTCTATGGAATGGGCGAATGGCGATATCATCTGTATCCTTGCCAAAACAAAACGTGCTGTGTATGTTACATAAAATTACCTGTATTTTTGACAGTTTTTAGTTTGTCCGAGCGATCAGTTTGTCAATATGCAAATTTAATTCTCTTCTCCAATTTATTAACCCATATATTTTACTTGATTTCAGAAAATCGTGGAAAATGGTAGTACAATTAATTGTTTGTACAGGGAAATACCAAATAAACCACCGCCACCTTATGTTCCTCCAGCTCCAGGAAGTCCTATGACAACAATTTTTCCATCTGAGGAGCGAATTAGATGTCTTACCTATCGTCGTTCACATGAACTATATTGTAGACTCTCGAATACTGGTAAACGTATAATGGAATATTTTAAGCATATTTTATTAATAATTATGTTTTTATTTAGATTATGTTAACGAGAAAGGAGACCCCTTGCCATCCGTAATGAGCGAAAAAATCACAAATATTTATGAACGCATTGTTCTAGAGATTTGCCAAGAATGGATAGATGAGCACAAAGATGTTTTGAATCAAAGAGATCCTTGCAACTTTCATAGTTCTCTCGCCCTTTACAACCCACCGAATCGTCTTCGATACATACAAAATACCATATACAAGGAAGTACGTTATGCGCTAACGATGGAAAAAAAGTCCTCGAATCGAAGTCAACCCCAACTGATCTATGCAAATAGAAGCAAACAAGACCACATTGAAAAGATTATTATACAAGAACTATTTGATGAGGATCAGCAGTGGGATACGTTTCTCTGCAACGAAAATGAAGTTCTTAAACTAATTATAGATGGCATGGTAGAACAATATGTGGAGCAAATTGTTGAAGAGTCCTGGACTAAAGCAAAAGTGCAATCATAATATAGTTAAGTTAAAATAACATTCGTAAAGATATAAATAAAATATCTGAATGCAAAAACATGAAATAAAAATCTCCAGAATAATTGTAAAATTTAAAAATATTTGTTAAAAGTTATTATAAACTAGTGGGTCGAATAGACAAGAATAAGATATTATATTGATTTATCCGAAGACGATTTTTCTGGTCCAAACTTTTGTCTTATCGTTAGGTTATTTGGCTGAACTGTAAAACATTTACAAATTTTCAAGAAGAACTTATTAAGTTAGTGACTTTGACCAAAACCGTTAAAAACTTATGGAACGGAATATTGAGACAATTTCTTAGGTTCGATTTGCCGATTATATACAAATTTAATCTATATACTTCACACACCAAGTTGCCAATTTAATATTAAACAATCAAAAATATAAGTGCTACAAACAGAAGTAAAAAGCATTCCATTTATTTACAATTTAACAAATATAGCCGAAATTAATTGTATTGCACAGAAAATTGCATTTTTACACCCAATACTCGTTGTAGAATACTCGGGATAAATAAATCAAGTCAATATGTGTGAAACAGAAAGAAGACAAACTTTTATTGTCAGACTTGTGCAGACGCCCAATTACACATTCTTTGTATAACATTGTGTTGAACACAATTAACTTCAGCATTCATCTATTTTACAGATTGGCTAGCACTAGGATAGTTTGTTGAATTTTTTTTGTTTTTCGAATGTGATTTTTATGTACATATGTATGTAAAATGGAGTCTAATAACAGGGAAATTATCTGTCTATTAAATAATCTAAATAAACAATTAAACATAAGTTAATATGTGTAAACATAAGAAATTAATATTACAGTGTGATTTAATGCAAAAAAATTTACTATTGTTATGCAATTATGAAGGATGCTAATAACCTAGCGGAGCATCGATTCTCCCATTAACTAAAACTCGTTTATATTGATGGTTAAGCAAGCGTCGCTACCGACATAGTCTGCGGCTGAGGCATCCTCGGACGTATCATCATAGTGGCCTTTTTAAGTGTGTAGTCCCAACCACGCCAGCGAAACCATACAATTCCCTGTCGAGCTGTTAGGTCCTGTGGATCATGAAGATATAGTCCGTTTAGACCACGACCACAGGATTTCCACCACCAGCCGCCCTAATTGGAAAATACAAAATTTTATTAGTCATGCGAGTTTTGCCTCTATAAATTGGTTTCTATGAAATGAAAATGAAATCTTTCCATTAATTCTTTAAAATCTCCAAAAATAATAAGAGGTAATTTACCTAAAATGGTTTTTTGCTTACCTTTAACATGCTTGCACAATTAAGTGAGCTCCTGTCATTATCCTTGTTATATGTCGAAAATGGACTGTTATTTGATCCATACCAAGGATCATTTAGCGAATCTCCTGCATTTCCTTCATAACCGTCTATCTCGAGTTTGTAATAATCAGATTCGGAGTGAATCTTAAAATGTGAATACTGTGCATATCTGTAAATCATAAAAAGTTCACACCAAATGGCATTATTGTTACGATAAACATACATACGTCCCAAAGGTTAAACAAGTTTATATTTACTATTTATATTTTAACTTACCGTTTATTTCCTTCAAAGTCTTCCAATTCTACTCTAAGAGCATATTCTTCATTATTGGTTAGCATGTAAATGTTTTCATTGCCCAACCAAAACTCTTTTCCAGGTTCTCCAAATCCATTTTTATAGTCTGCCCAATCACGGTTAAAGTTTTCTCTTGGTTCGCCGAAGTCATCCCGTCGTTGTATGACCTGTATTATAGTATAATTCAATACTGATTCGGTAAATTATCAATAGGGACATTACCGTCCAGCCTCCGTCAGCAATTTCCTGCTCACAGAAAACCTTTAGGAACCAATATGTTGTTCCTCGAATTTGTAGGTAAAATACTCCAGACTGCTTCATGCCAGCGTTTAACAAATCCACACAAGAGAAACCCTGAAATTAAGGTTAAGGTGGAAGCATACATGCATTAAAGTTTTTAGTTTTTTCAAACATGTACTATATAATGGTAAATCCGGATATTAAATGGATATAATAGTAAACACATAACAGCAGCAGCTTTCAAAACATAAAAATCTTCACATTTGGCGGCTTAAGACGTTAGCCGTAAAAAATTTGGCATCTTAAGACGTTAGCCGTTAAAAATGTAAATGTGTTAGCTAATTCTACTTTACTAAAATTTAAATTCAAACAATCCGTTAAGATTAACAGTGTTTCAAATTCATTTGTTCCGTTTCATTCCCTAGAATATTCCAAGAGAACTAGTTCTGTGTTGGAAAATTTGATATTATTTGTCATAATTAACTTGCTCAAGAACTAGTTCTAATCGATACGGTTGGAAAATTTGTTTACAATAATGCTGACTTTGTTAATTTATTTAACAATCGTATTGTTTTCTAGGTTGATAGTTTGTGAAGTGCGAAATGTTGATGTGGAGAAAACCCTTGTTTGGGGGCCAGGACTCCAACCCGACGAAATTGTTTTGCCAGCACGTTATTTCTTTATTCACGCTGTCGATGCGACCGGCAAAAGGTAAGCAAAACCTAATGACCTTTCAAGACTTCACTTAATGTGTAATTATTATTACCAGACTGCAGTCCGTGGCATATAGAAACTTTAATGTACAGATTATTGGAAGTTCTCCCCACGGGAAGTGCCGATCCAATGTAAATTACATTGATCGCGAAGATGGCTCCATTATAGTGAGATACACTGTTGCCGACTGGTGTGATCAGATGGAAATCCATGTACAATACAATTCATCACATGTGGCTCAATCGCCTTACAAAGTGTCGAAAAGAGTGTACTCGGAACGTTGTCACTGCCCCCAGGAACTCAAGCTCTGGCTCCTCAATAACAAATGCCCCAACTTCTCCGAAGATAAGCAGATGTCATGGGACCTGCACTCATTTAAGCGTGTAAATTTCAGTGCCATTCGGGATAATCTTTTAAAGCGCTATAATGCTCCTGAAAGTATTTCTCTCTGCCACTATGTGGTCAAGGAACAACAAGTTTATAGAACCTGCTATGGAAAATATACGGGTTTCAAGATGTTTATGGATGCAACACTATCGGCACTGCTCCGCGTTGTAACCTTGCCCGATATGGAGTTCTACATGAATCTTGGAGACTGGCCGCTCTCAAAGAAGGGCGGTCAGCAACGCACATCTGGGCCATATCCCATATTTTCCTGGTGTGGTAGCGACGATAGTTATGATATAACATTGCCCACGTACGACATAACTGAATCCACTTTGGAAAACATGGGACGGGTTATGTTGGATATGTTGTCGGTGCAGCAAACCGACGTTCCATGGGACGACAAAGAGGACAAAGGTTTCTTTCGCGGCCGGGATTCACGAAGGGAGAGATTAGACTTAATTGATTTGGCCCGCAAGCATCCAGATTTTATAAACGCCTCCATTACGAATTTTTTCTTTTTCCGCAATGAGGAAAAGAAATACGGCCCGAAAGTGCCACACATTTCATTTATGGAATTCTTTAAGGTATGCTTTTATTTGAGTAACCAAAAGTTCAATTCAAATTAATTTTGATTCATTTTTATTTTCAGTACAAATACCAACTGAATATTGATGGAGCTGTTGCTGCTTATCGTTTTCCCTATTTACTAGCCGGTGGTTCGTTGGTATTAAAACAGGAATCTCATTACTATGAACATTTCTATTCCAAATTGGAACCCTACAAACATTATGTTCCTATCAAACGAGATCTAAGCGATCTAATTGAAAAAATCGAATGGGCCCGAGAGAACGACGGACGAGCAAAAGAGATTGTTGCAAATGCACGTAAGTTTGCTGAAGAGAATCTCCTGCCGCAACACATCTACTGCTATCACGTGGCACTATTGAAAGAGTGGAGCACACGTTTAATATCGCCAGTCGAAGTGCTACCAAATATGGAGAAACTTAGCACGAGTCACACATGCTCTTGTCAAACAAACTCAATCAGGGATGAACTCTAAATTTTTGGACTTTGATTAATTATTATTTCTTTGTGATTTCTCAATGTTGGTTTAATCTCCAATATTTAATTAATTCTATCTTTATCACTTCAACTACCATCTATGTATTATCATTTTAAATGCACTATCATAAATATCTTTTAGCCGACTTAGGATCAATTGACATTTTTCTCAGACATTTCACGAATCTCAATTTAGTTCAGACTAGAACCGATTATTGTAGCTGGCATGAATATGTAGCATACTAGAAACCGTCGATTAAAACGAAACTATGAGCGATTTTTAATAACAATGTAATGTTTACTTAAGGGGAACTTTTTAGCTCTACAGCGGAAGCTATCCCGAACCGTCTAAAAAAATAGTCGTAACGTGATTTTTTATGTATTGTGTAATAAAAAATAAGTGTAAAAACTAGTGAGTGTATTTTTTATATTGGTTGATAAATCGACGTTCTAGCTATAAAAGAGCAAAGCTAATGTTGGATTTAAAATGAAAACTAGCTTTGATGCACAACAACAAGTGATGTCAAAGGGCTTGGCTGTTATTTTTTTTTAATTTAAGAATACTTACCTTTACATCCTTGAGCGTCAATATGTCACTGGTGAATGTGTTGTTAACAACAGCGGGTTTATTTTTAACACTTGGAAAGATAATGCCTCCTTTGCGAACGATTGACTTTGTCGGTGCTGGATTAGAAGAGGGCACCGTTGTCACTGCCGGCAAAGAGACGTTAAACATAAAGCCAAGTACATTGCCAATATTCGTCGCCGATGTAGTGTTCTGATTCTGACTTGTTGTCACATCTTCAGTGGCTGTGTTATTTGTAAATGGTGTGGGCGAAGTGGGTGGTACTGCAAATGATTGTGCAGGAGGAAAAGGTGGAGTTGCCTGGGTATTCACCTCAGCCAAAGTGTCTTCGAAAACGGAGTATCTTTTTAAAATGTAAACCAAATATCGTAAATGTATAAGTAAAGAAATCTGTGTAATATTTATTACCTATTTGGGTCATATTCAACCAGACGATCAATCGTTGGATCCATTAGCAGCTCAGAGTGTCCTGGTCGCTGTGCCAATATCTGAACATCATCTTCTTGCTTCTTCAGACGTCTCTCAACCATATCCAAATTGTTGATTATTAAGTTAGTTTTTGCCTTCAAGTCCTGATGAATCTCCCCAATAGCACGTTCCTGACGCTGTGTCTGCGACAGGAGGGCATCCGACTTGGGCAAAAGATTGTCAACAGTGGACTTGGTGCCCACAACAACATCCCAGACTTCATCCATTTTTTCAGACACTGAAACCATGGGTCGCATTTGCTTCACAAGTGCATCAATTTTGCTTGATTTAATGGGAGGTGAAACCGTGGTGGTGACATTAAATCCGTTTAGTTGCTCATGATGATCAACTACTGCAAAGTGTATATCGTGTATCATGCGAAGCATTCGTCCAATATTTTCCGAAACAATATTTATGTGAAATTGTAATTTTTTATCAATACTGTCCGTGGAGTCGCGCAGCTCATTCAATTCTGTTGTCACATGGGCCATTGCCTCGGTGTTCATGGCCTTTGTGATCTCAATTACATTCATGGTAATTGGCTTTTTCTCGCTAGCTTCGACGTTGAAATCGTCTCCTTGCAATAGGTTATTATCGATTTGAGTTTTTAGCACTTCAAGTTTCGAATCAATGTCGCTGACTTTTTGATCCAGTTGAATAAGTTGATTCTCAAGCAGATAACCCGAAGAATTCTGAGGGCTGTGACTATCGCTAGGCTTTGTACCCGTATGGATTGTTGTTTGGGGCAGCGTTCGACCCTCATTCGAAAGCCTGGTATCCAAACTGAGTAGTTTTGAAATAACTGCTTCAGTTTTTACTATATTATCAGCCACTCGATTGTCCAAAATTTCCATATGTCGCATTATAAGTTCAACGGATCTGTCTAGATTATCAATACGTTTCAATTTACCCTCCAGTGTAGTGATAATGATTTCAAATATATTAAGCAACTGTTGTTCCCTGTAAAAGTCATTGATTATCATGATTAAGATTTTATATTATATAAACTAGCTTTGTCATGTCATTTAAAAGTTTCGAAAAGATAATTCACCCGCCTAGATCTTGGAGGGGCAGCCAATTTTCTAGCAAACAAGCGTATGGAATGTGTTTTTGGGGAAAAAGTTTTAGAGAGTTAAATTAATAAACTATTTTGTTATGTTGTTGGCAATCGTTTCGTAGACGCTTTAAAGTCTACTTTCAAATTGTCTATTGAGTAATCGCCAGCGCCCATAGGATTGTTGCCGCATTTCTTTAATAATGGTTACTAATATATGTACATACATACTTACATACATACGTGCTTGTGTGAGATTGAGTGGAAAATTGGGTTGAGCTTTAAACAGCGAAAGAACGAGAAAAATGCCTATATACATACATATGTACATATAACTGTACTCCTACGCTGGCAGAGATAGCCACTTGTTTACATAATTTTGGCACTAAAACGTTAAAAAAATTAAGTTAGTTCAAATTTAATTTGTTGGTTTAGTGCCCATTTCACGCTCAACTTCTTGCGTAATAAAAATAGTTTATATCTTTCGGTAATTGAAGGTGGTGGTGGCCGTCTTTAAAAGGAAAGTTAATGAATTGTTAACGGGGACGACCCAACTTCTAAACAAGCTTTTCAAGAATCTGTCATGAAACCTTGGTATCCAAAAACCAAACCTTTGTGTGTATATACATATGTACATATGTAAGTGAATACATACAGGCACGACTATATAGCCAATGCATACATAAATTATATGCAGTGACATTGCTGTTTATGTAATATCAATAATATTTATATATATTATTTATATAGGCATATAAACAAAAATATATATATTATGTATAATACTAGCCCCACCATTGTGCACATATTTAATTATGTATTTGCATCACATTCACTTTCAACAAAGCTGCCATAGACAACAACGAAGTAAGGCTCGATTTGACCATTTCCCAGTAGACCGGTTTTCCACCAAGCCAACCAACCAACGAGACCCACTCTTAGTTTGTTAAATTTTTCTATTTTTGCTTCAAATTCACTTTTTCAATAACTTCGTTTCGACTTTGAAGTCGGCAAGCATACATACAAACAAACATATATAGTACGAATGGATGTATGTATGTATGTACAATCTACATACATATGTGGATGAATGTTTTGATATTGGAATGTACATAAGCAACAAATATATGTACATACATATATACATATATATATATATATATATATATATATATATGCATATTTGTGCATTAATACATAACTATGCATTTCTCTACATATACATTACATCTGCAAAATATACAAAAGTCTTATATAGTAAATCTTATATATCTTTCAGATACATTTATACATAGGTACATTTGTTTGTGTGTATGTGTGTGTGTGTGGTTCACAAGATCGTTTGTGAGCGGTATACAGTTAGCCGCTGTGCAAAAAAAAAAAACCAGTTTGTCCGCGTAATCTTTTTCTTTGATCGACGGATTTTACACAAATGCATGTGTTTTTTTTAGCCACAATACAAATGCATATCTATACACATATAAATGTACATATATTATGTACAACGTCTTTACATATATTTATTGTCTATGTAAAAAAAAAAAAAAACTTACTTATGTAGCATGTGAACAAACCATATAATGCAAAATCACAAATCACAAACCCTTACCTTGTGCGCAGGTTTCCATTGCGCGTTGCGTTTAATGTTTTGGCAGCTAACTTGAAGGTGGTAGTGGCGCTGCTACCACTATTGAGCTGGCTGGCACTTGTTCGTGGCAAACGAGGATTCGCATTCGCAGCATTGACAGGGCGCTGGGCTCCTGTGGCGCCTACTGCCATAACTGAATGCATACTCCCACCGACCCATAGGAGCATTAGGAATAAAGCTACCCGAGTGCCAAAATTGTGCTGTCTTCTATGGGCCAGAAGAAAGGCCATGATTGCAAACAGTAAGCTTTAAATGTAACTGTTTCAGCGCTCGCGTGAACTGCAATCGAAAATAGAGAATATATTATAATAAGAAATAAGTTTTAATCAGGTTAAGTCACTTTGGTTTACTATTTAGTAGTTTCACTAGACGAATTGTTGCAACACTCTCCTCTCCTTACATACATGTTAATTCCTAATTTGTAGTTACCAATTTGTTGGGACAATCTGAGCTACCCAATATGCCCAAGTTGCTGCACTAAAAGTACCAATTTTGTCGATACTTTTTACGGATTGATTGGGCTTTCATAAAACAAAATAAAAGCAGCGGCCATCAAAGTCGAGTTGAAAAAAAATCTGGGCCAATGCATATACATACATACATACATATACACACTATACTACACATAAGTGTGTATATATTATTGCAATATATGCAGATCAACTCATAAACTGAACTGGACCGAGCCAAAAGGTGAAGCCATTTAACATATATTAAAATAGTTGAACGATCCAAAATTAACAATATTAGACAGTTTAGTCCAGAAGGCTCTCGCACAGTTTCTGAGATAACTTCACATCGGCATACAATATCAACGTGGCATTAAGCGTTTTTTGCCTTGAAAACTTTCAAAACCACTAACCAAATTATATATAGAGGACACTAGCTTTAGTTAACTGAGCTAAAAGATTTATAGCCCTTTGTGCAAGTATGAATAGTTCTCGGATTCTTGTCCAAATGTGGAGTCGACTTAAAGATTTCACACTTTATATATGTACATATTTTGAAATTGACATCTTTGACCGATCATTTGCTTTAAGACCCATTTGTTATATGATCGTTGGTCTTTTGTGTTTATTTTAATGTCTTGATTTAAATGCACATAAATGTCAAAAATAAGTGTCCAATAGATGCGCATGGTTAATTAAAATTTACTTTAAAAGAGTCACCAATGTCTCATGCATTTATACTAAATGTAAATATTTGAACTTCACTGAAATCACAAAACCATGCTTAACTCAAATAGCATCATTGTATAGAGTCTTTCGCTAGCCAAGGATCGCTGAAGCGGGAAGAGCGCGATTTCACTTTGCTTTTTACAATTTCACAATTAATTTCACTACATAATTAGTGAGTTTTGATAATTAGAACAAATATATATTTAATGCGTGAACAAATAAAATGAGTTTTGTTTGCGCTGTTACTTTTAAAATCTTTCAAACTATTGCAAAATTTCGAAGCACAATTTCAAAAACACACATCGTTACTGTCTCTCCAAAATTAATGTACTTTTTTGTTAATTATGTTTTGGTGGTATTAATTAATTAAACTGGGTAACGTGTGGATGGACAAGGTCAACGCATAGTCTCTTTAAAACATTCCGACCATAACAAACACAATGTGTATTCGTTTCTGCTATGCAAATTGTGAGAACCGTAAAGTGTTTTTGGTTTTTTATTTTTGGCTCCGGTAGTGGGAAATTCAGTGTTTTGACCCGTTGGCGCGTTCACGGTGTTTTTCAGGCCTGCTAACTCGAAACACTATAGCACGACTCGTTGAATATTCACGTTTAGCACAGGAGTTTTCTCACAAAACATTGTACACAAATATCTTGTGTGATGTACAGCTAGTTGCATGTACATCACTTTTTCAGTTTTGTTTCTCCTTGTCAACAATATTTATTAATGTTTTTGGTTTAGCTTTGTTCACATTTTTCGATATAAATATGTACACCCTGTGTATTATATATTATTATAGGATCGATTTGTACGTATATGTATGTATGTATACATACATATATTGTTTATTGCACATAAAATACATGCATAAAACTAGTTTTTGTTTTTAAAACATTGAAAAGACACCACAATAATCTATATCCAAGCGAAGCTAAATACGCAATTATCATATTTACTATCGTTTATTTTTAATAACAGTCAATTTATTTTCTTAAATTAGCATTTCAGTATTTATGATGTTTGTATGTATGTAAGTAATGAGATGTAAATAGATGTATGTACATACATTTGTACATTTATAACAGCGACGTTGAACAATTTAATTCACAACCGATTAAAACCATGGGTGAAACTTAACTGTTGATCTGAGCTACGAATGTATCTTTGAGATACAAATATTTTAAGATACAATGCAGTGCACTAGCTTGCCAAAAGCTTGGCTCGCAACGCGGAACAAACCACAGCTTTACAACTCGCTTGAAAATTCACCACGACGAGAGCTTCTAGGAGAGCTATGGCTAAAAGTGAGAGTGGTTTCGATTCCACAGTCTATGCATTGTAATGCTGTACTATTGCAGACAAGGCCCAGACGTTCATGATAGATATGTCTGTAACTCAGCTCTCATAAACAACTACAAAGCTAAATACATACACTTAGTGGTTAGTATTCGCAAGCCATGAATCTAATATTTTATGGCTTTGCTGAGTTGCGCATCCCTTTTCCTATGCGAATCGAAAAAATAATTATAAGTAGTGCGGATATCTTTTGCCTTATTATACTATAAATATATATGTACATATATTAGCCAGTGTTATGTCATAATACATATGTTTTCACATCGGAAACGGATGCTGCTGCTTGATAAAAGCTGTTTTACCATAGCAGAAAGTCGAAATTGTTTCATAGTGGTCAATCTTCCGTTGCATCTTACAAAATTTGTTTATTTTGGATACGCTTGTTATTCAATTAAAACAAGATTTTTATAAATGTTTATGTTTTGGGTGACCTTTTTGATATGATGGGAATTTATGTTTATATACAGCTCGAGGACAAAGTTTAGTTTTTACATAAAAAACGCAAAGTTTTGTTTTGTGATTCTTTTTCTTCGATGCAAAATAAATATCCGTCTGTTATACACTTATGTATGTTAAATATTTACAAATAATAAATTTATTAGCTTCAAAAATCCGTTGTTTTTAGGGCATGGCAGTTTGTTTGATGCAAAATTAAAACAAAATGACGCGATCCATGCATCGTACTTACTTGTCAAAACCTTGTCTTCAACGCGAAACAACAACATCTTTTGCTTTTTGATTCATCAAACAGTTGTACTAGTGGTTTGATTTAAATCAAAGTTCTAAATTTAAAGCATGTAAACAAGTCACTGCACTATAGCGGAAGTCATAAGCTAAGCTTGAGCTACCATGAAATGGGACGAAAGATAATATCAAGAGAATAAAGTTTTTTTTTTATTTCGTATTAAAGTTCAAATGAATAACGTTTCTTAAAATTGTAAACCTTCAATCGGCAGTAAAACGGCAGTGAAACACTGCACTGCTTTGCGAGGATCACATTCTCTTTTTATACCCTTGCAAAAAGGGTACATTAATTAATAATTAAATAATTAATTAATACACGAGAGTCATGCTCTCTTTTTATCTTCCTCTACTTAATGATTTTAAGGATAATTCAATATATGTATTTAAACATCTAAAGTAAAACATGAATCCCAGGAAGTCTGAAAAACGATTGCAAATTTGCTGTATATCACATATTTCCTCTACGTGTTAACTTCAGGTAAATGTCATCTTAATGTGCATTATAATAAACGTTGATTGCAATTAACTCTACCATACAGGGTGTCACGTATTTAAATGTAAATGTTATGTATGTCCCATACAATTTCGTCGCGCAGCTTATGCATCCCTGCATTTTTACAGGCTGTATATATGTATGTATGTGTAAGTGAGCGCATATGCCTGCGTTATATGTGTGTCTGTATATGCTGTATCTCAGTATTTAGGACCATACGCCATAAATGCATATGTATGAGTTTTTACCTGTGTTGGAATATACAGGCCCGCTATGTTGCATGTATCTGTGTGTGTGTCCGTGTATATGTATGTGTATATGTGTGAGTTTTTGTTGCTTCGAAACATCTGCCGCCGGCCAGCGAAATGGAACGCGTCCTAAACATTTTTATTTGTGTACATGTACTCGAGATCGCCAGTTGTTGTTTCTGTAATCGCAGAAATAAAGTATTTATGAGTAAAAAAAGGGGTCCAAATCGTGTGTTATTGAAATCATAAATTGTTCAAATGTTGCTCCAAGCGTTTGCACCGCTGTGTGCCTTTATTTTAATATTTCGGTCCGGAAGTTCCAGTTCTTATCCTCAAACGGATGCGACGCACACACACAGCCATCATCACACACACGCGCCAAGGGAGCACGATGTGGTCGATAAGCGTGGCTCCGTTCAGCATCAAAATTGGCAGCGCCAGGAAATGATGGACTCCAATGGGCAATATTTGCTCCAATGGTGGGTCATTGGCGATGAGGTTCACTTTGCGGTTACGGTAAATACTCGAGGATTTATTGGTCTAGGATTTTCAAAGTACGGAACTATGGCAAGCGCCGATATGGTGCTCCTGTGGGTAGACGATCGCACTGGGGAACAGAATGCTTTGGTGAGTTTACATCGTAGAGAAAAGTGTGTACATACATACATACATATGTACATATGCAATTCTTGTTGGTGTTTTTAAACACAAATATATAAATACATACATACATACATACATATGTACACAAAAAGATAGCTACGCAATTAATCTGTGAAACCCACAAAGTGGTGGTGAAATAATGAAATTCTTCCCTCGCTATCGTCCCTGCGTATTTGGCAGCCTTTATTTTTGGTATATTCTTGTAAATTGACTGATAGGGGTACGTTCAATGTAAAATTTGGGATATTTTTATT
Source organism: Drosophila nebulosa (assembly GCA_024703675.1). Lineage (NCBI taxonomy): Eukaryota > Metazoa > Arthropoda > Insecta > Diptera > Drosophilidae > Drosophila > Drosophila nebulosa. The sequence continues at coordinate 9,083,691 of CM045725.1, read as the reverse complement.
CTGATACCTTATGCCTTAAAGAATTTTCCATTTGTAAACCATTTGAATCCAAATCCTAATGATGTTGAAAACATTGCAACTTTATAAACAATTTGATTTATTTCTTAAAGGACTGCCATGGTTCCACACATCAACCACATGGAGCACCGCTGCAAGATGATACACAGAACTACCATGTCATTGGAGGTTATCAGAATAATACACACACGCATATGGAATTTAGGCGTCAAATAGAGACTTGCGATCCCTATGATTTGCCCTTTAGCGTAAGTCATTTAATTCAACCCTCCCTCCAGAGCCTAATGAGAAGTCTTTCGATTACAGAGGGATACCATAAAAGTTCTTTGGTCTTACGGTGATACCGATCCCATACACGGAAGCTTAAAAGGACACGGCCAGAATCGAGGAGCAAAACCGCTGCATTTGTTGGGACCTCTATTTCGCAAGCATCCCATCCACACATCCCACTCAACTGATAAGTCGCCGACAAATAAATGGGAAGTTACCGTCAATAATGTAACCATCAAACCATCGATGGATACTCTTTACTGGTGCAAAATTGTGCGGGCACCAAAACTAAATGAGAAGCAACATATTATTGGCTATGAAGCACTTTTAACGCGCTCTGGAAAATCACACAAGAATCTGGTACATCATATGACTCTGTTTGAGTGCTCAGTTAAATCCTTTCCCGGTTCTGATCCCGCTTCTTGGGATGTTTGGGTTAGAAGTTCCGGCACTGAATGCAATAGTAATCTATTAACGCCACGCGACTGGGATTCGTGTTCCACGCCAGTGGCGGTTTGGTCAATTGGTTCGACTGGTCAATTTCTGCCACCACATGCAGGCATACCCATAGGCGGATCGTCAGGGGCTACATATTACATGCTCGAAATTCACTATGATAATCCCAATGATATACATGGTAAGCAATCAATAATCAGATATCGACTTCTTAGTGCTTAATTCTATGTTTTTTCTTCTTATAGCCGTAGATCATTCTGGCTTTCGAATACATTACAGCCACCATCTGCGTCCAAATGATGCGGGAATTTTTATCAGCGGTGTGTCAATTTCGGATACCCAACTCATACCACCTCATCAGAAATTGTTCCGTAACGTTGGTATCTGCGGACCTGCATGCTCAAGCGTGGTACGTAATTACATTTCACCAAAATTTGAGTGTAATTAAACGTTGAAAACGCTATTTTTGCAGATGTTTCCAAATGAGGGTATTAAAATTGTATCTGTGACTTTAAATTCGCATCGCGCCGGTCGCAAAATGAGCTTGCGCCATATACGAAGTGGCGTGGAATTGGAGCGCATTATTGAGGATGATAACTATGATTACAGATATCAGCAAGTCCATCAGCTGGCAAATGAGACAGTTGTTCTGCCTGGCGACTACATTATAACAGATTGTGCCTATGAGACACTGCATCGCAATCGTCCAACCTTTGGTGGATACTCCACCAAGCAGGAAATGTGTTTGTCCTTCATAACATATTATCCAAAAATAGAATTATCGGGATGCTACAGCATGACGCCAGTACGAGAGTTTTTCGAAATGTTTGGAGTCCTTCAGTTCTATTCGCTGAATATGACAGATGTTGAGAATTTGTTTCTCTACAATGGTAATTTGTTGGATTATATGCCTAACACAATTTACGCAAAGACAAAAAAAAGTCACGCAAATATGAGCGCTGAGGATATAATATACGAAAATTCCTTGTTAAGTAAGTTGATTAGAATTATCAGTAAGAATTTTGTTTAACAATAATGTTGTTCCTTTTTAGATAAATTGCTTATATCAGATCCTGTTGAGTTCCACGATCGCTCTTTCATGTCTCATTTGAACCAATTACCTTGGTCGGAGCCGCTTTTTACGAAACGTGTTGAACAAGCCATGATAACTGGGAAACATATGACTTTTTGTCGCATCTCAAATGAATCCATATCCATTGTAAGCAGGAATTATTAATACTTGTCCATTGAAATACTTATGCAACATTTTTTCAGCCCTCGGAGATAATTCGATATCCGAATTTTACAACATTTGTTAAACAACCCAGCTCCTGCCCCTACCATGCGTTTATTGATAGCGCTCAGTTGAGTTCCCAGAGTTCGAGAATTCCATTCAATTTGCCCTTATGGCTATTAACCATAATATTTTTAAGGAATTCGTAACCTTTTAAATATTTACAGGATACAGCACATGGTGTTTTTGGTTTTTCAAATTCTACATTTAAAAAAAGTAAACGCTTTGAAAATCTAAAATTAATCGACCAAAAATAATAAGTTACTATAAAACAGACAATCATATAATCTAAGAAAGTAAAGTTTTAGTTCGGACCGAAAGCCAGGAACAGCCAACAAATCGAACAAACTATTTTGTAAGTATGTACGTAATAGCATACACACATACATAGTCTGCTGATCTCTTGTTTTTAAACCACGCTGCTTGAACTCCGTTTAATGTGTAGTCAACGATGTGAAATTGCAGGTGTTTAAATAACTTAAATTCAAACTTTTATATCCTCAACATTAAAAAAGTCAAGTTATTACCTTGGTAAGCTTTGTTTGGTAATCAGTTATCAGGCTGTTTAAGTTGTACAAAATTTAAATAGCCTTTCTCACTCAATCTTTTTAGTTTTCAATTAGAAGACACAAAAGGCTTGCATCGTTTGATTGGACTGAGTACAGTGGGAAAGCCATTTTGTGTAATTCCAAAGATTTAGAAAACCACCCTACAAAATAACTTATTTTAATCATAATTATCTATAAGCATTTTAAAAATATAAGAAAATATATTTCATATCTACTGTATAACTGCATTCTCAGAATTAAAGCTGTCAAAAAGACTTTTATACTTTACCATTAAATTTTAAGCTATAGTAAACATTCTTGTCCGCCCAACAGGTAAACAAAAAAATAAATAACAAAAAAATTATAGTAACAGTTTTCACTGCATTTACAAAAACGTTAGAAACCAACCGAGAATCTTAGAAACCCAAGATCCGTTATTCTTTATCATAAACTGGTCAAACTAATTCAAAGATTTCGTAATTCTATTATACCAATATGCAAAAGGTATTCCGTAGCAAATTGAACTATTTCAGATTTTTAATAGTTTTCTAGCCAATTATATATATTAACCATAGATCAATTTGTGAGGATACTTGAGGCTTTCAATTAGAAAATCCTTAAAACAAGCGTAAACGCGTAAATTATTACATTTAGGCTAGATTATTTTGATATTGGTAATTGCTTCTCTCTACACTTCAGAAACCATAAGTCGAATATTGTGTTAACAAAAATAGTTCTTTTAGATCGACCGTTTTTAAACTGTATCTGTGACCAAGAATTCGGTATTCTCAAATTGCATTTACATAATAGCATCAGCAAATTTTGGCCAACGAAAGTTGGATAACAACAGATTACAAAAGCCTTGTCTATGTGGACAGAGCCACTACACTGAAAGGACGATTCTATCGGCCATATAATTTCTCAACTGGCAAACGACATGTTCACAGGGGATTTAATATTACAACAAAAAATCAGCTGAGAATAAAATTTAAGTTACTTTTGTTACTGGCGTTCCACACATTGACAACACCGATTTTTATAATGAATGCATTTTATTTTTATTAAAACTTAATTCAAGCCACCTCGAAACGACTATCGAAAAAAAATCGACGATGCGTTTGAATGCAATGCATTTACTTGACTTCCTTAACTTGCAGGCCTGGCGGCAAAGACTGCTTGATTTTGTCAGCCTTCTCCTTATCCTGGACTACAAGTGTGTAGAGGAAACGGGAGCAACGAATCTTGAACTTGGTGTTTGTGGGATTCTTCTTGATTTTCACGGCACGCGCATCGGACCGACGTGCTTTGTTGAGGAAGTCTTTGACTTCTTTAATTTCGCGCGGCATCTGTAGGGAAAAAAAAAAACAACCACAGTTTAACAAATGACAGCATTACACATTTAATTCAAAACTCACATTGGGTAGGTATTTATTAGATGCTAAAACCCAAAATCTGCGTACTACACGTTCAGACGTACGGTAGAAAAGGAAAGGAAAATTTGATTTCCGGCTGTCAAAACGAGTAACGCGCAAGGTTGTCTTGAAGTGTTATCGTCTATGCAAAATGAACACTTTTTGGTGTGACAAGGTAACACCGCTACGTAAACTGCAATATTGTGAAATAATGCAAAGAACCGAGCAAATGTCGATAATTTCCATATGAGTATAAGAAGTATTAGAAGTGGACACAATATGAAATTAGTTGTGTCTTTCAATTGCCAATTTTTTGTTGTTTCATATTAATTAATTTCATCGATGAGCGATAATTTGTAATCGATTGGGCTTCTAATGTCCGTAGCGGCTCCTTATTAGTGTTGAAAAGAATAACTTGTTCGTTCATAATAAACGGACTAGAAATATGGGTAATTGGGCTCGTTTTGTCAGAGTTCGAAGCTCCAAATGTTCGAAGCGGCTCGCAATGTTCGATGTACGGGCTTTCTAAGTAGGGGAGAAAGAAATGGAAAATAGTCAGTCGAACTCAAGCCTGTGTGATGCAGTGTTGAAGAATTTCAATTTTATTTGTCTTAATTAGTGTTAAAAAGAATAACAATTGTGGGGGAGTGTTTCAATTCGCAGGTGAATAATGCCACATTAATCCCGACTCAGACTATATAGTTGTCCGATCTATATTCGAAAATCTTATAAGAAGGTGAGTCAATACGATGCAGTAAACCGGACAATGAAAGTTTGCAAGTTTGTAGGCTGGGCTTACAAGACTTATGTACATATAAATGGATATGATTAATTAAAAATGCACCATTTTCCTATATACAGGGAGACAAGTGTAACTATGCAAAAAGCAATTTATGTGTAAATGTGTGGCAATATTATTGATAAGATAATAACTGTTTTTTAATGCAAAAGCGGCATCGCTTGAAACAACTCCCACTCCCGGTTAGTGTGAAAAATCGATAATCTGTTTTTATGTACATACACAGTCATCCAGACATACATATATACATAAAACGTACATACATACATATGTATATATTCAACGTTCGTCTTCGGTTCAGTGAAATTAATTTGAATAGTGAAGTTTCGCATATACAAATGCATAAATATATATACATGTACATATACTTATTTGTTTGTATGTACACAATTGTGTGCGTGTGTCGTATTTAAATTTATTTTATTGTTTTTCTTTTTTACTTTGAACATAAACAAGTAAATATACATATGTATGTATAATGTAGGCGAAATTGATAATCGTTTCTTGTATGCATGTATACTTACATTAAAAGGGGCGTGGCTTTTGCTTGTACATACACTTATGCATAGGTATGTATCAAATTAGCTTGAACTTGGACCTAACTCAAATTATATCAAACATTTGCACTTGTCACCTGCCTTACCCTTGCCTTGCCCCGTGTGTGTAGTTATGTATGTAAGTATGTATGTACGTGGGTGCCTAACAAAAACCAATTTGAACATCAGATTTAATGAAAATTTACACTTTTATTTTGTTTACCAAGCATCATAAAATTTACTGCGAGTCAGTTGCTGTAAAAAATCAATTAATACTCCCTGCTCAAGTAATGATAAAGAAACCTTTTTAAACAAACAAACCCAAGGGCTGAGGTAACGTTTCCAGTGGGTTTTATTAACAGCATTCATATTCCATTGTTAATCATCGCATACGCAGCTTATCAAAATACATTTTTTAAAAGCGCACGTTCAGTGCACTGCACCCCACCCCCGATTCAGCAATCGCATTCCGATCGTCTCTACCGATAATGCATTACTCAATCATTTCCGTAGTGATAACCTTTTATAAAAGATTATTCTTTTAAATTGGGGCCATAGAAAAAATATTTTGGTCCGCTTTAGTTTGTTTAAAATGTATGCCTTTAAGATCTTCGGACTCCAAGCTGATCACAATTACTTATCCGGCCTATCTCGAAGTATTTGAACTTTGTTTTTTGCGTAATTTGGTATGTGCATATTTGTATTTGTTAAACCCAAGCACAGTAAAATATAGTTTATCCGACTTTGGCCAATCGATATTTTTTGACGTATCTGAAACACTGGAAAGAGTCCTGTACTGGCAACGTTTCCTTTTTTTACGGCTACGAATAGATAATTTATCCGGTTTTCAATCAAGCTAGTTTCTGTGTTGCATTAAGTTTAACCAATCTTTCACTTATCTACGATACCCCTTTGTCTACCTTTTTCCGGATAGACGAGGTTCTTCAATCAATTCTTTGGGTACTACGTATAGAAGTGACCAATATTAGCTTTTATTATAGTTACTTTTAATTTGTTGTACAAAAAAATTATGTTGTTTGAATAGTTCCCATAAATTATAATCGCAAGACGACATTTTTGTACATTAGTGGCCCACAAATTTTTAGTTTTCTTTGTATTCATATTTCATAAAAATGTTGATAATAATAAAATATTTTTTATTCAGTGAGAAAGGCCACTTTAAGTCTATTATACAAATGGTTAAATTCCCAATTCCAAATAGATTTAAAAAAAATCATATTCATTTTTGTTTGAGAATAATGCATAAATGAGAACAGTCCTGATTAATTTTTATATACTAAGAGTATCAAAACTATTTACAAAAATCCTTTTTGCTACTGCAACTATAAATATGTTGTTTTTTTTTGTTTCAGCCGTCATTATGAATCCTGCACAGAATTTGAATATGGACCCATCGCTGGTACCGGAAGCAGGCCATATGCAGGCCCAATATACGACATTTCAGAATTTTGAACAATTCACTGCTGCTGGATATACAAATGCACCGATCTATATAACAAAGCCACCGGGAATTGGAGCCATATCACAAATCGGGCCTCATTGTTCGATAATTGGTCAGCAAAATAAACTAGATGCCACTGGCCAAGAGGTGACTATGCCAGGCATGGAGAATCATTCAATGGCGCCAGCCGTGCGATATATACAAGCTGGACAATTCGATGACGCACCCGATTACGGCGTTTCCGGTATGCCATGTGCCGTTGAATCGCATTATGCCGACGAATCAGTGGTACCCTACGGCTATACCTCAGATGCTCAGTACGGACTAGCAGGGGCTAGTACGAGCGTCAAACCGTTCACTGCAAGGCCTTTCGATGACAACTTGAACGGATCGGACGTTGTGCGTGATGCCCAATGTAGACCCTTTGATGGACAAGTCGATTTTAAGTTACCGCAATTTGCCATGGCTTCCCTAAGTTCAGTGCCTCCCCGAATTGGCGATAAGGATGATTTCATTGGCGGATCTGACAGTGATCTCTGCTCAACCATGCGGTGGCGCGATCCAAATCTATCTGAAGTGATAAGCTTTCTAAGCAATCCCAATAATGCGATTAAAGCCAATGCGGCGGCATATTTGCAGCATTTATGTTATATGGATGATCCGAATAAACAACGTACAAGATCATTGGGTGGAATACCACCATTAATCAGATTATTGTCCTATGATGCTCCAGAAATTCACAAGTAAGTAAATCTACTGCGTTTCACCAAAATGTTTACATCATAGATCAGCTCTTTAAATAGTTGGAATAGATTTATCTTAAAATTTGTATATGGTCGAGTTGCAATTATCCCAATCGTATTAAAATTTTAAAAAATCCGGATAAATTGATAATCGTAGGTTAAATTTTTGAGTCAATGAAATGGGATATTCGAATGATTTAAAGCGGAATAATAGCATGCCCATGTAATTTTAGCCCGGACAAATTGATATTCGATTGATTTTAGTTTTTAATAGACAATATTCCAATATTTAATCCTGGTAATGGATGGTTGTTTTAATAAGGATGCCTACACAGATTACTAAAAATGAAATGTTTTTGCTTTCCCTTTCAGAAATGCATGTGGAGCATTGCGTAATTTATCTTATGGTCGACAAAATGACGAAAATAAGCGTGGCATTAAAAACGCCGGTGGAATCGAAGCCTTAGTTCATCTTCTTTGCCGATCTCAAGAAACGGAAGTTAAGGAATTGGTCACTGGAGTTCTATGGAACATGTCGTCCTGTGAAGATATAAAGCGGTCAATTATCGATGAAGCGCTAACTGCTATTGTGTGCAACATTATAAAACCACATTCCGGCTGGGATCCTGTGTGCTGCGGCGAGACATGCTTCTCCACTGTTTTTCGAAATGCTTCCGGAGTCTTGCGGAATGTTAGTTCGGCTGGCGAGCACGCAAGAGGATGTCTTCGCAATTGCGAGCATTTAGTTGAGTGTCTTCTTTATGTAGTACGAACAGCCATCGAAAAGAATAATATTGGAAATAAGACGGTCGAGAATTGTGTTTGTATTCTACGCAATCTCTCGTATAGATGTCAGGAGGTGGAAGATCCCAACTACGATAAGCATCCTTTTATAACACACGAAAGGGTCATACCATCTTCCTCGAAAGGTAACTACAATGGAATTCTATTATATTTATTGCAAACTAAAAATGTTTTTTTTTTTTTGTTTTAGGTGAAAATTTAGGCTGCTTTGGAACAAGTAAAAAGAAGAAGGAATTAGCCCTCAGCGAAGCTCAACAGGACCACAGTTTCTCGACAGAGTATTCGAAAAGTTCGACCAGCAATCAAATAAAAAAGGGTTACGAACAACTATGGCAACCGGAGGTGGTTCAATATTACCTCTCCTTGCTGCAGAGCTGCTCCAATCCTGAAACTCTTGAAGCAGCTGCTGGAGCTATACAAAATCTATCTGCATGCTATTGGCAGCCCAGCATTGATATTCGTGCAACTGTGCGCAAGGAGAAGGGTCTACCGATATTGGTGGAACTGTTACGAATGGAAGTGGATCGTGTTGTCTGTGCGGTGGCCACAGCCTTGCGTAACTTGGCTATTGATCAACGCAATAAGGAGCTAATTGGCAAATATGCAATGCGCGATTTGGTACAGAAGCTTCCCTCCGGCAATGCACAGCACGACCAAAACACCTCGGACGACACCATTACGGCCGTATTGGCCACAATTAATGAAGTGATCAAGAAGAATCCGGAATTTTCACGCTCGCTTCTAGATGCTGGCGGTGTGGATCGCCTTATGAATATAACGAGACGAAAAGAGAAGTACACTTCATGCGTTATTAAGTTTGCTAGTCAAGTTCTGTACACCATGTGGCAGCATCACGAACTGCGCGATGTATACAAGAAGAATGGCTGGAAGGAGCAGGATTTCGTTAACAAAAACTTTTGTGCCCACAGTACACCGCCAAGTTCGCCTAATAACGCAAATAACACTCTTAACAGACCAATGGCATCTCAGGGACGTACGCGTTATGAGGATAGAACCATTCAACGTGGTCCTAGTGCTTCTTATAGAAATAAAGAATCTGCAGGAGGTGGCGGTGCCGGTGGCGGAGGAGGAGGTGGTGGTGGAGGTGGAGCGGTTATGTCCAATAACGAATCTGCACTGCTATCTGAAATGGTTCGAAAACAATTATAAAGTGTATATTTGTTTGTTAATTATTTTATTAGAGATAGACACACCCACACACACACACACACACACACACACACAAAAAGTATTTAAATCTTAAATTATTCATACAATTAACAATATAGTTTTCTTTTATTTTGCATAGGTTTATAGTATTATAATCATAATTAATTGTAACAGATTAAATTCCTTATAAATCAAATATGCGGATATGATTACTTAATAAATAAAATAAGATATATCCATGTACATTAAATTTATTAATTCTAGCCTGAATCTAAAAACCCATTGATTGGTTTTTGGCAGGTCATAGAATGAGCTAGCAGCAATGATCGTCAGGACTTATTAGACACGGAATCTAATTTCCTTTTTTTCAATCATTTGCCCATTATTTAACTTTTTATTTTAAAATTTTGTAATTTATTTGTCTTTTTAATACATGCTGGATGATAACTTTTAACTTAAAACTAATTTACAACCAAGGATGCCATGCGGGATCCATTCGGCACAGATTATCAATATTTGTTGCAGACTGTATAAGCATTGAAACCTTCTTCACCTCAATGCTATCGAAATAGGAAATTTTATTAAATCGCATCATTATAATATCAACAGCTGCGTTAACAACGTTCACTGTATGCTCCATGGAGTTATCTAAATAACGCTCTTCATTTCCCTCCGATAATTTACACTCCCTAAAGCCTTTCTTTTGCAGCGTTATTATCTCATCTCGCAAAATGGTTTGTAAGATGGAACTTAGTTTATAATTTGGCTGAATAAAGCAACGGGCTGTGGCCACTATGGCCGCCGACAAGGGTCCTGATATACCAATATTTGTGATAAACTCCCCAATATTTGGGGTCAAACGGAATGGCACTGGTCTATGTTGATTGAGTTGACTTTTTTCATCGTTTACATCAAATTTGAAATATGAGATGTTCATTAAACCTGAATCCTGGTGCAAATACATCATATCAGCATTAAGACGGGTCAAATTTAGGGCGTGTTCACATAGATAAGCCAGAGCCAATTGCAGAGTAAGCTAAAAAAAAAAATTGAAAATATTAATAGTTACTAAATTTTTGCGTTTTGCGCTAGTTTTCTTACCATTTTTCTAAACTGCCAAAAGTCTGTGGCTGCAGCGAATGTTTTTAAGGCCCATTGCTTCAATAATGTCTTGGGCACCATTGTCCACTGCACTTCGGAGAATATTTCTCTTAAAATCGTATGCGAAGTTTGTGTTCCTCTCGCTTGGGCTTCGGAAAGACGCTCATAGTATTTAACAATTGGCATGTCATAGTCAATCTTATTCTTTTGACAGCATTTCTTGAATATTTTTAGTAGCGAGACACTGTTTGGATTATCCTCAGCCAAACGCATTTGCGGAGAAATGGGCACCACTCGAGGAACTGTTATATTCAAGAAACGTCGACTTGTTTCCTTTTGTTTTTCTAAATAGTAATTCAGCATGCGCTTTAACTGTAAAACCCGCTCCTCCCGTCGGGCATCTCCAAGTCCAGAATCGAGAACCACTAGATAAGGATATATTTTGCCATTTGTTCCTCTTATATATAATCTTCGTGCAGCTGTGTTGTTCTTCTGTACTATTTCCACTCGCGGCATAAATCTAGCAATGCGCACATAATAATGCGATGATGACGGTATTAGCAATTCCCCAGGTAACTCAACCTCAGCTGTCTTTTGACTAAAGTTCGATAGAAAGCGGCATTTGTCTTCTATCAGGAAAGAAGTTGGCAATTTCTTAACTTTGGTTTCCAAAACCTTGATCCATGTTTTCAGTTTTGATATCAGGTTGTGTAGTTTCATGGCGCCAGGTTTTGAGAAATCAAAATCACTTGTAAACTGTTCCTTCATTTTTTGGAAAACAGGATCTTGGAAAGTAACTTGTGCGCGCCGCGCCAGAGACTCTGAAGCAGCGGAATTCGATATGGACGAAGTGACCGATCCTGGCACATTTTCAATGCCAATGCCAAATGTGGATCCCAACTTCTTGACAAAGTGTAGGGTATGGGGAGTTATGGTGGCATTTACAACTGTATTCCTATTCTCAAATGCTATGGCATAACATTTGATTAAACCTTGACGAAGTTGCCGGAGCACCTCTTCAGTCCAGCTCTCTCTAAACCAAACCATTTGGTCTACGATTCCCTCAAGCGAGCTCAGTATTGTGGGATGGACTTCACGTTGTAGTTGCATAACTTTTGAGCATCTCCACATTGGAGGAGTTGCCTTGATGGGATTCACAGACTGGGCAGTCATTTGATTATTTCTTCCACAACCCGAAGACATATTTTCCAAATTCTTCAAGCAAGATCAAAATATTAGTAAGCACTCAAAAATATATAAAACTCGTTTATACTTACCGATGTGGAAAACTTGCCAGCAAACACCGCTTGTTCCGCTGATTTATGTTTTTCTCGTTGCTCAATTTTTAGCGTTAAGTAAAGAGTACGAATTGGAAAGTATACCGCTTGAGGATATAGTCGGCCGATCTATAGAACATTAGAAAATTGTTTTACAATCCGAGACAATCTATGTGCGTTTTTGTTAAGATAAAACTTACTTGGCTCAGGAGATTCAATATCACATCTCCATCAAATTGCTCCAGGCAGCACAGCAATTGTGATATCCATGGTAGCCAATAGGATGGAGGAATACCAGATACGTATTTTTCCAAAGTGCTTATTAGGGTATTGGCCGAATTGTCGTAGGACAAAAACCAAAGAACTTTTGCAATATATTTTCTGGTTTTGCTTTCGTTTTGATTGCGGCAGGCATGAAGATAACAGATTAAAGCATTTACTGCCACCGAAATTTGCTTTTCTTTTAAGTAAATCTGTTCCATGTAGTCTCCCCACATGGCCCACGCCTTGGTAAGGCCATCATGGAGCTGAGCTGCAGCACTGAATGATTTTCCTGCCTCTTCTGTGCGGCCAATTTGGGCCAACAGCAGGCCCTTCAATGCATAAAACTCTGCATTCATTTCACCCGTAAAATATTTTAGATTGGTTGACTCAATTACTTCAAGGGCCTCGTTGATTTCATTTCGTCCGGATGTTGATGGCATTTGCAAATAACATTTCACTTGTTGTCGGATTTTCTGAGAAAGAAAAACAGAAAAAAATTAATTTTTTAGAAGTTTCATAGGACATTTGATGTATGTAATTACCTGGAAACAGTCGACAATAGGAACTGATGGAATTGTATAGATTCGGGAAAGTGTTTCCTGGCAGACTCCAGTTAAATTGTGCTTCCTGGCTATTTTACCAAAGGAAATAATTGCTTGAGCTGACGCATGAACTCCCAGCATTGTACTTCCTTGATCAGATTGCTGCTCCAGATGCTGCGTTATAATTTGATAGTGATGTTGCCTCCAGGTGAATATATCACTCCAATGGGACAAATCATCCGATATAATGGGCAAACGATTACGCCAAGTCTTCACAATCGCCTTCATGTCATGCAGTGATGAATTACGCGTCTGGGTCAAACCCTGATGAATTTGACTGGCTTCGTGAAGTTCCATAATTTGTTGTGATGCCTGAAGATAGGGCAAATGTATATGGGACACAATGCTGGGTAGTCGGCGCCATTCTCTTATGCAAAGACTTGAGGCAATCTCAACATATCGTTCCACGCTGGCTGTTTGTCTCTCCTCTTGATGCAAAATGGATAGGTAACCCTTGTAGAGATTCAATTTAAAACCATAGTGCTTGGAATAACATTGTTCGGTTTTGGCTAATGCGTTCTTCATGAGATTCCAGTCCGGAACTCGCCATGAACTCTCGAGTATAAGGAACATATTTTTCTCCTTATTTGTTTGAGCATAATCTAAGAGGATGTCCCACTGATTGAGCTCCTTGGCACAACGCATCCAATGTTTCTCCCACAAAAGCAATTCACTGTTAATATCCGTGTTGATTAGACCGCTGTTTAGATCTTGCTTAAATTTGGTCATGGCCAGATCGTAAGCTCCCTGTGCCTCTTCGAAGAAACCCATTTGCTCATATGAAACTGCAACATTTGTCTCTGGATAATGTGCGAATTTTAACCACAGTCCTGCCCACAGATCCTCCTCATGCATGGCTGAGTACATTTTAGAGAGAGAATCATAAATGTTATTCAATTGCTGTGAGTCCATATCAGGTTGATTCGTATCCATATCCTCAACGTTAGCATCGTTTCGCGAAGAGTGTGCCGTTGCCAAATCCTCGAGAACCAATATAGCTCTGTGCCATAGATTATGGGATTTACCCAGGTAAGTCAGGAGATTTGGAGGAATATATATTGTTGGACTACACTTGGTTAAACTCTCGACAAATGTATTTAGCGTGCTTGGCGAACAATCCTTTTGATTAACATTTGTGCCCGACGAAAGGAATGGTATTAGTTCTTTTGTTATGTTATATCTTTGATCTTCCGAAAATATATTCCATATTCGTGGAAAAATGGATAACCATACGCTTTCCGCCAGCTGTGTATCCACATGGCAAAGCTGTGATGTCGCCACTAGCATTTGATCAGTTCGAATATTACGATTTGCTTCGAGAAACTCAGCTTGCTTGTAAATCAATTCAATTAAAGTGTCCCGTCTACTGGGCAATATCAGTTGGCAATCCTCCTTTCGCACCGCTGTGAATTCAAGTTTTAAATCAATGTCAAACACATCGTCTTTGTCGTCAACAGTTTGAACATTCTCAAAGGATTCCGATTGTGATGATAGAAAGGATACAAACGAATTTTCCTGCGAGTCCGCCGAGTTGGTTGGAATCACAGAGGTTATACTGGGAATCTTGAAAGCTTCATTCGAGCATTGGATTTGTGTCATTGTATTTGCCGTCAATATTAATAGTTCTATGCATTGCTTTATCCAATAATGGGAACCAATTGTATCCCAAGCCTGTGAGCAGATTATATATAACAATCTATCATGAAGTCTACGCCGCATCGATGCGTCCAAAATTTCGAAAAATTTAGCTCGAATATGCGGATTTTGAAAACGTAGACCATTAAGGAAGGCCCCTTCCAGTTTGCTAGTTAACTCGGTTTGTTTCAGCACTTCATCCCGATATATGTAGTTAATTATTTCTAAGAACTGAACATTCAGATCAACTTCATCTGCAAATTTCTTCTCGACATTTTGCATCAATTTTACCAACAAGGCCGATTTCTCACGTATCGATGGCACTTGGGTCATAATGTTTGGCTCCTTTGTTTTAACCCAATCATCGAGCATTTTGATAATACACTTTATAATCTTCACTTCCGAGCTCTTTTCTATTAAGCTTACCAAAATGGTACCGATGAAAAGTTTTCTAATTTCCACGCTCATTATAAATATTCGATTCTTGATCAATTCCAATGACAAAACCAGAAGCTCCAGGGCTAAAGAGTTAGAGTCGGCGGGCTGGGCATTCGCAGTGGTATTCCCATTATTGTTTATATGATCTTTTGTCAAACGATTAAGAACTCTGATGAATTGCACAAGAATGCGATCGATATAACTGGGATTATTTGATGTACATGCTTTTAGTATCATTAGAGTTCCGAAAAGAGACGATGCGTTTGGTTGTGGACTCTTCTCATAGAATGTAAGATTATCGGTTATCATTTTGCTAATGGCGCTATACAGGACATCAAGATCATCGTGCTTATGCTGCGAGTCAGGTGGAAATATGGTCATAAGTCGTGTTAAGAACATATGCATTAATCGCACAATTCGCGTATTCTGATGGATTATGCATAGCGAAAGCCCACGCTGTACTGGCCGGACAATATTCACCAATTGCTCTGCATTCAAGATGGTTGTCAGGAATGTCAAAAAGTCGATTCCAGTGCAAATGTTATTTAAATTATGATGCGGTGTCTCCACAGTTGTGAGCACCTTATCCAGCCAGTTAAGCTTAATATCAAATGGCTGGGGCCAAATCTCTGGACGCATTGCCATCTTTAACAACATGACACACCTAAAATGGTAACAAAAACGGTTTAAAACCACAATTCAAAATAAATTTGATGCCTCTTACCTTCTGGACAAACTTTCTCCAGGTGAGATAATTCCTGGTTGAGGATCATTAACTTGACACGCTAAGCGCACCAAAAAATTAAGCACTGTATCGCAGTAGGACTTGTCAATAGAGCGAAGAACATCCTCAGACTTGGTGAAGGGACCAGCACCTGTGGATTAAATTCAATATCAATTAAGGGTTTTACGTTATGCGATTTAATTTAACTTGCCTTGCGTTGAAGAATCTCTGCTTTCCCCAGACTTCTTGCGCAATTCTACTGCATCGTTTCCTGGCCGCTTGTTTGTAGCGACTTGTTGACTGTCTCTGGCCAATTCATCTTCAGGTACATCGATTTTAGCTTCTCTTTCATCCTCCTTAATGCGATGCAATTCCCATTTAATAATTACTTCAGCCAAATCAACGGCTAATTTTTTGTGTTCAATAGATGCAGTTGGCGGAAAACCCAGACGTTGCATATAATTGATTAGATGCTGGACCAATTGATGTCTTACGGGGAAATAGACCTACAACAATGCCGAATTAAATGGTGAAGTTAGTAAAGCTGTAGACTAAAAAACTTACTTTATAGTGCCTGATTATAAGTTGCAAGATGTGAAACAATTGTTGCATGGCATGACCTTCTTCAACAATTATTTTCTTGGTCCAATGTGTTAGCATTGTGTTGCCATCTTCCATGCGCAGCGGCATCGCTGGCGTAAGTACATCCAATGCCTGTTTTACAATAGGTCTGGCTTCCAGGGCATGTCCCTTAAGCAGAGAGTGAAACACTTGAAGGACAATTTTCTTATGAATCGCCAATCTGGCTATTATATGGGCAAGCAACAAGTGTCCATGATAACGCGCTGTGGGATCGACAGAGTTTTTACTCAATAGACAAGGCCAAGCAAAGGTCATAAGACGTCTGAGCTTATTGCCTTGCCTCTTATTATTGGCATCGCCATCGTGAATGTGTTGAGATGCGCGTTCGACCAGAAGGCAAGCGAGCTGCAGCAATGCAATGCGCACTGCATCATCATATTGCTTATCGGGATCGAAGACCTTATTGATAAATACGGAAACAATGTTCTTTTCATCTTCCTGGTAGGGTGTGGGTGGTGCTCCAATCAGCTTGTTGCCTTCGCCTTTGTCAAAGCTCACGGTGAAACAGGGTATCAAAACGGCTGTGATAATTTTGGCCTTTAGTTCTTCCGATATCGTATTATTATTAAAGTTTTCAACAAAATGGAAAAAGGCATTCCTCTTCCAATTGACGGTAAAACTCTGGGCCACTGTATTCTGTAGGAAGTCGCGAAGGAAATAAACTTCCGGAATGAAATGTGAGCAAAGCGCCCGCAATAGTTGAAATAGCAGATCAATATCATTTGTGTTATTTGAGAAATATAATAACAAAATCCTTCCAATCAAATGCCATAGATCGCATACAACATTCTCAATGCATGTTACATACAGATTATTTTGCCACATTTGCTTTAAAGTATCCACTATATCTTGTCTTGTTGGGATCCATTGATCATCCAATTCCATTAGTGTGAATATAATGAGCACCGCTTGATGTGTCACTTCATACTTTTGCGGTTGATTCAGTTCGGTGGCACAATTTAAATATGTCAATAGTTTTGTATATTTGTGATTCTTAATGGCAGTTCGAAACGATTGACCGTTCTCATGTTTCAGAATAAATATGAAGAAACGATTCCATTGGGCATCCATCATGATAGCCTCTATCGTGAACAGATCAACAGTCTCTGAAGGGAATCGTTGAAGGAACTTAAGCAGTGCTTCCCGATATGGACTTGAAGCTTCGATCATTAGATTATTCTCAGTTTGCAGGACAAGTTGACACAGCTTTTCAATATATTTTGGCGATGCCGATATATGGTAAAACATCTCAATGAGAGTAACAATCTTCTGTTCATACTCTCCGCCTTTCGATGATGCAAAGAAATTCATATTCTGACTTGTGCATTTGTAATTGCCAACAAATATTTCAATAATTTTTGCACAATGCTGCAATATCTGCTCGCTTAGTTTCTCATTGAACATTTGAGGAAAGAGCTGAGTGAAATATGATAAGCGCTTGATAGCCGGTATCGACAAATTCCTATGATCACCCAGCTTCAAAAGAAGCGGCCTCATTGCGGCTTGAATCTGGAATATAGATATGACATTAAGCGAAAAATAAAGACTTACAGGACTTACTATTTACTAAATTATGTATGTATGTATATAGGTAAATGGGTTTTTTAACTCTGCGTTTTGGGGTAAGTTAGTGTGACGAAACATTTCTTTATAACATTAAGTATAGGACATTTATAATTACCTTCTCCTTTTCAAGTGTTATTCCGGTTATAAAATGTTTCATGCACATATAAGCCGTCTCTTGCAACTCGGGCTTATCATTCTCCATCACTTTGAAGATGATATTTATGATTTTTTCTTTATACCCCACATCTGTGATATAATGGCAGGCTGCCAGCGCTCGCAGTGCACTTGTTCGTAGCGGTATAAGATTCGAAACATTTTTATAGCAATCTAATTTAGCCAGTGTGGCATCCTCCGCCTCACTTAAAGTGAGTAACTCGTGGAAAAATAATTTATGGTAAGTGTTTGTCAAATCTGTAAATAAAAATCAATCAGTAGACGAGCATCTTTGCACAAGGCAACCGACTTACCAATTGTAAAGAGACGCGGCTCTAGAGTAGTGCAAAATGTGTTGCCATCCATTAAACCGATCTGTGCATTGGCTGGTTGATGGCGCAACAAATGTTTCTTGGGTGGGATTATGTCGGCTAGAACATCTTTATGGGGATCCATTACTTCAGAGACTGATTTCGATTGAATTGAGCCAATGTGCTTTAACAAAATCATGGATTCTTCCCTGACTATGCAGTTGGGACTTGTGATATGTCGCACCAGCTCATGGATTACTTCATATGTGGCTTTTGTTTGCAAATCTTTGAGTTCATCGTTACGATAGTTTGCACTGATGGGGCTCAGGCAAATTTCCAGCATGGTTTTCATATAACTCTTGGTAATGTCGATGGCACCGTTAGACACATCGCCCTCGAGGTCCATTAACACAAACATAAAGGCTTTTAAGAAATTAAAAAGATGCTGGTACAGAGCACGTAAGGACATATGCTTGCACAAAAACTGTATGGCTTGGCATCCGCCCACCTTTGAGTACCAGGGTCGGTCATAGCATAGGGCAGTCATTTTCTCAGCCAAATATTGAATAATTGGCAATTTGCAGGCTCGTTCCTTATTGCCCATTATATTTGTGGCTGTATCCAGAATGATGCCCATGCAAGCGATGCCGGGTTTACATAATTCCTTCTCTTCGTGTCCCATGCAAGCGGCTAAAGCGTCAATTAGGACCATGGGATCGATTCCATTTGAGGCATGATAACCCTTTTGGGGAAAAGGACCTGCCTGTTGAGCTATAGCTACCATAGTATAATGCCTAACAACTGCTGCCATCACTGGGCACACGGAATCTCGTAAATCTTTGGTGGCTGAAGCGACCAGCATACCAATCAGAGCTGTCTGATGAGTTCCCCGAACACTGGCTTCTCCAATCTTATGCTGGAATATTGACCAATTCATGATGTTGCTTTCCACAAAGTCAGCATGGGTGAATAGTTTCAATAGGATGTGTTTCTCATCATCCAGACTTATAAAAGCAGCCAGAAAACAACGGATCACTTCCCAACTTTGTCGCCTGTAGAACTGGTCGGTAGCATTCGAGCTCAATGCCCTAAAAGCGGACTCAATTGCCTCATCTACGGGGAACTCGATGGGTGCTTCATATTCTTGGAAATATGTTACAATTGAGATCATTGGCTTTTCGTTTTGATCGTAGTGTAATGTTTGAGGTTCCACCATCATTTTTCGATTTCCTCCTCCAAATTTGCCAAGAACGCGAAAGGCAACCAATGCGGCGTTATCCTGATTTCTTAATGTCTTCCATAGAGCCTGCATTAATGCCGCCCTAACTGGCTGAATATGATCATATAAAAAGTCCGGTTGCAAGTTATCCACACAGAGTTCCAATGTTCTCAAACCCTAAAAAAACCAAGAAAGTAGATTTCATTTCGACATTCGCATATTTCATTACTCACTTGACTTATTAAAGTGGGTGAGCCATTCAATGCGGAAACTAAAGGATCCATTAGCATTGGCAAATATGGCAACAACGATGAAAGACGCACTGGAACCGTTAAGCATAGCTCCACAAAAAGATCTCGCATATGTTGCTTATGAAATCCACTTTGTAGACGATTGAGTCCTTCCAATAAATTTGGCAGCAATGGCAGGAATTCTTGATATAATAGATCATGACTACCACCTCCAATCGAACGAAATAGAGCCCTTAGCAAGAGGAAATAGTTGTAAGGCTCATCCGAAATTAATGCTAATTCCATTGAACGAATCACGATTTTGTGTAGATGCGGTCGTAACATTTGCTCGTTTTCTACTGGAAAGAGGCTTACGCTTCCAAAGACTAGTTTGAACAGCCTTAGATATAAGTTGGAACGTTCAACGTTGGAACCCATTTCTTCCATTTTGCCCAACAAATACTCCACCAAAACTGTAGCAAAAAGCGGTGATGTTGTGGGATTTGCTAGAAACGAATTGGCTACCACCTGAAGGGATTGATTTTTGTAAATTCTTTCCACCAAAAAATCAATTGTTGTGGCAAATATTTCTTGGAAATTCTGCGAGTGCATCATTAGAAACTGCAAAGATAACGCAAGAATTATATATTAATCTTAACTAGTCCCCAGAAGAGATCTATCTGTTTCTTACTATTCCACTGAAATGCTCTAAAACTTCTTTTTCCTCCTTGCTGCGTGAAATCAATCCAGATGGACGTTGCTGGTTAGGATTCACATTTATTGTATATATATCCAAAGCTTCCATTGCAAAATGAACCAATTCAATATAAGTGCATAGGATCTCGGGACTAAATAATTTCTCCTGGGCCTGCGGGCTGTTATCAGAAATCTGCGTATGAATGGTAAAAATTATAACTCATCAGTACATGGATCAGAGTTATTGATAGATGTGGGAGCTTACCTTTGAATTGAAAAAACCCCAGGTAATAGTTTTCACTCCGCCCACAAGTGTTTTAACCAAACTTCGAAATTCAGCAACATTTACTGAGCAAACCCATTGAGCTCCAGCAGAATGTGTTTTAGCTTGCTCACCACCCAGATTATCCTAAAAGTAAAGCGTTCGATTATGCTAATTATCAAAGTGAAGAGTATTTTAGTTAATACTTACATCTTTCAGTTCGGAAACATTCATAATTGGTAAAGAAGAAAGAGTGCCACTCAGATAACTCGATGATCCAGATTGCGTTTGTCCCTTGCTGCATGAAATTAAAAAATATGCTTGCATTCAGTAACATAAATTAATAATTTTTAAGGCTCTTACCATTTTTGAACAATCAATGGCAGCTGTATTTTGGCAATTGTTTCAAACTTTTTTACAAAGACTTTCAAGAGTTTAGCCAGAATTTGTCTCGATCTTTGGGGTTCCAGTTCACTGTGTTGACGTAGGCAATCTACTAAATTTAGTAGCAACTTACAGGACATTGTTTGTATGCCAACGGCAAGTGTTTCGTCGTGCACATTTTTGGAAAAGAGATTTACTGCTTTAATCAAGACATCAAGACTCAAACTTGCACGAACGTGATGCGCTAGATCTGCCAGTGTGGAGTAGGCTAATGGTCGAATGGAGTCTAATGTGACTCCTTTCCCAATAAGCAAGTCTTCGTCAAATAGTTTTTCAATAGACGGAATGAACTCTAAAATGCATTATAAAATAAATTTTTTGATTAATACATATCGGTTATAGAATATTTAGAAGGAAAAAATAAAAATCTTGTTGAAAACTTAAATTTCCTGCGAAATTTGATCATACTTTGGCGCAAGTCGGTAGCAAAAATATGACGTGCAGCTATTAACAGTTCCTTGCGAAGGTGTGCTGCTTCCTTCGGGCAGTTTGCCATTAAATTCAGCATTCCATTCGTTACAGACAATGAGTTGGCTATAACAACATCCTGAAAAATATGAAATAGATATATTTTTTATTAATAATTTGATGATTAAACTAATTTAATAATCTGCGATATCGATTTTTAGTAATTACCTGAAATATTCGCACAATGTATGCCAAAAATGACAATGTTTTAATTTGAGCACCCATGAAATCAACAAAGATCTCCTTCTGTGTGGAGTTCCTGTATAAAATAAAACAAAGTTTTAAGCCTGGGTGTAAATAATTAGGAAATATATTTAGAAACTTGCCTTTGTATGACTGTTGGTTGTAAATTAATTGTAGTCAGTATTAAAGGAATAAATTCAGAAACTTCTTGGTGAACTGCATTCTTATATATCTGGTACATTAGTACAACAATGATTGGCAGTTCCTGAAGAACTTTTAATGATAGCACGCCGCGGGGAAGTAGGTTGTACTAAAACGAAACAAATACGAGTAAGTAAGCAGGAAGCCAGTCACCTTGAACTAGGCATAATTTCTCTAAAAATTTGCATAGTTCAATTCTCATCAAATGTCGCTCAGTGCCAACGACTTACAATGATTTGTTGTGTATTAGATTCCAGTGGTTTATCCACATGAATAGTTTTCACTGAATATGCTTCAGCCAATTGCATATCTATGTTTAAATCCTTGAGATCTGTTATCCAAATATCATTTGTGGTTTCAAAAATTGAGGAAAGATGATTTGGCAATTGCGTGTAAATATCCTTCACGAAGCCCAAAAACAATTGAATCTATGGGAAAGACATTTTAAATTATTAATAAGTGAACAAAATTAAAAAGCCACTAACTACTTACTTCTGGGTTAAACGATGGTCGAAAATGCTTGTGCAGTTCTATTATTATACGAAGACTCACAAGTACATTTTCTTCGTTATCTGTTTTTAAAATTTTTAACATCATAGTTATAATACATTTAACATGCTGTCTTAGATTCTCTGTTATCGGCAAACGGTGGATCATTTCTAGTATTAACTTCCGAATCTGTAAATATGTAAAAAGCACAGGTTTTTTGGATAAATCTTTCTAAGTCATTTTAAAGTAATTTAAGATGTCTGCAGATTGGAGCTTGCCTAAGCAATCCTTTGAACTAGATGCTGGCTTTGTAAAGAGGATAAGTTGTTACAGTACGAGTCCTTGCTAAGATTTATTTCCCCAAAATGGTAAAAAGAAAGCAATTAAAGACATATAAATTTTGCTTTCGACGGTAACACAAAATAAAATCTTCGGAATTGCATTATATTTCACAACAAATAGGCAACTGCAGAGCAAACTTTTGTGGTGCACTGTTTGCATGTATACACATACATACAAACACACACACATGTTTGCCAAAATGTGAGACTTCTGTAGATCCACCGAAGAAAGATCAGATTCTTACGTGTTGCATTGTATTCTCCTGTATAAATTGAGGTTCGCCTTCCTGCAATATCCGCATAAATATCTTGAGAGCATTCTCCAAAAACGATGGATACGCTGGACTCTGCATGATCATTTCAAAATGCTCGCTCAATTCCTGCGTTGCCTTCAATTTGATTTCCTCCTTAGCGGATGGATCATTTAGTATGTTTAAATAGTTCCGGAACGTGTTAACCGGAATATTTTCGGTGTGTGCCATTTTATTTAATTTTCATCGAATCACTTTATCATTAAATTAAATATTTTCGCAACGCCGGTGTAAACAATTCCGATTTGTGGTAATTTCAGAGGCAATACCAGGGCTGGAAAGAAGCGCAGAGCCAAACGCACAGATACATCACTTGGAACATGGTAACGAAACGCAAATTGAAAAACGTAAACTTTTAGCCAATGAGATATTACATCTTACGATCTATAAAAACTTTTTTCTCTTATATTTTTCATCAATGATATAATTAGTAAGCAAATCTGCAAAAATGTTAACTGAATATAATAAAATTGAATTCATTAACTGTGATTCCCTGGGAGTCACAGTCACATCGCTGCGCCGCGATTCCCTGTGAATGGTTTTTACTATTCACCCACCCACACTCGCAGGCCAAGAAAGGAGCTGTTCTTGTGTAAAAAAAACAATATACATACATATTATGTTTTGTTGACAGTAATGTACATGAGTGTGTGTATATGCCATAATTGTAATTAAATAATTAATTGTAAAATATATACAAGAAGAAAAAACCAAAACAGACATTTCGTATGTCGACTTTGTGCAATAGATCATAGGCAACGGAACGGAAGCCCTATACATCCAGCTTTACATATATATATATATATATATCTATACCAAATACATATGTGTGTATGAAAAACACAAAAATAGAATTCGCAATAAAAGCAGCAACAGAAACTTAAACACTCGAAGAAATGGCGGATTTGGAAGCAGTATTAGCTGATGTCAGTTACTTAATGGCGATGGAAAAGTCGAAATGCACTCCAGCTGCAAGGGCGAGCAAAAAATTAATTCTACCAGATCCCAGGTACTGAAATATGCATGTACCTGTATGTGTACATACATACATCCGTACGAATGAGCGGATATACACATGTTTGTATGTACATGCATTCCAGTTGCTTGCATACATACATATGTATGTATGTATATGTATATGTGCATTTGATGTCTGTTATTAATTAAGGATTGTACATAAAAATGAATGGTTTCGTGTGTATGTATGGAGTAATATATACACACAAAATTTGAATGTTGTATACACAATTATTTGCAATCTCAATTCCAATAAACAAATCGCATGAATTAATTTTTATGTATTTATGTATGCTTATATCTGATGTATTTTCATAGATACATACATACATAATGAATAACGGGGTGGGGGAGGCAAACATTAAATCGCAACATTAGTTTTACTGATGTATGCACGAACATACGTACATAAATAACTACATATGGATAGGTTTTGCTTTTGTGTGTAATGATTCGTATAAGCAACGAATCATTAGGGTTTTTGTGACAAGTTTGTACTTTGTGTGATTCGCTCAATCAGCGTGAGTATTCTTAATCACTTTGCAAAAATGTGTAATAATTCGTGACGCATATCAAAAATTAGTTCGCTGACCCAATTAACTATAAGTACACACATACAAATATGTACATATGTATGTATGTATATTAAAGTGCTATGCCCATGCATCCATTCGTGCATACATATGTAAATGCATCTTGAATATTTTCCTAATCGAGATCAACAGCTGATTCGATCCAGCCATGCACCGTGTAAATAAAAGGTGTTTATTTTGTTATCATCATTTCAATCGACCGGCTGGTGGCAAATTAATCGCAATGGGAATAGTGAATAATACTAAGCAAAAATATAAGTGATTACTATCAAGTAGGTTTGCGCGCTTCTTTTTGTTAATTTTCTGTAATCCTTTTTATATATTATACTTAATTAAGCACTATTTTTGGCATTTCTAAATTTGTTTTTATATTAACTTGTAATTGAAACAACACGTTATTTTTCTTTTATATTTTTAAAATTAAAATCTTTCGTCCGTGGATGTTTAATTGAGAAACGTAAATTTTATTATCAGGATACTTTTTAATGATTTATTTCGAGTTTCGAACAGACATTTGAAAGTCACAGATGAAAAGCCTATGCATAAAAACACTGTTATCCTTACTTAATCATTAGCTTTAATGAAACATTTATATTACTGGAAATAAAGAACACAATAAATGAATGAATGAATTTCGAGTTTCGATCGAAATTATTGCATTTCCCATATCTATGCCTTGTCAAACTTCGCATTGCTAGTTTGTTAAGATTGAGGAAAAAAATTTTATCATTCTTAGCATGATTATTAATAATAAAATAGTAAGATCGTAGAAACTCTATTGGCTGGAGAAATCATATTAAATCAAGCTGTCGTTGTGTGAAGGTGGCGTTAAAAAAATGAGATAAAAAGTGAATAAAGATATATATTGTTTGTTATAAGTCAATAATTAACCCCTTTTTTATATATTTACAGTGTCAGAAGCGTTATGTACAAGTATCTGGAAAAGGAGAATGAACTTAACTTCCATAAGATCTTTAACGAGGTTTTAGGTAAGCATTGGTGCTCAATGCATATCAATATGTAAATAGTTTTATTAAATCTCAATACTTTGTTTAGGTTACTTGTTGTTTAAAGACTTTTGTGAAAACGATTCCGACGAGCCAATACAACAGTTGAAGTTTTATGAACAGGTAACGAATCAATTTGTTATAAAAATAAATTATTATTTTAGTAATTCCAATGTCAACTTTAGATAAAAAGCTTCGAAAAGACAGAGTGCTATGAAGAACGAAAAAAATTGGCAAGAGAAATTTATGATAATTTCATAATGGAAGAAATGCTCTCTCACACATATGTAAGCAAATATATTAGGATCGTTTGGGCTATCGTTTTTGATTATTTGCATGTTTTTTGTTTAAGGAATACTCCAAAGATGCTGTTGCTAGTGTCCAAAAATATTTGTTGAAAAATGAAGTCCCAATGGATTTATTTGAGGTAAGTTTTCAACAAAATTATAAAATAATTATAAAATAGGACGTAATTTCGCAAATTGTTATAACATTTATATGCATTAACTAATTATGGTAGGACTTAAAATCATAGATCATTCTAAAACATTTTATTACGAATTGTTTTTCCTTTCTTCAGCCATACATGGAAGAGATTTTTACTCAATTAAAGGGCAGGCCATTTAAAAAGTTTTTAGAAAGGTAAATAATATGGGACAGTTTAGTAGTTCTATATAAACAAAAAAAAAATAGGAATAACTCGCAGTTTACTAAAATGTTTTATTTACTTTTTTTAGCGACAAATTTACCAGATTTTGTCAATGGAAAAATTTGGAGCTTAACATTCAGGTAAGCATTCGCATATTGAGAAACCAATTTTTTTTTTCGAAACGAATATTTTATTCAACTTTTTCAGCTCACAATGAACGATTTTAGCGTGCACAGAATAATTGGACGAGGTGGTTTTGGGGAGGTTTACGGATGCCGAAAAGCAGACACTGGCAAAATGTATGCGATGAAATGTCTGGATAAAAAACGCATTAAAATGAAGCAAGGAGAAATGCTGGCTTTAAATGAGCGTAATATGCTGCAAGCTGTCAGCACCGGAGTAAGTTGAAAATGTTATACTTCAACTTGGAGATTTCTTTACATTGAAAATATGTAATCCTTTTAGATTGATTGTCCCTTTATTGTCTGTATGACTTATGCATTTCACACACCCGACAAGCTGTGCTTCATATTAGACTTAATGAATGGCGGAGACTTGCATTATCATTTGTCGCAGCATGGCGTTTTTAGCGAAGATGAAATGAAATTCTATGCAGCCGAAGTGAGTAATCGTAATTACATACATACATAATATTTAAGACCGGTAAATACTTTCAGGTGATTTTGGGATTGGAGCATATGCATAAGCGGTGCATAGTTTACCGTGACCTTAAACCTGCTAACATATTGCTCGATGAGAACGGTCATATTCGAATTTCTGATCTGGGCTTGGCCTGTGATTATTCAAGGAAAAAGCCACACGCCTCCGTGGGTACTCACGGTTATATGGCGCCAGAAGTATTGTCAAAAGGAACATCATACGATTCATGTGCAGACTGGTTTAGCTTTGGATGTATGCTGTACAAATTGCTAAAGGGACACTCACCATTTAGGCAACATAAGACAAAAGATAAACATGAGATTGATAGAATGACATTGACCATGGTAAGTAGAAGATGGATAAAACATGAGCAATAAATTGACAACGATTCGCAATTGATAGAATGTCGAACTTCCGGACTCCTTTTCTGCGGAATTAAGGAACTTACTGGAAATGTTACTCCAAAGAGATGTACCCAAACGTCTTGGCTGCATGGGAAACGGGTAAGAATATTATTAAAAGAAGTTCAACAAAATTTTGTGCTAAATGGGGCTTCTATTTAAAGGGCTGATGAAGTGAAAATGCATAATTTCTTTTGCGGAATCGATTGGCATCAAGTTTACATTCAGAAATACACTCCACCTCTTGTACCTCCGCGCGGTGAGGTCAATGCTGCAGATGCCTTTGATATTGGATCTTTCGATGAGGAAGATACAAAAGGCATCAAGTTAAATGATACAGACCAAGATCTTTACAAACATTTTTCGTTGACTATATCAGAAAGGTAAGTTACTGTGTTTTTATAAATTAATCATAATCAGCCAATATTGATATATTGCATTTTCATATATTAGATGGCAACAGGAAGTATCCGAAACAGTATTCGAAACAATAAATCTGGAGACAGATAAAATCGAACAAAAGAAAAAGTCTAAGCAGAAGCTGCATTTTGATACAGATGAAAAAGAATCCGATTGTATTCTTCACGGATATATCAAGAAATTGGGCGGATCTTTTGCCTCTTTGTGGCAAACCAAATATGCCAAATTGTATCCAAATCGGTATGTTTTAATTTTTCTTGATTAAAGCTAATTACTATATTGGATTGACATTTTTTTTAGATTGGAACTACATTCAGAAAGTGGAAATAACAAACCAGAACTAATATTTATGGACCAAGTAGAGGACATTTCGTCTGATTTCATTCTTCACAAAAACGAGAACTGTATACAAATTCGTATTAACGATGGCAGCAGAGATGGCAGAATTATTTTAACGAATTCTGTACGTATAAGCTTACAATTCGCTATTTTAAAGTTGTCAACAATTTATATTAAACGCAAACATTTTGTTGCAGGATGAAATTGGTTTAAAGGAATGGGCCTCATCACTGAGATCGGCCCACAAGATGTCACAAGATCTGCTAGGCTCTATGGCAAAGAAAGCTGGCAAAATTTATGGCAGCGAACGAGATGCTAACAAATCTATGTATATACTAGGGGGTAGCAGTTCAACGAAATCGTCTAATGGGTCTAATTAAAAACTCAATAAAAATGAATAAACTAAATTTAACCTACATTAAGATTCCTGCTTTGTAAAACCTCAGTAGGAATGTAATCAAGAAAAATGATTCCTAATAAATCCATTCTTGTAAAATCATGAAGCAATTTTTAATTTTCTTTTCAATATCGAAATTTTTAATTAAATACAAATTTTATGACTTGATATGGTCACAGCTGAACAGCATTTGAAGAATGAGACGAATAAGGTATAAATAAAAACCTGTTCATATTTTCCTTCAAACGACGCGGAGTATTCGTATTTATGGTCCACTAATAAATTAAGTCATTAAGTTGCTGACCTATTTTAGACAAACTTTTTATTTGCTTCCTTGCTTGAAAGGTTAAAAATAGTCACAATCTTTTATAAGGAAGGCAGAGCAATTGTAATACGCATCCGAGGAGTCACAAATAATTAAGGGAGGAACTTTATTTTCATTATAATGCGCTTTCCTTGAGGGAGTCGCCATTTATTTAATTTCATTACATCGTACATACATAAATATTTAATTTGTTTTAATTTAAAATTAGTAGTTTTTGTTATTATTTATTAACAAAATTGTGAAATTGGATTAAATAATACATTTTGTTCAATTTTTAAAAAACAACCACACCGCCCCATCGCCCCCATCGACCATGCGCACCGCAAATAATGAACAAAATCCCTTGTTCAAATTGTTATCAATTAAAGAATCATTTATCATCATATCAAACAACAAAAATGCAAAAGCAGCAATAACTTATAAATATAAATGGTAGGTCGGGTCGGTCTCTACTACAACTTAAAATGCATTTAAACTTACATTATCTTTGAGAGCTTATGTTTAACAATGGACAATGCGAGACAGAAAGCCGCCTTAGGGTTGAATTTATTTACATTGTTATTGAGGCGTCCAGTCATTCATAGGATAAGTACTTCCCAAGTATGATTGCTGTCGTAGTGGCTCATTTGAGGCGGGCGTACTTGCCACCGCGCTCCAATGTTGCCTAGGAAAAGTATTCGAATTTACATAGGATGAGGGACTTGCACTGTATCCGGGTGTTGCATGCAAGTTGGAATGATACGGTGAAAAATTTAAATTTCCATAGGAAGCGTAATTATTCAGATGATAGCTTGAAGACGGCGCTGCGGCTTTGTGCTTATTGTCGTAGTAATCATAATATTGTGGAGGATACGAATGCTGGAAATGTTTACTTTGAAAATATGCATTTTCGGTTAGGTCTGTTGCGTTGGGCACAAGCGGATTAGAAAGTGGCACACTAGATTGAATGCAATTAACACTATTATAGGCAGCCGCCGCCTCGCTGATACTAGGGGGTAATTGAGATTGATGTTTATAGGCTTGTTGTTGCTGCTGTTGCTGTTGTTGCGGGAAATCCATATTGCAAGGTAACTGATGATGGTTCTGGGATACATTAAATTGCGTTGTAGTTGCTGGTGTATTCGGCTGCTGCGTGTGATGTTTAACTTGAGGAATATTTTCGGACAAACGGTTCTCTTTCGATGACATCTGTTCATTGTTTGTTGGAGTTGTTTGTTCGCCTTCTTTCTTTTCCACATGAATGGGTTTATCATCAGTGGATTTTTCTCCTGCAATAAATTTAATAAAGAAGTGTAAATATTACATTATCCAAATGGAGGAAACTGATTAAATACCTTCTTCCGGAGATTGTGACTTTGGTACATCTGTATCACAATCAGATGTTATATCAATTATATCTTCTTTGGCTGGTTTTTCACCATCCGAAGATTTAGTTGTTGTCCTAATTGCTATAATTTTTCCACTATCTAATTGCATATAGATCCCTTTGGTAGATTTTAAAACCATAACTCGTTGTCCAGCCTTTAATATAATATTTGCCTTGTCAGAAGAGTTGGTAGGGATAACAACATCTAAAAAGATATGCATATTAAATGTTATAAGAGCCATTTTATTTTGAAGTATTCGTTGATTACCTAATGGTAAAGTCATTTCTTGAGCAGTCATTCCTTGCCTTTGCCAAACATCAGCAGGAATCCAGCGAGTTGTACGTCCTCCACTACAGACAGTCGTACTTTTCTTTGTCTGCATTGGTCTTATCTGCAATAAATCCATGCAAGAAAATTTACAAGATATCAAAAAGTTGCAAACAATCGTTACTTACCGATGCCACTGGTCGACTAATAATAGTTCCATCATTGTTAACAATTTTATAATTCATCTTGTTGGGCGTGCATATGAATTTTTGATTAACGGAGGCTTTCTTCTCTTGTTCATAGCTTCGATGAGCTTGTCTTTTTTCTGCCTGTGACAACTTTCTATCCTTTTGATCAACTAGTAAGCTGTCATGGAAAAATGGTTCTTTTGTTATATAGTTTCTGTGAAGTTCTATAATGCTGTTGATTATTGAATCTTCATGATTTTGATTAAATTGTGGCTCCTCTTTGGGTGTTTTAGGCACAACAACCACTGCAGGCTCCTCTGATTTTTCAGTTTTCTCGTCCTCAATGGCTGGTTCTGGTTTCTGTTCTGCATCTGTTGCCACTTTGGGTGTTTCATTCACAGTTGTTTCATCATCTGAATTGTCATCGTGACACAGATTAGTTATATCTTTCATAGACAAATGTGCCTCTGGATTGCATTCGTCGACAATTCGATCGGACATTCCCTGCTTTTTAATTTGTCTATCGTAGATTTTCTTCTCTAAACATTTATCCATTACGATTCTATATACATAGCAGGGTTTTGTTTGTCCATATCTGAAAGAAAAAAGTTCCAAGTCATTTCAGTTATGAAGTGCGCTCGTTGGATCAGTGGGTCTCACCTATAAATTCTATATACAGCTTGCGTATCATGGCAAGGGTTCCAACTGGCATCAAATATAATTACTCGATTGGCTCCGGTTAAATTAATTCCCAAGGACCCCGCACGTGTTGATATCAGAAATAGTTTTACATTACTGTTTGAGTTGAATTCATTAACTAGCCTCTCTCTTTCTTGTGAAGATGTCGAACCGTCTAGACCTGTAAGATTGGTATATGTTCAATAATTGTTCCAAACTCTATATGAAGAAAACTTACGAAAATAAGAATGGTTACGTGTCCAAAGCTCGTGACTTCCCGGCACATAACTCGCTTTCAGGAATCCTTCAATCAAATTTAACGTTAATAGACTTTGACTAAACAATAAAATTCTATCTCCAAGATGTATGCTCTCCTTCATGATGGTAAAGAAAATTTCCATTTTCGGAGAATTTGATATTTGATCTGGTACATAGTTTTTCATTAGGTCAACAGCCCAACCACATGAGAATTCATCATTTCTCCTAGCCCTAATTGCTTTTTTGGTCGCATCAAGATTAATACTGGTCATTTGCTTCATTTTTGATATATTATTTCCGACACCACCAAGATTGCCCAAACAACCATCAGTTTCCATTTGTTTACTTGTGGAAGAATGCTGAATACTGGTTTCGACTGTTTTGATCTCATTTGTATCTAAATCAACTATTTCCGACGATCCTGAGATATTCTCCAAGTCCTTAGTCATTACCGAATCTGTTTGCTTAATAGCTTCAACGCATGCTGGCTTGGAAAGCATACTGGACTCCAGCCAATAGTTGCTCTTTGCTTCACAATTGTAGCCACCATAGCTTAGTTGATCTCTATT
Organism: Drosophila nebulosa; assembly: GCA_024703675.1. Classification (NCBI taxonomy): domain Eukaryota; kingdom Metazoa; phylum Arthropoda; class Insecta; order Diptera; family Drosophilidae; genus Drosophila; species Drosophila nebulosa. The sequence goes on along the minus strand of CM045725.1, from coordinate 9,051,487 downwards.
TTCCTCATAATAGTTTGAGCTGCAAACAGAAAACACATTATTTTAATAACAACCTTTAAAACTAACAAATAAAATTACCTTGGATTCGGATATTTTTCGGGATTCTGGGGGTTCTGGGGATTCCTGGGATCTGCGGCTGATGGCATATTGAATGAGTTTTCATTCGTTTTAACAACTGGCAACTGTTCAAAAGTTGCATCTGTTGGAGGCTTTTCTGAGATAGTGTTGGGTGCTGTATTCATGAAATTATTAGGATTAATAGGACTGGACTCCACAGCCGGCAGGCCGGTAGCAGCGCTCTTGCTAAGTTCCTCGTCGATTTCTAAGTCTAAATCAGTCTCACATTTTTTTAGAAAATTGTATAGAACATCCGGATGATTCCAAATTTTACAACAAACGGCAAAGGCTTTCAAGGGATTTGGAAAAGCCTTTTTTCTAACCACATCAGTCATAAAAGTTTCGTAAAGTTTTCGCTGAAACGCAGTCATTCGCACAAATACCACATACTCTAACTTCTTGGGTAAAGTACTCTGTAATACAGTGTGCGAACGTCGCTGAACGAAGCCCAGTAAGAGTGAATGAAGCACATGAGCTCTATATCTCATTAGCTTAATATCATCCGGTGTCGAATCCACACACTGCCCATTTTGTATTGGTCGTTCGAACATGTTGCAGAACTCCGTTCGCGTTCCCAGATAATTTGGGCGTACAAAGTCCACCATACACCAATATTCCAATAAATTATTCTGCAGAGGATATCCAGTGAGTACAATGCGCCGACGGGTGCGTATTTGTTTCAGTGCAAGAGATATGCCAGCATGTGAGTTCTTGATTCTGTGCCCCTCATCGCAAATGACCAGATCTGGACCGGGTTTGACTAATGCCTCAAATACCATGTTCATGAGATTGGTACTCGAGTCGTATCCATCGATACGGTGAGGATTTTTGTTTACCTTTCGTTTACGCGTTGTGGCCAGCTTCAAGGCAAGTAGACGAAACAATTCATAGCCAATCAGGAGGACGCCGCCTTCGTGTACCCAATTTAAAATTACTTTTGCTCGAGCAGTTAAGGTTTTCTGCTGGTCATTTAAAACGAATATATCAAAGTTGCGTGGTCGAATGTTCTCATCGGAAGACTGTCGCGGCACCCACATATTGAATTCACTTAACCAATTTTGCAACGTATTGATGGGCATAACACATAATACCGTCTTTGCTGATGTGTGTCTTAAAAAAATATCACAGAAGGAAACTACTTGCAAGGTTTTTCCCAGGCCCATGGAATGAGCAAGTATACAGCCAAAGCCGCTCGATTTGCTAAATCTCCTTGTGGATTCAATAATGTTATCGTATAAAAACCTAACACCGCCGATTTGATGTGGTTTTATTACTTTGGATATCTGTGGAGCCAAATAGATCGTCTCCTCACCCTCGGGATGCGCCATATTGACTACTACCCGTCCGTCCTCATCGGGTATATTGTAGGCATCTTTTACATGCATGCCACTATTTGTGGCGTCATCCGATTCATTAACATCTTCCTCCTCATCCTCTTCCTCCTCCTCGGAGAGCAGTATACAATCATCATCGGAGCTGTCGTCAATGGTGACAACTTCATTCATCGATTCATCGGGATGGACTTCCTTGTTTAACACATCATCAATACTGCAACTTAAGCTACTATTTGTCTCATCCAACGTCTCGGATGCCAACTCATCTTCGTGTAGGTCAATGGGAGCATCATTGTTAATTTGATTGTTTAGGGAACATTTTTGGTTCAGATCCTCGCTTTCGTCCAGTTGTAATATGCGAAAGAATTGCTTATGGACCACTTGCTTTTGTATCTCTCGCATCGATTTTTGCTGATCGGCTACGCGAGCTAGACGTTCTGCTTCTTCTTTTTGAGCGGCAAGTGTTGTGGTATCCAAATTGGTCTCATCCATGACATCCCTAATGTTTTTCCTAAGTTGGCTATTCTTTTTTTCCTCGGCGGTTGGCAGAGCGACCCGTTTACTTGTCGACTGCTGTTCAGGAAATAATGCATTTCTTCGCTTCTGTCCTGATGTCGGCATGAAATTGTTCATATCAAGGCCTTTGGCTTGCTCCGGCGCCGTTAGCATTCTCGTCTTGTCCGGACAGTGTTCAATAGTGGGTGGCATGCCAGGCTCTGGCATAGCTCCTATCATATAAGCCCCATTTGCAGGATTCACCATTGGATGGTTGATTAAATTCAGGGAATCATTAGGTAACATTGTTGGTGGTGGTGGTAGTGGTGGTTCATATCTGTACATATTGGGGGGAAATACATCCAATCTTTCCATTCGCTGTATATCACCATTTGCATTGTGTTCCTCCATTTTGTCTGTTGTTTATGTTCCTGAAATTCACATATATATAGATTTGTAAATATTATTCATTTGATTGGCGGCTACTAAAATATTAATAACCATCATCATCTTCTTCACGTCTTGATAGTCTGTGACCACATATCGGGCAGCAAATAAATATAATTACTTTGTTTTCAAGAAAGTTAAAAGATAACTTTCCAAATGCAATAGAGGAAGTACTTCAATAAAAAAGTAACCAGTAAAATCGCAGCTGCAGTCCATTATTTGTTGATCCAAATAAAAATAAAAGCTCAAGTATCACTTTACTATAACATAAAGATTTGTTAAAATTTTACATTCGAGTAAAACTTTTAAATACTTATAAAGTACCATTAAAATTAAAGCATTTTGAAAATAACTCAAACTCAAACGTGGGTAAAGCTATATATTTGTTGACTTTGTATAATTCGGAACACTATATAATTACTATGTCAAAGCCCTAATGAGGACGTTTGAAAGTTGCATGTATAAGTAGGAGAGAGTAAAAGAGCAGGAAAGAGAGGTTTGGCCATGTATATAGATTAGATAGAGCACACTTAACAAAAGAGTGTCCAGCAAAGGGAATTACTATAAATAAATAAATCTGACTATGACTAGACAAAAAGAGAATTTATGTCACTTTAATTAAATCTGCGTCGTTAACTCAAAATCTGCATTAACCTTATAGAGAATAGAAGAATCCAAAAATATCTTAATTTTCTTATTTTCCAATAGTTTTCAATAAAGATTATAAAATATGTTATTAATTAAAGCTTGAGTATGTAATGACATATGTATGCATAATTAAACATACATACATATTTATGTATGTTTTTTCTTAATTATATTGCTTAAGAAGTTACTGCAACAAAGCTACCCATTTACAGCTGATGCAAGCATTCTAAAAAATTGCATTAGTTTGTTTAGATGTAAAAATTTACCCATTTACATACATTCATTCATCTTACATAAAAACAGGGAGTTATGATGTACGCTTGTACATATATATGTACTTATGTATGTAGATACCAATGGACGAAATGGAACTCGGCTAAGGCTGATCAAAAATGTATGTAGAACTTGCTAGTGAGTACATCCCTATACATACCGACAATATATACAGTAGTTACAATAGATACATATGCGCACATACACACAAACATAAATCTATGTAAGTTTTGGTCTCGGAAATTCTTAATTTCAATTATGCATGTATGTACATTTATCGCACATACATACATGTGTACATTCATATGTGAACGCTTTTACACTTTTTTCACAGAGTCATTAAGAAAAAAATAATCTTACACAAATTTGCATACAAATGTATTTGTGGAACCATGAACATACATACATACGTACATAGTTGCACCTGCAATCAGATCATATGGGGCCCATACGTACATTTATTGGTATCCTTTACAAGTGAATTAATGCAGCCGGCGAACAAGATTTTAAGATGGCATTATTAATGTTTATATTCACAAATATCAAATCAGTTTTGTCACGCAATTTGCAGCTTCACTTTCTTGTTACACACACAAATTAACTTATTCTCTACACATTCGAGTGTATATTTGTGCAAACGTGCAACTATTATCAATATTTAGGAATATCATAGTAACTTCTCGGATTTTCCTTCAATTTGTTGTATGTATGTACATAAATGTACATAAAAAAGTACATACACAAGTACGTTTAAAATGTATCCACTCAGTCTATGCTAGAGATGAGCGTCAACGTTAGTACTCGGAGCAGTTACGTATCACAGCTACTTATTTAAAGGAGCGACTTGAATTGTGACTGCGATATGTTATCGATAAGAAACGAAAATTTGATAAAAACAGTTTAATATTTAGGTTTTTGAACAAGCCTTCGGTTTTCGTAAAATGTATAGCTGGTGCGAAACTATTGCCACAGCTGCCGATGGATGCAGAGGGTCAAAAACTTTGATTATCGACGTGTTCCCTCCGGCAGATGAACCGTTCATCGTACGTACGAATCAAATATATACAAATACAATATGTAAAAACTATTTAATTAAGATTTTATTTTTGCTTGATTTTTGAGATCTATAACGTGCAAAAATTTCGCTTTTAAAACCATCAAACTTTTTACGATTTATGTTATTTTGTTGTTCTCTCCATGCAGGTCTCGTTTGCTTCCTTTGTAGTCCCCAATGGCAAGTAAATACCGGAGTTAATACATAAAACTCAAATCCAGCGATATGCATTTCGTACACCTAGAAAATAAAAACAATTTAGAAGTTTTTATTAAGGTTAAAGTAGAAAGTTTTACTCAACTCCCAAATTGATATTAATAGATAATTGGGTAAAAATATTGATTCTCCTATTAAATTAATGGGTAATTACTTACTTGAGAGTTACGGGTAAATCCGTAACCCGTAAATCTTTCGTCATGTGCAGGAACATTATCCATGGCTATATAAAATGGTTCATATAAGAACTCGAAATTTGTTACAGAATGGCTAATACTGACATCAGTCTCATTTAGATTTGTAGATAGCCATCTGAAACATTTATATATAAGGAAATATATATAATCAATTTATACATTTTAAAATTCATTACATTTTATATAACCACAAAAGTTGCCTTTTACTCACTTTGTAAAATTTGTTGCATATTGATTGTAAATGAAAACTTTTTCGTGAAAAGGTCTCGCCAAACCCTTTCTTATTAATCTTAGAAGACTTTTCTTAGATCGGGGAAATGGAGCTCGAACATCTATTTCAAATGTTGGTATGACATAAGCACAATTCTTAGTACATCGATCGCTTTTAAAGAAATCGTTGAGTCGAGCAACAATATTTGTGCTGGGTATTATGTCTTAATTGAGGAGATGAAAAGATATCGGCTTAAATAGTGTCTACAGTTATTATCTTTCTAACTTACTTACCAATATCAGTAAGAAACACGTACTTTGACTGGCATCCTTTACGGGCCAAATTGCGCATATGGTTTTGGGGATAAGTGTTCCTCTGACGCCATTGTATAGTTTTAAGCGTTCTCAATTTTAATAAGGCTTTTAAAGTTTTCTCAGGATATCGGCAATCGAATTTGCCCTTTAAAACAAATGGCATTGACATGACTTTAGGCAATTTTTCGTAGTCGCGTGGAATTAGAATATGAAATGTGGCATTAGCTTTAATATTGGGAAAACATAGCCGCATGTACGTGATAAAATATTGTAAGATAAGGAATTCCTCATTACTAGCAGAGAAAAGAGCGACTGAAATAGGTCCGTACCTGTTGATTGGGGAATAGGAATTGGTTTAAATAGTGTGTATAGTTATTGTCGTTCTTACTTACTTACCAATTAGCTGATACTTGTGCTAAAGAATTCAGACGCTCCACAGAACTCTGAGTTGCTAAACATATCAAACTGCTCTCAGATGAATCTGAATATTGATCTCCGACAATGGCGAAATCTTTCATTTTGTATGCATGCTGGTTATCCCACCGTCCATAACTTAGATCCAAATCGTCAAATGCCAATGATGTAGTTCTATTTTCAGTAAATAAATTATCTAATCTTATGAGTGGATGTACAAAAGACAGATCAACTTCCGAGTTTTTTGGGCATTTTGCGGGTGCAATTGCGGGTCTTGATACTGGCACTTGTACATCGCATCCGCTGGTCACTTGTCCTGATGGTGGATAAACTTTTAACAGCCAAAAAATATTCACCGACAGTAATATTAATAAGATTTTAATTGAGTTGCATTTTGATATGTCGTGCTGAAAGTATAAAGTTCAAAAAATTGTTGTTAGCACTTTTATTCACATATGCAGGCAACTTCTAGAATAACCACTGCGCGCTTTAATATAAAATAAACAATCAAATTCTGTGTATAATTAACATCAGCTGCTAGATACCTTTGTATGTATAGGTACAAACGTATCAATCAAAAGCAACGAAATTCTAAAAAACAACCACCAAAAGTTCCAGTCAATTGAAATAAATATTGTTAAACACTTTTATGGAATTTCTGAAGAAAATTTACCATCTTTCGATTTATAAACAAAAGTCACTTGTAAATAAACAGCAAAACACTTGTTCCATTTTTGACCATGTCCTGTCCGTTTTCTCTGTCGTCCTGTTTTGCTGTCAACATTTTCAGTTAACATTCACCCCCTTTTCAGCCCCCAAAATCCATAACTTTGGGGTGGAATTTTCCGTTAAACGTTTAAAGTTAACAGAGTTTTAAAGCTAAAAATAAATAAACAACTTTTTTCTTTAATAAGGCCAGAGAGAACACAAAATGAATTAAACGCAACTTGTCAGATGAGTGTTTTTTTATTATTTAATTTTTTATTTCAATAAAATAACAAGATTCAAGCGGGGCGCCACGGTGCACTGTTAAAAAATTAAAAGTCAAGGACTGACTCTCCCCTTTGCTTGTTTTCGTACTCTTTCTTTCTGTTACTTTAAATCTAAAATTTACCCAAAAAAAACTACAATCAAAACAATTCTTTATCGCATGCATTATATTTAAATATATTATACTACTCAGATATGAAAATAAGAAAAAGTTTGTTTTTAGGGAATAGAAAATTTAATAAATAATTTACATATGAGCCTTTCTGCTTGCATTCAAGATATGTTGCTTTTGTTATTAAAGATCTTTATTTTGAAACGAAAATTCTCATACATGTATCCCACCACTTCTTGGTATTTTTTAAAAAGAATGTTCTGAGTCCAGCACGTCTTAATCATCCAAAAGCCCAAATTGTACTGCTAAACTAAAGAACCATCTGCTTTTAAATAATAAAGACCCATTACAAATTTCGAGCTCTTTCGTAGCGGGTGCTGTGCTTCACACTTCAATTACCATTTCGAGAGCACAGAAGAAGAAATCATTTGCTTTTTTCTATTAAAAGCTAAAAATTTTAAGCGCAATAAACAAGTGAGCAACATTTTAATTGTATAGTATTATTACATAGTTAACAATAAATAAGTACACAGATTATCTTAAATTTTATAATCTGCAAAACTAGGGCGGCACAAATACTTATCTACTAAGCATCCTTCTATAGGATTTTAATTGTATTACAAAACGTCAAACTAGTATTCACACTTTTAAATTGGACACATTAAATTGCACTCGCCCAAACTAAAACGATTAATACACACAAATATAGCTCAATAGCTGCACTAAAATTTCATTAATAATTCAATTTTTTAAATCTGAAAACATCAAATTTGATTACAAACTGTATTATTTTCGTGATCTTTCGTATAAAGAACATTTCGTGGGGAATTAAGACAGTTATAATCAGTGTCGCAAACGTCAAAAACCAGTGTGGAAAGTTCCTCATTTTTTGTGTTGGAATTTAACAATAACAATCGAATGTTTAAAGAGTATTTTCCAACAATAAATTTTACAGTCATGCAAAATAAAAAATCTTTTTTGTTGTATATTTCCAATGTTTGTTTTTCAATTAATTGTATATTGTGCCGTTGGTTATGTACAAACAATAAATATATAATAGTGTATATATTCGGACCTAATTTCGGTGTTCTGCTCTGCACTTAGTATACATTGCTCAAATAATTATAAATTACATACAAATAAATACTTCTTTATATGCTTGTATATATATAAATATATATCTTTGCAAGAGTATATTGAAAATTCATCTAAAATATTGTATAGGAATTTTCATAGTTGCGGTCCCAATAGCCTCCAATATAGCTCCAATCATCGTTTTTCGTATAAGGATTATCCACATTTTTAAACCACCTAAAATGAAATGAAAAATGTTAGTTGATAATTGGTTCATTTCGCATAAAATATTGCTTTTACCTGGGAGACCATTCCTTTGCATTAGTGGATTTTCTATGTTTTCTAGTGTCTCTTTGTTGTTCCTCTAAACGTGTCTAAATATAGAATTTGCAAAAACATATGTGAAGAGTAATTAAAAAAGATAATTAAAAAGTTACCTTCTCCTTGGAGGCTCCATCTATGTCTCCATTCTCCAGACACACAATATCAGGTCGCAATCGAGAATCGGTAGGGCAAAGTGTTGTAGGTGGTTTCATATTTTTGTTCATAGCATTAAGTTGCATAGCAAAGTGCGTAAATTGGTAATACTGCAATCAAAGTGGAGTAATTAATATGAGGCCAAAGATGATATCCAGGAATATTTTTACTTCGCTAGCATTGGCGGGCCGTGGTTTGCAGCTCCATAAAAGCGTGGAATCTGGTATATCCAGTGAGTATGCCGACTCACTTTTGGGTATGTCACCCTCAAATTCCGGAGGTGGGAGGTTGTCACTCTACAATGATGGAAAAATCATCAATCATCTCGATTTAGAATGAAAATACTTGAAGACTTACATCCTGTATAGATAAGCTACGGAAAGAGTTTAACTTAAAACTGTTTAATTTGGAAAACATCCGTTTTGGAGTTCCATCAGGTGAGTTCGAATCTTTATCGTCATTCTTTTTGCTACCTTGTTTCAAATACTGATTATAATTTTCGGCTGGACAGCATTTTATAAATTCAGTCCATTTTCCATATAAAAAGATCAAATTCTTCTTACTACAATAAAAGTGTCAACAAATAAGCTTTTACATACGAACAGGATGTATGTACATACTTCTCGTCCTTTACAAATCCCTCCACCCGGTGTAAGTTTTTGGCGCCCGATCCAGATGATTTGAATGTTAGGCTCGCCACGTGGCCTGTTGAGTGATTTCTGATTTCCATATTTCCATACTGTTCAATCCACAGTTTTCCAACAATTATGTTGTGAACGCAACAATTGACATTACTCCATGTGTAGGTCTCGTTCCATCTGTTTGGGATTAGTTCAGAAATTAGCAATACGTAAATGCCTAGGGGAGTAGCGGGGTGGCCAAAATTATTTTAAGCCGATTTATATGATTGAGTTATTTACACATGTACGTATGTATATACATTGGGACGAATGAGATTTTGGCCACTCCACTAAAACGAAACATAACATCTAGACATACTTAGGAAGCTCAATGGTAACTATTCCTTTTGGATTAACCTCAACACTTTTTCCCCATAATTTAAGTTTTGGATTAATTGAGCCATGAAATTTGAAATCAGCGGATTCTGCGTGAAATGCGGATACTGGAGGATGATGGGAAACCTGCTCACAAACGATTCGATAATCTTCCCTCTGAAGCTCGTATGTCTCTCCAAGAAGAGGGTTAAATGGTTTGCCCAATCGATCCCAGTTTGAAGCTAAGGCAGATACCGCAAAAGCTAAAAGAATTTTAAATTAAAAGACGAAAATACGCAATTGTTTCAAAGATCTATAATTAAAATTATAAGAAAAGTATTGTAGGACAACTAATAGCTAGAAGTGTGTACATCGGTTTTTGTCGTGTTTATAGTAAGCAGTACTTCCGGTAACTTAAAAAATTTATTTTCCTAGAAGCATTTCCCCTGTCTAACAGCTTTTTTTAAATTAAATTTTATAGTGTTTCCCAGTTGACAGTTGAGTACATTGAAATACAGCTTAAGACATGCAACGTATCTGATTTATAGATTAGTATTTTGAGGTATTTCGATAGTAATAAAACATCCAATGGACTGTTGCATCAGTTATTGTTCATTGGTTTTAAGTAATTTACAGAGACTACGCAATGTACAAGTGTTTTGGGAAGTTTCATGCCAGAGGGATTAACTTAATTGGTAACTAAAAAGCAATTAACATTGTTATAATAATATAAATCGAACGCATTGCTTCCCATCTTTCACAACGATGTCTAAATGTTCTACTATAAACTGTGTGATGGGCGTGAGTTTTGCACTCACCTGCAACATATTTCATTCGATCAGCTGGTGTTTCCTGGCGAGATGCTTCGGTCAATAAATGTGCGTATTCCATATATTCGCATAATCTTTGCAGGAAGCTCAATGGTTCATTAAGCATAACTGGCATTGTAATTTTACTCAAATCCTTGCCAATACAATTCTTTAGGATAGCCCAAATACTGACTTCTTTCCGCGAAATCATAGGCGCTGGTAATTCGGTTCTACATTCAATTATTAATAGAAATATTAATTTTCATAACATTTCCCGTGCTTTCGCATTCGCTTAATGATTATTATCAACTATTATTATTCTCACCTTTCCAAACATTTTGTATTTTCACCCTCTGCCATGCTCAAAATAAATGCGTTCGCGAGTAGGAAGAAATTGACTTTTAAATTGTAGCGTCTAGAAAATAAATGGAAAGTTATCAATTTAAATTGTTGCTCGTGCGTCTAACAACAGGGTTACAGTTTTTTTTTAAATCGAAGGTCAGTTTTCAAGCTTTTTAAATTATTAAGGCAGACTATATACATACTTGAACATATAAAGATTGTTTACATTAAACGGCTATGTATTGCCTATGCTGATTCAGAAATATTATTTCATTCCGTTTCTTTTATATACTACACATATAAAATTCCCATTTCCTCTCTCTATGATATGGACGCATGAAATTATATAGGCACAGTGGACTTTTGAGTTTTTCCATTGTTGAAATCATATGCTTCCACAAAAACAATAAATCTTATCAAAAACCTCCACCGGCTATCTCATTAACGGCTACCTAATTTATTGTATATATGTATTTAGCACATATATGGTATATATTCTAACATACTTTTATTAGCTAAAGCAGTTATTTATTTATGATTTGACAGTGTGACTAAGTCTAGGTGTCTATGTGTGTATGTATGTACATACATACATTTCACATACAAGTCATCTGAATGTTGTTCTAGACATATACGGACATATGCACCCAAGACTTAAAAAACTGTGTACGTATTTTAATAAACAAATAGACGAATTGTGCAAAAATAAAGTATTGTTTTCCATAGGGCGCTAATACTTCCAAATTTTCCATAAATTACAAGTGCAAAATTCACTATTTTATTATTTACAGGAGTTCCTTTACCTTACACTTACTTACACTAACTAAAGTTTTCACCTTTCTTTTGGGGAGACTTTATATTTTGGGATTTTAATCAATATATAACGATAAGAAAGCGTATGAAAGAGCTTGCAAAAAAGCTTTCTAATTAGGCGGGGAAACTTGTTCATAGAGATGCTCGATTTTATTACGTATACGCATTTAGCGCATGTGTAAAATTTATTTTCAAACAGTAGCGCGCCAAGTTTATGTTTTAAACTGAAATGTGTTTTCATTGATCAATCAATCAATCAATTATATAAAGAAATATATGTTATGGATGAACATGTGGACTTCTGTTAGTACTCTCATGACGTATTTCTCATATAACATTTTGTTTATTTTCGTTCAACCAAATCCATATATACAAGAAATAAAAACAACATTTTTTCACTATCTACTTCCGAGTTATTAAACTAAAATGTTGTGAGCAATTCTTCTTGAATGCTATTCGATCGAAGTAGTTGATTGGGTGTGGGTCCGCCGCCAACCGAATTAAGAACCTTGGATGATGTGGCTGCTGCATTTTTCTGATCATGGTATTCGTCGCTGAAGGGCTGTTGACATGAGATGTAAATCGAATTAATATTTGACTGGTAATTGGTAAATAACCTATTAATTACCTTCAAACGACTTCCAAGGAATACAGCACGCTCACGTTTTCTAACCATGTAATCGGAGGACATCAGCCATCTATGTTCTAAGCAATCTTCTGTGTATGGTCGTTTCCTGAAATTAAAAATAAAAACAAATTAGATTTGCTGGATGGTTACTTGATTTACTTGAATACTTACGTAGGATGACGCTTGAAGAGCAACATAATGAATCGAGTTGCCTCTGGAGTAACTTCCTTGAAGAGATTTTCGAATCTGTAACGGGCAAAGGAAATATTCTGCTTTGTTTCATATTCGTCGGAGCCGCGGAATGGGCTGCATCCAGACAATAGCAAATAAGTGAGAACACCCAGCGACCAAATGTCACTCTGAGGAACTACCGGCTCTTCGTTGATCATCTCTGGGGGTTGGAAGTCGAGTAAGCCACAAGGGTTCACCTTTACGCCCAATTTGTTGACCTTCTTCGCAGCCCCGAAGTCAACCAATTTAACTTGAATTGATCGGACTGAAGCCATGACAACATTATCGGGCTGTATGTTTAGATGGCAATATCCACGCCAGTGCAAGTATTGTAGTGCGTCCAGCAGTTGTGTTATGACAGATGCCACCATTTGCTCGGAGTACTCGTGGCGACTGCTAAAGTAGGTAAGGACATCAGCTCCCTGAAGCTTTTCCATAATAAATATAGCAATTGGCACGTTCAGGGGTTTGTAGGCTGCGAAAAGAGCAGGGATACGTTCATGTCGCAGTGTCTTGAAGTTGTCGAACTCAGCCACCACGGAGTCTTCGTTTTCATCGGTCACCTCAAGGATTTTGGCAACAACGACAGTGTCCGTGGATTTCTGAATTCCCTTCACAATAGTGCTGAACTCGCCGCGGGCAATTTCCGAAATGAAACTATACTTATCGCTCACGGAGGAGTCGGTAACCCAATTTGGTGGTTCGCGCTCGCAATGGTAATCGGTATGCACACGTTCCTCCTCGGGAATAACTTCTTGGCCATTCTCTGTTAGCTGCTGTAAATGCTTCATAGCCTTTGTAATATGAATTTTGGGAGCGTCACTTCCAACAGTTGAAGCGCTTACGGGAATTCCCATTTCACTCCAACCAATGCGGTTCCTAGATGCAAGTCTGAAGTGATAGCTTGTGTTCGGCTGCAAGTCATGCAGTAGATAGAACTCGTGATCAATATTATCGGCAACTGTAGTCCATGCATCAGAATTGACAATCTTATATTGGAGACTGTAGCATAAAACTGTAGAATGGCCATCATCCCGGGGCTGTTTCCATCTAAGCAGAATTTCAGTGCCACTACTTGCAGAAATCTCAGGAGAATCTGGAGCGTCGGGAAGAGTGGCAACTACTATGCGACATCTGGCCACAGTTTGTCCGACCTTGTTCCTGGCCACAGCTTTGTAGACACCAATGTCAAAGTGAACCGCCGGCTCAAAACGCAAAATAGAGCGACCATCCTCATCGTAAGTTATCTTAATTCTCTTACTCTCAGAGAGCACCATGTCATTCTTGAACCATTGCACACAAGGCTTAGGATCACCGACTGCGAAGCAATGAATATGCGCCGGCTGGTTTTCAGTAATTGCAATAGTTTGTGGCTTCTCTCGGAAGAATGGTGGATAACCTTCACGTTGACTTTCTATCATAGCATCGGCTTCAGTGTATTCATCCAAACGTGGTCCCAGCTCCGTACGCAGACGTCGAATTGAATACGAATCGTTGGCTGCATATGTGCTAATCCGACTACGGGTGCGCTCATCATCAATTTCCTCATCCATGATATCGGTAAAGCGACGTCGCTCCCGAATAACAGGCAACTGCAAAAAAAGTTTCATTAGCTAAGAACCTGGGCTTTATGGGTTGCAATTGTTGGATTAATGTTCTTACCGACCAATCGACTGAATCGTTCAGTGCAAAGGATGGCGATCGCCTATGGGCTACCTTCATATATTCACGCAATCTCACCGGGAAGTTAACATCTCGCAATTGTAACAAGTATGTATCGGGGCCATATTGGTAACTAATTAGGAAAAATAGGTAAGATTTTATAGCACTTTAAGTGCATTTTATTTTTTACTTACTGGCTCTCGGATTGAATAAGACCCAACTCATAATCAGGATGCAAGAATTTGGATACAACCTCTTCACGTTTTGCTCGTTTTCTTGGTTCCGGCAAGGGTTCGGGAGTTGATTCCGGTGTGTAGACGTGTCCGGGGGGATATACCATTTTGGATGGATGTTGGAAGCATCCACTGAGACGACGACGACGGAAATAGTTTTTGCACGAAGCATTGGCATACCAGTCCCTGAAGTGATCATAGTAGTGTCTTAGACGATCAGTTCCAATTTGGTAATCATTGTCAGACACTCGGCGATCCAGCATAAAGAACCAGGGGTGTTTTAATGCTGTCTTAACATCCATTCGCTCTTCCGGGCTATAAAGAAGCAGACGACTTATAAAGTCACGACCATCGTCCGAAATATGAGTCCAGATTTCATCCTTAAAGTCCCAGCGACCTTCACGAATCTTTGTCAAGGTTTCTCTATCATCAGCTCCTTGGAAAGGATTGTGGCCACTGAGCAGAATGTATGTGATTAGACCAAGAGACCACATATCATGGGAGAAGTTGACGCCCTCCTTATTTACAACTTCGGGCGAAACAAACTCAGGCATTCCATAATCCAGTGTAGACAGATTGTGCTTATTTATTTTTCTCGATAGGCCAAAGTCCGATACCTTTATGTGATCGCCTCCAACAATCGAAATAAGCAAGTCCTTAATCTGCAATTACCAAATAATGATACTTATCAAAAATTTGCACTCCCTATTTGCTATCCGTGCTGCTTACCGTCAATCCCATATGACCCACTCCCATTTCATGCATGTGCTCGAGGCCCCACAATGTTTGCTGAATATAGCCAGCAATATCTCGTTCTGTGTAATAATCGCGTCTCAGCAAATTATCCTTAACCAGTTCACCGCCGGCTGCCAGTTCCATAATGAGAGTAACGCTGCGATCCGTATCGTATGCATCGTAGGGGCGGATCAGATGCTTGTGATTGAATGTATTCATCATTTCCAGTTCGTTCAACATAAATGGTCTCAACTCTGGTCTGCCATACATGATTTTGGCGGCATAGTTGTCGCCGGAAGAGCGTTCCACTGCATGGTAGGTGATGCCCTGAGTTCCGCGGCCAAGCTCATCGCCAATATCGTATTTATCCTCATACCGCAGTTGTTTTGAACGGACATATGGATGTCTGCCGTATGTCTTGTAAATGTATTGGTCTTCGTTTTCTTCAATGTGGACTGTCACCGAAGTGCTAATAGAGCCAGCAATATTTCTTGCGCTGACGGAATACAATCCTCCATCTTTGATTATTGAATCATGGATCGAAAGGATGTATACATCAGGATCGAAGGAGTTTATCTAATGGAATGGATTAAAACATTTACTAGGCTTTTAATCATACAAAAATTTACCTTAATGCGAGAAGAGTCTGCCAATGGCTTCCAATCCTTATACCATTGCACCTCCGGCAATGGAAAACCAGTAATTCTAGCCTCGATGCGTCCATTCTTGCGGGACATAATAAAGGTTTCATCAGGTCGCTTAAGGAATCGGGGATGCTCGGCAATTTCCAAACGAACCCTTTGTCTGGCTTCACCATGTTCATTAGTAGCAACTGCCTCATACCATCCAACATCTCGATCAAGCATTCTGAAAATTCCCAATTTTAACAAATGGTTTTTTTTTTTGCGTTTTTTAATGCAAAACTCACTTGTTTATGAATAGAGTAGCTTGTCCATTTCTGGTGTAGCTATGGTCAAATCTGCCACCAGATTCGATTTCCATGTCGTTGAAATAATAAGTCATTTTCGGCTTCGGATAACCGTAAACAAACCACATTAGCTCTGAATTATGTCCTTTCACTCCGTAACTAAGCTCATTTTCACGTAGCAGGAACCTGGTAATACCATAAAAGAGAAATTAATTAATTAATCGTTAATCATTTGTGCATGAATTTATTTACTGAGGTGCTTGAGCCAATCCATCATGAGGCGGACGCTCGATATCAAAGTCCTTGGGGAAATAGGGCGATGTCTCTGGCCTGAAATCTGTGCCAGGTGGCAGATAGGTATATGCTTTTGGTGGATCTGGTACAAGTTTTTGTCTGAAATATTAAGAAGAAAGTTATTTTAAAAGTTAACTAATTGGTTTTATTCAATCTGAGTGATTACCTGTAGGTTTGAGTGTATGGACTTGGATCGCTGACACCAAATTTATTTTCTACGCGAACTCTAAATCTATAATCTCTAAATGGTTCCAAGTTCTTCATGTCACATGCACAGCTGCGTATTCCAGTTCTAATGGTACGCCAGTCTCCTTCGGGCAGGTCCATCATTTCAAGCTGTTAATTTTAAAGTGCTTTCATAAGGAAAAATCAGTGCGAGAGTGTTGCAGAACGTACTTGATATGTGATGGGATAGCGTGGAGACAATGGTACTGACGGCTTCCAAGACAAGCGCAAGCGGCGATCTGTCATACGGGATATGATAGGACCTTCGGATAATGGTGGAGGAGCACCTGACTTTTTGTATTTTTTAAAGTCCGTGTACTGATCACCCAGGGGTCGTTGCTGACTATCTAACGCTATGTAAGGAGAAGCACACAATTTGGAAATCTCATTTTAAAAAATAAACTTTCATACTTACTGTCATAGAATAGCTCAGCATGGCATATGTCGTCTCCATAAGGATTATAAATGCGGCAGGAATAACGGCCCACATCATACTCCGTCACATTTTTAATGGTTAGCCGCAAGAGTCCGTTTGGTTCAACATCGATTAGGAATCTATCGGATGGGAACAGCTTTTGGTCGTTCTTAAACCACTCAACCTCTGGTTCTGGATAACCCGTTGCACAAGCAGTGAATTTAGCAGCCATGCCCTCATAGACATCGCAATCTCCGATCTTCTTAAGGAACACTGGTGGCTCGGAACGCGAATGCTTTTTACTGGAATGAATAAAATTCACACATAAATATTATACAAGAAAATTGAATTGTTAACTTACATTTCGTTGACAATATCCAAACGTCCTTGAGTAATATCCTTACCCTCCTTGTTGCTGGCAATGCATTTATATACACCTTGATCAGCCTTTTCGCAGTTATTGATTATAAGCAAATGATGATCTCCATCATTTTTGAAATCGTATTTCTCCGATGGGTTAATTGGTTTATCATTGAAGTACCAAGTTAGCTCAGGATAAGGAACACCAGAAACGGTAACTGGAATCTTGGCGTTATTTCCGAATACTTGTTGCTGATCGGATATCTTTTGAGTAAATACTGGCGGCTTGTACACTTTCCTAACATTCGCGTTGCACGAAGATGTGTCCTCACCCAAAGGATTAGCCAATAGACACGAGTAGCTTCCAGAATCAGCTGTTTCGGCCGGTTTAATATTCAGACCAATGTGTTTTCCATCGCAAGTCATAAGTAGACGTTCGCTCGGAGCTAGTGGTACTCCATCCTTAGACCAAATAACCTCAGGCATTGGATTAGCTATGAAGGGAGCCGAAAGAATCAACTCTTGTCCTTCATCAGCATTCACATCTCGCAGAGCTGAAACAAACTGAGGCGCTTCTTCTGCAGCAGCTTCGTCTGCTTTGGGAGCCACATACAACTTCGCCTTGGATGCTGTTGTTCCTTCGGAATTTTGTGCTATAACTTCATAAAGCCCAGAATCGCCAGGAACAGTTTTTTCAATTATTAGACTTGTACTCTTATCAGGATTTTCCACAATAGCAAAATGTTGGGCCTCCGGTAAAATTTCATGCCCATTATGGAACCATTGAAGTTTTGGCTTTGGATGTCCATCGACCTTTATATCCAGTTTAACTGGGAAACCTTCCACGCTTGAGGCATCCTGTAGTTCAGCTATAAATGCTGGTTTCGACTCCTTCGGCACGACTTGCACCTTAGATGTACCCTCTACCTCGCCTCCCTTGTTGGCAATAACGCACTTATAAACACCAGCGTCTTGAGGTTGAGCTGCATCAATGCTGCAAAATTTAATTGTAAGTATTAAACTAAATATATGAAGATTGTAAAAGCTTACCTCAGGCCAATCTGACCATTAGGATTGTTAATGAAGTTTAATTCAGGGCTTGGGCGCAGAAGCATGCCGTCCTTGTACCACTTAATCTCAGGGGCAGGGAAGCCAGTCACTTGAGCTTCGATTTTCAAAGGCTGTCCAATGGTGACAAGAACATTCTCAATTGGCTTGATAAATGTCGGCTGCAGTTCCTCCGCTGCAAATTTAATAATTAATTAACTAACGCATAATTATTATGAAACAGGGACTCACGTTTTACGGCTACTGCGCAAAGGGCTACCTTTTCGCCATGAGGATTTGAGATGACCAATTTGTAGGCACCGGAATCATTGGGCTGGCAGTTGTTAATCTCTAGCTTAACAAGTCCCTCTGGAGTGGTGGATGTCTTCACACTGCAATAGGAAGCATTTAGAATATTTTAAAAAGTTTCTTAGATTGGCGACAATTACCTCTCGCTGGGCTTGACTTCATCGCCGTCCTTGAACCATTGAACTGTTGGCAAAGGACTACCATCGACGGTACACTCCAATACCAGAGGTTCACCCTGAAGAACATCAAGAGCATTGTCCAGTTTTTTCACAAAGCTTGGAGCAAGCGATTGCAGGGCCAACTTAAATGGAGCTTTGGTTACACCAATTTCGTTTTTGGCAACACAAGTGTACTAAAAGTAAGAACCAATGATTAATGTACTAAATATAATAAGTATGCTTAGTCACTCACCGTTCCTACATCAGCTTCCCTGAATGCCATTATTTCAAATTGAGACTCAATTTGGTCGGATGATACCTTCTTCGATTCTGTGCTGTATTGTTTCTGCTTCGAAGGTTTGATGACAGCATCATAGTCAATTGGCTTGTCGTCTCTAAGCCACTCAATAGTGGGCAATGGAACACCATGCACGAGAACCTTTGTGTTTACTGCTCTATAATCGTGAATACTTTGATCCTCTGGATGAACTATAAATGTGGGCTTTTCGACTGGAATGAAGTTGCAGAGTGATTAAGTAATTGGAGCTTTGCACTCAATAAATGGCTACCTACCAAGTACGTTTAGATGGAAGTCTACATTGGATCTTCCTTCGCTGTTTACAGCAGTAATCGTATATTTGCCATCCTCGCTTGGCGATACCGACTGAAAGACAAGTCTGTATTTATCGCCGTCCACGTCGGCGATGACCTCACAGTTTTCATTATTGCAGAGGTTTTCATTGCCCCTGGTCCAGGTCACCTTTGGCTTGGGATTGGCAAGTACCAAAGCTTCAAAGCACACAGAGTCGCCGGGCAGACATTTGTGATCCTCGAGACCAGAAATTTCTGGTTTGGCTAAGACGTCAATCCAACCGATAGTAGCAAGTTCGCCGTGTTTGTTTTTCGCTTTTACTTCATAGCGACCGGAATCCTTAATATCAGCTAAAAGAATAAAAACCGTATTTGGGAATACTTAAAAAAAAATTTTTGTGGATTACATTACCTTTTAATATATTCAATGAGCAAGCATATTGCTTTAAGCCATGATCAAGATCTTTAACATCAATTTTTAATTTGGCCGCATCACTTTCTTTTACTGGCTGGCCATCCTTAAGGCAAACGATTTCTGGAGCGGGATCTGCTGTAAAGATGATTGGTTCCGCAACCTTATCACCCTTGTTTACCTTAATATCCTTTAATCCAGATCCTGAAGTCAATATTGGTTTCCTGTACTCTGCGATGCCTGCATTAAGAAATTATACAAGTCTCATTAACTGATCAAGGGCATTTTATTTATTTTAAGTATACCCAAGAGCTCCAGCTCTCCTTGATGCGACTTTTCTCCGCACTTATTTTGCAGCACCACCTTGTACTCGCCAGCGTCCACCATGTCCAGAGACTGCACCTCTAGCTTGTAATGATCCTGCAAATTATAAATCAGGCTACATTTTATTTACTTATTTACTTATTTCTTATACAAACCCCATCCACAGATATCGCCGTATGTTTATCGGGTGTAATCGCTTTGCCATCGTGATACCAAATAGCTTCCGGCTTAGGAATACCCTTGGCGATAACCTCATATCGAAGTGGCAAGCTTTCATAGCTATGTTGTTGGAAGACATCAACGTGGACGATTTCCGGAACAGCTATAAAAAGGAATTTGTTAGCAGTCTACCCAAACATATTTCTTTTTACTTATTAAACAGAGGTGTCTTCAAAAACTCATCCTTGTATCCCTGAGAACTTTCTTATATACATTTATAGTATTACTTAACGCTATGTACACTTAGATATTAAACGGATATGTTTTAAAATTTGCTTTTTTTATTACAGCTGTTAGTCCTAAACCATATCCCTAATATTCATTGTAATTTATTAAGTCAAAAAAGTGAATGAGTTTTGCGGACACCTCTAACTTAGTTGATCCTTAAGATTTGACATCCAATGCTGCATATTTACATCTGCATAGTATTCGCACAGGCAAACAAGGATGCACACGATGCTCCACGTAATCGATTCAGTACAACAAAATTCCACTTTCGTTTGTTTGGTGACATTACACATTTTAGAAATAAGTTAGTTTATTCATTCATTTTACAATATTTGACTTTGCGCAAAAGCAGCGTGCAGAAAGAATCGTTTTTCGTATATATAAAATTATTACCGCATGACCAAGTTTTTCACTCTACATTCATTTGCTTCTGATTCCTTTAAAAATGTTTACGAATTGTCTTAGATATATTTTTGAAAAATTCACAATTTTAATTGGTACTCTTGAATGTAATAATTGTCAAAATTTTATTAGATCCCATTTAAAACCTAATTGATTGCCTCAAAAGTAAAAGGCATATGCTTGTTTGGTTGTAAAGTTTTGTGTGACTTAGTCATACAGCTAAGTTTAGACTTTCCCATTTCGCTTTAGATCTGAACAAACTATCTTTAGAATATTCGAGAGATTCCTTGTATTTTAATACGTATTATGGATACCCTCACCGTTTAGCGGGTTAGCGCAAATTGCTGTACATGCAAGTGCTTAAGTAGATTTCTGGGAATTCCTATATATTTACACGATTCTTCTTTTATATACATACATACATGAAGGTACATTTGTTACCCTCTAGCTCATTTCATAATGTTTTGTTAATTGTCTTATTTTCTTAATAGATAATGTTAAGATTTGTGGTTGCCATTCATTTGTACATTTGTAGTGCAATACAGATCCGTTTTTTTTGGTGGAGGAAATGACACCGACTCAGCGGTTCGATTAATCGTATAAATCGATTTTTTTTGAGAGTCGGGACAATACCCCCCAAATGGAAATGCTGTCACATGCAATAATACTTTACACGTATTGGTATTAACTGGTTAGAAGTGTTATTGATCGAGCTCGAGATATTGAAAATAGGTATTTTACCCCCTTCTTCGGGTTGTTCTGTGGTCGCTATCAATGTTTTTGTAACGGTTTGTTCCATAGATAAAGTGTCGCTTGCTGTATTAAAATTTTGTTTTCGAATAAATTTTGATATTGTTCATTTAATATATTTAAAAAAAAAAAAAATATAATAGAATAATCATGAATGCATCTTTCGAAATGCAGTCCTTTTAGGGGGTATCAAATTTTCAATATGAAAGGGACGCGAATATTCATACCGATATTTTTTCCAATAGACTCACGCGTTCCTCAATGACTAATTTAAACACTGTTGCCTAATAATCCTTCAAAGAATATATGTAGAATACTTACTTAAAACAACAACTTTGCAAGTTGATGTAGTTTCTCCAATGAAATTGGCAGCTTTGACCTCATAAGTGCCTGCATCTTCAGTTTTGGCCAAGTTAAGAGTCAAGTAATAGTTTTCAATGCGTTGAGAATCGCGTGAAATCTTGATGCGAGCATCTTCATAGATTTCGTGGCCATCTTTGAACCTGAAAAAGAAGTTATTAAAAACCTAAGAAGTTTGGAAAACGCAAAATTATATACCATTTGATCTTAGCCTCCGGTTCGCTGTAAACTTCGACTTCCAATGTAAATTGATTTCCTTCCTTTACTTCGATATTTTTAAGACCTCGTCTTATTTTGGGCTTGCCTAGAATTTTGAAATTGTTAGTTTAAGTTGTCAAAAATTCATTTGTCTACGTACAGTTCACCGTCAGAACACAGCTGTCCTCCAATTTGCCGTAATCGTTCATTATCTTGCAGCAGTAAGTTCCTTGCATATTGGTTGCCACCTCATTCAAGATCAACTTAAAGTCATTGCCTTCCTCGACACGACGGAAATCGTTTCTCTTTTCATCGATCTCGATGCCATCTATGTACCATTTGGCATGAGGACGTGGATAAGCATCGACACCTACTACAAGCTCCACATTGCAATCTCCCTCAGCAACCGTTATGTTTTTCATTTTCTTTGTGAACTCAGGTGTGCATTTAATTAGCACCTGCGTTTCACTAGTCGCAGAGCCGTGCTCGTTCTTTGCTCTCACCGAGTATTTGCCAGCATCCACGCGAGTGGCGCCTGTGATCTTTAGCGTGTAGGCGTTACCATCGGAACTGACACTATATTTAGAATCGGTTAATTTAATTTCAGTTTCGTCGTGGAACCATGTCAGGGTCGCCTCGGGGAATGCATCAATTCGTACGGTGATCTGAACATTTTCTTTCTCGCCGTGAATGTATTCACTCTCGAAATGCTTTACGATAACTGGTTTAGATTTAACTGTGCAATTCCAGTACTCAGATGTTTGGCTTAGATCGTTTGTAGCCCGGATGGAGTAATTTCCAGCTTGGGATAGTTGAATTTTCGATATCTCAACAACCACTTTTTCAACGCTTTTTCCAATTGAGGTGGAATTAATTTTTATATTGCTCTCTTTGGTCACGTCCTTTCCATCTCTTGTGACATTCACAGAAGGCTGGGGAAAACCTTCAACCTCAATTTCTATTTTCACTGTCTCCTCTGCCATGCACACGATATCCTTAATCTTCTTAATTTTGGGAGGAGCTGTAAATCGGATAAAACATTTTTATAAAGAAGACATTTAAATCAACAAAAAGACTCTAAAGTACCTTGAACGATCAAGTTAATTGTGGACTCGTCCTGGCCCAACTCATTCACAGCTTCAATAGTGTATGCGCCGGCATCCTCGGTCTTGACATTCTTAATAACAAGCGACATGCTCTCTTCATCCTCGTACATGAACTTATGACGATCGTCCACCTGAATAACTTCGCCATCATGCTTGACAAGAACAGCTGGCTTGGGGAAACCCTTACATTGGAGTTCCAAAATGGCAGATCCGCCAATACTGGCGTTGGCCTCACGATGTTCTATGATAAGAGTGGGCTTTTCTGGCTCCCGATTTAATGTTTGAATAGCACCCTGCACCGACAATTCTGCACTACACGAAATGTTTCCCGTAGATGTTTGCGCAACACACGTGTAGATTCCAGCATCCTCGGGCTTCACATGTTGGAAAACCAGAGCCAGGGAATCCTCATCCTCTCCGAAAAGCACCTTAAAACGTTCTTCGGGATCAAATTCCTCCCCATTGCGCTTCCACGAAAAAATGGGTTTTTCGCCAGCTGGCAAAATTTGACCACTTAGGGCGCCAAAAGGATTTCTATCCTCTAAAAAAGGTAAACGTTAATAATATGCCAAATTAATTCCCTAGTAAAGGCCATCAAATGGTTGTTTTGCTTACCCACAGTTGTTGCAACAGCCTCACAACTAGCTTCACCGTGCTTGTTTGTGGCCTTGCAGGAGTAGGTGCCACTGTCATCCTTGTGCACTTCAGCGATCACCAACTCATAAAATCCCAAATAGTCCTTGTCTCTGATAATTTGAATCCGATCGTTAGTTTCAAGGATTTCCTTTTCATCTTTGTAACTATAATAAAAATATAGATGGCATTTATTGGTGTATTATTCAATTTAACAACACTTACAATTTCACTCTGGGCTTTGGATCGCCAGTAATCTTGATCATAAAACGGAATAGAGTATTTTCAATCATTTCCGCATTCTTCAAGCTAACCAAGAAAGCTGGCGCCACATTGGTTTTGCTTTCGTCATAGCCCGATGCTAAAAAATATATAGGTTTGATTAATTTTGATTTCTATAGATATAGTAGTTATAGTACCTTGTCCAACAGCAAGTTGAGCCGACAATGTTGTCGTCTCAGATGCGGATTGGGCACGTACGGTATAGGTTCCGGCATCGGTCTCACTGTAAAATGAGAAATAATTAATCTACATTATGAAACCAGAAACTCAGTTCATACCTGCAATTTTTAATGTCCAGTCGATACGAATTCATTGGGGCACTAGTTTGGGTGATTCGATCAGCCAAACGATCATCTAAAGGCTTGTTATCTTTCAACCATGTAACCAGGCCAGGTTTTTCCTTAAATTGAATTTCAAAATGAGCCGCCTCACCAGCTAAAATAGATATATGACAAGAGGTTATAATGGTCCAGACTGGAAATTCTTTTCTACTTACGTTCCACTTGGGCACTCTTCATCATCTTTACCACAACGGGCTTCTCCACCGAACGTAAAGGTTGTTCCTCAACAAGACGCGAAGATGAACGTATTCCTGCACGGGATTCGGCTGCTGAATAGGCTGAGGCACGGCTCTCAGCGCGACTTTCGGCGCGGCTTTCAGTTCGTCCTGTAGCTAGGAGAGTTGATCGAGCTTCGACTCTATCTACTGCACTTCGTTCACGTCTGGAACTAGAGCCATAATGCCTTTCTACAGTGCTGTCGTAGGAGGTTCCTCTATCATAGTCCCTAGTTCTGGAACTCGCTTTACGTTGGGGAAGTTAGACATTAAGAAAATTAAACATATTAGTTGCACTTCAAGCACACATAATCAAAAAGAATTTTAAATAATTTCATCACATTATAGATGCCAAATTTGGTCAAATTTTCTATGAAATAAACACATGTTTAGTGGAAACAAGTTGGAGATACGAATTGGAAGTTAATAGATAAGCTTTGTGTGTGTATGGAGGATATGTATTTGAATATTATAAACAATAGGACACAAGCTGTGCTTTATTTATAAGGATATATAGTATGTACGACTGAGTCTGTCTGACTGAAGTGTGTTAATTTACATAAAAGTGTACTCAATTTTCCACTCTACACAGAATGTCTTTGGAGGATGACTTGATTTTTAAGAGCATTTACCAAAAAACTAATAATATAGTAGGTACTTAAGCACGTTCAAAGGAACATTGGAATACATTTAACGTTGTACGGACCCTTCAACGATTTCAACACACAGTGGCATCGATCGATGATGACGGAAACAAACTTCTTTATTCAAATTGTTAAATCAGTTAGCCTGAAACTTACTTTCATAACGCCGTTTAGAAGCCACGGAGTAGCCAGAATAGTAATCATCCATACCGCCAACGCTTTGGCCCCGGACTTCAAAATCTGCACTTGGCTCTCTGAAATCGTCAGCAATAGACTCAGTATATTCACCTTCAAGCTCATAAATGTTTAATGGCTCCTCAACAATCTCGTAAATTGGCCTTTTCTTTTTAATAGGAGGGTTAAAAATATGTAGGAAATCGCGGGCTTTGGCTTTTTGTACAGTATCTTGGGCATATTTCGTAGAGTCCGTCGATTTCAAAACCGTATTCTTAATGCTGCGTATTTTTTGCTTTGCATTGCGAAGCGATGTATCAGAACTTGACACATCATAGATGCCTTCAAAGAAATTTTGTGTTTTCTGTTCTAGACTCTCAGTATGGACTAGAAGACGTTTAATAGTTGGTGGTGGTGGAGGAGGCGGTGAGGGTGGACGCGCCTTAACTATTAGTATTTCTATGGTGGTTTCGTACGACACAAGCGGAAGCGGTTGAAAGAAGCCAGGCATACGCACAAAGTGTGGCGGCAATGGTGGAGGCGGGGGCCCTTGCCCTGGTGCAAAATGGGATGAGCCATTTCGATTGGATGCGATATTGGCAAGTGTATTATTCCAATGAGTTAATGAAGCAGAATCAGTTATATTAGTAGCATATCCCCGTTGAGTTTGGGAGTTTTTGTTATGTTCGTTATCACTGTCCTTAAGGGACTCGTTGTATCCAACGATATCTGTAAGCTCGATCGGTTTATGTTTGGTTATGATGAGTTCGTTTTTGTTATCGGTTTCTACAGGGCGGTGTATTTCAATTATCGGTATCGTCGTATTAATTTTCAAGTCGTCAGCGTTCTTACCGGCTGATTCTGTTTCTGTCCCTAATTCGATTTGGTGACTTTCCTCTATTGAGACGACTTCCTTTACAACACTCGACACAGTTTCAGTTGGCTTTATAGCTGATGCAGCTTCAGATTCAGAAGGTGTCACTGCTTCTACCTTGGAAACGTTCTCCGGTTGAACTTGCTGCAAAATTTCGGCCCTCTCAACACTTATCTCTGACTTGGACGCAGGTTTTACCGATTCAACTTCAGAATTCGATTTTTCAATGATTTCACATTGAACTTGCGATAAAGGTTTCGAAATATTCTCGGTTGTGGTTACCGATTCAACTTCGGTAGTAGATTTTTGAACAATCACTGGTTCACTCTTTTCAATATTTGTCTCAGATTTTATCGCAGATTTTGATATATTTTGAGCAACAGTCGACGATTGCTTAGCCTCTGCTAACTTCGAAATATATTCAGTGGTCTTTTCTTCTGATTTAGTTTGAATCTCCGAAATAGACTTAGTGGAAGTTGTTTCAGCTTTTATAGTTTTGGTTGCCACTGATGTTGAAATGTCTTGTTTGTTTTGCTGTTTCTTGTAAAGTTCTATTGACTCTTGCTCAAATTTAAGCAACTCTTGATGCTCCAACTGGAGACGCTCTTTAGTTTCCTTGCTTAAAAAGTAATTCTCGGCCACATCAGAGGGGCGTATACTCGAGCTTGAATCGTGCGCTTCAGCCTTTTGAGGAAGATGTAGAATGAGTTCGTTCTCTGTGGCAACTTGAGTAGAATCGACTTTTAGGTCATCTGCATTATGTTCTTGCAATGTGACGTCTTGGCCAATATGTGAACAGATTTCTCTGTACCAAACGAGATGAGCTTCCTCGCCGTGTGGCCTAATATCACAAGGCAAAAATGAGCTGTCATCAACTGTCTTCAGTGCTAAATGAATTTGCTTGCTGTCTAATCGTTCCTCAATATTACAGAGAGGAAGTTTTACGATATTTTGTAAAATAAATATCGATCTACTTTCAGATATTTTGCGAACTTTGGTTATTAAAATTCTCGATTTAAATAAGAAGCAATAGCGATCATGGGACTTGCCGTCCTTATCAATAACCGTGCACCACTCGTGGAGCAAAAGTCGCCCCAATTTATAGATATTACCTCGAAATCCCTCAATGCTAGTAATAAATCTGTTGTCGTATGCTCTGCACGGCACACTAAGCATTAATTCTAAAGCCTTTTCCAAATCTCTAACGTTTTCTTTCAAGCTCTGTGAGTATTTTATAAAATCCTGCGAAGTAAAATTGTTTATAAAATTATTTTAGCATTTAAGCATGATCTATGTGTGTGTCTTGAATATTCGTATTCGTATTCGTATTGGTATGTGAGATTACGTGTACAATATTGTATTTGAAGTTCGTGTAATGATAAAACCGCGTGTCATTGCTAAGCTTTATATTAAGCACATCAGAAAACAGATAATTCTCCTTTATAGATATTATCACAGATATACATGACTATCCAAACCTTGAACAGAAGTTGATAATCGTTTATTCTTTGGATGGGAAGTTTCAGATGTTCAGAAAGTGACTTATCGTCTCCAAGGTTTTTGGAAAGTTCCTGAAAAATAAAATACAAATGATATAAACTGTTATTATCTTTCTTTCTCATAAGTTCATATAAGTTCTCCTTAAGTTAACTTATACACAAAGAGAATAAAATAGATTGAAAGTTTTTAAGGTCAAAAATTGTTTATTTAGCTTACTTGACCATGAACTTTCAAGAATCCATAAAAAAATGTAAATCTTTTTTAGAAGTGCTACTGAATTCAACAAATCACAATTCAGGCACTCTTACAGGCAAAACAGATATGTATAAGTATAATTTTGAGCTGCAATTATAGATATATGTATTTATATTCAATTAGCTTATTTATTAAGGTCGAATCCTATTCAATTCGCACTAGCCTATGTACTCCTCCTACACTGTATATGTATGGCCGCAGAGGCAAAACATTCTCTATTGCTCTCTTCAGTTAGGTTATTTTTGGAACTATGTTTGAAAAATTTATCACTTGTTGCAAATATGCATATGTATGTGTCTGTATTCAAAGAGAATTTTTGTATCTGTGTGGGCCCATATAGATATTTTCGTATGTACACGGAATACTTATATGTTTGGATATATGCATATATTCATCTTGGTCGTGCAATTTTCAATGTAGTTTAACTAAATTAAGACTCAGATATACATGAACATAACTATAGCATTTTTCATTTCATTAAATTTACCAATTGCATGTAAGTATATATCAAGTGTAATTAGTACGAATTTATAATGAATATTATATGGGATCCAATAGTTTTCTACAACAGTCTATTTTTAACAAAATAAATATCTCATGTATATGTATATACGTTTGTACTCATAGTTTAGTAAATTAAAATGGGAAGTTCATTCTTATAAACATTAATCAGTAATAGTTTTCCATATATATGGATATACTAGATATGTATATACATACGTGCGTATATATTTATATATATATGATTGGTGAGGTCAAGCATGTATACATATACACTAATGAAAAAGTTTTCTCATATATATGTATGTGTATATGTATGTATTAAAAAAATCTTTAAAAATATCACAGAACACAGTAAAATTTTTGAATAAATAATGTTGCATAACTGGAAAATCGCTCAAGTTGTCGAAAACCCCAATTTGCTTTGGCGAAAATGTGACTTTTTAGAATCTTAGCCACTAATTTGAAACGAACGATAGATTTCTAATTGCTTAACGTTAATTTATTCATAAATAATAATATTTAACTATTGCACAAATGATTTTCAGAATTCGATCAGGTATAACTGGCATTCCAGATCAGTTCACATTTATGTCAGTCTGTGTATAGGACATCATATGTGAAGTTAGCTAGTACCTAAAGTAAAGGAAACTCGGCCACGTAGAAAACAATTAGCACGACACGACCGCCAACACTACTCGCAAGAAACTGAAATAGTACAAAAGCTTTAAAACCGAAAAGCGTCTAGCCAAAAATATAAACGGAAATACTCACACGCATAATGTTCGTAAATATTTAAACAATTGCACTGCGAAAAATTATTTACTTCAGATGGATTTCTATCAAATTGCCAATGCTAAAATGGTCTCTATGTCGACAATTTAAAAATATTTTTTTATTGAGTATCAAAAGAGACTTAAGAAACCTCCCCAAATTATTCCTTCTTATTAATTATAATATTACATAACTTCTTTTAGCACTTTTAGCCTCCATATTGTACAAAAGTGTTGCATACACTGGGGAGTTTTCTAAACTAATTGTGTAGAAAATTATCGAACTGGTCAAGCCAACGTTTGTAGTTTTTTTCAATGTTTTTTATCAAGAAACCTTCTAGTGTTTTTCAGAATCCAAAAGATAAATTCTTCAGACTCGAGTTTAAAGCCTAGTTTCCAGAATTTATCCAATTAAATGATTTAGGTAAATATCTGATCCTAGTTAACTTTCAACGGTTTTCGAAAGCCAGAAGAAAAGTGAACATCTGAATTCTAAGTCATATTACTGCCATTATTTAAATTATTGTTACTTTTACCAATTCGAAATAAATCAACTTAAACATCTTGAAGATATTTAAACTCTCGGTGTGTGGAGGAATCACTCGCATATATTTTAAATTAAAAAGAAATTAAGACAATTCTTTACCCAAAATATTATTATAAATTTTTGTCCAGTGGAAGCAAACATCAAACAGATCAATCCACTTCCGTGCCAATTTAGTAAAAAGTTTGCATCAAAAGTGTATGGGTGTCGAGTGTATAAACAAAATGAATTTCATATTGAATGACTAATTATAGATGATCAATTTTGTAAAAATATTCGTATTAAGTTTTAGTTTACTCCTACATATATATATAGACGGTTTGTGTTATTATAAATGGCTGAAATAATTTTAAAAAAAAGGCCAAGACTTACTTGGAAATAAGTTTTTGAGTCAACATTGCAATTTAGAAACTCTTGCGCTAACGGCTCATTTTGGCAATATTTCACATGTTTATCGAAGTCTCGTTCCAGTCGAAGAAATGTTTTAGCTACCATATTGGGCTGATTGCTATAACATTTTAGGCCTTCCTTTAGCACCCTAAAATATTAAAATGTTATTGTAGGGTCTCTGAACCTTATGACTGTGACTTTTTCGTACATGTTGTGGAATTCCGCAATTTGTAAGAAATTACAAAAAATTATATCCTTGTTGTCCCTGATAGATCGTGGGACAATTGGCTTATCCACAGCCTTGATGTAATTGTCCACCACATATTGCAGGTCCCTAGAGAATTCTTCTTCGGTTTCAACCAACTCGCGGAGAATTGTTCTGAAAAGAAGTTGGCAAATATTAGTTTATACACTGGTTATCATATTTATAACCCACCCAGCAACTTATTTTTAGGGTTGTTCAAAAATACATTTTACTGTACTTTGTTGACAGAAGCATGTTTAAAAAGAAAGCAACTTGGAATACAATTATCTGATTATGAAAAGGGCTGTATTTGCTAACACTTTTAAATCAGGAGAGCCTAATTCGAGTATTTCACGAATTTTCATTATTTAATAGTTAGTTTTAAGTGAAAAAGTTGTTTTGCATTTATAATTCAAGCACTTTCAGCACTGTAGTTTCATTGTGGAAAGCTCAAAAACATATAAAATTATATTAATGTAATAATTCAACAGAGTCTACTTGAAATGTTTCCACTATCACTGAATATTTGAATACACTGGGAAATCTGATTGACCCTATTTATAGAAAGATCGCAAAAATGAGGTTAGCAATTTAAAAATAAATTTGAAAATTCGTAATGCACTGATAAACGATAAAGATCATTGGCACCTTTCCGCAAAATCATCAAGGTGATGAATGCTTGAACTTGCATTTATCATAGACTAGTTGTCTCTTTATTATTACGTCTTTTCGTTTTTGTTTCTCTCTCCCGCTATCAATGATCTCTTATGATCTCTTGTTTTCTTTATCTCTTTTGCTTTGCTCTGTTCTCTTTTGTTGTGCTCTTTCTCTCTCTCTCTCTCGCACTCTATCTTTTGATTTCTCTCTCTTTCCTTCTCTCCTTCTTGTCCCTTTTGATCTCTTTGTCTTACTTTCCGCCTCTTTCTCTTCTTAGCTCTCTGCGTTTCTCTGTTTGTTAATCTTTTTAATTTATTTGATTATCCCTCAATCTCTCTGAGTGTTTGTTAATCTTTTTAATTTATTTGATTATCCCTCAATCTCTCTGAGTGAAAATTGTTTATAAATTTTGGACAATTGGCTGGCTTGGGCCAATCGCTTGTTAGACACGTCGCAATAACTAGAAATGTAGTTTCAAGGAAGTTTTTTTACACAGCTAAAAAAAAACTTACCTTTTTTTGAATTCTGCATCGCCAGTTTCTTTGCCATTAAGGGCATGAGAGTTTGGGCTGAATTCTAGAATTTCTGTAGGCACCCATCCCTCCTTGGGGGTGTCCCCGCTGTCAAACATGCGAATAAAGCATCTAAAAACACCGCAAAGGAAAAATAATGTTAAATTAGCCTTAAATAATATGTTCCTAACAACTTATACAGTTAAAGGGATAGCTAAATTTACTATTCATGGTATCAACTTTTTACATACTTTGGTTTTCCACTTGTCTTTGTACTTATTAGTTCAACCAAATCTCCACGGGACACACTTATTTCATCAGATTCAGTTATTTGTGCCTTATAGTCCTGACTCACGAAGACTATATCCAATACCTGCAAAAGTGTCGAAATGTTTTTTTTATTTACTTATGTACATGTCGCAATGAGGCAAAAGGCATATATTTAGAAATGCCATTTGTTTAAAGAATGGCCAAAAACTAATTACCATCTAATGTACCGAAAAATCTAAGCCCCCACAATAAATCTATGATAACGATGACAGTCTGCCAACCAAAAAATTGCATCTGGTTTTGACTCTAAAGAGCAGAGATTTTCCACGAAACCTGCAGTTCCTTTTTTCCAGTTATTCTGTATTCTGATAATAAATCACTTGCTTGCAAAAAGAGTGAAGCTTTGTGCTCATATAAATTTTATTTTAATTAAAGTTTTCTTTTCACTTTCAATATGTTTCTCAGTGATATTGTTTTAGTTGGACAATATGAGTTTATGACTCCATAGCCACAGACGTCTCCAACATAATTTATATGAAAGATACTTTAAGAAATATATTCAGGGATCTATATATGTTTTATTTAAATTTATCCACTTTCTGATTCTCCAGAGAAAGTAAATTGGTTTGGAGACACCGCTTTTTGTTTATATAAAATGTATTGAATGTAATGGGATAAGATAAAGCAATGAAATTTGTTTTTTAAAATCGGCTATATTTACTTCGTTTAAACTTATCATTCCTAAATGCAAAAAAAAATTAAGAAATATTAAAAAAGAAAACCATGTATTCTTTCTTTTCTAGTTTTTTTCTACCATACAATTTATTATTATTCAACGTAGCAAATTGAGTCAATATAAACATGTCCGCTTGTTAATTATTAGAGACTATATGCAGCTAACATTTTGCACACGGCCTTTTTTCCGCTTTACTTAATTATCGATTGATCATAATAAGATACCATTAGTTTTTTTCGATTTTCATATGATTTTCCTGCGATTAAGTTTTTAACGATTGCTAATTTGTTAGCTTAGTATCGGTGCAATATTGAGCACATTATTTATTTCACTTCAAAGATCGAGTTATAATACAGATGTGACATATGTACATATATAAACATAATGTCTTGTGTAAGTCTTAAAATTGTTGCCAAAGTTAGTTAGGCTTTATGCCAATTAGTACGCGATTATTTAAGAAAAATGGTCTAGCCAAAAAGGGCCAGACCGTTGTAATAAATATAGGAAAATAGGAAAAAAGAACCGAAAAACTAGGAACCTAATTCAAGATTGGGAGAAACAAAGAATTGATTGGACGAGGAACTTTTTAATTAAAATATCTATGCGAATGCATTCACTTGTATAGGTGTATATAAATACATACAAGTAAAGACACACTGACATATGTACATCGGCAGAACTAATACTAATATGCATATATATATACATACATATGTGTATGTCTGACTTACTTTATCCATTGTTCCGGCACTAATCAAGTTTTGGTTTTAATCCACAACAGGAAGTGTTTATTCCATATGCGTATAATACGCTATATTTATACATATATATACTATATAGCAGTATATAGGCCACTAAGTAATGCACTTAACACCGTACTTATATATGTGCTGTGTATTTATATGCATAGCATTGCATAACGTATTACTTTTGCCGATTGAAAAGGTTTTTTAAATTTTTACTATTATGTATGCCGCGACACCATCACGATACAGGATAAGTATGTATATTTATATATACACGATTTTCAAAAGCATTTATAAATATTTTCGAGCTGCTGGTAACAATTGAAATAAGGTTTTCCTTTTTTTCTGCTCATCAACGATTGTCGTTAAGTAAACCGCAAACGCACGCACGTTCCGCCTATTTTGACTGCATCCCGCCAACTGTTCAACTGAATAAAGTGTACTGATCGATATTTTTTGATCACAACAAAAGCTTCCCTCGAAAAGTCGTTGCACATTTTAAAAATAATGCACATGCATCTAGTATGTGTCAGTAGATGTACATACTGGCATGCACATGAGTACGTGCAAAGATACATTGAAATATATGTACACACACACATCCATTCTAAAAATTCATAGTCACCACTTGCGTACGAGAAATGTTTTTATATACCTACACACAAAGATATGTATATGTCTATG
The DNA here is from genome assembly GCA_024703675.1 of Drosophila nebulosa. Classification (NCBI taxonomy): domain Eukaryota; kingdom Metazoa; phylum Arthropoda; class Insecta; order Diptera; family Drosophilidae; genus Drosophila; species Drosophila nebulosa. The sequence goes on along the minus strand of CM045725.1, from coordinate 9,017,365 downwards.
TGTCTATGTTTCTTAATTCTTTGCTAGATATAAAATATTTGGCATATATACTTACATCCATTTGGCAAAGCACTAAATAATCTGGTGTCAGTAAAGATGTGCTAACAATACTTTTGTATTTTTACATGATTAATACAAAATGCCAAAATTTGTTTTTTCAAATTGAGATATTACAATTATCGACAGTTTGATTTTATTGCTTTCTAAATATTTCATTTTTCTGCACTTCTAAAGAATATGTGTACATATGTATGTGACCGTAGCGTAAGTGAAATATAAATTTTCATACATCCAATTAGTTTTTCTTGACATATTTATATACGTACATATAAATAATAATATAGCGTCACTGTCCTTGAACAAATATTATTTTAAAACCACAAACCATTCAAGGTATTGTGAAATCTAAATAAACTATGGTTCATCATATTTTAGCAATTTGAGTCTTATTTATCCCTTTTATTTTCTAAATTTTAAGTTACGTTTATTTCAAGTTCCATTTATCCAGCAAAAGTTGTTTTTTTGTACCTTCGGTCATTTTTTATAAAAGGCTTAAGTTTTTACAACTATCAAAAACATAATTAGTAAATATACATATATACATAGATATATGCATCATGTAAAGCTTTTAAAAGGGTAAAGTAAACATCTTTAAATTTAAAAAAATATGAAGATTAAGAAACAAGTGGGCTTGTTTGAGCTATACATGTATATTAATTATAAGAACAAATTGGAGGGGGAAATAAATATATTTCTTTATCACTTTTCTTAATTTATTTGTATGAATTGCAGATATGGATTGTACAGTATGTTGTAAGGTACCTGATTTATACCAAAGTATTGGGCTAAAAAGGTAATTACAGCACTTTAAATATTTAGTTGTGGCCATATCCATTTAATACTCCAATTATATAATTTATACTTTAGCTTTTTAGATAACTAGTTGACAAATTAAGTTCCGCTTTTTCTTTATTAACCAGCTAGCCGTCATTCCTTGCACAACGTCTCCGAACCGCATTTGCACTTTCCCGCGTTTTTTTTAAATTCTTTGAAAATTTGTAGTTGCGCGAATACATCGATGCTTAAAAAATATCGATTTGCATCATCAGCAGGGGACTAAACACGATTGGATATTATCAATGGTTTTTCCTGATCTACTTTAATATTTTCTTATTAGCTTCATTAAATTAATTATATTGAAATCAATAAAGATTTAATTTAAAATGTTATTTTAATATTTTGTTTTAATATATATTTGAAAATAAAGAAGCAAAATCGAAAATGTTTACTTGGTTACGTTTTATAGTGTTGTTAAATGTTACATTTTTGCAATGTTTCATTAACCTTCAGACTTTCAGTCAATCACTAGTTTTGTTATCAGAAGTATAAGGAATTTAAATTTAATGAATTAAATTTAAGCGCAACAAAACATTTTTTAATTTATAGCAGTAATACAGACAAATGTACAATGGCACCAACCGCAGCAGTTCCAGTAGAGCGATATGAATCCGAAAACATTGGAATTAACGCCATTCTTTTGGGGCCACCCGGCTCAGGAAAGGGAACGCAGGTGGGATTAATAAGTATTACATAAGTCAATCAAATAAACTATACACATATGTACACATACGCATATTCGATATCAAGCAATATGTGGCCTGATCCCTTATGCAATATTTATAGAGTTCGAGCAAACCTACATATTTGCTTTCTGTATATACATAAATAAATAGCCACGCTTTTCTTTCCAATCACACATAGTACATGCATACACACATTCTACGTACACAAAATGTATACATATGTACATATAAATAGAGGTTACTTTGTTAAAAATATTTAATTAAATTCAATTTTATTTATTATTCATGTGCGTTTATTGCCTTCACATTTAGGCGCCTTTGTTGAAGGAGAAATTTTGCGTGTGCCATCTTTCAACGGGCGACATGCTACGAGCGGAAATTTCATCTGGTTCCAAGCTTGGCGCTGAGCTTAAAAAAGTAATGGATGAGGGAAAATTGGTATCCGATGAACTAGTTGTTGATATGATTGATTCGAATTTGGATAAACCAGAGTGCAAAAATGGTTTCCTCCTAGACGGATTTCCTAGAACTGTTGTTCAAGCTCAAAAGGTAACTCCTGAACACTTATTAAAAAAAAAGTTTAATATCATTGCATATTTTTTAATTTTGAAATAGCTTGATACTCTACTTGACAAAAGGAAAACCAATTTGGATGCCGTTGTTGAATTTTCCATTGATGACAACTTGTTAGTCAGGCGAATTACGGGACGTCTCATTCATCAAGCTAGTGGCAGGTCTTATCACGAAGAATTTGCTCCCCCCAAGCAGCCAATGAAGGATGATGTAAGTTGCGACAAACATTAAATATACATAGGCAAGCGATTGAAATAATTATTTAACAATAATGATTGTTTAGATTACTGGCGAACCTTTGATCCGAAGAAGCGATGACAACGCCGAGGCACTGAAAAAGCGTCTTGAGTCATACCATAAACAAACTAAACCATTGGTTGACTACTACGCCTTGAGAGGATTGCACTTCAAAGTTGATGCTGCTCGGAAATCCAGTGATGTCTTTTCGAAGATCGACTCAATATTCCAACGCCAACGCTCTGCTAAGGTTCAGTTATAATTCGTTTCACGGTTTGATCAACTGTGAATGGATACTGCCCATTAACAATATTGTTTAATAATTGTATGATATTTAAGCCTAAAGTTATTGACGCAGTTATCTAACGTCCATTGACAACACAAATATTCTATCTAGAAAGGTCTACAGCTAATTCCTTTGTACAGTTTTCTAAAATAAATAAGGGTTTGTTTATTATTAAACATTGCAAGAAAAATATATCGATGTTTGTAAATTTTCCCAAATTTTGACTTTAAATTTCTTTAAATTAACCAATTGGTATCCACTTATTGCCTCTTACAAATCAAAGAACACTTTACTCTGGGAAATACAGAATTTATTTGAAGTTCTGCTGGTTAAAAATCTTTTAGATGTAGATCAACCGGGACTTATTAAAGTAAAATACGGGTAAAACTTCCTTACGAATTGTTGGAAATGTGTACAAATTTTAATAATATTTCCCAAATAAAAGCGATACAGAGAAATTCCTAATAACAAAATTGAGTTTTTAAAAGAGTTTCCGATGCGATTTTTCAAATTAAATTTAAAAAGCCAGCGTTGCCACCTGTTGATTTGTTGTACGATCTTATGTATGTATGTGTCGACCGCACATTACCTTTCGTCGAGTTGTGAGAAATTCAAGTCATACGTATAAGTTTTTGAGTGGGTCTGTATTGTTTATTAATGTATGTTTACATTTCAACTGCAGTGGCAAAAAGAAAGTTCTGATTGAAGTCTAATAAAGCGGTGATTAATTTTTTAATAAAGTTCCAAAACATCCGAAACGCAAACGGCTGCAAATATATTTAAATATATCGGTACCAAAATAATTGAGAATTTATTTTCTTGAGCTTGACTCTCAAATTTAATAGTTGGGCAACTGAATATAAAATTTAAACATTTGTTTCTACATGTAAATGAATCATTTTGGCTACATACCACTTTTTTAGATTAGTTGTCTTTAAAACTGCATCGATGAAACGCTTCTTATCTAAATTCAAAAATATTTTTTATAAATATTGTATGCACAAACAAATTATAAGTTGCATGCATTTGGATAGAAAGTGAAACCAAGGGTGTGCCACCGTTTTTTATTAACATATTATATAGTGTACACAGGAATGCCAATTATTTCATCGGCTGATTATGCATGATTAAAACTATGCACTTAGAGCAAACATGTCATATCAATTTGATTACACTTCTATTGATGACCCCATTGACATTTTAGCCAGAGTAAATTCGCTTTATACTCAAGGCTTAGCTTTTAAATTATCAAGTTACACTTGGGCATAAAAAAAAGTCAATTTTAAATATCTCAATCAAAACTATATTTTATAATAGTTACTGGAATTCCATATTACATCACAATATGCATCACATAGGCAACGAACCATTAGGTCCTTCATCAGCACATTACTCTCAAAGGGATCTCTTGGATTCCTCCTCAAACCTGGAACTAAAGACAGTAGCTATTAATCCTGATGGTAAGATGCAGTGTTACCCATAATCTGTAATTATGCAGAATATCCAAAAACTTAACTTGAGTTGCATATTTATAGATGCCTATACTGTGCAACAGGCCATTAACATTTTCGGATTTGGATGGTTTCACGTTAAGCTGTCACTATTGGTGGGACTCTGCTGGATGGCAGATTCTATGGAAATGACTATACTGAGCATTCTCGGACCAGCATTGTCATGTGAATGGAATATCACAAAGTTTCAACAGGCTTCAGTAACCACTGTTGTATTTCTTGGAATGATGCTTAGCTCAAGTTTTTGGTCACAATTAAGCAATAGATACGGTCGCAAATCAGTATGATCTTTTTTATTCCTTCCTCAATTCTTAATTTTTGAATATGTATTTGTTTTAGGCTTTATCCTTGTTTGGAGTATTATTGGTCCTATACAGCATTTTAAGTTCAGTAGCTCCAAGCTTTTCCTGGCTTCTACTACTTAGAGGTCTTGTTGGATTTGCAATTGGTTGCGTTCCACAATCGTATGTAATTTGAATAACAATTTGGTTTTGCCTAATGGGTGTTCCAATTTTTTTCAGTGTCACATTATATGCAGAGTTTCTTCCGACAAAACACAAAGGCAAATGTGTAGTATTAATGGACGTAAGAATTTTAATGAAATTTTTCTGTAAAGATATTAACAACTAGAGAATAACATCTAAAAAATGGTTTTTATTCATTTTTTTTACTTTTAGTGCTTCTGGGCCCTAGGTGCTTGTTTCGAAGTTGTGCTGGCACTCGTAGTTTACCCATATTTCGGATGGCGAGGACTGCTAAGTCTATCTGCAACACCATTGTTAATTTTTACTGTATTATCTCCAGTAAGTATGGGAACTCACTTTTATATTTAATGCTATATAGCCCCAGAATTTACAGTGGCTAACCGAATCGGCCCGATACCATTCATCCAATGGAAACAACGAAAAGGCTGTAAAGGTTCTCGAACAAGTACGTGAATAATAAAGTTGAACAAGTTCCTCCATAAATTATTATATTAACAGATAGCAAAGAATAATAAACGGCACATGCTGATTGGACGATTAATTCCCGATGAAGAGAACAACTCTCCAGAGAGTTTTAAGTCACTCCTGAAGCCAAACCTATGTTACACGACCTTGTTAATATGGTTCATTTGGCTTGCATCTGCTTTCTGTTACTATGGATTGGTCCTGGTTACAACAGAGCTGATGGTTTTCCGAAACAAAGAGCAGAGTCCAAATGAATGTGTTACATTTATGACAACCGATTTTATGGATTTGCTCTGGATAACATTATCGGAATTTCCAGGGATATTAATAACATTGGAAATTATTAAACTGTTTGGAAAAAAGAAAACAATGGTTATGCAGTACATAGTGCTAGTTCTATGTATATTAATACTTACGACAATTACAAGGTATCTATATCATAATTTTTTTGAAAAAAACTTTACAATTTTGATTCTTTGATTACCTTTTAGTCGATTCTACACTTCAATTACGCTATTCCTTGCGAGGGGAGCCATTTCTGGAATTTTCCAAGCGATTTATATTTATACTCCTGAAATTTATCCTGCTCCACTTCGTTCTATTGGTGTTTCTGGCTGCTCGGTGCTAGCTCGTTTAGGCGCCATGATCACACCCTTTATCGCTCAAGTATTAATGGAATTTTCCAAATTACATGCTGTGTCTACCTATGCTGCTGTGGGATTTCTTGCAGCTATTGCCTGCGTTTTATTGCCACGAGAAAATGTGGGTTATCATTAATCATTATTTAAAGAATCTATTATTTATTCATATAAACAACAACAAAGCTTTATAATTAAAAACTCGGATTTCACCCAGAAGTAAATCAATAACTTTTGTAAATATGACTAAACAATGCTTTATTTAATTTATATATGCATAACTACTATTCTGGAATGCGTGTGTTACAATTGCCGTGATACATTTTTATGACGCCCTCACAGCGAAAGTAGGCGTCGAATATGTCGCTATAGCCGTGGTCTTTCCACCATGTACAGAGTTGTCTATTCCAAACACAGTCTAATCTGTATATTAAATTTGGATACTCGTATCCCAGCAGTGTGAAGAAGTCTTGGTCTCCCAAATGACCCTTAAACGAATATTTTGCGACCAGTCTATGAATCTCAGTGCTCGTTAGGGCTTCCACGTAGGTTTTAGATTCCCGTATGCGGTTTAAAAGTAATAGAACCACCCCAGAGTTGAGTCCTGGATAACCATGGTGCTCGTGCATGTGATTGGTTTGATCTGATGTGCCAATCTCATTGTTTTTCGCATATCGCATGGGATAATATGGGTTGCCAAAGCTTGTCTTTGGGAAGCGCACTCGGTAACGATATAGTATATGACGATAGACCGGTGTCAGTTCTGGCGCTAGCCCAAACAGTTGATGCGGCAAAAAGTTGTCGAATTCTCCGAACAACAACCGAACATCTGAACGGAAGACGATATCACAATCGAGCAGGATCGCTTTGCCCAAGCTCGTGTCGGCAATTCGATGTAAGCCAAGCGACAGGAAGAAAAGAGAGTCGCTATAGTATGAGTTGGGAGCCGAGCTAAAATATGGTGATAACTTAGTTGCTATATCTTGTATTATAACGGAGCAAACTTTCACGTCGTACATGGTGTAGATCACTGTTCGTCGAAACCTACGTATCTGCTTCTGCAGAATATCCAGCACAGACGATTGACTATCCTTGTCAGTGATTACGTGAAGATGGAGCTGCGCATTTGTATGCTTTAGCAAACTGTGTGCAAATAAATCGAACTTCAAGTGCAAATGGTAATTCTCTTTGGTGTAAATAACAAATATATTATAGTCCGAGACCAATGGGGGCGACTGCGCAGCCAAGTCCAGATGGGTCGAGGACGAATAGTTCAGAAGATAATGCGTTGGCTTCAGCACAGGCTTTATTGGCGTTGTTGGTTCCGTATCCGCGCCGTATCTCGACTGCTGTTTTTTGATATGGGATAGTTTGTTGAATCGGCTTGATAGAAATACCGTAAAGATATTGCCTCGAAACAGCAGGTCCGTGTTGGCGAATATAATGAGAACGCACATACAAATTAATATTAACAATAGCACCAGCTTTTTCTGCCATTTGCAGCGCATCCAACGTTTCTGGCGCGTTCCATTTCGACGATTAACGATTAGCGTGACATTTTCCTGCTCCTCCAACAACTGGGATTTGCACTTGGTACTGCATATATTCACGTTGGCCGGACTAACTTTTTGGCTGATGTGGGTAAAGTATTTTGCCATTTCGAAAAATGTAGTAATAGTAATAATAAGTTGAAGTCAGCTGCACCTAGCATAATAATACATGTACATATGAATTATTATTATCTTATATTAGAAGACACTGAAGGGGAATTTTAAGCACACAAGCCCGAGCACATAATACATATCTCGCAATAATAACACAAAAAACTACATGGAAAGATTCAATTGCACCAACAATAAAATAAACAAAATCAATAAAGTCAATAGCGTGACCAGGTTCAGATATGACGAAATCCCTGAATTTTTAAGATCTAAAGAACAATCCATGTCTACGGCTATCGATAACTTCAACAATGCAACCATCTACATACTATCTACATACTATTCTACGTAATAGAACAAAAGGGCATTGATGTATAAAATTCAAGTATTATCAATAAACATGCGCAGAACAAGTGGTGTTTTTATAGGTATATCTATAAACTGAGTTTGTTCCAAAGATTAATGTAGTACGGATGATTTGCGGAGCATGTTGGAGAATCTATTATTAATAAATTTAATTGAAAGTAAAGCCTAAATTACGGTAATCATAACATTATGGACTGTCACCATCGAATTGAAGTTCCTCTGCGTTCTGGAGGAGGAGGCAAAAAGATGAAGAAAAGAAGGGAACTAGACGCCCTGATAGCACAGGGAAATGGTCGTAGAAGTGCGACAAATGGCCGTAGAGCTACGCATTCCCAAGACAAATTGTTGTCAGTCTCAACGGATGACCCTGAGGACTACGTCTGGGTAAGTTGTTACATACTTTCAGTTACGAACGCACAATTATTATATTGCACAGTGAGTCAAAAAAAAATTATCGGCACGCACAGTAATTTTTAATGGCCAATAACGGACTGCATACCCAGGAAAGCTTATTATGGGAGACTGTTCGACCACAAGATCACAAGACCAATTTTTAGTTTTTGATCTATATGAAAATATTTACATCAGATTCTTTGCTTACTACTAGCTGTCTTGAGTGAAACACGCATCCCTCAATAATATTCCCAGAGTTAATCATTACATATCCCACTTTAGACAAATGTATCTGGATCCAGTCGTCGCAGCCATCGAAAAAGTAATTACTTTCGGATGTGTGGACCAGTGCTCATCGGAATCACCAGCGTTCTAATTGTTGCCATTTTGTATTGGCTTTACTTTGATTTACGACAACAGATTGCTGATTATCGCCATAAAATTGAAGAAGGTAAATAATAAACAAAACGTTGATATTTTTCATGTTTTATTATATAAATAACACATAAATCTTTACAGTATCTGCTATAAGCAAAAACTTTCCTGATACTCTCCAAAAGTGGCATGAAACGTCGTCGTTCCTTTTGAAAAATCAGACAGCAGTTATCTCACAGATAAATGATTTGCGAAAAACTGTCGACAGTTTACGTACTAATTTCAGTAGTCTTGAAGCTATTGTTACTGCTCAAAGAAATCATGGTAAAGACGAGAAGTTGGTGGCTGATTTTGGAGCCAAACTCGAGGCTGTTGCAACCGATATAGAAGAAATAAAGGAACATTACAACCGATACAATGAAGTTCAAAAAAGTATTCAGACTGAAACTGCTGCATTGAAGGTACGACTTTGAAAAAAACTATTATCGAAGAACATCAATGTCATTTTAAAATTTTCAGGCCAATCTAAGCCAGTTGCCTATTCTTCAGGCCACCAATTTACCAAATAATTTCTCAGAGGAAATTACTGCTCTAAACCAAACATTCGAGAATACTGTTAAGGTGTTTCAAAACGATCTCAAAGATGTCAATAACACTTTTAGCCAGACAACAAAAATTCTACGTGATGAAATATTAGTCCACAAGGTATGACAAAAAAAAACAACATTATTTTGCGATATTTTTTTTAAATTATAGTACATTTTGCAGACAAAATTGGATGATTTGTTGGATCGCTCGGAAAACATAACATCTCACGTTGCCACATTGAGTAATAGTTGGCCGGAGTATAAGCAAAAAATAGTAAATGTCGATGAGGCTTTGGAAAAAATTGAAAAAGAGGTATTCAATCATTTGACTGTAGCTAGAACCAAGTTGCTTGTAATTTATTCATCGTTTTGTTTTCTCTGTTTAACCAGATGTTGCTAACTAAAAATGTAAACAACGAATTCGCCGTTTCAATTAAGCAGTTAAAGAACTTATGTCGAAATCATTTGACAGCAAAACCAATCGAAAACAACAACGATCCATTGTTAATAACTCAGGTAAGATGATGCTAGTGTCAAGTGCTTTATATCAATGTATTATTAAAAATTGCTTTTTCAGTCCGACGAAAACTTGCACGATTCACTAATGCCATCAGCCAATGCTACAGCTAAATTACAGGAATCCTCTGCGCTGTAAGATTGGCGCTTAAAACATAAAAGTTATTTAACTTTTTATTCTGCACAGTGGTTGAAGAACAAGTTACACAATGTGTGTACAATATTTTTACTACTAAATATGCCAAGTCATATGCCACCAACTTAAAATATGCGTAGTACGTATAGTAAATAAATTTGCAAAACTTGCAATGTGAAAAATTTTACATAATAGTCATTAAATTAAATTTGAAAATATAGACTTAAAGTGTGATTAAGCTTACAATTGTTTTCACGTAGAAACTTTTAATTGTATATAAGCGTTCTGTAAAATATATTTATGTATAGTTCACGTAATATGTACCTTATTTGCATATACTTATTAAAACTCGACAAATTCACAGAATAAAGCAACTTTAATTAAACTTTTAATTTACTACGCGGATGATATAGATAATACATCAAAAGCGAGTTTTAAAGTGTTCGAAATTCTATATTGAAACTAATATTGTATTAACAAATTTCGCAAAGTGGGCGTGGATGCAATTTTGATTGTCACTATTTTTTTTTCCACTATTCTTTCATACATAATTAAAAACTAAGAGCCAATTTAAATTAGTTCAGTAAACAGAATAAAACATTCAACTCAAGAAAATGGCAGAAACTTAAAATTTCTGTTTAATGGTCAATGAAATTCTCAACTATGTAGAACAGAAGGGGAAAATTAGTTGCCCTTTAAATAACTATTGCTTAATCATCGTGTTCGGATTCCTCAAACTCATCGTCATCATAGTCTGCCACTTCTTCATCAATATCGGCAGCAATTTTCTGTTTGCCTTGCAGCCAAGCGCGATAAGCAGCTTCTTCCTCTACACTAGGATCTGCAGCCTCTATAAAGTCTTCTGGTCCATGAATGAATTCTTCTTGAACAGGTGGGAGATGTTTGAAGGGCATATTACGAGAAACGTATTTGTGGCCCCAACCCAAATAAATGGATTCACAAGTCTGTTCAAAAATGAACGTAAAGGCACCAGGCCAAACATTCGATTGCATAACTAACATGCGTTCTTTTTGATTGGTGTACTTGCTAGTTAGACGCACCAACCATGGTTGGGGTACTTCATCTCTTGCGTCACTCCCACAAGATGATAAAATACTAGGACCAGTTTCTGGTTGAATAAAGCTATCCAAAATTCCTTCCTCGTCTCCCTCTTCTTCATCCTCAGCTTCCTCTTCCTCCATTTCGTCTTCCATTTCTTCCATTAGGCGCATTTTCATATACTGTGCCAAAGCCTTCTCTCTTTCCTTTTGGGCTTTATCCTCATCGAACCACACTACACGACCTTGATTTAATATATTCGATCTTACATGAACCCAAGCAATTGGTGTCTCCAGTGAACCTAATGGTTCCATTTCATATCGTTCATTCTTTAACAGCATAACGTCATTATCTGGAAGAGTTTAATTTCTTATCAAGAAATTACATATCTCAAAAACGGCTGTTATTAAATATATAAAAAAACAACAAGTAATTAAGAAAGAAGCGATAATGACAAAGGTATCTGTATTAGTTCTCTAGAATGAAATCTAAGATAATATTGTATTGAGTTGCATTGGTAGGCTAAGCAATGCCGAAGTGCCTACGTATACCTCGCCAATTATTGATTAAACCGATCAGTAAAATACTTTTAAGCCCAGATAAGTACCGAAATACCTATCTAAAAATATGTATAGAGAAAAAAGTTAATCTAAACCTAGCATGTGTAACTAAATTTTAGTTCTTAAAAAATATAAAATTTTACCATCTAATGTGTCTTCTTCGCCTTCAAAATCTTCTTCCTCTTCTTCCTCCTCCTCTTCATCCAACTCGATTCCATCGAACAGCCTCTTTTCTCTCTTGGTCATTCGCCTGTAATATCCTTGTGGTGCAATGTAGGTCCCAGCAGTGATGCGGGCAATCATTGCTCGTAGGTAATGTTTTTCCTTGCCTGGAAAACAAGGATACGAGATAACATCTGCTTCTAGATCTCCGGTAAAAAACTTCTTAATCTGCCGTGATACCACAATTTGCCGGGGTGTCACTATTGGCAGCTCAATCCAGTCGTCATATAAGGAGTTTACTACGAAATACGAATATCGATTGCACCCAAGTCCAATGTACTCCGGCGGTACATCGTAGAATTCAATCTCCTCAACTAAGGGTACAGCAGGCGCTTTTGGCCTCATATGTATTAGTTCCTCTGGTGAATAATTTTCCCAGCCATAGATTCCAGGAGTAAGTTCTGGCCCAATATGAGGAGGTGCTGGTTTTTTCTCTCTATTCTTTTGCATTTTTAGAGGCAACTGCTTTTCTCTCATCTCCTCCTCCATCATTATCAATCTAGATGCTATTTCTTCCCGAGTCAACGAGGCTTCCACAATATAGTATGAAGCTTTCAATCCGTTTATACATCCCCAAAAACGACACTGCATTATGGATGGATGTGTCTGTAAGCGATTCATTGCACAAGCTAGTTGAAAAATATCATCGTTGCTTATGCTAAATCCACATTGGTTCCAAAAGAACTGAAGCTGCTGAACTCGTTCGTTAAATGTTACAAAATGTCGAATGGAATCGTCAATCACTATACGGAAATCATCATCGACATTGGTCTTATCTTCCCCAGATAAGTCTTCTGCAATACCAAAATCTTCCGCTTCAGTATTGTATGGTAACTATAAACGAAATCCCTCAGATCAATAATCAGATTAAGGCCTTGCATACAAACCTTCATTGATTGTAAAATACTTTTGGCTATGCGAAACATTCGAGTCTCGTCAAAAACTCCCTTCGGCGGAAAGCGTTCTGGTAAATGAAACTTTTGCTCACGTACATTTCTACTGAATTCTTCAAAAAAGTCAATCACATTGGGTGGGCGCTCGTCGATTACACGCTTTATTATATCGCTAATATGGTCAAATCTGTATAAATTAAAAATTCAATTATCATAGACATACTCTGTCCAAAACGACATATATTATTGGTCGCTTATTAATTTATCTGTATAAATTAGTGGAATACAGGTTTCATTATTTGATTTACCAATAAATAACATTATACTCTTCTAAAGGCTTAGGTCACATTAAAACTATATATTGATAAGATCAACCGTTTAAAACTAATGCTACAAAAGTTGAGTGTTCAAAAAAAAAATAAACAGTGACAGATTCCTGACTTTAAGGCTGTGTGTGCCTAGGAATAGTTTTATTCATTAAGTTATCGAGATTAAAACGCCTAGAAATCTTTATAGTTCCTACAATTCTATGCAAAGACATTAACTGGCCGCTTACCACTTTACTTTAAAATACTTACAAGTTATCTCCACTTAAAGTACTATATTGTTGCATTATTGATTTCGCTACGCTCAATTCGTAGCCGATATTTGGAGGTTCATCACGTGAATCCTTTTGAAGCTGGCATTGTGAATCAAACGCGCCAATGGATATGGTTGTCGATGAAGAAGAAGATGAGGATGTTATCACATCTGAACATTGTGGAGAACCTTCTGATTCTTGTGCTTGTTTGTCAAGTTCTTTTTTGTTTCGTTTCTTGTTAGCTGGTCTTGGAGGAGGCAGACCAGATCGTGTGCTGGAAGTTGAACCAAAAGAAAAGTTTCGGCAAGAATCTGCATCTACGTCCATTGTAAGATAATAATTTAGTATAGAAAACAACGGAAATAATATGTACGTTGTAGGTGGGACGAAAAAATTATATTAAGTTTTAAATTGTATTGTCAAAGCTACAACATATAAGCAAAAACAAAATGGAAGGCCTATTTCGTTATACATAGTATATTGTAGAACATTTCAAACAAAGAAAAATCTGTTTTGCCTTGAATTCCTTTAAAACTAAACTGTGTCGGTTTAATTTAATTCAAAAAACATAGAAGTAAAAAGTGTTGGAACCCACACAAGTAAAGCTTTGTGTGCCTAAAAAAGGTTTAACTATGGAAAACTATTTCAGGCTAAAAACATAAAGATTCCAGCCAGACTTCCATGGCCATTTTAGGTGTGTGTATATAATAAAAGGTAAACCGAGGAAAAAAACCACAAAATAAAATGATTTTGTTAAACTGTAATATAAACAAACAACATTTATCAATCGAATCTGCGTTGTTGTCTTCTCGCATATGTGATGAGCCCGACATTAAAAATAATAATAAAAGCTTTATATAAAATCAATTTAACAAACTTTAATATTCAACACACATTCTTATAATTACTTATACATTTCGGATGCGATGAATATTATTTGCAATATGTAATAAGAAGAATACCGTTTTTTGACGCTAGGCTACTTAGATCTTGATTCCACGCTCGGCAGCCTCGGCTTTGAAACGTTTATAATAGATGTCCTCAGGGTCATATTTGGCAGTCAGCTCCTTCCACTGGTCTGGTTTATTGTCAAGAATGTAGCGAATTACTTTGTCAGTGCCTTCCTTTTGCTTTTCACTACACTTGCTGCACTCCGTTTTTAAAGCATCTGGCAGGGACTTTCTTAGCTCACGTCCTTCGGGTGAGCACTTTCCGGTCTCCATGAGACACTTGAAATAGTTGGCAAATAGACGTTCGGATTTCAAGATTTCATCGAGATCAACGTTATCGTATTTGGTCGTATATTTGTCATCATCAGCAACAACCAAAGCTATCGTCAAAGTCAATAGTACAAAAACCGCCTTCATTTTTAAGAAATCGAGCTGAAAATGCGTAAATTGCAAGTTAATTAATGGAATGATAAGCAAATAAATAACTACTGTATTCCATTTTTTATTTATTTTTTTTTTTTATATAATATGGGTACAAGGTCCCATGTTATGACTGCGTTTTGCTGAAACCATTGAAGCGAATCATAATAATTTGCAAGAAATCTTATAGTATATATGTACATATTCACTTATATATACATACATCTGTGACCTTAATGGCAGGAGGCCAAGTGACTGTACTTGTACAAAAAAAATACTAAAAAGTTTCCCCTACTTGAACACAAAGTATTAATACTTTGTACGAGTTGCATTTAGTAATTAACTAACTAATAATAGTAGACATCCCAGATATGATGACTCAACAAGAAGGAGGCAAACTAGTTTACCGGCTTTAAGTCTACTCTAAATGCAACTCTAATTAGACCTCGATGCATATGCATGAGTGCAATTAGTCTATTAAGAATTAGTATATAAGTTAATTGAGGTGAGAAATTTTAATATTTCTTGATAAGTTAAGGAAAGACGTCAGTCAGCATATGACGTTAGTTCGTTTGATTATTGCCTAACTATGTTACCGATTAAGTCAAGGGCTTGTCACACTATATAGCAAGGCACATAACACACAAATGGTAAATGTAAACAAGCAAATTAACATTAACTCATAAATATATACGTTATAGACACAATCAAAGTTAACCAAATATGATAAATGAATCTCTTACTATTGATCTCAAACAATAAACCGAATCGAAGACGAACTAGTTGTGTAGTAATGCAAAAGCTTGAACTAACTGATGAATATGTCAATGGAGTTGGCTTTTATACCTGGCTTACGATTGATTTTCAAGTGTAATATATACATAGATATGTGCACATATATATCTATTTGTGTACAGATGTGCACACACACACAACAAAAACATACAAAAGGTTGAGATACTTTAGACTTTTAAACTTAAAGCGTTTTCGTTGAAAAGTCAAACTGGTGATTAGTCAAAGTACGCTATTAGGTTTATATAATTTCTTCACAAATAAATAAATTTAAATACTTACATTAACTGTCATACTAAGTACATATTAAGTGTTCACTTATTCTATTTCTTGACAGTAAAACTAATAATTTTGTACGAATTACAGTTAAAATCACATTTCGAATATTTTGAAAATTACTTACTTAATTTTTAACGCCTAAGCTCATTAGTTCTGATGACAAAATCTTGGATACTGAGCAATATTTGTTTAATTTTTTTCGACCTTTAAGTGTCCCATAAGAGAGTATCTTAAGGTCGAGCCCACAATACACAGTACTGAATTGCAATTCAAGTGGGATGATTTAACGTTTTGATCCTATTGAAATTTGATAACATTCTGCTATAACTTTTCCCACTAATACTAAAGTTGTAATTTAAAAAACACTTCGCGTAATGGACGAAGTAATTAAAAGATTATTTAATGGCCCATTCGGATGAATACTTTTACGTGACATATAGACGATCCTTGATCTTATACTGAATGTGTATTTATGGATTTAATTGCTTGTTTGGAATACTCTTTTAAAATTACGAGAAATATTGCATTGTGTTTTCAAAAATTGTGCGTGCATCTAAGTTTCACCTTAGTTTTGGTTGATGACATACTATAAGATAAACCATAAAGTTTATAAGTATCATTAAGCAAAGAGACAAAACCATATGTATGAAATTTTAAATTTAAATTATTCTGTCGGTAATATTGTGTCAAAGAGAAACATGTTTTTGCTTAATAAAAATTTCTAAAAAGAATAAGACAAAAACAAATAACATTAAGAAATATCCAGACTGATTAAAGTTATGCAATAACTTTTTTAATAGTCACTTTAATTGCTTATCAGGATACGAATATAAATTGGCTGTTTTGCTGTCAATAGAGGGCAATTTTTTAAACTGTGGCGAAGCAATATTTAAGGATCATATGTTAAGTTTTTGAGTAAGTTTTTAGAATAAACATTTGTAAGTTTTTACTCGAAAGCAAAAGCAATCGTGGAACGCTGTTTTGTGTTCCATTAAAAAATTCTCAATTACATATACATACATTACATTACATATATTTCTAGTGAATTTCTTGTCTTTTCTCACCCTTAATCAAAAAATTTGAGTTACTCAATTGCTTGACTCATTTATAGCTTGTTTTGGATAACATGCATTTGTACTTCCAATGGAAACTATTTAAATCTGGTAGCTATTTTATTATCTTCCATTGCGAGTACAGAGAATATTTCGTTAGATATATTATTTGGCGTCAAAGTTTATTATTCTTCGAAAGCGATAAGGCACTTTATAAATAGACGCCTACCAGCGCTTAAAATAGCAGCTGTGAAATCAGCTGTTCTGCCAAGTTCCAAACGTTCCTCGAAGATTATTTCTTTTCTGTTCCAGTCAATAAGCGAAACCGACACCTATTCGAATTAATGAAGACTAATCTCATTTCAGTAATTAGGTAAATAGGATAATTGAAATTGATATAAAAATGTAATAAGAACATAGATAAAACATAGATACAAATTTTTCTAATTGTTTGACCTAATTCGAATTTTGAATTAGTAATATTTAAATGAACAAATTTATTGAAAATAATTATTTAAAAATTTCTGTCAATGCTTAGAATTAAAAAGTGTTTACTTGTTTTGGAAGTGAGAGCCTCATACAACATTTCTTCATGACTAGTTCCATTCCAATTTCAAGTTCCAAACTGATAGCCAAACTATATCTCTTGAATGGCTTTAGAAATGTTGGGCGTAAAACTGTCCAATTCAATCGATGTGGCAACTCTGTGTACACTTGAGAAGGTCGTGTATGTGTGCCAGCTGAGTGAAAATTTTATTTATCAAAAAGTGTACTGATTTGATTAATATTAGTTAATGTCTAATATAAAATTGCGGTTTATTTGCAGTTTGTTAAAGACAAGCATTTTCTTTGCAAGGTATGGCAATGTAATATGTTTTATGAGTTACGACTGACCAACGTTTACTTATTGATTTTAGACAAAATTGGCATCTTCGGACATATATGTAGAACGAAACGGTGAAACATGCACTCTCAAGGACAGGGTCAACAAACGCAGCAGCAATCCTCGGCACATTCCTTACTGCAGCAGCAAGCTCTTGTGCCTAACAACAATGCAGTTGGAAAATTAAATGAACACCAACCTCAATCGCTATCTTCAGTCGGTAAGAATACGCATCACAACAGATTTGTAGCTTTTAAACACACACACACAGTCTACTTGGGACACACACACATATAAATATGCGTCCAATGGGGTACACGTGAATAGGAACACGCATGTGTATTGGTGCCTATTATCCAAGTACAACACAATGGAAAATTCCTTCAAGCCGATGCCAATGTATGCATAATTATGTATATATATATGTCTGTATATGCATAGCATCTATCTATATATTGGTGGGTCAGTATATATATGTATATGAATATGAATCAATTTGCAGTGTTTTAGTTATTTGCCGATATTTATATATGTCTTTAAATATAAAAATAGTAAATTGACACACATATATCAAAGAAACGAATTCTACGCCCGTTGACCATTAACCACTACTAGATGTGAGCAGATATCATTGAAATAGCATTTCATTAAATATACTAACAGACAAAAGATCAATATTATTACAAGAATGGCGCAATCTGACGTACCGGCAAACATCCCTCATTGATCTCTCAGTGGGCGGTCTCCCAGACAAGAGACAATTTTTTAATCAATTAAGCAAAAACAACGCTTTACCAGAAACAAAAAAGAACTAAACATTTTATAATTTTAAAACTTGTGCTATTTAGGTTTACTGGAGCTGGCTCACAGGGAGTACCAAGCTGTCGACTACGAAAATGCAGAAAAACATTGCATGCAGTTGTGGCGCCAAGATAGTACCAACACTGGAGTCCTCCTGCTGCTATCCTCCATTCATTTTCAATGCAGACGCCTCGATAAATCAGCGCAGTTTTCCACATTGGCAATAAAGCAAAATCCTGTACTTGCAGAAGCTTACAGGTAAACGATTATTCATAATAACTAGAATCTATTTAGAAATGAATGGGAAGTTAAAATAAAACCAAAAGAATCTAGCCATTTTCATATCCTTAGAGTTTTAAGCAATAAACTAACTTAAAACATTTAAAATTCGCCATCCCCTTTAGCAATAGTTTAAAATAAATTTACTTCTCACCAGTTTTGGAGCCAATGTATTTAAAAGTAAAGCTTCTTTCAGCAATTTAGGAAATGTTTTTAAGGAACGAGGGCAGCTACAGGAAGCATTGGACAACTATCGTCGAGCTGTGCGCCTAAAGCCTGACTTTATAGATGGATACATTAACTTGGCTGCAGCATTAGTTGCTGCTCGGGATATGGAGTCTGCAGTCCAAGCATATATCACAGCGTTACAATATAATCCAGTAAGTCGAGTTATTAAACTTTACTTTTATACGTTTTTGTTTAAAAAAAAAAACTTATTCTAGGATTTGTATTGTGTGCGAAGTGATTTGGGAAACCTTCTAAAAGCTCTTGGCCGCTTGGAAGAAGCTAAAGTACGTGCATTACATATATATGAATGTTAAAAGTTAAGGCAACTGTTAATTATATTCATTAATATATTTTTCAGGCTTGCTATCTTAAGGCTATTGAAACATGCCCCAACTTTGCAGTGGCATGGAGTAATTTGGGATGCGTTTTTAATGCACAGGGCGAAATTTGGTTGGCTATACATCATTTTGAAAAGGCCGTCACCCTTGATCCAAACTTTTTGGACGCTTATATAAATTTGGGCAATGTCCTAAAGGAGGCCCGAATATTTGACAGGTTAGTATATAATGCACACATTATAACTGCAAAACATTTGCGGCTAGTATATAAGCAGACATATCTAATTGATTGGATATAGTATGGTTATAGCTGTTAGAGCAAGTTCTTTGGAACTAAAACTTTACCAAAGGTCACTTACGGTTTATTAAAATGTTAAACAAATTTGTTTTTTATCTCTAAAGAGAAATTTTTACTAATGAAGATGACCGATTGGCGTAATACATTTTTACTTAGAGTTATTAAAACCTTCAAGAACTAATGTCAGCAGTCATTTTTTATTTTAATTTGTTTACCCAGTTTTATCCCTATAATTATGTTAACTTGGCTAAGCTGATAAATGCCTTTGGTCTGTACATTTTTGTTTTGAACACACATTTCTGTCTGTAGCACAATTTTTAAACTGTTCTTAGTTATGGGTCACTTTCTGTTACTTATAAGTTATCAGATAATTTAATATATTATCAAAAAAAATTAAAATTCACTCGTTCGAGGGGAACACAACATTTTGCAAGGTGCAACAATGTGAATTAATATCAACATCTAATCTAAACAGACATCGTTATCTTGTGTTTGTTTCATTGAAAGGAACGCGTAAATAAACTATATTATTGTGTTAGGTTATCCTTCTTTTACTCAATTTAATAACTGTTAATGCGTTTCGGAGCTTACAATAAAACAACCACATTTTCACTCTTTAATTGAGAAAACAAGAAATTTACAACCATCATAGTCATACGTCTAACAATTTAAGCACATTTTACCACAGGACATTTCCGTATTTTCTGTTGAATTTATTGCTTTCATATTTCTGATTCAAATTAAACAGCCGCCACTTTGATCTCTATCTCTGAATCGTGTGCATTAAGTCGTCAGCATCGAATTTGAGATACTCTGAAATAAAAAATAATTTTATTTAATAAGAATTCATACACGACTGCTCCACATGGTTAAATACACTAAAAACTTCAATAGATTAACTAATAGAGGGACATCTGCACATTGCTTATGTTGGTAAGGCTTATCAATTCCATTTTGGATCATGTGTTATGAATGTCGTGTGTCCTGTTAGTATTGTAAAGTACTTAGTAAATTGATGGTATACAAATAAATTACATATTTAACTTAATCGGGTGAATTTTTCAAAAACGGTTAGGACACGAAAAAAACAACGGCACTGAAAGAATGTTGAATTCAAATATGTAACAGTTTGTTCGGGGTATTTTTAATTTAAAAATCAGATAATGTGTTTCGATATGGGTCTCTATGTTTTTTATAATACGCAACATTCCGCCGCAAAACAAATGAAAACCACACATATGTATACATGGTTCCCGTTCTATCGGATATACTCTGAAGAATAGATAAAAATATGAAAATCATTTTGTTTGGCTATTCATATATGTACGTCTAAGATCTTTATTTGTATGCGTGCATTCGTTTATACTTGCGTCAGCCAAGGTTATACATACATATGTATATAGGAATAGGAGGAATACTTACATATTTGCGTGTTCGGAGCATAAAAAACACACAAAATTACTTCTACAATTCTTGTGTGTGTGCTTAAAGTTTAAGTTTTCATATTTTTATGTGAATTTTATTAAATTAAATTTAAATTTGTTATGTGGAGGAAAGAGTCCTCTTAGTTAATTGGTTTATATATAAATTTCATGATCAAAAGAAATTTCTCATTACCTTAAACTGAAATATCAATGTCAAGTATATTTAGAACATCATGGACTGTCAATGCATCGTTATTTATACAATAGTCCGTATACGATGTCAAGATCAAGTGAATGTTAATTTTCAACGAATTTCATATAATGACAAAAGTAATTTTACTCGTATTATTAATCAAATGCGGTTCCTTTGGAGACGGTAATTATTCAAATCTAATATGCCATGAAGAGAAGGGGAGCACCTTTTTTTTTGTCGCTTTTACACAAAATGTTTTGCGTCATCCAAAATTTCCCAATATAGAACAATTAGAGGAAAACCACTTAGTTTAAAATCCAATATGTTTCGATATTTTTTTTCTATATTTCCAGAGCTGTTGCTGCCTATTTACGAGCATTAAATCTATCCCCCAATAATGCCGTCGTTCATGGAAATCTCGCTTGCGTTTACTATGAGCAGGGTCTCATTGATTTGGCCATTGACACATATAGGCGGGCCATTGAACTGCAGCCAAACTTTCCCGACGCTTATTGTAATCTTGCAAATGCTCTCAAAGAGAAAGGGCAGGTAAGCATCTCATTTAAACCTTTTATAATGAACCGTTATAATTAATAAAATTATAACTCTTTTATTGTTTAGGTTAAGGAAGCCGAAGAATGTTATAACACTGCGCTGAGACTGTGCTCAAATCATGCGGACTCTTTAAATAATTTGGCCAACATTAAGCGAGAGCAGGGTTATATTGAGGAAGCGACTCGACTCTATCTGAAGGCTTTGGAAGTCTTTCCAGATTTTGCAGCTGCTCACTCAAATCTGGCATCTGTATTGCAGCAGCAGGGCAAATTGAAGGATGCACTAAACCATTATAAAGAAGCGATTCGAATCCAGCCCACATTTGCTGATGCATATTCCAATATGGGAAACACACTCAAAGAATTGCAAGATGTCAGTGGGGCTCTCCAATGTTACACCCGTGCGATTCAAATAAATCCGGCATTCGCTGATGCACACAGCAATTTGGCAAGCATTCACAAGGATTCAGGAAATATTCCCGAAGCAATTCAGTCTTATCGCACAGCTCTCAAGCTTAAACCAGATTTTCCCGATGCCTATTGCAATTTGGCCCATTGCTTGCAGATCGTTTGCGATTGGTCAGACTATGATGTGAGAATGAAAAAACTGGTTAGCATTGTGGCTGAGCAATTGGAAAAGAACAGATTACCATCCGTGCATCCGCATCACTCAATGCTCTATCCATTAACACATGAGTTTCGAAAGGCTATAGCAGCAAGACACGCTAATTTATGCTTGGAAAAAGTCCACGTTCTGCACAAGCAGCCTTACAATTTTGCAAGAGAGCTGCCCAGCGACGGACGACTGCGCATTGGATACTTGAGCTCCGATTTTGGCAATCATCCTACCTCACATTTAATGCAGTCTGTGCCCGGATTACACGATCGCCTTAAAGTCGAGATCTTCTGCTATGCCCTAAGTCCTGATGATGGGACAACCTTCCGCTACAAGATAAGCCGCGAAGCCGAACACTTTGTGGATCTATCACAAATCCCGTGCAACGGCAAAGCAGCCGATAAAATCTACAGTGATGGCATACACATTTTGGTCAACATGAATGGCTATACCAAGGGAGCAAGAAATGAGATTTTCGCCCTTCGACCGGCACCAATTCAAGTAATGTGGCTCGGTTATCCGGGTACAAGTGGCGCCAGTTTTATGGACTATATAATAACTGATGCAGTCACTAGTCCCAAGGAATTAGCCTATCAGTACAGTGAGAAGTTGTCGTATATGCCTTATACATATTTTATTGGTGATCACAAGCAGATGTTTCCCCATCTTAAGGAGCGAATTATTGTGTGCGACAAGCAACAGTCATCGACTGTTGCAGACAATGTGGCAGTTATAAATGCCACAGACCTATCACCTCTCGTCGAGAATACTGAGGTAAAGGAAATCAAAGAAGTGGTCAATGCACAAAAACCCGTTGAAATCACACATAAGGTGGCTGAGCTGCCCAGCACTACACAAATTGTATCAATGATTGCAACTGGGCAGGTGCAAACCTCCCTCAATGGTGTGGTCGTTCAGAATGGCTTGGCCACGACACAAACTAATAACAAGGCCGCCACCGGCGAGGAAGTGCCCCAGAATATCGTGATAACAACACGTCGTCAATACATGTTGCCAGATGATGCTATTGTCTATTGCAATTTCAATCAACTCTATAAAATTGACCCGCAAACCCTACAGTCATGGGTAGTAATTTTAAAAAATGTGCCTAAATCGGTTTTATGGCTGCTGCGATTTCCAGCAGTTGGTGAACAAAACATCAAAAAATCTGTCAGCGATCTGGGTAAGAATTCCAACTCTTACTAATTATAAGGTGAACATGACAATTTCATTATTAATTTTTCTTGTTTTTAGGCATATCCCCTGATAGAATAATATTTTCGAATGTCGCTGCTAAAGAGGAGCATGTACGTCGTGGACAATTGGCTGATATATGCCTTGACACACCATTATGTAATGGACATACGACATCTATGGACGTTTTATGGACTGGCACTCCGGTTGTTACCTTACCGGGCGAGACTTTAGCTTCAAGGTATGTCTTATTATATAGGATTGTTTTTCTGGATTCTAATCAAATATGTATCCGTTTTCAGAGTGGCTGCTTCACAATTGGCAACACTTGGATGTCCGGAGCTAATAGCACGCACTCGTGAAGAATATCAAGATATTGCTATTCGCTTGGGCACAGAGAGGGAACACTTGAAGGCTCTCAGAGCGAAAGTGTGGAAAGCTCGTGTTGACAGTCCATTGTTTGATTGCTCACAATATGCCAAAGGTTTAGAAAAACTGTTCTCACGAATGTGGGAGAGATTTGCGCGGAACGAACTTCCAGATCACATCTCTGCAATGGATGGAAAGTGAAATCCTGTCATTATCAAAAAAGACTTGGACAAGGCTCATTAGAGAGCCAACAATAAGATTTGAACTTGCTTTGGGTATGGATTTTGTGCGTAAGCGGCAGCGGCATATATGTGTTACATACATACCTAAATATTTTTCTGTATAAGAAGAAAACCAAGTAAAGTTTAACTATTTACATACTTATTTTTAATCGATTAAACCTGCTCCTTTATACAATTTTGCCCTTTAATTTTAAGACGTTACATTGTATTAGAAAGAAATATTGTCCCTTTGGGACACTATTAGAAAATGTGCGGTAATTATATAAACAGTGCTTACTATTGAAATAGATTGAAAATGTATATAAACGAAACATATGACTAAACTTAACCAAAAAATCGGAATTGAAGATTTAAAGTTTTTGAGGATTTTGTTTTTGTATAGCTCCTTATTTGTTTTGCCATCAACAATTAAGTGAAATTTTATTCTAACACTGGTTGCATTATTTTGGAATCATACAGCGCCAAAGCGCTGTACTGCAATGATCTGCTATATGTATGCTATGGCATGTTTGTTATTATTTGATTACAGAATAAATGCGCAGAATTCACTTCCATTCAGGCAAGTGGCAAACAAGAAATTGAGTGATTTGGCAGTCGACACAGTGAAAAAATATATTCTGCGCATTCTCCTACTTGATAATGGCATGAGCATATAAAAACAGCAATAACTGGTGAGGCACCCCAATTGTGTCTATAATGAAAAAAAAAACGTGTGTTAATTGTTTAACCTTTTAACAAATGATTTTGGAAATAAACAAATATTTTAAAGATTTAGGTACAATAATTAATTGAACTATTTTATTTTGAAGCAATAGTTTAATAACAATTTAATATTTGATGATTATTAGTTTAAAATTTTGCAGATTAACAATTAAAATGTTTTGTGTTTACAAGAAACGAAAATCTTGAGAAATTAGCATAATCCTTCGTCCTCGTTGTCTTTGACGGCCTAAAAAAAACAATTAAGTGAAAAAAGATCTTCAGCCTACGTAATTTTGTTAAGCCTAGATTGATATATTACTTACATTACTTTCATTGTTGCCAGCTTTGCTCTCCAATTGGATGCCTTGTGGCAATGGAATGCTTTTGGCTAATATGGCATATTCGACATCCATGTGTCGAATAAAAGGTGACGCTAGCATTTTTGCTGCTAATTCAGGGTCTTCATCATCGAAAGCTTGCAGAAGTGTTTGCAGTGTCATTACTTCTTCCGGTTCACAATAATTGCCCCATTCTTTAAAGGATTTTTCTGCTTCCACCGAATCACCAATACCTAATTGTACCAACACCAATGCAACAACCAAGCGACCAATTTGGCCGTAAGACTCAGTTTGCTGATTCAATCCAATCTCCCTTTTCAGAGCTTGTGTGGCTTCCTCGTACCTTAAAGAACAACATATGCATACATAGAATAAAGATAATTAAAAATATAAGGTAGAACTACTGTTAATACAGCACTTACCGTTTCAACTTTACTAATATTCTAGATACTTTAGAAGCGTATTCGGCCGCTTGTCGTGTAGAGTCCTCAATCTGTAGCGATATAGAAAAAGGTAACATTTGTTTTTTTAATTTTGTCACTATGCTTCAGTTTGTCTTAGTTTCATACCATTATCACTTCACCAGCATGTTGATAGAATCGGAGCGCCATCTCTGGATGCTTTGATTCAGTTAATTTAGCCGCTTTATCCAATGCTGATGCTGCAGCTTCAGGAGATCCATGTTGCTGATACAGACTGCAAGCTTTATTTACATATTCTTCCACTTCTGTCAATTTGTCAGCATCTTTTGAGAGTAAGATTATCTAAAAGGTTAGTTATGGATTACTTTCTGTGTTGCTGATAACTGCATTGTGTGTATTTTTACATACCTGTTCATAGCATTTTGCAGCGTGGAACCAAGATTTGTTGTTTTTATAACTGTCTATAGCTTTTAAAAAACAATCCTTGCTTTTATCGTACGATTTTCCTATTCGGTAGGCAGTAGCTAAAAGTAAATTTAATATTTCAACAAAGTATTTATTTACTAAAACTAAATTTATTGATGTTTTTAAATAAGAATTTGAACCACTAAAACATTGCGTAAAGAAAGAGACAAGCTAAGACGAAAACTATTTTGTTATCGTATACTTTTCAAACGGTTGGATGAATCATTTGACGATTTGGCATTAAGTCATAAACTGGTTTGTTTCTATTTCACAATCCAACGTGAATAAACATATTAAGTAAAATAATAAAAAGTTGGTTTTTAAAATTTATCTTATATTAAAATGATATTATATGTACATATGTATACATACCAGCTTTGGAATATTCATCAGCTGCACTATCATAATCAGGTGCCCATTTCAAAAGGGATACCTTTAAGCTGCAAAACACAAAGATAGATTTTCGTTTTTATAAGGGGATGGGAATTAAAACTGATAATTAGTGTACCTTTTCTCAGCCTGTCTTACTAATTCCTCAGCTTCGGCAATTTTTTTTTGAGCTGACATTGTTGTGTTGCAAATGCGAAGCAAAGACGAAAAATCGATTGTTTACGTTTTTCTTCAGTGTGACCATGTATGTCGAATAAAATAATACAATAACATGCAGTTTTTCTATGTTTTGTAAGTACTGTTACCCATTTTCTAAAATTTAGTCAATCTTTAGAAGTGGGTTTTTTAACAAATCGTTCTTAAGTATGTAATGTTAGCTAGTAACGATTTAAATTACTTTGTTTAAATGTATAGAGTGACCAAGTATTCAAGCCTAAAACTGCGCGCCAACAATAATAATTCAATAATTTGGTAGACTTTTTTACCTTATTTTTAGAAATAAAAGAATAATTACGAGTTGAGCCAGCATAACTTGATTAATTGTCTGTTAAGGCGTTATATAATCGCTTAATTAAATAACGTATTTTTGTTTATATTATGTATCTGTATCTACTTACCAATATTAAAACCAGACATCAAATTGATACAAAACTAACTGATTTACATTGCGTCGTTGGATAAACAGTCTTGCCGTTAATTGGTTTTATTAAACATATTCATATACACAATTTTTTATGCTTATACTATATGCAAATTTTTTAATTATTATTAGTAAAATAAAATGTTTTAAGTATTTTAAAATTAATGAACTTAACATCTAATAACCATGCTGAATCACCAATGTTTGCAAAACCTTTCGTATTTGAAAACCTGTATTAAGGCATGATTTTAGACCAAGTGAAAAGGCTACCGATAAAATTTCAATAGCATGCTCTTGCAGAAGAACAGATATCTCTGGTAAATTATCAATCGCAGTTGCTGCCACAGACGAATTTTCATCTCTTAAGCATTGCATGTACGCATTTAAGGTGCAAAGATTTATATCAGAGTTTCCCGGATTGTGCTTTAAGTGTCTGATTAATATTATAAAAGCTATAGAACGAATTTGCGCACTAGGTGAGAATATTAAACTTAACAGTCGTTCAAACAACTCATTAATAAATACGAATCGTTTCGATGTGAGACATTCCAACTCCTGCAATGGGCCTAAGACTACATCTTCAGTATCCGACTGCTTGATGATTTTGATCAAATCTAGAAAATGTGGAGAAATGTCGTTATAGTTCAATCGGCTATAAGAGCCCATGGTAAGAACTGACGAGGAACCCCTTCCACTCACATCCACCGGAACTGCATTCGAATTTGCCTCAACAGTCTCCACATCTGATTTAATATTATTAGTAGGCTTTGTTTCTACATGCTCGTCTAGATCGTACTCGTACTTAACTTCCTCATCATCAAGTTCAAACGGTGCGTTCGACTTATGCTGAAGCAAGGCAACGGCTTGCACTAAAACTTGCAATTTGTCTAACGATGTATACTTGGCTGCCAATTCCATTAAGATTCCGACATACTGCTCAATAAACGATAAGGCACTGACCGGATTATAATTTATATAAGACTGCAATATCTGAACGAATTTACTTAGCATCTGAATAGCCTCTTTCACTGAACTGTGATGTTTAAAAAAATTGAAATAACACGAAAGTGTAGTTTGAACATCGATTTTGTAGGCGTCTTCAAATATTGTAGGTTGTAAAAGTTCCAATGTCCTTAAAATTTGTATGAATCGATGGAAGTGATGTTCCTCCCGAAGAGCTTTCATACTATTTTGTGCTCTGCCCTGCATGACAGAGGAAAGTACACTCAATTGTCGCAGGAAGAGTAAAGGATGCGAGGCAGCCAACTTTCTGAGTAACAACTCTGTATCAGTGGAGAGAGTTTCGAAATCTTTTTTCGCCACTAGGCTACCTAAACAAGTAATCAAGTTATTTGATACCTTATCGGCCTGACACCCTTTGAGAGTCTGTAATTTATAGGTCTGTTCACCAGCCTTAGATTGTGTCAAGAACTTGATGCGTGGATACATAATGTACAATTGTTGCAATACTTGAAGTTTTAAAGATTCTGATACGGAACTGCTTTCTACATACTCCACCATTTGAACCATATGGCCCTTACGTTTTTCCGTCAACTTGAATAAAAGATTCATTCTCGAACACAGTTTGAAATCGTAGCTTGAACTGCTGTTGGATTTTATCTCAGAAATACCTTCGTGCAAGATAAAATGTGCAAAGGGTTTTAATTCAGATGGCTCAAGTAGGAAAAATGCCTCTGTCTCAACATTTTTGGACATGTATTTCTCTCTGCCCTTCCACAGTTTGGGATTTGTGGTCAGTGCCTCAAAGTAGTTAAGAACTGTTGTATAATCATAATCCCCATGGAATTCCTGAAACAGATTCTCTGCGATACGCTCGATGGTATCCCAATTAGTTTGATGGTTAATTAAAGAAAGGAGATAAAAACGAAATTCACTGCAAGATTTTGAAAACAAGAATCTCTCTTTTAAAAGTTGGGTGGAAACAATTTCCGGATCAGCCTCTGCTAGCCAATCAATGAAAAGACCATTATGAAAGAGTTGCAGATTGTTGTCATCCTCAATTTTGACATTTTGATCACTGATGTGGTCGAAGCCTTGAATAATTTTTCGAATGATTTTTTTTCTTTCAGCAAAAGAATTATGTGCCTTAAATGTTTTTATGTGAATTTGCTGTGAACTTTTCAGCATGTATATCAAACTATCTAGATATAATTCTGTCCTGTAAAGCATCCCTGGGTCGGCAAGGTTTTGCTTGGATAAACTCAAATGTTTCCTGAGAACACTTTCAATAGAACGATAGTTATCAATATTTAGTTTACAACTTAAGAACGTTCTGAAGAATGTGCACGCACGTTGGCTCATCTTAAAAACCCTGTCAAAGTCAATGTTATTCTTCCTATCAGAGGGAAATTGATTGACGACCTCAATAACTAAACTTAGAAGCCCCACTTTTGCATGTGATGGATCAACCACAACATCCAAAAGACTGTGAACCAAATTGCTATAATCATTTCTTGAAACGATTGTCTGATCTGGTTTAGTCAGCACATTCTTCACAACTTCTTTTCTTTCGTTATCGTTATCCCCCCTGCCAACATAGTCCGAGTCGTAGTCATCTATTTCAACATTTTCCAAAATTTTTACATCAATTTTGGGGAGATCGGGAACTGTTTGCGAATGGGAATGCAAGTCAAGGGCTTGGACAGTGTAATGTCCATTTTTAGCACCACGCGACTGCTGAATTTCAATAAGTTGGGCAAGATAGGCCTTGTTAAGAATTGCATTTTTGACCAAATCGAATTGCTCGAGAACCGCAGTGTCCAGCATAGCCAGCAACTTTGACATTGAGTTGACAGGAGTTCCAAAATTTTGGACGAAAAGCACAATTTGATCGGGATTTAGATCATTCAGAGCGGCTTCGATTAGTCTGTCAACCGAAGATCGTATCATTTTGAGTTTCAACCAATCGGGCAAAAGTTGCATTTGCTCTTGTGGCATGCTAGGTAGAAATGCCACTGGGGCTGGCCGCCCTTGTGGGAACCAATAGTCGAGAATTGGAATGGATTCAGGCATATTACTGTTCGAGTACGTTAACAATATAATAAATGCGTGAATGATGTTTATGTGCAAGGGAAGCTGTACACCATCCTCGAATTGAACCATCAATAGATCTGGGTATTCTGTCCATTCATAGGGTTCATGATATTCCCGTAACTTGATTATATAGTTATTAAACATAACAAACAGGCATTTTAATGTCTGAATACGATTCTCATCTGGCGACGATTCATACTCTTCCTGAGAGATTATAATATGCTGGAACATTGTGCTACGTTCTACAATTAGTTGTGCCATATCTATGACATGATCCAGCATCTCATTCACTGGATCATTTAAAGTGTGAGCAGTAATAAACTGTATATAGGCCATAATAAGTTCCGGACAATTCTCCACTTGACAAGCTGCCCTGAGTTGAGGAATAATGAAAGGTTTCACCTCCATAAAATGAGGAATTTGTTGAATAGATTTCAATAGCCATTCGTTTTCGAATTCGCCTGAATGTTTGAAGAGTATTTTCACACCAGATAAGGCAGCAACTCGCGACTGTTTTACGGTAGACGATAAACGTCGGAAAATATAGTCCAATACCTCGCAAACGATTTGATGATTGAGACTCGCGTCATATATTAGATTTCGTAGGAAATTCACTAACTCGGCATCGCGACTATTCTCTTCGTTTATGGCGTGAGCATTAAATAATAAAAATTCGCATAGACACTGAACCGGAAGATGACTGAAATCGCCCTCACTATTCTGTACAAGATCGGACAGCCAAGGCATCGATTGGGTAGTACCTTGCCTTTGTATTATGTCAAGAAGCAAGTCCGGTTTCCTACAGCGGCAAAACAAGTGACCCAACTTATAGGTTTGATTGAGAAACTTCAGTTGATCCAGAACCATATTTGGTACTTTTCGTGGTTTTCCCATGGGATCCATAAGCATTAGCTGGGTAATTAGTATGGCGTTCTCCTCGGTAATCACAGCATGCGGAGAGGTTTGCGCTGCCAAGTGGGTTTCGAATTGTAGTATGTGGTCACGTTCTACAGTGATTATCTGAAATTGTAATTTAATAAATAGTTTTTCATCGTCATTGCCCATAGCATTCCCATTTTTACCTGCAACTCATCTTTGTGCGTTGTAGATGTACCAAACTGATTGGTAATACATATTTCTATTAGCATTTTCATTGTGGGATAATGATCCCAGCAAAAAGCCCCAAATGTCGATGGATTGTGGGCGGATATCATTAGGAGAATAAGCCACGCTTTCCAATAAAATGCTATTATGGCAAGCTTAGGTGGTTCGTAATCTGAGGGTAGACGAATGTTCTCCGGGTGATGGTATTCTGACATGCTGAATAGAAAATCGATTATATCGAACTTATTTGCCTGTACTGCCGGAAAATTGTTTGCCTTCATGCCAGAAACTCGCTTAATAACCATTAAAAGTACATCAAAAGTGTTGGCAATTGAAAATGGAATATCCTTGGTGATTCCGATCAGTATAATTCGCAACAAAGTCTCCTCATGAATGGGGGTTTCGGAGATTATTCTTAAAATAGCTCCTCTCTCAGGCTCCACAGGCCACTGATCGCAACGCGAATATTGCTCTGGAGTATCCAGTAAAAGTAATTTATGCAGTGCCTGATGATATTCAATCGCTGGAATTTTGAACACAGTTGGAACAGTCTCATACATCCATGAGACCGTATCCAATTGAATCTGTGACATTTGATTGTAGAGTTTCAAGAGAGCTTGATTGTTTTTCACATCGCGATTTGTTTTCAGCGACAGACTGGCTTCCCGGGCCTGCGGAGTGGCTGAGAGAAACATGCAAAGGCAGACAATATCGACCATTGAGTGAAATATTCGCTCCTTGAACTCAAATTGCTCGACTTGTGGGGTTAGATCTTCCCGCTCGCTCAAAAATGTTTTGCTAAACTTCACCAGATTCACATCGAAGCGTAACATTCGCACTAGCTCTCTAAGGAAAACACGCAAAGTTCTCAGGCAATCGTCACGCTGAAGCAGGAATTCTTGATAAATTTCGGCAAGAGTTACAGCAGATTGATCGGGCGATGTCTGAAACATGGTAGCTGGAAATTCAAAATAAATTAGAGATGTTTCTTTTTCATGTTTGTAGAGGCTTACCTAACATTCCCATGTTGTTGGGGTTTCTGGTATTGGAGAGTTCATTTTGAACGACAAGTTTCATCACCGTACTCAATATCTCTGGCTGCAAGAAGATCATTTCTTTCAGGCAAGACATATAATGATTTATAAGCGGTTTGGTCTTCAAGCGCATTTTTACCAACACCAAAAGTACTTCATTGTCCTGCGTATTCCTTCCCTTGATGTTAAAGCAAATGTACGAGAGCAACTGTTGGGCGAATTTTACAAGTTTTCCATTGTGAATCCACAGCTCGAGGCGGGAGATGCTAAGGCAGCGAACCTCGGGAATGCCCGAAGTGCTGCATAGGAATTTAAGAAAGTTCCTTGTGTAATTGTCTTGTTGCTGGCGTTTATTCAACTGATCTCGAATGGCGTCACTAACAAGTTTTTGCACTGTGCTATCGGTGAATCTTGGCTTAGCGGAGCACATGGAGTCGGCAACTGATTCCAGTTCACCGGCATGCAATGGACTGGCATCGAGACTTTGGGTGGAATTATCTCCAGAGTCATCATCGATGGTCACACTCTCTCTGTCTCTGAGAGCGGCGCTTTGTCCAGTTGCAGTTCCGGAGCCGGACGCCGTCGAATTTGCATCCCAACGGAGAAGACTAACATGGGGAATTCTAGTCTTGAAGGCAGCGCAAATATTTTTAACCAATGGCGAGCAGAACTCATTGTCCGCCCAGAATCTCTCATTGACAGCATCCTCGATGTAGGTGCGAAGTAACACATCCGGCCATTGTGATGTGTCCGCGAAACCTCTGGCCAGGAGATTAGCAAACAATATATGTAAGTTGATATTATATCGCATTTTCACATTCGCCTCTCGTCGCAGAAAGGACAGCAGAGCGCAGGCTACAATATCGCTGGCAAAAAATTGGGGCTGCAACTTGGCCACATACAAAAGGGCTAGAATGGCGACATTGTCCAGTTTCGATCTCGAGGCATTCGATGAGGATGTTGAAGTCGAGAGGTGTTTTATGACACCGCAAATCAGTCGGACAGCATAATCGTTGTCGTTCTGTTCGATAGCTGTGTAAATGCCCTCAACTAGACTCGGCAAATCGCAATCCACAGCCATCTGCTCCCATAATTCGTAGTGGCCGCTGCCACTGCTGATGTCTGTGCCAGCTTCCTTGAGGCTGCTGACCCTTACTCGCTTGCTAGGATTAGCAATGGAGGATGAGGCTTCTCGTTTTCTTTCTGAAGAGGTCGAAATGGTTGTCTTAATGGGCAACATTTTTGATTTCGAATCATCGCGAACACTTTTGGTACCCAAGGCAAAAAGTTCGCCACCAAGCGGCACCTTCTTTTGGCCCCTATTTGAGCCGCTGCTTTTAGAGCGCTCCATACTTAAGAACAACAATTACGAATGTGACGACTTACGTGGGCTATAGCCCACAGCTGAATTGTTGCTGCAAATGGCCAAATAAAATAATAATTAATTCGTTAAAATTCTTTTGCTCTTCATTAAACTGCAGACAGTGTTAAACAAAAACCCGTTTTGCATTTTGCAACACAAAATTTTCTCATCGACAAGATAGCGACGACATAACCATTAGTACTCGTGACTACATATATCGATATTTTGTGTAGTTCGTGTCGACCAAATTACAGAAAATCTCATCTCTAATTGATTTACAAATGGGGAATTGTGGAGCTCATTTTGCTATTTTCTTAAAATTATTTTGCATTGAAAAACAGCAGTAAAAACAAAAATGTTTCTGTCGATTGCACCACCACTTATGGACTTTGAAGATGAACTGTTGTGGATAAACCAATGCAACAATGAAAACCTCAATGTTTTGTATGATAAATCCAATTATGTTACACCAAATACAAAACATCTGATTGAACAAGCGTTTCTACAGCCTCTAAGTCTGAGCGATCAACAGATTCTCTTCGATGATCTCCTCAAGCAAAATAGGAACATTGCCCACCAATATGGATTAACGCCAGCCAAGGCAAGTATAAAAACCAGATTATTTTTTTACATTCTTTTTTCTAATCTTTACTCCTCCCTCCTGCCGCCCACTACAGCTGCCTCAGTTGGTGGAAAATAATCCGCTTATTTCAATCGAAATACTGTTGAGACTCATGCTGACAACAGACATAACCGAATATTTTAATATATTGGTACACATGGATATAACGCTACATTCTATGGAAGTTGTTAATAGGTAGGTCAACGTTTTCAACGATTACTAAAGTGAGGTAAGCGTTTATATGTGTAATTATATCTGTAATTTAAAGGCTTACAACGTCAGGACCTTTGCCTACCGAGTTTATCCACCTGTATATAAGTAATTGTATATCCACGTGTGAAACAGTCAAGGACAAGTATATGCAATCACGTCTGGTACGATTAGTTTGCGTCTTCCTGCAATCTTTAATTCGAAATAAAATTGTTAATGTCAAAGTAAGCATAAATTGTAACCCTATTGCCATTTATAATAATTATGGATTTTCTTTTGTTTCAGGAGTTATTTATCGAAATCGAAGCGTTCTGTGTAGGATTTAGCAAAATAAAGGAAGCGGCTGCATTATACCGACTCATCAAACATTTGGAAATTGACAGCTCACAATCATCCAATACTTTAACAAAGTAGTGACTACTAAAACTAATGAATAGTGACACTTCCAAGAACTTTAATTACATACCCCAAAACCAGTTCTAGTTTTATTATTCTCTTATTCAATTTTCTGTAAGAATAGACGTTTAGATTACAAAGATTAAAGCGTTCAAAGATTCATTGCGTTCTCCGAAATCCATATTATTTAAAATGAAGAAAGTAGTAATCAATCGTAGGCATCTCAGTTTCGGTATATTCTTTCTCATTTAAATATGGCTTCAGAAATTTAGAGGTTTTTAAGAAAAAAAAACACATTTTATATATTAAGTAAAATAGAAATTCGCATTTAATAATTTAAGTATCTGACTACAAGATAAAAAATTGTTTTTAGTTTTTTTTATGAGTGAGTGTTGGGTATTTCGTGAGGCATTAAGAATAAAGGCTCTCCTGAGGGTTTTGGAAACCGACAAAGATAGCGTTCTAATCGTAAGAACTTAATTGATATTAAGCGTTTGTCGAACCACCAACCATTGATCTCGTTGTGAATCATTCCAGCGTCCGCTTCGCTAGCACATCGGATATATACACAACAGGTCTGTGTATCCAATTGGACATCGCATATCTTGCAGCGGGGACCGACTTTCTCGAAAATGGACTCCACAATTAGTTGCTTTAGATTCGGTTGATCCACCTCGGATGTGTCGAACATGTGTCTGATTTTCAAACAAGGCGTGGGGGGATTGGCTATCTTGTTGGAGTTGTCAAATGCCGGGCTCTGCCATTTCTTGACTGTGCCAAAGTTCTTTTTATCCACATTCCGGCTCCAAGCGATGGTGCGCAGTTGTTTGCCGTCGCGCAGAATCAATCCAAAGTGCACCCGATTATCACTTGTTTCCAGCATCTTGATTGCCCTGTTCCAGGCTGACAACAATCTCGATCGCTTGTTGGCGGGTATTAACTTCTCCTGGAGTTGACTTACGATAATCTCAGATGCCTCTGATATCGAACTTTGATAGACCAATTCGTTAATTATATCCTTGGTCAACTGTTCCGCTGCACATAAGTTTTCTCTTTGCCTGGCTCGATAAAATCGAATTACGAAATAGACAATCAGTAGCCCCAATACAACGAGGATAACTAAACCAAAGACAGTAAAAAATCTTGTTATTTTCTTGAAAACAATGCATTTAAGCGGCAAACTAGGTTCGATTAGCTCAAAGGATGATTCTGGCTCTGTCATTCGTATCATCCATTGTGGATTCTGATTGATTAGATATGCTGTGGCCAGGAGATTACTTTGCAGATTTGCTCTTTGCATCTTGCCTTTGGCCGTTAATTCCCTAACAAACTCATTCACCTCAATAGTGGGTGAGAGATCTTCATGCTGGCAGTGAAATTTTTGTGCCCGTTCGTTTAGTTGTTGGAAAAGTGCCTCAGTAAAAGCCAAGGCGCTGGTTAATAGCTCATTACCAAGGCATGTGACCTTCTCGTTAGCCGTTGA
This sequence comes from Drosophila nebulosa, assembly GCA_024703675.1. Lineage (NCBI taxonomy): Eukaryota > Metazoa > Arthropoda > Insecta > Diptera > Drosophilidae > Drosophila > Drosophila nebulosa. Next base: position 8,981,104 of record CM045725.1, on the reverse strand, counting down.
CAATTGGATTCCTTCATTGTTGTAACTGCACAATTTAAAGTTTACAGCAGCTCGATCTATTGGGCTCTTGTCAAATTTCTTTGCCACATACAAAACCGTAATTATTGACAGAAATATAACAAACAAGGCAATAAGAACTTGCGGTATTATGTACTGACTGCTATCGGGTTTTCGGAAAAACGCCTTCAGATCGGAGATCATGAATCGTTTGATATTATTGCCGCCATTCCTTGTAGGCGTGGGTAACTTTGCAACATGCACAGAATATGCGAATTTCCTTTGTATGGTACTATCACGAAAACTAAGCAATCTGTTCACAACACCGCCCTCTGAAAGATTGGGTTTTCCATTGGAAGAGGATTTACCCCCATAGGGGACAGGTGCAGCATCCAAAGATCCCGACCCAGAGCCGCCTGAGCAGGGCATGGAGCAAGGCTTTCGGTATTTATTTGGCATATTCAATGTGTGTGACGGCGGCGGCTCGCATTCATTGTCATTGTCGTAATTGGAAGCCAAAACCGGTGGGGGCGCATACATTCGTGAAGCCGACGACGACGTCGTCATCATATTATGTGGGATAGTTGCGTCAGATTCATCCAAATGATGATTGTAATATGATCCTAGACTATTTCTGCTCAGATTGATGTCATTATTGTTGTCGGCAGAATATCCATTTATATTTAAATTGGCCGTTGGGTATGCGTACGGGTCCTGGCTGTTATGCTTTGAGTAGAGCACTAAGTTGTTTAATTTTTTTCTCTTTAGCTTTTCAGTTTTGGCATGAGTTTTTAGTTTTTTGATCAAAAGAGCTCGCGTTGTCTCAGTCACTGGTATATTTGGGAATCCATTTTCGATCAGCCTTTTGTGCAATTCAATGTCGCTTAAGCGATTTAAACTTTCCGTGGACATTTTCCGCGCCTCAATCAAAATTCTGAAATATAATAAGCAATTAATATTAATAACAAGAGTATTTGAAATGCTTAAGCCCCATTTCTATACAACCTTTCGTACTCATTTAGGAGTAACTGTACGTCTTCATGCAAATATATGTATAAGCTCTACATCACATCACAATTCTATCCTTTACGCAAATGTGCAACAGTGATACAGAACACATGAAGAGCATCTATCTATACAAACATACAGCAATTTATTGTATATGCGTACATACCAACTATATGTACAACATATACATACATATATAAATATTTGTGCATCTACTGCAATTGCACATGTGCCTGCTACGATGGCTGTGTGTACATAAATGAATGTGTGTATATGTAGATGTGTATGTGTGTGTGTGTGTACAAACAGACGCAGCAAGCTGCAGTTAAATTGTTTTTGTGTATGTAGTTATGTAATAAATTTTAACTAAAACCTTTTTTACTTGATTAACTAAAATGTTGTAAATGCTTCGTTTATTCGTCGTCAAAACCTTGATATACGTATAAATATACACATACATGAACGCGGATTTACTCTAATTTAAAAATAATCGGTGCAAGTCCATTGTTGAAGCAACATTAAATCTAGAGATGATCGATTAATTTAGTTGTTAAAACAACTAGTTCAATTATCGAACCAATATTGCTATCAGTATAGTCATTTGTATTGACCATAGGATAGGATAGCAAAGTGTTAAGATTAGTTAGTAAAAACTTGAAGTTATACATTTTTTTTCTTTGACTGGTTTTATGATTTCTCCTATTTTTATTTAACCTAATTATATATTAATACATTCGAATTGAGTTGAAATGGGTTGAATTTATATGAATATAGACGTCCTTTTAAATGTGAATGTAAATAAGTAAATTTAAAAAAACCGATTGAATAAGTTGGAAATTGCTATGCCATTTAAACTAGAATGGCTTGTCATCGCAACACAATAAAATTTGTTTACTGTTTTGTTATTAAAATTCCATTTGGCATTCGAATGGATTCAAAGCACAATGCCTCAATGATCCGCAAATGTGATTAAAATTTATTTAAAATAAATCTGGTTGTCAATTGGATTCGATCAGATTCAATTTTATTGAACTTTTTATTAATACTAAGGTTAGTATTTTTTGTATTTTTAATAATCGCCCCAATAAGTCGACGTGTGAAGCGGCCTTTTTTCGTGCTAACGAACTAGACTAGGGTCGATAACAAAAGTTATCAATAGCGGTCCATCTATTTTCTGAATTGTAGATACATAAGTGTGTGTGTTTCTGCTTAAAGAATTTAAAAATTGTATGCCTTTTGTGAAGGTGTGTATGTGTTAATAAATGAAATTAGAGTTTTAAATAATACAAATTCGAACCGACTTAAGAGCGCAAGATGTTTAGCCCTCGGTTAACGATTCGCATGTTTATGTGTTTTTCGTAGAGCTTGTATGTACCTGCATATGTATGTATGTATATATACATATGTACATACATACATACGTATTCATACATGCACGGAGCTTTTTACATTTGCAAAACATACGAATAATGTTTAATGTTTACGTTTTCAGGCCGAAACGCATGTCATTAAAAGAATAAATCAGTAGGGATGAATCGTAGAGGTTTGAATCCTGGCAATACGATGACTTCTCAATCAAATATAGACGATGGCAGCTGGAAAGCTGTTGCCGAAGGAGCATCCATGTTGCCGTCCTCGAATTCATCGACTCTCAATCCGGACGGCAGCAATCCAAGTGGATTTGCCCAGGGCGGTGGACTGCCATACAGTTCTGGGGCCAATCCATATCCACAGGCTGGCCAATCGTCTCCGGCGGGTAATCAATCGATTGTTTTTCAGAACTCAAATCAACCTGGATCGAATACACCTCAATATACCTCTTCGCCGGCGCCCTCTGGTTCCTCGACACCCGGACCTGTGGGTTCGCAAAATATACCTGGGAATTATCCACAGTCGCAGTCAACAGCCGGCAATTTTAATGGTCCTGTAGGCGGTCCTTTCGGGTCGCCATCGTCCGGTTTGGGGCAATTTAGTCGGCCGGCCAGTTCGGGAACGCCATTCAATAGCGGCGGCGGCGGACAAGCTGGCCATTTCTCATCGCCTGCTGTATTCGGTGTTGGAGGACAATTCAATCCGATGCCACCGGCTTCACCGTTTGGTCATGGCGGCAATCACCCCATGATGGGGGGTCCTGGACCTCAACAAATGGAGCGAATTGATCAAGGTTTCCGGAGGCACAACTCGTACTTCAGTCACACGGAGCATCGGGTGTTCGAGCTGAACAAACGACTGCAACAGCGGAACGACGAGAGCGACAATTGCTGGTGGGACTCGTTCACAACTGAATTCTTTGAGGATGATGCGCGACTAACCATCCTGTTTTGCCTGGAAGACGGACCCAAGCGGTACACGATCGGACGGACACTCATTCCACGCTTCTTTCGCAGTATCTACGAGGGAGGTGTGTCCGACTTGTATTTCCAGCTGAAGCACGCCAAGGAATCGTTCCACAACACCTCGATAACCCTGGACTGTGATCAGTGTACGGTGATTACTCAGCACGGCAAACCGTTCTTCACGAAAGTTTGTGCGGACGCAAGACTGATTCTGGAATTTATGTATGACGATTACATGCGAATCAAGTCATGGCACATGACCATCAAGGGACACCGAGAACTCATTCCAAGGTCTGTGATTGGCACATCACTTCCACCGGATCCCATGCTATTAGATCAAATCACTAAAAATATTACCAGGGCGGGCATAACGAATTCAACGTTAAATTACCTTCGCTTGTGCGTAATACTCGAACCCATGCAAGAGCTGATGTCGCGTCATAAGGCGTATGCACTGAGTCCGCGGGATTGCCTGAAGACAACGTTATTCCAGAAATGGCAACGCATGGTGGCACCACCCGGAAAAAAGGATCCGCAACGACCGCCGAATAAACGGCGTAAACGGAAGGGCTCAAATTCGGGTGGGGGCAATAATTCCAACACTCCGCCTGTCACAAATCAGAAGAGATCACCCTCGGGCCCCAGCTTTTCCCTCTCCTCCCAGGACGTAATGGTTGTGGGTGAGCCAACGCTAATGGGTGGCGAATTCGGCGAAGAGGACGAGCGATTAATTACACGCCTTGAGAACACACAATATGACGGAACCAATGCCGTTGAGCATGATAATCACACCGGATTCGGACATGCCGACTCCCCCATCTCCGGCTCAAATCCGTGGAACATTGATCGAGCTGGCACCATTCCAGCCAGTCCCGGCAATGGAGGAGCGCCGCAAAACAATGCGAACATTGCCGATATCGATAAGAAAAGCCCCATTGTGTCGCAATAGGAGTGGTGCATACAAAAATTTAAATATTTCGCTATATTGTCAAATGTATTTTCATACGTGCATGTAAAAATATATTTAAAATAAAGCTTACAAGTTTTAGGAAATGTATATAAGATCTACTATATATGTATGTAATTGTATTGTACGTTTTTACACAGTAATATATAAAATTATTTAAGGTAGGCATACTTTAGTTTTGACTGCTCAAATTCAAATATCAAACATCAAACAAATAAACTGTTGTTTCAGTAAAACGGAAATTTGTAAATCCCACAAAGATCAGATCACAAATTTATCCTGTAGCTATACTCTAAATACCCCAATGTTTTCTTAAAATGCTGAAAATATGGTCTTTTGAATACATAGGTCAACAATTTGAACACATGTAGAGCAGTTTTAAAGCAAAATGTTCGCTGGTTTAAAACTCGTGCAACTTAACAATAGTAAAGGATAAAATGAGAATAAATTCATACAAACAAACCATAAACGACAAACGCCTAAAGTTATTCATCCGAACTTCTTCTCTATTAACTTCTTGAGTTTACTTTTAAAGAATATGCCAAAAGGCTGTTATTTAGATTAAACCCTGATTCAGGTTCTCTTTGTTTAAGATTTGGGTAACCCTAAGAACCAATTCGCATTATGCGATTATAATGGGGCTTCGAAGACAGAGACATGTTCAAATCTTTGGCATAGTTTCGCCTTCGACATTGGAAGAAATTGCATCGGCTGCGTCTATCTTATGCCAATCTCAGTCATAATGAAAGTGTTTTTTAGCTATGTATATTTGTAAAACTGAGTTAAAGATAAAAGCTTTAATTCTTACAGTTATATTTTTATAAATTGAAAAAAAAAATTTTTAAAGCGATTTAATATCCGTCTGGACTGTATAATTTTTTTTTAATTTTGGCAATAACCAATATTATTCTTAAAATGATAATTGCATTTAGAAGTTTATTTGAATTGTCATTCGAATCCGTTAAATTTGGAAAATCAGGGAAACATTTAGGGGGTTGTTGTTTCCTTCAAGAAAAGCTAAAGCGCATGCTTGAGAACTTATAATACACAAAAAATTCGTACTGTGACTCTGTCATCATCATTACATAGACGCCTATTAGAGAAAGTAGTAATGTTTTTACTAAATAAAAATCGAACTTATTTACTTGTTCTTCATATTATTTTCTTGATCATTTTCCTTTCATCGAAAGTTAATGCAGATGAAAAGAATATAAATAAACTTTTGAATAACCAAGTCATAGTCAGCCGCCAAATAATGTGCATTCTTGAAAAAAGTCCATGCGACCAATTGGGACGGCAATTAAAAGGTACTATACAATTTTAATTATTTTTTGAACACACCTAAAAATCAAACGTCTGCGTTTTGATCCATTTAAGAAATTTTATTTCTTATTATACCAAAATTAAAATCATTCATTTTACTGTGTTTACTGTCAAAATTTATATTCGAGTCTTATGTTTGGTCGTGAGTCGTAGGTCGCGGTGGCCCAGGTCGAAAATTTTGACAGTTTTTTGATTAACAAAAACCATTTTTTCGATATCCTGTTGAATTCAACTACCAAGTTTAAGTTTCAGAACCCCCTCATTTAATGGCATAGGATTGTTTTGTTGTGTGGCATAGGATTCTACTGCATACATACATATACATAATTTATAGATGGAAATAGTTTTATAAAATAATAATTACTATCCTAATCAATTATTTACAGCTGCTTTACCCGAAGTTATAACTAGGAAATGCAGAAATTGTTCGCCACAACAAGCTCAGAAGGCCCAAAAGTTAACAACATTTTTGCAAACTCGATACCCAGACGTTTGGGCCATGCTAATAAGAAAATACGAAAATGCTTAAGAACTACCATATATTGAATTACATTAAATGAATGAATTAAATTAATGATTAAAAAACTTCTTATAATTAATTTGTGCTGCGTTTTATAACATATTCAATCCTTGGTGATGACGCATTGTATGCCGGCTACCTGTGTTACGGTTGGCCTCAGACCAGAAGCCTTACAATTTGAACGGCGTTGCATGGGGTTGTATGTTGTATGTTTAATAACAGGATTATGGGGCTAATTTGCGGCAATGGTAATTAAATCATAATAATTCCCCGGATTGCTGCTTGCTGATCCAATCGGGGAAACGAGTTAATTTTTAGCCCTTCATCAATTTAAAGAATTTGGATTATAATTCCAAGCAAAAAAAACCTTTTTCGTTAGTCACTGACAAATAATTAAATTCAAAAAACGAATATTCAATGGTTTTACACAAAGTATAATTTCTTATCTTTTTACTTAATTCTTTAGGTACAAAGCTAAATTAAAAACAATTTACGTTAATGTTTCTCCTTGAGTTACACAAGCTTCCAAATAGTCTATCCGACGCTCAAGAGTTGTGAGCTTTTCATTTAGGACAGCCAAACGTGAGCGACAGGACATATCTAAAATATGATAAAGAAAAAATGTTTAAGTTTCTTGCTTCTTAAATAATTCAGGGAAAGGAAACATTTCGATATGTACAATAACTTTTATTATTTCGAACAATCGTAAAATTTTAATAAATTCGAATAAGTGCACCACAACTTAATATGTACATATGTATGTATGCATGGCAAGCATATGTACATACATACATATGTACATATGTAAGTGCAATAAGTAAATGTTTCTATTAAATGTCTTTTTAAATATACCGTAAAGAGATTCATTCATTGTTTTATAACATATTATTTATATATTAGATTAGTATCTTCAAATGTATGTGACTTGCTACATACTAAATATATTCTTAGGCGGGGCTTGTCTTGTTAATGCGTACCAAATGAGTTGAGAAAGTCGGTAATTCTCTTAATACTCGCTGTAATAACTTCAATATATTCTCTATTTGCCCAGTCTTGGTGAATTTGCTTTTGTATAGCTTCTCTGTGTGCTCCACTCATCTTCGCTTTAAGTCCTTCAATCTGTTAAATTAAATACCTATGTATTTTTGTTTTTTTTTTGCAAGGCAGTTGTTTTTGTTTAACTACAGTGAATTGATTTAACTCATGAAACCACTGTTTCAAATCTAGTATTAGGGCTGCGACGCTATCTTGACATCTGGGTGTTCAATTTTTACAACAAAGTTCTACACGCTACTGCATACGTTAATACCTAGTAAGATGAGGTTGAATCGCTAACTTTTTATACCATATTATAAATTAATGTCAATAAACCATTAATCAAATAAATGTGTCTTCTACAATATCATATTGAAATGTGTATTATATTAACGAACAACAAGTTCCATGTTGTGTCATACGACAAATATACATATGTATTTTTATGTTAGCGGACTTTTAAAACATAGCTCGCAAAATTATTAATAAATTATTAACAGAATGTTTAAAAGCACACATGATTAAAAATGATATGACTACAATTGTCTTTATATTTTAATTTTTTAAATTTTATTAAAAGGATTAAATTAGATTAGATTATATAGTTATAGTTAAACATGAGCAAAGTGGAACAAAAAAGGAAAAATTTAAATGTAAAATCACGTTTTGGGTTATGTGGTAGATATCTGTTATCTACACGCAATGAAATTGTGTAATACAGTCCCTGTAGACTATGCGACAACGTTTCATTTTCAAACTGTTCCAACAAAAAGTACCTACTAAGCTGTATGTAAATATACGCTTCGGTGTCAATTAATTGTGTATTTTCTAATTTGTAAACAAAAATGGATTTCATCGACGATTTTATTGAAGAATACAAATGCAATCCATGCCTATGGAAGGCAGACTCTGCTGATTTTCGGAACAGAATGCGAAGGCAAGAGGCGTACATGAAGCTAATCGATGTTGCGACCAAGCACGGCGAGCTGTACAACGTCGAAAGAACGAAGCAAAAGATAAACAATCTTCGGTGTGCATTTCGCCACCAATTACGGAAATATAATGAAGTCAAGAAAAAAGGTGAAAAGTATGAGCCCTACTGCCCAAAGCGGAGGTATTTCGAATCGCTTATGTTTTTGAAAACGAAAATTCCATAAGAACCCAACGGGTAATCCCCCCCCTTCCCCCAGTTACCTTTTACCCACTTTCCTTTTTAAAATTTTTGGGGGGTTTTCTGCTTCTTCCCCCCTCCCAAATCAATATTCATCACCCGTCCCGCTTTTTTTGAATTTTTTTTGGAATCGGGTTATTTTATCCGATTATCAGTATTCAAACTTTACCCAACAACCCCAAACAACAACCAAACCCCCATATCCCTTAAGGGGCAAAATCTTATTCCTCTGATAATAAATTATTTAGCAAAAAATAAATTCCCCGGGCCAAAAACATCAACCCCCAATTCAAACACACCTCCCTAAAATTTTATGTGTAGACCGGGAAAAAACCCCTGTCTCCCAACCAATTAAAATCATCGAAAAGCGATCATCTTCAGTGCATCCCAGGTACCCGAAAAAAAAAATGTTTCCCAGTGGGGCAAATTTCGAACGGATATCCCACGTTGTTTTTGAACGGCCCCCTTTTGGCGCTAAAGGTGCGATAGGCCACATTGAGGATCATTTTGCGAATTTTGGGAAAATAATTGCACACAAATTACGGACAATGGATGCAACTCAGGCCATATATGCTGAAAAAATAATTGCTGATGTTTTATCCGGGACGATAAAAATTTTTTGTTACACTAATACACACTTTGTGGGAGTTGATAATTCAATTTTATTTTGGAATCATCTAAATGATTCCCTCGCAAAAAAAAAATTAATATAAATTTAATTTTTAAAAAATTTTAAAAGAAAAAATACATACATCCATTAAAATTCATAAATCACTATTTGTGTTTTAATATACATATTCCTGTAAAGCATGCATCACGATCAATTTGCGGTGTCGCAAATGTTAGAGTTGTTTTTTTAAAAATATTTCTATTAGGTTGCTATTTCTATTAAACAATTTTAAGACATACGTTGGTACATTATTTATACGGGGACACACGTGTAACCATGAAACGTTATAAGGAAGGGTTTTAGTCCTGAGTTAAAATTTAAAAAAATTCCCTTTTAGATCTTCCCAGCTATGTATTGTTGTACTTTTACCTACACAAAATATCTTAAGAGGTCTAGATAAGGTAAGCTTTATAAAAACATACATATACATATATGGAAAGCCGTTTTAAAGATTTTTTATAGAATGCCTAGGTTAATGGATACTTTTTCAGTCTCTCATAGGCTTGTCGTTCAACAATTTTTTTTTTAAATAAAAATTTCCCTTTGCGATGATATGTTTTATTAAGTGGGACAAAACATTTTTATTTATTTAAAAAAAAAAAAAAGGTTGAACTCAAAATACAGTAAAAATCTATTTCAAAGTTTTTCAATGGTCCTTAATTTAAACTATCTAATTTACACAAAACAAAACGAAGTGGCAAAAAACGTTTGGCAAAATTTTCATATTTTTTGTTCGTTATAGCTTTCGATAACATGCTTAATCGATAGGGAAAAGGTAGTTGGTAACATTTGTTTATTTTTTGAAGAGATATTTTGATTTGCGAACTTCAAAGCTGAACTGTAACTTGTACCAGAAGTAATTAAACCTCAAATCTGCAATATTTTACTAAACTTAATATTCCATTTCTGATGCAACAAACATGAAACAAACGTAATGTTCTCTACATAGCGAAATTCAAGTACTAAAGTGACATTATTGATTATTCTACTGGATGCCTCTCTTTATGTGCAGCGAAGGTATTGCTTATATGTAGTTCAAGTATTGAATTTGTTCATGTTATACAACAAATTCGGGTTGTGTAATTTATATATTGGTGCCTCCCTAAAATTGTGTTTTTATTATCAAGAAACTTATGTTTTTTTGTGCAAACATAGTTGGAGGAAACTTCAAAGGGGTTACAAGCTCTGATTTTTTTAAATGTTTGTTTAGATACCTACATACATAATTTCTTATGTACAATGTTGATATTTAGACAGATATTTATAGACAAAAAGGTTAATCAAAAGCATTCATTTATGAAATTTATGTTAAATATTTTTTTCAAAGTTATCTTTTTTTTCTAGTTTAAAGTTCTCCAAGTTTGTGTTGATTTAGGAAATACGGAAAAAAGATAAAAATTTTTCGACAGTGTAACTTTTTGTCAAATAACAACAGAAAACCTTAATAACGAACCCTTGAAAAAACAAGGCACCCTCAAAAAGACCTGTATCACAAAATCCAACAAGTTCGTCGAAAGAGAACTTTTCTCACTCATGTGCAACTTAAAAAAATAAGAAGGGAAAAAATTTTGTTTCCGATTTTATTAATGCAGCATGTTTAAAACAAAAGGAAAGTCAGTCAAGTATTTCCCAAACAGTCTCAGATATATTTTTACTTTACACAAATTTTTTGGGGATATGGTGACGTTGGACTTTTAAACCAAAAAAAGTGGGGATTGGGAAATCTGTAGAGAAAAACAAGTTGAATTGTGTGTACTCGCCGCATTTAACGGATAAATTAAAAAGAGAAGCATAAAAGGGCCAAGTTACAAATGCGGCACATTGGAAAGGAGTAATTACAAAAAAAATGATTTAAAAATTGCAAAACCTTCTTACGGCATTAACGAGAGTATCAGCAAATGCATGAAATGTGATAAGAAAAAGTTATACTTTAAGTATCAGAACACTTTTAAGAAGAAATGCGAACTTTTTTGTTCCTATGATTTCTTGCCTAAAAATAATAATGAAACAATTACACAGCAACAACATAAATGCAATAACACAAGCAGTAAGCCTTTCGAATGTGTATTGAAAAATTCAAAGTATACTTCATCGGAAAAGGGAGCGCAGAATATTATGGCCGATCGATATGATGACATTTTGGACAAAGAAGCACTACTTGGATCAAAAAGTGAAATTCGGATACCAGATCCCGTGGACACGGTAAATATTATAATGCGTTTGAATTAAAAATCTAACAATTTTACAGATTCAATATGATAAATATTCTCAAGCATATGTTTAGGAATTGATTTCACTCTTTGAATTTCTGATATATTGAGCATTTACTAATATATATATATATATAATAATTCTGTTTTTCTAAGTTAAAAATAATGTTTACAATTTTTTTTTATTAGGTTCTTTCACTTGGAGGCAACATTATTCATGACCAGAAACTACAAAATAATACCTACCATAAATGGACACTCTTGCACTATTCGCCATTTAAAGCAGTTTGGGATTGGATTATATTGATCCTTGTTATGTATACGGCGATATTTACGCCCTACGTTGCGGCCTTTCTTCTTGGTGAACAAGATTATCAAAGAAAAAATAACTTAAATACGGATCCCATTGTCATAATTGACTTGATTGGTAAGTATTGCACAATTTTCAAGAAATTGTTCAGTTCGAATTTTTCCTAGTTGCTATTAGTTTTAAATCAAACGCATATCTTTTCTGGGTTTGGAGCTTTTAAAGGGATAAACTACTATCTAAGTCATTAAAATCTTGAACTTTTCAAACAGAATGTATACCTAGAAATGTGTATTTCATTGGGTTTCCGATGAGATTTATACATTTTCATTGGAATCGAATACTAAATAAGTTTAAATACTAAATAATACATTTCAGTGGACGTTACATTTATCGTAGACATCCTTATTAATTTTCGCACAACATTTGTAAATGGTCAAGATGAAGTTGTCTCGCACCCAGGACGTATAGCTGTGCACTATTTAAGCGGATGGTTTCTTATTGATCTAGTGGCTGCGGTTCCATTTGACTTACTTCTGGTCGGAAGTGATACCGATGAGGTAAGAACAATGCAAAGTTATATACTCTTATGCGAACTTATATATTTATGATATAGAAAGGTGATAAGGTGATGAAAATTTATTTGTTCAGGATATTTTAATTCTAACGGAAATAGCCGTCGGATTTTGTTTTATTTGTAAGATCTCTTAATTTATCGGGGATCGAAGTTGTTTCGACCCCGGTTGGTATTACTATGAAATACTTTTTAAAAAGATTACTTGGCTATTTAATCGGTAATGTATCTCGTGTGTAGAAGGCGCTTTTATTTACATACATATATAATAGGTTAAGCAGACATAATATGGTATATTTGTAGGCAGATTTTATAAAAAATATATTACTTCAACTTTGATGAAGAATTTCAAAGAGATGAGTAAAGCTGCAAATTTCATAAAATTGTTGTTATAGATTGTCAAATTACTCATAAAAATGTTCTAAAACAGATGGATGTCTACAAAATTGCAATTTCATTTGTATTTCCAAATAGCAGACACGATTTTGGATACATTGACTTGGTTCGTTTTGTTTAAACCTTACACCTTTATTTTTATTTGCCTCTCGTACATACGTTTAAATAAATGAATAAGTCATTTTTTTAAGTTTTCAAGTTTATGGCACAAAATTGAATTTTTTTTGTTGATTCCAAACCCTTGCAAATATTGAAATGATTTTTGATGAAAACTGGGTCATACGTTACAGTTAAATAATTTGTCAAGGATATAAATACATACATATATACCTCACTAGGAACCCCTACATCCATTTTCACGCTTTGATGTTCTTTTGTTTATGGTTATTAAAAAGTTAACTGTTGTTGCGCTTGGTAGCGTTAAGCCGTTAGTTTAGAACGCTGACGAAGGACTGCGATTGCCCTAAAAATAGCTTGCCTCATGCGTTTGGCGAACTTTCTTGTTGCGTTTTTGATCAGTAATCAAAATGTTGGATTCCTTCCATCATTTTTATTTTAGAATGAATATCGAGTGAAACTGCAATAAAACGCAATTAAGTACCACTTAAGTATTAATTAATGCAATTTTTGTGATTCCTTAAATTATCTCTTGTAAATGATACCATAATATTTTGCAGCTTGGCTTGGATAACGAAGAGGTATTAAAAGTTAGAAAAACTACTTACTTTGATCAGAACACACATAGTTATCAATAAATTTTATTTTAAAATGTATATAATTTTTCTTCTATTAGTTAACGCATTACGGGACAGCTTTTTTAAAGCCACTCACTTTTTCAAATTCAATTTCAAGATACTTACAAAGTATGTCAATGATATGATGGTAGTCCGGCTGCAATTTGATTTCTCTTAGTGTACCACATAATGTTTAAAATTTTGCTCAAGGCGGCTTTCCCCAGAGTATGAACAAAAACGACTTAATCAGATCGGTCGAAGATTAAGATGTTCCGATATGTAAATATTAGGAGTGCACAGTTTAGTAGGAGATGTAATTTCAAATTTCATCGCGTACCATTAATAAATTTTTTTTTTTTTTTGACGTTTAATACAAGTTTTAATTTTAATTTTAATGTAAGTTCTTTTATAGAAACCATAGATAACATTATGGTATACATATATAGATATTTAAAAAGGAAAACATATAATTTTATTAAATTGGTTGGTTTCTATTTCTTTGAACAGTATTTAATCGTTAACTATTAACACATTTTGGTAAACGTATTATCCATCTCTTTGGAATTTAAATACAAAGTTTTTAAACTTTTATTTCGTACCCAATGTCTATTAGCCGTGATATCCGATCCCATATGTGAGCAACAAATTAAATCGTTTAGAAGTATATTTTTAGCGTAACAAAATTACAATAAATGAAACTATTTCTCATGCATATTTAACCAACTGTTCAGCCCAGTCCATTAGATAGTTTAAGATAAATGTTTTTAAATTATTATACTAAAAAAACTTTAAAACTTAGTGCAATTATTGGTAAAAGCGTTCATAGTTTAATAACCAAATATTTAAAGTAGAATAAATAACTTCAAAATCCTAAGACAAAATCCAAACCAACAAAACGGAAAAAATTATATATTCCTTTCTTAATATTTGGATTTAGACTTTTAACTAATATATTTTGTTATATCCTAATAAGTTTTTTCAAGTTGTTTATTTTTCGAGCTCTGACGCATTTTATTTTTACAATTCGAGCCTGTTCTAGAACAAATTGGTAAACTGAGTTCCACATGTCTGTAGTTGATTCTGTAAGATATGAGGTGTAAATACTTTAAGGTCTTTTTATAAATAACATATTGTTTGCGATATTATTTTTAAGTTTATCCCGTCCCTATTCACTCAAACACAACTAAATTAGAAAGGTTGTGAAATACAAAAACCAAAACCAGGCCGCAAAAATTTGTTGCACGCGAGTGCATGCTTTTGTTTCTACGCAAAAGAGCACCGAATATTTAACGCTTTTTATGATGCTAACTTAACCAGGATCAAATGAAAAATAATTGGACACACTAAGCTATTTCGTTTCCCAATTACTACTTATAACAATAAACAATATTTACCTAAAACAAAACAATTACACACATTTTGACAAAATCTATAATTGATTTGGAGAATATCCTATGATGATTTTTAATCTTAAATTAAATGCCTCATAACTATTGTTTTTCTTTCGATTCATTTTAGACAACTACTCTAATTGGACTCTTGAAAACGGCTAGACTCTTGAGGCTTGTTCGTGTCGCAAGAAAAATTGATAGGTACTCAGAATATGGAGCTGCTGTGCTTATATTGCTAATGGCTACATTTATTTTAATCGCCCATTGGTTGGCCTGTATTTGGTAGGTCGAACCTAACAATTCTACTCATAATAAAAATATAATTAAACTTAACCAACATTTCGTAAATTGTAGGTATGCAATTGGAAATGCCGAAAGATCAATGGCTTCAAAGAATACTGGATGGCTGCATTCGTTAGCTTACGATATTCAAGAGCCATATTTTGACAACAAAACTGGAGGACCCTCCATTAAGGTAATTCTATATACAATACATATATTGAATCATAACCTTTGCTAAAAAAGCTAAGAAAGTTGAACGATTATCTTAAAATAGTAAATAATATTATCGGCTTTATGAAAATCTATAATCTATATAAAATTAATTGTTCACTGTTTTTTTAGTCTCGTTATATTACTGCTTTGTATTTTACATTCACATCATTGACATCCGTTGGATTCGGAAACGTTGCTCCTAATACCGATGCTGAGAAAATTTTCACAATATGTGTAATGCTTGTGGGATGTAAGTAAAGAAATTGAATTTTAAAAACGAAAATAGCATTCTAAAAGTAGAATATAAAGAAAAGAAGTTGAGATATCCAACTATGATTAAATCTCAAAGAATGACATCTCATCCAATTTTCTTTTCCGTTCCAGCTCTGATGTATGCAAGTATTTTTGGAAATGTGTCTGCTATAATACAAAGACTATATTCGGGAACCGCCCGATATCATACTCAGATGCTGCGTGTTCGCGAATTTATAAGATTCCATCAGGTGTGTGGTTTTAAATCGTTACAAACTTATGTTTTAAATTCCACGCTGCATCTCTTAACAGATTCCGAACCCTCTTAGGCAAAAGTTAGAAGAATATTTCCAACATGCATGGACGTACACCAATGGAATTGATATGAACTCTTTACTGAAGGGATTTCCAGAATGCCTTCAAGCAGACATTTGCTTGCATCTTAATCGCAAGCTATTAACCACTTGCGCAGCATTCGCCGATGCTAGTCCGGGTTGCCTGAGGTACTTAAATTCACATACAAAGTCATTTTTAGTTAACTTACTTAATTGATAAATATTTACAGAGCCTTTTCGCTGAAATTTAAAACAACTCACGCGCCCCCTGGCGATATTTTGGTTCATAAAGGAGACGTGCTAACCTCACTGTTTTTTATAGCTAGAGGATCAATTGAAATTCAGAGAGATAATAACATGATTGTTATACTGGGTAAGCATTAGACAATTTTACTTTAACAATTTAAAACGATAAATCTTAGAAAAAGTACATAAGATAGGGATTTAACAACTCTTGTCTGCGTTATAGGAAAAAACGATATATTTGGCGAGAACCCGTGCATTTATCCCACTCTTGGCAAATCAAATGCAGTTGTGAGAGCTCTGACCTATTGTGACATTCATAAGATACATAGAGACGACTTGCTAGACATTTTGGACTCATATCCCGAATTTCTTGATAGCTTTGTGAGCAACTTGGTTATCACATATAATATGAGAGATGTAAGCTGTGAACCGGCTCCAAAAATTAAATATTTTTATAATTTCAATCTTATACACTTTTTTAGGATGAACATTGCGGGGTGGACATTAAACACCGCTACTTGAGAGCAAAGTCTTCTGATAAATTAAGAAGTACCAGCGACATACCATCAATAAGAATGTAAGTTATAACTGTTTGGAAGTACACGATAAAACAATATATTTTTATTAATTTTAGTGTTGGACTACGATACAAAAAGCATAATGTCAATACGGCTATGCATAAACCGAAAAACGATTCCGGAGACCTTAATATTTTTATTGAAAACGAAATGGAAAACTATCACCTGGACTTATTTGAAAACAATAATACATAGTGGTGTAGGTTTAATTGTGCTGATTTCATATAGAATTAGGTTGACCCAATTGTTTTTAGAAATCAATTGGTTTTTAAATTATAATTGAATGAAACTTTCTTCCACTATTGTTTACTAAGATGTTGCCCAATACCCTTTTTTAACATGTTTGTTAGTTTGTTTAAGAAATTAAAATTGATTAAAATTAAATTTATCAATCAAAATTTCTGTTGAAATTAGCTTCAAAAGCACAAAAAATAAAATCAAATCATTTTTTGTACCTATGTATATTGTTCGTTATTAACCAAATACTTACAGCTCTTACAGCATATTTTGGGGTACCTTTTTCAGGTCCATTTTACGAACAGGTAAAGATTTCACAGTTGGGCTAGGATATCAATTGTTAATGTTAGCTATTAAACTTTCCTTTTGAGTATATTTTATTGCGAATAAGTTGATGTGTTCTGAATAATTTAAATAAATTTACACACACTTATGGATAAATAAATCTTTAATTTTTTTTGATAAAATGGATATAACTTCCAAAATATTCAGCAACGATGCTCCTATAAATAGACCAATGACTCCTCCAATTGCAACTGTTAACGAGAAATGTAACATTTGTTGGACTTTAGTTTGTATTCTTGCCTTATATCTTACATTAATATAATGCGGAAAAAATTTTTTATGATTCTACAAAATTATAATTAATTTTATTGCATTTTCACACTCCTACATAAACACATACCTATTAGGTCCAGCTTTGTTTGGGTTACTATGCGATGATATCGCGCTGATGGTGAGCTCGCGATGTCTATTTCAACGAAATTTTTGTCAAGTAGTCCATCTATTTTTTTTTCTCGTGACCTGTTATTTATTTGGAATCAAAATTACAATTGTACAGGATTAGTTGTTAGTTTGAAAACAAATACCAAGTTAATTTAACAAAAAGTTTAACTGCCATTTTTGATATTTAACGTAAATCGTAAATCTAACTTATTTTATATAAAATCGTTTACCCAACATAATTAATCTGCTGCTCCATACACGACGGCAAACAAGCCAAACTTGATCCAACAAAGTCTTTTACTTTTCCGGTAAGATTAGCTAACAACATAATATATGAAAAAAACAATTTAAACGTTTTCAAGTTTGATATTAAAAAAAAAAAAGAGAGTAAAAAGTACCATCATCTAGGCATGATAATCCTTTAATGCCGCAATACTTCTGTTTATCTAAAAATATTAGCAATACCTTCTTTATAAAATGAGAAACTAATTATCATAGCTCGATGAAATATGATGGTACCTGCTTTAGAATTGGTAAACAAAGTGCAGTTACATAGTTTCATCTCCATTTTATTCCTTATTTGGGACATGCAATTCGAAAAACTAAAAAACTATAACTTTAACCTAATCTACATTAAGGCGTTATTGGAAGAAAGACGAATGACTTACCTATAAAAAATGTCGTTATCGTTGCTTTCAGTGGGAAATTTGCACATTCGTTGATTAACACTTTCGTCAATTACGTCATCATTATTATAGACCTCCTCAACATTAAAGCTGTGCACTGAAGGATCAGATGCAATCGTGTACGATATGGCATTAAAATACGGAACATCCTCGGGACTATGAATATAAAGCTTAAAATTGCATTTTTTATTAAATGAGTTTATTCTGCAGTTGCAGATAACAGTTCATAATTTTAGGCAAATTTCGCATAAGTTGTAACATAAATTTTTACTCACGTCATAACGGTAAGCTAATCCACTGCGTAATATTAGTTTGAGGTTCCTATGCTTATCCGATGACGAATATTTTAGTGGCATTGCTTCAATATTTTTGCTTCAAATAATATTATTAAGTGTCATGAGTTTTTTCCAGTTTTAAGTCATGCATTAGTTTTTAAAAGGGTAAACGTTTATATGCAATATTACACAGCAAAAATTTTAAATCAAAAAGGTGGTAAAAAGGAGAACGATACTTCTTACAATAAGATACTACCTTAAATTTTTCCATAGAATGCAATAAAAATATATTCAAATATTCTATATTTACTTACTAGTCCATTAAGTTGTTAGCAAGAAAACAATATCCCATTTCAAGTTCGTGAAATTTAAATATATCTTCGCAATTTGCCAACAGCTTTTCAGAAAAATATATTTCTTCCACAAATTGAGTGCATGAGCGAGCAAGTAACTAGGATCGAAATGTGAAGTCATAGAATCAGCTGGGACGAATTCTAAAATATAATTTACCTATATGTTTTTACTCCCTTCTTACCTCTTTTCTCATTTCCAAAATATCAACTCCGCAGGTTGAATTAAGATCCTTGCAATATTCCCCTTTTATATAGAAATTGTTTGGATTTACAAATAGGTAATCGAAAATGGTTCTTATGTATATATAAGATGGTGGTACATCGTCAGCAATTCGCCTTTTAACAGCATCCGAGAAATCTGATGTTATTCGATTCTTCGATAAACATATACTGACCGCTGGAAAGGTATTCGTCCAACGTATGTAAGTGGTGGTAACTCCAATACTTGTAGAATCTGTATTGTATCTGTTAATTGTTAGAATAAAAATCGAAGTCATGTTCCATCCAGAAAGAAGAATCACGCATAACCAAAACAGTCTGTAACGATTTATTATAAAATTAATTAGAACTTTAAAACTTTATGAGTTTTTTCTTATAAGTATATAAATATATAATATTCTGACGCATTTTAATTACTTTTATGTTTGATGTTGACATTTTCCTATTTTTATATTATAATGTACGTTACCTTCTGGATGTTAAATATTTTCGAAAAACTCCAAGAAAACTTTTCAACTTTTCATTTGCCATGCTTGACTGAACTCAAAATATATTTTTTTAATAATGGATACCGACTTTCAGAAAAATCGATATTGGAAAAATAAGCAAAAATAAAGCGTGTCATAAATTACCTTGATGTCTATGACAATGTATAATTAACATGCAAACGAACAGGATAAAGTGTTTTAGGGTATATAGAAAAGGTATTCTCAAGCAGCCCTTATCATGATCAATTATGGGCAATGTATAAAAAATCTGGTATCTGTGTAGCCTTATTTATAAAGAGTTGTTAAATTCATATTAAAAAAAAATTTGTTTTAAAATTTGTATGTTAAAAGCAGAATCCTAGATAGAAATTAAAGCAGTTAAATTAAATACGTATAATAGTTGAGTTCAACACATTTGATTTGAAGAAGCGGTCTAAAAATCAGATGAGTATTCCTATAAAAACTAAGACAAATCTTGTAACAATTGAATATAATCATTATTGGTACACTTACCTTAGTCTCTATATACATATAAACGAAAGTTTGTAAGTGCATAAAATGCAGACGAATCTGAAGCGCTAGCCATGCGTGTATCTTTATGCTCTACGGAGCGCGTACTGTACTGTGTTTTCATCAAGTACTTCTATTTTCACACTTAAAAAAAAAAAGATTATCATTAAAGGAATAATGAATAATAAATGAGAAAATTTTTTCTAAATAGGTAACCTTAATCTGGTCAAATATAAACTAAATTTTTCAATGAAGATATTTCTGCGACTTTTTATAATCTTTACTAAATACATAAACAAAATTTGACAGACCTTTAAAACCCCTGCCAGCCATACCCAAATCGTAAGTGACTAATTAGTTGAAGTGGCTTAAACTTACAATTAGGCATCTCTAACAAGCCCGCGTGATCCAAGTGTATGCATGCTGCATGTTCATATTTACATGTGTATAGCTCTATATATTATTATGAGTATATACTTCAAGATCTAACATGGCCATACCATGCAGACACTCATGCGAATGCTATACATAGGTTTGTAGGTAAGATAGTCCAGCACATCTCTCAAAATGTTGAACAAGCGAAAGTAGTCATTAATAGCCTGTAGAAAAGAGTTAGTCTACAATATGTTCGGAAAATTCGACAACGCTATCATTATAATTTATATAGTGATAGGTGAGCATTTGACAATATTACTACATTTTTGTTCTAAAATATTTGACATATACTACATAAAACTTATTTATTACGTTGTTTCTATAAACACAAAGATAAAATACATAAAAATCATTTTGTGAAATCCAAACTAATATCTATGTATGTATAAAAATTCAATTCCCTGTGCCAACGTGACAATAAATAAAAACTGCATAATAAATTGAAAATGAATGCATAAAAGTATACCAAAAAGGCTTGGCAAATTATTTGAATATTTATATATCCCTATTTGGAGTAGTTTGACAAGCTTATGCAATATGAAATATCTTTTATATATGTAAGCATATACTTAATTTTTAGTTACAGTTGGTATTTTAACAAACTTGCCCGTGTCCTCCAATTATATTGGTCATCAACGAGGGGTATGTTTAAACATTTATTAATTTTTAAGATATATTTTTAAATTTATGGTATTATCCAAAGACGATTAAGGGGTTAAGGGTAATTCATGCGAAAAATTTGACTACTTAAAGTATGATATTTTAAAAATATTTTGTTAATATTTGAAGTGAATCCGAACAATACTTTTCGAGTTGTTGAACATTTGACAAAGATCGCTCGGGCGCTAATAGCAGCAGCTGCAACTCTTTAAATGCGTTTTTCTCAAAATTATGTTTTTTTAACTGGTAAACACTGCAACTTAAACACTGCTCGGTTCTAATTCTAATCAAATTTATACTGCTTTTAAAAAACTTTTAACTCGTGCCTGATCTAAGGATTTTTTCCTCCCAAAAATCTGAAAAAAATTTCCTAAAGCCATTGTACATTTTTTAAAATTTTGTATAATTCAACTCAAAACATGATGAATTAAAGCTATGTTCTTTATTCTTTATTCTTTTCGCGCCTCTGACTACCCCTAAACCCTTAAATCTTTAAAGCATTTAATTGATGCTTTTCAAAAAAAAAATTAATTTTTTAAAGTTCCAAAATTAAACTTTAAACTATTCTTTAGATTATGCAGACATTTAACATATCAAAGTCTTAAAATGTTTAAAACTATTTCAGATATGGCCAATAGATCCACGTTCGCTTTATATATATCAGCAAATTAAAAATCAGCAACCGAAGACGTCAAGAAAAATGTTTTGGTACAATCCACACACTCCAATATTGTTCGGCAAACTGCAAATGTCAAATAATATGAGAGCTCTGCACATACTACCAAGATATATGCATACCAGTCCTGAAAATCGTGGAATAATGGGAAAAACCCAAAGGTAATGAATTTTCTCAACATTCCAAACTACAACTAATAATTCTTTATCCATCCAGGGCCAGCTTACTTAACGCAAACAATGTTCTATCATCAGTTACTTCCATAAAATACAATATGCCCGAAAACTTTGCTCACGCTTCGACAACTAAAGTGACACCCAGTATAAATAACTTTCAAAACGACATACCAAAATCCACAGAATATTTAAAGGTGACACCCAGCACAGCGTTTTTCACAAACAGTGACAAGCGGAATTACTCAGATAATTTTAAAAACGAATGGACCGCATGTCCCGAGCACCACTTAAAGCCAACGAAACCTAGCGCAGATTGTTTTAATGGCGTATCAACAAATTATCAGAACGAGTATGCTTCGAGTTTGGGGGATAATACATTTGCTATAACGACAACAAGTCTTCCCTACTCAAACTACATTACGCACACCTACTTCACGTTAGATGATGTTATTATACCCCGAACGAGAAAGCCGTTTAAATACTTGCCCAGCCATTGGCCAATGACCACTGAATCCGATCCTGAAACAAAACTTATTCCTACGACAATCATGCCATCGCCGAATTTTGATATTGTTACCGAAAACGTAGACTCCCATCCTTTTATAACAGTGGAAAATCTCAAACATAATGTGGAACCTTTTATACCAATACTGGAGACTAGAATAGAAGAAATAAAGATAACGACACCAATTCCAGAAGAAACGACGGAGGTTGAAATGGATTTGCTTGAAAACCCGACAATCTCGACCAACTTCACAACATCGCAGTCGCCGTTATTACCCGAAACGCAACATTTATCGAATTCTTTCAAAGAACTATGTAAAAATTGTCGAGAAACCTTTACAAGTAATATTAACCCAACTTTAAGCGGTTTAAGACTCAAATCAGTCAAAGATATGCGCTTAAAGTTAGAAGAGACGTATCAAAACAGTTTAAGGATCATTAATAATAATGCCACTCAAAAGGCGAACACAACATTTGTGTTGCCTAGAACAAATATCACTCGAACTCAAAAGAAATACCGGGTCATGACATCGACGAAAAAGACTCCCATACACACATATCCCAAAGTTACTGAAGCGAGCAAAACCCATTCTAAACGTAATAAAACTGGTCGGATGTATGTTCGACGCAGAGTCGTAGAAACGAATAGCACCCTATTGGATAATTCAATTAAGAATATATCAAAAGAAATTAGCACTACCAAACAACCCAAACAACGCCCAGTGTCAATAAACACTCGATCACCAAAAAGGCTTGACAAAGCAGAATCCAATTTTCGTAACTCAAGTGCTGTAAGTGTTAACCCAAAACTTGCTACAGATGGAACAGCCGCTGAAAAAGTTTCCCTGGGAACAGAATCAGCGATTATGACTATATCTAATGGAAGTCCGAAACAAACACACAGACCAATATTAAAACTTAAACAATATCAACGCACTGGAAATAAATTGAATGCGTTAGACTATGATAATGCTGTGCCTCCACTTCCAATTGAAGTATATTTTAAAAAAGCAAATCAAAATTGAATTTATTTCATACAATTGTTGCGACTACTTGCATATTTATACAAATATCAAAATAGAAATATATTTTTTTCTTCACACTCAATTCTTAATGGCATGATTCTAATTGTTAATAAAATTTCGATGCTTTAAATATTTATTTATTCAAAAAAAAAGTTATCTTGTATTTTTAACTTGAAACTACTTAAGCGATACGTTTTCTCCTCCCTATTTAAATTATAAATAAACCCTTTTATGAATTAAGAACAGGGTGAATTGAAGTTGACGTTTAGGTAAAAAATTTATTGGCAAACGCGTATTTTGTTGCATAGTATTTTAAACATAGATGCTTCAAATTTCAGTTTTATTTGTACAATAATTAGAACCAAATTTAAGAAGTTGTGTCAACTAGCCCATAACAGCATCTTTGATTAAATTTACTTCAGATGTAAATGCAACAGAGTTTTACAACGACACCTTTTCTTTATTTGTCCAGAGCAGTATTGGTCTTAATTGCGATAACACATTCTTCACCGCAAGAATTAAGAACAGTGCACTGAAAATAAATATGTTTATGTTAATAGACTGATGACGATAAGGTAGATTTTTAATAGTTACCAGCAAATCCTTGCCGCTATCAAAGTCGGCACGCAATTGAGCGCCCAATTCACCATCGGGGATCTTTAAATCTTCACGTATGTCACCATTGTCCGACATTAATGTAAGATAGTTATCATCGCTTATATCAGTCAACTGATAATCTTCCCGCTTAACATTAGGGACATCCATGTTATGAGTAGATGGGCATATATCTTCATACCTGAAATAATAAATAAGATATTAAATTTTATGTTTTTAATAATCTCTCAGGGTGCACTTTCATATTTAGTAAGATCATTTCACAATATACTTCTTTACTTTCACATAAACTTCATTTAAACACACTTTGCACCATTATTCTATTTTAAGCATTTTAAACAGCCTCAAAGATTAAACTCACTGGTGTTACCAATAAGTAACCACCAACACTTTTTTTTTTGGCATCACATACTTCTTGTTTGTAAAAATGTCGATTCCAACCATGTGAACTTTAGCATGTCCGTGTTTGCCAGTCTTGGATGTGGACATCTCGACAATTTTGCATGGCCTGCCCTTCAACATGACAAATCCGTTTTTGCGTAATGCTGAGCATTGCATCGGAAATGTCAACGATGCTCCGGAATCTGAAGTCTCGAAGGTGTGATCTTCTATTTCAGCCATTGTCTCTCACGTATAAACCAGATGTACAGTTATACAAAAAATATCTTTAAAATATACGAAAAAAAATAAAAATACGTTTTAAATAATTGTGGGCAATGTTATTTACAGAGTAAAATAATATTTTTTTTTATAAAACAGTTGCAATTAAAATATTAAAAAACAATATCGGCGTTTTCGTACTATGGACGCCAAAGTATGTACATACAAATGTACGTACATATACTGATGTCAGCGTAGATATGTACATACATATGTGTAGATATGTGTATGTATGAAAGGTGTATGTTACTGCATATGGGTGTACACAAATGTCTTCGGCAAAATTTCTTATAAATTACAGCTCAGGAAAAAAAACATAAAGAAATGTACGAGTTTTCAGTCTCTTTATCAAATTAATGCAGTGTGATTGTAAAATCCGATATGAGACACATGGAACTGATACCCAGACATTTGTCTATTGTCTTTTAATAAACATTAATTTAAAAATACAAATATGTAAACCTCCACAAAGTTAACAACAAAATTGAACACAGAGCTCTGGCAAATAAATATTTTAACCTTTTGAATAGAAAATATATAAAAATTACTCACATGGGACGAAGTTGACCGTTCCAGCCGAAGATGTGAAACGAAAGAGCTTCTATAAAACTGCACACGTTTTGTTTCCGGTCAATAACCACCAAATGCCAGGTCGATTGTGCAAAAAGAACAGTTCGGGCAAACAATTTATCGTTAGATTTGGAATTTTGGAATCAGAACACTAAAGTAATTGGTCGCATAAAACATTTAAGTTAACTGCTCATAAAATATCATAAGGAATGGTGAACATTTGGATTTACATATATTTTTAATTTATTATGAGATATGAACACAAAAAATAATTTAAAGTTTTCTAATAAATCTGCATTATTGCATTATTGCATTGCAATAAATCTTCTTATTTAATTTTTGTTTTTTTTTAATGTATATTGCCTCCATATATGTACAAGTTATCGAATGTGATATGTATGTTTGGGAATCTATCGGCTGTACTCTCAAATTGCCTGCTCTTCTGGTTCATTTTGCTTTTTTTAAATCCCTCTGAAGTCAACATTTAAATTACTCTAACATTTAAACAAAGTACAATAAATAATCTTACTAGATATGGTTATTTTAACATTAAAACATTAAAAGAAATCGGTAAAACCTATATTAATGTGTATTATTAAAACTTTCTACTACTTTCTTTTGATTGCTTTACTGATTTAGTTAAGCATTTGTTTTTAAGATCTTTTTTAAAGCTTGTGCTTAGCGTTCAACGCTTTTTTTGTCCTTAAGATAGTTTGATCGTACACGTTAAAATCCCAGGGGAAGGTATTTGCAATGAGAATAATGTATATTGTGGCATTTAACAAAATTTCATTGAAATTATGGTCTTTTGACCATAGTTTACTAGATAGAATTTTACCTCAGTTTCTCCCCTCTTGGATTCGTGACTTTTTACCCATTAGATAGTTGTCTACAATCTTTATTAAAATAAAGTTCTCAAAAAAAAAAAACTTCATAGACGCAATGTGAATTCACTGAGTGAATTTGACATCCTGGTAAAGAGCTATGCATCACAGCGATTTGATTAATTTTAAAACATATGTTTGATGCATTTTATTTTTATCAAGAATGTTAGAAATACGCCCAAGTATTAGTTTTCGCTTCAGAGAAAAATGGACCATATATAACTTAAGTTGTTCTGATTTAGTTCACCCTTTTTAAGTAGGAATGTTTACGAATTCTATTTATTTCGATTAAACATGCCGTGCTTATCATTAAGCATCCTAGGCTCTTCGATTGACAGTTTAATAAAATAAATATGTTTGTGTGTTTTTCGACAAAATTCTTTGTACAATTAACTCTGCTATTTATTTAGGTGTGAAAAAGGAATATTAATGTATATAAATTATACTTTCTGTAGAATTATTAAATTAGTGTCAATCAGATTTTAGACGATTTGCAAATTCAACTTGTTGAATTTCTTTCCACTCCTTCTTCGGCTTCATTCGCTTAAGTTGTCCATCCCACACTAAGTCTATTAATCCACCTTGCTTTGCAATTACTCCTTTTACTCGATTAGCAAAATCTATTGCTGACTCCCCATCCTGGCGATACATTGGTGGAAGGTACCAGACATCACACACAATTGCCCACGACGTCATCATCATGTAGAGGTATTGCATCATCGAGTATTTGGCGCTATTCCAAAAGGCATCTCCAAATCTTGGATCGTACCTAAGATATAAATGAAAATAGAATGTATTAACTCTGTAACCAATTTACTACAAAAAACGATGGGGTCTATATCTTTACAAATTGAACCCGCTTGTATACGTACTTTATAGCCACTGGATATATAACACCACCAACTTCAAAGCTGCCTTTTTTAAATTGCATTACTGATGTATTATTTATACAAGTACCCTCCGGAAATATAAGAATCGGTGGATTATTTGGATCGGAAACGTGCTGCTTTAATCTTTCTGCAACCGTATGACGATCTTTGGCTTCGCCTCTTTCAAACCAAATATGTGGTGACGCTCTGGCAAGCGCTCTTTGAAGGATTCCCAAGAATCCGCCATGTCTCTGCCCAATCTAGGAAATGTTTTACATTAAGAACCGAATTAGTTAATATATATTATTTAAAATCTTTGTGTACAAAAAACAACTTTCATAGCGTACGATTACATGCATTAATTGACGTTTACTGGCGGACTCTTACAAAAGACAAACTAAAAACAATTAAATAACTGATACAAATTTTTATTTAGTAGGGTAAGTATATTAAAAAATGTTATTACCAATATAGAACTTGTTTCTGGCTACCAACGGGAATTCTGGTAAATGACAATGAACAATAATTTTGCTTTTGGTGTAAATCTGTAAAAATTTATTGAATGTTTTACTTTGACCCTAAATTTTATTTAAAGAACTTTGCCGATAGACTACAATAATATAACTGCTTTCCCATTGACTTGGACAACCTAACTGAATTCATTCATATTTTGTTTCATGAAAGAGTTATCGTCTAAACGTAAGCTTTAACTTTGAAATACTTTCAACGTCCTAACAGTTAAAGAAAAAAGGGGGAAACGACGTACCCGTCGTTGTAGTAAAATTTGATAATTAAACAATATGGAACATCTCAATCAAAACCACTGTGTAAACAAAATAAGAGGAAATTCTTATAAAAGAAATTGCAAAAATCGCTGTGCAGGTGTAATGAAGTGTATAAACACGCAAATTATAAATTTGATCAGCATAACGAGAGTTGAATCAATAAACTTTTTGCACAGCCTGTTTTGTGAGATTGGGAGATGCAAAAGGCCTTTTCATCAAATAAAAAATCAACTCTAAAAACTAAACAAAAAATATTTTGAATTGAATTAAGTTTGCGTAATACGTTAATATTAAAAAAATATATATAGTTTTAGAAACCACATTTGCCTACATATTAGTAAATACTAAAAATATACATGTTTTTACAGTTCTTCTTTTTGACTTTGATTTTTTGCCTTACCAGGGAGTATGTTGAGTCACACATCAGCACCAGTACGTCAATGGGGCTTGTGTGATTTGCAACACAAATACCAGATGACGGTCGATTATCCTCATTATGGTAAGTAATAACAGCGGATATTGCGCTGGACAAGACACCAAAACATTGCCCAAGTACCTTATGGACAATAGCCCGTTTTTTTTCTCCATCCTTTAGATAGCCCACTGCGGCTGTACATAATGTTAACCACACTACCTGGGATTGACACGCATTGGTTTTAGAGGGAAAATCAAAAATATAAACTTCATTGTAAATCGAAATAAAATATATACTTTTTTCTTATGCAGAAAATACTTAATTAAATAAGAAACCATCTAGTCAGACGGTTAAAAAAATTTGATTTTTAAAGATTTTTATAATGATCCAAATTTTAAAAATCTGCAATACCGTAGTAAAGACTACACTTGAAAAACGATTCAAAGCAAAAACCATGGAGCAACTTCACTATATATAAACGACTTTGGAACCTGATTAAACCGAAATAATTCGGATGATACCAATAAGGGCTAGGAACAGCTCTTGATATTGGATGGAGAGAAGAGAGAAAAAAGAACAACTTACGATAACAACACATCGAAGCAATACATTTCCAAACCTTTCTCTATTTAAGAGTAATACAAAATACAGCATAATTATTTTAGTTAGATTTTGAACTTATTATTCTAATAATCAATCACTTATTAACTGAGCAGAGATGTGAAAGATTTTAACACAGAAAATTTAGATTTATAAATCAAAAGAGAACTAAAATCGACGCAGACGTGTTTAAGGCATATCTTACCTGCTTGACGGCCAGTACAAGTCTATGAATTATTAATCCACATGAAAATCAACAATTAATATATATTTTTTTAACAATAAACATAAAAAAGAAATGCATACACACAGTAACGCGAGGACAATAACAAAAGCCAATATTTCAACAGGCATAAGTATGTTTTGGCATATAAAATTTAAATAAATATTATAGTACTTTAAAACAAATCATGCATGAAAACAGAATCAGTCTTTGTAACCTATCTCAAGGACTTCGTCATCTACGACTTTCCTGTAATAGTAAAATGTTTCGACTGTAATAAAAAAAACGAAGTTGATCGGTTTAAAAATTCGCTTAGTTAAAAATGAAGATGTTTCTGATGTGTTTTTATAAGTATTGAATTCATTGTTTGGAATACACATAGAAATCTAGTCATAGATATTGGTAAATTGTAAAATATCTTTTGTTTAGTGTGGGCTTCATTTTCATGCATGATTTGTATTGTAATATAATAGTCGTCGAATTTTACATGAAAACACGTTTTGTAATTAAAAACTTTGTTTCTCACCAAAGAAAAAGTACAGTCGGTTGATAAAATTGCCACATCCAATGGGGTGGTATGATTAGCTACACAAAACCCAGAAGTTGAGGGCTTATATTGTTTATTATGAAATTTAATAAGAGCTGACAAAGAACTTGATATAAGACGGAACGTAATTTTAAACGATAAGTCCGCTAAAGGGTGCCGCAAAAATCGATAAGGTATTAATGCCACAATACTGTTTGTAACAACTGCAAATAAAACCTAGGAATTGAATACATTAATTAGAGAAATGTAAATTATAACGACAGCCACGTAGTATAATAACATAACATAATCAACACAAACAGAAATATAAAGAACAATCAAAAAAGATATTTATAATACATTTAAAAATAATAAAATCAACCAATGGTATTGCTAATGTTAGCAAATTTAAATTTTCTTTTTTTCAATATAAATGGTAGACAAATACTATTGTTTAAAAAACGCTTTCGAAATCTCCCATCAAGCATTTCCAAAACTGTGTAATGAATGTTTCCTTGTGTTCCTAGTTAATTTTAATATCAGTGACACTTACTCAGAACTGGTACAAATTATGAAAGAATTGGGTTTAAAGTTTTCTGTCCCATGATCTAGACGTTACTTGCATAGAGATACCTTATATTACAATTATACGAAAAAAATTTATCTTGCGAACTGAGTTTCAACTGGGAAAACTATGCCATACCTGTTAAATCTTGATTATTCACATAGTCTGTTGTCAGACAGTAGTAACAACAATTTACGCTTCAGATTATTTGGAATTTGTTGCCCCGAGTTATGCGTTACAATATCCTATCCCCTCTATTTAAATTGAATTATTTTAACCATTTAAGACGAAGGAATTAAGAAGGCTAAACATTAACATTTTCATTAAAAATAAACATCTTAAAAAACAATCTTTGTTTAAAGATTTCAGAAAACTCCATGGAGAGTTTCAATCAGCTGCAACTAACCTTTTGATGCAGATCTTAATATGAATAAATAAATATACTTATATACCTTCTTTTTTGTAATCACAGGTGAATATCATCCAAAAGATTCCATTTTTATGTGATAACAATAGATTAGATACTTACACCAATAAAGCAGACTAATACACGTAAAGGCATTAGTATTGTGTAACGCACAACGAATCCAACCACCCATATAAGAGTTATTTTCCAGGATATAAATTCATAATGCCTGTTGGTGCGAGTTAGCATATTCCAACTCTTAAGCTCCTCAGCCTCAAAACGAGATGTCACGTCATCTTCAATTATAGCCTCAATGCCAGATTTAACATAGTCCAAACATTTTTCGAAATCGAAATTAATTTCTTCCTAAAAAGTAAACGAGTTTTTAATAGCTTGGGTAAACATTTTGAAGAAGAGTTTTGATAAAACTAATTTTAGAATTCTACTGAAAAGAAGTAAAAGTCATTTATGGTATATTATAGTTTCACAAGGACATGGTTTGAATACCTTTTTACTTGACACTTGCTTGTCGTGTGTGTTCTCTTGAGCTTGTGGAAGGAGAATTGCATCTCTTGTGATTAAAGTCGCTCCATTAAGTGTTTCCTTGTTATCTTCATCTTCAACAATTTCCAATCCAAGCTTGGTGTCAGTCTTGCTTTTATTTTCAGATTTTTGGTTTTCTTTGGATGCTGTTTCTATGCTGACTCGACCATACTGAAAGCAAAGATAGGTTCATATAAATAATTCCCTTAAATTCACTTAAATATTATGAAATTTATTTATATGTTTTATGGATAGAGTTATCTTCAAGCCCCAAAGTCCGATCAATCATATCAAAAATATTTTATAGAGGTTATAAAGCTGCAGAAGAAAACTAACTGGAAAAATGACATGAAAATTTGGTTAAATTGCCCTATAAACTGATAAAATGGTTAACCATTCACATGTTCGTTAAATAACAACGGTAATCTTGTTTAACCTTCAAACATTGAAAATTACCTAGGTTCATTGACTAAATATACCAACAAGAAGTGCTGCAAAAGACAAGTTTCTGGTATGGTAGGGTACATGCGATAGAAAATTCAAACTTGCTCGCACACACATATTAATATATGTATGTGGCCTTATGTACATACAAACAAACAAACAAACACATTGAATACCTGACTATATTTACGGACTTTGGAATATCTGATTTTGCCACTATTGATATCTAATCGCACTTCAATTAGTCATTCAATCGAAAAACCTAGATGGCTAATATTAGGAACAATTAACAATAATTTACCTCAAATATCCTTAGGAGAAGGTTCACATACGCTTTTCTAACGCCGATAGATTTGTTGATTGCAGATAATAGGATTAAAAACGATATGAATCCCGCAAATGGAATCCAGCAGATGTTTATGATTTCGTATATCATTCTAATTCATTGATTATATCCCAATTTAATATTTACTACGAAAAAGTTTTAAGCATTTATAAGAAAGTGTAGCATGAAACTAGCGCTAATAACAATTTGCAATGTCTTATGGGGGGACATATGCAAAAGTACATATTTTATCGGTGGCATGCATAGCGATATCGACTTTGTCATTTTAATCGATTGTCATAGAGATTGCAGTTAAAAGAACCAGAAAAGCTATCAGCTAACTAGTCCCAGATAAAGTTATTCGAAATAAACCTTTATATTATTGTTGTGGGTATATCAGTAAACTATAATTAATTAAAATAAATCGCATTATAATTTTTTTTATATGAAATATAACATGAAAAAAATATCATTTTTTAGGGCTACATGAAATAAAAGACAGTTCTTTGACAATATCGTCCCATTAAATTATATAATACTCGCATGTACAAATATTTGGAAACGTTGTTTTTTATTCTTTCAGCCAATTTAAAGAATCCCCTGGTTTTCAAGGTTAATGCATAAGGTCATTGGGGAACAACAAAAAAAGAAACAGCCACTAGCTAATTGCATTTTTTTTATGCCTTTGGGTCTTAAACAAATTCGGCTAAATAAACTATATATGTATATTTATATGGTCAAGTTTCAGGTAATCCCAATTTTATTTCTAATAGACTAATAATAAAATCTGAATTTTTATGACTCCATATGGATTCAAATAGCGAAATGCTCTATTTGGAAACTATCAAATCCATCTAAAGTATATTCTAAAATATTCTTCGCGTTAAAAAGAAATGAAACCTGTTGGTATAATGGGAACATTTATCGAGCAATGCAACGTGGCACACTCGCTTTGACAAAAGACGCAACAAATGGAATCGACGCCTTTGTTTATTGAGATTTTACCCTTTTCTTATTCGATATATTGAGCATATCGAATAATTGAAATGTGGAAAAGTGGCAATGTTTGTGTTATGTTGGCAGTGCTGTAACATTATTATTATTATTAATATTTTTTAGTTATAATTTTGCTTCGAAAATGAAGTAAAATACATATATGTATATGTATATTGCAGTTAATTTGTTAAATTGCACACATTTGTTTACACAAACAGTTCAATTTTATGTTAACAACGATGTCAATAAGCAACACAAGCAACATAAACGAAAAAGAAATCGACGATGAGGATATGCTATCACCGTCACCTACAAAATTATCCAATAATCTTGTTGTGCGAGTGAATCCAGATACAGATGACAACTTGCAGGAACTCTTTGACACTGTTCTTAATCCGGGAGATGCCAAACGCCCATTGCAGTTGCCTTTTCGCATGCGAAAGCTTCCAAATTCCTTCTTCACCCCTCCGGCTCCATCGCACTCTCGAGCAAACAGTGCCGATTCTACATTTGATGGGGGCTCCCAGACCAATATCAACATTAATAAATCTGCCCAGCCGCAGCCAGTTGAAGCAATACAGCAGTCTGGTATCTCTACTCTCTCCGCTGCAATCTCACAGAACCAGAATCCAAACCAGCCATCACAGAGTCGCCTAGCAATATATCACGCCCGCGCTCGAAGCAGTCCAGCATCTTTGCAGCAGAACTACAATGTTCGTTCCAGAAACGACGCCAATGCTAATTCAAACGCGAGTACCCAAGGTCCTGCCTACACCGAAAACAACGTCGACTTTGGTAATAGTGCCGCCAATAGCATTGAGCTTGATGGTAATGGAATGACTGGAATAGGAATTGGTCAGGTTCAGGAGATGCCAATTTCCACGCAAACTGTTCATAAAAAGCAAAGATCATACGACGTGGTGAGCCCAATTCAATTGCAGAGCCAGCTTGGGGCACTGCCCCCAGGATGGGAGCAGGCGAAAACCAATGACGGGCAGATTTATTATTTGAAGTGAGTATGCCAGCTATGGCGTCGTAATTTGTTATCCATTACCTTTACGAATGTAATAAATGCTTCACGCATCCGAATAGAACTTCGAATATAAGCTATGAATCATTCTCGCCCTCTTCTAGCCATACCACGAAAACGACGCAGTGGGAAGATCCCAGGATTCAATTGCGTCAACAGCAACATCGGGCAATGGCAGAGCGAATAAAACAAAATGGTATGTTTGAGACATAAAGATTATGATTTTCTATACAACATTTTGGGTAGTATTCACATATATAAATTCCAAATTTATATCAGAAACTTAACAAAACCTAAGCAACTTTTAAAATCTCTCTATAAGGATTAAATAAACACATTATTAGAATATGACTATAAACCAATTTGAGATGACTAAAACTTATTGTTGGATTCATTTTTGCAAGACTTTTAAGTTCTATTATTTCTGCAATTTGTCAATATTTACCGATTAAAAAACACTTAATAGAAGGCTTCAAAAGCATCACTAGCGAAAAAGCTACTCCTAGAAAATCCTATGATATAATAATATCCGATTTACCATGCTAACATTTGTTAGTTCCTTTTTCATGTATATGTATGTCGTACAGTCGTGTCGTACCTACTACTTATAAGTAGATGTACATATTTTTATTAACTTCCTTTTTTTTGTTTTTGGTTTTTTTTTGTTTATTTGTTTTTGGTTTTAGATGTTTTACAAACTCCAAAACAAACTGCGACAACTATTGGCCCACTGCCGGATGGTTGGGAACAAGCAGTTACTGAGTCCGGAGATATTTATTTTATAAACCATATTGACCGAACGACTTCATGGAACGATCCTAGAATGCGTAAGTGTAATTCCGTTGATAACAATCGACACATTCAGTGTCTTACCTCCCACTAAATAACCGAAACAAAAAACTAACAGCTTGCCATTTTACATTGAATCGTTACAATATTTGGATTAAAAAGTTCTCAAAATAGCTAGTGAAAACCAACTTTGGTTTCCCGAAGTTATTGACTATATTGCATTTTAGTTACTACTAGATCTTTCCATAGCAAAGTGCCTTCTTAATCTTCCTATTGAAAATCCTTTAATGATTGTAAAGTTGCTTGTGTATTTTAACAAAGACCAATTCCACAAAGTCCCAAATTTATATTGTATAAAACCCATTTCTAAGTATGTTTAGTTACATTAATAATATATGTTAATGCAAAATGATCGTTTTTTTTTTTTTATTTTAGAATCTGGACTTAGCGTTCTTGACTGCCCGGATAATTTAGTGTCATCTTTACAGGTAAGTAATAATTCTTTATAAAATATGGGGACGGTACCTGTCAAGAGTTGAATTTGTTTTTACCTGGTGGTCTACATTTGATAACCGATTCAATTATTTATATATTTCCAGATCGAAGATAACATTTGCAGCAATTTGTTTACTGATGCACAGACTATTACACCGTCTTCCAACAAACCAGACGATTTGGAATGGTATAAAATAAATTAATACATATATATTTATATGCCATTGTATTAGACCTACAAGTTTTATATTTTGTATTAATCTAAATTAAATATTTTTGCAAAGTTTTATAGTATTTATTCAAAAAAATATTTTAATTTTGGGACATAAACTGAATGGGGTAATTTTTGTGGCGTAAACGTAATTGAATATTGACTTCTATTGCTTTCATTAGGACTTGGTATGTGGATAGACAGGCTAGTCGGGTAAGTATAGTGGATTTCAACAAGCACTAAATCTGAACAAGGCCTGCTGCCACAGTCCTTCTGCGTCCAAGAGTCAAACAAAGTAACAAAATTTATGTTTTACTACTCGAAAAACTTGAAAAGTCAAAATACTGTAAGCCAATGCTAGTTTATTTTTTTACTAAATACTAAAATAACTTTACTGAATAACTGCTTTTCAATTCTCCCACACGCCGCATTGATTCATTAAGTGGCTCGCCCGTATTACCCAGTATTTAAAGTATTTATTTATTGAAAGAACTTCCGAATTAAATTTATAGTTTTAAACAAATTTTCTTCAGACTTTTTGCAAAGCTCGACACCAAGTCAAAAGATCAAACGGTTTTTTGACTCGAAAAAGAACTTGCCATTTATTATTGATGCAAAAGCTATATTAATTAAATTACAAATTTTGAAGCTTTAAATACAAACGTTCTGTGCACCACAATTTTCAACATCAACTACAAAACGGAATCGGACAAGATTAAGTTTAATTTCGACAAATTAATTTGGTTTCTTTACGAAAGATTTTGGTATACTTTACATAAAATTTTTTCCAGACTCCGGCTGGTTGGAAGTCCTACTGCCTGCCTTCACCATGGCTTTTTCAAATCAAAAGTTAAAAGGGTGCCTTCACTGCCTTTGCCAACCAGACACGAACAAAACTATTCTGCGCAAGAGCAGATATCCCATTTGAAAGGGTTTAGCTGTCAATTGTGTTCATCGTTGTCTACTACAGTAAATTACATTCTTTTTATTCTTTATAAACCACTTTGGAGATCTTTCATAATATTTTAAAGATTATTTTTAAAATTTTAAAAGAAAAATTATTAAAAATTTTGTTATCTATTAAATATTAGTTATTTTATTTTTAACTATAATAATCTTACAATTTTACAAATTTCTATAAAAGCGTACAACAACAGTAATTCTTTTTCTGACGTTTTTCTTGCGTTAAATTCATCTCCCGAACAATGGTTGCAAATACTTCATTGACATTTATCCGATCTTTAGCTGATGCTTCAATAAATGGACATTCCCACAGATTGG
Source organism: Drosophila nebulosa (assembly GCA_024703675.1). Classification (NCBI taxonomy): domain Eukaryota; kingdom Metazoa; phylum Arthropoda; class Insecta; order Diptera; family Drosophilidae; genus Drosophila; species Drosophila nebulosa. Next base: position 8,944,357 of record CM045725.1, on the reverse strand, counting down.
CCAAAGCATTTCCTTTAAATAGAAAACATTATTTAGTATACTACTCGATTTATAAAACACCCCTAGAACTTACCTTCAGCAGTGGATACCTCTCTTTGGCAATCCAAATCAAATTTATTCGCGACTAGTAGTATTGGTGCTGGTTGACTTCCTTTAACGCGAGTAATCACATTTTTCATACTAGAAATATCCTGTGAATAAAGCACGAACAAACTTAATTATTCAACAATTATGTACAATTTAGTAAACCCGCATGTACCTAGGTAAAGACGCATTCTCAGCTTAACACAGAAATCAGATTTTATTTACTTACCTGAAATGTTTGATGGTTCGTGAGTGAATACATTACAATGAACCCATGTCCATTTTTAATATAGAGATCCCTCATGGAAGCAAATTGCTCTGTTCCGGCTGTGTCTAATATTTCCAATACGCAAGGAGAGCTGTCGACCTGTAAAGGACATCATGTTTTTAAGGATTAACTAATGCCTGAAACCAGTCTCAATAACATTTGATTAAACTTAATAAAGACAAGTCACGTTATGTTTGTAAAATCTTCCCAGGTAGGGGAAGTCTGTTCAAATAATAATAAACAGATTTCAACTGTCAAAACAGTCATACACAATTTTCAATGAAATAGATACCCTCATGCAACGGCTTTACGTCTTTTCTCTTAGTACAACAGAGGATAAAGAAAACAAAGATAAAAATGTAGCAATTTTCAAGAAACCAATTAAACGAAACAGTTCCTTTTGTTTGATAGAAACAGAACTATCCCCAATATTCCAGAAGTCTACACATGGATTTAATTTAAATGACCCTTTAAAAGTTATTCGTCACTCTAACATTTATCAACAAGTTATTCAGTTCTGCAGTGTCAAGCATCAAATAAAGCGATTTATTGAAATTTACAGGTATGTACATGTAGTTATTTACTAGTGTGCTCAATAATCTAATAACTAAGGAATCCTTGTAAAGGACAATACCCGGCCGTATATAAGTACATATGTACATACATATGAAGAAAATCATCCCTAGAATTGCCGCAAACGGTAAACAATATTTGCTGTTGCTGTCGAACATTTTTAAACGGCCGGAAGATGGAACACGGAATGAAACGTTAAAAGGAATTATAGGGAAACAAGGAGCAACAAATGAAACCAATTTGCAGTCATATCAATGACACATACATATATGTGTACATATGCCAAAATGCATATACATACAAATGCATATGTATTATTTTTAAGTCTATCAAACATGTGTGTGTGTTTATGTATTTATCTACAATTTTTGATAAAGTCTGTAAGAACATATGTTCATATTTTCACATATATATACACATACATATGCAGGGTATGTTGAAAACACACATGCATATGCACATACATATCTACACGCATCTATAAGGAATGGATCATATACTTACATACATAGATACACACTCTCGCATATTCATATGTACATATATACACATATGAACGTACATATGTATGTCCATTTATATGACCATACCCTGTTGTGATATATGTACGTATCTACATACAAATCTAAATACATGCGACTTACTTATAAATATACGCATAATATATGTATAAATACATAAGTAAATGAATATGTGTATGGAAACACATGCACACTCATCAACTTCCATACATATGTATGTACATACATGAGTGTGTATGTAAGTAAGAATTTACATACCTCTATTTCTTTCCGATAGAAGTCCTCAATTGTTGGGTCATACTTTTCAATAAAGCATCCCGAGACAAATTGAACAGTCAGGGCTGATTTTCCCACTCCGCCAGATCCAAGCACAACAACTTTAAATTCACGCATATTTAAAGCAACTTGTTATATTGTGCGATGCGTATAATTAGAATGCAAATATATGTATACTTGGGTGTTGTATGTACGAGTCTATAGTTCACACTCTATGCACGTATAAATGTACGTACATATGTAAGTTATTTTAATTAAAAAAAAGAGTTTACATAGCAAAATATTGCATACATAAATCTAATTGCATTGTGCTATAATGCATATATATGTATGTATGTTCATATTTGTGTAGAAAAATTTGTATATCGACGACACAAACACTACCCTATTTCACTATTTTGACACCAGACTTATATTTTCAGCTTATTGTTGAATTACTTTAGAATAAAATATAATAAAGAAATTATAATTAACTGGACTGGTGACACTGACACTCATTTAAAACGGAACAATGCACGTACATATGTATACAATGGCGTATTGAAACAATGATTTTGAAACACAATTATTTAGGGTACTATTGCACGACGACATTTTTCTAAAATATATTTAACTAACGTTCTCGATAAATTGACTTTATTATAATCGTAAAAAAAATTAAACAAAAATAACTGAATGCTGCTATATAAGTAACAAAATTGCTTTCGTTCTTGTTGTCTAAAGTATATTTTCAGATTTCGTTTTACTGTAGGGTATCTATATAAAATATATCTCTGCTTTAGTTTTTGAATCATATACGGTGAGGACTTTACTAATATTAAGGGTCTTGAGAATATAATTATTATCAGATTATTGCTTTAAGTAAGTCTTGACTAATCATCTTGACTAATCATCGTATAGTTAACAACTTTTAAGTACTCAACTGTTAACCCGTTTGATGGGATTTTTAAAAAGTAATTATGGTCTCCAAGGGATTTCATATGTTCAGCAGCTCTATTAGTATCTATGTGCCAACAAATCAATACCTGGGACCATATATATACAAATAATTTTGTAAGTTAAGTTGTCACTCATAATATAGTCGTTAACAAATTGTCTTTAAAGGTGTGGATTAACTCATGCAAATTCAAATGCATTATTGCGACTAAATAAATATGTTCATGTATATTAAACAACAAAATAAAGGATAAATAAAGATCGATTATCGTTGTAAGTTTATTTTTATAAGATATTGTTCTACAGAATTCTTCCCAATATGGCATATTAAGAAGATTAGATTGTGAATACATGCAAATTTCATGTTTAAATTGTTTCTTTTTCATTGTTTCAAAAATAACAGCCAATATTCGATTTTACATTTTGCTTTGAACTTACGCTGTTCAGAGGTATATTTTTTCAGTTATCGGAAATCGAATTATCGATTAACCCACACCACTGTAACTTCTTTCTTTCCGGTGTGGTGCTTTGATTGGATTGCATTAAAATGGTTAGTAATCTAACTGTATTGTTTTAATCATTGAAGTTTTTTGGGATTTTAAATTTTTCTAATGGGTATGCACTTTTCTTTTAACAGGCCGCACACAAATCGTTTAGAATCAAGCAAAAGTTAGCTAAGAAGCTAAAGCAGAACCGATCAGTTCCTCAGTGGGTTCGCTTGCGTACTGGTAACACAATCAGGTAAGTTTTCATTAATCTTGTCGTATTAAATTTATACATATATGACTAAAAGAAACTACCTAAAGTAATAACAAAGTGTTAAAGACCTAAACTAGTATAGTATAATTAGAAACAGTTGACAACTGCAAGGAATTTTGAACGGTTCGAAACGGTTGTGATTGTTTTTCCAAGCTGTGATAAAAATACATACCGACTGAAAAATTGTTATTTGAGGTTTCAGTGAACTAAGAAGTTACTAATAACTAATAATGAAATGCATAAACGTTTTGTTTTCAGATACAACGCCAAGCGTCGTCACTGGAGGCGCACCAAGTTGAAGTTGTAAGCGGTGGATAAAATCTTTTCCTACATGCTGGTAGAAAACTTCCCATGAATATGAAATAAAAATGTTCTAAAAGCGAAAAACTTTGTTTTGTTTTCCAACTTGCAAACTTTTGGGCGGTGGGGATGTTTAATTTGTATTACGTAGGCGGGCCAAAAGCTTTCCTTTGTCTAATTATATGGTTATTTTGGATTTGACACCATAGAGCATTCCTCTGGATTGGAAACTGTTTTATGATCACTTTTGATGGTGATCGACCCACAGGGGTTGCATTAAATTCTCTACGTTAAAAATTTATAATTTGACCCGAATTAGTTGATAATTTTGTGTAAAAGAAGTTTAGAGGCAGTAGTCTTCATAATTGCCTTTGGTGGAATTATGTCCTACAAAAAGAACTCCGATGTTTTATGGGCTCATTATTCCGAATTAAGAATATTTTGAGCATTAACGAAATCGACACTTAAACGTTTGTTTTGGGAAGCAAAGCGACACGAGAATACACAATATTTGCCAGCTGAAAGTGATCTATCGTAGTAGATAGTAACGCATTTGGTCCAGCCGGCGTGCAAGCCGGGGCGACTTAGGGCAACAGATCAATGATGAAATTATGCGCTGGGTGGCAAAGACTACAGATACGTCACCGGATTCGTCTTGTCATCTATGAAGAGATCTTTTTATAATTTTCACCAAACATAAGTGAAATCAACAGCAACGTCTTAAGTATCAGTTATTAATTATTTAAAGAAATATAAGCAAACATAGTGATTAGGACGTGCTTTTGCCTATAATGATCATTCGGATGATACGCCATGAATTGCTGTGAATGTTTACTGAGTACTGAGGAACACTACAAATTTCTTTCTACGCAAACCAACCATCGATATTTCATTTCAATGTGAATGACGGTTTAATTACGGGCTGCAACACGTATTATTTATTAATTGTGTATCAAAATAATCTACCGCAGATTATTCTGCAGGGACTTCAAGAGCGCCATTATTGATGTCATCAATAACGTCATGGGGATGTTTTCCATCGACAGTGCAACCAACGCTTTGAGCAGTTCCCAAGACTTCTTTGCAGGTTCCCTTCAATTCACGAGCCATAGATCTGGGTCTGATTGTTCTCGCAATAGCCAGAATATCATCGAAGCCGATGTTGCCACTGTGTTTAACTGGAAACGAAAAAAAAAATTGGTTAGTTATTTATTAAGCGTTTGATAGATGAGGTTTCTTCATCAGGGTATATTTCATGTCTACATGCTCTTGGCGGCAGTATTAACTTATTTTCGCTTGTAAAACGATACGATCTAACGCGACATATAAACAAACATACATAAGTAGGTGCCGGCTGTCTGTGTGATGTGGTGGCACAGAAAGTTGATAAATACGAATACAACTGCTTGTCTAAGTCCATATGAGACCTCTAACTCTTATTACATTTCTCAACTTCAACGCACTGAAGGTACACACAAAATGGATGTTGCAAAGCGAATACTCACTGTTTTTCTGCTTCTTTCTGTCACGTGGGGGTTCCTTCAGGGCCCTGATAATTAGGGATGCAGCTGAAGGGACAACAGAGATGGCAGCCTGTCTGTTTTGGATGGTCAGGCAAACGGTGATCTTCAAGCCCTTCCAGTCGCCAGTTGCCTTGGCAATATCATCTCCAATTTTCTTGGGCGACTACAATATTTGAATAAATTTTAAATAAGTATACGGCTGATTCTACTAAGCTCAATTGCAATATACTTACCAGACCGAGAGGACCGATTTTAGGAGCCAGAGATGAAGTGGCGCCTACTTCTCCACCCACGCAACGCAGGTAAACTAAAATACAAAAATAAAATCATCAGATGTATTAAAAAACACAACACAAGTATGTATGTACATACATATTTAGATGTACTTACATACTCACCAATAATAGCGTACAGAACACTTAAACTTACCTAATTTTACTTCCGTAGGATCGAATTTAGGAGGCATGGTTGAATCCTGATTGAATAGGCCACTGAAATATAAAGATTGCTTATAAAATTCATGATTACCAGCAGTACAATTTTAATACCGTACCGAACCGCCAAATGACAGACGGAAAAAGAAAGAAGAAGGCAAATATCAACTTCCGTTAACGTTAGTGGTCCACGTAACGTTATCGTCCATTCACGCAACTCTAAATATTATCGTAAATGAATGGAACGAGGGAGTGGAACATATGAAATAAAAATTTAAAACACTGACGTTCATACAAATTTCTAAACTTGAAACTTTTTATTTATTTGTTTAAAAAACAAAGCTCACAAAATGTTAGTTGAGTTTTAAGAGTACTTGTAAATTAATTAAAACTACTCAAAGCTGTACTAATCATCGTTTGTTACTAAAAAGGCAAGAAAAAGAACGAATGAATTGGTCCAAGAACGTTAAGAATATTGTTTACGATAGCTTTAACGATAATATATATATATACGTAGAGTAAAAAATTTGAGATATCTTTGAACTTATGTAACTAAACATTATCATAATTATTATTAACGTAACAGCGGACCGAAAACTTAAGCAATTAAACAACTCAATACCATAATTCACAATATCTAGGTCAAGCTAGATATCCAGATTTTTCTATTTGTTTATTGTAAAAAACAGTTTACTTTTAATTGATTGACGTTTGATTTTGTGGTATCGCATTAAGGATACTTGTGGAGAATGTCCCTATTGGTTTATCACGCTGGAGAAAATAAATTAAGCTCTCAGGCAACGTTACTAAAATTTTACGTTATCTGTCTTCTCGTAAAGCTGTTGCCAATTGTCAAACAACCGCAGTTCGTGCTGCTCTAAAATCACAAACAGTTTTTGTGTCAGAACCTTTTGATTACCTCTATACGATTCGTTGAGCCTAGTTTTTTTTTTTGCATTTGATTTGCCTTTTACACATCGCCTACCATGTTATATCAAAGCGTACCGTTTAAATTTTGAACTTGATTCGCATAATGTCCATTAATGAATTGGTGATTCTGTTTAAACAAAAATTATATTTCGGTGATCGCCTGCAGGTCTATAACACTTTACTTTAAAAAGAGCCAACAAGCTCATAAAAATAAATGTTTGTCTTCTGGACCGATTATTATGAAAATTGGTATGGATATGTATTTATCCGCGGAGAAGGTTTATATGAAATGCTTATCGATGTTGCTCGACGCCAGCAACTTCTGCCCCTTTCAACCGATTGTCATAATATGGAAAAAGAGCAGAACAACCTCTGCTGAGGTAGCTAGTAATATATTAAATTTTCTTCTCATAGAATTTATTTAAGAAAGGTTCTCAGGTTACTCAACAACCTGGAAAGCCTTAATTGGGATTCTGTTCTTCGCTTTCTGCATTATACCAACAGGTTCTCACATTAAAATGTCCATGCTCCTTAAACTAGCTTCTAGGCTAATCTGAGTGCAAATTGACTCCAAATATCGATTTTTAATATTGAAACTTTGCAATTATCTTTCTCGTTAGTAAATTTTTTAACCGTATTCTGCTTTATATATGGGGCGATTACATATCCTGTCTTTATTTTTTGATGTGGATAATGAATTTTTTTCAGTTAAACGAAATTAAATGTCATGCCTTACTACTCCGCCACCAAGTGCGCCACACCACCTTTTAGCATTTCGAACCAATCATTTTAAAATTGTACGAATCAATTCGAAAAAAGTCTTTTACACACACGATTAGTTAATACATGTTCGACCTGTTTCAGTTACCATCTAATAAATTTAAAAATAATGTTGTTTTTACCACCATTTGTCGAGAAAAAAACTCGTCCGTAACAAAGCCAAGATCAGTTGACTAAGATCAGTTGATCCGATCCGATGGGATCGATCAGTTTCAAATTCAATTTTAGACCAATAACTTCCTTCTTTTTAAAGCGTTTGTCAACAAAAAAAAATGGTTATGTTCATTAGTTTGATTTACTCAATAATATTTGTGCAAAATTTGATCAAAACTGTTCGACTATATCAAATGGGTCTCATTAGAATGATCGGCTTAAAAATGTTCTTCCACTTTGACATCTGCATAAAAGGAAAGAGTAACACAAAATTTGCAATAAACCTCGAAGTTATATTCTTTTTCTTATTAACAGAATATTTTGTATAACTTACCTGTAGACTCTATTTACGTTATTGAACCAAATCTAAACCATGTAAGGTAAGCAAATTGTGTTCCACTATCTTTAAGAGGCTGTGCTTTTTACTGACTCCTTTAGCCTCGGCTTGTATAAAATACAGCTAAGTTTAGTGAAATACTACTATTTTTTACAGTAAAGGACCTCTTCTATAAAGCAGAAAAGATACATTCAGTAGGAGTTTAATTTAAATAGAAATTATTCAAATTATATCTTATTTCAGTCACTTAATTTATTGTTTCAAATGTCAATATCTGATTTTCAAAAATAATAGTAGTTGTTCACGTAAAAGGACGCCCTAATGTACATATGTAGACACAAAAACGCTATAAAGTACACAGAAAAAAAAATTTACGTTAGTGTTTTTCAAAAACCGGCTGAAAGACTATGTAAATTATATTTTCACTGTGGTTAACAAAAAGAAATATGTTTTCAAATGAAATCCGAGGGGCACCCTAATGCAGATACTTTATATTTATGTACATATATATGTATGTATACAGATCTGGGTTTTAAATGGGTGCATAGTGATACAAAACCGGTTGCCAATTAAAAGACTGTTTTGAAACCGGTTTAAGTCGTAGCACAAAGCGCAGCATTGGTTAGATATGGTGTTGAAAATATGTAAACTAACTCATGCTTACATATATTTTAATGGATCTCTTTTCAGCGGTTAAAACTGATCTGTTATAAGTTTACATTCACGACAGGGGGTGTTGTTTCACGATGCATTATTTGAAGTATTATGATAAATCTTAATTTCGAGTTAAACCAATTTTAACATACTATACACATGCACAATTACATCCATGCTATATATTATAAAATATATACATATGTTCTTAAATACATCTTAATTAGGGTGGACAAAAATACAAACAAATTCAAAAATAATGTACATATGTAAATAAATGTTTTTTAAAAATTGGAAGTATGGCGATTTGAAAATGTGGAGAACATATAATACACCTAATTCGTATGTTTGTCTATGTTTGAATGCAAAAATTTCCCTTGGCCATATAAATTTTGAAAATTAATTATTGTTCCCATGCAAGGAGAATATCTATATGTTCTGTACCCACACCCACTCAAATCTAGCCTACGTATCTGTATATATGAACATACATATATGTATTCGGGGATACATACATATGCATACATCTGATGTAGGTGTGTATGTATGTATGAATGTACAAGTATACAGATAAACCGAGCCAAATTTAATTGCGGGCGATAAAAATCATGCTGGTGCTATAGAGAAGTAAACGTAACTACATACATATATGCATATATGTATGTATACATAGAGATAAATAAATGTAAATACATACAAATGCATCAAGGTATGTACATACATACATATTGATGCTGATTATGCATTAGTCAACGGCATAAAATCTATGCATTGTATGATGAATATTGATATAATATTGTATATTCGGAAAGTGCTGTCTTTATTACGCAAACTGCTTTTCTTAGTTGTGCCGTGTGCATCCACAAATATAGACTACCTGTGTACAGAATCTTTCCAGTCTAGTCCGCGGCATTTCTAACGAACAGGAACTACTTCACAAGAGTACCTCCGAAGGTATGTACATAGATATACACATACATACATACGTGAGTCATATCTATATACAAGCATCCTTATTTCATATAGATCATACAGTGGATATATATTTATACATATTTATCTACAAATGTATATATGCGTGAATCTTGTATATGTATATGCATACATATCAACAATTACACACCCAATAGATACATAAATGGAATTAAACTAATTTTAGATTTTTTCGCAGATACAAATATGCCATTCGTTCCAGTAGAAACACCCAAATGCCCTGCATGCGGAAAGTCGGTGTACGCCGCCGAGGAACGCGTTGCTGGTGGCTACAAATTCCATAAAACTTGCTTCAAGTGCAGTAAGTACTTACAAACAAATGTTTATACATAAGTGTACCATGACCTACATACTTTAGAACATTTTATGTATAATGTATAAATATGTACATCACGCATCCGAATCTATTCTTACGAGTGGGTCCGTTCCCCTCCATCTGTTTTATTTTTACTCTAGGTATGTGCAACAAGGCCTTGGACTCCACAAATTGCACAGAGCACGATAAGGAACTGTTCTGTAAAAACTGCCACGCACGTAAATATGGACCAAAGGGTTACGGTTTCGGTGGTGGCGCTGGTTGCCTATCCATGGACACCGGTGCTCATTTAAACAGAGAGTAAGGATTATTCATAATGCATTTTTTATTTAGAAGTATGCAAGTGTATCTCTGAATCTGGAAATTTTGTTTTTGTATTAAAAACTGTATATTTTATAGTCCTTATATGTGAATTCATTTAAGCGATACCCTTTCTAATTTTTGTATTTATATTAAAAAAAAAAAAGAAACACCAAAACTCCACTTGTTTTCATTACATTCATGTCTCCTTCTGTATTACCCAGTGTCCCTTTCAATAGTGATTAAATGGATTAATATACACACATTTTGGCACTTTCAGCAACTAACGTTCCTGAAGTGATTGATTGCCTGTTTAGCAGTGAACTGTAATACCGTAAATCTTGGTCCTACATACACACACACACTATGCATAATTCTCGTATATGTTTCTGATGATGTCCAACAGCACAGACGTACGTCTAGTATTTGTAAACATTTATGTATCTTGTGGCGATGTTATTTTTGTATTTATCCAAGTAAACCACCGACTGCAAATTCAAAATAAAATGTATAATATAACTTAGTGATTAATCATAATTATTTATTTGTTCACATTGAATATAGATTTGTCTGCCAGATCATATATGATTTTTTTGGGCAAGTGGTATATAGGGTGGAACTGTTTCCCCTACACACATTCCCTGAAACTTGAAACGAATTTTAAAATTCCTTTTGATTTATAACTGGTTCTTATATTTAGCAATGAAGAAATACATTTGGAATAAACTGAAGATTGAATGAGACTGGAAGGGTGGTGAACAATTTTTGTACTATGTACTTTTAAAAAGTACATTTTGAAAAATCAAAGAGAAATTAGAAAGCTTTTGATTAAAAATAAGTAAGGATATGCGGATAATGATATTAACGCCCTTGATTTTAATAAATACCTATAGCTACTTGTTATTGGAAAGACACAGGAATTCTATTTTCAATTGTTCAAGAAGCATGGAAATTTTTAATGAATACTATTTTTAAAACAATCAACTTTAGATGCTAAAACGGTTTGCTAGCAATCTATTTATTTCGATTCTAAGTATATAATTAAATGACTGGTCTAAAAACAAAAATTTATAAATTTTTGTGCGGGAAGTAAATGACTCATTGGGTGAGAAAATAGTTTCAACAATATTTTTGTAATCATACATGCCTATAATGTGTAGTGACAGTTTGGTCTATAATAAATACACCTAGCAACAGAATATTTTTTTTATTAATATTTCACAGACAATGTTTTCCATAATGTGTAATCTTTTATATATGTATATGGTGGTAATTAAATAAAATAATAAAATTTATTGCTCCCAATTTATATGTTGTTTTTCGTTCGAACAACATTTGAAAGTTCATAAAGTATTTAACCAATAAATAAAATGTTTTTATTTTCATCTAAAACATATGTATTTTTTATAATGTATGTTTTTGTGTGCAGTCATGTGAATATTGTAATGGCCCGATAACTTTCAAGACAAAAATAGGGATCGCTAATTTATTTCAACAAGCAGAAAAGGATTCGGCCATCCATACAAAATATTTTTAATAATTTGTAGATATTTCCTTGGGAAAATTTCCTTTACAAATTTCTGGTAGATATTAATATGTATATACCAATATTTATTTGTTGTTGTGTGCTAATAATAATACATGAATAAGCACACATATTCTATGAGCGAAATAGCAGCCTGGTATACTGTACGTGTTTTGCAATGGTAGATCTAATTATAAAGTCTTTTAATTGAATGGGGCAACAAACTATCCAAATGTAATATATCTGCTAGTCCAGTTATTTAGCGATCAACTCAAAAATGAAAAACCGAAAACCACTTGTTCCAACCAAAAAAAATTATAAAGTAAGCAAGTCGCCTTACCGAATAGGGTATAACAGTTCCAAATCGACTCGCCTGTTGATGCTGATCAAGAATATATATTCTTTAGAGGGTCGGAAACGCTTTTTTTTTGCCTGTAAAATACATTTTGGCGACCCTTTACGACGACTACATGTATCACAATATTACTTATTAAAAAATCCTTTTACCCTATGGTTTCAAGGTATAATAAGTAATGTTTTTCTCTTTCATATATATCTAATTAATTTTTGTAGATTTATCATACCTAAAGTACCTGCAAAAGCTCCTGATGGAAAGGGATGTCCTAGGTGTGGTATTTATGTCTACGCTGCTGAACAAATGCTGGCAAGGGGCAAGGTAAGTTTCAAAAATTCCAATATATAATAGCTTTCGCAGGTCTATTAGTCCAATATGTAGCTGCATATATTGACGTAAAATATATTTACCACGTAATTTTGGGCTAATACTTTAATTCTTTAACCAAAACCGAAACAAAATTTTGTTGAAGCAAAACCAAACACCTAAAACTTTGGTTATAATTTCTATGACGAAGGAAATAAGCAATATATATAGAGACAAATTCGGACAGTTTGCATGATTGTATACTGGCTTTCCATTATTTTATACATATTTGTTCTGTATGGACTTAAATAAACTTATCTTCTTTGATACCATGTTCTTACCTTAACCACATTGCTTCATTTTTTAGGGTTATCATCGAAGGTGCTTCAAGTGTGTACAATGCAACAAAACGTTGGACTCAACACTTCATTGCGATGGTCCAGATAAGGACATTTACTGCCGTGGTAAATAAACAAATTGTATTCATAAAAAAGGTCCTGCAAGCTGATATCAAATTTTTCGATAGGTTGTTATGCTCAAAAGTTTGGGGCACGAGGATATGGACACATCGGCATGTCGTCGTTAGGCCTTATGTCAGATATAAAGGACTCGGAAAGGCAGAGGTATGCTTAAGACTTCTTATAAAATGTAGTGCCGTCTTCTTAGCATAGTTTAAGTCCTCAATTAAATATAACTAAAAATAATCTGCCTAGAAGTTTGCCAATTGTTTTTTATAGAATATAGCGAAGGTAAAGATTTATCCCTACATTGTATATTTTTTAATTAAAATTAAGACCTTTCGGATAACTTATATATCCAAATTTTTGTAGTGATATGGCTCCAAAAAGCTCTCCAATAAATGTCGAGCAAATACAAGCCCCTAAAGGAGAGGGTTGTCCCCGATGCGGAGGCGTTGTTTTTGCAGCAGAACAAGTATTGTCCAAAGGGCGACCATGGCATAGAAAATGCTTTAAGTGCCGTGATTGTACGAAAACCTTAGACTCAATTATTGCTTGCGACGGTCCTGACAACGAAGTGTATTGCAAAACCTGCTATGGTAAAAAATGGGGTCCGCATGGCTATGGATTCGCATGCGGATCTAGTTTCTTACAAACCGATGGCTTAGGGTAAGCATTTGTCAGGGCTGGCCATAATATAAAAGGTTAAAATATTTTGTTGTATTTTTTAGCGAGGATGACGTTGCATCACAGCGACCATTTGTGGATCCCGACACTACCACAATAAAGGCACCCGATGGAGAAGGCTGTCCCCGTTGCGGAGGAGCAGTTTTTGCTGCTGAATTGCAATTGTCCAAAGGAAAGATGTGGCATCAGAAATGCTTTAATTGTGCAAAATGTCATCGTCCATTGGACTCTGTACTGGCATGTGACGGTCCAGATGATAATGTTTACTGTAAGTTGTGTTACGCTAAACTGTATGGCCCAAAAGGATTTGGATATGGACACACGCCAACTTTAGTTTCCACGAACCCAGAGTATACGCCTACCAAGTAAGTTTTTCATCGTCTTTAGCAGGTATTATGCTTCTACCTTAATCATTTTGTAGTCTGAACTGTAAGAATCCTTGTGGGCCTCGATCAATTAATGGATGTCCCAGATGCGGATTAGCTGTTTATGCCGCGGAACAAATGAAGAGCAAGCTTAACATATGGCATAAGCTGTGCTTCTTTTGTTCCGAGTGTCGAAGATACTTGGACTCAACGAATTTGAATGATGGACCCGATGGAAATATATATTGTCGTTCCTGTTACGGTAAAAACTATGGTCCTAAGGGCGTTGGATATGGAATTGGAGCCGGTACATTGACTATGGCTTAGATAAATGCGAACAATTCAAAAGTGCGTAGGTTTAACTTAAACCAACTTAAGATTGGGGATTTGGGGTTTGGTATAAATTATCGAATGTGGCTTCGTTTTTTCATAATATCTTTGTGGGGTCTCAGTCGGATCCATTTATAAATAAATTTAAGAGCGTGACCTAGAGACTTATTAAGACCATAATATATATATAAAAATTATAATAACGAAATATCCTTTAAGAGCGTGACATAAATGTAATGAAAATTATTGTTTATTTAAATAGTTAGGCTTGTAAATTTTTCGGTTAACTCAGCGCATTCGAATCGCCATTATAATTCTCATTATACTATACACAATATAAAAATATAGCGCTGAAACAAGTCGAATTTTCTCGCTTACCAAAAGCAATGTTTTATTTGTCAAATAAAAGTTCATTGTAATTTTGAGATTTTTTTGAATTAACATTGGAAATTGTAAAAAATTGTAGAATGAGTACCGCAAAGCAGGAAGATTCAAGCGTTGCTGACAAATGCGTTGCAGACATTCTAATGAAGGGCGGCAGTGGCATGTTAATTGGTACTGTAATAACGCTTTGTTTTTCCCGTCCCCGCACCTATCCCATCTGGTTGGGTCTGGGATTTGGTATTGGACTTGCTTATGATTGCTGCCAGACTCGCTGGAAGGCCCTAAATAGTGATGGTCGATGAAGTACTTGTGCGATGCCCCAGATTTGTTTCGATATTTGTAGCTTTTCAGATTGGATTTGGAGTTTTCTTAGAGAGATCAAATGAAAAAATGTTCGATTCAAACAACAAAACTAATTGGTGGTGTTTTTTTTTTTAATCAGTGAAATAAAGTGGTATAACAGATGCTTTATGTAAGACAATCTGTCATATGTTTGCTGCAAAATATACGATAAGAGAAAAGAATATTGTAAGTCATTCAGTTTATTATGATTATTTTTTAAATTTCCATAATCTTTTTAAGTCGTGATTGTTAGTCAATTTATATAAATTCTAGAAACCACCACTATTATTATGTAGAACACAAATTTCCTAATTGTTTATTCCGTCTTCTAGTCCAGCAGAGACTTATGGCAAAGTAAATCGGTGAAGAAACGATTACTAAGTGCCTGAGCTTACACATCCACATGAGTAGGTTAAATATGTATAAAAAAAAAACACCGAGTACCATAGTTACAAAATCCTAGCAACAACATTTATTAGCATTTGAACCTTAGCAACCAGGAGCTAGGCTGCATGTGATGGCAATTTAAATATGTACTTATTACATATTGTTTAATTTCTAGCATAAAAGCATGTGAATAAGTTTGGAAAAAATGAAGTGTCTAATGAACTTCTTTATAAAATTTGTTTTGCTTTCGTATATTATTTGCAATTTCTTTTATATATGTGTGCTTAGTGTTGATGCTCCGTTTATACATATTCCGGGAAATGGAATTGTTTCTGGGACGTATTTGAAAATGGAACGTGTTAAAAATATCAAAGCTTATCTCGGAATTCGGTATGCACATGCTGCAAGATTTTCGCCACCTGATATAGAAATAACTCCATGGAAAGGAATTTTTAATGCAACATCATTTGGGCCAAGTTGTTGGCAAAAAAGCATGTCTTCCATGAGCCAACATACTGATAAAGTATTGGAAATTATATCTACCGATAAGCCAGTTGATGACGGTTTTAAAAAGTATGAGGAGAACTGCTTGTATCTGAATGTTTTTGTACCTGATGGTAAGCTGAACGTTCTAAACGAAAATCCAACATTTTTTTAACTCATTTAGCAATACCTATTTTAAAGAAGACTGCTAAATAATAATTTTAATGCTTTGTTTAACACGTCGTTATAGGATTACCTGAAATAAACGGATACGCAGTCATAGTTTGGATTCATTCGGGAGACTTTTCATCTGGAAGTCCCTTGGATGTGGAACCATTTCAATTAGTTTTTAAACAAAAAGTTATTGTTGTAACTTTTTCATATCGATTGAACATATTTGGATTTTTTTCAACTGATGACGGCGAGGCCCAGGGAAACTATGGATTAATGGACCAATCTGCAGCACTTTATTGGATTAAAAAGAATATTAATTATTTTGGAGGCGACGCAAATCGCATTACCTTGATGGGCCATAATGCGGGAGCAATTAGTGTGGGTTTGCATATGACATCGGGAGAGTGGTCGAAAGGAGCTTTCCATAAAGCGATTATAATGTCGGGAAATCCATTGAATGCGGTTAAATATCCATACGACTATGACAATGCATTAGATCAAATATCAAGCATATTTGGATGCCCTCGAAGACCCACATCCATGTTTATTTCATGCCTGAAGAGAATCGATGCGAAACGATTGTCGGATAACTTGCCACTGGTTAGCTGGGGTCCAGTTGTTGATTTCGGTTTAAGTAATATCTCATATCCCTTTATCGAAAACCAGCCAGAAACATTATTTTCAAAGGGGAATTATCACAAAGTACCTGTAATTATTGGAGTAACTGATATGGAAGAAGTCCTTACGCTCTTTAAAGACAACATCGACTCCGAGATTAGCGCTAATGATTTAAAGGACTTTTTCGGTGATATTGCGATGAATGACATGCACAAAGTCGTTAAAAACTATGAATGGTGCTCGAACTATGAGCTTATATCGGATGCAATCAATTTTATGTACTCAGCTGAAACTAATGAGGATCAAGAAATAACTAACTCACAACTAATAAACGCACATAATGAAAAATTCTATATAACACCCATGCAAATATTTGCCGACATAGTTAGCAAGGATCAGCACGTTTACAGTTATATATTTAAGTTCAGATCAAAGGCACTCTTTCAAAAAATACCAACTTGGGTGGGAGTACCCAAATACTTTGATCAAGTATTTGTTTGGGGTACCCCATATATGAATAACGTTGTTGATTGGAAGTCGACGGATAAAAAAATTGCTGACATCATAATGACCTTGTGGGCGAATTTCGCCAAATTTTCGAATCCTACCAAAGCAAATGTGTATGTTAAATGGAATGCCATAAGTCAAGGTAATTTCTCTGTTCTTCAAATTGATGAAAATTTTAATACAGAAAATTTAGCAAATAATCAGAGAGTTCTTTTTTGGAAAACGCTGTATCCGAAAATAATTGATTTCTCTGCTGATTGCTGCAATTCTACAAATTTGGGATCAACATTTACATTGGCAAACATATTAAAAATGTATTTTTTTGTTGTATGTATTATATGGATATTATTATAAATATGCAATTTTTTTTCTTTTTGTTTCAATGAGTAAATAAATATATACATATATTCCAGTATACTGTTATGGTCCATTGAATTATTTATTGTTTAGCATAACTACCTTTTGGTAATTAAGGTAGGTTGGAATTAGATTGTGAAAACTTTGTCAATAAATAATGACGATTGGTACGAGATATTTATAGATGGTTACTGGCATATGTGGCATTTGTGTCACCCACTCAATGATACTTGACCCCATTTTCGGTAAAATTTATGCTTGCTCCACTCTATTTTTACCTCCTTTGTGGGGGTACGGAGTTAACTGTCTCTTGCTTTCGCCAGCCAATATCGATTTAAAGAGTTTAGAAATAATTTTTTAACACCAAAAGTTTTCGTAGTTTATTGGAAACAAATTAAATTTCTAAAATTCATAATCTAGACGTTATTTATTTACAATCAACATCATTTACAAAATTGTGAAAATGTTTATGTTAGTGTTATCCTAGATTTGATACATTTAATTGCCCATTTGAGTAATTTCCAGGATTTTATATATGTAAGTACACGAAAAAAGTGCTGAATCGAGTGCTTATACTTAAAGGGTAAGAGAGAGTGAAAATACGTAAAAATAATAGAAAAACATATTAAACATATTAGCCAACGTAAGCGAATGGAGGATATGGAGGAGGATAATAATTAGGGAATCCGGATCCAGAGTGCTGCATTGGAACCGTAGCTGTGATAATCTTTGTCACTGATGTTGGAATGATGCCAGTTGAGAAAATCGTCGTGTAGGCGGTTCTCGCTCCAAATGTTAGTTTTAGAATCTTGCTGCTCGTTTCAGTTACTGTTGTCTGCACAATTTCAGTTGAAGTAATCAACTGTTGCTGAGGTATGGGCAATAATGGATTGTAGAATGGATTTATCGAAAATGGATATTGCGATGATGGTGGGGATGGCAAGGCTACTGTGGAAACTTCTGTAACGTATTCGGTTTTTTCAACCACTCCAATGGACTTCGATAGTGTCCTTAATATCGTGTCTGAACCTCGCACAAGGGGCACTACATGGGACTCCCATAGGGTTTCGAGTTTTAATACAGGACGGGTGAAAGTTTGCACATTATTTGGTTGGCTCAAGAAATTCAATGGAATGCTATTTTTGTCTGGATTAAGAATTGATTCTTGTGCTTGTATGTTGGTCAAGTTGCCAATATTTTTTAAATCAACTTTATTTTTTCCTTTGATCTTTTCATCAAATTTATCCAAGTTGCCCTCGTCGCCAAACTCTAGATCTAAGTTAAGCTCAGAGCCGGCTTCGTCCAAATTTCCTTCAAAGTCTTTGAAGTTCTTGTTGGGATTGAAGTTATCACCCAAGGGCGAAATTGTCTGTGTCACTGTAATAAGGCTGGTATAATCGTAGGTTTGAACCAATGTTACTTCAATGGTCTCATTATTCTTTTCGAAAATAATTGGCAAGATTTGGGTTTTTAATTTTGTTTGAGTAATGGAAAATGATTCGGTGATGGTTTCTAAAATGGGTGTCTCAGATGCATCGCCCCAGTACAGCGGTTTTAACGTGGTTACACTGCCATCTAAAGACTTTTCTCTGCTTTGTGTAGACGGCTCTAAGATATTCTCGGTTAAAGGTCCATCATCTTCGGAATATGGCTCTGTGTGATCATCTTTAATAACTTTCTCAATAGTCGAGGTAACTGTTAAAAATCGTGTTTTTTTCACAACTCCAGCCTGAAATTAGAATATCAAATAATTAGAGGTTATAGCTTATGCAACTGATGGGTCGTTTGAGATTTAATCTTAAACTGCATCGCAAGGTCAAATTTTTTTAAAGATTTTTCAACTTACCTGGAATATAAAGGGACTCTTAATTGTAGCAATTTCATAATAAGTATCAACAAAATTTTGAGGTGTCGATATTTCCACATTCAATGTTTGTACAAAATTCTTTGATTTGTCGTCGTTATTATTATTATTATTATTAGCCACTGCACCATTTTGGGAACCAGATGCTTCCAAGTCTCTACCAAGACCAATCACTTTGTTTATTTGATTTTCATTTTCCGGATTAATCTCTGGTATATCATCCTCTGGTTTAGCCGTATCGTTTTGCGAGGTATTCGATGTTGAAGTAGTATTTGAGGTCTTTCTAATATTAACTTTAGGTTTAGGTGATGATTTATACTGCCATCTTCCAGGTCGTCGATTAAGTTTAAATGTGTTTGGGCTTGCAGTTGTAGATTCTTCAGCTAAGATCGTTGCAGTTTTTGTACGGAAAGAACGGCGAGAATTCGTTTCTATTACCGAAGGAGTTATAGTTATTTTAGAGTTTTGTGTTGTCTTATGTCGTCTAAAAAAAATTATATGAAACATTGAGATATAATAGGATAAAATACGAGACATTGTTCCTAATTTGAATATTTTTAAACAACATTACCTTTTTCCCTTGTTGCGTGATGACTTTCTTGAGCTCGTTCTTGGTTTCTCTGCTACTTCTCGATTAGTTTGTGAATTCTTTCGATGAGTTTTGGTAAAACCGTGTATTTGTGATGATGTTTCTTTGATTGATCTATTTGGTTGGATTGACGGCGTTACAGTTTTTGTTGCTCGATTGGCATTCGACGGGCGCACTTTGCTCTTTCTTTCCGGATTAGTCGCAGAGGCCGATTGAAGAACTTGCGCGTATTTCCCTGAAATGTATGTTCCCAACACGCTTGTTTCCCTAACTGTGGGCAATCCATTGCTCGTGTATACTTCACTTATCTTTGTTATGAACCCTGTGGGATGACCGTGGTTATTATCTCTTTTTGAGAGAAAATTTCTTTGCCGATCGGGATCAGTCTTTGATTTAAGATTGATCACACGATATGATTCTTCGGCATATTCTTCGGGCTGGCGGGAGAGTAGGTCATACTCAGGGATATTTACAAAGGTTTCAATTGGCGAACTTGTTATGCTGACATTTTGAAATTTCGATGAAAACGTCTTCGGTTGATTATTGATTAGATTTGAATTAAGAGGTGTGGGCTTAATACCATCTTTATCTTTATCCTTTTTGTTGGAGTGTGGCTTAGTTTCAATTATATTTAAATTATTACTGCTTTTATTAGGGTGAAGTTCTGAAAAGTACACACAAATTAACTTGTTATTTTTTGAATTAACTGTCATAAAAAATATGCGGAAGTCCATCATGGCAATTAGTACTTAAACTGGATTTGAATAATTGAAGCATGGCTATGTGGACTTTTGTGCTCAAGTTGATCATAAACCATTCTTGATGGAATACTAAACAAATTAATGGTTGACTTACCAAGTTGAGGGGAACTTTGTGGTGAGAACACCATAACAGTGTTCCCAATCGTAGTTGTAAAGTCCAGAAATCCATAGACGGTTTGAGTTAACAAAGCAGGTTCACCAGAGAAAGCTAGTAAAATAAGGATTAAAAACATGTCAAAATTATGTGCTATTTTACTGCATTTGGATAAATTTCAGCTTAGATTGTTTCACTACCTTAGTTTTTAAACAAAAAGACAAACATGTCTTTTAAGACTTAACAGACAGATAAAAAGAATATTTTTGACCTAAAATTGCTAAATACAAGATTTTGTTTATAAGTCGATTTATTTATTTGATATATTATGATATCTGACTTTTTTTCTTAATATACTGTGTGAAAAACTTACCACTTTTAATAAGGATACAAATTAACAGATATCGAAACATGATTCCAGCCAAAAATCCAGAAAAATGTGAATTTATTTACACTGAAAAAGTAAAAGTTAAAAATAGGACTTTTGACCAATCTTTTATTTTTGTGTGTATGTATATTTGTTGTTTTGAATTTATTTTTTTGACTAGTATAAGATAAATTTATTGGTTGGTAAATTGAGACTATTTGTAAAACGCTAGTTTTACAACTAATTATTATTGTTAAAAGGATTAAACAAATGAGTTTTAAAGAGTATACAAACTTCGGTCAGGAAGTTTGGCTACCCTTTAATTGAAAACTGGGTCCAATTGTTTTTCACTCGTTAGTAAAACATACACATATGTATGTGTGTGTGTGTATGTTTGTATAGTTAACGACACTATAAAGTCTTCATAATTTTGACCTTCTTTCTCGTATTCATGTTTATGAGCCATATTTGATAAAAATCTAACAACAATAATAAAAAATATTTGCAGAAACGTTTGCTACCAAATGAGGCAACAATGGAACGTTGGCCACTGGGTGGCACTATGGATTTGATGTGGAAATCGGAGTGAGCGAGATGGCATGATCTTATTATTTTATGATGAGAAGAAAAGTCTGAATAAAAAAGTGGTCGTTTTTTTTAATCCACATCTTCGATTTAGTATATAGACTTGACTTTTTATATTTCATACCTTTAAGATATGTAATTGTTAGTTGTGTACATAGAAACGTACATACACGTTTGCCATTCACTTTCATACAGGAAACTGGAAAGGGGGGGGGGGGGCACTGCAGGGGTACAAATGAATGTGTATATAATGAATTTAGTCCCGTTGCACTTTCAGTTGTCCAATTACGAATAGAAATCATATCACAATAGCACAAAAAACATGAAAATTTATTGAACGTTGTCTTTATATTTTTCAATTATAGACATTTCATTTACATTCACTATTTGTTGGCACGAATTGATGTAATGTTACAGGTATGTAAATTTGTCAAGGTGATTGCAGACTTTGAGTGGAGAAATCCACATAGATTGTCCAATTTTCTTGTTGTTTTGGTATTCATAAATTTATTAAATCCAGGTAGATATTATTTTAAACACAAAATAAAACACAAAGATACATACACAATTGGATAAAACGATCAAAGAAACAGAAACCAAAAAATAAACATGTTAGTTGTCTAATGCAACCAACGTTGAACCAAAGGTGAAGCATTCAAGTACCACAGGTAGAGTTGCACACATGCGCAAGCGTAACAGAAGAACGTAAAAGTGGTTTATGTGTGTGTGGCTGGCAAAGGCACTAGGGTTACTCAAGCACCGAAATAAAGTTTCTCTGTTGCGACTTGGTTTCTTATTTTTTTAGACGTTGTAAACTGCTACACCCTACCAAAAGTTGCTCAGTTGTTGAAAGCTGGCAAAGATAAAATTTAGCAAAGCAACTCTCTTCTCTTTCAGCTGTACTGTAAAGCGTATCTAAGCGGTAGAGCGGGCGCTATCATAAAAATACCTAAAAGTCGGATTGGCATTATACATTTATAGATATTTGCTGTAGCTTGATCTTTAATATTTTGTAAATGATAAATGAAATAAATGGAATAAATGTGTTTTAAAAATTTAATACGATTAGATTAGTTTTGTTTCAATATGGAAGTACAATTCTTTTTTAATTTGTATATTGTAAAATACCCGTTTTGTTTGATTTAAGCTTCTATTGAAATGTTTTATTTCTCAACATTTTTAATTTTAATATAATAATAAATATATAATTTTTGACTGTATATGAAGTGAGGAATATTAATTTCATTTTTCTTATAGAAAAATATTTCTCTCCTTGTCATCGAAATGTTTGAGAATTATTAACTTACATAAAATTGAATAAGTTACATATAAAGTAACTGGTATATTGATATAGTGATATATACCACATCAAAGAGCTAACTTTTATTTACGTAAACTTCATGCCTATTTTTGAGTAACTGTAATATACATTTAATTGAAAAAAAGAGAATTTCCAAATACTTATTTTTTAATTTTTATTTTCTAGTTCTGTATACTTACAGATATTGATATCATCTACATATAATCGTTTGATATCTTTACTGGACACATATGTACATTTGGTGTGCCTCGAAACCAAACGACTCGAATGCGTTTGCGCTTCAAATACAAACGCCAAAACTGGTTTACCTTTCATATGGCTCAGGAGCAGTGATTCCACAACTAACGTCATGTCGTTTTTTACAAGATTTATGCCTAAGGCAAAATTTTTTTTAACTGATTAGGGTAAATTCCGTACAAAAAATTTGTTTTATCGCATCTGACCTCGAAATATTCGTGATTTTTTACTCAGAGTGTGTATATTTCTTCGGACTATGCTTTATTCTATATGTTTTCTGTTATAGTTTAAAATCGTTACTTATTTTACCAACTATTCGGCCTTATGCTCAGTAATATTCAACTAACTTTGTTGCGACTTTGCAAGAGTGGGTTAATCTAACATAACCGTTCGCTCTCAGCAATGTGTATGCTCCATAATCAAGTTGCTACTACTGTACTGTACTCTATATTACCCTATACTTGTTGCTGCTGTTACTTTGGTTACTAGGCTAGCTTACTAATGAATAAAATCGAAGTAAATTTATTGGGAAGCTAAGGAAATTGTAATGTAGGCTACTCATACTACGCCTATCACGCAATATCTTTGAGCTGTAACTATGTAAACTGCAGTTTCATAACATTCCAAATTAATGCAACAAGTAAACTAAATGAATATGGGACAAGGTTAGGAAATGTTTTTTCTCAAATGTTTTTATTTTTATATATTTATATACACATTATTAACATTTTTGTACATAATGAATTTCAGTGTTATGAAAGCCTTTTCTTTTATAATTTACCTGTCAACTATTTTTTGGATTTTTTTGTTTTTTTCAATATTTTACTGTTTTTTTTACTTTTCATTTTTTTGCGTTTTTCGCTTTTTATTGATTCCATTGATGAACTTTTCAAACGTTTCTTAAGTTTCTTCTCCTTACGCTTCTTTTGGTCAGCTTTATCATCAGAATTATAGTCATTAGATTGAAGGACACCATCATGTTGCAACACGTCATCATATTTTAAGCCCAAATTATTGGATGAGCCGCTACTTTCACCGAATTTCCTAAACGGATTATCTGGTCGACGTGGTCTTGAGGCTGGTCTTGCAGCAACAGACGATATACTACGACCCTCTGCTTGTTGTTGTTGTTGATTTCTATTGTCGTTTCGACCAGAATCTTCACCAGACTTTTTATCATATTTACCTTTGGCCCTGTCTCGAAAATCGCGATTATTTCTATTACTTTCATTGTAAGTCTGCTGCTCCCTGCTGTCATCAGATGGTCGAGTTCTTCGACTTTGACTGGAATGCCTTTTCTCCGGCGAACTTCGATCCCTCGAATGCCTTTCCTTCTTTTTGCCATAGTGGTCCGATTTGGATCGGTGCCTATCATCGATATCCACACTTTTACCAGAAACTTCTCTACGATCTCTCTTCTCTCGCTCATCTCGCTTATCTCCCCTCGATCGATCTGGTGAATAATTTCTCTCATGAACAACTTTACTGCCAAGCCTATCTTTAACTGACTTACTACTTATACGTTTTGGAGAATGTCCCCCACGATCTTTGGGATCACTTTTTATTGAAACGGAACGGTCTTTGCTACTACCCTTGGAATTAATTACAACCTGAAACTCCACTGGTCTAATGGCATTAATAGCTTTAGCAAAGATTGCGTTTTCTGCTTTACGAATAACGTCGGATGTTATTTCAAAATTCTCCTCTGCATTGGCATTAGCTAGCTTTTTAAAAGGATCAGATAAATTAGCGCTTAGATTATTGTCATCCAATTCCCACTTCGACATCTGTATAGCGTCAAGCTTAGCAACTTTGTTCATCTCATCGCAATGTGATTCGCGTCCCTCTAAATCCAAAATCGAATAGTTTTTGGGCTGATCATTTTTCGTGCTTTCCGAAATATGTTGGTTCATCTCATTCGAAATAGAAGTAGATTCTCCGCGAGCTAGGTCAGGGTCTGGTTTGGAGTTCAACTTGCTAAGCAGATTTATTGCAGTGCTACTAGTATTTGATGCAGATTGTCTGAGAGTTGAGCATTGTGCAGCTATTTCGGTATCTGGAGAGTGTCCCTTCTTCGATTTCTCCTTTTTCTCCTTCTTGTCCTTTTTGTTCTTCTTACGCTCCGATTTGTCCTTCTTCTTTTTCTTACGCTCCTTTAACTGTAGATTAAGTTTGATCTTATTTTCCTTGCCCAATGTATTACATGTCTCTAGAATATCAAGGCTCAATCTTGGCGAATTCGCTAACATTTTTGCATCTACATATGGATCCTTCACTTTTTCTGGAGTTTTCGGAGAGCTTGAAAGATGTTTAAACGATTCCTCTACAAAACCAGATTTGGGTGGCGGCGGTGTGGGGCTTCGATAATTATTATCAATTAATTTTGAATCTTTGCTTTTGCTGTTGGACCTGTGACGCTTTCTTGGAACAACATCATCTTCATTGCTTTGATTTCCACGCACATTTTTGATTATCGGTACTTCTGGACTGTTTTTATTTTGCTTTTTGTAAACTTCATTGTCAGTTATGTGCGAAGATTCAAAGCCAGGTGGTGGTGGCTCTAATGGGTCTATCTTTGATCCGTATGGTTTGCTATGTGATTTTTCTTTGAAATCAGTTTTATATCCGACTCTTGGAGATGGGGAACGCCGATGGCCAGATCTAGTGTGAAAAAAATATATACAAAATAATTATATTATTAACACAAACCCCAAACAAACGAAATTTCTAACGGTCTACTTTTAATCAGAATCAATCGCTAACCTAGTTTAGATCGAAATATAATGCAAAAACTAATTAAGAGCGTAAAATGTATTTTAGCTATATTAAATATTGTTCCAAGCTCCTTTAGTCTTTAGTCTATACACATTTTTGATCACTATACTAAGCTTATCCGTCTGTATATGATCATCCGAATCACCGTTATCTTTAAAATAAAAGAATCATGGGAAAAACCCTCATTTCTATCAATATTAGATTATTTGCAATTAATTAGTCCATTCATAGCTATCGATCCGGATCTATTATTTTATTATGTCTACCATGAAATCTTTTAAAACTGCAACTGCAGCTTCTTATATATAGAGTCGGCTAACAAGTAATACAGACGAATAGCTTTAGTGATCAAAAATATATATATATATTAGACCCGTTTTTTTATCTAAACAATTTTATTAATTTTTTTCTGAAAAATAAATGTTAGCTGAAAAAACAATAGTTCCTTCATTAATATTCTGTTTAATTCATTGAGTTGAAGGACCATTCGTATACTTTCTTAATCATTTCGAAATTAAATTTTATATAAAATGGTTGTGTCGTCCAGGAAGATTATTCTTATTAGGCATTATAGTCTGCATTCACAGGATAGTTTAATTTTTTTTATCTCGCTTAGTTCTTTTAGTTTAGTGAAGGCTTGTTTAAAATATTTCTATTTTTGTAGTGGAAGAAACTTATGTTGATTAAATTTAATCTGGGAAATAGTTAATTTAAGTAAATCGTAGACTGATCCATTTGATTTGGTTTCAGCTAAGATAACGGTCATTAAAAAATAAGCTTTTAAATATAGCTTTTATAAAAACGGACTTAGTAAGCATTACCATTGACATAACGATCACACTAGATAATACATTTTGTCTATATATTATACGGAGTTCAAAAATTCAATAGTTGAAGATAAAATTAATTTACTTTCAAACTAACTAGTGTGCACTTTTCAATCTATATTGTTACTCAGACGGACTAAATATGATATTAAAATGTTATATTACCAAACAATAAGCATACAAATATTTTTTAATTATAATTTTAGAAATTGAAAAAAAATAGTTATGCTGCAACAACCTTTTCTGAAAGAATCTTATTTAGACAAAAAAAAAATTATTAAAACTTCCTATGAGATTTTTATTATGTAAAAATTCACGATTTTGCGCCATGTCTTTATTGAGGCAAAGTTTTGTTTGTTGGTCTCATAAGAACCCAAAATATGAAAAAAGTAATGATTGCAGCTTACTACGATAAAAACTGTGGTCAGTTTTTTAAGGAGTGAATGAGTATAAATATAAAATAGTTTTTTTAATTTCAAAGTCCTGGTTAATTTATGAGGGCATAAATAATATAAGTATATGATATGTGTATATGTAAAAGTTGTATAAACAATTTTATTAAGTAACCTCTTGTTTTTGTCACTAGGCGATTTTGATCCATTACACGCATGACGTACAACCCGAGCTGGTCGCCTTTCATGACTATAATCACGCTTTCTATCCCGTGATCTTGGTCGTTTCTCTTTAAAGTTGACGTCTCTTGGCGGATTCTTGTCATATGCTGGCGACTTGTAGCGATGACGCAGTCTATCCGGCGATCTGGATCGATGATGATCTGAGGTTCGACGACGATCTTCTTTTTGCCTTTCCTTTTCTTTCATTATTCGGTTAAAGGCTTCAAGTGGGTCGTCAATGAGGCTGAAACAAAATAAATATAAAATTTATAACAAGGAGCAAAAAAAATTTGTTGAAAATCAATAAAGTAAGCATTATCTTATTTATAGTAGGAAACGATTAAAATACATTGTAAGTGAATTTTTTTTTTTTATTCAATTAATGTAATGTTACATCAATATTTTATGTTAATTCTATTTAAATTTTTACATTTTAAGCTTTCTTACCCAGAACCAACTTTTGCTGCCACTCCTTGATAAATCGACGCCAAGCTTGGTGATTGAAATCTTTGCATCGGATTAATATTAATATTCCCGGTAGGTTCAAATGATGGGCGTATGGAATGTACAGTTTGCTGTTGATAGGGCACAAAGCTGCGGATTACAATAATTAAACATTAAAATATAAGTAAAAATTTTGACAACAGAAGCATGATTCATCGGCAAAAATTTAATGACGACAAAACAGTTATTTCTGTGAAAGATTAACAAAAGAAAATATACATTTAAATATTTCTTGACTTACTTCATAGGGGGCCGTTGACCCATGTTATTGTATCCATTATTGTATGGCGGCATTTGATGTCCTACCATGTGCAAGGGTGGACAACGAGGGGGCTGAATGTATGGGGGCTGCTTATACACTCCAATCCGATGAGTATCTTCTGGTTCGTTCACGACATGACCGTGAAAATTTTGATGTATTCCAACAGGTGTCGGTAGCAGACTTCGTTCGTGATGTTTGGCACCTTCCATTTTTGGTGGTGGTTGCCTTTGTTTTATATCATGCTCCATCATGTATTCTTGGTTTTGTTCGCGTCTATGGGAAATGGAGTCACCAGAAGGTTTATTTCCTATATATGGCTGTATAACCTGTAAAATTCAAAGTTTTATTATACATATGTATGTATTTTCAAACCTTTCTGCAAAATATGTGTTTTATCTGCTAATCTCACATTTAAATAATATGGACGTGGATGTTCTAGTTATTGCTGCATCAGGGTGAATTTATTTTCTTATTAAAACTATTGAATTAGGTTTTCGTTTTGGGGTGTATAAAGATATAACCTCTAATGAATTAAACTTACCTTTGCCGCTACAGCTGTTGTTGGCTCCTCAATTTTTTGAGGCATTTTAATTGTTATATTATCCTCATAATCCGAATCACACTTCTCTTTCTCTTTCTCCTTTTGTGCCTGATCAACATTATTTGCTGTTGCCGCCGAAAGAATACTTTTTCCATTCTCCTCCCCATTGATTTCTGAAGATTCTGGTTCTGGTTCTGGTTTTCGTTCTACCTTGTCAGTGCTTGAAGGTTGAAGAGCAGCAGCAGTAGTAGTAGTAGTATTAGAAGTTGAAGTTTCAACTGGTGGTTTTTCTACCTTTTTATCTAAAGAGAAAATAAATATGTTTTCTGTTAGTTTTGGATGAGAGTTTGACTTAACAATAAAATAAGAAAATTTTCTTCCGGATTTACTTTGTTTCGAGTTTGTATCATAACTTACCTGCTTTTAGCGTATATCCGGTTTCGCTTTTAAAAGCGTTAACAGAATTTCTTAAAAAACGATTCGGTATTAAAGATCCGGGAGAGCAGTTCTTTTCTTTGCAATCTGGACATTCACTATCCTCAGACTCCAGAAGAGACGTGCGTACACCTAAAGAGTTAATGAAAAATATAATAGTTTAATTTGTGTGTTGCATTAACTAAAAATGAATCTATACTCACAGTCATCGCAAAATGAACTGCCACAGCATGGTATCATTACAGCATCGACAAATATATCTCGACATATGCCGCAAATTAAATCTTCTGGTATCTCCTGATTTTGCTCGGCTGGCACCGCAAATTTCGATGAATCTTGATCCATCGCCCTGCAGATGAGAAAAACAGAAGTTGTGACAACAAGTAAAAGTACTCAGAAAACTTTTTACTTACATATCTGGTTTGTCTCTAAATGATCTTGGAATTCCCGTATTTCTTTTAACTTCATACTGCTCTTTGCCCAATATATAGGGACAATTTTTGATCCAGTGACCACTTTTCTTGCATTTATTGCAACGATAAGAGGCTGGCACTTCGCCAACTTGGGATTGCCCTTTAATGCGATGATATCTTTGGATAATACAAAAGATAAGATTTATTGTTCTGCCAGAGTCTGTCATCTGTCTGGGCTACTTACGTCTTTGGATCATAGTCCGCAGTGCTCTGCATCATCATTGCTTGAATTTTTTCCTCTTCACTTCCTTGCATTTTGGATAGATCCATATTAAAGTTATCTTGTTTATTAGTAGGAGCGCTGGCAAATGCATTGTCAGAAGGCGGTTCCCAACCCTTTTTTGTTGGATGGGCTATCGGTATTCGCGATATAATGAGAGTGGTATTTTTTGGTATTAGATAGGAATCATCTTTATATTCTAGAAATTCAAAAAATTAATAAAATTAGAAGAGGACTTTATATATGTTATAGGTATAATGTACGAACCTTCTTTACTCTGGGCATTTGTTATTTGGAGATCGAAATCTATAATTTTACCCAATCGTTTCTGCTGTATAATTTCCCTTTTCAAGTCGCCAACAGAAATGTGCAGTCCATCAAACGTGATTGTATCAAAATGAAGGGTGCTTTTAAATTTATAGTGTACCGACATTTTGAAGTTTAACAAAATCTAAAAACAAATTTAAAAAAAGAGAATATTCACATCTGACAAAAAACATACTTTTGGGTGTTGTTCTTCTTTAAAGTATTTTGGGTAGGGGAAGAAATTTCTCTTACTCGCAATTCAACTTTTTTGTTAAAAAAATTTATTATTGGTTTAGACTTATGCAGCTTGAGGGGCTTTTTTATATTGGTAGATATACGTATCAGGAGCCTTCAGGTTTAAACCAATGTGGAAAAAGATTGTTGATATTTTGAGACTGATAAGGCATTTTATAAATTAAAGTTATTATTTACTGCTACAACCGTTCGATGGTCACATTTGGTTTCTAGAAATTTTTAATAAACTTATGGAAAGAAAAATTAAAAATTTCTATGCAAGATGCACATAGATTTCTTTTCTTATCATTAGTTAAACTGAAACGGTTTAGTTACTGCGACAAACTAATGCAAACTGCCGGCAGTTGTTTTATTGATTATTTCGTGTCCCGGCCAAACGAAGTTAATTTGACTGTCGGTCCGGCCAAAGCATTAATTAGGTAAGGAAATAATGACACTGCTGCAGATGAAATGTGATGAAATGGTCAGGCGAAGTAAGCCCTGCTAAACTATAGTCTTAAATAAAGCCTCTAATAACGTAAATACAGTATGTGCTTCGTACAGCCGAAGGCAAATTAAAGATTTACCTTCTGATGCTATGACTAAGGGCTGAGTTAGTATAAGGACGCCGCATATAGCCAGACATGAAACATGGAAACTATGTACACACTTGGATCTTGCAAAACATACAGCATAAGTTCACATTAAAAAATGCATAAAAAAAACACAAAAGTACAGGTATATATGCACTTCCGATATCAGTTAAACGTTATTGCACTCATCACGCCAAGCCAGAACGAGAACCCCATTTTTATTTTGCACGCACATACTATGCACATATGTACATGTATGTACATTTGTATGCTTTCTTAAATATCCATAGCACATTTTTATTTGTATAATCAAGACCGCTAGTTATTATTGTACAGGGTCTTTCTGAATTTAGTGCACAACTACAAATAACTTACATTTCACACACACTTTTATTATTGTTTCACTAATATTTCTTTCTTGAATAATAAGTGTGTTAATCTCGCCTCACATCGTCGTCTACGTTTGTTATCGATATTTGAACAAAGTCTATAACATGTCAATGAGACGGAGTGTACATTTATCATTCGTTTGGAACGATGAAAACGGAGAACATTCTCAATATTTTTTGTTCAGATATTATGTTTCACTTGTTACCATGCTATCAAAAATACATTTAGCAGTTGGTTTATTGTAGAGTATGTATCTGCAAAACATACAATAGAGTATGCAAAACAAAACAAACATAACATTTGGAATGACCACAACTAGTTAATAGATAATTTATTAACGTATGAATATGAACTTTTCCAAACCTTTTAGACGAAACGACATACCAGTTCAATAAACATTAATCGCAATAACAGTTTTAAAAACCAAAAGTAATAAAGCTAGCTAACAATGAGCTGTGTACAGTAACTTCCTTCTGTGGGATCCGTTGCTAATTTAACGTACATGAATAATAATAATTTTTTTAAGCTGTATATGGAATTAAAAACATGTTGTCATCACTAACATACAACTAAGTGCCGTTCCTGATTCGCAAGTATGATAGGCTTCAACCGCCAAAATTTGTGCTTTAACAAATTAGTGTTAGAAAGGGCTTTTTTAATTGGGTTGCCAGATGTGCTGGCGCCTGACAAGAAATCGTTCAAAAATCAAATTACCAATTATCCGTTGATTCACAAAAAATGCGAGAACAGTTGTTATTTAAATATACTGAAATTTACCATCGAATAAAAATAACACTGGAATGAAATTACGTTAAGAAATTATATCTTTCGATATGGATTCTAATCTGCATTGCTTGAAGATAGGCAGTCTTTTCGTATTCTGTATTGAAAATATGGTAGAAAGGTTTTAACCACTATTTTGTAGCCTTAGTTCATTGACCCCGTAGAAAAAAGTTTTGTCACCCGTGTAGGGAAAGGTATTTTTGCAATAGTTAATACGTTATTTTTTATTTACTTTCAACTGAAAATACATTCCATCAAAAAATATACATTGGGCTTGCATTTTTAGACAAGTCATTTGGAAATGAACTAATTCAATTAACGTCTATTGACCCCTAAATCTAGTTCAATATATTATATGCATACATCATATTAAGATCAAATTGTTCTGCTTTGCTTTGTCCTTCGTTACAAAATTGACGTCAACTAGTTGGACTTTAAAGCCCAATTTACAAACAATGTTTGCATGGTATATATATATGTTTATATTATTTATATGTCTACTGTTGAATATTCAGTTCTAGGTTAATATTGATATAAAAGCTTCGCTTAAAAGTGCACTGCATGTTTTTGATGTAATTTTAAAATAGGAAATTAGTCACATATGTATTTATTTTTGCGTAAAAAACATTCTAAGATGCTTTCTGAAAGGCAAGTGTTGGACCTCCATTCATTTGGGAATACATTTATCGCTAAAAAAAATAATTGAGTATTCACATAAACACTCTATGCGGCTGTATAATTTTGCATTTGCTATAGAAATCAGTAACAAAATCTGACCTTGTATAGTATTACACTTTTTTGACAAAAAAAAAAACAAACAAAATTGTTAGATGGCTGAGGAAAAATGTGCGGTCAGAAAATACTTTTACTATTTTGTGATATATGTTTACGGAAAGTTCTTGTATCCATAGTTATATCATAATACTAGCCCAATCTATGTAGGTATATAGTATGTACGTATGAATGTATATGCATGTTTGTATATATTTGTTAAAAATTGTAGTACAGTATTGTATAACATTGTTGTTTTTAGCGGCTATTGAGAAAACACTCAAATATAGTTATGTTTTATGTTTTTGTTGCTCTGTATTAGATTCTTGTGGGCATATAAATGTATCAAACATTTTATATATTTACCAGTTAGTTTGGCTTTACATCAATTTAATTATGTATATATATATATATATGTAAATATTTGTATAAAATCCTATTGATATTATCTTATACAGAAAATGTATCTGGAGTAGCAGTTACATATAAGTAGTCCTTTAAAAAAAATTGCATGCGTACTCCATATTATTAATGTTATCCCTCACCCAAAATGAGCGACGCATTAGTAACTGGAGTAAATGGCTTGTTTCATTGACGCCGCCAATTCAATTGGCCAATTGCGTGACACAAAACAAAAACAAAAAAATGTGCTCGCTTTAAATATAATATGAAATTACTCTTCCACTCTATTGCCGCCGGATTTTTGTTTCTTGCTGCCACTAATTGGTGGAGTTGTTGGCACCGGAGTGGGCGTTGGTGTCAGTGACGTATTAGAGATGGAGTCCATATCATCTTCAAATTCAGCGTCTGCTGCCTGCAGAATAGTCATAATGTCAGTTGGAGTTTCCTGAAAAGCAAAATATATTAGCCAGTTTTTAAATGGAAATAGAATCCCCAGCCCACATCTAGGCATCCACGTGGAACAAGAACTAGATGAAATTACAGGCAGATACTCACTTTTATCGCATCAACTTGCTTACGTTCATGCATTGCACTTAATAGCTCGCGCAGGTGTTGGTTTTCCTTACGCAGGCGCTCCCTTTCCATGTCGCGCTCGTTGATTTTGGGCTAGAATTAAAGATTATGTCATTTGATTGCTTCCGTTTCAGACCTGTTTGTGGTTGTGAGTCACTTACCAAAAGCAACGAAATTTGCTCATTCAGTACACCAACAATGCTGCTGAGTGCATGACAGGGTACACTAGGCTCTAATGAGCTGGCATGCTGAATGCGGTTTGGACCACAAGTGATTCCCCCCAATCCAGTTGCTGCTGATTGTTGGCTGACAGTTTGAGTTTGTGTCTGGATTGTGGATTGTTGCAGTGTCTGTGCCGTCTGCGTGGAATTGTCAATCATAGAAATAGTGGCGTGAGCTTTATTTAATGCAGCCTAGTGGAATGAGAAATATTAATAGTCATAGCCTATTTAAGGAATTTTTTTTTAATTTACCAGAGTATCGTAGACATCACTAATTTTAACTTCGCCGCTAGAGTCATTTGCTATAGCTGCTTCATCAATAATTGCCACCGTTTTGGCATCAGTTTCGCTTAGGTTCTTTGCAGTTTGTTCATGCTTAGAAGATTCCATATCCGTATCGTTTATGTTTTCCATATTTTGATCCTCGGCCTCAACAACAACAACTGATGGTGATGCGGTTTCTGATTCCCCTTCCTCATTTTTTTTCGGCATTTCAGTTGGAGAAGCCAATTCATTTTTAATTTCTTTACTGTGAGAATCATCAACTGGCTCCACCGAGACTTTTGTTATTACTGATGTTCCTGTTCCAGGTGAAGACTCGCTACATTTAGACGGAGCCAATGGCGTTGTTGGCTTTGACTCGGTGGCTGATGATGATTTTGTTGGTATAGCAGGCAATCGCAACTCATCAATTTCACAGTAACCGTCATCATCTTCATGAATAGCAACATCATCGACATTGTGTGTATGCAGTTTCGGCATTAGCCGGGACATCGGAATTTGCGGTTGGGCCTGGGCCTGAGCCTGGGCATGTTGTTTGTTCGGTGGCGGCAGGGGCGGTGGCGACGGTGAGTGTGAAACAATTTTACGAAGCTTTTCCTTCTCATGACAGTGGCTACAGACCGCCGTTGAGACCGCCGAAACCTCCTGTTCTGGAGTAACGCGCATATATTCGTTTAGAATTTTCGTTAGCATCTGCACCTGATCATAGGCAGCTAATGCAATGTCGGCGCTATCTTTAGGCGCTTCCGGCATCATTGCAATATCGACAATCTCATTAAAATGCTCAACTGGCAAACGAAAAATATCGCAAATGATTTTTTGTTTCTCCAATAGACCATCGCGAATCGATGAGTCCAATCGACGTAATCGTTCTCCCGGTGTCAGCACTGGTTCCGCAGTATGGGCCGGACTAATACTTATTTGAATAGCTGCTGGGTCGACCAAGGGCGACTGCATGAGTAAGGTACGCGTATTATTGGAATTGTTCGAGCACACAATGCTCGCACTGTCGCGTTTCGAATGGCCACCAACTAGCCCATAGCTGGAAATGCGTTCATCCCCACGGGGCTCTGCAGTCGAGTTGTTCGATTCGCGCGCCGATTGCGTATGGCGCAATATTACGCCATTGTGATCTGCCTCACTATCCGCATAGTTATTATTCGACTCGCCGCAACTTCGGATTGACATGGAGCGACTAACAGATGATGAGCCACCAGCATCTTGATGGCTTAAACGCTGCTTATCTGTTATATTGTAGTAACTGACACTGTCGCTTGGAGTGGAATCTCGTCGACTGCTTCGCAGCTGGACGCCACCGTCGTAACTGCTATTGTTGGCTATTGGCGCCGGAGTAACTGTGGCCATAGGCAAAAGGGGCGCCAAAGGTGTGGTTGTCATTGTTGCTGTGGCTGCCATTGGCTGAACGCGATCGGGCGTTAGATCCAGCGAGGACTCCTTGGTGTGTGAGTGTGGTAGATTGGCAGACGACGGTTCATCGACTGTTGTATCATGACTGTTGGCAGAGTTCTTTGCCCGCGGCTTATACTGATGCGCTGCTGCATCCGATATATGCTTAAACCATCTGTAAAATCGAAAAATAGGCATAGTTTATTAAATGTAACATTGAAATTAATTTGTTATAGACAAATTATGGTAATTTATGACACTATATAAGATTTCACCTGGACACCAATGAAGAACGACGATTGGCTGGGCCATTGCTGCATTTGGCATTGCTTGACACTTCATTGAAACTGCCACGGCGTCGCTCCTTATTTAATTCTTTGCCCCCCTCACTCTGTTTACCGGAGATTAACAAAAGCGCACCATTGCATAAACTTCTACGGCGCGAGCCGGTAAAAACATCACCTGGCGACAGGAAATTCATAACTGCATTGCCAATGAGTGACAGAAATGGGATATTTCAAAACTTTCTGTTCGATTAATTCCAATGAAACTTCAAACTAGATATTTACTTTAACATTAAGTTTGTTACAGACTTTAGCTTATTTCAAATACAATTCTCAAGAACCGACGCACACAAATGCACGAGTGCGAATCTTCAGTCTAAAGACTGAAATGAATAAGTTTAACAATAGAAGAAATTCAGTGCAATTGTGTATATTTCACTCCAGGTTGAGCACAAAATACAAAAGAAAACAAAGAGTAACGCATTTGTATGCCCACGTCGACGTCGTCCAGTATACATATGTATACATATATATGTATATAGAAATCTGTATACATAAATCTACAATGAGAAATACGTATATATCTGCAGATGTTGTTGTTGAACAAAAATAATAAAAGAATACTTGTGGTAAACAAACAGCTTCCGTTTTAGGAACTAAATGTATTCTTCTTTACATACAGACACTACGACGACGTCTATAACAATATGTCTAAAATGTTTCAAATAATTTAGGGTCATTTAGGTTTAACTGGTTATTTGCTTGAACTTCAACTTGTACTGTTAACTTATTTCCCGCTTTGTTTGATATGGTATTATCTCTAGCTATCAAAAACTCTTTGTAGGTACTCGACGACGCCGAGCAAAAAGCGAGCGACTGAACGACTGACTGCGTAGTTGGCTAGTCATATATAATTTGCGAAAGTAAATAAATAAAGTTTTGCAAATATGCACACGCGCATTGCTCAACATGTAAGCGCCAACTGATGAAAACGGAAAATCTTACATCCGAGACAGTTGACCAAGCCCGCCGAGCTGCCTATAGCTTATCCGACAGAGAACCAGCCGAAGTATTTCATCAGTTAACGAGAGAGGCGGCAGTGAATCACATTAATGGATAAATGCGGATAGCTCTTATGTCACACAACTTGAGCAACATAATAAAATAAATCGGTATATCCGTATTGTAAAACTATCTATTTAATTCAACCAATTTATTTTGTTAAGTATCTATTCTAAGAGATAAGCCAACGTCCTTTAGTCGTACAAGAGAGACACCCACCACAACTTCAATTCAATTAAGTGTCGTCTTCCAATTCGAAATGGGGAAATGTGAGCAAAAAGTCATACTATATGTATATTAATTGGATTCGCAATTGCTTTCCTTTGGAGGATCCGTTTATTATTTTCTAAGCTTGGCGATTAATTTTTAAGATGAAAAGAAATGTAATTTCAAAAGGCTCCACAAAATAGTTGACTTAACTAAAAAACGCATTTATTGCAGCTGTCAATAAGCTGACAAGTCAAAAATACTTCCTTCTCTTTGTGCCTCCAACAAATATTATTTACAAGGTAGTTTAGTCAAGGTCTTGAATTTTTGTCACTAGCAATCACATTTATTTCGCGAATATTGATGGGTAGACTATCCTCTTCGCGCACTTGATTAGTGATTACCGTCATAATGTAGTTTTCCCATTTGTGGGAACCTACAGCTACAGATTGACGTTAGTTGAAATTGGTTATTTGTTAACAAATATATTTGTTTGCCAAAAGCGGCTACTTTCCTTATAAGGATTTAATAAAGTTGTTCGAACTGGGTGAGTTTCCAATACAATAAATACTCGCGGAAAAGCTAAAAGCTTTCAACTGATGATTGAATTCAATTGTAATGGCATCTACGGATTGTACTATATACTAATAACAATAGCGGTAAATACTTACGTTTTGCACTCTGAACTGCTTGGGGCCCGCAACTCCAACATTTGTGATGTCTTTGTTTTGATTAGGAAAAACGAATTTTTATCAGCTGCTTCTTGGCGCACTAATGTCTCTGAATCAATATTCATAATTGGACTAACAGGTTTATTGTTGACACCAGGTGTATGAAGATTTTTCAACAAATATTTATCATCCTATAGAAGGAAAAAAAACACATTTTAGTGAAAATGCGACTTAAAATCATTAGATTCGACTTGCCTGTTTAGTGAGCAATACAATCATGTTTTCAAATAGCAAACCATGAAGTTGTATGCTGGGATTCTTCTTCATTGTCAAATTTCCGTCGTGTATAAGGCGATGTTGTGTTAAATCTAGCTTTCGCTCGTCCTTATCCTTATCGTACGACGATCTGTCCAATTTGCGCTGTATGTTCTGAAGCCTGTAAAATAAGAAAGTAAGCAATTTTAAAATTAATGGTTGGTTAATATTTTGGAGGTAAAAGATGGCCCCTTTTTTTTATACCCCCCTACAGAAGGTATCGTAAATTTGATCAGTGACCGTTTGTTCGTCTGTCTGCTCCTAGGTAAACTAGTCTGTCAATTTTGAATCTATGTATGCTCTACTCCTCGGAGTTACTTTAAGAGAAGATTACTAACTAGTAAACAATTGCTTGAGTTTCTATATTGTTTGGTTCAATGTTCATTGAAACACTTTAAAAACCTTCATTATTTTGGCATCATTCGTTTAAGCATTGTGACCTAGAGATTGAGTGAATGTGGTGCTTTTGAACTGAAATACTATTTTTAAAAAGATGACGTAAATTGGCGGACGTGAGTAATTCATTTCAGTTCGTCAACCAAAATAATAATAAAAGCTGTTGTAAAGTATATTAAAATGATAATTAATCATAGGAATCAGTCATACTTGTGAGCATCCTCTGCCGTTTTTACAGCCTTGTTCACCTCGACCAGTATTTCTTTTGACGACTCCAAGGCACGCTGTATTGCTTCCGCCTCGGATTTATTTTCAGGTACCACACGAATTGTAACTTTATGTAGATTCTCAAAAAGCAAAGGATATTTTGTTAGACGCTGCAAAACAGTTGGCAATAAATCCTTTAATTCGAGGCGTCGGCAAGCCTTGTGCGATTCGGATTTCTTTAGCAACTTTTGCAATTGCTCATCCTTATGGCGCTTCTCCTTTAGTCCCTCCAGAGCAATTTGCTGACGGGCACAAAACTGGGCGGCATATTCGCGAAGAACCTCTCCAGATTGGCCGTCAAACATGTCTGCCAACAGATCACCAATATGAGTAACCACATGATTGTGCTCAACTCGACGTTGTTTTAATTTTTGTTCAAAGTTTCCATGCAGTTCTCGCAACGACAGCAATGCAGGTGGAAATAACAACAACAGATGCTCGTGTGGAAGTAATCCGCTTTCATAGAGTGGCAAAAAGAATAGTCGATCCAGCAATTTGAGAGTACGCACATGATTGCGCTCTGTCTGGTAGATTTCTGCACGAATAATACAAATTAATACTGGAAAATGTATCACGGAATGCTAACGGGGATGACTTACCATTTATAATTTCTTGACGTTTCTTTTCCGCATCGGTGAGAGCGGCTAGCATTTCAGCAGCCACCATTGAACTCCAATCGGCTTCATTGAGATCGTCTTCATCATCACTTTCAAAGTTCCATTGCCGTTGTAAGAGCGGCTGATGACCGGAGTTCCAAAAGCTGGCATTGCTAGCACTGCTGCTACCCACACTACTCTGAAAGGAATCCTGCTGACTGTGCTGATAGGCATGCTGCTGTATGAGCAAATGTGGATGTTGATGCAGGTTGCCGGCCGCCGTGCCGCTGGCTCCCGGTATACTTCCTCCAGCCACTTGTTCCATCGAAGTGCTTGGGCTTTCAGAGCCAGCACCACCGCCCGATGAAAGACTAGAATTCGAACTTGCTGTATAGTTGGCATTGGAGAGACCCAAATCCGGTTGATCATCGCTATATAAATAAATAATAATTCTCATTTTAGAATTTAAAATTTGATAGTAAAAATTAATTAAGGATAAGGGGCTCAGTGAACATTGTCTCTGGTTTTTTCCACTCATTGACTTGTTATTCGTTTCGATTTGCCTTACTTGTCGTATGTATAGCCTTTTAATTCTTTACAACTCGTGCTACGTGTAAAAAAATTGTTGCTTTTCATTATTTTGTATTTTTTTATGATAGAAAGTCCAGCGCGTAAAAACGAATCGAGCCGAAGGAGCACTGCTCACGTCGAGTTCAACGCGAAAACTGCCACTAACACTTAAGTCAAACTAAACCAGCTGCTGGTCCTACGTAATGTTGATTTAACGTAGCCAATATGATTGTAAGACAATAGCAACAAAAGCATACCGACCTGAAGGACTACTGGCTGACTATCAAGCTGCCTGGCTGGCCCACTGACTGAGTAGTCAGTCGAACAGTTTATCAAACAACAGAAACTAACAGAATATATACAGGATACATACATCACTGTATCTACATTGTAGCGTAGTGTGTCGCGCACCAATATAATCGATGCCATTGCAGGCGTTTACTCATCTACAACACCACCCGCAACCTATTTAATTATTGTCTTTAACAGAAGACGTAGATACTCTTACGAAAGTAATAACAGTCGAAGTCAATCATTCAACTAGTTCTCATCCACACACATTTGAAAAAGTTCTAAAAACGCATTGTACTAATACTGCGCATGGAAATTTTCTAATCATCTAGTGGGTGGCTGGGCCCGTTAACAATATATACACTCGATTAACTACATTTAATATCAGGGCAAAAGAACGATATATGTACGTAAAAGTGCACCCTTCAAAGCAAAAAACAAGTGAAAGTAAATGGGGCAAAGTGGGGAAAGTGAGATGGCGTGACAACGGAAGACAACATATGGAAGCATTGCGACCCAATGCACATTAATTAGTATAATTAATATCAGGTTACTTTCAACCTAGTCTTGTGGCAAAAGCAAAAGGAAAGGAAAATACCGTTGTTCGGTTAGATGCGAAATTTTTAGGGAGCGGCATTGTCCTCCAAGCCCTTTTGTCTGTCTACCGTAATAGGAAATGAAGATTGTAATGTATGTACATATGTATGTATGTACACACAAATATATATATGGGCATCTAGACTACTTTTGCCTAGATGAAAGAAATGTAAACTTACTTGGGACGTGACGATAAACTTGGATCCGAGGTCTTGCGGCGATTACTACGACTTCTTTTGCTTGACAATCTTTCCTTATACGATTCAGAACGATTCACAGAGACTGGGGCACTTTTAGGCTGATAACTGAAAAGTATATAACCGTAGTATGTATTAAATGCATTAAACAGTGAAAAAAATATATATTAATACCGTTCTTTGCGTGCATCTTTTTTATCAGGAGCATCCAATGAATTTGGTTCCGCAATGCCAGATACACCGACAGCCCCTATCAAACTACTAGACAAGGCTCCCGATCCCATGCCCGCATTGGAAAGGTCTGCAGAGAAACTTGGACCACCGCCGCTTGCAGTAATACTATCGTTGGCATTTGTTCCAGCATGATATGAATTCTGTAAATCACTGCTGTTAAGCGCCGAAGTATTCGAAGATGCGTTGCCATTAGAGCGTAATGAAATGTTAGCATCTGGTCTGCGATCTGAAGGCTGACGCACAATGGATGTAGACGAGACGCGTTCTGCTGAAATTATAAACAATACGAGAATATGTTTAACGCCAGTCCATTACCATTGTGTACAATACTGAATAAAATTGTAAAATATGTAAAAAGTTTTAGGTAAAAAGCGATTACAGTATTTGCCTCCTCACCGCCACTTAATTGCTGAAAAGTTTCTGGTTTCGGCAAAGATTTATGCTTCTTCGAATTAATCTTAGCAGCAACTCTCGATGTTAGGGAAGGCGACGACTTTCTTGATTTTTGTACCTCATTCTGCCTTTCTTCCTCATTCGATTTCTCTGTGTCTACTAGAGAGCAAATAGGACCGGCCTTCAGTTTTGAACTCTTTAAAAGCATGACGTTCTTATCAGTTTTTGCAGTGTCACAATCTTGAGGGGCAACTGCAACAACTCCAGTCGTTTGGGGTTCACCACTCCGTAGGGAAAATTTGAGAGCAATTGGATTTGATCTTCTCTTCGTCAACGATGATTTTCCCCGTATGAGTGAGAAATCATCTGATGCTAAAAGCTTTTTGTTGTTCATAACAAATTTAACAATCGCTTGCAAATTGAGAGTGGAGTGGACCTGTGTGTTTTTTTGATGTTCAGTTTCAGCTGGCACCATTTTATCTCTAGATAAGTCTTTTCTAAGCTTCGCGTGGGAGTTCCCGTTGCTTGAATTGGCGGCCAACATTTTTCGCGAACTCCGAGAGCGGCTTAGGCTATGTCCTAGCGGTGTGGAGTCATTCACTTTGCTTTTGGAGGAGCTTTTCTCAATGCGGTTGTGTTTGTATTTGGGATCTGTGAGAAGCATGCTCGTTTTGCTTCGTGAAAGCATTAAGCCTCGCTGCAATGGGGCGACGTTTTTGGAGCCATCAATGTCCGAAGAGTCACTATCGCTCGATTCACTGCTTTCGGATTTTTCTTTAATTCCCACGTTGCTCGTGAAAAGTACAGATCCGGTCCTGCTGGCAACTGGACGCTGATTTAAATCCTTTTTCTCCATTAGCTCACTTTCCTCTTCGACTAGCTCGTTAAGTTGTAAATTCGACTTTGGTTCTACTTTATAAAATATTGGTGGGGATTTGTTACGTTTTCGTTGAGGCCTTTGCGGCTTTATCACATTTAAAGAGGTCTCGCTTTCCGATACTCCCACCGGTTCCTTTTTTGTCATCTTTTCTAATTTCGGTGTTTGAGTTTTACGTCGAAAACTGGAACGTCGGAACTTTTGAAATTTAGACATTTCAGGTGAAGGTGGAGCAGGCGCATCTTCTCCATTGGGCGGCGTAGCATCTCGTTCGCCATTGGAAGCATTGCCGCCGATATTGCGAAACCACATCTTGATATTGATTTTTACGTCATACGCAACTTTTAAACTTGGTTTAACAATCAATTCTGAATAATCGTTTTAACGTCGTCGCTTCACTGTTTGTCATGTTTCTCCCCTGTTTGTACATATGTAAACACCTTTACAACAAAAATTTGCAGAATATATTAGAGATATCTACAGTACAACGACGAGTATACATTCCAAATAAATATACATACACACACACAAACACACAAATTTTAAGTGTTTTTAAACACTCGAAATGGATAAACGCCAAGAAATATATAAGTATGTATGTATGTATGCATGTATGTATGTTAGCCATTATACCCATGCATATGTACATATGTATGTACATATGTACAATTGTACAAACATGTGTCCAGGGGGAGGGTGTACGTTTTGAATATACATATAAAGTCAGTCAGTTGATCTGCGCAATAATTGGGGGTTAAGCAATTGCTTCTAAGATGCCCGACTGCAGTGTGTTTTAGTAAATTGATTTCATTTTTCTACATATTTGTCACCTCCCACTAAAGCAACGGTAAAGTCGAGTGTCATGACATGACTAAAGCTCAAAACACGCGCAAGCAACCAAGAACCGTTATCAACTATAAACATGTAGTACATAAAATACATACACGTATTTTTACAATTGCAAGTATATGCACATAATAAATACGTATACATATATACATACATATGTATATATGTATGTACGTACAATTATCTATATAAATTGAATAAAAATGTATGAACAAAAAGTGTTCGCACAGAAGATACCCCCTCCCTCTTGAAGGCCTTGCTTGCATACAAATACAAATCACCGCAGATGGTTAACTTTTATTGTAGCCATATGGCCAAAATATTTAGTAGTTTATCTAATAATCCTAAAGATATTAGAATATAGGAAATCAATAAAAATTACTTAGAAATGGTAAGTGTATGCAAAAATCGGCAAAACTTTACAGTACACAAAAATAAAGGCACACATACAATGAATTGTCTATATATTATACATATATGTACATACATATGTATAGAAAATTGTGTTCAATCGTCGATTATATCTTTTTAATATTTTAAATATGGGAAATACATAGATAATATAGTATTTACATATGTGTTTGTGTATATGAATTTATTTTGAAATTTTGTATACAAAACGACAAAAAACCACATGTTTGAGTCATTCAGTTATTTTGGAAATGTAGTAATAAATACGCGGCTACATCTACCGTAGATAAAACTCTATATATGTATGTATGTACATTGGGTTAATGTGCATTGTGTTGTATAGGACTACACACACATACAATTTCGTGTCGTTTCTATGTATGTATGTATGTGCCAATATACTACATAATAATTATTTCCGATTTGCGTATTTTTAACAAAAGTGAACCTTCTTGTATTTATTTAAAGAACGAGGCGCCCACAATTATGTGCACATTTATTGAAAAAAGCTTTTGCGTTTGAAGTCATTCGCAAGAGCAGACTCGCAATGCGATATTATTATTATTGTTATTATTTCTTAATGATGATTTGTAAGATCGGTTTATTTTATTATTTTTTGTTTTTCT
Organism: Drosophila nebulosa; assembly: GCA_024703675.1. Lineage (NCBI taxonomy): Eukaryota > Metazoa > Arthropoda > Insecta > Diptera > Drosophilidae > Drosophila > Drosophila nebulosa. The sequence continues at coordinate 8,899,668 of CM045725.1, read as the reverse complement.
TTTTCAAAATAGAGAATACGCGTCAACAACACTGGGAGAGTAGAAATGGACACTGAACCAAGAACTTTTCAACGAATTATCAAAAAGCTTTAATAATTACATACATATGCAACCGAAAGCTATGAATAAATATTAATGACCGTGACAGGTGATCGCCAAAAAGCTTTGAGTGAATGATTCTTGGTTCCTGTTCGATCTATTGGAGGTTTGTGACTCGGACTGATCGATAAATTTGCTCATTATTATTTAATCAGGGTTATCATATACACATATTTATATATTTGATGATGGGGAAAATTCGAATGATGATATCTAAGATAGAAAGTAGAAATTGCCTTTAAATTGCAAAAACTGGGTTTTTGGGATCCTTTTTACTTTTTATAAATTTATTTTAGAGCCAGGGGTAAAAAGTCCACAATGCCCCGTTGTCGACGGCCTATAGAGACATTTTTATTTAAGGGTACGTCAAGTCAAGGAAGATTTTATGTACATTTATGTTTGAATATTTTCTTCAAAAATGCATGATTTTAGTTATTTGTACAGATAAAACATCAATCGAACTGAAGAATGATATGTACAAAAATTAGTTTAATAATTGGAATCGCAATAGCACTGCAGTAAGCAAAAATTGAGGGGCCTGGTTTAGCTCGAAATGCTGATAAAGAATAAATATACAGATAAAAAGTCCGTTTGCTGTCTGGGTTTAATATAATCATTAGCAAGCGTTAAGGGCGAATGATATATATGTACACACATACATATGATATTTACCCTTTGAGCTAATTTTCGGAAATACATCCGGCCCTATGTTTGTATTAGGTAGAAAAACTTCAGAGAAATTCTGGTTTGACCGGTATACCCGTATATTTAAACATACAATATGAATGCATACATATGTACATATGTATGTATATATCAATTATTTATTAATACAATAAACATACCATTTAAGTTGTACAAGACAAACAAAAAACAATATGCACACAGCACGTGTTTAATCTGTTTATAATTTGTTTAAAGAAACGTAGACCAGAGAAATTAAATTGACGCCGTGCTATTCTGTTTGCCGTTTTCAAAAATGCTTCAAGGTCTATTCTTCTTTATTCTTTATACGTTACGCATCGTAGCCACTCTTAACTCAACCACCCAAACACCCACCCACCAACCGACCCACAACACTTCACATCAAATGAACGGAAACAGATGTAAACGTTCACATTTTTTGTATATGAATAAAAGCATTTTCATTATATTAAGCGTAATTGATTATTTTTAAATAAACATTCAATGCGATTGCTATAATCCGGGATTGATGGCAATTAATTAGAGAACATGCATTTGCCTTCAGGTATACACGCAGCGCACTCACCTTGACCACCCCATGGAAGCTTTAACAGCCGTTTAATGCTTGCGCTGCGACGCACGGACGGTATAACCGGTTCAATATCCATTTCGCTTGTTTTTGTGTAAACGTACTAATACTATTTGGGCACTTTACGCGATGACTAAAACGCACTACATACATATATATGTATGTATATATATATTAAATATAACAGAATAAAATGTCAAATGAAATATTTTATAATATGCATCACCGTTATTTTAAAAGTTTATACATACAAAAGTTCGTGTTCGAAAAAGTTATTCGTGCCTGTATTAAAGGAGCGTTTATAATTTACTTTCTACCTGGTCAAAAGGGCATGTGTGTATATAATAAGTTCTTTGCAATGGTATACATATATGCACAGTCTTATGTATTATAAAAAAGATCTGACCACATTTGGGGTAGCAACTTAGGTAAGACCTAGCAAGTTTAACTTATATGTATACATACATGCATATAGAAATATTAATATATATGTATGAAAATATATAACAAGTAAAAAGAAGCATTTGCTATGGTTCCCGATTTCAATTGACAGCAATTTTCTTACGACCGATCGGCACACGGGCTTAGTGTTTATATTATCTTTCAGTTTTGACTTGACGCTTACATTTCGTTATTGTGAAATTTTGCTTATATAAAGGTACAAAGTTATATTCGTTGTAGGTATTAAGAATTGCAAAGCCATATTGTATACACATTTCGTTTAATGAATGTTTGTATTTGCGTATTGCTTTCATTCACTTTAGCTTTCATTATTTTTTGTTTTCGCGCATCTACGTATACTGGATTTTAGTACATTCTTCTCTTCACGCGCGGCACACGTCCGTTCAGTTCGGCAAACGGCAAACGAAAAAAGTAAACAAAAGCAGCAAGCAGCTGTTAAACCGCCATCATGCCGCCAAAAAAGCTACATCTCGGAATAAAAGCGAAATTGGCAACACTGACAACTCTCACACTCTCTCTGACTCTCTCCGAAACCAGTCGTGTGTGAGAATTCGATTGCGATTACTCTTTCGTTTAGCTTGAATTTAGCATCCCTCCAAGAGGAAAAATATTATAAGCAGGACCGAATTAATGGAAAATGCCGCCTTGGGCGCAGTAGGGAATGGCGAATTGCAAAAAATGGTTAAGCTTACCGTTAGTTAAATCAGCGTCCAAATCCTCGTCTTGACGAGAACGTTTCTCATCTAAAACGAAAACAAAATAATAGGAAAAATTAAAAAACTTCAATAACCATTATTTGTCTATTATTTTAACTTACTTGCAATGAAATCGCTGGTCCGTGGCCGAATTTTATCCATAAATTTACTAATTTTGTTGTCATTGTGGGGATGCCGTTTAGCCTGAGGAAGGGGACCAGGACAACTCTCGTCTAATACTTTCGAACATGGACGGTGAATATTCAATTTACAGTCTGCGGTAGAAAAATACTCAACTGAATTAGCCTGCCAAATGTATACATACGTTTTACAACACCTACCTGTACAATGATAACCCTGCGGGCTCACACCCCAGATAATCGTCTGACAATGATTGCAGTGCGTCACTTCGTAGTATTGACGTAATACCAATGGATGACCACGTACAACCATCTAAAAACAACAGGAAACATCTCAAGTTAAACAAAATCACAGGCATTGGGAAGCTTTAAGTATACCTTTCGATTTTTGCCTATAAGACGTGATTTGAAACTTTTCTCTCGACTCACAAAATGGTGCACACGATCCACTATACTATTCGGATGGGAACGTGTATTAAATATACGATGAATCACTGTCGAGAGCGCAGAGCACAGAGCAAGTTTTCGTGCATCTTCCAGCGGCAAATCCTTTTCAAACTCCTCTCTATTAATTTTACAAAAAAATTATAGATTAGAAAAAAAAACCATATAGGACTCGTTTTTTTCTTGCTTTACGTACATTAATAACTGTAGATTGGGCATTAGATACTTGTCAATGATCTGTTCCCTCTGTTTGTCATTTTTCGCTTCAGCTAGCTTATCGTCAGTCGGTCCGTAAATAGTTCCCAGACCGGCAGTTCGCTTTTGCTGGAATTCACGCAATTGCTCACTTATTATGTCCTTTGCACGTTTACGGCTTCGCAAAAAGACGGTGCGCAATATTTCAACCTTATCGAATTCCAGTTGCAAAACATTATCCACCTCTCTTGCCAAGGATTCATCTTGACGATACCAAGACAATGGTGCACGCGGCACAAGGAATGTTGAATGTATCTCATAGGCCCATTTACGCATATCCTTCGATGTTCCCTCTTTGTAAAGTTCTGTGATTAAGTAGAACAACAGCGGCGCCGGTTCCGAATTGGATAGTACATAATTAAGAAAAACGGCCAAGAATGTAACATTCTCCGCTTCGAGCAAACGCGTCATATTATTGAATGGACCATTTTCATCAATAAACGGCTCTTCGGGATCCGAAGAATTTTCATCCTCCATGGATATAATCTCTTTTTGTGTATCAGTTGACTGAGCGGCCTGCATGTGACTGGAATGTAAGGACTTCGGCAGAGACGATATAGGGGTAAACTGATGTGATTCTATGCAAATTCCCGCACCACCACTGCAGCTCTCGTTAGGATCTTCAGGTACTGATAAATGCGAGCTGATCAGATAAGGCGGCGGTGGAGTTCCTGGTGGTGTGATTTCACCGTCTTTTTCCACAATCTCCCAAGATCCAGATGTGGTTTTCGTTAACCGATCTAAGGCAGATAATCAAGATAAGCTTCAGAATATAGTGAAAATATATTTCTTTTAAATTTACCTGGGTGTCTAGGATGCATATTGTCTGGCGAAGAACCAACACGTCGATGTTTAATTTGGCTTAGGTGCGGTGTCTGACCCAGTGCCTGTGGAGAATATTTTACAGGTAGTTATTACAACTGTTTGACAGATTTATAAAGCTTTATAAAACCAAATACTATACAATATTATACAGTGAAAGTTAAAAAAACATAATTTTGATCACAATAATAGAATTCGTATGAAGGGTTTTTGAAATGATTTTAACAATGATTTAAACATAAAGCAAATGTATGATTCAAAAAGCATTAATCTTTATGCGGAAAAGTACTAAATAGTAACATTCGATTTTTTGCAAAGAAGAAAAACTTGGTAAGGTCAACAAAAGTTAAAGAAACGAGAGTTGGAGTAAGATTGGGACTGGGCAGTGAAATTTCGCTAAGACTACTTACGACTGTTGGCATATTACTAACATGTTGCTGTTGCTGTTGTTGATGCTGCTGCAATTGGTAGAGAATGTTGGGCCGTTGCGATAGCGGAAAAGCCGCTTTTATGTTGTCATTTTGGACGGCCGTACATGTCGATACCAAAGGATAATTGAATATTGAATTCAAAGAATTTGGCTGTGAACGCCCCCCCGTGCTTAGATTTTGGCAACTACCACGATTTGCTTCATCAGACAATAGGCCAGGTTGTCGTGGCGGCAATGGTGGTGGTCCACAGTCCATTCCCACATTTTCTGTATTAGAATCCAATGTTGCACAGGCGCCACTGCTGCCAGTATTTGATTCCATTTGCAAAAACATTTGCGTTGTCATTTTAGGATCGGAGAGGGCTTTAGTCTTAATCTTTGAACGTTTCGATTTTACATTTGCCGGACTGTCATTATTAACAACAGCTTTTGAATGTTGCGGACTTGTGGCTCTGTCCAAATCGGAAATGGGTGCCAAGAGATTGCTATTATTCGGTGATGCATTACCATTGCTTTGATCCAAAGCTAATTGTCGCGGTGGGTTTCGTTGCGGCAGCGGTGGCGGTATATCTTCCTCTATTAAACTTTTTGAGATTGAAAATTTGTTTTTATGCTTGGCCCCCGATGTGGACTTGGGGGACTCCTTAAAACGATTCTGTTGTTGTTGTTGTTGGTAACAATATGGCTGCGCTGAATTACGTTGCGGATTGTGCTGCTGCACGGTGGGTGAAGTTGTATTTTGATGCAAAGATTGAGACATAGAATTAAATGCATCTGATGGAGAACCCATTGAGGCTAGCTGCTGCATTCGCTGCTGATTCAAGAATTCCGTTGTATTGTTGAAATCTTTATCGATCTTATTTTTGCGGGTACCCAGAGAAAGGGACGAGAGCGAACGCGGCAGAAGAGAAAGGAATGCGGGTGAGGAGTGTGCTGGTTGCGACTGCGGTGTGCTAGCTTGTTGCTGATGATGATAGTTGTTGTTGTGAAGGTGGTGATGTTGCTGATTGTTGTGAGTGGCGGACGCAAACAAGTGTTGGATTTGATTGGGCGTTAGTAATGCAGTATTCTTGTTGCTCGCAGCAGCAGCTGGTTGATGATTTATTGTTGGTGCATCCTGTCGTGAAGTTATTAAGGGTTCATCAGGTTAAACGAAACAGAAAGGGAAAAATACAAAACAAAAAATTCATGAGCTTGTATATGAGAATTATTAAAGTTAAAGTGAGCATGCCTTATTTCATTATATTTATCATTGTGTATTAGCAGCTAATACTGTTTTTTGTTCTACAAGAGATGGCAAGATTATAATTTACTCTACATTATTTGGACATTGCTCTGACATAAAGTTTACTGAATTACCTGGCAAAATTATTAACTTATTTCCTAACGTTTCGATTTAAAATATACATCTTAGTCTTAAATGACTTAGATTAAATCTATTTGAAAACTTTAAGTTTTGTTGGGCTTTATTAATTATCAACAATGTCAAAAACTCTCTTCTAAAATCTGCAATTGGGAACAGCCACCAAAAAACAAAGAAAGGGAACACAAAGTGTAAGACACTAAAATCTTTGTGAAACGATCAGACAGTTGTACAAAACATTAATAAATATACAAATGCGTGAGGATTGTAAGACAGATAAAAATACAACAGACATGTACAACAGCCAACTTGGCATTCACATTTTTACATAGGCAGACATAAGCATGAGGGCGGGCTTTATAATAGTAATCTAGCTTAGTGTGTTTACCTAAATGGAAAAAATTTTAGAGAATGGCGACCTACACCAACATTATTACTTTAAGGGCTGTAATTGAGCATTTACGCATAATTCTAAATCGGTAATCAAATTTATATATATATATATGATAAATAGAGTTGCGTGCCCGCAAAGTTTAAGCAATCAAATAGTGTAGATTCTAGTCACGACCAGATATCTAACCATAAAATTAGCAATCTCAGTGCTTTTTGGCGAATATTTGCTTCGCTTAAATAAGCTAACCTAAAAAATATTTTGAAAAAAAAGACAATGGCATACCTCGGCTCCCACTTGTCGGAGTTGTTCCCGTAATTTTCGTATGTTGGCCTCAGATAGCTTATAGCTAGGATTCTCTGTATCGCCTTTAAGACGTTCCAAATTCTTTTTTTCCTGCTCCAACATCTTTTGTAAAGTTTGGATCTTATATGTTTCCATCTCACGACGTTTAATACTCTGCAAAAAAAAAATAGGAAGAAACGGGTTAAATACATTCTAGTTGAAGACATCCATTAAGATGCTCTTACGTCAACTGGTTGTGGGCCAGTTATGGACGCGGTACGATCTCTTCCAGACAACACAGGTGTTGTTGGTACCACACCAACCGAAGTGGGTCGAGCCATTTTTTGACTTCGTTTTACAGCTAATTCAACTATGGTGGAGGCTGCAACAATAAAAAACAAAAAAAGGGAAGGTTTTTATTTTATTGTCAGGTTCGAAACCAAAATTATTAATAAAATTAGGAATTGTTTTTAACACGCTTGGCAATGGTCGTCGTAACAATAGTAAAATTTGCTCTGGTCGCTGGTACCATATACCTAACAAAAGAGTTAGGTGTGTGGGATAGTCCGCACAATGCACGGTCCGAGAAGGGTGAGAAGATAAGGCAAACACCTAATATAATTGTCGAGGCTAATAAGCGAAAAGATAAGTCAAATGTTCTGTTCGACGACGACGACAAAAAAGACCTCCAACGCAAGATGGATGAATACAAAAGGAAATATTGTCATAAAGGTGGAATATGCGAACCTCCGCCTCCAAAGCCATGGACTGAAAGTGTGGCAGATGCGTGGTCCGATACAGTAAAATCGCTTAAAAAGCTGCCTGGCTACTGGAGTCAGGCCTTTAAAGATATCGGTAAAAGCATTTCTAATTTTTTCTGTTCTACCAAAGACAAGTAGTAGGCCATCGAAAGACAAAAACATTCCCAATTGAAAACGTTAGGCTTCCAAATTTTTTCAAACCTTTTGGAACACGAAATTATAAAATTTATCAATGGTTTTCATCATTACCATCATCAAAGTAGCCATAGCCGGTGGCATTGTCTATGCCACCAAAGAGTTAGGTGTTTGGGATAATGCGGAGGCAACTTCAAAACTCTATGAAGACGCTAAAAGACAAATTAAACCGTATGGGACTCAGCTGATGGAGAAATACTGTTGCAGAGACTGTGAGATTTGCCAAAGAGAGCCTCCTAAACCATGGCGAGAATCAATGGTCGATGCTTGGAACGATACCATAAAGAAGGCCTTCGATACATTTATTCAAGTGCCCACATATTGTCGCCGATTTTCAACAGATGTACAGGAAACTGTAAATGTGTTATTAAAAAAGTAGGCGAAGTGGAAATCTAATAAATTAAATACACAAAAGTTAACAAACATGTCTAGAATAATTTTCTGGGAATGCACACAATAAAAAGATAACAGAAATTATGGCACTAAAATTGTTTACACAAATGGGTATATGGGCTGGACTCCAAGTTGCTGGTTTTTCAAAGGAATTGAAGAGCTTAACAGAAACCACCCATCCATTGGATAAGAAGTTAAAGGATGCGTTTTGTTCACCTTTGGATGAAAATTGTTTATCGGTACAGCATACTTTAAATTTCGCTATGGACCGTGGTTTTTACTTCGCCCATCGCATGCCCGATTGGGCAAACGAGTTCAAAGCGCGCACTAAGAACATCCTTAACCCGACGACGCAAAGTAGTTTAGCTACAAAGCGGTATCAAGACGAAAAGCAAAGCCAGCAAACCAATTACTCCTTTCTCTGCCCCAAAGATCGTTTTGAAAATTCGGCTCTGGGTTGTTTTGATGAAAGTGATTGCTTGGCTCAAGAAACACCGAATAAAATTAAAGTCCATCAACCAGTTAAACCATTAAAAATCAAAGATGACATAACATGCAGAAAACGACAGTCCAATTAAATATCCTAGCTATGATTTAGTTGTCAAAATTTTGAAACAAGTTTGGAAAATAAATCTTTCGGTTCGGCTCGTAGTTGCAGCTTTTGTGATTAGAATGATTGTCGACTTGGTGGTGCGTGCTGGTGTGGTAGTAGCCGTTATTATGGCCACGAAACATTACGGAATTTGGGATTCCTCAGAGCATACGGAGGAGCTCTACAACTCTTCATCGGAATACGTGGAACCCTATGCAAAAAGTGCCCGTCGACGACTGGGTCTTGAACCTCCACAACCTCCACCAGAAGGCAAATGGAAATTCTTCGGCGTTTATTACTATAACCAAGCAGTGATATCTGTTTTTAGCTTACTCAATACATTTCCCACGTTAATGGGCCAAGGATTGGAACAAGTCCCAGGATATGCGAGGAGAATTTATAAGAGCGCTCAGGAACAGGTCGAAAAATATCGCGAAAAATCTGTAGACAGTAATGAAAAAAGCTGTCAAGGAAAGTGTATTGATGAGACGCCATTAGTGCAACCAATTGAGCCAGATTCCCATAAAGAAACGTGTAAGCCGAAGGAGGAGTTAAACAAGGAAGTTCAACCTCCGCCTAAAAAACGTTTTGATGATGATTTTATTTATAAATCAAGATTGCCATCGAAAGACGCAAAACGAAAGTGTAATTGCTCGAAATGTAAACGCCGCCAAGAAGAAGGTTGGTCAGACAATAAACCGAAATGTCGAAATCTCCCGTCCCCATCCGATAATGAAACGGACAAGCAGCAAGAGCAGCAGTCATCAAAGAAAAAAATTTGCAAACTTTGTCCAAAAGTTAGTGACGAAACGGAAATAAGCAGGGTGAAGGATCTACCTAAGTCTGAGGAGTCGTCGCTTAAAACGTGTAAGAAATGTCTTTCAAATAAGGAATAAAAGAAATATCATAGAAACAGAAGGAGGAATCACTTAGCTAACTACAGAGCAAGTCTAAAATTAATACAAAATGTTTTATTAAATCATATGTGAAAAAAAAAACAATGTAGTCACCTTTTATTAAGCTCACAACTGTCGGGTGTTTCTCGAGACGCACCTCTTGTTTATTAACCTGCAAGTAAGTAAAACAAGTTGTAAGTAAAAAGGTTTTTATAAATTTCGATTCTTGTTCGACAAACCTTTAAAATCATATCCCCAGCAACCAACCCAGCAATTTGTGCAGCTCCGCCAGGCTTAACACTTTCAACAAAAACGGGATTGTCTCCTGAAACCTACAGAACGGAGCAAAAGAACTATCATGATTAGCTAATTATGAAGGAGACAACTGCATTCCACTCACCTTCATGCCATATCCATTCTCATCTTTCCGCACAGTCAATGTTAAATACTGAAAATTTTTTGGTGATGCTAGATTCGGCGTTGATGGCGTTGTCGGCGTTGTTGCAGTCGCCTCGACTACGGATGTGATTTGTATTTGGGGATGCGTGCCGCCGCTGTTGCCCTCTAAAACTGGAGTAGGTGGTGAAGCGGCAGCATTATCATTATTGCCTCCAACCATTATGCTGTTGTTGTTTAAGGCTGTAACTGTAGATGAAGTAGTGGGAATCGCCGCCGCTGCCGTCGCATCACTTGCAGCAGCTACGACGACTTTACCACCGTTCATATGCTTTTTTTGTTTACTGCTGGACTGCTGATAGCCGGCCGGCAATGGCGGTGTCTGAGGAGGCACGTTGTTGTTGTTATTATTATTGCTATGGCTACCACTGAGGCTGCTGGCCAAACTACTTAAACTGCTGGCCAACGAGGGGGATCGTGGTATTTTTGATTTATTCGCTGCTGATGACTTTTGTTTCTGTTTATTCTTGGAGTTTTTCACAGATTTTTGCTTTGGCGGTGGCAATTCTGGTGGCAAATCCACGGCACTTCCAGATGGCAATGATGATGTGATGACACCACCCACAGATGCGATTCCATCCAATCCCAATGCTGAGCTTGTGTTAGTTCCACCGTTGCTGCTACTGATTTCGGACGACTGCTGCAAAGACTGGTTGCTTGATTCTTCTGGCAGTTCTTGAACTTCATCGTATTCATGTTCGTCGGTACACAAATCAATAAGCCTGAAAACAAAATTAAAAGGAGGTTCGAATTAGACAAGAAACGATGGAGAAGCAGGTAGTTACGAAACGATTAAATGGTTTTTTTGTTGGGACTTTTTCTTATGCACATAGTATTGGGTGCGGTATACACAAGATCCCGTCTAATATATGTGTATGTGGTAAAATGAATTCGTAACCTGAGCCATGGTCAAAGCTTGATCCGCAAAACAAAAAGTCTGTTGTCCGACCTTTTTTAATTGAGCCTAAATTAAATTACCCATAAAATACATAGATACAATTCAATTAAGTACGAATTGTCTCTTCCATGTACAATGTACGAGTATACATGAGAGACTACAATACATTGTACCTACAAGTAGTATGTAAAATCTGTCGGAATAAATTCCTCACATATGTATACTTTGCTTTGCAACAAGGTTACAATTCCCCAACAATATAGTTGGCTCTATATTAACCCAAGACTTACATAAGACTAATAGAAAAACCGTTTAAAACTTAGCTTTTCTGTTTTTTCAATTTCCCGGAATACGTAAGTATATGTATGTATAATGTTATGTAGAGTGTATACATATACATACATAAGTATAGTCGCAAGCGAATTCTGCAATAAAGCGGCTTATTGTTCAATGTTGTTTTTTCGCTAAACGGGATGCGTCACTTGATCCCTTGTGCAAAGTCTAAAATAACATTTAATTATTTCCAGCATAAACAAACATTAAATCGAAAATAATAAAGCAAAAAAACTGGACACATACGAAAACTTTAGGAGAATTAAATTTTTAATTACGATTTTAGCAACATACTTGGCTTAAGATAGATTGAAGCCAATGAAAAATAAGTTTAAAATGTTTTTTTTTTTTGTGTCAAAAATGGTTAGATTCTATTACATAAACCTTTTGCAGGCGCAAAAAAAAAACAGTCAAAAGCTTTAAATATTATTTTTTTGGCACTCTATTTTTGTGTCTCGATACGATGACGACATGCAAATAAATGACCCCCATCTCTTCGAATCGATGGCACTAAATTAACTCTTTCTCTGTGTCAATGCGATGACGTCAAACAAATAAAACAAAAATTACTGATCTTGCTTTTGGTGGAGTTCGAATTTACATAAGTCTTTCCGCTTTTTCTACTAAATGATTTAAACGCAAGATCTTTATACACTAACCATTAAACTGCTTTTTAAAGTCAAACCAATTGGATAAAACAAAATATTTTTGTAACTAGAAGCATTCGTTAAAGCATTCAAAGCAGTTTTTACTGCACTATCTGTATCACAGATACCTATAGCCTGAAGCCAACTATCATTATCTCCTTCGCACTTTTCGACGATTTTCATATGTTATAGTGATCTGATCGGAACGTTTCTAAACGTATAAACATCGAAAGTAAGCTTAAATCCAACATTTCATTTAAACAGCACGAACACCTCCAAAATGATTTGTTTAGCACATGAGGGACAAATACTTACCAAAGGTACAACAAGATGACTTAAAGAGTAGCCAAATTTTACTTATTCCCTTCAGTTAGAAACATTTAAAAAGTAATGACTGCCCTACGACCGTAGCGAATTCGCAGAATTCAGTCACACATGCAATTTTAAATGAAAGGCCTTTACCGAGCACACAATATGAAACGCCTTAACAAATAGTATGTAATGTAATGGAAAACTTTACTTGTGTGTTTACAATTCAACTGGCCAAAATGTTATATAAAGCTTATTTATTTTTTAAATGTCTCATCCACATTTGCATGCTGATTAACATTCCAGTACCTCCCACTAAGAAATATTATTATTTGACTTTCAACAGACGGAATTCTGAACGAGCTTTGTACGAATATAGAGAACCATTTGCAATAAAAGAAAAAGAAATGTACTAAATGTTGTTTTTGTTAAAACATGTGTTCATCATTCAAAAACTATTGAAGTGATTCACCAATATGTCGTAGGATAAAACGAGCACTTATTAGTTTTTGTATTTGGCATAATATTATGCAATTTAAATCATTTCTCTTGCACATTGTTTTTAGCGAGAAATTTCGTTAGACAGTTTAAATTTCATGTACTTATAAGTAAAAATAGTACTTCGTAAAAGTTTTTGCAGTTTTTCACTTGTAATAATTGTTTCTGACTTCTGAGTTTCTTCAAAATCTCTATATAAAATTTTCCCATTTTATAAGTTCACGAAAAAAGTTTTTAACTTTCGTAAAATAGTTTTAACAGAATAGCTATCAATTATCACTTCACTTTCTCGACATTGTTCTAGTTTTTACATTAAATGAATTTAACCAACTGAAAATGCTTCGGTATGCAAAATCTTATCACATTTCACAGTGAATCATTGTCCACAATTTTATAATTTTTACTCCAATCCACTTAAATAACTTCATTTTCTTTTCTTTTTTGTTGCTGTGGCTCATTAATTAAATATTATGTATAATAAATATATACATAAAGGTTACATTATTATTGGTGTGTCAAATAAATTGTTTGTTTTCCTTTTTTTTTACCAAATATTGGAATTAATCCAATATGTATAGATTGAACGTTGGAAAAGTCGGTTGCGTTTGCCTGTTACAAAACATTTACACGAACTTGGCGAGTATCAGAGTTAAAACAAAACTAGAACTCAATGATTAGCTTTTGGGTTGCTTTGCGCTTAGAGCAGGCCGCTCCCCACTATACAATAAATTTATTAAGTCATCCACATTTTGTGGGCTACTCGTCGCTACAATTCGCTTGTTGTGTTGGGAGTGGTGGTCACAACAAAAGAAAACCTTTTTAATATATATATATATATATATATATATATATATAGACGTATAAACATTTGCAACAGAGGCGGACCGTGAGTTATCGTCATAAAGGGGCAAGCCAAAGTATCAATTTCTTAATGAAAATGTATTAATTTCCAATTATCAAAAACTAGAAACCATAATTCAATTCATACGAACTATTTGAACACGTAAATTTAACCAATTCCATGAAATTTTTTTTTAATTTTAAAATTTATATGAAACTAAGATTTGATATAATATATATTTATGCTTAGCTTAAACACAAACTCTTAATTTTAAAAATCGCAGAGGAGAGGAGAGCCTGTTTTTCTCAATGGTAACTCAAAACGAGCTAAATCTATAAAAATTAAGTAAATGTTTACTGAAAGTAAACTTATGTTAGCGCAAAATGAGTAAGTGAAAAAAGATATCTTTCCTTCGCCATTCTCAAAAAAACAAGTAATTTCATGCTTTAATAAATACCTTTCTTTCTTCGTATATTACATTTCTACACAGGTTAAAATAAAGTTTCAGGGAAACTGGACAAACAGCTTGCACTTGTTAGTTAATTGGTAATTAATTGATTTCCTTGAATAGGCATAATTTTGAAATTGCAAAATTTGGCAAGGCCAAATTTAGTCGTCTTTTCTTTTGAGAGTTAAGATTTTACAGGCAACAAAGATTTATTTAGTACCCAAAATGAATGTTACAAAAAAATTATTAGTTATCGACTTTATAATAGATAAAAAGTTCTAAGCAACATGCAACATGTCTATTTAGACATGACCTTCTGTGGGTCCTATAAAATATCCCGATCTCGATAATTGTAAAAAATTGTACCAAAATCTGTTTTGTAGATAGATCCCAAAGCTCTTCAAGTTTATACACCGAATCATATAACCAATATATAACGGTCTACTAAAATTTTATGAAAAACCGAACAAAAATGGCCGAGCTAATTTAATAGTTTTAATTGAAGAACCGAAGAAGAAAGATTGAGAACAGAAAGAAGCTGCGCTTTGCACTTGCATAAAAAAACCTCGGCTAAAAAGATTGTCGACTCGCTACTATGCTATGTCCTTGTAAACAATAAAATGAAACAAATTGAATGAATTTGACAATTTATATAACACGTCTCCCAAAATGAAAGACAATAAATAATACATTAGTTTCATTGTATGGAAACTGCTGGAATTGTTTTGAAAATATTTAAACCCCTTTTATGACCATCTAAACTCTGCCACTGGCGTATTATAGTATGTATGTACATAAACACATAAATGCAAAAGAGTGCATCTCTTAAATGCGACGGCATTGGAATAACGCAATTCGAAAGATAAGTTTTATCGTCGTTTCCAGTGATTGCGAATATGAGTAATAAAAATTACACTTATTTATCCGTAAAAAATTGGAGCAGTTTAATAAAGTTGTACACAAGTTCTAACTAGGGCTTACTTACCGTTTTCTAATTGAAGGGTCATCCATAGAGTCCGTGTGTGTATTGGTGTGACGTTATTTCAATTTTTGACTATATATGGAGTAGTCCTCCAACTTATGTTTCAATTTCCGATTAGCCACAGATGAAGGCATGCGTTTCACCAATATATATCGATGATTATTTTGGGTTTTTTTTTATTAATGTTTTGCATATATCCAAAATGAGTGGAAGTTGGTGTGTGTGTTTTGGTGTTTGTACAAACTCTCATAAATACACACATACATATATATATATAGTACATACGAATGCGCAAATTAGCGATAGGGAAAGGCACTATATGAAGGCACTGAACTCACTTTGGGTCGTATATGTTGTTGGTGGAGGTCGAAGGGAGCGCGCGGAATGTGCTCTATAGGTAA
Source organism: Drosophila nebulosa (assembly GCA_024703675.1). NCBI lineage: Eukaryota > Metazoa > Arthropoda > Insecta > Diptera > Drosophilidae > Drosophila > Drosophila nebulosa. Next base: position 8,884,359 of record CM045725.1, on the reverse strand, counting down.
ATAAAAATAATTTCCGAACACGTTCCGTGTGCCGCCTTGTGGGGGTAACTATTTTATTTTTAAATGTAAGTGTATGTATGTGTGTGTGTGTGCTTGTGTACACGGGTTTATACATATATGCAAAAAGTCGTCGTTTTTATTGTTGTCGTTGTTGCTGTTGGTTGTCGAAATAAAACATCGTGAATAAGAATGCAATTTTCCACAAGGGCTAACAACACGTCTGTCTGTTATTAATCACAATATTTCAATTCTAAATTAATATAACTTTCACTTAAAATTTCAATTTCAATTTTAAATTGCATTCTGCATATTGAATTTGTATGTATTGCCAACTCCTTCCTTCCAAAACAAGCACCCACACTCACAGACAAACGCACTCTTACACACATTCACACTCACACACACACATACAGTTAAAGATAAACAACTTGTATGCATGTATTGTTGTCTCATTCGATCTCTTAGCCAGCCGCCGTCGCCGCCGCTCTCTTACTTCCGCTAGCAATATTGTCTGCTCTGCGGCTCTCTCTTATTGTTGTTTGCTCTGACTAGTTTTGATGAAAACACTTAATGGATGACGGTTTTTATTTTTTTATTTCTTTTTTTTTTTTGTGGGGGGGGGGAAGAAGGCGGCTGAAGGCAAGTAAAGGGAGCAGACGGTGCAGAGGGTGCGATAACTGGTTTTTGGCCAAACAACAAAAAAAAAGCACCCTGACTTCGAATGAAACACTAAAGTGTGAAAGCATTTATATTAATACAAGGAAAAAACAAACCGAAATAATCTATTTAAATGAAATGCATTTCAAAATTTTTCGAAAATTTTGTAAACAAACAATAATTTAATTATATAAATGTGCATATCCAATTGAATATACATATGTACATACAGGGCGTTCTGTATATGTGTGTGTGTGTGTGTATGCGAGGTATCCATGTTTGTGTGGGGGTGCGAGTGTGATCATCGCTGCAAAAGCAATTTCATGTGTGAAATTTCTGAACATTTGCCTGTGTGTATGTGTATATAGGGGTGTGGGTGTGTGAGTAATGAACTTTTGAACTGCAGCTTAACTTTATTCACTTTTCACTTTGAACAGACAACTATCAATTGCTTGGAATTTGAGAAATATGCGCCTAACTGCGTTTGTTTTAGTAGATAATTTTGATTCCATTCAGTTTCGTTTACTTAAACATCCAACAAGTGGCAGCCATATTGCTGGAGCTGTTGATGATCGCACAAACACAGCGCCAGTTGCTCTTTGTGTATGTGTGTGAGAGTGTGTGTATTCACTGTATATATATATATTTTTGTATATATAGGTGTATTTGTAGTATGTATTTTGAGATCATTTTAATTAAATTTACATTCTATTGATTTATTTTATATTTTTGAATACAATTTATTCTTCACTTTCACATTCACATTGGTACATACGTACACATTAAACATACACATACGCACATACTGCATTCACTACACAATTCATATTTATTCATTTCATTTGCCCTTGTTAGAGTGAGCTCACAACGACGACGACGATTGCGAGCTGATTGCGCATTTTCTCTTTTGCTTATATATCTTTGGTACTCCTTGGCAGTGCGCATTTATTACACTCACACACACATATGCGCGAAAATATAAAGAAGCACTTTTTATTGTCACTGATATTAGTTAATACCATTTACCATATAAAACAATTCGGTTTTGTCCCGCTTGCACAACTTACAGAAGAAAATACAAAAACAATAATGAGAAACGCGCGCGTTTTAGGGGCGACTTTTGAAGCCAAACAATTGTACTCATTATCTCAAAATGAGCGCGCGTTTTGCTCAAATCGAGCGCGGTTGTTGTGCGTTTTTTTCCGATTCTGTAAGGCCGGTTTTAGTTATTGAGTTAACAGTGCTCATTTTAGTTAAGTGATCAAAATGAGTCAACAGGCTGGAATTGAATTAACAGCTTCAAAATTGACAAACAGGCTGTTAGCTTTAATTTTAAAAATAAAACATCAAAGAACTAATATAGTTGAAATAAACTTATTGTTCATATTGGAATTTTAATGTTCCCTGCTCAACGCGTATGAAAACATTACTATTAAAATATTATTTAATTACTTTATCCAAAATTTTTTTTCTTGTCTTTTTTAAATTAGTCTTTTAATACAAAAAAACAAAAACATTGGGATACCATTAAAATAAAATTTACAATTTCCTGCTTTACAAATTAATATATTAACTCAGATATATGACCAGTCAAGTAAGATGTTGATATCATAAATTTGACTTACGAACTAAAAGTAATAAACCTAACAGCTTAAATATTGCATTGACTTAAGCTAACTTAATTTAGTTTAATTGATTTACAAGCACTTATATCTAGCATAGTCTAATTAATATAAGAATATTGCGTGTATTGCAACGACCAACGATTCTAAAAATTTTTACTTATAGCCCTTTTATATATACTAACTGTATTGACTAATATAGAAATAATAATTCTGAAACCCACACTGAAAGCGCCAGGAAAACTTTTCCAAACGTTATAATTGAACATCAAGACAGTGAAAAAGCAATACTAGAAAATAATAAAGAAGTAATCCTATAAATGCATAACGACAAGGTGTATGACTTTTGGCATATGTCCGCTCCGTGCGCCAGTATTTGGCGCGATTCTGGCGTCAACTGTCTGACTGATCGATGACTGTCTGTGATAACTGCGGAGACTGGACTTCAGTTATGCCAACAACATCAACGCCGTGGCCTTCCGGTTCGGCAGGACTAGTTAGAGAATCGTCAGTCAAAGAATGAATTAGGGAAACGTTTTCATAATGCAGACTACTTCTCAGTGTCGTAATGGGTAATGAAGGATTTAATTGTAACATTTGCAGATGATAGTACACACCCTCATCATCTATGACAAAAAATTGAGCAAATGCCTCATCGGCGAAGAACTTTCGAGCTTGATTTCCAACGAACTTTATACACGCAAGCAACTCTGGCATAATGGCACTACCTCGTTTGTCACGCCACAAAGTGGCTTCAGTCTGTATAGCAGCCAGCTGCTTGGGTCTGGAAGAAGACATGAAGCAGGATGGATACTCATCTGTATCCTTTGCGGACCCAAAGGGCGATGCATCAACCGCATCGATGCGATTGCTGTAACTCTTATGCCGTTGGCTTGATCTTTGTGAAGAGTCTGATTTTACTTGATTGTTTTGCATATAGGACATGCTCCAGAAACACAATTGCTCGGCGCAACTTACAAGAACCAAATTGCAAGGGGAAAATTGGAGTTGACCGATATGTTCTTTGTGTCCCTCAGTTATGCTGTAGACGAGTTGTATTCCATTATCTTTTCCAAAAGTGAACAGCTTAAATAATACAAATGGTATTAAATTTTTTGCTTATATAAATAGTAAAAGGTGTTTGTCCTTACCTCGATTTTGCCATTCTCAAAGCCTAGTGCAAGCATGGAAGCATCGTTTGCGACAGTCATGTAACTTATTCGAGCGTTTTGGGGTTTTAACTTTTCGAAGCAGCGTCTTTGGTAGCTGAGTTTGTTACAATTGTTATCCATATAGAAAACCTGCCAGGAGTTAGTTAACATTTAATAATATTTATGTTTGTTTGGAAAAAATTACTTTTTGCAAAGTAATTAAATAAATTTTCTGATTTCAAAAGAATTTATTTCCGAACCACCGCACCTTTATGCTGTTATCTTTCAGAGCTAAAAAGACAAGCCTGTTTTTCAAATCGAAACCAACAAGCTGATCCTCCGTTTCCTCCCGAAAAAGTTCGACTGGATTCAGTAAATCAAGATGCTATAATAAAGAAACGAATGTTAACATATTATATAATTTTAATTCTTTCACACTTACACAAACTCCATCTTCGGAAAACAAAAGTAAGTAATGTTCGTCAAATAGATACGCTTCCATTGTATCAAGCCCCAAGAGCAAAGGCCACTGAATTAGTGGGGACAACGATAAGGATTCCGTGGTGCTTACTTTAAATATTAAAGTTCTTTTGATTTGACGAGCTGATGCTACCAATAAGTGCGAGTTTATCTGCTTTAGAAAATTGATAGGCTCACTTATAAATTGTTGCGAGAGCTTTAAATCGCGAGTAACATCAATGATGGAGCCATCAGAGTAGGCCACAAAAATTTGATCGCTGCTGTGAGCGCATATGGCGGTTATGCGTGAACTATGAGCCGCAGTGGTTGTTGAATTTGTGGAACGTGATGCTATAGTTGCATTTTTACCATCGGCTGCTGGTTGTATCTGATGGATACGCTGTTTGGAATCAACGGCAAACAGTTGTGTTCGTTCGCTATTCATGTCCATAATTGAACGTAGACAAGCTCCCGATCCGGTACTGAATTCCTTTAAGTCATCGTCATCGACATTGTGAAGCCAAGTGATCTCTTGATCGCCACCAATTCTTAAAGTATGTACATGTAAAATATGTTTGCCGATAGCACCACACAGAATGATATATTTAAATACGGGATCACTTAATTCGTAGATATCTACGCAGGAAATCATTTCACTAACATTGCAACGCAATATGGCTTCAGATTTTCTCAGATCGTAGACAATTAAGCCCTCTGATGTGCCCAAAATTAGATACTGCCCGTCCGAGGATCGTTTGCCACATGTTATTGAACCACAATCGGGTACTTTTAAAAGTTCTGCATAAGCATTTGTAATGCTATCCTTGTCGAACTTTAGACGCCACACGCTATGCTTAAATACCAGCAAGAGCATCGTTCCTTCATTAATTGCTCTGTCTTCTGCGATATCCATTGCAAGAGGTGAATCATTAATACTGGGACTATATCCCTGCAGTTCAGCTAGTTCTCTAGAACTGTTGCGTAAATCCCAAATGGATAGAACACATTTTGCAGTACACAAAACATAGAAGCGCGTGAGCACCTTTACAAAGCACCGCACCCTCAGTTGCTCCGTTTTAAGGGGCGGCGTGTGCAGAGATTTGAATTCCTCTTCAACTGCATCCCAGTAACAGATGCATATATCACCATTATTGAATGCCACATGCAATTGAATCGATGTATGTCCAATACCGGTCTCCTCTTCAAGGTAAAAGGCGGATATATTTTGTTCCGCGTTGCTGGCCAATGATCGTTTAACAACACCGTTAACCAATTGTTTATAATTGCGACTAGGTGTGTGCTTGGACTGCAAATGGCTACGTTGACCAAACATTTGAGCATCCTCAGATTGTCTTCGTCCGCCATTGTTTTCGTTCTCCGATTCCGGCCAGAGAGACCACAATTTTAGACTACCATTTCCATGAAGAGTTAACAGATGTTTTTGATTATTAAATATACACATTCTGGTAATCTCGCTGGTATCTTTTTCATCGCTAAATACGTAAGTTGTTTCGCCTTCAAATGAGACATCAGTTAGCAACAATTGGTTATTGCTTAAAGCCATGAGGCAAAAATCTTGATCCAGATATACGGCGTGCTTGGCCTGGTCCTTACCGAGGTTTATAATCTGACGTTGCTGATGAAATCGGCCACTGAAATGCAAAGAAATGCAAACTTAAGGAAATCGAATGCTAGTTTCTGTCACTTACTGTTCTGTGAACCAAACGTAATCGGGAAATCGTTGTATTTGGCGATACGCTTCCTCGTATATGGCACCCTCTTCTGCCATCAAGGCAACTCTCAAAAGGCATGTGTGCTTAGATCTTATAAGATTTTCCTCGATTTTGGGCAAAAAATCTAAAAGCGAATTAACCAAAACATCATATGTGGGATCATCATCTATAAAATGCAGGAAATTATAGTATTAAACAGGAATTCATATTGAATAAATACAAATCATCTTCTATTCGCACCAATAATACGTTGCTTGTACAACTTAAGCTGTTGTAGGGTATTTAGAATTGATCCGCTTGCATTCCAAGGCGTAGTATCGTGGCGTATCTTTTGCTCCAGAAATCGAAAATCAAGAAAGATCATGCGGAGTAATTCCACACTTTCAGAGTGCTCAATGGCCATTAAGTGATGTCCAATATGCGCATAAAAATAGCTGTCCAAATTGGGAATCATCAAGTCATTTTGCTCAACAAAATTTCCGTTTATGCTGAAAAAAAAAGAGTAGCTGAAATCACGTCCTCAATTTCCCCAATTTTCACTCACTTGTAAGAATTCACAATTTTCTTGTGTAAGGCTGTTTCATTGTCGAGGCGAAGGTTTAACTCCAAATAGATGCTTGGTATGGTTATAGTCGGAGGTTTTGACTGAGATTGTTTCTCTATTAGCGAATACTTATGCAACACATTAACAATAACCATTGGATCCTCATAAGTTGAACTGCTTGTTGTTGAAGACCACAACAAAGCCAACAGCTTTTGGAGAGTGAATTAACTAAATTTATTCATCGATTAAACGCTAATTAATAACTTACCCGAGTAGGTATATAAGCTGATTCGGGAAATATGAAAAGTTTTTCATACATCTGCCTGTACCTTGGCTCCAGGACACTTAGAGAGCTATTAATAATGGTCGTTAGTTTGTCGCAATTGACACTGCAATGGAACAAATGATTGCTTAATATTAAGTAGAAGTGAAATTTAATTAACTTACTGCTTCCAATTGTCCCAGTTGGCAAGATCATCGCGTATGCTTTCAGCAATTATGCTAAGCTTACGAGGATTTGTGGTCTTAATTTCCCTGACCGATGGCAAGTCTTGGGGTGAACAGTCGAGATATTTTAGAAACAGAGTTTCCACTTCGCTGGCACTCAGACTGTCTTCTAGTGGTACATGCGTCGTAGTTGCAGAGGACAAATAATTGCTTACACACTTATTACGCGTTGTTAGTAATATTTTGCAGCCTAGATTAAAGGCCTTCCAGGCGTCAACATTTTGGACGTTTCGTAGGACTAGTAAACAATTCTCATAGACTTTGCTTTGAAGCATACGTCGCAATTCAATCTTTGCACTTTCAATGCGTTGCCTAATGCTCATGCCAGCCGATCGACTGTTGTCGCACTGGCTGTGGCTCCAATGTGGATCAGTTTGATGCAGCAATGACTGCAGCATTTCTAAATTTGCTTCGGGCGTAAGGCAATGTTTTAGATTCAACCAAATGATTTTAAAATCCATTTTGCTTTGCACTACATATGAGGAGCAAACGTCTAAGACTAGCCACTGCTTGCCAGATCCGAGTTGGCCATCTACTAGGACATTTCTGGCAGGCCTCAATTCCAACAAGGCCTTTGTTAGACGCAAATACTGTAAAGTTTAAATGGTAATTCTATAAATTATGAAAATATTTTTATATATTTTGTCATACCGGTTCAAATCGGGAAACATTGTACTTAGCAAACATCTGATTATTGCTGTATAAGCTGTCGCGCTCTTTTATATAAGTTTGAGTTCTCAAACTGGGTTGGCGATATTCATCTTTGATGGCATTCATTAGAAATACATAGTTCAGTTCGTGATCCCTGGCATTGAGATCATCGATGAACCTTTTAACTGTTTCCTCTGGCTGGTCATTAAGCGTTTTAAATAGCACATACGCTTGGATTTTATCGTCTGCCTTGAGAATTGTCTCTACCTCTCGTCTTTGTAGGATACTACGCAGTGTTTCCTCAACATCTTTGCAGTCGAAATCCTTGACGAAGTCCTCAAGGAACACAAGCAAAATGTCCTTGTATTTATATTTATATTCATTCATTTTTGTTTCTTTCAATGATTCTAGCAAATAAATAAAAGATACAATTAGAGCACATATATATTTACGTATATACATACATACAAAGAAAGACATCAAATAAATAAATCAAAAAAATTGGCAGAAATTTACGACATTTAGATGTCATGTAGATGCACATAGAACAATGATGATCTTGACCCACTTAATAGCACCAAATTAGGTTCCAAAAACAATTTAGTTGCAACTAACTTGAAAATTGCAACAAATGCACACATACACATACAAACATATTCTATATATTTGCTATAGAATTTGCAAAGATTTAAACGCTTACAAATGCAGGTGGCCGGCCCTAAGCGGGTTCTTCACACATTTTCAAATTATTTATGAATAATAACCACAACAACAACAACAGTGACAAGCCAAAAGTTGAATGAACTTGATACACATGTACGAATATCTCATTTATATACAAACAAATACATACATACATTCATACAAACATTTCGGTTTGAGTCATAGCGTAGTTTTTTGTCTTGCACTTCCACATAATTGCATGTACATACGTATATATATATACATATATGTATATCCATGTATTTGCAACACAAAGGATTTGCTAATCGTATTTTACATCATAATTTACACTATTTGTTTCAATTACTGAAACTTTTTTATTTACACTTTTAGTTTACCTTCAGTAATTTACACTTTTCCTTTTCCCGGCCTCGGCCACCTAGACATTAAGGCAAATTTAATTTATTTATTAGCTAAGTGATATTGATAAACTATTTGCGATTTGGCTAAGTGAACTTGTTGCGGTTAATGTTTATATTGCTATAGCTACTTCGAAATTGGTGTTGGAAAATAAAAAACGGTGTAGGTAACTTAATAATTTAACAAATGTCGTTGCCAGTGAGTTTTTTACCTACTTAGTAAAACGTCCCGTTTTCGATTATTCGACACTCTCTCCCGCCATAAACACAGGTAGTCGAAGTTCTTAAAAACAAATATTATTAGAGACTCCGCTAAAAAAAAAGAAAAATCTATTATCTCTGTACAGCTTTAGGTCAGAGATTCACCCGTCCCTGTATATAGAGATTTGCCATTTTATTTTATCGGCTTTCCTTTTTGTTATGTGCTTCAAGATATTTTTACTTTGTTATCGATGATTGAGTATACCACAAAACAATCGAATATTTGATATGTTATAATTATCGATGGTTATCTGTGGCAGATGTGCAGTGCTGCCAGATTTTTGAAAACCCCGAATTAGCTTCTGCACAGGTACAGGTAAAATCCTACATTAATTAATATAATTTCTTTGTCAATAGAATTCAGATTTTATGTAAGTTTTATATTTGCCTTAGCTGCCTATAAACCACAACTTTACGTTTTTCATAAACGGCGTTTAAATCAGCATCGTTTTTTCCCGCAGCGAGAGCAAGAAAAAGTGACGACGCAAGCAAGAAGAAGCAGACGAAAAGCAAAAAAAAGAAAAGAAAGAGAAAGCAGAGCACTAATACGAACTACATTAAAAGTTTCGAATAAAACAAAAAGGTAGGCGAAGAGATACAGATCAAACAACGTCTCAATATTAATCATAAAGTGCGCGACAAAAGCTATTGTGTCTTAAATCCCTGTTCCCAGTGCTTAGTCGAATTATCAGAATTGATCGAAAAGCAAATTTTTGCGCAGAGACACAACGACACAGAGAGAAAAAAAGTAGGCAAAGGCAAAAAAAGAGCGAAAAGCAGAAGCGCGCAGTGTAGAAACAAAATGTCCGCAACATTGGCCAAGCTCAAACTGGCGTCGTCATTGTCATTGGAATACGAATGTGATTGCCTCTCTCAATAATTTTTTTTTTAATTTTCATTAAAATTATTGCTGTTCAGGCATTTAGTGTTTAGTGCTAATTTGGTGTTTGTCCTCCTTCTTCCTCCAAATAGTTTTTGCGACCAACGCTACCGCAATGCAATGCCGTGCCACCTTTCAACCCGAGGATCAGTATGAGGAAATGCGTCCACCGAATCCGGGAGCCGGACCCAATGGAATGCCCCTAGAGCAGCAGACAGCTGCTGCGGCTCATTTATTTAACGAATATGGAGCTGGGGCAGTGCGTTTTAACTCATCGCCTTATGCCGCCGGACCCGGACCCTCGCTTGGTGGATACACAGCTGTGACGCCAACCGTGTCCATGACCGATTATGGGCAATCGAAGCTATCGGCTACCGCTTCAATTTTTGTTCCCAATCCAGCTGGCAATAGCAACAACAATATGGGCATGGGCAATCGGGTGGCGGAGGCGGCGGCGGAACTCATCCAAAACAATATCAGCAACGCTACGCGAATGGCTATAACCACCATCATCAGCAGCAGCAGCACCACCATCATCATCATCAGCAGCAGCAACATCAATCGCATCAGCATCAGCAGCATAATGATATAAACCAGCTAGCGAATTCAGTGCAAAATCGTTTGCGCATTAACAAGCAGCAGCCGCAGCAACAGCCATATAATGGTGCAATGGGCAATTTCTATCATCAGCAGCAGCAACAACAACAGCAGGTACAACAACACCACCACCAACAACAACAACAGCACACACAACAACCACAACAACAAGTGAAATTCCAACATTATAATAATCATCAGCATCATCAGTACAACAATGATATGCATCAGACAAAATTCCAACGGCATCCGCATTTAAATAATTCATTCCAACAAATTGCACAGCAACCTCAACAACAGCAGCAACAGCAACAGCAGCAACCATCGACATCATCTGCATCCTCGTCATCGTCCTCCTCGCATCCCGACATGGCGACCATTGCTTTGGAATATTTGGATACAGTTATACACTGTCTCAATCAGGTAAATCTTCAAAAGGATATACGCATGAAAAATAATCCAAATAACACTCTTTGATTTTTTTGTAGAATCCAGGACAGTTTGATTCAATTGCATCTCGCTTCTTGACCATTTTCGATGGCATGGAGCAAAATCAGTTTGTACTTTCCATTGCCATGGAGGATATATTTGAAAAATCCATTGAGCAACCAAACTTCCGATATATGGGTGCCAAGCTATATAACTTGCTGCATATGCTAAATCCTAAACCGGATTCATTATTTCACACATTGCTCAAATGTAAATTGGAATATCACCAGAGTGAGGTTGCCAAATATATGGAGTCGTCGGAGCAGCAGCAAAAGGTACGCGAAACGGCTCTATTCCTTGCTGAGCTCTACATGCAGTTGCGCGGGGATGACGACGCTCGATTGCAATTGATTGCAGTTAATATTGTCTACTCGTTGACTCAGTTGTTGGCATGCGAGACTAATGAGAATGTACGCTGCATATGCCAGACGCTAAAGCTGGCTGGCTATGATTTAACTGCCGATTGTTCCCAGGATATGCTTAGCATAATATCTGCCTTGAAGGCCATTGAGGCGAAATTCCCAGGGAAATATCCAATGGCTGCCAATGTCATTGCATTGCAGGCGAACAACTGGGGACGCAAAGTGTCCAATGCTCTGGGCGGAGATGATGATAGCGCCGCTGTTAAGGAGCCTCCGCGTCTAAGCGATGAGCCCGTGTTCTATGGTCCCGACGGTCGTGAGCTAACTGCCGAGGAGACTGATTTTCTGGCAGCTGAGGATGATGCCGATGGCAGCGACGATGGCGATGAGTTCGATGTGCGCGACGGCGATTTGGATCTCGATCCGGAAATGGATGAAGAGACTGAACGTGCATATAAAGACTTTTGCAAGCAATCGCAGTCAAACAAAAAATCATCTTAGACTAGCGGTCTGTGTGTGTGCGTGTCGGTGTATGGCCTCCATTTATTTGTGGTGGAGGGTGATGGCGGTGTAGGCACGGGTATAGACGTGGGCCTGGCATAGGCAATTGGGTAGACAACAACAACGCGAATTCTTGGTTGTGTATTTTTGATTCTTAATGCAATTTGAAAAAAGATTGAACGAACGAACGAATGAGAACAGACAGAACGAATAACAGTTGTAATTATTCTTAATTTTTTTTTCTTAAATTATTGATAAATTGTTTGTGATAATTGCGTTTTATGCTCCCATATGTACAGGTACATGAATGTATGTAGATATATATATATATATATATATTAAGCGTGGCTTCAGTACATATACATATATATATATATCTATTTTTCTATATATACATGTTTTTTTACACATGTGTTCGTAATGGTTATGTGATATGCGCTCTACTTAGCGTCAGTCCTACTACAATTTTGTGTTCAAAATGATATGAAAGAACAACAACCGCAACAACAACAATATCCGAAATTTGTACCTCAATGCCATGCCCACGTCAATGCCTTGCCTTTGCGCCTCTGCGAAACCGAGCTATACATAATAATACAAAAAAAAAAGAAGAGACTCAACCACAACATGCACATATTTACATATACAGTTTAGTAACATGGAGATTTAAATTCATAACCGATATAATAAAATATTATTTTCCATTCAGTAAAATAAAATACAAAACGAAAAACAAAAAGAAACAAAACTGCATTCTCTGAATCATAAACACAAATCTTAATAAAACTGAAGCCACGCTTAATTTTTAATTAATTGTAATTAATGTTAAACGATACAATGATTTAAATATATAATAAATGCATTCATTTAGAATATAATAATCACCGAAACATAATCGACCTATATTTGCAGCAACTTCTCTTAAATAATCGCAACACAATGAAATTTTAATGCACATAAACCATTGTATATTTTGCAAATGTTTCTTTTTTATTTTTTTTTTTGCATTTTGGGTTCAAAATTAATGCAAAGTGAATTCGTTCAAATCAAACGTGAATGAATGTCCGGGCCAGACTTTCTTGTTTTTTTAAGAACTTTTTACATCCGATTGCGTATAATTAAAAAAATATAAGTATGTAAACCACCTTGACATTAGATAATGTAGATCTAATTTAAGTAAGACAGGTCTTGCACAAGAGTTTATAAATATTAGTTTCCTTTTTATGTTTTCTTGTTTTTTGTTTGCTATTTTTTTTTTTTTTTTTTTTGGGATAAAGCGTTTTCTGGTAAAATTGGGTAAAAATAAAGTTGCTTAAAATAAAGCAAAAAAATAAATCATAAATAAATTAAACTATAATATAATACAATCATACATTGAATCACACAAAATGGGTCTTAATTTGCTTCGTCTAAGTCTTAACCGGTCTTTGTCACTCTCTGTCTGTCCTTGTCATGTGGAAAAGCAAATGGCACTAACAAAATGGAATTCGAAATAATAAATGAGTGGATTTTTTTTTATACAGTTGATTTGATCCTTTTGCAAAAATTTAGATTAAATTTAGTAGTTGGTTTCCCTTTTCGGTTTGCTTAATGAACTAACGGACGTTTTTTCATTGTTTTAAAATCCAAACACGATTGCCATCAGATCGTGTCATTGAACAACTAGTTACATAGATTAATATATATATGTGTATATATACGATGTAAGTATAATCTCGCAGTCAAGTTAAGAGGAGGGTGGTGGCAATGGTGGATACCATTGATTGGGCAATCTCGACAATTTATTGAATAACACATTTATCTTTTCCACCACTGATGTCTACTTGCTCCAGTTCACGAGCAATTTCATGATCGTCTTCAATGCTACAATGAAAGAATTAAGCATTACGCCTTTGAGGTAGAAGATGAAAGGGAGGAGACATGGTTTACTACGTACGCAATTTCCTGGTTATGCAAATGTTGCACCAATTGATCCCGCTTGTCGACAATTGTCACAAGCTCCTCAAGCAGGAGGCGTTCCTTTTCTCGCTGCACTTCTGTTTTACGCCAGTCTTCGACCGATTGCGCCGCCCGCAGTTCTTGGTTTAGCATTGTAAACTTACGCTCAAGGTCCTTTTCTTGTTCACTAGGATAAGCATCATATGCAAGATGAGGGAATAGATAGATGAAAGTGTGTGTCGTAAGCACTTACAGAATGTTTAATTGCATTTGTCGTCGTAAAAGAGCGTTCTTCTTGTTCACAAGCGTAAACCACTGCGATAGAAGTTGTTCCTCTGTTTCCTCGGTTTCTGTGCATAAAATAATTAAGAGGCAAATAAAGTTAAAACACTAATAATTAAAAATACTGTAGTTTTCTTAAAAGTGTAGTCTAAAACGGGTTCCTGTACTATATTTAGCTAGCGGCTGCACAGCGCTGATGCTATGATTAGTGACGCTCGTTATAGTGGGCATGTAATGCTTTTTTTTTTGTAATCAAAGACAAAACTTTTTAGCGACGCAAAAGAACAAGAGTATAGTAGTTTGAATAATGGTTAAAATAACAAGCAACACACACACACAAAGATTAATAACAATACAAATAGGAATGTAGTTGGAGTGGGCTAGAGCAGGCTTGAAGCATTTGCAAAACTCTTGCCGCGCGCATGGCAGAAACGCTAAAACATGTGAAATAGCTTTTAAGGGATACAACTTTACCACAGTGGGAATGGGAACGGAGGCGTCGATGGCGTTGATGGCGCCGCTTATGACGTTCCTGTCGGCGACGGATGGCTGCCGAGGCAACATCGTCATCATCATCATCACCATCGCTGTAATCTTGCAAATTATCACATGAGGACTGTTTTGATGAGGCAGCCGAAGCCGAGGCTGGGCTGCTTAATAAATGGCTGTAGGGCACATCATGCACGTGGTGCTGACGTGGCCGTGGCCCCGACCTTGACCTCGGATAATGATGGTCATGAGGATTATGGCTTGTGGGACTATGTGGACGGGCGAGGTTTGTGCTTGGATTAATTGAATTTACGAAACAGGAGTGTGAACGTGGTCGAGGAGAATGAACTTGCTGAGCTTGCTGATCATCGGCCGAACTGTATGCATGATCGGTATCACTGGATACAGCCGGATCATGGTCGACACCACTACCAAACAAACTCTCATCGTCCGAGCCTAGCAACTTAATGCGGATAACATCACCACCACCAATGCTATTACGTATTAATCTAAGAAACGGATTTCTATTCGTTCGACTATTATTACTTGGATTGCCGCCCATAACTGCACGCAGTTTGGCTTCCAGATTGCTGGCTTTTTGGTCAATTGCCTCCTGTTCCCGCTCCAATGCCTCAAGTTCGGACTCAATATAGGATAGTTTATCACTCTGCAAAAAACAACAACAAACAATGGAGTTTACCTAAACAAACAACAAGATACAAAATGAAGTTCTTACTTTTTTTTCATGCTTTGGTGAAATGCGTTCGACAACCGCGTTGAATGACTGTAAGGGACTGCCGCTACCGGTGTTGTGATCGCTTAATCTATGACTAGAACTGATAATCTTATTTCCATTGCCATGCTTGGGCTTGGAATTTTCATTGTGGAACTCCTCTCCTCCATTGTGTATGGGCGAGATGGTGCGCTCTGGAGTAAAATTAAATCGTTTGGGCTTGGTGGGACTCGTTGGACTAGGACTATCAACGGAGAGGGATCCAGAGCCGCCAGTCTTACTGCGCGTCTCTAATATTAGACGTCTTGCCTGTTCCCGCAATCGTTGTTGGCGTTCCTCCTGTTTAATTAGAAAATGTCGATTAATTACTTACAATTATTTATATAAAAACTTAATAATTTCAAAATAAGGCACTACAAGATGTGTGTTCGTCTGTGTGTGCGTGTGTATGCCAATCGCCTACTTACGTCATTAGCATCGCAACGTTCGCTACCATTGGAAATTTTAAATTTTTCCATCATCAGCTTAGCTTTTTCGCTCATTTCTTTGTGGCGTGTTAAAATTCGCTATAAAATTCCAAAATAAAAGAAACTCAAAACACATAACAAAAGCATAAGATAACAGCCGCCAAAAATTATACTAGTTAAATTCAAAAAATTAAGCAAAAACTTGAAATATTTACAACTCAAGTATGGCAATCGATTAACTGAAAAAGCCAATAACGATCGCATCTAGGTACTATATCCCGATCCTACTTACATTTGTTGCATTTGCATCCAACACAGTTGGAGTTGAGTATGAGGAATTCGCCAATGGATCCTCTTGCGCATTAGTGTTTATATCGCCAATAACGTCCAGAGGCGTTAATGGTGTTTGATTTGCATGCTGCAAGGTATTTATCGAATTCTTATCCTTTGCCGGCGAGAGTACCTTACCCAGAATACTCTTCGAGCTATACAGTATTATGTTTTTCACATCTTTCTTATTTGAGGGTGAAAGCTGCGATTGCATTTTGTCCACACCTCCTCCTGTTTCTTCCTCCAGTGAACTCTGGTGTAACAGCTGTGTTTTCAGGTGAGAGAAATTAATAAGATTCTGCGACAAATTGTCCGATTTGTAATTTCCAATAACATAGCTCGATTCATCGGAAGTTGTGCCTGTAAATACACATAAGATAAACATAATGTTTTAAAAAGCTCGATTACGGAATTAAGATTTGGGTGCCAATAAGTAAATTTCTCGACAAATACTTATAGTATGGTGGAACACGATTCAATAGTTTTACAAAAGTAGCAAATTGAATAATAGTCGAATATTCCAGTAAAGCCCTTAACTAATAACAGATTTTCTTTTTTTACCCTGTAAATTGGCCTATACATATACACGTAGTCTTAAGGTGGAGAAAATGTTTGACGGATCGTAATCATTTAAGGAAAAAATGAGTAAAAAAATTCATATAGGACATGTGACTAGCTAAAACTCAAAATTAATTTTAAATTCTAAAGAAAAAAGATACAAATATGTATAAATCAATTGTTATTAAACCTACAAAATAAATTTAAAGTTGTGTTTTTCTAAAAGAACTATACTTCGATGAAATTTTTTTTAAATGAGCCGCATAGACTCTAATCCTGATTTCAGCGTATAACTGAAATCCCACTGTAATTTCACAACAAATATGCAAACGTTATGAACATCGTCTTTATACAAGTTATTCAACAGTGCGATTTTTAATATCGTTATAATAGATTTGCCTCTTTAATATAGAATCGAATCTTACACCTACCAATTTGTTCGATTTCCAGTTGTTTGCCTGTGAAATGTGCTCTCAATTGATGTAGATACGTCATGACAGCCAATTTATCCGGCACCGTCAATAAATTCATGTCGCGCGGCTCGATAACACGTGGAATGCCCAGTGACTCGGCCGCATCGAAGGCTGTGCGACAATTTCCGACCACATCGTGGGCACTAAGCTTTGACATGTCACTAAAAGAGGTGGGGGAAATGGAAAATGTAATCTTAAGTAAATAGAACAACGTGCCGTAACGCTACTCACATTAAATGGGGCACAAAATGGTAAATTATAGCACAGAAAGCCATTCCGTTTCGCCAGCTAGTCGTCAAGTTTGTAACCTTAACATTTGGATAGTCTTTAGTTATATCTTTGCACCACTCCAATAGATCTTGGCCAGGGGTATTTTCTTTAAGAATTATTTTCTCAACGGGCTTAAGAGTACTTTTAGGTTTTGGCTCATCATTTTTGCCGAGTAGCTGAGTCTGAGTAGTATTGGCAGGTTCAACCTCATAGCTTTTCTTTAAGTTTAATGGTTGCAAATCGGCGCGCTTGGTATTGGTCACTGATGAGGTATCTAAGGACGGTTTATTATCCTCTTCCTCCCTTTGTTTTGTTGCTGTTTCCGGTTTCTGATTAGACGACTCCACCTTAATACTGCATTCGACTGTGCCGACTGCTTTTGGTGGCATGGATTTTTCATCCTTATCAAAGGGAAGGGCCTTCGCCTTTCCACCTTCCCTCGCTGTTTTTACAGTTTCTGTTTTAGCAGCTGGACGATCTATTGGTGTGGATGTAAGCATTTTGCTGAATCCCAACGATCGATCAGGTGCAGCAAGTGCAGATTGCTGCGGGGCATCTTTGGTAGGTGTTGTGCTTGCAGCCAACGGCTGTGCTCCATTTGGAGTCTTTAATGATTCCTCGCTATCAACCGTTAGGCCGCCTGTTTTCGCATTCCCTGTCTGGTCAGCCTTGGCGCGCTCTGCCGTCTCTGCTTCTAATTCGAAATGCAAATGATTAAACGACTCAGCCAGAGGAGTTGGATCTTCAGATAAAGAGGGTACTACACATAGATTCATTTAGATTATTAAATTCGAATTATACACAAATGTAATACGGATACAATACGAACATCATTAAATTCATTCATCGTTGTATAGGTGGGTGGTGTGTGGGGAAGAGTGAATGAAAAGGAAACAGAAAGAAAAAAAGAATGGCAAGAATTGTAGATACATACGTTTAACAATGCTAAAAATATAGATACACTCATATACATATATAGAATGTAATGTGTACAATTATACTTTATGGTAAAAATACATTTTTGTCTATACCAAAATTTATATATAATCGAAAACTGTATGCATACATTTTACTTTACTAACAATTGTAGAAGACACAAAAAAATATCTACATAATAATGTTTCCATATATAGTTTAGTATGGATGTAGATGGATACTTACCACTAAGCGGAGTAGATGCCGCATCAATGCAACCATTTAAACTCGTTGTCAATTGTTCCAACTGCTGTGTAAAATCATACAAATGATCAGATATATCGCCAGAATTTTCCAAATCTGGTATATCCTCCAAATCATCAAGAGGTGCCACATCACAGTTATTATTAACAGACATCATTGAAATAACGCTTTGCATGTCTTCATCTCTGCAATCGGAAAACGAATGTAATCTATTCGGATGGCCAGATTAAGTTGCTACTACTTACGTGGCCTTGCCCTCGCGAAGGAAAACGCAGCTAATTGTCAATTCTAAATTAGCAGAAGTAATTTTCCTTGAAACTGGTTTAAGATTCAAAGTAAAGCTCTGCTGAGTCGACTCAATGCTCGCATATTTACGCATATTAATGCTTGCGTTGGCCAGCACACGTTTCTTTCCCAATGGTGTTATCTGTTTGAAGAGAGGGAGCTCAATTAAAGCATTTTTCAAATATTAAAATCAATTATATTTTCTTACATCCTCGATGACAAATGTCCAGTCTTTATCCTCTAGTTCGTGTGTACGGGGATCTTTGAACAATGTTACCGAAATAGCATGATTGTCTGGTACTGGCCAAGATATATTGCCAACAAGTGGGTTCACCATATCTGGTTCCCATGGTAATGGTGCGCTAGCTACGCGTCTTGAACGTCTCATCCAAACTACAGCCAAGTTCGAGGGACGCCTAAAATATATTTAAGAAAACAAATTTGTTAGTTTTTGTTTGCATCAAAATACAATTGAAGGTTTATTTTGCTAAATTACTTTTAGTGAAAACAAAGAATTTTTACTTGTTATTTAAATTTTTATTCATATAACCCTTTGGTTAAGCAAATAAATAAATGAATTCTGAGAAAAAACACAAGATAAGTTCGAGACTCTGGCAAAAGCTTGATAGGGAGCCGCCTCGACTTAAATACATATATTGTAAAATGAATTTCAATTGATAGTTATAAATACAAATGAACACATATATGTATGTACATACATACATACATACATGAAAAAAAATCAACTTTCGTGTTCATATCAACAGGAAGTGGTAATATACCGGAAACTATGTTGAATGCGCCGAAGTTTATTTACTCTAACAATATGATTTCCTAACTTGCTTGAGCCCGAAGTTTTACTAAATAAACATTTTCCAACCATAAATACATATTATGAAAAATATAATTTGTAAGAACTTGTTGAATAATAAAGAAAACCTATATCATTTTAGTGAATCCTTGACTGCACTTAATGTTAGACACACTCTAGGATCTATGTATGTATGGATAAAAGTTCCAAATTGTTTACTCACCATTTGGCTGTGGTTTCCAAACGCAGGTCATGATAGGAGGCAGTGAATTGGAATTTCGCGGCGCGTTTATTCACCCGCTGCAAACGTTTCCAGACACTGCCCATTTCGATTAAGATGGGTCCAAAAGATTTTTTGTTATGGTCGTTTTTGTTGGTTGGTTTTTTAATAAAATGTCGACCAAGTTAAAGCCTTTAATTTTCGTTGTCTTTGATATTCCGTATCCGTATCCTAGTTTGTCTGCGTCGCAAATGACCCGCTGGTTACAATAATGAGCATACAATAATGTAGTTTAATTTTATGTATATACATTTGCAATAAGTGTATTTTTTGTTTTTTATTTTTAATCAGTTCAAGTGTAGTCAGTAATCTGCTGTGACGCCCTAAGGTATGCTATGGAAATGTCTAATGTCAGTAATGTAAGGAAAATATCGAATAATTTTGCTTTCGTCGCTCAATCTAAAGGCCAATGTGCATTCACTTTGTTGTCTGCGAAATACTCATCTATCAAAAGGAAGAGTCGGTGGCCTTGCTAAGAGGTGAGCGCGTGAGTTCGTGTACACCAATCACGCAACGTTAATTCATTCATGCTAATGAAGCAAAACAAACATTTTCAATGAACAAGTGCAATGTAGGCGTAAAAATAGAAGAGGTAAGTTTATGTCACGCACACATCTCTAAAATTCTTCTGTTTTCTGGTAGTATGAAACAAAATATATATATCTACATACATACATATTTATATATTTGTGACCTTTGCTTGTCACTTGTTCTTTAATATATGTATGTATATCTATATAGAGACATACTGACAGTTTATACACTGCTTCTTATAAAGATATCGCAAACTGCGATGCCAAGTAAATAATTAGAGCCAAAGAAGCGCCCATAGGCAGGCATCGTTATTGTGATTGTGTAGTTTTTGTTGTTTTTTGTTGTCTTATAAATACATTCTAGCACTTTTGTTTTTATCTTTTTCGTGTTTGCTTGTATACATGTATGTATGTGTGTATATTCTTCACATATATTTTTACGCTATGAGTGCGTGTGTGCGTATGTATGTATGTATATACGGCACTGAACTAGCAATTATTTAGCAGCACTATGACGTCACTCATGTTTGTCAAGTTAAATTAAATCACAGACAGCGACAGTTGCAAACACTTTTAAAGGTCGGAATTGTCTTAATGCACTTCATTCCACCCGTTAACTCACATTATTTGTTCACGCTACAACATATTTGTGATTTTTTATAATTGCCCTTCCTGCGTTCTTTGCAGGGATACGAATAAAACTAGCTAGAGATGAACCGATCAGCTTCAGCCCTGGCTTGTCTGCACGAAAAAATTGGTGCTGATGCAAAAAAATACCAAAACAAAGAATATTACATCGCAACCCCAACTTTCACCACATGTAAAATCGAGCTCAATGTAAATTGCGAGATAAAATAAACAAATTTAAATGCCAAAAACAAATTATTTTGGTCAAACATAACATAAACAAATCCAAATGTAAGTTATCGATACGCAAAGAATTAACTATCGCTATCGATGCCCACCCCTCGTATGAAAACCCAAACAAAAAAAAAATAATATTAGTTATTAGGAAAAATCATAAATGAGCTTATTTCGTAGCTTGCAGAATTTTCAATTCAAGCGTGACAATGTGGTTAAGGAAGCGCTGATAAACACGCTAAACGAAAATGCAAGGGAAATTGAGTTTGACGTAAAACAGAATGCGGTGGGTAAGTTCTTCATTAGATTATTAAAGCTTATTCCCTAATGGATAAATGGAGTAAAGAGTTCTTTGCAAGCTAATTTATAGCAACTTTAAGCCCGAAAGGTCCCAAATGTAAAGTTATGTCTTTTATATTTCTTTATACGCAGAGGTTTTGGGGATTTGTGAACAGACCAGCGCCTTGTGCACTACGTTGGAGGCAATTTTCCTGCATGGCCTGAAGGATTCCTTTCTATGGGCTACTTTTAATGTGATCGCAGGCGATGTAGAACGACGACCAGAGCCAAGTTTTTGGGCTCCATGTATGGTGTTCATGCATAAACAGGTGATTGAACAGATACATCAACTAAGCCAGATAACATCGGAGGTGGGTCAATGCCGAGCCTGGGTCCGACAATCGTTGAATGAATCGTTGTTCTCGTCTTACATGAATAACATTCGGAAAAATGGTTCAGCATTGTCGCCTTATTACAAGAAGCATGCCCTGCTTAAGGATGCAGACGGATTGGAGACAGCAGCAAAGATCATGGAGAGTCTGGAGGCATATGTTCACTTCGATTTGCCCGTCAACTCTAGTCTGCTAAATCAATGGCCAGATTATTCTCTACAATTGTCTGATTTGTGGACACCGGCTCTAAAATCCTGCCCAGTAAGTTTTAGTGTTGTTAGTTTACATTCTTGTTATTAAAACGTATGTTTTCTTTCTGACAGATTAGCAGTGGAATTGATGTAGCCAGTTCA
Source organism: Drosophila nebulosa (assembly GCA_024703675.1). Lineage (NCBI taxonomy): Eukaryota > Metazoa > Arthropoda > Insecta > Diptera > Drosophilidae > Drosophila > Drosophila nebulosa. The sequence continues at coordinate 8,862,350 of CM045725.1, read as the reverse complement.
CTGGGATCTGACATTGTGGCTATATCCACCCCACAGCCTCTGCGTCCCAACGAACTGTTCTCCGAATCTATTTCAAATAGCCCTTTTGACCGAAGCGGTAATTTCGGCGTGCCAGATTTAAATCAGCGTGAAAACCTTGACCTGCTTATACAAAAATTTGATGAAATGGCAGTTATAAGCGAAGCAGGAGAACAATCTACACCAGAGACAGCAGAGGCAGCAGTAGCGTCCAGTACACCCATATTAAATAATGAAAGCGAAACGCCCTTAGGAAGCAAGCCAAGAAATCGCAAAAGAACCCAACGACCTATTGATGAATTGCAAGCTGACCTTATCGACACAGAAGGCAATAGTAATTTGCCTCAAGGTAGCAATTCTTTGACCAACCTTATGCAAACATCTTGGTCAGCTGGTGATGTGGTTCTATGTACCCCATCGCCTACTGCGGAATCATCTTGCTCTCGATTTTTTCAACGTTCTGTTAGCGTGACTAGTACGTCGAGTCTACGTTCGCCGTATGCTGCGGATCGCTGCAGCTATAACGCCTTATTAAAAAAGCATGAACATAATCGAGAGGGAGGAACTGGTTGGTCAGAGATCTGGGAGAAGTTTCGGGCTAGTGCATCTACTTTAAGCATTTCTCAGGCTCCGCCAACCCCAGGGGTTGCAGATGAAACTTGCGATCTACAGTCGGTTGACTCGGACTTTGAGTTAGTGAATTCGGATTTTGATATGGCTGAATTGCAAGAGATGGTAGTTCAGTTATGTCAATTGCCCCGCGAGCCGGGTTTAAATGCCCAGGGATTTTTATGCCGCAGCTGCCAGCATCCGTTGGGTATTGGCTTCAGCAACTTTCAGTAAGTAGCGAAACCAAAACAAATCACAGCCCAATCACTGTGGGCTTCTTTTTTCTACAGGGTGTGCTCTTTCAGCGGTGGATACTTCTGCAATAGCTGCATGGACGTGGAGACGCAGCTTATTCCGGCTCGAATAATTTACAATTTGGATTTTCATAAGTACACCGTAAGTAAACGCGCCGCAACATTCTTGGCCGAGTTTAGGGGCCAACCTTTTCTGGACCTGCAGATACTTAATCCTAGAATTTATCGCGCCTCCGATGCTATGGCTGAATTGCAATCGCTACGCATTCGCCTGAATTTCATACGCGCCTATTTGTATACATGTAGCCCAGAAAGTATTGAGTTGCTGAGACAATATTTCACCGGGCGGGAGTATTTGTATGAACACATCCATCAATACTCTGTTTCGGATTTGGCTTTGATTCAGCGTGGTGTGCTTTGCCAACAACTGCAGAAAGGATTCAAGCTCGGTGAAGCTCATGTCCTAAAATGCCAGAAATGTCAGTTTAAAGGCTTCATTTGTGAAAAATGTCAGAGTCCCCGTGTGCTATATCCCTTTCACATCACTACCACATTTCGGGTGAGTCACAAACGCCTTCTGACTTGGCATCTAGTTTATTAAACGTTTCCATTATCCCCAGTGTGTTGCATGCGGTGCTGTATTCCATGCCCAGTGCCTTAATGAACACCAGCCTTGTCCCAAATGCGAACGACGGCGCAAACGCGAAGACCACGCTCTCGAGGAAGCCGTTCAAACACTTAAGCTCAAGCGTGAGTCCAGCTAAATGGATCCTATGATTAAACAGGGCATCGTTTGGTCCTAGTTGTTATTTCTTATTCAACAAATGCCTTAATTGGGAATTTGATTTAGCAATAAGCTTTAAATTGTTATCGCCAATATATTATTTACAAATCTACAGTTTACTTTAGACTTGATTTTCAATATAAAGAATATTCCATTATCGTAAGCTTAACCCAACAAACAAAAGGAGTTCTTATACATATAACACGTTATGCTCGTAGTTCATACATAAGTAAATGCTCAAATTCCCAAATTCGAATTTGCAGACTATCATTTGGAAGGGTTTTGTAAATTGGAACGTTTCGAAAATGTAATAATTTGAATAACTTTTGGCGACTGAAAATTTGTCTAACGTATACTTTCGTATGTATACCGTTCGTATGAAATTTGCTTTAAGCTATCATAGCAGACTCAGAGTAAATGTGCTTTCAGAGTTGAAATAATGTTATTCAAATATATATACATACACATATATACCAACATTATACACTCCCCGCCCGCATTATTAAATTAAGAGCTGTGTATCGAAGAAGTTCTGATTGATTTTTTTAATTTTATTAATTTGGTAACATTAATGAATGTGAATAAGTTATGCAACACGTTTGATAAATGGAAAGATTAACTAATTTGTAAATGCCACATTCTGCTTGCTGGTTTGTTTATAATAATACTCGTAAATACTCGTCGTGTGTAAATATATAGTAAGTATAACGAAAAAATAGCATGTCAAATCGGAATCAAGCAGAACAGCTGGAGTCTGGCACGCACTATATATTTATTGCATTTTGAGAAAATCTCGTGCATTTCTATACAGTAGTTATGGTTAAACAATGAAATGGAATGGTATGTGTGTGTGATGTGAATTTCGTTGACACAATTTCAGTTTTTCACATTTTGTGTGTGGGTGTGTGTGTTGCTGTTTTTTTTGTTGTAGACATTATTTTAATTGCTTGATGTGGCTTGGGTTCAACGGTTTCAGTCTAGTTATTCATATAGGTAGGCAAAGTAGTTATATAGATACAAAACACACCTATATCATTGATTTTATAGTTGCTAATCAATTTACTAATTTTCAATTTGGATTTAAAACAAAATATGGCTAATTATAATTAATTGTATTATGTACAGAATTTGATATATAGTTTTTAGTTTTCTGTTTGTTTGCATAGCATAGAACAGTGCAGCTCAGGGAAGACGATATATGTACATATATTTTTTTTTAATTTTCTACCAAGTTTTCTAAACACGCAGATTGTGCTTGTGTTTTTTTTTATATCCTTGCAATGTATTATTACATTAAAAACATTACAGAATATTTTGTTGTAGGTCGCTTGTCGGTCTATTCAGTTACCAAAATCAATATTAAATAACTCTTTGAATTTGGTGGTCATGACTGACAAGAACTTTTGGGAATAGACCCGAAGGACTTTATTGACAAACTGCAAGGGTACATAAACTTCGGGTTCCCAAAGTTAGCTTCTGGTATGTTTTTGACTAAATCGTTTCAGTTAAGCTCTTTGCCAGTATTTCTTTCTTAGGTATTTCTCTTTTCGTGGCTCAACTTAAGATTAACAATAAGACCTCTAGTTAATTAACACATTCCATTTTCTTCTTCTTTTTCTGTTATTGTTCTCGTTTATCCTATGCAATTTTCATAGACATTTTGGTCCAAAAAACATAAATACACATACACACGTGTTTCCGTTATATGTACAACAACAATTAAGCGAAACATTCACAAAACATACGCTAATATACAAAGCATTGATATATATTATGTACATGTTCAATAGACCGTTGAATTTCGTGGAACACTTTCCGTTGGCTGCGACTGAGGTCGAATGGGCACCGAATTATTTGCCGCTGTAGCGCCACCATAGAGAAAACTAGACTGCCTTATGACAGACACTGTGGCAGCGGCGACACCTGCTTGCGGCGGTGGAGCAGGTGCACGATGTTTCTTAAGCGGTGCATAAGCGGGTTTCAATGGCAGCACCGGATTACGGTTTACATTGTTGTTTGAGGCGACCGATGAATTGTTATTGTTGTTATTGCTTGTATTTGGCATCAGAATAGCTGAGAGAAAAATAAATATAGATACATACTGGATAGATAGGATATATTGAATATATGTATATATGTATGTTAATATACATATACAAATGTATGTAAGTTGCTGAGAGAAAGTAGATTGTGCGAAGAGAGCGCGCCCAATGGAAAGAAAACGGCAACGACGCAAACCAAACCAAAACAAATTAAGAGGACGACACAGTTGATAAAGCACACAGTGTAATACAAATTATGTATGTAAAATAGAAACAATTTTATTTTGTTATATCATTTCATTTAAAAAAAGGAAACTAAAAAAAGAAGAATAGATAAATTAATTTCAAACAATAAAAATATATGTATCTGCTGTGCCTTTCTCAGTTAAATTTAAATATAAATTTTCATTGATATACAAATAAAATCATGCGCTACATATTACAAATGTATACAACAAAATCATATATAGTATGTGTTCGCGTTTGCATGAGGGCGGGGGGTGAGGGCTGACAACATAAGTATGTATATGTAATACAGTGGAGGACATATAGTGTTTAAGGTGTGTTTCTTGTTTATAAAAATAGGAATAATATAATGCTTAAAAATAATATCATTTTCCTTTCTTGTTTTTTTTTTTTTTTTTGTTTTGTTTATCTGTAAACAAATAAATACCGAATTTGCATTTCAACAAATTTGTCGCATAAAGCTATTCAACTTTAGTAATATGCAATATACAAATAACATTTCCTATTAAATCACGGATGCATACCGATTTCAGAAATCAAATTGAACATGCCTTTTCCTTTTTAAAAATTAAAATATACATCTAGGTTGGTTGGGAATCAGAACGAACGGACATTATCAATTGAAAAGGGCTTAAAAGTTTGAAAAAATTATAGTTTTCAAAATAAAACACATTGTCGCTATCGGTTTGCATCCCTGATTTATACAAAAGAATAACAATAATGAATAAAAATAGCTAACTTTTCGATCTGCTTAATAGTAGTTAATATTGATATTTAGATCTTGGTGTAACATAAGTGTGTGTTTCTTGTTTTCGTGTTCAAATAGTATGTAATATACATTCGTTGTTTCAGCGAAAATTAAATGCTATAGCGTGCGCCTAAAAAAACAATTTATTATACTACAATGGAGATCGAATAAAACTGACCATATAATAATTTTAATATCCAATTTGTAGGGCCCAAAGTTGAATATAAATATTCTTAAATGGACGAGTTTCATTGATTTGAATCCCATATCTGACATCATTCCATAATAAGATATTTTAATAATTATAATTTTACACTTAAGCACAATCCACATACAACATGCACGCACACAAACACGCACACGCACACGCATACACACACACGTACACACAAACACTACTACATACCATTGGTTGCCTTAAGCGTGCGACTAGGATAAACTTTTTGAATGTTTAGAAAAGGAGGCGGCTTGGGAAATTCGGTGACATTGTGAAAACGTTTGCCAAACTTTGTCTCCAAATCAATAACCAGGCGACCAACTGAAGCTCCACAAGCACCTGCTGACGATCCACCAGACGTGGACAGACCACTGCTGCTGCCAAATAATTGTGAAGCATTCGCCATGTGCGTGGGTGGTGTCAATGGGGCATTGGCTCGTATGGAAGAGTGTCGCTGGGGTGGCACTGGTGCCTGCTGCGAGCCCGCCTGCAAGAATACATAAAAAAGATTCGCATTAATTTTAAAATAAACAACACATTAATAATAAGGAGTAACCCGTTTTTACGTTACGTTGCGTTTGATGTTTAGATTGAGCATCGACATTTTGACCAACTTGATTATTTGGCAGCTGCTTTCTTTTGCGCGTTTAGTCCGCTGCCTAATTGCGAAAAGCCTCTTGAACAGCCAGAGTTTCACTTTGTCATGCTAAGTGCGAAGTGGGAGGACAACGACAACAATGAATGCAAAATGGGCCAAGATTTCCCGTGTAACGCGCGTACAACTTTTGTGTTTTCGTCACGTATTGTTTGGAAAATCAATCTTCCTCCTTCCCCACCATTCACTCACTTCCTCACTCGCTCACCACCGTATTAAAAAAAAGGTAAGTTATAAAACTGTGCGCAAAAGAGAGTCCAATGCGCGCGCAAAGAGAAATTCCTGAATGCTGTTAAGAGTAAACACAAAGAGGGAGGGAGGTTTCTATTTTCCCAAACACACTATACACTATACAACATTCAATTCTAGTTGGGGTAGGTTAAAAACATAACATATCTCCAATATGTGGAGCAATGGGCTACAGTCAATTCTCCAGGTGACCATATACTAATTTATACTTTCCAAATATTAATTAAACTAAATTACTTAATTTTCCAAAAAAAATTTTGAAATTTTTTTGACTATGAATGACTTATTAAATTTAATTTCAAAACTTGAATTTTCAAATTGTCGTGATGCCCTAACAAATGTCACCACTTAATGGCCCACCGATTGTTCGCTCTTATAGGACAAAAATAAAGCCAAGTTATAATATTAGCAACATAAATGTCAGAGAAATGTGTCCCTCTCTACTTACATTGCTTGATTGTCGCTGCGGTGGCGGAGGTGGGCAGGTGCGATGCGGCGGTGGTGCTGGTGGATTGATGGGACCTCCGTTCAATACAATCGGTTTGACATTCTCCACCTTTTTATCTTTATCCCGCATGATAGATGACTTCGGGCTCGATGTCGCTGTTGCTGGGGCAGGCGGAGGCGGCGGCAATGTTGGTGGGAGCAGCGGTGGTGTTGCATTACCTGCAACTCGGAATTGATCACGTAAGGCAGCCACACTGTTGGTGCTGCTTGATGTAGATGGCGGTGGAGATGAAACCGCGGCCTGTGTATTGATCGCTGCACTCTGTACCAAAGTCGTGTTGACAGCACTGAAGGGCGCTGCTATGCTGCTCAGATTGGAATTGGAGATGCTGCGTGCCGGTGTGGGCGGTGGCGGAGGTTTCACCGATGGCCGTGCTGCAGGAGAGAGAGAGGAGGTGAGGGAGTTTTAGCAAAAATATTACCATTTGAACAGCAATCTTTTACTTACATTTTGGTGGAACAGGTGCGCAACGCATGCTTCCTATACTGTTCTGGCTAATGGAGTCGCTAGACTGAAATTGCTGTTGTTGTAAGGGAGCCCGCATGGTGCCGAAATGTTGTTGGGTTGGAAAGACAGGCCCATTAATGCCTCCAACTGCTGGTGGAGATCTATGGAATCACACAAACAAATTAATGCAAGTCTCTCACTTAAATATTTTACACTTAAGCTAGCATGCGCTTCAAAGCTTATTTACAAAAACAAAACCAAAATATTAAATTGAAAAGCGAACTTTAGGAATGGCTTAGTTTATAGATTTAGATGTGTTGGTTGGAGGCGAAGAAGAAGCGAGCTGTGCATATTTGGTTAATACTGGAGAAGGAGAGTTGTGTGTAATTGGTATACCTGGGCGACTTCATGCTATGGTGACGCGTCACCATTGGACGTTGCTGTCCATTTGCCAACGCCAATTGCTGCAGACCTGGTGGCTTTGGTGCAAAATTTGGTTTGCCAAAGCTAATGCTTGGCTTTTGCTGTTGCTGCTGCGGGGTGGGAGTAGGCGTGGGCGAGGCCGTTGGCGGCGGCGGGGATGATTTTTGTGCATTATTGTTACCACCACCAACACCGAATAAAGATGATTTATTTGGCGCCAAACTATGCAGTGATCCCGTAGAAGAGGTTCGACTTTGGTTTAATGTTGTTGTTGTTGCTGATGGGCTGGCACCTTTTGTTGTGGCTGATGTTGGTGTTGATTTCGATTTTGCAATCGAATTATTTACAAAATTATTGCCTAACGAGATACTGTGGTGGATCAGGTAAGGATTTTGGTGTAATGTGGACAGAGTAGTAGGTGTGGTGGTATGTAGGATAACACAAATTTCCCGGTAAAGAAATATAAAAAAAATATATATGATCAAAATTTAACAAAAACAATGTACACAAAGAACCGAAATTAAATTTGTTGTAGATCAAAATATTTACGTAATGTATACATATATAATATATACTTTATAAGACTTTATCTAAACACAACCCAAACGACATGCCATATATGAATAAGAAACTTACTTTAAATTGGCTGCCTTGCTCTTGACACTGCCACTGCTGTTGCTGCCGCTGTCCGAGTGCGTGGGCGATGACGCTTTGGCATGAGAATTTGTACTGAACGCTGCAGATGGTGTGGGAGTCGAAGGTGGCGCTGCACGGGGTATATTCATGCGGTCCAATATCGAATCGCTCTGCTGAAAATATCTTCGTTAATTAAAGTTCTTAAACAAACCAAAGCTGTTAGTCTGTCCAGTGGATATTTTTTCGGTAGTCAAGATTATTTGAAAAGTTATAAACCAATTATTTTTAAATTTGGCACACTTATTCTTTAAAATTTTAATCTTTTGGTTTTTCCTTCGCTAAATACCGCGATCTATGTACTAACTAATCAAAAAACAAATAACTATTGAAATTTACGACATATCCTGACTACCGCAAAATACTGTTGTTTTAAGGGTCACAAGATATAAGCTTCCTTGTTCTAGGCTTAAAATATTTTTAGAAGAAAAAGGCAGAAAACTACATATTAAACATCTAGGCCTATTAAACTTTTTGAAAAATTGCTCATCCTTAACCTTTTAAATCTATTTAATTCCTGAATCCGATTTTAAAAAAAACTTTTTGCCCTAAACATACTAATTTCAAGTAGCGCGAATAAAATTTCTTTGCGAATAAAAAAATTGCGTCTTTCTCTATTTCGACCTTGATTTGCTCTCTTTTCTTGTTTAAATAAGATTCTCTAATAGCATGGATTTTCAAATACAATTGAATATGTATTATGTGTGATGTTCCCTCATACCTTTGGCGGTTGCGGTGGTGGTCCACGATTTGTTTTTAAATTTGCTTCCGTTGCATTGATATGTGTGCTTTGTTGTTGTTGTTGTTGCTTTTGACGCTTCAGTGTTAAATGCTTGGTGAGCTCTGTGTTGAAGTCCATGGGTTCATTGCTGCTGGCAGAGACAGAGGCAGCAGGGGGGCTATTGCTTCGAATTGAGTTCGTTGCTGTGGGCTTTGACGATGCTGCTGTTGTTGTTGTTGCTGCCGCTGCTGCTGTTGTTGTTTTTAGGTGTGCGTGTGTGTGAGTGGTTCAGTGCGTGGGCGAAAAACGGAAACCGATTGAGCAACAAAAATTAATTTACATACAGAACTACTTAAATTATTTTATACGATAAAAATTACTTACCGCGATAACCATTCACGGGTTTCAGTTTTGGCATCTGGGAGAGACCTTCAAAAAGACCACTTAATTTTGGTGCTCCACCATTGCCAATGCCATTTGTGTTATTGTTACTACTGCTGGTATTATTATTATTTAGGCCACGTTTTGGTCCTCCAGCCGTTGTTCCGCCTCCAACATCTGCCCCGCATACTTTGCCAGCCAATGCGGGGCCACTTTTGTCCACCGTGGTTGTCTTTCGCAGTTTAGTACCCTTTTGTATGGAGCTAAGAAGCGCTGATCTCGGATCGACACCACCTTTGGCACCACCACCGCCCATTACTGGTGGTGGCGGTGGTCCTGGTGGTGGCGGTGGACCTGGCGGCGGTGGTATTGCCATCTACAAGACATAAAATCTCGTATGTTATTACATTTTTATAATTTTTAATCTTATTGAGTACTTTTGGTTTGAAAGAACCTAAATGTAGCCTCATTTCAGCATCTGTCTAGTCGGGGCTTCAGCTCAAGACTGGCAGAAATGGGCCTGAATGGTCCAGACCCCTCAAACCAGGTTTGAGGCTACCACCCACACGCACATATTATATTATAAATTTTATACTTTTTGTTTATGTGCTCTGTCCAATCTTGGTGAGATTGATGCCATGATAAACAACAAGAAAAAGCTTTAGCCAAGTTCAAACTGCTTGTAAGCCCGCACTGTTTGACAACCTACATAATTTAAAAACCAGAAAAGATCGAGTCGAAATTTATATACCCTTTTTGACTAAAAGCTATAAGAGAGTCACAAATGCTCAAACTAACTTTCAGTATGAGATGGCTACCAAAATGTAAGCACTCTTGCTGACCTAGCCCATTTGGAGACGGCAAGCTTTTTCCAAAAACAAAATTCTCTTCGTAAAAGGGTATACAACATTGCCGCACGTGGGCATCACAAAAGTCACATTGATTGTTAATAATAGATGAAAAATTATTTTGACTTTTTAAAATTTATATTTTTTGTCTTTAAGAATGAATTATTAAATTCCCATCTAGATCGCAAAGTTTCCATTCAACAATTTATGTACTATTCGTTATCAGTAAATTGATCCTATTAGCTTACGATTAGAAATTTCTACAGTTGGCCTACACATATTTCAGTTGAGCTCGAGCAAAATGTGGAAACGGAGCATGATTTTGCAATTAGTGTTCATATTGTGGCTCAGTGGGAAAACAATATGCAGCAACTTGGAGGAGGTAAAAAGAACTTAAATAATAATAATATAAATAGAACTCAGAAAATTATTTATAAACAGGAATTTTTATCTCAGCTGGAGGATATCTATCAGAAAGCAGAGAATCTATTAATAGGGTAAATATTCTATGATATTTTTTGTGTGATTTACTACATTTTTTTTTGTGTTTCACAGTTTCAATGAAGTACTTGATGAACTCAAAAATAATTATAGCAATGAGGAATCGGATGTTTCAGACGATGGTTTGTTATTTTTGTAACATTTTTTTTTTTTTACGTTTTTCTAATTTTTTAAAGTTTATAGTCAAGGTAATGCCTTCACCGTGCCTCTCTGCGCCCATTAATAGCACGGGAATCCATGTGATAAAGGTGCCGGGACAGACGCCCTTTAAAGTTTTATGTGATAGCAGTTTAGCTGGCTTGGGTTGGATTGTGATACAAAAGCGCATTAATGGAAGTCTCAACTTTTTTCGCAATTGGGCTGAATATCGAGTAGGTTTTGGCAATCTAGAGGGTGAATTCTTTCTGGGTCTTGAGAAAATACGTGCCATGACAGCTCTAGAACCATATGAACTTTATGTACACTTGGAAGACTTTAATAAGACTGTGCGCCATGCCAGATACGATGAATTTGCCATAGACAATGAGGCGGGATCTTATGCCTTGAATGTATTGGGAAAATATTCGGGAACAGCTGGCGATTCGCTACGCTCTGCGTATAAAATGAAATTTTCCACCTATGATCGTGATAATGATCATGAATTTAATAGAAATTGTGCTTTTTCCCACGTTGGAGCTTGGTGGTACAATGCCTGTTTGGATAGCAATTTGAATGGACAATATATACAAGGAGGCAAATATGAAGAGAAAATGTTTGCTCGAGGAATGTGCTGGAGATCGTGGCATGGTCATAATTATGGATATAAAATAACACAGATAATGATAAGACCAAAATGTCGAAAAATTGGACCACATTCTAAATAATAATCATTAGTTAAATCCGACGACAACGATCACATCTCTATGACGTCAATTCGTCGTTTTGTTTCCTTTATTCTGTAACCTTATCTCGCAAGGGAACTTGACCTAAATTGTTTTTGCAATTGATAATGAAATGCATAGATTTTTATATAGAAAACTAACAAACCATTTAGTCGAGATCAGTACATTTGTATGCACTAAGGCACGAAAATGCAAATTCATTTGATTTTTAAAATAATTTTAAGCGTCGTCTTGTCAAGTTTAACCGAGGGCAATCAATTACAAATTGCCTATGAGAAATATGAAAACTTGTTTTTAAGGTAAATAAATACTACAAGTTGGTTAATTTAATCTTATGGGACCCATATTTTCTAGCCTTAAAACTCATTTAAATGAGCTAAAGACTAGTGCGAGAGAGTTAAGAGGTTTAAAGCAGACTGAAGGAGGATCATCGGCTGACTATCCTTCCTCTTGCCTGGCTGCCTACATCAACACAAATGGCATTCACATGATCCAAGTGCCTGGGCGAGAGCCCTTTCTCGTTTCCTGCGACACTCAATTAGCCGGTGCCGGCTGGACAGTAATTCAACGTCGTCAGGATGGTTCTGAGAATTTCTATCGCAGTTGGTTGGAGTATCGTGAGGGTTTTGGCAATCTCAGCGGTGAGTTCTTTATTGGTTTGGAGAGATTATATCATCTGACAACCGCAGAGCCATACGAGCTGTATATATATCTAGAAGATTTCAATGGCGATATGCGTTATGCGAAATATGACAACTTCTCAATAGACAATGAAACCAATTCATATGCCATTACCTCGTTGGGCAAATACTCAGGAGACGCTGGAGATTCATTCAGTTATCACTTGGCAATGCCATTCTCAACATTCGATCATGACTTAAAGGGCAAAGGTTGCGCCATAACAAATGTTGGAGCCTGGTGGTATAATGCATGTCAGCAGAGGTGAGAAACTTTTTCTATAATTTTTCTTATCATCTGATCTTTTGGACTTTTATTACAGCAATCTTAATGGTCAATATGTTGAGGGTGGAAAATACGAGGTAAAACTCTCCGGGCGTGGTATTTGCTGGAAATCTTGGCGTGGTTATGATTATGGCTATAAGATCAGTCAAATGATGATTAGACCTAAATGCCTAAACAGTATACGACGACAAGAACAACTAAGGGAACGATCCCCAAAACACGTGACATGGTCACTTTGAAATTCTGTGAAATTAGTTGAAATTAATTACTAATTTCTCCAATTCGTTTTTATAGTTTTAGGTTTTTGCATTGAATCACCCGGAGGGAATTTTTTGTTTTTTTGATTATTTTTAATTGTTTTTCTTTTTGTTTTGTTATTAGATAAGCATTATCAACAAAAATTTTCAACAAATTTTTTATTTACATTTTGATAATATTTTGTTCACTAATTCGCACACACAAAAAACACACACACACAAAGAAACGCGACAAACAATAAATAAATTGACGACAAATCAAGTATGAAAACGCAGCACCGTGCGCTCAGTCTGCCAGTCAAATTCAAACTAAAGAACTTAAACGGCTGCGCATGCGACACCGCAAGCAAGACAAAGAGCGAGCGAGAGACAAACGTTGGGGACTTTGGGGAGTGTGAGAGAGAGAGAGCTCCAAGGGAAAGTCAAATTGGTCATTGTGGGGGGCGGGGGATGGGGACTTTCAGCAAGAACAAACAAGAAATTTACATACTAAATTAGCTGTCATGACGTCACAAGAGAACAAGCCAAAGTGAATTGGGGAGGTGCGAAACATTTATTGGCAGATGATCTCTTACCACTGAGAACTAACTTGGTTGGGGATCAAAAATATATAATAATAGTAACTAAATACAGTGCGACAAATTGAATAATTGTTTCTCACAAATGATTCATCTTAAATGAAGCTGAATCAGCAGATTTCAATCATCAAAACTTAGAGAAGGAAATTCCGACATCTCATTCCCCCTCTCTGATGATTCTTCAAGCGGATGTTTAATGCGTTTATTGCTGTGATTAGCCCAATTCTTTAGTCACTAAAATAAGTGATATTTGTTGTGCAAGTAGTACATCTCATAACCCATAAAATTCTCTTTAGTAAAAGTTGCTAGCTTTAAACACCTCAGATTACAGAGAGAACAACACTTTATTTCAAACATCTACGCCTTATCGAATGTTTATTTTATTAAATGTATGATGACTCACTTCTACGGCTGAGAAATGTATGTACAATGTATGCATGTATGTACATATATGTATATATAAAGAATGTGCAAATGTACTTCATGGGAATTGAAAATGAAAAGTATTAGACTCTCAGGTATTTCTCAGCTCTGATATATCTTATCTTTCAAAGGGGGTAGTACTTATCGTTTATTGGCGCGGCAAAGAAAAATATTCGCTCAAGACATGACCAAAATATCAAGCAGACGAAATTGGATGAACCATTTTTATATGCATATACTCGTATACTATATATATTTTAGTATAAAGTCAATAATATGATAACGTTTAAAATTAAATTGAATCAAAAAGTTCAATGACAGCTAAAAAATCAAATAGTTGACATTGGCCTTTAATATACTGTGTATGAGTCATGATAATCAATTTTAAATGACCGCCGGGGGATAGGCTTTAAGATATGTGAATTTCGACCAAGAATGTAAGTACATACAATCATTTACGATTTTCGAGGTGTGTTTCGGTGTTGACCTGGTTGGTTTTTCTTCCGGCTTCTCCTTCTTGGCTTTTGATTGCTCCCAATAAACTGCCATCAGGTTAATTGCCCCCAAAATGCACGCACACACACACTCACGTTTTAACATGGGTGTGGTTAACAGGCGTGGACAGGATAACCACAGCCGTTAAATTAAATTCAATTTAAGAAATGATTACAACTGACTAAAGGATCCTTTTTGCTACCCAAAACCAAAACACGCACCAACTTCCTGTCAAAATTAATTTCTATCGCTTGTGGCGGATGCCCATTATGGAAGTTAAACATTGCCCAAGTTTCCGGGTCACTATATACACCTTCTACAACAAAACATATACATATGTAGATACATCCATTTATTAGAGTGGGTCACAAAGCAACATCGATTGACAAGGCAGTCAAAAGGACGACATGACTAAAATGAATCAATATTAAAACTGAACATTTGGCCCTAAGCTGATGACAGATCTTACGACCTTTTTTGGTCCACTCAAATACACATTATGAACATGGAATGGAATGTAACTAACTATAAAGAAACGACAATGCCATATTAAATGTTGCAAGTTGTTCCCCTCTTAATGATGGCAATTTGTTTAGTTTTTGTCTTCTTTTCTTGTATTGCTGCTTTGCGGCTTTTTTCTCTATTACTTTACGGTATACTACTGCTCTCTGACGAAAAACTTACCATTAATATAAAACTACTTATTAGATCAGCATGCACATAATTGCAGACAGATTTTCACACTTGAATCTTCTTCATCAAATGTGTAGCTAGGAATAACCGGTTTCCAACGTCCAAGCGAAACACTTTCGCTTTTATTTTAAAATTTTTGAATACTTTTCAGTTTGTTTTGTACTTTTTGTCTGTAGTTTTTTTATTCGCTTTTTTTTTTGGCACTTTTGTCATCGAGAAAGCACTAACATTTCATTAAATTTCATTGAAATTCCAAGAGCTTCTTTTACTCCAAACATACATACAAACATATACATACATTATTTAGGTATGTGACTGCAGTGTTAAAACAAATATATATGGATTAGCAGCAACAATGTCGATGTGTACAACATTGCGTACTATGAACATATCAACATACTATATATTTGCTTTTTAGTTAAAGTACGGTAGTACCTTGATGAAGTTGAAAAAGAGAAAAGCAAAAATGGTCAATTTGATGAAGTCATATTTTTTATAACGTTCTCAAATCATCCACAAAATTTACCCCTACGTATGCACATATGATAGGAACTTTATACATATGCTTAATATTACATTTTATAATTGTTTGGCTCCTCCTCTTCTTCCACGGGAAGTGTGATGTCGTAATGTTCATATTCATTTACAAACACTACGATAAAAAAAGAGCATTGCAGCATTGTTGTTGCTTTAGTCTTTTTTTTTTTTTGCAGTTTGAGGGTTTTAGTTTATTAAAATGCGGTTTTCAGTGCTGTCGCACAATGCTTAAATAACTAATGCAAACATCATATCATGAGACGCCCATCGTCGTCGTCGTTGTCAATGACAACAACGGTGTTGGGTTCGCTTTTTTTTTTTTTTTTTTGCATACATGCATAAATATGTATGTACATCTCGGCAACAACAAGAGCAGCAACAATAAAAAATGATGTAAACAATCATCGGCAGCAACACACACAACTATGAGTCACATATCAATTCCATCTAAAGTTGACACTGAAGCGCGGTAGCGAAAGGCAAAACAAACAGCAAAACAACAGCTTAGCATGGGGTAAATATGTATGTATTTTGTTGATTTTTCGCTGAATCGTGTCTTCACTGTATTAACTTATGATTCAGATTCCGAGGTAGGTTCCAGGCGTGAGCTGCATAAGGAAATGCATTTTGTCTGGCAAGTATACTAATGAGATCACAGTACTGCATACATTTATAGATACAAAGATCCACAATGTGTGTGTGTGTGTGTGTGTGTGTACGTGTCAATGAAGTAGTTTACGCAAGCAACTTAAGTTAACAAAAATAAATGACCGCACACTGGGCCCCGACAAGTCTCATTCCATCAAATCTTTGCATGTGTCATTACAGCAGCAGCAATAGCAACAACAATACCTAATATGCACATACCAGGAGCGGATTAACCAGACCCAAGTGGCTTTTACAATACTAAAAGAATTCATGGTACATTTATGATAATTTGAACACAGATGAAAAGAACTTTAATGAACACAGCCAGATTTAGCTGTTTGTCATTCAGGTGTTTAACATGAGTGGACAAATGTGCATCAGATAATCCATTAAGTAATTTTCATTAAAGAACAGCAATTATAAAGCGATTTATTTTAGATGACGAGTTATGATATATTGGGCAGTGTTTTTGGATTCAAAAACAATTAAAGGCTAGATAGCCTTTTTTAATATTAACTTTACCACAATCTATTCGAATAGAATAGAATAGATTAAATTTCAAAATTCAATTTAAACTTTCAAATGTCTCCCTGCCTTTTTATGAAATAATGTATCCAAAAATAATTAGATTCTAAATGGAAACAAAAGTAATGTAATAATTTTACAAAAACCATCGGATATTCCACTTAATCATTTATTTTAAATAGAATCTGAAATTTTGACTAAGCCCAATAGATTGAAAATCGAAATCCGTCATTGTTCCTTCTCAAAAATTTATATATTGAAAGGGGAAACAAATATCCTAAAAGCCGACTCCTGCACCCTTGCGCAACAGCAATGGCATTGAACCCGGCTGAGAGGTGGAAAAAGCAAGCGTTTATGGGATTGGGATTTTACCAAAACAAAAGTTTACTGCAATTGAAAAGAGAATTCTTTTGGTGTTTTTCTTTTTTGACAGAAAATTGTTTGCTTCACTCTGGCGGAGCACGAGACTCATTCATATTTAGAAAAAAAAAAACATCCCTTAGAGCAGCTAGAAAATGATTTTTCCATTGGTGGGTTGGCAAGCGCATTGCACTTTTTGTAGGTCAGTTCTGGGTGGGAGTTGGGCTGGGGGTGTGTAGGCAATGCTGGGCCAAACGCCTCAACTGTCGTCATGCGTCGCGTGCCAGGCGGCAAGTTTTAATGTGATTAAAACAAAAGCGGCAAAACAAAAAAAAAAAAACAAATAAGCAAAGTGCTGCAGTCGGTGACAAAAATCAAAGCATCGGGCAAAGTTTGTTGCACCCTCTTAGAACGTAGAAACTATCGGTTGCAGCTTGTATCCATGAAAATTTTCAAGTCTAGCCAAGTCATCCCATAAGCAAATACTAGAGAGACACTAATACCAATGTGCCTTAGAAATGGCTGATAAGATATAAGAGGGATCTCTCAAGTAAATTAATAAATTTCCAGTACCTACATTTTTACATAATTTTAAGTAAGCTAAACGGGTTAATTTACAAACAAACTCACCTTGTGGGTTTGTGGGGTTGTTGCGGCTGCGGTTGTCTTTACTCAACAATATTCTTTCGATGTCGGATCTCGATCGCTGGATGGGTTGGCTGGTGGATTGTTGCGTTTCTCGTTTTTCCTCAGCTCAAGTTCTATCGAAAACAAAGAAATGTTAATGAAACTCAAACAAATACAAACATATGTACATGGGGAGTACATATGTACATACATATATGTATATATATTGCGCACCCAGCTTAACTTCCTAACCTTAACCTTTTTCTTTTTGCCACTGGCATTACGATGGCAATAAAAGAGAACCAAATTGTGGACACACTGTGCAATTTATTTGTTTAAAAACTGATGCCGAAAATAGAAGAAGAAACGTTCAAATTGTTTTGACTAATTTTTTCATTTATTGTTTCACACACAGACACACACAACACGCATACTTGTGCAGCCCACTCTCACTCATTTGCAGGCACGTCGACTGCATGGGGGGTTAAAGTTAGCATTAGTGGGCAATCAGTCCCCTGGCGAAATAAATTTGGGTATACGACTCTGATTTTGACGCCACTCACTTTAAAAATTCACATTGGAAAAGGCTGAAGCTCTTGATTTTGTTGCGTTTCCGATTTGATTGATATTCTTAGCACACTAGGCGAATTATTATTAAAAAAAATGTTATTTACTATGATTAACAAGTTCATCAGGGTTTTCCACTGATTCTGGCAACACTCGACTAGTGCAGCCAGAAGCTAAAACGGGACAACTACGAAAACAGCTTAAAAACAGCTAAATTACCGCTAAAGGCGGGGGTAAATGTTTACTATTGCTGCTCTATCTAAAAACAGTATGAAACTTAATGATCTTGGTATCAAATGAAAGATAAAAATTGGCGATTAATTGCATAGCTTTTCCGTAATTAATAAAACAAAGTTTAAACAAATTTTCATCGATAAAATATCGATTTAATAAAAACAAGCAAAAGAGTGTTGCCATACTGTATGATTTTCAGAGTTGCAAGTTTAGTAAATGCAGTTGCGTTGGGCGGTTTTTTCAAAATGTCTAAATTAAATTATTCTTAATGGAATCGTAAAAATACCTAAAACTAAAGTAACTTCCAAAAATTGCTACACAAAGAAAATTTATTCAGAAACATTTTGGAAAATAAGGAGGGCGAGTGGGATAGTGCGCCCCATATACAATATAAGCGAAGATTAATTATAGTAGTTAAATTAGGATTACATACGCGGACAATAATTGCACTTTCACATCTATAACTCCTGAAGCAGAGTTTCAGACCACTTCAAATTTACCCAAGCAACAATTGAAGTGGTCTACGGCATGGCCATTGCTAGACAATGCTGCCGGTGGCTGCTCGGTGTTCTCCTTGATTTCTGTGATAATGTCCTGTATCTTATTCAGAATTTGCTGTGAGTTTCCACTGTCAACCTGAGAGGAGGATAGTGGCAAAGACTCTTCTATACTTTGAGCATTCTCTGCCAGTTGTCCCTGTTCGGGAGGTAAATCCACTCCCAAACTGGTGACCAATTGGTTAAGTGAATCAATTTTATCGCGCAGCTGCTCCCGCTCGGCTTGCAATAGCCGCATCTGGGTGGCTTTTTCATACTCACGCTGCTTCAGCATGCGTCTTTGGGTTTGGTATAATGCAATATATTCGCCAATGGTCTCTGTTTCACCTTGAAGTTGAAGCACTAAGTGCTCCAAGTTGTGTTTCTCGTCGGTAAGATCGGCCACTTGATTAATAAGTGTGGTAAAGCGGGATTGAAGCTTCTCCACTGCCTCAGCACTTGGTAGGCATCCCGGTGAAGCAGTTTGGTTAGATCCATCCTTCAGTTCAGAGGGCTCCTGGTGATCGTGATGGTCATCTTGACAATTGTGTGAGTGATCATGGTCATGATCATTGGAATGAGCGTGCTCGTGTTGTGGACCTCCGTCCACAGATTTTTCTTCCACGTTAAGTTGTGCTGGGACCTAAAAATTTACAATAGATGGAATGACTTTATTTTTAAAATCTCCACTATGAACAACACTCTACCTCGTGATGGTGATGGTGATAAGATGCTTCTTCTAGTTGTTGCTTCAATTCGACATTTTCATGTGAAAGCCGAATCATCTCCTCATCCTTAAATCTGAAGCGATCCTCGTTTGCTTGTAGCTTCTGTTCCATACTGGCATAATTCAGACGCATTTCGCGATTGGCAAACTCCTCGGCATCCAACTTGATTACCAGCTCGGCCTTGTCGTTAGTAAGTTGAACAAATTTAAGTTCCAATTCATCCAATTGTTTTTTCATTTCCACATTCTGTGTGAGAGCACGCGAGGCGGCCACTTTGTCTGATTCCATTGTGGCCAGGAGCTTAGCCTGATCCGGCTGCTCAGTTTCGAGACGCCCCAATTGTTGTTCCAATTCGGCTATGGTAGCATCTTTCATTTGCAGCTGGTCATCCTGGGATTTGATTTTCAATTGAAACTCATGCCGTTCGAAATCAAAGTCGCTAATACGTTCCCGAAGAGTGGCCAGCTCGACATTTGTGGAAGTCTGTAATAGTTCGTAATAGAAAAAGTTTATTTGGCATGGTTGGCATATGGTTTTATTACCTGATCGGATGTCTGCTGCTCTTGTTCCTTCTGCTGTTCCTTAAACTGTGCTTGCAGGCTCAAGTTCTTTTGTATGTCTCGCTCCAATCCACTGACATGCTCCACCAGTTGTCGTTCTCGCTCTCGCAGTTGCAGCACGGTGTCGTTAATCTCAGCATTAGTCTCCTTAAGTTTGGCTATCTCGCTACTCTGGTGTTGAACATAATTCTGATATTGGCTAGCGGATTGTTCCTTGTCCTTTGTCAGCTGACTGACCATAGCTTGCAGATCTCGGATTTGCTGTTCGTACATGAATTGTGTTTTGGTAAGGGTCTCCACCCGATTATCAGCACTGATGTTGGACTCATCGGATAGCTGTCGAAGGCGAATTTGGGCCATTTCCAATTCGTTTGATTTGTCTGCCAGCTGCTGTTGTAAATGTGCCTGCTGTTCATGTGATTGCTTCACCTGAGCCTCCAATTCTGATAGATGAGCCTTTTGGTCTTCAATTTGAGCTTGAAACTGAGTACTCTGACGACGTTCTTGTTCAGCTTGTGCCAACTGGTCCTGACAGCGTTGCTGCAGTTGTTCTACCCGTTGACTAGCCTGGGCATGTTGAATTCGCAACTCTTCCATCTCAAGCTCACGCTCACGGCAGGCGAGTCGACATTTTGCTAGCTCGGCACTCAGCTGTGTCTTCTCCTCGATTATAACCTGAATTGCCTGTAAGTTGGAATCGCTTCCACGTCCACCATTTTGGGATGCATCTCGGCCAATGGCCTCGGTATCAGGTTGCAAGCTGGCGGTAGATGCAACTATTGGTGCCTGCCCTTCCTCTCCCGGCAACCCGTTGACATTCGCTTCGCTGTCCGAGCGCTCCGACAAATTGGCAGCTGGAGTTGTCTCCATATGTGGCGTGTTGCTATTGTTGTTGTTGCGCTGCTGGTACTCCTTCAGCTAAAAATATTTAAATTCATTAATAATACATTCTTTATTATTGTTATTTGTTTGGCCACGTCCACCGTTTTTGTTTGCCCACCTTTTTTCTAGCCGCCGCCAGTTTCTGAGCCTTGGCATCTTGAGAGTCATCCGGCATTGCCAATGGGGCTGATGGTGCAGCTCAGTTTCTCTTCAATGTTAATCAATATTTAATAAAAATCACAATTTTACAAAAATAACATTTCGTGCGCCACGCAGTGCCAAATAAAACTGAATTTTCTCCCACTGTAACAAACACGCTTGAGTTCGACTGCCTATCTTTCGTTTGATTTTTCTCTCTCTCTTTCGCTCCTACACAGAACATTTGAGCTTCCAACTCCAACAAAGAGCCCGGGCTCTCGAACATTGTGAGCCGATCATTAGAAGCCTCGAACTCCGAAAAAAGGAGCCCAGAAGAAAGTCGTTATCGATGTTTTTGCAAAAAGTAAAACACCGTTGTTTTTGTGAAAGCTGACACGACTCAAAGCAAAGATTCTTAATATTCTTTAAGATATTTAATATCTCCGAAATTCTCACCTTTGATATGATTTCTTTGTTTTTGAGGGTATAAATGTATTGTTTTTAATTTTAATATATCCTGAATTAGTGTTATTTTCATTTAAAACAAAAACCGCTAAAAACATACATTTCACCTCTAGTGACCAGACTTCAGACATGTTGAAAACCTTCTTACAAACCTCCTCGAACTTCCTCAAACATTCGCGAGCCTGCTCGATGACCTTTTCAATTGTGGGATTCAAATTTAAGGTATACTTATTTGGGCAAAATTTAAAATGCCAAATAAAAAACTGATTCAAAGAAAAGAATTTGAACTGAAAATTTAAAAATTTTAATGACATGCAACATTTTTTACTACAAAGATATTTAAATGATTAAAATAAGGCAAAAATCATGTTATTTTCGCTTATCTATTCCCATATTTATTCGTGCTTGATAACGGAATTTCCAAAGTTTTAAGGGGATTATTCACTTCCAAATGAATACTTGAACTGTAAGTAGATGTGGATGCAGTCAGAGCACTTGAGAAGCTAGACTTTTTGCTAGTGTGTGGCTAAGCTCAAGTCTTACATATTTAATTTCTACTAATGCCATGCATTCACTTTAGTTGAGTACTAAATTGAATAACTACTATCTAAAGTGGTGCTGACTAATGTACATCGGGGAGTCTCAAATGAACAAACTTATTAAAATTCGACGTACTAAGAGTTCCTCGTGTCAGGACTTATTCGATGTGTAAGTGTGATCTACTTTGATAACCAAATCATAAAAAGGAGACGCTACAGTACCTTTGTGATGATAAGTTAGAATTTACACAAATTTATATTCTCATTCATAAGCAATTGATAACCGATTTGGATTGTCAACATTGTGATTGCAAAGTCCATGTCAGTCCTTGACTTGTTTTGTTTTGTGCTTGAATGGGTTATGGCTTGGCAATAAAAACCTTTTTTTTGCTTCTATCCCATGAGTAACAAATAAAAAGAAACGATTGCTTGTTGATCGGATTCCATAGAAATACGCGTGATTTTATTCAGGTGTCAGGGAGAATCTTCCGCAGTTGGAATATGGGATTTGCTTTTCAATACCATCAGATTAGATATAGCAAAATGCTGAATAATATGCGAGTAATAGGTATTCCCGATATTTGAGAAGTCTATTGAAGATTAGAATGTCTTGATTTATAATCAACAGGTAGCAAAGGAAATGCATAATAATTTTATTGCGAACCCTCAATTTTGTTTCATTAATTTTCAATATGAAATTATTTGTTGTTCAGTTATCTCAGACAAATGGGTTGAAGCAGTACGGGCTCGATCAGTTTGTAATCGCATTTCTTGTTATTAAGATGATTCAGACGATCAGATTTTAGCGGCATTGCTTATCTCTTTTATAATTATTAGTTAGAGTAATTCAACAGGGTATGCTGCCAAGTCGAGCAGTTATATCTTCATTTCCATTGACACTTGATACTATCACAAACTAAGGTTCAGAATAACGTGATAAGATGTTACAGGTGTTAGCCAGTATGGAATCCACTTAAAGTGGTTTCGACCCTATATATAGAACTACATTGGAGGATAGATTGCAGTTGCGTGATTATATTTTACATAGACGGATAGACATGCCAGCCTCGCTTATACCCACCACGTACAATGAAAGGGATAATGTGTGGAGTGGAGCAAATCGTGGTTCCATGTACAATTATGATACATCGGTTGGCAAGATCATCTTTAATACCATGAAAAATTGGCCTAAAAATGTGTGCCAGGTAATTGGTGATAAAAAACAAAAAGGAAAAGGACTTAACAACAATTCCTTTTGAATTAGATCAATGACATTGACGGAGTATCGGTCACCAATGAGCAGGGAATCACCTGGGCCATACGCATAGCACAATACCTTAAAAAACGGGGTTTGAATTACAAGGATGTAATTGGCATTGCTGGCAAAAATACCACTTATGTAATGCCCTTAGGTATTGCTTGCCTAATGAATGGTACCCCATTTCATGCAGTGAATCCAGTGTTGGATCTAGGTTTGTCCATGTCTAAGTTTAATACGAGTTTTCATTATTGTTGCTGTTTTCTTTTTTTAATTTAGATACCATTCGCCATGTTTTTACAATTACCAAACCGAGTCTGATATTCTGTGATGGGCATGACTACAAGAAGGTCCATGAAGCTACTATGAGTTGGCATCCGGAGATATATACGATAACAGATCCCATAGAAGGGGTACCCAATATTGAGACTCTTTTGGATCCAACGACCACCGAAAGATTTTATCAGTGAGTTTTAAGATTATATAGAAATTATATACCAACTATCGCTTATTTCACAGACCGGAACCATTGAAAGGTGGCGGTGATCAAACCGTAGCCATTCTCTGCTCATCTGGTACAACTGGATTGCCCAAAGCTGTTTGTATCTCCAACAGCATTCTCATCCAGGACAGCATGTAGGTCTTACTCTCTCATATTAACAACAATTGAGTTTTCATTAATTAAGTTTTCAAATTTCTGTAGGCTTGTTAATAGCGAAACGGTGCTCTTTATATCAAGTAGTCTGGATTGGATCACCGGTCTGTGGGCCTTTGTCTTCAGCACTGTCTTTGGTTGCACAAGGATCATTACGAACAAGCCATTTGCTCCTGAATATTTCGTGCAATTGGTTCAAAAATATAAAATCAATTATGCTGTCGTCCCCCCTAGGCATTTGTCGGCCTTGATCAATTGCCCAGATGCCAAGGCGGAAGCACTCGCCTCCATTTCGATGATGAACTATGGAGGTGGTTTGGTTTCCGGATCGACACTGCAAAAGGCTCAGGAAATATGCAAGCATGCCATCTTCAATTCCGGATATGGCATGACTGAAGTGGGAGCCATTACCATCAACTTGGGTCTGAGTAACACTTCATCGGCTGGCAGATTGGTGCCAGGCATTAAGATACGCATTGTGGACGAAGACGGCAAAAATTTGACGTATAATGAAGTGGGCGAGATTTATGTTCACACTGGCCAGGCCTGGAATGGTTACTACGGCAATCCTGTGGAAACACGCCGCATGCAGGACTTCGAGGGATGGTTCCACACTGGTGATCTGGGTTACTTTGATGAACAGAATTTCCTCTACATTGTGGATCGCAAGAAGGAGATTCTAAAGTATCAGGGCCTTCACTATTGGCCCACTGAAATTGAGAATGTAATTACGGAGATGCAGCAGGTTCAAGACGTTTGCGTTGTGGGTGTCTATGACGAACGAGAAGGCGATGCTGCCGGCGCTTTGGTGGTTAAAACTAAAGGAGCCACAATTAGTGAGAAGGACGTCATTGATCATGTGGCCAAGAGATTGACTGGAATGCAGAAACAATTGCATGCTGGAGTCCGATTCACAGATAAACTGCCAGCCAATGTCAATGGCAAAACATTACGCAAGTCGGCACGCGATGTTTTTCTAGCTCAAAAGTAAGAGTACCTCCTTATGATACCACGAGTGTAATATATTCAGCAAGATAATTGATATCAAAAATAAAAGAAAAGTAATGACAAGTGCCTTTGAGATCTTCTAACACTTCACGTCTCACTTTTGTTTATAAAATTGCTATCATCGTATTGATTGATTATGTTTTGCGGAATAAAAAAAACATGCATAGTTGCTAATTAAAAAGATTGTTTCATGTAAGTGTGTTTGTTTGCCAAATAAGAGTAAATAAAATCCTTAAAATCTTGATGTCGTCTCTTAAATCCAATTTTACGCAAACTATAAAAAGGCTAAGTTCCTGTTGATTTCAAAAAGTTTTAAAATTACTTAATCAAAAATTTTGTTTATTTAAACAATGTGAAAATCTGGGTACTAAAAACAAAAATGCCTAATAATATTTTGACAAAGTTGGAATAAAAAAATATTCTAATTTGAATTCGTAAGAGAAAATGAGACATGAGTTGTAAAATTCACTGGAAAAAACATGCAAAATTAGGGAAAGTGGAAAAACATTTACCCATGTTTTTATAATTGTAACCTTCCCATAGTTAATATATGATGTTTTTCTATATTCTCTATTTGGATTTTTTCTTCTCTAGATTACAAGCTTTTGCTCCCTTTTGCTTGTTTATGGCGTCTTGCAGACTAAGCGTATACCATATATTATTTCTCTAATCTCTAACTAATCCTTTTTGTCATACTGGTAATATAGTTTGTGGCAAATCGAGTAACTTCCGTAGTGCATGCTTAAGCTAACGTCTTCTTTTTTTAATTTGCTGATTAGATAATACCATTAAAAAGTCTTTTAACTCATTCATTTAGAGATAAGCATTAAGTCTATTGTTTTCTTTAGTAAAACAAACAATAGCTGATTGGGGAGATTTGAGTTGGTTCTTAAGATCTCAAGCGGAAGTAAATAGTAAAACTAAATAAAATGATTACATACGATGGCAAGATGAAAACTTTGATTGGATTACAAATAAGAAAAATGTTTCTTCTAGATTGTTCCATTGGTCGATTGATAAAAACATGCCCAAAATCGTTGTCAGGTAAGCTTTTTTTTCCCTGAATCCATACAAGCGTCTTTATTTGCTCTGATTTAATACTTCTGTAAATAGATTAGCCTGGGCGATCAGAAAGTCGCAACTACTCGGCAAATGTTGACTGAAAACCTAAGGCGACGTGGCCTTTGTCACAACAATGTGGTCGGCTTCCAGGAGTGAGTTCATTTTTAAATACATACTTACATTTTCATTCATATCCAAAAGCGAAACCAAAATCTATTTTCTGCGATTCGCTCAACTATGAGAAGGTGAAGCAAGCTAGTTTTAGTTGGGTCAATAAATTGATTATCAAAAAATGAAGTAGTTGAAGCAATGTACATTGAGGATTAGATCAGTGGACCCAAAAAAAAATGGATGTTGGATGGATTCTATTAGTAAATTAAAGTACTTGTCGACGTAACTTGGACCCCAACCTCTATTGGACATACTTCACTCTTCAGACAAAATATGCTGGCTAATCGAATCTGTAAAGGAAACTTTCATTTGGATGTAAGTTAAATGTGTCTTAGTTTTAATTTATATTTAATAATTACTATTAAACCCTGAGTTGAATTTAAATGCTGTCTAACAATTAGGTCTTATTCTACTTTCTACAAACAATCGTGAGGAATATTGTCAAGACGAAGAGTTGCATAAATTTGGGTGTACTCGCACTACCACTGCCGGTGGCATCAGCTGTGGGAGTTGTTTGCTCCTTAGGCTCGATTTCCATTTCCATTTCACTGGGACTAGAACTTGATGTGGGAATGGGATTGACTTGCTTTACACTGCCCGTGCGAACCTCCACCTTGGGCAGGGGAAAGCAATAGACACGTTCCACTTCCACGATAAGAGGTAAAGAGCTGTCCGAACTTATTGAGGTTTCCGAAACAGTTAGCGGTACGCAAATGGTAGGTTCCTCAGCGGAATTACGCTCTTCATAGGGAATCCCCACCCGAGTGATATTCAGTGGCAGTTGTGGGACTACAGTTTCTGGTATACTTAGTTCACTGTGCATTTGGGACGAGTTAAGAGAGTCCTCGTCGTCGTAGTGCATTTCAGCAGCGTTCTCATCTCGCCTGTCGATATTAGGATACAGAGTCTTACCTAAATCAACGGATTCAGGGCTTGCCGATGAATTGTCCAGGAAATCCTTTGGCCAATTCAATGATATAGATGAGGTGGACTGTGTGACTTGTGTTGTCGGAGCAGCAGCAGGAAAACTGGTGGCTACAGAAGATGCCGGAATGGCCAATGTAGTATCATAGCTATGCGATGGATAGGGATAGGGCAGGGGCATCCAATTGTCATCAGTACTGGAAGATTGGGGCTTTCGATAGTTTGTGCTGGTGGTGGTCGTTTCCACGGATTCATTTATTTGATTGGCCATGGCTCTGAGAAGAGGATCGCTGGCATTCATTTTGAGCACTTCGAATTGAGTCGACGATGGTTTGTTTGAAATGCGACGACGTCCGTGCCCATGTCCGGGACTTAATTCCGGCGAACGTTCGAAACTATCACGTCTCGATTGAGACGTGCGGTAGGAACTTGGAGCAAAGGAGGTTTTTACCCCCTCTAATTCTTCCTCACTGGATCTTCGAGGTTGTTGATCGATTTCTATTAAAGATATTATATTGCAAATGAATATATTTACCATATTCTTTTTCATTTCTTCTTACCATCGGTTTGCATTCCCATTAGCATGGCTTCTAAGCGTCCATATACCCTTTCTTTGGGTCGTTGAACTTCCTGCTGCTCTTCTTCATTGGGTCGCTGTGGATGTTCAGGCTTCCAATTGCCATATACCACGGCATCCTGTCCTGCATTTGGAGTAATACTCGTGGAGCTCTGTGGCTCTCGCAGTAGAGGAATGTGAGTATGAACTGTGGAACTTGGTGGTAAAGATGCGAAACTAGGCCAACTCATGGAAACAGGAACGGGGGCCGGTGCTGGGCCAGGTGGCATTTGCATATCCGAGATACGTATACGCCCCCTAGGACGCAGTCCTGGTCCTGGCAACTGTTGAGCCATGACAATGGGCCACAAAAGCAATAAAAATATGCGATATTTGGCCAACATATTTAAATTTTTTCTTCGCCCAAACTGAAATTTGTTGGACCTGAGTTGATCTTCAATTTCGTTTTCTAAACACAATGAAACGCGTGTGCCACTTTTTATTTCTTGTATTTTTTTGTGATTGTGTTATTCTTGTTTACAGTTAGAAAAGATGATTTTTTATTGTTTCGATATCAATACAATATTCGCGCACTCGTGTCTCCACTTCTCCGCTTCTCTTCACACACACACACACACACACTCTATTCTTCAGGTGGATTGCGTCCGCTAAAACTTGGTTTCTCCTCTACTGCACGCGACGGCTTCTAAACGGCAACTGATGTTTGGTAAATCAATTTGCGGACCCAAAGCCGATCTTCAACAAGTTTCCAACATACTTACTATAGATAGAGGTTTTCGGGGAGATTCTTTCTAATCATGAGCCATAGAAATCGCTTATGCTTTGTTGGTTTAATTATGCGCAAAAGAGCGTTGAAAATTTTAATGGCGAATAAACACATTTCTTTTGGAGCTTGGCTTTTTTGGGTCTGACGGTTGTTGATGGTGAAAATGCAGCGGATTTGATGGGTTACGAGGGGGTTCTATATACTTATGTCTGTCTATCTTTGTATATACATATATATATGCAAATATCTGTATTTGTAAGAAGCCGTTTTCAGCTTAAAGAATTTGCCAAGTCTGACTGGAGGGCTACATTTCACCTAGATGTGTGGCTTAATTAACGGTTTACATACATATATACTAAATGTGTGAACGTTTTGCGTCACTAAAAGATATAATATTTGGAAATTCATTTTTTGATCTACTAACCCCCAACACTATTTGATTTTCCTCATCAACCAAACCAAACCAGCAGAAAAGGCAATGCAGATGCAGAGCACAAAACTCATAATTATGCAACTCGTCAGTCAGGTCTTTTGAAAAGAAAATTTCCATAGAAGCATTGGCAAATATGAAAAATGGAAAAACTGCAAAAAAAAAAGGAGAGAAAAAAAATGGAAAAATGAAAAACTTCAACATGCATCATGCATCACTTGTTCATTATGATGTGCCTCTTGGGAAAAGGGGATCAACAAACTGACACATGAGGTAATTTAAGAGCTGCAAGAAATACAACAACAAAATGTGTATATAAAATTTACAAAATTATGGTAAAACGCTGTTGACATGCTTGTTGATCATTACAAAATACGTAAAAGTCAAGAAAAGTTATTAAATAAATTAAGCAAAGTCATCCTATGAGTAGTTCTGATCGAGTTCCATTTTCTTTACATAATTGAGATATTTATTTGCTGAAATATTTTAGTTATTAATAAATATAGCATGTGAAAGTATTGTATTTAACGACACTTGGAGACCCACGTGTTGGGCCCCAAGGGTATGGAATATTTGCATGATGATTTTATGCCCATTTATCATCTCGTGTCTAGGCACGTTAATGTGAGCATGAATAGAGGAAAAGTCATTGAAGTTAGTTTTGGAAACGTTAGTTTTTCTTTTATTGTTTTGTTTTATGATTTTATGCATGTTTAATGTGTGTTTTTTTTTTGTTGTTGTTGAGTCTTAACCATAGATTAACTTTCACACTTGCTAGGCCAAATCTCAAGGTTAGTGAATAGGCCAAAATAATAAAAGAAAAAAAAAACCCCTCTTCTTTAAAGAGGTCTCTAAAAAGTTCACGTTCCCTGCGCGTTTTCACTCACTCTCTCTCTCTCTCTCTTGCTATAATTATCCTTTTTAGCTCTTTCTCTACTGATTCTCCAGCAGTCCAATGTATTGACCATTCTGATTGGCCACGCGACGTTCTTCCAGTTTCTTGGCAAAGGCGGGATCCGTTTTGGCCCTTTGCTCTAAGCGTTCCTGTTGCAGTTTGATGCCCGCATAGATTTGATCCAAACCTTTTTGTATTTCATCTGGAATGGCCGGTGGAGTGGGTATATGATCACCAGTGGCTCGGAAACCGTTCTCATCGGCTGTGTACTGCACATTGACAAGGGTACCCTCGGGCGATTGATACGAGTATTGACCATGTTGGACCAATACGCCATTCGGATTCGTTTCGAAATCCTTGAGAAAGCCTGTCTCCTCATGAATTATGTTATTGCCCGTCTCGTATTCCGTTTTATAGCTGCCATCTTCACTCTGCTCCTTGTTGTACTTTAGTATGGGTATCCAGGTGCTGGTCTCTCGAGGATCTTCGTGACGGTGATGATCGGGTTTCTCATCGCGCGGTATAGTATTATGTCCATGTCCATGATGATGCTGCCCACTGCAGGCGAAAACCAGCATCGATACAATCGACAAAATCTGCAAACGCAATCACAACACATCACACTTGAATCACTTGAAATGTTTCTAATAGACTTACTAGCACTTTCATTTTGCTTTGGCTTTTCAAAATTATCAATTCGATCAATGTTCGGTCAAAGGAGCTCACTTAATATTGGACTTCTGCGCGTTAATATTCCGTTATTTGCTTGGTTGGCTGCGGCAAGTGAAAGCAACTGCACACTGTGC
This sequence comes from Drosophila nebulosa, assembly GCA_024703675.1. Taxonomy (NCBI): domain Eukaryota; kingdom Metazoa; phylum Arthropoda; class Insecta; order Diptera; family Drosophilidae; genus Drosophila; species Drosophila nebulosa. The sequence goes on along the minus strand of CM045725.1, from coordinate 8,831,818 downwards.
ACTGAGCGGCCCTATTTAAGGCTTATATAGGTACCCGATCGTTTGCAACAAGTTTGCACTCCTGCACTACGAAGGCGAAGCTTGCAATCTCGTCTAACAATTTGAGAGCCATCAAGACTGAGAGCCAGAGAAAGAGAAACGAAACGCACACTGTAAAGTCTATAAAATGCATGGGCCTAGCAGTATCTTTTCCCGCAGGGTACTGAAGAGAGTGCTCCATCTTAAAAAAAAAAACAAAAACTAATTTTAAAAAGTTTTAAAAATTATGTTATGTTAGAGATTTTATTTTTGATGCAGTTTAGTAAGATAATTGAAATTTCTACTACATTGTAATTGATTAGATCGATTGGACTCAATCTAGATAATTCTGATAAATAACCTAAAAACTGTTGATGCTATAATAAATCAATAAAAACACGGTTTTGAGGAAAATAGTTGAGGAAATTGAAATTTCACTTACCATTTTTTTTAGCAAGCAAATAAGCTAGTCAGAGTCAATTTAAGCCCCCTTTGCTACACCCATGATGGAACTGCATTTGCCTTAGTTGTTTTGCTGTCTGCCTGATGTTGAAGCTGTCTGAGCCCAAAACTCTGAATGGTAATTGTTGTTTGTGTATGTAGGTAGACTCATCGGACGATGTCTTCAAAATGCGAAAAAAAAGAAACACTGTCGCTCTCGTTTTTATTACAACTAGCAAGAGAAGGCAACAACTTTTAATTCAACAAGAATTCATATCTTTTTAGGGAACCATTAACAATTTAACAACCTAAGCCAAGAAACTTTTTGGTGGGAGATTTCGAGCAGATCGAAAAATGGGTTTAGGCCCTTTAGAGAAGCTTTTGGCTTGAACCTTTGCTCTTTTTTTTTAGCCAATCTTTTTGTTGTTGTCGTTTTTTAGGCACAGTAAATAGTCTGTCCGGTCGTTCATCTTCGTAATGCCGTTATTTAGAAACCCAGTAGTGCCAGAACGAGTTTTTCTTGGCTAGGTTGTCGTGGCCAAATGCAGATCGCTCTCGCTCTAGCTACAGCTCTCCCTCTCTCTCTATCTCTCTCTCTCTCTCTCTCTCTCCTCGTCTCTGTGTCTGCAAAATAGTTTAAAGTTTTGCAAAAGAAGATGCATGGATTTAGTTTTCAATACCCTGTACTCAATGATGGGGTATATTATGACTTACAAAATGCTTTTCAGCATTTTAATTTAAATATATATTCACACTTTTCGTGTAAATACCTTACAAATCGGACAAATATACCAGCTTGTAGTAGAACAGGATTAGTTTCCACAAAACTTAGTACTGAGAATCTCAAAACCGACTTCAAGCAAACATTTTTTTGGTGTTTTTTTTTTCCAAATTCTTGTAATTGATGCAGCAATGAAGATCTATTGAGGTCAATCAGAAATTGAAATGAAAACTGTTGTAATACATAGAGTGTTTTGCTCGATTCATTGTATGGTTTTTTTTTTTCAAGAAAATGAGGCCAATAATTATAAAGGTGGATCTTGTAATGCAAAATAAATCTTTATTAGAGATGAAAAGAAAAACAAACACTTTTCATCGAGTTCAATAACCTTTGTACATAGAGATTTGCCGGCGGGCCGGCCAAAAAGTTGCAGCAACATCAGAGCCATCAATTTGAAGTGCTCGTCTGCGTCTTCCGCACCCACAAACTAAGACAAGCCAAAACGAACCAAGCCTAGGTTGGGGCAGGTTTATTTTTTATTATTATTATTTTTGTTTTTGCTGTCGTGAGTCACTTTTTGGTTTTTTTTTTTTTTTTGCTCAAGTTGTGCAATTTTCCTGGTAACCAGCTCAGCGTCCGCACGAAATGGAAATGAAAACGAAAGCCTTGGCAAGGTTATCCCACACACACACTCGCACAAACTGACCTAATTTTTCAATCGCCATGGAGTTAAAGTTGCGGAAAATGGGTTTTTAGTTTTTGCCCAAAACTGAAGACAACAAAAAAATGAAAGAAATAACGGCGGTAAATGTCAATTGATTTAGCTGTGGGCTTGTTATTTTGCTGTTCTTATGGGAAACCATTTGACATTTGCTTGGTGTAACCATGCTGTTCGTGTGTTGGTAGTGTTACATCTCCATCTTCCTCTCATGGACTGGTTTTAGTGCCATCTGTGGGCAGGCGAGGAGGAGAGAGAGAGGTGGGGACTCACCAATTGGCTATAAATTTAGCTGGTTGACTGAAATGTTGTGAAATTTTCTTGTCATTACTTAGAATCTTGAGCTTGACTCGTAAATTGACATAAAGATCACATACGACATAAGATATAGATATATTCTGAGATCTCCGACTGGTCGAAGATATAAAAATTCAATAACAAAGACGCCAACTCTTAAAAAATCTCTAAATTCTATTGCTTAGAGTAGAAATTTGAATAAATGTAAACACGAAAATACATTTACGACTTTAGAAAGAAAAACCTTATTGAAAGAATGGGAATTCTAGAAGCTTACTACCATACTTCTCGCTCAGTTTTTTGTTTTATTTTAGTAGAAAGTTAGAGTTGAGTATAAATGGTTTGGCTGTTTATTTGCTTTATGTTGATTTGAAACAAAAAATGTGTCCACTAAAGAATATGAATCCCATTGATAGAATAGCAACTTTATTTTTCCTGAATATATATTATTTTTTTACATATATATTTTATTTTTTATCCTCTAGATCTGACTCCCTCAGTCAAACGTCCAGTCAAAGTTGTATTTAGCACAGTTGAAGTGGGCGTAAAGAAATTAAATTCAATTTTAAATTCAGTAACCGGTAGGAAGGCTGGCAAATTTTCACCAATGCTGATATTGCGGAAAAAATAAAAGCCCTAAGCGAAAGAAACATTTTATCACAAAAATTAAGAGACGATTTCAATTAAAAGGACTCACCTTTAGTTGGGGACATGTCATGGGCATATTGCTGTGCTTGGCCATACTTTTATAGGTAATTGCAATAAACTTATGACGATGTGTTCCCTTAAAGAACTGGCACACATCGAAACTTACATCGATGAGTTTGTGATATTCATTAAATGGAGGCCTTGGCATCGACAAACGAAATGTGGCATTAAATCGATTGAAGTCCTGTGTGTAATTCACTTCGGCAGTAATTAAGGATTTGTCGGATTCCAGGATAAAACAATTGTGAGATTCTACTAACGATGGATTTCCCAGACATGTGAAAGTATTCCATTCAAGATTTAAACGTTGCTTTAACTAAGGGCCGATTCATAAGGTAAATTTATTAAAAAGATATTTAACTACATAGTTACGCACCTTAGCCGTATGATTGGATTGGAAAAGGATTAGAAAATGAAATAGGAATAGCAATATTGAAAACTGGAATCGCTCCATAATGTTGATGTCTTAATATGATGGAGGTTACTCTCTATTTTCGCATTGACTAATTATGGTTTTGAAATATATACCTATAATTTTCATGGCTAATTACATATTTATACAAGTTTGGATAATTGATTTTTAAATGGAAACACGTTGTGTCTGGTTCTGCTTGAATGATGGAATCAAAATAACCTGTAGTTTCTAATGATTTATTTTTAGTTTCAATTTTCCAATATTTTTCCCTTAACTGTTACATTTAAATAAAATTCCTTTAAATTAGAGAAAGTCACTTGGACCAATAAATTGCTGACTGGCATAAAAGAGGGTAGCACATCTTCTATGCTAATATTTCGATAATAAATGAGTCCCTGGAAATAAATAAAAATATGATTTTTAATAAAAAAAAATAAAATAATAATAATCATTATCTTACTTTTTTAATTGGACATTTTCGTGGTTGATTACTGGATTGTATTACAGCCTTATATATTTTTGCAACCAAGGCGCTTTGAGCCACATCTGCTATGACACGACAACCGTCGAAAGTTATGTCAAAAAATTTCCTATAATGAGGGGATGATTTACTTTTCGTCGACACCATTGTATATGTTTGAACAGAACTGAGATCTTGCAGTAAAGTCAATTCGACACTTAATATTGATCGTTTTGGCTGTATAATGGAGCACTTATGGTTTTTAACAAAATGTGTATGGGCTTGGCATTCAAATGAGTCCCATTGGAGTGAGGGATGTCGATGCTATGGTCCAGAAAAAAATTATTTATAAGCATAATTTGTGATATTACAGAAATTCCATACCAAAACTTACTTCAGCAATTATAAATTTAGGACCTGTAGCACTTAGTAGGAGTAACAACTTAAAAATTTGGTGCAGCTGATACATCACTAAAGTTCACTTGTTGTTGTCAAATCAAATGATGATGGTCAAATGATGTGAAACGTACCGCAATTTTGTTAGCCCAAGCGACATATGATTTATGTAATTGGTTGAACTCATTACATAATAAGCATATTGCATGAGCTTTTTTTAATAAATTCGTAATGGGTTATTGGGCTGAAACAATTGTTATTGGCTTGTTATCAATAGTTAAACAATGGCAATTATTTACTAAAGCAAATTTTAAGCACAATTAGACATTGAAATAGGTAGAACTACGACCTATTTAACTTTTTTATTTATTAATGTATGCAAAATGTAGTAAAAAAATATTTGTATGTACTTGGACAAACTAAATAAAGACAACTGTTCTAGCTTTGCTCTTTTAAGTTGAATTTTAAATTTAACGGACGACCTAAGTGTGACCATAGCTCCTTAGCGCACACGTACGGTAACACTCGGCAAAAAAACGATGTCCGACACCGTCAAGCCTTTTTTAATAACATTAAGGATGGTTTCGAATACAAGTTTAACCCTTTGATAAGCTACAATTTTCTAAATAGGGCCAAAACATAAGCTGTCTGAGAAGTAAAGTGTCATACATGCATAACGATAAGCATTCGAAATAGGGGCAAAAACATCGGTTTGCCGCTCATCTCTAATTTACAACAAAAGCAAAACGGCTCCAAGTGGATTTTGGCTCTGTTAATAAATGAAAATATAGATATTTAACTTTGTTGTTGTTGTGAATTCAGGCACAAGCGCCTACTGACAAGTCAATATTATGAATTAGTGTCGGTATATAATTGTGTGTTGTCTCCGTAGTCCAATAAGAACGGTTTGCCTCTCATTGTTGTGCGAAAGGAAGTAGCCATCTTATTCGCGTGTTGCAAATGTTTAACAAAAAGGAGTGTCTAGCAGCAGAAATAGTTGCAAGTAGATACGAACTGATCTATAAACCATTTTAGTTGGACTGGCATACAGCACATAATATGTGCACTAATTCTAATCTATTGCAAATAAAAAAAATTTACTTTGCTTTGCGTCTGCGTCTATTGTGAACGGACATTTTCTCGGTCACGTACGCCGTGTTTTGTGTTGTTGTTAGTGTTGTTGCGGTTGCTCGGGCTCTCTGCTGCAGCTAGCCGCAGCAGCAGTTGTTGCAGAAATAATCAAGAAAAAAAGTGCAAATATGCTCAATAAGTGGAATTAGCCATGTAAACCAGATAAAAAAAGGAAAACCTTTATTGAGTAACAAGACGACGTTCAGGAGGAACAAGGTAAGTTCTCAAAAGATTCCAAGACTTATTATAATGTACCATCATTTTAATTGTCTTAATATCCATTTCGCAATAGCGAGAAGAGGTTGCAAATCGATTTTTCAATTCCAACGAAGCTGTAGTTTGTTCTCTCGGTTTTATTTTGCCGGTTCTCTTAGTGCTTTATGCTTCATTACACTGATTAATGTTAGTTGTGCCCAATTTTGGAGTATTGAACTAATTGGTGGTAAATAGTTTACATGAATGTATGTATGTATACATACATATGTATGTACATATGTATATTGTTCTTCAGGTAAGGCAAAGCTCGAAGGTGTTTTGAAACAGGTCTTGGGCTGGTGTATATACACTTACAAATGTTAATTTTTGAAAAGAATGCAAATATACATGCATATGTATGTATATTGTACTGAAATTTAGCAAATATGCTGTTATATCTCGTATTCTCTATGTTATAAAGCTCCCATACGAACGATCAGTAATAAATACAGTTTTGTTTAAAAAAGTTTATTTGCTTTTTTTAAGTAATGGTCATAACTTTTGTAATTATTCATAAATTGATTAGGATCGGGTTACTGTATCCTGTAGTAATATTGTTAAGAAGCAGATGTCTTCTAAGTGCAATCTAAAGCGGATAAACATTTTATACCACCAAAACCACACCAGAAATTACATGGTTAAAAAAAATTTGGCTGACAATATCTTAACAATATATGTAGTTGTATGTAAGTACAGTAAAAGCCCTAGATGGCGAACATAGTTCCTGATTTTGTTCGTCCAAAAACTTACTTAGTTCCAAAATAAAAAATTATGATCGCAACAAAAATGTAGTAAGTTCTTGCAACATGATTTTTTATACCAAAACGATTTTTGAGCACTCTACTTTGCTGTATTAACTATAATCTATACCCGAACGATCAAGCTTATTCAGAAAAGGCTACTTGACATTGTTATCCATAATACACATTGAAATTATAGCTTCGAAAGCAGTGTTTTAATTGCATTTCGATATATAATTATGTATCGATGCTCTTTACCATTTTTTGCACACTCAATTTTGTTTCAACATACTTTTTAAAGGATAATTGAGCATTGTAATTGTCGAGCATTGCAATTGTCAATAATCATCGCACTTGACCTTAATTTTGGGAATATGAGTATTATCTATACCTGATCAAAATCTTTTCCAGACTTTGTTAAACAAGTCCGATCCGTCTGAATCCGAGATATGCAATCTCTGCAGTGTATAGGGATTCCATCTCTGAGCATCAGTGAGCCACCGAAGCCACAAGAGCATTTCTGCAATGCAAAGTGAGTTATCCGAAGTTCGAATGCTTTTGAAAACTCGCTACACATACGAATAATGTACACATTTTAGAATCTATTTTAATTTAGAAATTTGAGTTTTAGAAATCACAAAAAAATATTTTTAATAGCGTCCAAGTTTATCAATCAAATTAAGCCCACCATTATGCGACACAATTATTTAGGGATCGTGCTGATCGAATGTGCCGAATGGGCCCACCCTCCCATAACATTAAAACACAACAGGCGTTTGTTTTTTTTTTTAACTTTTTCTAAACTCTTCATTTATTTTTGAAACTTTCTCACCGTTCCGGACACACCTCCATCCCCTAATGGCTGTGTTAATGACTTTTTCTAAATAAACAAAAGACCCAATAACAAACAAAAAATGTTTGAAAAGTAAATACATACCTACCCAAAAAAAAAGAGAGAAATTGAAGTTATTTGACATGTCAAAACGAGATAGACGACCCCTTGACGGACAGACAGACAGGATAATGAAACTTAACTCTTTCTCAACCGATGCAGGGCAGCACACACGGGACAACTGACCTGCGACAAAGACAGAAACATCTGCTGCCATGTCTGGAACAGAATTTGAAGTCTTAGTCGTTGTCCTACCTGCCTTGTGTGTGTGTGTGTGTGTGTGTGCGCGCGTTTGAGTGTGTGTTAAAAGGACACCCGAGTTCAATGTACGCCTGCGCAAACATGGTATATGCAAGACGAGGAATAGGCAGCTGCAGCAAAAGGTAGAAGTTGTGCCCCGTCAAGGAAGTTGTGATTTTCTGCGTGATTTTGCACTTCCTTCTTGACGAGAAACGGAAATCTCAAATGTTGTAACAGTTTAAGCAACTTGTATGTAATCTTCGATCGATATAAGCATGTTTCTCCTTTTGTCATACCGGTTTTAGGGCCACAAAAAACAAGTTGCATGGAAAGCAATTTGAAACTTTTTCCTCTTTTTTTGTGTTTTTGGGGTTGGAGTCCTGTTTCGTGAGATTGGGGGGCGATCGTACGGGTCGAGGTATCAGGTTACAAGCCTGAGAGAATAAAATTCTCCACAAAAAATATATGCTGGCTAGTAGCCTCTAAAAAGAAGGAGCAGTTGCCAAGAGAAAACTTTCTTAACGTGTTTTCAGAGTTTCTAATTTGACAACTGTTCTCAGAATACCTTGTAACATGTATAATCACAGGGCCAGCAGCAACCTCTATCTCTCCAACCAGAGACAATAAAACGGCTTGTGGAGCAGATGCCATTTCTTTCTTTTTCTCTCTTTGGCTCGGGCCCAAATACCAAACAACAACAATGAAATGTTTCACTGGGAAGGCCCGACCAGATGTTTCCATTTCTTGTCTAGGAGCTCGTCAGAATGATCAATGTAACAGCAGGCAGCAGTCCGCAGGACCTTTTCACTTAACGCATTCTAGAGCCGGCTGCATTTTCCATTTACCTCTTGGACAAGCAACATCTGTCTGTCCGTGGCACACAACTAATAAGCCAGCTGCTCTAGAGCTCGCCTCGATTCATTTTGCTCTGAATTTCTGTAGGCTCAACCCATGCAGGTGTTGGGCATTTGTTCCTTTTTTTTTGTTGTTGTTTGAGAGCTTTTCCTTTTTCTCTGAGCGTTTACCGGGGGTTGGGGTTTTCCTTTGGGGGTGGGGGATGTGGCAAAAAATCAGCTGATTTGTGTGTTGCGCAATGTTTATAAACAAAAGTAACCCTTAGACATGTCTGGGCATATTTTTGGATTCACCACCACCAGACAGCCAGCCAGCCGTCAAGAGCAGCTACCACCGTCACCGACAACGACACCGACACCGAGACACCGACCTACATTGGCGCATTGGTCTCTGGGCCAAATGGCGCATGGGGTGGTTCGGCTCACACGCTCGCACGCATCAGCCACAGCACATTGTAGGTGCTGCAAGGACGTTTTGGAAAACCCCCAACAAACAACCAGACCAACCCCAATTCCCCAGCACCGACCGATGACGACCACGCACCGGGAGTACTCCACTTCCGACTTTTGGACATGTGTTTTCCCACCACCAAAAGCAACCAACCTGATGATGATGATGGGTTTTGGCATGTGCCGGCATGCCACATCCACACAACGTCTTCGTCACATTTAGGGGTTTTCCCAAAAAAAAACCAAAACAGAGTACGCCTTTTGGTGGTAGTTAGACCAAACGCCGCGCGCTCCCATTCATAAAAACATAAACATACCCCCGTATATGTATATTCCGGGCATACTCCATGTGAATGTTGTTATTGTTTTGCGTTTCTTACACCGACTAGGACTAGGTGGTGTTTTTAGCACAGATCTCTCAGGTATATATCCCATCCGATGTGTTAACAAGTTGATAGAGGCAACAGGTCAAACCACCCGCTGATTTGGGTGGTAGTGGCAGGATTGGGCCTGGTTCCCATTTGCAATGGAGGGTAATTAGAGTAAACTTCGTTGGCTTTGACCCAAAATATATGTATAAAGGACGTTTATCGACACTGAAAAGGAATTGGATGAGGTTATGTCTTTCAAAAGAAAACATAAGCTGATCGTCTTTTTTGAAATTGAGGATACGAAAATATAAAAAAAAACTATAAATGCATTTGTAAATTTAGGACGCTAAATAATTCTGGACCCCCTTTAAGTTCTGGCCTCTTTTTACTCATGTGTTACATTTAACAAGAATTTAGAGTAACGCAGGATTTCCTGCAGGAGCACTCCTCTACTTAAGCACGCGCCCCATATTCAAAATGGCGACAATAGAAAGCATCTTGGACTAAAATCAATGAACAGCTTAATCTTAGAAGAGGAGAGACCAAAAAGAAAGAAAATAAAAACGACGACAAGGTGACTCTGAAATGCTTAAAACAAAAACAAGCTAACCATTCCACATTTCAGGCAAATCAAATTCTTTGAAAACAATGGCGGACACGGCAAAAAAACAAAAACGTAAAAGAGAATTAATTAGATTGCGGCGGCAGCTGCCAACTGGCGAGTGAGAAAGACTAGAAACAAGAGAGAAAGAGAGGAGCTAGACAGAGAGAAAGAGAGATAGTAAGAACAAGCGCAGCGTTTGCGCGTTTGGGGAAAGCCTATCAAATGTTCGTCATGCGCTTTACATAATTCTTCTTTCTATTTATTGTCATTCTTCTCATCCTTTCTTCTTTCTTTCTTTCGTCCATCTCGTCTTTCTCTACGTTTATCAATTTAATGAACAACAACAACATTAAATGGCGGCTTGCAACTGTGTAACTGTGGGCGCCTGTTTTCTAAAGGATATGCACACACTCATACACTTACACACACACACACACACACACCGACACATAAAATGTAACGAACGCTATCCAAAAGCAAAATAAAAGCAAAACCAAACAGTTGTGCAATTGAGATAAAGGACAACAAAAGAGAAACTTCAAAAAGAATGAAACAACAACAATTACAAAAAAAGGGGACGCGTGCTTTGCTTTTTCGTTTAAGTCAGTCTCCGTGCACCTTGGTACTTAATGAACAAACATAAATATAAATTGGCAAACCAGCAAAAGTCAGCAGATGAGAAAAACATATTTATTTTTTTAGTTTTTATGCAAGGCGCAAAATATGACAACATATAACAATGACACGCATAAATAAGATATAGGAGATGTATCTAGGATAATTTTTTCATGCAGATTTTTAATTCTTTTTCGTGATGCTATTATATAATGCAATGAATAAGCTCGGCAATCTAGAAAATTGCTCTGATTTCGGGAGTCCGGACTTTCGCATAAATTACTAAGAAAACAGCTTACAATTAGGTAGGAGCTCGGCGTCTGCTGAATCCAGGGTTTTCTCGTATCCGTTCCCAAATAAGAGTGTTGAGGAACATCTAAATAACGGAATCTAATTATAAAAGTATTAGGCTTACGCAATTATAAAATTTCTTTTATATCATTATCGTTTTTATTCGAGCTGAGAAAATAGTAATTGCACCACTGTAGCAGAACGAGGCTGTAACAACGCTAAAGCCTGGGCGCTTAGACTTACAAAAGGATATGCACACACACACACACACACACACACACACACACACACACAAATACATATAGTAAAAACAGGCAACTGCCAAACCAATAGAACAAAAAAAAATAAGCATAAATAATCTAGTTGTTGTTGTTGTTGTAGTTGTCGCAGCTGAGGCAACGAGCGAATTGAAATTTTATGAGAAATTGTATTAGAAAAATGCTTTGTGAATCACACGAGACACGACTCAAATACACACACACACACACACAGAGTGAGAGAGACACACGCTCACATAGATGCATATAAAAAGGGGACGCACATTATGGCGGTTCCTACGTGTGTTCTTTGGCGGCTGGAGCGGCGACGGCGCATATAAAGAGGACGAGAGTGAGCAGAGCAGCAGCAGCAGGACGACGTCATCGTCCATTGCGACGTTGTTGTTATAGCCGTTGATGTTGCTGTTGTTGGTTTCTGTTTTCGCTTTTTACCGTTCAGTCAATGACCACATTGTGTACACAACTGTGTGCATGGGCTTGTGTGTGTGTGTGTGTCCTGCCGGAAGTTAAAGCCGCCGCCTGGTCATTCTCGTTGCAAGCTTGGACTCTCTCTCGCTCTCTTTGTCGTTTTCGCTCTTTCGCCATTCGTTATGCTTGAGCTACTTTTGAAAACAAGTTTTCCAGTCGCGCAGGATCTGCCGTTCTGCTCTTTTCAAAGCACAAAAAGTGCTGCATTTGCAGTACGTTTTATATTTTTTTTTTGTCTTTTACATTTTTAGTCCAACAGCGCATACTACTCGTATTCCATTTGGTCACGCTTTGATCCTGCCGTTCGCCGTTCCATACATATCACGAACTCCCCCTTTTTGTGTTGTTTCTTTCCTTTCCTTCCTGCCATACTAGGCGTTGCCCAGCTAATGACATGTTGTAAATTATATTCCTCATTTTTTGCCGCTTGTGCTTGTTAGTAATTAGTTTGGTTTCTTCAAACTTTGAAGGTTTTTATATGGTTTTAGCCCCATGTGTTAAATTTTCGATCGTCAGGATCAGCCGTAAACCACAACCCAACCCAATTAACTTAAGCTAGGCTAGAAAGTTACAAAAAAAAAAAAGATAGTTTTTATAACACTTCAAAATATCACAGGCTAAGATGTTTGTACTACGAAACTGTATTCAATTGCTGTTGTCATTCTCGTATTATGTGGAACTGAATACATACATACATACATATCAAAAATTGAGCCATCGTCAGTTGCTTCTAAGAATTCTGATCTAAAAATAACTATTTCCGACATGTGGAAACCTTTCAAGTACCTATACCAAATAAATACTAGTGGAAGTCCCGTGATCGCGATCGTGGGTGAACTTAAATCTAGACTTATCATGCACATGCATTTGAGCCCCTGGATTAACTGCCTCTAAATGCTAATGAGTGTGCCGCCTATAGATCTCTCAACTTTATCGTCGTCGTTTCGCTACGTCTAGTTTTTGGCAAATAGAACAAAAACAATATTTCGGCGTTTGCGAAGATGAAGAGGAAAAGAAAAATGGTTTGTAGGACGATGGGACGCAGCCGCTTTTCCTCTTACAATTCTGCATTTTCCACTTCATTATCCTGTCAAACTTGTTTTGTGTATATCCCTCTATCTCGCTCTCGCTGTCGCTTTATACCAATTTTCCTTTCACATTATGCTTCGCATTAAAAGGACAACGCTCTCTCAGCTTCTGTGTGTGTGTGTGTGTGTCGTGCGACGTCAACGTCGTTTCTTCTTTCGTTCGTTCGTTCGTTCGTTCGTTCGTTCGCTCATTCGTTGTCCTAGCATCAGACTCTGTTCAGTTTACTCTCGCAGCTCCGACAGCTCAGACCATATTAATGGCTCGCGCTCGTCGTGTGTGTTTATAGTTCATATTAAAATATATATAAATCTATGTATATATAGCCACCCCACTCCCAAAAAAAAAACACAAAACAGCAAAAACCAAGTCAAAGACTGGAAGAAAACATAGGACAACGACGACGCCATTTAAGTAATGTTGCTTCAGAATAACAACATTTAATCTAACCAAAGAATTTGTTTAACAATAAATACATATATTTAAAAACGAAAACGCAAAATACAACAAAAAAAATTCCCACAAAACTAGTGTCTGAAAAAAACAACAAAAATGTGCAAAAAGACCGAAAAAAATTCAAATTTTTTTAACAAAAACAATAATGTGCAATAAAGTACACACACAAAAAAAAACGCTGGCCAAAACGACAATAACAAATCATCAGCCACTATATGAAAGTTAGGCCAAAAGGACAAGGACTATATATTTGCCATTTTGTTTGGATTTACACATCGAGTTAAAAAGAAAAAAAAAGAAAAGCAAAGAAAAACCCATCGAAGCACACACAACACAAGTGAGTTTGAATTTCGCCTTTTTTATATACACACACAGACACACATACACACACACACACTCATGGCTCTATCTCTCTTTACTCGCTACTCGCCCATTTGGCTGTGAATTATTCCCCCTTACCCATATACATATACTTACAGACATATATATATATCCTTTGCCTTGTCCTGTTCGCCCTCTGTTTCTCTCTTTCCCTCTTTCTCTCTCTCTCTCGCTGTCTCCGCCCGTTCATTCTCTCTCTCCCTGTCTCTCACCCAACTAGCAAATAGTTTGCGCACTCGTCATTATCCTTGTTGCCGTTTGTTCCTGCTCTTGGTTTCTCCTCTTCGTCATCGTCGTCGTCGTCGTCATCATCATCGTCCTCGTCCTCGTCGGGTGGTGGTACAGTTTTCTGCGTAGCAAAATTGCGTAAATTTTTGTTTTATCTAGTTTGCTTGCATATTTCAAACAACCTTGTCATCCTTTTGTTGTAGACAATGTTGCTAATAGCAGAGCTTTAATCATATCATTTACATGGATAAATCAGTTATCATATATCTTAAAATTTGTGTAACGAAAGAGAGACAAAAAGGTTTGTGCTGCCTGCTGGGCTTATTGGACATTTATCTTCTCTGTGGGAAATTGAAAATTTCATATGGTTTGTATGTATGCCATTTTGCTTATACTGAAATTTCACAAGCATTGGCAATCAAAAAAAAAAAAAAAAACAAGTGGAAAACAAGAGGATAAATGTGTATGTGGGTTAGCAAGTTCTGGGCATCGATCCCTAAAACTTGGGGCCAAGAATGAAGAAGTTCATTAGAACTCTTTGAGTTAACTTCTGTAGTATTATTGTCGCTTTGCATCATGAAGGCGCCTGCAAGCAAATTAAATCTATTACAAAGATTTTATGAAAGGACACGACAAAATAAAAGGGCGCTCAACGCTTAAGACCAATTAACATGAATATTTTATTACGATTTATTATAAATAATTGCAAATTAATATATTAATATGAGAAATCGTGGGGTTAGTAACGGTGTGGGAAATTGTCGGAAATCTTGGTAAAATTGTTTTTAAAACGCACCAATTTTTGTTTTGAACCTATTTTTTGAAATTTGTTTAATATAAACTATGTCTTCTATTTGGAAAATCAAATTTTTAAGAGATTTAAATTGATATCTTTATATCAAATAAATTATTATTTCTGTTGGAATATTATTATATATATTAATATATATACATATATTAATATTTTTACAAATATTGTTTACTAAGATTTTTATTATTTTCAGTTTGAGACTAAATATTTCTTTTATGGTTTATATTTTCCCTAAACTTTACCGCACACACATATTAATTTACATAATTAGTAATTTTAGTAAATTAATCGTTAGCTCACGATCAATGCACCTTTTCATTCTTAATGTGAATGCCTGCTGGCTGTGTATCTAGGACCAAAAAGTGCATATCCTGCCAGCCTCTAGCTCTGCCCTGCCTCTGCCCCTGCCCCTGTCCTGCCAGCCTGCCTGCCTGCCTGCCTGCTGTCGTCGTTGTCGACGACCCATTGGGAAAAAAGGCGCTCGAAAAGTTGCAGCTGTTCGCCTGTTTTTCTCTCTACATATATACATATATATGTTTGCTTTTGTGTGACTGATCGTGCAACAACAAACGGGGCACGCAGGCTTGGCAGGCTGGATGGTTTGCAGGCAGGCAAGCGGCAAGACACTATAAAAAGGCACGGCATCTGCTCTGCTCTTGCCTGGGATTAATGTTCTGCAATAGTCTGTGGACGAGCAGAAGTTTAATATCTTCTTCTGCTTCTTTATCACAGTTCCAGGATCACGATCCACGATAGAAATACTTGAAAACTCACTTAATGAAAATGTCAGACATACCACGCATAATGGTCTTTCGACCTACTTGGGAGGAATTCAAAGATTTTCCCAAATACATAGCCTATATGGAATCTCAGGGTGCACACAAAGCCGGACTGGCCAAAGTAGTACCGCCGGTGGAATGGGTACCCAGGCGAAGTGGTTATGCCGATCTCGATGCCCTTAATGTAACGATACCGGCGCCGATTTGTCAAGTGGTTACCGGAAAACAGGGCTACTATCAACAGATCAATATACAAAAGAAACCACTGACAGTTAAACAATTTAGCGAGTTGGCCAGCACTGAACGATATGCCACACCAAAGCATTTTGACTATGAAGATCTCGAGAGGAAGTACTGGAAAAATATCACATATGTTGCACCAATTTATGGGGCTGATGTTAGTGGCAGTATCACCGATACCGATCAGGATGTAAGTAAAATCAGAATGACAAAAACACCCAGCTAGATCGGTTAAAGTTTAAAATTTTCAAGGGGATAATTGGTCACCTTTAATTTTACGGTTTAATTGGGTGTTTTGTTTTTTTTTTAAGAGCGCAGGGAAAGGTTTGATGCTGATTGAGTTATTCTTTGCTCTGTTTACAGAGTTGGAATATCAATCGTTTGGGCACTATACTGGATTTTGTCAACAAAGACTATAATATACAAATAGACGGAGTGAATACTGCCTATTTGTATTTTGGTATGTGGAAAACAACATTCGCTTGGCACACTGAGGATATGGATTTGTATTCGATAAACTATTTACATTTCGGTGCACCTAAAACGTGGTATGTGGTGCCACCGGAATATGGTCGTAAATTGGAGAAGGTTGCCAATCAGTATTTTCCGGCCAGCTATAAGAATTGTAATGCATATTTGCGACATAAGATGACGCTTATATCGCCACAGATACTCAAGCAGAACGATGTGCCGGTTAGCAAGGTAATAAATTCGCCTTGGTTTTCCAATTATTAGAGCCCTCCCATAAACCGATTGCCGATTCCAGATTACACAGGAGTCGGGTGAGATAATGATCACATTTCCATTTGGTTATCATGCTGGCTTCAATCATGGCTTCAATTGTGCCGAATCCACAAATTTTGCCATGGAACGCTGGATTGAGTACGGCAAGCGTGCAACGCAATGTACCTGCAGCAATGACATGGTTAAAATCTCCATGGATACATTCGTAAAGCGTTTTCAAAGCGATCGCTATGAAACATGGCTGGAGGGTCGTGATTTGGGGCGACATCCAGAGGATCATGCCAATGGTGTATTGACAGCAGCTCCTTTACCACCGCATCTAGATGTTTCGTTAAGTGATAAAAAGTAGGTCCATGTGGTGACGGTGGGAGGCCGGATATAGATCTTATTGTATCCTTATACTTACCATCAACAGAATGAAGAAACAATGTAATCCGACAAAGGCCAAGAGCTTTAAAGAACGCAATCCCGATTTGGATTTGGATGAAATCCAACAGAATCCCAATATTCCCGATGATGTTAAGGCCATGCTAAAGGAGAGCGTTTTAACGCTCAATGAGGAAGAGGGTGACTATGTTAATGAAGAGGAGGCCATGAGTTTGCAAAGTCCAGCGGACTTTAAGACTAAACAAGAGTTGCTGGAATACATAGATGATGGCACAGGTGAGGGTTAGCTAGAGGGCTTAATAATCAAAAAGAAAACGTTGGGTCAATGCTTTAATTTTTCTTTTCACATGTCTCTTACTCTCGTTCTTTCGCTTTAAATTTGTTTCCTAAATACAGACGATGAAGATGATGAGGAGGACTTTAAGAGGCGTAAACACAAGCGTCGATATGATGCCGACTATGATGATGATTGGATGGCGGCCACCAAGCGTAGATCAAATTCCAGCCGTAATGGCAGTCGAGGGCGTGGTTCCCGGAACAAAGATGATCGCTCAATATCACCAGCCTCCTCCACATCATCCACATCCCGTGGGGGAGGTCGAGGTCGTGGCAATAGATCCAATACTGCCACGCCCCGTAAAACGCCAACTAAACGGAAAAAGGATAGCCAAACTGCAGCTTCGACGGCAACCAGCCCAGCAAGAACAGCAGCAGCAGCAGCTGAAGTTGTCGCCGGAGGTGAGAGCCCAAGCAGCGTCTTAAGCACCACCACAGCATCCACTACCACTACTGCTACTACTCCAACTCCAACATCATCATCATTATCATCAACATAATCAAACTAATTCCTACATTCCACTCACACCAATCCACAGGTCGTTGTCGTCGTTGCTAAAAAAAATCAAATAATGTATAAAACAAAATTATTTTCTTTTTTGTTGTGCTTATTCATCTTCTCTCTCTCTTTTTGTTTCGTCCTACTTATTTTCTTACCCTCTTTTTGGTTTTTTTTTTTTTGTAAATTAAGTCACAAAGTTCTGTTTAGAAAAAATTTATATACATGTGAATTTTACGCTCTTGAAAGAAAAGAAACTAACCAAAAACGAAAAAAAGAAAGAAAAAAAAACCAAAAAAAAACAAAAATGTTTTACTAAAATTCAAGGCTGTTGGGTTTGGTCAAACTTGGGGTTGTGGTTCACTTTCGCTCGCTTTTTAGTAGTTCTTTCGCTTTTTCACCCAACTCATACACACTCCTACAACCTCCTACCCCTCTACCCATCCACCCTTCCAGCGGCAACAAAAAAAAAAAAAGGCCATGTGTGTGTGTGTGTGTAAACTTTTTTATCACCAGTACATATATCTTGCCTATTATTATCCTTTTTGTGTCAACAAGATATTAAAGTCCATTTTGATTGACATTTTGCAGATGCCAAAAAGGATCATCAAGCGCTGCAATTTATGCAACAATCGCGTAAATTTGAGGGCAAAATACCAAAACTAAGTCAACAAGTTAGCAACAGCAATAACAACAGTCCAAGACCAGCAACACCAGCAACACCAACAACACCTACACCATCTGCAACATCATCAACAACAACAACACCAGCAACATCCACCACAACTTCTAGTCAGCAACAAATTGTCTATATCAACATGTTGCCAGCAGCCAATACACTTAACGGCATTCCACAGCAGCAGCAACAGCCACAATATACAACCACAAACAGCAGCAGCACCGATGGCAATGTCTATCAGCTGCAAAACGAAATACTCTGTGATGGACAACAACAGCAGCAGCAGGCTGTTGGAGGAGCAACAGCCGCAGCAGTAACATATCAAACGACTACGGCCAACAGCCCTCAGCAACAAAATGTTGCTGTCAGTGTTGCCGCCAATGTTGCCGGTAAGTTTTGACATTAATTCCATTTATTATATTCACTCGTTTGTGTTTGTTTTTGTTTACTTCGTTTTATTTTATGTTTAATTGTTGTTTGTCTACTTCTACTTTTTGTTGTTTGTGTTTTATTTCATTTAATAAAATTAGTTAAAAATTGTTTGTTCTCCATAATAAATGTAGTTGGTAATTGTATCTAACCAATATATATATACATACACATATACCTCTATATATTTATTGTATATGTATATATAATTGTTTAACCCCCTCTTCCCCTCTAATTGGCCAAAAGTAATTTCATTCTAATCTGGTTTTTTGTGTTGTGTTGTAATTTTGTCTCCATCCATCCATCATGTCTCTCATTTTCATCGCATTTACCACTTTTTAGCTATTTTTTGTGTTGATTGTTTTAACTAATTCAGTTTTTTTTGTTTTTATGTTTAATTTTCTTGAAATTAAAAAAAAAAAATTAATTTTCTGCGCAAAAATCGAAATTCTCTTTCTGTTGTGTGGTCGGTCTTCCGTTTGCGATGTTACGAAAATAGAAGAAACAAAAGAAGAAGAAGCGATATGAAGATACAAATTTTTAACACGATCCGCTCCCTCTACCGCCCACCAAAAATTCACTCATAGAAGCATAAATCGATACAAACTCAAAGCATTTGTTCAATTAATCATTTTTGTAATTCAACCCAAAAACAATGCATTTCAATTCCACACTATACATAAATACACACAGACATGCAAAACATACCTATATATATATATATATGTATTTGTACAAACATATATATATTTATTATTTCTATATTTTAAATCTCTCTGTCTCCCTCTCTCTCTCTGGTTTGTCGTCTGTCGTCTCGAGTAAAATAAATAAATGCACAAATCATTTTTAATTGTTTTTCGAACAAAAGCGTTGGAAAAATAGGACAAAAACTAAAAATTCAAAAATTGTAGGATTTGGTTTAGTTTAAGAATTTAAGTTGAATTTTTTTTTTATTGTTTCTGTTGCTCTTAAGTTAAGTACGTTTAGTAAACTTATTCCCTCTTTCCCTCCTTTCTCTCTTTCTGTCTCTTTCTTTACTCCGATTGATTTCTTCTCTCTCTGGCCAATCGACAGAAGAAATTGTTTATAACTTTCGTAAATTTGTTCATATTCAATTATATTATCTAGTATACATACATATATATTTTTATTTATGATAATTACTTTTGTTAGTTATTATTTTCATTATGTTGCGATTACTACAAATACTTTATTATTTTTTTTTTTTGTATTGTTCAAGAATTTTGACTAGATTTAAGTGAAAAAGAAAACACCAACAAAAAGCAATTCACTCAGACTTTTCTACGTTGTTTCCTGCCCCTATATATATCGTCAATATATATAGGACCAGATCTGATTAATCTGTTCAATCTAGCCACTTTTGCCCTTCCTACTATAGAAACAAGTAATTGATTTTCTTTTAGTTTCGCACTACTATACCATGTAAATGTATATATATATATATTTGTTATTTACTAATATATATATATATCTAATTTATGATTTAATTTGATTTGTTTTGAGTGAATTGAATTTGTATTGATTTCATTTAACAATTAATTTCCTGATTAATTTATGCAAATATTACATTCAAACACATCTTTTATATGAACCAAAAAACCAAAACCAAACCAAAAAAAACCTATGTATTTTGTTACAAAAAATATAAACAAAAGACAATGTGGTCACAACTATTAGTTCGTCCTCCATCCTGCATACCAACGGAGGAGTGGACCAAAGCCAACACCAGCAACAGCAGCAGCAGCCACAATATCATTACATCACCACTGCCGGAGATGATGGCCAGACGCCAACAACCATAGTTTTTGAGAACTACAATGGCAGCACGTTGCCCGCAACGGTGGTTAGTTCGGCTGCCACAGTAACTCCCACCCCAACAACAATGCCTACAACAACAACAACAACGACAACAGCTCTGGTCAATACCGATGGAACGATCATCGAATTCGATGGCAATACCTATGAGGAGTACCATGTGTTGAAGAGTGAGCCCGGCAGCAGCGATTGCCTAAGTAATGGCAGCAGCAATGTGGCTGCAGATATCATCAAATACGAGCCCCAGCATGTGGTCGAAGAGGAGCAAGAGGAGGATGATGAAGGATGCGATGAGGGTGCCGGCTTGCAAGTCAAATACGAAGAGCAAAGCCTCGATAACGATCAATACGAAGAATATCAAGTGATCAAGGCTGAAGTGGAAGCTGAAGCAGCCGAACAGGCAGCCGGAACCATAAGCTACACCATAAGCCACATGACCGAAGATGTGGCCAGCAATGGGGGGGCACCACCGGTACTCCCGAAAACGGGTGTAACAACCGCCGCCAAACAGAAAAGGAAGCGAAAGACTCGCGTGATTGCCGAAGACGAGCAGGGCGAGTATCTGGAGAAGATGAGTGTGCGTGGCTTGGACATAGCCCGCTATGAACACATAATCGATGGTGTGGCCTATTGTCTGGTGTGTGCCAAGAATGACATATTCAAGACATTCAAAAATAAGTACAGCTTCCAGCGACATGCCTATCTCTTTCACGAGGGTCAGAATCGAAAGATATTTGCCTGTCCCATATGCAACAAAGAGTTCTCGCGTCCGGATAAAATGAAAATGCACAAAAAGGATAAACATGGCGATGTTCCGATGCCGGCATCGGCGAATTCAACGCCACTGAAATCAGATGCAGGCGGCGGAGGTGGACCAGCGCCCAAGCGAGCGAGAACCGCGAGAACACCACGAGTTCGCAAATCGAAGGCGGCGGGTGGAGAGGGAACAACACCATCGAGTACACCAGCCAAAAAGCGTCTGGCCCAGATTGATAGTGTGCTGGATGACGTGCAAAATGCTGAAATAAGCCAAACTATTCAACAGCAGCAACAACAAATTCCTCAAACAATGTCAGTACCACAAACGACAACGGCAACAACCCAACAGCAACAACAACAACAACAGCAGCAACAACAGCAACAGCAACAACAACAACAACCTCAACAACTACAGACACTTCCATCTCTGGACTTTAGTGGCATGATTTTGCCTGGTGGAGCTCAGTTGGCATTAGCAAATCCCGGAGCAACCAGTTCCATGGCTGCCCTGCAACGTGGAGCCCTTACACCCAATGGTGGCCAGGCCACAGCAGCTCCAACAACCACCTTGATTTATTCCAATCAACTGGAATTGCAACAAGCCCTACTACAACAGCAACTTCATGGTCAGAGCATTATGATTCAGGATCAGGCTGGTAATCTAGTGCCATTGCAACTGGATGGAACGCAGACAATATACACGACAACGGCACCAGCTGCACCGCCGCCTCAAGTTGCAGTAGCGCAACGTGCACAGCAAACAACATATCCGCAGCAGCAGCAACAACAGCAATTGGTACAACAGCAACAACAACAGACTCTTAAGGTGCCCTCCAGCCAGGGTCAAACGGTGCAATCTCAACCCCACTACGAGCTGGACAATGTGACCTATTTGAGTTCGACATCTGCTGCCACGCCCACAAGTGCCGAACACCAACAACACCATCAACAACAGCAACACCCCCATCAGCAGCAACATGTTATTGGCACAGTGCAAAGTTATCAAATCCTTACTCCCGACGGCCTGCAAAGCTTCCAACCCAAACTGGAGCCTTCTGAATTGAGTGACCTGTGCCCATACTCGCAATACACCTTCACCACACATGCCGGTGCCCAGCCAACGTTAAATGCCAATGCTTTAGATGCACACCAAAGCCAACAGCAACAACAGCAGCAGCAACAACAGCAACATCATCAGCAGCAGCAGCAACAACATACGCATTTACTGCAACAACAACAATTCGCCACACATAATCCGCATCAGCAATTTATGGAGCTCAAGAACGAGCTGCTTATCAAGAGCACCGATGCCTATGCCTTGGATGCCAGCTCCATGTATCACCTGCCCTTCTCGCCCACCTCAATGATCAATGCGGTAAACGATGTGAATACCTCATCGCTGCTGGAGACCAAAGAAATTAGGTAAACAAAAAATACGAAACTCTTGCTCTATCTCACACTTCAAACTATTTTGATCTCTATCTCTATCTACAACTATCTAAAATTTAATATTCTTATCCTAGTGTAATACGCTCGTTTTTAGATACTACTGCTCTCTGTCTTTCTCTCTCTCTATCTATATCTACCTCTATTTCTCTTACTGTCTGTTACTTTGTTGCGTAGTCGACGGCAGCGACTTGCTCTTGCTCCGTTTTTCCCTATTTCCTTTTTTAAAAAAAAAAAAAAACAAAAAAAAACAGTATTTTAGTGTTGAACAGCGCCGTTGTAAATGCTACTAAACAAATCGAAAACACTTTAGCAACACTTAAGCCGAAGAAACCGCAAATTGAACAATATATAACGGAAAAATGACATCAGAGTACATTAAGCATTAACCAAGTTTAGTTTTAATTTACATAATTAAGTTATAATTTTCGTAATTTTTGTAATTTTCTTTAAGTACATTATTTAGTCATCAATTTTTTTTATTTGATTTGATTTCTTTTCTTATTGTAATTTGCATTAAAAACGTTTTGTGCATTTATTTTATTATTTAACTAAACAAAAAATCAGTTTTGCACTTTGTATTTTTGTGTGGCTTATTGTTGCTTTTCTGGTGAACAAAAGAATCAATTATAATGTTAAAAATCAAATTAAACAAAATTTGCTCCTCTATTAACCCGATTCTGTCAAAATTAGTCACTTCTATTTTACTCTCCCGCTTTTTGTTTTAAAAGTGTTTTTCAAAACCGTCAAAAAAAAAAACCAAAACCGATTTTGTTCTCTTTTTTTTCTTTCTTTTTATTCTTCTCTTGTTTTATTTTTATGTACACACAACCAACCCACCAACAACCAATCAATCAAATCAACCCACATATATAAACGATATATAAAACGATATAAACGATATAGCTACGATATATCAGAAGCCGTGCTATTAGCCCTCTGAAAACATCCAAGCTCCAAGCCAAGCCAACGACAACAACTGCAGCCAAAGTACCAAAAAAAATTACACAAACAAAAAGAAAGAAATAATATGCAAAAACAAAATTTTTTAATTTCAATATCAATATAAACAAAAATCAAATATAAACGGAATATAATTCAAATAATTAAAGAAACAAAGTAATGCAACTAAAAAGCAACGCAAATGGAAGCCATTTTACACTATTAGCTGAGAGAACGGACCAGTTAACAAACATAAACTCCAAATCCCAAATCTTTTTGTACTTAAATTAAAGTCATCTCATATAATACTTACTCTATCACTTTCCGTACATCCAAGCAACTAAATTCTTTCACTCACACCCAATCACATACACACACACACACACACGCAGATCAGCAATTGCAATTTGCTCAAGTTTCCCGTATTTATATGAATTTGACGTGTCCAACAATTAAATAAATCAGAATAATAACAAAATATATATATAAATGAAAATGTTGAAAAAAGAAATTTGAAAATTGGACTTTTTAGTGCAAGGTATGTGTACGTTTATTGTTTTTTTTTCTCTATCAAAATATGCTTTTTATTTTCTTGTTTTGTGTTGTCTCGTTTTTGTGTTTAACATTTTTATTTTTAAATGACATTGGTTCTTTTTTGATGCTCTTAACTTTTTCTTATAAAATTGTTCACAAAAACTTTTGGTAAATTTCAATCAAATCGAATTTGATTATTCATTATCCATTCGACGAAACATTCAAGTGTCCCACTCACATCAAAAAAAATTTCAAACAATCGTTCATAAGTAATTTTATTATTATTTTACTAAAAACAACCCACATTAACTTTTAGTTTAAGCAATAAAAACAAAACAAAACTAACATATAATGTTAAGTAAAAATTTTTAAAAAAAATTGCTAATCGAAATATTTTTATTTTTTTCGTTTCCTTTTTCCAATTTCCCGTTGTTTGTGTTTATGTGTTATTTCTTTATGATTTGCACACGAAAAAAAAACATGATCATAAAAAAATTAACAAAAAAAAAAAAAACACATCCACATTCATCACATCAACTACAACAACAACAACGATGGCAGGTTCTTCTGAAATGTTTAAGCGGCCCTACACAAATCCCAAACACACGAGCAACATGAACACCACAACCACCACCAACTCCTCCTCTACCAACAACAACAAACACAACAACAACAACAACCATCACAACAAGAACCGATCCTCTAAAGAAGAAACCTGGCAACAACGCCAAGCGGCTACGAATCGCATTTACTATGAAGAGATCATCATGAAGCAGGCTAATTCGCGCGCTTGTCTTGCCGTCGACTGCAACAGCACCAACAGTACAAGTAGCAACAACTGCGACAGCAATAGCTATGCCAATGGCAATCGCAGTGCGGTCAGTTTTGTTGACACATTTGCTGATTTTGTTACACATAAGACAAGAATAACCAAGAACAAGAAAAATTATCCCATGTCCTATGTGCCTAACATGATAACTAATGCAAATGCTATGCCATCTCTTCCTAATCTTAACAACAACAGCAGCAGCAACAGCAACGCCAGCGCCAACACTTCTGTGATAAACAGCAGCAGCACCATCAATGCCACCAGCAATGGCCTCAAACCCTCAAATGCAAAGAAGACACCAGTTATACTGCTGGCCGCTAACCGAGGAGCGGCCAACAAGCAACAGCAGCAGCTCAATCTTATCAATGGCAATAATATCAAGGCCGCAGCAGATGGTGGAGTGACCTTGGTGCGTGTGAACAGTCGTCAGCAGCCACAATTATTGCAGCAGGCCGAGCAAGAACAGGAACTGGAGGAGGAGGAAACGGAAATTGTTGGCGATTTAAATGAAGATGCTGCCGCATTATGCTCCTTATCTTCATCAACAGCCCAAATTCTGCGGAAATTTCGCATACCTAAGGGTACAGCCTTAACGGCTATGCCTACGCCGACACCTTCCCCGCCCGCCGCTGGTGTTCAAATGTCCACGACAACGACCATGGAAACAACAGACACTTATGGGGGGGAGGAGGATGACATTATTGAGGAGCTCAATGAAGATGATCTAGTCGAGGAGATAATCGAAGAAGAAACCGAGGAGCTTAACGAATCGCAATGCGAAATGCCAGAAAACGGCAACGATGGCCAGGATTTGACTCCCCAAGCCCATGCAAATAATTCCGTTGCTGTGGCTGCGACTACATTAATGCTGACACCGCAGGCTCAGCCAGTGCCGCCCCTGCCGGCGGTGCCGCCGCCATTGCAATTGCAAACGGTGGCGTCTAACGGTACAGTGACCTGCTTCAATTTGCCTCCGAATACAATATTGCTGCAATCGGCTGACGGTAGCATCATAGCTGCCACTCAAGTGCCGCATCCCAGTAAGGCAGGACAACAGCAATTGATAGCTTTGCCTGACTGGCCGGGAAATGTGGCGGCTTTGGCTGAGCCTACACCACCAACAACGACGCCTACAACAACAACAGCAGCAGCAGCCGCCCCACCCACACAGACTCTGTTACTAACAGCCGATGGCACAGCAATACCCATTTTGGCAGCGGCGCCGCAACAGCAACAGCAGCAGCAACAACAGGCGGCTGCTGCTGCTGCTGCCCAACTATTTGCCGCGTAGGGTCTAATAGGTGGCCAAATGAGTCGATTTTTAAACAGTGCCACCATAATGCCGACCACCTATTTCTTTTAAATTCCAACAAGTTGCTCATGAAGCAAAGCATGCAGCAGTAGCCTTGCCTTGTCAGCAACACAACTCCATTTCCCCTTCAATTTTCAGGCAAAATGCAAACAAAAAAATCGATTCATTTGGCCCACCAGCAATCAAAGAGTAAAACAAAAAACAAAAAAACAAAAAACTTATTTATCGATAAAGAAAGAAGCCAAGCTAAAAAAAAAACAAAATTTTGATATTATGAGTACTTCAATGTTGCTATGAAAAAAAGAAGAAAAAAGAGAAATAATTATTTTTTATATGAACAAAACAAAATGCCTATAAAACTTCAATGAGAAAGTCAAATCAAATGTTGGACAAAACACACACACATACACATATGAGTGAGTGAGGCAGTGTTGTAAATGAATCAAATATGTGTATGTATATATACATTTCAAGGCATCATCAGTAAAAAGATATGTGACATAAGCAAGCTAATCGTAGTTAGAGTTAAGACCTTTAAGAGAGAGACACCCAAAAACCAGTTGTAACTATACAAGTACATAAATTTCTTTGGTCAGCCCAACAGATAAATATGTTTAGAATAATTTAAAAAACTTTCTAACGAAAGTAAACTACTTCGTATTATTTAGTTATTCTGCTTGATTGATCACTACTAAGTATATAACTAACTATATATACATATATATGTATGTGCATATAATATATGTATATGTATATATAATTTGTTCCTTTGCAACTAATTAATGTATTTCAAATGTTAAGTTCCCTTAAGTTCTCAATATTTTAATTTATTTATTTCTGCTGTCTATCTAAGGTAATTTCTCCTTTCTGTTAGAGTCTCTTTGTTCCCTTTCAACCCCAACACTTGATTTTGAACATGTTGTATATTATTTATCTCTTTATCTATATATATTTCTACATACATAATATATTACCTTCAATTTTGTTATGCCATATGCATCAGTTGGTTGCTAAACTAAGAAATTATGAAAGCATAGCACTGAACTAAGTTGTTATTCTAAGAACAAAAATAGCATAGGACAAAAGTATTTTTTCATACCCTCAAAATTAACAAGTTTAATTAAGACCTAACACGATGGAAGACAATGATTAAAAACAAAATAACAAAAGAGAAAATAAAAAAATAATTAACTTAAGTAATACAACAAAACAGAAAACAAAACTAATATAAAAGTGTATCGACACTTTTCTTGTAAGATAAAAACCTTTGTAATTTTAAGTTCTAAAGCATAACGAAACAACAAGCAACATAATTTAGTATACATTATGTATAAAAAAAAAAACCAAAAGTCTATACTATATATGAATACATATATATATATATATTTATTATAAACAATAAAATACAATTTTAAAAATTCAATTTCGTTTATTTGGTTGCAAAGTGTTGCTCTGATTCCTTCTCAGTTTTACTGGCTCCATAGCTTGGGCATAGAACTTAATAGCGCCAACATAATCTGTGGACTTTAATTGATAATTCTCGAAAATAGTTATTGCAAACTGATATAAGCCTAATGGCATTTGTATGGGCACATAGCTTTCATCCATGTACACATCACGTGCAAGCAAATGGCCCTAAAAATAACCAAGTGACTAATTGTTATTGCTAATTTTGGAGAATAAACTATATTACCTTAAATGGGCAGGAATGATTAAAATTTGAGAACCGCTTAACTGATTTCCAAATTATAGTGCCATAGGGTAAATAGTTTCGCCTCGCAATTATATCGCAAATATTGATGTGCACATCGATTAGCCAAGGCTGAAACTTATTGGTATAATCTCTTTTGAAAACCTGCAGCCGTATCTAGACAAGATGATGTTCAATGTATGTTTGCCAAAGACTAGGATTATAGCTAACTTACTGAGATATTATATAATGGTTCAACAAGATCGACATCCATATGAGCTGTGGCTTTATTCCAATTTATGGCCTTAACATAGCATGACGCATTGGCAGAGAATTTCGGAGTTGTAAAGCATTCAATATTCTTAGTTTTATATATAACTGGTGGGTCACAATTCTGTCGATGACGATGGGAAAATTCCATTGTTAATGTTGATATCGGTATAAAAGTATTTAAGTCGTTACCACTTGCCAGGTTATGGCCGAACACAGAATGACCAGCATTGACGAGAACATGGCCGCAACTAAACGGTTGTTCAAACAATTACATTTTATGTATTTTCACTTTTCGTTTTGCCAAATCAACCATGGCAAACAGTTCAAACCTAATGTTTAAATTAAACATAATTTGAAAAACAATTAAAACTTTACAAACAAAATTTTTGATCTGTTAATTTAAAAGAGGGAATATTTTGTTTTTACCCGCTAAATACTTATTTCACAACTTTATTGAATGCCATTGAACTGTTTGCAATATTCGGAAATTTATAATGAAACGTTCAATATAATGGGCTTGGGTTGCAGGGTAGAAATTCTGTTAGCTTTTTGATTTGCCTTTATTTTTTACAGGCTCCATTGATTGAACATACATAGCAATGAATCCAACGAACTCAGCCGGTTTGTATGCGAAATTCTCCGACACTTTCATAGAACATTTATATAATCCCAATGGTAAAATTGGTAAATACTGCTCATCAAAATAGATATCCTGTGCGAATATGTGTCCCTTCAAATCAAACAAATTGGTGTTAGTCATTGAATTAGATATCAATATATAAGCAGTTAGGTAACCTACCGAATATGGACATGTATGATTTACATTTGTAAAACGCTTCAAAATATTTTTCATTATTACGCCATAAGTAATGAAATTTTTACGAGCAAGTACATCACAAATCTTGAGCTGCACGTCCACCAAAAACGGCTGAAATTTATTGCTGTAATCCTTTTTAAACCACTTAAGGTGTACCTTATGAAAAATATAAATAATTAGGGTTAAAACTAACGTAAAGTAAACGTTAGTTAGTTATGTCATCTTACAGATAAATTTTTCAAGGGCTCAACTACATCCACATGCATTCGAGCCACCGATCTGTTCCAGTTTATGGCCTTCAGATGACATGTCGCATTTGTAGCATATTTGGGAGCCGTAACGCATTCAATATTCATTGTTTTATACACAACGCCTGTTTCACCACACTAACGAGAAAAACAAAAATGTACACTTTATGTTTTACAAATATTTGGTTTTATTGAGAGTATTATATTTACCGCGTGGCAAAAGAAGACCATAATCAAAACCAGTTGCCATGTTAGTAACATATTTAAAAAATTAAATGTGAGGAATTCCAATATGGAGAATCTATGTAGCACACCTTTTAAGCAAGCATCAAGCTTAATTTTATATTTATATGTATTTAAATTCGCATTAAAAACTAATTTGTGTTTAAGGTGTTTTCGACAAAAAGCCAAAAGATTTAATCTGTTTCCTTTTTTACTTATAATTATTTACTTTTAAGCTTTTTAGTCATTTTCGGATTAGGCACATTTGAGTTTGAACATTAGTTTTTAATATCAAAAATTTATCAACTCATGTTGAGCTTTAACAATCTAAAAAATCATAGAAAATTATTACTTAAATCTTACATGTGATGAAAAACCGCTAACAATTAAAATACACAAATTATACAATTCCTATAACACAACTTTGTAAAAAACACTTGCTAGAGATATGAACCCCAACCAATGTACATGACAGCCAAATTATCAACTTTGGTTGCTTCATTAATTAGAAAATTAACCTGTCCCTCGGTGGAAAGGGGAATACTATTGGCTTGCTGACGAGTAACCTGCGCAAACAAAACAACAATTAAAATAAAATAGGGAACCTGGTTTGACATATCGCTTACATGACCCTGCAAACGATCTGCAATCCGCTGCACATCATTTGTTATCTTGGCCGTAGCTGCTGCTAGGCATCTCTGCGACCCCAAATCATATACAAATGGTCTCAGCATGGACATCAGGGTCTTGGACTCCTGCTTAAGTAGACGCAAGGTGATCTCACAGCATTTGCGAAAACTGCCTTCCACACCGAGCGGTCCCATGGCCACAGTCATATTGTGGGTCAAGCGAAATGGCACCACCTCCGGATAGGCCAAAGATTCGCCCTGATTGAAAAGGCAATTGAAGTCGACATGCACAACATCGGCATTATGCTCGTCAATTAATATATTTTCGCCATGACGATCGCCTAGACCTAATATATAGCCGACCATTGACATAACGGCCGTGGTGCGTATATAAGAATTCCTGGCCTCATACCAACTGTGCGGCGTGGTGAAGCGTTGATGTAACCACTCCTGAAATACCGGCGGATGGGCTGGTAGCAGACTCTTGAGAAAAACCTCTCTTTTTCGCTCGATGGGATCGTTTAATGGTACGGCATTCTGCTGAAGCAAACGGGCCCCCATTCCCTGACCTTTCTGGGCATACAAAGAAGTACAGATTCCACGATAAGAATTCAGATTTGGCAGCCATTCGACTAGGCCGCACTCCTCATTAAACGGCAACACGGCATAGGTGCGTATATGTAGACGTCTTTGTCTGGCCCGAGCATCCTGATGCAAATATCTCTTCACCAGGCCATCGAATTCCATCAGACGTGCATCACGTCGCAAATCATCCTTGGGCTTGACCAGTACATCATAGTTAAGACCATCGCTGCAGCGTATGGTTAGTTTCTTGGGTTTAGCGGCGGATCGCAGCACTACAACTTGTTCTTGGAAGCCACAAATATAGATATGCTGATAGGGAAACCAATTTGAACTTGCAGAGGAGCTTTGCGAATTATTGATCACTGGAGTTGAGTCTGTCGAACTGATGGGCAAAGTGGGACGCATGTACTTCTCAAACGGTAGCAATATATTGGAGAAATCCTGGTTACACAACTTGGAGAGGCGTTTATCCAAATCACTCAACTGATAGCTCCGATCGAGGGTAACTTCTTTGTTGGTCAAACCAATTAGACGTTCGGTTAGGGTATTAAAGTCGGCCAGCAGCTTCTGGAATGTGGCATTTTGTAGTCTTGACTCTGTTAGAATTAGTTTGGCCCTCTTAATCCTATTGGCTGTGGCCGACTTAAAATGTGGCAACAGCATCCAGAGCGACTGCTGTGGATAATCCTCGACCAGACGTATTATTATAATGCGCAGCACACTGAAAACCTCTCCTTGTGGATGACAAAGGCGACTCAGCATCTGGGAGTAGGCTGTATAGAACATGGCAGAGGGCAGAACCGAACTGCAATTGGTTAGCAAATCATTCATCTTCTTGATGAGATCGCAATTCGTTGTAGTTTCCGCTGTGTCTAGCCAAAGGCTTATTAAACGCGGCATCGATTGGTAGATATGTTCACTACCGTAGCGCAAGGATTTAGCATAATAGAGCATCACCTGGAGCAGCATATCGTCGTCAGCGTGGCTGTTGGTCGCAGACTGTGCCTTGTTGCTGATTCCGGCCTGTTTTGCTTCGCGTATCTTCTCCAAAAACTGGGCAAACTGCACATGACATCGCTCCGACTGACGCTGTACGGCAATGGCATCGCGGAAATATTTCAATATGGAATCGGCACACAAATGCATGGATTCCGCATTGTAAACGGCCAGTAGATACTTTCCCTCAAAATAGAGCTTACGCTGTTCTGGTGGCAATTGTGTAGCATTTTGATCCTGACGCATCGTGGATAATTGCTCCTCCAGATAGTTTATAGCCATCACTTGATCGCCCTTCTGCCATAGCAGCTTGGCCCGCTCTAGAAACAGTCCTGTGGGTTGGTATTCCGCTGCTTTAAGTATATACAATTGGGCACGTTGCAGTTGTCCTGCATTCCGGTTGATTTGGGCACTATTTAACCAGAGCTGACCCAGCTCCGTTTGGATTGAGGCGACCAATTGGGTACTGGTTGAGAAACGACGTTGCAGTTCCGTCAATAGATTTCTGCGGAAACTGTAAATGGGCTCCAGAACACGAACCTGCGGTTGAACAACTTGCAAACGAAGTTGCCAGTCCTCGAAGTAGGCCTTCATCAAGGATTCCTGCTGCTTTTTCCTGCTCTCCTCTGGCTCCTTGTCGTCCATTTTTAGCTGATCCAACAGTCGCTGACTACACTGTAGTTCATAGACTAAATGTAGCTTTACTATCTCATCGTAGGCATGGGCATAGGAATGCTGTTGCAAGGCCGAACAGCTTCGCAGTTGCTCCAGCACAGAGTATCTCATGTTGTCGAGAAAAGAATCGAATTGCGAGTGGCTGGTCGAAGGTTGTCTTAGAGCAAGACAACCCTGAGCACACTGCGCGGGCCAATTGGGCTTCGCCTCATCCTCGAGATCTTCATAACTTCCCAGACGCCAAAGTAATTCGGATTTGCATTCAGTGAAATATTGCTCCGTAAACTGATCCGACAAACGCTGCCACAGACCATCGGCTATAAGCAACGCAGTCTTTGGAGTGTCCATACGCAAATAGGCATCGATTATGGCCCTTATGTGCTCTGGCTGCAGGTCCTCGGTACTGGACAGCAGTTGTTCATAGCATGTGATCATATCTTGCTGCCGTTCGACCAAACGATTCACCAAGATCTCCTGGGTAACGCTCATATCATAGCTTCGAACTTGTACAGCTCCTTCGACCGAGTCTGCGTCCATTAATTTTCCATAAATCTCGACCAAGAAGGTAAACTGTTCCAATATAAGTTTTGCCTTATCCCCCTCCTCCAAATAACT
Source organism: Drosophila nebulosa (assembly GCA_024703675.1). Lineage (NCBI taxonomy): Eukaryota > Metazoa > Arthropoda > Insecta > Diptera > Drosophilidae > Drosophila > Drosophila nebulosa. The sequence goes on along the minus strand of CM045725.1, from coordinate 8,798,992 downwards.
CTCCAGGTAGCTCAATGCTCGTGTATATTCACCACAATTAAAGCTAGCTTGGGAGACTAGCAATTTGGGAATTGTAGCCAAAAATTCATAGATTTTTCTATAATTTGCATCAACAGTCTGCGGGGGCTTGCCTCCTGTACTTCGTCCGTGGAGACGTTGCCATTCCCTGAGCCAACGCTGCAAGAAATCCAAAAGTTCGGCGCACAGTTTACCCGCCAAGCGTGGCACATAACTAGAGTCTTCTTCTCTTTCCTGTTCTTGCTCCGACACTGGCTTAATGCCAGCTGCATATTTCCTAGATTCGAACAGCTTGAACGCTTTGTTCTTTTGGAAGCTCAGAACCTGTTGGCTTTTAGTCGACAGAGAATAGTCCTCGCTGGCCTGCAAAACGGCAACGAATTCTTCCTGAATATGTTGCAGCTGCTCTGACTTGCATTCCAACAGAGCATGAAGGAGTATGTAAGGATAGAAGGTGCTCAATATGTTAGCATCTCGTTTGATGCAAGGTTTGTAAGAACTTAGTAAGTGTCGCGTTTCGGTGGATTGGATATAATCGATGAGGCGACTGGCCCACAAAAATGCCCACTCCTCGTAACAGTTCTTTGTATAGTGACTGCCAAAAATGGGTTGTTCTTTGCAGCTGGACGGCCGTTGAGAACTGGTGTAACAGGAATACAGCAAAGGCTCCATAACCTGACGCATACGAGGCGGAAACGATTGCCACAAATGAACTTTCTTCTGCTCCTTAGGGGAAATGCCACACACAGCCAGAGTTTCCTGTATGGCAAGCGAGAAGCTATCCACATGCTTGGTCTTCTGTTGAAATTGATAGCCACGACACAAGGAGGTCAAAGCGAGAATGGTAAACTCCTCGGATAGCACGCTCAATGGCAACTGCTGGGGCTTGGAGAAATTATAATTGGAGGGCAAATAGCTGGCATCAATGGCGCCCAGTTCGCCAAAGCATTTGGCCGATGCCAATTGCAATTGACGATCATCATGTTGGCAGCCGGCAACCAATACATTAACAATCTGCTCAATAAGAGGCTCCATGGGCAACTCATTGAGAATCAGACGATTAAGCTGGCCACGTCGTCGTGCAAAGAGTGCACCCAGGTGTTGCAGGCCATAGATACGCACCTGGAGGCATTCGTCGGTGATGTGCTTATATAGGAATTGCAATTGCACTAGCAACTTGGGTGAATTTGACTCCTCCTGCTCCTGCTCCTGCTCCTGAACGGTCAAATGCAAATGAGATGTATGCCGCTTGATGCACTGCCTTATGGCTGGTGATACATTTTCCATGCGTTCCAAAAAATACAAATCAGTGATGAAGTTACCCAACATTGAGGCATTTTTTAGTATAACAAATTCATACAGATCATTCACTTGATCTACCGTCTCCTTATCATTGAGCAGCGGTTGTAGAGTGGCCACTATGCGACCCAGAGATGGTCCCAATTCCTGCACATTGACCACATGCAGAAATATGTGCCAAATTTTAAGACAAATCGTTTGCAGACGTGTCTCGTGCAATGTGTGAACAAACGTTAGCATGGCTATAATCTTGAAACGAAACTGGGTAACATGCTGCGAGCCAACCAAGCGCATAATCTGCCCCAAGCTATAGAGTGTCTCTTCTTTGAGGGGTTTCTCAAACGAAGACTCACTTAGACAACTCTCAAAATGAGTAATCACGCCCAAAAATCGTTCGGCTATAAATGCAGCAAATTCGGCATTGGCTGACTGACTGGACAATGGAAGCTGATTGGAATTGCTTTGTGACGACTGCAGAAGACTTTGAAAGGAGCGCATTATAAAGGTTGGATTCCGATTGAAGTAAATCAGGAGTTCGGCAACTGTTTGCTGCAATACAAATAGAAAAACTGTATTAAAACTGATTCGCAAAATTGTTTCTAAAATTATTCACCTTGACATCGGCATTCATTAGCTCTTGAAGACTGCTATTGGTACACTTGACTACAAATTCTATGCAGCTATTGGCCAATTCTGGAGTCTCTGTAAGATGGACATGTGTATAGATGCGGAGAAACGATGTGGCAAATAAAGTAGCAATTGGTTTTCTCAACTGTTTTGATATAAGAACCAGAACACCCTTACAGCGCGGCTCCTTCATGCAATAAGGTAACACTATGGTTGTGAGCAGGCGATGATACTTGCAAGTAAACTCTTGGACGCATGAAAAACCTAACATTTTTGAAAGCTTTAAAAAGGAAATTATGGATTTATTAAGATGAAATTTTCGGAATCTCTCTGCCACTTACCGCTTTCAGAGATCTGGTGAATCGCACGCCATCCGATAGATATATATTTAGGGCCAATCGCACGACAAGAGCAAGGGCATCTCGTTTGTACCAGTTCCACAATGTAACAGTCTGTAGACTATGACGTGCACACATTTCACTGGCAGCCAGTACAGCTTCCTGCACTACCAGTGAACGAATGTGGATCAGAAAGAAGAATGTCATTTTAAACCAGTGGAATAGCCAAATTTCGTTAATGCCCGGATGAGCACAGGCCACAAGTAGTCGCAGTAGTTTGCGTTGCTCATAAACGTCTTGCGCTTGTGTTGGCTTGACCAATACTTGCTGGATGCAAGTAAGCACTAAAGTGGCTAGTTCCTTTATGAATCGGGGCTCACGCGATGACATCACTGGAACTAGCAGGGACATTGTCTGCACCGAGAGATCTCCGCATCGTTTCTCCCTTAACAGACGCAAACAAAGCTGGGGGTCTATAGATTTTAAAGAGTCTAGATGATGGACAATGTACAAGCAATCGGGCTGAAACAACAAATCATTGGCTATCGATTGATAAGTATCATTGCTAAAGTTTAAACTAGATAGGTTGGACTTGTATTTGCCCAGGTAAAGACCAGGCAATGCTGCGGGTAGTGGACGACACTTGGAGCAGTACCAGATTAACAGATCCTCTTTTCTAAAAACATGAATCGTTCCAACCTGCGAGCAGAGAAGTAAGCGTAGCACCTGAAAGCGACTCTTTTGATTAATCAATTGTCGCAAGGCTTTAAGTAGATGATTAGTCTTAATGTATCCAGACATATAAAGCTGGGGAAGATTTCTTGAAAAGATTTCCAATATTTCCTCGTCTTGTGATGTAAAAAATTGCATATACTCCTGGGAGAAGAACAATTGCAACTGAGTGTGGGCACTGGACGGCGTCTCCAGACGTATGGAGCACAAGTGATCCAGCTGTAGATTACGTTGGAGTATGCCAAGTAGTTGCTGTTGAGTCTGAGATTTAATATTAACGCGTACGCAAGAAATCTGCATTAAAAGTGAGCAAATTTCATAATAATGCTCGTTAGAATACGATCGGTTTCTTTGCTCCTGCTCAACTATGTTTAGAGCATGAAGGTTCCAATTGATTTCCGTAGGCAGAACAAGTTCAAATTGCAAGGAAAGCTTGATCAACTCATCACAATCGAGAAAATCTCTTTGTTCTTTGGCAATATCCTGCTGTTGACGTTGATGCAATAGAAGCAATTCCAACTGCTTTAATGCTTTTAGAATGGAGAGCATTTGATCAAGCTCCAAAGTAGTTAGGTCGTCTATTTTCTGTAGGACGATACTCAAAGTCTTAATGAGAGTAGAGAGAATAGTGGATCTCATTTCACTTTCTTTGGCTGCTAGGCAAGAAATTAGAGGCATTAGTTGAATGGGAAAGGCGCGCCATTTGCTCATGACTAAATGCTGCAATGGCTTCAGTGAGCCGGTCTCGCGATCTAATTGTTTTTGTAGATAGTTAGCCAAATTTTCAATCAACTCGCTTTTGTCCATATTCAAGGGTAGAGCCAGAATTTCATTTAGTAACTCGTAGCCCCTGTCTATGCTCTCTTTGCCTGGTAATTGCATTACCAACAGAAGATTATTGGTTAAGGCCACTAATTTTTGTATCTCCAATTGGGTTATAAGGCTCACTTCCAGCCATTTGGGCACCATGGACCACATCATAGTTACCGCTTTTAAGGATAACTGGGCGTAGTAAGGGACATCTGGATTTAAGAGCCAGTTGGAGGCGGATTGCATACTAAGCACTTCATGGCAATAATTTATGCTACTCAACTTTGTCTCGAGATCACATTCTTTTAAGACAAGCAATACCTGTTGCAGGCTGCCGGCAAAAACACCAGCATGAGTGGTATGACCTATGCCGTGGGCATGCAGCAAAATGGTCAACATGTTTCTTGCAAATCCATCAACTTGATCTAATCTTACATTTATATCCAGGTGACTACATTGGGAATCAAACTCTTGCAGCAGGCTCACTTCGCAGGTAAATATTCGCAGGACCAGCAACTGTTCATCGTTCTGCTGCTGATTTGCGTCCATCATAAATTGTAGTTCAGTCAATTGCTCTTGCACCACCTGTAGAACTTCTATATAAGCCTTCACAATACGCTCAAAGAGTTTGGAATGATTTGACCAGCATGAGCTGAGGAGTTTCTTTTGCAACTCGATGCAATCACTTTAAGAGAAAAGGCAACTCAGATAGAATGTACATCTAGTATAGAAGACTTCATTACCTGACATTCGAACCGGCATTGTTACTCAGGATGTTTTGGGCTAATTTGTTGAGCAGCCACAGAAGGAATGTGTCTTGGAATTTGCAATTGAACTCAGAGCCACTAATTAGACTTGCCTCTTGGCAGAGGATTTCATCGACTACGTTGTATACCTCCGCCAAATTAGATTCATTTCTATTGACTACATTATAAAGAATCTTCCACATTTCCCTGCGGCGCGTCATTTTTATACTTTTTTGGCTTTTAAATCAACAACAACGAGGGATGCAAACACTCAGTGTTGCAAAAATATAAAATCAGTGCTGGGAACGACATCAACGGCCAGCTGTTCTGATATTAAAACGTAACGGATTTGAATAGCATTGCCGTATTTGGACTTGCCGAATTCAAAGAAAAAATTATAGATGCTGTAAAAATGGATCTACAATCTCAATTCATAACTTTTACAAAATGAAACACTGCAGGTCATGTGTTTATATGTATATTCATATAATTCAAGGATTCTGGTTAGTGCCATTCCCTATTAAACATTAACAAGACTAATAACTAACAAATTGGAAACTGATTCCTCCAGCATGCGTTATCAACGGGGAGGCTCAATCACTGATTCGGGCGTATACCACAGCTGTACGGGATGGAGTATAGACTTCAATAAAATTGGAACGGCCAGCATAGCCTTCAGGATTCGAAGGATGTTTGCCTTGGGTATCGATTCGATTGTGGCCACCGAAAAGTGGATCATCCGATGAGAGAACAGCCTGATAGGTGCCAGCCCAATTTGTGCCCACACGATAGCCCGTAAAACTTTGTTGCGGATGGAAATTGAACACGAAAACCAACCCGGCACGCTCAAAAGCAATTATCTTGTCACCCTCATGCTTCCAGCTGACATAGGCGGGTCCGGAATGCAGCCAACCGAAACGTTCCTCCAGTTGATTCATGGCACGATCGAATTCATTGAGATACTTGTACTTCAGCAGTTTATCATCGACGAGATTCCATTGACGGCGAGCATAATGATAAGAGTCATTATTGCCCACTCTTGGGAAGTCAAGCCATTCGGGATGGCCAAATTCGTTACCCATAAAGTTCAAATACGCCTCGCCACCCAGCGCATGTGTGATTAAACGTATCATTTTATGCAGGGCGATACCACGATCTATAATCAACGTAGAGTCCGATAGAGTAGACATATGTGTGTACATCTCCTTATCCATCAGCCAGAATGCAATGGTCTTGTCTCCTACTAGGGCCTGATCGTGGGACTCGGCATACGCGACAGTGTTCTCCATCCAGCGGCGATTAGTAAGAGTGTGTACTACATTTCCCATATTCCACTCGTCGTCAGATTGCTCTTTTAGCAACTCAATCCATTTGTCTGGGATGGCCATGCCTAACCGGTAGTCGAATCCGATTCCGCCCTCAGATACGGGGCGACACAGAGTGGGCATGCCGGAAACATCCTCGGCTATAGTTATAATTTCCGGATCCAGAGTGTGCAGCAAATGATTGGCCAATCCCAGGTAATTAAGAGCATCCGTATCCACATTAAGGCCGAAATACTCGTTGTAGTCACCACTGAATCCCTCTCCAATGCCACGTGAATGGTACAACATAGAGGTGACACCATCAAAGCGATATCCATCGAAATTGTACTCATCGTGCCACCAACGAAGATTCGACAACAAAAATCGCAACACCTCGTACTCCATGTAGTTAAAAAGCCTGCTGTCCCACAGCGAGTGTTCTCCCTTGCCGCCGTCGTGGAAAAAGCAGCTGTTGGTTCCGTCAAATTGATTCAGTCCATCCTGAACATTCTTGGAAGCATGCGAGTGCACCACATCCAACAAAACATAAAGACCATTTGCATGGGCCACATCGATCATCCGCTTAAGTTGCTCGGGATTGCCATAACGACTGGAGGCGGCATAGAAACTGGTCACCTGATAGCCAAAGCTAGCATAATAGGCATGCTCCATAATGGCCATTACTTGGATACAGTTGTAGCCCTGACGCTTAATGCGCGGCACAATGCGGTCGGCAAACTCATCATAGGTACCAACTCGGGGCTCCTGGGACGCTATGCCCACATGGCACTCGTAGATTCTCAGCGACTTCGGCTTAGCCGGACGCCCATGCTGACGCTGATAACGTTCTCCAACTGGAGGTTGCCAAACATATTGTTTGTAGTTCACTCCCTGATTAGCCGACTTGGGTGGCTGGACCACATATTTAGCCCATGGCGATAGGCGATCCAACAGTTGGCCCGAATGATTCCGTATGATCACCTTAATCTCGCTGAGATGCTTAATTGGAGGAGTTCCATCCGCATTGGCGGGCAAATGCAATTCCCATTTGCCATAGTCCAGTTTCTTGAAAGGATGTGACTCCCAGTGCCAGTTGTCTGAAAGGAAGGTTCATAAAATAATGTATAGCCAAAAAGTGTATATAAATAACTCACTGAAATCACCCGTTAGATAGACATCCCTCGCTCCGGGAGCCCATTCGCGTGCTATCACCGAATTATCCGGCTGAAAATGCAAGCCGTAATATTTGTACGCCTGGGAAAATTGTTCTAGACCCCCTTCACTGTCCTTGATCTTGCCAAGCCATTCCTGAAGAACGCCATGCCTGTAATGGATGACAGAGAAAGATCAATGCAACAATAGTTATTAATAGACAATCTGGAAAAAGACACGCATCAAACACGCCGGTAACACGCAAAATATCAGAGATACATAAATTAAAATTAGTTGAACCAAACACACACACCCACACATCCATAACCACAGTCAAGGCAAATACGCAGGGCGACCTTCACTTGACATTGCGAACAAAGTTTTTCCAACTGAATTGCATTTGTTGATTCGTTTGTCGCCGCTGCCGACGCCGCCCAATGCCAGGCCAACTGATATGACTATGCACCGCTGCTGGACAAGTTATTCTTATCAAATTGCCGAAGTTAACCTTGGACTCGGCTGATCTCGCCCTGTCCTGCTTACTTCAATGGTTTCTTTACTATACTTACCGCCGCCGAATCTCACGCTCAAAAGGCCTCAGGTAACCATCTAGTTCGAAAAGTTTGTCTATATCCTTAACTTGCACTTGCATGGCATCGCCACCCATGATGAATTCAGTAATTCAGAAAAATTAAGGAAGGAAAGGAAAATGACAAATACCGCCGGCGATGCCAGCAAAATAACAAATGATTATATTTTTTTTAGTTGCAGTCCAAACGCAAAGAGCTTCGTGTGCTGCTTCTAGGAGAGAGAGAGAGCTTTTGATGAGAACAGCTGATTTGCAAGTTTATCTTTTGGCCTGCCGGTTCGCGTATATAAACAACAGCATAACCCTACCCTCCCGCTCTAAATCTTTTCCTCGGCTACATGTTTTTGTCGCCAAATGGATGAAAATAACCCAACCGGAGCCGATGCGGTGATAAGACAATTTACAGTATAGAACGCTAATTACCTTGATTGGCTGACCTATTCACCTTTTTGGGGCCCTGTAAATGTAGCACTACTTACATGTCCATTATGTAAAATTCGTATATAACGTACAATGTCTCTATTGATACCCTAACACATGCATTGGAGAACTGTGTTTTTGATACCAAATCGATCAAATTTGGGTTTTCAAAATACAGGGAAAATCTAAAAAGGTATTAAAATTATGTTTTTAATCATATCAAATGGACATTATTAAATCATAATTGCTTTATAAGTTTAACTAGAGCATAGGAATTTCGGACTAATTTATTTCCAGGTAACTTTGATTTACATATTATTTGTCCTTCAGAAAGTCACTCAAAGTGCAAAGATTTTCAATCAAGATAATGTTAATCATTATGTTTTTCAAAATTTTATTGAAAACTATAAGGCAATGTTTGGTCTCATTGAACCCATAAGCGATTGCTTGCTAGGTAACAAGTTATTTATAGTTTAATTACAATATTTCCATACTGGACTTGTACACACGTCAACTTAAGACTAATAAACAAAGGACAAAAACTTAGAGAACTGCATTGGACACACTTTCAATGATCTCGAAAGCTGTTGCAATGTCAGCCTCATCCAAATGACGATTGACAGCAATCCTGAGACTCGGACGCACTGGCGTACGTTCTCTATTCTGTAAATAAGCAGCTCCTACAACAGCCACACCACGAGCAATGCACTAGAGTTGGAGAAATAGATCGGATTAACAATAATTCAATTAACATCAGGTCCAACCAACTTTACCTTATTGGAAATCTCGGCGAGCAGTTTATGTTCTGTATCAAATTTGTCACTAGACTGTGCCAAATACAAATGTTTCACTGGAGACAGCTCATGGCCACGGAGTCGCAACTTGGAGAATTTGGAAAATTGCTGATGCAATAGTTGTGATTTGTTTTGCAACTGCTCAAAAATCTGAGGATTGCGTTCAAAACGATCGAGCGCTGAAATCGCTGCTTGGGTTAGCATGGGCGGCAGTGAGGCCGAAAAAATGTAGCCCAGTCCGGAGAGACGCTGATGTTCGGCTATGAAATGGGAGCCAACACAGAAACCACCAATGGTGGCCATCGAGCCCTCCATGCCAGCAGATATCAAGTCAATTTCATCCCGCTGCAAGCATAATTTCCTTTTAAAAATTGAATAAATAAACTAAAAAACTGACTCCTTACACTAATATTAAAATGCTCTGTTACACCACGACCCTCTTTGCCCAAAGTGCCAAACGAGATGCTTTCGTCCAGGAAAATACGCAACTTGTATTTGTTACGAAGGGCCACCAGTTCGGGGAGTGGACAAATCTCACCCGTATTCATGTAAATACCTTCGGCAACCAAGAAGCGCCGTGTCTTAAGGGCCTTTTTTGGATTCTTTTTATCACGTTTTTCCTGCTCCGTCAACAAGCGCTCCAAGTCCTTGACATCATTGTGCTTGTAGAAAACAATTGTACTGCGAGAGGCATCCAACCCTTTTTGTATGGCAAAGTTCACAGCCTCATCACTAAAAAAAAATTGGCATTAACCCTGATATACCACAATCTTGTGCACCACTTACACAAAGATTAGGTCACCACGTTTGGCATAGGCGGGAATGGCACTAGCCACTGTCGAAAAACCGTACGAATACACAATAGCTTCCTCCAAGCCCATGAATTTCGCCAAGCGATCCTCCAAATCCAAATGAACATCCATGGTGCCATAAAATCCACGTGGACCACATGATCCTACACCATATTTTCGCAGAGACTTGCAGGCCTCCTCTAGAATCTCTGGATCTTCAAGGAATCCCAAATAGTTATGTGATCCCAAATTAAGACAGTCATAGCCATCGACTTTAATGTGCTTGCCGGCCACAGATTGTACCACGTGGGTGTGAAGCAATGGGTGCTCGGGATCTGTATCGGGTACCAATACTTCTGGCTCGTACTTCTCGATTAGATAGTCCTCCTGTTCCTTGGTGAATCGACGACGTCCACCCCCACGTTTATGCAAAAGTAGCCACACGACAGTGACGAGAAGAAAACTTTCCAAGACCAGGGCAAAAGTAGGCGTCTAAAAGGTGTGGAACACTGTGTTATAGGTGTGGCTTCAACAATTGAATAACTTACATTACGAAAGATGCCGCCAATTTCGTTGAACAATTGTATAGCCACCATTTTGGGTCAAGTTAATAAAGCTCCAACTTTTCTGCGAAAAATCAATGAAAATCGTATGAAGTTCACGGTGTTGTTGTTCGTGCATGTGTCATGCAAACGTAAATGAGCGTTCTCCTTATCAGAGTCCAGTCATAGAATCGGGTTTGGATATAAAATGCACGTACATATGATAGTATGAAAATGTGGAAACGAAAAACACAAAACCGCCTACAACTCAATTGCCAGTTGTTGTTGTTCACTTGCTCCCTTAATGTGCCGTAAAATTGCTGATCTGGCAACACCGGCAACCCTTACCACTGGGTGGGCCACTAGTGATGCCAGTAGACAAGCGAAGAGATAAACTAAGTTCGATAAGCATACGTTAAATTTTTAAAATTTTATCAGATTTGCAGAAACAATTAAAATCTGCCAATCTTAATTATAATATAAATACTTAGTGCGTTTGAAAACTTAATCTAATCATACAGCAAGTGCAAATCTAATGAAGCTTTATTTAAAAATTAGGAAATAAGGAAAACCAAACTTTGCCAGTGTTCATTTATCCAGACTGTCCTTAATTCCATTTGTTTTAAATACATACCAGAATAACACACACCAATTTAAATAACAATCTTTAAAAAAATATACACTTTTCCCGACCAATTTGGACAGAATGAAGATTGGTGCCAGTTTTTCTACATCATTAATTCTTATTTTAAATTAAATGTTACATAAAACTGATTTTAGTTGTTATTTTTTTTTAATATCCTTGGTCGTTTTTAAAGAAGTGTACTCAATTTTAATTTTCTTGCATAATTTTAACCAACATCACGTCAAATGTGTCAAAATGAACATAGACCGATCCTTAACTTCTATATCTCAAGTGGCTTAGGTATAAAGCGACAGATGAGACAGCTGCGATATTAGAATTAACGCTCCTCAGTTCCCACCATTAGTTACTAAGCACAAATGTCCAATAATTCACTTCCGCACTTATACCAAATTTTTCTCCTGATCCTTGTTTACTAACCCGCTGAAATATTTTCTGCTGTCTGCACAACTCAGTACTCAACTAACAACTGAATTTCGGAAATGGCTAGCGCCCATTAAGTGTTAACATCAACAATGAGTTGTTATCTTGAAAAGGCCAAAACCAAAAACACAAAAAAGTTAAATGTAAATGCGGCGTCCTAATCTAGAAATTCAAGTGGACTAGCGCACAGATTTGGATTTGGATTTTGGAACACACACCGTTGACATCTTGTCAAGTGCTTTGACATAATCTTCAAAACACTTCCGCTTTTCCCATTAAGAAAAGACATATTTCTATGGTGTTTTATTTTAGAGATTTATTTGTTAAATTTTCTGTCTCATACGCGATTTTGTCTTCCAGTTGTTTTGTGGTTTTTCGTAGGTATAAAAAAATAAAACAATAATAAAACGTTAAAAACAAATTGTACTGTCCTAGATACGTTATATGTATGCCAAAACGGAAATGAGGAAAATGAAAAATCAAGAAAAGCAAGGTTTTCTCTTTGCTTTTTGTTGTTTTCGTTTGTATGAGGGCATCTCTCTAATAGATAATCGAAAATAATGTACAACTTTAAATTAGAAATGAATATAATTCCATTTTAAATTGTTTCTCGCAAGAATGGTTGGTTAAAGGTTACAAATGTAATTTCTGTGCTGGTTCCACCTTTTGGGCGCCCACAGATGCTCTTAAACTGGCTAAACTAAATTTACGTTTGCTCTGGATGCGTGTTTTTCGTTTAAAAACTAACATTTTTAAGTGTACTTCTGTGTTTTTGTGTTGAAATGAAGTTGTTTTGCATCCCCAAGTGATTGTGGTGCTGGTTTTTTGTTTTGTTTTCTTTTTCTTTTTGGGGTTACCCGTCCATTTGTCATCTACTTTTTGTCGGCACCCGCGTTGGATTGTGAGGAGTATGAATATTGAGACCAATAATGATTGGAGGCATTGTTATCATTATTACTGCCAGAGCCAGCACCTGAAGAGATGCCACCGCTAGCATTATTGGCCGTTGCTCCGCTAGAACCTTGCTGCTGCTGTTGTTGCTATGGAAGCATAAATTTATATTTAATGAAAATTTCTTACGTACAATTCGGTTATGAATAAAGTCTGCTGGAAACGCAACTTACCTGCCACCAGGACATCCACTGTTGTTGCTGTTGTGGATCGGCATTTTGCCAGGCTTGCTGGTTGCCGTAGCCTGTTTTATAGGAAATTTAATCAGTTTAATTCAAATAATTTGGTTATCCATATTCACTAACCTTGCATTTGATTGTATCCCCAATAGGGTTGCTGGCCTGCGGTCTGTTGTTGCTGGTATTGTTGTGGCTGTTGTTGTTGTTGCCAAATTCCCGCTTGTTGTTGATGTTGTGGCGTTTGCTGTTGTTGCTGATGCTGAGCATAAGTGCTCCATTTGCCACTAAGCGAGGACTGCAAGAAATATTTTGTATTTAAATAATCCTTCGTACAAATTTATTAAAATTCATTCTCTCACCTTGCCACCTGAAGATGATCCGCTTGACTGCTGCTGCTGCTGCTTGTACTGTTGATCGTAGCCACCCCCGCCAGCAGATTGGGCTGCATTGTTGCCATATTTGGGCAGGTTTTGGGCAGCTGACCGCTCATAGCCACCGCGACTATCTTCTTTGATGTCGCGGTGGCCAGGCCGAAAATCCCGTTGTTGATGCTGACCTCCACCTCCAGAGCGATAACTGCTCTGACTGTTGCCCCGATTGCGATCGTTGTTACTGCCGCCGCCTCCCATTCGGTTGTTGCGATCATTGCCGCGATCTCGATCGCGATAGTCCCGAGAGCTGCCATAACCACGATCATCATAGCCACTTCGACGATTGTTTTGCATCCAATTCTGTTGGCCACCGCTGCCACCTCCTCCGCCTCCACCGCTGTTGCCGCCATAGCTGCGATTACGATTATCATAACCACGACTACCACCGCCACCGCCGCCGCTTGCGCCTCCGTAACCACGATCATCATAGCCACTTCTTCGATTGTTTTGCATCCAATTTTGTTGGCCACCACCACCACCACCACCACCGCCGCCGCCGCCACCACCACCACCATAGCCACGATTGCGGTTGTCATAGCCACGACCACCGCCACCGCCACCGCCACTGTTGCTGGAGTAGCCGCCGCCGCCGCGTCTGGAATCATTCCAACGACTATCGTGACGTTGTCCGCCACCGCCTCCTCCATAATCGCGTCGACGGTCATCACCATAGCGATTATTGCGATTGCGATCATCACGACGATAGTTGTCGCGGCCCCCACGAGATCGCTTATCACGCGATCGGTCCGCATCGATGGCTCGTTTGCCTTTCTCATTGTACTTCTTGACCTCGGCTTTAGCCTCGTCGCCAGTAAGCTCCGTATAGGTTATGTCATCAAACCAGCCAAACTCCAAAGATGGTAGGGTAAAGTTGGCTGAAAAAAGAGTACAATTGTGATCATCAAAAAGAGGCTCATGACTTGATACTTAGGAGAAAAATTACATATTATTACAATATTTTTTCGGTTTTTATATAGAGTAAAAGGAAAAGGTGAGGGAGGAGGGATGAGGATGTTGGATCAGAGGCAGGAACAATTAAAGGATTATTGAGCGCAACTTAGTGATTGTATCAGTAAATCTTTGTGAATCCATTCAAAAAATGGAATTGAGCTATCAGTTCAGATAGTTAGTTTCATCTATCGATAAATAAGGCTCAAAACCGTAGTTTTAAGGTTGGGAGAGGATGGTGGGGGGTTTTCTTTATGGTGTTTCGATTTCATCAAAAAGATACAATAACGATGGGCACATAATGAAAATTATAAATAATCGCAAAAAAAAGCATAATGGTATAAACATTAGTTGAAAGTTGATATCTTACAATAACGTTACAACTGGTTACAAACTAATATACATTACATTACAACAAATTTTTTTTTTGGCATAGGTTTCAGTTTTTTTTTTCGTTTTTTTTTTAACACATTCAAATTGCCTTTTTCTTAATATATAGATAGAGAATACAAAATAGTATCTTTTGTTTTTCATTTATCATTTTTGTCATTTTTTATCAATTCGTTGTTGTTGTTTGTGGTGGACAATATTTACCTCGTAAATTATTAATTGTTGATTCTTTAACTGTAAAAGCATTTCCCTTTTCCTCTTTATCGGCGATGCGACGTTTCAATTCATCTTCGCTGGGTATGCAAACAACTGCAATGCGCTTGAAGTCGTTAAAACCCTTCATTTTACGTCGCTGGGCCGAGGCATAGGCATTGGTCTACAATAGGAATACAGTTGGATCGGTTGATTGATTGATTGATGTTGTTTGCTGGTTGGTTGGTTGTTGTTGGTTTTTGCTGTCCTTGTTGTATAATGGTTGGTTTGTTTGTAGCCAGAAACACACATTTCAACGACGATGACGACGACTACGACGAGTGCTCCAAGCCCCGTTTAACGTCGTACTTACATTCTAACACATACCTGATTTGGATATACCTTTTTGATTTGATACATAAATCGTATAAACTCGCACGCCCATAGGCGTCGGCAGGCACAGCTCCACCAGGGAGTTGGCATTTTTGTGTTTTCTAACAGTTGACTTAAACTTAAGAAAAATATACACAAGAAAAATAGATGTTGGCTATTGTTGCTGGTCGTAGAGTAGTTGGGGGTGAGGGGCAGCAGAAGCATCATCAGGCATTAGCTCTCTGTGTGTAGATACATCATATATACATATATATTTCATTTTTTATATATCAGATTCAGTGAGAGAGATAGAGAGATAGTAGGTAGGTAGGTAGAGGTACACTAAGATATAATTTTTGTAGGCGAACGTTTACGTTTATTCGTTCATTACTTACAAGTGGCATCCTTGCCGCACGCTCCATATTCTCCCAATTCATTTTCCATTGTGTATCCATCAAAATATATTACATTTATCTCAATCCCCCATTTGATCCCTGATTTTTCCTATTTAAAACTTAAGCTAACGCAAATACTTACACACACACGCACTTAATACAAACTAATTATCAGATTGACTTAGTAATCTATAACATACCTGATTATAATTTTCATACGTTGGTACTACCCCTTCACCACCCACTTCTCTTAAACACTCTTGAGTGAAAGGGGGAGTACTTGGGAGCAATATTTAAAATCAAAATACATATTCAAAAATATACAAAACAAGACGAAAAAAAACCAACAAAAAACTCATCATAAAATATAGTGAGCATCGGAATGAATCACGAAAAATGTGGAGCTACCTCCACAATGATCGCAAATTCATTACCAATGCTCCTCATCAATACTCTTGTTTTGCTTTCGGGTTTCGTTCGGTTTTTCTTCTTCTTTTTATAATTTTGTATGTGTTATGTGTTGTTGTTGTAATTGTTGTGTTTCTGGGCTTTTTTATATGGTGTTGGTTGTTGTATGTTGTTGCATGTTTTACCTGATCAAGTATGAAATTACGACGACGTTTCATCGCTATATCTTCCAGGCCGCCTAAACTGTTTAAGCATATCTCGTACACCTTATCCCAGCGACCCTTATGCACCGTTTTACGCGAAGCACCATCAATCTAGGCAATAAACAAATAAATATAAGATTAACAACTTAGATTTCGTTTTCAAAGCCGATTCAAATCAGAGTTGTGGTCATCCGACTGGGTACTTCAGTTTACTAATCATTTTATACTCACCGTCATCTTGGCTATGATAGAATCAGGTCCAATGACCTCATATCGCTTGGCGGCATTTTCTGCCACATGCTTTTGGGTCCAGTGAGTCTTGCCCGAACCGGGCAGACCAACCAACAGAATGACCTCGCACTCCTTGCGTGATTCGGCGCGCTGTGGACCGGGAATGCGTTCTTCGACTGCCACAAGACCAATTAGGACATAGTCTGGGAGCAGGGCAACCGTTTCTCTTGGTACGGGGACAACGTCTTCGTATTCATCTTCAGCTAAATGCTCTTCGGCTGGCTTATCTGTTTTATTTTGCATTGATTTTTCATCGGAATCGGTTTTGGGACGCTTATTGGGCGATGGGCCATCATCATCCTCCTCCTCCTGTTCATCCGCTTTGTCGTTCTCTGCTGATGATTGCTCATCGGCAGCTGTTTCTTTTGTTGTCTCACCATTTCCATTGGCAACAGCCTCGGCGTTGTCTTCAGCTGCAGCTTCAGCTAAACAGAGAGAATATACAGAGATTTATAAGATTTGAAATGCTAAATTTGTTGGAGTCTTTACTAACCAGTTCCATCGGCCTTTTCATCAGCAGCTGATTCACTAATTTCCTCCGACTTGTTGTCGTCTTCCTTAGATTCAGCTTCTTCCTCCTGCTTCTTCTCTGCTTTCTCAACAGACTCTTCTTCTTCTGTTTTTTTGTCTCCAGTCTCCTCATCAGTCGTAGTCTTTACGCCTTCTTCCTTTTTCTCTACCACCACTTCATCATCATCAGCTGTGGCCTCATCCAACACCTTCCACTTCTCACCGCCATCGTCTTCCTCTTTATCATCCTCTTTACGTTGTCGGCGACGTTTACGGGTTGGACGCTCGGCATTCACAAGCAGTTGGTCGGCATTCTCAAAATTCACCGCATATTCATAACCTTTGGTTAGGATGTGCGGATAGAGGGCATCCTCTTCGCCCAAAATGCTCTTCTCGAATTCAAAAGCTACACCAAGATCCTCACCATTCAAGGTATATTTAATCGTGCATGGTTCACTCTCTAAATCCAAATAGCATCCAATGACATCGTCTAGTTGGTAGGGCTTTCCATAATCAGTAAATTCGCTCTGGTTGGCTTTGCGACCACTCTCGCAATAGCCAAAGGAATGTTCCGCCTCGCCCAGAAGCAATGTGGAGTTTGGCGTTGAGAAACCCACACGAAAGCCACGCACATGCGATTCATCCCGAAAATGATGGGAATTCTCTGGCACAGACTCCTCGGATAAGCGCACCTCGTAGCAAACTTTACCTTGGCGTACACCATAATTGGCCCGGGCTCCTGACCAAATTAATGAGTAAATTTCTGAGTTCAATGGTTTGGCCGAAGCAAACGAAGTTGAATCAATACGAAGATGCAAATCCGAATCAACTGCAAAAAGAAAGAAGAATCAGAAAATACATTTTGACGAGACTGTACCCTCAAATTTATTGATAATTAATCTTTTACTTACACCAACTTAATCCAACTTTGTTTTCCTCAATTGTGGGCTCATCCTCTGGCACCGTACGCTCCTCGACAGGAGGTTTAACATCGCGTTTACTGTCGCCCCCGCTGCGGCGTTTTGCCGATCGCGAACTGCTGCGGGAACGCGAACGACTGTGCGAACGTTTGCGACGTTCCTTTTCTTTCTCATGGTCTGCTTCCTTTTCTTTGTCCTCGGCATCAGAGTGCTGCTGCTTAGCAGCATTTCCTTCTTCATCAACATCCATTTTTTGGCCATCTCCATTGGCTTGGCTCTCTGCATTTTCCTCCACATTTTGCTGTTCCGCATCTTCTTCATGCTCTGCAACTTTAGTGACTTCTTCCTGCGGCTGTTGCTGTTCCTCTTCCACCTCTTCTTCCTGATCACCGTCATCATCTTCCCGGTCGGAATTTTGGTCAGCTGCTGCAACTTCTACAGCTTCAGACTGAAGATCTTGTTCAGCTTCTTCATCATGCGACTCGGTTTCCATTGCTTCCGCTTGTGGCTCTTCTTCTTCGGTATCTGCTGTCGCCTCTGATTCAACTGATTCTGCAACTGGCTGCTTTTGCGGCTCTAGATCTGCGGCCGTATGTTCTTCCTCAGCCAGGGTCTCCAACTCGGGTTCAGCGGCTACTGGTACCGCAGCAACTGGCGAAGGAGAGCGAGACATGGATCGGGTGCGACGCTGACGTCGGCTTGGTGTGCCTGGAGCGCCATCTGGTGCCAAAAAAAAGCAATACTATTTTTAATTCAAGTAAAATTGATTTTTAGCTATCGAATCAAACATCACTGCCTGTCAACTCATGAAATAAGCGTTAAATTTGATCACATTTTTTTACGACATGTACCGGTATACCGATAAAAAGCGTAAATTAAAAATATTTAGTTGCCTTACGAAGAAGGGAATGAGGGGGTGACATAAAAAACCGCCCACTTTCCTTTTCGTTTAGGACTTCTGATGCCAAAGAAAAAAGTTCTCGAGAAAAAATTACACGCTAAACCGTGTAAACGAACACATACACACACAACCACCGAAGAATATTACGCGGCAAGCCGCATACACACATGGCTACTCGCACGATGCATACACACACAAACCGAATGGCAATGCTTACCCTCACCGGTTGTTCCCCCAGCGCCATCCACATGTGCCCGTAAACGTTCGATTAGCACCGCCTTAACTCCTTTGGTGTCCAGACCACGCGCTTGCAGTTCGTTTCGAAGGTCTACTACCTTCATCTTCTCCAGCTTGGCCACATCCATTTTTCCGCTTCAGTTTTGGATTGGCGGCACTCACACACGCGCGCACTCACACTCACTCACACTGATGCAGCCTTTTACACCGAAATGGCAGATGATGCAAAAAAATTTAACGCAGATAAATTGTGCAATTCTGATATTGCGTGCACTCTCTGCCCGTCCTGCGTCTCAAAGTATCACCAAGATAGTGCGCTGATTTTTATTTATTTGCGTTGTCAATTTTCCGCACAAATCAACTTCTTTATTTTTTTCACCTAACCTATAGAGCTGGGAAATCCGTCGATGGCACAATCGATAGTATCGATAAGACTGGTGAACAGTGTTACCAACTTTTTAAAGCATAAAAAAAGCTGGAATCAACTTGAAAATTTTGTTAAAACATCAAAAAAATAGGCATTGTTGTTTTTTAAGAATATTGGTTCTTGAAAAAGACAATTATCGAGATCGGTGATATTAACCTCAGAAATGTGAGACTGATTTGTGCGAATTTGGAACTAGCCGTTTAGCCATCTAGACCTGTAAATATGAATTTGCTTAATCATCATATTTGTAAACCTTAATGTAATTATCGTAAGAGCAAAATTGAGTTAATAGTATTAATATGTTTTGAGTTCCTCAGTTTAGACTTAACAATGTTCATACGTAAGCGTCAGACCATGGAAGCAATAATAGCATTAGAACCAATGGAGTAAACGCTTTAAAACGGTCATTATCTCCCGAATCCACATAGTTGGCCACTTCTGGGTCCAATAATAATAACTTTTAGCCAATAATAACAAGTATAAGTCCTTAAACGTATTCAAAAAAAAAAACTACTAACATCTGTTTAAGTTCGGCGATAACTTCAATTATTAACTCTGTGTATCTGAATCCTCTTTTCTTTTTCAGTATGTTAAGCTACTTTGTTCTTCAAAATGAATATATTTAAAAAAATGAATTTTTAATTTTAACAACAGTCAGCACTAGATTATTTTTTTTCCCCTTTTCCTGCATATCTCATTCAAAACTGCCACATCTGACAGAAAAAAAGTATATGGTAGCACTGGTGGTAAAGTGCGATAGATCGATGAAAATTTTTCGATGACGACATATCGATGGGCAGTATTTTGGGCGCAACTACGCATATAAATACAATTTATGTCTTTTCCTTTCATTTCAGTTGGACTTGCTGGCAAATGGCGAATGAAAAAGATATATATAAAAAAGAATGTATATGTAAACGTATTCATACACAATTAAACTTTAATGTTATTCATGTTTTAATTTTTCTCGTTCAAGCCGCCATGCATCATAAAAAGATAAACAACCAAAAGGTTGTAATATATATGTATATTTGATTTATTATGAATCCATTTTATTTCTTTTTTTTTATTCTTCTTATTTTTCTTCGTTTTTTAAATTTCATTGTATTTTGGTGCTTAATAAAATTGAAATTTATCCATTTGAATGTGTTCCTATCATGGATAATGGAAGTTCAATTCTTGCTCCCTATATGCAATGCTTACATTAAATATGGCAAAAACTTGAATCGCTTTATCGACGTGTATATTTGCGTTTTTTTAACGAATCAAGGCAAATACAATCAGAAAAAACAACACTTGGGAGAAACAAAAAACACTTTTGACCACAAACTAAAATATTTCAAAATTCGGCTAGCACACAATGTGCAAGCGCAAGAAACTCAGTATAATTAATTTAGCTTCTTAGCCTTTAATTCTTCAAATTAAGAAAAAACTTCTTTCGTCGCAATTTGATCTGATAAATATTAAAAAATAAAAAGATATTATATGCAGTCTATCGATACGTTTATTAACAGAACTCGCAAAAAAAATGCTGCTAAAATAACAGTGCTCGTTCACAGCGCTCTTATGCTTGAATCGTGTACGTCTACCCTCAACACCGCTCTTAAGTTAACATGACCAACAAGACTCCGTGGCGCAACGGTAGCGCGTCTGACTCCAGATCAGAAGGTTGCGTGTTCAAATCACGTCGGGGTCAGTTTCCTTTCTTTTTTTGGGGGGTTATTCTTAAAATTGTTTTTTAAGTTCGAAAGGAAATGACGCTTCATTAATTGAAACGTTCTTTATCATATGCTGTCTATACAATTTTGATTTGCTCAGATTTGTGAGGGAAAGGCGTACTTAGTCTTTAAAAATTAAAAAATAAACACACAGAATTATGAGTCCTCCGGTATGGATTGGTACCATGCAAGGAAACAAGATTCTGTCACAAATTAACCCAAAGAGTCAAAAAAAAATCTCTTCTTACTGACCCCGACGTGATTTGAACACGCAACCTTCTGATCTGGAGTCAGACGCGCTACCGTTGCGCCACGGAGTCACTTGAAACGATCACGTTCTGGGAAGTGCATTTCAATTGAATGTCCCAAAATATTCAAAAAATTAAGTATTATAAATTGAATAAGGAAAAGGCGTTTTATCAATTTGCTTATCGATTAAAAAGTCAAGCAATATTTTTCAACAATAGTTAAATACGTAATTTATTGTATAATTTATAAGCAGCTTGGGACTTGCTACAAGCAAACAACATTTTACATACATAATGAACAATACAGATACATATGTGGATAATATATATAATGAGCAATATATATGTATATATACATATATATATATATATTCGGTCGAGTATAGTAACGAATTGTATCTAACATTAAATTGTAAATTCCCTAAACGGTTTGCGTTTTGACACTTGCGTTGTCTCATTAGTTGTTCCCTTACGATATAAATAAAAACCATAAAATTGCATATGAAAATTGAAATAAATAAAAATCTACCCAACACCGAAAAATTTTTCAAATTTTTAACAAACAAGGAACTAGCTAAAGGCAAAATAAAAAAGAGAAAGAAACAAAGAGAGAGACAATAAAGCTAAACAAACAATAAAATAAACTAATTATTTGACCCTGTTTTCGTTGCGTTCCGTGTTTTATATTCTCAATCTCCATCGTTTCGGTTTATTGTATGCGCCTCCAAAAATAAATCAGTTTTCTAATTCCAATACCATTTCTATTTGCTATTGACTAGGTTGAGGAATTCTTCCCGGGTTTTTGGATCGTCCCGAAAAACGCCCAACATGGTCGAGGTAACAGTTTTGCTATTGATCTTTTGCACGCCGCGCATCACCATGCACATATGTCTGAAAGGGAGAAATTGTGTTAACGATCATTAAAAGAAAAGTCGGGAAGGTTTTTTTTTTAGCAAATGTACACTTACACGCCCTCAACAACAACTGCAACACCAGCTGGCTGAACTGCCTGAGTGACTGCCACAGCAATTTGTTTGGTTAGACGTTCCTGAACTTGCAAGCGACGCGAAAATATTTCCACAATACTACAGAAAAAAATATATTTAATGAAATTGATTTAACGGATGTTGGGTAGCATCTTACCGTGCCAGCTTGCTAAGTCCAAGAATTTTATTGCAGGGTAAATAACCGATGGAAACCTTACCATAAAATGGCACTAAATGATGCTCACACATGGAAAACATTTCAATATCCTTCACAACAACCATTTCGTCGTGATCCTCATCGAAAACAGCTCCATTAAGTACATCTAAAATATGAAAACAGTAATTAAAAAAAATAAAAAAGACTTCTACCGGACTTGACCCCGACGTGATTTGAACACGCAACCTTCTGATCTGGAGTCAGACGCGCTACCGTTGCGCCACGGAGTCATGTTAATGGGCATTGCTCCATGCTCTACAAAACCCAATTGGTCCCCCCCTTCGTCAACGTTTCATTCTATTCGCGTGTAACGTGTTTGTGATTTATTTGCTGCATTTTATTCAATGTTAAATG
The DNA here is from genome assembly GCA_024703675.1 of Drosophila nebulosa. NCBI lineage: Eukaryota > Metazoa > Arthropoda > Insecta > Diptera > Drosophilidae > Drosophila > Drosophila nebulosa. The sequence continues at coordinate 8,776,486 of CM045725.1, read as the reverse complement.
CTTAACTTTAAGTTCAAGCTACTTTTGCGCACTCTCGAATACACTAGGCGAAAAAAAAACGCATCTACATAATTTTCGGTTTTCCAAAAAATGCTAAAGAAATGCTTGATATTGGGCAAATTTGTTACGTTTTCTTAAAGTAACATTAACCAAACTATAACATTTTAAAAGGATTTTTCCATTTTGCCATCCTTTTTGGAAAATAAAAATTTTTAGGTCAACATGTTTTGCGGTAAGTGTATGTGTGGGTGCATCGCTTAAAAAGGGGAGTCGAGTGGGTCGTACATTTGCCACTTGTTGGCCTTTCTAAAGTAGAAGAGCTTGAGCTTTCTTTGTGATTTTGGCACTCAATTTTCTAATCTCATACTGTCCCTGCCCGCACAAAAAGCTAGATTAAATCTTCTATGAAAATCAAAAAATTAGCAAAGTCATGCTTCTAGGGAGATGTGTGGTGGATGTGGATGGAGTTTTTTTTCTTAGTTAATCGTAAACAATTTAAGCAGGCCGAAGGCTATTAACTTTCGTTTATTTTTGTCTAACGTTGTGTCAATTTACATATGTATATACATACATACATAGATGTATCTCTATATATAACCTGATTTTGAAATTAAAGAACCGGTCCAGCGCGGCAAACGTAGAACTACAATCAATATACATACGTTCAAATGTATAGAATTGTATAAATATTTGCAAAATAATTGTATCTCAAAAGTCATTATACCAGTATTGATGATACATACAAATAGAGGAATTCAAAAACAAAGTTGTGGAGATATACATATGTATGTAAGATCTACCCCAAAAGGAACAGAAAAAGTAACGGTCTTTCCATAGATGGCACTTGCAACGCAATTAGGCTAATGCATGCTAAAGATAAAGGTGAAGTACCCCAACGATTCATGGGGAATAACTCACTCATTCACTCACTCTGCTTGGAAATGGAAACTAGTTTAAAAGTCACACATTTGGAAGCCCCCTCGCCCCGCATAATGGCATGACGCACCAGATCAAATCCAAACAGATCACTGACCGATTGAATGCCTTGCCATTGTTTTCACTCTACTTACCTTCCAAACTCTGATCGTAGCCCTTGGTGAAGTACAACATAGCCTTGGCAGCACGTTCTGGCGTCTTAATTAAGCCCTGACGATCCGGATTTTCCCCTAAGCCACCCAATAACAGGCGATAGGATCGCGCCATATCAGGCAGAAGAGCCTCACGTGTGGGTGGCTTATGATCCAGCTCCAGATCATGATGAAAAGTGCATTTTTCATGGCCTAGAAACGAAAAATAACAACAAAATCAAAAGGTTTGTAAGTACAATCGATGATGATAAGGCAGCGACGACTACGAGCGATTTGGTTGAACCTATTGAACTTATTGAACCTATTATGTTGCTTATCACCCAAAGAGTTTCGTGTATTGTGTGGTTGGCGCCAAGAGAGATGGCGAGCCTGTGGAATGCACTAAATGGGCATCTTTTAGCCTCTGAACCTAACGCTACTGCTGCTGCTACCTGGTGTGGTCGATGTACGTGGTGTCATTGGTGTTTGTGGTTGTGTACCATCATTATCAATTGCGCTTCCATTGGTTTTCAGGATTAAGCGAGGACGCGTTGGCGGAGTTATGGCACTGGCGGGGGCCACAGCTTCATCAGTTGGTGAGGTCGCCGATAGGGATGCTGCTGCAGCAGCCTCCGAGGTGCTACTTGTTGAACAAATACTATTATTGCGTCCACGAGAAAGGATATGAGCTTGGGGAAAATTTGTATCGTCAATGGCATCGTTTAGTTCGCTGGCACTCATCTCGGACAGTTGGCGTGTGAAACTCATTTTCAGGGGGTGGAAAAGTTTTCAAAACAAGAAGTAATACACAAAACGAACAAAAAAAAAAACACAGTTGTTGGCAAGTTGCGAAGTTTGGATTTTTTCTATGGCTTGAGATGCTGGCACTTTGAAATGTTTGGCTCTACTGAATGACTCTTCAAGGTATGCTATACATTATATAGTAATAATTGACCGAAAAAACCGACCAAAAGTATTCCACTTCATTCCCTGTATTTACGCTCCGCTCCCAGTATTATCTACCATAAATTGCACCATTAAGTTCCACTGTATTTTGATTTACAAAATTAAAATTCTTCCATTGTATCAGGCAAACTTCAGTTCGTTTTACTTTTCTCTCTCTTTCGATCTTACACAGTCATATGAGCTTCCAACTCCAACAAATGAGCCCGGACTCTCGAACATTTGAACCGCGTCGAACAATTGAGCTTCGAACTCTAACAAATGAGTAATAAGTGACCGAAAAATCCGACCAAGAGTATTCCCTGTATTTACGCTCCGCTCCCAGTATTTCTTCTCCCCCTCTAAAAGAACGAAAGAGAGCGAGAGAGAGCTTTTAGCAATGCTCTCAAACTGTGTGTGTGTGACTTGAAAACTTGTTGCATGTATTTGTGTGCTTAAGAATGGGCGATGGGTGGAGACGGGCTAATTGGCGCCAACTTGAAATGGCCAAGGTTAGTGGTTTAGTTCTTCAGAGTCAGTTGTTTTTCTATTTACTTAGCCAGCTTTGAAAGTAGCGTCAAATAACTTGAAATATCCATTTCCAATCAAGTAGCCGGATCGAAAGCACCAACATTTCGGAACAAAATTCCAAAATTTAAACATCATCCTCTTCCTCCACCTGGTCCAGCTCCCCCTCATTCCGGCTCTTATCATCATCATGTCACATCGTATTCAGATGCGTTGCGATGATTACGATGTCATTGGAGCTGTCCCTCGCGATCTTTCGGTTATAAAAAATTTCCTTAAAGGGGATTGTGCAGTAAAGCGCCTAATAGATATTGAAGAGGAAATCCTGCGGGAATGTGAAGCTCGCAATGAGGAGTCTAAGCCAAAGCCTCAGCCTCAGTCTCAAACTAAACAGAGAAGGAAATCAAATGGAAATGGCAAGGGCCATGCCAATGGCAATGGTAATGGAAATGGAAATGGAAAAGATAACGGCCATCGTAGAAGCCAAGAAATTACAGATGGCAATGACAATGATCATGATCATGAAAGAAGAGGGTCACACGCCCAGGATCCATGTGAAAGTCTAACGCCACCAGAGGATAAGATGCCTAACTATTGTGATCCTTGTGGTCATTTAAAGACATCTTTGGTATTGGAAGAGGTAAGATGTAAAGAACCAAGAACCGATTGAATGATGTACATATTTTATGTACATATGTACTTTCTTTTCCCACAGCTAACAAAGCCAGCCATTACGAATCCCGCACTCAACAAACCATCGATATCTTATTTCGATGAGGAGACTGTAATGGGTAGTGCACTGCCCGTAAAATATCGTTTCCGACGCACTGGGAACAACAATGATTACGAGAAGCCAATGAATTTGTTGTCCAATCCTACAGAGAATACAAATGTTGTGGTGCTTACAAATTGCTGTGATCTCTTGGTCTGGCCCAGCCAACGAGTACAACAAATGAATCGTGTCCCTGTGACCACGCTATCAGGATCTGGTGACCTCACCGAGTATATGCTGGAAGAGGAAACTGTCATGTAAATGCGTTTGGGTAACAAGAAATGGAATAAGAAAGTCTTAAAAAGACGGCTGACTAATAAAAGGAAAAACATCACATGGAAACCATTTGTGTTGCTTGATGGGAAGTCTTTCAAGAGACGCGTCAATGGGTCGACAAACTTGTGGGATTTCTGAAACACCATCACGCCATTTAAATCTGTTCGACTGTTTGTTTATGCAGTAACGAAAGTCAATTTATGCCAGTCCATGCAAATCTCTTTTGAATTCTGTTCTATCAAAATTAAGATCCAAACCCCTATATAGGTAGGTGTAGACGGTTCTAGTTTACATAAGCTAACCCCAGGTGTAGATGACATCTGATCTATATATGTAATATGCAGTAGTATGTATAAAGCTCAGAGTTGAATCACTTTAAGGGAAATCTATATGCTCTTTCCAAATGGTGGTGGCGGCAGTTGTGGCGGGTTAACTTGTTAGTTACATTACAATTAAATCATGGCAATTAAGCTATAAGCCATTAACATTTTTTCCATAGGGCAGGTGTGTGATGCATTCTTTACGCATTACGGAATCAGTTTCCGATTCAGTTTCCAATCTATATATTGGCGGGAATTTTGGAGTATTCTTGTAATTCTTGGTCTTGGCCTCTGTCTCTCTCACACCAGGCTTATAACTATTGACCGCAATCGCTCAAATGTGAAGTATTACTGCTACTACTCACTGACAAAATGGAAGCAAAAAAAAAAAAAAAAAATTAAAAATAAGCGAACGAATTGAAAACCGTTTTGGTTTGGTACTCGCAATTAAATCGCTTTGGTTTTAACCTTCAACAAAGTAGTTCAGTTCAGGCCGTATACCGGATTAAGCCGAGGAGTTGCTTGGTTTTTTTTTCGTTGGTTTTTTCTTATTTTTTTTTTTGGTTTCTTTATGTTGTGATGTTTAATGTGGCTCTCATTGAAGTTCCATTTACGCCCCCTCCACTTTACTTATCAGGTGAAGTGTGCAAAGCAAAGGCAAAACTTTCAATGTCAATGTCAATAAGTCGAAAACCAAATTCAATTCCGAATCCCCCTCTCTATCTCTCTCTCTCTCTATCTATATGTCTATGTGTCTTTAAGTTGTTGCTTTTTCTCTCTCTGTGTGTGTGTGGTTAAGAATTTTTTGTAGAATTTTTCACTTTGACAGAAATTTGAGAGTTTCTAAGATCCATAAATACAATGTTCTTTTGCGGTTTATGTGCTAGAATTAATGATGAAATCTCTAGAACCAATTTCACTAGATCTTACTAAACTGTGATTCTAAAAATATTGCTTAAAGTAAAAAAAAAAAACAATGAAATTATTACACAACTTACATGGGAAACTCCTAGTCCGCATGTATTTTAAAAGGACATGAAATTGTTTTTATCAACCAAGAGCTAAATCAAGTCCTTAAGTCCCTATTACTAAAACGTATTTAATTCCATTTTTTTTTTAACTTAAGAGTTTTCTCAAGATTTTAAAATAAATCAATTTCAATTTACAAATTTCTCTATTTTATAGGTACTAGGTATAGGTATAGGTATAGGCATGCGAATATTCTAAAAGGACTAATTTATCATAAAAACTTGAATTTTTAACTCCGTCCGAAAAGGAACATACATCACTTTATACACTTTAATTAATTTACAGGAAGATACAAAAACTCTTCCTTACTTACCACTTCCGTTGCTGCTGTTACTATTGCCCATATTGAGCATTTCCAGTTTTAATTGTTGACTATTTTTGGATATTACGGCAGTTGTAGTACTGGTTGCCGCAGCAGCCGGAGTGATCGTGGCAGCCGCATCGATATCCACAACCGAAGCTCCATCAGTGGCCACATCGCCATTTTGAGTGTTTTGTTCGTTGACTTGAGGTTTCATTTTTATTCCTTTTTGTTTTGAAGGATTCTTTTTATTTAAGAATAATTATATTTGGCTTTGGCTAGCTTAGTATGATCACAATGCACTTGTGTATGATTAAGTGAATTTTTATGGTACGTATTTATGTATTTATTTTATTAGTTGGTAGGTTCCTTAAGTACAAAACGTAAGTTTTTTTTTTTTGTTTCGTTTATCCGCTCGCCTCCGAATTCGATTTGCTTTACTTTCCTAAGCATCTACCGACTAAACGGCCGAGATTTAGTTGTAACCTTTTTATTATGAAAAATCGAAAGTTCTTTTTTCTTTGTGTTGTTGTTGCTGCTGTCGTTTTTGCGAGCGTGAGAGATACAATTCAAACTCAACTCGCGCTTTATTGCGGTTAATTGTATTTAGATACTTTTTTTGCGCTCTCTGAGTATGAAGTGCGAGTGTGAAATGGCCGTGGCCGTTAGTTTCGGTTTGCAAAGCTCAACTCGCTGGCCAAAAAGCTCCTCTCCGGCACAAGTTTTGGTGGGCATGTTAAAACGTCACGAGGATGTCAATGCCAGGAAATTTGATTTCCATCTTCTTCTTCTCCTTTTGCTGGTTTATTACAAACAAAATAATTAAGCAAACATTGCCTTAAATCCAATCGACGGGCAAGTGCACAACAAATTGTTAATTTTATGGTTATGATAACCCGGCTGACGCCAAACTGGAGGCTCATTAACGAGTCACTGCCAATTATTGGACTGAAGCAAAATGCAGTTGATAACGTTTTTAAACATTTTCAGGTTAAATAATGCATGAAATTTAATTTGTTTGGTCGCCACGGTTCAATATTTTGATGTCCACAAGCCCCTGCAAAACATTTTTGATTCATTTGGGAACGACAAAATTGATATGATAATTCGATTTGGTTTATCACTGTAATCCATAACGCACCTGCTGAATTTAGTTGATATTATGATTAATTAATAATCGATGTTTTCATCTTATTAACATGATTTTAATTCAATTAGCAAAAAAAGCAATATATTACAGTAATCCATAACGGATCTGCTAAATATAGTAAAAAAAATTATAAGCTGATTAACTGTTAATTAATCTGTTAACAAATTTAACGAATCCTTTATTCGAAATTTGCTTATTAACATGATTTTAATTTCATACAAGAACGAAAATGTAAATCATTTATCGAACTGCATTTCAAAATACAATTTTAAAAAATAAACCATAACGGATCTGACTATAGTGCTAATTAATTACATATATATATACTTGATACTTGATAAATGTGTTAACAAATAAATCCTTGAAGAAGGGATCGTTTTCTTATTAACATGCTTTTTCGGAGAACTCATTAAGAACAAACTGTGTAAGAACTTTTTTAATTTTAGCCATAATCAAGGTAATAAATTATTTTGTACTAATCAAAACTTAATTGCTTTTGATTAAGAAACAGATTGTTAAATACCGAGTTTCTTATTACGAAAGGTTGCAGATATATGTAGAGAAACTCTGTATTCAATAAGTGTGATAGATAGATGCTTTATGTCAATATAAAGTAATATATCTTTTGGCTTGATATGTTAAAAGTTAAGAGTTTGGGCAAGGGTATATAAACTTCGGGACGTTGATTATAGCTTCCGGTAAGCTTTAACTTGATATGCACAACATGTATTGCTTAAATACAAATGTCTACATTTTGGCCAGTAGACATAACATGCGAAAACCTTACATAAATGATTTACATGAATCTTTGCAAAATAATTCCATTCCCATTAATGGAATTATTTTGATTGTTTTAGCTTTCGTTATGAGCGATTTACCAATACAAATGCAAAGCCAGAGAGATAATTCTGGTTACGCTTGCGCCCTTTCGCCTTCGCTTCCACTGCCTTGCCGCACCAGCAGCAGAAACGTCGTTTTGCCCACTTAGTCATGACGGCGAGCGGGCAAAATTATAAATAATATTAATTAACCGATAATTAGACATTTAACTTTTACGTTATTCTGTTGTGTTCAAATGGCATTCAATGTCATTTTGTGTATTTTATTATGCCCGGAAGGAAGGAAAACCCTAATTGAGGGTTCCCTTTCCTCTTTGGGTTCTCTCTTCTTTGCCCCCGCCCGTCTATCCCGTTACAATTCCTGAACTTCACCGCCCACGCCCTCTTTGCCCTGGGCCTGTCTTTCCAGTTTTTCGTGTTCCATCGTCTCCAGCTGAGCCAGAGTGAGCAGCGAGATGCCAAGCTGATCCTCACGTGTAAACGGCTGAGCCATACGTCGCAACCAGCGCCTGGCCAATTGTGCAGCCTCCTCAGTGCTAAGATTACAGAAACTATCAACTAGATGCTCTTGTATCCATTTCGGCAAACGGGAACGCTTGTCCTGACGCGAGAAGCGTTTATCCGCGAATATCATAATGCCATAATCTGTTTTTCCTCGCAAAGCGCGACCAACACATTGGGCGGCATGGCGCATGGCGTCGAAAGTGAGAAAATCATTTTCACGTATCTGAAACTGATCACGCAGATAGTCTAGGCGGGCCTTGAGAATGCGCGACTGCGTATAAACATAGGGGATGCCGAACATGAGCACCGCGCGACCATAATGATGATCGAAATCCACACCTTCGGAGACCTTGCCACGCGCCACAGCCAACAGTACTGCACCGCGACCACAATCGCAGGCCTAGAAACAAATGAAAACGAGTGATTCGTGTCAAGTATGAGCATACCGGGCAGAAGCCATAGCAGTGGCCGCCGTAGCCGTCTCACCTTAACATAGTTCATCAGAGCATAGCTCGTCTCGGCATTGTCCTGTGTCTCAATGAAGAGCAGCTTGTATCTTAACAGAGTGTCAACAATTCCCTGGTCATACCAAGACGCTACCACAGACTCTAGATACAAATACGAAGTGAAAAAGCAAACAATACCATCGGGCACGGTTTTTGCCACTTCTACCAGCAACTGTCCATAATTTCGGATTACGGCCGTATCCTCACGTGTCTCGAATTTTGACGATATGGCCACCTGATCATTGCCCTTTGATACAATCTAAAGCAAAAAAATTAATCATCAATATAAGATACTAAATTCGATTTCAATCTCTCACCATGGGCAGCAGACAAGGACGTGCCAGAGTCATTGTAAAGCTGCTCATTACCACCGGATCAAAATCTAAGATCTTTGGATACATATCCATGGGTGAGAGTGTACCCGATGTAATGACAACTGTTTGGAATCGTGAGAATACAGGAGCCATGGCTATAGATGAATCCATGCAACTGAAATACAATATCGGATTGGATACAGTTGGAGTTTTGTCATCAAAGGGTTCGATTATAATGGTAAAGCCTTTGGTATATGTCGAAACTAATGTGGCGAAATGTGTAATCTAAAGAAGTAAATAAAGAATTATTAAAACAAACTAAAAGAAAATTTAATTAAGGTAAACCAACCAGAGTAAGGGCACCAAATTCAGTCAGATCTGTAATTTCTAGAGTACGCAACAAACTGGACAAACGTTCTGCACAGAAACGTAACGGCTTGCGTTCTATGCATATCTTTGAAGATATATCCTTGAGAAAACCCGCCGAGGACTCTTGCACGACATGATGTACACGTAAACGTGTCTTAATATATTCAATAAAACGTCGCAGGAAGCTCAAAAAATGATCCGCATTTCGTATGTTGCCAGGAACAACTTCGGTGAGGACATCATTGGGAAGAACTGGATTGGCTAATATCATATCTGTATCCCGCTGCACAGTGGCATCTTTGAGACCCTGAACCATCCGTTGATATTCCTCATTTAGACGATTTGTGTCCTCTTCACGTATCCTGGAAAATGATTGACCAAATCAAGTTATTTAAAAGTCTAACCTGAAAAAGTTCTACTTACTCTTGAACCAGTTTAGTCAATTGATTTAGGGCATTTGTGCTTCGCTCCACAGTTCGTCTATTAATTTTAACGCTCATAGAATCTATGCAAACATTGTCTATGTTGTGAGCCTCATCAAATACAACACAGGATTCACGGCTCATTTCCTTTGACACCACTTGCGCAATCTTTGGATCCAGTAGATAGTGATAACTGTATACCACAATATGTGCATGGGCAATCTGGGCATAAAGTGTTTTAGTTTTAACTTGCGATCTATATTTATTTTTTAACTCACTGCATGTCGGGCCATGAAATAGGGACACCAGTTCCGAGATCTACCATATTCTTTCATGTCATCAATACTGTAGATGCCCACAGGCAGGGCAGCTTCTTTGCCTTCCAAACTAAAGCCCTCGAAGTACTGGCCTAGATGAAAAAAAAAAAACAAAATATTCCTATAACTTGTGTTAAACCAATCGCAATATGAAACATACAAATTGGAGTCTCCGCATCCATTTCATGCCTATCGCGGATGTAACTAGCTGTCAGTCCATAACATTTGCCATCCACGGCCTTGCCTTCGCGCTCCTTGCTTACCTCAGGATGTATGCACATATTTTTGCGGGAGCTCAGCACCAGGCCGGTCATGGCAGGTGGGGAATCACAGTGTCGCTCATAGTACTTCATTAGATTCTGCAGTTCGGCTATAACCTTCTCGATTTCAGGCACTGTGCGGGAGCAATAAATCAGTTTTCTCACAGTCTCCGGATGCTCAATCATGTAGGCGACTATCAGGGACAGCAATGTAGCTGTTTTGCCAGTTCCCGAAGGCATCTCAAGTAGACAATGCCCCTTGGCGTCCAGACTTCGTTTTAACTCCAACATATACGCATATTGCTCCGGATAGATGTATTCATACGGAAAGTACACAAGCAAGCCATCCACACTGAGCCTAAATGAATTGGAATAGATACATATTAGTTTTAATTCGAAATTGCACATCTTCAAAAGCTTACTTCATTTTTCTTATCCAAGTTAATCCCAATTTGTGAGCTATGGGAAAAACACCGGCTAAACGCGCAAATTTGTATTATTTTAATTAGAGATGGCAGTCGTTTAGATCGGATAATCATACTTCTCTAGTGATGGGAAATATTTCTGTTGGAATTTCATAAATCAGTGTAATTATTTGGTCAAGTTAAAATATAAATTATTGTGAAAGTAAATATTCACCCATTTGTTTTAAAAAACTGCTGTACAACTGCCATGATCCGCCAGTTTTGTTTAGTATTACCGTAAAAAATCATCGATATGTATCGATAGGTAAGTGCCACATTTCCGTTTAGTTAATCGTTTTGTAGCCCTAGTCGTTTTTGGTAGCAGCAACAAATCATTGTCCAGAGCAGAAAATCTTCTAAACAATTCAATAAATAATGGCTTTCCGCATACCATTTGGCAAGAAACACGCTGAAATTGCGACGTCCTTGTAAGTTACATGATTTGTCCTAGAAACTAACTTCCTAGAGATTATCGAAACACTATTTTCGCCATACAGATATATGTATATTGCATAACCAAGATTTTTATGTTAACCGTTTACTTCTTTCACTTTACAGCGTCCGCTCTGGTGCTGGATTTGGAGGAGCTGCTGGCTTGGCCTTGCTGTACTATACAGATTGGAAACTCATCCTCCAGTACGTACCCATCTATGGCTCCAAGTTCGACAAAAGCGAATAAATATTTGCAAAGTGTAAAACTAGTTTAATATGCTTAAATAAAAGTTAAAAATTTGACGGAAAAGATATCTTTATATGGTATTTGTTTCATTCAAAATTTTTGTTTTTATTATCGACAATCGTATATTACAAATAACTTTGATCTTAACAAAAGTTAGTTTTCAGTTTTCCTCTTGTAAATTATAAGGAAGCTCAGATTTATTATCTGTTTTTTTTCTTCGATTTTACTAGCTAACTATAAAAGTACACAGAAGATTCTTAATCTACTTTAGATTAAAAATCGTATAAAATAATTAAGTAAATTTTGCGCGAGATTTTTCATATTCGAGAATAAGTTCTTTTTCAAAAAGAGAGATTGCAAAATGTATGTTGTGTAAACATTGTTGGAAGCCTGAAAGTCGAAATCATTTGGCGAGTTACTTAAATTAAATGAAAATGGAATTTCACAATACTTTGTAAAAAAGTTCTAAATATCCGGTTCCACAAAGGAGGCAGGAAATAAACCAGTTTTATGCGTCCGCGCATGTGTTCCCTTATACCAGCCGTTTTTCTGTTTTCGCTGCACATAGATGATGTCGCCCACATGCAGCTCTAATTCGATGTCGGAATTATTTGGTGGATAGGGCACAATGCAACGAAAACGGCTGCAACAAAAAGGGAATATATAAAAAAGGTTTCTGGATTGGAATTTGAATGCTATGTACAAACCTCTCTCTCGTGCCATATGCTGACTTGGTAGTGGCACTCGCCTTGATGGCTGCCTCGGTTATGACATTGTTGGTACCACAGAGCACATGACCAGCATCGAGACTCTGGGATTTGCGATGGGTAGGCGCCAAGATCATATTGGCATGCAACTGAGTTGTCTGTGGCTGCGACTGAGCCTGCACATAAACGATTGGAGCACTTCCTGACGTGGACGATGTTGTGGGTGCTGTTGGTGGTGGCGATGCGGTTGCCCCATTGCTATACATATTACGAAATGTGTTTGCATCCAAGGACTGTCGAGCACTACAAATCGTTGTTGGGAATGTAATAGAAATTAGATAAAGGTACATATAGGTTTTCTAGATCTGGAGACTAACCAAAGTAATTGTGGACGCTCCTTGTTGCTTTTAATGCGTTGAGAGCCATAAGAGACAGGCATTTGCTTTGATGGAGCTGCTGCGCTTGGCGCTGGAGTTGGAGCTGCTGCTGTTTCGTTTAGCTGCAGTTGACTGGGACATGATCCAGATCTAAAAAAGTTTTACACACAAATTTGTATGAAATTTATTAGAGTTTGTCTGAATTAAACTCACCTAACATGAACTGGATGCAAAGAAGTTGCTTGGCTAGATGCCTTAGCATTTGTATCCTCCTTAACTGTTTGATGCAGTGGTGCTCCTGGCGATTTGGAACGAGTCTTTATATGAGTTAAGCGCCGCATTAGCCCCACTGCTCCACTAGTGGACGATTCCTGTTTGCTGTCAGACTTCCGGCTAAACAGAGCCTCCACGGGTCTGGTCCAAACCGAACAGCTAGTCGTAGATGTTGACGGTTGCTGCTGGCGTGGCGGCAAATCTGGAGGATGCATGGGCAACATATTATTGAGTCTTACGTCCTGAGCGACTGTGGATGACGGGGTCTGTTTCGCATCTGTGTTTTGGGGCACATATTTCCATTGATGCATCAGTTGTTGCTGGTCTCGGGTCCTAAGAGGCGTTAAGTAATTGCCAGGAAAAACACCTGATATATCCAGCCAGTTCTTGCCCTTGAACCATCCGTCGACACAGCGTTCGGTCACAATGTAGACACAGCCCTTTTTCAGCTCTAGCTCGTCGTTTTGCCGCGGCTTATAGGGGAAGAGAGCCAAGTAGCCCCAAGGTAAACTGGGCGGCACCACCTGCTGTTGGACGTGCGTCTTGAGAACGCGAGTGGGAGGCGAAGTAACTGTGGCACTGGCAACTTCTAGTCGACTTAATTCATTTGGTAACGAAAGAATCTCAGCTGAATGGCGATTGCTTTGCAGCAGACTTAGAGAAGCTCCATTTCCTAGAAGGGCATTCAACGAATGCCGCTTCTCTTTCGCTCCTTTATCCCTAAAACGTACCGACCCCGAGCCGGAGGCCAAAACATGTTGCGGTGTATTGGGCAATGAAGACTGATGATTGGGACTGCAATTTTTCGAGCTGGATGTAGAGCTGGAATTGCTGCTTATGGGCGTACCATTGGATGAACACGAACTGGATTCGGTGTTGCTGCTGACCACTGTCGGATCGATTAGTGGAACTGGTGGCAGAGCCCTTTGGGGCTGCTGCTGATGGCACGTTGTTGGCATAGTTAGACTTTCCAACAGTTTCTTGGCTGCAGCATTTAGTTCCACAAATGCTATTGGGAAAATTCCAATTGTCTGGCCAATCCTTCCTTCAGCCCAATTGTGATCCACACGCCGCAACACATGGATGACAGTGGACTTTTTGAACTCCAGGCAACCTTCCTCATCATTGGGGCCCATCTTGAAGTCATACATAGCTATGCATTGGGGCATGGCCAAGGGTACAGCTACTTTAACATAGTTAATGGGAAAAGTTCCCTCCTGCCCATTTGCCTGACCCACAAACCAGTTGTTATCGATACGCTGCTTCAGCAAAATCAAGTCTCCTTTCCTGAACTTCAAATCATTTGTCTCGTTCGAGATGTAATCGAACAGAGCATAGGCATGGGGGAGCAGGAAACGGCGTGGCTTATGACGTGACGACTGGGAATGCTGCGCTGGTGTAGCCGTCGATGTCGCTGGCGGCTGTTGGTGTGCCGCATTGTTAAATGGCAGTGAGGGCGCAGTAGTAGCCGGAGCAATAGCTTTTGCTGCAGTCGGCTCAACCGGCTGCTGCAGCTTCTCTGGCGGGGATTTCGTAATGTCTTCGCTTCTATGATCGGCTTTACCTCCAATTGCATTCTGTTTCATTCCTGCATGAAATAAAAGCAAAGTAAATAATAGAAAATATAAAAATAAGTGGACCAGTCATTCGTATTAATTCCATATGCAGTTTTAATTCACTACATTTATGTCTACACTTTTTTTATTGTGTGGGCTGCTCTGTACTCTTGATCCAAACACATTAAAAATACATACAAATTTAGTCAGGGCCGGTTTAAATAAATACTACAAAGTACAACTTTCATGACCTAAGACTGCATCGTCATCTAATTTTTGTAATATTTATAGAAAGTAAATTAAAAGCAAGATAAATCATATTTTTGATTTACTTCTACTATAAATAGCGTCTAACGTCAGGAATCAACACAGTAAGAATAGATAGAATACTTCAACTTAAATTCTGATGCAATAGTATTTTATGTATTTACAATAAATTTAGGAAAAATTAAATGCTACAATTTCTGTAACCAGTTGTCAATGATGTCTGAAGTTAATCTATTTAATTCTATTGTGAAAATTTTCTTAACGGACATCTCTATTTTTTCTACGACCACTTTATGGTAGGATTATCTCAAGTTTCAATAATTAATTACCTTCTAAAATTCTCATTAGCAAAACATTTGGAGGCAGTTCATCAATTCTAACCGATACCAGAATGCGGCATTCCGGACATCGTAACTTGTTCTGACTGGCCACAATGTCCTGCAATGAAAAAGAAAATGGAATTTAGTTTTAGTGGTAGGAGGAAGTGGGGGGATGGGGGAACTTACCAGTAAGCACTTGCGGCAAAAGGTATGCTGACATGGTAAAACTTTTGAGGTGGTATCCAAACGTTCAAAACAAACGGAGCACTCTAGCAGGTCATTTAATGTGTGCTCATCCATTTCTTAATTTATGCTTGAGAAAATAGCAACTATCTCAAACTCAAGGATGGTCACAATTTGAATTTCGTGCGAGCAACATTCCAAAACCTCGCACACACACCCATACACTTTGCAAGACGGAACGTGAGAACGAGAGAGAGATAGGCAAACTCACACTAAGAAACCAACGACAAGCTTAAAAAATTGCAAATTAACGACAACAATTTGAAACGAAATTGAATTTAATTTGAACTTTCGTTTTCAATGGCTATGCATTCACATTATTGTAGATTTTAATTTAACAAATCACAAAATGAAATTAAGTTTGTTAAGAAACGCAGCCGCAGCTCGTGGCATACACACGCACACGGATATAAAACCAGATTCAGTTTGATGCTTGAATACTGAAACACTGCCGGACGTTTAGTTAGACACACTTTTCGCATTAATACACATTACGTTTAATAAATGCACATTAGATATTATCTGCAATTTTAAGGCAAAGCTTTCATATTATTAGCAAGTCTTCTTTAAAATAGCGATGTTGTTGGTTTGCTTTAGTAAACGCAATAATCTTAATTTTTACATATTAAAGTTGCACTTGTTCTATGGGAATGACTCAAGTTGTTGCACTTGGGGACTGCCAACCTGACCGATATGTTCGATCTGGCAGTCTCAAATGCTTGCATTTCGGAAGTTTTACAACACTTAAGGGTAGTGCTGGAAAGTAATAAATTTCTTTTGTTTTTACTTCGCCACCAAAACACGTGTGCTGCGTGTTTTGTTTATTTTATATTGGCGATTTAAAGTTTATTTAAAAAAATCAGCAGCATGCCGAAGGTGCGCAGTACACCGGGCAAACCCCGCACCCAGGGCTTCAATCACTCTAACCACTCCATGAATCCGGAGCGGCCAACAAGTGGTCTTAAAGGTGTCGCTCATCCCAGAACTAAGGGCACCATCAAGCGACTGCAGATGTACCGCAATTTCAAGGCCAAACGTGATCGTACTGGCAAGATTCTAACACCAGCTCCTTTTCAGGTAGGAATGAGATGGACGTGGACAAGAACATGCTAATAAGACTTTTGATTAAAATAGGGGCGCCTGCCAGCCGGAACCATGGCCCGTGTGGAGCCGACACCGAAGTGGTTCAGTAATTCCCGAGTCATTTCGCAAACGGCTCTGCAAAAATTCCAAGATGAGATAGGCAAGGCCGTCAAAGATCCCTATCAGGTCGTAATGAAGCCATCCCAGTTGCCGGTAACACTGCTCAACGAGGCAGCCAAACACCAGCGTGTCCATCTGCTTGACACCGAGAGCTTTGACAGTGTGTTCGGGCCAAAGAAACAGCGTAAACGGGTTAACCTGAAAGTGCGAGATCTAGAGGATTTAAGTCGAGCAGCCGATGAGCAGGCAGAACAATATGATTCCACCAAAGATGTTGATTTGATACGCGAGGATACGGGTGAAAAAAAGGCTGTGCGAGATTGGGTATTTGGTGCCGGTCAGAGCAAACGCATCTGGAATGAGCTGCACAAGGTGGTCGATGCTTCAGATGTTCTTCTGCAAGTGCTGGATGCCCGCGACCCAATGGGCACACGATCCAAATATATTGAGGAGTTTCTACGCAAGGAGAAGCCGCACAAGCATCTTTTCTTTATACTAAACAAAGTAGATTTGGTGCCTGTCTGGGTTACGCAACGCTGGGTGGCCATTCTGAGCGCCGAGTATCCCACCATAGCTTTTCATGCCTCGCTACAGCACCCGTTCGGAAAGGGTGCCTTAATTAATCTGTTCCGCCAATTGGGAAAATTACACATGGACAAGAAGCAGATTAGCGTAGGCTTTATCGGCTATCCCAATGTGGGCAAATCGTCCGTAATCAATGCGCTGCGCTCCAAGAAAGTCTGTAATGTGGCTCCCATTGCGGGCGAGACCAAGGTGTGGCAATACATAACGCTAATGAAGCGCATTTTTCTTATTGATTGTCCCGGTGTGGTCTATCCTTCTGCGGAAACAGACACAGAAAAGGTGCTTAAGGGTGTAGTTCGTGTTGAGTTGGTCACAAACCCCGAAGACTATGTTAATGTAGTGTTGCAGCGGGTACGCACCGAATATATAGCGAAGAACTATAAAATTGATAGCTGGACCTCATCCAATCATTTTCTGGAGCAGTTGGCAAAGAAGACGGGCAAGTTGCTGAAGGGTGGCGAACCCGATATTACAGTTACTGCCCGTATGGTGCTTAACGATTGGCAACGTGGAAAGCTGCCCTTTTATGTACCACCCGAAAATTTCGCCACGCCCAAATCCCAGCAAGAGTCTGGCAATAATAAACAGGTCGAGGAGCCTCAAGAAGATGCTGATGCTGATGCCGATGCAGATGCTAAATCTGAAGTTCCGACCGTTGTGAGTGAGTCCGTTAAGAAGGCCCGCGAGTTTAAGCAGATTCAGGACTTTCGCAAAATTCGCGTGGGCTTGGAATATGAGCAACAAGATGTTCGTGAGCTGGATCACATCGACTTAGAACTTTTGGAACAGCAAAAGGTTGAACGGGCAGCCCGCAAAAAGGCTCGGATGCTCAATCCTGATGGCGAGGGTGATGAAGATTCATCAGACGGAGCTGATGACTTTTACTCCGAAGACGAATACAACGAAGATCTGCAGCGAGTAGTTCATAAGAAGGCCAAAGTCAAGAAGACGCAGAAGCTGGCTATTACTTCATCTGGCAAATTCCGAGTATCCAAAGTGCAGCCTGGCGATTCAGATGCGGAGGCAAATTCCTCTGACGATGGCGCTGGTCCAAGCAGCGCCAAGGCAATGCGCCTCACTGCTAAACAAAAGCGGGCTCTGGAACGCAATCAAAAGCGCAAGAAGATCGGCAGCAATTTCTATGAGATAACCAATGTGAAAAACCGAAATCGCAACAAAAAGAAGGACACTTAGTTAAGATGATAGTAAACTTTAGCTTTATATAATCAGATGAACTACATGATAATTAAACTGCAGACCAGGAAAACTGTCTTTCTGGTTTACCTCTAATCCTGACAGACTTTCTTTTTCGGTATCTTTCGACCACACAAGTCCATGCGGGTGCAAGGTTCAGGTTCGTCATTATCCGTGCTCGCCTCCGAGTCACTGGACTCGGTGTAAGAGCCAATGCCAGGCAACACTGCAATGCACTGAAGACTGCCCTGATCATGTTTAGCAGTGCGAATGGAGGATAGCGATGGTTTCTCGGATTCTGTATCTTTTTTCTTCTCATCGGGCTTTGCCACTTTACTTGTTGAGGGCAGGATTTCGCCATTTTTACGCTTTATTCCTTGGCCGAGCAAAGACTTCTGTGTATTGCGTATGGCTGGAGTGCCACCTGACTTTGCTGTAGTTTTTAATTCAGCCTGCAATTTCTATAAAATTAACAGCGTGTTAGTTTCAGGACATTGGCAGAAATTAATATGGGAAGCGGTGGCGCACCTTATCTACGCTCTCCTCCTGCAGTTTTTCCACACGATTGCGAAAGTCTTTTAATTCCCGCTCTTCATCACGGATTTGTTGGCGTTCAGCATTCATTTTGTGGGTATCGACGAGCTCAAGAAACTGCACTTCATCATCGTCAAGTCCACGTATCAAGTTCTCTATAATGAAGTTGGAAATGGATGCAGATGTGAATCGATAAATGACTTTCTACGCGATCACTACATACTAAGCTTGTGGGCTTCCTCATATTCCATATCCTTCTTGGTCTTCTGTTCCTTTAACCTGTCGTAGAGAGAACGGCCATCGTATGGTTCCTCGGGCCTCTCTAGTGGATCTTCTGGCTGGCGCACACGCTCCCATTCCTCTTGCCGTCGCTGGCGCGCTTCAGCTGCTTCGGCTTCGGTTACAAATCCAGAACTCATTGAATTGTTTTTCTTTTTTTATTATAACAAAATGTGGTGTTAGTGTTGTAAAACTGACGTTTTCTGGTGTGTTGGTAAGGTGCAAAACTTTGGCGCGTGAAATTTCAATTCTATCGTTTTAGTTCAGGGACTAAAACTATATAATCCAGTTCACATAGCAAACTAAGGAATGCTCTAGAACAAGATAATGTTTCTATTTTATAAAAAAAATGGTTTAAAAACGACATTTGCATTACTAGAAATAACAGAAGTACTAAAAATCTAAATTATTACAAACAGATCCCAGGGCTGCATAAACATTTTTGGTTTAAATTTTTTCCTGCTTTATAATTACCGACCGTTATTTAAATTTATGCAGATTTTTAAAGTTGTTTTAGACGCATTTAATTTTAAACTGCTTATTTTAAATTTACTCCATTTTAAAACGCATTCCACATAAACAATGATGGTCGTACTGAATAGGTATATACATACGTATGTATTTGTATAAATTGCGTTGTTGCTTTAGACAATTATATTACAACAATTGAAGAGCATATCACACCTTCTGCGTGGTGGAAAATACCCCATCCAAAGCATCAAAAAATTTGCATTTTACATTGATTTACTTAGTTTTATTGAGGAAACGTAAATTGTTTCAAAATACAGCTAAGTATAGCTAGACGGTTCCAAATTGTTGACACATTTATAAGTGTTTGTCAGTAATATAATTCAGGCTCAGTTTATAGACATAATTGAGGTCACATCAATATACATGCATAAATAGAATACATTTATATAGTAGTACATACATATGAAATAGATACTAATACTGTATAGGAACGGGTTTCCATTTCCATTGAATCTTGTTTGTCTATAGTATACTGCACGAGCTCTTCTCCCGGAAGGGATTCACTTTTGGGCTTGTAAAACCGCTTAAAAGACAATCCTCCGATTCGTTCTCCATCATGTATTTCATCATCAGTGAGCAGGCCTCGGATACTTGAATGCGTGGTAAACCAACTTCCCGACGCAATTGCTCATTGATTACTCGCTGCTGTTGCAGATTAGCAGCCATTATGTCCAAAACGGCAGTCTCGGCAAGACCTATGGTGAAAAATGTGAGCAATATTCGGTGGTTAGCAAATAAAATGAGCTGCTGTAATTGTATTATCTCGGCGCTATTTTTATAGCTGAAAAATCAATAAATATGCTGATTACACACACAGTTTCAGGGTTGATACATAAATGGTTACATATCGATACCGATACCAGAATTTACGGTTACACATTCCAAGTTAATAGCGAGAAATTTCAAAAAATTTTACTTCGATAGCTAATCTGGTGTTTGCTTTTTGCATTGCTCATAAATATTAGAAACGCAAAAGATTATTTTATGTATTTATGTATGTAGGTAAGATGATCCTATTGACGGTGAGTAAAATCGGTTAGTAATACAAATCGCGACTATTTAGTTATAAAGAATGTTTTTGAATCAACAATTTTTAAGATTTGGAATTTCTTAATATGTGGAACGAGAAGTTAAAAGAAATTTCGTTGTCTTACATTGTAGAAAACAGTTTTATCCTTGGTAAAATGCGGTAACTTTTTCTTTCAATCTTCATTGATTGAATTGCTTTCTTTTAAACTTTTTTGACGAATTGTTGGTATTAATCGGGCCACGATTGAAAAATATTTCGTTCTAAGGCAATATTTTTAAAGATGTTTTCCTCAAACTAGGCAACATTTAGATTAACCGAAGCAAATTTTTTGAAATAGAAATCCAGAGGAAAACCCAGACATTAATACATTACCCAAGGTTTTTTGACCATAGTATAACAATTTTATTTTAATTGCAAAAATAATTTATATGTATGTTCTATACTAATTATATGTATGGATTAACGCTAGGTTAACATGCTGCAAAATAAAAAAAAAAGCACGAGTTAAACAGATACACGAAATTTGAAAGATAATCCACTTACTCAGGCATAAAGTTAGCTGTAGGGTTTGATTGTCCCTCCTGCTTCAGGTGACTTGGCTCCGGTTCTCCTTGTGGCCGTCTGAATGCATTGGCCATTAACATAATGTTTCTGGCAATGCGTTGCTGATCGATTCGTTTTTGTGCCGTATCTGTTCGTCTATCGGAATTCTCAGACATTCGTTGGCCAAGCGGCAAAGTGGCATCCTCCGATTGACTAACATTTGATTGGGCACTGCTGACTAGCTCAGGATTTGTCCATATTTCTGTTCCGGGTGTCTCTTTGCCTGTAGTTGGCGATATAGCTGGGCGAGCTGGTATCAAAGGTGAACGCACACAAACTCTGCGCGCAAAATTTTCAAGAGAATATTTAAAATTTAGTCCAAACTGGAAACGCTAACATTCATTTGAAAATATTTGAACTTTATCTCGTTTTGTTGGTTTTTCAATACATTTTGAGTGTATTTAAATATTTTTGTAGGAACAAACAAATTTCTTTCAAATCTTATATATTTAGTCACACTCTAAATAACTATACATTAACACATACTTAGCGTTTGTGCTTTGTATATAAAGTATGTATAAAAACGATGATTGTTCACGCCTTCACATTCACTATATCGGCCTCATTTTGACTCGGCTCATTGTCCTCATTGTTCCCACTCGGTTTCGATCTAGAACGAGTTAGAGAAATGGTTGAGAACAATGAGCCCAGCCTAATGAACGCTCTTTATCGCAACTTATTGATAATTTGTACAAACGATTCTATAAAAGTTTATTTATATGTATTTCAATACTCACTTGTTAACATCTTCCAGTTTTTTGAGCAAACGTTCGTTTTCCCTGCACACGATCTCCTGATCTCTGAGTATAGTCTCTCTTACGGTAAAGAGGTGATTATTTTCTTGCCTTAATGATTCATTCTCTGCCATATAGAGCTTAACCAATTCGGCCAACTCCGAACCATCCAGTTCCGGCAAACGTTGCAGGTCCACTTTAGGCAATGGTGCACTGTTGCCGCCTAGTTGCAAATCTAGCAGATTATCTATTGTTTCTCCGGGTCCAGCATTTATGGCAGCCTGATGATGCAAATTGAGAGCCGCTTTCAAATGATCATTCTCCATTTGCAGGCCATGAATATCACGCTTAAGACTTAGGATTAGAGCCTCTCTGGGATCCATCATGATGACCGGCTTGGTGCGTATACGCTTGGCCCTCGAAGCATATCGTAGGGTATTTAAAGTCTCTGCATGATTATAATGGGCTGGTGAAACACAGGCGATCATCAGTGTAACACCATTTCCCGCAAGGCTGTCGGCCAACAATTTTGTTAATTGACTATCCCGATAGGGTATATGGCCAGTACGCTTCTTGTTATCACTCAGAGAGGCTATGCAATAGCCCAAGACCATAAGACTCTTGTTTATATTGTTCGCCTCCTCAAGTGTCTTGCCCTCGCTCATAGTCTTTTTGGTCAACTCGCTACCAGCCAGATCTACGAAATTGATCTTGCCATGCTTGGAAAGGAACACTCCGCCATCGGTTTGTTGGTCAGAGAGAATGTGCACTGTTAGGATTGTGTGCGAACGCGATGAATGATCGTTCATTGCATGAGATCCTACGGCTCGATTGCGCATACCTAAAAACAAATCAATATAAAGATGTTACTTGCGATGGCATTTCCTCTATATAATTTACCCTCTTCTAGTACAGCCAAAAGATCATCTAACTCCTCACAGTCCACGGTGAAAAGATTCTCTACAAAGAAACCTCCAGATTTCTTGGACCATCGCACTGCCAACGGTTTTCGTGCACTTCCTGGATTGAGCAAATCGATTACCTACATACAAAAGGGAAATGCAAATACAATTTCAATTTGGAAAACCAATAACGAAATTACAGTTTGGCGGAAGGAAAACAAATCATTTAAAATGCCACGCAAAATGCAGGCAAAATGTTCACGCATCACGATAAAGGGAAAGTTCGAGGAGTTGAGAGGAGTGGAGGACAGTGGTGGACAGAACACAATGGTCAGTGCTGACACCTATCAAATGGAGGTCAATGCAATGCATGTTTAACTAAGCACAATGCATATTTGCTAAGGTCGAAGTGGAAATTAAACCAATCAGTTATATTGCAGACTAATTTCAATTTCAATTCAGAATTCAATTTAAATGAACTGACTTGTAATAGTTAATGGGGTCAAAAAGTTACACAAATGGCTGACCATTCAAATCCCAGAAGGCTGATTACTTGCAGTGAAATGTTTTCAACAGCTTTTTTTTATACATTTTCAAGTTTATGAAAGCTTATAATATGTATATCTTTGATCTCTATGGACTTGAATTAAGGAGGCACTAATATACTTTAACCCGTTCATTATTTGTTTACTGCTAGGATATCATTTCAACGGGCGCAATTTGTAAAATAAACAGGGTAGTATACCGAATATCTATGTATCTAACAACACGATTATTAACTAAATGTTGATTTACCTAAAGCCAGATAACGAAGCTAGTTTTGACCGTATCGAAGTTTGAACACACTTCTAACAGTTACAGAGACAGGAGATTAGTTTCCTGCTAATTTCCTTTAAATGATTATAAATTTTTCTCAAAAATTTATATTGCAATTGTTAGTGTCTTTTAAATGTTTCGATTCTCAGAAGCAGAAAGACAAAATTGTCCAAAAAAGGACTGAGTTATTGGGCAGTTGAGGTTTGTAAGGAGCATTTCGATCCATTTATATATAAAGGTCCTTTACTCACCCGTTCATTGTAGATCTCCATAAACGAGGCCTTCAAAAC
The DNA here is from genome assembly GCA_024703675.1 of Drosophila nebulosa. Lineage (NCBI taxonomy): Eukaryota > Metazoa > Arthropoda > Insecta > Diptera > Drosophilidae > Drosophila > Drosophila nebulosa. The sequence goes on along the minus strand of CM045725.1, from coordinate 8,752,983 downwards.
ATAATTAACATCTTTGCGATTCTTAATCAACTGGAAGAGGTACACAAATGAACGGAAGATGAGCCCATGTCTTGGATCTTTTGGATTCGGCTTGCCCAAGAACTAACCAAAAAAATAAAGAATGTTAATGTGCATCGAAATTTCTTGGAATTTTCGCTACTTTCTGCTTACCAAATCAGGTGGTCCGGTTAAAGTGTGAGTTTTGCCCGATCCTGTTTGGCCATAGCAAAATGCCGTGCAACTAAATCCTTCAATGCCCATCTCAATGATCCTCTTTATGCCCGAATAGTCCAAAATATCGTCCTGTGTAGCTCCAGGCTCAAAGACCACATTGTAAGTAAATACTCGAACACTGTCCCGATTGTGTGAACGCTTCTGCCCCACATCATTGCCCTCGATCTGATTACAAGGATTAGATTTTTAAGAGTCAAAGTCAAGCTGAAATCGACTCACTATAACTTGACCATTGCCAGGAAATTGTAGGGTTGGCCCATGCCTATCACGTTTCTCCTTCTCATTAAGGGGACGCACACGTACAACCACATTAATATTATCCTCCGGAGTTGAAGGCTCTTCACTGCCCGTCGATTTTGAGGCTACAATTTCCAATGTCTCTGCACTACCAATTCTGTGAAATTCAGTTAGAAAAAATCAAAATGATTTATGGAATATTCCAAACTCCAGTGCCCTTCCCATGACAAGGATTAATTAAGAACTTCAACTTCGCTTTCAGAAAAGCGAATTGTTTTTTTCGTCTGTTATGGCCAATTAAGTTTGGGGTGTGGATTTTCCATTGTTTTTGTGATTTCCCTTGAACTTGACGTGGGCCAGGTCTGTATACGTTAGCCAAGGTTAAGGGTAGAAGCACACTTACTCTCCAACTTCTTTCGCTATTTTTTTTTCTGCGTCACTATTTTAGGCTTAATGTGATTAACAAATTTTATTTCATTGGAATTTCTCCTTTTTTGGTGTTTTTTTTTTATGGAAATATCCATAAATATGTAAATGTATAAGGTCATAATTTATTGATTCTTAACTTCCATCAGCAATTAGAAATAATCAAGTACAATAAATGAAAGAAATCATATTATAGTTTATTGAACTACTGCGTCTGAATCGTTGACATTTAGCATTTTGAGGCAAATGACTAGTTAAAAATTTATAAGTAGGCTCCTAACCACCAATTGCTTATATCTACCAACATTAATGACTATACAAGTTTTCTTTGTTATTTTAACCAGAAAAGCTTATGGCGCAGGGTGGTATGTTTAGTACGTGTTGAGTTTTTTGTGTGGATTTGTTTGCCTCTCGTAAATATTTCAGAGGTCCTCCAAAGCGTGGATTGACCCTAGACAGTGGGGGCAAGGTTCGCAGTTTATTATGCCTTCTCGCCTTTAAATCGCTAAGAAGAAAGAGTTCAATCAACTTGTTTTCTAATTAAGTTCGATTGACTAAACTTGAGAAAATTAAGTTTTAATTAAATTGGGGATATTAGTTTATTGAAAAACCCATGAGGAAGAAATATTAGTTTGATTGGTTGAATCTATAGAGACACTTTTCTCTTCTCTCTACTCTTTATCTACCTCCATATAATCTTTCTTAGGAATTCAGTAAAATTACGCTCTTAAGTTAAACTTTTACACCTTTCCGTTAACATTTATTTTTATCTTATAAGAAAGCACGCGTATATAAATTATATTTTAACACGTGTTGTCAATATTGATATTTGCAACTAAATATTTACTCGGCGGAGATTTTGTTAGGCCCATGTATTAACAACTTGTGAACGTGTATATATGTATGTATGTATAACAAATAAGGGGCGGATTAAAATAAAGTCCAGCATGGATAGGCGGATTCTTTGGAAATTTGATATATGCATTTTCATATGTATTTCATATGTATCCCCGATAATAATTGTATTATTATCACATGGAAGATAGTAAAACAGTCTCAAAGAAATAAATTAATCTATAAAAAAAATAATTAATCTATAAATAAGCTGCAATTTCTGTTTTATTGGTGATAAATATAATCTGTCACTCTTAATGGCTATAAGACTTCTTCTGCACTACTTGGCGTTGAAAGCCTTTCTCAAAGGGACAAGTTGCTTTAGCTTTCTACGTTTCCTAAAAGGGGAGGGTTTTTTTTTTACATATTCTATAGTCCGAACCTGAAGTATTGTCCACTTAAATGCAGGTTTTTGTTTTCATTTCATTCACCTATGTTTGCACAACAAATAAAAACTATAACGACCACAAATTATAACAACAAGCTAACCCTATTTCTAACTCTTACTTTTATTTCTACAAATTGGTATGGTAAGTACCTAACAATGGATGACTACGGATTTTCCGAGCTTTCCGTTGTAATATAAATAGAACGCAATTTAATTTCACAAATTGAATTGTTTAGTTTTTCAATACAACATGCATGTTTCCATTAGCCCAATCATATTTGTTTAGGCCAAAAATAATGAAAATTTACTATGAACGAAGAAGATTTTCTATGCGAAGGACTTAGCTAATTAAGTTTTAAAGTTCCCAAAAGTATGCTAAGAAAAGTAACTTAACTGCGCAGCTCTTGGGTTAATTCCTTATTTAGGTTATCTCTCCTGATGATTCAATTGCTCGTGAAGGAATCGATACTCTTTGACAGTAAGGAATTTATTACGATGTACCACTAGGACGGAGTACATGCAAAGTTTAGGCAACGCAAATGTTAACTTTGATTATCTGTGGGACACAAAATGTTTTCCGTAATTATGACCTAACTCGTGTTGTGCTGTGCATGCCAGCAAATCCATCATATTCCTATATAGATATAGAGCAGTCCAAGAATATGGATTTTTAAATTGCAACTGGCGCACGCGAATTTAGCTCAATGAGAATGGGAATAGGAATGATTTTGTTTTGTTTTGTTTTTAACCATTAAAAGTGATGATTATATGGAAATTTATATATTAAGTTGGTATACGTATTTAGGAATACTCTTGCCCAGAAGCCAGGCTCGTCAATCATGGGGCTATCAACGCATTCATTAATCAGAGTGAATAAACATGCGTGCTCTCTAATAATTATAGCGCCTCTAATCGAAGCCATATACATATGAATATATAGGAGGTAAGTAGCCATAACTTATACTTCAAATCTATATAAGTAGCTGATCCATTAAATTAACAAACGACATTGGTGTCAATTTATTTATCGTTGACGTCGTCCAATAAACACCTATACATGGATGGCTACTAATGAGCATGGTCACATACAAGGGTTAAATATGGTTTTTTGATTATACATAGTAAAGAGATAATGTTCGATTAGTTTTTGTTGGATTCCATTCCAACATTCTCCAACTCTCAAGCTCTAGGACCCAACCCAGTTTCGAAGAACTCACGGTGACCCAATTCAGTTGACAGGTCCTTAACCTTAGGACAATTATAGAAGACACTTGGGCCACTTGCCTGCTGGAGAAAAAAAAAGGAGAAGAAACATTTCTTCCCCTAGTGGCTAAAGTAACACTGTCACTTTCGCTCTCTGGCTTTAATTGCAAAATCGATTTGAGTTCTGTTCACTCAACCTCAACCCCTTTTTTAGACAAAGATCTATTCGAATTCCCGGTATGTAATTCCTTCCTTCCATCAAATCCAAACGAATAGACAAAAAGGAAAACTAAAATAATGAAGTATGAGGCTAAGAACTGAAACCGAACCAACATTTGACCAACAACTGTCTGTCCGTCTGCCTGTCCATTTGTCCATTTGATTGACCTGTCCGTCAGCCGTTTTGCATTATTGTGCGTGGTCATTAAAAACGGTAGTCACGGGCGGGTTCACCCTCGCACTCCATTAGCCGGCCGAGTGGTGGGTGACCATGTTATCAATATTATTGTTGTGCCTCGTGGCCAAATGGTATTTGATGGAAATTAATAACCTGGCTATAACATTTTCCTATATAATAGATACTTTATAAATTATCGGTATATATGGTGGGCGAGTCCCTCTGAATTTCTTTTTAAAATTAATTTTTAATGTGGCTATTAAAATTTCACCAACAGTAAGTCTGACTTTTAAAAAAAATACACATATGATCATTTATGCATTTTCTCTGAATGTTTCTATAAACTCCTATAAAACTTAAATTATAAATTTAAAAAGTAATTGCTGGTACTTGTTTTTTTGTGTTTTTTTTTAAATTCGTTTATTGTTATTTTTAGAGAATTTGTGCTGTTCCTGTTCCCTCATTGTCTATTGATTACGGTGGGAAGAATCGCATCACTTACTCATTTTCACGTGAGCGTAGAAAGTACGGCGTGTTGCGGGAACCTCCACTGCCGCCACCTCCTCCGCCGCTACCTCCTTTTTGAGGACTCAATCGACGCATGCCATTGGTGAGACTACGAGAACGCGGCACACTGTTGGTTCTACCCGAACTCTGACGCTGTGTAGACGCTGGCGGAGGAGTTGCAGTTGATTTCTTAACGTTTCCACGCGAAGCTCTACCTCGTCCACGGCTGCCAGAGTTACCGGCACTATCTGCGCTACTGGCACCGCTGCTATTCAGATGCGGTACACTCGATGAACGACGCACCATGCCTTAAATGTGACCACTTAGGTACAATAATTGGACATTTATTTGTTTAGCTTGTTGCCACTTGGACATCGCGCTTACACAAACTCACTCACAAAATTACCCACAATTTACCACGCAAGCCCTAACCGAAACGGACGAAGCGCAGGTTGTGTCCGTTTGAACGTCCGTTAGCCAGGTGAATTCAACACAAACTGTCGCCTCAAGTTCACCAGGGCACCCTTTTTTATTCCGAGCGACCCATTGAGATTTATGGTAATTCTAACTTACTCACGCACACCACGAGGTGGCATGTTTGACCACTGCACTATGGTCGAAAAAGTCGTTGTTATATACAGAAACTAGAAATTAGTACCACTTTATCAAAAGGACATGAATGAATTCAAAATTTCGGTTACTTTGAGTACTCGTCAAAGAGTGCTCATGTTTGAATAGAAACAATTCGAAGTCGCTTTAGTTCTTAGTAGTATGTATGTAAAATATGCAAAAGATTCTTTTTCGTTGTTTAGAACGCTTCCAAACGAGTAAAAAATCCCATTAAATCCCATTTGCTTTACCTTTTGGCCTATCTCACACTCATTTTGTCCTCCTTAAAAGAACAAAACATGTTTGAAAAACTTGTAAATCCATATATTTATATGAAGCTACGCCGAAAATCTAAAGATTCTTGTTCTATATTCATTGAATGAATAAATGATTTCGATTACTAAGTACATTAGCTTTTAAATTTACTGAATTGTATTTTATTTTAGGCCTCATTTATTCGTTTTACTTTGGGACTGAATTTATTGACGTCTTTAACTTTATATGAATCGATCACAGTGAATGTTTTTGTTTTTGAAGACACAGTTTATGCTCTGATTATACTTCGTTTGGATTGTATCACAAGATCGTATGCCCTCAGTAGACCTGCTCTATAAAACCCTTAACTTTTTGTTTTTATCAACTTATTTTTGATAGGCAACACACATATCATTAGAATATTATTAAACCTACTACTTACGTTTCCCACCATAGTGGACCAATAATAGACTGTAGTAGGCGGTGGATGGAAGCAAAGAGAGAGAGAGAGAGAGAGGGTTGTACTCGTTACTTTTGGGAGCAATTAAATCAGCGTGTCGCGTGTGGTAAACAAACCCAAAAGGATTCATAGTGGGGATGACCCCCGACTGACCCTGGCGTTTGTCGTTTCCGTGCTTATTCATATATTGTGCGCACACCTACAACACAACATTAACTTGCTTGTCGTGGTTTATTTGCATTTACTTTAGCATAATCAGAGCAGAATTGTGGCATTCTAGACATTCATGGGGCATGGACGTAGGCAAAGGGATCGTGCTAACCCCCATTTAGCTTATACGCCGAGTGAATGAATCCATTTGGAATATATGGATGTTTTCATGTTTGTATGATTTTATTTCTCTCAGCGGATTGCATTTCAGATTCGTTAATATAGCTAATCATAGTATATAGAACTATGTATACATTATGTATAAACTATGCCTACACACTATATATATATATATTATATGTATATATCAATCAATATTAATGGATTCTCGCATATTTACAAAAAATTTGAATATATATATATTTAGTCTGTATAGATAATTGATTAAATTTTAGCTTATCTTAGTTTCTTCCCAGTTCTGGAAGTTTTTTTTTTTCCTTTTTTCGTTTCTTACTGTTCACTTTGAGCCTGGTTATACATACATAGATCTGTCTTCAGAGCTATATCATATATATATGTATACTTAGATATTTAATTATAAATGTTTAAATTATTATTATTTTTTTTTTTGTTTATCAATTAATAAGCGTAATCCATTCTGTAGTGGGGGTTTCTTTCATGTTTATAGCTTGTTACTTGTTACTTGGCCTTGGCGGCGCCTGCATATAGGCCCTCCGAGTATTTTGGCCTGCATTCGGCACAGAACCATTTGCCCTGCGGTGCCACCATTATGCCCACACACTCAAAGTGGAACCATTCGATGAGGCAATTGTCGCCATCGCAGGCTATCATTTCGGACACCTCGTCGTAGGGACAACGGCAATAGCAATAGACGGATTCACCCTCGCGGGCCAAGCGAGCACCGGCCGGCGGGCGTATGGGATACCGTATGTTATTGGCCTTGAAGTACTGCAGCGTAGCGAAATCGGGGTTGGGCAACAAAGCCGGGGGTATCGGCTGATTAAATGCCGTGGCCGTGGCTGGAGGTGGCGGCGGAGGCAAGGTTGGTGGTGGTGCCGGCTGCGGTTGCACCACAGGAATTGGCATTGCCATAATAGGTGGTGGCCTACTTGGACTCGGACAGGCGGGCGGCAGAGATGTCACATTGATTTCGGCATCTTCGTCCTCGGTACTGCTGTCGCTGCTATCCGAAGGCGGAGCCAACGATGAGCTAGTCAAAAGACCGGGTCGTATCTTAAGTGTGGGTATGGGTGGCAGATCTCTGTCCAACTTTTGACGCTTAGCCGAGCGATTGGCACCACTCATCAAGTTTCGCTGCTTTAGACTGCTGCGTTTTCTTGTGCCGCCAGATGCTGAGCCGGAACTGGCCAGTGGTGTTCCACATCCATTGCTATGAAGGTGATGGTTATTGTTGTTACTGGTTCGATGTCGTTGTTTGGGCGGCGTGGGTAAATCCTCCTTGGCCCAGGTCAACTGTGGAGGTGGCTGGGGCTTAATCAATTGCATTCCCACCTGCAATGGCGGAGCCAGGATGGTGGTCATATTCTCATCGTCGCTGGTATAGCCATAGAATTTATTGGGACGCCGCTGACGCTTGGAACGCTTTAGCTGACCATCGGCATCGGAGCAGCTGCTACCCTCGCTCATTCGAGCTACTCCTGGCTGCATCAAATGTGTCAGTGGAGTCGTTGGTATCATTGCCGGTAGAAGTGATGCTGGCGATTCGGGCAAAGGAACCGAATTTAGAATCGAGTGAATCGGTAGAATTGGTGGCTCCATTGGTGTGGATGACAAAGGCATACAATTGTTGGAAATGGCAGATTGCGGGATTGCGGCAACAGTTGCTGCTGGCATTCTTGCCGACTTGCATGACGATTTTCTCTCACGTTTCTTCTTTTTGTTGCGCACCCGTTCCCGTTTCTCGGCAAAGGCAGCTGCCTCCTCGGGCAGGGATGGAGTCGATGGACGACTATTTTCGACTATGCCATAATTATTATTGTTGTTGCTGTTGGTATGGCTTGGCTCTAAAGATAAATCCTGCTGGGCTTGCAAAATTTCGCGATTCTGGGTCAACAATTCACTGGCCAATTTCTGAGGATGAGCATCGTAAAATTCCTCATCTGTATCGGAGACGTTCGTATCGAAGTCGGATTCGTTGTAGATGGGTGCCTTGGGTGATGGTGGTCCAGGAGGTTCCGGTCCAGTCAATGGTTGATCTTCCGGAACAGTTGTTACGTTGATCTCCTCCTCCTGCGACCGCTGTCCGTCCACATCGGTGTTAATAAGTGATTCGTCAGCCTTCTTCTGCTTTAGGGATTTTTTGCGAGAACGCTGCTGCTTTTGGGGTGAACTCTGGGCGTTAGAGCTATCCGAATCATCAGAATCATCGCTTGAACTGCTGCTGTTGCTTGAACTACAAGTACAATTCGTACCACACGAGCAGCTAGAGGAATCTGAGTCCGAATTTGAGCTTGAGCTGCTAGAACTATCGCTTTCACTTGAGTTTCCGCTGATTCGTCGTCCATTGGCCGATTTGGCGCTACGGGATTGCTTTACCGGCGAAGGCGGGGGCGGAGTGCGCCTCATTTTGCAATAATCATGATCAGACCAGACAACATGCAGCTTATTGGGAGGCAGCAGAAGTTCTTCTTCTGACTTCTCCGCCGCTGTGGCTTCAGGATCATCATCCTTGGGCACTTGATTCTGCAAAAGATTTTTCCATATATCGGGTACTGCATCTACATGATCCTTGCTCTCTTGCTCCTTGGAAGAGGCTTCCTCCAAAAGGCTAAGCTCTGTTTTGGGCATCTGATCCGGCTGATGTTTCTGCTCCTCCGATTCCTCTTTCTTTTCCGCCTCCAAAAGCTGTTTTAAGACTTGCGTCTCGCCTTCATTATCACTTTCGGAAGAAGGCGACAGCATCACCTTTGGCATATCTAGATCATCTACAGACGGTGCCGGTAGTGGTTTAATGGGCAAAGCCATATCATGATTGCTACGCGGTGCATCTGAGTCACTGTCAGAGCTACTATCCGATTCAGAGAGATTTGGCGCTATAAGATTTAGATCCTCTAACGATTCCTTATTGCGCTTCGACTTTTTGCGACGTTTGCGTATTTGTTCCGATTTTGCGGGAGGTTTACCCCCCACTTGATCCTCTGACTTATCAACTGTCTCCACATTCGGCTCCGTCTCCGACTCTACTTTCACATCAACAGAACTCTGTCGCTCCCTTTCCACCTTCACCAAATCCGCCGCCGTTGTTTCTGGCTGCGATTTCATTTCTTCAACTTTTTCCACATCTTCCTTAGCTTCCGGCTCAGAACACTCATTATTCTCGGCTGCTTGTGGCACGCCCTCGAGTGCCGACAGCTGCTCCTTTGCTACGTGGACTGTCTCGAGATGCTTCATTAGTAGCTTTCTTGACACAAATTTCTCCTCGCATCCACCACATCCCTCTGACGAAGTCTCCGCTGTACAGGGATAACGAAAATCACCTGTATGCATCCGCTTGTGCACCTCCAGGTAAATGGCCTTACTAAACACAAATCCACACTGTTCGCAGGGAAACTGCACGGGTGGGACACAAAAGTGATAGACATGGCGCCAGCGTTTCTGGAGGCATCTCTTGCAATTGGCGCTTTCGGTGCCATGCTTCCAGAACAGATGCTTCGATATATCTTGTTTGTTACGATAAGCAATGCCACAGCGATAGCAAAGATGCAGTAATTTATGCTTCCACACATGAGACGATAGCTTCGCCTGACTGTGACAATCCTCGAGACAAATGTCGCAGGCCTGATGCTGTTTTCTCAGATGCACCATGAGCCGAAAGGCCGAGGGCAGGGGAGCCATCTCGCAAAGGCAGCAACGGAACTGCAAACCACAGATGGTGCCAGTCACTCTTCCCGGACAGATGTGGCACAAAATTTCGCTGTAGCTAAAGAAATTCGTCCGGCACATCGAGCACATGATATTGGACTTAATATGCAGCCTTCGATTGTGGGTGTAGAGCTCTTTGTGTGTGGAGGTGACAAAGCGACACGTGAAGCACTCGTAGATGCGTTCGTTAAATGGCTCCACATACGTGGCCTCACCATTTTCATCCCGAATACTGCAACAGCTAGCCATATTTAGGTATTCCGTCTCCAATAGGGGGAGGAAACTCTTTAATTTGGCCACTATGGTCTCCGCGTGCAACTCCTCTGCCGTAATACTGTCCACTGTGGCCGTGAAGCGATGTTCGCCAATCATATGGAGTACTAGTTGCTTGCCATTGACTGCTATGCGACGGGCGTGATTGCAATACAAGCAAAATGGATATACCGTCTTCATGCACAGACGTACAAGATCCACCATTGAGATCTTTTCGAGGGGACGATCCAATTGTAGATCTACCGTGTGCGTATCAGGTCCAGCTACATCGATCCCATCTGCAGGTGGTACTGGTGGCAAAGGAGAGGGAGGTGGAGGTGGGGGCGATGGTGATCGCTGAGGCTCCTCAATGTGTTCCATTTGGTGCGGTTGGTCAATTTGCTGCTGCTGCTCGGCCTGATGACGATGTTCCGGCAATTGCATCTGTTCTTCCATGATTGGCTCATGCATGCTCTCATCAATGTCCATGCAATCACTGCCCAGACTATTACGACGCACTGCATCCGGCTGGCTGTGTGTAGTTATGCCAGGCGGTGAGGCAGGGGGCGTTAGAGACCAACGACGCTGCTGCTCCTCTGGCTGCTGCTGCTGCTGGAGCAATTCTGCTTGAGCTACTTGTGGAGGCTCTGGGGCCACTTTTGCCTGCTTTTTCGTATTAATGTCCGCCTTAGTACGTTCAATATCCAACTTGGTGCGCTCAATCTCTGCTAGCACTCGATTTAACTTTGCCGTCGGCGAGTCATCAGCGGGTAAAACAAGGTCAGCTGACAAAGCCAAATTATTTATTGGTATCTCTGCTTGCGGCGGCGAGCCAGAGGGTATCGGCTCGTTAGTCACCACTTCCTCAGTTTCATCTTCGGTGTCTGTACTGCTGAGAGTAGCATCAACGGATTTCTGAAACTCTTTGGGCACACGCAGCATGATCTTAGGAACCACTAGCTTGGGTACGGCTGGAGCTGGAGGGTCTTGCGGCGCAGGTGAAGGTATCCTTGGATATGGGCATACCTCAAGAGATGATAAGACTGGCGGCGCTGGAACTGAGCACAAAGAAATTAGAAAACGGAATGAGAATGCAAACTAATACTTACTGTATTCATCAGGCTCTGCCCCATCCTGCTGAAGAGATGGCCCTGGATTTTTGGGCAGCACTGCCTCCTTTAACTGACGCTGATGATCCAGCACCGTCTGCGGTTTTCTTGCCTTTTTTCTTCGCCTTGGCGGCGGTGGCTTCTTTTTCGTATTCCGACAGCCCAGGGCGTGGCACCCCTTTTCACCGCAGAGAGCACACGGTTGCATTAATTGCCCACAATCGTGATCTTCGTAACGTGATCCTGTGACGAATGTCGACTGGCAGGTGCAACAGATGAGATATCTGGGCCGATCCTGCTGTTTCTGCTGCATAACCCACGTCTCCCTTGTGGCAAAGTGACTCTGATCGATGTCGTGTTTGTTTTCCAAATGCAGCGATAACTTCTCCACGCTGGCATACACATGCGAGCAGTAAAGACAAATATATCGCTGATGCACTTGCCGCATATGAAGAAAGAAATTCCAACACTGATGAACAGAATTGCAACGGGCGCAACGAAAAAATCGCTCTTTCTTTATTTGCAGTGGTGAGGAAGTGGTAGCGGCGGCGGAGGCAATTGCAACACGCGGTGCCGATTCGGTAGCAGAGGATGTGGACACTTGGCCCTGGAGTCGCTGCATTAGAAGTGAAGTCTCTGGCTGCGGCTCTGGCTCTGTGTGGGGCTCGGCTCCCGGTTCGGAGTTAACCCTGAGTTGCTTCCCATTTGGTTGGCTTATGCTTTGAGAGGAGGAACTCTGGCTGCTGCGCCTGCGCTTCTTCATCTTCATTGGCTGCAACCTGGCATTCTGTTCACTCTCCGGATGATGATCAATCACCAGCTGTGGTTGCGAGGCTGAACTCACTGAGCTGCTTTGGCTACTAATGCTCTTACTTCGGTCTCTTGGTATGGGCAAGAACATATGCGGGGGCGGGGGCGGAGACACAGCAGCAGGTGATACTGCCGCCTCCTGGGCTATCACAGTCAGTTGCTTCTGCTCCTCTTCCGACTCCTCCTCCTTAAAAGATTCATGTGCTCCATTTAATTTAATAGGCGTGGTGGGGGTGGAGGTGATGGGACTTATTGTTGTAGTCTTTTCCAGAGACAGTTTGGATTTCTCATTTTCTTCTATCACGTGGTCCTCTTCTGTAACGGACCCTGACTCCAATTTAATGGTTTCTGATAAATCAGAGGAATCTGTTGGTTTACAATCACCGCTGACGCTTGGCAAATCGAGATCTAGATCTACATCCACATCCATGGCCAGCACTGGTGATGAATGGCTTGAGGAGGAGACGGAAGCGGGGGCAGAGCCGTCGGCGGCGGCGAATTGTGGTGATACTGAAATAGACACTTCTTCTTCCTTAAATTCAGCTTTAGGTTCTTCATCATTAACTGCTGCAGCTGGTGTCTCCTCTCCCATAAGATTTTCCTCCTTCACTGGGTCAGTTGGAAGTTTTGTCACAGCCTCCTCGTTTTCAACTTTAACATCCAATGCCACTATTTCCAGCCCCTTCTGTTGCTCATCCTCTTCCAAATTAGTTTTGACACTTTGCTCTTCTTCTTCCTCATCACCTGCTTGACCGTTGGCCAGGGTTAATTTTAACTCACTATCCAAGCTCTGCTGAAACTCTTCTGCCAGTGGAGTCGTTGTCTTCTCCTCAGATTCTTCCACCTCCACTTTCGGCTCCTCCAGCATAACTTTTGAATCATCAAATTCATCCTCTTCACTGCCGGAGCCGCCACTGCCACTGCCCGTTCCTGCTCCAGATTCTTCTCCGCCTCCATCAGAATTTGACGTACTATTTGTTTGTTGTTGTTCCAAAGTTTCCATCATATTTCTTTTTGCATTTATGCGCTGCTAAGAACAAAAATAGAAACGTTAAGTGCACACTTAGTATATCTTTATATACATATATCAAGAGATATTTAGTACCTTTTCTTCCGGATGTCACCCGAATCCGATTTCGTTTATGTTCTCTCTTTGCAAGGACAGCTGCAAATTAAATGAACAGAAAAAAATCAAATTAATATTGTTAAATAATTTCTGAAATTACACTCTGGCTGGCAACAACAACAAACTCGATGAATATAACATAAATAGTTATAATCGATGAATAGAACACACAATTCCGTGTTTACACGTGGGGTGGGACATTGCGAAATTCAATACACGAACAAAGTGAGAATTCTTTGCAAGCTCAAAAATTATTGGCAAATTGAACAATTTAAATGCATGTCTTAGAGAAAAAAAACAATTAAACTGCGTGTTTTAATGCATACTATAGTGAAAATTTAAATTTGAATACATTTCAATGTATTCGTTTTATTTGTTTTTCAATTCACGATTTCCTCCAAAAACACGCACACACACATAAAAACATATAAACGTTGCCATAGAAAAAGAATCACCGGTCATTGTTTTGCCATCCCTGGCAGCGTAATAAGCAGGAAGAAAAAAATAATAAGACAAATAATTGAAAAATACCAAAATAAATTACTCAAAATACGCAAACGACGGGCGTCTAAAAATAAGTAGATTTACTCGAAATGACACTACTTGGAATCACATGGGCCATAATTATGCACGTTTTGCTTCTTACCTGAGCTTCGTGTTGTTGTTGCTGTTATAGTTGTTGTTTTATTGGCCGACGTACCAAAAATCTTCCACCAAAAAGAAAACCGACCGACACAAAAATTTACGCGCGAAAACACAATGCGAACTCACACAAACAACAACCGATGTCACGGAAGCTCTATGCACAACTAACGAGTGGATTTATAAACTGATTTGATGAAGTGAACAAGAACAACACTCACACAAACACACACACCCCCTTACTCTTACCCCTCGCTGGCGTTGGTCACAGCCACAGATAGTTATGCTTATACAATTTTCGATTATTTCTTTTATTCCATTATATTAATATATTCGTGGGACGCATATTGATTTCACAAATGTGGGTATTTATTAAAACATAGAATATCTTCGTTTTTTTTGCATTTTCTTTTTCGCGTCGAAATTCTGGATAAAATCCGCTTCTTCTTTCTCTGTTTTTCCACGCTTGGTAGCCAGAGAAAAAAATATGGTCACTCAAGAATCGATAATTTTAAAATTGGAATTCCAAAGATACTAGAGCAAATCACACTACACTCAACCATGTTTTATTATTATTATATGTCAATTATTTATTTTAAATTAATTTTAATGAATGAAATTGGTTAATTGCAAATGCTCTAGATTATTGCAATTAATTGTTATCGATAACTTTTATTCAGCCCTGGATGTGAGGTTCAGTGTCAAATCGATTTGACAAGTTCTTTTCACTTCCTTTTTTCACGTGCGCGTCATCATGAGAGCCAAGGGATTGGTTAGTATTGTGAAAATAATGCGAAAATTAATATAAATTTGTGCTAAAAATGTGTGCAATGGGTGAATAAATGTCGGCGGCAACTAGGGCAATAAGATGATTAACGAAAATATATGAATTTTCTGTTAAAACACAAAAAATGTAGTGGGTCCGTGATCATGGTTAGACAAGATGGAATTAAATGTCTATAGTTGCTTAAAGGAAGTTTTGAAAGCACCCAATCTTAAAAGCAATTTAATTATGTGAACTAGACCAAAGAAATAATCTCAAGAATATTGAGTATTTCCAAAATTTTGTTAAACAAAAACCTAACCTAAAAAGCCACCACGTTTATCTGTGTGTGTGTGTGTGAATCGCGTCTCAATCTAAATGTGCCGCGTTTGTGTATAAAAATGTAAACTTCTAAGTAATCACCTGTTTCTTAATTCTACTTGTAGCTGAAGGAATACGAGGTCGTGGGCCGCAAGCTGCCAAGCGAAAAGGAGCCCCAGACTCCTCTTTACAAGATGCGCATCTTTGCTCCAGACAACATTGTAGCCAAATCCCGTTTCTGGTACTTCTTGCGCCAACTTAAGAAGTTCAAGAAGACCACTGGTGAGATTGTCTCCATCAAGCAGGTGTACGAGACATCCCCCATTAAGATCAAGAACTTCGGCATCTGGTTGCGTTATGATTCCCGTTCCGGCACCCACAACATGTACCGCGAGTACCGTGATTTGACTGTTGGTGGTGCTGTCACACAGTGCTATCGCGATATGGGTGCTCGTCATCGTGCTCGGGCCCACAGCATCCAGATCATCAAGGTGGAGGCTATTCCTGCCGCTAAGACGCGTCGTGTCCATGTCAAGCAGTTCCACGACTCCAAGATTAAGTTCCCATTGGTGCAACGTGTCCATCACAAGGGCAACAGGAAGTTGTTCTCGTACAGAAAGCCAAGGACCTACTTCCAGTAAGGCGGCGAGAATCCATCCAACTGGCAACTGTTTTTTTTTGTCATTTGGAGGGTTTTACCTTTGACTAATTGCATCTAAGTGGTTTTTTCAATAAAAGAAAAAGAGAACGTTGAAGCGGAAAGTTTGTTGTCATTATTTTACATGACTAAAATCGCCAAATATGTATATGAAACTACTTGGATATCGACAAGGGAAATGAGCGATTCGTTTTTTATCAGGATGTTTGCTTAGTATACAAGTCCGTTGTTTTAAGTTGCACTATTTCTTTCTATTTTGTTTGAGAGGACAAGTATAAACAAGAAATTAGCAATTTTAATTTATTCAAAAGTGTGTGTGGTGGGACTAGTTTTTAACTTATTTAAAAATTGTTTATTAGTTTTTCTTTTCCCCAGTTAAAAAATAGTTCAAATTGTTAAATAAGGTCTATAAATTAGGTATTTTTATTTAAGTTCGCCGCAAGCATAGATGACAATTTTTTGTGTTGGTGTGCCCGACTTAGAGCCGCATCGTTCCATTTTTCGTACTACGTCAGCTCCACTAATTACATGACCAAAAACCACATGCTTATTGTCCAGCCAGTCGGTTCTGGAGAAAGAAGAATATGTAGAAATTATTTTGTTTTTTGCCTTCTATAGACACTTACTTAGTTGTGCATATGAAGAACTGCGAACCATTTGTGTTGGAACCAGAATTGGCCATAGAGAGAGTACCGAAGCTATTATGTTTTAGATTAAAGTTCTCATCGCTGAATTTCTTGCCGTAAATGGACTTGCCACCAGTACCATTGTTGTTGGTAAAATCACCGCCTTGACACATCTGAAATAGAACGCTATTTATATTTATATGAAAATGTTAAGAAGACTTACGAATTCTGGTATAACGCGGTGAAAGGAGCATCCCTTATATCCATATCCCTGTTCATGTGTGCATAACTGGCGAAAATTCTCCGCCGTCTTGGGCACAACATCTGCACGAAGTAGCATGACAATTCGTCCTGCATCATTGCCACCTATACGAATGTCAAAGAACACTTGTGGATTCCGTTTCTCTGCTTTCTCAATGACAGCAGGACCTGTTGATGGAGTCTCCACTTTCTCGCTACCTTCGGTCACTTCAGTGTTCTCTGCCTGGAGGGTCGCACCCGCGTGCTTCTGCAACCAGTCATCATCGGCCCACACCGGCTTGAAACTATCCTCTTTTACACGAACTGGTTTTGCTAAATTAACCCGTATGGTGCGTCCACAGAGCTCCGAGTCGTTCTGATGAAGTTGAAGAAGTTTTTAATCAATGGATTTCTTGGTCATCTTATTCAACATGGACTTACCATATTGTCTATCGCTGAGGCGGCATCCTCGAATTGTTCGTATTCTATGAATGCAAATCCTCTGTGTTTCTGCGATTCATAGTCTACGGGCATTTGTATGTCGGCTATGTCTCCAAATGGAATGAAAGCATTGTTGAGCAGTCTCTCTGTAACTTCATCCGCTAGGCCGCCCACATAGACGGTACGTTTGTCATTGGACATTTCAAAAGTATATTTTTAAACCCCTCCAGGAAACACAAACAAACGTATTCACGCAATAGAGATGGCCAAACAACAGCAAGCTGACAGATATCGATAATGGGGGTGAAAATATCGAGTGTCCATCGAACAGATCGCAGATTTTGCTAAATCGGCCTACCATATCAAGTAGCACCCAAAAGCGACGATCAGTTGGAAAAAAAAGTACAATGAATTTTACTTCATTTAAAAAAATATTTATATACACGCCGACCAGCTTAGAAATTATCGATTAAATCGATTAACGTGTAACAGCAGCCCTGCATGTGCAACCCTGCCATTGTATCTTCTCCAGCTCTTTCTTTTCACAGTGTGCGTGTGTTGATGACGGAAAATTGCAAAGAAGTTGGCAAATAAATCGCTGCATAATGGCCAAAAAGAAGAGTGAGGAGCATTCGGGCGCCGATGCGAATGACAGTGACTACCAAGAGGAGCCCAACTTCGATGATCCGCCAAATTTTGTGGATAATATCAGCGATGAAGGTGAGTTGAAAAGCGCTTTGCCACGACACGAGGAAAACTAACCTCAATTTTGAGTTGCGGCAAGTGAAAGGAATGCAAATGCAAATTATTCGTTATTACCCGTTTCAGATTTGTTGGGCGATATGCTGGCCCAGCGCCCATCGGAGGCCGATGGTGTTGAGAGCGTTGTCGTCGTGGACAACATCCCCAAGGTAGAGCCAAGCCGCCTTGAGAAACTGAAGTCGGTGATCCATAAGGTATTTTCTCATTGCGGCGAAATCGTGAATGTAGTCTATCCCGTAGACGATGAGGGAACCACTAAGGGATATGCTTTCATGGAGTACAAGCATGCCGCCCAGGCGGAGGATGCTGTCAAGAAGCTGAACAACCATCGTCTGGACAAAAACCATACGTTTGCGGTAAATTTGTTTACGGATTTCCAGAAGTACGAGAATATCCCGGAAAAATGGGAGCCGCCGACTGTGCAACCCTTTAAGATTCAGAACGATTTGTACAACTTTATCAATGATCCCGATGCATACGATCAGTACTGTGTGGCCGCTGAGACTGCCCCGAATTGCGTCCAGGTAGGATTCTGGCAAAATACCCTGCCCGAGCCCAATGAACTGGAGACGCGTGAGCGCTTTACCGACACTTTTGTCAAATGGTCGCCTTTGGGCACATATGTGGTGACTTTCCACAAACCAGGTGTAGCTATTTGGGGCGGCAGCAACTTCCAGAAAATCCAGAAATTCCCCCATCCCGGTACCCAGTTTGTGGAGTTCTCACCTTGTGAAAATTATCTGGTGACCTATGGACCTACACCGACTGGTCAGAAAATTATTATTTGGGATATACGCACTGGATCTGAGAAGCGATCCTTTGTAGCCGATGGAATGTCTGTTTTATCTATGTTCCGTTGGTCGCACGATGACAAGTTTGTGGCTCGTATGGGGGAGAATTCCATACACATCTATGAGACGCCCTCGTTCTATTTGCTGGACTTGAAGTCGATCAAGATACCCGGCATTAGGGGATTCTCTTGGTCCCCCACAGACAACGTGATCGCTTACTGGGTGGAGGAGCAAAATCAAATTCCAGCCCGTGTGACTTTAATGGAGATTCCCAAAAAGCGTGAAATACGTAACAAAAATCTGTTCCACGTTGCCGATTGCAAACTGCATTGGCAAAAGTCTGGCGACTATCTTTGCGTCAAGGTGGACCGTTACTCCAAGCTCAAGAAGGATAAAAAAGAATTGGATGTGAAATTTCTGGGAATGTTCTACAATTTCGAGATTTTCCATATGCGAGAAAAGGAAATTCCTGTGGATTCTGTGGAGATACGTGAGCTCATTTTGGCTTTTGCCTGGGAACCAATTGGCAACAAGTTCTCTATTATCCATGGCGAACTTAATTCCTCCAATGTGAGCTTCTATGAGGTCAACAAGGGCGTCAAGCCAAGTCTGGTAAAACGATTGGAAAAGAAGTCTTGCACTCATTTATTCTGGTCACCACGCGGCCAATTTATAGTGATGGCCAATCTTACCATGGGCACCTTTGAATTTGTGGACACCACCAATGATTACATAATCAGTGCTTCACCCGATCATTTCCGCGCCTCTGAGGTCGAGTGGGATCCCACTGGTCGTTATGTTGTCACTGGCGTCTCATCGTGGAAGGTTAAAGAGGACACCGGGTTCAATATGTACACCTTCCAGGGACGCATTATCAAGCGAACGATCCTTAAGAACTTTGTGCAGTTTTTGTGGCGACCACGCCCACCCACCCTTTTGTCCGAGGAGAAGCAGAAGGATATTAAGAAGAACTTGAAGAAGTACTATCCCGCGTTTGAACAGAAGGATCGACTACGGCTCACTAGGGCCTCTAAGGAGCTGCTGGAGAAGCGCGCCCAACTGCGCGAAACATTTATGGAGTATCGCAACAAGCGTATTGCAGAATGGCAGGATCAGAAGAGTCGTCGCGTCATGCTCAGAGGGCGTAAGTGTGCCGATATATTGGAAAATGGAGGATTCGTTTATAAATTGATATCTTCTCTTTACAGATGTGGACACTGATAATTTGGAGACTGAAGAAGTCGATGAAGAAATTGTTGAATTTTTAGTCAAGGAAGAAATTACTTTGCTAGAGTAGACGACCCCCAGAACAAATTAATTAAAATTTAAAGTGTTTGAAGCGCGTCCGCCACCCTGGCCTCCCCCTCCTGCTCACTAGGACCAGGGTCTCTTCAAATCTGCGTGTTTTCTAAATTAGCATACAATACACAACAAACACACCCATCTTAAGACCTAAAGTAAAGTAAATAACGATTTTTCACTCTTTTTAATTCATAAATTCAACAATTTGTAATATGCATAAAAATAGATTTGCAATGTATTTGTATGTAAACAGCAAAAAGAAAACGAAAAACAAAACAAATGTGAGTGGTATTCAAGTTTGAAAAGCGATTTATTTAACCGATAACCGATGACAGACAACCCTGCCATACGCTCAAGGGGTCGTTGCCATTGACAACCCTGTTCAAATGTCAAAACAAAACGGTTTTTGAATTTAGTTTGTCTTTAGTTGCTTACACAAAAAAAAAATGGATAAAAAGAAAATAAAAGTTCAGACGACACGGCGGTATCGTAGGACAGAGCAAGATGTCCAAGCATTGCTTGCCACCCAAAGTCTGAGTGAAGGACATGAAATGTCCTACGAATTAAGGAGCTTACAGTTTTTCCACGGCCTAGCCACGGACAATGAAAATGTCAGTGGACATATAGAGGAAGAAGTATTGGAGCAGGATCCAGGATCAGATGCTGAAACTGAGGACGATTCTGGTGGCGAGTTAGCCAGCACTAGCAAAGGTAGTGGTTCACCCGGACGGCATACATTTATACAAATCGATTTGAACGATCCACCGCTGGTTTGGCCTAAGCTCATAAAGCAAGAGCATTACTATGATAATAGTCTTCTTTATAAGCCTAGCAGTGTACTGCACTTTCAGTTCAACGTAGTCGAGCAACACGCACAAGCCCGTCGTACGGGTTTTCAGAAACGCTTAATGAATCGCTTTCAGGAGCAGTCGAAAAACAATGGCCAAAAATTAAGCCCAGATTTGTTGGCCCAACTTGCCGATGCCAACTCTGCAGAATTTATAATTGATCATACACTTTATAGAAGTTATTGTAAAAAAGAGTTTTCGAGTATTTTTTTTTCGCCAGTTCCAATGGATCAGGTTCAGGGCTTACCCATTCGTCGTTTTTTTAAATTAACGCTCAGGCAATTGCGTTTCACCTGCCACCCACATTTTCTTGACGAGCATTCGTTAGCCCAGCAGCTGGAGGATATATACGATTTGTATGCACAACAGCAGAAGCAACAAACTTGTCAAAAACTTCGTCAAGAGTTGGAACTGGCAAGACAAGTGGCTGCCAAGTTACTTCAAAACGCCCGGGAGGCACAATCCGGCGAGATTAAGCGGCAGCTTCGTCTCGTCCAGCAGCTGAGGAAACGTTACTATGCGGAGTCTACTTCG
Source organism: Drosophila nebulosa (assembly GCA_024703675.1). Lineage (NCBI taxonomy): Eukaryota > Metazoa > Arthropoda > Insecta > Diptera > Drosophilidae > Drosophila > Drosophila nebulosa. The sequence continues at coordinate 8,732,095 of CM045725.1, read as the reverse complement.
CAGCGCAAACTACTTAAGCGCCTACTCAAGAACTGGGCCAAACTGAAGGAACTACGTCGTCAACAAAAATTTCAATGCACTCGATTCCAATTGAGTCTGCGAGTAAATAGACCACGGGACCTGGTCAATGCCTTTGCTACTTGGAAGCAGGAATTCGAGACTGATTTGGCCGAAGTCTATCGGGAGCACTTGGAGGTGTTCTACTGCCGGCGGCGGCTATGGAGCGAGGCCAACTCATCGGACTCTCATTTACAGTTCAAACCACCCCGCAAGCCGAATTTCGATAAAGTTATGGCCAATTTAAAAAGGGAATACGAGTCCGCCTTTAAGGATCCAGAGGAACCACAAGTTGACGTTATACGGCTTTATGCCGATGAGTCTGAAATGAGCATTTCATTGCCAGGCGAAGTCAAGTCCCGCAATTATTTTATGAAACTTTATCTAGATGGTCGATATGTGGGACACACTAAAAGCTATCGTCTGGAGCCGGATCTACATTTGTATATGAATGAATGCATCGGAGTATTACTAGAGCGAACTTTACCGGAGGAGTTGAATATTTGGGTCAGTAAATGAGCTAGAAACTTATTTGCAGAGGAAACTCTATTTTATTCTTACCCATTTCAGCTATATGAGAAATCTACATTAACTCCACAAAGTCGTCGAGTTGCCTTGATGAGCACAACTCTCGAGTTAAGTTCCAAGTACAATGCAGATGTAATCCATAAAAAACTAAGCTTTCAAGAAGCATCTTCTACTTCTGGGGATTTATTTTTACACTATGAATATCGTTCAGCGGAACCAAACAATTCGTTTTGTCATTTGGATGACATAAGAAAACTTCCAACTGCTCTGCAACGTAAACTAATATCGAATAGTCTTTCGAGTGGTAAAGAACTATCCCGATCAGAATCTAATATTGGCCCACGACCACCTTTTAGGGGCAAATCGAAAAGAAAAAAAACATCCTGTCCGGATGTGTCCTTAATCTTTGCCGAACAGCAGCTACAGTTTTGCAGTATGACAACGTTATTAGGGAATCGTCGTTTCCAAATTCTTCATTCGCGTCATCAGCAAAGGAACTTTCACACAAAGCAACTGCGTTTCGTGCCCTCTTACGAGCATGAGATGACCGAGCTGGATTTAATACCAACAGATGGCACATCCGGATCTGCTCTATTGGAGCCGGGCTACTCTTGGAATCCTATCGATTTGCACAAGCATCGTGGACGTAAATTCGTTCAGTTGCTCTATGAGGTAATCAGGAGTCAATCGGCTAGACGGGCTAGGGCAATGGAGACTCCACTTCCTCTCTTGATGCTGGACAACGGAGTGGTAAATCATTCGACGGGTTGGACTGGTCTATGGCGTGCCCTTTTGTCTTGGTTTAGTGGTGGGAAAGGTATTATACGCGAACCGACAAGTTGGCAGCCGGCAGCAGTTCCAAACGAATACCAACAGTTCACTATATCGCTGCATGTGGTACGGGCAAGTGGGGTTCCAGTGCGTAGTCGGCACATTTTTAATGTGGAACGACTGCCAAGCGGTGCAGGCGATATGAGTGCTAACTTATTTGTTACCCAGAGTGAGTACACCACGGAAAATTGGAAGACACTCTTATTAAATGATTTTTCTTATGTTTTAGCGCTGATGTACTCGAATGTGCGTCCATTTATCACCCTTAGCTACGGTCAACGTTTGAGTCGTAGTCGTACTGCCGAAGGCAGTAATCCAACCTGGAATGAGCAACTTCAGCTGCAGCTCAATGGTCATGTGAGCGATTTACGGGAAGATCTCAAGATTAGCCTGTTCGATGAGCTTGTCGAACAACAATTTACTGACGAGGCCTCGGATCTTTATCAGCGAGTGCAATGCAATTGGCTTGGAGAATATCGAGTGCCCATCAATTGCCTACTGGCCACCGGAAAGGTAATAACTTACCCCTTATATATAACTTATCTGAATCACCATTGAAATTTTGGGTTTCTTTTTTTGTATAGTTTGAGGGATGCATTGAGATGAGCATGCCAAAGGTTCTGGTAGGCTACAAGCGGCCGTTGATTGATTCGGTGACCAACATGGCGACAGATCAATATCCTGAATTCAAGGAGTCGGTTCATCTTTGGTTTTATCTGAGCATTGAACCAAATGGATGCGATTTGGCACCAATGCAAGTGAATGCCCTGGCCTGCGCAGAGCTTCCAGAACTGCAGAATTTTGTTCAGGAACGTCGCCTGGATGTGCAACAAATGCTGCCGCAGCCGCAACGTTATGTAGACCCGTTGATTTGTACAGCTCAGGGCAAACGAGTTTGTCTGACCCGCCTTCTCGAGCCAGTCCCTTTGCCACCTTCCTTGAGCTTAAGTGTGGAAGGTTGTGCACGTTTCGTGTCGTTGCTATCGCAGTTTCGCCCATATGATGCCTGCCAACGGTTCCAGGGAGTCTGGCTGGACAATCAATCATTGCTAGACAGCACTTGGTCTTCACCCAAGGATTTGGGTGTTCTACTATGCAATTATATGCTGTCTCTGGGACTGCAGTGCTGGTTGCTTCTCGGTCTGGCCTGTCCGTATGGCGAATGCTCGTTTGTCCTCTTCCGACAACCTGATACAGCTGATCTGCTACTTCTGGCTCCGGCTACAGGCAAGCGATATCAGCTCTATGATGTCTACTGCCCGCTGATGCGGGTTTATTGCTTGGTTAGCCAACAAAATGTAAGCAAATGAAAAAATACGTTCCACTTTGGGACTTACAACACTTTCGACTTTTCAGATCTATTTCAACATTCAAACTGAGACGCGTGTGAGCATGACCAATTTCAATCCACAAGATGGTTCTTGCTGGCTTCCACTTTTTAATAGGCGTCAACCAATTGCTCCACAATCTGGAATTCAGAAACTTGACTACGTTTACAAAAAGAGCTACGATCTGAGCCAATTGCAAAAACGCATTGAGAGGAAGATAATGAAAAAGATTAGTGCCTGGCGAGCCACCAGAAAGACAATCTGGAATCGTGCTTTCCAACCCCATTTGCAGAAAATCTTAAGCGAACTTGAAAATCTTTCGACCTATTCCACTAGCCGTTACGATGAGCCCGCCTATGGTGAGCAGTTGGAACGCGAGTACCCCAATTCTAGGGTGAGTTATAGAATTCTGATTGCGAAATGTAGCCTATTAGCTAACTGCAGACAGATAAATGGGCATGGCCCATCCTTTTAGGTTTTATTACCAACTCGATTAATTTACAATATCATCTCACTTTCGATACTTTTTGTTTTTGTTCTTTTCGAAAAATTGTCTTTTACTATCTCATATGTTGGTTATCAATTATTATGGTTCGTGTATAAATATTAATATATATTTGCCTTCTTATTTCAGCTGTACGGATTTACGCTTAACTTTTCATACACCAATCTGGCGGCAGTATCGGAGCGTATACGAACCACCTGCATTCACTATAACAACAACACGGTGGAGTTCTGTGTGGCTGTGCATATTAATGCCTATGCAAATGATGTACTCTCTGTCTGGTTGTTTCTACTGTCCATAGTGCCGCTAATTGAATAAGCCTACCTAAGGCATTCGAATCAAACCGAATCAATTGAACTGATTACTATCGCATTTATAAAACAAAAAAAAAAAGATAATTTGACTTAAAAAGTCACAAAATAATGTTTACTTGTTGATAACACACATGTTGGGCGGGTCACCCCATTGGGTTAGTTCTTTCAGTAGTTGTGGGTGCACAGTCACCCCATTGCTTTAGTACTTTCAGCACAATCGTACCATATAGACAGGCATTACCGACCGGCGTGAGCTTCTCCTTTTTTTACTTGTTTGAAATATGTACTCCACTTTAGCAGAAAAATTTTTAAAATTCAAAAGAAATGTAAAATGGCTTTATAATCTTTACGAGCTGAATACACAGATTTCCATATGTGAGCCATGGGAGAAAGTCTTTTGCCGTAAGTAATAAGTGCTAAAGCGTTCCCCAAGATAAAATTTTTATATATAGTTGTGTCTTACACTGTCTATACTCATCGATATCTTATCTATGCCGGCCATTCTTAGTCATAGTAAGGCAGCCGTTGAACCTTGTCCTTATTCACAGTGGAAATGTTTTAAAGTCACTAAATAATTAAAGTACTTTAGTAGTAAATCATAGTAATTACTTAACGTGACTGAATATATTTATTTCCAGATATTCTTCTTGCTAGCTGTCTATCTCTGATTCTGTATGGTACATTTGCAATTCTTCCTGGTTATTGCATGATGGTATTGACACTGTTGTGGCCTTCCACATCTAATATTATAGAAAATAATCATATAAATACTAATACATGTAGTTTAAGTTTAGAGGCACTGTGTCCATCATAATTTTCAGTTTTAGTTAATACTTGTTATCAATAAATTAGTGAAGAATGACGTTGGACTTAAGTGTTGGTTTTTGCGCGGGCAGAGATGAGATTTCGCAATGATAGTGAGAATAGCCTCATAAATTTCCTCAGAAATTTGCAAAAGTACAAAGTAAGTATAATCGGCATTAGGCGTGTATTTATTTAGTCATTCTCCACACATTTTTCATATTTGTGTTTGCAATATTCCAAATATAGTTTTTACGATTGTGTCATAAGTATATTATCACTTAATTGTTTTAAAATCTTTATATATTATTATTATTAAGTAAAATATATATTGTTAAAATATCAACGTTATTATTTTTACAAGCAGAGCCTCAATGGCCATCGGCTTAGACGGCCTAAATGATTAAACAAATCAACTACCGAAGACTGCGGTTTTCAAAATTCAAAGTCTTAAATAACTAAGGGATAGGCTTCTTTTCTTAGATTCTTAGATTTTAACTTTTTCCATTCATTCTCTTATTCTGTACTGTCCTGCTATATAATTTATTGGTAATAGTTTTTTTTCTATTTCAAATGTTGCCTAGTGTAACCGTTTGTTTTTATTTAATTTTATGTAAGACCATATTTTGTGGGGTTTTGAAATACAGAGGGCGCCAGCGTGCTAAAAGCATTCTGTATTTACATAATAGTTATTAACTTTAGGTTTAGGTTTATGGCAATAGCCAGTATTTATTGGATAACAGTGAGAAAGGGCAGATCTGAGAAGGTCCAACAATGCTTAATTGTCACCTCTTAGTGGCCCTGCGCTGCTCAGCGCGGCGTGGAAAGGTCCTGGTTGAAGAATTGGTGGTTAGTCCTATAAAAACAAGCCACCGATACAGTCATTTGAGTCCCTTGGCCGAGTACGAGAAACGTGTAAGCGCTGGCCAATTAAAGACGGATGCTAAACAGAAGGAGACCATGAAGCAATTGGATGCTCTTTACACTCGAATCAAAAGTTATAGGCCGACTACACAAGAGTCGGGAACTGGTGGAGGAGGATTCTTCAAGTCTCTGTTTGGTAGCAATAAAGACGACGATGACGATGTAGCCGATGACTTAAATGCAGGAAGCCATGCTCCCCAGGGTCTATATATCTATGGTAGTGTTGGTGTGGGCAAGACCACATTGATGGATCTTTTCTACGACTGCTGCACTGATGTGAGTCTAATAGTTCTTAAATAAGGGAAATTAAACTTATTTAAATCATTTTTTCCCCTTAGATTGATCGCAAGCAACGTGTTCATTTTACTGCCTTCATGACCAGTGTGCATTCCCGCATCCATGAGGCCAAGGAGCGTCAGGGACCCATAGACAGGGCCTTCAATTCGGAGAAACCAGCCCCATTTGATCCCACAAAACCCGTCGCGGATATTATAGCCCGCGAGTCCTGGCTCATCTGTTTTGATGAATTCCAAGTAACGGATATAGCAGATGCCATGGTTTTAAAGCGTCTGTTTACTCATCTGTTCCGTCGGGGGATAGTAATAGTAGCCACCAGTAATCGTCATGCAGAGGATCTATATAAGAACGGCTTGCAGCGTGTCAACTTTTTGCCCTTCATTGCCCTGCTACAGCGTCGATGTAAACTTGTCAGATTGGATTCGATAGACTATCGTAGGATTGCCCAATCGGGAGATACAAATTACTTTGTCAAGGGCAAAACGGACGCGGAGGGCAGTATGAACCGCATGTTTAAGATTTTGTGTGCGGAAGAGAATGATATTATACGTCCGCGTACAATTACCCATTTTGGACGGGATCTGACGTTCCAGCGCACTTGCGGGCAGGTTTTGGATAGCAGTTTCAACGAACTCTGTGATAGGCCGTTGGCTGGCAGCGATTATTTGCAAATTTCACAATTCTTTCACACCGTCCTTATCCGAGATGTCCCACAATTGAATTTGAACATCAAATCGCAGATTCGTCGCTTTATCACCCTTATTGATACATTGTATGATAATCGTGTGCGTGTCGTAATATCGGCTGATAAACCGTTGGATGAGCTTTTTGATTTTACCGATTCATCGGCCAACATTTCGGATACGGATCGTGTCTTAATGGATGATTTAAAGATTAAGCATGGATCGGTGAGTTGAGCAAACTGACTGAAATGAAATTTACTTACAATTTATCATTATTATATTGTTACCCAGCATGACTCCAAATCGAGCGTATTTACCGGAGAGGAGGAACTGTTCGCCTTTGAACGCACCATATCAAGATTATACGAGATGCAGAAGCGCGAATACTGGGAACAATGGGCAAAACATCGTTAAGATCAACATCAACATCTCATGGACCTGAGCAGAAGCAATAATAATTTAGTTTAATTAGCATAAATTAAAAATTTCTTGCTATCTCGTGTCGAAGTCAAAAAAACAGTAATTCTTAAATTCAAAAAATTTCCTATTCTAATTGTTATGATAGATAGGACTAATGAATAGATATTTGTGTGGCATAGCCAAGAACTTTTTTTACATCTATGTACATCTATAGAATTACTAAGATACTTAAGTATTTTCGGTGGAATTGTAACTGAAAAGTATTAAAAAGGCTCAACATGAGTTTAATTTGTTTTTATTCTGTTCGGGCTGAACATCTTCAAGAAGTGGCAAACAAAAGCTTATATTGTTTATATTGTACATACAGGTATATTGAAAGATAGGATTTTTTTCAATAAGACAACTATTACAAGACAAGACAAGACTATTACTTACCAAAATGTTAAACACAATAGTATATATATTTTAAATGAATAGTCACAATTTGGAAAGCAGGTTGATTTTAATGTTAATGATATATTTTGTCTCAAAATTAATTGCCCATGTCAATTTAATTATCCGAATTTTAAATAACGCGGTTTTTCTATTATCCGGAGGTCCGATCATGCTTCTCGAGTCTGGTCCCAGTTATTTCGTATAATTGTATTTATTCAGTAATCGGGTTTGGAATTTTTTAATGTATCATGAAGTGTAACATACGTAAAAAGGGCTTTGTTCTATCGGTCAATATTTATACGTGTAGAAAAAAATTGATTGTTTAACATTTTTATCAAAGCTGTTGGCAACTCTACGCTCAGCTGTGGCCAACTGATAAGAGGTGGACAGATCAGATCACATTGATGGTTATTTTTGTTTTTGTGTTTCAATTTGTGAAGATCGCAATTGTGACATCCGCTCAAAATGGAAGTTAAAGTTTTGGAAGTCAACAAAACACTGCCCTTTGGTAAGATTGATAAGGAACAGCATTTATTTATCTCACAGATAATTTTGTACAGATCCAACGCTCCTAACGGTCAACATTTCACTGCGTCAAGTTGAGGAAATTGCTTTAAGCATCTCACAGCGTTACCAAGTGAGTGGAGTCAATGAGATTGCTTGGGCACTGCGTGCTCTGATGTTGACCGATTTAACAACCTTGGCCGGAGATGATACGGCTGCCAACGTGCGACGACTGTGTCTACGTGCTTGTTATCCTTTTGAGCCACAGTTCTTTGACAAATTCTTTGAAAGGGCACTTCTCTCGGATATGCACACGGCAGCTGTGTGCGTGTATCCAGCTCGAGTAAAGGATGCCTATGGAGCGTTGCAGCAATATGATATGCTGGATAAAGTAGCTATTGCCGCTGTGGCTACAGGATTTCCCACGGGACAATATGGTTTGCAGACTCGTCTGCAAGAGATTAGCCATGCCATATTGGCCGGAGCAACTGAAATCGACATTGTAATCAATCGTCAGTTGGCACTAGTAGGAGATTGGGAGGCATTGTACAATGAGGTGGTTCTGATGCGTAGTGCCTGCGGGGAGAGAGCTCATTTAAAGACTATATTGGCCATCGGAGAACTTGGAACCATGGAGAATGTATAACTAAAGGAATCCAAAAACAAACAACTATTAATTTTGGCTTTTCTTAAAGGTATACAAAGCCGCTATGGTTTGCATGTTGGCTGGAGCGGATTTCATAAAAACATCCACCGGCAAAGAGGCTGTGAATGCCACTCTACCCGTTGGTCTGGTCATGATCTTTGCCATACAAGAGTTCAAGCGTCGCACATGTCAAATTGTTGGCCTAAAACCGGCCGGCGGAGTACGCACAGTGCGCGATGCCATTGCTTGGATGACTCTGGTAAACGAAACTTTGGGCATGCGCTGGTTACGTCCCTCACGTTTTCGCTTTGGCGCCTCTGGCCTGCTAGATGATATCGAGCGGGTGGTACGTACCGGCGTGGCCAAGCTAGAGGCAGAGGAGGCTGCCAAGTTAAAGAGTTCAGCACCGGAAGTGCCAGAAGAAACTGCCGCTGAAGCTTTTTGCAAGGAGTTGCGCAAAAAGAACGAAGCCGAATAGATTACAAACTCAACCAGGGACTCAACTTGGACAGGGATTACAATGTATATTTTTGTGTTTTGCATTTACAAATTAAATAAGTTGATTTCTATGTTAGTGGCTTTGCAGATTTCTTGTAATTGTAGGCTAACTGAGCTGGTGCTGCCATCAGATCCTCCTCGTATGCTCCACCGCTTAGATCATCATTGTCGGGAACAGCCTTTACCTGCATATCCACAGCGAAAAATGAGTCATCGAAGTTAATACGATTTCGCTCATCCTGCTCTAGATACATGGCCTTGGGTGGACCGCCTGACATGCCGACGCCATCCATGGCCTTTTCATAGGTATTCAACCATTTGAGATTCAGATTAATATGCTTGGCTCCAGATTTGAATTTCTTTGGTTGTTTCTTTGGCTTATCTGCATAGTAATTGTGCGTATCTGGCTGCTGAGATGGCAAAGGTGGCGGAGCGAATTTCTCCAGACGCCGACTCTTGGCATCCAGCTTGGGTTCTATATGCTCAAAGAGTGGCAAATAGAAATTATAAGGCTGCTCTGTGGGTGGCAGCAAACGCTGCTGTGGCGGCTGTTGCTGCTCTTGAGGCGGTACTTGCCATTGCCCATTAGTTTCACTTGCCATGGCATCCGAGTCCCCGGCTCCCCCTTGTGATGTACCAAAGATCTCTCCTGCCTGCCTTAAAAGATGTTCCAATCGTTCTATGGTTATTATATGTGGATGTAACAGCTGCACATCATCATGCCGCAGACTCCTTCGACTTCTCTCCGTGGGCATGCTAGCTGCCAAAGAGCCGCAAATACCCAGTATCAACTGGAAATTAAGGAAGTACGTAACATGTTTATAGAGGACGAGTTTTAGTTTCAGTTTACACACTCACTATTAACATCAGCTTCAGTTTATTCATGTTTAAAATCCACCCCAATTAATGGTCTTTCTTCATTTATCCGTTACAGTTACCAACATTCACTTTCGACGAGCTGCACATAAATAGTAAGGCCTGCATGGATCTGGCCAAATCATTTATACTCCACATCTGTCTGCCTCTCTTTCTATCTCTCGTGGATCTCATGAAAAAACGGAAGCTGCCGGAGCTAAACAAGTTTTTCCTCACAGAAACTGGTGGTGGTGCACATGCAGGCATAATAATGTTAATGTAACATACAAGACGTGACAAAACCCAAACCTGAACCCGAGCCTATAGTTGAAGTTGAACAAACCTGGCCACTGGCAGTTTGTCACTCATAATGAGTTCGAGCCAAGAGGCAATTCGAAATGTTGGGAAAATTGTTCCAATACAAAAGTCGGCCGTTTTAAACCAGGGAAAAGGAGTAGCTAGTAGGGGCCAGGGAGGAGGCAATTACCCACGGTCGTTGACCTAGCCACAAGGAGCGCAGCTCAAATTTATTACAGAGGGTTGTACAAAAAGTAACTGCTAAGTATTATCTATACAAAGATAGGATATAAAGTTGTTCTCTTACGATGATGATAATGATTTCCCCCTCCAGCTACTTTACACTTTTGACAGCTACGCTCGTATGCTTTTACACAATTATTTCCGCCGCATTGCGGGACATATAATAATGATGATGTTGAATTGTTTGTTGAATGTTGTGAACTCGTTTGGATTGTCCCCATAGCCGTAAAAGTGCAAGTTCAAAGCTGCAGGAAATCACCGAGATCGTTGAGAGAAAAAGTGTAACGACCAGAAAACTTGTTCATTGACTTGACTTTATTCCAAATCACCTAATCACATGGCTCTTCGACATCTCTGTCCTATTCTCTCCTTAGCCCTGCCTCAGTTCGGGCAGTCCTTTAAGAATAACATCAAGAGATTTTAGATCTTTGTTAACAGTTTCACTCAGCACTTCCATTGCCTTCTGTTGCATGGTCAAAAATGTTTTCATCTCATCCTCGGCTTCCTTGTCGATGGCATATCCGGCTACTGCTCCATTGCCAGCAAATTGATTGCGCTGCATTCGCATCTGAGAGAGTAATTCACTCAGACGTCCTTTGAACTGGGTAGGAGCCGATACAACAGCCTGCAAATTCTGGAGCTTGGTGCGCAATTCCTCCTCTTCGGGTGTGAGAGAAGTGCCTACCTTTCGAGTGCACTCCTGCTTAACTATGATCTGTATAAGGGGAAACAACTGTTTAGCAATGGTTACTTCCAGCGTAAGACCAATTTCCCTTACCCTAAGTATGCGATGACTAAGCTCGGCTAGTTTTCTTTTGTGCTCCAAGATCTTGGCTGTAGCTGTGGCATGTCGTTGCTTTAGCTCGGTCAGTTCATTCTCCACCTTCTTCATGTAGAGGGCATGTGTGTCTGCTTCCTGTTCCTGCCATTTTACACGCCACTTCAAATCACCAAAACCGATCATGGGAACTGGTATAAATTTACTTGAATCTGGGTTATCCAAATTTGCCTGACGCCACATTCTTGGGTCCACACCCCGCGGCGGATTTTCTAAATACTCTTTCAACTGATCCTCATCGGGCAGGACCAGAGCCAACACCTCCACAATACCCAACTGATTGAGTTGAGGTTTTAGGTTAGCTTGATTTAAATATGTGGATAACTCGGTGGCCAATATCCGTTTAGTATCGATTTGAGCTGAGGCAAGTTGTTGTAATTTCTCCTCTACGTAAATGACCATTTGACATTTTTTGTTCTCCAGTTCCTTTATGCTGTCAATATGAACCAACATGTTGGGTTTGCTGCCGAAAAGAGTGTGCAGAGTCTGAACCACTTGTTGCTGTTGGGGTCTGCAGAATAAAAGAGATATTGGAATTAGTTTTGCGGGAATGTGCAATCAATCTGAACCTACTTAACAGCTGACAGCTCTCTGGCAAAATTAAGAGCCACCAATCCCAATTTGTTATCCTTGCCAGGCATTCTGCTATATCCAATTGCCTTAAATCGGCACAGATAATTCTCTTGGCTTATGTTGACGGGAGCGGCGCTCTGGGAATAGAATAATTTGCCGGTGCCCCACATCGCCTGCAGATAGTTCCACTTGGCCACAATATTATCTCGCTCGTCACCAAATATAGACACATTTAATATAGATTGGGCAAAGGCCTCATCTGCCGAAATAGGAGCTGGCTGCTGTTGAGGTTGTCCAAGCATAAAATTTGTGCCACCGAATCCACCAAAGCCGGGAGTGACAGTTGTGGTAGCCGGCTTACCGAAAGCTGTAAAATGATTATAAAATTCAGTTGGATTTGATAAGATTTTGAAGATTTATATAAAACCTACTGGAACCAAAAACGCTGCTACCAAAACCGGTTGACTGGTTACCGGTGACTGCTGCTGTTCCAAAGCCGCCAAATGCTGGTGCTGGGGCGGTTGTGGTTGTCGCACCAAAACCCCCAAAGGCTGATGGAGCTGAACTTGTAGCTGCGACTTGTTGGCCAAAGCCACTGAATGCTGGTGGAGCTGTTGACCCAAATAAGCTGGGCTGACTTGTGGCCGGAGTAGTGCCGAAACCACCAAATCCACCCCCACCAAGAGTTCCCAACGGTGCAGTGGAGGCAGTAACATTTGGAGTGGCGGTGCCAAAGCCTCCGAAGGTTGAGCCAGTTCCAAAAGCTGGGGCCGGAGCCGCAGCAGCTGGAGTTCCAAAGACGGGAGCAGCTGCAGGTGTAGTGCCAAAGGCGGGTGTAGCCACTGCTGGAGTCCCAAAGGCAGGCGCTGCCTGGGCTTGACCTGCAGTCGCTCCAAAGGGTGAACCAAATATTCCGGCAGCTATTAAGAGTAGAGATAAGGAAACAAAATAAAAATTTAGGTCGTTTAAAACTGATGTATGGCATCCGCGTTTTTGTCTCTTATCTCCCATCTTAGTTCTTTTTGGTCAACCAACGGCAGCGGATCAAGCGACGGCGATGATTTTAATTTTACTTATTCCATTTATTTTGCTTCTGTCTGTAGTGGCTTATGTGATTTTCATCATTCACCAAAAGGGGTAGGTGCTAGGATAAATAGCAATCTTTTCTTTTTATCCTGACATTCCCAATACCCAAATAGCCTCAATCCAATGGAAATACGCATCAATAGCTTCCAAGATGCTCAGAAGCTACTCAAACCTCTTCCAAGTGGCACAACGACGCCGCTTAGATATTTGGAAAAGGTGGCCTAATGCTTTCGAAAACTATAATGAACTTACGTTTTACCGGCGTGCTCGTGGCTCCCAGTTGTGTGTTGTTACCAAAGAATGACATGATTTCGACTGCTTATATATGTAAAATGGCTTCCGCTGATGTCCAATGTGCTAAGATATTAGGTTTTAATACTATATCATTCGATTTGGCATTAAAAATTGCATTAAATTCTAAAAAAAACTAAAATTTTGGCGCTTTCTTTTAGCAAATGTTTTCTTCTAATAGAGATGGACATCAATATGCCACTGCCAGGGTTGCATTTGTATAATGCTGTTATCGAAAAAATAATTAAAAATATGAAAGAAAAAACTCAGCACAAAAAATTAAATTTTAGAGATAAACAAGTATGACACAAATTTAGCAAGCTTTCAATTAATTAAAAAGTTAAGATAATCGATTCATCTCTATTTATATACCTCTTTCTTTTGATCTCCTTTGTGTCTTGGGAAAAATATTACAATTGCATTCATTCTTAGATTAGGGGTCGGCACAAAAAGAGCCACAAAAATAAAGAGCTAAAGAAGCCATACGTAAAATTAAAGAAACGAGCGCTAATGTTCGGCATACCATACAAAAGTTCCCGCTCTAATTACACGAACAAACAATCGACTGAGTTCCATCACTACTCACGACAACTGTCCCCCCGCACACACTTTAAAAAAGAAGCGAAAATGAGTAAATACACAGCAAAGTATTTGGAAGACAAGCTAAAAGAGCAGTTGCAAGCTCAATACGTTGAAGTCACAGACGAAACCGATGGCTGTGGAGGAAAGTTTAGCGTTATAGTTGTGTCGGAAGCATTTAAAGGCAAGACTTTATTACAAAAGCATCGATTGGTTAATAGTACTTTGGTTGAGGAACTTAAGGAAATACACGCGTTCTCACAGAAGTCTTACACCCCTGAAGAGTGGGAGAAAGTGCAAAAGCAATAACAACAACAACAACAACTATAGATGGGAACCTGTTGCTAAAACCTGAATATCCAAAAAACAGTCGAACAAAGAAAGTGAAAGGCAACGCAACACACCTCGGTGAGGAAGGGAAGCACAGCGGAAACGGAATTTGGAGTTTACGCCAATTACATAAAAAATCATTAAAATAAAAAAATATATGTAATATACAGTTTAGTACTCGACACTGAAGAAAACAATTTGTACACCTTGAGACGAAAAAACAACAAAATCTTTGCGGTCGGATCTAATTTGAAATTCAAATTTTAAACGATAAGAGACGACAAACGTTTATTTTCTGAACCGTACACAAAATGCTTCAGTTCCAGGTTCATGCTCCGGGCAAGGTTATACTCCATGGAGAACATGCAGTGGTTTATCAGCGTCCTGCTTTGGCCGCTGTTGTTGGATTGGGGACGAAACTTGAATTTCGACTGCAATTGGAAAGCCAAGTGGCCAGTTTTCAATTGGAGGCACTGAACTGCACGTTGGAGATCCAGCTTGGTGACTTTAATGCATTTCTCAACAATTTCCGTAGCCAAAATCCGAAGGGTAGCACCGCCAAGTTGTTGGAGGAAGTTCGTGGAGAGATAGATAAACAGCTAGAGCGGAGTAACAATGGCGTTCCCGCTTTAAAAGCGCCGGCGCAAAGAGCTTTTATTTCGATTTACTATTTGCTGGCCGGAGCTGTGCTTTCCGCTCCAGACGACCGGGAAATTACCCTTCAAAATGGGTTCCAAGTACATGTAGAGAGCGAACTGAACGTGGGCGCTGGCTTGGGCAGTTCAGCGTCGTTTGGTGCTGCCCTGGCGTCAGCGTTTCTCATCTTGACGGGCCACTTTGATAGTGAGTCTTATTCCGAACAGGAAAATTTGGCTTTGATTTCCCATTGGGCCTACGAATCGGAGCGGGTTAATCACGGCACACCCTCGGGAGTGGATAACACGGTCTGCACGTATGGAGGTATCGTGCGCTTCGTCAAGGGACAGGGCTTCCAATCGTTGAGCATACATAAGCCCCTAAATATCCTTTTGGTGGATAGTCGAGTAAGTCGCAGCACCGCTGATATCGTGGCTAAAGTTCGTCATCTTCGCGAAGCCTTCCCTCAGCTAATTGACGCTATTTGGCAAGCCTGCGAGGAGTTGGTAAAAGCTGCTATACCCCTATACGAAAGCTTTGGCAATGAGCAGGACGACAGTTCTAAGTTCGAGCAACTAGAACGTCTCTTTCAAATAAACAACGATCTACTCAAGGCAATTGGAGTGTCACATCCCAAGCTGGAACAGATCTTCACCATAGCATTTAAGCGGGGATTCTTCTCAAAGCTGACTGGAGCTGGAGCTGGCGGTTATGCCATTGTGTTGCTGCCCGAAAACTATCAAGGTAACGAGGTCTACTGGAAACTTAAGGAGGAGCTGGAGGCAGCGGGCTTTGGAATTCATGTGACAACAGCCGGTGGCGAGGGTCTACGGGTTAGTTCTCTTAAAAATTAAAGTATTTAATGTTTTTTTTTTTTTTTGCATTTGTACTTATACTGTATTTTACTCTTTGTGGGTTGACGTTAACTTAAAATAAAATTTTAAAAAGTTAATTTTTTCTTGGCCTATCTATCGTTGACTTCTGTCCCGCGACTTGTAGACAATGCCGCGGTGCTTCATATCCCTGAGTGTGGATTGGGGTAGAGTTCCAGAGACGGAAATTGCATAAATTCCCCGGGTAAATCGTGCTGGGAAACCACAAACCAAACAAATTCCATTAATTATATGTTTCTTTATTAGTATCAGTTTAATACATACTCAGTCTCTGCCATTTCGCGACCCAGGAATCAGTGGGCGTGGTTAGGGCTATAATACCATCGAAGTTGTTGCTTGTGTGATCATACACATTGTCCTTGTTGTTCTTCATCCTTAAGAACTCCTCGCAGTTCTCACAGCCATCCGTTTCAAATTGATCAAAACTCTATGAGAGAGACACCACAACAACAAGTAAGAGAGAATCATTTTTTAACATTGGAAAACTGCGTGGCTACACCTGGGCTAATCACTAGACACTTTACTTACCTTTATTAAAGAGCAAACTAGGCAGGCCCGTAGACCTCTTAGATCCTTTGGTATGGCATCAAAAGACATTTTGATTATTATTAAATATAGTTTTTTGGATTATTTTACGAAAATACTTAGACGCCGCTACCTCAGACGATGAAACTACAAAAACATCAATGTATATCGATAACAAAAATTACACTGAAAAAAATTTGTTGCGTTGCTTGTAGTTTAGAACCGCTTGCAGTGTTAGTTTACTTGCTTGCTTTAGTAAAAAGAAAAAAACAATAATTAACATTATTAAATTAGATTTCAGCTGGAGTCTACATTTTTTACTCACATTTCTTCACTTAAACTCACTCATTTTAAAAGCCAAACATGTAACAATCAATGTAAAAATGATGTAGAAAAGTAATGAATGTAGATACCAAATGTCAAAAAATTTCGCGCTACAAGCAAAATTTGAATTGTTGTCGAACTGTCGACTGGGCTACCACCACGCCCGGGTAGAACTACAAAATGATTAACTATTTTAAGCTTATTATAGCCTTAATTGCTCCATCATTTTTATTTTTTATTTAGACTAATTTAAAAGCCAAAGGCAAACAAATTTAAAAAATGTTGCTTTTGAAACTGCCATTTGTTTGAAAATTTTGCCCGATATTGTTTCCACTCAGCAATAAAGGTTTTGGGAAGGTGATGTCATATACGATATTATGGTAATATATAATGGAGTTATTTTAATAACCTCTTAATTACAATTTTTATTAAAGCTTAGTCTAACAAATCCAATGTAGTACTTATTGTTCGATTGCTTAATTAACATTACTATAAATTGATAATAATCTTTTCTTTTCCGGGTTTTGGTTTTACTCTTATTCTTTTGCCATAATAATCTTCATTCACCTCAAAATGTAGCACCAGCGAGCCTAAAAAACGTATGGGATTGAGGTCAGTAAAATTAAACGAAATTTTGTATTCTTGCAATGGTATATGTGGCAACGTCAAATCATCCAAATAGAAATTTCGAGCGAATAAATGACCCTAAAAAATTAAAAACTTTTGAGAGTTTATTAAGAGTAGTTGAAAAATATTCTTACCATGAAGGGACAGCTGTGGTTGACGTTTGTTAGACTCATAAAATGATAAAGGGAATACCTTTCCAAAAAATTTGATGGTTTTCCACTGCCAATCAATCGACAAACATTATATTCAAGATGTAGTCCAAATGGTTTATACAGATGCATAAAGTCTCTGTAAAACAGGTCAATACGCATCTAAATTTTTTAGAGAACAGCACTATTATTTCAAATTCAATTCATTTCCATTCATATTTCAATTCATATTAGAAACTTACGCTCACATTTTCAAGGCTTCCTACAATATCACAATCCATATTCAACACGGAACGTGTCCAGTTTAAGGGTTTCAGTGAACATGTTACATTTTCAATGTGTCTTTCATTTGCCGTACACTCAATTTTCTTGATTTTTATGTAGACATCATTGGCAAAAATCTGTAATTATCCGTAAAGATCCGGGTTACCCCCGGTTCAATTTTGCATGGAGGACTAGCACTTACGATTGTAATCCAACATAAAATTGTGACCGTTGTACCAGCCTTCCAACACGACATGTTCCAACGATTTAAGTATGACATTTTCTCAGCTATCTGAATATCTCTAAATTTGTGTATCAGTATAATGACTGTTTAATTACCAACTACATTTAAAAACAAACAAATTAGTACAAAAAATCGTAAACGCATTTATTCGTTATGCGCGGGTGGATCGAATTCTATAAGCAATTTCGCCAAATTATTTTGTTTTGTATGAAATTTTTATTTTATAAAAAGAGTTTTAGTAAACGTAACGATGATAAGAAGCGGGCCATTCTACCAATGCAGAAAACGTTGGAAAGGAAGCTGCAAATTGAACGGCCAGCTCATCGCCCTCATCGCCCATGCAGTGTCCTGAGATGCCCAATTGGAGAAGTGCTACATTAAAGTTTCCATTTGATTTCTGCAGCTCTATGAAGAAATTTAAGGGAGCATCGTTTGAACCATATGAAGAGTAAATGTGGTACGGAGCGGGATATGTAGTTGGATCGTCAAGCATCGTGCGAATGAATGACCAATTGCCAATTGTCACATCCTCGTAGGGTTGAACAAATATACTCATATGATCGGGGCCGGTTAGATTGAATTCCAATCGAACTGTCGTAGCATCTGACAAGACTGTCTTACTCAGGAGCTCTAAGGTTGGCACGCATGGTGGATTAATTGTCTCCTCGCGAGGCAGCCACATTTCCTGTAAGCGCCTACTGTACCATCTGTCATCGTACAGAGGAACTCCACAGAACATGTATTTCTCACAGTCGGATTCCAGGCTAATAAGTCCAGTAAGATTGACATAGGGCTCTAGCGGAGCAGCCTTCCGGCGATCCTGGAAGTTGAAGAGATAGCCCGACTCATCTTTGCTCACAGTGCCGTCATATTCGTAGAAAATACGGCGCACTTGCTAAAAGTAAATTTGATTTAGAACAGTTTCCATATGAAATGGTTAACAAAAACCACTTACCAGATAGGGCACTCGCTGCACGTTGGTCTTTGCACGATAGGGGAATCCCAGTTCAGTGGAGCTAGCCGCGTATATACTCAAGGCAGTTAGGCCCAACAGAGCCAAAAATACCAAGCTAGGACGACGGTAAATGTTCACTAGCAGGACCAGAAAACCCAAACCGAAGATGGTTCCCATGGCAGTTAGAGCCGAAACAATCAGATCTGGATTGGTCGAAGCGCCATAGCGACCCATCATGGGAGTCAGCACCACAACAAATGTGTAGAACAGGTAGCTGTTGTACAAGAAGGGGAAGACTTGAGCTATCTTCAACAGTCCGGTCCAGGCGTAGCCACGATCTTGCAATGTGGTCAGCAGATTAAGTGCCAATGGAATGACGTAGAAGATCAGAGTCCAAGTGATCACATAGGTGGAGCGCAGACCATAGTAATTGATTGCAATGGCCAGAACGGCTAAAACAACAGCATGGCCATGCAAGGCCAATTGAATTTGAGAAGGATAGGAAATTTTGGGCTAGATTTGAAAATAGGAAAATATGAAATATTAATTGAAGATATCAAAGGAATGGAAACATTAATAATGACTCACACTACGCTGTAGCTTGAAGTAGATATAGGCGGGCAAACTCAATCCAAGCAGACTTGGGCTTACATATAGGCCAATCACCAGAATGGGATGGCTGTAATACGACAGTGATAGACCATATTTGTCCAGCACATAGGCCACCACAATGGGCAGGGCCAGTCCGAGGACAAATCCTATCACTTGTATAACCAGCACAACAATACCCCAAAGCAGGGCAGTCTCCAGGGTGATGTTAGATTTGGCAGAAATGCGCCATAGAGAAACGAAGACAAGGATAAGAGCAGCTGCAGCCACTCCGTAATTCAAATAGACACCATTGCTAGCTGAGTAGCTCACGAAGAATAGTCCCAGGAAATCAAAGAAAACAGCATGACCAGATTCGTTAGCCTGGCAGGAGAAAGTCATTTGAATTGGCTAAGCTTTTTCTTGATTTATTTCGAGTATTTACCTCAGTGTCAAAAAGTTCTGTGGCATTGGAAAGTGCACGGACTAGATTGAGCAGATTATCTCCAGTGTTTTGCAAAGATTCTTGGGGTATCACATCCAGGCGATCGTTTAAGGTGTGATAAACAAAACCATTGATGACCTGGGCAATATCCAGACCTAGAGCAATGAACAATTTCTTTAGTTCTTATCTAAACTGTTGACCAGACCATAAATCATAGTAAACGTACCAATCAAAGAGCCATAAGTATTAAAGATTTGAAAGTCAGTATCGGAAGGTAGCAAACCAGTCTGGAAAATTTCCTCACCCATTGTAGTGGCAAATGGATGTTTCGCATTTTTTTTATAGTACTAGATAAAGACAACGTTGGGTCAAATTTCATTGCTGGTTTCTAGAATTTACTTACATCCACCAACCAAGGATTGCCTGGACCAGTCTGAAAGAGAATTTCGCGACCACCACTGCCAGCACAATCCAGATTGATCACAGCTCTGCAAGGATACATAGATTTACACCAACGTTCTTTAGAGAAACTGTCGGAGGAACTTACTTGCAGAAAGGTGCCCATTTGTGTTGGGTAATGAATCCATGCGATCCCTGCAGCGGGTTCTCCTCAGCTCCGTTTAGCAGGAAAACAATGGGATGACTAAATGTCTGTCTTGTCGTTCCAATAACCCTGAGGACTTCCAAAATCGAGACGATCATATGCCCAGCATCGCCCACCGAAGGACTCGTGGGCTGGGAATCAAAATGGCTGTTGACCAAGAGGTACGTTTCACTGGTGGAGTTTTTGGGACTAAGTTTGACGACTATATTCTGGATACTCTGATACCGATTGAGAATTGTATTGTAAATATATTCTCCAGTCGGTCTTTGCACATCAATTTCCAAATCAAAGAAGTCATCCAGAATTTCCTCTTTGATGATGGCCAACTGATCTAGTAGGTACTGTACAGTATCTACTTCGTTTCCTTGACTGCCAACCACCTTGGTGCCAATACTGGCGAAACCAGAGAGCGTTCTATAGGCTCGTTCAGCAATGAAGACACCCTCCTTTGACTCATTGATGGTCAGTGGAGTAGGCAGGCGATAGAATAGTGGCACTACCACGGAGAAGAAGAGCAGGCCCCAGAATAGCAGGAAGCCACTGCCAAAATACCAAGGAAGTTGCGATTTAAGCACTACTTTGGCCATCTTTTTGGGAATCGAGGTTGAGGAGCCTTCCTCGATGCTCTCATCGTTAATCTGTTGAGTGGTTGAGTTAAAGTTAAATTGAATAACTTATTAATCTACTTATCCTTACAAGTTTGTCCTTGTCACCCATTGTAATCGACTTTTGCACGATCTTTCCTATGGTAGAACTACTTGGCTCTCACCAAATCGTAGTTCCTTTTATATAAAATTTGCCCCTAGTTGGGCACTTATCAGACAATACACATTTGAATTATACAAAATCATTTAGGGTTTTATTTACGACTTCTGCTCCAAAAGTACTCGACAGCATATCGCTAAAGTGAGCGCCATAATCGAATCAATTAAGGCAAAAATTGAGCTATCACTTTCCAACCCGAGGGTAGGGTGAAGGGGTTGCCAGATTGTAGATTGGTAAGAAAAAGAAACTTAAAATCGAGAACAATTGTTATCAGTTCAGCACTAAATCGGTATTGTTTATCTCTATAAGAATTACTTGTACAATATCTTAGATCAACTCTTGCCGTCAATAGATTTACGATTGATTTATAATGGACGCACTTACCGACGATCTTATGCACTTGCGAAAAGGGTATTATCATCATAGAATATGGTTTAAATTACAGACATATTTGTCTTAAGAATAATCACTTGGTTTTTTTATAGGAGCTTGATTTTGTGGTTTAGTGTAAAGTTTAAATTTTGATTAAGTTACATTTTTCGCTCCTTCCGACCCTATTAATTGAAAAGGAGTGTTTTTTTTTCTATAATTTGTAAGATATCATTACTCATTACATCATTACTCATCACTTCAAATCAAAGTTATACACCCAAATATGTTTTAGCAAGATTACTTATTGGGATCAGTTGGACGTTAGCGGCGTTTAAATGCTCGAGTGCTTGAGAGATACCTTTTTTAGTGTAAGGCATGGAAAGCATCGAAAGCGTATACAAACTTCGAAATGGTCAAAGGTAGCCTAGCCGTCTGATTTAGTGAAATTTACCATTATCTTTCTTCTTCTAACCTCAGCGAAAACTGGTCTAGACTTGTTGCCAGCTGATGTCTATCAGCTTATCAAGATTGAATAATTTAATTCTTAAATAAGCCAAAAAAAAAAAAAAAAAAAAAAATGAACAGATATGAGGTAGCTTATATGAATGTTCTTGATAAGCATCCAAGTCATGAGTCGAACCATTAAATTTTGCATGTTGACCCTTTTGGAAGTGGCAGAGCTATATAGTATATACAATTAGATTTATTTATCCAATTTTCATTAAATATTCGGTGTATTTGTAAAAATGATCTAAGTACCAAATCTGGTGGAAATATTCAAATAAACAAAAAAGTTGTTTTCATTGGAAAAGTTTTTCCGATTGCTGATGGGAGCTATCCGATCTTAACAAAAGTTGCGGACCACAACAATACACACTAGGAGCGGGTTTTCAGCGCGCTAAAATAGACGGACGGGCGGACAGACGAACATGGGTATCAAGTGTAGCTTAGCCCCAAAAGCCACAGGGCCGAGTTAACTTGGGCCGTGGAGGAGGATCCATGTGATTGTGCTACTCTTGGTCTCAATGGGGAACCAACTTTTTATATAAAAAGACACAAGAGAACGACTAAAACTCCAAGACACTATTTTCGATTGATTGGGAGCTTTATAATATAGTGGTCCGAACCAGCTAAAGTCGCGATATACTGAAGCCATCATGCAAAATTTCAGCACTACATTCTACATGAAGTCGTCTCGTGATACTGATTAAGATGCTTTCTTCTAAGCGCACTTAAATTAATTAGTTCTGAAGTAGATGGTAAAAAAGTAATTGCAAAATAATTATATTTTATATAATGTTTATTTTATTAAGCATGGCTTAGTAATTGTAACGATGATAGATGGCAGGCCATTGCACTAAAGCAGCAAATGCTGGGAAAGAATCGGCAAATTCTTGGGCAAGCTTATCGCCCTCTTTGTCCATACAGTGTCCTGAAACTCCCATTTGGACTAGTTGCACATTGAAGTCACCATCCGATTTTTTTAGCTCAATGAAGAAGTTATATGGACCATTGTTTTCCCCATACGAGAAATAGATTTGATATGGAGCGGGATATGTAGTGGGATCCACTAGCATTGTGTCGACAAACGTCCAATTGCTAATGGTCACATCCTCATTGGGCTGAATGAACACACTCATATGATCGGGGCCGGTAAGATTGAACTCCAAACGCACTATCGTGGCATCTGACGACGAGACAGTCTTACTCAGGAGCTCCAAGGTAGGTACGCATGGTGGATTAATTGGCTCTTCGCGAGGCAGCCACATGAGCTCCGAAGCAGCTGCAACCCAACGGCTATCGAAAAGCGGTTGTCCACAGAACATGTATTTCTCACAATCCGATTCAGCGCTAACAAGTGCAGTAAGATTCATTAAAGGCTCTAGTGGAGCAGCCTTCCGACGATCCTGGAAGTTGAAGAGATAGCCCGACTCATCTTTGCTCACAGTGCCGTCATATTCGTAGAAAATACGGCGCACTTGCTAAAAGTAAATTTGATTTAGAACAGTTTCCATATGAAATGGTTAACATAAACCACTTACCAGATAGGGCACTCGCTGCACGTTGGTCTTTGCACGATAGGGGAATCCCAGTTCAGTGGAGCTAGCCGCGTATATACTCAAGGCAGTTAGGCCCAACAGAGCCAAAAATACCAAGCTAGGACGACGGTAAATGTTCACTAGCAGGACCAGGAAACCCAAACCGAAGATGGTTCCCATAGCAGTCAGAGCCGAAACAATCAGATCTGGATTGGTCGAAGCGCCATAGCGACCCATCATGGGAGTCAGCACCACAACAAATGTGTAGAACAGGTAGCTGTTGTACAAGAAGGGGAAGACTTGAGCTATCTTCAACAGTCCGGTCCAGGC
Organism: Drosophila nebulosa; assembly: GCA_024703675.1. Taxonomy (NCBI): domain Eukaryota; kingdom Metazoa; phylum Arthropoda; class Insecta; order Diptera; family Drosophilidae; genus Drosophila; species Drosophila nebulosa. The sequence goes on along the minus strand of CM045725.1, from coordinate 8,708,472 downwards.
GTAGCCACGATCTTGCAATGTGGTCAGCAGATTAAGTGCCAATGGAATGACGTAGAAGATCAGAGTCCAAGTGATCACATAGGTGGAGCGCAGACCATAGTAATTGATTGCAATGGCCAGAACGGCTAAAACAACAGCATGGCCATGCAAGGCCAATTGAATTTGAGAAGGATAGGAAATTTTGGGCTAGATTTGAAAATAGGAAAATATGAAATATTAATTGAAGATATCAAAGGAATGGAAACATTAATAATGACTCACACTACGCTGTAGCTTGAAGTAGATATAGGCGGGCAAACTCAATCCAAGCAGACTTGGGCTTACATATAGGCCAATCACCAGAATGGGATGGCTGTAATACGACAGTGATAGACCATATTTGTCCAGCACATAGGCCACCACAATGGGCAGGGCCAGTCCGAGGACAAATCCTATCACTTGTATAACCAGCACAACAATACCCCAAAGCAGGGCAGTCTCCAGGGTGATGTTAGATTTGGCAGAAATGCGCCATAGAGAAACGAAGACAAGGATAAGAGCAGCTGCAGCCACTCCGTAATTCAAATAGACACCATTGCTAGCTGAGTAGCTCACGAAGAATAGTCCCAGGAAATCAAAGAAAATGGCATTACCAGTATCATAAGCCTGGCAAGAAAAAAAAACATTAAAATTGGAATGGGAAGAATCAAATTTTTGTTTGTACTCACTGCAGGATCAAACAGTTCTGTGGCATTGGAAAGTGCGCGGACTAGATTGAGCAGATTATCTCCAGTGTTTTGCAATGATCCTTCGGGTATCACATCCAGGCGATCGTTTAAGGTGTGATAAACAAAACCATTAATGCACTGGGCAATATCCATACCTAGAATAATGAGCAATTATTATCTGAGCTTTTGAGTGCATTCTAATAAATATACCAATCAGTGAGCCATAAGCGGTGAAGATACCAAAGTCAGTATCAGAGGGCAGTAATCCAGTCTGGAAAATTTCCTCACCCATCGTAGTGGCAAAGTGATGTAATGCATATTTTTTGTAGTACTAGAAACACGCAAATAAAAATCGAACAAAAGTTAGGTAGACTGTCATTTTTAGCTTCTTAGAAGCTGCTTACATCAACCAGCCAAGGAGCGCTGGGACCAGTCTGGAAAAGGATTTCGCGACCACCACTGCCAGCTGCATCCAGATTAATCACAGCTCTGCAAAGATACATAGAATTATACCAAACTTATTGGAAAGAAACTGTCCGTGAACTTACTTGCAGAAAGGTGCCCATTTGTGTTGGGTAATGAATCCATGCGATCCCTGCAGCGGGTTCTCCTCAGCTCCGTTTAGCAGGAAAACAATGGGATGACTAAATGTCTGTCTTGTCGTTCCAATAACCCTGAGGACTTCCAAAATCGAGACGATCATATGTCCAGCATCGCCCACCGAAGGACTCGTGGGTTTGGAGTCAAAATGGCTGTTAACCAAGAGGTAGGTTTCGCTGGTGGAGTTCTTTGGGCTCAGTTTGACGACTATATTATGGATATTGTGATAATAATTGACCATTGTTTTCCAAATGTAGTTTCCCGTCGGCCTCTGCACATCGATTTCCAAATCAAAGAAGTCATCCAGAATTTCCTCTTTGATGATGGCCAACTGATCTAGTAGGTACTGTACGGTATCCACATCGTTTCCTTGGCTGCCAACCACCTTGGTGCCAATACTGGCGAAACCTGAGAGGGTCTGGTGGGCACGTTCAGCAATGAAGAGACCTTTGTTCGACTCATTGATGGTTAGTGGAGTAGGCAGGCGATAGAATAGTGGCACTACCACGGAGAAGAAGAGCAGGCCCCAGAACAGCAGGAAGCCACCGCCAAAATACCAAGGAAGTTGCGATTTAAGCACTACCTTGGCCACCTTTTTGGGAATCGAGGTCGAGGAGCCTTCCTCGATGCTCTCATCGTTAATCTGTTGAGTGATTAACTTGAAGTTAAATTGAATAACTTATTAATCTACTTATCCTTACAAGTTTGTCCTTGTCGCCCATTGTAATCGACCCTTGCACGATCTTTCCTATGGTAGAACTACTTGGCTCTCACCAAATCGTAGTTCCTTTTATATAAAATTTGCCCCTAGTTGGGCACTTATCAGACAATACACATTTGAATTATAATCATTTAGGGTGTCATTTATGGGTCCTTCTTCAAGAGTACTTGAGAGCTTAATCGCTAAAGTGTGCGCCATAATCGAAACAATTAGGCTATCACCTTCTAAAACGAGGGTGGGTTGAGGCGAATTGAAAGAGTTATTTTTGCTCGATCTCTGTGCCAAGTAGTTGCACAATATTTTCGATCCACTCTCGCTCTTATGATCGATTTATGAGGGTCACACGTTGCTTGGTTTTTTGTTGATAAATTATGTTTCTCCTTATAGCTGCGGCCACACCAAAATTTGACTAAACTTGTTGCCAGCTAATTTACTGATGTCTGGTGTGGGTTTTTTTTCTTAATCACCATATCAAGATCGAATATTGGATAAGAGATAATACATGCTTTTCGATTATGCTTTATTTACTTTTATTTCTTTTAGAAAATATAGTGATCATATGTGGCTGGCCAATCGACAGTCACTGCAAAAGGTGGAATAGTTTTACGGAACTTTGCACTAAGGGCATCGCCAGTGCTGTTAATATAATGGCCAGCTACAGCAACTTCCAGCGTAGGAACGTCAAAGTCGCCATCGGGTTTCTATATATAAAAATGAAAGAAATTATTAATATACTCTAAATGTTTCAAAAGAAATATGTCACTCACGTAAAGGTCTATGAAGAATTCCATTGGGGAATTATCTTTGCCATAGGAGAAATAAATATGATATGGAGGAGGGTAAGTGTTTGTCGTTCCGGGTGCTTGAATATAGCTGGTCAGGAAGGACCAATTGCTGATGACAACATCTTCGTAGGGTTGGATAAACAGACTCATATGGTCGGGTCCCGTTAGTGTGTATTCCAGACGAGCAGTTGTATTATCCGCTTGAATTGTCTTGCTAACTAATTCCAGAACAGGCGTTCCTGGTGGTTCAATGGGCTCTTCTCTGGGCAACCACATTATCTTCTCGCGGTTCTTAACCCAGCGATGATCGTACAGGGGTTGACCACAGAACATTTTGGTATTGCAATCCGCTGCAATGCTAACCAAACCGGTGACATTCACTTTGTATGCCTTAAGAGGCGCAACACCACGACGATCCTGGAAATTGAAGAGATAGCCCGACTCGTCTTTGCTGATGGTTCCATCATATTCATGGAAAACGCGACGAACATGCTAAGGAAAATAAACTTCAATAGTTATTTTATGGGGATAAGAGATGTGACTAGATACTAACCAAGAAGGGAATTCGCTCCAAATTGGTTTTGGGACGATAAGGGAAACCAATTTGGGTCGAGGTGGCTGCGTACAAAGTTAAGCCACTTACAGCCAACAGGATAACCAGGACAAAGCTCGGACGTCGGAACATATTGATGAGTGGAAGCTGTAAAGAGAAGGCAATTATCAATTATACAAAATATTCTGCTTAAGAAAAAAAATGGGAAACTTACCAAGAAACCTAACGACAAAACTGTTCCCAACGATGTCAGAGCGGAAATTACCAAATCTGGATTGGTGCTCCTAGAGAAAGAATGGTTAATTTGAGTAGAATTCTAAAAACTTCTGTCTATAATAAAACTTACCTGCCAAAGCGACCCATCATGGAAACCAACAGAGTCAGGAAAGTGTAGAACAGATAGCTATTGTAAAGGAAGGGCAAAACCTGAGTCGCCTTGAGTAGTCCACTCCAAGAGTAGCCGCGATCATGAAGAGTTGTCAGCAAATTCAGAGCCAGCGGAATGACATAGAAGATTAGAGTCCAGGTGATGATATAGGCAGAGCGGAGTCCATAGACAGTGAGAGCAATGCCCAAAAGAGCCAAGACAACAGCATGGCCATGTAGAGCCAATTGCAGGTGATGGCCAAATGAAATCTTGTCCTAGAAGCCGAGAAATCACATGTGAACATAATATGTAAGTCCCAAAACTTATGCATTGCGAACTTACATTTCGCTGCAATTTAAAGTAGATGAATGTAGGCAAACTTAATCCCAAGAGACTTGGACACACATACAGGCCAATGAGCAAAGCCGGTGTGCTAAAGTAGGTCAAAGAGAGACCATACTTGTCCATCAAGTAGGCCACCACAACGGGCAGACCGACACCCAAAACAAAGGCAAGGAGTTGCAAAATAAAGATCAGGATAAACCAGCTGGACACATAGCAAGTGGTCACATGTGACACCGCTGCTATGCGCCAGAGGGAAATGAAAACTAGCAACAAACTCAGACCCGCCACAACATAGTTGAGGTAGACGCCATTGGTTTCCGAATAGCTGATCAAATACAAACCAAGGAAGTCAAAGAAGACAGCATGACCACTTGCATGGGCCTGGAATCGAAATCCTTCATTAAGGGGAAATTTATTTGCCAATATATAGAACAACTTACCGCAGGATCATGCAATTCGGTGGCATTGGACAATGCCCTTACTAGACTCAGCACATTTTCACCAGTATTTTGATAGGCATTGCGGGGTATGGCATCATAGCGATCGTACTTGGTGTGATAGAGGAACCCATTGATGCACTGGGCCATGTCCAAACCTGGCATTGGCATTATGTGGACAAATAGCTAAATTAACTTTTCTCGTAACGATATAATTGAATTCTGAACATACCAACGAGGTTTCCATACTTGGTCCATATAGTGAAGTCCGTGTCGGAGGGCAGCAAACCGGTTTGAAAGATTTCCTCAGCCATGGTATTGGCAAAAGGATGTTTAGCATTTTTCTTATAGGCCTATAAGTGAAAACATGAAGCAACTTTTGTCTGATAATCTACATAAGTTACATACATTAAGCAACCAAGGATTATTGGGTCCACTTTGAAAGAGAATTTCACGACCACCACTGCCAGCTGCATCCAGGTTGACAACAGCTCTACAAAGATATATGTATAGATTCACATCAACTTCTTTAGAACAAACTGTTCAGGAACCTACTTGCAGAACGGTGCCCATTTGTGTTGGGTAATGAAACCATGCGAAGCCTGCAAAGGATTCTCCTCAGCTCCGTTCAACAGAAACACAATCGGATGCTCAAATGTCTGCTTTGTCGTGGACATTACTCTAAGCACCTCCATAATAGTGACCACCATGAATCCTGCATCGCCAGCCGATGGACTAGTGGGCTTAGAATCGAAATGACTGTTCACCAGCAAGTAACTCTCGCTGGTGGTATTCTTGGGACTTAATTTGACCACAATATTCTGCACACCCTGATACTGATTGATCATGGTCCAATGGATGTATGAGCCCGAAACGACTTGCACATCGATCTCCATATCGAAATAATCGGTTAAAACATTTTGCTGTATCAATTGCAATTCACTCAGAAGATAGGACACTGTCTCAATTTCGTTGGCATTGCTGCCCACCACTTTGGGACCTATGCCGGCCAGATGGTATAGATTATTTTGGGCCCTTTCGGCTATGAACACTCCCTTATTGGTATCTTCGATGGTCAATCCTGTGGGCAGACGATAGAAGAGTGGGATAACGACAGCGTAGAAGAGCAGAACCCAAAACAAGAGGAAACCGCTGGCCAAGTACCAGGGAACTTTGGTGTTCTGCTGTTGCTGCCTTCGTTTCAGGCTCGATCCACTCAAGGATTCGACAGGCTCATCGGAAATCTACAAAGCAATGTAATATTCAAGAAATTATTTCACAGATCAGAATATTTATGTATTTGTCTGCCCCAAGACCCTTACAAGCTTGTCCTTGTCGCCCATCTCGACTTTTCGTTGCAGTCTTAAATGGAACTACTTGGATATAACTGGTCTCCGCTTGCCTTTATATGGACACATTTTGGGCATAATCATTTGATAAAAAATAAAAACGCTTTATGATATTTATCGTAATCATTTCAATTGATTACAATTAAATTCGAGGGTGGTTCCTTTCAAAAGCAATTAAGAGAACTAAGCGTGCCCAAAAAGTTCCTCTTCTTTCTTCAAAGTTGTGCAGATTTATACTTTTTCTTTTGATAATTGCCATAATGTTTTATAGACAAACTGTGATAGCGCACGATATCGATATGATTATCATTGATTTATGATAGTCCAATAAAATTATAATACAGATGTGAGTTTGTTTTTATACTTTTATTTCTTTTCATTTATACCTGATAAAGGTCTTTTGATAATTCAAGACCCACCGCAACAGAACAGTAATTGTTGCTAGACCACTTGTTGGAAGTGCGAGTTAAGGGTATTCTCGGAAAACGCGTGCCAAAAGACACAGTTGTGTAACTGGGTGGGGGGGATTTGTTTCTTAGAGGGACTTTGAAAGGTCAAGTAAAGTATTGTATCTGTCTTAATAGTAAACTTTCAAAAATGATTAGTAATTTATGTGTTTATTGAGCAATTATGCTGATAATGATACCGAATATTCGAGTGCCATATCAGTTCGATAAGCAAATTATAATATAATTTTTCCTTCTTCTTCTTTTTTTTTTTTGGGTGTGGGTACAAATTTTAATTTTTATTATGAGTTGTGAACTTTGCTCGCATCATAGATACGGTTTGGGTTCCATTTCAAAATGTGGGTGCAGTTTAAAAAGCAAAGACCATAATGACAGTTTTCAATTCGTGCTGCCACTTCGATTACTTTTTAAAAATGCTAATCAATCCTATTAAACAATTGTACAATATAGCTTATTTAGGACCGATCGGTTAGTTTCCTTAATTTTAATAAAAAGATTTGATATGAACTTGAATTATTCAAATACTTTTCGATGATTTTTCCAGGCACATCTTGTTTTCAAAAAGGGACCATAGCATTTGAATCTTACTTTGGATAGAAAGAGCAAATATTCTCAGAGGGAAATCCGGAACCCATTCAAATTGCTTTATGTTTAATCTATAAATCTCAAAGACAAAACGCTTTAAGAGCTTCGGAAGTCCACGAAGCCCTTTTCTTACTACGCCATTGATTCCATTTGATTCGAATTATACTTTGCTTTTCTAATAATTCACTTTGTGCCAGTAAATGCCTTTACAAAAAATTATAGACTAAAAGTTCCAAACAGAGAATTTACAACTATCTATAAACTTCGGAACATTTTCATTATATGTGGTAGTGAGTGAAGTAAATGCTAGAATCTAGAAGTCTAGAATTTAGACCACAAACATTTGTTCTTATGTCGTCCTACATCAATACAAAAACTGTTCAGTACACAATCTTTGGGAAATTCCGTTTAACTAATTAAATTCGCGTAAGGGGTTGAAGCTAGTATAGCGGTACGAGAAATGCTTGAAAGTGTCGGAGTATAGTAGGTTCTTAGTAGTAAATCTACTAATAAAACCAGTGTGTACTTTTTTTTATTACGACCATGCGGTTTTCAATCTTAATTATGGGTCGTACTTTTTTGTTTCGCAAGTAAAGAGGGGCTACAGATTATAATTTGAAATAATGCTTGACCACAATCGCATTTAATGACTGCAGTATAATTTTTATTCTACTATCATTCTTTAATCGTTATCCGATTTATTAAAAACACTGCTTAGCCGCCCTTACCTATTTTATGATTATTTAGGAGGTCAGTTTTGCGATTCACCATCAAACTGCTTTATCATTATCAGCAATCAGCTGGCAGATAAAATTTTGTACACTCCTGTTCTTTTATACGGATAAAAGGTGTAACGGATAAGATTGTGTTACGCCGACGGCCTGGCGGGCAACCACGAAGACCATTTATCCAGCAACCTTTAAGCTTTCTTCGACTGCTGTCCCTTGATCTAAAAATTGTTTTGTTTTCTGCTGTTCTAGCCACTGATCTGCGGCCACGATGTCCATACCAAAGTTTTAGTGAACAAGTTTTTGACTGATTCCTTTTGGAAATTGCTTAAACAACATTTTAAAAATGGGTTTTCTCTTGCAGTTGCATTCTTTGATGGAATATTTGCCCTCTTAGTTAAGCAAAAGTCACACCATTTATTTTTCACTCAATTTTTGTAAAATTTTTAACGATGTTAGTTGTCTAGAAATTAGCTACAGGACATTTTAAAGGAATGAAGGAGCCCAACTCCATGCTTCTAGAACACAATTCATTGCACATTGTTATTTATTCCCGAGAATTAATAAAGCTAATGAAATGAAAACTTCATTTGCTTGCGGCGGTCTCTAGAGAACCAATTTAATGGATAATTGGCACGTCATTTTCAATGGAATAATCACTCGTACGGGTGGGGTAATTTTCTCTCGTCATGGTACAGAGTACCCTAAGGTTAGCGTATCTAATCACAATATTTGATTCTGACTTCAGAATTAAAGAGAAGCTATTCGTATATGTATTAATGTATTTTGTATTTGGTAGTTGGGAACAATTTAAAAAAAAATAGCAAAGAAAACCAATTTGATTGTTGCATTTATAAATAGGGTATGTATAATAAAGTCGCAAATATATGAAACTTGGTTAACATATATTGGCTATTAATATTTATCGGCTTACCAAATTTTATAAAAATCCAAAGACAAAGATACAAATAGATAGAAATATTTAGATGTCTAACAAAACGTAAGGAAAAGTAATAAAAAGCCGATGGTAAGACGACTTGCTTACTTTGTTTTTTTTTTTAATTTTCTAAAATTTAATGTTTCAATAATATAAATAAGAAATTTATTAATAGAAAAAAAAGATGATCACTAGTGAGATCCGCAAGATTGATTAACAAAAGTGGCTCTTTCATTTATTAACAAAAGATTAAATGAAAAAAAACTTCATGAAGACACGAAGAATACCCTACGGAAAAAAATTTGAATAAAAGCTTTTTGGGGTTCCCTTGGCTATATGTCGATGTTATTAATGGTTCTCACCCAGAAAACAAATACTTTTTTTGGGGTAAATTACTTCTGTGATTAACAAAAAGCTCATTCATTTTGCAGTACTTCTGGTAAGTGTATATAAATAATTAAAACTATATTCTACTTGTTCACTTGGTTGGAAAGTTTATGGCCATTGACAGTCGACCAGACAATGGCCCATTTAGTTTAAATATGTGACCCATTGTTTTGATATCTGCCGCAAATGTTGCTCCTGTTTCGGATTTCGTTTCACTTGATTTGGTAACAATGCCGCAAAAACATTTCAATTTACCACAATATTTCACAATATTTTTAACTAAAGATTGAAATCTGCTTAGCTTTTTGTACTGGTATACAGTGATTTTTTATGTTTTCGCATTCACAACAAATTTAAATATTTATATGTAGAAAGTGCGCCCTCACCCGATTCTGGCAGGCCAGCAAGCGGGAACGCATGGAACGCCACATCTCCGCAACGCGTGAGCAATTCAACTGAGGAAGAGGCTTGGTGATTGCGAGTATGAGATTTCTCAGTTTCAGCCTGGTCATTAGTTGGCGAACAGCTTCAGTGCTCATCTTATCAGATATTATTGCGTGTATCTATTAAAAAATTTTGTTTATTTAATTTTGTTTTGATTCGTCTCAGCACTCTCTTTTCTATTCATAGACAGAGATGCCGATGCCCGTGGAATCTCTCTCAAATGGATTAAAAACGTAGTGAATGAGCGGCAAGTTCAACACTTTCTAATGTCATGATGACCTCTCTTTGGGTGTTTATATTGTAAGTTGTGTGGCATTGGCATTAACATTATACCACATGGAGGCAACAAATCAATGTCGAAAATTTAATGGTTGGTCCTCATGGAATTCGCTAAGATATGGTGGTAGGAAAATGCTTTCATGTTTTGTATATAAAGTCAACAACAACAGGTTTTGTTTACATTATTGGCATGTTGTTTAATTTGGGCGCCAAAGCAGTTCAAACAAACAAAGCAGTGAACCCAAGCAATGTAAGCAGTTCAAGCAGTTCGCCTTTAATCAATCTACAATACATTCACACATGATAATATTGATATTGGTAGTACACTGGCTGGCCAAATTAAAGGCATGTAAAGTAGAACAACGATTCCATCAATCAACATTGACTAATGCCGTTGGCCCTCAGTGTGGCCGTAAAATGTGCAGAGTGCTAAACCAAAATAGTATTAGCACAGTTTAAATACCCTCACAAGAGATCACAACTTAAAAATTCTACTTAACAACTTTTAACAAAAAACACTTGACAATTTACTAAAATTAAGTAAAAAGTATAAAAGTGATTAAATTTTGTATGGATTTTTCTTGTAAACGCTATATAATATGGTGGTGCCATTCGGATCTTACATCTATATCGCATAGTTTTGATTACCAGTCGAGAAATATCATTTAAATTGATATTTTTCAAGGCTCAAAAGTTCTGAGATTGGCAATGCAGTTCACCAAGTGCCGCATTTGTGTAAGGTAGTGTATGTTCGTCTCGTCGGTTTAATAATTAATCAGCTGATACGAATCTAAAATGGTAAAGAGGTTTGTTACAATGTATGGACATTTCACATATACTAAATTCATACTTATCTAAAATTTTTTAATTGTGTCTGCTAAACTCAAGTATCTTTTGGGTGACGTAGTGTTTAGAAGTCACATCAGTTTGTATACCCTTGCAAAAAGGGTATATTAATTTTCTCAGACCATATCACCACAATAAAACGAGTTCTTATAGCCATATCCGTCCATCGGTCTATCTGTCTGTCCGTCTTAATTAGCAGAAACTCCTTCAAGACCACTAAAGCTACAGTGCTAAAATTACATATGATCTTTAATGTACTGCAGGGATTGTATATATCGGATTCAGCCGGATCGGACTTCCAAGGAACCATGGGAACGATATTTTGAAAATTGAGTTTTTGATGCATAACTTTGTTTTTTTCGATAATATAAAAAAAAAATACATATCGTAGTTTGCATTATATCCAAATTTTGGCATGGCAAAAGTTGGCATTGCATTCTGATTTTTTGTATGGGAAAGTAAAATGGAAACCATTCAAACTATTTTAGATTCATGAACTTGTCGAAAAGGCAAAGAGTTATGAAATCTATATTATTGTATAAAAATATTACACCAATCGAATGCATAAATTAAATTATTACAAATTAAGTAATTGTGGTGTTATGCTACTCTTTGGATTAACAATTTATTTATCAGATTCTAAACAGTTACAATCAATAATAGCAACAACTTAATTAATTACCTATAATTAAAATTTAGTAAATCAATTAAATAAAGTTATGTAAATATCATTTTATGTGTAATTCCCCCAATGCTTTCCCCGATAACCTAACCCAAACTAAAAATACCAACTCTCATAGGTGCCCACCCATCCCTGTATATAGGTATAGGAGGGGAAATGTTGCAAATAACGATTCAATTGCTCCATATTATTGATATCCTCATTCACCCAATGGCCACCAATTCCAATTTCCAGGCTGTGTATATCGAATGACGAAGTAGTCTTCTGTAGAAAAACAAGCAAATCAAATCAATGAGAGAGACATATTCAGGCAGATGCGTTTGCCTACCTCAACATCTATGGAGAAATGTAGAGTGCTATTATCCAGGCCATAGGAGAAATATATAAAGTGCGGGGGTTCGGCATTCTCTCTTAAAAATGTGTCATTGAAGGACCAATCCAGAATTTTGGCATCATTTTTAACATTCACAAAAATGGTCATGTGATCGGGACCAGTCAGTGAGAAATTGAAGCGTCTTTGTGATTCATTGCCCTCCAGTTCGGTGATTTCGTCCAGTTCTAGTTGCGGATATACAGTTGGAATTTCCGGCTGTTCCTTTATCGGTATCCAGAGACTATATTCCCGAGCCTTGCTCCAGCGATGATTATACAGGGGCATGCCGCAAAACATTTCCTCGTCACAGAATTCGCTAACCTGATGAACATCTCCAATGCCCTTCAATTGGGCTGAATGAAGAATTTACTTAATTATATGCAAATGTTAAATGGAAGGAAAGAAATTACCAACCTTCGGCTATGCTGAAACGTCTATCCTGAGGATAAATATACATTCCCGATTCATCTGTGCGTATGCTGCCATCGGCATTGTGTAGACGACGGTGAGCATGCTAAAAATAAAAGGGTCATGGTTAATTTTAAACGAAAGCCATCTCAAGTTCATTCACCTACAATCACTGAATAACGTTGAGCCCTTTTATTGTCCTGATAGGGGAAGGCAGCATCTGTGACCGAAATGATAATAAATAGAATTGTGCCAGCCAGAAAGCAAAGTATTATCGTTCTTGTCTTCCGGAAGAACATGGTTAGTGGCACTATGAAGCCGGCAAACATTAAAGAGAATAGCCACATTAAAGCGGCAATAACCAAATCGGGATTGGACTCAGAACCGGAACGTCCTTGCATGGGCATTAGGGTCATCAGCGAAGCTGTACAAATGTAGGTGAAGTAAATAAAGGGCAGACCCTGGCATATAGTAACCGCAATGGCAAACCAGTAGGCTAAAAAAAAGTAAAAAGTATTTGTTATAAAATTCAACAAGAGGCATTCTCCCTGAGATCTTACCCTTGCGATGCCATTTGGTGACCAGGTTTACAATCAAAGCCAATATATCGAACAGCACACAGATCATGATTAGATAAGCCGATCTTATGCCCACTCCAGTCATCACCATCATGATCAGAATCAAACTGATGCAGTGAGCATGCATGAAGAGTTGTATACGGAAGCCCAGACCCAAGGGATCACGTTTAGTCTTCTCCAAATATAAGGCGGGCAGAATGCTCATGCCAAAGATAATGGGAAACAGGTATAAACCCAATATAGTCCAAATCTGACTGAACCACGACATGGAACGATCCACTGCATCCATGAAAACAGCCACAAGCACGGCAAGACCAAAAGCAAGGGCCAGGGATACAAGTTGTATGGCTATGGTGATGCCAAAACGCAGCAGAATACCCTTCCAGCTGCAGCCAGAACGCACAGACATGAAGTACACCGAAATGCCAATGGCCAGGAGGGCCAGAACACCAACCACTACATTCACAATGATGCTGATGGTCTCCGTGTAGAAGATGATGAACCATCCCAGGAAATCATAGAAGATATTGTGACCCTCAGCATGAGCCTGTAAATGAAGACATTAAAGATTAGAACCGTGCTAATTTTGTGGATTTCCTTTGGTACTTACAGCCGTATCATCTAGTTCGGGAGCATTGGCCAGAGCTTTGGCCAGAGCCAAGACATTGTCGCCTGTATGTTGAAATGAGGATCTGGGAAAGACATTCACACGATCGTATTTTGTATGATAGACATAGCCATTGAAAATGTAGGCCATATCCAGACCGGGTACACCGCCATAATCCCGAAAAATACGAAAGTCCGTATCCGAGGGTATAAATCCAGCCTGAAACAATTCCTCTCCCATGGTATTGGCAAATGGATGGGGAACCTTGCGATAATAGTTCATGAGCCAAGGATGATTGGGTCCCGATTGAAATAGAATCTCGCGTCCACCACTGCCAGCTGAGTCAAGATTGATTAGAGCTCTTGAAAACAAAATAAAGAAGAAGTGTAAATGAAAGTTTTCAAAGATTTCTCGCTTCGTTACTTACTGGCAATTTTTGGCCCACTTGTGTTGAGTGATGAAGGCATGAGAGGCCTGCAGGGGATTCTCTTCGGCTCCATTGAATAGAAACACAATGGGATGGGCTAGAGGCTCATCGGTCTTGGCTATGACACGCATTACCTCCAGCATGGTCACAACCATGGAACCATCGTCGGCAGCTCCAGGACTTCCAGGCACTGAATCGTAATGACTGTTAATCAGCAAATAATTCTCATTGGTGTTATTCTTCTCGCTCAGTTTGACCACCACGTTCTGTATGCCCTGGTACATGTTAACCATAGTCCAATGTATATAGGCGCCACTTGCTTGCTGCACATCGAATTCCAATTCAAATTTGTCCAGCATTTCGGCCTCGACTTTGGCAACTTCGTTGCGTAGAAATTCCACTGTGAGAACTTCATTGGCTTCATTCCCAACAACACGAGGACCCAAGCGAGTCAATTCGATGAGAGTATCCTCTGCCCGTTGGGCAATAAAGGAATATGGATTATTCACTTCGTCACTTTTGGTCAAGGCTTTGGGCATACTATTGATCTGAGTGTTGACCAACGCCAGATACAAAACGAACCAAAAGCCAAAGAAAGCCGGCGCATAATACCATTGCAGCTTCTTGGGCACCTCAAAGTCCACATCTATATGGTATTTGGACTTAAACTAGAGAGTGGAAAAGAGAGAGAGAGTGAAACAAGCAGGTTTATTAATATCTTATCTAACCGATATATGGTAGGGGGTATTCCCCCTATTCCTCCTACATAGTTCCTAACTCTTGGAATGATATATGCCGACTGACTTTAAATTTGCTGCTTCGCCTGGCAACTTGTTGGAGTTTATTACCTTGTGATAAGGAAATTCTTTGAATTCACTCTTCGTTTATTTTTTGTCAATTTTCTATTCGTTTTTTTTTTGATTTCGATTGACATTGAAATCTTTCGCGTGTTCGATGTTCGATACATGATTCACGGGGCGTGTGGTCAAAGGATCATAAAATTATAATCATAAATTAATAATTGATAATGATTTAATAACAATTTTATGGACCCAATACATACAATCGATTACCAACAACAACAAGAAATTTGCAAGCCGTACGGCATCTTTTGAACTAAGGTTTTTGCCAACTACCTAAATATTGGTAGGTAGATAGGTATGTGGGCCCACATTTCTTTTGTTTGTGGACTCTTCTTAAATACTGCTGACTTGGCATGATTGTTGGCCATTAACTCAAGCCCGACGATAAGATCTCATTCGCTTTTAGATTTTTTTTTGGGAACACGTTCGAAACGTGAACATTTATTACTTCTATATGGTAAATGTTTGTTAAGGAATTTTCGCCAAAAATGCCTTAGACAGATTATTTTCAAGTGGAGTTTTCGTAATAATAGAAATACTGATTGGACTCCCACTTTGGTTCTAATAAAGTCTCGGTATTGCCCAAAAAAATTGTTTTATTTTAAATTAGATAAGAGCTATTAAAACACGATCCAAACTGGTGACAATTGTAATTTCTTTTTAAGACAATCATATACCATTATCTTCACTGATTGATGTTCTATGGCACGTTTTTGAAATCTAATTGGTTTGCTTGTTTTTCCTAATCAATTTGCTGAATAATGAAAAAATATACAAAAGTTATTTTAAATTTCTTTAAGAGTAAGAATTTTGACATTCATAGGCGGCTCTATGGGGGTCTCCGTTGCTTCTGTTTAACTTCTTTTTAACTTGCATTGTGAAACAAAGAACAGAACAAAGATGACCTTTCTTTATCCCTTTTTAGATTAATTTCCGCTAATTTCAACTATCAAAATCGTTCTACAATTTCCAGAATTTTCAATTGCTAGAAACTTCTAATGGTCTGTGCCATGTCAACTTCGAAAGCAACACTTCAGAAGCAACACAACAACCTTCAGTGTTTGCTATCTTTTTGGAATTTTTGGGTTTGGGTTTAGCCGTCATAACTACATATGTACTCATGATTCACCATTTGTTAAGATCATTTTAAGCATATCAGTAGGATTATTAATGCAATTCATGGGTTAATGTTAGATCAGATAACCATTGAGCACTTTATTTCCAACAAAAATAAAGCAAATATGCTACTTAGCTAAGACAGCGTAGGACACCTTCGATATCTTAGGCATTTTTTAACCGATTTCAATGAAATTTATTGCAATGATAGGCATAACATTTGAATAAGTGAATTTCCAACCTACTTAAAACGACATGCCGCGGCATGGCAAATAATTATCAAATTGCACTGGAAAACATTTAGAGGATTAATTCCTTAAAACCCGGTCGGATTTAACAGCGAATTGATGAACGGACATACAGACTTATAAAAGAATGCAGGAACGGCCTTATTCTGGTTACAGGATATAAAGATATGGTTAAGCCGTTATAATCCGCAATATATTCAGCTTGGCAAATACTTTTAAAGATCACAGTTCTATTTGAGTATAAATTTAAAACTATATCCAAAAAAAAAATCAACTTTTCTGATTAAATAAAAATTGTATTTTTAGTCGAATTTAATCCTTGAAATTTTTTCATTGTCTTGGTTTTCACTTTATTTGCACTTTAAATGACTTTTAGAGGTAGATCGAAATAAAATCGCAATTTTTTTTTTCAATTAAATCTCTTTAGTTCTTCTAGTTTGATTAAGCACTTTACATTGTTCTTGTTATCACATTTAAAATACGTACACCCATTTTAGATGATTTGTGAACTGGAATTCCCTAGAATTCTGTACTATTTCAAGCGAAACGTCTGCCTCTAGTCACTCTTGAATTCCAATTGAGACTTGAGTCGTTGGAGAACCAAATGATATAGGAAAGTTATCGTGAATCGCCTTTCCGATATCTAATAAAAGCAATAGCACCTACACACACGATAAATTGGCGCAATTATGGGTGAAATTATTATCGTAATTATTTATTCTTGTTGTACTTCTTGTTTACGGGAGTTTGCACCTTTTTAGTAGTCCAAGTGATAACCCGTATCCGTGTATAAGTTTTTTTTTTTGTAGTTTTCAATTTGGTTTTTATCTTTATGGGGAAATGTTATGTTGTTTTGGGTAATAAAAAAAAAAAAAAAACAGAACAAATTGTATATATTTTTGCCAGGTTGTTCCTCCTTTCTTGTAATTGTTGTTGTTCAAAGAAAATATTTGATTGAGGCGGCGGTTTAGAACTTTGACACTATAAATCTATACAATTTAGAAACGGCTTGATATTTGATTAGACGATACACCGCGCGTTGTCGTCGAGTAAATAATCATAGTCATTATATGGGGATCAGTTCTTCCCAGCGATCTGCAAAACACTGTCTAACTGACTAGCTGGTTGAACTGTACTAAACTGAATTGGCACTACGAATGTCTATGATGAACATCCCCCACCAAATACTATACTGACTGGAGAAGACCCAAAACCCAACCCATTTGAACTTTTTTTTTTTTTTTTAGCTTGTCTATGGCTTTTTACAAAGTTTACTAATTAATTTGTGCCTCATCGTTGTCGTTGTCTGTTTGTCTGTTGTTGTTATTGCTGCTGCTGCTGTCTGTTGATTTCATTTCGTTTAATGTGTCATTCCACTTCCCCACCGATCACCACTTGTTACTCCATAGACCCCCCGCTTTACCGTGCTGCATTTAGTATATATCTTTTGTCTTTTTTTTTTTCTTTCCTGTATTGTGCAAAAATTCTCAGTCGGGATTGGGTTTCGCTTGCGTTGATTTCGCTTGATTAACAAATTGTTTACCTTATATGAGTGGGCTGGTGTATGTGTGTGTGTGTGTGTGGGTGTAAGTGTGTTACGGAATTCAGATTCACCTGTCTAGTGAATCGTTGAGTTACGCTTCAATGAACTCAAAGGCTGGGAAAATTGATTCAAACAACAAATTATGTCAAGCATTTTTATGCTTGGTTAACTCCACACATACACACACACACACACACACATATATATCTTAACTTTAAATGTTAGTTTTTTTTAGCAATTAATCCTGACGTTTATTAAAGTAAATAACAATGATTATTCAAATGTTTCATAGATAATAAATGGGAAACAGTTTGAAGAACAGTTTCCTTTTCTCTAAACTTATCCTTATCTAAATCTGCATGTTAAGCCATTTTATAAAGCAGTGTCAAAAGCACTTCTAGATGTCTATTAGTGCAAATATCATATATATACATATATATGTGTGTCTGTGTGTGTATATGTATATAGCTCGATGTAGAAGTAATCCCCGCTGCTTATCAACACGATTATTGGTAATTACTGATGAAGTCACAATCACAATAATGAGCTTATCGCTTGATATCTATCTCACTTTATACATATATTCCGATCTATGAACTGGGGTTATATGATGATTACCAGCCGTATCCTTTAGTACCCCTTCTACTAGCACCTTTGTCTGGTTGCTTTGCTTGTCAAATTCTTGATTTGATTAGGGTGTCGCTGTACAGTTTTCGATAGCCACAAAACGATAAGAAATGAAGCGGCAGCTCTTAAGGGGCGGCTCAAGTACTTAACTGAAAGAAATCTATCGAAAAGTCAAGTGCTTTATGTTACGGGGGGGGTGTTTTGGTAGGTGTATAAAATTAACTCAATCCGAAATGAGGCGATTTAGTAGCCATCTAGCATTTGGCACGCGTGCACTAGTCGGAAGGATTTTAAAAAAACACACCAAAGGAATAACGCAAATAAATACTTTACGTGCCCTCACACAGTGTTTCCATTCCACCACCAAAAAGAGATTGAGAAACCATAAGAAGAGAGAGAAAGAGAAAGAGAGAGAGAGAGAGAGAGCAGTTCTTGTTTGTGACTCTGTGTTGGTGATCATTTGCAGTGCAGTAGCGCGGAGACCATCTGAATATCATCAGAACATCGCCGAACGCTGAAGGCGACAGTTCGTTGTGTTTTCGACGACGTCATAGAAGGTGGAAGGAAGCCACCCAAAATTCTAAAACTTTACGTTCGAAAATTTGTCAGTTTCTAAGTTTATTTTCGTCAGATGTGCTAATAATTTTCGCGTGCCAACGGTTGGTTGTATTTTTTTTTTTGTTTTCGGTTCTCGACCAAGTGACATACAAGAACGGATAGCCATAAGGCCAATTTGTAAAGGTGAGAGAGAATAAACAGCTGGTCTTTGGGCCAATTCGTTTGCGAGGCTTCTTCGTCTCGTTTCGGTTTGGTTTGCTTGTTGATGCCACAAGTGCAACCGCAACTTCCTTTTCAGGTTATTGACTTTGGCCCTTGCAGCGTGTCGTATACATATGTCTGCATCTGTATCTGTCAGATACTATGATTGTTTTTTGGTTCTTCTTTTGTGTTGTTCTCTTTCGTTTTGGTTTTCTTGTTCGTTTTCTTTGCTGGCCCTTGCCCTTCGCGCCGGGGGAATATCCAAACAATGCAGTGTTTGTTGCCGGTCGTTTGTTGTCACACTTGATTGCCCGACGCAACGCCTTCGCCTTCATCTCCAACTCCACCTCCATCTCTCACTTATTGCCTCATATGCCGTTGGAGTTCACAAGTTGCCTCGCACCCTCTTCGAATTTGAATTTTCTGTTTTTCTTTAAATAAATATGTGGGCAATAGGAGGAGGAGGAGGAGGCATCGAAATCGGATGGATACTATGTATAGAGAGGTAGTGCCTCTCGGTACGCAAATCGTTTAATGGAAAATGCCATATAGAAGTGCTCTAGCTGTTGCTCTACTTACAATCATCATTCCGATGTAGATTTTTTTTTTCGTTTTTTTTGTGTCTCTATCTTTTAATCGCTTCAACGTCTTTGTGGTCGTCTGGGGTCACTTTGATTGCCAATGAAAATGGGTCGAAAGTGTCCGCAGTGTCGACCCAAATTGCAATTTGCATGCATTCGAATCATTAGCCCCCTTACTATGGGAGAACTTTATGGCCTGCAGTCATTATGACTCTTGGTCTAGTTCATTTCGTTTCTTTCCTTCCAAAACGTTGACATCATTTGAACTAGTTAGACTTATGCGATCATGTGGCACACACACATAGCTCACAAATAATATATTTTCTATGCCAATGTAAATATAGAATATACTTATGCCCTGAAATTTCAGTTGGTGTCTATGAAGTTTTTTGAAACAATTTTTGAAAGAATTCAAAAGTATATGAGAAAACTCCCTACAAATCTCCACAAACATGTTAATATTTAAAAAATTCTTTATTTCATTATTTCATAATTTGTTGAATTTGATTTTCCTAGAGTATTTTCACTTCTTTATAACTTTTCTCTATATTGATTTTGTTATTAGAATCGCATGTGTGAACATTAAACAAACAGAATGAAATGAAAAAAAAAACAACAACAACAAACATAAATATATTATGGCCCCAGCTGGCTATAAATAAGAATGAAATATCTCTGAAAATTACAAAATGTATCCCATTATTGTACTATTCATTATTCATTTGTATGATCATAATACACTATACATACATACATATATACATATGGTATAGGCAGTTGTGTGGGAAACTTTTTGATAATTTTAAATTTATATAAATATTTTTTTCGTTTAGATTAGTTAGTTGCCAATGTTTACCTTTCGATTTCCGGTTGTGACGAAAGAGCTAGAGAATCAAATTTATAAACTCAGAGAAATTTGCCAACATTTCGAGTCAATTTGAATAACTATGAATCATTTAAAGGTGGTTGAGGTGATAAGTCCTTTTAATTGTATGTTTATGTCTATTCAAATTGCTATCACATCCAAGCGACGGTTTCCCCTGATGATGATAAAGTCAAAATTCACGTCAAAGGCGTGGTCTTTCAGTCGACTTCTTATCATTTCAACAACTTGTACTTACAAAAAATTTGTTTACCAATTTGATTTGTATTGATTTGATTTGATTTGGCATGCCGCCGTCTCCATCTTCAGACTTTATCAAACTTCAATTGATTTCCTGCTAAGCTTTGACATGATTATCGAGTACTCAGATTTTTTTTTTTGGGGGGGGGGGGCAGATTAATGTGTGGACACATGTGTGTTTTTTATGCGGGCTTTATTGAATATTCATTACTTTCTCATTTTGATAATCCTAATTTATTGATGGATTCATGCCGGACGTTCACTCAAGTGGAAGTGGACAATCGATAGAGATCGCCGCCTGATTCTCTGCCAGTGACTGTGACTCTGATTTCCTACGGGTGACAGTTTCAAGTTAATCGCACCGATTGCGTATCACAGCGCCTAATTATTTAATCGACGTTTCGAGTGTTTAGTCACACTGAATATAGTGACGCGTTAATCAAAAAGACTGAATGAATGGAACCGCTTTATCAGTTTTAATATGGAATTCCAGTCAGACAATAATAATGAAGCAGCAGTTCACTGACTCCTCATTTGCTTTTGTCTTTCAGCGCATACTTCAAAAATGAAATCCAAATACGAGAACATGAAGATCATCTATAATCGTAGCAAAATCGGATGGTATTGGGCCCCACTGTTTGTAGCCTTCTGGTTTTTGCTATTCTATTTGGTCACAGTGCCCAGTTTCCATCGTATGCCACATCTCAAGACCCAAGAGGATGAACTCAAGCAACCGGGACAGTTTATAGGCGAGCGGGCGGAGAACACTTTGCTAAGACTCTCAAAAATCGGACCAAAAATTGTGGGCAGTGCCGCCAATGAGCAAGTCGCAGTGCAATTTCTGCTAAGTGAGATTACGGAAATTATTAATGAGGCCCGCCTGGATCTCTATGACATTGAGAAGGATGTGCAAATTGCTTCGGGAAACTATTTGCTGTGGTCCATGGTGAATGTGTACCAAAGTGTCCAGAATGTGGTGGTTAAACTGTCGCCCAAGAATGTAACCAGTGAAGCTAGTTTGTTGGTCAATAGTCACTTTGATTCGGTTCCGGGCAGCTCAGGAGCTGGCGATTCCGGCATGATGTGTGTTATTATGCTAGAAGTATTGAGAGTAATCACCAAATATGAGACGCCATTAACCTATTCAGTTGTATTTCTCTTCAATGGTGCCGAAGAGAATCCCTTGCAAGGCTCTCATGCCTTCATCACACAACATCCTTGGGCAAAGAATGTCAAGTGAGTCAAAAATATTAAAAAGAAGTCTTTGTTTCAATTAAATGTTTGTTTTCTTTTAGGGCTGTAATAAATTTGGATTCTGCCGGCAGCGGTGGGCGTGAAATTCTATTTCAATCCGGACCAGATCATCCTTGGCTTATGAAGGTATTACTTATGATCAGAGATCCTAATGATAAGATATTTTAAAAATTTCCTTTATTTTTTTTTTTGCAGTATTACGGCAAGAATATCATCCATCCTTTTGCCACAACCATTGGCGAGGAACTGTTTCAAAATGGGTTTGTTCCCTCTGAGACCGATTATCGCGTTTTTCGTGACTTTGGCAAAATACCTGGTGAGTCAGTCTACTTGAAGTTACTCAATGGGAATTCCAAAATAATATTTTTGATGGCGTTCACAGGTCTTGATATGGCTCAGACTTTAAATGGTTATGTCTATCACACTAAATACGATCGTTTCAATATACTACCAAGACGTACCTATCAGCTAACTGGTGAAAATATATTGGAATTGGTTAAAGCTTTGGCTAATGCTCCCGAACTGGAAAATCCATCGGTATGAAGTCCTTACTGCTTGCGGTTAATCGAACTAAATTTGACTTTCTTTGCTGCAGAAACACTCTGAGGGTCATATGGTGTTCTTTGATGTGATGGGCTGGTTCTTTGTCTATTACACGGAAACAGTTGGCGAAATAATCAATATATTTGTCTGTGTTTTGGTCTGTGCCACCATTGTGGCTTATATATGGAGTATGTCCAGCACTACGGGAATGTTCAGACGACGCATTTGGGCCAAATTCGGTATACTGGCCGCCTTGCAAGTTTGCGGTGTTGGCCTTGGCTTTGGTCTGGTTATGTGTATTGCCCTATTCTTGGATGCTGTGGGTCTATCGATGTCCTGGTTCTCACAGACTTGGATGTTGTTCGGCCTCTACTTCTGTCCCATGTTCTTTGGCATGGGCATACTGCCAGCCATCTATTTCAGTCGCACCAAGGAGGTGAGTTCAAGTTGGCTTAAATGGTTACACTTTCTATATGATTTGTGTCTCTTTTTTTGTTTTTTAGCATGGTTTACCTCTAGCCTATGGCATACAGCTCTTGATGCACTCCCATTGCCTGATCTTGACGGTAATCACAGCGGTTATGATAACCTATAATGTGCGTTCGGCTTTTATTATAATGCTCTGCATAGGATTCTATACCATTTCCGTGCTCTTCAATATGGCAACCTGCGTGCACAAGACAAGTGAGTTTCAGTTTAATTTGTTTTCCATTTCAATCGAAATTAATTGATGTGTCTCGTTCTTTTTTTTTTAGATTTCCTTTGGCTCATACCACATTGTCTGTGTCAGATATTGCCCTTCTTGTTCTATACTTACTGTTGCTATGCGTTCTATGTGGTCTTTATTCCCATGCAGGGACGTGAGTGTGATTCCAACCCCGATATATTGATGGCTTCCTTTACGGCATTGTTATGCATTCTGTTGGCTCCGTTTTTGATACCTTTGTTTTGCCTTTTCCGTAAATCAAAGACGATTATCTCACTTTTCGGAATTTGCACATTGCTCTTCATCATTTTTGCTGCTACACCTGTGGGATTCCCATATGTGGAGAAGACGGCGGCCCAGCGTTTCTTTGCCGTGGTAAGTCAATTGCAAGGGAATCCTTTCGAGAACAGAGAGTTAATTTTTTGTATTCTTATAAGCACACAACTCGTACGTTCCATAATGGCGATCCTTCAAGTAGCATAAATCACACGGATTCCGGTTACTTTGTTCAACCAGTTGATCGTCGTCCCACGACAGCGAATGAGGCTCTCTTCAAAAATACGAATTACACCAAAGCCGAGAATGTCCATTGCGAATCGGAGATTATGTGTGGTTATCCCATTTACAGTTCCCGTTGGCTAAATGCAGTGTAAGTTGGAGAAAACAAAGCTTTAAATGCTTTATATATTCTAATGTTTCTCTATCGTATTTAGACCTAATAGCTTTTGGGTACCTGGACCAGAGCCTAACACGGATTACATACCAACAGTTAGCATTATCGAGAAGTCAAGCAGTTCGCCCACAAATATTAAGTACACATTAGAAATCTCAGGACCCAATCATTGTAGTATTTTCATTCAGCCGTTGAATAACTCAAAGTTAGTCGATTGGACATTCACCAAAGAGCCGCTGGAGCAGAATATAGAGCCACCCTACTATGTCTATTGGTCTTACGCCTTAGATCCCACACCATTACAGTTTACCATGGAATTCGAGGTTTGTTGGAGTTGGAGTCAAACAGAAAAGAGAAATTTTTAAACTAACTGGTTTTGCTTTAATTTTCACAGCATGAATCCGAGGATTGGAGTGGTTCGACTTTCAAAATAGCTGTAATGGGCCATAGAACTCACGATGATATGTTTATTGACGAAGATTTTCGTGAATTCCTGGCCACTTTCCCAGCCTGGGCTCATATTACCTCTTGGATTGGTTCCTACAATAGTTGGCAACTCTAAGTTGCAATTGTTTTTGCCATCATGATAATTATTACTTATATGATTGTATTATAATTACCTACTTAACTTACATACCTAACATACCTAATATCTTGTATATCCACATGGTCATCCAACGAACAAACATCAAATGAGAGAATAAGAAACTCTTTAACTATTAGTTATATAAATAAAAAATTTAAATTATTTATTAAGTATTTAATTCTCAAATCGTATCTATGTATGAATTTACAACTCCCAACTTTGATAGGAGGTAAACCAATCTGTGGTGTAAGTCCAATCGGGAAACGTGCCCAGAAACTCTCTAAATTCCGTTGTATAGTCATCTTTGTGATACAGAAAATGCTCGGATACCACTAGCTTGAAATAGGGTTCACCTTCCGCCACATTTGCCTCTGAGTAGTCCAGTTGCACCCAAAATTCAAAGTCCTCATCGACTTGGGCATAACAATGGTACATAAAGTACGGTGGCTGGTGACCTTCATCCAGCGGTGTTTTATCAAATGACCAATTGGCCACTTTCACTTGATCCGTCGGTTGTATAAAGATCATAACACGATCACTTGCTCTCAATTTGAAGTCGTAACGTATTTGATTCACATCATTAATATTTTTCGAGTACGTAAGTGCTATGGCAATGGGAAATTGTGGTGCGGATGAGTCGATCCACTGGGCAGAGTCCCTAGAAGAGTAGAAACATAAATTAAAGTAAGCACCCACAAAAAATGACAAAAAAGATTTAAGTTTCTGCTTGCATTTGTAATTCCCAACTGGTTTAAGCGTGGAACAACCCTCTCTAGCTTTTCTTTCTACTTACTTCCAATTCAACCAGCGACCACTATAAAGGGGTAAGCCACAGAAGGGTTCGGACTCGCAATATTGATCCATCCAACCTTTGGGGCGTGCCGCTTGGAAAGTAGTGTCGTCCAACTCATGAAGTCGTCGTTCCACCGGTTGTATATAGAATCCAGAATCTGTTTTTGTTTCATTGTTGATAGTATGCTAAAAAACCAAAAAGTTTCACAATAAACCTTTCAAAAAATAATATTCATCATTCCAAATCTACCATAACGTAATAGCGCTGAGCTGCCACATCCTTTTTGAAGGGAAAACCAGCTGGTGTGGCTGCTATTATAATGAAAATGATGGTCAGAACACCAAACATGGAAAATGCCGTCTTGGACTTTCGGAATTTGTGCATGATGGGAATCTTTACGTAGCAAAAAAGGGGGAAATAAAGTTGTTTTATTTCTTGGTTAGTAAGTTGAGTTAGTCTTATCTTACCGTAAATCCAGCAAAATGCAGAGTCATGAGTATTATAAAGAGAGATATTTGTATATCTGGTGAACTGTCGGGACCATCTCTGCCCTGCATAGGCACAAAGACCACAAGAACCACATAGCATGTGTAAGTATAGTAGATATATGGCAAAATCTGGAATATTAGATTAGTGGTGACGAAAAAGCTCTCTGAAAATAAAAAACAAGCGAAACATAAAAAAAGTTATTCCTAGAAAACATCGACATAAACTTACTTTTCACTGTGAGTTTCAAGATAATTTGTACAATTATCGAAATGGTATAGAAGAATATGCCAATCATGGGTAGAAAAGCCGATCGTACGCCTAAACTAGTTGTGATTATACAAATCAGAACCATGATCACACAGTGGGCATGCATGAAGCAGGCAATCAATTGATCCAACTTCATATTCGTTTTGCCCTTCGTCCAGCCAATGTAAAATGCAGGCAAAAGTCCCAATACAAAGAACAGAGTGCAGAAATACAAGCCAAAGGTCATCCAAATGCTGTAGTACCAACTCTCAGCGAGGCCCACTCCCTGCATGAATACAGCCACCAGAACAGTGAGACCACAAGCCACTCCAATAGTTAACAATTGCACTAGGAAAATCACACCAAATCGTAGGAATAGAGCCTTTGGGGCATCGGCAGCATTATCTCTTGTCATTATATACAGGGAAATGCTTATCGAGATCAGGGCAGCAATGGAGACAACTATATTAATGGCCACACTTGCCGAATCTGTGTAGGCAACCATAAACCAACCCACAAAGTCGTAGTAAACCATGTGACCCTCTTCATAATCAGCCGTGTTATCCAGTTCCGGGGCATTGGCCAAAGCCCAGACCAGAGCCAATACATTGTCTCCTGTAGTTTGGTATGTGCCTCGTTCCAAATTTCTGAAATTGTCATATTTCGTGTGATAGACATAACCATTTACCACATGGGCCATATCCAGGCCAGGCACATTGCCATAATCGCGAAAGATGCGAAAGTCCGTGTCGGAGGGTATGAAATTATTCTGAAACAACTCCTCGGCAACGGTAGTGCCAAAAGGATGCTTTGCACTCTCCTGATAATATTTAGCTAGCCAGGGATGGTTGGGTCCAGTTTGAAAGAGAATCTCTCGCCCACCAGCACCAGTTGAATCCAAGTTCACGAGGGCTCTAAAGAGAGAGATGGATAAATAGATCAAAAGTTGAGCTAACCCACTCAACCCACGCTAACTCACTTGCAATTGGGGGCCCAACGATGTTCAGTGATGAAACCATGTGAACCCAACATATTGGCCTCTTCAGCTCCATTGAAGAGAAATACAACGGGGTGCGCCAGAGGCTTCTCGGACTTAGATATCACACGGAGTGTCTCCAGCATTATCACAACCATAACACCATCATCCGCTGCTGCCGGTGTCGTCACTTCCGAATCATAGTGAGAATTTACCAGCAAATAATTGTCATTTGGATTGGCTTTCTGAGTGATTTTCACTACAACATTTGAGAGATTCCTATAGCTCATGGCCATACTCCAGAGGAAAAATGAACCGGAGGAGTATTGCATTTCTACCTCGATATCATAGAGATCAGTGCGAGCAGCGCCCACTATTGCTTCTAGCTCGCGAAGCAGAAAGTTCACCGTGTAGACCTCATTGGCAATGGAACCGGTCATCTTATTGCCTATGGCTGAATATTCGGCCAACTGACTCATAGCTCTTTCCCCAATAAACTCATCAGGATGCTGGGCCTCATCGCTGGCATACAGCATTTTGGGATACGAGTAAAAGCTGGGCACTACTGCCACATAGAAAAGAGCAAAACAGATGCTCGCATAGATGGGAGCACCGTACCAAGGCCATTTTTTTACTCTCGATTTGACCGTTTCGGGTGTTATGTCAATAGCGGAGAAGGTCATCTGGAGAAAGGGGATTAAAAAACAATTGTTGAATCAGAAAAATGCTCATGCAAAATTGCATTGCATACTTTTAGGATCAATCAAAATTTCCTTTACAGTAGTTCTAAAACCTTTGAGAATGAGTGCAATTAAAAATGTGGACTATCCTAATCTGATTTTAGTAGTAACTCAATTTTTTAAGGGAAATTTCTCATTTGCGAGTTTCCTTTGAAGGTTTTTTTTTGGGGGAAATTTCAGCAATTTAAATTATATCACACGTTTCATTTGGCATTTATGAACGAGTTGTTTTGTTTTACAATCCAATAAGTGAACACTTACGATACGATTAATCGATCGAATGATGTATGAAGTTAAAAATAATATTTAATCATAATCCAATTTGGTTTCAAGTTGATCTTGTAAACAATTAACACTTTATCAATCAATCGGGGAAGAAAATATTATAAAACTCATCAATCAAGTATTACAAAACACTTTCACAGCAAAAACTTTTAATCCTTTAAATCAATTGCCATTTTTTTTTTTAATTTAATAAAGAACTTATTTGAGGCTTATCGCCAGACATTTTCTATCACAATTTGAACGACATTTCGTAGATTTATTCCTCTAGATGGTAATCTTGAAGTGGCATAACGCCTGATATATATTAGGGTAAATCCTTGTAGTCTCTTTTTTTACCTTTCAAAAATTGCACGCGACTTGGCTTAGTGTTTTAGAACCGTACAACAAGCCATTGAATAGGGAACTGACACAATGTGAGCGAATGGCCAAGAATTAAGTAGAAGTAGTCAGGTAGGTAGTCAGGTAGGGTCATGCTAACTTGAAGCTTATCGCTTTGCCATCGATAATAATCATCAGAAGCTATCGTATGGATTTTATGGTTTAGATTAAACATTTAGTGTGGCGGACATCTTATAATTAGTGCGTGTAAGAATAATACAGATATGCATACCATATAGTACCGCATTATTATTTATGGCCATATAATTTATACAGATGTCAAAAAACGCAAAATTCTATTCCCCGGGAGGGCTAGATCAAATGGGGGTCAATCAAACAATTGTAAAACATCGTAAATCAATATTATTTTGATTAACAATGTAATGATTATGATGAAAAGTGAAAGTTAATTGTTTTGTTTACTATTTGTAGAGTTAAAGTCATTGCAATCTATATATGTATATACATATATGGATTTTCGGTCATTCCTTTCAGAGAAATTCATCAAAAGCCACACGCCGTCTGGCCTTAGAGTATAATAAATCGAAAATCTATTAGAATTAGCCAAGTCGCCTTTGGGCCATATATCATGAAATAAAATTAATAAGATTAAGCGAGTGTGCCTAGTCGCTAGTCTTAATCTGTTCCCTGAGTGACCTACGTTGATTTCAAAAACTTTGTGATTAACCAGGATGGACTACGTATAATGGTAAAACTCTTAGCTTATATAAGAATAGAGGAAAAGGGGATTCACAATTTAAAATATCTTTTTAAAGCTAAAGTAATGGGTTTAGAAATGTATAGTTTTCACGATTAGCTGATCCATTTGGTAGCTCTGAAGACTTCAAGAAAAACGTGGTGTAAAAGAAAGGAATTTCGACTTGGACTTGGTTTTTAATAGGTTTAAGACTTCAATTATATATAGTTTAATAATTTTTAACAAAACAAACAAATTATGCTTCTCAATATATATGTATATGCACATATTATGATACATAAAATATGTGTATAAAATTACGCATTCGCAGAGTGGGAAGAATTCAATTACAGTGATTAATTTACTCAAAAGATAAGTTTTAAAATCGGAATACTTTTTTCAGCAGTTTGAATCTTCTTAAAGATTTTGGATATATTTTTACCGAAAAAAGTTGTTTGTATAAGAAGTTTAAGGATCTTTGAGAGTTTGGGGAATCTCAACAAGCTTCTGATTAGATATAATACAGCTTGGCTTCAAATTTTGGTTGAACTTTAGATGTCAAATTGTTTACTGCGACTAATTTAAATGAAGGTATTTTTTGTATGAGCAAAATATTAGGTAAATGAATCATAATCTGATTTCTATTAAGTTCAAATTAAAACCATCTACACTACAATGTTTAAGTCTAAACAAATCAATTGGCAAGGCATTCCATTTACAGTATGGACAAAGTCCATTTTCAACTTTTTGCAGCAGTTTGATTTACTTGATAAAAAAAAAGGCGAACACTAATTGATAATAGCCCGATAATTTTGTAGAGTCGATCAAATTGTGGAACTCAACGCTTCTTGTTGGGTGTTACCCAGGAATTAATTGATAAAATATGAAAAATTGTTTACCCACATATATATTGTGTGTGTGTGTGTGTGTGTGTGTGTGTGTATGAAAGAACAAAATAAAGTAAAATCGAACCTTATCTTAATCTAGCCTTATCTGCAATCTTAGTCCTATTAGTTGCAAGCGGTGTTCGGTTTTTGAATTTGTCAATGCAAAGTGAACGAAAATTCGAAGTATTTATAAACAAAATATCGGTAATAAAAGCAAATTGAAATGTATTCCCCCAGCTAAAGCAACAGAAGGCAAACTAATGATGACAACAAAGTTTTTACACAAACTTAAACTGATTTCATTGATTAAATGATTAAGTGTAATATCAATCAGAAGAGGGCTTAACAAACTTTCGATTCGGCCTTTCGTCCGATCAGTCATAAAAGCAACAACAACTTTTACTAATTGTTGTTGTCAGGGTAATTATAATTGAATAGCAATTTGATTTCCTAAACATTTTTTAAGATTTTCACTTTATTAATTATAAAAATTTGTATTACAAAATTAAGAATCTCAGTAGATCCAAGTCTCATATGATGCCGGCCAGGGCACAGCATCAGCATATTTGGGAAAACTGTTCAAAAACTTTTTGAAATCGTCTGTGAATAGCTCTCTTTCATGTGTCCAATGGCCACCCACGCCGAGCTCAAATGTTGATTTCTTCCAGTCACCAGAAGGTTTCTGTAGTATTTTTTACAAATATTAATCAAAGATCTTGAAAAGAAATGCGGTTTATTTTCCAATTTACCTCAAATTCCACCCAGAAATTGAGGGGATCATCATTGATGCCCCAAGAGAAATAGATGAAGAACGGTGGCTGCCAGTCAAGGCGTAATGGCGCCTTGTGGAAAGACCAATCGGTGACCTTTGCACCCTCCAGGGGTTGTATAAAGAGAGTCATATGATCGGGACCACTTAGCTGCAAATCATAGCGGATTTTTGTGGATGAAACTTCTTTTTTCGAGACCACCTTAATGGTGGGCACATTTGCGCCCAGTTTGGGCTCGGAGGCGGGAATCCACAAGCTGTTCTCTCTGTAATAGAAGAAAGGGTTAAGGGGAATGACAGTAAATAGTAAATTTCCAGTGCTACCTAGTCTTATGCCAACGCTGATTGTGCAGGGGAAGACCGCACATAGTTTCCTTGCGGCAATCATCGTGAACTGGTTTGGCCAAAGTCATGTTGATGACATCATCTGAAGAAGAAGAAAATCAACTTAATTTTGGAGTTTTAGAAGAAGAAGCCATTCTTACGTTTCACAGAATAAGTGCGTCTATCCTGAGGCATAATGAAGTAACCCGATTCCTGGCGACGCACATTATTGCTGGCATCGTGGAAGGTACGTTTGGCATGGAGAACAGCAAATCGCTGGACACTCGTCTCCGGTCGGTAGGGGAAACCCAATGGAGTGACTGCCAGGATCATGCAGAATACGCCGATGCCCAAGAGGACGCAGATAATAGTTTTGGATTTCCGGAATAGATGCAATGTGGGAATGATGAAACCGCATGTGAGAAGGCCCACAGCCACACTGAAGACCGCCACAACCAAATCGGGATTCACATTCTCTCCGAAACGTCCAAACATGGGAATAAAGGTCACAAAGAAGCCATGTGAGAAGTAGGCAAAGAACACGAATGGAGGAACACCGCACACAATGTGGGTTATAACCCAGGCAACATCTAAAATAGAAAGATCAAAGTTTTTGTTCAAGGGGAAATCTTCTAGGAAGCTGTTTCCCTCACCTTTGCTATGCAGTTTGGTGGCCAGATTGATGATCAAGGCCATTGTGTAGAATAGACAACTGAGCATCAATACAAAAGCCGATCGAATGCCGCAAATGGTCAAGACCAGTGTAAGAATGGCCAAGAAGAGGCAATGGGAATGGAGCAACATCTGAACTCGTTGGCCAAGGGGCAACTTATCCTAAAATACGTGAATGAATAAAACATTATATTCACAATTCCAAAAATTCATTCCACTTACATCTTTGGTCAAATGGAAATACATGGCGGGCACAATGGCCATGCCAAAGAAGAAAGGACAGAAATAGAGTCCCAATATAAGCCAAGAATGTGTAAACCATGACATGGGCAAGTGCACCAGATCCATGAACACAGCTATAAAGAGGGTCAGTGCGGCACCGGCAACCACAGCAAAGACCTGGACAACAAACGTGTGCAACACACGACGCAGAATCTTCTCCAGCTTGATGCCTGATGTCACGGACATTAGCTTAAAGGCATAAGCCAAAGTGCCCAAGGTTGCGATGGAGACAATCACATTCAGAATAATGCCCTCAGTTTCGGTGTAGAAGACCAAGAACCAGCCCATCACATCAAAGTAAACCGTGTGTCCCTCGGAATATTTCTAAAAATTAAAATGGAAAGGAAAACAAAAATTAGAGAAACTACTTCCAACAGAAAGTGCGACAGAAGACTCTACCGAAGTGTCATCCAGTTCAGGAGCGCTGGAAATTTGGCGAACCAAGGATAGTAGATTATCACCAGTGTTCTGGAAACTGCCTCGTGGAATAATCTCAGCACGATCCCAGCTTGTGTGATAGACATAACCATTATATTGATAGGCCATATCTAGACCAGGAACGGCTCCATGATCACGAAAGATGCGGAAATCAGTATCAGATGGAATGAAATTGTGCTGAAACATCTCCTCAGCCATGGTGGAAGCATAAGGATGCTTGATGGCCCGACGATAGCTCTTCATTAGCCAGGGATGATTGGGTCCCGACTGGAAGAGAATCTCCCGTCCGCCACTGCCAGCTGAATCCAAGTTAATCAAAGCTCTGATAGGGTAAGTAAGAGATTTCTTTTGAGAAAAAATACCAAAATATGAGAAATTTTTTTTACTTACTTGCAATTCTTGGCCCATTTGTGTTGCGTGATGAAGGCATGCGAGGCCTGCAGGGGATTCTCCTCGGCTCCATTGAACAGGAAGACAACAGGATTCTTTAGAGGTATCTTAGATTTGGCAAGCACTCGTATGACCTCCATCATGTTGGCCACCATGGCGCCATCATCACCAGCTCCCGGGCCAGCTGGCACCGAATCGTAGTGGCTATTGACTAGCAAGTAATTTGTACTATTTGTTCCCTTCGGACTGACCTTGACCACAATATTCTGTATACTCTGATACATATTGATCATGGACCAATGGACATAGGCTCCCGATGCCACCTGGATATCCACTTCGATATCATGAATTGGACTCGAGTCTGAGCGCCATTTATTCATTTTGGTACTCAAAATTTTC
This sequence comes from Drosophila nebulosa, assembly GCA_024703675.1. Classification (NCBI taxonomy): domain Eukaryota; kingdom Metazoa; phylum Arthropoda; class Insecta; order Diptera; family Drosophilidae; genus Drosophila; species Drosophila nebulosa. Next base: position 8,675,473 of record CM045725.1, on the reverse strand, counting down.
ACAGCTCCCATTTCATTCTGTTTACTGCCCACCACTCGAGGTCCCAGCTCGACCAGGGAGCGCAAATTCAGCTCTGCCCGTTCGGCAATGAAACGCTCCGGATACTTGGACTCCTCCTTGATGGTCAAAGGGCGTGGCAATTGATGGCAGGCGGGTATAGAAATGGCGCAATAGAGAAATAGCCAGAAACCAAATAGAGCCGGAGCCCAATACCATTTGATCTTGTGGCGGCTAATAAAGGCACGTTCGCAGCCATTGGGTTGCTAGGATCGGTTGGAAATATATCAACACATATATATTATTAGTCATCATTTTCCCCTGACATGGTCTACTTTGGTGGACAAGGGCACAACACAAAACTGTGTTTCTTTCGCTTAATTAATACCCCTCCTTCGACAATTGGAGTAGGTTTTGAAAAGTAATGCCATGAAATGCGTGTATCGGGCCCGAATGTTAGATTTAATCCATCATGAACTTATCTTATCTATATAGTATGGTCAACATGTTGTACTCACTCCCCTGATAATTGGTTGCCACCGAAAATAATAAAAATTGATGATTGCTTATTTTTTCGGTTTTTTTTTTTTTTTTGATTTGATATTTTAACTGGTCTCATTTAGATGTATTATAAATATTTTGATGATTCAAGTTTTTAAATCGTATCGAGCACTAATTTCTAAGAAAATTCGTCGATTGAAGGGTATTTCAGCTTCGTTGTTTTGCTGATCAGCCAAATTAATTGAGGTTTTTGTCTAGACTAGATAACTGAATGCAGAATGTAGAGTAGCGGGACAAATTCGATATGTAATGCGTTTCCTTTGATAAAGCAGCTATGTACCTACATATCTGATTGGATTACTCATAAATCCAACTACACATATACATATATATATATATATATATTTATTAAGCACCACACCCGTCTACAATACCTAAATTAGTCTATCTAATCGATGCAGGCAAACACATGTATAATTGATTACCCTTGAGGGTTAAGTGGGGGCCGTGGTTCTTACCTCATCGTCGCCATGGGTAGAGCCACGCTGCCGCAACAATGGATCCGTATTCTGAGGATCACTTGTGGGCGTTATAACCCGTCGACGAACATTCTTTTCACTCATTGTGGGGGCCCAGCACCGGCTACACTAGACTTCGACTACTTTTTGGGGATTTCAGTTAACAAAAAAGCACGACCATTCGCTTGGTCGGCATGCGTTCAACTGATCGCTGAGTGCCTCACGATTGCTGTATACATTTTGGGTCTAAAGTTGTTAAAATTCTCTCTCTCTCTCTCTCTCTCTCTCTATCTCACATTCTCTATCGCTCTCTATCGTTTTGCTTATTTATCTTATCTGCATTTTTGGTGAGTTTTGGCTGATTTTTGTTTGTTTTTTTTTTTGTTTTTGTATGTGCCACCAAAATTTGTCTATGTTAGGGCTAACTTTGACTCATCTTTGACACTTTGGTTGATTGCTTGGACTTGGACCCCAATCTATGCGCGACTGCAGGGCGAGTGTCTCACATGTTTTTATTTTTTGTTTTTTTTTTTCATTGACTTTCTTACAGTGTAAGCACAGACCGACAAATCATTCGGGAATAGCACAAAAAAAAAAAGAACGCAAGACTTTTGTTAAACGGACAATAGAAAGTTGCAAAAAAGTTGTCAATTGTTTATAATTTTTATACCTGGGCAACTTTTTCCTGTGCTTCGCTGCACATATTCAATTGCCTCAGATGTCCGTATGTAGTTACTTCTTTTAGGAAATTGGTTTTATTTATCTCTCTCTCTCTGTCTGTATTCTTCTATTCACTTCAAAAGCACTTTGACAACTAACTGAATGAAATCCGAACTTGAAGTCTAGCTTAAAGTCATTGACAATATATACTTACTTTAACATACTGAGAGAAAAAATTATGCTAATCTAAAATTAAATTAATTAACTACAAAAATATGAAATTTTGTGGTTTTCTTTATAAAGCTTAAGAAGAAAGTTTCTTTTTTCTTCAAAAAGAAACCAAGATCGTAGATTTTTCATTTCATTTTTTTTTTTAAATATTTAAATGTTATAAAGAAAAATTCTGTTAAACTTGAAGTCGCTTTCTTGGATCGAAAAATTTGGTTAATAAGTTTTCAATTTATGTATAATTGATATTTTTACAAATTATTAACAAAGTTTATTTAAAAAGTAAAGAGCTTTTAAATAATAAAATTTCAATATCATAGATTTTGGCTTATGAAAAGAACTTTAAATTTAAGTACTCCAAATTTATTTTCTGAGTGTACCAGTGAATGAGTTGGTATAATATTTTCAGCAATTTATGAAAACATTTGTTTTGGTCACCAACTTTCATTTGTTGATTTTGTTTAGTCGTTGTTTGGTTTTCTAAATGTATGTGTAAATAGAAGCGGCTTTTGGATTATTATTTTTTTTTTATGCTGGGGAATTTTGTTGACGACTCTAACATAAATTGGTAACAGCCTTTGAGAAGCTTAGCCAAGGGACGGGTAACCAGATTATATCAAATCATGCCAGTAAATCAATGAAACTAAAGCGTGGTGGACTTTGAAAATAAAGAGAGAGACTTACCTTTTGTCCAACTGTATGAACTACGATAAAAGCTTCATTCATTGTATATACTTGTATTTTGCAGTGTATGCATACATGGCAATTATTTGTTGTTTACTTTCGATATATGCATTGATGTTAGATAAAATAGATAACAGTTGCCAAGAGCAACAGACACATCTAGAGCGAAATCCAAGATAAAACTTTAACTGCGTAAATGTGTAGAAATTACTTTAATAAGACAATATAAAGGGATTAAAAATTCCTGTTTTAAAAACAAAAGTAAGTTCAACTCAAAATCATAAAAATATTGTAGCACTGTGTTGCATAATCAGCTTAACAAAAACACAAATTGTTTCTACAAAAAAAGATTCCTATTATTAGCCACTGAATACATTTGGTCTATATGCTGACTATGCCTTATTGCATTTTCAAGTACTCTTGCTTTGAGGGCGATATGAATATACGAATGTATGCATGAATCCTTTTTATACTCTTAAAGAATCTTTTGATTAAATAAAAAAGAGCTCCAGTTGGGCCATCGGCTGGACGGGTTTTGTTTGTGTTTTTTTGCTCATAAACCAGCGTATCTATTTGATTAGCATCAACTGGAAATTCGTTACGTAAATAAAACATATTGAAAAAGTGAGATTATACATTGGAATGTATGACTAATTTCTTAAATTGAATATGATAGAGAATATTTCTTCACATAGAAAAACATTCATAGTAAAATAACTTGGATAATCTGTACTGGGTGCAGCTTCCTGAGTAATTGTCTTGTAATAAAATATTCTTATGTAGCTCTATCCCTTCCTTAGAAATAATTAAGATGTCATCGTGTTTGGCCCACAGGTATCCCAGTATCTGTTGCTAGAGCAACACCTCACCCACACATGGCCCACTCCCATATGACACAGACATTTTCGTGTATAAACTTAGTTCACATTTTGAATTCAATTAATGAAGTTTGTGTTATTTGCTTCTTGCCGTAATCCTCCACTCACACTTGGAGACTTACAAGCGAAGTTTCCATGTAAAAGTTGTCGTAGTTTTCATTGTAATCGAATTCAATTTATTCTTATTTAATATAATAGCAAATTATGCTTTGCATAAGGTTTACTTTACATTCTTTTATACGGTTTATTTAGTTTTAAGTATTATCTCACTCGATCTCTTAATTTACAATTATAACCGGCGAGATGTAAATTGTCGACGGCGAAGATCAAATAAGAAATAAGAGCATCTCAGTTTAATAAGAAGTCGGATGTATTTTATTAGGAAAGTATCTGAGAAAGTTGCTCAGTACTTAATAGGATCATATTTTATAGCTCTGCACTTCCTTAACTTGGGGAGATGTAATATCACTCATACGACATGTGGTTAATGAAATAGTTAATTAATTATGTGTATTTCGTTGTTGTTTTAATACTTCCCAATCATGGAGATAGACTTTCGCGGTAGGTGGTATTGTTATGCTTATGATTAGTAGATAATGTGATGAGATATTTGGTTAACAATTATTTCATTCCTTTCTGTCTTAGTTTATTATTCGGTTCCTTTTTTGTTACAGAGAAACTGTGAATTGTCATAGGAAAAAACATCGTCCAAACATTAAACTTAGTTAAGAAGATTGCACAGAGGTAAATATACTGCTAGTTAGCTGAAAATTCTGTAAAAGCTTTCCATTTTGAAACGGTAATTGAGCAGGATGCGGTTGCTTAGGGTTTTAACGATATTCCACTTTATACGTACAACACATGCTAAAGAAATTAAGTTCTGTACGAGTCTGCTATAAATTGCTCATTTACAGTTGTCATATCCACATCCACGCACGGATCCGCATCTCTCTCCCTCTCGCTGACAATGTCTGTCATGTTGCCAGGACACATACATGTGTCTGTGCGCGTGTGTGTGTGTGTGTGTGTGTGTGTGTGTGGGGACATTACTTGCCAGGCGGAGGCCTCCTGCTTGGAATCGAGGACAGCGAACGAAAGGCAGAATGTCAATTGCAGCGAGCGGACAGGGTTCGGATGGGCTTGGGTGGGAAAGCGGGCACAAATGTAGGACAATGTAGATGCTTGATGGGTCATTCAACCTAAATGCATTGGTATTTGTATTGGTTGTAGTTGTATTTTACGCGACTCTCCTTTGCACTTACATTTCGTTAAGCATTCGTTCTTTCGTTCACTTCATTCGTCCCTCATCACTCAATCATTGGATGTGTCTCCCACACAAATTCGTAAACAAAAAAGGGAAATCGTTCATTTCGTTTCATTTGGTGGCCACAACAGAGGAAATCAATAAAATGAACTTTTAGATTTGGCTAAATCCTGTGCAAAATAAAAAATTCTGTGTGTGTGTGTGTGTGTGTGTGTGTGATGATGATAGTCCCAAAAACCTACACACACACGCATACACCCACACACACTTACACACACAGCACTTGAGCCGTTTTTAAAAACAGACACAGACCTTTGCTTTCTTTAAGCCTAGAAAAATGCTTCTTCACACACACACACACACACTCATCTTCTCGTAGAGAAGGCAGACTAGAGCAGGACAACGGCGCAAGCGCTGAGAGAAAAAGAGAGAGAGAGAGAGTGCGACACTTGGAGCCGGCTCCCCCGACACCCATAAGCGGCACTGCCCTTCTTGTTGGCCTCCATTTATTAGTTCACAACCAAAACAAAGCGAAATATGTGTCAGCTGCTTTGCTTTTCTTGCTTTGGCTTTGGCTTTCGCGCTGTTTTACCAACCTCACCCCCGTCCAGTCCAATTCACCCGTCTCTCTCCCTATCTCCCTCTCTCTCCCTCTCCCTATTACAGAGCTCGCAACGTTTTTAGGTGCCGCCTGCGTCGGGTTTTTCCATATAAAACTGTCTTTCAAGTGTTCAGTCGCAGTTGTACGCTCGTTGCCTTTGGGTCGTCGTTCGCTTTTGGGCTAAGAAAATAGCAAATAAAATTTGATTTTCATTTTGAATTAGAAAAAGCAAACAAAATGTGCTCGAATCTCAATCAATGCGTGTGTGTGTGTGCGTGTGTGTGTGTGCTCTAAAACATAAATAAAACAACAAAAATTATATAATTTAAATAAAAACCAAGAAAATTGCTTACAAAAATTCTATGTAAACAAAAAAACAAATTATACAAGAATTGAAAACTGTTTGACTGGCTTCGGAAAGTGTGGCATACTTTTTGGAGCGGCACCCCGAACAGCAACCCACACACGTGAGTCGTCGTCTAGAATGGTGTCGTAGTAGTAATTTGTAGTACGTAGTAGTGTATTAGTAGTAACTACAGTTGCCCGTCGGCGTTTTCCAATTTTCGTTTGATTATTAATTTTTTCTGATGCATCGATTGGGAAATGCTGTCTCATAATTGGCGGCTCTTTGAAAACATAATAGAGCCTATCTAATGGCTTCAGGTCGTTGACCATTTACGATTATCATTAGCCTGGCCATTATGCCTACTTAAAGTTCAAGAAGAAAAAAAGAACCGAGCCCTTCGCTCGCCAATTCTCTCGCTCTCAAGTCCCATTCTATTGGTCATTATGAAATTTTGGACAATGACACAATAGCGTCTAAAGAATACGTACATATATATATATATATTTGTATGAAAGGAAAACTGGCACGCGAAAAGAAAACTGAGCATGAAATAAAAATGAGAAACAAAAGGCTCAAGAAATAATAAAAACGAAGAAAACAAAACGAACGAACACAAAAAGGAGAAGCAGCAACAACAAAGCAAACTTTTCCAGTTAAACTTTAAATTAGTTGGCCATAGTCATAGTCAGCATTTTTTGTTTTTTTTTTGTGTTTTTTTTTTTTTTTTTTTTTTGGTGTGTTGTTCATTTTACAATTGGCCGGATCTCACTTGCCAACCTTAATTTTGGTGCTTAAAGAAATTGTACATCTTTCTTATAAAGTTAAAGTTTCTTTTTCTGCGTTAATGATGATGTTTCTAGGAAATATTCGAAATTTTGCTTATTTAGCTACGGTCCCGCCAAGATAAACAAGAACAATTTTTGGGCAAAGTTGATTTTGCCTTTCCAATTAGGAAGCGTTTGAGCCTCGCTCTACGCACGCATCTCAATCGAACCGCAAAAAGGAGGATGTGGCAACTACAAGGGACGAGTATTGTTTACTAAATGCGGGAGAATGTCATCAAGATAGGGGGATGAATAAAAGAAAAGAAAAAAGGTCATACAGTAGATACTTACTAAAGAGGACAGGAAATCATTTTCGATGGGCATCAAAGGCAAACGTTAGAATATCCGGCTAAAGGTTTAGACTAGACAATTTTGGGCAGTTAAGGAGAGACTTTTACCATTCTTTTGTTCATGGCATGTAGATTAATCCTTCAATCTATACGAAAGTACCAGTATGTCTTTCAATACGCTTAATGGCTTTACTAATCTTTCCCAACTCCTAACTCAATTTTCTGATTACGATCAAATTTAAAATATTGCTGACTTACTGTAGAATATGAAAATTGTGAAAAAATAATACAAATCAGAGGCAGAAAGTGTTGACTGATTGGTTTGATCGATTAGGTTATATTTGATTGATATGTTTTAAACATTATCTTGATCTCACACTTGATTTCCCCTAAGTTACTTCAAACTCTTTTTATTGAACTCAAAGGCTAAGGACTTCTCTATTTCACATGATTTTAATAATTTCATTACGGGTCGTATTATTAATTGAGATATTGTTCGATCATTATAAAAGTTGTAAGACCGCCTTACGATTTACGATCGAATGAAATTCCTTGCTCCAGTTTTAAAAACATTTTAAAGAGTCTTTAAAAATAGTTTATAGAAATGATGTAAACTTAGCTGAATGTAATTTGAGTTTAGTATTATATTTCAGTTCAGTTCCGTCAATACTTAAAACTTGAAATATATTGTGTTGTTTTTCTCCAGTGGGCTATAAAAGTCCTAATTGATAGTCAGATTTAATAACAATATATTAATTCTTGTTATTCTTCTAAGCATTTTCATCCTTTGTCTGTTTTTGTAAACTGAATCGTTTTGTGAGGTTTTTTGTTAATCAATTCAAATGAGTTCACTGTAGACATATACAGTAGGCACACATAAATGACATGAATGTGTTGCTAATAAGCATTTGCACATAAAAGCTTCTCAGCCCGAAAAGGGATGAGCTGCTGGATATGAGTTTGACTGGGACCTACTTGTGCGGTTCGAATTGTTGGCCCTCAAATTAATGAAAGCAGAAAAAAAGAGATACCGATGTGAAGAATCCCACTTGACTGGTTCTGCTGACGTGGCTGAGTTCCTTGTATTGTGTTCTGTATTCTATGACTCGACTTTGTGTTGTGTTGTGTGTGTCTGGCGGGGCTTTTTTAATGAAGTCATTTGAAGGATTCGCTGATTTGTTTGTGATTTATGAGCAGCTACTTCATGCTGAGCTAAGCAACATCCTATTCCTCATCCACTTTTCTAGGCGACTTGCCTATTCTCTTGTTCGACGTGTTCAGGTGACAGTTAAGCGTAGCAACATCAATCAGTCTGTCGTTATGGTACACACACACACACACACGCACACACGCAGGCATTCTCACCCATATGCAGGTGTGTGCGAGTGTGCTTCACTTGTCATGGTAATTGCTTAAAAATTCCTAGGATTATGGCAAGCTGATTGGCTGCCTGCTGTTACCGCATACACGCACAGGAAACGGGTTTTGGGGTTTGGCTTACTTTAAATTTCGTTTAATTAAAGCATTTTCAAGTGCAACATTCAAGAAGATATTAAACGAAAAAGAAATTAAAGTGGCAAAAGAAAATATAATCCGTAAAATCGCTTGCACTGCGTAAATATGTAATACGCGTACAAAGTAAATGAATGAGCGTTTTAATTAATTACAAGAATATATAATTGCGTATACGCAGCTTAAGCCAAAAAGTGTGTAAAGAGAGAACCGCGCAACATTCTCTCATTGCAACATTTGCATTGACACGGGACAAAGAAAATGTGTGAAAGAGATAGAGAAAAGTTGCTGAGCGTAAGCGGGAAAAAAGGCTAAAACCATAATTATCAGTTGTTAGCTCGTATTAATTATAATCAAGTTTATCAAGAAACATTATCTCTCCGGTAATTTCAAAAATTAGAGATATTCATTTAAGATTAAAGCCATAACAAAATGCCAGACAAAGCTGCATTTACTGGTCATTGACATTGACAGAATTGCAGTCAAAACCCATTCAAGTCCCCGACCATTCTCATTCCGCATGCCAATACAAAGGAATATAATAATAACCATCATCAAGTTGTCTGTTGTTCTCCTCCCTTTGCTTGTTTCAAATTCTCATTAAAATGGAAACACACAGGGTTGGACTAACGGCTTTTGTCTGTGACGACTTTATATACTCTTTCAAAAGGGAGAACAGTGATTCGAAGTGGCTAAGAAATATCTGTGGATTGTCTGAAAGGTTGAATAAATAGGCTAGGTTATTGCATTGTTCTTTAAGTTGATAACTGATGACAGTGTTGCCATATCTCGTAATTGGAAAAATGTATGCTGTCTCTCTTTCGCTGTTAAACGGCTGTTAATTGTTTACCGTGACTCTGTTAACTGATCTTAATATCTATTTGAACTAGTGATCTATTTAATGATCAATGATATACATTTATAATTTTTTTAGACTTTTAAATCAACAGATTGGACCCTACTGTATGTTTATTCGAAAGGACCTAGTTTCAAGAGTATGGAAACTACGCCCAATGCTTACACATGCTGCACGCGTTAACCGCAGAGTTTACAATGTCTGCTGGCCCTGGCAACCTTTTAAAACTGATTGCCAGATCCGCTTTACGCTCTTGAGTCAAAAGCGGCCACAAGAAACAAAGTCAAAGTTACACATGGGGAGGCACAAAGAGAGGGAGGGAGAGATAGAGAAAGACCGATAGACAGAGAGGAAAGCAACGTCATGGCGTAAATTGTTTTCTTTAGTTTTAATGTTTTTTTAATGTTGTTGTTATTATGTAGTAACATTCGACAAATCATCACAATTAAAAAAAGAAAGAGAGCAAGTCATTGAATCTATTTGGTCCACTTATCCTTTTCTAAAGCGACTTCAACAATATCATTATTGATGCCCGCCCAATGACTTTGTTTTGTTGCGTTTTAGTTCGCCATTACCATGATATGTTGGCCTGTTCACTCAACTGGAAATTGGCCCTCTGTAAATGGTCTTGATATGCAAGCATCAAGATAGAACCAAGCGGGGGCGGGTGTGAGTCATATGTTCAGAGAAACCTCAACAGAAATGTTAATTAAGTGGCTATTAGAGGGAAAAGGCAGACTCAAGTGTGTCTTAAGTGTGGCAAAGTTGATTTTAAACATCAAAAGAAATGTCTCTAACCTTTGTGTAAGCGTGTGAGAGTCTTTGTATGTGAGTGTGATTGTGTCTGTGTGTGGGTGTGGGTGTGGGTGAGGTGTATACTTACATTCAAGTTCAAATCCTTTTAACGGCCCATATCTAAAATGGTTGTGCCATTAAAAAATTGAATTATTCTATTTACTGCGATATGTAAAATGGAAAACATTTTTCTTTCAGCTAACCAAATGAAATTTAATATAAAATTACACAAACCAATAAGATTTTGATTGTTTTTCCTAAATTAAATTGATTTTAATACGATTCATTCTATATAATTTATTATATATTATCGTAAAGGCTATTTTAAGGTAATTAAATATAATTCTCTTAAACAGTTTTTCGTTTATAATTTGATTTTAATGGAATTTATATTTCTAATCCTATTAAATTATGTCACATTAAAAAACGAGTCATTTTGCCTATGTAATGCAATTTATTTTGTATTTAAGGATTATTTTGGAACGCCATTTCGGTTGGTTTTATACTTTAAAAAGGCCAATTGAAGACAAAAGTTCGGAATTATTGTTAACTTTTTTTTTAAATTTGCATTTTTAAACAATTTTTATTTGCATATGTCAATGCAATTGCTCATAGCGTTTCAACAACAAACAATAAAACTTCAACAAAAATGTCCTTCAAATTGTTTAATCAACAGAAAAGAGAAAGCCAAATTGCTAATCCAATTGAAATTTGATAAAAATGCTTAAATTCAGAGCTCTGCTTAAACGCTTTCCAGTAAAAATCTAAAAAAATTTCTATTAAAGACGTTTGTAAAATGAATAAAACGTAAATTAAACAGATAAGTCATGTTCACATTTTAAATAGGTGAATTGTGTAGCTCTTTATCCAATTAACTAAAGCAAAATTGGCATAAATATTTGGATTTGTCATACTAATCAATAATTTTAAATAAATTTGCCATGGGAAACCAAATTTGTTGCATACTTCTAGGCAGTGGCCTACCAAAATTCGGTTGAGAAATTAAAAACAATAATATTATCACTAAATCGCAATTAAATCATTTTCCATTTGACTCAACAGCAATGGTGAATATTAAATTTTTTAATGATGTATTGAAAAAATTTGTCTGAATATTTTCCTGGAATACAAAATTAAATGCCACAAAATATGAGCAATTTCAATTGTTAAAGTCTATTTAACAATGTTTTGCCAACAAACATTGCCTAACCAATTGTCATTACCTGTTAATTGTGGCTAAGCAAAACATTACCAATTTCCCCAATTAATGTCACATAAATATGTATCTGTACCTAATTAGAGTATCAATCAATGTAAATACCATGTGAGACCTTGAATAAAGTGAATCGCATCTAGATAATATAAATTTATCAATATACTTAAAACTTTAGAGGATTCAAATGAGCTCTAAACTTAAAATTAGCTTTTTATTCTGATTTTTTGTTATTCAGTTTTTAGGGCATTATTATTTATGGTTATTCAAAGACAAATGCTCTTAGATGGTTGACACAAATGAATAAATAATTCGATATATATATAGAAATATGGTAATACGAAATTATTGTGTTATTTTTCGGGGCACTTTTGAGTCAAATTTATGCAAAAAAAAAAGGAAATTATGTTAAAATATAAAAAAAAGTGCCCCTAGATGTAGTCGGACTGTGTTATCAATTTCGTAATGCAATAAATTTTTAAGCTCGTCACAAAAAGAAAAATATTGCACATCAGGAAATATATTTGTTGGCTTACATTTTTCACACCTGAGCGAATAATTTTGTGATTTATGGGAGTTATTTTTGTTGTGTTGCGTTGCGTTTGGTTTCGCCTGGCACATTATAAATTAGTACGATAATCGTTATCATCATCATCAACAGTTACACCAAACATCAATCAAATTCAATATCTAGGCACATATGTATATATGTATGTAGATACACATGTAATGAATGCAAAATATGATTATTGAAATGCCGCTTGACGATGATGATATATAATTATTTACCTGCTTGCTGGGGAAAATCAGATGACAAATCGCATTCTATGAATTTCAGTTTGGATTTGGATTTTGACAGAGAGAGAGAGAGAGAGAGAGTGAGACAATTGGGTGGCCTCATCAAGGCGTTGCCATTTGGTTGATGGCTGTTTCCGTTTTTGTTTCCGTGCCTCTGGGAAAATGCAAAATTCAAGTAATTTTTCCATTTTTTTTTTCTTGTTGTTTTGCCGCTGTCAGTATTAGTCTAGACACGACTTGGCTGGTAAATTATGCAAATAATTCTGTCCAAGCACTTAAGTCAGAACTTTGAGTTTGACTTGCCTTTCTATGTGAAGGGAAAGAGAAGAATAAATCTGTTAACTGTGAATTGGGGCACGCATTGCGTATACGTAATATGAGAAAATAATTGCTATGGCTGCCAGAGATCCAACACAACAGAAATAAAAATGTGCGGAAAATTGCTTCAAGAATATAAAGAAACGAAAACAAGAAGAAGAAAAAGTGAATTTCTCTTCTTTTTTCTTTTATTTTTATTTTTTTTTTTTACAAAATAACCAGAAAAATGATTTTATGGTCGTCTTTCTCCTCAGTTCTCTCGCTGTCCTTTTGCTTCTGTCTCCTGGCATTGCCTGTTCTTGATGGCATTGTCTGACCCCCAATTGTCCTGTCCATTGTCATCGTCGTGTTTAACATTCGCCATAAATCATTATTATCAGTAGCAGCATTTTAATGACTTTTTGGTTCATTTGCATTTACCTCCTGCCACAATGAGAGGGCGAGACAATCGTCAGAAATTGCAATTCAAGGGCTTGGGATTAAGGGCTTCCCTCAACTTCACCCACACACACACACACACACACCCACACACATCTACTCCTCATCAAAATCACACACACACTTTGGCAACTCAAATGGGGGAATATAAATTAAAATGGGATTTTCTTCTTGCATAATTTGAAGTGTAAAATATGCTTTTAATTTCCGCTGGTCTGAAAACCTTTTCTCTAATTTTGTCTACATATGAAAACATCTCTCAAAACTTTTGGCCTCAATAAGAGTGAATGAGTCAGAGTGAATATAAGCCTAGAAGTCATGTTTAGTATTTAGTTGTTTGTTCTTTGGGTCTTAATTCTAATTGTGAGAAGTTGTTTCCATATTTGCCAAGAATTTTAATGAGCTCTCAGATCTTTCGTTTAAATTTAACCATTAAAAAATGAGTCAGCTTAAGGTTTTCTTATTCCAAGACTTGGTCAATTCTAGAAACTAAAATAAAATACCAAAGGCCAAACGAACATTTGCATGCAAAATAGAAACACATTTTTTTCTTCTTATGCCCTATTTAAAGGGGGGTATATTAAAGCACTTGTGCAGCATAGCAAAAACTATCTTGACAGGTTAATCTGAAGGTCATTCCGGACATTTGCTGTTTAACATATTAGGCCTTTGTTTTCTTTCAACCATCAATTTATCAATTTCAAAATGATATTGCCTTTTAAATGCGAAACAAATGCAATAAAATAATCACAAACATTCTTGTTGGAATGTTAAGGACAGCTGAATTAAATTTTATGGCTAAAAAGAAATTTTGTTTCAGCATTAGAAAAAGGTTTGTTGCGAAACCACAAAAATGTTCTTCTTCACTAGGCCGCAAATTTATTACCTAACCATCATATCCTATACAGAATGAGGTAATTGAACTGTTACCAAAATGTGGGCCAACACAGCGGAAAGTCGTTTGAAAGCAATATTTCAAGCAGCAGACGCCCACATGGACATGTTCAGAGGGATATGGGTTTTAAGAGAACTCATTTTTCAATACTTTCTGCTGGATTTTATACAAAAATTTAACCATATGTGAATAATAAATCACTTTTAGTTGTTAAACTGTTTGATTGCGTCATCGTCTTATGGAGCTGAAGTTTCTAGGTAAAAAAGTGTCTTCGTACAACAAAAACTAATGTCAGATCTATGTGGAAAACATCTGCTAGACTTCTAAGAATACTACTTCACGAGAAACAAAAAGAAAATAAAAGTTTCAAAATAAAATTTTCGTCTTCCTGTGAAAAATGACAATGCAAAAGTAGTTAAGAGAATTAAATAATGAATGGGCATTCTAGATAACAGACAAAGTGAACTTAAAGATGGAATAGAAAATCGTTATAAAATGTCAAATAGTCCCATATCAAGGTACATAAAATTATACTAATAACTGATTATCAAAAAGTCACTATTATTAGTGACAAATTATTTTTAATTCAGTTTATAGTTGAAGTTAATCCTTATTGAAGTTATATCTCTCTACCCTTAGATTAGATTTAGTTCTATGAGAATTTTATTTTATCGACCTTAGACCAGCTCAAGACTACTGAAATACGAGAAACGAAAACTTGGTAAGGGTATAAAAACTTTTGCTCAGTTAAAGTAAGTTATTCGATCTAGTTTATTCTTATTATTGTTGTTGTTGTTGTTGTGTCAAAGCTGCAGCTGAACTTTATGCTCATGTGCATATAAGACATTTGTCAAGTTGCAGCACAAGCGCCGCTTATGCCAGAGGCAACAAAATGAATCCAGGTGGGCACCATCATCCACCCACCACCCACCACCCATCGCTGTCTCTTTCACCTCAAGCTCTGATTCATAATGCCAGCGAGGGTGTTCATCACAGTCGTCTTTTCTATAGCTTGGAGCTCAGAGCCATTTCTCACATCCTTGGGGACTACCGAAAAGGTACAAAATGGCAACCAAATGGCCATTCTCAGGCTCTGCCCTTGAGCGGGTTGACTTTTAATTGTTTCTATTTTTTTTACCTTGGTTTTTTTTTTTTTTGCTTGTGTTTTTGTCTATGTGGATTTTTGTTCTAATGAAAAGTTTTTGGTCTACAATCAAAAGTTTGTTTTGCATTTGTTGTTTTTTTTTTTGCTGGTTGTTGAATTTTGAATTTTGGTCATTCGAGATTCAGTCTCAACAATTAATGGCCGTGTCGGGTGGCTGGTTAAAAGTTTATTGCATTTTTATGGAACGATATTTCAATATTTTGTAATCGTAAATTCTAAATGTTTTCTTCTACTTGCAGTTTTTTGGGCCGAATCGTGACTGTAAAAGTTTTTTTTTTTTGTGCCCAATAGTTTTTATGGGTTTTTTGGTATGAATAGTTTTTGTTGCTATTCTTTAGCGGCTAAAACGGAAAATTTTGCTGCATCTGGCTGCCCGTATATTTTATTGGTACTTGAATTGAAAAAGTTTCAAGCTGAGAGTGGAATACTAAATAAATTAATTCAAATAAATTAAAGTGATTTAAGGGAAAACAACAAACACACCTACACATAGAGAGAGAGCGAGAGAGAGAGAGAGAAAGAGAGAAAGAGACAAGAAGACATATCCAAAATTGCTCTGCGAATGCATTTCATTTGGAAAGGGGCCCGACAAAGACAATACGGAGGGCTTACGAAGTGCTTTGGCCCGTTTACGCAACAGAACGGGCCCCTCAATTCCAACAACCCAACAACCTACCACCACACCGCCAGCCTCCCCCTCCCTGACCAGTCACAGTCACAACAACAGATACCAATCAACCACTACCAATACCAATTCCAATTCCAATACCAATTCAAACTCCACCACAGCAGTCAGTGGCTTGTCTCATACTAGCCCGGTCATTGGCTTACATTCGTCGTCGGCCACTAAACCCACGCAACATAAAGGACCAGGATCAGCAGCAGCTTTAGGAGGTGGCGCAGGAGGTGGGGGAGGAGTAGGAGCACCAGCTGGTAACCACATCAATGGCCTTGCTCAGCACGTGAGTACATTTCAAATCATTCATTCATACAAATGGAATAGTGGCTACTTCTGACCAAAAAAAAAAAAAAAAAAAAAATACAAACTCAATTGATATTGTATTAAGTTTCGCTTCCACTTTGCAGCACTCAAATTTTTACTTTGCTTGCGATTAACAGAAAAAAATTGAATTGAAATTTAAATTATAAAATTTCGTGTATTAGAAATTTTTGTATTAGCTAAAAGATGAGTGTTGAGTTCTATTCCATTCATAAGATGAATGCAATGAAACTTTGTCTAAAGTACAATATTCTTTATTTTCTTTGCCAGTTGTTGCAAATAAATCATCGACTTGCCTTTAAAAAGGTGTTTTTCCTTAAATTAAACATATTAATACGTGTTCATCCTTTTAAAAGTAGCACAGTCTTTCCAAAACTAAAACATTTCACAGATTTTGAATAATTTTTCAAGAGTTTTCGTATTAAGAGAGAGAATCCTTTAAAGTATTCACCCATTATCTCCAGTTTATGGCCCCTTTTGGACAAAGAGTTTCAAGGAAATCTGATTTATTCCACTCAATCCACTCAATCACTTTATGTTATTTTAGTATCACTCATTATCAAGCATCAAGTTTTTAAATTTCCAATTCAGCGAATTGCAATTATTTTTTTTTACGCCCATTTTGTAATTTGATTTTACATACCTGAAAAAAAAAATAAAAGGAGAAAAAACCAACAAAAGCAATTTAATGGCATAACAACATTTTACCATTAGACTTAATTAAATCGGCGAGGGAAATAAAATCGTTAGAAAATGATGACAGACAGCGAGTGTGAAAGAAGGGGAGGGAGGACCAATGGGGCAGAGGGACACTTCAGTTAAACGCCCAACATGTTAATGAATTCTAATGAGAAATAATGAGAATTGGTTTACCAGCCATAATATCAAAAATAATGTAAAAAAATATGCATTATTAAGAGCGTCATTGACTTTAAAATGCCCTTTATTGACGACTTCAAATGTATTAAATAAATCTAAGTCAAGTACTTAGTAATTTACCTTTCACATGCATATTTACTTTATTAATCTACAGCAATACCAAAAGTAGTTCCAGCGGTAACGGAAAGAGAAGGGCGACTACAAAGCTTTTTAGCCTTTTTATTATTTAGCCGAAAACTTTAGCGGTGAATCTAAAAAGAAGGCTTCCTAACACTTTAATAGGAAACAAATGACGTTTTTTAACACTAAAATGTAAAACAATTGCAACAAATTGCTGGGAAAACCTTTTTCGTCTCTTTAGAGTCGTATAAAGAAAAAATAAAACATTTTGTGGAACTAGGTAGATCATCTCAGTTGCTAATTGTAGAGTATTTGATAGAAATACTTGAAGGTTTTAAACATTTCGGGTCAGTTGTCGTCATTAATAACAAAAAGCTAAATGAAGAGCTGAAGAATGAAATGGCAAAGTGGTATGAAGGATGTAGAAAGCAGCTGCCAGGACGAGTTTTGCAATATTTTGGTCACAAGTCATGCATAAATTTTGCCTTTCCCTCTCATCAGTAGGTGGAATTGAGAGCAGATGATGATTTTGGTTTCATTTTCTAGTTGGCACGTTTCCATGACCCAGACCGATGGGCCCACCCATCGCGCGCCTCATTCCCATCCCATCCTCTTGTGGAGAAGGCAAAAGTTTTTATGATCCAAAACAGATGTCTGTCTGCCTGACAGTCTGTAACTAAGTTTGACTTTTATTGTATCGGATGCTGTTGTAGGCAGCGCTCTGTTTAATTAGCAGGACAATTGGCTTATTATTTGCCACTTTTAGGCCAGAAACTCAGCTGGGGCTGGGACTGGGACTGGGTCGCTGACTAGTTCAATTGCCATTTGGGTTTAATTTTAACTCAATTATAATCATGTTGACACCCCTTTTTTGGTTGCCCATTTTGATTGTTGTTGTTGTTATTGTTGTCTCTAAGTCCACAGAATTTGCATTTCAAAATTGTTGACGTAGCAATTTTCACTGTTCCGTTGTTGTAGTTGTAAGTCCTTGAAAATGTCAACTAGGCAATTTTATTTGAAATTATAACAATCAAAAAGGGAATTTTATTTTTTTTGGTTTTGTTTTCATTTCAATTTTTGTTTTGTTCTAGTTATCTTTTCATTTTTATTTTCAATTTGTTTCCGTTTTGTTTGGCAGGATACTTGCCAAAGGCATTCCACAAATCGGCTTATAATAAAAGCCCATTCCGAGTTACCGAAGCTTTTAGACTAATCTGTTTTGAGGTTTAAAAAATAATCACACAAAAATACGAAAGCATATTTTATATTTTAAATTTGGTCTATACACTTTTGCTTTCTTTAAGATATTATAGTAGACTAGTGACGGATTATAGGCTTCATTTTTGAGCACTGCATTGGCTAATCCTGAAAAAATATTTAAATAAATAAGAAAATTTTTTAACATTTTTAAGTTAATAGACCTGGATTAAAAAAATCGACAATATTGACCTTTTGACTGTATTAACTCTCAAATTCATTCTTAGTTACCATCAATTGCTTAACAACAACCTGATTGGGCCCTCTAAAATATGAACCCCTTTTTATACCTCTGACCCGAGATTCGGTATATAACCATGTTAAGTTCTTAAGCGACCCGGATTGGATTACTATAACAATAGCTGCCATAGGAACGATCATCACTAATATCGAACTTTTATATAATAAAGCAGTCGAACAAAAAGCTCCTGAAGTATGATAACCAAATTTTTGATATATATATTTATATATATATATATATATATATATATCTTACTGCGGAGTCTTATCAAAAATATTCAAGGGCTGCAAGGGTATACAAGAAGTTAACTTCTTTGATATATTTTAGAGTTAGAAAGAAAAGCATTCTCATCTCATCTCTTATTCTCATCTATCTTCTTGGGCCGACTGTCTAGAACAATGCATGAGATTGTTAATAAAATGATGGCATAGTATTTAATATAAAGAATCCAATGCTCGCTTATTTACGACGTCTTTCCTACTTGGAGGCTGCCATCTTGTTCCTGCTGAAAGATGGCAAATGGTAAAGAATCCTTCCTATGAATATCGTCAAACAGTCAGAGAAGAAAAAATTAAGAAAAAAGTCGAGTCGGCTTTTTCGTTTTGTCAATTAGGGACAACATTTTCAATTAACCTAAAAATTGGTCTGAAATTCAGCCAGACTGGCCGTTAGTGCCAATTGCCAATTGCCAATTGACTTTATCTGCATTCTGTGCATTTGCCCATCTAATGCGATTAGACTAATCAAAATGAAGTTGCACTTAATTGAGTGGAATTGGATATTAATTAAGCTAATTGCAAGAGCTGCACTCTAAACTACAACAACTACAACTGAACGGTATTAGAAACCTAAATCTCCTTTTGACAAATTCATTTCATCAATAAATTATGAAGATGCAGACAGCAGACAGCAGGCAGCAGGCAGCAACCATTAACCACTAACTCTAAGGACATATGCTCATAAATAACAGGCAAAATATCACTCACCATTATGGAAATTTATGTGGCATTTTTATTCTTTGCTCTCTGCTGCTTTTTATTGGAATTGTCACCCACAATCGCATCAGAAATTTATCTTGACAGACTCCATCAAAAGGGTTGGCTGTTCGGTTGTCTGACTCGTGGGTGGATGACAAGTTCCTTGGCTTTGATCCAGGTGCTCCCGTTTGATTTATTTGATTGGAGTAACTTTGCTCGTCTGACAACTTCGTTTGTCGGGCCTAATTCAATTGAGAGAGTATGAGGATTCTACTTTCATCCAGGCCGACTCACTTAGGGAGGAGCAGCATGGAGACTTCAAAGTGAAAACTCTGCTGGAAATCAAAATGAAATACTGTTCAAGTATACCCAAGGGAGGGGTTAAATAGAGAGCGATAAAATACAAAATAATATTAAATGCAATAAAATATATTATATGAGTAGGTTTTATCAAAACTGAAATCAAAAAACAACACAAGGCGGCTTCAAAAGTCAAATTAAAAATTTAAGTTATTAAATTTGTTCTTTCATCTGGCAAATATGTAATAATACAAACTAATTGAGTGGCTTTTTTTTAAATGGTTAACCAAATATTTAATAATGACAAATTGGCAAGTTTTTACAAAGATCTAGTCTAAGCGTAAGTTATCTAACTACTTAGTTAAATTATAGTTTAGGTGAGGTTATTCATTCTTCTTGTCGGAAGTCGTCATTTAAATCAGTCTATTCTAAATTGATAAATAAATAGCGACTAAGTCTTTTAATTATGCTTAATTTATTTTTTTAATGTTCCACCATTAGGTCTATTCTCGACTATAAATCATTACAGCAATTACTTTATTTCTAGGAAGAGAACCCTTTTGTCCTTATAGATCTCTCTAAAAACGAACGTGATGTTATCGCACTTTAAGTAATAATCGATATTAGAATACCTAGAGAAGAAAGCTGATCTCGATTACCATAGTGACTGAATCACTAGCTGGTGATCTCGATAACGATACGCAGCCAACGACTGCCTGGTACTCTTGAAATTTGTTCTGAACCTCTGAATATTAACTTACTTATTTAAAAGTAAACTGTTATAGTCTATAAAATCTACAATCTAAAGGAATCGCTCGCATACTCTTAAACGAATTTTACTGATATTGTACCATAAAAAAGTTACTTTCGATTAAATGGTAACATTGTTTCGTGTCCTTGGTGTGCTGGCTTGCCAAACCCATTTAATTTTCCGGCATAAAATTTGTGTCACGTAATTATTTGTAAAATGATTTATAACATGTTCAATTCGGTTTATCCAGGGTCAGTTTTTACAGTGTCCCATAACCATGAAGTCGTTGATATATCTTGATTTTATTTATCGCTTTTAATTAATTAATGCCTGAAATTTAACGCAACGAAAGGAGTAATCGAAATGGTAAATGAATCATCATCCCTACCCATCACCCATTACCCAGTTAAAATGTAATTATCGAGTTGAAGTCGACTGTATCTCGATATCCGAGCATTAAATTGAATTGAATCCAATACGTCCCATGACCTGACCACACTTATTTTCGTATGCAAATGCAAATGGACATGAAGAGATTTATGACCATGAATTAAAATTGATTGAATATGTACATATGCAGGAGGCGTATCAGAGACTATTACAATGCGCCTTGCATCAAAATTAAAGCCGACCCCTTTTTTAAATGCTGTCCCCGCTCCCCCCATCCTCCTCATCGTATGCCAAGGGAGCTCCATCCCAAAACGGAAATTGAATTTGATCAACTTGCCAGCCAGAGAGCCAAGCAATTAGTGAGTCTAGGCGAAAAGTGAAATCACCCACAGAGTTCTTCTCTGACTTCCACATTGAATCATCGACTCGAAGTCGCTGCTGGTGGAGTGATGGAAAAACTTTTTTCCAGGACGTGCGATGCGTCAGCTGGGCGAAAAATGTGAAAACCAAAAACTTTGTTTATGCTTTTGGGACCGAGCTGGAAACGGCAGTTGATGCTGACGCTGTCCTTGTGCCTTGTTGTCGTTCGAGTGTTTTAATCAATTCTGATTTAATTTTACGCCCAATTAAGTGTGAAAAGCGTTTGATGTTGGGCACAAGCGCGAGAGGTTACCCCGCCAGCCCACTCCTACTGCCTACCATCTACTCCATTCCTTAATAATTTCCACAAGCGCCAGCCATCAGGAGGAACCTTCCATGCCTCATCTATAGAAATTGTTGGGGAGTCACGCAAGCGTGAGCATTGAATATATGCCATATGTGTGCATACTTTCTATAAGTATGTGTGTGTGTGTGTGTGTGTTTGTGTCCTTAGTCCTTTCTGCCACTGCTAAGCAAAATACATATATGTAAGAGAGACATTTTCCACACAAAAGGCTCCCGCCCGAAGTTAACTAGAAGCTATTCGGTTCGGTAACCTCAGATAAAAAATAAGCACCTTCTACTCTATGTCACTTATAAATAAAGTTCTTTTGATAAAAATATATATTAAGTTGTTGTTGTTGTTGTTGTTGCAGCTTTTGCACCACCCCACACTCCGCCACCTCTTATCCACGTACACTCTGCTTACAATTCAGCAAAATGCTTATCTACAATTTATACTCCTCAAACCACAACACTTCTCCACCCACTCCCACACATCCACACACACACAGAGAGAGACACAGACACCACCTACAAACCAATATACCAAAGAAATCTTTATCAACAGCCACATCAGGTGTCCTTGTCAAATGTCTCCACATCCTGCAGCCTATTGGAAGCTTTAGTCTATATGACAGCCGATCCGATATCTTTATGTTTTTGGATTTGTCTGCAGGTAAAATGCAACCTCTTATATAATATAAATGTATATATGTATGTATACTCCAGCCTTAGTTTTTTTTTTATTAAAAAATTATGCAAATTGTTAAAACATCTTTGTTTCAAAGTGAACTGTATTACAAGCTTCACTGTAGTCCCCCCATTTTTTTGTGCTAGGACTAATCTATGAGGGGCGCATGAGGGTACTCCAGATACTTTCTTTTTTCCCTCTCCATGGTAGGCTATAAACCAATTTTGGTAAATTTACGACGCCCTCAGACGCATCCAACAAAGCCAAGAAGATGGGGCAAACGACTCTTGACACATATAGAAATTGCCCGCCTTCCCTCCAGCGAGATGAAATTATAAGAGCGACTTTCGGTTGAACAAAATTCATCGAAGTCGCCTAAATTATGAAAGTGCTAGTTCTCATTTGACTAACTAAAATGTGCAGCATCAACTATCAAAAGTATTTAAGTGTGAAAGTCTTTTGATGAATACACTTAATCATTTTTTTAAACCCTAGACTAATAACATACACATACTGACTGGCGAATCCCGTGTCTTGGGGCACAAGGATAGAATAAAATCACAGAAAGAATAAATTAGCCACATTCACAAAGAAGGCAACACAAAATTGAATAAAGTCGCAACAAGTTCAACAAGTCCTTCAAACAATAGCCAGCAGCTTCTGAAATACTTGACCTGTCAAAGATATATGCTTAATCCCTGCCTGCCTTGCTTATTTGTTATTAATCAAAAACCATTTTTAATGCTTAAGATAAAATCCACCTTATAACCTAAGCGAAGAAAGTAATGTCCCTGAAGTGGAATAAAAGGTAATCAATTTTTTTTGTTAAATTTGTTTTTTTTTTATTAATTCCAACTATTTTGAGAACAATGCTAGATTCTAGCAGATAAATTCGGTTCACACAGGTAACAAAAAAATAGAGTGAAAATGTTATTGACTGAAGTTGAATTGAAATCGAGCTGGTCTCATTTCCAACTGTTCTGAATCGAAATGCCTTTAGCTTTGGTTGCCAATAAGCGACACATATGTACATTTGTTTAGTGAAAACAATAAAGTTGATTCGGTGTAATGAGAAGCCAATTAGTTAAAAATTATTAATAAATTGTGCTGCTATTTTTCTTAAGAAATGTTCTTAAATTGCAAACCTAAAGGCTTACTTTTTTTAAAGCTAGCTTTAAATAGTAGCACAGTTCACAATTTTAAAAACAGTTTTTTTTTTCATATATATCTCATATTTATTATAATTTTTTTCATCC
Source organism: Drosophila nebulosa (assembly GCA_024703675.1). Lineage (NCBI taxonomy): Eukaryota > Metazoa > Arthropoda > Insecta > Diptera > Drosophilidae > Drosophila > Drosophila nebulosa. The sequence continues at coordinate 8,652,128 of CM045725.1, read as the reverse complement.
GATTTGCACATAAATTTCGTTTTACATGATAAGGAAATTTTGAGTTCTTTTTTTTTCGGAGATTGACGTAAGGCTCTATATTATGTTAACATATTTTCTTTTTTTTCTTGTTAAAATATATATATATATGGACAACCGGATGGATTCCGGTTTTTGGTGTGTGGAGTGTTTCACTTTATGGTATCGAGTGTGTTATAGGGACATTGGTCGATCAAATTGTGTGTTTTCCTATTACTTGATTTATCACTTTCATGTTTCTATATGGTAAATGTGCGTATGTGTGGGTGTGGGTGTGGATGTGGGTGTGGTTGTATGTGTTCTTAGCCAAAATATGCAACACTTTCATTAATAATATTTGCACTTTCCCAATCGTTGGCATTTGCGTTTACGATACGAAATTTAATTGGGCGGATGAACATGATATTTTGGATTGCAATAACTTATTTGAAAACTAATCTTACAACTTGATAACTTATAAACTAACTAAATTTGATTAGACGTAACGCGCCTTACTAGATATATATATACATACTATTATACATATATGTATATATATTCCTAAAGCTGTTTTTGCTGCCTACAAAATATATCTACAAAAATTAAATTATAATACGCATTCATCTTCACCCGGAAAATCATAAAGCGAATATACTTTTCTTCATTTCATTTGTTTTTTTTTTTTTTTTTGTTCTTGTTTTTGGTCAACACTTTAGTGCTTAATTTTGAATCGAAATTACGGATGTTTCTTTTTTGTCTTTTTTTTTTCATTTTTCTTTTTTGATTGTAAATAAAATTTAGAATATAAGAACTTTTTTTTTGGTGTGATTTTTTGTGTTTTTTCGTTGAAAACATTTAACGCTGGCACCACCGGTTTATTCTCAGTCATTCAAAGGATGCAAGATTTTCAAAGCGTTTTTTCTCTTTTTTTTTCTTTGTCAGTAGGCAGCTCAGTGGGCCAATTTTGCTTAGCCCGGACTTATTCACTATTCACTATTTGCGAGTGTGTTTCGAGAGTGTGTGTGTGTGTGTATGTGTGTTCTCTTTGTATACCGTTTGTGATAAAATGAAGAAGAAATGCTAACTAAAAACTAATTCCTTAAGAGTTGTATTCTCGCCTACGTCGAGCAAACGAAAAGTTCCGATGTTAACACCTTTGCATTTGCTCGCGCCTTGTTTAATCGAGCCTTCCAAAATTAGCTGTCTCTCTTTTTTTTCCAATTTTCAGATTGTTTTTTCTTCCTTCTTTTTTTTTTTTATTTTTTTTTCTTAATTTATCCTTAAAATTTCCCTTTACTGATCCCTCTCCACGCTACGGTCCATGGTGTGGGTGTTCGGGTGTTGATGTTGGGGTGTAAGTGTAAAAGTTTCTGAGTTGTTGTTGTTGTGGGTGTGTGTGCATAGGAAACGGGTGTATTCGGTTTAGTACGGTGTGGGGCGGGTTCGGGTGTGGTTGGGTTTGGGATATGGGCTTTTTGCCCCCCTGTTTGTCGCATTTATGATTTTAATAGACAATCAAGAGATTGTTCTCATTGAAACCGGCAGAATGGCCAGCATTGCGTACTATGAAACAGGAGCCATCGAAATGCATCCGTTTCTCATTGCGGCGCACAAAGAGATGCGATGTCTTGCCCAGTGAGGCGGTACAATGGATGCCCGGAGTGGTTAGGGTGGCCGAACCGTTGCCTGGACTAGTGCGAATCAGGCATTTGTTATGCTGACGAGTCACCTTTACCAAACCATCGGCAGCCTGGGTGATGCGAAAGCCATTGATGTCATACACCTCGGTGCCATCTTCGGCACAACTGTACGATGAATTTGCAATTACCTCATGGGCATCGGGTACAAATGATGGACCGTGGCGCGAGTCGCTGCAAATGTGTCGTATGAATGAATGATTGATTAACTCTCTCTCTCTCACTCTCTCACTCTCTCTTTCTCTATTTAGAAACTCACTCGTAAAAGACTGCCAAAGTGTAGTCCTTGGTCAGATCAGTGAATGTGTCGGTTGTTGTGCGTGTGCCAGCTGTATCCACTAGATAAATTAGAGCGCACGATTCGCTAGTAAAGCTAACACCTTTATACCACATTTTGGCATAGCGTCTGCAAATCAAATATCTCTATGAATTATTAGTAGCCAACTTTTTGGGCGAGGTGGACTCTGTCGTCGGGGCTTACACAAAGTTATTGGCCTTCATGCCATCGTAGGTGACAATTTCAACTTTGGAACCGCTCTGCAAAATGCGCCCATTTGGATGAATTAGAGCCGAGTTGCTGCAATTGCGCGATAGTGCCACAGCCACCATGCTGCGCTGATTCAGGACGCGCACCGCCTTGTCCAGAGTCATGTCAATGCTGGGAAGTAGGAGGATGGATATTGATACGAATGGCTACGCCGCCCCCCACTCTTTCTCTCTTTGTCTCGTGTCTTACCGCACTCCATCCCTGAGGCGCAGCTGAATGGTGCCGTTAGACATGGCAATTGGTCCCGAGCCAGGACACGGTGGAGGTGTATTATTCTCAAACTCAAAGGTGCGCGAACTCACACGACCCAATGCATATGGTGGTGGCGGCATTGGTGCCGGGAACTGTTGAGTGTGATGGGATGGTTGCTAATGAGAAACCAATATCAACTTTGTTTTTTTTTTTTTTTTTTGCCCAAAAAACATTGCACCCACACGAACACACTCACCAGACAATAGCCAGCTCCAGTCTCGTTCTCATAACCAAATGCTGTATTGCTATAGCGAGTGGCCATTGCCTTGGCACTGCGTGTCATGGTGCCAGCATCCATTTCCAGGGGTATTGCCACAGTATCGTAGTTGGCAGCCGTCCCAAATTGAGTGTGCGAATGAGATGTCAGGGGCATGCCCATCGATAGAAACTGACGGCCGCCGTTGGATGTCTGGCTGGAGCACTCCTTGGCCAGAACTGCAGTGTTTGTGCCAACACTGGCGCTATGGATGTTGTTCATGCTGCTGGTGCTGCTACGTTCAATGGCGCTTGCGCTGCCGGGTGTTAAGGAAACGCTGCTCATGCGTCCATCCAATCCCAATTGTGGCGACATCGAGGGCACACACCGCATGGTGGTTTGCTAGGGAAAGACAAAAATTTCATGTATAATTGCTTGAAAATCAAATGGAACACACTTACCGGAGATGGAGTGTTGTTGGTGTAGACGGAACGCTGACGCACACCATTTGGCGCCTTGGTGGGTGAACGGAGAATATTGTTAATCTTATCGTTCATCTGAGCACGTGACAGAAAGTCCTCGGCATTGAAAATGCCGACTCGCGAGCTTTTTGGAGTCGCTGGCATGGACGACGAAGTCATGGGCAATGGCGACAATGAAGCCATCGTTCCAGCCTCATGTTTGGTTTCATCGCGGGCCGAATGCTGGCACTGGACCTCTTTGGTTTGTTGCTTGTTGCTGGCCTTGAAGTCGGTAACCATTCTCACTGCAATTCTATGGAGTTCTATGTATGCGAATCTGAATGATGATTGTGGCTAAGGAGAATAAGAAGGACACGCGCGCGTTTACTAAATGCGAGAATGCGAAATAATTATCTCAGGTTTTCTTGTTTGGTTTCACTTTTCTTTTTTTTCTTTCTTTTTTTGGTTGCTCGACACGGAACACAACGACTCAATGAGAGAGAGGAATTAAAATTTTTTATTTTTGATTTTCTACTTTTTCAAGAGCTCTGCTCGCTGCGACAATTTTTAAAAGAATGACTTGCCACAAGTCTTTTACCTAACACATCTGATTTTAATTCTCGCCTACTATATAGCAATAAAAATCAGAGATGATTATGTGCCAATTATCGGCATCGAAATTTGGCAGGTGTCTAAATGAAGGTAATTGTCAAAACTTCAGCATCAATAAAACCGAGTCAATCAAATGCAAGTCAAGAGACAGCGAAGACCGAAATGTCATGGAGCGCACCTTTATACACAAATTGAAGCATACTTTTAGGCCCTTTGAAAAAATTCTTTAATAAATGATCAATATTCAAAGAAAAAGTTTTCTGATTTGATTTCATCTCAACTTTTCAACAAAACAAATTTGCCTTAAACATTGCATTACTTTTAACATACTTTAAGTTAGTTAAAAGTTTCAGTTAGGAATTCCAATCGTTGCGCATTCATTAATCATTAAATGGCATTTTGGGATTTGGGAATACTCAGACTGCAACATAACATCCACTGAAGATCTGAAGTGACTTCTTTTGTCCCAAACCAAAATAACTAAATATCTTTAATTAAGAGTGATTAAATTTAGAAAAGCCTAAGGGTAATTGCTTTAGCTTTTATCAGTAATTAGGTCTATTAACATTCATTTGGCCTTGCCTTAAAATATTCATACAGTTTAACACTTTAAAAGATAAAATGTATTTATGAAATGTAAAGTAATTCGACCAAGTTATTACTTAAAGTGTGCTCAGAATAGGCAATAAATTTAATTTTATTGAGAAATTCAACACTGTTGGCCAGTGTTGTTAAATAAAATGCAAATCATGCTGTCAAAGTAAAGTTAATTGAATTCATGAATAGAAGAAAAAATAGGCTTATGATTGATTACATTTCCCGTCTTCCTTTTTTGCCTGTTCAACAAGTTCATGGAAAAAAAACCAACTCTAGTTGAGTGGAAAGCTTGAGCTTATGGCCTTTCCTTTTGATATTATATTGGCAAATTGCATTTGCGATGGAATTTAATATGCAATCGGATTGCATATAAAGTGCTGCTCGAAGAAGCAAATTAAAGGACACTAAAAGCGAAATGCAAGTTGGCAAATGGAAATGCCAAAAGTAAGAATCGGTCATAGAACTTGGCTATTTGTTAAACAGATAAATTATCCAACTATTGGCCAAAAATTGACAACTGGCATTGAAAATTTGTCAATGAAATTTTGTGGGAGAAAAAAGTTCAGGCACTCTGCTTTCCCCTCTCACTTTGCAATTGTCTACCGCCTCCTCTCTCTCTCTCTCTTTCTCTCTTTATCTATGTGAATGGCGCGAATGATTTATTTGTTTTTAACAAATGTATTTAGAAACTGTATTTTAATGAGCGCATTGACTCCTTGCATTTGGCCATCGGCCCACACAGCAGGAGATGAAAATAAATTTCACTTTCTATTCCATTTCACTTTTCGTAGTGGGTGACAGTTTTCAATTTGAAATTTTTATTTTTATTCTAGCCATTAAAATGACGAGCAATGTGCTGCAATCCATGGATGCACACAGCCCCGCCCACCACATCCATCTGCCACCCCTCACACCCTCACACGCATTGCATTGACTCAGTTTTAAAAAAATTGTTGTGCAAAAATATTCGAAAAATATTTATGCGTATATTTATAGCCAATGAAATACGGAAACTCTCTGAACAAATTGGATAACCTCTTTTTTTTCGTTTTTTTTTTTTGTTTATCTTATTTATCAGAAAATGTACAAATTTGTTGACAGCTTTTTTTCTTGGTGGTAATTGTGTGCGGTTCAGCTGAGAAGAGGCGTGGCGGAGAGTGTTGGGGAGGGGGAGAAATGATGTTGTGGAAAGATATTTTTTGTCATTTTTAATTTTAGACTTTCGTTTGCTTTTCTTGTGTTAATTGACTGCACTTTAATTAGCTTATAATTAGGTAGATAAGTAGATTTGGTTTATGTGCAGATTTACAGATTGTTTTTTGAAAGAGAAGAAATGTTTGGGGCTGCTTCTAAACATTGAACAATTGCTTAGTTGAGTAATTCTAGAACTTTCTTTGGCAGGTTTTTCATCATCTGCAACATTCTCTTTGTCCAAATGCGTCGGTTTTTTGGGTAATTACGCACATCAAAGACGTAAAAGTTCACAATCCACACATAACTTTTAATTTATCTCTTTTAGAAATAATCAAAAATGAACATTCGTAGGAGTGTAAGAGCCTCTGGCACTTTCTGGTAAAGATATTTCCATTTCATAAAAGAGAATTTCTTTGCCAACTTTTTACAAAAAAAAATTTTCCATTTCAACTAAAATTAAATTGCAAAATAAAAGAAAAAATTGTCATTCCGTTTGAAGAGAGACAGAGTCAGTGGAAGAGTGAAATGAAGAAACTATTTTTATCAAAACGCATTTGGCAACACAAAGAACAGAAATAACAAGAATAATTTATGGTAATGTCAATGAACTTTTGCCCCAAACTGTTGTCCAATGTATGATGGAGACACAAAGATGTGGGCACAGGCATGAGATCAACTCAAGATGATGCCGATGAGGATGAGAATGATGCAGATGGTGTTTTGTAATAGGCCAATTGACGTCATCATTTCATTCGGTTGCAGTTTTTTTTGATGGACAACTTGTGGCATAATTGAGATGGTCTTTTATATATACTTATTTTAATTCATTTGCAATTTGCATTAAAAACAATTAACGCCCGACGGCACTTTTCTCCCCATTGTTGAAGAATATGCGAAATTAATTGATTGTCATCATCATCATCATCATCCAGGCAGACAATATATGTAAATATGTGAACGGAAAGGAATGAATCTTTGTTGAGAATAAAGTCGTCTCCCTGTCATACATGTGTTTGCATTTGTGTATTGATATATATATAGATCTCTGATCTTTTAGCTCTGATGGCACGCGTCTGTCTAAAGAGCTAAAAGCTTTAGCCTGGCTCCCATCAATGACTCTCTGACATTATTTTCTTGTCTTCCTTTGGATGAAATTTCAGTGACTGTTGTTGTTGTTTACAGAGATCCAAGTAAATCCCTTTGGCAAGCCAGTCCAAGTAGTGTAGTGACTCATCGGGATTTCCTGGAAACCACAAAGACAACACACACACACACACACACACACACATAACACGTTTAAGAAAATCAAACAAACCCCAGCAGCAGAACCAGAAAGAATCAGGAAGAGCCAAAGAGTCAAGCCAAAAGTGTGCCCCATGTCTGGCCGTATTTTCATGCTTGCCTGATGGGAAAAAGCGTCTTTTCTGGGTTTGACGTCATCGAATCTTGGCAAGTGCCAAATTACCCCCTTCATACCACACTCACTACCGCCCTCCCCACCCCTTTGACAATCCTCCTCTGCCCTTTTCAGTAGTCTGCTTCGTAAGGTGTGTGTTTCGCTGTTGGATGAGACTTTCGCAAGATTTAATGTATGCTGGCGTTTTGCCCGCGTTTAGTAAATTTTCATGCATCATTTGAGAGAAAAATAAGCAAAGAAAATGTCCCAAAGTGACGTTTGTCATTTGAAATTTTGATTAAATAGGCCAAAGTGTTCATCAATAATCACACAATTCTGTTACAACCGCGAAAAGGTCGATGAGTTTTGTTCTATGAATAGCCCAAGCAACAGCTACAAAATTACATATATGTAAATGGAACTAAAATCAGCCAGACGTCCATTCAGTGTCGATCTTTATATAAACTTGCTAATTAATCATTGACTGCTCGTTAAAAAAAAAACAAAATCTTTTTATTACTGTGCTGTAGCTTTTACATTGAAAAAGTAAGCTATCTGACAGTTATCATTATTATTGACTAAAGAAGCTAATTTTTATATTAATAATTTAGCATTAAAGACTTTGAAACATCAATAGTAATGCTGAAAGTAGAATTGAAAAACTTTACTATTTTTTTCTTATAAAATATGCCTATAATTCTTGTATATTTTTTAATCGAGGACCATAGACTGCTCTTATTATTTCTAGGAGTACAATTTGTAGGGGCAATCAACGCTCCAATTTTCTATATTAATTATTGAAATATTTGTTACTATTAATAGTCAATTTTCTTTAAATTCCATCCTTAAATACCAGGTATATATTTGTATAAAATACTTTTAAAAGCGAATAGTCAAAATTAAAATTACATAGTTAAGTTGTTTGATTATTATGAATATTCTTCTATCAGCAATTCAACAGTTTAAATTTCTAACCAAACATCTCTTAAAGCCAATCAATACTTAGTAAATCTCTCAGAAAGTTAGCTTAGTTATTTTTTAAAAAATATTACTCATACCAGAAGACACTGACACTCCGTTAATAACAATATTCCCCTCACATAGTATATATGTTTGTATATCTACAGTAATACTTCCGATTGATAGTACTTCGTATGCGCTTTCATTCATGTATTCATATTCATTTGGGAATAGGGTCGAGGACTCTGCTTTTAGTCTTTTTTTTTTTGTTTTTTATTGGATATTCATATTCACGAAATTTGTCACGTTTAAAATTCGTGAAAATTTTCGAATCGCATCAGACGTGCCTCTGAACACATAGCCACGCCCACTTATCCCCAACGTCCCATTTTATTCAGGTCGCTTTGCTCCCATTCGTATTCGCATTCGCAATCTCATTCATTTCGCTTTTTTTTTTGTTTTTCTTGTTTCTTCAGAAGGCATAAATCAGGCGACTTTTCCGCCTTCTTTGATTTTTATGAAATTTAAATTTCTTCTTGTTCTTGTTGTTTTTTCATTATTGTTATTGTTGCTGTTAAAAAATATATATATGTAATTTATCAATACATACATACATATGTAACGATTGTGCAATTTGTTTTAATTCCTCGATTTTTTTCGGACATTTTGTTTTTATAGGACAATCCCCCTTAGCATGAGTCGCCTGAGCTTTTTGTGAGTTGGGGGGGCAAAACAATAATAATACTGAAATAATAATATTAATGACTCGATTGCATAGTTTCCGGCAAAGATATGGCTTTGTGATCCCACCAACAGTATCTGGTCTGCGCTTTTCCTTATGGCGTTGGCTGGCTGAGTTGAGAAGGGTTCAATGGCTTGCGAATGGGATTGGAAATGGCAATTGGCTATATAGGTGAGATGAGGCAAGCCTTCATTGAGTGCCACGCTGACTCAGTTCTGTTAAAACACCCACCCAAAAAATGTCGTCCTCAATTTGGTAAAGTGAATTTACAATTTCTGCATGTGCAAACACACCTTTTAAAATAAAATTCCCCAGCCAAAGCGGACCAAATGAAAAGTTTGGTTAATACCCTAGAGAATGGCAAGAAGATACCCCGCACAAGGTTGGCAGTGAGGTAGGTTAAGCAATCTAAATTGAAATTCACGTTTATTTAAAAATTTACTTTCCTAACTTATCGATAGTAGCCAGTCGATAATGATCCGAGGATCCCTCCGTCATATGTAATACAAATAGATACTCTGTTTTGCCCACCCAAACCCATTAGATGTAACCCTTTCCCAATGGAAACACTGGGTACGAAAAGTAAAACTGAAGCGCAATCGCTGACCATTTCTCTCCATTTGTTTTTTTTTTTCTCTCTTTCTGTTTTTGTGTCTCTTTTATTTATCGCTTCATGTGGTTGGGCTGCTGTCAAGTGTAGAATCTTTCCATCTCTCCACCTCCATTTCACATTGTCAGCACCTCCTCAAGATTCATCAAAGGGGAGGAAGGAGGTGAAAGCAGAGGGTGGGGACGGTTGCCTTGTGCCGCCGCCTGTCGCTAGCCCGCCCGCTGGGAAATGCTTTCAACTGAGGAATTGGGATCAAGTCAATATTTGTTGAGTTAAAATTACTTCCGCCTGAAATTCAAGATATCTCCCTTTACGTTTTTCAGTTTTCTTTAAATTTTTCATTTTATTTTTTTTTTTTTTTTCATCTTGTTAAGTTTTTGCTCTCTTTTTGCTTTTAATTTGCAAATTAAAAATAATTGTTTGCTTTCTTGTGGCATTTTAATTGAGATAAAATTACATTGAAAAAAAAAACACACACACACACATCTTCTTTTGAAAGTGTAAACAATTTTTATTGCTTATTTACCATACATGTATGCATGGATGTACTCAAATGAAACCTGAAATTACTTCATTACATTTTCTTTTAAGAGAACATTCCTGAAATGTTCGTATAAACTTTTTCTATAGTGTGGTTTTCTCGGGCATAAAGTGGTTGCAAATTCGGACTGTTCAGGGACTTCGGTGAGGAAGTTTCATGGGGTCGTTAATAACTTGGACTAGTATATATCGGACTATATATCGATTTTCCTATATCAAATATTGTGGCATAATAAAACGCTTGCGATCCTATCAGTTTTCACGGCATTGATATATGATATGCAATATATAAGCAAGTTAGCAAACATTATCAAACTGGAGATCCTTTGGTCTGTGCTATATATTATATACCCTTTATTACTAGAGCACCAAGATTATGTATATGAACATTTGTGTTGGTATACATATCTCAATGATACATATATTCTCTAGATATCGTTAGTTGTTATTAATCTGTTCACTTTAAGCGTTGATCTAGAACCAAGTTGTCTCTCCTGGCAGGCACAGCTACAAACTTCTTCAGAGAGAGCTCGTAAGAGCGCATTTTCCAGGCAGAGCGAGATGGTGCTATTCAAATTACAGAATGAGGTATTATAACGGTGCTTTGTGTACAGTGGTTATTATCTTATTTAAACTTCTACATTTGTATAATAAGCGTGTCTTTTAATAGTATAATAATATTCTATAATTGACAATAAGAATGATTTCATGGTGCCGACTCAACGATATCTCTCTGAATGCTCATTCCAGAAAATAAGCAGAGCTGCCAACTTGGGTTCCTCGACAAGACAAGGGAGCAATGACAGGGCTGCACACACAATCAAACCCTTTTCTAGGTGAAGATTCTTTGGATTGCCATCTTACCTTGACTTGCAATCCACTTTTGTTATCTAAGCATTTCTAAGCCAAATTTTAAATTCTCAACACGCCTTTTTTTGCAGTTGCAAATTATGTAAATACTCTTTGCTTTATTGCAAGGATTTGTTATTATTTGTCATGCCTTACTTTTTACACTTTCTCACATAGGATATATGAATTTCAACCGCATTTACATATGTATAAGAAATGCATTTACGATTGCTAAAAATATGATTTGCCTTATTCTTCTGCATTGTTGTTTTTTAAGGGTAAAATAGTTCGAAAAGACTATCTTATGAATACACCCTTTAATTTTAACCGATTTTAATACAAAAAAATATCCAAAATTGATAAATCAATGTAAAACATCTTTCCAAACTTTCTATTAAATATATATTTTCTTATTTATCTATCATATGCGCAGCTTTGCCTGCAAGAGCTTAAAAGAAAAACTAGAAGCTGGGATTAGGGTATGAAAGTTTCGGTGTAGCCTCTGGATAATATTTTAAATTGTGCCAAATAAATCAAAAATACTTTTCATGTCCTTGGCACAAACTCGACTTGTTGTTTGTACATACCCACACTCTCACACACACCTACATCTACATACGTATATATATAACTGTACATATGCTTAATGTACTATATGTCTCCGTGTGTAACTGTTTGTCGACTTCACGCATTAAAGTTGCCAGTTGCCAGTTTCCAGTTGCCAACACGCCTGCCTGACAGTTTTTCAGTCACTGTTTGTATGCTTCTGTGTGTGTGTGTGTGTGTGTTGGTGTGCTTTCTTTTTTGTCCCCCCTTCTTCCTCTGGCTCTTCTGGTTTTGTTGTTGCTCCCTTGACACGCTTTTGGCGCTTTACAAAACACAAAAAATGTTTGCATGGCAAACAGGGAAAAAACAACAAAAAACCAAAAAACGAAAACAAAACAGCAAAATATAAAAAAAAATTGTTTATTCCACACTGCTTACCGACCCCTGCCTCATGCTTGCCTGTTGCCCTATGGTGTTATTTTTATTTTGGAGTCAAACATCAAAATGCCACTACAGATTGAAACTGAAGCCTGGATCCAGGATTCAGGAATCAGGACAAAAAAATAAAAAGAAGATTTCAAGAGCGTATGGAATTCGCCTGAAATCTATAATGAATTTTCGCTCTCAACTAGACTGTGTGTGTGTGTGGGTGGAAATTGCCATTTTTCAATCAATTTCTCGGACACACTGTAATTTGCAGGACAAAGATGTTTCAAGCCAATTTCCCATTTAGATTAACACATATCCCTGGCGCTCTAACTTTAAAAACTTCAATGACAGGTTGGGCCAAAGGAAGGCTATCCTAGTAGGTAGTGGCCCATATGTACATATATGCTATTAAAAATTAACCTTCTGTTTCAAGTAGGAAACAGTTTTAGAAGTAACAGAGATAACTTGATTAAAGTTGTTTTAAGTATCTTAATGTCAACTAAATTCAATTTCAAACCCATTTTCTAAAGGGTAAGCCCTAGTCGGTCCATAATATTCCAATCAATTTTTTGTCTATTTCTATTCAAACTGTATATAAACAGGATAATTGAGGATATAAAGTTTGGATTTTACAGCCAATTTTTTTTTTTAATTTTAGCCATTCTATTATGCTGATAAATTTGATGTGAAATAGTTATGCATCTGACAGAATTCAAATGGCTTGGAGTGGTTCAGGAGTCTCTGAGGTTTACTCGATAGGAAACCAAATAATATCAAATCATAATTGATATGATTGTTTTCCATACAAAAGATTTTCTACTTGAATTTAAAAGCCAATCGACATTTTGAATACAATATTGTTTGGTATTACCAATCTAAATTTCTAGAATTGCCTTTTTTCTGTACAGATCCTAGACAAGGCAATAGTTTGGTCAAAACTGAACTTGAACTTGCTTGTGCTGTATGAACGAATATGATTTTGTATATTTTATTTAAGTTTATTTGGCTGCCCTTCCTTCTCAATGTCTAGATAAGCCGTCACTAGTTTCAGTTGTGTTTCTTTTCTATTCAATTTAACCTTCGTATCTAATTAATTGTCAACAAAACAATTTTAATGTCATTTTTGTACTTGACTTGCTTTTGCGTTTTCGTTTGTTATTTGTGTTTGGCATTTAATTTGAGTTTTCATTGCATAAAAATGTCAACAGGCCATTAGTTGACAATTAGCTGGAATTTATATTTAGGCTACTGTAAAACGGAAGTGCGGCTAAAAGGTGAGCGCGTGGTCAATGCAATTAGTATCACAGCCACGCCCACCTATACACTTATCCACCTATACACCTATACCCACACAATCACACAGGCAAAGTTTGTAATATGATTTTGGCCAGACTAATTAGCCAGCAGCTGGGTCTGAGGCCTCTGCCCTGTGCCTGTGCCTGTGCCCCGAGGCTTAAAAGCCAGTCAAAAGCACATTTTTTTGCGTTTATTCCTTCGTGTTTTTTTTTTTTTTGTTTTTTGTTTCTCTTTACACTAATTGCACCGGCAGGATACAGCGGAACAGATAAATTATGAGAACGAGAGGCAGGATGCTTCGGATACTCCGATGTTGCCGATGCTGGTGGCCATTACTTTTGCCCGGTATAATGGCATTGTGATTGCCTCCTCCTTCGCCCGTTCCACCGGATCCACCAGTCGAGTTATTCAATCGCCCGTTGCCGCCATTGCAGAGATTCTGCTGGCATGAGCGATGATAGATTCGATACGTGTCATCTGTCCTGATGCCATTTACCAGCTACATAGGCCAAAAATTTTTCATTTAGTTTCAATTTGCAAATGGCTAGCATATTTGTTCCTCACCAAAGGCTTCTCCTTGCAGTCACGTAGGAAGGACCTTACTTGCGATGGCTTGTTCTGGTTGGAGAAAAAAAAAGAACAATGTCAAATTGATTAATACTCTTGGCCCTAATTTCATTACGTTTGTCTAAAGGTTGCAGTTATTTATGCTTCTCTCCCTGCACGAGACACCACAAAAGGCTGGGTCAATTGCTAAAAACGACAAAAAACAATAACAAAAAGCCAAAGGGGCAAAACCGCATGAATCTATTAACTAGAAAGTATTTGAGTCAGACAACACACTCACTCGTAGAAGGCCATAGCGAGTGGACAAAGTTTTAATTGCATTGCATGTGGCCAAGTTTATGCGTGGAAATATCTTGATCAGGCATACTAACAATAAGAAAAAAGGACCTTTATTTTTTTATGCCTAGCTAAGCTAAGCCTTGAAACATGTTATAACCAGCAAAGTGACTTAAGTTTAAATATGTCGTTACAATATCTTTATATAAAAAGTCATAATTTATTATGATTTTCGTTCAAATTTATCATCTTTTCCAGCCCAGATTTGAAGCTGAATATTAAGACATTCCTTTTAAAAATCTTACAAACAAAATCTGAGTGGTGGACTATTCTCTTCGTATGAATCACTGAAAAAGAATTCAAGAGAAAGATCTTTTAGGTCAGGGGACTCATGCGACTTTTCATTGAACGTCTTCAGAACTTAAGTGATGATATGTAATATTTTTCTTGATTTGATTGGATTGCAATTATTCGTTCATTTATTTTCGCAATTGTCACCGCCGCATAAACGTTTACTTCCTTCTCGGTTTTTTTTTTTTTTGGTTTTGTTGGATAGGTTTTTGGTTTAACTTTGATCCAAGTAAATTGAATAAACTAACTTAAAAAGCCAATGTAACTAATAGACAAAACCACTTGGCCAATTTTCACAGACCTAACGAAATCTAGGGCGAAAACACAAAAATTAAAGCCAACTTTGGTTTTGGTTAGGATGGGCTCTAAGCCTTTCTAAAGAAAGAATCCTCACTGCTGGTGGGGTGGGGTCTTTTATGGCTTCCTGGCTTTCCATTAAATTATGGTAATGGATTTTTTATGCACTCTCTTGTTTTTTGTGAGTTTAATTTCGCTGGCTTACAGTGGGAAATTAAAGCAGTTTGAGCCGAAAAAGCTTTCAATACATTTTTGGGAAGGAAAACAAAACGGAACCAAACCGAAGCTCATCAGACAGTCACTCATTCAGGGAGACAGACAGACAAACAAGAGACCGACCTTATTCCCCCATGGAGCACTTGATTTTGCATTTCGTATGCTGAGTATTTGGAATAAATTACTCATACGCCGCCTGAGCCCAGGCCAAATACAATATCGTGTATATGTATGCATTTTGACAGATTCAATTACATGGGGGAGAGTCGGGGAAAGTCCAGGCTAGCTTCGAGCTTAACTTAATGTTGCTTTTTTCCTATTACGTGCCTGCAACATTTGTAATCACAAAGTTGCTAACGAAAGATAGAGAAGAACATAATAGAACGAGAGCGAGAGCGAGAGGGAGAGGGTGTGGCATATAAAAATCTTTGTGCCACTTTGTTGATACATAGCAGCTGGTGTCGGGGCTCATACGTGAAGAGTTAAGTTTGTTAAGAGAGAACTTTACTGCCCGCAAAAACTTGTTAAGTTAACCTTTTTTTTTTTTGTTTTGCTTACCAGATACTCTTGCCGCACGGTGAGGCAGTATTTTTGAGTGCAGTTGTGAACGGGCAGGGCACTGACATTGGTCAAACAGGACATATCGCTCTGGCCCTCCACGTAGCTGCAAATGTAACAATCGAGAGCTGCAACAAAGTGCGAGAAAGTCAACAAAGTCAAACAAACAGAAACAAAAACACAGAAAACGCAAACGAAAAGAAAAAAAAATGAAATGAAAATTGAACGAGGTCATGATATTGCCTTTCTGTTTTATATAGTTGATGGTTGATGTTCGTTTTAATGATGTTGCTGATGTGCCTGATGTGCACTGATGTCGTTTTGTTGTGTGCTTTTCTTAGAATTTATTTATAGCGGCAACAACAACAAAAACATTCATTACATATATATATATTTATATATATATATATGTATTTATTTATATATGTATCTATATCTTTTTTTAATTGAATCAAAAGTGAGAATTTTGTTGGTTTTTTTGGCAGCAGACTTTCTGTCTATTTGCCAAGACGACAACGTCCTCGACATGTATTTTCTATATTTGTAGTTGTTGTTGTTTATGTTGTTGCTGTTCACTCATTTGTGTAATAACAATGACGTCAATGCGAAAAAAAAAACCATCAAGAACATAGAGCAAATTGTGTTAACGGATTAATAACAACACGAGACTTTTTTTTGCTTTTTGTTTTTTGTACTAGAAGCAGCCAAAACAAAATTCAAACCTACAGCAAGATAAGAAAACGATTCGCTTTCCATATTTTCTTTCTTTACCAAAGAAAATTGTTAGATGCAACTATTTTTAGAGATTTTAGCACTATAATTTCTGCATCATATCGTTTTATATGTAATTTTTCCTTTTTTTTTCTCTCTCTCTCTCTCTCTCTCTCTCTCTCTCTTTCGCCTTTGGCACGCTTCAATTCGCTGTATTCGATTATTAGTCGTTTGATTCAAAGAAAATTTTCGCATCTTGGCTTTTAGCGATAATACAATGGGCCTAATGTGGCTATTTATGACTCAAAATTGTCGATTTGCAGGCAATCGTCGCGTAAAATGAATATGCTATTACTTCCACTGTAAACCCCCGCGCTCCTACCCGATTAACCCCACAACCACATCTATAAATACTCTATTATGCACTCAAATCTTTTTGAGAAATGATTTGTATCATTCGTTTCTCATTTTCCTTTTCATTTTGGTGTAGCAATCAATAAATTTTAAATGCGGCCACAACCGGCGAGTGACGTCGACAGCTGAACAACTGCCAAACAAATTCAAATTTTCAATGGGCCTGCGAATGGATGTGGATGGGATATGCAAGTGGTGGCGATGGGAATTATCTTTGAGAGGTTTGGTTTGGGGGTGGTGCGGGGGGTCAATAATAATAATAATCTGACAAACAGTCATAAGGCGTCATTTTTGTGATTACTTCAAGCACTTACATAAATGTGGAAATGCCAGATTGTAGCGTACATATAGAAGATTATAATGAAAATTCTTCTAAAGGTTCGACTTGAAATTAAACGATACGAAAGTATAACTCTTTAAGTATAGAATAGTTAACGAAGATTAAATAATATTTCTGAATCTGAAGTTTGCTGAACTTTAATCTTAACTTTCTGTTGAAATATCGAGCATAAGACTAAATTGACTTGCTGCTGTTCTTGAAACTAATTCTATCCGTTCTAACAATTTCTAAAGCAAGCTTTTTATTAGTTTAATTATATTTCTACAGCCTCATAATAATCCATAGACAAACTTCGATAAATTTCCATATGATCCCTTGCGAATGTTGGGCACGCCACTGCTTGGCCTAGGCCATTGAATTTTGAATTTTGATGTTGAACATTTTCCGAGAAGTCTAGTTGAAGAACATTCACAAATTCACCTGATTTTCCTCGTTTTGTTTTTTTTTTTTTTTTTCTTTTTGGCAACAGTATATGATGAACAATAATTTCGTAATAAAACAGCTAATTTAGTTAAGAAGAAAATGATTTGACAAACCATTTGTTAAGCCGCATCCCCCCAGCAGCAGCAGCAGCAGCAGCGGCAGCGACAACAATAGCTGGGACACTACGCCAAGCAATGCGGCATTAAGTGACATCAAGTGGATAGATTTTGACAGCTCCATGTCCAATACAGGAAGGACAAAATATATAGAAAAGCAAAATGGAAATGTAGACAGATGTGAATGAGAGACAGAGACAGAAAAGATAGAGAGAGAGAGAGAGAGAGAAGCAAAACGGTTTTGGCTTTTGTTTCTGACTTCAATTGATTTTTGCGTACTGACAGAAACAACGAGGCGGCGAATACTGAAAAACCACTCTATACGAAAAGAAGATTGACAACAGAATGATTGACAGACCGGCAGAGAGGAGAGGAGAGGAGAGGAGAGGAGAGGAGAGGAAAATGAAATGAATGATATATCTTATCTGTTTATCAGTTTATCAGTTAAACATTAACTATTGTTTATGAACATCGAACGCATTTCTATTTGAGCTTACTAATGAAAATAATATATTGCCCTCATTTGTTTGTTCATGCTTTCAGCCCGATCGCTATGTGCCCGGCTCGCCCATATTTCGCGAAAGCAGCCCAACACCAACAAATGCTTCCAATGCCACCAGCAGTAGTAGCGCCAATACCACCAATACCGACACCAACACCACCACCACCACAACCACAACCAGCACTACTGCTCCAAGGCCAATAACAGCTGCGCCTTCGGGAGCCATCAACAACAGGAGCAACAGCAGCAGCAGCAGCAGCAACAGCAACAGCCACACGTCCAGGAGTCGTGGCAAAGGTACAAGTAATCCCAATTTGACAGTTGACACACTTTCTTGCCACGTAATTTTCGTTCCATTTGCCTGTCAATGGGTGTTACTTCTTATAGCATATTTAAGGGAAAAAAGAGTGCTATTGATGGAACTATCTTATAAGTAGATTTTTAGACATGTACCTTAACAAACTAGATCTACAGTGCTTATCATATTTATAAACCACATTTAAACGAAAAGAATAACAAATTAGTTGCAAAGTTTTTCCAAATGACATATTCTCTTAAAATCTTGGAAAAAAAATAGTTCAATGTTTGAATTATAAATAAAAAAAAAACTTTTCACTTTAAATAAACGATTTAATAACGATTTCTTAAAAAAAAGTAAAAACGAAGAAAAAAAATATGCGATAAATTCTTTTGAACAAACCTAAAATATTTATTAACATTGTTTCAAAGTTTTAGCTGCTGGGTGGGCTATAAATATGATAAGCACTGTAACATAATTGCTTTCATGGCATTTATATGACGTTGTTTAGATGTTTTTTTAAAAAGATGGTCTACGTCCTTTTTGTTAGCAAAGAATCATAGTCATCAATTTGTAAATAAGAAAAAAGGAGCCTCGACTTAGGTATATCTTAGTACCTTCTCACAATTAGTAAACGGGGAAAAAAGATCAAAGAGTAGTACAAACAAAGAACTATATAGAATACATCGAGCTTCAATTTTGTCACTAATTCTAGAACTACTTTACCTTAATAAAATATCTTCTTTAAAGAGTAAGAGAATGAGACAGACAGAAGGATAGGGCTAAAACGACCAGGTCATTGACATTTATTATTCTCGAGGACTATTAGGATTGGCAGTGCCCTTAAAACTTTTATCAACTAACACACAATGGAGCCGCCTAAAGTGACGCAGAAACTGAGCCAAAGTCATGTGAACTTCCTTCCAAAAATAAAGATACCCTTTCCAAAGTAATATTTAAGCAACTTACAACTGGCGTTGATATTCGGTCTTCTCTGGTTTTGGGTCAACTTTTGGGGGCAAGCCTTAGCAAAGTGTGGGCGAACTTTTGGTGTATAGTTTTCTTGACCTTTGCCACTTTTTTTTTTGGCTATTTTATTGTTGAGAGAAACTTGTGAGGAATTTCCGCACACATACACACACACACACCCAGGTAAACAACAACATATAAATAGAAATTACAATTGGAGGTAGACAGCGGTTAGACGACACTCGATACTCAGCACTTCACACTCGGCACGGACATCTACTCAATAATTTATTATGAGATTGGAATGGGAATTGGAATTGGCATTTTGATTATTCGATTATACGCTGAGTTTGTTTTTTCCTCCAAATTTTGCTTGACGTTTTGTTTACGTGCAAAAATGTTGCCCCCACCGAACGGGAAAGTACCTGGCGGATTCAATCCCAATCACACCTCTGACCCCTCGTTATTCTCCATCAGAGTCACTGATTCACTTAATTTAATAGCAAAAGCAACATGTGTGTGTGTGTGTGTGCGTGTGTGTGTGTGTGTGTGTACAGGTCTGTCACGCTATTATTTATTGATTTTATTTGTTGATTTAGGAGAGGAACCCAAAAAGAGCGGGCAGAGAATCCTCAGTTAACAGTGCTTTGATAGGCAAATGTTGAGGTCAGTTGGGTGTCTATTAAACCGAAACCTAAATCAATATCGAAAGAGTGCTCAAGTGTGTGTGTGTCTCTCTGTGTGTGTGTGTGTGTGAGTCTGATTTCGGCCTTTTAATATCTGATTATCGTTTGCTTTTTTTTTTTATTGTTGTTGTCTAGCCATGACAATATCCGTTTCGCATGCAGCACAGGGTAACCACAACACAAGCAACTCCTACACGAAAACCAAGCCGCCCACTTGTTATATGAGCACTCGCTCGGCGGCTATGATGGCCCTGGCCTTGGGTCAGTCCGGTGGTGGCAAGGAGCCACAGCGTGCTTCCTCTCCGTCTAAAACTAATGCAACGCCTCGCACTTCGAATCGCACGACTGCCCCAGCGGTCTCTTCTTCTCCAGCACCAGCAACAAACATGTCCAGATCGAAGCCATCAACGGCTCAGGCAGCCGCCGCCCAACTGAATGGTGTCGGGCTGCTTGGCTCGGGTGGCAGCAATTCCAGTGGCTCGGACAATGATGGTTTTAGCTCCACATCGGCGGGCTCATCATCGACAGCCACCGCACTGCGGCGTTTGTATTTCAAGAGTGGACGCAGTATTAAGAACAAGATTACATCGTCCAGTACGACAGCAGCAGCAGCAGCAGCAGCAGCTCCTCCTTTAAATAGTCTGCCCCTGAATCCAGTGACCGCTTCCAATGGCTCCTATCACAGTTCGGTGCATGCTACAGTGGGCATGGGCGGGGTACCCAAATTGGTGGTTATGGGCACCTCATCGGCCTCAATACCGGACAACAATATCAATACATCCACGGATTCGGCCTGTACGCTCATCACAAATGTAACCCACACCGACACATCCGAGACTTGCGATTCATTGGACTTGGGTAAGTCAGTTAGCCGGTCGGCGAGTTGGCCATGATTGACTGATGGCCTTGCTGGCCATGCTGAGTCATTTTAATTAATCAACTAATCAATCTGCTTTTGCTCGAACATTTTCACTTCTTTTGTTCTTGCTTTTGGCTGGGTGGTAGGCGACAATTCTGGTCCCAGTGAACCGCTGTTCAGTTCTCTGGAAGAACCTCTGCTTACCGCCATACAAATCGATTCGGAACATGAGGGAGGCGCTGGCGGAAGCGGCAGCGTGGTTGGCAGTGGACGAGGACGAGGCACTGAACTGGAACTAACAAGCTGCTCACGTTATCCACCACCACGTCCCGACATGAATCTCCAGGACAGCACCGAGGTGAGAAACTATTAAAATTTAATATTCTCCGATTGAAGCTTTAATCAACTGGCCAATGATGAATGAAACCAGAATTTTTCCAGGGAATTTAAGAATTTTCCTCATTTTGTTTTGTCGCTTTTCGCAGAGCCAAGAATCCTGTCTATCCATATTGACGGGCGAATCGTCGTCAACCACGCCGTTGTTATCCTCGCAGCGGCGCCACCTGGCAGGAGGGCAACAACAGCAGCCCAGCACGGCGCCACCGCCGACACGAGTGCGCGAACACTTCACGTTCGATCCACCCCAGTCACCGAAATCGGCACGCAGCAGCGAAAAGGGTCGCACACACTTCACATTCAGGGACAGGGATAGGGATAGGGAGAGGGAGGAGCAGAAAACAGTTGGAGCAGCCCAGCAGGCTGCCGGTCCAACAAGAAGAGGCTACAATGTCTCACCCTATGGCAGCGCCGGCGGGATAAAAACTGGTCCTGCCGCCAGCGAGGGCGATGAGGATGAAGAGAAAGATGTGGCCGGGGGTTCCAGCAACAGCTCAAGCAATCGCAACAAAAAGCTAAGAGCCCGCGAGCGTGACCCAAATGCTAATGCCAACGCTCGTTGCACTAGTCGCATCTCCCCGAGCATCTCGCCCGTCTCGAGCAGCAGTCGCAAGTCGAGCCCCAAGCGTGAGCGCAAACGAACCACTACAACTACAACCCCAACCGCCTCAACGGGAGCCATAGCCAAGGTTAACTCCGCTCCGCCCACCCAGAAGGAGGGAAACTTTTTCAAGCAACAACAATTGTCACCATCCGCCTCGCACAGGAAATACTCATCCAGCTCATCGAGCGGAAGCAGTGAACGCTGCCTAAGGGAGTTGGCCGCGGGCACCGCCTCCGGCACCATGTTCCCCTTCGATCGCGAGGCCTTGGACTATGAGAGAATTCAGCGAGAGTGCTTTGCCCCCAGCTCAACGACAGCCAGCACCAGCAGCGATTCCGATGAGACGGAGAACTGTTCGGTCTATGAGCGTAAATTGAATGTCGATATCTTTCAGCAGTATTCCAGATTAACTCAGCAGGAGCAACAGCAACAGCAACAGCAGCAGCAACAGCAGCAGCTGCAACAGCAACAACATCATTATCAGGATAGAGATCGTCCTCCATCACGCAAGAATTCCAAGCGCATACGTCCCGATTCGGTAATTCACACAACCATTCGAGAGAATCAACAATATGTGCCCCAATCCGATGCCTTTTATCCGCAAACCAAATCATCATCCTCACCCAGCGATCATTCCTATGCGGAGCTCAACAAATTCGATGACATAGCCAGCAAATTTGACCAGATAGCCCCAAATCCGAAACAAGGTTCACAACTAAATCTTCACATGCACAGTCCAGCGGGCAGTGAATCACTTAAGGCTTTAAGCCCCACAGATCTGGCCGCTGCCATTGATTCCTCCACACGTAAACGTTCCTTTAAGAGCAAGCACCATCCCCACCAGCAACAGCAGCAGCAGCAGCAGCATCACAGCAACAGCAGCAGCCATAGCACCAAGCACAAGGAGCACCTGGGAGAACAACAGCACTTGGAGTCCATTAATGTTACAGCCAATCCCATGGAAGCGGCAAATGTATGCAAACAGCCAAGAGCCACCATTGTGGTGCAGCAGGTGAGTCCATACGATTGACAAATGGGTAATTTAAAAAGCCTAGGGAATATACTTTTTCAATTTTTTCATTATCTGTTAATATCAGTAAAAAGATTCACTAAATCAACGAGGACACCCCCCAAAATATCCTTTAAATACTTTTGAAAAGAATTCTGATCTGATGAAAGCGTTTTCTCTATTTGGAAATTGATAGTTTGCCAGCTTAAGCCACAGCGACGATCTAACAATAACTTATAGTCATTCGATTTCTTATAAAATTGATCAAATCATTTGATTTGAATATAAATCTGATAAATACCAAAGCTGTTTACAATATTCAAAAAAGAAAACAAAACAAAACAAAAAAAAAAAAAAAACAAACATAGGAAAAGAAAGCTTTTCAGACTAAAAGCTATTTTGGTAAATATCATTTCAACAGGAGATTTATGATTTTAAAATTGGCATCATTGTTTCGATTAATTAATTGAAATTGCTTAAGAAATCTTTCTATATTCAATACTTCTTTATGATCTCGCAGAGTTAATTCATAACTTCCTTCTAAAACTTAGCCAAAGTCCTTGCAACGGTTTTTTAAAGACGTCTTTGTAAAGTCGAATATAATGCCCCCATTAAAACAAAATAAAAAAAAGTCTATAAAAAAGTTATTCGAAGAGAAAGGATCTTTTGTTAGTTATATATACATATATACATATGTATATACTACAGCTATACATATGTTTGTGTGTGTGTAAATAAACAAATATATTTGTCACTTTATAGGTGACTGTTATCAATACAAAAAAAAATTTCCACGAACTTAATATACCCATTCGCCTAGAGGGAAAACTCTTTCTCTCTTTGTCTGGCTCTCCAGTGAAAAGGAAAAAGCTTTTGTCTGTCGCCCATTCTCTCTTTTCCTCTCATTGTCTCTCTCTTGTTCTCTCTGTCCGTGTGCGTGTGTGTGTGTGTGTTCGTGTTGGTCTCTCTGCAGAAAGGAAAAAAGAAAAACTTATCGCAGCTCATAAAAACAACGTGCCGAATGCGATCTGCTTCATTCAAATGTTTACGATCCGCCGCAAAGCATCACCCAAAAGGCAAAAAAACAAAACCCACAAATAAAAAGTATTCAAAATTTGACTGCGTAGAAAAACTCTGAAATAAAAAAATAAAAAAAACGTATCTAAATAGTATTTTTTAATCTGTGACTTATCTATTATTTACTGAAAATGTAAACTGTGTGATCCTAAATTGATTGAATTGGCTAAAAATTTACAAGAGATCTACTAAAGACTAAAAACAAGTGAAAGTTGCAACAATCTAAAATAAAAAACTTATTCAATTCAGTGCATAAAATATGGCGCCATTCTATAAACGCATCTGTCGCAGCTTGTCCAAGCGTTGCAAAGAGGTAAAATTGATTATTTTTCTGTTGTTGTTTGTTTGGTTTTTTGTTTTATTGATATTTTGCCTAATGGGCTAACAACTAGGTGGCAACAATAATTGATATATGCTTAGTACGCATTAGATAAGATAAAAATCAGCCCATTTAATTCAATAACTTTGATCCCTGAACACGTTATCCCGTTGTATGCCAATGACGCCAACTCTAATCTCGGTGTTTTTCACTTTGCTTGGGGCCGCAAACATGAATAACAATTTGTTGGTAATTCCCACTAAAATTATCTAAACGAATTCTAATTAGTTTACATTTAATGCAATGTAAATCATTTATATCGAATCTTTTATACCCTTGAAGTTAAGCAAATCTATAAAATTTTTATCCGAAAGATGCTTATTAAAGGCATATTAAATAGATTTGATTGGCACTGAATCGGTATAACATTTTTAAGTAAAAAATAGGAAAATGTCAAACATTTCAACAATTTTTCAGTGTTAGGATGTTCAAATCTTATTCGAATTAAATTTATCCTTATAATTAATTAAGTTATAGAAACGTTCTAGTAATTTTCTCTTTAAAAAATCGAAAACATAATGCTGTTTCAAATATAAAACAAAATTCTTATTTTTATAGGTACACCAATTACAATCTATGACTTTTTCTATACTATATTAATATAAGCTATTAAGTCTAAGCATATTTCATTTAAAATAGCATTTATTCCAAAAATTTACTATTCCCAGAAATCTTCTACTTCAATCTGTCATTTCCAAGATATAATTGATCGGAAAGATTTTTAGGCATCTAATGCTTTGTTAGGAAAATTGGTTGAAAAATCTTTGCAAACTAAATTTCAAATTTCATTTAATAAATTTTTTTCTAAGAATCATGATATATGTATGTACATAGAAAGAGGTCTATACTAACGATTATGCTGTACATAGGTTATGCCTCGAGAACTAAAATTCTATAGTCCATTTTAAAGCATTTTGTATTTTGTCTTATTGTTGCTTCATTGCATTTCGTGTAGTAAGAAATTTGCGACAAGAAATCTCAGAAATCATTACAAGAGAAACACAATCTATAAATAGACAGTAATTCGATATACCTCCGAAATATATATACTTCTAGACAACTGTTTAAATAGACAAATTTACTAATTAAATTCTATTTAATTGTTCAATCATAGAACAAGTTTGTCAAACTTAAAATCTGATGGACACAATTGTCCCCTCATGGATGGATAGATCAGAACAAAATATGTGCATTTTTGTTTATTCTCTTTAAGGTTAACTTTATTACATGTAATTCGTCTTACTTTTTAAATAATTGAAATGTTGCAACTGCCAGACATCTCGTGCCAGGCAGATGACAGCTGTCAAAATAAACTACCTGGCACAAAAAACACAAAAAAAAAGAGAATAGGAATGGGAGGTCTTCATCATTATGTCCAGTCAGAGATACCCCGCAGACCTAGAGGCAGTGTCAGAGGCAGAGGCAGATCTAGTGCTGGTCTCCCTCACAGGTTGTTTATTTCATTTTGGACTATAGCTTTATTTTGTATTTTATTTTATTTGATTTACTTGTGTAAACATCAAAATCAAAAACAGCAACAGAAACAGAAACCGAAACAAGTGTGCTCTGAGAAATTCTCCCTCTCAGTTTCACTCGCCCCCTCTCGGTTTCCTCTGTCTGGTTATATCTAGATCTTTAACGATTTCCTTATAATTGTCAGTGAGTATGCATTTCATTCTTTCTCTCACAAAATCAAATTCATGAAGATGAATGGAAAATATATATAGAGAGAAACAATTGAAAAACATCAAAAAAGATTGTTTAAAAAAAAAACAATTAAAAACCTATACTTATGCAGCATATAAGTAGTCAAATGCAGTCATAATAAATTGAGTGTTTAATATATAATATATTCCGATTTAAGTCTTAGATCTTCTTAAATTATTCACTCAGGTGTAAATTGTAATTGTTTTGCTTTTCATTTTCCTTTTCTTTTTTTTTTTTTTTTGCAACCTCTTTCGGGTATTTCCAAATGTATATATATCAACCTATAAATTAGTATCATATATCTTGTCTAGCCCACCACCGCGCCATTCCCCTCACCTGTTTTGCCTGCTGCCATCGTTCACCTTCAGGTAATAAAGAACATACAACTTGCAGGTCTGAAGTCTTGTGCGAATTATTAGCAAGCACGCACCTCGAATCGAGTCGGGTCTCTAGCCTTGTGTGTATGTGTGTATATATCTAGGGGAACTATCTGTTAGTGCAACTCCCCCACCGATGTGTCCACCCTTCCGTTTAGCTGCCTTCAAAGTAAACATTGAACGCTTCAAAAACATTTTTGCCATTGTTCATGAATGTTGTTTGTGTTGTTCTTGTTTCCTATTGATTTTGCATTGAGTGGACATGAAAATTGACGGGGGGAGGGGAGGGAGGAGTGAAGGGTAAAAGAGTGAGGCAAAGGAGAGCAAATGTGTTAACATGAAAATGCATTTGTTTAGGCCTTGGCTGTCATAAACAGAAGACCCAAAGTAAGCAGCAGACGGTTAAATGCATTTTGCTTCATTCACCCTCCCTACCATCACTTCCCCCCCCCCACCATTTGGCACCTGCCTGGATCCGTGTCCTTCGCTAGAGAAAACTTGCAAGGAAAACGGGCAAGGAAAATGCAGTCTAATGGCTAAAAAGCAAAAACGGAAACCATGTGAAAAGCTTATGTAATTTTACACTTATTTTTTTTTTTTATGCACATAGAGGGCCATGGGAGCTCAAAACCTTTTAAAGTTTAATTGAAAAGGAAAAAGAAGATTCTATTAAATTGTATCTATGCACATTGAATTGTTTAATTTAAGTAAATTCTTATTCTAGAACATATTCTAGTTCTTTGAACTCTGCACCTGGTCATTTGACCTTAATATTCCAATTAGATTTTCAAATAAAAACTTTTCTTCTATTTATGAATCAATTTATCTAATTATGCTTGCGAACTTTTCTTAATCACCCTCCCAAACCTCGACGAAGGTCAAAACAATTCGCTCATTTTCCAATTTTCCAATTTTGAATGGGTCACCCAGTAATTGTATAATTAATGGGTATACTTTCTATCCCTCTGCTCTGCTCTGCGCCGGTTCATTGACTCAAACTCAGGGTCAACCATTTCGCTCAAGAAAAATGAGCCAAAATTGTTTGCCATAAGTTGTGGTCAAGGCAGCAATTTAGCCAATAGCCATCTAACCAACCAACCTGCTAATTGCCAAGAGGCAAATAAACTTTTTCCAACAAGCGAAAGAGAAGAAAAAGAGAGAGAGAGAGAGAGAAAGAAAATTCTTTTGATTTTTTGGCAATTATTAATGATAGTTTTTCGATTTGAATTTAATTGGGCAAATGACCCGATACAACCGACCCCCAGACTGGAAAATGTTCTACATAGGGGCCAGTGTGTTTCTGGGTGGCACACCCACCGCCTCCAGCCCCTCTCCGTTGCTATGTCCTACAAATTTAAGTGTCATTTATTAACTGATTTATAGGCACAACTGGCAGTTGTTTTCCTGCTTCTTTTGCCTACTTATACTTTATCTTTGCCATTCGTTTTCATCTCTTTTTCTCTCTCTCTCTCTGTCTCTACACATCTCTTTCTTGGCATCTTTCCCCTCCTCTTCCTCTGTTGTCTTTCCCAGTGAGTGAGAATTCATTGACCCCAATTTGCGAGTTGCCGAAGGCTGCTGCATTTGCTGCAGTTCAGCAGAGCCATAAATAAACCTTTGCTATAAATAAACAAACATAGATATAGAATATATGTATGTACATATATATACATAGTATATGTTTCTGTATAGTATGTATGTATGTGCAGATTCTATATGCTATATTGCAGTTGCATTGTTGTCTGACAAGATCTTAACCCGAAAATAGCCATCTGCACGGAAAATTCCAAGCACTGCTAATAGTTTCATTTCACAGAATTTTCCATTTCCTTTCTCTACAGGTGAATAGACTTTGCACTTTCCATGCATCCATGCGTTAGCTGCGTGAACCACATTTTCTGAGGCAAAGGGGGGAACTTGGCCCAATCAATATGATTACAGAGAAAGGCGATGTGATCATAAACAATTTCTAGTTTTTGGCAAATCGAATGACAATATGAATTGTTTGTGTTTTTTAATATTTTCAAAAATGATGTAAATTTAGATATCATCAGTTCGAAATTTACATTGTATATGTCAAAGTTTGAACAGTCAGAATCCAGCAAAGTCATAAGGAATTTCAAATCGAAAACCTTTTTTCTAAGGAGTCTTCTTATTCTAGAATAGTTCAACTAAAACGCTTTGAAAACTAGTACGAAACCCAACTCTAACTGCCGAAAACTTAAGTTTTCTCAAATTGAATGGTTTTCACATCATGGAAATTTGTCGTTTAGTGAATCAAAAGTAGATCTATCTTACTTTTTTATTGCCCAAAAATGAGCTGAGTATTTGTAATAAAAAAACAACCGATAAAAGCAGTGTAACATCATTTGTTATTTCGACATACAAAGTAATAAAGATATTTTTCCCATCTTTTTTCCGGCTAAAGTGCCCCTCTTCTGAAATATTATTTTTAATATTTAAAAATAGCCATTTGAGCCACCAGCGGCAACCAACTCCGTCTTCACTCAATTCAAGCGAATTTCACAGACGATTGAACGTCGTTTAAAGTGAAAAACGCTCGAGGTGCAGGGCAGAGGCAGATGAAATTTACATGCCAGGCATAGAATATTTTTGTGCTTGTTTAGACAAACTAGAAAAGTATTTATAAACCCTTAGTTTTAGAGGCTGGGAGCAGGTTACCTGCCAGGCACCTGATTAAAGTGTGAAACTGAACACTGGCAGACGCCTCCAGGCAAATTATCCCTAATTTATGCACATATTTTTGGCATAGTTAGCCAAATTGATGATTTACATTTGGTATCTGCATTAATTTGCATTGCCCCTTAAATGTTAACAAGACCAAAAACAGAGCCAAACAATAGAAAAACATATTTGAGAACCAATTGCATTCCAATAGAAATAAACAAAACCTGCGTGGCCGCACGTACGCTACGCTAAACATTTGACAGTTAAAGTTGATTTTGAATTTAAATATTTTTCAATTACCATTTTCCACAATTATAAGTTCATTTCTGGCATGCCTAACATTTTATTTGTCTATTTAAAAAGGCGAGAATTATTAAAAAATAACAACGAAATTGAATTGAAATTGGCCTCGCCGAAGTTTCTATACCCTTGCCATAATCCATTCAAGCATTCAATTGTAAACTAGATATAGCAAATATAAATGGAATCCAAAGTTTGTTCCAATTAATTGAAAAATTCTAATATTTTCTAAATAGATTCAGTATTTCTATTTAACTAAATATTTCAGTCATTTAGTTAGGAAATCTTAGTTTCAAACTCAGTGTTGATGAAGCTTGTTGATCAAAACATGATTCCATTTCTTAAGAGATATACCCCTTTTAGAGAGAGCATTGAAAAGCACTAGCAGATTGATTTTTTCACACATTTCGGTACGCTATCGTTTCGATTAATGGTGAAAATTGATTGAAAACATAAACGCGCTAAGCATGAAAACTTATCGAACAGATTTCCCTTCTTAGCTGAAAATCGAAAAAGGCTTAAGCTAACTGAGTACTCATTAAAATACAAATCACTAAAAACTCATTAGATTACAAATGAGTGTTGTAAAAAAATCTCAAAGTATTCAAATTTATTTGGGTTAAAAATAATGAATGAGAAAATGTTTTTATTACCTTCAAATTAATTACATGTTTACCTTATATTTTTCTCACAAGCCCGACCCCATCTAAAAGATGTAACTTTAAGCCTCTTAATCAAGAATCTCAAGACTGCTTTTTGACTTGTTCCTCCTTTGTGAGAAGCTTGTCTTACCCTTTAAATACCGTGTACTACCAACAGTTTTTGTTTACAAATGTTTTTTCTTTTTTCAATTTTTTTGTTGCTTTTTTTAAGTCTTCACTAGCAACATGTGTGGGCAGATGTGTGTGTGTGTGTGTGTGTGGGGGTTGTGTGTTTTATGGTGTCTGGACTAAGAAGCAAATGCAATTATTAATACGCATTCGATGTTGCAGCAAAAGTATTTTTAGTTTAGCCATCAGCGCGACCAAAAAGCAAAGTCACCAAAAAACCAAAAATATTTATTACTCATACGACGCATGTTACACGCATGTTTTTGGTGGGAAAAGCGGCGGAAAGCGGACAATAAGTAGGGGTGTTGGTGTCATTTCGTCATCGGGCCAAATGCGTATTGGTCTATTCAGTGGCATTTCAACGTAATCGCTCCCAGAAGTGTTCAACTAGCTTAAAACGAAAGAATGAAAGAGAAACTTTTCTTTTCTCTTGTGGCCACTTGAAACAGATTTCATGAAGGGTAGAAGAGGGGTAGGTGGCAGACAGTGTGTTAATGAAAGGTAACTTAGAAGTGTAGAAGGCCATATAGCAGACGACAGGGAACACTCATTAAAGACAACCACACTCACACTCACACACACACACACACAAACAAATTCACCCTATTAATTAGTAGTGCAAAAAGTTTTCCTTAGCTGTTCTCTTTTTTTTTTTCTTTTCAACTTGTTTCGTGTGGTTGTTGCTGCTTTTGTCAGGCCTGCCAATAAAATATACAAATTAATTTCTCCATTTTGGGCCAAATAAATTATCCTCCTTACAGGTGAAACTTGGCTAAGTTTGTGTGTGTGTGTGTGTGTGTGTGTGTGAGAGAGAGAGAGTGTTCGGTGTAATAATTTATGGTAAAAGTCTTTGCTGCTTACGTAAATTTCAAGATAATTTGTACCTGCTTGAAATTTATTCGTTTCTTTAGGCGCCTAGGCAAAACAAAAATTGAAATTAAAATTAGAAAAAAAAAAAAGTTATTCAAGTGAATTATGCAAAATACAAAAATTATTTCAATAGAAATCATTTGATTTTCTTTTCTGCAAAGATCACAGTCAATTGCATAAAAGTATCTCAAAGCAACTTTAAGCAAATTGCCAAAGCAGTAATAGCCTCATTAGAACCCATTTCAAGTGGGCTAATGTAGGTTAAGGGGGGATGGGGATAGGAAGGAGCCTTGCGCTAAGTATTTTGTGGGAGGTGTCCTAAAGTGAAAAAGTATTTGGCAAACACGCAAAGCCTTGCGCCATGCATTGAAAAGAAAGGGAAATATCCTTGGTGTGAATAGAGTTATCTAGGCATGAACAATTCCCACTAAAGTATTCGGTTTCACTCTGCTTCTTTCTACCTCTTTTAGCCTTCACTTAGCCTGGACAACACTGTGGAAACGCTGCTGATTAAAAACGAGGGCGACTTCATCAGTGTGGAGCAGGGCAAAGAATTGACAGCCGCCGCGGCGAATGCCCGTAAACGTAACTCACAGCAATTGACTCACCATCCGCATGGAGGACATCATCAACATCAGCAGCACCAGCACCAGCACCAGCATCAGCATCTAGCCCATCCTCACCAGCATCATCATCAGCAGCAGCATCAGCAGCAGCAACAACAGCAACATAAACGGGATGAGAATATGAGGCAACTGTTGGATGTAACCAATACGCTGACCATTGAGGAGCTCAGAGATTTTGAAATGCGGTAAGCAGAACACAAACTCAAACTCAAACTCAATACAGTCGAAGATTCTTTGACATTTCTCGTTCTCGTTTTCTTGTTCGTTATCGTTTTATGACCCAGCTCAGTTTGAGATTTAATTTCCGATTGAAAGCAATCAAATTTAAATTGCTTTAGCTTTCTCTCTGCTTTCTTCGTTCGCTTTTTACGGTCATCAGTTAAATTTTTGTTCCTTTTTTCTGATTATATTACCCATACGACCTGTTGGTACTTCTTTTCTATATGCGTTGTTTCTTAGCCTGCAGTTAAAATGTTAAAATTGATTATGGTCAAGCAAGAGAAAGAAAACGAGAGAGAGAGAGAGAGCGAGAGCAGGAGAGACCTGTCAAGGCGAAATGCACTCGAGCACACCTGAGAAGGTGACGATGATGATGCATCGATGTATGTATGTATGTACATATGTGTGTGACAAACAACTTCATCTTGATGAAATCACCTTGCCAAATGGCAACCAAATGTACTTGCTCTTGAAATTTAAAGCATATTTTAGCAGCAGCAGCCGTTGGAATGGCTAAAATCAAGGCTCTAATGGCTTCACTTACTTATGCATTCTTGCGTGCCAGGATATCGTTTCCTTTTTTCTTACTTTTGCTTTTTGTTTGTCACGTTGCCAACAATTTAGCACCCTGTTGACCATGTAATTGAGGCTAAAACAGTTGCTCAAGGACCCAACACACACGTGACTTTGACTTTAGCTTATAATAATGTCCTTCTGACATCCTCCCCCCCCCCACCCCCTTCCCTCTCTCTTTTTAGCTATGGCTCACCTCATCACAGCCGCTCACAACCCGTAAAGATGCCCGGAAGTCGTGCCTCTGGACGGCCAAATCAATTGTGTTTACCCCAGCAAAGATCTCGGTAAGTCCCTCTGCCCATGATTAGGCTAATCTGTGGTTAATCTCCATCTTGTTTTTGTCGTGATTAGAGTGGCCTCAATGCCCAATACTGGAGTTGAGGAGGAGTACTATAGATTGCGTCATTTCTCCATAACGGGCAAGGGTGTGGTTAATCGTGGTGATTCCCTTAAGAGTCGTCGCAGTCGTTCCAATAACAGTGTGGCCAGTTCGAATTCCAGCACAGAGCATTTAACAGCCCAACAGCAGCAGCAACAACAGCAACAACAACTGCCTGCTCCCACCTCAACATCGGCAAGAACATCATTGGCCTCCAGTCGGGAGAGCAGCACATCCAATCCAGGCAATGGTCCCTACAGGTGAGTTGATGTGTGTGTGTGATGGAAATGGAATGGTAATTGACTTCAATCGATCATTTTCTCTCTTCAGAGTCCTTATGCTCGGTGGCCCGGCAGTGGGCAAAAGTTCATTGGTCTCACAATTTATGACCTCGGAGTATTTGCATGCCTATGACACAAGTATTGGTGAGTTGAGAAACTTTTGCGACAAATTCTTGTTAGACAATTGTCCTGTAAGTCCTGCATTAGCTGACCACCCCCTCGTTAACCCCAACCCACCGCCACTCCACCGCCTTGGATCTGCACTGCATTAACCCCATCCAATGTGTCTGTGTGTGTATCTAGTGGTTTGCCTGACCCTCAAAACCCCCTTGACTCCCCTCTCCTCAAGTCCATGTGTGTGTGTGCGTGTGTCTGGGTGTTTGTCTTTTTATTTTGTTTGATTGTTTGTTGTGTTTCGCTTTTTTAATTTGATTTTTTCAATTTTTTTGTTTGTTGCCCTGGCATTTTCCCATTCTCTTTTTCTCTGTCGTTGTGTCTTTGCCATTTTTCTTCAATAGAATTATTTATTTTGGCGTTTTATGAGATCCCCGCATGGAAAACTGTGGAAAACAAACGAACAATTTTTGTTTCATTTTTGTGTGTGTGTATTTTTTTATTGTATTTTTTCAAGTTCAACATGAAAATGGAAAATTTTATTCTGTTGCTTTTGAGTGAATGGTCAAATGATCGAAATGGGCAAACAAACAATGAGAAATAAATATGCAAAATCTGTTGCACAAAGCAAAATTGAACTCCTTTCTCGTCACAGCAAACAAAACCAAAAAAAAAAAAAATAGTTGAACCCACCCATATAAGACATTTATATCGAATTTGTTGTAAATCTTTGTGTGTGATATTTATCTGTGTTCTCTCTCTTTCTATCTCGCATCATCTCGAACTACAACCAAACTCATTGAAAACCAAACAAACAAAAAAAAAAAAAAAATATAATAAACAATACATTCAAATGATTCCACAAAAAAAAAACTTCGAAAAATTTATGAAAAATCAGATCTAGGCAACTCTGATATACGCATACATATTGAAAAAGCCGCTGACGGTAAAAGCAACAACAACAAAAATAATACAAAAAGCAAAAAAGAATCACAAAATATATTCAACTATTTAATAATATTTATTCCAAATACTTAATACTACTTATGCTATTCAACTGCTTACGAAATTTAAAACCAAAAAAAAAAAAAAGAACATTCCAAATTCTAACTTCGGTATATCGAAGCTTTGATACCTTTGCACCTGGGACCTGAATCAGACACATGAAAACTAAACTCAGGTCTATGATCGTGCGTGTTCTTTAGATATCTAGATTTGCTTTGTCCGAAGAGTATAATTTAATATCGAAATTATGATGATAAGTCAGGGGAAGATGTATTTATTTGTATATATAGAAGTTCTTTAGTGGGATGTTATCACCTTTCTTAGAGCTTAAAGTTTTAATTCAAATTCACAAAGACATTAATGAAATTTTAGATTAATATCCAAAACGATTGTTAGACTAATTTTTTTTGACAATTTTTTTTAACAATATTGAATTATTTAAAGCCTTAGGACTTAGTCGACTCGAAGTCACCAGGTTGTCTGTATTTTAAGAAACACCAAGTTTTATTATTAGCGCACTTTGTTAAAGACTTTAGGTTTTTCCAACGCTAAAACTAGTTGGGAATTACAACTGAATGAAGCGATAAAGAGGTAACTTTTAATTGACTGTCAATTTCGAGATTGCTCAAAGTAGAGAATTTTTTTTAATGCTTTGTAACAAATGTCACTCAAGCGTTCTCTGCAAGGGTATCAATAGATTCTAAATTTTAAATTTCCACTTATAATTAGCATAGAAAATTGCATTTAAGCGTTGCGTTTTTTTTTTTCTTGTGTACCTATATCGAAAAATTCGATTCGATTTACCTAAGTATATACTTTTTGATCCTAAATCTTTTAAACAAATACAACACGTACTCTCTCTCTCTCTCTCTCTCACACACACATAGAATTCCGGGAACCCCCACCCCCCACTCCACAATGAGTCCCTCTTGTTTCACTATTTATATTCAAAGCCAAATAATTAGGCCAAGAGGCTTATAAGAACAAAGGCCTAAAAGTAGTTTCCGCTTTCCCTTTTCCCTAATATCTGTCTTTCACTCTCCTGCCACGCAAAAACACGAACATGAAAAACCCCCACCGCCAACACCCCCCCGCAGTCTGACTCAAAAACAAACACAACAATCGATTGTTGAATCATTTCGATTTCAGCTTTTGTTTCTTGATTTGATTTATGACTATTTGCTAGGAATACGGAAACATTTTTTGTTCAAACATAATTAATATTTAAGGCCATTAGTTGGTTAGGTATTTTGATTTCGTTTAATTGATTCCGCCCCCATATAGTGGGTAGGATCCCCCAATACAAACGAATTAGAATTCGTTGCCATAAATTCATTTCAAAATTCAATTATTATTCTTTTCATTTATGAAGAAGAGGCATTGAAATAACAAATAGTATAATATATTTAATCACATCCAATCAGCTTATGTGGTTATTGAAACCACAAGGCACATATTTTAACCATAAAGCTTTGGTGTGAAGTCTCTACACTGAGAAATGTCAACTGAAAAATTAGTAGAAAACAAACATTCTGAAAGAATTCCCCTATATCTTAGTTTCTTTCAAACTTAAACTCCAAGGAACAAATTTTAGCGGACTAAAAGTTCTAAAGTGATGTGATAGAATTGAACTGACAGAAGTAAATAGTGTAAATTAAATATTTTATGAAGGGTCAAAAGAAAATGTGCAAGTGGTTTAGATGTTGTTTTTTTCTCCAAGTGTACACTTGTGGCTTTTGTCATCAGAGTTGGAGTGTATTCTCTTCCCATCTGGTTTTTAATTAAAAATGCTAAATGAATAATGTGAGACACACAAACACGTACACACACACACACACACATGCATACCCATTCACACATGCATAGAGTGAAAGCACTTGCCATATTGCATATCATAGCACACCTTAGGGGGCAATTGAAATGCTGCATACTTTTTTGGGTGGCTGGGGATGCCAGAATGGAAGAATTTCCCATTTAAATGCATTTGTAATTTCAAATTGTGAAATTCCAAACTACATAGCATGCATTCGGTCATCATACAAAACATTCGCAATCTGAAAACCAAAAATTCCAAATTCGAAAAACCCAATTGGATGCCAATTCAACACTTGTACATAGCCTCCCAACCACACGCCATGAAATATCTAATGTAATTTTCGCTAATAAAAACCAAAACCTTATTTCTCTGTACAAAGTTATGCACTTTCCGAAATTTGTTGTTTTTTTTTTTCTTTGCATATTCATTGGCCATTACTGTAATTTCTTACTACCAGCTATGGCTATGTTTCCATTTTGTGGTTTAATTATGATAAACATGATGTAAACTTTATATTAATCATATTTTACTTATGCACATTTAGATGATGAATCTGGCGAGAAGGCCGTATCAGTATTACTCAGTGGCGAGGAATCCGAATTGATATTCATTGATCATGGCTACACCGATATGACGGTAAGTTTCCTATTATTACAGCATTTGCATAGTCCAAATGGCAAATGGCGAAGGTTGAGCGGGTTAAGCCAAAACTTTAAGGTCAATCGCACTCAATTTATGTAGCTGTCTGTCTGTATTTTGCCGCTGTATCTGTGTGTGCGTGTGTGTGGCATTTTCATAATGCCATTAACATGCACAGGAGCCATCAGCAGCATCATTCTCATCATCCCATCGACTATATAGGATATGGCAAAAAGCTCTCAGCACTCTCAGTTCAACACTCAACCTCACTCAATGTCATTTTGTTGTTGTCCTCTTTCCTTTCAATACACACACACACACACACACACACACACACAAACAGCCTGATGAATGCTTGACCAACTATGATCCACACGGCTATTGCGTCATCTATTCGGCCGCGGACCGGAGCAGCTTCAACATAGCCGAACAGGTGCTTCAGATTCTATGGACCAATCAGAATATAGCCCAGAAAGCAGTCATATTGGTATCAAACAAAGCAGATTTGGCCAGGAGTCGTTTGGTTACATCTGAAGGTAAGCTCAATTGCCTTTTAACAACTAACCCAATGAATGAACATGAGACTCTATCATTTCTATTCATATATTTTGTATACCCTAGCAAAGAGAGTATTTAAATGGGTCGTTTTGATAATGGCAATGCAAAAGGAAGCAACATTTTAGGCTAAGAGAAATTCAAGTTGACCAAGTTGACAGAAGATTAGAAGGACGTTATTAGATTTCTATATACTTACTAATTGTAATAATTAAAATTAAGCTAAGATAGTTGTCTACTTAATTACAGGGTATCACGCTGTCGACTGCCAAGTTAGTGCGCCAAAACATTTTATCTAAGAAATTCAATATTTTTTGTGTTAAATTGCATTTATGGTTTTAATGGTCGCTTAAGTAAGGTAAAGTTTTTGGGGGGGTGGGGGGGGGGGGGGTTTTTTTTTGTACAAAGGGGGGGGGGGGGGGGGGGGGGGGGGGGGGGGGGGGGGTAAAGGAAATTGTTTCGCCTCAAAAAAAATGAAGAAAAATTGATTACATTTTTTGTTGCTCCTTAGGCATGTGGTTTTGCTGCCTCGCACTCTGCTTTTTCCTTCTTCCTTCTCTTCCTCTCTCTCTCTCTCTCCCGGGCGCGCTGTCCCTTAAGCCTATTGTTGTACTTAGCTTAGGGAAAATTTCTTGTGAAGGGCCTCATCCTAAATTCATAAAGTATTTATAGAATTTTTCATGCTTTAGTTATGTGAACAGCAAAAATGTTGCAAAATTTTCATAATCATCGTTTCCAAAACAAAGCAAATGGAATTAAGTGAATTTCAATTTGAATTGAGACCTAGAGACAACGCCAAATTCTTTGCCCATTTAAAACTTTGGCTTAAGAGCTTTTGGCAAACATTTTTTTTTTTTTTTTTGGTTTTTAATTGCTAGTCCTCTCCGCTGTACTCCAAACCCGGTAAAAATCATTTAAGAACCCCTTCATACAATTTTAATTTGTTTGTCCCCCTTTTCATTAGAAGTTTTACCTTTTTGCTGGCCTTCTCTTTTCATCGCCTGTTGTTTCTGGCATACTTAATGATGTTTGGCAAAATTATATTTAATTGAAATGAATTTGCCAGAAAGGCAGACAGACAGAGCGAAGGAGAGAGCAAAGTTTTCCCCTTTCCTTATACTTACCTCTTTGACCGTGTGTTAAAAGTTTATATTAAAGTTGTTCAAAAGTACGCAACAGGCAGAAAGAACACTTGTCGTCCTACTGGAAATGTAACAATGAATTGGAGTTGCTAGCAACCAATTTGGAAAATCACTGAAGAGTATTCCAAATGTCGTAGTGTTGACTTGCTACCGGAATCCTTTTTGGTTGTTCAATGTTTACTTTTAATTAGGCTTATTTCTTTTATCGAGGCGCAAGTTGAATGCTTAAAGCATGTGTTTGGATTTTTAATAAAACGAGAAATAAGTATAACGAACAAACATGGGCCATCAAAATCTAATAAAAGGGAAAAGCGTAGAACAACTTTCGGCACATCGTTAATAAAATTTGTCATAAAGGCCAATGTCAATGGCAAAAATCTGGTATGTTGTCCCTGTGACAAAATGTGGCACAGTGAATAACGCTTGGGTTTTGGGGGGATGTGGAGAGGATGGGAGATATGGATGCTTCAGATTTTTACGACAAGTATTTTGCGCCAGACGTGTCCAAGTTTTTGTTGGTTCTGGTTTTATGATCCACCTTGGGAGAGTTAACTGAGTTAACTAAGCGAAATCATTCGATTTGATTAACTAACACAGAGCTTAAGCATAGAGCAACAGAGATTAACCATTATCCCCAGTGTACTTGCTTTTATTTCATATTTTAATAATTTTTCTCTCTCTCTCTCTTATCTCTTGCAGAGGGCAAAGCCATGGCCACGGCATATGACTGCAAATTCATAGAAACTTCTGTGGGCATTAATCACAATGTGGATGAGTTGCTGGTGGGCTTGTTGTCGCAGATACGCCTCAAATTGGAGAATCCCGAAAAGTCAAGGTGGGTGAACTGAAGTTTTAATTAATAGAATGCACATTTCATTTGCCCAATTTATCTTATAGGGATCTATTCCGTAAGCGTTCCATACGCAAATCGAAGCGTCGGGCTTGCTCTCCACTTAGTGCTGGTTGTCTTAATGCCAATACTCCATTGGGTCCTCTGTCGGGTCCACTGGGAGAGGGCGCTGGAACACCTCCAGGCAGTGCCCACAGCAGGTAACTTCATTTAAACGATCAATTTTAGGAAATATATAAAATCTTAATGAATCTTTTTCGTTGTAGTCCTCGCAAATATCGCGGTTCTCGTACTTCCACCAGTCTTAAGGTCAAAGGTCTATTGGGACGCGTCTGGACGAGAGATTCCAAGTCCAAAAGCTGCGAGAATCTGCATGTTCTCTAAGCAGCATTAGCATTTTTATTTCTTAATTTAAATTGAAACTAATCATTTTGGTTTTCAAAAAGAAACAAAAAAAAGTGCAGAAATTAGTTACCAATAGACTCATTCATTTGGGTTTCTTCAAGTGCCCGAATATATGTAAATATTGTATTTTTATGCTTTAAAATTACATTTATTTTCTAAGGATCTTATGTACCTAATTTTAGTTAATTTACCAAAAAAAAATTTACATATATTAAATACATTTAAATATTTATTTGATTTTGTTTTTTTTTGTTTATTTTTTTTTGGAGCGGGAACAGTGGATGAATAATTGTTACAAAAGAAACCAAATCAAAAAGCAATAATTTTGTAAACAAAATGAATTATTAACACAAAAAACAAAACAAACTAAAATAAATTAAATTAAAATTGTACTGATTTTTTGCAAATGTCTTGGCATAAAGAAACATTTTGTGCGCCGCATAGAATTTATTGTTAATTATGTATAATTGAAATGGTAATTTAATTGAATTTTCAATATAATCTAAAATATTTATTAATTAATTGTTAATTCTAAAAGCATAGATTGAATATTTAAACACAATTATATACAGAAAAAACATTTTTTGGCTTGTGTAGAGTTTTTAGAATGATTTTTTGATTTCAATAGTTTGTTAAAAACCAGTTGAAACCCATTTTGGTCACAATCCAGAGGTTTCTCCAACATTAACTAGTCGTCGCGGGACCATTTCAAAATTGGAAATTGAGAAAATGTTTTTTAGTTTTACGATATATCAAAAAGCAAAAGAAAAACCAAAACACATAAAGTTCAACAAACTTAGTAAATTTTTGCGATTTTTCATTTAAAACAAAATATATATATATAATATATGTACATCTTAAAATGTCACCATTTCAACTTATAGATGTGAATTAAATGACAAATGCATGTATATCAATACCAAAACAAAAATTATGAAACTATTGCAGCACAATGGAATTTACCTTAATTGATGGAGAATATGAAAACTCTAGAGAAATTGGAGGAAAACACATATAGAAAACGTGCATACTTACCTTATTGTAATATACATAAATGCATTACTATATATACATATTAATATATATATATATATATATATATATATTTCTTAGAATCTAGATGTAATTTTCATTTTTTGACCCAACACAAAAATTGCAGAAAATTCGAGCCGTAGTTCAATTGAAAATTGTAAAGAAAACAATAGGCAAAACAACTGGTATTAAGGTCGAGTTTAAGAGTTTAACTTTGAATCCAAATGAATATTCCATTTTATTCTACGTGTAATAAATGTGTATAACAAAACAAATAAATGTGTAAACTTTCAACTTCAACCCAGCTCTTCATGGTTCAATTTCGAATTTTTATTTAGGCGCGCAAATTGAGTGTCAGCTGTCTGCGCTCTGTTGTGCACTTGTAGAGATTTCTGTTATTAGCAGACCCAACTTTGAGCGTTTGGCCATTAACATTCAACGATTAACAGCAGGGCTCCAAAAACATTACAGCACTGCCTTTCACAATTGATGTCTTCTTCTTTCTCCTCCTCCGTATGTGCTTCTTCTTCTCTTTACTGCTTTGATGAAATCGATAGCCAGAAACTATCGCACATTTTGATTCGATTTTCTATCGAATGTTCGATATGTTACGTGATTGCCATCTTCGCAACGACTAGAGGTGGAACAAATTGGAAAAAATAAGCTGAAAATTGTAAAATTGCAAATTGCTAAATCTTGATAATGGTAAGTGTGCCGCCCTCTGCCCTGTAACCCACCAGATGCCGGGAAGCGTGAATTGGACGTGAGAATTGGCAAACCAATCGAGAACAAGAGAACTCCAACTTTTCTTCCTGGACCTCTGCCGACGACGTCAACGCCCCCGCCGCTCCAGCTCCCGCCCCCTCATCCACAAACACTTAAACTCACAAATAGACAGAACACATCAACTACCACAATGTACCCCTGGAGCTCATCCTCGTATAGTGGGCAAGCGCCCAATTCTGGTGACCCCAGGGTAATTAACTCCATTTCATCGAAAATGTCTAATACTTTCTCCTGTCCTGATTGTCTTTCATTCTCGCCTAGGCTGAATGAGGCCATCGGAACTGGAACCGTAATTCTGAAGCTTTGGTTATCATTGTGTCTAAGTGTGCCTAAGAAAAGAGCAAAGAGTTAAACCAATTTTATAAACTTTTCTATATATTATTTTCTTAGTAATCGTAACTAAAACACAGTTTACTAACTAAAATGCTTAGAAATTTTTTCGCCACCAGCGAACAAAAAAAATAGAAGACCAAATTTATATCTTGTAGGATAGTATAAATTGTGATAAACAATCATTCGAATGCTCTCACTTTTTTGCTCGTTGTTTTAACTCTGCTTTCGCTCAAACATATGAAAAGAAGGCTTATCTTGTTCTGTATATATTTGTTTTTTGTTCTGTATACGTTTTTGTACCACATTTAAATTTGCTCGGTTCTCTGTTCGGTGTCAATGTCAAGCTCGCAACGCTCCAAGTTATTGAATTCTGTATCAAATGATGCCGTTTGCTATACTTCATTTCAGACCATGCCCAATGGTTTGGATGACCAGGAGAAGCTGCTGGCCGAGGCTGTAGGTGCGGCCCGTAAACAGGCATTCCAGATGAATCATTTTCTGGACAAAGAGCGTATGTTGGATGCACTCAAATGTGCCAGCACCATGCTAAGTGAACTGCGCACCTCGCTGCTATCGCCCAAGAGTTACTATGAATTGTGTGAGTATCCGAAAAGAAAGTTTGGTTAGTTTCATTGGTTAAGATCGTTTCCATTCCTTATAGATATGGCTGTCACCAATGAGCTTTGCCATATGGAGATTTATCTGGGCGAGAAGAGCAACAAGGAGACAGATCTATATGAATTGGTTCAATACTCGCACACCATAGTGCCACGCCTTTATCTCCTGATCACAGTGGGCATTGTGTATATCAAAAATGATTCAACGCTCAAGCGCAGTATTCTCAAAGATCTGGTGGAGATGTGTCGTGGTGTACAGCATCCACTCAGAGGTCTCTTCCTGCGTAATTATTTACTTCAGTGTACCCGAAACATTCTGCCCGATGTCCTGGTGGCAGACAATGAGCACGAGGGCAACGTATACGATGCAATTGACTTTGTTCTGACGAATTTTGCGGAAATGAATAAATTGTGGGTCCGTATGCAGCATCAGGGTCACTCCAGTGAAAAGACCCGAAGGGAAAAGGAACGAGAAGAACTAAAAATATTGGTCGGGACCAATTTGGTGCGTCTCTCGCAATTGGAATCGGCCACGCTGGAGACCTATCAGCGCTTAATATTGCCCGGCATACTGGAACAAGTGGTCAGCTGTCGTGATGCCATTGCCCAAGAGTATTTAATGGAGTGCATCATTCAGGTATTTCCCGATGAGTTTCACTTGCAGACTCTGGATCCATTCCTGAAATCGTGTGCCCAACTTGAGACGGGAGTAAATGTTAAGAATATAATTATATCGTTAATCGAACGTTTGGCTGCTTATAATCAGCGCAGTGGCAAGGTAATCTGTGAAAGAAAATTACAATTGCAATGATTAAATCATCCTTCTTTTTGTTCTCTGCAGTCCAGTGGTAATGCCATCGATGCCATTATACCCGCCGAGGTGGAATTATTTGAGGTGTTTAGTGTGCAGGTGGCCAACATTGTTCAGACACGTATGGATATGCCATTGGAGGATACAATATCGCTGCAAGTGGCCCTGCTGAGTCTGGCACAAAAGGTCTATCCAGATCGTGTGGACTATGTGGATAAAGTGCTGGGCACTACGGCACAAATTCTCCAGCGAATGAACATGAATAAGTGAGTGGGCGTAAGTTCAAATATATGAAAATTCCCAATTAATTTCTTTTCCCTTTTAGTATTTCGCATCTGTTGTCGGTTAACCAGGAGCTATCGCGTCTGCTGCGTATTTGCATAGACTTCTACAACAACGCCTTGACCATTATCCAACTGCATAACTTCTGTCCTCTACTCGAGACATTCGATTACACCTCACGTAAATCGTTGGCCCTCTATTTGGTGATGAATATCCTGGAAAACGAGACTATAGTATCCACTGCTGATCAAGCCGACAGTTTACTGACCATCATAACGCCTCTGATCAAAGATGATGAAGCGTTAACGAATAAGGATAACCCGTTGGGCAGTGGTTCTGGCACCAATAGCACCGATGCCGAAGAATTTGCCGAAGAGCAAGGAGTGGTTGCCAGATTTATTCACCTAATGCGTTCAGATGAGCCAGATATGCAATATAAAATGCTCCAAACTGCCCGCAAACATTTGGGAAATGGCGGAGGTCAGCGTTTGAAGCATGTTCTTCCGCCATTGGTCTTTGCTGCATATCAGTTGGCCTTTAAATATAAAGCCATCTCCGAACAGGATGAAAATTGGGACAAAAAATGTCAAAAGATCATACAATACTGTCACAGCACGATTAGTGCCTTGGCCAAGGCCGATTTACCAGATTTAGCGTTACGTCTATATCTGCAGGGTGCGTTGGTAATTGGAGAGATTCGCTATACCAACCATGAGACAGTGGCCTATGAATTTATGACACAGGCCTTTTCCCTCTACGAAGACGAAATATCCGATTCCAAGGCACAATTAGCGGCCATTACCCTGATTATGTCCACATTCGAGCAAATGTCCTGTTTTGGCGAGGAAAACGCTGAACCGCTGCGCACGAATTGTGCTTTGGCGGCATCGAAATTGCTGAAGAAGCCAGATCAATGTCGCGGTGTTGTGGCCTGTGCGTCACTATTCTGGAGTGGCAAGTGAGTGACTAAGTGTCCGAACAGAAAATCAATACCAAAATAAAATTGATACATTATTATTTGCAGAAAAAACGGGGAGGAAATGCGGGATGAGAAGCGTACTTTGGACTGCCTGAAGAAAGGTGCACGCATTGCCTCCCAGTGTCTGGACGCTGGAGTGCAAGTGCAGCTGTATGTGGAGCTATTGAATCATTATTTATTCTACTTTGAACGCGGTAACTCCCTCATCACTGTGGCTATGCTGAATCAGGTAATGAAATCATCTGACCACAAATATAACTCACACTAACTGACTCACTCCCAATCTAAAGCTGATTGCCAAGGTTAACGAGGAGCTGCCCAATTTGGAACCAAGTGAGGAAACAAAACAAATTGAGAGCCATTACAAGAATACCATAGCCCATTTACGCAGTCGCATGGAGTCCAATGATGCCACTCTGGAAGTATCCTTTGCCGGCATCACTCTCAATTAGCAAAAATCGTAAGCTGAATCTACGTCTGTCTGGCCTATTTTTGTACTACTTATCTGAGAATTGAAGTGTGCAAGAAGCAACACCGAAACAAAAACTGAAATATTCCAAAACAAAGCAAAATTTAGGGCAAATGCTTATTGACTATATATTTCTTCAGTTCAATCAATTTCATTAACTCTTTCTATCAATTCTTTAT
The DNA here is from genome assembly GCA_024703675.1 of Drosophila nebulosa. NCBI lineage: Eukaryota > Metazoa > Arthropoda > Insecta > Diptera > Drosophilidae > Drosophila > Drosophila nebulosa. The sequence goes on along the minus strand of CM045725.1, from coordinate 8,607,292 downwards.
CTAATTATCTGATTATTTAATTATAAGTGCAAAGTATAGTACATGCAAACAAAATACACACATTCTTGATTATTTCTCTGATTTAAATTGTATTTAGGTATTAAATAAAATATATATTTTATTTTATTCTATTATTATTTAATCCACATGTGAGAAAATATTGTTAAACAAACAAAAAAGAAAACAAAGAAAAGAGAATCCGAAATGAAAATGATTATACAATATATATACATATACATAATAACTATATACACAATGATTGATCGAACAACTTATTTGTTTGTTTGTATGACAAAAATAAAGTTAAGAATAAATTGTTTTCGCAAAAACTAAACTTAAAACTCTCAGATTTCAGATGCTCGACAAATTAATATCCTATTAAAAGACAATAATTTTCTCTCCGTTCCTCTTAAACTTCGAAATTGACTCATACCTTTTTTTTCTGCAAACACATAGAATTACATAATTGCGCAAAGAAACTTTACAGAAATTTTGAACTATATTTTCCATGTGAATTATTTCATTCCATATTTTAAGAAAAACCGACTTTGTATTTATTAATATAGTTCATTCGTCCGACGTAAGCAAATGCATCAACTAAACCTAAACTAGTGTATACAAATTTTCTAATTGGGTAAGATTTCTGGACTATGTGCATTGTTGTCAACGTTCATGTGTTCTAGCGATAAATACCGTGTGGGGTGGTGGGACGTTCGAAATATGTGCAAAAACTTAGGGGCGTCATTTTTCAATCTTTAATTGTTTTGTTTGCAAAACAATATATAGCAAACCAATTGGGTTGATGACTTTGTGCAAGTATTTTTTTTTTTTTTGGATCTAGTTGGTTACAGTTCGACTTATTTTTTACATACTTCAATATCGAATTTAATTGCTTCCACCTTGGAAAATGTATTGTGACCACTTGAATTTGCTTTTTAATCTTATAAAAAGATGGTTAAAGTATTTTTTAGCACACTTTGCAAACAAAAGGTTAGTTAAGAGTAGTCCGAAACTCTTTTTCAAAAAGGGAGATAATCATTTTCATCTGCTTGTCACCAAGGATAATCCTTGTAAACATTTCTTTATTTCTTCTTCTTAAGGTTTACTCTGACTCCTTTCGAGAGACTGGCCCAAGTTGTAGGCATATTTTCAAGAGGGTCAGCGGAATCGACTTACAATAGCAATTGAAAAAAATATATCATTAGGTTGCGTATCCTTCTAAGCAAACTTTGCATATTCTGAAAATGAAAATTGAAATTGTCAACATGTAAGATAATTCGTTTATTAATCAATTACATAACTTAGCTTCCATTTTACAATACAAATACAAGTAGAATTCTTATCATTGTTGCTTTGTTCATTGCCAGCAATATATCTCCGTATTTTGCGCAATGAGATCTCTCATAATATACACACACATTCTACACACTTCTATGGGCCTTCTATATTAAATATCCTTCCATTAATCACATGCAGGCAGTATCTGGGAGTTGGGAGTTCTGAATGGAGCAGTGTGAAGTTGTCAATGTGGCAGTTTCGTGTTATATAAAGATGTATGTATGTAGGTTTCCCCTTAAGGTTTTGGCTAAGGATGAAAGGATTCGTTGCTGTCTGGGTCTGAGTCTGGGCTTGAGTCTGGTGGTGTTGCTGGTGGTTGCTTGGTGGCTTCGCACTTAAACCTAATCATTTTTGTTTTTGTTTATTTAGTTGCTAAAAATCTAAGCATAAGCATAAGGTTATATAAAAAATTTACAAAATAGAAAGCGCCTAATTCACTTTTGAGTGGTGCCATAGTAAAAATGGAAAATTTTTCAGAAGCATGAGATAATTCTTTTTAGTTTTTAGTTTGTTGTTTTTCTCTTTGATGTATCATAACTACTCGAGATTACTCGTGATTTATAGAATTCGCTGGGCGTGGTAGTTAGATATATTCTTTAGACGGACTTTGTGTTGTAATAGTTGTAGACATAGGGCCAAGAGGCGAGTACATATTCCTCAATGCCGCACTCATTCGAACCGCGAAGAATGCGGAAATATCCACGTTCACCCCACCAAGGTCCCCAGGAATTGGCGGCAATCTGGAATGGAAGCAATCCAATTAGAGAATTTAAAAATGGAATCCAAGAATGTGCCGCAACTTACCCAGTATTTATCACCGTTATGCTCTTCACCCCAGCCCACTAATTTGACGGAATGGAAGCCAGTTTTCTCTCCACGATTGGCCGCCGTGTGACGATAGATTCCACTGGAATAGGAGAAGAAGTCCCTGTACACCCGCATCGTGGCCTGGACTGGTCCAGAATGGAAGATCTCGGCCTTGATGTCAGCCTCGCCCCTCAAACTGTATGCTGGGCCAACTGTATAGAGACCATCACGATCCACACCAGGAGCAGGTCGACAGCCATAGGCCTTAAGCGAGCTACTGCGTCGCACTTTGCAAGTGCCCCTGCTCTGGGTATATGGATAACAGGTCTCGTCCAGAACACCCTTTTTGTGGAGATAACGCCAGGCTGCATCCAAATGTCCACCTTCGCATCCCTGCTGGCGGCGTGTGCAGGAGAGGATATTCTGCGCCGACAGCTGGACAATTTCCTTGCCCTGACTCTGAATGGCGAAACGATCGGAGGCAACCGATGTGGTGGACAATACCCAACTGGAACCACACCATCCCTGATCCGGTACCTCGGATATATATCTCGACCACTTGTCCACGGCATTGAATGATGAGGGCAATCCGTCTGTGGGATTGGTCAATCTTGTCATGGCCTTGACACGAATGGTTGGCTCGTTGGTTCCCAGACGCAGGCGAAGACCCTCCTTGTACTTGTGGCCCCACCATTCTTCGTATTTGCGCGCCGACCATCCCAATTCGTGTATGGAGTTGACACTGTGAATGAGCTCATCATCTGTGAGGCACAAATCTCTATCGCATTCAACTCGTCCGCCGTCTAAGCAGCGGCATTCGTTGCAATTCTCCCAGGTAGTGTTGTATTTGTGGAAGTGGACGCCATTGTGTAGACAAGTGACAATGGGATCCGGTTCGCCGAAGCAAAAGGAACGGTAATCGGGGCAGCAATCACCGCCTTCGTCACGATCACAGAACTGATCGCAATAACACAGAGTGCCTAAAAAGATAAATAATCACATTTTGTAAACTAGACTGAGGGATGATAGCGGGGGGTTTGGAAACTTACTTGAAATGGGCAGGGCGCAACCATCGTGACGATCCTTGCAACAGGTATTCTCTCTTCCACAATATGGTCCTGGGAAGTCCAATTTCAGTGTATGATCGAAGGCATGAACCACTAGACCCAAAAGGGTCACCAGCAGCAGGCCAGCCGCCCCTTTGTAGTTCACAAACATAATTAATCACCAAACTGAAAGAGAGTCAACAAAAACATTCTTAATGAAGTTGCCTTATCTTAGAATGGATAAGCGAGAAATTTGCATATTTCTGGCAAAATCTTTCTCATGATGGCAGATTAGATTAGATTAGATTAGAAAATCGAAGCGGAACATTCCTGACTCTTTGCAATGTGTCAACACATTACTCTTTTGGTAGCAATTAGAACGCATTAAATGAACGGAAATTTCGAGTTAATAAATTATTCATGACAGGCGAAAAACAAAACTCAAAAAAAGAAAACAAAAAAAAAAAACAAAAAGGAAAAGAAAACATTGCAAAACCAACAAAAACTAAATCGTTTAACGGTTTTCAACCATATCTGATGACGTCAGCTAGTTGGACTTTCATGCCCCAATACGAAAACCAAAATCCCAAATCCAAAATCCAAACACACAACTAAGTCATCAACTCATCCAAAGTTTTAAGCACACCCAAGCAAAAAATCCAACCAAAACGAACTCCGGTCAACTAAGTAGAGAAGCGCGGGCCCCCCTCATCCCTCCTCTCCACTCATCTCTCTCCCGCTGACGACAAACAAAAATTTAAACTTGTTTGAGTTATTATTAAAAAAAAAAAAAAATACACCCCAAAAAAACAAAAAAAAAAAGGTGGAGAATTATAATAATAATAATGCAAATAGATTTTCCTGTTTCGGTTTCTTCTAGTACATAAATAGCAAATTGAATCATTGATGTAGTCGCAGGTCTTCGAAGAGGTGTTCAAACATTTGTCTGAAAGGTTCTTTATTGAAATTTTTGTTCGTCTTTTTTGTTTTCTCTGCCATTCAATTTGTTTTGGTTTTGATTTTTATTCTTCGTTTTATTCTTTTATCAGTTGGCTTTTTTTGCCATTTTTATTGTTGTTGCTCACTAATGCTGAACCCGTTTTTAATTTAGTGTTAATTAATTTGAAAGTTTTAAAGTTTTGAGTTTCGCTAATTAATTAGCAATTCAATTGGCAAATCTATTGGCAATTAATATATCTTTTCTTAGACAAATTAAGAGACTTGAAACATGAGAATTTTTAAGAATTTTGCAAGAATCTTTGCAAAAGGATAATAAACCAAAAGGAAAACCTGTGTCTCAAACTGATTCTGATTCTTTATAACACCAATTCATTAGCATTTTCTGTTAATTTGTAAGGTGTTTCTTTCTTTCCCAAACAAAACTGTTTGGGTAATAAAAATGATATTAAATCAAAAGCTGTAAGGGCAAAAAGTTTCAAAAATTTTTTGTTTCAATTGGCAAATGTTTTCCAGGTTTTATGTAATATTTGCAAAATTTTTCGAAGTTATGAACATTTTTTTTTGGGCGACCTGCCAAATGTTTTCTACATTTTATTGAAAATTTTTTTGAAGTTTTCTTACAAAGGAAAATGCATGTAAATATATTAAAAACTTGTTTGTTTGAAATCTATCAATTTAATTTACCTATAAGAATTTTTTATTAAAATTTGTTTAAAACTATTTTTGAAATGTTACTCAAGAATGCAATTTTTACGAATAAATTTATGTTTTTTATTAAAAAAAATTTATTAATAAGAGAAAAATTTAGGAATCAATTTCTGTAATTAATTCTGCAGTAACTAGAGTTCGAATATTATTAAAATCATCTTTAACTCTATTCAAATTTGGTTTCATATTTTTTTTCCAAATGACGAATATAACTTTTAACGAAAATTTACAGTTAGTCCTAATAAAAATAAAACACAATTTAGTTCTTGCTTTTTAGAATAATACGAGTTTTTTATGCTGTCGGATTGTCTATAGGAACTACATATTACTACATATGTTTTTTTTTTTACACAATTTATAGTAATTATTTGGCAATTTAAAACAATTATTAATGTTTTGCGTTTAACATTTCCGTAAATAAGTTGAGACACTAAGGCTTTTTGGCCCTTTTTTTTTTTTTGCTAAAATGCAATTAGTTCTTTTGTGTTTTGTAATTTGATACTAACTTTTATAATTGTATAAAATATTTAAGCACTTTTGTTATTTTTTGGAAAGCAAAGCCAGCAAAATTTTTGGCTTTGTTTTTCTTTCTTTTTTTTTTGTTTTTTATTTGGCTTTTATCGCGTTTTTTGTTCTTACTCCGATCGCGGCTAGTTGCTGACTGAATTCGCTAAGAATCGACGGAGAGAACAAAACCGTTGCTGCTGCTGCTGCTGCTGTGGTTGCTGCTGCTGCTGTTAACAGCGACGCTCGAGTGTAGGTGGCTCTCTACCCTCTCTCTGCCCTCTCCCTTCTCACCTCTTGTGGTGCCCCCATTGAGGTATTTTGTTTGCCAAATTCGGTCAATTTTGTTGTTTCACATTTTCTTTATTTTCATTTGAAAACAAAAGGATCCATGTGAAAGATCATTGAACAAGATATTACCGATTGGAAGTATGAAGCTCATGGACGACTCTGGTTCGCTTCGGTTCTGGTTTCATTTTATCACATTAGAATGTAGAAAATTTGCCAAAATAACGAAATTGATAAGATATAATTGGATCCAATTTGGGTTCAAGGCCAAAATCGAATAAAATTAAATGCTCAAACAGTGCGAAATTGAGAGATGTCCGAGTTTTTTTTTGGTTTCTCGTTATATTCATATCAATTAGAGCGATTTTTTAACCAGATTCATCTGTTTGCAAATGAGTCTGTCATTTCGCTTGGTTCCAATTCGGACTTCTGGTTTTTGCATAAACATTAAGAATGAGCAAAACTCTGCAAAAAAATGAATACGGAAAGAAAACACTAAAAAATCAAGCACAGAAACTTAAGTTTAAGTTGCATTCCACACTGATTATTTAGCTAATAAATGGGTAAAACAAACAAAAGGCTAGCAGAAAGTAATTTGTGGTTTGTTTATCAATGAGTAGGGCAAAAACGTTTATGAATGAATCTACCCACACCCATTAAAGAATGACGTACGACTCACATTGAATGCCGACCTTGCGATACTCTCTAAAAACCAATGAATTAACATAAGGTTTATCGGGCAACGATTGTAAATTTTGACTCATCACTTTAGATAATTTCGACTTTAGTGGAATATTTCAAATTACAAAAAGAAGTTTATTCGCAAGGCATCAATTAAAATGAAAATTTGCCATAATTTAAGTTAAATAGACTCATTATGTACAAGTTTTGACACCCAATTGAAGGTAAAAAAATAAACTTTCCGAAAAGTACAAAATTTGTTTTGTTGAATAATCAATTAGACATCATTAGAAGTCAATGGAAATCTTACCTTGACCAAAAAAACAACTTGGCAAAAGTAGTTTGGGTACAACGAATATCATTCCACTAATTAGAAATATATACTACATTTATTTTGACCACAAGACGAAACATATATTTTGAAAATATATTCAGCTATCAATTAGTTACATAAATAGCAATTTGATAGAGTATAGAAATTGCGTTAGTTTACACTTAATGAAGCCAATGAATCCCATTATCTGCCTAAATAATTCCGAATTTTATGTGATTAGAAAATTGATTAGAAATTTGGCTATAGCCCTGAATATATAGTATGGTGAATCATAAATTCTTAATGCGAACAAACATAACAATAACAAGAAATTGAAAAAGAGAATACCAACCAAAAAAAAAAAAAAAACTGCCCATGAAGTAAACATAATAAAAAACAAGTCTTTGTTCTCTTTTGCCTTTGCCTCAACAATTTGGTTGGTTAACCAAACTCCAAATGTCTGGAGAATAAACAATTGGTATAAAGCCATCATCTCTGATGAGGATGGAGGGGAGACGGAGTGGAAATGGAGATGGAGACGGCGTTAAGTCGCTGTGTCGCCATTTGCTTGACATTAAACTTTAATTTTATGACCAATTTCTGTCTGTGAAAGGCAACAATATTAAAATAAAAGCAAATGTGAATGAGAAAAACCACAGACTGACAGACAGACAGAAATGTTATGCAAAACAATGATAATCCCTTCATATCATATTGAATTACGGACTTCAACTGACCAATCTCCCCCAAATGGAGCCAATAGTCGGCTCCACCTTGATGGTGATTAAGAACTATTCACTTTGAAATTCCACTTATCCCCGATGACAATCGCACATTGTATTAGTCATACCCACTATTCATACTTTTCTATCTTTTTGACTATGACAACATTTGCCACCAATTTATTCAGACAATTGGTTCTCTATTTGTGACGTGAAGCTATTAAAATTGCATTCAATTAGCTTGAACTTCCGAACGTGAGTGTCGATGAGTCGATGAGTATACTCTTCGCCCCCCACAATTTCCCCTAACCAGCATTCACATTTATCTATTTGGACATGCGAGTTAATTAAAATGTCATCAGAAACAACAAACAATTCTTATCTTGATTAGTTATTCCAATTTTTTGCTAAATATACGATATTTAAACATAATTATTCCATACTTAATTGGCCCAGCCGAACGGGCAAGCGCCAATCGATTGCTTTGCCATTAGAATTAGCATGTGTAAATCGAAAATATATATTGATATTCAAGCGTACGCACTTCTCTCTACCCGTGTTCCCCCTTCCCCTACCCGGCTCTAGGTACCCACTTGTATGTATGTTGCGGCATTCCAATGTGCTGAAGTCAGTCATGTGATAAAATATTTATGAACTGGACACAAACACCGTAAAGTGCGTCGATTTTGAATTCGAAAGCCCAATCGAGACCCCATTTATTTGCTATATAGCTTATCATGATAGTCTTCTACATCTTTCCAGCCGGAAGATATTTACAAAACATACAAACACACACACCGACACACACACACACACACACACACACACACAATCGCACAATCGTACAGGTAAGTGGTACAGACAGAACTAGTTCAAGTACACCCAATATCAACAAAAAAAACAAAAAACAAAAACCAATCCCTGAAAAAAAAAACCATGCAAAACATTGTAACTTCCTTATCAGTATTTTGGGCGTCGATTCTTGATATAAATTTACATTGTTCAATTTGTTTTTTATTGTAAAATGGTTGTCTTAATCAGCAGAAGGGATTGTTTCACAATTTCACAATTTGTACTATCGATTAATGCTTTCCTGTAAGTCTAATAGAAACATAGAATCAATCAAATATATAGTAAATATCTTTTTAGACATACATATGTAACTGCCTATCAGTCTGTCTACTTTCATTTACTTGGCTATAAAAGGGCTTGTTAATGAACTTAAGGGCTTGCTTTTGAACTACATTATCATATATGGGTTCAATGGTAAGTAAGTCCCAAGGAAATGTTTGATAAGCAATAAGTTCAAATAGGCAATCCCTTATTTCACAATCAACTTATTTGTCATATCTAATGCTGTTGACTCCATGTATTGGGAATGAATAAGTTAAAATATTAGTAAAACGGAAAGTACAGAATTTCTTATGTATAGTTCTTAAAAATCGAAGCAATTTATTAAGAAAGTAAATTTATCTTAGTTATTTTATTGGTAGTTTCGTTCAGTCAGTAGGACGGCATTTTATCAGATTTATTACTCATACGTACATAGTAGATAACTTTTGATGTAAAGAACGCAGCCGTAACTAGTTTGCCAAATATTACAGCAAATAGTAAAATGAATTGTACATATGATTAATAAAACATTCATTGAAGAAACGAAATTTGGCTTTTGCCCATCCTAACAATTCGCTGCCTACACCTGATTAGCACCTTTGAAAATTTAGCCGAAGGGCAATGGCCATGAGAATATACTGCAATACATATTTAGAGAGAGAGAGAGAAAAATATATATAAACCGATACGATATATGTAGTATATTGTTTTGGCAAGTAATTAAATTGCAAGCAACGACCAAACATTGAAATGCATAAATATTTGGCAGATCATTGTATTATTCAATGTTTATTTTAGCAATTATTGCGGGTTTATTTTATTTACTTTTGCCAGGGACTTTGACCCTGAATTTTGTGTTTGGACCACAAAAGGATAAACATAGAAATGGCATCAACCGAAACCAAATTGATACCTGTTAAATATTGCATCTCCAAATTGTCGAAATTCTGTGCAATGTGTGTGTGTGTGTGTGTGGGTGGGAGGGTGTGTGTCTCCCGGAGGTCAAATGGGGCAATATAAATACAACCTTGAAATATTTCACTCGAATTGCACCTAGATTGTACAATTTTCTTAGCCTTCTTTTTTTTTTTTTGTATTGTAAAGAATTTCACGGAATTTTCACTTTGGTATGCAAAACATTTTCTCGCTGCGGCCTGCTTCAAGTTGTTGTTGTTGTTGTTAAAAATTGTGAAAAATGAATATATTATGGAATGGCATATCAATTGGGTCATTTTTGGCACGCCATATACGCATCATCCAGCCGCATTCAGACATCTCCATCCCATTACCCATCATCCAGCTCCGTTCCAGGTTATGACGAAATCGAATTGGCTTGTCATCATATCAAGTGGAAGTGTGACCACAAATTCAATTGAATTAAATTTCAACGTTCATTTTTTTATTTCAAGACCGACAAACAAGATCCAACATATCATATATTTTTTGTATTCTCTTCATCTCTCTCTCTCTCTCTCTGAGTGTCTCCTAATACACTTCCTAAAAAAAGGTGCACGCATTTTCATTCAAAGGTTTTCTTTGAATCGGCTTATATCCTTATATTCTGAGGAATTGTGTCAATATAACAGTTAGTCGGATATTTGAGTTATTATATTTAGTATTTATTAACACTTTACTAATCTGTGGGAACTAATCTAAGATCAGTATTACATAACCCTCGATTACTAAATAACTCAATGAATTTTGACCTAAAAAATAGGTCTAAAACTGTTTAAAAGATCGTCTAGAATGCGGTTGGATTATATATTCATTTCCAATCTAAACAATTTAGTAAGTAGAACCTAGCATAAGTCCTTTCGACAGTCTCTTCTTTGGCTAGTTTGTAAGGGTATACAACTGTCGATAGGTTCCAAATTAGTTTGTACTTCTGGTGTTACGTGTAATTGGAAGACCGACAAACAAGACAAGATACACTTCTTCAACAATGTGTCCCTTCCACTCTCCGCCCTCGTGTTTCGCTTTCAGTCATTGTCTCGTTTTTTTGGCATATTTGTGTTTAATATTTCAAATAGTCGATCCGTTTCAATTACGATACACACATATTTCAATTGTCGAGTGCAAGTGTTCTTGCAATTTAAATACTTTACTTTTGCTGATGTCTGACATTGAAAATGAATTATTTTATTAACAATTATTTGACGAAGAGAAACAAAAAAAAAAAAAAAAAAACAGAAGAAAGAAAAGTGCGACGACTGCAAAGTTGTATATTCGTAATTTGTGGTTTGTTATTTATTTTGTTGTTGTTGTGTTGTTTTTGTTTTTTTTTTTTTTTTGTTTATTTGTTTAAGTCATTTTATTTATTTATGGTCAGGAATTTGACATTTCGACAATTGGTTGGCCGGTCGGTTGGTTGCTCGCTGGTTTGGTTTATTTGTTTAGCTGGGCCACCAGTTTGATTTCTAATTTATTTATTGATTGAATTTCTTCCGGGTGCCGAACCCCACCCACTTGAATAATTTATTTTACATTTCTTCATTGTTTGTTATTGAATGTCTTCAATAGTTGTCTGGGCACATTTGCACATTGACTGCACATTCAGATTTTTTTTGGCCCACTGGAATTTTTTTAGCGTTTAAGTTTAAGGCTGATTAACTAATTAATCTATTTTTAAGGCATTATTCCATGGACGGGGTCTATATTTAAAAGATTAGCCAAACATTTCTACTTGTTATTGTACGTCATTGTTTATGGCCAATTGAAAAATATTTATGTTGCTTCTGTTTCTTTTTTTTTATAAGCAGCAAAAGAATTTAAACACCTTTCAAGTAGTTAGCCGAAAATTAACATGAAACTAACAAAAATTTCTTGAGATATTTTTGGGTTATCAATTTGGTTTTAAAATAGAAAATTGAACATTTCTCTAATTTAAATATTTTTGTCTCAAAAATGGTTATAAACTGATCATAAGTAATATGCAGTGACAAAACTCTTTGGCTATGGAACTATTTTAATACTTGGTAATAACTCTTAAGTGGAGAGATATAATTAACACTATATTTCCAAATTTAAAAGTTCCCAAAATCAAGCAGTTTGCAATAAGTTTTAATAACCATTAAAAAGAAAGTTAAACTTCATGTTCTTATTGTAAAATTATTGAAAGAAATATGCTTTTTATTAATATTAAACTGGACCTTTTTTTACGATGGAGATAAAATCAAGTTTTTTTTCAAAAAGGAAGAATACTATGTATAATAATTGGACCTACAACTGTCTAAGTAGGACTTCTTGTAAACCACTTACATTGATCAAAGAGCCTATCCTCTCTTTGGGAACTGTCAAGGACCATTTTTACAGCATTTGTTTGCAAACTGAATACAGTCAGACATGATACATCTATGCCACAGATTATGAAGAATACCTGAGATCTGAGATATGCCATTCGAAACGGCTGGGCTGCTGCATGGGAACGTCTGCAACTTAAAATCACACTTGCACGTGCTCTAGTAAAATATTTTTCGAAATGAAAATACCTTGTCAGCAATTTGCGTATCTGTTGGAAAATGCTTTTATTTCTTCAAAGATAAATATTTCCCTGTTTATATGTACAATTTGCAGGGTCTCTGCTTACGTATGAGCGGATTACTTCTCCAAAAAAAAGATGATGAGGAAGAAGAAGATATACACAAATTGAATTGTTTTTCTTTTAAACCCATGCCCACCATCCCCAACCCCAATTCCAATTCTAATTCCAATTCCATTTCAATTGTTGATAATTAATAATTCGCTCATCGAAAAACAACAACAACAACCATTTAAACACCGAAAAGAGCAAAAATAATATATAAAAGCTGTGTAAGCTTCTAATTTTAGCTTATTAGTAGAAGGAACGAACGCTCCTCTACTGCAAGGTGGTGGTGTGATGGTGTTCGTTGGTCGTACACAAAAGATTTGTTTGAAATGCACTCATCAACGCCCCCATCCATATACCCCCCGTGTTATACCGATTGTGTGTGTGTGTGTGTGTTTGTTTGTTTGTTGTTTGTGTGTACTCAGCCAGTAATTATAGTACTTGGACAGGTTCTCAAACCAAATTAGGCAGCCCAGGAGAGGGCTGTCAATCAAATTTGTAGATTTATCATCCATTCGGTAGAAAAAAGTCACTACATTTGCATTTATTTATATGAGAGTTAAAATATAGCGAGATCAGATGTTTCTCAAGGCTGTTCTTAAGTCGTAACATAAAGTTGGGCGAACACAGCGGTCAAGCATAGAATGCTAGTAAAACCCAATCCTCACACCTCGCTAGTCTGTCCAAGGCACTTCCAGCGACTTGTCAGTTGGCGCTGGCTAGAACTGTTTGGGAATTCTTGCGCTCCACAGTACAAAAAAAAAAAAATACGTTTGCTTTGCAGGCAGCGAACGAAACAGAGGCAGAGGCAGAAGCAGAGAACTCTGCCCTCGCTTTACTCAGACGTTCAACAGCTTTTTATAGCATTGTAGCCAGAGATAGCAGCAGCAGATAGGGCAGAAAAGCATTTCAAGAAGTCTAAAAGTATAGTACTAAATATTAAAATTAAACAAAGGTTAGTCTTGGCGACCTTTTATGTAAATTATATAGGTACAATCTCAATCAGGCAAATTAATCGAACTTACTCGACTGTTGCAAACAACCTATAAAAAAAAATATGAACTTAAATTAATATATAAAACCATCTAAATTTGAATGTAACACATCTGTTAAAGCAATTCAATTGATGAAAATCTTTCTAAATTTATAGGAAATTATTTTCTATTATCATATCATAACTTATTTGTGCTGTTGTAATTTACTAATCTATTTCATCAAGTCTTCTCTTTATAAGACCATAAAAAGAACAGGAACTACATACATACATATATCTATCTATCTTAGCTGTTGTTTCGAATAGCGTTAATCCTAAACCATTCCTCCGAATCGTATTATACCATTTTAAACTTCAAAAGTTGATAAAAGTAAAAAATTCTCTTAATTTATATGATTTATAATGTCATTCTATCAAATCTTTTGTTAAGCAAATACAACAAAAATTGTAATCTTTGTAGTATTTCAAACTAGTAGTAGCTAAGATATGGTATTAATGAAGTATTGAGCGCTAGTGTCGCCACAAAGTTCACGGGGAACCAAGTTCAAATGGGATTATAGTAAAAGAAGCACAAATCTACTTGCAAACTAATTTTTTTGTCTAATTAAAAAAAAAATTTAGCACTTGAAATTAAATTTTTAACTAATGCTAATGCAAGTTTGACCTGTTTCATTTGGGTGAAGGTCTCTTAGAAGTCGTCACACTACAATTAAAACCTTTTAACTTGTCGATTGAGTTTAGTGCTTTCAGACAAAATATTTATTTTATTTTTGCACCAAAAAAATAAAAACAAATTACGTTTTTTGGTAAACTTTCTTAGCGAAAAAACACATGTTCACCATTAGATTAATTACCATTCTTTTTTTTTAATGTTTATTATAATGGTTAATGACAAATGTTTTAATTATTCATTCAATGGCTGCATACATAATACCAATTTATATCAGATCGCACGCCCGCCCACAGTCGGAGTGCCGCACACAAATGGCTAAACGCCCAAGTGGTAAACATGGATACAAATATATCGGCCAGTGGGACAACTCCATGGGTAACTGAAGTCTGAGACTTACATTTCAATTGGAATGGGCATTGGAATGGGAATTGGTCATGGTAGGTAATAGTTGTCGGGTCTGAAATGCGTGGGTGTTGGGCTTAGCCAAATTCAAACTAATTTCCATGAATCGAAAATAAAAGAAGAAAAAAAAAACATACACACAAAACCAAAAAACAATGTTTTTTTTTTTGGGCCAAATTCTTGATGTCTACCTAGAAAGTAATTTCATTTTATGTCTATTTTTAGATTACAATTTCGATCAAATATTTTTGGCAAAATGCAAGAGACCAAATGGGGACAAGTACTCGTAACTGATGAAAATTAGCCAAACAATTGAGATTAATTCTGGTGGGGTAACGAATTTTAGATACCCATTAACAATACATTTACAAATGCATTTTATTTCGCATAGTGGAGGAAAAAAGCTCAACTTGGCCAAAAGTGTTTGAAAGTGAAATACAAATAGATAGGTGAACCTAATTAACTACTTGCATAATCATGCTTTCTTTGCTATCGATTAGAGGGTAAGCAAAGAAGCACTTAATTGTTGTCTTTCTATTTTGCCCACATTTGTTGAATTATATTTGATCATACATTTCTCATAGCCAGCCCCCTGAAAAGTCATTGTCAATGCCAAATGAGAAAAAAAAAAATGCTAAGAGATATAGAGAAAAATAAAGAGACACGATGAGAGAGAGAAATGAACACATGTTCTTATGTAGATTTGTGGCATTTCATGTCAGTGACACTCAGAGTCAATGAATTGTATTTTATATTGTTAAAGCTGATTCATGCCGATGATATGTAAAAGGTGTATAATAAGTATATACATACATAGCTATAAAAATCTATGACGCTCTAGTGATTAAATACAAATAAGCCAAATGTGCCACAGTTGAAACAATGTTAGAATTCCATCCCATCTTGATTTATTGTTAACCGTGTAGTAGACAGAGGTCATATAATAGAATTATTAATTTCAGTTGGCATTTAGATAGGTTAGGGAAAACAGAAGTGGTTTTAGTGTATTGCAGAAATAGGGCAATTATTTTTCGGTCACTATCTATTCTTTTGTTTTGAAACGAAAAATTTAACTAAAATTTTTTTTTAATTTGGGTATTATCTTAAAAGATTTGAAAACTTAATTGCATTTTAGGCATATCTAATATTTTAATTCAAAAATAATAATTGGGGAAGAGTTTAACTACCAAAACTTTGGATTCAATTGTCAAGATCATATATGTTTTTTTGATTTATCTTAACTGGAATAAATTAAAGGGCCTTAGACAAAAAACGAATTATTTAATACGGAAAGCAGTGAATAGTGTGTAAATAGATCTAAATACTATGTTCACTATATTGGTATAATATAGGTTCCTTATATGATATGGTGTTAAAGATGAAAACCATTTCAATACTATGTTCTGTGTTTTTTTTTTAGCAATAGTCATACTCATATTCTGGTGACCTCAAAGGCTCAGACCTAATGACCAACTAATCTAGGTATGTAGGCACATAATCTAGAGATACTGAGTTTAATAGTTATACTAAATATTAAGTCATAACTTAAAACATCCTAAAGATATTTTTTTTTGGAAATCCTTTTCTGTTAAAACTGTTCTTTAATATGTTTATTTCTTTCTAAGCAAAATGTTTTTTTCCCTAAACTGGAACTAATAAGAAATGATTCTATTAATTTAATTGACGCACCTTAAGCAAGTCTTCAAGAAATGTGATATTTATTGATTTCAAGGTTAAGCTAGACTAATCAACAAGTCAATCAAATGCAAAAAAAAAAAAAAAATAAATAGAATATATAAATATTATATAAAACTATATATACTAATTACTTTGAATGTAGATATTGTATATGGCCATTTCTTATCGCACTCTTGGCTATGACATGCACAATCAGTGGGCAACAAAAAAAAAAAAAAAGGAATTCTTATGGCTTTATTTTATCTACAATGTATATTCTATGGTTAGCAATTAGCATGTAATGGATAATTGAAGTGACAATACAAAACTTAGACTACTTAAGCGCCACTTCTTAACGGTGTTTGGGTGTTTAAGTGTGTGTTTAGGTGTGAATTGTAACGATTGTTGTTGTTGTTGTTGTTGCTGTGGTTGTTGTTAATTTTCTCTCCCCTTGAAAATGCAAACAAATTTGTTGGCTAGTGAGAAAAGTCAACAATGGGCAAACATTCAACACTAACAGCTAACAGCTTAGTAAAACTCAATAGAGCGTGACGTCAGTTTTGAGAGATCCGTATTTGCTTTTAGCTCTGCTATTTGAACCCGAGTCGTCTATGGCGCTATGGGTATGCTGTCGTTTAAGTGATCAAGTGATCACTAATCGAGTAGCGGCTAAATTCATGGTGGGAGGGGTAAGGAAGCAGCAGCAGCAGCATCAGGTGGTTAATGGGGTGACGTCATTTGTCAATCAATTGACAGGCGTCCCCAAAATGCAATTTAGTTAACGATTGAAAGCAATTCAATAAAGTGCAATTAATCAAATCTGTATGCACACCATAAACCGCTGCTGCTGCCTAGTGGGGGGGCGTTACGCTACACTTTTGTTTTCGTTTCTATGCAAAGGCCAAAGTTGAGAATTGACATTAGCCAGATCTCTAGTCAAATAAATATCGTAACTCAGACTGGGTGTGGATTTCTGAATTGAAATAGATATGTGTTCATACATATATAGACCCCCTCCAGGCATCATCATTATAATCATCATTTTGTTTCAAGCAATTACAAAAATATGCTAAAAACGTGCCAATTTATTTATATGTACATGTTTATTTAATTTTTTTTGCATATAAATTCTTGACAAATAACCTTAACAGTGCGTATGAGCAATATTTCACTATCAAGTGGCAAAAAGTGCTAAAAACGATGACTGAGCTGGCCGACAGCGAAAACGTAAACTGCATTTTATGCAATTTACATTTTAATTGCAGCATATTGAATATCAACCCCGGCCCAAACCCCAAGCCCCAAGCCCCAACCCCAACCCCAACCCAAGCTCCAACTACAAATCCAGCAAGCAATTGCAATCCATTTAAATGGCGCTTTACCTAATGACAACCTCACGGCTTGCCATCAAAATGCCCAAACAAAAAACATAAACTGATACAGATACAGTAAGCTCTGGCTGCCATTAACCATCTAATTGATTATGCCAAAACGAAGTCTAAGTTAAAGAATTCTTTAAGCCCATAAAGTTTAGACTATTTTCTATGGCCAGTTAGGCAATTGCTTTGCCGTTTTTTTTTTTTTTACATTTTTGCAAACGTAATATTTGCAAATTTATTCTTTATATCACATTATAAAGTCATTCGATTCCCTTGGCAAATGAGACTTTGTTATATTGTAATTAAGAATGTAATTTATAACTTTTACATATATGACACAAAAGACTGTATTGACTTTTTAATAAACATTATTTGCCCACAGATAAGTTAAGTAATTTTATTACCCAATTCTAATCAGGAACGTCAATTTGAATGAAGTTTTAGTAAAAGTTTTTATGTGTAAATAATATTGTTTTTTTTTTTTGTACTCTGCGAAGGTTGGGTAACTTTGCCATTGGATTTAAGAACTTGTATAAATTTAAGATCCCAATGTGCTGGTTAGGGATTGCCGTGTCATAATGTAGTTTCCTTTGGCAACTATTTATGTAAGTAGTCCAGAGAGGTCTTCAACCTTAAATGTGATACACATTTTGCTTTCGAGAGGCCTAAGCAAGTTTATTACCTTTTGATAGACATGCTTGTGAATGCCAATTCACTGACCTCTTATATGACTAAACCGAACAGATGAGACGAAATGACATCACCGTCATTTGAGCAGAAAGACCAGTAGCCCGTTCGGGTCATAGTTATGGGGAGAGGGAGTTTTTTTTTTTTTTTGGTTAGAGTCGTCGCCATCGTCGTCGTTATAGCCGGAACTATTTAAATATTTGTGTTTTTTTTAGTTTGTTTATCAGTTGAAAAATTTATGGGTTATATTGTTACAGTTTGCTCGAATTTCAAATGGTCGGAACCGTTGTTTTCGCTTTGTAAAAACGAAAATCTGGTTAACCTTAGTGGCCAATTCATAGGATTTACATACAAATTGTGGGGCTATTTTGTGGTTTGGCCAGTTTCTGTTGTATTTACATATTGGAATCATCATACGTATATTTTTTTTTTTGGGGCTGTCTTTTCTGTTTTTGCGCAGTGTAGATAGGTAACACAAATAGAGGAAGAAATTTTTGTTCGACCCCTCAAGTTCACGGTCAATGAAGCAAAATATACATTGCAACATTCTGGCATATAGAGAAATATTGTTAACACATTGCCGATCTAAGCCAAAGTAAACACAGGGATCGATGAAGCGCAACACGGCACTTCTCAACGCCTGTCTATTTACATATGTATACTACTTATTATGGAGGAAGTATTCGCCGGCCAGAGCCAGCAGAAGATGCAGACGCGGAGAGGCATGTATGTATGTATGTATGTACCTCTCGGCACCTCCATTAAAAGATGATCGATTGCATTCGTGCAAAATTTGTACGTTTTCTTTTGTGGCTCATTCATTCATGCCGTGACTATCTGCTCAGTTTCAGTTGCTGCTGCTGTTAGTCAAATTTGCTCTATCATGTTAAATGTATCTACACCCACGAAATGCCATCAGGCAAAAGATACAGTGGCAGCGCGGGCAGGAGACTTGCAGCTGATCTTCACTTTTTTGGTAAGTGGCACACAGCAAAAAAAAAAACATTCACCTGGTTACTTTCTAGTGCGTTTTTTTTTTTTTTTTTATTTTGTATTTTCCTTTGTATCCATGATAGAGTGCAAGTTTTAGATTTGAGATTACGTTTGGCCCAGTTTTCCAATTTAGCCTGAGATTTGGCTAACCCAATAGTAAAAGTAATGCCCAATTTCCTTCCATTTGGCCAGGAAAATGAAAAGCCAATAAAATTATGATTCAGCCATGCCAAATGCAAATCATTTGTCTAAAATTAATTGTTTCGCCCATCAAATTGTTCGAGATTCGGTTGGCTGTAGACCCCTAATAGAGTAATATATTTATTTATGATCTAACAAAGCCAAAAGATATTGCTTATACATTGCAAGATTAAATTGTTTATACTGAAAATTACAATTTTCTGTTTTGTTGTTGCTCTTCACCTGTTTGTGGTTACAGCATCTGTCTGTATCTATAACCACAAAACGCCAATTGAAATAGAGATATGGATTTCCCCTTAAGCATTCAATTACATTTAACATTTTCAACACCTTCTTTTCGCTCTACTTCTAGTCAACGAGCTAAACCAATTTTAACCAGATTAAAGACAAGTTGAATTCTTTGAAATTTTCATTTCCATGTCACTCATTTAAGACTTACCAAAATTAAAGACAAAATGACAACTCAATTTGAATTTTAATGATAATAGTTTTGTTTGCTGTTTTTATTTTTTTTTTTTTCGTTTATCTCAAAGTGTTGTCTTCATCTCTCACCACACAACAAACTCTGAAAATCGAGCAGTCAAATAAAATTAGCGTTAAAAATAATCACAATTTACTTTTCTGTTTCCTTCTCTTTTAAACCGCACGCGCGTTTGCTGTCGCAACTGATTTGAAACTAAAACTTAGCCGACTCGCGACTCGGGGACTTGGTATTGGAGACTGGGGACTGAGACTCCAAAAAAAAAAAAAAAAAATACAAACACAACAACAACAACAAAATAATGCAAAAACGGCCTACAGCCGACAACGACAACAACGAACAGTTTGCCGGCTTCCACTTTCAGCTGAGCAAACGAAATGTTTTCAACAAACTTGGCGGGAGACGAGTGGCTAACCCCATGCAGAATTTGGCAAACTTGAAAGCGTTAAGAGAGCAAAGATCTTACTTCGATTGTCTCAATACCCTATAAGAACTTATATGCGGTTAGACCTCGCCAAACTTATGAGAAATTCTTCTAAAGTCATTATCTCAAGAGTTTAATAGAAATAGGATGGCCGACATTTTCGATTTGATTTTAGTTTTTAGAAAATCCAATTGGGTTTCAAACAAGAAATGCGTCTTGTGGCTTTATGTTTTTAAAGAAAAATCATTTAAACATTGATCGTTCCTTCGTATTCGTATTGGCGCCCTTAAAAAAGAGATGATTTGTTCGACTTATATACATATTTGTTTCGACCAGTGAACTTTATTTCGAGTAACTGCAGATCCGTTTTTTTTTTCTTGTCAAATCATAAAGTACACAACAACAAATCAATCCCTCGACCATTTTTGTGTTCTAAAACACTTTTAAAAACTTAATATGTATATTGAAAATGCGTAATTATATACCCACTTAGCACTATGGTGAATGGTGACGTGCCAAAATTTTATCCTTAGGAGATGTTTCTATCTCATACGTTTCGAATCACTCGTTAAATAATGAAAAGAAACAATATGAAAAAAAAGAAATCTAATATAAATAAATGCTTAAACTTTCAACTTATTTTATATAATTTGGTTAGAAGCTAATAATTAATATACTTATTCTTCATTGACATAATTAGATGATTTCAAATGCGTTGGCGTTTATATCAAACATATGAATATGAGTACGTTGCTTAGTTTTTTCTAGTTTCTGTGGTATTTTTTATTACCCATATTAATATCGATCTATTGCTTGTTAATGCCAAACCGTTCCCCGTTTGGGATTTGGGTACTTATTGAGGGAAAACAAGCTAGTTCCAACTAATTTAAATTCCATTAGTCATCGACTCTTTGAAGGCTTCAATTTCTTCTAAATCGTTTGGGAAAACTGGAAAACAGAAAAAGGTTATAAATACTATACACAGACAAAGCTACATTTCAATGCATCATATGAAACTTATAATTACTGGATCAGAAATGTTTGCGTCTAATTAAAATTAATTTACAAAAACCATATTTCAAGAAAACAAACAAGGAGGAACAAGAGGCAAATCAACATTGGTACATATTACGTGATCTCCAGTTAAAACAAGGACAATGCCAAGTCCTTAATTGGAAGAATGAAACAGAAAATTAATGTTAATTGTTAACTCATGGTAACTACTGTCATTTCAAGCTCATTCAAGTGAACAGCAAACATTGAACAATTGCAAGTCAAAGTCAATCGAGAGACTCTGAACATATATCTATATTTGAATAGTATGTGGGTGCTTCTAGATCAAACTTGAACCTGAC
The DNA here is from genome assembly GCA_024703675.1 of Drosophila nebulosa. Classification (NCBI taxonomy): domain Eukaryota; kingdom Metazoa; phylum Arthropoda; class Insecta; order Diptera; family Drosophilidae; genus Drosophila; species Drosophila nebulosa. The sequence continues at coordinate 8,585,960 of CM045725.1, read as the reverse complement.
ATTCAGAAACTGCATAACGCAGTTCTCCGCAACCTACACACAAAGATGTCAACGTCAGCAGTTTCAATATTCAGATATATTCTGAATTTGTATCTATGTATGTATGTATGGCTGGCTGGTTGTCTGTGAGTTGATGCGTTTTAAATTGAAATCAATTTCGCTTTCTGCACAATGTTTTCTTTTTTTTTTTTGCATTAGATATCGTTCATACAGACATCAAGACCATAAATTATCCATCCAAAATGTCAATTCAATTATTGACTTTGCTAAAAAAAAAAATGAAGCATTATATATTAGTTTATAATTGCAATCAATTGAAGAAAGTTTTTTAAAAAGTCACACTGTATGCAAGTCGAAATTGAAATTAATCAATCGATTGAAAAGATATAAGGGGACCATTCCACCTACGAACTCAGACGACATTAATAAAGAAGAATATAAAAATAAAAAATTGGCACTAATTTGCGACAAAATTGAATCAAATGGCCCCATTCCTCTATTATACAGGTAAGCTATAACCTTAAAGACCAAAATAATTTCTGTTTGCATGTCCTTACAGCTAAAAGGGAACATTATTACTTCAAGAATGACTTGTTTCACCCTGCGGATCGCATTTTAGTCCAGGAATTCTATCTGCACGACATTCGAACATTGGTTAGTCCCAGTCGAATTGAACCATACTTTGTTGTTCCATGTTGAGGTCAACAACAATTGGCTACAACCATAAACCTTAGGGCCCTTTAAAGTCAGTTAATTAGCACTGAGCTAAGCCTAAGGAATCTTTTTAAAATGTTTTCCAACACTAAAGAGTCAAAAAGCCGTGCACTTTACGGATGCCATCCAAATGCAGTCAGTGTGGGAGACTTAAAAATGTTCAAGCTTGATGATAATACGTGTATTTTGGGAGCCATAATGTTATCATCTCCAGATGTTCAGGTGAAAAACAAAGTTATTTCGCCCTGCGGATGTTTATACTCAGAACCGATCAGAAAATCAATTTTGACGATCTAAGCAAACTAGACACATTTGAGGAATTTAAAAAAAGCTTCAAGTTCCATGTTGTTTACAATGTGTTGTTTATACAATTAAATACAATGTAAAAAAATATTATGTATAAAGACACCAAGTCAAAGCGCTCAAGAAATCAACTTTTCAATCTGCTCCAATATGAATTGTGGGGATAATTTGAAAATCGAAAGTACGCAGTTTCTCTTACTTTTTACTAGACCAACAACTTTTACAAAGGATTCATTGGTGTCTCTTCCACATTAAACATTTTTATAACGATCGCTTAAGAATAGAGTTTTCGCTTAATTAAATAGACTTGCACTATTTGTTTTTATATATTATTATCTAACATTATATAACATTATCGTTTTATTATGTGTCATTATTTATTTCGGCTGAGTCATCGCCTTTTATCAAAATATTACATACCGAGACATAAACGAAAACGATGATCTGAAATTTTGCTATTTTGATATCTTAGCCTCCGTAGGAACGATCAGTTGGTTATTAAAAGATTTACATTAAAAGGCATAGTTCTGCTTAATTTTACTGAATCGGATAACTAAATTATACTAAATCTAAATCACACTTCATTACTCTTTTTAAAATTAAAAAACCTTGTTATGTTTTTTTTTTTGCAGTTTTTTGAAATATTCATTTTATTATTGTACTCTTGGTTACTCATCATCGCAGAGAGTCTTTCCATCGCCAATACAGGCAGCATCACGCCACTGAGAAGATGTGACTGCGGTCCAATGGCAAAGACGCCAACATCATCGCCAGCATGGACGCCAATGGTCCCATGAATATAACTTGGATGGATAAAATCTGAAAATGCAAAAATATCGTATCATTTAACATTTTACCAATCAATTTGGCCAATGGCTAGCAACTTACCAGCTTCGTCAATTATATCGGTAAGATCGATGCGCTGGCCGGTCTCATCCAAATATTGATTCGTGCCAACGGCATAGTTGAGGGTGGCGTATTTGACACCATTTATATCCGTGTCATGGGGATTTAGCCCCAGGATGGGAGAGCCGCGACCAGGATAACCCGAAATGGACAATGGATGGGCATGATCCGAGGTGACGACTATCAAAGTCTCATCCAAATTGACTTTACTTAAAACTTTCTCCACCGTATTGGACAGTTCTATAGTCTCGTCGAGCGATCGGCTGGGCATATTGTAATGGTTGCCATAATCAATGAGACCGCCTTCGACAAAAATAAAAAAACCCTTGTCATTTTTGCTCAACACTTCGAGGGCCTTGAGTGTCATCTCCTCGAGAGTTGGTTGTTGGGTGGCATCCGCATCCATGTGAAAGTTCATGGTGCCCGAGCCAAAGGTGCCGATCAAATCTGTTATCTTTGAAGCATTCACACTCAGTAATTGATTGCGATTGTAGGCCCAGACGCCGCCCTTATGCAGGGATTGCCATTTGGAGAGCAGATTAACCCCATCGGAGCGTTCTCCTTTCTTGCCGAAGGGATCCGTGATGGTGTTCGGCAGAAATTTGCCAACGCCTCCACCCAACATCACATTGAAATTCTTTCCCGGCTCTTTGGTGATCAATTGCGTGGCGATATCCGTGCAGGTGGCCGGATCATTGATACCATCGCCATAGGTCACAATATCCGTGTCCGATTCAAAGAAGCGATTTGTGGTATGGGCATATGAGCCCGATGGACTGGCATGCGTCAATGTGGTGGTGGTAACAAAGCCAGTGGATTTGCCTTGTGCCTGAGCCCAGGCGGCTATAGAGCTAACATGATTGGCAGGATCCTCACTGCCGCTGCAATTGTTAAAGGTCACCGCCGAGGTGATGCCCAAGGCAACAATATTGGTCTTCACTCCGCACAGATAAGCGGTGGCCGTGCAGGCAGAGTCGGCAACCTGGGCATTGGAGCAGTAGGTCTAAGGTCAAAGGAGAGGAAGACAACGAGAATTGGCCAACACATTGAATTTATGTATATCTAGCTATTGCGGACTTCTTCTTCTTCTCACCCTGCTCAGGCCAGTGTATGGAAACTTCTCAAAGCTTAGGGAATCCTCTTCGCCTGTGTTGCCCTTCAGTTGACCCTTGCGTATTCTAGCAGCAGCCACAGTGGTCAGTGACATGCCATCACCCAAGAACATGATCACATTCTTGGCTTTCCTTTTGTCAATCTTTCCCGTTGGCAGCTCCAAACGCTTGGTTAACTCCTCATTGGCAATGTCATACCAAAACTGGGCATTCATCTCCTCTGGCGGTGTGTACTTATTCCTGCCCAATGCGTTGGCATCAAAGTCATAGGAGAGACGACTTTTGCCAGCTTCACTTGCACTGCCCACCAATTGTTCCTGGTTATGCACCTGGTCCACTGCAATTTGGAGACTTCAATTAAACTTCGGTTCCTCCAACTACTGCTGCTTCTACTCACTGTCTATGGACAGAGCCCAAGACGAGGCCACCAGGATACCCACAATCATTAATGCACCCGCAAATCTTGCCATATCTTCTAATTTCGGCAGATTTTGTTTAACTAATATCTATGTCTAGCCAGATGCTGCTATTTATACAATCATAGAAAGCCTTATCTAAATTACTCTGGATTCCATTTGTCGCATTTTGGCTATTGTATAATCTCTTAGATCCCCCAAGTATGCTAGTGCCACAACGTTTATGGTGGACCAGTAAAAAGTTTATGATTATGGCGGGTCTTACTCCAGTGTGCTACTCCTCGGCTAAGGCACTTCGCCCGCTTGCTGTCGGGACCCGATCACCCTTAACGCTCAGGCTGAGGTCCACGCCCACGTGTCTCCAAAATGTTTATCAAATTTTCGAGCATAATGTCGGTCTATAAAAATGATTTATAATATGTGAACATTTAATCTAGAGCCTTGCGGACCAAATCCACACGTTGCAAATTTTGCGAACACATGTTCTTAACCTACTAGGATGCACCTAACCGATTTTTATGCAATTTAAATGAAGGTCATTAGAAAAACTCAGCTAATAGGGAAACAAATAATCTCATATGTTTTGATAATTTCAATGATTCATGGCATGCACATTTGGCCACAAAATCTTCTTTGAGTTACGTAATAAGTTCGTCCTAGATTAAGCTTACCAAAGACCAACTGTGGGAAAAAATAGAATCAATTGGATGAAATAATGTCCATATAAGCAGTACTAGGTAGTTGACCTGTTTAGTGATTTAGGCAACTAAATAACAGGGATCCGAGTTTCGTCCAAACTTAGGTTGTTAGGTAACCTTTATATCCTTTTCTTACTGAAAGTAATTAGTAAGAAGAAGCGGAAGTTTTGAAAAGAAGAAGCGTATTAAAGCTTGGATCATAATATCTTATATTAAGATCTTATGATTTGGTTAAAAAACATAATTAAATATAGACATTATGGAAGATTTGTCGAATATCTTTGTAAAGGTAGCTCAAAAGTAATATTTCAGAGATATATACAGACATACAATAGTTAATACCTTTATTGGACGATTAAACGATTAGCGAGAGAGAAGTGAAGGCCAAATTCCTTTGCTCTTCTTTTCCAGACTTAGTAATAATGTTAATTTAAAGCACAAAAAGTATATTAATATGTTTGTATTTGGATTTGTGGACTAGAGTGGTGTACAGGAATAAAAGAGTCGTCTTACTTAATTTGGCTAATCTTGACCTAAATTTATTTACAGAACCACCAGAGGAAGATGAGAGTGATAAGCAAAGTGTTATGCAAATACTATATACATATATAAATATATATGTACTTATTCAATCTTTATTCCCTTGGCTTAACAAAGTGAATCCTTTGCTTTAGCTTAGATCGCATACTTTGGGTCCATCGCCAATGCAGGCAGCATATGCCATCAGATGAGGAATGGTGGACTGCTGCATGACGCCCGTGAAGAGATGTGCCTGGGGTCCGGAGGCAAAGATGCCCACATCATCACCAGAGTGAACACCTTGATCCTTACTGATGTAGCTAGGAAAAATGAAATCATCGCCGCCAATCTGATCTGTCAAATCGATGCGTTCGCCATTCTCGTCCAGATATTGATTAGGACCGGCGGCATAGTTGAGAGTGGCATATTTCACACCATTCACGTCCGTATCGTGCTGATTGAGGCCAAGAATGTTGGTGCCGCGTCCGGGATAGCCAGCGATACTTAGTGTATGACCGTGATCTGAGGTAACCACAATTAAAGTGTCCTCAATGTCAGTTATATTGCGTGCCAGTTCGATGGCCTTCTCAAATTCTAGGGCCTCATCTAGAGCATACCCAGCCTTGGTATAGTGGTTGCCATAGTCGATTAGACCACCCTCGATGAAACAGAAGTAACCATCTTTCTTCTGACTCAACTTTTTGATGGCGACCTCCGTCAATTCGGAAAGTGTGGGCTGATACGTGGCATCGGCCTCCAAATGGAAGTCCATTAACGACGATTCGAAGAGACCGATTATGCTTGAGACAGCGGAGACATTCACACTCAACAATTGCTTGCGATTGGTCACAAGGACTCCTCCAGTATGTTGGGATTGCCACTTGGACAGCAAATTGACACCGTTCCGAACGTTCGCCTGGATTGCCATGGGAATCCTGAATGGTTTTTGGCAAGAACTTGCCCATGCCGCCGCCAAACATGATGTCGAAGTTCTTTCCCGGGGTTTGGGTTACCAATTGAGTGGCCATGTCAGTGCAGGTGCTAGCATCGACTCCATAACTGGTCACATCCGTATCGCATTCCCACATCCGATTGGCGGTCTTGGCATAGGCTCCCGATGGACTCGCATGAGTCAGTGTGGTGGTTGTCACAATGCCAGTCGATTTTCCAGCATTCTGAGCCCATTCTGCAATGGAGGTTAGACGATTGTTTGGATCCTGGCTTTGGGTGCAATTGTTGAAGGTGACAGCGGCGCTTACGCCAATTTCAATGATGTTGGTCTTGACACCGCACAGGTAAGCGGTGGCTGTGCAGGCCGAATCCGGCACTTGGGCATTGGAACAGTAGGTCTAGAATGCAAATGAGTTAAAACCTTCGAATACTCTATAGATCTTTCTTGAAGTACTCACCCGACTTAGTCCAGTGTAGGGGAACCTCTCGAAACTCAGCGACGATTCTTCACCCGTATTGCCTGCACGCTGACCCTTAAGAATTCTAGCTGCGGCCACGGTGGACAGGGACATGCCGTCACCCAAGAATAAGATTATATTCTTGGCCTTCTTTGCATTTGGCTGGGGCAATTCCAAACGCTTGGCAATCTCCTCGTAGGCCAAGTCATACCAAAACTTGGGATCCATTTCCTCGGGGGGCGTATACTTGTCGGTGGCCACGTCCGTTGAAAATCGTGCCTTGGATACCTTTTGTCCTGTCAACTCGGCCACGTCGTGTACTTCGCGTAGCCCAGCCTGACCTAGCCCAACCAGGGAGACGAGTCCCACTGCAGCAAGAAGAACTTGGTAATGGACACCCATTTTAATGGTTCTTTTTGGCAATTTAAGTTTAGCCACAGAAGGTTTAACTTTACTGAAATATTACTGGCTGACTGTCGACTACGATGTATCACAATGTCGGGTCTTATATACTTTTTTGGGAGTTGGAATAATCTTTTTTTCTTCCTAGACAAGATAGAATTATTTTTAGGCTCTTTTTTATACTTTTGTTTATGGTTTTATTGCGTTGTTTTGGGCTTATCTCTTCACGAGTATGTTCACTGGGCCCCGGAAAGTGGGAGTGTCATGCCAAAGCCTAACCCTAATTAAATATTAGACCATCGTTGAGGTAATGCAATTACGTTATATGATAGCAATGTTCGGTAGTCCATATGATCTTGACATAAACTTGAAGATCGTGACCTATTCTAGTGCCAAGTGAATTGGCCAACTGGAGCAACTGTACCTTTTTGAAATTATCTAATCCCCATCACTCGTGACCAGGGCAAGATGAAAGCATTTCAATTTGCTGAGTTCACATGTGCAAACAAAATAATCTGCACTAAGTTCTCTCACGTTTGTGGCCATAAAGCGCACTTAGCGAAAAATATAAATAATTACTACATTGTTGCTAACAAAAAATCTTGAAAATTAAACACATCATAAAATTTATCCAAAAAAGCTTAGGACTACTCTTAATAAATAAAAGATTAATTCAAAAACGCCAATAAGATGAAACGTTTAGAATCTCAAATACATTTCGTTCCGAACTTTAAATGTTTTCTTTTTTTTTTGAGATTTGTTCATTCTGATAACGTCCTCCTTTAAATATAAACAACAAACTTGAAATTACTTTACTTGAATTTAAATAGCTTTTCTCTCAGTGTATGCTGATAGCACTTTCATTTGAAAGGACGCATGCTTTTCGAACGTGTGTATGTTGACATAGGCTTATCTAGGCATTCTTATGCTTTTTGCATTTTGAATTACCGTAATCGTGACTTTGTAAGAATGGTGAACACTTTGAGGTTTATTATGGAATTGAATTATTACCCTTTCTCACTTACAATGAATCACAATTTCACAAAATTTATCTTAACTCTCTCTAAATTTAGAATTAAATTTTAAACTCTCCTCACACCGACTTGCCACAATTTCATCTTTCATTGTCCAGCCAAGTTATATTATCCTTGATGAGGATTGGTTTGACATTTTGACCTTTATTGCCTGTGGTTACTTAGCCTTACTCGGTTTGAAACTTGTTGAGTTTGACCCCATTTTCCAAAGCGCTGGCGACCTTTTTTCCTCAGGTAATTGTGGTTTTCTTAGAGAACTTTTTAACTTGTCAGAAATTTCCTACATTTTGGGGGCAAAATTTGCCTGATTACCCCTAATCTAAACGCCAAGATGTACTTAAGAGGAAACTAAGAGAACTAAGAGAACATTATACAGTGCGGCTCACATTTAAAGGAGCACCGTATACAGTTTCCAATTAAAAACTCGACTATCAAATGGAAAAGTTGTATATACATCAAAAAAAATTCTTGGCATAATCGACAAGCGAAAGATATTTAAAGCAGTATGCAATGCAAAAAAGAAGATATTTCATAACTATGGTTTGGCCTTATTTATGTGGGACACACTTTTTACTTTAATATACAGTAGAACTTCAATAACTCATTTCTCTAAGTATTCCGCTTTAACCGAGCTGTGCGGATAATACGAAAAAACTCGGTTAATAAATGTGTGATCTATCAGGGCTATTTGGGTTTTCGCTTCTTTAAGCTATCCAAAGTTGGTTAATGCCTTTTGATGTTCTTGTTCTTGTTAAACCTTTATTTTCCTTGCTTAACTTGCCTTACAAAAAATAATACATAGACTTTTAGGCCCTGAGGCCTAGCTTAGATCGCATACTTTAGGTCCATCGCCAATGCAGGCAGCATATGCCATCAGATGAGGAATGGTGGACTGCTGCATGACGCCCGTAAAGAGATGGGCCTGGGGCCCGGAGGCAAAGATGCCCACATCTTCGCCAGAATGGGTACCCATATCCTTTTCAATGTAGCTAGGGAAAATAAAGTCTTCGGCGCCAATTTGATCTGTCAAATCGATGCGTTCGCCATTCTCGTCCAGATATTGGTTGGTACCGACGGCATAGTTGAGAGTGGCATATTTCACACCATTCACGTCCGTGTCGTGCTGATTGAGGCCAAGAATGTTGGTGCCGCGTCCGGGATAGCCAGCGATACTCAGTGTATGACCGTGATCTGAGGTAACCACAATTAAAGTGTCCTCAATGTCGGTTATATTACGTGCCAGTTCGATGGCCTTCTCGAATTCTAGGGCCTCATCTAGAGCATAACCAGCTTTGTTAGCGTGATTGCCATAGTCGATTAGACCACCCTCGATGAAACAGAAGTAACCATCTTTCTTCTGACTCAGCTTTTTGATGGCGACCTCCGTCAATTCGGAAAGTGTGGGCTGATATGTGGCATCGGCATCCAAATGGTAGTTCATCAATGACGACTCAAAGAGGCCGATTATGCTTGAGACAGCGGAGACATTCACACTCAATAATTGCTTACGATTGGTCACAAGGACTCCTCCAGTGTGTTGGGATTGCCACTTGGACAGCAAATTGACACCGTCCGAACGTTCGCCTGGATTGCCATGGGAATCCTGAATGGTTTTTGGCAAGAACTTGCCCATGCCGCCGCCAAACATGATGTCGAAGTTCTTTCCCGGGGTTTGGGTTACCAATTGAGTGGCCATGTCAGTGCAGGTGCTAGCATCGACTCCATAACTGGTCACATCCGTATCGCATTCCCACATCCGATTGGCGGTCTTGGCATAGGCTCCCGATGGACTCGCATGAGTCAGTGTGGTGGTTGTCACAATGCCAGTCGATTTTCCAGCATTCTGAGCCCATTCTGCAATGGAGGTTAGACGATTGTTTGGATCCTGGCTTTGGGTGCAATTGTTGAAGGTGACAGCGGCGCTTACGCCAATTTCAATGATGTTGGTCTTGACACCGCATAGATAAGCGGTGGCTGTGCAGGCTGAATCCGGCACTTGGGCATTGGAACAGTAGGTCTAGGAAAGAATTGGGTTAGGTCCTTTGAATATTCTAGAGCTATTTCTTTGAAGTACTCACCCGACTTAGTCCAGAGTAGGGGAACCTCTCGAAACTCAGCGATGATTCTTCTCCCGTATTGCCCTGACGTTGACCTTTATGTATTCGAGCTGCGGCCACGGTGGTCAGGGACATGCCATCACCCAGGAACATGATTATATTCTTGGCCTTCTTTGCATTTGGCTGGGGCAACTCCAAACGCTTGGTAATCTCCTCGTAGGCTAAATTGTACCAGAACTTGGGATCCATTTCCTCGGGAGGTGTATACTTATCGGTGGCAATGTCCGTGGAGAATTTCAGTTTCGATACCCTTTGTCCTGTCAACTCAATCACATCGTGCACCTCACGTACTCCAGTCTGACCTAGGCCAACCAGGGAGACGAGAGCCACTGCAGCAAGAAGAACTTGGTAATGGAAACCCATTTTAATGTAAGTTTTGGGATTTAGAAGATTTTACTTTGTTGAATTTAATTGGCTGACTGACAACTACGATGTATTGTAATGTAGGCCTTTATATACCTTTTTGGGAGACCCACTAAAATGGGAATTATCTTCCCCCTCACCAGAAAAGATAGAAATTTTATTGGGTTACTCTCACAGAGAGAATAATGAAGATCGCATGGAAGCTACTAACGTCTGTAAATGCTGTATTCCTTTCTTATCAGTCTCAATAGCTGAGTGTATATAGAAATATTTTTCGGATTATAACAAGTTATAAGTGAAATAAGTTATTAAACAAACTAGGAAAGATTGTCGGAGTTATTCTATAATAAAAGGGATTCCTTTGCTTTATTTTAACCCAATGGTTCATTGTACTAGAAGAGTATAATGCAGGTCGGCGCGCCGACTTTATTTTTTTGTTTTTTATTTCTTTATGGTTTTACTGTGCGGCTTATTTTTTAACAAGTGTGATCTGTGGACCTAGCAGTGGGAGTGATGCCACTTTATAAGACCCTTCAATGTATGTACATAGTTATATAATAACGACGTGTGCTGGCCATAAACTAATTCGGAAGTTCATATGATAAGACCATTACAACAACAGGAAGATCGTGAACTCTTCTTTTGCAGCAGTTCATCTAGCCGGGGAAGCAGGTGCCCCGTTGTGACATTATCTAATCCCCATCACTCGTGAGACATGTGCAAACAGCACAACTTAGAATCACGTTTGTGGCCATAAACAGCACTGAAAGAAATAAGGAGGACTAATTTGACTTGGAGAGACTTGAACCTTGCGTTTATTTTGATGACTTTATGTCAAGGATAATTCCTAAATTAATAGCTTAATTTTGTTCGACTTTAATATAAACAATTTGTTTTTCGAAAATGTCTACAGTTTTAAATCTACAAGAGATTTAAACGCTTTCGAATCGATTTGATGGTTTTCTGACGTACAAAGTGATAATTAATATTTCTAGTGTATACTTTGATTTATAAGGTCGCACGCTTTTTGGAGGTGTTTAGGTTGACATTGGCTTATCTGGCCATTCTTAGGCTTTTCGCATTTTCATTTCATTCATGGTGACTGTGTAGGAATGAAGACCATTTTAGGGTATATTATGGATCCCAAATACATCTTTTGGTTATCTATCAAAAAAAAAAAAAAAAAAAAATGGAGTATGAAAGTGCAAAATCACTTAATGAAAACACTAAATGTTGAATTTATCGTACGAAAATTCTCTCCAAATTTCTAGTTTTATATTAACTTCGGTTGGTGCTATCCTTTCTAGCCATGTTTAGGCAAACGTGCACCCATTTGGCCAAGCTACCCAAGGCTGATGTTGTTCAGTGGCTGAATAGCTTCGAATCGGTCATCTGTGATGCGGATGGAGTTCTCTGGCACTTTGATAAGCCCATCGAAGGATCCGTCGAGACTTTTAACCTAATGCGGGCCAAGGGTAAACGGACTTTCGTTGTGACCAACAATTCATCTCGGATAGCTGCAGAGATTCGTAAAAAGGCAACCAAATTTGGATTTGAACTGAACGAGGATGAAATGCTTAGCTCTGGTCTGGCCGTAGCCAATTATTTGAAGGCCAAGAAATTTAAGCAGAAAGCTTATGTGGTTGGGGAAGAGGGAATTGTCCAAGAACTCGCCAAAGCTGGCATCTGTGGGTTTACGAAAACGCCAGAGAAGAATCCCAAGGAGCCAATGGCTGAATTTGCCAGGAATATGTCTTTGGACCCCGATGTGGGTGCCGTCATAGTGGCTAAAGATGATAACTTTTCAGTCCCAAAGATTGTGACGGCTTGCACTTATCTGCAGAGTCCTCGAGTTCTGTTCTTAGGAACTTGCCTAGATGCTGCCTATCCCATTGGCAATGGTCGCTTGATTGTGGGAGCGGCTGCTATGATGGCCGCTGTCACGGCCATTTGTGGACGCAAGCCTCTTATTCTGGGTAAACCGAATCCCAGCATGGTGGCTGAGCTGCAGAATAAAGGCGTCATTAAGCCCGCCAGTACGCTCATGGTGGGCGATACGTAAGTATGCAATTATCCTGAATTAATTCAATTAATTAAAGATCATTTTTTGCAGCCTCCAAACCGACATTTTGCTGGCACATAATTGCGGATTTCAATCGCTTTTCGTTGGCTCGGGTGTTAACACTCTGGAGCAAGTAAAGGAAATCCAAGAGAGTGGAGATAAGGACAAAATGGTTCTGGTGCCGGATACGTATTTGCCCAGCCTAGCACATTTACAAGAGTTTTTGTGCGCAGAAGCCGAAAATTCTGCCAAGCCCAAAAATTAAGTTCTGGAAGAGATTTCAAAATTTTAGATATTTTTTCCAAATAAGATTTTAGTCTGCCGAAATATTTGGCCTCTTTTTTATTTAGTTAAAGACTAGATTTCAAGTCTTTATAAGCAAGACATATATAAAACATAATATAACGTAACATCTTTATTGCCGTCTGAATCATCAGTTAATATATAAAAAGGCAACTTTTTCTTGATTATTAATTGATCATAATGATCAATTAATTATTAAACTCGCAATTATTGCTGGTAAATTTCCGTTTCCCTTTGTTTGCAGAATCATGTTTGAGTTAACGGCCCAGAAAAATATATCGATAGTTGTTAGCTATCGCAATTTATCAACCTATTTTAAATAGTGAATAGCAATCGATAACGTATCGCAAATCGTGAGCAAACGCCGACGATTTGTCGAAAATTTCGAGTAGTTATCGAACATCGTGAGTAAGTGCCGTTATTGCGGTCGTTGTGCAACACTACAAGTGCTGCGGTTGCCAACACTGGCGGTGCAAGAACGAAAAACAGGAAAAAAAGACAAAGAAAATACAAAATCTGTGGGAAAATGTTTCCATCGAAAGCAACATAAACGTACTCGCAATTGGGCTCTCGTAAGCAATTGGGCCGTTCGTCGGTGTGTGCAGTGGGCCGAGTCGTCGATGCTATTTATAAAATGAAATCAAATTCAAATTGCAGCCAAGAGAATAAGAACAAAAATTGTGAAAAGAAAAACACCAACAGTGTACATACATGTGGATAAACGAAAATAAAACAAAATCAGCCTGTTCTTCTGGTTGCGCCACCCCGCAAAGCTTGAAGTGCAAGAAGAGGGAGAGGACGACAACGACGAGAATTGCATTGTAACAGTAAATCTTCCACTACCAACCACCTAACACCCTTTTTACAACAACAACAATAGAAGCAACCCCCGTTTACAAATAGCCTTGTAAACTCTCTCACAAGCAGTCAGAGACTTGGACATCTTCAGTTCTTTTCCTGGCAATGGATTCGGACATGGAAATGGAATTGGAGTCGGACAGCGATGAAGAATTCAATGATGACTATGATTATTATAACACAGGTAAGTCGAGCAGCCTGGCAACGGTCTAACATCGATTTAACTTGGCTCAAAAATAGAAATAGAAACTTATGCGGGTTGGTTATTCACCTTTACCAAATGCGTTGGTGTTGGTGGGAGGGGGGAGCTCGAAGGGGTTTTTCACACAATTTGCATTTAACCTTCTACTTGGTTACCACTTGACATTCGCCTTTTGAGGTTTTGCCACCCCCTCCCTTCTGCTGCTGCCCCCTAATGTTTGACCATGAAGTTGAAATTATGAAATTGAACTTGAAAATAAATATGTATAAGCGTACTTACGTCAGGCGCGGACTAAGACCCTCGGAGGGAGTAAAGCCCCTGGGTGGAGTCACTTATTACTTGAATTTGGCTGCATTTAATTGATTTTCTCATAATAAGGATGTATTATCCTTTGTAATTTTCTAACTAAACGTCTTAGAGAGAACTGGCCACGAATCAGCTGTTATTCAACCCTGTTTGAATGCGGCCCTGATGTATGTAGTTGTAGTAAGGTTTTTACGATTGTATATAGTATGTGATTCTGCTGCTGCTGGCGTTTGTGGTCGCTGGTTGCCTCATTATTATTGCCTACTATGCCTTCTCCTCTGATTCTTTGCTACGCCATCCTCTTGGCCAGGTTTTGTTATTGCTGTTGCTGTTGTTGTTGTTCTTGTTTTGTAGCTCTCTTTTGTTCAGGTGCGTGCTCAAGTACATACACACACACACACACACGCATTGTGGAGTAGTTGCACTTTTTCCTTCACTCCACTTTTGCCTTTCGTTCCCATTGCTCACTGCTGTTTCCCGACCCTGGAAAAGTGTAATTTGTCTACTTGTATTAAGCTTTATTTAATCAGAGAGCTTGCTTAACCACAAAGTTCCTTAAATCTTGGTCTGTTGACCTATCCTAACTAATGCATCTATTGAAAATTGACGTTTTTCGAGTGATATTCAATATTTGAATTAGTCTTTAAAAAAACCAATAAAATTATAGTTTATCGATCAAAACAAGAACTGAAGCAATATTTTAACTTAATGGATCGCAATTTGAGTCAACTTCTAAAACTGCCGTAGAATATTGGTTTCGTTTTTCTAAGATTTATTAGTTTTTGAATATTATTCACAAATATATTGTTGCATTCCAGGTGAAGACTGTGATGTAGAGCGTCTGGATCCAAAACGTGCCGATCCAGAATACTTTGAATACGATTGCCTCACTGTCGAGGATATTGAGAAGCTGCTAAATGAGCGGGTTGAGAAACTAAATACCATACTACAGATTACACCCGCGCTGGCCAAGGTGCTGCTGTTGGAGCATCAGTGGAACAATCATGTGGTGGTAGAGAAATATCGTCAGGATGCCAATGCTTTGCTAGTGACGGCCAGAATTAAGCCACCCAATTGCAGTAAGGATCAAGCTGATGCCGCCTCCACAAGTGCAGCAGCGGCGGCGTCTTCCTCGACCACTCAATTGGTGAAAATGGGCAGCTATAAGAACAATTCATCCAATCATCCTTCATCATCATCATCATCATCATCGTCGTCTTCAACGGTCTCGCCGCAATATCGCAGCCAAATGTGCCCAGTGTGCGCCAGCTCACAATTGGGCGATAAGTTCTATAGTTTGGCCTGTGGCCATTCGTTCTGCAAAGATTGCTGGACCATCTACTTTGAGACTCAAATATTTCAGGGCATCTCCACGCAAATCGGTTGCATGGCCCCCATGTGCAATGTTCGAGTTCCCGAGGATCTCGTGCTAACGCTTGTTGTACGACCCGTCATGCGGGACAAGTATCAGCAATTCGCGTTTAAAGACTATGTTAAATCTCATCCCGAGCTCAGATTCTGTCCGGGACCCAATTGCCAGATTATTGTACAATCCTGCGAGATCTCCGCCAAGCGTGCCATTTGCAAGGTTTGCCACACGGGCTTCTGTTTTAAATGCGGCATGGATTACCATGCCCCAACCGACTGCCAGATCATCAAGAAGTGGCTAACTAAATGCGCCGACGACAGCGAAACGGCCAACTACATAAGCGCCCACACCAAAGACTGCCCCAAGTGTCACATTTGCATCGAGAAGAACGGCGGATGCAACCACATGCAGTGCTTCAATTGTAAACACGACTTTTGCTGGATGTGCCTGGGCGATTGGAAGACTCACGGCTCCGAGTACTACGAATGTTCGCGTTACAAGGATAATCCGAATATAGCCAACGAATCGGTGCACGTTCAGGCCAGAGAGGCGCTCAAGAAATATCTCCATTACTATGAACGCTGGGAGAATCATTCAAAGTCATTGAAATTGGAGCAGGTTACCATTGATCGACTGCGTACACGTATCAATTCCAAGGTAATGAACGGCAGTGGAACCTGGATTGACTGGCAATATCTGTTTAATGCAGCGGCACTGCTGGCCAAGTGTCGTTACACGCTGCAATACACTTACCCCTATGCCTACTACATGGAGGGCGGCTCACGAAAGAATCTCTTTGAGTACCAGCAGGTACATGAACATTTCATCCAAGTTTGCTCAATCAAATAATTCTAAGTTTTACTCTTTGTTTACAGGCACAACTGGAAGCTGAAATTGAGAATCTATCGTGGAAAATAGAGCGCGCTGAAACCACGGACCTGGGTGATCTCGAGAATCAAATGGATATTGCTGAAAAACGTCGCACCACATTACTCAAGGATTTTTTTCCTCTGCATGCTGCTGCATAGAAGGGTGTGGGAGGAGGCGACTAATTTGAAGTCATTGTCGTTTAGCACAAACAAATTTTCATTCAGTATGAGGGGGGAAGTGTTTGGGGAAGGGAGGGAAGGAGGAGGGAGAAGACGCTTATTTAACTCTGCATATACATTAATATCCAATATCCATCTAGATGTATTGCCGAAACATGTGTAGCTAATTTTTAAATGTAATTAGCATATTTTAGATGAGATGAAACATTATTATAGTCGACTACTTGAAGTATAAAAACAAACAACAACAACAACAAACCAACCATAACAAAACGAAAACCTAAACTTAATCATAGCTGTGTGACATACGAAAGAGTCACTGAAAACAATTTCGATCGGTTTAAATGCAATACAAGACGCCATGCGCGATTATAATAGCATAACCTAGCATAAACGACGAAAAGCATTTTTTTGTGGCCAAGTGTTCCAAAAGAAAAAAACACGAAAGTTTTCCAAAAACTAGCCTCTCAATTAACACTGATCCAATATACAATACATACACAATATCTCTATAAATGTATATTTACATATATACTACTTACTTTAAATACGATGTAAGCAATTTAAAACAAACACACACATAGAGATCCAAGAGAAGTAATTATACACAAGACACTCACCCAGCATTGACAACATTTTGAAAGTATTGGCAACGTTTTAAATTATGTACGAAACGAATTAAGTTACGCCCTCAAAAAAAAAAAAAAAAAACATTCTCTATTGTGGGATGCTCGATTTAAGCTGAATTATAGAAACTATAGTTTAGGATTACGCTATGTATGTATGCTTATGCGACTGAATTTGAATTAAATTTACACTAAATATATTATATAAATGTACAAATTAATCATTTTGTGGAAGTCGTACAAAAAGAAACGAAAGTTTTAGATTTTAATGTTTTTATTCCCTCAACAGAGGGCTTAAACTGAAAGCAGTTTGAAATGAGCAGTGACAAAAGCCGACTGCTGTGAGACAAATTTTGTTCTCCCAGTATTATTCCCCATATATTTCACGCGCCCTTATTAAAGCAACTCTGGTTTGATTTTAGCCAGTAGCGTATTCAAAGGGAAACGTTATTTGTATTCTCAGTTAATTTTATTGACTATGTTTATTTCTTTTTTCCTTTTTTGCCCTTCTTACCCTTTTTCCCCTTTTTAGATTCTTTTGGTGCCTCTTTTGGCTTCTCTTCTGGTTTGGGTGGTGGTTCTGGTTTCGGCAATGCAAACAGTCGAAAGTTGGACTTCTCTTCCATAACCTTCTTGGAGAAACGCTGCAATGGACCATTGATTGTGGTCACAGGAATCCTATGCATGCAATCGACTTTATTTTGTGGATAGACCTCCACACTGCAGCAATTCGAGAGCAGCAAGAGATTGTTATTTTCGGTAATTGGATGCCTCATATATAAATCGTTGCCACAATCACTGCATTTGGTTGAGAAGCGTCGCAAACGAAACTTCATGGGAAAAACGCGACCCACCATTGTATCGTCATCCAAGGATATAGCGTGTTTAAAGGACGGCTTTTGCCTGGGATACTTGCTTAACTAACAAGTGGTAGAGGTCAACGATCAAAAGAGGATTAGAGAGAGTTCCAAGTTTTAGTTTACCTCATTCAAATGCATGTAGGTTTGCAGGGGCCGGCATTGGGTGCAGCAAGGATTGGTTTGCGGACAATCTTCCTTTTTGATTTCAGAAGGCATTTGACGACAGCATTCTGCCTGAACGTTAACCATTTTTCTAATAGGACCTTCATATTCCGATTTGAATTGGTTTACAGGTGATTCAGGAGGAGGAGCTATTGGAGGCACTGGTTCCTCTAATGTTTGTGTTGTCGTTAGTCCTGCTGATGTCGAAGTTTGTCCCGACAGAGTCGGTGGATCTTGCTCTGGGTTCTGTTCCACTGCTCCAATGATGCTCTTTTGCTGAGTTGGTTTTTGGGGTCCCATCGGTTCTTGGGCATCGAGTTGGGGTATTATCAATTCATAGTCACAGCAAGGACCATCATTGGGTTCAAAGCATTTCTTTGGACAAGGCATTTCCAGTGGCCCCGTTTTCTTAAACCAACGACGGCAACTACCTTCTGGCCCTGGCCATGTGTCTGGCCCAATCCCTGACCTGGCCATGATGCAGTGCCTCAAAGAAGGTTATGTTAGGAACAACAAAAAATTTTGACTGCCTACGTCATTGAGAACAAGTTTGAAAAGTGTCTAATTTATATTATTAATTAAAAACTCAAATGTGACATGATTTATTTATTTGGTGAACTCAAAATTGCAAATCCTTGCTACTGGCCCTCAATTCGCTTAATTTGAATTCATCCAAATCTCGATTCTTTGCCTTCTTTTCATCCACCTCATCGAATATCTTTAGATTTTTGGCGTAATACCAAACGCCAATGTTAAGTAAGCCTCCCAAGAAACAACAAAACGCTGCAGACAGATTCATGGCATATCTGCAAAAGATAATGATTGATAACAAAATGTTTGAGGTTCTCTCAAGATCATCTCACCTCAACGACTTGGTATCATAGAGCCAACAATTGCCCTTATTCGAGCAGGTTTTGCCCCAAACCAAACAGTAATTATCAATTAGCCAGCCGAAAAATATAGGACTGGGTATGAAGGCAAAGCACTAGGAAAACAAAAAAAAAACAAAAAAAAAAAAACAAGTAAATTGATGCACTGACTTTCAATTGGGAAGAGAGGAAACATTTACCGATGCGATCATTGAACCCAAACCGAGGGCAAAACTCTTATCTTCGGGCAGAACAGAACGTAGACTGATAAGGATGCCCGTGTTCTTACTGGAGGCACCGAAAAGTTTCAGGATACACATGACTATTAGAAACGTGATAAACTGGGGGAAGCAATCCACTGGGCAAGTGCCATCCACAGCAGCAAATGTTGCCTGAAATGAGAAAAAAACAAAAACAATAATATATAGATTTGCTACCGATCGATAATAAGCGTTATTACCTCAGTGATACTGCTGGAATTTCCGAGAATTCCCGACGAGCTCATGCACTGGCAATCTGTGAATGTGGTTTGACCCATTTCATTTTTGCCAGTGTCCGTGCAACCCGCATGACACGGAGATATGTAGGTCACATTCTCAGGACCACAGATGGGAGCATATTGCACATAGTCGCAGTGACAGGAGGATCTGCAGGTATCGTCGGCCTGTCGTGAGATGGTCATATTGGTCACCATGTCGCTGCCCTCGCACGCTATGAACACATAACCCACCATACCAGCCACGGTCAGGAAGTCCACAATGGCATTCCAGGCGGCCAAAGATCTGGCACTTGGCTTATACCTGGACATCATATAACCAGAGAGAAGCACTCCGGCTGCGGAGAAACCCAAGGCCACTGTGCCAGTGGCCATTGTGGCGACAGCTGCCGACTGTCTGTACTGAATCTCGATGTACTTCGGTGTGAAAATCCAATAGACCATGTAGCCAAAGAAATAGACAATCGAGGAGAAGGTGTTCAGCATGAAGACCTTATTGGTTAGAATTCGTCGGATAGCTGTCATCATGTCCCTGAGAGAGAGATCTTTGGGCTGCAGCTGTTTCTTTTCCGGCTCCTCCAACATGCGTCTAGTCCTGGCACTGGGCAGCTCTTTGGGAAACAGAAACATGAATAGAGCCGTCACTAGCACAACAGCAGCAAGGATTAGCCAGCCCAGCCACCAGGCACCAAGCCAGCGAGGATCTTCCTGCTTGATTAGAGGTTCCAGAGACGGCTCTATATAGAGACGCAGACAAAAGGCGGCCAAAGAAAAGCCAATGGCTGGACCCAACATTCTCAGAAAAGTGGAGAGACCTTCAAAATTTAAAATGAAGAGAAAATTTGAAAGATTCGAATTGGGCAACACAGGTGAGGTTACCCACTTAACATGGCCGCCGATTTGGCCTTTGTGAGATTGTCATCCATATAGGATATGCCCAGGACATAGAACAGAGCTTGGCCGACTCCCGATATGAGTTGAGCACTGAGTAGAAGTGCTTGTGGCACCCAAACGCCGCTCTCCTCCACACAGGACGAACTGGCATTGTGTTGGCAAAGTTTCGCTCGATTGTGCTCCAAATGCATCATATGCTCAGAGCCATTGCCAGCTCCGAATTCCCGGGTCAATTTCAAGGCATCGTCACCAGCTCCATAGAGGAAATGCAACGAGCTGGTTAACAGGCAAAAGATCACAAAGGTAAGAAGTCCTTGAAAAGAGTTAAGTCGAGTAGTAGGTTTTGTCATGAAATGTTGAATAGTTATTCATTAGTTACCAACTCCCATCCAACGAGGACGATGTCCGGAGCCGGCATAGTAACCCAAAAGAGCCGAGGTCAACATGGTGCTCATGTCATTGCCCACCGAAATGAGACCCGAGGTTCGAGTGGGTATCTTGTAGCGTTTCTCCAAGGTGGTTATGGTGCCATTAAAATAGGCAAAGGTCATTGTCAGAGCACAGCCCGAAATGCCATACAAGGTCACGTACATTCTCTCAGTGGCAAATCTTTGCAGGAATTTTCCTTTCAATATCCAAAAGCCACATGTTGTATCATCGTCTGTGTCATCAGCAATGGGATTTGCTTTATCTTCTTTTAGCTGCTTCTGATGGAGGAAAGGCTCCTCGACTTCGATGGCCTTGCCATTCTCCTGCTCAGCCATTGTCTTTCACGTCGAACCCAACGAAACGTACTGATGTTCTAAAGGTCTAGACATTACGTGTATATAACTTAGCTTTTAGCTTTGACTTTTTATCTTAGGCCAGATTTGCTACTCACACTGAATTCAACTTATTTGAAATGCAATTTGAGATCTTATCTTGTATCATCATCACCCTGATGAGATTAAAACATTGTACATGGACATGGGAGGTGGTTTATTGTTTGGGTAGGGTTTATCAACGGATTATAGTATGTCTATAAGCATACACATAGAGGCATATCCCGGACATACATATCTCTAACAAACCAACAAAGCCAAACTCTTTCCCTATCTATCTCTAAGTGTTCTAATGCATTTCAAGAATGAATGAAACAATGTGAAATAATTTTCATTCGAAGTTGTATTTATTTACTCCAAGATGTCATTTTTTTTGGTTTTCAAGTTCCAATTCTTCTGCCAGTGTTTTGTCCGGGTTCTCATTCTCATCAAAGATTTCCAAATCCTTGGCATAATACCAAACGGCAAAATTCCAAAAGCAGCCCAGAAATATACACGAGGCAGATATCAAATTCATGACGTGTCTGAAAAAAAAAAGAGATACTTGTATGACTTTTTAATCCGTGTGGATTTGGGTAATCTCTCACCTCAAAGATCTGGTATCGTAGAGCCAGCAATTGCCCTTATTATTGCAGGTCTTACCCCAAACCAGGCAATAGTGATCCAAAATCCAGCCAAAAATAATCGGACTGGGTATTAGACTAAAGACCGAAATAATGACATTGCCAAAGCCCAGAGCAAAGGTCTTGTCCTCGGGTGGAACACAGCGCAGAGCCAGAAGAAGATTAGTCACACGGCCAGTGGATCCAATGAACTTCAGAAGACACATCACAACCATAAAAGTGAGAAACTGACGATAGCAATCCACGGGACAGGGACCATCTACTGCGTGTGGTAACTAATTAAAATAAAGGGGACAACTACTAAATTAGAGTTGAGATTCCTCCGCCTGGCATACTCTACACACCTCAGAAGATTCACCGCCATCCTTGATGATGTCTGTTGTAACCGAGGGCATGCACCTGCATGCGGTATAAATGGTGCGACCCATTGCATCCGTCTCTTTATGCTGGCAACCAGCGTGACAGGCGGATGTGTAGGTAAAGTTCTGAGATCCGCAAATCGGAGCATAAGGCACATAGTCACAATGACAGGACAAACTGCAGTTGTCCGCATTGGAAGTCAGTGCCGATAGGGTATTAGCCCGATCGCTCTCCTCGCAGCCAATGGCCACGTAGCACAATATTCCAACTATAGTCAATAAATCCACAATGGCATTCCAGGCAGCCATCCATCTGGCACTTGGCTTATACTTGGACAGCACGTAGCCAGTGAGCAGAACACCGGCAGCAGAGAATCCCAGAGCCACTGGGCCAGTTGCCATGCTGGCAGTGGCTGCCGTTTGCCTATACTGAGTCTCAATATACTTTGGCGTGAATATCCAATAGGGCAGATAGCCAAACACATATAGGCATGATGCCGTTGTGTTGCATACATACACACGGTTCCTGGCCAAACGCTTGAGGCACTGCATCATTCCGCCAAGGGACAGCTCGCCCGTTGGTTTCTCTCCGGACTCGGCTTGGGATTGCAATCGCCGAGCTCGCGCACTGGGCAACTCTCTGGGAAACATGTAAATGACAATTGCTGAGACTAACATAGTCACTGCCAGTATAAGCCAACCCAACCACCAGGCTCCTAGCCAACGGGGATCAGAGTTCTTTATCGACGGCACTTCCCAAGGATCAATATACAGGCGCAGGCAAACGGAGGCCAGGGAGTAACCAATGGCAGGACCCAGCATACGCAAGAAAGCAGACCAACCTGGAAAATTATCAAACTTACTCAATTGGAAGTAGAAGATGGAATAAAAAGGATGCAATGGGGTAAGGCGGACAGCAGTCTTCTGTTTGGAAATACTTTCCACTAACAGCAGAAGATAAAATAGTCAATTTTGTATTCTGTTTCTAAACATTGGTTTATCACCGGCTCAAGTACAATCCTATAAAGTCTATGGAAAGTTCTAAAGTTCTATCATATCAAAGGTAAAGATTTCAAAACTAGTTGGGAATTACAATTAACCAAAGTGAAGAAAGATAGGCAAAGCTTAGGTTCCTCTTTTTGCATTGCATCTAGACTTTCCCTTTCACTTTAAGCTGACTTTTCCAATAATCTTTATATAATTGACCCCTGTTAACCTATTTGGATTTCTCATACTCACTCAGCATTGATGGCGTCTTGGATTTAAGTGAATTGTCATCCATATAGGGTAGACCCAGCGTGAAAAATAATGCACCACCAATGCCAGATATAAACTGAGCTGTAAATAACAAAATGATGGGCACAAATGCACTTGTTTCTTTGATTTCACAATTGCTAGTTGAATTCCTATGGCATAGCATTAGATCTACGGCATTCGTTCTTGTGGAATTCAAAGTATCTGAATGTTGGGCCAGCTTCAAAGCATCCTCCCCGGCGCCATAAAGGAAATGTGGCAAAGCCGTCATCAAACAGAAAACAAACATGAAGAGTAAACCTTCAATTAAACAAAGGAATTTCATAAAAAATTGCACTTTCCTGGTATTCCACTCTCTCTCTCTCTCTCTCTCACCCAATGCTATCCATCTGGGACGATGTCCTCGTCCCGCATAGTAGGCCAGAAATGCTGAACTGAAAACTGAACTTATATCATTGCCCACCGAAATGAGACCCGATATTTTGGTAGGTATCTTAAAGCGTTTCTCCAGTGTGGTGATGGTGCCATTGGAATAGGAGAAAGCCATGGCTATGAAGCAACCAGCTATGCCATATAACACCATAAACATGTTCTCAGTAGCAAATCTGCAAAAAAAAATTATAAAAAAAATTAACGCAAAAAGAAAGCTTTGCAACACTCTTCCTTGTACCTTTGTAGCTTGGATCCTTTAAAGTGCCAAATGCCACAAGTGATTTCTTTAGGTAGGCCTTTAGATTTTTTGTCATTCGACTTGGCATCATTATCCTGGAGAAATTTTTCCTGCACTTCGACATCATCTTGGGCCATTTTGCTGTAGACTAAACTACAAAACAAACTAAAAAACTAGACCAAATCGCTTCTGTCGGTGGTTATAATGTGGGCCATTAAAAGCTCGCCATCGAGATAAAGAGAATATATTGTTTAAGGTCGCGCCCCTTCCCCCCAAACTAGTGGAACTCACTCGTTCTGAATAGAGATTATTATCTTTAGGTCTTCTATGATTATTAAAGGCTCAGCGAGATAGATACTTTTTGTAGTTTTCTTCTTGTGTTGCTTTAATAGTTCTTTCTTTTATCATAATAATACAGTTTCTTTATAGAGTGGGAGTAGGGGAATGGGGCGAGATGGAGGGGGGGGGGGGATCACAAACAAGTATTTCAATGTACATAAAAACGAGACTTATCATTATAAAAAATAGAAAACAGAAAACAGAACAACTTATAACTAAATCTCTGTATTTTTCTCATTCGTCACTTCTTCCTCATGTTTAACAATTTGCATTTCCACCTCCTTGACTTCCTCATCGAATATCTTTAGATCCTTAACATAATACCAGACACCAGTATCGAAAATGGCACCAATTGCAATAAAAACGGCCGCTGTGAAATTGAGAGCGTATCTAAGGATGAGAAAATGAATAATTATTGACAAAAGTTGCATTAAATTTTGTTGTCAACAAGACGGCCAACCTCATGGACTGCGGATCGTAGAGCCAACAATTGCCTTTATTGGTACAGGTCTTGCCCCACACCAGACACATGCGATCCAGAACCCAGCCAAAGAATATGGGACTGGGAATGAAGGCGAACATGGAGCAAACCATCATGCCAAAGCCCATGGCAGCGGTTTTATCTTTCTCGGGGACACACCGCACCGAGACAAGGAAGTTTGAGGCTCTGCCCGTGGCTCCTACAAACTTCAGGCAACACATCACAGCTAAAAAGGCCACAAATTGAGTCCAACAATTGACTGGACAGGCGCCAGGCATGGCCTGGCCAGAGGACAGCGACTAAAAAACACAAAAGAAGGTCATAGTTCAATTTGCAATTGGCTGCAAATGGACTTACCTCCAAATGGGACAAGCTCAGAGAGCTCTCTGTTAGGGTTATATTGTCCTCACTCATATCAAAGCTAGTGAGACGCCTAAACTGGGCTGTGGAGTTCTCACTTTCTCCAGGAATACAGGAGCAATCATAGAAAATCTAGAACAAAAGATTCGTCAGGGGTTCTCTTTTAAGGGGGTTAAATATGCCCAGCCCAGCCCAGCCTACCTTTCTGCCCTCCGAATTGACATGTTGACCCTTGCAACCGGCATGACAGGCCGATATATATGTCATATTGTTCTCTCCGCATACCGGGGAATATCTCACATAATCGCAGGCACACGCCGAATTGCAGGTAATGGATGAATCGTTCAGTGAATTGTCATAAATATTCACAATGACCGAACTCTCATTGCCAGGACATCCGATAAAGGCATACGCCAAGATGCCAGCCACCGTTAGGAAACCCACAATCACATTCCAGGCAGCCATATAACGAGCCTTTGGCTTATACCGTGAGATAATGAAGCCCGAGAGCAGGACTCCAACAGCGGAAAAGGCCAGAGCAACTGTTCCCGTGACCATGGATGAGGTGGCCGCCGATTGTCTGTACTGCACCTCAATGTACTTCGGTGTGAATATCCAATACGGTGTGTAGCCAACCAGGTAGAAGATACTGGAGAGCGTGTTGCACATGTACGTCTTGTTGGTGATCAAACGTTTGAATGTCTTCAGCATGTCCTTGAACGAGGCCTTGACTTCTATCTGCGATGACTTGGTATTGGGATCCAATTCAATTGTTAGATTTGCCTTCTCGGAATTTTCTTTAATTTGGAACGAGAGTTTCTGGTTCTCGCGACGACGACGATTCTCCTCGACCTTTCGTCGGGCCACAGCCCGAGGCAGCTCCTTGGGGAACATGGACAGAAAGACACCCGAAAAGGCCAAAAGGCCGCCCATTATGATCCAGCCCAACCACCAGGCTCCCAGCCAGCGAGGATCTTTGTTATTGATCACCGGATGCAGTTGGGGGGCAATATACAGACGCAAGCAGAACGAGGCCAGCGCATAGCCAATGGCGGGGCCCAGCATGCGCAGGAAATAGGAGAGACCTGAGGCAAGTGAGAGGTGATTACCTTCTGTTGGTCGTTGTTCTAGTACTCACTTAGCAAAGCTGGCGTCTTTGACTTCTTCGTATTATCATCCATGTAGGACACTCCGAGTGTGTAGTAGAGGGAACCACCTATGCCCGATATGAATTGGGCCACAAAGAGTATAAGTTGAGGGGCGAAATTGCCATCGTTGCCCTCACACTCGGCACCGCGGCCATTCAGACGGCACAAGGTCTTGGAGCGTTGCTCCTCAATGGCCTCCATGGTGGCATTCTCATCGGGTAAGGCACCAAACTCCGAGGTCAAAGCGAGCGCATCATCGCCAGGACCATACAGGAAATGTGGAGTTGTTGTAAGCATACAGAACAGCACAATGGTTAGAAGTCCTACAAAAAGAGATCACATATGTATGTATATTCCATATCAAAATGTTTTTTCACCTACCAAAGCCAATCCATCTGGGACGATGTCCTTTGCCCGCATAGTAGGCCAAAACGGCAGAGACCATCGTTTGACTTATATCATTGCCCACCGATATGATGCCAGTGTTCTTTGAGGGTATCCTAAAGCGTTTCTCAATGGTCGTAATGGTGCCATTAAAATAGGCATACGTCATGGAGAAGATGCAGCCGACAATTCCATAGAGTAGCACATAGGCGGTTTGATTGGCGAAACTTGAATGCGACAACTCAGTCAATATTAGTGTGACAAAAAGTTAATTTAAATCTCTTACCGCTGATAGAATGTGCCCTTGAATATCCAAAAACCGCAGGTGACATTCTTCTCCAAAGGGGAATCGGCTAGCAATTGATTAATCTCCTCAGTCATTAGGCGATCCTGTGCGGAACGCTGTTTCTTTTTCTTTTTGGGCTTTGTTGTGTTATTTGTTGGCATTTCTGTGGTCTTGCCATTGTCCAGCAGTTTGGCTCCTTCCACATCCACATCCACATCGGCCTCCCTCTCCATTCTCACTTTGTACTCTGAGGTTTGCTCGTTAAACTATTTGAGAACAGAGTTGTTGATCTCTCCACTTTTTCTCACACTCGCCACAACACATTCACATGTAATTAGAATAATATATTTCTTAATTTTCTCTGACAATTAATTAGCTAAAGGCAACCTTCTGTCTCAGCACTAACATTTCGAATGGCACGATCATTTTCATTTAACTTGCGAACTTAACTAAAAACCTTAACGTTTTAATGCCCATTTGCCCTATCTTGAAGTGTCTCCGACTCTGAATTTCAGCCTCAAATCTCTGCGAGAAACGATTATCACTCTATCATCCTCTAATCTCTTTTTTTTTTCTCAGTCTTATCTTCACCCAAGCCATTTATCAATCCATCCATCCATCCATCCATTGGATGTTTTCCTATGGCAGTTTGCTTCTGGTCAAAATTTACAATTTATTTGCTTTGTGAAACGGCAAAGAAACACACATAAAATAGACAGCAAAAGTCTGTATGAAGTCAAATATATGCATCGGACACACACACTTCTGGCCAGAGAAGGGTAAGTCATATCTGTCTCTGTGTCTATATACATTCATTTAATTGCTGCGATTAACTTAGCAGGCGCCATCTCTAAATTATAGAAGCTCGGCCAGAGAGATAGATGGAAAATATGTGGACAAATTTTAAGGAATTTTTGATTTTAGTTAGTTTGAGTCGAGTTAAATGGAAATGGACTTTAATTGTCAAGAGTTTGTTTTAAAAACTAGAAACTAGGCGCGAGTACTTTGTTTGACATTTCTTAATATTTATTTTAATCTCAAATAATTTTAAAATTAAAGGCGTTCGATGAACAGAGGACTATATATATTTATATTTATCTAAATTTCCATCTGGCAAAGAGTTTTTTTAGTTAGTCTTTCTAATCCACTAAGCACTTGCATATCTGATAGAAAAAAGTTTATGGTCTTTTCGAAAGATTCGTTTTTTAAACGAGAGATAGATATCTGGATTTTTCTAGTTGTATCCTATATGTATATATGGATATATTCCGTTTTGTTTTTGTGCCCATTTCACCATGTCTATTTTAATTTTTGAGATTTGTAGACAGCCAAGTAGATTTTCACTTTGGGGTTTGGCACCTCCACGTAGCCTCCACGTAAATCTTATCAGATCATTAGTTTAATGACCACCGCGATTTACGCAGAAGTGCGACGGGATCGCAGTAGATTGAGATAAAGACGATAAACCATAATTAAAACAGTATTTAGCGTTCTCATTGTTTTAGTTTTGGACCACGAAATTCGTCATCATATTGTCAGCGCTTTTTTTTTACGAATAATATAACTATCTTTTTAGGCAATTGAAAGCAAAACGAGAAAAAGAGATGTGATAAGAAATAGCTAGAGAAAGAGAGAGAGAGAGAACGAGCGAGAGAGTGGGTCCCCCGTAAAGCTCATATCTCTCATTTGATTTGCTCACTTTTCTTCACGCCATTCACTAAGATTCACTTCTATCACTTAATATATGCGTATGTGTAGGTGTGTGTGTAGGTGTGTGTGTGTTTGTGTGTTTGTGGGTATTTTTGTATGTATTAACTTAGCATATTTAAATTTATGCGCAGCTTATCACTTGAACTTTATCTTGATAAACGCCTGTACTTGACAAATATATGTATATATATATTTTTTTTTTTGTGTCTATATATATAAGACGATTGCATGCTGCTGCTTAATTCTTTTATCCAGCATAATATGTTTCATCACTAATCACACAAATATTCTCAACTATTTTGGCACTTGTATTCATTTTCATTTTCATTTTCAACTTACTTCTGTTCTCTATTAGTATTTATCTTTTATCTTTTGCTTATATTATGGCTATAGGCTTAGATCAGAAACACAGCACGATCCCAACGACAACAAGATCGTAATCGTACTAAACTAAAGCTTAAGCAAAAAGCATTTCTCCATCTACAAAAAGTGCTCACTAGTAGTCGTCATCGTCATAATAATGTTGCTGCTGCTGATGATAATGATCATTACCAGTCTCATTCCCAGTCTCATTCTCAATCTAGTGGCGAGTTTTATTTAGTTGTAAGCCGAGCCTTCAACGCCAATTCAGCGCTCTCTCTATAGATAGATGTTTTTTTTTCTTTTTTTCGTGTGTTTGTGTGTCACTGACATCAATTTCCAAGTCCAAGCAGTCAAATGTTTAGTACTTAGTTAAATAGTTTAAAAGAAACTTGGTTGCCTTCTTAAAAAATACAGCTGCAATACGGTTGAAAACTTTTGTGTACAATTTTAAACCGCCCAATTATTCAAAGCATACTTTTCGGATGATATTAGAAGTATTTATACATACAATTTTCTTTTGAAAATGGCCAATTGAAAGAGCGACACTTGAATATGATATAGCTAGCATATTACATTTTGATTCCATATTATAAAGGCTTTGCTACAGTTCTTACCCTAGTCATTCATAATAAAAAATATACAGGGTATTATATTATTAAAAGAGCATAATTATCGATGCGGAAATTGTAACCACACTAACATTTAGTAATATTTATATACCCGCTAGCCACACAGAGAGATGGAGAGAGTATATTAAGGTAAGAAAGAATTTCAAAAGCAATGATGTGTGGCAATCTAGATCCATTTCTACAAATTTGGATGCTAAATCTGAGAACTTCTTCTGTAAATGCAGTTTGAACTGTCATGACCTCACAATTAGCGAGGGATGCTTAGTTTAAATAGAAAGTGTTGGTATAAGATAATAAATTCCAACTGATTACAGGGTATATCGCAGCCGACATCTCTTGTATGTAGCTAATAGCATTTTTGTTGTTGTTTTTGTTATATCAATAAATACAATTTGTGGCTAGCTTAAAGATATCTAGAAATGCTACTAATTCCCCTCCCCTATGCAACGCAGGTATCAAATTTCACAGTAGCAGATTCTCTCTCTCTCTCCCTCTCTATCGGTTATCTGTCTCTGTTGCTCAGCGCAGCGATATCGTAAAAGATAAGCTAAAACTTGCCTCGAAAATTGAATTCAAATTGCAATTACAGGCACAAGCGGCACATATGTATGTATGTATGTAAGCGGGTTTTTGAGAATAGAACTCATTCAAACAACTAAATCCCCTCGATGGCAAGTCGGCAAAGCCTTTCCACATAATTGGCGAGGCGGTCACAGCATAGAGAAAGAGAGAGAGTGTGTGTGTGTGTGTGTGTATGTGTGTGTTGTGTGTGTGTGTGAACATCATATGTTTGTTCTAGCAATAAAAATCAAAAACATAATTTCTTTAGCAATAAAATGGCAAACGAACCAACCGAATGGCAAGCCAATGTTTATTATTATTTTCTATTATTATGGTTGCAGCTGCGTCGTTTGGTGGCATGCAAAAAGTAAAAAAAAATTGAAATAATAAAAAGCAAGTTCTTAAAGGGGATTTTCATAAATAACAACAAATGAGTGTGTGTGTTCTCTCTCTCTCTCTTCCTCTCTTGTGCTCTGTGTGTGTGGCATCTTTATCTTGTGTGTGCCTGTAAGTATGCTATGCTAAAGGGAAATGGAATCTCTGCTTTGGTTCTTACTTCGTTTCTTTTTTTTTTTCTTTTGCAAATTATGTTGCTGGCACGCGCTCCTCTCGTGGGGTGTGTGGGGTGTGGGGTATGCAAATGATATGTATGAACATTGAGCGTATGTGGGCGGGGAACGGGGCGGGGGTAACATCTACTATGTTCCACGTTATCGCCAAAAATAAGAGGAAGCCAGACCAGGCCAGTTCGCTGACAATAAATAATATTTCTTTTTTGCAAATCAAGCCATGAATTATTTGCTTATCTATAAACTTGAAACAGAAATGAACTTCAAAATGGCAAATGGCATTCGTAATGAAAATGGAAATCAAGTCTCTTTTCTTATGTATGCTGAGACAGCTTACTAACGCCACAGAACAGCTCACACACACACAGAATGAGCGAGAGAGAGCGAGAGAGAGAAAGAGTGGGAGAATGAGAGGATTCCATCACCGTGAACCTGTATCCTTAACCCCTTTATGCACCCAAAATTAAGCTGGAGTGAGTGAGACGTGCCAACTAAACCGCTTAAGCACTCAATTTGCGCGTGAAAAGGAACTTGACACCCATGAGGCATGTGTGTGAATGTGAGCGTGTGTCTCCATCTCTCTACGTGTGTGTGTGTGTGTGCGTATGTGTGTGCGTAACCACATAGGCTCATACGCCAACCGCGGCACATGTCAGCACTTTGTTGTGATTTCCGTTTCCGTTTGTCGCTTGTTCCTTCTCCCTTCCCGCCCATTTACCCCCTTCTCACGTGTGTGTGTGTGTGTGTGTCTGTGTGTTTCTGCATGTCTGTGTATTGATATTGTTCTCTTCCTTGCAGTCACATAATGGCATTTAGCATACGTTTTCAGGCGTATGAAATGCTCTACTCGAAACAAAGAACTTTTCCTTCAACAGCTTTTCGAAAGGTCTCGTAAATCTCACCAAGAGTTGAAAAAATAAGTAAATAAGACGACATACTCTTTAGAAATATATCATTTAAAACAGAAATTTTTAATTTAAAATTGTCTTGCCAAACTAAGATTAGATTAAAAGTGATCTATTAGCATACATTTTAAAATTCTTATTCATTTTTACTTCTTTTACAATAAAATAATTTCAAATGGAATGAAATCCAATTTCTTCATTGCTAACTCGTTTGTTGATAAATTTTAATAAATTTAAAAAACATTTCCGACGTTTTTACAGTTTTTTTAAATTTCCTTTTCAAGAAATTATAAACGATCTCTTACTTTTAAAAAAACTACCGAATCATTGATTGGATAGTTAAATTTCTGTCTTTTTCAGTTATAAGAAAAAAGTTTGAATTTCTAGAATTTCCACACACATAGCAAGGGTATACAAACTTCGTTTTAGTTTCTGCTTAAAATACAAAAAACAAAAAAAAAAAAAAAATGTGAATAAAATGTCTCCTTTTTTTTTGTATAACCCTTGATAACCGTATATGTATTTATTTGTGACTTCCCGTATCACCCCTCGATATAGAAAATAAAGGGAAGCACAACAAACACCCCCGGCTAACATGTGTGTCAAATTAGGGTTAAATTGTTGCCCCTTCCCCTACCCCTCCCCACTTGTCATTCTGCCTCTGCCTGACTGATGATGAGCTTCTTAGCTAATTTGTTGTTGAGTTTTTTGTTTAAGAAATTTTTCATATTTTAGGCAGCTTTTGAGTATTTTTTGTTTTTTTTTTTTTGTTGTTATACTTGACTGCATTCGAGATACGCTTTTGCCTTAAGTAGGCCTTAAGTCTTCATTTGTCTATTAGTCCTTGCCTATTCTGCTGCTGCTGCCCCTCCCTCCGAAACCGAAACCACCTTTGCCCTTGCCGTAAGTGTAAGCGCTTAATATGCCGACCGCATGGAAAACCCACAATTTTCCGGTCCAATTTTTGGCTGTCAATTTAAGTTGTAATTAACAGCCCCGACGATGTCGGCCATGTCGACGGCCAAGTGAAATAGTGGCGAAAAAAAAAAGATGAACAGAATTTCAGTAGATTTTCCTCTGACCGGACCATATGGCATGCAACTCACGTGCGCTCATTACGCATTTAATAAATTTAGCTTGAAAGAGATGGCACAAAGGCGCGGCGTGGGGGGTGATGGGGAGAAGAAAAGTCTAAATTCAAGCCACTGTCAAAAAATAGACAATACGGCGATTAACTGACTTACCTTGCCATTCCGGCAACTCTCCACTTTCCCCTTCAAATAATTAATCAAAAAAAAAATATTTCACTGCCTTGTGATGATTTCCGAACCCACAATGAATGCCGGATTTGGGTCATTAAAATTTTTGCCCTCGCATAATGAGAAGCTCCTCAACTTTTGGCTTCATCTTCTTTCACTCTGTTTTGGAAAGGATTAAGCCTAGCGCTTCAAATTTTAATGTGATTCCTTTTTTTTTTTTTTGTTCGCCCTGCCTTAGCCCCCCCCCCAACCCCCCAGTTTTGTTTGTTTCCATCTAGTGCCTCCATCTTTTCATTTTCTTATTGTCCCGTCGACCATTTACAATTTTTAATTCCCGGTCCCAGGGTTTTTTTTTTTTTTTTGTTTCGTTTTGGTTTTTTTCTTGTTTTTTTGCTCTCAGTTCTTTAAGCATCTTGAAAAATAAGCTTAGCAGTTGAACGAAACAAAACAAACCATCCAACCAGCCAGCCAAGCCAAGCGCGTGGAGTTGAGTTGAATTCACTGTCCATTGTGTGGGTTTTTTTTTGTGTCTTCTTCTTCTTCTTTTGGATACTCTAGAAGAGGGCATATTCGTTTGAAAGCTACCTCGTCCTCACGATGGTTCTTAGCAGAATGAAACATTAATTTAGTTTATTGATTTGTCATTTAAGCTGCCTCTTCTTAGAGACTTAGAAAAAATGTTCCATCTAAGGAAGAGTACAACAATTTCGTTGCTTTCCCTTACATTGTGTATGCATTTTCCGCTGATACCGCTTTTAATTCTTAATTTTTTTTTTAAACGTTCGCATACGCATTTGCTCAATTAGAGACGTGTCCTTTCTTTACTTTTCGTTGGCATAGCACGCGGGTCACGCGTTTGCCCCGTTTTGAACTGGGACTCTCCATTACATTTACAATCCTCGGATTTTTTTTTTTTTTAGGGCTTAGGCTAGGGTTGAAATTTTCTACTTGTTGTTTTTTTGTTTTCCAATTTTGGTGTTGCTTTTTTTTCTCGATCTCTTTAGACCCATGACCACTTAAGTATTCTAAGCTCATAGATTAATCTGGGCTAAGGGTTTGACCTCTATTGTCCTCTCATTCCATCCCACACACAGCGCCCTAAAGTAGGCAATGCACAATTGCTCGATTTCACCAAATCACAAAATTTTGCTTAACATAATTTCGGTGCAAAAAGTGTAAAGAACACAAGCGAAAGCAATTTAAAAAACTTAATTTTTCAGCGATTATGTGTGTAAACACCATCATCATTTTTCCATCCCCCATTTTCATTTTCATTCTCACCAAAATAATAATAATAATAAGAAAGAAAAGGAAAAAAAAATATGAATTTATTTTCCATACTTTTCATCTCATTTTTTTTTGTGTTGTTTGTGCGGGATTTTGTTTTTACTTCTCGTTGCTATTATTTTTGTTTTGCTGTTGTTGTATTCTTAAGTCCCTGTCTCAGTCTCTGCCCCAGTCCATATTCCAGTCCTTGGGTAAAGTGACCCTTTTTAATTTTTCTTGCGCTTCAACGCATTGTTGCCACCTAATGGTATCTGTAAACCAGTCGGCCCTTCTCCCGCCACCCCTCCCCCTCATCGCACACACACAGACACACACATTCCGCGTCGTTGATAGCAAAACATTTTTCCGGCATTTTTTGCTCCCGCTTCCTCGGCTTTTGTCATTTAATTTAATATATTCATGCGCTGCGGCACATTTTTTTGCGGTTTGACACGCTTGTTCTGTTGTGATTTTCCGATATCATCTGCGGAAGAATGGTAAGCGGGGTTGGGACAATCGGCAGCAGAATGAATGTATCAATACAATTGCCGCTGTCGAAGCTCTGATTGACTTTTATTTTTGTCCATTTTCAGTTTGCCTTTTGTTTTTCATACCCATGCGGATGGTATTATAAAAGAAAAATTTCTAAAACCCGAAAGCATTCCCCTCGCCACACTCTATATATTATATATGTGATCAGCTCCGATTAAAGAGTCGCCTAAAGCATCCATGTTTTTTAAAGGAAGTCAAATTCTACCTCTATTCGGGGTTAACTACAAAGTGTGAATTGATTTAGCTGTTCATTGCATACTTTTAGGAACTTTGAAATCCTTTTAACCACTAAGAAGAAAAATCAATTGGTTCTGCTGTCATCTTTGAGAGAGTGTAGAAAGTTCGTCACATCACAGAGTTCTTCTCTTGAAATCTATTTTAATTGCATTCATTTGAAAGTAAATTCCCTTGCTGTGCATTTATTTTTGTTGTTTGTGTTTCGAGCAAAAGTTTTCTGCATTTCTCATTGAAAGTTTCATTGGCCATAATTGAAAGGGGAGTTCTCATTGCATTTACCAATTGAAATTCCATTTTCGGATGGCCAGGACTTCACTTTCAAGTCAACTTTTAGTACATAAATTTCAGCTAACTAAGTCTTAGACATAATTTGCTTGGTAAGTAGTAAATTCATGTACAAATAATTCAACTATTGAGCAGTTCTCTAATTAAATTAGTTGGAAAATTACATTGTCTCCTTCGTAGATAGCCAAGGGAAGGAAAATACAAAGTTGTAAGCAGAGCGAGAGCATATAAATTCTCGAAGCTTTCCCTCCATCTAAATCTTTGCGGCGGGCTTTAGTTTGGTTTGTACTCATTGTTCCTGGTTCTCTTGGCCATATTCCGGTTGAGAGAATATCAGAGACTCAGACATTTCGGGGCAGCCATTGAAAATCGCCCGAAAAAGGCATTAAACGTTTTCTAATTAAATGCGACCGCGCGTTTCCCCTTCTCCCCCAAAATGTTAAGGACATTTTATTATTTTTTCGCGAAACGAGTTGGACAAGGATAATGATTGTTTTTCCGTTTGACTTTATGCACAACCAGAACCATGAACACCGAGCAGAATCAGCGATGCGTTTCATTTTCGATTTGTTAGTTCAGTGAAGGGTTGAATCCCTCTCATTTGACCCCTCCCCTTGGCCGTGGCCGTGGCCGTGTCCGTGTCCATTCCCCATACCATTTTCCGAAATTGGTGTCAGTTTGTTGCCATTTCAGGAATCACGAAACTCCGGCAGAGACGGAGTTGGAGGCTTATGGGGATTAGAAAATTTCCAATGTCTTGTTTTGAATTTGGACTCGGAGAATATACAGTTTTAATGATGTCTTTTGCCACCCACCACCTCTCTCCACCTCTCTCTATCGTTCACTAAAGATTATAAAAAACGGAAAAAAAAGAGAAGAAATTCTATGTAAATGAAGCGATTAACGTTGTCCTGCTTCCCTTTGCCTCGTCGTTTGTCTTTTTTTTCTCTATTTGGTTTCTTCCTCTTTCCACTCATTTTTTTTTCTTGGGAAATCTGTTTATTGAATATTCCGTTTTGTGTTTGTTTAATTACCAACTTTTTTCCTTTGACAAATGCATTTTGTACTTCTTATTTTTCCAGCGAGTCCTTCTCTATGTTTGCCTTTTTTAATCTGCCTATTTAAAGTCGTTTAAGTTTGCATTTTTTCCTTTGATGTTCGTCAAACTTTTCTTTTTTAATTTTCACGTATTTTTCGCTTCTTTTTCGTTCTCGCAAAAGCGTGTAAAAAAAACGAGCTTTATTTATGTTTAATTAGCATGGCATGTACACTTGAATGATTTTTGTTACCAATTTTTCTTAAGGGATGAGAAATGTATTTCTTTTTTTTATCATTAATGTCCCAGGCATAGATTTAATTTCATTATAGATTAAAAAAAAAAACTTAAATCAAGTAAATTATTTCAAAGTTGTGATAATGAATACTTTTGTTTAATGATAATACTGATCGATCTGAGGTATTCGGATCGGAGTTTCAAGCTCTCCAAAATAATTGCCTTGCGAAGTTTCTGCATATAAGCATTCCCTATAATTAGGACATCTGATTTTTGTTTAAAAACTTAATAAGTTTGGTTGCTACAAAAGACATCTTGTTTTTATATTGTTTTTCAATCTTATTAATCAATGTAATTGTCTGAAATTCGATTTTAAAGAAAGAAATAATGCATAAATAATTCTTATGTAGTCTAAATAAAAGAGGCTAAGTCTAAAACTTATAAATGAGTTTTAATAATGAGATAAAGAAACTTAAATATGTTTTTAACATTCAGACAAATTTACAAATGTAATTTCTGACAATATAATCATATGAAATATGTCTTAAACTTAAGACTAAAACCTTAATTTACTCCTTACGCCTTTGCCTTAACTCACAAGGCCTAATGCGGTTTAGATTTTTACTCTTTCTTTATTCTATAATATAGAAAGAAACACAATTTCGATAATAAGCCTTCAATTCCTCTCTTTGGCATCTTACTTAATATTAAGCAGTTCTGAAAAAAAAGAAATCATAAATCACTAGATGCCAAAAATTATAACATAGACAGTTAAGTCCTACTTAGAAGAGTAAGAAACTACTACGCTTTTCTTCACAATGAAACGGAGAATAAATTCAAAAAGTCGATAACATTGTAAATAGAGAGAGGACCTACTCCTCCTCATGCACACACGGTCCACTGGGAAGTATTTCCATAAGCATAATTTGGCTGGGACAAAGAATGCCAATTTGTTGCCATTCGTTTGGCATTTGATATGCATTTGTGGGAAGGGAAACGAAAGGGGGTGAAGAGGGCTGATAAGCTACTTGAGAGAGAGAAAAGGCGGCCCTAAGCACATGCTTAAAATATTTATAAAAATACAACAACAACAAAAATAAATAAATAAAGCGAAGAGACCAAAAAGCCAAATGTATGTAAGCTGATATTGTCAACTAGGCGTATGCGTAACTATAAGTTGTATATTCCATTTTTGGTATCCTTATGTGTGCTCCGCTTGATAAAGTCAACTCAAATGATAAATCGTTGCTAGCCAAGGGTCTGGCATTTTTTTTCCCCCTCGGACAGACATAATCGAATTTTTATTGATACAAGCAGCTTACGTTGAAAGGATGGACAACAACAACAAAAACGAGATGGAGCAAAACCGAGAACGATGAAAATAAGTCGATATATGGTCAAATAATAAAAAAAAAAATATATATAGACTAATACGCTTGGTTTTCCTTCTTTATTTATTTTTTATCAATTGGTCAAGCGGGTAGCAAAAGGAAATTGCCTTATGAATATGTTAAAGCCAAAAGGTTGTGACTTAAGTGGTGCCGGAGTGGGGGAGAAGGGCGGGAGAGGCTATGCAAAGGAGTAAGTACTACTACAAGTTGCCTTCCAGACATAGAAACTGTGTTTTATAACTCAATTAGCTGAAAGGAAAAGGCAACTTTTAACACGAGACGAGAGAAGAAGAACAAGCAAAAATTGTTGATAATTCAGTTTGCCTCAAAACCCCTTTCCCGCCTGCCCACCAACCTGCGCCCCCACCCCCTTCTCAGCAGCGTTTGCAGCATCGGCAGGCATCTTGATAAGATTAATCAAATTTTCTGACGGCACTGACTACAAAATATGCTCGGCGTGTAAAAAGGATTTATGCGTAATTATATAAGAAAGGCGTAAGGAGTGTAAAAAGGAACATCATAAACATTTCTTAAGTAGGCAAATCAAAGCGCCAACACGACGATGATTATGATGATGCTGATGATGATGATGATGATGATGAAACTGATGGCAATGACGATGATGACAGGCACTAAGAGAGAGAGAGAGCGAAGCAAAGTCTTTTCTTTTGTGAAGGCTTTTAGTTTTCTTTTCTTTTGCTTCTTGGCAGCGCATTTAATTAGTCGAGTCAAAAAAGGGTTCATGGGGGTTGGGTGGGACAGGGCAGAGCACGACGGTGGTGCTTGGTAAGGATTTTACATACATATTGAATGTTCTCTATTCTATTCTGCATTTGCTTTGTTTCAAATTAAAACCACAAA
Source organism: Drosophila nebulosa (assembly GCA_024703675.1). Taxonomy (NCBI): domain Eukaryota; kingdom Metazoa; phylum Arthropoda; class Insecta; order Diptera; family Drosophilidae; genus Drosophila; species Drosophila nebulosa. The sequence continues at coordinate 8,547,325 of CM045725.1, read as the reverse complement.
ATAAATCTTAAAACAGAGAACTTCAATTCGAGCTACTTATGTGCCTCGATGTGAGCATTAAAAATTCGAAATGTCTAAAAGGTTCTCGACAGTGGAATGTAACTACAACATTGTTGATTAGTTCATGACATAATATCATTGGCTTATTGTGAAATAGTATTTTAAAGGAAGGGAGAAAAAGGAATTGAGTAAAGAAACGCCGAGTATAAGTTTAGAGCATCAGCAGAAAGAGCTTTAAATGAAAACAAGAATTTTCTCTTTAGTTGGAATTCTCAACTTGTTTAAGTGTTGGCGGGGTGGCATGGTCATTGCTAATAAGGAAACTTGTTGCTCCTTCAACCTGCACAACTTTTGTGCTAAACATATAAGATTTGACTTGTTTTTCATACATTTTTTAGAACTCACGTTGCCACTGTAAAAGTTCTGCGAGAAATAGATTTCCCGAGAAAAGAAAATGGTATATAAAATGTAAAACTAAATTTGCACATTATAAGACCTTGCCTCGTCTTCTTCTTCTTCTTCTTTTACCATAAGTAAACCCAACCCCAACTCCAAGCCAAAAACAAAGTCGTGAATGCTGAAAAGGTAAAACGGAAACGGAAACTCTGATATATATTTTTGGAGGGGCTTTGAGGGGGGACGGATTGGGGTAAATGCTCTGCTTTTGCCATAAGCACACACAAAATGCGTTGCCAAGCGTCAACACACTCACAGGCAAACAAACACACACACACATACACACCTCTCAGGTTGTGGAAAGAAATAAGGACTTAACAATCTTGACAACTACTTTCCGGTTGACATGCAATTTCCACGTAGATAAATTGAAGTAGAGCTGGCAAAAAACGTAAAGAGACGAAACAAAAAAAAAATACAAACTGAACTAAAAAAAAAAAAGGATGGCAAAATCTCTGAAAATACAAAATACATACCATGAAGAATAGTGGTTTTTGGCAAAGTAAATTAGTTCTGCTTCATCTACAATACGAGAGCATTTCCATTAAATATGCTTGATGCTTGAATTTATAAAATGTAGCCCGACACGAAGCGGAAACCAACTTGAAGCCGGGCATGAAAATGAAAATGCACCCAGAACCAAAAGATAGTTAAGTCGATATCAGAAGTAGAAGCAACAACGGCAGCAGCGGCAGCAGTTTCCGTACCAAAAGCAGGAATTTACTTGACATTTTCATTAGTGCGGCACAGCCACAAAACACTTTGCTCTAGACCAGACCAAACCAAACCAGAAAGCAGCAGCAGCAGGCAGGCAGCAGCAGGCAGCAGGCAGCATGAAGGAAAGCAGGAACTGAGCAGGAGGCAGTCACTTTGATAGAGTCTCACACGAACGAACGCGTTGCCTGTGGTTTGATGCTGGCATCAAAAACCAGCAAAAAAAGAAGCAAAAATCTATAGTAAAACAAAGAATAGCCAGGCGCAGGGATTGCTGAAAGGAGAAATACAGTAATAATTGTCAAATGATGAACCAATTATCAAAAAGAATTATATAGGTGAAGAGAGTTGAGATTTTAGTTGAAACGCCATGGCAAAGTAAAAGTTGAAATTTTGTCTTAAGAGTTAATTGAATGACCTCATCCTAAAAGTATGCTCCATTTTTAGCAAATATCTTTTAACTAGCAACAACTGTACGCACATGATGAAGATACATAATTCCCCTTCCTTCTCCCTCTTTCTCTCTCTCTCTCTCTCTGCACAACCCATCAAACACACACACACGCACACATAAACCCCATTTGAAATGGCTTATTATTGGGGTTTTTGCTGCTGGAACAGCAAACCAAAAACCAAAAACATACCCGGCCCACGTCGACAGTTGTCACTGAAGAGTGGCCTGGCGGGCCGATGGGTGGAGGAGGTTGTTGGTGGGTTGATGGTTTGGGTGAATTCTGAGTCCGAGAGTTCTCACATCTTGATGTTGCCGCTCTTCCTGGTGGCTGTTGGCTGATGGTTGTTGTCCTCCTTTTGGCTGCGGCTGCCTGCTTGTGCCTAATGTTGTGGGAAATTGCATTAATTATTCTATTAGCAGCGTAATTCGTTCTTAATTGCATGATAAACTTTATTGCCTTTTAGGAGGATTGCTCATAGAGCAAGATAGATACGAAAACAGAGCGACAAATGCCCTTACGCCCCCCATCCCCCCATCCACTTCTTTCCACCTTCTACAAGTTTCTTGTACTTGAAGTCTGAATCTGAATAACATATGAACTTGATGAATTTGTGAGGCGCGGCTAAGTACACATTTATTTCACTTAAGTAAATTTGAGTGTAGAAGAAGATACACAACTTGCAAATGGAGAAATGAATCAAGAATTTTATACCCAATCCAAATTTCTAACTCTTATTTAAGTTCTCATTCTCGGGATCAACTTAGATCAAAGATCTATTCGTAAACACTTTTATAATTCTCAAGTGGGTTTTCAGCCTAGATAATAAATTGATTCAAATTCAATGGTTGCCGACGGTTTCTCGCTTTTTCCATTTGAATCACTTTTCTACTCGTTGGTAAGTGCTTTTGTTGTTGCTTACCCAATCGGGTTATACTAACTAATCTAGTTGATATTCGAAACCCTCTCTAATACCATATAACTAAGCTTGTTTAGTAGCAGCGCTTATCATCGCCATAAGGCCTTCTAGAGACCCTTTTCCCAAGTGCTTTGATTTTGATTTTGATTTTTTCCTCAACTGATTAGCTATTGGGTACTCGAACGCAAAGGGGGAAAACAAATCAGTTAAGAAATCAGCGAATCTAAGTATTTATTTTTAGTTATCTAAGCAGAAATCCAATTAAGCTTTATCGCCTCAAATTAATCAAAGGCAACGAACAGCTGAACACAATAGCTGAGTAAATAAAATCGTTTTTAAGTCAATATTAATCAAATCGCAAATGCCATCGCTGTCGTATTCCCCTAGCACCTAGCCCCTCCCCCTCATCCACCATAGTGGTTCGATCGTGGCCTTTAAAGATTTTTTTTTTGTTGTGCCGATAAGCGTTTAAACGCGCTCTTCAAACATTTTCAAAGTGAGTGGATTCAATGAAGTTGTTTGTGCAACAATTTATTTTTCCTTCTGGTTTTTCCGTTTCAGTTTTTCATGCGACATTGGCTCAACTATTTTTTTTTTTTTTTTTTTTTTTTTTTTGATTTTTGCTGTTTGTTTAGTCGAGAAAATATTCTAAATAAAATTGTTATACTTTTGCTTTTGGTTTTGCTCTTCCTTTGCTCTGTTTGGCATTTTTGCTTACTTTTGCATGCCAAATAATTTAATTATGTGGTCATATCAAACTATCCCCCACCCCCCCGGATGTGGAGTGACCAACAAAATGTTCGGTCAAACACTGCCCCATCCATCCTGGAATGAGATACAATGTTTCCCATGCTTTTAGCGCTTAATGAAAATGTGGAAATTGAGTTGTACTCTCTCATCTACTTGTCTAAAGAGGAGAAGGCAACGAAGTCTCTTCGTTTGGTTTTTCTAGAGGTTCATCGAAACAACTCGCTGGGACAAATCAGTAGAAATTCCACAATCCCCCAATATAGCAATTGGCAAATTATTTTGATTTGTATGAAATCAGTATTCGAAAGTAATTTATTTCTTAATTAAAGGAATGCTAAATAATTAATTGTAATAAAAACTAAACAAAGAAATATTTTGTTAATGAAATTATTAAGATCATAGTTTATTGTATTATGAAATTCGTCAGATTTAAGTCGGGGTATAAAGATTAAATGCTCAAGTACTTCATCTGTAAAAGATATTGTATATTGTATTGGGAGTTTTCAAAAAATTCTAGAATTACCGATCGAAATTGTGGTGATTGGTAATTGTTAAAGTCATAGATCGAGTATCCGATTGTTGAACTTTAAGAACTCCAACAAAAAAAGGTAGATAATTTTTTACTTCTGTGTTGGTCAAATGTTTGTAATGTAGAGAAGAAGACGTTCTCGACCCCATAAAATATTTATATCCTTGTTCACCAAAAAAAGCGGAGTCAATAAACCCAAGGGTGTCCGTCTGTCTGTCCTTCTGTCTGCCCTCTGTCTGTCCTTCTGTCCGTCTGTCTGTCTGTTTCAGCGCGTCGAAAATTTTTTTTTTCCCTTATATCATATACCTGCCATATGAACGATCGGCAGAACGATAAAGCAGTCTTAGTAAGAAACACTTTTTTGTTTCTTTTTACTATTGTTTTAGTTCGTAACTTTCTGTCAAATTTCGTAAGGATCGAACCACTATATCATATAGCTCTCATATAGCTTCTTGTTTTGTTTGTTGGAGTTGCGTCTTTAGTTGATACGCGCACACATAGGCCAAACAACATAAATTATGACTGTATATGCGGGAGAATATAAGACAAAAACTTAATAATTTAAAATCGACAAAGACTGCAAGGGTATAAAAACTTTCGCCAAAATAAGCTTGTTTGATATCAGCTGGTGTCTACACCAAATTAAAAGCAGTTTGAGATCTATAGCAAGAAGAATCCTGATATTAGTTACATCTAATATTATGATTTAGCCATTACTGAAACCAATGTTTTAATAAAGTTAACAATTTAATTTGAAAAAAGTTCTATTACATTTAATTTGTCTGAGGATTTCGGCTCGTCTGAAGTGGACTCACAATCAGAATGTAAATTGTCTTTTCATATTCATTATGTATTCCAACAATTTATCAAACTAAGAAGAACTATAAACTAAATAAATAAACATTCTTTTAGTATGAAAAATCCTTATTGAGATCTTTAATATTTTTCCACGATTGGATTAAGGAAACATCATCCCATCTTTCTGATATTTTCAATATCTCTTTTTCAACGGTTTTGGAAGTTTTTCTAAAAACATTTCATTGAACTTTTCAATTAAGCTAATTCTGTTTATTTTGGATTTTGTGATATACATATCGTAAGCATTTTGAGGGCACTTCAATTGGATGAAATCTGTTTGAAATGTTTCTTTGTATATTGATTAAATCATGATAATTATGCTTTAAATGATGATGGGCATTGGGTAAATAGAAGACAGATATGAAAAGGCCAACGCAGAGGCCTCGCATTGACATTGTGCAGCTGGTACAGGCCCAAACCCAGACCCAGACCCAGTCACAGACCAAACCAGACCAGACGGAGACGAGGTCGAGTCTCTATGACTATGATGAGGACCGCCCAACCGACATTGTAGACAAGTAAACAAAGTCAAGTGCCTCTGGGTTGGCTATATAGTAAAAAAAAAAGGAGCAGCGGGTGGGTGTTGCAGAGACGGGGTGGGGGGCAGCTGCATTCTTGGATATACGAGTACAAGTTTATATTTATTTGGCAAACACAGCACTCGACTTTGTAGATTTGAGATTTTTGGCCAACAATATTTGTACACAGATAGAGATGGAGAGATGAAGAGAGAGAGAGAGAGTGAGAGTGAGAGATAAGCGCAGAGATACATTCTCAAATGGATGGGTGGGGTATATATATATAGTTTTAATTAGGGATTTGTCAAGACACGGCGACAAATGTTAGGCACCAAGACAAATATCGATTCACAATCGCTTAGAGTCAATATTGTTCGGCGGCATCACCAAAGTAGAGAAACACATTCTCGTTCTCTCTCTCTCTCTCTCTATCTCTTGTCTCTCGCTCTAGCTTTCGTTAAAAAATCTGGCCTAGAGAGCTCCATCTCCATTTTGTTGATTCGATTTCATTGTCAAGCCGTTAGATGATTGAAGGCGAATGAGAGACAGCCCTCTTTGCCCCACCCTCCTCATCTGTCTATCTGTAGTTTTTTTTTTTTTTTTTTTTTTTGCTTTTTTCTCTTATCATTGATATGAAATTTACAAATCGATATCGTGTATGTTTACCGCTTTTGATGATGCCGATGATGTCGATGAGTAACGGTTTCACATCCGATTCAAAGATATATAGACATTTATCTATTGATTTGTATTGGCGTGTTGCTAATGTTTTGTTTTTGTTGCCTTTGCTTGCTTGCTTTTGTATGGCATCCTCTTGGTATCAGTTAAATCAATTAAGGCTTTCAAGTGGAAGTTATTTTGTTTTCGTGTGTAAGGTGAGGCTTGTCTTTGCCCCATCCGACCATCCAACCATCCAACCATTCACCCCCCCACCAACTGTCCGCCCACATACACCTTCAATTATTTCAAGTGGTAAATGTGGTTATTCCATTTAATCAGGGGTGGGGCATACACCATAACCAAACATTGTAGCCTAATGTCTTGCGATAGTTTCTTTAAATTTTCCAACTAACTAATTGAAGTTTGCCTTTTGGCATCCAAGGTTGCCCACACTCACTTAGTCTAAGTAAATGTTGAGCTGTGTATAAATGGAATTGATAACATCGAACTTATATATTATCTAGATCAGCAAATATGATTCAGTTTTTGGTTAAAAAAAAAAACACAAAAAAAAAGATAAAGAAAGGAAGTGAAATAAGGGAAAACCCTAAGTTGGCGCAGGCGCATTCGAGGCACTGCAACGGAGCAGTTTGAAAGCTCCAATGGCACCGCCAGCATTTGTTTTTCCGGCCCCACTTCTACACCCCCACCCCCTGAAATGTCAATAGTTGAGCCAAGCGAATGGCAGCACTTGAATAACTGAGAGTCCTATGTACACACACAGGGATAATACACACAGAGAGAGCCCTTAATCGAGAGGAGGTGGTTGGACTGACTGGATACATAAGGGACCTCCTTTGTGAGCAAACCGAAACGGAAACGTCAAGTTGACACTCTGACAAGGCCGGAAGTTGCTCAGCTTCAGATAGATAGAGATAACGAAAGAGAGTGAGAGGAAGACTGAGTCTAAAGTATTACATCTCAACTTCATCATCATCATCATCATCATCATCATCATCATCATCATCATCATTATCAAGGGTCGTTTAATCAACAATAAAATCAGAAATCAAAAACTTAATGAATGTCCTTTTGTCAACGAGCCAGTCCTGAATTGCCACACACACATTGTCCCCGTGATGATGGCCGGGCTGGCATTTTGAGGGTGGCAAGTATCGTTACAGCATCCGTGTCCTGTGTCTCCTGTCCGTGTCCGTGCCTGTGTCCGTGTCCGGGATGATGACGATGACAAGGTTGACGGCAACGACCGTTTTACGCGGCTGATGGCCACCGCCGTCACATTGAGTAATAACCATAATGGGGCATGAGCTAGGGAACCGCGATAGGCTCACTCCCATTCCCCACCCACACTCAGGCCCAGTTGGCTGCGTTTAAAGTTCCACACGTTAGCTGTCGCGTTTTGAAGATGGCAAACAAAAAATGCCAACACCGCGAAAAACGACGAACTTTAACGAAATTATTGATTTTCTCCCAGGCGCCGCATGTGGGAAGTCCTTTTTTAGATAAATACACACACACACACACACATATATTTACGGTCGGTACATGTAGCAAAGGTGTGTGGAGAGAACGCGGCAGGCTCTTTCAAATAGATACATATAGCCATACATATATGTTGGGATACATTTTTTTGGCTAAGATTGACTTTAAATGAATTAGTTGACCGTTAAGATATCTATAGATATATCAGATATCAAAGATGTCGCTTTAGTTATAGATTATATAATATTTAGCCTACCTTTTAGTAAGACAAAAGAAGTTTTTATGCATATCAGAATACCATTTACAATCTTAGGGGCCAGAAACTGTACTTTCATCCGATGGTCTTCAAATATTCTACCGATATAAGCTTATCTTTCATTTAGCAATCTGACATTTTCGCTTGAAATTCCCTCTTAAGAATCACTATGCAGCCAATGGATCTGTTCGCTTTGTCATATATTAGCAAATTAGATAGGGATAGGAAAATGGTGTATTAAAATTGCCAAAAAGGAAGACGAAAGCATTTCCGATTCTAAATAGTGAATACATTCTTAATCAGCATCAATTCTATTTTTTTTCTCACTGTTTAAAGTCCACCAACACCAAATTTTATAAAAATCGGATTAGAAATAGTGGAGTTATCTTTATATTCTAGTAAGAACCAAATATACCAACCGCTAGGTGCGCTAAAGTGTTTGTGTGCTTGTAAAAGAAAGCGAAATAGCCTATGTGAAAAGAGTTTAATATATTTGAAATAGTTGTATCACTTGGGGCGTGGTTCAGCCAACAAAATAAAGAAAACGTAAAATCTATAGGAGAAGTAGAATTTAAATCATATCTTTTTGGAAGAAACATAATTCAGAGTAACAATACAATGGAAGGACTAATGAATGCAAATGAAAAGTACAATTAAGTTTTATTAAACTTGAAATCTAATATCTTTGAAATTTTGGCAGTAGTCCTTTTTATATTTATATTTTGTTAAGTATGCATGTAAAGGACTTCCCGTAAGCTTATACAATATTGGTACATGTAAAATGCTTAGAGCAGCAAAGATTTTGAGCACCGAATTTCCACAAAAGCTCCCCTCAAAAAAAAAAAAAAAAAAAGAAACAAAAATACGAAGAAGAGGCAAAAAAGAACACACATAAAAAGCGTCGCTGTCGACGTCGCTACTCGAATAATGGTGAGGGTAGGAGTTATTTTTCTTTTTTGGTAGGGGTAGACTAGGGCGTCAGCGATAAAACCGCAGCAAAATACAGGAAAAAAAAAAATGAAAGATGAAGGCAAAGGCGCACGTTTTAGCCAATCAGCGCACACCAAGGCGGAGTCTATGCCGAACCGGTTTACTTGTGTTTTTTATTTTCCTCTTTTTTTTCCTACTTTTTTCGTTTACGTTTACACTTCGCTCATCTTTGCTTTGCTCTAATTTTTTGATGGGTTATCTCACGAAGGCAACAAGAGCGAAAGGGAGAGAGAGAGAGAGAGAATTGCTGTGACTGTGTGGGTGTGCGCTGGTTCGTGTCACTGTGTATACATGTGTGTGTGTGTATGTTTGTGTGGGAGAGAGAGCGAATTGGTGAATTGAGCGCAAGAGAGAGAGAGAGAGAGGGAGAATAACGCGCAGCAAGTGGAAAACGGCAGCGGGATAATGATAATGAAAAAAATATATACATATACATAGCCTCACACACACACCGCACACACACACACACACACACACACACACACATACACTTTTATATATACATACATTAGGGCGTTACTCAGTTATATAGAACAAAAATATGAAGTTTTAGAAATAACCGTTAGTAATAACCGTTTAAAATTTGGCTTAAATAAAGGTCTACTAATTAATAGAAGCATTTACGCATTAAAGAAATTTTCTTTAATATTGGTTTTTCAATAGTTTTCTGCAGAATTTTTGGAAAAGTTACTCCCGAAATGTATGTACATAATTGTTTATAAGCTTTAATGTGTCTATATTTCGGCTAAGCCAAATCTAAGCCAATTGCTCGGGCTGATAAATATATTAGATTCGATTCGTGGATCTTTCCAAATTGTTGGAAATTTAGCTAAAAACATAATTTTCTAAAGGATTTCTCATAAGTTCGCCCATCTTGGCGCTTAGGTATAGTAATTAGCACGTTTCAGGGCACACTCCGCTCTCCGTTTTATGTATATACATACATACGCCCGGGAATTTTGCTGAGTATATGTATCCAGTTGCTCCTATTTACCATTTACTTGTCCTTCCTTCGCAGTGGTTGGCTAAATCCTGCTGCCCGTTCGTATACAACCTAATCACATGTAATGCGCGCGCATTATCTACACTCTTATCTCGGTCCGTGTGTCCGTGTATTCGCAATGTGTCGGGCCCGAACGGCATCTCAGGGTCGCCATCCAATTCGCCGAGGTGCCATATCACACCCATCCCCCCACCAGCCCCCCAAACAGACCAAACAGTATAAGCGCAATAAGCACCGCAGTTCCCAGCACGATTTACTCTTTCATCCCGACGGCACTGCTCGCACTCATCGTGCTGCTACTACTGCTTAGCCCACGCCCACTCTTCTCGATGAGCGTGTGTGTGTGTGTGCGTGTCTTTTGGCATAATTCCACCCGAATTTGCAGCAAATCCATTGAATTCTGCCACAGCGCGCACAAAAAAGTCAAAGAAAACGCGCAGCCGAACAAGGTTGTTGGTCAGCAGGAGAAGGAGAAGGAGGATGGGGAATGAGGGTGGTGGCTTTTACGAACGACGAAACAAGTGCAGTTCTGCGCCGGAAGAACAGGTTTACCCGAAGTTGAATGATGCTCTCGCGTTTTCTCTCTCTTTCTCTCTCTCTCACTCTTTCTCTATCATCTTCTGTTTCTCGCATTTGCTCTCTCTCGGACTCTCGGGTTATCCATTTGTTAGTGTGTGAGTGCTTTGTTTTGGTCACACATACACGCAAGTCGGCTCTTGCGACAGAGAGCCCAAAATATACTACTATTTCTGCTACTATTTTTCATATGCTACCAAATCTCAATACCATAGCGTTTTTCAACTTTCTAAACCTATACATAAGTCAGAAAAAAATAAACTGTTTTGCTTAGCTCAAACAATTGAAGGTAATGTAAATCTATTAATAGTCACTCATTATCCTAAATTTATCAAAGAAAAAACCTTCCAAAATTATCAAATTCTTTCCGAAATCGTTTGCGATCAGGAGTTATTGCAATTGTCCATGACTCAAGGGAAATAACAATCGTAAAGATAATAAAAAATCAAATGCTTGCAACTCTATGGAAATTGATTAAATAAAAATCCCCAATCGACGTGTCAGCCAAGTTAAAGGAAGCTATTCTAGACATAACCGTACTTTGATGATATGAATCACTTACAAATTAGGTAATTTTTATATACATAAATGCTACTTTTGTCAACTTTTGCCTTTACGAAAATTTCTGTGCTACTAAAACTATTGAAAACATAATTCAATCCTTTGGTTTTTGAAGAAGATTTATAAACCAATCCAAAATGTCGTACACTACGAATTGACATCATTCACATTGCTCACCCACACAAAGATAAGAGCGGGCCCGCATTAGGGTGGTCCGAAAAACACGGAATATATATAATAGACAAGCTCCTTTTGCCAGAGACTAGATCGATTCTGAAAAATATTCTGTCTTTTGTGACAAACGCTGGTCCTTTTCAGAAATTGACTACGCCTCTCTTAGTTGCTGTTGAGTCCTCTGAGCAAACAAAAAAAAAGAGAAGCCCACCCTGCTAGCTTGAATGAAAATGTTTAAAATTTGCATTGACATATAATATGGTAAATATAATGATGCTAAATATGATAGAAGTTGAATATTTCATATTTAAAGATTCCAATATTTGGGGCCACCTTGGCACACATATACGGACACGCGAAAAACGGCAATAGCAACTGAGAGAGTGTGTGTGTGACAGAAAGAGAGAGAGAGAGAGAGCGAGAAAGCCATTGCGAGAGAGCGCCCCCACACTTACGCAAACACTGATACCAATACAAACACGAGAAAAATACCATAAGGCGGGGGACGAACCAAGCCGAGAACGAGACCGAACACCGGCACCGGCGGCATCGGCATACATATACAAATACTTATACACAACGACAGAATGCCGCACACACACACACACACACACATACACACACGAGCGAACACAGTCGGATAGACTACACACCACCTTCGTGGGAATACCACACAGTCATTGTATCTAGCGGATACGTTTTAAGAATGAGCGCCAGTTGTGCGACAACTTGGGCTGCGAAAGGACGTCTTGACGCGCGTTCGCTTAGCAAATTGATCAGAGTTCAATTGAAGAACAACGAGTATTATTCGATTTATTTATTAATCATAAGAATCACAAAACATTGTCGTTGCATTGCCAAACCGACTGTCGAAGCCGAAGGAACATTGCGTCACTGCGTCACTGGATGAAGGTCACTGCAGCGAGGATCATTGCAATCGACAACACAACTTTTGGTCGTCGTAATAAAAAAAAAAAAACAATTCTTATCGCTAAGTTGGAGCCGGCTTTTGACACGCTTTGGCCCACTCCTGGAAAGCCAGTGACGCGGCTACGGCTACTAGTCAAATTTTTATGGCGTCGTGCCGCCTTCACTAATGATGTCGCGTCAACAACTTAAACAGCAACAACAACAACAACAACAGCAACTGCAACAAAATAGAACTTTAACTTCAACTCCAACATTTGCATTTGCATCATTCAGAATCGCGTCAACAACAACAAGAATTACAAACGTCGTCACCGAATCCGTTCCGCTCCGCGTATGTGTTTGTCCAAGTGCGCTTTTGTATGCGTGTGTGTGTGTGTGCGTGTAAGTGAGTGCAAGTGTGTGTGTGAGTGTCCCTAATTTGCAACGCCACCGAGAAGTCTTTTCTGCCTTTTCAATAATTTCAAAATAATTTCAATTTTATCGAATCGAAATCGAATTCAAAGTCTTATCACACAATTTGCAATTGCAATAAAATCAAAAGAATCAAGCAAATCGAACCAAGTCCATAAAAAATTCAATTAATGCCAAAGAGAAAAACTACTGACCACCGAGGAGCAAGTGCATAAATAATAGTGACTTTACCATTGTCAAAGTAAAACGTTACAAAGAACTTGGTTAGCCACAGAAACACACACACACACACAGAGACACACATGATGGACTTTCAAAGCGCCATGGAAACATTTGCCGAAGCCTGGGTGGCAGCCAATGCCGGACAGCAGGTGAGTGTCTCATCTCTTATCCTACCCGAAGTGAGATCATAGCAATATGAAAAGTGAGAAACGATTAGAATCCCATATTGAAGAATCCTTTTGTAAGAAGAAGGTTTCTCCTAGATATTCACCCATTTTCTTTTTCTTTATTTTTTTTTGTTATTCGTTCATTGCTAAGCTCAAGTGAAAATTAATTTTTAGCCGTCGGCATTTCACGCCCTTTTGCTAATCGAACAAATGATCTCAGCGTAGAGCCTGACATTTCCATTTGCTCAGCTCCCTCTCTCTTTCTCTCCCCCTTTCTCCCTATATCCATCTCTTTGTGAATCATCTAGTGAAACTGGAAACTGTGACATATGGCCTAATGATAAAAACAACAACAAAAAACAAAAAAAGTGAATACTAGAATACACTATGTAGATATGCACAGCGCTCTATGTACTTAAACTTTTTGTTATTGTTGTTTTTAGTTCGCCTATTTATGCAGATTAAGATAATCCTTATCGTGTGAAGAGTAGAGATTTGAGATAAGCATACCGCTATGCGCTAGTTATCGTACCACCGTGCCGGATCCCCCCATCCATTTTGGAGTTGTAGTTCGAGTTTGAGTTTGAGTTCGAGTCACATTCAAGTGGCGGGGAGTCGTTTGTTGGTTTTTATTCATATTTGTTTATCTGCTTGTTATGAGTTGGCTAATTGCATTGTAAAGACGCCTTGGGGCCGTACCCAACGCGCCGATATCCATGAAAGCTTTTTACCTTAACCACCCCTCCCACCCCCTCCCCACTTCCAACCACCAAACTCCCCCCACCCCACCCACACGCACTCAAACAGATAAGATAATCCACATTGTTGGCGTTCAGGGGGGGGGGGGGGGGGAGAACGACTTGGCTTTGGTAATTTCGGCATAAGGCGATGACGCCGGCACCAAAAAAAAATAGTAAAGAGGCAAAAGGAAGATGGTGGGGGAGTGGGGCGGGGGGCGGTCTACCGATATATAGATAGTTACATATATGTATATAGAGTCTTTTGCTGGATTGCTATCGCGTCATCGTTTCGTTTTAATTTTTATCGTTTCGGCGCTCCGCTCCGCTCCGTCACCCTGTCGAGTGATATCGCAATTAATCCAAATAAGTGCGATAAAATTGATTTTGAACATGCTGGCGTGATTAGTCCACATTTCTATATTCTGGTGTGTGTGGTGTGGCTGGGTGAAAATGGGGGAGGAGGGCACTGGAGGGTACTGGAAACTACATACATATGTACATATGTCCGGGGCCCGTTTATTAGCCTGGGCATAATTGATTATGTCGTGTGAGTGTAATTATTATTTATCTGGTTTTTGAGGTTTCACTCTGATATCAACATGAATTTTGGCCCTCCGAGCAGCAAAGCAAACTACAACAACAACAACAACAAACAACTATAACTGTGCCTCAGTCTAATCTAGGCTAGACTGATAAAAATGATTAGCGATTAACTGCTTAGTCAAGTTTTTTTTGGCTATGAATCGCAAAAAAAAAAAAAATAATAAAGACCAAAATAATACGACAAATCTTCAGCAATGAGAGAAAAGTTTAGAAGAATGAAATTAAAATTAATCTAAAGTCTTTAGCCATTGGAGAGAAGAATTATTAAAGAATATGAGAAAAGGCTTAAAGATAAATTTAAAAAAAAATCCAATCTGGATATTTTAAATTGACTGTGAGTAAAGCCAAAAGAAATGTTTTTTTTTTGGTATTAGGGCATTAAAATTTATAGAAAAATTCAAATTCTTTAGCAATGAAAATGAATAATCACTGAAATACATTGATATGGTATAAAGTAGATTAAAAAATGCAGGCCGAATCCAATTTTAAAAAAATTTTGTTTTTTGATTTGTGTTAAAAAAAGAGTTTTAACGGCCGATTTTCTCTCCGAAATTTCTTATTTCATTCCAATTAATGACTTTTAAATGCCCCACTTATTGATTATTATTTGTTTGATACATTATTTGTTGAAATATTGTTCCCAATTTTTTTTAATTATTTCAGTTTTCTATGTCTTATCAACTAATTCGAAATTTCTTGCACTTTCTTGGCACTATTAACTTTTTCTGGTAAAAAATATTTTAAAAAAAGTTATTTTTAGTTAAATATATTTACCTATATAAATAGGTGTAAGATATATTAATTTAGATAGCAAACTAAAATATTTTTTTTTGTTGTGGTTCACTTTTCAATTAGTTTTCATTTAATGCCCAATGCAAAATTGATCCACTAATCGGCAATAGTTTAAAATTTATTTGATTCTATATTAAGTTAATCTTAGTGTTTAGTCTATATCACCTGACACACACATAGTCACACACACACACACATACACAGACTTATCGCCATTGTCTTCTTGCCTAAATCATGTCACAAGAAATATTATACTACAAAATGCTAGCTGGTTTTTGCCTTTTGTTTTTTTGTTTCATTTTTGACAGTTTTATATGTTGGCTTAGAATATGGGATTAAGATAAGATTGACTAAGTTGGTCAGCTCAATAAACCTGTTTGCGTTTGCTTATAAATAAAAGAGCGAAAGAAATGGGCATTCTTAACCGAAATTCTCTAAAAATGAAACGAGAACTAAAAATAGATATATGTACATATATATGTATATAGTATAAGTATAACAAATCATATTTTTCTATATCTCAGTTGTCGTTGTTGTTGTTGTTGTTGGTGTTGTTGTGCTGGTGGCTTCTTTTTGGCTTGGCAAAACCAATTATAAAGCATTTAGTTTTATTGTTGTGATAATTTCCCAAATATCGAAGAGATAATGTTATGCCGAGTGTGTCTATTTGGGCATTGTTGTTGTCTTTGTGTGTGGTTATATCACCTCTTTATTTTTTTTTTTCAAAAATTTCGCAGATAGGACAAGCTAAGCGACTTATAAATTATAAATCACAGGGCCAGGCTAATTTGTTTTGGTCCCAACGAACATTTTATACTCTTTTATTGGTGTCTCAATTCGCTTGGATTCTCTATCGCAAAATGAGTTAAACGCCATTTTGTCGAGCAAACTGGGATTGATATAATTTTTTTTAAGTAATAGACGGAAGCAGGCATAATCGTTAATTCTCTATACCCTCTTTTCGTTGCTGCAAAGGGTATACGAAGAATTATAAATAAAAGAAACAACAAAAAGCAACGTAATTTCATTGGCCTAATCTGTGAGTGTGTGTGTGTGTGTGTGTGAGTTGAGTGATAATGGAAAATTTATTAATTGAAATCTTCTTCCTGCTTTGGCAGAATCCAGCAACACACAAAGAAATAAAGAAAAAAAAAAACTCGAATCGTTTATGTCATTTCCTTGATCTGGCTCTCGCTCTCTCTCTGAATGAAAACGCTAGCTAATCAATAGATAGACAAATGGATTGATCGAATGCCCCACAGTGCATCCCACGTTTTGATCTGGCTTTTGTCACGCCGTATTTTCGGCGTTAAATTCCGGTAGTCAAATGTCCATTAAACTCGGCTCATAAATGTCCAAACTGTTTGTCATCTTGTTTGGTTTTTCGAATGGGAGTGAAAAGGCCTGGGGGGTTAGGAGGGGGAAACAAGCTGTTGGCTTGGCTTTCTTTTGGGTTTTCTCCATCACCGTTTTTTTTTTTTTTTTTTTTGGTTTTGACTTTTTTCTCTTTTTCCGTATTTATCAGGGCTTAGGCTTGTTCCTTTCACACAGAGGCCGCCTTTTGATTTTGATTTTGATTTTGATTTCGGTTTTTGTGATTTTCGTTTTGTCGCTTTCTCGCTTCTCGTTCCTGTTACGATTAAAATAATATTTATTAATTATTCAAAGCCGATTGGATTATAATAATTTATAATGATTATTAACATAACTTTAAACTTGAACTGGAAATGGAACTGGAACTCTGAGCTAAACTCAACTTGGAACTTGGCCCAAACGATTCTTGAATCAAAATTTTTGGAATTTCTTGGCATTTGCATTTAGTTTGTTATCTTCTTCTTCTGATGTTGTTGCTGTTGTTGTTGTTGTCTGCACTTGATTATAGATGAAAAGATGAAGTTTCCAGTGCCAGCAACATAGAAAATGCTTTAAGTTAATTACAACTTGTCACCTGTTTGTGGGGGCTTTAAATCAATTGCTTGACTTGTTACCCATTTCAAATACTGTTTTTTTTTTTTGTTTTTGTTTCTTCTGCTTTTCGTTTCGTCTGATATTTGATTTTCTCTGTTGGTGTTGGCCATGTTCCCGACAATTTCAAAGAGACCCGCCGGTCCGATAATCAAAAAGGCAAAAAACGTGTTCACGCTGGAGTTTGGTTTGGTTTCGGCTGCCGACTTATCAGTGTTCGAGAGTTGATAAAACGATTTGTAAGACAATTGTGATAAAAGCGGTTCAGGCTTAACCGCTTCTCAATTTACAGATAATTAAACATGTATGTGGGGAAGCAAACCGAAAACTCAAAACCGAAACGTAAAGAGACAAACCGAAACTCCTTAATAAATTGTTGTCTATTTTCGTTGGCCATTTATCATTGAGCTTAATCATATGAAAAAAAAAAACAAACAAACAGACAAAACCAACCAAAAGGAAAATGACCAAATGAAAATTTCATAACTTTTCCCTGTCTCCCTACCACCCTGCAGCAGGCACAAGAGATTGTCACCTTCTGTTTTGGTTGCATGTTTCTTAATTAGTGGATTTGGCTTGTTCATATTTTGAAAAAAGAAAACTCATCATCGCACCCACCGATCCCCTATCCACCCACCCACCATCTTAGTCCCTCTCTACACAATTCAAAAACTATTTATATATCACATATAAATCCATATCCACATAAATTCTCTTGACTTAATTTTCGGTGTGTGTTTGAAAATTATGACAAGTGGGTTTTCTTTTTTTTAGAATTTTCACCTCCGCCCCGCCCCGCCCCGCTCCGCCCTCACTTGTCTCGTTGAGAACAAGTGAATATTTTATGAAATTATATAGCCTATAAACTTTAGCTCTTGTTGAGATAACAAAATCGGGAAATAAATTCAAAAAAATATATTCGTTGGATATTTTCTTCTATTTTTGGTATTTAGTTACATTTGGTTTTTGTATATTTTTTTTTCACATAGACCTTAATAATTTTTTATTTAGTGTAGTGACTTTAGCTATTTATCTTCGCTGTTTTTTTTTTAGCTGTTGAAAGATTTATTTGATTTCATTTCGGTTTGGCGTAGAAAATCATAAGCCTCCCCACTCATTCGAGAGGCACAACAATGATAATTTCTACAAGTCACAGCGGCAATCGGCTTTAAAACTAAATACGCCTCAACATATTTTTGTCGTTCATTAATAGCCACCGGACTGACTCCCAGTCCAAGTCTCCGACTCTGCGTTCAAGTCGGAATCGAAGAGATGTCGGTAACCTCGTCTTATTTAAACGTATTAACTGCTAACTAATGTGCCACACATTATAAAAAAAAAAGAAAGAAAGAAGCACAAGCTATAGATGGTGGGGTGAATGGCGGGGCGTGCCGGGGGGGCAGACCATATCAATATCTACTACAATGTACTCCGAGCCACAGGTTGATGATGGCGAGGCGAGACGACCAACTAACCACCAGTAACCAGTGAGCAGTAAGCGGCGATCATGCCAGCATCAGCATCGACAAAAGAGATTATATTTCCTAAGCATGGCCCAACACAAAATGTGACCAAAGTCTCGACGTCGACGATGACGACGACGACGACGACGACGACGACGACGACGACGACGACGACGACTCGACAAAGTCGTTTGCCGTAGTTGTAGTCGATCGTTGAGCTGCTTAACTAAATCCGGCTTAAGATCCACACACATACACAGCCAGACGTAGAGACATACATTAAATTAATGTCGTTGAAAAAACACAGCAAAAGTCACACATTAGCACACACACACACGATCGGTGACGATCTCAGGAAGTGACTTCAGGCTGTGTCGCCCCTAATGGCGAAAGGAAATGCCATGAATCTGTATGGGATTAGTTTCCAGTTGACTAGCACTTGCTCACATTTAGTTTCATGCAAATTATCCATATATGAACATTCAATCGATCGATAGATCGCTAATCCAGTTATCACACTTACCGCCACTTTTCTACCACTAATACCAGGTCTTATTAACATGAGACGACAACATTTAAGTTTATATGACTCTCTCCCTCTCTCTCTCACTCTCTCTCTCTCTCTCTCTTTGTGTGTGTGTGTATGTTGATCGTAAATGATCGTCACATAACAGTTTAATCTATCATGAAAGTGGGCCGACTTTTATCCAAATCTAATCAATTCTCTTCTAAGTATGTTGCCGACACAAACACATTGAACACATTGAACACATTGGACACATGTGTCCAAGACCAAGTTCCTCTATATCTAAAAAACTAAATTATTGAATGTTTTGCTTATTTATTTTTTTTTAATTTTTTTTTATCACAAATGGACAGTTTTGTATGCCCCTCTCTTAATCTAATCGAACAGGCATTTGACCAACAAAAAATAAGATAACCATCCAACCAACGATCGAGAGTGTTATATAGAGAGGGTTAAAAAGTTAACAAGAATTGTGAAAATGCTTTACCCATACGATAAATTATATTTTATCTTCTACCTTCGATTTATGAATAAAGTGCTTTTTGACATGGTGGCTAGGGGGGGTTAGGGGTGGCCGGAGGAAAGGGTAGCAGCAACAGTTTGATTGATTAAACACACAATTAAACAATAATCACATTTCTTTGTTTGTGAATGTTAAGTTAGGTAAATAGGGGAAACATTCATCGAGGTTAAACTGAAACTATCGACACACACACACACACACCACAACAACAACAATAAAAATGACCTTATAATATTTGTCAATTACGCAGCGATTTTTCAATGAATTAGGGTTTTGTAAATTAAACATTCTAAAGATATGAATTGAAAATATTTAAAGTCTTGTCTGATGAAATTATCAATGGTTCCCCTTCGTTCCCTCATTTCCAAAATTAGAAAATTACAAATTTATTAATCTAAGCAGGAGATAACTTTTTCATTTGAGTAGAACTTTAAACACTTTTTGTTTGTAAATATGTATTTTTGGGATTGAATAAATTATTTATCTCACAGTTTGTCTTTGTACTCTCTGTCGATTCAACTAATTGGCTAGAAGGTTTCCCTTTTTTTTTTTGTTGTACTACTAACCACAAGTTGCGTTTGTCCTGATGGTTTTTAGCATGTCCTGTCTTGATATTGGTTTTATGCTTCAACAATTTGCATGTGAACCATTTCCATTCCCATTTCCATTTTGTATGTGTGGCTCGCAATGCACAATTAAACATA
The DNA here is from genome assembly GCA_024703675.1 of Drosophila nebulosa. Lineage (NCBI taxonomy): Eukaryota > Metazoa > Arthropoda > Insecta > Diptera > Drosophilidae > Drosophila > Drosophila nebulosa. The sequence continues at coordinate 8,527,360 of CM045725.1, read as the reverse complement.
TATGTATATGTATATGCAACGAGTTGGCCATTTGAGAGGCCTAATTCCGCCCTTGATGGGCTAAATGTTTTGAACTAAATGCTAGTCTATTGCTTGATAGTTTGTAATTAATAAGACACGCCAGCAATCATAATTGAAAACATGTCTTTTAGCGCCGAAAGCCTCGTAACAGCAACACGTTGCACCACTTAATGGGGAGAGAAGAAGCTAAAATCAGCAGAAGCTCGTCATGGAGAAATAGATGTGTGTGTGTGTGTGTGTGTGTGTAGGTAAGGAGTTGGAGGTAGAAGGTAATATCAAACAATCTTAAACTTAACAAGCCAAAACACAAACACATCACAGCCTGACTAGCTAGCTCTATGGCTGTATCTGTGTGTGTTGTGTGTGTGTGTGTGTGTGTGTGTGTGGGTCTGGCTGCCACTCCCCCATTTGTTGCTTTGGCTTTTGGTCAAGTTGCCCCCCCCTATCCCCTTAACAGCAAGCGAGTGTATGTTGCATCTATTAAGAGGAATACCAGTTGCAGGCTGCAAGTTGCCAGTTGTCGGTTGCTGCAGTTTGCAAGTTGCTGCACGTGAGCCAGACGAGCGTAAGATAAACAATTGCCTCTTGGTAGCGTACGTGCTGCGGCCAGCCAATGCAATTAAGCTAAAAATGTGAAAAATACCCCCCCCCCCCCCCATCAGGAGGAAACGGGGCGTAACTTGTAGCATCTTGTCTACTTTAGCAGCCATGTCTGCGCCAAAAGATCGACAAACGGTTGCCAATTGCTGGGAATGGGGAAATAAAATTACAAGTAGATTTGTGCTCTGGCTTAAGATTGATCTTAATTTCCAGTTGGAATTATGTATGTACTCTCCTTTTGCCAACAAAGTTTTACTTCGGGACACCTTTTTCCCCTTATTAAGAACGATTTCACTTTTTAAAAGGAAGTCACTCTCAAAGATTTTCATTGCAATCGAACAGCTGTGTATTTGTGCGTAGTCAGCCAAGCAGGACCTTGTGTAACTGCAATTGCCTTGTGCGTCGGTGTCCTCTTCTTTTTTGTTTAGCATGTGCCTAAGGGGCAGGAAGTTGGCTGTTGGCTGGAAGATAACCGAGAGCCCTACTTAGATAACAGGAACTACTGCAAAATGCAACTGCATTCGCAGTTAACCATGTAAAAGTAAGTGCAAGACAGCTGAGTTAACTGCGGCCAAGTAAGAAAGGAGCGTAGTCAAGTGGAAAGGATGCGAGGACGAGTCACCTTGTCGTACCTGGCTCAACTCACTGGCTGACTGGCTGACTGGCTGACTTATGTGTGTCAAGGGCAGGCGCCAAATGCAGTCAGTCACAGCTGTCGCGGGAGTCAAAGACGTCTGGCAGACGTAGTCGGCCAGTTAGAGTGACGGGCAGTCAAAGTTACACCCACCAGACGCACACACACACACACACACACACAACACACACACACATACACGGGCAAAAAGAGAAAGAAAGAAATACAAGCGCAGAAATTGACCGGAAGCTCTTATTAATTTGCTATTAGCGATAGAGCAGACAGGAAGTTAACTTAATTTTCTGTGGCTTTGGCCTAAACAGCATAAAACAAAACACAGGGAGAGAGCGAGAGAGAAAGAGAGAGAGAGGGAGAAAAAAAAAACCCATTTTCTAGACAGACAGACCAACAGGATATCGAAAAAGGACACACACACACATGTGTCACATCAAAGGCGAACTTTGTGTGCGAGCCTTTTACCGTTAGCTTTAACGAAGCTTGATTAGATCAAGGGCCGCATCAGGACTTAGGGCTAGCCACACACACGCACACACACACACACACAGAAACACACACACACAACTTGATGATGATGAGATAGACCAATTAAAATGTTTTGCTCCAAAATTGTGATAGGTCACTTCCTTAGTTTCGACATTCGCTTCGCTTTTCGCTGTTCGTTGGCATTTTATTAGGCCTCTTTTGTTTTCACTTTTTTTTTCTTTTTTTTTCTTGCTCCCGCCACTTGGCGTTGGCTAGGAGGGAGAACATGTCGAGCAGATCTCAGGCGGGCGATAAACCAGCAAAAAAACAAAAGTTGTTAATGATAAGACCAAATGACGTACTGGCTCTACAGCCATCCATCCAGCCAGCCAGCTAGCTAGCCCTTCTGACGACGAGACCAGACGCGACCAGGTTCCCGTTTTTCTTTCGTTTTTTTTGTTCTTCTTTCCTTTTTTTTTTATTGCCAAGACAGGAAGCGTTCTCTTTAGGCATACAATAAAGGCCCCTCAAGACAATTCCTTGCTCTGCTGCTGAGCAAATGAGGTGCGAGCTCTCGATTTGGAGATTATCATATCAGAGCACACACACACACACACAGACACACTCGTCGGATGTGTGGGCTCAGCACCCTCAATTTGTTCAGCAGCAGTAGCAGCAGGCGCACAGCGGTCTGTTGTCCTGGCCTACTTACTTTTGTCCTGTGTGTCCTGGTGCTGAAAGTGAAACTCGAGGACAGGAAGACGAGAGAACTTCTTGACGTGTGCCCCCCACCCCTCCGAATTGATGATGATTTGCAACTGTTTCTTCTCTCCCATTACCATTCGCCTCTTTGTCAGCAGCACGTGGCCTTTGCAGGGGGATGCAAAAAAAAAAAATGCCTGAATATCTGATAAGCAACAGAAAGTTGCACAATTGACTAAAAGTAATTCCTTCAAAGCATTTGCAACCACAAAAAAACATTTTCACTAATTACCTGCACATATTTTAAATTGCTTAAGTTTAAGAAAGTATTTATAATCGAAAGAATTAAGAATCGAAAAGCAATTACTTTTATTTTAATCGAATGTTTAATTCAAGATTATTAAAAGCTAGTTCAACTTGATCACTAAGAAATTCAATTTTATAACTCAAAAATATAAATTTAACATGTTCTTGGGGTAATATTTAAAAACCTTTCAAAATTTTATGGTGACAGATGTTTTTTAAAATCCAAAGGAAAATGGAAATAGCTTAAAAGGGTTAATTTTAAAGAAGTTGTTCAACGATAAGCATATATGAAAATTCGCTTTACATATCAAATATGTATATAAGTAGTAAGTAGAGATGGAAAACTATCAATAGTAGAAACGTAGCTTGCTTTAATAACAGCTCAAAAAACAGTTGTAAATGCAAAAGTCTATTCAACTAGAGCCTTAAAATATTCCTTATTTTTATACCTTTTTACATTATTGAGGAAACAATTAAAACAATTTCTTAATTCGATTTTCTATTGTCATATAAAAGTATTATTTTTTATTCTGGTATCGAGCAAACAAGTTTTTTAATAATGTTATTGGGACTATCGACTTTTTGGACTATCTATCGATAGTTTTTCACCTCTAGTAGTAAGTAGCCTGCAGCTAGAGGGCCAAGATTTGTGCTTAGATAAGCCTAAAAACTATAATATTGCAATAAATAAACAAATTAATCTGGCAGCTCAACTTATTTATTTCGTTTATAGTGTAAAGTTCAAAATGAAAATTATACGTTCTATGGTATAATTTCTGAGCTAATCTCCTTCATGGAAAAGTAAGGAAATTTCGTTAATAGTTTTGTCAGATGATTTAAGCAAATGTGTCTTAAGTTAGCCCATTTTCCTACCTTCTTTCACCATCAAGAGTTTTTCTTTCTGGGAGGTTTTCTCTTTGCACATTTACTTAAATGTTTTCCGTTTTACTGTTGGCGTCAAACTTCCTGAAATCATAAACCGACAATTCGGTCTGTGTTGGATGCAGTAAAAAGGGCCGAAACTGTCTGTGATTTCGCTGCTGTTGGTTGGTTTTTTTTTGCAATTGTGAATAATGGTTTGATGCATTTGTTGACAGTTGGTTGGTTTAATTATTTATAGGCATTTGCCTGCGATCGATTCGCAAAGGCTTTTCTCTCCCTGTCCCTGTCTCTGTCTTTAGTCAAGGTAAGAGCATAAAAACAACAATTAAAAGGTAGCAAAGGGGGGCAGCAGCCGATAGACAGAGACCCCATCAACTGTCAACAAGAACACGAGCCATCAAATAGCGAATGGTTTGTTTAGGGGGCGGGGAGGGAAAATGTGCAGATAAGTTGCATTTGCAGTTGCCACCAGAAGACACAAGAAGACTGCTGGCTGCCTTCGAGTTATGCGTGCGAAAATGTTTTTCCAACTCCACCAAATGGCACATTGCCGTGCCATTCGTTCTTCTCTCGACTCGCCTCGACTCGCCTCGACTCGTGTTTAATGCGTTTTTCTTGGTGTGAATTAATTTTATTGCCTAATTGTCTCTCTCTCTAGCTCTTCTCTCATATAGCTGACATGTTGAAACTATTAAAGACTAAGTATGTATATATGGTTTCGGTTTTTTTTTTTTTTTTTTGTTTGTTTTTATGGACTTTTGAGGGCCCGTTTTTCCCCCACATTGGGAAAATAGTTTTTCAGAAATTGTGAAATATTTTCGTGCATTTTGTATTTTTGGCGACATTTGAAAGGTTTTACTTAAATATTTTTCGAAACATTTTGTCGATGTTAGATGTCTTTATTTTTATGCAGAATTTTTGACGGAAGTAATTAGTTGAACTTTTCATAGAATTGTTGTCCTGCCCATGTCCATGTGTCTTCCTCTCATCCACCTGTCTATGAGCTGGTCAGCAGTTGTTGCGCGAGGGGCGCGGGGGGGACTTTTGTTTTGTCTCCCTTGGTTTCCTCTTGGTGTGACTCTTTCGTTTTTTTTTTTGTTTGTTTGTAACGTTTTTCTGCCTGAATTTCCTCATGGTGTTTTTCCTTAGCTAGCTTCCCGCTTAATTTTACTTTTTTTTTTACATTTTATTCTCTTTTTACAATGGGTTAACCCACACACAAGTACACACACACACACACACACACACACACACACACACAGCACATTGCTCACTTCCCCGACGGCATTCGTTTAGCTCGATTACGCTTCCGGTTGCTCCGGTCTCCGTTCTCCGGTCTACGGTCTTCTCTTTTTTCTCTTTTGCTCACCTTGCTTCCTCCTCTACATATATTATTCCTCTTTTTGTTGTCCGATCCTTGGGCAATCGAATGACACAATTCTTGTTCTTGTTCTTCTTGTTTTGTGTGTTGTGTGTGTGTTGTGGTGTGTGTGTGTGTGTGTGTGTGTGTGCACAGTATATTTTGTCATCTGCCCCTGTTTTGCCTGCTGCCGCGTTTCATTGTCATTAGCCTCACTGTGAGTCTCCCTATAATGATCAAGGCAATTAGTTGTGTGTGTGTGTGAGAGTATCTGTGTGCCTGTCTTTGACAGAGGCTAAAGGCAAATCCATTGTATTGCCAGAGCAAGAGCAAACATAAATTATGGGATAATCCGACATAAGCGCATTTTCATGAGAGATTCCAAACAACGAATGACGAAACTTATAGCAAAACGTTGACAACTTCCTGCACACGCTCCCCTCTCTTTGTCATCTTCAACTCCTATTACCTTTAACTCTCTCTTTCTCGCCTTCTCTTCCTTCTCTCCCTTCCTCCCTCTCTCGCTCACTTTCTCTAATTAGTTCTAACTGAGGTTTTTCATTTCACTAAATGGCGCAACACATCGACCATCGAGATTAGTTGGACATGGCGTGTACCTTCTCTATTCCCGCATTCGAAATTCCCATGTAACCTGCATTTGGATTAGGTTTTAGCTAACACGCAAAGTTTAGCCAAGCCAAAAGTTGAGGCAAAGCACGGAATATAACAAAAAACGACGACACCGATAAGCTGCCACAACAGAGTGACATGCGAGCCACCTATTGCCAACGGCTGGCTAACATTGAGTGGGATGATGGAAGCGGGGATGGGGGGTTATAGGGGGACATGTGATGGTGGTCTTTGGAATTGATTTGTTGTTAGCTGGTTGGGTTAGTGTCAAGCACGCAAAGTGACGATGTCGATAATGATGATGACGACAACTGATGATGTTCTTGTTGTTGTAAATGCATTTTGTGCACAAATGTTTTTCTTTTTGCCCTCACTTGTCGTCGGGGTCACCATGATACCGTTTTGATGGTATAGCGTCGGGGTCACCATGCTGGCAAGTGTTGAAAACTAAGTTTTGAACCTTTAAAACGTACGTAAGTGAAACAGCTGACAATAGAGTGGCAACTGGGTAACGAAATGACATACCAAATAGCAACCCCATTCTCACTTGACTTTTATACCGTTTTGTCATCATCATCAACAACAACAACAACAACATGTGTATATATGTATATATGTTTAGGTGCCCTTGCCAATGCCAAATACCGAATGCTAAATAACAACAATTTCAAGTTCAACATGGCGGGCGGCATACATAATTTCCTTTTTTCCCCCTACTTAGCAGTGCTCTGGCCAGAAACTCGTTCAACTGTAACTTTTTGCGCCCCCTCTCGGCGATCCTTTTTTGAATTTAGTGTTGCGCTTGAGGAATTCCTTGGAATAAAAAAAAAAAAAATTATTAGTTACACAGATGCCAAATGTGCCTGGTGCCTGGTGACTGGTGCCTGTGCATGGGTCTCTGGATATGTGTGGGTTACTCCAATTATAAGTCAATTAAATAGGTTAAAAGTTAGAAAGAGCTAAGAAGAAGGGACACAATTTTGTCATGGCCAAATGAGCAGCAAGCAATTTATGAGAGAGAGAGCTACCAACTTCCCAAGGGATGATTGAGACTGCGAAGATCCTGTCGATGACAATGACAATGACTACGATGATGATGATGATGATGATGATGATGATGATAATCAAGAACCCTGACCAACTTATTGCCAATAGAATGACTTATATAATCGTCACTTCTCTATAACACAAATATTTCATTTAATCAATCAATCGATGAAATAAGTAAGCGAATAATATATATGTATATAAGAAAACAACAAACTGATCAATTGATCGATATCACTCACCGCTAGCTAGCTGCCGAGATTCATGCAAATTCTAAAAAACGAAAAGAAAAACTTGAGACCAATTGGCCTGCGCTCATTGATCAATCAAGCGATGTGATATCTGTGTGAGAGCCTCCACGCCTAATCGACACCCCAAAGAAATTGATGCATAACCAAATGGACTGAAGTGTGGTGGAATGGGATGGAATGGGGGGGGGGGGGGGGGGCTAAGGCATTGGGTTGACCATCATTGTCAATGAATTTTATTAAATCGCACCAATTAAGCAAGAGCCGAGGAGACGACAGCAGGCGCCCCCAAAATGCCCACACAAATTAAGTGAAATATAATCGCAAACCGAAACCGAAACCCAAACCGAAACCGAAACCGAAACGAAACGAAGAAAACTTGACAATTTGCGTCACAAATGAAATGTGAAATATGTATGTATGTTTCCATAGGAATGCTTCCAAGTCAGTCGATTGTTTGCCAAAGCAAAGTTCATTCATCAGGCACAGGCACAGGCCCAGGCACTGAGGCACACATATTTTCCTTTTCACTAATCTGTTGAGGTCAATCGATGTTAAGTAGAATCACGAATACCAAATTAATTGATGGGTGACCAGAGAAGACCGAAGACTGTGCGCTCAGTGGTCAACTCATTCCACCGCAGTGATGATCCATTTGCCTCATCATGTTCAACTTGCCTCTCGATATGTGTGTCAATCTGTGGTGTTGGTATGCCATATAACTCAACACTTGGTCTTTCTCCCTCTCTCTCTCTCTGTGAGTGTTTGTGTGTGTGTGTGTGTCAAACGAGTAAATAATACTCAGTTCATGTTTTGAATTAATTTTAATTGAGATTCATTTGTAAGCAATCAGTTAGATTGTTTCAGTTGGGCCAAAGCTTAAGATGACGACAGTTTTCTTCTCATTTTTCAACTATGAAAAGAGTCTGACAACATTAGGAAATCTTATCAAAAAATCAAATGCTATCTTGAATTAGTGATATGAATCTTTTAAGAATTGAATAATATTTAAATATATTTCCTTTTTTTTTCGTTTAAATCATAACGTTGTGTGCCATAGAAATTTTCAAAATGTTTATATATAACACATTTGAACTGTTTTTTAATATTTTAATTTGTTTCATTTTCTACTAGAATTTAAGAATTTTTATGACTTTTTTTATGATGACATCGGCCATTAAAGTGTGGTTTTAATTGTGGATATACATCTTTCCATTTGCATAAATTTATATGGTATTCTATGTATTATTTATTGAGGAGTTGGTTAAATTATTAAGTAAAGTAGTTTCCAAATTCTCGTTCAGTTCGCTTTTCTAACTATCTCTCTCGAGAGAGAGAGAGAACTATGTGTCCTTTTCAGAGGATACATTTTTTAAAATGATGTTTCCATGATAATTTCCATCTCGCAAATACCTTTTATCGATTACTTTCTTAATGTGATTAACAAAAACTAAACTAATTTCTGATTAAGTTCATCTTCTTCGATTTGAATTGTTTTTTTGTCGCAAGTTTGTGTAATTCGACTAAAATAGTCGCCAAAGAAGACGATTAAATTGATCGATAATGCGGCTCTCGATCCATTACCGATAAATTTAAATTGACTTTTATCTTCTTCATTTCTTTGACAGAATATCATCTATTTAGATCTATTTAGATTTTCCCCTTCTGAAGTATCCGTGTTTTTTTTTTTTTTTTTTGTTGCAATCTTTAAGTGTTAAGTCAATAATTTGCCAATGCTCGAACTTCCGAGCGTAATTGAAAGAAAAATGTCAGACATTGCAGAGTCAGGGAAGAGCATGAGCGAGAGCTTTATTAATTTTTGTATTTAAAACATTTCAAGCACTCGACACCTTCTGCTTCTTCTTCTTCTTCTGTTGCTGCTGTGGCTGCAACATTATGTTGTCCTGCTGCTGGTCTGCAACTTGACATCATCCATCGTAGGACCAGTAGCCCAATGATCTCAAATTAATGCCGTGGACGAGTAGAAATAATGAGCCCAAGATTCGAAAAGACGTGCGACGAGCGCGCGCATAATCAAGAGAGACGAAGAAGAAGAAGAAGCAGAAGGAGGGGTAAGGGGGTTAGTCATGGGGACTTGAGGCATGAACATGGACATGGACATGCCATTGCCAATTGGCGATTTGCCTGTTGCAGCTACTGCCTGCTGCCCTTTATGATTATTGTTATTATTGAGTGTATGCCCAGGCAATTCAGGGCAAAGTCATCATTAATGCATCGAGTACCTACCAAAAACCTTACCACCACCACCACCACCATCAGAAGAAGAAGAAGAAGCAACAGCAAGAGAAGCAACAGCAGCTTCAGCTTCAACTCGAGCGGCAGTAAAATAAAATGAAATGAAATATAATTAAATGTCGCTGGAGCGGCTGCTGTTGCTGCTGAGGTAGTGTCTTGAGATCGCGTAGTTGGGTAGCCGTTGGACAAGCTCTCGATCGCGTAATTTGGTAAAACATTCTTCGATCTTCGAGCTGTGCGTCTGGTGTGTCTGGTGGATCTTGGCTATCGTTCCAACTTGATCGCATATTTTTGTCAACCGGTTTCAATTCATCCATCTCTCTATCTCTCTCTCCCTCTATCTCTCTCAGCTGCTTGAGTAGGTGCTTTTGTGTGTGTCTTTGCTTATCTGCGGCTTTGTGGCATCTTTAAATGGCGTTTTTTCGCACTCAAAACGTTTGCTGATTTTTAATTATTTCTGTAGTCCCTTCGTACGTTTCATCATCATCATCATCTTCATCATCATTGGATGGCCTTTCGTCACTTGCAATATATTGAAACACTTAATCACAATTTTGTTAAGGACATGAAACATGACCAGAAACAGAACAGGGAGAATAAACAAGAGAATCAGAGACATAAATGGACGAAAAACTTTTTGGGTACAAATTCCAAATATCTCATACAAATTACCAAAAACAGATTGAGTGACTCAGAGAGATGGTGGTGAGACACTGAAAGTAAGAAAGGAGCAGAATGATATTTCTACGCGCCGAATTCCGACTCCTCGCTTGGGGAATTTTCAACTCCAAGAGAATCCAAAAACAAAAAACCCAACAGAGCCAAAAAGACGACGATGATCGCCTCCCGCTGATGCTGATGCCGATGATGATAATTAATAACATTCGAGAGAAAAAGCGCTTGGAAGAGAGAGAGAAAAACCTGAAATCAACCAATGGAAATGGTAATGTGTCGTTGCGGGAGCTGGAACTGAATCTTCATTGGTTGTATCAGGCAAAAACTCAAAAATGAAAAAAAAGAAACCAAAACGAAATACAAACCACATACAAGAAGACAGAAGTCAGACATAATCTCAGACAGCAAAGAATGTCAATGTGACATTGGGAGGTGGTTACTACTTGGCTACTCTTTGTAAGTTTTGAGGCGATTAAGATCAGTGATCAACACTTACTGACAGCCAAACATGACACGAACAAGACACACAAAAACAAGTGACAAATGTTAGCAGATTATTCCCCCCAAAATATTTGGTATTAAGTATTTTATTTTAAAGATAAACATTGAATTTAATTTAGTTTTGGCTGACTTCTGATTCTGATTTTCCCTGTCTTCCCTCGATCATTCTCACCATCTTGATGACAATCGATCAGTCGAACATTTTATTTATTCCCATCACGCAAACACAATCTCTTCAACAAGAGGGGAAAGGGGGGGGAGGAAAAAAAAGAAGTAAAAATCAAATGATATTTGTCCAAGGACAAGGAGAGAAGACAAGACAGCGCCATCCGATGGTGCCAGGGCGCAACAACGATTTATAGCCCAAATGGAATGTGCCACATACATACATCAAGAGAGCAGCAGAGCAGCAGAAAGGATCAGAAGGATGACAGAGCCACAAGAGATGCCACAATGCGATCCCTTGATGCTTGGCGATAATAAAAAAACAATTTACTCAAACTGGGCAGTGGAGAACAGGAGAGGGATAAGAAGGGAGAAGGCAGCTACTTGATGATTAAAACACATTAAAACTTTGCAGTAGCTCGGTCTCTGTCTCTTCTTTTTTTTAGGACTGTTTTCCAAAGTCCCAAACTAATTTCATATTTTTCATGCAATTGCTGAAATTCCAAGCCCCCCCCCAAAAAAAAGAAACCCCCAAGATAGGGAGAGAGGGGAGACAGAAGTATCTCTGTACGATCAGTGTCCGATCCAATGTCCAATCTGTCGGATCTGCTTGATGGCTGGGGACTACCTGTTGCGACGTGTTATTAGGCGACGTATTGACGACAAGCAAACGTCAACCCAAACGTCAGCTCGTCATATCATCCATCCATCGATTGATGCTCAACCAAAAACAGAAGCAGCTACCCTCCTTCTTTTTGTTTTTTCTATATCATTTTTGATTTTTGGGTGGAATTTTTTCCCTGCTCCCTCTCTCTCTCTCTCGTTCTCTCTCTCTCTTTTGGTTAGGTACCGAAAAAATGCTTCAACACTGAAGCCCTCTAATTTCGATCAGCTCCGTGATGCGTTGATGATGATGATGAGGCTGAAGGATGAAGATGAAGATGGAGCTGGAAATACCGATGCCTCTGCCCATGCTGGTGGTGGTGATATTTGTTAGTGTAAACTGTTGCTACTCCCCGCGACTCATTCTTGGTCCTCATTCCTGGTCCAACATGATTTTGCTGTTGTTTAATGAGGATTATTAAATGCGAGATTATTATGTGCTGCAATTACTTACCGCGAAGCCCTCATCTTTTTATATATATGTATATTTTTTGCTACCTCTTCTGATTTATTTTATTGAACCATAAAAATGTAAATTTTTTATATCGAGACAAAGACAAAGTTAAACGTTGTCAATTATGGCCTTTGACAGGTTAATATTCAAAAAAAAAACAAAAAATGAATGGAAAGATATAAAACGATGAGCAAAGGGATGATCGAAGCAAAACGAATGATAAATATCTCTCTGGCCCAAGGGAAGGCCAAAAAGATGGGCCCAAAAGTAGAGCAGATTCTGTGATATCGATCAAGTATTCTTATTAATCGATGCCGATAGAAAGGATCATCATGCCGCAGACCTGATCAAATCGTTTTCATTAACGTCATGTACCCAAGTTTATTTCCATTGGAGCTTTGTGTGTTTGAATGTTTTTACAATTTTTTGTGGCCGCTGGCAATACAGTTTCCGGCAGAAGCGAGCGCCGTCTCCTCCATCCACCAGTCCCAAAGTGATCCTCCAATGTGTTTTTGGGGAGGAAACTGCTCTCTTTCTCTCTCCCCTCTATTAACATAATCACAACACGAGTCCGTTTCGTTCGATTTTTGAGGGCAAACTGAAAATTATGCCCAGATCAATTTTATGTTGAAGTCCAGCGAGTCCAACCAAACAGAATCACTGCAGGGCGATCAATTAAAATTTTTGATCGAATTTTCGTCAATTTTTTGACATGTGGCCCGCTTAAACAGAAGCCACAACGTAGACGATCAAGAGAGAAGGAGGAGGAGGATGATTGTAAGAGAGGGTGGAGAAGGTTGAAGTGACCAACTGGTTGTTGCCAAGAGTAACATGTCTGCGTCTCCGTCTGCGTTTGTGTCTGTGTCTGTGTCTGGATGGATGGCTGGTCCCCCTTAGGCAAACTCCATGAGATTCTCCTCCATCGTGGTCTTCTGCATAGTGAATGAAATTGATTAAAGCGTAAATGAATTTTTGCGGGCCTAAATCGTTGCTCTGAAGAGGTTCTGACGATGATTATAACATAAGATCGATGGCTATTGCTGTCGCTGATCGCTAACTCGATGTGGCTACTGTGGAAAGATGCGTTTCTTCCCCCCACCACCCCCACCCCATCCCATCCCATCTCATTCCATCATCATCATCATCATCACAGCCTTTATTAAGTTTTCTGAACATGTTTTGGTTTTTTCTCTCTCTATCTCTCTCTCTCTCTCTCTGTTTTTTTTTGGGGTCGAGCGACATACTAGCCAGAGGCAAGATTTCAACTCCAAGTCCCAGCTTAGACCCAGACATTGGCATCGGCTTCGATTTAAGTTTATCCGCACGATCAGCGATCAACCTCTAAAAACGAATGCCAATGCCATAATTTTTTGTTACTCTTCGGGAAAAAAAAAATGCGAAACCAAAAAAAAAAAAAAAATGTGAAATTCCATGCGTGCTCAGCCAGTATAAAAACGGTAAAAACGGTAGCTAACATATCACAAATACCCAAAAGAGCCAAAAGAAACAGCGAGACGCTATAATTATGTGGGCCAAATCTGCGAATGAATCTTGTTCTCTGTCTCTTTGATTGGACTTAAGTTCTCAGGCGGCTAACAAAGTGCTCTAAACTAAGTTTAGTGGTTAGAACTAGTTCAAAAAGAACAAGGCTGAACTTGAGTAGACTCCTAAATGAAACTATAGTCAGAATGGTCCTAATTCTTAGCTTAAGTTAAAGCTCTCTTGCGATTGTTGAACTTTGTAAAAAAGTAAAAGTAATAGAGTATAAGAACTAGTTCAGCCTTTCATACGTTTCTAACTGAACTCTTGAGTACTTTTAGATATAACTAGATCATTATGATTATGCCAACACTTTCGCTTAGACACAAGGTGTATTATTATTCAGTTGGTTGTGGAACTGGTTCAATTAATAAAAACATCGTTAATCGTGAAATGCCGTTTTCAATTTAAGTTTTTTTTTTTTTTTGGTGTTAGTTCTTTCTTTAAAATTTCGCCACTTTTCAACCTTTTTTTCTAAATACTTTTCGTTTGGTTTCATTTCGTTTTTATTTTTAATGGACTGAAGAGAGGCCACATTAATTTAGTTACGCTTCGCTTGGCCAACGATCTTGGGCATTTTGGTGGGGGTTTGGGGATTGCGAGAGAGAGAGAGATCATTAAAGACAATTTCGTGATTCGCCACGATTTGTGCAGTAAATTACTTGCCAAATTATAGAAAGCAAACAAAGGCATTTGGAAATCAATAGAAATCAACGCCTGCCAGTCTTCAGGGTCTTGGTCTCAGTCTCCATCTCAGTTTGTGTCTGGCTCTGGTGGCTTGGGTCTCTTAGTCGTCTTGGTCTAGGTTTCCCCCCGGCCACTTCTGCTTCATCACCAATTGTGTTGTTGTTGTTGTTGACTTAATCAATAAAGTGAATTTGGGTTGTTTTCTATTTCGAGAAAAAATTTCACTTGAGCACTTTTAGCTAAGCAAACACAAAACGAAAATTGAACAATCAACAAGTTGTGATTTTTAATCCCCCCCCTTACTTACTTACTCCTCACCATATTGTTTCGTTGCAGAGCCAGGCCTTGGCTTTGACGCGGGCAGCAAACGCGGCGGCCGTTGTGGCTGCTGCCAATGCCAATGCCAAATCTCCCCAATCGTTGGACATGGCTGTGAAAAAGGAGCATTCACTATCCCCGCCCCATCACGGCGTTGTGGGAGTTTCCAGTGGCGAAGAACTCTTGGCTACATCGAGACGAGGCTCATTGCAGGGAGTCCAGGAGAAACTAAATCAATTGCAAATGCAACATCATCATCAGCAGCAGCAACAGCAACAACAACAGCAGCAACAACAACAGCAGCAACAACAACAGCAGCAGCAGCAACAGCAACAGCAGCAACAACAACAGCAGCAACTTGTGGGCGGTGGTGAATCTGTTGCTTCGTCGGCTGGACGACGATCCGCTGAAAGCAGCCCAATAGCTGCCCACGCTCAGCCACAACACGGCCAGTCATCCTCCTCCACAGTTGAGGGTCCGTTGCCAGTTACTTTGTCCTCCTCAGCGGCTTCTAGTCAGAATGCCTCATTGGCCGCCACACCGAAAAGTGATCGGGAGCGAGAGGATCAGCAACGAGCCGGTAGCATCTCATGCCTTCCGCCAGCTGCTCTCGGCATGGCTGTGGGTCATGTCCAGCAGGCTCAGCAACAAACGGAAAAACTGCTCAGCCATCCGGCCTTGGAGTCACGCAGAGAATTTGATGTCAGCAAAGTGAATCGTAAGTAAAACAATTCATAAATTTTACAAAAAATCTAAAAGAAATATGTAAGTTAAGAGCACTTTGAGTCTTGACTTCTTTACTACTTAGTCCAGCTTGAAAGTTAGTTGTAGTTCCCTTAAATTTGTATATTAATTTGCGTTTAAAATATTGCCATCTAAATTCTTATACGGGTAACTTTCGTTTCATCATTCAAACGGACTTTAGATTTTGCAATTCAACTGAAATTTCAATGAAATTTTTGGATTGTCAATATGCATAATAACCGATCGAATGCAAAGCACATTTTTGAATCCTTAAGCACACACACACACACACATACGATGAAGGCCTTGCTTATGGCAGATGCTGATGCTGATGTTCCTGCTCCACTTTCCAAAAGAGATGGCCCCAAAAAAAAAAAAAAAAAAACAAGAAGCGAACATTGACAACAACAGAAAACGTACAATGAGACAATTGAGTTGGGGGTCAATTGGCCGGGGTCTATACTCCGTTACTCTCTTCCCGCTCTCTTCTGCTTGCTCTCTTTCTACGTATATCTCTCTCTCTCACACTCTTTGGACGCGTTGATCCACAAACGTGTCGTTAACTAAGGCGCAGTGATTTTCAATTGCAGAACGCGACAGGCACATACACGCACACACACCCACACACACACTCACACACTCACACACAGAAACAGAGAGTGAGAGAGAGCAGGAGAGAGGCCGACCAAAGCGCACGTGTGTGTGTATGTGTGCACAAGCTTATAGGTGCCAACTGGCAAACTGCAGCAGCAGCTGCAGCTAGACGGGGATGTGTGTTGGTGAAGGGGTTAGGGGGTAGGGGAGACAGCATGCATATTGACAAGTACGGCCGTTTGGGGATTTATTAAGGCTAACGTATGAAAATTTTGCATACTAAACGTTGCATAAATCGAAATGAAATGAAACGAAACGCAATGAAATGAAATGATAGAGAGAGCGACAAAGTGAGAGAGACCCAGAGGGAGCGCACAATAAAAATAGAGCCAAAAATGAAATCCCTAAAAGGGTGATGGCGGGTGGAGCCATGAAGAAGAGGAATGCGGGCGAGGCGGGTCAGCACCAGGATAAATATCGTGTTGCGTCGCTGAGCAGCTTAGGCGAAATAAACACGCACACACACACACACACACACACACACACACCGACGCCGACTACAACAAAACAAACACACACACACACACACACACCTCATAGAGAGAGAGAAATATGCGAATGCTAAATGGCAATAATAACAACAAAACCAATGCTGCTTGCTCCGCACCTTCACCTCCGCATCCACATCCGCATCCACATCCGCATTCGCATTCGCATGCACAAGCATTCAGTTTTGTCGTGCAAATCCCCAAAATATGCTACAAAACACATTACACAGAGACACCAACCATAAAGAGTGAATGGAAAAGGATGTGGAGACAGAAGTGGGAGATAGATAGACAACTATGATTCACAAATTCACACGGAAATTCCAAACATCTAACTCGGCCATCTCTAGGTTAGGATTTTCAAGAGCAAACCGATTTGACATTCATTGCCTTTCAACCTTTCACCTTTAACCATAACATTTTTATACCAAAATACCATAAATGACCACAATCTAAAGTCGTGTAATCAGTTGACATTAATACTAATGAGTTTTAGTCGTAAAACATGCTTCACTTTTTAAATAAACCTTATGTCTATATATATGTATGTATGTAGGCATAAAAAGCACATAAAAGTGACCTCTGGTCGATATTAGTACTGACCGATGACCACTTACATACAATGTACTCGGCTCTGCAATAGTTCTGCTTGATTGGACGACCGATCTGAGACCTTTCAAGTGGCTATCTGGGCTGAGAAAATAATCCAAAAGTTGTCTCATCTCAAAATGTATCGATATCTACACATACGATATTCAGTAATCGAGTATTACGATATCATTTTTGTTGAGAGTAATAATAAATAATTTAAAATAATTATTAAGTTCAAATTACGCAAATCTCTGAAATAACTATTATTATTTTGTTAATGATTTTTTTTTATAAATAATTAATTGTCGTTTGCTGAAATATAACTAAAAATTAGTAATTATTTTATGAACAAATTAATAGGAATTCAATTGCTGCTCATGGTGAAAGTGCCTAAATTATAAATATATTAATGAGCGTATTAGTTTGTTTCTAGTATTTTATCGCGACTCCTGAATCAAAAACTTTATGAATTATAATTTCAATTGAAAAATTAATAATAAACATTCATAAATTGTGAGTAGCTTATACTTTTCAAAATGAAAATGAATCATATTTCTTATGATTTAAATATTATCCATGAATAATTGCTTTGCATATTTTTGTCTATCTCTTAGAAGCCTCAATTTGCTACCATTTGTTAATCAAAAATAGTCGATTTTTTTTTACGATAAATCTTGCTTAGCTCTTTCAATTTTGAGTGCCACTTAACATTTGTCTAAAGGTAACCAACCAATTGGTCATAACCTTAGTGTCAGTTAACTGTCGTGCCACCTGTTGCACAATGAATCACAGCACAACACAGCATAGCACAGCAAAAGGGCAGCAGAGGTTACAGGACAAACTGGGCGAAAGGGCAGCGAGGTGGGCAAGGCAAAGCAAAGCAAAGCAAAAGGCAAACAAAGTAAAAAAAAGGAATGAACTTGGCACGCTTCCTTCCGTTTTCGCCTTTACTCGCCATGACTCCTCGGATCCCCACTCCATCGAGCCCCAATAGTAGCTCTACAAGTGTGTGTTGACATGAAGTCCCAAACCTGCCCCACATCCTCACCACCGCTCATCCCCGCTGGCTTGACTCAAACCTCATGAATGTGTGCCTGTGTGTGTGTGTGTTTGTGTGTGTATAAAACCAAATGCGAATGTTTGTTTGTTGCTGCTCATGTGGCACACACTCACACACACACACAGAGATATAGAGGGACACATTGAATACAAAATAAACGTTATGAATGCTTCATATGCTTAATCCAGGGGATTTCGATGCATATACGAGGAGTGTTTTGGGATGCTGCTTGGCTGCCTGAATGAGATTGGGATTGGGGGGATTGTGGGGGGCGGGGTGCTTTGGGGGGGGCGAGCAAAGACTAGTGGTTAGAGTGTGGTATGCAAAAGGCTTCTGTTTTGAATCTGTTTCTGTATCTGCCTGATACTACTCGATAGCTCTTGCGTAAGCATTTGCACATAGATAAAGTGCACAGATAGAGATACATTGATATCTCAGCATAAGCATCGACATGGTCACGGACACCGACACCGACACCGACACATGGACATGGACACACACAGGTTTTCGCAATATACAACATACAAAACTATTGATGAACTAAACAAGATTATCAATGCCCCAGACTCAAAGAACTAAATAAGTACAAATACATATATAAATATATATATATATATATACACGTGAAATGTGAGATACGTGTTAAATGGCAAACGAACTTTATATGGATTAGTTGGTTTGGTTTGTCGGTTTGGGTTTTTTGGGTTTAAGTTGGTTGCTTCGAGCTTCATTGATTAAAGTTTTCCATTGAGCTCTTTAAATTGAGAATCAAGGCGAGATTTCATTGTTGCATTAGAGATTATTTCGTATTTGAGCCCAAGCCCATTTCCCCGCCACTCAAACAATGGATTAAACCGAAGGGCATCTGTGCATTGGCATGGAAATGTGTACTCGAAATGGCTTTGTCTCTGGGATTTGGATTTGGATTTATGTTGCTGTTGCGTGATTCATATAAAGATGAAATAAATTCTGCATTTGTTAATCAAGCGTTACAAAAATCCTTGTCTGGTCCATTGCCAAAAAGGATAATTTTTCTATATGAGACTCGTCTCGACTCGACTCGATCCCCACTTGTGGTCCTAGTGTCGTAATCACAGACAAGACTAGCTGCAGTTGTGGTCTCCATTTTCATTTCCCAATGCGTGTGTGTGTGTGAGTGTGCGTGTGTGTGTGTGTGGATGTGTGTGCATATGGACTTGGGGCTCTACTAAGGCTAAGCTGTGGGTTGTTGATAGACATGGGCCAGTTGGGTGGCTCTTTGGTTGGGTTGATTTGGTTGCAGCTTAAGTGTTAAGCGTTATGCACAGAGCATCGGGATAGGAGAAGCCGTGGCCCAGAGAGGGGAAGAGAGAGAAAGAGAGAAATCTATTCCCCTCAACTCAACCTCAATGACCCTGAGTTGAGCCCAATCTGTGTATGTGACACAGAGATAGACCGAACCAGCAGCAAGTTGGACACAAAACGTAGATTCAGTTTCAGATTCAGATTCAGATACAAATTCAAATAAATGCCAAAAGCAACAGGAGGAAGAGAAGAAGGAATTGTAGAGATTTTTGGGAGTATGGGTCGAGAGGTGGAGGCAACATTTTCGAATTATAAGCAAAAAGGGATTTGTGAAACAACAACAACAACAGTCCACCCCCCCAAAAAAAAGAATACTAACAGGACCTAGAGCCCGAGCACATGTTGTGGTGCAGGTGCTGCTGATTGAGTTAAGCCAACAGCCTCGGCCACACTGAGAGAAACTAGTGATACAAGTGAGTGGAATTGAAATGTATTTCGATTAAGAAATTATTAAACTTGTCTGTTTCAAATTGAAGATCAGTTTTAAGATCTAAGCAGATCCTATTTAAAGAATCTAAACAACATTTTGAAGCTCAAATCTTTATTGAAACAGAATCAGTTTAAAAATTCGGATTTTTTTTTTGAAACTTTTTCTTCATTTTCCTTCTGTTTCCATGTGTTTTCGTTCAGTGTAAAGTTTTGAGTGAAGTTGCAGTTGCAAAACTGAGTTTATCTACTCCACACCATGGTCCTTTCTTCACATTGCTGCTTGCATTGCCATTCTACCATGGTTTCATGCCCATTTCAATTCGCCATTTCCATTTCCATTCCATTCCACATTTTATCCTACGCATACAGACAAACTACAAATTTTAAGGATTTAAATGTTTGCCACATAAACAGCAAATCGAATCGCATCGAATCGAAAACAACGAACGCAACCAACCTGCTTCAGCTCATCTGCCCTTCTGCCAGAGCATCCGCATCCACATTCGTATCCTATTGGGCCACCTTTTCATTGTGCGTATGTGAGTGTGTGTGTGGGTGTGTGAGTGTGTTGTGCATAAACTGAACTGGGCCGCATTACGAACGGCTTAAAGTCTTCGTTGAGCACAACAAGCATATGGACCAGACTCCAGCTTCTGGATCCAGCTCTGGCTCCATTTTCGATTTCGATTCAAAACTCTGACTATGCCTGATTTGGTGAGGAGCAGAAGGGGCAGAATGAAACTGGCTGGCTCAAAGTTCGTCTCTTGCAGCTGCCACAGTCTTTGCCACGTGATTATCAAGATACTTTAAAACGCCAGTGAAATACAAAGTATTATTTAGAACAACAAAACTAAATGCCATAAATCACTTATGTTAACTTACACAAATAATCGGGTATGCTGCTGTGTGTGTGTGTGTTTGTGTGTGTGTGTGTGTGTGTGTGGCTGTTTGGTCGTATTAATACACAAGTGGAATTATATTTTGGTTTCCTTGAAGCAACTTGTAATTAGGCAAAGGATTAAGTCAAAATGTTTATCAATTTAAATTAAGGCAAAAGTTTTACCTCGAAACAGTTAATGCAGACTTTTAAAGAACATATTACCAATAATATTTAATATCATTGTAATTTGATTACCTAATCATATCAGAGAGACAGAGAGAGAGAGAGAGCGAGTTAGGGGTATGTAATTAAGGGTCTGTAGAGACTGTTTACGGCTTTCCCCATTTACACATACACGCAACGCAGTTCAGTTTCGTCTATAAAGGGCATTAAGGGTATTAGGAAAATCCCTAAGCTCGCCAAACAACGAATTCGTATTGCGAGTGGCTGCACAAGGACGTTTATAATCCGCAGGCGAAAACAAAATCATCATCCTCATCCTCATCCTCAACATCATCATCATCATCATCATAATCATCATGAGCAGCAGCAGGAGCAGGAGCAACGAGTAAGGCAGCAACCACTACAAAACTCAAGGACATTAAGCGAAAGCATCAAGTTTTGCGACTTATCCCCGACCTCTGGACCTGAACCCGAACTCAAACCCGAACATGAATCCGGCAAACATTTTTAACTCCCTCTCCCCTACCCTTAAATCCTCTCTCTCTCTTTTGGTTTCATTCTCTCTCTCTGTCTCTTTTCTGTTTTGCATGCGAGTTTTTGGCGCCAAAAAGAAACTTGCACAAACTGCCGAATCCTTTATCCCTTTATCTGGCTTTGGCTCTAATCCCATCAGACACAAATGAAGAAGAGAAGTTTCACGTTTCCAGCAGACAGCAGCAGGCACAAGGAGGAACATTTCAGTGCCACCTTAAGCTTTTGTTTTCGTGCCTGGTTTTGCCTTTGCATTTTGTGTTTTTTTTTTTTTTGCTTTTGAAGTGCTTTTGCTATGTTGGGATTAGGCCGCCAGCTAATGTGTGTGTGTGTGTGTGTATCAGGTGAGTTAGTATTGAGCCCTGGCAGACATGGCCATACCCAAACCCCTGAGCCTGGGGATCCTAATCCCAATGCCAATCCCATCACATGCCAAGCTGCACTGTCTGGAACTTGGCCTTAGCTCACAGACAATTTTGCCAGTCAGTAACTGGCAAAAATCTATGCACTGAGCGAAATCAATATCAACTTAGTTTACCTAATCCCTCTCTCTCTCTCACACTCGCTCTCTTTCGAATGCAATTGAAGTTGTCTTATTTGTCAATTTAGGCTTTTCGTTTTGCCTTTGAGTTAGAAATTTTCGCTTAGTGTATTTATGGGCAAAGACTTTATTGATCGCCAAGAGGATTATCCGGGGCGCCAGCATATTGGCAGGGTGGCTGGGATGGGATGGGATGGGAGGCTGACTGGACGCCGCTTGGTCATTTTCAATTTGTGTGCCTCCATATGGGTGGGAATGGGGAAAGGCTTTTGGCTGAGCTGTAATCCGTTTCAATGCCTTTCGCCTGGCCACCACACCCACTCCGCCTCGCCAGATTGCAGCATATACATACATACGTACATACATGCATAAATGGAATTGGACTTGTTGGTGTTGTTGTTGTTGTTGTTGTTGGTTGGGTATTGCTTTGTTGTTTTAGCCTTCATATGAATCATACGCAACGTAATCCCAATACGTTTAAGTCACTGGAATGCCCAACACCAACAACAACGGCAACACGCCAATGCGTCCATTCGCGCAGAGGCATCAGCAGCAGCGACACACAACAACAACAACAACAACAAGCGGCGAACTGTCCAATGTCATGCCAAATCATCAAATCCTCTACCCGCTCTCTGTCCCTCCTTCACTCACTCTCGCTCTCTCTATATCCTCTCCCTCCCGCTCTCTCTCTCTTTCCACAGTAGCAGCGGCTGGCGAGCATATTTTCGCAATAAAGTAGATCCCGCATTAATCCCAACGATTTTGTGCTCTGGGCATTGCGTGTGCTTTATTTTGCTTCATGTCAGTCCCCCTCTAGCTGCCCCGCTCTCCCTATTCCCTATGTGTGTGTGTGTGTGTGTATGTGTGTGTGTGCTGGCTGGTTTGCTTGTGTGTTTGTGTCTGTGTTAATCCTTAAACCGGCAGAGGCCGACAGCAACAGCGACGTCAACAGAGACGCCGGGCAGCGGCAGCAGCTTCGGCGAACTGCAGCCAAAATCGGCCCAAAAGCATGAAGTTTTTGAGTGTAGACCATTGTGGTGGTGGTGTAGGGAGGGGTAAGGTGGGGGCCACACACAGCGACTACTACTGCTCTGCCGCAGCACGCACAATGACAGGTCTTTCGTTTTTTCCCCTTTCCCCCCATCCGTCGTGCCTAGCCGCTGCTGCTGTTGGGAGATTAACTTTTTTTTCTCCATGCAAACAGAGTTGAGCCAGAGAGAGAGAGAGAGAGAGAGCGACGGGAAGAGGGTTAGAGGAAGCGGCTGACTGGGGTTTTGGCTGTGTGGGCGAGGGATTTAATTTCGTGCGGGATTATTATTTCGGATTTAACTCTTCGTTTTATGGATCGTTTGGTATTATAATGAACAGAGGCGCAGTTGGCAAACTCATGGCTGTGGTTAACAGGGGTATTCAAGGGGGTCAAATTAATTAACCCAAAAGAAAGAAAACATTCTTGATCATCATTTTGAATTGAGTTGTTTTAGGCGTTCTAAAGAAAGATCTTATCTTTCCTATGAAATTGTGAATTTGTAGTTGTTTCTTAATTTTAATATTGACAAAATTATTTAATTCAGTAAAATGTGATTACAGAAATTCTAAAGTTTTAGTTTTGAAGTTTCTAAAACACATGCAAAACACATCTCCAATTTCTCACTTAATTATTATAATTGTTTGAAATTCCTTTTGATTTTGAAATTTTTTCTATGCATCACTGTTCACCCTCTAATTCGCTTTGGCATTATAAAAAACTTCCAAATCCTTGGGCCCTGTATATATTTTTAAAACCCCCCCCCCCCCCCCCAAAAAAAAAAAAAAAAAGAAAAAAAAAAAACGGCGACGGCAACTGTGAACCTGAATCCATTATAGCTTAAGCTGTTGCCAACACCAACACACACATACAACGACACACACACACACACACACAAACATACACATACACAGCATTATCCCAAAACGAAATGACATCCCTTGGAAATTAATCCTTAATTCCATTCATTTCGTATAATCCCTGAGATATACTTTGATAAGCGTAATGCGGGGCCAGACCGACAGACCGACAGCAACACTGAGAGAGAGAGAGCGAGAATGCCAAAGAGAGAGAGTGAGAGAGTGTGTGTGTGTGTGTGTGTGTGTGTCACAAGAGTATTTATCTTTGTGTGTGTGTGTGTTTCAGAGAGGAGAGTATTGCCATTGCCATTGCCACATGTTGCTATCATCCATGAGTTTGCTTTTGTTTCTCTCTATAACTGTGTGTCTGTGTGTGTGTGTGTGCGTGTTGCTTTGCATGGGGGCGCCAAAACGTACTGTGAGAGCGTTTCGGTTTCGGTTTTCAGTTTGGTGCCAAGCATGCTGGAAGAAGGTTGGTTCTTTTCACGTAGCTCTTGAGTGTATTTTGATTTTTTTTGTGTTTTGAGTATAAAAATTTACGCGCCGGTTTCTGTTATTTTGGTTACGAAAGTGTATATTTTTGCCTAATAAGAAACTAGAAATATAAGTATATAAAACTGAAGCCAAGACTCGCCTCAAAAGTGTGAACAAGTGTAGAGAGATTGAGTGAGAAGAATGAAGAAATGGAATGGTATTGTCTCTTCAAGTTGCTTGTGCTGGAAGACCGGCAGACGGAAGGGATTTGCCACACCACATACCAACTGTCAAGTCGCATTTGTCAACAAAGGCAAACACCAGCAACAACAACAACAACAACACACATACAACAAAGCGCACAAATGAACTTAAAAAGCAGAGCGAAAGCTTTTAAATCTGTTGCTTTCGTGCAGGCTAATCCCTATGAAGTTCACTAGATTTTGTTTTGTGCTGTTTTCTGTTGAATACTGGCAGACACCCAACACACACACACATGCACAGACACATACTACACACACACACACGCAGAGATACACAATACAGACGCACTAAAACGAAGTCTAAAGCTGGCAGGCGAGATGCTAACAACAACAATGCATGAGGCACTTATACAGAGCACTGAGCTCAGAGCTCATCCTGATGCTTCTGATGCTGGTGCTCCTGATGCTCCTGCTGTTGACGCTGGAAGTTCTCTTTCGCTCAGTTGCCAGCCTTAAGCCGCGCTCTTACCCCAACCCCCAAACCCAAACCCAAGTCCACATCTCAATTCCCACCCAAAACCCATTGAGCTCAACACGGTATAAGGCTGTGAAAATGCTAGACTGAGTAAAATGATAAGTGAAAGCCAAATGAAACTTGCCAAATAGTTAAGGATCTAAACATATAAATGTGCTATCGGTTTTAAGTAATCAATACGATAAATATCGAAAAAAATTAAACGATTAATAACTCGCTTATTCAAGAGGTAAAACCAAAAGCAAACAAAATGCTTTTTTGTTGGCTTATTGGTGTCATTTCGAAATGAGGATCGAAAAAGTTCCCTAAACAATGCCTTAAATTAATGCAAATTAAGAATGAAGACATAAATGAGGCTTACTTTAGAATTAGGTAAGGAAATTTCTAACGAATCTAGTTTTTGCTGTCATTATGACTCTATGTCTCGAACAGCATAGATTTTGATAATCAGCTTACGTTAATACCTAAACGAAATCACAAATTGGCTTAAAGAACAAACCCTTTTGGGGAGAAAGTTAATCACTGTGAAATCCCATCACAGCTGCCTTCAAATGCAAATAGTTTAGGCAATATTTAATAGATTCTTTTTGAAAACTATCTCCAACTGCTTATAATCAGTTCCTTGATAATTTCGCCATTTACCTTTATCTACAGGTAAGCAGTAAGTACGTAACGTTTTTTATAATTATGCGATATCTTGCTTAATATTATTATTATCAAATGCGAAAAGGTTCTTTGGAATAGGAACTCAATCATTTACTAATTACTTGATAAGCGCAAAAATTCGATTTATAATGGATTTCCCTTTCACAGGAAATTCCTTGATGGTTTTTATGGTTTTATTTTGGAGTTGGACTACATAATTTGATTATCTGATTTCATATGAACAGCCGAGTTTATATGCATATGTTTTTATTTTTCAATGCGTTTTTTTCTGTTTGGATTTTCACTTCATTGTTTTTAGCCCTCGACTGTGGGCGCAGGGTGACAAATGCACAGAAATACAGATACAGATACAGATACAGATACATTTACAGATACAATTGCAGTGGAAGTAAAAATAAAAGAAGAAATCCGTTCAGTTTTGCTGGCTGAAAAAAAATTAGCAGTTAATCCCCTTAAATTGAATACCCACACATACTCACCCACACACACACACACACACACACACACACACACACACACACACACATGGTGTTTGTCGTTTGGTGTTGATGTTGACGACCCAAAGAGCAACAGGAGCAATAGTGGGAAAAAGTAACAACAACATTTACGCTTGAGCTACTCGCGAAACGATTGTGGGAATGGGGGATTCGGATTGAGATTGGGGATGGGTCCTAGGATTATGTGTGTGTGGTGTGTGTGTGTGTGTGTCTGGCAATTAGCCAGAGTTGCCACATAATACGCGGGGATATAAATGTTTAAGATTTTAAGTTGACTCCGGGCATATCTCTTTTGTGGGTTTTAGTTTAGTTTCTAGTTCCCTTGTTCTATGATGCCATGGTGCCATGTTCTATGCTTTCTTCTTTTTTTTTTCTACTTCCTTTTTGTTGTTGTTGTTGTTTAAGCTGTCAGCTGAGTGTTTTGTGTGGTTTGGCTTTTGTGGCCAGTTGGTTTTTGGCTGGGTTAACCCCAAGGCTAAGCCCTAACTAGTTGTGCGAGTGAGTTGAGTTGAGACGAGTTGCGTTGCGTTCAGTGCAAGCAATTTTAATCCCTCTTCAAATTAAGCCTCTCCTCTCGACTGCCACCCCCACCCCTGGCCAACAAAAAAAAGGTTACGCTTAATGCAAAGTACAATGTGAACGCTACGCGGATCAAATTTCATCCCCACCAGACAAAGCCCAAATACCTACCAAAAAAAAAAAAACAAGGAGTGAAGTAAAGAGAGAAGAGAAGGAACAAACCGAAAGACATACCAATGCAATGTGGCGACATTGTCGACATCCTTTTCTGAGTAAGGACGTCGTCGTCGTCGTCGTCGTTGACTAATAAACCTGGCACTCCCCTTTTGGCCCATTGAAAAGCCGCTCATCTGGCCGCGTTCTCCTTGTCTTCGAGACTCATCCTCCTGTTCCTGCTGCCCGCTTCTGCCATTGCGAGCTCCACCTTTTCCCCCTTTTTGCATTTGCAGTTCATTGGCAGCGGATTAAAGCACCGCGCACTCGCACAGACGCACAGAAAATACAAAAGACGCTTTGCCATTGGATCGATTTAAAAATGGAAAAAAAAAAAAAAAATATATAAAACCCAAGCTGAAAAGAAAAATCAGTTGTGGGTATTAATGGCCTCAATGCCGGCTGAAGGGGCTGACGGGTGGCGGTTTGAAGCGGGCGACCGGGCGGCCGGGCGGGGTAATATGCATAAGCACCATTAACTTGTACTTAAAACTGTGCCAGGTGCTTGAGGAGCAGCAGCAGCAGCAGCAACAGCAGTTCCACCTTCTTCTCCTCGCCCACATCAGCTCCTCCTTCTCCACCTCCACCGCCGTCGTCATCGTCTGGTTGTAACTTAATGCCAAAACTCGCAAGCGGATTATATTAATCAATGCTGCCAACTAGGCGTATGAGTATTCAGTTTCCTCTCTTTTCGCATTTTAAAATTCATATTTTAATGCCTTTACCCCAGCCACCCTTCATTCAGTTCTCCCCCATACGCCCAGCGACTTTAATTGAATCAATGCAGCGTACAACAACAACAACAACAACAAAAATAAAGGGAAATATATGACTTTGTTTGGCTTTAAGCAGGAAGATTTAAACGTAATGCTAGCCGAGACCAGGCCAAGCTCTCTTGCATATATACTTATATTCATCGATATATATATATATATATATATACTATATATATATATATATGTATATATGTATGTGTGGCCTATAATTCACTCACACGCAGACACAGAGACAGAAAGACACAGAGAGTCAAAGCGTCTTAAGCGCTAAGTAGAAGCAACGTAAATAAGTAATATTGATAACTAAAGTGATTAAGGTTGCTCGCCCGCCAAGGCTTTTGCTTTTGCTTTCGCTTTGTGTCTTGTGGCCGGGTCTACATCGACTTGGCCGACCAGGCCAACAGAATCAGCTCAGCTCCTCCAATGTGTGTGTGTGTGTGCGTCTCTGCCCCTTTGTGTGTGGCAATGTTCTCGCTCTCCCTCTCTCTCCCTCTCTTTTTGTGTGTTTGTCGCCAAGACGATGATTATGATTATATGATGATAGTGAAAAAGAATTTGCCACTTGATGCCGATTCCAATCAACCGCCGACCAATCAACCAACCAACCAACTAACTACGCCTGGGTGGCCTGCATCTTGGTATAAAAAACAATTAAGCAACTTAATAGCATTATGCAAATATTCAGATGCAAAATGTTTTTGCAATCGCCATAAAGGCTTACCATCATCTGTTCTATGTTCTCGTGTGGCTAAGATTAAACTAAGCCTGATTTCAAATACATAAAACAAATGTTAAGATTTCCCTTATTATATAATGTGAGCCTCGTTAGTTTTAGAAATATTAAAAAATATTTGGTATTTGGGAGTGAAATTTACCAAATTAACTTTTGTTACAATTCAATTTCTTCGACATTTTATTTTAGTTTTGCTTTAGTCAAAATTAGCCAAAGAAAGTTTATCTATGTTTAGTTGGATTATATTTCACTTCCCAAAAATTAAAAGTTGATTTTGATCATCGATCTGTCTTGTTGTTGTTAGAGTAATTATTGCTCCTAGACGTGGCGTTTTAAGTAAACTCTAATGAAACCTTTTAAACCTTTTTGAAACGCTCTTTGCAATGGAAATATATTACTTAAAAATAGTTCGATTCATCATGGATTATTAGTGGTTCACTTCTGAGCTTCTCCTCATTCTCAATTGAAATTTCTTATGTTAAGTGAAATTCTTTTTGGGTTGACATTTATTTGCTGCAGTCAATGACTGATTTCATTTTTTTCATCTTCATTTTTTTTTTCTTTTTGTTGTACCCTCTTTTTATTTTTATTTTTTGGTGCGATTATTTCTGGTTCAACAATTTCAAGTTGATTTTTGACATTTTGTGCAAACATTTTTGTGAGTTTTGTTCGAGTGTGTGCGAGTGTGTGTGTGTGTGTGCGATTGTGTGTGTTTGCAGACATATTATCGACATTTAAATCCCTTATTTTTTGTATGTCCTTTGGGTTTATAAACAAGCATAGGTCTGGCTCTCTCCCTCTCTCTCTCTCTCTGTCTCTCTCTTTTGTCCTTGTTCTTGCCCTTGTCCACCACTTGATGGTATTTGACAAATTGTGAAAATCCTTTTGTGGCAAGCATGTTCTTTTGTGGCACAGCCGCCGCCGTTGCCTGCACACATGAATGCAGTTTTATCCAACAAGTTCATATTTTTAATCCTTTTGTCAGAAGGAAAATACATATTTTGAATGCTTATTTGCATTCTTTAAACATTTTTCAAGTTGGTTCGTCTTGTGAGAATTGATGGGATTACCTCCACAATCAGAGATAACTTGCCAGTTAGTTGTTTTTCATATTTACTTTTGGCTCTTCACTTCAAATTGACGTCATCAATTAATCAATCGTTTCGCTTCCTATTTCAATTGCATAAGTTTGCATAGCATACATAAATCCTTTTCAAGTAACTGCCTCTTGAGTTGGTCTAGAAAGCAGGGGGAGGGACAAGAGGTATGCCACTTTGACCAAAAATACACATCATAATCCCTTTTGTAAGGATTTGGCAATGGCTTTTTCTCTCTTCAATCGGCTCACTCACTCGACGACGACCCGAACCCGAACTCAACGACCTGCATTCAATTATCGTGTGACGCAGTTGTCCATTGTCTCAGACTAGATGCTGCTGCCATCTCCATGTCCTTCATGGCAAAAACTAATGAAGTGCTGCAATGCCTTGAGCAGCCTGCTAATACCACTAGAGACCAAGACTTTCCTTCTATTCTCCGCCATGCTCCCAGTTACCAGCTTCAGCTCCTTGCTCCTTGCTTCTTGCATAAGCATGTTTTCTGGTTTGCTTCACAGACAAAGCTTAGAACCACTTAAGACAATCCATTCAGAGCGAGAGCGAGAGCGAGAGCTAGAGGGACGGCCAGATGGAGAGGAGGGTCAAAAAGAAACCAAGGGGCTGAGGCTCTGAGGTTGGCCAGTTCCTTGCTTGCCTGTTTGTTAGCTGTTGAGTTTTTCTGGCCTCACCTGATGATGGTCCCAAATCAACAACAAAAAAGATTAAGTCTAAGACACACCACACACACACACACACACATACATACACACACACACACACTCAATTCCATGCATAGTTTTACATGTCTAAAGACAAAAAATGAATTTATTACACAACCCAAAAACACAAAAAGCTGAGACAATTGCCAATTCCAGGAGCAGATGGGGTTAAGGGACAACAGGAGCAGCAAAGACAAGACACAAGAAGAAGAAGAGACGGGTTCAAATAAATTACCGCCATGGGCCAGGCTTATTTCATTAGGATTATTTTGACTAACATTTACAACTTTCTCTGTCACTCTCTCTAACTCTCTAACTCGAGTCTCTTTTATATAGTGAAAGTCATATCAAGGGAGATTTCTTGATTTCCGGCTGGCTATTACAGATTTCGATTGTTTTAGTCCCGGATACAGAGCGCTTAATGCAGCATTCTGGCAAATGGGGTGTGGCCGTTGTCGGCGGCGGTGGGGGCGGGTTAAGACGCGTAAAACGAAAACGATAAAAGAAAAGAAAATGCCTGGCGGCATTAATTATAATCCGCTTAAAAGTTTTCAACATGTTTTTCCTCAATACACACCACCAGCCAGCCATCCATCCATTCCCCTCTTCCCCTCCCTGCCCTTGCGATTTCGAAAATATTCCTCTGACTCAGTTTTGAAAGAAAACAAAATGCAACACAAAACAACAACAACACAAAAAAAAAAAGAATACAAATTATTCGCACATATGCATATGAAAGAAAAGATCATTGACTTTGAATTGGAACGAAAGTCTTAACACCCGGCAGCAGTTGCCCGCCTATAATTAACCGTATTAACCCCTAAAAGACTAACACACTAAACACCTGCACAATAAAAAGCCTTTGAAAGGTGAAAAAAACAAAAGGTTTTTCGTAAAGTTTTTGTTAAATTTAAATGAGTCTATCTAGACGTGAAAGAATTAGTTATCTTTGGATTAGGCCAAGTTATGTGCTCACAATTGGTTTGCTTTTTTTTTAGATCAAAAATGGTTTTAACTTTAACAGTGTTAGGTAATGTCTTAAGCATTCATTTGCCTTCAGTGTTTAGAATTAAAAAATTCAGTCAGTGATCAGAAAAGAAAAGAGCCAAAATTTGGTTAATTTTGGGATACTTCTTTGAAACTCCTTGCCTCGTTTTGGGCTGAGTAACTTTTCCGAGACCTCCTTAGCTTTGTGTTCCGACTGTCAAGTCCGTGTTGGTAAATGAAATGAAAGTCACATTTCGAAATGTTTTCAAAGAGCAAAAAACAGTTTATTTGAAGAAGACAATTTGTAAGCAAAACATTCCAAAATAAAAAAAAAAAACTCTTCTCTCCTCAGTCGAGTCCTTTTGTTTTTCAAGCTTAGTTGCAGCTTTTGCGACCTAGCCTTTGCACAATTTTGAGTTGAGAATGATTTTCATATGGTCTTAAAATGATTTTTCATTTTTGTTGAAAGAAAGTGCCAAGAAGGATATGCAAGGCGAGTCCCAAAAAAGGTGTGAGACAACGTGTGTGTGTGTGAGTGTGTGTGTGTGTGTGGGCTTGAGTCTGTTGTGCAAAGTTCTTAAGTCGCCTCACAAATACTTTCTACGGGTCTGAGGCATTATAAATTAAAATGCACACATTAAAAATTCCAACTAAAAAGAGTTTGCAATTAAGTAGGACTTAAGTTGAAGTGTAAATAAAAATTTACACACACACACACACACAAACATACACACACACGCACACACTTATGCAGAATGAAGTCCTTTAAGAAGCTGAGCTGACAAGACATTTGGAAAACTTGTAGCAATTTCCCTAAGACTATTGCTTAATTTCCGGTCACTCTTGCTTTCGAAATTTTTTCTCAAGGAGTCGGGGGAATTTGCTTGGCAGGGGCAGGGGCAGGGAAAGGGAAAGGCCAGTGGTCAACCCTTTTCTTTGGTTATTCTTCTTGGCTTCTCAGCACCTCCCCTCCACCACTCGTCTTAGGATATTAAAAACCCAAATCACTCAAAATGATTTTAATAAGTAAATTATGAACATTTTGCCTATAAATAAACAATCACACAATTTATGCCACACACAAACACAAACACACACATACACACACACAGAGTAACAAAAACTACAAATATTTGCACGGAAAACTTTTGTATAATCCTTTTCCTTTCTTTGTGTGCGTGTGTGTTCGAGTGTTTTATGTAAGGATTAAATCGTTTTGATGTCCTTCAAGAAGGTAAAATTTTCTAATTATTTGCTGCTGGCCAGCCAGCCAATTGGTCAATTTCTTATGTGAACACATTGAAAACTTGCCAACTATTTTATGCCTGAAAAAATTTCTTAAAAGATTACAAATTCATATATATATATATAATAAGAAACTTGGAATTTAAGTTTATAGAAGATGGTGGCGGAGGATGGGAGGGAGGGGGAATGGAGAAGGGTGGCTTTTCTGGTTATTATCCTCCCTTTCGGCTAATAACCATTTATTTTCAACATTCAATTTAAGCAATGCCAAGAAAAAAGGAGAGGCGGAGAGGCCAAAGAGATTGCCAGAATTTGATTATTATACCCTGTAAATAGGAGGTTAAGAAGTATATCTTAACTGCTCCTTAAAGTAGGCAAATAATTGAAAATGGAATATTTGAAGCTAAATTCAGAAGTTTGACACAATTCTAATTGGTCATATTGTGTATTATATATTTATTTTTCTACTATAATGGATTTTATATATACTAGATATTCCAGTCCTCATATTTGCTTTCAATATTTCCTACTGTCAAATCTTTCAGTTTTTATCTTTAACTTTTATGACTCGTAGATATTAGTTTATATATTTTTTCCTCTACCTTTTTTCTCTTGCTTTCCTTTTTCTTTGTAGTTATTTAGTTGCTTTGTTTTCTCTTTGTTCTTTGTTCAATTCTTTGTACTGTATATTGAAGGGCATTTTTTTTTTCATTTTTGCTTTTTTGTTTTGGTTGCCCTCATCCTAGGACTTGTTCTCTTTTCAATATTCATGCATAACTCCGATTCAAGTTGTAACATAATTTTTATTGAAAAGTAATTGAAATAAGTTTTAAAAGGACTTAAATGGAATCTTCAAATTCTTGCAGGGTATTTTTAGAGTCGTTACAGCTATTCGCTTATCGAATTATTATTATTTTCCATTGCCTTCAATTCTCAGGTTAATAAATCTTAAGCCGCGTGGCTCGTGGGGAACAAGAAATAATTCTATGTGGAAATCGTTTGTCAGCTTAGGTAGAGAAAGTCAATGTCTGGTCTGGCGGGAGGATTGGGGGGTTTTTTGGGGGGGTATTTCTCTTAAACATTATTCCTTATTCCTTTGCATGGCTCTTCTTGGCTTTTAAATTCAATTTGTTTTTACTCTCTGGTTGTCTTGATTATTTTTCCACTGATAATGCTAATAAGGATAAGCCGCCGTCTAGGATGTCTGCTCTCGGTCCAGAATATGGATGATGGCCAACTTAAAGTGTGCAGGAGGGGAAAGCATTTCATTTTAAATGGTAGCTGATGATGCAACAATTAGTGGCATGCTTCATTGGTTGGCTTTAGGCTCTACGAGAGTTTTCACCACAAAATCGCCAAAAACAACACACACACACACACACACTCGGCATAGTCATGTGGTGTGGCAGGTGCATTGAATCCGCTTTTATTTTGCGAATCCTACTCAGTTGCATTGCCCATACCATCCTTTAGCCCCTCGATCCCCTGCCATTCCATTCGAAATCATGGTTGCAGGGATAATGGATTTAATGAGTTTATTATTTGGTTGCGCCTACACAAAATTCCCGTCCATTGTTGTCCTATTCCATAGGCTCAGTCAACATTTTGGTCAGCTATTTTATAAATGTATGCTAAATGGTATGCAAAGGGGCCCAACAGAAGGGGGCAGAGGAGGCGTACAGCATGCACCATTAGCTAAATTTCGCAGCTAATATGTAGAAATAATAAACTGAGGCCTCAAAAAAATAAAAAAAAAAACAGCAAAAATAAATATGCCTGGGATTTTTGGCACTCCAAATGAGAATCATTCAATGGATTTCAAACAAGAGACGAGAATGCTTGTAATCAAAATTCTAAAGAAATCTTTAAAAACAACAAATTTGGCAATTTCCTAGGATACTGGTTGTTGTTTTTGGGATTTCATACTTATCACTCCTTAGGGAGTTCTTCTCATTAGCATTGATGAAGTTTTTATTCTTGAAAAATTGTACTCAAAACTGGTAAATTCGACATGAAATTGACTCATTAGAGAATTATTCCAATTAAATATTCTTCTTTCAATTAATATTATTTATAAGAATCGTTAATAATCTAAGAATTGCCTGCGCCTTTTATAAATTTTCTTTAGATAATAAATTATTATAAGGACTATATGATAAAAAAAACATTCCTTAATAACAATCGCAAAAAAAAAACCTTTTTTTTATTGCGACGTTTAAAGAAAACAAAGAGAAAGGGTAAAGATAAGAAAGTTATTAAGGGGAAAATTAATTTAATACTCTACTCAAATCAAATTCCCTGCCTAATAGAGAAACAGTTAAAAGCTTTAACTATCTTTTGCAAGGGACCCATCCCACCTGGCCAAGGACTTCTGGTGAAAAAGAATTGGCCAATTCGAAGCAACTTGGCCTTAATGATTTACTTTTAATGGGTCAGGCAAAAATAATTGGCAAAGAGGGCCTAAAAAATTGAGCCCAATTTCTTTACTTTTGCTATAGAATGTGTGTGCGTGTGCGTGTGTATGTGTGTGTGCGTGTTAATTATCTATATAATATGTATAGATATATATCACTGATTCATTTATTATTATTATTTTTTTTTTTTTTTTTCTGTGATTATTTAATGAATTACAACTTATCCCTCATTTGTTGGGTGCCTTTTCAACCAGTTTTTCAGCTGGCCGCAGCTTTTTTTTCCTACTTACACACACAATTGATGTATTTATTTTTAATGCCAATTCGCCCTCCAATGAGGTTTTCATGGCAATTAAAAGATTTGCATGGCCAACATACACACACATACGCACACACTCACACACATACACAATGAAAATCGCATATAATTGGGTTGAACTTATTTTTTTTTTTTTTGTTTGCGTCGGTCAGCCCAGTTTCTTTTTGACTTTTTTTCGATTGAGGGAAAGGGGCAACTGGATGGGCCAACCAGAATGCCAGAAATTGAAAAGCGCCAATACCAATCGGCTGGCCAATCCTCTGACCTCATACCATTCCCTACCCACTCCGCCACACTCCCCCCCCCCCCCCCCCCCCCCCCAAACCGTTCGCTCATATGCTCTGATCTCTCTCTTACTCATTTTGTGCTCTGCTTACAATTTTTATAATTGGAATAATTAATAATACCATTATGTAGCGAGGCTTGGGCTTTAAGCCTATTTGCCTTTGGCCCCTACTATGCCCATCCCAATACAAATTCCTGTCCCTCGATCCGATTCGTTGCAATTGCAATTTTCAACTTTGATTTGGTTCCAAAAATATATTTTTCGGCAAAAATAATATTTAAGTAGATAATGGACAGAAACTAGTTTAAATGCAAAACAAAAAACAAAAAAAAGAGTAATAGACAGCATGAGAGTGGGTAAAAAAAAAGGGGGGCGGGGAAAGGGGGGAGGGGGGGGTGGTGAAATGCCTTTATTAATTATTCCATTTAAGCAGTTTAAAACCAAATGCTGTGGCTAACCACATGAACACAATAATTTATTATAATTTATATATTTTGGGAAAATATGTTTTAATTGCTTATTTAAATATTTTGGAATACGATTTGCACTTGAGTTGAGTTAAACCGATTAGCAAACTGATTTTTCCTCTAATAAAATTTAATTCTAAATGTCTAAAATTTTTGCATATTGCAGCCAAATCACTTCCATTGCATTGTGTGGTGGAATCGGTGCACTCCCTGCACGCCTCCCTGACCATAGACAGTCGCCAGCCCTGGAAACGGCGACCCAATATCGAAACAGACAGTTATGTGATTATAGCCGCTGCCACGCCCTGGAGTGAAATCGTTCAAACAGCCCTACAGCGTTTGGGTTACTCCCAAGAGGTGGCCAATACGGCAAGAGGTGGGTACTCATCAAAAGATTCGATCTCTCTCTCTCTCTCTCCCCCTCAGCTATTAACTGATGGTCCATTCTATTTTTTTGACTAGGCTCTCTTATCATCAAACATTGGAAACCCATACCATTGGAACAGATCTCCGATAATCCGGCTATACCCGTTAGTGATATTTTGGGTGAGCTTACCTCGGTGATCACTTTGCGCATTGTCATTCTAAGAGCCAAGACATCGCCGCTGGGCGAGATCAAGGATAAATTGCTCAAGTTGCTCGTCCTGCAATCGCATGCTGTACTCCGCTCTACAGGATGTCCCCTGGATGAGGTAAGTTTTGAAACTAATTAGACATTCACTTTGAACTTTCACTTTGCCGGCGATGAGGAAACATTTTTAACTAGTACCTAAGACACGTCATCATGATGAAATGGTAAAATTCTATAATGATTTATAAGCGGTTTATGAGACAAAGCACACACCCACACACACACACACAGGACGAGAGAAAATCAGGGGGGAAGGAGGCTGAGTCTAGGATATTATCCGTTGTCGTCTTGAAAAGTAGCTAAAAACTTTTTGCACAAAACTCTCGAAACTCAAACCGCTAATTTGTGGCAAGTGAGGCATAAACACACACACACAAACACACACACGCATCAAGTCGTATATATTTTCTTCCTTTCTCTCTTTCTCCCTCTCTCCATATGTATGATTTGCATATGAAAATCATTTGGTAAATGTTTTGATAATGACTACAAAGCAAAAATGTTGTTGCCTGTTAAGCCTGCGAGTGAATTCAAAGTTGAGTTCATTTATTTGGTTCACTTAACTAATCCTTTTTTGCAATAGTTTTCAGTTTTTAATCAGCTTTACGCTTATCGTCAGCTTCTTCCCCCCCTCTCGCCATCTTTCGTTCCCCCTTTTACACTCTTTGTCTGTCTGTGCATTTTGATTGAAATCGGTTTGAAAGGCTTAGGTAACTAAAGGAATTGAGATTTAGCCAAGGATTTATGCTCAAAATAGGTCGAAAGAATTACATATTTGTAATTCAAAAGCTAGCAAAAATCAAGTCAGTTACATGGTAATTAATAATACAAATATTTACTAAAACGAATTTAGTTGTTTTTTTTTTTAATGGGAATAGACCCAGAAATCATCTCAGTGCTTAGCAACGTGGAACTTAACGACATCTTAGTCGTTTATGTTAAGGTAGTTGGTAGTGCTTCTGTCGAGTTATCTCCACTCTGAATGGGGTAAAAAGAAAAAGGCTTAGAGATAGGTAAATTGGCATTCTTAGGATCCTTAGACCAGAAATTCAGCCACACACACACACAAGATAAGCAGCCGGCGAAGTCATTACAAAGTAACTTCATTTAAGATTCTCTTTCTCTTGTTCTCATGCTCTCTTAGGTTAGGTCTTTATCACCTTTGAAGAGGACTCTATCTATTATAGATAATCTCTTATTATATTTCATTCAATATTTAATTTTATGATAATTGATGAAATGCTCAAGTAAATTTTTGGCGAATCTTTTAAATTACTTTTCTACCCCCGCCCCCCCCCCCCCCCCCCCCAGTTGGGTTATTGCGACTTAGCCATTACGATTGCCAAGCGTTCCTTTCGTTATTGCACTCACATGACCCATATTTTCTGTGTTTGTGTGTGTGTGTGTGTGTGTGTGTGTGTGTGTGTTGTGAGGGCACAGGCTAGTCAGCGGCTTCTACTCCTCGTGCTTTTGCTTTACGATAGATATCATTGCATTTGGATCATAAATCACCTAGTTCACTATCATCATCAAATAGAAATCACGGCCCGAAATACCCTTCAATTGATATTGTGACTAGAGTTTTATTGGCCCTGATTAATATTAGCAAAGCAGTCACTTGCCCTCCCTCTCCCTCTCTCTCTCTCTCTCTCTCTCTCTTTCTCTAATCACATGATAAGCATTTTCCATAATTCTCCCAGCAACATACACACACACAATTTCTGTTGTTGTTGTTGTTGCTGGTGATGGTGTTACGTGTTGTGCTGAAGACCTAGTGTCCATCTAAAAGGCATAGGTAGAAAAGGTAGCCATAGAACATTACAAATGCGCGATAGGAAAATCAATTTAATAATACCCCCGAACCTAAAGTCGGCATAAGACAACGCGTCAACCCATTTTATTTACAATTAGGTGTCTGTCCCACACTACTACACCCCCTCGTATGCGTGTGTGTGTGTGTGTTTCGAACAGCTTAAGTGATTTGGGGCGCCTCCTTAGCTGATAGCAAATACCAGCCAACCAACCCATAGAGACATTATCTATTCTATGTCCATGAGCAGAAGCTCACGTATTTGGGTGACGAGCAACAGGAGAAGGCCGTGGCGTAGGCCGTGGCGGAGGCGGAGAAGAGAGTGGACTAACAGCAGAAAGCCATATCTTTTTTTGTTTTCGAGCATTTAATTCATCGGTAGCCGTAATATTGAGGCTCCGAGTGTATTCGAAATATCTATCTGTATCTCTCTCTCTCTCGAACACGAACAGAAATTCTATTTTTGTATTCTGTTTCACTATTTGTTAAATTCAATTTTAATCGCATAAGCTGCTATGTCGTTGCCTATCGAAGAGAGACTATCTACCTATCTATCTATCTCTTTGTATGAGCCCCAAGAGGTACGAAGCGAAGCGGAGCGTCAGTTAATATCAGTTGGCTTGGTGGCGGGTTGAGGAGAAGGGAGGGGGTTTTCTGAGGGTCTCTGCTGTTTTATGTACAATATCTATTTAGCTAGCTGTGCTGTTGCCATATGATATCTATCGGTTACCTATCCACCATTTATGGCTAAGTAAATCCCAGCACTTGAGGGCTCTTACCTACTCCGATTCGACTTTATTCCTGGCGTGATTTTTATGACGCCCGCTTAGTCTGTGTCATCATTGAACTGAAGGTCTCTGTGGTCTTTGCTGTCGAACAGGGCCTCAAAATATATTGTTGCGTTATATATATTCCTGATCGAGGGCCTCCTTTTAATGCTCTTCCTGTCTGTCTTTTTGCTCTGTTTTAGGTCACGCTCTCGCAGATTTGCCGGAGTTCGCATCAGAATACATATGCCATGCCTGGTGGGGATATATCGGATGATTTGCGTCGCAAATTCGATCAATGGTGGTCGAATCAATTGTCGCCCCAGGCCACAGCGATGACGCCCAAAATGTTGCCCTTCATGACGGCGCCGTCGTCTGTGCCGGTGGGCGGAGGACCCAACGAAATGGTGGACTTCCCTGTGGGCGTGGGCACTGCAGCAATGGCTGCGGCCGCAGCAGCAGCAGCTCATGCCGGTTCCATGGGCAGTCGGGAGAGTCTTTTGCTGGCCAATGAGGCAGTGGCTGCTGCCCATCATCCCAGCGCTGGCCAGGGAGGTGCTGGAGGTGTGGCCACTGGTCCTGGTCATCACACTAACATGCTGGTACATCCTGCAATGCATCCGGCCATGCATCCTTCGATGCATCACCATCATCATCACGCTGGCTCCCATGCTCCTCCTCAGTATGCCAATCAGAAGACTCGCATGCGAACCAGTTTCGATCCGGAAATGGAGTTGCCCAAATTGCAGAAGTGGTTCCAGGAGAATCCCCACCCGTCGCGCCAGCAGATCCAGACTTATGTGGTGCAATTGAATGCCCTGGAGTCGCGACGGGGTCGCAAGCCCCTGGATGTCAACAATGTTGTCTATTGGTTCAAGAATGCGCGAGCTGCCCAGAAGCGGGCCGAGATGAGGGGCAATGTGACCACGACAATGAGTGCCCTGGGACATGCGGCCATGAATGGTTATCTGAGTCAGCACCATGGAGCCCAGTTGGGACAGAACTCCAGTTCGAGTGCTGGAAGCCAGCCCAGCATGAGCATGGGCAATCTCTCGGGCATGTCGCATGACTATCTCAAGAGTCCGATGAGCTTGAAGTCGGAGGATATTGATACCATGTCCCAGCACTCCGATGACATGGACGAGGATGCGCCAGTGAGTCGACCAAATACTCCACAATTGCCGCTCTCACTGACCACCCATGAGAGGAATCGCAATTCCCCCCTAATGGATGGCGACGAGGAGCACGACGAGGATGAGGCTGCAGCACCCACAAGGGCTAAGAGTGAGATCAGCGATGTGATCAATGGCAACTTGCATGAAGATGAACGCCAGCAGCAGCAGCAGCAGCAGGAGAAATCAATTGATGAGCACAAGGATGATATGGTCAAAGAACATCCGGAGGGAGGACACACCGAGCAGGATCATGAGCAAGTACCCGATGAATCGGCGCTCAATCACAATAACAATGAGAATGAGTTGGCCACCCCGAAATGCCGCAGCACACCGAAAGAGGAGGAGGACGATCTGGATATGGATGAGGATGACTTGGAGGACAATGACAATGAGAACGATGCCAGCCACTTGGATGAATTTCGTTCACCCTCGCCGGCCATGGATGGCAATTTGGTGGCCGCCTCGCACAAGGATCAGCAATTGCCCTTTCCCATGGTACCCAATTCCATGTTCTCCCAATCCTTCATGTACATGAGTCACTACATGCCAGCATTTGGCCAGGCGGCAGCTGCAGCGGGACACACCGCTGCCCATCATCATGCCGCAGCGGCGGCGGCAGCTGCAGCAGCTGCTGCTGGCATGCAACCGAATGCTTTAACCGGTGCCGGACTCAATCTCTCGAGCATCTCGAATGAGGAGCGACGCAAAAGGAATCGCACCTTCATCGATCCGGTCACCGAAGTGCCCAAATTGGAGCAATGGTTTGCCATGAATACGCATCCATCGCACAATTTGATATTAAAATACACGGAGGATTTGAACACGATGCCCTACAGGTGAGCACCCCGACCCCCACACCTGAAGCCATCAATCGATTGATTCTTGACTAACCCATCTCTGTCTTCTTTTCCTGCTGCTTCTTCTTTTTTTTTTGTCGATCTTTTTAGGCAAAAGTTCCCACGCTTGGAGAGCAAGAATGTCCAGTTCTGGTTCAAGAATCGTCGTGCCAAGTGCAAACGTCTTAAGATGTCGCTCTATGATAGCAGTCAATGTGCCCAAATGGGTGGCCTGGGCGCCTTTGTGCCCAAATATGAGGAGAGGGACTAAGAACAGAGACCAGATCTTCGAGCCCACCTCCCTCCCCAAAAAAAAAAATACTAATCAAAACTAGCAGCATTTTTCTGTACATAAAAAGATACTTTTTTGGCAGTCCAAAACAAAAAACGAAGATGAAGAAGAGAAAACTACTTTTTATTAAAACTTTAAGTATTATTAGCAGCCACACACAACCACACAGACACACACATACAAACACACAATCCCAGTAAGTGGAATATTTAGCAAAAAATAATAATAATATAAAAAAAAAAACATGAAATAACTAGAGCAAAATAGATAAACTACTTATACTTACTACCTACATATATACATATATACATACATACATACATACGATTTGTATGTGTTAGATATAGCATATAGATACGATATGATTCAAATATAATTTATAATCGCAATGAAAATCAACTTCAATTTCAACTAAATCTTATCAAATATTTCATAATTCTCTACGCCTCTCTCTCGCTCTCTCTCTCTCTCTCTCTCTCTCTCTCTTTCTCTCTCTTTCCTAACTTGAGCGTTAAAGTTATTAACGAACCAAAGAAAAGCCAGTTTATGTTTTT
Organism: Drosophila nebulosa; assembly: GCA_024703675.1. NCBI lineage: Eukaryota > Metazoa > Arthropoda > Insecta > Diptera > Drosophilidae > Drosophila > Drosophila nebulosa. The sequence continues at coordinate 8,485,639 of CM045725.1, read as the reverse complement.
TTTGTGTAAAATCTGTAAATATTTTTAAATGTTATATACTAAGATCAGCCTCTAATGTTTTAAGTTTTTTTTCGTTGCACACACACACACACACACAATGAGACACACACACACAGAGATACACATATCCACCCAATTGAAACGGTATCTAATACCGAAAGAAACCCCATTGCAAAGTTTTGTTTCATTTAGGTTTTTTGGCCAAAAAGAAAAAAAAAACAAACGACAACAAAAAAAAAATTATCAATTTCATCTGCAATTATCTTAGCTATACACGAAAATGTTTAATAAATTGTTCCATTAGTTATATAAGAAGCACTCCTCCCCCCTCCCTACCGTTCTTTTCATCCCTCCTGCAAACCCAACAGGAAAATGAAAACAAATCACACACAAATTGAGAATAAAAGTAAATTAAATAAAATTATAATATGTAATTTATTACCATGCATGAATACATAACACAAATACCAATACAGACACACACACACATGGACAAAAAAACACCCACACATACACCTATATATATATATACATATATATACATAGATACATAAATAGTTATATATATAAAATATTCCCAGCAAATTATTAAATGATTCAATAAATACAATTTTAAATGTCAAATTTAAACTAAATATTTGCGCTTTTTCTTGGGTCTCCTTGCAAGGAAACAAAAGTTATATCCTTCATATCAATAGGAAAAATTTAAACTCAAATTCGCCATAATTCACAATTCAGAGCAAAATTTACGAATGATCTTAGTAGGCGGGAAAGAATCTTATATACATATAATATATCTTGGTAATTAGTTTTATTTCTCAGTTGCTTAGAAAAGTTGTTTAGAAAAAAAATATCAAAAAGATTACTTTAAAGTTAAAAGGTTTAAATTTCTACTAATTGATCTTAATTGTATTCGTGATCGATTCTTTTCGGTGGCTTCATCTGATGTGCCACGGCTGGTGTCCTGGTCCAGGCACCAATTTGTTGTGATTTGCAGGAGAGACTACAATCACACGGACTTCAAACTCACCTATTTTCCGGTGATATTTGCATATGCCCAGCCATTACACAACGACCGAGTTTATTCTTGACCTAATCTTTGTCACTAAAAAAAAACTAACGCCATACAAGTCACTTGAATGAAGCAGATGTCCCTTTTGGGAGAACACTTAACATTTTCCTAATTTTTTCATTATCCTTTATTCCCTCCACAAGGTACATTTTCTCTACTCCCAACACCTTTTCGAATAAAATAAAATAAAATGTATTAAAATTGATCATAATCATATCATAAATACTTTAAGTTGCGAAATTCTCATTTTGTCAAGAGCTATTGTGTGTAAGTAAAGAAAACATTGGGATAAAAAACGGCTATATTTTGATTTTTGATTTAGTAAATATAATTTTGAATGTAAGCGACTTTTCTTTCGTCCTTGAGGATATAAAGTTTTAATTCATTCTAAATGTGTGCAAAAACTTCATAAATAATAAAAAGTTTATTCACTATTTACTTAGTGGATTATGCTAATTTCGAATCTGTTCTACATTTCTTGTAGCGGCTTTAATTAGTGGGGGAAAATTACCATCATTAATTTCCATTTTAAGATCGTCGTTTAAAGGATCGTTCTATATGTCGATGTATTTCATTTCTTCCAAACCAAAACCTCGATCCTGTTTTACACAAATAGTTTATAGACTTCATCCAACAGACATCAACCAAAAGTTTGGAAAAATATTTGGTTAGTACTTTTGTGCTCCAAATCTCTATTGCATGTTACTTTACATAAGAATTTGTTTGTCCTGCATTCATGAGGGTGAATCACACAGGTTTATAAACAAGATAATCATTTTATCCCCTTACATAATTCATTCTGTACTATTTTTGCATCGTTTTTATCCCCTTTCAAAGAAAAACAACTTGTTGAATCTATCAAAAAAGTTTTATTTTTCAATTTGAGTTCTATTTTATGGGTTTCATATGTAGGCCTAATGAATCGATGCTCCCCCGTTAAAATAATTCTAATATCTAAAACTAGACCTTTTCAACATGAATTGAAATTTGGCTCTGCCCTCGTGCCCTTTGTGCTTCCTTTCATTTCACCTATCCCTTTGCTATTTTTAGTTTTTTCTTCTTTGGGATATAAATGTCTTTCTTTTCATTAGATATTAATTACTTTTACTTATATTGCATTTTATATGCTCTGCTTTGCACACTTTTATGATGCTGTTAGTGAAGAAAACCAAAATTAAAATACATTAACGAACAATTATTTCTATTCTGAAAACTTTTATCATATTCGTTTCAAAAAAACGAACGAAAAAAAAGTGGGAAAAACTGACTAAAACAGTTTCTTGGTTGTTTCAATGGAAATAAAACCAAACTAAAGCACAAATGTGAATGAGCTTTTTCTTATTTATATCTAATATTTTATTTAGATTAATATTAATATTAAGAAATCCTTAAGAAAAGACATTACTGATTTGGTTAAACTTTTCTTCATAGACTTGCAATTCGTTGCCTTAGCTTCTCCATTTCTTCTATTCTAATTGTGATTATTTAAATTTAAATTTGTGTCCTTCTTTGGTTGAGCTCATAAATTGTAGATAAATGCATTCACATATGCGGTTTCTGATGACTTATAATGTGGGTAAGCGAGAGACGAAGGAAAAGTAGGTAGAGGCTAGGGCGCCTGTATGTGCGCTGGAGAAAGGGTCTCCTTCGTTGCTCCTCGGGCTAATGTGTTGCAATCGTAATGTCTTTGGCAATTTCTCAAATTCTTTCTTTTGGGTTTTCTCATATTTTTTTTTCTTATTTCGTTTAGTCAAGTCAAGTTCTGATAAGCAAAAGGGGAAATAAATATGCATATGTAAAGAGGAAAATCAGAAGGAGGAGCAGCAGTAGCAGAAACAGCAATTTTTGAGACCAAACGGCGGCGTATGAGTTATCTTTCACTGCTGTTGGTTCTTCTGGTCGGAGTATATTAGCCAACATCTTTCTTTTTCTTTTTTTGCGGCAGATATGAAACAATTTATTAGAAGCAAAGTTCACTTCTTTTCATTCTTTATGATACGGGGACAGTGGCAAGGGAAAGGGCGACGGGTAACAGCTATTTCGCGGTTACTAAATCAGCAGTCAACATTATTTCTTATTTTAAGTAGGTGGAAGGTAAAAGCCAATGGGTGTGGGTGAATGCGCGAGTGTGTGTGTGTGTGTGTGTGTGTTGGATGTGCATCATTTGTTATCGCAAAGTTTTAAATTAAAATTGTGTGCTCTGTTTTGTGGCTGGTTATGGAGAAATAAGTAAAACAGATACAATTTATGAGCCCTCCTTAGGCTTTGCCACATATTTCACATATTTCACATATTGCACTGGCCTTTTATTTATGTGTATTTTATAAATGAAACGAAAAGCTCTCTTAAGCGTATCTCGGTCATATTAGGCATTAAACGGATATGCTTGGGCTGAAACCAATTTTAAAGCAATTTCCTGTATCTATTTCTGCATGTAAATAAAACGTGGCATCTTTTCGGCGTATATCCGAATTCTCCACATGGCCCCTAAAAGATGCCACGGAACTTGCAAGCCGGGACGCCTCCCACATTACATTGAAACAATTTAACTTTATGCAACAAAACGGTTTGTATTTTTTTTTTTTTTTTATAACAAAAGGGAGTCCTCCATAAATCTGTATTAATTCCCGGTTGACCTCATCTTTCTTATCGGTTAAGAATTTCTTTCTTGTTTGACCCACAAGAATTTGAGCGCTCCGGAGTGAATTAAAAAGTTCCTGATGACATCCCCTTCGACTTGGTCTGAATCCCAAAAGAAATTCTGTTAGAGATCATGATTCAATAAACTTATGTTTTAAGCAGACTTGCCAATTGTTAAAATGCTTCTTGAGTGGGCCTAAGAAAAATCAAAGAAAATATTGGTTGTACCCAAAAGTATTTTCTTTTTTTCATAGCCCCCATCATGCAGGCACCATGGAAAAGAAGTCCCGAATTGTGAACATAGAAGTGAACTGCAAATGAAAAAACCAACTAAGTATTCGGCTAAATCGATGGTCCATGCTTACTTATTAGAATGATATAAGAATAAGGAAAAATCAACTGGCGCAGTTTCAAACAGCAGGAATATCTTCTGAAATTGTCTTCAAGAACGCGGCTAGGTCCAATCCCATCGATTTCAGCATCTATTGTTATAGAACTTACGATACGTCGAGAAATATACAACAGTACACGAACTTCGTTGTCGAACCGATGGGGGAGAAGAGCTTCATTCTGTGTTACCACGTTATACGACCACCAGGAATCGGTCATCCTGGATAAAAAGAAAGTATTAAGAAAACCGATTGTCAGGAGCCAATGTTTGCAAGCTTACCACTGTTTGAAATGAACTTTTTGCAAGGATATAAGGATAAAATAAGGAAAAATCGGTCATTTGAATTTAGATTTTATTCACTTCCAAAAAATTATTTATATTTTTTTTTGTTTTTTACGTCCGTTCACCACAAGCTCCAATAACTAACTGAACAATTAAATGAATATTTCTCGCTCGTTGCAAAATCAATCGAAAAATTCTGACACAAACTCTCCCGCCTACTTTGATGCGGATTTTCAACCCAGAGCTAAAAGAAAAGTATTCTGTAAACGAATATACAGAGGAAGCTAAATCGAAGTTGTTATACCCTTTTCCAACAGTGCATATGAAGAAGGTTAAAATAATCTAACAAGCAATAAATTTTTTCTCATGGGCGCTATATTTATGTCATAGAAATCCGATCCTTACAAATTTTATTAAAAAGGAAGGCCAAAACAAAGGTGACGAAAATGGTAACGCATTCTTCTCTACGTTAGAAACATTTTATTCATTTTATTATACTCTTTGCAAGGGTATAAAGAAATTATTTAATTTGTAAATTATCATAGTAGGCGGGAAAGACTTTGTACATTTGAAGTGCCTCCGAAATTAATTTCATTTCTTAGTGTATTTTCAGTTGCTCTTGTGTAGACCTAGAAAAAGAAACTCAAAAAATATTACTTCGAAGTTAAAAAATCTAAATTTAAACTAACTGTCTATTCTTTAGCATCTTAATCCTTACTGTATTCCCGATCGATCCTTTTCGGTGGCTGCGTTTCATGTGCCACGGCTGGTGTCCTGGCCCAGGCACCAATTTGTATTGATTCGCAGTTTTTTTAGCTACGATTAGGGACCACCATCAAACGGACTTTAAACTTATATCCAATGATATTACTTCGGAAATTGGTAAGTTTACTCACAACGCCCGAGTTTATTCTTGACCAAATCTCTGCCATTAAAGGAAAATTAAGGTGACAGCGTTACAAGTTAATTGAATGAAGCAGACGTTTCTTTCACTCGGCTTTTACTTTTTCCATTATCCTTTATCCCTTTTACAAGGTGCATTGTGTCCTGCCCATTTAATATCTTGTTCAAGCGAATCCAATGGGTCAAAGATTACGTTAAATCGGTCTCTTTAATTTAGAAAATTCCTTTTTTCCCAAGAGCTATTGTGAATTAGTAAAATAACATTTCCTGCATATAGAAAAAAGGATATAAAGCTTTACTGAATTTTAGCATTTTTGAGAGTTTTCCTAATGCTCAGGTCGCCTTTCTACAGAAATTTCTCCTTTGCTGCAAAGAATTTAGAGGACTTCTTTCAGGACTCGCGAATGATTTCAGCTATGCATACGATTTTCCATTTCCCTGGCATTTTCTCCGAGCCAAAGAGGGGCGAAGACGAGTATGCGGAGGGGGGGCGGAGTAGCTGAGATGTGTAGAATTTCAAAATAACTTTATCCATTAATTAAAATTGTTAGCATTTTGCACCACGCTGTGGTTGGCTGTTTTGCTTTTCTGCGGTGTGTGTGTGTGTGTGTGTGTGGGTGCTGAGCCACGCCCACAATAAGCAACCAACAAACTGTTTTTTTTTCTTTTCAAGGAGGCATTAAAAAGCAAGTAAATATACATAAACAGCCCCAAGAGAGGAAGAGAAAGAGAGAGAGAGAGTGAGAGAGAGAGAGAGGGGGAAAGAAAACGCATTTACATAGTTAACATTAACTACCTACCGCACTTTTCTGTGGCTTTTTCTCCAACTTTTTCATAATTTTGCGAAATAAATCTTGCTTTCCACCATCCCCTCTTCCCCACACTCTGTGAAGAGGCAAAACTTTTCACCCACATAAATCTGAGTAATGCAATCATAATTAAGTGATGCTTGTAAGAAAAGGAAAATGCTGAAGAACAAGAACAAGATCTGAATGCAACAAAATGTTGCACCGAAAGAGGATAATTGTCAATTTATTAAGAGACCAGAAAGAGTCAGAAAGAGGCAAGTCTAAGACATTCGGCGGCAATTAATGCCAAAAAGGAACTTTGCCAGCAAAGGACATACAACAGGCTGGCAAAGAGGGTGGCGGGTGGCTAGGTTGGGAGTGTGGTGCAGTGGGGTCGAGTGAATAGTTTTGCGGCTTTTGACTGATATGGCAATAAAACTAATGAGCGTGCGAGCCAAATAGTTGACAGTGGTTGGTTTGGTGGTTGGTTGGTTGCTTCGCTGGCTTGTTGGCTGGTTCCCTTTGGTCCTGGCGGCGATTCATTTGCCAAATTGACTGCGCAAACAAAAATAAATACGAGAAAAACACAAAACAAACGACCGTAACGAAACTGAAACTCAAATGAATAAACGCAAAGTCCAATTAAATGGTCATAAGTAATAATAATTCCGCTTTGATTTGTGACATTCGACTACAACCATTGAGAGCAGGTCAAAGAGGGGGTGGGTAGGGGGGATGGAGAGAGAGAGCACTTGTTCATTTAGATCTTTGTCATCGTCGTCGTCGTCTGTCCACAAATTAGTTAATGAGTATTTTTAGTATGATTTTCATTTGGATTAAAGTTCCCAATCTCTGTTCCTCAGCCAGCCACTCGCCCCTTGTGACAACTTCTTATCTGTTAAGTTGGCCAATTAAAAGGCAATTCTTTAGTCAAACTTTATCTCACTCGTCACAGAAGACGTCTTAGGACTTTAGTCCTGGGGGGAAAAAAAAAAACATAACTACACATACTCTTAGGGACACCATTAAACCTTTTTGCCTCCTCTCGACCATCAAATGATAATAATTCTTGTTTAGCAAAAGACGACCTAAGAGGCTGAGCCCAACTGTGAACCCCAGCCAACAAAATGGGCAAAGGGACCAAGGATATTCTATTGCGAATATGACAACATGGGCTTAAGTCAAAAGAGCCAAAAACTGACACAGACACGAACTCTCAGTTTCTCCTCTAATGGCGGCGGCTGCTGCTGCCGCTGCTGCTGCATTGGGCGATTATTATTTATTTTCTTAATTACGTCTTAACATCCTTCCTTCTTTCCTTCCTTCACTGCGTCCTGAAAGGAAAGGGCCACCTGACTAGAAGAAACTGCCAAACTGGCTGGCCTGGCATGCATTTGCCTCCAATCTTCTCCACCTGCTGCCCAATCCCCATCCACTTTTTCACGTCTCTCTGTTTTGCTGGCTCATGTGGAAAATTGTGCGTCTATATCGCACATGCTACCCTCGGCCTCGGCCTCGGCTACTACTAAGCCCTTTCCCATGTCTGGTCTTGTTACGGGCCAACTTATCCTTGTACCCCTCCCCTAACCATTCTTCCTATGCCTTATCGTACCCCGCTGCCTTTGAATTCAGCTGCCTTTTTGTCTTTCGGGGAGGGTAGGGGGTACGCGAGCGTAATAAAAAGACTTAACAACGCGAGTTGTTTAATTATTATTTATGACACTCGGCTCTCTCGCAGATTATTGCCTAAAATTTCTTTAGGAATACCAAAGTTGGAGATGGAGATGGAGATGAAGGCAGATTCCGGCAGTTAGATTGTTGCCCCACTTTGATTTACTGTTTCATTCGTTGTGCGACTATTTAAATCAATTGTAAATTCACATTTCACATTTAGTAGTAGCTCTAACTCTGAGCTCAATCTCAATTCATTTTCATAAAATCCAGTAAGATGAAAACTTTTTGCCTTTGCCACATAATTTACGATGATAATAATTATGACCAGAAACTGTGAATTACCCCCAAGGGAGGCTAAGCCAAGGTGTGGAGACTCCACTGACCAAAAACTGAGACGTAGACAAGGACAAGCACGACCACAAGGACTCGTAAGAAGAAAAAAATCTCTGAAGAAGAAGAAATCATAATCCCAATGTCAGGCGATAATTCAAAAAGTTGCCAAAAAAAAAAAAAATAATAAAAGAGCATAAAGATCAGACATTATACAACGGAAAAATGAATATTTAATATATAAATATACCAAGATTTATGTATAAGCACACAAAATGAATATGCATGCCAAAGAAAAAGATGTTTAAAGAAAATCCCATTTCTAGGGAAGTTTTAACAGTTGTAAAAATTTAAAAATGTTCATTATCTAAAATCTAAACACTTTTTGGCAGCACTTTCTATAGAAAAACTTGGATATTTAATAAATTTTGTATTAAATTAGTCAAATGCCACTTCATAAAATATTTTTAGAGAATAGAACATGAAAGACGAAACAATTCATTATAAATTATTTCTAAAGAATTGCCTTGCATTATAATACTTAGCTTCGATAACTAACTATGTACTTGGTACGCTTATAGATAATAGCTCTTTTAAAAAATACATTGCATACTTCGAGGCGCGGTCGAAACAGCAGACACTAAACAAATTGTTATGCAATTGACAAGTTTTTCTAAAAATGTATGAAAATTGCAAAGTGCGTTGTGAACGATGCTTAAACGGTTCACCTTAACAGTGTGCCACAAGTGTCGGAAATTTATTTGAAAAAATTCTCAGGTCTTATATACGAATTTTTTGGAAACCAACCAACTAACAAACCACAATATTAAGAATAGATTTTAAAAACCATCAAAGATTGCTTAGTAAAAAACTGCTGACACTTGCAGCTGCATATTCATTTCTCTTTTTTTTTTTTGAGTAAATTTTAATTGGAATATCTAAGAGAAGAGGCAAGAAATTTTTGTGCTGATGCCTGGCCAAAAGGAGAGAATAGACGCTTTGAAGCAGATTTGCTTATTAAAGGCGACATCATCCCACCCAGTTGGTCCAACGCAAGGAGTGAGCCATAACGCCGCAGGTATAAATTTCATAAAACTAATACGAATTGATTTATGGCATTTTGTGGCCTGGCGAAAGGCTTGCAAAGAAAACACAAGAAGGAGAAGCAAGAGATGAAGATGAAAATGAAGGCGGAGGTGGAAAGTCTTAAAAATGTTTGCCAGCAGAATGTGCCACCGCTTAAATCTCTTGTGCCCCCATCTCCATCTTCAACTCCATCTCCAACTCCAGTTCCCAATGCCCTTCTTAACCAGGCAGGCACCCCCTGGAGGTGGAGGTGGAGATGGAGGAGCAGAAGCTCGAGTTGGGGGATTGCTATCAGTGACTGGCTGGCATTTTTCGCTTCAGAAGAAAACTTTTCTCGGAAAATGCTCAAGGTGCACTGTCAAAGGAGGAGGCCAACTGAATTGGTTATGTGGTAAGGTATGTGTATGTGGTAAGGGGGTTGTTAACCACCCTACCCCTTCCACTCTGACTGCCACAAATGCTGCTCCTTCAACGTTTTCCAATGTTCGTCTTAAGCTTATAATTCATAAAGCATTTAAGTGGACAAAAATCGAAATTTATTGCTATTTAAGATATTTTACGCTCGAAAGCATTTGCAGCATTTTGATTTTGATTTTCCTCGAAATGAAAATGCCTTTTGGGCTCACTCTCGCACTCTTTCTGTGTGTGTGTCTCTGAAATGAATGAATAATAAATATAATTGGCCAAAGAAAGATGAAAATGCTTTAAGAGATGTGTTTGTCTTTCTTCATCTATGAGTATGCAAATTGAAGTTCTAACCCAAACCCCAAAACCCCCCAAACCAAACGTTCCCATTCATTCCATAGCATCATTTGCCTGGCCCATTCCAAGGACATTCCGTGGTATTCTCTTTATGTTTATGTGACATATCGTCCTGCAGATAGAAGCAAATTGTTTTTTTTTTTTTTTGCCTCTCCATCTTCCTCATCTCATTTTTGGGCCATAAAAATGAAATCTGCAGGCGTTAAACCATAAAAATAATCAAAATCACACGAATGAGGAGAGCTCGTTTTCAGTCTTGTGTGTGTGTGTGTGTGTGTGTGTGTGATTAGAAGATGCCACATTACACAAAGTGATGGAAGGTAGAGAGGGGGAGGGTAATATATATATATCTTTATGACATCTGCAAAAGGAAATGCTAAGCTAGCTTTTCGCTCTTTGCCATTCCGTAACTGGACTTCCGCTTTTGGCTTTTGGGTACCTGAAGTGAGTTTTGGCTTTTTTTTATCATTATTTCCAACTTGTTCAGTTTCCTCTCCTGCTGCTGCCTGTGGCAACTCCTGGACACGCTTATCTGCCCGGAGTCCGCCAGCTGTCATTCACTCACATTCGGGGAGAAACTTTATTCAGCCTCGTCCTGCTCCTGTTTCCGCTTCTAGTCTCTTTACTCTGGTGGTAAGTAAGTGCCGCAAAAATAAATAAAAAGCACTTCTTTTTTTGATTCCTTTTTTAAGCGCGGAAAATCACGAAGAAACTTGCAAGAAAATGCTTCAAAAATCATCAAAAAATAAGAGAGAAAAAAAAAAAAAACCCTCACCCAGATTAGATGAGAGAAAATTCAGAATCAATCCATTAACAAAAGCATACAAAAACGCCAGCATGGTCCAAGGACGACGGCGACCATGGAGAAGGAGGTGGAAAGGACCTTTGCGGCATTAACTTGTGATTTCAACTGTGCAAATTCCCAAACGCCAGGGCTGACTTTGCATCGAGGCGGCTGCTAATTATCCCACTGTGTGTGGATGGCGAGAGCGATTGATGGAAAGGGGCGGACTCGGCGGCGGCGACGGAGGCGGCGTCTCGGCAACAAAGCCGTTGCGCTTCATTAAAACGGCAAGGACACACACAGACCCAAAACGCCATACTTGCTCATTATCTGTGCAGTTATCCGCGTGACTCTGGGCAACACATTTCTGAATTTGAATTTGTATATTGGCTGACAGACTGACTGACTGAGGGACTGACTGACTGACTGACAATGCCTTTGTCAGGGACCAGGCGACCGACCGCATTCAATAGTGAAAAGTTTTATTGTGATGGTGCGGGGGCACATCCTGGCTGAGCTTATCAGGGTCTTGGCATTACGCTGACTTCATGCATATTCCACATCGATGTTTGAGACACTCTTCGAGAGCAAAGAGCATCAACTTTGATTTTTCTCTTCCTTTCCAGCGGTTGCCACTCATTTAAAAAAGAAAGAAAACTCATACCCTAACCACTCATGACAGTTGTTTGACTTGGAAATCTTTTTGAGAAACAAGCCATAGCCATAGAGCTAAATCTTAAAAAACTTAACAACCCAAAATCGAATGAAGTAAATAGTCAAGGAGACGTAAACAAAACAAATGTCGCAAGTTCCTAGGACCAAATAGCGAGCACTTTAGCGCACCCAGCGGCCGCATTTTGGTTCCCAGTAGAGTTAATTCGTCTGTAGATGCTGATGGAAGGATGAATATTGCGTGGATGGTGTAAAAATAATTGCCTAATGCAAGAATTAATAACTATTCAATACTTTTAAACTGAAAGTATAAACAATCGAACTTTCCTGTAATGAACTTCTCTGAAGGAAAGTTCTTCGTATATATTGTGTTCGAAATCATTCGTTTCTAAAGAAACTGCTGTCTTTTCGGGTCCCGACTGTATGTTTATACCTTATATCTAAATCTGCAACACAAAATATAGCCAAAAGATCCTATTAAAATGATATATGCCTCTATTTGGATCATTTTAGGATGTATTTTAAGTGTCTTTTTGTTCACCGAGACAAAAATGTTACTAAATAATCTTAGTTCTTAAGAAATCTGGTGATAAAAAATTATTTCAAATGTTGGGAATATCATATTAATGTGAGATGCCAAATGGCCAGACCTCTGGCAGAACAGCTGATCGACTTTAACGACGCTTCATACGAAGAAAAGAGAAACGAGCAGGACGTGTTTACGAAGAAGGCAACGACCATTTAAGAGTATTTTTAAATAAACATTATAAGTACTAATACCAAAACTTATTATCTATCTACTTATATGAATCTTTCGAAACGGGTACTCTGTTTCACATTAATATTATAATTAATATAATATAATAAATTTAAGAAAATTAAAGTAAACTCTTCTAAAAGTGTCACAATTTCTTTCTTTTATGGTAAAATTTTATTCTGTTGCTTACTCGTTTATTAGAGTATTTCAACGTTGCGTTGCCGCTGTAATCTTTTTTCATCTTTTTCTTCATTCTAGTAAAGCTTCCGGTTCTGTACTTTGCCGCCCTCCGCTTACCCTTCCCCATCCCCCCGCCATTACAAATATGCTGCTGTCAACACGTCAATGTTGCTTCTATTGCCGTTGTTGTTGTTGATTTTCGTTTTAAAATATTTTTTTTTATTTCACATTGCATCTTTATCGCTTTACTTTGCTTTGCTCTGCTCTTTGTGTGTGTGAGTATGTGTTGGTGTGTGTGTGTGTGAAGGCGAAAAAGCGTCGTCGTTTCTGTTTTGCGCACGCTTCATTACAATAAATCCGGTTAGGTTAGAGGTGTCGTCTGGGTCGGTCCACCAAACCCCTCCAACCCCCCGCCACCCTGCCATTTTGTGGCTTGTGGAATGGGTAATTTTAATGCCCTATCAGTCGTTTGCTGCTTGTCCTTGTAATTTGTTGCAGTTGTTGCAGCTGCACTTTATCATATGACAAAACGATTCAATGTTAAATGCGGCAAGGATGAACAACTTCGTTTGCCACTCCCCTCGCCCTCCCCCTCCCCACCAAGACGCCAAAGTGTGAAACATCCTTACCTTTTGGTGAGGGAGGAGTGGAGTGAAGTGAGGGTAAGAGTCGCTACTTTAGTTTTTTCACGGGTATTTGGTATTTTTCTTAAGGGGTAGACAATCAGTTGTTAGTTTTTGTTTGTTAGGCAACACTGTCACTTACGCAGTGTTGGGTTGGGCTGGGTTCGGGGGGGCTTATCTGGCGGCCTATCTTATCAGTGGGAGTCGCTCGGTCTTCATAGCAAGCAGGTGAGTAATTTTTTTTTTTTTTTTGTATTTTCCTAACCCTCAATCAGTATTAAATCGCGAGCTGAACGAGATACTATTGAAAAGTCAAAACAAATCGTTGAAATCAATTAGAAAATGTAGCAAATTCCTCACAATGGCAGCTCTTAAAAAATATACATAAAGATCTATAGTGAAAAAACGTTAGAAATCTATATAATTAAATTGACTTACAATTTCAATTACAAATCGTCAACGCGCGTGCGTTTGTGTGTGTGAGTGTGTGTGTGTGTGTGTTGTTCCATTTTTTTTTGTTGGGATTGATAAGATAAGAAGCGGGTTTTCAGTGCATTAAACCAAATACATAAACAACACCAACAGGTGAATATTCAACCAAAAGAGACTATATACTATATATATATATGTACATATATCGGAGGAACTTGAAATTCGACGCAATTTCAAATTGCGTTTAATTAAATGTGCATGAAACCTTAAAGAAAATCATAATACAAATAAGGATTAAAAATGCCCTTCCTAATCGGTGATCAATAAAAATTTAATCTATGTTGGTTTGCCACCTTCTCTCTCTGCCTTCTCTCTCTGTTTCTCGCAATCGGAAACTCCCAAGGCAGCTTTGGTATATTTAGTCATCGATTTGGAATGGAAACTAAGGCATCAAGTTTATAACTCTATAAAAGATTGCTACTAAAGTTCAAATAATAGATAAACATAGCGAAGAGCAAACTCAGATTTACTTTGGCTTTAATCGCGAAATCGCTTCATTTTTTGTTGTGGAATTTCCGTTGTTTGATTTAGCGTCCCCTCACAGCTTATTTGTGTGTTCCTCACCTGCAAATTCGCACGTTTATGACCTCTTCTTGGTCTCGAGATAGCAACTCATTCATTTGCAATAATTCGTTGACTTCTTTTCTTCTTGACGGCTAAAAAAAAAACTCAAAAAAAGTTGTGAATGAAAAAATGTGCGAACCGTTCCATCTCTTAATTGAGCATTGGGAGTATTGAAATATTTAATGGAATTTAAGAAAAAAATGTAAAGCACTGGCAAATTTAGATTTATCTATGTACACACGTTGTTTCGCCTTCTTGGTCCTTCTTCAATGAGGCAGAAGTTGCTATTCTGCAGCGCCACCTGGTGGCGAGTGGCATCAATGAGCAATGAACCCAAACCTTTTCCGTGTTCCAGTAGTTTTTGAGTTTCTTTTTATATGAAGATTATTTTCTTTAAGGATTTGTTTGAACTGTCAACTGATTGTGAACCATAGAGAAAGATGTAAAGTATTATTTTTCTTCATTGAGTTGAATAGTTGTCTTTGTTTAGGCAAGGAAACTTTTTCTGGGTAATCCTATCTCTTTCTTTTTTTCAGTCACTCGGAATACAATTTTCTTAGCGATGTTGATACATTCGAAATACGCACGACCCAGTTGAATCAGATTAGTGTATACATTTTTATTTTATTATTTCTGTATATTGTATTACAATGTAGTCAAATTTATTTGAAATTAAGATTTATTCACTGGAAATCGATTTGTAGGTTTTAAGGCTTCTCTTCGAGATTAAAAGGCTGTTCACTTTAGTTGCAATAGTACACAAAGTCACGACCTCAGTTATAATTACAAATTACAAAAAATTTATACTAGGAAAATATTAAAAACCGGTTTGAGTTAAAGCAGAAAGAACAAGGACCATGCGAAAATATTTTAGAACATAAAAACTAGTTGGATAAATAAATAAAATCTCATCTCTTGGCGAAGCGTTCTCGGAAATATATATACTTTTTACAGCAATTACAGATCAGATCAGATTAAAGCAATTGCAAACAGCTTTTGTTCAGTTTCAGTGATTAGCAATATTAAGGAATTTTCTTTATTGTTTGCAAAAATTGTTGGCAAAATTCACTGCCTCTTTTACTTCCAAAGAGATTGTTAACATTATCTTCTTTTTGTTTCGAAAGATTTCAATATCATTTACAATAATCGTAACTAAGAATTCAAGATATGGAAAATACGTTTTTTAATCAAGGAAATTTTAATTAGGGAGCTGATGTAATTTAAACCAAAAGGCTGGTCTAACTTCGACCCATGTATTTATATGATAAAGTCACACATTATAAAATAACTAACTAATGACAGGGAATTTAAATTTTTTTAAGTGTTTTTCATTATCCCATGGAAATCAACAAAGTTATTGATTGAAAACCCTATTTTCGTCGGATATAGTGGCTCGATTCGTCTGATTCCGAGATATACAGTGCCTGCAGTATATATGAGATCTAGCCTAGTGATCTAGGAGAAGTTTGCGCGTATAGACGGACGGAGGGACTCATCTTATTGTGCTAATCAAGAATATATATACTTTATGTGATCCAATATGCTTCCTTCTATGCATTGCATACTTCTGACCAAAATTAATATACACTTTTTACAAAGATATGGAAATGACTAAACGGAAACATTTGTATATTTGCAGAGTTATGTTGCCCATTGTGATCTGGCTGCTGCTGGGTCTTGGCTCTGGCATTTTGGCCGTAAACTGTCCTTGGCCTTGCAAGTGTACGTGGGTGGTGGACAGTCTCTATGCGAATTGCTCTGGCCGTGGCTTACAGAGCTATCCACTTTTCGACAACAATATACCCATTGAGCACTTGGATTTGTCGGGCAACAGATTCATTGAGTTCCCCACCCAATATGCTGACATTGACTCGCTGATCTACCTGGACTTGTCGGACAATGCGATCTCGTTTCTGGATAGCCGAAGTCTGATTGGTTTCACCTCATTGCGCACCCTGCTGATGGCCAATAACTCGATCAGCAGTTGGTCTGATCTCAACCCAAGTGAGGCCTTCACAAATGCTCCTAGCCTGAAGCGTTTGAGTCTGAGTGGCAATAGCTTTGGTAGCTTTGGCAGTGAAGAAGCTCCGCAGCAGCTGAAGAGTCAATCGCTGATTGAGCTGGAGTTGGCAAATTGTGGTATCAATTCGTTGGGGGGCGATCAGCTGGTGAATCAATTGCCAAATTTGGAACGTCTCTCACTGGCCAATAACAAGGTGGTTCAACTGGCCGCCTTGCCCTCGAGAAGTCTGAGGACCCTGGATCTCAGCAATTGCAGTATTCAGCTCTTGTCATCGCACTTTATTGAGGCTCTGCCCAATCTGGAGGCCCTTAACTTGTCCAGGAACACAGAACTGCAGTTTGGCTCACCAGATGAGGACCTGATTATGGCCTATGAGCTGCGGAAGTTGGAGGCCTCCCACTGCAATATGGATGAGATTGATCTCAGCGGCTTGCCCCTGCTAAGCGAGGTCGATTTGAGTGGCAATCTTTTGCGCTCGGTGGATGCTCACACCTTCGAGAACAACACATTGCTGGAGGTTGTGAATCTCTCGGAGAATTTCATACGCCTGATTGGCATCGATGCCTTTGGCAACTTGAGGCGTCTGAAAGAATTGAATTTGGCTTACAATGAAATCGCTAGATTGGATCGAAATGTTATACGGAATAATGACGTTTTGGTTGAATTGAATCTAAGTCGAAATGTCATCCAAAAGTTCACCAGAATCGTATCGAATTCAGTGCGAGTAATCAATATGAGTTGGTGTGAGATCACATCCATCGATAGCTCCAGTCTTACCAGTTTGTCGGCCATACAGAAATTAGATTTATCCAATAATCTAATCAGCGATATACCCAATCTGATGCGATCGGAAACATTGCAGTCACTGAATCTGGCCAATTGCAGGTACTATCCGAATCCTTTCACAAACGAATGAGATCTTTATGGCTTCTTCTCCTTTCCCTGCAGACTGTCAACAATAAGAAACAATACATTTCGAGAATTTCCCGAATTGGCCGATCTGCATTTGAATGGAAATCGTTTGACCAATCCCATTGACCCGGAATTTTTCCGTTCTAACAAATTCTTGGACCAACTCTGGCTGGGGGATAATCCATGGATTTGCGATTGCCAAAGTCCCGAATTTGTGGAATTCTATGATTTCATCACAGTGAAGCCAGCAAAGGTTCGTTGAATGAATTTTGTGATCTATAAGGACGATTTTCAGAGTTGTTTCCCCCCTAGATCAAGGACAAAAATCACTTGCGATGTGCCTCGCCGGCTCCGTATTACGGCAAATTGTGGGATCATGCTTGCATTGATGAGTGGATGGCCAGATCGAAGGGTAGCAATGGCGAAAAGGCCTGGTCTGCCATTATGATAACTCTCTTGATAATTGCCGCTCTGATCTTGGCCTACGCCTGCATGCAAAAGTTTCTACGTAAACGTAAACGGCGTCAAGATCATCGGGAATATGCGGACAATCATGCCGAAGCGCGTCGCATGTAAGTGAATCCATTGAGGACAACTTTCTAGACTCATTCATTTCATCTTTCAGTCGGGACATCAATGAACGCATGCTGCGGGAGGAGTCCACATCGACAATGCACATTGTCCAGGAGGCTCAAGAGGTTAGCTTGTTGCCCTCCTACGAGGATGCATTGAGGATGCCAAAGCCAGTGCGTCCGGCCAAATCCATGGGTGATCTCCTGGGCAATGATAGACCACGTTCGCGCAAGCTGCAACGCTCGCAAACCCACGCGGATGGGGACAATTCCCAGTCGGAGAACGAAAATGATAATGACCTGCAACTGGACAATCGCCAGAGGTTCCGCAGTGTGGAAATGCTCTCGAACCGGGACAAGGAGCGTACTGCTCCACACGCACGAAATCAGCGACGCACAGGCTACGTGGGTTACACCAATCAGTCGGGCAGTCGTCGCTTCAGCATCGAGGATTCCCGCTTTCCGCCTGCTCATCTGAAGTCGCAGAACTTGCAGAGTGCCGAACAAATTGGCAATTTCCAGAGCTATGAGAATAGTCCGTACACGAAGCGAAAGCCAAAGATAGCCGAGATTCCGCCCTTCAAGAGGGTCAACATGATAGCCGATAGTGTGGAGTTCCTCACGGATAACGAATACGAGGATATTACCGTAGGCGCTGGCCGCAGTCCGTTTGCCAAGCGAAAACCGAAGACGCCAATTGGCCAATTGCCCTCAGAGACGCAACCGTTCCAGGTGATTACAGCTCAGGTGTATGCCACGAAGGAACTGGATCCAGCTGTAGAGGATTACTTTGGGTCGTCGGCCCAGAAGAAACAAAAAGAGGCTTCCTCCTCGACCATTGCCAGCGACTTTCAGCAGCTGGACGAACCCGAACTGACATCATTACCTGATGAGAATCGATCAAATATCTCCACATCGGACGCGGAGCAGCAGGATCTGGAGCGCGGCAAGCGGAAGAAGCGCAAGAACTCCGCCAGTCGTCGGGTGAGCGGTAGCTTCGCTGCCGCCAGCGGCAGTGTGTCCTCCAGTGATGCTGAGGCGCAGGTTCGCAAGCCCATGCGAGAAACTCTATTCTAAGTCGCTCCTACTCCCTTTCTTTCACATCCCACATATATTTTGTCCATTTGTTAAATCCAACACGAACATTTTTATATATTTATTTAAACACAAAACAAAAGTTTTTGAATTTATTTTCAACTTGGCTCCTAAGCTAACTGTTAAACTGTTCTCTGAGAACGGATGGCTGTAGCAGCGCCACCGAGCATTGGCGCCATCTAAGCGGATGACGGTTGCAAAGTGTTATCGATAATTTTGGGTTTCCAGCGAGGGCGCCAGTGTGCGTAGTAGGGCTGCCACACTTGTATTCAAATTTAAAGCCTCGTGCAACTGTTCACATTTCAAAAATATACCATTGTTTCTTGTTTCTGTTGAAAATAAGACTTTATAAAAAGATTTTAATTTGAGACATTTATGTATAGATTGTTTTATCGTATTTATTTTTGGATTGAAAAAGTAGTTCTCACACATTTTCGAATTAACTCATCAGGTTGTTGCTGTTGTTTTCACATAATTTCATTTCACAATTGAATGCAGGATGCAGCTTAAGTAATTTACATAGATAGATATAATAGCTAGTACAAATATTGTTTGTTTATATCAAAAAGTACATAAGTATATAGTAAGTATGATTCTGTGGACATCAATCACATGCAGATGCAGGCAGGCAGGCAAAAAAATAAAACAGAAGTTTGAAAACCTTTCAAAAAAGGTTTTGGTTTTTGTTTGTAGGTTTTCGGGTTTGGGATCGGGTAGAAGAGAGATAGGGGAGAGATAGGAGAGGGACAAATTTACATTTATATAAAATATATGCTTTAACTTTGGTATTAAACTAGAGTTATGCTTAATTATTAATTAATTTACTTAGAGCCTAGACACACTACATTTGGGGATTTGGTGGAGAGGAGTACGGGTAACGGGTAACGGGTTACGGGGTACGGGAGGGTGGCGTTTGTCCTCTTACTTTTCTTATTATTGTTGTCGCTGCTGTTGATCGAGCGAAAACTAGATCTTTGCTCTATTATTATTATTATTATTATGATTATTACTTGCATACCCCTAATTACGATATAAGAAGGGCATCCGGCACCTACCAGGAAGTGGTAGGATTCGGTTAGGGAGGAGCCTTAAAAACGAATAGTTTTGCCGTTTGCACCAACTCGCTGAACTGCGCCTTGTCGGGTAGTCGGGGGTAGGGGAGGGTGGGCGTTAGGCGTTAGGTCATTCAATGGCCATTGACTACGGCTGGCTGTGTGACAGGAGTTGTGATAATATCGCCGGCATTCGATTTGCTGCGTGTGACCAACATGGGAGTCTTGGGTCTGGGGGTCTCCGTCAGCTTTATTTTGACGCGTCCCGTCTCGGGCGAGTAGACCGGCGAATAGCGTCCTGATTTGGGTGACGATGGCAGTGGATAGGAGGCATTGCCATCCGGTTCCACATCATTATTGTTGGGTTCGGCTCCGGCTCCGGCCTGTTGCTGGGCATACTTGGACGCTCTGGGCGATTGTGGTGTGGGATAGCGGGGCGTAATGGGATAATATTCATGGGCAGCCGGAGCAGTGGGCTCATGGATGTTGGGCACATCTTTGCCATTGGCCGGCGAGCCATTGCCATTGAGCAGTGGCTGCTGTTGGCTGGCTGCGTCCTTGACTTCGTTGTTGTCGTAGGGCTTCTTGGTTCCATTGCCGTTGACTATCTGAGCCTCATCCAGCTTGGTCTTCTCTCCAATCAGCGGGGAGTGCTCCTGGCCATTCTTCTGCAGGGGTTTGCCCAGCTGCTTCTTGTCCATGTCGAGCAGTTCGGTCTGGCGTTGGGCCTCGGCATCACGGGCCGCCGCATTGCTGTTGTATTTGCACCGCTTGATGGCCACAAAGAGGATGAGACCCACCACAATGAGGGCAATCACACTGAGCAGATAGTAGATGGCGTTGCTGTCATCATGCTTGCCAATTTTGGCTGCCAGAATGTCCTCCGACTCCTTGCTGTCATCGTCCAGGGGACCATCGGTTACCACGCTCGTGTCCAAGTTAGTTTGAACCACTGGCACAATGACATCCTCATTGACTGGCTGTTGCTCCTCCTCTCCCTTGCCGTTCTCGTTTTGGGCCCCCTCGAAGATGCCCATGTGATTTTTGTTGAAAACATTTGGCGAAGGTCCCTCCAAGGGCTTCTGATCGAATTCGTTGTCGTTGTCGTTGTCGTCGGTTGGATTGGCGGCCGCGGCTTGGTCGAAATCATCATTTTCAGCTATGGGAATCCTGGCCAATGATGGTATAATCAATGGGCCGCCACCAGAGCCAGAACCCTCGACATCATCCTCCTCATCCTGGGGCGCCTGAGTAGTAAGCACTTCTGCGGGGGGTTGCGGCACCTCCGCCTTGGCAATCAGTTCCATATTCATCTCGCTCAAGTCGCCGGAGCCCTCAACATCTGGGTCATCGACTGGGGATCTGGCCACCTTCTTGGCCGGCTTGGTTAGTTTCGTCTTGTCAATGGGCAGAAAATCTTTGCCCAGTTCCTCCTCTTCCTCGTGCTCTGTGGAAGCAGCCAAGGGCTGATCGCCCATCATCAGCTCATTGTCGCTCTCTTCGAACCAATTCTCCTGATGCTGATGCTCCTCCAGGCAAATGTCCTCCCGCTTCAACTGCAGCCAGGATTTGCCCCTAGCCTCCAGGGGATAACTGCAGACGACTGGGTGTTCCATAAAGATATTCTGCTCTTGCAGCCAATTGCGGACTCCCAGTGTCTTGCAGGAGCAGTTGATGGCATTGTGACTGAGCTCCAATTGCTTCAGATGCCGCAGATGGGTCAGCTCCTCGGGCAAATGTGTGATGTCATTGTGCTGCAAGTTCAGCACCTGCAACAAGGGCGGCAGCCGGACCAAGGAGGCCGATGTCAAGCGATTGTGCTTGAGGTTTAGCTTCTTGATGCGCTTGCTCAAGTGACCCGTCTCGTGGAGTTCATTGTGCGACAAGTCCACCGAGGTTATGTCCGGCAACACGTCCAATGTGTGACCCACTCGTGTCATATGCGAATAGGACAAATCAATGGAATGTATGGGTATGGAGGACACCACTGGCTTCTCGTACGATCTCAATCCCTCGGTGCTGGAGCATTTCAAATGCAGCAGAGGCTTGTGTGTATGCTGGGCCAGGGAGCAGGTGCAATCCTCGGGGCAGTCTACCTCTGCTTGTGATGGTGTTGGAGTGGCCACTGCTAGATGAACTAGCAGAAGAGCCACCAAAATCACGGACAAATGCATTCTAGACGAACGTTTAAATACTCTCTCTCTCTCTCTTCTTCTCTCTAGTTGGCAGTGAGTCGTCGTCGTCCTTCCTCCGCTCCGCTCCGTTCCGTTCCGTTCTATTCTGTTCCTTCCTTCCGTGCGTACTTTGTCCCGTGAGCGTCTTATCTGCAGAAAAAAAATAGAGTAATAAAAGCGTTTAAAAATTGAAGGGTAGAGACATTTTTATGGTTGGCAAAGCAAACCTAGCGACAACACCCAAAAATTGTAACTAAATGAAAGAGTTCTTTCTCTTTCGGCATATCGCCAAAAAGATTTGCTTATCTCTTCCTTCGAAAAACCATCGACTCAAGCGGCCAAATCTTCGTCATTGATTGCGTCACTTTTCCACAAAATAGAAACGCATACGACAAGACATATGTACATATATATCGCGATATCGGTGTTGGATTTGCTTATCGATCAGCTTGTTCATTTACAGATATTGACATTATCTGGACAAAGGCTAATTAATATTTCTTTCATACGCTATTTTTTGTTTAGTTATATATTTGCACTGATAAACTATTTGTAGTGCTCTCTTCTTTGTGTGTGTGTGTGTGTGTGTGTGACATCAGCACTCGGCACCTGACACACCTGAAACACCCGCCAGTTGAGTGACGACAACGACTCTAGAAAGTTTCGTTGAGAGTGGAAAGATCTGGCATATTACCCCAACCACACAGATAACAGGCATTTTCAGGCTGCATTTTCTTGATTTGAATTTCCCATCTTATGAATAATTCAAGTGCGCCTCATTTACAGATTGATCTAAAAGCTCTCCTAGACAGACACAATCATTAGACATGGCAGCCATTCAAGACTTCCTAAAGTGCAGGTTATATTCGGTTGCATTGTCTGTGCTACGATGTGATACTGCCCGATGTGATAATAATGATGATTAGCATTAGAATCAGACATCTAGACTCGTATATCTTGATTATGTTTAGGTACCTACTACATACATATATATATATATAGTTTGGCTAGTTTTGTTTGTGTTTTCTATATTGCGGTCCAAGCCGCTCTACTCTGATCATCTGAAGAAGGCAGCAGGCAGCAGGCAGAAGGCAGGAGGCGGCTTATCAGTTGGATTGAGCGCCAGTTGCACTTAAATTGCATCCACGAGGCAGCCGTCAATCACTTTGCGTTTTTACTCAAGTAATAAATTGGCACACACTCACACAGTTGCACACACTTACACACAGATACCCACATAAACACACACACACATACACACTCCATTGCTAAGCTAGGGCAGATTAAAGGCATAGCCGCGTATTGCCCCCCTTAGACCCCTCTCATAAATTGTCACAGAAATTGTCTCGTTTATGTTTAAGTTGTAAAAAATATTGAATGAATATTAAATACATTTGGATTGCCATATAGAAATATAATGAAACCAAAACCTTTCGATCTTAGATTGGTATAGTAAAGCAACTGCCCTTTTATAGAGTAAAAAATGAATCTAGAATATATTGTGTAAGCATTTGAAATGGTTTATAAATCATTGAAAACAAAAATTGCTCAAAAACTGTAAAAAAAATAATTCTAATTAATGAAACCGAAAGAAAGGAAATATCTTTAGTTGAGTTCAATTTGGAATACTCTTGCACTAAGTTAAATATTGGTTTAAAAATAAGAAACTTTTTTCTTGAAAAAGTCAAAGAATGTCTAAGATAAAGACACTTTTATTTAAGATTTATATTCGTTCAGATCAGGGCCTGCGAAACAGGTGGGTATAGTGGGTAGTAGTTCCCACCTGAAATTGTTGAATCATTTATAATTGTGGGTATTTACTTATTAATGCTAATAATTTAAAATTACAAATAAAATCGTTCAAAACAGAATTCAACGTCTTTTTTAATTACATTTCCCTAAGAATAAAGAAATTATTTAAAATTGGGAGGGCCCCCCGCCTATACTTCTTGATACGGAAAACTACCCACCTGGGCTAAGCATGTTTCGTCGGCCCTGGTTCAGATCATTTGGGTTTAGATATATTCAATGGATTGGCTTATATGGGGAAGTAAATAAATTTTTCTAGACTTATAAAAATTATTAATTACTGAATTGAAATTTGTTCTTTTGGTTGGTTTGATCGTAAGGAACTACAACCTTAATCCATAGCCAAATGATCTTAAAAAATTCCAAATACGAGTTTAGGAGACAGATGTGAGGCAATAAATCCTTAATCGATTTGTATAATAATAATAATCATTTATATATGTAAATCCATTATGCCAATTGACTTATTTAACTTATCGTAACTTTTTCTGAAACAAAGAAGTGCTCAATATTTTTTCAAAACATTCAATTGACAACTTTCGAATGTAATTATTCAATTTCAATAAGTAACAAATTGTTTGTGAAATTTACGGTTGCAATTTCTTTTACCCCTCACCCTTTTGTGGTAGTTGCTCTTCCAGTTCATTTGAGCATAAATAATAGAGTTTAACAAATTTTCAGGGGGTTGCTAATACATACATATGCACATATATAATTTCGGCTATATATAAGTGCTTATATATATTTAAATAAGCTCAGCGCCGTGCCACACCAATTTGCGGCACAGAAAAATCTTTATGCAAGGGCACGATCCAGCTGCTGTTGCCGATGTTGGCCGTTGCCGATGTGTTGCTGCCTCCACCTCCATTGGTGGGCAAATAATTGGAAACAAAATTGAGGCGCATTCTGCACGCAGGGACAGTGGCAATGGCAAGGGCTGGCTGTCAGGCAGAAAATGCCAACTGGAAATGAGGCGTCACACATATGCAAAAAAAAAAAAAAAAATAAACAAAGAAGACAGCAAAAAAAAAGACCGAAACCGAAACCCAAACTGAAAACGACAATGCGAAGTTGCTAGTTGCAAGTTGCCAAGGGTCTTCAAGGTCAGTGCCATTTTGTGTTAACTGCAATTTGTGACATGTGAAAAGTGGTTATTGGCTTTTTCAACACAAATTGTGTCATTTATGTTGCCCATTTCGAGGTAGACAACAGCAACAACATGGCAAATGTCTTCTTCAAATGGGCTGGTCTATTGACAAATTGCAGCAACTTCAACTTGCACTTTCTCCAACTAAGCAAAACTGAAATGTCTGGACACATTTATCAAAATCTGTCAATTGTTCGCATTTTTAATTTCCACACTCGTTCACACACTTCACAAGGTGCCACAAGGCACCTGATGATGCCTGATGTTGGGGATTGCAGGCAGGGGGATTGAGAGGATGAATTACATTTAAATTGGCTAACCAAATCAAGAGATCTTTATTTTTTGCCTTAGACTTGTTATCATAATTTGATCGTGATTTCACTTCATTTGCTGCACAGGCACGTGCACTTTGATGTTACGCCAAGCAACAGGAAGTCCAAATTAGCCCCTCTCCACTATTAAAAGAGGAAGGGGCAAGAGAGAGGCTGAAACCAAAAACCACAAAACACTTAGAACAAACCGTTTTGTGCAAATTGAAAGAAATCAGCGCCAGACATATTAAAACAAAAACAAAAAAAAAAAAAAGAGAGAGAAATGAAATTCAAAATTTTAAACGATGACAAATGTCCCAACCTTGACTTAGAGCTCCAAATGACAATAACTGAACCCGAACCCGAGTTGCTTGAGTTTCAGTCTTAGTTCCAGCTTCTGTTCTTTGCTCGACAGACAACAGTAACTCGTTATTATTATTTTGAATTGAATGAGAAGCAGCAAAAAAATCACTGAAATTCTCTACTCTAAATATTAGACGTGCCGTACTTTCTATACCCTTGCCAAAAAACACTTTTGAGTCGTCAAGTTATGCCAGTTAGATCCATCATAGGAGACTGACAATTTCTAACCCATCGATCATCGATTAAATGCTATGGATCAGTATAAGAAATGGATTAGTCAGAACTGTCACATAATGATCTAAAACTGAAATATACCCATTTTTGTATCAAGAGTATGCAATAAGAAAAAAAAAAATTGCCTCTATGCATATATATTTAGATTTGTGCAAATCTCTTCTTTTTTTTTATTTACACATTTAAATTGGGTTAGAGAGTGCGCTAGGGCGAAGGAGGAGGGAAGAAAGCGGTACAGCGGGGGCATTGTGCATATAATAAAATAATTTGGTTGGTTTGCGCTTTTGTGTTGAATTTTTATAAATAGATTTTTTTTTTTTTGCGCGTTTATGCGATCTGATAGACTAAAAAGCAAATTGAGAAAAAATGCTAATATTTCGGGATGATCACAAAATTATCGAAGCGAATCCTATCGAGTGGTATGCAAAAGAATGATGGCAACTCTGACTCTATCGACTTCACCTATCGAAAGGGAAGACCCTGAAGTTAGAAGACTAAAATTTATCTTCGTCAACTTCATGGATGAAGTTTGGCATTGAAGAATTCTTGTTTTTTGTGTGGGACTTCCGTCGGTTCGTCTAAGAAACTCGATAAGAGAAAAAAATGACGCAACGCAAAAGTTGGGAAACTGCATTAAACGTAACCAAAACTAATAAGAGTGAATGAAATTTAATGTTGTTTTCCCAAATTTATTGCAAACAATGGTTGAAAATTGTCGAAAAAAATTTAAATTTACAGCACTTTGAAAATTGCATCATATCTTTCTCTAAATTAACATGTGCCCATTAAGAGTCTTCCGACTCTTTCAGTCGCATCATAAAATATAGCCAATAAATAAGTTTTTATGAATAACGAAATTGAATTGAAATTGCACTACATTGCTGAAAAGTTTTATGTGGCGATTTGTAATGGTGATTTTCCTTAAATAAAAAGCTACCAAAAATTCAATTATAATTATTCATCGACAATAAACCTCGACTTGAACCTGAACCTCTCTCTCTCTCTTTCTCTCTCTCTCTCTATTATGTGTTAAAAAACTGTAAATCTTGGTTTATTGAACTCGAATACTTAAAGAATTTCAAAAGTTTTAAGCTTTTCTTTCGGCTTTTCATATGTGTGTTTCTCTTTCTCTTTTACTTTTTTTTGCACGCAAAAGCCAAAAGGAAAAAAAAGAAAGAAAGAAAAAAAAAACTGATGACGCTAGGCAATTAAAACATCAGGTGATTTCGGTGTGTTTTACCTGCGAAAAGAGAGGCAAAGCAGAGAGTGAATGCTAATGCGTTGACCGCAAAAGCAAAAGCAAAAGCCAAACTCAAACTCCAAAGATGACGTCTCTAAAATTTACGAATGAATACAAAGTTAGATACATGACTCAATATGAACATAATCTTGAATCTCATGGGCTCCCCCCGCCCCCAGCAATGCCCATTCAATATTTCCATTCCATTCAAGGTGATTTTATTGTCTTCTCTCTCGAGAGAGTGTGTGTGTGTCGTCATTTAAGTCAGCAGCTGGCCTCAGGTAATTAGCATATTCTAATTTTTGATATGTGCCGATCAGCCCGTCAGACAGTCAGACAGTCAGTCAGTCAGTCGGTTGTCTAATGACCCGATTTGGTGCTGGCAACCTTAATTCAATAAATTGCCACTTAAGCGAAAAGCAAAAACAAGCTAACTGGCCGATCGTAATGAGCCTAATTTATAAATATATTTTTGCCAACCTTGTCGCATTTTTCACCTAGCCCAGCACAAAGTAAGAGTTAAGTTAAATGCCAACGTTGGGGGAAATGGAAATGGAAGTCAATGCACCAAATACAAAAACAAACGAGCTAAACCAAAATCTACAAATTGTTATAAATATAATACAGGGTTATATATATATATATACATACGTATACGTATGTATATATGTTCGTCCGATTAAAACGCACAAAAGCACCGATTGGATTATCACAAAAAAGCTGAAATGAAACGCACATTTTACACTTGAACTTGACCTACGATGAGAGGGAAAACACACACACACACACGCACACAGAAACATTGGTCTATCAGAAGGGGGGAAAGTGGTTTAGGGGCAGACAGAATAAATCTGGGCAGGCAGCCAGCAAGTATCTGTCGACAGAATGTTTCAACACACACACACACACACACATCGAACGCAGATACTTTTTATTATTAAATTTACAATTGCAAATTGTGGGCTATTTTTACTCTCGGAAATACATAAAAAAAAAGAGAAAGGTGTTTCAAATTTTGTTGTTCGATTTTTTTTTTGTTTGCATATTAAATTATTCTTTAGAGATTCGCATGGAAACTGGTTGGGAATAGGCCAGGTGACACCCACGTTTCGGTTTTTGGCTAAGTGACAAAACCAAAAAAAAAAAGAAACTAAAGTCATTGAGATGAGATGACAGACGCAGAGGAAGAGAGAGACAGAGAGAGAGAGAGTTCTCTATGCCAAATGGCTTGCACTTTTTTTTATTTTGCTGACTTTTGTCAATGAAAGTTGAGGAGAGAAAAACAAAAACCTTTTCGTTTTGCTTATAACTTTTGATCTTTCTGCTCAATCACTGTGATTTTGCCTGGGATAGAGCAAAGTCTTGATAAATTGCATTTTAATTGATCAGCTACGAACGGATCAGCTTTGGTTTTCTAGACCTTTCATTGAGTAAATTAATAAGTAGTTTTTAATTAGAAACGGGTTAATTTAGTCTGACTCTAAGTTGAACTTGTTGTTTAATCAATGCTATACAATATAATTGTTGTTGTTGTTATTGATCGTCAGAGACTGCGGACACGTAACCATAATTAGCAAAATGTCATTCATCAGAGTGTTACGTAGAGCTTTGTAAGATTTGTAGCTATCTGTTAGATACTTTAATACACTAATAGTTAAAGTCAACCAGACCAAATGGCGTTAATTGTTGAAGATAACAGAATTTTTTTGGTCAGAATGATGATGCAATTCTCTACCAAAAAACTTGATTCTCTCTATTCTCTCGCTAACTCTCTCTAAGCTATCGAGGTGAATGCAAATTGCAAACAAAACATATTAGAGACAGACAGAGAGAGAGAGAGAGGGGAAAAAAAACACAATTCAATGAGAAATCAATTAAAATCCATTCGACAATCACATAAAAATCATTTAATCTTTTCAAGATGGAATTTTCCAATTTAGTTCTGCACCTGCACAACAACAAAAAAACCCACAATAACAACAGCAACAAAAGGCATCGGGCAACTTGCTTAGATGCCTTGTAGTTTAGTGTTGTTTTGTGCCAAAACCCATGATCAATTCCCCCCTTTACATTTCCCTTCTCTTTGCATTTTGCTTTGCGCACAGAAGTCGAAGGCCAGTCTTGGACCTGGGACACTCCTACTGGGTTCAAATTAGCCTGCGGTTAAGTTTTTGGTAGCAATTCTCCATGCAGAGTGGAATCGAGTGGACTTCAGTTGGGAGCATTGGCAGGCATAAAAAGATTGCATGATGATCACATGGTCTGGCCCCGTTTTGTGTGATGCATGCGGCATTGCCACATTGCCACAGTTGACACGTTAAGAAGCACGCACACAGAGAGAGATGGCGAGAGATGGAAACGATGGCCATTTAAGTGGCCAAGACTCTCAGCTACCACTAACCATTTGACAGTTATGACCACTTGTTGCCTTTGCTTTTTATTTTTAGAGGCCAAACTAGCAGACCGGCAGGCCGGCCGGCATTATTTCTTTTCGTTTTCGGCACCCACAAGAGAGTCAGTCTGCAAGTTGGCTTTCTGAACTGGTTTTCATTTTTCTGGCTTTCAATGTCGCGGCTCTTTTTCGGCTTCATTTCATTTCATTTCATTTTTTTTTTTTGGTAATGCCAATTTGCAGTCGATACAACTCAATTTTTAGCCAACTTATCTGGGCTGACTGATTACCTTCTGCAATGCCAAGACAGATGATAAACGAAAATGAAATGAAAATATATTTTTCAGTCAAAGAAGTGCAAGTGGTTTTGCATTTTGATTTGATTTTAATTGTTGATAATTAATGCCTTAATTGCACGACTGTCTAAACTTTGCAAAACTTTGCTTTATCCGACTGGCAGCTGACAGTTTTCTTTATTCAATTTTTCCCCCCAACAGACAAAGTGTGAAAGTTAGCCAAATTAGAGAGGCAAAACTAATTGACCAAATGAATGGATGTATGTATACATTTAAATGCAACTTCATATCTAAATTGGTTAATTTTTATGCCCTGAGATAATTGTCGAACTAAAATTTCCCATATAAATCCCTGAGCACCTCGTTCAACTGTCATCGTTGGCCATTTGGAATGAGTTTTCAACCAGTTGCTGATGCATTGAACGTGCCAATAAATATTGTCACGTCCCACACACACACACACACACACTGAAAGAGATTAGTCATAGTGGACAATAAAAAAAAAAAAACGTATGTGAAACTGAAATCCATTCCCAGACGAGGTCAACAACATCATTCGATCTCATGTCCAAAGTTATCTCAATTAAATGGTTACCATATGCAAATAACCTTTCCCATTGATGGACTCTAATCAAATGTTCAACATGTGCCAAAAAAATTAACACCGAAAAGAAACAAATGATTTCATGCAATTTGTTTATGAATTCCCCAAACTAAAACTATTTCTTGCCTAAGAGGCGTGAGGTAAACAACCGATGGGAATGGGATATAGTATGTATGTATAAAGAATCTGCGTCATTATGCCCTTGCTGAGAGTGTTAAGAATGAAAATTTGGCTCAGGTGTTTGCGAATGCCCAAGATCATCGAGTATTCTATCTTTGGTTCCGTCTATTTCTATGGTTCAGTTCCTAAGGTCATGAAGTTAAAACTTGGCTAATTTAATTGATATATCACAGACTCTTGTCTTGGCAGATTTATAATATGAGGGAGTGCCTATCAGTTTTAAGACTTAATGACAGTTTTTTTAAAATGACTTGATATTTCTTTTTAAGGAAGTGACGCCATCGGGGAAGGCGTCAATCCGTAGCGTGAAGTAGATCAGGGAAACCCCATAATGGGAATCAATTGTATTTTAGTATCTTCTGGAAAGAAATCTAGACTTGTTTTTAAAATCAGATCATTTATGTATATAATAAATTCATTTATGACAAATCTTTACAAAAGCCTTTCGAAGATTTGTGTAGAGCTTCTAATATTAATAGAATATTTGCACTTTTCCCTAAGAAATACATATTTATAATCAGAAAAATTGGTTGATTCACTCAACTACTTAGTGATCGGTACACAATTATAATTAATTAATTTAACTGCTATACATAGAAATGATTAGTTCCTAGAATTCAAAGAATATATATTCGATAATGTGTGGGAAAACTTGAACAAATCAGACATCACTTTTTGACAGTTGTGAAATCTGAATGAAAATTCTCAAACATTTTGCTAAGCATGAGCTCATAGCAAAGAATGAATGTATTTCAATTTCGATTATTTCTCTTTGATTATTTGTTCATTAAAATGCATTCTAATATGAAATTGTAATCGATTGTTCGAGATCTTGTTTACCTCCAAGTAAAAGAAATTTGAGGCTCCTTCATAGCTTGGAATTTTCTGTATGAGTTGTTTTTGTTTTTATATAGTAATAGTATATATGGCTTTTCCGCATAGCCCATAAGCTTTCACACTTATCTTATCAAGGCTTATCTAATCGGCATTCGGCAGTTTGCTAATTATAGATACGTTCTGCCCCAGACTTCTCCCGCACACCAAAGGCCAGTCATGTGTATGCACTTTGTGGAGGATTCTCATTGTTGACACAAGGCCCAAAAATAAGATATAGTCAAACCGATTTGAATGAATTTTCTTTCTGTTGTTGGTTGGTTGGTTGGTTGTGGAAATGTTGTTTTCTCGATTGTGCAAGGCTTTCTGTTTTGATTGGGCCTCGATAAGTGGCTTGTTTTTTCCTTATCGAAATGTGTGTTGCTCATCCCCCGGCCACATATGTATAACATCGAATCCATATTATCTAAAGGGGACAAGGTTGACACATCAACCAAAAATGGAACCATGAAGTGCACCAAATTCTGTGTGTATGTTGTGTCTGGTGACTGCAATCGGACAGCAACAACAATCGCATTAACATTAACATTAACATTGGATGACGAGTCTTGAAAATAATAATAAAAAAAAAAACTACTCAAATTCAAAACGAGACGTAATAGAACACCCCAAAAACCAAAGAGAGAATAAATGAGAGAGAAAGAGCCATGCAAATTGGCGATTCGAAAACTGAAACGCCAGACAGAAGGCGCCCATTTTTTTTTGGAGTTGTAAGTTGAGCAGCGTTTTAACTCAAATTTAGTTAAAGATATTTCTAAATACTATTGACTTGGTTGATTTCCGCATATTATATTTTTTATATCCTCAAGATAAGATACAAACATTTTGCCATAAATACAGATAATTTCTTCTTCTTCTTCTTTCGTTTCGCACAACATGCTCAGTCGATAAGAAAAATGTCAACCCATAAGAAGGGCTTCGCCTTTGCTTGGTAACACAAAAATGAAGCAATTTAATAAGTCGTGACGACTATGAGATACTTTTTAGCAAGACAATAAAACTCGAAAATTAATATAAACTCAACTAAAGCGCTAAGAATTATGTGAACGTAAAAGTTTCTAGACATTAACCAAAGTGCAAACGGAACTTAGAATCTCAAATAAATTCTCTGATCTGTTCTAAACGTCTCTTACATTTGAAGTTCTTTAATATACCCTGCCACAGAATACCTTCTGATGGGTATCAAAAAAAAAAAACAGCGATAAGCAAGTCCGCCAAGTTATGGGCTATAAACAAGAGTTTCAGTTTTTTTTTTAGTTTCAGGTTATTTTTTTTGTTTCGTTTTTTTTTTTTGTTCAACTTTTGCACTCGCACAAGTCTGTGAATTATGTACGGAAAATTAGCACCTTTGGCAGAAAGATGAGTTGAGTTGAGTTGAGTTGAGTTCGAGATTGAAATTGAGTTGGAGTTTTACTAAGAAAGAAAGAAAAAAACACATAAAACTTACGCAACAACTCCGCCCACAAGAAAACCGAAAAAAAAAACACTAAATATAAAAAGATATTTGTCTCTGATCTAGCGATCCGTCATCGGGCGGAATGACGTTGCATGTCTATGAAAAGTGATTCACAAATTGCTTGATGGTTTTCGTTTTTTTTTTTTTTTTGGGGGGGAAAGATGAGTAATGAGTTGTGGGTTTTGCAGGTAGAAAATCAATAGGAAAAGTGAAATTTTAGAAAGAATATCACCTTAAAGTCAATCTATTAGCCACAATGGTGTTGTGGTGTGGTTTGTTAGTTTTCCATTGAAACATATCTTTATATTATATTACAGATCTATGATATATATATGTATATATATTCTCATACATGCATATGTGTTCATCAGTTTTGTCGATTTACGTAAACGATTTCAAATTGCACGAAACGAAAAAGCTCGCCTACTTCTCTACCTAGAGAGGTTAGAGATAGGGATTGACTTGGAGTGAGAGTGGCAAGA
Source organism: Drosophila nebulosa (assembly GCA_024703675.1). NCBI lineage: Eukaryota > Metazoa > Arthropoda > Insecta > Diptera > Drosophilidae > Drosophila > Drosophila nebulosa. The sequence continues at coordinate 8,452,403 of CM045725.1, read as the reverse complement.
GGCAAAAGGCAAAAGGCAGGGGCAGGGGCAGAGGCATTCGGTTAGGTAGGCAGGGGGTTAGGGTTGCGCGATTTCACATGAATGCGTGTTGTTGTAGAAAGATCGCTCTTTATATGTACATATATATATATATATATGTTTTTTTTTGTATTAAGTAATATTAAGTGCCAACCGAACAGACGAGCGACCAACTGAGCCAAAGGGGTTAAAATTGTAACCGTTTTCTCGTCTGTGTTTCTTTTTATGATCGGTAGTTTACTCATTTCTCTGGCAATTATATAAAATGGTAGAGTCTCTTGGGAAATAAGGTCAAGTTTGCCACCAAATAAAAACCGCAAAAAGCATAAAAACCAAAAAATTAAATTACAATTAAAACTTGTTTCACTTAAGAAAGCCCAAAAAAAAAAAAAAAGAGACAAGAGAAAAAACCCAGTGACTCGGTAAATCCCAACTGTCGAGTCATCCTTAGAAATTATATGTATATAATAGCTATATATATGAACATATGTACATAGGTATATATGAGATTTGTGCTTATCAATGTTTGCAATAAATTGATCTGATAACTTTGGCCTTGAGCTTTTTGCGATGATCTTAGCCAAGAGTTTGCATTTTACTCACAAAACACACAACAATTTATTTGTTAAGTTGTTTAGATTCTTTTTTCACTGTTTGTTTTTTAGGTATATATTTTTTATGTTTGATCTTGAGAATTTGTTCACGTTTGTTTTTTTTTTGTTTTCTTTGGTTTTCTTTTGTTCTTTTTTGCACACACTGAAAGTCCTTCAACACGCGATCTTTTTTCTTAGATATCGTCTTGGCGTCTCTGGCACTCGAGAGATCTGCTCTGTCGAATGCCCGCAGGCAAATAAAAGATGCCAAAATGAAAATTCCCCCCAAAAAAGCCACAAAACGAGAGAGAAAGGCCGAAAGACAATGTGAAAGATAGAGAGACAGAAAGAAAAAGAGAGAGAGTGTGAGAAAGAGAAATGTCAACGAGTGCACAACGAGGGAGAACACCCAAACAACCCACAAAAAATCACAATTTGACTTTGATTTAACCGAAATTGTTATTATTTTGAGACTTGTGCACTCTTCACTTTTTTTTTTTTTAAAAACGTTTCTCTTTTTCTATAATTTATTTTCTGCTTTTTAATATTCTTTAATTACCTATAAAAAACACACAGAGGATCGCCGGATCGCTGTCGGTAAGTTCGTTGGCGCCGACCGATGGAATGGGGGGGACGTGTACGTACAACAACAACAATTCTCGAACCGGCAATACCGCGCATCCACCACACTCTAAGGCAAGAGAGATACAGATACACGACCGTTCGCTTTCAGAGCTTAAAACTGAATAAACTGAAACTTCAATCACTGTGGGAAGAGAGCGACGCAAAAGCGCCAACCCAAGAGCAGGGGAGAGAGCAAGAGCAAGAGCAGGAGCGAGAGCGAGAGCGAGCGAAGAACGTGAATGAGCAAAATATACATTTTTGCTGAGCGAAAATTGAAACCTCCATATAGAAAGAGATACTCCAAACGATGCTCGAACACGTGGAAGGTGACTAGCACTTCGAAGTAGAATTATGACATATCCACATAATAAGCTTCTCCTGGTCAACTCTCTAAGAGAGATAGCCAGAGAGAGAGCGAGAGAGAGAGAGAGAGGGAGACGAAAGCTTTCGCACATGGCTTATCACTATTTTCTGAGAGCAGACGAGGTGAACTTTTTGCGTTATCAAATTGATAAGTTTACTTGGCCCAAACTCTTTTGCATTTATTTCACCAAAATCCAAGAGCCAAAGACACCTATGGAAAAAAAAATAACTGACTCAGCTTTAATGTTTAAGGAGAGTATCACATTGCCGTACAACGTTTGCAAATTTTCATTTCCTGTGGCCATAATCACAAGACAAGAAAACTGTTGTAGCAGTCACTCGCAAATAAAGAATATATTTGTATAGTTTGTTTTTTTTTTTTTTTTTTTGATAAGAATCAATGTCAAATGTATAGACAATTTTTTTAGAATTTCTTAGAAAAATATTTAGAAGAATTTCAATTCTAGTTTTAAAACAATGAATGATCGTTTCTGTTAAGAGTGAAGTGTCAATTCTCCATTCTCTCTCTCTATCTCTCCCTCTCCCACTACCTCTCTCTTTTGTGGTAGCCAACCTCCGAGTGGCAAAACTTGTGTTAACAACAATATCAAATATTTGAGTCTGAATTTATCTTATCTGCTTATATGTGTTTTCGCCCTGTACATGGATGATATCACCACCGCAACCCTCCCTAAAGACTCACAACAGAATTGAAATCGAATTTCTGACAGCCCTTTGGCTTACGTAACAACCAGAAGAACCGCAAGAACTGACATTTTATTTTATCTCCAACGCCCTTTTCGAGTCACGCTTATTATGCTAATTAGCAATTCGGGTCAAAATAACTTTAAAAACAAAGTTGAAATTGCTTCTGAAAGTCTTGCGTTCGTAACAATTTGAGTTCCATTTCTCAATATGAGAAAGTAAATGTGTATTATATATTTTCCTAATATGGTTATATATGGTAAATGCGTCTACAATACAATTTAATAGAACTAGCTATACAGAGATCAAAGTGTTCACTCAGGCAGGCATTAATTAATCGATTAAGTCATAAATTGTTGAGTCGACAAAGCTTCGTTCTGCATGCAAGTACTTAAGCAATAAAGAATCTGTAAGAACGTTTCTCTTTCATACCTATAATCGGATATGGGTGAATCTAACTACCATATCAGCTAAGTAAAATCGTCATTAGAAGACTCCATTTGCAACTGAAAGCATGTAAACACATTGTCGTATATAAAGATCTTATATCATCTATCAACATAATTTAAAGAATATTTTAAGATTGTGAAACCCTTGGAAATCCATCTCTAACAAATAGATCTGAGTAAATCTTATCACACATGATACATTCTAATCATATAAATAACTATGATCATTTAAATTTTATTTTAAACCTATATACCCATTTTAGCAAGGGTATCACTCGAACTTCCATTCATTCATAGGCAAATATTTAGTTTTTGGTAAGCAATTCGTGTGTTCTGGTTTGGCGATTGTTGAATTATCTCACCAACAAAATATTTTTTCAGTCTTTTCTTAAATGATTAAAACGAACAAAAATTAAATGCTATCCCACCAGAACAAGAAGAAGAAGCTGTGTGCCATGGACAAATAGAAAATTGACCAACGACTCCGTTAGTACCCTAAAAACTAAAAAAAAAAAACTGTTTACAAATGCTTCGGAGGAAGTGTGAAATAGCAAAAGTTATTGTTCATGGCATATTCGCTGTTTCCTTTTTGTTTATCTGAGTTTAGCCGTGAAGAAGAACTCTCACCTGCCCTAGACTGGCTTCTGGATATTATTGTATACGTCAATTGTATCTCGTATCGGAAATGTCCAACGGCCGATAAAATAACCCAAAACGCTTGAATGAATTTCTTTGGCAACGAAAATTTTAATTGCAAATTTGCTTCAACCTTCAAATCGATTCACTGACGTCAGAGGGAGGAGACCAGGTACATAAATGATATGATTGGCAAAATTTATTTACTTCTACCGATACTTATTAGTTATATGTATATTTTTTGTCAACTTTCAATAGAACTTGGCTTGATTAGTTATCGATTAGATAGTCATGATATATATATTTATTAATCCCATTAACAATTCATTCAAATTCTCACTTCTCGCAATCGGAATTAAATATTTACTTCAACTTTCTGTTGAATAGAGCCAAGAGGCACTGTCGCCGCATATGGAATGGAATCGTTGCTATTATATATACATACATACATACATACATACATATATATTCTTATGCAATTCAATCAAATTGTTTACTTTTCGCTCCAGGAGGCGAAATCTACTCCACGTTCCCTACACTCAAGGTTAAGGCATTCACTTGGAAATGGTCTGTTTAAACACTTGAAATCGCACATATTTACCTATATTGTGTTTCATATTAATTTCCACCATATACATATGTACATATATAAGTATATATTCCCTCTAACAAATGGCATGACTTCATGTCGGTTCTTTCACTTTTTAATTTTCACGCCTCGAAAAAAAATATATAAAAGAAGAAGAACGAACAACCTACACAAAATGTTGACTTAATTTATTGAAGCACATGACTAATTCTCTTTGGCTCGGGTATCTCTGAGGGAGTATCGGGTATTTAGCAGATACTTTTTTTTCGCTGACAGCTTTTGACAACAGGATTAAAGCTAATTTCTGGTCAATATTGATATAGTAGTTGCCGTTCATAGTGAAAATAGAAAAATGCAAAAACCTAAATTGATGGCACGAAAAATAATCTACACTAAAAAAAAAACAAAGAATAAGATTTGGTTTCCCCTTCTGAGCTGCATTCTTTTATTGCATTTGCGTTTAAATGGGTAAGCAGCGATCTTATTGCCCCCTAAGATATGCTACACTTCTATGTTAGTAGATCTCCCTTTAAGGAACTGTTCAATTTAAATAGGTTCAAGTGATTTGTTTGGCTGAGTCGTAAAACAATATCATATTGCCCCTAGAGCTATACTACAGTAATCTATCGAGTGTTGTATAAAGGAATCATTGTATATCAACAATTCACTTTTTATTCTGATCAATGGAAAGAGAGACGAAGGGTTGCTTAAAACGCCCTGCAAAATATACAACATTAATGTATCATATTTGAGAGGAAAAAGGTAATCTCACAAACATTTTTAAGATTGTTGAGATAAGAGAGGCAATCCAAATGACAAGAATTAAGAGTATCTCAGTTTAGATGCATCAATTTATTATCCAGGCGATGATATATCACAGTAGAACAATCTGAAGAGCTTCTTAAACAGCCACTTTGCTTCCAGTTGAATCTCTACATAATGCGCATTCGCCGTGGTGTCTGAAGGCATACTTAAGCGGTATGGTGAGTAAGAATAGTGAGTAGATTTGTTTGTCTTGGACACTCCCATTTTTTTAATGTATTATTTCCATTCTAATAGTGCTCTTTGATTCAGATCTTTAAGTAGAATAATTAAACAAAATGCCAAACTAAATAAAGAAATAACGGCAAAGCCAAAGTTAGTTGTGTTTTTTTTTTTTAATAAACTTGGAAAAAGCGAAATCATTTTCCATTTTCCTCATTCGCCAGTTTGACCCAATTTAGAAATTTTTTATTGACTCTACCCTGAGTTTCATTTTCATTGACTGACTCTGACAAACTGGCAAACTGACGCACTGTCTGACTATAGTAACGGAATGAGTGACTGACTGCACTCCAAGCTCCGAGCTCCAAGGTATGCCACGGGGTTAGGGCTGCACTGTACCGGAAACTCACAATTAACCATCAGTTTCATAATCAAATTGCATTTTGGAGTCGTCGTCCGTAGCGCAAATCCACTCCACTCCGCTCCGCTCCAATCCCACTCCACTCCACTTCACTCTATTCCATTCCATTCCATCTGGGGGTGCCACACGCGCAGCACTCGTTCCCAGTGCCCAGTAGTACATAGTAGTATTAGTTTTTTTTTTTTTTTGGAATCCGAATCCGAAACGAAAAAAAATTTGACTCGTTTTATGGTTAGACATGCATGTTCCGCCTCATTGGCGCTGGACATTTAAGCTTTAGGTGTAATTTTCAGTTACCTTCTTTAGGCCAAAGCAGAAATTTTAATTGTTTATACGTGTTGGTGTTGCCTTTGTTATATGTCTGCGTGTGTGTGTGTGTGTGTGTGTGTGTGTGGTTCTACGGATATCAGAGTGAAAAACAAGCATATTCACATTGCTTCTTTTGGTTTGGCTTACAAACTGAAATGAAATTATGATCTCTTGGCAACGTGATCGCCATACTCGATCAGAGGCTTGGCATTTTACTGTTATTTTGGAAAATATTGTCTCCTCGGTACATGAAAATATGATATCATGTAAATGTAAATGGCTTAAATTAGTTGACAAATTAAATTGATAACTGTAGTTTCACTTTTTTTGGGTTCTCTGTTGGCAATCCCATTCTTAGAAAGGAATGGGAACGGGATTGAATGGCCATTGGATGGTTGGGTCTCCAAATACGTGACCCAATCTAGGGAGAGTGACAAACACATGAGTTAGTCATCTTGTTACCGCCATTGGAGCTAGCAAATTTTGGTCATTTCTCTTCATCATTTCGAGTGAAAATATTTGATTTATAGTATTTGTTAAGCGATCGCAATTATTCAAGTACGTAGAAATGTACAAATGAGATATGCAGGTGGTCGCAGGTAATCAACATGCAACAAGCCTCGTTAGGCTTTCATGGATTCGTAATCAGGCCACCGCCAGTCGCGTTCTACTCACTGGACAGGTTTTGCGCCAACACTAGAGACTCGTTGCTCAGTTGGCTTCCCAAATTAGCCTGGCTTTACCGTTGGCCCACTCAGCAGTTTACCTGGGTCAAGGTCAGTCTCTCGTGCTGTGAGGTGTGGACCACCACCCAATCCCAATCCCAATCAGCTGCTCGCCACTGATGACTGCTCCAAGTCTATGGCAATAAAGGACCATTACCTGTTGATGATCAATGCAAACCATTTCGATCGATCTCAATCTCTTGCCATTCGAGGCACGCACACATCAACTGACAATTCAACGACACCGTGCGTCCCTGCCCCCCGCCCCACGACCAAAGCATCCCAGGTCCAAGTCGAGATTGGAGTTGAAGCTGGAGTTGGAGTCTCAAGTCGGTCTCTGTCTCTCTTTTTGGTGCTGCTGGCATTGCAAGCTGCGTTCCTCTTTGCCGTACGTTTCGTATCTGTTTTGATATTATTCATGCATGGCAAAAAAAACAAAACAGAAAACAAAAAAAAATCTGTAAACAGAGGGAAAAAAAACAACCAAATACAAAGCCGAGATTTTTCACAAGAAAATATTCATGGGGCGAAGGCGAAAAAGGCGAAAATACTGTGCGCAGGCGCATGTTTTGTCAACTGACTGGGATTGCGACTGCGACTGGCCAACTGACGTTTGCGTGACAGCATCAGCAGCCCCAGTCCCCATCTACCGGGCCGGCTCCAGCCTCAAACCACAGCGGCAGCAGCGGTTTTGACCAGGTTACCAATTTTGGCCACATGACTTTCATTTATTGTCTTTCGTTTTTGGCCAGTCCCTAGTCCTCAAACTGCATTGAGTGCGGACAAACAAACGAAACGATAAATAATCCATCCCCACATCAAGACGAACTTTGGTATCATGATGAAATAGGTAGGAACCTAATTGCAGCACTTTAATTAAATTCAAATATGCTAAAATTATAGCCAAAGCTGCTTATTTTGGGTTCATTGAACGTCTCAATATTAAAATAATAACGAGAAGTAAGTAAAAATTTAGTTGGTATATTTGTGGTTCATGTGGCTCTTGTCCAGGAAGTTCATACAAAATTCAAATACATCTGGCATGGACATCATTTGGCGAATTATCAAAAGAAATTTTTGTGTACAATTTGAAGTATGTGTGTTTGGTTGAATTGTGTCAAAAATGTATTCAAGAAGCCCATTAAAATTATTTATGTTGTAATTTCCTTTAAAGAATTGAAATGAGTTATTTCTTCATTATATATTACTACTTCTTATACAGAATAAAAAGGAATAAGCTATAGCTAAACAAATATCTCAAAATAAATGTTTTACTGTTCTTAGATATTTTTTAAAAGTATTTCAGTAATTATGAAATATCTTGAACAGATTTAAAAGATATATTACCAAGGCGAAGTTTTAATAACTTTTAATAAATTTTGAGTATGTACAAGAACAACAAAAATAAATACAACATCTGCTGATGAATTTTTACACTTTACTAAAGCAGCTTTAAGTGTCACATTATTTCAAATATTCAATTTTTAACGTATTTCGCTTACTTTAAGCAAATAAGGTCCGCCCCAATGCTCAGATTGAGCATACTGCTTCCAATGAGTTAACAGAACGCAGAGAGTATAACAGCAGGCAGTGCAACAACATAACAGATCATATTGGGCGCCACGTTTAAAATTGAAAGTCAAATAGCTTACACCATCAGAGCTTTAGTTTTTCACATTTACCATTTTTGCGATACTCTAATTACGTTTACAAAATAAATTGTGGCGCCCTAGGCGTAACCTGTCTATCTGATATTATCAGATCGGTTTACCACCTTTTGGTGTTTGGCGAGCTTGAAAGAATTCAAAAAAGTGAAGCGAAATAAATTAAAGTGGCGCGATACTATCGACCTGTTGCTCAACCCTAACACACTCGTTGTGAGGCATTCTGTTAATTTACAGACTCAAAGTGAGTCTGGTAGTTAGAAGGGACTTTACAGCATTTGAAACATTTAGTAACGATCAGTTTATTTTCAACAGGTGTTCAAAACGCACGCGGCAGATAACGTACCGCGCAATAGAACGACAAATCGGTAACAATTGATTAACTAACTAACTAAACTAACAACAACAGCAAATAGCCAACAAACACGTGGTAATAATAATCTGTGAAGAAAGCCATATATATATATTAATTAGATCAAATGCACAAGTGTTAATTGTGTGCATGAAAAATTTCAAACCTCTGTGTGCTCTTCCTTTTTAGCGAACTCTAAATCAGCAATTTTTGTGGATTACTTTGCTTCATTTTAAGCCAGGCGAACTTCAAAGCAAACGGTAAGTAAACGAGTGAGTAGCAATAGATGCAGCGGGGCGTCGTGATGGTTAGAGTTAAGAGGATACAGATGCAAAAAACCCAAAAAAAAAAAAGAAACGTACTTACGGATACGTGCAGTATTTGCTGTTGCTGCTTAAATGCACTGTGTAAGCAAGGTTTGGGATTTCGTCATGTAATAAGAAATTCAGTGGGCGAAAACGAGATAAACATACTAACGAAAGCGTATGTGTGTGTGTGTGAGTCAGTGAGTGTGAGTATATGTATCTGTGTTTGCCTACCTACCTGTGGCTTCATATTACCTGCCATATCTGAAAGAAAAACATAATGAAGTACACAAACAAAGCAGCTGTCTCTGTATCTTTATCTGTATCTGTATCTGTATCTGTATTTGTATCTGTAGTTAAATATATATCTTAATGTGTCTATGTGTGCAACGGGTTGACATATTAAATGTTCAACTTGAGTCGCAATTATATAAATGAATTTTAGTTAAACCTAATTTTGTTGCTTCTGCACTTACTTGCAGTGTGACCTAAACACATAGATACTCGCACACACACACACACACACAATCACATAGAGTCACACAGATACTTTTGGAAATGCATTCGCAGGGACACTTTGGAATTTACAGAAAGAAAAAAAGGGAAAGAAAACAGTTAAGTTAACTGAATGCGTTTGAAAAACGACGAAAAGGTAGATAAGATTACACTTGTATATGTATGTGTGTGTGTGTGTGTCTGTAAACTTTTTGCTTTATGTGTGTGTGTGTGCCGCTCTCGCTGAGTTAGCTCTAAAAAAAGGGGTTTCCAAAGGGGGAGATGAAGTTGAAAAAAAAAACCGGTACTGCATTTGCTCAAAAAGAAGTCACCTTCATAACAAATTCAACGCTATAATGCGAAAAAAAGCAACAACCACAATGACAGAGAGACAGAGAGAGAAATAGAGAGAGAGAGAGAGGGAGAGGGAGAAGTGTGTGAGAGAGCTAGAACTAGAGAAAGAGAGCGACATATGTTGTGGTCCTTCATATAGTTATAGTTTTAATTATAGCAAACCGATCGTGATCAATAAACACAATCAATATCAATTATCAGAATATGTTAACTAATTGGCTTATCTTTATTATTGATACAACTTCCTGGAAAACTTTTAATAAATTTCGTTAGTTATGCAAAATATTAGAAACAAATAACAAACGAATTTATAAAAAAAAAACTTAACTACAAAGCAGACTAACAAATGCCCTAAATTACAGGTAGGGGGTATATCACGCAGTTTGAATACTTATTTTAACTCCTTTAGAGGTACTGCCTTTTGGCTCAGAAACCCCAATATTCCCCCTTTTTTTTTTGTAGAGTATATCGCTTAGAGAAAACCAGTTCCAATTGGTTTTTTTTTTGTTATTAATGTTTTTTAAGTTTTCCATACGCTACTTGAATTCGAAACGATCATCTAAACATGCAGAATATTAACCAACACATTTTGAGGTGTGCATGCAAATTGACGACCTGTGCGAGTGAAAAACGAGTAGCTCGAATTGTAGGCACGTGTGTGCGTGTGTGTGTGTGTATAAGTACATTCTTTTCGATGTCGCCAGTTAGCCATATTATATGGCATTATCTAATCTCAACATAAGCCGACCCCAGCCAAAGAGATAAAAAAAAAAATAAAAATAATCATAAAAATGCCAAAGCAAACATTAATATACGAGAAATGAGAATGAGAGAGTAAAGTCTTGTATGGAGTTTAATGAGGTCAACAGCACTCGCCCCGTAGCCGAGTTGGTTAGCCAGACGGCTATATAAGCTATATTTACAAGGTATTCTCGACTCTGTATACCACACGAGAGTTCAAACTCTGAAACTCTCTGTACCGAGTGGAGGGCGAATTATGAATGCTGAAGTACAAAACAATCTCTATAGAGATGTTTGCTAAATACAAGTTTTTTTTTTTTGGATTTGTTTAACAATCTAACTGGGGCTTGAGCTCTCGTTAATGTGTAGGTAAACTCGATTAGTTTGGTTTTATGTCTCTCTATTTTTTGTTTAAGTGTCGACACATGACAGTCATACAAAATAAAAAATTGTTAGACTTTTAAATAGATTTTTTATGCTCTTTAGTTTGTTTGTTTTTTTTTTTTCTTCTTTTTTTTCAATGATGTCAGACCACATGAGATTGCAAAGATTAAAGTGTTGGAGAGAGAGATACATATATGTATGTATACCATGTGCGAGCTTAATGCAATTTTCTGTGAATAAGTAGCTTAAGCCTTTTTGCCTGCTTAATTGAGCATGAAATTTCGTTAACGTTTTACCTTAACCCTGAATCTAATCAATCAAGCCTGACTATCCAAACCACACAGAAAGACATATACATACAGAAAGAGAGAGAGAGAGAGAGAGAGAGAGAGAGAGAGAGAGAGAGAGAGAGAGAGGGAGGGAGAGTGGACAAATTTATCAATATTTGCAAAAATTAAAAAAGTTAGATAAACTCACATTTACTCCCATTCACTTTTATCATTTGTGGTGAATCATAGGAACAAGCAGGTGATCCAGTTGGAAGACCTCCAACTAACATTTGTAACAGGCAACATTTTCACCCATTCTAAAAATGTGAAATGCAAATATCATTTGCAGTGAAACTTTCACACTTTTCTCTCTCTTTTTCTCTCTCTGTTGGCCACTTGTGTTGATTTAGTGTAATGGCTCCTCCTCTCTGGTATTGTAATAAAAATCCCCAAGCATTTTATCTATTTACTTTAGCCACATAGCGAGTTTCGGTTAATTACGAGTCCAACCAACGATTTCGTAATTATTTTTTTTTTTAAAGAGCTCAAAGCAAATTCCTGCTCGTACTTATGTCAAGGAGTGTTTATTTTTGTGATCTACAAAAACTGCAAATATATTCAAAAGTTAATTCGTTCGAATGGAGGTGGGGAATATCAAAAACTGTTGTTAAACTGATTTCAGACTTAATGAGCAAAATTTATGATTGCTTCCTTGAAGCAATTGCAATTGCTCTTTGTTTTCTTTTTTTTTTAATTGAGGAGGAAGCAGTCGATAAATAAAGATCTTGGCAATAACCGGCTTCTGCCTCGACAAAAAGATGGGGGCGTCTCTCATTTAGCCACATCATTTATCGTTTTTGGGGCTCGAGTTGCATTTGGAAATTTAATTTTAGTTTGGCTGATTTTGTGAAATTTTTAATTATTCCATTTGGTATTCCCTTTAAGTTAATCAGGCATAAATAAACAGCAGAGAGTATTATCAATTTGAAATTAAAACTAATTGCAAATAGGTCTCTGTATAAGTATGTATATTTCTCCAGCTTAAACTAATAACAGCTTAATCCGCAGTAAGCTTAATTGAAAAAAGAAGTTTACCTCTAAACAAAGAAAGAATCGATCTTATATATAGTTCCGGAAAGACTTAATAAAGCAAAGCTTTTATGGTAAGTCTTTTTGGCCAAGACTGAGTTGAGTTCTTCTTGACATTTTTTGACATCTTTACCTTTAGCTTCAGCTTAGTGAATCTCCTTCTCCTGATTCTGTAAGTGTATAACAACTACGACAAATTAAGTCCATTGCTCTGGTTGTCATTCTTAAAGTGGGCTAGTTCCACTAATTAAAAGTCTAAGTATGCAAATAAAAAGCGTTTTCATTGTATTCGGACCGACGAAAACCTGATTGTTTTTGTTTGTTTTTTTTTTTTGTTATTTCCACACTGTAGTGTGAATTTTTTTCCGCTCAACTTTGCACCCGGAGACCTTGTTGAAACGGAGAAACAAAGCGGGGCCGCTGTCACGTATTTTACCTGTAGTTATCTATCAGAAATACTCTAAGCCCTCTCGCACCTTAAGGCATTCAATAATATATATCTATATACATATAAGTATATTTATTATTGTTCTTACCTGTTATTACTGACAATCATTGGGGTTGTCTCTCAAATTGCCTGACATTATCATGATGTGCGATTTATTTTTATTTGTTTTCAAATTTGCGTCACTCACCAGCCAGAGAGAGAGAGAGAGACGCTTTAAAGGTGTGGAAATGCTTTTTTTTCTTCTTTTTTTACAGAATTCTGCATTTAATTAAAACGATTCCAGCCATCAATTTGCCAATTTGTTGTGGCCACATTCCAAATTGCACGTAGACAGACGGATTGCCGAAGGCGAACGTCTCTGAGTCATCTGAAGAAAACGAAGAAACAAACGTCATCTGAAATCTCTCTTTGAGCCAAAGTCAAGGCATTCTTTTTTATGAGGCTTAAACAGTGTGAAATCGGCTTATGAAATGAATTTCAACATGAATAAAAGTGTAAGAGATTTTAGGTTCATGCCAGATGCATTTACATACATCTCTTTTCTATTGGGTGGTCGTCCACAGAAAGCCCTCCCACTTTGTGTAGTACATATACAGACATTTAGGATCGTGTCTTTCTTACAATTTCAACTAATTGGTAAGTCAACTTTGTTGGCTTGTCACGCCCCTCCACTTACTTACTTAGTGAACAAAGTACTCAAAAAACTTAAGTTTATGTAAACCTTGATTAAGGTTTATACTCCCTATATCCGGGCTTACCCAATAATTCAACTGTAAATTTATAAATTAAGCTGTTCTCCATATTTCTTGTTAACTTTGTAGGCATTGGGAAATGTATAGGCATTGTTTAACGTAACTTTATTGGTACTTTCACCTTATAAAAGCTTCAAAAATCTGTTCATTTAACAAGATTTACAATACAAATTCATCATCACTATTCAAAATTTATTTTTTTTTTTAGCAATTTGTAAGTAGAGAGTAAAAATCTATTCCAATAGTTGGTAATACCTTTAAGGCTGCTAAGACTTTGTTCTAAAAAAACGAATTCAGGTTGATTTTGAGTTAACATTCCACCAAACTTGATTACAATGCGATAAGACTTACGCAAACCTTTTGGTAATAAAATTTTTAGTGTCAATGTGGAAGTTTGAAGAAGAAGAGAATAAAGTTAAGACCTAATGGTATTTGAAGCAGTCCAAGACACATTTAAAGGTGTGTCATATTGCTATAATTCAGGTATCAATCTTTAGTAGATTTTCTCCCTTCAATCTTCTAAAAAAAATGAGCACTTATATAGCTAAGATGGCACACCCTGTATTTATATCTCCTAACTACATACTTGAAGACCAAGAACCCTCTCTCCATATACGTATAACGACCTTTTTTAATGTTCTTACGTATATTTCCAATAAAGAAAATCCTAGAGCCAAACAAAGAGCCAATTGCAAAGTAAATTGCAACGTAAATTTCCCAGTTAAGAATAAAATCGTTTTATGACAATTTAATAACCTCAACCGATTGCATTTCAAAATCCTTAGGCTCTGTGTGTGTTTGTGTGTGTGAGTGTGTGAAGAAAAAGGTGCCTTATCAGCAGAAGAAAGAAGAAAACAAGAAAAAAGTGCTTAAGCCAGTTGAAATTGTAAGCCCAATTAATCACAAAATATGTGTGCACACTTGGATCATTTAACGATAAGGCAGAAATACAAATAAAGTCTCCAACTTTTGTTTATAACTGGTGGAAATAAAGAGCAAAAGAAAAACAAAACCAGACACAGACAAAAATACATTAAACAAATACATATTGCATTTTGCATTTTGCCCGAATTTAACTGTCATTAAGCAAATAAACACAACACGCAAAGTAAACTCTAGACGGAAAAAAGTTCATTCCATTCGAGGTTCAGGCCAATTTCATTTTGTATGCATATATTATATATAGAGTACATACTCGAAACCACTTTTCCACTATAAATTTGACTTGCTAATTTTTTACACATTAATTGCACAACTGTACAAGTAGAGAATTTTGCTAAATGTCACATTGATTAATCTATTTTTCCCTTCATGTTATATGTAAAAATCATATACGTATATTTAATTTATGTATATACAAACTTAGAGGCAATGAAAACTTGGCTTGTAAATTTCAAATTGTTTTTACCAAGAATTTTTGTATGTTGTTTTTTTTTTTTTTTGTTGTTTTTGAAAAATTTTTTGCCGGACGTCGTCGCAGCTGCCGCCGCTACTGGAAGCAGTCGCAATTTTAGCCAAAAACCAGTCTGACCATCTTTTATTTCTTTTAAGTTTTTATTTTTGCCTTTGCCAAGTTGATTCAACCGTTTCGGTTCTCCCCCTTTTGGTTTTTTGCTGTTGGCCAAATGTCGAGCTTAAATAATTTTTTTACTCTTTTATTTGAAAATGCTTTTTTTTATATTTTTTACCATTCCTCAAGAAAAACGAAAAAATTAACGTTGCAGAAATTATGACGTTGAGTTTTTTTTTTTTTTTGTGTTGTTTTTTGTGTAATTGGATATGTCATCCAGCTGGGAACCGCTTCAAAGAAACAAGAAACAAGCAAAAGTATAATGAAAGAGTATCATAAATTAGATCATTCCATAACTCGTGATGCTAATGAAATGTCAATAAAATGAGAGATTAAGTCGTGATTTCAAGGTGCTGAATAATATAATAAAATCGAGTTTATTTTGTTGACATGCATTGAAATTGACCATAATACATATATCAATGGAGAGAGGTATCCAGTTCCGTTCTACCTCTGTTCGAATTTCGTGTCTGGATAAAATGTCGCTCTCTCTTTCTCTCTCTCTCTACATATTTTTTACTTCCTTCACCCACGTATCACATGATATCTAAATACCCTGTAATCAAATAGCTAGAAGAGTATATGCATACAATGTCCCAAAAGTATGTTTAATTAATTTTCAGATAAATTAGAATACATATATTCATCAGGACTAAATATTGCTAGCTGTCTGGAGAGTCTCTTTTCTTTTAGCAATTCCCCAAATCAAGGGGTATCTTTTAGTCGTTGTTTTAGTTTGATATATAAAATCTTGTATTTTATTTCTTATTATTGATCTTAAGACAGAGTCAAGGCAAAATTTACCTGGTTTTATAATCGGTTTTGAAGGGTCGTTCGGTCATTAGTCTCACCTTGTGTGTGTGTGTGTGGAATTTGTTCCCCAACATTCCTGTGAGCGAGGAAATCTCTTAAAACACACGTTTCTATAGGCAACACACACAGAGACACACTCACACACACACACCTAGTTTCCAATTTCCGAATTCGACTGCGCCCATTTAAAATATTTTTTTTTTGACATTTTTCAAGGGGACTCAGTTGGTTATCAGAAAATATAGGGGAATGGCTTGTTTTTACGTTTAAGAGTGCGAGGGGGAAAATCAATGAAAATTTTTACAAAACGCTGGGCATCCGATGACATTTGATAGGTTTTTTCCCCCCATTTCACTGGTATAAACGTTGCGTTTCTGGTTTCATTTGATTTATGATTCTGTTTGCTCGTTTTTTAAAGGTTATGAAGGAGGAGAAAGATCATTGGAAATTGATCTAGAATGTTTAAGAAAGCTTTTTTAGATAGAAAAAGGCATACATATGTTGGACTAGTGTGTTAGTGTCATTTTAAAAGGTTGAATCCTAATGCCAGCCAACTAAAACTAACTATGATGAATTGAAGTTGACTCAGAGATTTCCGTCTGACAAAACTGATTTGCATACATGTACAAGTATGGCCAGTGTCAGATATTTACCGGTTTTCTCTCTGTCTATATACACACAGACATACATACATACATACATACGTATCTATGTATGAATAGTAGTGTATCTATCGTTGCAATGGCACAAATGGAATTAATTATGGTATCGTGTCGGCGCCTGGGCTAGCTGGGCCTATGTATGTAGCTTTAAGTCAAGTCTTGGCGACAAAAAGCGGCTTGAAAACAAAATCTCTTCGTGACTCGTTGTTAAATGTTAGCTTTAAGAGACCCAAAAAGAAATCTATACATATACATGAAATCTATCTATGTATATGTATATGTATATGTATATGTATGTGTGCATACCTAAACACGTTTAATGCGGGTCTGAGGCTTTTGCAGTTTTCCCTTGCACTCAATGACGACGGCAACGACAACGACAACGACGACCCGACACCCACACACAACATTTTGTTGACTGGTCTGGCCTGGACCAGAAAAAGCGATTTCATGGATAGCAGATAAGTGTCTGACGCTGACTCTCTGACTCTCCGACTCTGACTCTGTCGGTATGTCTAATTAAATAGGTATCTATATACACAGATACATACATACATATATGGTCATAGATAAATGCGAAATTACTGCGCATTTGCATTTGCCCATAAACGCGAGGGCCAAAAAGAATAGCCGAACTTCCAAATGCTCTATTACTCGTTTGAAGACTCTAGAGCATGCAAAAGTCGACAATGATTAACACACTAAAAAGGGGTCTCTGGTGGAAAGAACGCCTTTTTACACTATTGTTTAAGAGCTCTCTTTGTTTACCACATTCATATGGATTGCGCCATTACTATATAAACTCAACCTATCGCCAGTTAACTGAGGTTTCGAATTATTTGCTGTTTTGCCATGGAAATCGCAGACAAACAGAGGCGGAGCTTCCATTGGGAATTGGGAATTGCTTGCTTAATTTAACTTAACTGAGATGAAAAGCAAATCGAATTGCACAAGATATTTGAAGACAGACATTTGCTTCCTAGAGAACTATCAATAAACACATTTGGCATTCTCAAAAAATGAGACAAACCCATAAAACTGCAAAACCTTTCAAGAAACCTGCCATGAATAATGGAGTAAACAATTCGAAAATTGGCAAAAACTTTACTACACAGTTGGCTCTTTAGTATGCCAAAAAGCATTCACATCTCGATCCGAAAGTTTAAATTTAACAAACGATTTAATTTAGCAACAATTACATTTGCATTTCCCCCCTGTCTCTCCTTCTGCCTCTCTCTCTCTTATTACTCACAAAAATAAATACTGGAAATTGGGAAGTACCAAACGGAACGAAATTCCAAGCAAAAAAGTGCAAAAATAAAGAAGGTTGTTACCTTTGCTAAAAAGTAACTTTGAGTAATTTGAAAAGTACCTAAGAATCACCCAACTGTGTGTGTGTGTGTGTGTGTGTGTGAGAGTTTATCAAACGGACAACAGAGTCATAACTGATAAGGCAAACATTTCCCAGAAAAAAAAAGCAAAAATAAGCAACAGTATGAAAAGTTTTGATGAAATTAACAAATTTCAAATGATGTCAACTGCGGGCAACAAAAGCGTTAAACAAGCATGTCAATAGCACAACAAAATGAAATAAACAAATTTCACAAATTATTAGTCAGTGTATATCGCCAAAAAAAACAAGAATAGGTATATTCGTATCACCGATGAGTATATAGTAGCCCTGAAATACAGAGAACTTTGTGTGTACTTTGTAGTTGATTCAATAAAAGAACAAAAAGTTCTGTTTTGTCAACTTATCTCGAGGGGGGCGCGATAAGATAAGCGAGTCAATGAGTGGGGGGAAATTCTCATTCTCTTCTGCTGCACTTCTCGAATTCAATTAGGTTCCCACTTTTCTTACAGTTTGCTCTTCTCTCAACCCCCTTTTCTGGAATGGGTCGCCGCCAGTTGGGACTGGTGTTGCTGCTGGGACTGGTGTGCTGTCTGCAGGCCAGTTTGGCCAGCACACCGAGCAGTAAGCCTGCTATTCATTTGGTACACGATGACTTGTTGGACAATGAGCTAACCTCCGGTGAGGAGGATGTGCTAAAGCAAGGCATTAAGATATCCACGCCCAAGGTTTTCACCAAGAAGGCAGGCAAGGAACAAACGTCGACTACACCCGCAAAGCCACAAGTTGTCAGCGATGAGACATTCAAGGATCTGCTGGAGGCCTCCAAACACAGTTTGGCCTTGGCCGAAGATCCAAGATTCAATAAAATGCTGCCCGATCGTCTGAAGAACGAGACCTTGAGCAGCCCTAAGAACGCAACCAGCAAGGCCGACGATGCCGTTGATGGCGACGACGATGATGGCGACGATGAGTATGACTACTACTACTACTATGACACTTCGGATGAGGACGACGATGACCCCAATGATTTGGGCAGTAAGAAGACCACAAACGCAAGTGTCAAGCACAAGGGCAAGAAGGCAAAGTCAACTATTACGACCACAGCAGTGCCCAAGCTGCAGGCCATTGGGGAGAGCACTTCATCCAAGTCAAAGGTAAGGGCAATTTATTGTTCCCAGCTTTGGAATTATTTAACTCTCATTTAACTTTTGGTCAGGTCAAGAGCAGCGAAGCCAAAGTGAATACCATTGACAACGACAACGACTCTGACTACGAACTCCATAACTACGATGACGATGACGATGAGGATGATGACGACGAGGATGATGATGATGATGATGATGACGATGAGATTAACTTGTCCCACGATGATCTAACTGACGATGAGCAGGTGGTCTTCAGCGAGAATGTGCCCTGCCCCAGATATTGTGTGTGCTCTAGGAATGTCAACAGTTATCTGGTGGCTACTTGCAGCAGGTATTACCCATGCTTAGACGATGAAGCTATAAACTGGTTGTTAATTCACTTTTGCTTACCCTTTTAATAGGTTGGATTCTGGCCTGCAAAAGTTCGGCTCGGATATAACCGATTTGGTGGTAACAAATGTCGGTCCCAAATATCCCATACTCCTGGGACCTAAATTCTTCCATCAACTGGGTCTGAAGACAGTCGCTTCCATCAAGATTGCCAACTGCACCATTGAGTACATGCATCCAGAGGCTTTCCATGGTCTGGAAGAGCTGTACGCCGTCAATTTAACGGATGTGGGCTTGGCCATTATCAATCCGAATACGTTTACCCAGAACAAGAAGCTTCGCATGCTAACCATTTCCGGCAATGATTTGAGCGTGATGTCCACTCTGGAATACTTGCTCAAATCATCGACCATCGAGGAATTGGATATGTCGCGCAACAATTTGATGGAACTGAATCCCACAGCCTTTAAGCATCTTAGCAACATTGTGTACATTAATTTGGCACAGAATGCCTTGCAGAAGATACCCGAAAAGGTGTTCGATTCGGTGTCGACAATTGAGGAATTGGATTTGTCCTACAATGCTCTAAAGGAACTGCCGCAGGGAATTTTCAATCGCACCACATCGCTGTCCATGCTGCATCTGAAGTACAATTCCTTTGCCGGGGATTTGCATTTCGGCATCAAGGGATTGCAGCAATTGGATCTGAGTTTCAATGTCATTGTTCAGGTGCATCACAGCATGTTTGACAAGATGCCCGGTTTGACCAATTTGAATCTAAAGGGAAATGGCATTACCAAAATCTCACCCGATTCCTTCCTAACATTGAAGAACCTGCGCCACATTGACTTGTCCATCAACGAGTTGGATCAGGTGTCGAGCATGTTGTTCTTCAAGAACTCTGAGTTGGATGTGATACGCCTCAATGACAATCCTCGTCTAAGTCAATTGCCCACCGATGGTTTCATTAGCTATAATGGTGACTTCACTGCATACTTCCTTGACATTTCCAATTGTGCCATTGGTGCTCTGGGCCACAACACCTTCACGACCATGCCCCATTTGACCACATTGAAGTTGGCCTGGAATAATATCAATAATCTGCCCCGCGAGACATTTGCCAGTTTGAGGAAATTGGTTGACTTGGACCTGAGTAACAATTTGATAAGCAAGTTGGATGAGCTGGTCTTCATGGAGAATAATGAGTTGACCAAGTTGAATCTTGCTGGCAACCCTCTGCCCAAGTTGTCCATGCGCATCTTCTTGCCCCTGCAACAGCTGAGATCTCTCGATGTTAACGATTGCGAGTTGACCACCCTGCTCTCGGACAGACAGTTCGGCAAGGGATACAAGGTCTTCGACACTCTGCGTAGCTTCAATGCCTCTGGCAATCTGATCAGGCACATTTCCAAGGAGGACGTTAAGAGCTTCAAGAACCTGCGTTCCTTGGATCTTAGCAAGAATCCATTGGAGTGCGATTCCGAGTTCCAGGACTTCATCAGCTACGTCTCGCTGCAAACCAAGATGGTGCCCAAGAAGATGCCATTGCTGGCCAATTTGGATGATGAGGCAACCAACAAAGACTTGGAGACCCGTACCCAGGCTAGTTGGGCCCAACTGGCCCACAAAGTGTGTCAGCATGGCGACAATGAGAAGGACTTGGAGCAGCGTCTTGAGAATAGTGACAAGAAACTGGATGATGATGAAAAACTTCTTAGTGTGCTGGACAAGAGTGTGTTGGACAAGAGCAGGCTGAGCAGCATGCAGAAGATCATGAAGGGATCCTCTGCAACTGAAAAGGTAACCGAAAGCGCCGAAGAGGACTCGAATCATGGTGGTGAGGATATTGAGGATGGTGACTACGATAGCGAGGAAGATGGTGGTGATGATGATGACGATGATGATGAGGACGATGATGAAGATAGTGACGAGGACGTAGATGCTGACAAGCAGGCCGAGAACAAGCAGCAGACTGCCGAAAATGATTTGGAAACCAAATTGATTTTCAAACTCAAGGATCATGGTGTCAAAGTGGAGGAGATTGACTTGTCCAAGGAGACCAGGGACAAGAAACTTCAAGGTAAGATTGACCACTTAACCGATTGAGAATTTTGCTAATATTCTCGCTTTCCTTAGACAAATTGCGTGGCGATAGTGACGAAGATGACTCCAACGAGCAGGATGAGGAGGAGATTATCATTGAGCGCGGTCGCATCTACTACTCCGGCTACAGATTTATGTTCCCCATCATCATTGTGGTCACCTGTCTGCTGATCATTCTTCTGGCCATTGCCAAGGTGATCAGCATGGTGCTGCGCAAGCGTGGCGAACGTTATCGTATGGCTCTGTTGGCCTCCAAGAACTCATTTGTCTACCAGAAGCTCAGCGAGGATATTGTCAAGCCGCTGCCCAGCAAGGAACCCAAACAGCCAAAGGTCCATCGGTATGCGCCCATCAATCAGGTCTGAGTTGGGAGCAGATGCGGATGCGGATGCAGGAGCAGACGGAGTGTCGTAGGAGCAGGAGTTTTGCGCTGTTTTTCTAATTTATAAGTTTTATTCATAGTGAGGATACGAAACGAACTAAAATTCTTTTGCACACACACACACACACAGAGAGAGAAAGAGAACCGGTGCGGCGGTTATTGATATAAAGGAAATACAGCCATCCACCACCCACCGTGACAAGTATTACAAGAAATCTGCGAAATACTGAGAAGAAACTAAACAAAAGTTAAGAAAGAAATAACCAACATCCCCCCCTCCGCCACCGTCCCCTAAACAAAATATGTAGCAAATAGTTGTCGTCGCCTTTGTTGTACTTAAAACCAAGAAAAACTCAACAAAATGATATCTCGTACCACTTTTTTATAACGATCATCCGATTATTTAGTGCCATGTTGCCAAAAAAAAAAAAGAAAAAAACTAAATCCTAACAAAACAAAAAAAAAAAAATTAAAAGTCAATTACCGATCGAGTCAGATAAAAGTGAGAGCTAGAGAAGATTATATAGAGGGGTTTTCTTGAATTCTGGATCTGTGTAGCAAAACTATTTTTTGGGAGAGGGGCAGAGAGAGTCGCTCCCCCCCGCCCCCAAAGAACATCATCAAAACAAACTGTCTGAGAGTGGAAATATTAATGATAAATGCATAAACACACACTATTTTTTAAGTAACCACTGATTTCTTATGAACAATCAATTAAATATATATTGTATTTTTGACTCGGCAAAAAACATAGCTACTATTCCGAAAACAAGATGAAGAAAAATTATTTTTAACCAAAAGTACATTCTTTTAATGCGGTTTAATAAATTTTAATTACAATTATTTATATAATTTCTTCGATATGCATTTATTTCAACTGATAATCGATTAATTGATTGCTAGTTCCGTTTCTTATCAACCTTGTAAAAGCTTCTCCGACCACGGTGTGACCAATTTGCCAAGATCCGTTAGTTAGTTAACTTTTTTCCATCTCCTTGAGCGGTGCGGGTAAGTCGTACAAAAGTTTGTGTGAGTTTTTTTTCATTTTATTTTAATAAACTTGCATGGAATTCTCATAAATTTGAGCTAAATTCTCGTGAGTTTGGGCGCGTGGTGCCAACTTGGTGATCCTCTCCTGGGGTAGGGCTCCCTCAACCAGTTTGGGTACATCACTGCTCGAGAAGCCCAACTCGCGGAGGCCATTTTCAATGCCGGCACGCTGCATATACCCACGCACAGTGTCCGCCAAAAGTCGGCCGGCATCAGACGACTTTACCCCGTTTACGTTGGCTCCCAATAGCTGGGCAGCTTCCAAATGGCGGTCCGGGCAGGCGGGCGCCGTAAACTCAAACACAGCCGGAGCACTTATTACCACGGACAGGCCGTGGGGAATGAGTGAATGACCTTTGTCATAGCCAGCGGGCTTGTAGTCTCTCACATTGCCCGATATAGAGTACGACAGCCCGTGGCAGAGATGGACCCCAGCATTGCCGAATCCCACACCAGCCATAGTCGAGGCCAAATGCATTTGGGAGCGTGCCTTTAGATTATCTGGCTGATAGATGGCATCTATAAAGTGTGTCCGTATTTGATCCAAAGCAAAACGTGCCCATACATCTGATACGGGATTCCTGCCCTGATAGGTGGGACGCAGGCTAGGATCAGCGGGTGCTGGGCCACGTTCTCGATAGTCCACAGCTGTAAAACTCTCCAGGGCATGACAGAATACATCGAATCCAGCAAAGGCCATGACACGCTCTGGTTGGCTCAATGTGTGCAAAGGATCGATAATAGCTGGAAAAGAAGTATTAGAAAAACGCCTTTAGATGTCGTTGTTAGGGACTTCTTCTTACCCAAAGTAGGCTTGAGGTATTTGCTAGATATTCCAGTCTTGGCATGCAACAATTTATAGTCAAATATGGCTACACCAGTGGTCTCTGATCCTGTACCAGAAGTTGTTGGCATAGCAATTATGGGTTTTAGTTTAACCGATATCTATATGGAAAGGGATGAAAATAAGCGGGAGATCCTCTCATATAGCTTCACTATAGTCTCACCTCCTTGGCCTTGCCAATTGGAGCATTGACATAATCCAGAAACTCCGCCTGCGGATCACTGCAATACAAGTTGGCAGCTTTTGTTGTATCAATTGCTGATCCTCCTAAAAAAAAAGTGAATATCTAAATTATAATAGGCTGTCACTATTCCGATTTTTATACTTCACCTCCAATGGCTAGAAAAGCATCGAAATTTTTGGTCCTTGCAAACTGTGCCGCCTGCCAGAAGCTCTCATCCGTGGGCTCTACCCGCGTCTCATCGTAAACCTCATATTGGATGCCATGTCGGGCCAGCGAGTCCAGGGCCACTTTCACCGAGGGCAGCTTGACCACATTCCTATCCGTGACCAAGCAGACCTTCTTGGCTCCCCAATTACGTAAATCGGCGCCGACTTCGACACTTACCCCAGGTCCGAAGCGCACTGTCGAAGCAGACATCTGTATAAAGATAAAGAGAAATAAGAATTATCATTTGATTGGACTTTGCCCCGGACATCAAGACATCAAGACTTGCCTCGAACGCATACTCATTTCTGCCCGTCTGGCTGGCTACAGTCGAGGATCCATAGCCCTGCGAGTGGGCTGGACATTTGCATCTGCAAGGATAATCCATTAAAATTACAGGCAATCCAAATTAATTATCCGTTTCTTACGAATTGTTCACGATCGTATTGATCAAACCTAAAACATTTTTCCGCGACATCCTCAACAGGTGTTTCTCCTTGTCTTCACTTTTGAATAGTGCCCAGTTCGAGATCGTTTTGTAAACATAAAAAATCTCATTCTTATCGCACAAACTAAAAACTGTTAATTTACAGTTGCCGCCAAAAGTGTTGTGCTAACAATTGTTAAATTTACTTTTGCCCAAAATTCTACCAAAACCTGCTCTGTTATTTACTTCATAAACAATCTCTTACGATAATTTCTGATTTGAAACGAACAATGTTCCTAATAATAATCAAAGCTGAAATGATTTATTTGTATATTATTTCCTTAATTTTCTAATCAGTGCTCGCAAATGATGCTGTTAATTAACAGTTTCGCTTCTCGTTTTACAGTGAAGGTTACCGAATATCGTACAGAACTATGCACAATTCGCTTTAAAATTTTGAAAACAAGATGGAAAAAAACAAATGCAATGCAAAGTCATAAAAATTGTGTTGTATAAAGATTATTTTATAAACATAATATCTTAATTTTCAAGCTTTGCCCAATTGTTGTTTGATAATTTGTTAAGGGTTTTCGAACATTATTCCATAAAATTCCAGGAAAACAAACCATTTTAAACTAATAGGATTTGATTAGGGCTATCAATATTCTAATAGTTCGAATAAAATAATTCATACAAGTGGTAATTAAGTTTACTAAATTCTCTAATTATGTAAATTCTTAGAGTTTACGAAAAACCTCTCAAAAATACTGAAAGCTTATTTCCGAAAAAGTACTTTCATAATTTTACACAAGGGTCAACATTTGATTTAAACATAAAATAATTCTTCTTATTTTAAAAAGATATAGAAAAGGAGGCAAAAACTTTATTAGACGATCCGAATCTAGATGCACTTTGGCTTTAAGAATTTGTAAAATTCGTCTCCAAATATTCATTTAAAAACTCTTCTTTGATTCCTTCCAATTATACTTTTTTCTTATATAGTTCCAACAGATTCACAATGTGCGACTATCAACACGAATATTCCTTTACCTTTGAGGATTCCGTCTGTGAAAGAGACGATGTCTCCATGATCCATTTTGACAATGGCTTTGAGTCCATGTGGCAGCAAGTTGGCGAAGAGCTGCGACGCGAACAGGAAATGGGTGATCTGGGACAACTCTTCCAGCACACTATGAGGCTAAGTCCGCAAATACAAATGGACCAATTGGAGTGGAAATTCTAAGACCTACTTAATCCCTTAAAACTTGTGATATATGTTTGGAATAAGCTTTAAATGATAATCATTTCATGTATTTATTTATTTTTTTTCTTTTGATTTTGTCAATTGCCAGTCAATTGAATTTCGTTTTTGGGGTCGAGCTCGAATAGTTTAAGTTTCCGTTTTTCCGTTTTCAAATGTTTATTATCGTGGGTGAAGTTTTGAAGCAACAAAAAATATCGTTAATTTATGTATTGTAAAGAATTTTCGATGTTAATTGTATTTGATAATTAAGAAACGATTGGCAAGTCTAAATAGTCGATAATTAAGAGCTAAATTTCATTAGATTACAATTGTTTGTACATGTTCATATATAATTATAGATTATAATCTAATGATGTCGAAGCTAAATCATTCTAGAATGAAAAAAAAAAACTCAGTTAGTAATAAACTTTCGCTGGTTGTATTATAAGAAATGTATAAATGTCACTTGAAAAATATTCCATTTCCCACATTTAATTCCATTGAATTGTCATTGTTTTTGTTCTCAATTGCAATTCCAATTATCTAAATGTATGTCCGCCCATATTTAGCACTAAGATTTACAACTCAATTTCGTTTGTTGAAACGATAAACGATATTGACAGCTATTCCCTCAATTTGCATACATCATTGGGCCCCCCGACGATGTGGAATATAAAAAGGGTTGTTGCCATTCAACTTGCAACATAACCGTCCAGTATTTGGCTATAGCAACGTCAACAACAAAAGCAACAAGGGCAACAACGTCAGTGAAATGAAGTGGTTCAATTTGTTTCTAATTTTTGGAGTTTTGGCCATGATTGGCAGCCTGGGCACTTTGACAGCTGCTGAACCGCAACCCGACCCGGAGCCCAAGGGTCGCCCCTATACCACGCGTCGCCCGCGCCAGGATAACGAGGATAATGTGAAACGACGCTGATGTGGCGGCCATTTCCATCAGTTCTTTCAGTTGATTCTTCGTTCGTTCGTTCGTTCGTTTGTTTGGTTCGAGGCACATTGAATAAGTTTCCACAGGATGAGGGCTTTTTTTTGATCATTCGGTTTATTTTGTCATTCATAGTTTCTAGAGTTAAATTGGTCTGCTTAATAAATATATAATCTTCACCTTGGGAGTGGAGTGAATCTTTATGCGGTTCTTGGTTGACTGAGTGGGAAGAGGGGTCGTTCGGGGGTGTTAGGGAGGCTGACTATTAGTAGTTCTCATGCTTAATCTTTGGTAGTACTGAATATTGATTGAAGGTCATTTCGGGGGGGTTTCGGGTATGTGCATACATTAATATACATTTAAATAGTTATATATTAAATACTAGGCAAACATTTACAATTTATCTTTTTGTTTTTGGTTTATCAAATTGGTATTAATTCAATAGTTTCCATTTGGCTTAGCTACGTTTTTGTTACGTTTCATTTTGTTTTGATTACAAAATTAATTTCAATTTATCTAAATTGCAAATTTGTGTTTGTTTGTGTGTGTGTGTGTGTGAATGTCGAAGGGTCTATTTATGTGTGGTAGTGAGAATTTATGTTAGCCATAATTCAACATTGTCGCCACAAATCAATTTAAAGCTAAACTTTACAATTATTTATTATATTAACGTACATTTAATTAAGCTAATAAAGTTGTCTGTGTATCTGTTAGTGTATGTGTGTGTGTGTGTGTGTGTGTATTATCTGTGTTTTGGGGCGGGAGAAATAAATCTCATTATTAATACATCGAACTCGGTCTCTTATACAACTCTTCTTTATACTGATTTGATCAATCTTTTGTCGAATATATGTGAGATACATATATATATATATATATAATATACATATATATAATCTGTAGTAAATATCTTAAGGTGGGTCATGTGTTCAAAATATAATAATAATAGTAGTATGTTTGTTTGTTTGTATAATTGAATGCATTAGGATAGAGCAGGGAGGGTGGGGGTCGCAGCCATTTTGATTGGATCTGATCGATCTAGATAGTTGGCTATATATTGTATGTATGTATGTATGTGTACTATAATTATGATGATTGCTAATTAATCTCTTTGGTTACATTGCAGTTCATTCCGGCGAATCAGAGGAGCCCGATATGCCCCCCAGACTGCCACCGGCCCCCATGCTGCGTGTCGATGCTCCGCCTATGTCGCTGATACTTTTCACACGTCGCCGATTCTGCTGCTCATAGAGCGTTGAGTGCCCATCGCCACCCATCATGGCACTTGAATCGAGCATGTGGCTACTGCCCACCGGCGGGGCACTCACCCGATGGCCAGGCGGACCATAATTGCCACTCAGACCACCCGTAATGGGTGGCGGAGGTGGTGCCGTTGTGGGTGGTGGGAAGAAGTGATGCTGTTGCTGCTGCTGCTGCTGTTGTTGTTGCTGTTGCTGGTGATACGTATGCATATGCTGTGGTCCTATGGTAGCGTATATTCCTCCACCGCCGCCCCCGCCACCCTCACTGCTGCTGTACGAGGGCGTTGGGCTGGTGGAGTTCCCAAAGGAACTGCGATCCCCGGTGCGATGGGATTTGGATTGAGTGTTGAACCGAAAGGCTTTTGAAAGAGAGCTCTGCAATGAGTGAGACAAAACAGAAAACGAAACAATTTCAATCTAAATTTCGTGTATCAAAGTGTACTTTAAGTTTTTTTTATTACCTGAGATCCTTTCCATGCCGAAATCTGTGAACAACAATAACAAAAACGGAAAAAGAAAAACATTTGCTTATATTAATTAGTTAACCTAGATCCACATCTAATGCCAATAAATTGGAGTCTTTGCATTCTTCCTATGCCGTGAAACTTCTGTTGTCGATTGAACTTTTGTACTCTGATATTGTCTGTTTCCAGTTTTAAATACTTTTTTTTTTTTTAATTATTCAATGTAAACAAATTGTTGGACTACATAGATCTTCTATTAGGAATTGATCTAAGCTAATCAAAAAGTATTCTTTTAAAGACAAACTGCTTGAGTTTCCAGAAGGCTATCAACCAATTGCCATTAATTAGTTAGTCTAAAAATATATATATACACAACATTCGAGTTTTCAGCATTTCAAACTTTAGAATTGTTTTCTTGTACTTTGCTTACTAGTAAACAGTTGGTTTCTTTTTTCTGAGACTCTTTTCAAGAAATATTAAACCAAACTTGTGAGTTTTAGACGGATGGGATATGTGGACGATACTGAGCGAATTTATATCAATTTTCATATTAAACCAAAGATTATGTTGCAAGACCCAACTTAGCTATATCTTGGGTAAAAACACTCATTTTAGATACATTTCTCAAATTGAGTTAAATTAAGGACCTCTCGAAAGTAAGTGACGATAGTTTATTGATGCTTACGAAATAAACCATCAAAATTTTTTACAAATTTTAGCTAGTTCAATTCCAAAGTATTATCTATGTATACCCATATTATTCTTGAAATTTAACATGCTAGATATGTGGTTTTGCTTGAAGACTTTGGTAAATTTTAAAATTATAATAGATACTCGAAATATACATACATATATGGATGTAGATATATAAATACTAATACAAGTAGATTATCTTATGAATAGGCTTATAGATAGATAGTTTAGTTAGTTGTAGTTGTGGTACGTGTAGATTATATAGTAGATTCAGTGTGCTAAAATAATAGTTTAAGCTGATTTCTAGCATAGACATTGAAAGACAACAAAAGCTTCACGTCAAGTCAAGGCTATTGATTTCCATATAGATATAGTGTATATATGTATATGTATAGTTTGGGTAAGTGTGTGTGTGTATTAGTTGGGTATATATATATATATATGTATATGGTATGCAATTTGGCCAATTTAGATTCAAACAAAACTACAGAAACACTGTTTGACTTCAGTCTCAGCCTGTGCCTTAGCCTCCGCCTCCAAATTTCATTAGGAGTAGCCAATTGAGGGAGGTTGGCCTCAGTGTTTTTGCAGTTTTGATTTTAATTAGGACTTACCCTAAGGCTGCTGGTCGAACGCCGATCTGTTGTGGCATAGTGCTGAAGTCCGCCAGGTCCTGTTAGAGGCACTACACCGCAACCAGAGCGAATGCCTTGACCCAGAGTGGCTCTATACACAACAACACAGACATAGCAAATACAATCGAATTTTGGTTTTTTTTTTTTTTTTGGTTTTCGGTGTGTGTGTGGGTGTGTGGGTAGGTGTGGGTGTGTGTGTGTGTTGGGTATGAGGTGTGCAGTAAGAGAGAGAGATAGATAGAGTAGGAGGGCAGGCAGTAGTTTTCATTGTGTGTAGTATTAACAGTACGACAAAGATAAAGACAAAGAGAGAGAGAGAGAGAGGAGGCAGGCGGTAAGGCAGGCAAACACGCATACCATACACACACAGACGCACGCACGCACGCACACACACACAGAGAGATACAGTTACAGATGGTTTGTGTGTTTCGTTGTCAAGACAGAGATAGAGCAACAACAACAAGCCGGTCGATTCGTAAAGTAAAGAAAGAGTTGTGAAAATAGACAAAGAAAGAAAGAAGGGACAAAGACATTAAATAAATTAATTATATATTTTATATTATGTTTTGTGGTTTCTTTAAATGTTAAAAATATATACTTTATTTGTTTTTTTTTTTTTACTTTTACTTTTACTTTTACAAAGGCATAATTGACTACTTGTAGCGTAAACAACAACAACAACAACAACTTGAATGAAATGAAAAATGAAACAAAAGTTGTAGAATTATATAGTATATAGAATTCGAAAGAGAATAGCTTTTAGAATGTGTGTGCGATTCAAGTGAAATACCAGAAACAATATAGAAAATTATTCAAATAATCGATGAGAGAGCGAGAATTTCAAAATAGATCGGTAGAACTATATATGTATATAGTAGGCATGTTGATAAGGAACTCATATTTGCAATTCTTCCCAAACAATACTCTGTAGGCCTATATATGTACTTGGTTTATTCCAACTTTCTAAGCTAATTTTAAAAGATAACCCAAAAATACAAAATTATAAAAGCAAATCTAGAACATAAGACAAGAATATGGATTGATATGGATTAAGGCAGCTGAATTAGCAGCAGTATTGGATAGTTTTCTGTTATCCTCACAAAATGGTTTGAAACCCATTACAAAAAAGATTTATCCACTTGATTCAGCATAGATTTCTGTTAGTTTATGTTAAAACGTATTTAAAGAAATAAACAACAAAGCTTTACAACATCAGACTTAGTCCTTTTTAAATTAAAAAAAAAATTTAAATAAGAAAACTCCCTAAATAGAAGATTTTTCTAAACAAAAATTTAGTTTTATGCAAATTTTGCTAAGGATTGATCTACAAAAGAAAGATTAATGTTGAAACAAAGAAAGCAGGAAGAAAATGGACAAATGAAAATATCCCACCAAAAGTATAAATAAATATACTATTCCTAATAGTAA
Source organism: Drosophila nebulosa (assembly GCA_024703675.1). Classification (NCBI taxonomy): domain Eukaryota; kingdom Metazoa; phylum Arthropoda; class Insecta; order Diptera; family Drosophilidae; genus Drosophila; species Drosophila nebulosa. The sequence continues at coordinate 8,421,398 of CM045725.1, read as the reverse complement.
ATCAGAAGGACATTATCAACATGCCTGCTATATAAATATTGGTTTTTACTATAAAGGATCATTAGCTACATTGAAATATTAAAACATTGATGCCACAAAAACGATGTGCTACAAAAATCACTCAACTTATTACTTACAATTGACAATTGTAGTTTTTAATTTCGTTTCACACGGATATATGATAATCGTATATAGATTTAAAGCATATATAATTTTCGTATATTTTTTTTTGGCTCAAAATGCGAACAAAATTCGATTGGAAAAACACGATAATTTCAACTAAATGTGTATGTATGTTGATGTAGATGTGTGAGTGGGTGTGTGCTTGTGTGTGTGTGTATGTGTGTGTGTGTGTGTGTGTGAGTGGGTGTGTGTTTGTTAGATGTTTTCCTAATATAATTGGTAAACGGATATATTGTGCGTATTTGACTGGTTTTTGGTTTTTGTCGTTGTTAAGTGTTTGCGTTAGTTTTAACCAAGAGAGAGACCGGAAACCGATAACCGGAAACTAAATACTAAATCGTGTGTGCATGTATCACATATTTGGCATAGTGATGAAAGGTAAGTAGGACATTTTTAATGCCTTATTACATAACATTTAGGCTAGTCGTAATTGCATTATCTATGTATATGTATATATATATATATATTTCGTTTGGCTTAATTAGTCTAACATTGATTCTAATATTGTGGAATATTGGTATTCATTTTCGTTTTTTTTTTATATATTCGTTTCTAATCGACATTAAATGCTTGACATTTGTTTAAATAAATCCTAAATAAATGCAATTTTCGTAAGCGCGATTTATACTAAATATAAGTATGTATATAGACGGTATTGTTTATATTGGTATGGCAAGCGGGAGGTGGTTGCGGGAGCGGGAGCGAAGGGAAAATGTAGCAATTGTTTGCATGTTTGCTTGTTTGTATGTTTGTCTGTGTATTGACTTAAATTTTTAATCATTTAGCTTTTTGTGCGTCGATTTTCCACTATAAATGTTTTGTATGTAAATATATCTACGAATAATATTGATTTTGACTGGTTCGATCTCGCTCTCTATATAATATTTATATATGTATGTATATGTATATGTAAATGTATGTACGGTTTTTTGATAGCGCTGTGCTCCAATTATTGTTCTCGCCCTATATTTATATATCTGTTTGATTTGTTTGTATTTAATTTAAATTTATATGATTTTTTTTTTTTTTTTGTTTTTTTGTCCACTCATTCATTTTTAATTCAAAATTTGAATCGCATGGATTTTTATTTGATTTGTTTTCATTTTTCTTTCATTCATTTTGGCTCTGTTCTTTGCATTTGGCATTTTGCATTTTGGATTTAATGTGCCTGCAATTTGGCCAATTGCCGCGAGTTGTTTTCCATTTGAAATTCTTCCATTTGACAGTAAATTATGTATCTGCATTTGAATTGGGGTTTTTTTTTTTTTTTGGCGTTGAAAATAAAAGAAAAAGTATTCACAATATAAAAGAGAGAGAAATGAGAGGCCACAAAAAAGAGGCCGCAATTAGTCCATTTCGCTATTGGCAATTTGTTTAGGTATTCGTTATTTGAATTGTAATTTTTATAATTATTATTTTTGTTTTACATGCTCTCACATAAAATGAAGAACAAAAAAAAAAAAAAATTATATATACTATTTACCGCACACTCTAGATTGGCTAGTTTACATACTTATATTAGACATTTATGACAGCGCATGATTTTGAAGTACGAGATAGATGTGAGTGCAGCAGATAGAGAACATCATCATCATCATCATGATTATAATTATCATCAGTCACTAATCTCTTTTTGAGCTTGGCTCTTCTTTATTTTTTCATTTAGTTCGTTAGATGACGATGACACACAAAAGACATGTTTCAGATGCAAGATGGTTTGAGAAGATATATGTATGTATGTATGTTTATGCAAAGTAGATTCAAATTATGACAAAGCGTTTAAAAATTATTATATAACTAGAATACAAGTTGAGATACAAATACAGAGAGACAGAGGCAGAGAAATAGATAGAGGATGATTATGTCTCTATGTGTGTGTGTGTGTGTGTGCTTGTGTAGGCGAATGTGTGTGGCTGTGCTTGTGTAAATAGCAATCGAATAGGATTGCACTGTGAAAGTGTATCGAATTTCCCAATTACACGCATAATTTGCAACCATGTTGATAATTTAATGGAAAATATAACAAATTGGACTTGCAATTGATTATGCTATGCAATTTAATTATGCAACTGACACCAGTTTAGGCTCTATCATTAAACCAATTAATTTGTTTTTAAAAGATTGATGCTTATTTAAAAATTGTTGCATACTTTTAGGCTGCATTATTTTTCAGAAAAGAATCTTTGAAAATTAGACTTTGATGAAACATTGTTAGATATTTCATTGAATTTGGTAAGCAACTAAGATCTTACGAGCATGAACTATATATTTGTACTGTCAAAATTAACTGATTATGCTTATGTCTCGAATATATATTGTTATAAACCCAAAAATTTATGATAAATCACATCCTATAAGACTAAGCTAAGTCTTAGCAAGACCGATTTAAAATGGTTGTAAACTTTAATATTTCTCTCTCTCTAGGTAGTTACTCAATTTGCAATTGCTTATACCCTTTAATTGGATGATTTTTGCAGTGTATTGTTGAGTGAACAGCAATAAGAATATGTAATGATTATGATACGATTTAATGCATTAATTATTATGAATGACAAGTGCTTAAAAAATTCGATAAAACATAACTAAACCAACACCTTTAATTCAAATTTGTTTTCAACTTTAACTTGAACGTTCAACTCAAGTTGCCAAATCATAAATTTTGGGATAATCAAAAAAATAAAGACACACATATCAATTCAATTAAATGAAATCACTAAACAAAACGCTGTATTACGCTACATATACTTAGGATTATCATACAAATATATATAGATATACATATGTATATATGTAATTATCGCAGTAAATAATTAATGGAATGAGAAACTAGTCTACGATTTCATTCTCACTCACCTTGCAGGCAGAATGAGGGCATCGAATTCCGTATTGAGATGTCGTCTAATTATATTCTTCGAAGGTGGAATGCCCAAGGCAGTGGCCATGGTATCGCCCGAGAAGGATGGCTCAAGCACCACAAGGCCGCCATGCACACCGCTGTCTGCGAAATATAATTGGACATAATCAAACACATTGACATCGATATGTATGCTGGCTGGCTGGCTGGCCGGCTGGTGGCCTTACCTTTCAAGTTCTCGGCATATTCACCCAAGTCGATGGAGCGCACCCAACGGACAAAACGTTGATTTGTCCACACAATGGGATCAGTGTCCACTGTCTCCGATTGCACACGTCGCATGGCCAAGGTCTGGCGGTCGTATTTCACAATACGTAAGACATGAATTCCTGATGATGGAGAAAATAGGGCAGGAAATGAGCAAGTGGTTAATGTAATACACACGAGAGCACTTGGAAAATGGATGGGCAAGATGACTTTCAACTTTAATCATCCAAAAAAAAAAAGGCTCTTAAAGTTATGATCTTTTGGAGTTTTCTGATTTGTTTTTAAACTCAATTTTTCTCTTCAACTTACCGTGAACAATGCTGGCCTGATGGAACTTTCGTGTTACACCCAAAAACTTTTCCAATTCCTTCTTGGACAAGGTGTCCAACATGCGAGCATCGACCAGGGATTGCAGAAATGGTTCCGCATACTGGGGCAAACCGATATCGGGTAGCCATTCCGATGCCACCCAAGTGTGTCCCAGTTGGGTGATCATGGGATAGCGTACCAGTTCGGGTCGTCGCTGCTCCTCAATGGCCAGACGGAGCTTCTTGCGATGCATGGGATGTACCAGGCCCAAGCCGGCTTCCAGTTCCACATCATTCAGTTCGAGCAGTACTTTGCCGCTCTTCACATTCTCCGAACATCTTGAGCTATATTGAGGCATGCCCAGGGCCACCTCCAGCCAGGCGAGAACTTGAGTGGCCCTCCAGCGTTCCATGGGCAGCTGAGAGGCCTCACGCAGCAGTCGCAATTTCTCTGCATAGCCCTCTTCCGACAAGGGATTCCAGGAGTAGTCCGAATCTGCTAAGGCAATCGATTGATTAGCTTTGTGTATTCTTTTTCGTTCTATTACCTACAGTCACCGACTCCTCCGTCAGCTGAGAGGGCTTTGCTTTTGTTTCTAGAGCGAGCAAATACACGGGATATGCTGCCCCAGGTGCCTCCACGACCATTGCGGGCGCCAAGCGGTCCTCCGCCCTTGACATTGGCATTGGCAAATTTACGTGTAATGGCTCCACCTCCTCCCAGGCCTCCAGGTCCTTCGCCATCAACGGGGGAACCCAACTGTTCCACCGATCTCGAATAAGCTGCCGAGTTCAGGGGCGACAATGTGGGACTGCGTTCTTTGGGTGTGCCAACTGAAAGAAGAAACAAATTTGATCAAAATAAAGCAAACATTTCCAGTTTCTGGATTAAGTTTCCCACTCACATTGATACATATTTTGACTGGAGACCAGGGAAATGCTGTCGGGATCGACTGTAATGCAAGGACCATTGTCGCAGGTTCCGTCGCTAAAGTTCAACTCGCCGCCAGTGCTCTCGCGATCGCTGCTATTCCTTAGACCCGAATCGTTTGAGCAGGAATTGCGATCACCGACTGTGGCTCCAGAGCCACCACTCAAGCTGCCGCTGAAGGCGGACAGCGAATTGGAATTGCCACCCCCACGGCCACTGTCATCGGTGGCGCCACTGCGTAGTCCCGCCAGGCCAACGCCACCACTAGCTCCTCCACTTAAGCCCGAACCGCCTGCCAGCTGGCTAAGCATTCCCGAGGCTGGAGGCGTGAGTGGAGCAAAGGAGTGCAGACTCTCCTGATCGGAGAGACAACCGGAGAGCTGGCGACGGGCCTCCTGCAACTGTTCCTGTAGACGCTGCAATTGCAGATCCCTGGCCGAAAGCTGCTGGGCCAGGGCCAGTGACCTCTCCGCCTCATCGCGTGCCTGTTTGAGCAGCTGAAAACGTTCTCGATCTCGATCCCCCGACAATTTGGCATTGTTTGATTCTGTTTCGCGTACACGCTCCTGAAAATTGCGTATGAAATCCCTCAGCTCCTGCTCCTTCTCCTGGAGTGAGGCACACAATTGCTTCACTTGACCCAACAGTTCAGACTTGTCAGTGCGCAGCTTCTTGCGCTCTAGCCGCATGGTGAGCAATTGATTCTTTACTGAACGCAATTCGCATTCCAAGCGCTCCACTCTGTCCACGGATGCGGCGCCATCATGCGTAGCATCTGCATCGGAACTGACCCCAGAAGCAGAAGGATCTATCCCTCCCACAGCTCCATCTGTGGAGTGCTCGAGCAGGCGACGCAATCGCAACAATTCGGCATTCAAACGTTCGTTCTCCTCACGCAATTTCATGGCAGACTCTGTGGAAGATTAGAAAACTTAATTAGGCATTCTCTTTTAGTAATTCTCTCTGTGCTTAACTACTTAGTAATTAGCAATAAGTCAAGCCAACCTTTTCCCTAAAAAAAATTACATAAAATTACTTCTCCCCGCCCCCGCCCCCTTCCCACACTCGAGATCTTTTTATGCCGAAGTTTAGCACCCAAAAACAATGGAAAAAAGAATTCAAACTCAAAACTCAAATGAAAATCTCTATGGCAAACTAAGGAAAAATGCTACAGCGGGAAAACTGAAAATGGAAAATGCAAAACGGAAAACTAAACCAGAAAGTGCAAGCCAAAACACATTGAAAGTTTTCCGAACAAACTGGAACACATTTTCATTTTTTTTTTTTTCGTTTTTTGTGTAATTATAACTTAACCAGGCCAAGGCAAAAATACAAAAAGTAATGAAAAGCCAGATGAATAGAGATCAAGTGCAACTACAACATGGGGCTGAATGAGTGGGTTGAGTGGGTGGGTGGGTTGAGTAGGTGGGTGGGTGGTTGGGTGGATGGATGCGGGTTAATTGTGATTTCACTACTTGTGTTGGTCTGCTACCAATTAAAAATACAGCGAGCGGAAATGAAGATGAAAGAAAGAACAAATTGAAAACTTACCTGCGACGAACTTTGACTTTGACTGTGACTCAACAACATCATCATCATCATTATCATCATTATTGAGATGAGCATTTGAATTGCGATGGCGATGGCTATTGCTATTACGATTACCATCTGGATAATGGAGGAGTATATTGCTGCCATTCGGGCCATGGGATTCGAGCAGAAGGAGAGCTGCTGAGGCAGCGGATGTGGGCGAATGCGGCATTGGCATTGATGGCGTTGATGCTGATGATAACAATGCTCCTGTTCCTGCTGCTGCTGCTGCTGCTGAGGGAGATGGGGCTGGGGCGTATGAGAATGAGGATGATAATTTGCTTTTCGACTCCATTGAGCAAACATCATTGGCATTTCTCTTATCGACTGGGTTTTGTATGGAATTTTGTATTGTGTACGTGTTTTCGTTGAGAGAGAAAAGAGATGTAGAAGGAGAAAGAAAAGGATAAAGGATACACAGGATGCAAACGCAAACAAGAACAACAACAATAAGAATAACAAACAACAATAACAATATTAACAACAACAACAGCAACAACATTGAGAGCAACAAAATATGATGATGAAAATGATAATAAAGTTGGCAAAGATTTTGCATTTTCGGTTTTATAATCACACGCACACACACTCACTCCAATGGAAATTGATTAGTATTGTAGGTAAATAAAATAAATTTCAATTTAGTTTACAACTTGTGTGGAACAATATTGAATGGTCAAAAATATTTATCATTTCATTTTGCGATTGTGCAGTGAATTCAACCCAATTTGCATTCAGTTAGGTCAGGAAATGCCTGTGAATAGCTGATGAGTTCAAAATTGATTATACACAGGCAAACGCACACAGACACACACACACACACATGGAGAGCAAAAAAAAATCACATTAAACAGAATTTCCATTGATTGCTTAAATTAAAATTTAATTAATTGTTAATGCAACCAGAAGAGGTAACCCAGGTAAATAAACATTTAAACATAATTATTTCAATTCATATTTGCCTCTGCCATTTTTTTTTAGCCCCGTACGAAACCAAAAAAAAAAAAAAAGAAGCATAAATCGCTAAAAAAAATTTCACTTTCAGTCAACTAGATGACCAACGAACCATGCATCCATCTATCTGCCCATCCCATTTAATTCTCTCCCTCTCTATCTCTCTCTCTGTCTGTCTCTCGTCCACCCATCATCCATTTGTCAGATTTTTGAAGCATAGCCCGACATCACTCTGGCATCCCAATATAATCCTCGGCTCCTGCCTCAACTTTTCTACTCCTGCATCCTGGTGGCTGGGCAAAAAAAAACTACTAACTGCACTTAGCCCCTGATTCACACATCACCTCGCTCCAGTTGCCCCGAACCGGACCCCTGCCCTTACTTTTGCCCCCTTGTGCTTCGTTGGTTCAGTTTTCTCTTCGGTTCGGTTCGGTCTAGTGGTCTTCTTCCTGTTGACGATGTTGTTGCTCCTGATGGCGATGTTGGTTTATGTTGCTTTTCGATACCCTCTATGAAAGCATTTTCTAATGGGTCTATTGGCGTCTGTTAAATCTACTCAATGAAATGTTATTCACACATTTATTAGACATGAATGAGAAGCTTGAACCACAAACTTAAATACTCGTAAAATACATTCAAGTTGAGATAGATCAAGTTTCTTTTTCTATCATTCCACTTAATTTTCTAAAAATCACATAAATCTTAGCTGGAATAAACACATTATACTCTGACATTTAATTCGTAGTCGTTAAGAGCTCTTTTCTTTTGGTTTATTTAATATTTGTCTAGACTCTAAACACAAAGCTGTTGACTCTTTGTTCTCTTGTGCTATCGATAGTTTGTTGGCTATCGATAGCTTAACATCTCTAGTTTTCATTATTTAGTATAGAGGGTATCTCCATGTCGATCAAGCGCTCATATGTATGTCTCTCTCCTTTGTGGCTTCTATCACTTGCTGTCACTCTGACATTTAGGTTCTCACCATTTTTAGTGGTTTGCATGTTAACTTCTCCTTGGGTCGCTTCCTAAATGCGACATGTTGCCTCAATCTAAATTGAAGTTCGTCACCTTTTCGTCCACTTTCGGTCTCTCCCTCAAATCAGTTGACGGTGATTTAATATCATTTCTAGCCCCGCCCAACACTCAACCAGTGTGCGCCGCCTTTCGCCAGTCATTCCCACAATCGCAACTTAAAAGTTGATTCAGTCATGCAGGGCACTATGCTGATTGCTTTAGTCCAGTCCAGACCCCCATCCTTACTCACATTGCATTACGGAATGCATTTACACGTAGCCCCTCCCCCCCCTTTACATCTTGTGTCACACACTTACCCGCATTCAATGCATGTGGATTGCCTGTTGAACCATTGGGGGAGACTGTGGCCGAGGCGGCTGAGCTGGCGGCAGAGGAGTGAACTGGGGCAATTAAATTTGAGTTATTTGCATGGATCATGGCTGGGCTGGTGGTGGTGCTGCTGCTGTTAGGGCCGCTGCTGGCGATGAGGTTGCTGCTGTTGTTGCTGTTGGTGCCATTCGGTAATTGCGGCTGTGGCAAGCCAACGACTTGGCCAAGCCGCTGTTGTTGCATCGGCTGTTGTTGCTGCTGGAGCTGCGGTTGATGCTGGTTATCAATGGTCATGGGTGGAGTCAGAGTCTGATTGCTGCCATTCGAGCTGGCCGGCGATGAGCTGCTCTCGTTGCTGCTGCTGTTGGCCAAAACGTTGGAACGTGAAGGTGATGGCTTCAGGCCAACTGAGGCGGGCTGTGTTACCGCCGCAGCTGCTGCTGCTGCTGCTGCTGATGTGGATGCCACTGAATTATCCAGGGACAGAAGAGGCCTGATGGGCTTATTATTGTTCGCCGAGGAGGACTTCTCTTTGATCACACTCGAGTCCAGGGATTTGACAATTTTCTAAAAATATGAAATGCATAGAATATAGAAAAAGGAGAAATGGAAATTCAACTTTCAATTAATAAGCCATGGCCAACAGCCAAGGAGTAATTGCGGAAAATTATGGCAAAAAATAGCGGGGAAGTTAGAAGAGAAAAGAGAGAATTAAAAGAAAAATTCATTCAAGATGCAGTTTTTTCGGTTTTAAGTGCCAGAGGAAATTGGCATGCAAAATGATGTTTCGCCCCTGATGATGCCCTCCACTACTCATCCTGCTCCTCCGGCTACACTCGACAAGCAATGAATGGAGGTCCAATTAGAGGGTTTTAAACATCAAGTGATGGGAGATTGGGATACAGCGAGTGAGTGAAAGAGAGAGAGAGAGAGAGAGAGCGAAAGAGAATTGGTTGATGGATTGGTTGTGGCGGTGGTGTTTGAGTGAGTTTTGCAGTGGAAGTGGTTGGTTGGTTGGGGGGAGGTGGTTGGGTATCATCTGGTACTTACGGATTCGCCAAGCTTGTGCAGTGAGGCATTTATGCGATCCGGATTGCGTGGCGGCGGCTCTGGTGGCTCTGATGCGGCCATAGTTGGTCCGGCAGCTACACCGTTTATTTGCATACTTTGACAGCCACAAGAACAAACGAACAAACAAACAAACAAAGAACAGAGAAACTCAACACAAAAGACAACACACTAAAACAACCCACACACACACACACACACCCACACACACCCACCCACACACACACACACACACACTTGTTGTTATGTGTGCTGGGAAAGGAAGTGGAGCACAAACTATTTCTCCCCTAATCGATGGCAATTGGCTAACATTTCATTGACCGGAGCCTAACCTATTGCACCCGAGAAGTGATTGGAGTTGGTGGTTGGTTTATGTTCTTGTTGGTTGGCATACGTACATAAGTAAATATATATTTTGATATTGATTATCGATATTGATTTAGGTCGACGGCATTAGCTTAAAGCCAGATCGCCAATTTTCAGTCAGTTATCCTTTGGCTTTTGTCTGCATAGTCTGCAAAAGGAAGAAAAAGAAAGGCAATTTAATTTAGTTATAAAACTTCGAAAAGGCAAAGTATCTGTTGTTTTTTTTTTTCTTTACTTTCGTTTGTGTGTGTGTAAATGTAGGCCTACAAAATTTCTATTCAGGTTATTTGGTCAATTTCAGTTGCATGTCAATAAACGATTTCTTACTTAAAAGTTGTCCATTGTCTGGAAACTAGGCAAAGTTCTATGAAGATTGGCAACGACTTGTGATTCCTAGACCCAACCATATTAATAAAATTAGCTTCAGCTCAAGAATCAACTGGCCTTTAAGAGAGTCAGATTTCCTCCATGAATAATAACAAGAAATGCTTTTGAGTATCCTTCAGTCGACTTCAATTAAATTTAAATTAAACCAGAATTCATTTGCAACTTTAATTCGTTTGGCATCACTTTGAGTTCTCTGCAACATTGAGAGATAATTGACAAAGAAAATCACAACTGTTGACTCCATAATTGAATAAAGATAAGAACTCTCATTTAAGTGTGATTCATTTTTGCATCACAAATGCAGCGAGACACAAATAAAAACTCTCTTGATGTTGAAAAGGTCAGGAACACGGCGAAAGGTCAACGAACAGACAAACCATTTGCCTTTGAGGCATAGCAGGATATTAACAACTAATTGGCAAAGGACTGGCACTCAGCAGGCTGCTCTCTGCTCTTTATTTTATTTTCACTAACAAAAATAAGGATGTAAAAAGCAGACATTACTATCTCCTGCAATTTATTGGCAAATATAATTTACATAAATCAAGAAATTTTAAATCCCTTTTTTTTGTTTAGGTTTTATTAACTCAACCACAATCAATACTCTCATCGCTCTAATCCCAAATATTTTTTTTATTTTTTACTACTTTTCTACCTACTCAGGCTCAGGCTGAAGTTCAACTTGAGTTTGCCCGAACTTCAGTTTTAATCCGCTTTTAAGACTAACTACAAAAAAAAAGGAGATGACCGACCGACCAGCAAGCAGACACAAACAAACAAACAAACAAACACACAAAGCATATAGACCGAAAAATAAGTTGTGGTTGTTCATGTTTTTACCAAATTCATGATGTAAATGCATGTCTAAAAGAGGAGAATAAAAACGATAAGAAAACAGAAGGAAAAACACAAACATAAATGGAAGGACTAAACTCATACTCAAATGCCTGGCTTAAGCCTTTCTCGTTGTACCAACCTGGCCACAGACTTTTGCGTAAAGCTGACTCAACTGCACCTTGACTGAAAGCCACACACACACATACACACACACACGAAAAAAATACACATTTATCCGAGTGTACATATGTCCAGGTGAAAGAGCACAGGTGGATAGTGGGATGCGGGTGACGGGGGGTGGGGTTTGGAGCACATCATTTAAGCCCTGGCCAAGGGAGAAATACTAATGTGTTTTATGATTGCTGCGAGGGTAAAACGGGCCACTTTAATCATAATAATAATAAAAAATAATAATAACATGAAACTTTTGTCGGGCTTAAATGAAAATTTATGGTAGGCAAAAACGATTTAAAATAATAAAGTGTGTGGAAACTATGTGCTTTTAGTTGCATACTAAATGTATACAATTGCGTTGTAAATTATTCGATTTGTGTGTTCTAACAACAAATTACATTTTCATTTTCCCTCACAAAACACACACACACACCAGGCAGATTTTTCTTTTTTCTTAATATTTGATATTGAAATTTTTTTGTATAAAATGTATTCGTATCACGATTTGATTGACTTCGATGGTCATGGTGAGCCACGCTTTCCACGTCCAGACGATTTGAATCCACTGCCTCCGAATGTGGCCTTTGTCATTGAATGCTGCCAGCAGGCCAAAACAGATGACCTGCCCAGAAGTCTACAGAAGCGTCTATGCCATCCAACTCGCTGCAATCTTCAGGCTCTGGAGGAGAAATATCAACTGGCCGATGAACGTCGACAGCTCTTGCAACAGGAAAGAGTGCAAAAACTGATTAAACGATCGGCCAAAGTGAAATTACTTGTTAGCAGCTATCATCGTGGGCAGACTCTGAGGTGGCTGGAGCGAAGGGATCGCATCTATCGGGACATGATAGAGCATTGGCTGCGAAATTGTAAGTTCTTGGAGCAACGCCAAAGTATTTTATCCAATCACAATAAGCTAGTGAAACGACGATGCAACACAATCAGAGAGCGAAAATATTTGCAGAAATTATCGGAAATCTATGAGGCTAACTAAACGCCTGACAACTATATGCATAAGTAGACGATTAGCCAATGGGAAAGTTTATTTATTTTTTTTTTTTTTTGGGTTTGGGGAAATAAAAGTTTGCACTTTCTCCTGGTTCTGGGTTTTTCCATTGGTTGATGGACTCGAGTTGAAATTTGTTAGACTTGGGCAAATTTGTTTGGAAACTGTTTAATTAGCTTTCACTAACAGCAGCAAAGTAAGTTGTTCGGCAAGTTGAGGAGACACATTTGCTCTACAGGAAGCGATTATGATTATGCAGTTCTCCCATACACACACACACACACACACACACACACACACATAGAGAGACACCATACACTCTATGCACTAGTGTGTATGAAATACTCGAGAAAGTTTTTTTCAAAGGACTGACTCTCACTCACTCATAACGTCAAAGACAGATGTTGTTGGTGTGCAAGCATCCAGAATCTGTTCACTCAACTGCAAGTGTATGCAGTTTGCCAACATTTTACACACACACACACACACACACACACACACAGCTCAAAGTAATCGCCTTGTTTGCGCCCCATCATCAAGTTCAACTTGCCATACTTGACCTGTTTTCTTGTTCCTTTTTTAAGTCTGCCTTTTTAGGTTTGTTTATACATACATATATTTGATTTGCTGCTTATGTAGTTGCGGTTCTTATTCAATTATCTCGTAAAATGAGTAAGTGTGTGCGTGTATGTTTGTTGGCAAACAAGTTTAGTTGGGTCTCTAAACAATTTTTCAAATAGTGGCCAGAAATTGACCAGAGAGTGGAAAAACATTTTGGCAAAACTCAGATTGGTCAAAGTAAATGGAAAATGTCCATTTGCCAAAGTTGCCCCAAAATGTATGCTATGCTTTTTGAAAGTGTCATAATCCTTGATTTTAAACATGTTTTAGCTTCTCTATCGACAGCAAATTAATAAGCAATATATTAGCAAGAGTTTAATGTCGTTGAGCAGCGACTTTTTATTATAAGTGGGAAACTTCTTGCAACATTTTCGCATTAATACCCGATAAGTACTATTGCGGATGTGGCAGCTTTAATAAGCAGCACTTAATGATATTGCGGGAAGGGTAAGTAGCTCGTAAAAGACGTGTGGTTTCTCCTAATGTTGCTGAACATGCTGTTCCTAGAAAAGCCAGGATTTAGCTCATTGCGGGGCTGTTTAGCAAAGCACTTAAGGTTTCGACTTATTACCCTCATATAAAAGTTTTCAGACTAATTGCTCTAAACATCATTAAACTATACAAAACTTAAAGGTTTTTAGTTTTCTGCCCTAGCAAAGGTTTTGTAAGAAAACACCCAAAACCATTTCAAATATCTTCTTAGCATACCTTATTAGTATTTGGGCAAACTCCAGAATGAAGACTTAATTAGAAGCGTATTTTGAAAAACATAATATCATAAATAAACAATTAACTTTCGATTAAAATGAAACTTTCAGCGCCAAAGTCAAACAAACGGAAGGCTCATAAGACAACAAACACAATAAAAACAAAGGAAATCTCACACTTAAAGGCATTTTCCACATTGATTAAAGGCTTTCAAACACACAAAGCAATAATCAAGTAGAAAGAAATTGAAATCTATTGCGAACTTTTAATTGTCTGGCATAATTTCTATCTAAAGTTTACACAGATAAAGGAGTTTTGGCTATTAAAATCTACAAGTAATTTGTTTATCCCTCTTTCTCATTAACAGAAATCAACGAGTTGGCAAAATTTTCGGAATAGCAAGCAATCGCAATATTTTTAGCCAAGACAATATGTTAATTTAACCTGAATCAATTTCAAATTATTTGAATGGAATTAATATGCTTTCACATTTTTGATTCTGCGTGTGCGTGTGTGTGTGTGTGTGTGTGTGAGAACAAATGAATAGCGGATGCCTGAATCGCCAAAAAGTTATTTGGCCAAGTGTCATTTGGGTTGTCATTTAGCTGACAGTTGACATTGACAGCTGCGCGAGAGTGCGAATTCAATTGAAAAATTAATAAGTTGAATTAACAGATTTACACTGCGGCCGGCAACAGCAAAGGCAGCAAACAAACAAGAGAGCGATAAAGTGAGAACTTAATGGCGCCATTCAATATACTCCCCGGCCAAGCCCAAGCCCAATCCCATTCCCAATCCTCATTCAATCATGTTGAATCGCATGGAATTGAATTGAAACTCATCCAATCCAATGACCCTGTCATTTGGCCTGAATTCATTGCCGTTGCCGTTTCGTGTGTGTGTGTGTGTGTAATCAAATTTTGCTAGAAGTCAAATGGAACTTTCTGCCTTTGGCTGACTCATAAATTGGTTATAAACCTTTGCGAGAATGACTAACACACTTTTTTTATTTTTTTTTATTTTGCCATTTTCTCGTATTAATTTCCTGGTTGACTCTCCATTTAACCCAGATTTATCACATAAACAAAATCCCTAGTTAAGCCATCATCCTTTGCCCCTCCCCCCCGCCCCCTCCCTTCCGCCTACAAACTTAATCTATGGAATTTGAATGACTTTGATGGATGTAACATGTCAAATGTCACAAGTAGGTAAATATCATTAGAAAATCAACCAGGATTATTCAAATGCAAATGCTTAAGCATAAGCTTAACCGTTTCGGTTTTTTTTCGGGGCGAGGGGGGCAGGTGAAAAAACAAACCAAAACCAAACTCAAGTGAACTCTTCCCTCTCTTTTTTTTCTCTTCAACTGTCTGTTAGTTTGCATCTAAAACCAACAGATGCCATGTGGCGGAAGTTTAGATTTCAGCAGATAAAGTTTATGTTCTTTTTCCTAGTCCCCCTCTCCCTCTCTCTCTCTCTCTCTCTCTCGCTCGCTCGCTCGCTGTCTGTCTCCCATTTAGTTTGCAATTAATTAGTGGCAGGCAAACAACAATACCAACTACAACAAGCAACCAAGTTGGATTTGTGTTTTTAATTAAACAAAATAAATGCAGCTTAAGTTGTCCGTGCTGGTAGAGGACTCAAAAGCAGAGAGGGGAGAGGGAGAGGGAGAGAACAAGGAGTTGGCTAGCGGGGTTTCTATGGCATGCTTAAAAATATTTTTTGTTAGGCGCGAACTAAAAATGCTTGACCCAATTGCCCAAAAAAAAAAAAAAACAGAAGCAGCACCAAGAAAAACATTTAAAATATTTTCCTGACCCTTTTCGGCCTTTCCTTCCATACACAACCATTTTGTTGTCGTTGTTGTTGTTGTTGAGTAAATGGTTTTCCCATTAAAATGTGTATGACTAACTGTGTGTGTGTGTATGTGCAGCTGTTGGTGTGTAGGTGTGAGTATTATGCATATTTTTTTGCTACTAGTTAAGTAAAAGTTTCTTGCTGAGAAATCACTGGCAGCAGCTGCAGCAGCAGTCAACTTGAACACAATTTGATAACCTACTTTTCTCCCATTTTTTTTTTTTTTTTTTTTTTTTTTGGCAGAGGTATGTCACATAAGGGGGAGGAGTGTGTGTGTGTGTGTGTGTGAGGGGGGGTGTGACTATGTTGTCGCCTGCACATTAAAAATTTACACATAATGACATTGAGGCGAAGTTGTTTTTTAGTCTTGCCTTGAGCTTATGTTTTGCAGGATATGTGTGTGTGTGTGTGTGTGTGTGTGTGTGTGTGTGTGTGTGCGGCAAGCTACTAAGTGAGTTTTCGTTGTTGTTTTCATGTGGCAAGAAACAAGAAACTGCAACAACAGCAAACAGGAAAAAGGAAACAGCTCTTCTGCCTCCCTACATTTTGGTCTCGGTTACTCGGATACTGTGTGGTTCCTTTGGGCGTAGGCTCCTCCATCCATGGCATCCATGCTGTGTATGCACACACACACACACACGCATGGCAAAAAAGAGGGAACCAAGTGAAATACTTTAAGTCCTTTG
Organism: Drosophila nebulosa; assembly: GCA_024703675.1. Lineage (NCBI taxonomy): Eukaryota > Metazoa > Arthropoda > Insecta > Diptera > Drosophilidae > Drosophila > Drosophila nebulosa. Next base: position 8,405,257 of record CM045725.1, on the reverse strand, counting down.
CCTTTGCTTAATAGCCTTACTTTTTCAGTTTGCGGTGCCTGTCCGCCTCTATCTCTCTTCTTCTCTTTCTTTCTCTCTCTCTCTCTCTCTCTGTCGCTTTTTGTGTCTTGGACTGTAAATTATTGTCGTGCGATTTATTACGCTTCAGCGACTATGGCATTCTTTTTACAACATACCACATGGCGTATGCGTAACGAATAATTGTAATAGAATGCATGTGATTTATCAAACTTGTAAACCTTTCACACATTAAACATTAAACGAAATTATTTCTATGAACTAGTCAGGATTATATATTAATATAAAAATTAATTTATCATTTGCATGATTCCATGAAAATTTGGCTGCAATTACAAACAATTTGTTTGCCACTTGGAAGGGTCCTCCGGGAGGGGAGCTGCCATGTCTGTATGTATGTATGTATGTACGTTTCCGTGTCAATTGTCGCTTGTGCCTTGATGACAGTTACATGTGCTGGCCATTAATATCAATCAGGCAGAAAATTAATATATGCCCATCAATTTGTTAAACAAATTAAATGCCAGGCAAATTGTTTAAACGTTTTCAAGCACACCAAATGACTGACTAAATGCTTTCCGTTGTTTTTTTTTTTTTTTTTTGACAGTTTTTAATTTGAATTTTTGAATGTTTTCTTGCCCAAAACACCTGACGACGCATGAGTTTATTCATGAGTGGCATTCAATGTTAAAATAGTGCGTAATTTATTCGCTGACACAGATTGAAGGGAGCGAGTGCGGCAGGGGGGGAGAGGGGGAGGGGGAGAGGGGAGAGAAAAAGGTTTGCTTCGTTTTACTCGGCGACCAAATAACAAAGCGAAAAGAAAATGCCGAAAATTTCCCACTTTTCCGACACGCACACATGCACACACAAACACACAAGCACACTCACTTTTAGGCTTAAATATTGACCGAATTTCGCAGTGTTTTCTTATTTGAGTGTGTGTGTGTGTGTATGTGTGTGTGAGTGAGTGTGTTTTGTCCTGCGGTCGTTAGGTTTTTGTTTTTGTTTGCCATTTGGGTTTTAGGTTTGAAATTTACCTTTTTGTTGGTTTAAAGTGCAAAGTCAACTTTATCGGCCGTTGTTGTTGTTGTTTTCGATGGCTAATTTGTTGGATGATTTCATTGAATTTAAGCTTGAATAAAAGTTTCAGTCTGCTTGTTTGTTTTTGTCCGTATCAAGAGGCCAAATATTTATTTTTATTTTTTTATTTTTTATTTTTTTTTTTTGCTGATGAGAAATGGCCACCGCCGCGACGCTTGGCTCCGTCTCACTTGGCTAATATCTCGAATGGCACTGAAGGAGCAGCGCTTCGTCCAAATGCGCTCTACAGCCGAACGCCAAACAGAGTCCTTGGCATTCTCCCCAACCATTTTTGGGGGGCTGACGTCACTCAATGCGAAAAACAAGCGAAAGCTTGGAGAACTTTTTTTGAGTATCTTTACGCCTGCGCCTGCGTGACAGAGAAATCGAGAGACAGTTGAGAGTAAAGCTCACTCACTCTCTTCCCATGGACCCGACCTAGCCGACTCAAGTAGGAATAGAGCCCAAAAGGGACTTGAGGCGGGGTTTTTTTGGCGTTCGACAAGTGGGGTACAAGTGTTTGTTTACGTTTTTACTACATAGATTCTCCGCGGTACGAGACTCCGGAGCCCTGCCGAAGGTCAGCACCCAACGACGAGCTAAAACTGAGTGACTGCATCTGATGAGCAGCGCCAATTAATCAAATAACAAATAGAAAACTCCACAAACACAAAACTACTACAGAGCGAAATGCAAAAAGCCACAGAAAACAAACCAAATTTACCAGCAAAATATATATGTATGTACATAGATGCAGGAAAACCGCATAGCCAAATTGAAGCTAATCAAAACTTTTCCATTTCATTCAAAGGCAAAGCAAGCTAACTGAAAGGGGAAACCAAAGAAATTGTTGTGGCCCAAACACCTAAAGCACAAACAATAAGCCAAAAGGAATTACAAATAGTTATTTCTCAAAATCTCTTGACAATATGCAACTTTGTCTCAAGTATTCAATTAAATTCCAATTTTTCTTTCGGTTTGCAGTGAAGTAAAAAATAAAACAATGCATGATTTTTCTACCACATTGAAAAAGATTCTAATTCAATGAAATTGTTTATTTTTTTTTTATTGAAATAGATTTTATTATTGCAAAATTTAGTCTGCAACTTTGTCTTTATTTTTAAAAACTTAACTAACTTCAATGAATTGTCTTAGTTAATTAGTGGAAAAAGTTTAAGAAAAAGGTTACGAAAGGTCTCAGATAGCCATTTCTCGATAAAACTACTTCCCCATTAACTTATTGGCATGGAAAGAACTTATTAAAATGCAACAGAGCTATTAGCTAAATAGAGAAGTTGGGAAAAGCGAAAATTGGGAGTAGTTTGATTATCAGCCAAGTTGTTTACAAGATTTTTATTGTAGCTTCCTAAAGGCTCTTAAAGCTAATAGAGATTTAAGTGTAGTTTATTGATTTAATACTTAGTTATGAAATTTCAAAGCTTTAGTTAAGACCAACATAAGCTGTAATTTGGATGCAGTTTATTTATTACTTTATTGGTTCTTCTTCTTTTGAGTACACATGAGTTTCAGCTAGAACGACTTAATTGAATTTGAGCATACAGGACACACACACACACACACAGACACGCACAGCACACGCACACACAGAGTGAATTACAATGTCTTTTTTGTTTGCTGGATATGTCTCTGTCAGTCAGTCAGTCCGTCAGTCAGTCAGTCAGTCAGTCATGCAGTGTGAAGGCTCTCACATACATACATACATACATAGTTGCAATTGTAACTTACTTGGTAGCTTTTATATGTTTTATGTCCTGGCCCTCACATGTTGTAAATCTCTAGTCTAGTTTGTTGTGGCTTTCGTATTCATAATCTAGAGTGGCAGACACTAACCAGCCATAAGAGATGTACCTGACACACTCACACACACACACACAACTCTTCTCCCCCCGCTCCATATGTGTGTGTGTGTGTGTGTGCCAGGATATGCCAGTGGCACTCAATTGTGCTGTCAAGTCATGTCTCAGACAGCCGTAACTTGATGCTAATAAAATGTTATCAAATGAACGTCAAACTTGTGCCTATTGTTTGTGTTGTTAATATAAAAAGTTTTTGTTTTTTTTTTTTGCCAGCATCAACAAAACAACAAAACTAACGCACGGGCAATCGATTAAAGTTGAAAGAACAGGAAAACGAGAAACAGTTCATTGAACTCCTTTCGGCACAGGCCTCAGGGAGGAGATCTCGCGCTTATACAAATGCCCTTTTGTTGCTTAGTGCCACAGGTGGAGTAGGCGTGAAAAATCCTATCAATTGCGTTCTCTTTCTCTCTTTCTCTCTCTCTCTTTCTCTTTCTCTGTCACTCTTGTGATTATTTTCTGACTTTTTGCAGAGAAGCAGCAGCTCTTCCTGCTGTAACTCAAATGTTATTGACAGTGAAAAAGTCAGATAGACGACGTGTGCAGGATATTAGAAAAGTGAGAAAATGTGCTTCTCCCTTAATGTGACTAACAACAAAGCATGGAGCTCAATTGCCTACACTGTTATTAAGGAGAATAATGAAGATTTAGATAGACTTTGCATCTATATTATTTAGTTTTTGTACAAATCATGCCAAGTTATCGTTTTCTTAAGTTTGTGAAGTTTATTTTTTAATTGGAAATGATTCCAAAAGGCAGCCAAAAAGTTGAAAATAAGATACACATCTTCTCAGATCATTATCTATTTTAAAAGATATAAATTTGAAAATATTAAACACATATGTGCGAGGCCTAGAGCCAAATAAATTAACAAAAATATTTCTATTAAAAGCTTCAAGGCTTCTTCTTTGTTAACGCTTATTAAAAACGTATCTAGAATTCACTTTTCTTTATTAACTTTTCAAGAGAATTCATTCAAGGACAAAGCCCTTTAAACTGTTTACTTGAAAGGATATCATTTCTGAAAACGAACAGCTGCAAATATTTATCAATGCTTTATCGAAGATTTTGGCCCTGAGTCGTGTATCTATTAATATAAAATTTAATCTTATTTTTACGTTGAGATTCAATAAGCATTTGTCTTTTGTGAAAGGAAATCAAAGTGAATAAATGTAAATTGATAGTGAGTCGAAAACAAGCCGAAGACCGAAATCTGCGGAATCTGTTTGCAACGACTTCATCAACTTAAATTCACATTTCGGTAAACTGAAAAGCGATGCCTCCATTAGTCCAGCATTGGGTAAAAGGAGCAGATTTACGCAACGGCCACCCCGATGCATCCATGGCAACGAAATGCTTGACTGCCTAGACACAAGTATGCCTAAGGACACGACAAGGCGAACGCGAAGAGAACACCGTGAACGAGAGTTGCAAAAAAAATGTGTAAAAACATCAACAGCTACCGCATCGACAACTCGAACGATGCACATTTCGCAGCAGATAGGCAGAGAGTCTGAGAAAATGATTTTTAATCCTGCCATGGATTAAGCGTAGTCCACTGAGTAGTCCCTTTGCCCTTTGGCCTCCCTGTAGTGATAGTCAATTATTTGGGAAAAACTCATATGAAAGCTGGAGGATTGGGGTGGGCCAAGACTAGTGGAAGTTTGGATTACTAATGAACTACATGCACATGAAATTTATATGGGAACTACTATATAAGATTTTCGCAAATCGGTTTAAATGTTCCTAGACTTTAAATAATTCTTAAGATAAGCTTCTGAGTCAAGTCTCTGTTTTTTTCTAAGCGAATAACGATATTTTTTATAGTTTTAAGTCAAATGCTAAAAGGATATATTTAAAAACCTTTCGTTTGAACCTCCCCAACTTGAAACACAAAATTTTCTCACAGTGTATGCCTTTGTTTCCCATACGACAATCGCTTTGTCAAACCGAGCAAAACAGTTTTGTGACCATTGTCATCGTTGGTTGCCTTGGTGGCTGCCGGTGCCACAACGAAGTCGTCGTCGTCGTCGTCGTCATTCGGCGTATTCTTCTGCTTCATCTACTCCTGCTGCTGCTGGTTGTTGCACGAGTTCGTCTCTGTTGAATGTTGGTGAATGGTGAATGAGCATGTTTATCAATGTTGTGTGTGCTTATCGACGACAGCCGCCATTTTCAATTCAACTACCACTTCCACTTCAACCTACAATTCCCCCTCCCCCGCTCCACCACATTGCTATTCCCCTTCCATTTTCCAAGCCTTGTTTATATAGTTCGGGATTGAGAGAAGTAAGAAGGAGGAGAAGGAGTCAGGGAGACGGAGACGGAGACAGAGACATAGCGTTTGCTTGACAACTTATTTCAACATCTTGTTCTTGTTCTTGTTCTTGTTCTTGTTGTTATCCCTTGTGTTATGTTTCCTATTTTCATTTATTGGCAAAACTTTTTGCACAGTTTTGTTGCGAAAATAAGGCAAAAGGTGGTGAGTGAGGAAGGACGGCAGGGGGAGATGGCAAAATATGGCAGTCATGTTTAGCTGTCGGCAAAGTTTTTGTTGCCATTGTTCAATATTTTACTCATGTGTGGGTATGTGTGTGTGGTTGTGTGTGTGTGTGTGTGTGTGTGTGTGTGTGTGGGATGTGAAGACTTATTTGAAAATGTATATTTTTGATTAAATTTCTCTACGGCATTGCAATGCAAATGTGAAATTTTGCGAATAAATTCAACAGAAAGAAAGAAGGAAAAAATAAGAAAGGAAATAAAATGATTAAAGTAAATGCTAAATCGATTGATTACCTCAATTAGACCCTTGAAATGAAGCAAATGAACCCTCATTAATGACCCCTTAAATTGTTATACTTATGTAAATACCCAGTTCAAGTGGTTGAAAAGAAAGCAACAGAGCGAAAAGGAATGAAAGAAAGAAAGACTAAGACTAAGAATGGGAATGAGAATGAGAATGGAAAAAAGTTGCCATTACCCGAGTCTATCTTCTCGTATTTCCCCTTCCGTTCTGGTTTCTCTTTCTTCTTTCTTTCAATTCTTTTTGCTGCCGCGGATGTTGCTAAACGGTTTATAGCACTTGGCAGCAGAGACAGAGACAGACTGAGGGGTGGAAGAACGAGGAGAAAGATGGCAACGAAGGCGAAGGCTAAGCGGAAGCAGCGATATATTATTAATAGCCCCATTCCCGCACCGCACCGCACCGCACTGTGTCCGCCTTCCCCTTAACACTCCTTCTCCTCCTCCTCCTCCTCCTCATCTTTCATTCCTTTCCATTTGCCCAAGATACTCAGCAGGCAATGCGGCGTATGCGCAATATTTTTCCTTTTTTATATTTTATTACGGTCTTTCCCCCATACCCTTGAGGCAAACGACATACAATTCCCAGTCCCAGTTACTTTCTCTCCTTCCTACCTTACTCCTTCTCCCTTTCTCTCTCTCTCTCTCTCTCTATTTCTCTGTGTGTGTGTGTGTCCGTTTCCCTATTTCTATTCTTGTCCCTGCACCAGTCACCAGTACCATTTCCATTGCCATGGTCCTCTATGCTCTGCGTTTGCCATTTGTAAAATCGCCTTGGTCCTTCGTCCTTGGTCCAGAGCCATGGCCTCTAATAAGATTTTATTGCGCCAAGTCACGCTGTACGTGTGTGTACAACTGATGCGGATAATAAGTTCGGTTTTGGTTTTAGGTTTCGGTTTCAGGTTTTTTGGGGTTTTCAGTTTACTTTCCACCGCCCCGCAATCCGCCTTCCCTTCACAACATAGACGACCGCCCAGGTCATTTTCAACACCTTCCTTCATACAAATTGCCTATTATAACGAAGTGGGGCATGGGGAGGGGGGCGTAAACCAATTTCGTTTTGTGTGAACAATTCGAATTGTGGTTATTCTTGAGGTGGTGTAATTAACAACGCCACCAAACAACCAAAACACCAGCCATTAGAATTTATTATAATGCCAAAGTTAAACAATTCAATTAAATTGAGAATTTTCGTGACCTATGTGAAAGTTTTCATGCTTATATGTTCATTTCAAATGACTTAAAAAAAAAATGTTGTATTAGTTTGCCGTCTTTCTAGTTTCGTTTCTCATTCTTTTCTCGTATATTATTGTCATTTCCTCTTTTCCTTCCCTTTGCCTTTTGGAATAAGAATGTGCTTTGTTAGTGTCCTTGTTTCCACAGCTCCTTTTCACTGTGTGTATGTGTGTGTGTGTGTGTATATCTCTGTCAATAAATCAGCTTTCGTTTCTATAATTTAAGCTTCTTTGGCCATACATAAGAGCGAGATGGAAAATAAACTTATGAATTGCTAACAAAGAAAAGAAAACCTATAAAAAGATTGTGAAATGTGAAACGCATTTTCTACTTTTTTCTTCTATGAAAACTATGGGTCACATATCATTCAGACAGCTGATTACAATAAAATATATTCCATATATCTTAAAATTGAGAGATGTGCACATCGATTTACTGTGAAAAAGTTCCCCATTTTTCATTTATTTTTATACGAAGAACTAAACTTTAGAGGCAATCTTTTCACACTACATGCAACACCTGTCCTCTTATGTTGCAGCTCTTATTAGACAAGCTGCAAAAGTTCATGTCAGCTGAGTCAAATAATTTGGCAACTTCACTGCAGAGAACTAACAACTTTGCCGAAAATGGCTGTTAACGAATTTCGTATATTCATTGAAGCATTGAATAATTAATAGCAAATAGAACAAAAAGGTTCCTCCATATTCTAGAGTCTCTGTTCCATCAGTTTTTATTATCACAAAAATGGTTCACTGCGTTTTGTTGTGATAGTTTCAACAAAAGTAAGCTTCATGGGACGGGTTACCGAAAAAATTGCAATCAAAAATCGTCTATAGACCCATTAATTGATCGATTAGCGAAATCCGTAAGGCTAAGAACTTCGTAATGCAAATGGAGGACTTTTCAAAGGTTTTCAATATTGTTAAAGCAAAATTCATGACAATAAAAACTGGTAGGAAGCCCACTCTCGTATTACATGTCAACTCAGTGTTCAGATTTCAGTTAGTAGGCATTGAAAAGTATAAAACCCAAACCACTGAACATGACAACATGAAGCATACATATATCCAGCTGCGTTGCCAACTTCTGGCCAAAGATAAAAACACATATCTCTATAACTGAACTGAACTGAACTGATGTAGTTGTAGTTGGACTTGTTGCTTATACATAAACTCCCACTCTGGTTTTCTGGGCAGCTTTAGATTTCCCAGAGGGGCATAAAAACCACATTGTGCTCTCTGGCCCTAGCCACACGCTGCAGGTAGCCTAGCCAAATTAATAAAAATGTGTGTAAAAAAAAAAAAAAACGGAAACTTTGTTCTTTGTGTTTTTTCTTCTTTTTAAACCCCACCCCATCCCACCGCCCCCCCATGACGCTTTGTTGGTTTTATTTTGATGTTGTTGCTGGTACTCGGAACATAAACGTAAGCTAAATCCACAGCAATGCACTTAAGATGTCACGCACAGAGAGAGAAAGTGCAGTCTCCGACCAGACCAGGACGAGGACCAGGACCAAGACCACATATGGTTAGTTTTACTCACTACGTTTCCTTTCCGTTATCTGTTTCTTTTTTAGTGTCCAATAACTTTTGTGCTCCTGTGACAATTTTTACTTTTATGGTTGACAACGATTAGTTCTCTTGGCCAGAGGCAGACACTTTACGGTCAGCATAGAAGAAGAAGAAGAAGGAGAGGATAAAATGCGAATTTTATGGCCAATATTGATGACCGACTCGCATATGTTAATGCATCTTGTGAGTCAAAGGAGTTGTTAACTAGTGTCATACTAGCGGTTTTTTAGTCGCATTTTAAAAGCTGTCTATAGAAAATAGTTAAGCACGAGTAAAACTTAAAATTAAATGTTGATAAAAGTGAATGACTTGATTAGGAATTTGCCAAAGAACATATATGATGATTAATTTGAATAGAGTAAAACTAAAAATGGAATCTAAAGCTTGAAAATAAGGTAAACAGATTTTGATATCTGTACATTTAACTTATGCCAACGATTAATGGTTTTATACCTTGATTATATGTAGCAATGTGGAGAAGGAGTTTCCTGATATGCAAATTTGTTTCAATTTGTTTTATTCGAGTTCAATCGAGAAGCACGGATTAGTTGGCGTAAAGTGCTCAGTTAAAGCAAAGTCTAGGATAAATAAATTTTTACTGCGCCCTTAAATTTAAATATCTAACTTGTCTTTATCCTTCATTTAGTTCTAAGACAGTCAGAAGAAGGTTTAAAATTATACTTTTAACGGCTTAAGTGGCTATAATTATCCTTTCTTTAGCCCCCAAAAGTATGCAAAGAACATCAAATCAACCAAATTGCCAACTTTAAGCCCGTTAATTGTTTGAAAAATTGATAGAAATTCTCTTGAAATAGATTTTCAGTTAGAATGCAACAGAATAGAATGGAATTTCAATTGATTATGATAAATGGACTTTTAACTAACCATTTGGCAAATATGAATTCAAAGAGAAATATTTGAAATGGAACAGATTTTGTAAAACTTACCTAATGAAATTGCAGCAATTTATTTAGCAATAGCTCGTTTCCGTTTCCACTCCTCACTTTGTCTGTCTCAATTGGGATGTTGCCACTAAAATAAATAAATACAATTTCCATTGACTATATCTGCATATATGTATGTGTGTGTGTGTGTGTGTGTGTGTGCGATATATATGCTCTTGAACAAGATTGGTGGCTCTGGCCGTGCACAGCTGCATTCGCGGCATGAGATTAAACTTGTCTTGGTTAGCGTAAACAGAATTATTTGCAGTTATCCTGGCCATGACGCTGACGCTGACTCTGACTCTGACTCGGCTTTGTTGCTGCTTTGTGGAAATTTTAATTGGGTTTTCTGCCATATTAGATTTCCCCGGCAGAAGCCATCCACCCAGCCAGCCCGAGCCCAGCGTCGAGCGCACACAGTGGAGGGGCAGGGGAAAGGGGAAAATGCGGTATGGTGTATTATTAAATTGACTAACTATTCGTTGTCTTTAATGTTTCAACAAATGCAACGAATTGAACGTTAAAAACAATTCCCTCAATGCAAATTTCATGCGGAACTCAATCACAAAAAAAAAAAAAAAGAAAATAAGGCAAACGCTACACAAGAGGATTTCTCGGTTTACGTATGCATGGAAGAGAACAGAAGAGAATGAAACTGAAGAGAAAAGTACAGTCAGACAGGCAGGCAATACAATGCATATATACATATGTACCTCTCTCTCTGTGTGTATGTGTGTGTGATGAATATTTTCCCATCACGTAGCCTTGATTTTCTTGTATTGCATCCGCATTCCATAGCCAAGCCGAGCCTTGGCATTCCGACCAACCAAATCCCGATCCAGAACCAGCCGCAAAAGCTGTCACTGTCTCTGAGTCTGTCTGTCAAGTGCTCGCTCCGCCCCAGAAACTCTATTTACTCGACTTCCTTTTGGCGGATTTAATAATCAACATTATCGCCACTTCACTCCACACTTTACGCCACTCTCTCTATCTCTACCTCTCTCTCCCTCTCTCCCCCTCTCTCCCATCGTCTTCGTGGAGCGTTTTGTAAGTGGTTATTTAACGTAAGTAATGTAATAAGTCTGCTTGCTAGTTTTCTTATATTTCCTGCACCTGCCTGTAATCCCTCCCAAACGTTGCAAAAGTCGGGGGAAAAAAAACCGAGGATAAAGCCAGGCAGCCAACCAGCCAAACAGATGCCAACTGCTGAAAAGGAGAAAGATGATACTGCAAAATAAAAGGTGCAAAAAGAAAAATAACTAGAAAGATAGAAAATGTGACGCCAATTTGTTTGGCCAAAAAGTTGTTACACCTTCCAACTAAGAAGTTAAGAATTTTCACTTGATGAAATTTTCCACTCTGCCATTAAGCGAATTAACAAGTTTATAGAGCCCAGCTGCTTTTCTAACTGCGACTAATTGCCGCCTAATTGATTAGCCAACCTTTTTTTTTGCCTAAACTCTTAAAGTCTCCATAATGTTTAGTTAATGGAAACCATAATGTTAACGGAATGTTTAAGCTTTTGCATTTTAATAGAATGCAGACAGTTTTTGCTGAGCTTATAAATTGCATCCTTTTTCAATATCTCCTAAATATGAACTGAACATTTCCGACAACCAAATTCATTTGTATTTACATTGATCAAAAAGCTGCATTCAATGAAATAGCAATTAATTTCGATCATATTTCAACATAAGCTCCATTCTTAACTAAATTATAAGAAACTTTTGGGTAGGCAGAACAAGAGATAAATATGATTCTTTTTCCTCAATCTTTGCTCTGCTCTGATTAACGAGTCTGGCGGCTTTTTTGACCTAGGCGTTTCAGGAATATCATTCTTAACAATAAGTCGTAATCTCGAATTTTAAGCCCTTTTAATAATGCTATTTTCCACACGATATCGAAAACCTTTCTTTTTACATAGTCTCCATATATTATATCTGAGAAGCCACTATAGCCAATCTAGAAATTGAATGGACTTAAATTTATTTCCAAGCTTAAGATGTTCAATGCGACTATTTAACGGCGAATATTTAAAATATTCTTATGTTTAGAAAAAAAAATTAAGAAAAGGTTTCAGATCTTATGGCCTTTAATACCTACTATAAAAATGCTTATAGCGCAGAGAAGAAGATGTTTCCGGCCCTATAAAGAATATAAATATATATTAGTAAAAACTATTTTGTTTCTTAAGATTTCCAAACCAAATTCGCTCCACAACTTTTCTATATTATTTGGCGCCCCTGGGCACAATCGAAAGAAAAGTTCCTATAAGAAAAAATTTTTTGTTTGCCAAATTATGACAACCAAATATTTGTATTAAGATCATTTATGGTGTTTATACAGAATATTTAAGAGTTTTTTCGATAATGTTTAAGGGCAGCAAGGGTTCACAAGGATTTAGACTAAAAATTAGATGATTCCATGGATCGCTGTTTTCTACTTCATGTTTTTAAAAAATGCTTTGAGTTAACCCCGAAAATCATCTTTATAAGAAAATAAAGTTGTAAACTTTAAGTTACGTCATCGTTAGGTCGTTCTGATTAAAAATGGCATTTGATCTATAACATTAATTGTGCTTGACTAAATTGAGTAATTTATACAAATTGACTAATTTGCCTAATCGTTTTGAAATTCTCCAAAAATGGTATCGAACTCAAGACCTGTGTCATTTCTCGAAACTAGTTAATAAATCGATTTTCGCCACACCCAGCAAATGTGAATGGCTGTTGTAAGGCATTGGAAAAATAATTGTTATCTCCATTCACACCATTGTCTGAGGCAATCCGACTGCGACTGCGACTGTCCCCTATATATGGACGACCACTACCATGCCTGCCTCTACCATGTCAATAGAAATATAATTCGAAACGGGGGGACTGGAACGGAAGGAAAACCAAACTATCAGCCAAACAACCAGCCAAGCGACCTACCATAAAAAGACACTACAAAACGAATGCGCGACGCGGCCCGTACGTGACAATAAAATGAAATGTGTAAGAGCTCTCTGGTTGTCTCTCTTTCTTTCTTTTCTTTTTGTGGCGGCTGCTGTTGCTGCTTCTTCTACTACTTCTGGGCCAAAGGAATTGCAAATGCAACTGCTACAGGGCTAACAGGGCAACTTGACAAATTTATTTCCCAGCAAACGCACTGTGGAAAGTTTCTTAAAAAACTCTCTTCAAAAAACATTAACCAAACTGTTGAGGTAGAAAAAATATGTTTGAAACAATAGAAAGAAGTTACCAAATGTAATTGTGATACTTCTTTCAAATCAAAGTTAGTTTCAGTCTTATACAATTAGTTTAATTAAACTAAAATGTAAAAAATATCAATGGCTAATAGCTATTCCCAACTACAGAGCCGGAAAACAAGATTTCTGGCCTCATTTTTAACCTCATGAAAAACTGTGAAAATTGAGAGACAAAATTCTAAGAAATGAAAAGGAAAAATTTGTTTTTTAAAGTGTTTAACTAAATGAATTTCTTAGAGATTCCCAAAGTTGGGATAAACTATGCAGGTTTCTTTTGGTTAATCATTTCTATGAATTCATTTCGATATAGTTCTCTGATCTTGAGTAAACTTGCTTACATACATAGAAAAAACAACCAAGTTATTAATTGAAAACTCTATGCTCAAGCTGTTATTCCTTGGGAAAATCAAAGATATTAATTTTTGGCAGCGAGTTTTAGACCCACTGTGCAGGGGTAAACCCAAAATATGTGGAAATATGGAGATAAAGTTGGAGTTGAAAATGAAAATGGAGATAAAGGCCCTTGCCATTTTGGGCGTTTGTCGCAGTGTATACACCTGTATGTCTGTTACCTGCAATTTATTTAATATTGCATTTGACCAAGATTCCCACTCCCTATGCTGCTCGCTTCTTAGCTACACCCCCAACTGCGCATTTCTCTGTCCTTGTGCCTTGGCATATGAAAAATGAAATGTGGCTGCAATGGAGCGAACGATGCGGTAAAGTTGTTCCCACCGGCAGCAGCAGCAAAAAAAAATGAAGAAGGAAACAGGAAAATTGTGAGACAAGTTCTCCATGGGGCAGCAGCTGTCACGGCAATGGAGTTACCCAGGGCACAGACAGCTCGATTTTAATAAAAGTACAGAAAATGCACAAACAACCAGAGCAGGAGAGGCAGAGAGTGAGAGAGAGAGAGAGAGGAAAACCAACATAAAGAAGGTAAAAATATTTGCAAACCATTCAGGTGAGCCTGAAGTCAGCATTCTAACTTGTTGCGCTGCCAATTTTCAATGGGATGGGATGAGATCAGAGGGGATGGGGAGTTGAAGTTGGAGGACATACAAACATCTAAGCTATGCCTGTGAAATTCTCATTTAAAATGTGCGCCATAAGTACGCATTACACACACTCAATTTCCGTTTTCCATTTTACGCCAACTCCACTAACTCCGACTCCTAGTCCGTCGTATATCGCGTGCTCCTTCACCAGGATGCCATGAATGAAGAGCTCGAGGTTTAGTCGGTTGCTGTTGCTCTTGCTTATCAAATTTCCTTCAGCATTCCCATTATCCAACAACACAAACACACACATCCACATCCACTCACACACACACACACGCACACTTTTAGCCATATGTGTATGTCGGCATTTTATACGTTCCCGGCATTTTGCGGACTACTGCAGCGTACATCTTTCTCTGCCCCCTTTGAGTGTCGCCTTCTCACCGTACCATTTTGCTGGCGTTAATACCACGCTTGGGGCACCTTCCTTGGAGGTGTGCATTACACATTACATTATCCTCCACATCCTGTTGCGTCTGTTGCCTGCCTGCCTGCAATATGCTGCAAAATTTAACTAAGAAACAACATACTCTTCTCTGAAACCATTTAAATTGCACTTTCACAGACATATCGCATAACTGAATGCATTCCAAAACTCATTTATCGATATTTAACAGTTGAAAATTGTTGAAATTTCAACTATTGTGTGATATGAAACAGTTGCAATTCATTTCAATGAATGCCCAAAATGCCGAACTTAGAATGCTCAGAACTTAATTAGAGAACAAAAATGTTTTTGTTTCAATACAATTAACGTGACCACAAAGTAACTTAAATAAATTATGTTTTATTGTACAATAAACAAAAATTTGTTAAATATTTAAAGAATTTCTTGTGCATAGTTTGTCTTTGTTTAACTGTGTAAACAATAGGGACAGTTGCCCCCTGAAAAGTCCTTTTAATTTATCATCGGCAAACCTAACCTCTTAACTGCTGTAACGCTAAAACTAATTGCGAATTACAACCAAATGAAGCATACCCGAAGATGTTTATTAGGAGCGTTTTAGACTCTAGGATTACTTCTCTTATGCTTAAATCAGTTGTTAATTACAAGTGGATCAACCAATATTCTTGAAATGTATACCATTAAATTTAGAAGACAAAAAGCTATGAAGAGCATTGTAAAAAGCTTCATTTTCTACTTCTTTGATTAGTGAGAAATAATTTAAGAGCCCTGCTACAGTTTCTTCTATAACAATGCCGACCAGAAAGTCTTTTGCTTGTCCATTAACTTTCAGCCTGACTAATTTTCTCCGTTTCATTATGCGAAGTAGATCCTAATAATAAACCTTAGACCAAAGCAACTTTATGAAAACAAACGTAAATTATTAGAAAACTCTTCTCCGACTAGGAAATTCTGCAATATATTAACCAATTATTAACCTTCCTTTCGATAGGATACACACTTTGCCACGATAACAGTCGATACGCTTGATACTCAGAGGGACGTGTGTGTGTATTTTAGGAGCAAAACAAATGACCATTTCGACTCATAATGCCTTCTTCCCAATATGCTCTACATAACCGTACGTAAGGTGCTCAAAGACAAGCATCATTATTTTGGGAGCCTGCAAATTGCATTTCCACATTAGACATAAAGCCAACCAATAGGAGGGATTCACTGTCACTGAACAACCATTTCGATGCGGCCTAAATGGGTAAATTCATAGAGAGAGAGAGAGAGCGAGAGAGAGAGTGAGAGGGAGAGCGAGCGAATGTCACCCGTAGGACTTGCTACGCTATTTGTGGCCACTGGGAGAAGGATGGATGGATGGAGGTTTGACTGGGGAACTGAGGGTAATAGGATTTCGTGCAGCAGTTGCAGTACATTTCAATTAGTGGCCACTCGCCACGGACCGATGTGAGGTGAGTTTCACTGCGTTACGCTACGTTGGGCCATTTAATTTTGGGCAGAACAAGATGCATTTAGTTGGAAATTCCATTCGGCCAAGGCACTTGGGCATATGTGTGTGTGTGTGTGTGTGTGCGAGTGTGTGTGCAGTTCCCAGGAGAATTGTGCAACATTAATGTTAAGCAAAAAGCAATTTTTCAATTTTAGTTTGGGCCAAAAATAACATTAAAGTCCATAATATCGTAAAAGAAAGTACTTTCACCTTTTTATCTATCTATCTATCAAAGAAGCAAAAAGCAAAAGAAAAAAAAAACCAAATCCTGTCTGCTGCCACAAAGCAAACACCAGCTAGACAGACAAGAAAGACCAAAGGACACATGGACAGACCGAAAGAGAGAGAGAGAGACTGGCCCTGGTACTGGCTTTATGGCTTTCCAATCGCTTCCTGCTGTTTTTTGTTTGCTTTTTTTTCGTCGGAGACTTTTTATTTTGTTGAGGGTCCTTTGTCAGGAGCAGCAGCAGCAGCCATAGAGGAGCATCAAATCATTTCGTGCTAATGGAATTGCTTCAATGCTGATGGAATTTTTATGGTCGAATTGGGCTTGGTCAGGAGGGAAAGGCGGGTGAAAGAAAAAAAAAAAAAAAACACACGCACACACAAAATAAAACCCAGAGAACAAAACAAATACTGAAAATTCTCTGACGAATTTTTCCCTTCACTCGCCACTTTTATGGTTATTTGTCAATAATAATGAGTGTTTTTTATTGAATCTGATGACTGCATAAATCTACATATTTCTACAACAAAAAAGTTGAGGTACAAAAGTCAATTTACCCAGTAAGACAATTGCCCAAAAGTGTCACACAGAGGGGTAACAGAGACACACACACAGAAAGGGAGAGAGAGAGAGAGAGGGTGAGAGGGTGGCTAAAGGTTGAAGGGTGTGGAATTTCCAATATTTTTTGGGCGTTTGGGCGGAAAACCTTTTTTTATTTTAGAGATGCTGGCTGGATTCAATACATCAAACGAAATTAAAACCATCCTAGACAGACTGTAAGCACAGCGCACAGTGGCACAAAGTGATGAAAAACGATGAAAAGTGAACAGAAAGAAAACTCAATTTGGTTTACACGTGCAGTATTTTGATTTTGAACCACTATGCAGGCTTGTATAATGAACAGAATTGACACCAAACAGTTCGCATGGGGACTAACGGGGCGGCACGGCGGTGGGCAGGACACGTGTCGACACGCTGCAGGGATACTTCTGGTGGCAGGATGAAAGGTTTTTCTGCGCCACAAGGAGCCCAACTGAAAATGTCACTCAAATAAAACTAAAAGAAAAGTGGTAGACAGAAAATACCAGGAAAATAGCATAGCATGAAACTGAAATATGCCAAACACGAATGCTTTGCCTCAAGAACCCCTCCCCCCGAGGCCATCCGACTAAAGAACTATCTACTCCAATAGGGCAGAGACTGTTGCT
Organism: Drosophila nebulosa; assembly: GCA_024703675.1. Lineage (NCBI taxonomy): Eukaryota > Metazoa > Arthropoda > Insecta > Diptera > Drosophilidae > Drosophila > Drosophila nebulosa. The sequence goes on along the minus strand of CM045725.1, from coordinate 8,388,077 downwards.
TCGTGTCCTCCATGTGCTTCACTTGCGTCTTTTTTTTTTTTTTTGGTTGATGTTGTTGCTCAATTTAGTCCATTGGCTTCAGCTTGGCCCCTGGCCGATACGAGAGACAATTACTCATGGTTTATTCTCGACTTCCATGTTCTCTATGATGTCCCCGCCCCCGCCCCTGCCCCTCGCAGATGTCTCTGCACCTTACGCGCAGTGCCAGAAGCTGGTCAGGGGCCGGGGGTCTGGAGACTGGGGTTGAAAGTGCATGACACACAATTCCTGTTGTTGTTGTGTTGTGCCTCCATGCACAGGGGCACACGCCCTGCTCCTCCCCCTGCTCCTGGTCTCCCGCTAACCATTAACATGCATATGTGAACCTTTGCCATGGGACCACCAAAATTGTTTTTGTGGTTTTAACTGGATGGTTTATGGTTACACATTTTCTGCTTTTACCTTTCAGCTTTTTGTTTTTGCTTTGACATCGTTTTCTTCCATGCAATCTAATAAATGAGTGTGCGGTATGTGTGTGTGTGGTGTGTGGTGTGGGGTGTAGGCAAAAAAGGGGGTGAACAAAACATATTGAAGTTGGAACGAACACACGTGGTCGACATGGAAAACTGGTAAAATCAGTTTCACTTGCCCTCAATAAAAACGAGTTCTTGGTAAATTGCCAACATTTAAAGGATATGTCATCCTGGAATTAGATATTTAAGCCAAAATAAGCACAGAACAATGAATTATTAAACTAAAGAACTTGAAGAGACAAAATATATAACTTCCATTAAATACAAAATTTAGTTCATCACTTGTCACCAAAACATTCTCCGGCTAAATAAAAGGATCCGTTTTATATCCTTTTACTTTTTATAGCTATGTATCACTTACAAATTAAGTCATTGGGAAAAGTTCTCGTGAATCGGGTTTTTCAACTGCAGCTACTGCCCTCCCACTTTCTACATGTCGTGGGCGCACCTGACTAAGCCTTTTATTTATAAATAGGTTAATATCCGGGTGAATCGAATTGACTTAGACCACTTAGCTTATTGGACTTTTATGTTTCGCGTAGGTCTTGGCTTTAAGTTCTTTGCTCACTTTACAATAAGCATTTGCCAAGTATTTTAACTTAAAGTTTCCCTTGCCTCTTCAGCCTCTGTATACAATAAACGATTTTATCTTTTTGGTAAATATTTATGGATATCACGCAGAGACTTTTATTGCCAACTCTCTAAACTTACTAAAGGACTACTAGTGTGCTTTACCTAATAGATGTGTTTAATATGTATGAGACTCACAGTTCATAAGACTCTCATATACGCATAACATAAGCATGAAAGATTGTTCAAATGATTTATAGAAAAAAAAAACGTCTAAACAAAGTTGGCTGTATGGAAACTTTTAAATTTATCAGATTGTTTAAGTTTAGTAATAAGTTTAGTCCAATTTAAAGAGTTCAAGCCTGTTAAAGATTCTATTAAGAATTCTAAGGGGAATTTCCATTAAATATATTCAAATAAATTTGAGTCTAAAAAAAATTTTTAGTCTCAATATTCCCTGTGTACCTGTTTCTTATTGTTGCTTGTAAAATGCTAAATAAAAGTCTACAATTTATATAATTAATAAATATAATAATACCAAATTTTTATCAATCATCTACTTAATGTATAAAAAAAAAGATAACCGTGATTGCTTTTATCTTATTTTTAGCCTGCTTCACTTTTTTAAAAGTTATATTAATATGTTTAGACTTCACTTGCCCGAAATTACTTTACAAAATTGTTTAATAAGCTTCATAGCATATAGTTTTATATCATATCACAAAGTTGTAATCGTGAATTTCAGTAACTTTTAGTTCACAAGAGAGAAAGTAAAAGGTAATAAAATACCTAAATTAATGTTTAAATTAAGAGTTCCGATTTGTTCCCATCACATTTAAATGATATAATTTCTCGTCTGACCAATTAAATGTAAATTAAAATATAAATTCCTCAACTGGCCGACTGGCGAACTGGAATGACCAAATGCGAACATTTTCAATGTCAGTCAGTTGGTCAAAGTCGTTCCGACTTCTACGACGACTTCGACAAACATTAAATGATGCGAGACCGTAGCAAGTAAACGAAACTGAAAGCAAAAAAAAAACAACCAGAGCAAGAAATCACAACCCACGCAGAGAAGAGCAGCAGCAGCGTCGTCAAAGTTGCCAAAGAGCAGCGAAGCGTCAAGAGTAATCATTATAAAGAAACACACAGAGACCCAGCAGGCAACCTGGAGATCTTAGACTCTTAAATACCCTATCTAAAGTGGTATTCCTATCTAACTAAGAGGTAAAAGACCTGCACCAAGTCAATCAAGGCGGGACAAAGAACTGAACAATCAGGCATACTGAACAGACAGACTGATTAAAAAAGAAGCCCCTTAAAAACGATGGTGGAGGATCAAAATGAAAGAACTTGCATACTTTAGGGGGCATGGCAAAAACGCCAAACCTAAGAGTCCACTCTCAACTACTTTAGTTGAGTATACCCTTTGTTGCCCATAGCTAAAGGGTATTAAAAAAGCTTTTCTCGGGGTGTTGTTGCCCCCACGCCGCATTCACAACATAAGTGAATGAAAATGAAAAAAAAAAAAAATGCTGGTGGCACACAAGTTACGTGATCTGAATGATAAACTCGGGCTCAGAATCAAGCGGCTGACTGACAAGTGGGTGGACTGGCCAGACACCTAAACAGAAGAAGAACGAGAAAAAAAAAACTGAATTAAATAAATTTATATTGTTTGTTGCTACTGCGACTCATTCGCCTTTCCATTCCATTCGCTTCATCCGCACTTCACTCCCCAACCAATTCTCCCCTCTTAGTTTTGGTTTAGTGGTCGAATCCGAAATTAATTAAATTGTCACTGGATAACAACAACAGCAACAGCAACAACAACAACGTCAAAGAATGAAAATCAAATTGTTTCGCACTGTGATTTCCTACTATGATGACGATATTAGAAAATCTCTTTTACTTTTATATACATTTTTACAGCTTTAATGAGACAGCCAGCTGCCGCTTTTTGTGTAACAGACGAGTCAAAGGTCAGGGGCAAACAGTGTGAGGCCAAAAAAACGAAACAATAAAAAATATAATTAAAATTTTAATGAAAATAAATGAAATGTTCCTATGACATCTGTTGGTAAATATGTCGAAAACAAAGAGATTAGTCTATATGAATTTTTTCATAAAGCCTCCAGATTGATGCCAAAACTATGACTAAATGTTTTTGCTTTTAAAGTTTATTTACCCTCAGTCATAATAAAAATGAATCAAAAGTGAAATAAAGGAACCCAAGAAACCTTAGCAGATTACATTTCCTTAACATATCTGGTTAAAATGATTTCCAGTTGATTTATTTTCAAGCTAGTTTGTTGCACCTGCTTTAAAGGTAGAGGCACTTCACGGCATTGGAAGCATACGTTGGGCCTGGCATCTACAACACTTTCGTGCAGTTCCCCTTTTGAGAAAACTTTCTCTTGGAAAAATTATAATTTCTCGCTCATTAAATTAGGTTGTTGGCCTTTTAAGTATCCTGGCACTAGCTATACGCCAACGCCTCACTGTTTGTGGTTGAGTTTATCTAGAAATAAAAAAAAAAGCAAACAAGAGAAAGTTTCTCTCCCAGTTGTCCTCGTTGCCTGAGTTGAAAGCAAAGTTTCTCCACTGGAAAATGGCGTTGGCACATTATTAATTGCACCTAAAGAGATTACATTCACCGTGCCCAGACGGAAATGGTGGACGACTAATCACGCAGCCAACATAAACTGGGTGGGTTAGAGCAGGTAAGAACTGCTTTGCTCGGGCTGCCTGTCGACAACGCAGTTTGCACCTGCCGCCGCCTTATTTCATAGTTTCTGCACATTCCGCACGCAATCTAATTTAGTTTGGCGTAAAAATGGCACACCCCCAATGCCCCACTGTTCCACAAAAAAACAACTAAGAACTTTGGGAATGAAGCGAAATGGCAGAACGAAAAAGAAGGCCTTAATATGTTAATCCTCTTGTCAGAGGGATTTCATATTGGATAAGAGATTTTTGCTTTTGGAATACATAAATTTGAATTCATGTCGAAATCATAAACTTAAGGCAAGCTGTTTCTTCTACCTTCTTTCGTTCGTTTTTCTGTGCCGTCAAAGAGTAGTAACGAATGCAATGCAGTGTGCAATTATTCCAAGTTTAAGGGGTCTGAAAGGGGGGTCTGCAGGGTTTTCGGGAGACGGCAGGCGGCAGCAACAAAACTCAGCTTCTTGTGCACTGCTTTGCTCAAGGATACAGTGCACTTAAGCCTAGTGCCGAGAAGGACGAAGGAGAGGAGAACTGTCAGGGATTTTGCTCGTTATATCTAGCTTTTGCCCTTCCGTTTTTTTTTTTGTTTTTTTGTTTCCCTCCCCTCATTCATTCTTCTGCTTTACTATATTTTCCTTTTCTTTCTTTCTCTCTTTGCATGCATCTATGCATCTGTAAACTGAATAATTCATGCTTTTGTTGTTGCTGTTGCATCTTCATTCTCTTTGGAGAGATGAGGGTTGTTTCGTGTTCGTGTCGTCCTTGAGTAGGGTTGGAGACCCAAACAGCCATCAGGGGCAACAGGCAACAGGCGTTGGCGGCGCTTTTGTGCATTTGCCAGTCTCAGGTCTTAGGTCTCCGTGTCACACAACCACCAATTCGAAAGCAATTTCTGTAGCATTAATCATTCTTTCCCCGTTCATCACTTAGCCACCCACCCAGCCATCCAGCCCAGCCTCCCCATCATCTCACCATCCACACATGACGCTTATCTTGGCCTCGCAACGAAACACTGGCACAGGCTCGTCGTTGGTCCTTTATTTTCATTGCTTTTTTTTTTGGATAATGTTGACAAAACGCATTCTAAGCACTTCAGAATTTGCTTTCTTTTTCTTTTGTTTAGTTAACCGGACATTTACCCATTCCATTTGGAGTCCTCCATCCTCCACCCATCATCTCTATCTTTCCTCCACCATATGTCTGTGTGGGAGAGCTGCTGTGCTCTGATTTGAATTTTCTGTACGCACACAAAATTTGCATTGAAAATTTATGCATGAGTGCTTCGGTTCGGTCCGGTCCGGTTAGGTTTGGCTCCGTCTCCAGGTCTCCGGGTACATATGCACCTCATTCCATTAGATTTTTGTTTGTTTCAGTACCAAATCGGAGAGCACTGAAGCCTTAAATCCTCAACTGCAAGTGGCCATCACTTTTGCTATTATCATTGTTTGTCTATTGATTGCAGGAAATTTATCGTATTCATTTTGACTGAGCAAATTATCTGGGTTCCAGAATGCTCCAGAAGGGCCAAATATCATCAATTGCAGCGGTTACACCGAAAAATTTTTATATTTGAAGGGCTTGCCACCTAAAGAAACGATTTCCAAATGCTTGCTTACCATCTATGTGATACAATGCGAAGGAGTTTTGCAGTTTCTTTACTATTTACTTGTTCCTTTACTTCTGTTGATTAAATTGACCATATTTCAATTTTCTTATATTTAAAAGAAATTTGTTTATAAAAACTCAAGTAAAAACAATACTTTTTAAGTACAAAACCAATTTTCTTTTGCTAGTCTTACAAAAATCTCAAATATAAATTTTATTATTTCGATTTTTGATAATGATTTTTATATATTAATAACAAATTTTTGCTTCATAGTCACTTTACGTAGTGGTTAAAGCTTAAACTTATGTCAAGACCAAAAGTTTATTGTATGAACAAATGTTTAAAACAAAATTAACTCCAACTTAAGTTAAATATTAAGAGCAAGAGCGGAATAACTATACTTTAAGTGTTATCTAAGTTATTTTAGAAGTAATTTTTTTGTAGTTTTCAAATATTTCTAGACTCAAACTCACCGCTAAACACTTTTTAAATCCATTAATAGCTTTTGGTTTACTCAGTTTCTAGTTTTTGCTTTAGTTTTCAGTTATTTCAGCCTGAAAAATGCACGGCAAATTAACACCAGAGAAAAAAAGCTAAAAAAAAGAAAACTAGAGAAATAAAAAACGAAGGGGGAAAAAGGGAAAACAAATGAAATGCCTGCCGTGACAGCCGTGGCCTTATCCTTATCCTTTCCTTTCCTTGTTCCAGCCACGCCCGCGGCTTTGGCTAACAGAAACAGGATGGGAGACAAAAAAAAAGGAACTAAAACTTCTGGCACTTGTTTTTTTTGCGCTGCGTGTTTGTTTTTTTTTTCGTTTTCAAAATGTGGGGGGAAAAAGTTTTGCGGTGTCTGCGAATGATGCCCGCCACCCACGCCCACGCGAAGCAACACGGTTCCACATTTACAGTTATCTCAGTGCTATGATATCTTTTTTTTGCGTTTTTTTTTTGGGAATTTCACACCTCTTAACACTTGCAGAATTTGAAATATTTCCTGATGCAATTTTTGATGAAATTTTCTTATATTTTCATTTTTCCGTTTTCAACCCCCAGTTTTGGCAATTTCACGCCTACGAAACTGACCCGTCGTGTTACCCCGTAATCCAGCTACAAACTACCGTTATGAGTACCGCAACCGCACTCGCGAACGTCTTTCAATAAACTGGCAAAATAAGTAGAAAAAAACAACAGCGACAAAAATTTCACAATTGAACTCTGCTTAGTTGTTACAGCAACAGCAACAAAAGGTGGCTAAAGCTCACTCACTCTCTCTCTCTCTCTCTCGCTCTCTTTATCACGCTCATCGTTCAAACAACACCCCCGTCTCTCCGTCTCTAAATTCACCGGTGCAACGTCAACGCCAACGCAACAGAGCCGCAAGTTTCCATCCAAAAATGGCAAACAATGTCTGTAGCTTTTGCCACCCCACTCTGGACAATGGAAAAAAATACAATTTCCACCAGACTTAAGATATAGTAAAAGTAACAAGTTTTGGAGATAAAATTTTATTATTTCAAAAAATGATTTTGTTTCATCTAAAGTCTTAAGATTATGAGACCAAAAATTTTGCCCATTAATGCCAAAAAAACGAATTTCTTTCCATAGTGCACCCCCCGTTTGAGTTATTTACCATGCGCATGCTCAAAAGTTAAGCTCGAAAGCTTTGCCAATTTCTCTAGCTTGAGTTGCGCTTGCCGTGGTGGTAGATGGAGGTTGGGGTTAGGGGGATGATGAGTTTTGCCCTGGGCAGGGGTTGTTTTTATTATGCCGCATTGGCCGCTGTTGCTGCTGCTGCTGCTGCTGCTGTTGCCGTTGGTGTTGTTGTTGTAATAATGCAGCAGCAGTAGCAGCAGCAGGCGGCCTGTTTTTAGCTACGAGGAATGTGCATTTTATTTGTTGTTGTTGTTGTTATTGTTGGTGTTGGTGCTGCTGCTTCTGTTGCTACACACTGTAAATTGCCTCGTAGCATTTTAAGTCGAATTATGAAAACTCACTCTGTATATGTACATACATACATACATGTTGAAAGGGTATGAGTGGGGGTGTTTGTGTGTACGCTTCTGTGGGTGTGCAATGCGAAATGCGCTCTGGGGAATAGGAATATACGCCTGCATTTTAATTAATATTGATTGTGAGTTTTATTTTTTGTTTAACGGTGTGAGTGAGTGTGTGTGCGTGTCTAGTGTGGGGGTGGCGTTTTACTGTAGGTGAACACAGGTGTGTATGTGTTTTAATTGAGTTTAAAATTTGTTTACAATCACAAACAAATGCACCGCGAAAGGGTGAAAAACAAACAACGAGTTATCAAAATATTAGACTTGATTTGAGTGCTGCACGTCAACCATAATAAAGAAATTAGCATTTAAGTTTTTTTGATTAGGATCAACGATTAAAATAAACTGTTGTACCTACATATTTAAAAAAAAAAATTTTAGTTTCAAGTGAATTGGAATTTAATTCGCAGTGTTTGGTTCTGTTTGTAATAAACACTATCGGCATATTCAATTAGATTTGGCAAATAAATTTAAGATTCATCAATTAAAAACAAAACATTCTTTGCAAGAGTTTTAAAAGCCACTTTATCCGTATATATATGTACTATAGTTTCCATGTACATATATCTAAATTTTGAATACCCAAGTAGTAACGGTTTTGGAGGGGAGTCCCTTGAAGTGATTAACCACTTTTTTCGATAAATTAAATCATCGAAATCGAAAATACTGGAACCTTTCGATAGTTTTGCCCACCTTGCGTTAGACAGTTATTAACGGTGGGTGTGAAACGATGAATTTCACTGGCATCGTCCAAATTATGTCGCAGATGTCATTGTTAACGGCAGCCAATATAACCTCAAATGAATGGGCATTATGAGCATATGTAGTTCGCAAATAAATATGTTTTAAATATTTACTACTGCTATTGTAGTGTCACACATGTCTATCGATATCTAAAATAGGGGCAGAAATCGATTCATCGGTACAGCCATCACTGTTTTCCCCACCTCTAACGGTGTGTCTGAAAGAGTGTGCGAAATAAAAAATAAATTACGCTTGTTTTGTTTCCGATGGTAACGAAAAATAAAATTATAATTAGAATTATTAGGACCATAACCTACACACTTGGCGTATCCAGAGTTTAGTTAAGCTCGATTAATCCCCACGCCATCAGCTGGAAGCCAGGAAAGTTTTACGGTGGTCGAACGTCCGTGGCCATCAACTAATCCTCGTTCTCGAAAAATACAAAGACATAAAGCCAATTTCTTCCACGACAAATGCTGATAACATAACCCCAAATACCAAGTGCTAGAATTAGCAAATATATTTTGCTTTGGCGTTTATCCCTGAATCATAGAAAGCTACGGGCTAAAAATCCCCCAGAAGCTAAGGGAACCTAGGCAACAAAAAAAACTCCCAAGAAAAAAAATTATTGGCATAAAATATGGGAAAACGTCGAACGCAATCGCTAATTGATTCTAATTCGAGCGACAGTGACAGCGAATCGGATACCAACTTGGAATCGGTGAGAAAAATCATTAAAAGAGCAATTTTCATTCTTCTCCTCCTGCCCCTGTCCCTCTTCCCTTGATGTTACGTCGAAAAAAATCGATTTTGACAAAATCTCATACGCTTCCTATATCTTTCTATATGACTAATGTAGGACCTCATGTCGTTGGCCAAGAAGCGCAAGAAGCCTCAGAATGCCAACAAGGCCAGCTCCAAGTCTGACTCCGACTCAGATTGGGCCAATAACAAGGCTGGAGGACCAGCCACTAAGAAGAAGAAGCGCCAAAAAAAGGCCAGCCGTGATAGCAGCTCCTCTGAGTCCAATTGGGATGAAGACAGTCAAGATGAAGCGCAGCCACAGGCAGCAACAACGGCGCCATCAACATCAGCTGTTGCTCCAGAAGAGCGTGGCGCCCAGCGTGGTGAGAGTGAACAGGAGGAGGGTGAGGTCTCCGACAGTGATTCGGATGCCAATGATCAGAAGTCGGATAAGTCGAATTCATCCTCTGGCTCTGACTCTGACTCCTCCTCCAACTCGTCGTCTTCATCTTCAAGTTCCGACTCTGAATTCGATGACGGCTTCGATGATGATCTTATGGGCGATGAAGAGGATCGCAAACGCTTGAATGGCCTATCCGAGAAGGAACGTGAAACGGAAATCTTCAAGCGCATCGAACAACGTGATATAATGCGCACTCGTTGGGAGATTGAAAGGAAACTAAAGTTGGCTCGTCGTGGTGAAAAGGAAAAGAATGAGAAGTCCAAAAAGACGAAAGGAGATCGTGCCAAAAACAAACTCAAAAAGAAACAGAAAAAAGAGAAAAAGGCAAAGAAAGCTAGTGCTATGCAAGAAGCAGCAACAGCTGCCAGTAGCCAGGCATTGCCATCAATTTCTAATTCTCTTGCCACAGCGCCAAATGAACTGGACACAAGAAGCGCACTGGAGACCAAGAGGCAAAGTCCTATTCTTAGCAGAGCAGATGCCAGCGATGCTTTGCCGTCCACATCGAGTGGCCTGACAACGTCCCCGGCAATGGGACCACCAAATGATCGCGACTCTGAGGAGGCAGCTTCCTCAGCTGGCGTAAACGATTACTTCGACCATAAAGAGCGTTCCAAAGAGCGCAAGAAAAATGTGGAAGCCAACAAGACAGATGACAAGCGTAGCAACGCCATGGCCATGTTGAAGGCCAAGCGAGAGGGCAAAGCCAAAAGAGGTTTGCAGAGAAGATTAACAAAATTTGTACTGTATAAATATTAATTGTCTAATTGTATTTACAGAGGAGGAAGAGGCCGCTAAACGTCAGGCGGAACGCGAACGGGATGACGACAAGGAGGAACTGGAAAATGTCTCAGGTTGCAAATCTGCTGTGAAACTGAAAGCTTCGGAAATCTATTCCGATGATTCGGGCAGCAGTGATTGGGATGATGATGAGGCGAAGCCATCTGGAAAGCGTTCTCGTTCCATTAGCAGCAAGGCTTCCAGCGAATCAGATGACGACGATGATGCGCAGGAGAAGAAGGCCAAGAGTCCCGTTTTTATAACCACTCGTGATGATTTGAACAAGCTAAGACTGTCCCGCTTCAAAATGGAACGTTTCGTTAATTTACCCATTTTCGAGGCAACCGTTATGAATTGTTTTGTCCGCATTAGCATCGGTAACAACGACCAAAAGGCTGTCTATCGTGTAGCCGAAATTGTGGGCGTGGTTGAGACTGGAAAAATCTATACACTGGGCACAACGCGCACCAATCGTGGCCTGCGCCTCAAACATGGGACTCAAGAGCGTGTCTTTCGCTTGGAATTCATTTCGAATCAGGAATTCACCGAAAGTGAATTTAATAAATGGTACGAGGTGTGCCAGCAGTCACATGTCCAAATGCCCACCATTGATTTGATCGAGATCAAACAAAATGACATTAAAAAGGCCCTCAATTACGAGTACAAGGACGAGGATGTCGATAAAATTGTGGAGGAGAAGAACCGTTTCCGCAATCGTCCCACAAACTATGCCATGAGAAAGACCTGCCTGATGAAGGAACGCGACGCAGCCATGCTGAGGGGTGAATACAATTTAGCTCAAGATCTGGGAACCCAGATCGACCAGCTGGAGGAACGTGCTTCCGAATTGGATAAGAGAAGGTCACATACTTTAAATCTAATATCCTATATCAATGATCGCAATCGTAAACGAAATGTGGAGGACGCAGAGAAAGCCATTATGGAGGAAGCTAGAGCCAATAAGGGTCTAAAAATATCAGATCCATTTACACGCCGCATCACACAGCCTCGCATGGGATTTAAGGGGGGCAAAAAGGATGAAGATGATGGCATGCAAATGGCTGCATTGCCCCCGCCACCACCCAACAAGAAGAGACCCGGCACCAATGATGCCGGCAGCAGTAGCTCCAGCTCAGCCGGCAACTCTCACTCGTCCAGCAGCGCCAAGTCCGCCGATGGCAAGGATTACAGTCTCTATTCACTACACGATTTTGACATCGATTTGGATGTGCCTCTACCAGGTGAGTTTACCTCTTGGTTTTCCTTGTCAACCCAGTATTTAATTGCATTTTACTTTTCCCTCCTACAGTGAGCAGCTCAAATGCTGTGCCGAAGCCAGCTAGTAAGCCAGCCGAAACTGTATCCAAGCGCTCACTTAATCTAGAGGATTATAAAAAGAAACGCGGCCTCATCTAGAATTGCTCCCAATACCATTTTTCAGCAAACAAACAAATTATTAACTTTGACAAACGCATTCTGTGGCGTACCATACAATTTTTTGTAGGTTAGTGAAGTTAAAATGATATATACATATAGTTATATATATAGACTTCTAAATATATTGAAGTTTTTTGTGTTAATGCTCGCAGAGGTCAGGAGAAATTGTAATTTTTTTTTTAATAAGTTACAGCAATGCAAAAAGAAAGAAACAAACATCGTCCCCAAGTCTTGTCTATATGTTTATAACTAATTTGTAATTTATCATCAAGCAAATGATCCCATAGCAAAAATTTACCGAAGGCAAGTTAAGCCCATTTCAAACTAGCAACTCATTAATATTATTTTTTATTAAAAACCAACAACTACAAAAACGAATTATAAATATTATTATCTATCATTATTATACATAATTTTTAGTTTTTATTAGTCTTAAGCAAAAATCAAACAAATTGTATTATTCTCGCCCAACTCACATCAACTTAATACATAAACAATTACAATATACATTAACAAATTAAAACCACAAAACAGATTCATTGTTCACTCAGGCAGGAGATTCCAGGCTGATCTTAAATATAAATAGACAAAATGAATATTCAAATTGGATAGAAACCGCATATTCACTATATATCCAAAACGGTTGAAATCGTTCGATTCTGCTGTTGTTTAGCTTTAGAACAAATTAATCAAAACAATGTAGCAAAAGGGCATTGAATAAAGAATAAAGAAAACAGCAAAAGCAACAAAAAGAAATAGCAACGTTTTCTATTTCAACAAATGTTTACACAAATGACGAATTGTAATTACTCAACGCAAACTCCATGAACAGAGAGAGAGAGTCCAGAGGTGGAGTTGAAGAGGGGATTCGATGGGTCAATCAAACTATGCTGTTCTTTTAAACTTGCTCGATTAACAAAATTCTTACGGTCTACCCAAAACGAATTAAATATTTGATGGATTTTCATGGGCAATTAACTACTTCGGCTAACAGTTCTAGTAAAAATGACTAATATCGATAGCTCGATTGCTTTATTTATAGGAAAATCCCTTATCTATCCTAACTTAAGGCTATGCTCGCAAGTTATATAATCCAATCGGAAGCGTGGATACCTGCTGCTCTTGATAGGGATAACTTTTATCGCTGCGTATTGGTTTAGGTCACTGAAATTATCAATTGGGTCATTTCAATAAACTGATAAGACAGATAATAGTCTAGACAAGATAAAATTTTGCTTAGTTAGGCTAAAATTACAGTATATTATGATTTTCCTATAAAGGAATTTGAGAGCATCTAAAGAGATTAAAGAAAAATGATGGAAAAGTGAATTTATCTTCTTAATTTTGTTTCTAAATTTTTGATTTTATTTCCTGTAAAATCTCTAACCGTTTTGCATATACAATTCAGTTAAATAAAAATTAATCTAGTGAGTGATTTAGTAAATTTGAACTATAAGTTTCCCTCTCGATTTCCTTAGCCAACGCCTGTTGAAATGTTTTAATTGGTTTGCTGGTTGTTTGCGCAGCTGTTGGAAAGACCAAAGGCAAGACCCCCGTTCCTGATCGCTTTCAGAGTAGGCATTCTTCCATTTAATTAAATTAATTCGATGAAATTGTCTTTTAATTGAAAGTGATCGCGTTATTTATTTTTTTTTTGTTTTTTGAATTTTTTCGCGGGAGTTTTGTGTAGACTTTTTAGGTGAACTTGTAAAGGGTCAAGACGAGGAGGAGTCAAGGGTTAAAATATGTGCATATGTATATACATATTTAATTGATTTCCTGTCTTATATAATGCACTTCCGTCTAAAATTCTAAAACACACTTTTTTTGTATAAATTTATACATATATTTTCTTCTTTTTTTTTTTTTGTTAAAAAACACTTGGCCAGACATTTTCCCACTCTCTATTTCTCTCTCTTTCTCTTTCTGTCTCTGTGGATCGTACTCGAAAACATATTGTTCCCAAATGTGAATGAGCCTGATCCGATCAAAGTGACGATGATGAGTGGAATGGACGGATGGTTGAATGTGGATGTGGATGTGGGAGTTGTGACAGTGGTGCTGATGGCTAGGTGGTGACCGTGGTGGGGGAAGATTCAGCACAATGACATTTTATCTCAAAATATGCAACAGAAGCACGTTCTCTGAAGCGGAGAGTGTAATATAGATCAGAGCAGCAAAATCTGAATTCCGAATTCAGAATGTTGTTTGAAAACCTACCGATGCGTGGCCCACATGCAATGGTATGTGAGTGATTTGAAGCGGCATTATAATGCATTTTTATATATGTACAAACAATATATATGTACATCTACTTATATATTTAATGTGCATGTGTGTATTCCCTTCAAGGCGAGAACTAATCAACCGGCATACAAACACAAGCAAGTGTCCGGCTCTGGCAGCGTCTGCGTGTGCGTCTTATTTCTCATCGTCGCCTCTGATCGGATCGGCTCTGCATCTTCCATTGTATTCCCCTCGGAAAGGCCACAGACAGAGCCAAAGCCATAGCTTCGAGTTGTATGCTCAGCTCAAGCGTTCAGTTCAAAGTTGACTTCGCTGCGAATCGGACACGCGCCCAAGTGGAAGATTTCCAAAGATCCTCCCCCACATACACACTAGACGTCAAATTAGTTTCGATTAGGCAATCTCAGTTGCTTCTTATTTAATTTAAATCATGTTATGGTTGTTACTTGGCATTATCACTGCCGCTCAAGGCCAATTAAATTTCAATAACGATTTGGAAAACAATCAAAAATTTCAAAGTGTACCAACTACCATTAAAACATATGAAAATGATACGGTTCTATTGCCCTGCTCATTAGATAGTAAGTTAAATCTTTCGAATATTTACGAAATCGTATTCTTTAACTGAAGTCATTGTTCATTTCCCTTTAAATGTGTTATATATTAATAGTGAAATGTAGAAAAGTTTAAAACACTTTTCAAGAACTATTAAAGAACGTCAGTTTTCGGTTAAAAGTTGTGTGAACAGTTTTCTGTATCGGTACAAGTCGAGTTGCCGTATTTAGTTACCTTTTAATACCGAAATTATATTCCAAAAAAAGTCGATTTCAATTGACTTGCGTATCAAGAAACTATACACATAAATGAGAATCTCATTTGGACGAAATATTTTGTTTTGGTTTAGGTAGAGAATTGTATCTGTACATCAGGTCCAAAAAGAGAAGAGCTCTTTAATAACATATAAATCAAATTATATTTTAGAAAAGAGTCCATGTTTCAGTGAGTTATTGGAGCCCATAAGCTTATAATTACATGCAGATCAAAGAACTATGTAACATTTAATTTTTATTTGAATAATAATGATTGTTTAAATCTGTGAAACTTTGAGTTTATGGAGTCTTTAGTTTCACAGATGCAGTGCACATTTTGCACTTTCTTTATCAGTTATAGATTAAATGCCAATATTGCAATATTGATTAAAATAACAAATTATTCATTAAGTTAAAAAATATCGCTGTGTAGCTCCTAGAAGTATGCTACTTTTAAACCAGAAACCAAACTCTAAACCAGAAATATCATAGACAATCATCTAATAACTTTTAATTGCTTCTTTTACCTATTTTGCTTTGTCTGCCGACAAAATGTTGATTACTTATGCTATAAAAGGAATAAAAGAATCCATGGTTAAACGGTTATAACGGTTATAAGATTAACTTTTCTATTAATAGTTAACAATTTGTAGAAAATTTATGTAAATTTATCTAAATTTGTATCTTTCTTGTTGCTAAATGCTAGACCTTGGTCTTGGGATGCATTCATCCATCCATTCATCTGTCTATCCCGTTGGCTTCTCCGTTTTCCTGCGACTGAACAATTGGTCTATAACAATGACATTTAATTCGATTATAAAGGCGCCTTGAATGAAGTCACAAAAAGCAGCTTAAGATTAAATTTGTTGACGACAATTTAGTTTTATCTTGGGCAGGCATAATGGAAACGAATGAAACGCATTCGACAGCCAAATTGAATACTTTTAATTGAGCATTTTACACAAGTCCGTGGTTACGCATTGCATATGCATTTTCCCTCATAACTTGTCACTGATTTGATCATATTGACAGCACTAATGGATATTACATGAGGAGGGAACATGTGTGTAATTGTATGAGTTTCTCTTTCCCCAGCTCCCTTTCGTTATGTGCGCTGGCATAGAGACGATGTGCCTCTGGTGGACTCACGTCATCCGGAGATTTTGCCTCCCGATCGCGTCATGCTCTGGCCAAATGGAAGTATCCAAGTGTCCTATGTGCAGACCGAGGATACTGGCGACTATTATTGTGAGATTATGTCATCGACCGGCATACGATCGATACAAATGCATGCCATTGAAGTGCAGTACCCGGCGAGTGTTTTGATCGAACCGGATGGTGTGACGGAGCAGCCAATTGGAGCCGTTGTCGAGGTGGCCTGCCAGGCTCAAGGTGTTCCACAGCCAGTGATTACTTGGCGTTTGAATGGCAACACCCTGGATAGGTACAGTCGGACGGGTAATCGTCAGAGTCACATTTTTGAGATCAAATCGAGAAGTATGGCGGGTCAGATAGAGTGTGTGGCCACCAATGGAGTGGGTCAACCGGCAATAGCCGGAGTCTATTTGCAAGTGCTGTGTAAGTGCAAAGACGGAATCATCCTAATTCTAGATTAACTATTCCATTCATCACATTTCAGTCGTGCCCGAGATAAGTTTGCCGCAAACAATTGTCTATACCAAAGTGGGTTCCCGTGCCCATCTAGAGTGTCTGGTGGAATCGGCTCCTTCGGCCGCTGTGAAGTGGTTTCATCATGGCCTGCTGATAACCCTGGGCGCCCAAATAACCACCCATGAGACGGAATTGCAATCCAATCGATCTGTCGATCATTATGTGAGCCATGTCAAGCATGTTTTGGTCATCAAGAAGGTTCGCGATGCCGACATGGGTCAGTACGAGTGTCGAGCCTACAATAAGCTGGGCTTCAAGAGTGCCAGCATAGAGCTAACTGGACGACCCATGCCTTGCATATTCAAAATAAATCCTGGCACCCAAAGTCCCACTTCGCATATATTGGTCTGGCAAACGGAGAGTCTGCTGCCCATTATGGAATTCAAGCTGAAGTTCCGTCAGATACCATCACGAAATGTAACCAAACAGATTCGCACCAATTGGACAGAGTTAACCATACCAGCTCAAGTGACCATAGGTAAAATGAGAAAGCGGAATTTCGATTTAAGTTTGATATATCTTACCTATTCGGCAGGATCCATATACATTACTTCCTACACTCTACACGGACTGCAACCGGCGAGTCTATTTGAGGTTTCTGTTCTGGCCAGAAACGGTTTCGGTTGGAGTGACAACAGCAAAATTGTTCGTTTTGCCACTGGGGGAGAGGGTAAGCATACGAAAGGTTTCCGTTTGAGAGATTATTCAACTTTTATTCTCTAGTTGAGTTGCCCAACTATTCCACGGAATCCGAACTGCAATATGATGCCACTGAAGAGGATTCGGATCAAAATGAAATCACACAAAGATCACCACTTTTAACTGCCAGCATGATACACAATCAGGCAGCAGTCTCTTACACAAGTGGGCAAAGTGCCTTGATCTATTCGATAGTCTTATTTATAAATATGATATTTGTAAACTTTAAGATTTTGTACTGAATGCAAATGTTCCGAAATAAATTAATTACCACCAAAAATTGTACAAAATTATAGCTAAGATCAGAAATTGGGTTATTCAATGAAGAGTAAACTGTCTCGCAAGCTGTTTTCCGGTTGTAACAATTAGACACTTTCGGTTAATCTGCAATAATTTTAATGGTGACCCCGACGATTTTTTGTTTGACAATCCTTATTATGTCTTTACAAGTCTTTTCCAATAGGTAAAAGCTAAAAAAGTTTGCTTATGCCTTTCCTTCAATTCTACCCTGTGAGTTTAACATTGAATTTTATGCTTTTAATATAAAAGTAAGTTTGATAAAATTTCTATTATAACACTTTTCAGGTAGTTTATTGAATAATAATAATCCAATCTTTACAATGATGTAACCGTAGATCTTTAGTAAATAATCTTTAGACAAAAAAATTAATGGCACTATAGACGGAATTTTTCAAATATTACCACCCAGACAAGAATATGAATTGTCATACTATGTCAATCCTCAATACCTCACCAAACTTTGAATTTGTAGTTTCGACTCTTTTTGTAGTTAAACAGAAATTAGCATTTTAAACTAATTAGTATCGTAAAATGACTCTAAGTCGATTCATTCCAAAAAAATAATACAAAAATTCAAATTTTCAATAGGCCTCAATAAGAGTTGTGGTAATAAATGAAAAAGAAAAATAAATACGTGAAAAAGAATTGTTAGGGAGTCCAGAAAATCAAATTTAAAACACGAAACCAAAAAGTGTTCTAAGCTGGTGACCACCACTGTAGACATACAAACTGTCTTTCTTTAAGCAAACTTTGCGATACTAGAAAGAAGAGCATAACGTTATTATTGCACTTAATTTAAAAAAAAGTCCTTTTTAAAATGGTCTTTTCGGGTAAAATCTAATAAATATAAGTTCACAAATTTAAAATGGTGTTTAATAAAACTTTCTTTTCGACATAATAAATTTACAATTTTAATTCTTAGATAAACTAATATGCCCCACATTTGTCAATAGTAGGGTATATTTTACAGCATAGGGCTTCTTCGCATCTTGAACATGAATTGGCAGTGACATTGTTAACGCATTCGCATCCGCATCTTGTTTTTTGGCCCTTTTCAGGGCGTCTCTCTCTCTATCCCTCTCCAGATAGATTGCTCTCTGAGTCACACTTGCTCTCACTCTCTCTCTATCTCTCTCAAATTACCTGCAACATCAGCGGCAACAGCAGCACAAGCAGCAGCGGCGAATGTGACCCCAACGAGCTCCAACTTGGCGCGCTCTTTCGCCCTCATTGGCTTGTTCCAATTCCCATTTCGTTCCCAACGTGCTTTTCTATGGTGCGTTGCTGCTTTGGGGCATCAGTCTCTGATTATAACTGAACGAGTGAGTACCGCCGTCGGATGTGGGGCATTGTGTTGGTCATTTGAAAAGCAAAAATCAACCTCAAGTGCCTAAAAGTGCTTCAGCTTCAGCTTCAGTTCCAGCTGCAACACGCACAAAATTTCTAAAAAGTACTTTAAATGTAAATTTTAGTGAATTCAATTTCGATAATTTCAAAAAATTCGAAACGCAAGCCAAAGCAAGTGCAAGTGTTAACATGAAAATACGTTTCGTTATTGTTTCGTGAGCACATAAATCAACCAAAAAAAAAAAAAAAAAAAAACGTCGAAACAAAACTTTACAGAGAAAGAGGGAACACTACAATACCTTTTGTAACGCTTTAACCGAGTTTTTGTTGCTATTACGTCTCTCCTCTGCCAACTCCAACTCCAGCTTCATGTCACCCCCTCTCGCATCTCTATCTCTGGACCAGCAAAACGAGTTTTCCTTCCTCTAGACACAGTTTTGTTGTTGTTGCTGTTGTTGTTGTGTTTTTTAACCTGGCCCTGAAGCAGAAGCCTCCTCCTGCGAAACCACACAAACGACTCCGACTTGAAGTCAACTTCACTTTGAGTTGTGATTCATAAAAAATAAATTGAAAAACTAAAAACTAAAAAAAAAAACAAAATATACCATACAAAAAAAAATCTGGCAAAGATTTTGGCAAACCCAACTACATTGCATTTATCTCTCACTTGCTCCCTTGCCATAGTGTATTTCTATGTTGACTGCAAAAATATTCTAAAAATATTTCTTCTTTTTTCGAACCGGCCAAAATCGTGAGAGAAAAACTGCATCTTGTCTCCGTCTTCGTCTTTGTCGTCGTGTTTTCTTTTTCAAAATGTAACGAAAGGGAAGTTGAATTTGAATTTGTGGGCCCGGCTGCCAGCTGCACTGGGCCAGGCCAGCAGCAAAAAAACCAAAAAAAAAACAAAAAAAACAAAAAAGCCAAAAACGAAACACACCAGTGAGAGACAAAAACGATATAAACGAAAAAAAAAATACTGAAAAGGGCAGAGCAAACAAACAAGATACAATTTGTTGTTGCTGTTATTTACAGTAGGGAAAAACGAAGACGAAGCTAAAAAACAAAAGTTTCTGGAGATGGAAGACATCTGCAAGATGCAAGTGCCTTCGGCCCATTGCCTCCATCTGTCTGTCTGTAAAATGTATCTGCATCTGTATTTGTATCTCTAGCTGCGTCTATGTGTACGTATGTATGTATGTATGTACATATGTATATGTATCTGTAATGTTCGAGTTGTGTGTAAACTTGCACTACAATGTAAATAAACAAAAAGACAGGAAAAACAAAAAACACAAGGCAGAGGCTTTGATTTAAGTAAAGAATCGAACAAATTTACCAGCTTTTTACCTTCTTCTTCTTCTTTTTTTCTTATTCTTCTTCCTCTTCCCCTTCATCTGGGTTAACTCAAATTGATAAACACTCGAATGTACAAGTATTTGAGTAGTAAATTATTCTCCATATCTGTCATCGTATGAGTGAAGAGCTTTTTTCTCCTCCACTAGCGCTAGAGGTGTTAGATTTGAGTAGAAGGAGGCAGGTGAGCAATAGACAAACAGCAAGTTAGTTACTTAGTTGGGTTCTCTCTGCTGATTGTTTCCCTTAGTTTATTGTATAGGCACCAGTGTGCGAAAGATAAATATGGGTTAACTCAGGTACCACCCAGTTACTGGTAGGAGAACTTTAACTGTTCACGAAAGATGTTATTGCAAAAAAAAAATTAATGGAAAATTCGAGTGTCGAAACGAACTTAAACTAGCAGCTATTTAGCTATGAAAATTTCAGACAAATTTATGGATATTATGTTCATTGCAGACATTCTGTATAACCAAAACCATTTGCATGTGATCTGAAAAGCGCTGTTTTATATAAAAGATATGCCTATTAAATTTATAGAACTAACTGGTAATTTGGAATGAAGATTTCAATAAAATGAATGTCTCCATAATGAAAATACATATTAAATATTAAATTGTATGAACAAAATATAAAATTCAATTGTAAAGATAATAAAACTCAAGTCAAATTGGTATAATAATAGGTATTTCAAAAAGTGCAACACAAAAACAAACACTTAAAACTAAAAAAAAAATGTAATTGGCTTTTGTTACGATTGTCTTTTTGCTTGCCACATTTTATAACCAATTTTGGTTTGAACTTGGCAGAGCTCCAAAAGTAATAATTATTTTTGTTAGGTAATTATAATATGCAATTCAACCAAATCCAAACAGATACAAAAATACTACATTTTAAATTGAAGCCATTTTCTGTTAGTACTAAAAAAAGGTGAAACCAAATTCAGATCGTGTCTCATCAAATATATTACCTACAGAAATATTGAACTAAGTATAACAAATAGTTTTGTCATAATTTAGTTTTTTTCCTTTTTAAAATTCCTTAAAATTATTTTGTTCCTACTCAAATTAAAGGCAATTCATTTGTGAATCATACTTCTAGAAGCGAAAAAAGGAGTAAAGGGAAAGAGTAGATAGAGTAACACTTGTAGGCATAGAGCATGCAGTATTCGTTGAGGTGAATTTTGAAAACTAATCGTTTTGCATAGAGCTAGAAAAAGCTAATACATGCATTTCGCATTATGCCATATACGAGATCGTAAGCTCTAGCAAAATTTAGCGTATTTATTTTACGAGTAGCCCACAAACACACAAAAAAAATGTTGCACAAATCTCTATGGCTATGTGTGTGTGTGTGTGTGTGTGTGAGTGGATATATAAACAAGTTGGATGAATTGGTTTTTGGTAGAATTTTTCTATGATGTGTGTGTTTTTTTTTTGCATTTGAACATTAATTTATTTATATGCATAAACATTTACATGCTTTTCGACTGGTGGCACACCCTGACCCAGCCCCAGGCACACCCCCTATTAGCCCCCCAAATTTCCACCGAAGCCAATCAGCCTACCCTGCCCAACCATTTCGACCCACTTTGCCCAGCCGGGTGGCTGGCATTGAGTCACATTGAAAGAGATACACAAACACAGAGGATGGAGAGCGAGAGAAACGCCAAAAAGACTGCGAAAGAGAGAGAGAGGGAGAGAGAGACCGAGTTAGCTGCAAATTAGCAAATGGCAAATATTTCGCATAGAGATCATAATATTTTTGAGATACGTGCCATGAGAGTGCCTTGCATAACCCATAAGCCAATGTTTACCATTTAGTCAATCAACTCAAGTCAATTTCTCGACAAGACACAAACAGCATAAATTACAACAGCTGCCACAAAAAGACAAAAAACTTGTGGCAGTAATGCGAAAAAATATCTTCACAGATATAACGAATTATAAATTATTTTTTAAAGTGCGCGCGCGCTTTTTCTTTGATTTTGTGTTTTTTGGTTTTGTGACTTCCGTTGGGCAAAAAAACTGAATTGAATTTCAATTTTCGGTTTTACTTTGGCGGCTCCTAATTAGCAAAAAAATATTTCTGTTTATTGGCAAATTAATTTTTGTACAAATCGAACATATTAATTGCAGTTAACGACCCAAACCCAAACTTCCCCTTCTACCTCCTGCTGATAACTTGAAGACAAAACAAATAAACAAATAAAACAAAAAGAAAAGTAGTACAAAGTACAAAAGAAACTAAAACACAAACACACCGAGCCAGCAAGGGAGAGAGAAAAAATGATCAAAATGCGAGATACAACTTGCCTGTGGCTCATTTGCCTGTTAATTGGACAATTTTATGGTAAGTTTTAACAATTTCAAATAAACTACAGAAACCAAACGATTAAACTTGGAAAATTAGGATGGAAATACCGATTTCACTTGATCCATTCCCATTCATTAGATCGAACCTGAAATGGAATACATACTTGAGGGGCAGGCGGTTTTTGTAGAATTCTTTGCCGATCTTATCGCTAATACTTTAGCTAACGTCACAACCGATCGTTGAAATTATTAATGAAATTTCAATTAAATCAATAACAAACAACATTTGCTTTTATATGGTTAATAGTTCTGTCTAAATCACCTAGAATTTTGTTGTTATATTGTGATTCATTTAAAACTTATTTTTTCTACCAAAATGTTCCTTCGATTCCTTTGAATATCTGGAAAGAAAAGACTTTTAGCGCTTTTTGTGGGCGGTTTTCTACGAATGTGTGTAAAAAATCGATCTTTAATGACAGCACAGTTACCGGAAGAATATATGTATATATATATTTGAAAATTTTGCATTGTTTAACATTTTGTTTTCAGTAGATTGCAAACACCTGGACAAAAACAATATAAATTTTGCAAAAAAAACTCTCGAAAGGTGAAAATTGCAATATGTATTTCAGTATATAAGTATATTTTGAATAGATTTCAATGCGAATATGTGAACTCGGGCAGACTTGGTTAACATTCTATAAATAAATAATGTTCAATGTGTTTTAATACTAAAGTCCGAATTGAAAGTGAGTGCCATAAATAGTTTAAGTGAAATTCCATTTACCATCACTCTAACGTATGTTCTTATCTGGTTCAATGAAATTTACGTAAGAGTCGGTAAAATTATGAATTACCAAATCGTGCGTTTACATATATGTATGTATGTATACAGATACATACATATATATATATACTTACGCATATGCCATATGTCTATATAAATAGAGCATGAGCAAGACGACAGCAACGAAAACGAAAAAACAAAATAAAGTCAAAAAGCTCCAGCGACGAGTACATACTCCGCCAAACCCCACTTCACCCCATCCCTCGCTTCCCCTTATCCATATGTAGACATATTCTAAGCCACGTGCATTTCCACCTCACTCTCACCTACCTTTTGGCCAAACAAACATAATGGTAAAACAACAAAAGCAACTTCAACCAACTAAGCATATCTTATCTTTTGAGATACAGAGAGAGAGAGAGAGACAGAGAGAGTGAGAGAAAGATAGATAGACACAGAGAGAGTGGAAGGGAGAAAGGGCAAAAGAGAGCAGTTTCTTATCACAAAAAAACGTAAAAAGCTAAAAAATTTCATTCGCATTTAGAATTATGGCGCAAATGTAGATAACGGCAAAGTAAAGAGGAGAATACAACATTTCACGTACCTTCTGTTGAGTTTCATATCAAGAGGAACATGATGAATTTTATTTCTCTTCCAATACCCTATAATCAAAACGAGTCACGGGGGGTATATTTGTGTCTTTAAAAAGGTATACTACCGAAATCGTAAGTCGTTCAATTTTGGCGTACTAAGGTACTTAAAATAGATCCACATATAAAATGGTAACTTTGCCTAATATTTTCCTACTTTTTTAAGTTGTAATTCTCAACTAGTTTTAGCGTTTCAAGTACTAACCCTAGCTCTAAGGTTTTATTTGTTACATGTATATTTGTTGGATCAACAAGGCCTTCCCATCCTTTCCAGCATTCCAATCAATGTGAGAAATAATCATGCGAATGCACTATACGCCAAATTTGTTCAATTATAGTTTCTCTTATTGAGACCCAAAAGGTTTACATAGACTAAATACGGCTACAAAAAAAGTCCTTAGCTAGTTGCTGTTCCAAACTTTCGTATTTGTTTTTATTCTAGAATATAATCTAATATAATAAATATTGATTTTACTTAGTTAATTATTAATTAACAACTTCTATGGCTCAAAAGTCTCAAATAAAATCCTTTTCCACTTCAGATAATCCTAGTTATATTCAACCAATTTCTTTTGAAATCAAAGTGCTTTACGAGTTTTGTGATTTTTTTTTAATTTCGAATAGGTCTGATGTATTTTTTCAGTCCTTAAAATTCTTAATCATTTTTCAATTATACACCAACATGATAACAGAGTATCTCAAGGCCGTGCTTTAATGTAATTTCTACAATTATGTTTTTTTTTTATTTGTGGGCGAATTTTATTGGGGTACACATATCTCTTTCTCTCCCTATCTCCCTCTCACACTTTGTCACTATAGGAGAGAAAAAGTCTCCTTTTTGAGTCTGGATAAATATTTGCCATGCATGAAACGTTGTGCAAAGAATGGCATTTTAAATGTTGAATATATTTATCCCTAGGGACCTGGGGACCCTCTCATACATGTTGGATAGACACAAACACGTACGCCCCCTAAAGCCAAGCCAATAGATCCCTCCCTCAGGGACAAAGGCCATGTGTGTGTGTGTGTGTGTGTGGTCCAACAATGAAAAAGAATTTTAATTAAAAAAGCCAATTCATTCAATTAGTTCGTTTCCCATTTTAGCCATTAGATAAGGGGTAACTCTCGAAGGTTCTACAAATTAGAACTCCAAAAAAATGGATAAATGATATGAGCGAAAAAAAGAAACAATCTTTATGTAGATCAAAGCACAACAAAAAGCATTTTCAAGTAAACAAAAATGTTTGCATAATGTTTTTTAATCAGCTTAATCGATTTTTTAGTTTTTAAAGAGCTTTTTGAATAGAAATTTTTGAGAATTTTCTGTTCAAGGTTATTCTCCTTAGTGCTCATCACAAGAAAAAGAAAAAAAACTCTTCAATTGATGCTACTCAAATTTCGAAGATGACGCATTCCGTCTGCCAAATAATAAATCAATCAGGGAGCGTCAAAGACAAGACCCCAGAACCTTCTCTACATATATGTACATAAGTACATACATACATATATGATCCACGATTCCCGAAAAAAATTAATTTTATTAAGTTGTCGATTCAATTGATTTCGATTTGATTTCTGTGTCCGTGTGTGTGTTTGCGTGTGTGTGTGTTCTTTTGTTTGTGTTTCGTGTGTGACTTTTATGCAAAACTCAATGAAATGGAAAACATGTTGGAAATTCGAGAGTTTAGACTGTACACATAAACAGAGCAGACATATGTACATATGGGAAACTAAACTATTTGGATTTTTGGATTTTCGGTTTTCAAGTTTTTATGAGCCACCACAAATGAAATCCATGAAATCATAATGTAATGTCTATAAAAGATTTTCGTTGCCGAATTTTGCCATATTTATTTATACACAGTTTGTCCGGTTTTCCGCCTTCCCATTTTTGCTTTTTCTTTCATTTACTAACACACATTTTATTTTGTTTACGAATTGACCTCATAACTCATCAATTGGCCCCATACTCTGACCATATGTAGGACAGATCGTCTGTGTATATAAATCAACAACAATGCGGTGAAAATATTGTACACATTCATGATAATGACATGAAAACAAAACAATAAGATCTTGAAACGACGTAATCAATTTAAGGTATATACATACATCCATAACCAGACTGAAACTGACCTTACTGATACCGTCATTACTACTGATTTCTCCGATTCCCATTGATATAGTCAATAATAAAAAATAAAAAAACACAACTACATATTTTAACGGCGCCAAACACTCGAAATGCTTTTGAAATAATAATGTGGAACAGAAATTTATGGCACATCCCAAATGCAATTGCCATTGCCCGCCCATTGGCCAGAGAGGATGAGGTCATAAGTCAAAACTAAAACTGTAAAATGTGAAGATTATGATGTAATCCCAACACTAGCAGCACTCATGAAAAACTATCTCGAAAATGTAAGAAAAATAATATAAAAATCAACCCAAATTATTTAACCAAGCGTGAGTGGAATACTTGAAGAGAAAATACATAAATAGAACAAGAACTGGAACTTGAAGATAAAATTTGGAACAAATATTTTAAAAACCAAATAGAGCTTCAGGAGAAGTCAAACTTGTTTAAGGCAAGATCCGAAAAGGACAAAAGAGTTCTGCCTGGAAATGGGAATCCATAAATCTAGTGCCATTTCTAAAAACGAACCATCATAAGGATCCAGTAGTCGATTTTTCAAGAAAAACAGGATATACTAGAAAAAAAGTTAAAGTCGCACATCCGTAAAAGTTTGGATCTTCGGAATATCGATAGAAAACCTTTTAAAAAATACAATATAATATATATTTAAAAATTAAAACAAGCTTCAACTATATTAACATATTAATCTTAAAACTCCTTCATTTAAGTTTTGCAGGACGAAACCAAAGAATTTAAAAGTCTTGTGTGGAAAAATGAAACATTTAACAAAAAATTTCCATAAACTAGTAGATTTTAACGGCCTTTTCTTACAGAGAAATAAGGAGCAAATATAAATATGAGCAAAATATATTCCATAAACGAGGTCTAAGAAATCAAACTATTTTAACTTTTGATTTACCAACTCTTTGGTTTGTGCGATCTCTTTGACGGATTCCCAACTGCCTTTCCTAAGCAAAAAGTGACCCCTGTTAAGTTTTATGGAGATGCTAGGGGTCCGCCTGAGCCACTTTAAAAATGGCTAATTTAGGACAAGGCCTTATGCTTGGATGGAAAACTTAAGCAGAGAACTTCAAATCAATAATCCAAAAAGCAATTATCAAACGAACCTCGGAGAGCTACTAAAAATCAAACAAAACTTCTGCTTGAATTTACCTCTAACTTTGCATGCCAAAATCATGTCTAACATTTAAGACACAAGGCTAAAAAATACCTTTGACCTTTGCAAGGTGTAATCTGTTAGACCATCAATCTCTTTACAAAACCATACCCCTTGCTGGGCCAAGATGTAATAAGAGAGTCATTATAGGGAGTGCCAGATTAACTATAAATATAAAACTTGTATTTATGTTTATCTTCATTGAATAATTAAAGTGTGATTTTCAATTTTACAGATAATGTTATAGTAAAACTTAAAGACATGTTTTCCTTACACAGTCGTCACTTTTTTATGTCTTTCGTTTTTATGATGTGTGTTTGAGTCAGCGATTTGTCTTTCGAAGGTCATGGCGTTGGAAGTGAAATATGTTTGATCAATGAACCAAGAGTCGTGGGTTTCGAATCACATGACCAAGGGCATAGAGAAAGAAATTTACATTTGTTGACTACCAAAAAAAAAAAAACCCCATTTGAAGTCTAACGAACATTTAAGAACAGAAATGCTAACTATAAAAAACAAGCAAATTTCTTGTTCATTTGAAAGCGAAATTGCGCTGAGTAAAGGAATTTTTTCAGCTTCGCACAATTTCAAGTTTTTGGGCCCCCCCCCCCCCCCCCCCCCCACACACACACACACACACACCACACAATGCAGGCCACCAAAAGACATTATGGCATAACTTGGAAAACGGCGAAGGCGAATTCAAAGAAAAGGCAAGAGCCAAGAGAGGGGTTGGACAAATGGAAAATGTTAGTCTGGAGCTGGCGCCGCGACACCCTGACGCCATATATCCACTTTGGGCGATTGCAATAAAGAGAAGTGGAGGGAATAGCGCAGATGCTCCATATGGATAGAATTGTTGAGTGGCTTTTGTTTTATTTACAGCCCCACAGACACCACCACACCCTGCCCCACCCCACTTGTCATCCCATCGCAGAGTCCAAGGATAACAAAAGGAGAAGCGAGAGAGAGAGAAAACACTGACGCACGAGTTTGTCTGGCTCTGGGTGTGTGTGTGTGTCCCTGTCCCGGCTCTGTCTTGTACTTCTTCTTCCCAGCTGACCCAGTTTATGCACACTTTTTGGGAGTGGTGATGGACTGAAGGGACTACAAAATGCACATTCTGGCCTTGACATAGGCAGACGATGATGCTGCAGTCATTGCAGATTTCTGTAGTCAATTGTCCCCTAGCAACGGTGAAGGTCTTGGTGAAGTTTTCGTGTCTCGAAATCGAAACTGAAACTTGAACCAAAATGGTTTTGTGGAATGCTCTGTGTGCCCATAAATGGGGGGTAGTCTTGTATCTGGTTTTTTGCGGATATATGGCCCGGGGGATTGGATAAGATAACTGACTCTCTGCTTTAGTCTCTTGCTCTCTATCTGGGATGGCAATTGCCTTCTACTTAAATTGTTTACCTTAAATGCTTTTATCGACAATTGATAACGAGTTAAGCTCCAAATACTTAGAAGTGACTTTGACGCTTGCGTAAGCCATTCGATATCCATTTTCATCTTCCACTCCAACATGGATGATGATGACTCTATCTATCTGCTGTATGAGTCACACTTGCCGCAAGTGCCATTGCCATTAGCCATTTGGCATGCAAATTGCTTGATTTTTCGATTACTTTGTGGTTAGAAATTACTCATTGCAGACAAAAGTCAATTAACATACATAACACTTACATATATCTATGCATAATTTCTGATTCGCTTGCCATTCGCCTTGGTAACCCAGCGACAACGTCATGGTTATTGAGGGTAATTTCGATGCCAACCTGTTGAATGTCTTTTGAGGCTTTTATGGCTAAAAGGTAGACTGAAAATAATTGTGTAATATCTGTTGGAAACTTTGGAATGTTTATATCTAGTTTGTAGTTTCCAAATTGTTATCTCTTTATGCAGGAGATTATGACTTATAATGACGCAAAAACAAAACAAAAAAATCTTCTACTATTCTAAAACGGAAAAATTTATAATATTTGATATTTGATATGATCTCTAAAAGCAAATATAAACAAAGTCTCATTCTCATATATGAGATGATTAGGCGTACTTCCAGGTAAACCGACTATGATAAAGAACATAAAATGTTTCATCGAAATGGATGAAAACAACATTATTCTGACATCATTATATTATTTTCAATTCAATGAAAAACGCGACGCTCAGTGACTAACTTTGAGTGAATAATATTATATTGAGGAAAACAAATAAATAAATGCAAACAGGAAATGTTTACTAATATTAAGAAAGTTCAACTGACTAGAAAAAACATGGTCAAAAAAGGAAACTAACAAAATTGAAATCATCTTAAATTCTCACTCTGTAAATTATATCATAATTCATTCAATAGAAAATTAGAAACATTATTTAACACTATCTATAAAGCTCGATAATGGACAGCTTCCGTATTTATAAGTTCTTAGCTTTTGTTTATTTAAGTATTCATTTGCATAATTTTCGAATGGAAAAAAAAAATATTCAAAAGAGAACAATCGAAAGCACTCTTGGGGTCTGGGAAGGATGGTAGTCGAATAGCGTTTTAAATTTCCGAATCTAATGAAGTGTGAACTTCATAATCTCTTTTAAACAAATTATTTATTGATTTTTTTAGAGATTTATGGAAAAATGTTAAAACTTAAATTTTATATATCTGGCTGAATATGTAGGCCATTTCTATTTTACCATTTTGAAAAGGAGATTCTCGAAATTATATTCCACCATGTCCTACAAGAGTAAAAAGCTCTGAATGTTTCTAAGAACTACAAAAGGACTATACTTGCAATCATATCTGCAGAGTTCAAGCTTGGGTTTCGGGACTTGGACTACAAGATCATAAAATTGGCTATGATTAACCTCTATATAAGGAAGACATTGTGTCGCTTAGTATTTGTATGTTAATATATGAATCGCACCTTCAAAGTTTCCCTTGCCTATGGAAACTAACCCTATGAAGTTATTGACGTAAGACAACATTAGTTTGTATGCTCATCGAATCACTCCTCTTGTAGTTAGTCATAGAAAACTATCACAAAACCAAAACTAACAAATAAGCTTCACATCTAACTAAGACTGAAAAATGGGGGATACAAATTATATAGTCAGAAAACTGATTTCTAATACTATCATTATACAAAAAAGGTAAAATTATGCAGTAAATGGAAGACTAAAAAAATATTAAAAAACATAAACAGTTCGATACTTTTTAATGGATAAGTCACTTGGAAACAGATTTATCAAGATTTTGAACAGGAGATTTATCCCAAACAAATTAAAGAGGTATTCAAATAGATAATAAGGAATAGACCCTTTCCCGTTTTTCTCTTAGTCGACCATGTTAGGCACTTGTCCTTATTGCCCATAGTGAAAATTCAATCACCAGACAGAGTCATTCAAGTTGGCGGCACATTGATAGATGTTCTCTTACCCCGATCGCATAAAATATACTTGAATATATAATTTATGTAGTCAAATATGCGATGTTCCATGCATTTTAAATTTGACAACATAATTAGCATAATGCTTTTTGCAAGTATAATCAATTATTTGAAATTCCCAAGTGGTTTGAATACTTAAATTACTTCATGACTTTATTTAATTAATGAATGAGCAAATACTACTTATATCTATGTGCATGGAGTAACTAGCTAGCTATATGATATCAGCTATATTTCCCCCTATTTCCTGTAAAACTGTATTTCCGTTTTTCGTCACACAAATGAGTGCAGGGTCTTTGTGTGAAGTGACGTTGGTTCTGAAATGTTTGCTTGGCTTTTACCCTTAATTTAAGGCAGAAGTTGAGAGCAGTTCGCTTCAGTTCGGTTCAGTTAGTAATGTAGTGTGATTTTTATCAATTCCAATTAAGACTTCCACTCCAACAGGGCCAGGTCAGAGTAAATAAGACAACATGTTGATATTGTTACAGTTCACAAGTGGAAATGACTCACACGATGGGCGGGACAAGAGAATAAAAAAAAGGTCTAAAATATTTATTCTACTTTTAGCTCAGTGCCAAGCATCGCCAGTGGATGCTGATAATGATAATCAAGATCAATATCAGGACGATGATTACGACTATGGGGCAGATGATGATGGGGAAAACGAGGATATAGCCATTCCTGCAGAGCCAACACTGGCAAATCCTCCCTATTTCGAGCAACAGGATGTGAGTCTTCGAGCCAAGCCCGGCGATGATGTGCTCATCAATTGTGACGTGCGAAATTTCCAACGTGAGTCAGAATTCATGCGATGCTATCTACATATGTAACTGACTTTTTGTTTATTAACTTTCTCTGTTCAAACAGTTAGCAATGCCGTGATGTGGTATAAAAATTCCACGGTAATAGCAAATGGCCAGAATGCGATCAGCAATCGTGTGCAGGGAATGCGAAACAATTCGATATTGATCAGGGAGGTCATTCCGGAGGATGCCGATGATTATTATTGTGAGGTGTTGCCAAATAAAATTCGCCAGCACACGTCATTGAAGGTGGGCGCCCGGCTGTCGATCCTTTGCGACGATCTCGATATAACGGATCGCTCGCAGACGTTCAGGCAGGGTGACCACCATAGGTTAGAGTGTCGCACATATCTGGCAACGCCAACCAATAACAAATGGTCATTTAATGTAGGTTGCGCCCATCCCACTTCCTTTCTCCTCTCTCTTACTCATTTATCATCAATTATCATCATGTTGTTGTTGTTGTTGTTCTCTCTAAAGGGTCATCGCTTGGAATCGAGCGATTCTGAAAATGGTGTCATTATCCTTGACAACGTAGATGAATCGAATGTCGGTGTCTATCAGTGTTTGGGCGATGATGGCAGTCGTGATCCGCCACATGGCATGGTTACCATCGACGTTCATTATAGTCCCAAAGTATCAACTCATCGCCATCATGTCAATGCCCTTGAGGGTGGCCATGCGGAGCTCTATTGCAATTATCGTGCCAATCCCATAGCCATTAGTTTCTTTATCAAAGATGGCAAGACTTTGCAGATATCCGAGAAATATTCCATTAAGAATTCCTTCCACGAGGGTCACAATCGTACCACCTTGTTGGTCAAGAATATCGAATCCAGCGATTTGGGTGAATATCTGTGTCATGTGGAGAATGCCATTGGCTCGAATGAAGTGAAGGTGCAGCTAAGCTATAACCCAGAGACGCCACAATTTGAGGATATGGTAATCGATGGCAATAAGGTGACCTTGCATTGGCTGGTAAGGAGTTTGCAGCCCCTCTCAGAGGCCATGCTGGACTACCAGTTGACAGGGGTAAGCAGAATCTAAAGGAATTCGGAAACAAAAATGTATTTCTTTCTCTATCTCCCATTTGCAGTCCTACACCTGGAGCACTGTTACGGTTCTAAAGACACAGCATCATAATCAAACTGGAGGCATTTGGAAGATTACACATCAAATGGAATTGAAGCCAGGTGTGTGGCATGCCCATGTCAAGACAAAGAACACCCATGGCTGGTCCAATTTCTCACCCGATCATGAGTTTGAAATCAAAAATGAAGATGGTAAAAAAAGGATTTATAGATGTCAAATTGGTTGCCTATTAATGTCTTTTATTTTCTCCCTCTCTCTCTCTCTCTCTCTAGTGGATCCCAGTCTTATAGATGATGTTGATATGCTACCTCCGGATGATCTGGTGCGTGCTGGATTCGGTGTGGGCAAAGGTGGCGCATCGTTAGTTCAACTCCCTGGCATAACTCTTCTCAGTGTGCTGCTCCTGCGATTGCAGCTCTAAGCAGATCTTTTGTATCTGGAAATGGGACTGTATATACGTATTTTCAAGCTACTACTTTGCTTTCAGCTGGGATAAAAGTCCAACGAAAATTCGAAAATGAATATGTAAAACAACAAAAAAAAAAAAAAAAACAGCAAAAACAAACAGCAAACCCAAGTATTCTCTAATTATACAAAAATGCTAATGCGCCTGCACTCCTCGCCCCCCCTAAGAAAATACAAAAGAAAATACCGAAAAGTAAAAGGGTCAATGTTAACATTAAGTCATGCAATGCAAAAATCCATTGAAGAAACATTTGTGCCAAGACGATTACGATTACGATAACGATGACGATCATGATTGGATCCGGTTAATGATCCGGAGGAAGAGTATGAATTACCATAAAATTTAGCTTAGTTTAAAATAGTTGAGAACGTTGAGATAATGCGACGATCGGTTGAAAACCGCCCAAAAGGAATCTAGCATATAATTATTTATTCGTTTGTACTTATATGTGTATGTAAAAGTTGGCAAATTGAGAGTGGAGTTGAACCTTAACTTGTTGGACAAACCTTCCTAGTTACCTGTAGAACCCGACGACAAAAACAAATCTAGAATTGTAAATACTAAAATGGGTTTAAAAAACAAACAAAAAAAAAAAACACACACACAGACAAAAACAAGGAGAGTTTACGATATTTTTGTAAAGAAAATGTATGATGAAATTGTATGAAATGAAATGAGAGAGAGACCTAATCGAATTGCACTTGGAAATATTACGATAAACTAGACCAAAGCTTAGACATATGTACTTACCTACACACGCACACGCACACGCACACGCATACACATACTACACACACAAACACCAACACATACATATATACTGATATATAAACTTATTTTTACGAATGTAACAAGATGCGTATGTAATTCAGGCTTCAGTTTTTTTTCTTTTTTGTTTTGGAAAATCCCATTTTCTTTCGTGTTTTTTGCTACAATACCTGATGCCATATACTAAAATCGAAATCGTAAGAATATATTTTATATATACATATATTGTATTTTATTTAAGAATCATAAAGTTAAAGAAATGACATAAAAACAGCATGTGCCAATAAATCGAACGATTGTGTGAAACAGAACAGAAAAAGAAAACAGTTCCAAAACCTGATTTCAAACTCCGACCTTCAAAGCATACATATATACTACATATATACCTATATACCTATATGGCAGGGATGTTGAATCTACAATATTTTTCGAATACATACATATATATACATACATATATAGTTTCAATCATTTGAAAATCTGAAAAAAGAAAGTCCAAACCAAATCGAAAATGCTATTTACATTCAACATCTCATACTAACATATACATATATATATATATAGGTGCATATATAGTTGAAAAGCCAGTGTCTTACATAAATATTGTAATGTTTTTTCATATAATTTTTTAGTTAAATTCGCCAACTTAAGAAATCAAAAATAAACCAAAACAAAAAACAAATAAATTATACTTTAAACAAATTTAAAAAAAAAATACTTCAGCAACTGCAAAAAAATTAGAATACATCTTTTGACCTTAGTCCTCAAAAATTTAGAATTTACAGAGATGAAAAAGTGAGTTTTCTCTTTAAAATTTAAAGTAAGTATTTCGACAAAGTTCATGGCAATTAACTAATTTTCAAATATAATTATTCTTAAGCTGAAAATGCATTTCAGTTTTTGAAAATTTTATCTTAAAGAGAAAGTTTAGAGGTGTTTAAAAAATTTTAAAAATAATTATCAAAACTTTTTTGCCTAAGCTTACCTTATAGATCGTTTAACTATGACCTTCCATAAACTTACTTACTTTTTTGATCTTAATGAAACTTTAAAGGATCATTTGATTTGATAAATACATCTTACATCAAAGTAGAGTAAGAATAAAATCACTTTATTCACTTTTCAAGTGTCCCAACTGGAATAACCTTTCAGTATTGCTTCACCATGATTATGGTTATGGTATCGTTTTGAATGGTGATCAATCTAGTCTCTAGTATAATGGAGATGAGAAGATTTTACATATGCATTAATCCTTCTAAGAGAGCTTCCTTGCCATACAAAAGGTTGTAGTCCATTCCATTTAACTCATTATTAGAAAAAATTAATAGATTGATAATCCTCAAAATGGTTTTCAGTTGACTGAGATGTGGGCTTTGTCCAACTTCAAGATCCTTAGTAAATCTTTCAGATAAATAAATGAACTCATGGTTTATATACTTTGGTTGTTTATCATTTTTCTTTTCAATTTCTTTTCTTTTTTAATAAATAAAATTGATTTTGTCATTACAAATACCAAAAAATATGCACAATTAACAAGACTTAAAAACGTTTCAAATTATATCAATTAGACGGTGTGATTTTTTTTTTTTGAGTAGATATCTAAATTTTTTTCATACATCTATTTTTTAATTCCATATTCGGTTTGTTGTTATACATACGTATGTAATTTATGTAAAATGTAAAACTCTGCCATGTAATACTAAGGAAAAACTATGGTTAATGCTGCAGTAGACGAGCTGTTAGAAGGAGCAGCCACAGGGCCATCGTGTGTCCAAGATGCCAGCTGCTTGGGGCAGCCGACGTGGAGCTCTCTGGGGCGATGGCGTCGAGTGAATGATGTTCAGTTAGAGTAACGTTAATGTTCAGTACACTCCTCTGAGGCAGAACTTCGCAATGATATTCGCCAGCATCCTTTGGACTGGACCTTAGAATTGTCAAATCGTAATTGCTATCCACTTGGAAGTTGGTCTGCACCACATTTTGGCCAGTGGCGACAACGTTTTTGCCGAAATACCAGAGGACAGCATTCGCTGTAAAAAATAATTGAGTTAGTTACTGGAATAATTGGCTATTTCGGCTAATTTGTTACTCACAAGTATCGAAATCCAAGTCACACTTGAGGACCACATCTTTACCCAATTCTCCAGTCAAGGCCACCGATTTGCTCTGTTTTTGAGGCACAGTTGAACTGTCTGGCTTATTCTGCTGACTTGGTGCACTTTGATCATCTGTGTCATAATCAAAATCATCATCTGCCTGCATCTCCTCATCTTCGTTGAATGTTTGCGGTTTTGAGAACACTGCAAGAGGAACAAGAAACATTAATTTCAATTTACTAATTCAAATTCAAATGTTTGGTTCATGAAACGAAATCGTTTTTGATGGCTTTCTTATGGTTTCAGTTATTGTCCAACAAATTTAAACCATTTGAAGTATGAAAAACCGTGCTAAATCGAAATGGTCTAAAACAACGATAGGTCTTAGCTAATCTATTCAAATTGTATTACATTTCTGGCGGTTACTTTAACATTTTTTAACAATTATCGATTTCAAAATGATTTAACCTGAAGAGGTAAGGTTTTTATTTGTTTTTGTTTTACTTCTATTAAAAATTTATATAGAAATGGAGTCTTAAATTTAAACTCTAAAGTTTTACTTTTAGATTTGTCTGTCAATTAAAATTTAGTATATTTCAAAGTTAACTTAAAAGTTATAAGTGGAAATTCTCAGCTGATCTAAACTAAAATTTAAATTAGATAAGCTTATAAACATGATTTCTAGATACTTCTCTCTAAGTTGGAATTTAATAAATTCCAAAGATTTGTATGAAGAACCTTCTTACAATACTCCTTCTTAAAATACTTGGATTTTGCTGGGGTCTAATAAATAATCACCTTTAAGTGGCAGATTATATATTTTTTATAAAACTAACTAACGTATTGGCTTTATAAGCAACTGACTAACTCCCATTTGAAAAGAGTATTAAAGAAAATAATACCTAAATATTTCGATTCTTATATTTCCAATTATTATTTGATCATTTTACACCTAACGGAAAAACATAATTATGACCATAATGAAAACCTTTAATCGCTTGTTTATAATTATTGCCCTCGGCCTGCTTTGGCCGAGCTAACAGCAAAAACATCAGTGGCCATGGGGGGTCTCTCTGTCTATGTTTTCCATGCGTACTCTATTGGCTTAATTATACGAAATTAAAATGAAATTGAAACCCATTGGACGGGGTGGGGGGTTCTTTGAATGTTGTTTTAGCAATGCATTAGCCGGGTTTTCAATGTGTTTATTCAAACATTTCTGCAGCTCATATTCATCATTGTTATGTTTGGAATGGGTGAGGAGAGGAAGCGGTAGCGATGGCGGAAGGAGAGAGAGGCATACATATATCACCACCGGAGACCATCAGGGACAGTTTATTTTAATGCCAGCTGCATTGATGTTGATGGGTTAAAGCCAATTCGCATGTTTTCTTTATGCTGCCGCTGGTGCTGCTGCTGTTGCTTCTGTTGTTCCATTTTCCGTTTTCCATTCTTTATTCTTAACATTTTCACATCAGCACATATGTATCTATAGGATGTATGGATGTATCTAAATATCTTTGTGTGTGTGTACTGATCTGTGTGCATATATTTTGGTTTGAAAAACATTTCAGGGAAACGGGGTCACATGAAAAACGAAAATTAAACTGAATAGCATAGAAAGAGAAAATTGTAGAATAGAAACAGAGACGAAACGAGAGAGAGAGAGAGATAGAGAGAGAGGGACAAGAGGGAGGGCTAGCTCTCCCTTGATATGGCTTTTGGGTTGCTTGGCCGATCACCGCACCCACATGTAACGTGCTGACAATTCGGTGCCATGGCCCATGGCGTCACTTTTAGCTACTTTGTTGTTGTTTTTTTTTTTTTTGGTGGTGTCGCCAATGGACACAAAATTGAAAAGCATTTCACAACAATGTCCAGACACACACAAACACACACTCTCGCATGTGTTGAGGCTCATATGACACCCCCCCCCCCCCCATACACGAGTAGAAATTTACATTTTGTACTTTATTATGGCCACTTCCTTCAATTCCTCCACTTTCAGTGCTCAGTGTTGCATGTACGTGAGCATAGTTGGAGCACATATATATGTATGTATGTATGTATGTGTGGAATGGAGCCCACCAACCCTACCCCCACCCACACTTCCAGTGCCTTCTGTCCACAATAAAGAAGGAGTGAATGATTTGCGATCGGCTCCAATACAAATGAATTACATTCATTTTTTCTGTATGTCACTACTGTCCGACTATTTGTCTGTCTGTCTGTCTGTCTGTCCAACGCACTGTCTGCCATGTCTTAGCATTCCTTCTCAGCCGTAACCCCCTACCTCAAAAATTTCGTAGTGAAAACAACAAGACACACAGAGAGGAGGAGGGAAAAAAAATGCACATTCACTCACGCATTGTCCTCTTTGTCGTAAAAACTTTGGTCATAAAAAACCAAGAAAAACATTCGCCGTTCTACAGACACAGAGAGAGAGAGAGATACAGAGAATAAGAGAGAGCAAGAGAGAGAGAACCGTCAGAAAATGAAATGAGTTAAAACCCAATTTCTTTCTTTTGGCCAATGAACCAG
This sequence comes from Drosophila nebulosa, assembly GCA_024703675.1. Lineage (NCBI taxonomy): Eukaryota > Metazoa > Arthropoda > Insecta > Diptera > Drosophilidae > Drosophila > Drosophila nebulosa. The sequence continues at coordinate 8,349,739 of CM045725.1, read as the reverse complement.
GAATGTGCTATGATGCTTCTCTTTCGGACCACAACTGAGTAAAAGTGTAATGAACAATTTGTTTATGCTAGCAAATTGGGCAAAAGAATGCAAAATTTAGCTACAAGAATAATATCGTTAAATGAAGTCAACGACCGCAACATAAACTTTACCAAAAATATACAAAGAATGGGATGCACATTTAAATTCATGAAATTTGCCATAAAATTTTATTCAAATTCTCTTCTTTATGACATGCCCATCACTTGCTATGAGGGTTTTGTTCCTGTATCGATCTTAATGTAGGATGTAATATGATGCGGCAGATGTTGGTATACATAGTCCCAAAGATATAGGAGTTACCTTTTTGGATTTGGATTATGTACTACCAACTAAAACAAATTAATTGATGGAAACCTCCTAAAACTATGCAATGAAAATTCCAAAGTAATTGCAATCAAATAAATTATGTACAAACAAATGTAGAGATAAGCAAACAAATTCAATAACAAATAATGAGTTTTCATACACTCAACGAAACAGTCGATCCTATTTTCGAATTTTCGTTCTAACACTTTTTAAATTTTTTTTTTTTTTTTGTCAATTGTCAAATGAACTAATTCAAATTTTATTTAAATACAAACAAAAATATTTCTTAAGTATATTACAAATTTATTCATAGTTTGTGCATAAAAGTTTTGTGATATATTTCTCAAACTTTCCATTGATCTGGATCCAACCCGTTTCCATTTGATCCATGTAATTGACTATTTACTTTCTTTCTTCCCTTTTTAGATTACCTTTTTGCTAATTGAAAACTTTATTATTTGTTTTCTATTCCAAGATAATTTCTAGTATGCTAATTAAAGAGGAAAAAATTAGCAATGATTTATTAAATAATTATATAAATCATAAATTAATATTTATTATTGTCTCGTGTCAAGCTTAAGCCGTTTGCTAATATATATCTAAGTTGGAATTAGGTAATAAATTAACACAATTAGCCAACTCACAGCTGACAAGGGTCATGTGATTGTTATAAGCAATGGAAATCAATTTTCCTTTACTTTAGTTATTTGTATGAGATTTTTAAACTTAAAAAATGTGCCAACTATTCGCCAATATCTAAAAATAGTGAATTACGTTGATTGTTAACGGTATATTCTTTCTATTTTGTGCCAATTTCTAAAACCGAAAACCGAAAAATCGGTAGTCTTGGTGTGCCCTTTTCTATACACTTGAATCTATGTATGTACGAGGGGAACTTAACTATGGAAGACTAGCCAAATAGCTCATAAATATAACCCTATCGAATACATTGGTACATACAAAACCGAAAAAAAAAAAATCAACTTGCCTTATGCGCTAAATAGTTTTCTGGAGTTTCAGTAAAAGGAGTGGCCCCGGCATATTAATTACCCGAAGCAAAGCCACTTGAATGGAACACGAGCCCGCCCTGCCTCAGAGAATAAGTTTAATATGCGTTAGGCGTAGCCCCAGCTATGACTACATCTATATAAATATATATGTATATATATCCATTATATAGATGTGTATGCGCCTGAACATACTACATTTATATCTATAGATGACCTAAAGTTGCTTTCTGGATTCGGATTTGGCTTCTGGTGCTTCTGGCTATGCTTCTTTTTGGCTCTGTGCCCGCACTTGCCGCACCGCTTGGAAAGAAACTTAACTCAGTGTCGGGTCTAAGTGCCGACACGTGCACTTTAGGGGGGAAAACTATTCGTCTCTACATATATATATATATATATAGTACTTTCCAATCTGTCTCTGTATGCGTGCGAGTGTGTGTGTGTGCCAGAAAATGAAATGAAATAATGTTTAGAAACGATGATCACAATGGAAAATCATTTAAGTGAAATCAATGGCTAGACCTGCGCATGGACTTTTCATTTTGATCAATTTTGGGTGAGTGCATTTGACCGAAGCATTGGAAAATGTAATTTGTTTTGATTTATTCCCCAATTCAAGTACTTCAATTGCTTGAGGAATGAAAATTGATTCGATTTGCATAACATCTGCCGTTTAAAATAGAAAAAACCCATAGTTTATCCCTTCCAAAGAGACTGAGGCACGCCAATTTTAACATATACTACTAATTGAATGGCGAATTGGGAATGTGTCAGATGTCGAATGCGAATTTGGCACACACACGACCAGGGCACACACTGCACAACCGCACAACTGCACATCTGCTCAATTTTGTTGGATTTCTTGGTTTTCCGATGCATGGCAATGCGTAGGTAGTACCTAAAGTTGAATGGGTTCGATGGATTCGTAACCTGATCTCGCTTAAACAGACTACACAGAAACCGAACCCGAAAATGCCATTATCATTATCCGCTTCGTTTCATGTCTCTATCTGCCACACACACACACACACACACAAACGCAACGCATCCCTCTATCTAGCCAAGTAAACCTCTATCCTAACCTTTTCGGACTGGTCAGTCACGTAGTTGCTGGGTGAGATGGAGAGGGGGAGGCCTACAAGCCAACAACACAAACCAAACTGAAAACAGAACTAACTGCCAGACAGACGAACCAAACAGGCCAGACAAACAGACGAATAGACGAATAGACAGACCAACCAACAGACAAACAGACAGACATGCAGACAGGAGAAGATCAAAGATCAGAGAGCGAGAGCCAGAGTCGGAGCTCAGCTGCCTTATCACAGGTAGTAAAAATGCTGCACTTGGTTGATTTTCAGTCGCGGCTCAAACCCACAGCCAGCCAGGGTCATGCGCAGGCACTGGGACAGGGGCAGGGAGTGAGTCGGTTGGAGTGACTGTTCACAATGTTGACTTTGGCTTTAGGGGGTTATTAGCTGAAAATGAAGTTTTGTCTGTCTGTCCGACTGTCTGTCTGTCTGATGTTATTCTCTTCTCTTTATTTTTTTCAAGAATCATCGTGTTGTTATGATAAATTGTTTTTGGCCTAATTCAGAGTAACCAATTAAATTGAGGGGCGGAAAAAAGACAAGATAAAATTTGGAAGAGAACAACAAGAACATTAAGTGATTTTTATATGAACATTATTTTCCGAAAAAAACCAAGCTACATCTGTATATAGACTAGTTTAAAATGTTTGTTATTTATTGAATAAGTCAGGTGATCCTTTTAATCTGATGCTATATCGCTCTTTTCTTGGTAAAAACTTAGGCTTAGAATTGGAGCTCAGTAAGTAACCAAAATTTCGTTGTCTATTTTTAGAGAAGTTTTCAGCAAATGTTTGAAAATCGAGCTTAGTTATTCTAAAAGTTTAAGCAGGTTTTAAGCATCAAGAGAAGAAAACCAAAAGCTCAAAGACAGAAGTAAAAATTGACTCAATGTCTTCCAATTTAGTTTTCTTTATCTCTTCATTTCTAGTCTCTTTCTAGAGGACCAACCCAAAGTTGAGTTCAATCAGAACAACGCCTCCACTTCTCTGAAAACCCCTTTAAGTCTGCAGTTATGGGTTCTCCCACACAACTTTGGTACTAAAATCGAAATCTTGTAATTAAGGCAAATTGGATGAGAAACAATCTTGAAGATAAAATGCATCGTAGAGTCACATATGTATGGACATATGTAAGTTCTATTATCTAAAATGAGAAATTGCCTTAAAAGAAAATGCAATGATGGGGAAAACTGTGAAACTTTACTGCCACCCCCTTCTTGATTTGATGCCCTTTTAAATACCCGTTTCTCTTGCTCACTACATACCCTACATTTGCATCTAATACTTTCTTTTCACATAAATTTTTCAATTCTCGACTTCTTGAATTCTGGTTCCAGTCAATTGCAGCTGAATCATCATTATTATCATGGGCTGATCATCAGACTTTTATGTATTAATATTCTATATATATATATGTGGCACACAATTTTGATGTTGTACATTAATACTTTATATACCGGCTCTATGTATGTGCAGTGAAAAGAGAAGAAAGAGAAGAGAAGAAGTCTCTGTGTGTATACAAGAGTTCACTGTAAACCCGCACCCAAGAGAAACAACAACAACAACAACAACAACAACAGCAGCAGCAATTCGCCAGCGACTGTTAAGTAAATTGATTCTTTAATTGTCGTGAATTGGTTACGAGTTGGTTTAACTCGCTTTTTTTTCGCCGCTGCACACATACAGAGAGTGAGTTGCCTCCATCTCTATGCACTGCGCCACTCCACTCCACTCCACGCCCTCGTCTTTGGTTGGTGCTTACTTCTCTTCACCCCCCACCAAAATGCCCCCATCTGCGCGTGGCATTTGCCAGAGAAAAAAATGAAGAGGGGGAGCGATCGTCGTATGGCGGCATCAGCTTTATGGAGGCATGCAACAGACATATATACATATACATATGTACATGCATACATACATACATACATAGACAGACATAGAGTGTATTTGTATGTACATAAACTTGTATTTGCATTTCAGCATGTACAACTGCAAACAACAACAACAACAACAAAATTCCAATATCTATATCTATATAAAAATTGGCATGACTCACAGATTCCAAAATAAATATATGTAAAATTATGCTAAAGAGACACAAACTGAGAATTCTGCTCAGCCCTACCCTGCTCTACCCTGCTCTACCCTGCTCTGCCCTGCCCTATCCTCGCCCCTAATGTATTTTTTGCTCTTCTTTTCAATTCCTTTAGGTTTCGCGGTCATATGATGCCTCTGTGGCTCGGAGCACTAACCGGCAGACTGCGCGGATTGTCATGAAATTTAATGCCTTCTTCTTCTGGTTAAAGCAGAAGAAAATGAAACGAAATGAAAGAAAACCATTTACTTATACATATATATGTACATGTACATAGAATGCAAAAAAGAACAAATAAAAAACAAAAACACACAACCCAAAGAGGATCGTGATCGCGATGGTGATGATGATCATGATCATTATTTAACTTGTTTACCCATGTCAGAGCACAAAAAACGAACATCTTTGGAATATTAAATAAATATGGATGTATATATGTATATAAATAATCGCAAAAAATAATCGCACGGGTGAAGATCATTGTATTCTTCATTCAAACTATCTGCAGAATGGATTATTCAACAGATTACTCGATGAAAGATTTATGCACGTAGCAAAAGATCATTCAACTGCAGTGATCAATCACACATGATCAGTAGTCAGGACTCGCATAGGAAAACACTTTTGCTTCCATTGATCTTTCCCAGTTGCCTGCCATATGGCTTAAGTAAACATTTTTGCAGCCTCGACGCTTCGTAACCTCTAATCTAAATCAAACCGATCATAATCGCATTGTCTATGGATGCCATAAACTAAAAAGGGGTATCCCAGGTCAGAGTTAGGTAAGATCGTCGAGCGTCGAGGCGCCCCTTACATTGTTCTCACGCTTGCTTGAGGTAAATTTGAGGAGGGGCTAATTAATACAAAAAAATATATATCCCTAACAATTTCGCAATGATCTCTGCTCTTTCAGTCTGTCTGCCTACCTACCTACCAACCTACCTAACCGGCTGGCTGAATGATGATCAATAGAATTTATTTGCTTATTTGTTTGTTGCTGCTCATTTCCTGGTCTGTCGGAGTGTCTCCTTTGTTTTCCTTTTTTCTTTCTCTTTGTGTCTCGGTTAGAGTTGTTGCACCTCTGGAATAATTAACAGCCCGTAACTGATATTGCTGCTGGCTGGCTAAATGCCATTGATAGAAAAAATTATTGGCATATTCACTTCCTATTGAATGAAATGGCTAGCAGACACTCACTGCATTTGTATTGATCAGTGATAAATAACTGAATTAATGCGACGCGTCTATAATACATTTGCATTATTGTAAAATGTCCACGGGGCGGATGAAAATTGTAATTAAGCGTCATCCAATCATCGCTCTTAATACTAGCTTTTCAGATCTTAGAGAAAACGAAGCTTCCAGAAATTTCGAATACCAAAGCTTTCCAATATTCAATAACTCCTTCCGCAAGTGTGGTTTGATTCATAGCATAAGAGATGCTGATTATATTATATACAAATTTATTTCAAATATTCTTTTTATTTCATTGACTCATTGAATTACCTGCAAAACTTATGACTAAACTTATGCGAAACATGTTTCCGAAAAACCCCAGAAAATTTATACACCAGAGACATTATTTGAGTCATCCACAAAATATGGTCAATCTCACAACATATGAACTCAAAAATCACAAAATTTTTGTTGTTTTTTTTTTTTGTATTTTTTATAGAACAAATGTAGGTCACATTCCATAGACTAGCACAATCAATTCCACTCAAAACTATTTGGACTTAGCGCATTTTTGAATCTGATGGATTGCGATTAGAGGCGACCAGTTCAGAAAAAAAGGGGTTAGAAGACGATTAGATTACTCGAAAGTTGAACTTATGATTGCATAAAGTCTAACCCCAAAGGCAACAAAGTCTGATAGATTCGATTCGTCGATCGATCGATCGATCGATCGATCGATCGGCACTTACCCTGCGAACAAGTCAGCAATAAGACTAATCCAGCCATAAGGCAATTAGCTTTGTTCGGCATCATTTTGAGTTTTCTGTTTTCTTTCCTTCGACTTATTTCTGTATGGGGATTATTATTGAAAAGCTCTCCTCACACAACCAATTCAACACTTCAATTCGAATTGAAACGAATTCCACGCACACACAATGCTCGATGGAGGAGGGAGAAGACGCTTTTGTATGTATGGGAAACTATGTCAACCGTCGTGTTCGAATGCTTGTTTATTTATTATTCTAGTGATTTAACAAAAAATTATTGCCAAGTAATTAAGTTTGGAATCGTCCCAATTTCCGGGCAGCACACTCAGCACTTTTCACACTTTTTCAGAATTTATCGAAAATATATGTATTTTCTCTATGCGCACAGTGTGATCACATAGAGACGGAAAAGGGGAAATCTGTCTGCCTGCAAGCTAAACACGATCTTTTTTAAAAACTCGAAAGATTTGTGCAATGCGAACTCGAATTCAAATTTCAAACTGCTTTTCGGTTAGTTTTTTTTTTCCGTTCAAAAATCAGCGGCAAACTGTCCGTTACAAGAGACAAAACACAAATGAGCATTTCGGTGGTGCAATCAGTCGAGTCAAAACTGAAGAGAGACGGCAACAGAGAAACAGAGAGAGAGTGTAAGAGTCAGAGAGCAAAGTGTGAAGTAACCTTTGTGTCTCCCTCTCTCTCCCTCTCTCTCTCTCAACATTAAAGAGAAACAAGTTTTGGCTTAGGCGAGCATAAATTCATATTTGAAAAGAAAAAATATTATTTATACATTTTTGTATCATATTTTTAGATGGCATTTCCTGGCCATTAGAGATTTAAATGAAAGGAATTATCGTATGGAAAGTGATGAAAATTATAGTTAATTATACATACAGGCGCCATAAACATGAGGGATTTGGGAAAGTGGAAAGTGCCTATCCATTAGAAACTTAAGTATTCTAAATTTTAAAACGTTTTACGAAAGAAATTTTGCCATACACCAAAAACTTTTAAGAAATAATTGACTAAATTCATTTCCAATTAGCAAGACAAATTGTAAACAACAACGAATGCAAATGCACTCTATAATATTCCATAGAGTTCTATGAAATATATAAATTTTAAAATTAAAATATTCAAATCTGTGTTCTTTGAAAAGAAAACCAAGAAAAATTGCTAATGTGAAACACATTCTACAGGGAATTTGCTTGATCTTATTCTAGCTTATCAAAAACCAAGACAAATTTCTTAAGTGATCAGGAAAAAATTAATAAAAACGATTAGGTATATTTTAAAAAATATGTCAAACTAATTCCCTAGCGATCAATATACCAAAAAAGCGTACACAAAGTACGCGACTTGATTTTGGTTGTGGATGTGGAGGTGGAGAGGGATGAAGTAGTGAGTTAATTCAGAACAAAAGCATAGTTCTATATTGATTTAATAAATAAATATACAATATTTTAAGGCTACAGCCTTGAAGGTAGACTTCATGCCACAATTTGGGACATTTTGCAATGTTTGAAATGCAAAATGAAAAATGAATGAAATTTTATTTTATAAACAAACTAATTATACCCAATAATATTGCTGTTTCAGTTTGCAAATTTCAACGTACATAACTTAACAGCTCCCGAAAGTATGCTACAATCACAAAGCTAACTAGGACTTAAGTTTATTTACTGTTTCGATTCATTTATTGATGGTTCCTTAGGTAAGTAGAACCTACTCGAATGTGTGGTCTTCTGCACGGAAGATCTTAGAAGCTGAAGGACTCTTAGTTCCTTTTAGACCTTGTAGGATCTTTCCTATTACAAATCATGCTTTCAATTTCCATGTTATTTGCTCAGTGTACCAATAAAAAACGCAATGAAAAATGCAAAAAATAACTTAACCCATAAAATTGGGTTAAATTACCGAAATTTTTCTTAATTGACATACTTTTTGAATGCGAAATGAAAAAACAATGTGATACATTGTGATTTTCCTTGAATAAAAAATAATATTTAAAGGCAGACATTCCAGCCATTTCAGGGCCTGGCTCAACATTCAGTAGCCAATTATGATGCCACATGTCGTCGTCATCGTTTTACATGGAATTTTTTTTATTTTTTTGTTATTTTGCAGAATTTTATATAAATATGTGTACATGTATGTATGTATGTATATAAATGTCTTAATGAAAATGCGAGTTTCTCAGGCCATGCAAACAATATTTCTGCATGGGAAGCTAGTTGATTACATTGACAAACTGTGATTTGTTCCTCCAAGAAACCACAGAAAACGACAGAGAGAGAGAGCAACGACGAACGACATCCATGTCCATCGTTTTCCCCCATCGTTTCGCCGACGACGCCTACCCGATGGGGCACACAGAATGCATCTCACAGATGCAGATACAGATGCAGCGCGATACAATTCATAAGGCGGCAAAGATATGAGATGACTGACTCCTCCGACTCCAGAAGGGAGGGGAGGAAAACTCAACTTCTTGGGGTTCTGCGAGTGTCAGTAAGAACAACAACAAAAGCCAACAAATAAACAATTAAAATTAATCTACGAGCATAAAACAAAGTGCATTGCATTATGCATTACAAAGGCTATGCCACTCGTACGATCTACATACATACATACATACATACACACATATATATCTTTATATATCGTAGGTATCTATGCTCCAGTATTTATTTTGTCTTTTGTTGGGTGCCAAGTTTGTAAACATCCGCAGAATTCAGCATTTGTCTAAAACAATGAAAAAAAAAAAAGAATTATTAATCAAATATTTAGATTTACGCGCCCAAACACACAACACCCAACACGCACACACACACACACACACACACACACACACACGCATATCGAGAGTTACAGACTGGAGAAGAACGCGGGAATTTCCACAGAATTTCCGAGAATTTTTCATTTTAGGATTCCTTGGTTTTTGAAATTAATCAAACACCAAGAAAAAGCGACAACAGAAGTTTTAGTTGAAGTTGAAAAGCCTCAACATACACGCACACACACACACACACAAAATGCTGCGGAGAAACTCTCTCTCTTGAGAAAGAGAAACGTGACAAAAGTAAATTTAAGAGAGTTTGCCGGCACATCAGGTTGAATGGGGGAGGTCGAAGGAGGATGATTCAAATGATTAATGAAATGCAGCCTCAGGCTGCATGGGAATGCTCGGTAAGAGACACAGAGAAAGAGAGAGAGAGAGAGAGAGAAACATATCCCGTTAAATGATATGAAATGTTTTCCCCATTTTCTCGCATATTTTCATGTTCGGTTTCCAATTGGGCACTCCTGCGACTGTGCAATATGACTCATCCTCCTCAAAATTTGCTGCTGTTGCTGCTGGCTGCGGCTGTGGCTGTGGCTGCTTTAGTTGTTGTCTCCTCTCGCACATAGTTTCGCTCGGTATTTACCAGTTCAGTCCTATATGGCACGTCTTCCGACAACGACGACGACAACCCACGCAAAAAGTTAAATACAATAAACACTTCCCACAGTATCGGAACGGGTTTTCTGCTTGGTCGCTCTTCGCAAAAATAAAAAAAAATAAAAAAACGGCGAAAAAACCCCTCTAAAAACTGGAGTAGAAAGAAAAGTGAAGCAAAAAAAGAAAACGTAGAATTTGTTTTTGCAGTTTGAGAATTCTTTCAAAAGTACTATCGCAAATTGAAATCTTTACTCAGAAAAATGAGGCATCTGTGGCTATTAACCCTTCTGCTGATGGGTTTCTTTCAATATTCAGGTAGGTCATATAATCCACACGAATGGCAATTGCACTGAAACGAAATAAATTAAGAAATATTTAGCAAACCAAAAAAAAAAAAAAAATAACCTGAAAACACATAAATTTTTAATATATTTCTTTTTACACTTATTGCCAGACGTTTTGATGTTATGGATTTTTTATATAATCTTATCATGGATAATCTAGCCTTTAGAATTATTTCTAGTACTCGTTGGCAGCTTTGCCAGAGAGCTTAGTATGCAAATTTTTGTTTTTATTTTTTCATTTTTTTTTTTTTTTTTTTTTTTTTGTAAAAGAAATCGATTGCATTTGCCATGCATCCATTCTCGTATGCCTTTATCCCTCTTTGACCCCACTCACTTAGAAGAGGCTGACTTTAAGAGGGGACTTATCCTTTGCTTGCTTAGATTATATATCTTATTGTTAGATGGATTAGACGTGCAGGCATAAAAACCTTGGCTACTTATGAATAAACATAAATTTATTATGTATGCTGAACTTGGCAAAGCTTATTCGCCATATTCCATCTATGGAGTCCTCCAACTTCGTAAGCACTTAGAAGCGTTTTCATTTTTATGAAGCAAACAACTTGTGGGTATGACGACGACGACGAAGATGATGATGATGATGATGATGATTATGGATTGATTGGGGAATGGATGAGAATGGTGCATAGAAGGGGAAAGTGGGGTGCAGGGGGCGCGTGTCAACCATTCAAAACGATGACACTTTAATCAATTTTTCGGAACCACTTGTAACCACAAGCGGAGCGATCCGGCGTGCCTACAAATAGACAAATTAGTGGAACAATGGACAGAGCAAAGGGTGAGGGGAGGCAGGGGAACTGAAGCTGATTCTGAGCGCATTGTTAAAAATATCAACATGATTAAAGTGGCAGTGGCTTTTTGAATAATTAAGCAACTGGGAGCGGGAGCAACGTTTTTTTTTTTTTTTTTTTTTTTTTTTGGGGTACTGGGAACCGGCAAATGAATAAGAGGTAATTGCTGTATCATGGGCATGTTCAATTATTATAAATATGTTACAAAAGAAGAAGCTAGGGGTACGAACACACCATATTCGAATCGAAGTATAATGACATTGCTTTTAATAGTTCGTTCTCGCAATTAATCGTCAAGAAACTCTCTCTTTTTCTCACTGAAGTTCAAAGAGATGAACATTTTTGATAACAAATTTGATAATGTTAAGGACTGAATAGAGAAGAAAAGAAAACCTATTTTAATACCCTAATTCCTGTGAGAAATATAACTAAGCGAACGACTTTTGATTGGCCATGTCATAAGATTTGTTAACACAGCTAACTTTAAGAAAAATCTAGCAACTTATCTTACATTTTGTAAGCTTCGCCAAAATTGTTTAACCAAAGAATCTTAATGGGACAAAAATTGCAATTTCGTATAAAGAAAGTTGTAAAATTATTTATTGTGCCTTTGAAAAGAGATCTACTTAAAATTTCTAAGATAAAAATTAAATTATGTTTCGAATATGCTACTCAAACTATTTGGACTAAAAGTCTATATCATATTTTATCGCTTCGAAAGACGTGTTTTATAATTTCTTTAAATTGTAGAACATAGAACATTGTATAGCATATGGATTACCAATTTAGAAGTTCTCTAAAAGTAGAAGGGAATTACCTTAAAGTTTAATGTCTGTTTTGCAAATAACTAACCATAACTACTTTCAGAAAACATTAAAAATCTATTTAAGGAATATTAGGCAATGTTTTTATTGGGATCAATAGAGAAAAAACATGGCCATTAATGTAAGACTAGGCTGACTTACCAAATTACTGACTTTAATGAAAGAAAACAATTTGTTAAAAAATTAAATTCTAAAATCTAACCGACTCATCCTATTACTAGTTCCCAATACAAGGGAGTAATCTATTCTCGAGAGAAGTAATCATTTAAATAGTTAGACAAGAATTGATTAAATAAAAATGTTTTTTCAAGGAAAAAAGTGCATAAATTTTAGTCCCGTCCAAATGAATTTTTTGCTGCATTTTTAAGAGTAAATTTTTTATGGGATACGCAGTTCTATGTTTACGTGATACTATGCTCTGTCATTTAATTATGACACAAGTCTCACCCCTGACCTGACCTAAATCTTGAAAATCCGACCTGTCACAGACTTCTCAAGTCGGATGATAACTAGCACAGGTGTCTTCCTGTTTGGTGGGGAATAAACAAAACTAATAACTTGCCACAATTTATTTTGTATGTAAGGTGTTTGTGTTCCAAATTGCCAATTTCAGCGACCATTAACACAATGCGCTAAAATCGCAAATGACGCAACCAAGAGAGAACCGAACGACTGGTGGCACTTCAGCCTTGGCCAGCCAGGCAAATCAATAGACAGTGAGAGTCCACACACCCCTCTACATACCTAAACATAACTAACTAACATAACATATATGTATGTATGTATCATGCATGCCACTGAGACGGGGGACGTCGCGTCTTTCCTGTTGTCCCGGAATCCCGAAAAGCATTTGTGCTCTGGACATGACAATTCCCGTGTGCTTATTCGGTTGACCTCGCGCGAGTGTGTGTTTGTATGTGTGTGTGTGTGTGTTTAGGTAAAACGCTCCCACAAAATGGTAGCTGCGCCTCTTTTTTTTCCTGCCTTTTTTTCGTTTGGTTTCTTAATGGTTTTATGTTGCCTTGGCACGAAAATCTGATCTGAATCCAATGGATTTGTTGGCATTAATTAACATTTTTTTCCAGGTGTGCCCCCTAAAAAAGCCTAAACTAAACTCATAACTAAACCTACGTTTACTCTCTACCTCGTCTCTTCTCTATTTGTTAGCCCATGCTGATGAGAACAAGGACTACAATGAATACAACGATGAGGAGGAACCTCAGCACCCGCCTGGTAATTTGGCAAAAGCCACATCGAAACCAGTAATCCCTGTCCCGTATTTCGATGAAAAAGAGGCGGTGATTTATGTGCCATCGAACACCACTTCGGTTAGCCTAGAGTGTCCTGTGAGGAATTTCGATGGTGAGCGATGAATAACACAAAACAAATTCTAAAATTTTCAACTTACTTTTATCTCGCCAAGGGTTGCATCATGGCATTCTGTGGTACGAGGATGAAACCCTTATCACCAATGGCAATGTGGCATTCAAAGTGGAGCATCGTTTGGATGACAATTACACATTGACCATGCCCTTGGCCAATGCCACGGGACACATATATTCCTGTCGTGTTACGCCCAGCAATGTGCGACGTCAGATTACAATTAGGATTGGCTCGGCGCCCATTACCACAACACCGAAAGCAACAGTGGCAGCCGGACCTTCCCCAACCACAGAGGATCCAACTAAAAGCTCTGGCTCGTCTCCAGTTGTCTGCTTGTGGTTAGTTTTGGCCAGCTTCCAAATTATTAGGCGAATGTAAGGGTATTCACCGAAAATGTTTAGTTAACAATTCAACCACCGGCGAGAAGGATGATTATGATGATAAAGAAGATGAAGTGAAACCACATGAGCTTGACAAATTATTCAAAAACCAAACAAAGAACCTTTTCAAATGCTACTTAAAAGCAGTGAATGAAACCATTTACCAATGAATTTCGGTTTTATGTAGTTAAGAACCAAAAAAAAAAAACAACCGATTCGTATCGGGTTCACTGCTAGCGAAATGATTACATCCAAAAAGAATTCCTTACAATTGCTTGGCAAATTCTATATATACATATATGTATCTCTATATCTATGTTAGATGTTGCTTTGTTATGATTAGAATTAACTATTAGGATTATAACTATGTATTTCAGAAGCAAGTAATTCGTTTAGACAAGCACTTAAATCGATCCCTAATCACTGATTAAAGCTGATTAAAAAACCAATTACAATTATTTGCTTCAACAAACAAAGAAACAAAAGTATACTTAGCATCTCTCTAGACACAAATGCCTAAAACGCATCAGGAATATATAACAGATTTTATAGATTATTTAATAAGTATTCTAATTTTGTGCTTTAATTGTGAATTAAACGAATATACTCTATATGAAATATTCTAGTGAAATGTAAGCAAAAAGATAATGCGATAATGAACAAAAGTGGCTTAAAAATGAAATTGAGAAATCAGCAAAAAATGAACAAATTCTATATGTAAAATGTAAATGTATTTTGAGCAAATTCGAATTAATAAATATGGGTATTCGAAATGCCATTCGAAAATTTTCGATCACTCACAAACGAAAACAAAAACAAATCGAAATCCACCCCTAAACACACACACACACTCACACGCACATACACAATATTTTTGATAGAGACGTTGCCATAGCGCACAGCGTTCTTTAAATGGCCTCCCCCCACGCGAATAAAAAGAAGAAGGAACACCCGCCGTGTCCATGTCGGGTATAAAAGGGACAACAATGCCCCTACTTACACCCTCTCGTGCGCTCCCTCTCTCCTCTCTTTCTCTCTTTCTCTCTCTGGCTTAATGCAATGCAGCTGCTGGTCGGAGGGCATAGAAGAAGGAATTCCGCAATGTGCGCAGGCCGCACATGCAAGCCATATGGTTCAGGGGTGGTGGCGTCTCTGCCGTTACTGCTTGCTGCTGCTGGCGATGGTGGTGAAAATCCAACGAGTAGTAGCGGCAGGGCTCACTTCCTGCAGGCGGCTGCCTGCCAGTCGACAACTGCAGGGCAGACAGGACACACATTTCTAGTCAACGAAATTGTGAGTGGCTTTTTTGCATTTGCATTGTATGCATTGATTTGTTTTAATTACCCCAACTTGCAGATGATTCCCCAACTAAACGATAGCTGTTCCTTGATCGAAGATCAATTGATGATGCTTGGCCACGCAGAGGAGCAGATATTCGAGGCGAGTCGCTGTGATAAACCGATGACAGCAATGGAAATCTATTATAGAATACTCCAGCGTATGCAAATTCAAGCGGCAGAGAACGAGACACAGACAGCAGCAGATGAGGCTATGCGAAAGCAAATCTGGTTGGCCAGTTTTACGGGATCACAATTATATTATCATGTTTGAAAAATCAAAAAAAAAAAACAATTTGGAATTAAATTGTTTTATGTTTTTGTTTCATTTATTCAAAATTAAATTTTTGTATCTTAATGTAAAAAGAAATAAGTATTATAGCAGCACATATATCTAACCACAAAGAATAATATACATACCTTTGCTTCATATTTATATTTTTGGGTTTCATATTTTTCAATTTATATGGGGGAGGGGGGGTTAACGAAAACTCCATGGGCATGCAAATATCAAAAAAATATATAGCCAAAGAAATATTTGAATATATATAGTATATATAATTTAGATTTTCTTTCAAAACTTTATATGTGATTATTTTATATGCTTTTGTATTTTTTTTTTTGTTTTGCTTTCTTTTTAAGATAGAAATGGGTATATATTTTGATAGTTATATCATTTTGTAACACTTTATATGGTTTTCTGTTTCAGTTTGTTTTCTTGATGATTTACATTAAATATCATATCATCGTCATATGGTTATTAATTTATATATATAAATTCATAAACTTTGTTGTTGATGTTTTTTTTTTGTTTTGTTTTCATTTTGCTTATATAACCGAAATGTAATTTGATTCATTTTGCCTTATGCTTTTTAGTAATTGATGGCTGCTAGTTGACAATAATAATTGTTGGAAGGTATTTTATATTACATTTTATTTAAAATTTTTTTAAATTGGTTTTCTTTCGAAATATTTGTTTTATTATTGGAGAAAACATAAAGGGGTCGGGTGAAAATAATAATGCAATCATTATACAGTTTCAAAATTATAAAATATAGAAAATCAAAATAAATTCATATGTAGTAATATATATTATATTGGTAATATATGGTTTCATCATTGATTTATACATGGTTTGTATATTGTTATATATATTTTGTTTAGCGTCGTGGATTTTTGTATTCTCTTATATTTTATATTTCATTTCTCGTTTTTGTTGGTTTGTTTTGCTTTTATGGTTTTACTCTGTCCCCCAGACACATTTTGAGTGTGTGTGTGCTCATTTCATATAGGATATTGTATTTCATAAGTAATTGGCGATTTTTCATTTATATTTTTTGAGTATGGTATACGCATTGGGTTTATACGACTTGATTGGTGGTTCGCGCATACGTTTCATGTCAGTTGGATATGGTTGTGGACGTTTATAAGCAGCTGCATTGGTTGGTATTATTGATGGACGTGCTATAAAATTTTATATATGTTTATATTTAGTTTAGTTATTCAATTATAATTAGAAGTGTTTTTTTTTTGTTTTTCATTTTTGTTCATAATTCTTTTTTGTTTTTTTTTTTTTTTTTTTTTGGTTTTTCATTGTTATATATAGATAGGTTTAATTTAGTTAAATTTTTCAATATTTTATTATATTTAAATGTATACTTAGATACCCATTATTAAGTTGCTACTGAGAGGAAAAAGGGAACCTTGGTGATGGTAGAATAAACCAAAAACGAAATTTGTGTTAAAGAACTTACATTTGCTGTACTGATATCCGGCGTGTGGCTCTCGTTTTATAGGCATACGATGCTCATATTCATAAGCCACCTCTTCGGCCTCATCGAGCCTAAAAAACGTTGGGAAGATCAGAGGGAAAGTTCAAATATTAAGGGGAAACCAAAATAGGATCTTAAACCAAAAAGGCTGATATAACTTCGGCTATGCCGTAGTCTTTATATTCTTGCAAATAGTTTTTTTTTTTAATCTTAGCTTCTACAACACTCTTAATATTGCGTTTGTCGAATTTATATAGATAAATAGTATTTCCAAAAGCACAACATTCAGAAATGAACTGTTTTAGAACGTTTTGATTTCTATTAAATGTATCTTTCTTGTAAAAACCGCTTGCAAGGATATAAAAATTGAATACAAAAAATTTAGTATACAAAGCCTTTCAGAAGATTGTTTGTTGCGCCTTGGTTAGATTATGTGTATGACTCGAAATTATACTTTACAATTAACTTACTCAGGCGGATTTTCCGCAGCTCGTTTGATAAGATTCAAATATTTAGGGGCCGCACTGCTACCGGGACCACCAAATTTCTTATCAAAAACAGATCTGAAACGACAATTATTATTGAAATGGGCTTTGCTTTTATTTGCTCCAGACCCGAATGATACCTGTAAGCCTCTAAATTGGGTCCATGTATGCTCTTGGCCGATTCGGGATCCATTTCCATGAGCTCGCGCAATTGCTCATGTGAGACTTCATCGTTTTTATCTGGAATTAGATACTTACGTATCTCGGCCAGGGCATAGGCAACGCGTGCATAACATTCAGCTGGAGTGGCCACTGTGCTGACCTCTAGGAACAAATCCTTTTGTAAATGGGCATAGCGTGGATCTCCTGAATTTCGCAACTGCTCCTCCTTGTTGCGGTCACGTATGGAACTGCGTCCTTTAATGGCAATTTTGCATTGGGTCTCCTCCTGCAGGCGTCGCAGCGAATTGCCTTTGGGCCCCAGTATCTTGCCAGTGAAATTGAACTGTAATACAGTGATGAGTGTAAAAGGCAAGGAGTGAAGCCGGCATTTGTTATCGCTTACTTTTGGATATTGCTTAACAGGCACAAACACTTTCTGTGTGATTTTCATGGGCTTCTGCTTGTACACATCCGCATAAAATTCCTTGCCAGGAATGCGGCCAGTGCAATAGACACGATCCACAGCTAAAAACAATAAAAATGTTCATTAAAATCCAAACTGCAAGAATGGAAAAGCAATATGGCGTTGTAGCTCGCTTACCCTCATCAATTAATAAACCACAAAGAGGAAACTCTTCCGACAGACGCTGACGCTCCTCCTCCAAATCGGCAAGAAACTTTTGTGCCACTTCATTCAGACGCGGCGTATACTCATGTGGAGCTGGTTTTATATCACTGAAATCGTTACTTTGGCTCTCCATATTTATTTAAAACCTGCAAATCGTAGAAAACACAAATCTCGTATGTATCTTGCAAACACAAACAATATCGACCAACAAACTATCGAAAGGCTTTCGATACCTTCACACACATGTGCGTCATCGATAAGTCTCATCCAGAGTCGATAGTTGCACGTCTCTAATAAAATGCCGACTACTATCTCTAATGCAAAATTGGCGCTGGCGTCTACAGAATTTCTGCAAGTTCCCAATCCCAAAAAAAAGCAATTACAGCCATGGCCAGCGAAGAACTATTTCCAAATGACCACACAGAGGAGTTAGATTTAGAACAGGAACTAGATGAAATCGCTGACAAATCGACAGAAGAGATCCCATATGAACCAGAGGAAAAAGAAAATTCTCCTGCTGCTGGTGCTGCTGAAGAGAAAACAACCAGTAAGATCACCTGTTGATACCAACATACACATATATTTGACTATATTGTACAATTTGTTCCAAATTAGATGCCACAAAAGCATCTGCTGAACCTGAACATGAGGCCAAACTGTGTCAATTGCCCATTGCTCGCATACGAAACATAATGAAATTGGATCCAGACCTACATGTGGCCTCCAATGAGGCTGTCTTTGCGGTAGCAAAAGCAGTGGAGCTATTCATTGAATCTTTGGCCCGGGAATCCTATACATACACAGCTCAGGCGAAAAAGAAAACCATACAAAAGAGAGATGTTGATCTAGCCATATCGGCAGTGGATAGTCTTATGTTTTTGGATGGAGCTATGAATTTTTAAAACAGAATTGTCACGAGATTCGTAACTGATACCCATAAAACGATGTACACTATTTTTAAATGTATGCAATTAAGTTAAAAATATTAAAGGTTTAATGTAGTTTGAGTAATCTCTTGTAACATTTAGTAACTTAATTACCGAAACTCTGTTTTTACATATATAGCTATTTAGCTTTTGCATACAACGTCATGATATTAAAAGTTGAGGTAAATATTGTTATTGTTTATAACAACCTAACCTAACACGCGACTTAATATCGCGTGGAAAAGTACAATTAACAACCATAAAAAAGGAAATTAGTCGTTTCATAAGAATGGAGGTAAATTTTACAACTAAATAGTGCACATTTTAAGGTTTATTGAGCAATTTATGTCATGTAGCTTGGACCAAAAAGAAAATCCATTGACCAGACACAATTTCAGACTAACATGATAAAGAAAAGATGGTATAAAATAAAACGAAATGTGAATGAATTTTTAAGTTATATATAATTGTTATTTATTTTGGAATAGTTTCATTTTTGTTGTTGTTTGGCCCTTCTTTAAATTAAATAACTAAGTATTAATTTTAACATTTCTTTTGTTATTGTTGTTAATGTTGACGCTGCTGGTCCCGGGTTTTCATTCGATTTAATTGCGTTTTCGTTTGTTTCTTTTCGTTTAACTTTATTTGTTTTGAATTAAATACTTACTTTTTGTCCCGGTTGTCGTGGGCGTTTTGATGCTTTCGTTTTAATTTAAAGATTTATTTTTATTTAAAACAAAAAATGAGGGAAAGGGAAGAGGGGATAAAATCATAATAACTTTAAAACTTAGGCTAACATTTTGTTTTTTGTTGTTGATTTTGGGTAATTATATTTGTTTTTGTTCTGCTTTTTCTGGTGGTTTTTCTTTTTTTATTGACTGCTACCAACCATTTGTTAAAAAAAAACATTATTTTTTATATTTGTTTGGTTTTTTTTTTGTTTTTCTCTTGTTGGGTTGGAATAGTTTATATTTTATTTGTATTTAAAATTGTTGTTGGTAAATTGTTTGCATAATATAATATAATTCTTAATTGGTGTATTGTTGTTGTTGTTGATGTTGCATTTTCCGATATCACAATATATATATACATAATATAGGCGTATATATATAGGGATATATATATATATATATCAATCAATATATGTTGAGATATAGGATTAACGTATTTTTGGATATGGAGCCGAGCGATAACGCACACTTTCACGAGACCGTGATCCAGTTTCATAGTGACCATGCGCCGATGAATGTGATCCCGAGCCCGAAGTCGTTGTTGGTCTATATGACGATGATGAACGACCATTGCTTGGTTTTGCTATTTTGAAAACAGAATTTTGATTTGTTGTTTAGATTTTAACAAAATGTTTCTCTCATGTCTTTCTTTGTGCATTTTAGTTTTGGTTTTTTTTTTTTATTATTATTATTATTATTATTATTATATTTTTTGTTGATTTTATGTTTTGAATGAAAGGTTTTTGAATTGCTGCAATTCTTTAACCGGTTTTGAATGCACTACAGCTACTAAGTGAGTATTTTTTGACTTCGCGTTTGAAAAAATTGGCAAATTTTTGTTTTAGGTCTCAAAACATTTCTCCATAAATTTTTACTATCACAGAATGTATTTTTTGTTGTTGTATATATTAACATATGTACATAGAAATATATATACATAGCTATATATATATATATATATATATATATATGTTTGTGTATATATTGATTGGCTTGTTGAACATTTGAATTGATTTGCATTATTAATTTGTTGGGTTCTGCTTAGTGTGAATTGAAATGGTTTTGTACTCTTTCTCTTTTTTTTTTTTTTTGTTCCAATTTTGTGTCGGGTCGGTTTTTTTTAAATTTTTAATTACATTTTTTTTTTCTTTTTTTTTTTTTTGGTTTGTTTAGTTGGCTTAGTGCATTGAAAATCTTGTTAAATATTTTGAAAAACTGGCTGGACGTTTGATTACGCGATTAACTTGCATTTACATTTCCTTTGAACTTCATTTTTTCCCTTTTAATTTTGCGTTTCTCCTTATTTTTGGTTTTTGAGGTTGTATTTTTCTTTTTGGCGCGTTGTTAGATATATTTAGATGGATTTTTTCTTTTCATTAAATTGTTCAGTTTAAACATTTCTGCTGAGGAAAAGACATTTTAATTGAACTAGAATTTGTTAAATCTCACCTGTATAGGCAGCCGCTGCATATGATGAGGAGGACGAATGCGGATGATACTCACGACGATAGTCGCGTTCATAGGAAGAGCTGTCATATTGGGCATGATGGCTGGAGTGCTTAGACGATTGGGGCGGCGGCGGTGTGGCATAGCGATCGTATTCACTGTGATGATCGTATAGCTCGTGGTCACGCGATCTGTGAGTGGCGTTGGAAAAAAGAAAGTTGCGGTTTTTTAATTGCCTTTAACTACAACGTCTCAAGAAAAACTAGATTTTGCTTATTGCTATTCGAGTCAAAACACACTATAAACCGAGACACTATAAACAGAGACTATGTACCGATTTTAAATAAAGAGATTACATTTCTTGCCTGTTACTAATAAAATATTTATAATTCCCGTCTAAAAGCGCTGATATAAAGTAATTAGATGCCAATAAGTCGATTTTTTAAAAATATCTGTTGAAACAACTTTACGATCTAATTACTGTTTTTTAATATTGGAATTAAACTTGATTTAAAATTAATTAAACGAATTAAACATTTTTTTATGACTGCAAGTTTTCTTTACGTACAACTATCATAAATTTGTATGTTTCTAGCTAAGATCTCTTATATAACCACTTTTCCTCTGTAAAACTGACTAACTACACAAGCAATTGATTCCAAGCGGATATGGTATTTAAAACGTAATGCAATTATTTCAATAATTACTGAAAAAAATGGATTTTTTTATGAGAAACCTACCTATGTGTCTTTACAATGCCATAGTTTGGATCATCCATCACATACCGAGCCTTTTCCAATATGGAATATACCTTAGGCTTAGATGACGATGGAGGAGGTGTCCTATGAACAGACAAGAATGTAAAATTGATCAAAACTGTTTTTCTATTAGCATACCTCGTGCTGTAAGCTCCATGCTCTCCATATGATTTCGAATAATGGTGAGATTTCTTATAAAGACGCTCCTTGCCATCCATTTCCCTTAATTGTTCGAGACGAATATCATCATTCGCATCGGGTATCATGAATTTGCGTATTTCGCCTAGGGCATAACTGAGGCGATGATAGGCCTCCGCTGGTGGGGCCACTGTTGAGATTTCTACATGCAAATCACGACTCAGGTGAGCATATTTTGGATTTGCTGAACTACGTAGCTCCTCCTCTTTGCCATGATCGCGCATCGAATTGCGGCCCATGACGACCATTTTACACATGGTTTCCTCCTGCAGTTGACGTAAAGTGTTGCCCTTGGGGCCGAGAATTTTGCCAACAAAATTGAATTTTGGATATTCCTTAATGGGAAATAGAACTTTCTGAGCCACACGTATGGGTTTTTCGCTATACACATTGGCATAGATCTCTGGCTTTGGTATGCGGCCACTGACCAATATTTTCTCAACCTCTGTGGATGCACCAAAATGAAAATGTATGAATCTCTCAGAAACAGTCATTGTTTGCTCAGGACTTACCATCGTCAAGCAGACGCTTCGTGATAATGTGTTTCTTTTCCAGCGTCTTCTTTTCTTGCAAACATTCCTGCAGATATGCATTCGTCTTCTCATTTAATTGGGGCGTATCGTGCAAGGGGGCGTGGCTAGCGGCAGCGGCATGACCGTGACCATGACCATGTCCATCTTGCTCGGCTGATTCAGCCCCGCCTGCTGCCTCTGACTCTTCATCACGACGCTTGCGTTTGTAGTCGGTGGTGTCCTCGTTGTAGTCCCTGTCGTAGTCACGCGGCATGACTGTCGTCGAAATTAAATGGAAAATTGAAAAACACACACAAAAAAGCTGAGAAAATTCTGAGAAAATCTTCCGAATCGGAAAAAATGTATGTATCAAGTGAGAATCGATAGAGCTGATGTGGTTAGAACGACTGCGATAGTCAAATTACTCATCGATTGTTATCGATATATGCTAGTGAAAAAATTAATTTCCCCGAACGCGAACAGCAACTAAATAAGCACCCATACGTATAGGAGCTAATTTTTTAATTGATGATGAATTAAATAATGACGAAGTTAATTTTTGTTTTATTTTTTTAAAATACATTTATCGGTAGTTATCGATTATCTGCAAACTTTCTGGCAGCGTCATAGAGGTGACATTTCAAATCACTCGATTGGTCTGCACTGTCAGGCGAGTGACACCGCTATTTCGAATAAAATACACACTCACTCGGAAAAGAGAGAAAAATTAGGCAAAGCAGGTTAAAATCATATTCGAAAAAATTCGTAATTAGCCAACAAAACGCGCTGCCCTTTGCAACCATATAGACCTCTAAATTAGCTATCCATAAGACAAACGCCGAGCCATAATCTTATTTGACAACGGGCTCACGTCTGGCTAGGTAAGGAAAGTAGCAACAGAGGCAGCTCAGCAGCAGCAGGAAGAGGACAAATGGCGGAAAACGGAATGCGTGTGGGCCCAGGGCCGACGGCGACTGCGGCAGCGGCTGCAGCTGCAAATGCGGTGGCGTCGGCTGGGCCAGCTTCTGGCCAAGGCACAGGTACCAATAACACCAGCAATGGTGAGCATGAGAATGAACACACTGGGAATCCAGACGGCGAGAAGGCTCAGCCGGCGCCGGCAATCCAGAAATATGTTCAGGAACTGATGACCGAACGGTCGCGCATGGAGAATCACTTCCCATTGGCAGTGAAACTAATTGACGAAGGTTGGTGGCAATTATCGATTCGATTTGGTTTTATTTCAAATTTTCTTACTTATGGCAGCTTTGGAGCGAGTGCAGCTGAATGGACGCATTCCAACTAGAGATCAATATGCCGATGTGTATCAGCAGCGTACCATTAAATTATCCCAAAAAGTCCATGTGCCCATTAAGGATAAGAAATTCAATTATGTTGGCAAATTGCTTGGTCCTAAAGGTAACTCGCTGCGTCGCCTACAGGAGGAGACTCAGTGTAAAATTGTCATATTGGGTCGCTTCTCGATGAAGGATCGCGCCCGTGAAGAGGAGCTGCGCAACTCGGCTGATGCCAAATATGCCCACCTTAATCTACCGCTTCATGTTGAGGTGTCCACTATTGCTGCTCCTGCCGAGGCATATGCCCGTGTGGCCTACGCCTTGGCCGAAATTAGGCGCTATTTAATACCGGACAAGCACGATGACATACGTCAGGAGCAGTACAGGGAGCTAATGGAGGATCCAGAGGCAGCTAAGAAGTTAACGCTGCGTCAATTGCAACAGCAGTCAGGCGGCGGCGGTGGTGGCGGTGGAGGAGGAGGAGGCGGTGGGAATGGAGCCGGTGTGGCTGCAGCCGCAAATCCTGGCGCTGGTGGCAATGGAAATCAGCGTACTGGCGGCAACTACAGGTAGGTTTATCCTATATATTTCTTAGGCTACTTTATTCAAATCTTCTCATCTACTCATTCATTTCAGACAAAAGTTTCAACAGCAATCGCACTATCACCACAACGACGAGACTGTCTACTACCGTTCACACAACATCTATCACCACCAGCCAAAACCCTATGTGCCAGGTGAGAAAATCAGCCAAAGGCTCAAAAAAAAAAACTCCAAATATCATGGGTTTGGGTGGAATATATAGAATGGACCTAAATAGAACCTAGTAACTAGAGTAATTTTAAACTTTTATTAGGTCTTATTTTTTTTCACCTTCTAGAAGACATTTCTTTCAAACCTAACCTCAATTGTCGTTGGGAATTTTATTAAGGTACTAAAATTGAAGAATTTCGGGTATAGCATATATAGATTAAATCATATTGTTTGCTCTCATAGCCAGCCTTCACCAATTTCAATATGAGCCTTGAATTAACATGCCATGCAAGAAAAAAAAAAAAAAAATCTCTAATCAGACAGAATTTTCATCAGAGAATTTCACCAACTGTCAACTGACTGACAGTTGTAGATTTTTGTTTGTTCATTGTTTTCAAATCGATTTTAATTGATCCATTACTTAAGGTTATAGAAAAGACCATGGTGTCTCTGTACAAGTTTGAGGTTCTGCACTTCAATCACTATTGTGTATAGTGAACTTGAATTTCCTTCGTAAACGTGTATAGAGATTGTTTAATTCATCATTTTTGTTTTTCTATGACTACTTTGTGAAGTAATTTTTGATATATTTGAAGAAAGCTCTCTATTTAAATTTCCAACGAATCGTTCAAATATATTTAATTGAAATAAAATACAGATACTAGGTCTTATTATAGCAAGCTGATCCTAGCTTATCACCACTCATAAACTAACAGCATTTTAAGAAATATATAATTAGAAATATAACAAAACCATATATACAGCGAAATGCAATTAGTGTCACTTTTGGAGTTTTGTTAGAGCAATGTTTGCGTGTCTATGGCCTATAAGCCACCATTTGCTGTTATATTTCTTGTGTGCCGCGAATGTGTCCTTCCTAGCCAATATATATTGATATGTTTGTAAGAAGTTTATAAACTAATCAATAGCAAAATTTAACGACCTTAGCTTAGGGCAATGAAACTGTTGATTTAAAGTTAGTGTTAATTTCATAGAGAGTATTGTGAATTTCTTTCTTTCACTTACCTGTTATTCATTGTTGTTTTCCAGCTGCCCAGCGCGGCAATGCAATGCATACAGCATTGCCACCACAGGCCATTGTCAGGGCATCGCCACCTGGAATGGTTGTTAGTGCGGCCAGTTTCAATGGACGTAATGCTGCCGGAATGGGAAATGCTGGCGGTGGCATTATGACGGCCAATAGCATTGTGGCTACCACAGGCGGTGGTAGTCTGGGCGGCGGACAAGTGCCGCCAAATATGCGTTACCGTCCCGCTGCCCCCTATCAGTTTGTGAAGAAATAATATAGAAGCAATGCGCCAACGCCTGCCATTAGCGTTTTGTTTACCACCAACACAACCACCAACGACACCAACACCAACTCCCTAACATCATTATTGTCTCATCCACGACATTGATTGACACCCCTCCCGACACATCCAAACCACCCACACATACACACACACACACACACACACAAACACTGCTCCAAAGGTAGATGTAATAATTAATGAAAAGCAACATTGTAAAAGAGAATATGTCAAGCATTCATTTCACCAAGAAAATTGAGTAAATGTAATGTTTAAAAATGAAAAAAAAAGAAATGTAGCCTAAGTAGACAAATGCTCCAACAGATCCCATCCTCTTCCATTAAAAACACGATCACGCCTTTCCCGATCCCCTCAGCCATCTGTTGTCATACCCACAGCAAAACCGCCGCCTAATGAAATCTTCTACTGGCTAGCATTTGGAAATATCATCATCAACAACAACAACAACAGGATCAACTACAACAACAACAAGAAGAAGCAACTTCTCAAAGTCGAATACAAGAAAAATATATTGCCACCCACTCAATCATTCATTCATTTATTGGAATCATTCAATTGGCCAATAAGTGAACGAAACAATCCAATCTCCAGTTGTAGTCGACCCAGTTAAATGTGGTTAAGTTATAGGACTCTATTATTTTTTTGCTCCTGTTTGTTTGTTCGCATTTGTTTGTTTGTTTTTCATTGACTTTATCTTATTTATATAATAAACCATACATATATACATAAATATATATATATATATATAAAATGCTTGCATACGTATGTAATTAATTGGAGACAATTGGCAAAAAGAATTGTTAAACTAAAAGTTTTGTGAATGAAAATCCATCAGCCTTAACTACGTTTTGTCTCCAGTGTCAAATCCAGCAAAATATTTTTTTTATTTTACTTTTTTCCCATCAATTGGACATTTATTATTATTATCATTATTATTATTGTTTGTTTTATGGATTTATTTTAACAATAAGGAGGCTGCATTTTTTTTTGTTTAATTTTATTTGTTATGCTGCCAGGACAAGCAAAGGAAAGCAAAAGAGAATAAATTCCCCAATTGCAGACGAATATAATACAATATATATATATATAAATGTGTATATATATATTTGACTTATATACATACACACATGCATACATACATACAATACATATATTCAAAGCATAAAATACATAAAAAACGAAGATATAAACCAAAATTAGTAATGCAAAAAAAAAACAAAATATTGAAACAAAAAACAATTGATAAGAATCTATCAATATCCGATAAAATATATTCACCAAAAAGAACACACACACACACACTACACTCCCTAAACACATACACATCCATTCACACACACACATAATTGTTATTGTTGTTCAAAGCAACTAAAAATGTAATAGAAATATACGAATATACGAAAAAGGTAAATACCATTGTTCAATTGCAGCTTAGTTTTTACTTATATTTTTCCAATATACTTTTTTATTTTCGTGTTTCATATTTTATGTTATTAAATTTCTGCTTTTGAAGCTATAATAATATGTTTCTTATTTGATTTGAACAATTGAAATCAATATGCATAAAAGTATATAAAACAAAGTAAACTCATGCATACACACACACACATACATACATACACACACACACATATATATACATATGAAGGAAATAAAAATATATATTTTACAGTGCATTATTATATATATTGCTGATTATCGTTAAATAAATTTCCAAAATTTGAATTAAATGCAATATGTTGACTCTAAATATACACCCAACGAATGAATCCATAAATTATTGAAAACCAAAAAATAAATAAAAAAAAAGAAATAAAAAAAAAATTGTATTAAAAAAAATATAAAACGAAATGAAAATGCAAATCGAGTGTTTATCTTTTTATTTACATATATTTAGCAAAGCTTCGCTTATTAGCCATTTCATAATTTAATCTCTTGCAACTGATGGAAGCCAAATATTTGAACTTAAATACAATATTCAAAGATATTTCCTTATGTTGAACAACTGGAAAAGCTTGGTGGAAGAGTATCTGGTCCTTATTGCAATTGAAAATAAATGGCAAAGCTTAAAGCCAATAAAAAATCAAGCGTCGACCTGTTCGATTGGACAGCTATTTGCCTCAAAGCCAGAAGAGACACACACGCCCACAAATATTTTACGCCATCATAACTAACATGAAACGAATTTTTTAGCGAATTAAAGAGTGAGGTATTTAGCATATTTATAAAAAGTTTAAATCGCAGAAGGCATTGTTTAAATGATAGATAAAATAAATGATAAAGTAATTTTATTATTACTTGTTCCTATCAAACATTCATATTTCTATATAAATAAATCAATGTATATCTGATCACAACAAAGTTAATTTAAAAGTAACTGTTGGATTGCTAATATTTAAAGACTTTCGTAATCATGCCAATATTTTGGGTTTGATCAAATTAAAGATCCAACATTTAACTATTTAAAGTATAACAACTATTTGTGCTGGTTTTTTTTTAACAAAAATCATTTTTCGTTTTATTTGAACTAACAATATATATATAGATATTAAGACATCCACTCTACAAGCCCTTGACCAATTGCATTAACTCATAGGGATTCTTGTTGCTCATAAACTTAAGTTGCTCCGCGAAGTCTGGCGGTGTTTTGTTGATCCAATGGCGATCCAAGTAGTAATTAATATAATTATAAAATTCTTTGTCCGTGTAGTTATCCACATGTACGGGAACAAAAGGATCCAAATGCTCAAAACCTTCCTTGCCAAGCAAATATCTGGGCATATAAGATGCCATATAACCTTCGGTCATGGCTATTTTGTCCACGGACAAGATGCAAATGCCATTTGTCCAGTCGTAGGAGGTAATGTCAAGGAACGGCTGTGTCAGAGTGACGCGATCAGGCGTTACCCTCTGTTTGTTATCAGAGAATATGCGAGTTTCGGGATGGAAGAATGCATTAAAGCCATCGATGACAACCATTGTTTTGCATTTACCGGCACTTGACAGTTGCTTTAGTTCGGATAGCAAGGCTGCTGTTGTCTCCGATGCATACTTGATGCGGGCTATGCCATGCTCTACAAGTTCCAGTAGGGTGGAACCAGCTGGTGTGCTCTCTCGCTTACTCCAGACATATTCTTTGCTTGTCTTTAGTTGCAATTGCTGCAACAGCTTAAGATTTTGGGTCTTGAAATGCACCAACCATGCAGCAGCATCAAAGGGTAAGTCTATAAAGCCCTCCTGTGAGGACGCATTGGCTGCCTCCTTTGGTCGCTTCATCCAATTGGGAACCCAGGGCACATGGACAAGCATGAAGTCATTTTGTGATCCATAATGCAGCACATGAGCCATTGTGAGGGTTTTGCCAACTCCATTCTCACCATACACAACATAGCGCACAGCTGGCTTGCTCAGATCGGCATTTTGAATATAGTGTAATAGCTCCAAAGCGGGCGATCGGACCATGAGACAGACTTCGTTAAAGGTTTTTATCTGTTGCTCATATTGCTTGGGCAAACCGCCGCCTCCAAAGATCTGCTTCTTTTGCTCCACTGGGATGGTATAGAATTTGGCCACATGCAGCGCCGAATGCTCGCCGGGATTCGTCACTGCAGTGCGAAATTCACTGATTGTTTCCGCGGCAGATGTTGCTGTTGCCGTCGCCGCCGCTGCTGCGTTGGTTGACATCTGCAGGTGCTGCAGGCGAAAGAGACTTGCAACTTGCCTTTGAAGCATTTTTTCATTTACAAATTCCCGATCTCAGAGTTAAATAAGAGCTGGAGCTAAGAAATTTCCACCAGAGATGCCAGATGCCAACTACCACCAGTGTTGCCAAAGGGAGAATAAAACGCTATCGAACTTGATTACACCAAGTAACTAAGCTCTGCCTAATTTTTTTATATTTCCCATACAACTAAAATGAAGCTAAAGTTCCAAAGAAATCTTTCCATTTTTAAACCATGTTTTGGTTTATGCTTAAATAAGCATTTTGGGGAAAAAACTATGATAAGCAGTTTTATGGTATCGTTGTTATCGGTTTGCTTTTTTGTAATCGATTTTCTTTGAATCGACAGCGTTTGAGTTGGTGCCCTGGTCCAGCCCGGCAAAAATTGCGTTTTTATTGCGATTGTGAAATTATTTGGATTCCACCAAAGGATTGAATGTCTCGTTGACATGTCTTCATTTGAAAAACTGTCCATTCAGGGTGTCCGTAGTTTTGGATCCAATGCGGAAGATCGACAAGTAAGTCTGACTTCCTTTTTTAAGCAAAGCTTATAATAAATGCATATTTTATAGGAAATAACATTTTCATCCCCGGTATCCTTAATTGTGGGCCACAATGGTTGTGGGAAAACCACAATAATAGAATGCCTAAAGCACGCCCTAACCGGTGAGTTTCCACCCGGAAGTGATAAGGGAAAGAACTTTGTTCATGACCCTAAAATATTTGGTCTCAATGAGTCCTTGGGACAAGTTAAAATTCAAGTGCGTGATAAGCGCGGAGCTCAAATCTCTATTTGTCGCACTATGAAGGTGGCTCACAAGAATGGGAAACCTTCATTCGCTAAAATGGACTCCACAGTTAATTTTTTATCCGGAGCCAGCAGCAGCAGTAGGAATCTAGATTCCTTGAGTGGGCGTACTGTGGATATTAATGTGACCATTTCGGATTTTATGGGCGTATCTGAGGCCATTATAAATAATGTTTTACTTTGTCATCAAGAGGATTCCAGCTGGCCACTAGATGAGGCCAAGAAATTAAAGGAGAAATTCGATGCCATCTTTGGTATCACCGAGTACAACAAAGCTCTGGATAAGATAATCAAAATGCGCAAGGAGGCCAAAGATGATTTAAAAGTGATGGGTAAGATGCTGTGAGTAAAAGGGTAAAAAGTCATTTAATTGTAATACTTTTCCAGAGGCTGGAATGAAGCACATTCTCTACCTAAAGCAAGAAATGGAAGACAAAAGCTTAAATTTGCAAAGAGCTGAAGACAAATGCGAAGACTTGAAATCTCAGTGCAAAAAATGTGAGGATGACATGAAACCTGTTGATGAACGGCTCCTGGAAATACGTAAAACAGAATATGAGATTGGCAAATATCAAGCTCAGCAAGTGGAAATGGAGACTAAGTGAGTGTACCCGTTATTAAGCATACATTCTTATAAAACGTTATTATGTTTGGTTTTCAGGCACAAAAACTGCAAAGAGCAAATTAACACAATATCGAAAAAGATTAAAACTCGTTTCGAGGGATCTCTGGTAGAGTTGGATCTCGAAATACGTAACTTTGATCAGCGAATGACTGAGATGAAATATCAAAGGTCAGATTTGGAAGAGCAACTGTCGAAGCTAACGAAGTCAGAAGGAGAATTGCAAAAGTCTCTGTCCACGCAAGAGAAAAAACGTTTGCTAGCTCAACAGCAACAGCAAAGCGAGCAAGCCTGCAAAGCAGAATTGGTGAAACGTCTAAAAGATTTAAGCCAACAATTGCTCATACCCATTGAAGGGGATTTAAGCAAAGAACCAGAAAAACTGACCGAGTTACTTGAGGATATTGAAGAAGTCCTGCTAAGCAAACAGTGTGAGATAGCCGAGGAGAGTGATCGCAACGATAAGGCAGATCAAGGCAGGCAAATTAAAATTGATGAACTTCGCATTGAATTGAGCAAATCAGAACAACAGATCACTGCCCAGGAGAAACAAAAGTTGGCAAGTGAAAAGGAAAGCGGCTCTCTAGAAGTTAAGATCAAGCAGATTGAGACCTCTATGCATCAATTGAAGCTCTTGGAGAAGCAAATAACCGAGGCGGATGAAGTTTATGAGCGCACATCGCGAAATTTTAATCAAGATGCCTGTCGTCAAATTATAGCCGACAAAAAGTCCAGCATTGCAGAGAAACAGGAACGCTTTAAAAAGTTAGATAAACAGCTCACGTTCCTCAGCTCCATGTCAAAGCTGATGGCAGAAATCAATCTTAAGGAGAAAGATTTAGAGAAGAAAACTCAAGAGATTCATCGTGTGCGCAATCGTCATAGCGATAATTTCAGTAAATTCTTTAAGGAACCAATTTCAAGCAATTATCGTCGTTCCCTGCAGAATTCCTACGACACACTCCGTCGAGAGATTCGCGAACTTAATGAGAAGGCCAATACCCAAAAACTCAAAGAGCAATCGTGTGAAATTAAACGCAAAAACATTATGGGAGAAATTTCACGCATGGAAAAGGAGTTGAAAGAGGCGGAAGAACTGATCTATCAAAAGTGTCATTCCACTCCCTATGAAGAGCTTCTAGAGCGTAGCAAGGCAAATATATCCAAATTACAGTTCGATCATGGTGCTCTAACATCCGCTGAAGCTATGTACAAGAAGTAATAAGAGCAAGACGGTATCCTCTGTAATTATTACAATTCTTTTTTTTGCCTACTTTTTCAGATATATACAGAAAATCAACGAGGAGCCATGCTGTCCTTTATGCCATCACAATATGTCAGGCGATGCGGTAGGTTGAAATTGAATTAAAAAATGTACATTATTATTAAGTAATATATCTGTTTTATTTAGGCTTGCGACTTGACTTCTGAGTTGACAGATGAGATAGAAAAATTGCCCGATAACATTGAAAGAGCTGCAAAAGCCTTACAAACCGAGCAAATAAAATATGAAAACCTTTTGCAAATCAGGCCTAGCATAACAAAGGTTGCTGATTTAAAGAAAAGGATTCCAGAAAAGAAAGAAGAATTGCACAAAACTGAGGAAACGCTGGGTGAATCGGTTAGTGAATATGAGACATTGATGGCTCTCATAGCAGAGCCCACGCAAAATATGGAACTAGCCAATTCCATGCTGGGTGATATGTCTCTCCTAGATGAGGCACTTAAAGAGTCCGTAAGGGTTAAAAGAGAGCTAGAACAACTTAAGGGAAAATTGCCGGAAAACTATGATTCCAGCGTTTCTATGGATGTCCTGCAATCTGAAAAATCGGAGGTATCCAAAGAGCTGGACACTGAACGTAAAGCTTTGGAGTCCAGTCAACACAATTTTGAACAGCAAATGGAGGCGTTGAATCGCTTGCGTGAGGTTAAAAATGGGTAATATAAGCAACTGAAATACATTTATCCAAACTAAACTTTTCAAAAATTCTTCATTTTTTTAGTCTGAAAGATAAGCAAATCAAACTGCAAGAGGGAGTTCAAAGTTTGCCGCAATTGAAGGATCGTCTGGATGAGCTCACACGCCAACTTGTTGCCATATCAACGGAAATTGCCGACCTAAAGTCTAAAATTCAACCATTAAAGCAAAAGCTTACTGCATCCATTGCGGAGAAAAACCGCTTAAAGGAGCAGGATCGTGCCAAATTGAATCAATTAAACAGCAAATACAATTCATATAAGAGTGCTGATCAGGACATACAAAGGTAGCTAGAAAAATGTTGTTTAGTTTCATTAAAGATTTATTTGTTTAACATAGATTAAATAAAGAAGCATTGGACTATGCCAAAATGGACATTTTAAATGAGATAAAGAGACATGATAGCTCCATCAATGCTATGAAAGAGGATCTATTTAAATTGGTAAGCCAAAACTCTTAATTACATTTTTTTCTTGAATATACCAAATTGAATTGCTTTCAGGACACTGAAATCCGAGGCAAGAGTAAGGCATTGGAGGCGATTAAAATGAAGTTCGCAAATCAACAAACGGTCGAACGCGATCTCAAGGATAATCGCGAACTAAAACAATTGCAAGAAATGGAAGCCAAATTAAGTGAAAATTGTAAAGATCTAACTCGGCAATTGGGTAATTTGGATTTCGGTGGTGTAAGCAGAGAGAAACATGAGTTAACCAAACAGCGAGATGCAGCCACTGTACGCAAGGGTGAGCTACTTGGCCAGCTGGGCGAGGTGAATAGTCAAGTGCAGAAACTGCAACGTGAAATCAATGAGCCCAAATATAAAGAGTCCCTAAAGAATTATCGCAAAGCCAATTTCGAGTTGCTTGTAACGCGTCGCAGCATTGAGGATTTGGGTCAACATCGTCTGGCCCTGGAATGGGCTCTCATACAATTTCATTCCGAGAAAATGGAGAAGATCAATCGATTGATCCGTGAATATTGGCGCATGGTCTATCGTGGCAACGATATTGACTACATAGAGGTGAAAACCGAAGATGACAAAAGCAAGGGAATAGAGGACGGAAAAAATAAGGATTCCCTGGCTGATCGTCGCAAGAGCTACAACTATCGTGTGATTCAATCGAAAAACAATAATGAGATCGAAATGCGCGGACGCTGCAGTGCGGGTCAGCGGGTTTTGGCCTCCCTCATCATACGCATGGCTCTAGCTGAGACATTTAGCAGCAATTGTGCGGTCTTGGCTTTAGATGAGCCGACGACCAACTTAGATCGCGCTAATATTACATCTCTGTGCGATGCTCTCAATCGCATTGTCGAGGAGAGGCAATCGCAAACCAATTTTATGCTAATTATAATTACCCACGATGAGAATTTTATATCCTCTTTGGGTAAAGTAAGCACTTATCATCGTGTATTTCGGAATGATGAAACCAAATCCGTTATACGCAAAGTCAATTTGGCTGAATAAAAAAATATGTTAAATGTCT
Source organism: Drosophila nebulosa (assembly GCA_024703675.1). Classification (NCBI taxonomy): domain Eukaryota; kingdom Metazoa; phylum Arthropoda; class Insecta; order Diptera; family Drosophilidae; genus Drosophila; species Drosophila nebulosa. The sequence continues at coordinate 8,315,121 of CM045725.1, read as the reverse complement.
TTTTTCATTATGTACTCAAATTTTTATCAAAACTCTCTTATCATTTTTAATGGGTGATGATTGGGTTTGTCTTGTTTATTTGCCAATTCAATTTTGCTCATCATTTGGCGATAAGGTTAGTTTTAGTTTGTCGGCATGAGAGGCAGCATCTTCATTTGCTATTGTAGTTGTCTACATTTAGTTAACTTGATTTCTGGCTATTCCATGCAATTTGGTTTTATGCAGGCCAAATCAGTGCCCATTTATGAAAAAGAAATTTCGACTAATATTACAAGTAATTCGAAATATATATTGGATATTGACTACATACAAGAGGTATGTACTTCATAAAAATATACACGTATACATATTTTTATATTATATTTTAACTTTCTTTTTCTTATAGGATAATTTAGACTTTAAAATTTCATTGATTTTGGTCTTTGATGAGAGTCAAGTGGAATTGGATTGCAAGAGTATGTTCATCTCCATAATCCAAGGAGGAATTGGCTTTAATTTTACAACCATACGCCTACGTTATCAGTATTTGGACCTGCAGCCAATTAAAATAACTATTCTCATCTATGGTGGTCTAGACTATAACTTAATTTAAGTGAGTCAGTCTTATAATTACATGCTATTCAGACTTTGTAGTCCAATTGTAGCCATTGCCTGGTAAATCACTTTGAATCAAGGGCGATAGCCAAGCTAGATGCAAACGTTGTCCAAAAACATTTTTCAAATTCGTTCGCCAACCTCTGTCATAGTCTCTCGATTTGCGGTGAGCCGAAACTTGACCGCTGAGAACAATGGGCACATGATAGACCAGCAGGAGTATGCCATAGAGTAGGGCCAATATATTGAGGCTATAGAATAGCAGGAACATATTTGACCAAAGGTTGCCCGTGACAAACATTAGCATGGGGCAAATCAGTTTTAACAGGGTCAACCAAGTGCCATAGACATGATATTGTATAATCCACATGTAAATGGAGTTGTAGATCAATGCATATGTTGCACCCACAAACAAATAGAAGATGAAGCACATGAAGTAACGATGATTCAGATAGCCGATGCAACAGCCGGTATAGAGGCAATGATGATCACGTTTCAGTATGCAACATTTGCAGATTTTGCAATGCCAAGATCTCGGTGGAGCTAAACGTTCACATGTCGTGCAGTAACGTTGCCACTTCGGATCAACCGGTTGGTTAGCTGCAAAAGACAAGCAGTTTGAGAACTTGTGCTCAACAAGTGGGAGGGGACTTTGACTCACCGTCCACACTGGTGTCAATCATCATGCAAGCAATCATGTTGCCCTTAATATTAAATACTAAAAACATGGCCATCAGAAAGGTGAATGTGTGCCAGAAGCCGCCGGGTTCATGGAATGCCGGCAAAACCACACAAATCTCGAATACAAATACAATGGGCAGGAATACTCCAATGAGAAGAAAACACAAGACATCAACAAGACGTTTTGGCAGCGGATTACTACGTATCTTCATTCTGGCTGTAATGGGCTCTGATCGTGTTCGTGTCCACAAATTAACTAAATGTTTGGAATGCTAAGTGATTACTCGGTCGGTCATCACGTGCGACGGCAAGCTTTTGCCGGCTGTTGAATGGGTCAAAGCTTTAAAGCTTCAACGAAAACGGAAAGAAACATTCAATTTGTTTACCTTATCTATAATTATGTCTATCTAAAGCAGGTTCTAACGCCCCTCAGAAGAAGTCTTCTAACTGTGTAATTAAATTGAGAATGCAATTAACTAAATTGAGACTAAATTCACTAGTTAAAGCATCGATTACCATAATATGCCACGTCGGTTTTCGACACTTTTCAGTTAACTTTTGGCCAAGATGGCCAACTCTAATAAGCCAATATCAACTCACAAGTTTTTATATCGCAGTTTTAAGAAAAGTCTGGTTATGTTTCTAAAAGAAACTGGCCTACACGGTTTAAAATTTGTAGGAGATGCCAATTTAAGCAATTGGGAGAGGTATTTCAATTGAAAATATCAGCACAGTTTTTTATATATTTAGCTTTGAATTAACTCTGCCAATATGGGAAAAACTTTCCTTTTTAGGTTATTCTTTTTGTTATCTTTTGTGGCTGCCTTTGTGATGACCTGCCAATTGATAACAAATATCTATATCAAATGGGAGAGTACCCCAGTTATTATTGGCATTAGCCCACATGCCACATCCATCTTGAAGGTGCCATTTCCGGCCATAACCATTTGCAATATGAATCAAGTGCTGCGTAGTAAAGTGGATAAATACAATGAGTATATCTTAAAGGGGACGCATTTCGCCAGTTTACAGTTTTTCAATGTTTTTCCAGGGATTCCAAAGAAAGTGCAATTCTAAAATTACTATGCAATGATGATTCGGAGGAATTTGAAGATGACACATCGCCATTTGCCAATTCGCTGAGAAATAATACATTGCAAATTTCCGAATTTGTGGCCGAAAACTCGCAGCCCTGTGAGAATATGTTACTCTATTGTCGATTTAGTTCCATTCAATATAATTGCATGGATATATTTCGTCACATTTTAACCGATGAGGGTTTATGCTGCGTTTTCAACTTTCTGCCACTTGAATTTCTATACAAACCAAAGTAAGTTGAAATTCATATACAAATTGTTGTTAACTAATTCTAATTCTACTATCTTTAGTTTAAAAAGCCCACAAAATTTAACTACTCGAAATGGTTATGTGCCAGTCAAATGGAATCCAGAGACAGGTTATCCGAATGAGTTACCCGAAAAATATTATCCTCGAGCAGCTATTGGTAAAGGAAATGAAATTTCAATGAACTTTAATTGATACGATTTTAATTTGATAATAGGACCTGGCATTACCTTAGGCTTTACTCTGGTCTTGGATGCCCAATTGAATGAGTATTATTGTTCCTCGACAAATGGTCCTGGATTCAAGGTAAGAAATATATATATATAAATGGATCTCTACTAACATTATCATTGACTCTCCGCCTGCAGGTCTTTTTCTCTAATCCCATAGAAGTGCCTAGTGTTAAGGAGGCTGGTCTTATCACTGCCATTGGCCATGAGACCAACTATCGCATTGAGGTCAATCGCGGCGAAGCAGTCCCAGCCATTCGTTCACTCACTCGCGATCGACGTCAATGTGTTTTCAGCAATGAGCAACCTTTGCTCTTCTATCAAATTTACACTCGACGTAATTGTGAGAATGAGTGTTTTGCCAAGTATCTCTACGAATCGTGCCTATGCCTTCCCTTTGATTACCCAATGATCTATGAGAATGCCAGCATCTGTTCCATGAGGGATACGTTTTGCGTGAAGCAGGCCCAACGCTCAGAGATGCGTCCGAATTGGGCCAAGTGCCGTAAACAATGTTTGCCCAGTTGCTTTGATCTCACTTATCTGGCAAGTGGTTTTCCCTTTCCCTTGGCCAGTCGAAATTTTAAATTATCCAATCCTCTGGTGGGCAGCATGAGCAAGGATTATCTTAGGGATAATATTGCCGTGATGAATGTCTACTATAGGGAAAGTGTCTACTACGGCAATATGAAGAACGTTTACATAGGACTAACTGAATTTTTGTGTGAGTACCGATCCATTCCGATTTAAGGTTAAAAAGAACTATTCCCAATTCGTTTCGTTTCAGCTAATATCGGTGGGGTAATGGGACTTTTCATGGGTTTCAGTGTCATCTCATTGGCGGAAATTTTCTATTTTCTTATATTGAAACCCATAACGGAATTGATTTCCTGGAAAAGATCAAACACACAAATCGTTGAAGTCAAGCATAACGCATTCGAAATAGAAAACAAGAAACGAAATATCTGGCATACACGAGAACTATATCCCAAAGGATTAAAAATGTAATCTTCTTAATGTATAAGCACAAACCTTTTGTCTTTTTATTTATTTTAACCCTTACCACAAATCAAATAAAGGACACGGACTCAACCTTTCTCTTTCCAAAAATTTTGTAAAGGGGGAAAGTTGTCCAGTCATGTTAAGGCAATGCGAACTATTTATATTTTAATTATGCATAATACAATTACTTTTCCATTTCCTAGTGGCCAAAGGTTTCGCATAAGAGAAATACAATTACTTTTCCTTTTCCTAGAGACCAAGCAGAGCGAGAGGGCAGGTTGAGAAGTTATGCCCTTTACCAAGTTGAGGGAGAATGATCGTAGAGGTCCCTCAAGTGGGGGCTTTATAAATTTGTTCAGCATAAATTATGGATGATCTGTTGTAGAACCATAATTTATTGCTCGACAACAGAGATATGGAATATCCTTTACGATATATGCAACTTGAGTTAGTGGGTCCAAATGAGGAATGTTTCCGGAAGAGTTTGGTTAAATAGATTTTGCCAGAAGCGACTTTACATCTAAGCTAAGTAAGGAGTGATATTAAGAAGAAATCCAAAATAGCAGTTTGAGATATTCTCTTTTCTAATCCTCTCGTTGTAGTCTTTGGGCAATCAGTGGCAGATCTACGAGAAGACAGAGAGAGAAAGGACAACAGTGATTTGTTCCTTTCATTTAGCTTTGAATTAAGTAAAAGTTCATATTCAAAGTTAGTCACAAAATTTATTAATTATTAAACTCTATCGATAGTTACAGTTATGTGCATGCTTTGCTTTCAATAACAACAACGAGCATTGCCATAAAAAACTTTTGTGAGTACTGTACTTACTCTACTCACTACTTTCACTTAGTTGTTCGTCTTGCCTATGGCAATTTCCACTTGCAGCTGTCGAATAAACTTCTTGTAACTATGAAAATGAACAGCTGTGTCCGAAATGAAGTGCTCTTGGTAATATAATACATACATAAGTACATACACATACATACATACCGATATACATACATATACAAATATAAGTTTCTTTGCCCTTAATACAATTAACCAAGTTAGTTGAGTTGATGGTTGTTGGCTACATAGAAGAACGAAGCCTTTTTCCGGTAGGCTCTTTGAAGCATTTGCGTTGTATTTATAAATCAGGAGCGGACTTACACCAAGAGTGAGTTGTAAATAAAAACAAAATTAGTATCGATAGTCATATAGATAGATGACTTCTCTAACACTATTCGTTGAAAAGAATTTTGAGGTATCTTTTATAGCATTTGATCATTATTGTAGTTCAAATTTCCTACGAACTGTTTTAGGCTCGAAATGTAGAGCTTGTTTAAGCTTTGAAATTCGTCTTAATTACTCAGGATATGAGCTCCTTTGAACCAACCCCAAAGTCCGTCCTTGTATCGGTGGTAAGGATGTACATATTTTTTTTTTTTAGTGTGTGCCCAATAAGCGCATTTGGCCCGGCAAATTGCTTTTTGTATTGTCTTGAAGCTCTTTAAGGTTGTGTTTCATTGAGTTTTTGGCAACAAAAACTTTTAGTGCTGACCTGCACATTGCAAGAAGCAATTCCCAGCCATGCATAGAGCCAGATGCATCAACCTCAAACTCGACTCATACTGTCATAATTTTTCCCCAAAATGCCCCATGCCACCATTCTTCCACGGATGAGGGCTAAAAGTCCGGAATGAAATGCAGCAGCATTCTAACATTTTCAAGACAATTTACGAAATTGCATAGCTTGATGTTTTGCACGTGCATTTACCACACATCCTCCCAACAACCAACACTACGCTACAACAATAACAACAACAACAACTACAGACCCAATCCTACAATTCATCCATTTAGTTTTTTCTACTACAATGTGTGTGTGTGTGTGTGTGTGTGTGTTTACTGTTTTTGTGTGTGCTTGTGTGGGTGTGTGGCCTAGCGGATAAGAATGAGAATGAAGATGTTGGCTGCATCCTTTGCTTTGGCCATCTTTCAACGCTAAGACAACTGGCGCAAATGATTACGACATGTTTCATTCACCCCTGGCTCCTGTAGATGCATCCTACTCTTATCTCCCCGTCCCTGCCGCGTCCTGCCATGTCCTGCCATGCCTTATCAGCTACGTAAATGTCAAGAGCAGAACTAGATTCAATTCTTTATGGGTTGTGTGTGTTAACGAGCAGCCAATAGCATGGCTATCCTTATCCCAATCCCTGAAGGTAGATCGCAGATAAAACTGAATGAAAAATGATGTTATTAAAGGAGATATTTTGCTTAGGTTTTTTAATCCCAGAATGAGTTGTTTTAGTTTGTTATATTAGTTTTTGTCCTTTTTCATGCATACACACACACACACACACATAAATAAACACGCACACACTCACACACAAGGCCGACAAGTAATTAACATCAAATTTTTGGCTAACAAAGTTCAGTCAAAGTTCTGACAATGAAGTTTTGCGGCCTCCATCCAGCCTCTAGGCAGCAAGTTTCTACTGATTAAGGTATAAATATTTTATACTTGTTTGTTATGCTGCATATAGTGTGATGAGAATTAGGATGGGGTGGTGGGCCAGGGGGTTGATAGTGACAGCTCCTCAGGATTGTCAACTTTATAGCATTCCAGTTGCCAGAGTCACCAGTCACCAGTCACCAGTCACCAGTCTCCTGTCACATGTCGTTCTTTATGGAGTAGATGTGTATATTCATCAAATAATCTCAAAAACTTGCCACATAAATACTATAGCAAAATGCACGTGTCTCAGTGAGGTTGCAATGCGTCGTGGGTGCGGTTGGTGTGGCATCAAGTAGAATGAATGGGTGTAGATTTGATGTTGGGTTGGAAGCTACCATGACAATTTAATCGAAGACTCTCACAACAACTTGCATGCGGAAAAGCAATTAAAACTTCTTCTTCTTCTTTATCATCATCAGCATCAGCAGCATTCTCTTGCTTTTGCTCTTGTGTTTCCATGTATCTGAAAAGTGTTTGTATTCATATTTTATGATGTTTTTTTCCCCATGTAGAAAGGATGCTTGATTATGTAGCACATTCCCCAGTCTCCTTTTCTCCTTTCCCTGCCATAGAATGCATTCTGAAAAACAAAATAGTCAAGCCATAGACTAAAGTGTAATTTGGGTAATGCCTACAAATTCCATATGAGTCAGGTGCCAAAAAGTGCCTTCCTTTTGTTTAAAGCAATATCAATTACTCTCTTTCATACCCAAAAAAAATGCACACCTAAAAGTTGGAGCTTGAAGTTGGACTTAAGAGACAAGGAGAAACACAAATAACCAACAAAATATCTAAAAACCGAAAATTTTAAGCTTTATTATCTTAGACCATTAGATTCCAATACAATTTTAGCTACACATTTTGTCAATTAGAAATAGTCTCATAATAAGCTAAATTTACAATTTTTTATTTAAATTAATCAGTAAGTATAAACTTTTATGTCAAACTGATTGTTACTTTCAAAGTTTTTACAAAATTGAAGTTAAAATGTTTACCAATTGAGCAGAATACAATGTAACTAAAAGTGCAACTAAAACAGATTCTTTGTTGATAAACAAAACCGAAAGCAAAAATGATAAAAAAAGTCATTTCAAATCGCTGAATAAGGTCTAAAAAAAGCAACAAGTGAATGATTTTTGCAAAGTAAACTTCTGCGATTATGTAAAAAAATGATTTAACTTTAATATGAGAGACAACGCTTAAAACTTTAGCAAAAGTTTTACCAAAACAAAGAATTGAAGTAAGTACAATTTTCAACCTAAAAGTAGACTATAAAATAGTAAAAAAAGACCAACAAAAGTATTTTTGCTTTAAAAAGTCACTTACCTAGTTTGCGCTTCAGTAGTGTTGGAGGGATAATATATTGGAATATAAAAAAATATATATATACATGTGTGCAGCATTAGCTTCGTGTAGAGTATACTGCTGGCTGGGGAATTCACTTAACGAAAGGAATCATTTTTGGGTATCAAAACAACTTAGCCACTTCACCTAGAGGTAACTAACGGACGCCATACGAGCATTTGGCTTAAAAACATGCTCATATCTAACGTTTCTTCTTTGGCTAATGGAACCCTTGGAGCGTTTGCCGAGTTTTTTTGCCCGTCATCGTTTGCCATTAAATGTGCAGCATTTGGCGAGCGACCCGCTGCTTCATTGCACCTCTACCTCCCCGCCAGGGCCATGCACACATATGTGTGGCAGGTGTCCCACCCTTTTTTTTGGGATGGGGGATAATATGCAAATTTGTCGCCCCTGGTCTGACAGCACCTAATGCAACGAAAATGCATTTCAAATTGGGTAATTTTACACATGCAGCTTGCCGCAAGCCACAAAGCCAAAAATGTATTTTGATTTCTTTTTTTTTTTGGTTCATTTTGAATTCGGGTTATTTTTTGTCTGGGATGAGACAGATAATAACATTCAACACAGAGGATGGAACTGAAGGGACCTGGGTAAGGGATAGGGCTGACAGGACTGAATAATCATGACCATCAATCAGGCAGGCGGTTGGCGTTACTGGTCCAGCTCTTGCTGCTCCAGCTACTGCACACCTCATTAGGCTAATCGCACAATTGCGCACGACTGGACACACACACACACACAGATATACAGAAAGACTCTGAAGGGGCTATGAGGAATGGGGCTGGTCTTGAAATGGGATTGGGGGCTTAGGGGCTAACCGCATACCGCAATTTGCCCACCAACCCGCTAAACAATATTTCATTTTTAAGAGTTGACTTTTCACGCTTGCTGACATGAGGCTTAACATGAAGCAAATCCTTTTTTAGCTGCCCATGGTCAAGAGGGTACGAGGGGAGTTCCAACAACCAGCTTGACTTTGACGCTTTCGTTAACTTTGTGGGTTGTACAATATATGTATGTGTATGTTATGCCTGCATTAGCCTTTGCAGAATCTCAAGTATTATAAATCAAAAATCCAACATGAAATGAAATATAATTTTGTTTCCACTTTTCGACATTTTGCACACTGTTCCCATTATTTTCGTATACACTACGCAAACTCCTTGGCATATGCATGGTATATGGAAATGTGCCAAATAAAACAAAAATAAAGGGAGAACACGTTGGCGGGAAACATCCACAGGATTATCAGTATGCCAGCTGTAGTCAGTCTTTGCCAGTTTGTTGGCCAAATCGGAAGACTGGCTAAACAGGCTTTCTTTCGAGCGGGAAATGAATGAAATTTAAATTCAGGTCCAAAAAGCATATATGTAGGTTGGCACTTAATTGATTACTAAAGAATTGTTCTTCAAATTTGTTAAAGGTAAGCATCCAAACCCGTCTTGATTGTGGTAAATTTTTGTTTATTATTGCCTTGTAAAAGTCTTTAATAAAGATACATACTTACCCTGCAGTTGTCTCATATTTAATAGAGCTTTGACAAGGACCTTGCGACCTATGGTTAGATAATGGGACAGATTTACTTATATGCTGATATCTAAAACAACAAAATATTTCAATTCCAGGCGAACTATATACAATGTCTATAAAACACAAAAAAAGCCAGACAATCTGCTTTATAATTTAATATACACTCTTTTGAATACAATTTATGCAAATTCTATGAATTTTAAATTACAAATGCTTTTCGGTCAAATTTCTCACTCAAAGTGGGTGACCCACAGACATATTCCACAATGTTCTCTACATATGATAAGCATGAAAGTAAAATAAGTAACATATATACAAACATACATAATCGAAAAGCAATTGTCTTTATAGCCATGGAATAAAAAGTAAAATTTAAAGAACAACATTTTTCACTAGCTCTTAGAAACTGTTTTTGTAGACTGATAGATTTCGTTGCTCATATAAGGATCAACAGCTCTGTAAATAAAGTTTTCCATTATACTTGACATTGTATTTTTTCATATATATTTTTTTTTAAAGTCATCTCACTTCTTTTTGTTTTCCTTTTGAAACATGTAAAAACGTTTTAAGTGCGGCAAGAGTAAAAACGGCTTTATTCTGTTAGAGCTTTTGCATGTTGGAACTCCATTTTTACGGATGAGAATATTTTAAATAAAAGTTAAACTGTGTTTTCAGTTGGTCTTCATGCATTTGTGTGTGTGCATTTGTATAAGATCGTTGTGCATATGCAGGACGAGGATTAACAACAACCTGCATATCCCTTAGCAACGTCCAGGCCACAAATAAAAAAGAAAGTGAGTGTAGCTTCAACAAGGTTCGAAGTTAAAGCAAATGCCGCCCTAGGCACTATAGAGAAAACCAAAATCGTGTGTGAAATAAAGGAGTATGTGAAATAAAAAACTATATAAAGCAAAAGCATCTGCTTCCTGGCATCTTTTTTGAGGAGAAAAAAGGAAATAATAACTCCTTTAAAATTCTGCCGGCGTGGACCAGCCGCACTGTAAATCCAGGACAGGCTTAATCCATATCATAGCTAGTTTATTACTGCAAAAGCAATAAAAAAGGTAATCAAACAATCTAAGATAAAAAGGACTTGTGGATTTTTGTTTATAATTGGTGTTTCACCATCTATTAGATTGCTTGTAAATAGGTAAAGTCAACTTTTTTTCTTATGACCCGTCAATATTATCATGTTTACCTTTTCTTTGACCTTTTAACGGGAGATTATTGATATGGTCTATCGATTTCTGGAAAGTCTTTATTCCTGAACGATTATTATTGTATATATTAACATATTTAAACTTGTCTATATTATTCGCAAATTCTTTTTAAAATGCTCGTAAATGAATCAATCGTTTATTTGTGTAAGGGTTAATTAAATTTGTTGAAATTGTTTGCAATGACAATAGGAATTTGTTTTAATTAATAAACAAATTTGTTTTGCAAAATTCAACAAAATAATTGCCATTTAAATATACTTTTACAATTGCTGCAATATCAAATAACATTTTCATTTGATTAAAGAGACAACATTAAACAGAAAAAAAAAATAGTAAAAGAGGCAAAAAGGAGAAAACGATGACTGAAGCAAAAAGAGAAAACAATGAAAATTCAATTGCCATATTATTAAATGAAAAAGCACTAAATCATGACAAGCGCCTGTCCTATATATGTATGTATATATATGTACATACTAAGTCTATACTAAAGTGGGCATGTACACTTAAAATGCAATCGCATTTTATCCTTAATCTTACATTTTCTTTGTTTTTTTTTTTTTCAACTTTGGTTTAGGTTTTTTGCTTGGTTTGGTTTCGGTTTTGGTTTGGGTTTGAGTTTTTTGGGGGATTTGTCTTCTATCTCAGTTTTGTGCTTCTTCTGTTTCCTTTTGGCGTGACAGCTCATGTCTTGTTTATCTAAATCATCCAACTGTGTAAATGCCAGGCCTGGCTTCCTGCCTTTAGTCACTACCCACTAACCATTGCTCCTGCCTCGGCTCCTACTTCTACTCCCGACCCTGTCCTTGAGGCTGGTCCTCCTACAGTTGCCGAGCATTCTAAGCTCATGTTGTCACATGGGCAATAAGTGAATGACTTTGCCGACTAAACTGGCTCTGCTTTCTCCATTTCCACTCGCTCTTGGAAAAAAATTTCTGAATGGCATTTACAAGTGCCTCTTGGTTTGCCTTTGGCCAGGGTAATTACAGCAACAGGAACAGCAAAACCATCGAGGCTACAACATAGTAAACTTTTTCTCTCTTGTGATTTGTCTAAGCATAAATTGATCGAAATATCCTGCAGCTGCTTGGCAATTGGCCAAAAAACAAAACCAAAAAAAAAAAAAAAAAATAAAGAAAAATCATCCATATTTTTTACACACTTTCCTCAAGCTACTTATTATTGGATGTTTTCCCAAGTTTTTCCCTCTTATAGTTTATTTTGTTTGCTTGTCGAGTGTTAAATCTTTGGCTCGAGTTTCTTGTGGTGTGTGATAAAAAATGAGCAAAGCTGCCAACCCACGCCGAGACAGCTGTCTCCATATGATAAGAGTAATAAATATATATTTATTTATTTACCTACTTTCTTTTTCCCTAGATGCAATGAGTAAACTATGCGTGTGTGCGAGTATGTGTGTGTGTGTGTATGTGGGTGTGTAGTGAAAGTTTAATCAAACCCTGACCCACTTAATGTGCCAAGGGCATAAGCAATTTTCTCAGGAAATTTAATACTCACTCACTCAATATTTTTTGGGGCTCCTGCAGCTTAAAGCCATCGGCTGCTGAAATGAAAGACGAAGTCAAAGTCGAAGTCCTTTTTGGCCGCAAAAGCCGCATCTTCAGTGTTCAGTTGAATATTTTCTTTTTTTTTTTTTTTGGGTGGGGGTTTTTGGGTTGGTTGGGGGTAATACGTCCCTTGGGGTATGCGTCTGGTTTCGTCTGGTTTTCGTGTGTTGCCAAATCTAAATAATGGCCCACACACATTTTAACCCTACGGGGCCTGGATCTGCACTTAAAGTCGCTCAGGTGTGTGCATGGAAGACGAAAAGAAAAAAAGAAAAAAATACACAAATTTCCATAAAATATGAAAATGCCTACAGTTAGGATTTCTCTTATTTGATTATGATTTGTACTTTTTAAATTTACCGGCTTCTGATTGGTATATGAGCATATATATTTCTATATGTATCTACTCAACACTTGTCTAAATTAAGGCCAATTTCTTCTTGCCACTTATGTGGCGTAAATGTATCAATAAGAAAATTTGAAAAGACAGAGCTAAGGTCAACTTTGAGTTTCTTCTGGCCAAGTGAATTTTCTACATCACCGACTATCCAATAAGCTGCTACTTTTATCTAAATCTATCTAAATCAAAATAAAAAAACAGTCTGAATATTATTATTTCATTCGATTTTTATTTCATCTAACTTTTAGTTGATTATGCAAAAGTTTTCTGTCAAGTTCCTGAATTAATTTAAAAATTATGTTAAGTTAATATTCCATGAGCAGTTAGTTTACATTTCTTTAATGTCGGCTAACATTCTGGTGACATTCTGTGTTTGCAGACTGATTAGTTTGGTAAGATTAACACAGTGGGCAGGGGGCAGGGGGCAGGGGGCAGGGACATGACGGTGTCAGTTAGGGGTGATAGTCGCCACGATTGATTAATGAAGAAGCACCGCTAAAGTGTCATCTGCTCCAGAAAGAAGAAGCATCGCTGAATGAACGTGAGTGAGAGAGTCGCTTAGCAGATGCTGCTTTAACTGTGCTTCTTTATGAAAGAGATGCTGATTAGGCAAGATCGAGAGAGGGGAGTGGTTGAGTGCAAATGAGCGCCGGCGCGCCGCGGCATAGCTGCTCGCTGCAGCAGATGCTGCTTTAACTGTGCTTCTTCTTGAAAAAGATGCAGAGAAGGCGTGAGCGAGGAAAAGGAGTGGGTGAGTGTGGGTGAGCGTAGCTGCTCGCTGCTGCTCCCTTACGTTCTAAAGGTTAGTAAGCAGCAGCTCCAGCAGAGGTAAGCTCAGTTGCTGCTGAGGCGTCGCGTCGCCTCGATCGTTCGATCGCATTTTGCGCTGATTTATTGTCGAACATTAAGTTATTTTTAAATTATTTTCTTAGAAAATAATTTTGCTTTAATTAAATTATTTACAATTTCACAGATTTATTCAAACTTCATGAATGTCTACGTGGAATCAAGCAAACCTGAAAATTGGAGTGGAAATTAACAGATTCAGTTACTCAGATCCTGAAAAATATGAAAATAGGTAAGCCACTCCCCCCCCAAAGATTACTTTACTTTGCACAAAACGCAGAACAGAACGAAAAGAAGCTATTATATAATGACACAAGACCGAAGTGGACATACTTACTTAAGGAGAAACAGGTGAGTGGGATGCCTCTTACTAAATGGCATAAAGTTCAGAGACTACAAAATAACAAACAACTCGCGAATGAGTCACACGGCTAAGCAATCGTTAGTCGAATATATCCTTACCCAAATAAATAAAAGCATAAATTCAAGAAGCACATACCTTGGGAAACATAAATTATATTATCCCTTATTGCAAAGGTCACCTGTCTAGATCAACACAAAGCAACTTTCGTTTTATCCTATCCGCTGTGTACACGTATCGCACGTGTGGCAATCGCCTGAATGGGACAACTATTTTGACATTCAGCTGTGTCGCAATCTAAAATCCATCTGGCATCGACTTTTAAAATGTAGTTGTCACTTTTTATTATCGTCCGGATGCACATCTCTCTGCGTACATTGTATTTGCTGGAGATTTTGTAAAATATAAATTTTTGACAGATAAAATATTACAATTTCCGCTTTTTTCTAATTTAAGGAAAGTTTTCCATATACCGCTACAGTTTATATAAATATTTTCAAATTAAATCAGAATGCTGTTAAATTTGGGAATCGTCGTGAAAGCAATTAATTTTTTTATTAGGAGTAAAATATGTCTTTGAATTAAAATGTTGTGGGATGAAATTCTTAACCTAAGAATGAAATTAAATTGAATATACTTCATTTGAAAATGTCTTTAAGCGACTTTCTAATAGGTGATGAAGCAAATGGATTAGATGAACCCAAGAATGAAAATGCTCGACACTCTAAAAAGTTGAACAAAATGCAAAAGCCCCGTGTCATTAACATTTGAATCCATCTACCAAGAAATGGCAAAGGCGATGAAATTTTAACTTAATCATTCGGCTTAAGCCTGGGAAACGGGCCAGGTGGGCGTCATAAACCAGACAGAACGAAAGAGTGTGGAGACGTAAGAGCGAGGGTAGTAGGCTGCAGGGCGTGGGAGATGGGTAGAAGGGGAAAACAATCCAAAAAGGTTGAGTAAATACAATATAAACAAAGAGCAAAAAACACAATCCTAGAAAAAAAAAGTGATAGATGACAGCTCAGCTGGCCAAATATTGTTAGAAAATTGTTTAAGACAGCTCCCGACAGATGTGGATCGAAACTTGTTTGGTTGATTGATATTTTCCTTTGCTGTTTTTGCTTCTGCCTCTGCCTCTGACTCTGCATCTGCCTATACTTTCGTTCTAGCAATAATTTAATACAATTTAAGTTTGACCTTTAGATTGGAGAATGGTGGAGATTTCTTTTTGGGGCATAGTGAATTGTGTCTGGTATGTCTAACTGGGTTTAGTTATTCAAATGTTGCAGCAAAATTTAATAACAAAAATAAATCATTTCTGCTGACAGCTGAAAGCAGAACCAAAGCACGTTCAAGTCCAAGTGGTTGTCCAAGATGCCAGCATTCACACCTCAGGCCTCAAATGATGAAGTGGAAAGGGAGTAGGAGTGTGAATGGGAGTGGGAGTGGCAATGGCAGTGTGGGTAGCTGCCCACACTCTCTGTCTCACCGATACGAGCAACAAAGAATAAAATAAAATAAAATACAACAACAACAACAACAAAAAAACAAGAAAGAGCGACCATTTCTCATCTTCCTCCCAGTGGAGATTGTGTGTTAATTTTTTATCACTTTGAAATTAAAGAACAACACTTGGGAGTGTCCTTTGTTGGTCCTCCGTCTCCTGTTTCTGGCCTAATTTTTGTATGTGTTTTTTTTTCTTTCTTTTTTTTTGACTGGGACCAGGATTTAATGTCGACTCGGGCTCCTGTGTCTGGCCAAGCATAAATAATTAACTTAATGCCATGTTGCCCATAAATTAGGCATGCTCCTTCTGTCTTCTAACATTTATTCAAGTGCCTTTCACTTACCTCTTACCAAGGGGATCTATAGCTCTACCTCGCCCTCCCATCTTTCTCTTTCTGCTATGGGTTTGTTCTTTGGCCCTCGTCTCTTTGATTAACAAGGACACCGACCGCAAGGGTCGCTTCATTCACTTTTCTCCGCTGCCCCCCACTCACCTTCTCCCGCTCTCTCTCTCTCCGTCTCTCTTTCTCCGGTGAGCCTCCCTTTTTGGCAATTGCAATTCGACAAAATGCAATTTCGAGCAAATCAATTGAAAACACAATTGCCGCTCACTTCAGGCTAGCCCCACCTGCCCCATATATAGCATCTGCTCCAATCCTTTTCCCACTCCCCACCACCCCCTCTTACTTCTGCTCCTGCTCCTCACTAGCTGTGTACTCAAGCGTTCAATGGAGTTGAGATTTGTTTTGCATTGACCGCAAATTTCAATACAGTTTTGCGGTCGTTGCCCAATTGCTATTAAACAGTGGAACAAATTTGATTGCCATATTGCAGCTTCTTAATTTTCGAATTTCAATTAATTATATATTTCTCATATGACAAACTCGTTTGTATGTACAAAGTAAACTTTTAATTTACTTTAGAAATATTTATATAAAAAATTATGCTAAAAATGGTTTCCGTTTTATTCCTAGATTGATTATTAATATCGAATTTGCCATCGTTTGTTTATTTCAAAATTTAAAAAATATTAAAATGTAGAAACTTCTGGAACCATAGAATCCAGAAGTTGATATTGAATATTAACTGGACAATTGGTTGGATTGATTAGTTTCAGCTAATAATAGCTGATAAATTAGAAAAGAGTGTGACCAGGTTTATTTGCAAACATATTCCCATGATTTGGATGTATGTAGGTGGTTGGTTACTAGATAAACTAACTCAAATTTAACAAAACAATAGATAAAAGAAGAATTTAAACATTAGATTAACGTTCTTTAACTTGAACGTTGTTTTACTTAGTATGAAGATCTATTTTCTTGGTACAACAGAAAGAAAATTTACTTACTACTTATTACTAATGAAAACTTTTGTATCTTTTATTTGCCTACCCAAGTCTTTGAGGCTTTAGACGTTTTGGCAAATAAATATGGTTAAGGTCATTTAATAACTTCAGAAGAATAACTTTTTTGTCTACAAGTTCATAAAATGATTTACCTAATTCAACGAAAAGACATTAGTCGTTTACCGTTTTACTGGTGCATCAACCACAATGAGTTTTTATGACTATATTAAGGAAAAATATAAGCAAATCCGAAGGAGTTTCAGTGACGAGAGAGAGGCTAATAAACTATTCACTTGGCGGTCTTTACGACTTTAGTCACTATCTTGGCGAAAAATAAACACAACAACATGGAGAAAAGCCTTTGGCGGTTTATGGCTCTTGAACCACAGTGCATAATGCTGTGCCATGGCATGCGGTTGATTTGGCATTAAAGATTTGTGTTGTGGCTTTCGGTTGTTGCGGTTGTTGTGTTGCAGGTGGTTGTTGTTGTTGTTGTTGTTGACATTCGTAGTGCATTGGGCGGTTTGTTTGCTCAGCCGAATGTCAATTAACTGCAGGACTACTGAACTCGCGTGGAATGGGCTTGGACAGGTTTTGGATTCTCGCCGACAATTTCAAACGACCTAATTGTGTTGACGCCATTTATTTAATCAAAATTTAATGGCCACACAAATTTTTCAGTGGATCCTCCCCACTAATTGAAAACACAAATTTTGCAGATTGCAATTCATTAAGATTGGGGCCTAATGTGCATGAAATTTTCATAAGCTTGAGCACCAGGGAATGCGATGGCAAAGAAGAAGGTGGCTAACTCATCTTTCCCACACTCTCTCTCTCTCTCTCTCTCTCTCTCTCTTTTCTCTACCTCTTGTACCTCTTTCTATGTTCTCGTATCTGTCTTCAAGGTGTCAGCATGCTTTGACGCTTTGGCCCTGACCCAAATTGTCAACCGAAAAACTAGAGAGCTGGAGAAGAATGTTGAGAAATTATGTTTTAATGAGATGCAATGCACAAATTTTTCGGGTGTTTGGGGGTGTGGGTGTGTGGGCCAAAGGCGTAAGCAAAAGTTGGTATTGAGATGGGAAGTGAGTGCAATTTGTGCCACGAGTTAAGAGATTTGATGCAACTCACAAATTCCATTTGCAGTTTCAGTTTCATTAGTCACCAGTGTTGGGTGAATATTTATGCTGATATAAATACATTATATAGCCCATGTAAGGATGTAAATTTTCATTATACAATCCAGTGCCACTCCACTTCACATCTCACTGACCTCGTAAACCCTTCTTGACATGCACATAAACTTTGTCCCCTCCACTCCTCTCAACTTGATTCCCGCCGTTGTCTGTTTGCCTGTTTTGGTGTTGGTGCTGGTTGTTGGGAGCTGGTGACTTTGCATATGATTACAGACAGAAATTTGCATGGCATTATTTTCGTGTCCTCCGCCTTCATCTTCCATGTTCATCTTCTTCGCAGCCAACGCCATCGCCAACGCCATCTTCATCATTGTGGGAAGTCAAGTCAAAAACACGTGGCCCGGCATACAAATTACGCTTGCAATATTTATCAGGCAACTTCATCGCCAGGCGAGGGGTCGGCCAAAATCCAAACTAGTCTGCAACTTCTTCAACTCCTTTAGCTTCCCTCTTCCCCACACACAACACTTACCAATGGACAGTTGTTAAGAAAATTTGATGCGGGTGACCCAGCTTTAAATTGATGGACTTTACGTTCTCACACGTTCTCCTTACAGATATATATATATATATTTTTTTTTTTGGATACGGGGGGCAGTTTACCATTTGCCAGTTGCCAGTTACCAGTTACTCAAACTGTTTTATTATGCCCTCGAACTAAACTGAAATGGAAATGAATTTTCGATGAGTGTTAAAACTATGGGCGTTGGCTTGAATAGCAAGTGGCTTTCATCTACTGCTGCATAATAAGTCCAGCATAAGTGAGTAGTCATTATGATTGATTGGAATCTTATTTATCAAACTTATTATTCCAACGACCCTTTTTAACCTAAGCCTATTGTATTCACTTAAAAGGCCAAGTGAAAGCAAGTTACTTTGATAATCAGTTTCGATTAGGGTAGGCTTATTTTTTTTTTTAACTTTTTCTCTGCTATGAAAAATTTATCAATTCGGCTTTACTTTCTGTTTTTTTTTTACAAGTTTCGAATCGAATAAAGACGGCCGATTGTCTTGATTTTTCAATTAAATTTAAGGCTCAAAAACCTTTCGACAAAACTGTCTAAGTGACCATATATTGCAAATAATTAGAGATTATTCTTATGAAATTGGCTTGTGCCCTAATTCCTATTAAATTCTGAGTAAGCGACTGGTCACGGAAAGTCAAGGAGTGTTCATCAAGCTACGAAGGTTTATTTTGGGTTCTCTATTTGTCTTACAGTCACAACTGAGCTCCATTATCATCTCCACAAACTTTCAATTAAAGGCTTAGCACTTGGGCTCTAGGATTTCTAAACCTTTTTAGAAAAGCTGTTTTTTTTTTTTCATATTTGAGTTTTAGTTTGAACTCTTTTCTCACTCAGATCTGTGGGTTGGGTCCTCAATTAAGATAAATCTAGTCATAATTTGTTTTTGTTGATTTACCCTTAGTCCTGTTGTATACTCTTATAAAAACTCATAGAAGGAAACATTTCTGGCCATAAAAAGTATATATATTCTTGATCAGCACAATGAGTTGAGGTCATAAAGCCATACCTGCCCGTCTGTAGGTCTTTTTATTTGTCTGGATGAGTGGAAACTCCTCCTAAACTGGTAAAGATACAGGCTGGAATATTGCATGCAATCTTTGATATATCGTAGGCATTGTATTGGATTGGATTAACATATCGTATACAACCCATAAGGACAATCGGTTAAAAATTTATAGAAAAAACGCATTACGCCCGCTTAAGTTTATAGGTGCTTTTCCTTTTGTAAAAATTCGAGGCTTATTCACATTGGGATTAGGTAAGGGAAATGTAGCACAGAACTTGCTTGACCTTGTGTTTTTTCTTTAAGTTCCTCAGATTTTATAGCATTCGTTTCTGCTGTTAATACCTTTGTTACCAAATTTTCTATCATATATCATTCCACATCATTATTTTTGCATTTGTTCTATTAGTCTCGAAGGTATTAAAAAAATATTGCCTACATTTTGGGGCAATCGATCTAAAAAGCTGCATCAATTTGTTAGGTTGGACAATATTGTGCCTGGACATCAAACAATTGACAAATGGATGGAGGCCAATAAACACACACACACACACATGCACACACACACATACAAGTACACTGTGACCAACAAGCTGCAGGCAATTCGCTTACATTGTGTATAACCCAAAAGCCATCGATTTTAGTGACGATACCAAAGCCCTTTAAAGTTTCAGCTGTGACTCAAGCTCTTGTCCTTTTTTTGGGAAGTTTTTTTTTTTTGTAATGCAAAAATATGGCACATGCATTTTAATGTATGAGGGGAGGGGAGGGAATCGTTGCTTTTGGATGGTCTGCATGTACGTGGAGGGTACGTGAGGGGTAAGGGTAGGGGGGATTGTTTAATTCATGCAGAAGCATTTGCTTTTGCTCCCTGTGCACTTGGCACTTGGAAATCCTCCACAACTCAAGGATACTTCACACTCTTCGCTCCACTTTGCAAGGAAGGATTTATTGCCGTTTTCGGCTTCAGCTTTTCAGAAATTGAAAAGCAAACAAGCCGCTAACAAGGTGAAGCTTTCGTTCCATTTTTTTTTCTTCTCCTTCTCCTTCTTCTGCGTCTTCGGCTGCTACTACTTCTTGCGCCATTTTTTCTTCACTTCAATCTAAATTTGAAGTTGTTCGATTTCGGTTTTCCGTTTTTCTCCTTGTTGTCGTACGTGCTCGATAATCCTAGTTGGAAGTCAGCGAATGCGCAACATTTTTTATTATTTCCCCTGTTTGGTCTGCGTTTCGTTTTCTTTTTATTTTGATTTCTCACGTATATACTTATGGCTTTGTATGTATTTGTATTGAATGCCATTAAATGTCCGAGTGGCATGCAACATTTTTCTCCAAGTGCCGAGAGTTGCCTGCTAGTTGGGTGTGAGTTAGATGGCCATGAAAGTAGATTGATTCAATTCAATTGGTTCAACGTTTTTATTAAATTTGTATATCCCATGAAAGTTTTTTCCAAAAAAAATTGGTTTCTTCTTCAGGTAACTTTCTTTGTAATTTCGCTAATATCTTTTTTCAGCATTTCTTTTTTGTTGAACAAGTTCTGCAAGGTCATTCGTAAAGTTGAACTATAATATCTTTGACATATTTAGTGGTAGCAGAAATGCAGCAAAAACTTTCTTTTTTCCTCCTCCTCACCCTTTCCCATTGTTTTTGATTCTTTCTGTTATTTATGGTCATGTTTACCAGTTACCTTAGACTCGGTCGGAGTCCCCTTGACAAAAATCTCCGTAAAATATTTATCCAATTTAATGTGCTTTAATAGGCAAGAGGCAATCATTTTTTGGGGTTTTTTTTGGATTCTTTTCTTTATGCCAAATTAGGAACCAATAAAACGAGAAAATTTATGTGAAAAGGATTATCCCAACTACGAAATTGACGAAACAAAAGGCAAGTCAGAGACAGCCTGTATCCTTAGCCCCCTTTTCCTCCCTTATTCACCACGATGCCAGCCGCCACCAAGTCAAGTTTGCTCCTATTAAAACACAACCAACAAGAAACAACAAAAACAAATGCAAAAAGTTACACACAAAAGGAAAGTTTTCTTTCTTCCTATTTGGCTGACTCTGTTATTTTAGAAAAAAAAAAAACAAAAAACAAAAAATACATACAAACACACAGAGAAAAACGTAGAAAAGAAAAGACTTGGTCTCGGTTTTGGCTTCTTCTTCCTTTTGTGGGCCGCCAACCAAGCGGAAATTCGCCTTCGACGTGCATAAGTTTAAATTATCAGGAAAAGAGAAAATTACACGTCGTCTAGTCGATATACTCTATATACTATATAGCTTTAAGTCATTTTAATCAACCTTGTAATTGCCCTAATTAGGCTTCTTTCATCTAATAAATCTTAACTCTTTAATCTTGGGCATTGAAATCCATCTCGTAAAGGCGCCTGGAGTAAACTGGCTTTTCAGATATTTTGACTACAATATTTGCAAGATTTGTTCATATTATAAAACAATCGAAAACTGAAGAGTTTTATCCACTATTCCTCTGCGGCTTAGTATATACTGGGAGAAAACTTCTAATCATAATATCAATTGGAAGCCCTACACAAATGAGAGGCAATTAGTATCTAAAGTAAGCCAAAGTGACCGCAAAATCCGTGTATTAAATCCATTATGTAAAGGGGCTTCGGGTGTAAATCCTATTAAACGTTACTAAAAAGTTTTATTTAAAACTTGTTTGATTAAAGTTTTGTAGTTTGAGTTTTAAATGTTTTAAATGTTTTTAAATGTGAACTCTTTCTAACTCTTTTTAACTCTTTCCATAAAAATATTTCAATATTTTTGTCTACCTTTTGACGAAATTTCACAAATGTTAATATACCCTTTTTCAATCGACTATTGTAGAGTATATGAAAAAGGTTCAAAGCCTTCAATTTAGCAGAATTCATTCAATTCATTATAATGACATCAATGCGCCCTTGCCCCCTACCCAATGCCACCTACACCCTATGACAGTAGCCATCGAACCGCCTGCGTGTTTTGTGTCCAAAAAATAATTGAGATTTAATGGTATGGCACTTGGACCACTATTTAGTTGCGGGCTCATTGGGTGGGAGGAGCAGATGGGCCAGATTTATGCTAAACGATGAAAAACTGCAAATTTAGTGAAGTTGAGAATCCAATTATGTTTCCTATCGTACGTTTTGTCTCCTGCTCTATATCGTTTTACATTTCGTTTTTTTTTCTGCTGCATGCGTGGTGAGCCCACAAAAGGAATGGAGAAATGGCTAAAAAGCGCTGGCGGAAAATTGAAATTGCATACACAGCTTAGGCAAAAGAGGGACAAAAGAACAAGGACAGGGAAATGGTCATACACAGACAACGCGTGAAATGTGTAAAACAAAAGGGGAGTTAACAGGAAATATGCTGGCGCATTGTGGGTTAGTTAAGTATTACGCCATATAGGAAGGCAGGATGGCAAGAGGAAAGGAGATGAGCGTAGTACAAAGCCAAATAGAGAGAGAGAGAGAGAGAGAAAGTGTGAGAAAGACATAGAGGCAGAGAGGGTGAGAGAAAGTTAGAGATTCAATCTTCAAAAGAAAAGGATTGGCTTACTATGCAGGTGACAGAACTTAGAAATTTTCCCAAAGAAAAAGTTGGCTAAATTGAATAAACTTTTCCCAATCTCTAACGATTTCATTTGATGTTTAGAAAAAGATGATATATGTTTTAAAGTATCCCCGAATTGAATTGTTTTTATATTAACCATAGTATTAGAGAAAACACTTTTCATTTTATCAAATTATTTCTTTGTAATCAACTAGTTACCTCGGCAGTCCTTATTTTGCCTTCTTCCACATTATGGGCATAAGTCGCTACTCTGCAACGCCACCTGGTGGCAAGCGGCATCAATGAGAATATCGTACAAACCTTTTATAGATTTCTAGATTTCTTTTAATTAAACACTGCTTTTTAAAAATAATCTGGTCTTCGAGATTTTAGAAATCTAAAATTGTATCAATACTTAAATTTTGGCGATGAAACATTAATTTGAAGCCAAATGACATTAAAGAGAATCAATTAAACAAATTTATTCGAAATCGGAAGTGGTAAAAGGTCATAAAACAGCGGAAATTGTTAGACAATTTAAATCCCAAATCAGCATTACTTTATGCCTAAATCTATGGCCGATATTCACATTTATTATCATTAACTAGACAAACAAACAATGCGAAAATTGAATTTCTAAACTTTGTTTAAGTCAAGAAGTTAAATTTTCATGAACTATTATGATTATTTTTTGTTTGTAAACAACAAACAAATATTTGGCTTCAAGCTCTATTCTACCAATACATATATAAGTATACAGAATAGCCATGATAATATTATTTTTGTGTTAATCAATTATGCATATGAGTCTTGCATAAGTTATGAGGGGTTATTTACAAACCGAAAAGAATATGTAAATAAATATGTTCATATGTTCCATGTAAATTGTTATGCACATGCTTACATAATCCTTAGAGTCGCGGGAAACGCTAACGGGCTGATGGACGGGAGTTGGGGTTGGCGAAGTGGGGGGGGGGGGGGGGGGTGGGGGGGGGGGGTTCGGGATGTATACAGAGTGAGAGTCAAAGCCAAGCAAATAAAAAAACATTTAATTAAACTTTACCGAGCAGATACATGAATAATTAAAATTTAATTTGGGCAATATATATTACACATACTCACACACACACACACACACGCACACGCATCCACGGACAAGCCACACCCACTAACCGCCCACTTGGCTTTGTCATCTCTCTTAGTCGCTGTCTCTCTCTCCCTCTCTCTCTCTCTGTCTTTCTTTTCTCCCCCTACCTCTCGAGCCTCTCAAACGGCAGGGGCAACTTGTCACCTGAAAATGTCCCCGGTAAAAGCAATTTGGCTGACATAGTCCCCGCCTTTGGGCTAAGGTGAGGCTAAAAAATATCAGTAACCAGTTGAGCAGTTGACTTTGGGATACCCTGTTTCAAAAAATTCAAGATAAATTGCCACTAATTAAATAGTGCTACTAATTTTTTTTACTCTTTCAAAAGTTGATAAGCTGAGCTTAATGCCTGATCCTTCCTTTAATCCATACGAAATCTTACTGATATTTCAAATGGGTATCTCTTTTCTGTATTATAATATATACCAGTCTGCATTTCCTTAAATCTTTGTTGTGCACTCAATGGTTGATTTCTCTGCCGTGGATAAAAATAATGTTACAATTTTTCAATAGTTTTGAAACATAAATCGACAGCTATTCTACGCCGTTTTTGAACTCATTGTTCTTAATTAAAATCGAAATGATAATCGGTTTGCTCTCGAATTTTATCGATATTTTTAAATTTTTATCAATATATCAACTATATAAGCCTAAAAAGTTGTCAAAGCTTACAATTTTTTACGAATCAATTTGTATTTTCAGTGCAGATCTTTAAAAACAATAAATTTGTATGTGCCTTTTAAATGAATCGGCTTCTTGTCGCAACGATTCAACTTAATCTGAGTACTAATATTAATTTTACACTTTATTTATTTGTCGTTTATTGGCAATCATAAAATATTCTCTCAGCATTAAAATTGATAACAATCGAAAACGAGAACAAATCGATTTTATTTCGAATGCTAAGTTTTTGCCTGCTTAGAATAATTCCTGTGAATTAATGTTTGCACCAAATTAATATATTTTTGTTTAGAATTGCTCTCAAAATATTTAAAATTATATTAAAAAAGGCAAACAATTCAAATCCGAGTAACTAAACTGGAAATAAAAAAAGGGAATTGGTCTCAAATCGAATCCCAAGACACATTCAGATTTGTTTTTTTGCGAAAAAAATTAACTTTAAGTTGAAATAAAAACCAAGACGCAGATTCTTGTTGAATTTTATGTACATTTATACAGTTTCTGTCCGTTTGCTGGGAGCTTTATAACGTCCTACTCAAATGCAGACTGGAAGCAAGTCAATAAATTTGACGGAATTACATTTGCCAGCGGTCTCCTTAACCTATAAGGCCAGAGCTGGGAGGCTTATCGTTTGGGTAATTAATGCTAAGTTAATACACAGACATATACTCCCTACTTCCTGTATACCCTTTCTTTTGACGCTTACAGGGTATGAAAAACAACAAAGGGCATGGCAAAAGTTATGTGTGCGTATGTGTGTTAAAAGAAGAAATACATAAAATATGTCGTTTCTCCCCACCAAGCACCCCCTTCTTGCTGCTTATTGGCCATACCTTTTGTATGGCAGTTTGTGTATTTATTGTAATAATTGTTGCCTGCTTTGGCTTCATTAAAAAATAACTTGATGAAAATCGCTTATAAGGAATTCCGAATGAGAAAAATTCCTTTTCCTTTGTGGTGACAAAAAGCAAAGAGCACACAACAGAAATCATAAAGAATGCATGACAACAACAACAACAACAACAATATAAGAAATAAATAAAGAAAAATGAATCAATGAAAAGAAGAAACGAAAGTGAATTGTTTGAGGCTAATCGAAACGATACAGAAACAAAAAGGCAAAGAAAATCGTTGAAAAAGGAAAGTCCAAGTGCGTTGAGAAATACAAATTAAAATCGAAATCATCGTATCACATTTACAATTTAATTAGGCTGGCCTTTATTTTGAATATACTTTTAAAAAGCAACAAAGAACGAAAAAGAACTGCAGAAACCGATTAAACATTAGAAAGAATACAAAACTGTTTTTGAAAGTTTAATAATTATGTAATATAAATTATTATTACGTAAACTTATAGAAAAAGATAAAAGAAAAGTTTAAAAGAACAATGAAACAAAGAAAAGTAAAATTAATAATACTTTATTTTCAAAAAGTTTTGCGATCCATCATCAAGAAAATTGAAAGTTGCCAGAGAAGCTTTCGTTCTTTCACTTTCTTTTTTCATAAAACTGATCGTTAAGTTTAAACTTAAATATCTTTCATCGTTTTAGATCCATATTCATTAAGCTAACTATTGCTTCTCGAAGATCAAAAACGTTTTAAGGATTTAAGACTTTTAAGACTTTCCTCTAATTATTAAACTAGCTTTCTTTTAAGCATTATGACCTAAATGTTAACTGTATTAATATTTGATTAATTTTAATAAGTATCAAAGCACAGTACTTGAATAGTAGTCGCATTTGATGATTTTCGCATGTTAGCATTTGTATTACATGTCGTATGAGTAATATCAAAACTGTGACCACTTGTAAGCACTTAAAAGTTACAAACTTGTTGAAGTTCTCTCTGCAAATATGAAATGAATAAAATCGGTCTTTATATCGTAAACCAGTCTAATGTACATGTATTTTTCTCATTAAAAGTGAAAAGTTCTGCCATTAAACAAGCCCCAAAAATCGTTTTAATAAATATGCAAATGAGACGACACATGAAAGAAAATACATATATATACAGACCCGTACATATACATCTATAAAAAAAGAAGAGAAATAATTTAATTGATTTCATTAAACGAAGCAAGTGAAGCATCTGTCGATGTCGCCCCATCAACTTCATCAGCAGCAGCGGCTTTGGCATCGTCATCATATCGATTGCCCTGAGCTTGCGTCTGAGTGGCTGCTACTTCTCAGTGTGTGTGTGTGTGTATGTGTGTGTGTGTGTGGCTCGTCATCGTAATTTGAGTTTGCTCTGAAAATTGTCGCCAAGTGTTGCTACAACACCTTGGCTTCCTATCCACTCTCAGTCCCAACGCATTGCATCCCTTACATCCCCTCAATCTTAAGCAAACGTCCGTCTTTCCCCCCTCCAGCGCCATTCAAAAAACTCCAAGCGGAATGTCCCTAAGGGCTTTGGTGACAGCTGCTCTGGCTATGCCACTGCCACTGACTATGACTCGGGCTCGGGCTCTGGATCTGGCTCTGACTGGGGTTTTGGCTAACGAGATAAATTTCAGTCAGTTCTGGCTGAGCGACTGCAAATAATTTGAAATGTAGCATCATCAGGTAATAATGTGCAGAAAGTCAGGCAATTTTGAAATTTTCAAACAATTTTCCGTTTTATTTTTATATGTCAGCTGTTGAGTTATAAAGCCAGTTATATGTTTGTATATATATATGTATGTACGTATATTTATTTATTGCCCATGTCCAGGACAGAGTCCAATTTTATGTTGCGGCATGTCTCCGTTCTGTCTTGTCCTGTCTCTGTTTTGTCTTGTCTCTCTGCTTCCGAAATAAATGTTTCATTTTGTAATTAGAATAGCAAAGTCTATAAGCCTCAACTTTATTCATATTTGAATTACAAATTGTAAAATGACGAAGAAGAAGAGGGGTGAATTTTGTGTGTGTGTGTGTGTTTGTGTATGTGTCAGCATCTAAGTGTGTCTGTGTGTGTGTGTGCCATTTTTTGATGCTCCGTCAATTTCAGCTTTGCCAGCTTTTTGCTGTGTGCAACGGGGCGTATGCGTGCTTTACGTTCGTTCGTTCGTTCGTTCGTTCGTTCACTTTGCTTGCTGCTTTTGCATTTGGCTCGCTGACTTGTGTCTAACATACACAATAAAACTTATGTAAAGTCAGTCCTCCATGTGTCTCTAAATCACATGTCATTTTAGTTTGCCACCCAGTCACAGCACAGGCACCGCCCAGTCACCGCCCAGTCACCGCCCCGTTACCCCTTTTAACCATCCTCGATTAAATGTTGGGGCTTAAAATCTGTTTGAAACTTGATGAGTACATTTAAAGCTCGAAAAGATGTGAATCTAGTTTTTGCCTGTGTGACCTGATTTTGCTTTATATAGTATTAACTTCGTCTACTCTTTCCTGCCGATTGTCGAAGGTGTCATAAAAAAAGGGAGCAAATAACATATTTGAAACACTTGGGGCCATTGCCCCCATGGATATCGAAACACAACGATCTTGTAATACCCTATAAATTTTTGTTAATTTAAATGCATTTCAAAAAAAAGGTTATCGACTCATTTTTGGTTTGTTTTAGTTTAAGCAAATTTTCAGGCATTACCACTATCAACTATTAGGACACTGCAATTTGCATTTCACAAAAATATAATATTTAAAACTAAATTTGCAACAAGTTTAAAAAAATAGTCACGTTACCCATATTACTGGCAATTCGAACAATTGAAATTTCAAATGTTCCTTTGTCATGGATTGTGTGAATTTCCATAGTCATGTAACGAGGTCAAATGGAAATCGCCGCGTTGGCATTAACTTTTGACACCGCCACCGCCATTAGGGGAGGCGGCGGGTAGTGCAGCGGGATAGCAGCCCATTCTACCTCTCTATATCCTTCCCCTTGTACCCTCTTTCGCATTGCTTCTTTGGCACGATTAAGCCATAGAAACTATCACGCAACTGAGCGAACAAAGACTTTTTTCCGGCAGCTGCTGGAGGACACCTCGTTTGCCATTTTGGCGAGGTTGAGTTCCAGGAGTTTGCTTGCTATGGGTAAAAATCAAGAGGACTCCCTTTTGCCATTTTTCTCATCATCATTCCTCTCTTTTACCACTTGACGCTTTTGGCTTTTGTATGCCTTTCATTCTATTCGCAACAACAATTCAAAAGTCGATTGTCGTTTTGGCATCAATTGCTTTTGCTCTCTGTGTGTGTGTGTGTGTGTGTGTGTGTGTGTATGTGTGTGGTTCTTATTGTTATGATTATTTTTCTTTTTTATCCTCGCACTTTCAAATGAATTCAATTATAACAAAATGAAAACTCACCTCCAAGTCACGTGTCAAGCGCAAAGTTTTACCTTACTCAATTTTCATCCAATTGTATGGCTTTGAAAAAAATAACAAAAGTAATCAGGATGCTTTTCAAAGTATTACAGTTAACTCTAGTAATTAGCCAGAAAGAAAAACTTCTGCAATGAAAATAATCTACAGAGTCTAAAAAGAAATTACAGACAACGATAACTTTTTGCTTTTGACAAATTTTCTTGCAAAAAAAAATTTATATTTTTCTGTAAAATACCTTTTCACATTTTTCATAGAATTTTGTTATCTTATATACCCTTTCTTCAAAAGAGAAAGAGAAAAGAGTCTATTCGACTATGTGAAGTGTAAACTTCTCAATATTTGTTGCCTTAATTGGGATACTTTTCCAAAGATGATATGAAGTTGGACATAGAAAAAAAATACCGAACAATTATTTATTAAAAAAACAAGCAAAATGAAAATATATAGTTGGTTCTTCATTTTTTTACCTTTTCACGAAACGTTGCAGATATATTGTTTAAAATTTTCTCAATAATTATGCTTTAAGAAGTATTTAATATAAATGTGTCATAATCTTGTGTTTGTTCAAATCTGCATCGCAGATCAACAAATGCCATAAATTATGGCTAACAGGAGAACGTATCTAACTATTAATAATATTATTTAGACAAATACAAATACACATATGTACGTGTGTGTTTGTGTGTTCATAACCTGTCAGTCAACAATTGAAACTTTTTGCAAATGGCCAGAAGCCAACCAATTAGAAACATAATTATGTGACTTATTGTGATATTTTTGGTAGCAATTAAATGACCAGGCATTAATTAAATTTCCAAAAAAATATTACTAATCATAATTAATTTATTAGATTTAATTCGAAGCTGGTGTAAAGCGGCAACTCTTTATTTTGGTTGAATCCTGCACGAGAAAGAAGAATCTTCCTTAAATTAAATGTAACAAGTGTATGAAACAAGTAAAGAATATTAGTTGTTTATAATTTACCTACTTTGCCTCTTGCCTCTATTTATTCTTTAATCATTCATTTATTTTATCTAATTAAATCTTTATGTATTAAACTATTTAGAGAGCATCTTTAAATCGGCTTTTCTGTTGCCTTACCTATTGAATTTTTATCTATATATCAATTTATATTCATTTTTTTCGACTATGATATTTCAATTGAAATTTTGATAAATGTTGGTCAAAAATTTGCATGCAAACATGTAAACATGCAGCCACGCCCACATGCATCTACAAATGTATTTATATACCTATATAATATATATACATATGTATATATATATATATGTATATTTATGTAGATACAGAGCATTGCAACTCAACAACTCGGCATGATTGTCCATGGGAATATTGAGAACTCTGACCGCAAAAACCGTCACTTCAAGTGTGAAAATGCTTGAATTATTGAACAGCTGCAATGGAAGCTTCAGCTGCCATTCCTACTCCTTTGGCCCCTTGCCCGGCCACCTTTGCACACACATCCCTTTTTCACCTTTTGGGTTCTTCCCTTGCTCATCTCTCTCTCTCTCTCTCTACTTTTCATATAGACAACCGCAATTACATATGCACATTCATGCGAATCTGAATACGAATCGAGTGCGAATACCACTTGCTGTCTGTTTGTTTGCTTGTTGTCCTCATCCATTTTGTGGAAAGCATTTCATTCAGAAAGAGACAAAGAGCGTTAGGGCGAAGGGAAGAGTGGGAGAGAGTGAGAGATAGGAGAAGGAGATGGAAATGGTAATAGTGCATCCATTCTCTCTTGACTGTTGCCACAATTTTAATTGACATCCGACATCAGTTTTGACTTTGAATGCAAAATGGGGAATATCCAAAATTCGATATTATAATTTCGCTCAAATTTCAATTTGATGAATATGCTGCTGCTTGGCTCAATGCACAAAGCTTTTCGATTTGCTAAATTAATGAGCCAAGCAATCGATTTTAGAACACACAATCTCTTGGAAGCTCCAGCTACTAGCATCGCCCCATCAACCAACTAACCCACCATCACCACCCTGCCTTTACCTATCACATTGGTTAGGTATCCAAGTAATTGATTAGATTGCATTTTAAGCCAGCCTTTTGTGCTTAATATTATCAACAATGATAGTCGCAGCAGCTAGTCTCAGAAGCCACAAATGACTATGACTACTAAACGCATTCTCATGCCGTATCAATGCTAATAAGACTCAACAGTGCGTATGGGTAATATATTTCAATGGCCTCATGAGAGGCTAGCCACATATGAAGCAAAAGAGAAAGAGAGAGAGAGAGAGTCGATAAATCAAACGATTAGGTAACCATTGTGTTTCAGAATGTTTATTCTACACAATAGACCAGTCAATAATTCATTTTCCATTCTTGTGCTAATATCATTTACAATCTTAACATTAACCTGACCTCTTTGCCTTTGCTTTGAAAATCTTTGAAAATCATAATTGATATTTATTTTAATGAAGCTTTAATGAGGTAGAACTCTTGTTTGCCAACAGAGTCAGTATTTCTCATAGAAATGTTTCATTTATTTAAATATTTAATTGTAGACTCATGCACCAGGCAATTACATATTTGCCTTCATGTATGGACTTTAACAAAGTTAATGAGTAAATTAGAAATTATGAACTTAAAACAAATGTATTCTAATTGCCAGGTTGGCTATAATTCAAAGTTAACATACTCTTTCATGATTCTTTACAAGTAAAGTAAAAGGATTGTTTAGAATCTTAAAATTGTATCTTTGTGTATGACAATTTTGAAACATATAATTTAGAAATATACCTAAAGCTTCCAATGGAATTATAACTTCAAAAAATACACATAAAGACTATTTGGAACCATCACAGAACCAATTAGAGTCCATGCCTTAAGAATTGGGCTCTAAATTCGTGTTTAAGCCAGATGCCATGTGAATGTTTCACCTTTAATGGTCTCTAGGACCAAACGAATTCACTTTGCTGTCCGCTAAACTTTCTAAGCCATGGCAAGTGGTAAAAGGAAATGGATATCTGCTTAAACTGATAGATAAAAACATCAGTTCTCCTTCTCTCTAATCTATGTATTTATTTAAAACTCACGTTTTTAAACTTAGCATTTCAAAATGTCAATGGTTTAGCGATTCAACCGCTTAAAGAAATACCCAATAAATGGTTATGTAAAAAAATCTGTTTAAATATATTATTGAATCATAATGTCTGCAACTATTAACACTTTGGGCAATTATTTTACAGTTCAATAATAAACAAATGACAAAAATAAGACTCAATGTTTACAAGTGTTTTTGCAGTGCATAAATAATGCTGCAACTTTTTTTTTTTGTCGTGGATTATTTGCAGGACTTAGCAAACACAAGACTTTTGCATTTGTTTTGCTTTAATAAATAAATATTGTTTTGGATTGGACACTTTATCAACCGCAAAGTAATCTTTCAAAAAAAAGCATTTAAATTATTGCTTAAAATCATGCAACAAAAGGCAAAAGTAATTTTTCGAAATTGTTAAATAAGCATTAAGCCTTTGCTTGAGCAATTTGATCAGCTTTGGTTATTTGAAATGTGGCTTTGAATTGGCGTTCTTAGCATTTTTCGAATTGCAATGCAATAGGCAGAGTCGTGAAGTGTGCTTGCGTTTGCTGGTTTGATCAAACACTAACCGCTCAAGAGACGAGAAGTTGGCTTAAAATTTTGTAGTGGCTTTGATTTCCAATTACCTCTACTTGATTCATATGCAATGAAAGCAGCCTGCCTGTCAAAGAGAGATGCCCATTGATGTGGATGTGTAAATATATTGTGTGTGTGTGTGTGTGTGTGTGTGTGTGAGTTCTCGTACGTGGCTGAGGCAGAGTCCTTGGGCAAATATTATAGCCTGAATCTGCGAGCCTGCGTCTGCGTCGGACATGAATGATGTGCGCTTTGTGGGTAGAGCGTTGTAAAACACTTAACCAGTGGATGAAGAGACGAACTACGACGATGAGAAGGATGAGGAGGATGAGGAGGAGGAGGAGGAGATGGGGTGGCAATATGCGAAGAGGCATCCAAAAGATGGTCAGGCAATTCATTGTGGGCATTGATGAAGTGCCCGACCGAGTGACCGAGGTGGCAAACTCGGTCTGGGTCTGGGCCTTCCTTTCGAGACTGTGTGTGTGCCTGCCTGCCTGCCTGCCTGCCTGCCAGTAGCTCGAATATAACACACTCCATTGAGTCTCGACCAAACACACTTCACACTCTTTGGCAAATTACCAGAAGCGAGGAGCCTTGATTAACCCAACGGGAGCGTCGTCGTCGTTTATGGTCAGGTTGGAAATTGAAATGCATTCTCTTTCCTTCTTGCCCCTCTGCTACTCACTCACTCTCTCTCGCTCTCGCTTTCGTTCTCCCGCCCTCTTTATCGTGGCGGGAAAAGTGCTTTGTTCAATGGACCAAGCGGAAGATTGGTTTTCCCTTTTTTTTATACCTGTATTAATTAAATTCCACAAGCATGAAGAAAAAAAAAAAGGTTGGCATTTCTTTTATCAAAGTTTTGCAATCATAAAAAATTCAAGTCAATGCATCTGCAAACTCATTAGCTAATGGCCCCGCCTGGTATTTGGCCTTTAAATGCTTACCACAAAATGAAAACCAAGAGTATTAACCTTTTTGCTATGCGGTAAAAGCCGCATCAAAAACAAACCAAGAAGCCAACAGCCCCATTTTTGGGAAGTTTGTATACTCTAAGAAGTCAAGAAACTCAAGAGACCATTTCTCTCTATCCAAAAGAGGAAGTATTTTCTTCAATTGAAAAGTTCTTTGGTAAATGAAATAAAGGTTTTTAAACTATATTTGAAGGCATTTGTTTTTTTTTTAAGATCATAATGTCATTATTATCTTTGTTTCTATGTCTTTATAAATTTATGCATCCAAAAAGTGAAAAAAAGCGATTCAGATTTATAACTTTCTTTAATCATAATAGTTCTCTCTTCAGACAGCTTCAATCATATTTATGTTAAAGAATTGAGTTCATTTTGAAATCTGGTTAACCAAAAAAACTCTTTTATCTTGTATTACTTATCTTCGTGTAGGCCAAATGGTATTGAAGGGAAGCGTCTCTGTCTCGTTTTGCCAGGAAATGCATACACATGATTGATTTTCGATAACAACTTCATGTCGACTGAAACAATAAAAATGCTTTTCGATTTCCTGTCTTGTTGAGCACAATTTAAAGTTTACCATTTAAAAGAATTCCCATATCCGCAGTTAGTATTAGTCATTGACTTTCAAGTAACTGAAAAAATGTTATTTATTGTCTGCACGAAACTGCACTAAAGCGAAGAGATACTTAGAAATGATAATATGAAAGGAAAGAGTCAAGTCACAGATGTTTCCTTATTATTTCCGTAATGAATATACCCCAAATTGTAGAGGGCATGGAAAGAAGAGGCAGGCAATGAAAGCCACCAGAAGGACTTGCCACATTTATGATGATTGTTAATGCCTTTCGTCTCTTCTTGCCAATTTCGAATTTCAACATTTTGCACTCTACATACACAATATATAGTATAGAGAGAATGTTTGAGTTGTGACTCTTATTTCATCCTATCCGGTTTTTATATTCTGTTATTTTTATTTATGTTTTTACAGTGTGTTTACATGAAATTTTTACAGGTTATCGTTTTTCATTTACACTTTTTGTTCGGTTTTTTTTTTTGCGATTTTTGTTATTACTTTTATTTTATTTTTTATTTTTGCCGCAAAAATAATAAAACATTTCATCCATTCATTCAACATGCTGCGAGAAGAGAAAGAGTAAAAACCAAACAAAAGGCAACGCGAAATACAATCATAAACAAAGGAGGCCAGCCACTGAGCCTTACTTATATATTTCTTTTCGGTTTTTTTTTGTCCGGCTTTTGTTTTTTTTTTTTCTTTTATTTTAAGCACTTTTAATTGAATGCATTGGCTTAAATTGGCAATAATTAAAACACTTTTCAATATGACTAAGTAAAGCGGAATGAAGGCAAAAGCTCTTAACACTTTGATTGTTTTTTTGCTATGGAATTTAACTGGCTTGAACTTTTGAAATTCATTTTGTTTTTATTGTAAAGCGATTACTAATTGATTGCAAAGCATTAATTTAAAATGCAGCACTTGGCCAACAAATAGTTCAGGCTTTAAGTCATAGAGATAAATGAAGTTTTCCCATTTCAAACTTCTGCTTAATGGCCTCGTTGTTAGAAATTAAAGGCTAATTTATCTGTGTCGCCAATAAAGCTAATCATTAGCCCTCGACAATTTAAATTGAACTGACTCACCAAGCCTCAAGAAAGTCCACAATTCTTTTGCTTAAACTGTCACCATTTTCTGATCACTTAGTTTTAGGTGATACTCCCACAAGAAATCAACTGGCATGGCCATTCAGATGACAGATGGAATGTGCAGGTGTGCCCGACTTGGCACGTGAGGCCGTTGGCCGGTCACACCAATTGGTGTGTCAGAATGTATCTGACTAGTTGGCTAAGTGACTGGTTATGACTGGGCAAACCATTTTCCCGGCTGTGCATTTGCATGCAAACCGCCAACCATCCTGCGAAACGCCACCTCCGCCATCCGGCTAGTGCAAACGCTTTTCGTGCTCACTGTGACACTTAACAGACAATTAAGTTGCTGACCCCCAAAATAAAAAAAAAAACATGAAAGTCGCGAGAGCAGTCAGATGACAGGCCAGGCTACGGTATTTCCTTACCTATTTTTTTTCCCCCCCTCCTCCGTAGCACAATGTTGCTGCTGTTGTTGAACATTCTTTTCCTGTTGCTACGTGGGTATTTTTCATAATTAATCCAACAACTGCCGGTGGCATTTCCGAGCGCTCTTTTGCGGCCTGGAAAAGCATTTTGCCATTTCCAAGACAATTTGCAAAATTGCTGCAACGTTTGTTGTTGTTTCTGTGTTTCTATTTTTTTTTTTCGTGTTCCTTTTGAGCTAGCGAAAAGCAAAGCAAAGCAGTGGGTGGAACGGGAGAGGGGCTGAATGCGTTTACTTCAAAAATCTTCATGCTCGTGGCCTAGAAGTGAATGCAAAAAATGTCCAACAGAAAGTGTGTCCAACTAGTGCTTTCGCCCACAAATCGCTTGATTTTGTAAAGCATACTTTTAGGCCCTAATGATACAACACAATAAAGTGGGAGAAGGCAACACAGAAGATAAAGAAAGTTGCCACGCCGAGATAATACTTGCAACCAGAGTTTGTGGAGATGCTGAAGCATCTCATTTACTTTAAATCCCCATAAGCCCGGGAATCTACCGTTGGCTTACATACATTGTTGACTCTTGCTATGCGGAATTTAATTTATGTAGTACAATTTGTGTGCATTACTGAGTGGATATATGGAACTACCGGAAACACTTTAGTAGGGACTACTCTCATCTCTAATATCAACAGTTGCTCAATGTCAAATCCTTGTCCTTACCTAGGATTAGGATTTCCAATCCCATTATCTACAATTTTTTGCCATTTCTTTTGTCTGCTTTTCATCGTTTCATTTAATACGCCCCATTCCCCCATTCTTCTATGCTATGAGAATTTTTGTTCGATTTGGCAGCGAAAGTCCTAAATCAGAACTTGATTCGGCCTTTAGGCACTTACCTAATCCGCTTTGCCATGTCTCTCTGTGGCTGTGTCTGGGTCGCTTGATGTCAAATTTGCAGCCAACTTTCTTACTAGCCTCCTTCAGTCTCTTCATTTTGTTCGTCTCCTTTAACAACAACGACAACGACGGCGACTACGATGTCGAAAAAAAAAGTTTATTTTTCTAGTCTTTTTTGGTTTCTTATTTTTTTTTTTTTTAAGCGCGGCGGCATGTTCTTGGTAACAAAGTTTGCCATTGTAAGGAAACTTTAATCCTGCTTAAATTATAAATGGCACATTTGGCTCCTTCCATCTCCATATTCCTACGCCTATGTATGTGTGTGTGTGTGTGTGTGTGTTTGTATGTATTCTGGGAGCCCTAGCAACGCTCGAGTGCCTGACAACTTTATGTGTACACCAAACACAAAACACTTTGTATCCTTTATTTTGAGGAGAGGAATGCATTGCTGGCTGCCCGCCTGCCTGGCACTAAAACTAAACTTTACAACCCAAAAAGCAGAAAGTTCTAAGCCGAAACACCGACAACCCAGAGGTATATATGAGGACTTTGAATGAAGATGAGGATGACTTTACAGTCGGAGCATAAAATTGTTTACTCCTTTTTCTTCTTTTCACATTGCAATGCTACATGGGGAATTATGATGATTTTCTGCCTGCTGATACAGAGATATGAACAGAGAAAGTGAGAGGGGGGAAAGAGAATAAAAGCAAATCCCGATGGCAATGCCAATAAAAAAAAGAAAAGAAAAATCAATTAAAACTTTCTATTTGTTTTCTTCTCTCTCTCTCTCTCTCTCTCTCTCTCTTTCTTTTGCTCTCTTGCTTTCGTTATGTGTTTTTTTTTTGCTCCATCTCTTTGGCTGGGGGGTCAGGTCAGTTTCATTATGTCAATCGACAACTGTCATAACACGCTGCGATTTTGATTTCTATATGTCAGACATGTGACACGACAAAAAAAGGTAATTAAATATTTGGTTTAATAACTATTAATTTACTGAAAAACTTCATATGAAGCAGAATAATGAGAATATAATTAAAATATTGAACAATAATGCATTCCATAATGCAAACGAACGATTCTCATAATTTTTAAGTTCTTTTCTAATCACAAATTAAAATCAAGAAAACTGTTGACAATTCGATATTCCATTGGAAAATTTAGAAGCATAGAAAAATTCGATTTAAAAGAAATAGAAATGTTTAAACTTTAAGCCTAAACTTAACTAAACTTAATAAAGTAGACCTTGCTCCGAAATCTTGAAGTCTAAATATTCTTTTTTATGGCTTTCGCTTTGCCATCACCAAATGTTTACCAGCTTTTGGCCAACTAATTATGCAAATAATTAGATATGTATAAGAAGTTTATACATTTAAATTATCCTTACATAAAATAAGACATCAACTTGCATAAGTCCTTTGGAAATAGATAGAGAATAGGTTACCGATTGATATACGGAAATGATAACTGCCTACAACCACTTGGAATGGATTATAAAGTTAAGTTACTCGGCTCGGCGATTGCAGCTGGTATGCTCCACAAAAATGCAATCGAGTTTGAACTAGTTAGAACGTCGAGCGAAGGTGAAGAGCTGTTTCCGCTTCCTTTTCATTTCTAAGAGAAAGAAAAAAAAGTCAGCAGAAGCTGTTGCATGGTAAAATTCGTATCCTGTGACAGATGCATACACTGGGATTCAGGCGATATCGAAGTCTATTCAGATGAATCTGGCTGCCTGTCTTGTAGCTAATCAAGCATTGCCATTTTTGATTGCTAGCTGGCCGACAGTTGTTTTCACACTGATGAATGAAAGTGAAGGAGATTGGTATACTGAACGAAATATATCCGTATTGGCAGTGGCGTAGCCAACGAGTCTGACAAACCAAATGATTTTTAGATAGTTAATACTTAAAAGTAGAAAGAGATTGGAAATGTGGAGACCTTGTATCAAGTTTATCTGTGGTTTATTTATACTTCAACCTCTTCTAATGCAAATTTGACTTTATATTAAGAATTTTCTTTATAAAATAAACTGAAACGATCTATTAGTCTTTTACTCAAAAACCAAACCCCAGTTTGTCTCTTAAGAATCATTGAGCCAATATGAATTTCAAGGCTGATAGATTAATTGAAACTAAAGTCGACTTTGGCAAAGGGTAATCATTCAATTAGCCCAATTGATAACTTCAATATTTATTCAAACAAAAGCTTCAGTCGAATGCCCTCGTCAATAAGTGTAAAATAGTTCAATGCACTTGTTAATATAAGTGTATGGAAATATTTACTCACACATTTAGTTAAAACTATGTAAAAATTGTTGCTTCACATATACATCAAAAAAAAAAAAAAAAAAACCAAAATGCATATTCAACAAGCCAACAAATTTTTCTTCACATTTTAGCCCTTCTTTTTTTGTTTTTTTTTTTTTTTGTTTGGCGCCTCAAGCGCGAGTTTATTACATTTTCCCCCCATGTGCTTGACCAAATGAAGCCATGGGGCATTTGTTTAGTTTCGAATTTATGGTTTCTTTTTTTTTTGGTGTGTCTGTGTGTGTGTGTGTGTGTTTCTCGTAAAACATTTTGTGAACATTGCAGTGCCCTGTAGCACAAATTTTAATTAGAGTGGGCCACGCAAACACTCACGCCTCCTCCTTCTGCCCCTGCTTCTCCATTGAATCTTGTTTCGCCAGCTCCATCACCGCCTTTGCCTCCGACTGTGCCATCAAATTCAGTCGCCGCCTCTGCCTCTGCCTCTGCCATGTCCTTAGTATAGACGTTGGGCTTAAAGAGAGTCCTACGTATTTCGCATTTTCGCACACAATGTTTATGTTTGTTTGTCATACATGGGGAGAAGTCCCTGGTGCATTGAACGGTATCCAAATAGGGCCCCTTGGCGTTTCGCATTCGACGCCAGGCGAAGACCAAAAATCGGTAGGATCGGTATGGATGGCGGTGAGAGACGTTGCAACCACAATAAACAAGCGTGCAATTTGGGTTCTTTTTTTAGTTGTTGGTTAGAGAGGAAGGCCAGCTGCTGTTGTTAGCCACGCTATTCGACAAGAGGTTTCAGTTTCCTCCTCCTCTACAGTTTGTTTTTTTTTTTTTGTTTTTTGTTTACCGACAAAAACTTGAATGCAAATTTACTTTTGCCTTTCGGCCAAAGGCAAATGTCTGAATACAATGTAAACCAATTCCCTATAGCGATCGATATGAATGAAAATGAATCTGTAGAATATAGAATAGAAAAGTCTTTTGTCCAACGACTTAACTACTTTGTCTATGGAGAGTAGATTTTCATAATTTTTCCATAAAACTCAAAGCACAAAGGTAGTCACAATCTTCTTCTAGCAAGCTAATCATAGTCTTTTGGCCAGCAAAAGTAATTATATTTTGCATATGCAATTTTCAAGCATAACGGAAATGCCAAAAAGTATTAAAAACTGTACCCAGTATAATATAGAGATAAACACACACACACAAAGAGTGAGAGAGAGGGAGAGAGAGAAACAGGGAGACAGGAAGAAAGTGAGAGAGATTGCGCAGAATCCATTTATTCAGCATCCACAATTGGAGTCTCAGGGTCCTCGCACTAGAATCTGTTATGTTGTGACTTTAGTTAGGCATTGGTCTTTACCTAGAGCGGTACACCTAGCGGACTAAAATCAAGAAGCAGCAGACACACAATAAGAAAACTTCCGTCTCTGTCTCTTGGTCTGTGTGTAGTGAACTCTGTGAGAGAGAAGAATGTTGTGGTAGTTTCGGTATACACTTTAGGTGTTTTATTTGGCGCCAAGCTTGGCCATTTCGGGACAAATTGTTTATCTAGTGTCAAGTGGCAGGAGCATCAGTGCCATCCGGAGAGCAAAACCTAAACCGTAACCCAAACCATTGAAAGTTTTTTTTTATATATCATCATCCACCTGGATGGGGGAGTACTTAACCAGCTTCCATCGCGGGAGTCGTTTCTAACTAGTTCAACATTGTCGTTGTCGTTGTTGTTGCCGTTGCTGTCATCGTCGTCCTCGTCGTTGTCGTCGTCGTCATCGTCGTCGTCGTCGCGTCGTTGCGAAACATTTGCATTTGGCGCGGATTCCCGCTCCCATTTTGCATTGGTGTGCGGTTTTTGGGGGATACAAATCGGATGACATTATCTCGAAATTAAAAAGGCACCAAAGTTGGCACCTTTTTCAGTGGTGCTGCTGCTGCTACTGCTGAATGAATTCCTTCGTGTGAATTGTGTGTTTTGAATGAATAAGAAATGATATAAGCGCCCCAAAGGTGCAAAAGGCAAATTTAAGTGACTGTGAATATCATCTAGATAAATGTAACACGGGATTTTACTCAACTTGAATAAATAGGTAAATAAATATTTCACCTACATCTTTCCAAAGAGTATACAAAAGCAAAGCCAAGTAATTATCACACCTGTTACAAACGTAACGACTTAATTATAAATACCTGAAGCCATACTGAACTTAATTATTCAACTTGAATACAAAATAAATAAATACTTGGCCACAAAAGCTCGTCTCGTTCTCGTTCTGTGTTCCCTCGAGACAAATGGCTGAGACCATATAAATGAATGAATGAATGAGTGAATGAGAGCCAACCATCGAATGAATATAATATGTATGTATGTATGTAATTGCTTTTGATTTATCTCACTCTCAACGCGCCCCCCCCAGGGAATGATGATGGCAAATAACTAACTACACTAACTAAGTAAATGGAGTGAAAGGCCATTTATTTGGTGATTTTGTAGCCTTAAGTCTACAGGACTAAACTAATTTTGATAAATTATTACCCCCAGATGAATATTGATGTTTGGTCATATTTTCTTTCTCTCCAACACCACACCACCCAATACCTCCACACCCCCAATCTGCATTCCTTTCTCTGTGTGTCTGTGTGTGTGTGTTTGTATTGGTTTGTGGGAATCTGTAAGTGAAGGTTTTCGATAGATTGCCAAAAAGCAACCACAATAAAAGTTAACTTTTATGGAATTTCTATAAAAAGCATATATTTATATATCAGAAATTCTCTCTAAACACACACACACACACACACACACACACTCAAACACTGTCAGGCATTTCTACGTAAATCCCAAAAAACTCTTCTTGACCATGCTAAATTTTTGTTGTTTTTTTTTCCTTTCTGTTTTGGGGTTTTGCTTTTTGGCCAGCTTGATTTGGTTTTTTCTTCATCATTTTTTTTTTTCTCTGTGGCGAATA
This sequence comes from Drosophila nebulosa, assembly GCA_024703675.1. Lineage (NCBI taxonomy): Eukaryota > Metazoa > Arthropoda > Insecta > Diptera > Drosophilidae > Drosophila > Drosophila nebulosa. Next base: position 8,273,369 of record CM045725.1, on the reverse strand, counting down.
AAGGAAAAAGTTTTACTTTTTGTGGCCAAATTATACATAGTCCATGTATGTATATACATATAAGTTTTATATGTGAGACACGTTTATGAATTTATTTAAATGGCAAAAAGAAAACTTTTTTTATAGTTACATTTATCTGCGTGGGTATCATTCTTTGTCAATAGATTCTTAGAGGCCGTGAAAGAGGGTCAGTAAACAACTTTCATGCTTCATTGGCAGTAAACAAAATATCATGAATTAGTAATTTTTATATCGACTCTTTGAATACATATTGATTACACTTGTTTTCGAAAGGATGCACATAGTAATGCTTATCTGCCAAGTCTTAAACATAAGTTTTATGTATTCGTCTTTTAAGTGTCTTGAAGACCATATAATTAAATATATTTTAGCAATTAAAGCAGAAAATCAACTTACACCAAAATAGTTTCTTTATGAGAATTTTCTTAATAAAAACAATTTAATTGTTTCTTTTTATATAGTAATTACTTATGGCTTTCCATAGCTGAGATAATAAAGCTTTTAGATATCCAAAATTAGTAGTAGCAGTACCTTTTGGGTGGAATTGGAAACGTCTTAAAACTTTGAAAACGTTAAAAAAGTTTCTTTTTTAAATATATTTCCCATAGCAAATAGTTCTTTTTCTTTGTAAACAGATTAAATAGAAACGATACCAATATATCATAGCTTAAGCTTGAAATTGCCTACCCGTAACACAAGGCAGATTCAAAAAACTTTCTCATTTATAGAAATTTCTGCAAACGTTGGCAATAATAATAACATCCATAGAAATTCTTTCTTTATGCAATAAATTAAAATTTTTAAATTTATATGCCCAAGAAGAATTCTTTCTCCTTGCCTCATCGGTCGACTTGTTAAAAGCAAAAGCCATTTATATCAATATTCACCAGTTGCCAAAAGAAATTACCAACAATACAACTTTTTTTTTTTAATTTGCACGCGGTTTCTACAAAAAACTTCGTCCATTTTAACAATGGCTACTACCAACTATTATAATTTTTCATATTACTGATGTATCCACTACTTTTTTCATTGTTTTTGTTTGGAACAATTATTTGGTGTTACCCAAGCAAGAGAGATTTTCACTGTGTTGGCTAAAAATTCTAAAAGTTACAATTTTTTACTCATTATCTATGTGAAGATTAATTGAAAAAAGAATGATTGAAATTTTCCTTCTTAAACAAAATTTCATGAAAAATATTTTGCAAAGGGTTTCAACCAGATTAATGATCAGTTTTAAAAAAATGCTTTCCTTTCTAACATGACAGCGGCAAAATGATTTATCATTGACTCGAAGTAGATTATCTTACACGCTTTTTTACAGTGAACTGTTAAAATGGGTCAAAAATGAGGTTCAGAACTGACTAAATTCTTAAAAAACTTGTCTACAATTGTATAAAAATATAGCGATAAAATTAGAACTGGAATTTGACTTTGTGATATCAACTAAAACCTACAACATTCCATTCAAAAATGTTTTAGAAATCGATTCAAATGGTTGCTGCATGCTTTGAGGCAGGCTAACTTCTGACATTTAAAACTAAAAGCCGATTAGAAACTAATTTAGAGCCTTAAACGCATTTTTATTTGCTACTTCATGTGTAATATTTTCTAAATAAGACCGAAAATATTTTTGGCCATGTTTTAAAAATTAACTTGTATATAATGCCAACAAGCCACTTTCTCCATTTCAAATGCATGACTTATTCCTTTTTGGGTTGGTAAAAGTTTTCTCTATTATTTTTTGAAATTAATTGGCCAAACGTTTGTGAAACAATTTCCGGTCAGAAAATTTTAGTTGCATCAAACTATCGAGAAGAAGCAGACGATGGCAGCAGTGAGAAATGAACGGGGAGAGGGGGCCAAATGGTGGGTAGAACGGATGAGTGGCAATTGGGTGGTTGGGTGGTTGGGCGGTTGTACGCTTGTAGCGGGTTTGGGTTGGTTGAATATTTCAATTTCTGAGTGCATGGTGAGCAAATAGTCAAACAGAAATTTGAATCAAACAAATAAACACGTATGCAAACACACATCTACACTCACATCCACACACACACAGATTCACAAAGAGAAGGAGCGTAGACATTTTAAATGCTGGCTAGGATTTCATAATGTAGCACTATATGGCCAATATAATATGACAGAATGTATGCATCGACGGGCTGTTTGAAATTTATGTTATGTGAAATTTCAATTGTTGACAGAATGCCTCCTTGCATTCGACTGCGAATTATTTAAATTTTTTGTGAAAATATTGTGTGAATCAGATGAAATATGCTCGCTCTCTCACTATGTCATTTGCCCTCTGGTTTTTGTTTTCTCTGGTTTTGTTTTTTTTATTGTTTAGAGCCCTTAGCTTTCCAGTGGATTTGACACGTAGCACGGCTAGAATATGTTTGTGGATAGATAGAAAATTCAGCAGGCAGTGAGAGAGGGAGAGACTGGCATTAGGATTGGGATTGGGGTTTGGATTGGCAGGCAGCACTTCCTCTTTTACTTTATCTATCTATTCCATTCCCACTATATCCTTTTCCCTCGCTTTGTCTCTATATCTCTGTGATGCTGGTAGGGACATTTGCATTTCCATTTTATATGTTTTTTTTTTTCTGTTTGTGTTGTTTTTTTTTCCTGCTCCTGACTGCAATATTCGCTTGAATAAATTATCCAGGTGCGCATGGCTTTGCATACTAAAAAACTAACAGTATGGATATGTGGACGGTGGAAAAAAACCAAAGCCATTTTAAATCAATGTATCCCGATGTATCCTGAGACCGAAACGAGTAAATGGATTTCAAGATGTTAAACATGAAACTTGCATTAATTTCTGAATAACAATTTCGTGTTAAAGAATTTGTCGTCGTTGTTGTTTTTGGTTAGTTCTTTTGTTCTATTTGCCAACGACCACCAAAAGACCCCACTCCAAAAAAAAAAAAAAAAAAAAAAAAGGGAAAGAAAGTGGGAGAAGTGGCGCTCCGGCGGCAATCACGACGGCCTCTTCCGTTTTGAGGAAAATCCTCTTCATTGTATTCCAAAAATTTCCTCTTTATCCATGGGTTTACTCGTATTTTATCCCCTTCGTCGTTTTATGGTTCATGTTCATGTCTTTCTTTATCTAAATCATCCAACTGTGTAAATATTTGCCTCGCTTCCTGCATTTCTATCCTCGTTATCCTTAAATCGTGCGTACGAAGCTATACAAAGACACAAGCAGAGCGAAAGAGACACACACACACAGAGAAAAAGAGAGAGAGAGAGAGAGAGAGAGGGAAACAGAGACAGAATGCATGGCTAAGGATGAGAATGCGGCAAGAATGAATAAAAGCAAAAGCAACCAAGCGACCAGGCAACCGACCGACCGACCTACTCTACACTGGGTTAAATTTTGCATACAAAAGGCACAGCCTACAGTGGCCTAAAATACGTAGAAAATAGACGACATTTAAAAAACGGAAAAGCACTTTCATTTTCAACTTTGAATGCATAAAGAACACAATGCGAAAAGCATTAGCATAATGACAAACACCGAAATTGAAGCGACATTAAGAAATGATATATGAAGGCAAAAAAACATACAGAAAGTAGTTGATCCCATATACTGAGAAGATTTAAAAAACTAAATCGACTGTTAAGTAATGAAAATTAAGAAGGACCAAAAATAATAAAAAGGCTTAAAAAATCTAGCAATAGATCATACCAACTAGGCACAAATAAATGGAAAAACAGAAAAAACATGCAACAAACGTGAGAACAAGTGTAATTAGTTTTAAAATGGTAAACAAATAAATAATGAAGGATAAACTGACTTAAAAACAAACATTAAAGAAACAGAAAAGCAAAGAAAAATTTTCTGTATATGAGCGCATGAAAATGTTCATAACTTTTCGTTATTTACACAAATTATCTGCAATTTTCACTTCCTATACTAAACCAAATAACATCCCCAAAAAGTATGCTATGAAAAAGTTTTATATCTACATTACGCATACGCACCACTGTACACACAATGGCAATGGCAAACAATAATCGCAGCATTAATCTGAAGCTGTGCACAAATCCGTCAAACTCAACGACAACATCAGTAACAGCAACAACTCAAAATAACAACAACAATAACAACAATAACATGAACCACAAGAACAACAACCTGGGATTGACGATGTTGAGTGTGTGTGCGTAAAGGTAGACCCTATGCAGGGGCGACGGGTTTTGGGGAAAAGTCAGGCGGGCATTGTCAGGCGCGCCCCATCATTAATTTGAAAGAAGTTTTTAACCCCTTTTCGAAAATCCACACCCACACCCACACCCACTTGCGCCCATTTTTGGGGGCCAGGTAGTTTTGCCAGCTTGTCTTTAATATCGAAAAAGAGAGAGAAGTGGAAAGTGAAAAGGAGAGTGCGAAGTAAAGGCAAATAGAAATAAACAAAAGCAAGTTTCACATCATCGTAAAAGGCAATTAGGCGGGATGATTACACAGATTTTATGGATTCGAAAATTATATTACATTACATTACATTATTTTCTCCCTCTCGAGCAGAAGTGGATTCTCTCTAGAAATTAATGGGCCGCATGGGCCGGAGGGAACCAATTATTTTTTAAGCACAAATTTGTTTGTTTGCCCAAATGAGGTCAAAGAATATGATTCGTCTATCTCCCTCTCTCTCTCTCTGTCTCTCTCTCTGTCTCTCTCTCTGTCTCTCTCTCTGTCTCTCTCTCTGTCTCTCTCTCTCTCTCGCTCCCACACACTCGCCTTGAGCCATAGTTATTTACTGACTATGAAATATGATACTTGACAATTGTCAATGCTGATGATGTCTTAGGGGAAGACTGAAGACACAGAGTGGGAGACAGTGGGGGAAGCCTCAAACATTGACATTTAATACTACACAATTTCTCAGTTTTAAGCAAATTTTTGCAATCTCGATTGTTTTCCAATATGCGTTGACATTTTCCACAAAAGCTGATCAACAGCTTAAAACAAATTTTTTGTTGCCCACCCCCTCCCTATTCCTTCAACGACATTATGATAAAATTTTTGGCAAAGTTTTGCTCTTAAGCTTTTTACCCGAGCTTACCACGAAAGCCGCACGAAAAGGGGTTGGTTGCTAGGCCCTGGAGGATGGCTGGCACGGCTAGGACGGGAACGGGGACAGGAAAAACTTGAAAACAAGAAGCAAATCTCTTTTTGGCTTTAAATGCATTTTACTTCAAACTATTATTACATGCTTCATATAGATTATTCACATTCTTCTACTTGCAGTGGGAAGAAACAGCCGCAAAGCCGAAGACGACGCTAAAACGAACTGTAAGGAGCACAAACAAGACAAGATAGAATGGAAGGCAAAACTGTTTTAAGTACACAAGAGGAAAGGTCCCTTAAAAGTTCAGGTAAAGTCACAATGAAATGAATACAAAATTTGTTCAAGAACACATCAAGTAAATGCTTAATTGGTTGAGCAAAACAGTTGGCTTACAACTCTTCTTCTCAATAACTAAGTAAATCTATGGAGATAACTTTCGTAATCAATTGCTTCACCCACTTACTACAACCACACTCTCCGCCTCCATCTCCCTCTCCCTTTCCGTCTCTCTCACTTTCACAACAGCGTGTATAAAGGAAAGTCAAACAGAGTTAAGTAAACCGATGGGGAGTAAAAACCATTGCCAGTAAGCATTTTTTGTTGACTTTGCATGTTTCAGCGCTTCCCATCTCCATCTCCATACTCATCTCTCTGTTTTCTCCATTCGGTACCTTTATTATGTTTGTTGTTATTTCTTACTCGTTTTTCTTCTTTTTTTTTTTTTGTCGTTTTGTTGTTTTGTTTTTCTACTTTCTGTGGGGCATTTTAGTAAACCTCACGCCATTTCCGTATTCTATTTATTCTTTTTTTTTTTTGTTCTTTCATTTTTCCACCGCGCTTCCACCTTTTCGACTTTGACTTGTTTACGCCAAAGTTAGAGTAGAGAGATGAAGAGAGTGAAAGACCATAAACGGCATCCTGGCATCGTAAAAACTGTCGTCACACTGGCTGATACCGTTAGCCCCACATACCAGAATATTGAGAACAGGAAAAATTTTAATCATAAACACAGAGAGAAGAACTGAAACTGAACTAAAGTAAACTGAAATTACGTCATATGACAAAAACAAAACTACTGACAAATTTGTTGCCAAGACAGACTTTGCCTTTCATTTGAACTCCAAAGTACATATTTAACGAAAGGTTTCACTCATTTTCCTTCTTTCTTTTTTTTGTTTTTTGTGGTCTTTGGCTTTAAATTTAATCCAAACGACAAGTTCAAAAATAACAATACGATTTTTCAGATTCGTTTCGCAGTCACAAAAATGTAAAAAAAAAGAAAGTAAAAAAACGAAGGGATACAAATGCCATAAACAAGAAGGGCAACTGTTTTCCTTGAATGTTGTTTGATGTCATCTCCTCAGCTTCTCGTTTTTTTTGTTTGTGTTTTTATTTTTGCCGTTTTAGAGCGAAGCGTAACGCGGGCTAAAGGGGGGAGTCGAACGACATGTAAGCTTCTGGGCAGCAACGTTTTTTCTTCTTTTTTTTTATACTTTTCCCTCTTTTGTTTCGGCTAACGAGCCGCATTTTGGTAATCCGTCCCAGGAGGATGCGATGAACCAACCAGGGACAGTAGGACATCATCAGAGACCTACACCCCCCCGACACCCAGACGCCCATCTCCTCCAAAGACGAAAACGTTTAAATGAGCCATCAGCCATTGATGCTTTGACTTTGGCTTTCATTTGCAAAAGCCTCGTTTCGCATCGTTTCGTTTGGTGTGCCGCCCTCCCTCCCTCCTACTCACTCTCTCTCTTCACGTCTCTCTTTAATGCCTGAGGGCAGATGAGCTAAGAAATTGGTTGGGGCATTAACACTGACATTTCTGTAAATATGTTCCAAATAAAAAAAAGACAAGAAGAAAAAGGCCAAATAACAAAACAAACATAAAATGTAATTTTCTTTTTAGCATATTAAAACTGCCCATAACCATATCTAAGTGGGCACACATTTATGATTATGTCAATCACACCAAAACAAACAAACAAAATAGGTGACACAATAATTAAATATTAGAGGCAACAGAATGGGAGTTTCCATTACTACTTTCATTTTCTTAATACAACAAAATGTCGATAAGGATCATTGGGTTTTGCCCCATTGACTATAATTACTGTCAATTTGACTGGCTTAAGGTATTAAGAGATTGATTTAGGAGCCTAAACCTAACAGCTTTCCATCATTCGGATCATTGAATTCAAAACAATTTGCTTCTGAATTACTTAATACTTTGTAAAAAAAAAAAATCAAAAAGGGTAAAAGTATAATGGAAAAATCACTTTTTCTCGCACCAAAGATAAGTCAAACGTTTTTCATTTTCTTCTTTTCACTGTGAATTTAGATGAAAAAACTATTTGTAAGCTGTTTTCCCTTTCAAGAGAGTACGATTCTGAATTGACTTCTCAACTACAATTGAGAATGCAAGGTTCCATCTAATGACCACAACAAGTCGCTTTCTTTAAAAGTCACCAATATCTGTAGAAACCGCCTTACTCAAAATTTAAGATGATTAATTGTTTCAAGGTTTAATTAGCCCGAAAAAGGTAATTAAAGTAATTAGCGAAACAATTTTCCTCTCAAACGCCTTAGTAATTGATAAAATTTAATAAGTTAAAATATTTTGCCCATATTAAAGCCTTAAGTAAAAATAAGTCTGGACTGTCCTCTCATTTTATGTGTGGCTAATAAATGAACTTTGTTTTCAAGTTAACAAACAACTGAGGCTATTCATGACGTTTAAGCACACATAAAAATACATTTGTGTTCTTTGCAGGATGATAAATGCTAATTTTGACCTATTACATACAATTTGAGGCTTCCCTAATGAATGCGGTCTATTAAATGGAAAACTTTTTTATACCTACTACTTCATTATGCACCTGTGTGTCTTGCAACTTTCAAGTATATAGATGCAACTGCTATTAAGGGTCGTATAGAAGTTTTACTTAAGTTGGCCATGTCCCATCAATTGATAAGTTTTGAAATTACAAAGTTACACAAAACCTATCACCAAGGGCCGAAGCTGAAAGCTTATTAAACTCTTTAGAAAGTATACAATATGGAACAAATTTTAAACAAAAATGTCAAATGTATTACGCATACGCAGAGTGTAACATAATATTTAACTGGTATATACGTTTCCTAATTTCTTGAGAGCTCTTTTTGAACATAAATTCGAGAGTTCTTATTACTCTCATTTTAAAATGGTTCCTCTAAATATCAAAAAAATTTATTCTAACACACAAAATAACAAACAGAAAATGCCATTAATATTCATAAAAATGAGGAAGCATTCATAAATTATATGTACCACATGTCTATAAATTATTATTCATCTTGAGTTTTTCCATAAAAGGAATTCTCTGTTCTTTAATTATGGCAGCTAATTAATTTCAACCTAATTAAATTTGACAGAGACAATTAAATAAAATTGCCATACTTATTGTCACTTTTGGAATTATTTGGTTGGCCTTACAATTTTAAAAATTGGCTTAATGTTTACCTTTGCGATTTCTTAACTTCATATTTTATTAATATTGTTTACAGAAATTTTATGATTTATGCTATATTTATCATTCATTATTGAAATTCATTTGCATTTTCCTCTCAGATGAAAAATAATTACGATAAAAATTGTTCGCCATCAACTTTAATGCAAGGGAAAACATTTTAATTGGCATTTTACATAATGCACATGCAACACATACAACAATTTATTGATTATTATTTTATTTTGTTGCTACCTTGTGCACCATTTGGTGGCAATGGAGGGTATACTCGAATCGGCTCTTTACCCCGCATTACGTTTGAAAAAAAAAAAAACAACACAAAGGCCCTTTCATTACATTTTTTTTTTAATTGGAAGCAAAATATTATAAATTTGTGTATTTTTTGACTTAATTTTGAGCCATACTCAATGAGAGGCTTCGAGTTAAAAGTGCTTAAAACCAAGCCACTTTGTGGGCAATTCATTAATTGACTTTGCAATTGAAAAGAAGAAAAGAAGAGAAAAAGAGTGAGATGCGTTCAAAAATATGTCTGACTTAAAACATCCTTAAGAGTGAGAGTCCTTTTAATGAAATCAAAAGGTATTCGATTTTTATTTTTAGCTCCAGATTTCTTACCTAAGCTTCTTATTTATCTATTTATGTTTCAAATTTTATGGCCCTGTATTTAATGTTTATTATTACTTAAAATTCTCTTGTGTAAAAAGAGATATGAGAGAGAGAGTTGAGTTTAGTAATAGGAGACACTTGTTTTAGTTTCTGACAACACGAAGAAATCGTTGATTATCGATATATATTATACCTACTTGAATTATCTAAAAGATACGTTTATTTGCCAATAAGAAATTATCGATATATATTATACCTACTTGAATTATCAAAAAGATACGTTTATTTGCCAATAAGAAATAGAGTCACTAAATCGGGGTTGAATTTTGGGTTTTGGCTTTAATAATTTTCCCCTATCGCAGCACAGTATCACAAAGTCTGCACTTTAATTGTAGCAAACGGAATTTTATTTTGGTTACAAACATAATTCGTTTAGTGCTGGTGGTAATAATATTTTGATCGGCAACCCGCATTAACATTCGGTATGTTCGTACTCATTCAGGTGAGAAAAGTTTTTGGCTGGCGCACCCGGAAAATTGTTGCCAACCTAATCTCCTCTGCAAATTTATGACCGAAAAGGCCATTAAGGTAATTAGGTATGCATTTCAGGTGGCCAACCCAGCAACGCCAATGCCAACACCAACACCAACAACAACAACAAACCTCTTGCACCATTAAAATGGCTATCACCCTCTTCTCATTTTTTTTTTTATCACAGATTGCATCAAGTGGAAAAATGAGGGGGAATGAGAGCCACAGAGAGAGAGAGAGAGAGAGAGAGAAAAAGAAAGAGTAGAAGCAAAAGAAAAGGGGAAAAATGTAAGCATTGTATATATTGCGTCTCATCGAATTAAATATGAAATTTACCAACAACAATAAAACTTTGTTTTCTGTTTAGCAACTAACACTTCCCCTACATTTCCTCTGATTCACTATACGTCTGTCCCGTTTCCTGTTCCCATTCCCGTTTCCCTTTGCCCCCTATCCCATGGGTTAGATGCTAAACATTTGCTCAGTCATTGCAATTGTTTCCGTTTGCCAAGTTTTTGTTTGTTGTTGCCGCTGCTCTTGTTGTTGGCTTTGTTGTTGGCTGCCGCTGCTGTGCAGTGTTCACTTTTCTTTCTGGCATATTTCTTCCTCCTCACATTCCCTTTGTGTTTCGTTTGGCTTTTCCAGGTCATTTGTCTGGCGTTGCCTACTCCCTGATTTGCTGCCTTCGGGGCCCAGGCACTTGCCTTGGCTTGGCCCCTTGTCAACTCTTCAACCATCTCGCTTTCTCTCTCTCTCTTTCTCTATCTTTCTGTGGGTCTCTCTGTGTGTGTATTTTTTGTTTCTCCTATCTCTATCAGTCTGTGTCTCTTTCCTTAGAGCTGAAGCGTTGACATTGTCTAGGGCATGATTTATATTTTTTTTACCTTATTTTCCTTAGTAGCTAAAGAAAAAGCCCACCTGAGTGTGGAAAATCAAAGGTCACGTGGGAAAATTAAATGTAGATGTAAGAAAATTATTCAATTGAACATTCAATTGCTCTTTTTGCCCGAGGACACGGGAAAACAGTCTGACAGGATATTAATATGCGAAGAGTGTTGCCTACTTTTAGGTTGACATTTTATCAAATGGAAAATTATATGCTAATACTTTCTTTTCTTTTTTTTCATTTTGATGCCATCTGGGCACAAAACCAAATGCAATATATTTATATTAATCCCTTTGAAGTCCTTGTACCCTTATATATCCTGTAGGTAATAGATTGAATTTCCAACTATGCTGAATGTTAGATTTTCTTGGCGGCTGCTTTCTCACGACACCGAAGCTCCTACACGAGGCCACCACAAGCTGTCTGGCTATGTAGTAGGTTGATTGACCGTCTTAGCTATTCCATTAAGTCAAAAGCCTTAGTGTCTATGGCTGTCCTTGCCCTGGAGCCTCAGACTTATTTATAAGCATGAGCTACAAGAGTAAATAGGTTTTATATATTCTTGATCAACAGACGAGTTGACCTAAAAATGGCAAAAGTCAAACGGTTAAGAGACAGTTACACTTGTAGTTTTTTGTGTCATGAGGTATACACTTAAAAAACGTTATTTGGAAAACACTTTTCTACGCTAATAAGTGTCTCAAGCGTGTTCGTGTGCCAATTAGGAAATCATTTTATTACGCGCATTTTTAGCAATTCAGTTAGGCTTTTTTAAAAACTACTAATTCAGATACAGATCCCCATCTGTCATCTATATAAAACCTTTTTTTAAATTTTTGTTGAATTTTCAATATTCAATTTTGTAAGCCAACTTGTAACTACTTAAGCTACTCCAAAAGCTTAAAATTCTGCATATTAGCATTTCGTTTATGTTTTAAATAGTTTTTATCTTATGTTATGGCTTCTGGGTAGCACTTTAATTAGCTTAAAAGGGAATGCATACTAAAATCCTTATTCGCAATAATTACACAAAATGGCAAGCGATTCGCTCGAACAAACGAAAGTAGTTTTGCATGAAGTTAAAATACACCAAAACTAGAAATAAATCTTTAGCGCAAAAATTGTAAAAAAGTTGTACCTTAATGCTATTTTTAATATATTTTAGTTTGCTTTACAAATATTTGCCCATTTTGAACGATAATTTTTTTATCCGTGTAATGGCAAGTTGTACTAACATATTTATTTACATTTTTTTCGCCACACTTAAAACTAAAGACTGTTCTAAATTACATAAGCATTTAACAGATTTGGTGAATAATGACCTTTTGGCGAAAAGCCTTTAACTCAACATTTTTTTATCAAGAATCAAATATCAAAGATTATAGGAAGTTGTGCGACAGGTGAAGTCTGTGTGTCAATTTGCTTTTTTGAGGTGTTGAATTTGCAAATTTGTTTTGACACTTAATAATTTGCTGATTTTTATCGACTAACGATTCGGATGAAAGACCAACGATAATATGCGTTGATAGAAAATGCGAATAACAAGCCAATTGATGGCAAATTTAAGTGTTTCAGTGATTTAGTGTTATTTTCCAAGTTTCTTTTCGATGACACTCACCTGCTTACCCAAAATAGTTCACTTACACATAGGAAAAAACAGGTGAAAAACGAAATGTACTAAATACCCAGATGTATGCGTGTGTGTGTGTGTGTGTGTGTGTATGGGTGAGTGTTTGTGTGTGAATCATCAGAGTGCACTCTGGTTGACAACTGCCAGCTACAACTACAACTACAACTACTTATGCATGTTGCTGCTAACTGACAAGGTACAAAGGCAAGACACGAAAAGAGAGATAGACAAAGAGCGTTCGAGAGAGAGAGAGAGAGAGAGAGAGAGAGAGAGAGAGAGAGAGATACGAAGAGAGAGGGAGAGTGTAAGCAGGCCACGCAAATGTTGCAACAACAAAGGTGTTAAGAAAGCCATTTCGCCTGCTAATGAGTGTCGGTGTGTAAGTGTGTGTGTGCGTGTATATGTCTCTATCTCTCTCTCTCTCTCTCTCTCCCTCTCTCTCTCCCTTCGTGTGTGGTGTGTTTTTGCAAGTTCTTGTCTTGCCTTACCTTACCTTGCCTTGCTTTACCGTTACTTGACTGCCAGAGCTGAAGAGCAAACAAAAATGTTTTCATGTTTGGGCTTGTCAACAGATTTGTGCACCCCTCTCAAACCTCTTCCAGTTTTCTTCCCCATCTTTCTCTTTCTCTCACTCTCTCTCTCTCTCTCTTACTCTGCCTCATCATCTCATTCATCTCTGCCTGGGCTTGCAGAAGCATTTTGCTTAATTAGTTACAAACAGCAAAAGAATACGGCCAGCAGAAGAAAAAGAAAAAGAAGGACAAAAGCAAAAAAAAAAAAAAAAAGAGGAATCATCCTACTAAATTCCTTGGCAAAAGCTGTCTTAAAGGTTTCACAATGTTTGCAAATGTCTCTGGTAACTTGGTGCGGGCTTTAGATAAGAACTTAACGTGGCACAAGTTTGTCTCTTTCTCCTCCGTCTCCATCTCCGTCATCCTCTCCGTTTTGAGAGATTATCCGATAGAAAAGTGGAACTGTGAGTATATTTTGACGACATTTATCGTGAGTTCCCGAGTCTTGTACGGGAATAAGTGCAAATAAAATGAATTGCCTTTATTTACGTAAAACTGGCTGAACGTGAACAAGCACGTAAACACTTGAACATCCGCCATACTCGACTATATATATATACACACACACACACACATATATATATATCTATCTGTATAGTTGCAATTTTAAAATTCATGTCCTGTTTGCTTGCAGAGAAACTTAAAATGCTGGACATCACACGCGACAAGCCGGTCAAAGTGTCCGTAAAAGTTGCCGTGCCTGTACGAGATCACCCCAAGGTTAGTGCAGTATCGAGCAGGAGGGACCTCCTCTCCATATTTTTGCGTATTCTCTTGCTGATAAACACATTTTTATTGCATTCGACAGTTCAATTTCGTTGGCAAGCTATTGGGGCCGAAGGGCAACTCAATGAAGCGACTCCAAGAGGACACAATGTGCAAAATGGCCGTGCTTGGCCGCGGGTCGATGCGCGACCGACGAAAGGAGGAGGAACTGCGGGGCAGTGGTGATAATCGGTATGCACATCTCTTTGAGGACCTGCACGTGGAGATTTCAACATTTGCGGCGCCCGCCGAGGCTCATGCTCGCATTGCCTACGCCCTAGCGGAAGTGCGTCGATTTCTGGTTCCGGTGAGTAGTCCAACGTCCCCCAAAGGACCGCACTCTCTCTCCAGCCCAAAATGGCCTTTGTTTGTTTTTTAAGACTTCCTGTTTGAACACAAAATACAAACAACAAAAAAACCTGAAAACATAAACCCAAACAAGAAAATAAATGATTAAAGTTCCCACAAGAAAAGAAAAGAAAAGGGGGAGAGAGTAGGGGAAGAACATCTTAAAGTTTGTCGTGGAAAACTTAATGTGGTGGGTGGAAAGAGAAGAAAGTGGTAAATGGAAGTGTATAGTGAGAGAAGTGGGTCCAAGTGTTGACTCCCGCCCCAAGGTTGCACTCGTTATCGACTTCAGCTTCCGTGTTCTTGTGCTCTTTCTCTCTTTTCCATTCGCTGACTAAATTGCATTGTGCTGTAATTACATTTTTGCAGCCACCATCCGCCCCACCCCAACTCGCTCCTCATTGATGGTGGTGGTAGTGGTGCCTGTTCCTCGGTATGCGCGCTCCACTTACTCTTCTTGCACGTCTTGTCCATTGTGTGGCTCTCGTCGACACGCCATGTGCATCGTCCATGCCGTATCCGTATCCTGTGGGTATGCATAGGGATGGGTAGGGCTAGAGTGAGATACAACTGTTAACCATTTTACTATCCACCAGGCGGCATCCCCACCACGCCCATCATGCCCATCCATCCCTATTCCCACCCACACCAACACACATACATACACATACCAAACATTTATGTCAGTCTTGCCCGGAGAATATATTTTTTCTTCCTTCCTTCATTTATTTATTTATATGCAACAGAAACATTTTGCAGTTTAACACGAAACACTTTAAAAACTGAGCCAACAAGATGGCAAGAGTCTCAACTTTAAGAAGTGCCATTACATTTCATTTCCCCGTTAATAGAAATATTATCGTTCTCCATTTGTCAGCTGTAAGTGTTCTTACATAATTGAGATTGTTTTTGAATGCTTAGTTATTAATTAATTAATTGGAGCTTAAGGTTGAAACTTGCATTTTCCCTGACGTAGCATTGTCTTTGTCCGGTATAACTTAGTTACTCCGCGTACTTTAATGACCAATATCTCAACTGGGAGTTGACTAATTGAGTAAAAAGTTAGCATACTTTTGGGAACTTATTATTGTTTACTTATTCCTAATTGTTAATAGTGATCCGGGTAACAAAAGCTCGTTTTTCTTTTGCTTTTTCAAATCTTTATACAATATTTTATGGCTTTTCCAAGTCAGGTGGAATTGAAAAATTATAAAGCAATCAAAAGCTTACCCTACTTTCAGGGTGTGTGTAAAAAAAAACACTGTTAAAAACAAAGAACAAAATTGGTAAATTATTTTTAAAAATCCGTGGATCAGTATAAAGAAAATTATACTCGCCCGATCTTAATATAATTTCATAGAGTTATTATTAGAGCCCCGTATAAGCACATTCAAACGACATTTTTTTTTTTGTCGTTTTTGTGTGATACTTGAGAAAAGTGCTGTGAACGTAAAAAAATAAATACATTTTTGAATAGTTTCCTGTGTTTGTAATGGAAAAAAACACGAATATAGAATGGAGTTATGCACACATTAAAACCAAGGGGAACTCCAGTTTGAAACGCTTTCTTGCTTTGCTTAAAAAAATGAATTTATTTTGAATACAAAATCATGGACACAATTTTCTTTTTTATTTTTTCATTCGTTTTTAATTGTAAAAAAATAAAAAAATTACAAATTATAATTCAACTTGTATCATTTCTTTTTGTTGCCAAATCTCAATTGTTAGCGGTTGTGCTTTGTCACGGGATATGGCAATAACTTAACTTACAATTTGGTTGTCGAAACTCTTCTTATATACAATTAACAACATATTGTTAAACTAAGTATTAAATTAAGATGCATGAAGTATAGTCCCGCTCATGTTTATATTTTATTTGCTTAAATGTGTTAGTTTATAATTAAAATGAAAATATTTATACATATATTTAATTGATCGTATGTACTTGATTTGTCGCATACGTCTTGCGTAGTTCGCCTTCTCTTTTTGCGTCTTACTTCCCGTTCTCATTAGCCTTGCCAGATCGTCGATGTGTTGCGCCCAGCTGAGTCGTTCAGGATTGGTTATACTTCATTGCCAGACGGTTCCCATTTGCAATTAACACTTTTGCTGTCTTTTTTTAATGTCTATGAAAATTAAAGGCTCTTTCTCATATTTATATAGTTATTTTAGAATTAAAGTATGCACCAGACTGTAGTGCAATATGATACATATCGAATTTATGGAAGGAGAAGAAATAATGAAAACACTTGAGTAATTGGCTTATCTAAACTAATGTCACTTTGTAGTACCGTTTCAAACAAAGTATGCCCTTTGTGTTGCAGTTGGCTATTAGATTTGGCGCCAAACGGCAAAGAATTAAAAATACAACATAAAGTATATGGAAAAATGTTTCTTGGTCAAGCACTAAAAAGCGCTAAATAATAAAAATATAAGTATTATCCAAAAAAGTGCCCTACCTTTAAATTGGGCGTTATCTAAAGTTTTCTTCAAAATTCGGACTCTAAAATGTTTGCTACGTTCAAAAAATATTTTTAATGGTTCTGTCATAGCTGGTCCTGCCATATTCTGATACCTCTTGAGATTTTTTGCTAGGGTATTTAAAATTCGTTATGTTTATTGCTAGACACTGTTGTTTTAATTTTGACTTTGTCTTTGTGAAATCTTAAGCTGAAAATATGCACAGACAAACACACATGGACACACACTGAGTTAGCACAGTCAGGCAGAAACATTATTTCGAATTATGGAAATCATGGCTAGCGCCCAGGCACTTGGGGAATAACCTAATATATTGACATCCTGGGCTAACCTTTGACAGGCAGCTGTCAACAACATAAACTCTGTCTGGCAAGGAGCTCCCACTCTCTTATGCCATTCTGTGTCATTTTGAGTTATTCCTGATCTGATTACACACTCACACACACCCAAAGAGAGAGAGAGAAAGAGGTAGAGAGAGAGCGACAAACAAAAACAAGGAAATTTGCATAGAAATTATTTTGGATATTTTATATCTTCAAAGAGAAAGAAAACTGTTTCAATTTAGATAAATTGCCAGAGTTATGACAACGTGTAGACAATGTGTGTGAAAGAAAATTGTTTATGACAGTTGGAATTTTGCGATTTATGGTGACATGCGAAAGGGAGAAAAAAAGAAGTCATCAGTTGGTTAATGAAAAACGTATCCCCACATCAGATCAAGAAAAAAAGGAAAAGGAAAAACGCATGGGCATTTGTGTGCGCGTGTGTGTGTGTGTGCGCGTGTGTGTGTGTGTGTGTGCCGTAACAACGCCTAACTCCTTCCAACTCTTCCACCTCTGTAATTGCATTAAGCACTCACACGAACGCGCACACATCCCGCAGAGGAACAGAGAGAAATAAAGCGGGAGAGAGAATGAGAGAGTGAGAAAGGAAATGTAAAATGTAAAAGTGGGAGAGTAAAGTCGAACGAGTGCTTCGAGCTGTCACATGAAATGTCCTTCTCGGCAAAAACTTTTTAATTGACATCCAATAAAATTCACATTTATAACTCCCTAGCAGCGGGAGAAAAAGGCAAAATTAAATTTAATTGCTCAGCCAGGCAGAAATGCAGTTTTTATTTCACTTCTTCCCCCTCCACCACCCCTTCCCTATTTACACACCTCGCCGAACTACGCCTTTTTCGTTAATACTAATCCCCAATGCCGATCGCTCTGTCATTCCTTGTAGGACTACCACGACGACATACGCCAAGAGCAGATGTGGGAAATGCAGGCACTGACATCAACTCCAGCTTTGGGCGGCCACCTGGATGACTCACAGAGTCCCACCACTACCCAAAATACCCAAATCCATACCCATCGAGGATTGGCCGACATGGATACATCCAATGATGATAAATCGGACAACGATGCCAGCGGCATGGATTGCCTTTCGCCGGACAAACTTGATTGCAGTCAGTCATGCACTAGCAGCAGCAGCGAGCAACAACAACAGCAACAGCAACAACAACAACAACAACATCAGCAACATCATCATTTCCATCAGCTGCTACAGGCCCACAGCGGTGCAAATGCAGCGGCAGCCGCTGCAGCAGCTGCTGCAGCCTGCGGTGACCATATAACCGGACAGGCCACAACGCCGGCGACAGCAGCAGCAGCATGTGAGTATATAGAAACTGAGAGATAACACAGCCCAGCCCTACCCCTCCCTGCCCCTGGGGTACAAAAAATGGAAATTATTCCACATCAGATGAAACTGGCATGGGGCATTCTGCAACGAGAATTTTGTTTGGTCAGCTCATGTGTCTTCGCATATTCTCTGACAATACACAAACGTAGGAGCCCCAAATTTGTGGCTTCCTTTGATTTCAGATCAGAAAAGTCACTTGCTGGGCTTAGTCCAATAAGCAGTTTTTTGTTATAAGCCAAAAGTGCCCACTTCAAAAAGTGCATCAAAGAGAATAAGTGACATTGCTTTAGAATGAAAAAAAACCCAAATTTGAAATCTGTTAATTCCATTGAGATTCGTCCTGATAGGACCCTTTGTTTAGGCATTGAGTATTCCTTTTAAAACCTATAAGTTTGGGGTTTGGGGAATTCTGCTTTAGCTAAGAAGTTTTTAAAAGTTTCCAGTGTATTCTGAACAATTTAAAAGATTTACACAATATTTCTACAATTTATATGAAATATTTTCAGATAGATATACCAGAAATATGTATGTGTTATTTTTTAAATATCTGATATCTTCATTTCGATAGTGAAAGTAACCCTCTGCCTTTCCTTGGCTGAATGTAAAAGTTGACTAATTGTAGATAGTTTAGCGAATGCAAAGAAAAATAAGCAAAAACTTAGCCTAAGCAATGGATTAACCTAAATTATTACTGATCCGCAAATTGCCAATCTCGATTTGTCACAGTGCATACCACAGCCATGGCGGTGGCTTTGCAGCATCAACTGACAGCAGCTGGAATAGGTGGACTCTTAAAGCCAGCGGCAACAGCCTCAATGCAAGGATTGTCCACTGCCACCCAGGCGACACATGCAGTTCAGGCGGCACTGCAATTGCCTGGCAACGGCAATGGCATGGGCGTTGGAGATGGAGGGGATGCCAGCACCTCGACACTGACTCTGCTGGAGCCGCCTGGTGCGACGCTTTTGCATCCGGCATTGCGTAATGTGAAAACCATCAATATAGGTGAGAAATTGATCCATTTGGAAAGGAGAGACAGAGAGATAGAGAGTGAGAGAGAGAGAGAAAGAGAGAAGTGAGTTGGCATTAGGTACGAAAGCTGATGCTAATCTCTATCCGATAGGTGGTGGCTTGGGACGCAAGCGTCCGTTATTGGGTGTACCGAGGACTGGCATGAATCCCACAAAGCGAACGGTGATGAGTTTACTGGCCAGAGCCAAGAACTCACAGGCCCTGCACACGGTCAGGCAGCCGATGGTGACCACAACCAGTTTTGCTGAGTAAGTTGACTCTCTTCCCACCCCGTCCCATATCTCCCCGCTTTTTGCTTAGGTTTATGTGTTCGACTGTTGTTTCCTGGCAATTCGCAGACCCTTGCAAATGCTGGCCGCCTCACCTTTCATCATTCCACATCATCAGGCAGTGGATCAGTCGATCATAGCTCTGCCCAAGGAAAGTCTAGCCCAAGGGGTTTAACCCTATGACATCTACCAGATGCTGCGCACTGATGGTCCTACCTGACGACCGCCTACAATTCGCCCCGCCTCCTTCTTTTAAAGACAAACACACACACAGAATCACACTCAAGCCAAGAAGAAAACTTTAATCAAGAATGAATTTTCTCTGAATTGACTATGACTTTTTGATGCAAAAGAAACCAAAAAGTAAAGAGCATCAAGAAGTTTCTTACCCAAAAATATTTAGGGACTACAAACTGTATGCGATATTATTATTTTGAAATAAATTTTCCAAAAAAAAAAAAGAGAAAAAAGAAAACGAACGAAAAACTTATTTGCCACAGAAATTGTTTTATTGCCCTAAAAATAAACTAAACTAAATTAGTGTCAAATTAAAAAGTGAACGAAACATAAAACAAACTTAAATAGAAATAAATTGTAAACGCAATTACTTTAAATAAATTACTTTAAAATAAATATACACACAAAAAAAAAGATTACAAAAAATATATACATACATGTACTTATTCTATATATATATATACATATATATATATATATGTATAGTAAAAGAAAAACAAAACATATACTAAATTGATAATAATTGAGATACATTTTTAAGCAGCATTGAAAACTCAAATGTCCCCAGAACTTAATTGATCATTCATAATGATGGATCCCACCGCCTTTAACTTGCTTTGCGGTTTCAGTTTTTCCCGTACAACAACAAGTTTCTCAGACATCGAAGAGCAGCGAGAGCGAGACAGAAACAGCGAGAAAAGAGAGAGATATTAAGAGAAAGATCATTTCATTTTGTTAAATGAATGAGTATATTTTATAAACAAAACGAAACAACAACAAAAAACGAGCAAACAAAAATCGTAGTAATCAAAAATTTAAATTTCTTCTCATTTCTTCCACAAAATGCTGTCTTCAATTGTATAGAGTAAATAATAAACGACAAAACATAAAGGAATTTCCACAAAAAAACAACAAAAGAATGTTATCTATTTTGCACAATAATTCAAACAAAAAAAAAACAAAAAGACGACAACAAGAAACATTTTTAGCAAACCAGAGAAAAGAAAAAACGAACATCTGTTCAATCATTTCATAAATAAATCAAATAGAATTTAACAAAAACAAAACTATATTTGTATGTTTGAAGCAAAAACCACTCCAGTCACTTAATTGTGCACACCTACCATAACCGATATACAAAATACATGCATAAAACTCTTGATATATACAGTGGTTCCAACGCCAAATCGGACAAGACTTTGTGTTTATTAAAATTAGTTTTTTCTTTATTACTAAGTTACTTATTTTAAGTTTTAATATTTTTCCTTAAATTATGAAGGCTTATCTTACTAAAACAAAAAAAAAAAATTCCAAATTTGAAACACTAACATTTTTTAAAATTAAAAAACGATCAAGACAACGATCCCAAGCACACGTCAATGGTAGCTAAGCTCTGGCTAATACATAATTGCCCCAAACTACTTCAAACGCCTGCCCAGAGCCCGGATATTAACGTCATTGAAAATCTTTGGGAAGTTTTGGTTAGGAAAGTATACCAAAACCGGTACAGCACGGTTGACCAATTGAAAGAGGGGTTACTGGCAGCTTGGAATTCAATAGAGCCAGAGATCTGCTCGAATTTGATCAAATCAGTCCCCAATCGCTTGCAGGCTATAATAGCTAACAAAGGTTTTGCAACCAAATATTAAATATTAAGTTTTTCTTTTTTTTTTTAGTTGTTTTTCTTGCTCTTTTCATTTGTCCGATTTGGCGTTGAAGCTCAAAATCGGACTTGTTATTCGTTTTTTAATTTTAAAAAATGTTAGTGTTTCAAATTTGGAATTTTTTTTTTTTGTTTTAGTAAGATAAGCCTTCATAAATTTAAGGAAAAATATTAAAACTTAAAATAAGTAACTTAGTAATAAAGAAAAAACTAATTTTAATAAACACAAAGTCTTGTCCGATTTGGCGTTGGAACCACTGTATATATTTATATACGAGGGCATAGCAAGAAGAGACACTCATACGAAATGAACGTGTGAAAAGCCCTAAAAGATGATCTACTATCTGGCAACGCCCCACAAAATTGTTCTTTGTTGTTATCTGGCAACGCCCCACACACTAAACTGCTTGTTTTGTTGTGACTGTACAAAAAATAAAATGAAATTATTAGATCTTCATGCTATGCCCCTGCATATAATATAAAATAAATGTTTAAAAATTTAATCAAAACGCATATTTACAAAGCAAAAGCAAATAAATAATATTGATGTGTTAAAAGATAAAGCCAAAAACCAAAAAAAAAAAGTAAAAACAAAATCCGTGTGTAAAGTCCTAAACAAGTAGAGTTCAAATACAAATTATGCAAACTTAAAAAAAAAAAAAAAAAAACCAACCGAGAAAACAATTGAAAACTAACACACAAATTGATTTACAGCCAAACAAAACAAAGCAAAACACCACCACACAGCTTCGAGCTATTTCAAAAAATAAATGCAATATTTTAAAAATACCAGAAAAATTATAACTTAACTTTCTTTTCAATATTCAATTTAATACAGCGTCGTCATTTCCAACCAACTGCCAGGAAATTGCCTCAAAAGGTAACGTCTGATCGTTTCAAAAAGCGCCAAAACGATCACAAAAGGCCAAATGTAACTAATGAAGGTTATCGCACTAAAACGATAAACTCTTAATGAAAAATCGTTTTATGAATGATTATTATTTTCAGCTTACTTTTCAATTGGCACCAAATGCACAAAATGACGCAAATCAACGAATTGCAAAAGAAAGCAAAAGATCAACAAATATATGACACAAATATTAAGTAAAATATTTGCAAAGCCATGATATAAGAGATTCGCTCTTCCAGTTTTGCAAAGAATCAAATTTGTGCATTGCATAATGATAATGGTCATAAGGGACACGGTGGACATTTGATTTTGCAAATATTTACGAGCCACTGAGGTCTAAGAAAAGAAGAAAGTTCTTAAATGGAAATTCTCTAATGTTGTTTTTGTAATAAACACTCACCCACTCTTGTCCATAACTATCGGTAATATCATTATTTGCATCATTATACCATTCCAAGCTAAGACCCATTAAGGTGCCTGGCAAAAATCCATTTTCAGTCATGTAGATAAAGTATATGGTAAAGACAGCTGCTGCCTCAATGGATCCAACTATTACAAACGCCACCATGATTATTCTAGGCAAAAAAAAATATCTTTAAGTACAATTATATCGTCTCGTTTTATCTCCAAATTATGGCGCCATACATCATTAGTCGGTATTTACGAAGAGGAAATAAATGCTACATGCCTAAGACCCCCCTCTTACCTAGATACTGCGCTCGGCCCTGACTGGGCCTATAAAGTAAGTCACAATCCTAAGCCCTTTAGAGGTTCCAATCTGTTTGCTCTAAGTTTGACTCACAGGATTAACTTATTTTGGGAAAAAAAGTATCTACTAGGCTCTAAGATCTAAGACTATCTTCTACCAATTTGAGTTTAATTTTGAGTCCAACGAAAAAAAGTTTGATTGCTGATTTAGGAAAGAAAGAGTTGCTTTCTAAATAAATAAATAAATATAATCCCAACCCAAAACATTTTCAATGAACTAAAGCTAGCATAAACGAATATTCAGAAGATTTTTCTACATAAATAAATGGTCAAAAGCTTTTAGACAGATGGTATAGCAAAGAACTTAAGTTAAAGTTCTTTTACCAACATTCGAAATTCAAATTAAACCCATACAAACCGTCGATTAACAATAAAATCGTCGTCAATTTTTGGCTTCTGTTTCATTAAATTCTCCTCAGCCTTCTCATAGAACAAAGCGAGGCTAGGCAGCTGCAATTGGAGTAACATTGGGAAAAAATGTAATTACATTTGGTGAGGAATTACTTACCATGTTGACGAGAAAAGCGATTATAAAGACTACCGTGACATATATACGATAAGGCATTTTAAATATGATAAATGAGATATGAACTAAAACTATGGTTATATTGGTGGAGAGGCAATAGGTTATGGCCTTTTTCAGGTTCTCATACATCAGGCGACTCATCTCGATGGCATTGACCAGTGAGACAAAATTACTATCCAATAGTATCATATCCGCACATGAGACACTTGTGTGTGTCGAATCTGCCTTGGCCACGCCCACATTGGCACGCCTTATGGCAGGAGTATAATAGACACCCGACCCAACGACAGTGACAATGGCGCCCAATTGCTGACAGACGTCGACAATCATGTGGCGCTGGGCCGTTGTGGTGGCCGCAAAAACCAAATCAATGTGGGCCAATAGCAGTTGCTGGATATGGAAGCGTTGATGATGCATCTTCCTTTGGACATAATCGCGCATATTGATAACGGCGGCGGTTACAAGACTGCGTTTCACCTGCGACTTATCGATGTTCAGACGCCTGGCGACATCCTCCAGAGTCTCACTGTCGGGACCAATTATGCCCACATATCTGGCTATATTCTGGGCGGCATTGACATTCTGGCGTGTGCATAAAACTAATTTAATGCCCGCTGTCCGACAATTGCCAACAGCTGTGGACAACTGAGCCCTAGGAGGATCATGGGCAGCAATGAGACCCAGAAATCTCAACGAAGAGATATTGATATTGAGGAAGTCCTTAAAGGCAGTTGTGTTCGTTGTCTCATAACCAAAGGCAGAGCGTGAGACACGCTTGAGTTCCAATTCCTCGTCCAGCTCCTTGTAGGCAAAGGCACAGACTTGTCGGCCAGCCTGAGTCAACTGGAAAGCCACATCCTCAATGGAGTAGTAGAGATTATCATCCAGCAGAATTTCCTCATCGTTAACCGCATAGGTGCTGCAATAACTCAGCACAGCTTTGTATCTTCCCTTCATCAGCAATATATACTTGATGGCCCCAATCTCGTCGTGGGTCTTGTGCACTGTCACATGAATCTGATCCAAAACATTGTAGCTCTTATTGGCCACCAGCTCGTGATCACGACGCAGTTGATCAATATCATCGATAATGGGTAGAGCGAATTTCAGAAAGGCTATATCTTCGCCACTGCCATACATGGCCTTCTTTGGCTTGGGCACACCATCCGTGCCAGGACTGATGACCGCATCATTGCACAACACGGAAACACGGATCAGTTCAAGAAAACGTGGCCCCATTTTATCCACATCCACATCTCTCGCTCTGAAGAGATCTGCATTGACAAATATCTCTGAGACGCGCATTCGGTTCACAGTCAAAGTCCCTGTCAAATCGGAGCAGATGACTGTGGTCAAACCCAAAGTGCTGGTGGATTCCAAATTCCTAATATAGCAATTGCCCTTCATCATTCGATTGGATATGTGAACCATGCCAAAGTACATGACAGTGGGCAGGAACAAGGGTATCAAAGCAATCATTAAACCCAAATTGAAGCGAAAGGTGAGTTTATACGTCAGACCAGGCATTGTTATAGTGCAAATAAAAGTGAAGAATAGCAAAATTCCCACCACAGCAGTGCAGTAGGTGATCTATGTATATGAAGGAATCGATTAAGATGTACCATTAGGAAATTGGATTCCCACCTGCTTCATATGCTTTCTAACCCTACTTGGGGGACGTCGTTCCATGCTTAGGCGAGCCATTTGTCCAACCTCCGTATCATTGCCACACGCTATTGCTAATCCCAGGCCATGGCCCTTCATCACATGACTGCAAGCGAAGCCCACATTGCTGCACAACCATTTCGATATGGCCTGAGGTTTGCGAACTTTTGATTTATGAGTTTTCATTGCTTTATTTATATAACAGTAAAATTCATGACCAATTGATATAATTTGGCGAGGCAACTGGATCAATAATTTCAGGTTTCGACAGACCCATTAGGGCAACATTATTCATCTCCAGGCCATGGGCACTAAAGAAGCGCACATCCGCCGAAAGGCGTTGACCAAACGAAATGACCAGCACATCACCGATAACCACATCCTCCGTTAAAATAATCCGTTTATGGCCATCTCTTATGACCGTACAGTACATGGGCATTAATTCATTGAAGGCGACCACCACAGCAAAGTCCTTATTTGCCTGAAGATAACGATAGGTGCCAGAGATAAATAAATTCATTAATAACACAGTTCCCGCAATTAAATACTCTCGATCAGCAGCCACAGTTGGATAATATAGAGCCTCCACATAATATGTTATAAAGCACAAAATCGAACTCAGAAGTATAATAATGCCAAAGCCATAGAAACAATTATTTATAAACTTGAGCAACTTTGATTCGGATTCGGGTAATTTGAATTTATTTTTACCATATCTGGCCAAACGTCTCTCTGCCGTTTTTCTAGTTAACCCCTTAATAAAGCACAAATGAGGAAGGTAATAGGTTGGTATACAGCCACAGAACCTACTTACCATCGATGAACTTGTTTCTAGCTTTTGACAGAGATCCTGAAACGGCCAGACATGCAAATAAGGACCATACAAACTCAACCATAGTTCGCTATCCGATCTTTTTAGGATTGGCTTCGACCTTTGGCTTGGCTCTATTCTCTTTCGATGTCTTAAATATCGTCGCATATCTCACACATTTATCTCTGATATGAAAGTCAATGTCACCTTTGTTTGAATTCGCCCTTTCCTATTTCCGATTTGTATTGATTTGTCTTGTCTTTTGTGTCGAAATGGTCATAAAAAGTTCTCACACTCGAAATTTTGCCACATAAAAATTGGCCCTGCATTGCCTTTTTGGGGGCGGCATATTAGAGGTCATAACCGTCGGCATGAAAACAATCTTAAAATATACCTCGGGGAGTAGTCACATACCACACAAACAGGCAACACACACCAAACAGTCGTATTGCCATTCCATATTGGTATTGAGAGTTCGAGCTGGGACTGACATTGACACGGAGTCTCAGTTGCCGTTGTTGTGGTTTATGGCCTCGTTTAATAAGCCATCAAATTTCATCGGTATGAAGTAAAATACAGATAAAACATACATTTGCATATATTTATGTGTGGATGCTCGAGCAAGAAGGGCGCACATAAATATCCAATACCTTGGACGATAAATTTCAAACGCCGATTTTAAGTTGAAATTTGGGAAATTGGAGTTACATTTGGAAATAATAGGGGATGCAAATATATCAAGCTTTAATTTTTTACTAATTGAAATGTGTAAGCGCAGTTGTTAAATGTTATCACCAAGGGAGATCAATTCAACAATAAGAAAAGCGATGAGCCAGTTTTATGATAACGATATTTTTTGGTATGGATGGTGTAAGATAAAGAGAATATGTTCTTAACAATGCCATCAGTAAATTAATTTTTAAAGTTTTCAATTTCGATTAATGATACAACTAGAAATAATATAACATCAGCATTCAGTCGGCATTTTATTGGTATTGCAATTAAGACCATTGATTTTATTTTCCTCAAATGTTTAGTGAGGGAATTAATATAAGAGCAAGACTAAAAACGATGTTTAACTGACATTGAAAGACATAGAAAAGGATAGCGGCCAAACAATCCTTCCAAAAGGTTATATTAAAGAATAAAACTAGTGTAAACCTTCGTTTTAATTTCGACAAAGAAATAGATCAAACAGTTTGGACAGAAATATTTCGTGCCGTATTTTATATTTCCCGCCAATAGCATGTTAACGGCAGCGCTACCATATAGTTTATCACGACTACTCAAATTGAGCTGCCACCATCTGGCAGCGCTGGCGTGTATACACAAATCAAAGATGAGGGATAATGAACGAACCACTAACGTAAATTTAACTCATCTCTAACAAAAATTTTTTGTAAAAGAAAAAACTCAATTTAAATACTAATGCTACAAATAAGCGCTCAATCTGGAGCGCCTGTAGCACTAAATCAGCAACGACTGTCCGTTTCCTTGGCGAGCGACTGAAAAAATCATGTCCACCTCAAATGGTGGCGTCAGCGGCGGGGGTGGCGTCATATCGGCTGGCGATTGGATTTGCCCAGAATTTGAGTGAGTGAGCGTAAAGATTCAAGGATAATAACGATTATCATCAGTTTCGGCAATACTTTATGGCCAATTGATATTGTTAAAACCATATACTTGCATACTAAATTGCTTTTCTTTTCAGCTGCCAGCATTTGAACTTTGCGCGTCGCACACAATGCAATAAATGCAATCGCGACAGAGACTGGGATGACAACAGCAGCGAAGCGAAAGGTGAGTTTATACGTCAGACCAGGCATTGTTATAGTGCAAATAAAAGTGAAGAATAGCAAAATTCCCACCACAGCAGTGCAGTAGGTGATCTATGTATATGAAGGAATCGATTAAGATGTACCATTAGGAAATTGGATTCCCACCTGCTTCATATGCTTTCTAACCCTACTTGGGGGACGTCGTTCCATGCTTAGGCGAGCCATTTGTCCAACCTCCGTATCATTGCCACACGCTATTGCTAATCCCAGGCCATGGCCCTTCATCACATGACTGCAAGCGAAGCCCACATTGCTGCACAACCATTTCGATATGGCCTGAGGTTTGCGAACTTTTGATTTATGAGTTTTCATTGCTTTATTTATATAACAGTAAAATTCATGACCAATTGATATAATTTGGCGAGGCAACTGGATCAATAATTTCAGGTTTCGACAGACCCATTAGGGCAACATTATTCATCTCCAGGCCATGGGCACTAAAGAAGCGCACATCCGCCGAAAGGCGTTGACCAAACGAAATGACCAGCACATCACCGATAACCACATCCTCCGTTAAAATAATCCGTTTATGGCCATCTCTTATGACCGTACAGTACATGGGCATTAATTCATTGAAGGCGACCACCACAGCAAAGTCCTTATTTGCCTGAAGATAACGATAGGTGCCAGAGATAAATAAATTCATTAATAACACAGTTCCCGCAATTAAATACTCTCGATCAGCAGCCACAGTTGGATAATATAGAGCCTCCACATAATATGTTATAAAGCACAAAATCGAACTCAGAAGTATAATAATGCCAAAGCCATAGAAACAATTATTTATAAACTTGAGCAACTTTGATTCGGATTCGGGTAATTTGAATTTATTTTTACCATATCTGGCCAAACGTCTCTCTGCCGTTTTTCTAGTTAACCCCTTAATAAAGCACAAATGAGGAAGGTAATAGGTTGGTATACAGCCACAGAACCTACTTACCATCGATGAACTTGTTTCTAGCTTTTGACAGAGATCCTGAAACGGCCAGACATGCAAATAAGGACCATACAAACTCAACCATAGTTCGCTATCCGATCTTTTTAGGATTGGCTTCGACCTTTGGCTTGGCTCTATTCTCTTTCGATGTCTTAAATATCGTCGCATATCTCACACATTTATCTCTGATATGAAAGTCAATGTCACCTTTGTTTGAATTCGCCCTTTCCTATTTCCGATTTGTATTGATTTGTCTTGTCTTTTGTGTCGAAATGGTCATAAAAAGTTCTCACACTCGAAATTTTGCCACATAAAAATTGGCCCTGCATTGCCTTTTTTCGACAAAGAAATAGATCAAACAGTTTGGACAGAAATATTTCGTGCCGTATTTTATATTTCCCGCCAATAGCATGTTAACGGCAGCGCTACCATATAGTTTATCACGACTACTCAAATTGAGCTGCCACCATCTGGCAGCGCTGGCGTGTATACACAAATCAAAGATGAGGGATAATGAACGAACCACTAACGTAAATTTAACTCATCTCTAACAAAAATTTTTTGTAAAAGAAAAAACTCAATTTAAATACTAATGCTACAAATAAGCGCTCAATCTGGAGCGCCTGTAGCACTAAATCAGCAACGACTGTCCGTTTCCTTGGCGAGCGACTGAAAAAATCATGTCCACCTCAAATGGTGGCGTCAGCGGCGGGGGTGGCGTCATATCGGCTGGCGATTGGATTTGCCCAGAATTTGAGTGAGTGAGCGTAAAGATTCAAGGATAATAACGATTATCATCAGTTTCGGCAATACTTTATGGCCAATTGATATTGTTAAAACCATATACTTGCATACTAAATTGCTTTTCTTTTCAGCTGCCAGCATTTGAACTTTGCGCGTCGCACACAATGCAATAAATGCAATCGCGACAGAGACTGGGATGACAACAGCAGCGGCAAAGGAGAGAAGCCGGAAAAGGAGCGGGATAGAGAACGCGAGCGCGGCAGTAGCAGCAGTAGTAGTTCAAGCAAAAAGAAACTAGGCACAGAGATTGGGAAAGCGGCGGCTGATAAGTCTCGGGGCCTCTTTACTGCGGAGGATTGGCAGTGCAGCAAATGCGCCAATGTGAACTGGGCACGACGACAAACCTGCAACATGTGTAATGCCCCCAAATTTTCGGATGTGGAAGAGCGAACAGGTGAGCGCTGTGTTTAAAAAGTGAGAGACAAAATTAATGCAATTATTGTTAGGTTTCGGTGGTGGCTACAATGATCGCGGAGTGGTGGAGTATAAGGATCGCCAGGATTCAGATAGTGAATACGACGAATTTGGACGCCGCAAGAAGCGCAAAAACCATGACGATCATGACAACGATGAACCCAAGAGAAGACGAGAGGCAGTCGAAAAGGATAATGA
This sequence comes from Drosophila nebulosa, assembly GCA_024703675.1. Classification (NCBI taxonomy): domain Eukaryota; kingdom Metazoa; phylum Arthropoda; class Insecta; order Diptera; family Drosophilidae; genus Drosophila; species Drosophila nebulosa. The sequence continues at coordinate 8,243,181 of CM045725.1, read as the reverse complement.
CGACGACGATGAGGAAGATGATGATGATGATGGCGATTTGTCCAAATATGATCTTTGGGGTGACAATGAAGTCTCCACTTTGGATGATAAGGAGAAAAAGAATAAAAAGCAATCTACGCCAACGCGAGAAACGGAAAAGCGTCGAGAACGTAAAAAATCTAATTCTTCTGTAACCTCCTCTTCCTCATCATCTAGTTCCAATTCATATAGTTCGAGCGGAGATTCCTCCTCTTCATCGTCGTCATCATCTTCTAGCTCCAGCAGCTCCAATAGCGGCAAGAAGAAATCACATTAACTCTAAAATTCTATCACGACTTCCTCCCCTCGAACTCTTTTAACCACAGTAAACACTTTTTCAGCCAGATATCTACGAACATAATAAACAATTCACTTAATTTAAGCAATTTTTGCAAAACTTTTTTGTATATTTTAGTTAATTGTAACTTTCATCGTTCTTTTGTCGGATTGCTGCCTGGGCTAGTTCTTCTCTCAGCTTAATGAGCTGATCCAGTTCCTTCTTGGCATCATTGATTTGCTTCTCGGTGACTGTCACTGGTACCTCACAGGCGATTTGCTCCTTGCGCACAAATTCCATTTTTTTGATGGCCTCCTCAATAAACGGAATTTGTTGTGCCTTTAGCTCCTCGTGATAGGCATCCATTCGCTCCTCTTTCAATTGATTGCAATAGATGTCGGTCAATTTTTGCAAGGATTCCTTGCGCGTGATCCAATGGAAATGTGCAGGCGGAGGCTTATAAACCAGGTCCAACTTCTCTAAGATCCACTCAAAACGAGGATAGTCCCATCGTCTTAGATATTTAAGGAACTTCTTGCGCTTATCGATAAGCTCCTTGAGGCGCACTTTAATTATCTTGTCTCGTGGACGCACATCCATGTGTTCCTGATAGCGACGAATTGTAGCCGTCATTTTAGCCACTTAAACAGTTAAAAATTCTTATTAATTCTTATTATTATTAACAAAAAGAAGATTAATTTCACTAAGTTCCTACGTTTCGCCTCCATGGATCCATAGTCCTGAGCATGCCTTTGCACCTCCTTGACCATCTCATCCCGGTAGAATTTTGTGGTCAAATAGCTGGGATTGTTGGCTAGCCGGAACATGGATTTTACAGTTTCAGAAGCTCTATAAAGAGTTTTTATATATGACAATGCTTATTTTTAAAGAGATTACTATTACTTACCCCTCCAATTCCTTGCAATCTTTGAATTCCAGCAAAGTCTCATCGGGATTCAAGGGAGACAATTTGGATAGATCACCGCTCTTTTCTGGCTTAATGCACGATATTTTCTCGGGTCGAACCCATTTGATTTTTAGGTCCGATTTAAAGGCATATTCGCGTATGAATTGGCGCGGCCCAGCCTGCGCTATGCTTAAAAATTTATTCATGAAATTAAATGTTTTACTAATTTCAACTTCTCGCTAAGGTTATATCACGGTGCAGAGTGTACATAGCATTTGCGGTGGGAATAATCAGCTGGATATTCTAGAGACGGACCGCGAACTTACTCACTGTTAAAAAATATCGAAAAGAAATTAAACAATTGTTTTGCTTAATCTATGGTTGTGAAACAATAAAGAAATCAAATTAAATATTTAATATCACAATTCGGGCTATTAAAATACAGTGTCAAGCAATTAAATATTTGTTAACACAAATTTGTATATCTTTAATATCGCAATGAGTTGGCAGCGCAGACTTGCGCAAGTGTGTACACACTTCATTTCTTAAACAGATGCAACGCGAGTTGTTGTTTTCGTCAGAATTTTATCTTAAAAAGCAATTATTTGGAAAACTAAAAAAACCGTGATAATTTTACCATTCCTACAACATGCTCCCCGCTCCTCACATGCTGCAGCAGTCCTCGACGTCATCTGCGGGCGTCGGCTCCTCCAGCTCATCATCGCGGACCATGTCTTTAATGGAGAAGCAAAAATATATTGAAGATTATGATTTCCCCTACTGCGATGAGAGTAGTAAATATGAAAAAGTTGCCAAAATAGGTCAAGGAACCTTTGGGTAAGTCAAAACAGAGTGCTTGCTTTAGATCAAATACAATTTAACCTGTTTTATATTTTTAGCGAAGTGTTCAAGGCACGCGAGAAAAAGAGTAACAAAAAATTTGTGGCCATGAAAAAAGTGCTAATGGACAACGAAAAGGAAGGGGTGAGTTATATACATTCACACTCCAATACTGGACTATCAGGAATCCAATCCCATATCGTCCATGTTAGTTTCCCATCACTGCCTTGCGAGAGATTCGCATCCTTCAACTGCTAAAGCATGAAAATGTGGTCAATCTGATAGAGATTTGCCGCACCAAGGCCACAGCAACCAATGGCTATAGGTCTACTTTCTATTTGGTTTTCGATTTCTGTGAGCACGATCTGGCTGGCCTTCTGTCCAACATGAATGTAAAATTTAGCCTAGGGGAAATAAAGAAAGTCATGCAGCAGCTGCTCAATGGCCTCTATTACATACACAGTAATAAGGTAGGTAAAGTGGAATTGTCTATTTTGATTTATAATCCAAATCCATATTTTGCTTTATTTAGATCCTGCATCGTGATATGAAAGCGGCGAACGTTTTGATAACCAAGCATGGCATCTTGAAGTTGGCCGATTTCGGTTTGGCTCGCGCATTTAGTATACCCAAAAATGATTCTAAAAATCGCTATACGAATCGCGTAGTAACCCTGTGGTATCGTCCTCCAGAGCTATTATTGGGTGATAGAAATTACGGCCCGCCCGTAGATATGTGGGGAGCTGGCTGCATTATGGCCGAGATGTGGACAAGATCTCCGATAATGCAAGGCAATACGGAGCAACAGCAATTGACTTTTATTTCCCAGCTGTGTGGCTCATTTACACCTGATGTGTGGCCTGGGGTAGAAGAGCTGGAATTATACAAATCCATTGAATTGCCAAAGAATCAGAAACGTCGCGTCAAGGAGCGTTTACGTCCCTATGTCAAAGATCCCACTGGCTGTGATTTGCTCGATAAACTTCTGACCTTAGACCCAAAGAAGCGCATCGATGCGGATACAGCTCTGAATCATGACTTCTTTTGGACTGATCCCATGCCCAGTGATTTGAGCAAGATGTTGTCGCAGCATTTGCAAAGCATGTTTGAGTACCTGGCCCAGCCACGACGGTCGAATCAGATGAGGAATTATCATCAACAGTTGACCAATCAGAAGCCACAAGATAATAGCATGATCGATAGAGTCTGGTAGTTAAGCTTCATTATACATATATGCAAACATATATAGAATTTAATATAAGTTAAGAAACAAATTCTCAAAATTCGTTGCTTTTTCTTCATCTAGTTCGGTTTTCATGGCGCGGTAATGTAATTTGAATACTCACTGTTAACTCACAGCAACCATGTTAATAACAGAATGTAAAAAGTTAACACTTGCGAGTTCTGAAACGCGGTCACACTAAATTTGAAATGTAAAGAGAAATGCACGTTGAAAGTGTAAACAAGGCAAAAAAAGCGGAGAAGAAAAAACGTAGATGCTTGGCCATCATAAAGAGTGACTGCCAGGTGGAAGCGAGTGAGACGCCGACCCGCTTCCTGGCTATACTCAATGTTGGTCTTAGCAATGGCCTAAGCGAAGAAGTTTTGCTGGATGCGGCATTAGGAACTAGCGGCAAAGTGTCACAAGTGGACATGATACCAGGCAAATCCTATTGTTTCCTTACCTGTTGCACACCCCAAGATGCACAGCTGATTTACGAGGGTATGCACAATGTGGCCCACATAGGTCAAGACGGAGCAGTGACCTATTTGAGTTATGTGAAAGCAGTGCCAATTTTGCAGGCAGAAAACCAATGGACCCGGCCACTGCCCAGCGGACTTATACTTTTGAAGGACTTTGTCAGCATAGCAGAGGAAGCAGATCTTTTGGCAGCCATTGCTTGTAAAGACCAGAACCGAGATAAGGAGGAGAGTAGTCTTAAGCATCGCAGAGTCAGGCATTATGGCTATGAATTTCTCTACGGGATTAACAACGTGGATCCCAATAAGCCTTTGGAGCATCAGCCGATTCCAAGAGATTGTGACTTTCTCTGGTCCCGTCTACGTGATTCTAAGTGCTCGGACAATTGGGATTGGGCTCAGCCAGATCAATTGACAGTGAATGTCTATGAACCGGGACATGGCATACCTCCACATGTTGACACCCATAGTGCCTTCTTGGATCCAATACTGTCGCTCTCCCTGCAATCTGATGTGGTAATGGATTTCCGGAGAAGACGAGAAACCGTTTCCCTGCTTCTGCCACGTCGTTCACTGCTGATTATGTCCGGAGAGGCTCGCTACGACTGGAGTCACGGCATTAAGCCCAAGTATTTGGACGTTGTGCCCACCGCAGATGGAAATTTGACCACCCGACCACGTAGCCAAAGAACTTCTTTGACTTTCCGTTGCCTGAGGCGACCAAGTGTGTGCAGTTGCTCTTTTCCCCAACTCTGCGACACCAGGCAAACCAGTCAATCCCAAACGCAAGATCTATCCCATCAGGCTACAAGTTTGGAGCAACAAAATGTACATGAGGTCTATGATAAAATCTCTCAGCATTTTAGTGAGACTCGTCATTCGCCGTGGCCTCAAGTGGTGCAGTTTTTGGACTCTTTCAAGCCTCAGTCTACAATTCTGGATGTTGGATGCGGCAACGGCAAGTATCTTAACTGTAACACACAGCTTCTGGCCATGGGTTGTGACCGCTCTCGAGGCCTTCTAGAGGTGGGACGTGCCAGGGGATTCCAAATTTTTCGCTGCGATTGCCTAAGTCTGCCCGTGCGTTCGGCCAGCATAGATGGTTGCATTAGCATTGCTGTCATCCATCATTTAGCCACTTCTGAACGACGTTTGGCAGCTCTTCGAGAAATGGCCCGTGTTCTGCGACCTGGTGGTCGTGCTCTAGTCTATGTCTGGGCTAAAGATCAGCGTCGAAACAATAAGAAATCGGCCTATCTCAGGCAAAACAAGGCGGTGAACAAGCAACGTGCCACAGAACAAGAGCAACGGCAAAAGCAGCAAAAGGAAATGGAATCTATGCAGTCAGAACCTCAAAATCACAGCTCATCGTTGCCCATTCACACCAATCGCACGGAGTTTCAACAACAAGACGTTCTAGTGCCTTGGAAAACGAAAGATATCCAGAGTACAACATTCTTGCGTTATTATCATGTCTTTGAAGAACAAGAGCTGGAAAAATTGGTCAATCAATTGGCAACAGAAATTGAGCTAATCAAAAGTTACTATGATCAGGGTAATCATTGTGTGATTTTTAAGAAGCTATAAGATTTTTTATGCAATTTATATTAAAATCTTTGTAGAAAACTTAAGCTAATAAGATTAATAGATTTCTCTGCGTTACGACAGTTAACAAATAATAATTCTAAATCTTTTAAAGTTATTTAATTGGGAGATAAAAACTTTAACTTTTAATTTAGTCCCAATGCAAAATCAGCTCGCCGACGTAAACACTTAAAAGTTAACTTTTTACCTCATTTAAAATATGTTTTTAATAGCTTGTCAACACTTTAAAATAAAAAATGTTTACCATTTCTAGTATATTTGATATTCTGATTGAAAAAGCCTATATCTCAACAGCAACTCAGCGTATGTTATTTCATTAATGTTTAACAATGAATTTAGTTAACTTAATGTTTTATTTACATATATCAAGCCTAGAAAAAAGGGCTCGAAATTCCGACTGCAAAAGAAATGTTTTTAAAAAGATAGTTATATTTAATTTGTTTATTTGATTTTGAAAAATACACATCCACACAGTTTTATTTTGTTAGCGAATTGAACGTAGACTATATAATAGTAAAACTTAAATTAAGTTTGCTGTTTCTGAACCCCATTTTTTATAGAGTTATTGTGGTCTTTCTTTCATTTTCCTTCCTTTTAGTTTTTGTTTTTTAATTATTTGTTATTGTAGCTTTGGACCATAAATTGACAATTCCTTAATAACAACATTTTTGTGTATGTTTAGTGTAGTTAGCTATTATATATGTATGTATGTGTGTATGTATATAAAGAGTCTGTGATAAACAAATTGGTAGGTTTGGTTAGAAATCGAAGGCATACATATACATATAAATACTATATATATACGTGTGTAGGTACAAGTGCTTTTGGGTTTTATTTACATATATCATCATATAGAGGAGTATATAGTAGTAAAGTTAAAAATTTTGTTGAGTATCATAACTAAGATAATATATATGTATATATATATAGGAGATAGAGTGACATAGTATAGAGGCTATCTAAAGAAACATTGAAACATCGGGGGAGAGCAAAGGTGTTTAGGTGTATAGAGTAGTAAGTAGTGGGTAAAGTCTGTTTGTTTTTGGTGCTGTTTTCATCATGATGAATCCTTAACTAGTTATTTATAGTCTAGAGTGTATTTTTAGTTAGACATCTACACAATTAGTAAAACACTTGGGCACTTTCTACAAATTATTGATACGATTTTAGATCTAAGAGTTTTACAGTTTCAAATGTTTCGTTCTTTGGTCGTGGGTGGTTTTTTTTTTTGTTTTTTTTAAGTTGATGTTCTCATTTAGCTATGTGTTCAAGATGATATGTTAGCTAGGTAACATTTCGGACTATGTTGAACGAGGTGTATAATATATATAAATAGTTCAGTATATGTATATAGAATGTGTATAACAGTTTTGAGTGCCTAAAAAGAGATAGATTTTGTGTTTTGTTTGGCTATATGTATAGGAGAACAATCAAAAAAGAGCTAACAGTGATCCTAATTACGACTATGATTAGGTTAAACCAGAAATTCATTCAATTTTTTCATTTTTGTTTTTGTTTTTTTATTATCAACCAATCGCTTCGTCAACGTCAAGTTTTCTTTCGTATGATAATATTAAAGCCTGATAGTTTACTCGTTTGTTGTTAAAGCTGATTTATCAGTTACATCTATAGGTTACATTTTTCGTTATATGTTTGTTACTTTGTTTGTTTTGTATTTATGTATGTATGTGTATACTTCAGTCGTTGTTGAATATACAAAGCTTTCTTGCATGTCCTAAACACCTACAGCTATTCCTATATATATGTATATACCTACTCCTACTGCTACTCCTATTCCTATTCTTAGTTTGGGTTCTTCTTCTGCTTCACCGAAACACTTATTTGAGCAGCTGGCATACTTTTATCCACCTTTTATTTTTTTGCTGTAGGATGATGCGTTTGAGGGGGGGGGGGGGGGGGGGGGGTGTGATGTTAGTGGCTCGGGGTCGCGGGACAAGTTTGGGTTTTTCTCAGGAAGAGGCGGTCGGGAGGGGTTGTCTGTCCGGTGTCCAGTTGCCTTTTTAGATAAATGTTTCGGCTGCCATTTGTTACAAACATTCCGCCAGAGGCGGTTTCTCGATGGGCGGCGATGGACCGGACACGGAGACCATTGGCACTCCGCTTATTTTCGGTTTGACTATTTTCAGGCCCAAGCCAAGATTCTTGGGACTGCTGTGCGGCGATGAGGAGGCCGTTGATGAGCGCTGATGCACCAGGACCCGAGGTTTGGCCTCAATGGCAATGCTGGGCGTCGATGAGGCAGCCGAAACGGTTGCTGTGGCCGTCGCACTGGCCAGCAATGGCACATGAACCAATTCCTCGACTGTTTCCGCTGAATCCTGCGAGTCGTGGACAATGGCTGAGGCAACCAGTGCAGCCGTGGAGGGCGTTTCAGCGTCATCATCTTGCATGTAGGGAGGCGGTGCCTCTAGAGAAATGCTGCCCACTATGACATTGGCTGTGGTTATGGCTGCCGAACGAGCCAATAGACTGGTGACAGCTGTTGGAGATTGTTTCGGGTCGGCAGCCTGAACTACGGGTAGCCGAAGTAATTCACCGCATTCCTTTAATTCAATGTCGTTGCTGTCCTGAGAGAGATGCTGCTGCTTGACGGAGTCCTCGGGATCCGTGCGCCATTGCCGTAGGCTCTTCTACAATATCAAGGGGTGGGGTTAGTACACAATAAATTTCTAAGAATTTTAGTCACCTTACCTTTCTTCCATTATCCGTGATATTCTCCGCACTCTTGGCCTTGCGACACAAGACACTCTGGGAGCCATGCCGTCGCAGAAACTCAATGGAATCGAATCCTCGTCCCTCGGACGACACAAATATGGCTGAGTTGATGCGACTACGTGTGCAGCGTTCCGATATCGATGTGGAGTGCTCTTCGGCCAGCATGTGGATGTGCTGCAAAAGGGATTGCAATTAGTAGAAAAAAAACTAAGTTAGCGAGATTCATTCTCTTAATTAGCAAGATTGAGAACCATCCTGCTCGAAGGGATTCTTACGCGGGTATTGCAGTGCAACGGTGGGTGAGCACATTCACTGCTGTCGAACTGCATCATTACGATGAGATGCAAAAATTAGAGAGCAGAGCAGATAGACAAGGAGAGAGAGAGAGAGAGAGAGATAAAGAGAAATAGAAGAGAATAGACATAAATTGACAAGAAGAGAGGGGACAAAAAGTCACACATTGCATTTTCTTCTTGAATCCTTCTTAACGTTTAAGGACACACAGACACGCACACACACACACACAGAGTCAGATACAAGCAACAGCCAAGCCTGTTCCTAAAACAAGACACACACTGGAGACAAGAACAACAAGCGAAAAGCGTGGAAATGGCAGTCACAAATGCGTATACGCCTATCAAAGATAAACCAAGCAGATGCATTATGCTGGATGCTGATTGCTGAATGCTGAATGCGAATTTGCTGTGAAGAACTTCTTTGCAGTAATATCCTTCAACTATACAGGGTGTTGCAGTGTGCGGGACTGTGGCAAAGATGATGGGCAAAATTCAAAAACTGTTACGTCAATCGATTTAATTAGGCGATCATTACAAAAGTCAACAAGTAAAATTCCGTAAAAACCTACGACCGCAGGTCTAGCGTCATTTAAAGGATTTTGCCCATCTTTGGTGTGTTTTGTGATTGTATGTTAGGGTGTATAGTGTGTAGTGTTGGGTGTTGGTTTTGGTGCTCCAATTAATTTTTTTTTTTTTTTAGTTGAGTGCAGTGGCGATTTTTGTTCGGTGCATTTTAGTTTGCCGCTGAACTTGTCGTGAGAAATCCGTGCGCCAAGCTGTTTTTGTGGAACTTACACTGGCCGGTTCACTGTAGTTGCTGTGATTGAGCACGGAGGAATCGGTGTGTATGGTGTCGCTGGCCACCATGCTGTGATATTTCTGTGTGGCCTGCAGCTGATGCGTTGAGGAGCCGCCACTTTCGCGCGATCCATCGCGACTGCGATCGGCGCATGAGTATTGCCGTCGATATTGACGCCGGCGACGTCCGGCATGATGATTGCCTTGTCCACCAGCTCCGATTTTACCAGCGCCCGTTCCCGAACCCATTGTGCTGGCTGCAGCAGTGTAATCAGCAGCGCATGCCAACGGTCGAGGGAGCAACGGAGGCGGGCGAAAGTAACTGGGATCATAGCTAAATTGTCGACGACGCCACTGATCATACTGGCGATAGTGGCTAAAGAGTCGTCGTCGTCGTAGAATCAACTGTTTCTTGGCCTCCAGCACTTCGTTCTCCTCCACATAGGTGCGCTCCTGTGAATTCTTCAGTATGCTGCGCTGTGTGGCAAACTTACGCTGCTTGGAGGCGCATATCTGCAGTGGCAACAGACGCTGGGGCATCTCGTCTCTTTCTTTTTCCCTTTCTCGTTCTCGTTCTCGGTCTCGCCGTTCCCTTTCCTTTTGTATCAATTGCTGATCTTCAGTTTGCTTGTCCCCCTGGACAGCAGACAAATCATCATCTGGCTCCAATTCCTCCAATTGTCCAGCCTGTGTGTCCGCATCCATGCTATCCATATGCTCCAGTACATTGGATTGATTATCCACACTGGGACCACGTACATACGTATTCACTGGAGTGCCATGCCCATGCTGATGATGATGATGATGATGATGATGAGGGGGGACACTTACAGCCGCTACAGTGGAGGCCGGTTCGCGATGCGCTGGTTGCTAGCTCTCCACATCCGCCTTGTGCAGCAGGGCAAACTGACAGCCACAGTCGCGTTCCAGTTCGCGGCGTGGATATTGAAAACAGCGATCGAAGATTCCACAGCCCTCGCAACGGGGCAAGCACTGCATCGTAATAAAAGTGGAGCCAACAGCAGAGCAGAGCAGAGCAGAAAGTGGATTTTTTTTTTGTCGTCGAGGCGAAGTGAAAGGTAAGGGAACAATTTGTCAGTGAGAGAGATCTCAACCAAAAACGAAAGTTTATTTTTTTTTTTTTTGAAAAACAAAAAACGTAAAAAGAAACGCACTAAATATGCAAATTGTTCTAGTTATGGCAAGTACGACCTAAGAATATATATTGTAAGTATTTTGGTTGAGATTGATTGAGGGTGATCTTCGTAAAACCGTTGAAGGCAAGTGCCGTAAAAAGTTTGCTACAGATAAAAAACATATTCAGAAAAAAAAAACCAAAAATAAACCAAAAACATTTTGTTAAGTAAAATGGAATCTAGCGAGTGCTTATTTCATCAAGCAAAAGGAAAATAATAAGGGGGCAGCAGGGCGGAGGGGGTAACTAGATCAGGGGCCAAGCATTTTTCGGCAATGCACAACATTAAGAGTCTTTTTTTGGCTCTTCTTGTGCCGACCCCTGAGCTACATTTGTCCAGTTGAAACACTTATTCTTCTTCGTTGGGATTCTCCTCCTCGACCGCTCATGCAAAAAAAAAAAGCAAAGGGATCGGCAAGGGAAAACGGTTCCGAAAAAAGCATTCTAAGTTCTCAGTTTACAGCTGAACCAATTGTTAAGATCTCTCATTCCGAATTTAGTTATTCTCAAAATTTTAGCAAGGAACGGGCAGGGGTAGTAGGGACGTGCAATTAGTTGAAAATAAGATTATATATATTGGTGTAGTATTTTTTTAAATTGATTTTTTTTTTTTTTCAAAAAAATTCGATTATTTACTTTAAATTGAGATGCAAAAAAAATCAAGCTAATGGAAATGCAAAAATATTTGTTGCTCTTATATTGTTTTTTGTTTTGGTTTTGGTTTTGCATTTAAGATAGTTTTATTTAGATGTACCTTGACAAAGAAATCGGGGTGTAGGTTCTAAAAATAAAGCATAACAGAAAATGAAACATAGGTAAGTTAATTGTTTGTTGTTTTATGGCTCCGCAGACGAAGAGAGTTAAAGTTAAGATTGATCTATTTGGTTATTAATATTATGATATTTTAGCGCGTACCGAAATAGTAAATAGTTGTAGCTAGATATATGTAGGAAATAAGCCCAGAGGAGAACGACCTGAATTTTGTATGGTTTCCACCTACCTGATGTGAGTGTTGGCCATTGCAGCCGCCGGCACTGCAGACCCCTGTACCAGGCACCTTAAGCTGCTCGTGCTTGTAGTCCGGTTGATATGGCAGGAGCATTCGTATTTTGCCCCAACGATTAAAGAACAGAGCTATGGCCCCGGCCCAGACCATCAGGACTATCAGAACTATGCCGATCTCCACGCCGCGTATCTAGTAACGAAACTGGGTCACAGACATATTCAGGGCAGGGGCAACTTGTCATTCGGCTTACCGTGGGCAATTCTCTTGTTGTGCCATGGGAGAGTGTATTTGTAGCCGTTGAGGTGACATCATCACCAAATATGCTGTTATTGCCCGTGGCATTCCTGCCATTCCCATAGACACCCGGCGGGAAGTCCTGTTGTGATGTATTCTTGGGCAGATCTGGCACACGAAAAAAACAAATCACAAATTTTTGTTTATGGAATTTCATTTCACATATTTGACAAATGCCCTTACCCAATGTACGAAATTTGATCTGTCCACGACTTCGGTATTTTTTGCCCAACCAAATGGCTGTCACCACCAAGGAATATTGTGTACTGGGTAGAAGGCGATCTAGGACAATGGCCTCGCTGTTGCCGGCAACGTCCTGTACAACCCTGTAACTTAAATTAATTCAATTACCACTCTCGAACGGTCACTAAGGGGCGAGGGGTGTGGGCTGTGGGCTTTGGGTTATGGGGTGCAGTGTTGGTAAGAACGTGTGGGTTTCTTTGTGTGTGTGTGTGTTGGCTAATTGCACAAACTCTAACAACAATCCGGTCGTGAAATATGAGGCCGTAGCATTCTCTCTCGTAATTACAGCATTGGCCAATATTTCACTTTGTCACTTTTGCACGGTGGGCGAACAGTTGGAAGGAGGAGGTGTTGGCAAGGCGGCAGTTACCAAACATGTCCTAGATTTGCCAATTGAGCTCACATTACCTCCCCATCTCTCTCTCACTCTCGCTCTCATTCTCATGTGAGAGCTAACAAGTGCGTAGCCAAGTTCTGGCCTTTTGTGCAATGTCTCCTTATACAGTGGTGTCCACTACCAAACAGTCTGACAAATGATTCATTATTCATATAGCAAGCATACATACATACATACATTCTACAATACTAACACACATTACACACACATGCATACTAACAACCACGACAACGCAATGGCCCACAGGGGAGCAAAAGTTCCTGGCATTTTCCTTCAGTTCAGTTTGTTTTTTTTTTAGTTCTTTTGCCTCCTACAACTGACATGTAAACATTTAAGAAAAAAAAAAAAAGAACTAAAATAAATGTCAAATTGGCGACTATAAATCTGCTCTATCAATTAGATTTCTAAATATTTAAATAAGGATTAGGTATATCATTTGAAGGGATACGCAAACAAACTGTTTACTCTACATGTTTCTTTACAGACAGCTTAAAGTTCACTGCAAAACGGTCTTTACCAACACTAACAAGCACACTAACTGCACATTTAGCCGTTTTTCACCACAGATCTTGAGAGGTAAGTCTCATAATGATATCAGAATTTGATGTACAATTCAAAAAATTGTAAAAAAGATAAATATCCCTTATAAAACAAATAAAAAGAAAGAATTTAAGATAAAAACATGATCTGATGACTGTTCTGCTTACAAAATAAATTAGTTTTATCATAAATAGGTCAAAAATAAAGACTCTTGTTTGCATAAAAACCAACTGACTTGGATATATTAACTTGTCTATTATTGGTGATTTAGAATTAACATCAAAATATAATAAACTGTTAAATACAGTAAAATTTATTTACAATTTGTGTTTGTCCAATTTCGTTTTCAAACTGAGCTAAAAGTATCTGTAATTAGACACATCCATTCTATACTCGAATTAACTAATCTAAATTATTAAGTCTGTCAAACTTTGTAACGAGTAACGAAACTAAAACAAAATATATGGATACAAATCTTTGCTTTCAAAACCAGACAATGGTCAAAGGAAAAAAAGTTTTGGCAAAAAGATCGCATCGAAAACATTGTAAATTACGCATAATTAGTTACGTGACCTTTGCAGAAATTAGCTTGAATTCAACTTTTAGTTTGATAAATTTCTCAAACAAGTTATAAATTTGCATGCATAATGAAATTACACAGACGGACTACAGTGCGTATTAGTAATTAGGTGTAATTGCATAGTCTTTCTGGCAAAAAGCACATTAATAATCAAATCACTTGCTAATGCATGCCAAATTACTTACTGCTATTTATTGCTTTGTTCAAAATTTATTACTTTAACACTGTTTTATTTAATTATGCAGTAGAGGCAAAACATAAAGTATTAAACGTATGTGGATTCGAGTGTCGAGACACATTTGGCTAAAATGAAGAAATATTAGCAATGCTTCATATAAGTATATAGGCCAGCAAGCTGGCGTAATATTCTCAGTTATGTTTAATTAAATTTCATTGCTCATTACTTATTTCATTCACTATTCAGGTGGCTTGGCAAATGTTAGAGTAATGTAAAATTGGGCCATTTTATGCAAACATTCGCCATATGTGACAACACTTGGCTGTGCCACCAATTACTCCTCCACGAGGCAACGGAATGAACTCGGAGAAAGTTTGCAGCTTATTAAAGTTTTCAGCAGGCGGGGCACCTGGGGCAAATCAAATTTAATTCGCTTTCTGCTTATGACACTTGGACTCGGGCATTAAAGTCAGCCAGTCAACAGCCTGCCGCCAGCTTTGGCCACTTGTGACTTCATACAAAGAATATAGGTACTTTTTGGCACGAACCCACGTATAGACATATAGACATACATATATATGTCTATATACTTGTATATTTGGGGCATTACGAATGCATGCAATGGGAGTTGCGGCTGAAGCTGTTAAATTTTATAATTCGCATGCGGCATATGCATATATATGTATATATATACATATGTATGTATATATAGAAACAATATTATATATGCCATATTTTTATTTTTTTCTCCTTTCCGTTGATGGTTGGTTTGTGTTTTTCGTTTTGTTACATGTTTTTTTTTTTTGCCAGCCAGTACTTTCCGGTTTGTTGAATAAACAATTAGCTTTTCAATTGTTTTTGCCAAATGGGGGGAAGTCTTCATCTAAAAACCGGCCATTACTCAAACTTGTAAATGCAAACACAAGTCAAGCAAGCATGTTAACATATCTGGATGTTGTTTGATTGGGGACGGAAATGGGAAAATGGGAATAGGTATCAAATAAAAATGCATTAATCTTCTGACTTTAACACTTATTCTATATTAAATATTCAATTAAAATTACGCATACGCCCCATGAGTCAAATCTATCAATATGAAATTCAAAGATTTCTACTACCCTATGCCCATGAGGTAAAATGATATATTTCAGTTGCCAACAAGACAAAATCATGCATATATATTTCTGTTTTAACATCCACAGATAAGTGTTGATTCTTCTCTGGAAATTTCTCTTTAGTCCCACGATTTGTTTTTATTATTCACTTAAGTAAGAAAAGAAACATTTATCGAGATTAAACCTCTTTAAATTTGTATTAATCGTATTGATATCAGCTATTTTTGGGTGAAATGTTAAAAAAATGTTTTTCAAAAACCAAAAACTCCAACTCAAATATCCTAGATCAATCCAACTCCTACTTAAAATGGTATGCCAGTAAACTTGGGGTCTATTTAAAATTTCCTATATGGATTCTGTCAATAGAATATTAAAATTGAAACTGATCAATCGTTATATTCACGTACACAAGACTATTCACCTATTTGCTAGATCTTTAGAAATTTTTAAACCCAAAATGCTTATCAATTCAAAAAAAAAAAAAAAAAAGAAATGTGGAAAGCAAATGGTAAACATATTATTTATTCTAAACCCAAAAAGAGTATTTCCTAGTCACCTAGTATCTATATATATATTTTTTTTTTATAATATTTTGTGAATTTGTAATAAAAATCGCTTGCACTCTCTTTTTTCCTATTTGCAACTGCCTTAGCCTTCATTTGGAAAAAGTCCTTGACATTTTCAATTTTAATAATTGTCAATTTGGGATTTTTCACAATAGCCAATTGCTCCAATTTTATTCATATGAGCATATTGATTGGTATTTTCCCATCACTTATAACCGCTTTCCCCTACTCTCATTTGGCTCTCCCGAATCCCGAGCTTCGAGCTAACGGACAGTAATTGTTATTAATTATTATGGTTATTATTGATGGTGCTTGACATCGACGTGGACATGCTTGGACATATTGGGCTAGTCCAGCTTGAAACTGGCTCGTCATGAAGTTCATAAATCTAAGTAAATATATGTAATTTGAAGCATGTGTATACACTGCAAGAAACTTTGGCATTTTTCTACGGAATTATAATTTGTAGTTAAGACAATTTTAGTAAGGAAGGAAAAACGAAAAGAGAATTGCCTCAAATTTGAAATTGTATTAGAAACTTTTGTACAAGATTTCCTTTAAGTTTTTACTTAACATCAATTTAGTTTATATAGTAGTTATATATGGCCTTCTTTTTATAGTCAAGCGAGATAAAATATTAGTTTAAATTCTTTTTTATACAAAACTGTCATTCAACCTCATATCGACATTTCATTAATTCAACTTTCTACTTAATCTAATTGCCTGGAAACACTTTTATAAATAATCCACTTTCGATTTTTTTAGTATGAATTATGACACATAAATTAACCTTGTATTCTTACGTATTTAGCAATTTGCATTTTAAGAAATTTAAAATGTCAATTAATTAAGAAATTTATTCAAAAATTTATGAACACATCCAATTGGGTCACTTCTCAATTTCTTTCGCGCTGATACAACATTGAAATTTCCATTTAAATTTAATTGAATTCTTTGGAAATGGACTGTCAAGTTTTTTTTTTTTATTTTGTCTATTTTGTGCTGTGTATTGCGGATACATTTGTCTATTAGATTGGTTGTATATGGACATATAGCTTTGTCTTTTACGCTGGGGATAGACGGACTCCTGGGCCCATCGAGTCACCATCAGCCGCCATCAACGTGTCTATGTACTAATCATATATTATTCACGGGCACAATTTACTCGAAAAACGGCAGGAAGATACAAACCCACCTTGCTCCTACTTCTGCTCCTACTTCTGCTCCTACTCCTGCTTCAGTTCTCCTCCTCCTTCTGTTCCTCCTCCTCATCCTCTCTGTGTTACCCATAATGACTGGCAACTACAACTACAGCAACAAAAAATCGATAGAAAAGTAAGACAAAAAACAGAGAGCAAAAAAAAAACCACCTAGCAAGAACAATAACAAGAACAAAAATTAAAAAACACAAACTGACTTATAAATAAAATGGTGGAAAAATGAAAGGAATAAGTTACAAGTTTGTAATAAAAAATTTTTTGACATAGGCGTGAACTTTTTGGAACAAGAAGGAGAACAATAGCATTGGGTCAGCAGTTGGTATGAAGGGCAGTAAAAGACAAACACGCGCATGCAGCCCTATTTATAAAAGGAACACACACACCATACACACACACACACACACACACACACAAACACACAGCACTCACTCATACATATAAAGAACAGAAACAGCAGCTATTAAATTGAAAACACCTTGACCAGGACTTTCTCCTCTCTATCCTATCCTTTCACGCGAACTGCAGCAGCAGTTGAAGTAGCTAAAAATGATCCAGAAATGTAATTCGGTAAAGACGAATATTACATACTCTCTAAAATGACAAAATATGCTTTCATTGTCCTTCTGCTCTCCAAACTAATTAATTGTCACAATATTTTGTCTTCCTATTAGAGATAATAGCAACAATATTTTTTTAATATTATTTATTTTTTTATTTAACTTTTCACCTGCCACATTTAATGTAACTTTTTTTATAGCTCACAACTCAACAAAATTTGCTATTAGCCCATTTTGTTGTTACTTTCACAAGAGTTTTTCAAGTTTTGTGGTATAAGTTTTACTGCCTTGGGTGTTAATTAAATTTGTCGATATTTTTTAGTTAAGTTTTAGTTAAACTATAGTTATCATATCCATCAACAAACTCTTTGTACAATTTTCTTTAATTATGTTGTAAATTTCATTAGTGTTTCTTTTAGATATTAATCAAAAAGTTTTGTCAGCTTGAACATTCAGCAACTTACATAGATTGATTGCCCATCAGTTCTTTTGATAACTAGTTGCAAATGTTTGGTCCACTGTTTTATGTTTTAATTAAAAACAAATAGAAAAAATAGCGATAATTAGTTTCGCCAATTCATAGGGAAGCATGGAAAAGTTACAACTGAAGTTTCGTTCAGGTGAAGGATCTTTTAGCTATCCTATTTAAGCCTCCTATGTGAACAGAAGATAATTACCTTTATTATTCTGCCTTTAAGATTAAATTATAATTATAGGATATTCGATTTTATTACAAGTTCTGGTATGAGTATAAAGACATGTTTATTTGAAAAAACTCTTGCCCCGTTAATCAACTTTTCCTTTTTCGTACACTCGTTTTGCTTGTTTTCCTTTTCTCGTTTCGGCTTGACACGTCGTCAAAGACGATCAGCTGTTCTTACAGAGGTCTGGCCATTCGGCGTTACCATATCACTCCCACACATATGAATAAGAGTATTTTTAGTTTAAATTAATCTTAATTAATATTCAGGCCACAAATTACATAAATAATTAATTAATAATTGGTTATGTATTAATATGGAAGTTCAGTCTTTCTCTAAAAAACTATAGATTTTAATTTTTTGTCTTTATGATAATCTTCTCAATTACCCAAGTTTAGTAATAGAAACAAAGTGTCTTTTGTTTGTGCAAACAGCTTTTCAATTGAATAATATCCACTTGTAGGGTATTTTGAAGAAAAGCAACACAAAAGCCAAACCAAGCCAAGCACTTAACTTATTACACGGCATGCCATCAGGAGTCTAAAACGGAAGTGCTTAGTTCGTAGTCGAAAATGTGCAACTGCCAGCCAACAGATGACCTTTGGCCTCTGCCATTTTTTTTGTTCTGCTTTTGTTTCTTTTCATTCTTTTGTGGTCTTGGCTGACATGGAAAAAAGAAAAGCAGAAACAAAGATGCAGATGCGGTAGTTGAAATATGAAGACCATAATTAAGGTGGAAACTTAATGAGAGACTGACAAGCGAACAAAAGGTAGAAAAAACGGAGTTTATGCCGGAAGTTGACTCCGAAAATTATATTCCCTTGCAATTGTAGCCATCCGTAACGAGCTCTTTGAACACACAAGGCTCAAGCTGCTTGCCACCTTTGACCTTAAGTAACTCATAAGCAATTACAGAGAAGGAAATGCAGTTGACTCTCTAATCTGATAATCAAATTGTTTTGCGGGCAAGTTTATATTGATGCCAAGGCTAACGATTGACAGAGACCGAGTACCACTTCCTTCTCTATTTGAGTCGAGCGACACGCTATTTTTATATTATAAAGGCTTACCATGATATGTTTTTTTTTTTTATATTTTGACATTTATTAAACTTTTTATGTCGTATAGTTGGTATTTTTTAAAAAATTGCATGTGCAGCTGATCACAAATTTAACAAACTTTATTATAATTTTGTTACCGCAACTGCTAAACTTTTTTGTGGCAAAGTTGCGGGAAAGCCCTTACTAAAAATTGTTAAAAGTTGAACAAGTTGCAAAAGTTGTTAATATCAAATAAGTTGTTAATGTGGCTAAAGTTGCAAAAAAATGTTATTCTTATCAGAATCAGTTTAATTAAAATGTCTCCCACTGATTTGGCACTTTGATGCCGGTGAATTAGTTCAGTTTAATCAATTTCAGTCGATGCGGAATGAAATTGACCCTTTCTTTAACATGGAAGAGTAAAAGGCGTCTATAATCCAATTGTTTTAGTAAAAGGGTAACGTCAAACGGTTAGGGCAACAAAAATGAAAATTCCAAACCTTTAAATTAAATTTCAACAATTTTTATTTATGTATAACCACATTGAAGCTAAGCAATAAAGAATTTTGTGAATTTTATGTAAAAATGTTGAAATTTTGGAGTCTCAGGCAAAGTGACATAATTTTATTTGCGAATTCTGACACACAGAT
The DNA here is from genome assembly GCA_024703675.1 of Drosophila nebulosa. Classification (NCBI taxonomy): domain Eukaryota; kingdom Metazoa; phylum Arthropoda; class Insecta; order Diptera; family Drosophilidae; genus Drosophila; species Drosophila nebulosa. The sequence goes on along the minus strand of CM045725.1, from coordinate 8,223,721 downwards.
TGTATCAACTGGAATACTTATACTAGATACTTATCTCAACTAAACACTTCAATCTCCTGCCCGTTTTCACAAAGTTTAAAGCTTTTGAAAGAAACTTCAACATTGACAACTACAAAAGAAAACTTTGAAATAATAATTTCTATAAAGGAGATACTTATATGCATAGACAGACAAGAGCTGGACGATGATTTCTACTCTTGCAGAACTTTGCAGAAAAATGTTTATAAATAATCACTTTCAAATGCACTTTCTTCTTTAGTTTTCACCTAAAAACTATTTACATCAGCAAAAGATATATATTTAACCTAGAACCTTTTAGCCTTTCGCTTTCTTTGAAACAAACCCGAGCTGATAAACCCAAATTAACCCTTAAATAAACCTAAATGTATATCTTTTAGATTAAACAAAGAGGTCAAGAGGTTTCTTTTTTAGGCATTTTCAACTCCGAAATTCCGTTAAATCTAAGAAAATGGCTTATTTTATATTTTCACTGGTCAGAAGATGCTTTCACCTCAAGTTCGAAGGTAACTTCTTGCTTCGTCTAATAAGCAAAGAAACCAATCAATAAGTAAGAGTCGGAAAGTATTTAAAATTTATAATGTGAAAAGCATTTTCTCTTTGTCTTCTGATTTCTGAGAAGAAAGAAAAAACTCTAAATATTTGCAAAGTTGCGCATCTTGATTATTTAATGTCTTTTTATTTGCTTTATCCGCGTTGTTTCCATACAATTTTGTGTGTGTATTGTGTGTCTATCAGGCCAAAAATAGTTTTCCTTGTCTATGTCTCTTATATAGTAAATTCCATTGTGCCTTCAAGTACTATTTGGATTTCCTTAACCATTGCCACGTTAGTCGATGCCGAAGTCGTGCCCTTGTTTTTTTTGTTTGCCTCTCTTTTCAACTTCTTGTAAATTCTAGCACAAAAATTGACTTTCTCACTCTGGCCCGCAGTGTTGGCTGTTGCAAACGAACTTTACTTTACTTTACTTTACTTTACTTTATTTTACTTTACTTTTTTCTCTCTTCTAGCTAACAAGTACGAACAGAGAAGGCGGCTTTTGTTTTTCTTTTGGCTTGCATTCGCGGTCAATTTGGCCTTAAGTTTTCATTTTGATGTTGTTGTTTCAGTTCTTGTTTAGTTTACTTGGGCCACGTTATTTAGCTCATGGCCATGCACAAACACACAAACATACTCACATACACGCACAGAGATACATATACACGCACAAAGTTCGACCTGCCTCTACAGCCACACCCCTTTTTTCACTCAATTGCCTGCTGCTGTCAATTGCATACCAAATATTTTCCTTTTTCCCCTTTTTATTGTGTAGTTTTTTAATCGTTTCTATTTTCTTTTTTTTTTGTTTGAATCCTTAGCTCCTGCCCCTGTTCCCGCCTCCCCCTGCATAAATGCAACCAGTTCTGATCTAGTTTACCCGCTGTTCAAACCAATTTCCATTGCATACCCCCCGGCGCGTTCGTTTAACTTTTCGATTAGGTTAGTTTTCAGGTGCGAGAGAGAAAGCCCAGACCCAGACAGAAAGGTGAGTGATGAGTGCTTTGAGTGCCTTTGTGTTTATTTGTTTGTGTGTGCGTGTGTGTGTGTGTGTGTAGAAGTTTGTCATAGAAGCATTAGCAGGTGGATACCTACCTGTCATCTGTTGGCTTATATGTCACAATATACTTCTCAATGGGATGCGCCTTCAGATCGATTTGTGTTTGCCATGACACACGCACAGCGGTCGGCGTCAGAAAGGTGACCGTTATATTCTCCGGAGTGGCTGGAATGGTGCCTATTATGATGATGATTAGGTTACGATTATTCCATTGGCAACTAAAGTAAAACACTTATGTGACGTTTATGCGCAGCCAAAGTACAAAATAATTGAAAAATGTTATAAATTTTAATAAACAAAATTTATTTTTATATAAATATTTGTCCTCATGCCAGGCAAATTTCTATTTTCACCTATTTTATGGGCAATTATCTAGCTATTGTAATAAATTTTTATGGCCAAAATCTATCTATTATATGTATATTGGCAAAAATGATTATCATCGTTTAAATAATCGATATTAGTTGACAATATAGACAAATATTTGCCTATAAGCAGCATATCCAAATACTTTTATCTAACTCATTTGTTTGCCTTCAGCTGGCAAGTCTCTTTACAGAGATATCTCTAAAAAGCTATTGGTGCTATAACTAAATTCTCCATTCTTTCTCACTCTTTCATAGTTTTAAACATTTGAACATTCCGTTTTTGATTTTTGATAGAACCATTAATCTCGATTTAAGATACATAGCATGCATTTCAAGACTCTCCAATAATGCGTTTCTAAGATGAACGTTTGTATTGTTAGATTCGATCATGGTAGATAGAAATTAATTGCTGAATGAATTAAGAGAACTGCATAGACCTGTCTTTAATAGTTCAATTTAAGCGGAAAATCCAATGAGAACAACTAACAAATAGTATTTTTTACGTATAGACTTTAAAAAACTATCTTTTGAGATGTATTTATATGGAAACTACACCCAAGAAAGCCTTAGAATGGAAAAATATTATGAAAATAACTTATTTTAGGGCTGATAGAAACTTAGAACTATTTTTATATTAATTAAAGAAATGATAATTATCATGGGATTCCATATTTTCAAAATATAGAATTTTACTTTCTTTTCCCTTGGTAAAAAAAATGTCTTTATTTTTAAAGTAAGTAAATTTTTAAACTAGTTAAAGAAATGACTGCATCAGGTTTAAGTTGTTCTATGTGGTTCTATGGGTGGTGTCATTATGTTTATGCATATTTCTTGCAGCACAAAAGTTACCACAGTCCTTGAAGGGCTGATGTATGTATGTAGATAGTCAAAAGTGCTTTTAGCTCAACATTGCAGCTTTCTGTTTAATTAAATTTCATGTAATTTTTGAAGCAAAAGAAAAAAAACACTTAAATCTAATGAAGATTACATATGTATACAGTAGAAGCTCACATAGTGTAGAGAACTCCCTTGAGTCGTTGAATCCCTCTATGATTCTGCTTGTAATCAAAATAATGAAGATATATCTAAGTCAATATTAACTGAAATTCAACATGTCTACTTTAAATAACGATGACTGCAAAGGATGCTCCTAATGCCGCATACTTGGCAATCAATCATTTAAGGTTGTGCTGACTTTCTGTAAGTCGTACTCTTTTTTCCGCCATTTCTATACGCATTAGGCTTAGTTAAACAGGCTTTAACTTTAGTTGGTTGGAACTCAATGTCTGCTTAAACAAAATGATGGCACATTGTAAGTGTAACTTTGGGGCACCGCGCATAAACTTCAACTAGTTAGTAGGTTGGTTTTTGTAACATAAGTTTACTCACCCGCCAGGCAGGCATTGACAAACAGCATGGCAATGACTACAAACATGGCTCACTCTGATGTTAGCTGCTTTTGTTGTTGGCCGTGTTGCTGCTGTTGCCGTTCTCAACGGATTTTGCTAAGGTTTCCGCTTGGGCGGTTCGTTGTTATGGTTGTTCTGGTTGCTGCTGCTGCTGCTGCTACTTCTTGTCTATTGTTCGTAGTTGGATTTTCCTTCTTTTATTTTTATTTTATTTTTTTTTTTTTTTGGTTTTGTTACTTGTTGTTTTGTAATTTTGCTTGGTGTTTGTGTTCTTGTTTTTCTTTTTTTTTTCTTTTAATAATACTAACTAAACATATAAATCAGTCTTGGTTTTGTCCCACGTTCGTTTCTTTGGTTACTAATAAATGAAAATGAAAGTCAAAGCGAATCCTCTGTGACTTAATTGACTTTGCCGAACAACCGAATGAAAGAGACTAAGTAAAAAAAGATAAGAAAACGTTCCTCTTCTTCCAAGTGGAAAGGTGAGATGGCCAAGAGAATTCTTTTGCATTTAAGTAAAATTTTTGTTGTTTTAGTATCTATCCTTTCTTAATTTGTCTTCATTTATGAGTTGAATTATGCGTGCATATTTTTACAACTCATTTTTGTCTGTTGTTGTTGTCTGTTTTATGAGTTTTGGGCTGTTGCTTTAGTTGTTATCTTTAGAATCATCAAAGTGAAAGTTATTAGAAAGGGAATTACATTTCAGTTCCTTTTAGGTTTTTTGTTTTTGTTTTTATTTTGTTTGCTCGTTTCGTGTAGCTGCTCGCTTATTTTTTTGTGTTCAACTGGGGAAATTATTCACATTGCGTTTTGAGTATTTTTGTTGGTTTATTTGTTTTTGTTCGTTTTGTTTTCGTTTTGTTTTGTTTTTATAAAATCAATAAAAAGCGACTTTTTGTCTGACAGTCAAAGCGACAACCGTTGATTTTTTGGTTTGGTTTGGTTTGGTTTAGTTTTGTTTTTTGTTTTTGGGCAATTGTTTCCTCAATTTCTTTTTGTTTTTGTTGGTTCCTTCAAGAGAAAGAAAATTAATTCAATGTAGACGGCGACGGGACGGAGTCTCTCTCTCTTTCTCTCACTGTCTTTCTTTCTCGCTTTCTCTCTCTCAGTCTCTCTCTTCCGTTCACTTTCACACAGCTGGAGGCACAATTGCCACCTGTCGTCGCCGTCTTCGCTGAGGCTTTCTGCTTCACTCTGCTATTGCTCCTGCTGATATTTGTTTTTGTTTTTGTTGCGGCATTTCATTTAATTTTATACATTGCGCATTTTGTTAACAAATTTTTTGGTTTGAGGAAAAGCATTTTCCGGCACCCCCCCTCCGCGTGTGTGTGTGTGTGTGTGTGGCACCGATTATTTATCGTTTGCCTGCCGCAAGCCGCCTGCTTTTTTCCGTAGGTCGTGGCTTTTGGTTGGTTTGTTTGTCTTGCGGTTGAGTGAGGCTGCAATAAATCAGAATCAAAGAAGAAGACTTGCCATTAAATTGCTTATGCATGTGGTTTAACATTTACATTAATTACGTCTATATGGCTTCCAATCACTCAATCATAATTAAGCATAATCACAACAACAGTTTCATGTCCATGTCCCAGTTCACTCTCATTTTCATTTTCATTCATTGTCATTTTCATTTTCATTAGTGAAATCGAAAGCAAATAAAACATGAAACAAAAATTAACGAATAATGGACGTTTCAACAGAACAGAAAGAGTCGACTTCTTTATACCCTATATAAACAGGTAGAACTTTTACCAATTAATCGCATCAATTTCGTTCTACAACTTGATGTGTTGTTTCATTTAATATTACAGCATAAAAACCAAATAAAAATTTAGCAAACATAATCTTTAAATTTTAAGCGAAATTTAATCAAAAATTTATTTATTTATGATCAAATATTGGTTTAGAAAACTATAAGAAAATTCAAGACTGTCGCCTAAGTGTCGTGTTTTTATAATGGCTCATAATATTTGACTTCTCCAGCGATAATAGTTGTTGCTTTGCTTGCATTTCAAGCGATATAAATTTGAACGACTCGTTTATGAATCTCAAAAAATGTTCCCTTGTAGGTGAAATAGCAAACAAATCAAATTATTTCAACTATAAACTTGAGACTTTATGAGCCAATTTAACCGAAAGACGTGTCCATTATATTTCATAGTTCTATTAATATGAAAAATTGCATTCAAATTGCGTGGGTTTTGCTTGTTAGTCGTTAACGTTGATGCAGACAGATGAAAGAAGCATGTGGCAGAAGAATTTTATATATTTTCTTTGACTAATTCAAATTCAAAATAAAAATTTACACCTACTTAAACTGGTTAAAATTTTGCAATGTTGATGACTAAAAATGGCAAAGCGGAATTTCAGATTGTTTAGGGCATGCAATTTCCTTTTTTTAATATAAAACCTTTGATCCAAATATGCCCAAAATATAAACAAAATCGAAAGCAGGGTATAAAAAATGTGTTGCCTACTTAAGTGGGTTGGAGTTTTAATTGGCATTGCGCATACGCCAGGTTATACAAACATTCGCAGAAACACACACACACACTCAGATGTACACATGCACATATGACTTATTGCTACTAATATCCATACATATACATCATTCCATATTCATTTCAGGTATACCTACACAGACAATTTCAATTTACCAAAAAGCTTGCTCCTGTTTGTCTGCCTGCCTGTTGACAAGAAATCTAACGAATTTTTGATATCCATAACCTCTACTCACATCTTAGCTAACTAAGCGGAACTAAGTTTTGTTTGTATGCAGATAATGTTTTTGGCTTATTCCATTTCAGAGAAATCAAAGGCAGAAGTTTCCTACTAAATCTCCAAAATTCCAACAAAATTTGAGTAAAGTTGATTAGTTGCTGTTGAAAAGGTTCCACAGATTCGCCTTTTAATGGAAACCGACAACTGGCTAAGATTAATTGCTTAAGTAACTGAGTAATAAGCCCGCAGGGCAAACGTTTAACTCCCTCTCCCACAGCCAATTAATTGAACTTCACTTTCAATGGAGCAAAACGGCCAACGAAACAATCTTCTTAGCCCTAAGATAAATAAACGAACGTTTGCAATGATTACACAGACCAAATTAATAACATTCTAAAGTGCTACAACCCGCTAAGAGGAAAATTAAATCAAAAAGAAAAAGGATAACAAAAATAAATAAGGCTGCAATTTTTGATTTAAATGATAAAACTGAAGTCCAAATTCACCTAAAGAGGGCCATAAACTATAAGAAAAATTTGAGATTATTTTTAATAAAAAAAATTGTTCAAAATAAATCGCTCTCGAGTACAAAATTGTATTTATTTTGTAAATAATTAAACACCATTTCACAATATGCTCAAAAGGTTTTTGTTAAGCACATTACATTTCATATATTCATCAAGAAATTCTATTCAATTTTATAAACTTTTCTAAAAATATGCAACTAAATGTAGGGTAACAGCATTGACTTCTATTAAACGTGAATACATTTTTTTATTCTCATACTAAATATTTTAAAATTAAACTTTTTTGTAAACATTTCTTTTTTATTAACAGGTGTAAGCTGTGGTGATGTAATAATATGTTAGGCCTTCATTAATTGCTAAGAGATTACATAAAAGCATTTTGAACTTTCACTTCAGTTTTTTTAAGCCGCTTTGCTTGCAAGTTCCTTGCATTCCATTCTTTGTGTGCGAATTGAAATTGATTTTCGTTTGTTTTGCTTTTAAATTGGCTAAACAAAGAAATGCTTTTGTTTCTGCTTTACAAATACGTGACTCTCCCGTGTAAGAGTATAAAAATTGTCAGGTAATGTAATAATTTGTTTCTTTTTTCTACAGGGCAAACAAAATGAGCTGGGATAACAAGCTTAAAAAAGCAATTTAAAATTTCTAAATGTATTAGCTGCATTAGGAATCCTGCTGCTTGTTTGAATAGATAAATGGAATACATTAATTTAGCTGCCGAGAATAATTAAAACTTTCAGCATGATAGTGATATAAATGGGCGAAACTGCCGTAATTCATATTGAGCACAATGCTTTAAAAGAGTTTAAGGTTTATTTAATTCTTGGGTACATCAAGACAGATATCTTTCTTTCATCGTTTGATAACTTGATCATTAAACTTTGACATGGAAGTCAAAAGTTTCACTTGTCCACTGCTGGTCCTTGCCAAAAGTGAGTGAAACTCATTATGTTTATGCAATTATGTCTTCATACATATTTCTTCACTTTCTTTTCATCGTTTCATTTTGGTGTTGGTTGCTTGGTTTTTTTTTGTTTTTTTGTTTTTCGTGTTCCTTAAAACTTTTGATGAACTTTTTTTGGCTTACACTTAGGCATGCGAATGATAGGGCAAGGGAGAATACCAAGAAGTGAGAGAGGCCAACTGAATGTGTAATGAGTGTGCAAACACTTTGCAATTTAAATATATGAAATATTAAAAAAGGAAAGATGCATAAAAATTCAGAAATTTATTTCCATATACATAAGTAACACGTGTTAAGCCGAAAATTGGTTTAGCTAGTGAGAGAGTGCGGGTGTGTGTGTGTGTGTGCATGCAGGCTCGCAATGGAAAAATATAAGTAGGTGAAAGCAGTTATCGTAAATTGAAAATGGCGGCTAGTACGCGCTGTCGCTTGTCGCTTTGACGTTGATGTTGACGTTAGCGTCGCAGTTTGCCGTTAATTATAGCGACAATACATGCACACATACATCGCAACACACACTCACGCATACAGACATACTGGAGATAGACATGGGTAGAGGGAGGTGGGAGAGCGTGTGCCAGAGAAACGCTCACGCTTGCATGGCCAGGCTTCAGTTTTATACTCATTTTTTATTGCATACATTGAGGCGCTGGGCTTATTGAAAGAGACTTTTGGCATTTGTTTCATGACGTTTTGTTATTATGTTGTTATTGTTGTTGTTGTTATTGCTATTTGTGTTTGTCTTTGCGTTTGTGGTTAAGGCAAGCCAACCGAACCCAGTCGACCCAGCGACTCAACTCAACCGAACAGACAATAAATCAATCAGCTGTGTTAACATAAAATTCCTGCGCAGACAATGCTGCTCAATGTGTGTGTTTTTTACGTTCACCTCTGCAAGTGTGTGTGTGTATGTATGTTAGAGTTTGTGTGTGTGTGTGTGTGTGTGTGTGTGTGTGTGTGTGTGTGTGTGTGTGGGGCTGGCGTGTGCTATTAACCAAAAAGGTCAACTTCGTCTACAATTGAAGCCAAAGGAAAAAGGCTTGTACCCCCCTTCATTTGCCCTTTTTTTCGGAGTTCTCCACCCTCCCACCAAATAAAAAGTGTGCTTTTGTGTGCGTGTGTGTATGTGTGTGTGTATAGAGCGAAAGAGCGAAAGAGAAAGTAAGACAAAGAGTAAGGCCATTATTTGGCTGGCTGTAAAAACCGAAAAAGCCACTTGACTTTAATTTTAAGCAAGATTTTTTGCCATCAGCAACAAAAGCACAAGCAGGAGCTGAAGCAGAAGCCTTGCTAGCAGCGTTCTAGCAATCACAAGAATGCCTGAGACGGGCTTTTATCCATACATAAAACAAACTTAAGAGCTATGCAATTTTTTGCTCAACTTTGTAAAGCTTTAAAATATCAGACAAGAAAAAAAAACACTTTAAAAGAGTAATGTACACCTTTTAAATAATTTAAGAAATTCTACATGAAGACTTACTAGCAAAGAGTACCCTTTACTTTCTTTATTAGGTCTAAAAATATAAATAAATAATAGGTAATAGCATACTGGAGTAGATTAGCTGGAAAATGTCGTCAAAATCAAAAGTATTTATGATATAAATAAAGCAGCTTTTTTGCTATTTTTCGTTGAGATTATAAAAATTTAATTCAACTTGTAGCGAATTTGATGCGTATTTTTACTAATGTAAATGTTGCACAAATTAAAAACGTGGCAAAGTTGACACATTTAAATTTAAAGAATTTGCCACTATTAAATTTCGTTTTGTGTGCTGCAATAAAAACAAAAATTTGTCTCACTTACTATTTTTATCTAGTAAAATTTGAAACAAATTTAGTCTGAAACCATATTAGAAAGCAAAGTCCTCAATCAAGTTGTTAGTTACGGGTTAAATGTGTCCACTGAAAGACTTAAAAGTATAGATAGGCTTGGTTTAGCAAACAAAGTTATAAATTTTAGACATTTTATAATTATTTTGCAATCATAAAGGTTTCTATAATCTGATAATTTGTAGCCAATTTGTATTGCAATTTACAATTTTGGCCTAATCCTTTAGCTTTAACACACAATTTGCATGGGGCATGAGTTCATCTAGATTCTGGGTTTGGGGCTATATGTTCATTTGACCACAACAGGCCGCAGTTTTGCGGTTGAACGCTGCACTCGGAATCAATTGTCAGCAGATTACACTGTGCGGCACCTCAATGTGACGCTTCGATAATCTATTGAAAACAATGGAATATCAACACAGAGCTGGAATATTCGAACTAATTAGTTTGATCTGTAACTAATTGGATAAACAGTTAATAAATATGAAAAGTATGTTTACAAAGATTAATTTTCACTGGTGAGAAGTCTTCAATAAGTTTTTATATGCCTTGTGGCGCCAAATAATGGAAAATCCTATGATTTATATGAATTTTTAATTATGAAAATATATCGTAAAAGTCACGTAGTGAATAATTATAGCATGCGCTTGTAAAAACAATCATTAATAATATGCAAACAATTTTTATAGAGCAATTTTCAAACAATTAATAAAAGTTCATTACTCTTGTGAACCAATTCCACAAATAGAATAAGTTTTCATCAAATATTTGCGTACAAATTTTTGAATCGAATTTAGATTTTCCTAGAACTTGGCGTAGTTCTTTCCCTTTTTCATGCAACTGTGTCGCAAGAAGATAAATAAACTTCAACATCAATCCAAAAATAACAGGAACATATATGTACATATTGTCTAGTGTATATATGTATGTATATTTTTGCCACACATAACACATATGGTGCAATGCCCGCCGCTGGCCACAATGTGGGGGCCACTGCGACGGTTTTGCTCCTCTTTTTTTCAGCAGATTTAATTTTAAAAAAAATTTCCCATTTCGCCGTGCCATTCCCGCCGCATTTCGGTTGGCGGTAATACAACTTATAAATGCGTCTACATGTTTGTGTGGATATATACATATGTATGTGTATTTGTAGCTGGATATGTGTACATTGGTTTTTGGGATATGTATATTTTGTTTCGAAAAAATACAAAGGAGAACACAGACAATTGTTTATAACAAATGTTTTTAGCGCTTTACGTGCACCTTGCTACGCTTTTGGCAATAAAAATCGAGTGAAGATTTACAATTCGCCCAAATTGAAATGAAAGGAAAAATCAACAATAATAACAACAACAAGAAACACCTACACAAATAAAGAGGCAAGAAAACACAATAATGAACTGCAAATTTTTGCAATAAAATGTTGCCTTAATTGCCACGGCCAAGCAACACAAAGAATAAAACAAGAAGAGACAGAGAGAGGAAGAGAGTGAAAAGCATTTGAAATGGAAATGAAAAGATGTCAGTCAGTCCATTAGGCACTTTTCCGTTTCATTTCCAATTTTGCTTTTCATTTCAATTCATTTTTTGTTTGTGGGTTTTTTTTGAATTTTAATGCCTTTAATTGGCTTAAAAATGCAACCACAAGCACAAAAACCACAAAAAGGACTTTTCTCTTTTTCGCGCACACAAATACTGAAACAGAAACAGAAACAGAATTTTCAACAACTTGACAAACACTCAAGCACACACACACACACACACTCACAAACACACTCAAAGCACACACTCAGTGTCTCTCACACGAAATATACAAGTTGGTAATTTACTTTTATAGTTCAGACAACCGGCTCAGGCCATCTGCTGCTGCTCCTGACAAGGCCTCCGCTGAAGAGCTAACGGGAACCTTCTCCTCCTCTTCTCTACTCCTCTTCACGTTGATTCACCTTTATGTCCTGCGAATTGGTCTATCTATGTATGTGCGGTTGTATGTGTGTGAACGTATCCCGCTCAGATTTTGAATTGTTTTCATTCGTCTATTAACTGATAACACCAAAATAAACAGTTAAACACTTTTTGACCCCCCTCAACACGGGGTATCGCTTGGCTTCGTACCGTTTATACCATTCCACGAGCGAAATCGTTATTTCATCCGGTTTTTCTACAATTTTCGTTGTGCTGCGGCCGATGTGAAAACTACTACTGAAAACTCTTCTCCGTCTAACGGTGGCCAGAACCAACAGCGGCAAAGGCAAAGGCAATGGCAACAAACTTGTTGAGAGGCCGCTTCAAGTGCGAGAGAGAACCAAACAAAAAAGCTTTGTGTAGTGTGAGCGGAAATGCAAATGGTTGTGCCCATTTAGCTTGTTTTTAGCTAATTTTTGAAGTAAAAATGGTTAAAGCGGTTAAAGATAACTCGGGTCAAGAACCCACGTGACAGCTTTCGGAGTTTTTAAACGCTGATTCAATCTAACTTCCAGTGATAAAATTTATTGAATACAGGAATACTTGGTGACAGGAGAGAATCTTGGCGATTGGATAACAAGAACCCAACACAATTTTGGTATTAAGCTACAATAAATCTAAAGTTTCTAGCTTTAATGTAAAAGAAACTTCTTCGGACTCGTCTAATTTTTGAACCAATATATTACGTCATCCTTCAGAGCATGGACCCTTAAAATGGTTTATTTTTTATTCTAAAACCTAAAACTCCAAATAATTATTTAGAAATACAGGAATACTTGGTGACAGGAGAGAATCTTGGCGATTGGATAACAAGAACCCAACACAATTTTGGTATTAAGCTACAATAAATCTTAAGTTTCTAGCTTTAATGTAAAAGAAACTTCTTCGGACTCGTCTAATTTTTGAACCAATATATTACGTCATCCTTCAGAGCATGGACCCTTAAAATGGTTTATTTTTTATTCTAAAACCTAAAACTCCAAATAATTATTTAGAAACTTATAAATAGCCTAAGACTCAACCTAACCTATATGATCAATCAGATTTTATTGCAATTATGAAGAGAGCACGAACTGACAAAACATTGGAAACTTAAAAAATCGTTAAAGAATATTTATCACCTTTAGAACAAATTTATATTTTTATAAATTTGCCTACATAGGTATCCTTGGTTCTCACAGTGTATTTGGCAAAGCTTTCTCTCGTTTTTTCTTTCGCTCTCGCGTTAAGTAAATAAGCCAGCAGCTGTATGTAGAAAGCTTTTCTTTTCAACTAACAATTCCTTAGGTTAGGTCGTGTTTATTAAGGTTGCCCAGTGACAGGTGGGTGGAGGGGGGGTTGACTAACTGACTAACTGACTGACTGACTAACAGACCAAGAGACCGACATTCGAAACCGGGAGGGGGGGAGCCTTAAAAAAAAAGGCGCATTCTTCGAGTTCAAGTGCACACAGAGAGGGGTAGCACTTGAAGACGGGCATGCGGATGCGGATGCAGTGCGGGGATAGAAACGGAAATTGCAATTCTGTTGGTTTTGCACTAAACTGCTAATGCTTAATGTCAACTAAAGAGGCTAAGAAATTAAAAGCCTACTTGACGGCATTTAATTATTTATTCATGAATGCAAAGAGCAGGCTAAGAGATGGAAATAATTGCGAAGAGTGGCGAGCTTTTCTTTTTGCTTGGTGTTTCCTAGCATTTCCACTTGTTGTTAGGCAGCCACTGGATGCTAAGGAATTTACTGTCAAGGGAACCTACAATAGCCCGAAGGGCGAAGGGGGTGGTAGCATGGGGATGGCCGAGTTTTTTGTTTGTTGTTTGATCGAATTTGAATTTCAGTTGAAATTTTGTATTCAGACAAAAATTTTGTTGGCAACATTTCACAAACTACATTCGAAAATAAAATAAAACAAATAGATACAGATATATATTTTGTGTTGTTTTTTTTTTTTAAATTAAAAAATGGAGGAGACAAAACGTTCCTCTATGTCCAATACTTCTGTCATAATACGACCGAGACTTATTTACGGCCTACGAACGGATGTTATAGGCAATATTCACTTTAATTTGAACAAAGAAGTCATATATCCTGTGGAAGGAGTTTTGGCATTTCACGATTATGTCGCCAACAAGCAGAGATTTCTCAGGTAAGTTGGAATGTCATCAATGCATAGTGAACATGGCTTTTATTTAAGTTTTTCTTTTTAGATTTCCCGAGGATACCCGTCCAGAGATAATAGCCATTAGTTCTCATCGCAAATTGTTGGCTGTCTTGGAACGACATACCAAAAAGTAGGTCGGAGTTTTCTTCCTAATAATCTAAGCTAAACATTTCCCTTTGCTTTTCCAGTGGTCGCTATATATCCGTCTATGAGTTGTCCACCTTAAAGAAGCGTCGTCACTTGGATTTGCCGGAAAATTATCGCAATGTTGAGGTACAGCAAATGATTTTCACCAACGATTCGAGATCCATTGTCCTGATTACACGACCACCGGAGGAGCATCTCATTATGCTGATATTGGACAAAACCTCAACGATAATTGAGGGACGCGCCACGGTTCTGGGATCCCACGGAGGTGCCCAGTGCATAGCTGGTAATCCCAGTGATTGTAGTTTTGTGGCTGTCGGTGGGGATCGTACTTTGCTGTTGATGAGCAAATCGGAGCGTGGTTTCTCCATTAGTAACAACCTTAAGGTCACTTATAGGGTCACCTCAATGGCTTTTTTATCAATGGATTTGCTTATGGTGGGCACCGATAGGGATCAATTGATTCTTGTGGAGAATGGTGAACAGAAATTGGCACAAAAGGCCAGCGAAGCGGATACCGTGGACTTGCTCATCGATCAGGAGGTGTTCGATCGGGATCGCGAGGCTCAGGATCATCGTTTATTGTTGTCCGCCCAGGCTGTGGTCCTGCCCAATCAGCAAGTGCTCTGCATGACCGCCTTTCCCAAGGGTTTCGCCTACATTATCTTTAATCGAGCATTCGTTTTCGAGCGTGTCTCCAAGTTTAAGTTCGAAAGAAAAACCATATTGACTGTTCCCATTAATCTCTATGCGGAACCCATGTATCAAATCCGTAATCTGGCCATTGACCATAAACAGGAGACGGTTATTGTGACAACAGCCCATGCGCAAATCTATGTGGGAATCCTTATTGTCCCCGAGACCCTTAAGACGAAGCAATTGAAATTTGAACCGCTGGGCGTGATGATACACACGGGCGAGGTTATTGATATATCCGTTTGTGCCTGGAAACCCATCATTATGACTGCTTGTAAGTGAACTTTGACCTTTCAAATTCAACTCCTTCAATCTATATGAATCACTTCTCATCTCTCTTAGCAAGGGATCAGACTATACGTGTTTGGAACTATGAGACAGCCAAAGTGGAATTGGTGCGTAAGTTTCAGGTGGATGTCAATATTGTGGAGCTCAATTCAACAGGTCTGATGGCAGCCATTGGTTTCTCCGATCAGTTGCGCATCACTCAGATTTTCATGGATGATTTGAATGTTAGTATTTAAAGGGAAAAAGCATTTCAATGGATTGTTTTACGTACTCCAATCCTCCCACAGATTGTCAAGACTTATAATTTTCCGCATTGCAACGATGTGCGCTACTCGAATTTGGGTCATCTGATGGCTGCTGCCTATGATAACAATATTACCATCACATCTGTTTATAACCTGGAGGTGATGATCAATCTGAAGGGACATAATGGAACTGTTCTCTCGGTGGCTTGGACAAAGACCGACAAATACTTGATATCGGGTGGAGCCGAGGGAGCCATCTATCAGTGGGATATAGAGACAGGTTCTCGATTACAGGAAATCGTGCAAAAGGGTACTGAATATATTACCGTCTGCTGTAGCTACAATGATCCCTTGACCATTTATGCGGGCACAAATTTTGGCACTGTACGTGAATTCCAAGATTCGGAGCTAGTGCGGGAGATAACCATTCCGTCGCGCAGTAAAGGCGCAATCTCGGACATTTGCCTGGCTCGTTCCGATTTGATAATGTTTGTGGCCGATCATGAGGGGAATCTATTCAATATGCAATTGCCATTCCTGGAAGCCGGCGGTGGCACTTTTACCAATTTCCGTTTCTTTGATGGAGCCGTGAATAAGCTGAGATTCTCGTACGATGGCACCTTTCTTTTGGCCATTTCACGGAGTGGCACTGTGGCCATTTGGGCCATGGATAATATTGAGGGTAAGGTGGCGCCCATGGATCAGGATTTGATGAAAAGTCAAGAGGTTTTGATACCGCGCAGTCAACTGAATGATAAAAACGATCAAATAGCCAATTTGGAGTTGCGTCTCAAGCAGCAGGCAGAGGAGTTCCAGTACCAGTTGAGTCAAAATGAGATCTTTGATGGCCAACAATTAAAGGAGGTGCATCGCAGCTATTGTGCTGCTTTGGAGGAGCTGAAAGAGCTGAACAATGAAATAGAGGCCAGACATACGGAAGAGATGAATTCAATTACTTTTCAGATTAACAACATAAAGGAGGAGCATCGCGTCCAATTGGACACTCTGGCCACACAATATTCGGAGCGAATGCTGATCGAGTATCAGAAGTTTACCAATTTACGTGAAAATATGCTGGAACTACGTGAAAGCTATGAGCAGAAGCTTAAGAACTCCACCGGAACTCTTCAAGACACCGTGGAGGCTTTGGAAAACAACTACAAACAGCAGTTGGACGAGCGAAAGGATCTGATTCGTGAGCTCATGAAGGAAATGCAGGATAGAAAGGCCGAGTTCATTGAATACTGTCGCGAGGTGGAGCTGGAAAACGATCGCAACATGGTCTCCACTCAGACGGAATACGAAAACAAACTGACCACCGAACGCAATGAGACCCAAATGTGGCGCGGCAAGGCTGGCGTCTTGCAAAAGAAATTCGAAGCTCAGAGTAAAGAGATCGATGAGTTGGTGGAAGAAGTTGAAACCCTCAAGGAGGAGCATCTGAAATCGCAGAAAAACATTCAGAAACAAATGCGTAATGTTGAGGATCTGCAAAAGGATATATCGGATCGTGATTATGCCATCAATGCCAAGGAGAAGCGTATACAAGATTTGCTGCATAAGAATCAAGAGTTGGATAAATACAAACAGGTCTTGGGTCATAAAATAGCCGAACTAAAAGCCCAAATAGAGCCCAGGGAATTCCAAATCAATGACAAACGCAAACACATAATTGAAATGGAAAACGAGCTGGAAGGACTTAATCAAAACAATATACAATTGGAACTGCAGCTTAAGGAGATGCGTGACAAGTATCTAAGCAATGTGACCGAATTACGTACCGAGAGATATCGCGCCAAAGCAGCTCGCGAGTGCTTAACTTCAATTTGCACCGACATCTACTATGTGGCAGGTGAAGTCAATAGTGCCGAAGGGCTCAAGAAAGCCGTCAAGGCCCTTTTCCAGAAGCATGCGAGCGATGATGAACTGAAACGTTTCGTTAGTCTAGACGCTGAGGTTCGCGATGAGTTTATGCGGCAACGTAAACAAATCGAGAATGTTTTGGCTCGCTACAAGTCCGTCGCTGAGGATAAGACTGTCCAAAAGAAATATGATAAGCTCTTCCATGAGAATGTCGTCCTGATCGATGAGATTGAGAAGCTACGCGATGCAAACCAACAGCTGCGTTCGCGTCTTAAGGATGATCTACGTAAAGAGAAATTGCATCATAGTAGATCTGGTACAAATTAAAAAAAGTTTTAGATTTAAATATTAAAAGACTCTCTATATGAGCAGGAAAAGTATAAGCTGCTTTTAGAGTCCTAATGTTATCATGGTCGGAGGGAGTTTTGTAGACACCTTACATATTTCACAATTGCGTTAGAAGATATATGTATATTGTATAGTTGATACAAAGATATAAATGGCATTAGTTTACCTAGTTTCTATTATTTTTTAGGCTTCCACTAGGATACGTTTCTCTTTCTCTTTGCTAGCTTTGGTTTTTGCTTTCTCTTCCTCCTCAACACGAACGACTTCGACTTCCTCCGTAGGCACTTCAGGCAACTCAACAGTGCGGTCTTCTTCTGCCTCCAGGGCATCCAGTTCGGCCAGCACATCCTCCTCATCTTGTTCGGTTAAGACATCTGTCAGTATTGCATCTATTTCTTGTTGCTTTTCAATGCCCTCTCTGGTCTCGTCCATTATCTTTTCCACCTCGTTAATGTCAAGCATGTCATGAACCTTTTTCAGAGCCGCATTGCCCTGCTTGAGGCCATCTAGGACCCTTAATTCTACTTGGGCAAATTCCAAGTCAGCGGCTAGTTTCTCCAAATTCTCAAGTTGCCTATCGGCATTGGTCAAAAGGCTTTCTTGGTATTTTTTCTTGCGCAATAGCAGCTTGGCCCGACTGAAATAGTTTAAGAATAAAATTAGCTAGCTTGAAATCGGTAATGATTTAAAACATCTTACTCCTTTCTGCCCTGCTGAAGGCACTTCTTGGCCAGAAGTCTGTCATTCTCCAGTTGAAGTTCAATTCGTTTTTGGTATTGCTTTAGACGATCTCGCTGCTGCTTTAATTGCTGTAAAAAAATTTTAGCTGGTAAGATGACTTCTTAAGTGTGTTATACCACTTACCAGGACAGCTTTATCCTGTTCTGTTATTCGGCTAGGAGCCTTTTTACTATTTTTCCCAAACAAAGCGCCCATGACTAAGACTAAATGTTATATGCATCCCTGGGAAAACAAACTGTCGATAACTCCATGTTGTCATAGAAGATAACAAAACTATCGATAACTGCTATAACTGCTCACAGTGGAGCAGATTTGGAAAATTGTTATGAAATTTTCAAATTTCTATCCATTTGTGTTTCAGCAGTAATATTGATTGCTCGTAATTTTTTTGGATCTGCTTTGTTAAATAAATCTATATTTTACTTAGGCTTCAACGATGAACATAGCCAATATGTCCCCTTTCCTGCTCGCAGATCTATTTTATTACTTTTGTGACCTTTTTTTTAAAAGAAAATTTAGTTGTTTTCTCAAATAACCAACAAATTTTGTTTAAATCAAATTGCCCCAGCAATCAAAGGATTTCACCGCCTGTAAAACCTAAAATTCAATTTTAACCGCCCATAATAAAAAGCATAATTAATTCTACAGTTAATTATTCCGTTTTATTTACGCCCACCCCAGACAATTAAGAGGGAGCGTAAAAAATCATTTTCAAATTGTATAAAATATCTCTTAAATCCAAATTTGAAAACAGACCGAACAGTTTAACGGTACGACTTCTGGTAACGGGCACGGGCACCTGGACCGCCAAACTTCTTGGGTTCGCAGCGACGTGGATCACCAACCAGCAGAGTTCTGTCGTATTGGACCAAGATGTCTTTGATTTCCTTCTTGGAGGCCTCATCGACATCTACAAAATAAAAAAGATTCCATATTAAGCCAGAACAAAAACAAATGTAAAAACAAGTAATATCTAATGGTTTTTTTTTTCGATGTCGTTGAAGCCTCAATTAGTTATGGTAATTTTTTAACCAAAACTCTATTTGATTGCCTCAGGCATTTAATCTTCCTTGCTTAAGTCTTTCATTGGATAACGAATCATTTGTCAGCTCCAACAAAAATCTGGTAGAAGGTGAGCACTGGTAAATAAACTCGGATAATGTTTCTGAAGCATCACCCAAACTGAGCTGATTTCGCCTTACAGTTTGGTTGGTATATGCTCATAATTTAACATTTTCTCTAGCCTATATTGAATCATTTGCAAGAAAGGGGAAAAATTTGATCTCTCAAGCAAAAACCTATTAAGGCAAATGTCTCTTCTATCTTTAAGTTAATTTTTACTTAAAATAATGTTTCTGAAGCATCACCCAAACTGAGCTGATTACGCATTTTAGTTTGGTTGGTATATGCTCATAATTAAACATTTTCTCTAGCCTATATTGAATCATTTGCAGGAAAGGGGAACAATTTGGTCTCTCAAGCAAAAACCTATTAAGGCAAAATAGTCTTATAATTTATGGAATTACTTACACTTCTGGTAGAAGGCTACAAGAGCCTTGGAAATAGCCTGACGGATGGCGTAGATCTGGGCCACATGACCACCTCCATTGACGCGCACACGAATGTCGACACCGGCGAATTTCTCCTGCAAAGTGAAAAGAATATTTAAAATTAAAGATTTCCTTTACTTAAAGGACAACTAAATTGTTAATGGCATTTATCAGTAACAATTTATATTCTCATATGGCTTCAAGTTCGGGATAATTGTTAATCATCATTTTAAATCTAGAATCAACTCTCGAATTTCACTTTCTTCCACACACATTACACTCACCTTGCCGAGCAACAAAAGTGGTTCCTGCAATTTGTATTGCAAAACTTTAGGTTCAATTTGTTCCAAGGGACGTCCGTTGACCTTCAGTAGACCGCTGCCACGCTTGCAGTAGGCAACTGCAGTGGCGGTTTTCTAAAAAAGAAAATGATCAACAATGCAAAATTTAGTAATTTTTAATAAACATAACCTCAGTATGTGTATGCGCGGTCAGCGTCCCGACAACGACGACGACGAAACGGCTTGACACATGCACGTGCGAAAATGTTGTATTTTATTGAATTTGAATTTACACACCTTACGGCCAAAGACCTGGACAGCCTGCACGGGTTCTCTGCGCTATAAATAATACAAAACATTTACATTGTCTTTAATTTTCAAACATTTTTTCAGTTTTTTTTCTAGCTCTAATACCTTTTGCTGCATTTTGCTCCGCGAGTTGGGTAGAAAAAGAGCGGAAGTTGGCCATTTGACAGCTAGTGTGACCAAAAAAACAAACTGTCAAACTAAAATGTAAAGTACAATACTAGGGAGACAGTTATCTACAATTAAAACATCTGGCAACGCTACCATTAACGGGTAATTTTTTAAAGAGCTCTTATTTTGAAAGTAAAAAATTAAAAATTTGACTTAACCCTTCACCTAAATCCATTAAGCACTTACATAATATTTTAAAATGTTTCTGCTTCTTAAATATATAAAAAGTTTTTTGATGGCAACCCTACAAGTATACAATATTCCTATAGTCAAAACAGTGATTGTGATTAAGATCGAAACAGCAATTTTCTTTAATGGAAGGTTGAAATGAATCTGATTTGAATATTATTTAAAAATTTGGCACTACAATTAAACAATTTATTTGATGTTTTCGTGTTTAATTTTCTGATTTGTGATTTATTGTCAAGCCCGTGATTTATGAATCACTACAGCGGTACTGTGCCATCTCTACTGTCAGCTGTTATTGACGTTCACGTAACTTTTACTCATTTTTAAACATTGTTTGGCTTTGAATTTGGAATAGAAAAACGAAAGCGAAAAATCTATTGGAATTAAAAAATGGTGCGCCCTTCCCTTATAACCTTAGCCAAGCGTGTACCGCTAATACAGTTTCGCAAAGGTGGTCAGGGTGCCGGAGCTCCCAAGTCAGCAGAGAAGGCAAGTTCACAGCCAGCCGGAGGCAAAAAGGTTAACTTTTTCAGCCTATTCACAATAGTCCTAGATTATGGTTACAATTATTACAACACACTATTCAACTGCTTTCTTTACTCCCTTAGCTTGGCGGAGGAGCGGCTATAGAGGATTGGGAACTGCCAGCACGCTTTGCCCGCAAACCCATAGATCCTGTTGAAGCGGCATACATTAATAATGGTGGACCACCCAATTACTGATCTGGTCAAACTCTGTTTATCTAACGAAATGTTTAATTTATAAAATAAAATTTTGTGTTGAACCTCGAAACAGCTGAGTTGGCAATCACACACCCACGCAGACGTCATTGCTAAACAGATGTTTTACATGTTCAAACAGAATTTGAGTGAAATCTTTTACGATTAGTTCTAACAGATATTTAATTATATGCGTAAACCCTATTAATTTTAGTACATTGAAATTTAATAGTTGCCTTTAAAAGCTTTGGATTTTTGGTAAGAGATGGACAGATAAATCGATTATTTCTCGTGGCCTACCAGATTAACAATCGATAGCCACCATCTCTACTACCAAAGTGACACTACAAATATAACAAATATTAATTATTAAATTTTAAATTGAGTTGAGTTGCAAAAGCTCTTAGGAATGGAGACATATAGACCTCAAGTACTTAAGATGCAGCTACAGTCACGCTTTACCATTCAACTTCAAAGAAAATTACTTGTAATTTTTCAACATGTGAAAAATTGGTACACCGCCTAATCGGTTTTAAAGGGTTAAGGTTCATCGATGCACAGGTACTGTGGTTATCGATACATTGTGCTTTTCTCAAGCAATCCATTCGGACGTGTTTTTCAATTGTCTCTCTTTCGTCTATCTGTCTATATATACATATATATATAAACGCAATATACAATTTGTTTGTGGTAAAGGCCCCCTTACACCCTCGACGATCTTCCGCCCGCCTGCCACTCTATCGTTCACGCTGAACAAAGAGTGGAAATTTTCCAAAAATTTAATTCAGTGAAAGAAAGAAAAACCCTTGATTGCTGGTGGTCAAGATTCTTGTTCCGGTCTGAAATTCCTCTTGTGCGTAGTTTTTGTTTAACCCATTTGGATGGGTGTTAAGCCTAGTATGCAAGTGAACTATTGCAACAAGGACTGCCTGGGTCTACGTAAGCGCGTTTGCGGCCTCCATCAAACCTTCAAGTGGCTCCATCAGACACCTGCCCTGCACGAATACCTAATCTCGGCAAGCTCAGTGGCTGCGAACAGGAACATCCAACGCGACGTGCCCCCCACTGCAACGGTCTAAAGTCCAAACAAAATAAAGACACCCCAAAGCAATCGAACCAAAACGAATACGAAAAACAATAAAAAAAAAAGAAGAAAAACAAAATCGCCATTAAGCTAAAATAGATAATAAGCACAAAGAAAAACAGAGACAATATATAAGAAAAAAATATTCAACCTAACCCAACAAACAAATTACACAAAGAGAGAGAAAGAAAAAAAGGAACTGCTAAAAAGAACATTTAAGTGACCTTAAACAAAAGAGAGAGAGAGAGACAGAGACAGAACG
Organism: Drosophila nebulosa; assembly: GCA_024703675.1. NCBI lineage: Eukaryota > Metazoa > Arthropoda > Insecta > Diptera > Drosophilidae > Drosophila > Drosophila nebulosa. Next base: position 8,201,271 of record CM045725.1, on the reverse strand, counting down.
AGAAAGTGCACCTGGCAACCGTTAAACATTTAAGCCAATTAGCAACAACAACAAGAACGATCACTATGAGTTTTTTGTTGCGTCGCAATTCCAGTCAGCTGCGTCTGCTGCTGGCAGCTGGAAATACAATCACGCGCCCTGCTCTCTCAACCTCAGCCTCCTGCTCCTCCTCGTCATCGTCGTCAACTGATAACGTCAATGTAAATGTCAACCGACAATGTAAATCACGTCAATCTAAATCAACGCCATCTGTCCCAGATGCTGACATCAAGAAATCTGTCTTTATCTCCCAATCGCATGATATTTTTACCAATTTGGCTTTGGAGGATTGGCTGTATAAGAACTTTGATTTTAGCCATCATCATGTCTTACTGCTGTGGGCCAACGATCCCTGTGTGGTTATTGGTAGACATCAAAATCCCTTTACCGAAGCAAATGTATCCAAGTTGATGGAGCGTGGCATAATCCTGGCTCGCAGAAATAGCGGCGGTGGAGCTGTCTACCATGATCGTGGCAATCTGAATTGCACTTTCTTTACTCCTCGTGAGCGTTATGATAGGAAATATAATTTGAATATTGTAACACGTGCCTTGTTCCGTGAGTGGGCCATCAAGGCTGAGATCAATGAGCGGGACGATATTGTTATCTTGAACAAAAAGGTGAGTGAGAGCTATAGAACCATTTGTGACCTTGAACTTGACCTTGTTTTTCCATTAGATTTCTGGTACGGCTGCCAAATTGGGTCGTCCCAACTCCTACCATCATTGCACTTTGTTGGCCACCGCGAATAAATTGCACTTGGGTGAATCGCTGGTTAAGGAGCCTGCCAATTATATAAGTCGTGCTACTGCTTCGGTACCCTCATCCATTCGCAATCTGGTTGATGTCAATCGCAATGTGACGGTTCCTCAATTACTTTCCGCCGTGGGCTATGAGTACTTGAGAACCGCGGCCACAGCATTAGAAGACGGCGGTAGTGTGCAGACTATGCAACAGCGCGGCTTTCAGCTTATCAATCCTACAGAGAAATGGTTTCCAGGCATTGAGGAGTTGCGTGCCAATTATAGCTCTTGGGATTGGGTCATTGGGAAAACGCCCAAATTCACTGTTGAAAAGGACTTGGAGCTGAAGGAAGATCAGCATGGCATGAAACTCAAGCTAAGCGTTGATGTAGAGGCGGTAAGCCATATGAGTACACATCTTTTCAAAAATTTAATTAAAATTCATTATTATTTTTCCTTCCCAGGGCTTAATGAAGGACATTAGCATACAATTGCCGCAGAGCGAACAGCGTGTGCCAGTGGTTACACCACTTCAAGGCAAGGCCTATAATGAGGAGAATCTGAATGGCATTATTCGTGCTCTGAAGCTTGTCTCCACCTCAAATGTGAAGCAGGCAATGAATGGTTCAATCTGACAGCTGTACACCTAAAATAAAAAAAAAAAAAAAACAAGCAACATATTTGCGTAGCTCGTTTCACTAATCTATCTAACACTTTAGGTTATCAATATTATGTTCCGCCATAAAATATATAAATAATAATTTTACTAATCTAGTTTAAAATGCAAAACTTGCACACTTTTGATATGTACATACATGTATACATATATGTATATATTTTTCCAATGTTTTATATGCAATAAAATTATGTTGAAACATATTGTGCTATTATTATCAGTTGTGGTCCAAGATCTTGTTGGACTAAAGAGACTCATTATCAGTCAATCAACAAGCACTTTCTGCTCAAATCACATTCTGGTAGTCCATATGGATTTGTACGAGTTTTAATCTATCACAACGAAAAACTCCCATTATTCGAAATTTGTTTTAAGTTACATCCCTAAAGTATGCAACGAAAAGCTTTATTTGTCAAGAGACAACAATTTGGCAGAATATTCACAATATTGTAAAAAATTCACATCTTAAACTACTAGCAATACATAATTTAGATAATATTTCCGTTTAACTAATTCGTTTATTGCATCGCCAGATATTAATCAACTGAAAAATCCCACAGAATCTAAAAGTCCAATCGAAATATGCTTTGAAAATACTTTTAAACAGATTTTTCTGACCCAAGACGTTGTTGATATTATACTTACATAAGCAACAGCCAAACATTAGAAACATTCCTTCATTTAGTGCGAAACTTTCAAAATGATAGACAAAGGCTTACCCAATTCGCTGACAACTAAATCTAACCAAATTTCCCGTAAGCGCAAGAGGTAAGAAGTGCCAACTGCATTTTGCCATTAATCCAATGTGAAACTGATTACAAATATCTAATTTTCAGCACACAGGAGGCCGGCTTTAGTGTTAACAAATACCAAATAGTTTCGACTCGTGAACTCTATCGAACGCAATATTCTGAAGTATATTGGCCAACGAATGAGTTCCAAAGACGTATACCGGCCACAGGAGCAGTCCTGCACATGCAGAGATCACTAGATTCGATCCTAAATAATGACTTAACTCACATTTCAAACTGCAATCATATTGACCAAAGAAACACTTCAACGCCTACACAGACGGAACTCAACGAGCGGTGCAGTCCTCATGATCAATCAACTGACTATAGTCCTATGGGGAATCCTCACGCCCCACCCTGCCGTAATCTGGAGCGAACGGAAGTTCTACGGCGTAAATTCAAGAATTCCATTTATTTTGCGGACAGCTTTGCTGATAACTACAACCAAAAGGTCATGCAATGCAGAAAAAAAAGAGATCATATGCTCCAAATTGCCGAATCTAAGGCTAAGGCTTTAAGGGAAGAACGTTTGGCATTTGAGCAAGAGCTGCTTCAGAATATAGGAAAACCCATTTTTCAAAGTCGACAAAACCAAAACATAGTCCTTCATAGTATTTTATGTCAGACGAAAAACAATATATTTGAAAGTGATGACATCCAGATGCAGGAAAACCAAGTTCGAGACTCTCCATACATCAATCAGCAAAATGTAGGAGAATTCTTCGGAAGTACAGAAAATGTCAATGTCCAGATGGAGGCACAAAATGATTTAAAGCTCAGTGAAGAACCTCTGGCAATTGAGGAAGAGTTAGTCGAAAATACAAAAAATTCCGATCTTTCGATCCACATGGAGGAAAAAGATTCAGACTTAAATGGAAAACATTTCGCATGCAACAAAGAGTTCGATCAGCCCGTAAGCGGTAATAGCCAGATAGAGGCTCTTTTACCTATTTGTGAACAAATTAAATCTCAGACGAATGAAGGATTAGCAAGCAAGGGCGAATTGTTTTCAGAAAGTAAGGTTATCCAGATGGAGGAGAATGAATATTTTGCAAATTCATCCCTTAAAGAAGAGAATAAATCTCCGAAGAATGAGTTAATCAAGTCTATGGAAAACAAAGATCTGTCTATAATAGACGATCTTCAGATGAAGGAAAGCAAAGATCTTAGTCAAGAACGTTTGCCGTGTAACGAAGAATTAGTCGTAAGTACAGATAAATCGGATCTGTCAATAAGGGCCAATATCCCTATAAATGAAAACAAGAATTCAGAACCTTTAAAAGAAGACTTGGCAAGTGAGAGCGATTTGTCTTTTGAAAGACATAATATTAAAATAGAGCAGGATGAAGATCATAAGAATCCATCTATTAAAGAACCAATTCAGTACCCGAACAATCAATTGGTCAGGGCTTATAGAAACCCCGATCAGCTTTTAATTTTTAATATTGAAATGGGGGAAAGTCATAATCCATTCTGGAAAGAATTAGTTTTTGTAGGCGATGATATTCACAAGGAAAAGGATAAAGATCTTGAGGTCCTATCTAGCACAATGCCAACTAATTTGGAGGAACGCCTGTCATGCGACAATGAACTGAACAACACCATGGACAAGTTCAATCAGACTTCAGGTGATAGTTCGCAAAAAGAGGAAAAGAAAGATTTGCAGTATTCATCCGTTGTGGCAGATACAAAATGCCCAACTAAAAATGTTACAGATAAACCTGATCAACCTGTCAATACCAGCTTACAGAATGAGGACAACAGCAATGAAAAACTTGCATCTATCACGACAAATTCTAATTCACCGTGGAAAGAATGGCTTAGAGAGCGGATAAGGAATAAAAATGCATTCGATCAATCCATAAGTGACGATATCCAAAAGATCATAAATCAAGAGAACAAGTTTCACAGTAAAGAACGTTTGCTAAGTGTCAAGAAAGTAGAAAAATCCGATCAGCCATCGGTAAAACTTGAAAGAACTAAGTGCATGTCAAATGAGAAGGAATTGGTCGAGACCATAGAAAAATCCGATCCATCAAATGGTGACAATAGTCAAATGGAGACGAGCAAGGAGCGTGGGTTTTTACTCAATTCTCTGGGATCAGAACTCTTGGAAACTCAGGCAGAATTGGCTACGACAACTGTAGCGGAACCCGAGCAGCCTTCAAATGATGCTCATCAGCAGAAGGAGGAGAACAAAAATCTTGAGTTTCCACCTTTGACCATGGACATGGTGAAGCGCTATAATGAAGTAATGAAAGGTCAACCACGTGATGAGGTCATTTCGAAGTTTAATCTGCATATAAGACGTGACTCTATACGCACATTGATTAGTCCAAATTGGTTGGACGACGAGGTTATCAATTTTTACATGAATCTTATTACTGAAAGATCTGAATTGAAGGCCAAGCAATTACCTAGTGTCTATTGTATGAACACATTCTTTATGCCCATATTGCTGCAGAATGGTTATAGATCAGTAAGCCGCTGGACTCGCAATGTTGATTTGTTTAGCAAGGATATCATAGTAGTGCCAGTTCATGTTCAAGACAAATCCCATTGGTGCATGGCTATAATACATATGAGACAAAAGACTATACGCTGTTACGATTCCTTGGGCGAAGCTCAGACACGTGTCCTTAACGCTTTGCAATTGTATTTGAAGCAAGAGTCGGTGGACAAGCGTCAAAGGCGATACGATATGACTGGCTTCGTAATCAATAACGCTCTTGATGCTCCAAGACAGAAAAATTGCAATGATTGCGGGGTCTTTAGTTGCATGGTGGCCGAGCATATTGCAAGAGACAAACCGCTGACTTTCACCCAAATGCATATTCCATACTTTCGCATTCAAATGGTCCTCGAGATATGCGCCGGCAAGCTTTGGCATTAAGGAAGTTTGGACTAACCAATTGCATGAATTTTAATATATTTCTTTATATATTTGTAAGGCACTTTTTTGCTGCTTTTGACACAATAGTTGTATAAAAAATATATATATACTTCGTTTGTATATTACAAAAAATTATTAATATTTATAATACTCGTGATGTGCAACATTTGACGAGTCCAGAAAAAAATTACATGACACAAAACGCGTGAAATTAAAATCAACAAAGAGGCACAATCATTGGATTAGACATGAACTTATAAATTATTTAACCGAAAAATTTAATGCAAAGTAATGCTCTTTAGATTAGATGTGAACTGTTTGCACCAGTTCGGGTAGATTCTGATATTCAGGATCCCGTGTAAAGAATTCCATGAGATAGGCAAATGTGGGACGCTCTTTGGGTCTCTCCAGCCAGCAGCTTCGCATTACGGCATAAATGTAGGCTGGACAGAGATCGGGTTGGGGCAAACGTTGTCCGCTATCGACCAATTTAATCGCATCCACATTACGTATATCCCCATAGGGTGGAGCACCCAATGAGAACATTTCCCAGAGAGTCACTCCGAAAGACCAAACGTCGCTGGCATGCGAAAAGATGCCATTGTTAAAGCTCTCCGGGGCATACCAGCGTATGGGCCAACGACCTCCTTGGGTAAACTGATACTCATCGCTGCCAGCACTCAAGGAACGCGACATACCAAAGTCACTGATCTTGGCCTGATGGCGTGACGTTAACAAAATGTTCCTGCAGGCTAGATCGCGATGCACAAAGTGCTGAGTTTCCAAATAGTGCATGCCTAGAAAACGAAATAGGGATAAGTAACTTGTAGTCACGTTTTTTTTTTGGATTCTTGCACTTACCACAAGCGATTTGGGATGCCCACAGTTTCAGCTCTTGATTGACTTTAATCTCAGCGCTGTGATCAAGTATATATTGCAACATTGATCCTAAGGGAGCTAGCTCTTGCACCATCATTAGCATCTCGCCCTTGGATATGCCTATAAGACGAACTATGCACTTGTGTTCAAGTCGCATCATCACCGAAGCTTCGCGCAGGAACTCATCCTTGTTGCTGTGCTCGTCTCGCAGAGTTTTAATGGCCACCTCTTGGCGGCCAGTAGACGGCTTGTTTAGCCAGCCCTTGTACACGGAACCAAATTCACCAGCTCCAATCTCTTCCTCTAGTTCGAGTTGATCACGCATTATAAAGAATCTCAGTTTAGCTGACTCCAAGGCAGCCGAAGTTGGCGTTGAGGTAGTGCCACTGCATTTACGTTGCAAATAACCAGCCATTTCACTTTCTGTGGATCCCGTGGAGATTAGAGAATCGAGACGAGCTGTTCCTAGAGGCTTCAGTGGATGATCCATTAACATATGCACATCTACAGTGGGCACATAGCCATTGATTTGGGCATTAAGCCGCTCTTTTTCAATAATTACATCGCTCTGCGTGAAATACTCAATTTCTGCTTCAGTCTTCTGGGCGATAGGCGGCAGTTCAATATCAATGGGCGTGTTATTACGAGGCACGTTATACAATTCTCCTCCAGCTGCAACTGCTGCAGCATCCACATTGAGCTTGGCAAAGTCCGTAGAGAATGACAGACTTTTGATCATTGGAGCAGCTGCTTGCAGTTCCTCAACAGTTTGTGCGAGAGACATGCCGCTGGCACTGCTCTCGGATTCGCTGCGTTTGGTCTTTGACTTGCTTTTTCTTAAACTATTCATATCAAAAAGTCCCTTCTTGGGACTGGTCAAACGCAAGGTATTAAACATGGAGCCACTGTTATCCTTTTTGTCCTTTTTCTTTGTACTGGTTGGAACAGGCACATGGGAATGGCTTATGGTTGGGGGCGTGGGTGTGGGCGGTGTTTTAGGTTGATGGTTGTCGCGTCTGGCAACGGAACGCGGTATCGTAGCAAAGGAGGGCACCTCTGGCTTGGGCTTGGGAGGCACCGGATACTTAAGACTCACTGGTAGGCCATAAGAGAAGACCATAAAGTGGGCAATCAAATGTTCCAGACTGGGCCAATAGGGTCCATCATCTATATAAAGGAATTTAGACTGCAAAAGGAAAGCAATCGGCTAGTAATCTTCAAATGATTTGTTAAAAATCATTACTTACAACTCCCGTTTGCACTTTAGTGCCATTCTGAAAGAGATCCGCCTGAGAGATGCGAAAATTCTTCACAGTTTGATCACAGAGTAATGTTAATACGTAACCAATGGCGGCTGCCGATTCGGAAAAGCGCACCAGAAAGCACCCGGAAGTGTCTACTTGTGAATCCTTCTCGGTTAGTTCTTTGGCATACTGTTTAAGTATAGCCACCGCTTCTTCACGCTTCAGAGTGCCATGATACCAATGCTCTTTTTTGGTACTTGCAGCAGGCATCTTATATTTGAGCAGATAATCCTCCACAGCAGTCTGTCCGGACTCTTTGGCCAGATCAAAGGGAAATTCGCCAGAGCTAGTGCGCGGCAAAAGTGGAGCCTGTGCAGCTAAGAGTTCTTGAACAGCTTCCAAATTCCCATACTTGGCTGCATCATGAAGAGGCACATAACCATTTTCTATATTCCGACCTTGAACATTTGCCTGGGCATTAATCAAGGTGCGAATAAATGAAGCTGGTTTTGTACGTGCGGCATACTAAATAGAGGGAGATTAAGATGGATTATTTTCTCTTCATAAAGTCTACATGTTTCGCTACTCACATGCAATGGCTGACAGCCAAATGAATCGGAGCTGTTCACCTGAACTTTGGCATCCAACAGTAGTTTCAATATATCCTCATCGCTATGAAGAGCTGCCAGATGCAAAGCCGTCTGGCCATCCTGATTTTTGGCATCGAAATTACGATAGCCACATTTGAGTAATTCAAAGACCACTTTACTCTCATTTTTCGAGGTGGCACGATGCAGTAAATTGGTCACTCCATGACTTCTGGTATTGTGCGGCGGTGGATCACGTATCAGGGGTTTGGTTAATTTCGTAACCAAACCATTGGAGTCCTGTTCATAATACTCCACCAAAGTGTCCAAGCCATGTAGTATCTTAGTCTGCACCTTGTCATCGATGGAGAAGAAGGCATCTTCGCCATGTCGACGTATCTGATAATGGCACACTTCTTCCTGGCAAAGAAGACTCAACACAAAATCACCAGCTGCCGTGCTGCTTTCGCGCACCAAGAAAGTACCATCCTGGTAACCTGAAGGAGGTCGAAAAATTGAAATTCCAATTACAATTCATTAGCCACGCCCACGCCCACTTGTTGAAGTGAACTGATACTTGCCTTGTTTTAGCAAATCATCTGCTGCCTCACGGGACAAACTGCCGTGAAACCATTTCATGTGATCATCGCGGCTCATTGTGTGGCCATTTAATTTGGCATAAATTGAGAATTGTTTAAACAAAAAGTAAAAATTACAAAAAATATCATCTGTTGACTCAGATAAGTCCGGCAGCACTAAGTTCCCACCAGGGCTGCCACCTAATTAGAGATCGCGACTGATCGGTTATCGGTTATTTTGCAGCGACAGCGGCTGGCTGCTATCGAGATTCGAATCGCTTAATCGTACACCCAAAAAAAGACTTAAATAAATGTTTATTTTATCAGATTTCTGTTTTTTTTTTAATCTTTAATATACTTATTTTTTTGTTTTTCCATCAATTTTCTTTTTGTTTGTTTTTTGCTTTGTTTTTGTTGTATGTATGCGCTACTAAAACACAGTATTAAGTTATGGGCGATTATGTTAAGATTTCATTTTTCTTTCTGTTTTAGGTTATGTGAGAAAAATCTTAAGCATATAAAAAACGACTATATTCTATAAAATACGGCATTAAAATTAATTGAAATGATTAAATTATTAAATGTACGTTTAGGTTTACATATTTTATATTTTTTTGTTTGTTTTTGTTTTTACAATGTACATTTATAGAAAAGCAACGCAAAAGCAAGAAATCCTTAAAATTTGGGTTTTCCAATTCAGTTTCAAATTATATTTCGTTTTCTCTTCAGTTTTGCTGATTGCATTGGTTGGTACTAGTAAGTATTGTGGCAACTTAAATGACTAAAGTAAAATAACTTTCATACACACAATCAATTATAAATATAGCAATATATATATATATTCCCCTTTTACACACACTCATATATATATGTATATAGACAAATGTTATATATCAACACACACATTCTCAGTTTTGCTTTGCTTAGCTTTCAAACACGCCCCCCTCTGTTATCCCACCCAAAAACTTATTAGCTAAATTTGCTTAAGCGTTTAGCATTTTCGTATGTTGTTTTTATTGCTCGTTTTTATTTTTTAGTTGTCTGTCTAAATCCTTTTTCCTTTGCAATTTTGTTTGAATTCAGTTTTTCCAAATATTTTCCTAATTTTCCTCTTTGGGACTGTTTATTTTCATTTCCCCACACATTTCTGTTTCCTTTTTGTAGATGATGCCTTTTAAATTTATGACTTTTGCTTTGTTAACGTGTTATCTCTCTCTCTCTCTTTCTCTCTCTCTCAGATGTTATGTATTTTTGAATTCTGGTTTTCCCCACTTGATTGCATTTTAATTCGCTATTGAAGATAGTTTTTGGGATACTCCATTCACAGTCTTTGATTTAAGGACGTCATTTTCATATGAAAAGACAGTTTCCTTGCCATTTTCGACAATGCTGCAAAAAGAAATCAGAAAGATAAAATTAAATTAAAATTTTTTTAATTTAAATATTCTAATCCTTACCGCTTGGTCATCAACTTATTGCCGTTGACAAACACCGTGGAGGTTGAGGTGCGCTTAACGGCGGCGTTGGGTCCACCAGAAATGTGAGTTACACCGCTGCTGCCATTGCCTCCACTTGTCATTGACGAGAAAGAAGTGAAACCGTTGGTAGGCATAAAGAAATCCATCATTGAATAATTGACCATGGGCGCCGCAAAAGGGGAGGCCAATTTATGCTGGTGATGATGATGATGGTGGCGAGAGGCTCCAATACCTCCGCTACTACCGCCAACATGACGTCGACTTGATCCACTAGAAGTGCCATTCGAATGGCCATTGGCATCTGGAATGCATTTGAAATAAGTTTAGCCAATGATAAAAGGGAAATTCATAAAGTTTACCTCTAAAGAAGTCGGCAAAGGGTGAATTAACGCCAAAGAATTCACGGAAAACTTCGTCAGGCGGTCGGAACACAAACGGAAAGCCACCCATAATATCAAAGTCATCAAATTCGTGTGTGTTATAGTGATGACGGGTATGTGAGCGACCTTGGCGGTCACCAAGTCCATCCTTGCCATACTCATCGTAAATGCGACGTTTTTTCTCTGTGAATAAGCGAAAACGGAAAGAGTTAATTTACAATCATCTCTAATGTAAACAATCATATTCTTGGGGATTAGTGGAAACATTGCCGCTGCTTCTGCTGCCGCTTGAATAAGGGGTTTAGCTCAAGCCTCACATTCTCTTTCTTTTTTGCATTTAATGCCAAAAAAAAAACAACGCAAAAAAAAAACGTAATAACAAAAAACAGAAACGTTAAAGCTTTGGGTTAAACAAAAATTTCGCGCTCGACGTAAGGGCGCGGAGCAAAAAAACAAGAAAAATCAAACAAACAAAAAAATTTAGCAACACTTTTTTGCTTTGCTGTTTACCAAAAAGTTTATGAAATGGTGTACCCTCGAATAAGTTACGGAAAGTAAACGCCTGATAGCGATTACCACTCCGTCTGCTCGGATAGTAATCATAGTCATAGTCACGACCATAACTCGATGAAGTGCTGCCGCCACCAGTTCCGCTGCGATAGCGGGAATAATAACCATTTGATGTGTTGGAGGAGGAGGAGGAGCTTGCTGAGGATTTATGCAGTGTGGCTCTCGCATCGTAGATCCTTCGCTTACGTGCTAAACCCACATACATACACACATAAGACCCACATAGACATATTATTATCATTTCGATAGACTCGTTTTTTTTTTTTTTTTGGGGTATTCATCCTAAAGCACTTTTCATCTGGTCCCATATATGCATGGTAAAATGATACTCACCATCGGATAGCACTTCATATGCCTCGGATAGTTCACGAAAACGTTTGTTTGCCTCCTCCAAGTTATCTGGATTCTTGTCTGGATGCCATTTTAAAGCCAATTTTCGATAGCTGCATAAAAAAGAAAAAGATTTTGTGTTAAGTCTTTGGGAACTATTAACTATTTATATTTATAATTATAGATTGCGAAGGCTATTACTAAGTTAAATTTATAATTTTTCTTTTTTTAAATCTAAAGGTAAAATTCAGTTTTCTTTGATTTTGCAAAATAAAAAAAAGGTTTCAGTCTCTCTCTATCCGGCTTAAACATGGCATACAGATGTTAAATCAAGGACTGGGAACTTTCTAACTTAATTTAAAAACTGTGGTGAAACTTGAAGTCCTTTCCTCAGTTCACATGTAAAGGAGAGATCCCACATTTCCGATCCCGAACACTAAAAAGGATCAGATTTGATTAGCAGAGTTTATTGCAGGATCTGGCGACTGTTTAATTCAATTTTAAACCTGCAGAGAAATTTAAATAATGCATCACCGGCCCAAATATCACCCACAGATACGAAAATGGCTATTTGAAGTTCGGATAAAAAGACAAGATTTTACATAAGGGATTTGAATGGCCCTTCCCGAGTTCACATAATAAAAACTGAACTAGGATTAATTTTCTAAAGCTCTCAAAACAAATCAAACAACAACAAAACAAAACAAATCAAAAAGTTGTGTAGACATTTATAATGGTTTTCCGTGGCTTAAATGCGACGAAAAGAATTTAGATCCCTGTTCTATGACCCTCCAAATGAATTTCACTTATCATTTCTCTAGTACTTACGCCTTTTTCACTTCACCATCGGTGGCTGTGCGTGCCACATCCAATACTTTATAATAGTCCACCATTTTTATTAGTAGATATGTGTGTGTTTGTATATACTTTAAGTTATTCCTATTATAATGAACTCCGCTTCAGTTGCCTTCAAAGCCAATTAGAAAAAAAGAAAAAGAATGAGCAATTTCCTTCTTTTCTTTATTTGGTAATGGCTGATCCTCTACTTTTCTGCAAGTAAAAGAGAAAAGCAAATAGTTAATTGATTGTTTATATGGATATTTATTTACACACATTTATTGAATAATCGACAGTTCTCAAAATTTTTTAAATATAATTTATTAAAATAACCTGAAGCGAAAACAATAACAACATAAAAAGAAAAGGATAGATAGACAACACAAAAAGACAGAAATTTTGTGTTGTCAAACAGTGTGAAAGAAGAAAAGCAAAGTCAAAGGCAGCTTGGTTAGGCCGATGGCATTTTTCGAGTTCAATGTCGTACGAAAACCTCATTATATTATGGCAACAGAGCGCCCACATGCGCCCCAACTAAAACAACTACAATTCAGTATGTGTGAGAGAGTACCCAGAGCATAAGAGAGGTGTAGGGGCGTAGGAGAGTTGGGGGCCACCATAGGACAGGCCGACCGAGCGCTTGGTTGAGCGTGCGTTCAGTTCAGTTCAGCTCAGTCGTCCATCAACTTTTGGGGCAATTTCGTTTACGCGTGTGTGCCGCTTGTCCCCCTCTTTCTCCTCTTTCCCTATCTGTTGCCACGGCACTTCACTTCGCTTTTCTTTCCCCACTCTTTGCTCCACTATCTATTGTTTTCACACACATTTTCGTGCAAAATAGTCGCTAATTTTATTTAATTTTTATATTGTTTGTGTATGTGTGTGTGTGTGTGTGAGATGAGGGGCCCCCTTGACACAATTTAGTTTGTTGCTGTAGGTTTTATATCAAACCTATTACAACGGATCCAAGGAAAGTGCAGCTTTTCAAGGCATAAATTGTACACGACTTAAGGATACCCTACATGACCTTAGTCCACGAAACGTTTCGGGGAGTGACTGTAAAAATGTATTCGAATTAGCCCCTGCTGAATCAAAAACTTACCCTGTTATTTTAATTCCTTAGTTATTAGTTTAATCCTTAAAAACCAATTCCTTGATAAAACTTTGGATAAAATCAGATCAATAAATCGAAATCTATATATCTATATAAGCAAACTGCCAAATTACTTTTAGAAGTAAGTTGTCAGTTAATACAACTTTGTATGATATGCTCATTAATGCCGCTCGCCGCCAGGTGGCGCTACAGAGTCGCAACTTCTGCCCCGTTCAACCAAATGTGGAAAAGGGTAAAACAACTTCTGCCAAGGTAGCTAGTCATATATTAAAACTCAACATACCCTTTTCCCTTGTATAAGATTTTTGTAGGGTATAAGAAATTAGCCTTAAGCTAAATGACAAACATTATTGTATATTATATGAGCAGGTTTAAGTGATTGTTGTTGGTTGTTTGGTGCAAAAAGCTGATGGATGTGGGTTGTCCACTACATTTGAAGTTCTTATTGGGGCAGTAAGCATATTGAAGATACATACAAACATATATACACACACACATACATATAGGTACATAAACGAATATATGTAGGAATCTAGTGCTAAACATTTTTTGTTCAACAATTTATGACTGTGAATGTCATGCGTGTGCGTAGCGGCTAATAAATTTATCTATTATGAATAAAAATACAAGCTATTAAAGTCGACATATAGATTAGCCAAAGTATATATAGATATACGAAAAATTGGTAAAAAAAAAGACAAGTAAAACAAACTAAAGAGAAAATATATACAGGTGGTGTTTATACAATCAGAAGTTTTTAAAGAGATTTAAATTGTCTGGCTGGGTAAATCCTTACATTTAAGCCAAACAAGTTGCCTGAACAAATTGTTTTATATATATTTACAAATCAAGAAATTATTTAATTGAATTTGTTGCTTTTTCTACATACAAAAAAAAAAAAAAATATTTTAAAAATAAAAATTATGTTTTTTTTAACATATGTATGTCGAGATACACTTTGAAACTAGGATTTGTGTTCGGTCCTTTCCCAAGAATAAAATTAGCTTGAAATGCATTTGCATCTTTTATTAATTGAATTGTCAAATGTTGCAAGCAAATTGAAATTTCTGCACAAAATCAAAACAAAATAACATATTGCTCTTTTTTATTTATTTTTATATACATATATGTTTTTATATATATAGAAATAGTTGCCTCATTTATATATTGTATATAAACTGTTTTAATATATGTATGTATCTATCTATATATACATATAGTTTTAATGCCGCCTGCCTGCCTGCCTATATACCTGTTGACATATTCGGCAAATTCTAGGTCGTAGGTGTAGGAACTTGTGTAGCATTGTCTAAAACCAGCAAATGACGACGACGTCGACGTTGTATGGCCAGCCATCCGCATGACACACTCGGCTATAACGCACGTCAGCGGAGACTGAGATGGGGGTAGCTGCTGGTACAGGGGGGAAGGGGGCAATCTGTTGATGGCTTGGATTTCAGAGTCGTTTGCACTGGTTGCTGCTGCTGCTGCTGCTGTTGCTGCTGACTCAAATCACAGCATTTAAATCGAATCTCTGATCTGAGACTATATCTTATGGCAGTCACTCAGCACCTTGCTTTAAATCCCCCCTCATCCCCTTAGCCCTCTTTCGACACTGGTTGAGTGGGCGAATGCGGCATTTAAGGTATTTTGTAATTGCTTGCCGGCAGACGAAAGAAAACCAGAAAAAATAAGAGAGATGGAATGGGAATTTAAGTGGGGGAGTAAGAAAGAGCGAGAGAGAGAGTGAAAATATGTATGTGTAACTTTTGTAGATTCTTTCGTCTGGTTAAACAAGTTAGACAGTTAGTTTTCCTACATAGTAACTACTATAACATATGAATAACTTTTCTATATATAAACTAATCATAAAAGAACGCAAAAAACCGTGCAACCAAAAGAAGCTAGATCAACATTCAATAAAAGCTAAATCTTTTAAGGGAGAAATTGATTGCAAAAAGGCTGATTCATTTTTTATAGTTTACGACACAAATTACTTTAACCTTATGGTCAAATTTTTGGAAGATTTATAAGTTCCAGCATGTTGTACATGTAATTGCTTACTTTTAAAATTCAAATCAGATAATCTGATTTGAATATTTCCTGCTAGTGCACTAATACAGAAATCGGAAGGGAGCTTCAAAAATGATCGAAAATAGGCTAATAGATGTCAAATATAATATCTTCTGATATTAACATTTATTTATTCTAGTTAAAAATCGGTAACAATTTCACAAAAAAAGTGCATCAAAAATATACCCCATAACGATTAACTCTCATCAAATTTCTCTGTGTGTAAATCTATTTTGAAAATGCAATTCATTTCAATGGTTTCTAAATAAGTGAATATAAACAAATTGGAAAATTGTTCTTGAAAGATCTCTCGTCTACATATCGTTCGACTGCTACGTGTTGTATTTACCCAACAATTTACTCAAATTGAAAGTGCAGATATAAATTTCTGGTTTTATTAATAAAGGGTAGAAAAGGGTATTTGTTTCAAGAACCAATGATTCATTGGCCTATATCTTTATTAAATATTGTTCTCATCGCAACTAGGTCAAAGTCAAAGTGGGGCGTGGCGTATGTAAATAAAGTTAATCTTTGTTTTTTCTTTCTACTCATAATGATAATGGGTATATAAATGTCGTAGAGATTCTCGTTTTTAATCTAAACGTCTTTGCTAGCTTCTTTAACAACTGACTCACTCCCTCTCTGTATCTACAATCAATTTCATTTTTACTGAATCATTTGATAAACTTCCTTCCCACGAATTTTTTTTTAGAAAATGTGGGGAAATACCAACATATCTTTAGGAAAGTTTCCCAGATTAAGTCAAGAACTGATTATACTCGCGTCAAATTAAAGAGTATGCAGGCTGCTGCCTACACGCGAGACGGAGACTCAGAGAGAGACGGAGATGGAGGGGGAGAGATGGTCTTTCAAACCTGAAATCGGACCAAAAAGTTATGTATGCGGTTTAGACGTTGTCGTCGTCGTCGTCGTTGTCTGATGATGGTGACTATGCAGAGATTGTCTGATGATGATGATGTTGTTGTTGTTGTTGCTTATGCAAATTACATCACCCCAAAACGATAACATCGTCAAAGACGACTATCGATTGAAGTTGGTCTAGTCTGGGGGGCTCCGCTATGATTTTGTTTTCACACTTTTACAATTGCTTGTTATTTCAATTAAACTTTAATGGTGTCACATACACACGTACACAAAAATAAACACAAAATCAGCTGTTACATGGGTAAAAAGAAGAAGCAGCAAGCAGCAGAAGCAACAGTTGGTTGCGTGTTCAGACATGATGAGAGCAGAAGATTAAGCTAGCATGTAGAGATGAACAGTGCGTTAGGGGGAGTGGGTTAGGGTGCTCTGTGCGTGTTGATTGAATTTGTAACTCATTTTGCCATAACCTACTTCTTCTTTTCGTTTTGTGCAAATGCAATCAATACACTCACACACACACATGTACACTGAGGGGAGATACAACACCCATACTAAAGTAAACTGATAGAGGCCAACATGTGTATATGTATGTACATATGTATATGTAAACTCGCGCGATAAGAAAACGTTGCGCATTTAGGAAAGTCACGCAAACCGTTTATTATTTTTTTTCGGATATTGAAAAGAGAGAGAGAGGGGGAAAAGAGAAGATGCAACTCACTTATTATATGGCAATCGTAATACTCGTTAATAATATTGTCGTAGTTGTCTTCGTCATCAATGTAATCGACGTGCATTGCACAAACATTATAAACAAAAATATTGAAAATCAAAATATCTAAAAACTTATAGTAAAATTATAAATTTTTAATTTCTCCGCGCTCACGTAAACGCGCGGCAAAGTATCGTAAAGAACTGAAAAAATGCAAGCAGAGACCCCCAAAAAGAGGGGCAGAGAGTAAGAGAGAGAGATCGGGAGAGCGCCAAGATTGAAGAGTTAAACAGCTGACACAACAGTATTGCCATTTCAGCTTAGGCTGCGGCAGAGCGGGCGTAGACAGAGAGACCGCAAAAAGAGAGACAGTCAGAAAACAGAAAAAGAGAGAAAGAGTGTGTGTGTGGGGGAGAGAGAATGCGTGCGTTTGTGTTTTTCACCTGGTTCAGTTCACCGGAAGTAATTACGCGATTTCTTGTTTTTGCTTATTTTTGAAGTATTTATCAGTTCATTTTATCATTTGCATTGAGGGGCTGGCTTATCACCCCCATCCACCCCAGCTCTTCCCTTATGCCCTTATAAATGAATAAGATCAGTTGTTTATAGTTTCATAAGTGGTGCGGGTCAATCCCCCCGCTACAACTCCAGCAACTTTGTGATTCATCTATTTTCATAGAAATTTCTTTGGCCACTATAAAAAAAAATGTTATGATTGGAAATACATTTTGGTGATATTTTTGTATCTGAATCTATTATGATGACAAAATGTTGAAAACCAATATAAAATGCGCCATAACTAAGTAAACGGGGTGCCAACTTTCAGATACCCTATTCTTAGTCAATGCTATTCATGCTTCCATACAATTTTATTTATCTAAATTAATCTTTAAAAATTAAAAAAATTTTAAAATGTAAAAGAAAAACTTCTATTATCTAGAAACACTCAGCTTCAGGTAGCTCAAACACGACAAATCCTAAAGACATACAATTTGCAATTGCTTTTTTAATTAAAAAACTAAATTAAAAAAAAATTTTAAGTATTCGTAATCGTTAATATTCATTGTTTAATTGTTCACAACTTTTTGGTATGCCTGGGTAAATTGGTTTTCAAAGGTATATGTATATTTTGTTAGAAAAAATCCTTTAATTAATCAATATCTATTTTTCCAACCTATTTTGTTAAGAAAACTAATGCGAAATCACATTTTCAAAGTTTTTGTATGATTTTTTGTGAACTAAACGTGAGTGATTATTATTCTATGACTTTTAAGAAATTGGCATTGAAAAGACAGCTTTCAAAGAAGAAAATAACAAATATCCAATTATTTAACTTCTAACTTGGTTCATTTATTCGCAAGTTTTGGTAAATGTGCTGTAAAAAGGCTATTAGTTTTTTCCCCAAAACGTCTTAGTGAAGTCTTAATACTTAGAGACAAATATACCCTTTTGGCGTTCTGTGGAACTACAGAGTATAAAAACCGAACTCGAGTTCGGCCGCAGCAGCAAAATGTTAGGGCATTGAATTTAAATTTTATTTAATTTTAGCACAAACCGTCGACGACCCGATGAGACGTTGACGCCGTCACTGCACAGTGTGACTAAAAAGGTTAAAAACAATGACAGAGAGACTAACACTGACTAATTTTACACCTTATCTCAACCTTGTGACTAACTAATTTTGGTTAGTAGAAGTATCAACTTTGGTTTTCATTCAAATTCAATTATATTTTGTCAGTGTTTAACCTTTCAAAAATCTTTAAAACAATCAGAGCTCCCAAACCGTTATGCAATTGTAAAGCAACACAGTTCGGTTGCATTCGTTGGATATAAATTAAAGAAATGTTTGTTTAAACAAAGACCATCATTATTTTTCGCCGCATGACCTGCCCCATCATTGTATTCACAGTTCTTTTCAAATCTTTTGTTCCACAGTTCCAAATGCGGCAACAGCAGCAGCAGCAGCAGGTGGGAACAGTGGGAGGAAGGCGCTTACCATATACATATATGCATATATATTTCTCTGTGCGAAAACACTTGATAAAATTGAACGGCGAAAAATGTTTATTTTTGGATTAAGAATTTATAAAAAGAAAAACCACAACAACAAAAATTTCACTCAATGGGATAGAGACGTGTGTGTGGACGGAAAAAACCGCGGAACTAGAGCAAAGGTAAATGGGCAACACAAAAAGTTGAAAAAAAAACAACCAGAAAGAAGAAAAGTGAAACAAAATTGCAATTGAAAGTGCTTGGGGCGTGGTGTTTTGGTGGATTAGACTGAAAATTATATACTAGAAGTATGCAAAAAGAAGAGTGGAAGCAAAAACACAAAGTGGAAACTCGCCAAATTGCACAATTGTTGTCTGCGAAGTGAAAACCGAGAAACAACAATGCAATGCCAAGAGACAACAACAATAATAACACCAAACAGCAAGACCTAGAAATAGACACGTGGGCGTGGGAAATATATCTATTTTTAAGATACAAAAAGCTTCAATCCAAAACCCCCGCCAACCCTAACCCCATCCGTCTATACCCCAATCGCCAACATGTATCGTTTCTTGTAAATATTACAACTACATTGCGGCTGGGCTGCTGCGTTGCGACGCGCCGCTCCGTTGTAGCACAGCTGCTGATTCATCGTTGTTGTTGGCCTCGTGATTCCCTCCCGCTGGCAATTTGTTTAATAGATATACACACTCCTATGGTTATAGGAAGAACTGTTGTAATGTTGCCCTAATGTGACGGAGGGGAGGCTTGGTTTTTTCGTTTTACATGTTAAAGGGGCGTGTCCCCTCTATGCACTATTTCTAATCAAAATCATTCGTTTGAAGCCCCCCTGCACATAGCACTACACATAAATAACAAAAATTAAGTATACCAAGTTGAAGTAAGGCACTCGAGATACCTTGTAATGTGTGTACCACGAAATCTGTCTAATCAGTGTTTCGGTTTCACTGCTCCATTTACGTTTATTTTTACGTTAAATGATCTAGCGTCCCACGTCAAATTCAAGCCAACTCTTCGATTTATCGTTTTTCCATACTGTTTACGCTGTGTGATCTCCAACACTAACTTTTTGACAGTGAAAAAACGTTGTATTGCTTCTAATTACTAATTAATAATTTTTATTGCCTTACTTAAGTTCATTTTTACGTTAACACATTCGCGAAACTTAGACATATTCGTTAAATTTATGCTGACTGTTTTATGTACCGTTTTTACACACTGTGCGGTCTGTATTAGTAGAGTTCTGCCGATAAAAATTCGCTAATTAGTTTCTAATTACAAATGAAGTTAATTTTTACATTAACACCCTAGCGGCACTTAGCGCCCCACGTTCTAATAACGTCTAATCTTTCACTAAATGTGCTTAAATTGTTTAGAAAACTCGAATATACCCTTACTTTTCTGATTGCTGGGTATAAAATTACATTTCCATGTAAATTTCAAAATGTTCTATGTGTAATATTTGTGGCTTTTGTTAAATTCAGTTTGTTATTCATTGAGTGGGAATGGTTGGTTTTTTGGGTGGGCACTTTGCTGTGATTTCTAGTTAGGTTGGGCCCTCGAGATTACAAGTAGAGCACTCATTCAATAGGGCTTATGTAAGGGACTTAGCTTGGCTTAGAGGGAGAAGTCTTTTTTAAGTGATTTTGGAACCATATCATTTGATCTGCTTGAATTTCTTAAAATTAATTAAGAGTTGAATCAACTTTCTGTTCAAAGATAATTCTTTTCAAATTTGCATAACAAATCAAATTAAAACTTTTATTAGATTAAGTCGTAAGTCGAAGAATAAACCATTAATTATAAATTCCCCTTGGAAGATGATAATTTTCCCAGAAGCGAAACCTGCTGGATGCTTACTTCAAGTTTATCTACATCTGTCAGATAAATATTTACCGACTTCTTTCTTGGAGTGGTGGCAATTCAAGCGTACTCTGATCTAATCTAATCGAGCTTGTCAAGTTCTCTCTCAATCTTCTTCTTCATCCTCAGTGTGCGGGTGTAGAAGAAGATGACGACGTACATTGACTTGGGGAGTCATAAAATACGAGTAAATATCAAGAAAAACTATATAAGGCAAAGTCAGCTTTAATGCCGATCACATAAAAACTACCCACCATCCATTGATCGGTTAAATAAAATAACAAAACCTGTAGCCGGATGATGATGATGATCTCAATAATAAAATAAGAAAAAAAGACAGTTTTTCTCTTGTTCGTCTTTTTGTTCAATTTGTGAAATCGCTAGAGGGGAAAACTTCACTTCACATCATCATTGTGTTGAATGCAGTAGCGTTCCTGGCAAGATCCATAAATCTAACGATAAATATCACTCTCCCGACTACTGTGTGTGCGAACACGAGTGCGTGTGTGTGTGTGTGTGTGTGTGTATGTCCGAGTCCAAGTCAGAGTCGGAGTCCAAGTGGAATTGGTGGCATCTAGATCAAGTCCACTTTTGAACAATGAGTGGTTTATTTTTTCGCTTTTGTTGTTTAATGTGCAGCCGTATGTTGCATTGACAATGAAGTTATTAAAGCGCAACTGCAGCGCAAAACAACAGCAGGAAAAAAACCGCAAAAGCCACATTCAACCAAGCAACCAACCACCTGAAGCTCTATTTTTTTTTTTTTTTTTTTTTGTTTTTTGAACGGAAATATGTGATTAGCTTTTGGCTAAAATCTCGGTCACTTCACTCAAACTCTACTCAAGCAAACTCCCCTCTAGCATTATCAGGCCAAGCAACTTCATAAATCTAGAAGGTGAAGACAGTGCGAGATACTAAAAATAATTTTATTAGCGAAAGTCAGAGTCGACAAAACAAAACTCAACAACTTAAGGGCACATAGAGCTCCTCTTTTTGATTGATCGTTAAGTTTATTTAAGTTGAAGAATTGAGTTTAATTACTCAATTTGTGGCACGTACTTATAGTATAGTAAGTAAAAAAGAAACATTTCCCAATTAGATAAACCGCAACAATAAACAAAACTAGTTGATGAGGAGGCACAACAGAAAGTAAAATGCGAGAGGAGCTAATATATGTAATAAAAATTGAGATTAATCAACTTATTTTTGGTTGAGTTAAGTAGTAAGTAAGAGGAATTTAATAGAAGGTTTTTTTTTGACTTGGTTTAGAAGTTACTCTATTAACAATGACCAAGGCTATTTTACTCTGTAATTAGTAACTGGATTTATGTTCATATTAGTCATCAGTTGATTCTAGTCCCATTTTCACACTTCAAATACACTTGATATTTGTTCTCGTTCTTAATTTTGAATAAATTGGCCGTTTTTCCTTCGCGCTTTTTGAATAAATTCCTTTACTTAATTAGCTTTTAAATCGGTGGGCTTTTAATCAGTGTTTTAACTCTCAAGCTTGTTAGATATTCCATTTATATTTAAAATTTAACTATCTTTTAAAAGTAGAACAATTCTAAACATTCTAAACTTTACAATCTAAAGCACTTTTAATTCATTACAAAAGCTGTTTAAAATGTTCGCAAAATTGTGAAATGCTTTTCGCACCTACTTCATTTCATTTGTGTTTTAAAAAATTTGTGAAATTTCACTTCTTAGTTAGCGTTAATTACTCTTTGACAGTTAAGGTTAGAAAAGTCTTGTGACTTATGTAGAAAGCCTTTCATATACACTGATTTGAAGGTGGGTTAAGCTTAGGCAAAAAAGGCTCGGACCTAAGGCGGACTTAAGGTGATGAGATCTAAGAATAGCACCTTAATTGTAGCCGAATCTGACTATAGATCATTTCCACAGTCGTTTTTAACATCACTTATATATATCTTGGATATTGTTTTCCCAAAATTGTGCTGTATGACAAAGCTAACACAAAAATCAAGCGACTCCGAAAATATCCTAATTATAATAACTCAGTTTCAATTATTATTATAAATTCTCTCTAATACAATCACATAATGAGAATCTAAAAATAGTTTTTAATCATTTTCAAAGTATTACTCACAAGTTAAGAATTATTATTAATTTATTTAAGTATTTTTTTATAAACTCTATGATGTTAATGCTTTACTCGTTATTCTAATTGTAACTTTCGTTTCGCATTTGTTTTCTGAAAGATTTCTGTAATGAATCGATTACTTCATTCGTGCAATAATTGTTCATATTTTTTATTACATAGCCAATTGAAAATTGCTCAGTTGATTTTTTTTTTGTATACCTTTCACCCATTTTTCTGGTGATCTTGAGGTCAACACTATGGAGCTACCATCGATGACTCTGGCGACTCCAAGTGAGACTTGGGGCAAGAGCGAAAGAAGCATAAAACATAAAACAAAAGCAAAGCCAATAGCAACCAATTCACAGTAGACGTTGCGTCGTCAGCTGATGACTTGGCCTGGTCTGGCTTGGCTTGGCTTGGTCAGTGCCAACGATTTTAAAACTCTCGCGGGGATCGCAATCCAACACCAAATGACAAGCATATATAAAAGTGAGCCAGCTCACTTTGCTTGACTCTTTGTGTGTCTATGTAGGTTTATTTGCTTTAATAATTATTATAAATAGAAGTAGTTGGCGGCGGGGAAAGAAAAAACAATAACAAAATGAAAGCTGAGCTGATTGGTGAGATGGCTGGTCGGTCGGTCGGTCGGTCCCATGGCTGTTCGATGGCGCCTTCAAGTCATACAAGTGGAAAATGAAACCAATTTTCCAAAGCAATTTAATTTAATTGAATGCAATAATCATAAAATATAACGAGAAAGACAGTAATCAATTTATAATTGACAAAAAGAAGTAGTAATTGCTACAGAAAACAACTACAAATTTGTCAAACGAAAGTGTTGGTAAACGCGGATCACCTTGGCTCTAGTCAAGGCCCCACAGACCCCCAAAAGACCACAAGACATGGTCTGAAAGACAGACTCGTGTCAAGATAACAACAAAAAAACACACAAACACACAAAAAAAATGATTTGCAAATTGAAAAAGAGTTGAGTTGGCAAATTAAATATATATTATAAACCTACAAAAGCCGCCCCAGAGCGAGAGAACAATGCAAAATCATATAAATTATTATAAGCAGAGCCAGTTCAGTTTCCAGCTCTAGACAAAGAAACTCTGAACTGACGCATCATCGCATCGCATGCTCCTTAATTAATGGAAATAGATACAAAAAGCGAAACTCTTCTTACAATCAGAGCTTTTGGCGCTGCGCCTCATTGATGAAGACCTTCGGCGTCGGCGTCGACGTCGACATCGTCGTCGATGATCATTCTTACTCGGAAGAAATCCAAGCCAATTAACATTGAAGTCGTAGACCCTCAATCACTCATTTCTCCCCGCTCATTCTCTATTTCTATCTATAGCTAATTGGCTAAACTTATGCCAGAGAGCTGCATTATATAATTTCAAATGAAATGTATTTAGTTTTATTTCATTTAACTAGCAATTATATATGATAGCCAACAGACGACGCGACGACTGAAGGTAACATTAATGAATCAAATTGCAATGTTAAACTTTTGTTTCGCTTTTTCAAAGGGAAGGGTAAAAATATAAAGTGTTGAGAATGAAATTCTACAAAAAATAAACGAATAGGGGTATAAAAAGTGCTACATTAGCAAAAGTCTTAAGCGTTCAAATGACATCATTTGTAAGATTTAAAGAAGTAGGATGACTGTTCTTTTGTGGGCAAAAGAACAAGTGATTAGAATAGAAGTTGCGGATCGAGTTAGTTTCTCAAGAATGTGCTTAGTCTCGGAAGGTAAAAATCGGTGTTACATTAAAGAGCCAGGAGAAAGTGGATGATCTTTGAATAATATGCGTTCTCAGGAAAAGTACCAGCTGAAATTGTTGCGATCGTGAAACCATATTTTTTCCATCGTTCGGTAAGTTTTAATTTACAACGATTTAAAAGAAGTTTTTTTTCGATCTACCTTCCGTCATCGATATCCCTTAACATGTGACTTTTGGGGTAGGGACACTCAGACAAGTGCGTGACGCATAAGCAACTGAGCAACGCACAAGCAAGTCGTGGCTTTATAATAAGTGGTTGGGTTTTAGCATGAACTTTTTGTGTTTTGAGTGATACAGTTTTGAGAAATATATATTATACCCAAAGGTTTTATAAGCATCTTATTATAAGTTATTTTTAAGCTTTGAAAAGTAAAAAAAAATGTTAATTAACTCTATTAAAAAAGTGTAAAAACAATCTTTATAGGACTAAAAGTTAAATTAGACGGCTACTTCTCTATCTTGTTCGTCAAATGGCTTATCTTAATAAATCTTTTGAACTCTATGCACTAAATGGAAAACTTTTATGGGATTCTCTAACAAAATTTGTACATCTCGATGTTGAATTTTGCAGCATATACCCTGTTAACTGATTGATCAAATAAATAAATAAATAAGTACAATTTGTAATGGTCGAAAGAAACTGCAACACGTGTAACCCAGAAAACAATCAATTTGCCTTCGGCAAGAGGCTTTCTCATGTAATTCCCATGAAGCAAACATAAGCCCTATAACAAGTAGACATGGGGACATGAATCGATGTAGATGGCGATGGCGATGGCGATGGAGATGGAGATGGGCATGGGTTGTGGGGATATGGATATGCTTGGTTTATGGTTTATGGCCAGACATGAAAGTGGTTGCTTCATCTGTTGCTGATGCTGCTGCTGCTGCGGGTAGACGACACAAGTGCCGCTCATTAGACGGACAAACCGGTTAATTTAAATACCCAAAGCTAAACAGATGATTGATTCATCATCATGCACAGTTAGTTAGTAAATGAAATGAAATAAAAAACAACAAAATTAACAAGAAAAGATTTTCACTGCATCATCGTTCATCGCACCATCATCATTGAGCGCATCCTCAGCTTCTTTGTTGGAGTTAGGCCATACAGGGGGAGGCAAAGGCGGCGGAGAAGTTTCAATGACGCTGACAGGCAACAATTTTTATGTGCGCTTCAAGTGCATCCGGACATTTATTCAATTTATCTTCAAACAAGCTTGGCTCAGAAGACACAGAGCAGAGAGAGAGAGAAAAACAAACTCAAAACTCAATGGCCAAATACCCGTTTTGGTAATTAATGAAAAATTATCAGAGCCTCAGCCACAACCACAACAAAATAATGCTCAGCCAAGTAGTAACTAAATGGAGCGATGCAACGGCAACGGTTCGATTGGTTGGTTGGGGGCAGGCGAGCGGAGGGGAAGACATCAAGTGAATGCGGCAAATTAAAGACCCATCAAAGAGGTAAACCATTTTAGATATGAGGAATTAGGAAAACGAAATAAGAAATAAATCCGATATGTGTCTAATGGCAAAATTAATAATGAGGAAACTCTTAAAATGTAGCTAAATAGATATAAGAGATAAATAATTTTAGCAAAAATTGCAGAAACTGTAAAATTATGGTTGATACTCCATAAAAAAAGGAGGGCAGAAAGTAATCAAATTTCAACTACAGTTATTAAGTGGTTAGAACTTAAAAAAAATTAGTTTTTTATCGCCTTTTCGGTATATTATTATAACTGAGTATGTTTTGTACAACCTAAAAGCCAATCGATTAAATATTTTTGACGATATAGCTGTCAGTCATTCTTAAATGAAATGGGATTTGTTTTTTTTTTCACACAATTTGGACCATTTTGTAAAAAAATTAATAGTTTCATTATTTTTTTCTTCAATAGCTTCAATCCTTTTTTAAAAGGAATTTTTCAGTGGCCCATTTTGATGTTATCTTTAATAGCACTATTTTATTTCTTTTTGAACTAACATTTATTGAATTACCTTTGAATTAGCATTACTTGTAATTTGCTAAAAAAAAAAAAATAAATAAAAGAGTTTTTATATATAAGAAATGCAACTGCTATTAATTCCCCAAGTAAATTTGAAAATTGACTTTAAGTGTGTGTTTTTTTAAGTATTGTAATTAAATTTCATTGTTTCGTCATTAATTTGTTTTGATATATAAATGATGTTGGCAAAATGTAATAAAAATTGGAATAGCTACCGACAAAGAAATTTTTATATTTTCCTTTCAATTTACTGGCAAAACCCGGCCTACGACTCGGCTAGCTAGCTATCCTTTGTTTTATATCCCTCAATCAAAGAGAGTCTCTTTGGAGTCCATGGCTTTTGGGGCTGAGTTTTGGTTAATTAACCAATGCCCACAATATTCACAAAGTGCTTTTAGCGCTTTTCATTTTTGATGTAGGGGTTTTTCTGTTTTTTTTTTTTTATTTTGTATGACTTCTCAAGCGTGTGACCGGAGGTGAAATTTTTATTTTTCATTTTCTGTGTTTTTTTTTTTTGTTTTGGGCATTAGAGAAGGTGAATGGGGGGAGGGGGCGCAGAGGGTTTGGGGGGAGGGACAAAGCCAACTGCCAAACTGAAAACTGGCGATAAATGTGCGCAGATATGTTTGGCAGGCAGTTTGCTGGCTGGCTAGCAGGCCGCTTTAAATGGACAACGACAACTGGGAGTGGGTCACACAGCTGCAGCACAGCAAACGTTGCGATTATAGGGATCCAATGAGAGTCCCCAATCAGACCGATCGACCAAACGACCGTCCGACCGGTTGGCCTGTCTTCTTCGCTTCTCTTTGCGGCACTTTTCGATTCTTTTTTATTCGGCTTACACAGAGCGTAAATATTTCAATTTATTTATTGGACATGCGTCTCTTCTCTTCTCATCTTTAAACACTTTCTTCCTCGCGATCTTGACTCTTTGAGTCTCCTCCGGGCGAACACACGCAAACTTTAAGACTGGCTAAATGTATGTCAATGGCCTGTTTTTTTTTTTGCCTTTTGGGGAGGGTGAGGGCCCTTCTTTTAATTTTACAGACTAGACTGGGGCGTGGTCATTGTTGTTGTTGTCGTGCAGATTTTCACCCAACATGAAAATGAAGAGTGAAAACGATTTTCGCCAAAAATGAAAGAAAGAAAAAAGAGGTGTGTGTTTGTTTGTGTGTGTGTTTTGTCCCAACAACTGCATGCAGTCCATGCATGACCCGCGCGTATTAGTACCAACTCCATGCCGACCGACCAAGGGGCGGCTTGTCATGCTAAATGGGTGGAGGTGAAACTACGTTTTGTATTTTGGGAGCAACTACCGAATAGTGCTTTGAGTAGATTTGCTTTTTTCTGTCTTTCTTTCTTTCTGCCAAACTGTCAAACGTAAATTTAAACACGTTTTCTTTGGCTAGGCCAGTTGCAACTCGATTCCACGACAAGTCGAAACAGAGACACAAATGGAAGTGCGTGAGGTATTTTTAATGGGGATTGATTGTCTGCCTGACTGTCGGCTTGTCTGTCTGTCCGAACGTATGTCTATCTTTGTGCCTTTGTGTTCCTAGTGAAGTTTGCATGTTAATTGGTTTCAACTAGCAAAGTTGGAGGACCTATAAGCTGGGTTCACTTCAGGTCAGTTGGGGTTTTGTTTTTAAAGATAGTTGGGATTACATTTTCAAGGATTGGTCAGGTGGATGCATCGTAAAACAAATTGGAAAATCTCTTTATGACAACTGAAAACCAATGGCAACCAGACTATAGGTAAACATAGGTGTAGCTGACTTTTTTGGGTTCGAATTTTATATACCCTGTGAACACTAATAAGAATTCTGTATATTTCTTGTCTGTTTAGTTTAATTGTAAAATTTTTCTTCATTATTTATCGCTTACCTTTATCGATGTTTGATGCAATTAGCTTTGCTATTTTGCTATAATTTAAGGCGATCGTTGTTCATGCACGAAACAGTGGCTTCTGATAATTGGAAGCTGTAAATACAAAATTTAGAGACATCAAATTTAGTTATACATCATACATACATATACATATGTATACAATTATAGAAAGTTATATTTTGACACCAATAGAATTAGGGTTAGATCATATGCGAGAGTAATTCTAATGCTCCTAAAATTTGGTAGTAATAAATAAATAGATATTTAAATTAAAGACTAAAGGGTCTGTATATACATCTCTAAATATATAAACAACAACCGATTCACTATATATTTATACTCCTCTGCTTAATGACAAAGTAATACAACCCTCTCATGTCTAGGGTATAATGAAACGCAGCTAAAACAAACAAAGCTTAGAGAACAACAATAAAACGGTCGTTGGACGCGCAGGCGCGCAGTCGCGCCACAGTCCGAGTTGGAGCTTAATATGCAGTCAGCGTAGAAATGAACGGCAGAGTGAGAGAGTATAACAGGGAGTGGGAGAGCGAACAAGAGTGGTGGTGGGGCTATGCGGGGGGTGTGAATGACAGTCCAACAAACAGCTGCTGCTGCTTTGTTTTTGTTCTCGCTGCTGCTGCTGCCCCAACTGGTTTAACAATAAAAGCAAAGCTCACACAACTTTGGCGTTGGCGTTACTTTTGAACGTTTAACAGACAAGACTATGAAAAAATAAGAAAAAAAACAATGTTTAACGTCTTTTTTGTTGCTTCTCTCTTCTCACACGATTTGGCTGGGGCTTGGCTTTCTTTGAGGAGGAACAAAAAACCGAAAAAAGCAGAAAAAAACACACACATCTCAGAAACTATACTATAAAAAAGTTCAGTTAAATAAATTTTAAGTGCAGACTTGAGGGATATCCATTACCAAAGACAGAAGTGCCACTTGGCGTGCGCGTTTTTGATAAATAAACAGAACAGTTTTAAAGAATCTAGTGTTGGTAAAAGGGTGCTTAAGCTTGTGTTAACTTCCTTTCATGCTAAATTTACTGGAAATAGTTGATTTACAGTATTAAACATTAAAGTGAAATAGTGCTAGATTTAAACGTCAGTGTTAATAAACATTATTTTATGTAACTATTTGCTCTGCCTGAAGCTTAGTTTAGGGATATAATGAATTTGCGATTGCTAAGACGGGGAATAAGAAGTAACTGCCAAATTTCCTTTATTATTCCTTAATAAAATGCAGGAATAATAGTTTAAGGATTGTAATCTCTTTCCAAAACTTCCTTTAGGTTTCAGGTTTTTGAGACCTTAAAATATAGCAGCGAATTTCAAATGGTACTTCATAAGATTATAAGTTCTTCTTTCTACACTTTTATTAAATATCTTGATATGCCCGTGTGAAACTATGACATTACAGGGTATTACAAATGGTAATTTGTATGCTTTTTTCTTCTACTCTTTTTGCTTTTTTGTTTTGTGTCTCCTCCTCCACGTCCTCCTGGCTGGTTGTTACCTCTTCTTGCTCAGTCGTATGTCTCACACGCGCTTCTAATGTCTGCCGGATGATCATGGTGAGATGATGATGATGATGGCATACAAAAAAAAAAAAAAAAAAAAAAAACAAGACGGAAGATTTTTCAATTGATTTGGAAAGTGGCTGCAGCAGCAGCTAATGGGGCGGACGCCTAGCGAAAAGTGGGCGTGCCCCTGCCACTACAACCGACAATAGTCGAGTGTGCCACACTTTTTGATGAATTAACTGATTTAAGTTTTCTTTCGTGTTTTCTTGGTCGACTTTGCGGCAGCTGCTGCTGCAACCACTGCAACCACTGCAAGTATGAGCTTAGTTCATTGAGCCGGATCATGTCCAGCTGAGACTCATTAAAAACATTCACAAACCACTCACACATAGGTCACAAAAAACCAAAATAAAAAATAAATGCAAGTGTTGTCAAGCTTTGCGACTTAATGTGCCCCGCAGAAGGAAACGTTTCCAGTGGGGAAAAGACCTTGTGATTGATGGCGCTTGTAATAAAAATTATACAACATAAAAAGAAAATACGGCAATTAATTTTAAAACACAAGAAATTTATTTTATCTCTCTTGTAATTGGGCAATGAACTTCAGGACTTCCGTCTGAGTGTCAAATATCCTCCAGTCGTTTTAAAAAATTTAGTGCTTCCATTTGTGAGCAATAGTTTTTATAACTGTAACCTAATTTTAGGTTTATATTCTTTATAATCATCGAAAAAGAGTTCTAAATTATTCATGCTGTTACTTGCACTTAAGTTTTAAATATAGGCGACAAATTTGTTAAAAGAGAGTCATAGCAAAAGCTGTTTATTAAAAAATTATTGCTCTATATTCGTTAAAACTATAATTAAATATTTATATTTCTCTTCATGCAAATTTAACGAGTCTCGAAAGGATACATCCGCTTCAAATCTGCTTCAACATGCGGATGACGAAATTGACTTCCGGTTTTTGTCTTTTTATGGAAACAATTGTTAAATTTAACCCATGCACAAGAAAATACACATATATGAAATTTGCC
This sequence comes from Drosophila nebulosa, assembly GCA_024703675.1. Classification (NCBI taxonomy): domain Eukaryota; kingdom Metazoa; phylum Arthropoda; class Insecta; order Diptera; family Drosophilidae; genus Drosophila; species Drosophila nebulosa. The sequence goes on along the minus strand of CM045725.1, from coordinate 8,170,234 downwards.
TGTCAATTCGATTAGATTAGTATTTATTATGGGTAATTTTTTTCTATATAGTATATAGATATTGATTTTCCTTTCTTCTGTATTTCCCTCAACATTGGCACACACTCAATTGGCCTTTTGTTTCTGCTCAATATAAAAAGTGTTTGTAATGCCTAGCGCCATGCCAATTGGACATGCTATATACACATAGAGACAGCGACAGAGTTAGAGGGAGATAAAGAAATGTGTCAAAAGATATATATTTATAGGACACAACCTATACCCTTCTATATGCGAAAGTGGAGCTGTATAATGTATTTATATCAGAATACATCGAAGAAGAAGAGTTGAAGATATCATTGATCTATTTTACTAAAACCCCATTTTGAGGCTAGGTTTTAAATATTAAAATGGTTGAAGTTCTCAATGTATCTTTTAAATTGCTAGCTTTGAATAATTTGAATATAAGACTTAAAACTTTCACTTGGAATCAAGTGAATCCCTACGCAAATGATACCTGATAGAAGAATTTGTAAAAATTTTAAGAAACAACAGACTGATATGGATTCTACTATTTAATACCAACTTATCATTATCAGGAATCTACAAATATACATCAGGTTATCAGGCTTTATTTCTTATATGCGTAGCAGTTCCTCTTACCAACTCAATATGCACTTAAGCAGAAGGGTATTAAAAATTGTGGCATTGCTTTTTGTGTCTATCATTTATAGTTTTGTGTTGTTACTGTTGTGTTATTGCTATTACTATTTTTTGTTGTTGTTGGCAGACACAACAATTACAAAACGAAGAAGTAGTGGAAGAAGAAGAGAAGAAAAAATAACAGTTTCGTTAACAACGAACAGGTCTCAACTTGGGGTATGATGGGGCCCAAAACTTGGAAAGGAAATGAGTTTTCAAATGGGGGTAAAATATAATGCAATATTTTTGGTAGACATAACTTATTCAATTGGATGTAAATAATATAAGCAATTACGAAAGAAGACAAAAAAAAAATGTCTAACCCAAAGTGAAAAACTACAACTTAGGTTCTATACCCTTTTTAATTTTGAGTACAAAAGGATTTCTAAAAGCATTGCTATTTTCTTTATAAATTATTTTTCCTGTATATACATACATACATATATTAATGCCTATAAAAACTAGTAAGTTTTATGAAAAGTACACTCGTGAAAATTTGCGAAATTTATTAAAATGTTAAATTCTCCGCTTTAAATTTCACTTTATATTGGTAGAAGCAAGAGTAGATATGACTTTTTCAAATCTTAAATAATTTGACTGAGTTAGTTAACGAATTTTCGAAAATATTTTATTATTAACAAATTTATTAAAGTCTAAGTAAATTTTACTATTTATAATTATGACGTTTTTAAAGATATATTGTATAAAAACATAGATTCAATCGGCAATTCTCTTTTCTCAGCCCCCGTTCCGAAATTCGTAGTCCGACCCTGCATGCTGACAGAGAAAAAAACTTTAAGAGCCTGTGTGTACTTAACTTTTGTTAAAATGAAAATTAGCCATGCTCATTGTTGCAACATAAGAGCGGCAACAAATACAATAACAACAACAATAATGACAGCAGCAGCAGCAGCGAACAGCAACAAAATAGCCAAAAGCCACAAAACGTGTGGCAAGACAATGCCTTGACTGAGTTTTTCTTTAGATACGGAAAATTGCTTTTTCATTGCAGCAACAACAACAACAACAGCAAGAGAAACAACAACAAAATGCTAACTTGACAATTTGATTGTTAGTATTATTGTTGTTTTTTGTTTGGGGTTGGCAATCGGAAAAATCAATTTGATTTTTAATTATAGTAAATTTGAGACATACAAATTGCAAGCTGGTCAAAAAAGGCAAATTAACTTAAAAAATAACAATGAGAGAGAGAGAAAAAAATAAAAATAAATAAATCGAAGCGTTTTGTCAGTTTGAGTCAGCAAGAGCAGCAGCGACAACAACAACAATACTCGTTTAACTGTATCTCGGCCTATCGAGGAAATTTGATGTCAAAAAGGAGACGACAGCAACAACAACATGACCAATAAGTCAAAATCTCTCATGCCAGTGCAATGAACCGTTATACGCAAAAAAAAGAGAGAGACAAGAGAGAGAGATAAAAAGAGATTGAGGGAAACTGAGAGCAAATCACAGAAAGAGAGAGCGATACTTTCGATTCTTGAACTTGTCAAAATTTGTGCTAATTAATTGCTTTAATTTGCCTTTTCCTGTTGCCAAGCAGCCTATTGTTGTCTCTTTTCTACCTTCGCGTATACCCAATAACACACCCTCTGTAAGGGCATACTAAGTTCATAGAAATTTGTACAAAAAATAAATGCCCAAAACAATTAAATATACTTAGTATGAATCGTAAATATTAGCGGACTCAAAAGTCTACATATGTACATTGATTATTGAGTTGACATTCTTGTGTAAGAGGCCAGCTTATCCCAAAAAAAAGTTTATTGAATGCACCAAAATTGGATGAAATAGATACACATATGAATGTGGATCAAGATGCTAACAAATGTTTCTGTGAATCCATTGGGCGTACCATCTTACATATGTGTTAAAATTCCTTTTAAAATTAATGGAGACATATTATAAACAAAGGTTACATTGGCGCCAGAGTATGTTTGTATAGAAACAAGAGTCGAGTTTGTTTGTCCATGAAAAAGTTAACTAACTTGGAATGGTGTGAAGTTGTGAATATCAGTTATAGATACTAATAAGGAAAGGGTATTTCGAACATGACACTTTTCGTTAATCGGATATTAATTGATAACAACAAATGTCTCCTTAAGTTCAATAGGGAATCCAAAAGTTTACAAAAATTGATAATAGAGTAACACACTTACTACACAAATTAAACCTAATTTGAACGGATCTTTTGTTCGAAGAAATCCCTTCCGTAAAGCTTTATGCCTAAAGGGTATCCCAAAGTCGAATTCTTTTAGTTCTTATTCTGCTACAAAGCAAACAAAAGACACGCCCATTGAAAAATAAAGGGGCCTCAACACTGTTTAGAGGATAACTCAAAGTCGGCTTTTTAAGTTTTAAGTCTGATCTTTCTCTTTTGCACAAATTAAGTAGTAATTAAATGAATTTAAGTTATTTTATTTATTCACTGCGTGACACCAGCAACACGATAAAAAGAGTAAAACTACAAACACACATTTATAAATATTTATGTATGTCTACATTTAAACAAGATAAGAGGCGATAGTATTATAGAGAAGGCCAAAATCGAGCTAGACAGAACGCTTTATTCTATATACTATATACATACATAGGTATGTATGTACATGTATGTATGTATATCATTTTATTTGGCATTTTGTTGACGGAAATGTCGAACTCCTGCCGCTGCCGCTGCCTCCAACGCCACCGCCACCGACGTCGACTGAGACAGCAACAATTACAGAATTTTATTGATTTTTACAACAAATAAATGGGCAAATGACACGAGGCAGAATCAGCAGCTGTTTGCATTTTCTATAGAAATCTAAAAATTTTTGCTCAATTTCAATTTATTTTAGCGATTAATATACACAAAGTTTTGCTTCTTTTTCATTTTGCAATAAGAATTTCACACTCACGCTTCAATGTCAACTTCGCCTTCTTCTTAAGTTTCTACAAAAAATGTTTTCTCAGTTTCTTTTGCTTTGTTTGTTGTTGAAATTACCGGTTATAATGCTGCTTGTTCCTCCTTCGTTAAGTGGAGAAACACAAAATTTAATTTTCTTATTTTATCCAACGCTGCAAAACGCGCGCGAATTTAGTATTTCTTTCAGAGATTTGCACCAAAAAAGGACGAGCAATTTTTTGGCACCACCGAAACGAAAGGAGCGAGAACTTTTAGTGCAAATTTATTATCTTCTGCGTTTAATATTTCTACTGATTTATTTTTTATTTATTCACTGACCAAAAATTTTGCGAGGAATAACCTCCAACAAAAGAACAACACTTTACCGACTCTTGGACATTAATTAATAATATTTTGTATTTTTGTGCACACGAAAAAACGCGACAGCCGCTCTTTGAATTCCGTTGGCAACCTCCCTGCTTGACAACAAAAACAACAATGAAAAACGAACAACGCGATGACGATAACAATTTACTCACGACTTGCGATGCCGATAACAATTTACTCACGACCTGCGATGGCAATAACAATTAACTCACGATGACGATAATAATTTACACACGACTTGTCACTTATTATCGACGGCAGCACACTTTGCAACACTGTCAATGGCAGTTACTTTTTAAATTCACCTACTATATATTCTAGACTTTTAATTGTTCCCAACTCAGAATAAACAAGTTTCATGATTTTGTGACTTCATTTTGTTGTTGTGCTAATTATTTTTATTTTTTTTAAATATATTTTGTAATACTTTTTTTTTGGAGCAAAACAAACAAATTCAACTACAATTTTTGTTTTCATGGGGAGTTTGTTTTAATTTCTAATATATTTAATATATAACTTTTCCATTTGTTGCTTCTTCCTCATCTTCCGATCCATTCATGTTTTTGTAACTTAATATTCTTAGGTCTTGTCTCTTGCTTACATTCAGGCGCTAATTAGATTGACTAACAATTAAAAAGAATTGAATTATTTTTATTTTGTTTTTGTTTCTTTTTTTTGTGATTTTGAGGTACTATAAATATTAACTAATGCTTGCATTATAATTGTTTTTTATATTATTATTTTTTTTTTTGTGCATACAATTTGACTAATTCTTTGTTCTATATGGTAGGAGGGGGAATTGGGGGTGGGAGAGGATCTGCGGTCAGCGGATCCTCTTTAGGCCAAAGTAATACTAAGACCTTGGGGTAATCGAAGATTCTTAAGTTGTATGGCCGCTCGGTGGGAAATTTTCATGTGACTTTCTCTGTGGTCTCTCCAATCCGCTTCCTGTTCCTCTTCCGGTTCCTCTTTCTCAGAAATCGGATAGCTTAGGCAACGCCTGGCGGTGGATTTTGTTGTGGTGGTGGTGGTGGTTATGGTGGTGCTTGTGGTCTCTGGCGAAGGCAGAACTTCCGAAATGACACTATCGAATTCCAATAAAATCTCATCTTCATCCAATGTCCTTGACCAACGAGGACGTGGCTTGGTGGGGCTCATGATCCGAGGTAGACGAGAAGCATTCAACTCATTTTCCTCTTTCTCCCGACTCAGAGTGGTGCCCAAGCGACGAAACATGGCCACCACTTTGCCATCTACTGTGGGCTTGGCCCATCTTTGGTTAGCTGAAAATGTATCCTTGACTAGAGCTGCTGCTGCTGTGGCTGTTCCCACTGCTGCCACTGACATTGGCTTGTCCTGGCGTCGTCCTGGCATAACACATCTTCTGGGCCTCGGTTGTAGTGTTTTACTCTTTGGACTCCTGTTCACCTTCTCCCATAGTTTATTCATGCTATTTGATGATCTTCGTTTGCTATAATTTACGGCAGCTACGGGCACGGGTGTGGGGATTTGAGATGGGTTTTGCGTTTGCAATTGTCTGACTTGTGGACGCACTTGTGCCACTGGTCGTACTTTCGCTGCTCCTCCTCCACCGTCTCCTCCTGCTGATCGCTCCTGCACCAGGCCTCCTGCACTGCTATTGCCCATATGCGAAGGACTTTGACTTTGGGATTCAGCATCGTTACTATTGCTGCAACTGTGTTGCAAGGAATGCCAATTGATTAGCCAATTGTTGCAGCTAAAGCAAAGAAATTTATCCTCATTCAAGGGCTGCAAAGAGCAAGAAGAAGAGACAAAAGGTGGATCGTTAGTTTGATGTGATTTTAAGGCAAATAAGATGAGTAGTGGCACTTTCAGATCCTAGATTTCCTCTCCCCCTCTCCTCGCCTGTTTTCGATTGCGTGCAACCGCATAAAAACCGTTTCGAACCGTTTCCCCCTAAGCTATGCTACGCCCCTGCGCTTACAGGGGCGCCTTTAACCACATAATGACTAGCTGTCCCTCGCCTCATCAAATTTTCAACTGCTCACTGGAAGGTGCAAAAAATTTAATATCAAAAGACAGACAAAACAACAAAAAAAAAAAAAAAACCCAACGACAAACCGAACTTAGTTCGGGCAGCATATTAATTACCTTTACACACACTGCATTCCTTTTGGGTATCAATAATAATCGTGCACCTGCCTGCCAACGAAAATTGCGCCCAGCAGCAGCAGCAGCAGCTGCCGAAAACCGAAAAACAAACCAGCCAAAAAGGGCAACCGAAAGGGAAAAGGCAAGAGACGAGAAACCCGTTCGATCGCCGAGCCACGCGACCCTATTGCCTGCTTCTTCTACCGATAAGGTAAGCCAGCCCGATCAAATATAGGTCCAATAACGACATTAGGCACGCGCAGGCGCAGACCCAAAGCCAAAACCAGACCCAGACGGCGACGCAGGGACAGCTGCTTAGGACATTAGGATACATAGATAGATAGAGAGAGAAAGAAGTGGGGGGATCTGGCAGGATTGTTATAGTCTGGATCCACAAAAAGGTGTTTGTGTGTGTGTGTGTGTGTGTGTGTTTGCTCGAAAATGGAAATAATATAATAAAAACCCATAATAATGCAAATTGGAGGCCAGGTGCAATCCAGACCGAGAGACAGTCGCACGCACAGCAGCAGCAGCAAAAGTTAAGCAAAGGAGAGAAGGAAACAGAAGGCAGCAGATAGACAGATGTATGACAGCAAAAGTTTTGGTGAATAAAAAAAAGGGTGTCCTACAAGGGTGCGATCGGGCAGGTGGTATATGCTTTGGAAAACTAACGGTTTTAAATAAACAAATTTATCCCGAAGTCTATAAACTACTTCGACTTGCAAATACCCTGCCGCAAAAGGCCTGTACTTTTTTGTCACTTTTTAATCTCTATAATGTTCGTTATTCCTTAAAGATCAATCAATCTTATTTCTAATGGTTTCTAAACACTGATTAAACTTGTTTGAGTAAATTTCGTAGACATATGAGATCTTAATATAAGCTTCTATTGTAAAACTTTCCTTTAGAAACCGTGAGTTATACACCAGAGATCTGTTAATCCCTCAGTTTAAGGCGTTCCTTTTGTCCTTAATTCCTGTGAGAGATTCTCAAAGCGTTAAGTAAGCTTTATTTAACACAGATTTGATAAAAATTTGGTCTTTAATACTGGTTGAAAGTCTTTTGGTAAGTCATATTGATTTTAAGTCTTTATTTCATTCAAATTGGTAGGCCAAATTAAAACGAATAAATAAACTAAGCAAAAGATTTTTGATTGGTAAGCAAAAAGCAACTAATTAAAGCCCCAACAAAAAGATGGGAAGTAACATTATTATATAATTAAATGAAAATAAATATCTTCAATATAAGTTTCAATTGAAAACTGCTCATAAACTAAATGAAGTCCAATTCTGTGATAATTTTTTGTATTTCTAATTGGCTTAATAAGTTCACAAACTGAAATGTTTCTCTAGCTTAGTGAAACCTAATATTTTCCTAAGAATCCACCAATTTTCCCATTGCTTTTCCTTGTGTCCACTTCATGTTTAGTTTTTGGAGAAGCCTTAAAAATGGATTTCCCAAAAAAAATTAGACCCAAACGAAGACCTTCAAAGACCTAGACAAATTTTAAATTTCATTTCTAAGACTTCATGACAAAAGTTAGTAAACTATTTCCCATGATCTCTCACAATTGTGCCAAAAAAAAAAAAAGACCAAAACCCTCAATCAGGCTAAGAAACAAATAAATAACAAACCGACAGAGAATTTCCAAAGGTTTTCGATATGCGAAAAGAAGCAAAAGGAAGAGTAAAAAGGTAATTCTGATAAAAGAGCAGAGATATACATAAGTACACACAGAGTCCGAGGGCAGACATAAGGGCCTTCTCTGGGATCGGCTGCAAAATCGCAGCTGTCGTTTGAGTAAACAACGTGAAAAAAAAACAGAGAAAAAAAGGGCAAAGCCCAAGAAAGGTTTTTGTGGAAAGATTCGGTTTTTTGAACCCGCAGATATTGTGATGTCGAACCCGGCAATCATAATAAAAGAGACGAATTGTCGCATCACATTAGCTGGCCCTAGCTCCACCTTCATTCTCGAAGTGAAAGATCAGGTTGAGATGATGTGATGGGTAAACAGGTAGCCAACGAGTCAGTCGGCGTCCTGTAATTGAATACCAAAAATGCATTTCCATAGAAATGTTGTTGTTGTTGTTGTTGCTGTTGCTGTTCCCATGGTTCATTCTATATATTAGGACAAGCTGTTGAGAATTATGTGAATGAAATGAGGTAGAGGGAAAATATTGAAAATGAAAATGAAATAAGTGGCATATGCAAAGTGTCCAATTACCAAGAGAAGCATAAGGGAAATACACCAGCTGCTTAACTGGCAATGCGTTGAGACCGGAAAGGATAGGTCTTTCTTTTTGTTTTTTTTTTTTTTTTTTAAATGTGGTGACACAGAAACCGAGTTGGAAGGCAACGGCAAAGAGACGAGCTTTGGTCTCTTGGCATTTAAAATATTTCTGCCTGGATGCTATCCTGTCCCACCTACAATCACCCCTGCCCCCTCCCCCTAGCTAAACCCTCGCGAAGTTCATCCCCTTTGAACCCAACATAAAACGAGCACTCATTCACTCGCTCGCACACACTCCCACTAAGGTTCTTCTTGTTTTACCCTCCTCCTCCTCCTCTCCTTCCTCCTGCTGCTGCTGCTGCTGTCGAAGGACATTGTAACTTGGATGACTCACTCAAGACTCACAAAGTTTTATCGATTTTCTCCTCTTAACCGAACCCTCCATGCCGACCTCCACCGTTCCCCCCTCGAATGACCCCCGGACTTTACACGTTTCACCCAATTTTAAGTTTTATTTACCTGAAATTTAAATTTCGCCTGAATTAATTGCACAATATTTGGTCCTGAGCGTGGCTCATAAATGTTGATAGTTTGATTTGTGTGGCAACCGCAAATGAGGCAGGTGCGTTTCAGGTATTCCGAGGAGGCGGCAGCCGTGGAAGCTGCTGACATGGCAGCAGCGGATTCAGCATGGTTATCCGCAGACATTTTGGCGACACTAACACACACGCACACTCGCACACACACACACACACAACACTTTTGAATTTTTCTCTGGGAAATTCGTTAGATTTTCATTCGCCGTACTGCCGGACTGACGTCACTGGCCTGTGAACTAAACTAAAAAATGTTTGTTGCCCTCACTCGTTTTGTTTGTGTGTTTCTTGTTTTTCTTTTTTTCGGGGTGGCGCGAAAATTTATAAAGCAAAAACCAAACCAAAATCGAAAAGCCGAGAGAGAGAGAAGAAGCGGCACAGGCACAAGAGACGGACACGTCCTTTACGTTGCACGGACGAAATTCGAATGAGGCAAGGAACATGGCATTATGGTGAAGAGCGAACCAGCCAACGAACCACACGAAGTGAATTTTCAGTGGCTGTGGCGCATTCGGAGCTCGGTTTCTTTGCGCCGTCTGCTCTGCCCTGGGTTAGCCCCTTGTCTACCTAACAACTACCTTTTGTTCGACTTGCCGCTGGTTGATGTTGTTTTTGTGAGGCACGCATGGCTACACTGAGAGAAATTGCCAAACGTTATGGGTTGTCAGTATTCTAACAATCTCTTCAGTTTCTCTTCATAGAATCGTATTTGCCTAATTCATAGAATAGAATTTTAGAAATTAAATTGTTCTTCACATTGAAGTTAAGTTGTCTTTAGTTTCTTCTTTAGTTTTAGTATCAATTTAAATCCATTAAATAGTTATTTAAATCGTTTTACAAATTCAACTCAAATGCAATTCAACCGATATACAACATACTCTTTTGGTCCTTTTCAAATCCTAACCCAATGAACTCAAAATAATATCTTTAAAATTCCTTTCTTAGTTAAAATCTTTTCATTAGGTATTTTTTAAAAACTCTTCAAATTTAAGAAAACTGCAAGAATCAGAAGCTTTATTATGTATTAATTTTTTAGACCTAAAACATTTATAACTTATTGAGTTCTTCATAAAATACTTTCTATTTTTTCTTGAAGTTACAAGTAAAATACTCTTCAAGTTCAAAAAATGATCCTAAGATACGTAAAGTATCTTAATTGATTCAAATTGAGACATAATTTAAGCTTATTTATTAAAAAATTTCTTTTTATAAGTTTCACCACAAGTCTTAACCTAGAAGCGACTAAGCCCGAATTGTAGACCCCTTCAAGGTCATAAATCAATAAGATTTATGGTTTGTTCTTCAAGAACAACCTTCTACTGTTACAAGCGATAGTTTTTTCTTAAATTCACCTTTCAAATAATAAATTAAACATTCTTAAAATTCAATGTATTTTAAACACTTAATCCAATTCCCACTAAACGGTGACCTTTAGGTCAAAGACAAAGGGTATCATCTCAAGGGTTTCTCTTGAACCCCGTTGTGAACTTCCTTTCGAATGTCTGGAAATCCATCGATTCGTTACGCATATGTCAATAAATTCAATGATTTCAACCGACATATGTGGTGCGGAAATGTCGCTTTGCTACGGTACTCCTTACGCTGATTCAAATCTTTCCTTTCTTCCTGCACCATTCATCATTTCATTCATGAGCACAAGACAAACTCCTTTTGTTTACTACGCTTCGTGTAGTTGGAGTAAATGGCGTAGTAAAAGTAACAGCAACTTAGCCCAGTCCGAAACCCAAGGTAAAGGTAAAAAGGTGCAAAAAACTCGACATAATTGAAGAAGGTAGAGAAGAAAAAAAAAAAAGAAAACATCTGTCGCAGCACTAAAAACCTCAAAGCCGGTTGCAAGCTGCAACATCGCCTCAAAATGAGGAAAATACAAGTACAATCGGAGAGAGAGAAAGAACATATGATTGAGTTACCGAAAACCGAACAAAAAACATAAATGAAACGCACCTTTTGGATTTTTGAAGCCGAAGCAGCAGCAGCAGCAGGCAGCGGCAGCGGCAGCTGGTGCATGGAAACCATGGAAGATGAGCCGCAGTCGGAGTTTAAGACGTAGGCAGAGACTGAGCCTGAGTCTGGGATGTGGCACACATGCTACATATATGAATATATGTAGGTATGTATATTTTTTGTGTTTTTCGTTAATGATAAGTCGTAGTTGAGGTTGTTTAAGGAAACTGGGGACACGTACAATTTTCAGCGCCAGCTGCCGAAACTTTCTTGAATATTTACGATCCTGAAAAGGTAGACAATCAAAGGCAGTGTTTCGATCATATTTCGATCTATGTCCAACAGAATGATCTGCATTTTTTCATTCACATGACGCTATGCATAGAAAGAATTTCAATTTTTACACCTGTCTGCATACCAATAAAAATTAAATACGCCGATCAATATAATTATGCTGCAAAAAAGTTATTTTATTACAACTCCTTTAATCCTTTAGGTCCTCGAGGAATTTTAGAATATGGTCAGCATTTAAATTATTTTGCAGTGGTTTAATAAACAAGTATTTAAGGTGTCATATTTACAGTTTTGCCGTAATATAAGCAAGGATATGTCAATTTATGCCCTAAAACCCCGATTCAAACTGTCAAAGCAGATTTATTTACACCAAAAATTTGTATATAATTAGTCTTTGCTTTGTTTTGCTTTCATTGTTTAGATTAAGGCAGGTTTAGTTTTAATAACTATTTAAATTTTTACTGTGAAGAGAATGTAAGAAAGGGTACAAATATAGAATATAACAATGTTAAAGTGATATATTTTACTTAAATAAACATTTAACAAATATTTTTGCATGTGTTGTTATGTGTTTTATAAATGTGCTTAGCCCGGTTTAGTTGTTATTTGTTCTCCACATTACTTACTAAGGAGAACATGAATCCCGTTTTGAATAATTTTACGAATGCCGCCATGTGACGTAACGGAGTAACGTCGTTATCGATAACTGCTAAATCTGCCTCGTCTTGGTATCGCAATCGTTATCGTGGAAACTGCACACGTTTTCATCTGCTTACCAACTCCTCCACCTGCATGTGAGTCAACAAACAAATAAGATTTTAAGTGAATATTGCATCATCTTAACTTGATTTCACACCAGAGCAGTAGATTTCAACGAGAGCAACTTAAAACAATGCCAGAGCCAGCCGAAGGACAGCAAAATGAGACACCAGCGGGCACCGGCGAGCCTCCGAAGTCAGCAAAGCAATTGGAAAAGGAGCGCCTAAAAGCTGAGAAGTTGGCCAAATTGCAGGCTAAACTGGATAAGAAGGCGGCTGCTCCAGCTGCCGGCGAGAAGAAAGAGAAGCCCGAGGTATGAAGCTGGGCTGGGTAAAGAGGGAATGGGAATTGGAATCTAGGTTATGGCTTTTGACTGTAATTGCGATTGGGTGAAAGTTAATTGCTTTTGTTACGCTCTCATTATGTATTTTTCTCACTCTTACAGAAGCGAACGAAAGAGGTAAAGGAGGCTGCTGTATACACCGCCAAGACAGCTCCCGGTGAAAAGAAAGATTTGAGTGGTCCATTGCCGGACGCCTACAGCCCAAAATACGTGGAGGCTCAATGGTATAGTTGGTGGGAGAAGGAAGGTTTTTTCAAGCCAGAATATGGAGTAAGTAACGCCAGAGAAATCTCCATCAAAAGGTATTCATAAAAGCTTCTAATTGGCAGCGCGAATCTATTGATGCGCCTAATCCCAATGGAAAATTTATAATGATTATTCCACCACCAAATGTGACCGGTTCACTGCATTTGGGTCATGCTCTGACCAATGCCATAGAAGACGCTATTACTCGCTATCATCGCATGAAAGGACGCACCACATTGTGGGTGCCAGGTTGTGATCACGCTGGAATAGCCACTCAGGTGGTGGTCGAGAAACTGTTATGGCGTGATGAGAAACTCTCGCGACACGATTTGGGTCGCGAGAAGTTCATTGAACGCATTTGGGATTGGCGCCGGGAGAAGGGTGGACGCATTTATGACCAGCTGAAGTCTTTGGGTTCCTCCTACGACTGGTCACGTGTTGCCTTTACCATGGATCCGAAATTGTGCCGTGCGGTGACTGAAGCTTTTGTTCGTTTGCACGAAGATGGAGCTATCTATCGCAGCTCTCGACTTGTCAACTGGTCGTGCACTCTGCGCTCGGCTATTTCCGACATTGAAGTGGATAAGGTGGAAATTCCAGGACGCACTTTCCTCTCCATTCCCGGTTACGATGAGAAAGTGGAATTTGGTGTCCTCATTAAATTTGCCTACAAAGTAGAGGATTCTGATGAGGAGATCATTGTGGCCACCACTCGCATAGAGACAATGCTGGGTGACACGGCTGTGGCTGTTCATCCCAAGGATAAACGCTATGAGCATTTGCATGGCAAATTTGTTAGCCATCCGTTCAGCAATCGTCGCTTGCCCATTGTTTGCGATGAATTTGTGGATATGGAATTTGGTACTGGAGCTGTAAAGATTACTCCAGCCCATGATCCCAATGATTACGAAGTGGGCAAACGTTGTAATCTTCCATTTATCACCATATTCAATGACGATGGCTTCATCATTGGAGATTATGGCGAGTTTACTGGCCTAAAGCGTTTCCAGTGCCGCAAATTGTTGTTGGAGAAGCTTAAGGAATTAGGCTTGTACCGTGAGACCATCAACAATCCCATGGTGGTGCCCATTTGCAGTCGTTCCAAGGATGTTGTGGAACCACTGATCAAACCCCAATGGTATGTGAGCTGCGCTGATATGGCCGCTTCAGCCACAGAAGCTGTGCGTTCCGGTGAGCTTAAGATTATTCCCGAACATCATACGAAGACCTGGTACCATTGGATGGATGGCATACGCGATTGGTGTGTGTCCAGGCAATTGTGGTGGGGACACCGCATTCCCGCCTACCACGTTAGCTTTAATGATCCCAGCATCAAGAAGGAGACGGTAAGTTTACGGTCTTTTAACATCCCTAAATAGTTACAATACTTATTTGTTTTTCAGTCGGATGATGAGGAGTTTTGGGTTGTGGCCCGTAGCCAAGAAGAAGCACTGGCTAAGGCTGCTCAGCGCTTTGGCGTTGATGCCAGTAAAATTGTTCTCAAGCAGGACGAAGATGTGTTGGACACTTGGTTCAGTTCGGGCCTATTTCCTTTCTCCGTTTTTGGCTGGCCAGATCAGACAAAGGATATTCAAACATTCTATCCCACTTCGCTGCTGGAAACGGGTCATGATATCCTCTTCTTCTGGGTAGCTCGTATGGTTTTCTTTGGCCAGAAGTTGTTGGGCAAGCTGCCTTTCCGTGAGGTCTATCTGCATCCCATGGTGAGAGATGCCCATGGTCGTAAAATGTCCAAATCTTTGGGCAATGTCATTGATCCCATGGATGTTATTAAGGGCATTACCCTGGAGGGTCTGCATGCTCAGCTAATTGGTTCGAATTTAGATCCCCGTGAGATTGAGAAGGCAAAGGCGGGTCAGAAACAGGATTATCCTCAGGGAATACCCGAATGTGGCTCTGATGCCTTGCGTTTTGCCTTGTGCGCTTACATAACCCAGGCCAGGGACATTAATCTGGACATTAATCGTGTCCTTGGCTATCGTTTCTTCTGCAACAAGTTGTGGAATGCCACCAAATTTGCTTTGCTCTATTTCAGTGGCGATGAGAAATTTAGCACGGATCTGACTGCCGATTCGGTTAATCAAATGGATGCTTGGATTTTATCTAGATTGTCGGCCACCATTGAATCATGTAATGTGGGCTTCGAATCGTATGATTTTGCTGCAGCGACTAGTGCGTGCTATGCCTTCTGGCTCTATGACCTTTGTGATGTTTATTTGGAATGCTTGAAGCCCATTTTCCAGGGGGGCACAACGGAGCAACAAACAGCCGCTCGTCGTACACTCTATGTGTGCCTTGACTATGGTCTGCGTCTGCTCTCACCATTCATGCCCTTCATCACAGAGGAATTGTATCAACGTTTGCCTCGAGCTGAACCCGTTGCCAGTATTTGCGTGGCCAGCTATCCAAGTAAGTTCCCCTAGAATCTCCTTTTCGTATCCTTTATTTAATATGTTTCTCTCCCACTTTAGGCAACATTACGTGGCGCAATTTGAAGATCGAATCGGATGTGGAGTTCATGCAGAAAGCTGCGCGCATTATTAGATCCGCCCGCTCGGACTATAATCTTCCGAATAAGACCAAGACAGAGGCCTATATTGTCTGTAATGATGATGCCACCTCCAATGAGATACTCAAGCATTATGCCAATGATTTGGCCACTGTTTCCTATTGCTCTACTATTCAATTTGACACTGCACCGCCGGCGGGTTGTGCCATCCTGACTGTGTCTGGTCAGTGTGAGGTGCATTTGTTACTTAAGGGTCTCATTGAGGCAGACAAGGAGATCGCAAAGCTGCAGAAGAAGAACGATCAATTGGTTCAGACTGTGGCTAAGCTACAACAGGCTATGCAGGCAGCCGATTATGCCACCAAGGTTCCCGCCGAGGTGCAGACAGCGAATGAGACTAAGTTGAGTGAATCGAAGACGGAAATTGAACGCATTGCCTCAGCCATTGAGACGCTCAAATTAATGTGAACAGCAGCAGGATAAATGAGACCGCAATTAGCATTTTGTTGATATTTTTTTTACCATACTCGCTTTTACCTATCTAAACTTTGTGCTTATATTTAAAACGTATTCAGAAAATAAATTAATAGCAAGACAGGAGATTAAATTTACCACGTCAAGCGAGTGGCATGATCTGTTTTACGCTTGGACATCTTGATGTAGCCCAGGAACTGAAGCTCCGCCACTGCACGTGTGAAGCGGGCTCTAAAAATGGAGGAAAAAGTTAATTAGGATATAAAACTAGACTTGTGTAAAAGTGAAACTCACTGTATCTGAGGATCAATTTGCTCTTGCTCCTGTTCCACATCCTGTGCATCATCATTGACACGCACTACCGCACGAAAAGCTTGCAGCCAATCGAATAAATTAATCATTCTTCCACACTCTAAATGCAATTTATATACTATAGAAAGATCGGGTAATGTGCCCATCAATTGCTGAGATTCCTGGAGCTCACAGCATTTGCATTGCATATAGAAATGTGGATTATTCAGAGCAGTGTGGAGGGCAGCACGTGGAGCTCCAATTATATTCCGACGCACTGTGGCAATGTCCGCAAAGACATAAAGTTCATGGAGTGGAGGAGCCTCTTGTAGTGGACGCAAGTGCGGAAGGACAATGTGGTTTTCAATGTGCTGCAATATACGCTGCAGGGAACGAGCAAACTCTGTGATGGGCTGATGATCCTGTTTACTACGCTGAAGCAATTGCGCCTTTAGCTCCTGACGTGAGGTTATGGGACGTGATTCCGATTGGGTCTCAACTGGCAGTGGATTCGCCTCCATTGAAGCTAAGACCACATCGTCGAGCAGTTGCTTGATATCCTGCAACTGTGGACGCATCACAGCCAAGCAGGATTCGCCCAGCTCCAAAGGAGCAATCTCTTGTTGCATAAATTCTTCCGTTTTGGCTACACATTTCAATATTTTGGCAACAAATTCATCTTTGGACAGGAAACTCAAAATTTGCCAGCATTCCTTAAACTCAGGCAGTGAAGTTATTTTTCTATTCAAACTGAGGACGTACAATTCTCGTTTTAGTTTACCCAGCGGACAGCGTGGCAAGTCACCGACCAGTTCGGTAACAAACTCCAGGGCACAGCGAAAATTGAGAAAATGGAGCAAGCAATCGCGCAGCAACTGCGGCAATTTCTTCTTTAGATAATCGTCATCTGTAAGAATGGCTATGATCCTTTTACAATCATTAATCTGCTCTACATATGGACGAAAAGAGGGAAGACGCCTTATAGTTTCCATATCCTCCGAAGTCATCAGTTTTATCCTAGTCAAAGCCTGCGAATAGCCGGTGCAGAGGGCAAAGGCATTGCCAGCAAAATAATGCTCCATAAGACAATACTTAAAACTCTGTATAAAGCCTTGTATAGAGAAATCGTAGTAGAGAAAAATGTGCGTAAGGAACTTGAAAGCCTTGCCGGAAAGATGAAAAGCATACTTGGGCGAAAGCAGGACCTTGTCCAAGACCTGGAATCATCAAAGAACAGAATTAGAGGCGACGTTAAGAAAAAATTATAAGTCAAATTTTACCTCATTTAAACCTGTGGGAGCTGCTTGGGTCTGAAAGACTCTCAGCCTAATCTTGCTGGTCACCTGATAGGGAAGAGTACTATGCACCGCTGTCATAGCTGTGGCCACACCCAAAACTAGGACAAAAGGCAATGTACTGCAATGGGAGCTCAAGATGAGAATTAAATCCTGCAGTACGTGGCTACTAAAGCACTCAAAATCAGGCAAAATGATGACCAACTGTCGTTTGCGTTGCTCCAATTGGAAATTGTTGGAATACCAAGAATTCAACTGCTTCATGGTGCATTGTGAGCGTCGCAGACGCTTATGATCGCGATCCTCAATCTCCTCTTCTACCTCTTCAGTATCCTGCTCTAATTGTCCTTCAACGAGACTAAACACCATTGTCTCGATAGCTCCCTTGAGCGAAGAGCAATCCCGCGATTGGAGAACACAAACTCTAGCCCTACCCTGTAGTCGTTGGGTAAGAGCCTCGAATTGTTTGAGATGATCCGTTTGATTTATGCCAGTCAGCAGGGCGGCTGTTGGTAGAATCTCACCATCCTCCACTTGAGTATCAACTTCTGTTTCCAGATACTGGACCAACTGATCCAGAGTGCGGGTATAGCTCTCCTGCTGCAACTGCAGAATATGTTCATGGAGCTGATGCCAAGTCTCGCTGTAGGCCGTATAAAAAGGCTGCGTAGTGATTTCTGGTCCCAAAAGACTGGTGTTTCCCAAGCTGCGCTTACGCTTGCTCTTGCTTGGTGTAGTCTTGGTTTTAGCTGCGCGAGTTGCTCCGTTTTTATAAACAAAACAGCCCTAAAACGTAAAACGAGGAAAAACAATTGTAAAAAGAAACTAAAGCTATTTTGCAACAGTTGCTTGCCTTTGAGACAGAAATGGTTGGATCCATGGCAATGGCTAGAAATATACTGTACAGGAAAACTGCAATCCAACGTAAATAATAATTTGTTTATGTCAGCTTTGTGCTACTTAAATTACAAAAACAACTAATGAATTGTCGATAAGAAAAATTGCGCGCGCAAATTCGCAATATGTATCGTTATCGATATTGTCGCCATTAGGCGCTAGGCTTCAAAAATACGAAAATTAAAAAAGTTTTGATGGTATTCACTCCGTGAATGGGAAGTTCCAGATTCCGAGGATCCGACAAAGACCATGGAAGCCTTCTTTATCAAATTTCGGCCCAGATTTTGGTTATTATTTATTGTGACGATTTAAAATTCTGGTGATGAGACCAAGATTATCGATAGTTTTCGCGCGCATTTGGTTCACATCGCTGATGCAGATGTTTTGGGCACTTTGCATATTTGCAACTATTTATTTTGCTTCAATTATAACGCAAATGCGATAATTAGGATGTTGGGTGATGAACTGGATATTTATGACGATTTGGATGAGTTCCAGGAAGTGGAAGAGAAGGTAAGAGCGGCCATAATCGTAACCAAGGCTAATCTAAATCTTTCTCTCAGAAATCTAAGGAGCTCCTGGCCTTGGAGGAGAAATATGCAGCCGCTCAAGGCGAGATCGAAGGACTGAAAGCCCAAAACAATAAACTATCTAAACAGATCAAGCAAATGGAAGTGAATCTACAGAATCTTCTGGATACGGCCAAGGCAGAAATTAAACGAAAAGAGACCTTAATAGCAGAGCTAAGGAAGGAGTAAGTTAATAAAAGGGGTTGGGGCGTTCGCTGGAACTATATAGATTAACATTGATTTTTAATACAGAAAAGATGATATATGTTTCCGTCGAAAAAAGCCTTGGGGCGTTGAAGATTCAGCACGCGAAGCAGGATCCAGGCAAAAACGTCCTAGACACGACAAATCTGAGACATTGGAAAGTCCGGGTCCCCTCCACAAACGGGCAAAACAAGAGGAAGTAGGAAAAAACACTACAAAGATGGCGCACAACGCAGTGCAAGAGAAAAGTCTGCCTGACAAAATCGGCAGCCAACAAGTAGATAAGGCCGATAGGCATGTATCTCGGAGTCCGTCACCTAGCCACAGTCGGAAACATCGTTTCATCGACGTAGTGCAAGAGAAGCGCCTAGACAAACCTGTCAAGATTGGCAGCCAACAAGTAGATAAGACCGCTAAATATAAATCCCGTAGTCCATCACCTGGTCATGGTCGGAAACCTTGGCCGCAGCAGTGTTCTACCGAAGTAGTGCATAGTGAAAAGAGCATGGAGATCAAAGTAGACAAGGCCGCCAAAAATAAGTCCCGTAGTCCATCGCCAGGCCATAGTAGAAAATCTTCTACGCACCATCGATCCACCGATAGCCGGACTAGGGAACGAGAGCGAGAAAAAGAACGAGATCGAGAAAGAGAACGAGGACGCCGACATGAAAGAGAACGTCGACGTAGTCGTAGCCCAAAGCGATCCAATCAAGATGAACAGCATCGCAATCGTGTCAGCCAAGATAAGAATAATCAAAGCCGTCGTCGTTCCGGATCTCGTTCCCGCCAAAGGACTGCATCTAGCGGGACTAGGTCTGTTCTAAGACTTTATATTATAATCAATTGTATTTTAAGATCTATTTTCATTTTCAGCCGTGAACCAAGCTCCAACAAGTCGAAATCTGAGACCTTAAAGTCTCTTTTTGGAGATGAGATCAATGATGGACTTGTTCTACAGAAAGAAATAAATATTCAAGGCGAACCTCAATCAACTGAGGGGAAAAAAGGAACCAAAACTAAAGAGGAACTTAAACAGATTGATAAGTCTTTGGATAAACCTGCTGATTTGGAGGCATCCAACGAGAAGAAAGTGCATGAGAATTCTTCAAAACAATCGGATACTGGCAATACTCAATTAAACTTGGGTACTAAACCCATACCAATACCGGGGCCCGATTTGTTACCAAGTGAAACTAGCGATAAAAAGCCGCATCTAAACCAACAAAATAAATCGAAAAGCGGTGACAATTCCACTCAGGGTCCAAGCATCTTCTTAACGATTAAAAGCCCCAAACTTATCTCTTCCGAAACCATGGAAATGCCGCATATACCTGGTCTTGATTTGCTAAAGGGTGAAAATGGCACTACAGAGGCGAAGCAAATGCTTAAAAATGAAATAAATACTTCCAGTCCTGGGCCTAGTATCTTGTCAATAATGAAAACCCAACATCCACCTACCGAAACAATTGAAATGCCGCAAATACCTGGTCTAGATTTGTTAACATGTGAAACCAAGGAAACAGATTCGAAATTAATGGAAAAAAAAGAGTTAAAATGCAAGGAGAATTCCAATGCTGATCAAAAAGATCCGGTTAAAAAATCAGACACTCACAAACATTCGAAAGACAATAGAAAGAGAGATAAGAGTCCTCAGGTGGAGAAGCCACAAATCAGTACGGAGCCGGAAAGAATGGAAAATGCAAAAACTGTAGCTGATAAATCACGAAAGGGCAAAGAGAAAACTCACAAAGAAATTTCAAACGAGCCAACTAAAAAAGAAGGAAAAGTTTGCAAAGAGGTTGCTGTAGATCATATGAAACGTCTTGCAAAAGATCAAAAAGCCAAACAAATTGTCATCGAGCCAGACATAAAAAAATCACTTATAATACCGGAAGTGAACATTTTAAAAGAGGACATTGTAGATAATAAAAAACGAAAGGAGAAAGAACAAATTTCCATGGAAACAGCAGTTAAACCAGAAAGTAAAGAATTACTTATGACACCAGAAATAAAATTCCTGGGGGACGATGATGGAGATAATAAAAAACAAAGGGAAAAACAGCAAACTTTAACCAAAATTCTCAATAAACCAGACAAAAGAGAACCACTTATAACTCCCGAAGTAACAGTCTTAAAAGATGAACAAAACCCAATGGACAAAGAGAAAACTTCCAAAGAAAATGCTAACGAGGCGTTCTTGGTTACCGATCAAACAGGTTTAACTGAGTCTATTGTAGATTCTCAACCTACTGAAAAGAACGACGTTTTAAGTGGAAGTTGTGAAACCATTGCCAGTGGAACCAATGACTCAAATAAAGAAGAGAACTCCCATATTATTAAACCAACGGCCAGTACTGATCCGGTCAGAACAGAGCAAACAACTGAATGCACTGAAAATAAATTGCATAGTTCTTTAACAGAAAGAAAAGATTTATCTGAGCCACATGTCCAAACTATTTTATATGCCGGTCTCATCACGCCAAGACGTAAGAAAATTGAACAAAATTTTGAAACGACTGAGGATGATATGCCGACACCAAAACGTCCCACTCCAGCGAAGAAAACGAAACCCATAACACCGCCAAGCAATATCATAGAGAATGATTCTGAAGAACAAATTCCAACGAAGCCTCTAAATCGTGCAATACAAATAATTGAAGATATACGTTTGCCTGTTATGATGGACATTGAGCATATTGCTGTACGCGTTGATGGAGTCGATGAAAACATTGATATACCATTACCACCGGCCTCAGTCAAGGTATTGCCCACAACGAAGCCATCCACTGTTATGTATGCTCAGCCGGATTCCACCAAAATTGATCACAATGAGAATGATATGGTTCTCGAAGCTGCTTTGAATGTGTTGACTGCTATAGAAGAAGGACAACATCTTCAGCACAATAAGGATCAGATGGGCCATCAACTTGGTCAAAATATAAGCCTTGAATTCGACACTCTGGAGTCGGCTCTGGAGCAACTGCATCAGACGTCGCCAGATGAATCAATAGTCACATCCACATCGACAAAAGCCCAGCAGCATACAGCCAAGCAGGATCTCATTAAAATACTTAGCCGCTCTCCCAACCATGAAAGTCCAATAAAACTACAAACTAAAGTGGAAAGGGCAACGGAAAAGACACCACTGAAGAAGCGCAAAGTTAACATAATGGATGGCTTGGTAGTTTCTCCAAAGACACCTAATTGCCCCGTAGAACCCTTAGAGCCCATAGAGCCAACTACAGAACAGGAGCAGCAACATGTGACCATCGATGAGACGCTGAATGTAAGTGACAGCGTTAATAGCGACTCCTCCATAGTCACGAAACGTTGTTCCCTGGGACAAAGTGATTATCAATTTGAACGCATTAATGACGAGGTCATCTTACGTGTGACACGACGACCCCGACGTCGAAGACCTCCAGCTAATTCTGTTGAGATCAAACAGAACTAATGAAACGACAAAATTGTGATTTCCTTTATTTTACATTCTGTATTGAAATGTATCAAGAATTGGCATGTTTATTTTGCATTGTATTAAATCTCATTTATTCCCAAACTTAAAAAATCGATACTTGCAAAATTTAAATTTTATAAACAATTTTGAACGTCCAAGAACGTATCCAAACATGAAAATTTGTTATGCCATTTTACACGCTTGAAATTTGTGTGGAATCTTATATAATTTTCATTACCACAGATCGGGGAATTATATGATTTGTGTTTCTCCTTCAATTTCTTAAAATAGAAATCTTGTATAGTAATTACTTGTAGCTGTAGACTAAGATTAAAGATTAATGTATAAATGAAAGAACAAGCAATGAACTTACATATAAGCCATATTCCGTTTAACACACAAAATATAAAAGTAACTTGAATGTTTGTTATGATCGATATCAAAAAATCAATGATTTTTGAGACTCTGTAAAAGAAAAAGTTTTTATATTTTGTTAGCCATTCATTAAATTAAGCGATATCGATGCATACTATAAATTGATATAGGCACTAGGGGACGAGAATGAGCATCATGATGATGTCGTCCCCGTTTTAAAGTCCATGCAACAAGTCTCCCTTTAAGGATGATTAGTATTGAAATGGGTGTAAACGTATATGGATAGAAGTCTGTAATTTGTCTAGCTGACAACTTGGTGTTTTCTGAAAAATGCAATAAAATTTTAAGTTGTCTTAAACAGAATTTATCTTTCATTATACTTATTTAAGTTCCCGAGCGGATTAATCAACTGGGGTATGACCACCAAGTTTGCGGAACCATGAATAGGCAATGATCCAAAACCATATGCCAAGGACTATTAATTAGGCAACAAAAGAATTAAGTTAATCCCATCGATTTGAATTGTTAAGAACTTACCCAGCATTCCTACATATATGGCTAGCGTTACAATCAAGTCATTTTTAGAATTGCCATAATATTCATCACCGGCCAATTTAAGAATAATCCATATAATGAATATAATGGCAATAATAATGCGTATGAGCTGCGTTATCACATAGCAAATGACCAGCATTTTGTTTGTCTTCAAAAGAAAATTTCAATGTTTAGCTTAGTTTAGACATTTAAATTCTTTTAAATACAAATACTTACCGCAAACACAGAGACAATCATCAAAATACAGCCGACAATGTGAGCAATTAGGACCACCAAGGCAAGTATGAAGAATATCTTGCCTGTATCACTATTTCTCATCCCTGTGCAATACAAAATTTATTATTATTTAAGGAAACTCACATTATTTGAGAAACAATTACAATTTGATAGCCCACATCCGCAGGCGCATAATACCAAATCGATAATGGCTATAGTTAATACGCCCCATTTTAGTTCGCAACAGCAAACCTTATTGACGGTAATCATTTTCGTCAATTTTGCTTAGTTTTTGATTATTGAAATACAAATATACTTATATATTTTTGATCTGTATAAACGTATGTATACTGCTAGGCAAACTGAAAAAGACTGAATGAACTGAATGTGTGAGGCTCTACAATTGTATGACAAGATCTTACAAAGCCTACTTTAGAAATTGTACCTTAGAAAAATATGAGAAATATATATAATATAGATTCTTAACTGATGAAAAGAAGGAGATCTCCCGCCCAGGATCCTCCAAATGTTAATAACCTACAGAAGTCCGGTGTTACTAAAGCTAAAATCGAAAAGAAGTTCTTGGGTTTTGAGCTTTAACTTATTAAAAATCGGAACAGCCTACAAGCTGTATTGGTTTTCTTTAGTGACTTTTCTTCTGGGCCTATGTGATCTTTAGTTTCGTTCCCGCTGAATGAAGCTGACTTATATTTTATTACTAGCAAGATTGTTAGCTTTCTTTCAAAGTAATTAAACTTTATACTATTTGTTTTTGCTTTTTTCAATATTCACTCAAATTTAATAAATAATAAATACAATTTGCATTATTAGAATGACGATTGCAATGTATAACTAATTAAGTACATTAAATTTATATATGTATATGGCAGCTCCTAATTTGGAATCTTGCGCATGAATAATACGCATCAGCCACAAATATGAAAGATATAAATATATATACATATATCTATATCTCCATTAATATTCCTCTTCGTTATCAAACAATTCCTGAAAGAAGGAATAAGCCACGAACCAGAAGTAAACACCTGTTGCTGTAAAATAAAAAAAAAAAACAAAAAAACAATAAAGATTAATGCAAAAAATTAAAAGAACTTTTGAGTCAGGCTTACCAAGGACTAGGCCATTACATATATAGGTATATGTTACATTCTTCAAATAGACAATTTGCCAGAAAAAGACGAAAAATATCAATATAATTTGGATAATCTTCATAAGCAAATAAGGTAGAACCAATCGGGAATCGCGCTAAAATATGATGTGGATGTTAATGAGAATAAGGTTAGCCCTTTGATTAATCTTGAATACTTACTAAGAATACGGTAACAATAAGAATAATGCATGCGAAAATATGTATGGCATGGACAACGATGAGGGCCACATAAAGTTCACCATAATGAAACCAATGCATCCCTTAAAGAAAAAAATGCGATTAAAGAACTTTAATTTGATAGAAAGATACTTACATCTAATAAATATAATGCATGGAATGATAAGAAGTATGTCGAGAATGGCGATAAGAAGGGCACCCCATTTTAAATCCAAAGTAATGAATCCTTTAGGAACAGTCGGCAGACCCATTTTGCAAAATATTTGAAATGTGTTGTAATAATGCCGAATAGAAGTAAATGTAAAGGTTTACAAAAATTGACAAGTTTCACTTGGGTAATGAAGTTGCTTCTAGCTGAAAAGCACAGAAACTTTAGACAATTCTCATATACGATCTACTTATGCTTACCCTATCGGGTGACTCTTCATCTGTGGGTACACAGCCACCAAGAGTTCGATACCACGAATAGGCAACGACCCAAAACCAAATGGCAGCGGCTGATTATTGATTAGACACAATTAACTTAGCCGATCAAATATATAGCTCTTGCTTGAGATACTCACTTATGGACATATTATATATGAGCAATGTGAAAATAAGAAGACTCGATTTATCTGTATATTTATGTTCGAAAACCAGAATACCAAGGAATAGCATAAATATGAATGAAAGAATTACTCTTGGCAATTGCGTTATAAGGTAGCAAAAAACTAGAAATCTCTTTGGCTACACAAAGTACGAAACTTTTAGTTGATAAAATAAATGTTTTTAATTTACAATACAGACCCAAAAATCGGATACTATCACTAGAATGCAGCTGACAATGTGATTAGTTAGTATAGTCCAAGCGAAACAATGGATTAGCTTGCCAATACCAAGTCGTATTAACCCTGCGACAAAAGAATCTTATTAAAGACTTACTTCCAAGTAGTTTAAATAGTATTGATTACATATTGATAAACTGCAAGCGCATAAGCATAATATTATATCAATGATTGACATGGCAAGAGTTCCCCATTTAAGTTCACACCAGCAAAAACTCTTGACAATCAACATACTTTTGAGTTTTTTAGCTCTTTACTGAAACTACAAATTTGGAACCAAATTGATGTGTGCTTTACACAAGTAGAAAGACTACAGATACATAATAACCAGAGATTACTTAGTCTACTAAGATAATCAAAAACCATTTCATGGCGATTTTGGAAGATCTGACAAATCTATTTTCGCCAGAAATCAAGTAAAGTTCTTCGGTCTTCCTATTGACTGCAAATTGAAATAACAATCAAAGTTTTATAGTATTCACGTTTCTTTAATTGTATTTATGTAAATGTGCTTTTATAGTATTTATACAATTTTGACAGATTACATGATATGGCATGATGTTAATAGTTCCAGGTTAGTCTTCATCTGCAGGAAAACGGCATCACATAAAACATACATCATTTATTAACAAAGGCGGGAATATGACGTCACTGGCGAAACTGAAAAACAAACAACTTTAGTCATTCGCACAAAGCACGAACTAATGTACTTACTCTCGCATTATTGTAATGAGAATTTGGTAATTTGGAATTTTGATCAAATGAAGCAGAAACGCGAATATGAAGTCACTGGGAAACTAAGTAAAAAAAAAAAATTTTCACTTATTAATAATAGTTTTTCAATTGGCTTACTTACCAGGGCAAAAGCATTGGGGCACTTTGCCAGATAAAGCCATCTCCCAGTGTAATTACATATAAGAGTAAGCCCTAAACGGTGCGAAATTAGATTGGATCAATGATGATTCTAAAGCAGGTTCAATGGATATTTAATTTACCTTCATTTGATTAATCCATTGGGGTAGAACCACCAAGCTTGCCGTACCACGAATAGCCAATGATCCAGAACCAAATGCCAAGAACTGTTAGGGTAGCCCATGAGGAACTTTTTTTTTTTTTTTTTGAAAGAAACTACTTACTTAGCAAGCAAAGGTCTATAACGAGAGTTATAGCCACATCTCCTGTGGTATACTTATTACCAGTTTTCTCCAGTAACAAATCAATTGCTTCTTCTGCCTTATTTTTAGGAGTGAGTAGCAATATGATAAGCCAGATGATGACAATAATGCAGACAATTACGCGTATGAGTTGTGTTATCAAATAAAGAATCATTAACATTTTGTTCGGCTATTAGAAAAATAAAAAAAATTGGTGGTTATTCAACAGATTTCTATATTTACATATGTATAGTTTAATACGTACCACAAAAGCCGATATGATCATTAGTATACATGCAATAATATGAGCAATGAAAACAGCAACACAGAGATAGAAGAATATCTCGCCAGTTTTGTCATCTTTCATCCCTATAAGAATGATGATAATTAGATGAAAATTGGTTTAGTATTGATAAAAAGGAAAGATAATGGTCTATACTTATTACTTACATGTGGATAAACCGGCTCCGGAGGCAGTTAATATCAGATCGATAAAGCCTATAATAACAACGCCCCATTTAAGGTCGCAACAGCAAACTTTACTAACGGTAATCATTGCTGTTTTATTTTAGTTTTTTTATATTCAATATATAAATATTGAAATCTTTTTTGTGTAGTGTTTACGATGATTCTGTGTAAGTATATGAGCTAAAGCGATTGAAACTGTCTGACAAAATATAATAATGCCTACTATGATATTTTTTTATTTGAATATATTTGTATATTTGCCTACTGGGATATTTCATTTCGAAATATACAATCAAATATTGTGTAAACTATAAAAGTTCAATCAAAACTAAATTTAGAATAAACAAATTTTTTAACGCCTTTTCCGTTACGCTTGTTTTGGCTTCTCTTCGCTAGAGTCGCCGAGCAGGAAGCGACGCACCAAGGACAGCTTGAAGATTGGCACAGAAAGTATGGCACCCACACAGGCACCAATCCAATAGACAATAATGTGCTCCAGATTGGTGTGTCCCCGACAGCCCCATTTCAGGGCGGTAGCCAGCACAGGATTGAAATAGCCGCCGGAGAAATTGAAAGCTGCAAGCAAGATATATATGAAAGCGTAAACTAGATTGAGATCACAATTGAACAGGACTTGTTAGCCACGCTGCACATAAAGATGGCGCCGACTCACCCTACCTGCCACCACAAGACTGGTCCCCACAAACGAATCGATATAGCTGCTAAATTTGGGCTCCTTTTCGCTCAGGGCTTTCGAGGCGAGGCGACAGAGTAGCGTAGCTACACCCTCAATTACAGCTCCCACATAGACATTGACTTGCAGATCAGCACTACATTCGCCAAAGGCACGTCCCTTGTGGGTTTCCGCAAATTCCAACCACCAAAAGACCTGAACAATGCGATAGACACAACAGCCACCCATTAGTTCGGCCCAGGTGCGCAACGCCATCTCCTTGAAACTGGTGCGACCCTCGAGTACATCCTCCATATGCGTGTAGGGACAGGCGGAGGCATCGCCCCAAACTTTGCCCCACCACACGGTGAGCATGAACAAAAATACGGCATATGTGGCCACCCCGAAATTGTCGGCCACTATAAAAAGTAATCGAAATTAAATCATTTTATTGATTTAGATAGTTGAACAACTTACCAATGATCAGCTCAAAGCAGCAGGCACATAATTCAGCTGCAGCAATGGCCTCATTTATTAGGACGGGAACAATGCCACCACGATTCAAGACCTTTGCGGATACCCGACGTGCTATCTGAGCAGCTATGCAGCATCCTATTATAAAGCTGGAGCTGATTCCAAGCGATGCCAGCGACATGCCTTAAGGATACAATTAGAGGGGTAAATATTATATAGACATGAGTGCATTTTCTATGATTTCTCATTTCTTTTTGACCTTAAGTCTTGAGATTGCGTTTTAGTTCGATTAAGATCAATGATATTGTGTACATGAATCTTTTGCTCTTTTGATCTACATATGTTTTGCTGTTTGTTTGCCCTTTCTATTTTCACTGCACATTTTGAATGGCCATTTCTTTGTTTTCTTTTGATTTTGAAAAACTATTTTTGAGTACAAGCAGTACGCCAAAAAAGTGTTCTCAAACTATTAATAGTTTTTGCTTGTTTTGTTTGCTCAGTCTGAGCAACAACAAACTAAGTAAAGTACTTAAATATACTATACAAATTGTAATACGCTTCAGCATTTTTAATTTGCATCATTTTCTGGACAATTTAGCTAAGAAAATTATTTATTTTATTGCTGCTACATTTCGATTTTAATTTTTTGTAAAAATTGTTATTGAGACAATTTATGTATTTATTATGCACCTAATTACTTGATCACGATCTGCGAAAAGTAAAAGCGACCGCTCGTATTCGTGGACTGACAAGACTTTACGATTTTGCATTCTGCTCATCTGTTCGTCCGGTGGCCAAATCTATTATTAAATTGCTCAATGCTCAAATTGGCTGGCACTCATTTCTATATTATAAAAATTAGCAAGCTTTTTTATTCGGCTATTTTCGTGGTGACAACTCTGAAGCAAAATCAAAATATTTGGAAAATATAAAAACAAAAAAACAATTTTAAAACTATTAGATTAAAGTAATTTGCAATTGCTTCTTTTTTCCGCTGTTTATTCTTTTCAAAAAGAATATTAGACAAAAAATTTATTATTCAGTCAAAGAGATTCGTTCCTTGTAATGGGTATGTGCTAAATACCACAATTGTGGTGAAAACTCACGTTTTTTACTGTCTATATTGATACTGCAAAATATTTAAAGAGTTATCACACAAGATTTTATTGGAGCAGTACATTTTAGAAGGTCATATTTTTTTTTCAAGGAGTGTTTCGTAAAGAATTGTAGATAAACTCTACTATCTTTTTCAGCTTCTATCGCAACCGCTGTTTTTCCACTATAGTAAAGCAATATTTTAATATTTCTGTTCCTAACAAATATTTTTACAGCAGAACTAATTAACTAATTATGAATGAGGCATTTAAAATCTTAAAATTTTTTAAGTGTCTTAAAGTCCGCTTCCGTTACCAGTCTGTATTTGAAAATTTTGCGCCAAATGCTTTGGGGCAACGCTACATTTATCGATAACTTTTGGCTACAAATCAGCTGTGAACTGTGAAACCTAAAGAAGAGCAAGTAAGTGGGAAAAATATTACGTTAGATTTCTAAATTAAAATGTTTTAATTTATAGTGTTGACGCATTTAATTAGATCTCAAATATCTAAAGTTAACTGGACCATACGATGCCCACCTCCATGGGTTCAAAGCCAACAGCGTCTCTTGGTCACAACCACAAATTTAACCACAAGTCTAAACACTAGTCATAGTCCCAGTCGAAAAGGAGCTTTAAATCTTAGTTCCGATGCTGGGTTCCCCGAATGGCGTCCAATATACAAATTACCTCTCATCCGACTAGTTGCTGCTTTTAATAGGTTGAAAATCTATCAGGCTGTCGTGACCATGGCTGGGACACCTTTGGTATTTGCTCTTAGCCAAGCCGGTCAGGTGTCTTCCGAAGCTTTGGGCGTATATGGAGCAATAGGTGTTAGCGGTTTGATTACACTTACATTGGGAAGCTATGCGGCCACAAACTTAGTGGGATTCATCTATATCAATGATCAGAAGGACCAACTGAAATTGGCCTATGTGGATTTCTGGGGTCGACGGCAGGAGGTTGTGCTGCATCCGGATGATTTGCTAACCAACTGGGAGCAAGAGACTGAAAACAAACGATTTTCATTTTATCAGCCAATCGGGTTGCGTAGCAATTCAAAGATAAGATACAAATTACTTCATCGTTTTGGTGTTGTTACAGATCCCGAACTGTTCGAGGGACTCTTTGGGGATTAAAATTGTTAAAATTTTCTGATATCAATTTTATATTATTTTTACTTCTGCTAATTTATGGACTAAAACAAAAAAAAACCTAAGCCTATGTTTCCGTAACTGATTCCTGGTGCTGATGATGTTCCTCGCTTTGATTGTAAATGGGCTCATCATCCAGTTTGGCTTTATGTCCCAAAGCAATGGCCTCCGCCACCGTATCGGGCAATTTCTTGTGAAAGGTTTCCGGCAGCAGCAGAGAAATTAAACCAGCCAACAACGATATGGCCCCAAAAAGCAATAAAGGCAATGGCTCATAGTAGGTACCCTGGTGGAATGAATAAATGACGAATTAGTTGTACAATTTGCGGCATATGCATGCTTACCAGGAGCGGAACAAAGGGAGCCAGCATAGCACCACAACGTGCAAAAGTGGACATGACTCCAACTCCTCCACTGCGTATCACCTGTAAGAGATCATTAATGTCCTATATCATTTTTTTAAATAGAGATATTTCGCCTACCGTTGGCATCATTTCGGCAGTGTACGTATAGATGACAGCGAATGAGGATGTGATGCCCAGTTTGCCCGTAAGAAAGAGGGCTATGATCAACCAGTTGGCACCTGTGGGAAATTGAGGCTATCATATTTACTGTAACTTACTAAACAGGAAAGGGATAATGAGATCAAACATGGAGTTGGGCGAGTGTTAGATACAATCCATAGTCAAAGATTAATGTTTTTATATTTTCTTACTGAAATGAAGTACGAGAATCTTTGTTTAATTCCATATTTTGTTCTCTACCCCTTTACAGGAAAGGAATTCTACAGTCAATTTACTTGATATCCTATCGTCTTGCACTTTGAGAGCATGGACAGATTCAGAATAGTTGGGTTATTAGCTGCGATTAGAAAGTAACCTTAAGATTTACCCATAGTGATGTAACCGCTGGCTACACAGGTGATGGAGCAAAGAAGCAATGAACCGGATAAAGCCCAACGTCGTCCAAATTTGCGCAGACAAACCTAAAGAAACTATAGCAGATATTCGAATCGAATATTAATTAAAGGACTACTTACCCATGCCAAGGTATAGCCGGGAATTTCAATAAGACAGACTAGAGCGAAGTTGAGATATTTGTTGCCACTCAAATTAGTAGAGTTCAAGGAGAGTCCGTAAAATACAATCGCATTTACGGCCCAAATGAAAAGCATGATGGAATAGCGTGCCAGTAAAATGTGCGAGGCGAAGACTTGCTTGACGGCCAACCATATTTGACCGTCCTGCTGTTTGGTGTCCGACTCATCCTTATCGATATCAAGTTCCTGTTGCTTAAAACTGGCCATCAATTCCACCGACAACTCACGTCTATTGACATGAGCCGCCTTTTTGATGATCTCTTCGGCTTTTTCGTGTTTATTGCGAGCGAGTAGCCATCTCACCGACTCGGGCACCAACCAGACGTACACGATGAAGATAATTGGAGGAATGGATAGAGCTAATTGCAGGTGTTTCCAATTGGGCAGAAATATGGCCAGACCAAGAAGAGCCTCGCCAACAGCATAGAAATAATTCAAGACAATTGAGGACATCTCACGCTTACGTGGTCCCACCATTTCGACGCCTATTATAAAGGCCAATGGATAGACTCCAGAGGTACCGACAGCATTAAGTAATGCAAATATCAAAAAACTAATATAATCCCAAGCCAACGCTTGAGCCACTCCCGTTAGAGACATTAAAATGATGCAGAACAAAAAGATATGCTTGCGTCCATAGCTGTAAGGAGAACGTAATGAGATGCTTTCATTAAGATTCACTCATTAGGTTATGAGTTTACCCACCGATCGGCCAAATAGCCAAACAGGGCTGTACCTATAACAAGGCCAGCAAAGTGTATGGTGCCCACAAAAGCCAATTTCCAAGCATTCTCCTTGCACATCAGATGCCACTCTTGAACAATTGTTTGCTCCCTGCTGCCGTAGACATAGTCCTGACAACGTTCCACATCCTTTGTGAAAAACGATTCGTTGCATTGGCCATCCTCTTGGCTTAGGTTTGCATGGGTTGCCACGTAACGATCACAAATGGCCGGGGTAAAGTGTCCCTGTTTGCTCCATGTTCCGGGCACAGCTTTGTCCAGCCATTCCGTTTGATATTGCGGCTCTAGTTGATTATCGCATTCGGGTATATAACAGCGATATGTTGGAATTCCAGCGGTAAATACATATGACAGGCTATTTGCCGCCGCAAAAAGTACGGGCAAACAGATGAGTATATAGTTACGCCTCTGATAGCGACCAAATTCACCAATTTGTGTGAGTATTTCATCAAAATCCATTGGAGATCCCGATGCTGCTGTTGCAGTCATTTCGAAAAGTTTTCCCAGGCAACTTCAGTGACTTTAGTACACACAGTAAACGAGATTGAGAAGAACGAAACTTATGAAAGGTTCTTAAAATCGAAGTAACGTTTGGAAAGACGTTAAAAAAGTGAACTTTATTGTGATTTTCACGGTCAATAACTCTAGGATTATTCCAAAGTTATATCCGATTCTGTTCAGATATTTACAAAGATAAAATATAAACAGTGATTCTAGCGATCTATTTTTGAAAATGGGATTATAACCAAATCATTTTAAGTTTGAGGTGAGCGAACTTATATATTTTTTTTGAAAGTTAATAAATAACTAATAAAGTTAGTGCTTATATCTATTTGGACATGGACGCCGTAATGGGGTTTAAGGCAATAATATTGAACGATAGCTTAACCATTTTTGCATTTATCATCAATTATAAGTGACAAGTTTGAAAGATTTTAAATGCCTTCTGATTAATGGCTGAATGTGTAGATATGTTCTATGTCAATTTTTATTATAGGGAAATGCATGCAATAGTCAATTGAGATAAATTGCATTGCATGATACATACAGTGAATCAAAAAAATATGTTAACACTCAACGAAGCGTGACAATTTTAATTTAAGGTTTTTTCCAATTTTCATTGACCAATCGGGCTTTCGTATTCAAATTTTACACCTGCCTATAATTGCCGTACTTAATAATATATTAATTTTATGGGATTTCGTACAGCTGACGGCATTGCGAAAATCACATTGAAAGGTCTAGGTCTGGGTCCAGATAAACCTTAATGCAGACGACCGACCTACAATGATTATCTTATCGAACGATGAGCCAATTATGAATTATCTGGCGTTCTCACTTCATTAAGCAATTGTTAAAAAAAACAACACTTGACATTTTATATTTTAGGAATACATTTGTATATTGATTGTTTTCTAACAATTTGTTTTGTTTTTAACACCGGACGACGCAACTTCTGCCGAGATACTGAAATTTCAAATCATTGCCCGAAAGCTTCGTGAAAAGATACGAAGTTGCTTTCTACCGTTTGCATTCTCAATCTTCTTCACAACCGGCATAAAAATCAATAAAAAAAAAAAACACAGAATAAAGCTAAGAGAAAATGTGGGGGCACTTGGTTTTTAAGAGAGTACCAATTTGTGTGTGAAGAGCAAAAGCTCAAGAGCGAGTATTAATCATTTTTTTAATGTGAGTTTGTTTACGATGCGTTTGATCGCCAAACTTTTTAATATCCAGTAACGTAGCACAAATGGGTATACAAGACTGAGAGAGATGCTGTGGCACGTCTAGAGAATCAAAGTTTTGATCTACCCTAGAATCAGCTTAGAGATAAGCTCCACTAAATTTTGGTTTCCGTTTTAATAATTCAAAATCTTTCTATAAGGGCAAATAAATTTAATTTAGTAGATTTCATTTGTTTTAAAATTGAATTGAGTTATCTAATTTTGAAATTCCTTAACTTATACACAATTAATAAACTATAATTAAATTGAATTAATGTTTCACATTATTAAAAAATAAACAACCTGCACTTAACTATTAACATAAAAAAATTGCCGTCGACATCAAGATCTTTAATCAAATGATTTTTAGAGTTTTACAAAATATACGAATATCTCCAAACTGCAATTTAATTTAAGACTCCATCTCTGAGATAAATGTGCAAAGTTTTGATAAATTATTAACATCTTAGCTCAAATTCCAATAACAATCATTAATTGCAGGGTATGTGGCACAGTCGGTGCTCTAACTACTGCATACAATTTATTTTGACTATCAATGACAAAGAAAGTTTTCACTTACGGTAGAAGCGGATAAAAACAATAAACACTAGAGACGAATGACATCGGAAATCGACATAATTAACGTAATATACGTATCTATAAACTAAAATCCCGATAAGGTAGATAAAAATACGTATGATTAATGGAAAAAATCACACATACGCATTGTTGCATACTTCTCTCTATCATTTGCGGGCGTCGTTGGCCAAAGCAAGCCGAAATGAAAGACCTCTTGGCTAGCTTGCTCACAAGTAAAGAGGGCATTACCACAACACGATCCCAAACACCCGGTCTAAAAGATGTGTCTAGACCGTTGTTGACTAATTTGTCGTCGAGAGCCAAGCGGAAGAAACCGAAACATAAGGCAGTAACAAAAAATTAGCGAAAGGGAGAGAGAAAGAAAGAGAGTGCGCCAGTAAATGGGAGAGAGCAAGCAGTAAAGTATACCTTTTCTCGCTGATAATCCTTACATGTATTTGTTATATATAATATGAATTGTCGTACTCAGAGTTAGTATTGTGAAAATAACCGAGACGTGCGGACCTATTGACGCTACGAAGCACTGCGAGAAAAGAAAGAGAAAGAGAGTGAGAGAGGGACTGAGATAGAGATCAAGATAAAGAAAAGGGGGTAAAGAAATCGAACATGGCTTGGTGGAACAAGAAAAAGGAAACAGATCAGAGTTCAGAAAAGGCACCCAATTTGTCTCTAGTTGCACAGGATCCACGTAAAAATGTACGGACAACGAGTGCTGCCACCTCAACCACAAACACAGCGGTGCAAAACTCAACCATATTCGACCATAATAATCATACGGTAACTTACCTGTCCACACGACAAACGGTGACGCATACTCAGCAGGCCAATGTGACGGAGATTGTGCACCGTCGTACACCGAGCACGGCCGAACTGGAAGAGCTCTTGGCTAGCTTGCGCATGGGTAAAGGGGGAATTACTACAACAACTACTACCACAAGATCACGACCACCCAGTCTGAATGGTGTCGCTCCACGATCGACAACCAGTTTCAAGGCGAATGCAACAAACTCGTCGGGAGCCAAGCGGACTAGCACAATAGCTAAAACAGAACACACAACGGTGACGCAGAAGAATGGCAGCACGGTTACTCAGCGCGTGGAAACGCAACGCGTAGAGGTGAAACCAAAGAGCAAGTGGCCTCCATGGTCAACCCAATCGTCAACGTCGGCATCGTCGTCGACGTCATCGAAACCGACAACACCAAGCACAACTGTCGTTTCCAAGACATATGTGTCGCCCTATGCTCAGGACAAACCGTCATCGTTTGGTTATGTGTCGCCATATACCACACAGAAACCATTGACTACCTCTTTCACTCCATCTACCTCGTATACTCCAAGTACATCCAGCAAAATACTGACTTCGACATCGGTTCCCAGGCCTTACATCAGCAAGAGCACTGTTAGTGCGCCCACGACCAGTCTTAGTCATTATGATGCCAGGGGAACCTTGCCTGAAAAGTTTACCACGAGCTCCTCAAATCTCTCTTTAAACAAAATCATTGGCAAGAAAAAACTAAAGCCCGCTCGCGTCTACATTTTCAATCATGAAAAGTTTGACACCGACAATGAATATCGGATTGGCAGTGCCCAGGATGTCAAGGCATTGCGCAAAGTCTTTGAACAATTCAAATGCAAGGTGGAGGTGATAACCAATGCCACCATTGCCACCGTTAGGAGCACGGTGAAAAAATGTAAGTACATAATGATAATTTCTTTATT
Organism: Drosophila nebulosa; assembly: GCA_024703675.1. Taxonomy (NCBI): domain Eukaryota; kingdom Metazoa; phylum Arthropoda; class Insecta; order Diptera; family Drosophilidae; genus Drosophila; species Drosophila nebulosa. The sequence goes on along the minus strand of CM045725.1, from coordinate 8,133,754 downwards.
GACATGAGCATCAATTATTTATAATGCTTCACAATTCTATTTATTTAGTGGAGCTAAAAAATTTTGAGGAACAGTCTGCATTGGTTATTGTTGTTCTTACCCATGGAAGGCGTCACGACAAGCTTGCGGCCAAAGACTCGGATTACTCGCTGGACGACGATGTGATCTTTCCCATTCTGCGCAATCGCACGCTCTTGGATAAGCCAAAGCTGATCTTCGTTCAGGCCTGCAAGGGTTCCATGGAAAAGGGAGGCTTTAAAACGGATGCCGCCCAACCGCACGGTAGTCCAAACGAGATTTACAAATGCTACAGCACCTACGAGGGCTACGTGTCCTTTCGCACTGAGGATGGCACGCCGTTCATTCAAACTTTGTGCGAGGCCCTGGAGAAATCTGGTAAGACCAGAGATATTGATGCCATTATGACAGACGTTCGAGTTGTGGTTAAACAAGCAACAAAGTAAGTTAGAATTGCTTTGGTCTAATAACTCAATCCATTAATCCCCATTTCATTCTCAATATCTTTTTTAGGGATGGTCAGATACCATCGGTCACCAGCACATTGACATCAAAATACGTATTCGGTGATTACATGTGAAATTCCCGCACAACAACAATATTTATAGCCATTTTGTGATTGCCATTAAGACAGATACTTTCGATGTGTATTACCTATACATATATACCATATATACATACAATAGATTAAGTATTAGACCAAATATTAATTTAAGACTGTATTTTACTTGAAGTTTATCTCAAGCATTTATATTAAATATTAAAAAACAGCTTCACGACAATTTGCGCTTGATTTTGTTCATGTCTAAAAAAATGAATATGTTTTCTTTTAAGTGTGGAACAAGTAAGAATTGTAATGTAATTACTGCAAGACATAAACAAATGATATTTCATTTGTTTATCTATTGATAAAGGCGAATGAGGTAATTATGTTATTTGTTACTTTATTCACTGTACATTTCCAAGTATCAATCAGATCCGATCAGTGTATTTTGTAAAATCGTTTAAGTGCCCTGCACTCATAATGTGAAGGAGTATATAAATGTACCTAAATTCTTGATTCTTGATCACCAGCATCAAGGCATTCTAGCCATATCTAACAGCCTGCCCGTCTGTATGAACACTTCGATCTCAACACCATTAAAGAGGTCTCTACCTCCAAGGATTCTTCATCAAATTTGGCATCTTGATTCGTATGTACGCTAAAGTTTACGCCTTATATACCTATCGCCTATAAGTTAAGCCGTTTTTTGTTTTACTCGGAGCGTCAAAATTGCTTGTAAAATGTAACAAGTGAGCGAGAAAGCATTTGTAAGCATGTTAAATGAATTTCGTCCGTCAAGAAGTTACTTTTATGGAATCGGGGCAATGTTCAACTAAATATAAAAACCTAAATAAATAGTCTTACGAAAAGCAAGACTTATTGCAGAGTTGTTGATAAAAAAATAGTTTGATGGCATTTATAAATAACCGGCTGTATCTTGCAGTTTCTATTCTTTTATTTTTTCTGAAAAGTTATGTTTTGTTGATAAACTTTTAGGGTAAATGTTGGTTATTTTGTTATAACCTTACAAAATGGTCAGAAGCAAAAAACTTCTTTAAGCATATATATGTATATTCTAAAGCTTGATTTATTTAAATATAACGGTAGACTAATTTCATTTAATTATTTGACAACGAATTCAATAAACTTCAGGAGGATTTGACTTAAGGTGCTAATACTATTACACGGCAGATGTGTTCCCGCTGACCAAGCCTTTTTTTTGTTTTAAAATCAACAAATTTATACAAGAGAGCGAGAAATAGACCAAAATGCCCGTCTAAGCGTACATTGTGTGTTTTAGCCATGATTCGCATATTTTTGCAAACCATACTTGCACCAAACTGCTATTGAGAATAAAATACTATCGGCAAAAATTGCATCATTAATTAAATTCCTAAAAAAAAACCGACTTCCCCACATTAGAAAGGCATACAAAACACATGTAAATGCAAAGCCCAAAAGGTAGAAGAGCACAGTGTCCAAAAAGTTGTTGTGCATATAGTCCCCGAAAGTGTATGTTTTTGTCAATGTGCTGACGACCGACGGTATCTGCTTCTCCCTGAAATATTTCGAATAAGGAAATCGGTTAAATGTTGAACGATGTAGGCTAGCATTTCGCCTTCCTCACCTTGTTTCTTTTGTAACGATAGCTCGAACATCCCTCATAATGTCTTCAATGTGTTTTTTCTTTCCATCTTTCTCCAAAAGCTCACAGAAAGTTTGAATGAAACTTGAGCCATTCGCCGGATCGCGATAAGAAACGAAGCCTTCATAGGTTCCATAGCACTTGAATACCTCGTTTGGATTGGCATGTCGCATACCCTTGGTATCTGATCTTAAGCCTATCATGGCACCTTTACAGGCCTGAACTATGAGTATTTTTGGTTTATCCACAAGGGTTCGATTGCGCAGAAGAGGAAAGAGCATATCATCGTCCAGCGAGTAATCCGAGTCTTTGGCCAAAATTGCTTCATTGCGGTCACCATGACTAAGTACACAAATAACCAAAGCAGAATGTTCCTCAAAGTTTGCTTGTTCCACTAATTGAAGAATTGAGAAGCATTTAATCTCCTAGATACTTATGAAAATGAAATACATTTCACTTACGGTTTTTCACAGTACTTTTAACTATAGCCTTTGTGGGGTCAGTTATCACGTTCACCTCGCAATCGAATTTTTCAAACGCTTGGCGTAATGCTGCCACATCTTGGCCACTGCCTTCGCGTTCTTCAATCTCATCGAAATCGAATTTTTCATGATTGAATATGTATACCTTAGCAGGCTTTAGCTTTCTCTTAACATTGACTTTCTTGTTTGCCATAGTACTTTGCCTTAGCTTCGAGACTTCCGTCGGGCGGGTTTTCCCGGTTGAAATTCGTTGAAATTATTCGCGATCGAGAAGTCTCATTAAATTTACATACAGGTCTTTAGGCTTTGGCGATTTTCACAACACTAACAGCGAGCGTTAGCGTGTTCTCCGTTCTCTAGAATAACACAAAGAAAGCGTATCACCTGCTGCACTTCTGATATAGTCATTAATCGTATGTTATCTTTATGTCTATCTTATCGGTGACTCTTAAACATATGTTTAGAATTACAAACATCGCTCTTTAATTATACCCTTGCAAAAAGGGTATATTACTATTGATCAGAAGTGTGCAACGCATAGAAGAAAGCAGTTCCGACCATATTAAGTATTTATATATTCTTAATAAGCACGATGAGACGAGTTCATATAACCATGTCCGTCCGTCCGTTCTACAGAAATGTTGCATGCAGTCTTCTATATATTGCAGGCATTGTATATCTCGGATTCAGACGGATCGGCCCACTATATCATATAGCTCCCATAGGTACAATTCTTCAAAAATAGTTTTTGATAGATTGCCGTCTAATCGAGTAGATGACAACTTATCATGGTTATTATTATAGGCGGTCGCTGAAAATGGTTTCAACTTTGTGCTTTAACTCAATGCAGAATAAAAAGAAATATCAAAAATACTCTGTTTAACAATTAAAATTTATCTTTTGCCAACCTGAGTCATATTGGGATAATGTAGTTTTTTTTACGATGAAAGTAAAATCATGCTTTATTCCAACGACCGACCAAGCAAAGTATGACGCAAACCGTTAAAAGGCCCAGTTAAGTTCGACAAGCTTTCTGTGAAAGTTTGGGGATGTTTCTCAAGCAAAGGAGTTGGCGCCTTGTGCTTTATTGAGAACACGTTGGATGTCCAACAATATTTGAATAGTTCGCGCACACATTTGATGGCTAGTGCCATGTCCGTCCGTCTGGATCGACACGAACTCCGCCTAGACCACTAAAGCTTCAGTGCTGAAATTTCGCTTGCGGTGTCCAATAACTTTCTTCTTTTTTTTTAGAAACTATAAAATAAATATTTATTAGTTTAATATACTAATGTAATTAAGATCAGACGACTATATCATATTCGTAGGTCCCACTGGACCGAAAACAGATTTTTGTCAAAAAACTAAAAAACAAGCAAAATTTCGACATTAAACATAAAAGATTTTTCTCCTTTGACCTTTGTGTAACTTGCCAGAGTATACAAACTTCGGTGCGGCCAAAATTAGCCATGCCTTTGTTTTTATTTAATCGACAAGTCCATTCCTTTCAAATAATTTTTGGAGAGCAAGAAAAAGACCAATGAAAGTAACTGCAATGCCCAAAATGTAGAGCACAGTGTCCAAAAAGTTGTTGTGCATATAGTCCCCGAAAGTGTATGTTTTGGTCAATGTGCTGACGACCGACGGTATCTGCTTCTCCCTGAAATATTTCGAATAAGGAAATCGGTTAGATGTTGAACGATGTAATCTAGCATTTTGCCTAGCTCACCTTGTTTCTTTTCTAACGACAGCTCGAACATCCCTCATAATGTCTTCAATGTGTTTTTTCTTTCCATCTTTCTCCAAAAGCTTACAAAAAGTTTGAATGAAACTTGAGCCATTCGCCGGATCGCAAGGAGAAACGAAGCCTTCAAAAGTTCCATAGCACTTGAATATCTCGTTTGGATTAGCATGTGGTTTAAGGGTATCTGATTTAAATCCTATCATGTCACCTTTACAGGCTTGAACTATGAGTATCTTCGGTTTACCCGCAAGCGTTCGATTGCGCAGAAGAGGAAAGAGCACATCATCGTCCAGGGAGTAGTCCAAGTCTTTGGCCAAAATTGATTCATTGCGGTCACCATGACTAAGTACACAAATAACCAAAGCAGAATGTTCCTCAAAATTAGCTTGTTCCACTAATTGAAGAATTGAGAAGCATTTAATCTCCTAGATACTTATGAAAATGAAATACATTTCACTTACGGTTTTTCACAGTACTTTTAACTATAGCCTTTGTGGGGTCAGTTATCACGTTCACCTCGCAATCGAATTTTTCAAACGCTTGGCGTAATGCTGCCACATCTTGGCCACTGCCTTCGCGTTCTTCAATCTCATCGAAATCGAATTTTTCATGATTGAATATGTATACCTTAGCAGGCTTTAGCTTTCTCTTAACATTGACTTTCTTGTTTGCCATAATACTCTTTGCCTTAGCTTCGAGACTTCCGTCGGGCGGGTTTTCCGGGTTGAAATTATCCGCAATCGAGAAGTCTCATTAAATTGCAAACAGGTCTTTAAGCTTTGGCGATTTTCACAACACTAATGGCGAGCCACACCAAGAGAGCAACTGTGACCATATCGCCTGCTGCACTTCTGATATACATAGTCATTAATCGTATGTTATCTTTCTGTCTATCTTATCAGTGACTCTTGAACATATATTTAGAATTATGAACATTGCTTTTTAATTTTTTTTTATTTAAATGTTTCCCGTTAATACAATGGATGGTTTTAATATCGTAGTTTGGCTTAGACCTTTACGAACTTTTTTGATGTTATTTAATATTTTACTATAATGAAGACCTGCGCAGGATTTACCTTTTTTTATGACCAAGTTGTTGTATTAGAATGAATAGAGAGATTAGCTAACGTTCACCACACAGTTGAATAGTTGAAAGGTTTTGTATAACCCCTCCACATGCTTGTATCTGTACTCTCTATTTGAAGTGTCAAGCTTGGCATTATTAAATATATAGAACTCAGCAGGTACTACCTTTTTCTAGATATTGACATTCTGTTGGACGATAATTTGTTCTATCCGAAGATACTCATAGTTCAGACCTGGGAGACAGATTTACAAGGCTTACAACTTGATGCCGTTCAAACGAAGTATTGAAATGCTATGATTGTGGCTACCTTCAATTTCATGAAACCAACAAATTATCTTTTTTCATACAAATTTTTGGTGAGACTTGATTTTGAATTTCTTGAGTTTGTGTAGGAAGCACCAAACACCTTTCGTTCTGTCCACATTGAAGAACAATATTTAGCAATTTTCTGATTGGCATCAAAACAGTTTGATATTATATTTTTAATATTTATATCAATTAATTAATTTTGTTTTGTTAGCCAATTAAATACCAAAAGGCAAATCACAAATTTGTTCAAACCTCTGTCCCATCGGCGCTGTCATTATCGTAATAGGCGATTAGTTCTCTGTAATACGAGTAGACGACTATCCAAAAGTAAGCATTCAAGCCTGCAAGGATAGTGGCAATAAGACGAATTCAAAGGATTCATTTCAACTCACAGATCAGCATGGAACAGGTTAAAACTACGAACAGTGTTGTCGCTAGGGCGTACATAATAAGATATATGGAAAATATAATTAAAATAATTGTGTTGATCAGACTGGTGATGAGGTAGAATATCAACAATATTGTTGAAACCTGTTGAAGAAGAGAGCTAAATAAATTTAAATATAGTTTTTTGTTTGTCTTCGCGCATACTAACTATAAGGGCTCCGAAGAGTAAGAGTAGACAACCAATACAATGACAAATGGCCACAGCATGTTCAATACGAACAGCCATATGATCTGTAAAGAATATAGAATTCAATTACAAGAAACACAAAGAAAAAACAATACGATTTTCAAATCCTCAAGAATCCTCAACCAAAAAACTAAAAGTTGGCCTTTGAAACAAAGTCAATGGGGAACTCGCAATAAGAGGATTGATTGGCCTGTCCTTACCGGAACCAACATTAACCAAAGTGATATTGATGATAAAATCGACAACAGCGATTGCAATGCATCCATGTCGTAGGCCCACACAGCAGCAACATTTCTTCAAAAGTCCCAGTTTCATTTTCTTTTCTCAATAATTTAGATATAATACAATAATTCTTACTGATAACTCAAATGTGTATAAGGTAGTGTGTTAATTTTTTTATTCCTTAAATTTTGATAAGATATTGTTTCAAACAATTAAATGAATATAGCCCCTCCGAGTGCTGCATAGAATGAGTATGCCACCAGCCAAAAGTATATACAAATAACTGTCAAGTGGTAGAAATATTAGATGGATATTACACACACAATTGGAAAGATGGTCGCTTACTTAACATAAGTACGTAGATAATGATAACAGGATACCAAATTCTTAGTATAACATCCGATATGATAAGGATTACCATTGTCATAGCCTTGATCATGGTGCATAGTATGTAGAAAAGCATTAATCTGGGTTGAAGCTATAGAAATAAAGAGAGTCTATTGAATTATCTATAGCAGGCCATATCGAATTTGATTCACCTTCATACTAGCATAAATTAAAACGGCCGCACTCGCTATATGAATGAGCATAAAGACAATAAATAGCTTATGGCATAGATCGGGTATACCTAGAAAAAAGAGAGAGTCCAGAACATGAAACGTGCTTACAAATGCTGCGTGGCACTAACCTGATTCACCGAATATGGCCACAAATAGACCACCAATCACATCGATTAATATATGAGCTATTCCCACAGCAATCGTCCCGATACGCAGATCAATGCAACATAAAAATTGATGCAGATAGATCATCTTTAAGCCGTTGATACTTCTAACCCGATTATGTGGAAATTTTTGTATATTTTGATTTTGTTTAAGAAATGGTTTATAGTAAATTCATCAAATTATGACAGCAAACGAAATGAATATTCTTTAATCGTATATGGCTTCTTCTTTGCGTCGTTTAGGATCAAATTTAAGCTTTTCGAGAACTTTTCAAAATGTTTAGGCACAAAACAAACCGCTTTTAAGTAAATTTTAAAAACTAATTGCAACGAATTTGGTACAAAGTAATCGTCTATTTGAGAAATCATTTGTAATGGTTACTGGAAATATTGAGATCTTCGGGATTAAAGAATGGGACACAGAAATAAGCAGTTTTTAAATTAAAAAGTTTCTTGTTTGTTGATCTTTGTTCTGTAAGTTTGTTGATTTACCGAGGAACTGTACCCAATGTGATCAAGATGAAATAACTACATCATACAGAACGATCCTTAAAATAAAACTTGCACTTTCAAGTATAGGAAGTAAGAAAATAAAGCGGGATGAACATTTTAATTGAAAATTTATGCAAACTCATTGAGGTAGAGCAATTTGTAAAGAGTATTCGAACTCAAGTGCGATCAAAGTTAGCACAGACCTCTGAAATGTTTTGGTTTTTTTTCTCTTACAAAATAAATATGAGAAGTATGCAAGATGGCAGAGTAATAAACAAATTAAAATTAAACAATTATTAAATGCCTACAAGTGTTGTATAATAATTCACAGTTGGACAATGACATCGACAGTTACATATACATACATATATAGGTATATATATTTGGCAAATACCTAACCAAAATAAGGCCGGGAAGTCCAGATAATCAACTCAGACAGAACGTGCCCCACGCATACAGTAATCCAAATCAAAATCATATGAAGTCATACATGCGTCGGGCCTCTACACATCTTACTTATATATTTGTATATCTCTATATATATATATATATGTCTGTTTAAGTTTGCAATTTCGTTTTCGTTGTACAAGTCAAATGACATGAATTGGGCACAATGCGCCGGGCAAGAGAGAGAGAGAGAGACCCGACTCTGATTTGTGGCTCATTTGTATGCGAAGTGGCGCCGGCGCGTAACTCGTAACTCGATTGGGAAGCCATCAAAATATTATGCAAAGAGTCCAACGGAGTAGCTGGTGTTGGTATAAAATGCTCAAATTGACCCACAACCATCGAGTCATTCGCCAACGAGCAGTCGCCAACGTTTTGCATCATGAAATTCCAGCTGGCTTTAGTATGTGTTGTTGCCTCATTGGCCCTAGTCCTGGCACGACCAGAGCCACCAAAATCCCGCTACGGACCACCGCCGGCACCACAAAAGGAATACGGACCACCACAACAAGCTCAGCCGTTGCCAGTCTATGGACCACCCGCAGAGTTCTATGGCCCACCCGCCTCACCCACTGTGGAATCCATTGTCACCAAGAATGTCTATGTGCATGTGCCGCCAGAGGAGCCAGAATTGTATCCCGCCGCTTCACCCATACAGACGGCCGTGCCCAAGAAGCATTACAAGATCATTTTCATAAAGGCTCCCAATCCGCCAGTGCCAGTGCGTCAGGTGTTGCCGCCACCAGTGCAGGATGAGCACAAGACTCTGGTCTATGTGCTGGTGAAGAAGCCCGAGGAGCAACAGCCCTTGATTCTGCCATCACCGGCGCCCACAGAGCCCAGCAAGCCCGAGGTCTATTTCATCAAGTACAAACAGCAACCGAAACCGGCTAACCAATATGGTCCACCACCTGCTCCGGCTGAGGAATACGGAGCACCTCCAGCACCAAGAACCCTGGAACAGTTTTAACAGACTGCTTAGCCAGGTTGAGACACAAATGTAAATATTATTTATAGTTGGCAATATTAAAACAAATCTACAAAAAGAATTTCCAAAAATTTCAATTCAATCATTGGACAAACGATCGTAAAAGGAGTAGACCACCAAACAGAAATATAGGCCTAGAACTAGAAAGGATCTCGTTTTCAGTTATACAAGTTACTACTTTTTCTCTCCTCTTACCCGCTTGAAATGCATCAAAGACAACAAAGTCGTAGATCTCATCCTCCATGATCACATAGATGCCCATCCAAATCAAAGTGAATAGACGAATCAAGGCCACGAACAAATACGGCAGCAATAAGAATCTTACAGTCTAAGAAATTGAATAAATTACACTAGAATGCGTAATATTGGAATATTATTTCGTTCAGTCCTACCAACACAGCGCCCAAAAGAAGTAGAATGCAGCAAATTACATAACTTCCGCTTACCAAGAGGGAAACAAAGCCCATCCAGGTATCAGCTGCACATAGTTTGGTTATTTTCTAGTATTTGGAAATCGTTTAAAAATATTTCATATTCTACTCACGATCCACAAAAAACCGATCCACTCCGCGTATTAAGACGTCTATAATGGCGATTAATATGCAGCCGCATCTTAATTCAATACAACAACAGCAATTATCGGTATAAATCATTTTCGATTTCTTAAAAAATATGTTTATATATATGTCATTGGCAATATAGAAAATAATTGAATCTTTTGTTTTGAAATTGCTGGCAAGGCAATGATTGTCAAAGAGATTATTAACATAGAAATTGAATTGGCTATTCCTGTTACAATCAAAACCATCAAATACGTTGTTAATGGGACAAACTAATGCCCCCAAATGCCTTCCAAAAGCCAAGACATGGGCAGATAGACAGGACAGTGCTTGTAAGCAGAAAGGTGTCCACCTCCCAACCAACCGACCAAAGGGACGCCGGCTCATGTCGTATGCAACGGATTACGTGGACAAATATAGGAATTCAGACATACTATATGTAGGTTAAAACTAAATTAAAAGAGAGAAGGAGAGAATAGAGTTTTTTGGTTAGGTAAGAGAGGACCCTGACCCACTTACAGAATAGAGAAGCTTGTAAACAGAGCAAAGGACACGAAATAGTTCATGCATGGAGGGGAATTTGGATATAACGTTTCTAGCACGTCTATGAGGTACAGATATGTTTATCTGACTCTATAGCTCATTGAAATCCATTTCTTCATTCATAAGGTGTGCATAAAAATAGCACCAAGCATTATTCCACTTTTAATTAGAGAAGGAAGAAGGGAGTTAACCAAGAGAAAACCTTCTAGAATACAAGGGCAAGTTGACATTGCGAGCCCAGTTTAGGCCACGAAGAGCAAATTGATAATTTTCCCAACAAAAAATTCAATCTAAAGCTTAAATATATTTTAAAAAAATATATTCAATATTCTTATTCTTATTGGATCAAAATCTAATTCGTCTTTTGAAGGCTTTACAATTTTTCATAGAAATTTCTATTAAAAAATCTTGAAAGATAATCATAGTCAAATTTTGCAAATGGGAACGTTTTGCCTTTCAGTTTTGGAATAATTTTATAGCACTACAAAATTTAGAAGCAGGCGTTCCACAAAAAAATGTTTACATTTGGCGAAAGATGAATTTTTAAAAATTTGTGCCTTCTAAAACCGCCCACTTAGTCAAGACTCTAAAGGGCAAACAATTTTTTTGTATCCTAATTGACTCAAAAATGGTTAGGGTCGGAGTATTATTAGATAGTATTAGATAAAATTAATTTGTTCTGTAAAACTTATTGATTAAAACAAAAATTTGTTATATAAAAATGGTCGTTAATCAGGTTGACTCAGCGACCTATAGGTCAGAACGTTTGCAAGGCTTAAGAGAAAGCATTTTCGAACATACAAAGTATATATATTCATGATCAGTGTGTATTTACAGCATATATTCGTACCTTGGTAATAACGTTAAGTAAATCGTTTAGGCAAATGTTGACGAAATCCTTAGAAATAGCATTTTTAGAAATCGTTCCTAAAGATTGTAAGATTAAAATTGACACTGTCGAAGAAAGCTTGTCTTAAACAATAGTTTAATATTCAGTTATCTGAAAATATTGTTGTATGTCTACTATCTACGGTATTTGTTTATGTCTTAGGCCGATTTCTCAATGAAAAATCTATAACCCTGACTCACATTACAGTTAAACAAAGTAAACATTATACATAAATGATAACATTGTAAACACGTTTACTGCAACAATTTGTCTGTTTGGCATAATTAATGAACGACCAAACAAACAAATAGAGGTTACGGTCAACAGAAATTTCTTTTTTCGTAATATTTTATTTCTGGGTAAATGTCTCACAACAACTAATTTACAACTAGAGTAATGCTAGGATGCCCAAATTAACGAAACTCAATGTTTTTTTTTTCTAAGTATATTGTAAAATGAATATTTAATGAATTCACTCGGATGATTAATGGGCTTGATGGGAACCTAGAACTAAACATATGTATTGTTAGTTAGTATGCAGTTTATTTCGGTTTTTTTTGTTTTGGGTATAGTTTTTGTTGTTGTGTGTGTATATATATGTATATGTAAATCCCATAGATATATGTATATTAGAATTTGTTCATGTCTTTTTTTAACTCAGTTCTTTGCGCAACTTTTGGTGCTTATATAAGTATTTGGTTTTTGTTCCTTTTTTTTGTTTGTAGGCAGATATCCATATATATATATATATATATATATATGTATAAATATATAGTATATTGTATGAGATATGAGAGGAAAAAGAAAGCTTTGTTGGATAGTTATATAGTGATATAGCGAATTATCGGTGAGGCGTTCAAAAAGAGCAATCGGAAAACTCAGGAACTATTGAAAATCGAAAAAATATTATGAAACTATAAATATGTTTAATAACAAATTTAGGCCACTCCCAAATCATCATCGTCCTCGTCGTCATCATCATCCTCGTCCTCATCCCGCTGAACAAAGAGACGATGATTGCGGGCCTCGAGTATAGACCAAACAATGAGTGGAGTACATCCCAGCACCATGCAGGAGCCCATGCAATAGAAACAAATCTCATAATCGCCCGACAAGTCCCTTAAAAGTCCAGCCAATGGGGGCACTGAGATGGCTCCAATGCTCTGGAACATGCGGACCAGACCATAACTCGAACTAATGCGATCTGTGCCAAAGACATCGGCCAGCAGGACCGGCATCAAGACGTACCAGCTGCCCAGACAAAGGCCGTAGATGGCAGCCGATAGACCCACCAGTATAAGGGTCTTGGCAAAGGGTATGGTAAGCACGGCCAGTCCGGCGCCTAGAATGCTACAAATCCCACAGAATGAGATTACGCAATGAATTTGCCTTGAAACTTGAAATATATTTACCATAGAGTGTAGGTCTTCTTGCGATCGAAAAGCTGTAGATCGGATAGCCAGCCCAGTCCCAGGCGTCCACAAAGATCCAGAACGGCGCTTACCGCCACCAGATAGCCCGCTTCGCTTTTATTATAGCCTATTCCATGGAGAGAGGAGAGTTAGAGAAATCTTTGAGTTTGTCTTGGAACCTCTCACCTATGGAAATGACATGCGCTGGCAGATAGTAGAGCATGTAGGGACAACCGACGGACATCAAAGTGACCGATAGACACATCAATATGAAGCGTGGCTCTTGCAGTAAACTGATATCCAAATACATTTCAATGCGTTCACAACAAGTGCGTGGCACCTTCTCCCCATCCTCTGCGCCATCTTCATCGTCGTCGTCGTCGTCGTCATCCATATTGTAACCGGAAGCTGCCAGCTGTGAGCTCAATATGGCGCTATCCATCTGCTTGAGCTCGCTAAGATTACTCACTGGGGTGGGTATTTCCATGCTCTTGCTAAGCCCACGACTGACCACCGCATTGGCTGGCGTTGGTGGCGGTGGTGGAGACATGGGCTTCTCCTTCTCCAGATGTGTTTGAATTTTCGAGATGACCTCATCGTTGGCAAAGACATTGCGACGACGGCGACTGCCACGATTTGAATCCGTGCCCGAGGAGTGTTTGCGATACACCCAAGTTGAGTCCGTGCTAAGATCCTCCACAGAATGCAAAAGACCCGAACTACGCACCTTCTTCATGGGCTTAATGAAAGTGGTCTCGCCTATTATGTCCTTGACTTCATCATCGCTTTCCTGCGCCGATTTATCTGGAAAAGCAACGGAGCAATGGAGAACTAATTGTCAGAAGCGATATTCTCGAAAGACTTACCCGGCGGATTGCTGGCCATGTAGTTTAAATGATTCTTAGACTCCTCTAGGAACAAATGCTCTATAAACTTGTCATTCAACTCATTGTTAGACACTACCACATCACAGGTGTCTCCCAGATAGGTGGAAGTAGTCAGCATGCCAGTGGCACTGGGATTAATCTCCTCGCTTAGAGGCTTTCGACTGGCATCCTCTTCATCGTCCTGCTGTCGCTGCTGTTGCTCTGCATAGGCACTGATGGGTCTGTAGAGAGTAGCCGAGACGCAAACATGCAGCATGCAACCTCCAAGTATGAGAATGGTGCCATGGAAACCACAATACTCCACCAAATGCTTAATCAGCACGGGTAAAATGAAACTACCAGCAGCTGTGCCCGACACACAAATTCCATTGGCCAATGCCCGATGCTTATCAAAGTATTGCGACACAATTACTATGCCCGGAGTGGTGGATAATCCCCCACCAATACCTGAAGAGGGCAGGGGAAAGGGAGAAGAGAAGGGTTCGGTAAGCACTTTATTATGCAAGTGAATTAACTCACCTGTCAGTATGCCAAAGGTGAAGAGTAGATGCAGCAAACTGGTGGCAAAGTAACTCAATATCATGCCCAGGGCACAGAAGATGCCGCCCACAAAGACCACGGCACGGCAAGAGAAACGCTGGCACAGGGCACTCGATAGGGGAGCCAGGACCAGGCACAAGGCTGACAATATGGCGGGTATCCAGGAGGCTACAGTGGCCGTAGAACTGGGAAATGTCTCCATTATCTCCACATAGAGCACGCCATAGGACTTAACCAATCCGGCCACCCAAAATTGCACAGAAAATGCTCCGAAAACAATGAACCAACCGTAGCCGCCATCTGGCGGATCTATGGTTGTCTCTGTGGTGGTTGTTGTCGACGAATCCCGATCCTTGGGAGGCTGTTTCAGGCGTTTCTGTTGCGTTGCCACCCTTTCGCGCTCTTTGGTCTTGCGAATGCACTTGCTCTGAGCCGTACTACTGCCCGAGGATTTGCGATTGCTGCGTAGTTCATGAGATTTAGCTATCAACGGCCTTGCCGTTATGCTGGATACGGTTAACAGGTTCTCATTGTCGTCCTCCTCCATCTCAGAGATCTGATGTTCGAGCAGGCTGGAGTGTAGAGTGCGCGGGCAACAGGGGGCATCCAGGGTGAGAGTGACTGGTCGCCGCATCGGTGATGGTGATGGCGATGGCAATGGCGAGGGCAATGGCGAGGGCAGATACAATGATTCCATTTGCTTGACATCCAACTCGGCCAGGGGCTCCACAACTGTCGGCGGCATTGCTGGTGCCGGCAATGGAGCTGCTGGTGGAGCTGAGACAATCGAGAATAGGGATCCAGCTCCTCCAGCACCATCGCGTGGTCCAACTGAGCCAACGGCTGAGCCAATGGCCAGCCGATTGTCGAGAATGAGCCCTCCCGACTCGTACTGGACTCCACCAGTTGGGTCCGGTTCACTCGCGCAGTAAACCGATCCCCGTGAACCCTGCAAATGCGGAAGGGACAACCCCCACATTAGAGATTAAACAAGCTGTTGACAAAATAAATCAAATGAAAGGAAGTCACAATTTGTGACCAATTTGGCAAACGAATGCTAAATGATTGCCAAAATACGACACGCAAGCTTCCAGACCACAAAGGACGACAACGCCGACAACGACGACGTTGACGACGACATCGCTGCATTGCCCTAATGTATGCACTCCATTTCATTTAATTGAGTTAAGTTTAAGTTCTTTTTGAAATGAAAAAAAAAAAAAAAGAAATAAGAAATAACATTGCTTCGCCTTAGGTGATTCATTGCCTTTACTTTTCATGCTTGTAATTACTCAGTGCCAGGAAGAGTTTTCCTTACGGGAGGATGTTAGGGGGAATGGACATTGTTGTTATTGTGTTACTTTGTTTGTTAAATCGATTGAAATAAGTTGCCATTTCTTGCAGAGTTGCAGACTATATAGCTATTGAGTGGGTGGTGGCCAACTGCTGCTGCCACTGCTGATGCATGCTGTGCGCTTGCCATGACGTCTGGGAATTTTCCATGGGTGGATTCAACCATTTGCCAATTGCCAATTGACTGCAATGCAATTCAGGGTCAAGTTTAAGGCAAATAAATGCTTCCCTCCCTGGGCAATACCAATGTACATACATATCAATGTTGATTTTGCAATCATCAGGCAATTTATCAAGGCGTATACGCAATATCACGCATACGGCATACGGCGAAAATACATAATAGAACGGAGAATTAATCCACACGTGTCTGTCATCAACATAGTTGTCATGTCAATATACTGGTCATAAATATATGTATATACTATAAGTTCTCTGTACATTATTGGTGTAGGAAAATTCCATTGGAGCCCAAGTAAAAAAAAAAAAAATGGCAAGTCATAAAACATGCAACTATTGAATGCAACCAGCTGACTGGCTGACTGGCTGCTTGCCTGGCTGGCTGACAGAGTTAATGAGCATCCTTGCAAAAGCAAAGCAAAAAGAATAACAAACCTCTGTCCACATTTGCCACCAAACCACCCCCACAATGACCTTGTAAAATGTCACAGCCTGATACGCCATTCTGTGTGCGCTGTCACCCAGGAATCTTCAGTTTTAAATTGTCAGGAAAATCACAAAGAGAGCTTTGTGACACATTTTTCTACCCAAGGTCAGTTTAGGCAAATTAAAAAGGAACAGAAAAAATTGTTCGTACAAATTCCTCTTTAACTTGTTGCTAAATGTTTTAGAAACTTAACTAAAATTTAATTGTCATTTCCAGAATCAGTTAGTTATAGAGTTAAGTGGAAACTTGTTTTAATTTTCCCTAGAGTGCTCTTTTTATTTGCCAAAGGAAATATCCCACGCCTAGAGAGAGCATTTAGTGAAAGTTTTTAATGTCCTTTGACACATCTGAGCCTTGAATAAGTTCATCAACAGCTAAGGAAAAGTTTCTTAATCATCTGCTTGATGGGGATTTGTTTTTGGCATCTATTTTTAGAAATCTGTCCAATCCTAGAGAACGCCAGTTGATTAAATGTGGAAAACGTTCTTGATTATACTATAAATTACTGAATGAAAACCGAGCTTTTCGCCAAATTTAGCTGTAACAAATAACCATCATTAAATGACTATATCAATTTACCTGATGATTAAATAGAAAGCCATATGTTTCAACTACTCTGTCCCTGTCCCTGATGTTGACCCAATACTGGCCATTGTTTACTGGTTCCTATTTGCTTAATGCGCATGCTCACCAAATCGACAAAATATTAAGGAGAAACACATGCAAATACATATGTGTATGTGTGTGTATATGTGTAAAAAGCCTACCAAGCCAACTCAAACTACCTCAATAATTCTAAGATTGGGCCACACACACTTGGCTAAGTCGCCTCCATGAGATGCTGTTTTAAATAATAATGAAGATGCGGAAGTGTGTGTTTGAGGGTTACCTGTAAATGCCAGTCACGCTGTAAGGATGACATGGTCGTCGTCCTTTACTAAATGTGAAACGTCTTTGATGTTTCTCTTGTTGCTCGCGTTGTTGTTGTTGTTGCTTGGGGCGTAGTTGTTGTTGTGCACCCAAATGCATTGGGTTAACTCGGCTGGTTGACTTCACTGCACAAAGACAAAGTATAGCTGAGAGCTGTAGCTGAAGCTGGAGCTGGGAGAGCTGATGCTGCTGATGCTGCTTCTTCGGACCTCCACTCGTTGGCCCAATTTTGGTTTGAGTATTCTTAATATGAGTTGGCGTTATTGCTAACACTTGTACTCGTTCTGGTCCTAGTCCTGGTCCTCCTTGTCGTCCTGTTTGTCTAATTTCTTTTTGGCACTGAATTGTATATTGTATTTTGTATATTGTATTGAATATATATATATATATATTTTATGTTATTTCTATATAGTTGGATTTTTGGTTTGCTTAAGGCTTCGCAAGGAACTTGTGGGGCTTGGTACGCATCTTGTGTCGTTTTAGTAAACTGTTTCCTATTTCCTCTTCTGCTTCCTCTTATATGATTTTGATTTTCGGACAAATCGATAATAAAACAAACTTTCTGCTGTAGCTGATGAAATAATTCGCAAATTGCAGAAATCTTCTTTCTTTCCGGGCTTCCTTTTGTGTTATTTAATAATTTTTTTTTTTAATTTTTCTCTTGGATAAACTGAGAGCTGAATGAGTGAAAGCTGCCTTTTTCTTTTGCAAACTTTTTTGTTCGACACACAAAGGACTTCTGTTAGAGCAGATGTCTCTTCTATATAGGTTTTAGTCGTTCAGCTTCAAATTCTCGACTGAACTAAAGTCTTCGGCTCAAACGACTTTTGGGGGGAATTCATGATTACAAAGGTGAATTTCGAGTGAGAGAGAATCCCTCAGAGAGAGGGGAAGAGCAAAATAGAGAAAGAGAAAGAAACGATAGAGAAATGTGTTTTTCCACATTGCAATGAGAGCCAGTTTATTCATTTTATTTTGCTCGGCATTTTCTTAGGTCAGGTCAGACAGCTGTTTGTGTGTCATCATAATCCTCCTTGGAATCGAGTCTCAACCATTTTTTGTAACTCAAAAACAATTGGAGCACAAGGGTCCAGTTAAAAATGCATATAACTGGAACGAAAAGCAAATGAAACGTTAATTAATTTACAAAACATGTTGACCTTAATGCCCACCTAGGCCTATAAGTACGCCTGTCTGGCTATTAACGAGTGAGGTAAAAAATTGTGAATTGCAGAGACCGCCCCCTGGAATAAGAAGTAGCCAAGGTATCATCCAATTTCCGCTTCCCTATTTAAAGTCAAATGAGTTATCAATTCGTTTAGATTTAATTGCCCACCTTCAAAATTCCGTAAATGAGGAAAAGGCTAACAATTGTATAGAACGCGCCAGATGCCATATATAGATAACACCTGTAAAGATTGCGATCCATAAATTGAGCCTCCACAAGATTCACATAAAAACATTCCACACCCATAAGCGATGAAAGTATGCCAATAAATACGCAAAGGAGTTTGAATATATTTTCCACCTTTCCCATGATCGTTTTTTCAAAGGCTACTCCCAGTGGATCTTCGGTCTGAGTACACGGATTGAAAATATGGCAACACTATGCCAATGAAGCTTAGGTTAAGAACTGTAAGAAATGAGAAAAACTAACGTGTACATACACAGAATATTTAACTTACTGACAGACACAATCAAACAAGTCCTTGGAGAGTCGATGAAGGGTTCAAGGGCTATGCTGTATGCTAATATTCCAAACGGAAGTATCAGCAACCAAGGGAATATGCACCAGGGACGGTTCTGCAAAATACATGTAGAATTAATGGATGAATCCCTTTGCAATTCGGTTATACCAACTAGCCAGACTCCAGTTGTAACTATCGACGAAGCGCCCATATAAATCAATGCACCAATTTTCAGAACTGTACTTGGTATCTCCAGGATCTGATATTCACCACAATCTGGACGTTCAAAGCAATGAAATAAGATATAAAAAGCCACAGCAGTTGATAGGACGCCAATGGCTATTGTTGACAATCGCAGAAGCGGATTAATGCTTCTATATAAAAGTTCTTGAATATTAAAATTATTCATACTTTTTTAACAATTATTGCAAAATTAACCGACATTGTTATTTGCAAGAGTATTTCAGCATATACTAATATTTTGTTGACTAATTAACGGCCATAGAAGAGAAAAGGTGGCAATAATTTATGGCAAACTCGAAAAATATATCCAAAATAACTAACTGTAAATCAAAATACATATAAAAACATATACAAATTTCCGTTAGGGTTTTGTTTCGTAAATTGTGACTTTTGAATTCCAGTGACAAGTAGCAGACATACTGCTCATCTCTAATTCTGCGCGGAGGGCATTTTGTCCATCGCTAACCAGAACATATGCTAAGCGTTTAAAATAAAAGACAACAAAATAGAAATTTTGTATAGAAATATGGCAAATTAAACGGACTAAAGCAAACCTAGTCTGTGTGTCATCTAGTTTTAGACTTGTCAACCGTAAGCTGCGATGGATCCCGTGGTGTTCTTTGTGGTATTGACATCGTTGTATTGCATTTTATATTTCTTTGATCGCTTTTTCAAGGTAAGATATTTTTTTGGTCTATTCTTGAGACATGGTTATTTGTATACATTATTTTATTACAGAGCTGCATGCACTATCCCTACGATGCGTTCCTTAAGAACACCGGTTTCACTGTAAACTTTATGAGTCTGCATTGGCACACAAATGCCTTTAATCGTATGCTGTTGCGGTGGGGTTCGGGGGGACATAATTGTACACGAAATTTTCTAGTCCGTAGTTTTAATGTGGGCGTGTTATTTGCCTTCTCACTGCTGCCTATTGGCATTATTTTGCTGATTATAACTATATTCAGTGGCGGAGAGACGGCCACGTCATCATCGTCCTTAAATACCGATGCCGCCTCATTGGTGCAGTTGGAGATTTTGTTGCCAGGTGTAAATCTGCCACTGCAGGAGATTGGCTACTATATAGCCACGTTAGTCATGTGCCTGGTTGTGCACGAGTTGGGCCATGCCCTGGCTGCAGTGCTTGAGGATGTGCCAGTAACAGGATTTGGCTTAAAGGTGAGAAGATACATTAACATAAAGAAATCTTCTAATCTGTCATTCTAACAGTTTTACTATTGCCTACCTATGGCCTATACGGAGCTGTCTCACGATCACCTTAACAGTTTGCGCTGGTTTCGCAAGTTGCGCATCCTTTGTGCCGGTATCTGGCATAACTTTTTGTTTGCCAGTTTTTGTTACCTTCTCATTTCCTCGGTGGGCATCACCCTCTCGCCGTTTTTTGTATACAATCAGAATGTGATAGTTACGGAACTGACCGCCAAGTCACCATTGCGCGCCGGTGGCGGAGATCGTGGCCTGCAAGTGGATAATGTCATTACTCAACTAAACGATTGTCCTGTGAGCAGTGAGGAAACCTGGAGCAGCTGCCTCCAAAAAACTCTGCCCGTGCGTCTTGGCTATTGTGTGAGTGCAGACTTTGTGCGGCTCAATGATGAGAGCATCGATATATCGCATCATTCCGCAGATGGTCGTCTCCAGTGCTGTGATGAGCGAAATCCCAATGTCAGTTGCTTTGAGCTAATTGAAGATATGACGGCAGAAGCTCCGGCGGAATTGCCTCAGCATGTTTGCCTACATGTACGTCGCACATTGGAGGATGTCAACGAGTATTGCACTGGCGGGGACTGCTCCCAGGGTCATTGCTTGCGTCCCTTGATGCCGAACTCGACGGCCATATTACAGTTTAAGCGCCAGCGTTTAAATGGCGATCAATTACCTTCTGTGATCTATGTGGGTCATCCCTATGATGTGGTACGTTCGGTAAGGGTATCAGCCTTCGTGCCACGGTACTCTGCCTTAAACTCGGCTTGGCCAGATTCATGGTTTCTGCTCTTGAAGTACAATGTCGTCTTCAGCATTGGTCTGGCCCTGGTGAATGCTATACCCTGCTTTGGTTTCGATGGCGCACACATAACCAGCACTGTGATACACAGTTTCCTAGTTGGACGCGTGGATCAGCACGCTAAGCGTGATCTTATCTCGCTTATCATCACCAGTGTGGGCTCCCTGCTCTTTGGCCTGGCCCTGCTTAAGGTTGCCTGGTTGAGTCTATTAAAGCCCCTCATCTAAGGAGAGATGGACTACAAATTTCAAACGCCTTGCGACAGACACTACTAGACTGCTATACAACGCACTTTAATCTCTAAACGTACAGCGAATTGTAGACACATACAACACCTCAAAGGTTTTTATAGCTTTCTTAGTTTAACAAATCATTGTACTATTTATTTCCCCCCTTAATGGTTGACAAGCTCAAAAATGAAAAATCAAAAAGGAAAACAAACGACTAAATCACTTTTCTTCCCCATTTGCTCCACTTAATTGTAGACTGGTCCTTAGCTCCGTAAGACTGCGACGTCCATGTTGAATAAGCATTTTAATTGCCACTTCATCGCACTGCTGACGGTTCGTTTCGAAATCATGACGTGCCCAGGCTTTAAGTTCCATTTGACTATGTTTATCCGGAACTTGGCGTATAGTTCGAAATATATCCCTATAGAGTTTCAATACCTCTTGCCGCAGCATAAACTGTGGATCAGACAAATTAAACACTATCTGCATGTGGTGTCTATGATCCTTGGAGTAATTACCTGT
Source organism: Drosophila nebulosa (assembly GCA_024703675.1). Lineage (NCBI taxonomy): Eukaryota > Metazoa > Arthropoda > Insecta > Diptera > Drosophilidae > Drosophila > Drosophila nebulosa. Next base: position 8,111,928 of record CM045725.1, on the reverse strand, counting down.
TTTAGACTGAGCGCCGCCTTGGGTAACTTTGACATTTTCGCATTAATTTTAATTTCCTCCACACATTTTCCGACCAGCAATAAGCAAAACAAAAAACAGCTGATGAGCCGATAGTGATGACACTTAGCCGCGACCAGCGATAGCAATATAAATGCAACGGCACAAACGTTACTTTTAAAATGAAACCGTTAAATCACGAAGCAGATGAAGCTTGCACATTTGCTGAATTCTCATTACTGTCTCTATTTTCTGTGCGCGTCCATTTTTTTAAATCCAAAAACACTTGGATCACAATGCCCCAATTAACGATGCAGATAACTAAAAGAAACCAAAAAAAAAAGATTCATGTCAATCATAACAAAGTTCTATAAATCTACTCTTACCCATGGCTAACAGAATGCTTGAAATTGGCTCAAACAATATGCAAAATAAATTTGCATAGCATATGACGCCAATCCAGGTGAATACGAGCCATGGTATCATCCAGTTCGGTTCATCCTGTCAACGAAAGTAAGTCAATCATTAATCAATGGAAATAAATTTCTCACGTATTTATTTACATTCTGACTACCCCAAAAGAGCATTAAGCAGGAAATTACATATACAATTGATGCCACAACACCTGCACAAGGTAGAAATCGGTAAAGTCTAGTATCTAATATCTCTTTAACATTGTCATAAACGAAGAATGAACCCACAGCAGTTGATACAATGGCAATTATGGGGACTAGCCTTTTACACATTCGCTCACATTTCAACATTGCTTTAATAAATATTGTTTTGAATAATCGAAACTGGCATACTTTTTAAATTTTGGATAGCTACTAATTAGTTATGAAGTTTGGAGTCATATATGAACATATATGTATCCGAAATTGCACTTGACCTTGATTAGAATTGATATAAATCGGAAAAATATAAAATGTAGCATACGGCAATGACACACGATGCAAAACTAAGTAAAACAATCTGTTGCCAATAATAAAATCATCAACAATTAAAACACAAATTGAAATTTTCATCAACTATTGCTAATGAGTCAGTTAACAAATAAGAGAATATCTTAATGGATTGCGGTATAAAGGGAGAGCAAAGAGTTTGAGAACTAATTCTAACAATAAATCTATCTGGCTCATGTTCAAATTAAATCAAATTCATTGCATTAAATGCTACATTTATCTAAATTATTGCATTGTTTTATTTGATTGACACTGAGCAGCTGCAGCAACTGTGTCTGCTTTTAATTTCTCATTTTGTTTGTTTCTGATTCTGTGCACATTCTTGATTATGATGTTGCTATTTAAGCATTTGGCTTGCTCTCTAATATTACATCTTTGTTAACTGCTAAAGAACAGAACACATTAATGACCACCACCGCCAAGTTAGCCACGAGACGGCGACACTTAAGTGCTGGTACATACATAGGTAATGGTACTACCAAGGTATTACGGCACCATCACGATTAAATGATGGTCTATTCGGTGGCCGGGTTTGGGCCTGGGGGGTAACAACAACGATCCTCATCAACTGCCAACTGTTTTTGGCTGACTGACAGAACCTTCTTAGGGTATAAGTGCTTAGTTATTACATTAAATGAATCACTTTTATAATAATAATAAATTTTAACACCTGTAATCTTAAGAAAATAGTTCGCGAAACCCTGTACCAAGTATGGCTTGAAACCTTGAGTTTCGGGTTCTTTAATTTGATACGAATATCTTATTTAAATATCAGTTACTTGGTATATAATCTAAAAAAAAGGTAGTGGAGGGTAATTAAAACTTACAGTAATATAATTTCGTGTATATTTTTTTAAATAGGTCCAATGTAATATTTAAAGTTTAAAATTCTTCAAGCTGATAAGATACGCTTACATTTTGTCTTTGTTTATAAACAGAAACCAATACGCTAAAGTGAACATAAAGCCTTCTTTTATTTAATGAATAGGAAATCTTTTAAATTTTCGAAAAGTTACTATTTAAAAAACTTCTAAAAGAAAACTATGACGATTTGTGAATGATTTATGAAGGAGAATCATTATTAAATGGATTTCCAGTCTATTTATATATTGTATGAAATATTTCTCTTTACACTTTAGATATTCTCTTTTAATTATTGTACAATTTTCCACACGTCATCATGCATATTCATTCCATTTGTCTTTCGATCATCCTCAAGATGCATTTATTTATGACCTTTATGGCTGTCAGAATTGAATTTCCCCCCATTAATTTCGCATTTCGCTGTTTTTCTGTGATCTTCTACAATGTAGAAATATGTATATGTACATACATATAGATTTCAAGTGCGTTTATATATTTTTTGTAAAAATTAAAAGAAACGCAAAACACGAAAAACAACAAGAGCAACTTGACATAATGCAATAATAAATTTCAGTTGAAAATTAACAAACACCACAGCAGAGGGACAGAGAAGGAGAGAGAAAGAGAGAGAGAGAGAGAGAGAGAGACAGTGAGAGATAATGTGGCAGGTAAATGATGCAACTTATTTTTAAACTACGAGAATGCAATCGTATGGATACATTCACATCATTTTCAAATTTGTATTTTGTTTAAACAATATTTCGTTTTCATTTTCATTGCTCAAAGAGATGGTCATATCCTTAAGAAAGAGTAAGAAAGACAGAGAAAGAGAGAGCGAGAGAGAGAGAGAGAGAGAGTGAGGCAGGAAGCAAGAGTCAGTATAGTAGGGGGCGTCAAGGGGCAGCTAACCAATACGTCATCATCATCCCAACAGACCCACAGCTGCGCATACGCAAACAGAACAGCAGCAACAGCAACAGCAGCAGCAATAACGCCAGCAACAGCAACAGCAACAGCAGCAGCAACAGCAGCAGCGAAGGCAGAATCAAGTAAAAATCCACATGCCACAGCTCTGACTTCGTCAAATGTTCATGAAACGCGGCCGCGTGTGGTTCACTGTCGTTGCCGTCGTTTTCGTTGTCGTCGCTGTCGTCGGAAGGTCTCTGAAACTATACAATTAAAATTTCGAAAAAAAAACAAAATTTCAAAAAGAAAAAAAATTGAAAATAAAAAACCAAAAGAAAATTCAAATGTGTAAAGAAAAGTGAGAATGAAAATGAAAATGTTTATTATGGTGCATGATGATTTGTTGTTGCTATTAATATTATTGTTGTTGTCGTTGTTGCTGTTGGTGTTTTGAAAGCGGCAAAAAGTCAGAAGAAAGAATACATACCACACGACAGAAGAAAGCCAATTGTGAGTGAGTGAAAGAAAGAGAGAGAGAGAGAGAGAGAGAGAGACAGTGAGTGAGTGAGTGAGAGTAGGCAAATCGGCCAAGAAATTATATGGTTGAAAATATAAAGCTATTTTTGGAATATAGTATATTTCTCAATGTGTGTGTTTTTCAGGAAAAATTTCTCATCTCAGTGAACGAAAAGCGAAAACGTAAAATAGAAGAAACACAAAGAAAACCATAAAGACCTTAAAAAACGTCTATAATAAAGAAAAGAAAATGAAATCGGTATACTATATATACAATGCCTTGAATTGCATTTTCGTTTTCTATTTGAGTTTGAGAAATCATTAAAATATATGTATGTATATATACTATACATAAAGCGAACCGAAACGAAACGAAGGCGTAGAACCAAAACAAAGAAAAGTGAAATTATAAAGAAAATGAAAACATGAAAACAAATTAAATATGATTTACATATGTGTAGTTTGAGAAAAAAATCCTCAATTTGTATTCAAATAAAAATAGATATTTTTCAAAATATTTAAAGTTCAAATTTCTTAAAGTTCGTATCAGATTCAGAACGATTTGAATTACGTTTTTGAATTCCGTTTACAGACCAAAACGAAGTCGGAAAGAAATAAATTCTGACGAACTATGGTCTCCTACATACATATGTATGTATATATACCTAAATTTATATACCTATATGTCAATATATATGTATGTATATACTTATATCAAGATGTTTGTCGATTTGTTATTGTGTTTTTGTATTCGAATTTGTAGTCTTGTGTTATGTGATAGGTTGGTAACGTTTCGTATGAGGTATTAAATTACAAGACACCAAAGTGCGCGCCAAGCGAATACGCTCACACACACACTCGCACACACACACACACACACACACACGCACACATGTATGGGGTATATAAATATATCGCCCATCAGCTTCTGTTGCTCCTTCTTTTTCTGCGTATCCAATGGATGCGAAACAATACGCAAAGCAGAAAGCAAAACTGTTTTCATATACGAATGAAAGACGAAAAGAAAGACACTGTAATTAATTATTATTATTTTTTTTTTGTTCTAAATACAAATGTGGATATATAAACTGTATAAAGACAGGGTTAATCTCTAATGATAATGATAATGATGATGATGGATGGGCCTCTTAGGCAGGAAATTCATTCATTTTTCAATTCGAATCTTGCTCCATTTGTAGTTGGTAGCTCTATAAATAAAACACAATTTGTTCTTCTCTAGTCGAAACGCAAACATATAGAATACTAAAAAAAATGTCGGCCAAAACTTCACCATCCAGTTTAAGAGATGCAGCCAGCGTTGGCCCAACGGTTCAGATCAAAAAGGAATTGCCCAGCGATGAAATTAAGGTAAGACTAAAACAAAACAAACAAAACAAAACAATTCTACATATCTCTTGTGTCATTTTCTTAAATTTGTTTTTATTGTATCTATTTCTTGTCTTTTTTGACAATGTTTAGAATGAGAATATGTAATACTTAGAAAAGGTGAATAACACACACATAAAGTGTGTATGGGTGTATGTATTTACCTATAGACATATTTGCATCTTATGAAATCATTGTTTATCTGAGTAATCTTTTTTGAAATTTTGTATAAGTAGGAAACTTCTACGATGCCTTAAGATATATGCATATCATTATCCAATTTTCCAATGCTAAAACTTGAATAAATCAAATGTTAGAACATACTGCAAGAAACTGCTAAAAACAGTTGACATTTTTTTTTTCATTTTGTCGGAATTTCTTCACAATTTCAGTTGTTCGGTTTGCCATTTAATAATTGGAGTTCAAAAAGCAATCAATTTTTATAAAATTGATAACTAATTGATTGATCTTAAGACTAAATTGTCTTTTAAGACCGATCCAAAGTTCTACATCGTCTTTTTCCAGCTATATGCTTGCAATTTCGAAATATCGAATTAGCCTTGGCGTAGTAGAGCGTGTTCTTTGTTTTGGGTTAAACTTAGATTTCTCTCAAAGGAATTTCAAAGTCGGCATTGCAATTTCAAGCCACTCTGTTCTGTTTAAAGCTTATCTTTATAAAGTTCTTTAACATTTAGTCGTAACACAATACGATCATGTACGAACCCTCAAAGGTTGATAATTAGTTGAAGCTGATGCCAATCACTAACTACTCGTACTTGAACTAGAAATGCTAGATAAGTGGCTTAATCGATGAAATGCTTGTCGCTTGGAAAGTTCTCTAAGAATCAGTTTGTGATATTTAATATTATTCATTGGTCAATTCAATTTCCAACTAATCTAGTGAAAATTAAGATTTGAGAATGAAAAAATTCCATTTCAATTTGCCATGTGCTGGCATTTTTTTTTTTTTTTTTCTTCTGGCCTTCTCTCGAATCTTTATTTGGCGCAATCCTCAGGCATTTTGTAAGCGGATGCGAAGTTGGCATTAAAGTCTAACGATTACGATTACGACAACATTGTATGACTATATTATTGTTGTTGTTGTTGCTGGCGGTGATGGTGGTGCCGGTTGGTGGTGGTAAGATGAGATGATGAAGGGAACTGTTCGTAATATTATATTGATAAATTTTTTATAATCATTTTAACGAGTGACTGAATGAATGAGTGTGAGTCTCTGAGTGGGTTGCAAATTGATGCAGCCTGCTACCCCTCTCACCCTGCTACTCCCTTGCTCACCCTCTCTCTCTCTGTCTCTCTCTCTCTCTCTCTCTCTCTGTCTTTCTTCATTCGTGCAACTTCAAATGAGCAAAATTAATTTAATGCCACACCGAAGAAAAGAGACAACAAATTTTGTTCTTGTTGCTGTTGTTGGTGTTGCTTTGTTTTGTTATATCTTTTGCTGTACGTGTAATCCGATCGGTGAACTGAAATTGTAGCCATTGGCTTGCAGTTGAGCACTATGATACCTACTTATTAAACAGAAAAATTATCATAATGAACTGAAGGTTCTTGGCTCTTGGTTTCTGAGAGTTGCCAACTTGTGGCCAAATGCAGAGTTTAAAGTTTCCAACAAAACGCAACAGAACGAAAAGGAGACCAACAACAAAAAAAAAACAACACAAATTTATTTCCCCATTCATTAAAATGTATGCACAAAAAAAAAAAAAAAAGAAATCAATTTATTTATGTACATAATTTGTATGAAAATTAAAAAACCAAAAACAACAACAACATAATTATACAACATCAACAACAATTACAAAAACAACAAGAGCAATATGGATGCCATTTGATAGGACTGTGGTAAGGTGATATGCTTCAAGGTTTCCGCTTTATGCCACCGACAATGGGGACGCCGATGACGCTGACGGCGACGGCGCTGACGGCAACCAAGTCAAGGCTCAATGTCCTCCCGAAAAAAAAACAACGACACACAAACAAAAAGGATACATTGGAGCATAAGAAAAAATGGGAAAATAACCCCCAAAGACTAGTTAAGGTGGGCGTGGGTGTGGGTCGAGGTCGTAGTTTATGAAATAGAAATGACAATTTCTTTTGTCAGATGTTAGTAAATTGGGACTTTAGTCCGTTAAATCTCCAAGACTTTTAAAGCAAGTCATAAGCAGTTGATTGCCTAATATGAAGTTTTTAATCCGCATTTTTCGAACTGTTTGCTCTGTGCTCAATCCAATCTTATACGCTTGATATGCCATCATCAGAGACCCAACAGAATGTTCGCTCATAGAATTATAGAATAGTTCCATTAGTCCATAAACCGATACAATAGTTTTGAACATAGTAAGTTTATACTATAGTTCCATTCGTTCATAAAGTTATAAAAGAGTTTCGTAAGGTTATACGATAGTTTGGATTTAAAAATACCAAAAATTGCTCGAAAGTTTCTTTAATAAAAAGGTATACGATAGTTTCTTTTGTAGTTATGCGATAGTCTTTAAAGTTAAAAAAAAATAGAATATTTTTTTTCTTACACAGAATACGATTGTATACAATACGAATAGAACTATCGCATAATTTTGTTATTAACAAGTTATAAAATTTAAATTTTTTGCAGATTTTCATTATATTTTTCTCATAATTTGGTATTTTTGGTCAAAGTTTTTGCGATTTCTTGGTTAAATGCATAAAACGCTAGATAAATTTTATTAAATAAATTAAAACGGTTTAGTCATGGTTAAAATGTGTATAATCTCGACTAAAGCATAAAGAATTCAGTTACACAAAACACATTGAGAAATCGGAGGCCACACAAAATGGCAACGGGCAATGCTAACCTGGCCGGGCCTAGAGAGGCAGCTTGGCACTTGGGGACGCCCCCGCATTCTGCTTCCTCTACGCATACATACGCATATTTAGGAAGGGACAGAGGGCAGGATAGATGGTTTTAGGTAGTGGGTTAGCAGCTCAAATATCGCCACAGCAGCAGCAGAACTTTAATAACAGCGCCGCAGATTGAATTACAAACAAAATAGAATATGATAAATTCTATACAGCAAACACTAGGAGCCAGAGAGAAACAGAGAGAGGCCAACAACAACAAAAAAAAAAAAGTAGCAGGGACACCCACAGGGAGAAAGACTGAGTGCAGCAGCAGTAGTTGACGTAATATGAGGCAACCTGTGAGCCTGGTAAAGCTCGCCTCGCATCACTCACTCTTGCCACACCAACACACACACACACACACACACACACACACACACACAGAGACACAGTTGACAGGTGTAGGGAGCTAGGGTGGATAGGGCAGAAGGGCAGGTGTCGGTCTGAAACGTTGAGAGCTCAAATTAAAATAACGTTAAAATAATTTGAGCTACTCATGGGGGGTGGGGCGGGGGGAGGTCGAAAATTACATGCGATAGATGAGAGAGCGGGCGGCAAGGTGGCTGGTCGAATGGGTTGACCCGTTCTGTAGCTGCAGTTCATTTGGTTGCAGTATACCCAAAAAAAAAAAAAAAAATATATGCATAGAAAATTATCATCAAAGAGAATTGTTTAACATGGTTTAGGCTAACTCTAATTGGTAGCCAATGCAGGCTGAAATATTCTTGGTAATATAATATAACCCATTAGCTTAAATTTGAGTTTACATATGCAGGATAATAGCAGGCTATGATGGCTCCCTTAATACCCTTTTGCCTACAGGTACGAAGTTTTAGACATGCATGAGGTTCATGATTTCAAAAGTTTCTCCTTAGCCGATTCTGCATTTCTTAAATGCTAAGAATTGAAATCTACACAATAAGTTATCAAATCGAAGTTAGTATATTAATGACTTAACTTAATTATAATTTTAACTAAGGAACATTATTTATCCCATCCCAGTATGGTTAAGGAACTTTTTCTAAATGAAACTATTGTGATCTAGTGATCTCTCTCATCTATCTGGTTACAGATAAGGTGAGACGAGATTTCCACAACTCTTTCTTCTTTTTCCTGGAGCTTCAGACTCGAGAGATTTCAGATTCTTAGATCATTTCACTGATTGGAGACTCTATAAACTCTTTGAATATCAAATACTGGGTATAAGAGCTCACCCACATATAGCGAGCTATATCTGATGTATGTACATTAAAATAATATAACATATTAAATTGCAAAAAAGCAACCCAGAACGGGAAAGAGAGAGAAAATATTGTAAAATTCAACCGTATATAAAATGAGAGAATAAGAGAGAGAGAATGAGAGAAAGAGCGAGAGAGAGAGAGCACCAAGTATGTCATGTAAGAATCAAAAGAAGGACGCGGCGTCATTCAATCCTGAGCTATCAATATTCGATTACAACAAACTAAAAACCAACTGACTTTGTGCTTGGCTCACACACCAACACACACACACACACACACAGTAGAGACTGAGAAACTAGCGTAATTCTAGAATTTGTTGCCATTGGGTGTTGTTTTTTTTTTTATATTTACTTTTTTTTTTTTTCGTTTTTGGGGTGGTAGTGGTAGCCATGGTGTCGGTGTCGAAACGACGACACTGCCTGGGATTGGGTTTACCAAACTACGGTACGGATATAGAGAGACGGAGACACAGACGAAGACCTCAGGGAGGTGGTAAGGAGGGAAGGGGCCCGCTGACTGCTCTGTTGCAGTTTGGTTTTAGTTCGGTTTTAGTTTTAGCTCTAGCTCGACTCGACTCTGTTCAGTTCGGTTCGGTTCAGTTTACTGGGTTCAGGGTGAGTTATTATAAGCGTATTGGGTTGCCCCGGCATCTCACATCACCATCGCCATCGTCATCGTAGTCGTTAGCTATTGCCATCGTTGTCGGGTACTTTACATTATTCTATTAGGTTTCTTGTTGTATATTTGTTGCCTCCTTCCCCATTCGGCTTCTCTTCTATTTTTTAAGAAACTGTAGACATGTATTAATGTGGCCGACTCATATAACACAGAGCGCCAATCTTGCTTAGACTCACTCAGTGGGCAGTAGTCGAGGGCAGTGAGTGGCAATGAAGGCAGGCGGCATAAGGACAAGCGTAATAAGTCTCGCAATCAGCTAAAGTTTGGCTTAAAAGTGTGAAGTAGGTCAGCAAAATTGAATAAAAGGAATAAGAAAAGCAAAAAGCACGAAAGTGAGCAATTATCAGTCCAACTTCTTTTAAACCAATTTTAGAAAGCCAAATGATCTACAATTTACAAACGCTAAAAAAGTTTTCACGAAAAAATTCGTTTTTTCTAATCCTTGACTATAATATTTACTTTTTTTTTTAAGTTTTTATCCATAAAATCGCAAAGATTCACAAAAACTCTTCAATACATGAACAGAAATTAAATTCCTGCTAATTTCCATTGGCCTGGCCTGCTTTTTGTTTATTTGCCTTAAAAATTTTTCATTTGGAATTCTTCAGCCCTTTGAAGTATGCAACAAAAAATATAATTTACTTTTAGCTCAAAAATTTAACAAAAAATCTTTGATAAATCAGTTCTGCGCGTTTTCTTTTGGAATGTTTTTGGCTCTACATTGTTCTAGCTACTAAGATTTATTACACATTAGTCTTGATCCTTTAAAGGACTCACAAGTAATGATAAATATTAATTAATTAATTTCGGTATTGAAATCGATTCAATTGCAAACCATTTTTTATATGACAGCATCGGATATTTTCCTAAAATTTTGAAAACATTTCTAATTTTATATATTTTGCTGTTCTCAAGGATAGAATTAGGCATTAATTTAAACGAAAACAAGGAGCAGTTTTACTTATTTTAATACTCTTAGGTCTATTACTTGGTGTTTTTTATAAATTTGCTGGGTTCAATTAACATAAAATAGAGCGAAATACAAATTGTTAGAAAAGATTTCGTTTTTTTCCGATTTCCACTTGTCACTTTTTGATCTAAAAATCTTTAGAAATAATAGTTAAATAATCAAAACTATCAGTTCACGGTTCAATCTATGTATACAATTGTTTTGGTAATTCCACAACTTATTGTGGCACATGCAAAATTTTGTTCAGTGCATTCTCATAGTGATTCTTGGTCGCATTCTTGCCACAGACACACATTCTCATACTCATTCTCGTACTCAACGTGAAGTCAGTTCATTACGGATTCATAATAAAAACGAAAATTTGATATGTTTTTGTAAGTTGAGATTTTTGCAGAAAACTTGAAATGCTTGGCAACGAGAGAGAGAGAGAGAGCGAGCGGGGAAACGGAGGGTTGTGGAGGGGAATAAGAATGAGAACGAGAACGAGAATATGTAGTATATGTATATGAAATGGAAATGGAAATGAAAATGGTTGAGCACAGCAATTGGCAAATGTGTCTGTAAGATACTCGAGCATTAATTACGGAAAATGCACAACAAAAAAAAAAAAAAATCTGTTCAGCTCTTATTGCACAAATACGAAGGAGGCAAAAGGAGTGCAAGGAGTTTTTGGGAAGGGGGGAGGGGGGAGAGAGGGAATGCATATATATGTAGATAGATAGAGTCAGTCAGTCAAGTCAGTTAGCCAGTCAGCCAGCCAGCCAGTGTAGGAGAGATATCACCATAACAATTCCGATTTCAATTTCCAATTCCAACACGAAAGGCATAAAATTTCAGTTTTTAATTAATTGATTTTTATTCGCATTTCGGTTTAGAATTTCAGAGTTGAGCTCAAGTTTGAAATTGTCGTTGACTGTCGGAGGCTGTGTGAATGTCGGTACGTTCGGTTCGTTTCAGGTCTTGGTCTTTGGGGGTTTATCTGTGCCTGCCTGCCTGCCTGCCTGTCTGTCTGGTTGGCCACGCCCCCTGCCAGCCGCCTACTCTACGCAACTGAGTAACTGTCAGGGCAAGAAAACTGAACGAACGCACAAATCAGAAATTAAAAACCAAACATAAATTAACAGACAAATGATATTTAAAAAAAAAAAAAAAAGAAACCCGGCGACATACAGACAGAGACAACAAATGAGATAAAGAGTTCAGCGAGATAGAGAAAGAGAGAAAAAGAGAGAGAGAGAGAGAGAGAGAGAGGGAGATGGTTGGTCTTGCCTCCGATTACCGCACAGTTGGACTGCAAAAACTGAACTTGAGCCAAGCGTGCCTAGTAGTAGTCTTCTCCCCTCTCTTGCCCAATGCCCAGGCAGCCGGCTTGACGAGGTCGCACCTGAGGCATGTAATCGATACCCGGCTAGCAGCCGTTCCAAAAGATTTTTGTCATGCGAATTGTTAATACTCTCTCTCCACACCAGAAACCACCAGAAACTGGCACCACTCAAATTGAAGATTGGTGGGCGTGATTGTGAGACGCATATGTGAGCCGCTTACTTTTGTCAGCAAGTTGGCAGCCCTGAGCTTAGTATCTAACATCTCGAATAACTCGAATCGTGGTGCTGCTGCCTGCTGGCTGGAATTCTGTCAGCGACTTTGTATGCATTCAATATGTATGTAACTATGTGGCGTATGAGTAATTTTATTTTTGTTTTTTGCATTCCTGAGAAGAAGAGACAAAACAGGGAGCTTTAACAGGGGGGGGGGGGGGGGGGGAAATATGCTAAAACTCCAAGAATTAAGCATTTTATAAAACTTTTCATGCTAAATTCCCCCCGCTCTTATTCCTGTCTCTCTCTCTCTCTCTCTCTCCTCTCTTACTCGGTCTTTCTCTTTTCTTTTTTTCGTGGTGTTGCGCGCTCGCAAAAGTCGAATGGCAACAACTTTTGAATATGAGAATTTCAATGTAATTTGATATGCATTTTGCTGTATGTAGCCTTGTGTGAAATTTGTTGTTGTACAAAAAGAGACACATACATATGTACATATATACAAAATACAAGTATCATTTGTTCTTCTGCAAATGAAACTTTAAAAGGAAAAGAGAATTTCAAAAAACAAAAACAAAAGAAGAAATAACCAAAAAACAACAAAAACCACAAAGTCGAAAACAACATTCTGGCATCTTAAAGTCAATACTCTTGTTTAAATTGAAAACAAAAAGGCAATCCGCCTTCACACACACACATGCAGTCGAAAAGTGTGTAGGCTATCAATGTCCAGCATCAGAAGTGGTCGGGGTATGGGGGAGAGAAAATGGGTGGTACCTCTTAGAAAACTGATCCCTTTATGCGCCAAACGAAAAGCCAGAGGAATTATGCCACCCCCAAACCCTTTTTGGCTGGCCATAATGAAGCTTTCACCTGCATCCGTGTATGAGTGTGTGTGTGTGTGTGTTGGGTTGGTGTGTGTGTGTGTGTGTGTTTTTCCAAAGTTCCATCAATGTTATCAATTACCTTAACTGGCATTAACTCTTGCGATTTTATTAGATGCATGCATAGGGTCAGGAGTTCGCAAACAAAACCGCATAATTGCAGATTGATTCCAAAAACTTTAATTCCAACAAAGAAATTCAAACAAATTATTCATAAACAGAAAAGAATTCAAGCTTCGCTAAACTTAAGTTCAACATATTTTGACCATTTCAAAAGCCATGACTTTATATGTATTTTAAATTTCAATTATGAATGCTCAATTACGCTTAAAAAAATGGTTAAATTGTCAATTAAAAAAATATTTTTCTGATTGCCATATTTTGCTCAAAGTTTTCATAGCTTAATCTTCTTAATTTTTAAAATCGAAAAGAAAATAAACTAATTCGACCAACTGAGAAAGTTGAGATGTATAACAGACTTGTCTGCAGCTTATTCCAAAGAGATGTAAATGAATTCGAAGGTAAATGTGGCATGTCAATTATGACTCATGAGTGGATCTAGAAACTCAAATATTTTAAGTTTGTTCAGGGGAATTAAAATGAGAAAAGAAAAGACGACAAATTGAATGAAATATCAAGGTTTGAGCTTAATAACTCTAACTTAGAGCATTAGAAGGAAGTATAAAAAACTGTTTTAAAACACTTAGTTAAACACTGTTTCTTTTATGCCTAAAATATAAAACGGAGCACATTTTTAACTCTTTTTTTTTTTTGTTTCTTGCAGGAATTCGCACACAATACGATGAATGAGCTATTGGGTTGGTATGGCTACGATGTGGATCGATTGGATTTGACAGCGAAAACATCGCGTTTACTTCAGAGTGCGGCTGCTGCTGCAGTGGCCACGCAACAGCAACAGCAGCAGCAACATCATCATCAACAGCAACAGCAACAACAACAACAACTCGAAAGGAAGCGTCATAGCTTCTTACGTAGTGGTCGCACCTTGTCCTATCGTAATAACAACTACAATAGCAAAAATAACAATACCAGCAACACTGATAACAACAGCAACAACAATAGCAACAACAACAACAACAACAATGTTGCTAATGCTGGCAACATGGGCAATGGACAGAGCCATGCTGTTGGCCGTAGTAAATCCGGTCTGAATTGCAATAGCACAACGACAACACCCTCAGATCATGATACGCGCAGCTCACGTGAAGAGGACTCCAAGAGTCCCAATTCAATTGGCAAACCGGCCACAACAACAGCAATGGGCACATCTCAAACGGAGGAGAAAATAGGTAAGCCTCAGCCGTCTGTCGATGATGATAACCTGAGATGCTTTAGCTAAAACAAAACAAAAAAAAAAAACAAAGAAAATAATTTGAAAATCAAAAATGTTTGCTGCTTCCATCTACTTTTTGTGCCGTTGCTGTTGCTTCAGCTGCAATTCGATAAGTTCGACTTGTGGCCTCCGTCTCTTTCCCTCATCATCTACTACTTCCACTCATCTCGGCTCATCTCATCTCATCTCATCTCATCTGCCTGCCATTTATCCTTCATTTGCTTTGGAAATTTCCACAGCCACATGGACAGACAGAGAGACAGGTTCGAAACTTTGCTAACTTTTGCCACAACTCTTGCTTAGTCGGCTGCTGCTCCTGCTGCTGCTTCTGCTGCATTATCGAATAACAGAGATTCATTAAGACTCAAAACGTGGTTTACAAAATGTTTTGCCAAAGTATCCATAGACCAAAAATCGAACGGTGGACAGAAGAGGAGAGGAGAGGAGAAACTCTTTGGGGTTAAAGCTCTCTCGTTCATTGGGAAACATATTGTATATATTAGGATATCATGTGAGCAAGAGGCATGAGATGAGACTCCTCTTCCGCAGCCATTCCAATGGTGGTTGGGGTATTGGGGGAGGGGGATAGACTGAATACATGGATCTAAGCTATGAGATTACTTATCAAATTTTTGGTATTACTTTGCAGACTTCAACAACTGTTGCTGGTGTCACCGTCCGATTGCGGAAAATGCACCCGACTATCTGACCAGCACGGATGGGCCACGCTATTGCTCGGAATCCTGCTTCACCCAGAGTCGTCGGGCCACATTCAAGAAGGCCAAAACCTGCGATTGGTGCAAACATGTCCGGCATGCCGTCAGCTATGTGGACTTCCAGGATGGCGCCTCCCAGCTGCAGTTCTGTTCGGAGAAGTGTCTCAATCAATATAAAATGCAGATATTCTGCAATGAGACGCAGGCCCACTTGGACATGAATCCACATTTGAGGGATCAGGGACTGGATGCTGGCAATGAAGCTGCTCTCATAACGCCGGATTTGTGGTTACGCAATTGTCGCAGCAGGTCTGCCTCGCCGGCATCCACGGTATCGGTGTCACCGGGACCCATTAAGCGTAGTTCACCCTGCGATACACCGCCAACTAATCCAAGTAAACCGCTGATCTCAGTTGCTCCCGTCTCCAAGCTGTTGGCCCAAAGGAGTCCCATACAGCAGGCTGCAGTTCAGACACCACAGCCACAGCCACCACCACCACAGCCGCTACACCAGCAGCAGCAGCAGCGTCAGCAACATCCGAATATGGGAAATAAATCGGGTCGCCGTAAGCGACCGCATCGTGGAGCAATTTCCGGTGGCTCAGAGACGGTGGCCAGTCTCCTGCAGAAGCAACAGCAGCAACACCATCAGCCGTCTCCTCTGAGTGCTGATTTTGCTGGCTCCAGTGTGCCGTTGCCCCCACTTTCGCCCATGCCCATGCCGGAACCGTCTCATCATCAATCTGCCCCGCCGCCAGCAGTGGCTCCACCACCGCCAACACCAACTATGGGACGCGGTGGCACCACCATACCGCCCAGCTACTTTGCCACGCCCCCCAATGGAGTGCTAGGACATCCGTTTGGAGTTCGCCCACCACCTCATTTCTTGCCACCGCCGCCGGGCATGCTGCCACGGGGATTTATTCCACCTTTTGGTCCTCCACCGTTTCCCACACCACAAATGCCCGATTTCGGTCTATTGGGAACTGCTCCTCCTGTAACTGTAATGGTGCCATATCCCATAATTATTCCTCTGCCAATTCCCATACCCGTGCCCCTGCCCATTGTGGACTTCTACAAAGCCCACCTAACGCCCGAGGAACGCAAACGGTTCGATGCAGAAAGGTGCCAAAAGGAAGAGCAAACACTGGAGCCACTCGACTGCAGCAAATCACGAACAGAAACGGATCCAACTGATCAGGAGGAACAGGAACAAGAGCAGCCGCAGCCCGAGGCAGAAGCGGAACATAAGAAGCATGATGAGCCTGAAGAGGAAGAGCTCGAGAAACCAATACCAAAGACAAGTCCATCTACCGCTGCTTCGCCATCGCCTACACCCTCATCGCCAGTTGCATCATCCGATTCCACTTCGCCGGAGACGCACTGCATTGTTAGGGAAACCGATGCGGATACATCCAGCACCGCAGCCCAGAAACTGCCCAAGCTAAAGATTACACGACTGCAAACCAAACGCACTCTAATCCAAACCAAAGAATCATCAGCCAATCCAGCAGCAAATACGCCAACAACTGCAACTGCAACAGCATCGGCAGCAGAAGCCGCAAACGCCGCAGAGTGCTCGGCGGAATGTAGTCGTCCATTGCGTAAACGGAAACGGATTATCGATTGTGATTTCCAAAAAATGGCGCTGGCACGTGAACTGGAGTCGGTCGATCACAATAGCAACAGTGGCCATAGCAAGGATGAAGATGAAGTGTGCAATATAATCAACAACAACAACAAAAGCAGCAGCAGCAGTAGCTGCAATAGCAACAGCAACAATGCTAAAATTAAAAAGTAAATGTAATAGGAATAGGTATTAGTCCTTATTATATATATATATATACATATATATAGTAGCCTGTATTTATCAATGTATGTGTGTTTTTTGTGTGCATGTGTGTCAGAAATCAGGACTTTAGACGAAGGATCAAAATATTTAGAAAGCAAAAAGAGCACTAAGTGCAGAGAATTCAATTTTAAATAAATACAAATATTCTAAATTATTGAAAACAAAAAAAATACCTTGGAATTCATTGGTAAGCAGTTAGACTCAACTAAAAAGAGTCATTACCTATATTTGATGGGATATTTTACAAAGTTGAGAGTTAAGGCAGTTCTGACATTGTCCTTTTCCACTGCTCTCGTTGTCAAGTCGTTGGTTGATTAACTAAAACTATAAATTATATATGTACTATAGATCGAGTTGCTGCAATTTCAAAAGTCAACGTTGTAACACTTAAAACTAGATTATATAATAGATATTTCCGCTATGATCTTTTCAGTTGTATAGGTCCCAGAGTGAGATCTGGCCATCCATGCCAGCAGCTGCCATTATGGGAGCCCGCCACATGGCCACTGGCTGGCTGGAGTAAACCAAGTCCATGACGCCTCCCTGCTTATGCTGCGTTAGCACAGCCAACGGACGCATGCTCTTCCACGAGAAGATGCGTATGCGTCCATCCCAGCCACCGCTGGCGAATACTTTCTGATCCGAGCGTATGCGAACACAATTGACACCAGCATTCTTGATGCACAGCTCCGTGCCGCGCTGCAGTTGCATGGATTGTCGTTGATAACTGAATGTGGTTAGCTTATCCGCTAGAAAGATCCAAAGATCAGTTAATTTTAATAGTTCTTTATAGCGAGGCAACAACTTACATGCACCGCCCACAATGCCACGATTGGTTAAAGGATCATAGTCAACTGTCATTGGGTCGGGGGCAAGTTCCAAGACATCCACCATTACACCAGAGCTTAGATCCCAGGTGAGAAAATGTCCTGACTCATAGCCCGCCAGCAGGAACAACTGAGAGGCACACTCAAAAGGCTTAAAACAGGTCACACTACCCAGTTTGGGCAGCTGTGGATCATCGGGCACCAGCATTTGTGTGGGCGCTGCTGGATCCGTCACATGCAACACGCCAATGGTAGACTCCTCGCAGGGATAGAAGAGCAACTGTTCATTGGTATTGTTGGGATTCGTATGGAGCGCCGTGCGACAATAGCCCAAATGATTTCCAGGAACGTTGCGCTCTCGCACGTAGCTACTATTGCTAATGGAGAACATGGTAACAGCTCCTCCTTTCTCCTGGGTAACCAGACGATCTGGCGTGTGATGCAGACTGGTGATGGGATCGCTGCCAACTTCAAAATGCAGAGCTGAACGGTTAGTCTAAAAGGGAAACCAAATTATTGGGACTGCGCCTGCTATGTACGTCATTTCTTCATCGTACCTGCAAATCCCAAAGGAATACACTGCCTTTGATTGTCCCAGCTAAAAGCCTCTCGTTGTCGTGGAAACATAGCGAATTCACAGCTCCCATTTCCGGGCAGCGAAGACTGAACACGGGATCTGGTGGTAACACAGCCATTTTATTCCTAAAATAAACAATGAAAACCATTAAAAAAACTAGCATAAACAAAAGCATATGTAACAGTTTCCAGTGTTCTTTACAGAAAATTACACTTACCCTCAGGTTTGCAAGCAAGTTTTTGAGGTCCTGGAAGGTACTTGGCAGCTATTTGTTAATAATTTATTTATTTCCTCCGCCTTTTTGTTGTTAAGCACGTTTCAGCTGTTTTTCCGCAACGGGTGCGAGCGAGTTGGCAACAGTGCTATCGGCTGTGGCTCACGATTTTCGATAAGACATCGATAGTCACCCACGTTGTACGATAAGTTATCGACCGTTGTTTACAAAATTTCGCCCACTATTTTTTAGCTCCCACTATTCTTTGGCGCCTTACGAAAGTGAAACCGTTACTTGTTTGAAAAATGTAAAATGCAATAATTATCTTGAAAAATTTATATACTTAAAATTTAAATATAATTAAAGTCTTACTTTTTGTTTAATATCATTATTTAGTCAAGTTGTCACACATTTCGATGTGTTGCTAAATATATAAGAATTAAAGACCATTTAAAACCCCATTTCAATGGATGCGAATCATGACCATTGAAGATGGGCGTAGTAAAACTTAATGCTAGCAGCATATGAACATTATCAATTAAATCACTAAATACTCAGCAGCTAGAACCAAAGAAAGCCTCACGGGCTTTAATGGACTTTGTTGTGGGCTTTCGTCGTCGTTGCGGTCGGCCTAGACGTTAAGGCACAATCATAAAAAGACTTGTCAGCCAGCCACCAGCCAAGCAGAGATTGTGGCCAGAATATATTTTTCTGTGTGTGCCGCAACAAAGATCGCAAAAACAAAAAAAAAAAACCAACCAGAAAACGCACAAATAAAAACTAAACATGCTATAAGCTCGTTAATCAATGCTAAGTTGACAGTTTTAAGTGGCTTTTCTCTTTTTTTTTTGTTTTGGTGTGTGTGTGTCAGGTAAAACCAAATCAAATAAAAACAAAGTTTTGGGCTCCCTTCCTGATCATCTGGTCCGCATTCAATTGAGACTCCTGTTGCGCTCAAAATGATTTAGCAAGAATGAAATTATGATCAAAACAGATATTGCAGATGCTTATCACTTGCCCAATAAAATGATTACCAACACCTAGAAGGAGGAAGAAATCTGATTCATGGATCTAGCCAGAAGAATGGCATACGAAAATAAAAACTCAACACAAGAAGGAGCAGCAAAACCGCTCCAGTAGATGAAGAGCTCCATTAAGGTAGCACATAAATAACTTTGCCTCCAGTTGCCTCTGTCCTCAGTTGCTTCTTTGGGTTACGGGTTACTGATCATTTAATTTCAGACTAATAATGACAACCATATAAGGTTATTGGGTAGCCCACCACAGCCAACGGACAGACCGACATTGTTTGTCGCGTGATAACTTCATCTGACTGTGACTGTGACTTACGTGGAATCTCATGACCCAGCGGGTTGTCGTCCTGGAAGTGTCGGCGGCCTACACCAGAGGGCAACTCTGTCAGCATATATCAAACTAAATCCTGATTAACTATTCGAATGCGAATAATATGTGTGCCAAAAAAAAAAAAAAGAAAAAAAAGCTAAACAAAATACACACATATATTTCATATACTCTCCATATAACTATGCCATTTCCTTAGAAACCTGTAGCTGTCTGGAGTAGGAGTTGAAGTTAAAGTTGGAAATGGAGCTCGAGCTGGAGCTGGAGTAGGAGTCTCAGGCTCAAAGATGTTTCTTATGCGATAGCTGCAAAATTTATGACTTCATTAAGGTAACAAGCTAATATGTTTTTCAACTTCGAACTGGGTTGGGTTTGCTTTTGCTTTTTGGTTGGTTATTGGGAAACGTTTAAGGAGTTTTATGTGCCAGTCGTTGTTGTTGCTCTTGTTGTAGTCGTTGACCCATTTCAAATGGATTACCCAAACAACATGCATAAATAGTTTAAACGCCTCACTTGGACTTCATCTCCATCTTCAGTCGTCGTCGTCGTCGTCGTCGTCGTAGTCGTCGCGGTTCTGTGGCAAAAAGATTTATGGACTTGTCGCTCTTCCTTCGTCTCAGCCTTCACCTCCACCTCCACTTTCCATTCCCATCCCCATCCATCCTCCTGTTTAGTTCAATAAAAAAAAATACAAAAAAAAATACCGAAACCAAAACCAAATGAGCTGGCATTTTAGTCTCTTTTTTTATGATTTTTCTTTTTGCCGTTAAATGAACTCTTTAACATATGAGACATGCCGGAATTGATCTGCTCCAGCTTCAACTTCTTACCAATTTCATCAACCTGAGTAAACCAAAAAAAGCCAACACTCAAATTAAAACATTAACACCCAACCCCATGATCAATTTGTGTTATAATTTTATGTTGGTTCCTGCCTAGATGAAATGCAAATTAAACACTATGCAAAAATTGTATTCAAATGTGTTTAGCTTGAAAGTTAATTTAAAAATTCTTCATATGAAGAGCAACTCTTTGCAAAGATATGGGAAAAAACTCCTAAACTATGTGATTGGAAAAAGTAGATTTGAAATTTGAAGTCTAAGCATGAAATTCTCTTGATAAAGCACAAGATGAACCTTAATAGAGTTGGAGTTCGTTCCTTTCTCTTGGGGTTTTTCTCTCAGTGTTGTGGAGACCTGAAGAAGATATTAACTTAATAATTGATAATTGAAAGTATGTGTAGTGCCTTCTCCTGGCTATGTGTGTCTCTTTCTCTGTTCTCTCAGCCAACAGGCTGCCCACAAGCAACACTTGCCACACTATCCTTGCCACTTGTCCACTCCTGTTTCGCCTGTTTTGAAAACAAAATGATTGCATGGCCTGGGGCTAGGAGAAACTTTATGTTGTGCCTTGGACCCTGGAAGATGCACCTGAAAATGAGCTGCATTTTGAGACATTAAAGGGCATTTAGCATAATGATTTACAACTTTAATTCACGCAATTAAATTGAAGAAGATTTTTGTTGAGACAAAAACGAAATGAAACAGTGAAACCAACCAACCATACATAAGAGTAAACTAGTGAATTATAATCTCATATGCAATTTCAGACCACTGTGCCTCAAAAGTGGCATATCAATGGCCAGAGGCATTCGTCTGGACAATGTTATTGACACCCCACAGCAGCGAAGAGCGGCGAGCAGGAGGAGAACGAGGAGTATAGAAGGAGGACAAGGTGTTTGTTGGTTTCGATTTACAAACAGGCCCAAGGATTACACACACACAAACAGTAGACGCATCCTTTTTGCGTATGTCCACGTCGATTGATTGGCACTTTCGTTGAGTGCCTTTGATTGGAGCAGAAAAGGCAATGAGAGAGGAGGGAGGAAGGGGGGAGAGGCAGGGCAAAGATAGATGCACATTGGATGCAATCAAGTGGAATGTGTTGACGTGTGGGTGAAGTCATGTGAAGAGCTTGTCATAACTCTTCTCCACCGCCTCTATCTCTCTCTCTGATCATTTCATTTCAGCTCTGTGGGTGAGTGAGTTGGGACCATCAACTAAAGCGCCATTTCATTACGAAAACTCTATAAAATGCATAAATCAGTTTAAGATCAAGTGGCCATCACATTAACCAATGCTGCGGGTATGCCAAAGGTCTGTCTGTCTGTCTAACCGTCTTACCAACTCGAAAATCGATTCGAATCAGATCAGTTTGGTTTTGGTTCAGTTCGGACTGCCTGTTCAGCGGAAATTGATCAATTACAGTGAGCAGCGCGACCAGTTTTTCTCGTCTGCAAATGAAATTTGCATAAAACTAAAAACAAAGTTTTTTTTTCATCCATTTTTTTTTTTTTTTTTTTTTTGGTTGAGGCCTCCAAGTTTCTGTATAATTTTTGTTTTGTCTCTTTGGTTTTGGTTCCAATCTTGGATTCCTTTTAATCTTGTCGCGCGGCATGAAAAATGGGCGAAACGCCTTTAGTGTCAATTTTATGTTATCGTTTGATTTATAATAATGCTGATAGACGTCGATGTTTTAATTGATTGGGTCTGGGGTTTATCTTGCTTAAAAAAGTGCTAGAAAGACAGAGAGAGCGAGAGAGATAGAGAGAGACAGAGAGAGAGCGAGAGAGTTGCAACGATTTAAAGTCATTTTGTTTTGCATAACTTTCTATGGCCAGCAGATTCAGTAAATTGAATCAAATTCATTGACGCCCAGAAAATGATCTGTAATCAACATATTGGGGCAAGGCACACACATCTACCCGTGTATGTGTGTGTGTGTGTGTGTATGTTTGTGTGGTTATTACCAAGAGGATGGGAAAGAGTCCGTTCGGCTTCTGGGCATCTGATAAACACCTTAAAACATCAGCCTGTTAATTACTGTAATTTGTTCCATTAAATGCCCGGCGACAATTGGCCCTCTCAGTTACATACACGCCCATGCCCAAGAGGATTAGTTGACCCAGTTTTGATGTTCTCGTTGTTGTTGTTTGTTGCTACACGGTATTTGAAGCCGACAAGGAGCATTAATTATTCAGCGACAAGTTGAGGATTTTGTTTCGTTTTTGGTTGTATGTATTTCACTTTACCCAAAAGAGCGCAATGAAAAGGGAAACTTGGCTATTAAATATTAAAATGTAGTGAAAGTTTACTCAACTATTTTTTCCCTCCTGCTATTGGTTGTTCTTAATTTGTATAGGAAACTTTGTTATTTGTTACTTTTATTTTTTTTTTTTTGGTATTTAAAGCTTGAAGGTGCTTTAAAAATAGTTTTGGATTTACATACCTAAAAGAGAGATATTGATTGTTGTTGTCTTTTAGCTATTCTAACCAAGAAACTCTGCTGAAAAATTTAAAAATTAACTGTTTTTTTAAAGAATTTTAAAATAATTCTATCAAAGTTAGAACAAGTTTTTAGTGGAATGTAGAAATTATTTTTGGTACTTATTTAGCAACTGCTTTAGGCGTTCTCTTTCTTTCTCTGTTTAACAGAAAATGTTTCAATCAATTAAAATTCATATTTAAAATTTAATTACAGTTTAAACAAGTTTATGATTTGTTTATAGCCAAGTTTAATGATAAAATATAATAATAAAAAAAACTTATGAGAAGACATTGAACAACTGAATCAAAAAAGAGGTAAAGGCAAGGGTTCATAAAAAGATTTGAAAAGAAAGCATTTATGTATATGTTTTATTTATTCGTCCGCAAAGAAAATAACTCAAAAGTTAAGATGTCGTCATAAAAGGCTCTGTCTATCATCATATATATACATTTGATTGGAATAATAGAATGTATACAAGAAGAAGACAATTTTCATCTTAGGGAGCTGTTGGTTTAGTCAATTTTTGAACGATTTTTAAAAAGGTAACGCCATTCTATGAATCAAATTAAGCAATTAACTTAAGTAGAACTATCATAAAACATTAAAAAAAATTGTTTTTTTTTGAAGTTTCGAAGTTTTAGCATTTTGAAACTGAACAAATATTCCATCACTTTTCCATCATAAAGTTAATGGAATGGGAAAGGGTATGAGAACCTCTGCTGAAGTTAGCTGCTGCTATTAATGTTCTCTTTAATATTTAATCGACTCCCCTTTTATCTTTAAATTCACCTAATTTAGTCTAGATCAAAGATGTTGAAAAATATGTTGATATTTTATCTAGATTTCATTACAGAAATTCGATTTGTCCATCTGTCTGTCTAACAAAACGACAATGCCGACCCTGACATTATCAACGGGGCCCTGTCATTGAGATGCCTGATGAGACGATTCTCGTTTAGCCAAAGGGCATAAAATGTGCGCTGATAAATTGTTGTGGCTAGTTTCGTATCGGTGTATCGGCGTGTATTGAATGTGTGTGTGAGTGTGGATGTGGAGTGTGGGCGTCTCTAGATGATTGTTTGTGTGGCTTATGTGTGGAAACATTGAAGTGCGTATAATTCATTTTGGCCGACTCTGACTGCGACTGCGACTCAGAGTTCGAGTTGGACTCTTTGGCGGACTGACACAGACCCAAAGTGGCTTGCCCTGGCTCAGTGGTTGCCCGCTGACGCTGATTGACAATACTTGGAGTTGGCGTTGCAGTTGGTGGGGATCGGCTGTGGTGGTGCCTGCTGCCTGCTGGCTGTCAGTCAAGGCTCCGGTTTGAAGCAGGGCCGCCAAGTAGCTGAGTGCAATTTTCTATGGCATTTTGATAAATGGCGTTAAAATATTTCACATGACAGTGCCCTGCCAGTCTTTGTCAGTCGCTTTTGATTTTCAAAGAGACAGAAGGAGAGTGAAAACTTGTACACATTTAACCCAATCGTTGATCGGTTTGGCCAGTTGACCAGTTGGCATTCAGTTTTTGTCTTATCAACTAGCATAGTATAAACTAAACATGCATTACGCATACGCCATGTAAGCTCAAGTTTTTTTTTTTTTTTTTTTTGAGGGGGAAAATTTATTATAAAATATATTAAAATTGCTCGATTGCTCATTAAATGCCAAAAAGCGAAAAGAAAAAACGAAGAAAATTATTACCACCAAACCGGTAGAGAAACAGGAGCAAGGCATTTGGAGTATGCTGAGGAAAAACAAAAAAAAAAAAAAAATAGAAGGAAACCAAACCGGCAACTATTTTTCAGATAAAAGCACTTACGATTTCATTAGCCAACTTATGTGTATGTGCGTGTGTGTGTGTGTGCGTGTATGCAGGCAAAACAAAATCACTAGCAAAGAGAGATAAATCGGTAAATTAATATTTACTTGCCATAAATTGACAGAGAGACTGCCAGACAAACAGACGGTTAGACAGGTAGATAGACGGTAGTGAAACTGAACTAAGAAACTGAGAAACTGGTCACTCGCGCTGGAAGCTAAACACTAAAACAGTAGAATGAGAAAAATAACTCAAATTACAATGGCATACTATATGTATATGGGTAGTCATTCCATTAAGAACTCATAAATAGCTAAAGATTTCCAAGTTCTCATAACAAAAAGTTCTTCAACTTAAGATCTCAAAAAATTAAAGAAGTTTTCGATTGTTGTCAATGAAGAAAAAGAACCAATAAAAACTTTTTCGTAGCATAATCTTTGTGGCAATTAAATATTAAATGAAATCTGATAATTTACAAGTATAAACAAATAAACAGATAGATTTATTTTATATAAAAAATTACCGTTTCGACTGCTGCTATAACTTTTTTAAAGAATCATCAATGTTTCTTCAATATTAACCCTTAATTCTTAGAATTCCATTTGAGATTTAATCTTTATTCAACAAACGATTTAAATTTGAGAAAATTAACTACGAACAGGCCTGAATGACTATGAACTTAAAAAAGAAGATGAAAAGATATATTTGCGAATTGAGTTAAGTATTTTCAACTTGGTTTTAATATTATAGTTTTAAGAATTTATAAAAAGTTACAAGTTTTTTAATTTTCTGCAACTGCTTTTAGAGAAAAGAATCTCTTCCGCCGCTATTTTTCGAGTCCCAGCTTCCAGCCAAATAGCATTGCCAACTCTACAGATTTCTCGCTTTGCCAATCTGTTTTTCTGCTGTATAATAACTACATTCTCGATCAGCTGATTACTGCTGTTAACTCAACAAAAGGAAGTAAAAACAAAGAAAAAAGCTTTATCAAAATTTTAGCACAATTTCATGTTTTGGTATATTGACGTTCGACCAGTTAAGACCTAAACTGGGTAACTACTTGGGTTGGTTTTCGAAAACATTTTTTTTGTGACTGTATATATGTACATATTTTTACGAAATACTAGGAGACTTCGCCTTCTTCTACTACTCTAGTAACTAGAGTCTTATCGGGACTAATTGTCCTTTCACAATTCTGCCCACACCAAGTCAACACGTATTTATTCAAAGTACAATTTTCATTTAGAACATTTCAAAGCAAAAATATAAACTTAATTTGGTATAAATACTTTCATCGTCATGAATCATTATAAGTTAAGACTGGTTTCTAAGATGATTGGTAAATAGGAATTATCAAGTCAATCCATTTGTTTAAATTAAAACGAAGAAACTGGAAACGCAATTTTAGTATGAATAGTAAAGTAAAGCCTAGAAAAGCAAGGCTCGATTTAGAATACAAAAGTATTAAATTCTTTTGTCTGCACCTTATGAAGATGAAACACTTTGTTACTCTCCTTACCTATCGCAAATAAAAATAAACCTAAATCGTATGGTTGTAAATTATAAATAGATAATGATTTTTATTTCCTTGGCACTAACATCGATTAGTTGGAGTTAATCGGTTTTTTTTTGCTTCTTCATTTTATGAGTTTTTCAATTAACTCGATCCGACATCTAAAGAACGCCCCTGCCTCTCCCCGTGACCATATTTCTGCAGCTGCCAACTGACTGCATTGATTTGTTAAATTGACAGCAATAAATCTATCATAACCAGTTACAACTGACAGTTAATCATGAGCAGAACGCTGACAGGTGATGGTGGTGGTGGTGGTAGTGGGGATCCATTCGTCCCACCGTCCCACCGTCCGAAGAAATCCAATCCCATGGCAATTGTATAGAGTCTTTGCGTAATGTATGCACAGAAACTGCCAATCAGTCAATTGTCTTGATAAATGCGCACATTGACCAAGTTGTCTTTATGCGATTTTAGAGCCTGCGGTGTTGGGTTTTGGGTTTGGCTTTGGCTTCGGCTTTGGTTTCATTGCAGTGCAAAAAGTTGCACCAAATTAATTAAAAGCCACCCACCCGACGGCGACAACAAGGTGGAACTGCTGATGGAGTGGGGGAAGGGAGGGGGAGGGGGGTTGGGGGAGAGGGCGGTCTTGTATTATGCCTAACCTTGTTCACAACTGACACTTTGCTAAATGCCCCAGAGATATCGCTATATATATACTTATCCATAGATGGAGAGAGAGAGTTAGAGAGAGAGAGAGCGAGAGCTAAGTAGAGATATCTCAGCACTTGCCCAAAATTTATTTAAATGCATTTATTTTTATTTATGGCAATATGCTTGCAGTTGATTTTGCAATTTACTTGGCGCCAAATACAAAAACAGAAACCAAAAATTTACTTTAAGCCATGAGAAAAACGGTCAACCTAACTACCTAATGATAGTTATTATTCAATGGTTATACATAACTATCTACTTAACATAATTTATGTCCAAAAAGGGAAAGGACAAGTGCGCCAAATGATTGTAATCTCAATTTGTGATATTTTTTGATTTTCAATATTGATTATAAGCTTGAAATACAAAGTGCAATGGAAGTTGGCTGCCAAAAACTGTTTAAGTTTATTCGAAGGTTTTTTGTGAGGCAACTAGAAGCAACCGTAAACAATATTAAAATTTTAAGATTAGCGGATTAAAATGGATTCGCTGTATATATGGGATAAAGATACATTACTTATTAAATATGGCAGACGGCGACTAAGCCGAACATTTCATATCTAAACGGATGTAAGTACGCATCCAGTTTTACAATTAGAGACTTTATTCAATTTGTAGCCATGCCACATGCCACAACAAAAAGAGTTTCTGCACCATTTTTGGCTTAAGACCAAAAGAGTCCGGTTTGTCCTTTGTCTTCTCTAGTCAAAATTATTACTAAGACCAGAGGTTGGGTCATTTGTGGCGTACTTAATTAAAACTTTTTTTCGTTTAAACTATTAGAGACTATATATTTAATTATAGTTTTTAAGTTCATCTAATCGGGCAACGGTTGATTGAATTATGAAGTACCGTGGCCACAGCCCTGGATTCAGTCACGTATTTAGTTATAGATTTAGCCCTAGCTTGTAGACATCTGATTTGAGAGCCAAAACTTATCGATATATGCATGTACCAATCGATAATTTCGCTTTATAAATAGACGAAGAAGACACAAGAATTACGTTAAAATAAACACTCCATTGCTCCCACACAATAGTATCATCAATGGCTGCTCTTAATGTTTAAGGAAATATTTTCATCGATAAATGAAGAAAAAGAAAATGAATGGTTAATGTGGAGAGTGTTTTATTTTGTATTTTGTATTTTAACGCGTAGTTGAGACAATTAAACATTTAATAACAAATTTTTACCTCTTTTGTAGTTTTCCCTTTTTATATGTATGTCTATGACGACTTCTGAATAAAAAAAATGAGGAAAGTTTTTAATTAAATTTAAAAATTTTGTTATCTTTTTTTCCTTTTTTATATCATTTTATTACAATTTTCTTAACTGGCAATTGACACCAAGAGAAGTGCATAAATGAAGAGAATATATTTTTAAAAATTTGAAATTATAAAACATTTATCTACAAATTAACTGGAAATACAACCATTTCATGCCGAACCAAAAAATAAAATATTAACTCAACACTTTCCTTTCCTTTTAGAAAACTTGAATATTCTAATTTCTAATTTTTTTTCAGCCCCGATTGTATTTTTAAAAACTTTACAACCCGAAAAAAAAATCCTTAATCGATTCTAAACAAAATCAAAGCCAAATTTATGCTATGGACACCTTGTAGTTTGAAACACTTGCAAACGTTCATGTTTCTGTTAATTTTTGAGTGTCTCTTATTAAGTCATATTCAGTTAATTAGATGCAAACGAATAAGAATTCTCATGTTGCCATTGACAGGTACAGCTAATGCCGATTTCAATTCATACAAATGGGCAAACCGGCTTAAATACTTTTAGACAAATGCAGTTGCTGATTCGCTTAAACTTAAACTCGAACTGTGCGTAATTAGCCGAGGCTATGCGGCGATTTATCATCGCTGGAAAAGACATAAACAAATACAGCAATCAAACTCTTGACTCTTCCATGGCTGGCGCCATTCGTTTGCTTAGATTCCGATTTGTAAAATATTTTTCTTTCATATATAAATATATGTATATATATTTGATGCAAATTGTATATATGTATTTGTAACTCTATGTTGCAGGTTGTCTCTCGTAAAGTCGACTGGCAAATTTTTACGAGTAGCGGTGGCACCTTCAGCGCAGCAGGTGAAGATGTTTACCCAGATTCAAATTGGAATTGGCATTGCTGTTGGCTTTAGCTGTCTGCCTATTTGGCAAATGTTGCGCAAACGCCCCGCCAGAAATCAATAAAATATTTCTCTTGTGCAAGCCGCTGAATAAGCCATTTGCCATGGGCATGGCCAAAAGGGGTACCAGAAACCAGAAACTTGACAATAATTTCTTAAAAGATTTCTTCAATAAGGTTTAAATGAAAATTTTGAGTTTTAATGACTAAGAAATTAAAAGGTCGATTCGACTTTGGAAATTACTTTTACGACTAAGAAATAACCACAAGACCTTCGAATTGCAAAAAGCACCTAACTCTTTTTTCTTCTTAAACAAGTTGAGAATTACAACTACCTTATATATTATATCGGCGCTCCCATTTAACATTTTTCCTTTGTATTTTAAATAAAAAATTAATTCAAAATTCGAAAGCAAACTGCAATATTCGGCAGTCAAAAACTGTCAAAAAAGGCGTCTGAGGATCGAGTGTGGGTGGGGACTACCCTTCAATGTTGCTGCTCCGCCCCTGCAATTGCCTTGCTATCTGACAACTGCAACTGCATAATGATTTTTATTAAATTGCGCACTAAAATCGGACAAGGAAATGTGTCATTGAAGAACAATTTTGTTTGATTTTATTTATTTCCTCCTACAATTTGGTTAATCGTAAAAATTGCATTTATATTTTGGCGATAAATAAATGGGAAATACTTGTTGACTTTAATGGGGAAACTAAATCAAATTTTGGATCAAATAAAGTTATCAAAATGAATTTCAGATGTTGTTTGGTTTTGTTTTAATCATCATTTTGGGATGTGCGAGCGTTTCGTTTTGGCCAATTTTGTTTCCATATCGTTGCCACAGTCAAGCCAGTGCCACGCCTCTCGCCCACTTGCGACGTGCGCATAAATCTTGCACGCATATTTAAGTTGATGATGTTAAATGGCTGTACTAAAAATACGAAATATGCATGCCATATGCAGGCAGGCAGCATGCAGCCAGCAGAGTTACCTGTGGGGAGAGCGGGGTAGAGCAGTTGGCCAGCCATCCAGCCAGCCAGCAAGGCAGGCAACAGTTTCATTCTATCCTGTGGCATGTGGAATGCAACACCCAGCCAACAACAACAACAACAACAAGAGGAACATGGCGACATTCATAAACTAAAAACTGAGCAAACGAACCTACATGCTGACCATCAAGGAGGGAGACGAGGTCTGTGTGTGTGTGTGCGTGTGAGAGCAATCGATGGGTTTGGGTCGCTCGAATGGTCAACAAAACGTTCTGCCGAAAAGGAAACCAAGCATACAATTCACTTAACCATAAGAGGAAGTCTCAATACCCTTCCGGGAACTAATTTGATTAGCTAAATTTATGTTTATTCTATGGAAATAACTTTGAAATCTCCCCTAAAAGTAGGCTATGCAATTCGCTAATTTGTTTCTAATTGCTCAAAAGGCTTCTTTTGGCGAAAAGGAAAAGGTTTCAGATATTTGAAACGACGTTATCAGGCTTTTACTTAATCAATTTGGATCATCTAATTGTCTGCATTCTAAGCTATAGCATTCACATACAGAAAGTAGTTCATATTGCTTGATGTCTCGTACTCGTCTGCTCCAGCTAAGTGACCCCAATTTCATGAGAGTAACAACAACCAACGATTGGTTTTTCTTTCATTTTTTTGCAAAATCTTCTTTTTTTTTTTAGTTTTATTATTATTTCTTGGTATGTTTTCTTTTTTGCTTAACGGCGGCAGATTTGAAAAGAATTTTGCTTGCAAATGAAATTGTTTCCTGTTAAAAGCTGCAACAACAACAAAAAAAAAAAGGAAGCGAGGGAAAGGGGAAGAGAAAAATTAATAAGAATAAGTGACAGCGGGGACAGGTGGTGAGATTGCTGGGGAGTGGGGAGAAGGGAGCGGCACCTGCTGTCTGCTGTCGCACCGATTGATGAAATTAAAAGGTATAAATAAAAATCTTTTTAATGGCCTGGGATTTGGAACTTAATTTTTTAATTAAACAAGCCAAACAAGATGGCAGAGAAGGCGAGAAGGCAAAGAGATGAGAGAGAGAGAGAGAGAGGGAGATATGGGGAGTAGGATGAATATATACGAGGACGACGAGACATTTATGCAAAGCAGAAGCCACTTGGCCACTTGTGTGGTCTGTCCCTGTCCACGGTCTGTTGGCATTGGAAGTTGAAGTTGATGCTGCCGCTGCCGCCTCGGGTCTTGGGTCTTGGGTCTTGGGTCTCGGTTCCCCAGTCTCCGTAACTGTGTTTGCCTTTTGCGGGCACACAGCACAACACTTTTACTGCCGCAGAAGATGACGATGACGATGTTCTTTAGGACCTAGACCAAGTCCCAGGCACAGTCCACAATAACATGGTAATCCCTGACTACAAGCCATCGACTTTTTCCCTCTCTCTGGCAACGATGTCAAATGTCAGCACATGTGATTTGTCATCGTGGTAGAGGAGGCGAGGCGGGAAGTACATACATAAAATCAGATGAAGGAGTTAATGGAGAAGCAACAGCATCGGTGGTCGGACTCCTTTACAATGTCGCCTGGACAAACATTTGTCACTTGCACTGCCAGAAGGACCACCTAGCAATGAAATGGCATGCAGGTTCTGTTGTCTGTAGAAGAGAATGTTCCAAGGAACCTAATCGACATAATTATAGTGTAAGCTTGACTAAGTTGTTAAAAGTATAGTAAATGATTTCATTAAGTGTTATCTATTTCTAATGCCCAAGAAAATGTGAAGACAACTTCTTTAAATTTAAAACTTGGCCAGTATGTTTCCTTTAAGATGGAGACAGTTCTCATCAAGAGGCGCCTATATAAAAAATTGATTCTTAAAGATTCCCCCTACACACTAAAGATAAAACTTCTTCTTTGTGATTGCTTAAGAAATTCTTTTCAAATGTAAGAAATTTCTTAATAATTTTTAACTGTTGCCTATAAAACTCTTTTCAGGTCTTTCTAGATTAAAAATTCACAACAGAGCTCAAATTTTCATCATCTATTTTGGACTCAAATGCGTGAACTCTTTTGATTTATAGACTTCTATTATGTTTCTTATAAATCCTTTTCTATCTATCCAGTTTCAGATATCAACAACAATTTATCCATTTTGTTAGGCGGATCGGCGACTAACTTTACTTCTTTCTAGTGAGAATTCTCCCTTGGCTAAGAGTCGTAAATTAATAGAGCCATAATTCCTTTAAATTATATCTATTTCATTATTATAATCTTTATGTAAAAGTAATCTTCAAAATCCCTCTGTAAATTTGTAAACAAAATGGAAACACTTGCAATTGATTTGGTTTTTAAATTTATATATAATTTTTATTTATACGTTTTTCTCTGCACAACGAATTTTAGAGCTTGGGAAAACAAAAGTTTAAAAAGAAAAAAAAAACTAAGAAACTAAACAAAAAACTGAAAATTAAAAAAAAGGCATAAAAGTATTTGCAAGAAATTGTTTTTTGTTTTTTTTTTTATTCAAGTTGCTATTTAATTAGTTTTTGTTACTCACTTTAAATACAAAGAAATGCAATTAAATAGTTGTATATAGATTTAGCATAAGATAAAGAGCAAGAGAGAGAGAGAGAGCGAGAGAGAAAGAGAGCGAGAAAAAGTGTAAAGGAGAAGATTTCGCTTCGTTTTAGCCTTTTAGAGAAAGAGTGTGTGTGTGTGTGGGTGTGTGTGTGTTAAACATTAGCTTTTTGTTGTTGTTTGTTTTTGCTTTGTTTCGTTTCATTTTGTTTATACATAAATAATTACAATTAAACATATTACAATTTACAATGCAAAAATGATTAAATTAAATGTTACAACTTAATTAACACATAATTAGTAATTAAGAAAGAAAAGTAAATTAATGCAAAATGAATTTACAAATGACAAAAAATGGACAAGCTCAAAAGGCTCGATTTTTTTTCCCTTACGTTTTTCCCTCCATTTGAAAGGGGATTTTTCTCTTAGTTCTTTGTTTAAATAAATAGTTTTTCAAGTTGTTTTTCGGTTTTATTTTTCTTTGCTGTTTTCTTGTTGTTGTTTTTATGTAGTCATAGATTGCGTTTTTGTTTTTTCGTTTTAGTTAATGCATTCCATTTTGTTTTTTTGTTTTCGTTTTCGTTTTGTTTGGTTTTCTTTTGTTAACATAAAAATTTCGTTTATAATTTACAGCAACGCGCATAAATATAAGTACAATAGGTTCAAGTTTTGAGTTTTATTTGTTTATTAATATTATTTATCTCAACTTTCATCGTTTCTGTGTGTTAGTGTGTGTCTGTGTGAGTGTGTGGGCGTGGCTCAGTATGTATGTAGTTGTTCGTTTTTTTGTTGAATGCCTAGTTAGTTAATCATAATTGTTCAATTGCTTAATTGGTTTTTTATTTTATTTTTCTTGTCTTAAATACAAACTAATTAAATTTTCACCTAAGCATTTTGCTTTAACTTTTGTTTTTTTTTTGTTTCATTTAAGTTTTAAATTTACATTCATACATATTGCTACCATACATACATATGTATATATATATATATAAACTTGATGCATCAGTTTTGAATTTTTCTCAAAGGTTTTTGTTTATTTGGTTTGCTAATTTGTTTGAACTATTTTTGTTTTTTAAATTTAGGTGTACATATTTATATATATATATATAATACATATATGTGAAACAATTATTTTGATATTTCATATACATATATGTTATGTAAATATATATAAATATATACTTTTATGTAGAAAAGCAGCAGTTTTTTGTTTTTGATTTACTTGACTTGCATTTTTTGTTAGTTTCTTCATATTTTATTAATAAATATAACGCTTATTTATTCAGTGTGAATTTAGTTTGGTGTTTTCTTGCAGTACATGTACAATAACTATATAATTTGTATATGTATGCGAGGGTCATTCCAAAAGTATGCCTCAAAGGGAACAATTTTATTTCCTTCGACCTAAAAAGACTTGGCCAATTTGAGAGCGCTTCTCTTTCCCCTAGAAATTGAAAAATGCCATTTCTGATCTCAAGTGCTTACTTACGGAATGACCCTCGTCTATATATATTGCATATATTTATAGATATGTACACATACGTTTCCTATATCATTCATCATTCATCTACAATTTCAAAAGTTTCCAATTCAAATTTCGACACAAATTTCAGTTGCCTTCTAACATTTTCTGCCTTCGTACAAAAATTCGGTTTAATTTGTTTTGCTTCTTCATTCCTTTATTTCACATTTTTTTGTGTGCCTATTAAAATTGCTTTTAGTTGTTATAATTAAAGTTGGTATTTTGTTTTGTTTTTGTTATTTATTGGAAGTGTCTTTGCTGTGCGAATTTGTTGTTTATTCATTTTTTGGTTTTGGTTTTTTTCTTTTGTTTTTTTGTTTTGTTTTTGTTGTTGCATATGAATTTAAAAAACATCGTTTTGACTTTCAATTTGTTTACTAATTTGCCCCTTTTTGTTTTTGTTTTGTTTTTGGTTTTGTTCGTTATAAAATTTTGAAAATATATATATATATATATTATATATATATATATATGTATATATATTTATATTCTCATTGCTAATAAATTGTAATGGTTTCGTTATATTTTGTAAATCAAAAGTTGTTTTTGTTTTGCTACTTTAATTATGCCATTAATCGGTTCGTTCGTTTTTTATTTTCAGTGCCTGGAAACGTGAATTTCGTTAACAATTTGTTAGGTCGGGTTTGGTTTTTGTGTTTTTTTTTTTTTTGTTTAGCACATACTCGTAGTTATTTAAAAAATGTTATTGTCTTTTTATTCATTTATTAACTATGTAGCAGTTCTGCGAGTTCATCTTCATTATCGTCTTTGTCTTGCATGTTCTTGATGATGATTATGATGATGATGATGATGATGATGAAGATTGAATGAATGTTGATGAAGTTGCTGCCGAATGAATTGCTGTTGTTTTCAATTTTCGTTGCGTGCTTTTAGGCGTCGTGCAAGTTTTCCAAAAATTGTATTTTTTTTTTTTATGTTGTTTTATTTATATATTTATATTTATATATTTTGTAGTATTAAATTCTGACTCTGAGTTGAGGTACCATATATAGTAAGCAAACTCAAACTCTCCATATAGAGTGTACTGTAGATGTATGTATGTATGTATGTGTGTGTATGTATGCATGTATGTATGTATGTATATGTATCAGTTCATTATAAATTTAAATTTATTTTGCATTCATAAATTCTTTGCTTTTTTTGAAAAAACTGTACTGAGTATAGGTATAATTGTTATGTATTGTTTTGCGGGGAAGGGGTTGGGGGAGAGGTTATTAGGATGGGGGTGGGGGAAGGGGGATTGTCTTCCTCTTCTAGTACTACGCAAATCGTCGTCGTTTCTTCATTTTCGTTAGACGTTGCTCATTCTTCAGTTTAATGTGACCAATTCGTATGGATTCAGGTAAGACCATTGTGGGTGAAGTTGCCAAATAGCCGCTAACAAATGTCCATCGACTGTTGTTGCTGTGCATGGGACTGCTGCTGCTGCTGCTGTTGCTGCTGCTGCTATCATTACTCGCATCCAAATCGCCATCATAGATATCTGGATATACACTAATATTGTCCAGATTATCAATATCAATATCACCCGCCTTATTTCGCACATAGGTCAACTGATGATAGGGCGTGGCCAGCAGTTTTTGTGTGGATTTTCTCAATGACTTTTTAGTTGTTGTTGTTGCTGCTGTTTGGGTGGATGTTGCTGTTGCTACTTGGCCCACTGTTGATGGTGATGCTGCTGCTGCTGCTGCTGCTGCTGCTGCTGGGGGGGCTTCGTTTAGTATGTTGTTTAGATTTGAATTGATATTCTTATAGACACTGAACAATGTATCTATTAAACTGGGATCAATATCTTGGTGTGGTTGTTGTTGTTGTTGCGTTGGTGTTGTTTTTAAAGTTGCAGCCAAATGTCTGCTGTCAGTCATTGTGGTTGCTGTTGTTCCAGCTAAATTATGTTGCAGTGGTGTCTGCTCCATCACCAACTGAGAGGTTGTTGTCGCTGTTGTTGTTGTTGTTGTTGTTGTTGTAGCAGCTAATTGAGAGATAATGTAAAAAGTAAAATTCAATAGAAAAAAAGAAAGCGAAAGTTAGTAAAAGTTATTTGGCTTAACAATTGGCATTAACAATGCATTGCCAAAGAATTTCGAAACTTACGCAAATGTATCGCGTTTTCATAGTCCGGCAATACTGTGTTCCCTTTGCCATAATTTCGGAACATGGGCGTAGACACAATGTTTGTCGGTATTGCCAATTGAGAGGTAGTTGTTGCCGCTGTAGCCATTGGTGATGTTGCTGTTGCTGCTGTTGCTAGTGATGTTGCTTTGGTTTCATAATCTATAGTAGACTCGCCATCTTCAACTAGTTCTGCCTCGTATTGCAGCGGCTCAGTTTCATTGCTGCTGTTGTTTATTTCAGTTGTTGTTGTTGAAGCTGAAGATGCTTCGGCTTCTAGTTCACTGATAAAAGTTGACCAGGCATCATAGTTGCTGCTGCTGCTGCTGCTGCTGGTAGTGCTGCTGCTCGTGCTACTAATACTGTCATCTGTTGCCGTTGCGCTGCCGCTGCCGCTGATGCTGCTGCTCCCCTCAGCATCATCTGGTGTAAAGCTATCAATTGTGGACCAGGTGGACCAAGGATCTAGGCTTGTGCTGCTGTTGGTGGGATCCTCAAAGCCCGTGCTGCTGCTGCTGCTGCTACTAGTGCTAAATATAGCATCATTGGCTAATGTTGTTGCCGTATTGACTAGTTGCTGTTGTGGCTGGTGTTGTTGTTGCTGTTGTTTCTGTTTGCGGCCCTTTCTTCGTCTACCTTTGCGTTTCGTGGGCAAAGTTGTTGTTGACAATTTGGTTGCTGTCGTTGATGTGTCTGTGGTGGTTGTTGTTGCTGTTGCTGTTACTGCTGTTGCAGTTGTTTTTCTTGTTGTTGCAGTCATTTGTTTCGTTGGACTAGCTGTTACTCGTTGTTGTTGTTGTTGTTGTTGTTGATGTTGTTGCTTTTGCTGTTGTTGCTGCTTGCGTCGCTTTTGTTTCTTTTCATGCTGCTGTCGTCGTGCCAGCAACGAGGGATCATTGTGATGGTGACGCACTTGATGTTGCTGCTGCTGCTGCTGTCGATTTAATGCTAATTGCTTTTTGTTAGTGCTACTTAAACTATTACTACTATTATTATTATTATTATTATTATGGCCATGATGCTCCTGTTGCAGTTGCAACTTTTGATTTTGGTTATTCGATTTGTGGCGATTGTTTTTGTTGCGCGAATTGGCTGGCTTTCGGCTACCCATATTGCTGTTGCTGCTGCTACTCTGATTGTTGGCCATCATAGCGGCCATCTCACGCCATTTTGGTAACGTATGCTGATGGAAAAACTGCTCGGCATCGATTTTATTAAACATATAGCAGGCATCATTGACACTCTTCTTGGGCCCAACGGGTTTACCTCGATGCGTGAAGCCGACTCGTCGCTGCAGATCGACAACGGAACGGAACACGAAATAACCGTGCACGATTGTCTCGTTGAAATAGCAGGTAGCTCGAAGTTCCCTCTGCAATGAGATCAAATTAGAAATTTTAGTTTTATATTATTGCTAGTGAAATTTCCCTCTTCTTTCTTTCACCAAATGCAATTTATGAGCGGCATTTCCGCCAATGAATAAACTCATCTCTTTGTTTTCTCTCCAAGTGACATCGTTGGGCACGTGTGTTTGGGTGTTTATTTATAAAAAAAAAACACTTGAAATTTCCAAACGATAGTCAAGTCACCAGGTTGGGGTATATTGGTTTATAAAAGAATTCAAGCCGATTTGTGTAATTAGAATTTTTTGTAATCAAAAGCCAAGAAATTATGTAACTCTGAAATTGTTAAATTTAAAACTTCTGTGGGCAGTTGTTTTGATGAGTTTTTGTTGTTAACTCTTTACAAAAATTTGATTGCTATCAGCTACACCATCTCAAAACTGTAGCAAATATGGATCGTATACGTTTTCTATACACTTACTGATTGGATATGTTTGGCTTAGACAATTAATTTAAAGCCAGAACCTCACTTAGGGTAAGCCAAACGATATAAAGAAATCTAATCATTGATTTAATGAGAACTAGATAACCGAAATGTAATGCAATTTTGTTTGAAATCTTAGTTTTTCTATCTTTTTTGCTTGGTGACTTATTTTAGTCATCCTTTTGTCTATCTTTAGGTTATTAGGAAAAGAAACCTGCTCAGTTATCACACTTTAAGATCTTCAGGTAAAAATATAAAAAGGGCAATTACTTTAGCTTCTAAATATTATGCTAACTAAGTTATTGATTAGAAGATCTAAGAAAGAAAAGTTTTTCTTATCAATCTAAGATTATTTAAAACAAAGATAAAAGTGTATAGGAAACTACTACAATATGATTGAAATTCCATCATCAAAGTGTGGCAAATGACGCAGATGAAGTATTATTGAAATTTCGCCATATTTAGTTAAGTACTTCGACTCATTTTTCGACACGAGTTGAATTGTGAATGGGTATGGGGCATGTATGTATGTATATTTATGTATTTTTAGCATTTTAATTGCTATTTTTAAGCAGTTTCTCTCAACGACATTCAAGTGGACAAGTGATGGAAGTGGAAATGATTGAATGTCAGTTGTTGAAGTGTGGATCTAATTATATCAGCGGTAATAGAAAACTATTTTAAATCAGAGTAAAAGTAATACCCACCTAAGTGTAGCCTTGCTTTGGAAATACTAAACAAATAGCTGCTGATAGATTGATTATGAGCAAATGCAACCTTCGGTGGAAAAATCACCGCAACTATTTGCACTTTAATTCAACATGGATTTAATGCAATAAAATCAAACACAAGTGCAAGTTTGTGACCTTAGAGATTGGGAATTGTTTTGTTGATTCAATCGAGTCAAGCGGCGAGGGGGGGGGGGGCTAACTAATGACAATAACTGTACCTGTTAATGCACAAAAGGACATTGAAATATTTGTGTGTGGGAAGTGGGGAACAGTCAGTCATCTGAACATTTGATTGATTGTTTGATTAGACATATCGAAATAACTGTGCAAATAACTAATGACTTTTTATGATGTCAAAACCGTTTGCCGATTGCCGATTGCCCATTGACTAACTGATTGAATGAGTGATGTAAACAAATACACAAATTTGACATTGAAATTATCTAGCACTAAAAACTGTTACAATGTCTCGCAAAATGTAAGATTTTGTTTCATTTTAATGCAAACCAGGCAGCCAGTTGCAATTGCTAGCTAAAGGGGGAAACACACCCAAATTGGTAGTTAAAAAAAATAAAGAAAATGGTAAGCAAATAACACGCATACGCCGCGTTAATCAGGCCAACAAAATTCCAATTCTTCCACAATTGCACACACACACACACAGACACACACAAGAAATTGTAATAAATTTGTTTTCCTTTTTTTTTTGTCGCTGACAGATTTGGTGCAACTGTGAAACAAATATTTAACAGGTTTAAAAAAAAGAGTATGAAAAGCAGAGAGAAAAAAATGAGTTTTGGTTTTCTTGTTCGTAATTTATGCAATTTGGGCTAAACTTTTTGCAATTGTTATTGTCGTTTTTAAATGATCGCTTGCATAGAAATCCATTATGTGGAACATGTCATAAATTATAGTGTTTGTACAGTTAGTTTGCATAAAAAAAAATTGAGGAAAAACACCAACAACAACAACAACAATAACAACGCAGCGGCTTTTTCAAGTACAAATGCTAAGGCAAATGCAATCAGAAAAGACAACAAATGTAAGAGAGAGAGAGAAAAATAAAAATAATAATAATAATAATTGTTACATACTCATTCATACAATGGGCCTTGGTTAAGTATAAAGCATATAATTATTGTTATTGCCATAAAGAAGTGCCATAAAAGCAGCCATAAAAGTTTATCTTTTTGTTGTATCTCTGATTAATTTATGGAGAATTTTTCGCTTTCATCTAAGGGCGTTTTTTCTAAAACCAGAATGAGAGACTGTATTCGCAGGGGAGAAAACTTTTGAAAGAGAAGCACAACATTTTTGGTATTCTTCTTTCGATGAAGTGCAGCCACACTTTTTTACAAGTCACTTTAGCAAGATCAATGGAAGTCATGCAAACTCTTCATAAACTAAAGTTAAAGGTTTCTTCTCGGAAAATCAGGAATGATAATTTGAAATTGCTTTTACGTTTTTAATAGTGTTTTCTTTTTGAACACACAGCCACACTTTTTACATTATGAATATGAAATGCCTTTGTTTTCTTTAAACGAATATAAGATGACTTATAAAAAGAAAACTTATGCAAATAAATTAAGAGAAGTTAAAGCAATTTATTTAAAATATTAACCTTGAGAAACTGTACATAAATGATTGGTATTTTACTCTCTAAAAAGTGCAGCCACACTTTTTGCATAATGCATTCAGCAATCAGTTTGTGCTCCAGTAGGAAAGGATTTTGAAAGGAATGTGAGTTCTTTAACATAACAATAAGCTATGACAAAGTGCAAACAAGAATTTGGTATTATATTTTCCGTGAAGGGCAGCCACACTATTTTATATTAAGTATTGCGTGTAAACTTTGTGGTTGGAGACACAAAGACAACTTCTTTAAATTCAAATGGATTTTGAAATGTCTTGAGTAATTGTTACAGATAAGAAGTTGACCGAAAGAACTTAAAGAAGTTCTCAAGAACTCGAACTGTGTTTTAAGAAGTTTTCCAAAAGTGCTTTAAGATCTTTGTTGTAAATTGTAGCAACTTTTGTTGGAGATATTTCAAGTTATATTATATCTATTTCTCACTTACCATGCCAACTAATCTCCAATTGTCGTTGAAACACAAA
The DNA here is from genome assembly GCA_024703675.1 of Drosophila nebulosa. Lineage (NCBI taxonomy): Eukaryota > Metazoa > Arthropoda > Insecta > Diptera > Drosophilidae > Drosophila > Drosophila nebulosa. Next base: position 8,070,796 of record CM045725.1, on the reverse strand, counting down.
TATCTTTGCGTTTCTTTTGCGTACAAAGCTATTTTGAATTCGTTGTTCACATAATCCGGGAGGCCGACTATCGTTATATTTTCTGTAATGAAAAGACATTTGTGAGATTCGCTTGATTAGTCATTGGGACAAGTTTTTTTTGTTTTGTTTTTGTTTTTGTTTTAGTGGGCAAATATTTGATAGATGAAAACACATTTTCTCTGTTAATTAAATGCAAATATATAACCTAACCGATGGGCAATATCAATTAGAATTTATGTATATTGATCTTTAACCCAGCCACACGTGGCAAATCGATCGTGATCGAATGATCGAACGAATGAACGAACCGAAAATGAAGGAAATGCATTAAAACCCCAAGTCAAGTGGGTCTAGGTGGGTTTACTTTCTTCTCAATCTCTTGGTCTCTGGCTTTTCTTTTGGTATCTCCGCCAACACCTTCACCTCCAACCTCAACGCTAATTATAAACTAACAATGTGGATGCAAATGTATCTCTATATCTATATCTATCTGGCCTCGTCAGGCTATTGAACTTCAGCATTTCACAGGGAGAGAGAGAGAGAGAGAGAGAGAGAGAGAGAGAGAGGGAGAGGAAGATGGGAGAGATGGCCACAAAAGTCACTAATAAGTAAAGCACTTGAAAAGCCAAAGAAAAGCAACATGAAGAGAAAAGCCACTCGAGTTAGATTGATAGGTGACTCGGCCTGGGTCTGGGCTGGGTTCAGTTTTGTCGCCGTCTGCCTCAATGCCTTCATCCTCTGCCACCCTCACCCTCAGCCTATCATCTTCGTCTCAGTAATTAAATTTATGCACAGAAATTCTTGGCAAAAACTTGCCTTGCTCCTCTCTCTCTCATTCTCTCTCTTTCTCTGTAGAGGTTGGAGCTACTCATATTTCATAAGCCAGGGCTGGGGCCAAGTTGTTCGAGTGACTTTTGTGCGCTTCACACCTTTCGGCCACGAGAGGCTCCAGCCAATCCACTTCACTCCAGTTCCACTCTGGCCCCGTCTAAGGGCCAAGCTCCTTTCTATGGCAGTTGTTGCTTTTATTGTTATTATTGTTGTGATTCATGTGGTCCGTTGGCATAACTTATTGATTTCATTAGTTTAGTGACACATTGGATAGGTAAATGGGATGAGAGTGAGGGTGGAAGAGTCTAGGGGCAGGGTACCATACTGAAGTTTGCACTTGTGAGTGCACTTGGCTATCGACTCAACACTGACTTCTCTCCTTTGCCCGTCTCATTTGTTTGTTTTCCTTAGCATGAGGCAAAATGTTGCCGTTGCCGTTGCCGTTGCTATTATTGTTGTTGCTGCATGAGCAATGCATTTTGCCATGTTTGCCTTTTGGCTCTACCCCTCAACCCAACCCAACCCAACTCAAACCTCTCGCCCTCCTCTGGCTAAAGGAAGTTTTGTCACTGACTCCCATCTATGATGAGCAATTGTGCCACATATCTGCAACGTTAGTGGTTATTGCGGTCGAAAAGAAAACATTCTGCGATAAAATGTTGCATATATATCATTGAACTTTGCTCGGACAAGAGGGGCATACAAAGAACATATAGATTCTTGATCAGCATAACGAGCAGATTGTCTGAGAGAGTGCTTAGAATTAGTCACATTTGACCCTACCATATACATACATACATACCTCTCCCTTTGCCATTTTGGAGTAAAACCGATTAACCTAGTTAATGCCCTCTGAGGTTACCCTATCCCAACTTCATCTTAAATGTTTATTTTTAATGCTCAACCAAATCTAGGCATATTCACCACAAAAGTCTCACATAAAAAGCATTTTGGGCTGTGGAATTTTTATTAGTCTCGCTCGATCGTATAAGATATTTTAGAGACTTTTCTCCTTCAGTTCCAGTTGTGAAGTTTGTTTTTCACTCAATAAAAACAGAAACAAAAACCACGATTGGGTCGCATTTTTGGCTGCACAAGTTATTAAGTTTTTAAAATTTTTTTTTTGTCTCTCCCCCTGACTCTTATGTGGTTTTTTTTTTCTTTCGAGTTTCTAATTAAGTTATTAGTCACGGTGTGTGTGTGTGTGAGTGTGTGTGTGTGTGTGTGTGTGAGTGGAATTTTTGTTTGGGTCTAAACTTAAAAATGCATCACCATAAATATGGCAAAATAAAACATTAGTCGAGGGCAATTCGAAAGGCGTTCTAAGATGTTATCTATCTAAAAGGTAAGATCTGTTTTTTTGTTAGTCTTTGTGTTAGTTATGCTCTTGTTGGGCCTTAAAGGTTGGCCTAAATGCCCTAACTCAAAGTGGTAGATATTGGCAGAGATTCAAAAGAAGATGCTTTTTTTAAAGAAGGGCATAGACACTTCGGTGTTTCCGGCTGTTACCTTTTGATCAACAAAAGAATGCACCAAATTATAGATAAATTGATTTTTGAGGCGACAATTGTAAATTTGCGATTGCAGTGAATTATTTATGAGGGGAAAATAAAAGACAATTTGCTGTTTGTCGTCATCGAATTTGCGTCACAACTAAGACCCCAATAAATTGGCAAATATTTTTTCGGTTTCTTTCGTTTCGGGGCAGACAACTTAACTTTATTTGGCTCTCATTAGCTAAACGAACAGCTGGCTGGCCGCAAAGATCCCACAAATTTGATAACTAAATGTCAAAACTCTTGAACAAAAATGGTAACAAATTACACAAAACAACAACATAAACGAGCCTCATCATCAACAGGCAAGAAAGAACAAAACAACAACAACAACAACAATGACAAAAAACCAAACAAACCATAAAAAATGATGAGAAACAGAAAAACAAAAACAAAATTTAAATCAAACTGAACAACGAACAATGTTAATCAAATATGCAAGCAATGAGCTTCATCAACATAAAATTAAATAATCATAAAATGCTAAACTGCACAGCATGAACAAAATTCGAAATAAAACAACCAAAAACACAAAAACACAAAAATTCAAAATCCCAAAAACCAAAAGCTGGGGCGTCAAAATGCTTTTCGGTAATTGCGGCACATGTAGGAAATACCAAAACTACAAACATTTTACGATCAGTTCGAGCTGATAGCGGTGTGTGTGTGTGTGCTAGAGTGTGTGTGTGTGTGTGTGCTTTACAATCATGGCCAACAACGTCATCATCAGTTTGGTCAGTTGAGTTTAGTCCATCAGCTTTGATAAGCATCTTCTTTCGCCCCCATTTGAGTTATGGAATGTTACCAAATAAAGCAAACGGCATAGGGCCAAGCCAACTTATATAGCTTACCGAAGTTTGTATACTCTTTAACAAGTATATCAACCTTAATCATGTTCTTTTAAAGATTTGAAACAAGTTCTATGAGATTATCGAAGCAGAGAGCTATCTTTCAAGGCAATTAAATACTCATAGCAAACTTCAGGAAACTATACAATTCCACTAAGATAAGATATCGTTCCTGAAGACTGTATCTTTGTTTGTCAGAACTAAGAACGTATTTTCAGAAGAAGATTCCTGAAAAAATTTGCGAAAATTTCATTAAAGATAGTTTCTAAAATCTAGTAATAAAGTTTTAATTAAATTCGTATAGTCACAGAAAGTATTAGATAAAATTTAATGAAATTTATTGAAACTAATTCCAACAACGCTTAGAACTGTTTGTACTCATAGCGAAAAGTCAATTTTATGGGCAAGAATGGTCTGAGAAGCATCATCGATTAATGCCCTAAAACTTTTAAGCTAAAAGATATTGGCAATGGATCTAAGATTTCAAGTTTTGGATTATTATGAAAATTTAGCTGATACATATTTTAACTAAAAATCATTATACCCCTTGCGAATACTCTAACCATGAAGAAGATGATGACTTAAACTGAATTATAAACTTTGGTGGGCGTGCTGATATAGATGCATAAATTGCAGCTTATCGATCTCCATATTATGATAATCAAATGGGGCATCATATCTCAACTATTTATCCACACACATACACGCACACACATACAGACACAAAAGAAATTTCTTGCTTTACTTTCACTCTTTTTGATATTTTTTCTAGTAGTTGGTGGCAAGTCCTTAGTGCGAGCTGTAAGCGAGGGCAATGGCTTAGTTGGAGGATTCCCGGAATGCTGTCTGCTTGCCAAAGACTTCGATGACTGCATTCCCGGAAACGGACTTCGAGGTATTCTGCAAGCGTCAACCGTTTCCCTCCCCCGCCCCCCCACCTACAGGCACATTCTTCTTGCCCTTTGGCAAATTTTTGCTACATAAGTGAGACGTTTTAGATTACAAGGGCTAGGTGGTCCGAGGGATGGATGGACGGTTGGATGGATGAATGGATGGTGGGGGGGGGGGGGGGGGGGGGGAAGGGTAAAGTAATTGCCTTTGCATACGATTTGTCACATGGTATGCCCTCATGGTAACTAGTCGGTGGTATCGCCATCGGCATCTGCCGGCATCTCCCAACGTTCCATCATCCCTCTCTCCCCACGCTTAGACCCATCAATGTGTGCTATCGTCATAGTTGTTGCAACTACTCACTCACTCTCTGGCTGCACTTATTGACGTTTTGTCACGTTTCCTGGAAAAAACCGTTTTATTTGTTCGTCTCTCTAGCCGACGGCCGGCGGATGGTGGATGGCGGCTGGCGGTCGGGGGATAGCTTTGGCTTTGGTTTGGTTTGGTTTGGTTTGTTTTGTAAGCCGAGAGGCCAGGCCATTGCCGTTGCACATCGATGTTGATGTTGATGTTGGCGTCGTCGTCGTCGTCGTCGTCGTCGTCGTCGTCGTTGTTGTCGATGCTGTGCATTGGGCAAAAGGAAAACAAACTCGAAAGCCATTGCACTTGCCGTTGCTATTCGACTTTGACTTCAACTTCGGCCATTTATCAGTTTTGCCTGAGGTTTCCAACTAATGCTAATTGCATTGGCACGCCCGATGTCGATGTCGATGCCGATGCCGCTGCTGACTTCGACTCCTACTCCACGGCCAGCAGCAACAACAACAACAACAACAGCAACTCCAACTCTGACTTCAACTTCGACTCCATTGAATGCCACAAAATTAGCGCCATTTAATGTGGAGCATACTCAACTTTTACGCACGATTCTTCTAGCAGTGACGCCACTCAAATTGAAGGCCCAGGGACCAAAGACCAGAGACCTGAGACCAGACCTAGGGACAGGGCCACAGTGTCAATGAGTTAATTAGCGCACGATTTGTCGCCCCCACCAGAGAGGTGACGGGCAAGAAGGAGAGGGAATCTCTCTCTTTCTCTCTCTCTTTGAATGTGGTGGGTGTGTTTGACACTTTGGAGAAAGAAAGAAAAATCTGTTTTTTTATTAGACTCGTCGCCCTCTTCTCTCTTTGCCACATTTCTGGGTCAAATGACGTTGACTTTAGAATTTATGTTGCGCTGATTGAATTTGTTTCTTCCTCTTCAGTGTGTGTGTGTGTGTGTTTTTTTTCTTCTTTTCTCTCATACACCATAAAAACAAAAACAAATAAAACGCAATTAAAATTATAAAAAAAAAAATAAAAATAAAAAAATTTGTCTTAGATAAAAATTATATTTATATGTTAGCATATTTGAAAACCATTCAAAGAATTTGTTCATATCAATTCGGTTTGTGTGTGTGTGCGTGTGTGTGTATCTATAAAATGTGACTTAAAATGCATTTGTTGTTCTTTTAAATTTAGGTTAAGCAAATGAATTTCTCACAGCGATAAAATCAAGAATTCCGAGTATATGAAAAAATTTAAGGTTACCAATTTTAATTCAAGTGCAAATGAAATATTTATTGAATCAATATAAACTTTAATATATTGCAAATATCTTACATATCGGAGGTAACCAAATATAAACAAATTAAAGTCTCATTAGTTGTTAGTCAAAAATTTCAACTCAAAAATTGTCTAAATCGAATTCAAGTTTAGTCTTTGAGCATAGTTTTGGAGGAGGCCGAGCTTTAGTTTTAGGTCCAATCATTATTATAAACATCTTCTTTTAAGCCTTCTTCTCGCATATCTTACTAATTTCTTAATATTTCTTATATCATCCAATTTTGACAATTTATTAAGTCCGATTCTTATGGTTTCCAATTTTGGCATTGATTGTTTCTCTATAAGCAGTGTGCTATATCATTCGATTCGGTCGGTCCTATCATATAAGTCCATACAAACTAAGGGACATGTTCAAACATATTAAATTTGGACAATGTTGAAACTTTCTGATCACAAAACTAACATAAGATTGAATAAATATATACCGAAACAATGTTTAGCTAATTTATGAAGGAAGTATAGTTATGTAATATGTGAAAATTGTTATGTTTGTGACATATTTTAAATGCTAAAAAAAAGATCTGGCTTATTGTTCATATTTATTGTGACACCTTTTACGACCATGGTCATACTTAGGTGCAGTGTTGGTAAACGTTTTGTTGATCTTTGAATTTATGTAATGCCAAAATTTGTTGATCCAGCAAAGAGTTCCAACTTTGTAGTACTCCATAATCCCATTTCGAATCAACAATTGCCATAAACCGCGTCTCCTTTGTGTTTATGTATATCATACACCGTGTGTGTGTATGTGCGTATGTGTGTGTGTGTGTGTCTGTGTGCATGCATTGTAAACAAAATGAATATGTAAAACTTTGCTCTCATCGCCACTCGCTCATTTATCAATGCGAATGGCCATATCGATGACAGCAAAAACAACAAAAATAATGATAATAATAATAATAATACGAAAAAAAAAAAACTGCCGCCCTTTTGCCCAGTATCTTCGGACCCGGACCCAAGCGGCGGGGGACCACACACATGCCGCTTATTTACAGTTGATTGCTGCTGACTGCAGCAGACCAAAAGTAAAGAGAGCAACCACAAAAAATCAATCCCGGAAGCTTACATCAAAACATCGAAGTTTCTATACACTTCAAGTAAAACGATATACATCAATGAACGATAACTATCGATGACGATAGATGTCTGATCTTAAAGTTTGTTTTTGGTCCATACCCAATTAACCGATCTATTTGTAAACAGAGAAAACGCTTTAAGTTGTCCAAATTTCTTCTGTATTTAAGTATTTTCAGATAATCATAGATAAGTATATAAAATCTTCAATAGTTTAAATCTTTCATTACAATATTTATTCCCATTTTTAGTAGCTCATGAAATGGCAATACACAAATTCCTTGATATCTCAGCTCTCTAATAGACGATCGGAATGTTCTGTCTAAAGCTAATATTTTAAGACGATAAAACTGATGTAGAATCTTTTTTGCCCAAGATTCTTTAAAGGACCTGCAAGATATTCGCACTAAACAATCAATGTTAATCCACAAGGACTTTAAGATGATTATGTGATTAAAACACTTTCTGATTTTCCTTGAACTAAATGTTAAATAGTAAAATGGCTAAAGCGAACTGAGATTAAAGTACAAGAATATATATTTTTGCTTTTGGGCGTTACAAACTTTGAAGTTGGAGCAAGTCGCCCACTGTTAGGGTATCATTACAACAGCCAAACAACTGCAGCAACAGCAACAAAATAATATTGTTGTTGTTGTTAAATTGAGGAGGTTGCTTTTGTTTATTTGCGGTTTCGCTTTCATTGTTGTGGTGTGGCTTTAATGAAAAATAAATTGAAACTGGCATTTAATTAAGTTAACTGCCCGACAGGCCAAAGACTGCCATTGGATGAGATGTGGACGAGGGCGATTGGATTAGTCGATGGCAATTTATTTAAATAATTATATGGAAGCAATTGCGCGTATGTACCATATATTTCTGAAGTGAGTTTCGGGCTAATTGCAGCAGAAGCAAGCGAAACCAAGAGCGAAATTCGAGCCGGGCTGACCAAGTTGCAACATGCAACATGCGAAAAACTAGCTGCAACAAAGTCAACTTTGATTTTTATTAATTAAGTGCAAACGCAGTCACTTACAAGCCATTTAAACCGAATGTTAGCCAACTTGAAATGGGCCCGCTAATGCGCCAACTCCAAAAAAAAAAACAAAAACACAAAAACTTAAAGAAAAAACCGGAGAGAAAAAAAAAAGTGTCACATAAAATATGCCACAAAGTCTCCGAGTTGTAGTCCGAGTCCGAGTCGAAGTGTGGAGTGGACTTTGGGGTTCGGGTTCGAGTCACTTGTTTACACTTTGCATTTTAAACATTTAATGGTTAAATTGCAACAGGCCCCAAAACCCAAGTAAACAAATACATTATGCATATATCTTCTATCTCTATCCATATCTATGTATAAATATTGTATCTGGATAAGTATTAACTTTTTAGTTTCGTTGACTTTCTTTTCATACCTCTTGCTCAGACGGATAATAGGGATAGGCCTTAAGTTAAATGACCTTCAAAAGGATCACGACATTAATCCAATCCAACGACCATATATAGAGTCTGTTCAGTCACTAAATCATCTAGGGTATACCAAGAGTCGAATGGACCCAAAATTTTTGTTCCATAATTTTAGCATTAATCTAGTCATAATTTCTATATTTATTTGGACAATTTGAATTGTTCGTGTATGTGTTTTTATTTTTTTATTTTTGGTTAATTTGTTGTGTGTGTGTGTGTTTTTTTTTTGTTTTTGATTACATCATCGTAAATTAAGATATAGTTATATCCAGGTGATTTATGCGGACAGGTGTTAACTATTCATAAACATTCATGAACGTTGCCAATAATTTTTATCAGTAGGTTTTATTTGGTTTTCTTTTTTTTTTTTTTTGGTTTGTGTGGGCGAGAAACTCTAATTGAAAGCACTCAAAGGCAGCCACCAGATAATGAAAATATTTATGGATATATCTTTATACAAATATATAGATGTGTGTGCGTGTGTGTGTGTGTGAGTGTGTGTGTGTGAGTGTGTGTGTGTGTGTGTTTGTATGTACATATATCTTCATTTATCTATGTAGGTAGGGGTATATTTGTTAGGTGATTTGTTTTTTATATGCAAACATACATAAATATTGGTCATAATGGACTTTAATGGATGAATGGAAGGCACTGCAAATGAAATTACTTAATTTATGATTTAACTAACTCAAATTGACTACATTACACACACAAGCGTCGTTTTGGCATTGCATCGACAAAATGATTGACACGCCGCTTAACGCTCATTTTTTTTTTTTTTTTTTCTTTTGGCCAGACATTATTACGAGAGACACTTTGGAAAAAATTGATTTTCAATGTAAATCTTTCTTTAATGCAATTGGGAAAAAAATAAGTCTCATATAGTAGTAGTCTGTGAGTCATATGTCGCAATGGTTTATATATTTTGGGTGTGGAAGGAAATAAGACGAGTCACTTCAAAAAGTGAGATGTCTAATGGAGGTTTAAGGGGCGAAAGGACTAATGCCTACAAATAAGGAGGTTAAGTCAAAGTAAGCTGTCTATGAGGCTTTTCACTACCAGCAAAATTACTTCATTTAAGATAAGGAAGTTTCTGAGATTCAGAGTTCCTTTATGAGCACAGCAAAAAAAGTTCTTTTTAAATTAAAAACTTTTGTGATTTCAAGGTTTTAGAAATCTGAATTCTAGATGTACTGGTAGGATTTCATCTAGTGAATGTCACTCAAGTAATGACTCTCAGAGACAGCCGGTAAATAGTAGTAATCCTTCTTTGGTTACAAAAATTTACTTTAAACAAATGGAATTTCTTCTTCCTTCGCTCCTGTCTGCTATAACAAGTGTCCACTAAAAAGGTTTCCTTAAATTTTTGATTTTACTCCCTAAATGTCCTTTAAGCGCATTCGAATCCTTGAAAATGTAATTGCTTTCTAGTTAAATGAAGACCACCCAAAAATGTTAAATATTGTATTTGTTTACCCATTTTCTCCTCTCAAGGACATAAAATCTAGAGAGGCGTTTTCTCAACCACTTACAACATAATTATCGAGCAAAAAAAAAATTTTAATTGAGTGAGGAAAGAGTCGAGAGCCGGCCGGTAGGTTAGAAGGGAAGCAGGGAGATGAGAGCACTTTTTAATGATGCCATTAATTAAGAAAAAATTACCAACAATAGTTGGAAACATTTTGCACAATTTGAACACCACTGGATTGACTGGGATGACCCGGTCTCTTCTTGGTCCCCTCAGTCGATCAGCAAACGAACACCTTGTGATTTACGTTCCTGGAGTCGGCTGCTTCTCTGTGTGATCTATGTGGCCCCGAGTCTTTCGGGATCTCTCTCTCTCTCTCTCATGTTACGCGGCAGGGCGCCGTTTGTCTGTCTTAAGGTTCTGCTTGCGATGGTTTTTGTTTGTCTTTTTGGGTTTTCTGGCCTAGAGCGCCCCCATCTCTCTCTCTCGGTAAATGTGCAAAAGTCAGACACAGACCCTTAGCATAATAAAAACGTCATGTCCTTGTCTGGCTGGTTGGATGACTGGCTAGAATGTGGTGTGTGTGGCCAGCAACAGGATCAGGCTAAGGGCCCAAGGTGCTAAATGCGGCGGCTGGCCGGCTGGTAGGATGGTTGGCTGGTTGGTTGGTTGGCTGTTTTTTCTCTCTACCGTTTATTGTCTTGGTCTTGTAATTTCTGCCAGCCAACATAATTTCAGTTGTGTGTGTGTGTCTGTGTGTGTCTGTGTGTGTGTGTTTTTCTTTTGTTTTATTGTTTTTTCGCGCGTCATTATTTCTACTTTATGTTTGTTTGCCTTTTTTGTCCAGGATTCCAGTCCCAGTGCCTGCCCTCTTCCACTCTGACATTGAGTGACATTGCTGGGCAACTGTCAATGTTATTTTGCGCTTCCTTTACCTTCCTCTTCCCCTTTCCCCTTTTGGCCTTATGTTTTATGTTAGTTGGTGGCCTTAATTAAGGCTTCAGGTGTAAAATGCTTATACAACACGAAATTATGCTGGAATAGAAGACATTTGGTGCTCTATAAAGGCAATCGAAATATATCTAAAAAGTCTTTTTTAGGATGTTTGCCTTATTTGCTGCTGGCGCTTTCAACTGATTTGCCAATTTGCTTTCGTCACTCTTTCTCAAGTCAATGGCCTAAGCCCCTTTTGGCCTTTTTGTTGTTTTGGACCTTTTTTTTTTTTTGTTGAATTCTGTTTTATGTTTTATTTTTTTTTTTAGTTTTTTGGCGGCTTTGCAAGACCCTTTAATAAGCGAGATAAGAAAACAGATTTTGTTTTATGTTTCAGCGAATCCGAGGATAACTCTATTACGAATTATTTAATGAAGGCAACGGGAATGGAGGCGGATATTCATGATGTTCTCTTAATTGGCATCAGCAGAGACAGACAGCGAGAAGAGGTGGAAGAAGGGGCATAACAACAAGTTCATGGTTATGTGTTATGATGTGCCAATTGTATGCCTATTTTCCCTTTCCCTCTGCCTGCTAATGTCGAAGTAGTCAATTACAAGCACTAACAAATGTTAGCTGCTTAGCTTCATCTGGGCGTAAGGTGTCGGCATGTGTATCTAACAGATACTTGCAACTGGCTAACTGAGTGACTGATTGCCTGCTGCCTGCTGCCTGCTGCCAGTTGCGTGCCACATGGTACAAAAATTGTGGCCAGAACAAGCCAAAGACACGCAATCCTGCCGCCTCCTGCCATTAACAACTGCCCAAAAATACACAGCAGTCATTCAGGTAAGTTTCATTTTGTTGTTTTATGATTAAAAGCTTCATTTGCATACCCCGAAAAACTGTTTGAAGTTCGAGTTCAAGTCATGCAACTGACTATCATCATCATAAGCTCATTAAACGGTAGTAGGGTCTCGATATTGGTCTCTCTACTCTATATTGCAGGGCTGGGACAGAAAATTTGCATAACTGCACGCGACGACAAGGAGTTGGAGTCGGAATCGGAGTCGGAGTTGGAGCAACTTTACGTAATTGGAAAGTGGCAAGGGAAACTGAATTATTTTGAGAATGAGAATGCCCTTCATAAGAAAACGAAGACACACAGACTGACACTTTTGTATAAATGAATTGATTTATTTGACTTGGCCAAATGACAAATTAATGCATTTCCGTTACACATACCAAAAACTTGCTCAATTTCCTGCTCAATGGGTGACAGTTTAGCTAGAAGAAGAAGAGCTGGCAATAGATCGCGGATGAAAATAGAAAGCACTTCCCCATGCATAGCAACATATTTCATTTGCTATCTAACCAAATATCTCATCATTCAGCTGTCCTCCCAACTAACCCTTATCCTTCAGCCTGAAGAGCAACTGCTGCTGCTGATAATAATGATGATGATAAATGCCCGTGTCGGGAATTAAGTTCAATTTAAAGGGTATTTAGGCAAACCAAAAAAAAAGAGAGAAAAAAAAAGATAAATTTCTGGGAGTGACGAAAGATCTTGTCCATTAGGTTGTCTGCCGTTGTTAGGTCGTTTCGGTTAATGGCATAAAAATCGAAATGAGAAAACGAAAAGAGAAGAGATGAGATGAGAAAAAAAGGGACACCAACAGTGGCTATACAAGATTGATCCGATCATAACGCACTGATTATAGTTTTGTGGTTTTTGTTCATGTCGATTATAATGCGAGAATGGAATGGGGGGAAGATCATCGAGCGGAGTTTGTTTGATCAATTTATTGCTCTGTTGATCGCTTAGATCGAAGAGCCATCAAAAGATCAATCTATGCAAGATATTTCTTGTCTTGGCGGCTCTTTTGTAGTCTGTTGTTGTTGTGTTTTTTGTTTTGTGGTCATAAAATGCAGAATTTAATGGCCTGAAGTGTGCTATAGTTATGAGTATTTCCTAAGCTAGACTTGATTACGAATGAGATAATCGTACAATAGAATATCCTTTCATTCATAAAAGTTTCACATAGCTTCGATCGAGAGAGGGAGAGGCAGAGAGTTCCAAGAACTTTTCTTTTCTATGGCCCAACTCGCATTTCTCAAGTGAATAATTATTGCCAGCTCCCAGGTAAAATGCTCATTACCAATCAAATGGGGTGCGAGTGAGTTGGAAAATTGAAATTGAAAGAAAGCCAGTCTCAGGGCCAGTCTCCTCCACCTCCTCCTCCTCCTTGAATGGCTTTGATGCCAAGCCGGTCGCAGCAGTTCAACTCAAAAGTCGTTCATTGTTATTGAAAAATTCAAATTTCCTTACGTCTAGCTGAGACACTTGACTTTGTGTGGTGTGTGTGTGTGTGTGTGTCCGTGTGTGGTGTTGTTGTGGTAGGAAAAACTACATCAAATTGGCGCTTAAATATTTTTTCTTTCTCGCTTTTTGACTGTGGGAAACAATAATATTGAAACAGTCGACAAAAAAGACCAAAAAGGAGGAATCCGAATCCGAATCCGTAAACCGAAAGCGCATTTGCTTTTCTCTTCTTGCTCTCTCTCTCACTTTTTCTCTCTCCTTTTCTTTCTCTTGCTTACTTAAACTGTAAAACTTGAAATGGCCACTTGAGATTTTGAAGCGTTAAGTGGAAATCAATGGCGGTGCGATGCGGTCTCTCCCTCACTCTCTCTCTCTCTCTCTCTCTCTCTCACACAGTGTCTCCCACTCCATCTTCATCTCCACGAAAGATCGAGTGAAGCAATTGACCAAAAACTGTCGAATGGACATCGACATCGACAACGACAACGACATCGAGACTTTCAGTTTGAACTGACGATCGGCAAGCGGTACACTTGTTCAGCTTTGTTGTTGACCATGTTTTTTAACCGTTTTAGTCTTCCCTTTTTTTTTCGCCTAGGCAGGTGGGAAACAGACACAAAGAGAGAGAGAGAGAGAGAGAGGAGGGATAGGGATAGGAATTGGTAGCGGAGAAAGAGAGTTGAGCGCGGTAGGTAAGAATTTGGAAAGAGTTTGGGAATTTTTTTGTATTTTGTATTTTGGTTTTTCTGCTGACGTTTTTCTTTCTTTATTTCTGGTTGTTGTTCTTGTTGTTGTTGTTGTCGTCGGCGTCTCTTGGAAATTTGTTTGTGCTGGTCAACGGAAATGCATTTATTTGCTGATGTCTTGGACTGAACTGGACGGCGTTTAATGAAGGGCCCAAATGTCCCAATGTTGTTGTTGTTGTTGTTGTTGTTGTTGATGTTGTTCTCATCTCTCACATTCGTCGGGGCGTTAATTGATGAATCTGCGCAGCAGCAGCAGCAAGTTCAATGACTATCGAAAGACGTCTCAAAGTCTTTTGGTCTATGTGCTATTTCTTGGAATTTTCACGGCATGATTTCCTTTTCGAAAGTTTTTTTTTTTTTTTTGGTATGCCATTCTCATAGATCTCAAATACTCTTTGATCTGAAAATTCTAACCCTCATCATCCCTTGGTTTAAGTAGAGTATTCTAAAAGTCGTTGTCATGGCATGACCTTTGGCAGTCTGTCTCTTGGTAATTCCATGTTAAATACATCTATTTAAATTTTAATGATGTTTGTAATGATGGTGCTAAATATTTCCCACATTATTAGCACCTTTTTCTCCTTTCCTCAGTTCTTGCGGCTTAGTTGGAATAAGTAAAGACTAGAGAAAGGTCTAAAGATCAAAAGAAAATTAAATCTATATATGTAGATACATATATCTTAGATGGCAATTCTACTGATTGATAGCTGGCGCTGTACTTGGGCTTGCCCAATGATGCCCAACAATGCTAAACATTTTTAATGAACTACAAGACAAACACAAGAGAAGAGAATAGTCACAGAAAGATCTAAGCCAATAATCGCCAGGGACTTTTCTTACATATTTGATTAAGAAATTAACGGATTTTTCCAATGGGGAAACTTGTTACACGACCAACATAGAGGCTGGCCTCCTACATATGTAGGTACATATATCCCTAGGGTAAGAGTTCTGGCGAGGTGTTGATTGGGCAACGCCCTGGACATAATGATGAGTGCCAGGGCGTTTTGGTATTGGTATTGTTAGAAGTGGGGGGTGGGGAGTGGTATGAAAAGTGATTGCCTTTTGTAAAATTTATGACCGCACATGATGAGCTATAAAATGTTTTATGCCCTAACCCTAGCCCTAGAATAAGGGGCCCTTTAAATGTTATTTCCAACCCTTTTCAATGGCATTCCACAACCTCAACAATTTTTGCCTTCGAGCAGGGCATTTTTCATGTTAGACTCAAATTAAATCATGTGATTTATTGGCATGTTGTTGGGCTTCTGGTTTGTATTTTCTTTTTTTTTTTTTTTTGGGAAAATGCCATTTGGTTGGGGTGGTGAAAGGCACGTGGAAATGAATTGAAATGTCAAGATTTATTAGCCGCCAGAAGATTGGCTGATTGAAGGATATAAAATGGGGTTACTTCATTACGATTCGGTGTGAAAGGCAATGGCCTTTGGGCTAATTGCTAAAGCGATTCTTTTCAACGCATTGGCATGTTAATTTCTGGCAAAATAAACACCTGAACTTAACCTTTTCGAGGGGAAATACCCAACAATAAATTTTGAATAGAAATATTCTCTGTAATTTTAGCTAAACCTAACCTCGAAACATCTAAAACAAGTGACCTCTCCCTCTCTCTCTCTCTCTCTCTCTGTCTGGGTAAAACCCATATTTTTATTCACAAAATATGGAGAGGGAAATAATATAACCTAATCCCCTAATAACTACCTGAACTGATCTGTGGGACAATGCAAATGAATGAAGTTGCATTTGGGATTGGATTTTGGGTTTAGGACTTAGGCCAAAGAGGCGTACAAATTGGACACAAAGGAACTTTTCGCACATTAGCATTCGTTGCGACCCTTGACCCTACCTTGGACAAGGCATCCAGCTGGAAATTTTTCACGCAAAATATATGTGAGTTTTGTGTTTTCCCTTTGCACCTGTTGTTGTTGTTGTCCGTGTTTGTTCTTTACGATTTTTCTTGCTGCTTGAGAAAGAATGGAGAGAGAAAGACAGAGAGAGAAGAGAGCAGAGAGTAGAGAGGGCCAAAGGACAATGCCACACAGTTGGCATTTACCTTTGTGTTGCCTTCTCGTCCTGCTGTTCGAGTGTAGCTCGTGCTGCCGCTTCTAAGGATCGCACGTGAGATCCCAGTGGCAGCTGCAATTCCTCTAATTGGCCAGGGCCAACATCACAAAGTTACCGTTATTGCCAACTCGAGTGAAAGTTGCTTGGAAGCGTAACAAATTTTTTTTTATGATTTTTCAACAACATTTTGGTCTTCTGCTTTTTTGGCACTTCTTTTTGTGTGTGTGTTTTTTTTTTTTCTTTAACAATAAATTAAAATATTTTATGTGCCACAAAAAAAAACAAAAAAAAACAAAAATGTGCCTTGTTTTTTTATAAGGCAGGAAATGTAATGAGAAAAGGTTGTCTAGGAAAATTGAAAAAAGGCATTCTTAAACGTTTCTCTCACACTTAACTTCAAAATAATTTCAACTCTCTTTGACAGTTAAGACAGACAATTGCATTTATTATTGTTGTTGTTGTTATGCTTAAGACTTAAGACAACAAAAAACCACGAAGGTTTAATACTCTTAGCATTAGAAATAAGTCTGTAAATTCGTTTTAGGTGATCTAATATGGAAACCAATAAAATTTAACTGTTGTTTATATATTGTTTGAATTGTTTAAATTTTTCACAAATTTCGTCGAAAAATTATTACTAAAATAAATCTTTTTTGATTAGTTTTAAAGAAATATGCGGCTTGTAGATAGATTAAACATATCAGATTTTTTAGAAATTGCATAGGAATAATTAAATATTTTTCCATTGGGCAAAATTAAATCTTTAGGCTCTTTTTTTCTAACTTTGACATAGATTTTGGTTTTCTCACACAATCTGATCTAAACAATATCAACTCCATTAACACAAGGGATTTTAGCTTACTAGTTGGAGAAAGTTTAATTCATTTAATGCAGCATAAGAATCACGATTGCCTACAGTCTTTATATAAGAAGAGTATTCATAAAGTTTAGAATTTAGATAGAAAGATATCTCATTAAAAATCCCACCAGCCTAAGGATCATAATGTATAATCCTTAAATCTATTTCATATTTCTAACCATAATGTAGAGGGGTTATACCTCTTTGGGAGAGTATTGAAACAAAGTTGACCAAGTCAAGTGGCCTGCCCTAGACAGACATCATATTGAACAATTTTTTGTTTTTTTTGACTGCATTGTTATGGAAATGAAAGCAGCAACAGCAGCAACAACTATTGTCGATTTGTTGATACATTTTTTTTTTTTTTTTTGTGGGGGGGGTGGGCGGATATTTTCGTGTGTGAAAGGCTAAATTTTACCCCATTTCCTGTGGACGTGTCGATAAACAAGAAAAAAAACGAAACGAAATATAACAAGTGCACTTGAAAAAGAGAGACAGAGCGTCAAAAGAGGGCCACAGGGATGGGGATTGCGGATGAGACTGGCTCTGGCTCCGGTTCTGGCTCTGGTTAAGTAGTAAATTTATTGGGCTACTTACGTATCTGTGAAATGTCTGTCACTGAGACTGTTCCTTCTGCAGCTAGGTGTATGGCTTTGTTGTGTGCACACTGTGACATTATTACGTAATCTTCTGTACATAATGCACCTGAAATCACCACCTGGAAAGCAGACAGAGAGAGAGAGAGAGTGAGAGAGAGTGAGAGAGAGAGATGGTTAGTGTGGGTGAGTAGAAGTGAGAGCAAAAAAATTTGTATCTCTTATCGTCATGTTATCGGCATGTATCTTGTCTTGTATCTATAAACAAGACATCAATATTGTATCTAACAGATACACAAAAACCTAAATTGCATACCAATGTTTACAACTTGTCATGACAAAAGGAAAGAATTTCACATTTTTTTTTCGTTATTGTTGTTGTTGTACGTGTTACAGTTGTTGTTGTTGTTATTGTTTTCTCGTCAGTTTTTTTTTTTCGACATTTTTATGAGGTGTTGTCATCCTCTCCTTTCTTTGTGTATGTCGGTAGCCAACTTCCCCCAGCGTTCCGTTGCCCTCCCCCCCCCCAAGACTCTCCCTCTCAATGACTTCTTCTTGCCCATTTGGGTAATTTATCATGTTTGATTAGTTATTTCTGTTTTTTTATTTTTTTTTCTTTCTTTCTTTGATATTTTATTACATTCATTAATAATCGCACCTCTCTGATTTAATGAATTTATTGTTTGCGACTTGGCGGCGCTTTGCGTAGTCTTTTTCTATTTTTCCATTCGTTACATTTGATTTTTTATGATGCATTATTATTGTGCCAGGTCAGGTTGTAAATCAGTTAAGTGAAGAGCCTAGATAAAGAATGAAATCGAGTGGTCTTAACTTGTCCATTTGAAACAAGATCATAGCAATCACTTACATACTTACAGAGGCCATTGCTCATCCTAAGACTTTGGACTATGGAAACTTGTTTAAGGAATTTATGCAAATTTTCCCTTTTAAGATAAGATTCCTAAAAATGAAACTAAAGCAATCGCCCACCCTACAGACACACCTTATCTTCATTCATAATTTCATCAACCCAGAAACTACACAGACTCGCATACTCACACACACACACACACACACACAGATAGATACATATTTTGAACCCACACCAAAAAAAAGAAAAATAAAACTCATTGTGTGTGCGGGGCCTTGCTACGTTTTATTTATTAGAACTCTGTCGATAATTACAAAATAATGCGTTTTGCCCCACACGCTTCCCCCATCCACCCCCCCCGTTAACAGTATCTTCAACTAGGTAAGTTAACTTATGGGAAAACTATGGAAAACCACATGGGCAAAGTGCCTTAACTGGCATCCGAAACGAGGTTACTTAGAGCAGAGTTTCAATTTTTCGTTTTGATAAGATTTCGGTTTTGTAAACGAAAGGGTGGAGCTCTGGGGGGTGGGGGTACAGGTGATCGAGTGGGGGGGAGGTTAATTGCTATCGATAGGTAGTTGCTTGTAACTTGGCTAATTTGTGACCGATACTTGGCGGTTCTTGTGAATGAACAAGTCTAAGAATGAGGCTGGAGGGGCATATCTCGAAAAGCCTTGAAGTGGCAACAGCAATTTGAAGTGCTGTGGCGCTTACTAAAGGGCTGTGACGAGAAGCTTGAAAGGTGAAGGGAGAGATGGGGAAGCGATACTTACAATAAAAAGCAGCAGTCTCTTTAACTGATTCGACATTCATTCGGCGATTAATGTACATAATTTTAACCCATTTACTGCCAATGAAGTGCAGCAAACTAAATTAACTTTAATATTTATAATATATATTTAGTTTCAGTTGATCTCGCAAAATTGAGGGCCGGCAATAGCTGGATTTGCTGCCTGACATTGACATTTGTTAAAACACTTTTGTTAAAAACTTTATTTTTTATTACTTATGAATCGAATCAAATGAAATGCAATTCACACACACTTTTACACACACTGATGACCACATATACAACGACACACGGGCACTTGCGATTTCTCATCAGTCATCGTATGCACTTCCGTTTCCGTTTTGTAATTTATTTTTTGTTTGGCGAATATTCAAAAATATTGTATTTCGTTTTTGCACGTAACTGATAAGTAAAAATGACCAACACGATAGCTAATCCATGTTACGAATTCCGATTCCGATTTCGATACCGTTTCACGTTTTTTCCTTTTTGTTGTGCTTTTTATTATAATATCCCCGTGTGTGTGTGTGTGTGTGTGTGTGTGCGTTTGTCTTTTCTTTTTCTCACGGTTTTTTGTTTTGAGGCAGCGACGTTGAAATTGAACGTCTTTGCAGGGCGATTGAATTATCGAGACTAAAACCCAAACGAAACGTGCGACATTTTTTTGGTGTTGTGTTTTTCTTCCTTTCCACACAGAGTCAGCGAGCAGCAAAAGCAACAGCAACAACGGCGGCAACAACAGCAGCAGCAGCAACATCAGCAGCAGCAGCAGCAGCAGCAGCGGCAACAACAGTTTGAAAAACTTGCGCATTTATTTGGTGCGAGTGTGTGAGAGAGCGATTTCATTATTTTTATTGCATGCGAGAAATTCCATTTACAGTTCGAACCTGTTGTATGATCTGTTAGAGTTAGAGACAACAGAAGCAACAACAGCGGAAGCAGTTGCTGTTAATGCAGCTAACAGTCAATTGACTGGCCCTGTTAACCATTTCTATTGACAATGCAATTGTCAATGGTTTTATGTGGTTTCCGTTTCCTCTCTGAGACCGAACGTATAGCCAAGAAACTTTAAATATTATTAGTTATAGCATTTGATAACATTTCATAAAAGTGATGAGCTATCATTTGCAGCGGCGATTTCTAGGGATAACATTCTCTTCCAAGTCGACTTTTAAATGATTTAACTACGACATGATACATATTGATATGTAATTAATACGACTTAAACAACAATTAAACAAAATAATGTAAATTGATTAAAAAAAAATAGTATTTAATGCCAACTAAAAAGTATTTGAGCTCGTTTTAACAATAAGGAATCTGTCTTATTTTCGTTGTAACCAAAAGTCATAGATATTTCCGGTCATAAGGCCATAGTCTCCCTATGGGACTATTTTTTATTATATTACTAAAAATGAAGCAGTTTTAGTTTTCTTATGAACTTTGCTGCTCAATGTTCAAAATTTAAAGACATCAGCCAATAGAATCTAACTGAGGAAATCTGAAAAATAAATACCATCGTCTGTGATATGATATGTGATATGATTTGAAAATGGCAGTTCCTAGAAATTAATTAAATTAACTCAATTATTTCAGCTTTAATTAAACTCGAAAGCTTTCCACCCTCTTATTAGTGCCCCCTTATTATGTAGAACAACTAATTAATAGCCAATTAATTAAACAATTGGGTAATCACTCTAAGTTAACTTGGTCAATGGAAATAAAGTTGATTTGATCAATCATCATTGGGATTTTCAACATGTTGGTCGTACGCTTTGTGGCAAGTTTAATTCTACTTAAATTGTTTTCAAGTCATCTGATAACAGTCATAAATCAACTAAATGCAGAGTTAAATTTCAAAACCATTATCTATTATGGCTACACAAAGCAGATTCTCAATGAACTTATTAAAAATGCCAATCAGAAACAACCTTGGATGCTGCTGCAACAGAATTTGAGTGAAGAGTTCAAAAATCAGCATGATGGACCCATTCTACTTATCACGGAGTTGGCTGAGGATCTGCAATCCAATCAATTAATTGCTGCTAATCTACAAAAGTATCTCAAAGATAGGCAATTCACTGATATTCTATTGGTTGATTGGCTAAACAGGACAGATTATGGGAATGTCTTTCAGATATATTGGCAGGTGGGTTTTTCCCTTGTCATTCTATTCAACTCAAAGGAAAGGCAACTATGGCGCATGGGAGGACTTGGCTCTTTCAGCTTTGAACTCACATCACTGGAGAAGTATTTGAAGCAACGTCATCGAGGAAATCTCATGGGTTATCCTGTACGTGTCTTGGTAACCAATGATCCACCACATTCCTTTGTAGTGGAATCTACTGGCATCTCCACCGATCGCTACGAGGGCAGCATTATAAATATATTCAAATTATTTGCCCATCATTACAATGCCACCTTTCAGGCAGTGCATTTCCCTGGTCTGGTGCGTTACTCCACGCGGGAATGCCGGGATCTGGTGGAGAGTAATCAGGTCGATGCCTGTGGCAGCATATTTGTTAAGAACTTTCGCTTTGCCACCAGTCAACCAGTTCGCATGAACCGAGTGGCCGTTATGGCACCCTATGGCAATCCCATAGAGAAGTTCTACTATTTCCTGCGACCTTTTGATCATTACATTTGGATCTGCATTGGACTGAGTTTGATATATATATCTCTGATGGCTTCTCTGGTGCATAGACAGTTCTATGGTCACTGGAATTTGGGTCAATACATTCTATTGGCCATACAGAGTCTGTTGAACAGGTCAATGACCTTACCCAGAGGCCTTTCCCGGGGCTCCAAGCTATGGCTACTCCTTTTGCTCTTCACAACGGGTTTCGTCCTTTCCAGTCTATATGTGGCTCTGCTCTCGATGATGTTGACCACAAAACTCTATCACAGGCCAATGAACACTTTGGCCGATCTGAAGGCGTCCAATGTCAGTATACTCTTCCAACACCACAATCTGGAGGCTAACTCCATGTATGGCGGATCAGCGGAGTTGCGAGAACGTTTCCTCATGGTGGATGAGTCAGTGCATGTCCAACATCGCGATTCCCTGGACTCCCTGTATGCCTATGTGGACTCAGAGGATCGCATGGACTATTATTTGTATCAGCAGAAGTTCTTGCGACGTCCACGCATGAAAAAGCTATCCAATCCCATTGGATACACCTGGGCCACGCAGGTAATCAAACAGAATTGGCCACTGGAGCGACTCTACAATCGGCATATACAGCGACTGTTCGAGACGGGCCTACAGAACAAGCTAGTGGACGATGTCCATGAATTGGCAGTTGTTTCGGGTTTCCTACACTTTCTACCCACACAATACAAAAGTGTGGAACCGTTGCGATTGGAGGACATTGCCATGGCTGGAATGGTCTTAAGTGGTGGCTATATAGTTTCTGGCATTTGCTTTCTAGGGGAATTAATGTTCAGCCATTAATGAGCTCAATCTCAATCTCAATTAAGGGGAATAGCCATCAAACGGTTAACACCCACCCAACACAGGCAACCCCTAACGATGGCGAGTTTAAAGGGGATTAGGGTCACCCAGATCCCAGACCCATACCCAGACCCGCATGACAGCAGCACTTCCTGCTGCTTTTTCCTGAAAGTGTGTCACGGAAGTTGCCAAAAATAAAGAGAACCAAGTGAACCAACCATTTGATTGAACATTGATTGACAATGGGAAGGAGACGGCAGTCTTTGGTCAGGAAGTAGAGAAGTGGGCGCGGCCCAAAAAAACTGTCAATCGATTGGTACGGAACAGGACAGGACAGGACTTCTGCTTCCATTGTTTCCCTTTGGACAATGAGCTGCCTTTGTCAGTGTGTCCTTGTAATACCCTTTAATGGGCCATTGTTAAAGCGATGATTCGATGACAGATACTTGGCCTGGCTTGTCTTGTCTTGAATTGGATTAACCATTAACCAGCGTGTTGGCAATTAGTAGAGGATTTACTCTGGCGAAATTATGTTCGAGAAGGGAATTGTCATAAACAATTACTTGCATTTCTATCTCACGCTTAGTCGAACTTATCAAAATTGTTGCCAACGGCTGCGAGACGAGAAAACAAAAACCTTTAAAAAAAAAAAAAAAAAACTATCACAATTGCTGCCTCACCGTGCCTCTTATCTCTGTGACGTCACAGAAAAATGTGCACCTTAGATTGGGGCCAAAAAAATGATTAGATTTGGTTACATATTCCCTCCCGCCTACAAACTTCGAATATGTTAAGTTGCCAAGTGATAGCCAAGTGTTTTCTATTGGCGAAATACTTGTAGACAAATTACTAATGGCAAAGTTATGTGGGCTTACTTTTGTTGTTTTTTTTTCGATTCGGCTTTTCTGAGCACGTTTTGAAGACAATCGATTGATGGGTATGTTCCAGCTACAAAAACGATTAACCAACTTAAAGTCATATGCTAAGGCCTGATAAGGTAGCCAGACTCAAGAGCCGATCATAAACAATATTATGGATCACTTGAGACTGACTTTGGCGATAGCATTTTCTGTACGATCTTTATATGGAAATTGCGCATTAAGTGCTTTTGGGGATTTATGGTTAATAACTAGTTAAAATCCCAAACAAACAGTTTTTCGAGTGTCTAAAGAATCGAGCGTTGATTTCCAAGAAATCGTATAGTACTTGCGATACATGTAAGTATCTCAAAAGCTTCCTGACCAGTGGCGAAGCACCTGATCGGGCGAGGCTGTTGATCAAAGTCTAAGACTTGTTTCATTATCAATTCAATTGGCTGGCCAAGGGGGGTGGGGGGAAACAACTCATCTTTATCTTCTCTCTATCGTTTGAAGAGGTTTGCTGGCTTTTGTGCACAATGATTAATTAAAATGCTTGGGTGGTCAAGCCATTGTCTTGGCTTTAATGATTTTGGCCTTTTCATCTGACTTCTGACTTACGACCAAAAAAAAAAAAAACAAGTTGGCAGTCCCACTTGAACTTTGTGACCAACTGCTGACCAGCAACAAATTCTTTAATAATCTTAAGGCATTTGCCTTTAGCGCCGTTTTTAGCTGTCAATCACTGTGACATGGCGAAGAGTGGGCGAGAGGAAGGGAAGCGGGGACGAGCTAAAGGAGTGGCTGTGGGGGGGAGGTGCAATCAATATCAATGACTGATTACGATTAAATTGCTGGCGCTCATAAAAAATAAGCACGCGCTTTCTATTCGCAATTTCATAAGAGCGGCGGCCTTCCTCTTCCAGTGGCCTCTTCTTCTTTGGCGAGCCTCCACATGAACTTGAAGGGGGAGGGAAAGAAATTATAGTTAATTCTAGTCTACTTCCTGACCATGTGCCTAATTTACGCTCCATCAGGTGAATGACGTGCAAAATACACAGACACCAGACACCAAAAACTTTCAGGCCCTACCCAAATGTTGTGCTGAGGAGAAGGAACTCAGTTGTCGGTTTTATGACTTCTTTCTAATTGAAGAACCATAAAGATTGCCTTGCAAACAGCAAATCAAAATCAAAACAAATCATAAATAAATCTGTACACAAAAATAACAAATTCTAAGTGAGAATTCCATTTGAGAAAGATTCCATTGACATTGTGTGTCTTTGGCGGCATGAACTTTGCTATCGAATCGTATATTATAGCCAAACGGTAGCTGTCTCTCGACCAACTTATCTACAAAAAACCAACAACTGGCCAAACAAAATATATATGCATATGTACATATATATTTTGGCCACTTGAGATTGGAGTTTTTCTTTTGGTAAAAGGAATGTGCCTAATGAGCATTAATTGATTCTCAAGACGATTTATGGCCAACTGATATTAGCTTAACTGATATGTTTCCCCTTAATTTTTTGATCGAGTTTTCGGTAAGGAATTTGATCTGCAAACAGGATCTTGTGGTTTTCCTTACATTATGTGGCACGTGTTGGCCACACGCACAAAAAAACCACACAAAAAAAAAAA
The DNA here is from genome assembly GCA_024703675.1 of Drosophila nebulosa. Taxonomy (NCBI): domain Eukaryota; kingdom Metazoa; phylum Arthropoda; class Insecta; order Diptera; family Drosophilidae; genus Drosophila; species Drosophila nebulosa. The sequence continues at coordinate 8,045,821 of CM045725.1, read as the reverse complement.
GCGTAACTGAGTACGAGTATTTACCTTGTGCAAGCGTCTGGCTTTTGGTTGGCCAACAAAAAAAAAAAAAAAACCGCAAAGTCAACAAAATACGCTCGTACTACCCCAAACGCACATGCACCCCTCTTTCTCCCTCCCACCCCTATCAAACTTTCGCTCTCTCTCTCTCTCTCTCGCTCTCTTTCTATATGCATATCGGCGTGTGGCCAGCCAGCGGGCTTTTCATGTTTGACAAGTAATAAAAGTGATTAAAGCAAATCTAAACACTTGTTTCATGTACATTAATTACGCTGTTTTGGTTTTTGCATTAAATTCTGTTTCACTCATTCAATTTCGCAGGGGGTTACGGAGGGGGGGATTTTCGTTAATCAAAATTGCAAAATGCCATCAATAGAACGGAAATTCAATCCCTTAAACCAAAAAAAAAAAAAAAAACCGAAGAGAGACTGCCGTTTGCTAATTGTAATTACATAATGGCTTCACTCTCAAATACCTGGGGAAAAGGTGAACTTAAAGGGACATTGGGCGGAGTATTTCAATAAACAACAATCTAATAAACAATCTTACAGAATTAATCAAGTCTGTTATAAAATGTTTCAAACTACTTTCACCTATTCAAATTCTTTCTTTTTCGTTTCAAATAATTTGCTAAATGCTATAATCGTAGGAGCCGAACTAGCAAAGTTATAGCCCCTAAAAGTAGGCTACAAGATACAATGTTTACACAGGATTAAAGCATTTATTATTTACTTTCATTTTCTAATAGGATTTTATTTACAAATTTGGTTTCTAATTTGAATTGTGAAATGATTCCATCGGAGAGAGATTTCTTTCGACCAAACTAATCTGGTTCTATGCAAAGTAAAATCTATGAACAATATCAAAATAAGTATAAAAAGGATTCTTAATGGATAACAAGTTCTTTCTTTTGGGGCATTTTTGAATGGATTTCGCCTCAATGTTCATATGAATATCTGACCATGCAATAAGTCTAGTCATAAACGGAAGGCAACTCCCTCACCTGTGGTCTATACACACACACACACACACACACAAATACATATACATACATATGTAGACCTCTGGCCCGAAAAAAAGTTGCATGTCAAACGACATGAAAACATTGCCAGAAGGTCTCTCTCTCTCTCTCTCTCTCTCTTCATATGGCCATTTCACTTTGTTCATTGGCTTTTTCTTTGTGGCCTTTTGGCATTTCGCTTGGCCATTTTCCTGCGGAAATGTGCGCCAAAATGTTTGCGTGCCTCTGCAGGCAGCAGGCAGTGGCAGTGGGGGGTGGCTTAGACAGAGAGAGAGAGAGGGAGAGAGAGAGAGTATGAGAATGTAATATGTTGGAAATATTTGAAATTTAAGAAACATGTCGAAGGAGGAGGCGTCCAACCAACACCACCTTCCCCCCTGGTCTTGCCACGAAATGCCGCCCTTCTTCTTCTTCTTCTTGGGCAAATGGCGCCGTCAAATGCGTTCATTGAACTGCCAAGTGGCAGTGCAATAAAATCAACAAAAAAGAGAAGAAAATATACATTTAAAAAAAAGAAAAATAAATATGTAAAGGATAACTGGCGACGGAGAAGCTAAAGCTAAAGCTTCGAACTGAAACTGGAACTGGAGATGGATGGGAGCAGCAGGATCTAAGACAAACACAGTGAGCCAACGGATTTATGGGGTCGGTTGTCGTTAACGGAAGCGGAAAGACGCACAACTTGCAACTGACATACAAATGGGCAACGAAAGAGGCGAGGTAGGAGAACCGCAAAAAAAAAAGGCAGTGCTTAAAAGGAAGCTGTCAAAAGGCTGGAAACCCTTTATCCTAGCTGGCTGTTGTTGTTGTTGTTTTTTTTCTTTCTGTTTTGCTTTAGCAAAACGGAAACGAATTATGTTGCCTTATGCGAAAGGGTTCAAGACGCATCTCATTTACTATCTCTCTCTCTCTCTCTCTGTCAAGACACTGTCCTGTTTTGTCCTGAATTTGGGGTGTCCTGGGGTGAAATTGATATGCCAAAAGCTGATACACTAAACAAGCAACGTTCTGTGTGTGTGTGTGTGTGTATGTGTCTTTTGTTGTATGCAGAAAGTTTTAGAGATTTTCATATTCATAATTTTATTTTGGGGTTTCGGTTTTATTTATGCCTCAAGAAATCAATTTGCCAAAATTTACAAATAACTAACGATTGCGTTATTGATTGTAGTTGCCAAAATCCCTACGAGCTTAAACGATTCATATATAGAGTTAGTTATTTTTTAATGATATCTTTAACATTGATTGACCCTTCTTTTCCTTGATAGTTTGTTTTAATTGCTTATGACTGTCCTTGGCTTATCCTTACGTCTCTAAATGTGACAAACCTCTTCCCCTTGGTGTCAAATTATTTCTTGATACCCAAATGTTATTTCATAATTTGTGTTCTCTTTTTAATTTATTTACTTCAGCTGTTTCTTTTGCCTCATTAATTGAGATAACAATTCTTTACAACCTCTCTACTTTTAGCTTGGAAAACTTTTGGAAAATTGAAAGATGTAGTCAATTAATCTTATATTCAATCAGGTTTAAGTTCCTATCGGTAATATGAACCTCTAAATGCCATCTTAGTTTGCATTCGGAATGTTTTTGTCCTTCCTCCACTTTTAGTCTATCATATGAATTCTTTTCCTTTATTTTGCTTCATCATTTGGAGGTCTTACAACTTGACCTCATTTAGAGTCTCTTTCTCCAGTCCCAATACCTTTCTAGTCCCGATAAGTTAGCTAGCTCACATCCCGATTGAAATGAAAGTGGCCCACTTCGATTGTTCAGATAGTAATCTTCTGTTATAGTACCAATTATATATATATGAAATTCAAGTGATATTTTTAGAAAACGAATTTATATCATTGTCACTTTGTGGGAGATACAGATTAGATAGAATTTATTTTTGATAAAAGCTTCTAATTATAGTCGTAGAAAATCATAATTTTATATAGATATTTCTCATTTATTTGCAATTTCATTTGGTTTCATACTTTTTCTGATTTCGCCAGTATATGAAAGATATAACTGAATTTATGATAGTCCATAAATTTTGGGAATTCCTTCAATTCATTATCATGCAATTGAAGAATGATAACTCTTTTCCTGCTGATTTCACGTTGTCATGACGTCGTTTTCTTAGAGGTTTAGGGAATGACTTAGAAATGTCAGTCACTTAGTCAGTTGTTCACTTTGGATGAAGTGAAAAGTGAGAGTAAAAGATTTTCCTGTCAAACGGTCACATTTAAGGGGAAAGATAAAGTTACCAAGAAAAGCCTTCTATTGTCTGGGCCCACTAGAATGACTTGGTCAAGGTCATGGACATGTTGGATAGATAGTTAGTTGTTTTTTTTTGTGATCGAAATTCTTTGTGGTCAAGTGTAAGTTGGCCAACCTCTCGTGCTGGCTCACGTTTCCGCTCTCTACTCTCCTATTGATTGCCTGGTTGCTTGCCACTTTTCAAAACTGTGGCACACTCTGGGCCACGCCCCATGGTCAAAGGCAATTTGTTGCGCTTCGTTGCGCGTGAAAATTATGATTTTTACTTTTGCTTAAATCTCATTAAGTTAAGACTGAAAAAGGATGCCAATTGCCTAGACCGGCGGCGGCGGTTATTCAAGCTAAACGACGATTTGCATCTTAACTTCCTATGAAAAATTGAAAACTAAATCCAAGTCCTACTCCAATAGTTTTTCGAAGGTATTCGGTAACTTCAACCCAAACCAAACAATAAGCTTAGCACATTTTTTTTTTTTTTTTGCTTTTTAATTAAGCGCAAAATTTTTTATAGACACACATTTTTTGTTCGATTTTCTTTCTGTTTTTGTTTTTTTTTAATGATGCATCATAAATTTTGCAGAAGTCAGAAGCGGGAGGAAAGCCCAAAAGTCTGAAGAACTCTCCGGTTGGTTTGGGGCATAAAACTCACGGCGGGCGGGCGCGGCGACTGCTGCTGCTGCTGCTGCTGTTCCATAAATGGAAAGTGAATTTTATGCGAGGCATTAAACAAAGTTGTGAAACTGAAACGTTTTGTATTAAAGTCGCTTGATAACTTCATCCCAAGTGAGGTAAGGTGAGGTAAGCTAAGGTAAGGTAAGGCAAGGCATGGCAAGGCAAGGCAAGGCATGACAGTCGGCGGCAACTTTGTATGCTCTGCTCTGGACTGAGACTCTGGAATGGTTACTGGGTGCTGGGTACCGCCTTATCGATCGGTTACCTGATAAATGTTTGACACAGTGTGCAGCTTATATGCCTGGGTGTCTCTCTCTGTGTGTGTGTGTGTGTGTGTGTATGTGTGTGCAGCACTCAAAGTGTCATTCAACCCGAGGCAAGGCAATTGAGTGAGTAGTATTGAGTAGTAAGTAGTAAGTAAGTAAGTAATATCTGCTCTAGTCGTCTGTATCTGGTAAATACTTCATTTTATAGCCCCCCCTCTCTCTCTCTCTCTCTCTCTCTCTTTCTCTCTCCATTCCCTTTGGGTGGCCTCATATAGAGTAGTTAATGATCAGTTCGACAACATATTGATCACGATTTATTTTTACCTCCACTTTTAACTGTTTCATTTGGGTTTCGTTTCTTTTTTGGCAACCCAAAAAAAAAAAATTCATTCCGTTGATTTATTTGCATATGCAACATCGAAATGCACTCTCACAATGAGCTTTTAAGTGGTCCGCTCTTGACTCCAGTCTCTCTAGAGAGCGAGGCGGAGGAGAAGGGGATGGCCATGGAGATGAAGATGGAGATGAAGTCGCTGCCTTTATTTGGTTTCTCCGCCCAACTGTCACCAAGTGCTCTCATTCGACTGGGCAAAGGTAAAGCTTATTAACACAAAAATTGTATTTCATTTTTACTCTTCTCCCCTCGCCACCCCTCACTCCACCAGAGTCCACTCTTTAGCTGGTGCTGCTGCTGCTGCTTTTCGTGTGCCTTTTATCGCATTTAATGGATTTTTAATGAGTCTTAAGCGTAGCTTTTGACGGCCCTCTTTTTGTTTTTTTTTTGTTTTTGTTTTAAATCTGTTTAATCCTGTTTACTTATAAGAGATGCAGCATAAGATTTTACATATTCAAAGTTCAAAGAGTTGATCATAAATTTTTAATTTTTAATTTATAAATTTTAGTCCTTCTCATCCTCCATCATTTCGGTAAGTTCGTCATAATATGAGCTAACCGCCAGCATGCAATAGCACAGAATGACTACAAGGAGTAAAAGATGCTTAAATTGGATAGGACTGAGGGAAAGATGGATCTTACTCAATCGAATGATAGCCAAAGCACTTAACAAGGCCGTAACCAACGTGCAAATTAGCACACAGAAATTAACCAACAGCCAGGGACCCATATAAATACGTTTTTCCTTAAAAACAAAAACAAGAAAACCCACAAAAATGGTGTAAAATACCCAAACACAAAACAAGATACGATGGGCAACTCACTGCTAAGGCGCCATATATTAACATTGCATCATTGGAGGACATCAGATAGAAGCAGATCGAAAAGCAACTGACACAGAGACGCGTATCCATGCCATCGAAGAATTCATGTACAATTGGTGGAAACTCATTTTTAATCACCCAAATGACGCCAAGGCTGGCAAAAATGATGTCCATTAGTCCAAAGAAGCATCCAGTCACGATGACTCCGATCCGCAAGGGAATGCAACACAAGCACTTCATTAGGCGCATCTTTTTTTAAATAAAAATTGTTCATAAAAAAAAAAACTACAAACTATAATTTCGAAAATTATGTTTAAAGTGACATTGGTAAGAATTGGGTTTTTGACTAGAAATGCAAATGGATTTGTTGGTTAATTTCAGTGTCAAAAGATGAACCCTTTGTGTCTAATGGAACGGCAGCCATAGCCCCAGGGGGCCGAAGTGTTGCGGCAGTTCGTGTCCATGTGAACCGAACGCTTGCCGAAGGCTTCCCACAACATTTTTCAACGAGTTTAGTTTGCCTCAGCATTTCGAAGCCAGCACGTCTACATACACTGTGCGTCATCAGGTTAGCGCCCCCCCCCCCCCCCCCCTCTCTTCATTTTTTTTTCCTAATTTTTACTTTCCCATTTGTACTGGTTTTCGTAAAAGTTTTTTATTTGTTGTTACAATATTGAATTGTAATCATTATGACAAGAGAAGAAAGCTTTTTAGAAGAACCGTTATATATTTTTGTATGTAGATGCCGCTTTGCTGAGAGGCTACACATGAAAAAAATTATCCTTGCTTTGTTTTCTCTATCTTTCTCTTGCATTTGATCGCTGGCTGCGCTTGTTGCATTATTTGCGACAAAATTTCTTTACTTTTCATTTCGCGCAGTGTAAAGCAACTGACATTCACATTCAAACGCAAAAATACATTGATTATTTTTGTTGGCTCTCTTTGTGCCGACCCCTGTTTTCCCCTCGATGTTCTCTTTTGACCATTTCCCTTTTTCTAAGCGCCGTTAGATTTACTTTGTTCTTAGTGAGCAAAAAAAAAAAAAAAGGGCTGAGCCAACTTCGACCGTACCGAAGTTTATATACCCTTGCAAGTATTTTGTGTTCCCCTTTACCCAAAGTGAAGTAACCTTTTATCCCTTTTGATCAAAATTGTTTTTTGGGCCGATCATACCTATGGGACTTATGTATATGTTTTAGGCATTTGATCTTGATTAATTTTTTAAAGATTATATAAAAGTATTACCTTTTATGACTAATAAAAATATCGCTAACCAATCGCTCCTATGGCAGCTACATACATATATGATGAAGTAGTCCGATCATAAAGAAATTTTGGCAAGGAATGTAAAGCAAACTAAAATTGGTAAAGTTTTTCTATAAAAACAACAGAAATATCGGTCATCAGTCATCATTTGTTTCTTAGGTTTCCCCAATTTAAACTATGGAAATGGTTTCTCCATCAATAATTTTAATTATTCTTGAGCTTCAACTTGCCTAATGCGCCCTCTTATGTATGTTCTTTGCTTTTAGCCAGACTTTTTTTTTAAGCCGACGCACGTGTAGTGGCCCTATTTTTACCATAGATCATAAATGGGACAACGAACTGCTCACCATTTACCCTATTCTAGGGTCTCTAACTGAAGACTTCTTCCTAGCAAATCCTCAGAAATGGCCAATCTTTAAACAACATTAAATACGTTGAAAAAATTAAAATAAATTTAACTGGTCTTTGTTTAATTTAAATGGTCACAAAATTATTGACCCGCCTTCGCTTTAAAATTACAAAATTCTGTTGGCGGACTCATTGAGTTGGAATGCATGAGATAACGAAAAAAAATTGCACAATTTACCTATAACAAATAATCCCTACTTGAAATTGACAAATATGACAAAATAGAATTTCAATTGACATAACCTTCTGTTAGTTAGTATTTCGTGGCGTAATCTTAATAACTTTCTAAACCTTTTGCAATGATTATTACGTGAAATTTTCCGTTCGACAAAAACAATTATCAACTCGAGTCAAGGCTTGTGTTTTGTGTGTGCTTTTTTTATGCAAGTTCTAGGAAAACTATTTTCGACGTTAGTTCAAGACAAGGCCAGGCCAAGCGAATTGGAATGGGTGAAATGGGCGAAACAATAAAGCGAAAGGCATTTTATCAATGTACAATCAATGTATTCGTAACACTAACTCACTCTATAGAGTGAGTGTAGTATCTGCTGTCTCAAGTGGCGGGCCCTCTGATCGGTTCAGTTTACAACGCAAAAACTCTACAGGTAAGAGAACAGGGTGGGCTACATTCTTTTTGATCAATTACACGGAAGCGCAAACGCTCCCATACCCATACCGATACCCAACCGATAACCGATAACTAGACTAGCTAACTAACTAACTAACTGGGCCAAGAGTCATGTTTGAAATATGTCAAGTTTCTTGCACTTGACACTTCTTGGAAGAAGACCAAATACCTAACGCAACCGCACCCTTAACCAAACATCATCTATCCATGGGAGGCAGAGCAAGGTCGTTGGCACAGTGCGTTGTGATAAGAACATTTTTGGCACTGCAAAAAAGATGTTTACAAACACACACACACAGTCTTTGAGTGGCGGCAATGACAGAGGGTGACTTCAGTTTAGATGGGGGGAACTTTTTCGTAGGTTTGCCTGTACCCGATACCCACCAACAGCCACTTCATTTATCGCCAATGGAATTTTAATTGAGTTAGCTTGTCGTGTAAGCAGCGTCTGGGTACGTAATTGGTTGCGAGAACTTTGGAATCACTTGCCACCCCCACCTCACCCCTACCCCCCTCACACGCATGAATGTGATAATAGCAAGCATTAATACATGTTACGACTACTCTTTACCTCACCTCTATCGAAATGTAGCGGTACTTTGGGTACCTAGGCGGCTTCTTCTCATGCATCTTCGTCAGGCGGGCTTTAGGGGGGAGCTCCCTGACATATTGTTGATAGCAAAAGCTTCTGCAACTTAGCATATTTTTGGGTCTACTTAAAATGTCTATCGCCGACTAACTGTTTGCGGCATGACTGTACTTACTTTCGCTTTTTTTTTTTTTAATCGGTATCGTGACTTAACCCAAAACGTGTGTCCAGACGAACTGACCTAAGCCACGACACCTCAGCCAACCCAACCACACACATCATCATCATCATCATCATCGCCATTAACGAGATAAGAGCGAGGCATATGACTAAAATTTACATACCAAAATAGCCCTCTGACTGTTGGTCATAGTACAACTCTTCGGTCTAAAGACTGATTAATGGCTTTTTAATGCCCTCGCTCTCTTGACGCCCCCAAAAATAGACCAAATTTTCATATGCAAAAAATAGAAATGGTCAAACCTCAACGGCATTTTTAGTTCGCTTGCCCGATTGAGTAGGTAACTTTGGGCTGAAGACGTTAATCAGTTACTGACAATTTCCAAGAAAAACGTATCTTTTAGTAAAGTTTCCGCTCAGATTGGCTTTTGACAGGAAATTAAGAGTTTCAAAACGACGTAATTACAAAAATAAAACCAAGAAACAGGCAAAAGAGCAAACACAAATTTGGCGTGTGGCATGAGCTGTGGGGAGTACTTTATTTTTGCGCACAACTCGTTGTTTTTGTTATCGATAAATTTGTTAATCCAAAGAATAACAAATTATTTGACAAGCGGGCTAATTGATTTGATTCTCGTGTCGTGGCATGCGCCATTACGACACCCACAAAAAAAAAAACAAATGATAGACTTTGGACATACTCTAAATGAAATGCGAAGGGCAATCATCGTTAGAGGAGTCATCATCCCATCGTCTGTGTAGATCTTTGTAATTAGAACTAGTTAAATTAACTAACTATTTAGTCACTTTTTCGTCACATGACCAACTTTGAGATAGACTCCAAAAATGTTGCGTATACGCATGGAAAAATATTTGTTTACTATGCAAATTCTTGAAATATTTTACAAATGAGTGGCACTTGTTTGGGTTTTTTTTTTTTTGAGTTCATAAGAATTAAAGTCAAAAGTTAATGCGATTTATTTTGATAGAAATAGATATACATATTGTTGGGTAAATACCATATTGCTGGTCATGGTGTCGTTTTGGGTTTCTGGAAGCCTTTACCAATCCTCGGCATTATCTATCATTCCATCTATTTAACTATCTATCTAGCTAGAGCTATCGACATTTGCCTTTTTGAAATGTCTCTTTTAGCCGACTGAGCGAGCAAGTGAGTTGCCGTTGCCGTTGCCGTTGCCGTTGCCACACTCTGCTTTGGCAGATAAGACAAAATGCGTTTTGCAATAACGGAACATTTTTTATAAGCCATATACAATATATGAAGGAAAAATAAATGACTAGGTAGACCTATTTTCTATTTACTTAAGACAAGTCAACGTTGCTTGTTGCTCGTTGTTTTCGTTGTTGTTGTTGTTGTAGTTGTCGGAGTTCGCCTTGCATGTTACAGGAAATAAACAATAAGTAATTATGCAGTCTTGCGCATTGTTTTCAGCTCAAATAAGCAATGTTTATAACAGTTATTCCCCCTCCCACATATCATAAGTATACTGCGTACTGAATATGGGGATATGGCATGGCAGAAATCATCATCATTATCAACATCATCATCATCATCACCATCATTATCATGAACATCATAAAAAGCAGCCTGTTTCTGTCCCATAGCTGTCTTTGTCAACAAGAGGGCTAAATGTGACAAAAAGGCATGCCGCCTGGCGCTTGCAGCGACTCCAGCGAAGAATTGGAGTAGGCGACGTCGGAGCATCGCAGGAGGTGTGTCATTTGGTGTACACTGAGCGGAAGTTTGGTTTCTGATAAAAAAAGCATCGCCGAATGCGAGAGAGAGCGAGAGAGTGGGTAAGTGAGTGGGGCAAGCCAAAAAAATGGAGCTTGTTCCTGCAGTGCTTTTGAAATCGAAGTAAGAAGAATAGAATTTATATACTCAAATGTTTATAAGTAGATGTAACTGGGTCAGTGCAGTTGACATAAGCCCTAAAATGGGTGGGGTCTCTGTTGTGACAGGTGAATGGGTGTGCGTATGTGTGTGTGAGTTGAGAAGTGAAAGTGATCGCAGGCAAGGCCCTAAAAACAAATGTCTAATTAGAATTTCAATTCAAAGAAAATTTGGAAAAAGTTCTAAAGAACTTTAAAAGACTTTGTTGAGCTGCCTTAAATGAAATTTTCATCTTCAATTGTATATCCAAATATTAAATACTTATTAGTTAAATAAGTTTCTTAAATTGAGATTATTTTTTATTGATATAGAGTCCAGTTTATGTGGGTGAAACATGCCAATTTGGAGATGAAATTCTCACTAAAAACTTGTTAGATGATCAATTTATCTCCCCTTAGATGTGCTTCTATATTTAGGATGATTTTTGTTGGACTTTACAGAATTCAAAAAGTTTTTATATGAAATTTGGAATCTGAGATGTTGAATTGTCAAGGATACTAAATCAATTCTGTTTTTTTTGTAGCCGCACAAACATTTTAAACATTTTAAAGAACTTTAACTATTTTTGATTTTAGGCCTAAACCATTTGATTTCATCTCGATATGTTTACATCTCCCTTCTGAGTAAGAAGAATCAATCACCCTTAGATCAAGATTTAATGTACCTTTAACATAGATCATTCCACAAATCGAATGCACTTGCTGTACTTCGATTGAAAATCGATTGTAAACAAAGACATACGAAAAAGGAGAATACCTCATTTCTTGGTCATAAAACGATTAAGCTCGATCAAAAAACGTCATGTTGTCATAAAAACTATAACAATTATATCTCATTCTCTAATCAATAATAGTGGGGGAAATAATCGTTGCCCCCCTGCAGGCCAATTGATTATCGTTTCCTTTAATGGCATGCCAAAATGTACTCGGCACGCTTATCTAAGTGCGCAAAATAAATAAAAGGCAAAGGCAATTTTGCACAGTGCATTCAGTCAGTCAGTCAATCCGCCAGCGGAGACCAAGTGAATCGGAATGGGAATGGGTTTGGGAATGGGAATGGGAATGGGTATCGAACGACTGTCAGTCATTGGGGCAGACTTTATCGTGATGGCGGGCAAGACGCCAGCGCCAAAGAAATGCGTGTCAGATAGTGGCTAGGAAATTGGAATAGTATGAAGTCGTAGTAGAGAAGTAAGCAATAATCGTATCTATTATTGTTATAATAATAATAATATAAAAAATAATTGTGTCTTTCTCTGTTTGCTTTATGTCAGAGTCTAGCGCCAGCGCCGCCACTCTAGCACCTAATTTCTGATATATGTATATATACATATATAGATTCCCAAACAGGCGCAATCAGGTGCTGGCCAGGTTAGCCAGCCTTCCCATCGTTATTTTAGATACACCTGAGTAGAAGAAGACCAACCAACCACACTACAAAAGCAACAATGGAGTGTCAGTATCTTTTTTATTAATCAATAAGAGCAGCCAACTCTTGGCTTTTGATAAGATTACAACACAAGTCTTGGGGTCTTCTGGGTCTTGGTGTGGTTTTTGGCTTTCGGTTGGGTTTTGCTATCTCAATGGAAATTGGTGCCACAGTCAAGCCAAAGCGAAGAATCAGGCGAACAGAACAGGAGGAGAAGGTGGCGGCAGGTGTTTTGGGAGGAGTTAAAACGTGGGCGAGCGTTTCATTATTTTGGCAATCGAGAGGTGATAAACAAATACCTTAACTGACATTGCCAATTATTATTATAATTGATAAGTAATGTTTGCCTAATATAATTCCTGCATAGTATTATTTACACTCATTGCGGCATGTGTGCGCATGGGCGGAGGGAGAAAAGGGGTTAACTTAGTTGTCCCAGCCCTGCCAAAGGCTAAAGTCTGGTCAATTCATGATGCATGAATATCGGTTGAGATTGTATTTTGTGTAGATAAATGATTAAGCCTTAAGAGTTGGAGTTAAATTCTGGAATACAAATCTCTCATCATCATCGGAAGATTTGACAGCATCCGAGATGTGAATGAGTTGCAATTGGATACACAAATCCCGACAAATAGTGCCAGGCAATGAACCGTGGAGCCTGGAGGCTATAAGCTGGACCAGAATTCATTTAGTTGACTAAACCAGAAAACAAGAAGCGAGCATACAGGTCGACGTACAGCTGTGTTCAGAAAAATAGGAATGCATGCTAGTATGACACTTATAGCACAAAAAGTGACCATTTACTTGATCATCCACTTACATTATTTAAGGAATGAGGTCTTAACGACAAAATAGAGAACTAAATTTGACATTTTGGCGTTTCCTTTTATTATTTGCAATGATTTACAACACGAGCATCAAAAGTTGCCTGTTCAGTTTGAACCTTCACAAAAGTTAAAATAAAAACTGAGATCAGATATAAAAAGTTATCATTGGTAAGTTTCACTTATTGGTAATCGCGTAGATAATCAAATTATCAATAGTTGCTTAAAGGTTTATGCTCTCTATCTCTCTCCAACAAAAAAAGCTCAAATGAAACTAAGTAGTTGAATTTTTTAGCCTTTTCTTTAGCTTTTTTTTACTCTGCTTTCAAAATTCATTGTTTTCCAACACCGACAAAAGTATCCATTAAAATTTTATTATTAAACCCAAACGAGACTACTTCTAAAGCAAGTAATATTCACAACTTATGTTGCCCATGAATTTCCACAGTGATATAATGAAAATATGTTAAAATTCTTTTATCTGTTGGTCCTTTATACTTCCTACAATATTAGATTTATCTAAAAGACTGTTACTTCCTGCGTAAAAGGAGCACCCATTTGGCAAGACATTCTTAGCAAGCAACAAGTAAGGACTTTAGTGGCCTTCTGACCCCCCACTAAACAAATTTAAGCTACACCTTTGGCTGTCTGTCTATCTGCATGTGTGTGAGTATGTTTGTGTGTAAAAGTATTACGATGAATGTGGACTATGGTCATCAATTTTCATAATAATCAATATTTACATAAACCCTGCACACATTTGTTTAGGTCAACTTGTTATTCAAACTAATACATAATAATAATAATAGTAAACAATAAACGGAGAATTACAGTTTCGTGTAGAACTCTATTCCAGTTTCACATGTTATTTTCGCAGTGCTTCCTTTCTTATTTGCCAATTTGTTTTAATTAGTTTAAAGTGGCTAATTTGCTAAAAAAAAAAAAAAAAAAAAACAAAAAAAAAACTGTATTACAATGCCCGGCTGATGAGTTATGTAATAATGGCGCCACGGCGCCAGGCTACCCCTGCCCCTGCCCCTGCCCCGACTACCGCCACGTTCTGGGTGACATTGAAATTCCACCACAAACTCAATATTTGTATTGACCTTCGCTCTGATAAAATTCCTTTAGGGCCAAGGTGTCTGTAAGTTGGTAATGTCTACCCACACATATGTCTATATATATTTATTGTTATTCATATCTGTGTATGATTTTCGAGATTCTCTTTTTTATATTTAGACACTTCCCAATTGATAAGGAGTACAAATTGTGGGCGATATTAAACCTTCAAACAAGGTGTGCAATTTTTTTCATTGGCAAATTGCGAGTATTTATGTATAAAGCGTATATTTTTATAACCGACAACAAATGAAATGATACGAGCAGACAGGATGGGCTCGTTAGATGGTATTTCCAGGAAATCGAAGGGGATTGCCAAAAAAAAAAAAATTCAAAATATAAATAGCCTAAAATAATCCATCAATTGCTTACATCGTCCAATTAATTACGTTGATATTGCTAAAAGGCAAAAAGCAAATACAAATACAAATTGATATCGCCAAACTGAAGACCCTAACATAATGTCAGCAATTAAACAGCCTTTCTTGGCCTCCACCTCCTCCTCCTCCTTTGCCAAGTGGCCACGTGACAGGCAAGGCAACCCATCAGAACATTTTGCCGCCCAAAAACAAGAATTGCAATATTTGCCCAGACATTAGCAAAGTCAATAGCGGCACATAAGGAATAGGACTGAGCCATACCCATCGAATGAAACGGAAATCGTCATGTGAAAGCCGGAAAAGTGTCTTACAGCAAAAGCCTTTTAAAGCGGACAAATGATTCCACAATCGAAAAGTGCCGCTGCCAATATCGGACATCAATGAATAAATCAATTTCGTTTCAATTGAGTTGGTCTTAAGGGCTTAAAATTGTTGAAATTTTCTAAAGAACTTTAAAGATTTATAACATATTGATAGGAATATCATATCATCGTGATATGTTCTTAAGGACTAAGTCTTTGTTCTTAATAAATTGTTGTTTAACTTTATTTTTTCAACAAAAATAAATAATTGCAAACAAAAAGCAATAACAAGTTTAGTCTTCTTCTTATTGTTGTTGTTATTGTTGTTCTGCTTTATTTGTATATAGTTGATATAGCTGATATCGATATCGTTCGATTATCGGACTCACGTTTAAAAAACGCGACAAAAACTTTCCGTTTGCAATCAAAACAAAGCGAAATTAGCCATAAACATGAAAAGAAAACAATACGAAATGAATAGAACCTGTTGCCAACCTCTTTGATATATACATATGTATATATCCATATCTATACAATAGAGAGCTGATCTGGCATCGGCATGTACTTACATATACGAAAAGAAACTTACCTTATCATCGGCAAATGCCGACATTAAGACACTTGGAATTTATATAGAGGCTATACCAAGAAATATACGATATATGTACACACATATAGGTACATATATATGGAACCCCCAATTGATGTTGTTGCTATCATTTTAGTGTTGTTGTTGTTGTTGTTGCTGTTGTTGCTAGACACCCAAACCTAAAACGATGAAGAAAAAGAAAAAAATTGTGCTGCTCTCTCTCCCCATCTATTGACAATTCAATTAACGTTTTGAAATAATTTCCTGATAAGCGGGTAATTTTTTTTTTCTTCTTCTACACCTTCTTCTTTTTTGTTCTTCTTCTTGCTGTGGTGTTGGTACCCAGACCTAATAACAAATTGTAAAAGTTAATAAAACATTAAGAAAAACCCAACCAAATTCGACATGAAGTCAAAGAATTGCCTTGTTAATTGGGTTATGTTAATGGGACTCTGAGTGAGAGTACTTAAAATACCTACAAAATCAATGATAAGAAACAAATTTATAATACAATAACTTCCTCAGACTACTTAAAATTTGCACTTGAGTGCCTACAGAGTCCAGAAATTTATGAATTAATATAGGAAATTAGAAATCGGAAAAAGTTTCGTCTTCTCCAAAGGGATTTCTGCTAGAAATTCAATTCCATACGATAGAATTGATGCCCCAAAGGGAACTGAAGCACACTTTAAAGACTCAATAAAGAATTGTATGTATTTCTAGAGCTCATGTCAGGATGAATATGGCTAATTGGTCTACCTGAACAGAATCTCTCTTTGTTGAATCTCACTAGAATCTTATCTTAGAGATACTTGAGCAAGTTAAAGTATCAATTCACTGCTTCAAGCTAAAGCTTTAGATGGATTTATTGACAGCTAACGATTGATGAAAGTATCAATAAATTTGTCTATGTGAGTTAGTGTAAAAACTTTCCCAACAAAAAACTTTCTTGTCAAAACATTTCACTCAGCAAAAGCTGATTGACAACCATTTAGTTCTCTCCCTAAAAAAAAAAATAATAAACCCATTTAACTTCTAACTAATCAGTGTTTAATTCCGTTTATCTCTTGCCTTCCCATGGCAAATTGTTAAGAAATGTATAAAACATTTAGAATCATTGTGTGTACACGAAACCAATTAGACAAACTTGTAAAAGGTGTGGAAGTTCCCGCGAAAAAAAAACCAAAAGAAGAGAATTCCCAGATTTTCTCTGTTTTGCTATTAAAAAGTATCTGCGAAAAGCAAATAGAAAACGATAAGAGAATAACTGGATGATTGCAGATTTAATTGGAGTAACATGAATTGCCAGTTGATAGTTGGAAAATTTTTACTACATATTTATAGAAATATTTGTATCTGCTTTTGCAAGTCAGCTGGGTGGGTTGACTGACCAGAATAGAAATCCTGTTCACATAGACCCTGCCAAGCTATCATATAAAGTGCTGCCTAATTTCCTTTAATTTCGATGCCTCCAGTTTGATTGCCCATTTGTTAATGGTCATCATTCAGTGATTTTTATGTACACACTGACAATATTAGCCCCTTTGGTATATGTACATTAGATGCATTAGGTTTATTAAAATTGAAGCGGCCTGCAAAGCTCCACACAAAGCTAGAGACCATCTAACAGTTCCTTCTGGCCATCTGAGAGAAGCGCTACTAAACAGGAAACATTTCTTGTAAGCTTTCCAATAAATTTTCATTGTTTCAATTCAATGACTAACTAATTTGTTTATAATTTCTCTCAGTTTCACCTTGTGACCCTCGAACAAAAGTAAGTAAAAAAAAAAAAACATTCAAAAACAAGTTTATTTGTTTTAGCAGATGCTCACAAAATTTTCCACAATATCAAATTAAAATTTCAAGTCACACTCAATTGGCAAAAATACAACAGAAAAAAGAGGAAGAACAGTTTCAAAATCATTTGCATATTTTGAACTCAAAAGTTTCAAGATTTCTCACACACATTCCGCAAACAGAAAAAGAGAGAAAAAAAAAACCGTAAGCCCTAGGGCCAAAATATGGCAAACAAAAGAGGAAAACACTCAAAGGCATTTAATAATTGACTTCCAGCCAAGCTCGGCGACAGGCAGCTTTAACCTCAGACATGTTTTTTTTTCTTTTTCGGTTACAACGCATGCCAAAATTATTTGCAATATTATAAAAAGTTCATTTAGAACAAATAAATAAAAGAAATAACCCAAAACAAAAACACATAAAACTGCCAGAGTCAGAGCAGTAAATATTGTAAAATCATAAAGAAATTAAAACTTGGTGCACTTCAAGTAAGGTAAACGACGGTAAAATACCCTATACTGAAATTAGCATTCATGTTGGATTTCTATCACAAGTATATTGCCAATATTTGAGAACAATATACTGCCTTCAAGTTCTTTTCATTGTCAGTTTTCTCCCATATAAACTCTTAACTATTCGACTCTATATTTACTAGAATATATTAAGTAAGAGAAAGAGAGAGAGGGAGAGTAACCTTCAATTTTAAACATTAGAAATGATGAGCAGCTCAAACTGGTTGTGAATTACAACTAAATCTGAATTAATCCATCATTTAGAATGTTTGTAATTGTTCCTTGAAAAACTTTCTAGTTTTACTTTTTTTACTTTCTAGTTTTATCTACTTTACATTTTTTTAAGACAAGTAAATTAGTGAAGAAAAAATTATGAGTTTGAACCCGATTCATCTTTTAAATCTTCTTGGGGTAAAAAATGTACAATAAATATATAAAAACTTAAAGAGAATCTCTTTTAAGCCTAGCCCAAATTAAAGTATACGTTTTCAGATCAAAACGAAAAGTTATTTCCTACAGATTTTCAGTTTTCGAGTAGCAACATCCTTGTCAGATACATGAGTGGAAGAGCATATTAAATGCCTGCTAATATACTCTTCTCCCTGTGATCTTTACAGGGTATATATAATGAGTGAAAAATTACGTCAAACGGAACTTGTAAAAGACATCGCAAAGACAGTTGTTGCCGCCGTTTCATGCCCAAGGAATTTCAGGCATTTCAGTTATTTATTTCGGCACATTAACA
This sequence comes from Drosophila nebulosa, assembly GCA_024703675.1. Taxonomy (NCBI): domain Eukaryota; kingdom Metazoa; phylum Arthropoda; class Insecta; order Diptera; family Drosophilidae; genus Drosophila; species Drosophila nebulosa. The sequence continues at coordinate 8,027,680 of CM045725.1, read as the reverse complement.
ACAGACAAACAGACACGAAAAGAGTGAGACACAAACAGAGATAGAGATAGATGTGTAAGCGACAAAGAGAGAGAGACAGAGAGGGAGATGCCTTATACCCGGACTTTAAATTGATTGTAAAATAAATTAAAGTGAAAATCGCATACACAAATACAAATTGCCAGAACAGTATAATTTAATTAGCGTTCAGTTGTTTTTTGGCATTATGCTTTTGTTGTTGTTGGTGTTGGTGTTCAGCAATTATTTACCTGATATTTCCCAGGTATTGTTTATTAAAATGATGATATTCCGTTTTGTTTTTGTTTCTGTGAAATTGTTGTTTGCAATATTTTTGTTTATTGTCAATCGATATCGAATTAGATAAAATATTTGGCATAGTTTTCCAAAACGAAAATCACATTAGGGATGGGTCGCCATTCGATTGAGGTGTGTATGATGATATAACTGATTGATAAGCATATCGATTATGGAATATTTGCGCCCGAGCACGAGCCAATCATCACTCGGATGTAGTAACACTTGGCTTTTGCTTTTTGAAGGGCATTTGAGAACCTTTTGCGAGACATTGAGAATTTTTTGCAAATATTTAAATTACGCGATAAATCACACGCGATCATTGAACTTGGCGTAATGAAAAAAAAAAAAACAAAAAAAAAACACGTTATCAAGGTGGGCAAATAAATAAATAAATTTATGCATTAATGTTGTCTCTTGTATGTATGTGGAGAGATGTGTGAGGTAACTTACCATCAGGAGGTAAATAATCTTGGCATAGACCGTAAGCTGTGGTAACCTGAAACATCAAATGAGAATATATCAATGTTTATATTTGTATTTTTCAAGTTCATCTATGTTATTAAAAGCGGGGAAAAACCCCCAGAGAGTGAGGAAAATTTATTTGTTAATTCTAACTGAGTGAAAAACATAAGCAGTTGGCATTCAGAAACGGTTATTCCCCGGCATCAAGCTTTTTGAGCCAACACCCACAATATGGCAAAAACAATTATGACCAGAATAAACGATCTAGAGCACATGTAAATCATTTATGTTGACTGACTTTTTGACATTTATTAAAAATCCACAAATACATAAGTGCATAATAGTTATTCCCTCTCCCTCTCTCTCTCTCTCTCTCTCTCTTTCTCTTTGCTCTCTGCTCTCTGTGTGTTATAATAAATTCACAGCTAAAGAATTTATTATGCAATTAGTGCAAAAAAGGCTGCAATGTCAGTTGGAAAAATGTGCATAAATTGCGAACAAGACTAAGAAGCCAAATTAATTGCCCTGAGAGCAGGGCAGCAGCTGCTGCTGCTGTCAACGGAAACAAAGCCAAAGTGAAAAATGGCCAACAACCAGCCAAACCGACCAACTAACCAAAAGCTACCAAATTGTTGGCCAAGAACAACCTTGAGAGTGAAAGTGAAGAAAGTTCTAGTAAGCCAAAAAGGGTAAATGCAATCAATATGCAAGCAGTGAGGCAGGCATTTTAGCCAGTCACATACTTGTACTTTCGAGACGAAACCATTTCTTAACCATTTCAACTGGCAACCTTGGCCAGTGCACATCCATTCCAAGAGAGAGTACCCCCCCACCGCAAGTTGCATAACTTTTTCTTCTTCTAATAAAAGAAAAAACAGCTTGGCTTCTGCGTACATTTCCAATAAATATTTAATAGAACTTGGCATCCAAGGTGAGCGAGGCCACCAGCCGTTGACGATTCTTGACCTTGGGTTTGCCATAGTAATTGATATCATTGACACGATATTCACCAGGTCTCAGATAGGCTGGTATACTGTTATTCTCCAGCTGGAAATTCCTAACATCATAGTAACCCTGTCAAGAAATTTAATAGTCAATTTAGATGCCACTCAATTTTGGTCTACCCACAGCTTTAATGGGACAGCTATTCACCAGGTGACCATATTTGAGTATATTACGAAACCAGACACGCATCAGGCTGGTCTTTAGTAGCTCTTCCAGTGTCTTGCAAGTGTCCAGGTCATAGTTGAATAAAGTCTGGTATTGATTAGGTCCTCCTATCTTATATTGCACAGTCATTGTGGTTCTTAGTCCTGCACTCAATGTGCGATTCACATACATATCCACATTGAGAGAACCCTGCGGAGTGAGCCAAGCCTTCATGCCGGACAGAAAATCTGAACCAAATTCCACACTGATATTGGTGAATTTACTGCGCAGAGCTTGAGAGTGAGACAGAGACAAAGAGAGAGAGAGAGAATGATATGCGGAAGAATTAGGTGATCTGTGGCTTACTAAAAGGATTATTGCCCGCCTGTAGAAATTGCAAGGAGTTAAGTAAAAGAATAAACGCAGCGAACCACATTATGTCTGCGTATAAGGCCCACAATTTTGTCACTAAACTTGCTAAAATTGCTTACATAGTATTGGCAAAAATATAATTAGTTCAGCTTGATTGCATGGCTAATGGGGGGCAGTTTCAATATTCACCGGAAATTCAATCCATCGATCAATAAAAAAGCAAATCAATCAACTTCTAATCAGTTAGCTTACTTGTCAATCGATGAACAGAACACTATAGATTTTAGTCATTGTTTAACACTGACTAACTTTGGGCGTATTGAGATTGATGGAAAATAAGTGTAACTAAAACCCGGAAATTCAAACAGCCGATCAATCGTAGTCAAGTCTTAATCAATTAAATGATCTGTTAATCAACTGAAAATTAAATTAATATCCCAGTTAAGTAAATAGTGTAAGAATATAGTTTCAGTTCTCAGTTAGATTCACAAATCAAAAGCCCATCTGAGAAACAAAACCCAGCTGGACATTTTCCAACACTAGGCTTAGTTGCAAGCATAGTTCTCTTAATGAACAATAAGCTTGGTTTCAATTTCAACAACTTTCAATTACTCAATCAATCAACTGTCGATCAATTAGCACACCTGTCAATCGAATCCAAATTTTGTCAATTGATAAAAAAAAACCAGATCACGACCATACTTTAAGTCGTTCTTCAACACTGACTAATACTTGGCATAGTCTATAGAGAAGAGATTCAAGTTCAAACTGAAAGTTGCCAACTGAAAGTTGTTGCCTTCACACTAAACTGACGTTGACATCGCACTTTAGTTGGTTGTTTTTGTTGTTGTTGTAGTTGTTGGCGTTTAATTGGAAACACAGTTGGGTCCTGATGCTGCGGCCTCAAACAGGCAACTGTCTGCCATTTGGCTGCTGTCTTCATCAACATCATCAACAGCAGCGGCAGCTGTAGCTAGAGGAGTTGGAGCTGCTGAAGCTGGAGCTGGACAGCTGATGGACATGAACATTTTTGTTGCGTTCTCGACGACTTGTGCTGGAGCTGGAGCTGGACAAACCCGTTCAAAAAAAAAAGAAGAAAAACAAAAAAAGTCGACCAAGCAAATATTACGCATACGTCTTGTGTGCCCAAAAGAAATGTTTCCACCAAACCCACCCAGCTCCACCCCTTTGCGATGGCTTGGACTGACTGAGCAAGCCGCTTGGAGCGTTTAATTGCAAATTATTCAAATAGCGACGACGTCGACATTTGCCGCTGCAGCTGTCATTGCTGTCATAACCAGTCGCCTGGTGCTCCTCCTCCTGCACCTCCTCTTCCATCAACCCGTCTCCGACTCCGACTCCGACGACGGCACCACCTTCACCCAAACCCCTTCTCTTGACTTTGCAATTATGTCTCAAATTAACACAGCTCCCGCCTTGTGTATGAAAAAAAAAAAAAATTTCCCACTTTGCTTTTTTCCTTCTCTCTTGAGTTTTTTTTTTTTTTTTTTCGGTCGTCTGTTGTCAAATGAAATTAGGCGTGAAATGTAGCTTGAACTTTGGTGGAAATATTTTAACTACTTTTGTTGTTGTCGCATTATGCAAACATTGCAAGTGTTTTTTCTATTTGGCCACGTGAATTTTGGTTTTTGGGCTAGAGAATTAGTTTCCAAGTCATGATAAGATGTTTTCCATGCACTTTATCTTTATGGGTATCTTTCCTTTGCATTATCTTTTGGCCTATTTGTTAAGTGTATTGACCACGGCTAACCACGCCACGCCACGCCATTTTTTTATATGCGAGTATATACATATGGTCAGATAAAGTCTCCTGTGTTCCACAGTGGGCCAGCAACATTTGCTTGGCAACATCAGAGTTCCGTTCCCCCTGCTGTTTGGCAACATTTATTGAATGCAGCTGCATGTTGCTAGCAGCAGGAGTGTTGCCTTTGCCTGCGTCTTGAGTTGCATTTATATGCAAATAACTTAAATTGTTTTCAATTTGCCACTGCTGCAGCAGCAACAACAACAACAGCAGCAGCAGCGCCTTGGCCGTCTATCGCCACATTCCTTGTGGCCAAGTTGCAGCTAATTTTATGGCTAATTGTCCACCTAGCCAGCCTTGGTTGCTGCTGCTGTTGCTGTTGCTGTTGCTGTTGTTGATTGCTGATGAAGTTGTGATATTTGCGATAAACACAAAATGTATGTGATAAAAATTGCTAATCGATAGAATGGGCTGGAATTTCTTGATTGTTTTTCCTCTTTTCTCTGCCAAGCAGCAGCAGCAAAATGAATTTTCATTTGGCAAATTAATCCCAAAAGCAAAAAAAATATTATAAACTTTTAAATGCGACCGCATTGCGGCAAAGAATCAAGTCTGCCAAGAAATTATTGATTTCGACTAATAAATTGTACAAAACGAATTATGGCCACGCCTCCTGCTGTGGCGAAAGTACAAAGTTCTGAACATAAAACTGTCATCTGAGACCTTTGAAGTACTTTTTTTTAACATTGATTGCCAATCCTTTAAGTTAAAGAAATGAATGTCTCCTGCTGAAGAGAGAGAGAGAGTCAGTTTCTTCTCATTCACTAGTCTCATTTTAGTGACAAGTTTAATAAAATTTCAAAAATATATATGATAATAATTTTGCAAGGTTCGATCTAAATGGTCATGCGATGGTCAGTACGACAGAAATCACGAAACCATTGATACCGCTCTAAATACCCATGGACATTCTCACCAAAGACATATAAACGAACTGGCACATAGTCGGCATCTTCGTCATATTCATCGGAAGTATCATACAAATGGTATTCGCCATCCGAGCCCTCCTCATTCGATAGCAATACATCGATCGTTATGATGCAGTGCAGCAAATAGACAACTCCGCAGGCTAGAGCACACACCGCTTGGGTCTTTAGATACGCAAAGAATGGATGGACTGGCCTCTCTGGCATATTTGGATCACCCAAGCCCACGTACATCAAGTGGAAATCACTCTCAGCATCATGCAGGGTCATCAGGGATATGACCACATACATTACGCAACCAATTGCAGTTCGTAGAATTTCCTCGATAATACTAGACGGATGGCCCGTGCATATATTGATACTGCAAAATATGGTCATTACGGTAAACACATAGAAACTGAAGGCGTAGAAGAGATGCGTCAATTGAGTTGCCAATGGCAGAAAGCCCAGATCCACAGACAAGAAGCCACGTATATGAAAAGCCATAAGGAACATGTTAATTACCGTTTCCGCTGTGTAGAATAGAAATAGGATGGGACGCATGTTGCCAAAATACGTAGACATGTGGTATAGAAAAAATATATATTTAATATTTTTTCGACTCTGACAGTGAACCCCAAGGAATAGTTAGCGTTTCAAAAAGTTTTCACAAGTGGAAAATGGCGTCGTTGAATCGATTGAGGCGATTCCGGTTGTTCAACACTTCCTATTTGCAGAGTTACATCAATAAACAGTATTTCCCGTTCAGTTTCATTGAGTTTAGAAGCTCAGTTTTATTAATAGCTCAGCTGGCTAAGAAGTTTCATAACTGCCTTCACTCTGAGAACTGAGATCATGAGGCTAACACGTTTCTAATGTGGAATCTGGCAGATATTTGGTTATAGGCTTTAATATAAGATTCATACCCACACCCAGTGCCTTAGTTCAAGTCTCAAGTCTCTCCACCACTATTTGAGGGGTGGTGGGTGGTGGTAGGGTAGGGCTAGGAGGCATCGCTCGTCTTTAATGAAATGCGCAATACGTTGATCAACTTACACATTGACACATTGACTGACTTAGTATTAAGTGACATGGGCACTATATCAATAGCCGATGAGCTATGTAAATGATGAGCATGTAATGCGATTGCGAATGCAAATGCAAATCGAAATTGCAATTGCAACAACATTGTTGTAACTGTAATTTTAATTGCAATTACAATTGTCATTGACCATTGCCATGTCAATGGTCTAATTTGTTTTTATGGCTTAGACAAGACAAGTTAACTAAGTATTACATCAACGAGTTAAAGAAGTTAATTAAACTGGTTTCATTTACATCATACTAAAAATTCATTCTAAATTAATTTGGTTTAATTCATTCTTAAACTTAAGAAACTAGCAAATTCTAGATCTTTTTTGTTAGAATGTTTCTTAGCTCATATAACTAACTGAAAAGAACGCTTTTAACTTAAAATTATTAACCAATTTTTATCACTTGTATTTAATCTACTAAGGATAAAGTTTTTGTTAAGGATATTTGGTCAACGACTGTCTGTTCGTCCGTCTGTTCTTTGTCTCTTGTCTCTCACTTTTTAAGCCATTTGTGCGAAACATTTTGTTGGCAAAGGCAGGAAATTTATTGGACAAACACTGCTTAGAACAATTTATCTTTAATTATATTCCATAGTAGTTTGAGATGCAAATTTTATATATGATATGATTACATATTTCAAACCCATTCCCGAGACTCCTCTTTTGCGTTATGCAAGACTTGCACAGGTCGTTGCAAAAAATCTCTAAAACTTCAAATTTTTTTTGATGACAGTCCTGTGCATCTTTTTCAGGTTTGATTTCAAAAGGTCAATTTTTTGTATTCTTTTTATTACTAAATAAAATTTAAAAAAACGAAATCTATACATTTGCTGAGAAATTTCTATAGTAAACAAAAGTGGAAAATTGATTTACGTTTCTTGGAATTAATGGCAGACATAACTTTTGGCAGTCACTCTATAGAAGGTTCAGGTCTATAGTAAACAATTCTGCATTTTGAAAATGCATCATTTCTGAGAATCATATAGTTATTCGACCCTGATCATTTCATAGCAGTTATCGCTTAGTTTCCAGCTTCAACAAGTTAAGACAAATGCAAAAAAATCAGAAAAACCAGTCAACATAACAGAAAACAGTTGTCTGTCATTCATTACCCCAACTCAATCTCTTAGAATTACAATCGCATCATAATCGTCATTGTGGCATCATCATCATCTCATCTCCATCTTCATCTCCATCTCCATCTTCATCTCCATCTCATGCAAACATTTCAATTTCCCTCAAACTGTCATTTAATAAAGTGCTAAAAGCCAGACACAAACAAGACTCAAATGCAATGTCGATGACAATGCCTGATAATGTTTGAAGACGGGGGGTTAGAGAAGGATGAGGAGAAATGGGATGGGGTGGGTGGTGGCATGAGGAGGCAACTCATTTCAAATGTCTCTTGCCACTTTACAGTTAGATGCATATTCAATGTCAATGCAATATGCGGGGGTGTTCTCCTTCCCCTACTCAACTCAACCCGACCCAAGCCAAGCCAAGTCAACCCACTGCAACTCTCTGGCATTTCCTCTGCCACCCGATTGCCTTTGCCGCCTGAAGCGAGTTCATGACTTGTGTGTGTGTGCCTGTGGTTGTGCCTGTGGCTGTGTGTCTGGTGAAACTTGTTGGCATCGTCGTCGATGTCGTCGCACAATTTGATTGCATATAAATATCTAATAATTATTGGCGTCTAAATGTTTGTGCCATGTAATTACATTCAACATGTGCAAAGTGCTAGAGGGATAGACAGAGAGAGAAAGAGATAAAGAGAGAGAGAGAGAGAGGGGAGCCCTCAATGGTTTAATTACTGTTGCTATTAAATGAAGCAATTAAATGGCAATTTATTAGACAGACATTTGACTTATTGTAGGTAGATAGTGGGAAGTTAGTTAAAACCAAAAAAAAAAAAAGGAAGTCAATTCTAAAGGTTTCAATTGAAAGAGCTTACAATCTGTTAATTAGTTTCAATCTAAAAAAAAATGAATAGAAAGGTTACATGGGTCGTCTCCTTACTCTTGCGAATTCTAAGTAGCTTAGGTCAGTAATAGGCAAATAAATAAACACTTAAAGAAACAGAGGCATATGCCATTAAAGTATATTTATGCCGAAGTTTTTATACTCTTCCATAAGACAAATGAAGTCTGCTTCTTAAGCAAACAGATCAAGATTAGCAGCAAGATTATAATCTGAAGGGTTCTTAACTCCAATTGAACTATATCTGTGATTGATTCTTAGAAAATTAAGCAAGATAAGATATGTATGTATGTTGCCCTAAAAAACCTACTAGTAGTCGACAAATCGAAGTTGTTATATTCTCTTGCTGATCATATTATCCATATGGCAAGAGTATTCAAAAAGCTTTTGATAAAACTGTTTGACGCACGTTTTATTTTTAGTGTCTAGAGTGTCTAGACCCTCGAATATGCACTCATATTTGTGATATTCAATCATCACACAACAAAATGCGATATCAAAATATTTAGTTATATAGATATTGTTGATTTAACAATTCAAAGTGCAGCGAAGCCTAGACACAAATACTTTTCCCATGAGGCAAACCAACAAACACAACACAAAACAAAAAAAAAAACTGCACACATCCTTTCACCCAGGGCAAATATACATTCTTTACACTTTGAATCTGCCAGATGAAGATGAAGATGAAGATGAAGATGATGTTGATGTGAATGTGGATGATGATAATGATGATGAAGAAGAAGGCACTTTCCCACAGATGCAGAAGCAAAAGTCACAGCTTAAGAGCTGCCCACGTTGTGCCTGTTGGTAGTCGCAAGTGTAAATTGGCAAACACGCAATTCGCGCCATTCCCCCCTCCCCCCCCCATTCACCAGTCGCCCGTTCCATCCACACACATACACACACGCCTCATTCCCGTTGCCCCATTCCTAAAAGTCGCGCACACAATTCATGATCAAGTGCAATCTTTTTGACATTAATATGACAACGCCGCCAGGCACAGGCACAGGCAGAGGCACAGGCAGAAGCAGAGGCTAGCGGCCAGGCAGCATTCCCCAAATGTAACAACAACAACAACTACAACATACAATTTAACAGTTTCATGCTAGGGGCAAAATCAATTATATATACATATATATATATATACGTATGTACCGTACATTGTAAGCACGAGACAAACACACACAACACACAAAAGCCGCACTGAAAGCACAGCAATGACATCTGTAAGCCATAGAGATGACATCGTGACAGACAAACTTCTTGATGGAGATGTCTATCGTAATCACAGCCAAAATAGGAGAGACACAAACAAAACGGTGCCATCTAATGATCCTCTTAAAAAGGCTTCAAAACAAATGAAACTTCAGTCCTATTGCCAAAACAAACAGGATCATTCTTTGTGGCTTCTTGTCAGTAAAAAGAGTCCAAAATTTTTAAAGTAATTTGTAACCTTTTGGGGCAGAGAAGTGTGTAACTTTTTAAAAGTGTATCTTTTTTTTTAATAACAGTTAAGACTAAAAAGTACAATGAGGACAAAGCAAACTAAACTAATTTCAAATAATTTAAGAACTCATTTTAATCATTTTAGAGATATATTTTAGAATAAATCAACTATAATAGAACCGAATACAAAACAAACCCGATACATAGATTTTTACCTTTCTTTTGGTAACCTCCTCTCAAATAGCGCCTGAGGCAATAGCTTTCTCTATTTTTTTTTTTTTATTCGCTATTCAATTGCCCTTTTTAGGGCTTTTTCCAAGTGTACTTGATGACTAATTACCAACTAAGTGCTATGTTAGACAAATATATCTGTGTCTGCCCTTCTGTTCTTTGGATTTAGCACCTACTAAAGACCATAAAAACTAGAAACAGTTTTCAGTTAATGAAGAACTTTAACAATCGAAAACATTTGTCACTAAAAGTGAACAGAATATTGACTGCTAGGTGGCGCCAGTTTGTCGTTGCCAAGTGCGCTTTTTATTATCTTTTTGTGTACTCAATCGAAGGGGCAACAGAAAGGAAGTGAAGTCATTTTGAGGCAAGGATTCAGGCAACAAAGTTGGCCTATTTGTTTTACTTTTGGCACTTGTGAGAAGAATTTCACGTTTTTGGTCAGTCACGCCTGCATCTCTAACGGCAACTTCGTACTGCAACTTGAGGCAATGATTGAGTATGCGACAGGCACAGGCACAGGCACAGACCCAGGCCCAACTGAGGCTAAGGCTATGGCTTAGGCGCTCTGCAGCAAAGTGGCGACCAAACTGATGAATGTCTGTCAAATTGCTGACACGCACGCAGAACGTAGAACCCAGATGATCCGACGACCAGACAAACAGACGACCAGATAAACAGAAGACAACGTCGTTGTAGTCATCGTCGTCATCGTCGTCGTCACTGACATTGACACAATGCACACGAAGTGGAAATGGGAATGAAAATGCTTTTGGTATGGATCTTGGCGGGGAGCAGGCAGCAGGCAGCAGACAGTCTCACTTGCCCCATCAACATGCGTATATTTCATGGCATTTAATTTTGCTGTCATCTAATTGAGTTGTTGGCCAGAGAAATATTTATCGGCATATTAATGCAGCATATTTCAAATGCCAGAGACGGGATCGTGCTGACTAACTGACTTACTTCCTCAGTGGCTACAACTACTAACGTGGCCAACATGCTCAACACGGCCAACATGTTTATGCAATTTGCCAGCCAGCCAGCCAGCCAGCCAGCCAGCCAGCTAGCCAGTCAACCGATTGGCTCCCAGGGACTCTAACCCAACTCCATTTGCCATGTCTATGGCCGGCGTCCGTCTTGTCTTATCAAATGATTTTATTTATGCTATGGGCGAGCGCATGTGTGTGTTCGATAATTGGATTATTTACTTTCCCGGCTTAGCGGCCAACCTCAACAATGTTGTGAAAATTGTCGAGTTTTCGCTTTCTATCGATCAGCAACAGCGACACCAGCAGCAGCAGCTGAGCAGCGGCAGCGGAGACTTAAAATTGATTGAACTAAAAAACCAATTTCCATTTAAAAGTTAATCTCAGGTTAAGCAAAAACTTAACATTAACTCATTGCCCAACTTGGCTTACACTGAACAACACAAATGTAAATAAATTTTGGGTATGAGGGTTGCTGGGGGTTATTTAATAATTTAAAATTGTTCAAAAATAAGAATTCTAAGTTATGAATAATCTAACATCGATGTATGTAGAAAGATGAATTCCAAGAAGTGAATTGTCATCAATTATCTACTCTCAAGGTCAAAGGAAAGTGTCATAATTGATCCCAAATAAAAATACTACTCAAGTTTATAAGGTTTTTTTTTTAGAAAATATATATATTAGTGTCTCAACTGTTTCTTATTCTGATTAACACTTTTATTTATTTTAATTGTTGTTGTGTTTGAAAGTAAGTCGACAAAAAGAAGCCAATGTCCATTTTACTTGCTAGCCAGAGTCTTAAAATTGTAGAATAGTGTTATTGAAAATTGAGTTAAATAACTTATAAAATTGTAACATGATCCTGCAATTGGGTTTTGTTTTAACCAAGCAAAATCAATTAAGTTCTCTCGACTTTTGAGCAATTTGTTTTTGAAGGAAAATTTGCCCCAGTTTGTTGTCATTTCTTCCGGTGACATTTTTCACTTTTTGTTATTATATTTTTAGCCATTAGCCACCCACACACCCACACCCACAAATCAAATGTCGCTTCCTGAATTGGTCACTTCCCCACACTTCTCCCACGCAACTTAATTGCAAATTGCAGCTTTCCAGTGGTTCAACTCCAGCTACCTACCGTCCTAATGTCCGGCAAACCTACTTAGACAGTCAACAACACCCAAATAAATGTGGTGGCACAACCACCTCCGCCCCACCCACCACACACCACACACTCCACTCACCCCACTCCACACCTGGGCCATGCATATTAATATGTATGAGTTGTGTCAGGAGGCAATGCCACAAAGCGTTTATCAAACATTTCACAAAAACATGCGTTGTCGCCCCTCACCCGTCAACCGCACGTCGCCCGCCTTCCGCCGTCACCCATCGTCCGTCGCCTTTGGTTGACCCAATTAACAGGGCATTATAAAGTCGTAAAGCATAGAGACATATGGTGCCAGAGTAAATACTATATAGTGTGTCAGGCCCCTAGGCGAAAGACAACGTAGACATATGTTGATGCCCCACCTCCTCCGCCTCCTCCTCCTCCTCCATCGTCTTCTCCCAATAAGATATGCAGGCAAATTCGAGTGAATTCATAAATCTTAAATCACTTAGACAAACAGTCGGTCTTTTTTTTTGGGTCTTTGGTTATTTTTTTTTTTTTTTGAAGGGGGGAGGAGTGGGGATAGCGATTTGTAGATTGTAGATACGTAGATGCGTATGCCTGGTGGCTTTGTCTGGCAAAATGTTCATGTTCTCTGCGATAATATTGACAAATTGTGCAAACATTCGCACACAATTAATAAGGCAAAAGTAAAAGAATTGTAAGCCAAGACAACTTAATTCCAGAAGGACCATGGCGCTACCCATAACAACAAAGACCAAAGACCAGACCCTAAAAGGGGAAAAAAAAAACAGAAATCAAGAATATTGGCAAGTGTCAAAAGACAATGGCTTCAAAAAACAGTGGAACAAAAAGCCACAAAAACATGAGCACAAACGTAATTAAAGATACTTTCTTTTCGGTTGTTTTCGGATTTAAAAAAAATGCTTTTCATTTGTCGATATTATTAATTTTTTACGTTTAAAAGGAGAAAAACTATGTTATCTTAGCTAAACTTTGAGTTTCATACTAAGAGATGCAAAACTTTCTTCTTTTCTTACATACATTTGTGGCAACTGTTTTTCTTTTAATATTTTAATAATTGATTTAAGCCATTAGTTGATTTTCAATACCCTTTGAGATTGCTTCCCAACATCTGTTATCTACATTCTTTTGTATTCTTTAAGTTTATAAAAAGACGTAGAATTATTAGATAAGTTTGATAGATGGATAAATAGATCGCAGACCATCATATATTCACGAAAAAATTCATTTTTCTAAAGGTCATCTTTTAGCTATTGATTGCTTTAAAGTTTCCTAGCTACATCCTTGAGCCAGTCAAGAAAATTATTAGAATTCCAAGACTTAGTGGAGTCAAACACGTTTACGTTAGTCTCTCATTCCTCAATTGTACACTTGCCCCATCGATTCCACTGTGCCACATTTTGCAGACAAAAAGCCATCATCAACAATCGAAACACGTAGGGAGCGCCCACACACGCATAAAGAACTTTTGATTCAGGAGCTCAAAAGTTGAATGAGTTGGCAACTTTGTGACGACGATTAACCAACAACAAAAGAAAGGGAAACAAATGCGAAATTCTTCTGTATGTGTGTGTGTGTGTGTGTGTGTGTGTGTGTGTGCTTCTGCCACTTGAAGTTGCACCGCGACCATGGAGCGTGGACAACATTGTGATTGATGATTGTAAGACTCGGCAAAGTTGAGGCCTTTTGATGTGTGCCCCTTCTGCTGCTGCTGCTGCTGCTGCTGCTACACTCGACTTTCGTTTTCCAACTAAAGTCGGCAATTTATGCAGCATAACTCATCCATTTAGTCAAACTTGGAGTTCCACTTAAGCCTCGATGCCAGGGCTAAGCCGCTTAGGAGAACAGGCCAAGCCAGGAAACAAGAAGTGGACAGACATTTGTGTTGACAAATCAATTAAATGTAAAATTTAAAAGGCGCATACACACACAGTAGCCAGCTTACATTGGTGGGGCAACAACAGCAACAACATATCGACCAGTTGTTGTTGTAAACCAAACATGCAATTGCAAAAAAAAAAAACCAAACCACAAAACTAGGGCCTAGAGACCTGCCAAGACAATCCGTAGCTGGAGCCAGTTGTCGACGCTTATCGAAAAACATTGATGCCCGCCGGTGGCAGGCAGGCAACTAGGCGCACAGGCAACCAGGCGATCGGGGCAGGCAAATCGTAAAGTGTGAAAACAAATTGCCAAAGCCCCGTGAGGCTAGAATCAGGAAACTCATTGCAAACAGCCAGATAATTGCACTCGATTTGTAATTCAAGATTAAGGGCAGTCAGGCAATGGTCAGAGGCAGAGCCAGATCGAGTCCCCATGTTTTCCAACTTTTGTTTTTAATTTATGTGCATTTTGTTTCTTCGTGTCCACACACAGCACCAACTGCATCTCCATCTCCATCTCCAGCTCCAAAGATAATCACCTAAAATGTGGGCCATGAGTTAAATGATTATGTAAATTCTTCTTTGACTCTTGATGTGTAACCTTCGATGGTCAAGTTGAAAGACAAATTGATTGGCAATTTCCATTGGCCAAGAATTATACAAAAGGCCTCCTCCGTGGCATAAATTTAGCAGTGAAAGTCGTTGCCAAGAGGACTCAAGTACAAGTAATTAACATAATGCCAAAGTATATGACATTTTGAATACATATATAAAATTCAACTTGTTAAAGAAGATGAATTCAAATGAGTTTCCCTTATTGCAACATTAAATTGATTGTATTTTCTATGTTAGAAAACAGTTTCTATATATGATGTATATTTAAGGATTATATACTTACATCGTATTTACTTGACCTCATTTTACCCATTTATTTTGCATCTAATTTGCATTCGTATTTCGTCTACGCTTCTTTGTCATAAAGTCTCTGCACTTTTGGCTTAAATGTACCAATTACATTTAGGACTATAAAAATTTAATTTTAATTATGTGATATATATGTAGATTTCTTTATTTTGATTTTTAGAATTTTGAACACACTTTTTTTTTTGTTTTATTAAGCTTTTGTCTTTTATTGAGGCGAGCACTTGACAAACATTTTGCATTAATTTTAATATTTTAGTTTGATTATTTTGCTTAAATTTTTGTTATACAGTCTTTGAGTAAATGTTTTTTTTTTTTTTCGTTTCGTTTAGATGCAACTGGAATTAGGTAAGCACACACATATGTATATATATGTATTTTTATATTGGTATTATTGCTCATACGACACGTGGCACGTGAAAATCAGCAGCTGACTGAAATTGAAACCGAAACCGTAACACTGAAGAAGACCAAAACCTAGAGACCCTTCTAATGGCCATGCAGGCCAAATAATGAGGGGGAAAAACCCAGCCAGGAAAATAAAAACAGGCCAAAGGCAGGAAATCAAAAACGATTTCGATAAACTATGCTTGACTGTGCTTACTTTCAGGCCTTGCTGGCAGAAACAACACAACATTTTACGATTCTACGAGTATTTGTGTGGCATACCACCCCTCCACCACCACCACCACCTCCACCTCCATCTCAGCCCATCGCCCATCGCCCCACACACAGCACGCCATCAACCCATCTGACTACCAACCTCTCTTAATGTTCTCTGGCCTGGCCTGACACGTTTCGCTCTATTTTGTGTGTTGTGTTTTCTGTGGGAAAAATCGTTAGCAACAAAAATATAAAAAAAAAAAATAAAAAAAACAGTAAAGCGAAAAATGCCAAAAGTGCACGAAAAAGGCTGGCTACACATACGGACGGACAGATGGATGGTTGGATGGATGGATGGACAGTGGTATGAACGGACGGGCAAGCCGAAAAGGGGGCCGCAAAAACCACGTGAAAAATGCCGGAAACAGAAATCGATTTGCACCCAAGCCACCAAGTGGTAGTAGTTGTGGTAGTTGAGTCCATAACGAGACCAAAATCCTATGAACCTTTCATGGAATTCCCGTTGAAATGAGTTTTCATTTCATTGAAATATATAAATCTATAAATTAATAATCTGAAATCGAAGTTTGTCTTGGCCAAATTATGTCACACACTTAGCGCACGAATGTAGGCAACGTTTTGAATTTGTTTTTCGATTTTCCTAAAGTTTCTCGAGCGATAAAAATTAATTAATAAATTTTTATAAATTTTACTTATTTATTTATTTATTTTTTTTTTCAATAATATTTTGTAGTATTTTAGTTGGATTTATTTATGATTGGTTGTAACCGTTTTACCCGTCGTCAACGTCGGAGTCGTTGTGGCTGCTGCACGACGCGTTGAAAATTCACGTAACAATTGATTTGTGTGTCAAAAATGTCACAAGTGTCAAACATTTATATGGGAAGCACTGCAACACACTGAACTGAGAGAAAAAGCCCCACGAGAGATACGGAGAGAACTGAGAACTTGCACGTGCAATTTAACAGAGACAAGGAGAGCGACAGAGCGGAAGAGAAAGCGACAGAGAGACAGAGAGACAGAGAGAGAGAGAGGGAGAGAGAACTAAAACTTTGCTGCTGCGCATAAGTTATGCTCAGGTGTAAGCTGTAAGAGAGTCTCTGGCAAGCACGTGTGTCCTTTGTAAGAGAGGCAACTGTTAAGAGCCCCAAGAGCTTAAAGCTCCCCTTGAGATTTTTAAGCGAGGATTGAATTCCACTGTGTTTAACGGTCTAATCAATGATCTTGAAAGGACTTAAGCTGAAAGCTCCAAAACATTAGACAATACAACTCAATTGAAGGAATGGGGCAACTTTCTCCTTTATGACTCATCTTTTAATCCTTTTTGAAGAAGGGAATTCCTTCTTCCACTTAAATAGACACCGTCTATCCTTTACCCGTTTGCCGTCTAAACGGCTTAAACGGCTCAAATGTTGCTTAATGCGAGTGTTTTTACCACAAAATAGCTTGAGGAGAGGGTGAAACGGTTTTCTTAGATGCGGCCAGCCTAGTCACCGTCCTTCGGTCGTCACTCAGGTGTTAAGCTTGTTTAGATTTATTGCCTTTTTTTGGGGGCTTTCGTAACTTTTCAATGCAATTTAATTTGCATAATTAACATATGAATCAATTGATTTGTTGCTGGTTTTTTTTCACAACTTTGTTATTAATTAATTAATTGGTTAGTTAATTAAACTCATTGAAAACGCGCCACATTCCGTTTTCGTTTCGTTTTGGCTTAGTTTTGTTTGGTTATTCGTTTCGTTTCGTTTCCCGTCTCGACTTTTCGACTCGCGACTTTGCGGTTTCATATTATTTTTGTTGTGAACCCAACTAAATGCGATGAGAAACTGGCCGACCAGGCCGACTAGGCCGGGGGCCAGCCTTGTCTCTCGACTTCTCTCACTCTCTTTCTCCGTCTTTCTCTTTGTCTCTGGCCGCAGCAACAGCAGCAGAAGCAGAGCAGCAGCAGGCAATGGGTTTACTTCTTCTTATTGGACGGAGGCCGAAGACGTAGACCGAGACCGGCCAGCTGCGTCGCGTGATATGAATAATAGTGATGAGGGGTGAAGCACAGGGGGGGGGGGGGCGTTGGACAGTTACTGTCTGTGTGCCTACCACTTGAGGCTAATAACAAACACACAACAGCAGCAACAACAACCGCAAGCGAGCGAGTTGATTGCAACTGAACTTGTGCCAGGAGCTCTTCAAGTTGAGAAAGCTTCGTCTACAACATCGTTGCGGTCGTCGTCGGCGTCGTCGGCTCCGTCGACGTCTTCGTTGCAACTTGTGACTTGCCTCTTTAATTATGCCAAAGAGAATTTGCAAAAATTGCATGCGATAAAATGTTGCTCTTGCACAAGTTACAACCAAGAGAGTCAGAGAGAGAGTTAAAGTGTCTTAAGGGTTGTAATTCGATGACCAAGCAAACATAAGCTTCAAAGCCATCATAACTTTGGGGTGACCAGTTCAATGGAAAAGCTCAAGAAGCTTTAAAAATCGGTCTTTAAGCTGAGTAAAAAAGGACTGAAAACCCTGTAAAATGAATTTTTAAACGAGTACTTGATCTAGCAACTGAATTTCAATTATATACTTAAGATCATTATATTCATATTTCTGCTTTTAAGTTGGGCAAGCTGGTCACCCTAATCGCCTCACAGCCTTTGGGGGTAGTTTCCAGCTCATCCCCTTGCCAGTTGAGGGACTTGTCGCATGCGATTTTCAGTCGCTCAGTTAGTCTGGCCAAACCAAATGGTTTGAGTTGCAAACAGCATGACTCAAGCACACAGAAAGAATGTGAATATGTGGCTTGTGGCTCTGGGGCAGGATCGTCAGACGCCGCTGCCGCCGCCGCCGCCGACATGTTGAGCATACTTATCATTATCATGATTATTACTCACGCAATGCGCACACGCAACATCGACATCGGTTAGTGTGTGTGTGATATATTGACAGCATTAATTCTGCGATAGTTGCGATTCATTAATCATAGATCCTTTTATGTATGTGGCAAACTATTAATTTCAGCAACACTCACACAAAATAAAGGACATGAGCCATAGCCTAAAGCCACGAATTGATCTTAATGGTGTGAACACCGAGAAGTAACAAATTGCACATATCAAGATCCACCCGCTTAACAAAAGGCCCAAGGACAACAGAAACAACAACAACAGCAACAGCAGAAAATAAAAAAAAAACCCACAAAAAAATTGTGTACAAAAAAAAAAAAAAAGAACAACAAGGAAAACCTAAAGAGTCGTAAAAAATAAGTTACACGCATGCTCAGCGGGTGGCGCTGCAATGTAATAAAACCTCCAAAGGAGGAAAAAAAAACGATGAAAAGAGATAGCCAAAGATAGATAGAGAGAGAGAGAGAGAGAGAGATGGTTACGTAGATATGGTCACATATCGAAGCTTTCGATCAGGGCCGCCAGTTGTTCGTCTGCCCCCCCTCTCTCTCTCTCTCTTTCTCTCCTTCACCCTGTGTGTGTGTTGAAAAATTCATTTTAATAAGCGCCCGTAAAATCAAGCTCCCCATATCTGTGCAATAAATAAATGACAATTATGAATTGTTCGCTGGGAAACGCTTGCAAACTGATCAACCAAAGAACCCTTCGAACCCTTGAATACTAACTTCTTTTTCGTTTTTGTATTTATACCCTGTAGAACTTGTTAAAGAAAGCTTGTGCTAGAAGAAGTAGATAGAAGACATTAAGAATAGAGCCAATGCAAAGTAGAAAAGTTTAAATAAAACTTTGTTTTTAATAGAAAATTCAATCATGAATCTAAAGCATAAATTTCGGAGAGTTTAGTGTAATATGGCAAGCCGATCTGAACGAACATTGTTTAATTGGGGCTTAGCTTTATTCTACAGTTATCGGATTCGATTTCCTTAAAGCATTCAAGTTGGTTTCTATTTATAAATCAAAGTTGCATTCATTGACTTTCTTTAAAGCTAAAATTTGGTTATCTATGATGATCTTTTACAAAGAAATAGAATCTTAATCCCCGAATTTACCACACAAACTTCTAATCTAAACTTAAACTAAATTAAAAGCACAGGCAAAAAGCCCTTTAACCCTGGTCGATAGATACCAATATAAGGAATCAGTAAAAGAAATTACCTGCAGGGTAACTAAGCGTCGATATCGTGATATCATTTTGAGAATCTTTTTTTTTTTTTTTTGTGTTGCAAAACAAAAAGCGGCGCCCCGCCTGGTGCACTATGAGATGGACTCCAGCACCGATTCCGATTCCGATGACGATGCCGATGCCGACTGTGTCGGGCTGTCGTCGTGCCAGATCATTAATTTGTTGTTTATCGCACCTTGTTAAAAACGCATTGGCTACGGCTTTAGCCATAGCTTAGCTATAGCCGTGGCGATGTCTCTGACAAGATTACATGGTGTGGAATTTGGCAAACTGAAAACAAAGTCTCCCATAGACGGGAGATAGAATATGGCAGTGTCGCAATTGCAATACTCTCGGGAAATACCCAAAACTGATAAGACAAGATAGAAATAAAATTTTATGACGACATTTCCATGATAGACAAGATAAGTTGGACAGCAACTTTTTTAGTAAGTTGGAGTTTTATCCTATCGAGAAAGGCAGGAAATCAGTTAAGTAGACATACCCTTTTTGCAAGGGTATAAAATGTGGTTAACACCTTCATAGAGGAATATTTGATTATTTTTGGGCTAGGCCAAGAATTGGTAGCTAAAAATAGATAAAAATTATAATCAATTTATGACTGTCAATGTTGACAATCCGCATAAAACATAAATTGAAAGCAAATATTTAAAAATCAGTGGGTTTTTGGTGGGTTTGGTCTTTATAAAAACAAACAAAAGCCATAAAAAATTTGGCCAAATCTCACCTGAGTTTAAAATGATTTTTTGAAAAAAAGAGGCGAGTTTTATTCGCATATAATTAGACGATTTCCGGTTAATTCTTTCTTTTGCGAAATTTTGAGGAGGCATATGAACTTTCAATCTCTATAAAATTCCATCGAAAAGTCAATTTGTCAACCTGATGCAAATATTATGAAAGATTATCCAACTCAACAGGTATAAATAAATTCATTAGAATTTAATCTTTTTTGCATACCTGTGATTATTTTGCTTTTTTTTGTTGTACACATAATTAAGTTTTATCTTAGATCGTTTTAAATGAAAAGTTTTTTGATTACTCGAGGAAATCTATACCATCTCAAAGATAGAAACCTAATCTAATCTTATCTCGAGTGTAAGAGAAAAAAAAATTACCACCAAACGAAGGCTTGTTTATTTGCTTTTCATTCATTCATTCATAATTTTGTACTTCCCGCAAACTTTGTACCCGGCTTTAATTTAAAACAAAAAAAAAACTACAAATACCAAACCAAATTTCAAAGATACTTATCGTGAAATGAATTTAGATTTTGAGTTTTTATTTTTTGTCATATTTATTTACTCAAGAAATACCGCAACGGCAAAAGCAAAAGCACTCATACTCAGTTCATTTTTGCAATTGCGCGTACCAAAAATGTCAACAAGTTTTTGAATACCCTCTATAGGGGAGGATAATGAGGGTACACTTAGTAGTAAGAATATGTGATCAAAAATCAATTTCATTTTATCGATAGCAAATTGTGGTTAAAATCATCGATATCCTATGCGATTTCTATATTTCAAACAATCGCCTATTAGTCTCAACTTTTTCAAAACAGAACAAAACTAATTTATCTTCTGTAAGAAACTTTTCTTGACACAAGCTGCAATCAAATGAGAATGGGGAAATTTCCGATAGGCTTTTCGATTTCTTTAGTTCGAAACAATCGTTGAATTTTAACACATTCGAAGGACAGGCAAAACTGATATAAGTTAACTTCTGGTAAAAGTCTTCAATAGCGGATTTAATATCTATCAAGATCATTTTTGAAAGATTTCTATTAGTTCTCCCATTTGTCACAGGGAACCTGAAAGTCGTCTCTCCTAGTGAGTTTATGGAATTTTTCCTTGCCTTTTTTTTTGTCAAATTCCACTATTTTCATATATTTTTTTATTGGTAGCTTTTTTTTTTGTTTTTGTTTTTGTATTTTGTTGTTTTCTATACAACTTTATAGGCATTGCCTCTGGTTGGTTTGCCTGGCTGTTTGTTGATTTATGCAAATTATTAAACGTTTTCTAATAACTCATTATGCCGCGTAAACAACCGCATCGCATGACCGGACAGAGAGGCAGAGCTAACTGCGTGGGGCGGGGAGGGTGTTGAGGCAGTGGCAGAGTTCCATTTTCATTACATGCCCAATTGAAGGGGCGGGGGCTGTCGGTCGGTTGGAAGGAGGGTTGCGGCGGGTACAATGTCCAACTACTGTTGCGTCTTTCTAGTTAAAGGAAAAAAAAAATTCATTACCTTTTTGTTGTTGTTTTTTTTTTTTTTTTTGTTTTCTAACACATTGCCAATATTTTGTTGTTATTGCTGTTTTTCCGTTGTTAGCTGTCAGTTTTCGCATCTGTCTACCGATCGGTAAAGTTTCATAGATGTCAAAAATTTTTTCCACTAGTTTTTTTTCTCCGTTTTTTTTTTTTCTTTTTTTTTTTTTTGTGCTTTGGTAATTAGGCAAATATTTTGTTTGTGGATCTTCATTTGCATTGATTTCTGTTTGAGGGTTTTTTTTTTTTTTTGTTTCGTTTGTGGCTCTTTAGTTTTTTTTTAGCCAAGTTTTCGCAGTTTTCTTCTTGTGTAATGTGTAATGTGTGCATGGTCAATTGTTGGGCTAAGCTTTTACTTTCGATTACCTCAAGTAACCTTTGCTTCAGAGGACAAAATAATTTCCCCGACTGAGGCTGAGGTAATTCAACTCTCTAAGCAAGTGCTTATAACATCTTCTTTTAAGTGTTTATTCGGGTAAGTCCATTCCAAAATGGTTAAGAACAAACCAAAAAGTCGAGAATCTCGAGTAAAAGAGATCGTCAGCAATCACTTCTTCAGCATACATCGTCTGAATTGCAATTAATCTAGCTAAAAATCCAGAAACTTATAGCTTATTGAAATCTGATTCCTTTGCTGGTGCAAGAACTTACCAAAACTTTAAAATGATTGATTATTCTGCTTTGCTTATCTATAATCTCTTTATAATTACAGCTGGGATCTCTGTAGCTCGCAATGAAGAAAAAGCAAAAGTATACCACGAAACTGATTTCTGTATAATGAATTTTGTGTCATTTGTCATAACTTTTATGCCAATTAATTATACCCTCTTCTCTTTCGCATAGAAACTAATCAGCCTAATGGAAATGATATTGGGACGAATTCGTCTAGATGGACATACATCAATAAAAGCGAGCTTTATACATATGTATCCTTGCCCATTTTGGTGTAAAGTCATTTAATTCTTTGTGATTCATCTAATATGCCATGAATTGTAGTCAAAAACGTGCTTTAGTGCTTCACAAACAAATAAAACTGGACGCCTAATTTAAATCCCAATTTTCAGAGTGATTCTCGTTTATGAGGTTTCATATCCTGTAATGCAAAAATATCTTATAGCAAACTAGAGAGAGCAAATCTTACTTGGTATCCAAAAAAAAACAAAACTTCTTTAATTCTTAGCCCATTTTAAAGTTGGTAAACCGAGTATTTTGCGCATTTTCTTTATTCCGTTGGGTATATAGAATATAATATAGTAATTGCATTTAACTTAATGGTTGGCAAATTAAAGTGCTTCGTGCCTTATTGATATATCTGAATAATTAAAACGTTTACTTATATTAATGGCAATTGATACTATCCATGGGAGAACTTCAATTCGCATTACATATATCTTAATTATTGCTTTAATCATATAGTTCCTTTGTGTGATTGGCTTGTGAGATTCATGATCTTTCTTTTTTGGTCTATATGCCAGCTGAAGTACAATGAATTTGAAACTCTCGAAACCCACGTGCCATTTGAAAGGGATTTGGAACATGTTATACATATATGTACATATGAACATCGATGTTTATGTTCAATAATTTATGGATTCAAAGATTTATCTAAAACGTTTTTGGAATGGTAGCGAAAATAACTGATTGTGTGAAGTGAAAATGGGTAATAGTTCCTGATTCGTCGACGTTGTGGGTTTAGCTGAGCTTTGAAAGTGCATAATCATAGAATAGATCGCTCTCGGAAAGAACCTAAATCATGTGAGCTAGACAAAATGCATTGGTCAAACTATAACATAAATCAAATGTCGCCTTTTTTTCATTGCCAAAGCGCCGCTGTCAGTCATTCATGTTCGTTCGTTCGTTCGTTCATTCGTTTGTTTGAGGGAGGCATAAAAAATTCGCTTCCTCATAAAAATTCCGCTAAGGCAGAAATATTTCTGTTTCTGTTTCTCGTTCTAGACCTAAAAACGACACCTTCCCTAGAGAGATGCCCCATACACACACTTACACACAACACACACACACACACATAGAAATGTTGTTAAACAATTAAAATGCTTTAAAAAGAGAGAGAGAGAGAGAAAAAAAAGGTGTATATATATGTATATACATATGGATGAGATATGCATATGCATTTGCTATGAGATGACTATGAGATGGCGACGACGACAACGACGACGACAACAACGACTAGTTCCAGGTTCCAGTTCGAGTTCTGAGCTCTCTGAGGTTTGGAGCTTTGGAGGCGATGCCGAGTCGCTGGCAATGCCAATAAACTGTTGTTTATTTTCACTGACGTCGGCGTCGCAGCAGCGCATAAATACATCCATCACACTGGCGGAGCAATGGACATTGACTTGGACATGGACTTGAACCTGGACCAAGACCACGCTTCGTCATCATCGTCGTCGGCAATTTATCTTTGAAATCAGCGCCTGGTTTGGTTCCTTGTAATTAGATACGCTCATCCCACACACTCAAACCCTTAGCACTCCTCCTCCTCCTCCGCAGATCTACACAATGGCAGGTGGAAAAACTCAATCTCGTTTGTTCCCACCCGCCTCTCGCCAAGCGTCTATTCTTTTGGAGGCGTGGCAACAGAATTAAGTTATATATTGTATAAGCCAAAGCCAAAACCAATTGTCGGTCGGTCCTACTTTCATTTGGTGGCCCATGTGTCTGTGACTTTGCATGCGCAATCAGCACAAATACAACCCCCTTGCCCCCCGCACTGCATCCCTCACCATCAATTACTTCACCATCTAACCATCCGTTTCCCTTGGCCTCTTCTGTCATCATAGCTCAGACTTTGTTGAAGTGCTAAAATGTAAATGCAAATAGTTTTGGCCTGACCATGTGTCTGCATTTGCATCTACATACCAACTAAGCAACCAACTTCATCTCCTTGCTACCTTCCTACCTTCCACCTACGAGCCATCTTCATCTATGTATGTAAATGTTGTTTAAAGTTGTTAGACTTGGGTGTTGGTCAGGTGTTATTGTTGTTGTTGTGGTCACCAAATGCAAAGCGAACTTTCATACAAGTTTTGGTCTCATTGTTCAGTAGGTCAGACGAGCATTGAAGATCAATCAATTAACGATTCCAAGTGAATTTTTAGCAAGTGTCATCAATAATATATAAAATCATTTAACCTAACTTGCCCTCTAAAGTTTCTTTTAAACTGACTCTTCTACTTTTTTCCCCAGTAAACAATGATCCTATCCTTACCCTTGCTTGCCATAATGACAACAACAACAATTGAGACAGACCCATGGACAAGGAAACAAGAAAACACAATCTACTATATAGCCGATTGCCGATATTGAACCAAAAAAAAAACTGCACTTGACCTCAGAAGTCACTATGCAGCAATCGGCAGTCCATCACGCAGAGCAGTAGTCAACGGCTGATGGCCAGAGGGATGGGGGGGGATGTGAAGAAGGGTGTCAGGGATGTGAGAGCCTCAAGTGGATTGGGATTCGTTAAGTAAACATGCCACGCTACAATGCTATTCTAAAAACCTGGGGCACGGGGGGCAACCCATCTACATACTCATAACCATTCCTTCATCTGGCGTCAGCTAGCACGACCAGCAAGTACCCATACACCATACAACATCATTATCATCGAGATTATCATCATTATTATCATATGCAGTCGTCTTGGACGTTGGAGAACTGTGTCGGCTTCGCTTTGCATCTTTTGTTCAATTTTAGTTTAAATATTGCCTACCTCGTATGTATGTATAGAAGATGTCTGTCTGTCTGTCTGTTGGTCTGCTGGTCTGTTGGTCTGTCGGTCGGTCCCAGCTGCCAATAGTGCATAGCAGCATTTCATCGTTTTTTGTTTCGTTCTTTTTCAATCAATGTACTCCCAGCAGAAACGGCAGCACAGCCACCGAGGAAGCTCGAACGCCTTCAGAAATGAAGAGAAAAGGGCGCTAGCCACTTCGAGCCGTTCATTTGTGTTTTTTAATATTTTTGTTAAATGTTTCAAGCGCGCGTAAATTAATCTCGAACTTAATTGCTTTTCGCGTTTTCTCTCTCTCTCTCTTCTTTATTTTTGCATTTTGCTACCTGTGCCTCACATTGGGCGCCATTTTCTGGCTATTTTTAGTGTGTCATTGTTTTGGACTTGGAGAAGAGCCTGCGGAGTCAAGCTGTTGGCAGAGAGTTAGTTCGAGTAGAAGATTGATAAATGCTTTCTGCTAGACATTTCTATTTGATTTGGTTCCTTGGTCTTTGGGGTTTTTGGCGCCCAATGTGTGCCTTATTAACTCTTCCTCTTTCCTCTTAAGTAACCATAAGAAACACCTTCTAACCGCTGTCCACTTATGCCAATTTATGCACAAATTTCCTTTCCTTGCGGAACGGGGCGGAAATGCGGCACAAAAAAATTTACTAGCCAAGCCAACAACGAAAAGAGCGAACAGAGCGAAGAGCGATACGGCTACAAGCCAGACCTAGTCTCTAGATCTAGTGGCATGATCCAAAGGCCGCCACGAGCCTAGGCTCCAGCAATTTTAAAGTCAAACGCGGCGGCGCGCGCACGATAACAAGATTAGAAAATAAGATTTATCTCATAGATTGATAGATTCGATTACACGCAGCGCACAACGAAAGAAGCGGTGGGGGGGGACTACGACTGGGGCGGGCTTATGGCGGCGTGTAATTACAACAAAAGCAACAGCAACAGCGAACAAGAACAAAACGAGCCCAGCATCAACGATTGAGGGGAAAAATCGAACCGTGTAACAAAGACAAAAGGCTGCCCATTGCCAATAAAGTCCAATTATTGTGGCATCACAAACCACTGTGCCGCACTGTGGAGGCCAACTCCTCACCTCTCACTCTCTCTCTCTCTCTCTCTCTCTCTCTCTCTGGCTGGCGTTTTAATGGACTTTTAACTGGTTTTTTTTTTTCGGAGTCTGAACAGCACCTGCACCTGCAACATTATGGCCCGATCTGGGGATCTGGGATCTGCTCAGACTGAGCCGGGCGTTGCATATTTACTAATTTAATAATTCAAAAGCATTTAAATTCCTAATCATATCTGCGGTAAAAAGCGACCGCCGCCTGTGTCTGGATTAGCTAGAGAAAGAGAGAGAGCTGCAGCCGGGCCAGATCAAGCCTGGCCAAGGCAGGACTTTGACTATGCGAAATGAATCGCCGCTTTAGACGCTGCAATTTGTGAAAATTTCTCACCATTCCCATTGTGGTGAGGCGGGGTTTTGGGGGTAGGGGTGGGGGCTTTGGGTCTGTTAGATTTCCACTTTACTGTCTATGCAATTTGTTGGCTAACTAGATGGCTATCTGTAGGCCAGTTTGTTGTTGCTGTTGTTGTTGTTTCTGCATGGGGTATTTACAAGTTCTTTGCCTGCTGCGCATTCATGTTCTTTTCGTCTTACTACTGCCTACTTTTCCAACATACATTTCATTCCTCTCTCCTCTCTCTCTCTCTCTCTATCTCACTCCTCTTTCTCTCTTTCTCGTTCTTTGGGGTTTATTTTCGGGTCTATTACTACTGCATTGCGTCTCATTAGACTCTAATTGCTTGTTCTTGACCAATTGAAATTATGTTTTCCGATCAAAAGGTTCCGCTAAACCATAAATTTTGGCCTAGTTGAAGGTGGAGTGCCTCAAATCACTCAAAATTGCCGGGCAACGTGAGCAAGGACATAGTACCTAGATCATGCCATGGACTGAGTTGGTGTCAATGTAAGGCTTTCTCTTCCAATCGTCTGGCGTCATCATGGTAATAGTATTACCATTGACGCCACTTACCCACGTCATAGTGCCAGTGCTCAAGGCCGCCTCATGTTGGAGGTCAATTCGACGCGCCGCCATTTAGTCTGCAACATTTAATTTTGCCCAAATTTTTTTATTGCTTTCAGTTTGAGGTGGCCCCCTCAGAAATGTTATGAGGCTATTCTTAGATGGAAGGCTCGTGGCATTTTATGAATAGCGTAAGCACCAAATAATATTTATAGCTATGAGGAGAGGGAGTGGGAAGAATAGTTTCATGGGCGCCATTTTGATTATTATTATTAGATTGGCCCAATAAGTTGGAGCCTATAAATAGTCAGATAAATATAATAATCCATCATTCAAGAGCTCACGCAATTAAATCATAGCCAATCAACATCTCAGACATTACTTTCATTTATCATTGGGCTACTAAGCCTTGTTAATTCTATATTCAATCCTTGGTCCTTTTCTTGTCTGCTTAGGCCGCAACCCTCTGGAATCATTCAATTAGAACTCAAATCATGACAAAAGTTTTTTCTTGATGTGCCTAAAGTTAGCCCAAAGGCACAAATTGCTGCGGGTACCAGTCGCTTTCGCATTACAATGGAAATCTGCAGTAATTGAAAGCAAATCCAAGGCGGCTTGACAAAGGACCTCACAAACACACACACACACACACGCACAGACAAAAAAGGCCTCATAAATAATACAATGGCAAAAAAAAAAAAAAGGATAAGCGAGATATTCAAGCAGAAGCAAAGGCAGAAGCATTTCGCTGTTGATGCCAGAAGCCAGATAATTGTCGGCAATCAAAGTTTATTGAAACGTGGCATAAGACAGGACATCAGGACACAGGCCCCGAAAGCGAGGGAAATTCAGTCAATTCAGTTTTTCATTGTAACAGCTGTTCTCTCTTATTTTTCTCTAGGGGAAACCGACCTCATTCTGATGTCTGGCAGACACCGCGTCGCCTACATCCTACATCCTACATCCTACGTCCTACGTCTGGGCGAAAACTTTTTCTCAATGAATTTGTGGCCAAGCGAAGAAAAAGTTTCAGACAGACCAAAATAAATCTGTCAACTGCAGCCAAATAATTTTCTAAAATATTCTTCTCCTTAATGTTGCTGGTCATTTCAACTTGGTCCTTGGGACAAAAATAGATAAAGTTATCTGAAGTTCATGTCAATTTCTAGCTGACTTTTACTTCCGAAAGAGACAGAGAGGTGCCAACTAGAATTGAAGTATATACATATATATAAATAGCAATCTAAAATCCTCTTGCCAGCTACACAAAACAAAACTTTAAGGTTAAGAATTCGCTCAATTGAAAATGGGAAAAAGGTGGGCAAGTTTCCTTTGGCTGAGTGAAATTTATGCAGCCTTGTTAAATTTTCACACACAATGGTTTTCCCCTTACGTTGGGGCCATTATTATTTCTTCACGCCAAGCGCCAAAGGAAGGAAACGTAAATCGCAATTTTCACTTTAAGCCAAAAAGAGGATTCCCTTCTGGGTGAAAATGGAAAATGGCTTCGTTTGGCTTTCTTTCGTGTTTTTCGTTTGGTTTTTTTTTTGGCTGGTGTGAAAATGAATTGCAATTTCCCTTTCTGTTTCTCTTTTTTTTTTCATTTCTTTTTTGTTGTTTTGTTTGGCCAAGGCCAGAAGTCAGGAGGAGCTTGGCTAATGGCGTGAAAATCTCCTGAGCTCAGCTGAGGAAAATGTAATGAAGTTTCAACAACTTTTTACGACTTTTCGATGTTGTTGTTGTTGGAGATTGGAGCAAAAGGCAGCACCTACTTGCAATTTGCTATCAGTGTGTGTGTGTGTGTCTGTGTGTGTGTGTGAAAATGTTTGCTGCATATTTACGGGCACTTTTCTTGTGCGTCGCCATGAAATTTTAATCAAGTTTTCGCTTCCGGTAATGCAAATTTTATGATTTTTTTTTTTTTTTGTTGCAAATGGCAGACATGTCTGCCGCTTGGCATTTCCGCTGCCATGAAGGGGGCGTGGCTTCCTCTTATTTTTTTTTTTTTTTTGTGGTTCAATGAACTTGACAAAATCTCTCCTTAAAGTCGGGTACAGCCACTCCTCCTGGCATATGTTTTCCCTTTAAATATTTAGTCAATAAGCCAAACAAACAGACAGACAGACAGACGACATCCGACACTTTTGACACAAATTTCATATGAATTATGACACTTATGAATACAATGTGGCAGAAACTATAATCCATTTGTCCCGCACACACGCACAGAACACACACACATCTAAGGAGCCAAGGATAATATTTACACAAAATAACCTTTTTAATGCGTCACACACATGGCTTATGACAAATGAAATTGAAATCGAAACCAGAAAAACCAGCAACTGCAGCACGTGATCTACGTAATAGATGATGCCAAAAGTTGGCATATGACAGCTCCATGAATATATATACATATATATATATATATATGCATGTATATTATATTGAATATTCCTGTCAACTTGGGTGGCTGTTCCATTGATTCGGGCAAAAGTCACGTGCATTTGACAGCTTATGAAATTTGCAAGTGTCAACTTGAATTGCCAGTCATTTGTATCGTTAATAAGAGAATAAAAATAGAAATAGAAACCGAAACAGAGGGAAACTGAAATATGTCAAATACTTGTCATTGGCCCGAAACGTGTTGACATTAAAGCAAGCAATTAGTTAAAGGACCTGGCTCAAAAAAAAAAAAGAAACCAACTCGACGCAGCTCTTAGACCATTTCTCCTCAACGATTTCAAGTGGTTTTTTTTTTTTTTTGTTCTTCTGTCTCTGATAAGGGCCTTGGGCCTTTATTTTTCTTGTAAATGTTTTTGGCGTCCGTTAGTAGATTTTCTCAAACAGTCGATTGCCGGGTAATGCGTCTAAAATGAACTTCAAACGGCGCCTCTAGATAAATATTGCCCCTCCCTCTCTCTCTCTCTCTCTCACTCTCTCTGTCTCTCAGTGATTCGTGTCTCCATAGATTGATATGTAAATTTAGTTTGTAGTTCATTGATGATTTTTGTTTTTACTAGGAAAAATGTTTTTGTAGACTAAATGCGGGTCGCTCGGGTAGGGGGATGACTCACAAGAGTTGAGTTGAATCATATTGGATAATGACTGAGGCAGCTGCTGCCAGACAATTAAAAGCCCCAGCACACGCCTACAACAAAATCAATTGAGAATATTGCAGAATATATATATGTACATATGTATGTGCAGTCATCGTATATATATATGACTTGGATCTGGACCCGTGCCAAGGCCACATGGAAGCATCAGCTGCTGCAACAATGCAAACCAAATTGCAGCAACGGACAAAAGGAGAAACTGGCAAATGCATTAAGCCGGTAAATTGCGGTAGAACAGGGACAACGACAAAGAGGAAGAGAGTGTATAAAACAGGGTGAAAGGGAAAGGTGAAAGTGTGCCAGAGGCATAGGCGGCAACGTGGTTAGCCAAGCGCAACGAAACCTTTTACAACGCCTACGAAAAAAATGCCCATGAACAATCCCAGGTAGACACAGTCCAGGACATAGATTACACCTTTTTTAGGTCCTACTTTGACAATAAATTATGGACAAATTTTATGCGGATTACATGGAGCATATGGGCAAAAGCAAAAAAGAATGGCAAAGGAACTAGGCCGTTGCATTTGTTACGCCTCATTTTGCAGCTATTTAAAATTGATTTAAATTTGCTATTAAATTGGTCAAAAGATGGACCCATAAATCTTAATAAATTGGAATTCCTTACAAAATAATTTCACTCCAAAAAATTATCATAGAATGATTCCAATATTCTGGTTCAGAGATAGTATATAAAGTTTTGCATATATTTGGGGGCCTGAAATGGACATTACCCGAACTCCCTCTCTTTCCTAGATGGGCTAACTCATTAGGCCAAACAAAATTCCTAGAATTCCTGCACATTGTCTCCAAAACAATAAAGAATATTATGATTTATTACACAATGTTTTGATATTGTCTAATAAAACAAGCAAGCAATAAATAAATAATAATAATAATAATACAATCAACCTGACCAGTTCTATTGATTAATGTTTCGACCAGAAATGTCCTTTAAATACAAAAGGACACGAATTCATTGATTGGACCCTGCATTAGATAAGTGTGGACCTCACGCAATGTTTCTGATTTGATTTATATGAGATTCACGAAAGCCAGTGGAGAAAGCAGAGAGAGAAAGCAAAGACCGATAGAGATACCCTGCAAGCGACCTCACACATTTACCTACCTATTACAGGTGCCTATGGCTACTAATTGACCAGACTTATCATCGCACCGCACACAGCTGGCAAATTAAGTTTTCAAAGAAACGAAAAAAAGGGATCCTGGCCCTGGCCCTGGCCTAATGTATGCGCAGGAATTCGTTTTTAATTAAGTACAACAACGCAGCAAAATTGATTTCACATGCCCCATGCCCATAAGTCTGCCCCAGCTCCTGCCCCCAGGAGCTGTGGTCTTATCTTCATGGCTGGATCTCTAAGAGATGCGATCGTGTGATAGCAATCGGCTTCTCTTCATCATGTTGTTCATATTTAATATAGTTTGTAAAATATATTTAGACATAGCCATAGGATCAGGTGGCAGGCGGCATTTGAAGTTGCCAAGTCATTAGCCAACAGGTAACTGAACAATTTTCTACATTTCGTTATAGTATAGAAATGTATGCTCCTTCTTCTTCTGCTTCTTCTTCTTCTTCGCCTGTTATTCATCGATTCCTCATCTTGGTGTTCGTCTTCTCTGGGCCAAATTCAAGCTAAAAGCTCATTTGGTTCAAGAATATGCATAAATTATGGTTTGTAGGTTCACTTTTTGGGAGCGAAAATTTATGCGTTTCAAGTTTTTAGACCCAGATTCGTATCGTAGAATTTGAACTGAAAGACAATTGATCAAAGCAATGATAATATAAATTCCAATTAAGTTTTTTTTTTGGGGTAGAGAATAAATAAAGTGAGACATTCCAACGGTAAAACGGCACTGACAATTACAAAAGAATAAATTTTAATTTCAGTTATCAATGGGAACCTATCTGGGTTTCCCACTTACCCTCCCCTCTCCTCCTAGTTAAGATGAGGTCTCTATAAAGCGAACATTAAAATTATGGCATATCGGTTGCCAAGACTTTTAGAGCCAACCAGCCAGCCAGTCAGCCAGCCAGCTCCTAATGAAATTATTAAAAATGCATTTACAACAACAACAAAAGGTAACCATAAAATGCTTCTTCCTCTTCTTCGTCGTCTTCTTCTTCTTGGTCATCTTTTTAGCCCACATAAATAACTAAAAAAAAAAAACCGAACTTGCAAGCAAAGTCATCTTCATGTCTTTAGTCTTAAGGCTGCCCCCAAAACTAATTATGCATTCATTTTGTTTGCCAACAATTAAGTGGCCCATGGGCGTGGCACATTTTTCATTTTGCTTATTAGTAGTCGGGAATGTCCCCTCAAGGGACACACACAAAAGCAAAGAGGATCGGTTCGGTTAGATCCTTGGCATAATTTATTATGGCCACGTACTTGATTTTTAAGGCTCATGGAAATTATTTAGTTGCTCAAATGACCAATCTATCTGCTGTAAATCGCTTAATGACCCAGTTAGTTCAAGAAAAAGAGTTGGCAATTTGTTATTAAAATGGTTATAAGAACTGCAACTAAAGTAAAGTTAACCCAACTGGAGCAACTTCTTTATATACCAAAAGGTAAATAAATTTTATGGCATTTTGTTTCAAATAGAAAGATCAAAGATTGATTTTGGAGTAAGTTTTGAGTGGTAAAATCTCTTATTTTTGGTAAGAAAATTGTTGGCAAAGCGGAATAAAATATCTCTTACTTGACAGATTAGCCACTAATAGAAATGATTCTTAACTTATCCCATATAAGGAATATTTATTCATTCTCTAATACACTTTTTCCATTAACATATTGAATTGAAACTTTGATCACAAGTTGCCTGCAACTTCTTCTATTAGAGATATAATCAAAATAGTTAATGAAAGATATGTCAAAAGTGATAAGAAATTATAACTATAACTTAACTCCTTTGGAAAGTAATCAAAGACTTTGATTTACCTGATTGACTTTCGATCAACGAAGAATTAGTTTTACACTAATTAATTCTTAATTATTTTTGAGTTCTTATACTTATTAAATACCCACCATCTTTTCGTCCCACTGATTCGCTGAGGATGAGGAACCGATTGGTTGATTGTTTTATGAGAAACAATCTTTCATGTCAACTTTTAAAGAAGTTTCCAAAGATGCTTCCTGACATATTTTTGACATTATGTTAATTGAGTTTAAAAACCAAAAATCTTGCCTCTTAATTTGGGTTAAACTTGACCATTTACCGCTATACGAAAAGTAAATAAATAAAACTCATTGCAATGTCAAAACCGAAACTGGTTCGACAATCAAATGACCATTTATAACCAGAGCAAACCGAAAAGCAGATAGCCACAGTTGAATCTAAACCAAGCAACCGACCATCCGACCAACCGACCAGCCATCCGATCAACAAAAAACACCCACGTCAAATACCGCAAATGCCGCAATTACTTTCTAAAAAAAACCAAACCGAAAAAAAAAAAAAAAAAACTGAACTGAACTGAATCACATTTCTTCTTTTGGTGCTCAAATGGTATCCTGGTGTCCAGTACAAGTGAATTTTGCACCAAATTAGGCGCCAATCGATTGAAAGGAAGCCACATGCTGTGGGCCCAAAAGAATTTCATGGGCGTTTTTCCAATTTCTAAGCAGGGCAGAGGCAAAAGTAAAGCAAAAGCAAATTCCAATGAACAAAGTAATGTAGAAAAACGCCTTATCCGGTCTACTGAGGAACGCATCCTCTGCCTCCTTACCCTTGCTGCAAGAAGGAGATGAGACATTGTAGCGGGGTGGATGGGTCCAGAGATTGGTTGCTTGGTGATTGGGTTGAATTCGAAGTTGGAATGGGGGGGGGGAACTGTCAACGCTTCAGCGCCAAGCCGCCGTTTTGGTCGATTGACCACCCAGGTTGAAATGTTGCCGGCAATCGGCTTCCATTTCTCTCTCCTCCTCCGACGCTCGATGGGCACATTCATTTGACAAACGGTTGACAGCGTTCCAACCGATGCGGATGTGCAAGTGGTGACCACAACAACAACAGCAACAACAACATCATCGACACCATCAGGCGACCACGACAGCGAACTTGATTTCTTATTTGAATATTTATTTCAGCGGCTGGACGACGCCATCCATCGATCGTGACAATCGCCAACGCAAGTGCAAAACTCTTCACTCTTGAATGTGGCCAACCAGACCAACATTTCATTACCCCACACATCCCCCACCAGCCACCCTGCCTTACAAATACACTTGACAAAAAACTTAAAGAAAAAGTGAGCTTAGTCTCAGGAAAAAGGTTCTCCAAATAAAATATTTACTATATTCCCATTTCAAATGCATTTGCAATCAAAAAATCTATATTGATTATGAACGGATATTGATTTATGATATGAGACATCATCATATCTGAGTATATTCAGTTATTTATCACGTTTGCCCCTCGAAGGTTGAATAAACTTCGTTTAAAAATCGAAATAACCTTTAACCGCTTTATGTGTAATCCAAAAGGGAAATGATTTAAAACGCCAATTTCTATGACTCATGACAGTAGTTAGTTTGATTTGTTTAGAATATATGAACAAGCATTCATTTATTCATTCTTTTCGATAAGCTTGAAATTTTAGAAACAAAACTGCAACTGCTGATGTCTCATATCCGGCTAAGAGCGGCCTTAGACATCATAAAAATGATGCATAAAATGCGTCTGTTTGGTGTTTTCTTTCAGTGTATTTTACATTGCGGGGGGCCTCTATCAGGGCCGATTAAAATTGACGTTTCAAGTTGCAAGCAGCCAATGCCCATCTCTCTCTCTCTCTCTTTCTCGTACTGGCCTCAACACTTTCTTTGACTAAACGTTTTCATTATTTATGAATTGATCAATTTGTTGCCGTTGTTGATGTTGTTGCACTCATATCACTTTGGCCCTGCAACTGCTGCTACTATCATCATCATCATCACCAGCAGCAGCAACAGCAATAGCAACAACATAAACGATGGGATCCGATCATCAACTTGCATCGTTTGGTTTGTTTGTTATGGCCATTAGCATCACTTGATAGAGTCGATGCGTTGCAGCAGCAGCAGCAGCAACAGCAACAGCAACAGCAACTGACATAATTTATTTGAAATTGTTTCCAGGCAACTGACCAAAGTATTTACTCAACTAATTTATGCACATTTCTTTGGTATTTTACAACACTATTTTGCTGCATCCTCTCCAGTGAGGCTTCTTTTCCATTGGGACCAAGGACAAGTGTTATTTCATTGACATACATTGGAGGAATAGGTGTTTCCTTAAGCCGCTATCTTGACCCCAGCTCCGCTGCTGCTATTGCTGCTGCTGCTGCTGTCTGTTGTTAATGAATTGAGCCAACTATTTGTTTGGCCAAGCAATTAACATTGAACTGTTAATTTAGGACAGTTCAGACTTTGAAGCATTCGGCTGTCTCCCTTGGAATATGTTTTTTTTTGTAGTTATTGCTGTGGAATGCGTGGAATAAATAATAATCACCAGACAGCAAATCCTCAAAAGGAAGGGCCGAGTGCCAGATTGACTGGCGGAATGGGGGCATGGGGCAGGAATGAAGTGAAGTGTTATTAGGGTCACTGAGACTTCCTTCTGCAGCAGCAGCAGCAGCAGTAAACTTGACGTTGTCGTTGCTTGTCGTTGCGGTCAACAGGATCCTGGGTTTCAAATTGAAAAACCGCAACATGCCTGCAAGGCATTCCCTTTGTCCTGTCCGCCATTAACCGGAAATGTGTCTTGCTCGCTCTCACTCTTTGTTTGTTTGTTGTTTCGTTTTGGCTTTTATTTAACATGACGCAACAGAAATTGCCACATCGACACAAAAGCCGAACGAGACCACCATGTCCTGTCAATGTCTGGTTAATGGTCTGTCCCCCTTCCCGCATTGAATGCATTTCATTGCCCTCGGGTCACACCAAGTAGCAAGTAGCAGCAATTCATTCATGACTTGTGCCTTTCTTTCACTCTCTCACTGTCATTTTGCATGTCAAATTCTGTCTCATTTATTTTGTTTGCCATCCACACACATACATACATAACTTTAAGGTATAAGGCATAATCGGTAAAGATTCCCCACCCAATTCCAATTTATGATCCATGACTAAAACGGATATGAAACGCACAAATGAGACTTCCTTTTTAGCCCATCACAAAAATTCCTATCGATTTCCAATTTTCGTAGAATTTATTTAATGAAATCATATTACGAAAATAATAAACTGCCATTTTTTTGCCATATCAGTCAAATATAACATTCCATTGGTATTTCCTTAATACACAAGTCAAAGGCAATTATGAGTGCAAAAGCCACAGATCAGACTTTCAATTCGAATACTCTATACCCTACCTGAGTGGAATAATTGAGTTCTTATGGCTTTTTGTTAATTTATTCAAGTCTGTCCAAAGTTCAAATCATAAGAATTTTGCGAAATATTTCTTAAGCGAGTAATCGCGATTAACGTTTGTTTGAGAACTGTTTAGAAGCTGATCTAGGAGATATATAAAAAGGATATGTGAGAGAAGAATATAAATTTGGCCTTGTTAAAAAATAATCTTGATTTGAAGGTAGTTTTATGAGAATAGTTGAAAAAGGATTCTTTTTTATGACCTTTTTTTGGAATCAAAGGTAAACGATTTTTATTCGAAATAACGCGTAAAAATATATACCTAAAATATTTTTATATGGATTAGTCTATTACAGATTCATTAAGTTTGACATTTGATAAAATTTGGAAACATTATTCAACGTGTTTAATTTTGAATGCGCTTTCGAAGATATTTTCTATACGGTCTTTAACAATAGTTAAAGCATTAAGCAAGATCACAAAGAACAGGGTAACACCTTTTTGCTTGTTACTCACCTTTGACTATAATCTATAGACCCTCCTCGCAGGGCATTTGTAACAAAGTTCAAGAAAGTGAAATAAAACAAAAGAATATATGCTTGATGGCTTCTAGGAAAACGGTAGCCGACGGGCAAAATATAGGTAACTCCCCACCCCCCCCAAAAAAAAAAAAAACAAAAAAGAAAAGAACGATTTCTTATCAATTTGTTTTATTTTTAGTCTTGGAATGTGTAGGAATTTACAGGAAATTGTCGTTGTGTCGTATCAAGCGATGATCTATTCAAGTGTTTGGGCCATTTCACGGATATGCGTACTTCTTGCCACAATTGCGACTTAAGATCGATGCTTTTAGTAGCTACAGGGGCAAGGGATAAGCGCGGAGGGGTAGAGGGCATTAGTTAGTCTAATCAGCTATGTTAGGCAGATAGATAAGCTGAATGGAGTGCAAAACATTAGACCGTGACCTACTACAAAGCTTTGCCAAATGAAACGTAATCGCAAAAGTTCGCTTTGGGATTTTGCTTGTTTTGGCCAAGTATGGCGCAATTGGTCAAGTCGAATTGCGGCAAAATATTCTTTCACTTTGATGGACTATAAACAAAATCTAAGGGTATTAGGGTGCATACCACCCGGACTAAGGTTTGTGTGGGCGACTTCCAACGATAGGATTTAAGCCAGAAGCAAACAAGTTATAAATTGGGTATTAATATTATAATTGGCCAAGACGTAGAATGGAAAGTTACGGAATGGAATGGAAAATAAACCTATAAGATTGAAACTATTAAGGTAAATACCTTCGATTGTTTGTCTATCTCTTACTCTTTCTATTCAAGGCTATCTACTACTTATAATAAACATTATCGATTGTGGCAAAGTTATCACTTTAATAGTTCTCTGAACACGTTTCGAACAGCTGACTTGAATTAGTGTCACGTTTTAGCTAGCTAAACACGCGATTTGTCTTTTTCTTTTAGCAGGACTCCAAGTGCAACTGCTCTGAGGATTTAATTCTTATGGCATGGCATCATCTCAGGCTGATAGCTGAACCCAATTTAGGCATAGTTGGACTTGGATTGACCAAAGATTAAATTTTTCCATCTCAGTGCATATTTCAGGCAATTACTCACACGTAGTGGCCGATTTTTTTTTTTAGCATATTTCGTGTGGTTATCAGCCATAAACATGGCATGACATCACTTTCACCACACGCCGATAAGACCCAAGTAATTAGCCTCTCATAAAAATACCATAGACTGACTATCATATTCATGGCAGCGAGAAATTTAGTCGAAATCGAGTACTAATAATTTGCCTTTTCCTATTAGGGGGGCTTGTTTTGAGGCCTGGTATCTTGGCCAATGTGATTAGGGTCTAGCCATTGGGTAACCACCCACCCGCTCACCTGCCTCCTTTCGTTTATCTTAATTATCGTGAAGAGTTGTAAATACTTTTCGGTATATGGAGAAAATACAATTCCACAAAATCGCATCGGATGATAGATTTTGAATTGTAGTACTAGGTCAAGGTTATATCGCTCCGATATAAATCCTGCCCTCAGTTCCGCCCCAATCAATGGGGCTTGTCAGCATTATGTGGCATTTTCTCTTTGGCCAATTCAATGGAACATAATGAGTGTAAAATAACCTATAATCGACTTTAAATTGATTAACTGCAATGATATGTAGTCGAGTTATTTGTAGTTTCTGATTCAACTACTTGAGAATTTTAAGGGGAAAGTGCCTATTAAAAAAAGACGAAACTACTTAACAAATTGAGCATATCAAGAGCCTCATATTTTCGAATAGTATTCACTTTTTGACCACCAAATATAGGTGTTTTTTTTTTTTTTTTTGATTTAACAATAATCGTAATCTTAATTTGTTTCAATTATAAATATATTATTATTATTTTATATGCCCTACCAACTACGCCTTAAGTACTTAAATTTTTTGTTGTACTTGGTGGATTCCCTTGATAAGGCGCACACGGGTTAGTTAGTTAGTTAGTTAGTTAGTTGGATGGTTTAGGTAGCCACATTCTTATTCTAATCAGCACACATTTCGATTTCGAAACACACTCACATTCCATTTGACCCTGACCATTGCAATATCAAGTTGATTTCCAAGAATTACCGGCATATATAGTATATACTATATATAGAAAGCATTCCTCAGTGATTCAGGAAGCGACAGAAATAAAAATGATCAGCCTAATACTGCAATTGCTTTATTGTGTGACAAGAATTTGAAGAACTTCCTGGAAATTTTGGTATTGTAAATTGGCAAACATTTAACCGATAACCGATTCATAACCGGTTTTAGTCAGTTCATTAGATGGCCAGTAGTTGAGCCTTATCAATGGCCTTTTATTAGGGTCTTACATGGACAATAAAGTTGTAATAATTATAATACCTACATTTCCCCAATATTATGCTCAAGAGGCGTGTTCCGGCCAGAAATCAATCAAACCATAAATTGTTAGTAAATGACCTTCAAAAGGTTTCAATGCCCAACTGGACGAACCTTGGCAATTAAGGGTAATTAGAGCAAACTCGGACATAGATCATGCTGTCAGCAATCATTGAAGAATTGATTGACAACTCCCCCCGGTTTTGAATGGATTTCAATCGGAAGTAAGGCAGCTGTTAATTGACCAAGTCTATAAAAATCTATCAGTTACCCATATAAATCACTCTTCATCCTCCGCATCCTTTGGTTTTTGATATAGACCGACTGAAGGAAATAATCTTTTGAGAGATTGGCACACGACGTTCCGCAAAAGGCGCAAGGACTTCAATGAAAATGAAATGAAGTTTTTAGCTAGAAAAAATTACATACCTATTAGGGTTCTACCCCCACCTTCCACTCCCTTACTCTCTCATTGTACTTACCTGAAATACTTATTATACTAAGGCCTCAATTATGCATGGTCTTCTGTCACATAAATTGTCAATTCGTTCTCAGGTGAGATTCCTTCACGTGCATTTTACCTGGAACTCTTTGTCTTTTTGTTGTTTTTTTTTTTTTGTTGTGCTAAAATCCCTCCCTGGAGTTTTCTTGGACTAACTACTGTGAGTTGTGCCTGATAAGCGGAGGATCCCTTTTTTTATGCTTGTTCTCAAAGTGAAGTGTTTTATCTGTCACTTGGTTCCTTACCTACAATTTGTTCTGCTGATAAGAGGCAAATCTTTTTGGGTGGCATAAAAAAACAGTTTACCTGAATTCAAAAAGCTTAAATGGCTACTAACTAGGCAAACACGAGCACACAAGAGAAATGCATTTACAAAAATTTACATTTTCCCCCCAAAAGAAAAAAAAAGAGGAGAAGGAGAGAACAAATTCTATGATCGAACTGTGACTACTTTCCAAAGTAGAAGCATAACAACAACAACAACAACTCTTTACCTCATTCGCAGCAGTAGGTAAATGCAATTATGTTAATTTCTGTACTAATATAATTTATGGCAACATATTTCAGGCAGTTTATGGCAGAAAACCCCACTAACTGACTGCAAGACTGACAGGCGACAGAAAACATTTTGACATTTTCCCAGAGATGAAGATGACGCCCCCAAACCCATTACCCCAACACACTGCCCCCTCCACACCCCCTCCCTTCATTCTTCTTTCTCCGCGCCCCTCTCTCATCACTATGTTAGCATCATATTTTATTTATAAATCAATAAAAAAGTCCAAGTTTTTTTTTTTTCTTCTTCTCTGTTGTAGTTGTTAAATATTCTTTACTTATTCAAATAAGCGCCTGCCATGAAGTCATCATCAACAGCATTGGGCATGGGCATCATCATCATCATTGTGATCGTTGACGGCGTCATCTCCACCCCACCACATGGCATCGCCTCAATTTGAGACTCAATCAATATAAAAAAAAAACTGGGCAAACTGGCATTTCGAAGTCACTGAGGCGGCATACAATAAACGTATAGACAATTTGCCTTCAATATGTATATATATATCGTATATATATATGTATATATACATCTAGGTAGAAACAAGAGCTAGTGAGTGACAAGTTTTTGTTAAAGTTCTTTTCGACACATTCCAATCATAATCGGTGTAAGCAAGTGGATTATAAATTTGATATGTACACTGTATGTTAATGATATATTAGAATCATTAGGGCCATATATAGATTATTAAGGCAAACGTAGTCATTAATTAAAATCGAAAGCTCTACAAATCTGTCAATTGAATGAAGTACTTCAACTACTTCTTATGGTCAAGTAACTAAAAACAACTAAGTTATACAGTTCTCTTCTTTCTTTACAACTTTGCTTACAATTCACAACTAGTTTTAGCAGTGCTTTGCAGTAGAACTCTTTGCGAAAGTCTGCTAAATATAAAACTTGGTGGCTGTTGAAAAAACAATTCAAACAACCTGCTACTTTTTAGCAACTAAAATTTATCTCGAACAGGTTAAGTTGCTATATGTAAGTTTAAAATATTGGTCAGTCAGTGTACAGATTCTTAAACTTAAACTATACTTTGGCTCAATTTAAGATTATGCAAGTTTTTTTTACATTGTTGGTCAATTCAATTCTTATAACTTTTAAATCTGTGTCTTGACAATGAGTAAATTGGCAGATGATTCAGAGACTTGAGACTTACTATTATAATCAAAGTTCTACTTAGTTTTAATCAATGAATGTAAGCGCCAAAAAGAATCTTTTGATATAGCGTCATCGGTTTAGCACTTGCTAGCAAATTTCTTTTTTCTTAGTATCGCACTCCAATGGAATTTATCAATCGAAAAGCGGACATAGAATTTTCACACTCAAAGTTATTCAAGTTAATATATGTGTGAACTCAAATATTTGAATTTGAAATTCGAAAAGTGATTGGGAATGATTCATTTGATTATAAAAGCAGAGGAATGTTGCCAAATTGGATCAGTCTGATCATAATTATTTTTAATGTGAATCTTAATTTTTGTGTGGTCCCCTTCCCCCCAATCTCTCTCTCTCTCTCGCTCTCCCTCCGTCTGTGTGGTTGGCATGGTCAATCTAACGGTTACTCATGTAGCGTATAATTCAAACCTGAAAGCTTTTTACTTTATCTGATTAACAGTATAAATCAAAATGCCCGACGATACCGAAACTTGGACCCAATCAAAAACGCATTAAAATCAAACAATTTGTCAAAGTGGCAACAACAATCAACGCCATTTAATTAGATGCCATTGATTAGCGTAGGAAAAAAAAAAAACGATCCAACGAAAAAGAGGGCTGGCCGCATCTTCGAATGCATTTCTGTTCCCCATGCCCCCTTCCAGCTCCTACTCCTCCTCCTTCCCATCTAAACCAGGAGAAAGAAACGAAAGACCAGACCACTTGAAAACTCGTCGAGCTTGACAAATTTGACAGGCTTGATTGAAAATGAAATGCGCAGCGTTTGAAAAATGCGTTTTTCTTCTTCTTTTTTTTTCTCCCGTCGCAGACAAAAGGCAGAAAGAAAGGGTCAACCCCAAAAAGAATTTCCATAGCGGCCACAAATTTTTTTTTTTTTTTTTTGGTTAAAAGCAAAGCTTGGTAACAAAAGACATGGCAGATGTAGCCGGACTTTCCG
Source organism: Drosophila nebulosa (assembly GCA_024703675.1). NCBI lineage: Eukaryota > Metazoa > Arthropoda > Insecta > Diptera > Drosophilidae > Drosophila > Drosophila nebulosa. The sequence goes on along the minus strand of CM045725.1, from coordinate 7,984,609 downwards.
AAAGTCTCATCTCAACTCTCAAGTTTTGAAAGCGGCAGCACAGTCATCTTCATGCAGCAAATGTCAAGTAGTTGGCACTTTCAAATAAAAAAAAAACAAATTCAAGAAAAAAGAAATAAAAAAAACACCGAAGAAAATCTTCATTTTCTCATCGGTTTTGTTGCAATAGGTGAGAATTTATGTAGATTTTTTTTCCATCTCTGTCATGGGCGTAGGGCCCGAAATTACATATTTTGACTAAATGCAAAGGATTTTAATTGAAAATTCATCTCAGCTGATTTTGCAATTCTAAGAAATGAAAATTGTTTATTTAGAAAAATTTAATTAAATTTAAATTGAAAATGAATTGATTTAGTTTTCAATTAATAAGACGGTTTTAATTTTGTTATGAGTAGAAAGAACTTTTAGTTGGTCTTAGTCCTTCAGGGAATCCCTTCTATTAAAACCTGCCATCACTTTCATAGGAATTTCGTATATTTCAAGAAACAAGCCTTAAAAACAACTTAAATAATTTAATATTATATAACACATTTCACACAAAATAAACGCAAAACAAATTCTTTAAGCAATTTGACTCTTTCATCTGAACTCGCCCCTTTTGAGTCGCCCATGGAATGTGCCCCTGCTACTGCAACTGCAACTGCTATGGTTGTTGTTGTTGTTGTTGTTGCTTTTACTTGGGCTATTTGTCAAATTGTTTAGCCTTTGGTCTTTGAACGATTGACAGGCCAACTAACTAAGCAACCAACTTGCCAGCCAAGCAACCATCGAACGACTGTTGCTGCGGCGGCTGTTGCTGCTGCTGGTGTTCCAATCTGGGCCTCTTTAGCCATTTTTAGTGTACAACATGACTTTTTGAAGGCAACATGGCAACACCAGACGGCAAACACTTGCCCCGAACTCCCAATGATATTTTAATATTTGGCCAAAAAATATTTATGACAAGTCGCTTAGTTGGTCAATGCTGTCAGCGGCTAAACAAAATTTTCCAGGTGTTGGCAAATGTTTAGCCAATACTCATTTTCCACCTGAATGCAAAATGAAATGAAATCTAGTTAACACCCCCCGGTAAAAAAAAAAAAAAAAAAGTGGGCAATAAAAACTAGATCGATTTGGATTTGTTTTGGTTTTAATCAGTTTTCCATCTCTTAGATTCTCCTTAACCCATATAAATGAATTTGGCAAGCAAAATAATCGTATTACGGCATTTCCGTTTTTATAACCACACTAAATGAATATTTATGACAACCACACACAAAAAAAAAACACAAAAAAAACAGGAATGCCAAAATTAATGATGACCAAAATAATTTGGCGCCATTTAAACGGCGCCACTTTTATAATGGCAGCAACTAAATCCAAATCAAAATCAAAATCACATTGAATTCGCTGTCATTCAACAAAAACAAGATATACTCAAAAACCTATCTGGGATATTAATGGCATCGTAAAGACAAGAGAAAACCAGAGGAACTAACTAACTGTGAAAGCAACGAAGTTTGTATACCCTTAAAAGGGACCTTAAGAGGTTATCTTGGCAGATGTATAACGACAATATCCTAGAAGACGCCCTTTTTGTCGACTGATCTGCCTAACTGATGATTGTATGGGAACTTAGAAATAAGTTAGAATGCCAAAAACGCCAAGTTTACCTGGTTTCTAAGGATGTTAGCTTTCTTTCAGCCGATTCACTTAGGAAATCAGAAAAATATTTAAATCAAATGATTACAGATTTATAAAGGAGGGCAGAAGGTATAATTACTATATAGAGTTAAATATATTTGGTTACATTAAAGGCTACAATCAACTGAAACTAATGTGGCTTGGTCAGGGCCGTGAGCACAGGGGGAGGCTTGGGTGTCCAAAGCCCCCCTATTTGTCGGTCGAAATTGTAAATTTGTCTTTGAAGCTATTGAATAGTTTTGGTTATCAAACAAATTATGGCGCCTTACATCGAAAATCGAAATTACAAAGAGTCTGGGATTAACCTATTCTACTTCTTAGCAATACTAAGGACCTATATAAATCAGTTTTCCAATGAAAGAAATACATTTTCGCTTGTCCACTTCGTAATATAGTTTTAATAATAACTTCTATAAGTTAATCTTCCATTATTACTCTCTTGGAGGCCTTTCTATGTCTTTCCTTTTAAGAAAGTGACCATACCCCAGTCTAAAAGTGTATTGAAAGCTGCGTATCTTAACCCATGACGGCATCAAACAAGCGTTTACGACTTCGCGCCTTAGAATAAAACGAATTCTTATTTATTTGTTTGATACTCTTGCAAAAAGGTATTCAAATATCTGAGAATGTGTTTACATACATAAGTATATACATTGTGTGTTTCGGAACCGGTATACAGATATGGTGGATTTAAAATTAAAATCTGACGCGCACTCAATTAAGTTTATTGCATTGCAAATCATGTCCGTAACCCATTTTTATGACAGTCGAAGGTGTCAAGATGATTTGTCAACAAGTGCCACGCCCACAACAAGTGCCCATGGACAACAAGCGGTCATAAAAACGCATACACAGTTAGGTTTTATTTTCTTGTCTATTTACTAGTTGCAACAGCAACAGCAACAGCAACAACTTGTTGCACTTGAATCTCTTTTGCCTCTTCTCTTTACGGTCATGCCAAAAACGAACTAACTCCTCTACAAAATTATGGAATGCCGCCAACAACAACCAACAAACCAACTGTCCCTGTCCCTGTCCCTGTCCATCGACATCAGACATCACTTCATCTCATCTCATCGAGAAACACACATTTTTGCTATGCGGGTGTCAGACAACTGACTGACTGCCTACCTGGCTGCCTACCTGCCTACCTGTCGTTGGACTTGAGCTGTTTCTTCTTTTTTTCCATTGAGTTCGACTTGTCAGTAATTAACCACATACTGACCTTCCTCATAGTTGTTGCCATTGTGCAATGGGCTCTAAGTTTTTGCACCTTCCGAAGTTGTTGTCTACCTGGTAACCTACTTGCTAACTGTTTAGCTCATCAACCGTTCATTGTCTTTGGAGAACTTTTCCTTTAAACGTCAAATGGGGTTAACTCTTAAAAATGTTCTAAAGGTGTTTTCGTCTTGATGCAATCAATATTTTCCAAGAGTCTATAAAAGTTTTTTTTTTTGAAAGAGACTTGTTAAGTCTTCGAAATGGGCGTAAAACGTAGTGCAACATTTTAACATTTATCAGAAGCTGCTTGAAATCTCTCACTTACTTGCAACTTGTTAAACAATTTAGTTACATATATGCGAAGTAATTTTTTACAGAATTTGTGTCAAATATTTCACAAACAGCAATTAGAACAAATTGAGAACAAGTTTAAAAAGTTAACGAAGACTTCGTTTATTCGAAATTACTTTCACTTTTTGTTGAGATAGCAAAGCAGAGATGAGATGAGAAGCCCTTTAACAGGTTAAATAGTTTATTTAATTTGCAACAGACTCACTGAGTTTGCGTGATTGACTTCAACAAATTGTAAACATTTTGTTCCATGTCAATAAACAGTTTTGCGTCTTATGCAGATTTCATTTATAATTCACAACAATTAAATTAAGCCCCCATCTAATGCCCCATAATGGCAACAACTGACGACAGACTTTAAGCCTGCACTTGAAAAATGCTTACAAAAAATCATCACACACACACTCCTAGAGAGAGAGAGAGAGATGGAGAGAGAGGGAGAGAAAGAGAGCGAGAGAGACAGCTAACCTGGCTTAAAGGCAGAGAGCGGCAGAGGCATTTCCGTCATTTAAGCAGCAGCTTAAAATGTTTTCTTCATTAGAATAACTGTCATAAAAATAAACGCATAAAATAAAAAAAAAAAAAACGAACACAAAAAATTATAAGCGGATCTAATCATTTTCCCATAAACAGCTGCCGAGATGCTTAAACACACACAAACACATACCGATACACAAAAATCTGCTTAAATTTCACCTGACACGCTAATTTGGCTAATAAACAAATCTCCCCTCCCAAAGACCCCTTCTCTATCCCATATCTCTCTCTCTCTCTCTCTTTGGCTTCCAAAAAATCACAAAATTCAGTTGAAATGATGTGAAGGCGCCACCGTTTTTTTTTCTAGGGGCGGGGGCCAGAAAGTCAACAAACGCAAGAAGAGATATAGAAAATATATAGAAATTGTACAAATATATAAATAAATACTTACTTAATATATATTTATTTGATATATATTTTATCTATCACATTCCTAAGCAACAGCAGCAGCAGCAGCAGCAGCCGCAGCCACAGCAGGTGATAGATTCGATTGAAAATGAGTGAGCAAATGTGAGCTTATGAGATACATTTTTTTGTGTTGTATTTGAGATACTTTTGTCATGCTAATTTCATTTGGCTTATATATTCACATACACAAACACTTAAAATATACACTTATACCCGATATTTAGTTGGTATGTGTGTTAGGGCATTGAAATCCCCAAGTTTTAGCATTAAATCTGTCTACAAACATTGAACGTTGAGGAACTGGTTTCAAAAAATCTCACAAGACGACAAGTCAACAATATAGGAATGTAGGCAAAAAAAGAATAATAATAATTTAGCCATGATCTAAGATCAGGATTAGGCTGACGAGAAGCGGAAGTATAGAATGGGGGAGAAACCTATGCGTCGTCTGAATATATATATATTTATATAAGAAGAGCCCAATTAACATCTTCTGTTCTGTTCTGAAGCTTCTGTTCCTAACACCAATTCTTAAAACGAAGGTCCTATAAAATGTTTCAGTATAGACTACATTGAGTAAATAATAGAAAGTTTTTATAATATTTCAGAAAGAAGTTTTTTTACCTTATTTTTCAACCATCAAAATGGCGAATTACTTGTGCGAAAATTGCATCTGAAATTAGAAATTATAATGCCAAAATACTGTAAGAGAAATGTGAATATTTGCATAATGATTTAACCTGAATTCAGTCTTGAAAAAGGCATACAACGCATCTTCTTCCTTCTTTCTACCCCACCTTTTGCCCTCCAAAAAGAAGGTCCAAGAACGAGAAGCATAATTTCATATATGGTAAAGAAGAAATGAAAACCAATTTGATTGACCAATTAATTAAGCAATTAGGTAATTAACATTAAGTCCAATTTAAGGCGTTTATTTAAATAACATTTGCAGACAAACTTTTAAGAAGAAAGCAAATAATTAGAGCATGGATAATTAAGAGCAATGTAAACTGCTAAAGTCGGCTTATTTGGGCTTGGGAGAGGAATAAGGTTAACAAATCATTTTGTTTTTTCAAACGTCATCAATTACCAAATAGTTTTGAAGTATAAACTAAAACTTAATAAATTATGGCCTACGTTTTATGCTAGCTGATCAAAGGAACATTCAAGGCTGAATCGGCCCTTTGGCAGACGTATAAAAGAGGATCAAATCTATAATTAATAAGAAGAACTCACATATCAAAAATTTTATCAAGTTAACTGGTGCCTTTCTTACGAATAATTAATTAAATTTGTCTTGCAAAACGCTTGTCAGAATAACCAATATTAATATATAATTTTAATCTGTATCTAAATCTATTAACTTCATCCTTAGCTTCAACAAACAGATGAGAAAAAAAACTTGGCCACTTGCTTTAGGTATTTTTTTTCCTTTTTTCTAAATTGATTGCTTAACAAATTTATTTTTTGTTAAACAAATTTATAAATTATTACTTTTAGTGTATAATAAAATTTCATTAGCAGCATTTTTTGTTGTTGTTGTTGTGCCTTTTGGCGTTTTTTTTTTTTTTTTTTTCGACTTTGGCGTGCGCAGACGGCGCCAGTCTCTTGTTTTGGTCAAAATCCGACTTGATAAATCTCTTGGGTCAGTCGCACTTTTAGCCAATTTGCATATGTGTCAGCGGCAGCAAAAAAAAAAAATAAATAAATAAATTGAGACTATGGATATTCACACATTTTTTTTTTGTCAGTTTTTCTTAATATTATGTGGTTGCTGTTTCTCTATGTTTTCTTCAATTTTTCACTTAATTATTGCCAGACATGTCATAAATCTTCTGTACTTTACATAAATTAATATGAAATACTAATTTTTATGTATTTGTGTGTGAGTGTGTGTGTGTGTGTGTGTGTGTGTGTGTGTGTGTGTGTGTGTGTGTTGGGTAGAGGTTATGATTTATGCTCTCATGTCAACATCTACCGTTGTCGAACATCTATCAAGGCATACAAACGAAATGGAGACCCACTCGGAGCAGTTTCCCATCAGAGAAAAAGTGTGATCGCACCCACGCATTTTGCCTGGGCTTTACCTATGATCTTTTTGTTACTCTCTTGAGATGTTAATTTATGATTATCCGCGACATATTGAGGTCAGATTTACACATTGTTGTCACATTGTTGTTAGATTCTTATCAATTGTTACATGATTTTCATATTAGCAATTTGAATTTTTTTTTTCATATTGTGAACATATTTGAAGGCTAGCTAAAAATGTTTCCGGCATTGTTTGAGAAAAAAGGTCACAGTAACTTCTACAAATATGGAAAATTCCATAGTGAAATCCAGTGAAATCGTTTGTAGATTTTAAATCAATCTATCATTCTCTAATCCAATGAATCTACAAAGAAGATGATTTGAAAGTTTTTAAGCCACATTCTTTTGAACTTGGAAAATAAAGATTTCCAAATTCATAAATAAATAATAGCAAATATATAATCAACTTCAAGTAAAAGTTTCATTTGTATTTTAAATGAGTTGCATACAAATGATTTTCGAATAACCCTAAAGCTTTGACTAAGCCAGGTTTTGAGTATAAAATATTTCTGGCATTAAGGTCGAATTTATTAGGTTAATTTGTTAAAACTTTTCTTAAGAATTGATCAGGACTTTGAGACAGAGACAACAGGGACAAAAACCAAAGATTGTTTGGTTTCTGGAACGACAAAAGTTCCAAATTTCTTAGTCGAACAGTTTCTTTAGATTGGAAAACCATCGCAAACAAATGTTTTCGGATCATAAACATCTTTGTTGTCTTTTAATTGGTTTCGGTTTGAAATATTTAAAAACTTCATTAATATTTGCGTTTCTTTTATATTTTAATATTTGTTTTAGGTTCAAAAACTTCTACTTACCAAAGTGAGGTCTCAAACCTTAATATTTTTCAAAAGTCTGCTGTTTATGTGGAATATTTTGAAAAAGAAATTATTCTCTAAGGTTGCTGTAGACTAGTATTTGAAGGGCATCTGAAACATATTTACCTTAGTTTGGGCCACGATTTGACTCTAAAACGTGTAAAGATTTACCCCAAATTTGTTTTCCCAAGCCACTTAAAGCTTAGTTGCCCATTTTTGAAATAAATACTGCATGTTTGTATTGTACTATATGTGTTTCATATTTATTATTTTCAATTCGTATCGTTTCATCGTCATTCGCAAATTGCTCATTATAATTACTATTATGGTTATTATTTGACAGCAGCGAATTATAAGTTGCATCATCATCATTATGATGATGATGATGATTATTCTCGTTAACAACATTAATATTTGCATTTAAATTATCAAGATTAGGTTGTTCTTGTTGCTGCTGCTGCTGGTGTTGCTGGTGTTGCTGGTATTGCTCCTGCTGCAATTGTTGTTGCTGTTGCTGGCTACGAAGTAAATGCTTTACAATATTTTCTTCGTGCTCACCTTTCGGTTTGTCCTCGTCATTATCTTCTTGTTGTGGGGGGGAATTTGCATCAATGTGATTATGATTATTATAATGATAATCGACTGTAGTTGATGATAAAATGTCTACAGCATTCATGCTCTTGTCAATTCGAACGTTTAATTGCTTATGATTATTGTCAATATTCTCTGTATTGAACTCACTCCGGCTATGGCTATGGCTATGGCTATGGCTATGGCTATGGCTATGGCTATGGCTATGGCTATTGCTATGGCTATTTGGACTATCGAACTTAGTGCTAGTGTCTAAACTACTAGAATCAGTCGTGCTACTTTTAGTATTCATATTATTATGCTCGTTACTGTACAAGTAGTTGTAGTTTTTTGGCAAGGCAGGTATTGCAATATTAAGAATATGGCTATTACTATTAAGATTTAGGTTTAAGTTACTATTAACATAGGTGTTTGAGTATTCATTTTGTTGTTGCTGCTGCTGCTGCTGCAGTTGCTGTTGCTGTTGCTCTTGTTGCTGCTGCTTCGCTGTTGCTGTCGTTGCTGCCGTTGCAGTTGACTCAACCAATTGCATATCGGCAGTAGCTTGATTTGTTGCTGCTGAACTTGCAACTGAACGTTTTCTACGCCCACGTTTGCGTCGACTGGCCGCCAACATGGCCATCAAATTGAGAGCCGATGGCGCCAATGAGGCTGCTGTTGCCGTCAATGCCGTGGATGTTGCTGTCGACGACGACGACGACGACGACGACGACGACGATGATGAGGATGCTGACGATGTGGCTGTAGGCAAATGCTCAACGGATGCCGATGAGGAAGTGAACTCATCCTCCTCATTATCCAGTAATTGCTGACGTTCCAATTGCTGTTGGCGGCGTCTTTGCAGGCGACGACGACGACGGCGTTCCAACCAGGTTGCATTGTTGTGATGATGACGCACTTCCAAATTTTTAGGTTGCGGCTTGTGCATGGCACCAACAGCAATAATATTGTTGTGATTGCTGTTATTTCTGCGTTGTTGCTGCTCTCGTTGACGCTGGCGATGTTGCAGCTGTTGTTGTTGGCGATGTTGCGAGCGTTTGCGATTTCTTTTAATGATGTCCTGTTGTAACAGTTCGTCATCGCTTAGGTTATTGTTGCTATTGTTGCTATTGTTGTTGTTGTTGTTGGCTTGATTGTAGGACTTAGGGCTATTGTTATTGTTGTTGTTGTTGTTGCTATCGCTATTAATACTTGTAGTTGTTGTTGCTGCTGCTGCTGCTGCTGCTGGGCGACGTTGTTTAACTCTTACACGCCTTGTGCCCGTCACTGGCTTAATTTTCTTGTTGCTGTGTTGTTGTGTGTAGGTCTGGTTGTTGTTGTTGTTGTTGTTGTACTGGTAGTTGTTGTTGTTGTAGTTGTTGTTGTTGACGTACTAGTTGATGTCGCTCTCGTTCTTGACAATTTACTACGAAAATCCTTGGCCTCGGCACGATAAAAGAAGAAGCAAGCATTTTTCAGGCGATGCAATCTTTTTCTATCCTTTGGCCCAATTGGTCTAAAGTTACGTTTAATGCCCACACGCAGCTCCTGATTATAGGCATTTCTATACTGATAATAACCCCGATCCATTGATTCCCTGAAATGGCAATCGTTTGTGGCGTTTCTCTATAGAGAAAAGTGAGCAATCAAAATGAGAAGGGAAGAAAGAGAGCAAAGTAAGAAAGAGTAAATGTTAGAGATGCATTCATTTATGATTATCATATTAGGGGTACTCTTGCAAACAGAAATCTTGAGAACAAATTAATTAGAAATAAACAGAATTTAAAGTAAATCCTAACTCTTTCTGGGCTTTCTATTAAACTAGTGACTCTTAGTTGATAATCATTTTGAAACTTACCTTTCCAACAAGTCGTCCTTGATGAAAGCACAAATAGTAATTTACATCCTTGGCATAGATTGTGATCTTGAAATCTGGATCCAGTGCATCGCCAACACTGTCCATTTTGAAGGATTCTAAACGAAATATAAAAATCAAATTAAATTTAATTAATTATTAGCAAATAAAACAACTTTTGTGGTAAGTTATTAAATAAATAATAAATTTTAAGAGGGGACGGAAGGAAAGGAAAGGTATGTGTAGGAGGAGTAGAGGGGTAATGGGTGGAAGCACTTAAAGATAACCCAATTAATTGAAAGGTTTTCGATAAAGTTATGAAAGGTTTGATTAGTTTTTTTTTTTTTTTTTTTTTTTTTTTTTTTGGTGGCGTCAAGAAACAAAAACACATGCTATAGCCCTGCCCCCTGCTGCCCCTCCCCCTTTAGTTTTGACATGATCATCTAAACAGTCGTTGAACTTTTTGGCATTACTTCTCCACTACTATTTCTTCTTTAGCGTTTTAACCCTGAAAATGTGTTAAAACATTTATGAGTTTTAATGGCTTTAGACGAGATCTTTTGGCCACGTTCTCGTGGCATGCCTTAGGGAAGACCTTCAATTGATATGGCCAGAGGCAACGCCCCAAACAAACATAAAACAAATCGATCAAATTGCTTAAGCTTCAAGTATTCCCCTTCCCCCCTACCCCCCACTCGATCCCTTGTCAACACTTTTGATAGTTAGTTTGGTTGGCTTGTGTTGGGCTGGCAAAGTTAGTTAGTTCAAACTGATTAGATAAAATGCCAAAGTGACAATGTGTTTGACTTATTAATTTATGGTAAAAATGTGGGCTCCCCTCTTTCTTCTCTTTCCTATTGTTTTGCAGTGTGTGTGTGTATGGATGGGTGTGTATGTATGTGTGTGGTAAGGAATTTTCCTTCCCACCAAAGTGTTGTCACTTTCGTTTAGAGATCAACCCAGTTTTGAAGGCCGCTCCTGAACTTGAGCAAACGGCTTGGAAAAACCGCACAAAACTCAAACACAGAAGACGAAGACGACAACGAAACGAAATGAAATGAAATCAAACAGCAAACCGCAATGGCGCCGCCAAACGGACGGAGACTGAGAGCGGTTCATAACATCAATCAAATATTAAATTACCAATAATTTAATTAAGCACACAATATGCACAGTCCGAGACAGACGGAGACAGACCATAACCGAGACAAGAGTTCAAAATGAATGCCAATTTAATTGAAATGCCAAATGAAAATTTATATATGTACAATCAATAAGCAGAACTTACGTGCCAATGAGATGTCCTCGGCGGTCACTTTGCCGTGCGCGTTGATGTGCAGCGCACGATCGTTGTGGGTCATCAATGTTAATATGTATTCGTCCGTTTTTGCGCATGTTGTTAATACAAGAGCAAGCATTACCTAGATGAGGAGAGAGGAGAGAGGAGAAGCAGTTAGAGAAGTTGGTGATTAATAAAATCAATGCAGATGCGGCTACAGCTACAGATACAAATACATTTGCCTTAATCCTAGTTGGCAGCCCTTCTTTAGGAACATGCCATAAATTACGATTAATACGATAAGCTTTTTCCCCTTTCCTCCCCCCCTCCTGCCTTTTCGCCACGAACACATGTGACACCATAAACGTTTTTAATGGCAAACCATTTAAAACCTATGGGAATCCTGACTATTTCCAGTGCGTGTGATGTGTTTTTCAACTCAAATTGGCGCCCAACGTGAAAACTATCTAACAAATTCCACTTGGTCTAGGTTCAACCACAACAAATCACGTGTCTAACTCATGTTAGACTTATCTAAGACACGTTTTTTTTTTTGGCTACCAAGCAAAACAATTTGCATATTAAGCCAACAAAAAAAAATATATTAATGATATCATATAAATTATCAATACTTTTGTTTTTTTTTTTTTGCAGAGTCAGCAAAACAGCCCCCAAAAAAAATAAAAAACAACTAGCGTAACGAGTGCAAATCATCATCATCAATTCATTGGGCTGCTTAGAGCTTAGATCAAATCCTCATATATCATTTGATACAGCACACGGCACTACAATACATAGGCCCCCTTCTCTCCCCCCCCCCCCCTCTATTACTATGATATTATGGTTTATTTTTAGTGGCAAATGCCACTAAATATAGATACTACATATATGTATATAGACAGAGCTTATGTGGATTTTAGTTTAAGTACAGAATGCTAACTAATTGACCACGCCAAGTCCAAGTGGCTGTGGCATTTGTGACCAATCGATTCACATTCCAAACCACTTGGCAGCTTGTCAACACACATTTCATCAGTTGTAAAGAAGTTGACAGAATGTCAGTCCCTCTAACACTCCCTCTGCCTCCCTTCCTGTGTGTAGTTGTGTTTTGTGTGTATGCTTGGCCAGCGACGACCTTTTCCATAGTTCAATGACGTTTTTTTTTTCTTTTCTTTTTTTTTTTAATGTAATAATTATTATTATTTTTCGTTTATTACTATTATGTTCAAGTGGGGACCCACAGCCAAGCCAGAGCCACTCCACAAGCAGCACACACACACACACACTCAGATAAACTCAAAATATTCCCCCACCCATCCCTCACTTCACTCATTTGTGATTACATACACTCGATTCAATCTTGCAGAATGCCTTAAATACTTTTCGTTCATGATAATTATTTATTTTTGTTTTTTGTTTTTTGTTTTCCGAAAGTGGAGTGTTGAAAACCAATTTTTGGTTTTCGTAATTGAAATTGACAATCGCCAGATGGTATTGAAATTTATTACAATTTATTATTATAATTTTTTTTTTTTTTTATGTTGCATTGGCTTGATCTGGGCCCTTTCTAATTCGAGTTTTTGGTTTTGAGTTTTAGGAAATTAAACGATTTCCCTTACTTTGAAGCTCTTCCGACTTAAGTCTGCCCAGCAAAACAGTTTATAAAAGACAACTACTGATCTAAGGTACAGCCATTCTTATATATATAGTTTTATTCGTAAAAGATCTCGACACTTACCATCGGTATAAAAATAATCCTGACATTGGGCAGCGTGAACTGTTGTAACCTGTAAAATATGAGAACAGAAAACGACAAAATTAATTTCACATTGATCATAAGAAAACGTGGGAGATCAACTAAAAATTTGCATAAATCATATATTGAATTTTGAATATTTCATATTTATTTTGATGATTTGATTGCTTTTCAATTCAACTTCCGTCTGAGATCATGACTTAAAACTTAAATTTGTTTTTTTTATTTTCGTTTGTTTTTTTGATGAGATGCTATGAGTTTACTGAGTTAGCCCTTTTCCATATGATGCATGGTCAATGTCATATATATATACAAAAAGATATAAGATATAATATATATATGTGAAAACAAAAATAAAAAAGCAACAACATGAAGTGGCCACTCAGTAAAGAAAAAGCCAAGAAAACGTTTCTATCGATTGATTTGAAGAACTATTGTTTGGAGGCTTTTTAACTATAAGAGTGACTTGGACTTGCATATTTTGTTTCACGACTAATCCCACCCCACCTCCTGCTCCCCCTCAGAACGTGTGACAGACCCAAAAGGTCATTGATTTCAGCTTAAGGCTGAACTGAACTACAAAAAAAAAATATATATACATATATATAAGAAAAGAAAAGAACTGAGAACTGAGAAAAAGAACTAACCAGAAGGGTAGTTTCTTGAGACGAAGGTCTTTGCTGTTGTTGTTTTTTGAAAAGTGAAAATCGCACACTTTAGCCAAAGAAATCAATATGAGAGCGGGCGCGGAGAGGTGTTGGGGGGAAGGAGAGCCGCAAGTAGAATTCAAATTGCAGTCCCAAAAAAAAAAAACGAAACTAAACCATTTTGCCCTCACAGTGGGCAGTCCCCATTGGAATCGAGGGATCAAGAATGCCTCTTGACCGAGTTGGACCGAGTTGGCCGATTTTTATCATTTTTCAATTTCACAGCAGACAATAAAGTTCCATTTGAATGAAATGACTTTGAATTGGTTCTTGCCCCTTTGGCAATTAATGTGGAGAGCTTGCAAATTTAGTGAAGAAATTTATGTTTAGCTTTGCATTCAATTTAATTTGCTGATTTTCATATGAATTTCACAAATTCTTTGGGGGAGTTGGCGAAATAAAGCTGACTGTTCAGATATGTATAATATTATTTAAGCTTTCTGGCGAAACATGCTGATTGATTTTCAACATCATGCTCAATTACATGTGAGTTTTGTGTGTGTGTGTGTGTGTGTGCCACAGGTAAACACTTTTCAGCACATTTCAGAGTTTCCCTGAAATAATAATATGTAAACGTCTCTCTTCTCTTCTGTTCTCTTTTTTGTTCTTTTCTAGCGCCAGATTTCTGAGGTCTAGCAACCGCAAACCGAAACTGAAACCGAATTCTAATACCCATAACAAAAGCCCAGATGACCCGCCCCTCTACAACCCAAAAGTCTGTCTTTCTCACACACTCTCTCGCTGACGCTGTCCCTCTCTCTCGTTGTTCTGTCTTCTATTTTCATTTCTCATGTATGTAATTTGATATCACCTTACTGTCTCTCTCTCTCACTCTCTCTCTCTCTGTGTCTGTCTATGTACGATGGGCTCCAAGTGGGTTTTTGTATCTGTATCTGCGTCCATGTCGGTGTCTTTTTTTTTTTGTCTGAGTGTTTGTGTGCTTTCGTTTCGTTTCCTTTACAATGCGACTTATAATTACCTTTTTGGTATGCAGACAACAGAAGCATAAGAACTTGAATGAAGTCTTTAAGTAGTAGCGACAGGGTTAGGGTTAGGGTTAGGGTTGGGGTTAGGGTTAGCAACAGGGACAGGGACACAATATGTGTGTGTTTGGAATAATGATTAGCATTTCTGTTTAAGGACCACCTATGTAGGTCTCTCTCTCTCTCTGGCAAGCTTTTTCCAATAACAAAGCTTTGATCCTCTCTAAAGTTTCAGCAAGTCAGCTAGTCTCTTGATCTATAGTCAAGGAGTTTCTCTTGTTTTCTCCTGGGACTTTCTAAGCTTTTCACATCTCGAAAGCTTTAATCTTTTTTGTATAGGAGCAAGCTTACTTGCATATATTTAAAACATTTCCATAAATACCTGTCACCTCTTAAATCTTAAACACTTTTTGAGAGCAGGTCTATCTATCTAATCGCTCAGACACAACAATTTTTTTTTTCTTTTTCTATTTTTTGCCCAAGTCTTAATTAGTTTTGTACATTCGATTAAATATAGGCAAGTGTGTTGGTCAAAAGTAAATAGCAAGAAGTACGCCAGCAAAAAAAAAAAACAAAATCAACTTGTCATTTGCCACTAGATAAACAAATACAGGTACACATACATATACGAATACATATACATATGCATATAATAACTAACTATTGATTTAGTCGAAACTAGTTTTGGGCACGTGGTTTATTTGTTGTATATATTTCATGGACCTTAGCCCACTTGTTGATTTGCAATTTGGCATCTGTGGAATGTGACAACGATTAGATTAGACAACCGAATAACCGAAAAAAAAAAACATAAGTAAATGCTAACAAATTGTGACGGAGGTTAAGAGATTTTTGTAGCACACAAAGGCAAAGGCACGAATAGCCCGCTTTGGTTTGGGTTTGAGGCTCATTCATATCCTTAAGTAGCTTCTGATTGCCGACACGTGCGTTAGCTCGGCCACAAAATCAGAGGCCATCAATCATGTAATCGCTTCATAATAATTACAATTACAAAAAAAAAAACTGACGCACTCTTCCTGCCCCTCTCTCCCTCTCTCTCTCTCTCTCTCGATGGTAGATTGATCAAGTGTGAAATGTTTTCTTTCTTTGCTTTTTGTTACTTTAATTGTGCATGGAGTTGGTCACCCTAGAAGAAACGTTTTCACTGTTGGCAGTTAATGCAATTTCAGTTTTTGCGCTTTTGTTTTTAGGGGTTGCTCCCAAAACCGATGTTATTTAATCCTCTTGCATCATCATCATCATCATCATCCACCTTGCACATTTGCAACAACCCTAAACCAACACCCTCCCCTCTCACCCTCTCTCTCTATCTCTCTTTCTCTGTCTCTATCGCTTTCCGACAACAACCCTACTCCGGAGTCCGAGCTAAACAATTCCGTCTCCCAAACGGCTGCAAAATATTCCAAACGTGGCTATGCATTTTCATTTCATTTCATTTCATTGGAAATTTTAACTGACTTCAAGCAGAAAGTTCTTCAAATAGTAGAAAGCATATTTTCTAGGAATTCATTTAGACAGGGAGTATCCAATTTATGGCTTTGCTGTGACAGATTTTTACTTAGAATAGAATATTTATTGCAAGCCTTTTCAGCAGTTCTTGAGATAGCAAATAGAATTTGGACAAATTCTTTGCTCGTAGCAATTATTGTAGACACTTGATGTGCCGCCTATCTATTAATTGTTTACCTCGCTCAGTCACTTGAACTTGTGGCGCAAATAGCGCAACGCCCCAAAAAGAATTAAATCAAAAGAGGGAATGAAAGAGTGTGGGGAGAGGGGTGGAGAGTAGACAATGGAAAGGGTTCAGTGCACCCCCCCAGTCAACTAGAGATAAGCAAATGTTGTTAAAAGATACACCGAGACGGCAACTACTTGATTACTTTGACTAGATACAGTGTCAAGGCTAGGGTCTACCTCCTCCCACTCCCCCTCAACCCACTCAACCCCTCTCTAGACTCTGTCTGTCGTGACATTACACAAATCTTGGCTCATTAGCTCATTCACAACTTTACTTTACGTTTTGAGTCTGTGTTTTTTTTTTGTTGTTGTTGTTTTGCGCCCTGTTGATGCATAATTCTGAAACAGGCGTGAAAATTACACACACACACACACATACACAAAGGAAAGCGGTTGTGTGTGTGTGTGTGTGTGTATCTAATGCAATTTGAACGACAGCTGCATGGACTGATAAGCCAGATAAGCGGCACTGCCAATGCTTAAGCCGCAGTGACTCTGCTCTGCCCCCTGCCCCTTGTTCCCTGTTCCCTGTCCCTTGGCCACTCATCTGCCTTTAGCTTGCATTTAGCTACTTAAGTGGCAGCGGGCCAAATACCTTTTTGTTAGGCTAGGCAACTTTCCCAATGTGTCAATATCAATCAAGACAGACACAGACAACAAGACCGATGGACAGAGAGAAAGAGAGAGAGAGACAAACGTTGATGACGAAGAAGAAGAAGACCAAGTCCAAGTAGCAAGTCCAAGGCAAACATTGGACAAGTGCATTGCGAGTATCTTCTCCCTCCAATCGCCCGTTCCGTTTGTTCACTCAGCTGAATTGCTCAAATGTGACACCTTTTTTTTTCTATATTTTTTTTCTGATCCTAAACACAACAAATGTGTTGAAACCATATGGGACAAATGAGATTTAATGATATTGAATTTAGTTTCGTTCGATGTCCATAAATATTAATTGTAAATAGTATTGAGTTATAGAAATCTGTTTCTTAACTTCAAATGATCATTTTTTGTGTCTTTCCAAAAGTAAATTCTTTTAATCAAATCTTTGAACTATTTTCCATTGATATGGATTGATAGATTTTTAGTTGAGCTGCTTTGAAAATTTTTCAATTTTTAAGTTGTGAATGAATGAAATGAAAAGTTGTGTTAAGATCTGCCTATCGAGCATTAATTGAGAATAATCGATACTTAAGCATTATCGGTTTTAGTGAATTTCCCTTTTAAGCTTGATCAGTTTGATTATAGATAACTTTCACAATTTTGTTGTGATCTCAGTGTGTGTACACACACACACGCTTAAATATGTGTAAAGTGGGAGTGTTTGTTGTTTTACACAACAACAACAACAACTGCACTTTTGTAGGTCAGGTGCAAGTGTTGATCTCTAGCGTGCCAGCTGCTGCTGCAACGTCTACCCAAAGACGACCCAAGAAGGGCCCAATGGGCAAGAGAAAGAGAGATAACGGCTGCTGGTGGGCAGGGCGAATGAGGTGACTCTGTGTGACCAATGGATGATGGGCTAACCGGATGGGGGTTGGGAGGCGGGCAAAAGTTGGTAATTCGTAATGCAAATATTTGCATAAATTGAACATTTTTACAACCCACGTTTTCAACTTTGGCATAATTTATCTACAGCTATAGCTTCGGCATCTTCCCCTTCACCTTCCCCTGCTCCCATCAAAAATGTAACTAAATTCAATTGTTTTATAACCCATAAGCAACAAAATAAAATATAAAAAAAAAAATGTCCAACTTAGCAAAAAACAATATAAGCAAAACAAACACTTGAGGGCCGCCGCTTGGTTCTTGACAGAAAACAATAAAAACAAAAAGTTTGTTTCGAGCGCTTTTTGGCGCATTTGTTATTATTTTATTTTATTTCAACTTACACACACATATATATATATATATATATATGGAAAATTATACTACGCGTAGTGTGAATGTTTTGTTGCTGTTGTTGTTGTTGTGGTAGTAGTAGAAGTTCAACCGTTTCTGTCTACGTATATTCTGAACGTGTTCATGATAAGATAAAATTTTCAAAACACTGAAAACGTCGTCTCCTCACTTAGTTGTAGTTGTAGTCGGTGTCGCTTTGTTAAGGCAAATATGCAAAATTAGAATCTATCTATACCCTTTCCATAAATTGGTGTGCGGGGGGGAGGGGTGAACTTTGCCAAGTTGCTGGCAAAGGCAAAACTATATATAAGACTTGCTCCATGGGATTAAAGTTAAGTCTTGAGTCTTTTTTTTTAGAATGCTGAGGTTGACCTAAAGTCAATTATTTTACTTTGGAGTATTCTTCTTTTAAAGGGTATTCCATATTCGTCAAGCAACAGAATGTCATCCATTAAGTTGTGTATTGAAGTCAAAGCTTCATTTAGTCGAGGCAACCCGCGTTTTGTGTGCAGAAGAACTTGTCGATAAGCTTATATGGGGATTACTCACATTGCCTCTAATGGCTTGAAATCATAAACGCATAAAACCATATAAACAATCAACTAAAATTCAATAAATCGCCCACAAATCGCCCTCAATCAGCAAATTAAAATGATATAGCCTATAGGCGTGCGACATTTTAGCCCAGACATTGGGAGTCAGATTAGGTTACACTCAATCGGATCGAAATTGAAAATGAAATGAACGATTTTTCAAAGCAAAAAAAAAAAAAAAAACAACCAATCAACAGGTGACAATGCCAAAAGCATTGAAAGAAAGAAAGAGAAAACAAATCATGCACACACACATTGAAGGGGTTCCGAATTGCATGGAATGTCATATGGTATGCCAGTTGGATGATAGTGCCCCCCGCCATTGCACTCAACTCTTTGGATGACTAAGTGATCGTCATATGAAATATATTTAGTTTAGCATCACAATCATTATAAGCCGAATTAGCATCATGGCAGGAAACGTGACATTCAGTGAGATATTTTATAATGCCGTCACTATTGGCCCCTGCCAATAACCCAATTATTCATATCTATATCAATATGAATCTATATATATATATTTCTATGTGTTCATATATATTCGCCTTTTGCCTTTTTTTTCTTTGCCCTGCTCGACAGCTTTTACCACCCGCGCGTAACCTAATTAAAAAAAAAAAAAAATTGAAAATATATATATATGTATGTGTACCCACTTATATATCCGTATATACTTTTTTGCTCTAACAACAGTTACTTGAGTAGAAGATTAAAAATACATTTAATTATTGACAAACATTGAGTTTCTCTCTGGTCGCCGCCGCCATTGTAATACCCTGCAAAAGAAGTTGTTGCATTCAAATGACAAGTGATATATCGATCTGTACACTCTCTATATAGATTTCATTGATATATCACCGCCTGAAACTTTTATTTCTAAGGCAAACCAAAGAATATGTTTTTTTTAGGGTATAAAAACTTTGCATTTTCGTTATAAACAAAAGCTTTTTCGATCTTCTACGATTGCATTAATCAAAGCTGCACAAATGTGTCAAGTCATTAAAGTTATTTATGATTTACTGCAGCATGTGATTTGCCAAATCAATAAATATCAATAAAAATGTTGCGTAGACATAAAGCGGAAAGATAGAGTCTCCCTCTTTACGTCGCTCTTCCTCTTTCATAGGGTGGTTGGTGGGGGGGGGGGGTTATAATGGTTAATAGTAGTATTTTTCATTTCTTACATCTTACGTCTGCGGCTATCCTCAATTCTTATCTTTTTTTTATCTACTTTTTGTATTTCCGTTTTAATTAATAAAAGAAAAAAAAATAATAACAGAAAATCAAATATTGTCTAGTTTCTAGTAAAGTTTGTTATCTTACCCCCACCCCGCCCCCCTTAAGCCACCTTTCATCACCACACATTGACTGAACTGGGGCGTGGTCTTTTTCTTACAACTTGTTTTATGAACGGATTGAAATTGGAAATTTTGATAAAGTTGCCTAAAGATTAGAATTAACATTGATTGTTGTGGGTGGCGGAGGGGATATGAGGAGCGGGAGCAGGCATTAGACAAAGTAAACTTTTTGCAAACAAAAAAAAACTTCTTGTTGTTGTTAAGCAGTGGTTAGAGTGGTGGGGGGGGGGGGGGGGGTAGAGATGTAGGGGGTTGAGATTGCTTCAATGATTTATGTATGACTCGCAATCAGATTCAGGTAAATGTCCTGTGTGATCAGCAGTGAAACTAGCGACCCCTTTAGATGATGGAGGAAAAAAGGGGTTGCTCACACACACACACGCACACACACAGACACACTCACACCACCTAAAAATGTATCCTGACAGTTTGCATGTGTTAGAGCCATAACAAGTTATAAATATTTTTTTGCCCAACTGGACCTCAAAACTGAATTCTTGTTTCAAAATATATAATTGTTGTCGTTTTTTAATTTTTATGTGTGTGCATGTGTGTGACTATGTGTGTGTGTGTATTTGAAAATTGCTTTTTAAGTGAAATTACTTTTGGCATGATATTTAGTCGAACATATTCTTTGGCTATGCGTTTGTGTGTGTGTGTGTGTGTGTGTGTGTGTGAAGGGAGCAAAGCAAAACACAGGTCATGTCATGGCATTGCGGACTTTGCCTTTGCCTTTGCCTTTGGCATTGCCTTTGCTCTTGGCTTTAGTTTTTGGGTCTTGGCTTTTGTTCGTTTATATGGCGTGTTTTTTCTTTGGCTCCTTTTTCTTTGTTTGCTTCATAAATGCACGTGGTGGCTCAATCTTAGTCCTACTCTTGCCAAGAAGGGCATATCAACTTGCCTAGGCAACAAGGCAAAAGCTGGCCTCAGAGTAAATTTCTTTAAATTGAATTGTAATAATCATATTTTGCTTTGAAATGCCTAAAAAGGCTAAACTCAAGAATAAGTTTTTGCAGGACTTTGCTTCATCTCTGAATTAGTCAAGTAAATATAATTTATTAAGCTCTGAGTGCAACTTTAGCAATTGTTTTTTTTTTTTTAGTTTTTGTGTGTGCAAAATTGAAGTGCTTAAGTTTTGTAACTTGTTAAATTAAAAATTTTTAATGCATTCCTGAGAATTGTGTGGAGAATTTCTCATATTCATTTCGTTTAATGTCTGGGATATTCCCAGAAACTTTCGACCATATAAAGCAAGTTCACTTTTGAAATGTTTTACAATTCAAAAATACAATTTCACTCAGAGTTGACGTATAATTAATATATCCAATGAGAAAAACTTGTATAAAACTTTATTAGATAAAAACAAAATTTCATAATTCAACGTAAGCCTTACATATGACAAATGTTTCAACTGAAGAATTGATATGCCATAAAGATTTGCTTTTAGATCATAAAATTTATGATCTTTGTCTTGAATATTCTAGACAAATTTCCACATAATTTTGATAGAAGGAATTTCATAATAGTTTGCTTTGGTATTTTATGACCAAAAAAAAAAACTGCAATGGAACTTCATCTGGGATTACTTACATCGTATATTTCTGGCCGCATTGTAGCCCCCAAAATTTAAGGGTATAAATTATAATCCAACATGGGTCTGTTGTGCGTTATAGTTGATATAATTATTATTATTATTATAACAATCGTACATTTGGTTGCTAAAGATGGCAATGAAGTTGACGTTTTTGATGATGTTTTGCTTGTTGTTGTTGTTGCTGCTGTTGTTGTTGTTGTTGTGGTTTACGTTGACACGAATTGGAAACCAAACGGAAATCAAAATTCATTTATATATAAGTAGTTGTCGTAGAAGTACATATGTAGATGGCCCGAAAACAGTAATAAAATCAAAAAAAATAACATAAAACTGTTGACGCGACAAATAAATTTTCAATTACACCGCAATAG
Organism: Drosophila nebulosa; assembly: GCA_024703675.1. Taxonomy (NCBI): domain Eukaryota; kingdom Metazoa; phylum Arthropoda; class Insecta; order Diptera; family Drosophilidae; genus Drosophila; species Drosophila nebulosa. Next base: position 7,962,780 of record CM045725.1, on the reverse strand, counting down.
CAACAAATAAAATGCCATATATAGGAAAGAGGAGAAAAAAAACCGAGACACAAAAAAAAATATTCTTCGTTTTTCTTCTTACTGTTGATATGTGTGTGTGTGTGTGTTTGTGTGTATATAGATGTGTGTGTGTATTACTGATTAAACAATATGTAATTTTGTTGTAATACAATAATTATATACGTTAATATATTTTTGTATAATTTTCCTTTATAATATATATAAATATATTTTGTTTTATTTTTCTGGTATAATATTGCACGACACTTTTGTTGTTGTTGTTGTATTATTCGAATAGATTTGCATTAAATTTTTAGCACAATTTATATATATTTTCTTTTTATAATTGAATTGATTATGATTTCTTGTATTATTGGCTTTGCGGCAACAACGGCACTGGCTTCAGGATTTTGATTATTTTTGAACTGGTTTTCAAATGGGACGACGATTTTTAAAACAAAATCAGTTTTTCCATTAACTTTGATTTTTTTTATTTTGCACTTTTGCACCTTTTGCTTTAGCTTTGTGGTTTTTTCCTTTTGCATAATTTTTACTTTTGAATATCTCAAAAGAATTGTAAAACGTTTGAAATTTGTTTTATTTATTTGAAATGCTAGTTAGAAGTATTTTGTGTGTGTGTGTTTATTCTTTTATATTTTGTGGCCCGCTGCCAGCGATCTTGACTTGACGAAAGGTGAACACAAACTGATTCAGAAAAAAAATTCACAAAAAATATACGTCGTCGCCAGAGCAGATACGAGATACAATTTTGTACGTCGCAAGATACGAGATACTTTTTTTTTTTTTTTTGTGAACTGAACTGAACCTCGTGGCGAGCTTCGTGACGAACTCAAACCCGAACGAATATGTTCGACGTGGCATGGGTGTGACCACAGGGGGTTGCTTCTACCAGCCCTGTTAGAACTCTGTCAGTGAGCTGCTTACATGATAGATCTTTCGCAACTTTAAGTAATTCAAAGATAAATTGTGTTCTGCAAGCCTTTTGCCTTGCATCTCTCTTACCCAAAATTATTTTCGGCTTTTGTGTAATGTTAACTCTGAGATAAATTATTAAAATTTGCAATGTTTTTTGGCCCCTTTGGCTATGAATCTGGATAAGTTTATGTGTTTAGCTTGGCTAACAGATTCTTGGCAATGAGCTGACTTTAAAAAGAAATAAACTTCAGCCCCGCGTAACACTTTTGATTTGGGTCAACTTGAGGGAGACCTACTCCACTTTACTCACTCATTATATGGCATCACGGATTCATTTACCCATTCATAAAGCAGGCCCCCAAAAACTCTCTCTCTCTCTCTCTTTCTCTTTCTCTCTATGTATTATTGGGCAAGGTCCAGTTCAGTGTTCATTGAGTTTGCCTGTTTGACCTGCATTTGGTTTGATATTGATTGATTAGGTGGCTACTGTTAGGAGGCAGTTTTATTGATCATGGCTGTAAATCAAATTGCGCACCACATTATTATATGGAGCAATATATGAACATTGTGTTAAGCCAAAACATCTAGCCAACTTAAATATATATGTACATATATGCTGATCGGGCCAGGTGGGTAGCAATCCCCGCTTTTCCCTTGTTATCACCATGCCAATGGACTTTGGAACGGTGTATCAATTTTCAATTAACTAGATACCCAAATCAGTTCCAATTAAATGATTGTCAAAAAGTTCCCCTTGAATCAAAATCAAATTCAAACGGAATTCGGTAGCGTCTCTCACTCTCTCTTAAATGCTTATCACACACATTCAACTTGTTTACTCAAAACTATGTCACTAAAGAATGACTCATTTCAAAATAGACTCTGGAATGCTTCAAGTGCCCCGCACTTGATTCTGAAGCAGCATAATTAATGATGAAAATTAAAGGTTTTATTTGCACATCATTCCTTAAGTGGAAGTGGATGTTTTTCATGGGAATGCCTCATGCAAAACAAAAAAAAATGACAAGAAAAAGGCTTATCAAATGCCATAAACATGATGAAATTGATATAAATTGATATCCTATATAGAATACCGACTCGTATGTGCGCCCCTACACACACCCCCATCCCCATGAAACCGGCTTGCTGTATGTTAATGTTGCTGTTAAGCCAGACAGCTTCGAACATGTTGCAAGTGTTAACCTGAAGGGGGTTAAGCAGTGCTCACTCTGTAGCTTAACATAGGCAACAGGCCCAAGCAGTGCAAGACTCAACTCAAACAAATGGTGGCAGGGAGGGAAAGGTAGAATTATAATACATATGTATATCAAAATCCTATGAAATATAAAAAAATTCCAAAAAGTACCTCACTTAGTTAAGAGAAGAAAGGAGGGAGCGGATTCTACAGGGCGAAGATGTACATTTCACCCCAAAGGCGTTATTATTTCTCTTATTTTTACATATAAAACTGTCAGAGTAAACAAAATTAAACAATGGGAATCAATATTTACCCTTATACTGGACCCTAATTGTTTTTGATGGTGTAAGGTATTTTTATAATACCATTTTTGTGCTATCTGAAAGGGTTTTCAATGAATTCAAAACGTAAATATTTTGATTACATGTGAGACTAAAGTTCTTATAAGGATTATTTGTAGGAAATCTAAGTCAAATTAAGTTTAATCAGAAGATTAATAAATTAAAGTTATTTTTGCCTTGGAAATGGATTCTTTATCAGGCCTTTATGTTTAGGCTGACTTGGGGGCTAATGAACCAATAATTATGTTTGTTTTTCTAAAAAAAAAATAAAAAAACAAACTGTTGAATCTAATGGAAACTTGAGACGACCCAAGCCCTTAGAAGGTCACTAACCCATAGAGAAATTAATACTATATATTTACGCAAAAGTTTACTTTATAAATGAAAAGTAATTAAAATCAGCTATGAATGAAATGTCTAACACGCCCTCGAAATGCCCTCCCAACTCTTCTTAGTCACCTCACCTAATCTCTAATATTCTAATTGAACAAAAAGAAATTTGTTATAACCACTTTAGCCAATAGATAATTTATAATTGAATTAATAGTCAAAGACTTGGCCGTATCTTATCGACACATTACGAAATTCAAGTTAAGTGTAATTTAGTATTCAAGTAGTTTAGGAAATTAAAATTTGATTTAAAACATAATCACTTTTCCAGTTCCGCAGAGAATTTGTTTGTAGGTAACCAACTAACCGCAAATTTAGTTGGCTCTTTTCCAAGTAGCTGTAACCAGCAAAAGTAACTGTTGGCTCTATCTTTCTTGATTATTTTGGCAAACTCAGCAGGACACAAATTGAAGTACAATAAGACAAAGCAGAGACTTGGCGCCAGGTAAAACAAAAAGGTGTAAAAATCCACAATAGACAACAACAACGACAACGACAAAAATTCAAATATTTATGAGATTTTACGTATTTTTTTTCTGTTTTTTTTTTTTTTTTGGCTATGTGTGACATTGACAAGTTAATTTTTTTTCCATCGGTTTCTTTATATTTTTTCCACTCGCTGGTGGGTCACACATACGAAAACAAAACTGAAATGAATACCGAATGCTGGGCCAGAGATTTATGATCCTTTGTCTGTCCAATGGTCCAATGGCCAACTGTTTGTGTGTGTCCTTTTGCCACTCTGCCAACTCTTGTCATATCTCTGATGCAAATGTGTCACACTCACGACCTGTTAAAACAAACTCGAGCAAGTTCCGAAAAAAACCAAAAAAAAAAACAAGAAGAACAATCAAAAACGAAAAAAAAAAACAAAACGTTGCACCATTGCATTGGCCTCCCAAAAAACAACAACAACAACAAAAAAGAAACAAAAGCCTGAGAAATATTTTAATTAAAATTCACTGCCCCAAAAAAAAAAACAACGCACACACACACAAAGTGAAACAGCAAGCAAAAACCGCAAAGAGTAAAAAAAAAAAGAAAAGGCAGGCAGGATAAACTCCAACCGCCGCCTGATCTCAACTGATAAACGCCAAAACCAACAACAACAACAACAACGAGAAGGTGGAGAAAAAATCCTCTCTTAAAGGTAAACTCAGAAACTGTGCGGTGGGCGTTGGTTAAATATACGATGCAGCAGCAGCAAGCCAAAGAAATGAAAACAAAACAAAAAATGGCACAAAAAAGGAGCTCAGCTTAAGGAATTTTGATGGCATTTCTTAAGGGAGAGCAAGATATACTCTTTTTGGCAAAAATTTGCATCAGAAATATCTGAAAGTTGATATGGCAAGGCTTACGCTATAAGATGATAGCTTCGAAGAGTAGCGAAGCAGTGTATCGATCGAAGAAAGGGTCGAACTGGTTAGGAATTACAAAATCTTAAGTCTTAAGGAAGTTTTTAACTAATTTGATCTAGCAATTTATTAGATCTTTAGGAATATTGAAACAATTTGGCCCCGTTTAAGAATTCCGCAAACTTTATTAAACCGGCCATATATATATAAGAGACTTTGATATATTTCAAGAATTTCACTGATGACTGAAGCAAAAATAAGACGCCGTAGATTTAGGTATATTTAGCCCACTTTAAAAGGTCTCTTTGTACTCTAATTTCAACATAAAGTAACGAAGGAGATTGCTCTGCAGTTTTCAAAAAAGAATCTAGTTCTCTTTACTCTATATAGAAAACTATGTTATTAATAAATTTTCTTAGCCCAAAAAAAAAAGAGTTTTAAGTTAACAACTTTGAGTTATTGGTAATAAAGGGTCTTTGACCCTAGAGCTAAAACCTCTTTGTCGAATTTAAGCAATGTAGATTCTTGTTTCAATGTGCCTTTAATTTTCGAGTAACTTTTTTATTTTCATGATATTTTTAGGGTATTTAAACTGGCCTTCCAAGGAACTGTAGATCATCGTGTGTGTGTGTGTGTGTGTGTTGCGAGGACGAGACAGTCCCAAGTGCTCACTTTCAACACCGATGGTGTCGCTGATCTCTTGCCATATTCCCACTTCCATGCCAATCGTCCACTCTTGCACATGATCAATCGATGTTCGCTGGAGCCTAATTTACCGCTTCCCTGTAACTTTTACTCGAAGTTCAATATTTTCGGGTTAACTGCTCGAGTAATGTTTGTTTTTGCTTTTGCAGTTTATTTCAATTAAACAAACAATGTAAAATATATGTACACACACCACACACACGCACTAAATGAAGCTGCGGCAAGTTGGTTTAATTACCAAGAGCCCTGCCCTGCCCTGCCTCGCCCCTATACGTTGGCCAACTGTCAAGGCAGTTAATGAAATTGTTCGTTAACGTTCAATTGCAGGACATGCAACCCTCTTAATTTCACAACAATTTTTCACATTAATTTATGCGTTGGGCTTCATTGAGTTTTCATTTGTTTGCCATGCAAAAGGAAAATACACACACACACACACACACACACATACATGAAGTGAAAGTGCTGATCACTATCACCTATCACCCATCCACATAGTTGGAAAAACCCAACGAGAGGTGAAGGGTAAATGAGCGACAGATGAGCGCAATGAACGCGTGACTGGCTTCAGTTTTACAAGTGAATGAAAAACCAATGGGCATGGATTAACTTGCAATCAAACCGAAGCTTATATACTCTACTCATTGAGTGAGTAATGAATAAAGTTGGTTTAGGATGAGACACAAAACAAAGATTAGTTACCAAATATGAAACGATTATCAGTATTATATGAAATGAAAAGTTCTTTTTATAGTCACCCAACTTTTAGTTTAAAATCTTATCAATTAAATTTTGAGATACTAAGCAAAGTGATTTTTATAATCAAACAAATTGCTTTCTCTTTTCTAGTTGTTAGAGAGACTTAAGTAGTGATCTATTTATTCAAATGGACAACTTCAACTGACGTTAGAAATTCAGAATAGAAATATTGGACATAACATGTAACTTGTTTATATTTAAATTTATTGTTTAAAATTTGTGTAAAACTTTAAACTTTGCGTTCCAATTTTACCAAATAGGCAAATCATTGGTAAGAAGAAAAGAAAACGCAAAATGTCAAAAAGAAATGCTCGCAATTTTGTCGCTAACATTTCTTTCTTTAAATGAATGGTCATAATTTGTCAAAAAACGTGTTAAAAGTGGCATACTAATCTGCATACCTATTTTTCTGAACATGGCTGTATGCTTCATTAAAAAGTGAATATGTTCGTCTTTGATGAGAGTATTGAATATTAAGAAGCATCTGAAAACTTGCTCACATTTTGGATGCAAAATTAAATATTGTTGTTGCTGTTGTTGTTGTTGCTATTGCCGTTGTATGTCTGTCTAACCAGACGTGGGCAACACGTGTAATATTTACAGTATGTTTATTTAAACAATTAACATCTAACGCGAGACACCAAAAAGCTAATTGTGAGGCCTGAAAAAATTGAAAGTCCAACAAAAGTTGGAAAAAAAACAAAAACAATCCCAGAAGATCATGAGGAAAGAAGACAACAACAAAATTTTACAAAATTTATGCGTGTCAATATCGAATGAAGAGACATACATACATATGTATATATACATATATTGACATTTTGCTCATTAAACAAAACACAAGACAACAAATACAAAAAAAAAAATCAAAAAACCTGGAGACACCAAAATAGAAATCATTTATTTTAGTTATACTAAATTATGAATAAGGAAAACATCAAAAATAAATAAGCAACATTAAGCTATTAGCAGATTATGAATAATTTGCTCATAATACATATTTTTGTCGCACGTGTGATCCAAAGTTGGTCAAAAATTGGCGCCAGAACAACAGATCGATTCGATATGCAATCAATCTACATATATAAAATGATTTCTCGTTTGTTTTATTTTTTTTCCTCTGTTTTTCTCCATTCATTATTATTTTTTTCTCATTTCTTTCTTTCCCATTCACTTATGACAATTTACGACTTCTGTGAATCAGCATCATCAAGGCGAAGGCGAAGGCGAAAAGGTTAATGTGTTTTTAAATGCCATGCTAATTGGTAAGCGGTGTGGTTCAAGTTTATGTACTTATCGATAGAGCCCCTTTAGAGAGAGAGAGAGAGAAGGAAAGAAAACCTATTGGCCATACTTAGAGAGCTTTTTAACCAAAAGGAAATGGGTTAATTATTGCCGTTTCACTGATCTAATTTAGACACATAATCAATAGAATTTACCCCGCCGTAATATATATTCTCAATTCCCTCGAATAATATAATTACGAAAAGCGAAAGTAGAGTAATAAATCTGTAGAATTATATTTTTGAGAAATATGGAAGATTGAACTTGTATTTGAAAATGAAAGTTTTCTATCAAACTAAACTCAAGGGTCGGCGTTTGCATGAGAAGAGCCGAAGTGATATTCCCGAACATTTACGATGTACGTGTGACGGCAGCGCTGCGGCAGAGCTTAGACTTTTTCCCATGAAAAGGTGCGTGCTGCTTTGAAAGGCTACCATTAAGAAATTATGAGAACTAGGAAACTGAACTTTTTACAGAATATTCTTTAAACTATACACTCTTGATTGAGAAAAGAAGCGAGACTCTTTAACCCTCTACTCTTTTATAGATCCTTACAGTTAAGCATTTGTAATTGCTGTCAAGTCAACTTTTAAATACAGAACGTAATAAGTATTATTATAGTAGTGTAGTTAGTTAATGTTAATTAATTGGTTACGATATTTGCATTCCATTGTTATGCCCTCTACCCATAGGGTAAAAGGGTATATTCAAGTCACCAAAATGTAAGTATCAGACAAAAGAAAGTGTTGTCGACCCCATAAAGTATAAATATTTTTGATCAGCATCAACAGACGAATCGGTCTAGCCATGTCCGTCCGTTCGTCCGTCTGTCCATCTATATTAACACCAAGTTCTCGGAGACTACAGATTGCAATTCTAGAAAAAAAAGTGTGATTTATTTTTTATTCCATACTTAAGGGGGAAAATTTCCCTAATTTCATTGCTATAAGTCCAGCCACAGCTAGCATGCCTATTTCCGTTTTCAAATTGTATATCTCCGTAACAATTGGTAAATATTTTTCAGTCCCTCGCCCAAAAAAACCGCGAAAAGAAGTCTAAGTAAAGATACCCACAAATTTGTTCTGAAACGAAAATAGGAACAGTCAATTCCAAAGTTCTTAAAATATTCCCAATCTTTCTTGAAACCAGTTTGAAACTGGAAATATTTAAGTTATAAATGGATGCTAAAACTTTTACAATGCTTGATTAGTTTTCACTTTGAAGTGCTTAGTATGATAATGATTATAACTGAAATGTAGAAATTCAATTTGTTGCTTACCCATCCAATTATAGACAACAGGCCGGCCATCTGTCTGGCATATTATTTCCTTTTGCTGTTTCTGTTTCTGTTTCTGTTTTTTTCTTTTTTCGTATTATTTGTTTAAGGTTTGTTTGTTTCGGTGTTAATTAGTAAAATTTGCAAAAATTCTGAAATGAACTTCCCATGCAAATTGTTTAGAGTTTTACTAATTAAATGGAGAATGTTGGGTCTGAGCAGATGGCGGCTTAGATTGGCAATGGTAAATGGGGAGAAAGGGGTGGGGGGATGGGGGAATGGTGTAGCTAATTATGTCACATTTTAATATTAAGACAAATGATTAGCGTAAAGAAAGGGGGAGAGAAGAGAGTAGAAAGAGCAGAGCAGCGCAAAATTTGATTTATTTATATAACTATATACACCAACAACGACAACAATAACAACAACAACAAAAAGGGACACCACATACCATACTCTCTTATAGATATGTGTTTAATAATTTGTTGCTTTTGGCTTTGGCACTTCGCACTCAGCCGCAAATTTGTAGTGTAAAGTTTCAAAGTTTCATTCAAAGTGTTGCTTGGCCTTTTTTTTTGGTTTTGGTTTTGGCCTCATCACCATCGGCAGCGCTCCATGGCGAGCAGCTGCCCTTCCCCTCCCCCCGGAGACTGAGTCTCTGAAACTGAGGCGCTTGTTGGCTCAATGAATTATGAGACACAAGAAAAAACAATTTTAACCCAATCTATTGCCTGTTTCGGGGGCGTCTTAATGAAAATGTTTGATTTGGTTTGGCCTAGGCGAGATATTTTTTATTTTTTTTTTTTGTTATTGCGCATCAAAATGCAAGAAATTTTCGTGCTAATGTGCTTATGAATGAAGTAAATCGAGTAGAAAGCAAATGACAATTTGCAAATAGAATCACTTCTAAATGTGGCTATGATTGCATCTAACAATTAGCAATGATTCATTATCATTTATTGTGTTTGGTTGGAAGTCTGTTTTCCCTATCAATTGTAGGGGCAATCAATTCTTAAAGAATCTTTATCGCACTTAATCCTTTACTAAGCAGAGAGACTAAACGATCCTCTATAACTAGATCGATTTTATACTAAGACCTTACTCAGCTAAGCTGATCAACATAAAAGTCCAAAAGTTGTCATCGCTTTTACCACCTTGAAATGATCTTTCTGAACTGTTAATTGCCCAGTGAGTTTACCTGGGCAGGCCAAAACCAATAAGTTGGTCCAAAAACTCGATTCACATATATTTTGCTGCCCCATCCATTTTGTGCCTTTTTTGAGGGGCAATCAAGTGAGAAAATTAAAATTACATGCTGCCGTTGTGCTGCTTTTTGCCTGTTGCAGGGGCCACATTTAAAGGGTTCATAACTTCCAAGTCAATTACACTTTATATAGCAATATGCTGGCAAGGCAAGGCAAGGGCAAGGCAAAAGGGACTGGACTAGAGCATCTCCAGCTGGACGCAAGGTATGTGAATTAGAAAAATTGCACACTCAAGTGGAAGTGCTGGGCTGCCCTCTGTCTGTCTGTCTGTCTGACTGACTGACTGACATAACTCACGAAAGCCAGACTCGACTGGCATTTCGCTGCCTCCGCAAAATTTTGCAAACACAGAAAACAAACCGAAACAATCCTCATGAACCGCTGCTCGGACGCAGGTGAAACCAGACAACAAGCTTCCAAAGTGGGCATCCTTCCTCCGCTACTCAAGTAGGGGACTACTGTGGGAATCATAAGCGATCTTCAGCCCAGCAACAGGATCAGCGAATTAATTTGTGACGCGCGCGTTCTTCCTCCCTCTCCCTCTCTCTCTCTCTCTCTCTCTTTTTCTCTCTTTATGTGGTTGAGTGGAGAGTCCACTAAGCAAATGGTTGTTGCATTTGGAGCCACAAAACTGAACTTGGAGCCATGGCCTCGAGGCAATTTACTTACGGACACGCAGTGGTAGCCCAAATCGTGACTGTAACTGCATTCAATCTACAGTGGTTCAATGCCACAAGAAAACTGCAATAGATCCACCATCCACTCATTTGGTTAAGGGAGGAGAGGTGAGATTTGCCTCAATCATTAAGGGCCACGTAGTAGCCGGGGATCGGGAAAATTCTGGAAAAATTCTACTTCTACAAAGTTCCTAAAAGCAACTCTTTTTTTTTGTATGCCTCATGGTAGAATTAATAGCTCCATCTGCCTTTGCCTTATTTCAATTTCAATTTTTGATGAATAATAATATTTTAACACTTTTATCGAAGATTTGTTTAAGCCAAATTTAGAATTGGAAACCAGATCAAACTGAAATGGAAACAGTTCTCTTTAACTTTTTTGAACATATCTTTTATTGAAGAAATTGTTTAATCTTTGTTGCCTTTGGTCACACTGTGCAGCAGGCACCTCACTCTGCGTCATTGTGGCCTTCTTGTTCATTCTTCGTCGTGTGGCAAGTGTGGCTGCTGCTGCTGCCCCTATGCCCAGTCCGTTTCTGGCTTGCTTTGGTAACTTCTTGGCCATGGCTTCAACCTTACCTTCAGCTTTGAGTTTGGGTCTTCTGTCTGCGCTTCTTCTTTTGGCTTTGGTATCTTGTCGGCTTTGGCGCTGGTGTCAAACGTTTTGTAATCTGTCACGTCGCATCGTTTTAATATTTTTGCGCTCATGCGCTCATGGCTACGAGGAAATGCAGTTGGTTGCGTGTAAAAATAGGCGTAACCCTTTGGTATTTTATGGATGAATGCCAGCAGAAACCATTCGCTCTCTCTCTCTCTCGCTCTCACTCACTCTTTCTCTGAGGAGCGCTCTGTGTGGTGGCTTTGTTTGGTTTGGCAGCAGGCAGCAGGCGTCAGGTTCTTCAGATTGCCTTCTCTTTTTTATTATTTTTATTTTACCTTTTTTTATTATCTAAATCATTATTAGTTTGACCTTCAGCCTTCGGGTTGTTTTCTTATCTTATTAATTTGTGTGCTTCTTTAGTGAATTGGGAACTCAAGGCGAGTGGGGGACAACTACTGTGCTGGGATGAGTCATGGAGGGAGGGGGAGAAGTTTTTGCAGTTGTATTCCGTTATATTAACAGCTTGTTAAAAGTTCTAATTATAGGTTCCAAAGACCTCCCATGCGTTTGTTGACCCACTAAACTCATTCACAGGCATCACAGTCTAAACCCTACTCAATCAGGCTAACCAGTCAGAAGCAGAAGGCAGAGAATCCACCTCCAGATTCGGATGCAGATGCATTAATTGAGGTCTTGACAACCGTTAATCAGGCGCCACAAATCAACCGAATCAACTTCTGCGCCTGCTCCAAGCGTTTAATGAAGGGGCGCTACCTCACTTCAACTTCTCGCTGGGAAGGCCTTTTGATTGGCTAAGACAGTGGGAGCGAGAGAGAGAGAGAGACACACACAGATGGGACTAACTAAGTATATATGTAAAGACTATTTTTAGTTTAGTTTTTGCCCATACAAAATGGCAGCCAAGCGTATAGTGTAATGTCTGGCAGTTTATTTTTCGGTATTTTCCATTCACTCGCTGGCTACGTGATTGTGATTTTTGTTGTGATAAACAAGCTTCAAGCAGCGAAGCCACAACTTTTCCTTTGTCTCTGCACGCGAGACGAAACGCGAAAATATTGACACGATCTGGCCAAAAGCAGCCGCCAAATCACACACAATCCAATCGAATCCAATCCAATCCAATCAAATTGAAATCCAATCGAAATGGTGGCCTAATCGATGTGGCTTATTGTATTGTACTTTTGCATAGCCATGAAAATTGTTAATCTAAATATAATTCAATTGTTAACTAGAATGTGTGTAGGTGGTCAAAAGTTAGTGTTAATTGCCACCAAGTTAATCAGGTGGAATGGAATATTTATGACTATCACTTATGGACTCTATGGACGACTGGACGACTGGACGACTGGACGACATGTGCTCGCGAATAGCTTTTGCCACACAATGCGCAAATAGATCACAACTAAGCCGGCAATGCTAATTGAATGGAATTGAATTGTGTTAATCAATACGGAACGGAACGAAACGAAACGTATCGAATCGGAGCGGAACTAGGGCTAAATAGTTGTTAAAATTTTGACCTAGTCAAGTACGACAAATTACAACACTTGACAATGGAGTTAACTTGCCAGCTGGCGCCTTAATGGCAAGAGGGGGGCAAGTAGGAGAATCATGGGAAAGACTTTCCCGAGTTCATTTAGCACTGATCCTCTAGTCCAACCGACTAGACACTTTCGTCTTTAGTTTAACTGCCTTAGAATAGTTTTGCTTAAAACTCCATTTATTTGACCTTTCGAAAAGCAATCAAAATGTCCTTGAAATGATCCAGAAAAGTTCTTTGAGCAAGTGGAAAAAAAACGGACTTCTTCTATATTAAAAGCACATTTGCAACATTTTGCTTTCTTTTTCAAGGATAGAGACAAAAAAAAAATGGATTTAATCTTAAAAACCAAGACTGGCCGAATCATAAACTGATTATCCTACAAAAAGACCAGCCATCTAAAATATTGTGTATGTTACTTAAAATGTGTGGTCACTTCTTAAAAATAAACCAATTTTGTCTTTTATTGATTAACAGAGAAATTCTCAAAAGTATCCTAGCTAAAAATTCCTCTTCTACAATTGAAGTGAGAAGTACAATTAAAATTATTAAAAACATTGGAAAAATGCTCAAAAAGTACCAAACAGGCCTCAAATTTAGTGAATTTATTTTTTAAGACTTCGTAGTAAATATCAATCTTAAATTATTAAAAAAAAACAAATTTTTTAAACAATTTTTGCAAAGTTTGACAATGAAAAGTTAAAAAAATTTTTCTACATTTTCTTACCGAAATCTCTTAGAATTGGAAAGTCACTTTTTCGAATTATAATTTAACAGTTCTTTGACTGCTGTGCATTTTGTCATGTCATTTGAATTGGTTCCAAGTGGAAAAAGAAGCATACATATAAGTAAAAGCGGAGTTGGTTCCAAGTGAAAGAAGAAGCACATATATAAAAGCAGAGTTGGTTCCAGATGGAAGAAATGACCAACAAGGGTTGTCAACTTATTTCAAACGTTTTTCTATTTAAAGAAGAGCAGCGTTCTTTTTAAGTGAAACGTTAAAAGTCTAAGCATTATGAAATTTAATTGTGGCGAAGTTATGAGAGAAAGATCCTAAACATTAGAATAACATTTATCAATTGCATTGAGAACTTTTACCATTTTGCACATTTCATTAACCTACAGAAGGTTAATCATTGCCTCATTAGCCATCCTCTCTATATCTCTTGCAGATCATGGCTAATTATCATTGTCGATTCATACAACTAATACTGCTTCTCCTCGGCCAAGGAATCATATCAAAGTCCGAACAACATCTAAACGAAATCATTGACCAGCTTAACGAACATCTCGCAATTTCGACAAATGTCATAATTCAAACTAGTTTAGCGTCAAATCTAAGTTTCGCACAAGAAATCGTTAGGCCAAAGTTGATCTTCACGGCATTAGAGTCCTTCAATAGTAGGCAATTGATTCTCCAAACTCCTGGACCCATACTGATCATAGTGATCACTGATGATCAGCCACCCGAGGGATTCTTTTCGTCCTTGCATTTGGCATTTCAAGATGCTGACTTTCTTTTTGTCGTCGACAAGTCGAATGATAATTTTTCGAAGGATAGAAAGTGGCTGGAATTCACAAAGAATGCCTGGCAGCAGGGATACTTGAAGCTTTTATTTCACACTCCCCACAATGGGGGAGCCCTCTACGATAAGTGGTTATTCCCCTATATGCGTGTCCAGCCGGCCACTGTGAAGAGTTTTGTGCGATTCCGTAATCGATTTGGTAATCTGCATGGCTACAAAATACGCGTGGCAGCCTATATCAATGCCCCACGTTGTCTGATCTACAAAGATGCACAGGGAAAACCCGTTTTTGGCGGCTACTACATGCGTTTCATACGTCACTTTTTGGAGGCCCGCAACATGACTTTTGTTCCGGTCTTCACCAGAAAAGGCTCACCCCTACATTGCACGAAAGCATTGATTAGAGAGGAAGTGGACTTGTGTGCCGATGCTTTGGTAACCAATCAATCGCAGGAAATTGCCGTCACTCAAGCCATTCGCATGGCCTATGCGAATGTGATGGTCGCCCATGCTGAGCCCCTGCATACGTATCGCTATTTGATGGCTCCATTTACCACGACCACATGGATTTGTCTGATGGCCTACATTGGCCTAATGGTTGCCCTGCTAAGTCTGATACACTGGCAACAAAGTCATCGCTGGATTTTCAGTGTCTTCCTGCTGGAGGCCATTTCATCGCTACTCTTCTCGGGCTTCAGACTGAGACATTTGCAAGGACATGCACGTTATATACTATTCGCGGTGATGTTCTTAACCGGTTTCGTCTACTCCACCATGTATTTGGGATTCCTCAAGAGCATACTTATATCGGAGGTCTTTGAGAAACAGATCAACACATTTGAGGAACTGCTGGAGAGAAATGTAACCCTAATGATGGATGAGTACGATCGCATTTTGAGCCATAGATTCAATATGCCAAAGATGCTGTGGCCCATTGTAAGAGTTGTGCCCGTGGATACTTTACTGGAGCATCGCAACAACTTTGACCAGGCATACGCCTACATTCTCTTCACCGACCGCATGAATCTCTACGATTATGCCCAACAGTTTTTGCATCACAAACGCTTGCGTCCCATTCCCATCAACGTTTTGTTCCTATTCGCTGGCTTTCCCATGCGCAAAACGTGGTTTCTTCGCTCGCACCTGAGCACGGCCTGGGCCTGGGCCTTCGAGACTGGTTTGGTACAGAAACTAGAACAGGAAGCCGACCACGAGTCCATGTGCATGGGAGTTTTGCCTTTTCTAGTCACGGAATATCGTGTGACGAAACCATTGAGTTTGGATTATTTTGTTATGCCTGCGAATTCTTTGATCCTAGGCTATGGCATGGCATTTCTCAGTTTGATCATCGAGTTGTTAATCAAGGCTTTAAGAGGCTAATGGTAGATGGTATATAGTTAGCTTAAACCCATTGATTATTGCACTGTCACTCTGTTTTAGTTTATAAATGTTTAATCGCATTTTTCTCTATATCATTTTTATACCAAACTTATTTCTAGGTGACAATCTCATCTGACACTCTGCACTTTGGGTAAGTTTCTATAAGCTGTATTACTGAATCTCATCTCTAAAGCCACATTTTCTTTCTTTCAGAAATCATGCCTAAGCTATTTATACTCTTCCTACTTATATGCATTTTTCTAAGACCAGTCAATCTAATATCCAATCAACTATCTACCATCATAGGCGCCCTTAATTATGGTCTTCGTACCAAAACCAATATCATCTACACACAGCCAGCAGATGTCTATAATGCCGTTCTAAATGAAATGCCCAGTGTTCTATTTGATTACAATAACTTTGGCAATTTGCCAAATGTTAGCCAAGTTCTGCCCAAACCCTTTCTGGTGGTCATACCACAAATAAGTGAGGAAAATTTAAAGGTTTTTCATGAGTTGCCAACGGAAATGCAAGATGCTGACTTCCTTTTAGTGGGTCAGCAAACGTCCCAGAGATGGTTGCACTTACTGTCAAGATTATGGAAACTTGGCTATCCAAACATATTGATATACAATGAATCATCGCCTGAGATCAACTCTCTCTACACAAGTCGGGATTATCCCTTGCAAAAGTTAATGGAGACAAATGTCAGTCATTATCTCTGGGCACGAGAACATTGGTTCGATAATCTTCATGGCTGGGAAGTTCGTGTGGCTCTCTATAATAATCCACCAAGAACTTTGGTCTATCCGGAACTAGAGCTCTACGATGGCTATGCCTTGATGTTGCTGAGACAGTTTTTGGCCTATAGAAAGGCTAAATTTGTGCCCATACTTACACCAGAATACCAAGTCTATTCGGCCAACGATTGTCTTAAGTTTTTGAAACTAAATCAGGCTGACTTATGTGGCGATCTGTTGGCCTATACTACGAATTTTAGTTTCTCAGCTAGCTATATGTATTTGTATGGCAACATATTGATACCGAATTCATTGCCCAGGTCGAAAAACTTTTACATTATAGCGCCATTTGAGCTCGTCACTTGGCTATCGTTGGCCATTTATCTCATTATGATAGCCAGTTTTGCCAGCTTTATATACTTGCTGCAAACGAGAAGGAAGCTAAATGAGATTCCCCAGATATTTGGCAAATTCGTATTGCAAGTGCTGAGTAGTCTGCTCTATGCGGGTTTCCATCTGAAAGAACTTGTTGGCAAGGTTCATTATATATTATTTGGTACCATATTTCTGACTGGATTCATATTTTCCACATTTTACTTGGCCTCATTGAAGAGTATTTTGGCCACCGGCCTGTATGAGCCGCAGATAAACACCTTCGAGGAGCTGGTCAAACGGAATATATCATTCATCATTGGCGACTATGACAAGACTGTGCTGGAGGCCTACGATTTTCCCGATATACTATGGAACATCACCCACGTTGTACCCTATCAATTTATATTGGATCATCGGAAAATATTCGACACCAATTATGCCTATTTGGCCCATAGCGATCGACTCGTTTTGTTTCAGTTTCAGCAACAATTTATGACCAAACCACGAATGCGTCCATTGCCCATTGAGTTGATGCATTCTCTGCCGGGGTTTCCCATGCGCCGGGAATGGTTGTTGAGAAATAAATTAAGTCAGACACTACTCAATTCTTTTGGCAGTGGCTTGATGCAAAAGTTGGCAGCTGACACCAATCGACAGACCATACACATTGGCTACTTGAATCTCATTCAATCGGAGTCATATGAAGCTCTGGCCTTAAGATTGGATTACTTTGCTGTTCCGTTGCTTATGTTGGCTATTGGTTTGGGTTTGGCTTTCGTTTGCCTCTTGGGCGAACTTCTTTGGCACTAAAATATATAAATTCAACTCGGGAGGTGGAAAGAAGGACGAGGAGAGTAAGGAGCAGGCAGCAGGAGGTAAGTGAAAGAATATTATAAATTTCATTTTTAGTCTAGTCACTTTAAGAGCCCCATGTGACCGCAATTCCCAGATATGTGTAACAAAAATACCCCCCCCCCCCACCCAAAAAAAAAGCAAAAGAAGAAAGGAAACAAATGCAGAAACCACCACCCAATTCAGAATTTTCTCTTTTTGACAGGCGTTCAAAATAAATAGCACTTGAGATATTTCCAAAACATTTCCCAGCTAAGTCTTTAGCAATTTCCAATTGTCGTATGCCCCTCAGGCACGCCTGCAAGTATGCAATGCACATGATAAGGGATGAGCTCACTGGGGGTTGCGAAGGGGGAGGTGGGGGGTTGAGGCAGATTTGCTGCTGACTTGCACAAATATTTGCCGAAAAATAAGAAAGAAAAAAAGTACTCACTCTGTAGAGGGTGGACAGAATTTTAAAGTTCGTTGACTTTCGTTGGGAGGTGGACACATTTGGTCTAGCGCCTCGGCGCCATTAAGTATGCAACAGAAATAATGCTGGCGACAATAAACTTTATGCCCCGACAAGATAGCAAGGCGAAAAAACAACAAAAAGCCAAACGACACATAATGCAATTCTTATAGATGATGATGAAGATGATGATGATGATGATGATGATGATCATTATCGTATACGACAATTGATGTGCTCATCCGTTTGGCTCCTCCTACGGCGACACACTTTTTTTCCCCTTATGTACTTGTTTTTTTTTTTTTTTTTTGGGTTAACGCCCACCCGGAATAACCAGTTTCAGATCTCCCTCTCTCTCACCCTCTCTCTTGGGCTTGTCCTGTTGGTCTTGTGCGTGCCTTGCATTCATATATGTACATCCGATATATCGTCGCCCTTCATTCGCTTTAATTGCTGATTTTGTTTTGTTGAAATCGATTTCATGTGTGATTCCCACTGACCACGATTGTCACACATCGTCCCAGATCCTTATCGAGTTTAAAGCAAACATTTGTTTTTAACTGCACTTGGGCGGCTTTTTAATTAAGATTGCCCAAGCCGATAAATGGTCAATGGCATTCAATTGTTATCCGATTGCCTTTCGTTTGCCAATTATTGCAAAATTAACCTTACTTAGATTTGATCTTTGTGTCTGATAAACGACCTGATAGACCTAAAAGCTTTACTTTTAGCTTGAAGAAATTAGAGAACAATATTTAAGTAGTTAACAACAAAGGAGGAATTTGGGCTAATTTCTAACGATTTCTTCAAGTAAACTTTCTACAGATTCGCTAAGATTTTATTTGCCTTAAGTCCATCCTATATTTTGGTTCATCGATCGATCTATGCCAGCAAAGAAAGCCAAAAGGAAAATTGGACTACTAAATTTACTTATATAAAGGTTTCCAACTTCATACATTAAAGCAAATATAAAATGTATAAAACCAATAAAGATTGGCAGCAAATTAAAGTGCTTTAGTTAAACAAATTGTGGATTGTAAATGTTTCGCTTATTGTCAGATTTAATTAGCTACTCATGTATACAATCAATTTGCATATGTATATGTATATATGTATGTATGTACGTGAACCTCTGTCCAACCAGAAAACTTTTATCAGTCAGATAAAAACCACCAAATGGCTGTAAATCCATCAAGTGGGGCGCAGGCACAAAAGGCCTGGACACAAACAATTGAATGCTGCCTGGCCATTGATATCTCATGATTGACTCCATTGGGTTGCTGCAACTGCTGCTGGCCATCAGTGTTGCCTACTAACTGGTTTTGAAAAGGCCAAAAAATGAAGAATACTTTTAGAACTTAGTTTTGACCAAATACAATTGCACCCCGATCGAGAACAAGAGCCAAAAACCCCAGTAAATCGAGACCAAATTTTCAACATATTCTTCTTATCACGTATT
This sequence comes from Drosophila nebulosa, assembly GCA_024703675.1. Lineage (NCBI taxonomy): Eukaryota > Metazoa > Arthropoda > Insecta > Diptera > Drosophilidae > Drosophila > Drosophila nebulosa. Next base: position 7,943,649 of record CM045725.1, on the reverse strand, counting down.
TTTTACATATTATTTAATTCTTAGTTTTACAAACATTTATTGAGGGCCATACAATTAATTTAAAAAGAAATGTCATTATGAATAAAATATGTGCTTTGGTAGTATAAAATAAATATGAAATTTCTAACTAAAACGGGGGAAACCCCGAATTCGAGTTTTTTCTTTAAAACAAATGTTCGTTTGCTATTTTGAATAAGAACAGTAATCATGGTTAACCAAGACAGCGGAACAAACTCAACTTCATTACGGATAATACCACAAAGCCCGAATAAGCAGGGCCTAGCTGTATATCAAGAGCCAAAAATCGGTGCTATGAAATATTTATAATAAAATGTAAAGAGTTTTTAGTATTTAGGAAATCAATACCTAAAAGTCCAATAAGCTTGTTAATTATAAAATAAAAAAAGGTTCAAAATGTAAAATAAAATGAATTTAAACTACAAAATTTAATTTGTGAACCTCACCCAACTTACGCTTAAAAAAGCTAATTTGACCGTTAAAAGGCTAAATTGACTGCTCTGTCATCCAGTGTCCTGTGCCATTGTTTCTTATCAAAGTAATTGAAATTGCCAGATGCCAGATGGCGACTAATTGCAGTTTTTTTTTTTTTTTTGTTGCAATTGTTGCTGCCGTTGCCTACCTACCATTGCTGAGCACGTTTTTTGGAAGCTTTAAGCCAACTTTAAATACTATTATTTAAATCAATGGCAATTCTGTCTCTCTTGCATATGAGATCACTGAAAATTTATGTGCCATGCCTAATTGTTCGGTCTGAACTTGAAATTGGAGAGAGAAGCCAAAGGAGAACTGCATCATCATCTACACAATTTTTTTGCCGGCCGACACAGTCCGTGCTCCGTGTCCATGGAATGCAATTATCGCGCACCAAGTTATGCTAAGATAAATGGCTCTCGACACACAGTTCCAATCCCGAATTAGCCTGACTGCCAGACACCCCAGGAGCGGCATGAGAGAGCGAAACGATTTTCGGTTGATTTTGGAGTAAATTTATTACGGCGACAGCAGAGGCGACGGCAGAGGCGACGGCGGCGGCATCGGCTTGACCAAAAGACCCAAATTGAAGGTGAGCTCATTTTCAAACTTTATTGATTATGATGATGATCGTGATGGCAAGACCAATTAGAAGTTTATTCAAACATAATTTAGCACTACGATTGGATGTTGGCAATTGTTTGTTTCTTTTGCATCCGCTTAATGCGACGCATTGGTCGCATTTCTTAATAACTTTCTTTGCCAAATTACGCTTCGGTGCGATTATGGTGCAGCCAGTTTCTTTGGACCAAAAGCAGCAAAGACTTTTCAACTTGACTGATTGTAAAAATCTTTATGTTTAATAATATCTATAAAACAAAAATGGGTTAGGAAACTCACCTATTTTATACATCTTGGGAAGACAGTCGGAAAGATTCTTTTTACGAAATATGCCGTCGCCATCAACATTCAGGGTCACTATTCTATTCTCTCCTCTGGTTGTATCAATTGTCTTATAGCCAAAATTCTCGCATGTGGGATCATCTTCTACGCAATACGTACAATACGCACTGTAAGTGACTGAGATGAAATAACATTTGAGAAGCCAACAACTCGGCAGCAAAGGCTACACTTACGTTTAATGGAAATGAGAATTGTAAACAGCTGAAATAAGTTACATTCAGTCATTTGAAAACATGTCTAACAAGGCTTGCTAAGGCTGGTTTCTAGCCCTTTTAGCCTTTGATGCCAACCAATCGAAGGGCCACAAGTCTTTATACTTAAGTTTCCCCTAGCTAAAACTAACTCAGTGTTGTTTGCATCTCAAATCACACATAATAAATTCAATATATAGTAAATCTCTTTCAATATTTTTTACACTCGGAATTGTAAAAGAAACAGCAAGTAAAATACTGTGTAATACCAAAATCGGTCAAAACAATTTGTTGAGCCTGAAATTATCCTTTTGCATGGAGTTAAATCTGTGCATATATCGCAATAGTCAATGATATGTTGCTGCTTCGATTTCGCAGGTGCTATAATCTGAATTCCCAGAGTTGGTGACCAAATGCAAACCGGAGACTCTAGAGATTCTGTAAATGAGTCAAATATAAGTACAATAAACTCAATATAGCCGTTTTTCCAGTGTGACCAACCTATTTTATGGTTCGTGGGCATGCAAGCTGATAAGTCAGTGTTATTAAAGATCGGATCGTTTACGGTCGAGTCTATATATATGTAGCCCTTGGCATGCAATTTGGACCAGAATGTGCTATTGCACTCAAAATCATTTGGCTTGGCACAGTTAACACAAAATTGACTTTGACCAACTGTTGAGAGAATATTAAAAGAGGTTTCTCTTGGAAGAAGGCCGTTTGGTGGACTTAATTCCGCTTACCTTGGATTACAAGCAGATCCATGAAAATGATCACAAGTACTCGTTTATGCATTTTGGAATTTTCTATCGAATTTTGTTTTAAATATGTATGTATTTTCAAGTCGTTTGAAAATGTCATAATGTGCTTGGAAACAAATTTCAGGGGGGTATTCGCAAATCTACAAAAAACAAAGAGAACTAAGAGAATACTGCCCAAGGATCTCAAGCTTCTTCAACTTTTGCAAGAATATTTTCATAATAAATTTATAAGATTTTTTTACAAACTCAAAATCGTAATTAAAAGACCACTTAAAAGACTGAATAACCAAAATCGGCGCCTCTTTAAATCGTTTGGGGCCAAATTCAAAACTTTACATGTACTCAATGAGATGCATCTCTCACATTCTTGAACCATTTCGTCAAGGGGTTCCGCTTCAGGTGCTGCAATATTAATTCCAAGTTCCTGTCCCCAAAAGCATGCGGCAACGTCCAAAACTTCTATCAGAAAGAAGTGAGAAAAAATCAGAAATTCGACTATCAACCATAAAACCTGTTACCTATTTTATGACCCTTGGGCAAACATGCGGATAGATCGGTATTATTAAATATTGGATCCTCTACGGTTGACAATATATATATGTAGCCCTCTCTATGCAATTTTGACCAAAACGTTTGGGGGCACTTGACGTTCTTTGGCTTGACACAGGACACACAGTATTGACTTTGACCAACTGTTTGGAATATTGACGGAGTTAATAACATATATATGGAAGAATAGGGAACTTACCTTTAAAGGAAAGTATGTTTACTAAAAGAGTTAAAAGAATTATTTGCATTTTGTTATTGAAATTTAGCAAAGTCTTTTATTTTTCGACGGGGGGTATTTTTTGATATCGTTTTCAAAAATTACATAAAATGCTTTGAAATAAAGTCGATGACTAAATTCTGAGGTTTCTTTGTCTTTTACCCATTTATATTGAAATATGATATATCAGGGCCTTAGGTAGGTACTTGAATATTTCCTCGATTCCCCTAAAGATATCAAACTTTTCAAAAAACAAAAAATGGCCAGTAACTGTTCATAAGACTTATTAATTAGGACAAAAAGGCTTTAAAAAGGTAGAACTAAATAAAACTCATATAACTACAAAAACTATACTAAAACAGTTCACACAATTTTTACAACAACAACCACGGTCTTTTTATGCAGTGACAAAACTAATGATCAAAATTACTATGCCACTGTGGCAAGGGTATACAATATAAAAGAAAGAAAAAGCTTGTCCAATTAAGCGCAACAAACAACTTTACGCCACATGCCACACCAGGCGGCATTTATCGGAGCATTCAGGTCAGTTTAGATCAGATCGAATCGGATCGGATCGTATGGAGCCTTTGCTGTCTCTCTCTCTCTCTCTCTTTCTCTCCGTTCCCAGGTAAATGGCCAACGATTTGTCGCTGTCTGAGGGCCAAATCGTTGTTGATCGGACATTCGATAAGATTGCAACAAAAAGATAAAAAAAAAAAAAAGGAGAAGCAGCAAAGGGACAAAAAGAGTGGGAGAGAACAAAGAGGAGGGGGCCATTTATGCTAATAAGTTGACATTTGACCACCATGACGAAACGTTCAAGGAGTTGTCAATTTGACAGGTACACTGGATGAAATTATGTGCATACAATGGGATGAAATGCTTAAAAAAAACATTTTGTATGAGTAAATATTAATATTAATAAAATAAAATCGATTAAGTACCCCATTTGGGAGCTGGTTAAAGGCAAAGATCCCAATAGTTAGGACCTCCTAGTAAAAGAGACCACCATATTATGGAAATGATCGTTTGAAACACACGAAAATTACATATTGAAGAACGTGAAAAATGTAAAAAAGATCAAACTGCTATTAGATAGAATGGATTAAATCCTTTCTGATGCCCACTGTGCCAACTGCTGCTTGTATGCATCATCGTCATCATCATCAACTCTCCTGACATTTGTTTTGACACGACAACAGAAGCCAATGCCGCGGCGTCCGTTGATGCTGCTCCTGCTGCTGCCGCTGGCCACATACTAATTTCCAGGAATTTCACGCCACTCTTCACAACCAAAAATGCAAATTTTCTTAAAAAAGAAGAAAAAATCATCCTCATCGTAATTTTATTGTATCTTCACACGATCTGCCGACCGCTTGTTAACTGCCAAGTGAAACGTTACCTGCGGCACTTTGGTCATGTTGCAAATGAATTTTAATTGTTGCAACAATTTTCAAACTAACGTAAATGTATTGTAATTAACAAATTGCCGCATTGTCCATAGATAATATATTTATTGTTTTGTTTTTTAAAGCCGTGAGGGATTGTCTAATTTATAAAATGTGATTGATATGGCGACTGACGATACCTACTTCCGCTACTATTCGGAATAGAGTTCCTGTAGTTGCTGTTGTCGTATTCTTCGTATTCGTATCTCTCATTGTAATTCTTGTTGCTGTTGTTGCCATAGGTTCTGCTGTCGTTGCTGCGATTGCTATTGTATCTGCTGCTGTAGTTGTTGCTGTTGTACCTGTTGCCGTAGTTTCCCTTGTTGTTACCGTAGTTGTTGCTGTTGTACCTGTTGTTCGAATTGCCGCCGTCGTTACTGTAACTGTTGTTGTTGTACCTGTTGTTGGAATTGCCGCCGTCGTTACTGTAACTGTTGCCGTATTGTCTGCAATCGCCGTTGTCGTAATTTCTTCCGTAGCTTCTGCTGTGGCTACTAACATTATTTCCGTAGTTTCTGGCAGCATTGTTCCTATTAAACCTGCTGTTGTAGTTGTTGCTGTCTCTGCTGCTGTTGTACCTATCGTTGCTGGTGTTGGTATTCCTGTTAAAGCTATTGCTACTGCCTCTGCTCTGGGAAATGTCCTCATCCATCCTTTGTTTTGCCTGTTGACGCCAATTCACGATTGGTTCTGGTTCCAAATCGTCGACAGGATTTTGTCCATTTTCCATTCGTCTCAAGGATTGGGTGTAATTGTTACGTTCAATTTCATGTCCTCGGGCGGCGGCAAATGCTATGAAAAGAGAAATTTCAATATAATCTCAGATCGATTGTGCAGAGTCACAAAATCTCCACTTACTTTGAATAGCTTCCATTGGCAGCATTTTCAAGACGTTGATCATGAAATAGCAAATCATATAACCAGTCCGATTTACTCCATGTGTACAGTGGACGCCAATTAGTTTATCTGCAAACACAAACAAATAAAAAAAATAAAAAAATACAAGGATGAGAGGTAAACGAATGAAAGCTTCTTTTTTTCATTATTCATCATGTTTGCCACAAATTGCCACGAATTTCATTTGCACCACACAAACACACACAGAGGGAGAGAGAGGCCACAGGAATGCGCTTTGCTTTGTGGCTGCTGTTGCTGCTCTCGCCCACGCCATAGTTTGGCGGCCGCTGGTGGAGTCTGGGGCAAATTGGCATAAAAGCAGAAGCGACCTAAACTAAAATCGAGGGAAAACAGCTAACAGCAAGCGCGCACTGCCAATAATAACATTGGCTATAAATTTTACAAAAACATGTCAGCAGCAGCAGCAGCAACAGCAGCCGTTTGGCCCGCTCGCCGGGTCGCCTTTGTGTGCTCAATAGATGCGGGTGTGGGTGCCGGTGCCGATGCCGATGCCGATGCCGATGCCGATGCCTATGCAGATGCAGATGCGGTGGTCATGCCACTCCTGAACCTGAACTTAAAACCGAGGCTGAAGCTGCCACCAGCAGTCAGTACGTTCGTCATGTTTGCGACTGCATTTAAGCCAAGTTATTACAACAAAAAGACAAAAACAGAAAACAAAAAAGGAGCCAACAACATCGACAAATAAAACAAGAAATTAAAAGAAAAATAACAAAAAAAGAGGTACACTTAAAATCCAGAGCAACAGAAGCAAAGCGAAGTTTGTATACTCTTCGTTAATTTTTAGAAAGACTTTTGAGCTTAAGGAAAGAATTTTTGTAAAGTTTTCTTCAATTTAGTTCTTCGATTTGGTCTATTTATGTGCAGCTAAAGTATGCCGATTAGGAACTTATATATTACTTGGCTTTAAAGCAAATGTTTCCTATTTCTTAATGTCCTTTCGTTAGGGCATAACAACAGCTGCGTTGTCCTTCTAACCACAGTGTGGCGAAAGCATGCAAAAATGGTTATCAATTTAATTTACGTTTGATATAAATACATTTAAAGAACATTTAAAAACGAAATAATTATCTGTCTATTTTGATACAATTGTTTTGGGGTCACTCATCTTAGCAGTAAATTCTCTTATAATCAAAATCTCTATAAATATAAATTTTAAAATATTTTTTAAGAAGAAGAAGCTTCACTAAAAAGGTGTATTTATTTCTTAATTTATAGTTGCGGTCCTAGTCAAATATTTAAACATATATTCCTGATAAAACATAAATTGCAACCAATTTTGGACAAGATGAAATTCGTGTCAAATAGGAGCAGATAATTGAGAAATATTTCTTTATGGAAACTGCTAAATATATCTCTGGAATCGAATGCTATTTAGAGACTTCTTAGCAATTATTATACAACTAAGATTTTAGGTTATATGCTTAAGAAAGAAAAGTTTATAAAGAAGTTCTTTAAAAGATCTCCAAAAGAATAAACATGATAAAGTTCTCTCTTCAGCAGGCTTTACTAACCACTCCAAAATTGTAACGCCATATCACGACTTCAACGCTAAAACTAGTTGGGAATTCCAAGTAAATATGCAATGCAAAAAAGGGGAAAGATTTGCGATACAAAGTCAAGTTCTCCTTAATCAAAGAAAGTGTTTATTCATAAAAACATTGCCCATGGCTTATTGTAAGCAAAAGACCCACGAATTTAAGTATTGTTTTCGAGAACTTCAGAATACCAATCACGAAATGTGTACTTTTTGTTCTTATTTTTCTTTAGATTTTCTCCCACTGTATATGCAATGCCTGAGCCACAATCCACTTCTTCTAGCTGATGCTGCTTCTAGCCTCGTTGACAAGTCGCGACCACCTTGATTTTAGGTTATTCTGTCTGATTTGTTTCGTTGTAAATCTGTCTTTGGGCCACAACCAATGCGTTTTATATACATACGTATATATATTTATTGGAACGAATGACTTGGCATGGCGGCGCCAGTTGTAAGTATTTTAGCTTCGGCTTAAAGCTTTTAATTAAGAGACAGCTGAAGGAACAAGTCGGCGCCCCTCGATTGTGTGGGCCGATAACTCAAGACATTTTTGCATAAGGAAGACAACGCGATTTTCTCACATACATTAGATGAAAGATGAAAGTGCAATGTTGAACAAATAAGGCGTGTAAACACGCCCACTTTGAAAACATTAATTGCCAGAGCCAAAGCAGTTGAAAGAGCGGATGGGGCAAGAGTCTTATTTCGGCTATAACGCATTTGTTTATACGCTTGCCACTAACCAGATTAGATTAAATCCAAACAGAAAAAATAATGATTATGTTCGGAGAGGTTTAGGAATTCCAAAATTGTCAATCAACAATAAAAAAAAAGACAAGAATATAAAACAATCTGGAAGTAGATAATACTAAAAAGTTATACATTTTCATATTTTTACCAAAAACGAAAAAAATAATGTTATGGTTAGTTCTAAAGGAAACTTTATCTTTACACACAAAGCAGAATCACCAGATTAACTAGATTTCCAGCTATCTCAGTTTTAGATGTTAGTCCACGAGAAATTTCTAGCTTAAATATATTAAAGGAAGAGGATGCATATGCCCATATTTAGGCATCTCCACTTAGTGGCAACCAAAGGATCATCCACATGCTATTCAATAGGTGTGTGTGTGTGTGTGTTTGTGGTGTGTGAAAATGCCTTTGTATTTAATTAGAAATGCCTTCTCCCTATTTCCCTTTTAAATGCAAGCGGCATGAGCTTCATAAGTGATTTGTTTGCCTGGCTTCTGACTGACTTCACTCTGACTGGTTGACTGGCTGACTGTCTGCCTGGCTAACTGACTAACTGACTGATTGAGTGCAGTGCGCCCACATTCTTTTGAGCCCGTCTTAAGGTTAAATAGTTTCGTTTTAGCCACTTGGCCCCGCTCTTTGTGTGTGTGTGCTGTTTGCTGTGCGCTTGCTAGATGATAGAAATCTTTTCTTTTTTTTTTTGGAGGCAGTGCAGCAGCGGCTGCAGAAACATTATGAATGCATTTCTTTTGCGAGAGAGTACGTGGTAATTGCATATAGACAATGTAAAGAAAAGGCAAACATGCTTTTGATATGATTCGTTTGCATATTTTCTACACAAAGACACAGGCTCGAAATTGTTGGTTTCGACAGATAGGCATCTCGATTTAGGCATAGTCGAGACGGGGAAAGCGTCTAGAGCTCCTTCATTCCCACGGTTGTCATCGAGGTATCTAACTCAATTTGGTTTTCCCACTTCAATCAAATTATATTGCAGATTTAAAGCAGATATGTAAATAAAGAATGTGAAATACATTTTTAATAGAATTTGGTTTACTTCAATTTTATAAAGTCAAGGTCGAGTCGGTGGATCTGAGGATCAAAGGATTTAAATGAATAGAGGCATAAGTAGAATAAGCAACGCTATTAAAGATGTGCTGCCTGCTCTAAACAATTATTACAAATAATTAATTAATTAATTTGACAATCGGCCTAAAAAGAAGGCTTCTCTGAGTTACTCTTACGATCTGATTCTTTTTCTTTATCCAGAATCAAACTTTGCTGTGTTAGATAGAAAATGCTTAGACCTAAGATATATACAAATAGATTTTTAACGATCTTTTAAGAAACTAAACCCTTGGGAATTTTGTGCTTGTTGTGGCTAAGGCCAAAAGTTGGACACATCCAATAGATCAATGTGTCATTCTTAAGATTTTTGAAAATGTTTGAGCTAAGTTAATTAAATATTAAAAGCATTTTTGTTGCTTATACGGAAAAGACGAGTAACGTTTAGGTTCAGTCATTACTTCTTTGTTAGATACTGTAATTCCATCAAAGATGTACTAAAATATATTCCCTCTGGCTTAAGGTCGACACTTTTAACCTCATAGAGAGGGAAAATGTTGGTAAAAAATTGCTCTACTCTAATTTGGTACTCTTGAAGAGTATTTCATTTTATTTCATCATACGATGGATTACTTACCATTATTTTTATTGGTCTTAAGAAAGTCTGATACATATTCGCAAAATCTGAAAAAAAAATTACATTATATTATTACCATTTGTTGGCATATTAAATGTCTTAGACTTACCTCGCTGACAATTGCGCGGAGGGTGTCATTTTGCCTGGAATCATAAGCTTCTGATGCTCAACATTGTTATCTGTAAATGCGCTCGGACTGTAGTAACGATTCGTATTGGTTAAATCAATAATGAGTCCCAGATTTGGCACCGATTCTAACAGGGATTTCGGCGCCAGGCGTAAATGTTTCTCCACACGATCATTGATGTGCTGCAAGCAGATGGTGGGAAGGGGGTGGAAAACCAAAAAGAAATCATATTACATGACCAGAAATTGCTCAATTTATGCATGTGCCCCTCGAGCCAAGCAATTAATAAACCAGCCGAGGAGGTCTCTCTTTCTGCTCTCTTTCTCTGGCTTTCTGGGTCTGTTTCTGTGGCGTTATTTAATTAAGCAAAAACAATTTAATTTAATATTCATGTGGGGTCCTTGTCCCAGCTCCATGAAGAGGAGCTGGCGGTGCACTTGGCGGGGGCTGAAGTGGGGGTCGGGCAGCATGTTTCAGTTGCCACTTTTATGCATAATGACAAGCACAAATTTTGTCGGTTGTTATTTATTTTTAGAGAGACGCCCTGGCTGTGCTCTGCTTTGCTCTGGTCAGCCCGCCCGGTGGTCCTGCTCCTGACAAACATTTCAACATCAATCAATTGCTTTGCCTCCTGCTAACCGGTTCCGGCAAGTGAGACAGGGCTAAATCGGAATGTGGGCAGGCAGACGGCGGACGACAAAAGGGCAGAGGAGGATTGGAGGAAGCATACCTGTTGCAGCGGCACTTTGAATGCTATGAATCTTGTCCCCTGAACTCGTCGACCAATGGGACTATAATTTAACCAACTGTGAATTCAATTTCATTTGTAATTTGTACGAGAATAAGCGTAAACAATAAAAACAATTGAACTACTTACCGATCCGGTATGCTTGGGGCCATGACAAACAAATGATTATCTTGTTTCAATTTAAATTTTGAAATATATACAATTCTAAGAAATTTATTAAAAACAACAATATGGTTGTCAGTGTTACCAGATTGATCTAATAAAGAGTCACGCATGCGGCGAATTCACTCCCAAAAGCGCAGCGAATTTACGGTGTGTATGTTTTCAATACCCATTAATGAAAGGGTATATAAGAAATAAAATAGAAATTTCAGATTAGATTTCTAATAAAATTAGGCGAACGTAATTGTCTTAATGGAAGCAACACCAACATGGGATAGTCCGAAATGCTTATAAACTTATTTGACAAAATTATTTTTAATATTTTGGGGATATAGAACATGAATGAAGACTTTCTTATTACTTGAATAAAACTTTAACATAAACATGAACATGAATGAAGACTTTCTTATTACTTGAATAAAACTTAAAAAATTTAATCAAGGAAACAATTATAGTTTGTATAGCTCTTTTTCTATGTTCTTGGAATCTTATCATATTTTCGCCCTAAATACCGGCTAGTTTTTTTAGCCTTTTTTGCCGCAATTTTAGCTCTTTTTGTTTTACAGAAAAAGGCAACACTGATCACGGCAGCCGAACCTTTGGACTCTCCACGTTAAATATTGTTAAATAAAGTATTAATTAATTAAAGTTGTTCCCTAGCAGTTTGGACAAAATGTTTGCCAGCAACACACGGAACCTAATGCGCAGCAGCTTTGTGAGTTAACCATATGGATAATTGGCCAAAAATATGCTTATCAAGTGCTATAATTAAATTTGTTTTCTCTCAATTTGCAGTTGCAGCGCTGCAAGAGCACTTTGGTGGTGGCCGAGCACAACAATGATGCACTGAATCCCATAACCCTGAACACCATTTCGGCGGCCAAAAAGATCGGCGGTGACGTCACAGTTCTGGTGGCGGGCACCAAGTGCGGATCCGTAAGTGTCTCGAATTTGTTGTTGTTGTTGTTCTTATTAGCTTTTGCATAATCATTTGATTAAACTTTTTTCTTTAGGTCTCGGAGGCAGTGGGCAAGGTGGAGGGCGTGAGCAAAGTTTTGGTTGCCGAAAATGCTGCCTTCAATGGCTTCACAGCTGAATCATTGACCCCCTTGGTCCTGGCCGCCCAATCTCAATTCAAATTCACCCACATTTTGGCGGGAGCTTCGGCCTTTGGCAAAAATGTGCTGCCCCGTGTGGCCGCCAAGCTAGATGTCTCACCCATATCGGAAATCATTGATATCAAGTCAGAGGACACATTTGTGCGCACCATCTATGCGGGCAATGCCATTCTGACCCTAAAATCAAAGGATCCTGTCAAGGTTATTACAGTGCGTGGCACAAATTTCCCACCAGCAGCCAGTAGCGGCGGCAGTGGAGCCGTCGAGCAGGCTCCCGCCGGCGACTATGCCAACAGTTTGAGTGAATTCGTCTCCCAGGAGCTAACCAAATCGGATCGCCCAGAACTGACGGGCGCCAAGGTTATTGTGTCCGGTGGTCGCGGTCTTAAGTCTGGCGACAATTTCAAACTTCTGTACGATCTGGCCGATAAGTTCGGTGCCGCTGTTGGTGCCTCCCGCGCAGCTGTTGATGCTGGCTTTGTGCCAAACGATCTGCAGATCGGACAAACTGGCAAAATTGTTGCCCCTGAACTGTATATTGCTGTGGGAATTTCGGGTGCCATTCAGCACTTGGCCGGCATGAAGGACTCCAAGACCATTGTGGCCATCAATAAGGATCCCGAAGCACCCATTTTCCAAGTTGCCGACATTGGCCTTGTGGCCGATCTCTTCAAGGCTGTCCCCGAGCTAACCGGAAAGTTGTAAAACAAACAAAAAAACCTATTAATAAGAAGTTCGAGAGATTCTAACAAACAAATTGTTGCATTTATTTGAATTTAAAATTTAATTAGCACATCCAAATAAACAAGCAAGAGCGCCGAATGGAGAATTCCAGATGTCTCTATAAAAGAGGATTACAATACTAAACCTTATCAGTCGTTATGTGATCGCTGGAAACCCAGCAAACATTTCTCAGCAATATACAATTAAGATCATCTCAAATATATATACTAATTACACTCTCATTTCATTTATAGTTCAATGGAACTTGGCCTCGATTGCAAAAGGATCACTTCAGATGTTACTAGCCCATTTATTAAAGCTGTTAAATTAGATTAGAGTGCATTCAATTGATTAAAAATGCTGTTCACGTGCTCAAATGATGTGGCCTAGGGCAATATTTCTATTAACATTTGTGACGCATGTGGACGCAATTTGTGTACCTTGCTCTACCGTTTAACGCCGGCTAAGTCTAGACTAATTTAAGAAGAACTAAACTGATCGACTTATCATGTTTCTTCTCCATCCAGAGCTAATTTATACGACAAAATTGTTTTTTGATTTGCCTTCTGAACAATCTGCTCTTCCACTTATTAAGCACAAGCAAAGAAAAAGTCTTGATTAATTCGTAGAAGCCTTCGTGGCCACTTTGACAGCCCCTAGAGGCTCGTTCAGGAGTCGGTCATATAGCTACGTCTATCTGGATCTTTTTGTAGACCTTGACAGCAACAGGATTCTTGAATTCAGCTGGATCGGACCACAATCGCATATATTATGAGCTAAAGTCACATTCTTCTAAGACCAAATCTGATTTAGATTTAAGTCTGTAATTAGCGATTTGAATGGACATCTCCTACAGAGATTTACACTTGATCCCTTCAAGACGGAGTTGCCTACTTAATAAACATGAAAGAGATCTTTTATCCTGGGACATCGTAGGGACATCGTTTTCTTCTGAAGAGATCAATTATATTCGATTTCCTTTTTTCATTCAGCTTGTGAATCGTTGATATATTTTGGGTATTAGTGTGCTAATAATGAAACGTAAGAACATGAAAATTAAAATTAAACCAAAGACCACACCAATTATCAACGTGGTCCACTCTAGGGGATTGAGACTATTCGTTGTGGGTAGGACGTGTGTATTGATGCCGCTCTGCAAGATGAATTAAAGAAATAATTTAAAGAATTCTAGTGCAAATGCTGTCAATATGAGGAACTCACCCAGCCACCATTCTCATTGATCCAGGGCACTAGCTCATCTTCAATCACCTCGGACACACTCTCCATTAGTTTTGGCAAATATTCGGGATGCCCTTGACGCACACAATCCACCGACAGGCCACCGGCAATGGCGAACAGAGAGATCACCTTGCTCCAGGTGATGTCCACGCGAAATAGTTCTCGTCCCACGGCGCCTAGGAGCAGGGTAACAGCATCGGAACTTTGAAATTCACCTCCAGGATTGCGACAGATTTGCCTGGCCACACCATTATAGACACGTGGATGCATACGCTCCAGTTCATCGCCTAACTGAGACGGAAGACGCCTTAGAAGAAGCTTGATTTCAGCAGAGTTTGAAGATTACTTACCACTTGAACAGCTGGAAAGACATCACGTACCACGCCCATCGATGTGGAACCCATAATACTTCTAATGCGCTGGAATCCCAATTTTTTATTGAATAAACCCGAGCGACGTAAGCGTCTCTTGATATAATGGCCACAAAGACAACGACCCTGGAACAGAAACGCCAAACCAAATGAAAGCTCATCCACAATATGGATATTTTTGATATCTCCGCCCACCTGAGTTATGATATCTTGGGCTGGTATCTGTGCCGCCTTCCAGCCTATGGTGTAGGATAACTTTCTTGTGACCACATCACTCACATTGCTCAGACGACGACGCGTCGCTGAGGCATCCCTTTGGCCCACCTCGAGAAGCGAAGCCGAATGCAGAGTGGCCGGAAAACTGAATTTTCTACGATTCTGGGCCTGCAGCAGACGTTCACTTTGTGTGGTGGCCATGGGAAAACCGTTGCTGAAATTATCATTATTTGTGGGATACGAAGTGCCTGGCATTTGGAAGTACCACCTAAAGGAAATACACAAACGTAATTTAAACCGTCATCGATACCCCCCAAGCTACCGATCTAACTAGACATATTTGGTTAACTTTAATGAGCTCTCTCACTGTGTGTGTGTGTGCGTCTTGTAAAATTAATTGTTTGCTTTTTGCTCTTATCGATCAAGCGATCGAACAGATCGATCGATTCGAAACCAAAAAAAAAAAAAACACAAAACGAAAACCTGATTCATCCCAAACGTTTTACAAGCAAACAAAAATAATTGCCCACAGCCCGAGACTCGAGTCATACGAATCATAAACGTCATGTTCAATTGCCAAAGAGACTCATTAAAAATTGTCTGTAATTTATGAATGAACTAGCACTAAATGCTAGTTAGATGAGGGGCTCAAAGCTTAAAACATGCGCTTCAATTTTTGGACCCCATTGAATTTCATTGAAAATGATTAACCTAGATTTCGAAAATTTAAGGTAATTTTGATTTAATTAATAAACGAAATGAAGTAAATTAAAGTATTTTATCTTATGAATTTCAGTCAAAGGTTTTTTAAAAAAACATTCAAAAACTAGAATTAATATCTATACGATTTTGGAAGGCTTTAAAACCAAGACTTGGAGAAGGAGAAGGAGTATAAGTTGATAGGATTATTTCGTATTCTAAAATTTAACAAACGAATCTAACTAATAGGATACTTAACACTCACAAAAGGTGAGGTAAGGTATTAAAATCACACAGAAAATAAAATATAAATTTAAGAAATCCATCGAATTAGATAATAATTGTAACTAAGAAACCATTTACAATGCATTTATACCTTAATGTTTTTTAATTGGAGGAAAAGTTGAAGTAGATGTCACAAAAGGGGATAAAAATCCGAAATCTACCTTACCTATTTTATGTAAAAGGCCCTTAAAAATTCTTATAGGTAAAATGATTTCTTAATTCTTCTACTTTCCCACTATCACCGCTGAGGTATATAAAACGAATCTCTCTTTCTGTGTCACAACAATGAGGTAGTCATGGGTCTTAAAGCAGGCTTCAGTATACTACGAAATTCTACCCTGCCGAAGTTTGTATACTCTTGCAAGTTTTTGTGCTACGTTTTCCTTACATACAGCTGCCAAAGTGAAGTAAACCTTTAATGTAAAAAGTCGATCTTGATCAAATTTGGCACAAATATTGAAGAGTCTAATAAACTAATCCATTAACCCTGAAATTATGACCGATCTTTCCTATAGAAGCTATTGGATAAAGTAGACCCATCTTGATGAAATTTGACAGGGACGTTTGAATGAAAAAACAAACAAAGATCTGTAAAGTTTTTTAACAATCGAGAGTTTAGTCCTATGAGAACTAGTGCTTCGATTAGGCTGAATCTAAGATGTATAATGCCTGCAGTATATAAAAGACTACATGGAAAATTTCAGCGCTGTAACTTTACCGGCTTAGGAAAAGTTCGTGTCGATCCAGACGGACGGAGAGACAAACAGACATGGCTAAATGAAGACGTCTTGTCGTACTGATCAAAAATATATATACTTTATATGGTCGAAGATGCTTCTTTCTTTACGTTGCTTTACTTTTTCGCTAGCTTTTACATTTTAGCGCTCCTAACGGACACATTTGTCGGTGCTTGAAGAAGGAAAGGTTTTTTACGCAAAACTCCTTTAATTTCATTTTAGATTTTTATGAAATGAAAATTTTATGAACATTTTATAAAAAGGTAAAAAAAGGTTTTTACGCAAAACTCCTTTAATTTCATTTAGATTTTTATGAAATTTGGTCTAACGATAAATATTTATATATACGCAAAATGTTTCACCAAATCAGATAACGATTTTATAAATATTGTGAGAAAAAGAAAATATAAAAGGTAATTAGACGAATAACTATCTAGTGATTTAATATTGCTTTTAGGAATGGAAAAAATTAAAAAAAAAAAATACACTTTGATAGTGGAAGGAAACACACTCACTCTTGACCAATTGTAAACAACATTTTTAATCTAATAACAAGAAAAATCACTTTAAAAATCATTTGGATTAGTCCTTCGTAGGATTAAACATAATCCCCTGCCCACATTTTTGTCAATCGATCGTTAAGGTCGCATTTGATTTCTAGACTTTTAATTCCATTATGACGCTCATTGAGGATTATTTCTGTTTTCTAAATCTTTGTTGTTGTTTTTTGAGTTGACCATTTTGGGCATATTAACGACATATTGTCGGCTCGTTAAGTTTGAGTTGGCCAAAAAGAAGAAAATGTTGTAGACACACTGTCATTAGTTGTCCACAAGCGAGATGTCAGTTGGCAAATGATTTGTGAGCCACTGGACATGAACTCCACATACTGAAGATGGTGCTGGGAATGGGAATGGTGTTGGTTAAGCCAATTCATTTGGGACTTTAAATTGACAATTAGTTTTTACATAACCAAAATGGGTAACCAGTGAATGTTTTTCTTGTCGTGATCAAGGAAAGTTTTCAATGCAAAATCGTGCGTGAGAGCCATGGAAAGTAAGAAGAACCCAGAAATTCGATTGGTTTTAGGTCAGGTAGAGTCACGCCCATTTGGAGCTTATAAAAGTCACTCCATTTATGGTTGGGTGAGTTAGTTCATAGTCAGAATGTCATTCGTTTGGAGTTGCTTCTGTTTGGTGGCGCTTCGTCTTGCTGGCCTAAGGGCAGATGTGTCCCATGCTCATTTCTTTGCCGCCCCAGGAGATTTTAGCAACTATCATGTGGGACTTTCACCACCTGCTTTGGTCTATGGACTACCACCCGCTTCTGCTGCAGCTCCAGTTCCAGCTCCAACTCCAGCTCCTGTACCTCCTGTAGCTCCAGTCGCAGCCACAACAGAATTTAGTCTACCCGAAATCATAGAGAATCGTAGTGTCAAGTTTCAGGGCTCTGGACATGGCAGTTTTATACCTTTGAACCAGCTTTATGGCCCACCCAGTGTGGCGGAGCATCCCAGCTATGAAAGTCCCAAGCCAAGGTACGACACACTTGACGATCTTAAGTCCCTTAACTGATCTAAGTTTGATTTTTTAGCGATGGCTATTATTATGCACCACCCTCAAGCACTGGAACAACCACAACTACACCACAACCTATTATAGTACAAGATCCTGGCGAGTATAATGAAGTGGAACAGAGTCCTGCTGGTTATGATTATCACGCTCCCGCGCCAGTAGCTCCCCTGAGACCCTCAACACCTGCCCCTGTCTATCTGCCACCTGGTGAGATTTTTTCCGAACAGCCGCAACAAGTTCGCCTACGCCTCAAGGACATGCGTTGCCTTCCGGGTGGATACTTTCGAGCTGTCCTTAAGCTGGATAGCTTTCTGGGAGCTGCCCCTATTGTGGATAATGATCATGAGGACGACGATGAGCACTGTGAATTGAAACTCTCTCGAAGCTTTCTTCTCCTCGATATAGCAGGTGCAGACTTTGAGCGCTGTGGCGTGCGATCCTGTGGTCAGGATTTGTGTTTGCGTTTAAGATTTCCAACCATACGTGGTCTGAGAACTGCAGGAGACTCAATTCTGACGCTGCATTGTAAGTCCCAAGAGCGAGTGGCCGTTAAGACGCACGCCCTCAAGATGGGAGTCTCCAATGATGTGTGAGTGCTCCAAGAAGGAGTCGAACCCATTTTCCAGAACTGCACTAACTCACTCTCTTCCCCCAGGCAAGCGCGAAGTGTGGGTAACTATGCCCATGGCGGCAATCAGAATGCCTTTCGCACTCATGTGGAGCTATTGAGACGTGGCACCAATGGCTATACCCGACACTTGGAGAGCAATGGAGCTGTTCAGTTGGGCGAAGAATTGCTGCTTAGAGCACATGTTCTAGCTGGCGATGGTAAGTGGCCTTTAGCTTCTCTCTCCCTGATAATAGTTTTACTCCTTACTTAGGCTGGAACTACACCAAACTGAGTGATGTCCAGCTGCAGAGGATTTCTCCTAGCGGCGAAATACTTAACAATGCCCAATTGATTAGCTCTCGTGGTTGTCTCAATCCTGCCATGCAGAGCATTTGCTCACATGCTCCCATCTTTGAGCCACCACTGGGCCAAAGGCTACACTTCAAGGCCGTGATGTTTCCTGGCATGCGTAGTGGCGATGTTCTGGTGATGTCTATGCGTATGACGGGTTGCCTGGAGCGGGAGGATTGTCAGGTCAAAGCGCAGGATTGTCTAGCCCAGCGACGACGACGGAATACTGCCCTCGAAACGCTTGGCAATGGCACAGAGATCTCTGAGTTATCTCATCTAACTTTCAGAGTCGTAATGCCCAATGAAGCTATAGAGGAAAATGATGTGGACTACGAAAATCCTCAAATTGCCGAAACATCTAAATCTTTGGCTCTAATTGGAAGTCTGGGCTTTGTGATTCTACTACTTGGCGTGGCCATTGTGGCTTTGTTTAAGTTTGGAAAATAGAAGAAAATTAGTTTTTGCCCCACCCATGGCCCATCATCGTTTTAATGAATAAAATTGCAATGCATTGCTATCAGCTAACTTAAATCACTTCCTCTGCTCCTTGTCCACCTCTTCTTGACCAAATTGAGTACAACAAATTGACTTATCGTCCAGACGAAATCAGCAACGAACGCAAAATCATTGCCCATTTTAAGGCTTAAACAGAAATTAGCACTTAATAAAATTTTATTTATGTTCATGTCGCTGATAATTGGACGAGTGGCCAAGTCGAGAGAGAGAGAGAGAGAGAGAGAGAGTGGGGGGGGAGGATAGGGGGTGATGGAAGGCATATGAGAACTATAGCAAACATGTGGTAAAGTTTGGTTTTAGTTTTTGACTGATTTCCAAATGGCTAAAACTGAAATTGTATCACGTTTTCACGCTTTACGTGTGCCTTTGCTTTAATGTGTGTGTGTGTTTGTGTGTGTGTGTGTGTGTTCAAACATTTAATGAAACCAAATACCTGAATACTCGAATACTTTGTACGTATTCAGAGCCAATTTAGTTATTTGGTGCCAATTTGTTGCCATTTCTTATGTTAATTTTGGTCATAAAATTGAATATGGCTAACCAATTAGCCACAATGATTGACATTGTAATCACTGATACTGATTATTGTCTGGGGCTTCATTTACACCACGATGGGGGGTCGTATGGATGGAGGCATGTCAAATAGGTGTCAGCGTCCATTATATTATCATTCTCAGCTGGTCAAAGCTCTTAAGTTAGACA
Source organism: Drosophila nebulosa (assembly GCA_024703675.1). Taxonomy (NCBI): domain Eukaryota; kingdom Metazoa; phylum Arthropoda; class Insecta; order Diptera; family Drosophilidae; genus Drosophila; species Drosophila nebulosa. The sequence goes on along the minus strand of CM045725.1, from coordinate 7,923,937 downwards.
AAATGTCTAATAACTTGTATCTATAAACAAGTGTAACTATTTTTTTCAGAGGTAGATTCAGCTGGGCTATCGATCTGCCTATAAGCTTGGCTTAGATCTTTTCTTGTCCTTTTTAATTGTATTTTTTGTCCTTCAATCTTTGCAACTTTGTTTGAAAATTATTTCACATAAGACATTGGTTAACTAACACCCAGATCCCGTAGTTCATGGATCACAAGCTACGCTTGTTCCTTTCCAAGTTCCTAATTCTGCTTTTCAAACTTTTACCCTAAATGGAACGTTTGGTGCTGGCACGAAGTTTACTTTAAAGGCGTAGAGGAATGCTTAATTTATATTGGTATCGGTTAAATTTTCTAGAAGTGGGTTCCGAGTTTGGGAATATGTATGAGACGGTTCGTAGCCCAGACAACAGGAACAACTGTGGAACCACTGTGTTTTTCTTTAACATTGTTTCTTCAGTTCCTTTTTTGTCAAACTTTGTGTTTCCTTTTTTCAGAGTTTTTCAGAGACTCAAATAAAACTAAAATTAATTAAATTTTGTATAAACTAAATAGACATTTGTGGCTCTCTCTCGTACTTCAAGTAGACCTGAATAGTTTTAGATCAAACCTCGTTTTATTGAACCTGGAGACCTCATCGCTTGGATTCAATTTAGTTTTGTATTTAAAAACTAAACAATTGCAAAGTTTTGGAAGAACAAATTATTTGCTAAGCAATTAATAGAGAGAAAAAAGGAGTTCTGCATTATAAAAGTCACAACTCAAAGAATTTAGATAATGTACTAAGAAGACTCAAGCTTTAAGATTTCATTTTCGATTTTAACTGTCAGCAATCACTTTTCAAATTTAAAAGGCATAATAAACCTCTCTCGTTGCATAAAATTTACCCTAAATTTAATTGACTTTAAAAATTTTGAAAATTAAGATAACTTTGAAGAAATATTCAAAACTATATAACAATTTATTATCACATTTTTTCAGCATTGTGAATGGTTTGCTCATTGGGAATGCGTAGAGTCACAAAAATAAAATTAAAATGGAATGCTATTAAATTTGAAAATTACTCACAAATGATTAATATAAGAAATGATTATATTCCTATATTGTTTCTATAGGCATTTGATCAAGGGAATTGAGTAAAATGAGTTGACTAACTTTTTCCTCACTCTTGCAAATGAGGTAATCCTCATCTGGAACATCTGTTCGTTCCCCCATGACCTACTCTGACTTCTCGTTACAAAGATCGTTCTGCCGCAGCTGGAGGCTCACTCTGCAGAATCTCCGGCATAGACACAACACACAGGTAAGCACACCTAGTTAGAAGTAAGCCTCAATTAATATGCCGAACACGTTCCATTGCGATCCCAACTGAACATACTTTGTCTTTGTCACAGGCAATGTTTAGTGCACACATAAATTAATGTCCGGCGCTTGGAGTCCAATCCAATCCAAAAAGCCAACTTCAACGCTTCCAATTTACACTCTTTGTACCCCTCACCGTCTACTCCCGTCTTTGGCAACCAAATCGGCCAAAAATGTGTGTTTTTTAGCCGACTACTTAGTGCCTGATTTAGCAATGAGGCCTAATAAATATTTATGAATGCACTCAATGATCACAGATTTCTAAGTTCCAGGACAGATCACAAGTAACTTGCCCCGGGGCGCGCACTTTTTATAATTCGGACCTGAGCTGGAGACATACGCTTACAGTGCTGACCACAAATATAAAGCTTGCTTTCCACACACATAGCAAATCTTTCCTATAAAACTATTCGATAAGTTTTTTGTTTGTTTTGTTACTTCGTTTTAACTTTATTATATTTTCTGCTTCTCAAATTTTCTTTATTTTCGAATGCTATAATCCCACAATGAACTTATTGGGAAATCTCTTTATAGGGGCGAGATACAAGTCTCGATTAGTTTCCATTTCATTCTATTATCCAGACAAGTTACCATCTAAACTACTTCAGCTGATCAAGTCGCTCAGTTATTTCAGAGTATTCATTTGATCCTATTATATGATAGTCATTTTTGTCTTTGTCTTGTTCAGCTTGCGGAGAGAGAAAAATAAGTTACTACTTTCAATTCTAGGTGGAAGAACCGAAGGAATCGATATTAATGAAAGCTTTTGAAGAGAATTCTAGATAAGTATTATATAGTGTCATATATAGCAAACATTTTTGCAGTGTTGTAGGTGAACTTGCCAAAAGTAAACGAAATTTGTGTCAAAGTCATAACAACATGGTAAGTGGGACTAATAAAAATTTCTATTTCCGTTGATTTAATTTCTTTTTTTCCATGCCAAAATTAAAAAAGTCTATTATTATTTAATTAAAGTACTTGAAATCTAGACTAAAAATGTCGAAAATTACACCAAAAACAGAATGCAAAGGATAAATAAATTGTTTCTACCAAAAAATTCAACTTTAACTTTAAATGTTGCTAGATTTGTGACCATCACTGTATTTAAGATTCTACTAAAGCTCCTTCTTTACCTCCTTCTCAGCCACCTCCTCCTGTTTGTTCTTCTCTATCTTTGCAATTTCTGTGATTGGCCAAGCACAATCATTTTTATTGATCAAAACATCAACTTAGTTTACTCATTAGCAAATTTTATTAACTAAAAGTGTCAGAGTTTTTTTTTGATTTCGTTTTTATCTCCATTTCTATTGCCCGATTGGTCTGATTCAAGTCCAGTTATGCCTTAAATTGTTGTCTGAGCTTTGCTTTGCGTTGTTTTTTTCTCCATTTTATTGGCTTGGCTCAACTTGTTTTTTAGCATTTTAAGCATGTTAACATTTGTGTTATTGATTTTTCTTACAACAATTTGACAGTTACGCATTCGCTGCGGGAGTTACCTCACCCACTCCTAACTCCCAATCCCACCAACGCCCACCCCCCCTTGGATTTTACATTGGAATGCCAGTAATACCCTTTTTATTAGCTGTCGATTTGCTTAAAGTTTTTGCATCGTTTTTATACACTTTTAACTTGAATTGGAAACTTCTTAAAGTGGGCAAAAGGGGGGAAAGGATTGTCTATAAATATTGTCATATTATCTAATTCCAGTTGGATGATATTCCAGCATATTTTGAATCAAATTTTTCTTTACTTAAGCTGACTCTGAAATGCATTTTGAAAAGGACTTTTTGTGCCAACTAATTGAAATTATTTTCCAATCAAACTGAACGAATTACAATTATATAGAGTAATATAACTTCGGTGTGAGTCCAAGTTAGTTCAATCCTCAAGTTTCGTTTGGGTTTTTCTTTTTTTTTTTGATTTGATTTGCTGCTCCAATTCGTTGTGGCTGACAAACAATGTGAGTAATTTGACTTTCGTTATATACGATTGGCTAATCCAAGAAACCAAGTTCATTATGTTTAATTGCATTTGAAACTTAAATGAATTTTATTTCATATCTTTTGACCACAATTTTTTTTGCGGTTTTGACAGCTCAGCAAAACGTTTTTTTTTCCCCCCACTTTTCAGTGACTTACAACGCTTCTGTTCGTTGTCGTTGGCAATTTGAAATTTACACTGACCCACACACACACACACACACACACTCAGGTGGTAAACATTGTTCAGATCATTAACTGTTGATTTTGCACTTTAGTTTTTTACACAGAGTAAGAGAGAGAGAGAGAGGGACACCATACCAGACCAATTTGCGTCATTCAAATCGAACGTGACAAGAGTAATGGGGGGGGAGGGGGTAGGCGACTTTGGGGGGGTAATATCTGTTAATTGCAATTTGTTTGAAAAGGGGTTCACTTGGTAATTCTATCTAATGTATTTAATATTTACCCATTTTGCAATTGATCTAGAAATCCACAACAATCAAATGCCCGATTAGATAATGGCCCACTTGATGAAGCCACAACACATAAAAAAAAAAAATATGGGATGGGCCCAGCCCCCGAGCACATATAAATACACATATTTACTTTGTTATCAATAACCTGTCGAGTGTCGCATTGCATGTGCTAAGAGTTCAATTCATTTTCATAAAACATCATGTAAGACTCATCGCTTAGGGCTTAGGCTAACCTCTAAGTTTTGAGGCTTAACTAAACCTTTTGCCTAGCTGAACTTAGTCCTGCTTCTAAGAAGAAAACTATGATCTCTATTGTCATGTGTTGTGGGCTTTTTCTTTGATGTAAGTAGTCTAATCTTAGTTGAAAGGCGGTGGAAAGGCGTTGCCCTTGTGTATATAACTCATCGGTGACAAGTTGTATAACCTTATTTTGTTGTTGTTTTTGTGAAAAGCTGATGATGCATTTGGACAAGTGCTTAAGTTATCAATCGTTCATTTATTTATAGTATTAATAGTTTCAAGACAAAAAACACAAGAGGCTTTCCAGCTCTTTACACAAAATACGTTTCATAGAGAAAGTTTAAATTTATCTATCTTAAAGTTTTGACTGATCTATTCCAATAAGGAATAGCATAATGACTTCCAAGTAACAACTTCTTACAACTCCAATTTCGAGGGAAAGTAACTTTAGCCTCTTAGTAAATATTTCTTCTTCTGTTCTACTCCATTTTTTTAAAATGATCTCGCAACTTTTATTTACTTTTAGATAAAAGAAGACTTAAATAAACTCAAATCATGTTTAAACGGTTTCCCACGAACCGCCACTGACCCTATATGTATACCCAGCAAATAGCACTTGTTGTTTTAGTCGAATGTAATCGAACACCGAACACCGGCTAGAAAGCAAAAACATTAAAAAAAAAGTAATAACAACAAAACGAATTCATTTATAGCAAAGTCAATTACTCTGAATATCTCTCTGACTCTGCCTTTGCCCCTGCCTCTGCCCCTGCCCCTGCCTCTGACTGTGAAGTGTGGGTGCGACTTGAATGTTGTTGCTAACATTGCGGCCCAGCCGCAGTAATATCATACCCTGTACTCAGAAGAATTAAGGGGTATATAACTATCTATTTTTTATGCATAATTAATGCCGACAACTAGAGAGATACACCATCTTAATTAAAACACTTTGATCTGAGTTAATTTATTAGTCTGCATTGGAAAGGGTAAAGAGAGAACAAGATTCTTTTGCAAAGTTCTTTCCGGTTGCACTTCAAATTGGCTGTAATCTAATTATTTGGCATGCAAATATAAAAATAACTTGGAGACCCATATGTTAGGAAAAAAAACTTCTTTATCCTTTAACCCTGTTGTTTGTAGGATTGTGTTTTGCCAGGTGAATTAAATTTTAAAATGCATTAAACACATTAAAATACATAAGACTTACTTTAAACTATATCTGAGACCTTCTAATAGGCCAAATAACATTCAACATTTGGTTGCAAATCAGTTGAGTTTCGGTTGTTAATAAAAAAAGTTAAAGATAAAGAACAAATTTTTTAAGAAATTTGACATTTTAAGTTACTTTACATAAGGTAAGACGAAGTCGAGGCTGCCATTGAAAGAGGAAATCATTTTTGTTTTTTTTTTTACCAAACGCATGTTTAGTGACAACACACACACACACACACACACACACACTAACACACACACACACACCCAAGTGAAATTTAATTAAATTAAAAATTTGCGTTGGCCTTAAATACCCGCTGCGCGCTTTGTAGTGGGAGTGCGTTCAACTTAAATTAAAGTTAAGGTTTTGAACATCCTCAATTTGTTGGTTGGTTTTTGTTTTTATTGTTGTTTTATTTATTTAACATAATTAGTGGAGCGAACCGTAAGTTGACTTATCAGCTCTCCCTTGACAGAGACCACTTCTTCCGCATTAATTATGCCGGATAATTGTGTTTTTTATCTCTCATTGTATTGGATGTGCAATTTTCAGCTGATAATGGATTTTCTGTGTGTTAAACGAAGAAGGAACAAACAAAAAAACAAAATACACAAACTGGGGCCGGGCTTGCATGGAAATTGCTTAATTATTTATGCATGACGCGTTTACATTATTTTTATATTCACGGTCAGCATTTTGGTTATAACGACACATACAAACACACACACGCACATGCAGATAAAATATATTCAATTCAAGCACCTATAATTATTGTTTAGAAAAACACCATTAAAATTTTAAACACCAACCGTTTAAATGATTTCAAAAACTTAGGTTTAGTTTTCAGATCGTTAAACGCAACCGAACGCGTTGAAGATTGAAATTGAAATGAGTTAAGAGCGCGCCTTTGTTATCGAACTCAGGCATATCGATAAGACTAAGCAGCTCGATGATATAGTTATCGATATAAATTGATCAATGTTGCCAGATCAGCATAAGAGCCGCCAACTTTAGAGATTTTATAGTATGAAGTGATAAATTTAAATGTCTTCCCATCTTGTTACGCATCTTTTGACTAACTAGTAATGAATGTTTAGGACTATTATTTCTAATTTAACTATACTCAACTCTTCAAACCTTAAAAAATCTATACTTAAAAAATATATACGCTTGATATTGAAATCATACCAATCGAATTGCTATATATATAGCTCATTTTAATAAAATGTGTTCATTACATTAAAAACCTAAATAATTTAATAACCAACAGAGCTTAAAGTATATTTAATCAAAACAGCTTATTTCATTCAATTTAATTATCTAGCCATTAACCATTAAAGGACCCTTTAACAGTCATTCAGTTGCCTTGGCAACGGGCATCACTGACCATCACTGTCTTATACACAGACGCAAAAAGTGAAAAAGAAGCAAACAGAAAAACTTATTATCCGTAAAATGTCCTTAACAATATTAAAATATCGAAAATCGAACGCGGAGGCTGAGGATGTTGTCGTACAGCCAGCTGCAGTGTTTTTTCGGCAAAACTCACAGGTAAAAGTGCCTTATAGTCAAATAATAGACGTTAAGTTGGTTACTCCAACTTTGACATTCTCCTTTTGACTTCAAATTTAACAATTTAAAGTCATTCCTCCTTACAATGAGACTCCAAGCGGTTTGACTACTATTTATCGCTGCTTTCGCAGTAAATGTGTAATTTTTTTAAACTAATGTGGAACAGAAGGAATCCTTCTGAAGAATAGTGAACGAGGGCTGGTCAATAAGCATCTGATAGCAGACGGCCTTGAAAATGAAGATAAATAATTTTCAATACTCCTCGCGCATTGTTTTCGAAAATATCCAAGGAGAAATCTTGACAAACATTAAGGGAACTCTGTTCATTTGATTTCTATGACAGCAAAGTATATGCAAAATTTCGCTAGTCTTATTGTTTAATAATTCTCAATGATAAGGATTCCTATATACTCCGCCTACTTATGGCTAAAGGGTATGCAAAATAAAAACGGCGTTGCCAGATAGATAAACCGCCAAGCATCAACAGCTGATTGACTACCAGAAACTTATTTTTACAGAAGCCGCTAATAAAAGTGGAAAACGCAAGTGGCGTTGATGGATTTCCGACCGGCCTAGTGCTAAATAAGATGAAGCGAGCCGGCACAACAACGACACAAGCATTGATGGGTTGTGAGTAAAGTATATGGGAAGACTAAAAATCAATTCACTAATTCGTATTCTTTCTAACCTCTGTGCAGCGCCAAAGCCAAAATATGTAATACACTCGGGAAGCTCCGGCTCCCCGACCACATCTTTGGGTGCAGCCATCAATTCGCTGCCACCAAATACCATAATAAAGGCCACCACTAGACCAGCAGCAGCTACACCTCCAGCTGGTCTTAATTCGCCCGCCTCCATCTCGGCCCAGCCGACAGTGTCCGCAGCTCCGCGTGTCTCGTCGGCAGTGCGGCAAGCCGTGTTCACCAAACGCGATATGCCACAACGCACCATGCGCAGCATGACCCTTACCTTAATTGAGAATTCGCCGCTGCTGCATCTGGGCATTGTAAGGCAGGTGAGAAGAACAATAAGAAGAAGATTAAGAGAAGCCATCAGTATGATAAATATTCCAAAAACTCTTTCTATGCTATTAGCACATGACCATACTGAAACGTCACATTTGCCGTATGGCCAATGTCACACACTTGGATTGCTGCATTACCCTAAGGAAGCTGCGTCAGAATGAGCCATTCGCCCTGCTGGCTGAATACTTTGAACTAAGTGAAGCCGATGTCGAGGAAACCTTTAAGCGAACTCTTATACGGTTGGCTCGTTGTATGCGTCCTTTGATCTGCTGGCCGACCACTCAACATTATTACGATAGATTAAAGCACACTTCCATGGATTATCGGGCCAATCTGTTGCATGTCCGTTCCCTAATCGAATGCGTGGAGACGGATGTGTGGAAACCCTTGGAATTTGCTTGCTCCAGCTACAAGTTTATTTTGTGTATCAATACAAATGGTAAGAAGGAGTCGAAATGTGTCGATCTTTCCGGATTATTCGGAATTTAAAATAATTTATTTTATTGAAGAGCTTTTGTTACCTTAAAGGGTAATTTCGATTAACTAAGCCGTTTTGACTGACAACAAATTGTTTGTGTTTTTGATATCCAAGACTACTTTGGTTTCTAACGAATCTTTTATTTCGTCTTTTTTAGGCATTGTTAGTTACATATCGCCAGCATTTCCAGGAGATTGCGATGATCTGCAGATGTTTGAGGCCACCAATTTTAATGATATTATACCCAGTTATCTAACTCTATGCGCTGAGCCTGGTCAGGCAGTTCAACGTGAGCGAAGGGATCCCCAATTGGAGGATGAATATGGCGATGAAGATGAGTTTAGATGCGAATCAAGGCAACCAGCTCTGAGCAAATTTGAGGCACAACGTCTGACTGGAGAGTTGGCCCAGCAGCAGTCATTGTCGGTGGTTGATGGCTGTTTGACCTCAAAGAGAGCACCATCCATCCAACTGCCCACTTTGCGTAACTCGGAACCAGCTCCCGCCTGTCGTTTGCAAATGCAAGACGCCATTGATAGACTGAGAGAGTATAAAATCTTGGAACATAATGCCATACAACAGAAGCCCTTGTTGGGCTATCTTAATGAGCTGCTTGTAGTTGTCGCCGGACTCTGTAATCTCAAGAGGCAGGGTCTATAAACACACAACTAGCTCTTATTTAGATTAGATGGGAATTTTGCCTGTTTTAAGGTCAAAGTTTGTAAGTGCTTAAAATGTAATCTATGTAGTTTAGTGGAATCCCAATGTACATATGTACTTTTTCATTTAGTTAATCTTAATTCACACTATTTGAACCTTTCAACTATTGTAAGACTAAGTCTGAGGTAAACAAATTAATGTTGAAACAGCTGAAAAATGTTAATTAAAGCAAATACATTTGTTTTTTTATACCACTTGCTACACTCTCATTGGGAGTTTATTGTATTCTACAAACTCTTGCAAGTGTTTCAACTGAACTTTTAGATTCTCCCAAATTTGGTTTGTATACAATTTGTTTGCCTCTGAAATTTATTTAGCACTTTTGGCGCGTCTCTGTAACTAATGAAAAAAAAAAAAAATAATAACTTTTGCAATATTTGGACTACTTTATGATTTTTAAACCCTTTTTAAATGGTATTCTTATTTATTATTCTCTAGTCCAAATATTGTTCAAATTGTAATCAATTTCTAATAATAGAAGTTATTTCAATTCGACATGCAACAATGATTGTTCGATTGTTGTTCAAGTTCTCTAGATCTAAAGATAATGCCTAATTGTGCGAAATTGCAGATAGATCATACATTATCGGAGTTATCTAAATAGCTTTCTGCATTGACCAAGCGTATAACTAGCTTGAAAATAAATCCATTGAATCATCAGACGTACTTCGAAAGCAGAAACATGAGTTTCAAAAGATTCATCGTATTAATTTCCACAATTTTTTTTATTCTTAATACCAGCCAAGTTAATGTAAGTGTTAACGATTTAGCCAATTATGTGTTAATCTTCTAGTCTACAGGAGGCTGTCATATTCAAATTCACAAATGCAATTTGTGAATCCTTCAACAAATCGTGGGTTGAGTTCCACACATGCCGCCTGAAAGCTGTGGCCAGAAATAAAGTTGTATTTAATATGAATGCCACAGTGTTCACTCCAGCCAATCGGATTGGACTTCATCTGGAAATTTTGAAAAAGGCTAATGGCTACAAACCGTGGTTATTCAAGACAACTGTCGATGGATGCAAATTTCAAAGGCAGCCTTACAATCCACTTATCATTTTCTTCTTTAATGTAGTTCGAGATGCCACAAATTTAAATCATACTTGCCCCTATATAGTGAGTACAAATGTCCTTTTGTTTGTTCAAAATATAAAACAATCCTATTCCATTTCAGGGACCCCAAATTGTCAAGGATCTATATCTAAGAAACGAATTGTTGAAGAATCTGCCCTGGCCTACTGGAGAGTATTTGATTCTTTTATCGTGGCTTTTCCATGGCCAACATGTGGCCAATACAAATTTCTATTTTGAATATGTTGAAGATTTTTAAATGACCACAAGAAATCATTTATTATGAAATATTATTTAATGTCTATCTAAGCTCCAGTTCAATCTTGTAAAGATTATTTAATAGAATGTACAAAAAATGAGCTGCTGGTCTACTTATAAAGCTATTTAAAGAGCCACCAAGTTCTCTACTTATCATCGTCAGACAAAAATATTATTTTTTTTTCTATAGTTTATTATGCAAAATTCAATTGTAAAATATTGAATATATATATATCAAAGGATGAAGGTTAAATTCTATTAAAAGAAACTTAAAGTTTCATTTATGTAAAAATTGTAAAAGGAATTAGAAAAATTTCTTTTCTTATCTCTGAAAACGAATTTAAACGAAATTCTTAATATTATTTGTTTGAACTTCTAAAAGTTCTAAAATGTATTCTTTTTTAATATCAAACCTTTGATTTAAAAATTTATTTAATTTAAATAATTTAAGTAACTTTATTTTATTTTATTCAAAATTGTAAGATTTTTGCGGAAATGTTTTCGCTTCAGGGCAAAAAAATGGTAGAACCTAAGTTTTCCCATCATTAGTGAATGAAATTTTAGTTTATCGACTAACTTGACTGGCATAAATATCCTAACTGAATCCTCCACGAAAGTGCCGGCTGGGCAATGGGCACTGTATGCACTAGGGGAAGAACCTGGAGCTGCAGGGCAACTTGTTTGACCTAAATAACTACAGACTCTAGCGAAGGGCTGGCATGCGGAGGTACAAAACAAACCCCGACCGGTCTATGTGGGACTTCTCGTAAGATGTCCACCAACTTAACCCAAGCTAACCCAGTGTATCTCATGGCTTAAAAAAAAACATTTGAGATTATTTTTTTGTATTCTTTATTTACTGTAAAAATGTATATGCAAAACTAAGTACATATATTTCAACGAATGCGAAAAGTTTGCCAATTGTATAAAACGATATACATATAATTTAGATATATATTTTAATTTATACATAGATATATAGGTAGATATATATATATATACATATATATATTTGTATATATTTTGCTGGTACCTGCTGAGCTTAATAATATAAAAAAACGTTGCTTAGTTCATAAGTGACTTTTGCGTACTAAAAAATATGCTAAATATTTTCTTGTTTTATGTTGTTGTTGTTGATATTTTCTTTCTCATTTTGAAACATTGTTTTTGCTGTGTCTGTGACATAGATTTTTATATATAGAATTTTTTGTTTTTGTGTGTGTGTGTGTAAGATAATAACATGGTGCCTTCTTTATACGTCGTTCTTCCTTGCGAGAATTGGGAAGATTAAAGAGAGAGAAAGAGAATGGATCCCGATTCGTTTGAAATTCTCTCAAAGTTTTTGTATAATTTCGAATTTCTTTTTAAGATCGACACTCTCATTTTTGGGATCATATTTCTTTTTCGATGCCAATTTTGCACGCATTTCGGCGGCTGTCAAAGGCAAATTCAGGCTGCCCGCTCGATTAACATTCGCTGATGTCGGTGATCCTAATGGCAATGGCTGGGTAATGGCTGGCGAAGATGTACCATTGCCATTTGTGCTGCTATAGACCGAGCCATTGCCATTGTTCATCGTATTGGTGGCCGACGGAGGCGGCGGCGGTGTGGCCATTAGTGTGTTATTGTTAATGGGCGACGAGGGGGGCTTGTTGCCGTTTTGTGGACTGGATGGGACGATGGGTGGTGGCACGGCAATGGGCATGGCTCTGTCCACTACATCCATGTCGTTGGCATTCACAGTGCTGCCACTCTGAATGCTACTGGCATTCGAGGATCGCTTAGTGCTGACCACGCTGATGCTGCTTATATTGGCACTGGCACCGGGAATTTCCTGTTTGGTTCCCTCGTAGGCAGTTGGCGATCGATTCCCGTTGACATTAACTGCGGACGGGGGTGGCGGTGTGGTTGGTGTGCACACGGGGGCACTCACCTCCTGTTGCGGGGGCAGGGCCTTGCCATCCACATCGATGAGCAGCAAACGCACTTCATTCGCAATGGCCTTAATCCTGGCCACCACTTGTTTGTGCGTCTCATTGCCAATGGACACACTATTCACCTCCAGGATGCGATCACCCTCCTTGAGCCCAGCTGCTTCAGCTGGCGATTTGGCATCAACTTTGCCTATAAACTGGCCTGGTTTCACCTTCTCCGAGTGCAAATTGAAGCCATAGCCATCGAAATCGGGTCGCTTGACTATGTGACATATTTTGGTCACTCCTGGCGGCAATGTGGGTGGCGTTGGTGTCTTTGGTGAACTGGACATGGTGATTCTGTCTGAAAGATCAACATAGAGAAAAATGGAGAGATTAGTCAAGAGAATGTGTTTCTTTACCGCAATCTGCGTTTCCCTTGAAGCCATGCTTCACTGTTCATTGACGATAGCAAACTGAACTCATTCACAATTACGTTTTGTTTGCTTTTCCCCACATTGTGTATACCCTAACAAGATAGGCGACTCACAAGGGGAACGTTTACTATATTCATTCATTAAATCCACTTAAGCTTCGAGTAAATGTTTACGATGTATATTCAAATAAGATCTATTATAATATTTTTATTTATTAACACTTTTTGACACGTGCCTCTGTCGATGGCCAGCTAAAAAGGATAAAAGTGCTAAATAAGGGTAAGAAAGTTCTTGAAAGCCCTTTTACTTCTTGCACTTCTTTTTCTGTGGTTAGGCCAGTAAGTGTAGCAATTATTCTCGTGGGGCTTCATTCTATATTCTCAAACTCGGAAAATATTTCAAAAGTGTGGTTCTTATTCTTTAATTTTTCTTTAGTTCTTTTTCTTTTGGAGTCCTTTCCTAAAGCTGTGTAGCTTATCGAATCTCTATATTCTATATATGAATTGTTATAATGGATTATGGAAAACTATATTTCAAAAATGCTGGAATATTCCTCTCTTTCTACGTTTCTTTCGAAAACTAAAGCCTGATGTGTCCTCTATATGCCATATATGACTATAATCGAATTTAAGAGAGCAGATAGGATAAAACTCGGAGAAATGACAAATCATATTTAAGAGGAGATCGTATACTATGTATAACATTGGATATAATGAAACTGTAGTGTTAAGTTGACAAAATTAAAAAAGACAATTGCCTCTTCTTTCTTTACTGTGCCCAGGATTTATGGCAAACGTTGACGTAACTTGTCTTTCTCGATATTTGTAACTGATTTTGGATATAATAGAGATTCCTCAATAGAGATTCTTGCTTAAATTCGGCAATCTTTTGATCGGTATAGCCAGATTGGCTAAGGATTTGTTTCTTAGCACTTTACTTTTTTTACTTCTTTGCCGGATCGCTGATCGGATCAGGGTTTGAGCACTTTCGTTGGCTTCTCTGTCATCTCTGGCTTTGGCTCTGATATCATATTACAAATTTGATAGGGAATTTCCATTCAAAGCATATCTTCAAGTCGGCCTCAATTTATTTCTTACTTCATCTCTCATTTGTTTGAAGTATTTCTGATAAACGAGAAATTCAAAAGATTTCCTAATGAGCTTTTTATTTCACCACACGTTCTAGTTCCCTTGCAGTCTGCCCCTCTCCCCCTCTCTGCCAATGAGACCTTCAAGTTTATCAGCAAACTATAAATGAAATAGCAACTCACAAATCGAAAAGTAGTGAAACCAATTGCTGTGCTTCGATCTACATATAACTCTTTATGGTTATAGTAGGTTGATTTAATTTGGAGTTTTCTTTTTTTTGTTTTGCTTCGTGTAGTGGACAATGATAAGAAGAAAATTTTTGTTCATTCAACTTTTCAAGTGCAGCAATTGTGGCTTATCAATGGGATTCATGGACACAGGCTTATCGAAATTCCATTGGTCTTTCTGGTCATGGTGGGCAGCAAGCAACATGACGACAAAATGTCATTGGCAATATGTTAGCCTACATTCCGGACAACCCCCAATTATCAGACATTTGGTAGGCAAGTGTTACAGAGGCATTCGATAAAGATATCAAATTCTACGTGCCAAAAATAAAAAAAACAACTTTCAAGTTACGTTTGTTTTGTGGATGAATTTTGTGGGTGTCGATATTGGATTTTTTTTTTTTTTTACTCGAAATTCTATTTAATATTTTTATGGTCGTGCTTAAGTGTAAGTTTTGTTGTTCGCTCTACTTTAAAAGTGAAATAGAAATTCCGTTAGCATGTGCTCATGGGTCAGAAATTGATTTTCACAGTCGAAGCTTATCGGCGACGGCGGCGGCAGAAGGCAAAAGGCAACGTGATTTATTTTCAGTTCGAAACTTGGTTAAAACAAAAATTTTTTTAATGCATATTTCGATGACGATGGCTATGGCGACCTTCAACTTATGTAAATCCGATTAGAGAGATGGAGAGAACGTGTGCCAGGTGTCTGAAGTTTGGCAACGTTACGGCCAAGTGAATTGCATATATGCAAATTTCCAGATGATCAATTTCTCACACTTTTTAAAATTTGCCAATGAGAATATAATAGAAATATATATATTCATTACGTGAAGTTTCACAACGTGAATGATTGCGTGAAGTAGTTTTTTTGTTCGCAATAAGCAAACGTGTGACTGAATATTGCCAGACCGTGAATTTTGGCAACGTGACCTAGGAGAATGGGAATGCAGTTCATACGATAGGAATCTATCACAACTACGTGAAGTTCCTTGAGAAAATTTCCAAAAACAATTCGCAAAGATAGATTTCGAACGTACGCCTGAAGTTTGGCAACAGGTGTGTGAAATTTGGCAACGTTACCTTGAAGAATATTCTATGCATATTCTATAATAACTTTTGGTCAATAGGCGAACTACAAACATTCGTTTAAACACAGAACTGTAAAATTTGACAACGTGGTATAATAAAAATGTCCACTCCACTCCAAGTTTTCTCCATAGAATGCCAAAAAGCACAAACAGTTCTTTCGTAAGAGCTTTCTAAAGTATATAGATGATAGTATATCTTACTTGAAATTTGTTAATTTGCCCCTATAAACAGGTATGTGAATTTAGACTACCTGGGCTTATGATTATGTGAAATTTGGCAACGTGAATTAAAATAACTTTTGATGCAATTTCTAATATAAATTTTCATCAGAAAGACCCTCCTTGAAAGTTATACAAATTTTTAAACATACAACAGAAATTAGAAAGTTCTTGAAATTTAACAACGTCATTTACGACAACCTAAAGTGTCCTAAAGAAAGAAGCTAGCCTGAAATTTGACAACGAGGTTTGAAGAGCTTCGCATTTATGCATATTTCGCTTTGATTGGTTTTTTATAATTAGTAAATCTCGTTTTGACCGAGGAACATGTGTACAATATTTAATTGCATTTTTATATTAATTACTGTAATATGTAGGTTCGCTTAATACAAAACTTTCCAACGGCCCTGAACTCAAATTAACAAACAAGAAGAAGAAGAAAATGCCAAGCCTTACGACAAAAAAAAAAAAAGGCAAAAGCGTTTACAAAAAAGGAATTTGTTTTCCGCGTTTGTTAAAATTTATTATAATGTTTTTTGGTGCAAATCTTGTTGAATCATCCGCACAGGTGGGGAGTGGTAAAGGGAGTAGGGAAGGGGAAGGGTTTTGTTTTTTTTTTTTTTTGTTCGTTGTAAGATTTATGAGAATTAATATTAGCTTAATTTACTGAACAATTTTGGTTTGCTGTCAGTCGAGATGAGCTCGACCTTGAGTACCCTGCTCTCTCCCCTTCCCTTGAACTCCTCCGCCGCCTTCATACTACCACATCGTCATCATCATCATCGCAGCATCAAGCTCAATTGTAAGCGATTTTTAATTCACAAACAAAGTAAACAATGAAGCGAAAAGTATAAAAAAAAAACACACAGAGAGAGAGAAAAAAAAAACAGCAATAAATAGTTGCCTAAAATCAACAATAATAGTAAGACACGTAATATTAATAATAATAATAATTGTTTAATACTCGCATGTGGGTTTATAGTACTCTGATCTCTCTCCCCTTCACTTCTCACCGCTTCTCTGTTCTCTACACTGTGTTCTATTAGGAAGCGGAACTGGCGTTGTGAAACAATTGAAATGGAAACAAAGCCAACAACAAAAAAAATAATACACTCCCTTGATAGAACCTATAGCCGGAAATCGGAGATCTCAGAAGTCTCTTTATAACGGACTATTCTATTTTGTAAATAAGTTGTTAGTTGGGTTCATTTGGAACAATTGGGGTTTCAGTGTTTCAATTCTTATAATCTGGATAGATTCAATATTTATGAACTTTGTTACAGAAAGTTCCTAGTTAAGTCGCCAAAATGTACATAGAAGGCCCATGACCCTTATATGAGCATATATTATTGAGAACTTTTAAAACTGAATGAACATCACGATCGTAGAGCTACTAAACAGAAGATAT
Organism: Drosophila nebulosa; assembly: GCA_024703675.1. NCBI lineage: Eukaryota > Metazoa > Arthropoda > Insecta > Diptera > Drosophilidae > Drosophila > Drosophila nebulosa. The sequence continues at coordinate 7,907,156 of CM045725.1, read as the reverse complement.
TACTTTTGTCATATACGAATTTTAAATTGTAATTGGAAACACAGAATTATATTATGATTATCTAAAGGTATGCCAAATTTCTTGAAAAACGGCTGAAAACTAACATAGCTATAAAAATAAATATTTAATTCCGAAAGAAATAGTAGCGCATAATTGACCGATAGGTGCGCTAAAGTGCTGAATTAAAGTTCTAATTGTTAACAATTTAGAGGAGGTTGAATTCAGTTCTACAACTGTCAAGTGCCTTTTGTGCATAAGAGTATTCAAAAGTCGGCTTGTATATGTGTTTATTTTTCTATATCAACCTTAGTTCATTTCAAACTTATAGTGGAAGCAAAGTATTTGTTCAATCGATACAGCTAGATAAAAAATTCGACAACTTAAGCCTTTTCTTTTTATAACATTAAATATTTAATCGTCATGTTGTCATTGGAAATACCAAATATTTTATTTAGCCACTATTTATTTAAAGAATTTACAAAACCATTTCTGAGTGTACAAGAAAATTCTTTCAGCTCAGTTCACTTCTTTGAGCAAAGAGTATTCCACTTTGGGTTCTCAAGTACTTTTTACTGTGTATGATGAACTTATTTTCATACTTATCACATTTATCTTCTATCTGTCTTTGCCCAAAATATGAGTCATCGCTCGTCCGCTTAGCACCAACTTGTCAAATTTCTCACATGAATTTTGTGTATTCATCCTGAAGCCGAAATCCGATTCCGAGTCTTATCACATGCAAAAAATATGCTTATCATTCGGCAAGAAGGGAACTTAATGAAATTAAATTTAGAATTTAACATTATTGTTAGAAATTTGCCGCTCTCGCACGACACGTTTTGTGGGACAATAGTTTAATTTTTTTTTTTTTTTTTGGGTATTTTATTTTCCTGTTTTGTTGTCTGGCATCGCGTCAGAATCAACTAACTATTTTTTACCTGTATGTGCGTCTACCTGTGCTTTTGTATCTGTACCTAACGGCTAATTTACTTTAATGATGAGAAACCGCTTAAATAAACAAACATCAGCAACAACAATAGAGAAGTACATAGATGGAATCTACTATAACTATGTGGGTTGAAGGAGGGTCAAGTCAGAGCCGACAGAGCGCCACAACAGGAGAGAGAGAAATACCTCTTGTTAGTGTGTGTGAATTTTTGTACTTCATGCTTGATTGCAAATTCAATTAAAGTTTTGTACAGTTCTCGAAACTTTTGAAAAGAAGGTGTACCCCAGCTTGACAAATACAATTTTAAAATCAAACCAAAATAGTTAGAAAATCTAACTAAGATTTCTTTAAAACATTTAAAATTTGCAAAGAAAAGTAAAAGAAATAGCAGCTTCATATGTAGGTTTGCCAGCTGTAGATCAGACTCCAAGGTAACAATCAATTGAGCGCTACAACTAGTTGAGAATTACTAAGCTTGGAATAAGAAACTGCACTAACCTCTAAGATTAAAAAAGATGGCGTAGTCTTGTCTTTCTACAGACTTCTCGTTGTTCCTTTTAATCAATCGTTCAACTTAATTTCTAAACTTAATTTGGGACAAGAGAGTATAATTATTTTTGTAGTTTGGAGCTTAAGTTAGAATACTTTCATATCTGTCTACATTCACTTGATTTCCAACCACAAAACTCTTTAAAATTAGGTAAATATTGTCTGATAGCTAAAATCATCTTTTAAACTTAGAACTTTACAACTTTAATTAGCATATTTAACGTTAAGACTATAACAATTGGATAATTTGAGATTCTTAAGCTTTGGCCGAAATATTTTAAGATTTTGACTAAAATATTGTTCGAAAATAAGTTTGACATGAAATACTTCTAGCCCAAAACTGACATTAAATGTTTATTTTTAGCAATTGTACCAAGCTAAAAAATAAAAACTTGTTGCACATTCCATTCTCTCTAGTAAGCGTCTTTTATGGTTTCAATTTACATAATTATTTACCGTGTTATGGCTCATGAAAAGTTTCATAACTATTTTTCCAACAAATATTTACTTGGCCTGTTTGTCATTGACGCAGTTTGATTAACATGCTAAATGCCAGGCATCTTCTTCTATGTTTGATTTGCCTTATTCTCGTTGTTGTTGTTGATTTTTCTCAAACTGCAGGTGCCAAGCGACCCCACAATTGTTATTTGCCATTGTCATTGAATATCAGAGGAGGAGGAACAGGTAAAGAAAAAAAAACGACGGAGATGAAGACTAACAACAAATCATAACCAGTTTTGCAGAGTTTCCCAGCTAAAAACCATTCAGATTCAGTCAGACAGAGTATTGCTAACAATTCTCAGGCGCCCGAGGCGACAAAACACAGCCAGTCATTCAGACAATGAGTGCACAGAGGCGTAGACACTAAGGGGGCGTGGACAAGCATTGAATGTTGGCTTGATATATTGACAAAACGGTATATTCACAATACAAACATAAATAGAAAACAATTGTCCAAAGCTCATACAGGTGTGACAATTATCCAACTTGATTCTAAAAGCTTAGAAACAGTTCATTTCGAAAGAGTTTTAGGTTGAGGATTGAGGATATCGTTTTATATATATCGATATATCATTTGAAATATGTTTTGATATACTATTTAAAATATCAAAATCTCACTTTAAAAATCGATTTTAAAATATCAAATACTCAATTGTTAGAAGAAATCGTTTAATTGTTCGATGAATTTCTTCTTTATCAGAACAATATATAGAATTATGCCAAACGGCACAGGCTAAAATATTGAAAAATTCGCTTGAAAATTTGAATTTGAAATATCGATTTCTTAATAGTTAGAAGAAATCGTCTTAATTGTTTTAATCGCAATAAGTTTAACATATGTAACAATCAGTTTTAGAATATTGGCTGCCTATCCCACAGAGGTAAGTGTACTAAACATATCGAAATATTTTTGAAATATGCTAAAAATCGCTTTTAGACTATCGATTGCTTATTTCTTAGACGTAATTGTATGTTTGATATATATCAAATTTTAGTATATACTAAAATCGATTTTCAAATATCGTTTTCTTTTTTTTTTAAAGGGAGTCGATATAAATATATTGAATTACTTACTGCAAATTCTAAAATGGGTTTTATTCAAAGTTTAATCCATTTTTCTCAATTTTCTATTGTCGAATTTGATAACCATCCTATATTTCATTAAAATCAAACTAAACAGTTTCTTCTGAGTTCTTTGATGATTCTTTACAATTAAACTGCTATTTTTAGGTATTTTATAAATGTTTCTTTATATTCTCTCCAAATATCTAACCTGCTCAAGCTTTTTCTAAGTTAATGCCTTAATATGTTAATAACAATAAATTACTTTCATCCTTATCTATTTGATCTTGATTTTTGTTGAATTTAAGACTTCCAAATAAAAGTAAATTGATTGCAATTTTATAATTTATGATTTTATAATACAAAATCTTAGAATTCATTTTAATTAGGAACCAAAAATTAATGCATTTTACCTAAATATTGATGGAAGAAATCCTGCAAAAATGAAAATAATTTTCATTGAAAAAATTGAGTAAATCATGAGGTACATTAAGTGTCCCATTGTTTGTTTAGTTATTTATAGCATTCGGTAGTTGGTTGCATTAAAATTAATATTTACTTGACACTCGAATTGTTGTCATATACTTCAAAAGCTTTGGCTAGAATTTCGTTGACCACTTTCGATTAACCAATTAAGGAAAAGCCTTTACACGAGCTCCCCCAGGTGGGAATTCCAAATGAGTCTCGAGTTCAATTGGATTGCCTTTTCAAGTCAATTCCGGAATTTTTTAGTCGATACCAAGTATTAAATGAATCTTTAGTTTTGGAAATTCAGAAGAAACTAAAACCCAAAGATGCTAATCAATTTTATTTCGCTGTAAATGGCTTTCCCCCTCGAGCAAAGCCAAAATCAAATTAAAAAAGATGACAAAAGTTAACAATCTCAATAAATTGACGTCATCGTTTTTTGGTTTTTTAATTATATGCATATCAGAAATATTCGTCTGTTGACCAAAGTGTTCTTTGAGCAATTATTTGCCCCGTGTTTAAAAACCGAAAGATAAGATAGACAATATTTTTTGTGTTGATAAAGTCAACACAAAATTAATAATTCGCATTCAATGTGGGTGGATGGGGATGAGGAGGAGGTGGAGGTGAAGTAGGAAGCAGGCTTAACTGCCGAAATTATCCAACATAAGTGAAATATGGATCCTACGAATCGATTTCTAGCGATAGCGAAAGTATTTTTTCTGTCATGATTTCATTCCTAAGTACCTTTTGGCGAGGGGAAACAAAAATCTCAGTCAGACGGCACTTGAAGCGAACTCTCGATGTCGTCAGCATTTGTTTAATTCATTACGTTAACTTTTTAGTCATTCTTTTGTTTTACGCTTCTTTATTATTATTATTATTAAGCATTATCGACATTCTATTTTGTTTTACTGTTGTTTGCCTTTGAATTATAATTGTCATAAGTTGCTTTTGTTGTTCAACTCGTGATGCATCATTTGAGAAATGTGAATGGTTTACATAAGTATCTATAAATTCGCTTTTTATAGTAGAAAGAGAGAGAGAGGGGGGCCCAAAGAGAGAGGGCGATAGAGACATTAATTGCGCCTAAAGTGGAAATGGTTTTAGGTTTTTACGTTTAGTCAAGTGAGAGGCAGCATGAACATTTAATTTTTTTTTTTTTTTAATTTACCTATAATTCAAAACCGTAAATTTAATTGAAAATTTTATTAGCCTTCCATCGAGAAAACAAATCTTGTGAAAATAGTTTTTTTTTAATATGCTTGAAATATGGAAATTTCCCTTTAATTATAATTAAAAGTTGTTTTAAAGCCTTAAAAGTTCTTACAAAAATCTCTAAATCATTTTGAAAAATGTGCCTTTAAATTGTTTAATTATTTTCGTTTTGAAAAATATTTGAACACTTCAATCTGAATTAAAAAAAAAAACTATTGACTTTGAAATTTTAGGACTTAAGTTATTTCTTAAACAAAGAAGACTTCGTTGATTTTAAGGAGATTTTTATTATAAGTATTGGGTTAATATTTTTGATTTTTTCATTTTAAGGCTAAAGTAATCTTAATGTTTACACAAGTGTAAGGGGTATACATATAAACAAACAATAATTTATTATTAACAAAAAAATGTTCGAAGGATATAAAAGGCCAGCTAAACTTTTCTCTCACTGTGATTCAGACTAAAGCTCCACTTAAGAACTTTAGAGAATAGCTAAAATTGTATGACATTTCTAGGCTATAGTCTCTAACTTCCAATTTTTAAAGACCAATAACTTCAAGTTGCAATTTTAGTCTTTAGAAATTGAAACTGAAACTCTCAAAGATCTTGTGAACTTATAAATCTGATGACTTAAATATTTAGAAAAGGCAAACAAATATTTAACGAAATCAAATGCTATATATAAACTGGGATTGTTTTTCCTTTAAAGTCGACTTTACATTTTTTTCATAGTTTATAACTGGAGAAATCAAATTGACATTGATCGTTATGACCTCTTTGAACTGGGATTGGCTCATTATCAATATGAAATTGACCCTTGACAGCTTTTTAATTAGCACATTCTTCGTTATTAGTCCTAATTTATTACTACGTTTTGGCTGATCACAACGCTAATTAACTGCTAAAAAAGGTATTAAAATTTCGTCGCAATTAACTGACAATTGAAAGATTTCCTTATTGGTGATGCGCAGTTGCTCAAGCATAACTAACATTTTTTATTAATTAGTTTAGTTTTTTTTCAGCTTCAATTAGTAAACCTAATATTAATGACTTATTCTGTGTTGTTTCTTTTCTCTTATTAATAAATCAAATCGTGACTCATTCAAAAAATATTAAAGTATACATATATTCCCATATTTATGAATTTGCATTGTAGTACCACAACTTCACGATATTTCCTTTGGATTTTTTTTTATTTTGTCATTAAGGGGCATGAGAAAATCCACACAATTGCATCTCAACACTCTGACAATGCGTCGCCGCTTCCTGCCCATCCGACTTACCTGATTGAATACATTTTTAACGATCATATATCATTTGATTTGCAAAAGTTTTTGCACAGTCGATTATTATGCCAGTTTTTTTTTTTTATTTTGTTTTTGTTTTTTGGTTGTTATTTCAGCGGATACTTATTATTGAATATATAATGTTCTCAAGGCCTTATTTTGAGGAAGATTGAACAAACAGAAAAAAAAAAACAATAGACAGTAGACAGACTGCGACCTTGATGATACCCTGCACTACTTGGAGTGAAATGGAATGATAAGTTTAGGTAGAAGTGAGAGTAAAGTGAGTTCTAAGGATATTTTCAAGGAGAAAGGGTAGATGGAAAGAAGAGATTTATATAAAATGTCACTATATCTGGTTCAGTTTGGGTTATATAAACTAGAAAACTAGTAAGGAACTGTCAGAATCCGCTAAAACTAAAGGTCCTATTTGAAGTTGAAATGAAGGACATTATTCAAATTGATGAAGACTTTTAAAAAAGTACGGGAAATTTGTTCCACATGACAATAGTTAAGGTCAAAAATTTCAACAGACTCAAGATAGAATAAAAAGATACTGGGAATAAATTTATCATAGATAAAATAATATTGAAGGCTGACAAGATTTTTACATATAGTGAAAACCTATTATGGCGCTTTGAGAACCAACTCTTGCACGAAAATTTAGAAGATAGAGAAAAAGATACAATGAAGACATTTGTTCGACAAGCCTCACTGACAAAAAACCCCTAAAAAACCGACACCCAGGGTCCAATTCGAACGTGTAAAGTGTTGATCCTGGGATATAACTTCATCCAAAACAAGAAAATTTAGAGCTTCCGAAGAGAAATCTAATTAGATCCTTTATAAGTCAAGACTTACAAGCGCGTTATGAAGACTTTTGGCATGTCCTTTTCGACACTTTAATTGAAAACACATCAAAAAAGTTCACTCATCCAACAGAATATCTCACTTAAAACTCTCAAAAAATCACGAAGTCCCAAGACGTAGATCATGTTTTCAGATGATCTTTAACATGCCCCTTCCCTTCCTTTACGATACAGGGTGTCGCAACATTGACGTAGCTGACTTTATTAAAAAAAGAAACTCATCTAAAATGCAACAATTTATGAATAAAGTTTTAAGATTCGTTACTATTTTTAAAGGTTGAAGGGGAACTTTCCAAAAAGCACAGAGAAGAGAGACGGAGAAAAAACTATATATATATAAGTTATGTATAAATTATAATGAAATGGACTACGAAAACAAATGAAAACGAAAGCTTTTTATTGTTATTAATGTTGTTGTTGGTGCTCGTTTTTTTTTTTGAGGTGGAGGGCATACCACAAACAAAAAAAAAAGAGTGAACAAAAGGTAAAAATAATAATAATAATAATAAATGAAGAAACGCCTCAAACGATCAGCAAGCACGCAGCAGCTAGCCAAGTACAAAAGCCAAAGATACGTTGAGAATAAGGCGCACACACACTCGCACTCACACACACTCGAACACACAGACACACTCCAAAAACCAAGTAGAATCAAGCGAGAAGAGTCTCACAAGATCCCAACTCAAAGCCTAAAACCAAAACTGGTTCTAGAATCAATTTTTATTTTCTCAAGCTCTTGGCCAAAAAAAAAAAAAAAAACCGAAAAAAACAAGAAAGATGAGTTTGCCAGGTAGAGAAAGAGGTGAAGAGGCGGTTAAAAAAGTAAAGGAAGACAGAGAAAGAGTAAAAGGGAGAGGAAGAAATAGGGTGCAGACAGCAAAGGAAGTCAATTGAATACCCTATAATTCACTTCTTATTACTAAATTTTGCCTAATTAAGAGCCTTAGAATTACTTTGAAAAGAAAGTCTTTTGAAGTTCTTTAAATTTATTCCACTATAATATGGCCCAACTTCTTTAAAAAGCGCTCTACAAAGAACTTAATTATCTTATTATTCTCAAGTTTGATACTTTAAACATAAATGAATCTATTTTTAAGGGGACATATACTAAATTTCAAATCATTCAATCTTAAATTCCTCTAAATATGTCATGTCTTTGCTCTTTTAACGTTTTCTAAACTATATTAACCTATAAAAATCTTGAAATATTTTTGAAAACGATCAAACTTTTACTATAAGCAACTATAACCAACTGTTGATTGATCAGTTAAACATTGAACATGCCCTACAGCCCTTGATAAACCTCTAAAAACCAATTTCTTATTGAAAATTATAAACATTTTTAGTTCAACTTTTGATTTTTGTTACCAACCTTCGCCAAATTGGCCACTGTGCAACTGGGTAATGGTTATTGAAGAACTTGAAGCCAAGAAACAAATACAATAATTAGTAAAGAGAGAAACATTTCACCGTAACCGATTCATTCTTTCCAGGTTTCGGTCATAATTTTGAACGATATCGAGATCAATGCAGCTGCAACTTAACTGAAAATACCCTTTATGAGAGAATTATATAGATTACACAAGTTACCTAATTTATTCCGAAGGCAATTAAATTAATTGATTTGCTTTGTCCTAAGTTAATATACCCCGAAAACCTTATGGGCCATTTGGTAGGGTAAGCTAAAAATTGCCGGCTGAAAAATGTTTTTCAGTCAACAGAGGCAGAGCTTCAACAATCAGAATGGTTTTTTTCTTTTTTTGTGTGTTGGTTCGGGTTTTTTACGTTGTTTCGGTTAGGACCAGGTTCCAGATACAGCTTCTAAGTGGCTCTCTCTCTCTCCCCCCCCTCTTTTGCACCATTCGATCTTTCTCTGCTTCTCTTGCTTAGGGTTTTTTTTTTTTTTGACGCGATCTTTACACTTTTATTTTATCATTTTTGCTGGCAATGTTGTCAGCTCTAGCCACTTGAAACACAGATACACACACACACACACACACAGGCAGAAACAAACTAAAATATTTCGCCTAGAATATATTTCTCATTAAAATAAATGAAGTTCCCTTTACTTGTCTTTTCTTGGGTCTCTTTTATTTTTTTTTGGTTGACCATCTTATGAAGTGCTTATTAAAGTTTTTGATTGATTGTTAAACACGCCCTTAGCAGCCGACAATGATGATGAAATGAAGATAATGCCCAAGGCATTCAATTGCAAGGCGAAATGAGATATGAAATGAAATCCGTTTCATTTCGAGGTTTGCATTTATTTCGCTGAAAACTGCGAAAATCTATCTAAGTGAAACGGTGTTAAATGGTAAAGATACAAATTGAATTAGCATAGTTTGGCCTGGTCAGTGACAAGCACAACAAGTTCTGGATCCAAACCAAAAAAAAATAAAAAAAATAAAAAAAAGAAGAACCTCATGGAAAACTAGAAATACACGCGACAAAAATGCATAAGAAATCAGGTGAAGTAAAAATCGTAGTAGTAAAAAACCATCAAAAGAAACCTGATTCAAAAGATACATAGCTGGCATACCAAAGCCAGAGACTTGTCACTGGTTGGTCAACAGAGCTATTGGAGGGGGGAATGGGGGAGGGCAGAAGGAGGAGTGGCACGCCTGCGTCAAACAAAACCCGCTAACAAAGTTGAAAGCGAATTATGAATAAAACGTTAAAACGAAGCAAACGATAAAGAAAAGACAAAGAGGAGCAGAGACTAAGAGAGGGCCGCGACTCTTATCCACAAATATAGGAATTTCTATACTCTAGACAATTTGTCTTATATAGACGCATGATTCTTAGGAAAATGGAACAAACTAAGCTCACGAAAAATCTAAAAATAATGTTTTTTGCGATTTGGTTTAACAATCCATAAATACGATATAGACCACTGATTCTAGAGAGTTAATTTTTATATTAAATTAGTATTAATGAAGTGAATAAAGAAATTCTTTTAGACTAAATGCTTCTAAGGCTAAGCAGTATCGATATACTCAAGCTATAGTAATACGATCTGTATCGTTAAAAGTTTAAACGGCAAAAACATAGATGGTGTATGAGACTATCTTAAGAATAGTTTGTAAAGTAAACTAGTTTGGTTTTAAAAACAAACTAAATTAAGCCTAAACATGCAGCCCATACAATATCATTTCCGGGCTCAGTATAACTTGCTAACTATTTTGTTAAGCTTTAATTATATAAATTAAAGAGATTTGAAAACTGAAAGTTTGAATCGATTTTTTGTTTCAAATTAATTTTCTTTTTAACTCGTTTAGCTGGTCAATAGTAAAATCGGTTTTACGGTTCATTTCTTTGATTTCAAATCGAAGTACAATCTGCCTATGCCCATTTTTAAAGGGTATAATAAAAATAAGTAAGTGAAAAAGACATAAAAAAAAAAAAAAAATCGCATGCATGTCGCATTCGAAAATGGCCTTATGCAATGTCTAGATGGATAGAGGGGCAGCTAGGTAACCATAAATATGTATGTATGTAAAGGGGTGGGGTACGGGGAGCGCTGTGGGGTTAAAACAACACAGCGAAAAGGAGCCGCAACAACAAATAAATCAAAACAATTATTATGTAAGTAATGTTGTTGTTTTTGCTCTTGTTGTCTGACCATTAACTGGCCCCAACACCATTTGCCTTGTTTTTGATCAAACGTTTTTTTTTTTTTTTTTTTGTTTTTAATTTCGATTTAGTTTTATTAATTTTTGCGTGTGGCTCACACGCTCTCTCCCATTTAGTCTCTTCTTCTCTGTCTTTTCTACTCGCGTGATTTGTAAATTGAAAGATAAATAATATTATAAAATATAATTGCACATTTCATTTTTTTGCTCAATGCCCTGGCAAATTGTTATGCTATTTAGTTTAATTTTCAATTGCCATCAAAATCAGACAAATAAACAAACATATTTTGGATAGAATACTTATATGTTCTAGATCTAGATCTGGGTATAGTAAACCAGAACTGTTTTATCAAGATATTTAAATGGAATCGAAAACTAAACAATCTGGTCATTAAAAATATAGTAGAAGAATGGTTCTACGTCTAAATTCAAGAAACCTTGCAAATATAATCTTATTATCTGTTACGAAATAAGGTTTTTATATCAGATTAAAGTTTCTGATCAGAACTTAACAAGAAGTTACGAAAATACATATTTGAGGAACATATCATTTTTCCATTTCCTTCTTTCTTAAACATTGCGAATAATATACTTAGAATGCTTCATAAAAGATTCAAGTTAATCAAAAGTTTTATCATGACTATATTAAAAACTTTGCTTTTGATTATTCTACTTTAATTTGATATTAAATAACAAAAAAAGGTAAAAAAAAAACAAATGATAAAGCAAATACTGAACTAAATACTATTTATAATCTAAAAATGAGTTCTAAAAAAATTCTATCAAATTTGCCTAAAACCTTTTTCTTAAGATAAATGTGGCAAAATTATTTATTCTTAAGCCTTTTTGTTTTTAAAACAGATTCCAAATCAATCCTTCTAATTGAGAACTATAATTAAGTGATGCTAGTTAATTTTTTGTAATTTATTTGTTAACAAAAATCTTTGTAATAATTTAATTTAATGTTTTCAATTGCATTTAATTTGCCAATAATTTCAAGTTCAAATTGTTTGCTTCAATGTTTCTGAAACTGTATCAAGGCTGGCTAAACCCAAAGGGGGAGGTTTGACATGCATATTAATTGTCTAGTTTCCTTGCCATTTGCTCTCTGGCTGTTGTTGTCTCTTTTTTACTTACCAATAAAATAAACCGAAAATTCCCAACTTGTTGCTGTTGTTTGTTATTGTTGTTGCTGTTGCTTTCAGTGTTGCTTTTTTCGTATGCAATTGTTGTCACTTGGTGGTTGTGAAGGTGCGGAGGCGGACGGTGGGGGCCGATATCATACACACGCGGTTTCTGTTTCTATTGCTGCTGCTGCTGCTGTTGTTGTTGTTGTTGTTGTTTTTGTTGCAATTTAAGCCTTACTTATCTTTTAATGAAGTGCAACAACAACTGAAAGCTTGGCACACACGAAAAAAAACTCTTCGATCGTCAAAGAGAATGAGAGTGCTGCTGCAAAAAGGGCGATAGGGAAGCGGATGGGGGTACTGCTCACACACACACAAACACAGGCACACGCGTACGAAACACTTGAAACAGTTATTGATAGTTGTTGTTGCTGCTGTTGTTGTGCTTAACGCGCTCTATTTGAAACGTTGTTAACGTTTTCGCGGGCAATTCGTAACTGATTGCAAAGCCACAGGTGAGAAGCCCAAAAACCCAACCAAGACCCTAAATGAGAAACGTAGAGGAGAACCGACCAGGTGAGCTCGAAACTTGATATGAGCGAAGTGAGCAACGCGCGCCAAAGATACCAAAAGAGAGAGAGGATGAGAGAGAGAAGGAGAAGAGCATCAGAGTTGCCAGTTTACTTTTATTAAGCAAACGTGTATGACTTACAGTCGCTATGGTAAGTCTGCGTACAATGAAAGTTAGTTTAGCTTTAACTTTTACAGTGAGCGTCCTCTTGGGTGGAACAGCTAAACAGAAGTTTTCCCCCCAATATACATAGACAGAATTGTGAAGAGAAAAAAATTACGATCACAGAGAGATGGGTGTCCGTCTAAGAGAGTAAAGTGAGTATAGAGTAGATGTGCAACAATTGGCAGTAAGCTCTATCCAAATAATTAAAAACCCGATTATGTACTTGGAATTCAATTGAAAAATTTATAAATTTTGAGAAATAAGTAAATAAATTAAATAAAGATTTAAAAATCACTGAAACTCAACAATAAAAATCCTTCATGTAACAATTTTAACGTCCTGCGTTTCGTAGTCTTATTTTTGTAGGTGGAATTTCTATAAAATCTTTGTGAATTCAAATTGAATACAACAAAAATGAGGGTGAAAACGAAAAGGTAGTCTATGTTGGAATTTTTGGGACGGAGATGCGTCGCCTTATAGGGAAAATGGGGTAACAAAATTCTGTAAAAATTGCTTATAGTAAACGGGCCCATTAAAATCATAAATCCTATGAAAGTTAAGATAACTTCAAAATGATACATTAATACAAAACTGTGTATGAAACCCTAAAGATATTTGCTCCGATTGATAGGCCTTAATCCCTGGCCACATGCAATTTCATTTTTCGATATGTATTCATGAACGTAGGTATTAACCACTTAAGCTTCAGCTTTGGGCTCCTTTGCCATTCAATTTGCTTTCACTCTCGAGAATATTTAATACCCATGCCGCCATTGTCTGTCGAGGATGCTTCTTATCGGACCTAGCCACTGTTCTTTCCAATTGAGTGCATTACCTGTATGGCCATCAGGAAATGAACGTGTTCCATATGCATATCCTTGAAATTTTTCCATAGACAATGCGAAAACCCATGAAAGTAGCAACTGGGCGGGGCATGTACATACCCCATGCATACATACATCGATAATTTTATGGGGTACAGTTACATAGCTAACAATTGTTGGCCAAATATAAGTATAGGTCCTTTCGCTTTTGTGGACAAACTGTACTCTGTTTGTTGACAGCTGACAGCTGCCAATTTTGAGTCCTTGTTCGGTTTTGGTGGGTGGTTGGACTCATGGAATTTATTTAATTTCCGCATGGCCATTGAAGTAAATTGACTTCCAGTCCACATTCTTGTTGCCCACCCATACACACACACACACGCACACATATGTTTGTGTTGGTTTCATCTGTGTGGCAAACAAACAGCAGCAGCAATGCAAATTTCAGCTAGATAAACATCAAAAATGAAATAGTTAACCAAAAGTTAAATATATATTTTGCTTGTATTTCTAACTACTTTTTTGTTTTTTTTGTTTTTTTTTGGTTATTCTTGGTTTAGGCAAACAAACATTTCACCGCGTTCTCTTATCGTTTTAATTAGTTTTCCAGAAAGAAGCGACCAGGCTACCGGGCAACCGCGTACAGTGTTCCCTTAGTATGCTTATTTGCAATTATGGAATTGCATTACGAAAATTTAACGTGTATATTTTAAAGTGCAACTCTTTACATTTAATTAAAAGTGAAGGGCGGCACCTGCTGCCTCTGCTTTTGCTTCGTTCTCGGTTTTGCTGCTCGCTGTTTTCGACTTGTTTATCTTTTCCAAGGATTTTCTTGAGCCCCCTTTTTTATTTTTGCGCCCTATCCTCCTCCGCCCATTCTATTTGCATGAATATTTATAGGAAATTTTGCGCGAAATTAAATGCAACTTTTCGAAATGAAGAAGTGGAGAAGAAGGAGCGCAAAAAAAAAGAATAACGTAAAACGTTTTGGGGATTAAGCAAAATACCTTTTCTTAGGCGAAAAATTTATATGCAACTCTAGGGATAGACAGAGATAGCTTTAGAGACAGGCTGATAAAAGTTTTGGGGGGAAAAGCAGCAAAAACAAAAAAACAGTCAAGAGAAAATAAAGTTTTCATTTTAAGCCTTTCGCACTGGGATTTACGGCTAATAAATGATTTAAATTGGCTTTTCAAATGGCAACCAAAGAGAGCTTAAGATATCTAAGAGAATTCAAGTACATACATATATCCAACCAACTACAGGCTCTTAATTATCATTCGAAGAGTTGGATAGATTAGCTTTATGATAAATGGGATATAAAAATACGCAATTGATTGGGTTCAGTGATTCATGCTCTTATCATTTATGACAGTGACGATTCTCCATGGCATCCCTTTAATGTGTTTGCCTTTCACCATAACTCAAAAATTGATACAGTGGCGAAACCCTTAAGAAATGTGCAATTCATTGTTACATGAAATTTGTAAATTACACTCACTCACACACACACACACACACACGAGCGCGCGTACAAGTGCACACGTTGATTCAATTAGATGGAAAGAGAACTCAAAAAAATTAAAAATGAATTTCTTTCGATCTCAAAAAACCGTGCAAAAATCGTTCAATCTTTTTAAGTGAGTGACCAGGCGAACAGCAAGCGGCAGCACAACGGTTTTATCTTTTCAACTCGCACGCACTCAAACACACACATACACAGCGACTCTTAATTGCTGGGCCCGCATGTGAGTGAGTGTGTGTGTGTGTGTGTTTATAAGAAACAGTTTGTATGGATGTATGCGTGCATGTTTGTCACGGTTCTTTGGCTCTCGCCTTGGCTATGGGCTTCTCGCTCTGACTTGTATATTTTACATAACCATAAGGCAAAAAAAACAACAACTGATCATGCGGGCGTGTGAAAAACATAGAGAGAAGAGAGAGCAGGGGAAAAGCAGTGCCGCTAACTCTTTCGTGCTGTTCGCCTGGTAGTAGCATGGATCACTTTATCGATTTTACGAAGAAGCGAAAAAATGCGATCGATTGTGATCTCAAAATCGGAATATTTCACATACCCGACGAAACCAGACGACGATCATTCATTTACACTAGGCGAATTGTATTAGCATCACAATAAGTAAAAAAAAAAAAAAGAAATTGACAAAAAATTGTACTTGGAGATGCCGGGGATTGAACCCGGGGCCTCTCACATGCAAAGCGAGCGCTCTACCACTGAGCTACATCCCCATGTGAGAGAAGCAAGCCAAAATGCCTTTACAAGCCAGAGGGTAGGTTGGAATACGGATTCCAGCGAATTGAAATTAGCCAATGTTGCCTACAGCTCAGGAAAGAAATATGAGATAGGTTATTAAAATTAAGCGAAGGGTTTTTAGTTATTTGTCTGGCGTATTTAAGCGCTTCAATATTAAATTGAAATTGTCTATATTGTTTTTGCTTATATTTTTTATTATTTGCTTACGTTTTTTTACAGTTAATTGGCTTTTAATTTGTTTACCTTTTGCTTTGCCTGTAGCCCCTAGTAGTAATTCCTGTCATCCCTTTCTCGCTCAACGAAAATGCAATTTGAGCAATCAATCGTCACATGGGGATGTAGCTCAGTGGTAGAGCGCTCGCTTTGCATGTGAGAGGCCCCGGGTTCAATCCCCGGCATCTCCAGGAATTATTTTTTTCTCGTTGGTTTCAATTTTTTTTTTATGTTTTCCTGTTTTAGTGCATTTTGAAATTGTTTGGAAGACATCAAAAGTGGAGCTGAAGTCGGCTGCTGCTGGCTGGCTGGTTGGCTGGTTGGTGTGTGGCTTCTCTTTCAGTTTTTGGACTTGATTTATGCGCATCGAGGCGGCAATAATGAATTATTTATACCGATTTACGGCTGCCAGCCAGGTCTGCATGTCAATTGGCAAAAACACTAGACGATGAGAGTGGGACTTCGACTTGGACATATGTATGTATGTATGTACATATCTATGCATGTGTGTGTTGACTTCTGGCAAGCATTTAAGCCAAAAGCCACAATGCAGTCAAGTGGTTAAAATGTGTACAGGAAATTTTCTTCAGGGCACAAAAACAGCACATAGAGGAGGGCAAATGTGTGAGTGTATGTGTGTGTGTGTGTGTGTTTGTGAATTGAGGTTTGGAACTCCTTTCTAGAAAAGGAAATTGCCTGTTCTCACTTTTGCAACATTTGCCTAGTTGAAATTAAAATTAAATTTTGTATGAGCCGCAAGTTTCCCTTGGCTGCAACAAATTTTTACCCATATTGTACGTACAAATATTGGACAGGCAATTGATTTTGTTGCGGTCGACTGCTGGGAAAGTCTTTAATTTTCTACACAAACACACACCCACACTCTCTCTCTCTCTCTCACACACACACACACATGACATAGCATTGAATTTCATCAATTAGCAAAAAGGAAACCAAAATCAAAATCCCAAACCTACAGACACATATCACATAAATATAATTATGCCTAGCTCTGAACATTTTCTAGCATATTGAAATTAATTACCACAAACGACATCGACGTCTGTTCGTGTCAGTATCCTGTCCGTAGTATCCTGCTTCTTCTCTATGGCTTTTGTCTGTTTTTGATTGTGTGTGTGCGTGTGTGTGTGTGTGTGTGTGTATGTGTGTGTGTGCGAGTGTTTGTAATAAATATTTTATAACCCCTGATGGACTTGAAGGCATAATTTAAATAAAAGAAAATCCAAATCGAAATTGTCACACAAAATTTATGTAATTGCATAAACACCACAAGGATCCGACAAAGCATTTCTCTTCTCCACTTTTCCATCTCTCCCGCTCACCCCTCTCTCTCTCTCACTCGGTATGGCTAAATAATTGAGGCAACAAACTAAACAAATGACATAACCTCAATTTTGTGACGGGCGTGTCAAGTCGAAAGTGTGTTGCAAGATGATACTTCTGGCTGTTTTGGGTTGGGTTGGGATGACTTGTCCAGGTGGGCACACATTTGAACTGCAGACACAATTCGGAGGGTGCTTATTGCATTCAGGAATTGAATTGCTATATATATATTTTCAAAGCTTCATTTATGGAAATTTTTTAAAATAATTTAGAAATCTTTAAATCTATTGCAATTCTATTAATTTGGAATAGTTTTCAAAATGCGAAATCTTATTCTCGTAGATTCTAAAAGAGTCTAATACAATAAATAATATATTTGGACTCTGGTTTGATTTTAGTTTATATTCTACAGTTCTTCAAAAGGCTTCCAAATTCAAGATTTCTTTTAAATTCGCGAGAGAGAGAGAAAGAGGTAGAGAAAGCGAATGAGAGAGAGAAGTCGTCAGTAAAGTCTGCTGATCCTACTTCACAGGATTACCTTTAAAACCTGTGATAGAAAAAGATCTTTTTATAAAATCATACATATATTTAGAAATTTTATAAAGAGATTTGATCCTCATTTGATAACTCATATATCTCTTTCCATCTAATTAGGTCCAACGAGACTAACCGCTTTTATTCTAGGATCAAAACTCTTTATAAAATTTCTATATAAAATTTCTTTATAAAATTTCTCGTTGGACCTAATTAGGTACATAGTACATTCTAGTTCTCCATAAGTACCAAATTCTGTGGTTAGTTTTAAATTTCTAAGACTGTTCTTCAATTGTTTTTTTGTTTATAGATCAGGGATGGGAACTTAGTGGGAGAAGGAGCAACGTCGCTGTCCGAAATTTTTATTAAAACAGGTTCTTTTGGCTTCAACGCTAATTTTTTTTTGGCATAGATATTTAAAGTATAAGAAAAAAAATTTTATATGAAGAAAGTGAGATTTATATTTCATGGACTCAATATTTTTTAAATATTTCACTTGAAACTTATAGTTTTTGGTAAGTTCGCTGCTCAAAAGCTGCTGTACCTTTCGAAAAACCCGATAAATCCATAGCCCGACATTTGTTTTTATTGAATTCAATTGTTAAATATGTTTCAACTTTTAAATAGATTTCTAAGCCAATTAGTAGACGATAATTGGATCCATATCTTGTCTTCAGTTTCGTAAACCTTAAATTTTGAACATTGTTGGTTGAAAAATCTAAACCTCTTTCAACAATTTAGCAGTTTAAAAGAGTAGCCAAAACATACATAAGTTTCTCTTTTTGCATATCTTCATTAAATCCTTTATCCCTTGAGATGCTTCTTAAAATAGAACTACATAGTTCCTTGTTACACATGAAACCACATGGCTAACTGCCTATATCCTTTGCTAATGCAATAAAGCTCTCAATTATTATCGTTTTATCCTCTCAACACATTTCAATCCTTACACTATTCTCGCCCCTTACACACACACACACACACACACACAGACAGAGACACTCCATCCAGTTGCCCCTCAAGACACTTATATGGCTTATCATAATCGTATGACCCTAAGGTTGAAAATTCTTGCTCTCCTGCCACCTTATGGCAGCTGTTCTAATTACTCAACCACAAATGTGAACATTTGCCAGCATAGATAAGAAATTTTTGGTATACGAAAAGCTTATTCTCCCCACCTTTGCTGCCATGTGACAAAGTCCGTTCCTAAGACCCTCAACTTAATCACATTAAACGGACATTTAAAATTCTCTTTCTCATATCATCAATATCTCCAAATGTGCGTGTATGTGTGTGTGTGTGTGGGTGTGTGAAGGTGTGTGTTGGGCAAGTGAAAAACCATATTTCCGTTAAATACTCATAGTCAGATATATGTAGAAAGATGTCAATTGAATGGGTTGAGTAAGGGTAAATAAGGTCCGAAAGGACATCTGCAAATGTCTCCTCAGTATATACATAATAAGTAGTGTGTATGTGTATGTGTATGCGTGTGTTTGGGTATGCGTGTATGTAAATTAATAATGCATTCGATATCGTAGCCATTTTGCATTCAAATTCAATTGTGCGTGCGTGCAAATTCAATTCCCCAAAGCCCACAAGCATAAAGTAAATTATATTGTGCAATATTTAAATTTTCAAACTATTTTATAAGCTCAAATCCACAAGGATGGGATGAGAGCAGAGTAGAGCAGAGCAGAAGTGCCCCTACAGCTGGCACTTAAAGCTAAGCGACCCATTAATAGAGGTTGAGTCGCCGCTGACAATTGCAATTGCAAGTGTCAAAAAAGAAGCAACGAAGAGTAAACCAAACAAAAACCCCAAAACCCAACCCAGCCTTCCCCCCGAGCCCCACACAAACCTCTAGCCGACACAATCACGTTTCAATTAACACACATGGTTGGGCTTGGATCTGCAACTCTTCCAGCTTGCCCAGTTCGCCCAGTTCGCCGGCTTTTTGGTCATATTCATATGTAAAACACGCACGCAACGGCCCAACTCTAGCGAGAATGAGAGTAAGCGAGAGAGTGAAAGAGGGAGATGAAAGACAGTGCACCCTGGACATCATAATTCCGGCCACAATTCCCAAACACCGCAAAAACAACAGCAACAGCAACAGGAACAGCATCAGCAGGAGCAGGAGCATAGCCATTTTGAATGGGTTTTAGTCGACATCCTCACATTTCCACCAGAGAAAGGACATTCCTCGACAACGCCGAGTTCTATGGGGCGCATGAACTAATTACGTTAATATGCGACAACGTTTTCATAGGCGAAAAATGTTTGCTGCACTGCAGGATGCCCAAAAAGGGGGGCGGGGTGGAAGGACCCAACGGGAGAACGCATAGCCTGGGCGTCCAGTGGGGTTCCTGCAATTGGATAACCGACAGAACTCATAGTGCAAATGAGTTGAAGTGAAGAAAGAGAAGAAAGAGAGAGAGAGAGAGAGGGCCAACAAAATGGGCCAAATGGACAATTATGAAAGCGAGACTAAAGGTAACTTTTTAAAGAGCATCAAATCAGTGAAAGAAACTTGGTTAATAAGCAAATTTTATGCAGAAAATATCATAGAAAGCTAGTTTTCTCTTTTTCTCAATGCAATAGGTCCCACAAATAAATGACTCTCAAAAATGAGTTATCTTTAAATGAACTCAAACTCGCACATTAGGCAAGACCTCAATCCAAAAGACCATCAAGCCAACTGAATTGCCAAATGATGAGTTAAATCTTTCAACTGTACAAGTTTTGTTGATATCATCTCAATTGAGTTAACACTTTGCCCATTTTTAGCCAATTTTTAGCTAACCTTCAAGCAATGATGTGGGCCTAAACCAATTATTAACCCAATTCCAACGAAGAGGAACTGATTTTAAGAATATTTTGTAGCCAAACTCTGTCGAAATTTTTTCCAACAATCTCCATCTAAGCTAAGAACCCTAATCCCATACTCATTTGGCAACTCACAGCAACTGAGCAGAGCCCATTATATGGAGAGAAGAGAACGATGGGGGCGAGGGGGCTACCCTTACCCTTAGATTTCAGCAGTTACAAGTGACTGTACATCAACTGTCAGTAGACAGTAGAGTTTTCGTACGAAGCCTCATGCCAAGCCCTCGGGCAGGAGAAATTGCAACTGTTTGGACGCTTGGCTATTAAGAATGCCAACACACACACATCACACACACACACACCTACACACACACAGATGCACACAACAGACGAGAGACGTGTGCTCGAATTCCGTACGTGTTGAACGTCGGTTATCATATCAGGTGTACTACAAGCTAAGCCCCAACAGCATTAACCCAACCCAAAAACCAATCCATAGTCCAAACCAAAAGCAAACCCAGACCAGTTCGGAACAAGTTTAACACCCTCCCCCCCTCAATGCTTTTGCATTCATAAATAAGACATTCAACGAGGGACAAGCTGGCCACATCCCGTTGCCCATTGCCCATTGCCCGTGTCTGTCCGCCTTTTGGACTCTCCTGGTTACAGCTGCAACCTGCCCATCATGGGGCTAACCAGGAGCCAAAACCCACATTCGATCATTCACACACGTACAACGCTTATAGAGTCATCCCTCCCGCACACCCCACACCACCGCCAACTTCCAGTCCCTTAGGTTGATGGGATGAATGTTGGTGGTTGCAGGTACGCACAGTCCTCATCTTCCTCCAGCTACGGCTCCTGCTGCTGCTGCTCCTCCTCCTCCTCTTGCTCCTCCTCCTCCTCCTCTTGCTCCTGTAGCTGTTGCTGTTGCTGACAGCGCTTGCTGTCATTCATTCATTAATGCATTTTCCTGATTTTCACTCATTTAACTCTATAGATTTTTCATTTTGCCTATTACGTGGCAGGCGGTAGGTACGTATGTCCTGTAGGAGTAGATGCCCTCGTTGGCATTTGCTTTTGGCCCGGGCTTGGCTTCAAGCTATGCTTCATTTACTTTGTTGTCAGTGGCCATTAGTTTTGACGCACTTTGGGGCTGAACCAGGTTGCCTGGTCACTCAATGGTGGGCCAGGGTTGTGGAGGAGAGTGTGTCAAGTGGGAGTTGGCCCATTGCCAAAGGCAAGAGTGTTGTCTCTTTCGAAGTGTGTGTGTGTGCGTAGTATAGCAATAATGGAGTTGCAATGTATCAGAGTGAAGCGTACATGGAACTCCTTTTTCGATAGACAAAAACAAAAAAATCCTCCCGAAAAGAGTAATTATCTCTTCGATTCTTTAACTGAAAACTATTGATAACATCAATTTGATAAGTTAAAGTGGCTCGATAACATGAGATTTCTTTGCTCTAAAGTTATCGCTTAACGATTATTAAAGTTGGATTTGTTTTTGTTGTATAATTTCTTTTTTTTTTCTAAAAGCTAATTTTCATTTTAACTTCTTTGTAAATACACAGAGACTGGCTTATTCTTCTTATTATTTTCAATGATATTGACCTATCGATAAGGCACTGATCTCAATATCGATAAATATATGAATATCCATTAATCACATACAATGGATACTATCAATAAATTGGTTTACTTTCTCGAGACTAATAAAAGGAAAACTTTAGTATTCTTCGTAAAATATCGTACTTTACTTAAGTTTTATGTCCTGTGGAAAACTAAATCAAAGCTGGGCGAAACCTATTTCAAGTATTATTTCAAGGATTATTGGCTAAGTTTTCAATATGGAACACCGCGCCGATAGCTTGGGAATAGTCAAGGATATTAAAAATACTTTCTACGATAACTCGATTATTATACCTGGTTAGATGATAAGACTCGATCGCAACCGAAAACAATATTAGCTTCCATTGCTATTTTTGATCGGCTTTGCAGACGATTTGCAGCGTCGTGATAAGATTGATCGCGATGACTGAAACATTGGCATAAGAATTATTGCACATTGGAAGGTAATCGTATCCGAATGAAGTCAGCGGATAAGGCACTATTTTCTCAGCTCTAGGATTTTTTAAACTTGGCCTTTATCAACATTGACATGTCCCAGTGTCCCTTCTGTTATCATGATTTTCCATCAGTTCTACAAAGAGTCCAAAATTGATTATCAAATTAATGATGTGACAACATCTACTATCGCCGTAAATAATTATCAAATACTCGATAGTCGTACTTCGATTAAGTTGTAGATCCCGCGTCTTCGATTATGACTGAATTACACAGGAAAACCAACTTATCCACTTAGAACCTTATTTAGAACCTACAGTTTAAGAAAAGATGCATTTATTTACTAATAAACTAGAATAAACGTTGGTTCTCACTTTTGGCAAATTATTCAGACTCTTTCAATTGTGATCCTGTTGTGCAGGGTTCCTGCAAGCAAGCGAGACTTGGAATCAAAGTCAGGACGAAGTCCGCCAAAGAATTTTCAATGAAATAGCTAGAAATTGTTAATTCAATTCAATGAGCTATTTTTTTCAAATAGAGTCTAAGATTTCAAAATGTATTAAAAATACCAATCAAATTGAACTAAAGTTTATGTTCAGTTTCTTCAACACTTTCTTTCAATTGGGATTGTAGTGAAATTGAACAAATAGAGTAAAAGAGTCACAGAGAGAACCTAGCACCTAGATAAGCCTACACCAAAATCACCTTTTCTTCGTTTAGCATTCCTTCCTTTGACTCCTTTTTTTTAGTAATTTTTTGTATTTTTTTTGGTATCTCAAGTGACGACTTTTTGCACAAACACTGAAAGAGACGACACTTCTTCAGCTTCAGCTGCGTTTTATCTACGACTCGATTTTCCAAGCGTTTAAGCAACAACAACCCAGACCAAGGACCAAGGGTAAAAGCGGTAAGGAAAAGGCAAGTAAACAAAAGTCAGACTCGTCTGTTTTCAGTTTCTCAGGTTCCGTTCAAGGCTCCCGATTCTCTATGTCCACACTAAATGACGCTCGAGGGCAACAACAACAACAACAAGGACTCGAGCCCCTTTTCTCCTAGCCACTACTTTTTCTCCATTTTCGTCTCTTCAGCTCAAAAGTCAAAAGGCTATGGGACAGCGACTTGCGACTAAAACTGACTTTGGCTTTTCAGGTATAATTAATCTTGTTTAGCTCTGGTTGTTGGCATTGTTGTTGTTGTTGCTGCTGCTGCCGTTGCTGTTGCTGCTGCTGCTGTTGTTGTTGCTGCTGTTGCCTGCCTGCCTGTCTGTCTGTCACCCTCTGGGTGTCCAGTCTGTTTGTTTGTATTTTTCGGCAGCTCCTTGAAAGTAATCCTACTGCCCGCCCACTGGCCTCTCCACCGCATCCCTTTCCCTCCCGTTGCTATCGTAATGTATTTAGAACGAGTTTAATTTGCTAGCCAGCACAATTTTTCTCCTCTTTGCCACATCACTCTGCCTCTTGGCTTTCTCTTTTCTCTCGGTGAGTGCCCCGGGCCAGGTTAACTATTAATTTTCGGGCCCCTGAGCAAGATTAACGAGTGCATGATTGCCTCAAATTGTCCTGCCATCAGACCGAGCGCATGGCCGATCCTGGCTCGAGTTAATAGTGTAAATTCATAGCATACTTGAAGGCGTGGAAATTTCAACTGTCCCCGCCACCGACTTCTTCTCCGCTGTGTCTAATTTTTTACTGTAGCTGCTTTTAGTGCAATTTTGTCGCCATTTTTTATACTTTAGCAAATGTGGGTATATACATTTTTGGATCTTATTGATCTACATGACATACAAGAACAAATTTGAATAGATTTGCAAAAGACCAATTTAAACAAGAACATTGAAATTTTAAAAAGTTAATGCAATTTTTTTAACGGAATTCCATTAATTTTACTTTTCGAATCATTAACCATAGTTCGAGTTGAAAAAACTGCAATGATTATATGTGAGTTTCTATACCAACTTTTCTTTTAGAGATCATTTAGAAGAAACTATTTTGAATTTTAGTCAACATTTTGGTCCATAACTTTTTAATTTTAAAAAAGTTTCTAAAGTTCCTTCATTGTTTCGTTCTAGATATATCAATTCTTACTTCACAATATTATGTGGAAAACTTTATAAAACATTTTTATTAAATTTTCATGAAAATTAATTCAAAAAACTCTACTCAAAGAAATGAATGTGCATTGAGTTTTTTTGAAAGGAAATTGCTTGCTGCATACAGATCTGGCCACTTAAATAGGACACCCTTCCAATAAATTGTTTCTATATCAACTTTTTTTTTGAATCCATTGTTTTAATGGGAAAAGTTTGAAAAATTGAATCAATTTGCTAAATGTTTGTTGGGCTTAAAAAATACCTATAGTGAAATTTCTTTTATTCGGGTTCCAACTTTCAAAATATTGGATAATTTTGATTGCTTCTCTTTAAAGATTACAAATTAAATCATAATTTATTTGTTTCAAACAAAGAGAGAAAATCGTTGATGATGTTTTATTTCTGAGAATATTTAGAAATTTTGTATACCAACATGGATTATCGGATATTGCAGTCCAATTATTTGAAATAATCGGAATTTTACTTTAACAGATGATTTCCTGTTAATTTCAGTAAGGAATTACAACGAATTCAGTTGAATGGAAAACGATTCAATGAATATCATTCCTTTATCTGAAATATCCTTTTCAGGGAATTAATAATCTGTTTGCTACATTTTCTGCATTTACAGCGAAATTTTTGCCAGAGAATAGAAACTTCGTCATGGTTGAATCTAGTGTGACTTTTGACCCTAGAATGCTTGTCTCAGGGTTGCTGCTGGGGGTCGGGGGTTGGCAGGGTTGCCTAAAATGGTAATTAATTTTGCTGCTGCATGTCACAGCTGCTGCTGCTGCCGCTGCCGCTGGCGCTGCTTGCGCTGCGCTTGGCTTAAATTTATTTTTGTTTGCAATTGCAATTAAGGTTTTCTCTTCTTTTTTTATTGTTGTTGCATTTGGTGGCTAGATAAGCGAAACAAAAAAAAAATTTACTTATAATTGAAAATGTATTGCATTTGCCTTGGTCTTTGTTGCTCATTGCGAAAATGCAACTTCTTCTAATTCATTGAACTCGAATGCTGGAGAGTAACCTTTCATGTGACCACACATTTTGGACTTTTGTCTTCCTTCGGTTTTTTTTTTTTTTTTTTTTGGGTGGGAGGCGGAGGGGTTTTTACAATTTTCTCGTGCTGTTAAGTAAAATGTTTTCATTGTATTCGAAATTTGCTGCCACAACGAGAACAGAGAGGGAGAGGCAGATAGAAAGGGGAGGTAGGTTAAAGGATAAAAGACAAGAAAGCAGAGACTAAAAGGAAAGTCGAAGTGAGGATTTTCTCTCTCTTGTTTGTTATGGCAACAAAGCCTGAATGTGTTTTTGTGCAGTTGACACCTGCAAATGCAAACACACACACACTTGCCACACATTGCTGCAAGCAGATTGCTAGAAATTTGTTGCACCAGCTGCTTATCTGGGTGTGTGTGTATGTGTGTGTGTGATAGTGACAGGCTTCTGTTGGAGTTTTTGCACATGAAAGAATTCGAGAGACTAAAAATAGGGAAATCTTGTTTTCAATTTGCCAGTTACATGAGAAACTTGGTTCGTTGGTTGGTTGGTTGGTTGGTTACCCATGTTGTTATATATTTGACTCCATTTCAAGGACCTTCGGCTGGAGGTCATAGATGCGTACATTCATTGGTCATTGCTTGTTAGATGACCCAGCAAAAGTTTCAATTTGCTGGAAATTGTTTTCATCTAACGTAAAGTTAAACCTTTCTATCTGTCTTCTCTTTTTTTTTTTTTTTTTTGTTTTGGTTGTCTCTGCATTTGCATTAAGCACCACTTAACAAGGAATTTCAATATTTTATGCAAAATACTCCATTCGCCGCACAAGTAATCTTTACGCAATCCTTTTGACTGTCTGTTTTGCCTGTCGAAAGGAAGAAGATGGGGCAATGGAAAGTTTCAATAACTCCAAGCGTCATGGCTGAAAAGCCCATGAATCACTTTGGTGTCAACCTCCTGTGGCTGCGATTGGCTGTCAACGAGATTTGCATCAGTATCGCATCCTTGACTTCCTCAGTCCGTTCCGCCTCTTCACCTGCCCACCTCGTCACCAACACACACATATCGCTTACATGCGTATTTTTCGGTGGAGTTACAGATGAATGACTAACGACTTGTCTACGTAGAGACATGTGTGTGAGTGCACACACACACACACACACACACGAAAAGGTGAAATATCAATCAAAATATACAATTTCAAGCTGCAATAATCCTTCATAACCGTTTGAATAAACGTTAAAGAGCTAGACAAATGGGAGACGGTTTCGATTGAATTTCTTTTTGCTGATTCAATGATTATCAATTCCAGCAAAACTCCAACAAAAATTTCCATTTGGCTCTCTGACCTTTCGACTCCTTTGCTCCTTCTTTCTTCTTTTCCATTGCGAAAAAAAAAAACAAATGCATTTGTGCATTTCGACGATTACCTAATGCAGCGTTGCATAATTTTTCTAGCGAAAAATCAAATATTTAAACGCACAAAAATCTTTTGTGCACAAAATCAAACAATTTTCTTTTTTCGCTTTCTTGCTACCCTCCTCCTCCTCCTACTCCTACTCCTCCACCACTCCCCGTTGAATGAGTTTAGTTTTGCCATTGCTTCCATTTCCATGGCCTGGACTCGTCTAAGGGCAAACAAACTTTTTGCCAGAGCGTCAGTTAATTTAGTCAATTCAGTGCCGCTATCCTTTCCACCGACTCCGCTCTGCCCCAACCTCTGTCAACCCCCTTTCTCTTCCTGTACCATTACCTGGAAACTTGCACTTCGCGTTGCATTACGTTTCATTTCATTTCGTTTCGTTCGCCGCAAAAAAAAAAAAAACGCAAAAAAGAAAAGTATGCTGAAATTTTTATGAGGCGTCCGCGTGCGAAAATCAACAGAAAATTTACTTAACTTCCAACTGCAAAAAGGGAGGGGGGGGGGGCGGTTGGAAAGAGCCGAGCAGGGCGCGGGTGAGTGAAGGGATGGCTGATTAAAATATCATCATCATCATCAGCATAGAAGAGAAAGTCAAATTACATATACACAGTCGCTTATACCCTTTAAAAAGAGTAAAGAGAGTAGGCGAGAGGGTTTCGCTCTCTTTTGTTAGATCATTTAACAAGATATTGGATAGTATTTTATCGATATGTGAGTTTAAATGGTTGAATCATTTGTCTTTGTTATATGTATGTGTGCATTTGCTTTAGATATCATTGTCTGTTTTAATTGATCTACATATTTACTTTAGGGGTTGATTTAGAATTAACTCGCTTCTCCTCACAGGCATATTAACAAACTTATTCAGAGAGAGCTCCAAAGAGCGCATCTTCCTATCTAAGCCTGGGAGGCAGAGCGAGATGTTATCACTCAAATCACAGAGTTAGGAATTATAACGGTGTTTTGTGTACAGTGGTTCTGATCGTATTTATATTTTTTTCTTCTATCTAAAGGGGCATTTTTTTTTTTGGAATCGCTAC
Source organism: Drosophila nebulosa (assembly GCA_024703675.1). NCBI lineage: Eukaryota > Metazoa > Arthropoda > Insecta > Diptera > Drosophilidae > Drosophila > Drosophila nebulosa. The sequence goes on along the minus strand of CM045725.1, from coordinate 7,879,128 downwards.
GAAAGTTGTTAAGATATGCCTGTTATTTCTTGGATCTATGGATTTAAATTTGTAGAAAAATCTAAAATGAAATTTAGATAATCTAGATGAATTTAAGATATTTAGGCAGGCATTTATGTATATTTCTGGGCTAGAATACTAATTACCTTGCGAAACATAGATCATAAGATAACGAGAAGACATTCGATTATAAATAACATAAATTTTTAAATGTAAATACTTACCAGACTGAAATGTGTATATACCAGACTTCCGCCTAGTTAATATAGTCTCATTTCGGGTTCAATCGTATCTGCCTATTATTCTGTCTATTGAATATACTCTTCTTTCCCCTTGGTTGGCTACAGGGTATAAGCATATAGTGAAGAAAGTGCAAGAGGGGAAGGAGAAGGTTGCGTGGCTAAAAGAAATTTGCATTTTTCCATTGCACACGTTATATATTTAATGACTTGAAATGCATTTTTTGTGTGCGTGAAGGAGATTTTTTTGTAGTTGGTTGTATTTTTTTTTTTTTTTTTTGTTGTAGGCCCTGGTAATTATTTCAATGCTGCCTACATGAAACTCACTCAGACGTTATGACTCACTCACTCTGACGAACATATCCTTGGGCTGGTTTGGACTTAAATTTTATGGCAATTAATTCGAGCTCAAGCTGCTCGAAAGTCATCTTTAAGTTCTATCTAAGCCGGGTTGCAGTACACTCCTTCCTCTAGTCCTTTTACCCCAAAGGACTTGCAAAATAAATGGCTTCAGAAATTTCAGGCACTAAATCAGTGCAATTTTCATATCGTAAAACATTATTCACAGATTCCTCGTTTCTGTTGTTGTGTTTGTTTGTTTGTTTATTTGCAATGCATTGCATTTTCCGTTCTATTTAGTATACCTTACCAATTTTTGTATGTCTTTTTTTTTTTTTTTGTTGGGTTTAGGTAAGGTAGTCGGGTGGTTGAGGTGGGGGTGGGGTAGGGAAACGTCGTCGTCGTCGTCTCTTGCTAAGCAAACTTTATGTCCACCTTTTCCACAAAACTGCAAACTGCACAAAGTGGCCATATTTCTAGTTGGGGAGTAACAAAAAATGCAAATTTATGGTTAGACAAAGTTGTGTAGACATTGCAAAAAGGTGCCAGCAATTATACGGCAGAAGGAACTAACGAAGGAGGGGCATGCAGTAGGGGGGGCAGGATGGTTGGTATGGGTATCAGGTACTCGGTACCAGGTGAAAGGTCAAAAGGGGCAAATTAAAGTTTGCTTTTAGCATTAAAAGTAAAAGTTCTGATGCAATTTTTCTTACTGAAGGAGCGGAAATTGAGTTCAATTTTTTCAAGCCAATGAATTTAATTTAGAGTTTTGCATCAGGTCAGTAGGAAAAAAGTCTGCCGATATTTTATATAATGTAATCAAAAATTTCTATGAATTTTATATACATAATTTAAAATGAATTGTTCATTATAAAGAGCGCTGTGATAGATGCAGTTTTAATTGAATTGAATAAAATTTGATCGAATTGCGTAGACTTTCTTAGTGTTCCTCCGCAATATTAATTTTAAGACGTCATTCTTAAAAGCACATTGGCGGCATTTGTACGTTGGTAAATTATTTTTATTGATTCATATAACAATCTCAAGTAAGTCCGAATTATAATGGGATTGGGCCAGAAATTGCAATTGCTTCTTTTCTTTTGCCTTGTCCCGCATTTCTAGCGGCTCTTCACATGTGAAAGCCACGTCTGCTAATTCCCAAATCCGACCCTGATCTCAGTTTTGAATTTCCTTTTTTGTCTAACTTTCGCATTTACTTTCAATTCAGGCAGCGCTCTCTTTGATTTATCCAACTTACGCCCTCTGCATTTCGCTGTCTATTACCTTCAGTTGGGCATGGCCATGAAGAGAATGTCAATGTATGCGACGGCGACACGACGGCCCTACAAAGCGCTCGGCCCCCATTTGTTTAGTTGCCGATCGTCAATGTCGTGTAACGAACATGTATTCGTTCGTTTTTTACTCCCACTACATGTGGCGCTTTCTCGAAACTTCTATCCTGCCTTACGCTCTTGCCTTGTTCTCTCTCTCTCTCGTCTTGATCTCTTTTGCTTCTACCCCCACCGCTTTCATACCTGCGTTCGATTTAGACAATTTAGTCTAATCGTTTCGCTTCTTAAACTCAGTTGTAAAAATGTTTAGCGTCTTCAGTATGTGTATTATGTAACAGTAAAAGTTATTTCAAAGTGCAACAGTAAATAATTATTAATTACATTTAACTAAGATTTGCCTTGGGCAACATATAAAAATCTGTTTATAAGTTATTTATTGAATTGCTTTGCTGCCAGCGTCGACATAACAGTAAATACGTGTGTGTGTGTGTCTGAGTTTTTGTTATTTACTTCACTTTTGGCTGTGCTTATGTGTGATTAAAGATTAATGAAAAAACGAGAAGGAAGATATTTTAATAACGGAATGGTGAGTTATATTGTTTTTGCACACCTTATAAGTTATAACGGATCTGTCCTGAAATTTGTCGTACAATAAACACTGTCCGATCTTTTTTTTGGAACAAGTTACTCTGTTACAGTTATACACGTAAATGCTTAAAGACAACTGATTTAAATAGATTTAGCAGATCGATAAAATTGTAGATGACATGCTACAATGGTAATAATGACACAACATAATAATAAATTATTATTAAATTATTAGAATCCTCTTGTTTCATTTGTGTTATTAAAGCTAAGGCAAGTGTCTAGGCTCTAGTGGTCAAATTTGTGGGTTGCAGAAGATGTTCAAAAGATTGATATTAGAGTGTTCTTATTGCTACACACTGTTTCAAGAATCTTTGAAAATCTGGCCGGGCCGGCATTTTAAGTATATCTTTGCTGCTGCGGTTGTTGATATAAGCTCAAGCACAAAACAAATCGCTTTACAACATTAAAATATAATAATTGAAACTAATCAAATCAAATCAATGCTAAGTTTTCATTAAGTTTCACAATCAATTACTACTATATTCCCCAATCGCCTTTGGACCAAGAAAAATCAAATATTGCCATAAAACGTAAAACTTGGCCATTGTATTGTGGAAAAAAGCGAACTTAATTTGAAAGGCAACCAACAACGAATTTATTATGGCTAAACCTTAGAGCACTTATTAAGCAAAGTGGTTATTTGTTTAGCTTAACCTTACATCCCTTCTACCTAGCCCTCCGTTCGGTTTATCCCACCTTGTCTTCAACTATTTGCTCAATCAAAAAGTTATAAAAGCCAAAAACGAAACTTTTGGCCTCCATTGTGTGTGTGTGTTTATGGGAGGTAGAAGGGGTTTAGACAAGGGGCAACATTTCAATTAGGATTTTTTCTGCTGATCAATAGAGAACGAAAGAAAGTTGAAAGCCACACAAAAAACTGCAGCCGTTGGCTAAAAAACCAAAAGCAAAACATTCCGAAAAAAAGAAAGGAAAAACTTCAATTTATGCCAAGGTAGAATCTACTTACCATTTACCTCCTGCTCCTCCTTAGCTTGAGCCACCATCCCCTTGTGCAGTTGCTGCTCTAATTTGTCGTTGTTATGCAAGACCAGCCCAGGTAAGGCATTCATTTCGCCTCGGCTTCTGCCAGACTTTGTCTACATAATTTACGCACGCACATTTGTCGTCCCATCGCCCCTTCATCTTTTCATCCTTCATCCCTCTTAGCCTCATCCCACATCCGTTTCCGCTTAAGTCAAGCACCTTACTGACTCACCTTCCTACCCGCCTCCACCCCTCCCTGGCATAAGTTAATGCGTCTTTATAGGCAATAAAATTTAAGTTTCTTGGCTGCCTTGTGCCCGCTTGTTTAATTTTTCATGAGGCTCCATTCCAGACCGACACTCACCTCCTTTCATCTCTCTCTCTCTCTCTCTCTCTCTCTGGCCACCCTCTATAAGTTTTTATCCCAAAAAACTTTTCCTAAAACTTAACAGAATTTAGTAGTGCATTGAACGGTTGAGTAAGGTGGGCAGCCGGGAATGGGTAGGGGGAGCAATCAGGTTTGGGGTTGGCTCCTTGGTAACACAACCACTGGCCATTGGCCCCTGAAGTTGTTGTTCTTGTTAATTCAAGCGTTTGGTTAGTGCACAAATTAAGTTTGTGGTCTTGACTTCGGCTACTTGGGCGCACTTTTTCCCCTTTATTTTTTTTTTTTTTTGTTCGGAGCGGTGGGAACGAAGTTGAAACATAATTACTAGTTAATTTTTCTGCAAAAAGTTATCCCCCTCCAAAAAAAAAAAAAAAGAAAACCCAAATTGAGTTAAGATATGATAGGGATTATGGGATAAAAGATTTTTAAACTTCATGTACTATAATAGAGGAAAATGAAATGGAAAATTATATTACAAATTGGTGTTAGATTTCGACTGACAAAGAAATTATCTTCACAAGATCGTTTGAATCAATAATACTATCCTAAGTGTGGGTAATATTACAATCAAAAAGGATGAACATAATGAGATAAGAAATACTTTTAGCAGTAATCGATCTTATTTTAATAAGCTTTACGCTTATAAAAAGCGTCAATCAATTAGGCAGTCATAAGCCGAGCCTACAAGAATGTTCTAATCAAGGCAGTTCGAATCAATTCACAATTGGACTACTTTTTCTTTATGTATCTAGTTTTTATCATCGCTTTTTCTTTGTGCTCGATTTCTGTTATATTCCTTCTATGAAACTGATGTTCTGTTTACTATATCTTAATCTCAAAAAATGTGAGAATAGATGGAACCAGAAGTGGTGTTTTTTTTTTTTTTTTCGCAGAAAATAGTTAAGTCTGCCCAGATTCAGTTAAAGGAAGTCATTCGTTGCCACGCATAATAACACACAAGGATATTTAGCTAATATTCTTTGTTTAAGCCTTCGTAAATTACATCCATCTAATATATTAATGACCCACACGTTTTCTTCATATTGTAGGTAATTTCTAGTTTCTGTTATCTTTAGAGCTTCTTGTTCCATTGGCTTTCGAGTTGCCTCTGGGTCCTGTGGCACCGTCTAAGCTGCTTCCGTCATGGCATCTGCTTGGGCCTGTGTGTAGTCAGCATGATTATTGTCGCCTATAATCAACATATATGTTTGAGAAAAGACCATAAGGAGACCATGTAAAAGGCTCAATTTGGTTCTCCGCTGTAATATAGATTTAAAGCGTAGAGTATATATCTATTATCGCGTGTTTCGTGTAAAAAGTCCTAGTTGCATCTTTCTTCCCAGTTTGAGAGCTGCCTTATTCCTGCATTATTATGTAACCCACTCACACACACACAAAGCTCTTAGTGGCGAGTTAGCAAATCTATCCCCACGGCAAATACTCGTCATAATCTTGGTATTTCAAATAATTGTAGCATACATTTCGGCCTTTGGCATTATCTGTTAACTGAGAGCAAACAAAATCTGACATAACACCTCCAACTAACTATATACATATAGTACCTACTCATTTTATAATGATTGTTAATTCCCCCCAAGGACATTTATTGACACGTAAACTGTTCGTCAACAACAACAACTAAATCCATCTAAAGTGGGCGACCCTTTTCTATGGCCAGGTCATGGTTAATGCCTTCCAGGTGCCTGTGTGTGTGTGTGTGTGGGTGAATGTGTGTGTGAGTGTAGATGTGTGTTCAACGTGTTGTGTAAATATTTTGTTTGACACTATTAAATTTTAGTAAAAACAAATGGTTCGCCATGACTCTCACTAAGGCTCTCTTTCTCATTTTCTCCTTTTGTGTGTGTTTTGTGTGTGTGTGTGCTATGGCAATTTTTAATTAACGTGATTAAATTAATTTAATGAGCTCTGACTCCCTTGCAATTGCTCTCTCTCTCTCTCTCTCTTTCTGGTTGTCGCTTGAGTTTTTAAACTCACTTTAAGCGACAATTAAATTTTCATGTGTAAGAACAACGACGACGACACAACGTCAGGGACAACGAGGAGACGTAAACATAAACGCTACGTTACGTGTAATGTATAACGTGAAATGATTTTTACGACCACCGACAACCGCACCACATGTCTCATCAACGTCAGACAAACGCCATGCCCATCCCCAAGCCATTCGCATTCTCATCCCCATCCCAAGACCCTTTTCTCCTTCCCTTCCTGTAACATTTAACCCGCTGCCAGTTGAGAAGGAGAAAGAGTCGCAGGCGGAGCACAGCAGCAGCAGCAGCAGCAGTGGCAGCGGCAGCATTATCATTAACAACATCATGTGAAAGTGCCCGTCGTAACTCCGCCTCCGGGTTGATACACGAATCCAGGGAAGAGTGCTGGAAGGTGTACATACATTGTCAATTGGTGCGTGACAGCAGCAGCAACAGCAACAGCAACGGCTCTCTCTTGGAGCGATGCCCAGACTAGCAGCATCGAAGGTTGCCGTTGGAAAAGGCGGGGCCGGGGGGATGGGTCACTGGGTATAGGGCGTTCCGGCTGATAATAAAGCAATTTCTGTGTTAATTTTTACGCCATGACCATAACCTCACTTGCCTTAATTGATGTTGTCTAGGTTTATAGTGTGGGCAATTAAAACGTTCTTTCATATAATGTATGCGACGTTGTCTTAACAAAATGAAAAATTGTCGCATCGCATAAAGGCAGATCGTGACCTATGTTTGTCTTAAATAAATTTGATGGAATGGAATGAAGGAAAAGAAGCCCTTAATTGAAAGTGTGGAGTTGTTTAGAGAGACATCCTAGAAAACCGAAACCGATGTTTTCAACTAGTCTATTAACAGCAAATTCCAAAAAAAAATTCCAAACTCAAACGCTTTAAGCTACTTAATATTGTCAACCGAAATAGCTTTCTTCACCAACACACCTAAGAAATGTTTGAAGACAGATGCAAATTTATATTTTTACTCTACCGAAATAAACGCCCATTAACAAAATCTTCTAATAAGTTATTGTACTGCCCCAAAATATGAACAAAAACTACATAAAAATATAGATTTATAGTTAAACAAAGTGTTCTACAAACTTTCTTAACCGTTACTACCAAAAATCGCTCTTGCCCGAAAATACTATTTAAGCAAGATTGAACCAAACCCTAACAGATTTAAAATGATTGAATACCAGCACTTTAGCTATTTGCTGCTATTTAGCTATTTTAATCGTAATAACATAAAATATCGGTTATTCATTGGCAGCACAGGAGGTAACAAAAGGTTTTAAATAGTAGACAATCGTTCTCTTTATCCTTGAGATAACTTATATATACAAAAATGAAAATTTTTTCGACTTGAAGATCTCTTGAGAGTGCAAACTCATAATAAACAAAACGGTACTTAAGAAAAATATTGAATATGTTTGCCAGAATTGAGTATTATTTTTCATTCAGATAACATAAATGAATGTTTTAGCTGCCATCTCAATAGCTTGCAGTTGTCCTCTTAATATATGTATGAATAAGTTATTGTTTGCACTCCTAACAGCAATTATCCATCGCACTATATATCATAATACTCACCTTGACTTGCACCTTGACTATATAGTTTGTCATCCACTTCATATAATCTTTATCATTTTTCAATGGCACCATATTCACACTCACTTCCCCCCAAAGGCGTCTGTTGGTCTCTTCCAATATATTTTGTGCGCTGCTTTCCAAATAATCTGCTCACATTAATTACAGTTTGGCGCTGATCTAAGTGACAACCTGCGCGAGGTGGGAAGGGGGGGGGGAGGTGAGTGGGTTCTGGGGGTAATATTTTGTGACCGCCGTTGTCGACGTTGCAAACTAATTGCAACAGTTACGACTTGTGCGCCATATTGCCATGAAGCTAAAGCCATTGTCACACAGGACCCACCCCCCCCCCCCCCCCCCAAATGGGCGCAGGCAGTCAGAGATGGTGGAGAGGTAGGTGGGGTAAGGAAGCACCTCCAACCACCAATCTTCCTTCTCTTCATTTCCCAGTGCTCTCGTCTGAGTTGCCCCTAAGGGACGGGCGCTGTCGCTTTTTGCAGCGCGTTGGTGTGTGAAATAGACAACTTACGTGCCATTGTCTCTGTGTGTTAGTGTGTGTGTGGGTGTGTGTGTGCCTGCCTGCAACTTCTTTTAAGAACAAAAAAAGGTGCAGAGAAACTGCAAAGTTTCTTTTTCACTTGCACATTTTTCACTGCCATGTGCCACAGCGAAAGAAAGAGACAGAGAACCACAGAGAGGGAGAGAGGTAAAGGGCGGCTGGAGGTAGATGCCAAGTTCCTGTTCCTCTTTTATCCTACATTTTCCAACACTGCCACCTGGGGAATTTACGTGTGCATGCGTACGCTTAGCATACCTTCACCCAAAACTGGGCAAAAAAAAAAATATATATATATAAAGGATGAAGTAGTGAAGCAAACTTGACCCGAGTTGCCTTCCCTTTTTGGGTCGCCTCTTAGTTTGAAGTACTCCCTACCCATCCACCACCCTCGGATGTTTTTTTTTTGTGTTTGCCTTCTCTGCGGTTAAGCAGAAATAATGCATGTGGTGTATGCTTTTTATAAACGTAAATTCACTTGCGGTTTATGCGGGCGTTTTGGGTTTTCCATTTCCATTTTCACTTTTTCCCATTTCTTTCATTCTTTGCTTCGTTTTTTCGACTACTTCCTTAGTGGGTAATATGAAAATTGCTTTTATTTATAGTGGCTTAGTGGGAAATTGATAGATTAAGGCAAAATATTAGTATGTAAAATATTCATCACACTAGATACTCTCTTTCGCAAAGGTGGCGCATGGGCTAAACCAAATTTAGTTCCGGGAGACCAATTTGTGTGTGTGGGTGTTCAAAATGCAACTAAAAAGGTTACAAAATATGGAAAATTAAGGCAGCAGTGTGGAGTTTTAGATTAAGTTGTATCGGAATTTATGGTTGTATTAGTTTATATGGAAAAGATAAGCAAAGACTTTGATTAGAATTGAAAAATTTTCGATATTGGAATCGTTGCCGATTTAAATCTTGACTTTTCACTAGTCCCTCCACGTTGTCCTCTGTTTTCGGTTGTTCATTGCATTTTGGTCTTATTCTTTACAGCTGGAAAATTTTATAGAAATCCCTGAATAGCTTCGAGAATTGTTGGTTAATTTTCGTTGGTTCAATTATAAGCCTAAGAAACATTATTTAAATATCGAATACACCTAAGTTAAAACCTTACGCATACATCGTTCAAATGTTATATAGATTTGGGCCTAAAACTGAAAATTTAGTTTCAATTTAGTTTTTTTCGAGATTAAAGTTTTTCCAATTGTCGAAATCGAAATTGTTAGTTGTTCTTGTTAAAGTTCTCGATCAAATTTGTAAATTTTTCAAGTTAAACAAACTGTTTCAATTTTAAATTTGTAAACGAGTTGAAAATGAGAAAGGATTTGATTCTGACTTTGATCAAAAATGCGCGATCAGACGATAATAAACCAAAGATAAATGCGTTTATTGGTACCACAAAGATTTGTTGTATGAGTTTCACTAAAAATCACCTTAAATAAAAATAACTTTCTTTCACCAAACCTCAAATTTAACCAATTTCCAGTGAGTCTTCTTGATCCTTCGATACAAGAAAGAAAGAAAACTAGCAAAAAAAAAAGCAAAGATTTCACCATCAGCTTTTTTTCAAGGTCTATTAGAGTCCTGAAGGAGGGCATCCTGTATTTTAGGAGAGGCCAATCGATAACTTTTTGAAAAGTTAAAGAAAGTTTTACGAGTGCCTCCTACTTACCTAAGTTAGTTCAATATGAAATAAAAACTCTGATTCACTTTTTTTTTTTGTAATTTATTTCTTGTGTTTTTATTGTATTTCATTGTTTTTGTTGTTGTTGTTGATGTTGTTCATTGATGTTTTGTTGTTCTTGTTGTTGTTTTTCATGTTTTCTTTATCTCTAAATAACTTTAAATGTGGTATTTGTTTTGTTTTTTTTTTGTTCTTTTGTTTTGTTTTTCAATTACCAATATAATTCATTCTCTTAGTTGTTGTTGTTGTTCTTCTTCTTGTTTAATACAATCTCATTTCTGCAGGCAGCAACAACAACAACTTGTTCGATTTGCTTTTGCATTCATCATCAAATTTATTCGATCTTTACATGTATGTATATATAATAACTAAATTTGTTTTATAATAATAAATATATAATAATAATAATAATAGTTTTTTTGTTGTTGTTTTAATAATGATTTGTTTATTAAATATTTTTAAAAAAGGTTTCATTATTTTTTTTTTGTTGTTTTTTGTATTTTTTTTCGGTTTATTCTTTAGGAGTATAATTATCATCAATCAATCGATCGATCGATCGATCTTATAATCGTTGCCAAATCGAGTTCTCTTTACGAGGTTTATACCCTTTTTTCTTTAAATGTGTCTCTACCCTTATTTATCGCCTTGTCCTACTTCTACTTGTTTTACATTCATTTTCTTTCTGGTTTGCTTACCTCCTCTTCTTCATCATCATCATCCTTTTGCCTTCTTTCTCTTACTCTTAGGCTAGTTCTTGCCTTTATTTCATTGCCTTCTTGCCACTTATAAGCTATTATTTCAATTCATCTTTATTTTTGTATATATATATATATATATATATATATATATATATATATGTATAGTTTAATTGTATATACTAGAGTTTATTTTGCGTTATTCATATATTGTTCAATACACGAAATTATAGAATGAAAAATTTGCATAAAACAAGCAACAAACAACACATTCTTCTTATTTCATTTCATCGTTTTTTTTTTTTCCTCTTTTCTTTTTAATGAATATCACAACAAAAAATTAAGATTTAAAAACGTAAAAAGTTAAAAACAAGACTCTCTCTATATATAACAAATCAGATCTACATACAATATGAACAAACTTAATATTAAACAATTAAACAAAGAAAAAACCAAAAATAAACGAAAATTCTTACAAATTCGTTGATATCACCTGAAAACAAAAATGAAATCAATCAAATCAATCTAAATTAAAAACTAAATCAAAATTCAATTACATCGGAAATATTTATAGATGTATGTATGTATATAGATGTATATCATGTATGTATATATATATATAATCGTCATGTATATATAATGTCATGTTACTTTTACTTTTCGCTGATTTCAAATACAAATTTCCAATTTTTCTTGACATTTTACATGTTTATGTACCATTTTTGTTTTGTTTTGTTTTCCGATTGATTACAATAAGTTTTCCTTATGCTTTTCCCTTATTTCTTATACTCAATTCATTTCTTGTTTTTGTTGCAACATTTGTTTTTGTTTTTCGTTTAGTTTTTTTTTTTTTTTCAATAAACACATCACATCATATTCACAATTAATAATCATAATAATCTAGTATATGTATATATATATATTTTTATATATATATAAATATGTGTAAACATAGAAATTATAATTAACAATAGTAACTATGACTTATGACTCAAAATGGGGAGAGGGGACGAGGGGGATGACTACACATAAAATTTTATATTTAAACCATTTCCATTGTTCTTTTGTTTTGTTTAGTTAAGACAAATTATAAATCTAGAAATGAAAATCATATTTTTTTTATTATATTTTTCTTGTTGTTGTTGTTTTAAGGCAAATAAAAGTTTCGTTATTAGTTATTTTCTTTTCTGAAACAGAAATTGAAAGTTTTTCTTATAATTTACAATGATTCTATATATATCTATGTATATATATATATATATATATATATCTATTCGTTAGTAGAACATTTAGTGTTGGTTTTTTTTACACAAAATTTTAAGTTTTTTTTTTTTTTTGGTTTGCTGAACAATACTTTTTTTTGTTTTTCTTTGTTAGCAGCTTATTGTTTTTTTTTAATTTTTGTTTCATTTTTAGGGTTTAGTAACTGTTAAAATGTTTAGTGTTTGTAGTTTTTGTAGTTCTTGTAGATGTCGTTTAGTATCTATTTAATATGTGTATTAATTATTCAATCGCAACTCGGCTTCTTTCGCGTTTATATTTTTGTTTTGTGTGTGTGTGTCGTTCCTTCTTTAGATAGATTTAAGGTCTGCTTATAATGGACGGAAACTTATTAGGCATTTTTTTTTTGTGTTATGTTTTATTTGTTTTTAGAGTTTTGGTTTGGTTTATCATTGAGATAGAGATAGAAGGATAGATTGATCGAGTAATATCATATAAGTTATAGGAGTGAGTGAGACAATGAGTGTGAAAATAGACAGAGAGAGAAAGATAGAGTGATGGCTTAGTTTATAGTTCTTAAGGAGCAGGAAAAGAATCCGTTTGGTTTTCCAGGGTTAAAGGATTGGTTAAACGATAAAATAACAAATTTCCGTGAATTATAATCAGCCCTTAAATATATGTATATATATTTCTCAGATACAGATGGAAAGCAACAGTTTTGAAATATATTCTCAATTATACCCTTGCCAAATCGGGAACCTGAAAGTCATTTAGTATGACTATCCAAAGATGTAGCTCAGATCAGCCATAATCAAATCATCGACAAATCATCGTAGCTAGAGCGCTTTATCGGTTTCCTCTTATCCTGTCAAGTTCTTTTGATTGATCGATTGGCAAGGGTATAGAAACTACGGCACTACCGAAGTTGGTCCGATTCTCTGCTTATTTCAGTTTTTTGTGAATTTAATTTTCTTTTTTATTTTAGTTTAATCTATTCAAACGTTTCTTAGTCTAGATTGAGTATTTTTGTTTTTGTTTATTTTATGTTATTCCTTCGTATTTTGTTTTGTTTTTTTTTTTGTAGTGAATAAATTTTTAAAAATTACTTTCATTCAAATATTGATTGCTACCTTTTTGGGGGTTCTTCTTGTTTGTTTGTTGGTTTGTTGTTGTTGTTTGTTTGGTTTTTAAATGTATGTATATATTGTAATTTGTAATTTTTACCTTTATCCCATAATATGCCATAAATTGATGCCACACTTCTTCGTCTGTCACTTTTATTGATTTTTTTCTTATTATTTTTGTTTTTTTGTTTTTTGTTGTTTTTGTTTTGTTTTTCGTTTCTTTAAAAGATCACATTTCATGTTTTTAGTTGCCTTTAGTGTATATAATTTTTGTTTTCGTTTTTTGTTTTTAATGTGTTACACATACATAAATACATGTATGTATATATATATATGTATATATAGATGCATGTATAAGTAATTTTCAGTTTTGTAAAAAAAGGACTAAATGAAAAGTGAAATAAAATTTGTGTTTAAGAAATTGTACGAATTATAATTGTATGTATATATATATATAAATATATATGCATAAATACAGGGTGCATTATCTTGATGTGGGAATAGGAATAGGATCATTAAAGAAAACCTTTTTGGGGAATGGAAGCCATATAAAGGAATATTAGAAGCTTTCCAACGCAACGCAAACTATCGAAAACTTTATTGAAATGGATTGAAATATATGAAAATGAATTGCAAATTCTTGAATTTAATTTTAATTTGTTGAAAGCATACGAAAAATTGTTTATGTACACTTGATTCTTTTCTGTTGAATGCTTTCTTAGGAAAATTCTCAAGGAAAGTAGGAAAACTTGTATGAAAATTATGAAGGAATTCTGTATGGGGAACTGGCAAAGAATTTTTTTTGTAAATTTTTAAAAATTGATTTTGAAAAAGAAGAGTTTTTGAATACGATCGAAGGATCAAGAAAACGTCAGAGACTTGTTTCTGAAATGAAATAAATCATTTTAACTTGAACACAAACATTCATTCCTTTCATCTAAATAAAGCACCCTGTATGCACATATATGTATACATATATATTTACTTTTTTAATGTGTATTTGTATAACTCTAAATATTTACTTGAGTTTATGATGAAGTTGTGTTTCATTTATTTTGCATAGGAAGATTTAGAACATTTTCATTGTGTGTGTGTGTGTGTGTGTGTGAAGGTGTGTCTTTGCGTGTGTAATGAGATGTTTTTGTTTATCATTTTACTAGAGATTTCAGCTAAATTAATAATACACTTTTAAAAAAATTGTTGTTAGTTCTCTTTTTTACTTTTGTGTTGTTTGCAAAAAATGCTTACAGTTTTAAATTTGATTACTTCTTCTGGTTTAGCTCCTCAGCGTTTCTTTCAGTGTAGTTCGTTTTTGATGCTTATTTCGTTTTTGGTTTAATATTTATTTCTATTTTCCAGTTTTATAATTTGTATATAAAAAAATATGCACTTTTTTTCTTTTCTTCGGCTCGTCGTTCTGTTTTCTGTTTCTGTGAGTGTGTGCTGAGATTTTTGTTTTGTTTTTTTTTTTGCTTACTTTCACTTTTTATCAAAAAAGGTAAAAAAAGGAATATGGTTTTTTGTTCGGTTTTCGGTTGCTTATTTTCTTCTTTTATTTTTGTTGTTAAATTTTTAAAAAATCTTCTTTATGGGTGTGTGTATGTGTTTTCTTTTTTTTTAACTTTTCACTTTGAACCTCTCTCATCCCTAACTTTATTATTATTGTTTATTATTTATGTTTCTTTTGTTCTTTGTGTTGTTGTTCTTCTTCTTATTGCTGTTGTTGTTGTTGTAGTAAATCGTTGTTGCAAAAATAGGACGTGACTGTACTTTATGATTATTATAATTAATTTTAACTGTTTTTCAGTTGAACTATGGCCTATTAAGTTTTCAAGTTTTTGTTTCAACTCTTTTTTCAATTTTTGATTAATTTGTTTTCGTCTATTTTCCAACTGTCGTGTGTGTGTGTTTATATGTGTGTGTGTTTGTGTGTGTGTGTAGCTTAAACTTAGCTAATTTAATATAAACATTTTTTTTTTTTACGTTTTTTTCTCCTTTTTATACTATTTAATTATTTTTTAATTTATTTTCATTGAAATATGGAACACTAGAGTTTTAAAATAGTTTGTAACTAATTTTAATTCAAACTGCGTTCAATTATTCCTTTTCTAATTCTAATCTTTTTCTTTTGTCATTTAACAACACTAAACATTTTATTTTTTTTTTTTTGTTTCATGGGTGTTAAGTTCTGTTTTTTTTTTTTTTTTGGTTTTTTTTTTATTGTATTTTTGATGCCTTACAACAACACACTTACACTTAGGGTTAAAGTCTTGCTATATACGTACGAAAAAGTTGTTTTTGTTTTTTACGTTTTATTGTTGAATTTTAAACATATTTACCTTCAAGTGTTTGTTGTTGTTGTTGTAAACAGTTTAAACCTTTCATCAAGTTGAATTTTTTCAAATTTTCCATTTCATATTTTGATTTCAAACCAGACAACTTTTTACTTTTTCTTTTTGTTTGTTTGTTTATAATAGTTTTATAATGCTTGTGTGAAGAATTTGTTTTTGTTTTTGGATTAGTTTAGTGTAATTTGTAAGTTATTGAATGTGTGTGTGTGTGTGTGTGTGTGTGTGTGTGTGTTTGTGTGCTTGTGAGTATTTTTCAAAAATTAATTATGGGAGAAAGTAATTAAAATTGAATTAAACTTAGATTTATGATTTGTTTATCATTATTATTTTGTTTATCCTTCTCTTTGCTTGCTTTGATCCTTCTTCCGCTTGCCATCCATTTAGTTTAGATGCAAGTGGAAGGAGCTGCTGCTGCTGCTGCTGTTGCGGCATTCGCTGCTGCCGGTGTCACAGTCATTGTGGTTGCCTGCAATTGAGCCACTGTGGTGGCTGCCACTGCCACTGGGCCCAATTGTTGATAATGCGAATGATGTGGATGGTGACCCAAATATGAGAGATTCGTGTTGTTGCTGTTGTTGTTGTTGTTGGTGGTGGTGGCGGTGTATTTCAACAAATGTTGCTGGTGGTGTAGAGCATGAGCATGATGATGAGGATGATGAGGATGGTGGTGGTGGTGTTGGGGATGGTGGTGATGTGCTGGTGGTGGGGGCGGTGGCCCTTGTAGGGAAATGAAAGGCGCCGCCTGTATGGGTATACAGTTGGAGTTGTAATCGCTGCTCAACACCAAAGTCGGAGTGCCATCGGCGGCATAATAGGTTGGAGCCTTTATAAATGTTGCTGTTGCCGTGGGTGGAGCAGCAGTAGCAGCACCAGCACCACCATATTGTTGCTGTGGTGTCGGCATAGTGGCTGTCGATGTCGTTGACAGAGTCGTTGCCGATGAGAGTGTGGGTGAAGTGGCTATCGAGCAGGACGATGAGGATGAGGCCGATGAGGGCGAATACGGCGAGCTGCAATGATAAGTGATGTGTTGTGGCTGATGCTGCTGCTGCTGATGTTGCAGTTGCAGTTGTTGCTGCGGTTGCTGCTGGTAAATATTGCTGCTGATGTTAAGTTGCTGCTGTTTGTTAATGTTGTTGTTGTTGCTGTTGGTGGCGGCATGATAAGTAAACTGTTGTTGTTGCTGCTGCTGTGGCTCAATAATTATCAAATTGTTGCTGTTGTTGGCAGCAGCAACTGCTGCTGCTGCTGCGGCGGCGGCTGCTGCTGCTGCTCCTCCTCCTCCTCCTGGTATTGGCTGCTCATTCGGATTGGTTATCATGGCTGCCATTATATTGGCCGGCGGCAAGACAATCGGTATATGATAGTATTTACATTGCTTGCGTCGACATTGGCTATTGGCATGATCGCGACAGACAGCAACACGTTGATCAATTACCTCCACCTTGTCATCTAAACATTGAGCGACCCAAACCGAACAAGTAAGAAAAGAGAGGGGCAAAAAAGTAAATAGAAATTAGTAAAAAAGTCGAAAACTTTTAGCATTTAGTTAGACTAATTAAAAATATATCGATTGCTTAGAAAAAACAGTGAAAGCTTCTTTTGTTTTTGATCATGATCAATTTTTGTATGTGATTTTGTATTTTTGCTGCAAATTTCCCTCAACTCGAAATCCAATTGCATTTTTCTGGATTTTCCACTTCACTTGCTTTCTTTTCTTTTTTTTTTTAGTGTGTTTTTTTCTGTGTCTCAGTGTCTTGATAGGAAGAAATTTTTTTTATTAAGCCATTATTCAAAAACAAAACAAAAAAACGCAAGAGAAAAATCTAAAAAAAAAATTAAGAGAATGTAGAGTAAAAAGTATAAACAATTTTTCTGTTGTTGATTGAGTGTAAACTAAAAACTTTTCGTATTACATTTAGATGGGAGCCAATTCGTTAACTACTTCAACTACAAATCAAATGTAATCAAATTATATATTTATCGCTAGCGGGAATAATTATAATTTAAGCACTATTAAATTCTAAAATCTCTGAATTAAACTTAGGCAACATGCACTTACCTTCAGTTAAATGAACGAATCTACAATTTAACCGACTGCACATAGATCTATTGAAATCTTGGCACACCGGGAGGGTGTCCAGTAACTATATATTTTGAAGGGATGGGGGGCGGGATAAATCATGGGTTTCGATTTGTTTTTTTTTTGTAGGATGCAAAACCAAAAAATCAAAAAAAAAAAGAAAACAAAAAAAAACCACAAGACGAGAAAGTAAAAATTTTATATTTCGGTTTCGGTTTTGTTGTTTCATTTTTCGTTTTGAAAAAAAGAGAAGAGCAGAAAAAAGAAAAGAAAAAGAGCACAAATTAGTTATACTTATAGATCTTATTGTTTATATATATATGGTATATCAAACACACTCTAGATGATCGATATATATAGAGAATTGTTAATGTTTTTTGTTTGGTTGTTAATCAGGGGTGTAGTAAGGGGGGAGTTGGTTAATTTTTTATTATTTTCTTTTTGGGTTTTGAATTAGTTTTGGTTAAATTTCGATGAATGTTTCTGTTGGGCGAAGGCGTTTGGGGAGGGGGAGGTTAGTTCTTAATTAGTACATATAAAATATATAGTTAACGGTAGTCGGTATATGTATATATAGTTAAAACTAAATTAAATGTACTCTAAATTGTTTTTTTTTTCTGATTTTTTTAATCTTCAGTTTTTGGCGACTTAAAGTAACGGAAAATGAAAATGAAGAAAGGGCAAAAAATTAAATGGCAGAGCAAATGAATCCTGAAAATATGAATGTGATATGAGAAGAGATGGTCAAAGAAATGAAGATAAGCTAGGATATGGTGGATGAAGAGGTGTGTGCTGATGGGTGGACAAGAGGGGAGGGCGAATGAAATAAAAGACCCATTTTAAAGCAGCAAGTATTTTTTTTTTTTTTTTGTTGGTAGTTGATTTCAAAAACTCAAATTGAGAAGCTAAAAAAGCTTTTGAGAAGCGAAAAAGACATAAACGAGTAGCAGTTGATTGATTTTTGTATTTGGTTTTGGTTTTTTTTTTTTTTTCACTCACACAAGAAAATTGGAATAAGATTTGGATTGATTTATGTTTTGAACGACTTTCGACTTATCTCGCTTAAGTTCTAGTAACAGTTATAACAACAACATATCCTAATAGGCGGCACTAGAAATATAAGAACAGAAAATACAAACAAAGAGAGAGAGAGAGAGAATGAGAATAAAGAAAGTGAGAGAGAGAAGAAAAATATATACCTCTATTTAGATATCTGTCATTTCATATATATGTATATGATTGTTGTTCTATATATGTATATATAAAAATGCGTTATAAAAAAACGGAAACGGAAAATATTGAAAGCCGCTAAATATGCTAACTGAAGACAAAAGCTCACAAGGCTACAACACACAGCAAATTGATCGTAAGCTATTTAAAGCGCTCTAAGCACACAAGAGAGCGAGAGAGAGAGAGAGACAAATATAGAGACAGCTAAGGAAAGCTTTTGACAGTGAGTGAAAGAGAGAGAGCGAGAAAGAGTTTGTTTTTGCAGCAACAACTGGCTGCGCCTTTACCTAATTATGTAAAATGTGCCATTCATTAGCATAGGACATTGAGTAGTATATAATACACCCCGTTCCGGTTGGGCTGAGGGTCAAATAAACAGAAGAGAAAGAGAGAGAGAGAGAGAATATATCAATACAGTTAGTCTTAAGAGGGAGATAGAGAGAGAGAGTTTGTTGCTTTTGTAGCTCTCTATCTAATGGGCTGTTGTGAGTGAGTGAGCGGTGACATATCTCCAAGTGTCGGTGAATGTTTGTTTCCTGTTTGTGTGTGTGTGTGAGAGGAAGGGGTGTGTGTGTCTTTGTGTGTGTGTGTGTGTGTGTGTAGACAGCTGTGACACTGTAAGGTGTGTCGTCTCCATGTCATGCCTGCCCGGACCCGGGGGCCTGACATCATCCGTTGACATTGCGTTTGGGACCACGCCTTCGTCTTCTTGCCATTTTGTCCTTGTTCCTTCTCTTCTTTTGCAGGAGCGGCCTTAATTTGATTAACCCAATTCACGCTAACTGACTACACTCTGTACACGGACCTACTAAACTGACCTGACCCGAACCGAGGTTTATATATGTATATATATATACATCGAGAAATCAAACCATTTTTATTTTTTGTTTTCTACTTGCTGCTCTAATTTAGGTGAAAACAGAAAGGGAAAACCGAATGACAAACTTAAAAGATAAAACTTTTTTTTCAAGATTAAATCTAAATATAATTGAAACTTAAAACTAATTGTTTAACTATAACTAACGGTGTAATTGTTAAAAGGGGTATTAGAGGGGGATAATATAATTGTTGAAAGCTCATGCAAAAGCTTCTGGTACCTGTCCACTTGGATCGGTGTATATGACACAGGAAGCATTTAAAGGTATTTTATTATTATTAGTTGCTATATATGTCGATAGTTAGATTATTTATAGATATATAGAAAAAGATGTATGTATGTAGAGAGAGAAATTCCGTTCAAATCAGTCATAAAGCCAATAACATGCAAGAGAATAGAAATTGGTTCAATTTGTTGTGTGTGTGTGTGGGTGTAGGTGTTGGTGTACGACAATAAAATATTTCAATGATTTTTTAAAAACAATTATTATTGTTGATTTTTGGTTGTTGTAGATGTTGTTTTTTGTTGATGTTGTTGTTGTTGTTGGCATCCCATGCAGCGATTTTTTATTGCCATTTTGTTTTTTTTTATTTTTTTATTATTTGTTTATAATCCAAATCCGTGCGAGAATTGAAAGTATATATGTATAAATGCATTAATTTGTTGTTGTTGTTATTGTCGTTGTATTTGGTTGCATGCAAATTGTGTGACAATTTATTATTATTTTTTTTTTTTAATTTTGGACGATTTTTTTTGCATTTGTGTGTGTTTTGGTTAGCATGTAATTGAAAAAATATAAATGAAACAAAAACAAATGGAATTGGAGAAATTAGTCAAA
The DNA here is from genome assembly GCA_024703675.1 of Drosophila nebulosa. NCBI lineage: Eukaryota > Metazoa > Arthropoda > Insecta > Diptera > Drosophilidae > Drosophila > Drosophila nebulosa. Next base: position 7,858,990 of record CM045725.1, on the reverse strand, counting down.
AGAAATGCAACAGCAATAAAAATATATAAAATATATATTTATATATAAAATGTAAACATGAAAGAAATCTTTGAATTAAAACGTTAACTGCAAAGAAAATATGCCAAAAAGCAACAATTGTTGTTACTTTAACTTTATGAATAACACTTTTGCCATGTGATGAAAATGAAGAAGAAAAACTAGTAATAACCCACGAGCTTTTGCAACACTGTTTAATAAAAGTTTAAATGATCTACCATACCTATTCCTCAATTATATTTATTATACGTTTTGTTTAACTCGCAGTCAGTAAATCCCATCCTTATTCCAATTTCAGCTACTTATAACGCTTGTTGTACTAATAAACTATTAAAAATTTGGCTGAACAATGTGTATTTGTGTTTTGTTTGTTGTTTTCAAACGTGTTAATATCAGAAATTGCTTCTTTTGTTAAACACTGAGTGTTTAAGAGATCGAATCTCAACACTGGCTATATCAGAGATCATTTCTTAATACTGATTATACCAGTGATCGTATCTCAACATTGTTTATATTCGAGATCGTTTTCTCTATTTAACATAAATTATTTAACACAATATTTTTCAATACTGCTTGTATCAGAGATATTTTTTAACACTGTTTATATCAGAAATCATATCTCAATACTGTTTATAAAAACTGTTTGTGGTTCTTTACCGACTTATATTGATTTACACAATGAACGGAAACAAATGACTCGAAGTATGTTTATACATAAGTTTTTTTTTTATATTTATGGGGGTTTTTGTAAAAAAACAAAAACAAAAAAGATTAGTGTTTAGTAAACAAAATTAGTAAATTGAAACATATCTATATATCTTTGAGATGGACTAGCAAGAAGTTTCCTAAACAATGACTATAATTTCAAGGTAATATTTTAATTTCATATTAAAGTCTAAAATTTGGGCAAATATTAGCTCCTAACGCTGTCAACTCTTGGCACTAATCTAACAATCTGATTTCTATTTTTTCACTTTTTAACACTTCCCTTCTTCCTCTTACCCTGTGTTTCCATGCTTTGCTCTTTTTCCTTTCCTTTCCTTTTTTTTTGCCCATAATTACTTTACATGTTGATTTCGTTTTATGCAAATAGACAAAGTTTTGCGTCACATAAAAACACGAGTTAATAAATGTAAATTAATGACATGCCCACCCAGCTAGCGATTGTCCTGCCACCCACCAGCCCTATCCCCCGCCCCCACTTCCCCACCTACTTTATTCTGCTATTAAAACAACCTTGTTTTGTGTGTTGTAATTACGGAGGTTTTTCCTCAGCGTAATTAACTTGTTGCTTTTTGGCAAAAGTTGTTAACCCCCCCAACTTCCTCCCCCACCATATTTTGTGCTTCTTCTTTTTTATCGTTATTTAGTTGTTCGCATATGCAGAATAAAAAGGCAAAAAGGAGCTTATAAGTAGAGTGTAGATTAGGCGGCCGCAGCATTTGTTTGGTTGGCATAAGGAGCCAAATTACAAATACAATATTTTATAGCATACTTTTTTGGGGGGTCTTTTGCTAATGGAAGCCATGTTAACTGCAAAAACAAAACGAAAATTGTTAAAATAAAATGATTAGCCAAGTTAGCGCATAAAAAGCAGCAACTGCAAAACAAAAGACAAAAATGCAACAAAAAATTAAATTATAGATATAAGCATAAGATTATGAAATAATTTGGATAATTATTTAAAAACAAATTCATTGGCAGAGCAGCAATTGGCGGCAGCAGCAAAAATCAATTTGGCTGAAACAAATAATATTAAAATGCAGTTAGTTCACAGAGATAGAAAGAGAGAGAGAAACAAAAAAAGCAGCTGCTGCAGCAGGACACATCAGGCAATAATACTTACTAAATATACAAAAACAAGAAAGCCTGTAAAATGTTCTGGATCAAATACATATATCAAAATATTATATATATATACATATATAAATATAAAGAAATGGTTAAATTCTTAAGTAAATGCTAATACTTTCTTGTTTTTACCAGTTTTTTGCTTTCTCATTTCGTGTGGGTGTGTGTGCGTGTTTCTATATATGTGTGGTTGTGAATGTGTGAGTGTGATGTGTGTGTGTGTGTGTTTGGCGATTAGAGGCATCTCTTTTTTTTTGTCATGGATCTCAAGCATAATTGAGAGAAAGCTGCTTACGCTTCACCTAGAAAGCTTTCTACAAGCATTTTCCTTAAAGATAATAATAAATATATTTTAAAATTTGTACTATTTTTTATATGATTTGATTGTATGTAGTATTTACGCTTGTTCTCATCCTGCATAAAGAAAATAAATAAACAAAATGAAAAAAGAGTTAAACAAAATATGAAATTTCAAAATGATAAAAATTATGTTAATCACGGGTAAGCGAATTGGGTAGAGCTCCGACTACTTTTTGCTTGCCTCTTCGAGATAAGGAACACAAAAAAATCTATGAAAAAGAAAACATAAAAATAAACTCTAATCTTAACAGATAATAGATTTATGTTCTATATTTGAATAAACAAAAGCTCATATTTATTGGCAGTGCACCACAGCTTACCTTAGAAGTGCGCTTATATAGCTTGTTTTTTTTTTTATTTATTTTTACCATCATACCACATGCCTCAGAAGCCATAAACATACATACGTTTCTTTCATTCTCATATATGTATATATCACTTTTAGCACATGATTGAGGAGGAGGAGGAGGAAAATGTGTATGAAATATAGGAAGTCACAGAGAAAGAGAGACAGCGAGCGAGAGTGTAAGAAAGAGAGAGAGAGAGAGAGAGAGACAGCCAGAGTTGCAACTTCGTAATTTGCTACAAAATGTTCTGTTCGTGAGAGCACATGCTGAAAAAATTACAATTACGCTTTCGGGAAAGAAAATGAAGACACAAACGATAAGGTAAAACAAAATGAGAATACACAGGAACGAGTCGACTTACTTCCCACTAAATATATTCAATAACTAACTAAACGACAGAGCGAGCGAGCTATGGCCGCTTTGGAGCACGAGCACAATAAGAGAGCGAAAGAGTCAACGATAGTGTCAATAAGATAAGTTAAAGGGAGGATCAACATAAAGTAAGAGAGAGAGAGACACTGAGAAAACATTACTGTTTTGTGATCTATCCAAAGAGAAAGCGCTCAAATAGTTTGTAATGTATTCAAAGAAAGGCTTTAACCTAACGTAATTGGTGTGACCCTACCAAATGATGAAAAATACCAAAAGGAAAGAAGTTTCTTTTCTTTAAAGTGTGACCAGAAGAAGGGAATGGATGTCTGTAAACAATGTTTTAAACAAGATAATGGCAAAGAATAGACTTGCCTTGGATTTTCATCTTTCTTGAATGGAAATAGGCTTAAAGAATTTTCTTGAAAAAGTTAAATGGTTTAGTATATTCTATAAATAAATACTGTAATATTCTCTGGTATTTTGATTTGGAAAAAGTTCAGATTCAGTATATATTTAAATTGTGTGTATTAAGATTGAAATTGTTTTGGTTTAATTGTTTCGAAAACATGCAAAAACGATTTGAAATTGTTTTCAGTTTGAGTTTTAATTGATTGCTTGCTTTGGGTGTGTATGTGTGTATACATATGTGGTAAATAGTTAACCGACTATGAAAGAGAATATAGAGCGAGAGAGTTAGACAGAAGAAAGAGAGCAAACGGAAGGCAAAATAAACCAACAACAAACAAAAAAAAATGAATCATTTAAAGCATTTTTCGATTTTCTCTGAAACATTACAGAAGCGCTTAAACTCTAGTGAATATATAGATATATATAATATATATTGATATATATATCGATTTGATCCATACACAATAACTAAGACAGTAATATTTTCTTGTACGAAAAACAAATGAAGTATTTAGGAAATGAGGAAAATACCATGAAGTTGTTTTGTTCTTGTTTTTGCTTCTTACGAGCTCGAGCAAGCCATGTAAAGTATCGAAGAATATTCTGTGTGTGTGTGTATGTGTGTGTAGATTGTGTTCTGAGTGTGTGTAAAATTAAAATAAATCAATTGGACAGCACATACACAAGGATAAGATAAAATGCAAAATAAAAATTGAATTAAAGTGAAGTGTTTCGTTTAATTTAACAAGAATTAGCAATAAATGAAGAAGCAAATTTCGTTATTGAGAATGAAAAGTCCTAAGCCTTGACTATATAAATGACAATTTAAACATTTAAATATTTGTATTTAATAGTTTTTAAAACGAAATTGTGTTCAAATATAAACAAATAATATGTTTAGATCATTTCCAAATCATATTTGCTAATATCCAAATATGTCCTTAATTTCTATTCCAATTTCAGTCAAATTTATTGGAAAAATATGAACGTATTGAATACTATAACATATGTTTCTCTGTCATTCAGAACTTCCATTTTTTATATATTTTTTATTCAATGCTGACTTAAGAAGCAAAGAGTCTTTTTCTAAGACGTCAAAAAGGTTCTTTCTTAAGTTCAAAAATGAAATTTTATAACAAATTAATCAAAGGAAAACCTATTTTTTTATAGTTTTCAGGCTTGTGATTTTTCATTATCTTTTCTTAAATTTGATAAAAAAAAGAGTTAAAAATCTTATGGGAAAGTTGGGTAAACTAAGGGATAAATGGATTGGTAAGCTTTTTGGATGAATAGTCCAAAAAAGAGGTAGAGGAGAGAGAGAGAGAGATAGATTGATAAACAACAATTGGCAAAATGAGTAGACAAACGTATACAATCAAAGATACATATGTTCAACAGATTGAAACAGATACATATAGATAAATATATATAAGTAGATGAAACTAAAAACACAAAAAACACAGACAACGTACAGCAGAGCAAAGAATAATTTTGTTTGGTGTTTGTGTGTGTGTGTGTGTGTGTGGGTGAGAGAATGTTTGTTAGTTGTTTGTCTTTGAGCACTTTCCAAGTATAAGATAAAAAATAAGCAACAAGTTTTTTTACGGTTTTTACAATAAAACGTATATATATAATTTCAAATATTTTGTTATTATTAGTTGCAGTTTTCAGTTTTGTTCGTTTTTTTTTTTTTGTTTTTTCATATATATATATAATTTATATAGAGTTTTGTATGACTAATGTTACGATTTCTTGTTTCATCTCTTTCGTTGGTGTTGTATATATATATATATATATGTATATATATATATAGATATATATATATATATATAGAGCGCACATAGAACATATATATTCATCAGATCAGAATCAGAATCAGAGTGTATTTGTTTCTTTGCTTGTGGTTGTGTGTGTATTCCTTGTGTGTTTTTGTGTAAATGTAGATAGATAATAAGGTAATATATATGCATTTTTATATATCGAGAGTTCTCTTCCATATCTCTTAGCATTTGCATTTATTTCGTTTTCGGTTCATTCTTTTCTCATATTTTTTTTCATGCAATTCTCTAAATTGTTCTTAAACTTTATATTCATGTGTGTTGATCGGGAAAGAAAAACAAAAAAAAAGAATTTTTTAAAGCACTGTAAAATGCAAGACACAAAAATATGCTCATTATTTTTGTTTTTTTTTTTTTCTTTTAGTGTATGAGTTTCATCTTGTTTGTATTTTGGGTTTGAAATGTTTTCATTTTATTGGTCCACTACAAACGAACAAATTCAAAGCAACAACAATTAAAAAACTAAAGAAAAACAAAAGAAACTACTTTAGTTAACATGGACGGTACTGTACTTTCTATATAATGGTATTCTATTGTTTTATTTTGGTATGTGTAAGATCTAAAAAGGTTTCTTCTGCTTGTATATAAGACGTATATATTATATATGTATATTGATCTATATAATTATTATATATTCAAAATCAGCCTAAATGATTCGATATTCGTATGTTAGCTAGCATTTCGTTGTGTCAATGTGTGTGTGTGTGTGTGTGTGTAAATGTATTCTTCTTCTGTCGTCTGTGTGTCTGCGTGTGTGTGAGTGGTTGTTTGTATAGTGTTGAGAAGCGTTCAACTTTTAAAGAGTGCAGAAAAAGCTTTGTTTGAAGTTTCCGTTTCTTGTTCTTGTTTTGCATGCAGAGTGGAATGAAAAGTTCTAATTTCACTTTTGTTTGTTTTTAATTATTTCTAATTGTAGTATGAGCACACAATTTCTAAAACATATTTTGTAGATTTATAGATGGTTTTTGTTTTTCTTTTTTTGTTTTGTTGGCTTTTTTTCTCGCTTTTTGTTTAACGTTCTACAAACAACATAGATAATATTAGTTAGGCAAGACATTGATATATATATATGTATGTATGTATATATAGAAAGTTCTATGCTTTTCTTGTTAGGTTTCTTTTTTGTTGGTTAATTAAGTTAAGTTTTGGGCTTTTTGTTTTTGTGTTTTTTTTGTTGCTGTTTTTGCATATTCAGAAAGTAAGCTTTTGCTTCTTATCAAATAGTTTATAATAATAAATAGTAAGCCAAGCATTATTTGGCCAAAGGCAATTGTTAGTACGTACGTTTGTATGTATGTATGTAGAATATATATATATATATAGTATATATGTATTTCGTGTACGAGTATGTGTTAGGTTAAGGTTTAAAGAAGTTTTACATCTAGTTTCTACTCATTTTGCTTGCCATTTTTAAGGGCTAACCGAAAAAGAAAAGTGTTTATGAAAGGAGTGGGCGGGAGAAATGGTAACGATTTTAGCCTTGCAGTCGATAAGTGTTGAGATTACTCATTTAGAGAAATATTCATTATATTCTATATAGATTGAAGGTTAGAAGAAATATTTTAAGCCAGATTGAACAACTGTATCTTTCAGGAATTATAAGAAGAGTTACTCATAATGTTTTTTTTCATTCAATATTTTAAATGGTTTTTATTTTTCAAGAAGTTCTCTAGATATACACAAAATTTAAACAATTTTATATTATTTAGATCAGACAATGTCAGAAATCTATAAGAACAATCTTTTAAAATAAAAGCCAATAGATAATGACAAAATTGCTCGCTTTTAAAGAAGAGTTAGGCAATTAAAATATGTATTTTCTATGTATATTTTAGGCATTTCAGTTTAGCTTATCGATTGCAAGGATATAGCCAACTTTGGCTAGCCAAAGAGAAATTGAGATCATTTAGCTAAAAGATTTTTTTTTATTGAATGCGAAACATAAATTTCAGGCACATAAACTATGAATGGATATATATGGGTGAGTGGCACTATGACATTGTATGTGTATGTGTGTGTGTGTGAAGCATCAAAACGAGGTAGAATAACAGAAAAGAAAAGATAGATAGATAGAAAGTGCTGCTCGGCCCAAAAAGCGCGGCAAATTGTGGAGTTTTGGTGAGGGATCAAAAAAGAAAAACATATCATATTGATAAAGAGTAATAGTGAGAGAGAGAGAAAGAGATTTATATGTATTAAATAAAATACCAACACACAATTAAGTATTTTTTGCTTTTCGTTTTCAACTATATTTAGAGATATCATAATAATAATAATAATAATCATAATAAAACACACAATAGTTGTCAAAAAATAAAACATTAATAAAAACTATCAAAACTAGAATTAGAATTAGTGGCAAACATTGAAATTGGTTGTAAAAAACGTTTCATAAACTTTTCATTTTATTGTGAAATTAAAACAAAATTTTACAGAGATTATAGTAAGTAAGTAAAAGTAATAATAATAATAATAAACATATTTATATAGATGAAGAGTGAAGATGATTTGGTTTATCGTTTCTGGTTTTCTTTTTTTGTTTGTTTTGTCAATCTAAAAGTCTTATAGAACAAATTAAATGTAAAAATCATAAAAAATTGTGCGCAAGTCAGTGGCAAAAAAAAAACAGGCATTACATATATATATAGAAGGATACTACCGATCGACATATATATATGTATGCTGTCGCAAGTTTATATATATATATATATAGAGAGAGAGAGAGAACTACTCTAAGGTAATCTTGTAGATCGGTTAAGTACATAAATTATCAATAAAACGCATAATAATTATAATAATAATAATAATAATGAAAAGGAAAAACAAATCACACGAGATCTCTAAAGTATAAAAAAGAAACTTAGTTCTGCTTTGTCATTAAGTTTATTAATTTAACATTTTATGTATACATAAAACAAAAAACATATATAATACATCGAGAGCAGGATAGAGATATTATATCGATAGTGATTAAGTTAATGAACCAAAAAAAAAAAGATAATAATTTTAATTGAAACAAAAGTAAACAATTTACAAAGTCCAAACGAAAAGGTTAAAAATTTTGAAACATAACATAAATTAGGCATATTCTTTATTAGAGGGCTTATGGGGGAGAGGGGCGTGGCTTAACAAAGTGTGTGTGTGTGTGTGAAAATGAGTGTGTCTGAGTTTAAGAGAGTTATAAAAAGACGGGTGGGGGTGGGGGTGGGGTTTGGTGACTTGTGATATTGATTAGTAAGCTAAAAGTGTAAAAATGTGTGATATACAATATAAAATAACGATTTACAAATCGATCTTGGTCAACGTTTAAGTGAGTGTAAGTGTAGGTGTGTGTGTGTGTGTGTGAAACAGCAAGAGTACAGAGTAATGTAGTTTATCGTGTTGTATGTGTGTGTGTGTGTGTATAGTAGCAGCATACAGCATATATAGCTTCTTGTATTTATAAGTATATGTATATAGATAGACGATATCGTATATGTATATAGTATAGACTAAACTAGACAATATTCGTTATGCATCATCATCATCAACATCTTCATGTTCGTTGTTCAACAATTCTTTGCTTTAGTTTGTTTGTTTCTTCCTTTTTTTTTAAATCTTTTTTTACGCCAACAATTTCAACATAGATATATAACAGCATTCACGATAATATAGGTAGCTATATATATATATATGATCTAACTAACTAAATTCTAGATTTTAGGTTAGAATAAACACAGACAGATAAACGAGAGATAGAGTGTGAGAGAGAGAGACAGACAGCCAGCGAGAGCAATTAAGAGAGAATGAGAGAGAGAGAGAGACGCCTAGACGTCTTCTTAATGGCAAGTGTGTAAATAAAATTGGGAGTGCAAGGGAGAGGGAGAGAGAGAGCATAAGCATTAAAATCGACAGCCAACAACTAGCGCAGGCACACACAACTGTACCGCAGCAACAAAGAGCAACAGCAGCAAGTTTCTTTTTTATGGCAGCAAATTATCCTTTTTTTTGTAATCTCCTTTCTAAATGCGTGTGTGTGTGTGTATGTGTAGGTTTGTGTGTGTGTATTTTTTTGTAGGAACGACTACTTGAGTTGAATCGTAGAATCGGTTTTTGAGGGGGTTAAGCGAGGATGGTTAATGGCCCGCAGGGGGAAAAGCTATCACAGTACTTTTCGTTTAACCAATTCTGCATTTTGTGATCGATCAAAAAAGGAACTTAAATCGTCTATGTATGTATTTGTTTTGTGTGTGGTGTTTGTGTTAGTGAGTGCTTTAAAAGCACCTTCAATCTTCTCTTCTTTCTTAATGGCAACTTGTGCAAGTCATTTAGCGAGTTGTTTGCATTTTTACTCAATGGCAACTTCTCAACACTGAAAGCTCTGCTTTTGTACAGCCTGCAGCCGCCGTTAGCAGCAGTAGTTAGTATTAACAGAAGCAGCGTTTATGGGTATGGGTGTGGGTGGTGTAAGCAGCTTTGAAAGCTTTTCTTTCTATTCTTCTTCTCTTCTGTTTGTTTTTTTTTTTTTTTTTGTATAACTAATGAGGCCCCTATGTGGTCGGTTCTTCGGTCTATAATTAAAAAGTCTAAAAAAAAAACTGAGGCACGTTATATAGAACATTATGTTTCACGATCAAATCATAATATTTTAAGTACAGTTGCGCTTTGCTCCTTTCTGCCTTCTACTTCTTAGGAGGTCTTCATTTTCTTGTAAGGATTCAATACCATGGCACTACCTTGACCAGCACCCTGAGCAGCTGCAGCAGCATATTGTTGGGCAGCAACTGCACCAGCGGCATATTGCTGTTGACTTGTGGGCATGCCGTAGGCGGCAGCAGTTGTGTAGCCAGGAATTAATCCAGCCGGATAGAAATAACCAGCGGCAGCTGCCGCCGCCGCTGCCGCTGCTTGGGCTTGAGCCTGGGCCTGCGCCTGCGCCTGTTGGGCACTCGAACTGAGAACAGCCGCATATTGATGAGCTCCAGTCGGAGCTCTTAGCAAGGCCGCCGGATATGCGGCTGTGGCTGCTCCCGGGGCAGCTGGCACTCCGGTTGCGGTGGCTCCCCGCACAGGGGTACCCGGTGCCGATAGGGCCGCGGCCGGATTGCTGGCACTCAGTTGACGCATTTGTGCTTGGGTCTGCATTTGCAGCAGTGCCGCCATTGACATGGTCTGACCCGGCATGGGCGGTTGCACAGGTTGCGGCACCGGGGCTGGCGGTGGGGCGGCGGCATTGGCAAAGGACTTGTTCAGTGTCATTCCGGTGTAGGCAAGGGCTGTTGGTGTGGGCACCAGTTTGTTGCCCGCGGGAGCTGCTGCTGCATTTAAGGCGGCCACTTTGAAGGCATAATTTTTTTGCGCCACTTCCTTGGCCAAGGCAGCAGGATCGGCAGCGTTGGCATAGTAAGCTCCTGCCTGGGCATAGGCTTGTTGGGCATAGGCCGCCTGTTGTTGGGCATAGGCAGCGGATTGGGCCTGAGCTTGAGCTTGAGCCTGTTTCTGCTGTTGTTGCTGTTGTTGTTGCTGTTGAAGTTGAGCTGCCTGAGCATAGACAACAGAATTGTTCGCCTGTTGGGTCTGTTGTTGCTGTTGCTGTTGCTGCTGCTGTTGGTGTTGGTGTTGGTGATGGGCCTGAACATAGGCTGGATTCGTATTGGCCATGGATGTGATCACAGATGTTGCATTACTGTAGGGTGAATAAATGTTGCCATAATTATAGGCTGGCATGGCATAAGTAATGCGCTGCGTGGCCTGTTGAGTCTGCTGATAATAGGCGGCTGCTGCGGCGGCAGCTGCTGCTGCTGTCACCGACGAAGCGGCGGCGGCGGCGACGGAGGTACTGTTGCTGTTGTTGCTGCTGCTGCTGCTTGTAGGTGTGGGCAAAATGCCGCCATTGGTATATCGTGTATAGGAGGAAATGGATGACAAATCGTTGCCATTTTGTTTGGCATAAATGCCCACGTGAGGCTGTGGTTGTGTTGCTGTCGTTATGACGGAGGAACTGTTGCTGTTGCTGCTTGTGTCACTGGCAACTGCCTCGTCATTGGCTGTGTATGCCTGTGACTGATCCTGCTTGATCAAATTGTTATTGATATAGGATAAATAGTTGTTATTGTCATTGCCATTGGGCAGAGGCAAAAGGCTTGTAGTTGCTGCAGCTGCTGCTGTTGCCGTGGCAGTTGCAGTTGCTGCTGTTGTTGTCTCTGTTTGGGTGGAATTCTGGGGACTAAGGCTACCATTTGGGGCGTATCTAAGGGCAAATTATTGGCTAATGCTGTTGTTGTTGTTGCTTGTGTTGCTGTTGGCTTGTTGTTGGTGTATCTATGGCTAATGTTGTTGGTGTTGTTGTTGTGGTTGTGTTTGTTGTTGATGTGGATATTGATGTTGCTGTGGTGGTATTTGTTACTGTTTGTGTTGTATTACAATCAATAGCCGTTGTAGCGGTAGTAAGAGCAGCAGCAGTTGAATTTTGCATTGCATCATGATCAGTCTCTGGCTGATGATCATGATCAATATTCTTTGGGGGGGATCATGATCGTTATCGTTATCGTTAGCGATATTGTTGTTATCGTTATTATTATTATTATTGTTATTAGTTGCTGTTGTTGTTGTTGTTAATATTGGTGAAATTGTTGTAGCAATTTGATTAATATTATTCATATTATGATTTAAATTACTGCTTGCAGTTGCTGCTGTTGTTGCAGCTGCAGTTGCTGTTGTTATTATGGCGCTACTTAATGCAACTTGTGGTTGTTCTAGTTGTTGTTCTTGTTGTTCTTGTTGTTGTAGTAGTGGTTGTTGTTGTTGTTGTTGTAGTTGTTGTTGTAGCTTTTGCTGTTGCTGTTGGTCATACTTTAGGAGGATGGTTAATGGCCCGCAGGGGGAAAAGCTATCACAGTACTTTTCGTTTAACCAATTCTGCATTTTGTGATCGATCAAAAAAGGAACTTAAATCGTCTATGTATGTATTTGTGTGTGTGTGTGTGTTTGTGTTAGTGAGTGCTTTAAAAGCATCCTTCAATCTTCTCTTCTTTCTTAATGGCAACTTGTGCAAGTCATTTAGCGAGTTGTTTGCATTTTTACTCAATGGCAACTTCTCAACACTGAAAGCTCTGCTTTTTGTACAGCCTGCAGCCGCCGTTAGCAGCAGTAGTTAGTATTAACAGAAGCAGCGTTTATGGGTATGGGTGTGGGTGGTGTAAGCAGCTTTGAAAGCTTTTCTTTCTATTCTTCTTCTCTTCTGTTTGTTTTTTTTTTTTTTTTTTGTATAACTAATGAGGCCCTATGTGGTCGGTTCTTCGGTCTTTAATTAAAAAGTCTAAAAAAAAACTGAGGCACGTTATATAGAACATTATGTTTCACGATCAAATCATAATATTTTAAGTACAGTTGCGCTTTGCTCCTTTCTGCCTTCTACTTCTTAGGAGGTCTTCATTTTCTTGTAAGGATTCAATACCATGGCACTACCTTGACCAGCACCCTGAGCAGCTGCAGCAGCATATTGTTGGGCAGCAACTGCACCAGCGGCATATTGCTGTTGACTTGTGGGCATGCCGTAGGCGGCAGCAGTTGTGTAGCCAGGAATTAATCCAGCCGGATAGAAATAACCAGCGGCAGCTGCCGCCGCCGCTGCCGCTGCTTGGGCTTGAGCCTGGGCCTGCGCCTGCGCCTGTTGGGCACTCGAACTGAGAACAGCCGCATATTGATGAGCTCCAGTCGGAGCTCTTAGCAAGGCCGCCGGATATGCGGCTGTGGCTGCTCCCGGGGCAGCTGGCACTCCGGTTGCGGTGGCTCCCCGCACAGGGGTACCCGGTGCCGATAGGGCCGCGGCCGGATTGCTGGCACTCAGTTGACGCATTTGTGCTTGGGTCTGCATTTGCAGCAGTGCCGCCATTGACATGGTCTGACCCGGCATGGGCGGTTGCACAGGTTGCGGCACCGGGGCTGGCGGTGGGGCGGCGGCATTGGCAAAGGACTTGTTCAGTGTCATTCCGGTGTAGGCAAGGGCTGTTGGTGTGGGCACCAGTTTGTTGCCCGCGGGAGCTGCTGCTGCATTTAAGGCGGCCACTTTGAAGGCATAATTTTTTTGCGCCACTTCCTTGGCCAAGGCAGCAGGATCGGCAGCGTTGGCATAGTAAGCTCCTGCCTGGGCATAGGCTTGTTGGGCATAGGCCGCCTGTTGTTGGGCATAGGCAGCGGATTGGGCCTGAGCTTGAGCTTGAGCCTGTTGCTGCTGTTGTTGCTGTTGTTGTTGCTGTTGAAGTTGAGCTGCCTGAGCATAGACAACAGAATTGTTCGCCTGTTGGGTCTGTTGTTGCTGTTGCTGTTGCTGCTGCTGTTGGTGTTGGTGTTGGTGATGGGCCTGAACATAGGCTGGATTCGTATTGGCCATGGATGTGATCACAGATGTTGCATTACTGTAGGGTGAATAAATGTTGCCATAATTATAGGCTGGCATGGCATAAGTAATGCGCTGCGTGGCCTGTTGAGTCTGCTGATAATAGGCGGCTGCTGCGGCGGCAGCTGCTGCTGCTGTCACCGACGAAGCGGCGGCGGCGGCGACGGAGGTACTGTTGCTGTTGTTGCTGCTGCTGCTGCTTGTAGGTGTGGGCAAAATGCCGCCATTGGTATATCGTGTATAGGAGGAAATGGATGACAAATCGTTGCCATTTTGTTTGGCATAAATGCCACGTGAGGCTGTGGTTGTTGTTGCTGTCGTTATGACGGAGGAACTGTTGCTGTTGCTGCTTGTGTCACTGGCAACTGCCTCGTCATTGGCTGTGTATGCCTGTGACTGATCCTGCTTGATCAAATTGTTATTGATATAGGATAAATAGTTGTTATTGTCATTGCCATTGGGCAGAGGCAAAAGGCTTGTAGTTGCTGCAGCTGCTGCTGTTGCCGTGGCAGTTGCAGTTGCTGCTGTTGTTGTCTCTGTTTGGGTGGAATTCTGGGGACTAAGGCTACCATTTGGGGGCGTATCTAAGGGCAAATTATTGGCTAATGCTGTTGTTGTTGTTGCTTGTGTTGCTGTTGTGCTTGTTGTTGGTGTATCTATGGCTAATGTTGTTGGTGTTGTTGTTGTGGTTGTGTTTGTTGTTGATGTGGATATTGATGTTGCTGTGGTGGTATTTGTTACTGTTTGTGTTGTATTACAATCAATAGCCGTTGTAGCGGTAGTAAGAGCAGCAGCAGTTGAATTTTGCATTGCATCATGATCAGTCTCTGGCTGATGATCATGATCAATATTCTTTGGGGGGGACTCATGATCGTTATCGTTATCGTTAGCGATATTGTTGTTATCGTTATTATTATTATTATTGTTATTAGTTGCTGTTGTTGTTGTTGTTAATATTGGTGAAATTGTTGTAGCAATTTGATTAATATTATTCATATTATGATTTAAATTACTGCTTGCAGTTGCTGCTGTTGTTGCAGCTGCAGTTGCTGTTGTTATTATGGCGCTACTTAATGCAACTTGTGGTTGTTCTAGTTGTTGTTCTTGTTGTTCTTGTTGTTGTAGTAGTGGTTGTTGTTGTTGTTGTTGTAGTTGTTGTTGTAGCTTTTGCTGTTGCTGTTGGTCATACTCACATGAGACTGGCACAAAGGGCTGCATTAATTGTTGATAGGTTGTCGCACCGGGTTGATACACTGGAATGCCAGACTTTTCGGCAGCTGGACGTTTGAACGGTACCATGCCAGAGAATTGCTAAATAAATGAAAAAAAACGAAAAAAAAAACACACACAATGAATTAGTTATTATTGGAGAAAATATATTGCAAATTTCATTTATATAGTTAATACAGTAATAGTAACAATAGCTTACAAAACGAGCAAATTTGTTCGGTTAAAATGTTTTCTTTCTAGTTACTAAATTTACATAATTTTCTAGCTTCTCTGCCAATAAGTTGTTGTTCTTTGTTATTATGAATAGAAATCATAGAAATCAAATGAATAAAAGAATAAGTCACAAAGTAAAAGAATACCAAATTATTTAACTTAAAAAAGAAAAAAAAAATTTCAAAAAATTTCATTTAAAAAAAAATTAACAAAATTGATTCAACAATTTGCGTGCAGTTTCAATGAGCAGAATTAATAATATTGATTCTGATCACGATATTGATAATGACGATGATAAAAAAGGAGCGATTTGGTGACAACAAAAGCTTTAAAAGCTGTGCTTAACAGTTTCAAAAGCTTGGCAATACTTAAAAAGTCTTGTCTGCGCCAAGCTCAATGAAAGATCTTTGAAAGTTGTTAGTATAAATTACATTTGGGGATCGGATCCAAGTTTGATAAATGTAGAAGGCAGTTTGAAAATGTTTCCTCAAATAAGTGCATTTTTAAAGCTTAAAAGACTTCTTATAACAGGTTTAGAACATTTGGGAAACGTTTAATGGAATGTTAAAAACGAATATCTGTTCCTATTTGGAACAGTCGGATTAAATAAATAATTATAAAAGAAGGCTCAGTTGGGGCATGTCTTTCAGTCTATGAGACTCTTAAGACTTATGAAAGAGAAGATAAGCTAACACTTCCAATCGATCAGAAACTGCAGTTATAGTTTTTGCTTTCAAAACTAAGTGAGCTTTTGCCAATTATTTGAAATTGATTTTGTATAATAACAAAATGCCAAATTATTGAATTTCCCAATCGTTTCTTACGTGTTATATGATTTTTGTTTTTTTTTTTTTTAGTGCATTAAACGAGAGTTTGTAAATATTAAAGAATGATGCATTTTTGTTCTTGTTTTCTAGGCATGCTGATTACATATTAAATGAATTGGATTTTGGATACTTTTTTCGATTGGATTTGATTTAGATTTTCGGTAAGCTATAGTTCTGATCTGGTTTGAATCGATTGATTGATTGATATTTTCGTGTTATGCCATTTGAAATTTGTTTTTTTTTTTATTTGAGTACTTACGAAGTTTTCATAGTAAAATGAACCAACCGTTTTAGCATCCATCTTTTTGGCATTTATGATTAATTTGAATTTGTTTAGTTATACGATTTTCGGTTATTAGATAATTATAATTGGTAATTTTTGTTTTTCGGTTTGGTTTTTTTTTTGGTTAATTTGATGATTGAGTGGTGGCAGGGGGCGGGTTGAAAAATTATTAACAATCAATTCAAAAATTCCAACATAAACGAAGAGATAAGGAGAGAGAGAGAGAGAGAGAGGGGAGAGAGAGAGAGAGAAGAAAGAACACAAATGAAATTAGTGGATATTTATGCTTAGATTTTAACTTAAGTTTTTTTTTTCTTCTTGATATAATATATATTTATTAAGATTGAAATGATAAAATGCTTAAAGCGCGAGCACGAAAATTGAATTGAATCGAAGGGGCAAGGGGTCGGTGTTGGAATGGAGTGTAGGGGGGGTGGTGATGGGTGGTGTGGAATAGTACCGCAGAGAAATGCATGTTCAACTAATTAACGACGAAAAGCACTTAAACAATTAAGCTGACTAACTGCAAGAGCTAAGGGCGAACACAAAAACCGAAAGCACAAAAACAAAAAAAAAAAAAACCAAAAAAACAAAACGAAAAACGTGAAAAAAAATATGTAATATAACAAATGAACGAACGAAGAATGGCAACAACATTCCAACTTTGGCAAATAATCAGTTAAATCATTTTAATTAACACTGCGCTGCCAAGGTAGAGATGTGATTGTGATTTATCATACTATACAGTTACATATATACATAGTGAATGTATATATATATATATATATAAATGTTTAATTGGGTTAAATTCGCAGACACGCGAAAGTAGAAACGGCAGAGACAGCAGCAGCAGCACAGTGGCTAAAGGATATACATATTTGCAGAGATGAAGTGAAGTGAAGTGAGAGGCAGCGAAAGGGGAAAAGGTGTTGAAAGTATGGGGTTGGGGGTTGGGATTGATGGTGGTGCAGGTGGCAAGAGTTGTTGATGATGAAAAGTCAAATAGGCGTGGTGGTGTTGGTCTGTGTCTGTATGCGAGTGTATTGATTAGTAAATATGTGTCTATATATGCAGATGAATGGAGAGTGAGTGAGTGGGTGAGTGTGTGTGTGTGTGTGTATGTCTGTCTGTGTGTGCTTGTGTTTGCGCTTTTGATATATCTGATAATGACTTCATTTTGTAAATTAAATGCTTAGTGTGTGGCGTTCCTGACTAACCAACTTGAACTGCCAGAGCAATACTGATAATGAATGTTAATTGATGGCACTTTGATGTGCACAAGCATCGGTGTGTGGGTGTGGGTGTGCATGTGTGTGTGTGTGCCTGTTGAGTGATGCGTGTGGGTGTGTTTGATAGAGCGAGTATCAAACCCACACAAACACAGCACCTGCCCAGATAAGTATGCTATGGCAAATGTTCTAGCTATTTGAGTAGGCCAAAAAATATTTATAACAATACAATTTCACTCAAAATGACTTCTAAGCAAAACCCTCATTATTACCTTTATTTATTGTTATTAAAAAACAAGTTCACTTTGCCGAGGTGATTGACCTATTCAAAATATTGTTGTTCTTTTTCAATATATTTCTATTGTAGATGAAGTCTTTGTAAAATAATTGTCTTATGTGGAGAACAATTTTTGTACTATTATTATCAGCTTCTTTATGGCAATAATCGATCTAAGCCACCTTAACTTCAAGAGACTCTAACCTAACAATCATTTCTTAGACAATCTTAAGAAGACTCGTCTTTATTTTCTCCTTGAAGTCTGTATTTAAATCTGATATACAAAGAAACTTTGGCTTCATGATAGCTTATTTCCAACAAAGAGCTTTTCAAAATTAGTATTTAAAATGTTGGCAACCAATTTTCCAAAATGAGAAATCAGATGGCTGGACTTAGAGCCCGGAATAGATGGAAATTTAGACATTGAGGTCATAATATTGACATAATCAAAATTAAGGAGTCCTTCTGCTTAGATTAAACCTTTCAAGTTCAAACATTTGTAGTTTTAAGTAGGTCTAACTAGTGATCAATCAGTCTTTGCTTAGATTTGATGTGTGTTGTGTATACAACAGAAATGCCAATAGAAAGTGGTTAATTGTTTAAATCAATTTTCCAATAGATTACTTGATCAAAGAGTGCTTAGCTCATGTAAACATGTGAGGCAAGGCGTGTTAATTCCATTTAGCCTCTAAACTTATAAGACAAGCTACTTTCACTGCTCATCTAATTGACCTTAAAAACTTAATTATGTTGAGTGTTGGACCTCAAAGAGGTCAACTCTACGACAAATTGAATCCGATTAAATGGTTTGCCATTTCCATCATCGAATCATCATTATCCACTTATGACTAAACAAAAAGTTGCCCACTTTGGTTAGCTCTTTGCGCCTAGCATACTTATGGGGGGCATTTGGGATATAATTAGATTATCATTGCTTTTAGTTTTTCAATTGAGATTTTGAATTAATATATGCAGATTGTCATTGCATGCATTTAAATGAAATTCATCTATAAGCTTTAAATCAACTAATGAATTTGCATTTGTCAAACAAAAGTATGTAAAATAAAAACAAAAACAACAACCAACAAAATAAACAGCAAAAAAAAAAAATGAACAAAGAAATTGTAAATTAGTTTTAAAACAATCAAAAAAGAAATAAATCGAGTTAGGAGTTAGAAGAGCAACACAACAACAAAATGAAAGGAAACAACAAACGTAAAAGAAAACGAAGAGAAAAGAAAAGAAAAGGGAAAAAACAGAAAATACCAGTGGAAACATATCAGTAGTTGTGTCCGCTGCCCGCTTCTTGCCCACTTCCAGTGTGTGATGATGATGATGGCCCATTACAGCGGCGGCAGTTACGGCGGCAGCAGCGGCGGCAGCAGCAGCAGCGGCAGCAGCGCTGTTCTGGCTGTTGCTATTCGGATTGTTCTGGTTGTTTGTGGTTGTTGTTGTTGTTGCTGTTGTTGCTGTTGCTGTTGTTGGTGATGATGGTGTTGCTGCTGCCGTTGATAGGTGGTGGTGGTTCTGCAGTTGTTGTTGTTGTTGGTGTTGTTGGTGGTGGTGGTGTAGGTGGTGATGTTGCTGGTGTAGATGATGGTGTGCCGTAACAGGTGAGCTCTGTACACAGTCCGTCCCCAAGAGTCAGGTGTGTGTGTGTGTGTGCGTGTGCGTGTGTGTGTGTGTGTGTGTGAGTGTCATATAATTTAAAAACAATTGCACAAAAATGATGATAGTTATGCAAATATATAGGAATGGAAATTGATTTTTGCCCATAATCAAGCATTTAAATTATGTGTGTCCATATTGAATAATGGAACGAATCCATTTGAATAATTCAAGCAAACATTTTTGGGTGTTGGCATATTTAATTGATTATCATAGACGTATATATATATATATATTTATATATTTTTGCACCCCAGATTTGCAAGATTTGAAAATGAATTATTTATATTGTCCATTGCAGAGTTGTTTGTGTTTTGTTTGTAATGGATTTATGTAGGTGAGTGTATTGTACCATCCATCGTAGAAGCAATTACAGTTTGTGTATGTGTGTGTGTGTGTTGGCACAGGCGTAACAGATGAAATACATAATAATAGTAGAATAGTAGAATATGAAGTAAAAAATAGTATATAAAAATCATATAAATTTCAATTTCTTTTGGTTTGGTTTTTTTTTTTTTTTTTGTCAAAATAAATATCTTAAAATCAATTGTTAGAATAAGAAATCTTGTCAGTTCAATATATACATATATATAGAGAGAAAGATTTGCATATATATATTTTGGGGAAGCAGAAATAAGTTAAAAAAAGTGAACAAAGCTTTAAGAAAGCAAAAATAAAAAAAAAATATATGGCAGAGGCATTTATGTATGTTTAACCTTACTTATCAGCTAACTTAATAGGATTTATCATGGATATATGTATATATACATATGTTATAAATGCAACAAAACTTTATCTTTTCGATTTGTCACACATTCGTATTTTTGATAATTTTTTTTGCTTAACTATCCAAAAGCTTTGAAGTTAAAAACGTAAAAATTAAAGAAAAATAAAAACATGTATATTAAAGAATATAGATAAATTGTCTGCTACACTTAACCTGTTTTTCATTCTAAGCTAATTACACACCAATAAACACACAGAAAACCAAACTTGGCATACTTTTAGGCCGTGGCAAAAACAAAAAATTTACATTTAAATGGCTTTGAACCCAAAAAAAAAAATATATAGAGAGAGAGAAAACTCAAAAACCAAAGAGAGGCAGAAGGTTGAAGTTTTAATACCCTATAAGAGAGAAAGTCATTAAGTTTAAATGATTCATCTAAAAAATGTAGCCTACTTATGTGATGTAGTCAGGAAATGGGAAACAAATATGGCAAAATATGCAGGTTTTTTGCAGTAAAACTTTTAGAAACCAAGTCGAAATCTTCCTACAACTTTGGGCTAGCAATTTTCACTAAAATTTGAAATATATTAAAACAATATAACCTTGGACCCACTCGCTTTCAACTGAATATACTTCTTTCAAGGGAAAGGATATTGCAAAATACGTTGGTAACAAACATTGAAGTTTTTCGTCTGCCACGTTGGCTTGATGTCACTGGCAATGAATCCTACAAAATGGATTAATTCGCTTGGGCGCCGAAAAAAGTTTTTTCGCTTCGCTTCTATACTTTTTATTTCGGTGGGGTATATGGAAAAGGGGAGCATGTATCAGTGTGTGTGTGTGTTGGTGTGTTGGTGTGTGAGGCAAAAGAAAGAGAGTCTATAAAAAACCAGCAGGCAGGCTGGATGGCAGGCTGGCTGGCTGAATGGCTCACTGGCTGAACAGACAAACTGGCAGACAGACAGACAGACAGACCGAACAGAGACAGCGACAGAACAGGACAGGCAGGACAATTCATTGGCATGGAAATCTCTGCTTTTAGTTAATTTTCCGGTTCAAACGTTATCCGGCTCTGACTAATCCATGATGTTTCGTTGCTGTTGGCTGCTCTGTCTGTCTCCGGCTCCGTCGCCAGCTCATGCTTCAGGCCAGGTTGACATTTACATTTTTGGTCAGTTTCAGGTCAAAAAACAAAAAAAAAAAAACAACCGGACTTACAGCGGGGTCATGCCATTGCCTGATACTTCCTCTTTTTCTCATTTTTTTTTTTGTATGTTGTTGGTGTCAAGCTTACATATGGGCTTAAATGTAGTTTTTTTTCCTTTGCTTTCCCTCCCCCCTAGGAGGAGAACGAGTAAGGCAAAAAACTTAAATGTTTAAAAACCGAAAGAGTGAAATTCAAAGAGTAACGGAAATAGGCTATGAAGAATATGTTGGGTCTATAATGTCTAACAAAAGGAATTGGAAAAAAAAAACTATCGTAAACTGAGCAGCATGACAACGACTAAAATAGAATATGGTTTCTTTCAACTAAAGAGCTAAAAGCCCACATACACACAAAGCTCTAAACAAAATGCTTGAAAAGACGCACACATTTATTGTGTTGGTGTGGGTTGGCGTGTGCGTGTGTGTGTGTGTGTTGGTGTGTCAAAATGACAATTTGATACAATAATCACGTTTGTCGTGTTACCCTGGTTGGCTGGAGAGGGGGCGCGAGGTAGGTAGGTAGGTAGGCTGGCTGGCTGACTGACTGGCTTGGTTGTTGTCTCGATTGAATTACGCCTAAAATGCTGCAACAATTTTTCACTTTATGCGATATTATGCTGCAATTATGTGTGTCATGTAAGCCTCCCCAGCCTCCTCTCTACCTCTCCCACTCTTCCTCTTCATGCCATTTTGCTGCCTGTTTGCCTGCCCTGCTGTCTGTCTCCTTTTTGGACAACGTTGATGTTGTTTCTGTTCCTGTTGCTGGCGTTATTGTTGTTGCTGTTGTTGTTTTGCAGCATCAAATAAATTTTCAACAGAAAGCAATTAAGTCGCGAATTAAGTGCGCCGCATATAGGCAGCCAGGACGACGACGACGACGCCGCAGCAGCAGCAGCACTCAGGACGGGCATCAGGACATGGATACGTTTCTCACATGTACCTCACGTGTGTGTGTGAGTGTGTGTGTGTGTGCGCGAGTATCTGCGTGCTCAAAGTTTTAACGCGTTGTAATAAATGTTAATTTTGGCCCCAACGAAAATCAACATTTATGGCGTATTTTATATATATATAGCAGCAGCTTTAACATATTTTCCATGTTGCTGAATAACGGTACTTTCGCCTGTCAAGTGTGTGTGTGTGTGGGGGGATTATATTCTTCTCCGGCCATATTCCAGAGTTTTATGGTTGTGCGTGTTTTTCCAGTCAAATTGTTTAAAATGCAATTTTCTTACACTGTTTTTTTTTTTGTTATATCTCCCTCTGATTTATGTAGCTACAAGTTGCTATTTATGTATATAGAATACATATATATATATATAATAACTGTTATCAATTTGCTATATATAAAACGGGATACATCTAAAACACTTTGCTGTAATTACGTTTAAGCTGTTGCCCCACGTTGGGCGCCCAATATCTGCAACTAAGAATTTGTGTAGCATAATCTAGGGAGCTAAGCTGCAACATAAAATGGCATAATTTTTGCATTTTTGCACATTAATTAAAAATATTTTTGCACATGCATGAGAGAGAGAGAGAACGAGCGAGAATTTGTACAGTTGCTACTGCTAATTATAGTACAAAAGTATTAACTAGTTTAGTGCATAAGAGATTGAGAGGAGTTTACTATGTATATATATATATATATATATATATATAGATTGGTGTACATGTGTAGGTGAGTGTTTTTGTTTTATGTATTCAGAGAGTTCTTGGCAACAAAAAAGAACTTAAAATAACATTGAGGATCATATATATATATACATATATATAAATAGATATAGATATGTATATGTTTTGCAAGGGGGAAAACGAAGCGAAAAGAAAAAACGAACAAACAAAGAAACATACAAAACAAACAATAACAGAAAACGGAACGTAAAATTATAGGAAAACCAAAAAAAAATATTGAAAAAAAAAAACAAAAACGGTGAGAAAATTATATAAGAAATATAGAAGAGAAGAAAAATGATAGCCATACCGCAGCTGCAGCAGCGACAGCGGTGGCGCGTGTTTGGGCCGCTTTTAATTGTGCCTGTAGGTGCAGGGGGGGATGAAAGTAGCGGCAGGGTTCACGTGCGCATCTGCCCTTCACGGCGTCCATGCAAACCGTGATGGAACCATCATCGTGCCGGGCGACACTCTCCTGAGGATGCGCGAAACGGCATTCAGATTCGGCGCGTTTGCAGGCGCCGCGCAAGAATTCGCGACAGACCTGCAGGTGGAAGGGAAGGAGGGAGTGAGGGAGGTAGGGAGAGATAGGTAGGTAGGAAGGAAGACAGGAACAGGAACACGAACGAACACACACACCACATACACACACACACACACACACACACACAAAGACATCGTTTGTTGTTGGTTTTTTTGTTTGTTTTATATTCGATTCAGCATTTCATTTTGTAGACGAAGGAGGAGAAGAAGAGTTGGTTGATTGCAGATTTGTTGTTGGTTCATTTGGTTGTTGGTTGGTTGTTGGTTGGTTCGGGCGGTTGGTTGGTTGGTTGGTTGGTTGTTTGGCGGGCGTTGGGCAGCGGTTTTTAGCAAAAAAGTGGCAGCAGTTGTGGGTACAAAGTGTGTGTGTGTGTGTTTTTTTTTTTTTTTGTTTTGGCGGTTTTTGGTGGCGTTTTTGGTTGTTGTTGTTGGTGTGATGGTGTGGTAGTTGTTGTTGTTGTTGGTGGGTGTAGTGGTGGTGGTGGTGGGCGGGGGGGTTTGTTGGATAATGGAAGGATATTCAGTAACAAGTTCATTTTGTTTCTTTCTTAAAAAGTATTTGTTGTAGATTTTGTTTTTTTTTTTTGTTTGTTTAAGAGGGATTTTCATTTAAAGTTTTTAAAAAACATTTTACTTTAGTTTTGGTTTAAATTTGCTTTTTCTTTTGCATTCCCATTAACAAGCTTCGCATTTTGGTTTTTTTTGCTGAGGTTAGAGCCGATTAATTTGGTTGGTTTTGTGTTGCCTTGTTTTTTAGGGGTCATGAGTTTGGTTATTTGGTTTTTGCGTGCCGATTAGCTTTTTTCTTTTGTTTTTAGAGTTTGTGCCTTTTGGAATACAACACAAAAAGCACGCAAATATATAGATATTAAAAAAGAAAAGAAACATAAACAAAAGAGAATGCAAGGATTATAAATGTAACAAAAAACAAAGAATAGATTCAAAACAAAAGAGGGACTAAGGCTCGATCGATGATGAAAAACAAAAGATTGATAGAGTTCAACAGAAAAACAAAAAAAAAGACAGATAGAGAGAGGGGCCAGGGGCAAAGGCACTGTGGGTGTCTAGAAAAATGAAAAAAAAAAATAATAATCAAAAGAAACTACCAGACAGAAAATTTAGAAAATTAATTATTGAAAATTATCTAAAACTAAAAACTTTTCTCTATATTAAAGTCTAACAATCTATTAAACAAAAAACAAAACTAATTTCATTTAAATTTTGTCCTAACATTTATCTATAGCTACTCACAACTAACAATTACAATAAGTTATAGTTTCTAAATGGTTAAAGAAAAAAAAAAAAACAAACAAAAAGACACTGACAAATCTTTGCTGAAAATTTTCTTTTTCTCCTAATTAAAATTGTCTTTTTTTTGATGAACAAGAAGTAGAAATTGAAAACAAAAAATTATTTGTAAAACGAAACAAGAAAAATCGATGTCAAGTGCAATTGAATTCTGCAACAAATTGTTAATTTTGTTCAAGGGGCGAATTTAACAAATTTGTTGAAATATATATATAGTATGTAGTATATATTATTAGGAGGAGAGAAATTGTATATACAAAAAAATGGGAGCGCATTGTTCTTGTTGTAATAGTAAATTGTTGTTTATTGTTGTTGTTGTTGTAGTTGTTGTAGTTGTTGTTGTTGTTGATTTGTTTTGATTGCGCTTTAATTTGCTTTTGATCATCAATATCAAAAAGCTTTGCATTTATAGCTGCAAAGCCACAAAGCGCCTAAAAGGCTGCAACAAATTGGGCTTAGAGACTTAAACAACACACAGAAAATGTAACTAAAAACCCAAAGAACAACGTACAGAAAACAATAAAGAACTCAAAAAAAAAAAAAAAAATACACATAAATCAAATTTATTTCTTTTCATACGAATATCAAAAAGTTTCCATCTTTTGCATTGTTTAGTCAACAAACAAATCAAAAAGAAAAGGTTAATAATTGTAAATACGAATGTGTGTCAAATCAGTTTTCGGTTATTCAGTTTTTCTTTTGTTGTTTTCTAAGACGAACAACAAGAAAACGAAACTAACCGTTGACGTTTTTACAAAGTTTAGTTGCATTTTGTTTTTGGTTTTTATACATATCAATTTTAACGAAAATGAGTCTTAAATTATATCAGTTTTGGCATGCCATAAAAAATAACGTAACGTAACATAACTTAACGAAACGAACCGAAACAAATTTTGCTCAATTTGCTCTTGTAAGTAAATATTTTTATGTCATATTCGTTTCAATTTCACAACAAACAAACGAAAAGCATTAAACAATAATTATAAATAATTAAACACATTTCAAATGATAAAACATCAACAAAAAATTGTTATATATATATATAGTATATAGTTCACAATTGATATTGGGGAGTTTCTTTTCATATTGTTTTTTTTTGCGTCGGAAGGGGGGATTGGGGGAGAGTTGGGTAAGGGAAATAAGTTTGCTTTGGATGCGTGGAAAACTCACCTCTAATCGGTCGGAACGTGGTATTTTCTGTTGGGCCACCTGCACAGTTTGTGGAACAACTGGTCCCAGTTGTGAGGCAACGGCCGTTGGATCCGGCCCCAGCAAAGTAGGCACTAAGTGTCCAGTTGGATAATATGGACTATATGTGTTGGCTGGTATACCAGACAAATATGGATTTGCGGCCTAAAGGGACACAAAGAGAGAGAGAGAGAGAGAGAGAGAGAGAGAGAGAGAGAAAGCCATTAAGCCATTATAATAATTCATCATCAAAGTATTTGTCAAAGTGAGCAGTGTGGGTGGGAGGGAGAAAGGGCAGGGGTAGGGTAGGTAAGTAAGTGTTTGTCCATTTATCATCTGCAAATGGTCGCCACAAATAATAAGCAATTTCTGTGTATATGCATTTTGTGTTCTCTCAATCTAAAATGATTTGATACTAAGTCTTAGTTTGTATTTCTAAAATGATTTGATACTAAGTCTTAGTTTGTATTTAGTTTGATTATGTTTTCTGTCTAATCTACTACTAAATTGTGTCTCTTTAAATTGTCTATTTAGATGGATGTGCTAGTCTTTTCTTCCAATTATTATTATTTAGAGGAACAATTGATGAGAAGCTGTTACCAAGTTGTCTTTCATCCATTCCACTACTTTAACTTAAACTAGTTGCGAATTACAGCTGCAGCTTACAACTCTAAACTTGTCTACATATAAAACTATTCTTCTTACTTTTCTTCTATTAACTTTCTGTCTGTCTGCTAAAAGAAGATGTTTTCAGATCTACTATTACCTCTACAAAAACAAGCTCAACTTCATCTTATAATGTGACATTATGCCATTTGCCAGATTCTATCTAAAGAGATCTTTTAGAGCTGTTTCTAGAAAAGTGCTCTTGAATGGTTTAAATTTATGAATTTCTAATTTGACCAAAGTGGAAGTAATTTTTAAGAGTTTTGAACTTCTTACAGAATATATATTTCTTTGCTTTTTCAATTGTGGGAATTAAAATTTTATCTAAATGGTGAAATTTGTCTATTTTTCTTGTTCATGTCCTTTGAAAATATAGAAAATAGTTATAAATTTAACTTAAAACTTTTTGAAAACGGAAAAGATATGTTTAAATTAGGGTTTGGATAAGGTAATAAACCTTTGGAAAAAAGCTCTCAATAAAATCCTAGCTAAGGACTCTTAACTCAAAAAGTTTTTTTTAAGACTAACTGTTAAGTCCCTCTTCTAAACTTCAAAAGAAATAAACTCCCAAAGAAATAGTTTTCTTACAAAAACAAAATTTTGAAGCTAATCTATTACCTCCCATACCCACTCATTAACAAACGACACAAAATTACAAATTGTTTAAACAAACTTTAAGCCCAAACGTTAATTTATTTATTCATAAGAGTATCTGAAAGTTTGTTTTATGGCATATGCCTGTCCGTCCTCATTATTCAGTGGGTTTTTAATATGCTTAACACGCTCTTTCCCCCCTCTCTCAAGGAGAAGTAGAAGGAGGAAGTGGAAGTGGAAACGAAACAGCATATTTCTAATCCTGCTCTAATGAAAATTCATGCATTTTTCAGCACTTTGAGTGAGTCCTTTCTTAATGGTTGCTAGCGTTTAGTCGATGGAGGGGAGAATAAAATGAAAATAAACAGAAAAAAAAAGAAAAAACGGACTCGCTTTGCCAATTATTTGAGAATTAATTTTCGATTTGTTAGAAGTTGAGAAAAGGAAGAAAAATGAAAACCACGAACTTAACTGAACCCGATGAATAATACATGGCTACTGCTGCTTCGTTTCCGTTTCCGTTTCCTTCCTTTGACTCATTTTCGCGCATTTTGAATTGGTTTTTTTCCTCCCTTTTTTTTTTTTGGGTATATTCATAGTCATGCTTTGCGCTTGCTTATAAATATTCATATATAATTTTTCTTCTCTTTTTTTTTTTTGCTGCTGCTAAACTAGAATTTTGCTTCTTTTGAGGGTTGGCTTAGGAATTCAATTAAAATATTAGACGGAAAGGCAAGGGAAAGGACTTAGGGTCAGGGCTAAAGGTGTCATAGGAGAGAGGAGTCCAGAGACTTACCACAGCTTGCACTTGGCCCGATATAACCGGCTGGCCAGGCGCGATGCCCATCTGTTGCATCAATGCGTTCTTTAGGGCCAAATGATTGCGTCCATTTATCAATAATTGATCCTTCAAATGCTGTGGTGGATGAAAATATTTGCACGGCGGTTTATCACGATTACAGCGACCCTGCAAAACAAAAAAAAAAGAAAAAATATAAAAATATATATATTAATAATTGCAATATCAATTTGTAAATGCAAAATCTGTTTGTGACATTTCATAAATTACCTAGAATAGTTTAAGGTTCAGTAAGAGAATAAACTTTAATAAACAGAATTTGCATGTAACTTTGCCCTTTTGCGCTCTTGATTACCTGCAAAGGTAAATATTAGAGCAAAGCCCCCCAACCCCTCTAATGTAAACTTTCCACTCTGGTATTCAGGACATGGATAATCACCCAGCTTAGATTACCATCATCTATCCACTTTCATGTATAACCATTATTTTCTTTGTTTCGACGTGGGTCGAGTACGTATTTACTTTAACCGAATCGTGCAATTAACTGCATGAAATTGCCCTTCATTTTCGTTTCATACCACACACACACACACACATTTTATACATTTCTCAACATTTCTGTTGCACATTCTTGAAATAACAACAGAAAAAAAGAAACACGAAAACACTAAACATGCATATTTTTGATACCCTTAGCTATGATGAATAGACTTCCTTAAAGTTAAAATTTTTGAATGACCTTCTCAAGTATCGTAGATCTATAGGAAAAATTAAAACTCTTCAGTTTTCAAGGATTTCGGGGTTTTAAAAACATTTTTTTTTTGGTCTAACAAAGGAGTTGAAAATTGTGTTGCATACTTCGAGGGGCAGGCCATTCGTATCTGGTTTAAGTCGTTTTATTTGGTTATTATTCAAAAACTCTGCAGTTATTCGGTAGACAAATCAAATTTTTAAGTCATTTTTAGTAAATATTTAGTCAATTTGGTTAATTTTTCAGTCATTAAAACATTAAACATAGACCGAAATTCTTTTAAACCAGTTTTGCCAGTCATTAAAGCTTACAATAATCCAGCTTAAACTTTTCCAATAGAAATTTAAGGTAATATTAATTTTTATAGGGTAATTGCATTCGCCTTGGTTGTTGAACATTTTTTTTTATCGTGCTTGGGAAACATTTTGAGAAAAGAACTAAAGAACCCATGCAATTAAGTGCATGAAATTTTGCATTTCGCTTTCATTTTCTCATAGTCGTAGTTTTCGATGTATACACACAAATTTCTCAACATTTTTGAGGGGAAATGGTTAAAGTAATTGCTGTTAAGAGTAATAACAAGAGCGAAAACAGCAAACATGAATTTGTTGCTTTTTTTTCTCTTGTTTAACTGCAAAAAATATACACAAAAAGAAAAAAAATAAAATGCGGAATGAATTTCACTTCATTAGCACGTGTAATTAAGGCCAGGGATTATGGCTTTCAACTCTCTTACTCTCGCTTTGTGTTGGCCTGAATGTCAACAATAATTTTAATGACCATTCGTGTAGGTGTGTGTGTGTGTGCCAGTGTGTGTGTGTGTGTAAGGGAGAGTTGGCTAATGCCCTTTGGCAGTGCGGCAGCGGCGGTAGGCATGCAATATTGCATGTTGGCAAAAAAGAAAAACGAGATTTTTCACAAACCAAGCCGCCATAATTTTCCCCACACACTCACTCAGAGAAGGAAGAGGGAAAGGGAGAGGGCGAGGGCGAGGGCGAGGGCGAGGGCGAGGGTGCAAGAGAAAACAGACGGGTAAACAAATATGCATGTAAATTATATTTAATTCAGAGCAAATGAAGTTAACAAATATTTGCATAAACCAACGACGACGAGATGATGATGATGATGGCAACAAGGACTACAACGACTCCTCTTGGACAACACACACACTCGCACACATAAAAAAAACCGAATTTTTAAAAGCTAATTTCAAATGCAACGAAGTTTGCATTACCCTACAAATTTTAAACTGATCTGGCATTCTAACACTCTTTCTTCTATAGGCAAGTTTATACGATATAAATGATATAATTTTAATTCAAGTAAATTAAGCTAGCTAGCAAAGATTATTCACTTAGGCTATTCAATCTAATTCAAATGGAAAAAAAAACGAAGGCCAATTACTTGACTTTAATTATTTAAAGATATTTGATCTAACAGATAGAATAGTACATAGAATCGAATTGAAACGATCCATTAAATATATTTTTGATTACCATTAAGCTCATAAACTAAGCTAATATGCCTTTTCATCAAAGGGTACATCAAAAAGTGTGTAAAATTGTCTTCTACCCCTCTCTCTCTCTCTCTCTCACTCTCTCTCATTTCAACTCTTTTTCTCCCCCTCTCTGTCTCTTTTGGTGTGCATAAATTGATTGTTTACTTGGCCATTGCACAAACAGAACATGGTGGCAATATTCTTCATGATTTTTTTTTTGCAATTGAAAATTTTTTAAAAACTCAATCAATATATGTATATAGAAACAAGATATATGGACACCAAAAATTATTGTCAAATGAGGAGAGAGAGAGAGAGAGAGAAGGAGAGAGATGAGAAACCCTTTGGTAGATGGTAAATTAGATTAATTAATTGATGAAATTGTATTCAATTTTGGTATTGATGGCATTTCATATAATTTAATAAGCTTTTCTCTCTTCTCTTGGCATCTCATTTGTGTTGGGGGGGCGGGGGCTAAAAATATTTGGCTAATAAATACTTTTGGTATTGTTGGTTTTGCAATTTTACTATCATCAAATGCAAAATGCATGCAAAATATTTATTGACAATAAGCAAATATTATTGGCTGCTATTGCTCAAAAATTTTCAATCAGACGCAATAACAAAATTGTCGCCTAAAAGCAGGCAACACTGAACAGAAATCAGCAGCCAGCAGGAAACAGCCAACAGCCACTTGGCCAAGAGATAGATAGAGAGCCTGTGTCTGTGCGTGTGGGTGTGTGTGTGTGTAGTATGTTTTGTTTGTCTATTTGTCAGTTTGTCGTTGCGTTTGTTTGTTTGTTCGTTTATTTGTCTGTTTGTCTGTAGCAATGGCTGTAATTTAATGCTTCGATTGAGTTTATTTAACAACAGCAACAGATTTAATGGCTGCATTTGTCAGATACTTTCTCTTTCTACCTCAAACTATCTTCCTTTTTGGTTGTGTTTTTAAATTGTCGCTACATTTTGCCTTCTTTTCGCTCAGAGAGAGATCTCTGTCTCTCTTTCATTCATTATTATGTGTAAACTCGCCGGCACTTGTACTAATTTGCAATAATTAAATACTAATGCGATTTTTATAACATGCTGCTTCACCCTTCAACCTTCAACCCCCTCTCTCCTTTTTATTTCACTTGTTGTACTTGTTGCCTAGGCAACGGCACTTGTAACTAGGTTAATTGCAATTGATTGGCAATAAGGCGCTCAAGCGAATGGCGCTCAGTGGATCGTTTGAGGGCGAGACGGGGCTGGTCATTCTATAGCAACAATTTGAGACATTTGATTGGTTTATCATTAGCCGACTCGAAATGGGCCAACGTCATAAACTGACCTAATGGACTTGCTATAAACTTTAATTAAGCTTCTTCTACATATTCCATAGGTGAAGTGAAACGCTTTGATTTACATAAATTTCCATTGGTTCTGCTCATGAAAAGGCTTAAAAGCTAATCTGAAAATATGTTGCTTTAAATTTGCTTAAACTTTAATAAACATGCTTACTTGAAAGTGTTAAATATAATACAAGTAAACATTTTCTTTCCAAAAATTAAGCTGAAACGGAGGTATTTTTGTGTGGCGCTCCAAAGTATGCAAACGTAATTGTAATTTTATTGTTAGGTCATAAAATTTAAAACGTTAAAATTTCAAATTCGATGATAATTATGTTAAAAACAACAAATTTAATTTATTTCCATTTCTATATCGGCCGAGAATGTTACTAACAAGATCATCCAATCAAGAAAGTTGTTAAAAGACCTAATTACCTGATTACTAGGCCATAATATAAACTTTTTCATCGGACTTAAGAGAAAAATTCTTCTTTCAAAATATTAAAATTCAACTTTAAAAATTTACCCATAAATAATATACTCAATTAATTTTCATTTTATTACAATTTGCAAGTTCTTAAATTGACCAAAGTGTTCGTGTCCTGATTGGTTGGCAGCCATTAAAACGTTTTTTCTCTCTCCTAGTTTTTTTTCTATTCTTCTGGGTAATCATTCAAACAATCGTTTTGCAATTTTTAAAGATATTTCCCAATGTCATTTTGTGTAGAAATTTAAATTGCATTTGGTTTTGCTGCCACTACAACTACAATCAAATAAGACATTACTCTTCGCTGGCACCAAGACGGGTGGTGGTTACGGGGGAGTAGGAGGAGGAGGTGGTTGGTTGGTTGGTTGCCGTTGCCGTTGCCATCTTTTCGCACGTTTTGCATACTATAATGCGCCGTTGGCCGTGGCAGACATTATCTCAAATGCCAAGTTGCGCGTGGCTTTGCCCCACGTTGGCCCCCTTCTGCTCTGCTCTGCTCCGCTCTATGCTTGCAGGGCAATTTCTTTTGGCTGGCGCCCGTAGATATGCAACACTTTCTTGCCGTCTTGAGCATTTCTTCTTCTTGTTCACTCTGTTTGACATTGCCACCGCGATTTTCTTCTCTTCGGCTTTTACGTTGCGGGAGAGGTTTTCTTTTTTGCCATACGCCACACTAAACATTTTCATGTCATTTCGATTGTAATCTGCATGAATGCCTCTCGCAACTCACTCCGGAGTTCCCAGTCCACAGGAGAGGAGAGGAGAGGAGAGCAGAGGAGAGGAAGGGAGAACTCGTAGCTGAAAAAACTGTTTGGAGAAAAAAAAGGCGGCGAGTGTGAAAATTGCAAATGGTGTCCACTCACGCACACAGAGGGAAGAGTATTGAAGATGAAGCAGCAGCAAGTGAGATGGAGGCCAATGGAGACAGACAGCATATTTGCATTTCCCCTCGCCACCCCATATCCCTCCCCCCATTCTCTACCCACTGTTTCACGCTGCATTTTTATTGCAGGACTCAACCCCTTTTTTTAGAGCATTTTTTTTTTTGTATTTGCTGTGCAGATTATCCGCTTTAAATTGCAATGATTACTTTTTTCTTCTCGCGTGTTTTTGGTGTTTTTTTTTCCATCGTTTTGGTTGGGAATGGTAACTCTGGCATTTCAGAGCCATTTTTCTTCTTCGCTACGCTCCGAAACAATGTCCTGTCGTCTGTCGTCGGATTGGATGTGAGATGGGAGATGGAAGAGCATGGTGAGACGACATCATGTCCAATGTCCGTCCATGTCGCATTGGCTAAGGAATTTTTCATGTTTTCATGACAAGAGAAAGGCGAGAAGAGAGAGAGAGTGAGATAGAGAGAGAGAGAAGAGTGGGGGCAAGTCAAGTCCAGTCATGTATATCGTCGCGTATCGCATTGCCATTTGCCGACATGCGTCTTCTTCAGGAGCAGCCAAGGAGCAGCTGCTGTTGCCCAGTATCAGAAGTGGAAGCGCTTTCTCTCTCACTCTATCTCTCTTGGCCATGGCCAAGACCAAGACGATGTTGGGTATTAAATGTCATTTTGCATTTCGTGACAAGTTGGCTAATCTGACTCGAAAGTTATTTATTTCTTCTTTGTTGAGTGCAAAAGGAATTTTTCTTACACTTTACCATTTTTACATGAGATTCTTTCTTCTTTTCTTGACTTTTTTTTTTTTTTTTTTGTGTCCTTAGTTTGCTCAGGGTTCACTTATCCCTCGTTCTCTCTCTCGCTCACTCCTTTTCTCTAACCTTATCTGTATACTCAATTCTAGCTACTTTTCTTCAATTTGGCGACGATAGAAATCGCCTTTGAATGTTAATAAAACGGATTTTTATGCAAATTTAAAACTGTTTAGTGGTCGCTTCACAGCTTTTGGCATGTAAAAAGAATTAAAGAAAGCAAAGCAAAAGGATTCTTTTCTATCGAGAGGGTTAGCCATCAATTTATGGTAGCATTTGCCATACAATTATAGATAATTGTGGCATAAATTTAACATATTCTACTATAAAGTTTATGGCAAACTTTTTGGACAGCAAGAAAATGTATTTAACCAAGCATAGACTGCCATTCAAGGCCTTATACACACACACACACACACACCCACACACAACAAATGCAGAGATAATAGCTAGGCGAGAGAAAGAGAGAGAGAGAGAGGGTTAGAGGGAAGTGGGGAAAGAATCAACAAGAAACTTTTTCATAGCATAATTCCTGACATTTTCAACTGCATTTTTGGTCTATACTTAAACAAGCTCGTCCTGCCAGTAAAATTTAATGCAAACTAACGACACTACAAGCTTTAGCACTTTAGAGCCAACACACACACACACTCACACACACACTGGCACACACACACATTCAAGAGAAGATAAAGTGAGAAAAGGATATACATATATACACATACACACTGGCAATGGCAGAAACTGAGAGAGAGATAGAGAATTGAAAACTATTTTCGGCGCTTAACAGAGAACTCAATTTGTATCCACTTGGTCGGTCTACATACATGCAGGACGCACACACACACACACACCCATCCAGTGGCGCACAAAGGGAGCGGGGGGCAGGGGTGGTGAAAGGGGAAGCTCAGCTCAATAACACAAATAACAAATAGAGATAATCAAAAAGCAATTGCAAACAGCAAGTAAAGCCTAAAAATAAGCAAAATGATTGACCAACCAGAATGAAAGGTTGGTGAGCAGAAGGGAGTGGGGGCGGGGGGGGATGGGGAGAGAGCAAATAGTGAGATATTTATTGTATAAATGCCAACAACAAAACAAATTAAAAATGACATGGGCAAAAATAAAATCGAAGGCAGAGCCTAGATATATCTATATTTTTTTTGTGATTGTGAGTTTAATTTTCAATACGGCAAACTAAAAGTAGAAGCAGAGACTACTAAGGGGGTCGTGAGGGGCAGTGAGGGGGTGGCAATGAAAATGGAAATATTTTCGTAAAATGCAAACAAATTGGCAAAAGGCAAATGGTCAATATTTGTTGTGCATAGGAACGAAACGAAACGAAACGAAGCGAAGGCAAGGCAAAAGTGTTTGCCTACGAACAGGACAAAACAATACACAAAATGGTGGATCTCCATAAAGAGAGAGAGAAAGAGAGAGAGAGGGAGGCACTCGAGGTGTGGGGGGGTGTCGACGACCAGCGGGGCATGTTAAGCGTTTTGCCTCAGACAATGCAAAAATGTGAAATGTGCACAGGAAAAAGCAACAGTCTCTGGCTATGGCTGGGCTATCTGCAGCAGTCACTGAACTTCGCCTAAAAGCAGGCAACACAAAACCACACACACACGCACACACATCAACACACACACACGCGCTTACGATACAAAACAATGCGCGTAGCTGGAGCCTAGATGGGTCTCTCTTTCAACTCAACTCTCAACCTCTTCTCTCTCTGCTTTTCTCTCTCTCTCTGTTTCTCTGTTTTTTTTCAATCATGCGTTCGTTCGTTGGTTCGCTCGTTCATTCATTCATTCATTCACCGCCATTGCATTGCATACTTTTGGGATTTGCATCAGATTCCCACCGTGCGTTTCATGTCCTTTACTCTCACACTCTCGCTCTCTCTCGCTTTCTCTCTCTCTTTCGCTTTGCTATCTCTTTTTGATATTTGCATTTTTAGGCCCAGCATTTGGCCCAGTGCGACAAATCTGACTTTGTTGCTTTAATTTTAAAATACACACACACACACACGCTTACACACATGTTACAGAGCTTCGTGTGGCTGTGTGTGTGTGTGGCTGAACAATTATCAGGAGGATTTGCCATTAGCCATCAGTTAGGGGATTTGTGTTAATTGAAAAATGTGGAATAGCGAGTGGAGGGAGTGGAGAGTGAAATGGAGTAGAGTGGAAGTGGACAAACTGTAGCTAATAAAACTGGATTAGGCTTAGGCCCAACTAGAATGACCAAAGAAAAAAGCGAGAGAGAGACTGAGAGAGAGAGAGAGAAGAAAACTATTGCCTAGCTTTGGGGTTAAATTTTGGATGTAAAGTTGTGTAAAAAATGTTCACTTCTTTAATGAATCTCTCAACTGGAAATGGTTAGTTTGCTGTTTTTTTTTTTTTGTGTTTTATCAATCAGCCCACTCAAGCACAACTGTACTTGCCAATGCATTTTTGCTCATTTTCACAATCATTGGCTCGTTGCCGCCTCTTATCATCAGCCACGAAATTCACTTAATTTAATTAAAGTGCACAACGTAGAGAATCAAAAAAAAAAAAAAAAAATGAAAAAGGAGCAAAATCAACCAAATATGCCAGAGAGAAAACGCCAAACGAAATGTTCAGAGAAAAAAAAATAGAGTGAGAGAATGGTTGAGTGAAAAAAAAAAATACTTCAACACCGACAGAGGCGCCAAAAAGTATGCAATGCCACTGGTCATTTCGCTCCCATCATCGTCATCACCAGGAGGAACTGGAGCTACAGGAGCAGCATCATCATCATCATCATCATCGTCAAGCGCGTCATTGCTTCATTTTCGCTTGCCGTTGCGCCCCCCGAATTAATTTCCGTTTTGCAAACCAATTGAAAATCCAATTTTCAATACACAAACCTACATACTACAGCACACTCTCTCTTCCCGCTCCGTTTTGCTGGGGCATACGTTTAACTAACGTCCCCCCACATGCTATGTCCCTCCATCACCTCTTACACTCACTCACACTTTAACCAACCATAAGCACACGTGCAAAAGTTTGCTCACATTTAAAGGGCTTTAAGAGCAGAGAGGAGCGCAGGGGCAGCAGAGGAGGTGCAGGATAAAAAAGCAGCAAAAATTCCAGGAAGAGGAACAGAAGCCATAGTGGCTGCTGGCAGTCAGGCCAATGGCCATTGCGCCTAAAAGTAGGCAACAATATATGGGCATTAAACGTAAACCGACTGCAGGCACAGGCTACCGCCACGTCGTCCTGCGGTCGTAACCCACCCTCCGTGCTCCCTTCTCTACCTCTCTCTCTCTCTCCCTAGCCTCTCTGGCCCTGTGTTTCTTGTTTGCATTGCCGTGTTTATTTGTATACAAACTCTCTCACACACACACATACCTCTATATCTTTATATATGTGTATATATACAAACTGGTCAACTCGCATATGGCCACATAATGCACGCCATGGCGCCTCCCCGTATAAGCAACGTTGCCAGGGAATCCTGCGACAGCAGGCACCAACATTGCAATGGCCACGTGTACCACCAGCGACTGGCACATTGATTTTTTCTATGGCTGGTCTGAAAGTAAAGTAAACAAAAAAAAAAAAACATGGCCAAACTGAAGATCCTACGGCTACGATTTGACCACATGGCTACGCCATATTTTGCCGTTTTTTCAATTGCCATCCGACCAACTGAACAATGGGCTTAAATTTAATAACTAACGGCATAGCAGCTAACTAATTAGAATTCTTAAATATCAATTCTTTTTATTCGCCAAATAAGAATGATTTCTCTCATATAAGTAATAAGCCTTAGTAAGAGATAAACATTTGAGACAAGAAACATATTCTTTAGCCACTTAAAGTCTTATTGACATCAAATATTACAAAAAAATTAACCAAGTTGGGTTGAAAATATGCTTTAAAGATTTGGTTACCAAAAAAAACTTAAAGAAATCAACTGAGAGGAAGGAAGAATGACGTGGGGCACATTTTACATCGATTCCAGACCTTTTAAAGGAACCAAAGCCTAAAAATCATTCGTATCTTCCCCTAAAACGAACTTCTAAGGAGTTTACTTTCGTCCTTTTTGAAACCCTTTTTTGTAGATATAAGTTTTGGTTATTTTGCTGTCTTAAATGTGTTTCAAAAATCTTATCCACTTTGAAACCCAACTAAAACTTTACACAGTTTACGCTTGCAGTTCATAGAACAATTAATTTTTTGCCTTTCAATTGACTTTTTTGTTCCACTGTGCCATAGATTGGTCAATTGGTTAGCTTGGCCCTTCAGTCTGCCTTCAAGTGGCCCTGCAGGACACAAAACTCCTAGCATACCTATATACACACACACACACACACACACACACACACTTTATTTATATAAATATGCATACATGTACATTTGTTAGTATTTTTTTGTTTAACTTTTCGTTTTGTTCCAATTGCAAATGAATATCAATGAAGAATTCCTCGTTATTTGCTGTTTTGGTAGACAAATTTTTTTCGCTCGAGCAACATTTTTGTTAGGCTTTTTTATGGCACAATGCCTTGAGGGTGGGGCGGAGAGTCTGGCAGAGAGGTAATAGGAGTGATATTTGTGTGTCTCTCTCTGGCTGTGTGTGTATGTGTGTGTGTGGCTATAAAACTTTAAAAGCATTTTTTGTAAGCCTAAAAGCAGGCTATAGAGTTTTTGGTGAGTATATATATGTGGATATTTGTATTTTGCCATTTCACTCACTTTGCTCGCTTTTTTTATGGCACAGATAAATTTAAACACTGAACTTTTCGATGGGGCAAAGAGAAGAGAGAAGATCGCGGGTCATATAATTGGGCTAAAATGTCAAATGTAGAGCAACTTGGTCTTATCATGGCAGCGAATCAACACTCGTTCGCACTCACCCACCCACACACTCACACACTCACACACAGAGTGACACACACACTCTCATAGAAATAAACTGCGGCAACATTTAATGGTGAAATTCGGTTTTTTGGCAGACATTGATGACTTTTTAACTGCAGTCATTTGCAAGGCAGTGTCGTTTCCCGGTTTCCCCCGCCCCGCTACACACACACACTCACACCTAAACACACCAAGATATGGCAAAATGTTTGCCTAGACTCGCTCTCATACACACACACACACACACTCTGACATATCCGTTTCCGTTTCCATTTCTCTGCGGCTACATCGCGTGATGCGGCGATAAAAATAATCATCATAATGTAATATGAAAAGAGGCCAAGAAAAGTCAACTTTTCTTTTAGGTACAAAGGGCGGGCGGGGGCGGGCCGGGCGTTGGGGGCTTTTCTTTTTGCCTTGCTGCTAATCGATTTTGTTGGGCCCTTTTTGCATATTTCAGCCATTATTTGTGACTTCTGCAATGTCCAAGTAATATAATAAAGTTAACAAAGAGAAACCAAGGCCAAATTGTGACATGCCAGCTAAGGCTAAGGTTTTTATGGATACCCTACTAATAGATATTTAGGTATGAGAAAGTGTCAGTTGAAATTGGCATTAAAGGCGAGTTAACTAAAGTTAGTGAGAGTTAACATTTATAGAGAAGTTTTATCTGTTAGCTATATAAATATATTCCAAGTCAACAACAAATTTTTCCATTTGTATTTGTAGATATTCGCTTAGTCAGCATGCTAAAATATTTACATATATCAGTTTTACTGCAATCTCATTCAGAATCTGAAGCAATTACTTAGCATTTTTGATCCTTTTACGCCACTTAGCAGACGTTTTTTCTTTGTTCATCTATATTTTTACATATGTTTAATTTCTTAACAGAAAGTTTTCGATTACAACAAGACACAGTTGTATTTCGGTTTAATCGATATAATCGATTAAACCAATTAGGATTTCATTCTAATTATATTTTTTTTCTAATTTTATGAAACCATTTAACATTTCCTAGAACTACCGAAATTTTTAGATATTTCCCCAACAGCAAACTTTGATAATTGCGCTTACCGATAAACGATAACTAATAGGCATTAGGATTGCCACGTTAGTAAGCTAACAATCATAAGGGTTGCCAAGTTTTATCAGCTTCATTTTATTAGGAAGAAAACATTTTCTTAGCCCTTCGTTCATTATTTATTCTTTTTTTATGGAAAAAAGGGTATACAAAGTTCGATGACCTAAGCATATTTGAATTATATTTGCCTTATTTATTGACTTGACGTATTTTTTTTTGTTGTTTTTGTTATTGTTGTTGCTGCTGCTGCTGTCGCCGCTGTCGTTGTCGTTGGCGCCTTTGCATGATCGTAAAATATACATATAGAAATAAAAGCCTCGACTGGGCCTCCTTTTTGTTTTTTTTTTTTTTTGTTTTGGTCAATAAAAACTTTTATTGTTTGTATGCGGCGTGTAGGCATAATCGGTTTTGTGCATCCCCCTTAACTCTCCTTGGACCTTTATCCCTTCTTTTGAGTCAAATGTGTGGAATTATTATGGCATATTTATGGCAAATTTCATTGGGGAACAAATTGAAGCACAAGTCAGTCAGCCTTTTAGCTTTCGGTGGAGTTTTTTCTTAGTTTTCTTACAACATTTTTTTACCTTTTACTTTGATTGAAATAATAGCTTGCTTATTTTCGAAAGTTTTTTCAAAGTTTTTCTACCATTTTTGTAATGCTTTTGAAGTTTAATTGTCTTTTTGTGCTGTGTTGTTTGATCTCTTTCCCTACATTGGCATGGCATTTGGCAAGAAAAAAAAAAAAGGGCATTGCATAACTTGAGGGGCTTTTGCTAAAGCATTTTCCCTACTCTAGGAGGCAACTAATTGAAAAGGGAAGCCAGCACACAGTATGGAACATGTAGGAAGGAAAACAGAGACGACAAGGACAAAGTTTATGGCAAACATACAAACAACAAACACACACACACACACACACACACACACATAGATGACATGAGACACGCTTTTAATAAATCCATCACATAACCCGCATTATTAAAAAGATCCAAGTCCTGACACGAACAAGCAAAGTTTTGCTGGCAAACAAACACACACACGGTACACACACATACACACACACACACACACACATATGAGAGAAGCTCCCAGAGACACGAACACAAAAAGCGCTTATCAAATTTCCACAAACGATGACAATCAAACTGGCTAAAGAATCATCTTCCCTTCGGCTCCAACTTCTCATCCTTTTCCATTGCCTCTTCAATTTCTATACAGTAGTAGTAACCGATGAGGAGCGGGAGCTGGAACTGGAGCCGGAGCCGGGAGAAGGACGAGTTGATTGAGGTTTCGCCTCGTTGTCGTCTGGTTTTGAGTGAATGTAATCGCCAATAAAGTGCATAAAGCGCATATCTGAAGCGCAAGGACTCACCGACAATGGCCAGGAAAGGGTGATAGAGAGAGAGAGAGAATGGTAAAGAGAGGAGAGTCCAGAGGGACAACAAGAAAATGGCTAGATAGATAGATGTAGAGACACAGAGAGAGTGAGTGTGCAAGCGAGAGAATATCGAAAGGATTCAATCAATGCGCAAACAAAAAGGCAAACAAGAGAGACTTTCCGGGCCAGGCACATAAATAATTCAATTGTCAACACACACTCGCACACACACACACACACTGCATTGCATTGTGCCATAATATTTCGCCTCTTCTCCGCTTCTTCTTCTTCAACATCTTTCTCCTCTATATTAGTCTCCCCTTACAAGCTAAAGAAAAGTTTTTTCTTTTTTTTTTTTTTTGGTTTTTGTTGCTGTTATTTTGTTATACAAAAAGTTTTTGCTTTTTGTTGTAACAACTTTATCGATTTAAACAAAATGAGGCTCGTTATTAGTTTTTGGCCAAAAGGGCGAGGGGAAAAGCAGGAGTCCAGCATGTGTGACCTAGGCATCAGGACATCAGGAGCAAAAGAGGCCATCATCATCTGCTGTCCTCAATTAAAGTCTTGCGGCTGACTTTGTTTAAGCTGCAGTTAAGCCCTGCAACTAATATTAGGAGAGGGCAGTGGTTGAGGGGGAGACACTCTTCCTATTTTTTTTTTAGGGCTTATTGCTATGGCTTCTTTAAGTCGTCTCACATTTCCACACTCACTTCAAGAGAATTTTTTTTCTTTCTTGCTTTTTATTGCCTGTCTTACAATTTTTCTGGCCTTACTTCCTTTTGCCTTGCTTGTTTTTTTATGGCTCACACTCTTCTGGCTTTTATGATTTGTTTCAGTTTCAGTTCTTTCGATTTTAAAGAAGCATCTTTCCCCCCTCCTCCCATCTACCCCGTGTCTTCGTTTCTTTACCCCCTTTTCTGGCTTGGGCAATTTTTTATTGTTAGAAAATTGATTTCTTGTCTTTTATGGCATTGTCCTTTTGCCTGCTGTTGGCAAATTTAATATGTTATCCCACGTCCTGTGTGTGTGTGTCCTTCTCCTTTTCACCTCCCCCTCTCTCTTCCACTCCTCGCGTTCTGTTGTTGTTTGCTAGCAAAAATATTGAATTTTCTTGGCAAAACGGATAACATCTTTGCCGTGTTTGCGCAAAATGAAGCAACCAAAGGGAAAATTGTCTCTGCTCATCCCCTCTCCAACCAACCATTGCCAATTCAATCTACCCCCTGCCCATCTCTCTGCCCCCCCCCCTTTCCCAATTCATCTTGTGGTTACTTTTTATTGGCCAACATGTGCTTTGTGTTTGTATTTAGAAAATTGAATTGAATCGAACAGCAGCTACAAGAGAAATTATGACTAGAAAATAGTTGTAACCCTCGTAAGAAATAGTTCGCTGCAAAGTATGCTATGAAAATTATTTATGGCCGCAAAGGAATTTAAATAGTTAGTTGACAGACAGAAACCGCAAGCAAGTTGGGGGAAAGTCAAAATTAAATTGCGGCAAACTTTTTTCCCCTTTTTATTTTTTAGGCAACTGTTGAGCTTAAATGCTCAATGCTCACAACAAAAAAAAAAAAACGAAAAGAGAAAAGAAAGTTATAAAATATTTTATTTGAATACCCTAAGAAAGAGGATATAAAACTGAGGATATTGTCTATGCAAAGGGCAATGTTGAATGCTAGATGGCGCCAGGCTGCTAATGCAGTTCATTTAAAATTGAATTTCTCAACAAATGTGAAATTTGTTCATTAAAATTGATCAGAAAAAAGTATTTTCTTACGAAGAAATAGAACAGAGAGAGGAATTTCAAACGCTAGGTGGAGCTAAAGTGCCTAAAGACGAACCTTTATATACTAAATTACTTTAAATTTCATGTTATAAAGAGTATCATCTAGTCGTGGCTTAGAGTTGAGTCTAACAAACCGGTTTTTAAATGAATTTTTTTTATTGTTTTTTTCATTATGAAAGCATTAGTGCAGTTTTTTTCAATGTTTGTTTATGGAAATTCTGTTACTCTGGAGACTTCGCCTCACAATGCACTCATGTGAGAGCCCAAAGGGCAACACCGTGCGCCACAGGCAAATAACGCCAAATGATGAGGCAGACAAACAAATAAAACAGCAAAACGAAAATAAAAAAAAAAAAATGAAAATAAAACACATATATATATTTTTAAAATGGCTTTTTAAATTTGCTTTTCTAACAAAAAGAGGAAAAGAAAAAATCAAGAGGAATGGAATGTTGGGGCAACGAAAAAAAAACAACAAAAAAAAAGAGAACCATAAAAAATAATATCATGAATGCAATGACTTTTAATGTACAGTTATTGCGCAGCTGTCTGATGTGTGTGTCCCTACATTTATTTACCCCCTCCCAACCCCCCCAGAGCCTCTACATACACCCGTCCAACCAGAAAACTCTCTCTCTCTCTCTCTCTCTCTCTCTCTTGGCTTTTTTCTACGTTCCATAACAATATATATATACTTTTTTTTAATATTGCACACTTTTTGGCGTTGCTTACATTACATTGCACATAGCACAGAACAGACAGCAAGACAGCAAAAGAGAGAGGCGCACCAAAGGGGGAGTGAAAGTAGTAAAATAAACGCAACGGCGGCAATGCAAGCCACCGTCATGTGTCCCTTTTTTTTTGGCAAGCTTCATTGCCACTTATGATGCCATTGGGTAGGAAGAGGTGAGGAGTGTGGAGAGGGGACTGCAAATAGAGGGGGACACAATAGCAACACAAACACTCGCTGTTGCACATACTAATAAGGCTAAGTGGCAATGACAAACCCAAAACTGAAATGCAAGTAAAGCACACACAAACACAAACACACACACACACACAACACTCCTGAAGGGGTAGCGAGGGGCGGCGGTAAAAGTCTGCGGTTTGGGGTGACAAATAAGAAAATTTCACGACTCTTGTGAAATGACCTCATAAGCATGCGTGTTTATTCCTTTTGTGTTGAAGCTTCAAATGCATGAAAATTTATTATGCGACACACAAACACACACACACACACACCCACAAGAGAAGGATGAGTTGAAAAATTCAAGAAATTGAAGTCTTAAGAGTAAAAGAAAACTTTTATGTCATTCAAGAAATAATGGTGAGTAAAGGACAACTTTAACTATATTAGGAACTCAGACAAGTAAATGATTCGTTGCCTTTTTAGCCTTCTCGAAACAATTTCTCCATTTCTCTATTTGCTATTGGGAGAATAAATAGGAGACAGAAGATCACACAAAGATCAAAGAACTATTTGTATGCCAAGAATACAAAGGGAGTCCATATGGAAGCTAGGAGTGATGCTTCCAGAAGATAAATCATTCAGATGCTGAGGGATTCAAGGACACACAAGATATCCTACAGTCGATAATCCATCTAATGCTATCAGAAGTATTCTGGAGTTGCAATGACTATTCAAAATAGATAGAAAGATCCTTGTAAAGAAATTTTGTGTTACAACAAATATTTTAGAAGTGTCCCAAACGTCGATAGTTTTTTTTTTTTACTTCCGTTCTAAAGGTCTACTTTGTTAACCTTTCTAAAGGGTCATGTTCTGTCATCTACTAATTACACATTACTAATTCTGTATCCATCAAA
Source organism: Drosophila nebulosa (assembly GCA_024703675.1). Lineage (NCBI taxonomy): Eukaryota > Metazoa > Arthropoda > Insecta > Diptera > Drosophilidae > Drosophila > Drosophila nebulosa. The sequence goes on along the minus strand of CM045725.1, from coordinate 7,814,261 downwards.
GGATTCGTGAATTAGGCCGCAACATTTTGCTTTAAGTCAATTACTTTTCATCTTAACCCATGGAATATGATCTCCGTTTAGTTATGTTGCGGCATTTGTTGCTTTGGCCATGTTATTCAATAAGCAAAAGATACATAGACTTCTCCTTTAGATGTATGTATGTGTGTGTTCATGCTGATAGTAAACGCAAAATGCATCCATAGAGCAAGTTGGCTACATTTTTATAGGCAACTGTCATAAGGCAAATTGATGTCTCTTCTCCTAGTTGCTCTGTCTCTGTCTCTGTCACTCTTTGGTGCTCAACATTTTTCTACTTTTTCTTAACGAAAAATTGGCAAAGAGTTGGATGCTGCTGTTTCTTCGGTTGCTGCTGCTTGTCAAGCCATAAAATGTTATCACAAAAAGTATTTTCCAAGTCAGCGCACACACAAAAAGCAACTAAGAGTGAGTGTTTGAGTAGAGATGATGGGTGGAATGGATGCAAGCAGATGAGGAGGAGGAGGAGGATGGAGTGTTTGGGGGTAAGTATAAGGACAGGCAAACTTCAAAGCAAAAGTTGTTGGCAGACAGACACACACTTTCTCACACACACGCACACTCGCACAAGTTACAAATAGAGTTGCCATAAAATTTCATATGCTTATCACGTGCGTGTTTCTCTCACCAGCCAACAGATGGCGCCTTTACATTATTATTGCTGCTGGTGACTCTCCACAGACTGTACTTTGGATTTTCTCTTACAATTTTTGCGAATATTTTTGCTATATGCATACGTTTAAGCCCTCGCCCCTTTCCCCTTACCCAAAAGATTTCTTTTGTCTGTCTGTCGGTGTGTTTGTGTGTGTGTGTGTGTGTGACTATTTTATTGTCATATTTATCCAGAATCTCACGCAATCTAACCAACTAAAACGAAAACAAAGAACGTATTGCCCCCTTTTCTCTCTCTCCCTCGCCCTCTCTCCCTTCCCTCCCTCTAGAGCTGCCATTGCATGTCACTGACATTGACGCATTTTTCGGTTGCTGGCCCAAAAAAATAGGCTATAGAAAATTACTGAAAAGTGGGAAAAAAAAACAAAGCAAAAAGAGATAGAAACGGGAAGCACCAAACCAACTTGCTCGCGATATGTCAAAACTGCCAGAATTTTGGGCTTCCATTTGGCGTGTTGTAGCGAAAAACAAAAAAAAAATATTATTCCCCCCCTCCAAAAAGACAAAAAAAAAAAAACAATAAAAGAATACGCCAAGCTCTATTGTTTAGAGTTAACATATTGAAGCGTGTATGGATAAGAGATTAGAGGGACAAACGTTAGAAAAAAAAAGTGTCGCTTCAGTTGAGTGGCCTATGCACGACTAAAATGGTTTTTGCCAACTAGAAAATAGCTAAAAATATAGAGAAGTCAAAATAAATTGTGTCAGAACCTTTAACTCTCTCTCTCTCTCTCTCTCTCTCTCTATAATATTTCACTTAAAATGAGAAACTATTTTTTAAAGGTGTTCCATTGCATAGTTGCTCTGTATTTATTTACCAAAGGATTCGTATTTTTTATTTTACAAATTGTTAAATTTCAGTATGAATCTGTTTTGAATGAAGTTAGACATGATCGACAGATCGACTATATAAAATATCAAATTTAGGGGCATCGATGGCTTCTAAATCTATAGGACTATTTTACAGTAAATAAACTCTTTAAGTAGATTTCTTCTCTTAAGCCACAGCACATTGCATAATCGACATATTTTCATTTCATTTCCTATAAACCTGCCAAAAAAAAAAAAAAAAAAAAAAAATGGGGAGAGAAAAACCCAAATGAAAGAGAAATAGAAACAAAAAGGCAGAAAACTTTTCACCAGTCAAAACTCAATTAAAATTTTCGCCTGATAAGTCTAACAAAAAACAAACGAGCCAAAAATTAATGCTTCTGCAACAATTTTGGCAATGAAAGTGGGCTATAAAAGTTTTTTGGCAGTTCGAGACAGTAAAGAGAGGGTAGGGGTGTGTGTGTGTGTGTGTGTGGTGGGTGAAGGTTTAACCGGTTATGTTTAACACATATGACCTAGAAAAAGGGTAGTAGAACGGCGTCGGCGACTTTGACTGGAGGCAAACTGTTTGGATGCTTATTATGAACTCATTTGGTTTGGCATAGTTTCAGCACCTTTTTCTTTCAAGGGAAGAAGGGAGCGGAGGGCAGCGTTGGTTGGGACGAAAGTTTATTTCTCTTGGCAGAAATACAATCAAATTATATTACCAATAATGCCAGATAAATTGTAACAAATTATGCCAGCCAAAAAGAAAGAAGCCAAAGAGAAACGAAAAACTTAAATTTGATTTTTATGTTAATTTTTGCAGGAGAAAAATGTTAAACTAAACTACATAAAAAAAAAAAAAACAGGGAACCAGGTGCTAGCAAGCTAGGCTAGGCATCAAGCCAGCTGTGGACTTCAAGACTGACCCCTTAATCTGCATAATTTGAGCAGACATCTCTTTGGAAACGGCTCAAAAAGGGAAGACCAACCAACCAACAAACAAACAAACGAACGAGCGAACGGAGGCAGGAAGCCGTGGCAGAGAGCTAACGGGGCAGGTAAGTTGCCCCTTGCGGCATTATAAATAGTCCAAGATATTTATTTGTAATGAGCTAAGGGCCAAACGAGAAGGAACCTTAGGGTTGTACCACACAAAGCAACCGAAACGGTCATTGGCAGGCCAGCAGCAGCAGCAGCAGCGGCAGCCTCTTCTTGTTAGATTCTTTTGGTAGGGTAGTTTAGTGACTTTTTGTTCGATTAGATGCAACATCTGTTTGGGGTCAAGTTTATTTCTACTTTACTTTTTTTTTCTTTTTTTTTTTTGGCGCAAAAACCAAAAGTTTACTCAGTGAGTTATGTTAATGATATACTTAGACTGAAGAGAGGAGTAGGGGTAGGTGAGAGTAATGGGGGAAAAGTCCTTTCTTACCCTTCAGCCATTTCTCTGTGAGTTGATTATAAAGTCTCAAGTTTATTGGGCAATTATTCATCATCATCTTGGTCAGTTTGTGGCCAACATCATTTACTATTTCCACTTAATTGAATTTATTCACTAGGCTGAGAAATTTTGGAAAATCGTTATTTATTATTTAATAAAACCACGGCAAATGTAGGCGAGGTAAACCAACGATTGACAGGAACATATATTCCAGAATTTATTTACCAGAGGTGGACTATTGGCCCACCTAAACAACTGGCCAATTGGGTCAGACATTTCAAATCGAAATTAAACCAAGTTTAAATAAAGTGACAAAATTGGTTGGTCAAATAAGAGTCAGTCATAGGACAACCAATTTTATATTAAATTTCATTTAATTTAGCTGTCTATTCCATTGAGCTAAATAATTAATGAGTAATCCAATAGCTAAGACACTTTCTTCGATTTAAGTAAGAATAAGAAACTTTAATTGTTTGATGGGCCTTAATGAAAATATTTTGCAGTTTTGAATTTAAATGACTAGAAGGTTCTTTTCCCTTTGTTTTCGAGACCTTAATGAATAGGTTCTACTTCGTCTCCATTTCCGAACAAGTTAATAGAATAGAATCGTAAGTGAGACCAATTCTCCATTACGATCCATAACAAAATCTGTTTGAAATCATTACCCAATATTTTTCTACCTAGCTTAATTATCCTTAAACAGAATCAGGGTCTACTTATTAGAATTTCAAGCTTAAATTTCTCTATAATTAATTTCTTGATGTAAATTCTACTAATTGATATTCTGCTTACGATAAATATCTGCATCGACAATCAAAAATTGTGCCGAAAATAAGTTTTTCCACTACTTAAATAACTTTGTTTGCAAAGTTTTTGGTTTCGCTTTCGCTTTTTTTTTCCAGGTTTGGGTTTTCTTTCTTTTATTCTTCTTTTGTGCCATTTTCGTAAATCTTTTGTTATCTTTAGCTTTAGCCTCTCGCACACAAACACACACACACATATGCAGAGAGAAGTTTTTGCCTCAAGGTCACTTTCTCTCACTCCATTCTGCCACTCTCTTCCTCTCTCTCGTTCTCTCTCTCTTTGTCCTTCTTCTGGGCATATCTCTGGCTGTCTAATACACAAAATCCAAGCCAAGCCCCATCACTTACACCCGAACACAGAGCTCAGTCATGTGTAAGTCAAATGAATTTGTCATGAGGTTTTTCCTTCTGTTATTGTCGCTGCTTAGGAAACCAAACCAAATCAACAACAACAAAAAAAAAAAAGGAAAAACACAGTAGGAAAAAAAGTGACAGGCCACACACCACACACACACACAAACACACACACACTCGGCACACAGGGCGCAGGATTTTAGGGTTCAGGGCACAGGCACTTGGCAGTTTGGCTGACATTGGGGGCGCATTTATAAATATAATGCCAATAAATACTTGGATACTTTTCGTTGGGGTCTCTAACGGTAAAAATATGTATATCGATTGCCCACCTAAAGAGTTGGCCAACTTCTGTGCAAGTGTTTGTCACAGACAGCAGCAGGCCAGACCACACACAGGGACCAGGAAGGAGACCACCCAAAGTTTGATTGGCAAATGCCACAGCAGGTGTTTTCGGTTTTATTATGCGATCGAATCGCCTTCCACACCCACGCAACTTCCCCGACACCCCCCCCCCCCCCATGCTAATCTCTAGCCACAGGCACAAGACTCACTAATATGGCGGGGGGTGGAACACACACACGGCATGTGCCAATTTTTAGTATTTTTAGCGAAATCTTGACAGGTGTTCCTCGAGCTTTGAGGCGACTTCCGTCCGACTGTTCTCGACGACTATTCCAAAAAAGAAAACCGAAATTGTTAAGTGCTTTAAAATACAATTTCGAGCAGCTTAATTATGCAAAAAGGGGGCCATCCAACCGAATGTCCGAAAATCTACAGGAAGCAATTACGTGGGCGTTTTGAAATCGGATAGTGGTTGCTGCTCTACATAGACTGGGATGGATGGATGGATGGCTGGATGGATGAGGGTGCGACCGACAAGCCTGCCAGGCAGTAAGCCAGTCAGCCAGCCAAGTGACTCATGCAATTTACACATTTTGGCCATGGGTGTTGATGACGTCAGCTTAAGGGTCGCATACAGCAAAACTCATCACCCTGAATGATCTAATAGGCAGGCAGGCTGAATAGTAAAGCAGTGGCAAAGGGGGTGGTGGGAGTGTGGGTAGAAGTCAAGCACAAATCAAAGTCAAGCAATTTTGCCTTAAAGAAGGTCCAATTTGAAGCAAACTGCTTAGAATATAGAAAGAGAAAAAGAGAGAGAGAGAGAAAGAGAAAGGCGGCACAAAGAGAGGGAGAGAAAGAGAAATTGCCGGCGAGTGAAGCTCTCTCCAGGGAGGTTTGAGTGAGTTATGTGGTTGGCGAGCGGCGAGCCCAAAAGAGCATTTGACTTGAGTGAGTGAGAAAAAAAAAACAAAGAAAAAATAAAGGAGCGAAAAAACAAAAAAGGAAAACGAAGGGAGTTAACAGAGTAAAGAGCAAGAAGCTTAAGAGGGTTAAGAGTTATTTGCTGTTAAAGTGATCCAATTAGACCAAGTTCTCAAAAAGGGACTAAATCTTATTTGAAAGATTTCAACACCATTTCAAACAGAATTACTTAATAATTTAATACAACTTTGGGAAATATGTACAAAAAAAAAACAGAAACAGAAAATTAGTTAAGTGAATACATTTTTAAAATCTAAAGTGTTAAAAAGATAATTCCTCTAAGAAGAATTAAGCTTCGATCTCATATTTTTCTCCAATTCATTGAACTGAGATTGTTAATTAACTCATTTTCTTACTCGTTTCTTAACTTTGGTCAATGGATTTTGGTTTTAGACAAAAAAAAAACTTCAAATTGCATTCCTCTCAATCTTATTTCAAGTCTATTAGGCTTCAAGTATCAAAGAAGCGAGACGAATTTGCCACACATTCAAGTTTAATTAACAAGAAGAAACAAAAAACTTTTTTACAATAAACAGCCAAGTAAACAAGTTTGGCCAGAGAACGATACAGAGAGAGAGAGAGAAGGAGGGAAGACACAGAGACTGGGGCAGCAGGGGTCAGGGAGAGCAAAGAAAAAAAAAAGAAGAAAACTTTTACATTATTAAACTTGAACTGGCTCCAATGTTGACAGCAATTTGACAGGACGAAAAGAAGGAGACAACAGAAAAAAAACAAAAAGGCAGAACGAAAACCCAAACCAGCGAGAACAAAAACATTTACACAGGCAGCAGCAGCAGCAGCCAAATAAAAAAATAATAATAATAAATGAAAGGAAAGAATAAGACGAGGAGAAGAGGAAAAAATAAAGGCCAAAGAAATTCCAGGAGCAGCTTCAAGTGTCTGTCAAATGGTTGTTGTTGGTGTTGCCAGGACAACACACAACACCACACCACACCACACCACACCCCACCAACCACTACTCCATGCGAGAATGGATCCCAACCCACTTCTTAAGGGTTGACAATGTCCTGCAATAATCGTGAAAAAAGCGAGAGAACTGGAGGTGGGAATGTAAAACAAATTTGTTTATTGTTGACACCGTCATGCTAGAAAGAAGAATAAGCTAACCCAAGACGAGGGCGACGACGACGACGACGACGACGACATCACCTTAACCTTTCACCAAATGTGAGAAGGGTTTTGGTTGGCATTGTCTGGATATGGGATATGGGATAGATATCCTACCCCAAATCCGAATCCTATCCTATCCTAGGGGTAGCTGAAGTGTGTCAACGATTTATGAGAGTGTGTGCCACGATCCTCTTCTCTCAAGTTATATTTCTACTATTACTTAATTCTTTATTTATCATTGTCAGAGCTCATCATCATCATTATCTTCTTAGCATGCTAATTGCGATACGGCGCGGCTCGGCATCCGCTTACGGGACATGTCTTTATACGCACCCCAAAAAGAGTGGCCCGTGCCCCGTGCCCCGTGAGCCGTGCGGTGTGTTACGTGTGGAACGTGCCGCATATTTCAGGTTTTGCCTTTCACTAACTTGCGTTTTCTGGGTGCTCTTTTCTTATTGAATAGCTGCGCATTTCGGGACACTTTTGTTCGAGTCGAGTGTCTTTCAGTCTGTCTGTCTGTCTGCTGGTCTTTTTTGGCATTCATGCGGGTAATTTATGTAAATTTATTGTGCCTCCTTTTTATCTGTGTATTTTGTTTTTTTTTTTTGGTTCCGAGATGGGACACACTTTGTAGAAGTAATGCAGGCGCGTGTTTGCTGTCAAAATATTGCGGCTCTTTTTTTCCTCTAACTGCGTCTCTCTCCACCTTTCGTCTCGTCTTGTTTGTTTGTTTGCTGAAGCTCATTTAATCAATTAATAATGACAATGGTCTGTGTGTGTGTGTGTGTGTGTGTGTGTGGACCAGATGAGTTGGAATGAATATGAAATTGATATTGAGAAATCATTGTTGGAATGCCAATTGAATTCAGAAACGATTGCCGCATGAAAGGTTCTTGGCTAACAAGCAGAGCGCCATTGAGACAAAAGGTAATGTCAAGAAAACGTTTCACTGGGCATTGTTATATAACGAGAGAGATAGTGAGAGAGTTTTTGGCAATCCAAGACTGTAGAGATTTACATCAACAAACTGATGGGAGTTAAGGCTGAGAGGTTCTTTATGAATTATTTTAAACTTTCTATACAATTTTTATATTGATTCTCAAAGAGAACTTCTTCTTAGCCAATTTACAGTCTTTGTAAATAAGATTTTAAAAAGTATTAACAACTCTATTTAATTTGAATGCCCGAAAAAACTTCTATGAAGTACTTTAAGCGGTTATTTTTAGGTTTTCAGTAATGTTACAAGTAAATTTTAAGTAATTCTTGGTGGTTAGGTGAGAATAACAAAGACCCTTGGGAAGTCTTTAGTACTTGTAAGCGGTTTTTAAAAAAAACAAGAGAGAAAGGGCTATGATATGAGCAATATTTAGTAAATAAACTTTTTATTTGTTGTGCAAAGCGTTTTTAAAGGGTTTCTTCTAGAACTTTGAATTGTTAAAGTTTGAGTATTGGAGACTTAGAAATGGGAACCAAAGGATCTTTAATAGAAAGATAGAAAGTTAGAGGAAAAATTACAATATTGAATAGGTTTATATTGTCTGCTATTTTTCTGTTGTTTGGAGAGTTTTCAACGCTTCCATGCTTCTAAATAGAGCTTGAAGAATTAAGTTTCCTTTTCCAAGGTGTTTAGAATAAAAATTTCTCATTTAGTTTAGTTTAAGTTGTGAAATTGCAAAACATTGTACTTAATTTTCTTTAACCTTTGACCTCCCCCCCCCAAAAAAAAAACATAACACGCATTTGAAGCGTAATTCGAAAAACCCTTTGAACATTTATTGATTTGTTCTACTGTCAACGCAACTAGAAACCATTTTCAACATAAAGACATTGCCCTTAACCAACCCACCAACTTCTCCTTCCCCTCACCCACTCTTAGTGTCAGAATTTTTATAGTCAAGCAACATTTTGGCATTTGTTTTTATTGTTTTGGTGTTTTGGGAGAGACACACAACCCCTAACAACAGGAGCAGGGGCAGGGGCAGGAGCAGCAACAACTGAGAGCCACCAACTCAATTACATAATAAAAATTTATGAACGTTCCCATTCAGCAATGACATTATACATATATATTCTCTATATTCTATATATTTATATATATGTTTCTCTCTATTGCCTTTTGCTATTGATTTTTATTTTTGTTGTTGTTGTTTGCTTTGGTAGTAGATCAAGTTAAATCCGAAATCATTAATACATATGAAGAAGACTCCGGACGCAGAGACTCCGGAGTTAGACGCCAAAAGCAAAAAACTCAACAGAGTCCAGCGTTTGACCCTCATTTTTATAGATTTCTCATGTAATTCATCTCAATAAAATGCGAGAAATCCTCATGGCAAATCCGACAAACTATAAAAATCCAAACGAAAAGGACATGAAGCGACATGAGTAAGAGAGAGAGAGAGAGGTCAGGATAAGAATCGACAGCAACAAACAACAACAACAAGAAGGGGCCAAAAGTTTGTGACCGACGCGTGTCCCATTTGGGTATGTTTTTGCTTCCTCCTCCTCCTCCTCCTTCTTCTCGTTCTTCTCCACCTATTTCTATTCTCCATTCGTTACCACTTCGTTTAGTCCAAGGGGCAAATAAATGCAAATGGGTTTTTAGAGATTTTCGGGGTTGATTTTTAGTTCAAATCGATGACATTTCTCGACTCTCGACTTGACCAAAATACAGGTCCTTAGCTATGATTCCGTCTTTGCCTTCTCTCAACGCCAGCTGCTAATTGTGAAACGTGTGAACGACTTTCGTTTGACCTCCAAAAAAAAAAAAGAAGAAAAAATTCACAAAAATAAAGAAGAAGGGGAAATATTTCTCTAGCCTTAACTTGTTCTCATTCAGCAAAAATCACACACAAAATCAAAAAAAAAAAAAAACCCCCAAACCCAAAAATTTTACGAAAAATCAAACAAACAAGTTTTTGTCTCATTTCGACCCTGGGAAATTCATCAAGATGATGATGATGATGATGATGAGGCCGATGATGGTTGCTGATGGAGACAACCCTTGAGATGGTGCCCTTAACTGACTGACTGGACCTTCTGGACAACAACAACAACAACAACAGGAACAAGAACAATATATTTATAAGCACATTATAATGCATTGTTGTTGGCGTGTCCTTTGTCACATGCATAGGCTCAGCATATTAATGATGTGATGCCAGGACCCGAACTCGGACCCAGATCCTGGTCCAGCATTCAGTCTAATACTTTAGCTACTTCTGCTTCTTTTTCCTTTCTTTTTTTTTTCCAAGTTTAGTTTTCCTTTTACACACACACACGCAGACTCCTGCCAAAACCCTTTGCCCAACACATACATACATAAATTAATTTTCTTGTTCGCTGAGTTTCGGTTTTTGTTTTCTCTGCTCGTTAATGATGATCAGCATAAAATTGTAGTTATGAGAAGCAGCAGCAGCAGCAGAGAATTGCGAGAGGAGCGGGGCTTGACTGTTGTGTTCGGTCTATCCTTTGACAGGAATTTTTATGTTTATTATGAAATTCCGGTTGGCAAACAACATTTAACTACTAATGTTTGCTGCTGACACATCGAGGGGTCTATCCAACATCGTTTCGTTCCACAAAGATTTCCCGCAAATTGAAAAATGTCTTAAATGCTTATTAAATTACTTACAGCTGTTTGCATTTTCTATCATTTCTTAGGGTATGATGGTATAAGAGAAAAATGTCGGAAATATTTCGGCATAGAAATATGTGAAAAGTTGTTAAATTTACCTGCAAAAAGAAAGAGAAAAAAAAATTACGATTAGTTGTGACTATAATCATTAATTTTATGTTTAATAAGGTTGACTTTTGCGGTTTTGAAAACTATGGCATACTTAAGGGGGCTTATATTGTAAGAGAGAAACACTTTTGCAAACGTTTTTTTTAAAGTGATTAAGTTAAGAGTTGGATTGACTATTTTCTGCTTTTCTATAGCATATCTTGGGTTAGAAATCGAATTGATATAGAGCTAATTACAAGAACTTGAACTTCACTTATTAGCGATTTGTTTTTTGATTTTCAATCAATGTAATAAATTTATAGCTAGTCAAGACTGTAAGCTGAAAGCCATAGCATATTTTAAGGGAGTTAAGCTGACAAATTTATTTGATTTAACCTCTACCAAGAACTTTACACTTGACCGACCATACGAATTATTGAAGTTTTTTTTTATTTTGGTGAAGATTTTTATTTGTCTTACGTGCCCTTGGTTAGCCCTTCAATTTTGCATTTAACACGTTTTGGTTAGCATTCAGTGTCTTCCTCTTGAGTCTCTTACAGTCAATTGCACTTACACACACACACAAAGATAGAAAAAGAGACACGCACACATACACGCACTTTAAATTAAGCCAAATGACACTGCGACAAGCGCCTAAAAGTCTGCAAACAATGACGCACACACACACACACACACACCAGCACACAAGCACACACACCCGCACACACTCAGAGTACGGACCATTAAATTTAGCTATACCCTGGATACTTGTGTATTTCGGACTCAAGGTCATTAAATAGAATTGTGTTGGCCATACATTGGAGAGCGGCTAAGGCGAGAGAAAGAGAGATATAGAGAGAGTAATTTTTAGCACTTTTTTCCGGGGCTAACAAAATCCGCACAAACCGCAAAAAGTCACGTAGCCTCCCCCCTCCCTCGGCACCAATCCCATTCCCCCACCATAAGATGCTCAAAGATTCAGATTGAGATTGAGATGAGAGATGCGACAAGATGATGCCTAACAAGTCAACACACACACGCACAAACACACACTCTCACACGCACACACACACACACACACAAAAAGGCTCAAGTGGAGGCAAAAAAAAAGGAAGTGAAAATAAAATCAAAATGAAAATAAAGCAATGTATGACAGTAGCAAGAGGAGGAGCCATGTGGAGGTCGGAAGATCGGGGATCGGGGACAATCGTTTGGGTAGAGGGCGTCCGGAGGGCTTAAGTGAAACCCTTAAAGTGCATTGGCAACGCTTTAAGTGCTCATACATGTATCCAACACGAGGGTAGCTAACAATCTGCCATATGGGACAGAGACACAGAGACCGACCACTAACCCTCTTCCTGCCGCCTTCGCAGCCCTTGCACCTACCTCTCCTCTATTCACCTCTCAATGCTCTAGTTGCTATACCTCGATAGCTTACATGGGAAGCCTCAACAAGAAGCAATGAAATCTTAATGCCTTAATGGGCCACACAATCTAATTTACTTTTGTTTGCTTTGCCATTTGGTTTTCTTTTTTGCTTTAGCTTTGGCTTTCCTATCCTCCAATTCTCTCTATTCCCTTCTCATTCTCATTTTTGCTGTCTTTACTATAAATGATTTTCTGTGTGCGTTTTTTTTTTTCGTCTTTCTTTCAGTTGTTTGTAAGTTATACCCACCTAAAGGGTATATTTAAGTCATCAAAAGTGATTGACAAAATGCTAGAAAAATCAAATCTAGATTTAAAAATAGTTTGAAGAAGCCTTGTTCCATTTAAACTTCTATGGATTGGACGTTTATTCTTAAATATTGACACTATTTTCGTAATTGAATTACATTTGAATCTATAAAAAAAAATCAGATTTTTGCTCAGAAAGTCAAAAATAAAACAAAGTTCTATATTATAGCTTAAATCTAAAATAAACTTTTTCAAGTTTCTATGGGAAGACCGCTAATAGAACTAAATGACATCGAATTCGATAGATAGACATAAATGGACTCTCTACTCTCTAACTCTCTTAACCTTCATCATCTTTTTATCATGTTACTTTCATCCTCTCTGTTTTCTCCAACACCTAAATTTCTTTCAGAACGCTCGAAAACTGCCTTTTTATCCAAGAAGGATCTTCAGCAAAGTAAAATATAGATCGAAAATGTGATTACGTAAAATGTTTCTAAATATTTGTTATAAAAGGGATATTATAGAATATGGATCCTTAGATAGTATTGACAATATAACTTAAGCGGAGGAGAATTGGAGCACACTTAGATCATAAATCTTCTTAATAAGTTTAATTTTTCTAAAAAAAAAGACTTTAAATAAGAAAGCTATTGAAATAGTTACACCATCTAAAAATAATGGTTCATACTAAGAAAGGCACAAATCGACCTAAGACTCTGGGATTAACCTAACACTAGGTTATCAATAGCTTAGAAAAGAGGACATTGTGTAGGAAAAACTTATAGGGGAGGTAAATCCAAAACCGACTGTTTTCCATTTTTATTTTTGGCTAGTTTCTTCCCTCACATAATACAGGGTAACTCAATGAGCGTTTCCCCTTAAATTGCGTACACTTTTTGCTTTCTTCGTTTTTTTTTTCGATGTTTTTCTGTTATTTTTTTCCGCTATTTTTGTGTGTATGCTTTAATTGTTGTAGTTGTTGTTATTGCTTTGGGGTTTTCTACCGTTGCTAATGCCGTTAGCTTTGCTTTGTTGCTGTTATTATTGTTGTTGTTGTTGTTGTTGTTGTATTTCGCCGTTGTGCTTCCTAATCCTATTAACAATGGCGTCGTCATCGTCGTCTCCGTCTCCGTCTCCTTCTCCGTCACCGTCGTCGTCACCGGCTGCGTATATATGTATGTACATGCATACATATACACTTTTCTATGTATGTTTATGTACTTATATATGTTTGTATGTATGCGTGTGTCGTCTTTACCGTTATGCGTTCGTCATTTTTCATATGGTTTTGCTTATTTTGTTTGTTTTTTGTTTTCTTCATTTGTTCTTATTTGGTTTTCGTATTTATATTGATTTTTTTTTCCCTTCCCTTCCTTCCTTCCTTTTAAGTCGGATCATTTGGTATTTATATAGTTTTACCGTTAACTAATTGGATTTAAAGTTTACTGAACCTTTGCCCATTGCGTTGATAGAGTCAAAGAGATGATGTGGTAACTTATATCCCACTAATGCAAACAAATCAAACACGCATATTAGTCATCAATCACAATAAAATCATTGAATCGAATTAATTATGAATATTTGTGGGTGGAGAGATGTCTGGCAACGCTGCTTAGACTAAGTGGAATGGGAAAGAAATTGAAGTGCAGAAGCTCGAGCCTTTTCTCATTTAGGTTAACCAGCGACTTAAAGTCACGAAGTCCTCTTCTAAGTACAAGAGGCTAGAAGGAACTAAGCCCACTTATTGACTGCCTTCCGTTGGTAAAATTTAATTGGTTTTTTTAAACTATTTAAGTAGTTTTGTATATAAAAAAACTTAAAAGTTCGGTGAACTCTCTAAGAATGCATATACAGAGTCTTGAAACTTAAACCAGTTGGGAATTACAAGTTAAATAAGTGCCGAAACACAAGAAATAACCTTTTCAGGATCATTATGCGATGCAGAGTAAACGTTTTAAATGTTTCAAAAACAATCTAAACTACTTTCTTTCATCATTTTTTCAACATTTTAGCTAATGACTTAATGAAGCAAAAATCTATCCAACCACTTTATATGCCATCGCATCTCCCTTTTCAATTTTAGACAATTTACTTGAATTCACATAGTTACAAGTGGCCCATTATGCATTTAGTATTGCAATCTACGGTCCCCCTTTCGCTCTCTCTTTCTCTCTCTCTCTACCTCACTCTCTTTGTCTTTTGGTAGATGCTACATTTTTCAGCTCCTTTGACATTTCCCCAATGACTACTGTGACTTCCGCTTGGGAAAATTTGCCTAGGAGTTTTTCTCTCTACTCTTTAGGCCAAAAATATTCATAGATACGTTTCGAGCATGTTACAAAGAGAGAAAAGAAAGAGAATATTTTACTGAAAAATGAAAAGAAATTATTTCCAACTACAACATTCTTGTGCATTGCACAAAGACAGCTTAATCCCAGCTCACTATAAATCACACCCACTCACCCACACAGAAGCACACACACACACAAATAGATACAGAGAGCAGAAGACATAGTAAGCTCCCAGGCGCATATCAAGTTGAGTTTTAAATATTCTAACATTTTTTTTTGTATCACTTTTTTTTCCCCCTTTAGCTGGAAAAATTCCCCGAAGCTTAACAAGTTTAAGTTGGCAAAAAAAAAAAAAAAAAATAAAAAGGAAAATAGGAAAATGTCGAGTCTTCTTTTTGCTCACACACACACACACACACACAACACATGAGCTTCTAGTAAAATAGTTTTAAATTACACACCGAGCTGAGTGAAAAATTCTAATTTAATTTAAATTTTGGCATGCCAGAGAGAAAAAGCGAGAAAGATTGTTAGAGCGGTGAGCAGAGGGTGAGGTGAGGGGCGCGAGACTGGTGTGTGCGGTAAGTGCGAGTGCATTGCCAGGAGTTACCTTCATTTTGGTTAGCAGAAGAGTAACTGTCTCAAGTTGTTTGCCATTTTATTTATATTTCATGCAAATTAACTGCAGCAATAAATTGGCAAGAAGGAAACACGGCAAAAGCCAGAAAGCAACCAGCCAGCCAGCCAACCAACCAGTCAGCCAGCCAGTCAGCCAGTTCAGTTGCAACTTGACAGACAAGGCCATGAGTCTAGGATAAAGAAAACTGCTTACCGTGGGGAGAGGGTTGGGGTTGGGGTAATTGGTGTGGGAACCCTTTTTTCCAAGTTGCAAGTTTTGACAGGCGCGACATTTTCTGCTTGTTTACCGCTTTTCAACTTTATGCCGAGCCAAAAGAGAAAATAGGGAAAGTAACTAAAAGATAGAGAATGACGTTTCCACCTGTTTCTAGGAGGGAGAGGGGATGGAAGGAGGGTCTCAACTAAAACTGCCACATGTCAAAATATATGACAGACGCATGTTTGCAGTAAGCTGAGCCTTTTCCTACATCTGTCTCTTCCCATCCCGCTTCCGCTGCCTCTCCCCCACCCCCCCATCTGATGTGTGTGTGTGGTTAAACTTTTGATCTCCTCCAACTTAACTAAATTAAAACTATAAGTCTAAACTTCATATAAGCCAAGATGAATGTTGCCACAGAATGCATTTCTCTTCTACGCCTCACGCCTCCTCAAAAAATTTCCTAAGTTCATTTAATAAAATTATAAAAAAAAAAAGATTTTAATTAAAAAGTGATAACAAAATGAATGTTTCTGATATTAAAGTTTGCAAATAATTTAAGTTTTCACATAATTCGGAATGTCAATTGACTTGATGTGGTATTGGAATGCAGAAAGTGTATAATGAGAACTGGCCCCCACGTTGAGCGCCAACTGTGTTATGTTTTAAATGGGTTTCAAATGGCGGATTAAAGCTTTGGAATGTCAATAATTTCTATTGGAATGTCTAGTGAGAGCTTTTTGATGTGACATGAAATTGAAAGAAGGCAGAAGGAAAAAATGTTCAAGGCTCTGGGAATGTAAATAAAGTCTTTGAACTATTAAATCGTTTAAGTGTTGAATTGAATACCCTTACTTTAATGGTAGCTTTCATTGGTTCAAATAAGTTGTATCTAATATTCATTATTAATTATAAGCAATTTTGAAAATCGTTTAAATTCAAGTTAAAGAACACTTAAAAATATTTTCAAAACGAAGTGGGGTAGAGTTTACATCATTTCAGGGAGATCAGAAAGGTATAACTTACTTGAAATGGGCCAAAATTAATATGATTTCGAGCCCAGAAAAAAATTGAGCTTTCCTGTTCGCTTTTTTTCACCCCTTTTTTACCACAATAAGAAACTATTTGTATACCCTGCATATTTTGCATATATCCCTTAGTAAGATCTTCTAGCAATAACTTAAATCGCCCTCTTAAATTGACTATCTATATGAAAAAAAAATTAAATTTTGATAGCTTTAGAGGCGCTCCTCTTTCTCTCTCTCTCTCTCTCTCTCTCTTAAATCCACTCCCACTCCGCTGCTTGTATAGGTGATATGCATAAGTATATATACATATATATATATAAAAGATACTTGCTATATAGCATAATGACGCGACATTTGCACTTAAGTTGCTGCTGCTGCTGCTGGTGCCGTGTTGCAGTGCGCTGTTGCTGCTGTCATGCCACTTTGCATGCCGAAGACATTGCAAATTTGTCGCGCATCTCCTTCTTCTGACTGCTGTTTCTCCTTCTCTCTCTCTCTCTCCATTTTCAGCAGCATCCTCTGTCTCTCTTCTTTCTTTGGCGTGCTTCTGCTCTGCTCTGCTCTCCTCTGCCCTGACACGCTTGACAAATTCGCATGCAATTATTTATAGAGAAGTGCCAACCCGAAGACGACTTGAGTTGAGTTGAGTTGACTTTACTGGCCCCCATGAATGAATGAATGAATGTCTTCTCGTGTGTATGGTGAATGATGAGCAGAAAGCACAACGGGAATGAGGAAGATGGGAAGTAGTAAGAGGAAGAGAGGAGGAGGAGGTGGAAATGGAGGAGGCAAATTGACGTCAGGGTATATTTGCTCGCTCCACTTTTTGGGCAATTTAATTATGCAATTTTCGTTACGTTTCTTTTCTTTTCTTTTCCTTCTTTCATTGCGCCGAGAGTTATTTTTATGCTCATAATTTCATTTTTTGCTGGTTTCGATTTATGTGCCAAGTGTCAGGGCGCTGTCATTGCAAATGTGCAGAAATTTTTGCATATTTTTGGCAAGCAATTTATGCGCTTGTTGGCAATTAGTGTCAAACCATGACTCATACGCTGGCTCACTCACTTGCCACTCGTCGCTTGCAGCTAGCCACTCGCTGCAAGTCACTTACTCGTTGGACTTGCTGACTACTAACTGGCGGTTAATTAAAAAACTTTGCAGCTATTTGTTTAATTTCCATAATTTACATGCGAAGAGATAATACAAAAAAAAAAAAAAAGGTGTAGGAAAAAAGAGTGGGAAAAAGAGAATGATAAACGTTAAAGTTTTTCTTGCCTCTACCACTCGTTGCTCTCACGCTCACTCTCTCTCTCTCTCTCTCTCTAATTAAACGACGCAACAAGTTAATTAGCAAGGACAAAAGGCAGGACTCTGGTCAAAGCATACTTGGCCAAGCTCCCGTTCATTATTTCAATAATACAACTTTTCTTTTTTTTTTTTTTGTTTTTTTTGTCGTCGTCGGTAGCTAGAGAGCTATAAAAGTTATTAGAGCAGCTTTTGTGCGGGGGATAAAAAATATATATATAAAAAAAAAGAAAGGACAAAGCGATGCGGCCAGCTGTGTGCAATATGCCAATGATTAGTTAGGATAAAAGAAGAGGCAAAGAAAGAAGTAGTATGTCTAACCAACCAGTCAAACAGCGAGCGAACGAGAGTGCAGTGCATTGGCCCAAATTTACCTCTTTCTCTTCTCTTTCTTCTTCTTCTTTTTTTGTGTTTTGTGGCAAATCTGGCCCGGTCCAGAGAGCCTTTGTGTTTCTAGCTGTCATTCACCTGAGTTCCGCCATCTTCATTAGTCCAGGACATACACAATCAACAAAATGCACACAGCAAAAAAGGATGTCGCCCTTTTTGCCATATGAGTCCGTCCGACTGCCTCCGCTTTCTCTTGCCTCAATCCGCAGCATTCATTTTGCTCTATTTTGTTTCATTTTTTCTTTTTTTGTTTTTTTTTTGTCAATTCCATTTTGAACTGCACTTTGCTGACAATTTTCCCTAAGTATTTTTAGACATTTCGCTTCTCTCTGTGAGTGTGTGTGTGTGTGTGTTTTTTTTTAAACCCTTTTTCCCTCTTTTTGGTGGAACGATTTTGTAATTAACTAAAATGCCAAGTGTAGGTCAAAAGTGGGCCAAAATGGGCGCAGACAAAGATACACACACAGAGAAACTCACACAGAATAGTCAAGGATTTCATTTTGGTAGAAGTTTATATTTCGTTTCTACTCCCCTTCTCTTCACAGTTTCTCTTTTGGGTGAATTTTCTATTTTAATTTAATTTAGTTTTAGTTTTAGTCACTTGCACACACACACACACACACACACACAGACAGACAGACAGACACATACATACGTGTGTGTTGGTTAGAAAAATTTTCAGTTTCGTGGCAAAATGAAGTAGAGTGTTGTTTAAGTGATTTTAATTACAAAATACTTGAATATAAAGTGCTGAATTCTAGATCTGCTTAACTTAACCCTGGCCAAATGCAACCAGCTGACCCCCAAGACCGATTATCATCATCATCATCACCAACAACATGGGGCGCGGCTTATTACATTTTTCAATTAGCAAAATTAAAGTTGGTTAAAACTAGAGACAAAACACAACTAGAAAAAAAAAATGACAGCTCACACATGTTGGTCAAAGGATTGTACTTTGGGAGAGAAAGACAAAGATTGCCTTAGAGATTAGCAAATTGTTAACTGAATTGAAAAGTTCAAGCCGCTAATCGAAAAGCAATCAATTGATAAGAATTCTAAACTAAACATTCTCTCTGAAGGGAATGCCTATCCCCCATGCCAAACACCCCAGATCAGCCCTGAATTCTTATTTAATTTCGTTGAAAATATTTAAGAAAATATTTTTGCCTAATCTGCTTTGATTTTGCACGGTTGATTTCCTTCTTACGTTGATTTTGTGTTTGTCTTATGCAATTTAGTAAATTAAATTTTCAAAACGGAAAAAATCTTTAAATTTCATTATGGCAAGCGAAAATGCGTTGACTGGGATTTGCTTTTTGTGTAATTTGTTGAACAGGATGGCACACAGGATACTGGGCCGGCCTTCGTTCTCTAACTCTCCCTGCTTCTCTCGCTCTCTATGTCTCTCTCTTTTTCTCTCTCTGTGTGTGTTTCCTTTGATGGCCCTCGTCGTCTGGTCAGATTGCAGGCTGGCTCGGTTCGCTTGTCTGCAAATAAACGCCGCCAAAACTCCCCTCCCCCACAACCAACTAGCCAGCCAAACCAAAACAACATATATAATATCGTATCGCTTCGCATCGTATCGTACATACATATATTCCACATTCAACTTAAATCCTAAACGACGGCTGCAAAATATATTTCGCATTTCTCCATTTTTTGTATTTTTTTTCCGTCTCATTTTTATTTTCCTTTTCATGGCTCAGATCTAAAATGAGTTTATTTCCTAAGATAAGAAATTTGGCATACTGAAAGAATTAGATATTCTTAATATTTTTATGACTGATCAATCGAGGGCAATCGGTTTTCTATGGCAATAATCAATTTTCTGTAGAAGTAATCTTTCTTCTATACATAAAATCGATCTCTTAACAAAATAATCGATATTAAGTTTACCTTTTTTCATTTGAGGCTCTTCTGATATAAGTTTTCTAAGAAAAGTTTTCAGCCTTTTATTAAAAAAATGCTTTTAGATAGGAAAACTTTCTGAATAGATTCTATATATTTCTAGATGAATTCTAAAAAGTTACCCAAATTGAATTGACTTAAGCTGTAGACTGAAATCTGTTAAAATGCTTAAAAAAAGGGCAACTAAACTTCGTTTAGGTAATTGTTCGAAAAATGTTTTGTGGTCTTTTTTTTACAATTTTCATTTTCCCTCTTTCTTTTTTTTTTTGTTTTGTTTATACAATTTTATCCTTCTTTTGGTTTTTCTTGTTTTTGTCCAAGTTTTTCAAGTTTTGTGGCAGTTTTGCGTGTTTGCTTATAATTTTGTTTGAGTTGCATTGCCACGCCCCCACAACTCTAACAAGTCTCAGCCAAAAATATAGAGAAAACGGGGTGGAAAAAAAAAAGAAAAGAAAATTGGTGAAAAATAAAAGAAAACTAAGCGAGTATTTTTTTTTTCTGCTTCTTTTGGATTTGCAGAGGGGGCAAATTTGTAATTACTTTTTCATGCTGCAATTAAAAATGGCGTAAATAGCTGCAAGTTAGAAAAGTAAGTGAGCGGGGGGATTGGTGGGGGTAAGATGGTGGGATATAGAAAGGGAGAGATGGAGTGAGAGTACTAGAAACTGCGAGATAAACTCTTGGCCAAGTTGAAGTTTTATTTTTGCTGTTGTTTTAAGTGGTTTTTTCTGCGGTTCTTGTAGTTGTTGTTGTTGTTGCGGTTTAGAACATAAATCGCCTTAGGAAGGAAAAGCGCCATTGCGAAAATAAAGAGAAGAGGTAGAAAGAGAAAGATAGATAGTTCCTTTACTCAATTAAATTATGTGACTTGAATTTTCTACAAAATTTCCTTCTGACTTCAATAGTTTAGGTTGATAAAAATTTGTTTTTAATGACATGAGTTGTAGTTGTAGTTGCTGGCATCATTAGCGCAAATTACAAGCAATTAAGCATGACCGTTTTTACCTGTCCCTGTCCCAACCCACACATACACACACACACACACAGAATGACGGGTGAAAAGCGGCGAGTAGTTTCAATGCAATGGACGACGATGCATTAAATTAATTGAAAGCATTAAACGTAAACAATTTATAAGCGTGTAATTTCCATGAAATGCCATTCACACACACACACACACACACACACATCAGCAGTTTGAAGTTTCTCCTTTTTTTTTTTGCTCTCTTTTGGTTCTGTGTTTTTTTTTTTTCAATCAATTTGCAATTACTTTAAGTTCATTGAAATGCTCTAAACACGAACTCGTCATAAAAACTCGAGGGTAAAATGAAGGTTTTTCGTTTTTCTTTTTTTTTTTTGCCATAAAAACGTGTGCAACTTGCAAAAAGGAGAGTAGAGCATAAAGCAATTGGCAAAAGGAAAGAAAAAAAAAACCATATAGCAAAACCGAAAGAAAATAAAATGTTGCATAAATAATTTAGCCAAATGGGGGGGAAACAAATGCTTAGAAATATAAGGAGAAGGAGGTAAAGGAGAAAGATAGGGGTGCGACTGGTTGTTGTGGTATGGGGGGTGGAGGTCAGTTCACATGTTGTCTACACACACATACTCACACACACATGTCTATATTCCCCATGGAAATCAGTATAATACAAAAATAGCACACAAAACTCGCATCTAAACCAAGCAACCAATATATATATCTTTATATATATATATAGGAATAGTTCACTCGCAATGCATTTGGTGGTTGCTAAAGATATAAGAAGATATAGATAGATAGATTGGTAAAGAGAGACACTGACTGTAAGAAGGGGATGCAATTGCACAATGGTAGAGTATGGGGGGGGGGGGAAAGGGGCGAAGGATTCACTCATTTAATTTGTGATTCTGATGAGTAATTTAAGACGAAAGCATTGCAAATGTCCAATTAAGAGATTTTAGTTATAGGACAATTGTTTAATATCTTCCAAGAAGATAATGGACTAAAGATATCGAAATATATTGACAGCTTCTTGAGAAAACATCTTTAGAGGCTCTATATACATATATGAATAAGAAATTGCTTTGATTTCACAGACATTCAGCCATCAAGGACTTCTATTTCTATGAAAATCAACAAAATTTGCTTACGTTAGCTAACGTTTCGATTTAAAAAAAATTGTTGAAAAAAAACACAAAATATTTAGCATACTTTTTGAGCATTAATTAGCCTGCCATTAGAAGCATGGAGCATTCATTCTTGGCACCTGCTTAACTCTCAGCTAATTTGCCACTAATTCATTTTCATTCTGGGTTTTTTTTTTTTTGCTTTTAAACACACACACACACACACACCGACACACAATTTATCTCTGGCCATAGTAGAAAGCAAAAGGCAACAGCAGAAACATAATGCCTAAATAAAAGCAGAAAAACAAAAGCCAAAAAGAGAAATGAATCCAAGCATTTCGCTTTGTTGCGGCGCCTTTTGACGACCGTCCAAACGCGGGACGGACGGACAGACTAACCGCTTTTTGTTACAGTTTCGGTTTTTTTTTTTTTTTGGTTTTCTTTGCTTTTTGTCGGCCTAAAAGGATAAACATCTAGAAAGGCGCTTTCGCAGCATGTAAATTTGAAATTGGGACCCGCCCCAACGCCCACCACACACACACACAGAGACACACACAAAAGCTGCAGGTTGCTTTTGCGTTGCTGCCGTTGTCTGTCTTTCCCTTTCTTTTCTGCTCCTATTCTTCTTTGTTACCTTTTTTGTTTTGTACCTTTGCGCATTTTAGTTCGTTTTGTTTTGGCCACTTTTTGCCATGGTAACACGCGAATCTCAACCCCAAACCCCAGACCGAGACCAACCCGTTAAGTGGATTGTATGCTAACCGAACCCGAACACAAGCCCAACCCCCTCACACACACACACACATACAATACATGGTAATTATATAATTTTATTTATAGCAGATAAGTGTGGCGAAAATGCAATTAACCAAAAGGGGGATAAAAACGCCAACAATAAAAACGAATACAGAGGGTTGGAATTCAGATTGAAAGTGCATTATTTATTCAGCAAACGTTTTGGTGTCTACTTTAGGGCGCAAATATTCAAATTTAACATTAATATATGCATTGGGCACAAGCGAAACGATCAATAGGCCAAAAGAAGAGGCTAGATTGTACTTAATTGCATACATTGAGAGATGGGTAGAAACCTTCTAAATAGTGAAAGAGTTTAACTTGAAATGCATCACATGAAAAACGTTTGACTCTAATCTAATTCTTCACCATTGAAAGCCTTTGAAAGCTAAGGCAAAATCCTTTTATTGATTGCGAATATTAATTATTGCTGCATTCAATGTAAGTAAATGCATAATTCCTCTTGCATTTAATATAAATCCTTCGTCTATAATATGTAGCATTTCATTGTATGTGTATGTGTTTTCCTGAAAGCATATACAAATAGCAACAAAGAAAATAGGTAATTCTCGATTAAAACTACATTTATGGCAAATATTTTGCATACTTTAAGGGGCAGTTACTTGAATTTCAAAGGGACAAAACCAGCAGAGATTTTACATGCTTCGAGTAGCAAATACTCGAGAATATCAGGCAATAAATCGATTGAAAGTTGATATTCCTTGCCTACTTTAAGGAGCAGATGCTTTAATTTTCTACAATTATATGCATTTGGTGCAGGTTTTTCTTTCGTTTCTTTTTCCTTTTTTTTTGTTTTGCGTCTGTGTGTGTGTGTGTGTGTGTGTGTGTGCGGCCCAGCAGACGGCAAACAAAATAAGTACGTATATAAATTTATTAAACTATAATTCACACAGTACAGAAAAGAAAAGAGAAGCCAAGAGAGAGAAATGAAGGGGAAAAAAGGAGCTCAGGAAACTGGAAAAAGCACTTTGGCCTCACACCTCCTCATATGGCGGCGGCAGCAACAAAAATAAAAACAACAAAAAGAAGAAAAAAACTGTCCAAGAAAAAACAAAAAAAAAAAAAGGACAATGCAGACAACACAAGGCGACAGCAGGACGACGACGACGATGACTTCACGTACATAAACAAGTATGCATTACGTTGTGCAAAAGTAATAATAAAACAGAGCAAACAAAATGGTATACTATTTACCCCCCTCGAGAACTCACTTCTCCCTCTCTCTCTCCCTCTTCGTCTCTTTCTCTCTGTCTTGCTCGCTCTGTCACTCTTGTGTGTGTTTTTTTTTTCTATAACAATATCAACAATAGCAAAGAATGCAAAAGGCACAAATACTAGGAACTTGGAACTGCCAACGGACTACCAGTAGTAAGTAACTGGTAAGGGGGTTGGAATAGTGTTCTATACTCTTTCTCTATATACTCTTCCCTTGAAAATCGCGTGCCAGAAGTAACAGCACTAACAGAGGCAACAGTAGCAGCTGTAGGGAAAAAGTTTTGTTTGCATGTCTGCGGTACATTTCCGCGACAGGCACCGCCAAGTTCCTAACTATACATACAGCTATTTTAACTATATAGTTAGTTATATGTAGGTGTGAGTGTGTCTGTGTGTGTGTGTGTGTGTGTGTGTGTGTTTGTGACAGCAAAAACTCTATGGCCAAACAGCAATAAAAAAGTTGAAACACGGCGCTAAAACTGCAGCAAATTATAGGTTAGCTTGCTAAAATGAAATTATTGTATACATATATGTATATACAAACATATAACAAATATCTGTATATATGTATATATATACATATTGGTATAAATACTTGTTTTATATGGCAAAAGACACAGTGGGATAATTTTGCAAAATGACTTTAACTATTGGCAGAGCTCGCCTAGGGTGGACCCCCCTTTGGGAAAAAAAGTTGTAATGTGATAAATTAACTAAGTTTTTTTTTCATAAATAATTATTAGGATTAATTAGAGTTGAAACAACAAATGAAAAGATAAACTAAATATGAAAGTGACACAAAAGTCATATAAACTAATTTCACTTCAAAACTGTTAAACAAAATGTATTTGGTTTGATATATGAATGTTTCTTATAAGTAATATCTAGCTATTTCCAAAGCTTGAGGATAGTTTTGATTCGGAGATTGTTTAAAATTTCAAAAATTTAAAGAACTTCAAGTTTGTGAAAATCGAATGTTATTTTAAAAAAAAAAAAAACAACTTGAAATTATGTTGTTCAAATTTTCTTCAACACTTTTTCTATGTATTATGTGTTACAGCTCTTAAGCTTTCCTTTATTTATAGCTTTAAAGCGTCTTTTCAAGTTTTTAAAGCTTTACTTGGACACGAATACGAAATTGGGGACCTAAAAGAAAGACATATTATTCTCTTAAACTAATCTAAAAAAACAGCTATTGTACTTAAAAAAACCTTTCTAGTTTAAATATGGCAAAATCTCTGTTGAAATGTAGCAAATTTCGTTTAAGAGTAAAAGCTAAACGCCTTGATATAGGATATAGGATTCAATTGACTTAAATGATATATCATTGTCTTTCTGGTAAATACAGATCATGGAAATTGTTTCCGTTGATATTGTTGTTAATCATTAACCTAATCACTTCCAGCTGAAAACATTTCGCTTTAATCTAATGACGCATTAGACCCAAACACACACACACACGCACGCACACAGAGAACTTGAGCTTCTCCACCTGCTGGCCGCCACTTTCGTTTCCTCTCTTTTATCGCCACACATCCTTTTGGACTCAACCGACCACAACACACAGACACACACACACCAACTAACCAGTTGGCAGAACAAAGCGAACTTTCCGTGTGTCTGCGTGTGTGTGTGTTGCCTGAATGTTTTTGCCCTTACTGGGAGAAAAGGCTAAAAAAAAAAGGGCAAACGGCGCTTACGTGGCATAGTTTCACCCAAACCCCAAAAGCCGTACCCAAACCCGACCTCAATTCCAACCCCAACGCCAAGCTGAAAGTGACTGACTGGCGCCATAATGTCGCCGCCTTTCTGTCTGTGTTTCTCGGTGTGTGTGTGTGTGTGTGTGTCGGTGTGTGTTTGGTGCACAATGTGGCATTTGTGTATCCTTTTTCACACACACCCAAGGACTCACATACATACATACATACATATGTATGTATGTATAGAAACATGTTGGTATATACCCTAAGCCAACGCGCTTTTTATTGTGGCAAGAACTTGGTTGCAAGTTGAGTTAAGTTTTCCCGGCCTCCCCACTTCCCCACCTGCTTCTTCACACTCTCTCTTGCTCTTCCTGTTGGTATGCAGTAAATAATAGTGTTGAAAGTGGCAAAGAGACGAAACTGAATTGAAATATTTATGCTCTCTTTCTCTCTCTCTCTTTCTCTGGCTTTATATTAAATTTTTCATCTATTTTCTATATATTTGTTTTTGTTGCTTATCTTACGCTTCAAGCACATAATTCCTAATTCGTTTTCGATTCCTTTTCGATTTCTTAGGTTTCATTTTTTTTTTTTTGTCAAGTCCTTGTGTTTTTATATTTATTTATTTTGCTACATGCTCGATAAACATTCTTGAAAGATTTACAGCCCAGCGCAAAATAAGGCAGAAGGAGTAGACGCAACGCTAACAGAAATCAAAGGCTTTTGTGCCATAATAATCTGGAAACACATTCGAGATTTCAATGAACCAAACTCCCGCCGCAAAAAAAAAATAAAAATAAATAAATGCGAAAAGGAGCCAAACAGTGGCAGTGGCAGGGCCAGTGACACGGGTCGCATAGGCAGGGGGAAAAGGCAAAAGGAAAAAAAAAAATGATTTATTTTCCACGTCGATAAGCGAAAGAAAGCGAAACTTGAAACGCACTCTCTCCTTCTCCCCCTCCCAAAGATTGCTCACTTCTTCACTCTCGGTTCCCCATAGACAGTTCTCCTTTTTCGGTTTTTATTCCCTTTTTTTTTTTTTTTTTTTTTTTTGGGTGTATGTATACACTTTCTTTGGCGGGTCTTGGGCTTTTCGCAAAGTCTTTTGTAATGAAGAGAAGAACAGTTTATGCTCCTTTTACTTCTACTTTATTATAAAGATCTAGTCGAACAATTTGTTTAAATAGATTTTCTTTTAATTGTTTTTATGTACAAGAAATTTGATTGTTTTCCTAAGTAAAACTGTAGAATCTAACTTTTTTTGATTTTAAAGTAGAAATACCTGAGCGAAGATGTTTTAGGTATGCGACAAATGTGATAAACATTGTAGATCTTTTTATCGATCTTATGTTTTCTGCTATATTTGAATATTATATCAATTCTATAGAATTCTCTATTAAATTTAGTTAACACTAATTAGGTAGGCAACTCTTTACAATTAAACACAGATAACAATGATCAGTTGTGAAATTTCAATTCGTTTTGCATTGCAATCAGCTTCACCTCACTTTAACAAACCTTCGGTAGAAGTTAAGAGTATCTAAATGTCGTTGTTGAACATTAGACATTTCGCATAACATAAAATTGTTCTTTCTTTTTTTCTTGTTTCTTTTTTTTTTTTTTTGATTTCGGCAATGTGTAGCGAATGTGGCGTATAAAATTTTACACAATAGATTGAGCATTTCCTGGCCAAAAGCGAAACGCCAGCAAAACATGTGTAGAAGTTTAATTTAATAAGTTTTTTTTTTGTGCTCTTCTCTTTCTGTTGTTGTTGGTGCGAGTGTGTGTGTCCAGGATATAGGATATGTTAAACATGCCGATATAACAACAGACGAAAAAAAGGGAAACCCAAGTGGTATTTTTTTTTTCTTATTCCTGCTGCTGCTCGTGATGCTGATGGCTTTACATGTTGCTAATTTTGTTTGTTGTAAAGTTTTGCCCCAACTACCCGCCTCCCGCACACACACACACACACACACACACACACACAAAAAAGATACAAAGCGGGTGAGGGGTAAACATGGTGGGGGCTTGCTTTGGGTTGGTTTGGGTTTATTTTAAAGCTGGCTAAGGTCACATAAATCATGTGTAAAGTTAACATAAACTTTGACTGCCATTGAGTGGGGGCATTTCTTGTTTTTGTTTTGTGAGGAAAAGGGGTTGGGGTGGGGGCCGACATGTGTGGCATAATTTGTAAACAAGTGAAATTTTGTTAAAGGTTTCTAATGCAATTTAAAGTAAATTGTTTCAGCTCTCTCTCTCTTTTTCTCTCTCTACTACTTGACTGGTTTAGTAGTTTTAGCCTAATTAAAATGCTCGTGCCATCATTAATAAGAGAAACTCATGACGGATGAATACGCTCGCCAGTCAGGCTATTAACTTCGTTACACAAATACAAAGAAACTTAATTTCCTGCCAACTAACTGAGACTGACAAGTGGCAGTGGGGTCGAGAAGGGGGAAAAACGAAAGGATGAGCATAAATTTCAATGCCATATAAATTTTGTCGGTCTATGATTTCTTATTCTTCCTTTCACCAACTAATTGCCAAAAGAAAAAAAAATAGCACATAAAAAGGTCTACGAAAGGTTTCCCATTGTTCGAAATTCAAACAATGGTCCAAAGATCTTTGTGAAGTCTTCTCGGTCTTGATTTCAGACTCGGTCCTTTTGTGAGTTCTTTTCTTTTTTTGCTTTTAAAAGCGAAAGTGTTGATTTGTGCGTAACTTGAGGCAAAAGCAGGTGCATCCTGTTTTGCCCCAAAAGCATTTATCTCAAGGACCTTGAAAGGCTTTTTTGCGAATAGCAAAAGAATTATGTGACCTTGATGTGAATTGGTTTGCTATGCTCTATGCGTGAGAAAGAAAAAGTTGTAGGTTGTAGTTGTGAGAGACACTTTAAGGACTATTTAAAGTTGAACAAGTTGAGCTTTAGTTTTTTTTTTTTTCGCTCTCCCTCTCTTTGCTCTGACTTAATCCAGCCACGATATCATCTGAAATCTATCAACATATGGCCATATCATGAAAGCATTAAGCAGCAAACACTTGTGCCTGGCGGCCACACATTTAGGTAAGGGGCACACACACACACACACCACACACACACACACACACACACACACACACAAGAGAGAGAGAGACGCTGCAGCAATTTCATGGGCTGTTCACCCACAACATTTGACTCCCGCTCCTGCTCCACACTTGGATTTCGCGTCGCTTTCGTCCCGGCAATGAAATTACAACTTGTCAACTCAATCAAGCGCGCTTTATGCAGCAATTTCCGTCACTTGTGTGAGTTCCCACACACACACACACACACACACACACACACCTAATGCCACAGACCAACAGCCACACTAAGGCCCTGCTTTGCCCCACCCGCCTCCCCTAGCCCGCCCCTTTCATCGCCATCATCATGATTTTTGCCGCTGGCAATAAAACGCACATAATCAGCTAATATTAAATTTGTATGCACGCTTTGAGCTAATAATCCTTTTTTGATTTCCCAATGAGAAAAAAAAAAAAAAAGTGCTGAAAAAAAATATATATGACGACAATGCGAGAGAGGAAGAGGAAGAACGTTACATTTGTCCTGCTCTCGCTTCGTTTTTGGTCCTGTTGTATGTAAGCCTCGGCGGCTTAACGTTTTTACCTGTATCCTGCGTGCTTAATGTTATGCAGACCAGACCAAGATTCAGAAGATTGTGTTGCGTTGGTTTGCCTCTCCCTCTCCCTCACTCTCTCTCTCTCTGTCTCTCTCTTATTTCTCTCTGGTGGTTTTTTTTTAGCATTTTTAATTTCATGCTGCGGCATATTTCCTGCAAAAAGGACGACGACGACAACGACGCCATTCGGTTTAGTCAGGATATCCGCTGAAGCTTCCGGCAACAGTTGCCAGCTGGCAAAAGTTCCTTTTTGGCTGCCAGTCTATCTAGCTTTCTATCTCTATCGGTGTCTTTTACTTTAAGAAAATGTCCTTAAAGCCGCCTACATTAGCATTCGCTTGCATTGGCTTGTAATACTGTAGGGAAATTCCTATAATTCACATTGCTGATTGCTTTTTGCTACACTCTTGTACTTAATGGCAAATTCTATGAGAGACTTTTCACAATTTCATTTTTTCGTTTTTTTTTTTGCAATTGTAAGCTCTTTTCTATAACCTTCAATCGATGGCAGTCCTCCATTTTGGGCAACTAATGAACACTCCCCTCAGACTCTCTCTCTCTTTTTCTCTCTCTCTCTTGTTGCTTTTGTTTTCTCGCCCCCTTTTTTGTGTGTTTTCTTGCAGACCTCAATTCTTCTTTAATTGCAAAAATCAACAAAAACTCCAACGGACATGGCTTTGATTTATATCGCATCGGGCAGCAGCAACAGCAGCAGCACATGTGCGTGTGTCTGTCTGTCTGTCTGTGTGTGGCCGCACCCACTGGCGCCCCATTACAAAGCTGTATTTAGTTAATTACTGCCCAAGAACAGCAACAGCAACAACAACAACAAGAGAATAGCAATAAATGAAAGAAAATGCGGGCAGGCAGCACCCAGAAGCGAAAGAGAGAGACTTTTGAAATTTTATGTCTCCGTGAGTAAAACGGAAAATAACTCCCCGGCGTATCATTTAGTCAGCTAGCTAAAAGCGAGGGTTGTATCAAAGTTTCTTGCTTAACCCCTGCCCCCATCCCCTGACTTACGCTCACTCTCACTCTCTCTCTCACTCTCTATTTACGACTAAATTAAATGTGCATTAAATAACGGTTAACAACTGACAAAGCCAAAAGCACAAATAATGACAAAAGTTGTTAAGAGAGAAGCTCAACAGAGAGAGAGAGAGAAAGAGAGGCAGAGGGGCCGGTGGTGGGTGGGCGTTATAAGGGAGATTTTGGTCAAACAACGTTATTTGACATTTTATGCGACACGTGATGGGACACAAGCTCAAGCTCAGAGGGGAATATGGTGTGAGTGAATCTCTCCTGAATCTGGGAATTAACATTAAGGGCTTCCCCTGGTTCAACAGAAGCAGAAGCAGAAGCAGGAGCAGAGCCAATAGGGCAAAGGTTAATCCATGCAGATCAGATCAGAGAGTTGATGCAAAACTGTTTTATCGAGTGTGAAAAGACACCAAAAAAACAAGGTGTTCGATTTATGACAATGAAAAACTTTATCTCTGCTTTAAAAAAAATAAAAAAAATAAAAGAAAACGAAGAAAACTTGATATATGACTAGCAGACGTGTTCAGAAAATATTTCAAACATTCTAAAACATTTTTTCTATTCGTTTATGTCCTTAAGTGGCCTAAGTTGAAGAAAGTTTCTAGCATAATAACTGAATAAAATTAAATTATAACTTATAAAATTCATCTGATTTTCTTAGCAAAAAAAAAGCCATTATAGCTTAAAACCAAAAAGAAAACAATATTGAAAAAAAAAAACGAGAAAAAGGATATACAATTCTTAATAAAGAGTCCTTAAGATCTATACATTGTTGAAGAAATTTAATATTTTGCAGAAATTATATAAGGTTAAATAAAATAAGAATTATATAGGTGATTGTCTGCTTTCTTGTCACAAGTTCGTTTGTTCGTTCGTGGAAGTTGGTTATAATTTGTTTCGTTGCTTACAAATAACTTGGTTAATTTTATGATCAAAAATACAATTGATATTTAATTTAAATACATGCAATTTTATTTGCCTTTGGTCGTCACGTTGATTTGATTTTATTGCGCCCAGTTGGCCATACCGTAATGCCCAACTCCAACGCCCAGTTTTATGGCCTAACTGGGACCTGGGAAGGAATAAAAGGCGGGGCTATACGGGTGGGAGGAGAGGTCGAGAGGTAGTGTTGGTGGTGGCATAATTTATGCATGCCTCAACGAAATGAAATAAAATGAAGCATAAGTCAAATTTAGAGCCCACTTAGTAGACCAATAAATACCAAAAAATACCTAGGCGTCGCTGCTTTTTTTTTTTTCGCACAAAACCAACATCAGCAGGATCCTTTTAAATGCCATTTTTATGGCCCTGTGTGTTAGAATGTGATGGAGCGAGAGAGAGAGAGAGGAAGAGGGAGAGAGAAGTGTGTGTGTCTGTTGGCTCTTATTAAATTTTGGTGGCAGCAACGGAATGCCTGAAAATGTTGCATGTTTTCTTCTTATTTCGTTTTGTTTTGACTCTTCATAAAAATTTGCTTTATGTGCTTGTAAACACATACACACAGGCGGAGAGTGAGAGAGAGAGAGAGGGGGATTGCGAAACTGAGATAGATGTTGAGTAGAAGCTAAAGGAAAAACGGAAGCTTGGTAGCCGTTGCAGTTGGGTAAGGCGTGGACAAAACGCAACAAGAGCAACAATAACCCAAAATGCCAACAAGTATGATAACCGCAACAAAAACACCAACAACACACACACACACACACACAGCCGCAGAAGGAGTGAGTGTAGATACAATCTGCAGACAATATGAAAAGAAAGCAAAAACAAAACCCTGGCCAAGACACAGGAAGATGTTATGCCACATTTTTCTACTAAGAGTATTATGAAATTTTTATATATATTTTTTACAACTTGTCTGCCCCCCCATTGAATGCAGCGTACATATATGTTGTGTGTCTGTGTGTGTGTAAAGCATTTAGAGCTAGCATAGTTGAGTTGCCGAGAGTCTTTCAGCTTTGGTTTATTATTTTTTTTTTTCAGTTTACGCTTTAAAAAACACAAGAAAAATCTAAAGACAACGTCTTTATAGCTATGTATATATAGCTGTCTCTCTTCGATCGATTTGCTTTAGATTAAACACTTTTGCAACTTAAGTGGCCCCAAAATGTATGCTATGGAAAAAATGTGAAAATTCTTAAGAAAATTTCTGCCTTCAAGTTCAAGTTTATTTATTTGTTCTTTATATGAGATTTCCTCTGGTTTTTTTTATGGGGTGTAGAAAAACAAACAAACAAACAAACAAACACTTCATATGTTAATTTTCCAATTAGACTGAAAGAAATTGCACTAATTACAGGCGCACGTTTTTTTTTTTCTACAGGAAAAAACAAGGAAGGAAACACACAAAAATATATAAAAGTAGCCACTTGAAGGTCGAGTCGGAGGGAGTCGAAAAGAGAGGCAGTTGGAGGGAAAAAGAATGAGTAAATAAAATTAATTTTATACAACAGCTAGCAGGCAGGACAGGAGCCAAGCGGTGGCTGGCGGTGGGACGGGGGGGGGCTCTCATCTTGAAATTATAAAACCAACAACGAGAGCAAAAGAAAAACCACCCACAGAAAACAGAAACACACAGAAAATGCCTAAGGAAATGCTGCAAATGTCTGGCCTCAAGTGGGCTGTGTGTGTGTGTGTGTTTGTGCGTTTGTGTGTGTGTTTGGCAGTAGGTGTGAGGGGTGTGTGCTCTGTGTAGGGGCACTAAAACGAGCATTTGACACGCGACGCGTTTGCATTTTACACGCAGCAGGCTCAGCAACAGCAGCAGCAACAGCAGCCACCGCCACATTGTGGGCATTGTTTTAGGCAGGACGATGCCAGGAGCATGGGTAACGACGGCAGGAGCAAAGAAGGCGGAAATATTAACCGCACTGTACAATTCTAATTACATTTTGCCAGGCCCAAAAGACCAGGTTAACGGCAACTTCCCTTAGCATTCCACCTTGCCCAACTTCTGGCCTTACACAACGGGAGTGGCGTGTGCTCCTTTAATTTTATTTATTGCGCAAAATTGCTGACTGCTGAGAATCCCCTCTCTGCTTCAGCCCCCCCTCTCTCTCTTTTACTGGGTGTTGGTGTTGCCGCAGCATCGCGTGTCGCATTGCAATACAACAAGCAACAGCAAACAACGACAGCAATCCGCCCCTTTTTACATCCTTGACTTTGCCAAGTTGCCTCAGTTTCAGCTTGATGTGTGTGTGTGTGTGTGAGGTGTGAACAGGATTTGGCTGCAGGATATATGCTTTAAATCTTTTTGAAATTGATGCATTGAAGCATACATATTTCTCTTTCTTTTTTCCCCCGGTATATCGTCTTTTCTGTTGTTCTAGAGGCAAGACTTACGCGTGTTTGCTTGATTGTGCTCCCGGTGAGCGAACGAAAGAGTGATGAAAGAAATGCCATAAACTTACCTGAAAAAGAGAGAGAGATAGAAAATATTATTTAGTTTGCTTGAGTTATTATAATGAATGAATGAATATTTACTAAAAGTTAAAGCGAAATCAGAGACAATGGTGCTCGGATTCATTTTCATATCAGCGATTACTTTAAACGCTTCGAAAAGTGAGTTCAAGTCTTCTTAAGTTAGTTAAATATGTTTTTAAAAAGATCCTTGAACGAAAGATGCTTTTATAAGAAATAAGTGAAACATTATAAGCTTCATTCTCCCATTAAAAAAGTGCTGAGCACCAACTTAAGTCATAATTTGGCATCAGCATTTGCTTTGTCCATTCAAGCATTTCACATAAATTGAAATCTCGTTGCTAATTATTGACATAAAAATGAAAAAAAAAGGGATAGCCAAAATAACAAACAGCTTTTTTTATGGCCAAAAATTGATGTTGCAATAGAGAGAGAGAGAGAGAGAGTGGGAGCAAGATGACAAATAAGGACACATTTTACGCTTAATTAAGCAAGTTCAATAAACCGAGAGAAGCGAAAGGGCCAAAGCGAACAGAGTTTCCCGGAAGGAAGGAAGTTAAGGAAAGAAGTTGGTAACCCTTTTTTTTATTTTGTCATAGTTGTTGTTGTTGTTGTTGTTATTGTTGCCTTTGCCTGCATAATTGCCAGCATAATTCATAAAAAAAAAAAAAACAAATAAGAAAGAAGACGGAAATCATTGACTTTATTTTGCGAGCATTTTTTTTTTTTAGGCTCGTCGAAAGAATACACAAAGGACGCAATGGGATAGAAGTCTTTATTTCTTGTTGTTGTTGTTGTTTGTGTGGCCTGTCTTTGATGGAGAGAGAGAGAGAGAGAGGGGAAGAGAGAGCGTAAGTGGTGGTGCGGTGATTGTGGCGGCAAAAGCTGGTTAAAAAGGACACCAACCGAGAGTCTCATCATCATCATCATCTTCATGATCATCTCTCATCAAATGCACTGCCAGGCCACTTGCTTTTTAATTAAAATCCAAAGTCATTTGCATGAGCTTTGAGAGAAAATTGCCAACCATTTGAAAGGAAAAAGAGGACAGTAGGGAATTGCGTGATGAGGCGGCGGCGGCGGGCGGGTTGGTTAGATGGATGGATGGATGACTGAATGACTGGAGGGAGTGGCTGGCAAGAAGAGTGCCAAGTGGGAAGTATGCATTGTTATGTAAGTAGTTGTGTGAGTGTGTGTGTGTATGTGTTGGTGTGTGTCTGTTGAAGTAGTGGGCGGGGTAAGGACACCATCATTGCCACCACCACCAAGCAACGACCATTATAATCATTATCAATTGCGCTCGCGCTGACAACGAGCTTAACAATAGCAGAGAAAGGCCCAGTCAGAGATAGATGAGATGAGATGAGTCCAAGGGACAACACAGAGGGCGGGCAAAGACGAAGACGAGGACGAGGCGAAGTAGTGTAGGGGCCAGAGACCACAAAATGCTTCTGCAATGCATACAAAGTAGGAAAAGCAACAGCAGCAGTAGCGGCAGTCACGAAGCAGCTGGGCGGAAGGAAGGAAGCGGCCAGCAGCGGAAACGGAAAGCCTTATTAAGCGGAAACATTTCGCCTTTTGCCAGAGACAGACACAGGGAGACAGACTAAAGAGAAAGAGAGAGAGAGACGAGACGAGACGAAAACGGGGACCGACAGCGTTTGCTCATAATTTATGCCAATATTTTACAAGTAGTTCGCCACCAGACTTCATCCCCCCCCCCCCCCCCTCTCGATCCCTTCTCGATGCCCTAGCCTCTTTCCTACTTCGTTTCCTTCTTGTAGTCAAATCAAAAAGCTGCGCTGCCGATTTTATTGCCCTACCGACCAAAAACCAAAGGGAAAAGGACAACGGGTCCTGGTCCTGCTGCTCTCTCTTCCTTGTGGCATATAAATTGAAAAATTGCAATTGGGCGAACGAAACGAAACGAAACGAAACCCAAGTAAAGGAATGAAATGGAAGGAAAGTGTAAGAAATGCTCTCAAAGGATTCGTGGCGGCTTTTGAAGTGTAAATCACAGTGAAAAAGTAATGACAATTTTCCTTCAGCCTGCACATAGTCAAGTGTAATTGGAGTGCACAGAGAGAGAGAGAGAGAGAGAGAGACACAGCGAGACACCGACAGAGAGAGAGATAGAGAATGTGAGACAGACAGGAAGTCAGAGGGACGCTAGGGCGTTAATGTGGAAATTGATATTTACCGTTGGGGTTTACTTCTCCGTTGCGTTTTTTTTTTTCTTCTTGCAAGTAAGCTGACTTAAATGCATTCCACAAGAAATGAAAAGCAATCAACTGGAAGTGGAAACGCTCAAAGTTGAACCCAGCCAGAGATGAAAACATGAGACAAAAGGGCAAGGGTAAAGGGAAAGAGTTGGCAACCATAAACTATACAAAGTTGACAGTTTAGTTAATGAAACATTAGAATGTAAGCTAATCTTGGTTATTCAACAACGTTAATTGAATTTTTACCAAGAGCTAAAGTAATCGAAATCGATTCAACTCGATTGTGCGTCTGAAAGCTAAAACGATAAATACTAAAAAAGTGGGCTGAATCAAAATTAAAATGGATAACACTTCTAGAGAATAGAAAAGAGCTTAGATGGTATTGATATTGATTCAAAGTAATCAATTTTTATAACCGATAAGCGCAAGTTTCTGAAGACAATCGATAATTATCGACAGATTACCCAGGTGATTACGTTAACCTGTCATTAGTTAAACTAGTCAAAGATTATAAAATGCTTCAACTTAGACTTTAAGCAAGCAAAGCATATAGATATTATCAATATTTATCGATAACTTTCTATCGTTATCTGTACCACAATTATCTGTATGCCTTTACATATCCCAAATTGATAGATTAAATAGATATTGAAGTTGACTCTTAGCTTTTGCCTTTCCTTTTTAACATTAAAACAAGCCGCAAAAATATTGAATGTGCTACAAATCGTTACAGCGAAAACCCAACTCAACTCGCAGCAGCTAACGCATTTGTCCTGCTAACTATACAATACAGTTATATATATGTATATATGTATGTATGTATGTATGTATGTATGTGAAGGAACATTTCAAGTTTTCATCGTTGGTTTGTCCTCCAAACAAACCGAAAGTTGCACTCAAGTGCCTATTTATCTTATTAAGACGAGGCCGAGCAGCTTGTTTTGGCTTCTGTTTGGCAATGAGAGGAAGGAACAGAGGCAGGGACACCAAGAACAAGGGCTCAAGGAGCTACTGTTGGGGGGGGGCCAGAGCCATTGTTGAGGCAAGTTGGCAAGGACACAGAGTAGTAGCAGAAGCAGGAGCAGGAGCAACATCATCAGCCGTATTTTACTTTCTTTCTTTCGTTTTTTTTAGTTTGCTTATTAGTTTATTTTGCTGCTTGAAGTAGTTTCTAAGTTTCTGCTAGGGATCCCTCTCTCTCACTTCGCCACTCATTCTACAGTGAGCTGATGCTCCGTTTGTTTTGTTAATTTGATATGGATGCCAGGCCAAAGCGAGAGCCAGTTGGTGGAGGAGGAGGAGGAGGACTGTTGGAGGCGGATTTCGTTGACTTGTCCACTCATACATGTAAGCATGGTGAATGTGAGTAAGCAAACAAAATGAAAATTCTCTCTTGTTGACATGCCATCAGCAGTATCATCATCATCCGCCTCTTCCTCCCTCTCATGCTCTTGCTCCTCCTCTTCTCCATCATCATCATCATCATCCGCATTCGCATTCGCATGAATGTAGGTCTCGTCTCTGTGAGTTTTGCTGAATGCCATGAATACGTTTAAAGTGCTGTGAAAATTTTTCGGTTACCCTAACTCCACACAGATCGTTTTGCCCTCGCTCTGGACTAGTTGTTTGATTTAGTCAAGAGAAGGAATAAGAGAAATTGGGTAACGACTGAAGCTGAGGCGGCAGGGCACACCACACTGGATATGAGAGAGAGAGAGCGAGAAGAGAGCGACGACTGCATGAAAATGTATGCTAATTGGCTTTTGATATTGTGTCCTATGTATGAAATGTGTATATCTGTGTGACTCTCTCTCTCTCTCTCTGTGTGTGAGTGTGTGTGTGTGTGGATGAATGTAATGAGTTTAAAAGTGTAGCAGGGGTCGAGGAGCTGTTTTTGGAGAGGGAGTTGGGAGGAGGAATTGACATCATTTTGTGGTTTCTGCTAGTGCAATGACACACCACTTAAGCTGAGTAGCATCGTATTAGTGGTTAAGCCAAGCAATAATGGGCGTGACTGTTGTTAGGTCACTGCAATGGCGGTTGAATAAACGCCATTTGAATGTAATACGATTTTCATTAAGTGTCAAAAAATATGTCCCAAAAGGTTTAGCAAATTTGGTTTAACAACAACTTTTAAGATTTAACTTTTATTGGCAGAAGAATAAGACTGTTTAAGATGAATTTAGATGGCT
Organism: Drosophila nebulosa; assembly: GCA_024703675.1. Lineage (NCBI taxonomy): Eukaryota > Metazoa > Arthropoda > Insecta > Diptera > Drosophilidae > Drosophila > Drosophila nebulosa. The sequence goes on along the minus strand of CM045725.1, from coordinate 7,776,147 downwards.
TATCTTCAAGCCAAAAGCCTTATCAATATCAATAAATTTCAATTCAATTATGAGATTAAGTAAACGTTATTAGAAGTCATTTGTATCGATCACGATTATAAGCTGAAAGAATGTTAAGTTTTAGATAATTAGAGATGACATTTGCAGTTATCGATAACGATTGGCAGCCATTGCAGAGGTGATTAATCAATGGAGCAGAAAAACCAACTTTTCAAAATGAAACTATTGTCAACAAGAACGGAATATAAGGAATTCTAAAGGCTTTAGTGAAAAATGGAATTCTAAGATTTTATTTGAAACGTCAGATTTACATTAAATTTGAATATATAGTACATATGTACATTTATATGAAAGAATCACATGTGTCTAGTGTCTATATTACTTATAGAATTTATAGCTGTTTTTCGACACTTTTGACATTGGTTTTACCGTTATTTGATTTGTGTATTTCATTTGCGCCAAAAGCAAAAAAATAAAGAAACTTTTTAATCAAAGCGTAAACAAGAACTTTCTATCTAATTTATTAAACTCTCGAAATTTTCTCAACCTCACACCTTAGCCGAAAATTTTCACAATTTGGGGAAAACTCTAACGCACCAAGCTAACTAATACTCACAGTCACACACGCACACACACACACACACACACACAACGAGGAGAGAAAAAACTCATAAATATCGATTTCATTGCGTTTTGCCGCATACATTTCATGGTTATCCAAGGGATTTTTTTTTTTGGGAAGAGGAAGTGGGGAAAAGTACTTCGACTACCAAAAAGTATCGTGTGCGAAATCATCCAACACGCCATGACTAAAAGTTACTAAATTTTCCGGCCGTTTGCGTCATTAATTTCCACAAAACGAAAAAGCAGAGAGAGAGAGAAAAAAAAGAATCCATACACACACAAACACACACACACACACATTGAAAGTGGAGAAGGAAAGCCGAAAAAGCAATCCAATGGCATACGCAGAAATAAAAGACGAAACAGTATAGAATGACTGAGTGAGTGAGTGAAGGAGAAAGAGGATAAAGGAAGTCCAGCGGGTGCGTGGAAAGGGCGGTGTAGGGGAGCAGTAGAAATAATGGGGCACAGCAAAAGTTTCGCGACGAACTGAACGACAAGGACAACGACCAAACGAACAAACGAATGGACGAACGAATGGTGGAACGCCGATGGCCGTGCTCTGATAAGGATAATGGATTTGGACTTCACTTCCACGCAAACGACGACGAGTAAAAGTAAATTTATTCATTGACAATTGAGTTGCGGGCTGCTGAAAATTGAGTTTGAGTTTTGGTTCAGTTCGAGGTTTGGGTCAACAGCAGCAGCCAGCAGTGGCGACATTATTTAGATATCCTCATCGTCATTCCCATTCTCATCACCATAGCCATAGCCATCAGCCCATCGCCATCAGCCCATCGACATCCTCATCGTCAGTTCATCCCAAGTAATTTCAAGTGCCTGCATATTTATTTGCACAAACGCTTTGCTTTATTATTATGTATTCCTATTCCCTGTTATTAGAGTACAAACTTCGAGTCAAGTTCTTCAGAGTTCTTATTTTTTTTTTTTTTTTTTTGCTGTACTTTCAAGTACTTCTCTTTCTTCGCTACGTATTTGAAATATTTCAAAAAGAAACCAAAAAGCAGAAGAGAGTAAGTAAGAGAGAGAAAATGTCAAGTGTACTTTTTGGCTTACCAAAAGTATGCTAAAGGCGGCTGGCACAGAGAGGTTGGGCCGACCTTTTCATTTGACTGAAGCAACAAGCAAACTTATTGAAGTTGTTAAGACTAAAACTGGGCGGGCGTATCAGATTGTGGATTGAAGCAAAGAAATTGAGAAGTTTTTTTCTTTTTTTCAAATCAATTGAATTTATGAGCTTGCATTGATTACAAGGCCAAATTAGAGAAATCTCGCATTTAAATAGTTTGTCTGTATATTCTAATCCCAAAAGTATTTTCTTATAAATAGGTAAATTAGAGAATTTTACTTTAGTGAACTGTAAATTTTTTGTCTTTAAATGCTTAAGCCGCATCAATAATTTTTCATTCTCTTTTGTCAACTGAAAAACATTTGCATAAACTTGACTAAACTGCAATACATACATATCCCACTCAATTTGTTCTTCCTTTTTTTTTTCTTTTCTTTGTCACTCACTCTCTTCTCTCCTCCCACTTATTGTCGGTGTCTTCCTTTTGTGTCCCTCAATTTTCTATCTGAACATTTACATTCCTGCCGCAATACTTCACATGGCCTGTTCTATTTGCTATGTCCTCATTTTATTTTGTACAACATTTTCTGTCTTTTTTTTTTCCTCCTCATTTCTTTTAAATTGCAATACTCTTTAATTGAGGGCATAGTGCTATTGGTTGGCAGTTTGTTAATCTTGAAAATGAGTATATAAATGTGATCTAACTTTTTCAGAAGAATACTTTTTTTTTCGTTTCTAGATTCTTTCTTTTAACATGTGTAGAACCTTTTAAAGCTAAACCACTTTCTTAGAACGAAGCTAAAAATCAAACCTAGTAGGCGGATTTCTTTAATGAAGCGCGATCTAAATAGTTTTAAATTGTTAAATTTGGTTTCCAAGACTCCATTAAGACTTCCTTTTCGAAGGGTATACAACTATCAGCATGACCGAAATGCTTTTGATTTTTGGTCTATTTTATTTTGCCGCATGAAATACTCGTTGCATGTTCTATGTAGCATGTAGTATGAAGAAGTAGTTTGTAGTTGTAGTTGTAGTTGTAGTTGGAGCAGTAGTAAAAGTCGCAATAGGAGATGTTGTCGTTGCCGTCGTCGTTGTCGTTGTCGTCGTCAGCCGTTGATGTTGTAGAAAATCTAGTTCCTGGCAAATGCCACAAAAGATTGATTTTTTTTGTTTTTCTTTTTTGTGCTCTCTGCTACAACTTATTGTTGTTATTGCAGCTGTTGTTTCTTTCTCTGTTTGGCAAACAGCCAGGCACAAATTTGTTTTGAGTGCCCCGGCGACAACGACGACGACAACGACGACAACAAGTCCAGAAAAAGTCTCCAAAAAAATAAGTTGTATATACAGAAAATTCTATATGCTATATATAATATATTCAGCTTTAAAGCAAAAATTTAATAAAACAACAAATTATAAACAAAAGTGTAAAGAGAGAAAGAGAGAGAGAGAGAGAGATGAAAACGCGTAAAAATCAAAACTTTTGCCGCTAGCACAAAACACGTAATAACATTTAAAAAAAGTGCTGATGAGGTTGCAACAACTGCGGCAGCAGCAGCCCACACAAGAGAAGAGCCAAGATGAGGATGATGATGATGATGATGATAATTATAATCAACATTTCATGTTGTCTTCTTCTTTGGCCACAAAACAGACAAAAAAAAAAACCAAAAAAAAACTTTTTGCTGATGCCACACTCTCGCTTTTGGCTGCTGTAACTTCAACGCGGTTATTTATTTTTATGTTGGCGCAAATGAAACATTTTTCGCATTTATTCTTAATTATCCAGCGAATTGTTGGTCGCTCTATAACTCTGTTTTTCTCCCTTCTCCCTTTCTCTCTACCTTTCTCTCACTGTTTGTGTTCTGGTCTTTGTCCCCTCTATCTATATAAATCTAGTTGGCCACACCGAATGTAGCTGCAACAGCTTTCATTACCAAAAGCCGCCCTCAATGTTCTTCTCCCACTCATAGATGGACTCTGTCTCCCTCACTCTCTTTTGTGGTGTCTCCTCCGCACACACACACACACACACAAATACTCGACATACTTTATCATGACACGCGGCGTATTTCAACATATCTTCCTACACTGACAGATGAGCCAACAGCCAACAGCCAGCCAGACAGACAGGACGACTGCAACAGTAGTCCGTACTGTCCTAGACCCTGCTCTTGCACGTCCCTCCCTCCCGCAGCCCCCCTTTCCTCTCACCACCCTTTCCACTTCCTTGCCTCTCATCAGTGTGAGAAGTGTGTCCATCTGTCTGGTCGTCGTCTGTTTTGAACATATGACAGTTTAATTTACTTTTATTTTGTTGTGGATTGCATTCCCTACACCACACACACACACACACACCCACATACACACAGGAAGAGAACGGCAGAGAGAGAGAGAGAGATTGAGAGGAAGAGAGACTAAAAAGTTGTTGCTGCTTTTTTGCCCGCATTCGTTTTAAAGTTTATGTTTATGTCATTTAATTTCAATTATTTTTTCGGTTTTCCACAGCTCAAGCCACTCCCTCTCCATCTCTGTTCCCCTCTTCACCTTCTTCTCCTCCTCTTCCTCCTCCTCCTCCTCTTCCTCCTCCTCCTCCTCTTCCTCCTCCTCCTCCCGCCACCTTCACCACCATAGTAGTAATTTATGTTAAACTGTGAGTTATTAGAATTTATGGCCAAGTGCTGGCAAAAATTGTTTGTTTCGCCTAGCAAACGGCCCATGAAAATTTGCTAATGGCTGGCACAAATTTTTCAGTTTAACATTTTTAGCACTTTGTATTGTTTTTTCTTTTTTTTTTTTTTCTTCCCAAATATAAATATATGTACATGGAAAAGCAATCAAGAGTAACAAAAACTGGGAAATGGGAGAGAGAAAAATGTTGTCTCAAAAAGAATTCGTACAATGACAGCGAGAAGACAAAATCAACGCGACTGTCTCTCTCTCTCTCTCTCTCTCTCTCTCTCGCTTTTTCTCTCACTTACTCCCCCTGACTGACAACCGACAAATGAGTAAAAAGTCCTGGGGATTCCAATACAGACAATAGCACAGCCTGCTGGTCTATCTATCCATCTATTGGGCGGGACACAGACGGCCATTCTGGCTATAATCGTCTAGCATTTCTGTCAGAGAGGCAACTGTTCTGCATGAATAGAATTTCTATACCCTGCAATTTTTTTTTTGATGGCCTGAAAGAGAAGAATGCTTATTTGCATTGAGGTGGGACAGAAAGAATTGCAATCGATAACAAATCGATATTCCATTGCAATTAGTATTGCCAGATTTGGTCTCTGTCCAAGTTGTTAGCGAATTACCCCAGGGTCTGATATACTGGTAAATCTAACTCATTGAGACAATAGCAATATTTTACTCCCAAAGGTAGACTATGGAAATGTTGAATTTCGCTAAACAGAAATCAGCGCAAAGTATGGAATTATTATTTCATCTTCTTATTGAAGTTTAACTAGATGAAAAGTATAATAAATTGTTGGGAGAAAAGATAAAGCGACTAATGCAAGAACTGGCCAAAATCTTAGCCTCTTAATATCTGGTAATACTATTCACAGACTATTGGTAGCAACAATTAGTCTCTTTGGCTCACTAAGCTTTAGTGAAACTTAAAGATATATTTTCAGTGACAGAATTAAAGAGGCGGAAAAGAAAGACCTGAAAGCCATTGTGGAAACATGAAAGACAGCTGGTAGAATTGGAGGACGAGCATTCCATCCAGTCTATGCACAAGATGGGTAACAAGAGTTCTAACCAAATAGAGCGAATCTTACAAGATCCTTTCATTCCATGATATTTGAATACGAAGCCAAGGTTAGTTTTCCTTCAACTAAGAATATGATCTATAGGGTAACTCAAAGTCGTGGCAAATGTGTTGGCCAATCCAGGCATATTGCCTTCTCTGATAAGCATATAAAAAAGCTGCAGCAGCAACAGCAACACAAACAAAAATGAAAAATCTGGCAACTTTTCGATAAAAAAAAATAACCAATATAAGCAAAAAGAAGAAACATAGAGAGAGGAGAGGAGAGAGGGGGCGTTAAAGAGTGTATGAGAGGCACTGAAAGCGAGTGAAATTGTGAGTGAGTGAGTGAAAAGTCTTGCCATGCAAATAGATGTCTGCACCACAATTGTGGCTAAAAATTTCGCCTCATCTCACTTACCACTCTTCCTCACTCTCGCTCGATTTCTCTCTCTCTCTCTCTTGCGTTTAGGTTTTTCCTTTTTGCTGCGTTTCGTTTTTCTTTATTTTTTTTTTTTTTGCTTCCAGTTAGTTGGCAGCTTCAACACACAAATTCTTATTTTTCGTATTATTTTTTTTTTTGTGCTTTTCTTTGGCTCTCAAGAGATTTGTTTTGTTTTCGTGCACTTGTTTACTGCGTCTTTTGTACCAAATAGAAGTAGCAGCTACTACAACAATGCAGCGCCATTCCCTTAACTCCTCAATCTCCCCCCCCCCCCCACCTTACCACACACACACACACACACACATGAAGCTAGAAGCTTGCTTACTTTACAGCTCTGGGGGATTTTCTCGTTTTTGTTTTATTTTTTTGCTCTTTTGCAACACACCAGAAAGAAGACAAAAATGTAAATTTACATTAGACTCAAGTAAATTTAAATAATGCGCGTAAAATTTACTACTTTTCCCGAGTAGCATTTCCGCCAACAGAGAAAGAGAGAGAGAGAAAGATGGGCGGAGAAAGAAGCTTTAGATAACAGTTATGGCATTGCCTCTACGTTCGTTCGCCGCTTGGGCGACATTTTTTTTTTTTGTTGTTGAAGAAGCTTAGAAAATATGTTGACAAGCATAAAGCAGCTGAAAGAAATGCTCAGAGTTTTGCTTAAGGAAATGTTAGAAAATGTGACAACAGGAACGAAAAGCAAAGCAGCAGAGGTGAGGTGAGCGCAAAGAGCACAGAGGATTTTCAATTGGAAAATTCGAACAACATACAAATACAGTTGAACTTGCAAAAATGAGATCAAGTGGGTTAAAAGGCGGTCATAAAGGATCTAAAGATGCAATTTTTTTACATTAAGGCTAATATATTACAGTGTTTCAGGGCCAAATGTAAATTGACCAGATTGGGCATTGTTTAGCCTAAGCTTTGGTTGTTTGAGTTAGTCCTTGAAGTTGCGCTAAATGTCTTCATGACATCCTTTTAAATACCTAAACCCTTAGTTTGAATTTCTTCCCTTTATATTTTTTATCTGACCTTCAAAAGTGCCAAACACTACCTCAATAGCTTTTTCATCGAAATGCTTTTCCTAGAATTACTTCTCTATCAGTTCGTGGAAAAGTGTTTATCAAATTTTTCCATGAATGCCTTACCCATGGTGTCCTTTCACTCGTCTAAAAACAAAGACCTTGTGACAGACACAAGAATAATTCATTTACAGCTCTAGAGAAAGGACTCTACCAATACTTGTTAACCTTTTTGCACTGCTTCACTTTTGGAAATTAGTTTTCCAACCTGTAGCACACACACACACACAATTTTCTCTCGGCCGGCTGGAAATTCAGCGAAAAAAAAATGGCATTCCCATCACCCCCCCACACTTGTGCTCTCTCTCATCCACTCCTCCAATGTTAAGCCTCAGCCGGTGATCACAAAATCCACATGCATTTTTCATGCTTTGTCAAATAAACACAGAACATCTACATACATATAGATGACAAAGAGACAACAAAAGATAGAAAAAACGTAACGAAACGAAACGAAACGAAGCGATAGGGAAACTCATACTCAAGAGACAATTTTTTTTCTTTGGCTAGACGTTAGAAAATCGTGCCTGGGTTAGGTTATATGTTTATTTTTTTATTTTTTTTTTTTTTTCTTGCTCGCTACTTTTTGGTTATGGGCCCCAAAACATGGAAGGCGGACAAAGTTTTTTTGGTACCAAAGAGCGCTTTTTCTTGCCGAATTTTTTTTAGAACGAAGCGTAACAGGAAAAAATCAACAAGATGCCGCTGAGAGAAGCAGCAGCAGCAGCAGAAGGACGGCAATGGAAAAGGACCATGGAGTAGGTTAAAGATAAGGACAGTGAGGGAGGTGATACTAGCTTGAAAAAGCTTGTCTAATAAAAGTCTAGTCGACATTATTTTCAACCCTCAGTCGAATTATACACAGTTTGATCCGTTTCCACTTCCCCTCCCCCTCATACGGTTTGGTCTTAGCTTCTCTGGTTTCGCGACAACCCCAGGCAAAAGATGTGAACTTCTATGGTCGTCGTTCTGGGGTCGGTGGTCCTGGCAATGCAATTTTCGTGCATGACGCAAAAACGTGGCTTGAATAGCCAAGTAAGTCCCACATTATAAATAAATAAGTAAGCAGCAGCAGCGGCAGCAGCAGCAGAGCCTCAGAGCTCAAGACCAGAAAAAAAAATTCAGGCAAGACGGCAAAAAAAAAAAACAGAACACCCAAACAAAGTAAAGAAACTACCCTCTCTCCACCCCTCTCTCTCTCATTCTCTCTCTCTCTCTCTCTGTCGATAACAAGAAGGGGAGAAGAAAGAAAAGTAGAAATGATATTAAGGCAAGCGAGGAAAACATTTTAACAAGTCAATAACATGTCAAGTGAAAACTTTTTTAATATTTTTAAATTGTTGTGTGTGGTCCCAGAAACAAACTTTAGCCGTCAACTCGTTTGGCCCCGCCAAAAAAAAAGAAAACCAAAACGCAAAAACGAAAACTTCCTTCCACCACTCTACTCTGCAGGATCTTATCCACGCTCCACCCGCACATCCCGTCAGCATTCCATACATAAATATGAAAATTTTTACACAGACGCGTGTCTGACAGGGCAATTAATCAAAAATTTACCATAATTTTTTACGCTACTCAAAAATGAATCTGTTGGATTTTGTCTTGTGTGACATTCTTTGGCTTCGCCATTCTCCAAAATTTTTGTTGCTTTCTTTTTTTTTTTTTTTTTTGTTGGTTTTCTGTTCGTCATGCGTTTGAGATTTGTTGTCTTTTTAGCTAACAAAAGATTCAAGGATTTGTCTATTAGAGAATGACATCTTTACAAGCCAAAAGATGACAAAAGTGCTTTCTGTAAGTGTGTTTATGTGGTGGATTGTGAGAGTTTCCACACAAATATTGAATGACATGGGGGAAAATGGATGGAAAATAGCCACACAATGCGCGGGGCTACAAAAATGTGTTTAAAGGCAATTGGTTTTTCTTTAAAGTCAAATGTTTCTAATAATTCACAAAAGGCACTAGTAATGGGTTAAGGAGGATTCCCTTTTTTTCTTGAAGTTATGAACTTTAGTTGCTTGATTTAGCATAAGGAGTTTAGTTTTTATAAGTTTTACTATAATTACTCACGTAGAAGGAAAGGAATGTACATTTTAATCAAATGGAAGAGGTCTAGTAAAGGGATAAGCAAGTATTTTAATAAAGAAGAGAAACTACTAAATAAATTTACAATGTTTATGCTTAGCAAAGGTCATCTTTGAACTGTTTATTGCAATTCTGAATTCATGTGTTTGTTTTTCACAATCTTTCGACTCGAAAAAGAACAGTAAAGTAAAATAATATATTCATAAAACATAATTTAACTTGGTACATTAACGTCTAAGGGAAAAAAATGAGTATACTTCTAAAAATTTAAAACAGAAATGCAGAAAAAGCAAAGGAATCCTACATAAAATAAGCAGGAGTGGGAGAAGGTCCAAAAAAGAGTGTCTCATTTCGATGCGAGAAAAGGCGAAGCTCAATATGGCTGCTCCTCAAATATTTTTTGTTGTCCTTCTCTTAGTAAAAAATATAAGTTCAGAAAACAAAGCTTCGTTTAATTGGACAAAAAGTTAATCATTTCAAGTCTTAAAATACTCAAACGTTGATTCTAAGACGTTGATAAGTTTTTTTTTTAAATTTTGGTCAATTGCTAACATGTTTCTCTATATATTCATGACCTACTCTAACTTAATTTGAGTGCCTGTTCATACTTTTTTTTAGCATAATCCTTGTTAGTCCATACTTCAACTCGTTTTCCTTTGTCCACCTCATAGATTACTTTTATGTCTTATGACTATTTATTTGTATAGATTTATGTGAACCCTTTTATATTTATATTCATGTGAAACGTATAATTTTCTATAATATTCTGTGCTCTCTCTCTCTCTCTCTCGTTTACATTGTAATCTCCAAAAGTGACTCCTTTTCACTTGCATTCCACATATGGCCAATTACATTTCTGCTTCGGGTGTGCAGTACTCTCAAAAAACTAAACACTTAAGTTGATTACTTTTTGGCTGGACTTGCACCTGCACATTTCAGAGTGAGTGAGTGTTAGTGAGAGGGGTAGAGAGAAAGGGGGAGAGAAAAAAGCATTTGCCATTTGCTTCTACTTCACTTTACTCGCATCAGTTTTTGCCCTTTTCAATATTAATTTCAATAAATCAACAAGTGCATTTGGTTAAATTAAGAAACTTTTCCATATACTTTAGCTCTACTCCTCTCGCTCAATATGCCTCTCTCCTTCTCTCTCTCTCTTCATCTGAATTTTCTTGGCTTTTTTTTTATTTTTGTTGAATGCCATCTTCAATTTTCAACTGCTGCAACTAAAAACTTCGTTTAGTTGCATGAATCAACACAAACTAGGCAATAATGCGCCATGAAGCATGCAGCAAAAAAGAAAGAGCAAGACAAAACTTGCAACCAACAGAGATGGATGAACCAGAGAGAGAGAGAGAGAGAGAGAGTATGTGTGTGTGTGTGTGTGTGTGTGTGGGTGTGTGGAAGGTCTGCAAAATCAAGCAGAAAATATTTGCAAAACTTTTCACATTCAAATACGTTTACTTAATGTATTAAAATGTTCTACAGCAAGCGCCAGTTGCAGTCGAAGTGGCAGCCAGCATTGATTATGATGAGAAAATTCCTTTTCTTTGTGGGAGTGGTTATGGCAAAAGGCTACATCATCCTCTGGCTTGATGAGTTATATGAGTTTTGTAAGACATTATACAAATGTGGCCAGAGACGAGGCGCATGGGGGGAGGGGGGCCGTGGGACTTTTTGATTTTATTAAAAAAGAAAAGTCAGGTTGCGGGTGCAGTTAGTGGAAAAAGTAAAGTTCAACTGTCATTTTTTTGTTTTTGTCTTGCTTTTGCAACCAAAACACAAAAAAATAAAAAAGTGCCTCGAAGTTTTACTTATGAACTTTTCTACCCCCCCCCCCCCCCCCCCCTTCAACCATAAGTGTAGGAGTGTGTGTGTGTAACTTAATGTCTGCTTTTTACGTATTTTTCATACTTTTTTCACCCCCAAAACTGCAACCACTCACCACTCCCCTCTCTCTCTCTCTCTCTCTTGCTGTTGCCGTTTAAAGTTTCTCTACTTTTAACATTTTTCTACTTCAAGTGAAAAAAAATTATATAAAATCAGCGCAAAGTTTTAGCCCCACCAAAAAAAAACAAAAAAATAAACGAAACCAATATGCGTGAGACTGTGTGTGTGTGCGTGTTTGAGTGTATGTGTGAGCAGTCAAAGTTTTCCTTTTTTTTTCTGGGAGAGAATGCGTCATGTTTCTTGGCTTTCTTTCTTTCTTTCTCTTTTTTTTAGCCACTGTGGCAAATATCATTATTCTTGTCGTTTTGCTGCCTTAAGCGATTTTCGTAAGGACTTTTCTTTAGATTTTTTCTATTTTTTTTTTTTTTGTTGTTGGTGTCATGAAAAATGTTAGAGCCGAACTAAAACTTACACAAAAGTCATAGAGTGGACGCCAAAAAAAAACTCACCTAAAAAGAGAAGAGCCAAAAGAGAGAATTTCATGTTATTAGTTAAAGTGTCAAAGAGGAGACTAAAAATCAATTAAATTTCATTTAAATCTGATGATGCCCATACAAAATTTAGCTTTAAGCTAAAGCAACACAAAGTACAGTTGTGCTGTAATTTAGTTCGGTTCGGTGAGGTCCTTTGCTTCAGTTGGTAAACACATGAAGTTTATTAAAGTGCAGCCAACTGAAGCTTGGTTAATAACACCAGCACAGCCCACATACCACACCCACCCACACACACACCCACACACACACACACACCCACCCACACACACGCACACGCAACTAGAGAACTAAATAATGGCTAATTTACGTGAGTGTGTGTTTGTGTGTGTGTGTGCGTGTGTTTATATTGAGGTTAGGTTGATTCCTATGACCTGACTAGCTAGCTAGCTAGCAACGTGCAAAAGTTTGCCATGTAACTTATTGACCTTTTGGCCATTTTGGCGACGCTTTGCTTAGCCCTCTACTTGAGTGTGTCTGTGTGTGTGTGTGTGTGTGTGTGTGTGTGTGTGGGTTTCCACTTTCCTCATCTTGGGTCAACATTTGTACACCCGAAATGAAGTTGTATTGCCAAGCATATGGTGCAAATTAGTTAAGCTTTATGTGGTGAGAGAGAAAAGAGATGAAAATCTAAAGCCAATTGCATTATGCAATTTAAGATCTGGGCAGGAGAAATCCCGCCCCTCTTTGTTATGGTGTCTCTACATCTCTGTATATCCCACACTTTTTGCAATTCGTAGAACAATGTGGTATTTGTTTAGCTAACAAACCAAAAGAGAACCAGGGCAACAAACAGCTGCCAATTTGATTTCTTTTTCCGCCGCTGCCGCTGTCATTCCACAGTCTCAGAGCCAGATCCCGCCCCCAGCCCAGTTTCCTGCCTGACATCAGGCACCCCCTCCCCACCAACCTAACCTCCTCGCTCCCTCTTGCAAATGGTCTACAGTTTGCCAAAAATCAAATGCAATCAGCGAAAACAAATAATGGCATAACGTGCCATAGCACGGAAATGAGAGAGAGTGTGTGGAACGTGTGTGTGTGTGTGTGTGTGTGTGTGTGTGTTCAGCAATGGTAAATGCAAATAAATGCACTTCGAGCTAATAAATATTGAAAGTGGTTTAAACAAATCGGTAAATAAGACCACTTCAACAATAATACAAAAATATAAAAAATATAAAAGAATCTATACAAATCCGGAAACAATAACAACAACAACAAACACTTACGGCCAACACAAAAATATCAAAAATCATAAAAAATGTATCAAAAACACAAAAAACTCAAATGTTAAATGCAATTTATGTATCGTCACAGAAACACTACTAACAAAATTCATAATGGTTAAATGGTTAAGTGAAAGAGGCTTAAAATGTATTGTTCAAATTAATTTCAATATGGAAAATTAAAAAAAAAAAGTATCTATTGTGATTATAGATATTTAAAGGAAATTTAATAGAAGATTTAGTATGGAAAAGCTGGTTTATAAGAAGTAAAGAAGCTGAAGAAGTGATATCAGCTCAAATATCTTTTCATGCTTAACTATTTTAAGAATATTCTTTGATAAACACTTTGATTAACGCTGAATTGGCTTACATATATATATATCTACTAGTTGCATTTTATTCTTAAAGATATATCTTATAGGGTCAGTTTGTATTAGTATTTTTCTGACATTGCTGCTTTTGAAATTTTACAGATTTCTGTTCATGCTTTTCAAAAAAAAAAAAGAAAAATAATTTGCTTTATTTAACTACTAACCCTGAAAAGTCTTCTACAATTACATCTATAATCGTTGCTTTCTCTAATTTAAAAAAAAAAAATATTACATTTTCTCTATATTTGGATTTTCATTTTTAGTTAGTTCAAAAAAGTGTGGTTACAGTCAGTCATTCTTTATTTTTGGTATGTAGAATTTAATATGCAAGATGAAAGCACAGAAAAGAAGAAAAAGAGAGAGAGAGAGAGAGGGGGAGGGACTGAGGCGAGGCCTTGCTTTATATATATATATATTGTGTTGGCGTGGCTCGTGGTTTACTATATATTTACATTCACATCAAGAGTCGGAGTCAGAGTCAGAGTCAGAGCCAGAGCCAGAGCCAGAAGCTGTTGCCGTCCGTTGATGCTGCTGATGCTGCTGCTCTGTGTGTGTGTGTGTTTGTGTGTGTGTGTGTACGTGTGTTTGTTGTTTTCATTTTGCTTGTTGCAAGTGGAATTTACTTTTTTGTGACCTAACGCCCACTTGGTAGCCGCACTACAGAACCACGCCCATTGAGTTTGGCCTAGGCAAGAGAAGGAGAGATGGATTCGTGGTCGTCGTCTCTGGTCGTGGACGCGCGTAAATTTAAATTAGCAGCAACACCGCACACACACACACACACACACATAGAGAGAGACACATATATTACTGGTCTGGTCTGGTCTGCTCAGATCCTGTGTACATATATATATATAAAATTACGCATACGCCACGTTGCACCACATTTTGACTACTTCATTACCATGTTTAATCAGATCATTGCGTGTGGCTGCTGCCATCTCTTTTACTGTCTCATCTCTTGCCACTCTCTCTCTCTGTCTCTCTCTGCTGCATTCATTTAAATGTTGTGCATTAATATTTTACACACACACACTCTCACTCTCACACACACACACTCCACACACTTGATTCTCCTCATCTATGTGTAGTTTTAGTGTTTTAAATAACAATTTGGTTTAGCATAAATTTACGCATGTTCCGAGGGCAAAAACTTTATGTTTGTGCTTTTTGTTGCTTTACGGTTTGTGTTTCGTTGTTGTTGTTGTTGTTGGTGTTAGTGCTATTGCCTTTTGCACATAATTGTTGGTAGCAATTGTTATTGTTTTCCCTCGTAATTTGTTGTTGATGCTCGAAGGGCAAAAGCAAACGAGTGGGAGAAAGAGAGAGAGAGAGACGGATAAGGATGACGAGGCAGCAGCAGCAGATGGCCAAAAATTCAATTGATGGGCCCAAGCTCCAATGGGAAATTGTTTGAATTTGACTTTTGGTATTTAGTAAATTTCCAAGTTGGCTAAATGCAAATTAAAGTTGACTTTTGGTTTGTGTCCGATTTGCCTGATGGTCTGGCAAATATCTCAATGACTTGAGAGAGACTACTGACTGCTTTCAGTTAATGTTGAATTTTGGAAGGGGGCAAAGTTTTTATAAATTCATAAAGAGTTATATTCTCTTTGAGTAAGAAAGAAATTAAACAACTACAATTTGCTCACTCTGATTTTTAGAGAATGCAACGAAAGACTTAAACAGGCAGTATATACATTATTTAAAGACCTCTTAGATTATGAATATATACTTTATAAGGTTTAAATCTCCATTTAAGATAACTATTTATACTTTGGAGAACGTAAAAATGGAAACAGCAAATGAAATATAGTTAAGTTGATCATTATTATTTTTTTTTTCATCAAGAAGTTTCATATTTTTATTCCTAATAAACACAACAAAAAGGTGTAACAAGAAGAGATTTCAAAATCAAAATTCCTTAGATATTTTGCTAGGCGCACAAATTCTATATTGTATGCATTACTCTATTCTTTCTTCCTTTTACTCCTTTTTCTATTCTTTTTCCCCCATTGTCACTGTTTTTTTTTTCTTGCTGGTTGGTTTTTTTTTTTTATCATTATCATTATCACAATTCGCCGCACAAAGAGTTGAACCAACAAGCGACAAATATTTCACATTGTTTTTTGGAGGAACAATAAAAACTTTTTTTTTGCCAGTTACCATATTGTTGGCCATATGCACACTTTCTCTCACTCTCTTACCCCTCTCTCTCTCTCTCTCGCTCACACTGTATGAAAGGCCTGGCTGTGTATACTTTTTGCATATCAAACTGAAAATTAACACAATAATAGCCAGGACAAAGTCATACAACAGACAAAAAAGGGTACAAAAACACACACAGAGAGAGAGAGAGAGAGCGAGAGCGAGAGCGAGAAAGGAGTAGAAGGGGAAGCAGAGAGGCAGAGAGAGAGAGAGACAGAGACAGAGAAAATGGCAGACAGACAGAGAGAGATATGCAAATGGCATAGAAATGTGGTCGTCGAGTCCGGTTTCATTTCGTTAGAATGAAGATGAGACGGGTTTGGGGGAACAAGGAGGAGAACAGCATATAAATTATAACACCGGTGTGTCTATTAAAATGATTGTATCCGCTCGATTATGCACACACAGAATGAAACAGAGATACACACACACACACACACACAGAGAGAAAGAGAAAGAGGGAGAGGGAGTAAACAAAATCTCCAACACTGAATATAGAGTAGAAACTTTTTGACTTCATCATCATATACATACATAGTTTGTATCTGTAATTTCCATTTTGAAAACACCTCACTCTACCCCCTCTCTCTTCCTATATATCCCTCTACCTATACTCCATGGTTTATTTTCACTTTGTATTTGAGTTGATATTATGCTGTTTTGACAGCTAATTAGTTACGTTCAAATATGCATAAAATCTAAACTTATTCACATAAAGCCAACACATTTCATTTGCCTCGTTATTCTTTTTCATACTGCGGAGAGAAGAGAAGAGGAGAGGTGAAATGAAGTTGAAGGAAATAAACCAAATTGCCAGCCTCTTAATTTTCCCTTCCACTTTCCACTTTCCTCAATACCAAGATCAAGACAATAATTAATCGGACGGAGTGTGCACGCTGCGGCGGCGATAGCAGCAGGGCCAAGTTGGGTATGTTTGCAGGTAACTACCAACAAAAACCGCAAAGAGGCAAAATTCTGTACAACTGCAGCTAATAAATTTCAGATAAGACAGGCCTAAAAGTATGCAATGTGCTCTCATGCAGTTTTGTAGACCCATTTCAAGGGTTTCTTCTTTAATATATGTATGTAGACCCTCCTCCTTCTCTTCTAACCTAAACACACTCACTCAGCTCACGCTTGCTCTATCTAACCGCAAGTGCATCAACTTGCCAAAGTTCCTGCCATTCAAAATAAATGAGCTAAATAAGCAGACTGACATGAGCAAAGACAACAACAACAACAACAACAACAACAACAAAATGCATTATAGAAAAGCCAAGTGCAATGAGCAAGCTACACCTACAAATATACTAACGAGGGGAGTGCGAAAAGTAAGTGAATACTTAAACGGGAAGCTGTTCAAACACTTAAGACAATTTGGAATAAAATAAATAGGAATTTAACCACTTAAATCTCTTTTAACGTATGAGTTTACGTTTAACAAGAAGAAGAGCGGTTCAAGCAGCGCTTTAGTAAGTGAAATTTCTTTAGAATCGTTGTGAATCGAAAGTTCAGGTAACGAAAATAACAACGAAAACAAAATCCAAAATAAAATGTGAGCTTTTGATCAAAATAGTCATTTGAATGTTGTGTTAAGCGGAGGAGGGGCTACCTACCGAGGGGAAAAGGTAAAAAATCTTTTAAACTGGGTTAAAAACGTTTTTCAATTAAAAGTTTGCAAGTAGAAACAGAAAAAAGGACTCTAATTTAAATAAATTGCTACTTTCAGACAAGTATCATAAACAAGAAACTGCCAAGAAATCTTGAGCAGTTTTGGACCATTTGTAATTTATTTAGTACTTTCTCTTCGATTGCCCCTCGTAGATATTGAGTGAGTGTATGTATGTAGACATGTTTAAGCTTATAATGTTTTGGTGTTGTGTTTTGTGTTTTGTGTCTGCGGAGTTTGTTTTAACTATCAATTAAAGCGCCTCGATGCTAATTATGTTCTTGCCCCTTCTGCCTCATGCATGCAGCATCATCATCTCTTTTCTTCATTATTCTCCTTGTCTCTCTGTCTCTCTCTCTTTCTCTCTCTCGATTTCTCTGTCTCGCTTTATTGCTGCCATTTGGTGTGTGTCTCCATGCTTATCTTCCATGTCAGCAACAGAGGCCATAACTTTTCAATGCGGTTTCTCTGATGTCAAAACGTTCTCTCTCACTCATTATCCTTCTCTTGCTCTCTCTCTCTCTCTGTCTGCGATATCGCTCACTCTCTCTCTCTCTCTTTCTCTTATATATTTATATGAATATGTATATTGCCTAGTGCATTTGGTTAGCGTTTCTAGTTCTTATTGTTTGACTTGAAATTAGTCAAATATTTGTTTGTGCCATTGTCTCTGCGTGCTTGTGCGTCTCCCCCCCCCCCCCCCCGCTCTTGCCATCTCTTTCTGGCTGATGATTTATGTTTTATTGTTGTTGTTGTTGTTATTGATGTGCATAAATCAGGACAAAAGCACACGAGATAGAAATAGATAGAGATAGAGAGCAATAGACGTAGCAGAATAGGCGATAGTCCCATGCTTAGCATATGTCAAAATGACCAGCACACCAAGCTCCAGGATAATGAGTTAAAGTCAATAATAATGGCAATTGGTTCGCTTGTTGGTTGGTTGGAAGAACGGATGAATGGATGAATGGATGAATGGATGGATGGACAGACAATTGTCGTTTGGCTGGCTTGAATAAGCTTTTGGGCCATAAATTGAGTAATTAATCGTTGACTAACGTTTACACACAGTTATCGGTGATAATTAATCGTCATATAAATGTTATAAATTTTCATCCTATTTACTGGCAAAATCTTCATTTGATACTATTTACAATAACTATTTAAAAAAGCAAATGTATTTAGTAATCAACCCTAATCGAAATCTAAATTTTTCAAAAATCGTTTATCGATTTATGCTACTTTCGATTAATTAGAGAGATGCAGATGGCAAGGTTATAATGCTTAGCTGGTATTAAGAAACTGACCTTTTATCAGCTGCTAACAATTATGTAAATGTGTGAATAAAGTCGGTAAATTTATATTTAATTAAAAGCGGTTATCGATAAATAAGAAACTGGGAAACTTGTAAGGCTTGATCAGTTGTGAGAAATAGATAGTTGGTTCGGGTTAAATTTATTTGTTTGATCAACGCTTAAAAAAGTAAAATATTCCCATTTCGATTTCATTTAAAATTTATACTTTGATTTATAGCTATTAATCAAAGACTATGGTAATTGCTTTGATTTAAGAGGTTATACTGGTTTAAATTTATGGACCAAAGCCCAAGAATTGAAATCTTCTCTTCTTAAATCATAAAGGTATCGATAACTCGATCAGATTACTCAGTTATCTAAGCTGTAATGTGAACAAATACATTAAATCGATAACAAGTTCGATTGCCAAATCGAAATCAATTTGCTAGGCATTCAAGTAAATATAATAAAAGTTTGAATTAAGATCTTTAACTCGCATTAATATTGTTGTTTAATATTTTAGACGACAACAAGCAATTAAATATTTGAAATTCCATTGCAATTTCTAAATGCTGTCCTACCCATTATGTTAGTTAATCTTTAATATCAACTCGGCCACTTAAAATTGCTTGTCATACTCATTTTTTTTTTTGTTTTTATTCATGAACAATTTAATTGTAAATTAAACAAAAAAAAAAGTCGAACCAGAGAACAGGAGCAACAACAATATGAACAACGCGAACAGCAACAAGAAGCAAGTGGCAATATAATTTAATTAACAATATACAGAAGCAATCGGTTGAGTATGAAAACGAATGAAAAAAAAAAACCAACAACAAAAAATATATATAAAAATGTGAAAACAATGAGCCAAAAAGAGAAGAGAAGAGCAGAGAGAAAGATAAAAAGAGAGAAGATCGAAAAAACGAATTATATGAAATTAAGTTATGATGGGAAAATTATGAAATATATATAATGGATGGATGCTGAGGCTATTGATGGAACTGACCAGCATAATTATAATGCACATCACCGCTTGGACACTGGACTACAGTGGAACCAAAGCGACCTGAGCGGGTGTGGCAGGCAGGCAGGCAATGAGAGATAAATATCAGCGATTAATTTGAAATTTATTGCTTGCATTTAATAATTTATTAGTGAATGTGTGAGAGAGAGCAGGAGAGAGAAAGAGAGAGAGAAAGAGAGAGCGAGAGAGAGATAGTCAATGAGCTTGGCTTTGTTCTTCTTATTATTGTCGTTGTTGTTGTTGTTGTTGCTATTGCAATTTATGTTTCTTGCTGCACAAACACACACGCACACACATATTACGTATACGCCGCATTGTTCGCTCTTGCAACACAGCAAGCGCAAAATGTTAATCGCCTGATTCGGCCTCTGCCTCTGCCCTTTGGCTTTGCTGCATCACCACCGCCAGCACCACAACAACAACAACAACAAGGGCAGAGAAGTTGGTGGGTGGATGGGTGTGTGAGTGTTTGGGTAGGGGAAGGGTAATGGGGGTCTGCTGGTGGCAAACACAATTGCATTTAAATTGCATGCATCGTTGTTTGACTTTTGGGGCTATTTGTGTGTGCAAGTTTTCGCTGCCATGCCCCATAAATAAAATGCAAACAACTCAATTTGCGATGCTTGTGTATGCCACAGAGAAAGGGAGAGAGAGAGAGAGAGAGAGAGAGAGAGAGAAAGAGAGAGGGGGAGACAATGTACAGCAACGGAAGACAGAGGTGAGGATGTGGTTGTTGGTGGTGCTGCTGCTGCTGCATTTGGTTTACTTCTACCAACCTGTGCATATATTTTTAAAGTCAACTTTCATATTTAATGAGCCGGGGGATTATAAAATTTACGTAAAGAAGGTCAGAGGTTACGCGGAAGGTAAGACTATTTAAAAATGTATAGCAACCAAATCAATAATTTTATCAATATATACTATAGACAGGGTGACAAATAAATGACTCGACAAGACAAGTAAACACCCAAAAGGAAACTACTGCAAGGTGACTTCAAATGGGGCAGAGAGAGAGAGAGAGAGGGAAAGAGAGATGTCCTTAGAATATCTAACCTGTCTTTCCTTCACTTTAGTTGACTTTAGTTCCATTTCTCTAGTCCTTTCACTTCACTTTTGGTTCCCATTTAATTTCAATATTCCCGACAACATTTCCAGTAATTAATCACTTTTTTTTTTAAAAGAGGAAGACAGCACCCTGTATGTATGGTTATAAGAAGCCTTATCCACTCACAAACCCCGCAACAAATCTCTTTACATCAATTTGCTAATCTTGGCTAATTATTGAAGCTCAGCTGCAAACAAAAACCAAAAAAAAAAGAAAAAGATTTTGGTAACAAAAAAAAAGAAAAAAAGCTGGCTAAAGGGAAAAACCGAAACCCAACTCTTCTTTGCTTATGTCCCTCTCTCTCTTTCTTTTTTTTTTGTCGACATTTTCATAGATTTAAACAAAAAACTTTTTAATTAAAAACTTTTTTCTGCACTCCACTTTGTTTTGCATGGCGTTTCTTTTGGGGTTTTTTTTATTTTTTGGTATTTATTTTTTATGCGTCTTTTGGCTGGCATTTGTCTGACGTTTCTACCTCCCCCTCCCCGCCCCCACCAAAGGGCTGTTTTGTGGGGTAACCACAGAAAAAAACACAAGCAACAGCAACAGCAGCAGCTACTGCGGTGGCAACAATTAAAAGTGCGCCACTTCTGGGAGGCGGCAGCAATGGTTTGTGGGCGTGGCAACAACATCAGCACTTAATGTCACATTTCATTAGCCGCACACAAGAAAAGAGCGGAAAACGCGAGCTAAAAAAATTGAGAAGAAAAATACTTAGCCAAAGGCAGGGAGTAGGTGGGGGGAGTGGGGGGGGGGGGGGCGAGAACTTGTTTTCGTTTTGAGTGGCCAATAAAGAAAATGTGTGCATATCTTGTGGCGCTTAATGGCAAAACGAATCTCGAAATTCAATGGAAAGAAGTTTCTACTTGAATTTAAAACTAGTTAAAAACAATTTTTTTTTTTTTTTGTTGTTAAGGAAAACTGTGTAAAATTAAATTACTCACTAATTACGCATAAATCCATCAGAATTAACCACAATTAACTAAAGTTTGTGGCACACAGAAGCTACCCAGCTATCTCTCTTTCTCTCTCTCTCTGTGTCTCTGAAGGAAGAAGAAGAAAACTTTCTTTTCGACTGCTTTGCGCTTCATTTCAATTATTCAATTTTACACCTTGTGGCATTTCACACCAAGCGCCAAGTAAGCAAGGAAAACGCACAAGAAGAAAATGGAATCAAGTAAAAGTCGATGGAAGGGGGGATATGTAGAACAAGAGAAAGAGCAAAGGAGGGTTGGGTGACGGTTGGGAAAATTCTAGAGAATTTGGTAGCGCCTCGACCGTTGTACCGTTTCTTCCTTTAGCTACACATTAATCGCCCAAGCCAAAAGGACCAAGTTTCTCGTCGACATCGTCGTCGTTGTTGTCTCTAGCAGAATTTTGGAATTCAGTTGAGTAAAAATACGAAAAACTAAACGAACGAAGAAACGACCAACAGACAGAAAGAGCAGCTGGAATTTATACCCCCCCCCCCCCCCCACCCCACATTCTATCCACTCTTTCTCCTTCTCCATTTCACCCAGTGGCAAAGGATTCCACTATGGAGCTACAGCTTCTACTTACTAATGACAATTGGAATTTTTATGCTTTTAATGCAATTTCTTTGCTTCACAGTTCAACAAAGAAACAAAAATATTACAGAAAATTATATATGCGAGGGTCATTTCCTAAGTAATGAGACAAATTTTAAGTTGATTTTCTAATGCTTACTTAATTAAGAGCAAATAATGGCACAGTCTCTAAAGAAAACGCCAAAACCCCTCGAAAAAAGAGCCCAGTTAGCATTTCTGATTCACGCTGAAATTAGTTTTACCTATCTTTCTTTGCACGTGCCACCAACCAACCAACAAGTAACACACAAAAGTTACCTAGGGAAAAACTTTCTTAAACTTCGTTCTAAGTATCGTTCAGATACCCCTGAAAGTATGCCTTTTATTGTATCAAAATCAAGTCAAAAAAGATTCTTGTGAGTTTGAATTGATTGAGCTCAATATATAAGAGAATTAGCAACACTCAAAGACATCGATTCGATGTTTTTATACTTATAAAACTTGTCCTTAGTTAGATTAAATAGATTCTTGTAGTATAAAATATTTAAATCATAATTTCAAAGAGTTTTCTCTCTAACAAAAGCGATAATTGTAGATGCATTCGCTTGAGCCTACGCTGCAAATCATTAAGGCGAAAGGATCGATAAGCTCGACTAGGTCAGCTCAGAATTTGGTAAACGAACCACTGATAGGTCTAGATTGAAACAGACTTTAACAACATTAAGATTCACTTCACTAAAGCTAAAGGGAAGTTCCATCTTAAAGTTTGAAATAAAGTAATTTTTGAATTGTCGAAAAAGAGACAAGTATAAGAAGAGTATATTAATACCGACTTTTAAATTAAATTTCACAGGTTTTTTTTTGCATTTTTTGTTTTTTACTTGACCACAAACAAAAATTGCATAAATTATATAAATAGCTAAAATAAATATAATTTTGTTTTTTGGGCAATTACAAATGAAAAACATTTTCACTCTCTTTTTTGTATGGCATTTCTATCTCTTTCTTTGGCCATCTCTCTTACACCCTCTTCTGTTCTGTGTGTGTTTTGGGCATTAGGCCAAGAAATTTGACTTGAATTTAACATTGGCGAGAACTATAATTTGACACGAATTGTGGCATTTTGTATGTATGTATGTATGTGTACGATATTTATATGTATGTGAATATAATTTGTTGTTGATTCTTTTGCATTTTGTTTAATTCGAGTGTGGCAAATGTTTATATGAAAATTGACACAGACCCGACCGCAAAAATGTGAATTGCAATGTAAGCGATTTTATAATTGAATTTTACAGTTGCTATAAAAGTCATTGAGTATGAGGAATGGATATGGTTTAAATAGATAGATACATAGATAGATAGTTGGGCATACACAATTTTGGTAGACTGTAAATTGAACATATGGATGAAATTTAAATTTGACTTGCTTCGTTGTGGAAAATTAACTCATTATAAAATTAATTAAACAATTGATGGCCAAAGTATGAGCCAGGCGGAAATTGCACTCAAATGGCAGGAGAGGGTGAGCCCCAAAAGGAGGAGGTGTAGGAGGAGGAGGGGAGTGGCATGTGCATATGTGTTTGCAATCAGTTTTCAAATCGCCAACAGCAAACAATGCTGCACCTACAGATCATTGCGTACGCAAATTGAGGTTAAGGGATACAGAAGAGGAGAGCGAGACAGAAGAGAGGAGTCAGTGAAAAAACAATAATAAAATCAATTTGTAATAAACCACATGGGAAGCATGAAACAAAAAAAAAGCGACCATAAAAACGGCAATAGAGGTGATGGGGCAGAAAAGTACGGAATGGAGGTGGGGAGGTGGGCAGGAGGATGGCTTTGGGTCCAGTTGTGTGGCCAAAGCCAGTAACCGCAAAAGAGCTTTAAATTGTTGCATACTTTTCAGCGAATAACGGAATATACATGCGGGCAACTGAACTGTAAATGGCGGCGGAGATAGAAGAGAGAGTCCGGATGAGCAGTGCGGGCGGGGAATGAATATCACATTTAAAGTGACAATTTTTTAAATAATGCATTGAATTTTAATTGTGTGCAGAGGCCAAAATCATAAATGCACAAGAATTTAATATACAAAAAAAGCCAGTGTTGTGAAATGCGCATGAGATTAAATTTAAAATTTAATGCCATTTCTATAGATTTTTTCTATTGATATAAGCCATAAGCTGGCAACTGATATAAACTGATAATCTTAAAATCTTTCTGCAGAGCTCTAAGAAAGTGTTGAAAAACGATAGTAGGCACGTTGACAATTCTAAATGATAGCAAACAATCGTTAACATTAGCGGCTTTTATTAAAATGCATGCATAAAACAAAAACTTTGGCTGAAAATCTCTCAAAAATGATTCAAAACTGTTTTATCAAGCTTAAAGTAATTAAGTGTTGAAAACTGCAACATAAAAAATGAAAAGTCTTTGTTTTCCCATTAATAATTTTACTATGCGTCAAAAGTTAGGCTTAGGTTTTAGTACATAAATTGTACAAAAGAATGGGAAATCTTTAGAAATCTTGGTTTTAAAAAAAAAAAAAAAAAAAACATTTTTCTTTCTTTTCTTTGCCTAAATTCCTAACTCTCTCCAAATATTATTTTTTTAATTTTTGTTTCTAATTTATTTAGTTTAGATATTTTTCTTCTTTTTTTTCCCTTGCAGCTGCCAAAGAAATATGCACAAAAATGTATCAACAAATGTCGCTTAATTGTTGTAACTGTCTGTCAGCTTGAAAAACATTTACTTGCGCGCTGCCGCAGAGTCCTCTCCTGACAGGACAGCATAGACACGTCGAGCCAGAATGGTGCGACACGGCACAGCACGGCACGGCACGGCGTGACGCGGCCAACCAACCAAACCAGCCAGGAATAACGGAAAATGTTGGCAAAACTCTTTTTCTTTTTGGTTTTTATTTGGTTTTTTTTTTTTTTTGGAAATGGTGCGGGGAGGGGGAGTGGAAAAAAAAAAGAAACAAAACCGTCGAGCTCAAAGTCGTTGACATAGACATAAAGCTAACTCTTTGTGTGAGTGTGTGTGAGACACTTAACCACACACATACACCGACACTCTCTCCCACTCACACACACACACACATAGAGAAAAAACAGCCGTGACAGTAACAAAAAGTTCTATATATAAACTTGTATATACCAAAAGAAAAAATAATTTAATGCTGCGACTTCTGTATATCCTGTAATAAGTGGGCCCTATTTTTTGAAAACCCGTGGCGCCCCCTTATTTGCAAATTTTTCCCAAAATAAAAATAAAGACTTAAACCCTAACCCCTGATTAAAAAAAATCCCAAAAAAAAAAGGGAAAAATTTAAAATTTTGGGTTTAAATTAATTGCCCCAAAATTAAATAAACTTCTGGGGAAAATAGGCCCGTGTCTGAATTTTAAAAAGCCTATTTTTAACGGCCCTGGGTAAATGTAAATTTTTTCTCCCTAATAAAAATTTTCCTAATTTATTTTAAAGGGAAGTCTTAAAATTCAATTTTTTTGTCGTTTATTAAAATTCCAAATGCCCCTAAAACCTTTTTTCATTTCCTTAAAAAATGTGTATCCCTTCTATTATTTTTAACAGGGTATTTTTGGGTAAAAAAATTTGCTTAAAGGGCATTTTGAAACAAAAACGGGCCAAGGGATTGTGCGACCCAAAAAGAGGCTGAATCGTCGCTAAATTTGGTTTTTTGTTTTGGGCCAAACCGGGGCACAACAACACACCCCACAACAAAACACGGGAAAAGGCAGAAAAGGGGGGTTAGGGCAATTTGTTTAAAGCTCATTTTAAGTCCTCATTTTTGTGTGGTGGTGGGGTGTGTGTGTGTGTGTGTGTGGTGTGTGTGTGTTGTGTTTTGTGTGTTTTGGTGTGTGTGTTTTGGGGTGTGTTTGGGGTGTTGTGTGTGGGTGTGTGGGGGTGTGTGTGTGTGTGTGTGTGTGTGTGTGTGTGTTGTGTGTGTGTGTGTGTGTGTGTGGGGTGTGTGTGTGGGGGTGTGGGGTTTGGGGTGTGTTTTGTTGGGGTATTGTGTGGGGCATTGTCTATAATTTTTTTTTTTCCCTTTTTTGGTAGCGCTTTTGTAATTTAAAATTAGCATTTTTTTTTTTTTTTTTTCCCTTTGGGCCTTAAACTTATTCACTTTTTTTTTTTTGGGACCCAAATTTTTTTTTAAATTAATGAAAATTTTAAAATTTTGAATTTTTCTTTTTAATAAAGGAAAATTTTAATTTGCAAAAATAAAATTTGTTTTGTCAAATAATCCTTTTTTGTTGGGTTTTTTCTCATTTGGGGGGGGGTTTTTCAAAAAAAAAAAAAAATTTTTTAAAAATTTTCATTTCTCTACACACATCAAAAGTCTAAAGTTTTAAGCGGGTTTAAATATAAATTAACAAGGGCACCCAAAACCCCAAAACCACTTTTTGCAAAACTTTTAGGGGCCTTTGGAAATTTCAACTTGTCTTGAAATTTTTTGTTTTCCGTAAAACACCTGAAACCGATTAATATAAAAAAGGGAGGGCAATGCCATTTTACTAGATGAAAGGGGGGGCAAAAGGGAAGGGGTAGGGGAAAGGGGGGGGGAGAGGGGGCACGAATCCTAAAACCCTTGTCTGTCCTGTTTGTTTGTTTGGTGTTGTTGTGCTTTTTTTGTGTTGTTTTTGTGTTTTGCGGGCTGCTGTTTGCTGTTTTTTGTGTTTTTGGCCTGCCATTGCAAAAATTTCCCTTTTTTAAAGTCGTTTTAAAATCTTTTTACATTTCAAGTTTTTTTGCTGTTACGGGCAAAATTTAAATTTTAGGGGAAAAATTGAAAAGAGACGACGAAGAGAGACTCAAACAGAGATGGAGAATGAGAGTGAGAGAGATAGACAGAGTGGGGAAAAAGGAAGAAATAAAAGTAAAGATGATGACAAATTTTGATTTTGAAAGGTTCCCCCTGTCTTTTTTGTCCCCCGGGTTTGCGTTTCCCACAAAAATATTGCACTTGCACCTGATTCAATTTAAAATCCCCTTTATTTTTGGCTGGTATTTATTTTTAATCTTTTTTTTTACAAACTAAAAATTTAAAGAGAAATTTAAATACGTAAACAGAAAATTTAAAAATTAAGAAACGTGTTAAAAATCTTTGCCTTTTGGCCTTCTTACGCTAAAGGCAAAATCTTTTCATTTCCAGCTAAGACTTTAAAGATTTGTTTTAGCATCTTTAAATGAAAGAATAGACGACTGAGATGCAAACCACTTTGGGCCCCGAGTCCCATGAAAAAAGGGGAACTAAAAAGTCGATTTTTCCCTCAAAATGTAAAGAAAATTTTGGGCATAATAGTTTCCCTTTGCCCTTTAAATTATCATTTACTTATTAAATTTTGAAAAAATTTGACATGGAAAAACTGGTAAAATCCCGGAAATTGAAAGAGAAAAAGAAAAAAAAAAAATTTTTTAAAAAATTATTTACCCTTTTTTTTTTGGGGGGGGGTTTTTTTTAAATATCCAAAATTAAAAAATTTAAAATTTTAAAAAGCTTAAAACTTGAAGGGGTTTAAAAGAAAATGGGAAGCGATCTCATTTTTCTGATGGGTTCCTTTTTTGGTTTTAATTTAACAATTCTTTACCCCTTTTTTTGGCCGAAAAAAAAAGAAAAAAAAAAAAAAAGGGCAAAAAAAAAATTAAAAAAAAAAAAAAAAAAAAAAAAAAAATGGGGAAAAAAAAAAAAAAAAAAAAAAAAAAAAAAAAAAAAAAACTTTGGCGGGGTTTCCTTTTTTCCCCCCATTTCTGTCAGCGGCAGCTTGCACTTTCGCGCCGGCGCCAAAGGCCCTCCACACACCACACCCCCCTAAATCCCTTTGGGACAAACTGGACCTACTGAAGTCCTTGGAAGCAACAACGGCAGCAGCAGCATCATTGCTACCCGCATTCTCATTTGGGGGCGGAAATTTAAAAATTGAAACAAAAAAATTTGGGTTTTAATTTTGCTGAGGCCCTTTGCAGCATCCCCCCCCCCCCCCGGGCCCCATCCCCCTCACAAAACCCCTTTATCTGTCACCCCACACACAAAAGGCCCTTAAAAAGCCCAACAACTTTTTTTAGGCAGACAAAAGCTTTTCCTTCTGGGGAAATGCTGGCTTGCATTTGCCTTAAATGCCCGCAGGTTGGCGGTTTTTTTTAAAGGTCCAGGTTGTTTGCTCCTTGCTAAGAGGGAAGCTTTGATTGGGGGGAGGAGAAGAATGGACTAGGACTCAAATGGGTCATTCACGCATCTCCAAAAATGTTGGGTCTTCTGTTGATTGCATACACTTAATAGTCGGAGGGGGTCTTCTTTTCTCTTCTCTTCTCTTCTCGTGTTTTTGCTCTGAGATGCTTTTTAGGTGTCAATCACATAAAATTTGATGCAATGCAATGCTCAAATCAGAATCACAGAACTGAAGAAGCGAAGGAAACAAAACTTCAACTTTCAACTGTCATAAAATAAAATGGCCAAATGTTGAGCGAAAAACACTGACAGAGCAAGAAAAATACAGAAAGAAACGAAGAAAATAACATTTGTGGAAAAACTTTTTATACACACACACACACACACACACACACAGACAGACAGACAGACGCACACTTTAAAAACCATTTTCAGAGGCCACAAAAATTGCCCTCACCCGCTTCCCACCCGCTACACCTTATTGTCTTAATGTTGAGAGGGAGCCAAAAATAAAAGAAGAAAAAAGGAAAACTTGAAATTCATGCGAAATTTCTCTTCAACTTGCTAGCCACTTAAGGCCAACAGAGAGAGAGAGACAGAGAGAGAGAGAGACTACTTCTTCTTGATGGGCTTTTCTCTTTCTCCTGCCAATTGCATTGGCATTTGGCTAGATATTTTAACGCCCAAAGACCAACAACAACTACAACAAGAAGAGAAACCAGAGGAATTGTAATTTAGTTTGATGGGCGTGTCACAGACACCAATTTCACTTGTCACATGTTGCATTTTGCTCCCTTTTTTTTGTGGGCTAGCCTCACCGCCCACCACCCACCATCTACAGTCCCCCCCCCCCCCTTGAAGTTTTATGTGTTTGTAATTAGTTTTCACAACTCAGAAGGAGGGTGGTGGGTGGGTGGTTTGCTGGCCTTCGTCGTTTTTGCTGTCGGAAATGAAATTGCTTGCAATCATTTTTCAACAAAATAGTAAATGGAATATTTTGTAATTTGAAATTAGCGCCCAAGAGATAATAATAAACAACAGCAGGCGATGCCAAAAAGAAAGCAGACCAAACGTAAACCGACAGGGGCAGGACGAAGGGCTTGATCCGCTTAGTGGGCAGGCAGGCAAAGATGGTAGCAGCCCCAAAAGAATGTTGTCTAGAAGGTTGGCAATTTACAAAATGTGCTTAACGCACATTTTTACTCCGGTTTGTGCTCCCCCGCCCCCTTCACCTTTACACAATTTTAATGAATTTTGTGTTGGCTTAAAAAAAATGAAAAAAAAGTATTGCCTACTTATTTGAAAGTTGAAGAAAAATTATGCTTAAGAAGGAAATTAAGTGTTGCATAATGCTAAATAAATGAGTCATTTGTTCATTTTGGGTTTGCTCTTTTCTATGCCTCTCTGCACCGGATTATGAGACTAAAGCCAAATCCTTAAGTACTAATACTAAAAAAAAGTAACAAGGTCAGCTAAAAAGCCTCTGGGGCAAGTGGCATTTAATTTTTAATTGATATACAGTAATTGAATTCATTTAAGAGCCAAAGCCAAAGATTGGATTGGTAGTTGGCATGCTTCTGGTTAATTAATTGAATTTTTAAACTAATTAATTTCATTGAACTCGATATTTATCGTTTGCCTCACGACAATTGTATATAAGGACCAAAGTTAAAGCTGGCAAAGGGTTTGTGGTACCTTTTTTTTTGAAGGTTCTTTAGGAATTCTAGTGAGAGATGTGATAGGTCTTTTATCAGCTCATAATCATAAAAACAAGACAAGAAATAAAGGTAAAATGCCACATGTCAACATAAAAACTACTTAATTACCTAAACAAAATCCCTACCAATCTTAACACTTTTTTCTAAACTTTCCTTAGTTAATCACACAAACTTTTGATTGGCTTTTCTGGAATTGTGTTATTGTGTGTAAGGCATCTTGCCTTATGTAAAGGATTGATTAGATGATGAGTAAGAAAACCTCATTAAAGATTATAATCTTGTATATGAATTTGTGTGGCATGCCGCAGGATCAATTGGGGAATAGACATTGCTGGCATATGGAAAGCCTCTTTCAACGCCTATAGACATTATCATCATCATTAAATGTCATTATGTAAATAAAACCAAATGCTGTTGCTCTCACTCACTTCCTCTCTCTCTCTTTCTATCTTTCTATCTTTGTCTTTGCAGATTTTGGGGCACAAAAAAAGTTTTCAATGGAATTACATGGCAAAACTCTTGAAACAAAGTCGCAGCAACGTGTAGAGCCTAATAAACTTGGGCATGGCCCATAAATATGCGTCGCCAATTCCCACCAGGATTCAACGGAAAGCAGCCGAAGGGGGGTGATGGGTGGTGCAGGGGGGTAGAGGGCGGATAAAGCGTGTGAGCCGCGAGCGTGAAGTTTGCCAGTAGCAAATAAGACAGAGACAATATCCCTCTTCTCAAAAGCAATGCGGCAAAATTACGCATACGCCGTGTGATGATGTCAACAAAAAACAAAAAAAAAAAACAAGAAGACGACCATATAGATAAAGATGAAGACAAGATGAAGACGAAAAGAGATGGGTATGGTGTGGGGGGGGGGGGGGGGAATGGATACTAAGCCAAATACAAAATTAGAAGCAGGCTTTGTATATGTGTTTTTTTCTTTCAGTTTTCTTTCAGTTCGGCTGCGTTATTCTCTGTTACTGGCACAGCCTCTTAAATGCCTCGCTGCGCGCAATGAATTTGTTATGAATTTATATTCGAAAAATGGAGAAGGAGAAGTAGAAGTTGGCAGGCAAATGAAAGTAATAAGTTCCATGTGGCTGCATCTTAGAACGTACTCGCTCTGGTGTCGCTCTTGGTTGGTTGGTGGGCGGGCAGGCGGGCGGGCGGCTTGGTCGGGCGAACAAACGTGCGACAAACGACAATGATTACACTTTGAGTAAGACAACAAGAGGAAGAGGGACTCGCGCGACGCCTTCGACTCTCCGTCTCTGTCTCTGTCTCAGACATTCCGTTTTGCCACCCAGGTTAAGTCCAATTTGGCAGGCACATAATGCCGACAATGCTGACAATGTCTTTTGCCTCTCACCCCTCTCTCTCTCTCTGTCTCTCTCTCTCTCTTTCTCTTGGCTTACCCCCTGAAGCGAGCGACGGGCAAACGGCGGGCGCGAAAAACATTTCTATTTTGGCATTGCTTTCGTTTTCAATTTGTTCATCGTCATCTTCAGGAGCTGCTGTTGAGGATGCTTTCGCCTTCAGCTAAAAACTGGCCAACAAATGACTGGCAAAGGATGCTGCGCCAGTGCCGCGCGGCTTTTCGTGAAAAACAATAAATATTAAAATAAAATTTGTTATGGGAGACAAACACAGAGATACGCAGAGACAGAGAGAGACACCAAGATGGATGGAGGTGAAAGGTGGCTATGGCGGCAAAGGCGACAGAGAAGACATCGTTTGGCAAATGCTTTAAGCGTACTGACAGTAATTTTAGCATGTAATTTGAATGTTGCCAGAAATGTTCAACATAAACCAGGTTAAAAAAGGAGGAGTTTGGCTACCAAAGTGGGCAGAATTTAAGCAGCCTTGGCCAGAACCAGCAATTCAATTGGAAAGCGGCATCTCAATAAAGAAAATTTACATAAAACTTTGCATAGTCGCAAGCAAAATGTTTAAATATGAGGTTAAATATTTAATTAAATAAGAATTCTTAATAGAAAAGAGTAAACCAAATGACCTCGCAAGAAGAAAATAAGAGATAAAGTAAATTATTAAAGTTCTGCTTGCAGATAGGCATTTAAATAGTTTTATTTAGTGAAATTCTATTATAGGCAATTCAAGAATTGTGTAGAATATTTACCAAGAATTTTTAAAGAAAGAACACAGACTGAAAGTTTAATCTCCACTCCATTAAATAAAACGCTTCGCATCGGCTAAAATGCTCATTAGTAAGTTATTGAAATGATTATCTACTAGAAAAATTTTCTAAAAGAGTAAACCAATTTTTGTTTTAAGGAATGTCTTCTTTATATAAGAAATTTACAATTTAGTCTCCGCTTATAATTCACCATTTTTTATATAGTTTAGCAAACTGTCACCATCTGAGAATATCCTGTGAAGACAATGAGGCATGGCAAATGTTTTAGTTTAGTTATTTTTTAAAAGAACGCAGACTTGTTTATAAGATTAAGCAGATTTGAGATATATTGAGTTATATACGATATTCCTTAAAAAAAAAATTTGTTTTTTTGATCACAAAATAGTTTAAGTTTCTTATTAATGTGCATTTGGATTAACAACTAGAGGAAAGCGTTTCATTTCAATGGCATTGCGATTCGACGAAATAGTTAAAGACTTTTGGTTGAAGTTCATTTCAAGTTTCTTGAATCTAGAAAATGATTATTTTCCCTTTTTTTATTTTTGCACCTTTATGCTAGAAGTAAAGTCTACACAGAAAGCCAAGTGACGCCCCTTCAATTAGAGAGTAAGAAAACTGCAGACACGCCAACAATTTCACAATTTCGCAAAGATATATAAGTAAAACACACACACACACACATACAGATGCAGTAACAGTTACAGATACGGTTACAGTTACAGTTACAGTTAGGGAGTAACTGTTAGTTGAAGTTGAAGATATAGATACATCTATCTATGGCAGAGCAGGCCAAGGCTAGGACAGAGACAGAGACACAGACAGGACGAAGGATGTTGCTATGCGATGCTGTTTATAATTTTATCAACTTGTATAAATATGACAAATCGCTTTATGACTTCTCACGCAGCAGGAGCAAAGCAGCAACAGCAGCAGCAGCAGCCACCGGAACAGAATTGCTGGAAGGAGCAGCCGTCTTCGTCGTCTTGCAAGAGGCGATTCGTGTTGCTTGTTGGTCTGGTCTGGCCTCAGGCAACCACAAAAACAACAACAAAGCAGACACGGCAAGACAAGTATAAGAAGAGGAGCAAAAAAAAAAAGGGAAAAGAAAACCGAAAGCGAGGCAGCACAAAAAACGAAAATAACGAAAGGCATAACTAAAATAATCAAGAAAAATGTTTTGCACTAAATCACCACACAGCACATAGAAAGAATGAAAGAAAGGAGACCAAGTTAAAGGTGGGAGGAAATGAAAACTGACGACGTGGACGACAAGGACACACAGCAGTGCACCAGCAGTATGCCATGGCAACCATGGCCGTATCCACATTTTTATATACCTCTGAACTGAGGACAAGTTATGGCTCTCGTTTACTTTGTGCTTTGCTTGCTTTTCCTTTTCAGTTTTCGTTTTTTTCGTTTTTTTTTTCCTCATCTTCTGCTGCCATATGCGGGGCGCGTATACGCAATCTTAACGTGCAGCTTATGCGCTTTTCCGCCTCACGCGCTTTTCCGGCAGCGACAGCAAAGGCTCCGGCTCTGGCTCCGGCTCCAACTGCAGGCATAAAAATGCTGCTGATGCTTATCGAGAGTCAAAAGAGAGTCCAACTTCTTCTATTTTTTATTGCCTCAAGTTAATTTGCATAATTATGTTTTTTTTTTCACTTGCTTGTGGTATTCTTCTTCTTTTTTTTCTGTTAAATTGAGCATTAAATCTACTAGTTAAATATTTGAGACAAACCTAATTAGTCTGACCACAGGAATGAGGGGAAAACAAAAAACAAAGGGACAAAGACTAAATGAATTAATAAATTCATTGGAAAAGAAAACAAAGGCAAATGAAAGGTAGAACTGGGCCCCAACCATCAATTGTTGGCAAAGAAAAAGACAATATATACAGGGTGAGAGTTATTAGTGTGAGATACCTTTAGCCAGAGTGACAAATGCCACAAAGTTTTCGGGCATACAATTAAAATTGTCGCTTTATTTCAAGCGGAAAAATTGTTTAGTTTTAACTTTGGTAACAACTCTTCAAGAGTGTTGAGAAAAAGTGGCTACTATCGAAAAACTTAATTTCCATTGAACAAAAATGACAATTAGGTCATTAGGCAAGCCAAAAAAGTCCATGACCTTTCAATAAGTGAGTGCGAAATGTGTATGAAATTCTACAAAGACTTTCTTCATCTAAAAATGACATCACATGGCCATAACTAAGATGAGTTCGCTTGAATAAGTAAATTAGAGGTGAAAAACTATCGATAGTCCACTAAACAGTCGATAGTCCCATTAACATACAAAAAAAAGTTGGTTGCTCGATACCAGAATAAAAAAAAAAAAATACTTTTATATGACAATGGAAAATGGAATTGAGAAATCTTTTCAATTGTTTCCTCAATATTGTTTAAAGTTGCAAAAATAAGAAATATTTTAAGAATCTGGTTAAATAGATGTTTTGCATTTACAAGTGTTTTTTGGTCTGATATTAAAGCAAGCTACGTTTTAAATGCTATAGGGACTATCGACTGTTTCTACTATCGATAGTTTTTACCTCTGAAGTAAAGCCCTTTTGGATCTAACACTAACCAATGCAGGGAATTTGTTCTATTTTTAAAGATTTTCGTTGTTTTTTTTTTGCTTCTATCAAATCTTTTGCACCTTAAATTTTGTAGACTTTGGAAAATATTGACTATCGCTATTCATTTGCATTTGATCTGATTTACGAATGAATTTCTTTAGAGAGCGTAATTTTCATTTCAATTCCAACACAATTGCCAATTGTCTGTTTTTCCGTATCAAATAAAGATCTCTGCACACCACCGCCACACACTTTCCGCCGCCCCCTTTATTGTGATACACCGACAACACTTCACTTACAGACTCTGTAGGCTGGGGGCCCTTAAGGTATGCTACATAATTTTGTCACTAATCCGGGTAATAAGATTGTTTAATTTTGCGCTAAACTTGACGCTCTTTTTTTGTGCCTTCGCCTTCTTCTCGCTTTCGTTTTGGTTTTGGTTTCCTGTTTTTATTCTTCGTTCTTTCTTTTTTTCGTTTCGTTTGTGTTCCTTTTCTGCTCCTTGGTTCTCTTCCTCTGCCATTTGTTGTTATTTTGCTGGCGTGGCTTATTTTTGTTTGCCCTGCCCTCATTCATCTGCTGACTACCCCCCTCCCGACTATCCCCCGTTCCATCTGTTGCCCTCTCTTCTGCTGTAAAGCTATGCAAATTGAGGGGGCCGCACACCAGGTGGCCTGGACCTGAATCGGGGTCTCATGTGCATTGGCATACATTACCTTTCTCTGGTGCTGCTGCTGCTGCTAGCAAATGTTACAATCTAGCATCATGCCAATCCCTCCCACGCCTCCTGCCACAGTCACCCGCACCCGCACCCGCACATCCTCTTACAGTCCTAGTCCCTTTTTATTTGCACAAAGGAAGAGGCGCGCGCGTGCTTTCTCGCTCTCGTTCTCTTTTGGATTTCATGGAGACGACGTCTCTCTGGTGTGTTTGCCTCATTTCGTTTGATTTTGTTCCAACCTCCTTCGACCTGTTTCCTCCCCTCCATCTCTTCTCTTCTTTATTCTTTCACTTGCTACGTTTTTATAGATTGTGCCTTTTTGTGTGTGATAATAAATTTGCTTTGGTCTAAGGCAACAACAGGGGATTGCAGCAAAGTCCTTTTCCGCCCCCCTCCCTGCTAGCCAGCTAGCTAACAGGCTGCTGCCTTTTGCTGCCTTTCTTTCACATCTTCTTGTTCCTTTTCTTTTCTTTTTGGTATTTTTATGCAAACAATGCTCGAGTGTATGCAAATATTTGAGTTTTAAGTGTGTTTGCCTCATACACACACACACACACCCGAGCAGGCACACCCATCCACACACACGCACACACTCATATGCAGACGTTGTAAGGACGAAGTAAAATTAAAAACCGACACAAATGAAGCAAAAAAATAAAAAGCACAAAAAGAATGAAATGAAATAAAAAATGAAAAAGCGAACGAACGAGTCTGTCTGGGGAGTTGATCTGGCAGTCTCCTCCTCTTTAAGTTTCCTTCTCATACACCATTTCATTTGCCTTTCAACTTGTGCATTTTGTTTCAATAAATGTGAAAATTATTAAATTAAGTGACTGCCTCCCTCGCCATACCCTACTCTTACCTCCCCCTTTAAGTAACATATGCTCCTTTTGCTGGAAACGAAAGTGGTTTTATGTTTATAAGCAAATAAATTACTGTGTAAATAGGTTAAATTCTCTCGCATGAGACCCGAAAAGGGAGAGGGGGCAAAGGCAGGAAATGTGCGTCGACTGTGTGGCGCCTCAAGGCCTATCCCCCTCCCACCCCCAAAAAAAAAACGAAGAAAACACAGTTTTCTTCTTAGCATGGAAATTTACTTGAATGTGTGTGAGTTTGTGTGTGTGTGTGCGTATGTGTGTGTGTGTCTTTAGGGACCCTGTGTCCTGGCATTTAATGTGACAATTAAATTTCATCTCTTTGGTATTTATTTTCATTTTGCGTCTCGAGGCGTATGTAAATCTCAGAGAAAACGTGTGGAAATTAATTAAATATGCATTTCTATTTCAATTCTAATCTCAAAATAACAATATAGACAGAGTTCTTCTCTAAGATATAAAGGAAGAGAGAGAGAAAGACTAAGCGCAACAGTCGGCAAAAAGTTATCCAAATGAATGAAAAGTAATTAAAAAGTGCGCACACATTTAATGTATAAAAATTAAAATACAAAAAAAAAATATATATATATATATATATATTATTTTCGCTTCCTCTGTTTGCTGTCAACCTACTCCCCTTCTCTTTCTTGTTGAAAAGGATTTAAGCCAAAAATAATGATAATAATAATAAAAATGAGTGACTGAATGACTGACTGGCTGACTGGCGCGAGTGAGTGACTGACTGACTGACTGAGTGAAAGACAGTTTGTCACAAGTTGTCAAAATGAATGTGAAAAGAGGCGTAATAAGTAGGAGATGAAGATGGGCCAAGCAAAATGAAGAGGGCTCTGGCAAAGTAGGATGAAAAGTTGTTAAAAACTCATAATGGTGGGAAGAGAGAGAAAAAAAAAAGAGAACCTGACCGACCTTTTAAGGTCGCGTTAAGTGTATAAACTTTATTTGGTTAAGCAAAATTTTTGTGTGTTGTAATAAA
Organism: Drosophila nebulosa; assembly: GCA_024703675.1. Classification (NCBI taxonomy): domain Eukaryota; kingdom Metazoa; phylum Arthropoda; class Insecta; order Diptera; family Drosophilidae; genus Drosophila; species Drosophila nebulosa. Next base: position 7,738,982 of record CM045725.1, on the reverse strand, counting down.
CGGAAAACAAGTGCCTGAGAAAACAGCTTGAGATTGAGATTTGTAAGGCAAAGCCAAAATGAGTTAAATTGGCCACTTGAGAGAAAAGTGTAGGCAACACAAAAAGGGAAACAGAACCCTTTAAAGACTGAAAAAGCATTTATTGCTTTAGAAGCATAGTAACATAAATATCTATTTAATAAGTATTATAAACTTAATATCAAAAGCATATCAAATTAATATTTCATTTCAATTGAAGCAGCGCGCAAATCGTTTATAAGCTGCGTTTATGCGAGATGAAGAAAATTGAATGAAAATCTAAATGGAAAATGAAAACGATAGAAAATAAGTAGTTTCATTTTGATTCAATTTATTTGATGCCATTTTCTTTGCCATTTGCCAACACTTTATGCTATGCTTCGCCAGTTTATTCAGTTAACCACTTCAAATATAACTCATACGCAGCATAGGCCAAATTGTTTTCATTAAGTAAGACCCTTCTCGTTTCTCACACTCCTGTCGCCCCTGTTTCTGCTTCCTCCTGTTCGCTCTCATCTTGCAACCAACACTTCAAACTGTCTGAGGATGTTGTGTGTGTGTGTGTGTGTGTGTGTGTGTGTGTGTGTGTGTGGGGGTGGCTCTGAGTGTTTTTATTCCGCTCAAGTGTAAGGTAAACAAACACAGACAAGAAAAGCAGCAGCAGCAGCTAGGAAAGAAAGGCACAAGGCAGGCAAAAAGGAAAGGTAACGTAAAGGCAATGGCAAATGGCAACGGCAAAAAAGGACGCAAAAACCAGGACACATTTGCCTTGGCTTGGCTTGACGGCGGGCGCTCTTGAAACTATTATAAATGTTGACAATAATGGCTTTTTAAGCCTATTTCCAGCACTCGGCGCACACACAGAATAAATGTCATTTAAATGGAATGCCTAATAAGTCACCTTGATGTATGTATGTGAATTGTTGCTCCATCTTCTACAGTTTCCCACTCCCATTTTCCACTTCTACATCTACTCCTTTTTCTCCTTTTTCTTTTTGAAAAGAAAAAGCCTGCAACTTAAACAGGAAATCGTTTTGTTAGTTGCCACTCGTATTTATCAATAAGCTGACATTATGATTACTGAGCAATTTGCAAGGCACATCGAGAGAGAGAAAAAAATCTAAATTGCATACAAAATGTGTGTGTGTGGCGAATCGTTCAGCCAGTTTTTAATTGGCCGCCTCACACAAGTCAAACTCAAACTCCTTGCAAAATCGCAGCACATTCGTAAGAGAGATATAGTCAAGTTAATCCATAATCTCTGCCGGCAGCATATGCAAATCATGTTTGACAGCATCAAATGGTAAAAAACAACAAGGAAGAAGAAAAATAGAAGAAAAAGAAAAGGGGAAAACCAAAGAGCAGAAAAAAAAGGAAAGGAAAAACAAACACACACACACACACACACACAACATTCAGTCAAACACATGTATGAGAGGGATAGCAATTCATTGTCGAACCAAAAGCCAGGAAAAAAAAAATGCCATCAGCATCTATGATACATGACTTTTCCCCCAGATGGAGATGGACCAAGAGAGCAGCCAGAGAAACGAAGGGCAGAGGTACCAGCAAGAGAGATTATAATGCCCGCTGATTGTTTAATCGCTTGGAAAGTGATGGAAAAGTTGGCTATAAGTCCCTGCCAGAGTAGAAAAGTGGGTGGCGGTGGTTCGATGGTTAAGAGAAAAGCCCATTCAAGTGTACCCATTGAGTTGGGATTTTTCTTCTTCTTCTTTTTTTCAGCTAACAAGTTAACATTTCCATATGCTAGCTGACGAGATAACGTGATTAAGAAATGAAAAGGAAAATGGCTAAAAATAGAGAGAAAAACGAGAAGAACGGCAAAACTATGATAAGAATTGTGATGCAAACTTTAGAAATTTAGATAAAACGTTTCGATAATTTAAATTGTTTGCCTTCAACAGTAAGCAATATTTATCGAAATAAGTTATATAACAAATTTAATTAAGCCATTGCTAGAAAACTTGATTCAAAAAAGTTTAATATGCAATCGATAACATATGTTTATCTTCCTAGATTTACTTTAGATTTTGTAGAAGATCGATAACGATAGTTTACAATTGATTGGTCAATTAACTATACATAGTGATGATCGATAACTTATGTTTATTAACTTAATTACAATACTTTTGGATATTTCGAATGATATTCAATATATATTTATGAAATTTTTTTTTGAAATCATTAAAAATAATTAAAAATATCAAAAATAATCAAAAACTTTGCAATTCCTGAATTTGTAATATGTCGATTTTTGAATTAATCGATAAATAAGTCGATAAATATCTTTCTTTTTTAAATAGTTTACTATTCCAGATATAAAATATGTGATTGATCAATTAAGTTTATTTATTTACTACTCTTTTTTGTTTCGTAAAATTGTATTGTCTTTGTAAAACAAGAAGTTGTTGAAACTGTGGCAAATGGTAATCACTCTACTTCATCTCTTTAGCTTTTATAGAAATACTGAGGTGATTTAATCGATTTCTACACCATTTGCTAAAGCAAAGAGATCCTCTATCACTTGTACAACACACACTCACCCCGCACGAACACACACTCTACAAACATTAAATGCTAACAAAACCATATTGATGCTGCACTTGAACAATCATCAATAAGCCAGCCAGCAGAGGCAGCACCAACGGCATCAGCGGCAACGGCGCTTTTAAGTCAACTACTTTGAATCCTTCACATAACAATACTTGCTGGATAGCTAATGCTATATAGCTCTTGTCTCCTCCAATCCCTCCCCTTCTCTGATCCCCCCGTCTGATCTACTGCCGACACTGCTGCCGCTCCATTTCCCCTGAGTGATATAAATATGCGACCATTTTTAAATGCAGCAGCGACAACGCGGCGCCATGTTGATAGCCAGATAGATAGATAACTGTGGGCGTGTAGAATGGAGAATGGATGGAATGGGGATAGTTATAAACAGTGAAAATGGTCTAAAACGACTGCCAATCCAAGGGATAAAAATCTCGGCAGCAGCAACAGCAACAATAATAATAACAACAGCAACAAAACGACAGTAAATCATTCTCAGCTCAGCTCAGCTCACAGAGTAAGAGAGAGAGAAAGAAAGAAAGAAAAAAAAAACAAAACTACACAAAGTTCCATTTGGATTTTTATTGTTGTCGCCAAGTTGCCCCGCCGCCAAATCTCTCCACACCCTATCCCCCGCCGCTTCCTATCCTCTTATAAACATACCGAAATGCTTTTTGAATTGTAATTTTTTTTCTTTTTGTGTTTCCTACTCCTGCTGCCAGTGACGTTGCTAGAGAAAGAGAGAGAGAGAAAAAAACAGAGAGAGAGAAGACGAGAGTTGCTCTTAGAGAGTTCTTCTCGTTCACCCTGATAAGCGTGATTGAATTGATTTTCTATTTTTCTACTTTCGACTCTCCTAACTCCCATTCCCACTCCCCGCTCTATATCTTCTGTTTTTTTTTTTTTTTTTGTTTGCGCCATTTTGCTGATGGATATCAATTGAAATGCTTAAACAGGCGCTTTGCGCATTTTCAATTTTTTTCCTTCAATTTCTTTTTCTATTTTCTTTTTCTTTTCTATTTTTTTTCAATATTATTTGTTGATTTTTTGTAGCCCGTAACTTAACTTACTGTCAGATGCTGCTTAAGCTTCTGATATCGATTTCTTGTTTCTATGTTGAACACGTTTCAGCCGGGCCTAACTCACGGCGCCATTAGGTGGAAGTAATCGCCACTTAGTTGCGTCACAATGGCAAAACTTTGCAATCGATAAACTTAGTCTATGATATTAATCAATTTCTAGCTAAAAATCCAAGACATGAACATGGAACAAATGAATGAATGGATTGAAACCGAACAAAATTTAAATTGATTTTTGGTGAAACGCGTGGAATGAAACGCAAAGTAGTGTAGAGATTATGTTTCAATGGTTGTTTAAGAAATTCGAAACACGACAGAAACATGGCAAACAGCCATTTGGACTAGTTTAGAAACCGTTTCATGAAAACTGAAAAATATCACATAAATTGAGATATCATACATAGAAACTATATTATACTTATATTTTGTCATACATGTGGAACATATGAAATGGAATGGAACATATGGAATGGAAGTTTTTTTCTATTAACTGTTAGGTACCATTTTTATAGATCGTTAAATTTTTTTTAAGGAATGGTTGGTAAGGAACAAAAGAACTATGTAAACCCCAAGCCCAAAACGCTTCAAAATATTTTGTAAAAGAGATTGAAACAGCACTTCAAAAGCAGTACAATAGTTATCAATTGACATTTAAAGTTACAGGTAAAAACGTTGAAATAGAACAGATTTTTTTATTCAAGAAGTAACTCCTCTATGACTGATTAAATATAGATTTCTATAACAAAGTTAAAGGAAACTAAAACCAACTGTTTCTAATAGCCAATTTCCACTTTTTAAATTGATTTTAAATTAGATTTTCAACTCAAACAGAATGAAAAAGACAAAACAAAACAAAGCAAAGAGAGAGAGAGAGGGACAGAGAGAGAGCAAAAAAAAACTCAATTTGCCTATGAGCTCATCGTCAAATCAAAATGAAACTGAAACTGACACTTTCCTGTACTTTTTCTCATAATATGCAAATCAATGTCTAAAGCGACAATTTCCCCTTAGCCCGCCAGCGGCGGGCAACTCCAATTCTCGTTGTATTGTTGTTCAAACATTTATACAAACATTTATCGATTTCATTGTTGATTAGCATTTTTCTCTCATCAAGCAACCTCATCCTCTCATTCTCTCCTCTCTACCTCTCTATCTTCTCCTACACAATTCTCTGTTGATTTTCATTAAAAGCAAATGCCAAAGGCAACGGCTCAGAATCATCATCTTCTGCCACCTGGTGGCAGGTTGCCAGTCCTACCTATTTCTTAACCTATCCCTCAATTTCTCTCCCTATCCCACCACCACCGCTACCACCACCACCACCAATTGTAATTTGATGCGCCCTCGTGTGTCCCTAAACTATTAAGTAAATTAAATATCTTTCGTTTTTGATTCGCTCCCAAAAAGTTGGGAGAGAAACTCCACTTCTAAATTACACTAATGGACACCGAAATCTAACCAAGCAAACTTTTCAGATGAACTGCAAATGCAACGGACAGATGAATGGGGACGGGACGGGACGAGACGAGACGAGATGAGATGAGGCGAAACGGGCAACGGGCAACGGCCAACTGGCAACTGGGTAAGAGTAGATTGTAGTAGTAGACTGTGTGAATGAATTCTCGGGCAGTCATCATCATCAAAATGACCAAAAGTAGAGCTCAAGGAGAGCTGTGGGAGATGAGCCAGTTGCTCCTGCTCTGCTTCTCTCACTAAATAGCCAGCGTTTTGCAAGTGTTTGCCACAAAATGTGTGCACAAGCAAACTTTTGACCATAAATTATGGCATTTATTCAAAAGGCGAAACCCAAGGATCCAACCCAACCCACACACATACATACTTACATACACAGAAAGGGAGTGGAAAACAGGATGTTGTCTGTCGGCCAAGGCAGCATTATCCTTTTCTCTATATACATATCTCTGTAAGAGTCTTGTATGGGTGTGCGTTCATTTAACTCCCAATTGACAGGCAAACTTGAATTTTTGACCACTGGAAAGTGTAGAGAAATTGAATTTCTCGTTAGAGGCTGCCTTCAGCCTGCCCTTTAGCCTCCCAGGCTCCCTGCCATGCAAAGCTCATTTAACAATGGCAACCAAGGCCTCAATATGTTGACTTCTACTTCCTACTATATCCCTTTTTTCTATTCTCATCTCTCGTCTCTTTTGGCTTCTTTTCTACATCAGGGCCATTCCATTCCCATCATCATCATCAAAAGAAGAAGAAAAACGGAGAGCAACAACAAGAAGATGTCGACGATGGAAAGCATAAAAAGCGCAAGTTGCGCCAATGGCGCGTGCAACTTGAAGGCGCCTGCCGCATGCCGCAGCTTCATTAAAATTGCAGCAGGAATACAGAAGCATCAGCAGGCGGAGGCAGGCAGTAGCAGCTCGAGCTGGCTGAAGCTGGGCGCTGGTGGGGCTTGGCCTAACGACGTCAGCATACAATGGAGCAAACACAATGTAGGATGTGTAGGAGGAAAGAAAAGGCAATAGAACATTCCACAATACTGTAGAGTAAAAACCCGGGGAATGTCAGAGTGGGAAAGGAACGAAAAATATGGTGAATGAGGTGATGGGATGCTGTGGAAAGAGGCAGGAGCCATTGCTGCACAGAGAGCGAGAGTCAAACTGGCGGTACTCAAGGCAAAACCAAAAAAAAAAAAAATAAATGGAAAAGGCATTGACAAACAGTGGAAACTATGTGAGTAAAATCTCATCAAAATGTCCTACAGTCGATTAGGTTCGATAAGAGGAATCAATAGAAAACCCATTAATCGAACGATTTATTGCCTTCTGTTTGAAAATTACAACTTTTAACCTCAAAAATACTGCAAGAACCACATCAAAAACAAATCTTATACATCGCAAAGTCGTTTCAACTTATCGATAACTTCCCTGAGTAATTGTTAACTTTCGGGAAACAATCAAAACAACATATATCGTTGAAATTAATCGAAGAAATCATCGAAATCGATACCTAATCAATAGCCTAATGCATTTACAATAACTGATAGAGTAATTGAGGCTTCAAACTTGCCCCACTGTGAACGGAAAGCAAAATGCTCCGGACTCTACACGACGACATCTCGCGTGACCTGAATTATTGGTGGCATATTGCCACTCATTGACTTTGCCGCAATGCCAACGGCAAGGCGCAAAAAAAAAAAAAAAACAAAAAAAGGAAGGAACACGACGACGATGTCTTTGGCGCAAGAAGCTGGCGAAGAAAACGATGCTACGCTGATGCTGATGATGATGATGATGATGAGAAGGAGTAGGAGAATGTAGGTTGCCTGCCTGCAAGGTCTTAAAGTTGACTGGGCAAACAATTTGCTTTTGCCGCTTTAATCAATTTCTTCTCAAAAATTCAACAGTCAAGACAATAGAAGTGCCTGCCGCCACCGCCCAAGGACAACAAGTGAGGAGGGCTGCTGACAATTGTTTGTCGAGTGTGTCGAAGAACAAGAATGCAACAGGAGTAACGCAAGCAGGCAACTACTGCATACATACATTCATTGTATCGTCCTCTCGTCGTCCTCGTAGTCATCATCGTTTTCGTTGCCTGCTTACAATCCTTACAAATGTGACGCAGCTTTGTTTGTTTGTCTCGCTTTATTTCGCTCTACGTTCTACTCAGTCGTCGTCGTTGTCGTCGACAACATTGCGGTTTAATAATGTGTAAAGTCAAAGTTATTTGATATAACCAAGCACATACGCCCAACGCCCATTCCAATTCACCCACACACACACACACACAAACACACACACATATGTCCTGACTGCAGTTTGTCATTGTGTTGACTCTCCTTTCTCCTTCTTCTCGCATATACACCGCCTTTCTTACGCCCTGCTTTTCTTTTTTAAATTTATTGGCGTTTTCTTTTTTTGTTTTTTTTTTTTTGCGCTGTCTGCCATTATTTGTTAGGCGCTCGATGCCACTACACACTTGTCTTGCTCCTTGCCACGTTTCATTTCGCGCTTCGTTCCGCTGAATACAACAACAATGAAACAGAGAAAAGGAGCAAAGTAGCAAAAGAAAAAAAAGAATTGAAAATAAATTGAATGACGTTTTTATTGATCTCGATTTTCGTTCCCTTTTGCCTCCTTAGTTTGACGCTTAGCTGTCGTTCGAGAGGCAGCCAGAGAGACAAACAGAGAAAATGAGATGAGCTTTGCGGTCGGTTGCTTTGGCAGGCAACGTTTTTAAAGATTTTCCCATCATTGAATTGAATCAGTTTTTGCAAACAATGTTGCATTTCCTTCCATATGCCCGCTGCAGCAAGTGTGATATAGCAGTTAGCTTTCGTCTCTACAAAGCTAAGTCTTACATAGCAATTATCTTTTGTCGTTAGAGCAACCGAAATGCATAGCGGCGGGTTGATAATTCTTGCGGTTAACAGTGTAAAAAATCGGTTACATAACTTTTTCGGCATATTTCTTGTTGGTTAAGCTTATAGCGTATATAACCGAAATAAACCGTTTCATATCTATCAGATAAAACGTCTTTACAAGACTTAAAGTGTTTGCCCGGTTTGGAGAAACCGATTTAATTTAAGCTTTGTAGTACTTAAATGTTTGTCAATTCTCAATCAAATGATTGTTGAAGTACTTAAGAAACTTAAGAAATCATTTTAGTTCAACCGTAAAGAACAACTTAAAAAGAGTGCAGCCGTCTACGTAATAACCGATTCAATATTTTAAGTTATAAGTTTCTATACTTCAAAGCTAGAAACACTGAGAAATTTCTTGAAGAGAGCGCTGCTCCATTTCGGTCAAGGTATTAAGAGAAAGTTCTTTTTTTTATTTCCAAGTTTGCTGTGGCACTTTAAAAATATTTTCCCATAATGTTTATATTGGTGTATAGCAATTAGCTTTAAAAGTTCACGAAAATCTCTTCAACGAGCCACTTCCTTTCGCACACTCACACACACACTAACACACACACACTCCACATACCCGCATTACCTCACCTCACCTCATCTCAGCGCACTTTCCCCCGTCCGTTGACTAATTTGTTATGCCTTACACACGTTGCACTTTGAAATTCCGCAACAAACTTCAAGTCAATAACTCAGTAGAGCAACTGCCTTACCGCCTTTACCCCGATCGCCATTCCGTCGACCCTGCCAGACCCGCTGGCTCCTTTGGCGTCACCGATGCCAGCACTTAATGCATTATGCAACAGCAAGTTGTGGCATGTCCTTGCACTCGCACATACGCGCTGCTCCCTCCCCTCCTCCTGGCACACACACACACATGTGCAGTCATTTTGCAGTTGCTGAAACCTACACAATTCATTCGTCCTGCTGGTGCTACACTGGAACGTGACTGCAAATCGAGCGAGAGCGGGCGCATGTCTTAAATAAAATAAATGGCACATTATCAATATAAACAAGAGGAAAAGGACTACGACGACGATGACGACGGCGACGTCTCCGCTGGAGAAAGGGAGGAATTGAGAAAAGGAAGGAAGAAGAAGTAGCGCTTGCTTGTACGCGAGTTGCAAGCGTAAAGTTGTTAAGTTACTTAAGCCAACAAATGAAGCGAACTCCGTTTCACAGTTTGAGTTGGAAGCCAGAGCAACTCTTCGGAGTCACGAGCCTGACAAATTGCCACAGACCTCGCCCTCATACCATTCCCATTCCCAGACACCAACTCTCCATCTTCGACTCCCATCACACTTCGTCGTCGTCGTCGTCGTCTTCTGTCTTCTGACCAACAAACAAATTTCCACTGCTCGGCGCCAATTCGTTTTCCTTGTTCCATAAGTAGATGGCGCATGGGTTTGGGGGCAGAGAATAAAAACTAATGTCTGGCTCCAGCATGAATATAAATGTGAAAGAATAACAACAAAAAAAAAATGTCACATACATATCTATATAGAACATATAGCAAAGTTTTTGTCACTCTTTGTTTTTCGTTAATACAGTCGCTGACAAAGTGACAAACTGACAAAAGGTCCATATGAAAATAAGTCAAAGCCATTGTCAGTTATTCAATGGAATTTTCAATCAGCTTGAACTTGTTTTAATTTAATAAAGGGAAATGTTAAGACCCGTTTACAGATTGTACTAACAACGGGAGCTTTGATTAGCTAAACACTATCGACTATCGAAAGAAAAACTGACTATCGAATGTTAGAAAAGGCGAGTAAAGATTTGAGTTAGTATAAAATATTTCCTCGTAAAGTATTATCTTTGCTTTCATGGAACCATTTCATCTCTTCTATTTCTTCTTGTCCTCTTTGGGGTTTGCTCTTGAGCATTTTCAATGTTTTCTCTAATCGTTAATTGTTTACAATTTCCAGCCACAAAACTTTTCTCCATCTCGTTTTTTTCTCTCTTGGTTTTCCGCATTTCATTGTCATTAAGTAGAAAAGAAATCGAATTTTGCAGATTGTTTCTACAATAAACAAATGGAAGAGGGGCATAGAGAAGAGTTTGGTTGGTTAGTTGTCTTTAAAATTTAATTACCAAAGTATTTCCGCTAGGACTCGAAAGAGCGAGCCTTTTGTGGCTAGAAAAAGTCGAGAAGGAGAACCGAGAGTGCAGAGAGAGAGAGAAAAGCAGGCAGATGAGTCCGGAAATTTGAAGCGTCAACTACACACAAAATGAAATAAAGTAGAATAAAAGGAAAAACTAAACTAAAAAACAAAATAACGTCAAAGTGGTTCACTTTGTCTCTCCGCTCTGTCCTTGTTGTCCTGGGAGAAGAGTTGCCATTTTCATTTTCTTTACTCTGCCACATAATTTGCATGGCTTGGGAACTTGACTTTTGTTGCCCAAAAGAATGAAAGTAAGCGGAAAACCAAGAGAGAGGCGCCTACGGGATGAGCAGAGGTAGGGAGGAAGGTAGGAAGGGTGTGGAAAATATGTTGCAGCGCAGCAACGGCGGCGGCGGTGGCGGCTGTGTTGAAAATATAATAGAAAAATAAGGTGCCACACAATATGGCCGAGAGCTTTACAGTTGGTTAAGTAGCAAAAGCGCGCAACGCGGCGACAAAACAAGAACAACAGAGAAAGAACAAAATAAAAAGGATGCCAGTGAAGGAGCCGCAAGGGATACTGCCAGCCAACCAGCCAACCAGCCAGCTAGCTAGCTAGAGAAAGGCAGGCGTTAGCGCCAGAGAACATGGCGTGAAAATTGTGTTGACAAGAAAATTATAAACCGGAAAATGTTTTATGTTGTGAGAGTGGATTTTAAAGTTTTCAGCTGGCTAACTGGCCAAGCTGGCTGGCTCATTGTGGTCAAACGAAATTGGTAGGAAATTGCCAGTGCTCTATGCCCGAGATGATGATGCCAATTATTTGGCATCAGTAAAAAGTTTCTAGCAATTAAACTTCAAATGTAAAGGGAAGAACATCGGGGTCACCAAATTGTAAAAGTTAGCCAAAAATAAAAGAATTTGAAATGCCTGCTTTGCATTTGAATTTGTTAATCAAAGTCATAAACTATTTTCATTTTGCGACAGTCACATTATTAAAATATATTCTAATTTATGACCTTAAACATTTTCCATGTCCTTTTTATTTATAGGAAAGGAAACACAAAAAAAAAAAAAAGAAAACGTCACCATTGACCCAATTTAAACAACAAATAAAACTTTCACACTTAACCTAGGCCCATTAGAAAGTCTAACTACTAAACTATAATTTTAACAAAGAGAAAAAAAAGTTGACACACACACAGAGAGAGGGAAAAGGGGTCGGTGGAATCGGTAGGCAGTGGTAGGCTCGTGTTGTCCTCGAACTGCTTGGCATTATAAGTATATTATGTGCTAGCTGGCTGGTTGGTTGGCCGACTGGCTGATGGTTACTTGCACGTTTAAGTTCGTTATGCATTTAAACTCAGGCCCCCCCGCCCACCATTTTGTATGTCAAGCACACACACACACCGGCACACCAGGCAGGCAACACACAACGAGGTGAAAATGAGTACAAACACACTCGTCGCCTACAATTACAACACTCCACAGAGGAGAAGAGCAGAGCAGGACAAAAAACAAAAAAAAAGGAACTCAGCCAGCGTACCAAATTGCTTGGCAACTTTACTGCATAGTTAATTAATAGGATAACACAATTAATTTGTGGGCAATGAATGTCTGAGCTTTATTTGCCCGTCCAACGAGGCGCAGGAGCATCAGCAGAATTACCAGGAAACACAAAAAAAAAAAAAAGAGTGACCCCAAGGGCTTTTTACTTTGTGGCTATACTATGTGGGTAAATTTCTGTGTGTTTGCTCCTGTCCCTTTTAGCATGCCAGCTGTTACATAGGCAAAGTTATGTGGGTTCCCCCACCCCCCTTAGTCATCAGTACAAAACTTGCTTATCACGCAGCTGTGACTATGAGTTATTGTGGACCAAAGGCTTATATGATATGGTCTAAGCATCCAAAACTATGTCGAAAGTTGAACAAAATGTTACTGAAGAACTGAAGCTTCTTATAATAGTTGAAGAGCAAACATTAACTTTATCTGCTTATAGATAACAAAGTATAAAGTTGGAAAAGGATTAGCTTAGAGCTTTAGGTGATGCTTGAGTATAAAGAAGAAGGATTTCATAAATGAGTTACTCATAAAACGATTCCATCTATTCTATTCTTTTCAGAATCAAAATTGCTCGAAACTAATAGTTGGTCGGGGTCACCAATTGACTATTTTTTTAAGGTTAAGTATTATTTTATGCAGACAAAACACATTTTGTTGGACTTTAAATGATTATAATGCTTTCTTTGTCATTCCAATTTGATGACAATGATCAATTTTTAAAGCATTCTCAGTACTGGCACTTTGAATACATTCATTAAAGCATTCGGGTGAGGCCCAGAGCAAACAAGTAAGCAAACAAACAGCAAGCAGAAGGACAAAGTCCTTCTTTCTGCCTGCTTGCCTGCCACAGCCAGGCTAAGAGCCTGCATTCCAGGCAGTGGCTCAATTAACGACGACAACGACGAGTAGGACAGGCGTGAAAAGTGCAAAAAAAAAAAAACCAAAACGAAACGAAACGTATACAGAAGAAAACAACAAAAAAAAAAAAACAGAGAAAAACGGAGACCCACCAATGCCACAAAGGCCCACTCCAATGGCAAGGAGCTACTTACAAAACATCAGTTTTAACTATTGTTTGCACACTCGTCGAGTGGGTGAGAGACTGGAAGCGAGTGAGACAAAGAGCAATAGAGAGAGAGAGAGAGAAAGGGAGAGTGAGACAGAGAGTTCTCAAACTATGCCCAACTTTAGGGCTTGACTCGACTCGACTCGACTCCACAGTCCTCTCATTCTCTTCATGGCTCTAGCTTGGGTGGGTTTTTGTGTTAAAATAACAAAGGAAAGGCAATGCTGCCGCAACCGTTAAACCAAACAAGCGGCTCACCGACACGCCTAAAAAGCGGCTACGAAAATTTTCAAAAACGTAATTTTTTATGCTGTCACAAATTTGATGATTATGATGATGATGATTATGGCGGCAACGGCAACGGCAACAGCAACGACGTCCTTCTCTTTGGTATTATATATAAAATACTTTACTTTATGTTGCCATTTTTCTCATAGTTGACAGAAAGCCAGAGAGAGAGAGAGAGAGAGAGATGGAAAGAATGAGACAAACAGAGGAAAACAAAAAGCTTAATAAAACAAACAAAAACACGAACTGGGCAACTTAATTTTTTCCTTTCTCAAGGCTTTTTGTCCTTTCCCATATACTCTTCTTTGGAAAAAAGACAGCATATTAGCTCTGGCATGACAGCTGATTTGGTATAGCCAAGTTCATTTGGTAAGCTATGTCCTTAAGCCCCACGTGTCTGATCTAATCGAACCATTGATTTTTATTGGTTGTAAAAACGAGAAACAGAATCGGAGAAAGAGAAAACAGAAAGCTCTAGAGAAAAATGTGAAAGACAGGACTGCTAGAATTGGTATGCCTGAAATATGTAGATAGTTGACATCAATTTCCATATGGAATTTTTGATGTCGTTTTTATCAAAGAGAATAATTTTGAAGAATCAATAATAAATTATAAGAATCTATTTCTCCATTACTCCTCAGCCAAACTCAGCCAAATCAATCACAATTTTTAAAATGAAGTCTTCAGTTCAATTATATTATTATGGAATACATGTAAAAGGGTGGGGGGGAAGCCTTTAGCCATTTTCACTAGAGCTTTACTTAGTTGAGCTAACTTATTATTTAAAAATATATATATATATATATAGTATATAATTTTTACCTTGAAGTTATCCATCTCTAAAAGTTGTGCGGCCTAAAAATCAGCCCCAAAATTGATAATGAAATTGCATTTGTTTTATTAAGTTAAGAACTTTAGTTTTTTTTTTTTTTTTTTTGGGGTTTTGTGGAACTCTCTTTGGGTTTTTTTCGTTTGGTTTTTTGTTGTTGTCGATTGTAAAGCTTAGGACTACTACAAGAAGGCTCCTCGATCATCAAGCACTTTCCTAGGCTTAAAAAGCGCTATTTATATATAGATATAGATAAATTTTTGTTTGGTTTTTTTTTTTTTTTTAGCCAGGCGGCAGAAGGCAAAGGCGAAAAGCTTATTCGTTTCAACTAAAGCACAGAGATACCAAGTAAAATGAAAACTTAAAGAAAGAAAAAAACATAAGCACAAAAGCACAAAACACAATTAAAAGCAGAGAGAAAGACAAGATCAGTTTTTCTTGGGCCTAAATGTAATTGTTGGTTTCTTGTTGGTTCTAGAAAAAAGAGTTGAAAAAGAAGTTGGGGGGGAGGGGGGCGGTGTGTTTTTGGCGGGAGGGTTTTGAGGGTCATATGAAATTTTAACTTACAAACTACACATACACAAAGAAGCAAGAGTTGTTGGTTTTTTTCTCTTTTTTTTTTTTGTTGTTGTTTAATGGAGGGTGGGGGGAAAACAAGAGAGGGTTTTGGATGGGGGGGGGGTCTTTTTTAATTGGTTTTTGATTAATACTGACCTTAATGCTATCATAACAAGCGGTAACCTTGCCATTCTGGACCTCCACATTGGCCGGGGGATGGGCAAATTTGCATTCCGTATCCTGACGTGAACATTTGTTACGCTGAAATTCACGGCAGACCTCCAATTGCAACCAGCGCGAATCCTTGCCATTGAACAGGCTGTTCATATTCATATTCACAACGTTGGCCATTGTGTGTACAAAAGGATATAGTTTTTCTGTGTATTTCTTCTATCTATACGATATACTATATCGTATATATTTAGGTGTATAGATGTGTGTTCCGTGTGTGTGTGTGGTGTGTATTGGTGTGTGTGTGTGTGTAACTAGATGTTTTTTTTTTTTTTGCTATAGCTTCAACGATTTTTGCTTAGCTTAGGCTTGGCTTGGCTTTGCTTTGCTTGGCTTGGCTGGCGACTAGATTTTTGGGTATCGCGTTTTTAGACACTCACACACACTAAAATAGTTTTTGCGTTATCGATATTGTTCAGTTTTGTTTTGGGGGATATATATTTAGATATATAGCATATATAATAAGATGGCATATGATGGTTGTTTTTCTGCTTTTGCTTTTTTTTTTTTTTTGCTTTTAGCGTAGGGGAGATTAACAACAACAAATGGAGCTGGTTGTAGTACTTGAAGCCGTTCTTAGTTCACAGTATTTTTTTTTTCTTTTGATTTTGATTTCGAACGAGTTACATATATAAACATATATACATATATAAAGTTATATATATATATATATCTATATATATTTGATAGATAGATAGGCGCAGCTGTTTTTTTTATTTAGGTTTTTTTTTTTTTTGATAAGCTGATTTTACATTATCTGAAATGAGAATAAAAAAAGAGAAATAGAACTTTAAGATCATAGATCATTATTAGAGGTGGTGTGGTGGTGGTATTGAGGGGGCAGGGGGGCGAGGGCGAGAGCGCGGACGGAGGACAGGGACATGGACAGTGCACAGAGATAGAGAGAGCAACAGAGACGAAAGGAGAAAGACTTGACTTGAGATGATTTTATTTTTTTGTTTTTGATTTTTTTACTGATCATTTACTTCTTTTGAGAGGAGACACTGTTTGGGGGCGTGGGTCGGGGGCGTTTTTTTTTTTCTTTGTTAGTAATGCGCATTTTTTAAAGGCTTTTGTTAGTTATATGTGCGTGTATGTGTGTATCTTAACGGAGGGCGTCGTGAGGGTGTAGGTGAGGAGTTTTTTTTTTGGATGCAAAATGCCAGGCTAAAATATTTTTTTTTTTTTTTAGTATATGCAAGATTATTTGTATAATTTTTTGATGTATGCATGATGTAAGATGATGAACTTATAGCTAGACTTAAATAGGTTTTTTTTTTATGTGTAGATATATATATTCTATATATATATATATATTTATTTATTTAGAGCGTGAGCAGCAACAGCCATCCAGATTTTTTTTTTTTTTTTTTGGTCCAGCAGCGCCAGGCACATTGACAAAATCAAAATTAATCAATAATAAATGAAAATTTAACTACAAATCATAAAAAATTAAAGGCTTTAAGTTTGTTACCCATTTTTTCCCCGCTCAGCAGCTGCTTATTAGCTGTATTATCTTTAACCGATTTTTGTAGCTTGTTTACAAAACTATAAAATATGTAAAATTAAAATTAAGAAAATATCTTTCAAAAGCAATTTACAATTTAGAAAGAGATACAGAGAGCGAGAGTTTTATTTTTATATATGTATAAAGAGAGACAGAGAGAGAGCCACGTTTTGATTGTTGTTTTCTTTTATTTTTTTCGTTTTTGATATAAGTGAAACGCACTTACCGCTCAATCGAGTTATATATGTATATAGATTTTTATATATATGTAAAATAGATACTGTAACAAAAAAAAATTGTTTATATATATATATATATGTATGTATATAGATATATTGGAGATAAGATTTTAATTCTTCAATTGATCAAATGATGAGATGATGATGTTAATGAGGGAAATGTTTAATAAATTTCAGTTGACAATTATTCATTTTACAATGTTTATGTATGCATGTGTGTGTGGATGTGTGTGTGTAGGTGTGTAGGTGTGTTCATGGGTCGAGTGAAATTGCGAAAAAAAAAAAAAAAAACAACACAAAATGATTTAATCAACGATGACGGCACACTTACTATATTCCAACTATCTATCTAAGTGTCTGTTGGTCTGTCAGTCCGACGTTCGGTCTGTCTGTCTGTCTGTCTGTTTAATTGTTCCGTTCGTTCTTTGGTTGTTTTATCTTTCAACTTTTGCTCGACTTGCTTTAAGTTGGGTGGGTTGGTTATGTATATAATCTTATCTTATCTCTCCACTTTGGCCATATGAATCAAATATTTTCGACGCAAACGTAAACATGAAAATCCCAAAGTCAATGTGGGTAAAATTATAATTTATATACACACATTGTGCAGAAAGTCAATTTTATAGATACATTAATTATAATTTCCACTAGAAGTGAGAGAAGGGCAAACACATTGGAAGTTTAGAAATTTTAAGACTAATTTTTAGCTAACGAGAATCAATTTCAACTATCATCAATTATCAACTAAAATTCACCTGTGAATTGAAACTAGTTCCAAGCTTTAAAAACTAGTTCATAAGTCTGATCAAAATTCGCTTAAAAGCCCTTTAAATTCCTAAGAGCACAACTGACTGAATTTCAAATATTTAAACACAAGCTAAGAACATTTTTAAACAAGTTGTTCATAGACTTTAAAGCTCGAAAGTGATTTTGAACTATTTTAATTGATATAAAAGATCAAAAGTTTTTGGCTGATGGGTAATATCCTTATTAATAGTTCATTTCAAATACATTTTCTCAGACTTTTAACTAACTGAAAATTAGTTTCAAACTTAAATATTAAAAGTTCGCCACAAGTTAAAAAAAAAAACCATTGCCAAAGCTTTGTATCGAAATGTTTTCCATTGAAACAAATCTAAAATGAGTTATTTTTCTTATGGTTTCATATTTAAAAATATTTTGATAAAATATTATCACGTAGCACAAACTGAAATAGTTTTGGTTAAAATATGTGTCACATTGCGATAAAAGAGACCCAATATCAAAACGATTGCCAAATAGTTTGAAAATATTTTGTAAACAGATTTCATCATTTGGACGGAAGTGATAGAGAAATAAGTTCTTAAAGAGCAAAAGATCTAAAGTTATGCACAAAGGAATAAAAGATTCTTAAAGTCGTTTGAAAGTGCAAAAATTGCAAATGAGTTTTTCTTTCTTCACAAATTACTTTAGCCATAATCCAATCAAATACATAAATATACATATATATGTATATAGATATCTTCCGATGTTGCCACAGAGCGCCGAGTGGCAGAGCGATTCAATTTTTTATCTCTAACATTTCACAAAAGATATCGTTTCGAAACCTAAAGCCATACAACAAGCCCATTGGTCAATATATAATATAAAGTTATTTTTAAATATGATAAAAAAAAAGGAGAGGAAAAAAAATGAAATAAGTTATATGTATATATAAATTAGATTTTGTTCTTCTCTAAATCTCTGTCTGGCTATTAGATACGTTTTTTTCTTCTTCTTCTTTTTTTTGTGTTTGCAATGATGGCATGATGTCAGCTGCAAATTGCTTTTCCGTATTTCAACTTGATTTCCAAAGATATATAGATATACTAACTTAATTTATGAGTTTCGATGCGAGAGAATCATTGTGTGAGCTCGTGTCTGTGTGCGTGTGTGTGTGTGTGGGTTAATGTTTATGGCAAGGTATTAAAATAATTCTTGTGTTTTAGTTAAACGAAAACCCAAAACGAACAAGAACTTTTAAACAAGTCGCCCACACAAATCCAAAAACCAAAAACACAAAAAAACAAAAACAAAAAAATCCCATAGAGGAAACTAACGGAAAGAAAATCGAAATAGAAACACAAAAATTAGCGTCGTGTCATTGACGCAGTATGAAAGAAAATTTATGGCCAGATATCTATGTGTGTGTGTGTGTGTGAGTGTGGAAAACGCTTACAAAAATAAACATAGATAGTTTTTCTTTAGGTCTTCCTCTTCTATTTTTGAGATTATTTTTCAAATTCAAAAAATTAGGCCACATCATCGAAGAAAATGAAGGTTTTTCCAATATGCATATATTGAACATACTCGCTCGCTGTGCAGCATCCGCTAACCTACAAATAACCTTCATTTGTCTTCTTGATCATTTATTAAATATTAAGGATACTCTTGACCAATCTTGCTTGGGCTGGGAAGCGGGTTATTAAAAACTCATTATTACCCCAAAAAGCACATAATATAATAAAAAAAAAAAACAGACAAAGCCAAAAGGCAAAAACCACAAGAGACCCAGCGACCAAAAACCAATCGAGAAGATGTTAAACAAGTTCAACAAGTTTTTTCGATCTCAAATCATATAAAATACAAATTTTTTTTTGAAGGTTAAACTCTTGCCGAAACCAACAGAAATAAAACAAAAAAAGTGACTAACTGACAAAGAGAGAGAGAGAGAGACTAAGAGAAACCGAGAGCGAAAAAGAGAGAGAGAGAAAGATGAGAAGCAGGTGAGAAACTGTTAATTTCGATATATTTTGTTAACACAATCTCACTAAATATTTGTACATTTCTCATCCAGAGATACATATATATGTAGAAATGTCAATTTAAACACGAAACACAAAAGCTGAATCAACAAGAGACAAAAAGTAGCAGCTGGCTAAGGTGAAAAACTCCACGTAAAAGTGTTAAAGTGAAATGGATCAACCCCTTCCAAAAGGGCTGAAAGTTATCATTAAATCTTTTATAGCATGTTTCATATGAAGATAAAACGATGAATTGGATTCATATCTCAAATCATATATAGATATACTAATATAGTATTATGAGTGAATTGTCTACAGTTAGAAATAATAAAGATTTTGAATGATTATGAAGGTTGTATAAAATACTTAATGGCCTGACACAAGTGAATAAAGTTATTATATTAGAAATTCCTTTTATAATACGGACAATGTTAGCCTCAAACCTGACAAAGTGATTAAAAAAGGTTGACAGAATAAAGATATTTTAACGAGTCATCTTTTTTTCATGACAATTTTCTTGACCTTTAGTTGATATCAATATAAAATGCAAAAGTCAAGAGAATATATGAGAAACTGTTTTGTTATTTTGTTGTCTTATATAATATAATATCTTCTCCAATGTTTCTCCAATTTTAGTTAGCAACTAAATAGGCATCAAATTTAACTGTATTTAAATTCTCTTTGCCAACTTTAGACTTCAAATTCCAACTATTTTTAAACCTATTTGTTCCCAATTCGAAACCATTTTATCTGCTACTAATAAAAACAACTTGCCTAATTAAGTAATATGGCCAAAAATGTTAACTAAATCTTTCACTTAATACAAAATCAATCTTTTTCTCCCTTTTCTCATCTCTTTCTCACAAAAATTACTCGCAAATTTGCATTGTTTATAATTTTGGCACGCTTCTGCCTCCACCATGAACTTGATCTCTGCATTAGCTACGTCTTCTCCACCATCATCATCATCATTATCATCATCTTCTTCATCGTCGTCATCAACATTCATCTCGTCTTCCCACTCGTAATGGGTTCCTTTATTTCTATACATACAATTTTGCTCATTCCCTTTTTCTTTCTGGCATCATTAGTCATATGACCATATATAGCCTGGCTTGCTAAGTCTCTAAGTAATTCAACACTCTCATATAAGGGACCGATATTACCCAGTCTGTGCCACCATCCAACAACACCGCACACAGAAAGCAATTTCTTTCATTTTAAAAATGAATTTCTTTAGTAGAAGCGAACAAAAAACTTTCGAAACGATTTCACAAGATGTAAAAATGAAAGAAAACAATTTTTTTTTTTTTTTGTGTATTGGTTTGGTTCACAGATAAAGAAAAAAAGACTTTCCTAACAAAAATCGCAGAGACGAGAGATATATTAAATTATAATTCTGCTGATCAACTGACGATTTTATAAGTGATATATTGTCCAACTGAAACTGGTAGAAGAAACACAACTTAGATCTCAAAATGCTATATAACTAATATCAATCAATAAAGGGTACGTGACTTTGGATAGTTTTTCGCTTCTTAACTAAAAGAGTTCCAATGCTCTCGTATTACACATACAAAATTCCCATCTAAATATTTCTCAAATTAAAATTTTTTTGCTAATTTAAGAATAAGAAAATTCCAATTTTCAGTAAAGTTAACGAATTTCCTGAGAGGGAAATCAAATATTTTGTTGAACTCTTTTGGCTTATGAACTTTGAAAAGAAGTTAAACTACATAATATTCATCTTTATTTCTGAATTACTTTGAATTGATTTGCTTTGCTTTCAAAAACTTGTTTCCGTCTTTGAAACACTCTGACCTTATAATATTTCTTCATAAATTTGATTAAAAGCGTTTGAATAATAGGCTAATAGGAAAAATAATGGTTCAGGGATTAGACTGGTAAAGAAAAGAATAAGTGTACATTCTAGTCGCCGTTTAAGAACTCTTACAAGTCGATGGCATCAAAAGTTAATTCGTATATGGGCAGAGTACATTAATCTTAGTTAAAGAATTAATCAAATCAAAAATTTAGCTTGTTCTTTCGCCCACCTGGACTATGACATAATCTTGGCAAACATCTTCTTCTCGTTTTTGGTTGATCTTTGCCATTTATGGATGAAATTTTGTTTATTTTAACTTGTTTTTTTTTTCGATCCGATGTTAGATCGTTGACTGCAAATGCAAGAGCTTATCATTAGGGCAAAAAAGGTAAATAACACGCTTTTGATTTGTCTTTTATCTAATCACATTTATTGATAGACCTCTTCTTTCACTCTCATCATGCCCCTCGTTTCCGCTTTTCACTTTTGTTTCGCCCTCTTGCCCGCTTTCCCCCTCCTCTCCTTTTCGTTGCATGTGTCATACTATATTTTTTTCTTTTATAATGTTTTTCTTTTAGTTTATTTCTCTGCTTTTGGGGTTACAATGAGCTCAGAGAGTTGTATAATGTTGCACACAGAGCGGTTAGTGACCGACACAAAGCAGCTTGCTACGGCTTCAGCTACAGGGCGGGGGGCTATGGGCTCTATGTGTTGCAAGTTGCGTAAATTTTTTTCGCCTTTGCCATTGCCTTTGCCGTTTCTAGGTGATGTCGACGCTTATGTGGGGCTTTGTTTTCTTCAAAAGAAAAACTAAAAGGTAAAGTGGAACAATATGCTTTCGATATGGTGGTTCGCCCCCATGAACCGTTTACCAGCTAATCAGACAAATAACCCTTTTTTGCCCAACCCCAATCACCGTCCCTAACCACGCACCCTTCATCCTCACTTTTATTCCGCAGTGTTTTAACCAAAAGAGAATGTAAGGTCTCTCTGTATTTAATTTGTTTTCTGGTGCCATTTATGACTCGCATATCTAGAAACACAGAGAAAGACAGCAAGAGAGAGAGAGAGAGGAGAACAATATAAAAAAAAAACTAAACAATACAAAATATACGAGTACTCATAATACTTAAATGTGAGTGTCTGTGTAATTGTGGGTTGTGTGTGTGTGTGTGTGTTTTCACAGCAAGCCGCGAAGTCATACGTACATCGAGGTCTCTTATCAGTAGAGTAAATATAACATAGTCACCGCCAACCGCCAACCGCCAACCGCCGACCACTGCTCTCAATTTGTTCATTTTGGGTAAGTTATACAAAAAAAAAAAAAAAAAAAGAAATTCCGGGTGCTAGTGACTTGTCAATGCCTATAAATGAATCGATAATCAATTTAAAAAAAAAAAATAGAAAAAAACAAATGAAAGTTTTATATCCATAATCCCCATTACATTTGATGCGATTGTGTGAGATCATGTCCAAAAGAAACTCTAACTACGCCTTAACATATGTTCAGGGTATTTCCAGAATATCGAGTTGAATGATAACTCATTGTGGCAGACAGTCGAAGTGGGCGTTGCGGCGTGTGGCATGCGGCATGCGGCAAGTCAAGCGACTCTATTGTAATACTGAATTGGTGGCAAGTATATGCAAAAAATTGTGCTTATGCTTTGTGCTAATTAAATTTCTTGAAAGAGTAGCAACAAAAGCAATGAAATTCTATATTTTACACAATTATATTTTAATGCTTCTGTTAACCTAATTTTGTTATAGTTAAAAATTAGCTTTAAAAATTGTAGAAAATATATTGACTATCGGCTTCAAATCGATATTTATTTGGTTTTAAAACGTTTACTATGTTTGTCTATAGCATAATGTCATATTTAAATCTTGAAATTTAAATTTTTTTTCTTAAATTTGTTTCTTGGTGAAATCGAGGCCAATCGATAAATTATCGATTATTATTTTAAGGTCCCATGTGTTTTGTTTTTTTACTTTGCAAGTATTTTCACCGTTTTCCTGTTAAATCGATTATTTCCTATCGATAACAATTGTAAGTTGTTGTTTACAAAACAATTAAAGTATAAATTTAATGTTTACTACTTTAAATTAAGAAAACTTCCTCGAATGGAATCTCATTCGACTATTACTTGTTAATATTCGATTGCAAAATGTTTAAACCTTCTTCTTTAGATATCGCTACAAACAAAAATAGTTATCGATAATTGTTGTCAGTTTATAGAACAATTCTTTATAAATTATAATTAGTTGTCATTTGAACAGTTTCCTTTATTTCAAATTTATACATTAGTTAAAATCGAAAAAAAAACCTCCATACTATTTATCGATTTGAATTATCATAGCCCCCCAACACTCGTCCTTATGAAACGTATTACTTTAATTAATATTGCTATCGATTGCTTTCTAACAAGCCTCTCAATCAGCTGATTGACAATAGTTTCTAGACAATTCATTATAAAATAACTCACAAAAAAATTTCTATTTCTAATCTAATCATTTTTCAATTCCATTTGTAAACCTTGCCCTAGTCATTTTTATGTTTATTGTTTTTGGTTTTTACTTTTGATTTTTTTTTTCATCGTTTTCTGTCACGTTTCACTCTCTCGCAGACATATTCAAATTTCGAATACAAATAAATGATATTTCGGTTTCCATTGTATTGAGAGGCGAGAGATCAGCAGATCAGAAATTACGTCAGAGGTCGCAGCAGCAGCACATATAAAAAAAAAATTTCATAAATACGACGGCGATGGGCATGAGAAAAAAAAAATAAATAAAAAAAGAAACGCGAAACAAAATCAAACCCAAGTGGGAAAGAGAAGGCAAAAGTAAGAAAAGAGAGAGAGGGCAGCGCCTAAAATTTTTTTGTTTTTTTGGCATATTCATAAAGTGTTTTTGTGTGTTTTTGTGTGTTTTTGTTGGTGTTGCTGTTTTTGGCTTATCTTAAAAATACAAAATAAACGAAAAAAAAAAAGAAATGAAAAGAAATTGAAATTTTCATATGCATCTTTTTGGCTTTGCTTAATTAATTTTGGCTGGCAAAAATTTCCTTTATGTTTCATTTCAATTTTTAAAATTATAAATAGACAGAGAGCAACAAGAAAACGTGAGAGCGAGAGAGAGAGAGGGAGAAAGAGAGACGGCCTAGCCAGGCAGGCAGACAAATATAATTAACAAGAAACAAAATTAAATTAAACTTTGAACTAATTTGTGTAGCAACTTCCCACAATTTGTCCACACTGTCTCTTTCTTTCTCCCCTCTCTCTCTGTCTCTCTCTATCTCTTTCGCTGTAAGAGGTTAAGCAATCAAATTTACTTTCAATTGATCTCAATTTGGTCTGTTGGGGGGTTAAACCTTTTACTTTGTTGTTGAAGAAGGGTTAAAGATACATATATCCATCTCTCAGATACAACTCATCATGTTGCCCCGCTTTTGACTGCATTATGCAAATCGGACCTGCTCTTGTTGTTGTTGTTGTTCTTATTGTTGTTGGTGTTGTTTTTGCTTTGCTGTGACTGCTGCCAAAACTTATTTTTGGGTTTGCAACGTTTCCAAAATGTGTGGCCAGACCAAAAAGGCCAGCGGGTGTTTTATGCGAAAGAACGGGGGACAGGGGATGGGGGCAGGGTGGTGGTGACGTGATGAGGGGGAGGTGAGGTAAGGTGACTGCACAGCTGCAGATACATTCAAAATGTCTAGCAGCTGCTGTCGCTTAACATACAAAACGAGCGGAGAAGATGAAAATACAACAACAAAATATACAACGAAACAAAACAAAAAAACAAAACAAAAAATAAAAAAAAAACAGGCCAACAGTAGGAGAAAACACGTCCAAAATTTTGTTGGTTCTCTCCCAGCATCTTATTCTTACTCTCTCTCTGATTCTTTCTCTTTCTCCATTTGTCTATATCTTTAGTTTGTTTTGTTTGAAATTCTTGCATTAGGGTGAACCATTTGGTAAAATATTTTCTAAAGTCAATACTTAAAACTTTTCAAAGTATTGAAAACGTTCGTTATAAAAAGAAGTTTTCACTTAGTTCATCCATTATTATTCACCTTACTTTAAAAACCCGGTTACTATCCTTCGTTCCTCTTGAGATTTCCAATTTTCGTTTCTATCTTTAGTACTCCATATTACGCCATATTTCTTACAACAAATACATATATATTTACCGAAAATCCTATTATTGACGTTTTCTACTATATCTAAAGATTTCGAATACTCCCTTTCACTTTTTTCAAAACTTAAGATGCTATTTTTATAGTTCTTCACAATTTCCATAATCGATTCCAGTTGAAATCGTGAAACGCCCTCTTTAGATCAAGACTAAAAGATATTTTATGTATGTATGAAGTTTTTTTTTTTTTTTTTGGTTTTTGGCTTTGTTTCTTTGGCCTTTTTCAGAAAGCCCCAAAAAAAAAAAAAAAACACAAAAAAAAACGCAAAAGCATTGCGCCAGTTGAGGAGATTTTTTTTTTCTTTCTTTGCGTTTCTTTTGGATATATTTAGAAAAAATGTGCGCACATGTTTGAGAATATCAAAAACTATATAGAAGATGAACACGATGAAGACGATGATGATGACGATAGTGGTGATGAAGAAGAGGGAGAGAAGCAATAAAGGAAATGAAATGTTTATAGCGAACGAAACGAAACAGCAGCCCACAGCAGAGTGAAAAACAACAAATTCTCTGATTTTGAATTTGAAAATATTGTAAGCAAAATTTTGTGTGTGTGTTTGACTGACCTTTTGACACAATACAACACACACACGCACACACAAACACACACGCAAATGTATCCAAAGTTTCATATACTAATAGGAAAACAAAAGCTCATAAAATTTGCTCAGTGACTTTCAAGTTTTCGATGTCTATAGGGAGTTTTTTTTTTTTTTTGTTTTTTTTTTTTGGAGGTCTATCGATATTGACGACTCTTCACTTCAGTCGAGCAACATGACGACTTTTGGCAAAAGACTGAAACAAATCGTTTAGTCATGCCGCTCAGTTTTCAGTCTCCGCTCCCCCTGTCCCTAGTCAATTTTTCTTGGTTTTTTTTCCTGTGTTTTGTGGCATTTTTAGTTTGAAGTTTTGAAAAGTTGGTTACTTTTAATACTCTTTAACAACAAAAGAGTGTTGGCAATAAAGAAGAGAGAAAAATATTGCAAGGTACCAAAAAAAGGTATCCAATACCTAACCAGATTGTAATACAAAACATTATCACATATCGATCAGTCTATTTTGATATAAAATTATCTTGATTCAATAGAATTAGATTGAGATATCTCCATATAATCGTTAATAGTAAGTCATACTTTGTATAGCAAGATAAGTAACTATAAGATGTGCATCTATTAGATAAGTATCTATTAGCTGTAAATTTTCAAGATAAGCCCTAGGACCAGTTCCATTAATATTACAGAAATAATAAATTTCCGAATCGATTTGTGGGACAAGTTTTGTTGTAATTGCATTTCGCATTAAATTGCAAAGTTTGCAAATTTTGCCAATGAAGTCTTTAGTGAAACGCTAACAAATTTGCAATAAATAATAAAAAAATATTATTTTTTACTGAAACACTGAAAAATATTACACAAGGGTATTAAAAATTCGAAAGTCGAAGTTTTAAATTTAGGGACTCGTTTTTCATTTTTTGTTTTTTTTTTTGGATTGGTTGTTGAATGACTTGTCAGACAATTGGGCAACTCATATGGCATTTTCCAAACGATTTCTTTGCCTCATTTTTTTCGCAGACAAAGCCCAAGCTTAACGAAAAAGAGAGGGGGAGAGGGGACTCAAAAAAAATTAACTAAATGTAAAGCAACAACTTTTGCTTTTTACAAAAAAAAAAAAATAAAATAAAAAACAAACCTTTTCAGACTCCAAAATCCGCATGTTTACGACTTTAGAACATACATAAAAAACGTGACTTTTCGTGAAACAAAATAGAGAACGAAACGTAAAGCAGTCTTTAAATCTGATTTTTTGTTTTTTTTTTTTTTGTTTTTTGGTTTGGTTCATTTGTAGGCTCGGGTCCGACACATTAGAATAAAAATTGCTTAACTTGCATTAAAATTTCAGCACGATTTGTGTGTAAATTAATGTACGCACGTGTGTGTGTGTGTAAGGGTGTGGGTGGCATGCGTGTGTGTGTGTGTGTTTGTGTGTAGATGATTTGTGTATATGGATGATTGGCAAAACATGATTACTTCAACATATAAACTCAATATACAATATTTTCTGCTGACCATTTCGCATTTGGCATTTTATGCAATTTTAATTATGATTTCACAGTTCATTAGCCTTCAATTTTAATTTAATTTTGTTTATAGATAACAACAACAACAAAAAAAATCAACCAAAAAATATTCATAGACGACACACAAACACAACAGAATCCGACTTAAATACTTTCAAAATGTTTATCATAAATCAGTAATTTGATTTTATAATTTGCTCTAAATTCATTTCAGGTCTTGATAACCCGCCGAAGAATTCTTTTTAAAAATTATTTTTAAATTAAATCTAGGAACTAGAAATTGCAAATGAAAGTTTTCTAAATTTTTTTTTTATTTAACCCTCAAATCTGCAAGTTATGTCTTTAAAATGATATTGAAATTTCCATTATCTTACACAAATTCATATGGAAATGAAGTCATGAAGTCGCTACAGAACAGAAGCAAGCGTTTTAAACCATTTCGCTTACTTTCAACGTCTTTAATTAGGAGTTAACTGAATAATATTGCACTTAACATTAGGTCATTAGCAATTTTTGTGGAGTTTTAAATAGAAATGAAGTCATTTTAAAGGCATTAAGTTAATTTGTTTATGCAACAAAGAATTTTTTTGTATGTTTCAGAACATTAAAAGTTACTTTCAATTTTAATATCAAAATGTCGCATTTCTTTTCTTCATGTATGTAAATAAATTTTTTGTATAGTTTGTATTCTAAAAAAGCAAGAGGCTTAAATTCTTTATTCAAAGTTTTATGTAGCTGAAGAGACAAAAATTTTTAATTTCTGAATTGAATTTAAGTGCTAATTGCAAAGAAAATAAAATAATTCAATTGAATTGAACTTGTTAATTGTATTTTTAAATTCATAGATATATATTTATCAAATCTAAGTAATTTTAAAAATCATCTTAAAAATCATAATTGACTTTTAAGCTAATTTGCCGCTGATTTTATATTTTTTATAATATCATTTTATTTGGTTAGCGGTTACTTGTTTTATATTATTTAAGCATATCGACATAATAAAATAATATTATTGTGTATTTCAATGCTTAAACAGTTAAGAGTTTTTTTTGCACTTAAACGATTTTTTTTTTTAATCTAAACAAGACGTGGCCAAACAATGAGCTCATTTGTTTATTTCTATGTAAACTTTTAAATTGAAAATTTTTTCACATTGTATTAAGCAATAATATGCAGTTTTCAGAAGTCTTCAGAATAAAAACAAAACAAAGTGTTGCAAAATTTTACATAAAACTTGTGAAGAAAGTTGACAGTTAATTTAATTTAAAAAAATTATGACAGTCAAAAATCGATTAAAATCAACTTTATGGTTCGTTTCTTTCAATTTGTTTCAATAGAAATTGTTTTTATTGGGTTTAGAATAGTGAAAATTTATTTCGTAGGGATAATTTCGGAATCTTTATTTATTTAAAACAAACTTTTTTTCATTTTGTTGCTTGGAATAAAAAAAAATTGTTTTTGGTCTATGTTCCTTCTTTGGTTAGATTAGAAATGCCTTTTAACTTCTTTTTTATTGAACACAGAATTTATTTTACAGTAAATAAGATAACTTTACACCTTCAAATGTGAATGGATAAATTCTGCTTGGATTTTCACTTGAATTTATGTCAAGTTGAGAAAAGATTTTTCTTAGTTTTTTTTTTTTTTTTGCTTTCCAAATGAAAAGAAAAGAAGAAAAGCTTATGGCAAAACTTGTTTAGGCCCTCAAAAGACCAACACACACACACACACATAGACACACAAAAGACCAATCCAAATACAAAGACCAACCAAAATGACAAAAGTCACCCAAAATAGACAAAAACACAACAAAATAAAAATGTTTAACAACAAAAAACAAGAGAGAGAGAGAGAAGTAGTACTAATAGTAGTAGTAGTAGTAGAAGAAGAAGAAAGAAGAAATATTATGCAGATAAACACCTTGGGGGCCTCTACAGCAGCAGCAGCAGCAGCTGATGATGAAGATGATGCAAACGAATTGTTGTTGTTGGATGTTCGCTTGTCGTTGTTGCTGTTTGTTGATTGCGGTTTTCTGGGCGTTTGTTTTTTGTTTTTGCTGCGCTTTGAAAAATGTATTTTATTTTTTTCGGTTACAAACTTCTTTTTTTTTTTTAAATTATTATGCTTTTTATTTGCGCTCTCCTCCTGCTTCTTCTTGTTGTTGAACACGCGCGCGTTTTTAGCAGCGTTGCGGTAGACAGAGACCAAAACGTTGACGTGACGTCATTAAAATGCCGGTAAATTCAAGTTTTACTTTTCTTTACTCTTTTCTTTTTGCTCTTCTTTGATTTTTGGTTGGTGGCTTTTCTTGTGCACTTTTTTGGAAATTTTTTGCTTTTTCTTTTTTTTTTTGCACACACAAACACAGAAAAATTCACACACTCACGCAAGCACAGTGAAAGAGAGCGGGATTAGGGGGGAAGCGAGACACCAAAAACACACGCGGAGCAGCCTAATTTTTGTTGTGGTTTTTTTTGCCAATAATTAACAAATTTATTTCAGATTTACTTGAAAAGGCAAAGACTATCAATCGCGCGCGTTAATCTTACGGTTTTTTTGTTTAATCAAAAGTTTTTGGTTGTTGTTGTTTTTGGTATTAAATATGCAAAGCTTTGCAAATATTTTTGATCAATTTGTTTTTCTTCTTCTTCGTTTTTATTTCTTTTTCTTTTGGGCCAAAAGGCAATCGCTAGGCGCTTCGCTCTTCGACGTACAAAAACAAATTTTTCTTTGACAAAAACTCCGACCGCACAACCTTCCAATTTGAAATCAAAAACAACAATGAGCAAAAAAAACGCGCGCGTTTCTGAAGCGTTTCTCAATTTAATCCGCACGCGTTTTCTCAATTGATTCGCTCTTAGCTCGCAGCGACGCGTTTCTTACTCTTTTACTCACAAAGTGTATGACGCGTTACTCACAAAAACGCGCGCGCTTCACTCTGTTTCTTATAAAACCGCACGCGTTTTACTCATTTTGTCAAGAAAAACGCGCGCGTTTTTGTCTCTTAACAGGCCGCTCTCTCTCTGCCTTATTGCCTGCTGCTAGCTTACTAGCTGAGAGTCTGTTAACTAACATTTTGGCTCTCCCGAGTGCAACTGCTCTGACTCTTGCTCTTTCTTTGCCTGTCTTTCCCACTGGAGTGGTGTTTCTTTTTTTTTTCTTATTAGAATCGAGTGGAATAAACATGAGTGTGTTGCGCGTGGTGAGTGGGAAAGAGAGGGCAGGCAAGTTGTCAACTAAGCAAAAGGTTAACTAGCCTTTGCATTTTTTTTCTTCTCTCTTTTTTTTTTTGTTTAATGTTTTGTTTAATTTTGGCGTAGGCTGAAGAACTGGCTAACTAAACTTAACAAAAAAGCAAATTTAGTTATAACGTTTAAATGTCTCATTTTAGCAATTTATTTCGCAAAAGGGGGAAAAAACAAGGCCATCAGCTGGAAAGAGCATGCGAAAAAAATTACTCAGAAGACAAATGCAATTTTATACGAACTTTTTTTTTAGGGTGAAAAACAAAAAAAAAAAAATTGTCATTCAAGTTAAGGGACCTGAGGGCAAAATGTTATCCAAAGAATATATGAACTTTGCCTTCTAAAAAATGCTTAACGATTTGTCAAGAAATCGATGGAAAAATTAATAGCCTTTAAATCAAATTTTTTTGGTTACCAAAGTTTCAAGCACTAATAAGATTTCCCTCCCTGTATGTGGAGGGAGGTTTAGGAAATACCAAAACGCGGAAACCTTTCAAGGACCTGTAGTAATCCTGTTTATGTTCCTATCAATTAATATCTCTGATCACTTTCCTCAAAGAGGACGCGAAAGGACTCTTATGTAGGGAAGCTTAATGCTTAATAGATAATTTATTAAGATTTACACAGAAGTCTGCCCTAGAATTTGTGGAGAAATCTGAAACTTATTTCCCATGGAGGAGCATTCTGTACGTCACTTTCGCTAAGCGCCTCACAAAGATTTACTTTCCTGCAAGTCATCAATATCTCCCATGGAACAACAACAATGTGGAGCAGTTCAAATTGGCAATGGGTTGTGTGTGTGTGTGTCCCTTCACTTGGAGTCCAAATTAAAACTAAGAAATTAGCCACTCATTGCAGTTTACTCACCAGGATTCTTCAAGGATTTTTTCGTTTCACTTTTTTCAAATTATGCAGTCTATTTAATGAAAAGTATTTTCATTTAAAGTTTTGTAAATTTTTGCCTTTCCTTTGATGTGATTGCTTAAATTTTTCTTAAGCAAATCGATGTGGCCGTATTCGAAAAACTGGCGAAAGTTTTAGGGTTGCCAACTAGGCGAAAAAATAGCTGACAGCCAAAAATTGGGGCACCCAATAAGCAATTAGGGGGTTCTGTTTCTAAGAAATTTAAATCTCATCTTAGAAATTTTTAAAAAGGAAGTCAAGGCTTTATGTTTTAATTATTAAGGTAATTTAAAAACCTAAAAAAATTCTATGTAAACTCATTCCTCAGTTTTGCCATTAAAAATGTCAAATGGACCGAAGCACCATGAAGATCTTTTTATAGTTTTGAATCCGAATATATATATATGTGTGTGTGTGTGAAAGTCACCTTCAAAAACAAACTTGTTCAATATTTTTTTTTCTAAATCTGAAACGTTCTTTCAGATAGATGTAAATGCATCTTCTGCTGCATGCCATCATCATCTTCTATGCAAAAGGCGATCCCAAAAATAGAAATTGTTAAGTGTTTGCATATACAAATGGCGCTTTGACATTTCTATGTCATAAATCTGTATCTAAATCTTTACCCACACAGGGTGAAAAGCACTAGCCATCCGCCAGTTTGTAATATGTAGAAGGAGAAAAATAAAAAAAAAAGTGAATGTAAAAAATTCTATATGCCATGGCTAGATATTGACGTCTTTAGAAATACCGTGTAGCTATTCGAAATCGACTCATTTGCCTAATAGTCACTTCATGCCACATTACTTACGATCCTTTTCAATGTCAAATCCAAATAGATCTGGTCTCTAATCATGCCTCATTAAGTAAATGGTTTTTGAAAACCCTTTGCAGACACTTTGCACTTAAAGGACAACTCTATGGGGAGATTTTCTTTTCTTATTGGAAGGGAATTTGTTCTAGAAATTGTTTTTAGATCAAACAAAATTTATTTTATCGATATTTACGTACAGTGGGAAAAAATGCCAAAAATGTTGAAACAAATTTTACCATCCTATAGACTGTAGTGCCGCCAACTTTCAGATACTTTAACAGACTTAAAAAAATGGGAGAAGAGTACGAGAGGGTTCCAAGAACAGTTAATCACTTTTCCCTACTCATAGAACACTTTTTTTTAGCCTAATTAGTAATTAATTTTATGGTGAACGATCCAAAAAATTGTCAAATATGAAGGGATAGGTGTACTCTTACACTCTTTAGATGCTGGGTATACAAAGAAACGCTTGCAGCAAGAACAAGGAAAACAAGCACAAGAGGCCAGTCGCAATGTGAAAGCAAATCATTTGAGTGTGGGAGCAAGAGAGAGAGAGAGAGAGAAGTAGACACCGAGTGAGAGATGGAGTGCCTGTGTGTGTGTGTGTGTGTGTGCTAGTGAGGTCGATCATGAAACGCCCCCGCAATGATTTTTTAGGTCTTTCCTCATGTTTTACATTTGATTATTATTAGAAGAAGAAAAAGAAGATTTTTTTCTACAGAGCGTGTTGTTTCTAAATTTAGAGTTATATATTTTTGAAATTGAAATTGGAGTGTGATTAGACCACATGTCTGGAATCTATAATGAAAAAACCAAGAGAGATAGAGAGAGAGGGAGAGAGCTTGTTCTTGTGCCTGTTATTTATCAATTATATGTAGGCTCCTTAGGCTCTTCAACTTCTCATTAAGCCCACAGAGAGTTGCAGTTACACCCACTCAGAGTGTAGATCTGGAAGACATCATTAACTATACATTTTGTCGCCGCTTCACCTCCATCTCCTGGTACTCCTCCTGCGCTACTTCAACTCCAATGTATACGATGAACCGGTTTATTCACAGGCAAAATCAAAAGTGGCGCAGACATTGTCGTCTCAGCTGCTGCTGCTGCTGCTGCTGCTGTGGCTGCTGCTGCTGCCGTCGCCGCTGACCAAGCTGAAGTTGAAGTTGGAATTGTATTTTTTGAGATCGCTTTTTTTTCCGTTGGGATGCTGGGCAGCCGCCAAAAAGCATTGGGAAAACTGGTTTAACTCTCGTTTCGAGTCGTTCGTTTTGTATGTTCTTTCTTTCTTTCTGGCTGCTACACCTTTTTATTTTTATTTTTTTTTTCATTTTCAAGAACGTGTTCAAGGCTCTGGCACCAGGGTGGTTGAGGTGGTTAAACGAGATCAAGTAAAAGGAAAAGGAGGTCGACAATTTTATACCTGACCAGGGATTGGTTCCTTTATAAACCACTCAATAAACAAACAGAATTTGAATTGTGTTCAAGTCCCACCCAGATCTAATTAGATTAGAGAAATAACGGCATACATATGTATGTATGTACTATATGTATGCAAAACAGAATCGTGCGTTAGAGTGAGAGGGCGCGACCGGCTTTAAGACACATTTTCAATTTTTATTTGCACACTGAAAACCAGTTTACAATTTCGAGGAGTATATACTCAAATCAGATCAGATCACATCACCAGACTTTAAAGCACGGGCCAGACAAAAGTAACAGCAACTACAACAAGCTACAAAAAGAAAAGAGATCGACTTGCAGATACTTCGCAATTCAAGAGACTTCTCTCTCTCTCTGCCATAACTAAGTCCATTCAAAAACTTTATTAGTCAGTCTTTCTGGATAGAACTTTATTCTCAAATCTCCTTTGGATTGACGATTTTAATAGGTATATACCCTTTAATGTGCTCACAGTTTACTGGATATTAAAACGCATTCGCCGATGACGTCGTCGCGGTCGCCGTTTACCCTGACTCAGCGGCAAGATCTCTCTCTAAATTATTCTCATTCTCTTAATTAGTTTTCTCTTTGGCCATAACGAAAGAGTCTGACTGCGTGGGTGGTTTACCATAACTCCAACCAACTCTGACTCATATGGAATTCCCCCCCTCTATTAGACAAATAAACAAATAGAAACACACACACACACACACACATCAAACAAACGACTCGTAAAGTATCTTGTCATAGCAAATGAACCAATGCGAAGCTAAATAGTTGAGCCAGCTGTCATTTTGCTCTTGAGTCATTCGCAAGGAAGACTCAAAAGTTGTTTTGAGTTTAAAAACGAATATACTGGGAACAGTTGACACAAGGATGAATCAAAGAGAGAATGAGTTGGGAAAAGAAGAGAAATAGAATGACAATAAGACTTCCAAAATAATACAATTTTGAATATCTTTTAAAATATTAAACTGGAATAGAAATAGAAATTTCTTTCTTCGCTGAAAAACCATTCATTTTGAAATCATTGAGAATAAATTGGGTGTACAACTTAATTCGGTGCATTTCTAAAATATGGCACTAAGTGCTGTAAATAGTTGATGGCGACAGCTGATTTTTATAGCTGTCAATATCTGTCAAAAAATATTGTTTATAAGTTTTGCACAACATACCCTTGCAAAAAGGGTATATTCATATTGGTCAGAAGTGTGCAACGCCTAAAAGAAAGCATCCTTGACCGTGTAAAGTATATAGATTCATGATCAGCGTGATAAGATGAGTTCTAATAGCCATGTCCGTCTGTCGCAAACTTCTTCTTGACCACTAAAGCTACTATTCTATATATTGCAGGCAATGTATATCTCGGATTCAGCTGGATCGGACCACAACATCATCATCAGCTCCCATAGGAACGATCAGTCGAAACTCTCTTGCTTTTCAGGCGATATTCAAACAAATTTATATACCTTAGTTGGCTTTACGTCAAAATGTTCTTAATGAATTTCGTTAAGATCGGAGTACTATATCATTTAGCTCCGAAAATTCCGTTTTAGATCAATAATTCTCTTCTTTTTTAAGGCATTTGTTGTAAAAATAAATATTCGTTAGTTTAATATACTCACTAATATCAGTGCCAAATTTGATCAGGATCCAACGACTATACCATATAGGTCCCATAGGAACGAAAACCAATTTTGGTCGGAAAAACAATTCAATTTTATTGTCGACTTTTTAAATACATAGTTTATTTTTTTTTTACTTTGACACCTATATGTAAGGAAAGTGAAATAAAAAACTTGCAAGGGTATACAAACTTCGGCATAGCTGCAGTTAGTACGGCCTTCAGGCGTTGAAAATGTCGAGTTATGATCCCAATAAGCACTATTTGCAGGAAGTTTTGATATATTGTGCTACCAAAACCGGGTCAAATTATCAGGGAAGGCTTTTACAGGCAACTATTGATACATTTAAAGCCGAGATATAGCTGAAAAACGGGTCCATAATTTTTTATCATGGGGCTTATGGGGCTGTTTCGGTTAAAAAATTTGAAAAATAGTGAATAGAATGTTCTGGCTCACTTGCTTTATAGCCCAGATCTTGCTTGATATCAAAAATTGGCTCAATTCATTCTGGACTTTAAAAGACAAACGTTTCATCCGCTACGGAATCCATAAATTTATCCAAAAATCATATATTACTATTAGGATCTCTTAATGACTTTGCATTTTCAAACCTTTTGATGAGAAAAATGTCTTAAAATGACTAAATTTTGGTGATCTAAATCAATTTTGGATTAGTTCAGACTAATCTGAAGGGATACTAAATTCAATAGAAATAGGATTAATGTTAAGTAGTCAAACAAGTCAATAAGATTGTTAGAGAAAAGCGAAAAATATTATGACTAAGCTGATCCTAAGTATCATCGTCTTTTGTCTAAAACTTATCTTAGTATTATTTTTTAAATAACTCACAGTAAAAAAAACGACGTTTAATTCAATATCTAAAAGATGTGACCTAAATCAAAGCTAATAACTAAGCCCTTTTTTTTGGAAAATGTTTTCCATTTAATATGCTTTGAAATGATTCAAAATAATTAAATATAATCGAAACAATTTTTACAAATATTTTTTGTAATATTTTTACATCTCCTTGTTTGGGTTTATTGGTTCTGATTTTGCGATAGGCAGATTAAAATCCTTTAAGCTTTTTACTCAGACGCCTTTTTTTTTGGGTGTCATTGTGAAACAGTAATACTTAATTTGCTAAATTCTTAAACACTTTTTAAGCAATAAAACAATTTGACTAGCATAACGAATTAAACTTCAACTCAGTTTCATTTAGTTTTCATTGCACATTTTGCAAGTTTGTTTCATTTTGGATAATCCCCAGAGGGGGGATCTTCTTTCTATCGATTACCCGACAGTTTCCAGTTTGCATCCCAAATGAAAGACAACAATTGAAGTGCCTTTACCTTTTTACCCTTTTCTGGGAGGGGGGGAAGAGAAAGGAAGGAGTAAAGAAAACTGTGGAGCTTGCCGCGTTGCATTTGAATTCAATTAACCAAATTACCGAATATTTTCTGCTTGTCTACTCCTTCGACTATTTCGAACTGCCTGCCTTAATTACTTACAACTAACTGCCAACGGTATCGGTAGCTACGGAAGGCAGGGGAGGGGCGTACATTTGGGGTGGAAGTAAAACTTTGGATAGTCCTCCGACTACCGACTATCGACTACGTCTGCGTCTGCGTCTTCTCTTTTCGAACCTGCTGCGAATGCAATTGAAACCAAAGTTACAATCGCATATCACTGCCAGAGACCCCACGAAAGACTGGGACAGGGTAGTCAGGAGAGTTGGAAAGACAAAGGCAAACACAGAGTCAAATCGAGGATGGAAGGGGGTGGCGGCAAACAGGGGGCGTGGTACAGTTGAAGAAATTACGCTGATTGAACACTAATTTATTTGTTTGTTTGTTTTAACATTTGGCGCATTAAAATAGATGTGAGACTCAGAGAGAGGAATGGATGGATGGATGGAGCAAAAGAGTCAGAGGCAATGTGCTTGGGCTTGGGCTTAGAGCGGTGGCGGTGAGGGGATTGCAAGGGTAAAGTGAATAAAAGTTTTGCCAAGGTGGCATTTACCTGTATGGCGGAGTGTTTCTGGAGATGGGTTAACTTGTTGGTTTGCGTTATATAAAGCTGTACATAAGGCTTATGCGAGGGTTGTTCAAGAACTAATCAAGTAGACAATTGATTAGCCATGTATTTCTAAAGATCTTGAGATCAGATATTTCTCTTAACTTAATCAAACATAGTCGATTATTTCAATCAGTTCGATTTTCTCGATATTCACTAACAAATGTCTCGAAATATCTTGAAATTTTAACTTTTATACTTGCAAAAAGGATATATACATATCGTCTGTCCGTCTTTCTGGATCGACAGAA
Source organism: Drosophila nebulosa (assembly GCA_024703675.1). Classification (NCBI taxonomy): domain Eukaryota; kingdom Metazoa; phylum Arthropoda; class Insecta; order Diptera; family Drosophilidae; genus Drosophila; species Drosophila nebulosa. Next base: position 7,701,335 of record CM045725.1, on the reverse strand, counting down.
ACTTCTTCTACTCAGGTGCAACTACAGCGTTGAAATTTTTCTACTGCCGGATCAGACCACTATAACCATATGAACAACCGTTCTTAAAATAAATTTTTGACTCAGTTACTTTGTGGTTTTAACTTTCGTGCCAATTTTCATGAAGATCGGTTTACTATATCATATACCTGCCATAGGAACGATCGATCGAAATGTAAGTTTGAAACTTAGGTTTTCGACTTTTCAGATTAAAAGTTCTTATTTTCCTTTTTTGTAAGAAAGAGTAATACTAAAACCTGAAAAGATATTCCAAATTTGGCACGGTTAACCGTCATGATGACATGTCCTTAGGCTTAGAGAGATTGAATAAGTGGCAAGATCAGATCAAAAAACAAGTTTTAAGTAAAGATAAAATGAAAACATATTTAACTGAGATCAAACATTTTATCATCCACAAGTTATAAATAATAATAATAAACAAAGGATAAGCAAACATTCTAATTTGTTGGTGTTGTTTAAACAAGAAATAAAAAGGGTTCACAAAGCAGATGGAATGCAGATGGAAAGAATTACTTAGAAAGGTTCAATATAGTCTTCAATATAGACTACGTACAACTTAGCCAAGAGTGAAAAAAACTGATTGAAAAGATAAATTTAAAAACAGACTTAAAGTGAAAAATGCTTTAGGCACTGCAGTTCACATATAATAAAAGATTTTTCATTAATTTTCTACAAGATTTTAGACGTTTCTTTTACCCGCTAAGAATGCTCGTAGCTTTTCCATATCAAGTTTTTCTTTTCGGTTGACTTTTTAAAAGTTAATTTTGGTTGTCCTCTACCCATCTTGTTGCCTTTCTCGGTTTAATTGAAATTGTTCTTAGACGAGGGTCAGGGGTCAAGGTTAAACAAGAAACCAAAAAAATAAACAAAAACAAAGAAAGGAAAAAAGAAAAATGAAAAAGCAAAACCTATGGCAATGTTTTGGTGACTTCAGTTGTGAGGAGACAAATCCATTTGCCAAATTATCAAACAGTTGAAGCCTGTTGAGGGCGGAAAGGCCTATGACACATACACCCAAACCCACACACACACACACACACACACACACACACACATAGTCAGTGTCACAGTGTCTAACACACATATATCGCTGTTTACCCTGTCACACACATGGACAGCATTTTTTTTTCCACTTTTTGCTTGTTTGTTCAAAAATTCTGATATATTCACGTTTTGGCTTTTTGGCCACAGTATTTTTGTTGGGGTTTTTCCACTTTTCCTCTTCGTAGTTTTTCTCCCCTCTCTCTCTCTTGATTTTCTTTTTTTTTTTTGCTCTCCACTGTGGCGACCTTTTAACGAACGTTTTCGCCATTTGCAGTTTTTTTTTCCTCTTTTGGTTTTTGTTGGTTTTTGTGTTGTGCCTCCGGCGAGAGGCGAATTTTTTGTTGCTGTTGTTTTTCTTTGGCGTTTTTCCTTAATTTTCTTTGCTCCTTGCCATGGACGCTGCTTCTGCTGCCGCTGCCGATGCCGCTGCCACGATCTCTGTTTGTGTTTTCCGAGTACTTGGTTATGGTAATCGAATTTCAAATTATTGCCATGAGCTATATACATGTCTGGCCTAGAACTGGGATGATGTGCATAGGCGGGGAGAAGGAGGAGAAGGAAGAGGCAGCAAAAGTTGGTGGTAGTCTGATGGGATGATAACATGGGTACAACAACATAAGGGGAATAAATGTCGCCTTTTTTCTTTTCGATGTCCTTATACGCTTTGTGCTTAGGGTATTTTAAGGTCATCTAGAAACTGCGAGATCAACAGTCAATCCTTGATCAATATTATTAACTTTCTTTATTGTTCTTTTGATGTGTTTGTTTCCTAGTTCCATATTCCTCAATTTGTAAAAGGTTTTTAAAAGATCTCTAACTCTTACTAGTAGCAGATCTTCAAGGCAGTGAACTAAGAGAAGTCTCCACTTTCTTTCACTTTATATGAAGTGGTAGAGTCAACAAATTTCTACACCAATTTTCAACTCCACAATGAATTTCAGTTTCCAAAATTTATCCTTTTAAACGTAACTGATCCTTTGAGTCAGCCAGTCTCATTCGATTATATCTTAGATAGCATAAAACAGCGTTTCCAGCTATCCTTAATTGGTTGTTCATGGTCCCTAGAAGTGCCTCTTTGTATCCTTTCATCATCATTTATCATAAATATTTCATGATCATAATTAGAATATTAGATACTTTAACTTATGTAGATATATATTTATGTAAGAGAGTTTTGTGGGTCACTGTAACCTTTCTTTATCACAGTAAAGAAAGTAATTGAGGGTCAAGAGAAGAATCAAGTTGCCAGCAGCGATAGTTTTAGAAGTTAAAAATTTAAACTATCATCTATGTAAGGTATTTTTATTGTTTATTTAATAATGGACTATGTAACTAAAATGATAGTAACTTCGAGTGATAATGATACAAAAGTTTTTTTTGTTGACATACCTTTTCCAACGACAGCCCAACTTGACTCCTTAAACTCCCCTTTTTTCTCTCTTCTTGCGCCAACGGATTCTGCCCCTATTTCAGATCAACCCTGCCCTAGCTGGTCTCATGTAGTGTGACCATTCTCTTTACATCTATATGGATCTTCATAAACCAGAAACTTTTATTTTGATTGATTGCCATCATTAGATCTTTAAAAATATAAGTGGTCTTGGGTTCATTAGTAAAATAGTATCATTAGTAAAATCCTTTTAGTAAAATCCTTTATATGTAGTACAGCATAAGTAAATCTATTAGTCTAAATAATTAGCTCTGCATTAGATACCCAGATTAGGCTGTTTTTAAGCCTGCTTCAAGCTCGTCTTGATCGAATCGGTCATCGATAGTTCTAATAAATTCAAGAAACTCACTTAAGCACTTATTTAATCTAAACATTTAAGTTCAAATTTCATAAATTTCAAAGTTAAAAGTTCAAAGTTGTTAAACTTTTTAGAGTTTGTTTGCTAACGTTTTTCTAGTCGGTTTCTTACTTGAGTTAGAGGGTATTTTAAAGTCGTTTCTTTAACTTGCATTTAGAATTCCTTTCTTTTTTTCACATTTTCTGTGAGTTTTTTTTTTATGCTGTTGCCTCCTTGTTTTTTGCGAAAGATGAATTTGTTTTGGGTTGTTTGTTTTTTTTTTCACTTGTTTTTGTAGTAGTTTTCCCTGCTGTTGTGTTTGTGTGTGTGTGAGTGTGTGTTTTGAGGTTTTTTTTTCCTGTTCCTGTTATTGGTGTTGTTGGCGTTGTTATTGTTGTTTACATCCTGTTTTTGGCGCGTTTTGAATATTTTTGCGGTGCATGTTTTGTCATGCAATAATTTAATTGTCGGATTTGGCAGCTTAAAAGCCCCGCCACCCCCACCACTTTTTCACTCACTGCCACACCCACTCGCTACTGACAGTTTGTAGTGGAATGGTGGGCGATGGGGTGTGGTGGTTATGACAGGTGTTGGCCAGTTTGTTTGTTTATTTGCCTGACACTTTCTGCTTTATTTATGTTTGGCTTGGGCCTTGCCACTGCACCTGCTGACAAATTTGCTAAAAATAGTTGTAGTTCTTCGGCAAAGGTTCTTTCCTCTCCCCTCTCTCTCTCTCGCTCGTTCTCCTCAATGCATCCGATGTGCCCTATGGGCCAGAGATGCCTCATAAATTGTCATAGAGCAAACGAAATTGAAATATTTTATATACCAAGCGATTGGAAAGGAAAGTTAAGTGTAGCAATTTTTTACATCTCTTTCGCATGCTCTCTCGCCTCTTATTCGGAAAAATAGAAATATTGGAGAGCCAATTGCAAAATAATAACTAAGAAAAACTCTTTCATGCAGTCAGTACTGAAGAGCCTTTGGGCCTTGTTTTTTCACCTGACAAACGAATGCTTTATGCCTAATCAAACTAAAATAGTCAAAAAATTTCAAATTTCTAAATATTTTTCTTTAACTTTTAGAAATTGTTCAGACCAATCTCCCGTGTGCTTAACCTAACTCCCAAAGCTAATCCAAGTCCTTCATGAAGATTTGTTGTTGTATTTTGCACTTATTTTCCATCTTAATATATTTAATAATCAAGGGAATTGCTTAAAGATTTTAATTAAAAGCAACATTAGATGCAGCATTCTTGGCATCCTGTTTGTGGATGCTGTTGTCAACGTTACTTCTTCCGCCTTCTGCCTTCCGACATCCACCATTCCTCTGTCTACTGTCTTCCCCCCTCCCTATTTACCCATTGCCATAGCCTTCCGCCTATCCAATCTTTATCTTCATCTGCTTTATTTTTATCCCCATTTTCTTCTGCTTGTGTTGCTGCTGCTGCTGCTGCTGCTCCTTCCACCAAGGAGCGTCAATTTCTTTTAATTTAGCCGCAATGACTTGCATCGAAATGCGTTGTCCTGTCCTCCCCATATCCTGTTTGTTTGCGTGTGTGTGTCTCCCTGTCTCTCTTTGTCTGTCCTTGCTGGCAAATTCTAGTTGCAATTCGTTTCGTTGGCAACTTTGCCAAGTTTCAGTTTCAGTTGCAATTACTTGGCGCACCTGAAGTGGACAACAAGGATGAGCTAGGGTCAAAGGTTAGTTGGTTTGTTTGTATTTGTTGTGGTCTCTGTATCACTGTGTGTGTGTATCTCTCTCTCTCTCTCTCTGTCTCTCTGTACGTGTGTCTCCGCTGAAAACTGCAGTGAGGTAAGCATTTTTTTTTTCATTCTCTTCCTTCTGCTATATAATTTTCTTCTTCTTTTTTTCTGTTGTTTATTCTGTTGACTTTGCGCTTTCTATTTACGCTCTGGTCGTGTTTGTTGAATTCCAACTGCAATTATGTGGAATTTTTTCCTGTGCACAGCATTTCATCTGCCCCGCATTAGTTTTTAAAGCAAACGCAAAACTTAAACCGACTTTGAAAGTCAATATAGGACAGAGAAAACACGAATTTCTATAAATATTGAAAGGTTGTCACCCCAAAAGAACCACAATTTATTATTGAAGTGTAAATTTTGAAATGTATCGGTTAAAGGTGCACTGAAAAAGAATTCCTTTTTATGTTGGCAACTCTAGCAATTGAAATTAAATACCATTGGAAGCTGCTGGCAACCATAAATTGTTCAAAGTCACTTCTGAAGCTAATTTTGTATCAATATCTTCACAAATGCCTGAAAATTGTAGGTGGCTACCCTAAAAGAAGATGTTATTACTCTGTTGGAAACTCTAAGCCTTGTAGAGTCTCGAATGAAGGTTATTTTAGCCCTAGAGAAGACCATTTTCCTTTGTTGATCACTCTGAAATCTTAAAAATCTCTACAAATGTCTCCGAAACTATAGGTGGCTATACTAAAAGAAGTTTATAGACTTATGCTAGCAAATTTTTACTAATTTGAGCTGCTAATAATATTAAAGTCTTTACAAATATAATTCAAAATGCTTTAAACCTATAGGTGGCTACCCTAATCAAAACTTGTAGAGTCTCTGTGGTTCACTCTAAACTTTTAAAACTCTCTAACGAAAAAAAAGTCTTTAAAAAAGTGTCCACAAATACTCCAAAACTATTGGTCGCTACCTCAAAGGAAGTTTCTATTTCTATGCCAGCAAATCTTAACACTTGAGAGTATCCAAAAATCACCACAAATGCTTTATAACTATAGGTGGCTACTCTAAATTAAGGGTTTTTTACTCGGTTGGCAACTCTAAACTCTTAAAAGTCCCTACAAACACTCTTTAACTTTGGAAGGTTCTATTTCTATGCCAGGAAATCCTAACTCTTTGGAGTATCTAATGATATGTAAGTTTTTACATGTATCACCACGAATGCTTTTATAGGTGGTTATCCTAATTTAGGGCCTTTTACTGTATTGGCAACTCTAAAGACTCAAATGAATCTTATTTCTTGATGAATCTTTACAAATGCTATATAGCTTATGGGTGGCTGTCCTAATGAAAATTTTCATAAAGTTTTGAAAAATTTTAAGTACAGAAATTTTCTAGTAAAGGTTGCTAAACAAATCTTAATTATTTTAGAATCTGGCTACCCCGAAAAGCGATTGTATTTAAGATTGACAACTCAAAAAAAAAAACGTACAGTAGAAAGTTCACAAATGCTTCATAACTAAAGGTGGCAGCTCTACAGGTAGATTTTTTACGGAGTTGGCAACTCTTAAATGTTGAAAGACGCTTTTACAGCAAAAAAATGAAGAATTGATATTTATAGCCAAATGACAACAGATTGGGACTCTAGTTTTCTCCACTTCGAAATGAGTCTTATGTAGTTTTGATAACTACTAAAAGACGAGGTGCCCAGTAGCCTGGCACTTTAATTCTTTTAGGTCAATTATTCAAACTTTATCGAACATTATACACTCAAAGAATTTATCCTAATTTCCAATATCATTGTAGTTTGGCACTTTTCTAAATTTTTTCATGATCTAAAATCTAAATTAATATGAAAAAGAATTGCAGATGCAAAAAGGAAATTTGTAGGCACAACAAAAGAAAACTTCCTGAAAGACTTTCATAAAGTGAAATTAGATCTCATCGCTCAAAATTCAAACGAGAATGAAATATTTCTAATTTGAATTTGAAATCTATTTCAATGGCAATAACTTTATAGATTCATTAGTTACCCTTGAAGTAGGCGGAAGTGCATTATGGCCATTTGATCACTTTTCTCTTTAGCCTTGCTTTTCCCTAGTGTTAGGAATTGATTCTGTGTACATTTTTTAGCTCGTCACGTCGTTTTGTTCGTTTGCTTTGAGTTTTCGATTACAAGATTTGTTGTTGGCCAGCCGTGGCAATCATCAAATAAAAACCCATTGGCAGTTCGGATAGTTACTGAGCTCGGTTTCAATTTTCACTTAAAAACAAAGTTTCGGACACAAAAAAAAAAAAAAAACACAAGCAGAGACTAACGAAAAAAAAAAACGAAAAAGAAAAGAAGAAACACAAAATCTATCAGCCCAGGCGTTAGAATGGCGCATTGTTGCTGTTGTTGTTGTTGTTGTTGGTCTTGTAATCAGAGCAAAGTGGACGTAGACACATGACGGAACTGCTGTTGCCTTCCTGGCTTACGTGATTTGACCAGCAACCAGCAAAGACTGGAAAAAAAAACGGACGCAAAAAAAAGGGTAGCCAAATATTTCTATGTGTTTTCACCCTGATGAACCGAAACTATGGAGTAACGAGAAAAATAACAACAACAACAAAAAACGAATGAAAAGCAAGAAAACAGAAGAGGCAAAAGTTTTTTGTGGCTCACGTGACATTTGTTTTGGCAAGTGTTTCCTTTCATTGTCGACAAATCAGCGCTGAAACGTACCTGCAATGAGAAAATTGAGATATTGACAAAACGAGAAGAATTTCACAATGGAAATTTAAAAAAAAAATATATATATTTAACTTACTTCACAGGAAGATCTTTAGGAATATTAATCTATTTCATAAAACGCATTAATTTGACCCGTTTCTTTTAAGTTAGATCATCATTTCGACCATTACTTTGTTACTCTGTTTCGTTGCCAACTAGTCTCTCTGTTTTTTTTTTTTAGTTTTTTAAAGGAAGCTTCGTATTTAAGTTTCGTAGCACATTTGTAGAGAATTAGCCAGATCAGACCACTATAATATATGGAAATTCGCCTAATGAGATGCTTTGAAAGAAGCCTTAACAAATGCAGTGCGTGTCTTGAGAAATAACACACAAAAGTGTGTTAAAGTCTCATACAGAATATAGAATCTAATCAAGATAATCTGCCAGATCTAAAAGTACTGAAAACAGGAGATTATACGAGATGGGTTCTCGGTATTAGAGAGTGCACAAGATCATCCTCTGGCCTCACATGGCGGAATCCATAAGAGATATTGAGGCATTTTAATTGGCCACATTTAGTCAATGACATAAAGGTATATATATCCGATTCCGAATTATACAACAAAAGCTCCAAATAGTTCCTTACGACCCGCCATGGGGAAAGCATCAGAGTCACAATGTTTCTTTTAGAGGTTTTATATTGATTTTCTTGGTGAGATCATTTATCAAAATTTGTTTTTTTAAAGGCGGTAAACAAGTTTTTTGCGGAAAATGTGTGAAACGAAAATTTAGTCCTATCGCGTAACAATAGTTTTTCAAAAGAAATTGGAATAATTTCAGCCAGCAAATCTCTTAAAGCATGAATGGCTTAGTTTTTAGTTACCTTTTTTGAAATTTCTATAGCGAACTTATGATGGTCATGCCAATTTGATGCTTGACTAAAACAATTATTTAAAATGTTCCATTGATGTGGATCTTGAAACTCTTGGCTTTAAATTTCTATCAGTTACTTGAGTTTAGGGAAAAGTTCTACCATTTTTCTACTATTGCTGTCGTTTTTTGGAAACTCAATTGGCAGGCAAAGATGGCTTTCGAAATATGTACATCTTTTGGTCTATATGTGCTTACTGCTAACTTTAATCCAAATAACAACGCCTTCTGTTTTGGACCAAGAATGTCCTGAGGGCTGGGTGTGGAATTAGTAGGTGGAGCGTTGCTTTAAGCCAGCGGAGTATATTAGCAATAAGTGAAAAAAAAGACATTTTTCATAATGTTTCAAAACTTAATGAATTTAAATAAAGATCTAAGTACGAGAATTAACAGTCGATTGTTCGACTTCAAACTCCATTTCGAAGGGCAGAAAAGGGTTCTAAAATCGAATGACAAATTATAAGCCAAGTTATAATGCAAATGCTTAGTGTTCGTTCTTTGCATTTCATGGAAGAAAGAGAAAGAGATAGAAATCTAATTTAATGTAAGGAAGAGGAAAAAAATGAATTTAACTAAAACTGGATCCAAGGATGTACGGCGACTTGCTTACTTTATTTTAAGCTGAATTCATGACTGTTGAATAACATAACATAGCTAAAGTTGCGACGTTATTAAAACCTGCAAAAATAACATTATGAAAAGCCTAAAAATTTATGTACGGGCACAATGTCTTCTTTTTTTTTTCTTCCCTATTCGAAACGTGTAAGTGGCTGGTCGTGTGAAAATTAATAAAATAAAATCTAATAAAATAAAATCAATCATAAAACAATTAAAAAGATTATTGTGCTTTTATTAAAAACTAAACTAATACTAAGCCAACCAAATCAATGTTACTATAATGACATTTCAAATTTATCTTTTAGTCTACATTTGCTTTATACTGACTCTGCTTTTGTACAGTAAATCGGAATAACTATCGCTGAATTAACATGCAAAAGAATCGCATTCGTTCATATGAAAATTTAAAATGCAGATAATTATTTCTGTACCACTTTGTGATTCCTCTTTGATTCTATAACGAGCAGAAATTGCATCGATGCTACACAAATCCAACCATTTGAATTGTCAAGTGTTTTTATTTTCAACTCGTTAATTGCATTTGGTTCTAGCTAATTTCATAGTCATGCCAATTTTAGGCTTAACTAACTTGACTTGAGAAAGATATAAGTTGGTTGCCCTGAACAGAAGTCGTAACACAATCTGCTGACGTTGACGTTTAACTAATGCAAGCACAATTTTTGGTCTACTTCTGCCTACTCCTGGCTTTGCTCCTGACGATGTCGCCTTGGGCATTGGGACAAACGAGTTGCCCTCCTGGTTTCAGATGGAGCAGGGCTCATAAGCGTTGCATTGACTTGGTGGGCTACACAAAGTAGATGAGCAAATTTGTAAATAAAAGAAGTCTTCTCGCTTAGCATTTTATTTATACTCAAAATACAAAGATCTAGCCACGACGTACTCGATTATCGCCATATCCCATGCCATAACCAAACCAACCTTCATGCTCATTCTTCGGAGTAGTTCTTGATGTGCCGGGTCGCGGAGCTGGCCAGGATGTTGTCGTAGCTTGGGTAGTTACCCATTTCTTAATCGAACCTTCCTCCTGTTTACCCTCATACTTGATTCTAGTGCACTTCTTAAATATCCTGTGCATGGAGTATCCCCAGGGACAAACTCGACTGCGTGGCTCTATGATGGGTACGCATTCATTTATTTCCACTTTCCATGCATAACCCATGGCACAGGATGTCGGTGCTCCAGAACTAACTCCAGTGATTTGTGGGCTCGGTAAATTCAGCGAACTATTATTGGATGCCATTGTTGGCCAACTAACTAAAAAAACTCAAATGGAATTCGTTTCAATTGCTAAAATTTGCCACGGTTTATATAAGACAGAATTCGACACGGTGAAAAAAGTGTAGTGAGTTCTAGCAAATTGAATGAGTTAGAGCAAAGCTTTAGGCAAATGGCTAATGTGAAGAGGTTTTTTTTTTTACTGTTGATATTTTTTGCCATTTCTCTTACCAATTTCCCTCAAATAATCATAGCAATTAAGAAATGATTTTGTTTAGCTATCTCAAACCCAAATGCCATTAGATGTTTCTCTGCCAAGTGCAAAAAGCAAAAAAAGAAAAAAAAGAGAAGGCCACAAAATATGTTGCCATTTCCTTTCCATTAAATTGAGCAAACACTTGCCGTGCGGCTGATGAGGTGATGCCGCTTTCCTTCCTTGCCCTTGCTCTTTGGGCTCTGATTGTGCCTAGAATTCCATTCTGACATTTTGCTTCTACACATTTCCTGGGTGCGGCATTTAATGAGTGAAATTAAGTAGACTTCTACTTAAGAGCCTGGGCCAAAGTAAAAGTTATTGCATTCAAAATGGTGCTTGTGTAATAAAGTCATCACTCAACCCTCGCAGTTGGCAACATGACGTATGCTTTATTTAACTTAGTACTCTAGAAAACGAAACGATTCGCAGAGGATGTTGAACTGATCTAAATTGTATGATAGGCTCAATGGAAAGAGAAAAAAGTGAGAGGAAAAAATAAACCAAAAAATTGTTAAAAACTTTGACACACAGCATCAAGTTGAAGGCGTGTTGCAAGCTGCACAAAAGTCGGACACCTCTGGGCAAAGTCATTTTGAGTTCGAGTTTTCAATGAGCGCTGCAGTAGTCGTTGTTAGCAGTCAGTTTGTTTGTCATTTGTTTGTTTGTTTGTTTCTCAGTCAGTCGGTCCCCCCCTTTGTCTGTCTGTCTGTCTGTCTGTCTTTCTGTTTGTTTGACTCCTCCCTGATTGTCACATGGAGTGCACTAAAAGTGTCGCCTTACAGCAACTGACTCGAAGAGATTATCACACAGCGTAGATGGCCCAAAAGAAGCAGTAAGCGAAGAAGGGGAGGGGAAGGGGGGGGGGGAAAGAAGGGAGATGCTGATAAAGGTAGCTGCTACTGCAGTCAGTCAGTTGTTTTTTTTACATTTCTTTTTAGCCAACTGCTGGGCAACTGTTTCATCTCAGTGACTAAGTTGGCATCAAGTTGCCACCAACTTGACTCGACTTGACTTTCATCATCATCTACATCCACATCCACATCCACATCCACATCATGATTATCAACCAAGTTGTAGGGGGGAAAAACGTGAACTTTCCTTTTTCTTCCCTCTATTTATCTCTGCTTCTTGGTTTTTTTTTTTGGCATTTAATTATTTGGAAAATACGCAATGGCGTTTTGAATTACCAAGTTGGTTGGCCAAAAAACAAGAATGGCGGTAGGTGCTGGTCTTGGCACCTCAGATTGCCTTTTCCGCTTAGTTTGTGCGCGCAGAGAAAATTGGACAGGAAGGAAATGAAAAGTGAAAAGAAGAAGTAAAAGTAACGAAATGCAAGTTAATTGGAAAAAATTGTGAGCGACAGAAATTAATTCAGCTTAGTCATTATAACAAGTTACTGCTAAACATCAAATATAACAATCGATCAAATATATCGGAAAACAATTTTAAATCCAAATGTCTATGTCTTGCCTAATTTTGATTGCCAAATCAAAGTGATATCGATATTTGGAAATAAGTTCTAGGTGATTTTCTTGGCACCTTCTTTTATCTTCATTTCTAGTTTTCAATTCGAAATTTCTTTTTATATTTCTATTTCTTTTTATTTAAATATAAAACTCTTTATATTCCATTAAAAATTAAACAAATTGAGGTAAAATTTGATTACTCAGAAATTAAATTCTATTGTTTTTAGCTGCGCCTCTTTTTTTGTATTCTCTTATTACAATTCGCAACTAGTTTTAGCATTGATGTAGAGTTACGATAGTCTTTAGAGAAGTCTGCTGGTGAATGAACAGAGATATGAAAAAACCTTATCTTTCTTTGAACGACCAGAAAAGAACTAAAGAAGCCAATTGAAATGTAAAGAATGTCCCAACACAGATATACATAGACCAAACCACTCATAAATTGTCAGTTATAATGTACTATAAGGTGTCCCCTTGATCCATTCAAACAGTTGCCAAAATTTACGATTTTTGCTTTTTCGATTGCAACAATTTAATATCTGTCAATATGGTCAATATCTATGCTTTAGATTATCCTTTTAAAAGGAAATGACGTGATTACATTAACTTTATTCACCTACTCATGTCTGATTTCATTTGTTTGGACAGTGAAGTTATCTTTTTGGCATTCATTGATGGCCTGATAGAACCTAATGGGGATCGTATGAGAATTATACTATGCATTGGACTAATTTTCCAAAATCGTGTTGTATTTACGATAAAAGCAAAAAACAAAGGTGAGTTAAAGCACCTATTTGTACTCTTTTAGATTTGCTTGAACTTATTTAGGTTCGGCAAAAAATTTTAGGAAAATGAGAAACTAAAGTCTAGTGTCATATGTTGCAACATGATGCAAGGCTTGAAACAGATGTCAGCCAAGAGAGCCCAACAGGCAGCATTGTATCGTGTTCCGTGTGTGAGGTGGGGAATGAGGAAGGGGGCGCTGATGTCATCATCTGACAGTTTGGTCTAACATCAAAAGGCGGCGAAGATGTTTGCGGCCCAAAATGACATGATTTCTCAGTTTTGATGCAGAAAACCGAATCAGTATTCAGATTCAGATTGAGAAGAAGAGTGCAACTTCAACTTGAAGCGTTCTGTGGCAGCGTGTGGAAAAGTTTTTGCTTATCCGCATTACACCAAGGCTACGGTGGTGCCCCCACAACCGGAAATATCCTTGACGAAAACCAACTCCAGCCAACCACAACGCCAACGTCTTGAGGCATTTCATGAGAGAGAGATGGAGAAAGAGAGAGACAGAGAGAGAGAGAAAGAGAGAGAGAGGGAAGTTTGTCTAGTTTTTCGTTTTCATCCTTTTGCATCAGGCATCTATCTTTTCTTTCAGTTTTCCCTGTGTGTAGCTCTGTGTGTTCGGTGTTTTTTGGTCTTGAGTTCTGGGTCCTGAGTCCTGTTATTTCTACACATGCTTATGCAGGACTCTTCAGGAGTATTCTAGCTTCTTCTTCATCTTTATTTTGTTTGGCAGCAAAATTGGGTTTTAGTGGATTTTGTGGCAAATGATTTTTGTTGCCACGTTTTGTTGCTGCTGTCGTTACGCTTGCATAAACTTTAATTTAATTCTTATGCCCCAAAACTAAAGGAACGAAGAAAAGAAGTTGCCAACTGAAAGCAAAAAAGAAAAGTGCTATGGAAAATGCCTCATATGCAGCAGCAGCAGCAGCCGGAGCAACAGAAGCTTCTCATGTAGTTTTGTGGCCTTAAAAATTTTTCATTTGGAATTTCTGTCTTGCCTTTTTTTTTGCTCAGCTCTTCTCTTCTGTAGACTCGTTTAAGGCAATGCACAAAAGTGCAAGCAATTGTGTTGAAAGAAGACATGGCCCAAAGGTGATACGGGGGCACTGGATGGGGTCCAAAACTCCATAAAAGGTTTGAAAATGGCAGCTAAACGCCACAGCAGTGAGCAAAAGATTCTTTTGCACAGGTGAAAAATTATGGCGTAAAATTCATATTTGATGACTTTTTGATTGCCAAGCCCGAAAGCTGTCGTCGTTGTTGCTGCCGCTGCCGCTGCCACAACGACCCTTAAACCTCAATCCTCCAATCTCAACACACACACACACATAATGCAACGAAAAGTGCTTTCAATGGCGTCATTGTCAACATCTACTCCTGTCATCATCATCATCATCATCATCATCATTATGATTGTCTACGTCGTCGTCGTCGTCGTCCTCGTCGGCATCGTCATCACCATCAACAACATCAAGTGCAGTGGGATTAAGTTGAAGCTGGATTTGGGTTTATGGATTTGAATTTTTGGTTTTTTGGATTTGCTTCTAGATTTGGGTCATGCACTCTCTGGCAACCCAAACTCTTTGCCGATTTCTCCTATTCATTTATCTCTTTCAATATCTTGTCTCGTATGTCGTAGAGAAGAAGAATGACTGCTGCATTTACTTCAACGATAATGATGTGATAGAATTTCAATTGGGAATTGCTTAAGTTGCTCTGGAGTGAGAGTAACGAGCATAGGTGAATGCCATGAAGTGTACACGATGTGGAATCTCATCCTTTCTGTCATAACTATCGTCTTGGGGTCATGAGACAAACGATTCCCATGCTTTAGGTGATTGCTTAGCTATCGAAGAGCTTTCTTTTTGGGCGATCTGCCCAAGCACTTTGATCTATTGAGTACTATTAAATTAGACCAGCCTTATCAAGGTACTGAAAACTTTACAGAGTTGGCCCTTCGAATTGGCAATGAATAGAATGTTGCTTCTAATGTTTCATATCCATTCAACTATCGAAAGACACTTCGTCTTGACTGGGCTACTCCCACACACTGATGTAAACGCCAAAAACTGAATTGTAAAACAGGAAGCAAGGTCACAGGAAGACAGCTAAAAAACAGCGTCAATTTCTGTGTAAGAACTAACTGCCTAGTCAGACTGTTTAAGGCATTCTCATCTGTGGGGCTTATCTCCAATATATTTTACTTTGAACCAAACACGTCGAGCATTACAGATAGATTAAATTTCAAGACTAGTTCTCTTGAGATTGCCGTACTAAGGCTTAACGCGATAATGATTACTAATCAATACGGCAATCGATTGCTATTGCTAACTAAATGACAATATCATTTTACAGCGTTATTATACAAAGAAAATTGAAAGTCAGTTCATTAAAAAGCAACCTCAGAAGTCCCAATTTGGCATTGTTAATATATACGGCGTTAAGATAGGCCGTTTCAAGATGGTTTTTTAAACATTTTGAAAACTGATTATGATCTTTGCAATTTTAATTGCCTCAATTGTTGACCTTTTCTTAAGGCTTTGGTATATTGATTTTGCTTTAACATAACTTTGCATTAGGCATTACTTTAATTAAGTTTTTTCTCAATATCATTTCCTATGGGGCGGGTGTGTAAATATTACGTATACGCAATGGAGAGAGAGAGAATTTAGAAATGGAGGCAAACAAAAGTGAGTCTTCCATTTGAAAGAAACTCGGTTTATTTAGGTTAGGAAAGGGAAAAATTGAGTGAAAATATAGTCTTTTCAAGGCGTGAACAAAAATTTGAAAAGCTCTTGATGAGTGTTTGTAGGAGGGCGCATAACCTCTAGAAACCATTCACCTGGCGGATGCCAAACTTAAATTATTGTGTCAAGTGTTATGAGTGTGAGTCTGTTGAACTAGGTGAATTAAAATGTCTATATTTATTATCTATATTTATTCACAGAATGAAGCGTAAACATGAATCGGAAAGCATCGCGCGTTGGCTATAGCGAAATTAAAAAAAAAAAAAAAATTTCCGGTCACTTCTGACAGTGTGCCCGCACTCGCCTATCGAAGAAATCCCGCTTAACCCTCCCTGCTGGTCCCCCCCAAACTGGACATGTCAGCTCTGCTATTTTTTTTTTGGCTTCTACAGTGCAAACCTTTATTTTCACAGCTAAAAAAATATATTTGAATCGATTAATTAAGATTTCAGATTGCAGACACGCAACACATCATAAGCCGATTAGTAAATTCTAACAGAGCTTAGTTAATCATTGGTTTACGTAACATTACGTTAGGCCATTAATTAAGTAACATAACAAACACTTTCTACGTGGTTTATGTCTTGGTAATTTTGATGAGCCGGGTAATTTCAATTGAGGTAAGAGAAAGGACAAAGCTTACGATTAAATTTTGGCCGTAAAACGGTTTGATGACACCAATTTTCAGCCCACACATACGCGTTTCTTGCAGGTTAAAGGACGTTGAAAGGATGTGTCTTAATGACAGCACGACTAGAGAATTGCATAAAACGCCGTGCTAATTTACTTATGGTGTGGGTCTCATTACACACACACACACACACCCAAGAGGGGATATTTTAGTATCGTCACGTATTAACTTTGGTTGACACAACGCTTGAGATCGGGTATATCCCTCTGTCGACTTCAAAGTCCGTAACCTCGTAAATGTTGTCTACCAATTATGCTAATTTGTTTTGCATACTTTTAATTGCATTATCGATTCGTCATATCAGCAAAATTATATAAGCCTGACTGAATGCCATTATGCTATTTGCAAGTTCTTCCTCATTTGGGCTTGAGAACAATTCCAACGATTTTTATATGCCATTTACCGATTTTACAGCTTTTCTGGCGCCTGACTTATGCCATACCCAAACCAACTGTGGCGCTTGGCCTCGTCCTCGTTCTCATGCTCGAGTCCCTTAGTCGTGTTATCCACTTTGGCGCCATATTGGGGCACAACGACACAAAAAGAGGACGCCAAAGTGAAAAGCGAGCAGAGTGCCAGACGATTTTTCTGTTGTTATTTTCAGCACATCGCGTGCGTGGACCATTTCCCTGTTTCTCTTTCTTCGCTAAAGCGTTGCTTTTCGTCGCCAAAATGGCGTTGCGTGATGAACCGAAATGTTTGTTCAAAACTGGCGAACAACGGCCTGATAAATAAATGAATAAAATCCTAACAAACAAAAAAGACAACATTCAAAGTGGCAAATTCATATACTTGCTTTTGTTTATTACATACGGAACAGTCATATTTTGGGTAAACTTGAGTTATTAGATGGCAAAAGACCATACAAAAAAATTGATTACCATCAAACATTTAGTTTTTGGTAAACGATATCCCATATCTTTTTCTCTAAGAAAGCATGAGTAGCGTTTTTGAGTCTTTGAGTGACGTGAGTCATCGCCTAAAAGGACGTGTTTACCTCTTTACTTGTTATTGCGGTGGAAGGTTTTCCATTTTTAAAGCTACAAGACGCCAAAGCAGGCTGGTTATGCATAAGCAAGACTTTGCTTTTTGATGGCCTTACTTGCTTGAACGTCACTGTACCTCTGAAGAGTCCTATGAACTTCCTAAATTAATGAGATTCGAGATTAGATAGACAAGATCTAATTAAATAACGACTTTAGGAACTTTATACAAATTGTCGCTGTTATACCTATACGCTTTTCCTAATTTATTACTTTAAAAACTATTTTACCATTTAAAAACTGTTTTACAAACGGTTATACATTTAGAAAACTGTTATACAACGTGTTATACATTTAGTAAACTGTTATACACACTGTTATACCTTTTTCTACATCCTTCTATAGATGTGCCATAAGTTTGCATGTGTCCCAAAACTGTTAAACAATTATAGAACTGTTATACATTTATATAACTGCCATATAATCTACTAAATATACTGTTAAAAAAACTGGGACATAAATTGTTATACAAACTGTTACATGAATTGTTACGCAAACTGTTGTTAAAACTGTTATACATTTATAAAACTGTAATACATTTCTTTACATCTTTATATACATGTGACATAAGCTTATGTGTTCTGATATATTATTTGGAAACTGTTTTACATATATAGAACTGTTATACAAACTGTTAAACAATTATATAATTGTTATATAAACCTGTGTATATATTATAATACAAACTACTACACAAATTGTTACATAAACTGTTGTTTAAACTGTTATACAAACTGTTATACATTTATTTATTTCCTTAAATCCTTATTTTCATACGTGTGTCATTAGTTTATTTGCGTCCTAATATACCATTTTGAAAATGTTATACAAATATAAAACTGTTTTATACACTGTTATATATTTATAAAACTTTTAAATAAACTACTTTATACACACAGATTTTGGTTAGGATAAATCTTTAGAATCCTCAATCTAGATAAGAAAGAATTTTAAAAGCTTCCTTAAATTTTGTAATAAGAAACATTGGCTTGCAATAATTTGCATAGTCAATAAGTGGATCAAACACTGCACTCTATCTTACAGTAAGTTCAACAATTAGTATTGCTTCGCTTCAATAACACAAAATGAGTTTAAATCAAACAAAATGTGCCAGAATTGACACGTTTCGAACGTCTCATTAACAAAATATATTTGGATAATCAATATTTGCCAGTCTAGTGCAGACCTTTGGAAAGACTGACATTCTGTTTGGTTTGTTTTTTCAATTTCGACGGTTTGGTACAGTGTATAACAAGACTTTTTGTAGGTCTTTTTATGTGAAAACTGTTTTGAGATTGTAAAAAAAACTCGAGAGAAAACGAGAGAGAGAGGGAGAGAAAAGCATATGCCTAAGTGCGCCAAATGACTGGGCAAATGAACGGCAAGTGCAAATGAGAAGAAGGTGACTGGTGGCTGCCAAAACTCAATGATGACAACGCAAATACATAAAGGGCAACAGAAACAACAACAAAAAAAAGAACCAAAAAAAAAAAGAAAAAAAAAAAATGTTGGCAAATCTGCAAATAAAAGAATGAGGTCTGTCAAACATAAGCTTTGGGCCATACACAAATACGACTGAAGGTTTATGTGTGTGCTTGTGTGTGGATTTCCTTTTTCGTCTCGCTGCATTCCCATTGATTTGTAACACATTTGGCAACTGGGTGACACCTCATCAATTTTGTTGCCTGGGCTCCAACTCAAACTATAATCCAACTCCGACTCTCGACTGTGACGCGACTCCTGAACCATCAATCAAAACGCAAACTATGAACGTCGCGTCATTATGTCACGATTGGCGGCAAAAGAAAAAAAAAAAGAGAGGGAGAGAAATACAAAAACGAGTAAAAAGAAGAAAAAAAAAGGAGAAAAACCAAACAAGAAGTAAATGAATAAAAACGAGAGAGTGAAGAGTGAAAATCCATTGCAATCCATCGGCGTCGGTGGCCACGGAAACTGGAGCAGCACATGCAACCAGGCGCACATCATGTTTGCGTTGGCCATCATCGTCATCATCACCATCATCCATGGTCCACATCCTGTACACACTACACACATACACACACACACCCGTTTGCGTGTTTGTCAATCTCTTTCAGCTGATCATCAAGGGGGGGGGGGGGGGGCAGAGGAGAGAGGTAGCAATTGGCAGGGTATTGCAGCTAATGAATGCAGCTGTCAATTAGTAATGTGCGTCGGTCTATCAGCGCGTAAATCAATTCGATTTCATTGTAATATACTGGAATCGAGTACACCCTGTTAAACGAACACAATCACAAAACAAATGCAATTTTTTTTATAGAAATTGAAAAGAAAAACACATTATTTATGCATATGCATTCGGTGTAACTGTTACATAACTTTAATATTTGCATGATATCATTTTACTTTTGTTTTTCTTTGGCGCCTTCGATTGGTTATCTAATGTAAGAGCATAAACTTGGCTAATTCCGAATTGGAGCAACGTTTCCTTTGTGAATTGCATTGCTAGGCTAAGCTGATTTTTATTTCCCTCATGACTTGAAATTCCATTCTGTTTATGACTCTTCTTTATCTTGTTACAGATTATTTATTTCTTTTACAGAGACAAAATCAGCGGCAAACGAAGTCAACTGTTAAACATCATGAGTGCGTAAAGTGTTATACTTAAAATGCAAAACTAGTTGTATAACAGATTGAAAAACTGTTATACATTTAAATATTTATTGATTCCCTACTTTAAAAACTGTTATATAAACGGATATGCACTTAAAAAACCATTACAAGAAAATGGAATACTGTTATACAAACTGTTATACATTTACGTTTCCTTTCATTTCAATTTTGGCAAAGCTGCACTGCAAAACAAACTGTTATACGTTTGGAAAGCTGTTAAACAAACTGTTATACAGTCGGAAAATCGACAAAAAAGTTTAGAAAACTAATATACGAACGGATATATGGAGAACACTTATACAAACAGTGATACACGTAGGTTTTTGTTTATTTTTAAATTTTTTGAAGAAGCTGTTATAAAGTTAGAAAGTGAATTTGTTATGGTTTTGAAAATGTGTTATGCATTTACTTTTTGTTCTACTTACTACTTCAAAAGCTGTTATACTTCACAAAAATTTTTATACAAACTGTTATACAGTTACATAAATCTATTTAAAAGTTATTTATTTACTTGTATTCTAAATTTATTACATTAAAACTGTTATACAACTGTTATGCTTAACAATCCTCATATGCGGTATGCCTTTAGATGTATCTTATTTTACATTTTTATATTTGTTGGTGTCGTTTTTTGACCCTTGTAAACTCATCATAGGCTATGAAATATACAGCTATTATACTGGACTGTTATACAACAAAATTATACCTGGCCAAAGGTCACTTTTAAAGCTATCAAACAGACTTTTCAACATTTATCACGCATTATTCTTCGCCCAAGCTTTAAGACTTTTTTTGTGTGTTTTTTTTTACGCGTGTAATAAGAAAATTATACGACTTGCAAAAGTGTTATACGAACTGTAAAATGCTGTTTTCCAAAATTGCCCATCAAATTGAATGATGATATTCAAGACAGAGTCACAATTTTTCATTCCGCGCTGCGAATGTCATAAGGCAAAAAAAAAAAAAAAACTACTGCAATTTACTGCAGCCTACCGCAGCCTATGCGCAATTCAATTACCAACTGTTATACAATCATATTGCAATTGCAATATTTTCTGTTAATTTTATATAAAATTTCGCATTATTTAATTACCTCTTTAAGTAGCACAATTATCACCAGAGTTTTTTTTCTCTTTCTTTCCCTCTTTCTTTCTTTTATTTCATTCTTCGTCTTCTTTTCGCTAATGCAATCAAATTATAATTGTTGTTGCAGTAAATTATCTTTAAGCCCCCCTTCTAGCCCGTCTCTTTAGCTGCAACTCCTCTCTTTCCATTGACGATTTCATAACACGCCACAAAACATGGCCCGAACGCTGAACGCTCTAAATAAAGTAACAGCAAAAATAAGCAAACACAAAAAAAAAAAGAAAAAACGAAAGAAAGAAACAACAAACTAAACCGCCAACAACTTTTTTTCTCTTTTCACAATTTCCATTACTTGCAGTTGGCTTGGGGCATATTGAGTTGCTGCTTCCTCAATATACATAAAATAAAAACTAAAATTCGTCATATGCACCTTTATGTTTTAAGTTTTCTTGGTGAAGTTTCTGTTGTTTTATGTTTCTTGTGTCAGTAGAGGTAGACATTGGGTAGATTAAGCAGACATTATCTGAATTTTTAGAAGATACTAAAGAAAAGTGCGTTTGATTTGCTGCAATTGATCAAAAAATTAATCAAAAAGAATGAGATCTTCATTCTAAGTTTTTTCTTGTTTTTATTGACTTTTCAATTGACACTTTGTTTAAGAAATAAGAATAAAAAAATCTAATGTAAAGAAACAAATGGAAGAAGAAGAAGTATTGTAAATTTCACTTGTCTGTTAATTTTCATACTAGCTTACACCTTCAATTCTACGGATTGGATAATGAAAAGCGCTAAAACTGGAACTTAACCTATCAATACCTCATTTCAATTTTGATAAAATACGATTTATTTAACTTGCACTTTCTTAACTTTCATTTGCAAATGCAACTACTTTGTAAATAATTAGTTGACCGAGTTACTTACACTTTAAAAAACAAACAAAAAATGTTCAATATCCAATTTCAAAATTATAAAATTATGTTCTACATATTTTATAGAAAGTTCTTGATTAAAAATGCATTGCTGTGAGATTGCAATGAAGAATTTGAAGAGGTCATATGTCGAAGTAAGCAGTTGCCAAGAAGTAATCTAATATATTATCGTTAAAAAAAGTAATCGATCTCTCTCTCTCTCTCGAAAATTGTTGGGTGCACAAGACGTGTTCCTCGAAGCTGCTTGACTTTTTTTAAAAGAAAACCTATGTGAAATAATTTCAATAGTTGTAGGTCAACTAATCCCATTTTGTACATTAAAACTAATATAACATAAAACAATGAAAAGGCCAGATCTTACCTTTTACAGCTAAGAGGTAAGAGGGAGACAAGTTATCATACAATCCTAAATAGTAAATTGTTTTGAAATTGAAAAATTTATGAGATTAAACACGCATTAAGTGATCAAATTTGGTTAGAAATGGAAGCAATAGAAGTTATCAATTATGACTAAGACGAAATTATTCAAAATCGAAAAGGCGTTTAGGCTTAATGTTTTATCCGTAAGTAGATGCAGTATACAAAAAAAACGACAAGCTCAAATGGCTTCTGGGATGGACATGACGAGAAGTATCCAGTCCAGTCAAAGTTCTAAGTCTGTATAACATTTTTTAAGTTTAATTCCAACTTGTTTCACAGCGACTATTTCAAAATGTCACAAATTTGTCAAACTCAATATCCGAATTTTTTGCTCTCTGTTTTTTTCTTTTCAAGATTAGTTTAGAGATTTTGTAGAACTCTATTACTCGACTCATATAATTACGAGGTATCCCAAAGTCGATTCTAATTTTTTGTTTATTTTGTTGCCTTGCTTTTGCTTGCTGATCGATTTCCTTGACGGCTTTTCCTCAAGTTTTCATTTTCGCCTGGTTTTTGTTTTGTTTTGTTTTTGTTTTTTTTTTTTGCTGTTGTCTTTCATTTTGATTCAATATTTCTTCTTTGGCTTTGGCTTGCCACATAATAAACGCGCTTTTGGCATAATTGCTCTCTATATACGAAGCTGTTTGATGGCGCGGCATGGCTAGGAGGTTGAGGGTTGGGTAAAAAGGGGGAGACGGAAAGCAAAGAGGGCAACCTAAACAATCGATAATTATGATGTTGCTGCGGTTGTTGTTGCTTGTTTGGTTGCTGGTGTTGCTGCTGCTGTTGCTGCCATTCCATGATAACATGTTGCTTTGCCAGAGCTCTAACCCGGCTTCGGCTTTCCATCAAACTTGAGACGCAAGCTTACATGTAATATTTGCTCACAATTATTGCGAGACAGAGAGCGACCACGCATTGGTGTTGTTGTTGTTGCTGTTGTTGCTACTTTTTGCGGTTGCATGTTGCAATAACAATTTCGCTTTCTAGTTAGGTTTCGTGCGGATCGTTTTAAATTGTGGGCAATTCCGCGCGCACTCACACACACAGACAACGGATGAATTTCAGCTTGAAGTGAAAATGAGGGGGGGTGGGGGGAAAGCGGCATCTGGTTGAACTGGACCGGGTATGAGTAAGCGAAAGAAATGCCATTGGCATTTTCCGCAAGTGTTGCAAGTAACTCCATTCTATGGCTTCATTTGAAGCGCCTATCCATTATTTCATTGCAGTCAAGCAAAGTCCAAGAAAAGAGAGCGAGAGCGAGAGGGAGAGGGGAGCTTAGTTTTGCATAAATTGAAAGAGACATTGACGTCTACATTAAACTGGAAATTTATTTTATCGCCGCAAATATTGCGAATTCCTATCTAATCCTTAGCACTAACAAAAGACATAACTTGGTAACTATCAACTCATGGATAAAAGGTTTTCAATGCTCACTTTTATTTATTATTTAATTCAATTAACTGAAATAAAATATTTAATAGGTGAATGGGAGCAACGATTTGAAACATTTTTACCATAAACTAGACCATAAATTGAAAACACCCAACAAGGATCCGGTTAGTGTATGGCCGATGGCCGATGGTTTATCCTATCACTTACAAAAAATAATAAAAGGTAAATTCCACCTGAGTCTGTTACAAATTTAAAAACTCCCTCTAAAACCAAGCATTCACATTCCGTTCGATTTTCTTGCTTGTCTGGTGAATCTGGTGAAGGTTTTTATATACAATACATATTTACTTGGAATTCATCTCCCAATGAATGAATAATTGCATCAAGCTATTTTAAAAATCCCTGTAGAATTTTTAAGAGCGCTAAGAGCAATCTCTAAGGCTTACGAACATGGAAATGCTGACAGTTCTTTTGGTCTTAAAGAGCGTCTAGTCAGCCACATCAATCCTTTTGCCCCGAGACTGTTTGATTAGAGCACAGCCACAAGCCAGTTAATATAATAACACCCGCTGGTCTTTTCTTATTTGAGTGATTTCTTCCAATGCTCTCCCCAATCCACTTTCCCTCTTCATGACTTTTAAGATTCTAAATTCGAAACTAAAATACTCAAAATATATATATTTATTATTCACCCGATGTAAGCGCTTAGCGGCTTGAAAAAACGAACTTAAAAATGTAAAGTCAGTACACTCTAAAAGACATTTTATTTACTATCCAAATGAATGGATAGTATATGTAATGGCTAGTATCTAGTTGGGATTGGGTTCAGTTTCGTTTGAAATATATGTACATAACTGATAGAATCTCCTTAGGATCATAATAGCTAGTTGGTCTTTTTCAGATCTATTTCTGCTCAAATTTAATTACTAAAGGGCTTTTATAAAGGCCGCTACCAAAAAAAGCGATATAAAAAATTCGTTAGAAAGTGAAAATTATTAGGCTTATTTATTTTCTCGCATTTATTTTATGCGATTACTTTTTGCGATCTCTTTGAATGTGATCAAACTTTAGGGTTAAGTCTTCAGTTTTTCATTTCATTTATTTGTAATTCACAAATAGTTCTAGCCTTAAAGAAAAGAAAAGAAAAGCACACAAGCGAAGGAACATCGAAAGCATGGAGTCCGAGTCTATGGAGAACGACGAATTATGGAAAAAAAGGCGATCTTGATTATAATTTCCTACGCTAAAGACAGCAAAATCGGCCTTTTTCCCGACAAGTTGTATCAAAAAGTTTTTTGTTGTTTGGCTCCGAAGTCAAATTTTTATGCCCACAATTGGTGTAGACTATCGATAGTTTCTTCCTCTTATATAATTAAAATACGTGCGAAAAGGACTAAAATAATAACATTTATGTGAATCGACAGGAAGATAGGGGAGATCGAGGAGTCTTTCCAGGTTAGAGATAAGTACAGAAGTCAGTAAATTCTCACATTTCTGATCTTTTGGGCCCATTAATTGCTGCACTTGTAGCTCATTCGGTAGCAATTCACTATCTCGTGTATATTAATGATTAGATTTGGTTTTAGTTTGTCATCACTTTGCCTATCAATTGCCAAGTCAAGAGGCAAACATGTTATATAGTTAGTACATGTGTCCTTTGGTTTGCCCTTTTTTTTTGTGCTAAATGTATATTAATTTTAATTCTGTCACAAGGTGACAACATTGTGTTGCATTGCATAACAATGAGAGCTGCTCAAGCACTGGGTAAGTTCGGTTGGGAGAGACAGTGTGACTTACTTATTATTATAATGTAAAGTCTACTTGCGGGCGCAACCCAAGGGCAATTTGTCTTTGCGTGTGTGTGTGTGTGTGAGTGTTTAGAATTTAATCAAATCGGATTTATGTATTATGAAGATGCAAATCATGAACAATGGCAATCATTTAGCTACTATTTCAGATATTTAATCGGATTCCCATAGTTATAATCCTGATAAGTATGTGTGTTTGTGTGTGTGTGTAAGTGTGTTCTTGTGCCTATGTCTGAGTGTATGCACTAAGTATCCTTAAGCCTGTGTCTGTAGATTTTCTTGTTTTGATAGAATTTACAGGCAATTAGAATGTCTCGAAATTTAAACTTGAAGCCATTTTTGATTGACATTGTTCGCAGAAGGAAGTAGAAGTACATATGTATGTAGTCGAGAAGTCTGATGAATAATATATATATATATATTTTTTTTTTTAAGGAAGTTTCCTCATGATTTACCATTTAAATGCTTGCAATCGCAGGCAACTTCATTTATACTTAATTTTCTCGCGAATTTTCTTCACATATGTGAGAATAAAAATGGAAAGGTGAGAGAAGGGTTCACTCTTGGCCCAAGGTAAATTCTACACAATGAAATCTTAAGCGCTCCCCAGAGAGAGACTACGTGGAAAGGTAAATGGGGCGAAGACAAACTGATGACGAGGAGAGCGGGTTGGGCGGAATGGGAAAAGTTGTTCGAGTGAAACTTTTCGTAAGAACTTCTCTTATGGCATGAATGTACTACAATAGCTTGAGTCTGCACTTGAACAATGCCGCAAAGCATATGTTATGAGGTGTGCGGCGAGAGGGAGGGTTCTTTGTGTGGGTGTGGGTAAGGTCTCCGAAATGCTTGTGCTTCCCATTTGACCGGAAGTTCGACAAAAGTTCAACCAAACATAAAGAGCGAAAGCTAGAGAGGGACAACGGAGACGACCGCTTCGCCTGGTGTTGCCTGTTATTCATTCGTTTTTGCAAATAAATGAACCGTATACTAAAACAAACAAATTCAATTGAATCACTCTCCTGGGCAATACAATTGAATGTCTGCCCGCATTTCCCTTTCGTTTTCCTCAACCTCCCTGCCTCCATTCCACCCTTCCCCACCAAAGCTTACTCTTTTTTTTTTTTTTGCTTCCTCTGGTAAAGCAAAATCTAATGAAAATGTTCAATTTGTTGCAAAGAAAAGAAAAACGTAGTAGAAAAACAAACAAGGCTAGCGAAAAGAATAACACAAAAGGCGAAAATAAAAAACACAAAATGCATTGGCAAGTTGAGGCACCAAAATCTCGCACAAAAACACAGCTTCCAATACCCATCATAGAGAACTGCAAAAGGGTATTTACAATTTCAATAGGATATTGATCTTCTCTTGGATAGGACTCTTCAAAAAACAAAGTAGTAAAGGATTTATGAAGCTAAGTAATAAGAGAATGCCAAAGCCTATCATTAACTTTAATTGTTTTGAATCAGTTTTCATCGGGATGTTTTGTAGTCGCAGTTCTGATTTATGCGATAGCAACACTGACTCGAAATGATCCTTAACTAGCAAATAATGAAAACAGATTTTTAATTTAATTAATTTAATTTCTACGATCGTCCCAAGTTAAAAATTTGTTTGCGTCGGTAGTTATATACTTTAACTTAAGTTACCATTAAATGCAATTAATTTGTTATGAGACGATTTGAGGACTATTTGCTTCATTTTTGCCAGAGAAAAGTCAATAAATGTCTAAATCTAGCTGTTTTCGGCTAAATTAGTGTTGCTAATGAATAAATCTTGAGCTGCTAATAAGCTATAAAATTAGCCTATGCCAGTTTAAAATACATGGTTTTTGTTTTTAACTCTGCCATTTATTGAAACAAAGATATAAAATGTAAAATGCTAATTTACATTTACCCACACTGGCTTTCAAATTTAGTCAGTACTTTGAGGTTATTTACTGTAATGGAAAAACCTTAAACTAAAGCGTACCCTCTTTTATATGCTTTTGACGTTATGCAACACTTTAATTTATAAAGGTTACCCTACCAGTATGGTAAAACGATGCGATAACACCAGCTCAAAAGAAGATTCAGATTGAAAGAAGATAAAATCCAAAAGAATTTAAGAAATTTAAATTATAATTTTGGAATTTTCGCACAGCGTTACCGGTTTTCGATTTGTATATAAGCAATATCTTCTCTATTAGCCAACTAATGGGTATATCAAAAGTCGCCTTTTCAATTTTCCTATCATTGCAATTTGCTGCATTTGGCTGATTGAAAGCTTTTGGTCATTTCGTTAGTTCAAGGGCAGCCACAAAACAATGCAAGAGGGAAAATTGAAAAAAAAAAATAAGAACAATGTATAAATTTGATACTATAAATCGAAAATCCGATGATTTACTTTAATAATCAATTGATACAAATATAAATCAATTGTTTTCTTGTGCATTTAAAATTTTTGATTATTTTCCTATTGCCAATCTGGTGAAAAGTTAAACCATTAGCCAATTGAAACGAATCCGAAGAAATGCAAAATTTTGTGTTCTTGGGCAAGGATAAAAAAAAAGGATTTGCATATGCACAACTTCATATACGATTCGGTTGCATTTGTAGTTGGTGTTAATTTGTTTTACATTTTCTCTCACTGACTCCGTGTGTGTGTGTGTGTGTGTGTCTTTGTCTCATATTCTCTCTGTGTGTGATTTTTGGTTAGAAATTAAGCATACGCAATGTTATTCAGAAGGATGAAGAGCCTTAGGAAGAGAGGAGACACGTGTGGAAGCTTTCTGGGTGAGGGTGAGGTTGAGGGTGAGCTGAAGCTAGTATCCTCACATCAAGGATTCTGGTGCCGCCTTTCGGAGTGTTAATTGTTGTATGCAAATTTTTGCGCATGCACAAAATGTAACAAAACACGATTTTGAAAGATGCAAATTGGGTGCTTTTGTTTTTGCCTGTTACTGGAGAGCTGCACGGAGTTGAAGCTGCAAGAGGCGATGACTCCTTGCCATAATACACACACACACACACACACACACACACACGCACACACACTGGGACACAGAGAGAGTGTCAAAATAAGCTTTAAATTACGACACCACCCCCAGGATCTGCTTTAGACTGCAGACGTGCGATGTAATTTGCAACTGACAAGAGTGAAAGTTATGCGAAGGGCAGGACACAGGACACAGTCCCGCATAGCGTATAGCGTGAGGAGAAGTGCCTGCTTTTTTGGGAATACGTGAGGTAGGACATGAGGTCAGATTCTGGTTCTGGTTCTGGTTCTGGTCCCTGGCGCTGCCTGCCAAGGACAGGCCGCATGCGTGATTGTGACATTTGATTAGGTTGCCTTTGTCGAAATGTTAATTTGTCCATTGAAGGTAAGTCCTGGACCAACCACTGGCCAACGGGCCAGCCAGTGGCCAGAAGGACATTTATCAAGCCCGTCTCCAAATTGTGGCATATTGTTAGTGGCCAAAAAGGAAAACAATGCCTGAAGTTGACTGCAGCCACAGATAATAATCGATTCAATGCCAACCAGACAGACCAACAGAGCGACAAAGCGACAGACTGACAGAGAGACAAGCTGAAGGGAAGCTGCAGCAGCTGCTGCTCCAGCTAATGCAAATTAAATGCCAAACTCAAATACGCCAAAATGTTTAATGCTTTGTACTGTCATTTTCTAAATTGAGACAAATTTTGCATTTACTTAAGGCCATCTTCCACTTATTACAAAATTGACACAAGACCAAATGAAGAAAGATAAAGAGAGAGCGAGAGAGAGTGAGGGAGTGTGAGGGAGTGTGAGGGAGTGGGAACGAACTACATATAATTGCCATATAATAATCCATAATCCACACAAAGTAAACACACACAGAGACGGCAATAGCTCCTTGTTAAGAGAGTGATGGCATTTCGCATTTGGTATTCAGGTTTTTGATTCTTCTCCTGCCACATTCTGCCACTAATTAAAAAGACAAACTATCTATGAAAGTGTAACTATTTGCGTAGAGAATTTTCTTTGCCAAGATTAGCAGTTTTTTCTTTATGCTTTAGTTGGGGATCTATTGCTTTTTTTGGAGACGTTCCTATAACCCTTTTAAGAGCCTGACGCTAGGTTTTGACCCCAATATTTTAAACTTTTAAATTACCAATTTCAAAAATTCAGGCGCCAAATGTTCTTTATGTTTATTTCTTATAACATTTTAGTTATTTTCCAAATTTGAAAGTAAGTTGTTCTTTCAAATTTTTACAAAAAGTAAGTTAAACCTATTTGAACTCAAGAGAATTATAAAATGTATAAAATGTAATATTTCAAACATAGAGAAAGACTCATTTTGTGAAAAGAAAATGTCTTGAGTTACGAAATTTAATAAGATTGATTGATTTCATTTTCATACTGTAGTTTAGTTTTTAAGTATTATAATCTCTTTTGTTATCTTTGGTCGGGCACGAAGAGAGAACACAAAAGAATGAATAATAAAGAAGAAAAGCGCCTACGTTCGAACGAAGAGCTTAGTCAGATATATAATAAAATCATAATAAGATATATTCCAAATATAATAAATTACAGTTGAGCCTGAAAAGGAATAAAGAACTATATCTCTTAAATGAATTCACAGACTTAAACAAACAAAATAACATATAATATCGATAGTTACAATATCCCATCAGACATTATTCAAATTTAATCTAGGTAAATTATCGATCGAATTATGGAATAATCAATCGTAGATTCGCTACTTAGTCATTGGTACATTGTCTTAGATATTTAACTCAACCCTTGATAGATTATAAAAACTTTGGTTTGACAATAATTTCCTTGAGTTTCCGATAAGCAAATAAGCGACAAATCAACAGCATTACCTTCTAACCCTAAAATCTTTAAAAATATATTCTACAGAAGATTTTATAATTTATTTTAAGCGCAGTTATATATTTAAAACAATGCAGCAATGAACCGAAACGCAAATCTAGGAGAATATTCAAACAAAAATCGTATTTTTTTTTGTAATTCGCCATTTTCAAAATTTAAGAAGACCAATTTTTCCTTCGAAAATGATCGTTTTAACTCTCAAAAATTAAAATTTTTTATTATCGAATGAAAAAATATTTTTTTGAAATCGTTTAAACGATATAGATTAATAAAACCCTTCCATACCCTCTGGAATAAATGTAATTAGTTGCCGTCTATCCGTCCGTCTGTTTCTAGTCCAACTAGACTCTCAGTTTTTAAGCTATGTGAGCCAAATCTTTTTAAATAGCTTCTTATTGTTAAATTCGTAATGAACGGACTACTATAAACTTAGTTACAGCAAAAAATAAGAAACTTCCAATGGTGCGTAAGAGAATACTAAGCTGGGTCAGGAAAAATGAGAGCTGAAGTGAATTGAGAATTGTCTCTTTAATTTTAAGTGAGCCGAATACAAAAATTACATCAGCTGTCTTCCTGAATAGCTTCCTGAATACTTAAAACTGGAATATGTTATTTTAAATGGAAGCAATCAGTTTGGACAGATTTTGTAGTCGGCATGGATTACAAATTCGTTTTGCTATCAAGTAAATCGAAGAAATGTCTGTTTTAAAGTAAATTTGTAACATATTTTCGGGCTCACCCACTGTGCGAGATCATGGGACTAATTACTAAAACTGTTATGTAATCGATATGGAAATTTGAAGTTGCAAAGAAACCCAATGGATTATTACTCAAAAAGTAAGTAAACTTCAATAGTATAAAAATTTTATTTGGATTTACATAATAGGTCATATGGAATTAAGCTTTATGTCGAGACGAAATTCCATTGTTGATTGTTGGGAATTGTTTAAATTTTACTACTACAAAGACATCAGTTATTGTGCAATGATCATTGTACAATATGCAGTTGGCCAAGCACTGACTTTAACTTTCCCTGCCATCCTTTGAACAGAGCCGAGCCGATCATAAATAACTCAAATCACCTATAATGAGTCGTTATTTAAAGTTGAGTTTCCTCATCATGTTTAATTGAAGTTAATGGCTTTTGGTTATGAGTTGAAGTGCTCATCTTTGGAAATGCATTTTGTTGGATATTTCTGAATGCATTGCCAGTCAGATCAATTTGCTAGCCACTGACAGATTGAACTAAATTCAATGACATTGTCGCATTGCTCATAATTCAGGGCGAATTCTTAGCCCTGCAGGAAAAGTGCATAGAAACTCATTTATCAAATGGTCGCCCTCTTTCTCTCTTTCAGCTCGAAACTAATGCCAAGGGGCATGAAAAAAAAAAAGGAAGAGGGCCAACACTTTCGATGGAAACTGATGTTGGACACAGAGCTTGGCCTCGGCACACACACACAAAATGAAAGAGGGAAATAGGAAAATCCAAGAAGCAACAGCAGTAGTCGGTGGTCGACAAAGACGAAAAAAAGAAAATAAAATAAAAATCGTTAAAGCCATCACAGGCTGTGGCCGAGGCCCAGGAACGACAACGACGACGACGTTGACTAAGGAACGCACTCATAAATCATAAAATTCCATGGGCCGCCGCCATCGTCATCTTTATAATCTTGGAGGATCGGGAATGGGTGCGGTTGAAGTGCCTTTAGCAGGCTGAAGGTATTCGCTAGCTGTTCGTTTCACTCTATCCTTTGGCTATCCTCTAGTCCATGGCTATGGCTATGATGTTGCAATTTGTAGTTGGTAAAGTGTGAAATTGCGTTGGCCATGCGATTTGTTTTGTATCCGTTTCCCACTCACTCGGCAAAATGTTTAAAAATGAACCAAAGTGCCAAGTTTAGGTTACTCTGAGGTCATCGTTTAATTGAATTTTTAGTTAATTGTAGAACAATTTTGGTAAATTTCATGTGGATTCTAGTGGACGTTTAACACGTTTTTTTCGCTCCCTACAAATTGACCCGGCCTAATACGCATATTGGGATAACTGAATAAATGAATGGCTGAATTATTAAAGAGGGCTCTGAGTAGTTTTAGTAGTCATCTCAGTGTGTCTTCTTCTTAGAGTCGGCAAATTGAGCTTTGAATGAGTTAACATTTGTTTCATATTATCTTAAAGGCTAAATCATTTGATTCCTTATGAAATGTATTGATTCAAACTTATTCACTGTCCTAAGCCAAATCCTTAAATAAAGAGGTAAATGTACAACAAATTCTAAAAATTCCCACTAAGTAAATGAAATAAATCGAAGATAATAAATGAGATAAATTAGGCTTTCTATGAATAAAATTATTAGAAAACTAAAAAGAGTTCATTTAATTCATTTTACTTAGATAATGTGATTAGTTTGATGAATAATTGGAATTTATTTAAATAGAATAATTTAGAATGCAATTTCTTAATTTAAACTATTAATGAGCGGTGTCTGCTTGACTAGTTAAAGAAGTTGGTAACTAGTTAAAATGAAATACTCAATGATTTAGTGTGATTTAGAGCGACACATTTCCAATTTGTATATGGTAAAAGTTAAACAATAAAAATTTTCATTCCATTCCATTCCATTCGAATCGATTTGAACTAAAAGTTAATCCGAAAAAACAAATCAAATTAGTTACATTGGGCAATAACACAAAAAAGTAAACGAATATAAATCAATTAACCTCAGTCAGAGAATAATTTTTAAGGTAAATCCCAACACGATTTCAAATTGAGTCTCCTTTGGTCAGCCAAACGTAGACTTTACCTGGTGCAAGTGCTATGTCTGTATCTGTGTCTGTGTCTGTGTGTGTGTGTGTGTGTTTGTGTGTGTCCTATGACTGTCTGGCACTTTGCTAATTGATATAAACGACTGTAACCCACGGTTCGCAGTTAATGCCAAGCTACAAAAATAAAATGAGGGAATGCAAGCAACAAAAAAAGAAAGAAAAGAAGAAAAAAGATTTGCCGTTTTTTTATGAAAATTTATGCGTCGCCAACAGAAAGAAAGTTTTTGCTGTTTTCAAATTGGTTAACACCTTAAAGTGTTCCAAGTATTTGACCAGATTTGCCCCAAAATGCAGCATCAACAGCAGCAGCAGGCAACATCAGGCACCTGGACAAATTCGAGTTGGAGCTCTCATTCTAACCACTGACATGCAACAGAATTTATAATCACATAAAGTTACGGCAACCATTTCATCTATCCATCCATCCTCTGGTAACCAAAAAAAAAAAAAAAGAAAAAAAAGGGGCACTGAGAGAAGATGGAGTAAAACTACACCCACACAATTTTGCGTGTCGTTGAGTGGGCGTGTCGATTGCATCACACACACACACACACACACACCTGCCTGCTGTTGCTGTTGCTGGAAAAGTGCGTGTCTCGATTTCTACATAATTAAACTACATTCCCCCCCACATCTTTCACTTCACCACAGCCACTTCCGGCTTTGGCTCAAATACGGATGTGTGTGCGTGTGAGTGTGTGTGTGTGTGTGTGTGTG
Organism: Drosophila nebulosa; assembly: GCA_024703675.1. Taxonomy (NCBI): domain Eukaryota; kingdom Metazoa; phylum Arthropoda; class Insecta; order Diptera; family Drosophilidae; genus Drosophila; species Drosophila nebulosa. The sequence goes on along the minus strand of CM045725.1, from coordinate 7,667,577 downwards.
TGTGGGAATGGCTTGGATTGGTTTGGGTTGGATGGGCTTGTAGGTTTGGGCCATGGATGGACGGTTCACTTTCGGCTTTTCGGTCTGGACAACTTTGGCGCTTAAACTTTTAATGCACGTACACTTTGCCAAAGGAACATAAAGAGAACAGCATAGAAAACTGGCAAGTATCTCTTCTTCTCTCTCTAACTGACTTTTCAAGTTGCATGAGACATTTTCGTGTTGGTCCAGGCGGCAAGTAGTTTGCAGTTCCATATGCTTGCCTTAGGTGTCTTCTCTTGCAAAGATTCAGCATTCTCATTGATCATTATCATGATCTCATTCTCCAATTGAGGAGTCGCTTTTCTTTAGGATCTTTTTCTTGCGGACTGTGTCGTAAACGAATTCTATGTATATCTCTCTTTAAAGTCACTCCAAACATAGCTTACACTTCTCCAGTACCAAGAGACATGTAGAAGCAACACACAGTAGAACCACAAAATTATATACTATACCAATCAACAATTAGCTGTTGGGTTAATTATCTCACTCACTTGAAGTAATTAATCGTGAAAAACTAACTAACTACATAGAACGTGTAATTTGGTTAATTTGCGTAAAAGGAATGAAGTCATTCCGCCACACTTTTTACTTGTCAATTTAATGTAATAATAACAATTACTTTAACAAGTTAGAGCTAGCTATTAAAAGCTACTAAGACAACAAATTTCAAATTGAATAATATTAGAAGTTTCCAATTTTTGCGTAATTGACATAGACCATAAGCAAGCTAGCCAAAAATAAAAACAATGCCATTATTTTAACCAACCAAAACTCGTTGAAAGAAAGAAAGTTATGAGAGCTGAAATTTGAAAATTTACATAAAAAAAAGTTTAAGCTGTTTTGTATCAATCGATCATTCGTTTAAAATCGCTAATCGGCCTTATATATCAGTAAGAAATGTTTCTACATCGTCTATAATAGTGGAATTAACTATTAAATCGATTTGTAGTTCTTTCCATTTAGGGGTATTTCGAAATAACAATAAGGCATGTTTTAATATTGACTGAAATCGATTTTGAAGTCAAATTACTGGTCCTTCTTTGATTCCTTTATTGGCGTACTTTAAGAGCATACACCATCTATACGATCTGAAATCTGTAATGTTTCTAAATGTAGTAATAAACTAACTAGTAAAAAGAAAAGCGGCATAAAGGTGCCTGAAAAATTCAATAGACTTAATACTGATTTAAAGATTTACTTCTTAATAGCTTAGAAGACAATTGTCTAAAATGAGACATGCCTCATACTTGGTAGACTAAGTTGGCTACTGATAAACGATGACGCTTTAAAGCGTTTCTCAGAATAGATATCTCATCAGCGTATTAAGGAGAAGAGTTCTTAAAATAAATCATATTTCAAAAAATCCGTATGGAAAATATTAAATTATAACTAGTGTTGGGTTGCTCATGGAAATTGTTCACTAAATTCAGCAACTCAATATGTTCTCTGTTTCAATTATACGTTTTGGTTCACTTGTTCTTTTTGTTTAAATGTTCTTTATTGCGATTTTTTGCGCATTGGTTTTTGCTCAGGTTCGATCAGTTTTACCATTCAAAGTCGTTAATAAGAAAACATAGCGAAATTTGATGGCGTTTTTAGGACTTTGGCGATCAGCAGGCTAAATAAAAGAATTGCACTCGGCAGCTAGTGAGCAACTGATCAAGTGAGCAACTGAACAAAAGAAGCAAGTTAACTCACATTAAAAAAAAAAAACGAAACAAAGAACATGTTTACCGAAATGAGCAAAGTTTTTTCAACTTTAGTTTTAGGGCAAGTCCTGTGACTTTATATAGAGACAATGATATTCTTTCTATATCTTTCAATTAGAGTTTGCCAATAATAATTGACAGTCTCTCTCTCTCTCTTTCCGACATTGTTTTGTCGCATAGAGGGAGATGGGATTTACCTTTAAAAGAATTAGTATAATCGAATATTGGCACACAGATTGGCTTTTCCTTCTTTGCTTAATAAATTGACAATGTATTGGGTGTAAAGTTCTGTCCCACTGTCTGCAGATGAAGTTCCATGCCTGAACGTTGGCATATTATTCTCTTCTGGCCTTCAATCAGGACCAATTGTAGGCAAATTGATTCGGCATGTTAAGCTTTAATTGCATAGAATCGTTTTCTAACTTATAAGTTGAAGTTTTTGATCGCTCAACCAAGGCTCTATTAGCTAATAGTTCACAACTTAAAGATTTTTAGAGGATATAATTGAAAGCATGCCAGAAATGGGTATTTAGTTACACAATTATCTCTTTGATATGAAAAATAATGCTGCAAAATATTAAAACTTTTAATTAATATTAGCTAAGTGAATTTTAAATCGTAGAAAGTTTAAATAAAATATTTTTTCTTTATCCTTTTGGATTAGCTTTTTGAATTTATATAAGTCTATTTGCAAAATTGTTTTTGTACAAAGAAATTGAGACTTTCATCAATCGATATCTAATTAATGAAATAAATTAAATCACTGGCTATGAGATGAAACCACAAGTCGACACTTTTGTTGGGTGTACAGTGTACACACAAGGTTCTTATATTTTAGTTTGTACTAGAATCTCGGGTGTGTGTTCCTGTTGTTGTTGTTGTTGCTGCTGTTGTAACTGCGTCTGCCTCGTTTGCTTGAAAATTTGTTAGACTTATTTCGAGCAGTTCTAAATTTCGCAATAACGAGACGCATTTGACGGGCATACAAATTGCATTTGACCCTCGCTCTCTTACCGCAAAACCCCGTGGCAGACGGCTTTAACCTTTTTCCACAAGCAGCAACAGCAGCAACGGCAGCAACATGTATGCAAGTTTTTTGTTGGCCAAGTTTTTGGCTGGTTACTAACAACATAATGAAATTGCAAGTATGTTTGGGCCAAGAAACAAAAAAAAATAAAAAATAAAAAAAAAAATAAACAAGAACAATTTAACTTAAGCCATCTTTTGGGCAAAAACTTAAGTGGCAAAATATTTGCACAAAGTTTACAATCCTTCGATATGAGATAGAAACATTCTGTTGGCGTATTTTTTTTTTTTTTTTTGGTTTTTTCTTTTTGGTAAAAGTGGAAATTTTTTTGATTTAGCTGCGGAGCCATTAACACGGATTGATTGCCCCAAAGGACAAGGACAAAACGCACAAACATAGAGCGAGAGCGAGAGAGAGAGAGAGAGAGCGAAAAAAAAGAGAAAAGAAAATCGACAGCAAGTGGCTTAAAGGACCAAACGCCAAGTGTTGCTCTGGGGCAAGGACAAGTCAGTAGCAGCAACATCATGGCATGGGAAGGCAAGCGATGGAGCGGCGAAGGGGGCCTAGGAAGTCGATGTGGCATATTGGATTATCTGCGTAAAGAAAAAGTCTGTAAAAAGTTGGCGCCCTTGGCTTTTGGTTAATTGAATTGACTTTGATTTCATGTGTGGATGGTGGATCATTATCGAAATCGATACGAAATATTTTTGGCTTTCATTAAACTAAATCGATTATTGTTCCCCCTTCCCCCCCCCCCCCACAAACACATAAGCCATATCGATTAAACAGTTAAGTGCTTCCTTCCCTCTCCCTGTGCTCTCATGGGTTTCTTCTTCTCTCTCGCGCATAAGAAACGTTTTGTTATGCATTTCCTTTCTCTGACTTGAGGCGCATTTGCAAAACTGAAAAGACGTTGGTTGGTTGCAAGTGGCAGGCAAAATTGTGCCCGTAAATTGAAAACTTTGTCGTCATTTGGCTTAAACCCTCACACCATCATCCCTTAACGTCTCTCTCCCCCAATCACTCTGACTGTAAATGTTTTTGCCTTTGGTGCGTGCCATGTCAACATAATTCAGAGAGCAGTTGATTGAATCCAGTTGCCGGTGCATAAGATGGGTTTTAACGCTTTATGTCTCGGTAAAAGTTTTCTTGGTGGAATGCAAGGGATGGGGGAAGGGAGGGTGGTGGGCGACGCCAAAGCTAGTTTTAAAATCAAATGCCTCATTTGTAGGGCTTACTCGGCCGTAACCGCAAAGATTAATTCGTTATTGCTACCAGGAAGGCTAGCAGGCTGGCAGACTGGCTGGCAGGCAGTCAGCTCTGCTGGTGGTGTCAAGGTATGAGATGCCTGCATACATATACATATACATATACATATACATATACATATACATATACATATACAATATACATATACATATACATATACATATACATATACATATACATATACATATACATATACATATACATATACATATACATATACATATACATATACATATACATATACATATACATATACATATACATATACATATACATATACATATACATATACATATACATATACATATACATATACATATACATATACATATACATATCCCCGAGCAGTCCTTTCGCCAAGCGTTTGGAATTTTTAGCGCAGCACTAAAGGTGCAAAGGAATTTAATTAAATGTTCTATGTGGTCGAAGGGGAAAGCGGGCAGAGGGAGAGGGCGCGTGGAGAGGGCAAACTTGTGCATCCAAACCAACCAACCATCCACCCACTCAAGCCACCTGATGCCACCAAATGGATCCTAGAGTCAACTTGCTGCTGCTGTTTGTGGATTGTTAGGCAGCTTTTTTTTTTTTTTTTTTTTTTGGTTAGAGCACAATATGCTCTACCTTGGTCTAGGCCTTCCACAGAACTACAGCTCAATAGACTTAACAAATTTGCATAGCCACTGTATATGTGTGTAGGTGGATGGCTCTCCATCTCTCTGTGTGTGTGTGTGTGTTTGTGTGTGTTGTGTGTGTGTTGATGACATGAAATCGGTTTGAACAAAAATAACCATACTGGCAAGCAAGCAAATGAAACGTATGAAGCATTTGGCACAGTGGCCTGAAATTCTCACCCATTGATACAAATTTTATTTACATTTTATGTGTTTTTATTTCTCTACAGAGAGAATGATAGAAACTGAGAGAGAGAGAGAGGAAGAAAGAGGTAGAGAGATACAGCTTTTCAACAAAGTTGCCATTGATATTAGCTCTTTTGGAAACTATTTTCTTTAGGTTTTTTTCAGGGCATGAAATCTACAAATTAGAACTATTCGCTCGCCTTGCCATATAAACCCGCGAAATTGAAAACTTTTCCCATTTCAAAAACTGTTCGTTTTCAAAATAGTGAGAGCTTCGCTTCGAACATTGCACATTGTCTAGAACTAGGCAAAAAAACATTAACCGATTTTGAAAAAGATCATATAAAAGGCTATAGAGTCAAAGGATGGGCAGAGAAAAAGATCATATTTGCGAGCTCGAGCATACAAGCAAAGAAACATACATAGGAAGCATGGAGCTTGAAGAGCCCACAAGCAAAGGAACAAAAAACGACGAAATTTGAACAAAAAAAAAGGTTGATCTTTCGAGCTCGAGCATATATGGAAAATCATAAAAAAGGGTCGATATTGGCAGCTCGAGCTCTTCGGGCTCCGTGCGGGCTCGCGAGATCGACACTTTTTCATACTTCATCTTTACATATTCCTGCCTGTGTTTGTTAGGACTTTGGGTCGACGATCGCTCAAAATAAAGGGTCGTGTATGATGGGCCATAAAACTCGAACACGATAGCCAAAAGAGCCACTACGTGCCCACCCTTGCTATAGAGTATCTGGCCTAAGACACTATGAAACAGTCAAGAAAATTGTCCGAAGTGGAAACGTTGGGAGTAATTTTCTTCGAAATGAAGCAAAAAACGCATAACGCAAAAATAGGTATGATTAGTACTAATTTTAAGAACTACAACGACGGCATTGGCAGAGACAAATTCCTAAACCGTCTGCACATAAAATTTGGTAAGAATGCGGCATAAATGCTAATGTGAGCACGTTAAGACGTATATCGGAGCATAATATAAGCTTGGCCATATTATTCAAAAATTGGAAAATAAAAGCCTGAACTGTGTAGGACTTTAGCCTTTTTTGGTTTAAAGTTCAAAAGATCTTTTATGAATATCATTGCAATATAAAAATTTTTGAAAACCTAAATATGAAGGCTTTTCGAAGTCATTGGGAAAGAAAAGGGTAGAGAATACAAGAGCAAAGGCAGAGCAAAAGCTGCCGATTGTCAATTGGTACATGAATGGGAATCACTTTTATAAAACAATTAAATTATGGTTCTTATCTCTTGACATATTAATACCAACAATCTCTTATATTCACATCTCAATATTTGCCAACAATGAATAATAATAAAATGAAAATTATATCAAATTTCGAAAAATGCGATCTGCTCGTGATCTTCTGGCAGGGCAAGGGGGAAAGGGCCAAGAGCATCTAATTCACCTTCACCTCCTTTGACTCGTTCTTCTTCTTGATTTGAATCTTCAAAAATTGTTTATCCATGTTTTTGTCCTTCATGACTTGTTTTACAAGCTTGTGAATTCTCAAGGAAACAATCACAGATATCATCAAAATCGTTAGACAGACCAAAATGTTGACCACCGGTATAAAGGAAATGGCCACGAATGTGATTAGACTTATACCCAGGCCAATGGCCGAGTTCTTCACATTGCTCGAAAGATTTGCAGCTATTTTGGACATCTTATTAAAAAAAAAAGAAAAGTTTCTTTGGTTATTTTTTTCTTTTGAACTAAATTTGCTTATTTGTTTGTTATCAATCGAAAATGAATTTCGTAGTAAAAACTTTATTTCCAAAGCCAAGATGATGAATGTTTTTTTGTAGTTTAAATTTAATTTGCTCTATATTAGAAATAAAAACAAATTTAAAACTTGAGACAAAGTCAAGACCTCAAAAAAGAATTCAAGTGAAATGCGTTTCAAAAGAAATTCAAATTAGTTTTAATGCTTTATAATTCTGAAGATCAAGTCGTAACAAATTATAAATTTTTTCAAAAGCTTTGACCACATTCCACTTTAAGAACAAATTGATTGTTTTTATATCAATATTTATGGGCAATGTCATACATCAAGCATATGAAAGCTTTTGGCTTGCTCTATCTAAAGGCCCATCAATTGGCTATCAGTCACTGGCATTGGCATTGGCATTGGCATTGGCATTGGCATTGGCATTGGCATTGGCAACTCCCCTAGAAAACAAAAAGGGGGCCAGAAAAAATGGGGCTTTAAAGAGTTCATAATCCAAAATGTACACAAAACCAGACAACGAGACCATAACAGTCTGGCTGAGGAAGCTGAGGAAGGCTAAGGCCAAAGAATGGGCTAGTAAAACAAACTGATCAATGGGCTGTAATATGACAGACAAAACGAACGAATACAACCAGCAGAAGGAGGAGAATGAGGAGGAAGAATAAGAGAAAGGGCATAGAGAAACTGAATTGGACAGACTGAGAGACAGACAGACCTAACATGGACAGCTGGCATGAAAAATTATTTACTGCAAGAAAAATTGCATGCAACATTTTTGAAAACACACACACACACCCAGAAGACCCTAAAGGCAACAGCCAGTTTCAAGGGGTTTTTGGGCAGCGGGTTACGAGTTGACCAGTTGCATGATGAAATTGCCAATGTCGATGATGGCTGAATGCTGCTGGAAGTCTGAAAGCTGAAAGTTAAAAACTGAAAGTCTAGCCCATGACGACGACGACGATGACGACGACAATGACGACGACGACGATGACGATGACTATGTGGATGACTATGGCAGCAGCAGCGTCAGCGACACCGACACAATAATGCCGCCATTAATCTTCTGGCAGGACTGATTTGTTTGACTTTCGGCTCACGGCGACAGGCAACAGACAACGGACAACGATAGTGAGATGCGGGATGCGGAATGCGGGATACGGAATAATGGTAGATGGCGGAAAGATGGGTTAAGACATCTATAGCTTAAAGCAATAACTTGCCAACGCATATTACAAAATAATTTGTGTAAATCATAGCTCAATGCTGATGACATTATGTAAGCTGACTCTCCTCCCTGCCATAGGAAAGACGGCAAAAAATCTATTAAATATCCATGTGGCGGACACCAATCAAAGTCCAGTCACTGTTTCAGTTGTTTTTGTATTGCCGTTTCCATAGCCTGTTTAACACTTGTCGCCATGGTAGGTAGAGCAACATTTATAATTTTTTGGTCTTGTTAATGAAAGAAAAGCGCCTTCGTGTTGAAAGCAAGCAAGAAAAAAAAAAAAAAAAAAAAAAAAAAAGAAATACACTTTACACTTGTAAACAAAATTTATTAACAAAAAACAACAAAAAGTGAGAGTCCAAAATGTATATTAATTGATGTCATCAAAAATGAACAAGAACACAGTAAAAAGAGTAAATTATAATATTTTTAAAACTTTTTCATTTTTAAGTTTTGCATGGAAATTGTTTTTCTGTTTTTATTATTTACAAGTATTGGTATCGTCTAAAAATATACACTGGCGGTTATTAAAACCGCACCACTTGAAAATTTCATGTTCTTTTAGAATTGTTCAGATATAAATGTGAGAAAGAGTTTTTTTTTAACAATAAGACAATGCACTAGAAGAGAGATGTTATGGACTATGAATTTTCTTGATTTTTGCCCCAAACAAAAATACAAGAAAATTCATTAAAATTCGATGCTTAGAGAAAACAATTTTTGGTAGGCTCAGCTGCAATGTAATTTTTTTAATACATTTAATTTTTTTAAAAATTATGTTAAATGAAAATAAAAAAAATACTAATAGCTTGTCGCGCTCCCTCTAGCCTAAATAACCGCCATTATTCTCGACGGCAACACTTTCCTAAATGATGTTCCAAAGGACTTTCTAAAAAGGCATTTGGCGGTATTTTTTCATTTATCAATGCAGCTATTAAAGGAACAAAATATGAGGAAAAAGAAATATTATGATGGTATGCCTTCTTTTTAAAAATATCTTAACATATACATATGTAAACTGGCGTGGTAAAGGGTTGTACATAGATGCCCATCCCTGGGTTTTACATGAAACTAGCAAAGTTTTCCTTTATATCAGTTAAAGTTGCATTTCTTTGCTCAAATCATTGTCATTCCATCACTTAGATTTAGCCGCTTGGAAAAGAAGACACTATTTATTAACACATTACATAAATCTTACTTGAAAGAAAAAAACAAACTTTAAAGAAAATTTTAACTTGTCAATAAATTAAACTAAATGTACGCAAATACAAGACCCAATGAATTTTTCACTCTAAAAAGTTCAATTTCGTTTCTAAAATGGTGTGACTCACGCGTTCTCTTCTTAAATTTTCCAAGTCATTTATGTATTCTAATTTGTATTAGAGTTGCCTTTCAGCGTGACTCTATCATACTTAGTGTCAATTATTGTTGCATGTTGTGCAGTGTAATTGACAGGTGAAATATGTTATAACAAATGATTGCCTTATGTTCAACACACAAACATTATGTCACTTGGAGTACCTCCGCTTGTTGCCGCCTCCTTCTCCTGGTGCTGCTGCTGCTGCTGCTGCTGCCTCCTGTGGCAGTCTCTTACAATCACTCAAAACTTACAATCACCAAATTGGAGTTGTCCAACTTTTTCAAAATTGGTCAAATCGGCGAAAGCCGTCGAAAATTACTTTAAATCAATCTTCATTATCATTTGCAAGAGCGTAAATTGCCTAACCCGATACAATCGAGTGACAAACTCTTGCCCTCTTCAATTGTTCGTTCTCGAATTAGCCAAAAATAAACTATCTGCAATCTTTTAAACAATAGGTGAAGCGAGAAGAGGAGGGGGAGAAATTTGTGTGCAACAAATTTTTCCTGGTTATTGTGCAAGCTTATTAGAAATACGCCCACCAAACCCACCAACATTACTGGCCAAAAAAAAAAAAACAATGGAAAACGAATGGATAGTTGGCAATTTTCAAAGGCAATTTTACACTTTTACCAATTTGAAATTGGGGTATTGCACTTTTTCCATTAACTTTGCATTAAGTTTCTCGTGGGCCCCAAGTCAAAAGTCTTGCAAGGGCATCGAAACTTCGTTGGGTTTGGCTCTTTTGTTTATTTAACTCGAATAATAGATGGACAGCTGCCAATTTTTGTGGCATGAATTGGCCATATATCTACATATATACCAGGAAGCATAAACATTTTCCAAGTCTTTTAATGAAATACGAAATCATACGAAAATATGACAGAAAATTACCCGCCCACTTTATGCTCAAAATGGATATAGTGAGATAAATTAGTCAAAATAGCAAAGAGACCTGAGGTTAGACAAATGACCAACTAACGCAGAGTCGAGGCAAGTGGCTTGGTTCGTGTTTTTTTCTCTTCTTATTTTTTTTTTTTCAACGGTGATAATTATGGCCAATTATATTTAATGATGATTTGCATGGCAAACACAACCGTAAACAACCAAAAAGTAAAACCAGTCGATGCATTAAACATAAATTGTCGACTAACAGATACTCTGTAAAGTAAACAACTTTATTTGAGTAAACTAAATATTTAACTATGGAAACATTTATGAGCAAGATCTGGCAATAGAAATGAAGAGTTGAAATGATTTCCAATCTAGAATCCGTTTTAAAAGGTGAACACAGAATTGTGTATATATTTTTCTCACTATACGATAACCAAGAGCCAATAGATTAGAGGTGGAAAACTATCGATAGTCGAAACATTCGATAGTCGAAGTCTTGCTTTAATGGACAGACAAAAAAAACAAAATAATCCATATAGAGAAAATCCATCTGAATCCAATACAACTTTTGTTGAAAACATTACGACTAATATTATAATTATAATTTTTTATTTTAGCATCGTGCAACAAATAGGTTAAATGTTATTGAGATTATCGAACGTTTTGCCTATCGATACTCTTCCACTTCTATTGATAACATAAAAGCCTTTATAAGAATCGATAACCTGTGCTCAAAGTGTAACTCTTATAAAGTGAAATGTGCCTTGCTTATTCGTAGATTTTAAAAGTATAAGAAAAGCGATACACCGATGTCTTGAGGAACTTTTCTTTGTATTCTATGTATAAGGTTTCGGTGCATATTGATCGTCTATTAGTTACAGAAGACAATGGAAAAGATATATTTTTCAGAAAACTAGTTATACAATTCTTTCTTGCCTTGATTGCATTATTCTACAACACGGATCATGTGGACAGATACAGAATATACGAACTAAATGGGAGAGAATAGAGGTTTTAAGTAAAGGAAGGGAGAACGCTGACACAATTACAGAATAGAGAAGATTATAATTAAAGCAAAGGAATTGAAAATGTTCAGACACAGTGAGAAATAGAATGTTTCAAAGATAGGGTGATATAGTTTCTAGTAGGTCTACAAGGCACATATATGTTTATCTGGCTAAATAGCTCATTGGGGTCTAATGTACCACTTAAAAGTTTGTGCATAAATGTAGTACCAAGAATTAACCTACCATAATTTAGAAATTTGGAGGTTAATAAAGAGAAGTCTACGAGGGCAAGCTGACATTGCGATCCCAATTTATATTACGAAGGGAAAAAAGCAGAAACTGCTTTTAAACTGATTTGATATTAGTGTGTTCTATATGCAATATCCATATGCCGATATAGGACCGATTAAGGAAGTATACAAATTCTTTTGACCAACGTTTAACAAACACAAGAACATTAATAAAATGAACAATTTCTTAAAATTTCCATTCAATTACAAAGGATTGTAGCTTTTTCAGCTTCAAAGGAGAGAAGATTGTCAGCAAAGCTTCGTCTAGAAGCCACGCGACCATCTACATAAAACTACTTTAAACCCGTTCTTTAATTTTGCAAAGTCGACAAACAACTTTGAGTCAAGGCATCTAATGTTTCATCACCTTCCCTTGACCACAATATACCCATCTTCCGCATAGGTACACAACGAGGGTATAGACAAAACTGGAAAAGTTGGAGCTGCTGCATCAGTTTGAGGTCGTCGTGTGTGTGCTTTCTGCTTCTTTTTTATGGACAACCCATCAATTACTTGGAAAGGGAAAAGTTCACTTGCACTTTTCATGGCATTTTAATATCAATTTTCGTTGGAAAATGTTTGTCGTGTCTATGTGTTGATGTTGTTGTTGTTGTTGTTGATGATGTTGTTATACGGCTGCACCTTGAGTCGCAAACAACTTAATGACATGGGGCAAAGACAAAATACATAAAAGAAAAATCGTTCACAAGTCACTCACAGGGCATGACAGCATATCGATTGCCAAATGTTTACTGACCAGTTAACCAGGTTGTGGCCCGTCATAAATTAGCCATGTTTAACCAAAAGTAGGTATAAAATACTTTAACTAGCCTCATTGCAATATACACAAAAGGTGTCACAGTTTAGCTTGAAAAAGAAATTAAGTTTCTTAACTAGTCTTTGCAGGTTATTTAGTAAATTACTAATTGTAAATATAATTAACACTTGGCTAAATGAAAATGTATATTGAAAAGGTAATTAAGTATTGTGTCTCTCAGTGTTTCCATATAAACAAGCGAGGTTTTGAAAAGAGTTTCTCAATTGGGTAGCAATTACTTAAAATTGTTAAACATTATTCGCTTAGCAGGGTCAAATGTCACATTTTTCCGGAAAACAATCGGCATAGACGACCCATTAGGAAACCGAATCGACCATCCTGCTTATTTATTTAGTTCATTGGCCTTCAAACACAGTTTCAATGTTTAACACAAATTACCATGGTCCTTCTGACTGAACGGATTGTTCATAGCTAAAAACGTAATCGCATAATAAATATAGAAAGATTTGTAAACTATTGATGAAAGAAATCTACAGTCGAAGGCCTAGGAGCTGAGAGAGTTCATCGAGATTAAATTGAATCTATATTTAAAATTTTTTTTGGTTATGTGATCTTTTGCCTTGAAGAAGGTTGGTCACACTAATTTTGGCTGACGCAATAATTTGGCGTCATTGCGAAAAAGATAAAGTTTACAAACAAAAAAACCTCTAAAATAAATATTAAAATTAAGCAAAACCAGCAAGTTTATTCCATGTGTAACTAAACACTTTATTTCGATAAGTAGATAAACATTTTATTATTGTTTTTTGTTGTAAAAATCGCGAAATTTTATTATTTTCTTCTTAAATTAGACAAAAACCACGAAGTTCTTTCATGAAGGCTTAAACTAGTTGAAAATTGCAACTTGTTTACTTCTTTACTTTATTATTATGAAATATTAACGAGTTTGGTATGTCATTGATAGATTTAGGAATGTGTCTTAATCAGCCTTTAGAGAAATTTTTAATGTTTTTAAAGATCTTAACAAATCCAATTCGTTTATATCGCTAGCCTTAAAGCAAAATATTTAGGTGTTATATTACTTTAATTATATGCTCCATTTCTTAGCAATAAAAAGAAAACAATTTTAAACATTTTCAACGCTTAGAAAAAACATTTGCATATATTTCTAAACTGAGTAATCAGTCACAGTTTTAATTTAGCTTTGCTTTATGTTCTTAATGAGAAGTTATGTGAAGTTTTTTGACCGAAAAGTCACGCGAATTTAGCTACAAGAGTTATGGAAAACTATTTTTGAAGCTGATATTTTAGAGAACTTTAAGGTTCTTTAGGTAAGCAGGGTTGAGGTAATTGTCTTTACTGGAAAGTGATACAAATCTCATTTTCAAACCATCTCCTTTTAGTCCCAATTTGGAGTAAGTCTAATTCAGCTTCTCTCTGGTTGTCGCTTTCGGTTTTTGTTGGAATCTTTAAACAAGTTAAGAGCCGCAATCAACTGCAAACATTTTGCACATCGAAATCGAAATTGAAACGACAGAAATCATGCTGCACAATAACCAAACACAACACTCCATGAAATGCCATGAAAGGGTTGAACACGAGAAAGGAGCTCACCACCAACCCCTAACCACCCACACAAAAAAACAGTGGAAGGGGAGGGAGAAGTGTGTGGTAACCGTTTGTTGCATGATGGCGATGCCAAGAATTGACATGATAAGCGCGATGCACAGGCTCACACACACACCCACACACACCCACACACACACACACACACACACACACAGAGAGACAAATAATACGCTTAATTGACTTTCATGTGTGCACGAGTGAATGCCGCTACACTTTGGCCAAAAGTAAAGTGGTGGGAGGGCCAAGAGCGGTGGCGGGGACATGGCGGAAATGTGGGTATTTGGGGTGGCCATATGGAAATGGCCAAAACAAGCCTCAGTTGCTGTTGGCCAGGCTGGCGTATGGGCAGCTGTTGCCAACAACTAATGCAAATTCCAAACGTAAATTAGTCAACAAATTTCAAAATACTTAACAAAACTTAAACCAAATTCAAAAATCTTCTAGATTTATTTCAATTGAAGATGAGCTGGCAATGTTGTAAACATATTAGACCCTCTTTCGGTTGGTGTTAGCTCTGCTTTTCGCATGCCTCAGATGACTTTCAAGTGCAATATAATTCCTTGACGTCTGTGTGTGTGTGTGTGTGCCTCCTGTCGAATGTCATTCTCTCTGCATGTGTCTTTCACCTCTCGGCCTAGTCAATGTCAGGCTTACAAAAACTTCAAGTGAAACTCAATTAAATGCATATACAAAAATCTCATTTACCCAGTTGGTATTTGATATTAAGAGTTATTATGACTTTTATATACCCTTAAATATGGAATTTAATGCGAGATTTGCGAGAATCATTCATACAAAAATATCAAACAGATTAACAAATTTCTCTTGGCTTGACTTTTTATTTGCCACTCCAAAATTCAATCTCTGAGGCCGGAAAGAATATACTTAGGTTTGACTAATATATAATGCAGCCCCATAAAAAAAATCTTCCTGACTTTTTTTTTTTTTGCAAAGTTACATTGAGATCGGATAAATATAACTTCTGTGGAAATGGCCTGGCAATGATGTATAACAAGCCCTGGTCTACTCTTCTGAGGGCGACAATAAGAATCTGGCAAGGCAAATCAAAAAAGGAAGTAAAACGAGAAGCTAAGAAGAAGACGAAGAAATGTTACACAAACCAATTAAAACGAATTTCACGTATAAAACTTTTCATTATAATTATGAATTAACACATTTGACCCAGGACTATACTTCACTTATTCCAAATTTAGTACTCAATTGTTGGACTTTAAATTGATTTTAGGCACAATGTTTCATGGGGAAATGATTTTAGAATTCTTAGTACATTGTTAGTAGATTTCGATTCTAATGGGAAAAGTTTTTCAAAAATTGATTCTACTGTTTTAGTAACTATTTGACTAAATTAAATAAAATAAATTTGTAAGAATTAAATAAGTTGAAAGGCGTTCTGAATAACTTGAACCAGTTTCTAAGGGGCGTTTTAAATACAAATTTTTAAATCATTCATTCTTTACAAGGTGTTTTATTTTAGAAATATCTTCGTTTTTCGTTTTATAGAATGTCAGTTTAGAATGATTTTAATTAAATTTCACCTCAAAAAAGAAGTCTATGAAACTTAACGTAACGTAAGGGCCCCCCTTCTCTACCTTTTTGCAATACTTGAATACTTGAATGGTCCCTAACTAGCCTAAAGATTTTTATCTCTTGTTCTAGCCTTAAAGTTAATTACAATTATATTTCATATTACAAATAATAATTGAGTCGTAAAATTAAGCGAACCTATTAAAAAAGTTTTCTCAATTTGCTTATACTAAAGTTTTAGCCATTTAATTTTCCACTGTTTACCTTTAGGGTAATTCAAAAACTATGTAAAATCAATTATTAATAGGTATATTTTCTTTTGCTTAAAGCTTGAAAACTAAACATGCAAAACCGAAACACTGAAAATGACAACAACTTCAGAAACTAGTTAACAATATTAATATAACATTTCGATGTTATTATCTACCAACGATGTGCCATTAAATTGTTTCCTAGGTGTTCTTAAGTTGTTGTACAGTTGTTTGCAGGGATATTAGTAGATAAGCAGTCATCGATAATCGTCGTTGTCAAAAAGTTTCACTTACACCCTTCTATTATATTTCACTTTGTTCATCTGTTCAATTATTATATACAAAATAAACACTAAACTATTAGAAATCTAACATTTAAGTGACTAAATTATGTTTTTCATTTCTTTAATGTTAATTCCTTACTTTTGGCCACAATTTCTCAGGCATGTGAAAATAATCAGAGTCATAAATCCATTTGGCATCTCACCCGATTTCTATTGCCTTCAATGACTATTGCATACGCTTAGGCCATTAATTAATTAATTAATTTTAAGTGAGGACTAGAATTGGGTTTAGTTTGAAGTCAAAATTTTAAGTAATTGTTTAAAAGGATTGCCGATTTGTTGGTGCAATAAAAAAAAGGGGGAAGTGTATTGCCAGGTTTGCCTTTTGCTTTCACTGGCTGCGGCTGCGGCTGGTTTTGTGACTTAATGTTTATGCCCCAAGAGCAACAAAGGAGGAGACACATGGTGAATACAGCTGCCGCATAATGAGCGCAAAAACATCCTGTGTTGATTGTCTGCACACACACATACACACACACACACACAGAGAGAGACACACTCACACATGTGTGTATAGAAAAGGACTCGACTTTGTTGCTCTGCTTCATATTTTTGCAACGTTTGCCAAGATTTGTGCACTTTTAGCCAAGGCGACGGCAAACAGCGATGCCTTCCAACTTTCTTTCAGCTTTTTTTTATATACATATATATTTTTATTTTTCATTTTTCGTTTTTCTTTTTTGTGACTTTTTAACGGGCATGAGAGACATGAATGCGAATGGGTCGTCTCTTCATTCTGTTCAAAGTTGGAGAGAAAGAGTGCAGTCGGCATGTCGCCAGTTTTGTTGACGCCGACCCCAGCCAAATCCTGCCTCCCCCCCGGCTCTTTCTTTTTGCCTCATCAGCCCTTCTCAAGAGTTGCCCCGCTGCGTTTTTGCGACATGTGTCGCATTCTTCGCATCCTGCCAAAGTTAAATGGATCTCGTAATTGTTGTCATGGCCTCGCTTTATCCTGACTCCTTTTGCTCCATCTTCTTCTTCTTTTACTTCTGCGTTCCACCCTAGCCTTAATTGTTTTTTCTTTCAACATTTCAGAGGGCATACTTTTGCTAGATTTTTGTTTGATATATATATATACATATATAGAAATTCTACGCTCTTTGCGGTTTAAAGCTAACAAATTGAAAAGACAGATTGAAATGCACTTTAAATCGTTTAACTTTTATCCAAATCATTGTACACTAAACTCCATGTAAATATCGTCCTCCATCCTTCAAAAGGTGCAGCAATTTTTTTTATGCAGTTTCATCTGGATTTCCTTTTTTTTTTGCGTTCCTCCTCTCTCGTTTACGATGCGCAAATAGTCATTGGATGGAGAAGAAAAAAAAAATTGAGGAGGCGGGAGGATAGCAAGAGGCAATGGGAACTGGTAATGAAACGTCTATAAAACTCAACGAATGCGCACAAATCGCAAATCATTTATCATAAAAAAAAAAAACTGCATAGTAAAATGATTTTTCCTTTTTTTTTTTTTTGTTTCTATGCTGAAGTTTCATTCATTCGCTAGTTGGTTGATTCGAATGAATGCTTCAGTGAGTACTTCCCACAATTTCAGCCCATTGCTAATCAGTGGCTTTTGTTGTAGAGCAACTTACCTGAGTGTAGTCAAAGGACACCTGCCGCCGTCAATAATGAGAAGTTAGAGATAGTCAGAGTTGGAGAGAGAGAGAGAGAGTTGAAGAGGAGGAAGAGCTGCAAGTAGAGCAATCAAAGTGAACAGCATTAAAATTGTATCAAATTTTGTTGTTGTTGTTGTTTTTATTTTTATATTTTGTTATTAAAGTTAATTGCTGTCGGGCGGTGGCTGCCGTTTTAATTAACAACTCAAAATGCATAACACAAAATTGCCAAGTGTTTATTAATTATTTCCCTATTAGATGTCGATGTTGCTGCCGTTGCAAGTAGTTGCTGCTGCAAACCCGTTGACAGATTGGCCAAAATGAAATGTGCAGGGGAAGTGCGAAATAATCATTTGTATATGTGGTTGCCACACTCACACACACACACACAATTCGGTGTGTGGCATAGTTTTCACAGTCTCTCTGATTGCAAAATAGTTTTTCAATTTCAACTTGTTCAAATGATTAAAAGGTAAAAGTATGTTTTGGGGGTCTCATTCATTTTTAACCCACAAACCAAATGTCTGCATTCACTTTGCACTCATAACAAAGTAAGTCTTCAACTATAAAATCATTGAATGGGAATATTTAAATTTCGAACAGACTTGCTAAGAATGAAAATTAACAAAGTTTTCGAATACATTTAACAAAGAAACTTAATCAATTTTATTTGCTCGTTTCCGTTCCCAATTAAATTTGGGCACTTGATTCACTTTCAAATCTTTTACTTTAAGTCAGTGAAAAACTTAAAAAACATAAAATTTAATTTCAAAAACGGGTTTTCACCAACTCTCCTTATAACTTTAAATGTTTCGATTAGGAATCGAATCATTTCATTTGGCAAGATAATTTTATGAAATTAATGACCAAGAGAGTTTAATGCCTTTTAGTCCCATTTGGAATTATATTTGCTTTTTTGTTGGAACAATAGTGTCTCTCTTGAGCTGAAAATTCTTCAAAGTTAGGCAAAGTTTACTCCCCATTCACTTTACTGATAAGTCATAAGAGGAACGACCACAAAAAAAGCCTGAAAATAAGATATTTACTAAGATATTTTTCTTTATTTTGCCGCCTTCTAAAGATTGTCCTGGAAAATGTCACGTAAACTTAAAAAGAATCGAACGCAAAATAAATAAAAGAAATATAAGTTATTTTATATTTTAAAGTCTTATTGAAATTATAAATTTTTTAGAGAAGAGAGAAGAAAGTCTATGCTAAGGTTAAACCTATGTTCTCGCCCTTAAAGTAGGCAACAAAGTTTATAGTCTTCCTTAACGTGGGCAACAAAGATTTTAAAAGAAAATAAACTATTAATTTAGTAAGCAAATTAAATCCTTCTGACACCGTGAAGAAAAATAACAAACATGGGAATCATTGCATTTTAAATACTTCAACTTCCGCTTTGAAACAAAAATCCAAATCCATTTTCTATGTAGCATTGTTTTTATATAGTCAATCTTTTTTGTCTCTCTGTACCTCTTGGTATTTAGTTACCGTTTCGATAAACAAATTACGTACGCCTTTCGAATTTATAAAATATTGAAATCTCGTGGCACAATGAATAAACAAATCGCTTGAAATTCAACACTCTCATGTCCAGAAATTAACGCTAAACTCTTGGCCTCTGGACATGTGGAGAAGAGAAAGAAAAAAAAGAGAGAGAGAAAGATGCAAATCAAGGCTCAGCTATACTCTACATTTGTCTTTATGGAATGGTCATAAGGATGCGAATTAATATTATGCTTCCTGCTTGAAACTAGTTCGCTGATTGATTGGCGGCATCTCAGTAGCCGCTTTAATTGATTGTTCAATGGAAAATCATTGAAAAATTTCAATTACAATTGCCAATCGAATTTTGATTGGCTGCAAGTTTTCTAATCTCATTGAATATATCCGTTTTAACTAGAGTATTTTGTTGGATTTTTTTATATGTTGCAGACACGGACATATGTAAAGCAGGAGACAAACATCTGGCCAGTTATGTGTTTTTTTTTTTTTTTTTGGTTTAGTTTGCATGATGCCTCCTCTTAATTGCCATGGCTAGCCGATGGTCTGACAGTCGCGTTTAATTTACGATTTAAAACGCTTTGGCCATTTATATAAGATGGTAAACTGGACACTTGAGATGAATGCTGCAAACGTGTTAACGTTAAAGTGAATAATTTACGGAACGTAGAGCCAAGGGGAGGCGGTACCTATGATCCATTTCACTATAAATAAAGTTTATTTACTTTAAGCAAAACCATAATCAACACCTTTTTAATATCAAATTGCCAAAAATCGAATAAACTAACACTAGAAAGTTTTTTTTTTATTTGATTATGACAAAGTGATAAAGCGTTAACGTAAAGGTTATGTTTACAGATAAATTCAAATGGCAATTGTGAAACCGTAAAAGATTGTAATGTCTTTCTGCAATAAACCGAAACCGCAATGTAACTTAAATCGTTAGCGATTAATTGTAATTACTTTTCATAGAGACAATTTTTATGAACTTTGAATCGGTTCCTGAAATAGACATATAAGAGTTATAAATCGGGAAAGGCGAATCACTTCAAAACGATATTCAAAACATTGTTGCATATGGTCGTTGGATTTTTTATAACTTTGCCGTTGGAAAAACCCAATTTAAAATCAAAAGTTTGATGAATGTTTCTCGCCTCTTCACCACTTGACTACATCCATGTCGAAGGGGAAAGGTGTATAATCAATGAAGATTTGATAATTGAATGTGGTCTTTGATGCATTTACTGCAAACGACATACATACATGCAACTCTATATATTTGTTTACTTAAGCCAATCACAATTTTATTGGTCATATAAGGCCACAAAGCAAATGCAATTTAAAATAAAGCATAGGCAATTTCTCATCACACAATTTGTACAACATTTAAGTCAAAAGCAAACAAAAAAAAAAAAAGAAAAGGAAAAATGAAAGGCAAAAGCAAAAAGGACAAAAATAATACTTATTAAACCTGAGAAGTAGAGAATTTTGCTCTCCTCTCTCTCTCTCTCTCTCTCTCCGTGCTCAGGGCGCAGCAATTTTCTTTTTTGGACCAATGTCCCCGGAAACAGTTGGCACAGCTGGAAGCTTGGTTAAACTAGGGGAAACCGAAACTGATGCAACGCAGGCAACAAATTCAAGTGGCAACATGTTTCGACAACAACAACAACTACAGATAATAGAGATAGAGAGAGAGAGAGAGAGAGAGAGAGAGAGATAGGAGAGGGAGAGGAAGCGGTGTTTTGGTAGTAGCCAAAGGCAATGCGTCAGTTGTTGAACAACAACAACAACATAAACAAGAACAAGAAATAGAACTCTGGACCGGAGCAGCTATTGAAATCTGCTTTTGCTGATTGACGTCGAATGTTGTGGTTTCGGTTACGATATTTGGTACCAAAATACAAGCAACAAACAACGACAATGACGACGTTGACCCAGGGAGCCCAAGTGGCAGCAGCAGCAACATCAACAGCCGCAGCAGTATCGAATAATGAAGATGATGATGACAATGACAATGCGGGTGACGAGGCCGAAGCCAGAGCCAGAGACATTCCCAGACTCAGACCCAGACCCAGACCCAGAGACGTTGTTGCCGGTGCCTGGCAAGTTAGTTTTCAATTTCGTCCTTTGGTTAGCTGCTGGGAGCTTCCTTTTGGCTTGACAAAACTAAATGCAACCTAAAACCAACTCAACAAAACTAAATTTTATATAGAAATAAGCAAAACCAACAACAACAAAAAAAAAACAATTTTATAGTTTTTATTTTCAGCAGAGAAATGTATATTGAAAAAAAAATATATACAACGATATTCATTTTACAAAGAAAAATTTTAATAAATAAATATTTATAATTTAAAGTTTAAATTAAGAAAACTCTTTCAGTATATAAAACAGTTATTTGAGAACAAGTAGAAACTATAAAGTTAAGATTTAACAAAAAAAAAGTGAAATGTTTAACTAATACTATTAATGAATCAAGATTATTTTCCCTTGAATTTGAAAATTTGTGCTATTTTTTATAAGTTTTTTTTGAAAAGATTTTTTATTTAAAGGGTTTTAAATTTTTAATAAATTTTAATCAACATTTAATTTTATAGATTGTAATTAAACCAATTTTTATTTTTTATTTGCCCGTTATTAAACATTTATTTAAAGGAAGCGCAACAATTTGGAAGAATTCTCTTACAATTTTAATAAATACTTATAATAAAATTATATTCATAGATTTTCGAGATTTACGTTTTAACTTTTGAATAAAAAGGAATAAATTGTTAAAAATGAAAACTTAACAATATTTTTTTTTAAGTTTCAAATTGTCAAACATAAGCCAAAAATTTGTCTATCTTAAAGTTGAAAGTTATTTTTAAATATATAAAAAAAACCATTAAAAATATTGAAATCAAAAAATAAATAAATAAATATCAATGGAATTTGTTGGAGACACATTTTAAATTGGTCACTTTCGTTTTTTTTTTTTGACATTTTATACCTTTTGGGATCAAACTTGAAACGAACTTTTAGTAGCACACTTTTGTTGTTATTGGATCATGAAATTGTAATTGTATTTGTGTTGAATATTATTATTGTATACTTTGTGTGTATTTTGATTTTTAGCAAAAGATCGCGAGCCAAGTTAAAACACGCGCGACCAAGCGAAAAAATTATAGAACTCGCAAAGCGCAATGACGAGTCAAATAAGCTGCATAAGAGCGTTTTGCTTTTGCTTTTTGTTTTTTTTGTTTTTGGTATTTTAGTTTTTTAATTTAGTTTAGTTTAACGACCAAACCGAGAACCGCGCGTAGACGTTGTCGCCTAGAGACTGAAGGCAACTATTATTTGGATTCCGATATTGTTGGACAAGAACCGTCAACGACAACGACAACGACAACGACGCCGACGATGAGCAGCAGAAGGCGGCACTGAGGCACAGGCACAGGCACAGCAGAAGCGGCGCTTGCAGGCGCAATTGAAAATGCGCTTCTTATGCGAAATGCCGAGAACGAAGTGAAGTCACAAAGGCAGCCAGTTGTACGTAGAAGTAGTCGTAGTATGTAATAGCAGTAGTTGGTTGCACTCGACTCGAATTGAACGAACTAGCAAACGAACGAACAAATGAATCGTTGGCCACGATGAATGCCGATGATCCCGATGATGTTGCATCAAACTGCACTCAAGCACTCCAGACGAGCAGATTCTATAGTTTCTTTCCGCTTTCGATTCTAGCTCAAAATTCAAGTTCGTTTTAACTTCGTGCTGGATGTAATGAGCAAAGTAAGCATATGGCAGGAACCAACAAGCCAGCGACCCTGACTGTGTGTTGTGTAGGCCTTCTGCTAACAGAGGACACTTTTGCTAACAGGAAATGCAACAACTGTTAAGGCCACTACACACACTATCTTTTCTCTCAAGAGAGCAGCAAAAGAGAGACTAACTAAGAGTTTAGTGAAAGTAAAATTAAATCCTTACAATAAGTTTTATTCAATTTTTTAGCCTAAAAAACTCGAATTATATGAAACTATATAAGTTGATATTCTAAAAAATATTTTATTTCTTTCGTGTTGGTCCGATTTCTTGAGTTATATATTACCATATGTTTCATTTGACCTTAAAGAGAAAGCTTCTCCTGTCGCTTCTCTTTGAGCTTTAATCACTAAAAAAGCTCTTGAGCGTAAGAGAGCAATTCACTTGGGCAACTGTTCCCATTATTTTTGGACTCATCTATTCGCTCTCTCCTGAAATATACTTTGAGCTCAGTTAACGTAACTCAATTTTGTGGCAGACATTCAAATGCAACCATAGACAACACATTTCAACATCGATCCAAATCGAAAATAAGACATTAGAAATTTCAGTCATGTTTCTAATAACTTTGAATTAATCATCATTCCTTTGGGATTTCTGTTTCTGGTTGCTCTTCGACTAATTCTCACGTACTCAAAGATGGCATTGAAAACAAAAGAAATGTGTGACAAAAAGTCACAGCATAACTTTTGAATTTTATCCAAATAGCGGCACGAATCATATATACCAAATTTTTGCTTGTTTATTGAAAATCAAAACTAATATAAATTCACTTTAATCTAGTTGAAATTGCTGCTGAAGTTATCGAAAGGTTTCGAAATTTTATTCATTTTATATTCGTGTCCAAATCGCGCTCTATGTTTAGTAGATTCTTCAAAAAGCAGTTAAAATTTTGGGAGTATTTATTTTTGACTTAACTTTGGCGAATTGTAGGAATTTGAACGAGTTGTCTATCATTTTTGAGCTATTTGATGCAGAATATTTCAAATTTTCTTTGAAATTATCATTAAATACGTTCTATTGCATACTTTAGGGAGTTCTTTTTTGTTGTCTACCCACTTTGCGTGCGTTACTGGATCCCATATACAAAGTTTTCCATATTAAAGAGCAAAAGTTTCTTGAAAAAATAACAATTTTTTTTCTTAGTGTGTGAATTTGGAATCTCTTAGACCCATCCAATTCCTTTTATTCCTTAATTCTAGTTTCTTTTTTTCTAGATTATTATAAAACCATTTGGCTTTTGTTGTAAACTTTAATTTTTTGCTATTTCAGTTTTATTTTGCACACTCGCCCAAGCAATGTAACTTTTTATGTAAAATATAAGATAATACAAATATTCTTAAATTGGCCTAAGCCTTATTAATCTTATACCAAATATGTTGACATAAAACAGTCTAAAAAAAAACTTAAAAATATTCTAGAAAACGACATAAGAAATGATCTATAAGAGCTACAAAACGAAGGACTACCATGTTGGAAATAAGATGAAAAAAGCTACAAAGAAGATCAAAGGTCGCAATGATGTTGAATCAAGAGACAAGTGATGACCAAACACGAGGTTAAAGCAAACTTGGAGATGAGAAAATGGGGATTTAAAGAATGAATGACGTATACAGATAGACAAAATTCTAAGAAATGCAGCTAAAGTATATTAAGTCACTGTATTAAAGATGCAAAAGAAGCTACAAAAAAAAACTCACTCCAAGATTGCTTTGGAACAACTACAAATATTTTCAAGAAATAAATATTGGAATTTGTCTAGTTTAAAAACATAAACTTATAAACACTAATTGTGAAATTTTACCATTCCTGTCTATCTACTTACTAGAGACAAAATGAAATTTCGTTTCAGAGCCAACATTGCGTATACGCGTCAAGTTGTTTCGCAATGTCTTCAGCTTGTTGTTGGCAAATGATTGTCATTAGGTAAGTAAGCAGGTCTAGACACATCTCTAGCTAAATGAAATGATAATTTGCAACTTTAGCTTAATTAAAAGTGAAATGTAGACAACGTCCTGTTGTATGCTCAGTTGCTGGGCGATTTTCATATCATTAAATTGTAGCTTCAATCTTATGACAAAAACATTATGGCCAAAGATACATTTGGCTCTCTTCAACATTATGCTAATTGGAATGTCTTCGTGAATTATGCTAAATAAAATGAGAAACCAGTGCTTTATTTAGGTTTAATTCAAAATCATAGACAAAAATCAAATTGCAAATGTTAAGCACACAATTGTAACGAGATGATGACAGAAACTAACAAAATTGGTAAAAAGTTATAACTTGAAATGCAAGGTATGAGGGGAACTGAGTCTTGAAAAACTGTTCTTAGTTAATTGTAACCCTTTTTTAACAAAATTTCCTTAAATTTGTATGATTGGAACTCCCAAAATTTGTGCTTTGTAGCTGCCCATTTAAGTATGCTATGCAAATTGTATTTATCCTTAATTATGCCACAAAAAAAAGCACCAGAACAGTGCATCAACAACAATAACAACAAGTGCAATAAGAACATCAAAAATATCTACCCATCAGACTAAGCACCCCCCTCCCTCCATAATACACGCCCGTGCACTTAGAATGTTGCCTTGCATCAGAGACCGGCAGCAGGTGGATTTTATTTTTATTGCAAACTCGACTCGTTGTATTTTTTTTTTTATTTTAATTTTTTTCTTTACTCACATAAGTTGCAGCTGCTTGCAATTTTGTGGAGACAGTGGTTAAAAACCAAAAAGAATGTCATCGGCAATTACTGCCAAAATAAACAAAAGAAACATATTTAACTAGAGCAATCTTTTAAACTCTTTTTTTAGCTAAACTGCGAGGTAAAGTGAAAGAAATTTGTTCCCTTAAGTAGGCAATAAACGATAGAAATATACAGTTCTTAGAGCTGCCTATCGCTCGAGCCTGCACAGGGATCTGAATTCGTTCCCAGTGTAGGAGCAGATCAGCTTCATTTGAAGCCGCAAAGAAGCTGCCTAGATTTCGTTCTTTAAATAAGCTAATTTTCGGACCTCCTTCCAGCCACTGAAACTTAAGCTAAATTGGACATCGTTTGGGTTTATATGTGGACTGCCTTTTTCCCACTTTCTACGATTACGCTTGAATGTTTCAAAAAAAAACTGCAAGTTTCTTTAAGTTAGGTAAACAGAAAAGTTTGGGAGATGTTCGACTAAAGAATGAAATACAATTGATTCCCTAAGAGTTTATGTAAGTCCATACTTAAAAATGGTTTTCATACCACTGTGCCTGGTATTGCATGTGCAATGAAAAAATCTCAACAGCTCTTGCCTTGACATTTGCCTTTCTTTACCCATTCCTAGAACTAATGAGCTGCAATTTGCTGCAAATGTTAGCTGAAGCGCTGCCTTAAAGTAGGAAATAGAATAGAAAGCGATTGCGATGATGAAGATGTGAGATAGGAAAATGGCGAACGGAGACACAAGAGATGTAAGGTGCGCCACAAAAGGCGTTCATGCGAAAGAAAGTCATCATAGAGTTTAGAAACTGCAATCGAAAGTTGAAGGACATGAGTGGCCGCACAGTGACTAAAGCTGATTGAATGATGAGCATAAAAAAAAAGGGAAAAAGTTCAAAGTTCAAACAAACAAACAGACCAAACTGACAACGACGACGACTTGTGTTCATTTCCTAGAACTGACCTGTCATCGATGGGGAAAACGGCGCCAGTTTTCGGCCATCCCCTGTTATTAGCCAACTTTCTTTCTCCACGTCGTTTTTTTTTTCCTCTGTTTTGTTTCGTTGTTTTTTTTTTTTTTTTTTTTTTTGGGGTTTCTTTTTTGGCAACGTAACTTGGTCCGGGCCAAAAACCCGTTAACAGTTAAGTGGATAAACCAATTTATGAGTTTCGAATTTAACTTTTTCACATTTTTGGATGCTTTGCTCTGGTTTTTGGCTGCCTTCATTTGGCACATTTAAGTGGATTTGCTTTGCTTTATTGGTGGCCCAGCTGATGGGCACATAAGCATTTTATTTGTTTATTTCTTTCTTCTATTGTGTATCTAAAAATAAATAATTTTAGCATAATTTTTTACAAATTAAAGCGCATCGAGGTAATGAGGATGATCAAAAAAAATAGAGTCCATTTTTTTGGGTGTTCCTCAAATTAAGTAATTGGAAAAATCAAATCTGGTAATTTAAAGAAACCATTGCTACTGGCTACATTAAGCACTTTTAGCAGCTTGAAATCAAGCTTCATCTAGGGCCAATGATTGTCTGTCCGTCTGTCTCCTCCAGGACAAAGTAGTTTAAACAACTCTCAGTTTATAAGTTACTTCAAGCGTCATATTGTTGTAGATAGAACATTCCCAAAACTCAGATCGATGAGACCACTATAACAATAGTTATCAGCCGAGAGCAATGTATATCCCATAACAAATTCTACCCCGAATAACAAGTGTGTTAGAGAGAAATAGATTATTCGACTTAATCCACAGATGGGCGTGGAATGTCAATAAGGTAATGGGCTGAGATCTATAAAGGGGCATGGATTTACATTTAGGTGGCTAAATACGTTGGCCATAACAAAACCACATTAATTAAAGCTTATCGGAATCAGAAACAGAGTTTTCATAGTTTCAAAGTTAGTTTCTTTAATGGCTTAATGAAAGATCATGCAGGTGACTCCTTTGTTTTAAGTGCTGAAGATATACAACCAAATAATTTTTGTATGGTTTTCAAGTCTGAAGCAGTAACGTTCGCTTGATCTTCGTAAAATTCGATCAATTCACAGAGAGTGGGCTTTAGTTGACATTAAAATATGTGACATTAAAATAATGCCGAAATTGACTTAAAAATCCTTTGTAGAAAGCATACTACATCGAAAAGAAAAGAAAACAGCTCAGACGAAATTTGCTAAGCTAACTTCATCTCGAATCCTTTAAATTTATGTTAACTTTAAGTTTGTCTTGTGGTCACGTTGGAACCAAAAATGCACCACTAATTGTTAAGGAATTGCAAATGAATGCTGTTTGCTTGATGTTAATGATGTTCTATAGGTTCGCGCTGATCATTTCAAGGCGCTTCAGTCCCACAATCAGCATTAGATTCAACGTCAGAACGTCAGTGTCAAGTCATTTGCATATTTGCCAATTCACAACAAAGAACTGCAATGTGTATGTGCAAATGTGTGTGTGTGTGTGTGTGTGTGTGTGTGGCAAGCTGCTTGTGTATGCGACACGTTGAGCATTGAGCGTGCGACGACCTTTCGGACTCTACCAAAAGCGTTTCTGATGCACAGTGGCTCGTTTGGCAAGAAATCGTTGCATAAACCAATTTTTGGAAAACTGTTAACAGTGAACGATTTGGAACTTATCAAATTATATCAAATCATAAAATTTTTATAATTTTTGAATATTTTTATGAATTTCTAACTTTTTTCATGGCGTTATTTTTTTTTTTTAAACCAAAAAGCAAAGTTCTTTTACATTATTTAAAAAAAAAACACTTCAAGAAGTGGCTTTAGAATTATTTTTCCTGTTGCAAGAGATAAATTTTGAAAATAAAAATGCGTAACTAAAAATTGGAAGTATTTTTACTTCATTTTTTGAGATTTTTTTTTTAAATTTTTTTTTGTGCCTTAGTTTTATAACTTAATTTTAAATTTAAAGAAAAGGACAAGTGCTGTTTGTTAATTTTTCTTCACCAATAACTAGAAAAGATATTCTTAAAACGCATCAAAAAAGAAAATTTCAACCTTTTCAAAAGAAATTTCATAAAAACGACGGGCCAAGCAGTTCATTTTGTATAAGAAATGATGAAAATTTTATTTTTTTAATTATTTATAAGCATATGTATGATGTATATAATATAAGAATATATAAACAAAATAAGATTTCACCAGCAATTTATCTATAAAATAAAATGCAATTTGCATTTGCGGTTTAAATGATATAGGCGTGGCAATGCAGATATCATATGCAAACTATTTTAGAGAGATGTAGATCTAAAAGTTATTATTTAAAAAAAAAAAAAAATAGCAAAGGACCCACTGTGCAGCGGTTTTTTTTCTGCTCCACACACAGAAGATGGCCAGCTATGGCTATGAACCTTTACTTTATTTTTCTACATTTGGGTTTAGCTATTCATTTTTTGTCTCTTTGGTCATGTCTCTCAATAGTATTACTCTTCTGGACGCATACCGCTTTGTGTCTTCGAAAAATTTGTTTTTTTTTTTTTTGGTAAGTTACGCTTTATTATCCTTCACACAGAGACATTTTTTAGGATATGAACATTAAGTATTCAAATCGCGTCTGACTGTGGAATGTCTACGCAGAAAAGGGAATATATGTACATACTTCTTATTTATTTGTGCTTAGATGAGTTTTAAAAACATTCTACTTTTGAGACAATTCTGATATTTTTTAACGACGCATTTTATTTTATGACATTCAATTTAATTGATAATTAATAACCTTCCTTTAATTTAGCATTATGTGTAGCTTCATATTTCCTTTTCTTTTTTGTTTATTTCAATACTTTTTTCCTTATATTAGCTCTTTAATGTCCTTTAGCTTACTTTTTGCGCTTGAAAATATCATGAGCTGCTGCCAAAAATCATTGCAACACAGAGAGTTGACCTTTGCTTGCCAAGGCATTGCAACCTTTCGTTTTCATTCTCTCTCTCTCACTGTCTTATGCTCTGTGTCTGTAGTCTCCGATTCAGTCGCCGGTAAAGTTGAAAGGTGATAAAAATTAATGACTCCCCAAAGTGTTTGCCGTGAAGACGCAAGACGCTTTTTAAATTTTTAACCATTTAATTCCATAGCAAAGCAACACAACACAAGCTGACTTTATTTGATTTAAATATGCAATTTTTAATACGCCAACTCTGCAGCCGGAATATCATAAAAATGTTGGTCCTGTTTGGTCCTCCTCTCTGCTCTGTCTGGCAAATTGAATTCAATTTGTATTCGCATACGGCCAAACTATTTGAGGGAACAAAAACAAAACAAAACAAAACACGAGCAAATGCAAAGGAAAAGCAATAACTACATTTAATATTTATGCAATATCTTGGCGATTGGAAGAGCGCATGAGCAAACGATATATATGTACATATATTTGTGTGCACACTCTTTATGTTGCCTACTTTCTGGCGCCGCAACGCTATTAGCATAAGCAGAAAATTTTCAAAAGATTGCGCCCCATAAAAATGCAAAATGCACCGAAAGCTTCAAAAGCTTTTCCCACACAACATGAATAAAAGCTATGCTAAGGACATTCTGCTCCTTACCAGACAAAAAAAAGGAATAGAATTTGCAATATGTTTTAGATAGATTATATCATTTAGAAAATAAGTTTTCATTTAAAAAAAAAAAAAAAAACTAAATTATGAATATGTGTGAGATTTTATTATGGAAATCTAAAGAATCGACTTTTTTGACACTTGACTGCTGACTCTCGCCTTTCGTTATCTTTTTGCTCTCACCCAATTGTCCTTTCGCTCTTCTCTCTCTCTCTTAATAGAAAATGCACATCAACTGATCATTGTAAATAAATTGGTTTCTTACGATTGCTTATAGAAAGACTTGAATTGTGATTTCACAAAATTTGTTCAAATCGGTTGAGTAAGCAGTAAAACTGCAATTATTTCATTCATCCTTTAAAAGAACTTGCAAAAAATTTCAACACATTTCTCAAGCTTTATTTTCCTTGGTCGCAAATAAAGACGATAGAAGTTCAAGAACCTGAAACTGAGAATTCATTAAAAATTAATCCCAAGTGCTCGACGTTGTGTGTGTACTCCACCTACTTCAATCGTTTTTCATGTTGCTGTGTCTGGTATTCAATTACGTATGCCACGGCAGCCATGAAAATGACCAGAAACAGAAGCAACACAATCCCATCTACCTGAGTCCACAGCCCATGGCCCTTGCCCCATTTGGCTGCAAGTTTTTATGTGTTTTTATCTTGGTCTGAGATGCCGCATAAACGGAATTATTTACCATTTAGTTTATTTGCCAGGCAAGACCAGAAACTAAAGCTCAAAGAAATTTGTATAGGATATTCATTTGCTTACTTTCTTTTGTCAGTTTGTGGAATCGGTTTGTTGCTTTGAAGCAATTATATACTGGACTTAGGGGATAAGCAAAAGAGCCTTTTTTATAACAGCAAATCGGCCAAGAAAAAATTCAAAATATTCAAATATAATCTTGTTTTGTAGTTCTAACGCTGCACTAAACAAAAGACACAACCAAGCAAGCATTAATGCATGGAACCACTAACTTCCCTTACCTGGAACTTTACTTGACCTTGTGTATAATATTATATATCTCTTAGGCACTACGAGACACACAAGAGATAGTCCCCACCAATTAACATATTCAAACAACTCGAATTGTTTGCATTCAATGTATTTATATTGAATAAATTAACAATAATTTTGGATGGATTGCTCTAACAGAATAACAAATTTGATATGAATGCTCGATGATCCCCCACAGAATTAATGAGCATTATAGCACCGCTTGACTATTAGTGTATATATATAACAAGTGTAATGGGTATGTGTATGTGTGTTTATGTGTGTGTAATATGTATTAAATGAAACATCGCCTTTTGAGTAATTTAGAAGGTTTCCAAAAAATACGTGCACCTATAAAAGGTCGATTAATATTTGCGACCAGAAATTTGTCATATCTATTTACCTTTTTTTTATTTTAAGCATTCGCTTAGTTTTGAGTGGTCATTAGCCCATCCGACTGAGGCACCACAGGAGATACCTCATCCTCAACAGCGTCCCAGTTTACTTCGTCCTCTTCAACGATATCTTCAATATATTGATCCTTTGTTTCAGGACCATTATCAACATGATCCTTTTTAGTGTTCCTCTTGAGCTTCATCCACAATACTCGCGTCGAGTAGATGGCCACGGCAGCTGCAGTCAACCAGGCACTCGATTCGATACTCATTGCTCCAGATGATGCAGGCGCTTTTGTTGGGGCAGCAGGCGCAGCAGGTGCAGCTGAGGATGCGTCAGCCATTATGAATAAGAACTGTAATCGAAAGAAAATTTGGTTTTAATCTTTTTTATCCCTTGGTCCTCTGTTTTTGCTGACTTACTTGATATGGATAGGAATATCTAAATTATTAGTTGATACTGTTGTTTGTCGTTCAAGCAACGAGATTTGAATGATATGTGTAGAGTGGGAACAAGACTCTATAATATTTATCGAAAGAACTGGCTTGCTGAGTGAACGGCAAAATAATTTGTGTTACTAAGTACTATGGGTCGCATAGGCAAAATATTCACTGGAGAATCAAGCTATTATAATTATGACCCAAAAAGTAAGAGCTCCATCCGCTTGGCCATTGATAATGATAAGAAAAAATATATCTACATAAAGGGTGTCTCAAAATTAACGCAAGATTTGAATGGTGTCCCAAAATTAACGCAAGTTTTAAATTAAATAGAAAATGTCATTTTTAGTCTTTTAATAGTTGTATTTTTATTGACTCATAAAGTACATAGGTTAGGGATATTTATAGAATAGCTCATCGGACAAATGGCCTCCACGGCTTTGCATGCGCATGCGCACTCTTTTGTCGAAATTTTCCATGGCAAATTCAAATCTTGCGTTAATTTTGGGACATCCTTTATATAACCTCGATATAGGTTCGTTGGACCACAAACTGGGATTCGCACGAGAAGAGATAAATAAATGAATTTATGAAGCTTCTTCTAGCAGCTACTCCCCCACGAATTATTACAATAGTTGTTCATTTCTAGCTCACATATCAATTATGCAACCCATTGTACTTAGTGACCTGTAAAATTTTGATCGTTCACTCAGCAAGCCAGGCATTTTAATAAATATTATGGAGTCTTGTTCCCACTCGACACATATCATTCAAATCTCGTTGCTTGAACGGCAAACAACAATCTCATATAATAATTAAGATATTCCTATCCATATCAAGTAAGTCAACATAAATACAGGACCAAAAGCATAAAGATTAAAACCAATTTTTCTTTGGATTACAGTTCCTATTCATAATGGCTGACGACTCATCCTCAGCTGCACCTGCTGCGCCTGCTGCCCCAACAAAAGCGCCTGCATCATCTGGAGCAATGAGTATCGAATCGAGTGCCTGGTTGACTGCAGCTGCCGTGGCCATCTACTCGACGCGAGTCTTGTGGATGAAGCTCAAGAGGAACACTAAGAAGGATCATGTTGATAATGGCCCTGAAACAAAGGATCAATATATTGAAGATATCGTTGAAGAGGACGAAGTAAACTGGGACGCCGTTGAGGATGAGGTATCTCCTGTGGTGCCTCAGTCGGATGGGCTAATGACCACTCAAAACTAAGCGAATGCTTAAAATAAAAAAAAGGTAAATAGATATGACGAATTTCTGGTCTCAAATATTAATCGACCTTTTATAGGTGCACGTGTTTTTTGGAAACCTTCTAAATTACTCAAAAGGCGATGTTTCATTTAATACATATTACACACACACATAAACACTCATACACACACCCATTACACTTGTTATATATATATATATATATATATATATATACACTAATAGTCAAGCGGTGCTACAATGCTCATTAGTTCTGTGGGGGATCATCGAGCATTCATATCAAATTTGTTATTCTGTTAGAGCAATCCATCCAAAATTATTGTTAATTTATTCAATATAAATACATTGAATGCAAACAAACGAAAAAAGTGTGTACATTTTGACAAGGGAATTCGGGGAAGACAGTAGGAATTACTAAGAAGATCTTATTTAGCTGCACTTCGGAAAATGCCAATTTCTGGCCATTGATTGGATTGTGGATCAGTTTACATATGTGGGTGCTTCGTTTACTAATGAGCAGAACGGATTGTTTATTTTCAAAAAGCCGCTGCTTCTTACAGCGCCGCAGAAAGTGAACGTTGGCGCACTCCTCACCCTCTCTCTGCTAGCGCTGCTGCTTATATACCAGAACAGTAGAACGTGAAGAAGAAGCAGCATGCAGTGATCAGCTACGCTGATGCTCTTACACTCACCCTCACCCTCACCGTCTCTCGCTAACGCCTACTACTTCAGCGTTGCTTCTTCTTGAAGCGCCGCTGCTATGAAGGCTCAGAGCAGCGGCAGCAGAATGTAAAGATTGGCGCACTCTGCTAGCGCTGCTGCTTATATACAGTACAGTAGAACGTAAAGAAGAAGCAGCATTGCAGTGAGCAGCTACGCTGATGCTCTTGCACTCACCCCCACCCTCACCTTCTCTGGCTAACGCCCACCCAGCGGTGCTTCTTCTTCTTGAAATGCCGCTGCTATAAAGCAGAATGAAAACGGCACTTAAATGCCCCGGGCGACGAACATCTTCGGCAGTTCTTTTCCATGTGAGCCGAACGCTTGCCGAAGGCCTCACACGAAATATTTCAAAGCGTTTAGTTTGTCACAGCATAAAACATATTCGACCATAGAAAGTATATATATTCTTTATCAGCACGACGAGACGTATTAATATAGACATGTTCGTCTATATAATTTTTGATAGTCTTAGTAAGGGGATTTTACATCTCGTACACTTTGATATAAGATATGCTCGTCCCTTGAGTGAAATCCTGGACACCTCATTGTACTATTTATTTAGAGTTTATATAACATTAACCAATTAGTGATGATAATACAGTGCTTATCATATTTATAACCCACCCAGCAGCTTTAAACTTTAAATACTTTTTAAAACAATATTTTTAAGGTATTTCAAAACAAAATATTTACTGTTCTTTGTTGACAAAAGCATATTCAGTAGAATTTTCCGCATTTTGTGTTCTATTAATAGAAAACTAAGAAAGAACCGTTAACTTTTGCTGTTTCTTCGCATCTTTGCTTGCATTTTTGTTTATCGTAGTTATAGCCCACAATATCAAATTTGACTTTATTAAGTGCGGAGCAGACTTTTGGATATACAGACATTGTAATAAAGTAAATTTAGATCATTTTTAAGAAATGACCTTTGGAAAATAAATATCGGATAGTGAAAAGGTAGAGTCAGGAGAGTCTATTTCGAGTTTTCACGAAACTTAAAAGGAAGTCGACGTGTAATTCAAAATTTTTTTTAAATTCTGAAGAATATGGATCGAGAAAGCGAACAGGGCAAAAAGCGTTGCTAAATATTAACAAAACCAGCAACAGCTCAACCTCTTGTAGAGTTCTGGCCTAACGTGTGCGAATCTGTGTCAGCGATAACTGTTGGGCGAGTACGTAAGAACTCAGGAATCATAAAGAGGTATAATCTGACCAAAACGCCCATGTTGCAAAGTCGCCACAAGGTTGCTCGACTTGACTTTGGCGTTTCAATCATTATTTTTTGGCTTACAGTATATTTATAAATTTCTACCCTAACAGATCATATTTTCTTATTGGCATGATTTGAGAAAGGATCCTGTGTTTTTTTCAAGGAGAAACATTATGTAGAGGAGCATTTTGTTCATTTGGTACCTTGTAACGAGCCAAATGAACGGTAACGAGTATGTTCAGCCTCTGGATAGTAGTCTTATTCCATTTTTAAAGGAATTTCGTGAGAAAACAATGGTTTTCGTATAAGAAGTATTTGGAGAAATTTCAAGTTGATGTCCTTGAATGGCCAGCATGTTCTCCAGATCTTAACCCCATAGAAAATGTCTGGGGTATTCTTGCAAGACGGGTGTATGCTAATAATCGCCAATTTAAGACAGTTGGAAATCTTAAAATGCAAATTCTAAATTAATGGCAATGTCTCGAAAAGGACCTCTTACTAAATTTAGTGTCTTCAATGAGGAAGAGAATTTGTAATTATCTATGTCCAATGGAGGCCGCTCTTAATATTTAAATTCTTTATTCCATCATTCTGCAACGGTTTCGGATTTTTTTGACTAAAACGTGAATTTGGACTATAATTTTGATACAGCAAATGGGTGCTTTTAAAATTTGTTTTTACTTTTTTTAACAAATCGTTATTAAATCGTTAATTTTAAGTCGAAAAGTTGTTTTTTCACTCATAATTCAAATATTGAGCTACTCATTTTTCAAGATTTTGAGGGATTTTGTTCTTTTGGTTCAAAAGTGGCTTATAAATATGATAAGCACGATTTTCTCGATCTCTGTCTCGACGTTTTACTTATTCTACCGGAAATTCTTCGGCCTTTGTTGTGGTTTGATCTTTTCCCTCTCTCTCGCTTCCCGACGTCCAATTTCTCATAAACTGAATTTCCAATCCCGCTGAAAGAAATTGCTAAATCCTCATTTCATTTTTTCGAATCTCTTCGTTTTTGTTTTTGTCGCTCACTTTTCGCTTGCAGAGTAAATATGTTTTATGGATTTTTTGGCTATAACAAATGTAACAGTGGTCTGATTTGTCTGTGTTTTTAGAAATGTTCTACCTATAATTATAAGACACTTATTTTGAACCCTAAAACAGCATAAATAATGAGAAACTAGTTTGATGAGCAATGGACAGACGAAAGACTGACTTAAGTTAAAATGAAAATGTCACTTACACAGTATTAGATTTTTCACATTAAATCCTGTGGGTTAGGTAAGAGAGTGACGCAAAAACTAGTAAGGGTATAAAAGTTCGGTAAGGCCGAAATTTCCGGCTCAGGCTTCTGGGTAATACATCTTTTTGTTAAATAAATAAATGTGGTTTAGCACAACCTGCAAAAAAAAACCTCAGCTATAGTTTCAAAGAACAAACTTTGTTTTTGGCTTTTATTTTTTTATTTTTTTTTTACATCCTAACCTGGAGAAATCTCACATTCGTGGTCTGTATTTCACTTTGGACTTTGACAACTTTGATAAACTGTGAAAATTAAATCATTATTACGAGGCGGGCGATTCACTTTTCCTTAGTTTTTTGTAGGGAAAAAAGGAAAAACTTCACAATGCTTATGCTTTTCCAGCGCCCGCTCTTAAGATGAGAAGATACTGAAAAATCAAGGGATTTTATTTATTAAATCTTGAAACAAAAGTAAATCACCAAAACATCACCTTTTTCACATTCTTCTCCAGAAGTTGTTATAGATTTAATCATTGACAGTTTGTCTCTTCCCTGTCCGATCGGACGACAGTCAGAACTATGTTCCATAGCAAATTCCAGTCCAAAAGCCCAGTTATAAACAAGGGTGTCAATAAACTTCTAAAGGAGTTTCTGTGTCGTTTCGGGGCATGGTACACACTGTCAAAAAATAGGACTATACCCGGGGCAAAGGGGCACCAAAGAAGGAAAAGCCTGTCTTTTCGGCAAGAAAGGTAATGGCCACCATTTTCTGCGATTCACAAGACGAGATCTACTTCGACTACAGGAAGATGGGCAAAACGGTGTTTTAGCCGAGAAAGTGCTCTTTAAGCACGACAAAGTCAGCTTGTGCTATCAGCAATTAGCGAAAGCGTGATTAACCAAATGGGTAAAATGAAACAATTTTGTCAAGAACAAAATGCGGAGAGCCGAGCACTGTAGAGCAGTGACAAAAGCGTAAATTCCTTTTCAGGTGACAGCGTTCACTCACAGGAGTGTCATCTTTGAATTCCTTAAGTGTTCGACACCTTCAGTGCTTACATAACTGATAAGACATAACGAAGCCAGACTGGCCCTAATGGCCAGAAATTGTCATTTTCCGAAGTGCAGCTAAAAGATCTTCCCAGTACTTACTACTGTCTTCCCCGAATTCCCTTGTCAAAATGTACACACTTTTTCCGTTTGTTTGCATTCAATGTATTTATATTGAATAAATTAACAATAATTTTGGATGGATTGCTCTAACAGAATAACAAATTTGATATGAATGCTCGATGATCCCCCACAGAATTAATGAGCATTATAGCACCGCTTGACTATTAGTGTATATATATAACAAGTGTAATGGGTGTGTATGTGTGTGTGTATTTGTGTTCGGTGTGTGTGTGTAATATGTATTGTTTATGAAACATCGCCTTTTGAGTAATTTAGAAGGTTTCCAAAAAATACGTGCACCTATAAAAGGTCGATTAATAATTGAGACCAGAAATTCGCCATCTATTTACCTTTTTTTCATTTTAAGCATTCGCTTAGTTTTGAGTGGTCATTAGCCCATCCGACTGAGGCACCACAGGAGATACCTCATCCTCAACAGCGTCCCAGTTTACTTCGTCCTCTTCAACAATATCTTCAATAGATTGATCCTTTGTTTCAGGGCCATTATCAACATGATCCTTCTTAGTGTTCCTCTTGAGCTTCATCCACAATACTCGCGTCGAGTAGATGGCCACGGCAGCTGCAGTCAACCAGGCACTCGATTCGATACTCATTGCTCCAGATGATGCAGGCGCTTTTGTTGGGGCAGCAGGCGCAGCAGGTGCAGCTGAGGATGCGTCAGCCATTATGAATAAGAACTGTAATCGAAAGAAAAATTGGTTTTAATCTTTTTTATCCCTTGGTCCTCTGTTTTTGCTGACTTACTTGATATGGATAGGAATATCTAAATTATTAGTTGATACTGTTGTTTGTCGTTTAAGCAACGAGATTTGAATGATATGTGTAGAGTGGGAACAAGACTCTATAATATTTATCGAAAGAACTGGCTTGCTGAGTGAACGGCAAAATAATTTGTGTTACTAAGTACTATGGGTCGCATAGGCAAAATATTCACTGGAGAATGAAGCTATTATAATTATGACCCAAAAAAGTAAGAGCTCCATCCGCTTGGCCATTGATAAGGAAAAATATATCTACATAAAGGGTGTCTCAAAATTAACGCAAGATTTGAAGGGTGTCCCAAAATTAACGCAAGTTTTGAATTAAATAGAAAATGTCATTTTTAGTCTTTTAATAGTTGTATTTTTATTGACTCATAAAGTACATAGGTTAGGGATATTTATGGAATAGCTCATCGGACAAATGGCATCCACGGCTTTGCATGCGCATGCGCACTCTTTTGTCGAAATTTCCCATGGCAAATTCAAATCTTGCGTTAATTTTGGGACACCATTTATATAACCTCTATATAGGTTCGTTGGACCACAAACTGGGATTCGCACGAAAAGAGATAAAGAAAATGAATTTATGAAGCTCCCCCACGAATTATTACAATAGTTGTTCATTTCTAGCTCACATATCAATTATGCAACCCATTGTACTTAGTGACCTGTAAAATTTTGATCGTTCACTCAGCAAGCCAGGCATTTTAATAAATATTATGGAGTCTTGTTCCCACTCGACACATATCATTCAAATCTCGTTGCTTGAACGGCAAACAACAATCTCATATAATAATTAAGATATTCCTATCCATATCAAGTAAGTCAACATAAATACAGGACCAAAAGCATAAAGATTAAAACCAATTTTTCTTTGGATTACAGTTCCTATTCATAATGGCTGACGACTCATCCTCAGCTGCACCTGCTGCGCCTGCTGCCCCAACAAAAGCGCCTGCATCATCTGGAGCAATGAGTATCGAATCGAGTGCCTGGTTGACTGCAGCTGCCGTGGCCATCTACTCGACGCGAGTCTTGTGGATGAAGCTCAAGAGGAACACTAAGAAGGATCATGTTGATAATGGCCCTGAAACAAAGGATCAATCTATTGAAGATATTGTTGAAGAGGACGAAGTAAACTGGGACGCTGTTGAGGATGAGGTATCTCCTGTGGTGCCTCAGTCGGATGGGCTAATGACCACTCAAAACTAAGCGAATGCTTAAAATGAAAAAAAGGTAAATAGATGGCGAATTTCTGGTCTCAATTATTAATCGACCTTTTATAGGTGCACGTATTTTTTGGAAACCTTCTAAATTACTCAAAAGGCGATGTTTCATAAACAATACATATTACACACACACACAGAACACAAATACACACACACATACACACCCATTACACTTGTTATATATATACACTAATAGTCAAGCGGTGCTATAATGCTCATTAATTCTGTGGGGGATCATCGAGCATTCATATCAAATTCGTTATTCTGTTAGAGCAATCCATCCAAAATTATTGTTAATTTATTCAATATAAATACATTAAAAGCAAACAAACGGAAAAAGTGTGTACATTTTGACAAGCGAATTCGGAGCAGACTGCAGAAGGTACTGAAGAGATTAAAATTGCTGCAGATACAAAATTGTATTGCATTAAACTAACATTAAGATTGGCATTTGTAGGCCGTCTACTATACTTGGTGGGTTCTGTAGACGGCGGAGAATTTGAGGACAACTAGGTTTTACGAGGCCAATAATGGTAAACGATTCGGGCCTAAAAATCTAATTTCGAGCGAAACTGACTTTCCCACGATCTCTCGAGGACGAGGATGATCGTATTAGTCGACGAATTTACGAGAAAGTTGGGAAGAGAATTATGTTTTAACATCATAGAGCATCTGTTAAATAAATGTCAAAAGAAAAAACTCAATTCAAAGAGTGCTGCAACTGACCATCTGTGGGATGCAATAAAAATTTCCCAAAAATTTTATTTATTCTTTTGCTTGACATGTAAAACACAATTTGTGTACTCTGTAATAAAAAAAAGAGACTAAGAGAATATCAGATTTAAGAACAAAGAAATTGCAAGCATTTACAGGTCATACAAAATTATATCAATTTTTTCAATATCTGTAATAGCAAAAACAAGTTCAAGAAGATTTCGAATAGTCATTAAACATAATTCTGACGGTATAACAGAGTCGACCCTCCTCTTAACCCCCAGCCCACAATAGCTAACTGAACGATTTAATGAATTTTCGCGCCACTCGAGTGTTAAATTGTTGGCGGTAAAGATGAGATGGACATGGACTATTGAGAGGGGCAGCGACAATGGAGCGATGGTTGCTTTCCAAAATGCCTTAAAGCTTAAAAAAAATGCAAAAAAGAAAAACCTGCCAAATGATGCAATTTTTATACTCTTTTTTACTTTGTGTGTTGGGAGCATCAATTGAAAGTCGAACTTTTATAGAGA
This sequence comes from Drosophila nebulosa, assembly GCA_024703675.1. Taxonomy (NCBI): domain Eukaryota; kingdom Metazoa; phylum Arthropoda; class Insecta; order Diptera; family Drosophilidae; genus Drosophila; species Drosophila nebulosa. The sequence goes on along the minus strand of CM045725.1, from coordinate 7,626,740 downwards.
GATCTGTTTTTACCTTTGAATTGCTATGCAACTAAACAAGAAAATTATCTTTCAAGAGAACTCCGGTCATTCTCGTTGTAAGATGTAAATGCTACAGCTTGCCCAAATTATGCTATTTATCTATGGAAATATATTTGCATAAGCAGACGAATATTCTACGACATTATAAGGAAAAATTATGTTCTTTGTACTTTTTGAATCAGAATTGTGTACAGAAATATCGCTAAAATATTGAATCAAATCGGTACTAGACACCATTCACCATCCACTATATATTCTTTGCAAAATTTGTATTGAAAGCGTAAACAACTTCACGACAAAAAGCACTAAAAGAAACCCAATTGAAATAAATGTGGTCAGAAGCTTTCAATGTTTAAGTTCAAAGGACTACGTCTAATATGTTCTGCAAAAGATTCGAAAGTATATTGAATTAGGTCTTCCAGTTTGTGTTGTTTTTTATCGTTTTTAAATTGCCTACAAACAACGTGAAAGTTAGTTTTTATGTTCTAAAACTTTTCTTGAAGAAATCATCGTCCCAATGACAGGAATAGATGTTTTACATCTACCTTTAATCCAAACACTTTCCTTTAGATGTGCCCACCTATATAATTTAACGCTTGCAAACACTGGCTTTCAAATCTAGTGTTTTTACGTTATCCAACACTAGAAGTGTCAATTTTTCTTCTATTAATTACACAAAAACAAAGCCACAGCAACGCCAAGATTGTACTCATAGAATTTTTGCTAAAAAAAATCGAACTTAGTATTTATAGTTGTATCAATTTGTAGAGTATTCGTTAGTCATACATCTTCAGAACAAATCGACAACAGAATTTATAAAAAATTTAACAGTTTCTATCGTTTTTTTTTTTTCCTCCCCCCCGCTTCATCCGGAAGCTCATTCATTTGACTTAATGGCAGGCTTTTAATCTGCAATGTGTCTATCTGTGTTACTGTCTGTTGGTATGTTTGTCTGTCCCTTAGTCTGTCTGTGTCTGTGTGTGTGAGTGTGTGTGGCTAGGCTTACCAGAGTAGTATGAAGTGTTGATTATTTAATAATTTTCGTTACTTTTTTGTTTTACCTCGTAAATACATTTTTGGTAAATGGTCGGTCTGCCACTTCAAGTGGAAATGCATGTGGTGATTTCATTTCATGTTGCATTCCTTCCTGGCACATTCTGGTGGCACATCCATCCATGCCATGGAATGCCGGCGCAGCTGGAAAAAAGAAATGGATTCAATAAATCAGCGAAATGCGCAAGCAAAATAATAATTAGTAAAAGAGATGTTCCCAAAGGCAGATGCATAAAAATTTATGAAAAATTACACAATTTCCGGTATAAATGTGGTGGGGAAGATAAATCAGGGAAGGGGAAGGGAGGGGGGGGGGGGCGATAGAGACTATCTGTAAGTTGAAGGAAAAGTCATGCATACATATCAATAGATTGAGGGACAGAGAGAGAGAGAGAGAGAGAGAGACTAATGTATGGAAGAAGTTACTCTTAATATGCAGCACATGTAGAAAATGAGTTAAATGCTCAACCACTGGCGGACAACAGACAGACAGACAAACCTCACAGACTTAATTTCTATGCGAACTGTCAGTAAACTCAAACCTCCATTTCATCATCATCATCATCGGCATCGACATCTGAGCTAAAGAGAAGGACATCATCATCATCATCATTTGGCACAGCCGCATGTTCAATATGATTCGTGACATGTTAAAGAATTAGTGATATAGCCGCCCGGCACACACCTACAAGGGGGCTCTCCTTATTACCCATCTCCCATCCCCCATTCCCCAACCCCATCCCCATCACTCAAACGTAGTTGTAGTAGTAGTAGACATGTGTTTGTGTGTTCTTGCCACGTGCGCCACATGTTTGTCATGCCAAGTGGCGTCCATGCCGTCCGACCTCATTAATGTGAGTTGCTTTAAGTTTTATTTATTTATTATTGGACTTTTATTTGGTTTAGTTTTTCTAAGTGTCTGTGTGTGTGTGTTATTGTTTTTGAATTCATTGATTGTTCCTGATTTGAACATTTAAGTTCTCATTTCTATTTGCTTTTGCCTATTGGCCAATTCATTTTTTTTCTTTCCTATAGCATACTTATTTGGGTTTTTTTTTCCTTCTTACTTTAAGCATTAAACATTAAATACAGTTTTTTCCGCTATCAGCTCAACACTAAAACTTGGCTTGAAATTAATTAAACGGGCAAAAATAGACCAAAAAATCCTTAGAAACCGTTTCAAATCACATTTTAAGGAAATTATTTGTATAGTTATCTGTGAAACTGAAAATTCAAGCACTTTGGTTAGGTTTTTTCTGAACAAAGATAACACAGATAATCCACAACTGCAAGACTCAACCTATTCCTTGGCATACCTTGGCCTTTATTTACCATTGCATCGGCAAGTATTTAGATTCCTGTTGATTCCAAACTAAAGCTCAAGGTTTAGGGAAAAATTCCCACAGATTTTGCCCAGCTAACTAAACGGAGTTAAATCTATATTAAGTAGGCTAATTCGTTAAATTCGAATTGTAATCCATAAATTTCTCGAGTTGTTTTTAAATATGTAAACAGTTTTTAAGCCCTTGCAGCCATTGATAACATCGGCCGATAAAACTGAGTCGAACTCCACACGCAAAATAATAGACAAAGCTATTGATAGATGAAGTGTTTGCAAATGTAACTAAACTGCAGAAAAGATTTTTTTCCAACTGATTAGTAAACCTATTTTATTAATTGTTTCTTAACGAAAATTCAGCAAACACAATTTTTGCCAAACTAACTAAAGAATACATTCTAAGGAATTTAAATTTCCCCTTCATTTGCTTTCTCCGTCCATTTCGTGTTAGTCAGCAAATGCTTAAATATCAAATGACCATCACATCTTGCCTTGAGAACTTCTCTCCATCGACCACACTATCAGAACATTGTGCTCCGGAAGCTTAAATTGGACTTGCATTACGTTGCACTGCGTTTCTTGTTTAAAATTCTTGCCGTCCTGTGGTTAAGTTTACGCCGCCATGTCTGGGCCTCTTTACTAACTATGTTAGCATGTAACAACTAGAACAGCAAAAAGGAAAAGAAATAGTAAAAAAAAAACAAAAAAAAAAGAAAGCAAACAACAAACTGTATATAGTTACATGGCCATCATGCGGGTGTCAACTATGTTGTTGTCCTTGCTGGTTCGCCCGATCCCCGATCCCGTCCGTCCGTCTGTCCATCCGTCTTTCCGTTTGTTCGTGTTACCCTTACTTGCCAGGAGCCAGGGCTCCTGTTCAGTTCGTGTTGCTGTCGCTTTCGTCTAATTTGTAAAATTATTCGCACGTACTTTCTTATTAGTTTGTTTACGCCATGTAAAATTTCGTGCTACGAGACAGGAGAGCAAAGTTTTACCAAAGCAACTCAAACCAACCAAGAAGCTCTCAATTTAGAAAAAAAAACAAACAAAAAATACATAAAACAAACACAACAACAAACCTCAAGAAAAAATGATTTGAGTAAACTTGTTTTGAAAGTTTAAACCTTGAAAATGTGCTAACAACCCAAGTAAGGAGTTTTTAAAGAAATCTTATAGATATATTATAGAAAGCTAAAGAATAAACTTAAACATTTTTTAAAGAATAAGCTTTAGTTTATAAAAATTTTAATTCAAAAAGCAAACTTGTTTCGTATTAAAATATTTAAATTTATAACTTTTTAATGTTAATTTTCAAATGAAACATTCACTTTGATCAGAAGGTGCGCTTATATATTTAAGTTCAACCAAAAATACCCCGAAAGCAATTGATTTTGCATAATTCTTGGATAAGTTAATAAATGGCTAATAACTTTAGGGGTCGTTCAAGGGTGGGAAGGGGGTGGAGATCCTGTTAAATGTTCCAATAAGTTTTGTAGCCATGCTTTTTGAGGTGAAACTCGATAAGAATCGTTGTGAATTGAATTATTTAACAAATATGTAAACAAAATCAAGTTTTTTTTTCGTAAAGGAAGGTGGACAGAAATGAAAAAACGGGCTTAAAAGTTGTTAAAAACTACTTTAAGAAATATCTAAACGATTCTTTATGCGACAAGTTTGCTAAAAACTTTTTGAAAAATTGTTTAAAATATTTTGTAAAGACAAAAACAATATTCTTAGCTTTGTATTTGCACAAATACGTAGCTAGAATTGGTCGTATATCGCAGATACAGTCCATCCAGTCTATTTCGGTGAAATATTTGTAATCGATAAGTTCATTTGGTATAAAATCCAACACAGTCATACTAATTTTGGTATGACTGGCGACTTTACGCCCATAACTGACGTCTTAACGCCTTTTCGATTACAAGAGGCTTTGCAAGCCGATTAGAAGCCGACTAGAAAGCCACTAGATTAAGGCCAAAATCTGGCCATTCAAACCAGATCAAAAATAGTTCTTATTACCTACAGTTTAACTAAGACAATATCGTATACTTCTGTGAATGTCAAAAACATTATATTCCATTTATTTTCAAATATGTATGAGAAAAGTTTTTGACTTTTTTACTATTTGGATTCTGTGAAGCACCGAAGCGAGTAAAGTGATTAAATTAATTTTTATAATTTCTATCAATTCAAATTTGGTTTTTGACTTCTTTAATAAAAATAATGAAAATTGATTTCTCAAACCATCTAAAAAGTCTCAATTGAAACATATTGGGCCACAAAGGTAAGCCATAGTGCATACTAAACTCAAAAATTTACATTGATTTCAAGTCTAACAACTTATAGAAAGTGTATAACCACTTCGACCAATACGAGCAAACGTTCATCTAGCAATTCCTCTGTGAATTTAACATTTATCAAGCCCACTTACGACATTTAATCAAGATATTAACAAAAGGTTCAATTCATTTGCGGCACATGGTCGAGCACATCGAGCAAAACAAAAGCAACATGAAAAAAAAGCAAGTCAACTGCAACACGGCAAAACGACAACCCACTTAAAAGGGAGGGGAAAAAAAAAACGAATTCAAATCGCAATATGCAAAGCTTTGGGGAATTAGTGACAGCCGAGCGGAAAGACCAGCTCCAGTTTCAGTTCCACCGAGCTTTTCTATGTGACATTTGCAATTGACAGTCGCATCGAGTGGTGGAATGTTGGTGGGTGAAGGGCAATGGTAGGATAAGGTATGTGTAATGTTAATGGGGAGAGGGTAGAGGGGAGACAAAGTCAAATGCAGTCTTTCCTCTGCGACAACATTTAAAATGGCAAACTTTTTCCTTGCGGTACTTTTCTTGCGGCAAAATGTCAAACTCTAGAAGTTCACCTACAAAAAAAATAAAAAAAAAAAACCCCGAACCATCGAATCGGCTTAACTTTAACTGTGCTGTAGGTTCTATACTCTTGCAAGAAATCACATTATTTAAAGGTTTTAATTAAGAAGTTTGATAAGAAAAAATTAAATGATTTTTTTATATAAATATTGTAACTTATTGTTATTATTTATTGATGTTAAGTATAGAAAATATTGTTAAACCATTAACCTAACCAAATCATAACATGGTCAACTAGGCCCGTCGGTATAGACGAAAGCTACATCCTACAACCCGGATCCTCAGATACTTAGACAAATAAATCATTTTCAATATTCACAAATGCTCGACCGCTAAATCCAAAAGTATTAAATTGAACTTAATAAACTTTAAGTGTAAAGATTAAACTTCTTAGTTAGCCATGGTTAGTTTTATTCGTATTGATGAAAAATGACTTTCTAAGAACCTTCATTTTGGGGTTAAATTTCAAACGCACTTCGAAAACGATTGCGAAATTTCTGAGATCATGCTACAAGAACAAGTTATACAATTTTCTTTTTCAAAACATTGAAATATCTGTAAATTTAGTTAAACCGACCAGACGACGTTTGGAGAAGAAAACACTTTGGCCAAAAAGCCATGAAAAGTGACTGGACGCAAAATTGACCAAAGTCTTTATATATCTAAGACAATCAAATAAAATGTCAATGAAAATTATATCAAATCGTGAATGAATACTGCTCCATCTGTTACGATTTCATCGCTATTCACTTTATAAACTTCTCCTCGTAATTTCTGCTGGCTCTTGAATGTTGCTCTAAGAGTTTGCATTGGGAACTTGTCAGCGCATTGCATCTTGTCTCATTCCATTTAACAAATTAAGTTAAAGCTAAACCCAACTAAAACCAATTGCCATAGGACACTTTTTCTATATTCTATACCGCAGAAGTTTTAATGGAGGCATCAAAGGCTTTTTGCCGCAGCTTCACAATATTCATTCAGAGATTATTATATTATTTTTATTATGTTAACCAGAATAAGGTCAGCAAAGGTTACAAATTTGTCATGAACAAAAAGCGGAAAAGGTACCTATAAGTCACAGCATACAGACGAAATTTCTGTACTTGCATTGAGAACCATTTTTTACCTCGATTTACCTAGGTATAAAAAGAAACTATAATTCTTTTAGACATTCCTGAGAAGTAAATAAATTTACCCATTTTGGGTGAGAGTATAGAAAAAAGTTAGCGTGCAAAATGACGGCACACCAAACATGAACACGTGCGCAGTTTTACAAAATTCTTTCCGCCACCTCAACCCCACACCACCCCACATCAGTCCATTCTCAGTTAGCCGACTCATTCCTATGGTAAACTGTAAATTTATTAAAGCAACTTTTTATCATTTATTTTTTTTTTTTTTGGGGGAATTTTTAAGTTTAAGTCTTTTAATTTTAATTGGCAGACCAAGACAAAAACTATGCAAAACTTTTGCTTACTGTCGTGAAATAAATTTTACCGATGCCAACTTAATGCGGGCGAATGGCTGGCTGGCTGGTAAGTGGGTGTGGCCAAAATAGAAATAAACAAAAAAAAAAACAAAAGAACACCCAAAAAAAAGTTTCAAGCACCAAAAATTATGTGGCGTCAAATGCGGCGCGTCGGTTAACCAGGCAGTGAACCGGGGAGAGAGTGCACGGAGCGCAGAGAGGGGGTGTGAAGCAAACAGTAGCGGAGGGCGAAAGATGGGCGTGCGGTTGCCGTCGGCGAAAATTTATGTTGCAGTGTGAAATTTTATGCGACAGGTGGAAAGGCAAAAACAAGAAAGCACACAAAAAACTTTTACAAATTGCATTAACGACCTACAGATACCCTTACTCATCAGAGGTCAGCCGTTTTAAAGACCTAAATGTCCCCATTAGGTTCGGCGAACTTTAACTAAATTTCACTATTGGGACTAATTTAAGTAAAACGAAAGAAAGATTAATAACTCAAGAATATATTTTTGATTTAGTCGGTAGTATTGGACCCTTTCTTGGGGTAAATTCTTCTCGCATTCCTGTCTGCCTGTCCCCCAAGTTTTACTTAAGCATACCCCAAATGCGTATGTATGTACATATATATAAGGCAATAAAAACTAAAATTGCTGCAAAAAAACAAAAAAAAAAAAAACAGAAAATAAGAGCGAAAAGCAAAACAGAAATATACGTTGTACAAAGTGGGCAAAGAGAGTGGGGCAAATGTATGTGGCGCAAGGGAGGGGTAAGGGCATTACCTATGGCAAGAGAAAGAAAAAAGCAAATGGCAAAAGTGTTTTCCATGCGCGCGCGATCGATAAACATGGCGCCAGTAAGACGGGACAAATTTTCATAGTTCAAGTGGCGCCTAGGCCAGGCCCGAAACTCCACCAAAGTGAAATGTCGCCAAAAGCAGGTCGTAAAAATTTTGCACACACACACACACACAGACACAGAAAGAAGAAGACACACACACACACTTAGACAACAAATGCGATAAAAATTATGGCGGAAGTGTGAAAGCGAAACAGGACCTCAAAACATTATATTAAAGTCGACTTGAATTATACCTGTTAATCAAAGAAATTTCTTAATCTCATGCAAATTACTTAAGGAGAAAAGCACAGATGGGGGCGTGGCAGGTGTAAAAAGTGCATGCTTAAGGTAAATATGGCTAGCACTTTGTCAGAAACCACCTAAAACTTATGAACCGAATTCTATAATAAAATATCAAAGACTTCTCATTTTTTTTTGGCCCTTTAATTTGTAGGAATCTTTCTAGAAAACTGTCATCTCACTTTCACATAATGTTCAATGCAACAATGTAAAAAACCTTTTTTTTTTGGTTTGCTCCATCAATGACTAGTTGACTAGTTGACTCATTGTCTGTTTGGTTAAATCATCGCCAAGGATTCACAATGAAAATTGATATCACGTGACCACAGTCAATGTCGTCGACTGGCTTCAACTTTTCGCAATCTTTATTGACAGCGAAACCAACGAAAATCTGTTAATTTAGGCTTAACATTTTGCTTTCATGTTTTACGATTTACACGCGTGTTGGCCATAGAATTTGTCCATGGCCAAAACCAAAATGATAGGCAATAGTTGGAAAGGGGTTGCCTTTTAATGTGGAAGAAACATTTTGAGATGACAACAAATGTGCCTCAATGTATCTAGAAAAGTTTAAGTTGTTAGCTTGTTGTGAGTCCTTCGAGATGTCCTCGTATTTTGCAGTCACAACTGGTAAAACTATCGTTACAAAAATTTTAGGTGATATTTTTTCTAATTGTTTTACCGGAAATATTCTATATCATTAATGAAACTCTACTATAACTGACAAAAGCTATATAAAAAACTATTAATTCAAATGAGGATTCAGTTCGAAAGTTTAATATTTATATTATTTGTTATACAACTGTTATACTGGATTGTATTTTTGGTGTAACTAAGACAAATGTTGGAAGAAACCTTGATAGAGAATTCTTTAATAACTGTTATACATTTGATACACAGCTAATATGCAACAGATAACTGTTATACATTTGTTATAAAAAAGAGTAAAAGGGCAAATTGTTACTAAAATCAATTATGCAACTGTTATATGACTGTTATACAACTGTTATATGATTGTGAAGTCAATAAATGTTTAAAAAAAAACGTATATAAGACTTATAGGTTGCCTTAAATTATATCACAGCTGTTATATAACTGTTATACTCATAGCATAAAAAAACCAGTTTATTTTTTAAATAATAAAGTTTATAAAGACAAAGAACTACTAAATGTGACTGTTATACCAATTTATTTAGCCGACTCCTGTCCTGAAATTTTATTACAACCGTTATACAAGCGATATACAACTGTTATATGCATACCTTAACTCAATTAAATGGTTCCTTTCATAAGCAAACAACTGTTATACAATTGTTATATAATGTTACAACTGAAACTGTTATACAACTTCTGAGTCCGGAATTGAGCTGAACTTTAATTAGTTAAATCGATAACTTAGAGAATACTTCAAAATTATCCAATATTAATAGTCCAACTTTAGTTCATTGAGACATTCATTAAGTTAGCCAATATTAAGTTCAAATTGCTTGATCACTTTAACACCCTGTGCACACACATACACACACACACACACATTCACATCGTCTGTTCATATCAAACCAATCAAGCTCAAATATTTGCCCTGTCGTCTCGATTACTTGCTACTCGGTTCACTCACCTCAATAGTACGCACAAATGCACTAATTTCACGCGAACAATAAGCAATAAAATGATATGCCATATTACGTACACAAACACAAACACCCATACCTACTCACACACGCACACACACACACACACACACACACTTGAGAAATATAGTTTTGAAATCAGTTAAGTGTTGGCTTTGTTCAATGTGGACATTGAATGGCAATACTATTGCTTTCCCCAATTCTCACTCTCATTGGCATTCCCATTCCAAATTGCCTTGTCCTTCGACCCTGTCCACAACATTGTGACTGTCGTTTATTGTCGCACTGCTTTGTCGTTGTGTGTGTGTGTGTGTGTCGAGTACATTAAATGCGCATCATAAATTTCATTATATTATTATGGCGTTGTTTGCTACAACCACGCGAACCGTTAGACGAAATCGACAATTTTATTGGTTTTACATATTACATAAATAAAGCCAAACTATCCATTCACCCAAATGCCATTTACTCCTGCACTATGAGTGGTCGTCATCATCATTTCATTTGTTCAGTACTTGACTTTTAGCAGGAAGTAAGAAGATTTATATAGTTTTTAATCACCAAAAGAATTGAGTGACTAACTCATGGATGACCTTATATAATAGTTAGATTTTGTTGTTTCTCAAAGTGCCCAGTCTAAAAAAAAACAACTAGTTCTTATAAGAAGAAAACCTTTCATATGATTTTAATGCACTCAACTAGTTTCAATCGCAATAAAGGACATATTGTTTGCAGAATTGAAATTCTTCGAATTTTGTGCCTTTAATTATATTTATAGAACGTTTTTCATTTCTTAAAGCCAGCGTTTAACTCTTGTAGGACCTTGACTTGACTGTGTTTGGACTTTCAGATCATATTTGCATCTTTGTCTTATTGTATTATTTGTAACCATATTGCTGTCGTTGTATTTGAGAAACAGTTTTACCCGGTTACATATATATAAATCCAAATGTTTTCAAATGTTTTTGATCCACTAATTTGGTCAGATGCTCTTTACCTATAAGTATTCGTTTTGTTTGTTCTGTTATAGTTCTGTTTTGCTGAATTCCTTTAAAGAAGTAAATTGGTATCCAAAACGGGTTTCATCAGGCATTACATTTGCCCTGCTCTATCTTCGGACCCCTACAGGATACGTTGTAAAGTAGCTCGACCATTGAGGCATGAATTCCAATTGGCCAATATCCTACCATGACTGCAGCCATTTCTCTAGTCTAGGCTTCCTTGCCTTTAATTCTAATCGTTACCCTTTATTATAAAACTATATTTTGCTTTTATATACGATTGGAAATTTAAATATGCCAATCTTATATCTAAGGTTTCCGATACGTAAAACTTTTCTAAGAATTTTCGCTGTCTCACTTTTTGTTTTCTCAGAAATAACCTTACGGTTGAGTGATTGTTTCCCTCATCGATTGGTCTGAGGCCCATATTAATGCACTAATTACTATATAAGTCTGAAGAGCTAAACACGCCCACTAAATGTATTTTATAAACATAATTTATGGCGAGCGGATGCGCCCCATTATTACTCTAGATTCGATGCACGCCCTCAATTTGTGCCCAAATCTCTCTGTTTTCTCAACAAACAAAGCGACACAAGAATAGAAATAAAAAAGGAAAAGAAAATATTACAAGAGGATAGAGGGGAACAACGGGGTGGATGGAAATGGAGTTGATGGCCATGACAATGCGTAGGAAAATTATTATAGCTTTGGCCAAAATTTGAACAAAGGATGGGCTTGTCTTATTGAGTGAATTATTATGGCGATGGCACTAAAGTTTATGCCATAAACAAATGGCAATGAACTCTTGCCAAATATTTGACCATGTTCTATGTAGGTTGTTTTAGAAATATTGCTCAAGGGGTGCAGGGAGTGCGGTGGGCTTCGCCAATGGGGTTGATAATAATGTGGCTAAATTATGATTATGAAACTGATATGAAATGGAGAGATGTGTTGCCAAATTTATATTTACTGTGACGTAAACTGTTATACAAACTGTTATATCTCTTTGGTATGTAGTTATCATCATTAAATAATATGAAAAGTGTTTTACAAAACTAAATTCGCTTTAGATTTTGGCGTATGAATACGTATCTAACAGTGTAACATAATATTTTAAGCTGTTATACAAAGTTTAGCATATTTCAGAGGAGAGAAAACTGTAAGAGAACTGTTGAAGAGAAAATGGTTGTACCTAAGCTGTTATACTAGCCGAAAGTCGTCTTCTATACAATGCATTTTCGATTCTTCATTACTACTAATTACTCTTTGAGAAAAAACTGTTATACATAAACTGTTTTACTAGCATTTCTGATTCTTTACTTATTTATTTAGTAGGTACTGCAGGGATAACTGTTATAGATAACATGAACTGTTATATTAACCTTAACTAGTCTTCTACTCCATGCATATTTGATTCTTTATCCATTTATTTACAACTGGAAAGAAAACTGTTATACACAAACTCATATACTAGTCTAAAATAGTCGTTGTACAATGCATTTGTGATTCTGTACCACATTTGGAGAATACTGTTAAACATAAACTGTTATACTACAATGCATTTTTGATCCTTTATCTATTTTTTTTACAACTGGAGAGAAAACTGTTATACCTAAGTTGTTATCCTAGCTCAAAAAGGCATATTGGATTGTTTATATATTTTTTTACAGCTGCAGAGAAAACTGTTAACTAGCCTAAAATAGTCCTCTGTCATGCAATTTTGATGCTTTTTCTATGTATTTACAACACTTTCAAAGAACTTAAATAATTTTTGTCACAAATCTGTATAATAACAAACCAACATTTATTATTCTATAACAAAACTGGTATAAAATACTCTAGTTGTATACCATAGTATAACAGTTTACTTTCCACTACAAGTCTTTCGACCTCACAAACCAAATATGCAAAACTAACAAGACACAGTTTGATGTAAGCCTGGCCTTTTGGTTTTCGTTGGTCGTTGTTGTTGTTGGCACTTTCACTAACTACATTCCATAAAATGTTCCGCAAACTAGAGTATAAAACTTAATTTCCAACATTGCGACACTGCATACAGGGTGACATATATGTATGTGCATTGCACATGTTAGAAACTGACAGGACAAGACCGCAAGACGACGCCAACAGAAAAAAAAAAAATGGAAAGGGGAAAAAAAAACGAAACCCAATCAAGTTTACAAGCTTCGCAAAACTCTCCTCACATGACACAAAAATTGAACAACTCGTGAAGGGGAAAGTAATTTGCCGCCTACTATGCGGTAAAAATAAAAGGATAAAAAGGGGGACACTGACTAAAACAAAAAAAAAAGAAAACATTAACCTAGCCGTATGGAAATAACACGGTGAAAATGTTATATAACGTTAAGCAAATGAAATTAGCAACGTGAAAGTGACAACGGCAAAAGATCATAATGACGCTTGAAAATATCAATTAACAACAACAAGGACAACGGGAATGCGAGGGAAAAAACCTATTAAAAACTTACTCAGCAAAGTCCAGAGAAAAAAAAAACCCCCCATCAACTCAGCCGGCTATAAACAAATAATATGGTAAAAAGTTCGTACAACAACAACAGCAAACCTGGCCCAGGATCCGAGTGAAGTAGTACCCAAAACCAGACAAGAACACAGAAACAGGAAGCAAAATGAAGCCGGCTGTAGTAGCAAGCAACAGAACAGAATTAATTGCTTTATATGGCGTGATAATTTATTGAACCCCACGACGATGACCAACCAGGGAGCAGAAAGGACCAGCAGCAGGACCATCAGCAGGACCATCAGCAGCCAGTATCCAGACCAGGGATAACACGAGTATTATGCCAGCAACGAGGCGTAAGGGTCAATCACATTAGGGACATGCGAGTCGAGTCCATTTTGCCAGTGGATGTGGATGTGGACTCAATGCGGTCATTGGTTAGGGTTGCAATCAGATTATGTGCTCGGGGGTCGTCGTCGTCGTCGTGTAGTAGTAATACGTTTTTCTTTTTGCCCAGTGAATCATAAACATAATAATGGCCTTTTTGTATTTATGAGTCAATTTGTAGCTAAATCATTTGAAATTATCAATCAGTTATACAAGAGAATAGGAATTTATAATTAGATTTCTCTTTGTTTTATAACAGTTTTATGAAATTCAAGCAACTTGACTTATTTCTCTGTATAACAGTTTGCCATAAGTTATAACTACGTAGAATAGTTAATATGTGGGTAGGTACCGCACATAATTGTTGGATTTTGGATATGTTATTAAACTGTTAAACAAATACTTTTTACTAGTGTTATACAGGAGCTGATATGTCATTGCTTCATCTTTACGTCAAAATGTCCCTATAAAATCGCCTTTAAATGAAAGAATTGTCTCTACCTTATTTGTTATACAACATAAAGCTAAGAACGAAGTTTAAAGAATCCTTATGAATGAAAAAATAATGTTATATATGAAAATGTTATACCACCAAATTTTTTAGCCAAAAAGAGTTTATCTTAAACATGACTTGAAATTGTTTTACAACAAAACTTTTAGAAGGAAGTACCAAGGAAGTATTTCTGTTAGCTATCAGCTAAAAAAAGAGTTAAGACGCTGTTATACAATGAAAACTTTAAGCCAAGAAGAGTTTAAAAAAAAACGCTCTAAAACTGTTATAAAACGAAAACCTTTGGCCGAAAAGAGTGTAGAAACATTGTTTTGAACCTAATCAGCCTCGCTTTGAGGTGTTCATTGTGGCATATATATAAAATGAATGTTCTGCTTCTTCATCTAACTAATAATCTGTTTATGCAATAAACTGAACTGAATTTAAGAAACCTATTGCCCATCTAATAAAACATTTATATGTTTTATACAAATATCTTAAGAAAAGTAATATCAACTAAAAAAAATAAGAAAAACAAGGTATCAAAATTTTAGGTGATTTCAGGTAAAAACAGAAACACTTCAATTATTTATTCGAGAAGTAGTCTAAAAAACTGTTTTAAAAATGTGTAGACAAAGACAAGTCATTTAAAACCAAAATGTTATACATTAGGAATACCTAAATTAAAGTTATAAAACGGTTATGTACATTGAAATGGGTTAATTTTTTTGGTATTTGGACAATAGCTCGAGCTCGCCAAATCTTGTTGTGGCCTGTGCTTGCTAGGATTTTGGTTCGACGATCGCTCGAAAAATAGCTGTGCGAAAGCTTGACCTTTTCCTCTGCTCGAAAAGTGACCCAAAAAGTGGTTATTATTATCCGCTGGAGCCAAAAGAGGCACAACGTGCCCATCCTTGGTCTAAAGCTATCACAATTCAAAGTTTTATGGAAAAAGGATAACTCCAATTCCTGCTTCCTGTCAATACAAATGGCCTAAGCGTTTAACATCTTAGCGGTGGTTAGGAATTGACTTTTTTGCATGAAATTTTTTCGATGAAATATTCTTAGAATTCATCGTAGATTCCGATCAAGCAAATGCAGGGTATTCGAAAGTCATTATAGGCATTTGTATTTTAAACGGATTTACGCACTCGAAACGTAAGGTCTTTTATGCATACTTTTATCCCTTTGTAAGACCCACCTTAATACTCCTCGAGCATCTAGTGAAGCCGCAAAAAGTATGCTATGAATATAATCAGAGCATTCAATCGACTTAATTTCATTATGAACATGATGGCAGCTAAACGGTTTTTTACCCCGTTTTACGTTGCCCACTAAAAGCGCATAAATATTTTTGGCAACGAAGGACACTAACTCTTGCGCTCTTCCTCTCATACTTTTGGCTGTTTCCTGGCCTTAAGCAGCTGCTCATATTGCACCCCCACTTTCCCCACCTCTTCTTTCCTTTCCACATTACTTTTCATCTTTTTTGCTTCTGCTTTTTTTTTTTACCCACGATGCTACCCACGATGGTTGGCCATGGCTGGCTGGTTGGCTGGCTGGCTGGTTGGCTGGTTGTTGACAAACAAATATGAAACTAATCCTTGGTAATTAGTGCGCCAACTTTTGCTGCATTTTGGAGCCCAGAACATGGAGTTTTGTCCTGGTCAGGAGCAAGTTGGCGCATTCCTTATGCTGGATATACGTTTGCCTTTTTGGTTTTTTTTTTGTTTTCTAGCCACACATTTTCTGCGGTTTTGTGTGTTTGTCGTTATTTTTATTGGAAAAGTTAAGCTTGTGTTTTGATAGGTTTCAGTAGTAAAGGGATTAATTAGTGCGGACTTCTCGCCCAACATGCTGTGCGCTCATCCTTCTGTGAATTGGCGATTCTTGTGGCATTTGTCGCCTTTGGCTTATGCATAATTAAAGTTAAGTCAACTTGCAAAAGGTCTTCCAGCCGATGGGTAAGCAAAATGTCCCATGGTCAGAAAGGGATCAAAGAGCTTGCACTTTGCTTTTCTCTTTTTAGCTCTCCAGAACTATATCAGCTTCTCGTATTATTTCTCAAACTAATAATAAATTGGGAAACCTAACTGTTAATCAATAATTTTGACGCATTTCAACTGCATTCAACCTAACCATACAGGAGGTTCGTCAAATTTTACTTCAATATGAAATTTAAATACTTTTTCTTAAAGTTAAACTTAAATATTTTTGGTTATGAAATAAGCTCGTTCTCATCTTGTCATCAACTGGGTTTATTAATTTCATTTTCTTTGTCATTTTACTGTGAAAAATTCCAATGTAGTTGACATCTGCCCCAACTCGAGAGGTTTTTGTTTTTTGCTCGCATTTCTTAGCCGTTTTTTTTTTTTTTTTTGATACCATTTTGAACTGCATCAACCATTTTTGCCAGCCATGTCAGCGCATGATTTACGAGGCCTTGGTGTACAAATGAAAATTGTAGTAAAGACATAGCCACCACACACCAAAGAGAGAGACAGAGAGACAGAGAGAGAGAGAGCTAGCGAATGAGGGAGTGAGACAGAGGAAGGACAACAAACCTCTTTTTTGCGGCACCAAAGTTTTGGCCACAAAACAGGAAACGGAAATGAGTGCGCAGGACAACGACAACTACGACGACTGGCGACATGCGAAATGTGTTTGCCACCAAAAAAACAAAAAAAAGCACATGCAAAATAAACGGGATCAAGTGGCGCTCATAAAAACAGGAACAGGAACAAGAACAGGAACTAAAAACAGTCGAAGGCAGGGTAAAGCCAAAGGATAACTGTTGAATTGCTGGCCATAATAACAAGGCAGGCCAAAATGCCACAGGAACAGAAGTTACTCTCTCTCTTGACCTCCCCCCACACCACTCATGTGTGTGTTTGTGTGTTCGTTTGTCGCGTAGCAACAACTTGTGGCTAGCCTAATAGCAGTTGACAACATGCCAACCCACAAAATGTAAAAAAAGAACCCCCACCCCCCCCAAACAGGTTATGCAATATATTCAAAAAGAAAAGTAAAGAAAAGTTCATCAACACCAAGGCAACAAAGGGGGTAAAGAAAAATCTTTTGAACAAGAATTTCAGTTGCCGGCAATTAAAGTCTGCAAAAACATTCATAAAATAGCTACAAGAAAATACGATTAAGCGTATAGTACAAGATGCAATAAAAATGGATGGAATAATGAAAATAAACTACAACCCAAAAGGAAGGAAGAAAGGAACCGTCATGGCATTCATCCTGGATGCTGGATGGCATTGTCGTGGCTGGCCGGCCGCATGCTGTGAAAACAATCCAATCAATTTATTAATTAAACAAAAACCACTCCGAACCAAAAGACCAGCAAGCAGAATACACCCACACAGAAGGGTGAACAACAACAACAACAATAACAACAACGAGCAAGCGAAACAACAAGTTATATAAATATATATACTTAAGTTGTATATAAGCAATGTTTGTCTGGTGCGCGTCTATTTGTCTAGCTTTGTCCAATGGATTTTTAATGTTTTCCTCTGTGACTCGCTCTCTTCATTCTTTGCCAAATGCAACGCCTTGTTAAGCTCGAGACCGGACTCGTCTCCTGGCGAAGGACTTTAATGAGTCCAACCACCAAATGGCAAAACATCTTCGCGCATTGTTAACTATTCTCTAAATAAGTTACCACTTTTGGCCAGTTTGTCCCTGGGGAAACTACTTTGCTTAACTAGTCCAAAAACCACTTGACCTCAAGATGACTAAATCTTTAACGAAAACCCTTTGATAATCAAACGACAAAAGGGGAAACTGAAGTAACCTGGTTGAATTAGGCAAAATCCAAGAAATATCTAACTACTTAATTTATAAGTATACCTGCCAAAAAAAAAAAAACGGAGAGCCCAGAAAGTATATTGCTGATCTGTTACCATCTTCTTCTTATATGTCAGACCCATTCGAAAAAAGCTAAAAATTAGATTAAACATTTAAATTTCTCCTGAATCGAAGCGAATTTGAAAAGAATTTAAACGTTTCAGAAGGCACTTTTAAAGTCAAATTTTATGTTTTTTTCTACAGAGTTGCTTGATTTCCTACCTTTTTCTTAATTTTCTTTTTCCCTTTTTATGCCTTTCTTTGCTTTTTTCCCACTGACCCCCTCTTTTACCTGATAATTGCGTCAACTACAAGATTTCTTTCACAGACGACCGTATGAATCGTTGTTGGCTTTAGGAAAAGGCAGGCAAACAGGATAAAATATATTCCAACTTCCGTCTCCCGTTTTTCAATTACCTCTCCAGCCAAAACAGTTTAGCCGTTCTTAAGTAGTAAATAAATTATAATCTGTGACACATGCTTTTCTAAAAGTATAACCAATTTTTTTAAAGCCTATTCTAACACATATTTGTAAAAAAAAAAATTGCTTATCTTACTACAGAAAACATCTATCCCTTCCCTTTTTTTATCTCACCTAAATAGAAAAAATTTAATAATAGTTTCTTTTGTTCTGTTCTTAAATAAATAAAATAGTTATCCGAATTAGAATTTGTATTAAGCTACAATCAAATTAGTTTTGAAATTTTGATCAAGCAAGTAAAAAACCTAATTTTCATTTATTATCAGGAATTTGTTTAGATTGAAACAAAAATTTACATAAGAAAAAATTGCAACAAAAATATTTGCTCTTTAAGTAACGTGAATTAACTTTATCAGTTCATTTTTGGTTAATGGCTTTTGGTGGTTGGATTAAATTTGTGTTTTTTTTTTGGTTAATTGTTAAAAATTCCTATTAGTTGATTTATACAATGAAAGACACGAAAACCCTGCAGAAAATCAATTCGAATGAGACCAATGAGAAATTACCATTAATCGAATTAATATTTAATGCTATCAGTTCATTAGATAAGCCAAATGGATCTTCTGTAGTTGCCATTGTTAAGTATATTAAATCTACAGGCTATAATATGGAAGATTCCAACAACTTTAATCAATTGGTGCTCCAGACCCTTAAACTGGCAATTATCAATGGTCGGGTGGAGCAATTGAAGCGATCTTTTAAATTAACTGTGCAGCCAATAAAGGATACGAGAACTATTCACAGGATGCGGAATGAGAAAGAAAAGAATCTGAACGAAAAGAACAAGGAAAAAAATCTGAAAGAAAAGAACGAAAAGGAGAATCTAAAAGAGAAGAATAGAAAAGGGAAGAATGACAAGGACAAGAGTGACACAGAGAAGAATACCAGAAAGGAGAAGAATGGAAAGGACAAGAATGAAAAGGTCAAGAATGAGGAAATAAATAAGAAAAGAAATGTTGAGAGAGAAAGGAATAATAAAGAGAAGATTCTGCAAGAGAAGAGAAAGAAATTAGACGAGGTTATGATTCAGAAAACCAAACAAACGGCAACTCAAACAGGACGCCAAAAGGCTACCAAGGTATTGGCTCAAAATACCGAAAACGCAGTTAAGACCGAAACAAATAATATGTTACCGGAGAAAACCGTCAATGAAGCTGAACAGATAAAGCCAAAGAAACTAGCTGACACATTGGCAAAATCAAAAGCAACCAAAAGAGTGGTAGGAACAAAATCGGATTGCAATACGGTTAAAAAATTTAAAAATAATGAAGAGTCCTTTATGAAGGGGTCTTCTGCATTGGCCACATCTACGCCTATGTCAACAATCACAAGAGGCAGAACCAAGCGAACTGCAATAAGATTCTGAAGGTTCAATTGCCAAGTATCAAACAATTTCAAGTTATTATTTATATTATTTTATTACCACACTGATGTTAGTATGTTAAATGAATTTGTTTTGTTACATTTCGGCCAAAATACATGAAAACAAATACTTGACTATAACTATTCAGTTAATTTATTAATTTAAGTTCAATGATCTGCAGCCAGAAATCCTGCAGTTGGTAATTTTAATCTGGCGATATGCAGCCACATTATTTCTTTAATGGCACTTGAGAATTCAGAGATAAAGCCATAATAATTCCTCTTTAGTAGTGGGTAATACACAGTCACTATTCTGTCCATATTGATTTATCTTCAAAGATATAGGGCAACGTAAATTCTTAGATATTTGGTAATTTATATCTAGCGATATGCAGCCATACTAATTCTTCTTTAGTAGTTGGTAATATATATTCAGAGATTTGCAGTCACAGTATTTCTTGGTAGTTGCCAATTTATATTCAACAAGCTACAACAATTCTTTTGCAGTACTCAAAATTTCTTGTTTAGCAATTTGCAACCACATCATTTCATCCTTAGTAGTTGGTATTATTTTCTATCTAATTACTAGATCTACTCACAAAATTGTTGCTTCTTCTCTTGAGATGGTATTTTGCGTCTAGCGAAATGCAGCCACACTATTTTTTTTTATACTTGTTATTCCATTTTGAAAGATGTAAAGTTACACCAATTCTTTAGCAGTTCCTTTACATTTTTAATAGTTGGTATATTGCGTCTAACGTTAAGCTTATTCCTGTTTACTAGGTAGTAATTTTAGTTAGAGATTTACAGTCACACTATTTCTTGGTACTTAATATTATTAGCTTAACGTTTTGCAGCCACACTATTTTCGCACTAATTACGAGATCCACTCATTATCAAAGTGGTGCTTCTTCTCTTGAGTTCTTTCTTGAGTCCAATCACTCAAAGCAAGTTACCGACTATTTGCATAGTTTTGTTTTTTTTTTTGTGCTTTATGTTTCTTTTCTTTTTATTTTTGACGCATGCGCCTTAAGACGTTTGAACAGGGAACTCACTCAATGTTTAGTTACTGCACTTTTGCTGCAAAATTTCGAGGGTTTTTGTTAGTAATTTTTAATTGGGCGGCCTTACGTATATACATATAGGATATAGAGGGGCACAGCACAATTGCGGCTAATTGGCAATAATCAAGCATTGAGAATGCCATCCATAAATTGCCATAAACAAAGTGCTAGCCCTCTTTCGGGCCAACCAGCTAGCAGAGTAAAAGGCAGTTTGCCATTTTTTTAATTGTGATTGAGTTTGCTGCATAAATCAGCAAATTAAATTACGAAAAACACAATGGAGGCAATAAAATCTAGCAAAATGCATTTATATATTTATTCTTTTTTGTTTACCCGCCTCGCCCCAATCGTTTTGGGGTTTTTTTTTTTTTTTTGGCTTGGCTACAATTTAATTACGAATGTTGTTCGAGGCGAGCGGCGAGGAAGAACGAAAGGAAGAGAGCAATTGCAGTCGCCGTTCTGACGCCACAAAATATGCTAATTTATATTTATATGAATCTATATGTATATGTGTGTGTGTGTGTGTGTGTGTGTGTGTGTGTGTGTGTGTGTTTGTGTGTGTGTATGTATGCGTGTGGCAAGAGTTGAAATTCCCTTGATTCCGCAGAACCGAACTGAAGTTCCATTTCGAACTCCTGCTCCTACAGTGACTCGTGCTGCTCCGCCATTCCGTCCGCTTCTTTCTCCTCCCTTTGAGGCGCTGTGAAATATTTTTGGCGGCAGCCGCCAGCGACTGCGGTCATAAAATTTATTGTTGCCAAATGCATATTTGTCACATTTCACCAATGTGTTTGGCGGCTCGACTCTATGGATATATGTATAGACTATATACATATATATATATATACTATATAGTACATAGAACAATTTATAAGCAACTTGGGAGTACCCCAGCCGCCACATCACTTACCCTTCCCTTCGTTCGACCATCTTTCGGCACTTTTCTGTGGACAAAACTAAAAGGCCAAAGCCAAAACGCTAAAAAAGATGTAAAGCCCAAATCTAAAGTTGGCCAAAAAGACATTCGGCATATAAAATATTCTACACATGATGGTCATCCGTTTAATTAAATTGAATACTTAACTTATTCATTATTCATTCTTAGTTAAGATAAAAATCAAGAAAATTCCATGCTTGAAACTTTTTTAGTTTTAGCATTAAAGGCATTATTCATTAAAGGCTCACATAAGGATTTTCCTCTCTTAAGAATAGCTAAAGAGCCTTCTGGATTTTGTACATTTTGCTAATAATATCTGAAATATCTTTTCCTTTTAGTAATTTAAAGTTATCGTTTATAATTTTATGCTACTGAAGTGTTTGCTGATTGCATAAAAATAAAGGGACTCCAGCATGATCAGCTTTGCCGTTGCTTTACCGCTTATTCTAGTTGCAATTCCCAACTAGTTTCTGCTGATGATAGAACTGAGGAGTTCTTGAAGCAAACAACATGCTTAACTTCCCCGCTGCCTGAAAAAGATTTTTAGTGGGCTTAGCTTAAAAATTAAGAAACTTACTAATACGTTAAGCCACCATATAAACAATCTCTAAACAGATTTGAAAATCTGGGGGCAATGGAGAAGTAAAGACCTCTCATTACCAGTGCACTGCAGTGGAAACTTTTAACCACTTTTGGGGACACAGTTCACGTATTTATGCAAGCTTTTCTACTACTATAAAAATCTCAAAAGTTGCAATCAGTTTGGCAGAATAAACTCAAAAGTTTCCGACACCTTGAAATTGCAATTTTAATTCTAGTGTAGCAGTCTGGGCTGCTTTTTCCAAATCCAACAATATTTCTAATGAACAACAAAGTCGTGTTAGCCACTAAAGTGATGTTATATAATAAACCATATATTTTTTTTTATCAAAATTCTATGAAGAGTAAGAAAACTGATGGGTATATCACTAATGAAAAGATCAAAGCAGCTCTAAAGAAAATTGTTGGATTGCCAAAAGTGTGAAAATATTAAAATAAAATACTTCAAAAGACGTTTTTACCATCTTACTGAATCAATTTCTCAAGTTTTCTTTACCGTCTAATAGACTTAAGCTCACCGAGCTATAATATGAAATATCTAACTCAATAACCGATTGCTTTAGTTTCTTTAGGCTTTCAGTAAACGGAAAAGGCCATCACGTTTTTTTTGTTTTCTGGGTTTTGTTTTTTTATCCGCAAAGTGGTTTGGCAAACAAAAAGGAAATGAAGTCATTTGTAATTAATGAGGTTTGTCACCCCAATTTGCCACAACTTCAAATAACAAACAGAAAATAATTAGGATATTTAACCTGACTGGCATATTGAAAATCACAGACACACACACACACACACACACGGAAAGAGACCTAAGGGTGACGCATCAAGGAAGAAAGAAAGAGAGGTAGAGAGAGAGTGAGAGAATATATAAATAAAGTAAAGAAATGTCATCCACCAAAAACAATCTAATTATCTCGTTAAGCGCACACACTCCTCAACACACGGCGGACGTAAAAATTGGCAGGCAGAAGGGAAACAAAAAGCAACCCCTAAGCTGATGCCACAGGACACAGGTGTCGTCGTCGTCGTCGTCCTTGCCTGCATTGTCAGGGCTTTTGCTTTATGTGTTGACACCTTGACAGCAGCCTCCGAACTGCCCGCCCCAACCACCCCCTCTCACACACACACACATACACACACACACACAACATTCTGCTTGACCCTGACAGATGACAGTCAAATTGAGGCTGACTTTTGGTTTTGATTTTGGTTGCTTTCGTCTTCATCATCATCTTCCTTATGGCTGCGTTCCTTAATTAAAATTATGTAAATAAATTTATTTAGTTGGAAGCAATATATATGTACGTATGTATGCAACTGTCGCCCTCAAACTCTGACCTAAGTTTCTTCTTTTTTTTTTTTGTTGTTGCTAACAAATTAGCCTTGAAATGAGCAATTTGCAGACCATGGACATGCCAAGCAGAGACAGAGGGAGAGAGAGGGGGGCGGAAGAGTGGAGGGAGCATAGTCTTTGACTTGAATACAAAAACGTAGCTGACAGCTGCTGTCAATGATGGGGAAGAGCATTAAGTATACTTTACTTCAATAGGGAGGCGTGAAAAAGCAATTAAGTGTGCCACAAACAAAAAAAAAACAAACTAGAAAAAGCTAAAGAAATGGCAAGAACAGGAAAAAAAAAGTACATGGCATAGTTAGTAAAACATTCTGCTCAGTTTTCACCAAAAAAAAAAAAAAAACCAAATGAATAATCCTTCATAATTTCCACACTCAACAAAACACACACAGAAAAACACTCTCGACTATCAACCTTAATGAAATTCCAAAAAAGGACAAAACGCAAAAACCATTCGGCCAATGCTTAGCCCCCACTTCACCCCTAACCCATCCACCCCATTTGCACACATATGTCAAGGTCCATTTGAACTTTCTGAAGCGCCCTTTGCCATGCTCTCCCTACCAGAGCCGGACGACCCTTTTACAGAGATATTGCCACATTGCTGACATCAACATGGGAGAAATTGTTTTGATGAATGTGTCGATTTAATTGATGAATGAGTTTTTAAGCTGAAAAGTCGCTCAAGTCCAAAATGCCGAACATAAAACAAAAAACGAAAACACTGCAAATTGAAGTGGCGACTCTCTCTCACTCACTCACTCACTCTCTCTCTCTCTCTCTTTGGCATATAAATGTTTAAGCAGACAGTTGAAGAATCACCAGGTGAAGTTTAATTGAGTCTCATGTCGTAATGTGAATATGTAACAGAGAGTTGAACGAAAGCAAAAATGAAGTCAACAGAAATAGCCTATTCCTTACTTATCTGCTTCCAAAATTTCATACTTTCCTTGCAGTGGAACACAGATTTATAAGCCATTTCTAGTTCGAAGTTTATAAGTTTATACACACATATTTCAGGCTTCGTTAAATAATTATATTTTATTAGA
Organism: Drosophila nebulosa; assembly: GCA_024703675.1. Taxonomy (NCBI): domain Eukaryota; kingdom Metazoa; phylum Arthropoda; class Insecta; order Diptera; family Drosophilidae; genus Drosophila; species Drosophila nebulosa. The sequence continues at coordinate 7,602,128 of CM045725.1, read as the reverse complement.
AAGAGAAGGAAACCTAGAAGGGCAGCTGCCCCCTTAATTATATCCCTGCAAGCAGGGTATATTAATTTTGGTCTGAAGTGTATAACGCATAGAAGGAAGTGTATTAGACCATACACAGTATATATATATTCCCATTCAGCAACACAAAGCGAGTTCATATAGCCAAATCTATCCGTCTGGATTGAGACCAATCCGATGAAGCTTCCATTCCGACATTGTATGTAGAGTTGCAAGGAAGAACTAGAAGTGGTCATATGAATCAGTCCTTAGGAGTCGAAGTACTCGTTTGTCAGAAACTTTATTAAAGAAGTTATCTAAGCAATATCCAAAAAAATATATATATATTATATCTCTTTCTCTCGCTCTTTCTTAAAAATAGCTGTGTGAATATGTTCCTTTAAACTGATTGTTTTTGTTTTTAAGGAAAACCTATATGAAATAATCTTATTAATTGTATTTAAACTAATCCTATTATGATCATTATAATTAATGTGATAAGAAACAATAAATCAAAAGGCTTATTTTTCAACATAAATATCTTAAATTCAGATGGATCGGACTACTATATTACAGATAGGTGCCAAAGTAACATTAGAACCAAAAATATTTTTGGGCAGGAAAACAAGAAAGGAAAAGGTGGCTTAAGGTTTGTTTGTGACCATTCGACTTCTTATATACTTCAAAACCCATAGGCACCCTTCAGTATGCGTCCCCGCGGCCAACCCATCGACACTTCCATTAAAGTTGCGGCGACATTTAACATACCATGTCCTGGCTTTCAAGTCAAAAAAGACATCCTAGCGACATTTTCCCTCCAAACCCTAAGACAAATGTCCGAATGCCTTGCCGATGGCCGGGACAATTAAGCGTTGTGTCCCAGGGATTGTCCATTTTGTCCCTATAATCGCCGGTGATCAATCGTCCCATGCACACGACTTTTGGGCGACAATTGTCGCTTTGGTCGCTGGCGACTGACTAGCCAAAGCGGCGAAAAAATCGACGACGACATTTCAATCATAACTAAAAAGTGGCATTACACAGTTTAAATGCAAAGTAAGACAACTCTGCCCATAAAAAATTGACTAGCCCCAAAAAGTATGCTATGATCCTGCCAAGTCGGCGCAGATATTCATCCATATACGTAAACAAAGAAAACCAATTCAGCTTAGAGCAATAATGTTGCGATTTGTTAACCCCAATGTACAAGAGATGGCAAGGGGTGGAAGGGAGGTGTGGAGGAGAGAGCAACAAGAAGCAAAAAAAAAAAAAAATACTAGTAGTAGGAAAAAGGCTTGAGCTCTAAAGGGTGAGACAGTGGCAGCAGAAGGCAGGGGGCTGCGGGCAGGGGGCAAGTGGAGTTTCCATTTAGTCTCTCTGGCATGCAATAATATAAATTCCAGCCAACACACAGCGAGAGACCAAGCCAACATTAAAACTATAAATAGAAAGAAACCAAAGCAGCCAGGGGGCACATAGACAAACATATAAACCCGACTATGAACCTCTTGTTTCCTCAACACCCACCCCACCACACCCCTCTTAGAGTCAGTGTGTGTGTGTGTGTGTGTGTGTGTGTGTATTGTTATAGGAGTAAATTTTCCAGCAAAGTCTTGCGGCTTTATCTATGTGCGCACAACAACAACAACAACAACATGCGGTAAGAGGAGAACAATATAGCCAACCAAAAACATTTGCTTGTTTCTCCATCTAAATTGGTTGAAAAGGTAGACAATTGCTTGAAATTAGACACCGAATACTAAAGTCAAATATGTGAAAATTTAAATTGTTCTCTTTTAGCGAATTCAAAGTATTTAATTATACTTAACCGCAATTAGTAAAATGCTTGTTGTCGCAGTATAAAAATGAATAGGAAATCTATTCAGTTCAAAGTAACTTCCTCAAATGTCCCAAGAACAATTTCTAAAAGCTTAAAGGAAAAGTAGCAAAAACCTTATTAATAATATTTCCCTTAATGAATTTTTCTAGGATATTTTTTCATTGGTCTTGGAAACATTTCTTTGCTCACTTACATAAAGTCACCAAATTTGGTATGTAGACGCGCAGATCAACTTTATTTCCAATTCGGAAATGAGTGATTTTCTCTCGCAATATTTAAAAGATCATAATGAAATTTACTAATCAAAAAATTGGATAAATAATTGCCAAGTTACACGCAGAAACTTTTCACCTGCACTGTCAAAAGGGCAACAGGTGGGTGAGTGAGTGAGATGGCATGCGATTGGTATGTGTTCCATGTTAATGCAAATGGGTTAAAATATATATAAATTCACTTTAATATTTATGTGTCTTTTTTGCTTTATTTGTCTTCTTTTGTTTTCCGATGATATGACAGAGTTTCAGAGTAATTTGTGCTGCTATCCTTGCTAAATTTCGGATGAACTAGTGATACTGTCCGGGAATTGCTGTCTGCCTTCTCGGGATCTGTTCCATTATTTGGCCTATTATTTAGGTTGGTTAAGAGATGAGCACAAGTTGGGTTTTTGGGCTGGAAAATCCATTTTCGCGTTGGGTGCGAGTGAAAAATGGAATATCGCAACGCAACTGTTAAATATTTAAATAAGTTTTTTATTTTAACTTCGTGTACAAGTCTTAAATTTCTCAGTTTTAGACTTCTGGAAACAGGCAGCTTTTTTGAGAATTCTTTTATAGAGAAATCGTTTTTAATTATTGCACTTTTGAAAATATTCTGTACAAATATTTATTTCCACTACTTTTGTAGATGATTAATTGAGGGACTTAAATATTTTTTCATTCCGTCAAATTCGATTTTTTTTCCAATGTAATAAACATTAATTGTTATAATAAGTCTTTTAATTAATTCCCCAAAAATATGTCTAAGAAGATTTTAAAAAAGAGTTCTGAGCAAAACATGTTAAAAATTCCAAAAGTAATTTACTTCGAAGTTCCTTAAAAGTTTGAGCCTATAGCCGAAAATATTTATCGGATTGGCTTTAAATTTTCAGTTAACATTTTTACTTCTGTGCACACCAAAGAAGGATATGAAAAAAAGTTTTCAAAAATGCAAACTCTTTATTAGCCTTTAGCTAAATTTAAAAACTAATTTAGTTAATTTTTAAAATAATCTGTTTGTTTGTTCCAATAAATAAATGACTTAAGGCCTTTGACATTTTTGAAAGTCAGCACGAAGTTTTATAAAAAAAACCAAACTTTTGTGCCATATTTTTCTATGGAAAAAGTTGTTAACTTTTTAATCTTTCTGCTGATTAGATTGTGAGCAACATAATATTATGTATATTTCCGTCACCATAACTGGGCTTTAGTTAATTAGCTTGCCTAACTTTAGTTGCACTCCTCCTCCCCTCTTAGTCACGGGGACATATAATATGTATATACATAAAAGGAAATGTGCCGCTTTGCGCATAAAACAAAATTTCAACTGCAATTAGTCGTGCAAATGTGTTGGTGTCTCTGTCTCGCTCACGTTTTCGCTCCGCTCTCTCGTTCTTCCTCGTTCGCTTGTGCTCATGATAAAACCATAAAAATTTTTCCGCCAACATGGCAAATAATTTGGCTAACGACATTTTGTAACTAATGCTGGCCAACCGCAACACCAACACCAACAACAACAGCAACAAGAACAACTAAAACGATAACCATTAACACGCCCCCTGTTTGGGCTCTCGGTTGTAGTTGTTGTTGTTGGAAGGGAAAATGCAACAAAAGCATTTTGGTCATTAAAACTCTACTGCCCCACACCCGCCCCCACACATAACGGTTTATTGTAATGCCACCGCCATGCCACGCCACGCCTCGCTGGGCCAACTGGACGACAAGTGGCGGCCGGCAAATCCAGCGTTGCCACTTAATTAGAAAAGTTTTTGGCGCCCACCGCACACAAGACAAAAGCCATTGACAGTGACGACGAGACAAGAAAGAAAAAAAAAAAAAAATGCTCAACTAAAATGCGAGACCCTCGAACCATAAAAATTATTGCATTGCATTTGCCAAAAGAAGTTGGACCAGATGAAAGTTGGAGACAACGGCAAATGGAATATCATTTCACTCGGCACACAACTGTACCTCGCAAATTGGATGAATGAGAATTCCAATGGCGACTAGAAATATTTATAACCCACTTAGCGGCTTTATTTTATTGTACTTTGTTGACAGAAGCATGTTCAATAGAATTTATCGCAATTTGTATTCTAGTTATAGAAAAATTAGGATTTTTGTGTAGCATAATTATAGGCCACTTTTCTAACATCTAAATCGGTTAATTCCTTATCTAACATGTAATAAATAGGTAGCTCAATGTAATTATTTAAAACGGATTCTTATCCAAATATAATGGGGTGTAAATGAGTGAATTAGTTGAGATGGTAGTCAAAATAGATGGCTGATTCTTTTACAGGGACTATGATTCAAGTTCTAGTGGACCGAACTTATATTATATTTTATTTCATTTCAATAGCTCAGAAATAGTCAGATCGAAAATGGCTGGTTTCATTATAACTCGCAATCCGATTTGAAGTCAAATATTTTGAAAATTATTTCAATTCAGCTTGTTAACGCATTTCTATCAAAAAATCCACTTGACCCCTGCTTTACACTGCCTCGATTAATCCTAAACTCGGTCTTACACAATCCTACCTCCAACACGATGAGACTCTGAGGTTTTTAGTTGTAAATTGTGATCCAATTATTGATAGACGATTAAATTTAGCATCACAGTTGAAAAAAAAACCCTCTTCCCTTACTAGAAAAGCTATTGAGAACCTATAAAAATTACTAAGACATCGAAAATAATTTATATCCTTTAAAAGAAAGGGTTTAAACGGTTCTGATTTTCAATATTACCAATTGGATTTAATACTTTAAAGGTTTTTTGTGTTAATAGATAAACATTTTTTGTATACTCAACATAGAAAATGACTTTAGTTTTTTTTTGGTTTTTGAAACTTTTGAATAAATAAATATTTTTAATTTGACTCTGTGCTAATTTTGGAACGTAACGCCCTCGCTTAGCTAGGATTTGCTTAACATGGGGTTTGAATGGAGCGATATATTATAATAGGTAGAAGAAAATAAGTTGATTTTAAGGAAAACAATACTTTTCATTGGCCATATAAGCATAGAAAAAAAAACGAAATATGCTGCAAGTAAAATTGATATGCCCGTTTACATAAATGGTTAACGGGTATGAAAAAAAAAACTCAAGTTTTCTAAGCCTTCGCCAAAAAAAGAAAAAAAAAAAAAAGGAAGGAGGTTAAGTCAAGAGAATGCCATCTGCATGCCACACAGACTGTTTCACTCTGGTTCCCCTCTCCAACCCTTTTCTGCCCTTTCTAGCTAGTGCTCTCCCGCTGTCTCTCGACTCTATTTGCACATCTTTCCAATTAATTGCTTCTACGTGGCCATTGCGATCCGCGGCAACTGTCAACAAAAGCTGCCATTGCTTGCCTCCACCCTTCAGTCCCTTGGCCCACCCACTTGCCACAAACATGGCCACAAAAAAAAAACCGAAAGAGAGAAGAATAAAAAACAGATGCAAAGAAAACGAGGCCATACACACACACACACATTCACACACAGAGCTGAGAGTGAGGAGAATCATCAATGCTTTCAATTGAAATTTTTGCATGGGCCTTGTGCCTGGGCCACGTGCCTTCGCCCTTGCTTTCATTTCGCTGTTTGCCACTGAAATTGCTGGAAATTGGAACCCAGCCATAGTTCCTGCCACAGGGATCCAAAGTTTGCACAGCTGCCAGTGGCTAAATAACACACACACACACACACACACATGTACACACACATATCCTACGCAAAAATTTAGCCAATAGATCCAAATAATAAAACTGAGCAAATTGAATATTACATTTTCAGTTTTTACCATATGCACAGCAAAATCAATTACATTTGTGCCTCTTCCGATTTCAATATGCTAAAGTAGGCGTGTCGCTACGCCTATTTAAGTCACTACAACAACGCCAACCGAATAGAGTTTATTTAGTTGTCACGTCATCTAAAGGACTCACTCACTTTTACCCATTTTGCCATCAAAACAAGGCAACATTTTTTACAGCGAAAAACCACATTAAAAAAAAAAAAAAACAAACAAATAGGAACAACTAAACAAACCAGCAACGAATTAGCTGCCTGTCATTGACAAGAAAACCGACTGTCAAAAGCAACAAACCCAAAAGAGGAACCAATACCCAATTGGCGGCTTAGCAACGAATACTTCACAGGGCTACGCTAAGGGTAAGAGTAAGGGTGAAAATAGGGGTAGGGGGTGGAGATTCTTCAACATGCAACTTGGCGGCAATTGAAAACTCATTGACAGTTGACAATTGGAATAAAACAACAACAGCAACCACAACAACAATGAGCACAACGCTTCAAGAGTTGAGCGACAACAAAAAATAAAAACAAAAAGTGGGGAAAAAAATGGCAAGATGCCTGCAGGGTAAACCTTAAAACATTTGAAGTTACAACTCAATTTTAAAATACTCTAACCTAATACAAAATTTGATGGTTCTTTATTTTTAAAAAAAGATTGAGATTGAGATTGTATCACAAAATTCCTTTTCAAGAGACTCCTTACAAGAAACTGAAATCGATTAAAAAAAAGAATATTCAAAGGGTAGCAAAGTTAGGTGCTCCAAATTCTCATTTTGGACAGACTTATACCATTTTCGGTGTGTACAATAGAGGTGGAAAACTATCGATAACCTAAACGGTCGATAGTCCAAATAAAATTTAAAAAGTGGGTTGCTTGATACCAAAATGAAAAATGATATATTTGACTGAGTCATTTATTCAAAATTACTAAATTGTTTTAATTTTTTTTTTTTAATATGGTTAAAATGTACATAAGGAACGCCTATTTTTGTGATTTAGTTGAATAAAGAAATGGCAGACAAAGGTCGACTATCAACGCAAGCAAATTTTGAAAAACTTTTGAAACTATCGATAGTTTTCCATCTCTAGTATACAATAGAGGGTTATATGAATGCATTCAAAACTTCTTCGGTCGGTCTATGAGTGCTCATTTTCGAGTGCAGAAAATGTTAATAATCCGAATACTGTTTAAATGACTGAAACATACTAAAATGTTGAGTACTCGGAGAATTTATTACATTTTGACTATTCATCTGTGTAATCGAGAGATAAAATGACTTCATCATTGAAAAACTTTGAGTAATATGACTATTCAAAGTATGTTGAATATATATCTTTGTATCGAATGACTCAATTATTTAAAAACTTGGAGTGCTCTGGTCATACAAAGTATTTGGGGTATTTGCAGTACTCATTCGTCTTTTCCATTTCTTGTGTTTTTTATTCATATGAGTTTGACTCCTAGTTTAGCACTTGCTTTTACTCAATTCACTTAAGTTCTGAGCTTTATTCTTTCTATTCAGTGCGGTATTGAATGTGGAACTGTCCTTTAGAATTTATTCATAAAGCGCTCTTTTTAAAAATCGAAAAGTAGGTGTAAAGCCACTCACAATTGAGTGGCTGGAGTGACTGGAAAGCAAAATTCCAACCTCAAGTTATTGGCCAAATTCAGTGTTTTGGTTTGCAAATGGTTGAAATATTTTAAAACAAGCGAACACACAATTAACTAGTAACAAATTGACTTTGAGAAGTTTTCAGAAAACGGAGCCACAAAAATTGTCGTGTCAACGAATATAATGTAAAAATAGTTTTTTATAGCTTAATTTTTCTGATCTTCAATACCACATCCTTAAATTTTTTATTCTGCTTGAGAAAATGTTATTTTAGTTTCATTTTTAAGGTGTTGTTTATTCTAATCGAAAGTTAACTTGTCCTTTTGCTAATAATCAAATAATCGTTTACTTTTTAAGAATTTCTTTCATATAGTTACCCAAGAAACAAGCAGAAACTATGAAAAACGAATCTGAATTGCTTACATTTTTCTTTTTAGGGTTTTCATTCAAAGTTTTCTGTTCCTTAGGGAAAATCTATGTAGACCAAAAACTACACTTTCCTTACTTACTTCTACTAACTTTATTGTTGTTGTCGTTTTCAATTTTTTTTTTTTTTTTGTTTTTTATTCCAGAAGAGAATGGAATTTTATTTTGTGTCGTTCTGTCGTTGACAGGCTGCGACCGAGGCAGAGGCTGAGGCGGCAAAGGCATTGCGGCTGTTGTTGTGGTTGTTGTTGTTGTTGTTGTTGTTGTTATTCATTTGTTCTGACTTGCTGAGACATTTTCTACATTTTCTATTTGAAATTGTCAGCCACAATTGATATGCATTGCCTGTCGATGAGAATGTCTCTTTGTTTTCTTTCCTTCTGCTTCATGCAGTCAGGAAATTGATTTTCAACAATCATATGAAGAACCACACTAACTTAACCCACCCATCGCCACCGCACCCCTTTTCCCCTCATTTCATTTATTATTATTACAAATGAAGCGTAAAAAAAACGCAGCAATTAACAAGAAATGAAAAAAAAAGAATGCCAATCTTTGTATAAGAAAACACTCAAATAATAAATTGCTATACGGTTGAACGCGTACTCCTGAAAATATGCAATGGAAAAATGCATTTAATTTTTGCTGCTTTTTCCGTGTGTGTGAGAGAGAAAATTGTTTCAGTTTTCCTTGCACTTTTTTTGTGTTTTTTTGTGATTTGAAATTTAATGCACGTACTCAATGAAGAAATTCCAACAGCAGCGCATTAGTAGACAAGCTTGAAAACCAGGGTCAGCTGGCCTTTTGGCACTGGTCGGCATGCTGCTGAGTGGGGAAAGGGCGAAAGGAGTTAGTTAGAGGTTGAGGTACAGTGCCTGCCAATTGCTTTTCAACATATTTGATGCGACGACGACTTTCGACATTTTGCAACTTGGCCACGTACAAAAAAGAAAAAAGGAAAAAAGAAAAAACTAAAACTAAAATAACGTTGGCAGCAAAATGCAAAGAACCAACAACTCTCAGACTTTGCTCTCTCTCTCCTTCTCTATCTCTCTCCCTCTCTCTCTCTATCTCTCTTTGCTGCTTAAGCATACAAACTGTATATTACGTATACGCCCTGTATGTCCATATATGTGAGCTACTGTGTGTGTGTAGTGAAGTATACGCCATGTTGAACAACAACAAACATAAAATGTAATCGCAGCTAATAAGAAAACTAAGCAGATCCTTGCAGGTCACGATTTACGCTCGTTTCGCATTCGATTTGCGATGCGCCCCATTGGTCTAGCTAGATTCGATGCACTGTTTACTATGCACAGTGTGGCAAAGTGGCATATTAACACTTTACAAAAAGTTGCAAATGAAATGTGTCTTAAATCATTAAGCTTAACTTGGGAAATCAACAAAATTTTTAACTAAGAAGTTACGACCTGTTTTGAATTTCCAACTGGTTTACTTACTGACTTATTGGTTTTTTAAGCACCAAGGAACTAGTTCATTATAAGTTCTAACATGAAACTAACTCATAAGAATTGCTTGAAATTCTCAATCAGCTTCCTTACAACTTCATTGTGAACTTTACAGCTTCAATACAATTTCTAACCAGTTCATTGTCATAAGAATGGCTTAAAATTCTCAATCAGTTCACTTACATCTACATTAGAGAATTCACAGCTTCACTACAATTCCCAACCAGTTCACATATCACCTAATGTATTTATTGTCGACCTTGCAACTAGTTCATTCTGTCATTCTTAATGGAATAAAACAGAATAATCAACTTCTTACGGTTTCAAAAACAAGTTTCTTAATAATTTGCACGTAGATCACATCGAGTTTCAAAACATTCCATTGAGAATTGCACTTGGCTAAGCTTAAAAAATGAATATTAGTTTTTGTTATGTTTTTGTAAACTAGTTTTCATTCACTCAATTCATTCAGCATACAGACTCTTAAAACTAGTTTCTTTTTGCTGAGAATTTTCAAACCACTGTGCCAGACTGGACTTGGACTGCCATGTCAATGGACATTTAATGGCGTTTGCCATTATGCGCCGCATCAAATGTGCCAAATACGCTTCGTTGGCAATAAATGCTGCATGGTGAGGTTTTTTCTCCCGTATCTTCAAGAGCAATTGTGGCGGCAGAAGGGTACATGCTCGACGGGGGAATATAGAATTCGGGCCGTAGTCTGTCTGCGTTTGCCTTAACCCATGTCCAAGTCCAAGTCCTTAGTCTAAGTTCTTTTGGTGGCCTCAGCTGCCCCACCGGTTGCGATTTCCAATTTTGTGTGCAGCAGCAGCATCTCTCGTAATTTTTCGTGAATTTCTACACGTACTTGCATTCCATCTTCGTCGCCGTCGTCGCTGTCGTTGTCGTCCTTTGGCCCCATAGACTGCAGTGGATTGTAAGCGGCATAACCTTTGAATAAAATTAGCATTGCCCACGACCAGGTGGCAGTCTCTCTGCCAAAAACCGAGGGAAGCAATAAAAATGCTCAATGACTTTCTGAGCACCATATGATGCGGCAGTAGTAGTCATTAAAATGAATGAATCAAGAGCTTTGAATAGTATTCATTGCAACTCCATTTTAATGGTTTTTGATCTCAAGCGCAGGGCATTATGTTTATTGGCTTTCATTTTAGATATTCATTAACATAGATACTAAAATACAAATAAAACTTTATTATTTCTATTATTATTAACTATACGAATGCCTTTTCGACTACAAGAAGTTTTGCAAGCACAGGAAGATAGATCCATCGGAGCCATAATCTGATCATAGAAGCCAAATCACAGGTTATTCTTATTAAATCCAGCTAAGCGAATATCTAGCTAAGAAAATCCAAACTAATACTATTGCCAATCTTTTATCACTTTATTTAGTTGTAATTCTCAACTAGTTTTAGGTTTGGAGTACTTAGCAAAGTTGCTGATGACAAAAAATGGTAGCTCTGTGTAAATGCTCTACAGACAATCTTCTCACCTTGTTTATAGGTAAAATTTAACTGATTAATGTCTGAAGTCTGTTAACTTTGTAAAATTAATTAATTGAAAATATCAAATTAAAACAAAAGGCAATGGTCATTAGAATCCCTAGAAATTTCTGCCACACATAGCCAAAAGAAAAAAGATATCAATGGGAAACCTTAAACAATAGAAAGTATTATTTTTTTTCTAACATGTTTGGCCCAGCTTATTTTCTGTTTTGTGTCCAACTATTTCAAACGGGGAAGGCGAGATGCCGGATGCTCTATTAACTGGTTAATTGTATTGTGCAAATTTTCTGATCGAAAACAAATTATTTTGCACTTTTTAGGCCACACATCAATTATGAATCGAAGGGACGGAGAGACGAAGGGTAAAGGCAACGAGAGTCAGGGTCTGGCCAACAAAAACTAATTGGTGGAAAATGAAGTTTGGGCGCAAATTGAAATGCAATCGAGGCAAAAGCGGATTATTGAAAAACTTTTATGATTGAATTTTGCAAGGATTGGCTGCAGACCCCAATTTTCCTGCCTTCCGTCCCCTCCCCTCACATCCACACACCATGAACCAAACGCAAAAAACTCAGCCATTGTGCATGTGAGTGAACGAATGTGTGTGAGTGTGCGTGTGTGTGTGGGCCAACAATAGCACAGCAAAAGAACACAAAAACAAAAAAAAATCTCCTTACAACGATTTATATTTTGCTACTTTCGCTATAAAAAATAAATATGCAATAAAACAAAACGACAACAGAGCCCCGACATATGCGTTATTGTGTTCCACCGACTTCTTGTCGCACCTCCCCCTCCTCTTCTAGCCCATTCCCAGTGGAAATATTTGCCTAGAAAACGAAGACATGAAAGCTTAAAAATATATGGCGCATTTGGCAAGACACAGAACCAAAAATAGCAAAAGAGCAAAGCAAACGAAAGCAAGGCAAGCCGAAACCAAACCGAACCGAAACCGTAGCAAGACAAAGGCATTTCTAAATGGCAGTAGCAGGCCCAAGACAAAGGGACAGACAGACGGACGGTCGCTGGTTCACTATGGAGGACATTTGTGAGCGGGACAACGGGGCGTATTGTTATACTAAATTGCGCTCTCAGCTGGCGCACGACTTGACTGCATCATCATCTTCCTTTTCTTCTTTGGCATTTTTGGCATTTGGCATGCATCATGCCTGGTGTAGGGCAGGAGGGGAGGGGAGGGGAGGGCCGGTTGTCTCTATCTCTGTCTCAGTTTATGAAGCATATGTTCTTGCTGCACCCCTTTCTCGCCACTACCATAAGAAATAAAAAAAAAACCGAAGGACTTTTTATTCCTTGTAGTATTTACAGTACTCGAAGTATTGTATTCCCTAGGCAAATCACTGCAGTCAGATTTGCTCGATGGCTATATGGCAAATCGTTTGGCATTTATTTTGATTTGCCGTGATTTCAAAATAGAATGGGAAACGCGACAAGACACAAAATGTCAGCAATGTCATGTGATATGTCATACGAACAGTTATTTTTAGCCATCAAATGAATGGCAGAGAAGCCATAGTTGCATTTTGAGTGGCTTTTTAGTTTAGTTAATGCATTTTAGAAACAATATCGCTCAAGTTTTTAGTTGTTAGGTTAAACATTTAATCCTTTTGTTTCATTTTATTTATAAAGAATTGATTTATGATATCATGAAAAGAAATGATTGGAAACTTTTTCTTTTTGACCACCTTTTGGATTAATATGAAACCTACTGAAGATTTCTAGAGGACATTGTCCATTTTTATATCCTTATTCCTCTCTCACACTTATGGCATGTGGTTTGACAATTGCAATTGGCTATGGGATATAGTTTTTGGGTAATAACTAGACTTAAAAAAGGTTGGATCGGATTGACTTCAACAAATAATGCCGCAACAAGAGACTTGAATACGAAATTTAGTTCAAATGAGTTCAGAAACTGAATGACTAATTAGCATAGGATCAGACAAACTGACAAAAGTGTCACTTATCATATTTATTTTACTCTTTAAATGAATTTAAAAAAACAACATAAATATGATCACCAAAACAGACTATAAATAAGGAAGTCTCGCTACCATCTATTTGGCAGAATGGTTTGAGCACCAATCAAAGTGGCAACTATTAAAATGAATACATAGATTATTCATGTGTTAAAATAGAATAATGAATTTTTCATTAAACAAATTAGCTACTAAAAAAAATTAAAAAATTCAAGCAAACTCTTTTTTGGGTTTCTTCAGAAAGTTGCTTCCCAAACGAATGTCATAAAATTCTTTACTTTGTCTTAATTTCTGTTCAGCTTGCCATGATGTCTTATAGATCATTTGCTTTGTGAAAGATGTAGTTATTTCGCGTTGTCAGCAAACTAATATTAAATAAATTTAACAAATTATATAACAATTCGATTTCCAAATGTAATGATTTAGTTAACGAAAATGTGCTTTAAAAACTAAAAAAGTGTTCAAAAATTTATATTTAACTTAGAAGCTCAAAAATTTTATTACCAACGTTAACTTAAAAATGAACTAAATAAACATAATAAATTTCTCAACGATTTGCTTGCAATTGCCCTTAGTGGACGTCCTTTAATTGCGTAAGCAGTTTCCCACTCAATGCAGAACTCTCCCACCCCTTAGATGAGATTAAATGGGACCTTGTTGGACCTCACTCTAGCCTACGTAAGATTTTTGCTTTGACAAATTCAAAATAATACTTTTTAATTATCTGCATATTAATACTAAATTTTAAGTGAGATTTTCACCCCTAAGTTAAGTTCTAGTGGAATATTTTGGACCCCCTTTCAATCCTATTCAAAACTCACGTAATTAAAGGACATCTCTTTAAAGCTTTCAAAACGAACTCCCTAATAAATAACTGAACAGTTAGCTGAAAATTTAGGAGTTACCTGTCAATTAGCCAAAAAAAAAAAAAGGGAGTTTTAGAATTAAGAAAATATAAAATTAAAGATTTTATTGAAGCAAGTTTAAGTGACTAATTGAAATTGTTTGCTTTTTCGAAAACTTTCATGATCACATGCTATTAAAACAAGTTCATACATGATTTAAATTATGTAACACTAAATAGAAATTTGTCTATCAATCTATTTAGAGCACACATTTGACCTGACCTCAACACTGACCCTTTTAAGCAACTTAAGTGAACTTGCAATGAACATTGTCGCTGCTTTTTGCCTACGATAGTGAAAGTTTCTTATCATAATTTACAAGACAATTAGCCAGACGCTCTCTCTGTGCGTGTGTGTGTGTGTGTGTGTGTGTGTGTGTGTACTGTGTACTCCTTTTTGGGTATTGGAAAAAACTTTGTCTATGTTTTTGGTTGGTTGGTCGGTTGGTTGGTTGGTTGGTTGGTTGGTTGCTGGTGCAGAGCTACTTAAAGTTTAGAGCCGACACCGGTATATGGTAGCGAGGGGGGGAGGAGGGAGATACCACTCCACAAAACAATGCCAGACAATAATTAGCCAAATTTATTGTAATTAGGCGCACACGCACGGCAAACCAGACGAAGGAAACTAACTAAGGAAGCAGCGAACCAAACATTTGTACATATGTGACCAGAGTCGAAGTAATTATTATCATTAGACCAGGACCAAGTTGACTCCACCATCACCTGCGTCTGTATTACCTACTCCTCCTCCTCCTCCTCCTTCTTTTCCTTCTTCTCCTTCTTCTTGCTTTTGGTCCTTTGCCAGGGTTGTCACATGTGTTGCGTAGCGAGTTGAGACGGCATTTAATTGCACAAAGCTTCTTTTGCTCTTAGAGAGTTTTTAAATAATTTAGTTGTGTCGTAAGCTGGACGGTTAAAAGAAGGCTGAGAGTGTGTGTGTGTGTGTGCGTGTGTGTCAAAGGCATATGGTGTAATGCAGTCGAGTCACGTCACATAAAGAGAGAAGCTCGCTAATTTTTCTACCTTATTTTTTTTTGTTTTGCTGGTAGTCAAAAAAGTTTTTCTTTCACTGCAATGCGCTGCAAAAAATTTTTATTTTTCAAGTTTAAAATTCGCTTTGTGAGCTTAAATTGTAATAAAAAAAAAACAGAAAGGAGAAACCTTTTTTTGAGTGACACACACATACACACACTGAATGGTGTGGCAGACACACACACACACACACACACACAGTGGCAAGCAGATAGTGCAACATGGCGAGTGGCTCACGTTTTCCTTGGTAAACTTTATTATTTCGTGTTAAAAGTAAATAAACTTAGCTCTGTTAAGTGAAATACAAAGAGAGCTAGAGAGAGAGCAAGAAGGCGGTCGTGGGCCACCTTTACATTGTTTGCCCTTTGTGGTTGATGTCACCACCCCTCACTGCCCTACACTCTCTGTCAGCTAGACCAAATTGAAATTGGACATTAGATGTCTCCACACACTCAGCAAGAGAGGACAGAATATGGCAACTGCTGTTGTCGCCGAGGCTGGTGACAACTTCAACTTTAACAACAACAACAACAGCAACTTCTGCGGTGCACACACACACACACATTCTCATTGTGAATGACAACGCCCCTAGTACGTGATTTCATTTCCGTTTTGCGTTTTCCACTCGTAACTTGACTCCATTCTCGTCGCTTTTCCTATAGAGCACACTTTGAATGCCACCCAACAACAACAACAACAGCAAAAAAAAAAAAAAAAGAAACAAGAAGTAAACTAAAAGAAAAGAACTAAAGCCAACAAGACAAAACTGTGTCTAAGTACGACTACAGTTTAAATGCAAAAGTATCTCAAACAAATTGCATCTAACCAATGGGAAATCCATTAAAATTTTAACCACCAATCGATCAAGGAAAACGTTGGGCATATTGTTTTGGTTTTGTGGAACGGGCATAAATAAATATTGAAAAACTTAAGATTTCCACAAAAGTAATTATTGTGGCGTTTAACCTTTCAGATAGATTGTAGGAACATTTCAAATAAAACCTAATTGGCAGATCAAGTATTACGATATGCAAAAAAGAAAAATTAAGCGTAGAGCTGAAAAACTCCTGTTCTCGGAGGACCCACTGGTCCTTGTAGGCAAATAGCTACATGTCGATGGCATTCATTTGAATTAGCGCATTGTCGAGTTTAGTTTTGCGAGACGACGATTTTTCATAGGCATTTAAGCGATCAAAGTTAAGCCTAGCTCTACGAAGCAAAGCAGTTTGATCTATCTATCTATCTGTAAGCAATTAATGGTCGCTTTAACTTTCAAAGGCAATGTTACTAAGCATTCAAATCATAGTTAATTGAATGAAACCGATGCCGTGTAGAATATTATATTTCTATTAAACTTTTCACCTATCAAATCATTTTGTTTCATTTGACTCTATTCGAGAGAAACTTGGTCCTTAGCCTGTTGCATTTTACATCCTCTAAATGGTTTTTGCCTAATTACTGTAGAACAAGCTCATCATGATATGAGGAAAGACTTGAAGAACTCTTTTAGCCTCTTTTACCTAGTAATTATAGTATCTTTGACCTCTTCTTGTGTTGTTCAGGAGATGACGCAGACGAGCTTCGTTTAGTCTTTTAAAAGCAAATTCTAACATAAAAAAGTTTCTAAATTCAGTTTTAATAGTTAATAAAAGGTAAGTGATATTTTCTAACTTTATTATCAAGTCCTTCGCCATTCTGAATAAGTTTCCTTAACAACAATAAACTCACTCACAAATATTGACTCATATACATTTCAGTGCTCTATCAATAATTGAACTATTCAAACTATTCATCCACATATCACCAATTCTAACTTGTCTCTAATTTCTTTGACCTCTTCTTGTGTTGTTAACGAGATAACGCAGACGAGCTTCGTTTAGTCTTTTAAAAGCAAATTATTTTCATAATGACATAAAAAAGGTTAAAAACTCTGTTTATTGGATGAAAGTTTGCAGAAGAAAGTTGACATTTTCTAACTAGTAAGCATAACTTTGTTACCAAGTCCATCTCCATTCTGAAAAAAAGTTCCTTTAAAAACAATAAACTCACTTACAAACATTGATTTTACTTTATCAATAATTAAACTATTTATGCTACATAATTTACAATCTTTAAGCTCAGTTGCATTATGTTAAATATATAATAAATTTACAATGTTACATTAATTAACATAATTTTACGTCTATCAATAGTCAAATAAAAAATAAAAACAACTCATTATTATTTGATTCAACAGACATCAAGCGAAAAATCAAAACAAAATTATCAACAAATATCAAGTTTTGTTTACTATTTCCTTACTACAACAAAGTAAAAAACCGGAATGAAAATGTAAAGCACAATCGACAGAAGCTGATTAAATTTTTGATTTAAGCACAAGTAACAAATGGAAACCAATTTAAAAACTAAAAAACCAGTTCATTTTGGTTTGAAAAAAAAAAGTGACAAAATGTCGCTTCAAACTGATATAAAGGAAATTTAACAGAACTATAAAATAACTACCCAACACTTTAAACTGAATATTCCCTTTATAAAGAAGAGTATACGACTCTAATCTTTCTATGATCGATGATTATCTTTAAGCCAAGATCAAGATAATTATGAGAGAAGCGTAAAAATATGCAAATTACAAGGGGAATAACCAGATTTCCAGATCGAACCATGAAATTTTTCTTCAACTCAGCCATCATTCTAGAGTTTGACGTCAAAGTAAACTGGTTAAGCATACACAAATACTATGTAAATAATAATTAATTAATATCAACATACAAATTGTTTATCTTTACAAGACCATCTTAACTTTTGGCTAATGAAGAAAGACCAAAAAAAGAAACCAAACCAAACAAACCAAAAAAAGAGATGCCCGAACGATGTGGAAAAAAAGTTGTAACCAAATTCAAAGTCAAGGCCAAAAAAAATAAGAAAAAAAGCTTAATTTCATTAGCTATTCAATGAGATGGCAAGAGAGGGGGAGGAGATAAAATCGACGTCATTTTAATGGAGGCTTAATGTAAGTTAAACAAGAAAAACAACAAAGTGGAATAATTATGCGAATAAGTTTTTGTTTTGTTTTTTTTTAAGAAACAAAAACAAAAGAAAAAGAAAAGAAAACTGGGCCAGAAACCACACCAAGTCAAGCCAAGCCAAGTTAACGGAAGCTATTGGCAACGCGTTTATGCCATATAACAGACCAAGACCCAGACCCAGGTTATAATGATCTACCATTTGCATAGTAAAAGATAAGCAAATACCAAAATTTTGGTCTCTCTTAAAAATAACAAGAAAATATTAATAAGACAATTTTTTATGGTTGTATTTTTTCCTACATGAATATTATTTAGCCAAAAAACAAAAACCTGTTTGCACCACCCTGAAGAGTTAAGATATATCCACCGATTCTAACAAATAAATCTTTACGATTTTGTGTGTACTTTGAGAGATTTTATCTGGTGAGCAAAAATTTTGTGTTTTTGCTAAATTGCGGAGCAAAGTGAGCAAAACAAATTAAAAACATTTGCCATAAATTTTAAGCCGCATGAGGAACTAATTTATTAGACACATTTTGTTTGCACCAAACAAGCCAACAGAAAAAAATTAATATTAATTTTATTTCTCTTTCTCTCTCTCTCTCTCTTCCTCTTTCCTTCTTTGATTCTTTAACGGACCCAAGCAAAACCATACCCAATCGAAGGTGACATAACCTTGACTGAAGAGTTCAGATCGAACCTTTTTATAGCCAGACCCATATTTTTGGCTTTTCTTGTTTAGTTAAATGGTAACTGGTTTTTTGGCCATAGGCCAAGGGACCAGGCCATCATTAGATCATCAATAATTAAGTAAGCAAAGTCGCTTAACCGACTAGGGTATACCCTGCGCCTCTTTTTCTCATTCTTGTTTTATGTTATGTTTTGTTAGATGTTTATACCTATCCCTTTTTCTCTTTCGCTTCTAAAAAGCGAACACATTAAAAGCATGCCGTCTCACTCACTCACCTGGCCGCCGCGCCTTGATATTGCTTGTAAAAAGTTTATGCTAATAACTTGGCTATTTTCCATCCGATTTTTAGGAAATTTGGGGACCGACTAACAAAGGAACATGGCTTGATCGATTTGGCTGCCGATGCTGATCAAGAATATATATACGCTTCCTTTTGCCTGTTACATACATTTTGGCGACTTCAGTAATCCCCAGTTACAGGGTATACAAATTTACAGTTTCGCCATAAATTTTTAGTGGGCGAGATGTGAGACAAAAGAGTTTGGTTTGAAGACAGAAGAAGGTTGAATTTGGTGTCATATAAATTGTGAACAAAAGTATATATAATCATAAAATAATCAAACAAAATTTAACCAGTTTTTTCAGTCAGTCTATCGATGGCAAATTTCCGGCTACACGTTCAGACAAAAAAAAAAAAAAAACAATAAACCAAACGATTAACTTATACCCGTTACTAAAGTTATTCAACCATAAGTGATAGAACTATGTTTTATTGTATTACCTAAAGTCACTATCGATCCATTGTGGACTCAATAGAACATCTTTTACCGAAGTAGTGCCAAAATAAAGATGGGAATTGGATGGACTAGATCCAACTTAGAATACTTTCGTCGCAAGTTTAGATTAAGATATTTTTACCCATCTTGTTTTCATATCAGGTTACGTTATTTAAAATATTTCAAGATTAAGAATATAACTTTTGCTAATGTGGAAACCCTCCACAAACTTCGAAAAACAAAATGTGTAGCTGAGCTAAATTTTGGAGAAATATAAACAGTTGTCCAATCTGAAATGTGCTTATTTTCTTTAATTTTTAAACTCATTGATTAGCTCGTAAGAGACAGGAAACAATTTGACAGATTAACTTATTCCCGCTAATTAATTGTTCAAATGGGAAAAGTCATTTAGTGAATCTTGCTGTGACACTTCATTACGTCACACTTAGACACAAGTGTGGGAACCCAAAAGCAAGCAATGGGGAAACCAAAAGAACCATACCAAGCCCGTTTTTTATATACCCATTAGTTTAGTCCTTTATTAGAGCATTGAATATGTGTTTAAAGCGAGACTCTTCTGGATAAGTTCTTTATTTGAATCTACGTATCCTTCGAAAACGGTTCGGAATGGGCCTTGAGTGCTTTTTTTATAAGCATTTTCAGCTCATTTTACGTATTTCATGTATTTTATGACTAACGATCGCTATCGCATGTGGGATAATGAATGTCCTGTTGAATGATTCTTCTATATTGCTAAATTTGGCCCTAATGAAGTTAATAAAGAGAGCCTAATACTAATCTACAGTATTTACAGACAAATGTAAAGAGAATGGTCACACTATATGCGAGCAGATGAGGCAGGGTTGCTTTGAAATAAAAGCAGAATCAGTTGGCGCAAAAAGAAAAAGAAGCAAGCCTAATTTAGAGAGTATCCAGTCGAAGTCGTTAGATTCCGATACTAGTTTCAATATATTTGGTTTAGATAATAGATTCGACAACTCTGAGATAACTGATGACAAAGACTTTCTTCTCGCTGCGCTCGATGCTCAGATCTTATTGAGGATGCCACTCCGTCGTAATACTCGGCGTTGCCACCTTACATATAAGAAAAATAATGAAATTTTTTAGTATTTTCTTTTAAGGATATACAAATCTTGGTCTCAACTGATTGAAACTCATGCCTCTTCACCTTGCTTTGACTTGAAATACTTTTCAGGCCTGTGCTTAATGGGTAGAAGATTGAAGTAGAATAAGAAATATGAACTAATGGCGAGACACTTGTTTGATAGATTTCAACCAGATGTCGGATTAATGCAACAGTAAAATTAATTTCAATGGCATAAATTAAGACCCGGCTAACGAGATGGTGAAAAAGTCATAGATGAAATCCAATCAACCAATTAAAATTGGTTTTAATTCAACGATAACGAAATGCTACTTGATTTTGGATTTTGATGGCCGCCAAAAACAAAGAAATACATGCACAAAAAAATAATAAAACAAACAAATATACATACAAATCCGTAGTTTTATTTAGCATAGAGACTTAGTTATCCATATTCAATATTCAGATTACGAGCTACGTCAAACAATATGGCAGGGCAACTCATCGGCCGCTTCTTCGCATATTATCACGCAGCCGGACTTCAGGTTTTTTTTTTGTGTGGTTTTTTTTTTTTTTGGTTTTTGACGCTTCGCAGAACTCTTCAGTCAAGAGTGCGCACTGTATATAAATAGTTAGCTCGATGCGAATTAGCAGACAGAAGCGCTTTCGAACGCCTTTGGAGTAGAAGCAGAATAGTTTGTTGCAGCAATATGGTAAGTGCCTTTTGGCCAGATCCATCGAGCCACTTGGAAAAGGATTAACGGATTAATCTCTCGACGTTTTTAGAAATTCCTGGTTATTGCCGTTGCCTTTTTGGCATGCGCCTATGGCGATGTTTCCCATTTGGGTTACGATTATTCACCCCCAGCACCGGTTTACCAACCAGCTCCAGCTCCGGTTGTGATCCCAGCTCCCGCTCCCGCACCAGTTGTGATCCATGAACCTGCACCAGTGCATATTCCAGCTCCTGCTCCAGTTCAAACTTACGAACCTGCTCCAGCTCCAGTTGTGATCCCAGCTCCAGCTCCCGCTCCAGTTGTGATCCCAGCTCCAGCTCCAGTCCGGACCTACGTTCCTCCTGCACCAATTGATATCCCAGCACCCGCTCCAGTGCACATTCCTGCCCCAGCTCCAGCTCCAGTTGTGATCCCAGCTCCAGCTCCCGCTCCAGTTGTGATCCCCGCTCCAGCTCCAGTCAAGACTTACATTCCCCCTGCACCAGTTTCCATCCCAGCTCCAGCTCCAGTGCGCATCAGTGTGCCAGCTCCTGCTCCAGTTGTGATCCCAGCACCCGCTCCAGTGCACATCCCTGCCCCAGCTCCAGCTCCAGTTGTGATCCCAGCTCCAGCTCCTGCTCCAGTTGTGATCCCGCTCCAGCTCCAGTCAAGACTTACATTCCCCCTGCACCAGTTTCCATCCCAGCTCCAGCTCCAGTGCACATCCAAGCCCCAGCTCCCGCTCCAGTCTACCACCAAGCTCCAGCTCCAGTGCACATCCAAGCCCCAGCTCCCGCTCCAGTCTACCACCAAGCTCCAGCTCCAGTGCACATCCAAGCTCCAGCTCCCGCTCCAGTCTACCACCAGGCTCCAGCTCCTGCTCCAGTCTACCACCAAGCTCCCGCTCCAGTCTACCACCAGGCTCCAGCTCCAGTGCACATCCAAGCTCCAGCTCCTGCTCCAGTCTACCATCAAGCTCCCGCTCCAGTCTACCACCAAGCTCCCGCTCTAGCTCCAGCTCCTGTCTACCAGTCCAGCAGTCTGCAAGCTCTTGAGGAGATTGAACCCGTTTCCGCCGATGGTTACCGTTACAAGACCGTCCGTCGTCGTGTCTACCGTCACCGTTTCTAAGTCACTCACTCCCAAAAAAAAAAAAAACAGAACTTCAATGTTTCCTAAAGAATTTCCCATGGAATTTCTAAAGACAAAAAATTTACCTAACGAAAAAATAAACTTTTGATTGTTGAAAAAAAAAAAAATTGCAAAAGTATTATCAAATTGTTTTCCAATCATGGCAAATCACATGGGAAATGAAGAGCCAGATGAATCAACTGGCCGAACATTCTATACCCTAACGAAAGAGATATTTAGGGAGAAGATGGCAAATAGAAAGATCTTTCAATTCACAGAGAGAATTTCAATTGGTTAGACGATAATAGTTGGAGTTTATATACCCTTTGCTTTGGGAGGACATTAGAGCAAAAGTTTCCGTACTCAATCAGCGCACCAGGAAAAAAAATAGGAAGCAATTGTAGTCCACCTCTTTCCCTCTCTCTCTCTCTCGCTCGTTCTTTCTCTTTTTACTCCACTCTTAAAGTTGTAAATTTATGAAACCAAAAGGAAGGCATTCGTTTGGTTTGCCTGGCTCTTGCGAGAAATCAACTAGTCCGGCAATAGACAGACACAAGGAGTTGCAACCAACTGAGTGACCCCCCCAAGGAATCGTCCATCGTCATCGTTGTATGCACCAGGCCAACATCCAAGCAACCCAACTCAAGCAACCATTTATCACAAAATTTATGGCCTGGAATGAGCTTTGATGATGTGGAAATTTTTTCTCGTTAGATTCAAAAGTTTTCGTCCCACTCAAATCGATCGAAGCAACAGAAGAAGAAATTGGCCTCATCATCAGGAGCTAAAGACAGAGAGAGAAAGAGACCACTGACCACTTGTGGCTGGAGGATTTTCAGACTTCCTCTGTGGGAAGGAGAGAAGAAGGACGAGTCTAAATTAACAAGAAAATGCTGGCGACAAAGTCTGTTGTTTTTTTTTTTTTGGTTTTTGCTTTTCCTTTTTTACGATTTGATTAGGGAAATGTCTGGCTCTGGCTGCCAGTCATGGGAAATGCTAGCCACAAAGCCGCACACAAACACACACAAGCCCCACCACACACACACACACACACACACACACTCGCTTTGAAAAAAAAAACCAACCAATATACTAAAATTAATTATGTAATTAAAACAAATAATTTTGTTGTTGTTGGCGTTTATTGTACTGGCTTATTTTGTTAATTGCATTTCGGTCGGTATATTGGCAGCTCAATTAAAATGAATTTAAATGCTTTTGATGGGAAAATTCACCCAAACCCCTCTTGCCCAAGCAAACATATTTTCTACATTTTTCGACAACCAATTACAACTCGTTATGGAATATTGACCGCACACAGAAGCACCCACATAGTTAGTAACTAATCAGTTGTGATTAGTTGTGTGGCATTTCAATGGTTTTCAAATTGATTCCCCCCACCCCCACCTCACCCAAAAAAAAATAAATAAAGAGAAAGAGCAAAATGTAAAGGAAAATATTGAACAATTAGAGAAAACATTCGTAGCGAAACTGAATACATAAGTCCAATTTCCTTTCCTACTTTTTTTTGTATAATTTACCTGTGCTAATTATAGAGTAATGACATGCCTAATGGTTAAAATAGAAAAATAAAACCCAAGACAACCGAAACTAGAAGCGGTTCTATTAACAAATAGAGATGAAAATTAAGGCAAAGCATTTAAATAATGAAACCGGTTTGCATTTATTGAAATAAGAAGCTTTAAATGACTTTAAAAATCATGTCACTTGACTACTACTAAGTTTCCACTTTATTTATGGGCTTAAGAGGTTCTTCAGAAGCTTAAAGATAAAGGTTTTATATGAACTTTTGTGAAGTCTTCGTCGGAAAATATGATAAAACACATATATTCTTTAAATAGTTGTAGAAAATTAAAAAAAGAATAATAAATATTGTAAAGATGTCTACAAAAAAAAGGAACTTGGAAACCAGCAACCGTGGGTAAAAAAGGTTGGAAAGTTGGGGGATTAAAGTTTCGTATTTAAAAACAGTATTATTGCCTTTCATTGGACCAAGTCTTAACACTTTTTTTGAGTCCAAATTAAATAGTTTTTTTTTTTTAGATTTGGACACTATTTCTCCTGTCTTCTTTGCTTGAGGTTTATTCTAAATTCTTAGCAACATCTTATTCACCTTTAATAAGACCCGAAAAAATTACAAAGTGGGTACAAAAAATATTGATTCTAGTCCCAAACGAGAACGCCACGGGAAATGATTGGGATAAAAGGTGGATAAGAAAAAGGGAATCCTACTACGATAATCCCAGTAAATTGACAACAAAACTTTAACGCATTTCTTACCTTGAAATTTATTAAAATCAATCCACAAGTAAATGCTTCTTAGTCTTATAATTAAATCTTAAATTATATTGAACAATGTGCTTAAGTATTACAAAAAAACATTTGTGCTTTTTCCAAAATATAAAATACCTCAATCCGATTTGTTTTTTTTTTTTTTTTTTTTTTTTGAACAATTTTTCCGGTTAAAGAAGTAATTACGGTTAACCGAGACAAGGAAACAAACTCAACTTTATCCCTTATAAAAGGGGTGTCCGGTTAAATGGGGTTTCTACAATTTGTCGTAGCCTTTCACACTTTTTGTAAAATGGACGGACAAAACCAAAAACTTTGTGAAAAAAACGTATGTTTCTATATCTGAAATAAAGTTTATAAGTTTATCAAATCTTCACAATTTTTAATTTTGAAAAAAACATTTTATCTCTGTTAAAGTCCTGGTTTAGTTTTAACAGTTTAAACTAGTTTTATCGTTTTTTTTTTTAAACTTTGTTCTCATAGATAAGACATATGACGATTTTTTCCATTCCACCCATCGAAACAGTATAAAAACCTTTAATTTAAGGAAAACTGCAAATGATCTTTAAAAAGTCAGATAAGATTTCAATTGCTGGTAGCATCTCTAGATCATGAGACTTTGACAAGCATTCATCGAAATTTTAAAGGAAATGTTTTTTAATTTCTTACGAATAATTTATGCCAAATAAATCGATTTTTTATTCATATTGCAATTTGTTTCTTAAAAAACTCAAACTTATTGAAGTTAAAACTTTAAATGATGGTTATTACACTTAATGACCATCAGCCTTAGTTTAATCTTGGCCACAATCATTAAGCTTGGCTTTAAGGTTCTTTGGCATTTTCATTGGACTAATCCACATGAAGCGATTAGTGGGCAGACACAATCTGCTGCCGTCATTTTCAACGACAATTTTCAGCCTCATTGCGTTTTGTTCAATGGCGAAAAACGAGCAAGAGCGGCGGTCGAGAAAAAAAAAAAAAAAAAGGAAATGAAATTGCAAACAATTGACAGTTGGTTGCATTTTGCAACCGCACTTAATTAGCAGTTAATGATGCCTGATTAACACGCATTATGGGCATTCGAGGTGACCCCGCCTCCTTACCCGCCCCCATTACCTGTCGCAATCAATGTAATACGATGCTTTTAGGCGCCAACGGATTACAAAATAATCACAGACAGCGCCAAAAAGTATGCAAACAAGAACAAAAGTGAAAACGTTAAAAATTGATGTCTGAAATCCATGCCAACCCAACACACACACACACACACACACGCGCGCACACACAACTTTAAATCGAAGAGAGAGATCTTTTGGTAAAATTGACAGTATCTGCGTAATTATATCGCCAGTTTGCCAATATGGCAAAAGGAAAGGGAAGTGGCTGAAATATGCAAACGTTGACTGGCTCCATTTATTTTTACTGTTACTGCATATTGGGGCGAAAGGAGTTTGAGAGGGGGTTGAGGGCGAGAGACTGGGCCAGGTCGAAATCGAGGAAAACAGGCGCGAAAATAATCGTTAGCCTAGACAGGTGGGTCGTCGCCTCGCCTAGCCGGCAGTTGCACTTCATTTGCAGCATTAATTTGTCGCCCGTTGATTTATCTCGCAAAAAAAATATATATATACACAATATATATATACACACACACACACACACACATACACATACCTTCATATATATATGAACGTTCCAACGACGTTGGCGAATGAATTTATGAGTCTCTGGCTTTGGGTTTGAGTTTGGGTTTTATGTTGCCAGACGGCAATGGCCAAACGAATCGGCATTTAAAACTGTGTGTGTGTATTTAAAATCGATTGTTAAGGCATTGTCAGCTGTTGTTGTTTCAAGTTTGTCATATCAAAAAAAAAACAAAACATTTATCTATCCAAACAATGCTTATTTGCTTGCAGTTTCTTTCTTTGGTTTTGGTTTTTAATAAAACAAAATCAATAATTTTGTATTTCTTTGCTAAACACCCAATACTTGGTTAGACTTAGGTTGGGCTCAGACATCTGCATAAAATATAGAAAGGTCTTTTTTAGATACCTATATATTTATGTAGTTATGCAAATCATCGTTTTGAATGCGAAATCGTTGCGTTCGAAGCGCGTGTCGTGATTGAACACCAAATAAATATATAATTCAGTTCGAGTTTATTTTTTTCTCTCTCTCTTGGCTTGTTAATAATCGTGGAGCCTTGAGGGTTAATGAACTTTAGTGATGTTAAATTTGGGCATGAACATAAATTTCCAATTTCAAATTCATCGAATAATCCCTTTATCCTTTATACCATTTTTTTCGAATTTGAAATAAACTTGATCAGTGTACTCACTATAGGCGTCCGCATACCAACTATGGTGACTCTAGTTCTTATAGTCGCCGAGATTTACGTGTTCACACAGACGGACGGACAGACGAACATGGCTATATCGACTCGGCTGTTCTTGCTGATCAAGAATATATATACTTTATAAGGTTGTAAACGCTTCCCTCTGCCTGTTAAATACATTATGGCGACTTTAATATGGGTACAGGATATAAAAAAACTACTTTTTCGAAACGAAAGAAGAAGACGTAGTTAAAATATTATATTAGTTAAAAGCGTTTAAGCATTTTATTCTTTAGAAGTTAGAAATTTTCAATTTGCTTAACTATAACGCTTGAACTCTCACATCGAATGACTCCACGGCAGTGGAATCCTTCTCGCTCAGTCTTTTCAGCTTTGAGACGGCTTTTAGCTAACTGAGATCCCTTGACTTTCTTAATATCATTCAAAATATTCTATTAACAAAAGTTCATAAATTAAATCGCTATGAAAAACAAAGCTTATTTAGCCAAGTGTGCTCTGAGATGAGTGCTGATTAGATAAATTTAGAAATTGGAAAGCAGACTTTACATTTTGACCAACTGGAGACTAGAGAGTATTTACTAGCAATCAAAACAAGTTTACCACATTTAAACATGAAGCAAATTTTCGTTTCCAAAACTCTGTTATTTCTGCTTCTGTCAATTTTTCAACATTTTCATTCCCATCAAATGGTGTTCCACTCGTCCTTCTACTCCTACAGTATCTAACCCGTCAACTATTAACAGGCAAACAACTAAATTACGTATACGCAACGTTGCATGACCGCCGCCAATGCCATTGTTCACATAAAGATAGGACAAAGGGAAAAACAGCAAAACGAAATGGGAAATGCATTTTGCCGTTTCGCTTTATTGGCATTAGGAAAAACAAAAACTAAATAATGGAATTGTCAAAATAAAAATAAAGGGGTTAAGTGCTTGTTTGCATAGTTTTTCGTATGCTCTTTTGTGATTCAACAAAATTAAATCACAGAGTCGCGACACGTCGCCCGAATGTCTCCACTTGATTTTCACTACTTTTCCATTTTCTCTGCTTTTTTTTTTTTTTTTTGGCAACGCACAACGCAATTTTCATTAGCAATTTGTGTAATTAAAACACAAGTGAAACGAAAAGTGTTGTCCTCGAAATTTGAGTGGATTTGCTGGCTCGAAATATCCCACCATTTGGCACCCACTCGACTTGTGTCAACGTGTCTGACAAATTGCTAAAGTGGTTATTATTGTTGCCTTTTTTTTTTCTCTCTCTCTTTTTTTTGGCGACCGACTAGCTGGCGTCGTGTTCAACTTTTGACCTGCGGAACTTGTACGCATATGAAATTTGATTAGTACATATGCAAAGTCAGTTTCTCCCCTGAACCCGCTGCCCCTTTGCTTATTAAAGCCCAATCAAGCGGATTAATGAACTTGCCCACAAACTTTAGGCATAGTTAGTTAGTAGTTGGTAGGCTGAAGACTAGTTTAAAAACTTGACCAGACATTTGTCTTTGGTCTTTTTTTAGCCGATGTGATACATTAAACATTTCTTATGCAAATCAAATTTAAATTAAAACAATGACAACAACAATTAAGTACAAGAAACATTTGCCGAAGATTCAGTTGATTCAGTTGGACCGACTTGTTGAGAGCGCTTTAATCCACGATAAAATAAACAAAAGAAAATTGAAAGGTCTCACTTAACCATTCGTTAAATGTAGTTCAATATTTGTTAAGGTGGTTCGTGGAGCCTTAGAAAAAATGTTTTAATATTTGTTAGTCTTAGTGAAGATTTGCTAAGCGTTATCTTATTGTCAGTAGATAATGATTGTCGCTAAGGTAAATCTTTTGGATTCCCAAAGTCACGCAATTACACCATTCACATGTTTCAGGAACAACCGAAATGTAGAAATGCTTTTCAACACAACTATTTGTTTAGTACTAAATACATGTACATAAAATGTGTTGAAAATCGATTGGTTAATTACAAAATATCTTCAGCAAAAAAAAAAAAATAAATACTACGAAATCTCTAATAACCGATATTAATCGTTACATCTCACTCTATTTAAAAACAACAAACAATCTCGTTTACCAAACATTTTAAACCGAAACAATCCACTGATTGAAAAGCCTGATATCACGCTGTCTCTAATAACCTAAATTAACCTTTATAGT
Source organism: Drosophila nebulosa (assembly GCA_024703675.1). Lineage (NCBI taxonomy): Eukaryota > Metazoa > Arthropoda > Insecta > Diptera > Drosophilidae > Drosophila > Drosophila nebulosa. Next base: position 7,572,993 of record CM045725.1, on the reverse strand, counting down.
TTTAAAGCACTTAAAACCGAAACATTTTAACAATAAATTTAAAATTTGACAATTTCTTTAACAACCGAAATTAACCGTTACCACTTTAATGCACTTTAAGTAGTATAAAATTTGTAAATAACACGGATGTCTTTTAAAATTTGACATCTCTAATTACCGAAATTAACCGTTATATTTTTGAAGCCCTTTATTTGAAAACAAGTTGATAAATGACATAAAAATCATAAAAATTTGCCAATATCTTCAATAACCGATATAAACTGTTTTATTTAAAGCACTTTATTTGAAAATATTTTGGCAAATGAGACATAACACCGAAACAACACACCTGCAAAACATAAAACTTTGAAAATATCTCTAACAACCGAAATTAACCGTTATAATTTTAAAGCAATTTAGGCTCTAGCAAACATTAATAATTGGATTTCGTGGTAGCTTAGCTTTATTTAAAGAAAAAACAAATAGTTTATGACATTTCAAAGAAGTTTTATTACTTTATCTTAACACTTCAGCGGAGGGAAACAACATCTCCTTAAGCCCGAGAAGAACAAGGGTAGTATAATTTGAGTAAATATACATAGATCAGCCGGCTAGTAGTCGAATTACTTGGCCTATATGCTTAGCATTAAAAGCCGAAACATTTCATTACCTTTGAAAATCTCCTTTAAGGGTTATGATGGCAGAAGTGCAGAAGTGAATGCTTATGGTGAAGCTCCCCATTTACGCTTACCAATACCCTACAATGTAAATATATCTATTAAAAAAAAGATCAATCGTCGTTGCTGTATCTGTCGTCGTTGTTGTATTATTGGCTTTTTGGCCATTAAATTCTGGTTTCTGGCATATTAAAAGCCTATAATTTCCGGGCTTCTTTTGATTTTTCGTTTGTTTTTGTCGTTTCGTCTACCGTTTGGCTTCTTTTTTTTTTGCGCGCACCGCACCCAAATTTGATATAAATACGCCTTATACGATCTGTCCCTGGTATACTAGAAACTAAATCGTTCCAAGTAACATCTAACAATATGGTTAGTTCAGCAAACAAGAGAAAATAACTTCAACTTCGTATAGTCAGAGGATTAATCTTGTCTTTCTTACAGAAATTCATTGTTGTTGCCTTCGCCCTTTTGGCTGTTGCCCACGCTCAGTACAATTATGAGCCCGTTGAGATTGAAGCACCAGCACCAATCATTCCATCAATCCCTGTTCCCGCCCCAGCTCCCGTCAAGGTTGCTCCCGCTCCAGTGCCAGTGAACACTTACATTCCCCCAGCACCAGCACCAGCACCAGTTCCCATTGTTCAGTCAATCCCCGCTCCTGCCCCAGCTCCCGTCAAGGTTGCTCCCGCTCCAGTGGCAGTGCCCGCTCCCGTTAACTCGTACATTCCACCTGCTGCCCCAGCTCCAGTTGCTGTGCCCGCTCCCGTCAACCAATACATTCCTCCAGCTGCTCCCGTCCATGTGCATGTTCCCGCCCCAGCTCCCGTCAAGGTTGCCCCAGCTCCCGCTCCAGTCCCAGTCTTGGCCCCACAGCCCGTTTTGGAGGAAATCGAACCCGTTTCCGCTGATGGCTACCGTTACAAGACCATTCGTCGTCGCGTCATCCGTCGTCGTTACTAGAAATCTATTCTAAAACCTCGAAATTTCGAATTTACGGCAACAACAAGTGAAGTTCATTGAATAAAAACGAAACATAACTTAAGCATAAAACACAGTTCATTCATTTAAAAAGGGAAGAACAAGAACTCTAGGATATTCAAACCGCCATAAAAGAGTAACAAAAATTGAAATATTTATTTTTAATCTTTCTTTTATTTTTAATATTTCTTTTTTGTTACCAAAAACCAACAATAACTTTTGGCTAGAAAAGAACTGAATTTTAGTGAAAAAAAGAAAGTGATAGTGGATAGTGGAAGGAATAGCACTCAAAGGAGGAGCTTACCCCGTAAAAAGAAGCTTAGAAACAAGCAAAATCGTTAATAGATTTTAGATAATGAAATTAACGAATTAAATTTCAGATTACAAAAGTAGGACTAAAGTTTCAAAGAAAATTTTACTGTTGCGTAGATCGTGTGACCAATCGTATTCTCCGATAAGAAAAGGATACACAAAATATATTAAAATTAAAAATTCAAACAGAAATATCATCAAGTGATCGGATTATGACTAAAGTTCATAAGTCCATTCTAATATTAAGAGATCGGTTTTCCTTCAGAAAAAATTTTCACTATTCGTATGACGGTAAAAAAGATCCCTAAAATATATCAAAAATTAAAAACGAAAACATAATTATGTTCCAATAATATACAGTGGCGGCAGAGCGTTTTGTCTTGTCGTATTTTGATTCTGTTTTTCTCGACTTCTTAACAACTTATTCTTCTTGAATAACCTTAAAAACTAAATGAAAATCCCTGTTGAATGAGATATCGTTAATTAAAATCGACCGAAAAAATAACCGCCTTCTCATAGTGTCAGATTTTACAATTTCTACGAAGATCATCTCAGGATCACCCATCTCTTTCTTTGCCATTTGCGATGCAGTCAATACTAAAAGCATTGAAGCATGCCTTAAATGAAAAATCAAATTTAACTTTGTATTTCAAAAACTCTTTCAAATAATTCACTTTTAGAAACATCCTTCTATTGAAAGAATATATTTTTAAAGAAACTATTTTTTAGTCTTACTCAAAATAGTTCTGTAGAATACTTCAAGAAGCATTTAAGTATTTTATTAGCTCACATTTGATGGAAATGATAACTTAAGCAGATGGAACTTGTTTTATAACACTGCCATTAGCCCAACTAGGTATTAGACTGTTAATTCAAATTTTTTTAGATAATATGTTAACTTAAATTAAAGGCCAAAAATGCTAGAACAAACTCTTGAATCTGGGATCATTTTCTGACTTGACTCAGCTTTTATTTTATTTTGTTTTTCTCTCTTATCTGAGCTGAGCTGAGAAAAGAATTTCTAAAATAAGAGGATTTTTCTACGAATGTTTTTACGAATGTTCTTGTATCTGTTTTTGTTGTAGAAAAGAAAATTTTATAAATTTCTTTTAAATGAAAGAAGTTTAAAGTATAGCAAAGGCATTTTAACGATTAAATTTATGCTCATATTGGAAAGAGAACTAGCTAAACGTCAAGTTAATATATCGAAAGCGAATTTGCCAAAAGATTCTTCTAACTTCATTTCACAGTCTTCCATTTCCTCGTGTTATGTAAGCTATGTAAACGCCAGGGGGCAAAAAGAATCTCTTAAAAAAAAAAAGATTTATTTTCAGTTAATTGATGCCGAAATAAAGCCAAATCTAAACAAATTATAAATTAATTTCTTTGCCATAAACTTGAAACAACGCCATGGGCTGGTAAGGCATAGAAATACACATAATTTGGCAAAACATAAATCAGCATTGGCAAAACACGACACGACAAACCCAAAAGCAAAAAACAAAACGCAAAGAAATACACACAAAATTTAAATTAATAACCAAACGAAAAACTATTAAGAAAAAAATCAAAACAAAAGGAAACTTAAAGAAAAAAACTAAAGCTAATTGTGCGTGTGGCCCATGAGAGCATTCATCAAAAGGTAAGACGAATGAGTAAAAAATAAAATAAAAAAAAAATAAAAATGAAACCATTATTCACATTCATATGGAAATGAAGATCAATGTTTTGTTTGATCTAATTAAAGAAGACAAACCAAAGTCAAAGCAAAGCCAAGCCAAACCCGTCAAACCACATTGACATTGGATTGGATTGGATTGGTGGCCTCTTCCGACATGTTCGAGGGGCAACCGAAAATGGTCGGCCCCTCCATGCAATTAATATCACGGCTTGAGCTCTGACCCAAAGTTACCATAAAAACAATTGAGGGCTATAAAAACCCATGAGTGTCTGCGAGTTCAGCAGCAAACAACGATTTGTGATTCAAGCAGCAACAACAAGCTCAGCTCCAACCTCTAAGCTAACTATGGTAAGTAAGAAGACCCAAAGGATTTAAGCAAGGTCTCTCTCTCTCTCGCTCTGTCTTTCCTCTCTCTAAATAAACGTATTCGTTTCACGTTAATAGAAATTCCTGGTTATTGCCGTTGCCTTTTTGGCCTGCGCCTATGCCGATGTCTCCGAATTGAACTCGGGCTATGACTATCCTCAGCCAGCGCCACCGGCCCCGGTGAAGGCTTATATTCCACCTCCACCACCGCCGCCACCACCAGCACCAAAGAACACTTATATCCCACCGCCAGCTGCTCCAGCCAAGGCTTACATTCCTCCCCCACCACCACCACCGCCACCAGCACCAAAGAACACCTACATTCCCCCAGCACCTGCCCCAGCACCAGTGGAAACTTACATTCCTCCCGGCACCACCAGCACCTGCATACATTCCCCCCGCCGCCCCCATTCAAGCCGAGGAGCCCATCATCGAGGAGATCGAGCAGCCTGCCCAGGACGGTTATCGTTACAAGACTGTGCGCCGTCGCGTCTTCCGTCACCGCAACTAAATCAGAAGAAGAAGATTTCATTTTGTTGACTAATGAGTAAAGTTTTGTTAGGAAAAATCATCATCATAAATGTGAAATAAAATCAATTTGATAAACAAATCTAATGAATCATCTTATTATTATCCTCAACACTTCGCCAAGAACTTCTACTGTTACACATCTTAAAAAATCCTTAAATAACCAGGAGAACTCAAGAGTATCATCCTAACCAATAACCTAAGAACTTTGATGTGGTCCTCCGAAACAGGCACTAGGCGTCCAACAACTTCAAGCTCAAAGCTTTAAGCTTCTCAAAGCATAGTTACTTATGTCCAGATAACAGAAAAGGCGTCGTTCTTGATATTTTTTTGTGAAACAACGCAACAGATCATTGCATGTTTTAAAATTGGCTTTTAAGAACTAGTTTGCTATGAACAATTGTAAAAAGCCGCTGGACGACTTTTTAAATAGTATCTACAAGTTTTTCCCTAAATTAAAAATGAAATTTCACAACACTTCATTGCACTTTAGCTGCATTTATAATGAAGTTTAAAAATAAGTTTGGCATAAACATAAAGTTGAACGCGCATTGAATGACTTGCTTATAAATCTCTAAAAGGTTTTTCCAAGATAAAACTGAAATTTCACAACAGTTCGTTTCACTATTGCTGTATTTAAGATTTCATGGTGCAGCTTAGAGATTAATATGGCTCAAATAAATTTAAAATGTTTCCAACAAAAACAATGTATGAGTGAAATTTCACAACAGTTTGTTGCACATTTCGTGCATTTTATATTTTATTGTCAAATACACCAAATTAATTAAAGAAGTTTTGCGTTAAACACCTTAAAATCATCGTTTTCCAACTTAGGGTAACTTCTTTCAAAATTTCACAACACTTCGTTGCACTTTAACATTTCAAACAAAAAGTTGAACGTACAGTAAATGACTTTCTTATTAATATCTGCACGATTTTTCGAAGTTTTATTTGAAATTTCACAACAGTTCTTTGTTCTTTAGATGTAACTCTTTTTTTAAAGTCAAACTTCACAAATTAATCTAAGAATCCTTTGCCTTAAAGACGCTGCGGTCACTTTTTTGTTACTTTCCTTTAACTTATTATGAAATTTTACAATTCTTCAAATTAATTTAAGCATTTTTGTCAACTTCCACAATCGATATGCAATTAAATTCACGAAAAAATGTCAATATATTCGAGGGGATCAGACAATTTGCCTGCCCACTTGGCCAATTACATGCCGCCAAAGCCTAAATAAACCGCTCAAGGCCAAACACATGTTAGTCGCCCAGTTGCCCAGTCTGCCATCTTGGCAACTCATCCCTTTCGGCTTTATAGTCTCAAACCCATTTCCTGCTTCTATTGTCGGCAGTAAAAAGGTCAAACCAACGACTAGACCAATTTGACTTACCAACAAAAAAAAAAAAAAAAAATAAAGAAAAAATATAGAAAACAACAGAAAAAGAATGGAGAAATCGCCAAATCTGTTTCAGCAAAATCAATGGAGCTTGGTCAGAAATGTAAAAGGAAGCGAGGAGTGAAAAGGGTAGATTGGCATGTTTGGGGAAGAATGTTTTTAGCCAAAGCAAACAAATACTCGATTACAAAATCAAACAGCAAAAACGGAATAAAAAACAAAGGAGCAAAACTAGAAAAATGTTTGGCCATAATGCAAAATAGAAAAATATGTGAATTCAATAAACTCAACTCAAAGCAAAATCGAATGGAACGGAATGGATGGAGAATGGAGAAGGAGAGTGTTGTGGATGCAGGATGGAGGACGATGGCCAGTCTAGGATATGGATCCTGCTCAGTCGATTCTACAAGTCATTTGGCCAATTGCTGTTGACTTGGCTGGCAAAGAAGTTGACAATATTTTGCACTCACTTTATGCTGATGACATGCAAGTGGCAAAATTATTTGTGCACTTTTTTTTTTTTTGCTTTCTTCTTTCTTTTTGGTTCAGCTCCTTTGGTCCTGCTGCCTTTTTTTCTTGCTGTTTGTTTTTTGTGCAAAATAATGAGCCAGCCAAGAGGCAGACAGCTCCCACACACCCACACACACACACACACCGCACATTTCCTTCGCCCTCAGTGTCTTGGTTCTTTGTCCCTGACATACGGAAAATTCCCTATGGAGTCTATCAACAGTTGATAAAGCACAGAAATGTGCGTAAGAAGGAGAAAGCAGAAACGATACGTAACTAGGTGGGGATGTATGTATATGGGTGTGTGAGTGAGTGTGTGTGTGTGTGTGTATGTCCTTTTTGCCTTTTTGGTATGTACATAAGTTTATTATTTTGAAGGTAATTGGATTTGTGTTGCAGCGCAGCGCAGCAAAGTCCAGTCGCATATTCTGCGGCAAAAATAATAAGAAAATATTTATTTATTTTGCCGTTTTTTTTTTTGTACTCATTCTGCGTGCGTCTTCTTCGAAGTTGTCTTGAAAGTCCGTAGAAGGACAATGAACCACTGGAAGAAGGCGGCAATATTGGCGACAATCTCAACATATGCTAGATGCCTCTGGCCTTCTGTGTGGATGGCTCTGCTGCTGGCCAGGGAGTCGCCATTGGCCATTGTTTGCAGTCGTAATTGTTTTCCTAATGGATAAAGTCTATAAATTTCTGTTCACGACGCACAGCCAAATGCGAAATATGTCACGAATGTTAAGCGTTTTATAAACGACTTCTCAAGTCCAGAGAAATGAGACAGAGAGAAAGAGAGAGAGAGAGAGGGGGAGAGAAGCGCAGAGTAAGTCCCAGAGACTGAGGCAGAGATGTGACGATTTATCGCTGGCAGGCACTCAGCGGGTGTGTGAGCTTATATGGAGATCTCACTGGGTAAATGGCTGATGCACTTGCCAATGAATGGCAAATGAAGTTGTTGATGGAGTTCAATGGAAAGTGCCTTTAAATTTATAGGTACATACAAGCACATAGGAAGTTAGTCCACATGGACGACCAGTTCACTATCTATAATCAAAAGATATTGAACTGAACAAAGACACTAAAATTCTTAATTGAACAACTTGAATTTAAGAACTGAATTTAGACTTGAATACTTAAAAGTATATTTAGGTTGAAAGAAACTCCAATTATACCTAACGAGATCAATAAAAAATATAATCATTTCCCTTACATGTATATGGGGAAACGATTCCTTAAGATAAATATTTAAAAATATAATAAAATGATTCCAAATAAAAAAATATGAACATTTTCCTTTAACCTTTTTTGCGATCAGTGCAAGATGACAAAAGCACAAATGACTGTAAAATTAAAGGTATAAATCACTTACTTCTTCTTTCTGCCAAAAATTGTGTTTTGTCGTTGCATGATATCAAGAAAGTCTGAGTTTGTAGTATTCTCCAAAAAACCATTCATTCCTTTGAATATTTAATTTTTTATCATTTTTTATCATATCCTATCCTATCCCATCCAATCCTATCCATTTCTGTTCTATTGTACCCTAGCCTATCCTATCTTACCTAACCCTATCCCATCCTATTCTATCCTATCCTATCCTATCCTATCCTATCCTATCCTATCCTATCCTATCCTATCCTATCCTATCCTATCCTATCCTATCCTATCCTATCCTATCCTATCCTCTCCTATCCTCTCCTATCCTCTCCTATTCTCTCCTCTCCTTTCCTCTCCTCTCCTATTCTATCCTACCCTATCCTATACTATCCTATTTTGTCCTATTCGATCCTATCTAATCCATTCCCCTCCAACTTCATCCTATCTTATCCAATTCATATTATCCTATTTTATTGTAATCTATCGCATCTAATTAAATGTTTTTTTTCTTTCTATCTTATCCACATTGTCTTATCCCATCTACATTATCATATCTGTATCATATCCTCTCCTAAGGCATCCTCTCCCATCCCATCTAATCTTGTTCATTCTAATAATATTTTATCCTATCTATCATATTTATCCGGGACTATCCTACTCTATCGTGTCGACTCTAACTCTATCCGATTGTCGACAAATATAGATCAATTTCAGTTGCTTAAAAAAATAAGTAAAACGAAAATTGGCATAATGGTAAGTCTGAAAATAAATTAGGAGTACAACTCTCAAGTATGTGGGAATGTGTTAAGATCTTTAACCTTGTAACGTTGTTATGCAATTGCAACTTAGAGAAATCATATTAGAGTTACTATATCTGTCGTAATTTTTCTGTCTAACTAATTGTACTTTATTTCATCAAATTCCTGTGGCAAATACTTTGATCTAAATCAAAGTGAATACAAGGAGAATGCAGCAATTTATCACTTTTGTTTCATTAGTTTACTTTCAAATAGAACAAAAACAACAGATTTGGATTGGTAACAAAACTTAGGCACGATGACGGAAGACGCGACGGCGCACTGTCTTATAGCGATAGCCATCCTCAGCGGGTTGCTCAATCTCCTCGATGATGGACTCTTCGGCTTGAACGGGAGCAGCTGGGGCAGGGGGAATGTATGCGGGTGCTGGTGGTGCGGGGGGAATGTATGTCTCCACTGGAGCTGGAGCAGGGGCCAGAGGTGCGGGTGGCACATAGGTCTCTACAGGGGCAGCAGCAGCTGGAGCGGCATAATCATAGCCAGGGGCACCCAACTCCGAGACATCGGCCAAGGCACAGGCCAAAAAGGCAACGGCAATAATTACAAATTTCTGTGGGTAATCGAATCAGTAATTAGAATCCTATTTATGCTTTTGTTGTTTTTTTTTTTTGCGGTTAAGTCCAAATTTACCATATTTAAGCGTTTCAGCTTGTGCTACGATCAGCAAACTTTCGAGTTGTGCTATGACATATTGTGGCTTCAATGCCTTTTATATGATGATTGTGACTCTGACTCCGACTCGGACGCTGACTGTGTGATCTCAACTCATTGAAGATCTTCCGCACTTGGCTGTGACTTTGAACTTGATCGTTTTTAGCCAGCAGCCGCTGTGATCGATGCTTTAATTTCGTTTTGGAGGCCCGGGCTCGAACCGGTTTCTTTTTCACACAATATTTGATGCACAAACTTCTTTTTTCGTTAACAAAGATTGATGGAAATCGGACTCACACTTACGTTTCGTGTTTCATTTTGGTATTGCATTGTCTTTGGAGTGGCCAATTGATTTGTTTGACGGCCTTTAGAGGTCAACGGGCTGCCCTTTAATTGATTTGCTTGTTGGACAGCGATGGAGCAACCTTGGTCCGAACATGGCCCCCGCATGGAGAATACATGCCACTTGATTAAAAACCCAAAATTAAATTTGTATTTTGTTTTCATTTTGTGTGTTTTGTGTTTTCTTACTCTTCTTTTTATGACTGACCTAACTTGAATTACAAGAAGAAAATAAATGTGGAAAAAGGGGCGTTTGCCCGCACAATGGCCTCAGCAGGAAAAGCTGCTAAGAAAAATGTTCAAAATTAATTTCAAAACTACCATTCACCCTATTTGTATATAATCATTTAAGGAAGTCCAAAAACCTTTTAAATCATTGTCAACGAGTTGATCTTGAAAAGTTGTTTAAATTAAGAAGTTCTTATCACGATTTCGGAAAAAAAAAGCCTATACGTTGGCAGAGTTAAGAAATTGTTAATTATATATTTTGTATACTCATTTTTCAATGTTTCCGACACTTGATTAATGATTTGAAAATAACAAAAAAAAAAGAAGAAAAGATCTACAACCAAACCCTGTAAAATTAATATCATGCGAAACGAGTAATGTATGATTTAAGACATTCTTTCATTCTGATAATAAAAACTTTCAAAAGTCAATTTTGTTTGCTCTGAAAATGTCATTGCTTTAATTTCAAAAATATGAACAGATTATTTTCAGTTGCTTAACTGATTTTAGGAAAAGTTGTAAAACATTCAACCCAAACAATAACAAAAACGAAATATATATATATTTAGGTCTGACAACTTGTCCGCCAAGAGTCTTTATTCCTTATGTAACTTAAGCTATGTGAAAAATATGGAATTTTGCATTGTATTACTTTAAGCTGTGTCCTTAAATTACCGCTAATTCTGTAGAAAATGTTTTAACTCTTGAACTAAGCCTTCTAAGTAAAAGGATAGATCGAAAAACTATGTTTATTAACCAAACACTCTTATTTTGCTTTGTTTTAAGTTAAGTAGAACTGGAGGACCTCAGATCGCTAATATTTGTTGGGGAAAAACAAATCTAAGAAGTTAACATAAGTTTTTATACACTTGCAGCCCTAAATATATCCCAAAAATGTTCTAAATACAAAAATTTGGCTGGCAAACTTTAAACAAAAAAAATGTTTTTTCCCATAGAAACTTTTTGTTTAATTGTTTCTATGCAAGCTATACGATATAGTAGTCCTATCCTTACATTTTTTACAGAATTTTTACAATAGTTGTAAACCTGAAAAAAATTACACTTTTAAATTAAAAAACTTAAGAAACAAAAAAAGTTTTTGGTTCAGCCCATCGTTCCTATGGCAGCTATTTGTTATACTAAACCGATCCAGCCAGTTCAAAATTTAAGTTGCTTTTGGCAATAACAAGCTTTTATACCAAATCTCGTATCTTTTAAACTGAGAGCTTCAAAGATGTAAAAAAAAACATATATCGACTTGGCTCCTATTCCTGTTTAAGAATATATTTACTTTATAAAGTTGAAAACATCTACTTCAATTTTATAAAACCTTCTGCAAGGGTATAATAACCCAAGTAATTTTCTAACAGAATAATCAATTGGTAAAACAAAAAGAATAACAGAGACAAACAGAGAGCGATAATCGATCACATTTTCTATCCTGGAAATTATTTTTTTCTCACATTTCTGAAAGCAATTGGTGTCTTCTTCTGTTAAGTTTCATTTGGAGAAGATTTTTGACCATTATTTCATACCAATCACCCCACTGTGCCTTTGGTTGGAAACGCAATTGGTAAGTTTTGAGCAGCTTCTTGATAATATTGCAAATAATTTTCTTTTTTATGTTGATTATTTTTTGGGTGGACTACCTGCTCTGCCCTGTGACTTTCCCCTTGGTTTTCACCTGGAAATGCCCTGCGAACGGTTTGAGTTTTGCTGCTCCGGCTGATGCTGCTGCTGCTGCTGCTGCTTACTTATTCTCTTGCTCCCTTTTTACAGCATTTTTTATGAAGTTCGTTTTCATTTGTTGTTGGTCGGGCCCATCATATTTTAATGTGGCAGGATTCGCGCGGCTTTTTCTATGTTTCAAATGATTCTCAAGAGAGATTTACAGTTCGTGATTTTATTGGTTTCGTTTCTTGCGTTGGTTTTTTCATTTGGGGTTGAACATTTTCAGGTGGATGGGTATGGGGAGTTTTGTCTGTTGAAGATTGAAATGGAAAATCTTGAGGCAATTCTTTAATGCAATTGTGTTGCCTGGCATTTTAATTAACGCTCTCTTAAGTCTCCTCGGTCCCTGTATTAACTTTGGCCTAAGCCGTTTTTAATTTCTCTAGTCAGTCGTCGTGGCCGGGTCGTCTGGTGGCTCACATAATTGAATTAGCCAAGAACAACGACAATGCAGCGGAACCTTCTTTCATGCTGTGTTATCCTTGATAATTAATTTAGACGCCCATTGTCCAGTGGACACTTCAGACTACTAGACTTCCACACGAAAATCCCTTGCCATTTCACATCACGTGCCACTCTTTATGTCGTTTTTTTTTGCCTTCCATAAATCGCCACACACACACTCACATACAAAGTTGACCAGTGTCCCTCCCCTGCCAAAAAAAAAAATAAGACTACCTAAAAGGGGCGAAATGCAGAAAAAATAGTGTAGAGGATTCCCCGTTTTTATGGGATAAAAATGAAGCGGCAATTTTGACAACGCACGTTCGTTCGTTCGTTCGAGAAGTCTCTCTCTTCTGGCCTGGCCTTCAGGTCAGGTCATGCCGCTTGCATATGGAACTACAAAAAAAAGAGAGAGGCAGACAGACAGAGAGACAGGTACAAGATGCACACGTAGCACGCATTCGCATTGAAAGTCAACATCAACTTGCCTTACCAAACTAAAAATGGCATCACCTTTCGCTGGGGGTCGGTTCCCAAATTGAGTTTATAGCTTACGCTTACAACACTGTAACTGTAGCTATACCTATTCCAATACCTATATCTATATATATATACATATATTTTGTGTGTGTGTGTGTGTGTGTGTGTGTGTGTGGTAGCGATCATAATTAAATGTCAAAAATGACGCTACGTGCAGAGCAAGCCAAATCAGCTAACTGAAAGCCGAAAAAAGAAAAAAAAAAAAAGAAAAGTAATGCCAAAGGAACCTGAGCATCTTTTGGCTATGCCATGTAAAATATGAAAAAGTAGAAAAGTCCTTTTTTTTGTCTTTTTTGCAATTTGATTGGACAGAATGCGACATTCTAAAAGGTAGGAAAAGGTTGAAACGTTTTTATTTTTAGAAACTAAAAACAAAAGGCCTTAAAAATCTCAACAAACAAGATAAGTAAATTTTCATTGATTTTGACTCTTCCCGTAAAATGTGAAGAATGTCGATAGGTTAATATGTATATTGAACTCAGAAATAAGGGAAGATAAAAGTAACGAGAATTACATATGTAAAATTGTTTGGCTTTTCTTCCTGGCCTGGCGCATTTAATCTTAAGCCAAGCAACAAAAAAAAACCTGCTACACAAAAGAAAAATTTTTAAAATTTATAGCAAACAAGAAAAGGATTCAATAATTTTGGCTTTGGAAATTTAGATTCCTTCGACGATTATTCAGCCTTATGCAGATCTCAAGCTAAAACATGCCCACGAAATGACATCTAAAGCCCATATCTATTTTGAAAAAAAATCTTTCAAGTTTTTTAAAGAAAAATGCCTTATTGACATCAACTAGGAAAAATTGCCTATTTTCAGGCAATAGATTTTGGTGAGGCAGCCAAATCTCTTGGTTTGCATACTTTTCGTCCGAGAAATTTATAGTGGAAATTTTATAGCACTTTTTTAATAAATTCGTAGGCCTATTTACACGCAACAAAAATATTTTATGGTATAAAAAACTATGCGTAGAATGAAATATTTTAATAAATTTATTTATAACGTAAGTAATTACCAAAGTGTAAAGCAATATTAGTATAAAATGTGATTCATAGCTCCAAATCTGCCATTTGTTTAAAATTATTGAAAAAAAAAGTTTTTGAAGCAAAGTGCATTTTAATCATTAAGTTCATAGATAAATTATGTTCCAATTAAAAATTTAATCACATCAATTTACTTATTTCTTTGAAAACTAATGAGACAATACGTTCCTAATTTTTTTTGAGATGAAAAATATCGTAATAACAATTACAACAACAAATACTATTACACATGTAAGTAGGCAAGTATATGTATAAGAAATTTTGTTATAATTTATATTATGTTATATATTTGAAATTTTTTTTTAAATATTGTCCTTTTTTTATACATATCTTTTGTAGTATAATACTTTATTTATTTTTAAGATTTTCGATTGTGGTCAGATATTTCATTAAAATTAAGTTATTGTGAGAGCATGGGTACATGGGGCTTTCCACGTTTACCTTGATAAATCCAACATTATTTTAGTCTTGGACTCACAATTGTATTTTTTCAAGCCAAATATGAATAACTCCCTAACTCCATCAACGAGTGAGTGAGTAAATGAAATTGTTCATTGATTAAAAGTGAGTAAACTGATTTATTTCAATGAGTCGTTTGACCCAACATTCATGGGGAAGCCTATTTTAAGCTCCTCAATCTAGTGAAGAAAAGAATCTTCAACTTATACTGAATAAATCTAATAAATGTGTGTAATAAGCTAATTTTCCTGATAGTTTGACAAATTGTATTTTCCTCTTTTTTATTTCTTTTGCTTTTATAACAACATTTTTTCCTCTGCCAAATAAGTTTTTGGTAAACAAATTTAGCAAAACTTTCTCACGGTAATGTCAATTTATAATTTGCTCTATTATCAACAATAACCATTTGTAATCGTTTAATTTAGGTGAATAAAACTTTTATGCAAAAGTACAAGAAAATAACAAAAAATTTCAGTAAAAGTAATTTAACATTGGAGCTGGAGCTGCTGGTAGTTTTGTATAAAACTCTCGAAAAAGTAGCTGGCAACAAACAATTTAAAGTTTTTTTCTTATTTTTATTTGTTGATGTTGCCATCAGCACACCTCCCAGCCTCAGTCCCACCCCCAGTGCAAAACCCTCAATATGTATTGTACTTTTTTTTTTTATTGCCATTCTTTATTATTTGTGGCTGTTGTTGTTGTTGTTGTTGTTGTTGTTGCATATGCATATTATGCCCTGGAGGCATAGAACTACATACAAACTACCTCATACCAGGACTAGGAGAAGAGAGGATGCTTGGGTTATGAAAAAGTACTTAACGTGCACAAAACTTATGTGCCAAGAGACGGGGTTTTTTTTTTTTTTTTTGAGTTGCTCGAGCAAAAGTTACAACGACATACCAATTTTTCAAAAGAGGGCTAGAGAACCATAGTGGAGTGTGAGTCTTCTTGGCAAGCTTATAAAATATTGCCAATAATACGAATGTTAGAGTAGCGGGCTAGTGCCATTCCCTTTCGCTCCCCTGTCTCATGATTCTTTTGTATGTTACTCACTCAGCGTCAGAGACAAACTTTCTTAACGCAAAACGCATTTTTCAATTGCAAACTTTTTAATGCACACTCTTTGTGCATAAACAAAGTAGCACACACAAGCAGACCCCACAAAAATTGTCTAGAGATGACAGATCTCAAATCTCAATCAAAAGAATGCTATTCCCTTTCAAGCTTGAGTTGGCTATCCAAGTAGAATTTTTAACCAAATCGAACTCTTATCAAAATTCTATTTCGACAAATAGTGTCAAAAATCTATATTCAGATTTAAATTTGATTAAAGTCAGATATAATTTCCTTCAATAAGTGCAAAACTATCACAAACAATTGTCCAACACTTTGCTGAAAACACAGAAGCAAAATGTAGGCCAAATACTTCGCAGCTTATAGCTCGGCCTCAAAGTGCCTCCTAAACCTTTCCATAAAAAATATCTTGCTCCAAATTAATGATATTTTACTTGAAAATTGATTAGTGAAAATGGGTTACACCACTCAGAATTCGTTCTACTCGTGTTACCGAGCGATCATCGAAGCACTGCGCCCTCAAAGAGGGCACTGCGCAAAACCTCACGCTGCCGAATAGAACGATTCAACTCATCAACGCGGGTGTAAATGGCTTTCTTTCAATGTGAAAGTAAGTGAAGACTGACTACAGAAATGATCCTGTGAAGTATAGTCTTAAATTTTCACTGCCAACCAATGGCCTCTTCATGCTGATCGAGCTAGAACCAGTTGAGAATTCTAAGAAGGCGAATGAGAAAAAACAAATAACTTGTGGGGTGGGCTATGTTAATCAATGCCAACACTTTGTCGCTGAGGCCTACAAATAGAATTACTTGAATCTTGTTAGCTACGAGTGATCAGAAAATTACAACTTAAATAAAATAAAAATAAAAGTGAATCGAAATCAAAGCAAAAAAAGTTTCCCACTTGGCAGCGGTGGGATTCGAACCCACGCCTCCGAGGAGACTGGTGCCTTAAACCAGCGCCTTAGACCGCTCGGCCACGCTACCATATGTCACAAGCGAGACAAATGACACAAAAATGGAAACGCCTCTGACTGTATGTGAAAATTCTAACAATTAAAACCTTTTAGAATTTTCCTCATTGTGTTTCTATGCGGCCTTTTAAGTCATTTTAGAAGAGCCTTTATTTTAGTTCCTTTTTTTTTTGTTTCTTAGCTCTTTGTTTTATCTATTAAACTATTTTGTTAAGTCATTCATTGTCATTAAAGTTCTGTGGCTGCCACACAGCATATCAATTGAGGAAGCTAGACTATTCGCTAGAACTTTTGGAATGCGCCCATTGTTTAGTTCCTTTGGCATTTCTATTTGTCACTCAGGGGCGTAACAAAATTATCATTAAGGGGGAGCAAAGACTATTCAGCAAATTATTTGGACTAGCTTAGCTTTGGATTAAATGCCTTTTTTATTTCATTAAGAATTTAGTAAGACATAGAACAGAAAAAATACTTACTCCACCCCATTGCTTGCTAATAAGTTTTTCATCTGCCGGATATCTTTGATTTTCGTGCAATTTTTCACTTTCACTCAAACACACACAAAAAAAAGACAACAAAAAAATGGCCAAATTGCTGGCAGATACATTTCACACACAAAACTCACGACCACACCATAACACTTGATTGTTGAAAAAATAATTTATATAATTTACTATTTCATATTTATTAGACCGTAACTACTTTAACTTAACAAACATTTTGGCATGCGAATTTGAATAACCGGAAATCCGTGATCTCAAGAATAAGAGAGAACTCTCTCACTTTTGCAAGTGTAAAGAGAGGACTATTACCTTAAGAGCTTGAGCTTGACACCAAAGGAAATCGAATGCCAAAACAAAAGAATGTCTACTAATATTTTATAGTTTTAGTTACTAATTTACTTAAGGCAAATCTAACTGCTCTTTTTATATTTTCATTAAATTTATGACAAAACAAAAAAAAGCGCAACTAATGTTGGTTCTACGTGTGACTGCAATGCCCTTAAGAGAGAACAAAAAAGGCTTAAGAGAGAATGTGAACTGTATAAGGCATTGCGAAAAAAGGTGAGCGAAAGGAAAGGCGATATATGTACATAGTTCTTACCCATACAGGCAAACAATCAGTTCGGCTACTTTCGGTGTGAATAACCGAACGTAGCATGCCTGAACATGCTCGAGTTTAAGGCTTGACCGAAAGCGAGTAAAAGAGAGGTAGAGACAATTTTTTATGTGGGCAGCGATCAACACTGCTAAGCTGTTGTTACCGCTTGTTCCTTTTTTATTCTCTCTTGCACTTATACATACATGCATATGTAGTACATATGTACATATGTTGTACGTGTAAAAATTGTTGCAGTGCTATTTGATGGCCAAAATAAAGTATATTAAATTAAATTGTTTACATAGATACATACATACATACATATGTATGTAATTCACTTGAAGAGTCAACTAATTCAATTTAAAAAAAAGATTTAATATGTAAGTTCTTTCGTTAAATTATAAATTTATAAAATGTGCCTCTTAAGCATCTATGTACATACATATGTACATAAATATTGGGCAAGTTATTGAAGTTTTTTTTAACAAAAATTATTCAACAATCTTTTAGTTTACTCAGAGAAAAGAATGTCCTTATAGGAAAGACACTGAAATTGGAGTAAAATTTTTTTTCGATTAGAAATTAAAAGCGCAATAGAAGTTGAAATACATATGTACATATTTCAATGTTGGCCCCTTTTTGGCGACCACTCACTAACCACGTCACTGTTTCTCAATTGTTTGAAAATTTAATTTAAATCGGACATGAATGCCTCCTATATAACAATAGACATACACAACTCACTCCGACCACATTCCTCTCCTGATAATGCCCGCAATTAACTCCATTAGCATTTCCACCTGCTGCTGATGCTGCTGATGCTATGTAGGTACATAGTACGTGATTTTTTACATTTGCCATTTGTCTGCGTCTGGGGCTACAGGAAAAATTGAACAATTTTACAATTATTTTCGCCCTTATTGTTTAAATTTGTATAAATTTCACGTGTGTGTGTGTGTGCCAAAATATTTTCTATGCTGACTTTTCGCTCGACCTTTTTTTTGGTGGCATTTTAATGAAACCGCAAATGCTGCAAACCTAAAACCCAATCCCCTCTCCCCACCACCCCCCACTTACTCTCATATTGCTGCTCCCCCATAAGGCGAATATACCCTTTTTTGGCAAACCGCAGACTTTGTTTTTGCTTTCCACCATGTCGCCTTCAGCTCCCGTGCAAAGATTTTTATTGCAATTTTCTAATTTCATTGCGGATGCTTCGTCTTTTTGCCGGCTCCTTCTTCTGATTGTTGTCGCCGGGTTCACTTTATGGCTGGCAAATTGTTGCTGTGGTTGCACATGTAAAAGGCAGGCGTTCCATCTCCCTCTCTCTCTTTCCCCCTCTTCAACCTGTCACGCATAAATTCGCATTTTCATTTGAATTTTAAACGCATTTCTAAACCAAAGCTGTCCAAGTAAAAATGCTGACAGTTTTGCAAAACAAGACAAATATAAAAAAAAACATACATATACATATAGAAAATAGAAAACATAACCAAAGAAGACTTTCGTGTGCAGAACTTCTTATACCCTTAAACGTCCTTGAGTATTTAATCAAGAGATGTAACAGTAATTAAATTTCTTTAAATAGATACATACATAGATTAATACATGTACATATATCCTATAAAGACTTATGAAGACCATTTCCTATTCCTTTCCCTATCGCATAGATCTGTGACAAGTAAAAGCTGCAAATAGTAATACTCTTTCTCTAAAGGGCATATAGAAATAATAAACATTTTAATGCAGAAGAAGGCTTGCTAGAAACAAGAAACTGTTGCAAACTGTTTCCTTAAATTGATTTCGTTTGATTGACATTTTGTTTTCTCCTTCGCTTTCTGAATGAGCGCATTTATATGCGACGCAGTATGGAAAGCAGCAAAATAAAGGCAAGGTGTTGCCTTCCCATACGGTTATGCAATGGGTGTGTGCTTGGTCGGCGGGTGGTGGGTGGGGTTAGCTCATAAAAGTAGTGAAATATCAATATGAAGCTACATATCACACACACAAAACACAGGGTTTTTCGTTTTTGTGTCATTTGTCTTGGTCGAAACATATGGTAGCGTGGCCGAGCGGTCTAAGGCGCTGGTTTAAGGCACCAGTCTCCTCGGAGGCGTGGGTTCGAATCCCACCGCTGCCAAGTGGGAAACTTTTTTTGCTTTGATTTTAATTCACTATTATTTTTATTTTATTTAAGTTGTAATTTTCTGATCACTCGTAGCTGACAAGATTCAAGTAATTCTATTTGTAGGCCTCAGCGACAAAGTGTTGGCTTTGATTAACATAGCCCACCCCACAAGTTATTTGTTTTTTCTCATTCGCCTTCTTAGAATTCCCAACTGGTTCTAGCTCGATCAGCATGAAGAGGCCATTGCTTGGCAGTGAAAATTTAAGACTATACTTCACAGGATCATTTCTGTAGTCAGTCTTCACTTACTTTCACATTGAAAGAAAGCCATTTACACCCGCGTTGATGAGTTGAATCGTTCTATTCGGCAGCGTGAGGTTTTGCGCAGTGCCCTCTTTGAGGGCGCAGTGCTTCGATGATCGCTCGGTAACACGAGTAGGACGAATTCTGAGTGGTGTAACCCATTTTCAATAATCAATTTCATATTAAAAATTAGGTAGGGGTGAGATAAAACGCTATTATTATATATTAATTAGTGAGGGTGTTGGAAGCTTTGAAGTGCTTTGCAGTACGTTTTGCTTCTTTGTGTTAAGCAACGATTTTTGCTTTGCTCTTGTACAATTTCTATATTTCATCATTTGTATGATTTTCGTTTCTATACAAATTTTGTTTTAATTACACAAATATAATAAATGAATTACAAAAATAAAATTAGGATGTTAATGATGCAGAAATATTTGTGTAAAAGTTTCCGGTGCTTTCCACATTAATCCTTTTTTTTTTACTCTTTTTATAATAACAATTTAAATATATTCTGCAATCTGGTAGTCATTTGAAAACTTCATATACATTTTCTTAAATTTTTTTTTTTTTAATAAGGGCTAGGAAGAAAGGGTTTTATTCGCAGTGAAGTTTACTTTATCAGAAGTTACCTGAGAAAATTTTAAAGACAGTTAAAGCTTACTTAAAATTACTTGATAGATTTTATGAGAACAAATTGACTTTTGCTTTGGTTACTAGCTTTTAGCCTTATTTTCGTTGCATAGGCGAGAAATTTGTCTAATACACTAGTTGATACTCTCAAGGATAACTTGAAAAAAGCAAAAAAAAAACACTAGTTTAACTACTTAGTTTAAATTTAACTAGCTAAATAAGTGCTTAACTCATTTATAATATTTTGAGTAGTAGTTTTCTTAAAAAAGTCATTTAAAATTTTAGGTAAAGCCTCCAGGACATTAGCTACTTTGTACCTTAATTTGGTTAGAATGACCTAGAATTTATAGTATTTGGTGAGTGTAGCTTTCTAGCAAAAATAGTCGAAGATTTTTGTGTAAAGAGTGAGGCAGAGACAGAGAGAGAGAGAGAGAGAGACAGAGTAAAAGTGTATGAGTTTTTTGTGCTCTTTGTTTTGAACCTTTTCCTTTTTTTTTTTTGTAATTGTTATTTTGCGTTGTTTTTGGTAGAGCAATTAAAACTGCACTTAGTTGAGTGCGGGCCCTTTGCCACTGTTGTTTGTAGCCAGTTTGAAGTGTTTTTGTTGCACGTTGACATTGCCACCAACTTGAACCTTTCATTTCCACTTGCCCCTTGCCCCAATCAGCTAAGCAACCGACCAACAAACGTTCGCGTTGTAAAGCATTTTACATTGTGTTTTTTTTTTTGTTGTTCAAGTGCGCTTCGTGCTCAAGACGACTCTAAAAAGTGCAAATTTTAATCAAATTTTGCTAATTGGTGGGTGGTTGGAGGCCGATTTTCTCTAATTACTTGACCCTTGAGCGGGTGATGGGCGTGATTTTGCATTAATTTGCAGATGACATGAACTATTCCTATAACAACTCAGGTGTATAAATATTTAAGAATTGCCGCAGAAGAACAATTAAGTGCAATGTGTGTGTTCCTTTTTTGGTTGTGTGTGTGTATGTTTTAGGACCTCAAGGGTCCTCTTTACACGACATGACACGTAGGGGAAATTTATTTAAGCAATGCAAAGCAAATACAAATATGTACACACACATTTCAAATGCGATACCTAAGGGGGCAAGCCCAAGGAAAAAAGGAAGAAGAAACCAAGCAGAAAAAGAAATTGACATCATCATTATCATCAATGTGGGGAGAAATGGAGGACGAGTTGGAGGCCAATCGATGCTATTGCTGCTCCTGCTGCTTCTGCTGATGGTGTAATTGATGTCTTTGCGACATGCTTTCCCAAAGTGTTTACGTTGAGAATTACCCCAAAAGAGCCTTTCATGTGTGTGTGTGTATGCTTTTCTCTCTCTCTCTCTCTCTCTAACTCTGTGTCTCGGTGGGTGTGTGTGCCGGGGGGGCGTGTCACGCCCACAGCTAGTTGACAGGCTGTGGCATTTACGTGCACTTAATGAAATGTGCCCCAAAATGGAAGCACGTTTCAAGCATCTATTTAATGAGCCCTTCCCTTACTGCACTTACGCAAGGAATTTTACTTACATTTTGTTTCTTGTGGGTGTTTTTTTTTTTGGGCGGTTTTTGGTCGGTTTTTGGCTCATGAAATTTTTAAATGTCGCAGTGTAAATTCAATTTAATTTGTCGGAATTTCATAGTAATCAGTAGCAGTTGCAACTGTGCATTATTCATTCATTCGGCACTCACATTCATCCCGTGGTGCACTCACTAAGCTCCACAAAGCTGGATGCCAAAAAAGAAAAAGAAAAAAAAGAAAGAAGAACCTTCTACCTTCCTGTTCCTCTTCCTATTTCTGCATATCCTTCTATTGTGTGTGGCTTGAGACACAACCGCAGTTTCAAATTCAACTCTGAAAACGTACATACATATGTGGTGTGTGTGTGTGTGTGTGTGTGTGTGGTGTGTGCTTTCAGCAAAACAAAATGCGATTAAATGTGTGGAAAATACGTATTTGTATACCTTCTACGACTAACCACAGTGTTGAGGTTAAAGGCAACGTCTTGTTTGCACATGTCTCGCTGGGGGGCACCCCTCACCCAATTCCAATGCCGCCCCCCGCCCCCACTCTATTGTACGTTAGAAAGTCATGGATAAAAGGTTAAAAAAGGATCTAAAACCCGAAGGTGCAAAAATGCGTTAAACATAACATGCTAATTCCTGTTGCCTGCAGCTTGAATCTTTCACCTGGCCAGAATCCCTTCACCTCAAACCCAACTCCAACTCCAACTTCAACCTCAACTTCAATCCGTACGCCCATTTTAAGCTACCCAAGGGAACGACTGAATCGTTGCCTTACTGTAATATGAGCGTTTTGTGTGCCATTTCATGTTGAAGTTTTTCTCTCTTCTATTCATTTTGCTTTTTCTTTATACAATTTTTTGTGTCTATGTGTGTGTGTGTGTGTATGTGGAAAGTTTTGTGGTTCCTGTTGAACAGTCGGGAAGGGGGCGGGCCATGATGTTGTCTAACTTGACTTGAAGAGAATTACAAGAAAAAAAGAAGTGTTTCCTGCGATCGAAAAGAACTAACTGCAAAGCTAAGAAAAATTAAAAAAGTCGTTTTCTAGTCTAGAATATCAACATTTTATCTACATTCAAATGTTTTAAATATTTAAAAACAACTCCCTAAAATGTTTTTATAGTCTTTTAAAAGTTATAGTTCTTTCCAATCAGAGCCATCAATTTTAAAAAATAGTCCTTCCAAAACGATAGCCCTAAAATCTAAATTCTAAACTCCGGAAATTTAGTAAAACTATTCTTAATATCACCAAAAAATTAACATTTCGACTTTGAATTGTTTTTAAAGGTTTTTATAGGTAAAAAATTGATATAGAAATGAAACTTATTGCTAGTTGCCATAATTTTAAAGTGCATTTTTTGTTTATTTCCATATTTTTATATATCGTTTTGTGCCAAAAACCTTTTTTTTTAGTTAATGATGTCTAGAGAAGTGAAAGTTGGTTAAGAGGTCCTTTTCCACTTGTCCACTTTAACGTTCCACATTTAACCTAAAGCCTTGAATTTTTATCAATAAATACTAAAAATATTAAATTTTGTTAAGGAAGAAAATTTCCTTTTCGAAAGTTTTTTTTTGAATAAAATAAATGATTTAATTATTTACCAATGCGAGAATACCCTTAATTATTTGATAAGAAGAGAGAGCTTTTATTTGTGATTGTGCTTTCGGTCTCTCTCCCTGTTGCCTCACACGTGAATGTGAAGCAACCAGTGGAACTGTCGCCCGGCGTTTTATCAGATGGAGAATCCCAAGAATAATGCGAAAACCCTAATGAGCAGACCCGCTGTTCGCATAGGAATCGTTGTGCTTGTGGTCCACACTGTTCTCTGGCTGGGATGGAATGCAACAACGAACACAAATCGATCAGCTGAAGCTACTAGCCAAGTTAATGCCCAACACGAACGTCTGCGAGCTGCCTTAGAGCAGAAATAATAATAGGGTAAATCTTCAACTGTGATGTAACTAAAAGAAACAAACAATCTGATAAAGTGCATCGGAGGAAATGTTAATATTGATAAGTAACAAAAAAGTACCCAAAAGTTATAAATAAATGTATGAAGTAAGCGTAAGAAATGTGCAAGAAAATTGTGTGTTAACAAATACTTAAATAAATTAAAGCTTTGTGTATAAGTAAATAAACAATGCAAAATTTTTGGTTCGATTGCTGATAGCAGAGCCGCAAAAGCTTATTTTGTTCATTTAGAAACTAGAGGTGGGAGCGTGATCACAAATAATTTATACGAAAGCTCATTTGGAGTTTGCTATTTTTGGGTTATTTATTGTAAAGAGAATAGATTTATGAAATCTGTATTAGATCAATAGATATTTATCTCGTTGTTAGTTTAAAACGTTTTAAAAAGCTCTTAAACCTTATTTTATGATTCATTATGGGATCTAAAACATACAAATTTAGCGACTTAAAGTCTTAAACTTAAATCAATCACAAAGTGTTTATTATTCAAAACCCCACGTCAGACAAAACTGATGTCAAACATGTTAAATTTCCATAAACAAAAAAAAAGAAAGAAAGAAGATTTTTAAGCTTCCTATACTTACCTCTTATAAAAAAAAGTATCTATGATTTTGTTATTTTGAGATTAAAGCTTAAAAAACACATGAGTAGGCTTTCTCAGATTTCTTTTCAAAGAGAGCATTGCAATTTTTTATAATACTTAACATTTTTGTAGTCCATAAGACTAATTATTTAGGTTGTTTTTATTTTATTGGCTTCATTTACTTCATAGATTCATATAGTTTTCAGTATGATTTTTCAATATTCACCATCATGAGCATCGATTTGTGTCTCAACAAGCTTAAACCAAGCTCACATTGTCATCTCTAACTAGATCACAAATCTCGCCAGTGAAAGCTTCTTCTTAGGCTCTAGACTTGAAGCTTGAAAACTTGGTTTTAGTATAACATCAAGTTCTGAATAGTCGTTAAGAGCTCAAAGTTGTTTTTCATTGTATTTATTTTGGCTTTTTTTTTTTTGGTTTTATCTCGTGTATCTGCCTAACTCGCAATGTCGTCAACACGTTCCAATCGGTCTTTGCTTTGGGTACTTTGGGGTTTACTGATGATGATGATAATGATGATGCAGAGCTGGCCATGTGATGCCTCACCAGCCAAGGCCATCCGTTTGGAGCCAGCACCAGGAATTATGTCCATCAACGGGACCCAAACGGATATTGTGCTCCAGTCTGTGTTCGAGGTGCCAAAGACCTGCAAAGAAGGCATGGTTCTAACTGATTTCGGTGGCCATCAAAGATGCCGACCAAAGGCCTAAAATAATTTGTCTTATTTTCTTTGTAAATAAAGTTTGCTTTTAGCCATTCTGAACACAAAAGTGAAATTTTTTGTAAAAAAGTGTGTTATGCATAACAGCTGCCAGTTTTAATTGATTTTTTTTAAAGAATTTTGTAGATTTTCAGGGTTGCGTTAAAGTTTTGGGACACTAAACATGCAATCGGAATCATTCTGATACCCCAAAGATTGCTTTCAAATTAATTTGTATCTTTTATGTTTGAGGGTTAACACCTAAATCAAAAGTAGTTTAGAGAATATTTGATAACTTTTCCAAAAAGAAAAATGTTTTTTTTAATATCAACTTGGCCAATTTATTGCTCTCTCTTTTATTTTTAGTTTTTCACTATGCCTAAATGGGTTTTGGGTTTGCCTTCTGGAATATGCGTTTTAAGTGCTTGTCCCTTATATATATTATATATTTATTTATTCAGATTTACTATCAATACAATCAGTATGGACAGCACCATGGGCTTAGCGAAGAGGGGGAAAGGAAGAGCCGTTGCTCCAGCCTAATCAAAACAGTTTCATAAGATCCGACAACAGATCTCCTTTTAAGTAAGGTTCTGGCTTTCGCCTCGGTGCGTTCTATAGAAAGTACAGATAGTTGAACGAAATGCTTATCCGTATTAATATTTTGGAACATTTTCTGTTTTGTTTTTTTGTACTCTTTTGGTCCTCATCTGGTCTTCGTGACCGTTTGGTCTCTTTCTTGGGAAGATTCCTTGTGTTCCATGCCAAATAAGGCCTTTTATATTACTTAACTCTGATGATTACCTACTAAAGTGAGAGTTGTCAAATGAGTAGACCAAATTTAATATATTCCCTCTATTTTGGGTACTGCAAATCGAATTGCATCATTAGTTTTAAATGTTATCAAAAAATGATTGATTAAAGTACTTCCTCAAGGTTGCCGATTTATCGATAAAGTTACCTGATTTATTGACCGATATTTAGTTTTTTATATTGTTTTTCTTTAGTAAAGTTTCAAAGAGTAAGACAGAGGAGTATAGGAAAGACATCAGGTCTCAATTTCATTTGTTTCTATGTTTTTTTTCTCTCGCTTTTTGTCCACGCCGGGCAAAGAGTTAAAAAAGTAAATAAAAGCAAATTTTTTGCATTTCTCTAGTTGTATTTCGTTTTCACACTTTGCAAATGACGCATGAGTATATTGATATTCAGATTCTCATGAAAAGTTATTGAATTTCACGCAATATTTATGAGTAATTAGGATGATTAATGCAGTTGGTCCTGTTGGTTTTTAGTTCATAGTCTATTCAGTCAATTTATCTCTCAGTTCTGATACTCTTTACACTTTAAAGATTTGGTTGGAATGTAGATAAATTCAAAAGTTAATCATAAATTAATTAAACTATCTTCCCGTACTTTGCCTCCGAGTGGCTCAACAGGACTTTTCAAAAGGAGACAGACTTCATTTTTTATGAAATCTTCCTAAGAATTGTGGATTTATGGGTTTATTGAGAGAGATTTAGTTTTACATTTACATATTCATTAGATTTTTTTAGGCAGGCTTACGGCAATGACCAGCCATAAGGACGAGTCCTTTAGTACAGATTTGCTCGGTCTCAAATAAGCCGCGTTCCCCAAGGGGCACTTCTCCTGCCTGCGTCTTGGGATCTCTTTCGGTGGGTTCTTGTTTCAGACTGGGCGAGATGAAGGTTTCAGTGTTAAATATATTATTGATGGCTTCATCTGTGGAATCCCTTTTGGGTATTCCAGGGCCGGATCGAAAGTCATATTCGGGCTTGAATGTTGGGGCAGAGAAATCCAATTCTTCTTCTGGCTGCGAATTTGCTGGACGAGGCTGAAAGGTGTTCTTTGACTGATCATCTGGAGGCGTTTGGAAGTTAAACCCATTACTACCACCACCGGGCACAGGACGAGGCTGTAAGGTATTGATATTGGACTGGTCAGCTGCTCCACCACCAACTGGACGCGGTGGTTGGAAACCATTCTTAAATGGATCATCAGCACCGCTCGTTGGTTCGGGTTGTTGAACTGGACGCGGCTGTTGGAAACCATTTCCAATTGGATCATTGGCATTATTCGAGCCTTGACTTGGTCTTGGCTGTGTGGGATTGAACGAACCACCAGCACCAGCAACTGGCTGTTGATCTTGGCCAGGACGTGGCTGATAACCATTAAAACCAAATTGATTAGTAGATTCTCCGCCCGTTGGCCTTGGCTGAATGGCACCCGGTTGTCTCCTGGGAAAATCTTGACCTTGAACTGGATTTGTAAATGGTCCACCGAAAGGCATAGGCGGAGATGGTGGACGATCGTAGCCTACGCCGCCATATGGAGGTATCACAGGGCCAAATGAAGGGCCAGGTCCAAACTGAGGTTGGTTAAAATTCGGCTCTCTATGATGATGATTTCCATGTCCAAAACCATGGCCAAATCCATGCCCATGCCCATGTCCATAACCATTTCCACGCCCATTTCCATGCCAATTTCCATGCCCATTACCAAATCCTTGCCTGCAATATAAATGCCATTTATTTCGATTCGATTTCAGCATAGAAAATTCCACTTACCCATATGGGTTGGGCTCGATTGGCCCCTGGGTCTCTACATAGTAACGATTCTCGGGAAAGGCCATTGTTTGGTGCGCATATAGCAGACCTATAACCAGAAGCGATAAGCCTTTCGAAAACATTTTTCAACCTGGGAACACGTTATGTCTCTGTTGTGCATTCAATTCAAACTAAATCCCCACTCATGGACTGTGTGATTATATAGACAATAAATTGAATGAACTTTTAAAC
This sequence comes from Drosophila nebulosa, assembly GCA_024703675.1. Taxonomy (NCBI): domain Eukaryota; kingdom Metazoa; phylum Arthropoda; class Insecta; order Diptera; family Drosophilidae; genus Drosophila; species Drosophila nebulosa. Next base: position 7,545,103 of record CM045725.1, on the reverse strand, counting down.
TGGGTTTTTTTTTTTTGTTCTTCTGATAAGAACTCTTATATTGACCAATTGCAAGATGATGATCGATCTCTTTATAAGAGAAAATCAAAACAAATTTTGTGTTTCGTTTTTTTTTGTTAAATATATTTTTAATAGTATTTCAACTTTCAAGTTGATCTTTAGTATACATTTCGTCTTAGATATAAATTTGATAAGAATTGTTTTTTGTATTCATCTGTTGGAATACGTGACTAAATTGATTCGTTTATATGTGTATATATAGAAATATGATCTAAGCTATTATTACACAATATTGCAGTCGTGTAAGTAGAATGTGGACAAATTTGGGGATTTTTTGTTCGTTTCCTTCTCCGTCTTTCATATTTCGATAGTAACTTCTATCATCAATCATTTGAAATATTTAGTTAATTGTTAGCTTTCATTCTATGCTGGTCTTCTACAACGATTTGCTCGTAGTTCGAAGCCAGCCTTACATTTTGGTAGAGTATCAATAAGTATGCGATTATCTATGCCGGTCAATTCGGTTGTCGACAAATTGTCAGCCTCTGTTGTTAAATTTTCCATAGAATTTGTCGTCTCTGTGGTTGTTGTAGTTGAAATATTTGGGACTCTTGTCGAGCTTGTTGGGGCTTCTTCTGTCGTTGTTTTTGGTAATGCAAATCTATGCTCATCATATTGATTATCTTTTGGGAATACAATGCGATCGTCTGTATATAAACGTGATCCGGCCTTAATGCCGTAAAAACCAAAAACCATCAGCACTAACAGAAACCATCGAGCAGACTGCATTGCCTCAATACCCTCGGAGAGAGTGTCACAGTTACAGATAGCAAAAAAAAAAAAAAACCGACGGAGATGAGTTTCAAAAGGCGTTGGGTCGCTTCTACTGAATGATTGAGACTGTTCACCGAGTCTCAGTTTCGGTCTCAGTCCCAGTCTCTCAGACAGATCATAACCGGCTGCTGCTCAGATCACAGATAAATTTCGTTATTTTTGTTGTTGTTTGATAAAAAGCTTAATGACAAAAGGTAAACAAAAGTAAAGCTTTAACAGCTGATATACATATAACATGAAACTATACTCGACTTGGTAATACCCTCTCATCTGGCCAGTTGTCATTGTCAAAAGTTAAATAAGAGGATCTGACTTATATAACTACTAATTGGAAGTCGTATTAGCAAAGTTTAAATAAAAACAGATTGAAGCAAATCATATTAGATTATAACAAAAGAATTTACCCTTAAAAGAATTTGATCTTTTGATGCTATGGGCAAAGTCTGAGCTAGATAAATCGAATAAAAGAAACTCATTATAATGCTATGGACAAAATCTAAATTTTAAACGTTTAACTTATCTAAAATAAGCTTTCTTTGGATTTTTTTTTGTTTTGTGTAGAAATATTCAAAAATGTAAAACAAAAACAGAAACTTAAAGTTTGTAAGAAGAAATCATTTATGTATCTCTTTTAAAGCTTCACAATCAAAGTATTTCTAATTATTCGAACATAATTAATATAAATAGATGAGATAACTAAGTGGTCTATTTTTTAAGACAATTGGAAAACTAACGGGTTTTTTTAATGCTTGTAAAAATAGTTCTGTCAATAGTTCTAACACTATAATTAATAATTAATAATGAAAATAATATTATTATCCTAAAGAAAAGCCTATTTCAAAGCTTAAAGTATTCAAAGAAAATAAAATCTGAAAGAACTCCCCCAACAAAGTTTTCTATTTTTATGTTATTTAGTTCACACTATATAGAAAATCACTTTTCTATATATATAAAAATGAATGTTTGTCTGTTTGTCATTGAACTCAAAAACTACTTAACCGATTATTATGTAAATTAGTTTAAAGGGTAGAAGATTAGTATGATATGCTCATTGATGCCACTCGCCACCAGGTGGCGCTTTTAAACAATTGTCATGATGTGAAAGAAAACAGAAAAACATCTGCTGGGATAGCTAGTGATAGGATAAATAGTTTTGCCATTATTTAGTTAGATTATTTTTTCCAAAAAAAAGGGAATTCTTTAACCAATGCTAAATTTTATTATTGTTTTTATTAACTCTTTAAAAATGAACTTATTTTTGTCATCATTAAAATTGTTTCTTTTTGTTAATAAGTGAGAAATTCTTAGTAAAAGTCTTAAGCCTTTAAATTGCATTTTTGATATCTTTTCTTTGTTGGTTTCTGTTATCCTTAAGCGTTTTCTTATATGTAGGGAGCAGAAATTTAAGGAAGCAAAAACATATAAAGTCCAATTAACAAACTATATAATCAAAATTGTACATTATTATAAACAAAAAAAGTTCGAAATGAGTTTAAGTTTGTTAAAAACACAACTCGAAAATTTCATATAAAACAAATAAATTTGTTTAGTTTAATTAAACCCATTAACTAAAATGTTAAATACTGAATATAAATGCTGAATAACTAATGACAAAAAAATTATTATGTATATTATCCAGATTTCATTGGCTGTCCAATGGAAATTTTTAACATTTATAATTAATATACCAACAAATAAAATGATAGGAAACCTGGAGAAACTTTAAAAAGCAAAGTACAAAATTTATGACTTCATAAATGGCTTGAACATGAAACAAAAACACAATTAAATAACTAAAAAGGGCATTAAATTCTTCGTCTGTTGTTTTGACCAGTTTAATATACCCTTTGAACGCATTAATTGTAGGGTATAGATGAGCCAAGAAAACAAAAAGAGAAAAACAAGCATTGAGCATTGTTTATATTTGCTCTAGATCTTTATTGACATTGTGTCCACTATATGTATGTTTATGGAGGAAGTGGGTACATCATTTGAGGTAACTAGGCCTCTCGGCGACAATGTTCGCCTACCAACTTGAAGCCCTCCTTGCACCTGGGCAATGTTTCTAGGGTAATACGTGGTCCAATATCTAGATTTTTTCTCTCCGTTGTGGACAAGACATTTTGATTCCATAACTTATTCGTCTCATCCTCTTCTTCGCTTTGCTTAAACACAATCATCTTCTCTTCGCTCAGTTTCACGGTCACATTTTGAGGTCTTCCAGTGGGTTCCTCTTGTTGGCTGGTGGTCTCAGTTTTCATCACTAACGTCGTCTCATTCCTGGTAGTCTCTGGCAGAAGATTTATTCTCGACTCAGTTTCGGGTAAGTGTGTTGGGATTTCTTTAGTAATTTCTGTGACGCTTTCGGTTTTGTTAGGTTTTAGTTTTTCCCCAGAAATTGGAAATACAATGTGACTTTCCGGCACTTTTCGTGCTTCGAAGGAGAAAACCAGCAGCAGTAAATACAATGAAAATCTCAGCTCCCATTTAATTGGCATTGTTAAAAAATTTTGCGACTCTTTTTTTTTTTAATTTTTTGTTGCGATTAGCAAAAACAAAAAAACAATTAAACAAAACACGTTCACTCTCAACTGTTTTGCGTTGAAGACTGAATTCGAGACTTGAGACAGCAGAGTCTCTAGAGTCTAGAGAGGAAGAGAGGAGAGACAGACAATGTACGAGATGGAGAGAAGTTGTCCGGCTTGTAAGTTATACTTAGGTTGGCAGCAAGTGTGCGAATGCTTTGGCGATAAGGTGAAACATGAAACAATCTTCCCGTTTACATAATTTAATTTTTATAATAAGTAGGAATGACTTGAGTAGTTCGAGAGAGAGAGAGAGAGGAAAAGAGAGGGAACGGCACACATAGTGGCAGCGACTAAATTAAAATCGCTGATAAAGCGCAGCTTCAATAGGTGAGTGCATTTAATTGAGCATTGACGTCAATAATGGCATAAAAATACAATATGCAAAGGTTAAAAATAATATCTATGCGGGAATTGTCTCCAGCTTAGTCGGATATCTATTCACAAATCTTATAAACAGGCATCTAGAGAGACTAATCTTAAATTCTATTCATAGTTCAATCTATTAGCCTGGGAAAATTCAATAAAAAGGGCTTTCACTTATTTATAGTAGGGTTACTCAAAACTAACTAAAATGAAGCTTTAATTAAGCTAAATATTTTTGGTTTGGGTATGACAAATTCATATCTAGAGAGTTAAGAGAGCTTTTTAAAAATATATTAAACTGTAGGATGAGAGACAAATTAATCCTCGGCTGACTAGATGACTTACTTATGTAGGCTTTGAAAGAAGCCTAAAGCGGAGTGGACTGTAAATCTGGCACCTAACACACACCACTAATTTCTAAGGATTTAAGTAAATCTTCAGATAAGATCATGAATAAGATTTACTGGCCTATCACAAAGGTCAGGTTAGTTTGAGCCGGTGGGCATTCTGCGAGATGTCTAGCAGCAGAATTGCTGCTATCTAGCGGCGGTTTAGGTCTGTTAGGATACGCACGTTTCGCATTTGCCTATCATAAAGCCCTTTTAACTAAATCTATTGCTCTTTATTCACCACAATTCACCACTATTGACCATTCAACAGTGTGACCATAAGCTTACATGCATTGGCTGTAGGACTTTTACCTAAGTAGTTGGCAACTTTTATTTAAAATGGCCTAACTAAAATTCTGAAAGTGAAATGAATCAAAACCAAATCTAGTAGTAAATGTTCCTAGTATAAATATAAATTAAAAGCCGAACTGCTACAAATCTGTAATTTGTGGTGAAAAAAGACAAATTACAATTTTATAGATATTCCGCTTTTACTTTTTTCTTCTACTAGGTACATTTAAAACTGATCTACAGAGAAATAAGCCTAAAATCTGTAAACCGAAACTGTAAGTCTTACTTTTCAAACCAAAATTAATTCCTTTTGCTCACCACAATTCACCTTTGAACAGTGTGACCATACTCACATAGCTTAAAGGGTCTTTATTTACCTATAAAGAGGCAGATTTCGAAAGGTGAAGAGCCTTTGAGCCTTTGAGCCTTTCCTATTCAATGTCTTTATCAGTGGTAAGAGCGTCCCATTCCCCTGTTGACTCACATACACGGCATACACTCGTGTCGCTTTGATAGTGACACTTTGTCTAATGATGTGGGCTCATTATTCAGTGAAAATCAAAAGACATTTTGCACTATATGTGTGCCTACCACTGATCCATATCGTTGGAACTATATATGTTCCAAGTATTATTATTAGAGCCAACTTAGCTGCCTTTTAACAACGTTATTTGACCATTGATCAGTGTGATCAAAGTTTACCAATTTAGATTTCTTTATTTAACATCATTTCACTTAACTTAAAGTTACTACAAAATTTTTCACAACATGAACATTTGCCATCTTACTTGGCTCGCTTGTGGCAATGTTTGTTAAGCAAAATATATCCTTGAGGACAGCTGACTTCGAATATATTGTAGGGTTTGACCAGCATATCGGTATGATTGTTATGCAATTGATAAACGATGGGCGGCAATTTCATAACCTTTGGATTATCGGTATTAGCCTCAACGATTTCGCTGTCAAAAGCTAAGCCTTGCTCCAAACTATGAGCCAGTAGCAGGACCAGCAAGCAAACCAATTTAAACCAGACCATAATGTTTTGACGGTGTGACTATTGAGAGTCAACTAAATTGAAATCTTTTATGCCATGGATAATTTATGTACATAACTGAAACAAAATTCATCAATGGCTTTTGTGAAAGCCGCTTTTACCAAATATGTACGTAAAGCCAAGTGCCTCTGCTCTTCTCCAAGGTTGAGATCAAAAACTGTTGATAATAATGATGAAAATATTTGCTGTGCTTCTTTCAAACCAAATACAAAACATAAATAACAAAAAAAAAAAACAACAATCAATGCCAAAATGGGAGAGAAGAAAAAGAAGAAGAAGCAGATGCTTTTTTCTGCATCCACAACGACTTTTAATGAAAATGTAGAAAATGGCAGTGCGTAAATTGAAAAGCAAAAGAAAATTGTAAATATTTGCTGATTACTTTTGCCAAAAGTTGCACTGATTAAGAGGTAAAAGTTCTATTACCTTTTCTTTGCCGCACTTCCCCACCTAATGCGGCATTTCAATTAGAGACATTTCCCCTGTTCTTCCCCCCACTTATTGAGTGGGGTTTTTTTTTTTTGTTTGGTATATATAAATATTTAGCATAAATTTTGCATTCCTCATAAATAAATGACAATACTACAACAAGAGGGACCTGCTCTTGCATCAGCTGCCTGTAACCGAAAGAGGCATTAATTTAATGTACTTTTATATGCCAACCCACACGCAGAAAAGGCAGAAAAAAAAAAAAACAAAAAAATGTACTCACAAGACTTGCCAAAAAGGTTTCCAGTATTTAACCCAAGTTTCGTCTCGCTCCCTTTTCATTTGGAATGATTTTTTTTTCTTGTGCCTTTTTTTAAATTATGCCATTTAAAACGACATTTTTACGTATCTATACCCTAACAAACTAGGCGGGTAAGTACGTTATAGCATTTACTTGGTTGACTTAACTTTTAAGTGAAATTATTCTATTATTTGTAGCAAAGTTAGTTTGTTAGTTAGAGGAGATCCTGTACGATGTTACGTTACGTTTCGAGATGAAACTTCTTAAGAAACGTTTTGAATTGACATTTAATGAAAAACGAATTTGGAAATATTTATTATGTTTCAGAAGGAGTAAGGCAAGATCCAACTGACCTTATAGAAGGAGAGGAAGTGTCAAAATTCCTGCTTATTTCTTTAACTACTTTGTTGTTTACTCTATCATGTTGTTTTGTGCTTCAAATGAAGATGTAAATTAACGAAGATTCGAAAGCTCATATGTAGATGAAGCAGTCATTTACTAGCTCTATCTACGAGTTTTAAATATCGGCTTATTTCATTGTTTTCTTCTATTCAAATATTACCCACAGCAACAATCGCTCAATAATAATTCAAACTCCTTTCTAAGCGATATCCTAAGATTTTTGTCCCGAGCTCTTATACTGGCTCAGACTGTAGAGTCTACGGGGATTGAAAGGGGCGAGCATTTACGACCCATTTAAGTTTTCTTCATTTCTTTGTGAAATTTCAGAAAACGCGTGGAAACCTTTTAAAGGGTATTTGCACTTCGCTTATGGAAAATTAGCAACTGATATCATTTTTTTTACTTCCACTTCGCGAAAATTATGTTGAGGGTGGCTTCTATACTGTTTTTCCCTGTTCTTTTATGGTGGTTGAATGGCTTGTGACCTGAATGCGGTTGACAATAGAATTGTCAAAATTATTAGCCTAAATTGCTGACATTTATTAGCAGCTCTGGCTCAGGTTGAGTTTATTTTTTGTTTTTTTTTTTGTTTAAGGATTCTTTACCATTTTGATTAGGCTGCATGGCAAACAGGTTGAGTGATCAATGTTTTGTGTTAGCTTTCAGTTGATTTTTTTGCCCATTGAATTTAGTGAAAAATTTCGATTATTCAGACTAAAAGGCCGCACATAATTTTCAACCGCAACCGCAATTGGCTTTTGGCTACCAACTCAAACCGTAATATAGACCTCAGTACGGGCAGGTCCAGAGACCGTTGTTCGGTCCCCTAAATATGTGGCCATTGTCTGCCATTAGTTAGAAGTCCATTAACGAAAAATGCTCCTGGACACATGTCAATGGAAGTCTGGTGACGCTTCAGGAACGTGCATCATTTACAGGTAGCAGCTGCATTCATGTCCTTCCTGTGACAGAGAGTGAGAGAGAGTGGGGGGAGGGGGAAACTCTACCTAAAATATGTCTACACTTAGAGGAAAGGCTCAACTCGACTCGGCTCCTACGCTGAATGAGTTAATTAAGCGTCTCACGCCAAAAAGCATAATTTAAAGTCATTTATCAGTGATGTAAATTGTATGAGAGTGTGTGTGAGTGTGTGTCTAGGTGTGTGTGTGTGTGCCAGACGAGAACATGGCAGTTTCATTATTACATGCACTGTTTATTAGAAGGGGAGCCATCCAGCTGATACACACATTCACTGACCCAAAGGATTATCCAGCCAAGGGTAGACAGTTGGACACTTGTCGCAGACGCTCATGTAACGCTCTTCACCGGTGGACACTTTACGTACATTGCATTGCCTTGCCTGGCATGTAGTTGTGGGCAGAGTTGGGCATTTTTTGAAGGGTTTACCCAGCACCGGTTTCTTCACGTACTCCAACATGCGCGAAATGCTGGTTAAATAGACATCCGGATACGTGGTCAATACGTGTATGAATCTAAAAAGAACAAAAATTGATAGATTTATGTATCACCTCTTCCTCTCTCTCTCTTACTTTCTAAATGCGGCAAAGTAGTTTCGTCCACGGGCAAACCAAGCTGCATGCAAATACATGCCAAAAGGTGCACGACTGCCCTCGTAGTGGCGATTAAAGTTCTCCAGCATCCAATCGACTAAATCATCAATATTATCATCCGGTGGATAGACACAGGCATCAATCATCGAACAGCTATAGCCCTCCAAATCCGTCCATGTGACCATGGGGTTAACCCAAATGCCTGGTATCGAGGCATCCGGACAGGGGCCAATTTGACAATCCTGCTCTGATAAATAATCCAGGGTATATGGCCACATTGCCGGATCCTTGAACTGTTGCGTTGGCCACGAGCTATCGTAGGTTAAGCCCAATCGACGAGCCGCCTCGAAGGTATTATTACCCGAAATTTGCAAGAATGGCAAACGCATTCCATGCACACTCGTCCGATTTACCTTGGCAAATGTCTCCAGGATATCCAATTGATTACCAAACTCCTTCTCAATGGTGGCCACATCCGCTGTACGCCAATAGTCGGTCCCATCCCCATGACTGAGCGAATGCAAGGCGATCTCATGACCAGCATTATACAGGGCATTGACGCGAACATAATCCGTGTATTCGTGTGACAAGAAGAATGTTCCAGCGGCTGGACAACCATCGGGATTGGTCAGACCATTGAAAATCAATTCATATTGGGCATAATTTACAGCGTTTACAGCATCGTCAAAGGTGATGGTAACAAACTGTTGTAAGAAAACAAAAAAAAGAAAACGATCAATGCTTCAAATGTATCGATTTGCTGTCATCTCTAACATTCGCAGAGCAACCCTGAAACATCTTTTGGCAACAAAAAATGTTGTATTTACTCTTAAAAGAAACGATTTGTTTTCATTTTATTAAAATGCTTAAGAAAAGATAAAGTTCGACCTGAGAACATTAAAAAAGAATCTTTACTACGAGTGGGAAATACTTTCTGGCGATCTATTTGAGTACTATGAAACTATTGTATACAAAATAAAGCGATATATAGACAGTAAAATAATCTTTTGTTTAGTAGCTATGATTAAAAAAAAAAACAGCACAGAAAATGTGTAAAAATTCCAAGCTTTCAAAAGGTTGTTACCAAGTGGTGAAATTTGAAAAGGTTTTTAGAAGTTAGACAAAGTTATACCGGTTCAGTGAGTCAATCAGTTAAAAGGTATACAAATTTATATCGTTTTAGTAAAAGTAAGTTAATGCGTTTTTCAATATATTTAAACACTCGACTAGCTTTTAAAGGATTTGCCTCTAACAGAGCCGTGCTCAAAGTGGGAATTTTTGGGTGTTTAAACTCGCCTATTACTCGGTCAAAATCAGAAACTTATCCTTATTTTACGTTCATGCTAAAATTGTAGATATCTTTTAATTCATTTTTGCTATTCGAAATTATTCAATAGTGCCCCATTATGGCGCCCCACATGCTTAGTCGGTATTTATGAAGAGAATGCCCGAAGGGCCTCCTCTGAGATAGACCCTATGCACGGCCCTGGCCTCAAGGCTCACCTTAGATGGGAAAATGAAGCAGAAATGAAGCTCTAAACAAAAACACGCCCTAATATCCTAATAGCCCTATTATCTGCTAATTATCCAACAGTTTTGAGATAAGGATTTCCAAATAGTATGACTTAGAATTTTGACAGCCTGAAAAACCGTTTAAAACTAAGATGTTTTCGTCTTCTAACTTAAATTTCCAAAGTGATTTGAGAAGCGAGTTTCCTTAAGCACAGATATATCACTATTCAATTCCGCAATCTCAGAAAATGTTACCTGAGGTATCTCATTCTCTTTGCCAGCGAACTTGGAGCGCGGCAAAGTGACACCTGAGCAACGGCAATCGGGCAACTTGCAATTGGCCGCCTTACAGGACTCCGCCTTGAGGAGTGCTCCATCAATTGGTTTGTGCTTAGTCTTGGTCTTCTTTGTCTTGGCCTGGCTGATTATGGCCAATGTGAGTAGAAGGCCTATTAAAAGCCACGTTGAAATATATTTCATGCCGTTGCCGTTGCCGATGTATCCAATTTAAGTAAAATATTTGTACTCAACAGCTGGAAAAAGTCATCGCTGGATTTTATAAGCTTTCTTCTGAAGTGGTTATCTAATCAAAATGTGTGAAGAACATGTACAGCATCACCATTAGCGAGGGTGTGGCACTTCCCCCTTTTGAATTCAGAGAAACCAACAGTTAAGTGATAATTTTTTTTTTTTTGGGTTTTTTTGCTATGAAGAACAAAACTTTCAATTAGAAAATATACGCATAGAGGAAAAGTTTCTTTGCCTCATTAGCATAAAAATCTACAACAAGAACAAGCCGAATGAAGATGAGGAAGAAGTAGTAGCAGAAAGATTTCTGAAGTGGTAAAGTTTTGCACAAATCGGGGAATCGGAAAATAAGCATCGAAGATGCCACAGAGCGAAGGGGAATGACCAAATTATGACAGGTTCTCTTTCGCCCTGAACCACTTGAAATCGTAAACAAGTGCTTTAGTTTTTAAGTGAAAAACTTTCAACATTGTGAAACCGGAAAACTCTTAAAACAATGCGCCAAGTTTTGACTACCAACCCCTAGGACCAAAACCAAGACCAGGACCACGACCAGGATGAAAACAGAACAAGACAAGACAAGAAGAAAATACATTTCAGCCAATCACAAGTGTTGTGTGTGTGTGGAAAAGCTCTGCAGGAAAAGTCAATACAAGATGAAAAGTCAGTCTCAGTCTCAGTCTCAGTCTCAGTTCTTTAATTTTTCGTGCATTGCAACATTGCAACACACAATGCGAATTGCTGCTGCATTCTGCTGCTTTCTTAACTGCTGCCCCTTGGCAACTGAGAATGAAAGGACTCAAAATGTAGCAATTGCATTTGGGGTTGCCGCCTCCAAATTCCAGGTCACGTCCAGGGGGCGTTGCCGGTAGGCGGCCAACCATAACACTTCGTTCACTTCACGGTTCGGCATTGAGCGACTCGTCATCGTTGGTGGCGCCTCTCAGTAGGGGAATTTTGGCTCAACAACTTGCAACATGTTTGAGTGAGTTCGTTTTGTGGTTCGATTTGGTGGGGTAGAAGGGGAGGTTTTTCTATGGCTTATTGAAATTTGATTGACAAGCTGAATGAATGATGATGAATCACACTCACACACACACACACACCACTAGAGACACGCTCATTCGCACACTCACACACTCATTATCAGTCAAAGTAAGTAGTTTTCAAAAGGGCGTTAGGGCGTAAAATCAAAGGCAAAGCAAATGTAAATTTCAAACTTCATTTTTTTGGTTTTCTTCATATGAAGATTTCCCCAGGCGACTGACTAACCAACACGCACGTCTGCACACCAAATGACAAAACTATATCCAATACAGTGAAAATTCGTGAAAAATCTTTTGAAAAAATTCCTAAAAATCCAAGCATGAGCTAAAGCATGGTTTAAGGATTTCTAACAATAAAATATAATTTTGTTCATTTTCAAAATCCATATACCAATATTAAACTCAAACATGATCGCTAAACGCCAGACAGATTACAGATACCAACAACCAAAAAAGGAGAATTCATTTAAAATATGCAAAGCTGCTCAACTGAATATATCTGGATATCGATTGGCTCGAGTTCAAGTCGGATATTAAAATCAGAGGCAGAATCCAAAAGGTAAGCTTAACTATTTTAAGAACCACCCAATTCTATCATCTGCAGACATAAGATATCAGAACAGCAAATATATTTTTAGAAATATATTTTTAAAGATCAAATACAATAAAAGGAACGTTTAGCAATATTTCTTAAATTTTGCAGACAATAAAGTAAAACTTTTTGAATAGTTCTCAAAATTCTAAAAAAAAAGTACTTCATAGAGCGGGAAGCTTATGTATTAACCACAAAGTAATGTAAGTGTGTGAGAGAGACAGAGAGAACTATACGCATGATACAAATTCAAGTAGGAAAGTCGAGCAATTTTTTTGACAGTCATTTATTTGTACGAGTCATCGTACTGTGATCGAGAGAGGGTCGAAACTTAAGCTTGAATTTGTTTTTTTTTTTAAATATTTTCTAATTTAGCACCTTGTTAATTTATTAAAATGTTTAATTAAACTCTAAACTAAACTTTTAGGCAAAATACAAAAGATAAATGGTTGAATGAAATATATATATGATACATACATAAATAGGGTTTCTCTCAAAACTTTTAGATCACTCTTTAGGCAAAATTTCTTAAAAACTTTTCACCTATACTAAACCCTTGAAGAAAAATACGTTTTAGAATTGCAACTATATATAAAAAAATTAATTTCTTACACATTTATTTATAAAATATGTCTTAATCTTTTTTCCTAATCATATTCCTCTTATAGACTGGCAAAAAACATTTGTCGCTGTTTCCTTTTCGACGAGTTTTCACTGTATATATCTAGGGGTGGCTTTTCTGCCAATTTTCGCCATAATCAGGCAAACTAATTTGCATGCCACAAACACGAATCCGTTTGCCTAATCAAATCTAGTCATCACAATTTCCCAGGCTTTTACATTTCAAATAGAAGAAAATGAAACAAAAAAAAAATAAAAGAAATTTTGGCAACCAAAAAAAATTTGAAATAAATAAAAGAAAAAAATCCTTGCAAGCAAAATTATTATGTCACTTGGAAACGAGGCTAAGGCGGAATGGAATAGTGAGCGTCATGCCAAATTTCATGCTGATTTGCAAAAGATTGAGATACGTACCATGCATTACTTGGGCTTGGCCTATTTGGTGCTAAGCCGCAGGCCACAATTGAAACTGAAGGTGCCCCTCTCCACGCTGAACTATGAGGAGGGCCAGCCAGGGGGATTGGCTCTACAGTTGATAATCACCTGTCCGCGGGATTATCCAATGCAGAAGCCCAAAGTGGAGATTGTGGAGAAGCGTAATATAGCAAGAGTTTTGGAGGATGCCCTCCTGGATGAGATTGCTTTGACATTGGATCAACATTTGGGCTTGCAAATGATTGTGCCAGTGGTAACCAGATTGCAGATATTATTGAATGCCGCCCTAAGACGTCAGACAATTGAGGGGGGACACCATTAATTGGACACAACTTTTGGAATTGCATTAACTTATCTTTTATATGCGCGTGCCAAAAAAAAAGAAGCTTTCTAAACACTTCATACTCTCCTCCCTCTGTGTGTGTGTGTGTGTGTGTTGCTTACATTTCCTTCCTGAAATAAACCCAAAGAGAAGCCAAAAAGATACAAACGAACTAGTGTCAGAGACTTCTAAATAGCTTTTGGGCGCATCCTGTTTATGCTTACGCTTCTAGTAGGTACCGGGTTCCGGATGTCTCTGGGTAATTTAGATAGCTGCAACTGCAACAAGGAAAAGTGAACTGCAAAAAAAAAAAAAAAACACATAGACGAAAAATATTTCCTATGTACATATATGCAGCTTAAAGATGACGATGATGATGATGAGTGGAGGATTAGCTCTTGAATTTCAAGTCAACAGATATTTTTCTTTAGAGTTTTCTTCTCTCTTGATGCATGCCCCAAAGGATTTGTGCGTAATGAAAAACTGTCGAAAGGACCAACCAGTCACGGTCAGGTGAGAGTTGGTAGGTCTAAAGCCCACATCAGGAATTGGAAAACGTGGCATTAAAATGGCAAATTTGTGTGCGTCTCAGGACATTCAGGACATTTATGGTTGGCAACTAAACGACGACGCCAGACATTGCCCCATAAAACTGGCGACGCTTCGGCTTGATAAGCGCATAAATCAGCAAACACACAAAAAAAAAAACACAAAAAAATTGTTTGGTTTTTGGTAAACGAAGAAGAAGAAGGGGCAAAAGCCAAGGCCAAGCAAAATGAAATGTCTGAAAGCCTCTGAGCCATCGCCTTCGTCCTGATGTCTAAGGGATGCGTCTTAAAGGGGTGTTGCCCAGAAGGGGCGGGATGGGTTTGTGTCTCTGTCTTGTGGTGGGTTGGCTACTTTTTAATTATTTGTAATGCAGCTGCCAGCTGGATTACTCCTTCCCTTTCTATTATCCCGCTTCCTCCCTTCAGCCGATTGCGAAAGTAATTAATTCGCCAGGTAATTGTCCTCTGTCTCTAAGTGAAATTAACAGGCAAATCCATGAGACAAAACACTTTTGAACACTTGCTCTGTTTACTCCAACTTTTTCAACTCTTTTTTTTCTAACCAACGTTGTGGAAAGTGCATTAAATTTGTTCATAATTAAGTTGCTTTTTTTTGTGACAGATCGAGCAAAAAAATATGAACCAATTGTTTCTACTTTTATGACATTTCCTTATCATTTAAACACAAAGATCCTTAATTGTTTTAATAATTTAACAATATTGAGTTTATGTATGGTTAATCTCTTCTTAACTTTTGATGAATCTAAAAATTTTTTGAATTTCCATGTATTTTGCTCTCGATTTGAGCTAGTTTTCTAGAAAAAGTACTGAAAAGCAAGTTATTAAAAATTAAGTAGATATTTTTGCGTGACTTATTTATGTTCTATGTATATATTTTCTCTCCTTTTAAGTCAAATTACTGAGTAAAAATATCTAATTTAAGCCTTTCTCTAGTTCGTTTTGTTGGTAAATACTTTGAAATTATCAAAATCAACGAAGAAACTAATTGTATTTAAATATTTTGTTAAAGTGTTTTCAAATAAAAGTCAATTTAATACTGAGTTATGACCTCTATGACCTTAGAAACTTCTTAGACGAATATTTTCTTGAATATGAATGTGAAATTTGCTTTTTTAGAAAAGGTACACCTAACTATAGATATTCTTCTATGGTAGATACGATATTTCAGAGCCTTAACAATTATGTTTTGAATTTGAATATACAACAAGATTAGTCATTGGATACTTTTTTTTATACAGTGTTTATCATATTTATTGCTCACTTTTAAACAAAAAACCCATGGGCTAAAAATTTGTCACAAATGACATTATCCTTCAAAATCTTGAAAAATTAGTAACTCAATATTTGAATTATGAGTGAAAAACAATTTAAAATTAACGATTTAATAACGATTTCTTAAAAATAAGTAAAAACAAAAAAATAAAATCCTCCATTTGCTGTATTAAAATGATAGCCCGATTTCATGTTTTGGTCAAAAAAATCCGAAACAGTTGCGGAATACATAGAACACACATTGTGGTAAATTCTACTGCATATGCTCTTGTACAGTCAAAATTATTTTTGAAAAACCTTAAAAATGTTATTAAAATTGGTTTAAAATTGAAGCTGCTGGGTGGGTTATAAAAATGATAAGCACTGTACTTTAACTGATCAAAATAACAATAGAAATTCTAGAATCATTTATTTTTTGTTTAGTATTTTTAAAAAGAACTTTTGTACTTTTTTTACAGAATTGGAATCAACAAAATTTTTTTTGGTTATGCATAAACTAAGAAATGAAATGGTATGCTATATAATTGCTGATATGGCTTCTTGTGAAGGCTTTCAAAGTTCGTGAAATATTTATCAGATCCGCTTAGATCTAAAAGGCGGGTGTAATTTCCCCCCTTAAGCATGCAATAGACAAGAAAATTTAGTTAAGTTTGCGACTTCAATGAGTTATCATTCAATTTATCAATCATCAAGCAATTTTTAGCTATAAAACTTCTCAAAAGTCCTTAAAAGTTTTGAAGAACTGACTTTGTCGATTTTCTATGGCATACTTTAAGGGGAAAAACTTAAGAAATATCTTCTCCTTAGATCTGCCACTGTACTTATGCGTATTGTTTAAATAAGATTATATCGATTCACCTCATTATGGTGATCAGTTAAATGCACATAAGAAGATATAATAACATTTCAAGCCAGAGAGATTCCAAAGGAAAGAAGAGAAGCCAACAGCTCCCACTCCCACTCTCATTCCCAATAAGACGGCAGACTCATTGCTTATGCTCGGTCACGAAACAAATTCAAATTACAAATTATGTTGTCATCAAAATGCCAACCAAGCCAACCAGCCAACCAGCCATTCAGCCATCCAGTCGGCAAGTTATCCACGCGGCGAACTACCCTCGAAAATTTCATGTCCGGGCGGCGGTGGCGGTGGCGGCGGCAGTTGGTGTCAACAGGCAACGTCAACTATACGATACATATTTAGTTTCCGTCCGGTTTTAACTTCCAACCATAAAGTTGGCATTATGTGTCCGCTTTTATTGCATACTTGCAGGCGGCATCTACTAGCATCAAAGCGACGCTTCGCCCCCGCGCTTCATTGTTTCTTAATAATCCTACGGACGGTCGGCGAGTGCACACGTTCTCACATTAAGAATGTTTATGATAGCCCCAGGTCCAAGCCCAATTCAAGTTGCAACGCAACTAACCACCTTGCCACCCACTCACATACATATGTACATACATACGTCACAGTGCCACTCCCACTCGCAGCTCTAGTCCCAGCGTTGCAGTCATAAATGCGCTTAATTGGCAATTTTTGTGTAAGCGTGTTGAAATTTTTTCACATACATATGTACATATACGAACCAGATTCAGGTCCAGTCAGTTCATGAGTCATAAATAGAAAATATGTTCTTGCAGTATGTTTATGCTCATGGTCATGTGGGGTGGGCGGGCCGTGTGGGTGGGGCGTAAAGGTTCTCAGCTTTTATGGGTCATGCATGTAATTTGAACTGGGATTTACCACAAAAATGAATTTGTTTGACTTACACATGACCAAAATAGATAATTTTCTGTTTTTTATTTTATTATAGCATATAATTTTTGTGGCCGAGAAACTCTTTGGCTAATATTAAGTAAAGTTGTATTTAATATTTAATATACAAATATAAGGAATTTGTTAACAATTTTAGTAGAATGCAGTAAAATTTTAGTAATAACAGTTTAACTAACAAATTTTGAAACTTTTCTTAGCATTTTCTTTACATTTTTCTGACCAATTAATTTTAAATTAATTTTTGACCAACTGGGTCAAGAACTCCTTAAGAACTATGAAAGACTTAATCCCTATACTTCTCTTAATGTCCTTCTTGTATGCTCAAAAATTGTCTTGGACCAACTTTAACTTATATACAATTAGCAGGCCCAAAAGGCAAATCTAAATCATTAGCCGATTAATTCTGTTCTTTCTTCTTTAACTTCTAATAAGTTGAAAAACAATAATCAAAGTGCTTTATTTTAAAAATTGAATTAAAGAACATACAAAAGCAAAGCAGCAATAGGCTATCTCGTTTAAAATTTGTTGAAATGGACGCCAAAATCTTATATTTTTTCCCCTTTTTTTCTGATTTGGTGAAATGAAAGAAATCTTTGAACACATCAAACTGCTCATTCGAATTTTATTTCGATTCCAAAATTGGGAAAACAAGAAACATTTTTGCTTAAGCTTAAAAAAATAAGCAGTCCTCTGCGACTAAGAAAAGTTCAATTAAGTCATTTGAGTTTTTTTAAGTTTAAGTTTTTAAGAATCGTAGAGAAAAACACTTATTTAAAAAACAAATTTGCACGTCTCTTAAAGGCTTGATAAAAAATGGAACAATTTTCATTTCATTAATAGAACACGAAGAAAGATGTGTACAATTTTGGGCACTTGTCCCGACTGCCTGTTAAAGCAAGAAGAAAAATGTTGCTTTCTGAAGCCAAATAAAGTTTGATAAAGACTGCAGAGGATCGGGAGAATTAGAAGCTCACTAAGGCCTATTTCAAAAAGTCAGATTCGTGTCTTAGAGTGGCCATACGCTGCGTGGACCTTCATCCATTAGACAATCTTTTGGGCATCTTAACTTACCGGGCTTATGCCAACGGAAGACAATTTGCAAGTTTAAAGGACTTAAAGGAAGACATCCAAATGCTCCCTGAGACATTGGAAGACATCCAAATTAACCTGATTAATTTTATGCCCAACACCAGCTCGTCTTCGGAAAGTCTGGAACATCTATTTAAACATTAATTTTGGTATAACATCATTTAATTTTGGCTTGTTTTTAATTTTGACTAGTTTTAAGATATAAATTTTGAACTTTACTCATTTACTTATTCCGTTTAAAAATATTTTGTTTAATTTTTCAAAATACTTTCGCAAGTTTTTTTGATTTTTGATTGTGCTGAAATATATTTACAGTTTTATTTAGTTAAAACACAAATTCATTTTACTTAAATATGTTGATTAGTTTAATTGGTTTATTCTATGTCTTACTTACTTATTTCGCGCACCTTATAAAGTGCAACCAACGCAGTTCCGAATTATAGACAATTTCTTTATCTTAGGTTGTTATATTTGACTTGGTACGCTTCTTAATAGGGGAGATTACGTTAGGTATTGTGACAACCTGAAGAAAATTCAATAAACTTTTCATTTAACACTTTGTTTCTGTGTCTTTTTTAACGATCTCTCAGACATTTGTTTGTTGCTTTGGCCTTAGATCAACAAATTGTCATGTTGGCCATGCATTTCCGTAAGGAACAAAGGCCATAACTATTTGAACTCACGCACTAGACCCCGCCTCCGTCTTTCTCTTGGCTCACGTTGGCCTCCATTATCCTTCATGCTCTTCTCTCTGGCTTAGTCTATTCTATTAAAATCGCCTGTCATTGCCGTTCCTTTGGCATCTCGTTATTGTCCGCCACCTAACGATATTTTTTTTTTTTTTTCGGGGTAAGAGAGCTTGAGGTGTGGGGAGGTTTGGGGGAGTTTTACGGGTTGGCAGACAAGCTTAGTCGTTGCAACGAGGAACGTTGTCTTTGTTGGCACCAACCATTATTCTTCAACAACGTGCATTATATTATCCTTTGGCTGCTGACGGCATTTGTATGCTGTTGGTTGGTTGGCTGGTTGGTTGGTTGGGCGCGAATTGCATTTGGGATTGGGATTGGGCAAAAGAGATGGCTATGGCGCAGAAGGCAAAAGGACTTGGACTTGGGCCTTTCAGCTGTCGTCGCTGCAATTTGTATTGCCGTCGTCTGTAACTTGTTTTTTATTGGTTTTTCCTCGTTTTAAATTTCAATTTGGCTGGGCTTGGCTAGCATATGCGCTAGCACACACACACACACACCTACACACACACACTTAGACACGGCAGGTGCAAGGCGATTTATATGCGTCAGAGTTCCAGGTTGACAGTTCCAAGGCGGCGTTGGCGGCGTCGGCGGCATCTTGGCTGCTGCTGTTGCTGCTAACTGAACTGTCATTCACATTTTTGCCGTTTCCCTTTCCCATATGCCATTTAGGTAGATGGTTATTATGCCATTTGCTTCTTGAAAATGGAGAGGTGGCAGGGGGGGGGGGGGAAGGGGTTTGAAAGGTGGGTGATGATTTTTTTTTCCAGGGGTTTTAGCACATTTTACACCGCATTTAACCCAAAACATGCCACTTAACAGAGCGCATTTATCAATACGGGAAGACCTTCATCCAATCCCTCCCTACGACTACGTGATTTGAACCCCTCGCATTATCAGACATCGGGCATCATCATCCCAACAGCCTTTGTCGATACGTGTGACGCTGCATTTTGTTGTCGGCGATTATCAAACATTTCCTGTTTTCCATTGCCCTGCCTTAGCCTCGTTTTTGCGGCTTACAAAAAAGGCCCAAAAAAAGAATTACATGCCTTTTGTTTTGTTTTTTTTTTTTTTTGTTTTTATCTAATGCTTGGGCGCACTTTCCTCACCCGTGGTTTTAAGGGTTCTTGGGGTCCTGGCTGCTGCTGCTGTTGTGTCCTTAGCTCTAAGTTCTGGTGTGAAACGTGCGTAATTCGATCTATTATCAGTTGTCATCGTCGGCAAATTCACACATATTCCAGCTAGGGCATTGTCGTGTTTTGCTTGATTTGTGCTAGCAGCAATAGCAACATCCATATGTGCACAGTGACACTAAACTATAAGAAAACTCTAATAGTTAACGCTTAAAAAAAAAAATCTCAACTAAGACATTGGAACTCTTCTAAAAAAGTGAAGTATTTTTGTGGATAAAACATATATATCTAGGTTGGATTGACATTCTTTGATGAAGCAATTTTGAATCAAGATGGAAAGTAATTAGTAAAAATTGTTTAACGTGATTGATATCTTAGCTAAAAACTCAAATCTTGGATAGTTGGAACAAAGAGAATTAAATTCTATAACTGCTAGTGAATATTAAAAAGAATAAAGTTTCCTTTCGATCAGCTTAAAACTTTAATATATTGATCTATTTTTTAATCGAAAAATAACTTTTTAAACCCTTTAGAAACTTCAGTGTCTAGTTTTAATGTATGAAATCATTTAGTAGAGAATTGAAATATGTTAAAAGGAACTCTTAATATAGATAATTTTTGAGTTTTAGAGAGTATTTTCATAATGGGACAACATTTGCTGCCCTTAAGAGTTTTAATGTTTCAATCCAATAAAATAATATTTATAATGAAACGATATTAAACGTTAATGTTTTTTTTAGGATTTCAATAATTTCTATCAATCCTAAATTGAATCCTAAGTCATTCAAAGGCATAGGCTAATAAATTCCATAATAATTTTTAATTTTTTGCTCCACTGTGCTTTATTGTGCCCAGCAGCACGGCCCTGTTAGAGGAACATTGTTTCACGTGCCATTTCGCAGTTGAAATTTGAACTTTTTCCCAAGCCTCAAACGAAAGACAAACGAAATACACTTCACCATGAATGGAGCCTGAGGTGGAGCCAAAGCTGGCTTCGTTGCTGAAGAATGGATGAGGCAGGCAACACAATTGGAGAGATGGAGATGCGTGCCTAAGTGTTGCATTTACATGCGTTGGTAATACAATTTTCGCATAGACAAAGACACAGAAGTAGGTAGCTAAGCCACACAAGAGAGAGCGAGAGAGAGAAAGACGGAGAGAGAGATAGAGAGAGAGAGAGAGGACTGGAATGGATGGATAAATGAATGGTTAGATATAGAGTGAGAACATTGTAGACCCTAAAGGCGATGACAACTCGCAAGCTGGCTGTGAATTGGATAATTTACACACCACACACATAACACACACACATCACCCACACACACACACACACACACATGAAAAATCCAATGAAGCAGGAGAGAAAAAAGCAAAAACAAAAAAATTAGCAACAGTTGCGTGCCCAGTTCCAGAATATGTCAAGTTAATTTAATGTAGCGTGAAGCCTGAAGATGAGTCCATGTGCCAGCTGTGCCAACTGTGCTCCTCATCCTCCTTCTGCTTCTTCTTCTTCTCCTCATGCCATGACATGTGTTCCATCGGCCTACGTGCAATAATTTGTGCAATTACTTGGCAAATTTGTTGTTCTAGAAAGTATTTTTCCTTCTATTTTTTTTTCTTCCCTTTTTTTCTGTTTTTTTTTTGGCCAAAACGTGCCCCACAGAATTCAAATAAATTATGCCTCAAGGCATTTTACAATTCTATTGCCAGCATTTTAGGCGCAATGTTGTGAATTGTCTGTGTGTGTGTGTGTGTGTGTGTGTGTGTGGAGTGTGTGATGTCTCTGCTCAAATTATGCATTTAGTTCACCAAAAAAAAAAAACATGTGACAAACTACGTGAGGGGCATTCCAAAAGGGGCAACACAACAAAAATGAATTTCTAAAATGAAAGCCAATGGACTGGAATATTGAAATATTTACTTAAGATAAAAATCCAAAAACAAAAATATGCTTCCTTTTTTCTACTACTACTACAACTTGTTGTCCTTTGGCCAAGCAGTGAGCTAAGTATTTGTTGTTTTCGTTGTTGTTGTTGTTGTTGTTGTCTTCCTTTGGTTTTTGCTCATAAAAATGTCAAATCGTTTACATACACGTCACTCTCTTTGCGACAACTACTTGACAGACATTAATACACTTAAGCTGCTCTGGTAAGAACACGGCATTATCCTTTATCCTTTTTGCATATAAACACACACACGCCAGGCAAAACGACAGAGAAGAAGGCAGCCAAGCAACGCGACATAAATGACATAATATAATAAAGCAACAAGGGCGACACAAAAAATTTGCTTAGACAGGCAACTCCATAAGAGTTCTGCCACCTCTCCCTAACCCCCTCAAACTCCCCTTCCTTGCCATCCCTTACTTCCCCCTCTCTCCTATGACTTGAAGCGTTGCGTTTTGCTTTTTTGTTGTTGCCTTCTTAACAAATTGCTTTTGTGCAAATTTTGTCACATCCCCCGGCAAAAAAAAAACACCAACATACTCACACACACACAAACATACACTCATACCACTGAATTCTCAAAAATTTATATAGCATACTTTGCTGCGCCCTTGTTTAACTTCATTAGTGCACATTGCTCTTTATTTCATCTTTGAACTCTTGGGCATTTTCTTGAAATCTTTTTCCTTTCTGCCATCTCTCAAAAGTCTATTTTGGCAATCGTTTGACCGGATAATCAGAGTAGAGAAATTTGTAATGGGAAAATGAGCTTTGATTTGCTTAAAGAAACAGCAAAGAGATGACAAGTAAAAGATGACAGTGGGCAATTTGATGATAATCATAAATCCTGCATATAGTGGCAATTAAATATTTGAAGTTAAGATCTTAGAGTTTTCTAATTGAAATAGCGCTAAGTTTAACAAAAGTTTTTAAATTTAAAGATTTTCTATTACTAACGCCACAGAAACAGTCTAAATCATAGCAGAAATATTTACATAACTTCAGCTTATGCAGACCTAAAGCTAAAATAATGCTAATTTATTTATATTTTTTGAACAAATCATCTCTATGTTCTAGGAAAATGCTTCTTTTTTGAACTAGTGGGAATATACATAAAATTCAACTTGTATTATATTCTTGAATGACTTTCAGAATGCATCTTGGTTTTAAAAGGGTTTGGAAAGATTTTCCCGTACTCATATTTCCGCAGTGTTCGTATCAGAGTAACCTTTTTAGCCCTATTGATAAATAACGAAAGCCTCAATTTCTGTTCTTTGTTAAAAATATTTCCAAAATGTAAACATTCAATTAATTCGGTGTTTCTAGTGGCAACATTTTTCTTGACTAGAAGAAAATCTGAAGAAACTTCTTTACTCATTCAAGCCTTTTATTTATTCCAGTTTGAATATTAATTTTCATGTATAATATCAATTTTCAGTAAGTTTAACTAGTTTTACCTCATCGATCTGTTGCTTTTTTTTGTTGGGCATAAATAGGAAATGAAGTACCAAATCGTATTTCTCAAGATCTGCTGCTACCTCATCTATGGAAGGTTAAAGGTTAAGTTAAACTAAGTTTAAAGTTAAGAGCACTCGGTGACTTTGTACATTTGAGTTGTCACTTTGATTTGCCATATAGTAAAATGTTTCTAGTCTATGGTTCATTAGTTGCCCAGAAGAAGTTGGCTTAAAGCAAGCATGACTTGGCACGTTTTTCTTTTTGGCCGTCATAAATTCTAAACAAATAGATTTGTCATAGAGAAAGAGCAACAAGACGGACCCCACTGTATGTGGAACTTCTCTCTCTCTCTCTCTCTCTCTCTCTCTCTCTCTGTGAGCCAAGACCAACAACAAGAAAAGGATGAAAAGCTATTTACATTTTGCATTTCGCAACAAGGACACATTGGATGTTGGTAGTTGTGGCCACTGCAAAGGCAATTTATCATAAATATTTGTCAAGAAACTGCAGCAAACTTATTTTACGCTCGAACAGCAAGAAGACAAGACGACAGCACACACACACACACACACACACACACACACACACATACACAGAAAAATCCACATAAGTGTGGGTTGAGTTTTATGAGAAAATAACTTAATTTTATTCTATGTTGTTACAGCCTACACATATTGCCATATTAGCCAAATGGCCAATACCACTCCCAGGACCAAATGCATGGGCAGGGAGAAGGTGTTTCGCTGGGCATGCTCGTGGCGGGCTATTTCAATGATCTTGTGGGTGGCCTGAAGCCATTGCTTGACCACCGAAGCCTCCGAGGCCACAAAGGAGTATTCCTCTCGCTTGCCACCAGGCAGAATGATTGGGCTGCTGCTCTTATCCTTCTCCAGCTGCTGCAGGTGACTTTGTTTGATTAACAAATTAATTATCTTATTGGCATTGGAGGTGGCCAATTCCAGAGGACGCTGCAGCTCCACATGCTCCCAATAGTAATGCTGGCGATAGGTTAAACGTTTCTTGCGCACTTCCGTGCACACCAGACAACGATCGAAGAGAAAGACTTTCGAGCGATATTTCTTCTTAGTGGGAAAATGTTGAGCATCGAATTCCGTGGAACGTCGAAAGTTACCCTGCTGCAGCAAATCGAACTGAAATAATGAGAAACAACACAGTGAATATAAATTGGTGGAAGTGCATCGAGTGTTGGCCAACCTACCTCATTTAGCTCATCGATATTGGGTATCTCCTCGGCCTGATTGACCACATCCAGAGCCCGACGCATACGTGTCTCCAGCTTACAAACGGCAGTCAGCACGGGCTTGCAACTGATGCCGCTTTTATAGAATTCCTAGAAGAAAATAAAGTCACATTCACTTCACTAAGATTCATCATCAACTTGTAATCTATTTGAACTTACCGATATGAATTGCTGCAATAGCAAAGGATAACGGGTCAGTCTTTGTATGGGCTGCACTAGAAAACTATCAATGCCCAATTTGTCTTTTATTAATGTTTGATAATTCTGCAAGAAGTCGAACATTCAATTAGTTTTTGTTTCATTAGTTTGTGTTTTGTTGAACTTACCAACAAATATTCTTTGTTCTCTTGACGCAGCTGCATTGATGACTTTTTGCCCATGGTGAATGTTACATAGCAATAAAAGTGATTTTTCTAAAAGAAGTAAAAAATTGTTTAATTAGTTTAAAGTGAAAAAGACTTTTAGATGTAATTTAACATTGACTTAACTTTTTAAAAGCCTTTTAAAACCCATTATTTAGCTCATCTGTTTAACTAGTTTCTTAAAAAGCTAACATTTTGGTGACCCCAACGTAGTTTTTGGGAACATTTTGGTAACTCTGACTTAATATGTTTATTGAAAACCATTTACAACTCTCATAATTCTCCAACTATCTCCAACAGCTGCTTTTAATTTGAAAATATAAATTGAATACTTAATTTTGAAGTTTTGGTGACCCCGACGTGAAGGTTGTACCTAATAGGATTATTCCTAACAGTTTGGAAAATCCTACTTCATTTGCTCATTACAAATAATTTTGTCTCATATTATTACGATCAGTTAGTCTTAGTTTGGCAAGTGTGAACATTTTGGTGACCCCGACGTAATCTTTAATAATATTTAAGTGATCCTGAAGTGATTTTCTTAGTAATTATATTCTCAACTTTCATTAATAAGCCTTTAAAAGCAAAATGTGACTCAATTGCAGCTTCTTGACAATGAATTCTTTTGAATACTTTGATATCTTCGACTTCATTTGCTTAATTAAAAATATTTACAACTCTAATTCTTCCAATTCATCGCCTTAGGTTTACAGTATGCTAATGTTGAGAAGTATTTAAATAATCTTCTTCTTGAAAAACAATTTAAACTCTTTTAAAATCATAATTCTTCTAATCAACTGGCTTTAATTATAAAGAAAAGTAAATATTTTGGTGACTCCGACTTGTTATGCTTATTAAAATAAATTCCCCTAATGGGGAAAATATTACAAACAATTAGTTGAAGCTAATATTCCCCACCATTTCCCCTGTGAATACAGGGTGCCATTATGACAAACCTCTTGTCTAAGCATTACCCATTTCAATTTCAATTTGCGGTCTCATTCATTTTTTTTTTTTTGGGTTTCTTTTAATTTCTCACACATTTCTCTTTGTCAGTCTCTCTCTTTTTGCATAATAAGCATCAGCCGTATATATAGTATATGTAGACTATATAAAATATCTGTATGTGTATGTAGTCTGCATGTGTTGTAGGTGCTCTGTCTGCTAGCGAAATCATAATTTTTGAGTATTTAAGTCACGTAGTTAACTAAAAAACAGAAAGAAGAAAAAAAAAACTTGCGACTGAACGAACTGTGTATGAACCTTGGCCAAAAGCCGCAGCATGGGAAATTTGGAATTCCTGTCGGTTGTCGCTTTATTTTTGTCTGTGTGCCAAAGCAAATGCAAATGCAAATTTCATCTAACAGCAAACAGTGGACTGAGAGTTAGAGAAAACCGACTAGGAAAAACTAGTGCAAACGTGCAAAATATTTTGTGTACAAAAGAAAATTCATTAAAATCAAAACTCAGTTGATGTGATAATCACAATTATATACCAACCTACCTATCCACCTACCTAACCACATATACACTCTCATTCATTTAAATCTGCATTTTCATTTGCATTTTCTTATTTCCATCAACTAATTTATATCTAGGAGAGGTTTATTAAAATATTTGTCTGAAAGGTGACAAACTATTTCGACATTCATTTATCTGTGTCTATGATTTTGGCATTCTTCTCCTTAATAATTGAGTCATTTATTTTATTTTCTATGAAAATTAACATGACGAATTGTTGCCAGAGAGAAATTCTTTATTATTATCAAATGAAGTAAATTTTATTTTTTTCTCTAGGAGAAATAATTAATTATTTAATAATCCAAATGGAATTCAATTTTAAGTTATTTATGAACGTTTTGTAATACTTTAATCGATGAGAGAGAAATAACTTTGTAATTCATTAAATTCTGTAACAATTATCTGGGATGGGCTTAGATGATTGAAATATAAAATTAAACGTAAAAGAGAAAAAAGCAAGAGTTAAAAGTATTAGGCGACATTGTGTCAATATCAATAACTTTTGATCAATTTGGAATATTCCGAAACGAATGAATAAGTCACCATCTCTTTCCTTAGTTTGTCTGAAGAGTTTGTTTGATTTAAAATTATCACTAATTTTGTCAACTGTATTGTTGTTTACATAAAATATCAAGAGTATAAGAATATCAATACTAAACAAAACTAAGTTTATGGCAAATCAGTTTGCAATTCAATAAAAAGTTTCAAATAAAACCGATTAGTTTAAATGTTTAATAGAAGAGTATAGAGCTGAAGAATAACAAAAATCCAAAACACAATCAGTAAGCATATCAAATACACTAAAACCTCTTCTTGCAAACGCTTCCAATAAGCGAACACCTTTCATGGACCAACAAATTTGTTTACCCAATGTTTTGTAATAAACTTCTACCAATATTTTTTTTAGGTAAGCTTCAAATATTCAAAAATTTTCAAACTCTCCAACAGGCGAACGCGAAAACTCATTTTTGGTCAAAAATCAAAGCAAGTAGAAATTTTATTCACGATTCATTATGAAAATACAATTTTAAAAAACCTAATTTCGAATATCGAGTCATCCAAATCAAATCATATGGTGGATACCTTATATTTTGAGGCAGTAACTGTTATGAATTATTTTTGAGCGGGCTTAACCCATCTGTCTTCAAAAGGAAATGAGCTTGAAAAGATCAAAAGATCTTATATAATTATATATTAAAATATTATATTGAATATTGAAACTCCATTTTCATTTTCATTTCAAGAAGTTCGAGAGCTTAGGAGAAAAAAGATATGAAGAGAAATAAAAGGGAGTTTGAAACATTTAAAAAAGGTACTAAAAATAGTTTTAAGTTTTTAACAAATGTATACAATAATTTAATAGAAAAGATCTTTATAAATTTATATTTTTGGTCTTTAAAACATTATAAAAAAAATCAGTCATTAAAGTCGTTTGGTGACTGTAAAAGTTGAACTCAAATTTCTTTTCTTTAGATTAAAATTTCAAATTAAAATAGGAAACAGGAAACTGCTTTCCAAAAAACCTATCCCAGCGGTTGTAGTTTATTTCTATTTTTAGGTACGTTTCACATTAATCAGTAAAATATATGTAGAATAACATTCACGTAGAATAGGCTCCAAACAGTCCCAAGAGTCATGGTTGATGGTTGTTGGGTTACCCTGCTTATCTCTGGGTTATATTGCTTATATATAAACGATTATAAATGAATAGAAAAATATACGTACAAAGCATTGATGCACTTTATCTGATTAGAATTTGAGTCATATGTATGTAGATCGATTACCTAAGCAAGCTCCATGGCAAGGGAATTGAATTCCTATACTAAGTATAATTATATGTGCAATTTTGTTGATAGTCCACCTCAAAATGTGAACTCACATTCAATTGATGCTCCAGACAAGGCTTTGGACGTTTTAATTGCTTTTTATTTTGTTAATTCCATTTAATTTATTGAGAATTGAACAAAATCTAGACACACACACTTTAACCATTTAAAGTATGTTTTTATACCGATATGGAGAAGCAAGATTTATGACCAAACAAAGTCTCAAAGTCTGGCAGAGAAGACGAACAATTTTAAATCGATCGAAATGGGCCTCATTTAGTTTTTCATTCTCTAGTCGTCGAAGAGGAAACCCATCTATATCTATTATATGCTAAAGATTTGTTTATACTAAAATCTTGCCAAAATAATGTGTATAAACACAAACATTTGTTTTCGTACATTTTTATGATAAATTTAGCAAATCATTTTCAGTTTGCCTTCCCTGTGAATCATATGCACGAACTCAAAAATAAAAGAATGAACAATAAAGAAAGATACATAAATCAGTTTAGAAGGCTTTAGCATGTTTGCTAAGCATTAAATAAGAGATTTGCAGGGGTCTTATGGCAGGAATGTTACCTGCTTTTATAAAGGTCCACTTAAGCCACCTTCTGAGAATTCAATATGACATAAGAAACAGGCACGAGAACGAGAACAGACAAGAAACCAATTAAACAGTGTCACCCTGTTTTAATTGTCACACAGTGTCACCCTGTGTGTTTTTGGTCTCAAGCGTTTTAAAGAGCAAAATAATAATTATTTCAGATTTATTTATTGTTAGTCGAAAATTTGGCCAATTGTTAATAATAAATCGTTGACTTTTATTGTTGGTAAATCACTAAAATGACTGATAATAATATCTATGAAAAGGTCATGTAAAGTCAGCGTTAAAATCGTGGTCATGGTTGCGCCTTAATTTCTGATAAAAGAACTTTTGCTTATAAATGCTTGTCAAAGGCAAAAAAAGATGAGTAGTGGACCAGGAAATTACATCATCGGATGTGTGATGACGATAATAATTCAAGTTCAAGGTCAAGGTCAGCGTTGTGCATGGAGAAACATGGAAAAAAATGTTGTGATAAGAAACCTGCGGACTTTTGAAATAAAGTAACAATTTTCCATTGAGAAAAACTCATTTTTATATTACGTATTTTTTGTTCTTTTTTTATTTATGCATATAAGAAAAAAAATATGTTACAACAAAATATTTTACAATTTTGTGAATATTTTACATTGTTCTTGTTTAAAATTAAGTTTCCTTTGACATCACACAAGTGCAAATTGCAATTAGAACAGAATTTAGAAAAATATTTTATGTAACGCAGATACAGAGCAGTAAGAGTATTAAAAAAGAAATTCAAAAACTTAAAGATGAAGCTTGTCTTTGATTACTAAATGGCAATAGCAACCAAGACGATCAATACTATTAAACAACCATTTCTTCAACTTGCGAACAACTTTAAAGTATACCTTCTGGTATATATAGAAATAAGGAAAATTCTTAGCATAAACCATCTTCATTGACCACAAGTTATTGTAGTGTATGTCAACAAGCTATTGAAATAGATAAATGATCTTATCGTGAACTAATAAGAAAAAAAAGCAAAAATCTACGCGAAGTGATTTTAAAAATCGTACTTATTAAAGCTAATTTACTTACAAACACCGAAAAAACAGCTTCAATGCTACACAGTTTTTTCAAAAACTCGATAAACGATTTAATAAGACAATATTTGAAATTTAATTTTGAACATATATGTCGGGGAATGAGTCATAGTCTAATATGTTATTTTTCTAATTCATTTGAGAATTGACAGGTGTTTGATTAGTACGGAAAGTCAGAGCCGTGCAGCCCTTTCATAGTGACACTTGAGATGTTGAGTTTGCTCAAGCAACATGTTGCTAAGTAAATGTTGCTGAAAGTACGAGAACTGTCATTAAGTGAGGTCCTATATAAGGCGGCGCATTGGCTCAGAGAATCAAAAAATAATCTGCCCCCAGCCGTAAAGTTAAAATAATGAGTGGATGAGTTAATCAAAATAAACCAAATCCCATTCGGAACTCCGACATTAACCTAAATATCAGCCGGGTTTTCGATATATATATATAATAATCTTATGTATAACATAAGCTTATAAATATTCATTAGTTTTTAAATAAAAGTCTGAGTTTCTTTTCTTTCTAATTGGAGCCTTATCTTATCGCCACGCGGGGGCGTGGCAGGTCTCTTATCATCCGTGGTAGTAGTACAAAATCTGTGCCAGAACATAAATATGTATATCATGTAAAATGCCATATAACGCCACATACAAATTTGTTTTTATATTAAAAAACGGCTCCAAATCTGCGCCAGAACGAATATGTAGTAATCTTTTCTATACTTCAAGATGACAACCACAGATAAAAGAATATTTCCATTAAAAGAATTTAGGCAATCCCCTTTCTCTATATGCATTCCCCCGCCCCCCCATGTA
The DNA here is from genome assembly GCA_024703675.1 of Drosophila nebulosa. NCBI lineage: Eukaryota > Metazoa > Arthropoda > Insecta > Diptera > Drosophilidae > Drosophila > Drosophila nebulosa. The sequence continues at coordinate 7,514,385 of CM045725.1, read as the reverse complement.
TGCCTATGAATATCAATTTAAATTGATCATTTCACTGTCAACACTCACACACACTTGGCTCATTGGAAGGCATTGTGTCCGCCATGTGCCACATGTGAGGCAATAGCAAAATCTTCAAGAATAAACTACACACACACCCACACACACACACAGTAAACATTTAATATATATGTAAGTATGTGTTTATGTAGAAATTTGTTGAGTACTTGTCTATCCATTAGATACATTTTGTCAGATTGAGGCTGCTTGGTCAGTGATTTTGTTGTTGGTTATTGTTGTTGTTGTTGTTGTTGGTTACCATATAGATACATATATATGTATGTATGTGGAAATATCTAGATATTTCGGTATTGTCATGTTAACTGGCTAAAAAACCAAACCCCCTAGAGAAAATGACTGATGACGTCAGCAGTTGAAATGCCGGCAAATGTTTGCTTTAGATATTTCATACATTTTATAACAAATTGTCGTTAGCGAGTGGCGCCGTTTCGACTTTTGTTATTAGGGTACAATTTTTTTTTTTTTTGTTTATCGTTTTTGTTTTTTGTTGGTTAATCTAATCATGGGACTTAACTGCGACTTCATTATTATGTGCTAATTGTTGCTCGTTTCGAGACGTTTAAATTTGTTAGACCCTGTGACTTTAAGAGGTTATTGTTCGATACATCTTAAGCATAAATAATGAGACACTATAAGAATCGTGACACAATTGTCAACAGGTGTGAAAGACATGGAAAATAATTGAAGAAACAAAAAAAAAATTAAATAGAAACCGAAAAGTTTCTTCTTGAAATTGATTTATTGAGCCGTTGACAAGTGTTGCGTTTTATGTAATTTAAAATTCAATTCACTTGCATGTGGCTTTTATTTAAATTTTAATTTTCATCTTTGCCAGTTCTCAAAACGCCAACGACGCTCATTAAGCAAAAACGATAAAAATAGCAAAAAAAAAAAAAGAAGCACGAAAACGTTAAATAGTTAAACAAAAGAAAGAACGAACTTTTGATTGCTTTTGATTGAGATGACACGCCGAAATACCCTCTAAATTGAGATGACTTCGAGTAATTGGAAAATTTCCTATAGGGAAATACATATATGAATCAAGTTTAAGACTCTCCATGGCCTAGTAAGAGGCTATATGTCTATGGCAAAGGCCTAAAATTAGGTATATTAGATCAATCGAAGACAACTGAAAAAATTTCATGATCTGGACCTGCCCTACAGCTTCTCAAATATGTAGCTATTTAAGAACATATAGAAATGTGGGAATGGTCTAACAATGGAGTACAGCCAGCCCTGGTCAACTCAGCTGATGGCGACACAACGACGATCTGGCAAGGCGCAGGAGAAGAGAAAGAAAGACGAGAAGGCAAAAGACGAATGCCAATGCAATACATAAAACTTACTATTATAATTATAAATTAACACATTCAAGCAAATTAAATACATATCCGGGACTATACGTCAGTCATCTTTATTAAGTAGATATATGGATTAAGTTTCGCTGTCGCTTAAATCTTCCCAATATTTCATAATCAATTTGTTAATTGTCTATTTTAAAAGAAATAGCATGAAGTAGAAGTTTGAAGTTCTTCATTAAAGATCTTTTTTATTCGCTTGATCTTGATAGTTATAATTCCCAAATAGTGTAAGCATTAAAGTAGTGGCATGGCATTGCAATTATAGAAGAGCTTACAACGTCTGTTGATGTTGATTCTAGAGACAGAGGCTCATATGATTTTCAACGTTTCTTGCACTAAAACAACTCGAGACCTTTCATTGTACAAAAAATAATGCCAATTTTGTTCTTGAATTGAAAATTCTACTCATTCCTATCTGATAGCCACAACTCCCATTGGAAGTTTCTCAACTTTAAGTTTTTATAAGAGTTTTACTTTAGCATTTTCTCTTGATTTTTGATTCTATTACTTCTAAGAACATTATTATAATAAGAAAGTCTATTATTTTCAATCTAAAGAGTATAAAATTTCCAGATTGTTTCTCCACTAAGATATGTAATTTGAGTTCATTTAAAATCTTTTACTTTATTGCTACAATTGACCACATAAGTACTAAAAATATTTCTTTAATTGAGTCTGAAGCCAACAAAAAAAAGTTCTCTTGAAAATATTTTTTTGATGTAACGCACAAACATCTAAATAAAAAATCTCAATTAAAAAATCAGCGACTTCAAACATTTCATTTCATCAGCGACTGAAACCTTTCCTTTAGCAGGCATAATATACCCATTTTGGTACCATAACTACGAGGTATTAATAAGCTTTCAGGTGTCACTTAAGTAGAAAAAACTATAAAACAAAAAACACCAAAAAAAAAACCCGAACAACAACAAAAATATTGTTAACCAGCAAAAAACAAATATTTGAAAATTAAATTTCAAGCCTAGGAAACGCAAATGAACTTAAGAAAAAAACAGAAATAGCAAACACAAATGGTAGAAACAAATGAATATTGATGGATTGGCTCCACTCGGCTGTCGGAACCTGTCTTATGGCTACTTTGGCTTGTTCTGATAGATTTAACACTTTTTTTTTTGAGCTTCGGCCCAACCCACATGCCCCTTGGCTATGTACTCACTTCAAAGTGTGCGGCAAATTCATCGAAGAGGCCTTTAAGATCTCTCTGATTCCGCATCATGAGTGGCAATATCTCTTGCTCGTGCAATTTCAAGATATCGGCAATGTTGCCCAAAAGCTGTTGTTGTCGCTGCTGTCCTCGTAGGGTGTCGGGTAAATCTTCTTCCTCTTGCAATTTATAGCCATAGTTTTCTAGGCCCTTTTTCAAATTGTTCACATAATTCACTTCGGTTTGCAGCAATTCTTCGATAATGAAACTGATTTTCTTTGAGGCATGTATTTCGGTTTGATCGCAGGGAAAGAGATTCTCTAGCGATATTGTATCTTCATCTTCGTGGCTATTTTGGGGGAGGGACGGAAGAGATATCAATTAGCAACTGTGTGTGAAGGATAACATGTGTACAGGGCACGGATGGAAGGGAGGAAGAAAGGAAGGAAGGAAGGACAGTGTCAGGTACTTACTACTCATCGCCAAATGTATCGAAACTGAGCGTGTGTGTAAGGAAACCATTGTGTGTGCTATATGTGGGTGCTGCCGCTGGTGTTGTTGTTGTTGATGTATTGATGGAATTCAATGAGATGCCACTGTAAAAATCACACACACGCACACATACACACACCGATTACAGCACATAAAAGAAGACAAAAGAAAACAAAAAGCCATTGAAGATTGTGAAAAAAAATGACAAATATGTACATATATACAAACAGATAAAATTTACATTGATGATTACTTAATAAAAAATGGGTTAAATCAATGCTCAATTCCATAATCAACATCAATTGGTGTTCCATGGCATTGTAGGCACTCAACTTCACTTGACAACTCCTTCATTATCTATTTGCAAAACGAAATCTATTCCAATAAATTATATTGGCCATGTGGCACCTCATTCCATTGAAGCAGATAATGTCTTTGTTATATGATCTTACTGTTCACTTTTGCTATTATCGTTTTTCATATTGTTGGCGATATTCCTATAACCCTAAAGTAGTTAGTTTATATCCCCAAAATGAAATTGAGCTTGACACTTTACTTTGGTCTGATTACGCTGAGCTTTTGGGACTTAATTTACTCTCTTTTCACTGAAAACCTAAAAACTTACTATGAAATTTATATTGCCAAGTTTACTTTAGATCTTTTCATATAATTCTAAGCATTATGGTTCAATCAGCGCTAAATGCTACAATTTTTCAAGCGAAACTTTTTAAGAATCGTTGTGAACTGAAATACAATGAAACGAAAATGCGAACGAAGTGAAAATTGTAAGGGAGGGGAAAAGAAAAGTACAATTAGAAGTTAAATTATTTTACTATTGGCAAGGAGGGCTTAAAAATTCTTCAAAAAATGCTTAGGTAGTACTTGAATGGCTTCTTATCTAAATTATCTTTAAGGAAACTATAAAATATTACTTAAATATTATTTTTGGAGACATTTACAACATTATTCATATAATTTTCTACATTTTCAATCCTTATATACAATAAATATACTACGATAAGAATAAAAAGTAGCATTGACTTAATGACAAGTACCATTATCTCTATTTTCATAATGCTTTCGATTATTCCTAAACGATTTTGGAAGTATTTAAGTAGCTGAATTGTTTCTATTTTTTTTTAATTCAAGCGAGTGGAAACTTTTTTAGAAATACGCTTGGACCTTTCTTTTGTTTTACCTTCTTGAAGATATAGGTTTTTTTCTTCTTCGAATACAATAAAGAACTCATGTTTCATTTACAATTTAAGTTGTTCTAAAGTAATACCAAAGTGGTTACTTCCACAGTCTATGCACTTGTTTCTTTCAAGTACTTCCGTTTTGGAATATCCCCCTACATTCTTAATTATGAATTTATTGAGGCCTAAAGTGTTAATGGCCGTTCAAACAACTTTTTGAGAAAAATACATGTTAAAAATAACTCTGCATAGTCATAATAAGCGTATAAAATGAAAACCCTTATCTTATCATGTATACGCGGCGTTGGAATTGTAATATACCACAGCAGTACGGCAACGGTCAAGAAATTGTTCTCTCACATAGTACACAATATGAAGATAAATGATGAACAGCTGTCGTCGTATAATGGAAAATTGTAAAAGCACGTTCGAAAGGGAAAACACACAAGGCTAGAACAAAGGTGACGGAGAAAGAGTTCTCAAGACTAACCTATCACTATCCAAGATGCTTGTCTGTTTCTCCAATTTGCCATTAGTTGGCGATGTCAGTGTTGGTGATGAGGGAATGCCTTCTGGGCTATCCGATGCAATTGGGAAATCCTTTTCCCTCTGTTGGGATTGTAACACTAAATCAATATTCTTCTTGTTATCAACCTCATCGTTGAGAATGTGCAAATAAATGTTTAAGACCTGCACAAACAGAATACACAGAAATGTCACAGCGACGGGTATCACATCGAACCAATTAAGGCTAAACATTTTATATATGTATTTCGATTTTAATTTTTTTCTCTTTCTATACGATTTCGTTGTTTCGCTTTTGAGTGGCCATTAGGCGGCTAATCTTTGCCGTTTTATTGCTTTTCATTCAAACACACACCGAATATCATGATGGTCACAAAACGAACTACACAATAAAGGGCGATCCCCAAAACAAGACAAGAAAACGAAAACGATCTGCTTAGCCAGACAAACGAAACTCAACTGAAAAGCATTTTTAGGGTTTACTTTGCGAATATTAAAAGCTTTTTTACCGCTCCCCCCCACCCACACACACAAAGCTTTCGAGATCGGTTCGCTCTCTCTATCATTGGTTTCTCTCCCTCTCTTTTGGTCTGTCTGCCACTCAGCCACGCTTCAGCTAATTGTTTATAAACAAATAAACAAAAATCAAAAAAAAAAAAAACCACTGGATCAACATAAGTTTTCAATTTTTTTTTTTGACGAAAACTATGAAAATATTTCAATGTCCGAAAACAATTTGAATGGAATTCATAAGGCAATGGAACACTTTTGCTTTCAAATCCATTTGTTTATGGTTTTCGTTTTATTAATAGCATTTAATGGTTAATAACTGTAATTATTGTACATTTGATTTGCATATTGCCCTGACCTTTGCTTCGAACTAGTTTTTGTTCGTTATGAATGAAGTCAGAATTGAGAATTCTAAGCCTCTAGAAATAACTTAATTTAGAACTAGAAATCTGACAAAAAATCTTTTGGAACTTTGTTATGGAAATTTGATAAAAATGTTAGTTCTTTTTGGTCAAGATTTTCTTAAAAGGAAAATGATTTTTCATCAGAATGCAATATATTCAGCATATCAAAATAATTTATCTAGAAGCCCAACTAAATTTGATGAGAGACTTGCCAAAGTTTTTAAAGTTCAAACCGCGGCATGCATTGTCTCCTCTCTATTCGCACTCTCTCTCCACCTGCCCCCCCGTTCAGCATTCATTAATAATAAGCCGTAACCGGTAATTTGCGTATCATTGAAAATGATCAAACAACAAAAAGTCAACTAAATGCTTTTAAAATAATTTGTGTTGATGATCTCACGAAGATCACTCGGAAATCAACAACAAATAGAATTACTCAAATCCCCGAACTGAAAAATAAAAAGACAAATGTGACAAATGAATTGAATTTCATTTGTTTTCTGTATTTATATAGATTATTTAAATGTACAGTTGATTTTTATTATATATGTACAATGCTTCCCTCACACTCCGCGTCATGTCGCCCGCCAACCAATTAACGTTCTAAGAAATTCCAACTATAATAACAAGCTGTTTTGGTAAATTAACTCTGAGCAACGACTTTAGGTTACCCTGTTTTAAGGTAGTGGGAACATAACTTTTCGAACCAGTTTAATCAGGATATTATTTAGTAGTTGTTTAACTAACGTACTGTTTTTTTTATATAATTTATATCAAAAGAGCCCTGAATTATTCCTTTGTTCATTGCATACTTAAAGGGGCAAATTTCTCCTTTTTTTCCCACTCTAACTGTTTTTTATAAAATTTAGTGGCTTAGGTTGTCAAAAAATTTTATTTTACTTGAAGCTTATCCCAACTTCAAACTTCTGGACTGCACTAGTTGCAGGAAGCCCACCATCCAGGGGACTTTTAAGCATCACCTAGTCGAATGCCTATAGCTAACAGCAGCCAGGCATAGGTACCTGGGATCCTACTTTCTGAACTCGCTTCAAGACGTGGCCAAAGGCAATATATACGAACTTCTAGAGAATGCCAAACACATGCGTATCCTAACAGATCCGCTTGTGGAACCACGACCGGTCTCCCACTGCCTTCATCTAACCTAACCTTGAAACTGAGAAACTTTCAATGAACTATATTAAATATAATTTAGAAGTTTCACATTTCTAATACCTAAATTGTTCAAATCACATTTCCATATTTCCATATAAAAAATTCCTGCCTTCTCAATGTTTAATCCAATTCGAAAGAAATTTGGGGCGCTGATAAATATTGAATGTACCATTCTGGTCAATATTGGGACAACCCAATGTAATAAACCTAAGAAATATCGCTGCAAACTTTACCTTTAAACGCTTTCAATTGGTTTGACCAACCAGCGGATATAGTAAGATTTTCTTTTCGGTTTGGTTCACTAAGAAAGGAACTAAGGATCGAAACACCATTTTTGGCATATTTTACCTACCGTGAAAAGTCTGTAAATGCAGTTTAAGTAAGACAAAATATGTTGACTTAACGCCAATGACAAAATTGGTCGATCTTGACGATGCAGCTCTTCCTAAAGGTTGCTTACATTGGATCAAATCGTAAAAAACATAAATTTAAGAATGCCTCATCCATCATAGAAAACGATTTAAAATTGTTTTTTATATTACCTACGCTCCAAAAAGACTCATTTACCCAATTTAATGCTGATGTTATAGGGTATAAAGTGTTGTTCTCTCTCATATAGGCAACATTATCACGTCATTAATATACCCAACGGACACTGCAAGGCAAAAAATACGAAAGAAATACCAAAATAATCACATTTCTGTGTGCGATTGATGAGCAGCAAACATTTTGCATAAATTAATACGAGTATAAAGAGTGAACAATTAATCTATGTATGTACATACATACATACATATGTAGGTGGTGTTTGTATATAGAAAAACATATGAATGTCTGCATGCATCTATGTACATAAATATATTTATTTATATGCGCCAATTGTTTATTTTTATACATTTTTCTGAGTGATGTCACGCGAGTCATTTGAAGTGGCAATACAAAACAAGTTTGTATAGGCAGAGGGGGTGGACATGGGGAGAGAGATGTAGTAGTAACCGATGTTGTCTGTCTGTCTGTCTGTCTATATGTCTCTGTGTCTATCCGTCATGCTTCTTCTCATGACAACGCCAAATAATGGCGTGCGACCTTTCGTTGCTGATAAATTCATTTGTTTTGACGCCTTTGAAGCGTGTGAATTGTCTCTGCTTGATTTTTCCAAAAAAATACAAAAAAAATAGTAAAGAAAATATACAAAAATATTTAAATTTATATTACACTTAATGACCCAAAAGTATGCTCTACATTTCATTTAAATAATTGTGTTTTCAATTAGTGTTGATAAGTTAACTATGGAGGAGAATTGGACAATTTTGTAGCTATACTTTTTGAGTCCATGTATTATATAGTTTTCATTTCTAATTATATCTTTTAACCAAAATAGTTGCTGAGGTAGTTGTTTTCGTTTTTTTTTTTTAGTATAAAACTCTTCGCCATATTAAATCTAATATCCATATAGTATATAAAACTCATTAACACATTATTATTGGCAAAATATTTGCAATAATTATACATTGAGTGTAATTTTCTATATTTGCTCTTACCCCTTAATAATTTTTAATAGATATTTTGAAGTTTTTCTTTTAATCTTAAGATGCTTACACCTTAACCATTTGTAAACTGTTATTATACCCTGTACCTATAGGGTAAAAGGGTTTATTAAAGTCGCCGAAATATATGTAACAGGCAGAAGGAAGCGCGTACAAAGTATATATACTCTTGATCAGCATCAACAGCTGAGTCGAGTCTGTAGAGCTAGAGTCACACAGTTGGTATGCAGACATACATATTTTGAAAATGTTTTTTATTTATATATGTGTTCTTTTTGGTATAGAGCCATCAAATATTTATCTTTAAATCAATGCAAAGACTATATAAAATAAACTTTTTGGACATTTTTTAATATTTGGCCATCTTGTAATATCTTGAAGTTGGTAAACTGAAAATTGCGTTTTTAATTTGGCGATAAGACAATATATGAAATTTTTAACCGATTTCAATCGAATAACTCAATATCTTATTCGATACAGAATTTATGGTACCATATTTTCTTTTGTTTAATAAATTGGTGTCTTAAAAGATCCAAAAATAGGAGCGACTATTTTCTATTCAATTGTCCCAAAAACGAAATCTGAAAATAGTTTTACTTGATCTAAAACTTTTTTCATGAAATTATAAGCGTATTTGCAGTTTTTGAATACTTTGGCGTGTTATGGCAAATATTTGCGCTTCCAAAATAAGAAAAGTTACATTTAAAATCCACCTAAAAGTAGAATGGTTAAAGCTAAATTGCCAAATTTTGGTATTACATGGTAAAAAAACAGTTTGTTCAAATTATTTTGAAAGCGAGAAAATTCAACAGGACGAAATATGCCAAAATATGGCAGAAGTTAGAGAAAATGGGTTACTGCAATTAATTCGTATAGAAGATCTAGCCACTGGTTTAAGGACTCTATAAATCTTGACTTTCTTCATCTCTCTTTCTTAGCTTAGATTAATTCCATCTTAAAATTGATTACAATTGAATAAAATATCAATCACATGCCTCCCCTCCTTTCTCTTCTTTCTCTCCCATTTGGTCCATTTTTTTAGACAAAATATTTTTTTTGATTTTTTGTATTATACTTTAACCAATTTGTAACAAATTTTTTATTAGCTATTCTTTGTGTTAAGTTAGGCTAAACTAAAAAGGATAATAACATGCAGAAATGTTCACTGTACAACAATATTTGATTATAGTATATACATACATACATTCATTTCTATTTGCTTATAGTAAGAACTAGTTAACTTAGTTGACAAAATATTTGGTGATTTAGCATACAACTTGAATTGTCTGTTAATTTCTCAGTTTGTGTGTGTGTGTGTGTGTGTGTGTGGAGCAGCGCCCTCAACTAGGCCTCAATTGCACGCCTCTAATATCACACAGCGAGCTCCAATTAGTTTCGCATTCACTTAATGGGTTTTCCCCCGCTTCCCCTCGCCAAAAGGGTCGAGAATCCTATGTAGCTGCATACCATGTGGTACGATTACTGGCCGTCTCCTCATCTGGTTTGGGCATTATCCAGATATTGCCAATACCACTATCCGAACTAAAGCGATTCGAGTCACGATAGAGAGAGAAACTTGGCGCCTTGCGATGCAAATGATCATTTTCACGGGAATAGCGCTCCTGCAGCTTCTGTCGCTCCTCGATGGCATAGCTGCTGATCATTTCCCGTATGAGATCCAGCCAGAGTAGAATTTGTGCGGGATCGGCAGTGAATTCGCATTCCTGTTGCTTACGCCTCTCATAGTAGAGGGTAAACGATTTCGTTTTCGCCGATATGCCAATATGCTCACAAGGATAACGACCATGGAAGACCAAATGTTTACCCTTGATTTCCGTATAAATGATGCATTTATCAAAGATAAAGACTTTGGCACGATAACTACGTTTTAGCTTATGATCCATCACTTGGAATTCATTGACCTTGCGGAATTTACCCTGATAGTAGACATTGAACTTGAGGGCAAAAGAGGAAAAACCAAATAGAATCCAATCAAATTAATGTAAAACAAAAAAAACTCACCTCATTACAATCGACAATGTCATTAATGGTTTCCGATTCATTGGTGGTGGTCAAGAGAGTACGAAAACGTTTCTCCAGACGGCAGCAGGATTCAATTAAAGGTTTCATAACAATATCACGATTTTTGAAGAAGGTCTAAGCGAAAAAAAAAGGTTACAAAAATTAGTATTAAATTAGTTAGTTCTCCACTTATTAAACTACTCACAGAGATGAATTGTGTTAAAAGCAAAGGATAACGAGCCATACGTTGAATCGGTTGAACTAGAAAACTATTGATACCCAGCTTATCATCACGTTCCAGGCGTATACTCTATAAAAATAATAAATTATTTTTTTAAAGTTTTCAATAGTCGGAAAGTCGATTCTCAAACTCTTACCGTAAAGTAATTCTTATACAAATCGCACAATTTGAGGGACTTTTGCTTGTTCATGGTAAAGATCACATAACCATAGAAACAGTTTTGCTACAGAAAAAGAGAAAGAGTATTTAATTTCTTTATTTTGCTCTGTCAATTTGTTTGCACTTACATCTACAAACTGCAAAAATTCATCAAACAAACGTTTGAGATCTCGACGATTTCTAAGTAGCATGGGCAAAAATTCATCACGATGGAATTCGGCAATTGCCTCAATATTACCAAATAGATCATATTTCTTGCCACGTAAACCCAAAGGTAAATCTTTGCGTTGAAATATATTGCCATAGTTCTCCAAGCCGGTATAGAGATTATTCACATAAGCCTCTTCAGTTTTGATCAACTCCTCCAATATGGGATGAACACATTTGTCGCTCTTATCACGCAATTCAATTTCCACTTCCTCTTCGCTGTAAACATAAATAAAGTTAGTCAATAAGGGGTTATATATATATATATATATATATATATATATATACTCACTCATCCTTGGGCTGATAGACCGAATGAAATTTACCCACCAAGGGCTGATTTGTGGTACCAATTATTTCAGTCTTTCTTCTCGGTGTGGTGCGATAGTTTCTGCAAAACAAACGAAAAAAAAAGAACACAATGAAAATGAAATAAAAAAAAAAAAGATGAGATATAACAAACATTGCTTATCTAAAGCCTATTGTGGTGATAAGACCCTCCCGCCTTGGGGTGGGGGGCGCCCCCTTAGTAAACCCACTTGAAAGTAAAATGTTGTGACTCATTCTGTCTGTGATAATGGCATTCTCTGATAGTTGACCAAACGTTTTATGCAACTAGAATGGAAAATATATACATATATATATATATATATATTCATCTTGGTTGTATGCCCATTGATGGAACTAATGATGCTTCTGTTAGAGGCTCTTGTGCAAATGACTTTGTTGGACTCTGTTGGGCCTCTGTTATATTGAATAGACCGCCCAGGGTTCGATCAAAGAACAATGATAAACGGGTTAAGCATAATTGCATAAAATCCAATTGGGTAATCAGAAACCAAGAGATCATTATAAGCAAACACATGGCCATGCCGGTAACTATAAAGCCTGTCATCTGCCGTGGGAAAGATGATTAGAGAGAAGGATGAGGAGGAGATGGAACTGTTGGATTACCCACCCCCTCTATGCAGCCCTCCACATATAGCATGCTCATCGAAGTGCGCGATGTACCACCAGTCACATGTTGTGATGAATCTGTTTCCTCTAAGGAACGCACAGATTTCGTTAGCTGTGATGGCGGGGAAGGCGGAGTTGGAGGCGGCGGAGTTGCCGGCTTTGACTTAACTGTTTCATTGTGACCTCCTTTGATATTCACCCCTTTATCATGGCTAGTATCATCGGCAATATGGGCTCTTATTTGAAAGGATTCCGATTCGGGCAACGTTCGATCGATGGCATGTGTTTGGGTGTTGGCTCTTAATTGCTGTGCTGGGATCGCCTGCTGATTTGGAGTCTCAATTATGGGATCCTCTATACTAGAATCGGGCTGGGCCTTTTTCAGAAACCACAGGCCAACCATATTCTAGCTGAAATTCATACATTTTCCGAGAAAAAAAATAAAAATTTTGTCACATTTCCCAAAAAAAAAAAAAAAAAATCACTATTGCTTCATTTATTTTGGTGTTTTTTTTTTTGGCTTTTTGTTATTTGCCACATGGTCAAATAGTTGCTCGGTTAGTTGACCCTTAAATCAATGTGAAACCAGTTTTTTGAAATTGAATTAACACATTGCCAATTAAAAGCTGACAAAAAAGGAAGCCAGTTGGCCAACACAAAAAAAAAAACTGTGCAAAGATCGTTTTTCGGCCTCATTAAACTCACCTGGGGAAATCCTTGTCGTGGCGCAATTTCAATGGCAGCGTTCCTGATTGCTCTCCCGTTTGATCGGCACTAATGGAACGCAGCACTTTGTCTTGTTGTTGTTGTTGTTGTTGTTGATGCTGCTGCTGAGGATCAGCTGCTGTTGGTGCTAGAACCTCCGAACGACTCTCACTTAAAACATAATCCACTGTGGCACTTGGATCCATTTCGAAATCTGATATTTGATCCACTTCATCCTCGGAACGTACCTCACTAATGCTGCTGGTGGTTGGTGTTGTGCTTGGTATGGAACTACTGCGATTACTGGAGAGTCTGTTATGCATGCCCGGCAGGGCAATGCGTCTTGGTGGCGTGGGTGGAGGTGTGCCATGTTCTGGCTCCACTTCATGCTCATCAAATGAGGGATAACGACGATTCTCGAGCAGCTTTAGACTGTGCCGCTCCTGGCGCATGTATTTGATGGTTGTCTTTAGGGTCTCGAAACGTTGTACCTTCTGTCGCACATCCAAGAGTGCGGGATCCGGAGTGGTTGGCGTCTGAGGCGTCTCCATTTCTGCCTGCTCCTCCGGGTCCGGGTTGCGCATTTTCAGCAAAGAGCGTCGATTGAAGGCGCTCTCCGTATCGGAATTTATCGATATGGATAACTGAAATGAACTTGAACTAGACGAACTGATATCGCTTGCTCCGGCCGCTCCACTCTGCTCGTGGCTACTGTGACGTTCCTCCGCCGGTTGACTAATGCGTCGACGTGAAGTGCGCTTGTTGAAATTACGGTTGCTCAAATTGCGTTCGCGTCGAAATGGCAGCGGGCTAAGATCTTCGTCCGCCATTTTAGTTCCCTCTTTCTCTCTCTCTGTGTGTGTGTGTGTGTGTGTGTTTCTGGTGTGGTGAGTTCGCTTGAGTGTGTGGGGAGTGGGGGAGTGGAGTGCTTGTGATAAGCCTTATCGTTTGCACTCCCAATTACACTTGTTCTTATTTATTTTGCTCTCTATCTTTTGGTTTTTTTTTTTTGTTCTCTCCCAGACACAGTTAATTCAACATTTTTTTATTGCGATTTTAATGCCTTTAAGTTCCAACATTAATGGTGAGTTTTGTTGTCTACCTCAACTCTTTGTGCATACGTTTTATTTATTGTTATTTTTGAAACACGTATTCGTAAATACATATAAACATTTCATGTGTTGGCGTCAACAGCTGCGCTTTGCGTTGTTTTTTTTTGGGTTTTTTGTTTTTTGTTTTTTTTCAGGCACTGCAAAAATTTGTATAATAAAATTGTTAAATTAAGTATTGAAGTCATCAAACAAGTCATAAAGAAATAAGTCTTAATATAAGTTTTAAATAAATTGACTAGCAACGTTAGCCACATTTATTCGATTACTTTCCATTCCGATTTATTATTTTGAAGTTTTCATTTTAAATAAAATCAATTTGAAAATAGCAATTAAGATTGCTGAATTTGATTTTGACGCTGAACAAATTAACACTTTTCTCTGTCTTAGAACAAAGTTCAACTAAAGTTGCTTTGTCTAGACTAAATTAAATTCTCTTTCTATTAATTTCGAGATCGTTAAGAAAGTACAATAGACTTCGTTCTGTACAGTGGTCAAAGTTGCTAGATAAATTTTAAGAAAATGTTTTGAAATCGTATAAAAGTTGTAACTCATTTGTTTCTATGACGTTTGTAAGATAAAAATTTGGATCTATAATCAGAAGGCATCAGTGGGCCCTTCTTTTCAGTGCTTGAAAACCTTTTAGGGACAAAAAGTCTGTCGAAACCGTTGGACTAAGTGTTAATTTAATAAATACTGTCAAAAAAAGTTAGTTTATACTAAGTTTATCTAATGACAAAAAAAACAAACATCAAATATGTGAAATATGGCGAAAAGTGTGCTGTCTCACAACTCCCAATTTCATTTTAGCTTCACATAAAACCATAAATAAAATCAGTATATAAAAGTGAGAAGAAATCAAAAACCAGATGAATTTATTGGCGTTGTTAATTATCAATATAATAAAAACAATTTTAAAGTGATTTTTAGGAATTATTGTTTTAAAAGAATCGACCACTGTAAAGCCCTTTAGAGCACTGGATACTAGATTAATTAAAGGCTAATAAAAGCAACTAATCTTTGCACTTTTATCTGCTACTTGTCTCTTGTCTTTTAGCTTTAAGAGCTTCTTCTTCTATTTCTCAGATATGTGGCTTAGTTAATTTAAATGTTACATAAAAATCTCTGAGATAATCGTCTCGCTTAATATTATCTCTTAGATATATGTGTACAGCTATATTTATATAGCAAATGACGTCAAGCTAAGTTGTCAGAAATATGGATATAGCAAAAAAGTCTCAGAGAGACAAAAAACGACAGAGAGAGAGAGAGGTGGAGAGGGCCTGCCGTATTCCGTTTTAGTTAATTATGTGTGACGTTTTCTTTTTTTCTCGTTTTGTTTTGAATTTGTTTTTGTTTTATTCAAGCAAAAAGCAATATATAGAAAGATATATAGTATATACTATAAAAAAAAAGTACAAAGCGCTTTAAACTGCAAATGAGTCAATTCCGAGCTAAACAAAAAACAAAAGTAAAATGTTAGTTTATGAAGGAAATGCAAAGTTACAGTTAAAAGACTTCCGTTTTAAAAGAAAGTCAAGGAGAAGTATATAATTCCGGAAAGAAATTTCAAACAGTTGGCTCTGACTTTTCTTTAACTAACTGCCCTATCGATTAGATTTAGTTTTTCATCATTTCTCTAGCTTATTTCAGCCTATGAAGTTCTAAAAGCACTAAATTTTTGTACACTTTTTCTTCTTTTTTTTTTATATAAAAATTTGTTTTTCTCTTTTTTTTTTTTAATGTAATCTTTTTGCCATGAATCTTTACCGTATCATTAAGGCCCTGGGTAGGCCAAAAACTAAAGAAATTATTACCAATGAGCTTGATAAACATGTGAACAATTGTGCAAATCATTTCAATGGATTACTAAACAATTTCCATGCATCTTTGGAGCAGAATCTACATTTGCGAATTCTTACGCTCAATTACGACAAAATCAATCTAAATACTTTGAATCAACCTTAAAAGAACTGATGGTAAGTGAAACAAAGGAAATTCCAAAATCAAAAGGTTTAGAAAACAAAATGGTTTATTTTTAGGTTTTCATTTCGAAAGATTCATTTCTTTCATTTCTTAAAAGGCTTTCTATATAGTGGGTGAGTCTGTAATCTAGATATCCTTCTCTCCGAAGGCCCTAAATTTTCGCTTTCTTTATAGAAAAAACATAATTGAAGCTGTGTCTTGAACGACTACTAGAAGAAAAGGACATAATGGTTTAAGCCAAACTGATGGTTAGTATTTTACGCTACAAAAAAAAAGAATACCTCTAATATCTTTTGGTTTTTTTTTTCAGAAAAACTTTGTCATCTTATCAAAAGGAAGTTTGCTGAGTTGATGTATTTGCCTTATTTTGATTTTTACTCATTTTAACACCGAATATTTTCTTTCTTAACTGAATTTTTTATATGAAATTCATAGAAAAATTTTTCGTTTTCATACCCAAAAAAAAAATTTGTAGCGAAAATTAAAATTAAATGTGATATCAAGTGAATCCAATTATTGAATCTATTTTACTGATTGATATCATTCTCTCTCTTTATGACCCATTTAGATAGTCTTCTGACACATGTGTCTACCGTGTTTCAAGGCTTTGATTTCAAGTACACAAATAACTTTTATCTAATCGTAGAGATACAATAAATACACTGCGCATATATAGAAATGTGTATCATGGCAAAAAGTAGTAATGAAAAACTCCCTGATTTCGTCGTATAGGTGGCGCCCATCAGTCAGATCCCGTCAGAAGTCGTCATTAGGTGAGGTAAGATCTACGTCATTGGCTGACAGGGCCAGGCCTTAGTTATTTCCCTTTTCTTGGGTGATGATCCCAAACATAATTTTAATAATAAAAAGTCTTGATAATACATGCTTAAGTCGATATCAACTGGCATGTGGCAAGTTCATTGAAACATTACTGATAAGAATCGCTGACTGTACACTTTTGGAATGGTTTTAGCTTTGCTTCATTATCGTTTTGTTATGTTACTTATGACTAAATATCATTTTGGGTATATCCTACTTTCAAAGTCCATTTCTATGTTTCGTTTAAAATTTGACTCATAAAACTAAACAATCAATAACTAAGTAATCATATTGATTATGGTCAAAAGAAACAAAGGGCGTAGCATAAAGCTTGCTGGGGGTGGTAGCTTTTTTAAATGGTAGCTCTCACTTTAAAGGGTAGCTCTCATTCGGAGCTTTCACTTTAATAATGCTTTAACATGGCAACTACAACGCGCTTTCTTGTAAGTTATGCTTTTCTTCTAGTTGTAATTCCCAAATAGTTTTGGTATTACAAGTCTGAAATGAACTTATAAGTTCTCAGAATAGGCCCAACCTGTTTATATTTGTTTAAAGAAATTATTTCAAACCTGCTAAAGAGTTTATGAAGCAATCAAAGACTGCAATTGTTCAATAAGAAGCCTAGGAAAAAGGACATAAGAAGAAGGGTAGGGGTAAGTGCATTTCATGAAGTACTTTCAAAGAATTGCACTATGCACCACAAGTCGATGTCAAAGATAAGATAAGCTCCATAAATCTTAAAGGTTTCAAAGCATTTTCGATTAGTTATAGTCACTAGAAGTGTTTAAAGTCTCCTTTTGGAGTAGGAGGTGATGAGTGGGGAACAATTGTTTTCTCTGCCTCTCACTCAATTAGTAAATATTTAGATATTGTTAAACATATGTAAAAAGCGAAACCAGTTGTGGTTCTTATCGACATCATTAATCTATTCGGTGGTTCCCATTAGAAAAACACGTGAAATTGCTAAACGGCAAGGGAAAAAGTTGCTTAATTCCAGCCTGTAAATACCCAAGTGAAACAAATAAAGTTTTTAGAATTTAAAAACAGAACTAACGACAAATAATCGATCCATTTAACTCTTGCATTCCCTTGTCGTTTGGGCCATTTTGGAAAATGAATCATTATTTTGGGATTATTGAAGGTACTTAACCTAACATGCCAAATAATTGCGGCTTTGTTTGCCAAAAGTTCCATTGTACTTGCTGTCTGTCTAATCTCTTTGAATGGCTTTTTAGCAATGTTATTTTTTCTCGGAATTTCCGCTTATAAAAGTTATGAAAAAAAATGGCAATAAATTGATAAATGAATGCGAGGGTAAAAGGAAGAAACGATACGTTTTAGAGCTTTCAGTTCATTTAGGTACCAAGTAAATTCAAATTCAGTTAGCACAGATAGACAATTGGCAACTGATACCAGTTAGTACGCGAGAATAGAGATAGACAGACAGAGAGCAAGGTGAAATGGAGTTAGAAGAGAGAACGAGAGAGAGACAGAGGGAGAGAGGGAATGGAGGTGGAGGGGCAAAAGCAAAATATAGTATTTGTATTGTCAAATGGTAGACAAATATGACAAAAGCAACTAGCACGAAATGTCTGCGAATAGTCAATACTTGAATATCTATTCCATTTTTTTTTTTCATAATTTGTGTGCACGTGTTAATTAAACAATTAGTTTATGGGGGGGAGGGAAGGGCAAAGTTAGACAGAGGGAGAGCTAGCTGGCTGGCTGGCTGGCTGGTTGGTTTTTTTTCTTGGTCGCATTTTGTAAGCGCGTGCAAATACATTTTTTTTTTATTTCATATTCACTTGCCATTTTTGGCACTTACATTTGGAAATTACGTTTCAACGGTTTAATTCAAATTTGCTGTATACATTTAGTTTTTAGAGCTTAAGTAAAAGGTTTTTCAAACTTCAATTGCGGTAAATGTAGTTAGTAGTCACGCGGAAGCTCGTCGAGATAAATGATCTTGCAACTAACACACACTGCGTATACTTGATATTTGAATACATATGTATATTTTTGTGTGAATGGGAAATTTATTAATTTTTTTTTTTTTTTTGTTAGAATTTCCCCCGATCTCGTCTCGTTACGTTTGCTCCGTTGAGCATTTAGGTTCGCACTGACGGCTGTTTGACTGACGGTACGAATTCGCATTGCAGCAAGCAGCAGGTGAACGTGCTCCCACTTGGACTCTCTCTCTCTCTCTCTCTCTTTTGTTTGCTCTCTTTGGTTATATACAAATGTATCTCTCGATCGAGTTTTAACTGTTTGCTGTGTTGTGTTCTGTATTGCCTTTGGCTATTGCCGACTTTGAGTTAGCTGTTGTTATTGCTGCTGCTGCTGCTGCTGCCTTTTTTTTTTAATATTTACTGACTTTTTTTCATTATTTAGATTGCGGCATGCACATCGAATCAGTCTCTCTCATGACTTTGTACCCTGTAAACCAGGTAAAGAGTAAATTGGTATATAAATTAAGGTAAACTTTAGATGAAAACTCAAGTCTGTTGGATAATTTTAGACGTCATCTCTAAGTGCTCTGTCTTTTGGATTTAGATATTTATAAAATTGCATTTAGGGAGTGGCTCTAATTCTTTATTTAAGACAAAGCCTCCTTAAGGACCAAATAGCAAAAGACAACTGCCAATTTGCCAAACATTGTTATCCGTGTTTTTTAACCCAATTGCAAATTTTTAAAAAATGTCGTAGAACATACCAAAATAACGTATTATCTATTGCTCTTAGAAAACTCATTGTTAATAACTTTGTCAGAAAGCGTCTTCATTATGGCACTTTCAATGCCTTTAATGCAATGTGTCTTCAATTCGATGATATTGGAGTTCGTGGTTTTTCCCGAAAACCTCTCAAATCTTGCAATGGACAATGGACAACATTTACTATATAGATCTTGACCCTTTCTATGGAAACTTGCCAATTTTGAGGGGTTACTTTCCTCTTTTAGAAACTTTTCTGATTTTTAGTGATAACTTAACTCTCTTAGATAGAAAAGTGTAAATACCAAAAAGATCTTGGTTCTTTCTCTATGAACATTTCTGGTTATAAAGCAGTTTTGGTTTTTATGGGCAAGAAAAATGTAAATAAACTAGGGACTTATAAGTTTGGGTTTATGACTTTTCTTACCATATTTATATCATGGTCAGATAAATAGGTGATTTTATGATAATAAGAAGTTTGCCCTCTTTAAATGTTTTACTGATGCCTCCTCTCGTATGGGTCCAAGAGGAAAAACGAAATTACAAATAAAGTGACTAGAAATTTAAGAAAGATTTGACTCATAGCAGACCTCTTTACCTGCATTACCAAGGTAAATATTTTGAGCCACTGCTTTTTGTCTTTAAAATGAAATATTTTTAATGGTTTAAGCTCACTTGGGAAATTTAGTTTTTATAAGTTTTATTCCTTAGAAGCCATAATCGCTTATATGAAAAAGAAAAGGTATTCCCAAATGGCACATAACCCATGCTGATCGAACGTTTTCAACCTTTGTAATACCGAAAAGATCACCCTCTATTTTCTACAGGGTATTTGCAAGCCCATTACCGACATTTATTTGAGTGTTTTTTTTTTTTGCGGTGTATTTGCTTTTGTTTTGTGTCGCATTTTTCTATAGCAAATTATTGTCATAATTTCTGTTTTACTCTCACACTCTCTTACTCTCTCCCCCTTTTTCTTTTTCTATTTTCTTTTGTTTTGCTCGCCCTCTCTCTCTCTCGCTCTCTCTCGCTGACTCTCTATTTGCATTGTAGACGGCATAAATTCTTAATTAGTCTAGGCCATAGAAATTAGCTATAAAACAAATACACCATTACTTTTAGTGTCAAACACTAAACAAAAAATTAATTATTTTATTTTTTGGGGAACTTTTTCCATTGGGTAAGCTATTGTTAATTGCATCGATTCGTAAATCGGTCAAACATATATATGAGAGATGTTATAGATTGGTTTATCTAATCAGCTTATCGGGTGCCTCGAATTGGCCATTTGTCATGGATTCCCATTCCCATTCAGTTTGTGGCTGCATAGCTTAGTCGCTTGGTCTGATGTTGCCTTAACAATTTTTTGCTTATCTTTGCGCATTTTCGAACGTTTCTTACCAGCTTGCAATTTCAGTATAAAACCAAAAATAAACCAAAAAGCCGAAAGCAAAAGACAAAAAAAGTACCGAAAGATATCTGTGTAGAACTTTGTGTCGGGGGAGTCACTGGGCTTATTTGTGAAATTCACTTTAATCAGCAGAGTGAGAGTGAGAGGAGTAATATATGGTTATTGTTTGTATGTGACTAAACAATTTTATATACGATAGATAAATAGGTAAATACAATTATATCACAAAGTATTTGCCAGTTAGCGCAGCAAAAGAATGCTTGGGAGAACGATAAATGAAAACTATTCCAACGATAAGCTTAGGAGGAATGACATTAAATCAAAGAAAATGTTTAGAATTTGCATAAAAATGGTTTGCCCCTTTGGCATACTCTAATGACATAATGATATCGTAATCTACACTTAATACTTTGTGCCATTTTATCGGATTGGCACGTCGGGGTCATCAAAATAATGATAAGTCTCACGTCGGGGTCACCAAAATGTTTATTGAAAGTCATTGAACAAACGCGGATATCACGCAAAAGGGGAAGGGGCCATAGAATCAACTCACTGATAGATTGCAGAGTACTTTCCAGAGAGTTGATATTATGAAATCGAATGCTTATGGCGGTAAAGCCCAAAAGCATGAATAATACTACCTTTGATTGTATTTTAGATTATAATCTAGACTATTACAAAAGTATTACTGATTTTAACACGTTTTTGGTGCCACATAAATTAACCTTTAGTCTTTTGTAGAATTTTAAAGGAAATCAATTTACTTTACTTTTAACACAAAAGCTTTGAATATTTATTAATGAAAGTTTTGAGATTTGTGGCAGTTGAGAATTTTCTTGTTTCATTCCACTTAAATTTAAATTGTTTGGCACCAGCAATTTACCGCTTAAAAAATCGCCAAAATCAAAACCTTCATTTCGCCACATACGAGAAACGTACAAAAAAGCTCTTTGTGTGTGTGAAAAATATGGGCTTGAAAGCTTTCAAAAAATATCGGTACGTAGCACATTGTAAGTGTAGATGGCGCCACGAAAATATTTTACAGCATACTTTCAGGGATCGAAATTGGAAGGGAAAAGAGTATAAATTGAAATTTTTAGCCTTTTAGACTAAATGCATTAAGAGCTTTCTCTTGCTTATTTTAAATTTCTTCTCTTAGTTTTTCTCTTTTATGGACCTTGCATCTAAGTATTGATCTAGTCAATCCAATGAGTAGCCCACCCACTCTCACAGGATCGCAAGCATATTGAGGGGGCATAAAAACAGAGGCAATTCGCATTTCCCATTACGATGCAGAATTCCAATCTATTTGTCTTTGCTTCTGTCAACGTCAGCTCTTTTATTTCATTGAATGCTACTGCCTAAAACTGGTTTTCCCTTGTGGTGTTTATACTATCTTCCTTCCAACGCACTCCCAATCGAATATAAACATCAAAAACGTCGTCAAATTTCAGTGCCTGGCCCTGATGGTGGGTCTGCATTGTGTATTAGGCGTTTTAAATTTCCTGATTTGCTGTAATTGTCTGATTTCCTATTAAAATGGCAAAATAACAGAATTCAGGAGCCAGACAGGAACGGATCATATTAATAGGGTTTTGGGTGAAAGTCATGGAAAGTCATGAAAATGCTTTCACAATTTCATGGTTTATTCTTATTTCTATTCTTGCCTAGCATAAGAAGCTTACTTAATATGTGTTGATGTCTATTGCCAATAAATCCGGTCATAAAAGTTAAAGTTACCATTGCAACGAATGGGCTTATTTGAATTGAAAGATTTTCTTTATTTTTAATTTATTTTATTTTTTTTTTAATTCTTAACAATCGCTTTAACTCGACTTTTCTATTTGAGAGCGCATTTGTCTTGGCTTATGCATTGTTAGTCTTTTAGTTTTGGTTTTTCATGATAAAAAAGCTTATTATTCTCTACCAACTAAGCCAAAAGTAACAAGTTAGAGAAAACAAATTGGCCTAAGACTTTAAGATTTTAGCATAAAAGAAGTTGATTTATAATTATTTGGATTTTAGATCGATAACTCGAAGGCTTTAGCATTAAAGAAGTTGGTTTGTAATTATATTTTCGAGATAATTGATCCAAAATATTAAGACTTACTAAAAAGATCATTCCAACTCCTGATACAGATCAATAGTAAGTGCTTAAGAGGACTGTACTCCACCTAAGCCTGGTTGTCATGAAGCTTCCTCTTCTTTTTTTTCCATTTCCTGTTTATTAAAACCCAATTAATTTAGTAACTTGATTTCATGTTTGTTTCTTGAAACTAAAAGCTTCAAAAATATTTGTTTAGTCTCTCCACCAATCTATCTTATTATTTGCCTAAGAAAATATTTGGTTTAAGCCACCAAAAACAATAAAAGAAACAAAAAAATACTCTTATTGATTTTGAAAGAGATGCTACAAAGAGAGAGAGAGAGAGAGTGAGAAAGAGAGAGGTGGGGGAAAAAGCGTAGGAGAGAGCAAATTTTGGCAAGTTTTAAAGAGTATATCTAAATATTTTTGGAGAGTTCCCTCATATATTGAACCTGAATTTCATCATGTCCATTCAATTAAGAATAAATTCTAGAATGAAATTATTTAATTTAATTAATTCTGCCAACTAGATTTTTTCTTTGTATGGCAATGAAAAGCAAGCATTTCTAACGGGCCCACACAGCAAAAAAAAACACAAAAAAAAAAATAACAGAGAAGGTTTTCTCCCTCTTACTTGCAGATACACATGCAAAGCAGTTAGCCCCTCTCACTTGCTCTCTCTCTCTCTTATTCTATGTGCCTCTCTCAATTGGGGCGCCGGCC
This sequence comes from Drosophila nebulosa, assembly GCA_024703675.1. NCBI lineage: Eukaryota > Metazoa > Arthropoda > Insecta > Diptera > Drosophilidae > Drosophila > Drosophila nebulosa. Next base: position 7,490,816 of record CM045725.1, on the reverse strand, counting down.
GGCTCTAAGCTGCAACGGCATAGAAGGCGGCTCCCACACGCGCTCACTTCGTAGTGCTCTCTTCTGCTCTCCCATCCACTGGCCTGGCTGGCTGACTGACTGTTTGGGAGCGTATAAAAGAGGGAATACCTGCCGCATTAAAGTCAGTTGCTGTAGAAACCTTGCTGCGATCGGTTCAGAGTGGTGTTCACTTCATTTATTAAAAAAAAAAACAAAAACCAAATCAAAATCATCGATCCGAACCTGAACTCAAATTCTCCAAAATTAATCAACACGAAATTCAGCTTTAGTTTTTGTTCAATCTTATTTTAATTAGAGGTAAGAGAAAAAAAAACTGGAAAATACACACGAATATCCAGCCAGCCCCTTTGGGCATGGAAAACTAAATGAACTAAACTATAAACTATCTCAAGTGATGTAATTAAATTAAAAAATTGAAAACTTTACATTTGCCAAAAAAAAAGAAAAAATAAGAAAAGAAAACTAAGCAAAGAAACGCAAAGAAAAAAGGCACCAAAGAAACGCCGATTCGATCAAAGGCCGATTAGTGAGATCAATTGAATGGTTCGTCTTTCGATCTTCGATTCTTCGGGTGTTTTTCTAAATTTAGTTTTCGGGGTTGATGTGAATTTGGATGCATTTGCGATTTTAAATTTGTGGGTCAATCGTTTTGCGAAAATTTCGAAAAGTTTTGAACTCGTTTTTCTCGAACCGAGCAGCAGTTCTCGCTTGCCAGTCGAATCATTCGCAAGCAAATATGTGAAGGACAACAACGTGTGTTGAATTCTGCTTCTTTCGAAACTGCTTTTGAAAAACTTTTCAGTACCTTTAGAGTACAACGACAACGAAATTGAAAAACTGTGCGTCAAAGTATTTCGAAGCGTGAGGTATACATTTACTACTGAAAAGTTTTATATAAGAATTCAAACGAGATCGAAAGTATCAAAATAAAATAATAGCAAATAGTTAGTGTCTTTTTCCAAAAAAAAAAAAGAAATAATATCATCTGGAATTGATAACAACGTTGTTCGTCTGACTATGTAGAAAGAATATACATACGTATACATACATACGTACGTATGTAAATAAGTGCTGGAAATTTGAATTGATAAGAGCAAAAATTGAACTCCAGGTTCATCTTTAATCACATCTTGCTCCAGTCAGTGTTTCGGTGTCCATATGGTCGAACAGCAAATTGTTATCACGTGCTTTCTATTACCCTAAGTTGGTTATTAGTTACTTGGGAGGTCTAGGTCCTTGACCCTATTCAACTTTCTCAAGTGGTTTCAATTGTGAAAGAACTTTTCTTCGGTTTAGATCGATTAAATAATCGAAATAATCTGTTCCCACGAAAATAGATTGAAATTAAATTTAAAATCATGACACCAAACCTAACCCTATTCGTGGGCCCCTCACCGCCACCTTCTGCCTCCCTCCCTTCCACTCTCTCTCTCTCACTCTCTCTTTCTCTCTGTCTCTTATCGAAGACCAAATTAAATTTAATTGAAGCCGCCAATAACAAGGCAACAAGTGGGAAAGAGAACGAAAGAAAAGTCGAAATCGATTGTTGCAATTTGAGACATGAAAATTGCAGCGGAAGAGGCGACCAATCGGCCATTACTTGGTGGGGTTCGGGCGGGTGGCTGACTGACTGGGCGCTCTGCCAAAATGTGGCAATGATGCATGGCAAAGTCACGACAATACGTTCCACATGGCATCCACATCGACAGGAACTCACAGAAACCTTTTCGCCATACGCGACATCCTCTTTGATTTGAATTTTTTTTACGCCAACGCCCAAAGAAAACCGAAAACGATTGCAAAACGAAAGACGCAAAGTCTTCTGAGCTTAAGTCTCAGTGTCAGAGAATGAGAGAACGTGGGTGTGGGTCTCTGTCCTCTGTTTCTTCTCGGTCGCTGTCTCTGTCTCTGTAAGACAATCAATGCATTTCCGCTTTTAAAAAGTTATATAGATTTATGTATGTATATGGACAGAAGGGGAGGAAATACTTTAGATATAGTATATGTATGTATATATAAATATTGGAAAAAATATGATAATTATATACTGTCAACGTTTTACCTTGAGCCAAACATTCTTTTCGTGATTTATTGCATTGCATTGTGTCCAAGCAAAAGTGTTTCTTTATATGGGAATATAGAGAAGAAAAAATGGGGAAAAAAATTTATGCATAAATTATAGTAAATTTCATACTGATAACTCTAATAGAACTTTTGCGATTCTGATTGCGATTGATAATGATAATAACAAACTATTATCTTAACTATGACCACTTTGGCACGTATTTTTACACCTGTGTGGCAAATACATTAGATTAGACCCTTTGGCGATCTATAAATTTCGACAAAGTTTCGAAGGACAGTTTGATTTTAAATGAAATCAAACAAAAAATACCGCAACGAAATCATTTAATGAAATCTAACAAAAACACACACATTATTTTTCGCTGATAATGAAAAAACTTTTGAGAAATCGATTTATAATTTCTTATATCAGTACATGGTATTCTAATATCATATATACCTACAAAATCGATCCCAACCCTTTTTTAAAGATTAAATTGGGGTGGGGATTTGGTTTTCAAAAATATTCCATTTGAAGTAAAATTCCAGACTAAGTTGCACCCAACAAAATGGTAAAAGGGTTGGACCACGCACACAAATAAGTCTTTCCGATCATATAGAATTCTAAATCAATAATTTGTTTGTTTTTTCAAAAGTTTGCAATGAAATTTGTTATGTTTAGAAGATTTCTTATACTTTTGATGACTTTTTTAAACTTGGTCTAGATCTTTTGACTTGTTTCTATAAGAAATGAAAAAATTAAAAATTGTTAAGAAAAATGTTGTTCTGCTTTAAGCTAAAATTACAACAAAACGGTTTTATATTTATTTAGTTAACTATATACCAAGCTGATTTGTCAAACAAATATTAAACATTTAGATCGTCTTTATTATTTATTAATAAAAGTACCTCAAAGTTTAAGCCAAAACAATCCATAAGAAATCCTCAATATTGCCTTTTTTTGTCATTCTTTGAAAATGTTGACGCGAAATTCGAGATATCACATCATCTGACGTTTAATCTTGGTCTTGTATCAAACAATATGTGACCCACATAGGTAGCAAAAGGCATTTCTCTTATCGCAGAGGCAAACATACTTGCTACCCTATACTTAGAGGGTATAAGAGAGGTTGTATTAAACTGAAAACTAAACATGCGCAAAACTATTAAAGACGTCAAATAAAAATTGTATGTTGTTCTTCAGCATTCTTTCTATAATATAGTATTATTCCTATTTATAAACTTATTTTGTTGTTTGTCCTATTGTTTTGCTTAAAAAACTAATATAAACGCGCAAGCAAATATTAACAAATTTAAAGGATGAAGTTTACTTGATTTTTCGTGAGTTTCACGTACACAGAATATGTACAGGGTATTTAGCTGTTGGCATTCCATATTGATTAAAAAATATTTTGTTTGTTTGTTTGCCTTACCAATAATCAGTTGGCCCTTATCTGGGGGAAACAACATACGTGAACTGATTAGTTCTTCTAGAATCAAAAAAGTTCAAGCAACCATCTGACCGATCCCAAATAGGAATTTCACCACGAAATGCAAAACCAATTGAGTTTTTTAACAATTATTATAATGGATTATTCTTTTGTTATTTTAGGGAATTTGAATTGTAGTAGAAATGGCCGATGAAGCACAAGCACCACCAGCCGAGCCAGCACCCCCAGCAGAGGGAGCCGAGGCAGCACCACCAGCTGAGGGAGCCGAGGGTGCTCCAGCTGAGGGCGGTGAGGCTGCACCACCAGCCGAGCCCACTGAGCCGATTAAGCACAGCTACACGCTCTTCTACTTCAATGTGAAGGCGTTGGCCGAACCATTGCGTTATTTGTTTGCCTACGGTGGCATCGAGTACGAGGATGTGCGTGTCACTCGCGACGAATGGCCAGCTCTGAAGCCAAGTGAGTGCAATGGTTTGGATGTAGCCTGAGCCTTGTTCACATTATCCTCTTTTGCAGCCATGCCCATGGGTCAGATGCCAGTGCTGGAGGTTGATGGCAAACGTGTCCATCAGAGCATCTCGATGGCCCGCTTCTTGGCCAAGACTGTGGGTCTGACTGGCGCCACTCCGTGGGAGGATCTGCAAATTGACATTGTGGTTGATACCATCAATGACTTCCGTCTAAGTAGCGAACAATGTGTGAATCAGTTTCATGTTCAGTGTCCTTGATTAACTCTTGAATTTTTAATGTATAGAAATTGCAGTCGTCTCGTACGAGCCGGAGGATGAGATCAAGGAGAAGAAACTGGTGACCCTTAATGCTGAGGTTATTCCCTTCTACTTGGAGAAGCTCGAGCAGACCGTCAAGGATAACGATGGGCATTTGGCATTGAATAAGGTATGCGAAGCAAAGTGCTCTCACCCAGAAAAGAGTGTTGTTTAGTTATTAACTTGATTCCTTATAGCTGACCTGGGCTGATGTTTACTTTGCCGGCATCACCGACTACATGAACTACATGGTCAAGCGTGATCTGCTGGAGCCCTATCCTGCTCTTCGTGGCGTTGTCGATGCCATTAATGCTTTGGAACCCATCAAGGCCTGGATTGAGAAGCGTCCCTCAACCGAGGTTTAAGTGACGAATCACACACACACACCACGCACCACACACCATACACACACTCATCAACCAACAACACCATTATTATTATTATTTTTTTTTTGTGTAACATTTTGTTCCTTATTTTGTTTCTGGTGTGGATGTACGCGGATAAGTGGACCAAATGGGCCTTCACACGGGGTTCCCGAACATTTATGCATAGTTTTTTTTTTTTAAAGCAAACAAGAAACAGCAAGAAAAAAACATGGCACTTAACACACATAATAATAGCAAACGGCAACTAATAATTAATAATAATTCTTGTTCGTTTATAATTCTCTTTGCATAGCGCTTTCCCATTCTGCATATTTTTCTCTATATATCTAAATCCATCTACCCCCCCCCCCCTTCCCTCACCCTGATATGTACATCTAAACATCTAATCTTCGAAGTTGACACTGTTTAATATCTATAAATATATATAAAAATATCTATACATACATATTTGCATGTACTTTCAATCTACTATAAGTTTACATACACTTTACGATTTAGATCAGCTGAGATAGACAAAACGCTTAACTATAAAATCTAATATCAACCTCCTTCAAAAAAAGAAAGAAGAAAGAAAACTACTACTACTTACTACTACTTTTACTATATGCGTATACATCATTTCTAGACTTATTCTATTATCTTTAATTCAATGCAAAGAGCTCAAATGCACACACACACACACACACACACACACACACACACACACACACCAATACACAGACAATTACAATTAATTTATATATTTTTATTTTCTTATTATTATTTCTTTTTCAAAAAAAAAAAAAAATGTTTAATGTTGAACCTCCAAGAGTTTTCCAAGTCTAAACCAACAAGACAAAAAAAAATTTATATAAAAAAGACTCACACTCAATAGAACAGCACTTCCATATATATATTCTTATTCTTTTTCAAAATTTCTTTAAAAAAAATATTGGAGTTAAACCCATACACACGCACACACACACACAGAGAGACAGACAACAACTGCCACAAATGTTTTTTATTTTATTTTTTGCTCTTATCGAGCGCGACAGTTTTGTAATTGTATAACACATTACACACATTTTAAATAAAACTAAAAAACACGACAAAAAAATAAGAAATGAGAGCACTTTTTGAAAGCACGAGAATTAGTTTTATTTCATAGAATATGTGGGCCATTACTCTATATGGGAGAAGGGTGTTGAGAACAAATTCGAAAACGCATCCCCAGGAAATTTTCAAGGAATGTTTTTGAGAATAATATTTAAAATCCAACTATTTTTTAAACTCTACAAATATTGAAAGTTTAATGAGAGGTGAACAACAATAGAAAGTGCCAAAAAAGAGTAAAGCAGTCATATGGGGCGAATTTACGAGAAGTTAAACGAGAAAAAAGTGCCAACAAAACTCATTTTTTGAAGTTTCAAGTGAAAACCCTTAAAATTTTCTATTTCAGCCATCTATCTAGGCTGTTTGCTTTAATATAACACCTTTGATTTAAAGATTGTTACCTTTTTACTTTTTATTTTTCAGATTTTAGACAATTTTGTTAAAATTTGGATCTTTTATAATGAAAAATTTAAGGTAGTAACACGTTAATCGAAATAAAAAGAAAGTTAGCAAAACTTTTATTTCTAGTGAACTTTTCGAAACGTGTCTTAATATCAATTTGCCAACATTTTGGTATATCTTGCGAAGTTAAAGTTAATTAATCCATGGCAGGTATGTAAGTTAAAATTTGACGTCAATTGTTTGATATCATTTGGCTTTCCCAGGTTTTCATTTATGTCTCTTCCTGCCGATCTCAGACTGAAAACTTTTCATAATTTAAATGATATCATAAATATAAACCTTTAAGGGAAAACGTATTGACTATATTCTTTACTGTTCAAACCATTATCATGAAATATTGGGTTTGATTTTTAAACACATTTTTATGATGTAAGTACTAAAAACTGATTTAAATTTGTATAACATAACGAAGAGAAAAGAGTCTATACAATTTACCTATGTATAATTAGTTGGTAGTTTTCAAACTGTTAAACAGACAGCTCTTATATATACATGTACCTTAAACATGTTTTCATTTCTTGTAATATTTATATATATATTTTTTTTAAAAACAGTCCAAATTACTTGGTAAATGCACAATTGGTAAAGTCTATTTAACAACAGTTTCAAGAATGATCTATATAAATTCATTAGTCCTTGTGTTTCCAGGTGGGTTTACGTTTCTCTAAGAAACTGGTTATTCCCTCCCGGCAGTCAGCCATTTCAAGGTTTTCACACATTTTGCCACCAGCTTGACGATATGCCTCTTCGATTGGCATGTTAAGCTGCTCGTAGTAGAATTTTTTACCAAAACAAATCACAGCACGGCTTTTTGTTCTAATTGACTGCGTAACTTCATCGATTTCTTTGTCAAGTTCCTGCTCAGGCACCACTTTACTGGCTAAACCGGCCACATAGGCGTCCACACCACTGATTGGCAGACCAGTCATTAGCATATATGCCGATCTGGGACGTGGCATGACACGGCTAATAGCTACTCCGGGGGTATTGCAAAAGATGCCGACGCCGGCACTGTAAAAAGAAAACGCGATTAAAGATTATATAATCATCAACGAACTCAGACAGTCTCACCCTGGGGTGGAGAATTTGCTTGACAAAGTGCAGACCACAATGTCACAGGAGGCCGCCAACTGGCATCCGGCAGCGGCTGCATAACCATTTACTTTTGCTATAACCGGCACGGGCAATTTCCTTATATCCAGCACAATGTCTGTTAGCTTTTGGAACACATCTTTCTTAATCTCCGGATTGCTTTGCAGCTCCTTGAGATTGTGTCCAGCTGACCAAACTTTGCCATTTGCGGAAAGGACAACACAACGCAAATTGATATCATCCACATCCTTAAGCAATGCTTCATGTATGGCGCACATCATATCCAATGATAGGGAGTTTAAGGTTTTCGGATGATTCAAGGTGATCTCACGTACGCCATTCGATTCCTTAACCAATAAGAGGTCGTTTCCATTAGTAGATCCCGAAACTGCAACATTACTTGCTAGGCGTTGAGGTAATCTTAGGGAATTTTTTATAGTCCGCAGCATTTCTTTATTTACAGTCAGTAATGCTAGAAAAACAGCTGATATTTACAACTGATTGTTATTGCTATCGAAATCGTTATCGAACGCGAAACACAGAAGAACCGTTTGCGCATATATTTTTGTGGACTATGTATAAAAATATTAAATCTATAATGGAATTTTTTGTGCATTTCATAGAAAATCGAAAGTCCATGTGTGTTGATTTAGCACCTCCAAGCCACAACTATTGCTTTGACGCACTTTCAGTGTAAGCGACGCACGACTTTTAGTTATTTGCCCATCTCTAGCTTGGCATTTGGTCACCCTAACAGATGATTTAACAAAAACAACAAAGTTACACGAACCAACACATATATATATTAAATAAATAAAATGTATGTCTGCCTGTCGTCTGCCTGCATATATAAATGTGTGAATGTGCGATTACTATATGGTCGTTATCATCCAAACCGTTTTGTATGCGATTAGTAAGCTGACGTCGCCGTTGCGTGAAATTGAAAACAGTTCAAGTCTTGGAGCGCGCCCGTTTGGACGACAAAACTTCTCGAAAAGAAAAAAGGCGCTATTTACGTGAAAATACATTAAAACTTTAAGTAAATTCAATTTCATTTTTAGTTTAGAGCAACAGAATGCGTCCATTTACCGGCGGCGATTGCCTGAAACCCGTCACCGAGGGCATCAATCGTGCCTTTGGGGCCAAAGAGCCCTGGCAGGTGGCCACCATAACAGCGACCACAGTTTTGGGAGGAGTTTGGATCTGGACAGTACTCAGTCAGGATGAAAGTGAGTAACCTGTTACTAACTTGTTGACATCCCATTTTTTTTTTTAAATTATTTCCATCCATTTTCCGTTTGTGTTGTCAGTGTCATAAATTTTAATCCATCAAACAATCTTATCTTTGGCGACGCCGGGCAAAAGAAGTTTCTTTCATAAAAATAAGAACCACATAAAATTTGGGGGGCTTAGTACATACATTCTGAACCCACCAGCCTTGGTCATGCACTCAATGTATGGCGATCCCCTTCCAGTATTGATCTTTGCGATTGGTTTTAATCTGTGGAGGAAAAGAGATTACGATAAGAAGCGATTAGAAGCTTAATATTTATTAATTCCTTTTAGCAACTTAAAAAATGAAAGTTATAAATAGTCCAATAACATAATTATTAGATCAGATAAGCCGCTCAGTGATATGGTCGACCGGCCGAGTCAGACGTATTTACTCATATAGTATTTTGTCTATAGCTTGTTAGTGGCATGTTTTTCATATTTCGTCACAAACATGTCAAAATGTTTGATTAGGTTTCCATTAATTAGAAAACTCTCTTGTAATCGTGACAGGAGAAAAAAATGAAATTCCTAACCAGCCATGACTAATAATCCCCCTCCCCTTTCACCCCACAAAGAGTCCATTTCAAGACAAGACATGGCTAGCATATTTATTAGGAACCTTTATTCGGCTTATTAGCAACTTTTTGTTGCAAAAATAACAAGAAACATGTCCGGTCTACGATAAGTAATCTTGGGTTCGACTACCGATCGACATAAACTATATGATTCTTTATCGAAAAATTCAATTCTTTGTCTTAAGATAAGCATAAATTAAATTATTGATATGGGGGCTATTTGAATTTAGACGATCAGGTGATTGGAAAGTGAAATCTATGACGTCGTTTTTTCAAATATACAAAAGAACCACTTCTAATTGATCCCAAAATGGAAAAACAGGAAAATTCGAAAGCTGAAACCGTTTAATTGAAACTAGTCAACCTTCTAGAACAGCTGCAAAAGTATCAAATTGTATTAACTTAATTCCATTCTATTTTCTTTATAGGTCTTTACTCCCGCGGCAAACGTCAATTCTTCAAGCTGGCCAAAAAGTTGCCCGCCGTTCGTCGTCAGGTAGAAGCCGAGCTGTCCAAAGCCAAAAATGATTTTGAATCGGAGATTAAGAAGAGCAACGGACATCTCACCTATCACCTAAGTCTGCCCGAAAAGGGTCTGAGCAAGGAGGAAATCCTAAAGCTCGTCGATGATCATCTGCAAAGTGGTCACTACAGTTGGCGCGATGGTCGTGTCTCGGGTGCGGTTTATGGCTACAAGCCAGAACTGGTGGAACTTGTGACCGAGGTATATGGCAAGGCATCGTATACGAATCCCCTGCACGCCGATCTCTTTCCGGGCGTTTGCAAAATGGAAGCTGAAGTGGTCCGCATGGCCCTCACCCTGTTCCATGGTGATAGCAATACATGCGGCACCATGACAACCGGCGGCACTGAATCCATTGTGATGGCCATGAAGGCTTATCGTGATTATGCACGCGAGGAGAAGGGTATCTATAAGCCAAATATCATTGTTCCACGCACAGTTCATGCTGCTTTTGACAAGGGTGGTCAGTACTTCAATGTCCATGTGCGGTATGTGGATGTGGATCCGGAGACTTATGAAGTCGATATCAAGCAATACAAACGTGCCATTAATAGGAATACCATTCTGGTAAGAATTCTTTGTTATTTTTCGTTTACCTTGAATTTCTCTGAGAATGATGTCATTTCTATTTTTGCTATAGCTTGTTGGCTCTGCCCCCAATTTCCCGTATGGTACCATGGACGATATTGAAGCAATTGCCGCTTTGGGTGTTAAATACAATATTCCCGTGCATGTGGATGCCTGCCTGGGCAGTTTTGTAGTGGCCCTAGCACGTAATGCTGGCTATCAAGTTCGTCCCTTTGATTTTGCTGTGAAAGGTGTCACCAGTATCTCAGCCGATACGCACAAATATGGCTTTGCCCCCAAAGGATCCTCTGTTATTCTGTACTCGGACAAGAAGTTCAAGGATCACCAGTTCACCGTCACCACCGACTGGCCTGGCGGCGTCTACGGCTCTCCTACTGTGAATGGTTCTCGTGCTGGCGGCATTATAGCTGCCTGCTGGGCCACCATGATGAGTTTTGGCTACGATGGCTATCTGGAGGCCACTAAACGCATTGTGGATACAGCTCGTTACATTGAGAGAGGGTAAATATGTTCAACTAACTTTTCCTTGAAGCTAAGCTAATGAATCTATCTTGTTAATTACTTTAAGTGTGCGCCAAATTGATGGAGTTTTTGTCTTTGGCAAGCCAGTGACCTCTGTGGTTGCCATTGGCTCAACTGTGTTTGACATCTTCCGCCTATCCGATGCACTCTGTACTCTGGGATGGAATCTAAACGCTTTGCAATTCCCCTCTGGGTAGGTACAATTGACTTAGTAAAGCAAAGTTCATGTTAATGGCCGCACCTACTTTTATATAGCATCCACATCTGCGTCACTGATATGCACACCAAGCCCGGTGTAGCTGACAAATTTCTAGCCGACTTGCGTAGCTGTGTGGCCGAGATAATGAAGAATCCCGGTAAACCAGTTGAGGGTAAAATGGCACTCTATGGCATGGCCCAAAGTGTACCCGATCGTTCGGTTATTGGTGAAGTTACTCGCCTATTCCTGCACTCCATGTACTATACACCCGAACAGAAATAAGACCTCACCACCTCGAAGAGAATACCTGAGCATTTATATAAGTTTATATGTATTTTTCCATACCACCAAACCGAAATTCGATATCCTGTTGTTTGTTATCCACCTCTAAATAATACATTCTACTATATAACGAAGGTACAAATCGAAACAAAAAAAAAAATGCTATATGCTTTTAGTTAACAAATATTCTGTGTAAAGTTTTTTAAAAACGAGTCATTTTCTAATCGTTCCACTTATCAATTGTAAAGTTTTTTTTCTATATTCTACTATATCATGTTATGTAAAATAAATCAATTTTTGTACAATCGAATTAAGGGCATTAGCCCATTTGTCCTACAAAGGTTTCTACATTGCACAATTTGTTAGTTTTCAGTGAAAAACAAGGCAGTGGCTTATAAGTTATTTAAAGTATTTAGCGTTCATTAATAAATTGCCACGTTTTTCGCCTGAATAATGTAGAATTTTTCAGGTTTATTTACACATATTGTTAGAATGCTTTTTTTTCATAATATTCTAGCCAACTTTAAATGTATTTTCTGTCAAATCATTTAATCTGTTGAGCAATGAGAGTCTATTAGTTATATACTCGAACAGCAAGCTGCTTATACTTATATGAATCTGTTTTCTATATGTATATATCCTTTATGTGCATAAAGCAGATCATTCAAGTCTTCTAAAGAGTATATTGTGCTTCAGTTCTCAGCATATAGACTCTGATTACTTGAACTGTTTCTTTTCGATTGTTAAAATTATCCGCCGAGTTTGATTTATATTATATAGTTGTTTATTAAGTTTATTATGGCCTAATCAACACCAGAAAACCATGGGGAACCGCAACAAGTTGCCCACCCAAGCGCAGATAAACAAAATAGAAGAAGAAAACTAAGCAAAAATAAAAGATTCACATCCTAAACAAAGGTGGAAAATATATGAGTATAAAAGCCTAATTGCTTTATTAAAACAATAGGGAACAACACCTAGTTGCCCAGTGGAACTGCCAACCCAAATAAAATGGTAAAGTAATTGGGCTAAAAGACTCACAGCTTAGGCAGAAGAGAAAAGATTTTAAGCCTAAGTCGAAGCTTCAATCGAATAGTTCAATTTCGATTTGGTAAGTTCTATAATATAGCAAATATAATCACATTTCTATTATTCAGAGAATTTGGGAAATTCGAAGCAAATTTGCCTAGTCGAAGTTCCCAAAACTTCATCAAAGGATTTTTAAATCGGTTTACTTACTTCTTAATGAAACAGCTTCGTTTTAATTAATATAAAATATGGTTTAAATAACAAAATTTGTTTATATTTATAAATTTAAAGACGAATTTAAGACGAAAAACTTTATACAAAATTTGTGGAATGACGTTAAGGAGGCAGTTCACAACATCTTATGAAGCACTTTGGATGATTGTAAAAGAAAGTTGGAAGAGTATTCCCATTTCCAGATGCCAGGGCTTAGAGGATTCCATGCCAATGCGACATACGGCCGTAATAGCAAATAAAGGATACTAAAAACACTAGTTAAATACCATTTGGAATTAATCGCCCTATTTTGACTCAACTAACATGCCACTTATCATGTCATCTTTTGTATTTAAAAATATGCAAGCCATTTAGAGTCTTTTCTTGTTAGGATAATTGGATAATAGATTCATTAGATAAATGATTATAGTCCGGATAAATGGAACTTTATTGTATAGATTTTCATTAGAGACGAATCACATTAAAATGGCAACCCAGTATGAAATATTGTCTGAAATCATATATTTGTTTTTCCCTAGATAGATTCGAGTGAGAGAGGAACTACTTTATTTTGATTCTTAATCCTAAGATTCGATACATCCAACTGTCCGTCATGGTAATTAGTTTTCTCTAGAACTTAATTATATGAAAATTGTAATATTTTAATCAAATTTTTTATTATTGTTAAAGCTAAAATAGGTGACCTATAATCCTTTTAAAAAACCTTTCAATTGATTAATTCATATTTCTTAAAAAAAAAAAAAAACAAACTTTTTTTATATCTTTATTTACAAAAAAAACTGTAAAAAGTTGAACATTTTTCTAGGGCTGAAAAAAAAACCAAAAATTGTGCGGCCTGCTGTGTTCTCTATTGTTTATATTTAACAACAATTAACAATAATTGCTTTTCGTGGGCAGAATCAATGTGATCTTTGGACGAATGTTTGGCCACGCGTCGGCGTTTTGTATTTTTTTTCTTTTTCTGACACGCCCATTTCCTGCCAACACACACACATCTAAGTAATAATTTTGTATGTTTTTGTTTTTGTTATATGTTAATTTGTCTAAAGAGATATTTCAGTGGCGGAAGCAATTTATATGAATGCCTCCAGGTGTCAACTGACAAAAAGGAGAATCCACAATAGGCCAAAAGGCAAAGAAACAAGTGAATGACAAGTCCAACGCCTTCAAAAAAAAAAAAAAAAAACAAATTGATCTCCAGTTTGGCTTTTGAGTGTTAGAAACAGAATGTGCAATACCTGAATAAAGGCCCAAAAGATATCTACATACGTTCAGCTTGGCTCAGTTCAGTTAAGGTGAGCAAACGACTTGAGAGAGAGAAAGAGAGAGAGCAAGACATGAGAGACCTGAGACGCAAGGGAGCTCGAAAACAAAAACAAAAACAACAACAACAACAAAAAAACCTCCAAAGACTCCGCCGACGCTCATTCGATACGCGTTCGTCGCAGAGACGAGTCATGAAGTCGCCGTCGCGTGTGAGAAATTCAACAAAAAAAAAATATACACCTAGCTAAAGAAAAAAATAAATAAATAAACCTGATTCCGCATAAAATTATATACAAAAATTGTATGGAAAAATTGAAACTTTTCCAAAAGGGAATTTAAGTAAATTTTATATTAAAAGATAAGCCATTTGGTGCACTCTCTCTGTATATGTGTGCGTGTGTGTGTGTGTGTACGTGTGATATGAAGTGTTCAAGTGCTGAAGAAGTGTTTTTTAATTAAGTGACGGCAGGGCAGCAGCGGCAATAGGAATACACAACACACACAAACACAAACACCTGAAGGTAAGAGAAGCGATAAGGTTAAATAAGCATATTTATAGCCAATTATTTAGTCATCACAGAGCTGGCTCTACATTACACTTTAATGAGTAAGCAAACAACTTTAACAAGGGCCAAAATATACATACAACAAGTTTAATTAAGTATATATAATTATATACAATTTTATCTTTATTATATACATATATGAGTCTCAGGTTCTATTTCTCACAATTTTCACAGTTTACAATATCTAACTCTCTCAGTTCTAGTTTTTAAAGTTGTTTTAGATCATCTTATAGATAAAATTGAAATATCTTCTCCACTTAACGAGCTTACATTAACTGTCACTCTTCAAGAGTTTAATGAAAATTTCACTCGATAAGTCATAATTCTTCTGGCTTTGTTCTTTTTCAATTTATTTTAGATATCAGATTGTTTATATAAAGAAAACCCAAATGTTTCTTGAATTTCATAACTTGGCAAATAAATTTATCAATTTGAATCCTCTTTAAGAAAGTTTTGTACAAGAATTGTTACGCAATTCGGGACTAAAGTAAAGTCAACGTTTATTTTTGCTTTTTTATCCGTACAACCTAAAACATATTTTTTTTCTAACATTTTCTGTATATAATAATATTTATTATGCAATTAAAAGAGACTTGTTTACATATTTATGTGCTTAATAAAGGTTTTTTTTATTATTTAAAATTTATCGTATTAAAGGGCTGTCAGCTCTCTACAATTTCCATTAGGCTTGTCTCTGTTTTCTCTCTTTATCTCTGACTATTCTCTCAGCTAACAACTAACAAATATATTACCTAATCTGTATATTATATATGGTAATTTTTTTTTATGTGTTGAAAGGTTTTCTCTGTAAAGCAGTTTTCTCAGTCAATAAATTATTGTGTATCTTTAAGAACGTGTGAAATTTTAGATACATTTCTCTTATTTCTATTTGTTCTCAGTTTTTGCCATAACTTTATCTCTGTACAAATTATGTATATTCTTTCAAATTTTGTTTAATTTGCGTTTTTGTTTTTGACTTTTGCTTGAGTTTTGTTAGATTACTTAAGATCATAGAAGAATTTGAAGCTTTCTCTTTCTAAATTTAATTGTCTATCTATAGCCGTAGTTAGTTAGTTCTTCTTCATTTTCTTTCTAACTCTTATCTATGTAAATGCTATTGGGACCATCGATAGTTTTCCACCTCTATCTTACATTTTTCACTCTCACTTCTTAAAGTAATCTCATCAAATGTTTAGCCAAAAAAGTCAGCATTCATTTTTTTTTCTTTTCTCTTCTTTTATCTCAACTGCATTGTCAGCATTTTCTCTATTTATAGAAACAAATTCAAATCGGTTTTTCTTTTTTTTTTTTTTATATATATTTACAGAAAACTTAAAAGAAATGCGCAAAATACATATTCTTAGTTGAAATGCTTTACGTATTATGTTTCAAAAGCCACAAGAAAAAGATAAACAATTTTATCTATCTACATACATATAAGCAGATATATACGACGATAAGATATGACTGTGAACAATATAGAGATTATTTTGCTCTAGTTTTCTAAAGAGTTGAGAAATCGACATGAAATTTAATGGGAAAAAAAAAGAGTTTTATAGCATTTGCATGGCCAGTAGTCATTCTGGAAGGGTCATTAGCCAAGCCAATCTTATGGGTTTTGGTCAGATAAGAAATGTAATTGTACTCACACACACACACACACACACATAAGAAGAACATGTTATTGTTGTCCGTGGCAACTCCTGTGCCGGGCGACACAACACAACACAACACACAATTTCATATTAAAGTTGTTGTACCAACTAAAACATTACCATGGCCAAACCGTGGCAACTCCCTTGAGTTTACCCCCCTCAAAACAATTCCAGGGATAGTTGGCAAGTTGGGTGCGGCTTTGGTTAAACCTGGCGTCATCGCTGGTTTGTTAGAACTTTCCCTGGATCCTTATTCCTCCCAGATATTTAGGGCTGGCAATATGTTTAATCGATAAATTCAACCACTTTTGGTTTATGGTTTTTTTTTCATAGTTTTTTCTCTCTCATTTCTGTGCTAATTGCAGATCAGGGCTAAGTAACTGATTTTCAAGCAAAAGTTGGGGGGGGGGGGATGTTGCTCGTTAAATGTTTTTGTTATTGTTGTTGTGCTAATTGGCTTTGGCCAACGTTAACGACCTTGGGCAAAACTTATTTAGCTCACTCACTAGCCAACTCCTCCTTCTCCCACTCCTCCTACATTTGTATTGAAAAACAGTTAGGGAGCAATTGAGAGAGTGAGAGAAATATTTTGAAAAATTTTCTACAATTTTTTTTTCGGTTTTTTAGTTTTTGCTTATTTTTTGTTTTTTCGCAATCCATTTCCATGCATATTCGTAACGCTCCAAAAAATCCAATAAATTGCAATCACAATTACTATCAAAGTGGAAAATGTTTTGCATGCTTAAGTAAAGGCCTCCTCACCCACACTAACGTCCCTCTCCCTCACCTACTTCCTCCTCTCCATCTCAGACTGATCTGTAGATTTCTCAGTTTAAGTATCGCAAAGATACAGCTTGTGCTTTGTGTGTGTATTTGTGTGTAACCTTCAAGTCAAACTGTCTGACTGACGACTTCTAAAATACAAAGCTCAATAAATGACATCAGCTCAAACACGACAGACACATAGGAGAGAACACAAAGAGCTTAAACAACAACAAATTTTGTTTTTTATAAATTATCGCACACACACACTCACACACACACACACATAGACTATACACAGGTTGTGGCATTTTTTTTTTTTTTGTTTTTTGTTTATGACTTTCCAAGTGAAAGCTCAGCTTGAATCTATTGGCATTTTTATTTTTTCGGTTATTTTAACTAATTATATTGACGATCATCATGATTATTATCAACAGCGTCTTCCATATGCTAGACTTGTGGCTAATTGGTCTCTCTAAGTAATTGGAAACTCTCAGTCTCTCAGACTCTTTGGTAATTATGCGGTTGAGCGAAGGGTAATGAAATATTAAAACTAAATTGTTAGCGCTCGCTTGACAAATTGTCGAGCAAAAAAAAAAAAAACTTTAAACGATTCAGCGTTGAGATCAAGAGATATTTGCATATGGTTTTAATGATCATGGAGATCGGTTAAAACGATTTGCAATCGATTAAATTACTCACTTGTCTATATCTATTACCTATCATACACTTGGAGAATTAGTCAACATTTAACTCTAGATTGAACTATAGAATTGTCTATCATTCGTCATGCTCGTGCATTCCATTCCTACATTAACTTAAACGGCATAGTTTAAACAAGGAAACTGAGTAGGTTAATAGCTAATTTTGCTGGAGAAATCAGTAGCATTATCTTTTAAGAATATCATCATAAAAGCTTTAGATCTGTAGAATCTTTTTTCAAAATAATCGTTTAAGCAAAAGGGTTCCAATTCGATTCAAAAAGTTAAAGTTACATATGCAGAAGGATAATCGTATCGTATGGTATAATCCAGGAAGGCAGATCTCATTAAGAAGAGAACTGAATAGAAAGTACATAGATAAGATATAATGAAAAGCAAAAATTGGAAGATCAGCTGCCTGTCTTGTATCATGCTTACCTCGTTACACCTATAAAAAGTGCCTAGTTCTTTAAAATCGGAAATGTATAATGCCACTGAAGAACTATAAAAAGCTATTAAGCTCTAACGAAATGGTTTTCCGTTGAATTATCACAAGCTTGTCCTTATAATTTAGTTATAAGGACATAACAAATTTTAATGGAATTAACAATGGAATGCAACACCTTTCAGCTGTTACTACCATTAAAGTTTTTCTTAAATCCATTGCCAAAACTATGAAACTATAGTCTTAGGACTTTTCTAGTTTTTTCTAGAATCTTTTCGATATCAGAGATACGAGTAGGAATCAAAATAGAAATTGCATCATCATACCATCAATAAAAAAGATATTTTAAGCAATTTATTTAAGGACAAACTAATAAGATTTCAAACAAAGTCTATCTTAACTCAAAATCTTTCCAAGGCTGAAAATAAATAGTAAAAGATAAAGAACACAACTGTATACATAAGCCCCTTTTTTTAAAGCCTTTAAAAAGAGGAAAAACTGAAATTGGATTCTTGCTATCATATAGGGCATTAACAAATATTTAGTTTCCCAACATTCTCTCTACGGACTTACATAATATTTTATCTGCATATTGTGCACTGATAAAAAAAAAAATAAAAAAAATATATAGAAATAGAAAACAAACTATAGGTCAATGGATTTCTGATAACTTATCGATCCAGTTGTGTCCAGTGCTCAGAGCCCTCTCATGCTCGATGGCTCAGTTGCTTGGCAGGTTTCCAGTGAGACGTATAATAAATATAAAGTGCGATAGGAGAGAGTGGTGAAGGAGGAGAAGAAGAAGAATTTGTAATCTGACACTTTTTACAGACCCAAATCCAAACAACAACAACAACAACAACAACGACAAGCAACACACACTATGCAAAGGTCCCACGTGACCTTCATTTGAAGCAGCAATTCCATTTGGATTCTCTTCGTTCTGGTTATTCTTGCTCAGTTTCTGTGTCAAGCCGAAAGTGATCCGTCTGAAGGTAAGACAACTTAGCCAGTTGGAACCGCTATTACACTTGTCAGAGACTTAAGATACATATAAAATGTATCTGGAGATAAAAATTATTAAATTTGATTTGCGTGGGAGTAACGAGAAACAATGAAAGATCAAGATACAATACACTTTTAAGTGCAGAGATTCGTCAGCGTCTTGGCATTTATTTACAATTTTTTTATGTAGGCGTTTGAAGATCATCTTTATGATGAGAAAACCAAAAGAAATCAGTTAGCTAAATATGGTCAATGAAACCAGTTTTCTTTTTCTTTTCTTTTTTGTCATATCCTTTTTCTCAATTTTCAAATTGCTCTTTTATGTTTGTGCCCAAATTAATTCAATGCACGTCTCGCCAGTCCCTTATATAGCTAGAAAAGATATGGTACCCCGCCTATACTAGATATTCCCTCCCTCACTTCTCCCACAGGGAGCGGCTGCTTTCAACTCAAATTATGCGCAATATTTGTATATATAAAATCGCATAAATTTAGGCTTTATCTATTACGTAGAGAGTCGGGGAACCGAAGAATCCGAGACTGAGAGTGAACTGGTCTGGCTGGGCATAAATTAAGTCATACACATGTACAAATCGAAACGAGTTATTATCTATTTTCCATAGTATATAAACCAGTCAGTCATATATATCCATCTATCTGGCTAGAGGAGAGTAAACACAGCAATTACATCAAAATGGCAACAAGGTGTTCTATATACACACCGATATGGACAGGCATGCCATTAGTTTGACTTATATTTGAAGAGTTTGAGTGGAGGAAACGCACATACATACATAGATAGATCATTATTAGAGTACAGTGAAGTCCAAAAGTTTCTTAATTGATATTTGAACAAAAAATTTGGCAAATAGACAAAAATAACCAAACTCACGTCTTGTCACGTCAACATGGACAGCGACAGTTTAACAACCTTCTATAGGAAATGTATCTGGGAGTCTCAATTTTGTGTATATATTGAATTTCAATGATATGACATAATGCCAATGCTCCTAAGAATATTAAGTCAACGATATCGATATCAATATGCGAGAAAATATCTTGTTAAGAGGGCCTGATGAGAGCTTCTTGTTTTAAAATCTTGACTTATAGAAATATTTGCCATTTTTGAAGGCATCATGACCTGGTCAAAGACCTTTAAAAGGCTTTACATAGTACACAATTGGTGATCTTATCTTAAGGTCACAATGGGCCCGGAATAAGGCGAACCTTATGTGAACCCAATTGACAATCCTCAAAAGGGATGGCTTAGGTTGAGATTAAAACTCAAAGAACTTTCTTAGATATCCTATGGAATCACACTCTTTCAGAAAAGAACCATTTTATCTTATGATAAGGATCTATTCTAAAAACGACATATTCGAAAATTTTTTTGAAAAGTTGGAGGCAACAAAAATTGTAGATGTTATATAGGAACAATCACATAACACTGATTAAATATAAACCACAAATTATAACCAATAATTATTCAGAGAATACTCTTGATATCTCTTTCTCACTCTCTTGATTCTCTCTTTTTAAAACTTATGTTTGGATCATATGAGAACCAGAAACCCTTTACAATTGTGGCATGTTGAAACTTCTATAGAAAATTCTATGTAATATGGTGAAATAATAAACAGATTCTTACATATCAAGTGAGTCTCATGTTTAAAAAGTTAACTTTCAAATTTGTAGGGTATTTTGATGGAGCAAAGGATTAAACTACTTATGTATATACAGATTGTTTGGAGTCTTATTTGAAACTAAAGACATCTGAAAGTTAATGGTGAATGTTATGTATGTATGTAGTAATGTTCTGAGACTGTTATTATCGGATTGCTAAGGATCTGTTAATAGTCGTGGCCAGCACTACAAATACTACGGCTCCCGTCATTCTCTTACTGAACTCTAACTTTAGATTAGCTGACATAGAATACCACGAAATTTCGTTTCGAAAAAGACTTCAAATTTCTCTATATGATGAGGTTTTCTATATATAGTACTACTATAAAGGAGAGTAAAATATGTAAGTCTTATATATTTCTACTATAATAGTAGAACCTCGTTTATCTGCGATAGGGATAACATGGGATAAATAAAAACAATAACTTAAAAACTTTCCACTAGTAAAACGCTACAAAAAAATATTGTTATAAAAATATAAAAATAAGCAAATATGGATTAAATTCTCTCTATATCAACTTGAAATAGCGCTTTTACCAGTTCATTTCTACATATAAGTCCTGTGGCTAGGATAATGTAGAACCTCAAATAATTGAGTTTTCACTGTAGCTTAAATGACCCTCAACAAATAGTTCCTTACTTTTTATTTTTATGAAAATTAAATTCAGACTCTTCCACTCTGCTTTAAATTATTATTGAAAAGTACAGTAAAATTTATTTTTGAACCCTTAAAATTTTTTTTTTTAAATTGTTTCAAAGTTTAAGCTGTAGGTATACCCTTTTGATAGAGTATATAGAGGAGAGTAAGCTTCAATTTCAATTGCTAAAATGATGGCCGCATCGCAATGTTTGTTCACTTTCATTTGCAATTAAACGAGTGGCAAAAAGACGAGACGAGACAAGACGGGAGGAGGGAAACACATTCTTGTGACTTTTGACTCAATTTCCAAGTAACTCAGTGTCAATTTAACTGCGCAACGAACGACATCTATATAACGAAAACGAAATCTAGATCTAAAGATATAGATATGAAACAAATGTGGAGTAAATAATTAGATTGAATGTACATTAAAAGGTAATTAATGTGGCTTATTAAGTGGATAATATATCTCTCTCTACCCATCTGTCTTTTTATATTTGTTTTTTTTTTGGTTTTTTTTTGGCGTCATAGCGTGAGTCGAGCGCCAAACTAAGTTTAGATGATTTCATCATATTCTATTCCTCTACTTGGTTTTGCGTATTCATTTTGTTGTTGTTGTTGTTGTTGTTGTTGTTGGCTGTTTTGCAAATTAGCTAATATAAGCTTAGCCTCATTTTACTGCCGGAATGTTGTATGTTGTTTTTGTTTGTTGTAATTTGGTGGCGTTTTCTGTTTTCTTTGGCGTCATTCATGTAAATACGTAATTGGAAAATGAAATATCGAGTGAAAGAGTAGACGAAGTAGTGGTGGGTGGAGGGGAAGGCGCCACCACTCCTTGCCACAAGTTTGCTGATTAACCATAGCAGAAATCTCACGCTCTGACCTTTTTTTTTTTGTTTCTACTCTTCTCTCTTCTGCAGCAGCTACAAATACCAAAGTGGAAATCGAAATTTTGGAGAAGGAGGAGGAGAGCTCAAAATTGGTGTTGGTTGGAGGCGGCCCGGGCCACTTAAATTATACTGTATGCCAAATATAATTTCCATATGATTTTGGTGGCAATGTGAAAAAGTTGCAACTCGAACAAAAGCGTATTTTGAAATGTGAACCAAACAACACACTCAAAGCCAAGCCAAGAGAAGAAGCAGAAGCAGACAAAAATCAAAAACCAAAAAAAAAATAAATAAAACAAAAATAAAAAATAGCGTGCATTAAAAATTGTGAAAACAACAAAAGAAACGAAACATTAGGCAAAATTATTACTAAAGTTGGACTTTTCGGTTTGCTATCTTGGGTATTTTTTATTTTTTTTTTAGTTTTTGAAAGTGCAGTGAAAACGAAATATGATTAATTAGCAATAATGAATAAATATTAAAATATACACGAAGAAAAAAAAAACAGCAACCAAAAATAACAGCAAATGGATTGCATGTTAGAGTGAAAGATACTTTTTGAGCGTTTTTAAACGCTGGCGACTAAAAAACCGCACGGAAGTCGCAAGCAAAGAGGAAAATATTTTAAACAGAAAGTTCATTGCATAAATTATTTTGCCAACTCTGTGTGTGTGTGTGTGTGTGTGAGTGAGTGTGTGTAAAAATGGCAACTTCGAATAGATGTAAGCAGCTGGAGGCAATTTTTATTGCCACTCCTCCGCAGTCGCCGCTGCACAACAACAACTTTGGGAACCTGAACTCGGTGACAAGGACCACAACTCCACGCGATTTACCCACAATGTATCATTTCGATTTTGGTAAGTTTCCCCATACGAATATATATTCAGTTATTTAGCTAAATCTGTAAGAAGACTCTTTGGAGTGCCTTACGCGCAGGCGCAAAACCATTTGAAAAAAAAACCTATCTTAATACTTTTTGCAAAGAACTCAAAGAAGTCTCCTTAGACGACGCTTTGTCTCTTTAATGCAGAATATTTACTTGTTTTATTAGCATATTTATGTTGAAATTACGCCTAAAATTTGATACGAACTTTAGTTACTAGAAACGCAAAATAAATATTGCATAAATTTCTGAAGTGATCCATAGAAGAACGGGAGGTGACATCAGAAATAAGTAAATTTACTTTTTATACAAAAACTCAAGCCATCCACCTTTTTGATTCCTTTCTAATCAATTTCAATATCTAATAATAATATGAGTTTATTTTTAATTCAATTTTGAAGAAATATATTAAGTAAATGCATATCCATCTATAGTGGATATCTCTAAATACATTTTCTCTCTAAAACTTAAAGTTAATAACTCACAATCAGAAGACAAGAGTAGTAGAGAAATAGGCATAAGTTTATGTAAAAAGATGTACATATAAAGAATTAACATTCATAACTTGTTGGCAGACAAAACAATTTGAACCATGTAAAAATAATAAATTAAACATGTTCAACTAAAACTTTTACTAAGAACTACTTAATAAATAGTTTACATAACAAATACCCAAAAAGGATTAAGTGGCTCAATAACTTCTTCTTGTTCCAAAGCAATTGCAATATAAACTTGATCACTTTAAATCTACCAGATGGGGTCAGGTCTTTTATTAATATTAATTATGCGCCCATTGGGACTGAAACTTCAAAGAACTTTTAAACTCATTGTGTCAGACATTCCCCTTTGGCAAAAGGGCGAGGTCTTTTTAAGTCTCTGCTTAGCCATGAACTGAGTAATGGCCTTACACCCACAATGGGGACCATCGCTCCCCAATCTTGTCTAGCCTTGACCTTGGAAATTTTTTTCCAAATGGCCCTTTCTATGTACATACATGTGGAAAACTACGCCTCAAAAAGCTACACACACGCTCAACAAAATCGTGGGAAGCTTGCCAAGAAGACAACCATAACTATGGCAAATTCTCAGTATTGACATAAAACTCAATTAAAATTAATCAAATTAAGAACGAGCTCATACATTTGGTTCCCTCCTAGATACAAACTCAACAAAAGTTTCTTGACATAAATCGAGCAGTTAAACAAATTTTTGCTATGGATGTCACGTTACCACAAAGTTGCGTGCCAGTTTTGACTAATGCTCGATAATGCTATTCATTGCCATTTGACTGATTTATATGCCAACATAATTATAATGCCTTTTCTTCATATACGGATGCGTTCATGTGGATAGGCCTTAGCTTTCGATGGGTGTGTGACCCAGTTTGTATCTCAGCCCACACACACTTTAACTATTTAGTATGAGGCTGAAATTTCCTTGACATTGAACTACATTCGAGTGAACCGTTTTGTGAGCGAGACAAATGGCGCTCATTGAGACAAGTTTCGTTTTTACCCCCACACACACGCACACACACATAGAACGAACTGAAATTCCATAGTCGGGAAAACCAGTTTTGCTGTGTAATGTTTTGCAAAAAAAAGAAATTGTTGGAATACCTAAAAAAAAACCAAACAAAAAACCCAAATACAAAAACCGATTTTGAAACCAGTTTCACTGTAATGCGTTTTGAATGAATGCCAAAAAAATTCTCGTTCTGTCTGTGGTGTTTGTTGGGGGAGAATTGAATTCTCATTTAAAATTCTTGAATAGTCGTAGTAACGGCTACAATGAAAGCTTAACGAAGCGGTAAAAAGCTCGCCAAAAAGTCACCCACAGGCAGGCAGTGTTGTCGTGCTGCGGCTGTTAGTGCTGGCAAAAGTACTAACAAAGGAGTAAAAAAGTTATCTATAGAAACGATTTATTTATTCAAAGGAAAAGAAGTAAAAATTCTTATAGTAAATTAGAGGCGGAGTGGGGAGGAAACTTCTCTCTTTCACGCATTAAATGAGCAGGGGCGGACTGTGAGAAGTAAAGGCATTAATTAGAGATACTTGTGGAAGGGAAATATTGGTTTAAAATTTCCTTTGCTGCACTTTGTCTGGCCATCTCTCCTGCCATTTCCTAAATCGGCCTCTAAAATAAAGCAATATTTTCGAAAAGACAATTCATGATAAAGTTTATTAATTTCGTATTGTAATATCATTAAAATCTAACCAATTCAGTGGGAGAAATAATTCGAATTCCTATTAGGTAAAAACATAACAAATATTATATAATATACTTGCTTTTACTGCTCACAGTAGTGAGTTAGAGTAAATGTTATTTTATTGAGAGTGTCCTGCCTCGATTTTAGGATCTAGCATCTAGGATGCTATTTCCAGTATCAAAAATCATGCTTTAAGAAAAATGTTTAGCTTAAATACCTTCAGAATAGCCTACACTTTATCGTCTTTCGATATAAGCAAAACGATGACACGGTTCTGGTTGGTTTTATCAAAAAGCTAAGAAACTTAATTGACATTCTGTTCAGAAACTTCTTGAAAAATGTTAACCATTTCTTGCCTTCAAAAACTTCACTTAGAATACTCAATGTGATTTGGACCCTTTAACGAATTGCTTAAGAAGAAAGGGATTGGAAAACACAAGAGGAATGGTTTATATTGTAAATGATTGCAATGTAAATAATAAATTGAAATGTTTTAACATGGCACTCTCTTTTTTATACAAAACAAATTGGCTTACCTTTTGACCCTATTGAAATAGCAAATCCAATTGAAAATTACCTACCTCAATTAATGGCCCAAATATTTCTCACACCTTTAGGTTGGAAATGTTGTTGGGTAAAACCATTTGGAATCGGATACGAATACAAAGTATTTCACATTCACACTTTCTAAAAAGCAATCAGCACAAAACACCAAGAGAAACAACAACACTAACAACAACTAACTACAAATGCAACAAAAGAAACTTCAATTTGTTACAAAAACAGAACAGAAAACACAAAACACGAAAAAAAAAACAAACTGAAAAGGAAAATTGTGCAATCTGCAAAATGCGTTCGATGTTAGGCATTTTGCGGCTGTAAATGAAAAGCGAAAATGGAAAAACATACCAAAAATATTTAGTTTTTACACAAATAGAGGGAAAAAGAAAGGGAAAGAAAGGGAAAGAGAGAGAGTGAGAGAGGAGAGAGAGATAGGAGCAAAAGCGCCAATGAACTGAAATGGTTTCGTTTTGATATAGGAGAGGTAATCGTGGGGGAAAAACTAATGGTTTTTCTGAGGGCAATAGAAGGAGATGAAAGCGGCAAAGAGAGGTGAAGCGATTGTCGACAAAAAAGAAATAGAACTTAATTAGTAGAATATACGGCCGGCCTCATGTTGTTGTTGATGGAGCATCATCTCATCCCTGGAGTGTGGAAAATGGTGAAAACTTAGGCGAAGAGATATTCCCGGAGGGGGCACTGCGAGATGTCGTTGTTTCCAATACACGGAGAGGAAAACAAAATAGAACAAGGTTTTTTAAAATTATTTGGTCTTAAATATTTGTATTTAAATTGAAAAGGGAGTTAAAATGGCTTAGAAATGTTAAAAGTGTTAGCCAAAATTACCAACTGAGTGTTCTTAGGCAATTTTTCCTTCAAGCAAGTAAAATGATTTTACTGAAACAAAATTTCTCTTGAATGGTTTTTAAAATTTTGTTGTTTGCAGACTACTCAACCATAGGAATATGTGTGTATTTTCACCTCCAAAGGTTATAAGAAGGTGATAAGATAATTTCCAACACTTCTTCTTGTAAATATGACTTTTAACTCCTTCTACTTAAATCTAAAGCAGGCAAAAACCTTCTGAAATTATTCAACTTACATTTTTTTTTAATTTGGTTTTAGGTTTTCAATAAAAATATTCAAAAAAAATCTTTTTTCTGAAGAAACTTCTTTAGGATTTTTTTGTTACTAAACAAAAGCTTTCATCTTTTTCCTTTTTGGATAAGAAATTGTCACCTGCAACTTTCTCTAGAAGTTTTCAAAATCAATTGCTAACTCTTGGAAAATTTCTCTCAGTGCCTTTTGAAGTAGATGAAACATTGCTTTATAGTTCACATATTCATTTTCAGGGCGCGCCTTGCCCCCAAAAAGATAGGCAGCAACAACAACAACAACAACAAAATAGAAAAAAACTTTACTTTACTTTATGTATATATTTATAATCTGCATCTGGGCGCCCCTTTTTGGTGTTTATACCATGAAAAATCGGAACTGTTCGGGTTCTCAGTCTCTCTCTCTCTCTCTATTTTTGTCTTTCAAAAGCGTGACAATTATAAGAGAAATATAACCAAATTTTATGGCCAAATCAAAGTCAAGACGCGTGGGCGACCCAAGCCCCAGGCCACCACACCCGCATCCGCACCCCCCACTTCTCTGCCCCTTCTTTGTAGTCCTAAGAAAAGTTTATGTTTTCCTGTTGTTGGTTCGATAAATAGGAATGGCACAGCTCAAGTTCATTACTCGACAATATTTTGTTGTTGGGTTTTTGCTTATTTTGTTTCTTGCACAGAATGAAAGCAACTTGCATAAGAGTTTAATTCTTTGAATGACGTCATGGGCAGCAAGACAAGAAGCAGCAGGAGTACAGCGGAAAGGTGGAGTGGAGAGCCGACGGATGCACCAGATTTGTGATTTATTATAAGCGACAGCATCAAGTTGGCTGTATCTGAACAGCAAATGGGGATCGTGTGGCCCCAAAGATGGTGGATTGGAGATACTCAAAAGTGCATTCGCATTTCAATTAAGAGAGAAAAAAAAAAGAGAAGCAATCACCAAAACAGAGACGAATAAAAAATGAATAAAAAAACATACATATAAGGCAAAACTCTAAATCAAATAACAACGAATTGTGTATACTCTAAACAGGAAATCACAAAGTAATCTGAAATTTTTATATCGAGTTAAACCAGAGAAATCTAAAAAAGTAAGGATTTCAGGGCTTGGCCACCTTAGGCATATGAATTTACAACTAATATCTAGCCTCCCTACGTCCAGGCGGATTACCTACATTGTAAATGAATAGCGTCATTATTAAATTTACTTTTGAAAACGAAATATTTCGAGTTTTCGAAAAGTTTCAACTTATTGTAGTTTCTACGAGAATTTGTTATAATATGTTTATATTATATAAATCTTTATATAAAGCAATCTTGTTTGCAGAGATTTCCATTTGGAATACTTCGAACAAGAGGCAGAGTTGTTTTTTGTCAATGAATTGATTAGATCTTAGTTGAGATTAACCTTCGAAATTGGAACAATTACATTTTGCATTTATTTATTACATACAAAATGTCGTTGAAAGCTTCGTGAAATACTAACAAAATGTACAAAACAAGTTACAAACTAACTTTTATAAAGTAACTTTTGGGATCAAAAAAAGGCTATAAGTGAGATACCGCCCTCACCCTCCTAAAAAACTTCATAGTATTTATTTAAGCTCTTTATGGAAACTTTCGTTGGGGATCTCTGCCTTCTGAATTGAACATTTTTATGAACAATAAAACTGAATAACTATTAGCTGGCAACTAAAAAAAATTTTGGCCTAAATTCAATGGAAAAATGGGGCAAACTTAAAATATTTCGGGTATTAACAATTAAGAATAATTTTTTAGACGTTTTTAAGATGAGCCAAAGAGATAGACGTGATCTATCTACCTCTTTATAATTGCATTTGAAGTCTTACTTTTCGATCAGTTAAAATGCACTTTAAAGTTATGATGCCCATTCAAAAATTATAGTTAATTCAGGCAGTCGCCGCCAAATATGTATGTATATGTCTTTGCCATATATCCATGGCCAGCTGTTTGTTTATTGTGTTTTTGGGCTGACTTATGCAATGCAATGCAACTCTGCAGAGTTTTATGCCAAATCTGGACATAATTATGGATGTGTATATATATGTTTTAGACTACACCCAAGTGTTGGTAGTTAACAAACTTCATTTGAGGGAGGGGAGGGGGTCTGGGAAATTCAGGCCTTTGAAGTCTAATGCTGATTGAATGACTGTCCGACTGACTATGCTGGGATTCCAAAAGGAAGTTTGGTGAAAGATTTCCATTCAAATGGAAATTGTCAGTCTTCTTCTGACTTCACGCACACACACACACACAGAAAGAGAAAGAAAGAAAGAAAGAAAGAGAGGTCGCCAGCGAAAGAGAGGAAGTGAGAAATGTCTAAGCAAAGCCAAAGGTTCAGCAACATTTTATGGCAAAGACAATGGTTTTAAATAAATCAGCCGTTAAGACAACAGACAGAGCGAGAGAGAGAGTGAAGGAGCGTCAGCGAGGGGGCGACAGTTTACAAAGCGGTGGGGAGATAGAAAAGAATGGCTGTCTTTATTGTTGCTGCTGCTGCTTTAGCAGTTGCTGTTTCCTACACCCACACCCAAAGCCAAAAACTGGAGTGCAACAGCTATTTTTAATTGCATGCAAAATCCGCATTCAGCAACATGTTGCTAAACAAGCTTCAAAGTTGCCAACATAAGTTGCCGCCCGCCGACGTACAGTGGTTCGCTTTTTGTTATAACTTTTGATCTAGTCACGATATCCAAGAGATTTTTAAACCTCTTGAAACTAGAAAGTACAACAAATATACACGAATGAAAATGCTTGTTAAAAGAAATACAAAGCATAATCACAATATACACTTTTGTTGTCATAAAAACCAGTCTAAAATCTTTGAGCTCTTAAAATTTTACAAATTAAATAAGTAAGAAAATAAATCGTAAAAATACATTTCAATCTTGTATAACGTTTCTTAGCATAAAAAAGCTTCAATAGTTTAAAAATTTTAATCTTTATAGTATTAAAAATATATAAAATGAAAAAGTTGGTTACCATTGAAATGTAAGTTTTTTAAAATTAAAACAAAAGTTCTGAAAAGTTTAAATTAATTTATTTCATATAGTTGAGTAATTTTAAACTACAAAATTTGTAAAATTACAAATGTGCTCTTACAAATTTTTTAGAATTTTTTAATACTTTTACTAATAATATTCTTTACAAGATAAGAAAATGAAGTCAATTAATGATTGCAAATAGTTTTTTGATATTTTCTGGCTTTTTAAACAAAAACTCTTTAGATTATAAGGGCTTTCAATGAAATGAATTTCTTAACTTCAAAATAAATTTTTCATAAAAAGTTTTCGAGAAGCTTGCCACTGTGCGTAGCCGACAACTTTGAGTTGTTGCCGCCGCCGCCGCCGCCGCTACTGCTGCTGCCGCTGCTGCTGCTGCTGTCGTTTTAGTTGCGTATGTAACGCCGGCGCATTTAGACCTTAAGGCGGTCCGAAAAATATAAGAGACAACAAATAAATATACAAAATAATTAATGGCTATGCCAACTGAGTGACAAACGATCTGTAATACAAAAAAAAAAATGAGTAAAAAAATGTGGAATAAAATTTTCAAATCAAAGTCACAAAAGCAACAACAGCAATTGAATAAAATCAATAAGCGGCATAGTCGTGGCATTTATGAAGAATATCAGCAATTAAATGAACTATTGGTCGGTGAAAAGACGCTGGAAAATTGCTGCAATGAAAATGTAAATGGAAATGGAAGTGGAAATGAAAATGGCAATCTAAATGTATTCGAACAGCAGCCACAGCGAAGTTCTTTCAACTCGACGGCGCTCAGTGAGGCGCAACAGCAACAGCAGCAACAACAACAGCAATCGCAACGGCAACATCATCTGTCAACATTTACGCGCGTACGCAACACCTTCTCCCTGAGACGCAACAACAACAACACAAACAGCAACAACAATAATAATATTAACAATAAACAGACGCCCAATGCCAAGTCAAGTGAGTCGGATATGCCTCCATTAGCGACAGCAGCAACTGCAACAACCTCGGCAACATCAACTAACCCACAAGTGCAACATGTTTTATTTGTGATCAATAAGATCGATCGATTAACTACTGCTACTAACAATTTGCATGCCTCGACAATTGAATCAAGTAAATTATTCAAGATTTCTAAACAATTTCAAACAATTTACAGTGAAAGTTAAAGACAAAATTTCAATAATTTCATAATTATCAAAAGTTGAGAAATCAGTTCAAATTCAAATGTCTTCTTCCCCCCTTTCCCCTCTCTCTCTCTCTCACTCTCTCTTTCTCTCTCCCCCTCTCAAATTCAATTCAAAATTTTGCTTATCAGTCGAAAACAGAAAGTGAATGATTTCATTCTCCTTAGGTTAGCTTAAGGTTAGCCTTCTTAGAAAAAGTCTGAGGAATTTCCAGATATCTGACAGCTGCATTTGAGAATTGTCTAAACGCCAGTTATCTGCCAACTAACACCTGCAATTTCCTTTGCCCTTAGGAAATTTCGTAACCAAATACTTACTTATTATATTCCACTCGGGGCTACTGTTTTTCCCATCAAAATGTGTACTCAAGCGAGTTTATATGTGCATTGTTTATGGCCAAGAACCAGAAATTGTTTATATTTTACTTATGCAACAACAACAACAAACAAATTTAAACTGGCGTCTTAAGTGAACTTGTTGCTGGTTGCCCAATAAAGAGCCATCCCAAGGAAATTAAAAGTAAAATGCCACTCAATCTTTTGCTCTAGTAAACTTTTGAATTGAATTCAAATTTATTTCAAATTTATGCCAATTCCAGAAAACTCAAGTGGAATGCATTCAAATACTGAACTCAAAAGGCAACTTAGACACCATAAGATATATCAAATCTTGATCAGATTTTAAACGATCATTTAATGGGATGCAATCCAGAACATTTTCGACTCATTTCCATTTGATGGAACTGTAAGCCTTTACAAATATTTACATTTTTTCTTCCTTAAGTTAAATTTTTTTTATTCAGAGTCGAGAATATTACCTACAATTTCTTTTAATTTACGATTTTAAAATTACGTTTTCAAATTTAAAACTTTCATTGATATTTTCTTTTTTCAAAGGCAAAACGTAAACTAGCTTCCAATATCTACTTTCATTACATAGTATCATTACATTATCTTTACATTTTGCAGAACTTTGTATTATCAGAGTGTAAATGTTATCTAAACAATTAGTCTGAAAAGTTGTTTGTGTCTACTTAGGCTTAGGTTGGAATGATATTAAAAAGAAGTTAACATTAGGAATTTAGGATATTTACATTTAAAACAGACAAAACATTATTTTACTCTTGTGATATCTACCTTATTTTTAGTCTTTATGATAAACGTACTCCTTGATTTTATAAAATTTTTGCTCAAATGTTCTCTTAGTTCCCTTAATAAACGGGCTAAAAATTATTTAAATATCTATTATTTTTTAAAGGCATAGAATATTTTTAGAAGTCAAATGGAATTTCTTCAAGATTTACTAAATACCGCAAGACTTAAAGAAAAAGTTGGTCAAATCTTAAAATAATGATTCACCAAACATTTGTAGTCATAATTGATACAGTTATTTCAAAAATATTTTATCGTTTTAATGCTTAAAATAAATTTAATCGGTTTTTGTGGCCTTTAAGATGGTACGTGAAATGGATAAAAGTTCTGACAAAACGAAAAACCTAACCGAAGGAATTGTTTTTTTAAAGCTAATTTATATTCTAGAACTTTCTGATTTGAGCTTAGACACATGTTAAACCATTTTCAAATCTGCAAATAAGATATTGAAAATAGTTTTAAATGTTTCTCTACTTAATATTGAAGTATACTTTATAGAGGTTACCAATTAGAAGTAAAACGCCACAAAAACAGTTTTTTGAACTGCATTTTTATGGATTGACTATATGTAGGTTACCTTATACTGGGCCTTTTCCAGTTATAAACTATCTTAGAAAGGTTTTTCCTACCCTAAAGCCATTTTTTAAGAATATTTTGACCTTTCTTTCTGTGGTAGATGCATAAGAAATCTATTTTTGGATACCTTATCTTGGGCATTTAAGTTATAAACTATCTTAGAAAGGTTTTTCATACTTGAAAACAATTTATTAAGAATTTTTGTTCGAGATGCATAAGAAATCGTCTCTTGGTTTTTTTAAAACTTTACTTACGCTGACTTTTTTGAGTCTTAGAAAGGTCCTTCATATGTTTAGCTGGATTCACCTTATAAGCTTCATTTTTTCACAGTGTCGCCATTGGAATTAAATGCATGATTGCAATTTTGCCGCGTTGTTGTTTAAACAGACCGTTAATAAATTGTCTTACAGTGGCCATAATATGCATATGAACCAAAGTCTTAT
The DNA here is from genome assembly GCA_024703675.1 of Drosophila nebulosa. Taxonomy (NCBI): domain Eukaryota; kingdom Metazoa; phylum Arthropoda; class Insecta; order Diptera; family Drosophilidae; genus Drosophila; species Drosophila nebulosa. The sequence continues at coordinate 7,457,502 of CM045725.1, read as the reverse complement.
TGCGTTTTATTCACCCACTTCTCAGCGAGTTATGCGTAATATTGAATTCGATTTGCATTTGAAATGAGAACTACTTTAAAGCGGAGAGAGAGGTGAAGAGAAGTCTGCAGATGCGTGTCTATGATTGATGTAATAGGGCAACTGTTGTTGGTGGGTGGATGCTGGCATATATAGTGATTATATAGACAATGCCGTACTTACTTATTATCATTCTGAACGACCCACACTGTGGGACATAAGCGGATGTCGACTTGGGATAGTTATTTATCTTATAGATAGATAATAAATCTCACTTCTTTTTCACAAATTTGTCATTTGACTTTTCTCAGAGATCTTCTGCTCTTTTAATTCTTGCCATATCTAAACTCGTGGGCAGATATTGAACCAATTTGTTTTCAAAGATACGCCCACAAACGAACCAAATAAGAAATGAGAAACAAAATAAATATTAAAGTATCTCATGAAACAATATGACAGAGTAGAGATTGGCATGGACTAGTTGCCGAATTTGGTTATTACAACATTTCCACAGAGCAAAACTTGAGTATCTGAGCCTCATCGCCCATCAGTTTGAGTTCGCTTGAGATAAATAAGATACAACCAAAAGATATTTATGGGGAAGGGGCCCATAAATTATTCGAGGATTTGGCCCATTGTCTTTAGTTTGGGAATGCGATTTTCACTTGGCCAGACGCCCAAAAAAAGAAAACACTCAAATGAACTTCAGCTCGGTGGGGAGAAGAAAATTGTCTGTTGTCTTTTTTTCCCCCTTCCATCTAAGAGACTTTGCTTTTCTCGTTGTTGTTTTGTATATTTGTTGTTTGATTTCATTTTCATATGATATACAAATTTAGTTTTAGTTTTTAAGCCGTACCAGAATCAATTCAACCGGATCTATACTCTCATCTAACAAACTGTGCTAACTGAATCTATATACGGAAATTATAATAATAATTATAATAATAAATCGCACAGAAATAATCTAATCTATATTTCCACATTTGGCACAATCTTTTCATATATAACAGGCATCACGGATTCCGATACAGTTGAGGGTGCTGGAGATGTCGAGGATCTTGGGCCACCGCCCGGTCCTTTGACCACAGGTCAAACTATACCCTTGTCAGAGGATGCCTATGGCAGCAGCAAACCATTAGATCTAACACCATGTCCTTGTTGTAGTCGCACCTTCAATTTGAATGCCTTGCGCAAGCATGTGGTCATCTGTGAGAAGGCCGCCAACAAGAAGCGCAAACTCTTCGATTCGTCGCGTCAGCGGCGCGAGGGCACCTCCCTTTCCACCTATGTGTTGCCCAAGAACTTTGGCCTGCCCAATGCGGAGAAGGCAGCTGGTGTCCATTCGCCACCAGTCTCAAGTAGGGACAACACCACCCATCAATCGGAGGTAAGTGGAGAAGGAATTCAATATGAGAGGAAACTCTAAAAACGTTGTCCGTTCTAGGCTGCTGCGGCTACTCCTCAACCCACACGTCGCAACTCAAAGACCGAATTGAAAGGTGGCATAGGACGTGCTTCCATGCGTAAGAATGCCAATAACAGTGAGGAAAATGCCTCCACATCAACGGCAGCTCCTGCAGCAGCAGCAGCACCACCAGCAGCAGTAGCAGCTCCCCCAGCAGCTGCTCCTGCTGCACGTCCACGTGATCGTTTGCGTCGCATCAAAGATACGGCCAGTGATCGTTGTCCACATTGTGATCGTACTTTCAATCCAAAGGCATTCGAACGCCATGTGGAATGGTGCAAGGAGAAAGCTGTTCAGGCGGCCATAAAGTCGGCCAATAGCACAGAGACCGCCAAGGCCAAGGAACGTCTGGATGCCCGAAAGCAATACAAGCCCCCAAATTTGAAGTAAGCCTCGAAAGCAATGTCAATTTGGGTTTTAGGGTTTGAGGTGTATTATGTGTAGTATTTAAAAATGGAAGCTAGAGTGGAAGCTAGAGAGGACTCAATTCTTTACACTTCCAATTTTCATTTATTAAGTTCACATTTTTCATTTATATTTTTTTGTCTCTTTTTGTTTGTTTGTGTTTTTACCATGTATTTTAGAACGAAGCGCTCGATGAATCGCGACAAATATTCGCATCACGAGGAACTCTTGGAAGCCGGCGAAGTGATGGCACCCAAGCACAGCCTAATGTCCCTATCGTCCATGACGTCGTCCGTGCATAGTGAAAAGTGAGTTACCGTTTCTCTTGGTAGATACTTACTAATCCTTGTAAGCCTCTTGGCTCTGGTTGTCGTTGTTTAATCGTAAAAGAGTTTCCTTAGACACTGTCGCCTAGTTCGCTGTCCTCTGACAAACACACACATCCAAGTAGTTAGTGCTCCAATCAAGTGACCTTTACTTACCCATCAAACTCCACAATTAGCCCTCAAGCCAAAGCAATTGTCCAAGCCCCAAATCCAAAATTGCCACAAACTGAAGGACGACGTGGACGTAGAGGATCAATCACAACGGTTAGCGAGACTTCGGTCAGGCTACAGATGACCCAAGATGAGGAGCCTCAGGCATCGCCTCCATCATCGCCACCACCGCAACGTGCGGTGACCCTTCAGCATGCCAAGCGTCGGCAGCATGCCCAAGATACCTGCGATGGTATCGATGAGACCATGATGCGCATACGCCGCGCCACCAGTCGTGAGGCTCTTGAATTGGCCAAGTTGGATAATGATAATAATATTGAGATTGTGCCACGTGCCGCAACCGGAAAGCTACGAAAGGCTCATAGCAATCACGAGAAATTGGAAGTGGTCGAAGCAATGTCAGTTGAAACTCCGGTTACCATGCGTTTCGATGAGCTCAACGGTTTGATCAAGCGTAAAGGTAGGAGAACCTTCGACCAGGGTCGGTTGGGTTAGGGGATTCCTTAGTGACCATAGCGTGCTGGCTTTAAATTAACTGATGCGCTTAATTAATGCAACATTTGTAGGATCAGCCAGGCATAAAGTTCCATTAGTTATTTTTTTTTCTAATTATGTTAGAGATTTAAGTGAAAGAATTGAAGCAGAGAGAAATGTAGGAACTTTTCTAGATGGGGGGGGGGAGGTTCATGCATATCGTTATATAACCAATATAATTATATGGCATAGATCACGCTAAGTGCACGATATAACAGGAGTTTGCTTGATTGTTCATAGACACAGCAAGGGGCAATGGAGACAGCTAACTCTCTAAATAAGATCTGCTCTTTTAAATGAGATCCTTTTGTTTTGAGGGTTCTCCTTTTTAAGTTGCTCTGATCAGTTGAGGATCTTCCGTTTTAAGTTTTCCCTTTAGCAGCACAAAAATCCACACAATTTCGTTCCCAAAGCTAATTGCAATAAACCTTCATTAGGCGGCGCCCCGATCTGCAGTATAGATATGAATGAGCCGGAATTGAAAATCTCATCAAAGTCACGATCCTCCACTTCGCTAGTACGTTCAGCGCGTCGCCGTGTACGCACTCGAGAGCATCCTAGTCTTGAGATGCGTGCCCTAGAGCTATCGGCATCATCATCATCCGATTTACTGGCCCAGAAGAGGGAGACTCTCGAGATAACCAGCGGTGAGCAAATGGTGCCAGTGCCACGTGGCATGCCACGCGACATGTACTCCGGCTCCGAAGATGAGAGAGCTGGGATACAAATCAAATTGGAGACGACTACCACACGCACTCTGTGCCGTCCCAAGAAGCGTAGCAATAAGTTGACCCAGCTTACAGGAAGCAGTGAACCCATGCGGGCCCTGCCCATGCCCCAACTGAAGCAGAGCCTGGAGGTCCTCAGTCATAATATAAGCCAAACGCCATTGCCACGTCTCGAATTGGGCAATGAACGCAACGAGGAAGACGATATGGATATGGATAATGATTCGATGAGTGATGAAATGGAAGTTCCTCCTACTCTCTCCTCGCCAAATAAACGTCAAATCAAATCGCGTACTATTAGCCGTACTATGAACAGCAGCCGTGACCCGGAGGTGTTGGGCCTAGAAGATCAGGAACGCCAAATCAAATCGCGTACCATCAGCCGTACTTTGAATAGCAGCCGTAATCCAGAAGAATTGGGAGTAGAAGATCAAGAGGAAGAAGTCGTAGAACCCTTCAAGTTGCCTCCCCTGGTTAAGCAAGGCAGCAATATTAGTCGTCGTCTGGTGCTCCTTGAGCAAGATGAGAATGGCACCATGTATATCAAAGATCCACCACCACCAACCAGCTCCAATCAGGAGAACCGCTCTCGTCCAAGTGGTGGACGTAATAGGGTCAAGAGGTTTGTAAAAATCATCCCACGGTTCGACAACGACAACCAGACCACAACCATTTACCAATTAGCACTAACTATAGGTCAGATGAGAGGAGATTCCAGATCTCTAGATTTCTAGAATTATTTTGTATTCTTGTATCTTATTCGCAGCGGCGACAAGTATGATCCATTTCTATCGGCCAAGCGACAACTGGAGGAGCTTTGTTCGCCCAGTACTCCGCCAGAGGAGAAGTTAGTGGCCACACCTAACATCTCCATGACCACCTCATTGACCAATGCATCGAAACCAATTGCTGCTAGCACACCGAAAGTAACGACCAGCTCCAATTTTCGACGCACTTCGTCGTTGCGCGGTCCTCGACGTACTCCTCTATTACCCAGTCGTCCGCTTTTCGCCACCAACTATCGTCCGACTATCCAGCGTGGCCTCTCCGATGAGGGACCCATCTCGAGTAACTTCCTCAAACCCGAGGAATTCGACGAGATGCCTGTGCGGGCTGCCTGTGGCAATGACTTTCATAGTCCTCGTGTGGTCCGTCGTGATACCAGCGCCTCGAATCGTAAACAGCAAGTGAAACTGCCTGTGGGTGGAGGAGTAGCCTCAAGTAGTAGTGGTGAGCCAGAGTCCCCAGCTCCTGGACGCAATGTGGCCAAGACAGATTCGTTGGCCGTTTTTCTTAAATACGAGCACGATCTGGAGCAGCAGCTGAATGCCAAGGCTGCCGAGATGACCAGCAAAGAGCTCAAAGATAAGAGTAACAATCTGAGCAAACAGAACTCTGCCAAGAGTTTGGTCCTCCAGCCAGGACAATTGCCAGTCTTGAGTCCACCAGCAACAGCTACTCCGATAACCAACACCAACAACCCAATCTCTAGTGTCCCCATCAAAGAGAATAGTGAGAATTTGCCGCGTACTTTTCCACTGATCAGTAGTAAGCCCAGCACATTGACCATGACAGCTCCATCTCCAGTGAGCACTTCGAGCTCCTCTGCTACCATTACCAACGCCAACATTGGCGCTCCGATTAAGTTGGAGAGCATCTTCATTGATCCCAAACTGATCAATGCTTGCGATAATCTCCATCTAGGGAATCCTGTACCTTCGAATGTGGATACGAATCCACAACTACTACAGAGTCGTAGTAGCTCCCAGTCGACCATAACCCAGGAGCGTCGTCATTCGGGTGAGGCGAGAAATCTCTTCAAGCGTAAAATGCGTCTGGGACGAAACCAATTTCTTTATGATGCTTCGCCCGAGGAGGCCTCATCCGGTTGCTGTTCGGCTGACGATGAGGCCAATCGCTCGTCCATGGAATACGATGAACAATGCTGGCAACAACAACAGAAACAACTGCTGGCCAATCCCCTGCCCACCCCAATGCTGGCTCCTCTGGTCATGCCCAATATGATGGGACACAATAATCTGATGCCCAGCTTTGATAATTTTGACTTTGAGGAATTTCTCTCTTCATTCGAGAATGAGAATGATGAGGAGCAATTCCCATTGTTTCGCGATTGTCGCGAGTTTCTCATGAATCGCACAAAACGTTCAAGTTCGAAAGTGAATAATAGTTTTACTGCCACACCACCACAGACGATGACAGTAGTTCCACCAATAGCCAACACAACCACCACCACCAACAACAACAACAACAATAACAACAACATCATCATTAAATCCAATTCTGCCCACAGATGCGATTCCAGCGATGAGAAGCTAATGCGTCAACAATCGAATGCCTCGAGCATCAGTAGCCATGAGAATGATAAGGAGAAGCGCATGGCGGATCAACAGAAACGTGAAATCTTTATAAGCATTGAAACGGAAGCCAATGCCCAAGGACGTTCACCCATCTCGCCCGACTCACTGCGTCACATGGTCGGCAATCCCCAGACGAAAATCGATGTTCTACACATTGAGAATGGCAACGAGCCGGAACATGCCAAATTCAGCAAGATTAGCGATACTGAGGAAGCCGATGGCGAATCGGTATTTGATGTTAAGGTCAAACTGCAGCAGCAGCAACAGCAACAGCAACAGCAATCACAGTTGACCTCATCATCAAATCTGTTAAGCGCCAACGGCACACCCAATGTCCAGCTTAACAATGCCAAGAATCTCATACAGCAAATGCAAAGTGAATTCCGGCAACTTGGCGAAGATGCCAGTGCCTCCATGCGGCGTGCTATGATGCGAACCGAAGAGCAGCAGCAGCAGCAGCAGCCAACCAAAGATAGGGAACACGAGCAACAACAGCAGCAGCCAGAGCAGCAACGTGATGGCAAAACCACTGCAACATCTTCACACTCGGGAGATTCTGATGAGTTTAGCAGTCTAGATGGCTATCCCATGTCGTCATCCCAATCCTCCAGACGTGGTGGAGCTAGCTCCAAGTTAAGCTCTGATTCAGCTTATGGCAGGTGAGTGTGGAAACTAAAAAAGTAATGGGGAAAATGCTTAATTTTGGACTCCCTCTCTCTTTGTAACAGCAGCAATTCCCCTTATAGTCTTTCACGTCAACGATCCAGCGAGTTGGCCACCAATTCACCACGCTCCGGGCCCTTGTTGCGTCCACATACAGCCAATGCCAAATTGATGGATGCCTCTGTCCAGGCGCAGACAGCCTATGGAACCCTTAAGGCACGCCAGCGTCTATTTGCCAATGTGCGCTGGTGGGGTAATCCGTGGGTGAACCTCAGATGCCCTGATAATTCTCTGGCCACCAACAACAGCAACAACACCAAGCAACAGGCACAGCAGCAACAACAGTCGCAGTTTAGCAATTAAAATTTACAGCAACACAGCACAGCAGCAGAAAAACCCAAAAACAAAAAAACAAAACAAAAAAATTTTTACCCACCCCAAAAACATACAGCAATCGTTTTTAGCTCCAATCCAGAAACATGCATCCAGTTGAAAATTCCCAAAATTTTGTACAAATGTGGCGGCAAATTTATATTAGAACATGCCAAATTCTGTATGGAATGCGGTGTCCGAAGAGTTGTGCTCTAACCATGATCCTGATCCTGGTAGAGTAGTAATTGTTTTTGGGAAAACAGGGAATGGGGAGAATTATAGAGAATCCTTTATCCCAAATGTATTGTTAACAAAAAAAAAAAAACCACAAAACAAAAATGAACAATCAATGATCTGAGAAAATTTAATGAATAATGAAAATTTTTTATACAAACGAATACAAAAATTTGGTTGGGGAAAAATTTTTTTTTAAGAACAAAAGAGCAAAAAATAATGAGGAGAACGAAATATACATATATAATCCATTATTATTGGCGCATAACAAAAAAACTAAAAAAAAAAACAAATTTTTGGCGCTTCTTTTAACCAAAAATTTATTCAATTAACAAGATAAACAAATTTTAAACAGAAATAAAAAACCCCGAAAAAACTCGAAAACAAAAAAATGTTTTTTAATATAATCTTTTTACTAGCGGGGAAAAAAAAGATCGGGGTTTAACTACAAAATATAATACTTATTATCAATGATATTAAATATATAATACGGAAATCATAAAAAAAAAAAAACCCATTCTTTCATCTTTCCACTAAAACTTAAAAGAATACAGAAATCTTTCAGATTTTCACTCTCTTAAAAGAATATTTCTCTTATTTTTCTAGATGTCAGCCCCTCAAGTGATGCGGGATTACAAAACAAAATAGAACACACATGCTCTTACAATAAATATCTTAAATCTTAAATTAGCTTAAATAAGGAATTTCTCACCCTTTTAACACTTGCTGAAAAAAAAAATAGAAGAAAAACTTAAGTCACATAAGAATAAAGTTAACAAAAATCAGCAAAAATCCAATTCCCAAATTTCCCAATTTGATAGTAAACGCTAAAACTTACCCATCATCTTTGCCCAGCCAAAAAAACTTTTAATTTTTTGGGGTTTTTAAGCATTTGAAAGACGGAAGGTCGTTGAAGAAACCTTTACACATTTTGGGTTTGAGATCATCTAAAATTTTTGAAAAAATTAAAAAGAAAAATTAAAAGAAGAATTATGAAAAATTTTCTTCAATTGCCTCATTCTGGCACCCCCTCTTCCGTATCGGGTAGAAATTGTGGCCGCAGCGAAGGATTCCGCTTCTTGAATAGATAAGTACCGTGGCTTTTGCATTCATCAATAAGGTACATGAAGTCATTGTTATGACGCAGAGTGACTGGATTTCCAACCATTATAAGCAAGGATTTGGCACGCGATAGAAAAACATTGATGCGTCGCGGATTCTGCATGAAACCAATGGATTTAAATGAACGCACCAATGTGACAATTATGGCGGTTTTCTCTCGTCCCTGATAGCTCTCAACGGTGCCGACCTCCACTTGGCCGTGTCCTTGGCGCTTCAAACGTTTGCTCAACTTTTCCCCTGACTGTTTATGGTGCCACAATGCCAATATCCTCCTGTTGCAGCTCCATGCCACCGCCGTCTTCTAGAAGGCGACGCACATACCAACAGACAACTTGTATCTCCAAATCGTTGTACGAACTGGTCGATTCGGAATCCTTAAGCATTTTCCCATGAGTCGCTTGAAAAATGATAGGAAAACGTGGATTTGGCAGCAGACTCCAGTTAGCCAAGTGGTTCACTTGCTGCAGCGGGGCATGAGCCAGCAATTCACCATTGTAGTAGAGCGTATTATAGAGACGCACAATTTCCGGATGCGAACGATAGTTACGGCGCAGGCGTGCCTGTAGGGAGCGATCGTAGTTACCATTGTCATCGACTTTAAACAATCCATGGCTAGAAGACGTTCCATAAGCGAGCACCCTAGACCCAATTTCTCCGCTAGTTTATTCTCTAGCACTGCACCCAATTGCTTGTGATCACCAGAGAGAATCACATGGCAATCCCCACGATGCCTTATGCCCATTATGCCAATAAGAGCCTCCGGCTCGGTACTGGCTCCAGCCTCGTCGATAAATATGTGGGTGAAACAAGGATATTCGGTGGCCAGACGTCCCACCGTGCACAAGGTGGCGACTACTATATCATACATTTGGATTTCCTTCTTTTTCATATGTGTATAGTAACCCATCCAGCAATTGGAATATCTGCGTAACATGGGAGAAACCGTAGTCAATCCTTTGTCGCATATAGAGCGCGAGAAAAATGTAGAAGACCCCTTTGGTTTACTCGTCTGGCGTATACAAGCATTTAGCTTTACCCTTTTTCCCACCAAGGGTGAATTGCTTTGGGTTGCGGGGGCCCCGTAATCTTTTAGACGTTCATTACTCTCAAAGTACTCGCATATTCTTTGGGCAATTGTGTCACAAGCTGAATTTGAGCCGGCGGTAAAAAAGGGGTTTACTTTTGGTTGTCCAGGCGAAAATTGTAGCATGGCTTCCACTATTGTGGTGGTCTTTCCAGTGCCTGAAAGTAAACATAATTAGTGGGATGGGGAAATTTTTAATTTGGTCTCTCCTACCTGGTGGACCAAACACTATAAAAGGTGCTTTCAAGCTGGGTCCTGCCAAAATACGTTCAACTGCCTGCAGCTGCTCGGGATTCAAGCTGATAGTCTCGTTAATTAAGCATAAAGGCTTCAATGATGTCAGAGTCTCTGCCTCTGGACGTGCTGTCATATCAAAAGGATACAAATAACAACGATCCAAAGGACTTTGTTGAAGAATTTCCATAGCCCGATACATTAGACGAAAGGGCGTACGTTTGGAGCGTATTATAACGGTAAAACACTTCTCCAGCATAACTTTTTCATGTGGACAATCTTTTTTTTGAAATATTATTTCTATTTTCGAGCCAGTCACTTTCTCTACTCCGGCCACATAACGACGATTGGGATCTTTCCAGCCCAGGCTCTCATGTCGGTGGGGCAGCAAACAGAGAATGGACTGTGGTAATGGTGAGACCAATAAACTACATGTGGGAACAAGAACCACTTCATCCATTTTCGTTGCCACCAAATCTTCCAGATTGATGGACTTGTCGTAGTTCCTCAGCTCAAACGAATAGCTGCGTCTGGTAATCTTATGAAGAACTACATTCGATTCAACAAGTGGAGCATATAGCTTCATTTTGGTCATATCTTCAATGGTTAGAAGGGTTGTCATCACCGAGCAAGCATTGTTGGATTCCAATTGACGTTTGTCCAAGTAATCAGCAAATATTGGATTTCTTACGATGAGACTTTCGTGGGTAAAGTTGGCGTCTAGCGAACCGAGCATCTGCTTACTTGGCTCATAGTGGTCCAGGCTATTTATAAGGTTCTTCAATCTGAAATAGATTGCTTGATAGAGGAGGACAAGTTGGACTTGTTTTGCACTTACTGCATATAGCTTAAGAGCGATCGCACCTCCATGTTGTTGGCCTGTTTACAATGATTGGGGCCCTTTCTTGGGTTCCCCAAACCCGAGACCCGCTGGACAAAATGCAAAGTTTCATATCGGAATTTTTTTATAAAAGTTAAGTTTACGATCTAGAAACTTCCTACTTACACTGAATTTATTGCTCGGCTACTGAAAAATAAAAAAGTTTTGGGGGGCCACACAAATGCATTTAAAAATTTGTAAAAAAATTTCTTTGGGAAAAAAATTGGGGAATTGATTCCCTGAAAATTTTTACGCTTAAGTATGCGTGTGAATGATTACCCCAAAACATCTCGGGGTCTTTTTGTAAAGAGTCGGGAAAAAGACCTTATTTTTTAGACAACGAGAAACGGTCGACAGTTATTTGCGAGCTATGCCTGAAACAAAAGCGCCGTTAGTTTTGGAGGCTTACATATGCCGCGTTTTCTTATTTTTTTAGGATCATTCCCCAGAGGGACTGCTATGGCAGCTAAATTTAAAGACAAATTTAAACGCACTATCAAAAAAAATTTTGTGAATTTATTTAAAAAAACTTAATTTTTTTTAATTTTTCTAGAAAATTAAAATTTTAAAGTATTAACGTAGTGTCGATTCTGAAACTTTATCGAGCATCGGCAGTTATTACTGCCGATAAGAGAGAACTATTAAAGTCTGGCAACGCCACCGAGCACATTTATCAAAAATGTTATCGGTCGGCAAAATTTTGCGTTGACCATCACCAGCAAAGAAAAAGTAAACAACAGAAGCGCAATTGAGAACAACTTCAATGGTAAGTATTTAAATGATTTTGTATGATAATTGAATTGTATGTATTCGTTGGGTTTGACTAGCGGTAATTTCTGACAGCAACAAAGGGAAGAAAAAAAGGACCAAAAACCGGGAGAAGAAGACTCCCCAAAAAATTCAAAGAAGTGGGGAAATTTAGGGAAAAAGATTGCAGCAAGTGCCCCCAGGGGGGGGCTCAGTTTTCCCGGAGACAGAACCCCTGCGAGTGGTCGACATAATTGATACGGTCGGTGATGACGACGACGAGGAGGAGGAGGAAGAAGGGGCTCTCATCAAGCGCTATGTCCAGGGCGTGCAGTGTCTGGAGTTTCCTGATTTTTGCACTAAATTCGAGCCCGGCGACGATGATGATGATGCCGAGGGTGATAATGAAGAAGAAATACCAACTGCCTCCACCAGCTACCAGGCTGAAGTTAAAGCTCTGGCCAAAAAAAGAAAACAACATCAACGGCAGTCGTTAGAAGACGCCAAAGCCAGCACTAGTGGAGCACGCAGCGGTGTGGCTGGAGGAGGCGGAGTCGCCGGCGGTGGTAAGGCTGTTGGACGACGCAGCCAATTGAGTCCAGCCCTTTTGGGTTTGATGGGTGAGGCGAATCTCAGTTTTGTCTATGGACGCTATGAGACGGCGGAAAGAATTTGCATGGAGATCATTCGCAAAATCGGCTGGCTAGCGAAAACCTTTCTACACCCTGGCCGAGATCTACGAGAATCGCGATGAGGTTAAATTTCTGCATTTTTCGACTCTCGCTGCCCATTTGAATCCACAAGACCGTGATATGTGGATACGCATATCGGATCTACTGGTGCAGCAGGGCAACATGGCCAGGGCAAGACTGATCTTCACCAAGGCCATCAAGGTGCTGCCCAAGGAGTACTTGCTGCGCATGCGCAAGGCGCAGTTGCTGGAGAAAATGGGCGAGACAAATGCAGCCATGTTTACTTACCTAAAAATGATTCCCTTGATGCCCGTAGATGAATGGATCACCTGCCTTAATACGGCCAAGAATGTGGCACGATTCTTTCACGTTTTGGAGAAGTATTCCATAGCCCTGCAGGCCATGAATGGGGCCTACGATGTGTGTGGATCCCGATTCCAACTGGAGGATTTAAATATCTACATGGAACTCCTGATCCTAAACAAACAATATTTAAAAGTTCTCCATTGTCTGAGAGAGCGCACCCAGCTGCAGCTGGAGACGCAGCCGGATGAGAGTCCGGATCTCATTTACTTTTGTGATATACCCGATGACTATGTGCCAGAGTTGAGATCTAAGTTATGCGTGAGCCTTGTCCACATGGGCGCCCATCATTTGTTGGGCTATCTCATCCAGAATCTTCAGGAGCACATTACCCTGACTGTGGAGCGGGTGGAATTGTATATGGATGTCACAGAGGCTCTAATGCAGGAGCATAAATATGCCGAAGCCATTGCCTTGATGCGTCCCATTACCGATGGTGAGACCTTTGAGTGTCCGGCCTTTGTGTGGCTTCGGCAGGCGGATTGCCTACGACAATTGAATCGCACCAATGAGGCCATCCAGTGCTACGCTCGAGTGGTGGAGCTGGCTCCTTTTTGCTATGAGGCGAAATTTACACTCTCCGCCCTACTCAAACAGCAGGGCAGGAATGAGGAGGCGGTTCAGGCTCTGGAACAATCGGCGGAGGCGGAAAGTGAGGGGCAGCCCCTTCACGCTCGCCTTCTCTACGAACGTTGTGTGATGCTACAGCAAATTGGACGCATTGAGGAGTTTCTCGATGTGGGTTATGTTCTACTTGGGCGTCATTCTATTAAGCTGAAGAATCGCGAGGAGATGCTGGCGGCGGCAAATGGAGGTAGTGCCTATAATACCGAAAGTCTGAAAGCTATTCTGCAAATGAGAAGCCTGGCAGCTGGTGAGCAACAAGATCAATTGGCGGAGTCCGGTAAAAAAGACGCGGATGCCACAGCCACGCCATCTCATGATCTAACCATCAAGGATGAGTATGATCTCTTTCTGGAGTTGGTCAGCACGGCGTTTAATCACGGCAAACAGAGTGCCATTGAGAGGATTTGCTTTGCCATGGTCACCACCAAGAGATTCACCCCGTATCACCATGAGATTGAGAGAATAATGATATTGGCTTGTTACTTCAATCATGATTGTCCCATTGGCTTTTCCTATTTGAGGGAGTTAATAGCCAAACAGCCCACCGAAGTGAATCTATGGAATCTGTTATCCTTGCTGGTCCAACAGGGAGACGAAGTTCGTTATTTTCGCTATATACGAAGACTTCTGCACCGCCACCCTCATGGCACATCGCAAATGCGTCTCTTTCTGGGTCACTATCATCTCAATTGCAGTTCCTACAAGTATGCCCTGAATGTCTATGTGCCCCTGCTGCGGGAAAATCCACATCCACTGGTGGCTCTATCCATTGCCGTGGTGTTTAATCAGCTGGCCCTGCAGAAGAAGGTTCTGCGCAAGACTGCAGCAGTGGCCCAGGCTGTGGCCTTTGCCCAACGTTATAGGGAACTTCGTTCCTCCTCGGAGGCTTCGTCTAGTAATATTGACGGGGAGAGGGCTTGTGCTGCCCAACAGGAGATCTTTTATAATATTGGACGCATCTATCATCAGGCTAATATATTTCATTTGGCAGTTGAGTACTATGAGAAGGCTTTGGCAGTGAAACATCCTCTAATAGAGAAACATCACACGATACTAGGACTCGAGCATGAGGTGGCCTTCAATTTGCATCTCATCTATCGGGCCAATGGCAACAATCGGAAGGCTCGTCAGTGTCTGATGCGCTACTGTGTAGTCTAAGAGAGAAAGGGGCAGGAGCCTTCTTATCCTAGCTATAAGCATTTATGTTTAGATAAATCCAATATTATTTTGTATATATTCAAATATATCTTTACATATATATCTGATTACAATTGGAGATTAAAAAGCAAGGCAAATCTCGAGAGGGATTAGCAATTTGGCATGGTGCAGCGGCGACGCTTGCTTAGACGCTTGGGACAGGATTGTCCACCATGTTGAGGCTCACTGAGAATTTGGCGATAGCCCTCGGAGTAGCCAACACCACAGCTCACGCTGCAGGGTGACCAATTGGACCAATCGGACATAACACAACCCTGGGGTACCTCCTCAGCCGTCCTAAATGATCGCACTTGGTTGCAGGTATGCAGGCATTCGGTTTCGGTGAGGAAATTATTGCGATTGCCACGGCAGCCGCCATAGCTAAAGGAGTGGCAGGATTGCGTTTGCGGATTGTAGGCATAGCGCTGATAGTTACCACGACAGGGTCCACTATCCGAATGCTGGACACAAATATCCTTTGCCATTTCCGTGTTAATGTGACAATCAACAGGATTGACACATTCCTTTTGCTGATGCAGTTCCATGCGCTCCAAGCATTTATTTTTGGCTTCACCATTCTCGAGGAGAACTAGACGAGTGCGAATGGTGACACCGCGACCACAAGTCGAGGTGCAAGGACTCCAGTCACTCCATTGTGTGGTGGGGCAATCGGGATCTGGCAATTCCACCTGCTCGTAGGTGCAATCGGGTCGCATGCACTTGTTCTTCTCCACTACGGTTATGTGGGGGCAACGTTTGCGTCCCAAATGATTGATAAATGTTCGGGTTCTCATGGTGATGCCAATGCCACAGCTGGCCGAGCATTCGGACCACACACTCCAGGGGGAAGTCTTGCATATGCCGGCTCCCTCGCCATTATCATTGACCAGAGACTGTGAATTGGCCAGATTCTCGCCTTCATCCTCATCCCGCAAAGAAGCTGATGACTCAGGGCATTCGGCCACTGGAGCCACACACATTTCTTTCGATATTAATTGGCGGTTGCACTTGGATTGCTCGGCTTCCTGAGGTACAATATAGTGGCGACTGCGCATACGAATGCCCTTGCCACAGGTTACGGAGCAGGGACTCCAGGCAGAGAATTCACTGACGCGGCATTCAGCTGCAAGGAGGTCGATTAAAAGAGAAGATTCACTTAATCTTCAATATGCATTTCCACTTACCACGAGTATCCTGTTCCTCGGCATCGTCAGATACTTCCAATTGAAGGGCTTGGAGGAATTCATCATCGCAATTGCGGGAGACAATCTTCTCGCGACGTACGTACAACTTGGCCAATGGAACCATCTCACGGCTCTGCGAAAGATTGGGAATTAATTTAAACAAAAATCCTAGATAATTGCTTTTACCTTGGGATTATAGAAGGGAGCACGTGGATCCTCCGGATACATGGTGGTAATGCGATACATTCTCTCCGGTGGCTGAGTCTCCGAATTGGGTGACTAAAAGAAACAAAAACTTAGGTAACCCGAGATAATCTAAGTATTTACATACCATGTAGGTAATGCCACTGTCGGTGCCCGCATCCCAGGGATAAAGATCAAAGTCCAAGGATTCAACCCAACTGCAATCGGCAGTGCAAAGATCTACACCACTTATACCCACCACCCAATCGGGTGAGGGACCAAACATCGAAGCTAGCGATACTTTGGGATGCTTGCGATCCACACGGAACTTGGATGAAGTGTTCTGATTGACATCAGGATACCAAAGCCCAGCAGCCTTAATCAAGGTACGCAATTTAGGACCATTTGCACGCAGTTCCGCTTCCAGAGCAGAAGGAGATCCCCATTCAGCCAATGATCTGAATCCGGCAGTGGCTATATGATTCTCTCCCCAGAAGGAGAAATTCGATTCGTGGGATGCTCCAATGACATCGGAGAAGTGAGTCAACCAAATAGCAAAAGGATAGTCCTTGGGATGAGTTTCATTAGACCAGATACCCTTGAAGGTAAACTAAAAAAATTATTAGTGATGAAGGATTGTCAACGAAATGGGCATTTATATTTCTTACACTATACTTTGCTTCATCGCAGGCACAACATTCCTTCTGTACGGTCGTGGCATCCGGCTTACGCTCACAGATCACTGTGGATAGATTCCCATCATCAGAGTACCAGGCGCGTGGTCCTTCATAGACCATGGCAGATAGGGAGACACAACCGGAACCAGCTTCTGGAGCCACCCACATAACCTGCACCTCAGTTTTGGGCAAGTCATCGGCTTCCGATACAGTATTCACGCAACGGTCATTGAATTTGGTGAGTGAATCGCTAAACAATTGGAAACGGCCCACACGACGTGGATTAGCCGCCTGGGCACGTCTAGCACCAGTGTGAGCTTCCGCAGAAATTGTAAAGTGGGTAAAATGTTGAATTTTGTTGTGTGTGCGATGTCCCAAGAGAAGTACTGCAAAATATAAATTAAAATTTCAGAAACCGTTATGCATATTTTCAAGCCAGTCAAAAAAAATGTTGTAGCCTTTTTCCCTCCATGTCTGTTTAATCAACTCTGAAAACACTAAAATGTTTTGCTGTCCAACACTAGCAAAGGAACGCGCGTGATTTTTTGTTTTTCGCTTTGTTTGTTTGTTAAAAGATATTTAAATGTCTTCGTTTTTCAATTTACTGCCCGATGGCCATAACGTGAGCTTGGAAAAGTGCGGTGATATTGTTGTTTCTCCCAAGGATAACATTGTGGCCTTGTTTTGTCACTTCTGCAGCGATATTTTTACCCGTCTGCCGGAATTTACCAGGCATCTGCAATGTCATCATAGCGATATTTTGCCCTTTGCCAAGGAACAAAATGTTTACAGTGTGGAGGAGCTGTTGACCCAACAGAATAATGATCAAGACGAGCAATTCGCTTCAGATAGCAGTAGCAGCGGTGATTCTGGCTTACCAAACGAAAGGGATGAAGAGAATGATCCGGATCAAGAGCAGCCAAAAGAAGGAAGCGATGGAGTGGCTGCTTGCCAGTTTAATGCAAACATAATGGAAGCCTTAGCGGCCAATGATGTAGATTTGAATGAGCCCTCGGATAAGTCTGGTAAGTCGCATTTCAATCAATACTAAAATCCTTATACCATAAATATGTAATGTTCACAGGTAATGGCAGAGATTTACTAGCTGAGGTGGAAGCCATGTTGTTTGATGATGGCAATAAAGCAGATGATGGCATTCCACAGGCCTCTTTGACCAAGGAAAAACCAGCCGAAACAAACATCATTACAGAGTCCAGCTATTGCCAAATGGAAACGCACAAAGATTCCAAAGGATTCCGTCAAAGCCGCAGGAAGACGGAACAGAAAACCTTGAGCATCTGCGACTTGAAAAGCTACAGCATAACTCGAATGTCTCGCAAGCAGGAGATGAAACGGATGAGCAGCGTAAAGATGCGTATAATGCGTTCTCTGCAAATCGAGGAAATGGCTGCCAAACCATTGCGTAATCCCTTAATGAACTTTCCTTCAACAGAGCGTTTAGGTGATAATAATATAAAAGTGGAAACTAGTCCGGCTAAAAAGAAGCCCCTAAAAGAAGAGGTAAAATTGTCATCTATTCAAGAAACCAAAGAAAATCAGGAACTATTGGCTAAGATATCAGCAGCCATTTCGGAAAAGCCACAAAAACCATCATCGAGTCTTGTGAAACCCGCTGAAACATTCAAGAACCCTTCTATCTACAATGTTCCCTCAATGACTATTAAATCCAAACTGGAGTCAAATTCTAAACCCAAAAAGTCAGATGGCAAATTTGTGCAAATAAATAAAGTTCAGACTTTGCCAGGTCTCAATATTAAACGGGAAAACATTCCAAACAAGAGTACCGACAAACAAGCATCCCAAAAAAGATCCAATTCGGAAGAGGATTCACAAACCATGCCCAAGAAAAACAGAGTTGGATCATTAATCTCTGTGAAAAATAGCTCTGATGAGCAGTCACAGAAACGCAAACCAAAAGCAGAATCTAGTCAATGCCCTTTGAACTTTAGCCTCTCGGAAAGTGTAATTGAATTTCTGCAAAGTGATTTGGGATCTACTTCACTAAATGGTGTCGATAGTCTTCTTCAGTTGGCTATGTCTTCGGAAAACAATGCACCAAATCAGGAGGCAAGTTGGAACCATCATAAATGAAACAATTAAATAACTTTTCACTTCAATCAACAGAAAGTAGAGCCACAGTTCGAGGCACAATCGGCATTTAAACCCAACGCCCTTAAGGACGATCTTACTATATTAGAATTGGTTGGGGTAAGTAGGAATAAAATCCCAAAACTTTGCGCCTTCTAGATCCCAACCGTGGTTTTCCTTATGTTCCTTTAGTTACCCATTATACATATTCCCACCTATGAGGATAAACTTTCCCAGGATGCATACGATAATCTGCGTGAAAGGGCAGCAAAATTCTCACACATCTTTCGCACTTACGACACAATTTGGAATCGAAGAAAATTTATCATTGGTTCGGATCTAGCCCAAAGCTTAAGACATCAATTGAACCTACTCACTCAGGAACTAAATCGCAAACTAGAACTTAATTTGAGCCTTAGCGAGTTGAAACGTCTGCTGAATCTTTTAAACATTTGGCATGCTGAACAAATTGAATTGGTTTATTTCCAAAAGATCAAGTTTTCATCCAATATGAAATACTATTTTCAACTATTTAGTTTTCTCCCGAAAATGAATCGCTTTTTATTCTTCTGTGAGCATTGCGAGAAGATACTTAATCTTGAGACAGACTATAAAAAACATTTGCAAAAACATTGAACAGTCAAAATACCTTTGGAATCTTAGGAAATGCAAAGGATACATAATTTAAAGTTTTGTTTATCTTTAAAGATTTAAAAAAGACCAAAAATTTAAATATAAAAAAGATTTCATTATGAGTTCTTGCAAGAGATAAGAATTTAATTAGTGTTTATACCAAAAGAAGTTTTCATTAATTTCTTCGATTTTTCTTTCGATTCAAACGACAAAGAAAAACAATGCGTTAACAGAATTTAAACTAATTTCGATTGTGAAGTCATTTAGATAATCTTTTTGCTTTTAAGAGCCGAAATTTGAGTTTCAGTTACAGAAAAAACTTTTTAATAATTCAATTTACCTTATATTTAAATATTTTCTGTGACTCTTAGGATGAAGAAGTTTTTTTTTGAAAACTCACTCCCTTTAATTTGAGAAAATTATAAGCGAAAGTGAAGTTTCATCTACGTTTAACTATATGAGGAAGCTATCTAAAAATTTAACCATTTTTCATATTTAAAATTTACTATTCATATTTTTTATATTATGAAGTCAGTTAAAATTTCGTATTCAAACCAACACTAAAGAAAGAAGAAGCCACAACGTTGTTTATATACAAATTTTTTGATATACTTATCTGCAAATGAAGTGTGAGTTCTGATTTAAGTTGGAGAAATATCTGAAAAAGGTATTTGTACCTTAACCAGATAAATTATGTATAAAGCTTTAGTACATTTTTCTCACTCTCAGTCTTAAATTGATAGAAAAAAAACGACTTTTGGGAGACCTAATTAACCAGAAGTTAAATTCAAGAAGAAGCTCCACTTTAAGCAAATTTTATAAATAAAAAGTTTAAACAACTTTTTATTTTCTCAAAAAGAGAAACTAACTACAAGTTAAGTTTGAGTTATAACTATTTTCAAGAAAAGTCACTTACAATTCATTTAAATTGCGAAAAAGGAAAACCAATAGTTGGTGATACATTTACATATAAGATTTGGACTTTTCTATTTCGAAAAAGAACTTCGAAAATGTATAAAGAAGGAACTCTGCTAATTTTTGTATTGAAATGAAAATAAATTCAAATTTACATATATGTCCCAAATGATAATCAAGTGACTTGGCTTATCGCTTATAATTATGTTTTGGTCACTTTTCTTGTCGCACACAAGTCAAGTGACCCTTGCTTTTTTATGGACTGATTATGAAATCCATCTGTGGCCATTTGCTTGACAGATTTTTGTATCACACTTACAGTTGTAGGTCTTGCCGGGGACATAACCATTGGGTCCATCGGCCACAATTAATTTGTATCCATTATCGCCGCGTGTACGTCGACCATGTGGCATTTGGGGAGCACGCGGGCATGCCGAGGTTGGACTAATAATAATTGCCAGACAGATGACAGCAAACAAGTGCCCCATCCTCCTCATCGTCGTCATTGTGAATTGTTGTCGTTGTGGTCGTCTTTGTTTTTACTTGAATGTCGTTATCAGGGCAGGCAGCAGAAGATTTCAATTAATCGTCTCAAGCTTTTGATTTTGACTGCTTCTGGCGAGACACGAGAACAGACTGAAACTGAGATGGGCTTGACAAGTGCTCTCTAGTTGGGAGCAGCAATCGAATACTGTATGAATCTCTCTCTCTCGCTCTCTCTATGTATTATACACATGTATATATATATATATTTCTAATAGTATATAAATGTTGCCATACAATTTACAAATAATATTACAATTACATATGTATATATAAGAATTTTCCCCTTGTCGTTCTGGAGACCAAATCGCTAAAGCTCTAAAGGATAAATGAGATAAATGATCACAAACATAGCGTACGAAAAACTGATAAACAATTCTTGAGAAACTTAAATCACAATTTCAATACTAAAAAGTTAATATGGGCGCCTCCCGATGATCCAGCAAATCTAAAAAAAAAAAAATTGAAAAAAGGAACATTAGAGTAATTGGAATCGTAACTCTTAAAGCATAAGGCTAACCCTTGGCAATGCTCCACCAGGGCAAGGTCACATAGGTGAGGAATGCATTGAGCGGTGTCGATTGCTGACGGCGATTCTCTTTCCAGAAATGAAATGATTGCGTAAATCCGCGACTAGTCCACAATGGATTGTAGGCTCCATCATCGAGCTCTAAAATTTAAAAGAGATTAAAATGTCAAAGATTAGTTTTAGAATGAAGTGAACTATACTAAAAAGGCATGCGCTTGGTGGTTAGAGACTATCAATTGGGATTTAGTGAGTGTTTTATGACCTTTTAACGCTTTCTTGGACAGATCGCACCAATAGTAGATGGTGGTGCCATCGGGAGTGCGACGTTTGGGTACTAGATGCATGGCCCTGTTATAGAACGATTGCTTCGTTGTGCGCGGCAACGTGGCACTGTGGCCCGTCTCGTGATCCTGTTTCTGATTGCCATTGATTACATCATCGTCATCATCATCATTATCATTATCGGCATGGCTGGAAGGAGTTACTGCTTCAGGTTGCAGGGGATGATCATCATCCGATTGTATAGGTACTCGAATGCATTTCTCAAATGGTGACTTTGCCTCCACCACTGGCAACTCTTCCCGACCACGCACACTAATCATTAGCTTGCTATCGCTTTCACTTAATATGGCCATTTTGGCTTTGCCCTCTGTCTCGCTGCCGTTCAAGGATGTGGCATCATCTGCTATTTCGTACTCTTCCGTCTTGGCAGGCGTGGGAGCGGGATTGGAAGTGGGAATGGGAGTGGGAGTAGAAGGAGCATTCTCTTCTAGTTCCAAAGTCTTTTTGGATTTCACTGACACCGTTTTGCTTTTGTCTTTGTCCTTGTCTTTGTCTTTGCCTCCTCTTAGCCTTTTGGGCGACATCTTGGACAGTATATTGCTAGTCTTCTGATTGGAAGACTTCTTGTCGTTCTCCTTATCCTTTTCCTGAGCTTTTTCCGCTTTGGGGGCACGTATTTTACTCGTCGCCAGTATTCTTTTATTGCTGGTGACCGGCAAACTAGTCCTCCGATCTGCCGCACTGAGGGAGGCGCTGCGGGTTATGTTCCCTCCCAGTTGGGACTGCGGCTTGCGTTTGCTATCCACCGGCAAACGCAAGCTGCCTCTCTTGCCCACCACCAATTCGCTCTCCACACTCAATATGCTCGCCTTGGGCTTCAGTCGGGAGGGACGCGTTTTGTCGGGCATCTTGCTGAGACATGCTGGTGTCTCATTGGACGGATCTTCACAGCTGGGACAATAGACCTCAGACATTTCGGGTGTCTGCAGGTTGCCGGTGGCCGTTGCCCAGCGTTTTTTGCATTTCTTGCCACCAAAACAATTGCAGCCGGTGGAGGTAGTTGTTGTGGTGCTTCCATTGCCCACAGTCACCTCAATTGCAGCACTTAATGGTGGCGGGGTACTAGCTGGTGCCGCTGCCGCCGCTGGCGATGATGGAATAATCTGAGCATCTGCTGAGGTTGCTGCTGGCTTACTGCTGCTCATGTTGTCTTGTTGGGCTAGGTCAAGTTTGAGCGTTTCACACTTGGGATTTGTGTGGAGTTTCGCTTCAGAGGCCGAGAAAGCAGGACGTTTTTGATCTACAAGAAGATATAGATCGGTTCCAGTTTTTTTCCATTATGCATTTTAAATGGGCACATTACAATGAAACACAGATAATGCGATATATACAACCGAGCAACTTAAATATAAATGCCAACAGAAACATAAATGAAATGAAATAATTAAAATGAGAATCCGAGTAATGAACTGAAGGGACAGCTAAAGGTTCGACTTTGGTGTTTATATAATATAATTATTGTTGTTATTGTTGTTGTGGTGGTGGGAGAAATGGGGAAGAAGAAGAAGAAGAAGAGTGTGTGGGGAAAAGTCAGAGAAGTAGGTCTATATATACATTTATCCAATCCGATCACCAGTTTCAACTTAGATAAGAAACATTCTTAAGTTTTCTACTACAACAAAGGGAAAATTCTAACAAGGGATTTAACTTGTATATTTACGTTTTCTGTTTGAAATAATACTAATGAATATCTTAAAAGCATTTTTTAAGTTCTTAAATTTTCTTGTAAATTAGTTTAGCGTTTCAAAAGGCATTTATCAGCAATAAAATTCGTTAAAGATCTACAAAGATTGGCTTAGTTAGAATCCGCTCTGTGATCGTGTTCTTTCCCGTTTTTTTTTTTTTAATATTTAATACAAGTTAGAAAAGTTTTAATTTGTTTAAACAAAAGCAAAATTATAAATGGTTTCAACTAAAGAATTGTTCTTATTATATTTATAGTTTTTGGTTGATATTTTCTTGCTTTTCGGTATTTCTGTTTTTTTTTCGATCCTGCTTTCTCGGCAAACTCTGTGGGACTCTTAGGTCTTTTTGGTTTAGAAAGATAAGATTAGATTTATGTTTTTTGGTATTTTTTTTTTTCTGTATTTTAAAAAGGAAAATTCGAAGGAACCACAACATCTTTACGTGAAACAACACAAAAACTAAAATGGAGCAAGCAGTAACTAGTTAACAAAAATAAAAATAATACTAAGAAGCACTCTACAAAGCAAAAGGCAAAAGGACATACAACAAATATACAGAACGAATATGATGAAAAAGAGAGTCGGAGAGAGAAAAACAGAGAGAGAGAGAAAGGGATTGGGCATGCAAACATAATGGTTTAAGGGGCTCCAATGATGAAATAAAAAACAGAGATTCAAAAGAGTTCAAAAGTAAAATGGTACTGACCATCGCGCAAATCTCCAGCCTCAATTTCGGAGACCTCATTGGCCAAAGAGTCGAGGCCTTCGTTTTCGGAACGCGCCTTGGCTGCAGCACTGGAGCTGCTCGTGCCACTGCCCACCATATCCTGGGGATTATTGACATTTTTGGTGCGCCAGCCATAGCGTGAGAAATTATTTAAATTGGCACTGGGATCGCTTAGACGTCGTTGATGTCGATAGGTGCAATAGTCATCGTTCTCCTCATCCCACTCGTCCCACATATCGGTGGCACAGAAACCCGGCTCACTAGTTGGTGTCTCCACGCCCGATCCCTTGGGCTTAGTCACCGCCATCTCGGCGTGGCCTTTGCCCTGTGGTCCCTTCATGCGTACGAATTCGCAGCGCGTCTGGACACCAGCGCCACTGCTAAACAGGCCAAAGGACATGCGCTGGGCCACCTTTGAACTGAGACTGGATTGCTGGAAACGCAAATAAAAAGCAATTAAGTGAAATTCCTTTAGCATATTCCAATTGGAACTCACTCTGGCATCGTAGACCCTCTTGAGAGCATCATAGCGTATGGAACCCAAGAAGATTACACCTTGAACGGCGCCATCTTTGTCATTGGCCACCAGCTCGACGCATACCATTTCGCCATCCCGCACCAGAATGTCACTGAATACCTCATCGAAGTTGTCCACCATGAAACATATATGCGGATACGTTATCTCCTCACCCTCGCCCTTGGTGTCCATCTTTCGTCGCGACGGACTGGCATAGACCCGCTGAGAATGGCGACGCAGCACCTGCAGCTCCTTGGGTGAAGTTCTCGTGCAAATGGCCAGCGTTAGTGTGTAATCAAATTGGTGTATAACCATATTTAGATACACCGTCTCCTCCCAATCCACATCAGGATCTCCAATAGGCAGTTTGCGAGAATCTTTGCGGAAAACTTCCACCTCAGTCTGTCGGAAAATTACTTTCAATTAAGATCAATTTTAAGGGAAATGCTTTTCTGACTCACCTCATATTTTGGCATATGTCGCGAGGAGCTTTTCACATGCTTCTTGCGGACAAAAAAGAGCAAATCATCCGAATCGATGCTATGCTGCGGCTCCGTTTGAAACAAAAAATGACGCACAAACAGATCTGTCCAATAGGTTGTACCCTGTAATACCACAAAGCCGCCATCTGCAATAAAAATAGTAACAGGTGAGAACAGCTGTCGGTCTTAGACTTTTTCCCACCCACTCGTTCTATTCCCATGCCAACCAAAACAAAAGCGAAAGTGCCGCTTGCTTACATAAAAACTTGATTTGCCGGATAATGAGATGGGAGGACGCGTGGATGGATGGTGAGGGGAAGGTTTGGAACCATAAGTGGAGCGCATACTCCTGAACAATTGGGTTTGGGGTTGGCTTTTTGTGAATAAATCGATAATGTGCAAATGTAGACAGAAAATTTTCACCAAAACTGGCAACTGGGCAAGGACACTTTGATCGAATACCCACCATCCTTGAGCAATTGTCGCATCTCCTTGGTCCGCTGGAAATTAATATCCTCCAGCAGTTGCTGCAATGCCGTCTGTCCCTTAAGCAGGGCTCCAGCTACGCTGGCCAGTGACATTGCTGCTGCTCAGTTATTCTTCACTCGTGGGGACTTCCCTGTAAGCCGATGACGAATTCTTTTGAAATTTCACAATTTGCTAAAGCTATTCCCATGCATAGCCAACAGCAGCAGCTACAGCAGAGCGGGCAGCGGCAGCGTGCGGGAAGGTGATGGAAAATTAGCTTTAGTTTAAGCTTGCGATGCTATCCCAACATTTGTTGCTGTTTTTAATTTTTTGAAGAATTGTCTTGGGAGAGATTCCGTTCCGATGGCAACGAACGAACATTCGCAACTGATTTTCGAGTCGTCGCCATAGCTATTCACATTCACCCCCATATATTGAGGTTGGGGTTGGTTTTCTTTTTGTTTCTACGATTTACTTTAGTTTGGTTCTAGTTTTTAGTGTTGCTTAACGTTTAATTGTCAACTGTAGCGGGCGCTAGAGTTGGCCTTTTAGCTTTTTCCTTTTTGAAAACTTTAAGCTGAGAGTAACTTAACCATTTAATTAAAATAATTTATGTGAACAGATAGACCAATCTACTGACTGAGCTATAAAAAACATTTTACATAAACAAAGTTACGCTTATATCTCTGACTGGGCTTGCCAGCCGTTTTTATAACTGTCAAACAGTGTTGTTAAGCGTGGGTTTGAAATATATTCAACAAGTGCGTAAATTTATCGAATTTAAATATCCAAATTCATTCACAATTCTCAACGGACGACAACAACATCCTCTTCCTGCAGCATTTTAATATCATTTTGCAACTCCTTTAGCTCTCTCATCATGCTGCGCGATAGTTGGCCCTCTGGAGTGGCCAAAGGCTCAAACAACAGCATGCGCAGGGACTCTCTCATCATAATCTCCGTTTGCTGCAGTTGTGCCTGAAACATTTGCAATTCTTTTAAAGTTGGGCTTAGAAAAACAATGGCCTTTTGCTTACCAGTAAATCTGTTGAGGTTTGCTCCTGCTCATTATATAGTTTCCTAGCCAGCTCAGCTTGAGTATTGGCCAGTTCATAGAGAGCTATGGCCTTCAGACGATTGATTCCCGGAGCCAGTACTTTCAGGACTAACAATATCTCCTGGCACAAGCGAATCTTGCGTTCGTAGACTTTCCGATTGGGTCGATGAGACATATTTTGCAATATCTGACGAAGTATGGCGGCAATATTCTGCTTTAGATCCAACATGACATAATGATTACCATGGAGCAGTCGGCTCAGTTTGGCTAGTAGCAATTCCAGTCTATAGATATTCTCACGAGCATGGAAAACCTCCTCTTTGGCCCGTTCCAGCATGTTGGCAACAAATTCCCGTTTTAAAGTGTGCTCCGGATTGAGAAGACATTGCCATTGGTTTGTCTCTGGATTGAGAACTATGTAACCTCCAGCAGTTGAGCAATTATTGCACATAAAGCTGCTCATATGTGTGCCCAATTCTGTGGGATCAATGCACCGGGGGCAAGCGCAATCGAAGCATTTGCCCTGCTTCAGAACTTCACGTCTTTCCTGTGTGCCAAGTAGCACATTTGTATAGCAATTATAGAGGATCTCTCCGGCGGCAATGAAGCGACTAGCATAGACTTTCATGCGTCGTCCGTTGCTGGCATCATCGATGGCCGATACCACATTGGGCATGCAGCTATGCGGGAAGAGGCCAGCTCTTCTATACAGACCCCTCATGGAACCGCCAGTCTCAGGAGCTCGTATCTCAAAAGCATTGATATCGAAAACGCCCAGTAAACGCTGCACTAAACCCGCGTCCTTTTCCAGATCGGAGCCCTGCCACAGTTTGCCTAGAATGCCACTCGACTGCAGTGGATTGGCTACATTTGCTTGATAATTGGTCCACACCTCGGTTCCCCGTCGTGCATCCAACTGGGCATCCATTTGATACATTTCCTCGTAGAGGGAACGCGTTTCCGTATGCTCCCGTAGCAACAAACACTTGATCATTGATTGTAGCTCCGTTCGATCACTTTCCTGCAATTGTTGCACTTGTTCCTCTGTTAGCTGCAGGTCAACCAAACGCCGACAATCACGTTCGTCATGATCCGGACACTCTTCGCAAAGGGGCAATAGCTGGCACTTGCTATAAATCTAACATTAAACTTCTTTTTAACAGATGCTCAGATCCTGTTGGGACTTACGTGCAAAATGTTGTGGTCAAATTAAAGCAGCGTGCACAACGCCTTTCGCCCAAATGGGGTAGAATCATAATTGGTTCCTCCAACAGCAATGTCTCGCCGGCACGAATATTATCCACAGCAGTCACAAATCTGGAAATTATAGAGATATTGTAGAGACCGCTAAAGGTTTAATAATTGGGTAATGACCACCTGCCCAGCGTGTCATTCTGCTTCACTTGACATTTCTTGGCAAAATCATCCGTTACTGCAGCCATTATTTTTCCCAGTCCGATCCGAACCCTATGCTTCACATTGGCAAACTGACGGCGAACGATCAACTAAAGAGAGTGCCAAACCAAAGAGCAACAATTTATTTATATTTAAAAGGCATTGTTTTAATTTATTTCTTGGTCAATTTTATACAAGCCAACAGCCATTGAACCTTCTTGCGGCCGCATTATATCAATCTAAATTTAATTTAAGTATATACTAACGGATGTGATTTTTTTGCAGACCCTTACTAAAAGGGAAATGGGAAAGCCTTTCCCTTTTTGCTACTTTTTTAGATTCATTTAATATATACAAAAGTCTTGTAAATACGTTTCAAAATGAAATCTTACAAAGCATATGATATTTAGGTCAAAATAATAATAATATTATTTATATATTATTTAATATTATTAATGGTCCTTGCAACGAGATACTTCAATCAATCAAATGTGATCTAAAATGATTTGTTTGTATTTCTAAATTGTTTGCTGCCCTCTTCTAAATCCGTGGAATAGTTTACTTTGGATAAGAAAATAGCTCGTTATAGATCTATAACCAACGATTCCTCGTGACTGTTTCAAACAGATTTCACAAATTTATTTAAACATTTTTTTGAGATCTTTTCAAATGCAGCATTGGTTTTTAAGAGGAAATTCTCTTGAAGCGCTGTAGTAAGTGGTAAGCTATGTTCTATTCAGGATTAGATTTACAATGAATGCTGACCTGGGCACTGGAGACTTAGGCCCCAATTGCCCTAATGAAAATCCGCTGTTCCACTCACTTTAAGAGTTGTTCTCAGGGCTTGGCATATTGCTTTACATACAGATTGGATTGTAAATTTTTTCAGATACTCTGTAGCTTTAATTCTAGAGTGTTTAAATTTCAATAATTCGAGTACACGTGCCTAGTTAAATGATGTAACGGAAAACCTAGAACAAAATGCTTTATGAAATGTTTGAAACAAGTCGAACGAATCAATAAACGCCTAATCAATTGAGTTTTCCGTCGTTTCTTTTCTCAATAGTGGTTTTTCCTCTATTTATTCAAGTTAACTTGAACGAATCACAATCCATTAATAACTTATTCTCTCTTTATAAGTTGAATATTATAAAATCACACTGATTATGACAGAAAAGCCCGCGACGTAGGTGTCGACTTATAAAAAAAACTGGTTTTCCTGGGGGCCCTCCAGTTGCAATTTGTCTAATCAACCCGCAAGATGATGCTGGAATCGCTCCGTCAACTGCAGTATTTTGTTCTACTCACCACATTTGCCTCATTTGGCTGGGCGAATTACAATCATTTGCAGAATTGCAGCACCCTTAAAAGTGGCGGCCACCGTTGCTTCAGTGGCGATTGCATTGAATTGTCCCAACTCTGCGATGGACAAGCCGATTGCGTAGATGCCTCCGATGAGACAACGCAATTGTGTGATAAAATCTGGTGTCCAGGCTATAGTTTTCGTTGTAATTATGGCGCCTGCATATCGAGTACAGCGGTTTGTGATGGTCAAAGTGATTGCATTGATGGCTCCGATGAGCAGCGTTGGCTGTGCCGGGCTCAAACGCAGCAGGCCAATTGTGATAATGGAGAATTCTTTTGTTATCCCGGTCAATGTTTGCCCTATGACAAACTGTGCGATGGCAAAGCTGATTGTCTGTATGGAGATGATGAAGTGGACTCTCTGTGTGAAGGAGTTTCCAGCAGCACAGCAATATCTACCACAAGAGAGGAGGAGGTCCACTCCACTACTATGGAAGAGCATACAGTTTCTTCTAGTTCTGGGGAAGAGCAGTTGGTTCATTGTGTGATTCCAGAGCTAACAAAAGTGATCGTTAAGAATAAATCTAGTGAGGCAGTTTTACCTGTTGGTTCTAGTGTTCCGAATGGAACTATCGTATACTATGATTGTCCTGCGGATCATTTGCTGAATGGAGCTGAAGAGAACTTCTGTGTGGCTCCCAAATGGCTGCAACAGTTTCCCTATTGTAGAGGTGAGTACTATATAAATTATATTTTAACATTTTTAAGCAACAATTTTCCATTTTGCAGCTCCCATCTCTTGGGCTCATATTATAATAATTGCGTTGATTGTCGTTACAATCTTAATTTTGGTCTTGCTTATATTTTTATTCAGAAAAAGTAATAAAAAACAGCAGGAAGAGCATATATGGCTAGTGGAAAGCAACAATGAGGCAAGAAATGTAGAAAAATTGTAAATAAATTTTATGAAATTTTAAAATTTGTTAATTTTAGAATATATAACACATAAAAACGTCAAAATTACAAATAATAATTTGCATGTTTTTGTTATTTTATAATTTATTTAAAGCAAAACTTAGAATTAGAACAGTTTAAAAAATGAATTGAAAAATTTGAATTTCACAAAAGGGCGCCTTAGACTAGTGTTGGTAAACGTTTGTCTTCTACAGCGATAGCATTAGCATGGGTTATCGATCCCGCCCATCACCGCCCCCTCGTTAAGGCATTGCTGCTCCAGAGCTCCAAGGCGTAAGTACCGGGGGCCCATTAAACTTGTTTTGTCTTTATTGTCTTCAATTAAAATTAGATAACAAAAAGTTAATTTTTCTGTTGCAGTTCTTTTGTGTGTTCAGTTCAGTTTCGTTAAGAGAAAAATGGCAAATTTTGCTAAAATCTGTGCCCAACGTGCTCAACAGGTGCTCCAAGTGGCCGCCAGGCAGCCGCAAATCGCTACCCGTTTCAGCAGCACAGCCTGTAAGTAGAATTAAAGCCGAACCCAGGGGATGGAGATCAAAGTCCAATTGCAATCTCTGTCTCTCTTGTTTGCCGCTTCTGCAACCGGCTCTTTGTTTTTAACATTTTCATAAAATATTATTATTGTTACGTAACCTTCAAGATCAAAATCACCTCATTTATATGCCATCTCTTTCGCTCTCGTATCTAGCAAACAACTGGGAATTCATAAAGACCGAAGTGCAAGGAGCTAAGCAAAATGTGGCGGTCATCACTTTGAACCGTCCCAAGGCTCTAAATGCTCTCTGCAATGGATTGATGAAGGAATTGTCCACCGCCCTGAAGGAATTCAGCAAGGACAAAAACATTGCTGCCATTGTTCTGACCGGCAGCGAGAAGGCTTTCGCCGCTGGTGCCGACATCAAGGAGATGGCTCCCAATACCTATTCCCAGTGTATTCAGGGCAATTTCCTAAACGACTGGACTGCCGTGGCTAACGTTCAGAAGCCCATTATTGCTGCCGTCAACGGTTATGCTCTGGGTGGCGGCTGCGAGTTGGCCATGATGTGTGACATTCTGTATGCCGGTGATAAGGCTAAGTTTGGTCAGCCAGAGATTGCCTTGGGCACCATTCCCGGAGCTGGTGGTACCCAGCGTTTGACACGTGTCGTTGGCAAATCCAAGGCCATGGAGATGTGCCTTACCGGTAACATGATCACTGCCCAGGAGGCTGAAAAATTGGGTTTGGCCAGTAAGGTGGTGCCAGCCGATCAATTGGTCGCCGAAGCTGTCAAATTGGCCGAGAAAATTGGCACACACTCGAACCTAATTGTTCAATTGTGCAAGGAGGCGGTCAATACCGCTTA
Organism: Drosophila nebulosa; assembly: GCA_024703675.1. Lineage (NCBI taxonomy): Eukaryota > Metazoa > Arthropoda > Insecta > Diptera > Drosophilidae > Drosophila > Drosophila nebulosa. The sequence goes on along the minus strand of CM045725.1, from coordinate 7,426,193 downwards.
TGAGACAACTCTTCATGAGGGTCTCAAGTTCGAGCGTCGCACTTTCCATGCCACCTTCTCAACGGTAAGACGGGATAGCATTAACAAAGATTTTGCTTAGCTAAGAGCAAAGTGCAAATCATTTTATGTTTCACATAAGTGTAATCTCTGTCAACATAGTTTCCAATCTCTTATGTCATTGTTCAAGTGATTAGAAACATTTGAAGTGTATTTTATGTTAACCAAAGTTCCCATCCATTAAGAGTATATATGATTATAGAAAAGCCCTATTAACTATGTTAATCAATGCCCTCGATCTAACAAAGTTAATAATTTGGGGCTATGGTCTTAATTAATTTACTATTCTAATATGTTTCTCTTTTCTCTTGCAGGCCGATCGCAAGGAGGGCATGAAAGCTTTTGTGGAGAAGCGTCCAGCCAATTTCACCAATGAGTAAGTTGGACTACAATCTTTGATAGAGATAACCAACTGATCAGCCAGGAATGCATTTATATACCCAAATCAAACTGAGAACCCAACCCAATGTTATTTATAATAAAAAAAGTAAACTAAATGTTGTAAATTTTGCAAAAATTTCGACTTCAAATTTACGCAAAGATTAAAACAATCAATCACACGTTTGCAGGTAGAAGTCTAGGTCCAAGGAAAAGCTTAACAAATTAACTAACAAATAAAAGATAATACTTTTATCTCTTAGTCAATTTGCGTTGCTTTTCCTAGTGGCCCCTTCCTGCCATTTCTTTAAAATGTATTTCAAAAACAAAAGCCATGAGCCCAATTTGTGTTTTGTGTGACGTTAATGTGATTACGATAATGTGCCCGCTGGATGCTGGATGACAAACTGGAGGCAAAACTGTGAGGTTGGCCAGGCTCTCGTTGGTAACCACCACGAATGCGACTTGGTTTGCTACTACAACGCTTGCAGCGACCACCATCTGAGCTAATATCGTGATGATCCTGTTTTGCTGTCACAGATTTCTTGTTTTGGACATTCTTTTGTTGTTTCACCTGGGCATAGGGACAACTAACTGTGGGATAGTCATACAGCTGGGGAACTTTTGAATGATCAGCGCAGTCGCAACCATAATTCGATTCTTCATCCTCGTCGCCATCGCTGATAGTTTCCTCTGCTCTCTTGACATATATCATGCCTGGCCTTTCACCACACTTGCGCTTACTATCCATATATGCATCCCTGTCCACATTGGATGGATGCACCACATGAAAATCTTTGCGTTCTCGACGCTGATGTAAATCCTGATTTGTGGGTTCCACCACATGCCAATCATTTGGCTCTGCGGGAAAGTTATCGGAACGGTGGGAGAGCACTAAACTACGGCGACAATTTTTGATACGCGGTTCAGCTGTCCGAGAAGTGAGAAACCAATCGTTGCTCCGTTGTTCGCACAAATGGGAGTCTCTCTTCTTGCAGGCATCACGTTTAGTTCTCTTTTTTTGTCGACGCTCCTCCCATTCCCGCTGGGCGCGAGATTCCTTCTGTTGCGCGGCCAGGCAAGGATGTTCCTTCGCTGAATAAGTGGGTGATCGATAGCCATCACTGGCCACAGATGTATTGCTGCAGCGTCTGGCTAGGGAACTTCGTTTACGTTTTCGCTTTCTTTTAGGAGACGTACTCGATGCAAAGCACGGAGATTTGGATCGTGAGCGTTTACGTTGATATCCATAGCGTGTGCTCAATTTGGGCTCTGGTCCTGTGTAGTTTCTATATTGAATGCGTCTCTTGCGATAAGAGTAAGGCTCACGATGCAGTTCCTCCTCCAATGTAGTGGCATCAGCCGGAGACTGACATGTAGTCCGTCCACTTTTCCTTATCTTAGTTCTGCGAGAACTTCTGCAAGATTCCGGCTCCGTATCCATGGACATGGGTGTTAGGGAACGTGTTCCATGTCTTGTTAATGCCATTTTCGTTTGAGATTCCCTTTTTGGTTTTTTAACTCTTGAATTCTCCGACTTTTGCCTTTTCTCCTTGTATCCTGACCAGAAATTTGGATCTCTGGGACCTCTTAATTCTCTCGTGTAGGATTCCCTTTTGTTTGTCCGTTTTTGGTCTTCTAGCTCCATCTTCCGAATCCTTTCCATACCCAAATTTCTAGGCTGTTGTTGTCGCAAATTAGCTTCATCTTCTTCGGTCAATTTGCCCAATTTGTCCTGATCACTGTGACTAATCTTCTCTTGTAAGCGTACACAGGGTCCTTTGTCATTTTTATTAGTCTTGTGACAAATTTGAGATATCTTTGGCTGATCACTCTCGGATAGATCATCTTCAGTACGGTTACGTGACTTTTTGCTCGACCAAAAGAAGTTCTTGACCACAGCCTGCAGATTGGGTAAGATGCGAGGTTTCCTCAAAACTCTTGAACCATTGCCTCCATCACTAGTGTATGCTATATCTTGTCCCTGTTTGGGTTGTATGGGACCCGACCACATATGATCCTTATCCGTTTCTCTATCGGAAATGTAAACCTTTCTATCCATGGTGGATCTACGTTTGCGGTTCGCTTGGATCTCGGGGGAATGACATTCTTTTCGTGGCGTCGAAAGGTAAGAGCTACCTAGAACAGTTTCCCCCTCGGTACAGGCACAGTCTGAGGAACTGTCATCGGTTTTTACTTTTTTCGGTTTCCTTTTTGAAGGAGGTTTGGGCTTGGATACTTTGTCTTTATTCGTGGACCACAAGTAATAGGAACTGTGCTGCTTGGCATGATTACCCTTGAAGTTGGGCTTCGAATAAGCTTGTGAGACGTTTTCTTCAGAGAACTGGCTAGACCTTCTGCTACTCTGACTTGTAATGCTTCCATGTCGTGGGGGGGTCCTTTTCTTTCTGTCCACATTGAGTATGCCTCCCTCCTTTGACCAATAGAGACGCGCCCGTTGCTTCTGCTTCTCTAGAATGGCCTCTTGTTTCTCTGCCAAACATCTTTTGGCCTCTTTACGAGTATTATAAGCCACTTTGGACCAATAGTACGTATGGGGTCGCTGGGTCTTGCAAATCTGCCGATTGCGACAATCCATCTCGGCTAGACGAGTCCTCTCCTCGTAACGGACATCCGGATCCACGGCGGACCAATAATAACAATATGGCGGTGGCTTTTTTCTCTTGCATACGTCCTTGATGGACTTGTGGCAGCGTTCCTTCATTCTCTGCTTCTCAGAATGATGTATGAATCCCGTGAAACCATAGCCACATTTATTGGGCTTACGCTTTCGCGGCATATTCACATCATTCTGATCATAGAGATCGGGTCGTTCGGAACGATGTACCATAACACTTTGAGGACAATCAGCTACCGCATTATAAAAGCTATTTGAAGGTTCTGCTGGTCGCACTCTGTAGCCGGAACACTCTTTATCTCGCTGCTCTTGTTGCTGCTCTTTTTCAAGAGATTTGGTCCAATTACGCAATTCCCAGCCGTCATCATCCTCTGTTGTGACCATACTAGTGCTGCGACTTCCATTTTTGCTACAACGTTTACGACAAGAAGAACGTCTTCTATGCTGATCGCTCTGCAGGAGAACCTTACTCAAAGGACGACTCTCGTACTCTATAGCACGAGGATCCCTTGTGCACTTTGGACGTTTGGAACATATCCATTGCTCACAGGGTCCCAGCTTGACTTTGGACTTGATTATGGGACAATAGTCTGTCATATCTGGAGCAGGTGACACTTTTCTCGGTGTTTTTTCGATTGCGGGCACATCACGACTGGCTACAAATATCTGATGAAGGTTTTGTCGTGAGTCCTTGAATTTGATCTGTTTTGCTGTTGGATTCACATCGTACAGCAAATGCAATTTTCTTGGAGTCCTCTCGCTTTCTAGTTCTCTCTTTACCTTGTCGATCCTGAACTCACAGTTGGCATCATAGATCTCATGGAGTCTGTATCTCTTATCAGCTGTTTTCTCGTCTTCCAAATCTTTAAGGAGTGTATTTTCTTTTAGATAGAGTTTGGCACAATTTTCACATTTCTTTTTGGCATCCGTAGCACTGGCCTTCTTATCGTTCAAACTCATTGAAAACTTGCAGTATGGATCATAATCTGGTTCCGCAGCCTGTGGATTGGAGGCTTTCCGCTTGGCCTTGAGAGCGCAGCAAAGGAATTGATCTCCATTTAGTTTCTCAATCTCTTCGGGAGTTAGAGTGCGACGTGGACATGACATATTCTTGCAGGGAAACTCCACCGGAGCAGCTGTATCTATTCCCGGACGCATGTGACGACTTTTAGCCGCAGCATCGTATTTGTAGTAGGAGAAACTTGGTTTTCCGGTAAGCATTTTACGTGGCAATTGATAAATGGGACTTCTCTTGGCCAACTTCTCTTGATACTTTTGCAAGAGGCACAGAAATTCTGGAGAAATGCGCCGACTCTGACAATACGGCCATAATTCCGACCTAATACCAATTCTATTACCCACATGTCGTATGGGTACTCGAAATTTGTAGCCATATTTTTTCGTATAGGGCTTGAGTGTCGATTGTTTCGTACCCAAATACCATTCGATAGCCCTGTCATCCATATCATAATACTTGATCAAATTGTTTAGAGTTGGCGGCGGAATCGGTTTCTCCTTCGGTGGGGTATCAATGAATTTCTTGTTACCACAATCCCAGGACTCCAAGCACTCGCGATCACAGGTGAGGAAGTCATAGTAAGATGTGCAGGTATTTTGACTATTTAACTTTGCGGCCTGCAGGGATCCCAACATTTTGCATTCATTTGGTTAATTAAAAAACTAAAAGAAAACGAAAGTATTTCACTACTAAAAAAAAATGACAACTAGACCAAGTCTAACTGAGACCACATCTTTGGCCACAAGGATTTGAGTTGCGCAGAGTTCGCTTCATGTCCTGGCTCTTTTCTCTCTCACGCAGCTGCTTTAGTCTGTAGTAGGCAATGAGTTCCAATCTACGCCATTTTCTCTTCATTCGCTTAATCAGAGGAGAGTCTGGAGTGCGCATGCCTAAAAATAAAGCCAAGCATTAGCAGAAGGATTCAATTTAGGGCTAAGGCTCTTACCAATTTTAAAGAAATCGCATACGGAACAATAGCAGTTTTTACCACATTTATCCAAATTGTTATTGCCTAAAGGTTTAGGTTCCTCGTCGCCCACTGCTGCATCGACTTCCGCTTCCTGCTCTTCGCCTAAGCTAGGACTTCGCACATAACGTCGTATCTTGAGGGGTTCCAGCAGCGGATAGGTCCAATCAGTGGGATAATCATCGGTCCATTGTTTATATAGCTCCTCCGTTATATCGGGTAACTTAATGCTAGCCAAATCGGGAATTCGAAAGATTTCCAAAACCGTTGGAAACTTGTCACGCCAACGATTATATCTCACCGGAATATTGGGTCGCTTACTGCGCCTTAATGGTGGCGTTAGGGATAACTTTTTACCTTCTTCCACAAAATTACGCGGCGGCTTCTTAACCTGGTAGTCCTCACGTATGGCACACTGTTCCATATATTCGCGTATTTTCTTATTCAATTTCTCTCGCTCTTCCATGGTGAACTTGTCATGAAGATGCTGTTTGGTATATTTCTGGGATTGCTTCTCTCTGGCCCTAGCTTCGAGCTTATCTATCTCCTTACCCACTTCCTCCATGGACATAACAGATCTCGATGAATGTTTCGATACATTATCGGGCTCACTTTCGGAATAAGTGCCATGTTCTTTGATATGAACTCTTAGAGTATTTGATGGTCTCTGCTTTAAAATGGTTTTACGTTTCCGTCTACGCGACCTCTCTACACCTTTTTGGCTATCATCATCTAAGCTCGTGGGAACTCGAGGTGTTGGTTGGCTGATTGGAAATGTTCTTGTTGGACCTTTTTCCACTTTTTCCACTTTTTCCACTTTAGTAGGTACTGGAGTATCAGATTCTGATTGCTCCTTTCCCTTGTCACTCAAATTTAAGCTCTCTGTTGAGCTCCCCACAGTTCCGGCATCCGAACTAAGCGGCGTAAAGGCATCTGAGGCAAACATCAGTTCAACCTCTTCTTGTTGTTGTTTAATGAAATCTTTTTTTGCCGTAGGTGGTTTGGGTGGCGGTGGTGGTGGTGGTTGATTGGTTTTCAATATGTCACTGCTACTGATTAACATTCCGGAATCTACAGACTTACGTGAACTCACATTGGAGACAGTTTCTAAATCGGCTTTTGTGGGTTTCTTTTTAGAGCGTAAATAGGCAATGGAAGTTTTGGATCCAACTCTCTTGACAATCATTCGATCGGGCAGAGAATTCTTTATATACGATGAGAATTTACGCAAAGCCCTAAGCGGTACACCTTCCGCTTCATCGTCTAGAGCGGATTTTGGGTCTTTTATGGATGATTTCTTTGTTTCATTTTCATTTTTTTTTGCTCTCGGGGCATACGATAGATCGGGGGCCTTGTATCGAAATCGTGGTAGAAATTTCCAGCTATCCGTAGTGGCCATCGAAGGATTTGAGTACGATCGATAAGGTGCAAACACATCGGGCCTATATTGCGTATACGTATTGGTGCCCAGACGAGCTATTCTCGAGGCAGGCAATTGAGACAGAGCATTTTGAGCTTTTCGAGCCTCCGAAACTTGACTGTTCTTTGACTTTGATTTCGAGTGATGTTTGCGCATTTTGGGTATCCCGGGCTTACTACGTCTAAGTGTTAGCGGTGGCTCCCAATCTCCCAATGCCTCACCAATCATACTAATTTGGTCTATATCCTGGGATACGTTAAGACTGGGTCGTCCGGAACTTTGCATGGATTGACGTTTACGTTTTGAATGACGTTTGTCGGTAGGTAAGCCGGAAATAATTTTCGAACTCATCGCCCTCAAGGGTTTCTTTGCCTTGTCCCCAGAAGGCAGCTTGTGAAAACTCTTAAATGAAAGTTGCGGCTTTTGAAGGATTGAAGTGTTTGAGGCCGTCTTCATGGCAGTCTTTGAGGGCGTATTCATATCATGCATACTCCTGAAGTTCGGATGCAATTCGGGTATCACCGATGTTTTGCCGTGTAACATTTTACCAAATCTATCCGTGAACTTTGGCCGCACTTTTGGTTCAGATTTCGTTTGACTTTTCTGTAGTCCTAAGAGATTGTCAAGTGCCGGAATTTGAGACTTAGTCTTCGATTTAGAAGTTGCTTTACGTTTTATTGGCTTGTCAATTGGTATTTTATGTCTGCTTGCCAGTATTGGATGATCCTTTGGTTGCTTAATACCTTTCAACAGCTCTTTAAAAGGTGGACTGGGACCATCCTCAATGGCCTCTTTCAGGGTATCACCAATCTTTTCAGCAAAATTTCGATGAGATACTCGTGGATTTTCTCCGTGTATGGTATATCGACTCTTGAGAGTTGGATGAAACTCTGGCACTACGGCAGCCTCTTGTCGCAGCATTTTGGAAAATCGATAGCTGAAATTGGGTTTATGTGATCTCTCCATAAAGTCATAGATGCCAAAGGGAGTTGTTAACGAGCGACGAATAATCTTTTCTTTAGTTGGCTTCTTTTTTCCCGGTGTTTGCTTAAAAATTTGCAGTAGTGATTTTTCCACCATATTTTTTTTCCATTGTTGTTTTTTCTCTTGAAGATCTGAGAGAGATTTATCATCGGCTGATCGACGATAGGGAGTTGGCACTCTATCAGCGAGAGACATTCTTTTGAAGCGCAATTGATTCTTCTTTTCATTACTCTCCCGAAAGAGCTTAAATCTCACCATTGCCTCAAGTTTCCGTATTAGCCTTTGTCGTTCCTCCTCCTCTTCACGTTGTGTTGTAGCCTCTGTTTCCTCTTTGATCTTGCGTTCCTGCTCCAGCCGCCATGTAGGAGTCTCAGGGGGCTTGGGAACAGATCGACGTCTCTTAGGTAAGCCTTCGGTGGGCATGGCGGATAGTTTTGATGGTTCTTCTTGATCGAAGGCACTTTTCGGAAAACGTCTTCCACACATTAAGCCCGAACCCTTTAAAGGAGTCCATGGAGCAACTGGTATGGGCGGTGTAACGGCTTCCAGAATTTTCTTTGGCTTACGACGTTTTCTAGGCTTGCAGCATATTTCATAGGCCAATTCATCTGGTGTCTTGTTAAGCTTATTACAACCAAAGCAACATTGAACATCATTGAAGATATTATCCAAATACCACAGAATTGAAGAACCCTTTCCTGAACTTGGTATAAGAAATGAGTCCAAATAGTTACGCATAGCGCCACAAAGGCATTTCGAATGGACAATCAACGGTTTCTTGCCCTCTCGTGAGTATTGACGATGATGATTTTTGGGCGAAAACATATTGGGCACGGGTCGCCAACTTTTTAAAATTTCATTAATCGAGTCCATATGAAAGAAACTATTGTTTTTTTTTTTTTAATGCCTTTTCTTTTTACAAAAAATCCTTAGTACACTATATAATTTGAAAATTCGTTTAAGTTTATGGCGATACAAGACCAGTGTGCATGGCCCTTTTAACGGTTCTCTGCTAAATTTAACATTGCGTTAACAGAGCACATTGTGCTGGGGTTTTTAACGGCCACCCCTTTCGTATACCGCGTATTCCTCATTGTCCTGCGCAAAAAAGTAAAAGTGAAAACCGAAACGAAACGAATGGAAAGAAAATCTGGCCCTTGAAAAATTCGCATTTCATTTCATTAATAATGCATTGATTAATACAAAAATAAAAAACAAAAAAATAAACAAAATAAACACAAGACCACAGACATTTGTGAGAGCAAGTGCAGGCAGTTGTGTGTGTGTTAGTGTGGAAAAGGTTTACGAATTGCAATTGAATGTGCAAAAAGTAATCATAAAATTTTGAAGTGAATTTTATGTGATGTGAATGTTGGAAGTGTTGTAATCTATAATTTGCTATACACAAACACACAACTAACAGAGAAAGACATAGAGAAAGAGAGAGAGAGAGCGAGCGAGTGAGCGAGCCCAAGACCAAGACGCCCCCGCATTGCCCTTGAAGCTTACGTCTCTGTTGTATGTACATTCCATTTATATACACTTCTAAGTGGGTTCAAAAACAAGAGAGACATTCGATTTTTCACAACAAGACGTGAAAAGAAATTGATGATATTCATCTAAAAAAAAAAAAGGAAAAAGAGAAAAACTAACTAACTTTTTGCTCCACCCCACCACTCCGTCACACGGATTTCATAATGGATGTGCTCAATCAGATACTAAGCATTAACAATGGCGGAGCCTATGGCGGGGGCAAAGCGGGGGGAGCCTTTGATCCCCTAACGTTTGCCATGAAACCCCAAGTTGTCATTCGGGGACTTTGCTGGGTAAGTGCCGACCAGAGACTATAAAAACTTTGTAATTAAATGTCATAAACTTAAATAGCAAAAGTCACCTATATGTACATATGTGCGTCATTAAAACTAGAGTATAAAGGAGGTTGGATAACAATTTTCATTCAGTTTGACCAGACTGACCAGTGTTTTGTGCCAATTTCTCATTCTAAACTTGGCCTTCAATTCAAATTGGGTCACACAAACTCTCACACTATTTGTCAGTGTGTGTGTGTGTGTGTAAGTGTTTGTACTTGAACTTCTGGTTTGTTGCACCTGTTTAACACAGAAATCAATATCAATAAGAACAAAAGATTCAAATATGCATCATCAGCTAAACCATTGTTCATTTAGCCATTTAATATTCACAATTTGTATTTGTATCTACTCTCATTTCAGCTCTTTTCCATTGTCGTCTTTGGTTGCATATCATCCGAGGGTTGGGTGGAAAAGGATGGCAAGGAATATTGCCTCTATAATGGTGATGGCATGGCCTGTAAATACGGCAATACAATCGGTGTATTTGGATTTTTAGCCTCAATGGGTTTCATTGGCGGTGAATTTCTTTTTGAACGCATGTCATCGGTGAAGAGCAGAAAACGTTATGTCATGGCCGATATGGGATTTTCAGGTATAAAAATGCACTTAGCAAAGTGAAATTAGGGTTAAAAGTTTGTACACATTGAGCACATGAAATCATGGAGAAGTAATCGCTACAATTGTGTTGTAATGTCTGAAATATTGTTCGAAAATTGAGGTTGAAAAGCTTTCTAAAACTATTAATAAAAACCCATAATTAAAGGCTTTTAAGAAATCTGAGAGATAGTTTACATATTTGAAAAGGAAAAAAAGTATTATAGTACGAATCAGCAAATTTATAAAGAATTCTGCAAAATTAGTTCCCAGATTGAGATACATCAACAGTTTTTATTGAAGATCTTTAATGAAATTTAAAAACTAGTTAACATTTGTTAGGAATCTAAGACTTAGTTCAAACATTGAGGGTACTTAAACGTAGACAAATTATCTTAAAGCTATGAAAAATGAAAGAAGATGACATAAATTAGTTCTGAAATTTACGATATGTTTCTTAAGGACTGTTCCCACATTGGAACAATTTTTGTTTACTTAAATGATGTGAGCTATTTTATATATTAAAGGAAATCTCTTAAAAAATTTTGCTAAGATTTAGGTGTCCAAGCTCATTACGTAATCTGAAAATTTGTTTAAATTGTTCTTAAAAGCTTGGTAGCAAGGAATGCATTCTTAATAAAAGCGCTTAAGTTAAAAAATGCGAGTATTTTGCAATCCGGCCAAGCAATGACATCATATTATACCATTAAAATTATAGTATGCAAAGGAATTTCAGTACTTGAGGAAACGTAATGAAATGCTTATATTTATGATAAGCTCACTTACAAACAAATAAAATAAAAGAGACTTAAATTGACTATATGTTTAAACCTTTTTCAGCTTTCTGGGCCTTTATGTACTTTGTATCCTTCTTCTACTTGTGGTCACAATGGAGCTCAGCGCCCATGCCACCCTTGGGCATTGGAGCCGGCAGCATGAAGACGGCCATTGTATTTAGTTTCTTTTCCATTTTCACTTGGGTAAGTCTCAAAATGCATCCCCAAATGAATGCAAATTTTAAAAGTAATTCTTTTATTTAGGGCTTGTGTGCTCTAATGGCATATAAACGTTTCCTGATTGGAGCTGGTGATGAGTTCACCTCAGCCTTTGAGACAGATCCAGCCAATGTGGTGCATCAGCAGGCCTATGGCTATTCGATGGACAATGATAATGAGCAATATAGCGCTTCGCCCTTTGGTCAACCCCAGCAGGGTGAGTATGATGAAAATATTTCCGTACACTAAGATGTATTCTAAGTCATTAACTAATTTCTGCAGCCATGGATCCTCAGTCTGGCATGGAATATCAGCAACCCACCTATTAAGGTAAAGGATACCACATACGCCCAATCCTCTCTTACACTCACACTATTTTGTAGTGCAAAAGAAATGGCTAATTGAAGTTTTACACCAAAAAACCGGAAAACAGAAATACAAAACAAAAACAAAAAAAACAAATGGATTATAGTAAACACTTTACACCGATATCGAACATATAATGCCACGCATTTGCTTTGATCAAAGAAATAACAAAAATGAGACAACTAAAAATCCCTATACAGAATAAAAAATACATAATAATAATAATTTATAAGCCTAGCCCCTTAAGTTAAATGTGCAAGAGTTTTTTGTAGTGGAAATTTGTTGCAAATATATACATATACATATATATTATATATAATATGTATATATGCATATATATTATAATACTTATATACATACATACATATATATAACTGTGTATTGTGTACTCGATATGCTTTTGAATGTTGTTAGTTATTTAGTATTTATATTCTAAAACGAACATAAAACAAATTCAAACAAATTTAGGCCCTCTGGTCTATCTGGATTTCCGCAAACTCAGCTCATGACAATAGCTTCTTCTGATCTTTATTACTTACTTAACGCTTCTTTTTAGAGAGATTTACACAACAACAAAAACAACAACAACAAAAAGTACAGTACCCACACTAGTTAACACAGAACAGAACTTAAAACATATCCATTTACTTTCGAACACACCGAACACATAAAGTTTATTCCTTTTGCTGATATCTGGTGATCAGTTTTGGGCTTATATATAGAAAACAATAATAAAGCTAAAGCCGAAAATATATACATATATATATATATGTAGAAAGTAAATTCTAAATGCAAATTGAATGTACTTAATTGTTATATGCCTAATTCTCATTAAGAACAGAAAACTAAAAATGAAAATGAATTGAGATTTGAAATGAGATTTACTGCAGGAACTATTTAAGTAAATTGTCTTGGCAAAAACTGAAGCTTAAACCGAAACTTTGTCAAAAAGGCTTAAATGCTTTAACCAACAAAACACAAGTAAACTAAATAAACTAATAGCCAACACATTTGGATTTGTATAGTAAAAAATATTGTAAAGAAAAAAAAAAAAGGAAAACGAATTTGAAGGACGATTTACACTAGGTTACCGGAGTTGGAGTTTAGTTTGAGCTGTTTCGCCGAGTTACACAACAATCCTTAATTCAATATCAATGAATGTAAACATATATAGTATTTTGTTCAAGTATATATATACATACATACCTATACATCTGTATATGTATGTATATATATCTGTGTGTTTTTTGTTTGTGATTCAAGCCAGCTGTTATAGGCTGAAAATGGCCAAGGCAAAGAAAAAACTAAGTAAAGCGCAATCCACGACAACCACAGCAACAAAAGAATATTCTCAGTAAATATATATATATATATATATATATATATATATATATTATATATACTATATATACACATAATATTATAATTATTAATTACTCATGTAGAATTCGTGTGCGTTAAACAAAATTTATGTAATTATAATTAATCATTCAGCAAAAAAGAAAAACAAACAAAAACCCAAAAAATTTAAATATATACACCAAAATAAGAAGAAGAAGAAGAAACCGGTACAAAAGTGGTCATTTCCCTCTTACGAAATTGTGTGAACAATAAAAATGTAACAAAAAATTCCCCCCAAAAGGAAAAACTAGAAACCAAACAAAAAATACTCCCTCAGCAAAAAAAAAAAACCAAAGAGTTCCCTCAAGAAAGAAGTAATAAAAACAAAAACATTCAAATATATGATTAAAAAAAAACAAAGGAATATTTTTAAAAATCAAGCAAGTCAAACATAAAAACAAAAACTGCAAATTATTTGCAAATCTTTTATTCCATTTAATTTTTAGCACCAAGAACTTTCTCTTTGAACTCCAAATTGGTCATATCACTAAATTGATTTAGGCCCATTTTAAAGCCAATTTTCTTTTCTCTATATAACTCATTGTGGAATTGAATTTTACGCAAATTATCACAGAATATTACCAAATGTTTAAATTCATCGTCATCGTTGGCAAATGTCCTATCAAAATCGATCTAAAGATATAGAAAGGAATCGTGTAAGATCAGAGATTTCTCATCAATGAACGAGACGAGCTTACCTTGAACTGCTCCCATCTATCGAAATCACAAATGTATTTGGGCGTCTGGCCAACCGCATCATCTGGCATTGTGATGGCTAATGGGGTCGTGGTGTAGGTTGGTGCCCCCTCGGCGCCTAGCCACATGCAGAAGGTGCAAATTTCAATGGCAAACAACACTGCTGAATTCATTTCAAGCGACTGAACTACGCGTGCAGTGTACCAAACTGATTTATAGTGCTCTGCGACTTGCGAATTTATAATTGTAATTGTTATAAATTCTATTTGCAGTCATTGAGTTTGTTAGTTCTTTGGAATTTCATCAAAAAAAAAAAAAAAAACCCAAATAAATAGATTCTTGGTCGAAACTTTGATACACTTTGTTCCAAGTTTAGTGTTATTAGGTGAGTCATCATTAGAAAAATGCTGTCATTTTTAAACCAGTTTAAAAGAAGTTCAAAAACCATCAAAATCTATTATCATATATAAGATAAATCTTTATATTTCTGTTTTTTATTCAAGTTAAAGTCATCTTATTTAAATGCTGAGCTTAACGTACTTTTCTACTCGCAGTCCTGTACAAATTTGAGCATCTTTTTTGACTAATGTCCAACCATTTCAACATTTAGGCTTAGTTAACCTTTTCAAATCGCTTCAAAGTGCTGCCAAAAGAACTTCCTAGAAACTTTTTACTCATGCTAAGACTCATATCGTTTATATTGAGATATTGGTCCTCCGTAAAATGTCAGAGATCCTTTCCATTCATCCCGAGGTCTCTCGCACTAAAGCTAACCTAAACTAAGCCAAACGAACCTTAAGTAACCTGACCTAATACATTGTCAATAAAATTGTCTAACCTGACCTAACCTAACCTCTTGACTATCCTCATCCAATCCCATCTAAACTAAACTAAACCTAACCTAGCCTAATTTAAGCCACCATAACATAAAAGTAATATCTTGTCCCACGTTCCTAATGGCTCGTTATGTATCAGATGCAAATTCTAAAGTATTGACAGAACTTGATAAAACATTTAAACAATCATTTTGTTTTTTAAAAAAATGTGAATGAAGATTATTTTTATTAGTAACAATTCTAAGTATAATATGGGATGCAATCTTATTGACTCTCTTACTAGAAAACTAGAGTAACAAAATTATAAATTCGATCGAGGGTTCAGTTCTACATAACTAATTGGTAGTTTGCTCTACAAAATGGGATAACTGCACTCGCTGGCAATGCCGCAATAACTGCCAGCATTACGGGGCAAACGCATGAAACCGCCCTCGCCCCAATTCTGTGAATAGGAGTTCTTAATTATCCAATAGTCGCGTCCATTCTCAGTGCCATAGCCGACCACAGTTACCGAATGATTCACTTCACCCTGATTGCATTCATCATCCTCGTAGATGCCGCCATGATATTGCGAAAAGGAAATTGTGTCAGCATTCATCGAACAGGCCAATGGACCCAAAGTGGCAATCACTTCCTTCATTTTCTCCTCATCTCCGGGATTAATGGTGGCATAATCACGAATCTTCACAAGACTCTCACGTGGCGGAGTGCCAGCTGTCTGATTCTGATGGCATTGCGATTCGACCTGAGTGTAGGGATACTTCTTGGCCAAAGTAACGCCATGATCACGTATATACTCGAAACCGTATTCCTGGAAACCACCATCGCAACCCATATTACCATAATCATCGGCACAATCCACTAGATCTTGCTGGGACAGAGACACCAAGACGCCGGTGCGTCGATACAGATGACCCTCCAGAGCGCCAGTGGTGGCAAATGACCAACAGGAACCGCATCCAATACCCTGGTAACCGGGCGGTGTTACTCCACCCTTCTCACGCCAATCAAAAGACTCGGGAAGATTGTCTGTGATGTGCTGATTGGGCGCGGTGATGAAATTAATGTGATCTGAGGCAAGTTTTCTGTGAAACGAAAGCAAAGCAATTATTATTAGTAGCTCTCTTAATTTTTTTGTATTGTCAAGCAAGTAAATGAAAAATTATTTGCCCCTTTGCTCATCTTCCAAAAGAAATAGAAACCGTTTTGGTAAAAAGAAAACCTCAAATGAATCCATTTTTTGTTCTCTACAAACCCATTAATCTAAGTTTACATTTCATAGGTGAAACTAATTAATTTTAACCCCAAAGAAAACCAAACATCAAGCAAGGTATTCGATATTTAGCTATAAATAACTGTCCACTGTAACTTTTAAATATCTTTAGATAAATATGTAAATCTATTCATTAATTTGGCATCATTTGGTTAATTAGTTATTACGTCAACGAGAGTTATCTAATAACCATACAAAAGTATTGTCTTGCTTCACATGATCTTGATTGTTAGACCGAAAAATGTGTGAATGTCAAAAAGATAATTACATTTCACTAAACAAATTTAGATTACTAAATTTGCCATCCAGTAATTAACACTCAAAATATTAATAAACATGATAGACGACTATGAGATTACACTACAAAAACAGATGAAACATTTCTTATTAGATTTCCGCAAGTTTTCCTAAAGATATTAGATACAATTTAGATATTCGATACAAATTTGCCATATCGTCCATAAACCAGTTTATGATTTATGTTGTAAGTATTAATTATCACATTTGAATATATATATCTGCTTTTAACCGGATTAAAATTTATGCCTGAAATTTGACTATTCCATTGACGTTCGTCTAACTTGACCCCCAACAAAGGGTGAACAAAACTGGTTGCGAATTATAACTCAATACACAAACAACAATATGAGAGTTCATCAGTTTTATATACTCACTCGCCGCCGCTGGAAATTTTCGAACCCAAAAGTGTGGCTATCTCTTTGTTGGTCATGTCAGCCAAAACATTGAGTGTCAGACGATAGCCACCCACGCCAATATCGGCATTTTTATTGGTTAAATCAATCAATGATTTCTTAGCCGAAAAGATACTCTCACGATAGACACGTTCCGCATCGCTATAGACTTTGCCCGTCTGAGTCAAGAAGTCGTCAAAGGTGTTAACATCACAGAGTTTGGGAAACGATTGTAAGGCCTGCGATGACACAGCATCCAAGCTGGCCAACAACAAAAGTGGCAACAGCAAAAGTGGCAACTGCATCTCTGCAAAGGCAAAGTGAAAAGCGTGTTAGGTAATATTTTCCAGGTGAGGCAGGTGCCGTTTCTAGTTTGTCTGTTTGGGTTCCCATTTTAACGACTCATCCATCATCCCGGGGGTCCCCGCATTTTGGGGCGAGGTCTACGCATGCACCTCACTTAGCTGTATTTGATTGGTCAATAGTTTTTTTTAAGTTTGATGATCGTTCATTATGATGTCCGATTATTACCATATTATGGATTATGGAGTTTCACACAATATTTACATAAAATTGCTACACTTTCTGTCCACGCATTCGGCATGATTAAATTATTTCTCCATTTCTCTCTATCTCTATGCCTTTTGTCTCACTAATTTATTTCCCTCTGTGGTTATTTATCTTTGATTAATGGCAATCTGCCCTTGGCGAATTAATTACTTCGACGAAAAGAAATTTCACTTTCAATAGCATAGTTAAAAAACCAAACTGAATTTGAATGAAGCTTATAATCATCATGTACATATGTATGTCTATCCATATATCCAATATGTGTTAGGTGGGTGAAAGGCATCCATGGGATATTATTTGTGTGTTCATCTTTTTTGATTGCAAAATGCAATTTTCTACTTGTTTGTTCATTTTGTCTGTGTAATGGCTCATAATTGGAACTTCACAGCCAACAGAAAACAACACACACACACACACACAACACACACACTCGAATGCACAAACAAACACAACACATAGTCGTCGACTTAATCACCTTTTTGTTTTGAATAACACCTGAACGACAGCCAACAGACTCTTCTTCCGTGTGTAAGTCCCAAAGACTTGGCGGGTTATAAGCGGCGCTCGGTCCAGACGCTTTGGTTTTATATGGTGATGGCTAGATCAGAGACCTTAGAGAGTGAAAAGCGAACTAAAAACCTGATCATCGCTGCTTACAACAAAAAAACTGAAATTTAAATGAAATCACGAGGGCAGACTAGGAAGTGTTAAGCTAAGACCATTCTAATTTGTTACAGGGTGATCAAAAGAAGATTTTGAAAGATTTTCATAAAAATATATAGATATAGAAATCAAATATTGCCAATAACTAGTTGATAACTAACTTACCTCCGATTGAGACTAATAGAAAAAGACTCTTTCGACTGTATCAAGGAGACGTCATGGAAATAGTCTCAACCGATTAATCTAAGCAAAGTTTAGTTACTTTTAAGTCAGCCCTCGTCTCATCTTATGTTACAGCTCTCTGTTTTTGGGAATCGAAATGGTTTTCCTATACGATCGCTGGGTCATATGGTTTGTTATATTTTACATGTGTTTCTCATGTTTGGTGTTTTTTTGTAACATCCATCAAACATATTGGTTGACTTGGTGCTGGACAAAACTCGACGTAAGTATGTTAATTGGCTTATTTTATGTTTCAATTTTGGAATCTAAAACACTTTTTAAATGGCCAAATGTGCGATTTCCAATAGCGATTCGCACTCGATTGCATAAGAAGACACGCACAATATAAATAAATGTCTCCATATTTAGCTTATTTTAACTTTAGAGGTCATTTAAATATTAAAACATTTTGCATAAGGCGTAGCATAATTGTTTATTAAATAATTTATTTGTTCTTATCGCATTTTAATCAGATATATGCATTTTATTCACTAAGGTATTTACTTTACTTAATTTTGGACAGTGTTGTAAAACGTTACAAGGTTACAATTAATTTGAAATGCCCTTTTAGTGGTTAATTCTAAGAAACTACATAGAAGACTAAATGCAAAATGTCAGTTCTTTAGCTTTAGTGGTCTAGGAGGGAGTTAGCGCTGATCCAGACTGACAGGCAGACATACAGATAGACGCACGAACCCGGCTCTTTTATGTCGTCTCATTGCGCTGATCAAGAATATATATACTTTATATATTGGATGATGCTTTCTTCTATTCAAAATTTTTATACTATTTTTGAAAGGCTATAAAAATACTATAGTCGGCATAGCTCAAGTAAGCTTCTCAGATATTTTTAAATTGTAAAATTAAATTATCAAAGCGTTCTATGTAAATGTAACAATTATTTAAATGTTTACCTTTAAACATTATTTAATACACCTTCCTGCCAATTGCCAACAAACTCCAATGCAGTTTTCCATATTAGTTGACATTTATGTAGAAAAATTCCAATTATTTAGATTTATTTTTAGCACTAAAATTCAAGTCAAGAGTCATATTATCTTTGAACTTGAAAAGTTTCTCATATCTCTGCCGAAAGAAAAGTTATCACTTGTTGATATTAAAGTTGTCCTATCTATTCGAAGATACACCGTTATATGTCATATCTATTGCCACACCTTTAAGTTTTGCAATATTTATGATCTAAGCAAATATGCCTAATCATTATTACAATTGAGCCACCACAAAGATGACAATAATAATAAAAATAATAATGATATGCATAGGTAGGTAGATAGACTCACACCTAGTTAGCCTGTTTCCCCTCCCCGCCGCCAACTATAGGCGTATGAGTCAAACTGGGTCAGTGGAAATTTCGAATTAACAGAGATACGAGAAGGCACTTGGACAAAGTCTTCAACTTGAAAATGAGAGAAGGCAAATAAAACGCACCCAGACGAGGTGCGTAGACGTCTGAAAATCAAACGAAAAGAAGATCGTTCAACCTTTGCGGCCAAGCCAAGTGAATGCAAAGAAAATTCTGCATATTTGCACTTTTTCAACGAAAGTTTAATCAACTTGGAAATTGAAGGTATATAAAGACCGTGTTGAACTTGCATTCACCAATAAGTTTCAGTTTGAATTTCGTCATGTTCAAGTCGATTGTGTTTTGTGCAGTTTTCCTGGTGATTGGAGGACATGGCTTAAGTCTGACCCAGAGTTTGGATGGTTTTGATGCCTATGTGGTATAAACATCGTGACAATTCCTTAAGCCTGAAATTCCTTAACTTCTTTGCTTTTCAGAATCAATTTGGTAAAAGCTATGAAAGTGCTACGGCCCGTCTACTAGCCAATAACCATTATATTGTCAATCGAAATCATCTCGCACTACATAATGTCCAAGCAGATTTAGGACGTTCCACATATCGCGAGGCAATCAATCAGTACTCGGATTTAACTCTACATCAGATTGTTGATCTCTTTCCTAAGGCTGTAAATAATACTCCATCACGTGCTACGACACCTGCTGCTACGACGGAAACACCGGGAGATAGTTACGACATAATTACCACTAACAGCTTAACCGTCACTGTGGAAAATCAGGGCACCTATTGCAGCAGCAGTTGGGCCTATGCCACAGCCAAAGCCGTTGAGATATTTAAAGCATTGCATCCGACTGTTTCAAGTGCTGAGTCTCTGTCTGCTCAGGAATTGATTGATTGTGCTGGCATGGGCATAGGGTGCACCACTCAAAGCTCTCGAGCCGCCTTTAACTACTTGTTGGATAATCCCCTTGCACTTGAATCAGCCTATCCCAATAAGAATACACTCAGAACTCAGGACGTGTGTATGACAAGTGAGATTACTGGTACACTTCAGTTGGCTTCGTATGCAACAATCGCAGATGGAGATGACACCTCATTGCAACGTTTTGTTGGAAGTGGTTTTCCCGTTGTTGTAGAGTACAATCCGGACACCTTTGGCTTCATGGAATACAGCAGTGGAGTCTATGTGCCATCCAGAAAAGTCAAGTTTGTTGGCTCTCAATTTCTGGTTGTCGTCGGTTATGGCCATGATGCGGATACGAACCTGGACTACTGGCGCTGCTTGAACTCCTTCGGCACAACGTGGGGGGAGAGTGGCTACATAAGAATTGTGCGCAGCTCTCAGTATCCCATAACCAAGAACGCCATTTACCCGAAGACGGTTACAGGCACTGCCATATTCTAGAATTTCAATTACATATACAAATGTGTAAAATGAACATCTAATTCAAAAAACTCATTTCGTGGAAAAATGATTACCACTGAAATAAGTTCTTTAAATATTTGTCATACTTTATTTATTTGCTTATTTATTTTTATTTAAAGTGTAATTTATACAATTAACTAAGCTAACCATATGCAAATTAATAAATTAGTTTAAATATAACTATTATTATTATCAATAAAACGGGAAAATGGAAACGAATTGATAGCTGCGCATTACAGTTGAAGAATTTGTTAACTAATTAATGAAAAGTGAAAAAGATGAAATGAAATAGTATTATAAAAGGAGCTGCATAATAGTTTTTAATATCAACATTTATAAAATGTCTTTTTTGAAAAGAAAGCCAAAATCCAGTTGGGCTCAATCTTTTTCAGTTCTTCATTACCCAAGCCTGTCTAACATCTTACTTGAAGCCTTAAGGCCTACTTAAATATAGTGGAAAGTTCTTAATCTCGTTTACATTTAATATTCCAATACACATGTTTTTAGCGCAGAGAAGAAAACTTTTACGAAATCATTATAAATACATATACATCCGTCTTGTTTAATCACTTTCATGCCTAAAGAGCGTTTAACTTGGCACTTGGTATTTAAGGTTTTTATGGTCATACTTAAGTTTTTAATGGGTTTAGAATTCTAATTTTCAGCTGAAATATTTGAAAGTTAAAACACTGAATGAGTAATCCTTTATTTGATCCTTTTTTATGCTCTCAAAAGAACAGATGACAAACCTTTGTGATCATGAAGTTTTCTTCTTCATAAAATTCAGACTTAACCTTTTTTCATAAAGATCTCCTTATCAAATACTGGCTTCAATAATAATATATAGATTGGATAGTAACGAATGAAAATTTCAGTAGATTCTATTCTACGTTGAATAAACATTTGCTTTAAATATAAAATCAAAATATACACTTAACTTGCTCAACTATTTCCTTTAAATTAAACCATTTAACTAATTGTAGAAATCACTTCCATACTACTAAAAATTGAACTCACTCTTCAGGCTAAGAATGCCCCATAACAACTGCTGCGAGATGGCTACAAAAACACATTAAAAGTCTTCAAATAGAAAACGATTAGAAGATAAACAAAATCAACCCAAATGAGGTAAGTTGAGTGAGGGCTGGCTTATCGTATAGACCATGACGATGAGGAGCGACCAAGATTTATTGGGCGGTTGATTGGCCAACAAGGTGTGAATTCTGTAGAGGGAGCATACCTAACATAACGTTAAACCGAATTCTATTTGCACTTTTCTTGCGAAAGTTTTTGGACAATTTAGTATTTACATGAGTAATTAGAATGAAAAAGACTTCTTTTGGGAACGTATATAAAGCCCATGGATCTGTTGGCCAAACGAAACAGTTTGAGATTAGTTGTCGCCATGTTCAAGTTGGTTTTTTGTATTTTGGCTGGCTGTGTGATTGGTGGACATGGTTTCAATCATGGTCAGGATCTGACTGCCTTCGAGACTTATGTGGTGAGTATCTGAAAATAACTTCTTCCTCTCAAATCATTTCGTTTCATTGGGTTTTTTTTAGTCGGATTTCAATAAGGAATATGCCACTACTTCAGCCCGGACTTTTGCCAATTATTATTACATTTACAATCGGAATCAAGTTAACCAACATAATGCCCAAGCCGATCGGAATCGTACCACATATCGCGAGGCAGTGAATCAGTTTTCGGATATACGTCTAATTCAGTTTGCAGCTTTGCTGCCGAAGGCTGTTTATCCGACAGTTTCATATAATTCCACTCCGGTGGTAACTCAGGATCCGCTTAGCGAAGCTGACATAATTGCGAATCTGGGAATGACAGTGACAGTCCAGGATCAGGGCACGAACTGCAGCAGCAGTTGGGCCTATGCCACAGCCCAGGCCATATCCATAATGAATGCGGTTCAAACCGGAAGTCTGACTCCCCAAGCTCTGTCCGCCCAGGAGCTGTTGGATTGTGCCGGCATGGGCACTGCCTGCACCACGCAAGTTCCTCAAATTGGCTTCGATTACCTCACCCAGTACACCAATCTTCTCACTGACACCACGGAATATCCGAATAATGTTACCCTAAAAACTCAGGGCATGTGTTTGCCCGATCAAATCTCAACTGGAGTTCAATTGGCCACCTATGCGACAATCGCAGATGGAGATGACACCTCGCTGCAGCGTTACGTATCGAACAATATACCCGTTATAGTAGAGTATAATCCGGCCACCTTCGGCTTCATGCAGTACAGCAGTGGAGTCTATGTCCCGCCTACAATTGTGCGGGCAACCAGCTCCCAATTTCTGGTTGTCGTCGGCTATGGCCATGATACGGACACAGGCCTGGACTACTGGAACTGCTTAAACTCCTTTGGCACAACGTGGGGCGAGAGTGGCTATATCAGAATTGTGCGCAGCTCTAAATATCCCTTAGCCAAAAATGCCATTTTCCCAAATACTTTCTAATTTAAGAGCAATTATTTAATTATCTTATTTAATATTTATTTATGTTATATGTCAATCAATCATTCAAATAACTTCTTAAAGATTTTGAAGTGGATATTTTTTATATTCGGAAATTTCGTCTATTCACTAAGATATTAACAAGCGATGAGAGGGACCTTTAGATATTGGGCTCAAAAGACAAAATGTGTTTCATTTTGCAATCCATTCGAAATCGAAGGTTGGTTAGAACTCATTCGTGTAACTTAGCTGAAACTCAGTTGACTGATAAACAATATTATTTAATTTACTTTAGGCCAATACTTTAAATTCGTTTATCGAACCAACTGGCCGTTTGGAACGCTCATTTATGGCTCTTTTATATGACAGTTAAAGTATAAGTTATGGAGGAGAATAATGATGATCTCCATTATTTAGATACAATCTTCGGTAGATAAAACACCTAAGTGACCTAGACATTTAGGCAACTGAGCACTAAGGATCCAAGTTATTCGAATTTTGTTTTCGTCAGTGCTAGTAAAATTACTTAGGTTGACAGTTTTAATACTCTATCCTTTAGATATAGGATACAATAATAATAGGGTTATTAAGGCATTTATAGAAAGTATATATTTTTCTAACAAACTTAAGCATTCTAGACCAAATGGCTCAAGAAAAGGCAAACAAATCTTTCAACACAAAATAAGTTTTGTAATATTTATGATCTAAGCAAATGTGCCATATCATTTTTACAATGGAGCCACGTCAATATTGACAATAAGACAAAAGATATGCCTAAGTAGATAGACTAACACATAGTTAGCTTGTTTCCCCTTCCCCCGCCAACTATAGACCTAAAAGTCGAACGGGGTCAGTGGAAATTTCAAATTAACAGAAATGCGCGAAGGCACTTTGACAAAGTCTTCAACTTGAAAATGGCTAGACGTAAACCATGTTTGCACTTTTCCAACGAAAGTTAAGACGAAACGATGGTATATAAAGCGCAAGTTGCAATTCTTTTCACCAATAAGTTTCAGTTTGGATTTCGTCATGTTCAAGTCGGTTGTGTTCTGTGCAGTTTTCTTGACAATTGGAGGACATGGATTCAATTTTGGCCAGAGTCTGGCTGATTTTGATGCCTATGCGGTAAGCATCTTGGCAGCTCCTCGAGCCCAAATTATTTTAACTCCTTTCATTTTCAGAATCGATTTAATAAAAATTATGCCAATGCTACAGAGCGTTTATATGCCAATAATCATTTTATTAATAATCGAAATCTAATCGCCCGCCATAATGTTCAAGCTGATCTGGGTCGTTCCACATATCGCGAGGCAATCAATCAGTTCTCGGATTTAGCTCTTCATCAGATTGCCAATCTTTTCCCCAAAGCTGTAAATAATACTCCATCACGTGCTTCGACTCCTGTTTCGACGGAAACACCGGGAGATAGCCACGACATAATTACCGATATCGGCTTAACCGTTACTGTGGAAAATCAGGGCACCTATTGCAGCAGCAGTTGGGCCTATGCCACAGCCAAAGCCGTTGAGATATTTAATGCAGCGCAAACGGCTGAATTAAGTCCTGCGTCTCTGTCTGCTCAGGAATTGATTGATTGTGCTGGCATGGGCATAGGATGCACCACTCAAAGCTCTCGAGCCGCCTTTAACTACTTGTTGGATAATCCCCTTGCACTTGAATCAGCCTATCCCAATAAGAATACACTCAGAACTCAGGACGTGTGTATGACAGTGACTACTGGACTTCAGTTGGCTTCGTATGCAACAATCGCAGATGGAGATGACACCTCATTGCAACGTTTTGTTGGAAATGGTTTTCCCGTTGTTGTAGAGTACAATCCGGACACCTTTGGCTTCATGGAATACGGCAGTGGAGTCTATGTACCATCCAGAAAAGTCAAGTTTGTTGGCTCTCAATTTCTGGTTGTCGTCGGTTATGGTCATGATGCGGATACGAACCTGGACTACTGGCGCTGCTTGAACTCCTTCGGCACAACGTGGGGGGAGAGTGGCTACATAAGGATTGTGCGCAGCTCTCAGTATCCCATAACCAAGAATGCCATATTTCCAAATACTTTCTAAATGTTTGACAAAGTTTTTCACATAGCTTCTGTATGGAAGAATGTTTTCTACTGAAATATTTATATTATTTATTTATTTAATTTATTCAACTTATATTAGGTTTAATTAATTTAGTTTCAACTAAATCTTTTATTAATAAAATGGGAAAATGGAAAAGATATAACATAAGAAGTTATAGAAAACTTAATGATAAGTGAAAAGGTGAGATAAAGTTAGATTGCTAAAGGACTTGCTTATGATAAGATAAGAAAAGTATCCTAAGATATACCGTTCGCAAAGAATGAGCTTAGAAAAATAGCATCTCCATAAGAATACCACATGACAGTGTAAGATAAGATAAAAGAACAAAAATGTTTAAAGGAAGTAACCTACTTTAATCCTAAAAAAGGTGAAGATTAGCATTCAAATTGAGGCTGTTTAACGTAGCAAAAAAAGTCCATTATATCAAACAGCTTTGTGAAACTTTCTCAAACGATTTCGAAAGTTCTACCCTGGGTACGGGTCTGCTAAATGCTAAATAAGACAGAAATCGGATACACCTTCAAGTAGATACTACTTCGATAGGGTAAAACTGGCCCCTCCCTCTCTGATTATGATCGTTTTTAACAACTGCTCTGCTCAAAGATATGACAACGTTCCTACCAGGGGGTGGGGATCTTATAGACAATATTTATGAGCCAGTTGGTTGTTTTGGATGGTTATCAGGGGGTTTCAGTGAATGGCAGAGAGGCAAACCTATATAAAGCCATTGGGTCTGGTGTTATTGTGAAACAGTTTGAGTTCAGATTTCGTCATGTTAAAGTTATTATTTTGTATAGTCGGCTTTGTGGTTGGTGGCTACGGATACACAGCCCAGAATACAGCCGATTTTAATGCCTATATAGTAAGTACCTGGAAGATAGGAGAAAAGTTTAGAAATCAAGTTGATCCTTTCATTCGATTTTCAGCAAAAATTCAATAAAACCTACGCCACCACCACAGATAGGAGCAATGCCATATATTACTTTGTCTATAATCAAAATCAAGTCTTCACGCAAAATAATCAAGCCGATCGAAATCAAAGTAGCTCCCGGCAGGCAGTGAATCAATTTTCCGATATGCGCCTAATACATTTTGCTGCCCTTTTACCCGAGGCTGTATATTCCACTGTGTCACATGCTTCGACTCCCGTGGTCACTCAAGATCCTCTCACCGAAGTGGATATCATCTCGGATATGGGTCTGACCATTCGGGTCGAGGATCAGGGCGTTAGCTGCAGCAGCAGTTGGGCCTATGCCACAGCCAAGGCCGTTGAAATAATGAATGCCCTGCAAACAGCCAATTTGAGTCCCGAATCCTTGTCGGCCCAGGAATTGATTGACTGCACCAGCATGGGCACGGGCTGCACCACACAAAATCCTCAAACTGGCTTCGATTATCTCACCCAGTACTCTTCCGTCCTTAGTCCTGTCTCCACATATCCGAATAATAATACCCTTACCAATCAGGGCTTCTGTTTACCCAATCAGGTCACAGGAGATGTCCGCCTGGCTACCTATGCCACAATCACAGATGGAGATGACGACTCCCTAAAGCGTTTCGTATCGAACAATATACCCGTTATAGTAGAGTATAATCCGGCCACCTTCGGCTTCATGCAGTACAGCAGCGGAGTCTATGTGCCAACTACTCCCAAGGCCACAAGCTCTCAGTTTCTGGTCGTTGTCGGCTATGGTTACGATGCCAATACCGGTCTGGACTACTGGAACTGCTTGAACTCCTTTGGCACCACGTGGGGAGAGAACGGTTACATCAGAATTGTGCGCAGCACCAAATATCCCTTAGCCAAAAATGCTATTTTCCCCAATACGTTTTAAACTATACATATATATACAAAAAAAAAAAAAAATCCTTAACAAATTATATATTAAACAATTGCAATTAAGTTTTTATAGTTTTACTTGCTGACCCGGCAAACCATATTTCCAGGTTGGTTTGTTTAGGAAGACTTTAGAACTTGAATCCGGTTTTGGGTAGTTGCACTTTTCCTGGCGGTGCTGACTCATTTTTAAATTAAAGAGCCGAACAATGCGGAACTACTAATTGATCCAATATCGGGCTCATTCTGGAATGCTAGACGCAGGAATAAATTAGATATAAACTGTTGGCCTTATTGGTCATTTGTTCTGCGTCTATTGACTGCGAAACGGTGTGACATTCATCTCGTATATCTTCGGATTGTTCTTTATCCTTTTGGAATCCTCTGGATCACCTGTTTATTGACTTACTTGGATTACGGCTCATCGTACAAAAATACACATAAAATAAAACTTTATGATGAGAACATAAAGAATATGCATATAAAATTTGGTAAAAATCGGCCGTTTCAGAGGAGTACGCTAACTAACAGTGTGACTTGAGAATTTTATTTAAATAAAGATAAACTAAAGCTTTTTATGCAAAAAACGAGTAAAAAGTTACTAAACATTCCAACATACTTTGGAGCTGGCCTTAGTAATCCTCCGAAAACAGTTTAAAACGTCAAAAAAAAAAAAACACTTTTTAAATAACTGGCCATTAAGAACGACAACTTAAACTTAAGCTTAAACTTCAACCTCTAACGAAATCATATGACCATCTTAAATGGCATTAACAGTTATGTAAGTGAAATCCATCTGCCATCTATTAAAGGGATTTTTAAAGAATTTCGAAACCCATCCACCCAGTAAGCCGCCATAAAACTCTTCCTAACACCTCTCCTCTTACCAAAAGTCAAAACTATTTTTGTTTTTCGCTTTCGTTCTTATATTCGTTTCTTAAAATATCAATGGAGACAGATTCTAGCCTACGAAACACATTGTAACCGGTTACTAGGACATCCTTCCCATCCTTTAATAGATACTAGACCACTTAGAAGATTAAATTAGATTAGATTACAATAATTAAAACTGGTCAAAATTATTTTGTTGTATGAACTTTGTGTTAAAAATTACTCAAATAGTTTGTCAAAGAATCCCAAGAACGCGACATCGCAGAGATTTAGTGGTAAAAAGGAAAAGGAAATCAAAAATCTCTGAAAACCAATCAAATACGATTAGTCAAATTAGTTTTTAATGCGTACTTGCTACAAGTTTAGATTCTTCTTCTCAATCTTTTCAAATTCTCCACTTTTTGAATTTATTTTTTGTTTTTGTTTAGTTTTATTTATTGATTTTTCATCTACAAGCGGAGCTTTACAGACTTAAATGCTAAAAATTAACAAGTTCACATAATTTTTCGTTTTGTTTTTTGGTTTTGTTTTTATGTTGTTCAATAAATTTTATCTGTTATATTTGTTTTGGTTTTTTTTTGCTTCGGTTTCAAATTTAGTTTGTTTTTTTTTTCATTTTCGTTTTGCATACATATAAGTAATATTGTTTCATTAGCTTTGTTTCAAATGTTTCAACTCGAGATGAACTGAAATAGAAATAACTTTTCAATGAAAATGTTAACCAAGAGATACAAATACATATACATATATATGTATATACACACACATATACACATCGATACATATGTATATATATATATGTATATACTATATGTATATACGACTCAGCCAGCGCAGACGAAGCAGTTTTTCTTAAGTTTTTTCTTTCATTTTTCAAGTGTGTTTTGTAGGTGAAACATTTTTTTCTTTTGTTTTAGGTTAGATTATTTCTTTCTTTTTTTTTGTTTTGGTGTATGTGAGTGGATTTTTGCTTTGTTTCAGTAACATTTTGTTTTGTTTTTGTTTTTATATATATCTTTTGGTATATGTATGTTTTGTTCAGTTTTATATAAGTATATTTAATTATTTTATTATTTGCTTTTATTTTTACTTTAGAATCTCCTTTTTGTATTTCGTAATGCAAAAGCTCAATGATATGGATTCACGCTGGGCAAATTTTCGGCGTGATTTTTCATGTGTGTGTGAATGTGTGGGTGTGTGTAAGTGTGGGTGTTTTCCAGGATTTTCCCAATTTGAGGTGATTTTTATTTAGGCTCTGCTACATATAAAATCAAATGTATCAATTATTTTTATTTTGTTTATTATCATTTCTCTTGATTTATTTATTCATTTTTCAGTTTATTTTATTGTTAATTTAATTTATTTTACCAACGGCTAGTGTTTTGTTTTCTTGTTTAAATAAAAATTAGTTAAGTTTATCTACACATTTTCAAATGGTTTTTTTTTTTTGTTTTCCTCTCTCATTTCATTTCTCGAATTGAGCTGTCCATAGAATTCTTAATAATATTGTTGTTTTAACTAAATAAATATCATTGTATCATTTGAATGTATGTATATACTCGTATATTGTATATATATATATATAATTAATTTTCCATATGTGTTGGCTAGTGTTTCATTTTGTGGTGACTGTACTTGAAGCTGAAGTGATGTCTTCTTTCTTTTTTTTTTTTGGTTTCAGGGTGCCAAATTGTTATATATTTTTATTTTTTGACTCGTTTTTTGGTGTATTACTTTCAGTTATTTTGTTTTTTTTTCTTTTTTAGGAAGAATTAATATTTGTATGAAGCTTAAAATGGACAAAATATGATTTCAATTTGTTAAATTTTTTTCTCATTAGTTTTTTCTTTTCGTTTTATTGATTTCAAATGGTTTCTGTAAATAGTTTTCATTTCATTTTTTCTCTTTCTGTACTTTATTCCTTTGCTCTATGAATTGGTTTTTTTTTTATTATTTATTTATTAATTTTTTATTTTTTTGTTATTGAATCCTAATTATTGCAAATACTAGGCTCTATAGATGTTATTCATTCCAAAGGTAATAACTATTCATCTTTATTTAAACAAACCGAAAAACAACACAAGAAAATAGAAAAACAATTTTCAAATAAAAAACTTTCTTTGGGGCCTTTTGGTTGTTACTTGGTTTTGGTTTTTAGGCGGAGACATTTACTGGCAGTTTATCATTTTTGGTTTTTTCTATTTTTCCAAAACTGAAAAATAAATAAAACTGTTGTTTATTTTATTTTTTTGTTTTTTGTTTTTTTGTTTTTTTAAATACTGCCCCCAAGAGAGAAAAAAAGTGACAATCAAAGGAATAGGAAAAAACGCTTAAACCAAACGTCACGAACAAAGTGAATTTTAATTAACGCAAATTTATGAGCTTATGCTGTGCCTTGTCAACAGCATTAACAGCAGCGTAAGTCCGGAAATTAGGACATATTGGGATGACATCATGGAGTTGGCTCCATTGCACAATTCACCAGTGCAGGCACAGTAAATGGCGGCCACATCGTGAGTGCCCGAACGCTTTATACACTCGCCGTCGGTGCGTTCATCAGGTATATAACCGCAGCCGCGTACAATGCGGGTTTTGCCATAGACTAAACGAGAGAGAGAACAAAAGAGAGATATATTAGATAAAGGGCAATGGATAATGGTAGCAGCCATTTGGAATGCACTTGTTGACCAACACTAGAGCACAGTGTGACCATATACAACAATATGTGGCAGTTTGTCAAATAAAAGTTTTCACTACTCTATAAAGTACATTTTCTTGATTGATTCAGGATAAAATAAATACTAATACTACTTGATAACAAACGTGGACAAAAGTTAAGAAGTTTCTGCAATTTTACACTCATGAACCTATTAAAATGCTTTAATAAAACCTAAGTTTTTGGTTATTTTTTGAAGAAAGAAGACAACATATTAAAGGTAAGTTTACAATAGAACAAATCTTAACTTCAATATCAATATATTACTTACTGAGTATTATAAATTCCTATTAAAGATATATCTTCAGATTTCTAAAAATAACAGCACTCTAAATAGCTTTTTCTCTTCTATTTATTATAGTAAGTTTCCATTCTTATATTTTCCAATTGATAGAAAAGGAATATTTATTCAAGACGAAAGCAATTTTTTTAACCTATTGATATTGGATTTAAAGTTGATATTACTTAGTCTCCATATGAATTATTTATAAGGTGTATCGAAAAGAGGGTAGAGTATTTGTACATACTTTTAATTGATATACATTGAGAAACTCCAATGTTGAAGGAGCCAGCCACGCAGGAGTTTCTCTAGTTTTACTCAGTACATCAAATGAACTCTATTTTCACAGTTTTAAAAAGAAAACACTTTTAACTCACTTTTCTGAACAGTTTTGCGGCATAGCATGGGCTGATATTTATCCTTAAGATGCTCCAGTGGTTCCTGTTTACTGCAGTTCACCTCACCAATGGAATAGGGCTCGAATGGATCACCACAGCGAGGATCGTACTCACTGTTGCAGTCATAGCACATCAGGGCAGTGGATACTGCAACGAAATTCAATTCACTTTCAGACTTATTGGATTCTTTATGGGAAGTACTTATACTTACCTTGTATGCAGCATAGAATGCCTAAGAATAATAATGATTTTTCCACAAATGGTGACATTTTGTATTGCAATTACTTTTGTCTCTCTCGTCTTTCTCTTCGCTAGAGATTAAACTTAGTTGGTTAGGAAAACTCTTGCTTTCTTTGGATTTACACTTCTGGTTATTCCTTTGTATGTTAAATTAACATGTTAGCCCTTAAAATGAAAAGTTTTGCAAAAGTTAATCATTTTCTGGTTGAAAGTGAAGTGAAGAAAATTGCTGACCGAAGTCGATGTAAATAGAACTATGCGGAAAAAGCCAGGCAAAGGGCCATACAAAGTGGGCCGCAAAAAAAAAAAATAAATGAGAAAACCAAAAGAAAAAAAAGATGCAAAATGCAGCAGCGACGGCGCAGTGAGGGAAGAGCTCATTCTCTTCTTTGCCCCATACTCTTGCAACACTCTCTCTCTCTTAAGTAGATTCTTTCTCTGTGGGTGGATGAGCTTTCCTTTCGTCTTGTTTTTTTCTGCGTTGATTTTGACGCAGCAACTGTCCATTTAATTGGATTGCTATGATTGCACCTAGTTGTCACCTCCTCAGCCACCCAAGATATCCCCCAAATCTATTTGCTTCTCCTTAATGGCCACCTCAATCTCATTTTTAGACCCTTGGCAATAAATGGCATAAACTCAGTCAGTCAATTGCTTGAAAATTGATTTTCCCAGTATGGCATTAGTATGGTAGCTAGGTAACGAGCCTCCGCCGCGCCCTCAGCTACCTGCCCCTAGTTGGTGCTTGTGGCATTTGCTTTTAATAGTTTTGTCAGGCTAAGCACTTTGATTCTGATTAGTAAGCACCACATGGGGGGGGGGGGGAGGTGGACAACCATGTTGTGGCTTATTTTACAGAGCTTTTATTACTGTTAATCTACTAAGCACCAAAAGCTTGACTTTAATGGATTCCATTTATAGGCTGAAGTACAATGGAATTTCAACAAAAGATATTCGAAATCTACTTTAATCAGTTACTAGAAGAAAGAATTATGATTAGAAAATATTCTTATATATAAAAATAAATATCGGAAGCAACATTTTTAAAAATTTGCCTTTTAAGCTTTTAGTAATTTACAAAATTTAATATATTAACAATGGAGAAGTTCCAATAATTTCGCTTTAAGTTCAATATTTCAGGAACAATTAGCTACGATGACGTTTTGAGTAAATATGGTTATATAAACGTATTAATTTTAAATTGTCTCAAGATTGATGATAAGTACTATTAAAATGTTTACGCAATTCTAAACAAAACTATTATGAGAGCCAAAAATATCTTAAATATTCAAAAACTATAAATTGTTGAAGTTTTTAAAGTCCCTTTTTAGAAAAGATAGGAGGTAATATCATCAAGAACTTTTATTTAGAATCTCTTACTTGTAAACTGCTTTAAAATTGAAGCCAAGTTTCACTTTCTCGGTGAACTTTTCTGCCCAATGACATGGGAAACCAAACCAACCAAATTGCTTATAAGTATTAAAAATAAGCTCCTCAAATTATTTTGCCTACAGGGTGATCAATGCATAACTAATTGACCACATTTAGCACATAATGAGAGCAATGCACCCCATGGGGCAGATAATGGGAGCCCGCAAATCATAGACGTAATCAACAAAAAGTGCAATGCACTGGAAGCCCCAGTAAGGCATAAACCCCATCATTTCCCCCCTTTCCTCCTCTCTCTCTCTTTCTCTTGCTCTCTTATACCTTTAGCCTCTTTGTACTAAGCCAAGTGCCAACTTCTTGCAGACACATGGACATCGATATGATCTAAGCAAATATTACGCATACGACTAGTTTTACAACAGGCAAGAAAATTTGGGTTTTTGGCACACACAGCAATGACACACACACACACACACACACACACACACACAACATACACCATTTGTGTGGTGGTGAAAAGGAAGTGGAAGTAGAAGCAGAAAAGTGGCCAATCAATATGGGTAGTCAACCAGCTATCCATCTATCCGTGGGACCCTCCTTTAGGTTGTCATGCCACAGGCAAAGAGGTGGGAGAGACCAAGCAAGTCAATCATAAAACAACAAAATGCTCCATGTTCATTTCCCCTTTACATGGCTTGACATGCTACTGACATTTAATGTTGTTATAAATATTTGCTATATGGAAAATTCAATAACTGACCTAGTTCACCTACACACACAACATTCCTACGGACTCTGTGCTGGACTCTCATGGCGTTTCCTGTGGGGAAATGGGTTTTTGCCTTTTTTTGTTGTTTTTCCCTTTTGGGCCCTTTCAAGCCATCAGCTGCTTATGTAATAGTCAGACAATTAGCAAAAAAAGAAAGAAAAAAAAAAAGAAACAGCAAAAATGACGAGTAAAGAAAAACCAAAGGTTTTTTTTTTCTTCTTATATCGATTTAGCCATTAAAAAAAAAAAAAGAAAAAAGAGACGAGAGAAATGCAGGTGGAAAAACGTTGGCAAACACAAAGAAGGGGATTTTCCCCCTGTCTCTTATGTAGTTAATGGTTTCGGTAGTTTATGGATTGTATAATAATAAATCGTTTATAGACTGAAGTTTGCTCTCCACTTTGTCAACTAATTTATTGGGCACATTAACAATGTATTTATTTCGTTTGAAGTTTTAATTTGTTTTATTTTTAAGTTTCTTCACTTTTGATTTTGCAATTGTTTTGAAGTCACAAAAAATTTCACTTCTTCACAATATTATATAATATTTTCTCCACCCTAGAAGAGCAACTTTTCGCTCCATAAAATAATTCATTTACAAGAATTAAACGCGAACTATGTTAAATTCATTTTAAAAGAAATATCAGCAAAAAAATGAATTTAATACTTCTTTTTTTTACATAAGTTGAATTTTGTGTTCCCTTTCTATTTTTTTTCTCACTTTCTCTCTCTCTCGTTCTCTGTCGCTCTCGTTCTCTGGACGTACGAATTTCAAGCTGCAATGACACCAAAAATGGAAATGAAAGCGAAAATGCCTGGCCAGATGGAAGGCATGAAAAAGGGCTCAGTGGGCGGTTGAATGGGTAGCTCAGTGGGTGGATGGTTTGGTTTGGTTTGGTTTGGCTTGAGTGTGAGTGCAATTTATGTTTTCGTTTTGAGCGCAAATTCTCTCGCAAGGACGTAGCACCAAATGAGACGTGAGAAACCCGAACGAATGATGGGGTGAAGGGGAATAGAGCGAAAGCCACCCTTCTGAGCCTGCCAACACCAAAAGAATGAGAGAGAGAGAGAGGAGAATGAGAGGAAAAAAAAGTAGTTAAATCGATAGCAAAACGCGGGATTATCTAATCTAGCCTTAAAATTCCAAGCATTTTTCTGTCTCCTCATCTAAAAGCTGTGCACATTATTTATTCGTTTCTCAATTTCACTTCTTGTCACTACCTTTTTTTGATTCCTATATTGTACAGTTTTAGTTTTTATTAATTTTTATATATATTTATCTATATATACGATATATATTTATTTGCGTTAAAGCGCGTCCACACAACGTTACAACCCCAAACACGTTCGAGTTCTGTCTGAGCTGGAGCAGAAATTTCATCTAGTTATTTTTTTTCGATTCCATCCGATTTCTTTTTGCAGCGGCCGGCTCTGGTTATGGAGAGCAGAGTTTGCGCAGTGATTAGCCTAAGGACCGGGAGGCATATTCGGCTTATGCCACGATTTTCATACACTTCTTAGATGGTTTCCATCAGTTAAGTTCTGGGAATATGTTCTGTAGGAATGTGTTGAAAAGGCAAGGCCCCCAAAACCCAACATTGATCATAAGTTTAATATCTAGTAGAATTTAAAGGGGTTTCTACAGGATGTCCATACATTAAACACATTACAAAAACGGACTTCTACAATCCTTAAAATTAAAAGTTTTCATAAGACTTAACTTTAAACTGTCAGAAAGAAACTGAAAAATGGAATTTGGATCAGTTAAGCGTTTGTTTAGAATATTTTTACTTGTTATTTTTGATAGATTCATCCTTTAAGCTTATATTAACTTCACACGTCATACAGAATCATCTATTCATTGTATGGAACTTGACGTTCCATGGGAAACTCCGTCAGACAGAGACGCAGTCCCACAGCACGGCACATTGCATGAATAAAAACCATTAATAGAAACTGACACTAATATATATTTCAATATAATATATTCAAAACATTATTGATGCTTTAGCTGACATCACAAAAACAACTAAATATGGTTGCTGACCTGGTCTACCATGTACCTTACATATATACAAATTTTAAAAAAACTTACAAATAATATAACAGAGAAAAGACCTATTGCTACGTTAATCCTTAAATCACTTTCTAAGAGCCTGCATGATGTTGGTCCAGAATTTTTGTACTTCCGGATCTTGGAGGAGGGCACGCTTCTTGACACTCAAGACCATGTTCAATATATCGGCATTTTTATGACGATCTCTGTTTGTATTACTCCGACTTATCGCCTCTGGGGATCCACCGCCTGCTCCGCCGACTCCCAGCTCCTGATCCACTTCATCCATCATTGGTTCCAATTCAGCAGCCGGACTCGCGATTTGAGCTAATCCTGCCAAGCACTTGACATTTGATTGTAATTATTTGGTGTATGTTAAACTTACCCTTTTTGCCTTTGCCAGTTGTTGAGCTTGTGCCGATTACAGCCGCTTCTGTTTTGATCTTGTCCACTCGCTTTTGGTAAGGTTTTCGTGGTTTGGACTCCTTTTCCTTGTCCTTATCTTTGCTTTTGGCCCGCTTGTTCTCTGGAGTGATCGGCGGCGTGTTGTCTGGATCATGATCATGTTGAAGACGACGCTTTACATGGAGATTCAACCGCTCCTTGATATTGGGCGATTCCAATTTGATTTGAAGATTTTCAGGTAAATCGCTCATGTTTTGTTTACAAAATATTTGTACATAAATTTTATGCCCTTGTGGCACTACTTGATAAGTGTTACCAGAAAGGTTATAAAAACTATTACAGAAAAGAGATTCGCCATATTCAACTTATTGACTGCAACTGGGGCCAACCAGGTTTATTTGTCTTCTTGTTTTATTTAATAACATCGAATTGTTCAAAATAAAAGTACATATTATGTTTTGGTATTTTAATCGATTTTTTTTGGTATTTGGTATTTTTTTGGTTTTTTTTTACCAGTGGTAATCGTTTCTCATTTCTATCGACTCCGTTGTCTATCGATACACGCAAGTCGCGACTGAAGCGCCATATTGGTTTCTCTGCAGAGTGAAAAGTTAAAAAAATTGGTAAAAAGTGTAGAAAAAGTGCAAATAATTGAACAATTAAGTAATCAATCAATAATACAACGGTTTGCAATAATAAAGATAACGCGGAAATTGTGCGCTGCGCTCCCCTCACACTCGAAAAAAGGTATTTGTGTGGTGAGAGAAAAAAACGAAGAAGAGGAAGAAGCAAACAGCGTTGTCGTCGTCGTCGTCGCTGCTATTCTGCCTCTGTCTCAGCCGCTGCCGCTGTCGCCGCCGACGTCGTAATCGTTTATTTCGTGTGTGAGCGTGTAAATGTAATAAGGACCAACAACAAGATTACAACAACTACAACAAGACGTTATGAGTGTCGCTGCAATGACTATGGACGATCAGAGACCCTTGATGCACAGTTACGATAAAATGCCATCAGCAACAACAAAATATGAACAAAATTTAAGTGGTGGAGGTGTTGCAGGAGCAGGAGGAGTCGGTGGCGTTGGAATAGCTGGAACTGGCACAGGTTCTGGTCCAGCGTCGCCAACTCCTTCGGCTTCTGAGGAGCAGCATCAACAGCAACAACAGCAGCAGCAGCAGCAACAACAACAACAGCAGCAGCAACAACAACAACAGCAAGAACAACAACAACGCCAACGTTTGCTAGAAGGTATTACAAAAACAAACACTGACAAAAAACGAACAACAAATTACTCTGGCCCTCCTCCCCCACTCTCCTGAAATAAAGTGTACATTTATTTGTGTATAAATTGTATAAAAGAAGAAAACAAAACAAAAG
Source organism: Drosophila nebulosa (assembly GCA_024703675.1). Classification (NCBI taxonomy): domain Eukaryota; kingdom Metazoa; phylum Arthropoda; class Insecta; order Diptera; family Drosophilidae; genus Drosophila; species Drosophila nebulosa. The sequence continues at coordinate 7,388,873 of CM045725.1, read as the reverse complement.
AAAAGAAAATTGTATAATTAAGTTTATAATATATACATATTTGCATATTTTTTTTCGTTTATCTACATTCTCTTTATATACCATAAGATATTCTTCCCCAAACCAACTCCCTCTCGAACAGTTTGGATTTTTTTGGTGCAAAAACAAAGAGACTACAAAAATGTTTATGAAAAACACTGAAAAAAAACAATGAAGCGAACACTCTATGACTTTCAAACAAATAACTAAAACAAATCAAATTTAGCATTTAGTCGTTCATTTTTTCCAGTGCGTGGGCAAATCGAAAAGTGTTTTCAGTGCGAGTGGTGCGAAAAGAACAATTCGACGCAAAAAGAAAATTCAAAGAGATAAATGCCTAAAAAATGAGAAAGAAAAAAAGAAAATGTTTAAATCTCGCAGTGTGTGTACAGTTATTATTATTTTTTTTTCGGTCCAACTTTTTGTTGTTTGCCTACGTGCCCAGAGAGATGTGCTGCCCCTCTTGCTCGCTCTCTCTATCATATACGCACACGATACAATCACACATTGTTACCTACACCTACACATAGCCACATACCCTTGTCTCTGTCGCTCTTTCCATTTGTATGGCGGGAGCTATCGATATCGATATATTTAGCCCTCTCTCACTCTCGTTCTCTCACAATGCCGACGTAACTAAAGAAATCAAGTATAAAAAAATAAATAATAATAATAAAAATATATAAATCGATGTAATCAAAAAAAGTGTCCAAAGAAATATATATATTATTTTTATGTTCCAATTTAATTTTTGTGTTATCCACAAGTGTAAAAAAGAACTTGATCAAAAAGTGAACATTCAAGAAAAATATATAAAATAATAAATATACATACAAAAAAAGTACATAAACAAAATAATTTGTGTGTCGTAGGGTGGTTCAATGTATGTGTGTGTGGGTGTGTGTGCTGCAAATATTTTATCAATTTGTTTTAATATTATTTAATATGACTGCGTGTGTGTATGTATTTAGGCCACACACACGCGTACAAGCACACCCACGCGCAAGCTGCACATAAATTTACTACTACATATGAATGTGTGTGTTTCTGTGTGAAAGTCAATGAACTTTTTGAGAGTGTTCGAAAAAATAAATAAAATGCAACAACAAAAAATGTAATCAAATGAAAAGCTTGCCTAAAGCTTTTTCTTTACACATGTTGCTCTTTTCCATTTCCCCAACACAACAAAAAATTAAAAAAGAAAATAAAAATAAATGTGCGAGAGTTTTTTACAAGTGTTTTTCAAAAATATTTTTCAGTTTTATATATGTTATTGCAAGCAAAAAAAATATTCCAAAGTGTTACCACCAATCTCAAAGAAGTGCAAATCAAAGAAAAGAAGCAAAAATTATTGTGTGCAAGAAGTTATTATACATATATATATATATGAAATAAGCAAATCAAGCTATCAAATTCCAATCAGAATTGTTCACATAAATTCAGCCAGAGAAGAGCCCGTCTACTACTACTACTACTACCTACTACTACTACTACTACTACTACTACAACAACAACAACCATGTCACGAACTTACACGAATGATTGCAACGCATTGGTATGATTTCGTATTAAGTTCCAATTACAAACCAAAAAAAAAAAAAAAACAATCCTTAAAAAAATAGCGAAAACAAGCTATATACATATATTGTATTCCTTAAGAACTTGTAAAATATTGTAAAAAAAAATAATACTATGATGATCTTTCTGACTAAGCACTTGGATCGATATCGATGTCACTGTCCTTAATGTGCAGTTTTTGTAGCCTTTACTAACACCGATCCTCTCTCTGTTCTACCCAATTACCCCCTTGTGTCCTTGTACAGATGAAATTGAAACCCTCAAATTGGAGCAAACCCGTTTGGGTCAACAATGCGCTGATGCTCAACGACGGGAGAAAATTCTCATGCGACGCCTGGCCAACAAGGAGCAAGAGTTTCAGGATTATGTGGTAAGTGTTTCCCTTTACAATTAGGCACGATTACCATTTATCTTTGCCATTCTCTATGTCCAGAGTCAAATAGCGGAATATAAAGCTCAACAGGCACCAACCGCCTTGGCTTTACGCACAGCATTGCTTGATCCTGCCGTCAACTTACTCTTCGAACGTCTCAAGAAGGAATTAAAGGCCACCAAAGCCAAATTGGAAGAGACACAGAATGAGCTATCGGCATGGAAATTTACACCGGACTCAAATACCGGCAAACGTCTAATGGCCAAGTGTCGTTTGCTCTATCAGGAGAACGAGGAATTGGGTAAAATGACATCAAATGGTCGTTTGGCCAAGCTGGAGACCGAGTTGGCCATGCAAAAGAGCTTTAGTGAGGAGGTCAAGAAATCACAATCGGGTGCGTAAAGAAAATAAAAGACTTTAATTAAAGATATCAATGTAAAGCAGGATAATGTGTGTAAAGAAGGGAAAGAAATCTGTCATGGAGTTATCTGCTTCAGTATCAAATAGATAGACGATAGAAAATCGTCTTAAGCAAAGTGACTAAAAAGCATCGTTTGCTTAAATTTGCATAGGGGGGAGCATCAGCGAATCCAATACAATATCTGTTTCTACCAGTACTTTTATAAATACTTCTATAAATATTTTTCAGTCTCTTAAAAATATGAAGTTCATTCTTCGTATATTTTTAAAATGTAGATTAAGATAGTTGAATTCATTATAGAGTAAACAAACAACAAAATTGATAAGTAAAGAAATAATTAACGTTTCTAATACTTTCGCTCATTTTTCCTATATATGTTTGGTTTTTTATAGAATTGGATGACTTCTTGCAAGAGTTAGATGAGGATGTTGAAGGCATGCAGAGTACCATATTATTTTTACAACAAGAACTGAAAACCACACGCGATCGCATTCAAACCTTGGAAAAGGAGAACTTACAACTCAAACAGACAAACGCAAAGGACGAACAGCAAAATGTGGTAATAACCCCGCCGGAAGCAACAAATGGCACCGCCAAAACCAAACTGGAGACAATAAGTGAGGAGTTGACAACACATGCAACAGCAGCAACAATACTTTCCAATCCCAATTCTTTGCCTACTAATCCTGACTATTTCAATGGTGCCTGTAACAACAACGAACAGATTGCTGAACATATTATACCAGATAGTGATAGTAATAGCAATAGCAATGGCAACGGCAACGGAAATGCTGCACGATTAGCACGCAAACGTAACTATGAAGAGCCAATTGGAAACCCCAATCCACATTCAGTTGCAATCAGCTATAGTGTAGAGGAAACGACGACAGTTACTGCTATTAGGGAAGTGAGTGCACCGAGAACATTGCCACCGAAAAAGTCCAAGTTGCGAAGTCTAACCGCAAGACGAAGCTCACAACTGGAAGATGAGCTGCAGCAGCAGCAACTTCATCAGCCCATGCCACTAATCCTGGACAATTCTGCTGTGGCAGGAGGAATTCCCACTGAAGAACCAACAGCCGCCATTATTGCGCCGATAACAACGACATCCGAACCGATTGCTGCAACAGAATTAGTTGATGCAGCTGCCTCATCATCTGTGGTACCGCCAACAGCTGCAGCTGGACGAATTCTAACCCGACGACGCTCTGTACGCATGCAGCAGAATGGGGGCGGGGTTGTTGACTATTCAACCTAATCAAATTCAAAAAAGAAATACTGATAAACAGGAAAACTTTTTAAAAAAGTCTTTGCTAAAAATTTGATTTTGACGGTTTTCTTTTTAAGCCAATTCATTTGTTGAGATTTTTTTTAAATACCGAAAAGAGACTTTATATATGATTTAATTTACTTTTTCTACATATATACAAATTATATATTTTTTTTGTAAAATACGTTTATCATTTTAATCAGCATGCAAAAAATGCCTGCACACACTTACAATTATTTACGCTATAATGTAAAAGTCAGCGATACACATATATATATAGACACGACATATATATAAAACAAAATTTAAAAATCAAACAAACAAAGGAAAAGCAACAATATTTTAACTGAACTTAGCTGAAGGAAAACAGTTCTTAAAAAAAAAAATATCATTATATAGCTAAATTAGATTTTAAATTAATTAATAAATTAAGCCATTTTTTTGTAAAAAAAAAACATTTACAAAAAAAAAACAAACAAAACGAAAAAGAAAACCAGAAAAGTTGTGTAAAATAATATAAATTATGTTAAAATAAACTTTGTTAAGCATCAAACGAAAAATTGAAATCATGCTAATGTAGTTTTCTTTAAATGTCTTAAATGGAGGAAATTTACAAATTAAGAAGTACTAAAGCCATGTGAAGAAGCAATTCCTGTTGGGTGTTAATAAGGACAAACGATTCTCGTTATCAGGAAATTCTATTGCTGTACCTAGTACTCCGAAAACATAATTTGTTTTTTTTTTTTTTTAATTCCTTTAGAAAAACATAGTTTTTTTTTTAATGTATTGATTCTCTTTATTATCATTTTCTTTTAGCACATTAGACAAATGGTTTATTTTGTATTTTTTTTTTTTATTCATTTAAGATTAATATTATTATAATGTAAGTATTATGTGTGTGTGGTTTTTGGTTTTAATCAAAAAATTTGTTGCTTTAGAGCTGTGGAAAATGTTTTTGTTAGCAGAAGAAGAATGGAAAATGGTGGAAAACAAAATTTAAGAAAATGAAAAGCCGTTTAATATATGTATATAATTTTGTTTCTCTAGCTTTAAATTTTATGGAATAGAAGAACAACCTGTGAGAGGATTTTTTTGTTTGTTTCTTGAAATGATTTAACATATTTTTCTATTTGTTTTTTGTTTTTCCTTGATTAAAATTTCGCTAAGTGAGTGATGAGATGAGGAAAATTTGTGTCAATAATAATAAATAGTAAATTTTTAACAAATTCTAGGCAGTTTGAATGGCACAAGTTAACATTAACCCTTATAAGTACTATCAAATGGAATGGGGCTTGAGTTTAGGGAGAATGGGAGGAGGGTAGGCTTCTGATAACGATTTGAGTGAAAAAGAGTGTTGGAAATCGAGAGAGATAGTTGAGAAAGGAGGGCCCGAAAAGCTTTCAGTGGCTATGTTTCGAATAGAGTTTATGGCCTAAATGAATTGTTTGTTTTTGTTAAATTTCAACTAGTATTACTTATTTTTGGTTTCTGTTTTCTCGTTTTGCTTTTTCTTTTAATCTGCGGCTCAGTTCTGTGGCTCATATCAAGTTAATGTAATAAAAAGTTTCGTATATATATTAATATATATATATATATATAAGTGTATAGGTACTTGTGGGTTATGCTAGGTATCAATCAATCAGCATTTAGTTTTTGTTTACGTTATATTTTCTTGATCTGGTTTCTTGTCTCTAGATTTTGTTTTAACGAGTTTTGTTATAAAAGTAATTTATCTTTAAGTTTCATTTGGGCTAAGCTAAGCATATAATACAAAAGCTACTTAATAATATTGCCTGGTTGTTGTTTTTTTTGGTATATTTTTTGTTGGAATTTTAAATGTTTTTTTTTATAGTTAGGTTACTTGATCCGTATTTTGTTTTTTTTTTTTTTTTTTTGGTTTTCTCATTAAACATAAACTTAATAATTTTTACAAATGTGGCCATACTTAAATTAAGAATTTATACACACGCACACCAACACTCTCTCACACACACACACACATGCACGCACATCATTTACACTTGGGCAGTAGTCGGCATTTTATTTTACTTTCTTTTTTTTTTTGGTTTTTCTTTTTGAACAGTGTGTGCTTTTTAATTTGCTAGTAGCCTAAAATATTTTAAGGCCCTGATTTGAATTTAGTAGTTAATAAACAGATGGTATATATGGTTGCTTGGAAGGTCTACTTTGTTTATAGGCAGCACACACTGTTTGTATATAATATTTAATCATTTAACACTCGAAACAATGTTCTCGTTTTATTTTTTTAGCTACTTAGAAACTAATTTGGAAAAGATTCTCATTCGGTATTTTGGGTTTTTTTTTTGTGGTTTTCTATTTTTGTGGAAAATATTGAACTGCGCTCAAGCATTTGAGATGTAAAAAACTGTAATCATGTTTTACTTTGAGGTTTGCTTTTTCTTTTCTTCTTCACCTTCATCTACCAAATATAGTATAATATAATACATAAAAAAAAATAACACATTGCCCTAGTTATTATTTAAATTAAGCTAAACGTTAGAGCCAGCGACTTAATATATGACAAAGCAGTATCAAAGTAAGATTCGCATAGATCGAGCAAGATCTGCCACACAGTTTAATGCCGCTTTCCTGTGAACAAATAGACACAAAAACAATATTTGTTAAAAATGGTTAACGTTTTTTTTAAACAGAATATAAATTCCTAATACTTTTGAATTTTTCTTTAATAGAGTACCAGGATTGCATCCAAATTATTATTAAATAGAAACTTTATTATATAAAACTTTCGATTTCTTAAAGAGTTTCTTCGATCATTTGAAATTAATTCATTGTACACTAAACATTGTTATATGGTAGTTCCTTGCAAGAAAGTTGGACTGTTTCAGCAAATCCTTAAAAGCTTTATTATCCTTTACTTTAAACTTTACTTTGATAATAATCAAAAAGATTGCCAAAATAGAATAATCCTTCACTTTTTTATAATGTTCTGTTTTCCTTTTTAAGTTGCTTTCGACTACTCGTTCAAGCCAAGCTTCGGAACTTTGACGAGGGATGAGCAAAAGTCCATTAAGTAAGCAGAGATTTCGGGTTATTCGAAATATTTATTCTTATTTCAAGTTTTTCAGTTTCAAAATGGTTTCGATTGACCAAGATTAGTTTTAAGAACGTGGATCATCTATCAAATTAAGTTAACCGTTTCTAAATAGGTTTTCCTTGTCTTCAAAGGCAAGATTAACCGTTTTGGGGCAAAGCTTTAATTAGTTTTTGTTTAAAAACGGAAGCCTATTGTAGGTTACTTAGAAATTATCCTCTATATATCGAATCGTTAGTGGTATTTAGAGCTTAAAGAAAATGCCTTAATGAAATCGTTACTAAAGGGGTATAAGAAACGCCTTAAAATAAATCTTTGCAAGTTTTTCCTGTTTGAGTAATTAAATCCATCAATAACTTTTACTATGAAAAAATTTGCAAAAAGCGAAAACTTTTTGGTGAAGCATTTTCATAATTCAATTGTTTTTTTTTTTGGGTGTTTTCGTTTCGGTTAGTACTTACATTCGCATGCCGACTGATGCAGCTTTGTGGACGCACTCGGTTAAATTCACGGGCATGCTTAAAGCATGCCAGCGAATCGTTCACCGACAAATGATAGTCAATCTTCTGGGGATTGACTGTAAGCACCAGGTTGGGATCCCTGGGGCACAGCTGATCGATAACCAGCAGTATGAGATTGCTAAATGGTATCGGCAGCACCACAAATGGCCGCTCGCATGCATGCGCTGTCATATTGTAGACAACGTTATCCTTCTCATTGTACAATGTGTACAGTTCCCGCTGCATATCGCACGACTTGAGACGCGTCCGATGCAGTGTTAAGTAACGCAGCCAGGCTGTATTTTTCACCTGGCTATTATCGTCATGCTCCGGCTCCGGTTCGGTGCCATTCGTATCGAGATACATTTCACCATAGGCCGAGACTCCGGGGGCCCAATGCATTAGTTGCACAATATACCACAGCGCTGTATGCAGCAGCCATTTGCCCAAACGCATCACATGGTAGAGAGGCTGTAGCAACAAGAAAGAGTATTAACAAACGACCAAATGAGGGGGAACACTGATGTAACCTACCGAGAGTAGAGTATTGGAGGCATTGTTATCATTCTTGGACTCAAAACACACCGCCTGATAGTCATAGACAATGACCCGCTTATAGACCTTCTCCTCCACCAGACGCTTCATGATCGCACCATTCACTTCGCCAAAGAAGCGTCCTGTTTCATGTTGTCGCGATGAGATGATCACATAGCCATTATTGTCCAGTATATAGCAGTCTTTGTCATCCACAGCACAGGCCTAAAGAATAAGCAAAAACAAACACCATTAGAGATTCTTCTTTCGAAAGAGATCTTCTCCTACGTTTCCTGTGATATTATGGAAGAGTTTATAAAGCGCCGAATGCTGGAACTGGAAGCCTACAACAGCAGCTGGAGCCGATTTGCCGCCTTCATTGTGGAATATGGCATGACTGGCAGTGACTAAAATCTCCGAATTGCTTTCTGCAAAAAAAAAAATACCACAAAGTAAAGCCTGCAAATTAAAGCCATCTCAGCTCATACTCACCGCCAGCATCGAAGGGCACCGAGTAGACGAAACTTTCTTCCCTTATGAAATGCTGATCTACAGCCCGTTTATACCATATTTCATCGATAGCACGTTTATTATGCTGACTAAATGTTTCACTGCAGAACCAAAGATTTAGGCAAACATTGGACTTCCAAGTCTTGATTAAGATCTTACCCAACTCCCGGCTCTTCGGCCATATTTGAATGAAACTCATGCCATCTGGTGAGTCCACTGTGTGTGGCCAAAAAGGCAACTGTCACACCGAAACGCTGCTTGAATTCATTTCTATATATGGCAAAATAGATGTGGAATTTATCAGTTTATATCTAAGACCATATAGCATTTTTTAAATATGATATAGAAGTTCATGATAGATAGATAGATAGAGAGAGAGAGAGAGACTTATGTTATATTGAGTTTACCTTGGCAGCAAACCCATTAGAACGGCTATTGGGCTTGATGCGCTTGTGCTAGATAGGTTTTTGTTTGTTGTTGTTATACATATATCGAAAGAATATATATATATATATATACATATGGGAAGGCATTATGTTAAAAGTTTGGTTTTGTTGTTTTTGTTTGTTGGGAAAAGTTACAGAGATTTGCAGTTGATAGTTTATTGTTATTGTTGTTGTTGTTGTTGTGGGGTGCAAAAAGACATTACGATTTTCATATCACAAAAAACATTGCAAATAAATGTGAGAAAAAGAAAGGCGTACATAGAAATGATAATATCGAGATTAATATGTGCTGACATGGGCCGACTTTCGTTTTAAATCAGCAAATTGGCCATACATTTACTATATAATACTACATAGATGTATTGTATAGGCGTTGACTGTACTTTTCGAGTTGATCTGATGGATGGATTATCCTTTGAATTGGCGCAAACTTACCCTTTATCGTCTTTGGAATTGAAACTGGTATTCTTGGAGAACCATTCGGTGACACGGGCATCAAAAACTAAAGCTTGCATTAACTGGCGATCGCCTGGAACATGAATTCAAATCAAATTAGTTTGCGAAAGAATCCAATTAAGTGCTCTTTAAACTACATTTAGTTGTATGTCTTTGCAGCTTAAGTTCAGGTAGGTAGTAATTATAATTATAGGCGGTGGTTAACGACTTTTGGACATTTTTAAATCAAGGGTTTATTGGCTAAGAAGGGCAGGGGTCATGTTTATTTGTTTTTGGTTAGCTTAATTTGTTCTATATTAGAGGGTTTCAACACAATCAAATGTGATCTACCTAAGTTTTACCTAAATACCAAGAGCTTTTTTTGAAAAACTAATTATAGTTAATGTGATTAGTCCTAATAAGTGGTTTAAGGCAAATGTCAAATCATATTTTTGATTTAAATTGAATTTAAATGGAATTAATGCATTAAGAGTTTTCTAGACGATTTTTAAAGCACATTTTTCTTGCAGTTTTAGCTGTAGATTTCTAGAATTGAAGAAACAATACAAGTCTAAGGCATCTTCTCTTTAAGCAATCTATGAAAATTGAGAGCATATAAATTAGAGATGGATAACTATCGATAATGAAAAAAGACAATAGTCCCAATAACATTTACGAAGTTTGTTACTCCATGCAAAAATAATTGATAAAACTTCTGAATGACAAATGTTTCTAAATGTTTTCCTTAATAATGTTAAAAGGAACAAAAGATATGTATACTTTTAGGATTTAATTTGATTGCCTTTTTTGCATCCAAGCAAGTAACGTTTTGAATACTATTCCGACTATCGACTGTTTCGACTATCGTTGGTTTTTCACTTCTAGTTTGGTTATAGAACATTGAGTAAGTGTATTCAAATGGTATAATTGAAACATTTCTCTGTGGTTCATGAAACGTATCCCCTGTTTTTTTTTTTAATATTTAGAGTCTGCTGATTTCGAATACGCCCTGTAGCAGCTCTATTTAGTAAGATGTGCAAATATTAGCTAAAAATATATATATGGATGAAGGACGCTACAAGAAGAGAATAGTTTGACCTTTTGAAAAACTTTCTGAGAAGTTACTTAGAGTAAACGTTGCCTGATGGGTCTCTTCCATCTTAAACTTGTCTATTATTTCAGATATTGAAACACAAATCAGAGTTAGTTAAAAACCTTACTTAAGGTTAGATTAAAACAACTAAAAATACCCTTGTGTAACATGCAAAAGTTGTTGGTTTTTTTTTTTTTTTTGTCTTACAGTGCAAATTCCTCAGCTAATACAAAAAATTGGGCAAATTGAATTTGAATAAATATTTTTGAAATATATTTAAACAAATTTTTATTTTGAGAAAAGTAAAACCTAAGTAGTTTGCATTTTCAACTACATTTATCAGGCATATCCAATTCAGTTTTTATTTTTTAAATTGAAATTTTGTTATTTTTAAGTGCAAGTGCAATAAATTTGAGAACAATTAAATTTGGTGCTATTTGTGGTGGATGAGTTGTTGTTGTTGTTGTTTGTTTTTTTTTTCGATCTTTCGTTACTCACAATAATAGCTTTCTTTATCATTGATTGATGGATAGCGGCCAGTTGATGAGTTGTTAGCTGTGAATTTGCATGAGATTCGGTTTTTTTGTTTTTGGTTTTGGTTTTCGGTTTATCAAACACAAAATGCATAACAAAGATTTCGAAAGAAAGCAGTAGATAAATAGAACTCAAAGCGATTTCTCATTGATGGAGAACCTAATGAGGAACAGTGGGGAAGAGGTAATTTTAAGGGGCGCGGGATTGGGGATACTTACAAAACATGGCCGCCGCATGCTCTGGGGGCATAGCGCTTCGACTCGCTGGCCAATGCCAGCCAGGCTCAGACATACGCTCCAGAAAAAACATAAGTTCTGTTTCGGGCGTTCTGAATGTCCTGTTGCTGTGCTTGCAAAATAGCCTGGCAAGGACAATCAATCGAGATTAGCAACTATTTATATGAATGGAGAAGCAATGTTAATCAACTAACCAATCGGGATGTATTTTCCAACGTTTGCCATCGAAGAAGCTGCGTATATTTGTGCCCTTGATATTGATACGATGAATTTCCTGTTCGGCTCGTATATCCATGCGGCTGACGCCATATTGCTCTGGATAGGAAATGACCAAAGTAAATGGAGTGTTCTTAATTGCTGTCCAGTAGTACTGACGCTTGATGCGAGCCACACGTTTCTAAAAAAAAGATAGATCTAGTTTAAGAGGAAGCGAGAGAGAGAGAGAGAGGGGGAAAAAGCCTTACCATTTCATCGAAATGATTCTTCACCAACATCCATTTGCTGCCAGTCGATTGATTTATTATAGAATCTCTTATCTGCACACACAAAAAGCTTATTCAATATCAATAAAATCAATAAATAATTATTTCTTACCGTCATTAGCACTGGATTAAAATCTCTGGCGGCTCGATCGTCATCCAAAAGCTCAACTTCAATCATATCAACGCTATTGTAAGCTGGTTTTAGTATATAACCTTGGAACTGTAACGCAACTTTAGTGTAAATGGGTCTCATAATTTAGTTACTTCTACTTACAATTGGACGAAAATCTGGATGGAATAGTACATAACCATTGTTGGTTACTATAAACGCATAGCCATTCACGCCAAGCTATAGAAATATGCAATTGGAATCATGAGAGTAAAAGTTCGCTCTGCGTTAGGACCCATTCACACTTACCATAAATGGCGATAGCAATTTTTTGATCTCATTAATGGGCACATCTGTCCCAGCCACGCCCAGTATATTGGCAATTCTTGTCTGTGCATGATTGAAAAGGTTTTTTTTTTGTGTTTTTTTTTTTCAACAAAAAAGATAATGCGAAAAAATTTCAATCAAATTTACATTTACACACAATAAATTTGGGGGAAAGGACATTATCAAAATGTTTTACAAGTACAGAGAATTATTATTGTTTATCTTGTTAAATGTTTTGTTTGTTTTTTTTTTTTTTTTTGCAAATACTGAAAAATGAATGCTAGTTAATAAAACAGAAATTTATGTTTTCGGCTTACACTTCAAAAGGCATTTCACAAAGACAAAAAATGAAATAACAAAACAAAAACAAAAAAATTCATTGATAAGAATTAGAAACAATGTTTATATGCAAATATATGAAGAAGCAGCTTAATTTTTGTTTTCTTAATTTCAATTTCAGTTTCTACAAAATTTTGATTGATGTTTAAAAATTACAATTACAAGAGAATTTAATAGAATTTTCGTTACTTGTTTTTGTTTTTTTTATATTTTTATTGTTTGCTTTTTATATCAAATTGCGGCTAATTTACATGGCTAGCAGAAGAGTAGTACTAAGAGCGTATGTAAATGCGAGAAATGATGTACAGCATGTAAGTAGGTATGTATGTAGGTATGTACGTATGTATGTATGAGTATGTATTAGTATGCGATTTGTATGAAATAGAGAAGAAAAAAAAGAAACATAGGTAAAAGGAAAATATCAAAGGGCTGAGGCATAATGTCGGCATTAACCGATGTTTCAATACCCTTGCATAGATAAAGTTTGAGAGAGTTCCCAATTATTTCCCATTATTTCTTCGATCTTAGATTTAGTAAGTAGATATCTTCATATTCATTGTTGGTTTTAAAATTTCATTTGTTTACGTTTTTTTGGAGAAGTTTAGTAAACTATTTTTGGCTTATTTTTATAACTTGGAGAACTTTAACTTTAGTTTCTGATCACTTGACTTATTGTTGAGGACTCAATCAATAACTTTCTAAAATTTTTAAGCAACTATTGTTATTTTAAAAAAAAAAGACTAATAATCAAAAAGTTTTCTTAATGCTTTAGCGTGTGTTTGGAATTTTTTGTTTCTTTTTGGGTGCAAGAGCCGCTCAAAGTAAAAGTTATTCCATCTCTACCATTCCTAGACGAAGAGTTTTACCAATTTTCGGTAATAATATATTTAGGACCCCAAGCATATTTATCTAGAATTGTTCTTTTAAAAGATGTTTGCATTAAAAACTATTAAGCTTTTCTTTAGAGAGCTAAGAAAGATAGTTAGGAGGCAAGTAATGAAAAGTCATCAGATCTTTTAGATCTTATAGATTGGCCTTAAGAACCGAGAAACTAATTTCCTTAGCAAGCAGACAGACAGTTGGACAAGCTTACAACAACTCGGAGTTGTATATATTAAACGAAAATACGAAAAACAAGCAATTGATAAAAGAAATTTCCTATGCAAGAGTATTTTCAATAAGAATTTACAGCTTTTTTTTTTTTAATTTTGTAATAGAAGAAATCAACTTAAAACGTGTTGTGTAAGAAGCTGTTTACAAAGTCACAGTGTATTGGGGGCTTTTAAAGTGTGTGGAGTGTGGGATAAGAAACGGAGTGTGAATAGGGCTTTTGGTTTGGCACAAAATGTGGTACAGTTGTGTGTGGTTGTGGGTGTGAGTGTGGTATTTGTTTGCGTTGTTTTTTTTGTGTCTTTTTGAGATTTTTGCTTCACAGTTTTTATACCCTTCACATTATTTAGAGTGTGTATTATATATAATTCTACACATATTATTATATATAGAGATTGAGACAGAGAGAGAGAAAGAGAGGTAGAGAGAGATTGCGTGAAACAGAGAGACAAAGAGGGAGCGAGACAATTGATCATTTGCAGCTAAGGAAAACAAAGTTGCTTAACTAAGGACAGTTAGTAGAATATTTTGCAGGTGACCTAAAATAATTTGACAGACGTCTTTAAAGTGCCCCTTAATCAATAGCATAATTTTTGTTTTTAGCGAAGCTCTTTTACACAGATATCGAGATATATATATATATATATAGAAAGAGAGATAGAGAGACAGAGAGAGAGAGAGAGAGAGAGAGACAGTGGGGATCAACACGAAAATCAAATTATACAGAAGAAAACATTTCGGTGAAGCATAGAACCAAGAAATATGGTTTATGGGCGTTTTTTTTTTTGACGGGTGCTTTTAAAAAATGAATGCCAAAAGTTGGAGAAAAACATAAACATTTCAATGAATATTTTTTTTTTGGTAAAACATGCCATAAAAAAATTGTTTTTTTGTTATTGATTTTTTTTTTTTTTGGTTTTTAGTTTAGTTAGATTTGCTTGCAGTTGCTGTTTGAATTGAATTTTAGAAACAATTTTACTCACAACTTGAAGATTTATTTTCGCAGCCGGATTTATATCGGTCGTTAGATTAATGAGCTGTGAATTGGTATTTTTTGATATTTAAAATCAATCAATTAACTATTTTGGAAATGAACTAAAAAAAACAACTTAAATAATGTTTACTTCGATTTACTGCTGTGTCCAAGAAATATCTCGAAATCATGGTTTATTCTATTAGAGCGCCTATTTTAATCTAGTTTCATTGTGGTTTTTTGCTTTAGTTTTTCACTACTCAAAGGAAAATCAGGAGCTAGATTTTCAGTTCGGCAAAACGTCAAGCGTCAAGTGGTGGTTGTTGCTCGATATATGCTTCATGACTGTTCAATCGAGTGCAAAAATAATCGATAATTGATCGTCCACTTTAAGATTGATGATCTTCATCTTTTTTAATGTTTTCTCTACTAGGCTTTAATATTCCATCAATGTCCTTTTCATTTCCACTCCTTATTTCTTATATGTAAAAATTAAGGTGAAATTTTTGATATTTCCATGTTGATCAAGAAATATTTGAACAAATTTCGTGAATTTATTGGACACAGTAGCATTATTGACACACAGAAAGAGAGAAGGAGAGATAGAGTGAAAGTGAGTTATAGTTAGAGAGTTACGAGAGGGCTAACAGCTAGAGAGAGATAGAGAGAGAGAGAGTTCCATTGTCCTGTGGGGGTCTGCTCTTTTCTTTTACTACTTCTTCTTTTTCTTCATCATATGAAGGGTATAAAAACAAGATTTTAAAATACGATGGCCATCCATTTTGTATTTGTGGATTGTATCCAGTGTTTTTGGGGAAATATGTTGATTAATTGGTTTTCTTGTTGATGTTGTTGTTGGTATTGTTGTTTTTTCTTGTTGTTGTTGTTGTTGTGGATTGTCCAGTGTGCTCTATAGGGCCTCCAGCACTAGCCTAAGTATTTTTTTTTTTTTTTGGTTTCCAATTACTAAAACATCAATTGGATATACGATTATAGTAATGCTAACACACTTGGATTAACTAGTTAGTTGGTGGAGGAAAGGGGGAATTAAGAGGTTTACATACGTTTTTGTTTCTAGACGTTCGCGACTTTGAACCAATTTGTTGTTGTTATAGAATATATATATATATATATTTATATATATTTGGTTTGGTTGTTTCGAAACAAATGTTTATAAATTCTACTACGGAAAATGCTACGGTAATTGAAAACTCTAGGCATAGCTATATATATATAAGTATGATATTATTAGGTATTATTATTATTATATTGTATAACGTTTTATATTAATAAAAAATTAATATATTTATGTAATCTATATATCGTTACCATTACCATTACCAATCGAATTGAATTTGTATACAAAAATTTGAGTTTTTTGTCTGATTGTTTTTGGAATTCTAGTAATCGATTGAGCCTAGTTTTAAGAAACACGAGAACATGATCCTAGATCATGTATGTATATGGCTAAAATTTTGATTTTAGTTACGATTATAGTTAGGATAGAATGTATATATATATATATGTCTATAAATATATATGTATATATATATATATATATATATATATATATAGAAATAGAGTATGTCGGTTAAATATGGTTTTCGGTTTTAGGTATGCATGTATGTAGCGCAAAGTATAACAAATTCTTTACTTTTTAGTTAGTAATTATATAGTAAGTAGTAGCAGTAGTTAGGTAGTTGATATATATATATATATATATATATATATAGAAAGAGAGGTGTATATATATATATAAAGATATATAGATAGATTTCAAATACGGATATATGCGATTAATTGGCGTATGTATGTATATATAAAAACTTTCATTTAAGAGCAGTAAAATTACTTGGTACGCAAAAACATATCGATTTTGGTTTTTTTTAATTAATTACGGTTTTTTGGTTTTCAAATTGAGTTTTCTGAGTTTTTGTTAGAATTTGGCATTATTGGTTTGTACCTCACGTGTTTGCAATTCCCAGAGTGCTTCATTTATTAAAACTTCTTCGGTGATATTCTGTGGTATAGTTGTGTATAGTTTTGATTGTTGTTGTTGTTGTTGTTGTATTAAGTAGTAGTTATAGGTAGGTAGGTAGTAAGTTGTGTGTTATATAAGTATAACGCATAAAACATTAATATATATAAGTAGTAGAGGTAGTATATAGTGAGTTCTTTTTTTTTTTGTTATAGAGATAAAGATTTGGTTTTCATTCTTTGATTGATTTGGTTGATATAATGGCAAGAGTTTAGTTTGGTTTAGTTTCTTTCTTTTCTTAGGTGGTCGTTGGGGTAGTAGTAGGAAAAGGGGGGAGGGGGAGAGAGAGAGAGAGAGAGAGAGCATAATGAGCGCGATATGGCAAACGTTGCGACGTGTCTTTGCGTCGTTATACGATTGTTTTCTTTTCTTGATTTCATTTGAGCTAAGAATTTTGCAGTGCTTATTGTTTTTTTTTTTGGTTTGTTTGTTTGATTTTTAAACGAGAGAGAGAGAGAGCGTGTTGCCTATTTGGACCACGCAATTGTCATGGAAGCTTTACTTACCGCATTCTCGCGTCGATCGTAGATGGGCATCGACACGGTGGTCATGAATTGGTAGACATTCGAATCCACGGGCTGGTTCCATGTCTGTAAAAAAAGTGGGGATAAATATTTCAATTAACTAAATACTTAAAATATAAGGATTAAAGTTAACTCTGGTAACCAAAAATAATGCGAAAGCTAGAGCATAAGAGATTTAATAGTTTAAAGTAATGTAGATGAGATCAAAGTGAACTAGTTCGTCTTAAGGCAAAAAGCACTAATAGATACCGTTTGAGAAAGCTCAAGCTCAATTTGAGATATTTCTGCAGCTCTTGATAACTTTGATACAAACCACTTCTCGGTTTTGAAAAATTAGAACTTTATAGTAATTTAATTGAAACTTCATTCATAAAAATCTCTATTTTGCCATAAAACCTTAATACAACTGCATATTGTAAATGCAGGGAAACTACTATTGGATTTGAAATTGATTATTTTGAGTTTAACTCCAATTTTCATTAATTGTAAACCATTGTATAAGTTAAATCGTCGAACTAGTTCTTAAATTCAAAGCCGGTCCCTAATGTCGGCGTCTTTAATTTAATGTATACCTAAGCTTACGCCTTGCAATCTTTAAAGAACTGGTTCTTCTACTGGTTACAATGTACAAAGACGCAGTTTCTTTAACTTTTCACCCCGCATTTAGAAAATAAAACGTTTTAATTGAGAATTGAATAAAATATGACGTCCAACTAAGCCCACAGGTTCCAATCATAAAATTTACGCTAAACTAGTTCGTTTCCCCAACTCACTTTGCCACAATTTAGTAGAAATTTTTTACAAATGATAAAGAAAACAATTTTCTTTTAGAAACTAAAGAAATTTTGACGTGAAGCTAAATTAAGGAAGAACTAGTGCACTTGACTTGTTCGATTTTGCTATTAGTTTTCTTGGAACTTTAGAACCATTCTTTTAGGAAATAATACATATGAGATAAAAAAGAAGTTTCACTCAAGAACCGGCTAAAATTTGACGTATAGAACGACTTGTTTTACATTTAATACTAAATTAAGCATACAATTTTAATTGTTCTCACTCACCTCCTTGGTCCGTCGGTAGGCACGTCTGGCCATTTCCTTTGGATGCAACATGCGATCCTGAACCGCCCAATATTCCAGGACGTCTGCTTTCTGTTCCTCACATTGCTTAATGTCCCACAAATAGTCAGAGAGCTTGGTATCCTAGATCATAGCAAAGTATTGTGTTTTTTTTTTGTTGTTGTTGTTGTTCTTGTTTGTTTGGTTGTTAATTTTTGTTTGTTTTTGATTTGATTTGGATATCAAATACATACTAGAGAGTGTATATAAGAAAAAACCTAAATAAAAAACTAACCTCAATATCCGCATAAACCTGCGTCCATATCACCGGATGATCATGCCTACCCAATACCAAGGGTCTAGCCATAACCGGTATATAATTTAACACCATCTCACGCACCTCAGCCGTATCACTGAGATGCACATAATAGCCCTGATTTTCGCATGCCATCCACCGTATATCATCCCAATTTGCCACCTCTTTGCCAATCAGATAGGTGAAAACACGGACCGGCCTATATGGCGGATCCCGCCAATTGTGCAATTCGAAGACCTCCCGATTATTTTCGGGCGCCCCGTCACCAATGATCATAATCGCCTGATTGCATTGTGCGCCGCGTGACGATGACTTCGTCTCTTCCAATATCTCGAATGCTCTTGTCAATGCAGCGGTATAATTGGCAATCGATTTGGGTTTAAACGATTCAATCCCTTCTTTCAGTTCACGTATGTTGCCCAGATTGGCCTGGATGAATTTCGAATTTTTGTTTTTGTTTTTTGGATTTTCAGAATGTTTGGTTTGTTAGTATTTTTGTTGGGGGGAGTTGATTCGTGTTTGAAGCCGCATCGATGTGATTTTTGTTTTTGTTTTTTTTTTTTTTAAAGAATTATTTGTTTTGTGGCAGGGGATAGACAGAAATTAATTGATAAACAAATTTGAAATAAAATTTGAGAGAAAAAATATATAGAAAAAATGTATATACTTGAATCAGTGTATCCTCGAAACATCCAACAACTGGGTTCACTTCCTTATCAAAGGTGAAGATGTTCACAAAGTCATTTGTACCTAATGTATCGAGTATCGTATTGACAACATGCTTTGCGATATCTAGCCTCTGTCCCAACATTGAACCAGATCCATCCATTAGGATAATAATATCCTTTGGACTTGTCGCCGCCTCCATGTACCAAGAGCGTAAACGGCAATCGTATAGATCAACCGGTACGTCCTTCTTCCATTTCGATGCAGGGAATTGACGCATAAAGCCAGTCGAACTGCCAAAAAATTGCCACGATAATGTTGGATCGTTTTTGTAATTATCACGAAATATTTGATCCAAATTCTCCGACCATTGAATCGCTTTTATAACATCCGATGCTGTGTGTGTGTGTGTGTGTGTATGTGTGTTAGAGATGATGAGTTTGTATGTGTGTGTGTGTGTGTGTGGATGTGTGTAGATGTGGCCATGTTCACAATAATGAATTCGGTTGATTCATGTCAAAGAAAAAGGGGAAGAATTTATATAGAAATATATAGATTAGTTGAACTTTTCTCTTTTCTTTTGTATGGGTGACGGGAAATGGTTTTTGGTGGTTTCAAAACTTAGACTTAATGTTATATTTGTACGATTACGAAACTGTAGTTTTTTTTTTTGTTTTTTGATTTCAAGACATAGCACAAGGCGGTGCAGGCGGTGGGTTAATGGTTTTTCTTTTTATTGTATTGTTTTTTTTTTTTTTGTTATTGGTGTGCTTTGTGTGTGTTTACTCTGGTTGTTGTTATTGTTGTTGTGTTTACGTGGCTTAGTTGGGTGTTGTACGGTTTTTGGCAAAGCATTCCGCGTGTCGGCATTTCAGTAAAAACATTCACAGCGCCCACGCATGCGCAACAGCAACGTACACAAAGCAGCATCGACGGCAGCTAAATGAACTTTTTAGGTACAGTTGTGCTCAGAGATGGGATTCAAAGTGGATCCAACTAAAGTTCTTTTAGGCAAGAACTATCAATCAAAATTTATTTATTAACTAACTAACCATTTTAAATTATTCTCAAACAGCAACAAACAAAAATTTAATGGAACTTTATCATTTTTTTTTAAGAACTTAACGATAAGCTTAGTGCTTGATTCGGAAGGCATTTTGAACCATTTGTATATCAACGCTAGATAAACCTAAAATAGTAAAAACAAAGGAAGAAGAAAGCAACGATTGTTCCGATATAACTCTTAAAAGTGTTGTTCCTACACTACCTATCCAAGGATCTATACATTTTAAAGATTGACTCACGCCTTTTAACCGCATCTTAGACAAGGGCCTGCTCCATCATCTGCAGTATGAACCTGTACTTAAGACCCAACTTAAAAAAAATTCAATGAATATTCCTCTAGCGCTTCTAAAACTCTTCAGTGGACTTTTCAGCTAGTTGAACTACTCTTGAATGGATCGTCCTCCGAATTCGCGTTATTGCAGTACTTCAAAGATTTGCTTCTAAAACTAAAAACTAAAATTGATCATCATTGAGCTTAGTTCCAACAGTAATTTTTGAAGGACTTTAGCACTTCTACTGTACTTTCCTAAAGAGTTTTAAGGGCGTTTGGTATGTTGAGCTTTCAAATTCCCATTGTGGTTTCTAGTGTTCCCATCTCTGATCTGCATGAACATTAGGTACAGTTGTGTTGTGGCCGAGGATTACTGCATTGTATTGCTTGCTGTGTGCTTACGTTTATTATTATTTTGTTTTTTTTTTTTTTTTCGGCGCGCATTGACTCAAGCGGTTTGGAAATTGAAAAAGAAAAAGTAGGCGCAACATACGACAGATGAAATAAAGAAGAAAATTGTTTTCAAACAATTGAACTAACTAGCATTAAAAATACGAGACGAGCGTTTTGTTAAGATCTACTTAGTTATTGGCTAGACAGAGACGCATAGTGGGTGGTGTGCTTGGTGTGTGTGTGTCTGTGTCGGTGGGAAAGCTTTACATAGATATAGACATATACATAGACAACGTATAGAGACAACAACACGCAGTGTGATAGAGAAAGAGAGAGCATAGAGAAGAAAAGACATGGATTATGGCATAGTATGTGAGCATTAGTTCAAACCTCGATCGAACACATTCACCGGCACATGCACCGAACTGACACTGAAGTTAACCGGAGTATTATGGAATTCCGGTCTGGGCTCCAATACCACAACTTTCGGTTGTACATAAATCAATGGTTCGCCAATATCCTTATCCATATCGGGAGCCGGTGTTGGTATAGGCGGTATCGGATCACCAGGCTCCAACATTTCTTTCGCATTGTAGTAGGAGAACATTTTGTCGGCCATATCGTTTTGATGCGACAAAGCCGTATTCTCCGCCGTGTCCATAATGCGCTAAAATACAAAAAAAAAAAGAGTTGGTCAACATAACAAAATAAATCCGTAAAGTTTGTGGAGTTTACTTACACGCACTGCGCTCACTTTCAGATCCATCATCATTTCAATTTCCTTGGCCATTGAATCGACTATGGAGGCTCCATTTCGTGATACTACCTTGGCTTCTTTGAAACTCTGTCAAACAAAGAAAAAACGATTTTGTCAATGCTACAATCGAAATAAATCGAAAATTCGCAACCCGTAATTCTTTTCATCCTGTCAATCCAAATGAGACGTTTTTAAAATAGAACTTTAAGTAATTTGTTTTAAAATAAGTTGAATATCTTATTGACTAGGTTTCATACTTGACTTAAATTGTGACCTTTTTTTTTCATAATGAGTATGCAAAATTCGATCACATCTTTACAAAAAGTGAGTAAATTATCTGTAGAGCTATTACAAGAACTCACAGTTGCCCTATTAACAGGTTTTGCTGATGTTTCTAAAACGGCAATGCTTTACCACTCCTTTTAAGCTTAAACCAGTTGGGAATTACAAGTAAGTTAAGCTCTAAAACAAGTGTTTCTTTATGATGTCAACTGTTGATATAAAGTTTTAATGACTAAAATTGTTATAACAAGTGTTTTTAAAGGTTTTTACTAAAACCAGAAAGTAATCTATCGGCATTGGTCTTTAAGAACTATTAAATGCTGTCATAATTGAGAAACCTTTGCAATGACGGCACTTGAAAAAAAAAGCAAAGTCAAGAACATTCTAGCGAAGCACACATGTGTCAATGTGCGAACAGCGGGGAATATTATGACGTCCCAGCGGTAAATAGTTGGCCTACATGAATATATAAGTAGTTGGGGCTTATATTTCATTTGAAAATCCAATTGCGTTGCCTAAAAATAAATTACAGCAGCTGCTGTCTGTCCTACGCAGTAGAGGACTGACCTCATAAAATGCCGCCAGCAGCCAACAGCAGCCAAATACATTTCATATAATTGCCTGGCCAGGCCAGCCTTTAACCCAAATACGAGTAACCTACCTACCTCCCGCCTTTTCATCCTACCACCAAGTTAACGTCCCTCCAACAGAGCTCACCCCACACACACACACACACACATACACACAAAGTAAACTTGCTTGGAGGGGGGTTCTAAGGAGTGTGGAAAAATCAATAGTACTCACCTCTTGCACCTCCTTGCGACGTGTGATAAAATCACCCAGATGAAACAGTTCCATGCCCAGTTTGTCGGCCCAGGAATGAACGCTAAAGATGCCAAATGGCAGATAATTAGTGTGGAAATCTCCTACTTTTTTTTTTTTTGATTGCTCGCTTACAGATTGTAGTTGATTTTCTCGCCAGGCAGCAAATTGACACCCGGAGCCTGACAGATGAACACACAGAGTAGAAGGCTCAGGCAGAGATGCCACCAGGTCCTTGTACAGGACCAGGCCATAGTTCTTAACTAGAGGAACCTCTGGCTGCTGCTGGTCTTGCTGCTGCTGCTGTTGTTGTCGTCTAATGATCGAACGCGACATAAATAATTCAGGCTAGATTTGGGTTGAATTTTTTTTTTTTTTGTGTTGCCTACTTTTTTGCTGCAGCCTTGCAACCCGTTAGCTAGGCTCTGGCCACCTGCCCAGGCCTTTCACAAGCATAATTCTCACTTTTAGCACTTTCAATTTTCAAATGTTACAAAATGTTTGCTCAATTTGTGAAATGAAACATTTGAAAACACTTTTTCCCCAGTTAGAGCGTGTGAAAATATTTTTGTGTGTGTAAAAAACTTTTCTCTGTATACTGACTTGGCCAATCTGACGTTTCGTTGACAGTTCTGTGTCAGCGATGAGTTCATCCTTTGTTCTACTGCTGTTGGAGTGAGACAAACTAGAGGGCTAAGGAGTGCGACAATAGCTGGACTCTTCTAGGCCTCTTCTACGCTTGCGTTGACATTTGTGGCATCTGCGCAAAGCCATTGTTTACATCTCAAAAAGCCCTACAGGTGTTTGTTTACCTGACTTGGCAGCTGCGCATTGCCTTTGTTGACACTCCAATTCTGACAGCTGTCTCGACAGCTGATTAAAACAGCTGAGCTACAGTGACAGCTGAGCTTTGCACAAGAGCTTTTTCCTGGGTTGCTTTTCCAAATCGCTAGATGTCGTTTGTTTAGCAATAACTTTTATTGTTCATAAAATTTACAACTCATAATCTCATGATCACCATTTTAGTATTTATAACCACCGGCACCACCACCACCGCCGCCTCCACGTTGACCGGCCACTGGTCCCTGTGGATACTGGGCCTCTCCCTCGTAGCTGACATCCGCATGGTAGCCCGTCTTCCAGTCGGCTGTATAGCGTACAACTTGAGTGCGTCCATCGGGCAATTGGACGCGATATTCACCAGTCACCACATCACCATCGCTGGACGCCTTGTGGGCGTAGTCGTTGGCCGTTTCAGGATCCTGAACGGCATACTCGAAGTCAAAAGGCATGCCAGGCATATGAACATGATCCTGGGGAAAAAAAGGTAGATTAAATTTGTTAAAGAATGCTAAACTTTTAAGTGACGAGCTCAACTTACGGGGCCTGGCTGTCCGGGAATTTGGCGTGGTGGAGTTGGTGGTGGCCGGGGACCAGGTCCTCCAGGTGTGGGTCTGCCAGGTGTACCGGGCTTCTGTGGGGTTTAAACAAACTTTTAGTGTTGGTTAAGGCAAAATGAAGCAAATTATAAACCGATAAGCAGAAATGTTCTATTGGAATTAAGTTGAGTAAAAGGTGAATTTTTTTGAAAAGATTATAATTTATATCTCAAAATACAGCGTATTTTAGAGCTTAGGATTAGCTTCTCAGCTGATCGTTTTTAAACTGCGTCGGCAGAACTCAGTGTTAGAAAAGTCAGTTGGGTTTTATAGCCTTTCTTTAGTTAGTTTTTTACTGGAAACCTGACCTCACAGTATCCCCATCTGAAGTATGACCATGGCTAGAAATTTAAATAGATTAAGTGAGTTGCAAATGCTTTTCCTTTGTAAACTGATCAACATTAGAGAGTATTCTCTCTGACCATAACTTGACTTTTGTGAAGATCTTCTTTCTTCTTGTAATCTGGCTTGACTTGGTTAACGTTTGAATATTCGTACGATTGACTGTTGGCTGCTTCTTAGTAACTTTTAACTAGCATATAACTAGCATCCAATTTCTAAAAAAAGGACAATTACATCTGATTACACTTCAAATTGATATGTGACGAATAACGATTGAATCCATGTCAAATACTTATTAACTTGTTTGAGGTAAACTCCTCTAGACTAAAGAAATTGTCTACCATTGTTTGAATAATTTTGTGTGCAATCCACTTGATAAAATTGCTGTTAGTTTTCAGATAGCTCTTACTTTGGCTTGAATTTGACACAATGGTTTTGGCCTGCACCCACCACCCTTTCGAAAAAGAAGAGAAAAAACCTTTGCCCAACTGACAAATGCAACATAATTTAGGTCGTTGTCTGTCTGACTGTCTGTCTCTTGGTTTGGCTAGACTGGTCGCTATGTGGTTTCATCAAAAGGTGATGCCGGCATGACGCGGTATATTTTGCCTGTTGCCTGACTGACTGGCTGACTGGCTGAGAGGCTGGCTGCCTGCCTGCCTCTTGGGCCGTTTGCTGGTTTGAAATCTTTTACAGATTGGCAACAGCACTGGCATTGGCAGCGGCAGCAGCAGCAGCAGCAGCAGCAGCAGCGTCAACTTGACTGATGAATGTGGCGACAAGCTTTTTGTTTGGCTGGCTATTTGCTTGGTTAAGAGGCTTAAAAGTCGAGTGAAGGGCCATAGCGCAACTTGACTGGGTGTAAAAATTATGACCATAATTAGTTGATGACTTTAATTCAATTTTTCGACTCACAAATGGTTTATTCGGCTCGGGATAGTCATAACCGTTCTTTGTGGGCGGCAAATACGCATTCGACCCGGGTGCAATTTGGGCGTAAACATAGGCAAAGATGGCAGCAAGTGATAAACTCTGAAAGAAACCATAAAAAAAGGAAAGAAGAGTTGTTAAATGTTTTTAGTGCAGCTTAAACCAAAAGGTTAAATTAAGCAAACTAACCCATAAAAAACAAAAAAAAAAAAAAAAACAAAGTGAACGGTTGCAAATAGAAATATATGTTTAGCTTAGAAGGCAGCAGATAAAATCGCGTTTGACATTCAAGTTTGCTCTGGGGCAGGTGCAAGAAGATGCAATTCAATGCCCGTTGGCAATTTGCTTCAGCTTAGAATGCGCCCGAAAGGCGTTTGCGAAAGGGCAAACGACCAGAAATGGCGAAGGTAAACTGAAGCTCACACAAAAAAGTGTTCATATTTAGACATGGCTAATTGACAGACAGAAGTCAACAATAGAGCAAGCCAAGCTACATACATACATAGATGCCAACTGGTCAAGTTCCTTCTCTCTGTCTATCTCGCCGTCAGCTACTGTCTGTCAGCTGTCTGTCGCTGTTTCAATTTGCATTCTGGCGTACAGCAAACGGCAAATGCAACTTCATCTGGCTGATTGCGGAAACGTTTAATTATAGAATATAATTTTTTTGTATGTTTTGTATGCTGATCAATAGATCATCGTTAACTCATCGCCACTGATGCCTTACATTGTTTGCTGATGAGTTTCTCAGCCAACACACCACACACACACACACACACGCACACCAGAACACACATGTTTCTCATATACATACATATGTCTACAAACATACATTTAAATACTATAATTAACTTTAGATGAGAATTTGTTTTTTTTTTTTTTTAATAGTCAAGGAGAGCTGCATTTTATGTGATAGTTGTGTTTTTTTTTCCTGTAGTTGTTGCCTTTTTTTTTGTGTGTGTGTAAAAATTTATAATTATCATCGAAAAGTTTTGTTTTTATTGTTTAACATTTTTGAAATATGTTGAAAGGGTATGCACCTCCAATGAAGTTTCTGAAACAGTAATTGAAATTCAAATCTCTTCTTCTGTCTTCTTTTCTAAGAGGATTCTGTAAGGCGCTTGTAAACATTTAAAAAAAAAACTGCCCAGCGATATCGATTTTCAGAGGTGTCTATCGAATTGATCCTCAAAAACGCATAAAAATACGCAAAGGATGTCAAAAGGGTATCTCTTAGTCTACTTTACCTTTTTTTCTATGTCGCACTTTTTGGGTTTTGTTGTTATTTAATTTAAATTAATTAACTCAAACAAATTTCCACAATTACCACAACAAACAGGGTGGTCCTAACCTTCGAGATTGCAAACAAAATCACCGTTAAATGCATTCAACTTGTCAGCAACAGTAATTTTGCATGTAAAACAAATGCAATTACCGTTAGCATTGCGAACGAGAATGGCCAAACGACAAGCAAAAAGACAAAATCCGTTTCTTTTTTTTCTCTCCCCCCCTCCCTCCACACTTCCACCGTTTTGGTTGTTTTTTCGTTTTCATTGAAAAGTAAATGATTTTCGTGTAAATTAAATAAAAAAGAGCCGAAAAACTGAAAATAAATTGCCTTTGCTTGACGACAGCCGAAAAAACTGAACAAAAAACAGATTGAGATAAAGTTGCAAGTTGAAAGATTGAGACAGGGCCGCTAAATAACAGAAATAGATGGAGATATACATAGATGCAGCGGCAGATGCAGAGGCCAACACAGTGGGCTCGGAATATTGGAAATTCTTTTCAAATCTGTTAACTATACCATAAAGCCCATAGCGTTATTTTAATTTCATTTTCTTAAGGTAAAAATATTTCAATTTTTAGTTATGGCATCTTATCTTATCTACGATGGATAAATCCTAGTTGGAGAAGTAAAAGATCATTCTAAAGGCTCTATTGTTGATTCCAAATACGATTATAATCAGTTTTATACACGAACCTTGACCTCATCTGCTATATAATATGATTTAATCCTCTAATTTGTAAGACTTTTAATCATAACTGGTCTATTAAAGTTACTACAAATACTATGATCAGTTTATAATGACTTTGATGCCTTAATTGTGGTCAAAGGTAGATTTTGTAGATTATTTAATAGGAAACTGATTTATGATGAAAAAGCTGCTTGAAGTTGGAAGTTCTTACAAGCGTAGAGCTGCGTACCTACCAAAATCCCACATTTCTATAAGGTTTCACCTTAAAAAGCAGTGTTTATCTGCTTTAATTTGCGTAAATAAGTCGAAGTTCGATAAAAACAAACATTTCACACCTTTTTTAAAAAAAGAAACTTTTAAAAATTTTGCCTAATCCAATTAATTTATATTGACTACAGCTCTTATGGCCCAGCCCAACTCAATAACTATAAAAAACATTCTAGGGTCCGCGTCTTGGCTAAATTTCCCTTCTCGGCTTTGTGGCGTGTGTCTTGGCTAATTCTTAGTTTTGTGGTTTTGTTCTCATTCGTAATTGCTTTAGTTTTTTTTTTCGCCTAATTCATTTGTAACTCTTATTGAAGGCCCTTAAAAATGTGACCTTGTGGTTTTTGTGGTAGGTTATTGTTAATTTTATTTTTTACAACATTTCTTACTGATGAGCCAAACATCAGAATTTTCCTCAAGTGCAAATGGCCTCATACATATTTATGTTTCGTATGCACATTATGTTGCTTGCATTGAGGCAGCATTAATCGCTTGCATAATCTAATAAATAAAACAATATATTATATAATTGTTCGATTACTATTAAGCTGAACACATTTTGTTTAATTAATTTGATTAAATCAACACAAGCATTGATGTAAATACTTGCATTAATTTATTAATCACGGCAAACAAAAGCGGAGAGAGAAAACAAATGCTAAAAAAATTTTAAATATTTTATTCTTTACACATTTTTTTTTTGTTTTTGCAGAACTATTTCTGTGCCTATGGCCCGCCCACTTTGCCACAGTCAACACGAGCATCAAGTTGAAGGTCGTTAAACGGGCAGAAACAAAAAAAAAAAAAACATTTAAAAAAAGGTAAAGTGGCAGAAAAAAACAATGAGAATTGTTGAAATTAATTACACTTGAAGAGCGCCGCAACAGCAGACAGACAGACAGACAGACAGACATAGAGACAGATAGACAGACAGACAGGTGATAATGATAATCATTTAACTTTACACTATTTCGAGCACTTAATGTACCATAAAATTCAGCTTTTCAAGTAAAATTTTAAATTCAATATTCAACTTCAATCTATTTTTAAAGTTCTATTCCAATTATTAGAACGTTAAGGATGATTGTTTGTTTTTTAGAAAGGATTGAGTTATTGTTATGACTTTCTAGTTCTTTATAGATAGATAGAAGGGCACCCATTTGCTGTCTTAAAACTATAGCCCAATTTCATGTTTTGGTTAAAAAAATCCGGAACCGTTGCGGAATGATGAAAAGCGAATTTAATAAGAGATCCTTTTCGAGACTTTGCTTAATTAATTATAGAAATAATCTTAGCTCTTTAATTGATGTTGACTTCTTGTAGAAAACTCTCGATAAATCCTTATTATTATTTGAAAATTTTTTTAATATAAAATTGACTACAAATTTAAACAATATAAGTTGATTTCGAAACTGAAATAAAGAAACAGGTTTCTATAATCGTTATCATCATAGTGACTATAATACAAAAACGATTTACATTATGAAAAAAGTTATATTTAGAAAATAAAGTTAATTTTCTAAAAATAATGCAAAATTGAAACTCACCTACGATTTGAAAAGTGAATGAAAGTGAAAGGAAGTTCAAGAGGACGACTATAAAAGATAAAGCCATAAATTTTGTAATTCAGTAGCCACAACAAAGTTTATAGAACTTGTAAAAACCATGCTGATTTAGTAGGTTGTTTTATAATAGTCATTAACTAACTAATAGAATAGAAGGGGGCATAAAATTGTTTGAACATTGTTATTATACTATGTATAAAGTTTTACTGATTGTTTCTCTTGAGACAGATTTTAGCTAAAACAAAAAAAAAAAAAAAGAATTTTTTGATCAAGTCTGGGTTTCTTTTTTGTTCAAATTTTATTGCATATACAATGCTAGCCTTAGGGGCTCTATTGTCTCCTCCCCCCTTCACTCCATGCCGCCATCACTTGCCAATCACGATCCAGTTCGAGATCGCTGCCAGGTTAAATTATACCGCCAAAACGGGAAAACTTGGCAAGAATTTATGACAATTGCATTTTGAATGCATTTCAGGTAAATGGCAAAGTGTAAATGAAAGATTTATGATGTGATTCAATATATGTAGAATTGTGTTATTTAATCAATATATAATTGGTCACATTTAGCAAAAGAAAACTTAAATTACAACTAAATATCGTTTCCCGCAGATGGTGGTTATTAAGTCATCAGAGGCTAGTGGATGCGGCACCTAAGACAGCATTCTCCAACGCCCACATGGAGATGCTGGGTGATGGCTATGGCGATGATGACTCTTAACGAGGTTTGGCTACCTACTTAATTTATGGAATTTGTGTTGAGTTGTTTTTTGGTTGTTGTTGTTGCAGCTGTTTCCCAGCAGCAGCAGCAGCAAATTACCAAAGTTGGTCTACAAAATAAAAAAGTCCCCTACATAGATGTTAGATTAACATGCAACATGCAACTTGCAACACCAACATATACCACACACACACACACACACAGAGAGACTAGCTGACTGCAAGTGTTTCAGTAGAACAACAAACATTTGTCTGACCTTTTCATCGTTGCATGTTGTTGTTGTTGTTGCAGTTACTTTGGCTGTGGCTGCGGCTGTTGTTGATTTTTCCTTACTTTGGGGCATTGAAATGCAAATTTGGCAAAAATAAAAGTTAATGGGGCATGTGAATGGCAGCAGAGAAGAGAAGAGAAGAGTAGATAGCAAACGGGAGAGAGAGATAGAGATGGAAATAAACCGCAATGCTTTGGGAAATGACTTTTATTGTTGCACTCAGTTTGTTGTTTAAGTCTTTTGTTACCACATAGTTACCCCCCACTTACATTTACCCGCATATATGTATACATATAAATATATATGTCACGTGCCTATGGGCAAAAAATCAATCCAAGCAAGGACAATGCCAAAGATCAATAGGCTAAAACGTTCATTTCAGTCACGATCCAAAACAATTGTTTGCCCAAAAAGAAAACGGAAAAAAACCAACTCCAACTTAAAGTCAAGATCTATATATGTATGTGCTTAGGATATATCTTTTGGCCGTTCTCCACACCACATTAACCCTATTTAACCCAGCATCGAAGGCATGCCACATGGAACGCCACATAAAAGTGATCATAAATTTTTGTTATGCCGCCAACTGACAGCAACTGGCATAAAGATATTAACCTTTTCGGGCAAATAAGCCAAAAAATTAACTAAATTATATGTTACCAAAACCATTTGGCCTGGCCAATAAGTCTATACTTATTTTTTGTTTTTTTTTTACAAGTAGTTGTAATGTAAAAATTTGCAAATTTGCTGTTTAAAGTGATATAAAAAAAAACCAAATTGGGTGGGTGGGGCAAGCACATAAAATATTAAAAGTTGCTAAAAACAAAAGAAAAGTATCAGAAAGTAAATTTGTGCACAGGAAAATATGAAGGGATTAGGGAAAGTAATGGTAAGAATATTTCCTTTTTAAGCATGACCACAAGATTTTAGAATTCAAATTACGAATTATCTTTAACATAAAAGAGTAAAGTAAAACTTTTTCATTAATTAAAAATAGTTTTGGTTCTTACATCGATTCCGAAACCCATTATGGATGCTAAAGTTAACTACATTTTTATTTCATGGTCAATTTATTTTAATTTTTATTTATAATTTAGTGCACTAAAATTTTATATTACTTTATTATTATATGTGGTATACGAGTCTTGTAAATGCAACAAGTGGAAGCATTTAAAACAAAACATTTAATTAGTAACTATTTATTACTTCACATAAAGATTCTTGCAAGCGAAAAACCAGTTAGACTGAAAGCCAAGGGCAAACTTAAACAAAAATCACTTTTACCATCATATGGAAAACCATTAACAAATAAATTATTTATGTTTTAGAATTTAGGAATTCTTACTTATTATGCTGTGTTTTGTCTCTAGCATTTTTATGGAGGAAAGTGTCTTGAATTTAATTTTAAGTGATTCAAATTTAAAATGCAAACTAAACAATTTTCATTGCTTAACTTAACTAGTTCTTGGTAGGAAATTGGCAAAGTTTTTTAGAAGTACAATTAGGAAATTGAACTAAATTTTAATGCCAGATGTTACCCAGAAATGAAAATCTAAAAAATTAAAATTGCCTAGAAAACAAAAAAAAAAAAGAGAAATAAAAGGAAACCGCCAAGCAAAAAGGAATACCAGAAGCAGATGCTTTTGTAATCAGATAAAAATTTCGATTTAATTAGTTTACCACACACACACACACACAGATGAACATAGACTGTGTGTGAAAGGGGTGAGGGGAGCAAGGGGAGACCATCTTCTACTCGGCCTGCTGCTGTACTTGCTCAAGCGTCATTACATTTTGTTTGATTTTTTTTTTTTTTGGGGGATTTTTTTTGTTTGCAGTTACAACAAAGACAATAACAAAAAAAAAACCGCATATAACAATTGCAAAAATGTTTTGTGCCCCAAACCGCAAAGATTGCATTACTACATGTGTGTTTTTTGTTGCTAATTTGATGGTTTGCAGATTGAGAATGAGTTGTCGATGATGATTTTGACCCCAAGGCTCAATTACCTCTTTGTGTGTGTGTGTGTGTGTGTGTGGAAAAGGCATCATCAAAATGAAATCTGGCAAATCATTTCAATTAAAATCGAATTTGTAATGCAACAAGAATCGAAAATTATGGAAAAATGGCAAAGAAAAAAAAAACCACCAAGCGGAACGAATTTCAAATGCTCTTTCAAAAATTTCAAAAAAATTGCCTGATAATTGAATTGATAAGTTTTCTTTTGAAGCGCAGCAAACAGCAAGCCAAAGTCAATCACTCTCTCGCTCTCTCTTGCAAATATTGTTGCCTCAGATTGCATTTTGGGCGCACGATTGGGCAATCTCTTCACACTTGAATTGTCAGTTATTTGGTGGAGTGGGAGTGGAAGCGGGAGGGGGAGCTGGAGCGGTAGTGGGAGAGTGGTGGCTAGGAACATCGTAATCAGGCATCTCTAATCAAAAAAGCCCCAGCATTCGATTGAACCATTGCAACGGTTGTATTCTGGTTGGATTCGTTCTGTAAAAATTACATAAATTTAGCATTTGCAATTGCCGAGGAGGCAAACGGAAGTCATGCAGCAGTCATCCAACCAACCAGCCAGCCAGCCATCCATCCATTCAGTCACCCATCGAGGCAACATTGTCTGACGAATCATCAGTCAAATATCAAAGTGTGCATATTTTATGTTTGTCATTTGAAATTCAAAAATTCAAAAGCGTGCCGAACTGCATTTTACCATATTTTTGGATGATTCTTCATATATACCCTTTGCCAAATAACAACAACAAGAAAAAAGGTCATATGGAGTTAGCTTAAGAAGGGCTATCAGAAGTTGGTAAAAATCATTTTCTATCCCCAGTTTTAAGAGCTAATTGTGTTTGATCTTCAAACTTAGCCTCAGAGCGTCACTTTAACTCCTTTTTGTTCAGATAATCAAAGCTTATACTAAAGCCAAAGTGCCTTTACTTTAGATGTTTTTAATTTTTTGATCAATTGAGGTTAAGAAGAAGAAATTTCCATCTGTCCATCATCATCTGATCCTTAGATTTCTAAACTTAATTTTCATTTCATTTAATTAACCAAACTGAATAAGTGCTAATCCTCTCAAGGAGAGGGTATTAAAACCTTCAGCATATAGAGAAATCTTTTAGAGTTTTCTGGCCCTTTTTTTCGCGTGCGAAAATGAGCAGCTGAAATCATTAATATGCGATGGGGTTTTGCTTGGTTTGTCCTGGCTGTAAAATTAACATGTAAAACATGCTCAGTGTCTGTGAGGCCGAGTTTTTGCCTCTCTCTCGCTCTCTTCCAAGTGGGAGGCAAGTGGCCAGCGGACTTTTTTTGGCTTTTGACTTTTTGTTTTACGTGTTCCCTTGGGCAGGCAGAGACTGCTGTTTTTGGGGCGTGTCTAGTACGGCTGCTGCTCCCATCTATCGCTTTACTCCGCTGCGGCTTAACAGAGAACAGGAACAACAAAAAAAAAGTCAAAAAGTTACAAGCGGCAAATTACACGCGTCTGGCTCACCTTCTCCATTTTGTCTCTTACTCCTTTTTAGAGATGGATTCTTCATTGCTGTCTGGTTGCTACCTTTTGGCAGTTATCTGCTTGGTAGACCAGACCAGGACCAACCAACGAGAGCAACAACAAAAATAAGGAGCCAGACATTCAAAAGTGGAGTTAAAGTCTGCATAGTGTCGCACCAATGCCAACAAGAACAACAACAAAAATTTGGCACGCCTTTTTTTCTGGAGGGGGGTTCTTTTTTCTGTATGTTTGAACCAACAACAAGGACGTTATGGGTTAAGTCTGTTTTATTTGTAGTCTGCTTCAGGGCGTCATTCCCTTTTGAAAAAGATATTCAACCTTTAAGCATTTAACTAAAGAGCGGAAGTGAAAGTTCTGTCTCGTCTTTTTTGTATTAAATATGCCTATTTTGTTGCCCTTTTTCGTTTCTTTTCATATACGAACATTCCAAAGATAATGTCAACTATAATTTAGCCTTACCTAAGCCTACATAAATCAATTTAGATGGATTCTGTAAAAAATACATATGGAAATCTTTAACAAAGGGAAGACAATGGAGTGAGTGGTTAAGTATACGCCACTTTAGCCAGAGGACAAACAACAAGTTAATTTTTTGACTTAACAAAATTTCGTTTCCATGTTGTTCCATTCATCAAACACAAAAATGTGGAACAAAGTCAAAGCTACTAAAAATAATGTTGGCTCTAAGAGGAAAGAAGAAAACTCTTCATAAACTTAAGAGAGTTTCGAGTGTTTAGGCAAATACACCAAGTTGCTTCCATTTGTATATATTTTTTTGGATTTCTTTTTTTTTCGTTGTTGTCGTTGTTGTCTTTCGGTACTTTAGTTTATGTTTCTTCTGTTTTTGGCAACACTTGTCGATAACGATTGCATAACTTGACTTGACTATCTGAAGTGGCGAAGGGGAAAGAAAGTCAAAAGCAAATCGAACAAATTGCAAATAATCAGAGACACTTAAGTGTGTGTGCGTAATATATGTGACACACACACACAGCAACGTACACACGTATGAGCTTGGCAACATCTGCTCGTTCAGTGAGTGGATCAGCAGATGGTGGGCGGGTAGGAGACGCACCAAAAATACGCCCAAATAAGTAGCAATAATATTTGATTATTTCAACAAATGCCCATACTAAGAAGGCAAAGGAAAACGGCGCTGGGCGGTTAGGAAGGGAATCAGGCAGCTTAGCTTAGCAGATTCTTCCATTTAGCGCGTGTTGGCAATTTTTTTTTTTTTTTTTTTTGCCTGCTCCAAGGCGCTGCTAAGTGAGGTAAATTGGTTTTCGGTTAGTATATTTGTAGTAGGTCGGTCCCTATTAGGTTCCACTCCCATAATGAAACCTTTTTCATCCTTTGAAACAAATGTGCAAATTGCCAGAGATTTATATAAACAGCAGCAGCATTATGCTTGGAATAAATTTTGGACTTGAATGCTTTGAAAAGTTGCCACAAATTACGAGATGGCTTAAATAAAGATTGCCGTTTTTTTGGGTACAAAGTGGAATTAACCACAAACAATTGCCTATAAATTTGGAGTTTATATACTTTTCAATTCAGACTTTTTTGTAGTCAGACATTCGTATATTCCTCTTTGTCCTTTTTGTTAAATATTTTTTAAAATTTATTTTAGAAATCATTGACAATTTTCTAAACGAAATATGTTGCTCATAATAGTTACAGCTAGTTCTTAAAAATCTGGTTAGTTCTTTTGAAATTTTAAATTCCTAAAGTTTAATATATTGCTTAAGATTTATCCTTTACCTTTTTTGGGGCTATTCAATAACGAATAGACAAAAAATCTAAACCAATTGTATTTTCTTAACACCTTTTTTTAAATTTATTAAAGGCATGTAAAATATCTCTATGTGAAGCAAATAAATAAAGAAAGTGAAATTAAACATTCTATAAAAAGTTTTTAATAATTTGCATTAACATTTTCTAGTAATTTAAATTCGAAAACTTTTTTTTTTTATTTTGCTTTAAAGTCTTAAATGCTGAAGCTAACGAAAAAGTTTTTTTTTAAATATATTGAAATATCTATTAAAACTTTCCTTCACTTTCTTAAAATTCTAATATATGTCTTTTTCTTTTTCTTTAATTGTAACTCGAATTCTATTGAAACAAATAAAACTGATTTGTTATCCTTTTAAGTTTAGCTTTAACAATTTTCATTAAAGTTGGCAAAAGTTTGTATATAAATGAATTTATTGAATACTTACAAGTAAGACAAACGATTTAAAGGACATCATTTTGCTTGTTTGTGGTTGTTGTTGTTGCTGTCGTTGTTGTTGCTGTTGTTGTTGCTGTCTTTGCAAAGTTAATCAAAACGAATAAAATGGCAATAATTCGATGCCAATTTTGGCAGTGATTTCGATTGTTTTGTTTATTCTAAATGATGATAAATTGAATTATATTAAATTGATTATTGATTGAACACTTTTTTTTTTGTTTTTTTTTTGTTATTTTCGCACACACTTGTAGAATTATTTTGTCCGATGGGATCAATGTCCTTTTGCCACTCACTTTCAAAAAGGCGTTTAGTGCTAAATGCAGCAGCGGGATGAGTGGGGAATCGGTGTGGGGTTGGTTGGTGGGATAAAGGGTTTTGAGAATTAATAGAAACTTGAAAAATATAACTAATAGATGAATAGACTCTATTGCCAACCGCACGAAGTACACGAACGTTTTGAATTAGGTTAGACAATGGAGATGCGCTTGCTTTTTATAATCGAACCGCCACTCGGTTTGCTAGATAGTCTCTTGACGCGGCTGCGCTGCTGGCTTCACGTTGCCAACTGGCAACAACAACAACTGCACCTCAAAATACAACAACAGCAGCAGCAGCAGCAGCAGCAGCAGAAAGGTAACGAAAAAGTTGTTTCAACAATTGAGATTGGAGGCAACTTTGGTTGGCTGGTGTTGATGTACATACATTCCGTTGCTATGGTTGAACTTCTAGATCATCTTCCTCTCATGGTGTCTCTCAATCTCACCTGCTCTCTGCCAGAATGACTCAACAATTGAGGTAAAAGAGCAAACAGCAATAGTCAAGATAAAGAGAGAGAGAGAGGAAGAGAGGCACAAGCAGAGAGAGAGAGAGAGAGAACAAGCGAGAGAGATGAAGTGTTGAAGTGAAAAATGTGGCAACAATAGTTAGTTAGATGATGATCATGATCACCATCATTATCATCATCATCATCATCATCATGATGATGAACAAGTTGAAATAAAAAATGAAACAAAATAATAATGAACATTTGGCGGATATATAGCAGGTTAAGTTAGACGCCCCAAAATGACTTCATTAAAGATTTGATATTTAAGTTTTCATTTTCATTTTGGCAGGAGGTTGGTTCTCTTCCCCCTCTTCTGGTTCTCTTCCCTCCCTTGGGGCAATGCAGTTGTAGCTAGCAAAACAAAATGTCACTGGGAATGTCAGATTTTTTCTGCTTGCCCTTTGAGAAAGCCAACAAGAACGACTTTTCGAGAGAGCAGAACGTGATGCGGCTGCCACTGATGGTGCTCCAACTTCTGTTCCAGCTCCAGCTCCAACTTCAAGTGAAAATTGCCAACGTGCTCACCCTTCTCCATCCACCTTTTCAGATCACCCCTTGGCGCTCTCCCTCCCTTTTGCCCACTGTCTGCAGTGTCAAAATTCAATCTATGACGTGAGGCTCATGCTAAAAATCATAACTTATATATCTATTGGCTTTTGGCTTCAGATACTCTCGAACGTGTGCAACGTGTCTTGTGGCATCTAGCCATCCAACCATCAACAAACAAAACCCATCCCCGATTCTTCATCCCACTTGAACATTTCAAGACTCAACCTCTTCCTTCCGTCATGCAAAAAAATTACCAATTAACCTTGAGAGAGTCAAAAGAAACAAAAATATAACATTTATTTAACATTTAATAACAATTAAAAGCAATCTATTTTCGATCACTGATTTCAGAGCTTGTTATAATTTTATTGAACACTTGCGAGGTGATTATGTCTATAAAGAAATCATACAAAAAATAAAGAGATTCTTTTGCTTGCAATGCAATTTAACGAATTCTAAATGCTCTCTTTCTCAATTTGCGTGAAAATTGTTATTGAAATATGAAGAAATCTTTTACTGGCTTTAAGACAGGTTTGTAAATGAAATTCTTATGACCAGGAAGAAACTTTACATAGGAAACTTCTCTTAAATCTAAGATAAATTAAATTCGCAAAATTTTGTAATCTTAACTTGATATTCAAGAGTCGAGTTATTAAATAAAGCGCAAATGCTTAATTTATTTTACCCTAGCAATGGGTATATATCTGCTAAAACTAAGAGTATCTATAAGGTTTTTGTGATTTATAAGTGGGCCTGATAGTCGCAAATTGAAATACACAAATATAAAATTTGCATTTTAAAAATTTGTTAAGCTCCGTTTTCAAATTACTTCCCTATCAGAGAGAAAACCTTGATTTAACATGGATCACATTGCAGAATACATATTGCCTTACCCAGACCTTATCTTTATTTGAAAGCCGTTAGAGGAAACTTCATTTTCATTAGAATTTTTGCTATCAAAGGGTCTTTAAGTTTAGTTTCTTAATTTCATAAGCAGATAATGAGTATTTGTTAGCTCCTTAACTAAGTGAAATATTTTTTCTGAATCTTTTTGCTTATGGATAGGATAGAATGACATGGAAAATGGTTACTAAAATATTGGTTTCTGGGGGTTAAGGTAAAAAAAATTCTACTCATTATAAGCAATTATCACTTCTTAGTCTTGAAACAACTTTGTTTAGTTTGTTGCGACGGTTAGGAGATATCAATAAAACAATGTTTTTATGCATTTATTTAATGATTGATTGTTTTGATTATTAAATAAAAATTTTAGTTCCACACGTCTTTCATTGGAATACGAATGATCTTTTCTAACCTCAAACACTTTAATGCTAAACAGACATATTTAATATATTTATTTTTTTCTCTAAGAAAGTTTCTAAAAGAAACGCTTGTCTAAACCCATTTAAATTAACAACAAAATATTAAAATGCTAAGTCCTTTACGGGAACTTACTAAAATAATCTTAACCCAGCAATTCTTTAAGATAATTTCAGTCTTCTAATCTTCCGGCAGTTGAAATCTTTTAAGATATTAGTTAAATGATCTATTTATGCCATCTAAATATATAATACCCTTTTTGGATTATGGTTTATTCCCATTTCAGTTGTTATTCAAATTCGTTTCAAGCGTGATCACTTAAACCAAATACCCTAAAAACCCCAACAAAAAGAAAAAAAAAACTGCTCATACAAAAAGTTGGTTAATATGTTTTTTTTTTTATATATTTTATATTTTATATATTTTTTGGCTTTTGCTTTGATTTCCGTGACACTTGACTGTGTACTTACAATAAAACGTAGGTAAAACTTACTGTCAAACTGTCTTAACAACATAATACCCGTTAACAATGCCAACCAGCCCACCCCCCTCGCTGCCTTCCGCTGCTCTACCATTGCTCTGAGCTGTTGGCAACCACAAAACCTCTTGGAAATTTCTTTGAGAAGCAGCAGCAGCAAATGAAGGCACTCCAAAGGCATTTTGAAGTGCATTTTGTGGTAGCTGCGATTACGAAAAATGATTATTTAAAATGTAATTAGAGCAATATGATGGGATACGATATATATATATATATATATATATATATATATATATATTTGATTTCATTATGTAAGTCGAGGGCAGCAGCAAGTGCAAGTAATGATGAAAATTTCTTTTGATAGTCGACAAAACTTGACATCAATTTTTTGTTTTGTTTTGAATTTTGTTTTTTTTTGGGTCTTGGGCAACTTTTGTTACAAAAAGTAACTTTTGTTGCAGTTTTTCAATCAAACTCGAATCATTTGTAAAGCGTGAGCTAAAAATAATTAATAAAAAAAAACAATTTTACTTTGGAAAAGTGGCCAAAAATCAAGTGGCAGAAGCAGCTGCTGCCTTTTGGCCTGCCTGCTCTTCTCTGGTTGACATTTTCATAGTTTAAGCTTTTTGCTTATTGAATTGTTTAAAGGGGAGAACCAGAATTAACATTTAACACAATTGACTCGATTTATATATATATATATATATTTTTTTTATTTTTTTTATTCAATTTTCCGCGAATTTGTTTTGCGCATTTCGTGCAACATTCTGTGGACCCCAAAAAAAAAACATAAAAAATCACCTGTAGAATCCAAAGAGGCGCACCTAAAAATGAGTGAATTAGAATAGCCAACTATGTAATTGCCGCATTTTATTGCCTTTTGGCCATATTTGCCATTGTTGTTGCCAGTCGTTGCTTTTCGTTTCTTGCCTTTGTGGTGTGAGAATGAGTAGTAGCTAGCGGTTCAGCGGCTCAGCGGCTCTTTGGCCCAAACATCGCGTCTCTGTCTTGGTCTTGGTCCAGACGTGCCAAATGATTTGCATATTTCTGTTAGGTGTGTGGGATCTTAGCCTTTTTTTTTTTCTCTGTTTTGATATTGGCAACGATTAGCGTGCGAGGAGGTCAAATGTCGACAAGGCATTGTTGGTATTTATTGCGATAATCATTTATTCTTGATCAATTTGAAAGGGAAAATTTCTAAAATGTATCAAAATTTTTTCATTAGGGAGAAAAAGAACATATAAAATATCGCAAAAAAATAGCTTCTCTCTATTTCAATTTCGACTTACAGTTTTTATTTTTTGTAGCTTAGACTAGTTTTGGTTTGTTTCTTAATTTCAATAGAGGACTAAAATTAAGCTAAAAATCTAAGTTCATTTTTTAAGGTGAGTTACTAAATTCTGCTATTTTTTAATAGCTCATACCCATTGAACTTAGTTTAGTATGAAAAGTTCAACTGTCACGAGTTCATGTGTGAAATTTCATGACATTTTGCATATTCGTTTTCCAATTACAATCGTTTAAGTGCCGCTACCTTAGCTACCGAAATAGAGGAAAATATCAAATATGCTTATGTGATGGGTAAAATTACCAAACAACAAATTTGACTACCAAGAAATGTTTTTTCACATCGGCTTCTTAAAAAAATAACATTTTGTTATGATAATTTTAAGTAGACCTAACAATAAACTTGGCTGTAGGAAGACCACAAATAAAAAGTGCAAGTTAGCTTAGACTTTTTTCTAAAGCATCGCTGACAATTTGTAGAATATTTTGAATATAGAAAAGCTATCTACCTAACAATGTATGCCAGGTTTCTTGATCGTTATAATTTTCCAAATGTTTTTTACAACAATTTAAACAGATTTGAAAAAGGAACCATATTTATACTCATTCAAACATTCAATAGAACTGGCCTTTTTATTTTTATTTTATATCATATTAGTTTTAATGAACAAAATAGGATTAATTTAGGTTTTCCTAACAAAAATAAGCAGCCACCAGGAACACTTTTTTCAAAAGAGAAATTAATTCTTTAATTAGGTTCCCGATAACTGAGTATTTTGACTCCTTAAGACTGATTCAAAACATTTGACCGTTTCTAGTTCCTCATACATTTATGGTTTTTGGTGGTAAAATAATCTTTCCAAAAAGTACAAACTTGTTTGTTGAATTATATATTAGACAAACAATTAAAATGTATACTTAAACAAAAAACTTGCCTTAGCAATTAATAGTGGTTTTGGGTTATATATTTAAATGTTTTTTAAAGTCTCTAATTATTTCACAGACAGAAGCTTTTCGACAACAAATTTCTTTTGTGGCCCATGAAGATTGTAGCATCTGGAACTAGAGTTTGCAGAACTTAAAGATTGGCTACAATTTTGATTGAAAACCTTTTGGATTGAAGCCGGGAAAATGGTCCAAAAATTAAAGAAACTTATTTTGGCTGTAAGCCTAATATTTTATGATGATGTTTGGTCGCTTGAGAATTGTTAATTAGTGTTTGGAATTTCCTAAATTCATTTATACATACTTTTTAATGTATTTTTAAATGTGTCGTTTAATTACTTTTGGAATTTTGTTAATTATATATAATAAGTATTAAAAATTTTATTTAGTTTTAACATTATGTAAAACTTTAGAACTTGGTTGTATCATTATTTCTTTTTGATTTGATCTTACTTCTATAGTCTCTGTTGATTGCTCTCATTATTTTCTTTGGAGAGAAGTTTTGCATTTCGTCTGCCCCAAAACCCCACCGCCCGCGCGCCTGCCCGCTGTCACTTGCCACACTTGCCACCATTTTTCTTAATGGAAATTTTCATGCGCTTGGCTTTAGCTGTTTCTCTTTTCTTTTCTTCTCTTTTATAATTTTTTTTTTTTGTGCTGCTGCTTTTCTTTTGGACAAATTAAGCGAATTTTTTTGTAAGGTCTTCCTTTTCTTTCTTTACACCTTCCAACAAGTTTTGCATCCCTTTGCATTGTCATCATCTTGAGTCGCTGCACTTCCGTTCATTGCACCCAAGAAAAAAGCAAAAAAAAAAACAAAAAAAGTTGTGGAAAAACTTTGCACCTAACATAAATCACATTTCAGCGCACACACAGCCCCGCCCCCTCCACACACACACACACAGAGTCGGTCACGCCCATTGCCTCTCAGATTTCCAGATTGTGTGTGCTTGTGAGTGTGAGTGTGTGTGTGTGTGTGGAGGGCAGTGAGGTTGCATTTGCATATTCCAATTTCACATTTAATCAATTTAAAGCAGACTGAATATATCCACCATATACACTTCCCTCCCCCTCTTCTACACTATTCCTCTCCCTTGTAGTCTGGCTCTACTTTCATTTTACTTATTTTTTTTTCCCTGTTTTGTTTCCCCATCATTTATCCTTGTTAATTTTTATTTAGCTAGCGTCTAAGAAGAAGAAATCACAGCGAGTTGTCTTCCCCCTAGGTCTTGAGGGACAAGAGTTCTTACCTCCCTCCCTCCCTCGCTGCCGTCTCTTTTAAGTCCTGAACGATTGAGCCATAACCTGGGTTGACTTGTTGTTTACGTGTTGTTTACGTGAAGAATAGATGGAAACATGGTGAAGTCATCTCCACCTGCAGTGCGTTCAGTGCCCTGAGTGACAACTGAAAGCGTTGCATTGGACGGGCCAACAATTTGCTGAGAAAGGAAGCAAAGGCAACTCGAAATGAGACACGAAATGGCCAATGGCCAAGGAACTTTTGGGATGAACTGAACAGGGAAACGATTACCTCAAACGACATTTGACACAAAGATAAGTTTAATTAAAGAACTAGTTCAGTTGGAGAAATTAGAAAATGGCTTAAAAGGCATAAAAAAGCTAACGAACTTTGTTCTGAACAAAAGCAAAACATTTTCGAAGATACAAACCCACCACATCTAATTAGTGATAGGGGTTTTTTTTTTTTTGGCTTAAGTTCTTTGAACTAGTTCATTTTAATGTGATTTACTTGAATTTGAAATGCTCACTGCAATTACTAGTAAAATTTATCTTAATTATAACAGAACCTTCTAAGACTGAAATTTATAATTGACAATAAACGATTTCAACCATATTATGGACCACTTTAAATAGTTTTTATTGTGATTTAGCAGCTACTTTAAAAAGCTTCATATATATTCTATTAAAAGAGCACAACAAAACAGCCTAGGCTAGTTTCCTATATAAAAATGGGCTACTTGGAACTAGTTGCAAAAGTGTTTTGAGATTTTCGTGTATCTAAAAACTTTGTAGAAGAAACCATAATAATCGTCTTTCTGGTTCTCTACGATTTTGAATTAATTTTCAGGCTATTTTTAACATCTTAACGTTTTATTGGAAACTGTCTTATTAGTTTGCTTAGTTTACTAAGATTTAAGATTTAAATAATGGGACTTGCATTTCATGGAACTAGTTCTTGTAGTTCTTAACGGTTTTTTAATCTACTAATGCGTGATTCAATTAATACTTGGCCAAATGAGTCTCAAATTTGCCTCAACATCTTTTTGTATGATTTCGCTTTCAACTTTTCTATATATTTACTTGTTTTTTTTTGGAATTAGTCAGATATCTCAAAGTTTCATTAAGGTTTGGCA
This sequence comes from Drosophila nebulosa, assembly GCA_024703675.1. Lineage (NCBI taxonomy): Eukaryota > Metazoa > Arthropoda > Insecta > Diptera > Drosophilidae > Drosophila > Drosophila nebulosa. The sequence goes on along the minus strand of CM045725.1, from coordinate 7,345,275 downwards.
CCACTTAACATAAATTACCTCCATCGACCGTGCAGATACATAAATATCTAAAGATTAGAACTTATAATTGCATCTGACAATTCGCTCCCACATTACGATGATCATTTGGAGGAAAAATGCGAGAGAAGCGAAGCCGACCCAAGCCCCGTTCGTTCATTTATCAAAAACAGCTAACGTCAACCTTTAGCCAAGTTTCCAAACCATTTGCCACGCCCCACAGACTCCGCATTTTGGCGCTTATCAATTGTGGAATATTATGCGAGCAAAAGAGAGAGGTAGAGGGGGAGTCACCAAGTTGGCTCCATAACTTGCCAACGAAACTGGCAAAAAGGAAAATCCAAAGCATTTAACTTGCAATGACAGGCATCGGGAGAGGCACGGCACGGCACGGCAATGCACCGCACGGCTCAGCACCAGCGTCCCGTTCCCGTACTCCTGCCATCTTCTTCTTCTAATGGTCAAAAAAACTTATCGTCAAACTTAAATGGGATTTTATTATCGTGAGCCAAAAAACTTCTTTTCATATGCCAGGCAAAAGATGGTAGGAAAAAAAAAGAAAAATATTTTCGACCAAACTAAAATAAAATGCAAGAAGAATATATATATATATATTTTTTTTGTGCCTAGGCTTGGCCTAAAGTGTCTCTAGCTAGATTTACTCAACATTTTAGTTTTTCACAGCTAATGCGCTGATTTATATATATATATATATATGGAGAAAAATTCCATAATTATAATGCAAAAGATTCCCATGAATTGTATGAATTTTGACAAAGTCTTGTTCTCCATTTTTGCGTTTCTAGGACAACCTTCATAAATCTTTTTGTAGCATGGACTTGTCAAAAATTTTAATTAACCTAACAGAATTGCCAGAATTGCTTAATTATAAAATAACAATTGCAACAAAAATGAGAATAATGAATGAAAAACGCATAAGAAGTGCATCAACAACTCGCGGGGTTGGCAATTAATGTCAATCATGCCACCAACTCTCGACTCTCGACTTGGATAGTCACCAAAATTGGTTAACCCAATGAAGATGCAATATGCAACATCACGATGATAATGATCATCATCATCATCGTGTTCATCATTATGAAGATGATGCGGAGCATGTGTGGAGCTGATGTTGTTTTTTTTTTTTGATTTTCGAAAGGTATTTGCTTTTAGAATTTCAAAAGCAAATCATTTGGTACCTACCTTTTTAATGTCAAAACAATTAAACTGTCGAAAATTAAAAAAGATCATGTTCCTAGAAAATATTTGCCAGCATTTATTCACAGTCTGTCTAATAAGTATGCTGACTAATAAGCACTTTTCTAGTTAGCTTTGACCAACTCTCTGATAAATGATAAATGTTTCAACTTAAACCATTTTATTATGCAATATTGTCACTCAATCTTTGAATTTAAATAAATATTTGATAAGAGTGCTGCTAGATCTTTATGAACAATCTTCAACCAGTGTGGATATGTCTTTATACAGATTTTTACTTACAATTCGATTCGCATTACTAGCTAACATGATGGACTTCGCATTGCTTTAAATTACCACTCAACTTTTTTAAAGATAAGATCTTAAAATGCTTATTTCCATTTTTTCGTTCTTTATTATCAAGATAAATAGAAATTTCTTTCATCTGGAATTTGCTAGATACGCATTGCTAATTGCTGGATTACCCTAATATCCGGATCAATTTGGTCCCGAATGGATGTACCAATTTATTAAACTGGATAAACAAATTTGAGAAATAAGAGTCTTGAGAATTTTGATATTTCTTGCATAAGTACATATGTCTATGAATGTTGAGGGCAAAGATACTAAAAAGTAGACAATATTTTAGACTCTTAAAACGTTTGCTGGGTGATCTTGAGTATCTGGCAGATGTTTGCTAGGATATGAACAAGTAATCGTCGTTCTCTACATAAAATCGAAAAGGTGTCATAAAAAAGTCGCCTCAAAAACTAATTATATAGATCCTTTTGTTTCATATGTATATTATTATGCATATTTATTAATGGAACACTAAGCTATTTCAAATTTTACATATATGTGTTTCGAAGTGTGCGTTTAATCGTTTGTAAAAAGGTTTAATTAAAATCTTTCTCATTCAAATTATTTATTAGTCTGATTTCGATGTCAAGTTTGCAACGCACAAAAGAAGCATTTGGAACTTTTGATTGATCTTCTTAAATAAATAAGAAATTTTTGAAGCTTTTTCAAGAATATTTTGTGAGAGATCTTCCTTAAGTATGAAGACTAAGCTTAATCACTTCAAGAATAAAGTTCTTTCTATCTGTTTATCAAATTGTGCTCTCAATAAACATTTTAACTTGGAAAATGGCTTCAACTAGAACTAGTTCCTAAGAGAAAACATTACAAAATTAGTTTTAATTTTTCTTAGTGGTTTAGTGAGGCAAAAAGGACGAAATAAACGCAGTAAATAAAAGCTTTTTGGTTAGCTTTTTAGCAGTCCAATCCAGCAAAAGGTCACTTGCTGATGTCCTAGTGAGGTCACAAATTAATTCGCAGCTCAAACAAAATATAAATAGCTTTTTAGCTATCGCCAAATTTGCTTTAGGAGGAGAATAGGAACTGATTCTCAAGGCAAAATGTTGCCACACTCGATTCGGGGTTTATGTTTCCTTTGTTTGCCCACTTTAGTAGCTTGTAAAACTTAGAAAAAATAAACTATTAGATATTGTCCAACAAATTGCAAGCGAATTATTAGCCGACTTCCGTGGACTTTGTGGGTCTCACTGTGTGCGCTACGCTGCCCCATGCTAGTTAAATTAGTTAATGAGCTCTGCATGAGGAGTCATGAAAAACCGCAAAACCTAAAAAAGAAATAACTTTTGTAGCAATAATAACAAAAAAAAAAAAAAAAGGTAGAAAAAACGACCAACTACAAGAGAAATACCAATGCAAAGCAACTTTAAGGTGCGGATGACTTTGACTGCACTCGGAAAAGTGGCAAACAAATTGGCCCGAAAAGACTGGCAGACAGACAAATAGAAATAAGCAAAAGAATGGAAAAGATTTGTGTTTCTACAATTGTTAGCAACATTGAACTTTAAATGGTAGCACAGAGACAGAGAGACAAATGGAGGTAAAACACATGTGTTTCGGTTTGTTGTTGTTGTTGTTGTTGGTAACTCGATTCGATCGAGTCAATCGAAATCTGCGTATATACATATCTGCGATGACATCCATTGGAAGTCAAGTACATCACGCTGATGATGATGATGAAGATGATGATGATGATGAGGATGATGGCTTGGATGATGGCTTGGATGATGTGGCGATTTTCCAAGCTAGAGCCAAGCCAAGCCAAGCCAAATTAATTAAAGTACAAGCCATACAAATGTCGAGTAGCTGGTTTGACCTTCACTTATACGATGATAAATGGTTGGCAAAGAAATTTTTGCTACAATTTTAATTAAAAAGGCCGCCTCAAAAAAGATCAAAATAAAACAAAAAAAAAAAAAAAACAAAATTATTAAGCGGAAGCAAAAAAGGCCATCCAATGCGCTTGAATAATTGTCTAAGAGGATGGGGTAAGGGGGGCAGAAAAAAAAAACGCATCAGTTAAACGCACAATAATAAATTAACGAAAAAAAAATTAGTTAACCGCGTCAATTATGGCTAAAATTGAATTCAAAGCGCATCTGCCGATTTCAAGGTTTCCACCTTGTTGTGCGTGCATGCGAGTGTGTGTGTGTGTGTGTGTGAGTGTGTGCCCCTGCTAACTTGTTGAAAGTTGTTTCATTTTCACATTTTGTGTGTACTTGTAATTGTAATTAAACGGCTTGGCAATTGATAAATGATTTCAACTATTTTCCATTTAAAACGCAAATAACACAAAAATGTTCAATGGCTAATATTGATTTAATTTTTATTTAATTTCATTGGCAGTATAATAAGTTGTTTTTTTTGTAATATTATTATTGGTTATTATTATCAATATTATTGCACATTGATCCGGACATTTACGTATTTGTAGCAATTAGGAAATTAACAAATCTAAATAACAACAACAAAAAAACATTTTTAAAGATAACATTCATTTTGTGTAAACAAAGCAAGAAGTAGCAAATATAATTTGTTCAAATTTTTAATCGATAATCGGCTAAACATTCTTTTTTTTTTTTGTTTTACGGTTTTTTTTTTTGTAGCCAATTAAAGATTTGAAATTTTGAAATTCACAGTCTTTATCTCTAGCGTAAAATCAGAACTTTGTTGGCAATATTTTCAAAAGAACTTAAGTTTTTATATTTTCTTTACATTAATTTAAATGAATTTCATAAAAAATATGGTTTCAATTTAAAGATTAGCTCAGCAAAGAAGTAATTTTTTAGGGAGCGGCGTTTAATTTGCTTTCTGTTTAGTCAAAAAGTTAAATTTTGGTGTCTTAAAATCAACACTTGCTCTAATTTGTGAATTTTAAATCTTATAAAGGTAGCAAATATGTGACATTTTGCTTGGCTGTTATGATTTTTAGAAGAATTCGATGATTTTTCAATTTATTCATTGCCTTTTACGGGTTTTTGCCAAAGTCCCTTGGGAAACGAAGCCCGACACATTCCGTTTTCCCATATCTAAACGAAATATGGCCATTTCGATTTGCTGTATTAAAATGGCTTGCTTTATTATTAACGCAATAATTTTTCCTTACGATGCATTTTTATGATAGAATTGATTAATTTGAAAGTCGTATTGTTTAAAGGTTATTTTGATTAGCTTCAAATTATGCATAAAAATCAATATCTAATAAACATTTTTTTTTAGTATTATTTCGGACTGACAACTTAAAGTTAAAGCCAAATTATTGTTTATCAAGTGTTTGCCAAAAAATTTCTTTGAAGATGTTTATTTACCGACAATTGGCAGTAGTTTAAATTTTATGTCTCGGTTAAAACATTTGTGTGAAATTATCTCCTAACTTTTTATTAGTCTCTACTTCATCTTTCTGTTTTACTTGTTAGAAATCATAAATTGTTTTTTAACCGTTTACCCTTTGACTATTTGGGCCATTTCGTCCAATTGACGAAATTCTATAGCCAAATAGAAAACACCTTTTCCACCTCGCTTAAGCAACAATGTCAAGGACTGACTCTCAAATGCTGCAGACAGAGAGTAGCCACATCTAAATGATAGATTTATTTTTTGGATTATAACATTAACAACTAACTTATTTACATATATTAAGTATAGTTCCTATTGCACTTAAAATCCTTCAAACGTTTCCTTGTGTATGTATGTATGTGTGACTCAATGCTTGCCGCTCTCGAAACTCACATCCGCATGAAAACCCGTATCATCGGCATGATAAATGACATTCTGTATGCGTCCATCTGGCAATAGTATGTGATATTGACCGCGTGTCACGCCATGCAAATCACGATTTTGCTTATGTCCGAAATCGTTTCCAGTATGAAAATCACGTATGCGATAACCGAAAGCATACTTTGAGGCGTACTGCTGCAACTGAAATGAAACCAAAAAAGGAAAAAAGGGACATACATAGCGAGAGAGAGAGAGAGAGAGAGAGGGAGGGAGGGAGAAAGAAGAAACGAGCAAAAGTTAGTTATGCTTGTAAGTAGTTATGCATATATATATATTATATAGAGAATATATACGATTATGTTCAGTAAACCGATAAGTTGCATCTGCAGACACAGAGTATTGAATTGACAATTCGTGCGGATGCCGAAAAGTATGCAAGGCAAAATGTATTAAGCTCACTGTCATGTACAGTTAAAAACAGCTACAACGAACTAGCAGTGGAGCAAAGACAGCGCAAGCAATATGAAACGACGACAACTGCAGTCAAAATGACAAAAACAGAATAAAAAAGACAATAAAATAGATAGAATAAAAATATAAAAGCGAATTTTTAATGCTCTTTTTAAAGAAGAAACTGTGTAAAAGTTAGTTTACTTCTTGCTAGAATATAATGTAAATGTTTAAAAGACCGGAATCTTAGAGTTAGTAGTTTGAAAAGGTGAAAAATGAAACTAGTAGGATTGAAACTCCCCATATTAACATTTTTTTAACCTGGTTCCATGTAAGTTTTTTTTTTGGATTGCTAGTAATATATTGTATGACAAAATTTTGAAATGTGTATATACATTTTACAATAGATTCAAATTCTATTAATATTAATACTAAAATGCCAACATGAAGGTATTCGTAGCTAGAATTCATTGCGAATAAGTACCGAATTTCTTTGCTGACTCGAAATCAGTTTTGAAAGCCAGAATTTGCCAGTTTGGCAATAGAAAGTCCCCTATAAGAATAATAGGGATTGACATCTTTTATTTAATAAATTTTCATTAAATTCTTTAAAATTCTTATAAATATTCCATTTAGATTGTTCTACTTTTACAAAAACTATATCTTCGGTTAGTTGTAATTACACTTTCTAATATCCTTTAACATTTGTATATATTGTTTCTATTCCTTATTTTTTTTCAAGGATAACAATCATAATCGGTTGAAGACCATTTGGAAAGTGAGTGTATAAGCCCAAAGCAATGCTAAAGCCAATGAAGTGCATAAGAGAAATTGGTAGATGTTTTCGCTTCACTTTTTTTTCGGGTGGAGAGGATGAGGCTGAGGGAAGAAGTGAATAGATTCTATAAGAAGTTTACTTGACTCAAGTGATGATTGGACTGGGAGCTGTGAGGCCTGAGATGGCTCTTCCACACTGCCATTCCCCATTTCTCTTGGGTGTAAAATGGAGATTGGAATGGTGTTTTTTTTTTTTTTTTTTTTGGGGTTTGGATTCGGATTTTGTGTCACTCACATGACGCTTTGTTATGCAAGCGATTGTAAATTGTATTTGAGGCAAGAGGCGCGTGCGTAATGAAATTTGCAACAATATACAAAGTCCCCGAGCCCTCCCGCCCCGGGTATGTCCCCGGCAGTCATCATGGTCTTTATTTTGTATGTTGCATAGATTTGTTTTGTGTCTCGGGTTGTGTCGTGAACAATTTTGGGTTTTGCCTTTTTATTGTTAAGTATGTATTTGCGCTTCAAGATGAAATAAAATATGCGAATGTGAGCCAAAATTATGGTAGGAAACATGTGTGTGTGTGTGAGTGTGTCTATGTGTGTGTGCCAGTTTCCGTTTCCGCTCATTCAAATGCTTTCTCCCTCTTCTTGTTGACGACAATTGTTGCCAACTTTTGCTACATGTTTTTGGTCTACTTTTCAGTTTTTTTTTTCTCTCCCTCTCCATTTCTCTCTTTGCGGTTTTTATGGCCTAGAAGGCGGCTAACACAAGAGATTTGTGTGCGTGTGTGCGTGTGGTGGGCGTGGCAAACTTTTTGATATGTTAATGAGTTGTAAATTAAGTTTAATTAAGTTACATTGTTGGCGAGCAAGAAAAAAAAAATATAACCAAAAGAAAAGTTTGGCAAAGCTTAAGGAAATTTATGGCCAAACAGGGAATGGGAGAAGAGAGTCGGAATAGGGGGGCTGGAAGCTAGACTATTGTGAGCATTTGATTGGCATTCATTTTATTCACTGAAGATTTCATTTAGAGATACATGTTCAAGTTGAAAACAAATTTAAAGCCTTTACTACTAAATATTCATTTAATTAAGCTCAGTCCCCTATATTTCCCCTCCCTACCCCCATCCACCCACCATCAAATCAGCTTCATTCTCGAGCGCAAAAACCACAAGCGCTTTAATCATAATTAACAAATTCTATGGTCCAGCAATTTGCCAACATTTGCACTTAAATTTTTATCATGCTTTTACAATTTTTCCTGTTAATGAAATGCAAAAGAAATATTTCTGCAATGTAAGGGACTAACAAGTGGTCGAAGGGGGAAGGAAGGGCAGGGGGGGGTGGAGCTGAGTGGGAGGCGTTGGGGCTGCAAAGTGTGCGAAGTCCTTCATTAACAGCCAAGCAAAATGTTAATAGATTTTAATTTGCAAAAAAAAAAAAAAAATAATAATAAAAAATAAGCAAAGTAGAGAAAGCCAGAAGAAGACCCGCCCCTTCCAACGCCCTCTGTTGCTCTCTGGTGGGAGACCATCCTAGATGGAAAAATGCAAATAAACCGCGTTGCCGAGCAAAATATGCAAACATTGTTATTCCGCTTGATTCTGGCAAGTTTTTTTTTCGTTTTTTTTTCGTACTGAAATTCATTACAAATTGATTTGATTTAGGTGGAACATAATTACAATGCAGATGAAACATGTTTCAAGCGAATTGTGCAGAAAACGTTAACTGCAGGGGCTCACCTATCGACCTATCTATACTCTAGACTGAGAAGGACTGATGCTCAAAAAAAAAACTTTGGTCACACTGTCAGCCTAAAAGCATTACCTTACCCTAAAGACTTCCCTTACAAGATGAGAATTTCAAAAGCTTTGCAGATAGCCAATATACCCCATACCTTATATAGGGTATAAACAAGAAAGAAAAGATACAAAAATCGCTTAATATGATGGATGGACCAGAATAAGGCAAAAGGTCAGTCAGTCGGTTGGATGGATAGATGGATAGCTGGGGGGGCCTGATGATGGAGGTAAGCTTTTTGGTTCGCTCGGACATTTGGTCGATGGGATGGCAAAATGGAAACTTTTCTTATTGGTATATTTTGTTTGCAGGCACTTTTTGCATTTAACACGCCCGCTCAGCAGCGAATTTTGTGCAACGACAACGACAACGACGACGACGACGAGTCGAGTGCAAAATGCAATTTGAGGCCAAACTACGTGAGTTCGTTTAGTTTGAAGTGATGATGCAGCAGCCAGAGGGGTTAGGGATAGGGGCAGAGCAAGCGGATTGTCCGAAAAGTATGCTTTGGCCAGAGCTAAATTGTCATGCCAAGGAGCAGCAGGATAACTTTTCTTCGTATTGCAAAAGCAATAAGCCTTCGACACAAACAACTTTTCCGGTAACTCAATGCTCACAATTCTTTTCTAGCTAAAAAAAAAATGCCTTTGACACTGGACTACGGAAATTATATAGCCTAGTTGAAGGGGCCTTAAGTTCCAGCTTAATTTGCATATAATCAGTAGAAATGTTCTCATTTATCATGAGATTCTGACCTTCGTCTTATCATTGCCATTGCCTTCTCGCACATCATCCATAAATTTCATATTTTTGCCAGCTTCTTCTGCACTTTTTGGCTCATTAAAATGTTTTGTTTGCTTCATTGCCTTGAGGACATTTTTGGTTATTCTTTGCTTTGTGGTTAACTCCTTGTTCTTCTTTATTATCATTAGCCTGATTGTCAGCCCTTTGACTTGATGATTTATTTTGATTTTCTCGTAATTGAATTCTGCCTCTCAGATGAGGCACAAATTTTCATGATAAACAACTTGAGGCGTTTCTGCGGTTAAGGAATAGTTAACAATTTTGGCCAAGACCAAAAATTAACCAAAATTACCATGAAAGTTAGTTTATTTACAGTGTGGCTTAATTTCGGTGGCTGGCTAGAACTGCTCAGTGTTGAGTAAATGCTACAGTGTTGAGTAATTAGTACTAAAATAATATTTCAAAGCACTATCAATGAAAAAAGCTTCAGAGGAGTCGCGTCCTTCAGGGGCTACTGTGATTGAAAACCTAAACTAGAGATAAGAAAATCCTTTTTAGCTTCTCTTCTTTTCTGTTCTGTGTCAGATCTTATACAGATTATTCATAGTTTTGCCTTATCTATATCTTTTAAAGTAGAATTTTTTATTTTCAATTAGATTTCATATGAAAGAAGTTTACTTTACTTAACCGTTTTGTATGATAGTTCCCTTTAGTCTATAGTCAAATAATTCTACATTATGAGCTTATAGGGTAGACAATTGCTGAAAATATTATTTTTGCTAATCTGTTGTGTCTATGTAAGAGATTCCTTTAGACGAAATGCATGCAACTTTCTGTTTTCAACTCGCTTAGTTCCACATAATTTCGCATAATCCTTGTCTAATCTGGACGGCTAGCTAACACAATGTGCCTTCTCTTCAATTAGACCCCTGATTTTCACTCAACCAAAAGGATGGACTGGCCCTCAGACTCACAGACAAACAACAGTACAAACAACATAACACTAATCCTTGTGGGGTAACTAAAGCATCATTCTGCTCTCCTTGCCTCGCCTCTTCCCACCTCACCTCACCTCAGTTATTATTCACACAATTCGTTTAAACACCTCGTAGGAAACCAAAAACCTCAAAGGACATGCAGAGATTGGTAAAGGGTTCGGTTGAGTTTTGTGTTGGGTTGGGTTAGTTGTTGTCGGGCGAAGGGTTAGGTTTTTGGGGTTTAGGGTTGGGAAGGATAACGAGTGGCAATTGCAGTGTAACCCAAGCTGCATGCTCATTTAAAATTGAACAAGTGTTGGAGTACACACGCTCGCACTCACACCTCCTCCTCCTACCCACTTTCGGTGCCCATCTGAAGAGAAGGAGCCAAATCGCATTTAAATGGAAATAAATGTTGTGTCCAAACAATTTACAAAAACCAATTTTACAATGTAATGCGTTCAGAGTTTTTGGCCCCGAAAAATTGTACCCCAAGTATGGGATGGTGAGTTGTTCCTCCCCCCCCACCCCATCCACCCATCCATGCATCCATCTATCCATCCATACATCCTTTCGTCCATGCATGGAGTGGAACGTGTTCAACAGGGCCATCGTTGCCAGTCATCCTTCCATCTTCATCCTTTGCAAAAGGCAATGAATGTTCTGGGTTCTGTTCTTGTCACGGTCGCCACGTTGCCTGTTGCCACACGGCAGCCATTGACACAATTGTCGAAAAGTTTTTGCCACTTTTTCAGCTTGGCATTTTGTAGTTGTTGTTGTTGTTGGCTCATACGCAATTATGAGCCAAAAAGTCTGACGACAACGTTGATGATTAGAGAGTGTCACAAGCTTGTAGCGAAAATTGTTGTATAATTTACAACAACAAAAATAAAAAAATAAAAAAATGAGTGTTGAAAAAAATGCTTTTGCTTTTGCTTTTGCTGTTGCTGTTGTTGAAAATTTTAAATGCAAGCGCAGCCACAGTTTTTATGGCTCGCTTGTTAGCAATTTTTGAGGTAAGGAGACAAGCAGATAGTGGAAGGGGATCAGGTCGGTCGGTTGGTTGAATCTCTAACCAAAATTGAGTTATCAGTTTGTTGGCTTTGGGTCTGGCAATGTGCTCGGGCTCTCGGGCTGATTGCGTGACAGCTGCTGCTCCCTACATACATACATATATATATATAACCTCGCTATGCAGAAGCCAAGAGTAAAGGCACACGAAAAAATATAAGAGAAAGCAAAAAAACCAAACATGAAATGGAAAGAAAAATCCATCTAACGAAATGGCAGAGCAAGAAAAATGTCAAACTACGTGATTTTTATGCGAATGTGACTGTCAATACGTTGCAAACATCATAGAATTGGAATAGAGTATGGTTTGCTTTGGTATATAACCATCTAATTTCTCCCCCCCCCCCCACCCATTCCCACTTTCCTTAGCCCCCTTCTTTCGGTAGATGACATGCTGCATGCACATTGCAACCCTGCGAAAAAAAAAATCCACCATCTTCCTACCTTCTGCAGACCACACCCCACCCCACAATTGTGGTTTTTATGCTGTGGTTTATTATGAGTAGCGAATGAAGTGAAGCTAATTTTGAGTCAATGTTGGATCAGGGAACGGATGGAGGGGTGAACAAAATATATAAAGTAAAACTGCTGAAATAGCCGGAAAGTAGGAATATACATACATAGCACGATGAGTGGCTGGCTGGCTGACTGGTTGACTGGTGCGGGGAAAAGAGGTGTGAAAATAATGGCTAGGGTCATGTACTTTATGGTCTATAAAAGAAAATTTACTAGCCAGACTACTAACGATATTGCTAAACTAGGGGTTTAATGCAATTTAAAGCTAAAATTTAGATAGTTCGCATAAGATTTTATTAGCAATTAAGTAAAAAAAAGGAATTTTTTGTTTCAAAATATGCAGCCACACCAATATGACATGGAGTAGCTTCTTTAAACTTTCTTAAAATAAGTTGAGCCCTGCGGAAAATTAGTTTTTCTCTTGAATATATACATTTCCAATGATTAAAAGTTGAGGAACTTTTTTCCTAGATGTGTCAAATTGTATTTAGTTGTATTAAATGTGTAAAAATATGCAGCCACACTTATTCGATTGCTTAAAAATGGTAAATGGTGTTCGGTTTTGAGGCAAGGTATTATTGAGCTTCAAATATGCAGCCACACTAATTTAATTTCAAGCACTTTTCAGTCAAATTTCTAGCAACAAAATCAAAATTTAATAGTTATATATCAAATTTTTGAATTTTTCCTTAATTTAAGTTTTCTAGCTGTGTTCTTAAGCTGTTAAGTTTCGTAATTCTGTTTTCTTTGTGTGAAAGTTTTAAAGTTCCTTTGCTCTCATTTTCTTTAAATCGAATTTCGCAATCAAAGAAAGTTAATCTCTTCTAACCCATCAATTGCCCTGACTCCTTGGCACTTCAAAAGCGAAAACCTTAAGAACCTCTGAACCCGGCCGCATAAAACATTTGCAACACATGCCAGGAAGAGAAACCCTTTTCCTTATCCCTTTGCCATTTGTGTTTATAGGGGAAAACCCTTTTTTTCTTTTGGCGCCATAGTCGACTGCTTTTCAATGGGTAAACTAATAATAAACGCACATATGTTTAGCCAGTCTCCATTAAATAAAACTTAAATCTCTGTGTGGGCAGACCTCGACTCAGCACTTGCAAAAATATGTTGTTATACCACACACACACACACACCCAAACACACGCACACCCAAAGCTAACAAAAATAAGCACAAAAAAAAGGGTTGAAATAAAAAAGAAATTAAAATTTGTGAGTTAGTCCCGGAAAATATTGCACCTGCAGATGGCTGTTGTTGGAAACGAAAATGGGATGTGGAGTGACGACCATTACCAACCATTTCGACCACAATAAAATGACAAATGCCCGAAAAATCTGACCATGTTCGCACACAAACTCACACACACACACACACACAGACACATGGAGGAGTAGCAGCAGCAGCTGCTGTCAAACAAGTCCCATGACGAGCATTGCAGCGGCATGTTGAGCAGGATAAGAAGAAGCCAGAGGCAAAAGGAGGGAGGGAGGGAGGGGGGGCGTAGACCAACCTCTAAACTTGAGCCTAACAAGTGTCGTTTTGGCTGTCAGAGAATGGCAGGACAAAACGTCAGGACGACAGACGACAGAATAAGGACGATGACGATGACGAGGCTCAAGCTCAGGCTGCTTGCTGCCGTCTCCCTTCATGGTCATCAGGCGTCGTGTGTATGTGTGTGTGTGTGTGTGTGGGGAGAGGTTTTTTTGTTGGGTGTTTTTTGGGGCTTTTACAACCAGACCGATGAACGAGCTTAGTTGGACAGGGACAAGGCAAAAGCCTATTAAAAATCATGCTAAATGGCAGTAAAACAATGTCCAATGTCCATGTGTGTGTGTTTGAGTGTGTGTGTGTGTATGTGTGTGTGTGTGAGTGGGCATGGCGGATGAAGGAGCAATCCAACCAGTTTAATGGTTTGCTGGTTGGTCTTCACTGGCTGTTGCACTTTGCATTCCATGGCGTTTAATGCGCATTAACACAAAAGCCAGAAATTAGATGCAAAATGTGTAAGAGAGAGAGAGAGAGAGGGAGATGGCAGATAGCACTCTCTCTTGGCAGCGTATTGCATACTTTTAGGCACGCATCAATGTCAATAAATATAATCAGCTTTTCGCAAATGAAAATCCAATAAAAATTGTTTGCAAGCAACCAAGCAGCAGTTTTACTCGCAGCTGGAAAACAATTTTAAGTAGATTTTCAATTGACAACAACAAAGAGAAGCACCAAGAGCTGCAACAGCAGCAACAGCAGCAGTGATACAAAAGAGACAGCAACAGAGCAGAGAAAGGGATTGAGTAAGAGAAATGTCAACTCACTTTGCCTTGTACTTTTGCCTGTTTATGGCAAGTTGACGAAGCAACATAAACTACTTAGTTTACCATTTTGTTGTTGCCTTCAAGTTTTCCTATTGATAGCTAGCAGAATTGTGTTTTTGATAGACTGCCCATAGAAAATACATTACACATTTACTTAAAGGTAACTCATTTCAGGGCAGCTACAATAATAACTATTTAAAAAGACAGTTAAAATTGGAACAGAATTCAAAAACAGGTGAATTCACATTTCTTTTAGGCATGAACCAGTTGGGAATTATAGCTAGACTGAGCTGAAATAGGTCTCCATCAAGACAAAAGTTCCAACATACTTTTTAGGGATGAACACCTGTTCGATAACGTTATTAATATCGATAGCAAAATGCAATGCAATAGATCAGCCTAGGCCATGAGATTGAACTGCCAAAACTGACAACATGTTTTTTACAATTCCTTGCCAGCAATCAGTTGTATTTTATACGTAGATCAGTCATAACAGAATTTGCTTGAACTTTTTTTTTTTAAAAAAAAGAAAAAAAAAATTACAAAATTTTTGTGGTTCTTCAAAATTTGTGTATAAAACAATCCTGTTTCTGGTTGGCCATCCTTGCGAGGCATCAAAATTATCTGTCGGAAGTGTTGAAGGAATCAAAGGAATACAATGTCTAGCTTACGTCGGTCTCCATTCAAGCTGTGTCACTCTTATGGTAGGGCAATGATTAGTGCTTTGCGCCTTTTGGCCGTCAGAAATGCCTGCAGCGATGGCTCGGTTAATAGCAAGGGTCTCGTCCTCGGATTGTATCAGAAGGAAGGTGACAACGATCCAAAATTGACGCCGGCGGGGCTCAAGTTCGACGATCGTTTGAACGGCAAACTTAAGGAGTTGATCTGCGAAACGGAACTCGATGGCAAATTGGGACGCGGCAAGGTCTTTCACAACATTGATGCCGAATTCAATGCCGTTGCCATTGTGGGAGTAGGCCTAGAGGGCATTGGCTTCAATGAGCTCGAAATGCTCGACGAGGGCATGGAGAATGTCCGCATAGCGGCTGGTGTCGGAGCCCGCTCCCTGCAAAAGGAAGGCGTTCGATTTGTATCCGTGGATGCCATGGATTATGCCGAGCAGGCGGCCGAAGGTGCCACTCTGGCAGTGTGGAAGTACACGGATAACATTACCAAAGGAGTCAAACCCTTGATACCATCTGTTGAAATGTGGGACTCGCCCGATTCGGAGGGCTGGGTGCGTGGTGTGTTTAAGGCAGATGCCCAGAATCTGGCGAGACGTCTCAGCGACACTCCTGCCAATTGTATGACACCCACGCAGTTCGCCCAGGCGACTGTAGACGCCTTGTGCCCTTGCGGCATCACTGTGGAAGTGAGAACCATGGACTGGATCGAGGGTCAGAAGATGCAGGCGTTCCTCATGATAGCCAAGGGAAGCTGTGAACCTCCAGTGATGCTAGAGATAAGCTACTGTGGCACCTCGCCCGAAGACAAGCCCATTCTGTTTGTGGGCAAGGGCATAACATTCAATTCTGGAGGCATCAATCTGCGTCCCTGTAAGGGAATGGACGAGTATCGTGGCAGCATGTCCGGAGCGGCTGCTTGCGTGGCCATGATGCGCTGCGTCGCCGCCCTCTCGCTGCCCATCAATGTGTCGTGTGTGATCCCCCTGTGTGAAAATATGCCTTCGGGCATGTCCTGCAAGCCGGGCGATGTGGTCACTTTGCTGAACCACAAGTCTATGGCCATACGCGATCTGGATAAGGCAGGCGTGGTTGTCATGGCTGATCCTCTGCTCTATGGCCAGCAGACTTATCACCCACGACTTGTTGTGGATGTGGCCACCCTGGGAATGGGCGTTAAGAAGGCTTTCGGTGGCGGTGCCTCTGGCATCTTTTCCAACTCCCACTACATCTGGAAGCAGTTCCAACGCGCTGGCTCCCTAACCGGTGATCGTGTGTGGCGTATGCCCCTCTGGTACTACTACAAGAAGCAGGTTATCGATGAGCTGTGCTATGATCTGAGCAACGATGGACGCGGCATTGCTAGCTCCTGCATTGCGGCGGCTATTCTACATGAGCTGGTACCGTGTGTGGATTGGGCGCACATTGACACGCGTGGCACTGGATTGTTAAGTACTTATGGGCTGATTCCCTACCTCTCTGCCCGTCGCATGACCGGAAGACCCACACGCACTCTAGTGCAGTTCCTCTACCAGATGGCTTGCCCCGAGGTCAAGTAAACGCAGCCGCACTCACATCCGAAACGTAAATGAGATGTGGATAATGTGGGAGTAGAGTGATGCATCTTGTTTGAAAAGTTTTAGCAGTCTACATATTTTTTCGGCGTTCCTTTTTTAATAAATGAGGGAAGGCATTGAAAGAGTGCCTAGCTTATAAGACGCTTTTTGATTCCTTCCCGTCAGTCTATAGTATAAACAGTCTATGAGTCTTTTCTTTTGGGGGGACGGGGAAGTATTGGGTATTTCAAAGAAAGTTTGTCGAAGCTTTTCCTTTGCCATGAAAATACATACAAATTAAATGCAATTTTTTCAAACGCGAAACCAGAAAAAACCAACAAAACAGAAACCCATGTAAACCAAAGGAAAAAAAGAAGGGACAAAAACGCAATCCCAAGTGCTTGAGGTTAGCCAGAGGAAGAAAAATATCTTATCTATCTATATCAATTGAACCAGACAGCGTCTGGGTGCATAGTAATGAAAGCCAAAGTCGTTTTGCATTGTGCGCCTTTCCACCTTTTGTCCGTCCACCCGTCAAGGAACTCCTGGGTTACTCCAGGTGGAGTTGGGGGTTTTTTGGCTAACGACATTGAAAATGCTTGTCGAACTTGAAAATTATTCGATTAAGTGCATTACCGGCGAGACATGGATCGGCAATCAAACTGAATTGCAAACATTGAATAGATGGAAGGAGCAGGACTTTGCTGCAGGGGCTTTTCATTGTTGTGACTGCCACATTGTCGTCGTATCTGTGCGAGTGTTTGTGGTGTGGTGTGCGTGTGTGTGTGTGTGTGTGTGTCTGGGGCAGCTTGCCTTATTTATGTTGATTGTGTTTTTGCCTATGCCAATCAATGAAGCACGCTAACGGGAGCGCGCGCTAAGCCTTTTGTGGTACGCCCTAAGGTATGCTTTAATTTAATGCACAGCCATCAGCCATAGGGTTGAAGGGAGAGTAGAGCGAATTGAGATTGAGTTTCGGTTTCCATTACCATATATTAAATAACTTAAAGGAGTTCTCTCTCTCTCTCTCTCTCAACAGCTTTAATAGAGAATTCGTTCGATTTGGTTTATTCTCGCACTCACCGATTTGTCCTCATGACTGTCGCTCACATAGTGCAGAGCATTCTTCTCGCTCTCACTCAAATGTGCTGGCAATGAAGTGGCCAATGGCTCATGTCCAGTATTGGGCTCAGCTAGATGATGATGGTGTACCACCACATGCTCCACCTTGGTGGTCAGGGGCTGAATTTCATCCTCGTTTTTCACACCTTCATAGCCCTGCGAGAGTCCATGACCGGGTATGAAATCAATGAAAGAACTGGGCGTGGGCAATTGCTTGGCTGGGAGCGCAGGCAACTCTTTCACATCATTGTTGCCTGGCTCAATAATCGGCACATATTGCTTGGTCTTGGCCATGCCAATAAGACGTCCCGGCTGAATGCCTCGAGAGCCATGAACGACAGAGGGAGTCGGAGCAGCTGCAACTGGAACTGGAACTGCAGCCACTTGAGATGGATGAAAGAGAATGGGCGCCGTGCTATCCTGTGGACGATCCACTAACAATTGCTTGCCCTGTCGCTGGAGTTTGGTTTGCATTTCCTTGGCCAGCAAATAGGTAAGACCGTGGATTTGATCATCGGGCGACTTGCCTATGAGAGAGGATAACTGCTGAAACTCGGGCAATTGCTTATAGTGCTCATTGAGACTATCCGCAGGAGCGTGATACTCAATCTTAATCAGGGGAGAGGCCACTGGCAAGCCATATTCCTCGTTCTGCAGTGGATCCGGCTTCGAAGGACGAAATTGTGGAGTGACTATATCGGTTGGAGGTGGCAGTGGGGGCGGTGCTGGCACAGTTAGATCTGCTGTATAAGTGTGATGCACTTCCTCGGCAATAGTAGTCGGAACTGGTACTGGTACTGGTACTGGAACTGGAGCTGGAACTGGAGCTGCAACTGCCTCTGACACAACAATGGGCTGAGCTATTGTCGGATTATGAGCCGCATAGACCTTGGCATAACTTGGCTTATAGACATAGCGCAATTGCTCCACAACGGGCACAGGTTGTATATGTACCTGTACCTGAGGAGCTGGCTCCACATTCGTTTTAACGGGTAAATATTTCACATAGGTTGTGGGCTTTAGGCTGTACGTTGGAATGGACTTCTTGAAGTGCTCGTAATCGTTTTTCTGGGCTGGTAAATACTTGATATAGGCCTTGCCTCCCCCATGACCTCCATCTTTCAACATCAAATGACTTATGACCTTCTGCACTTCGTGGGGTAAGGTAGTTATGGACTTTTTTGTCTTTGTTGGAACCTCTTTGTAGACATAGATGCGCTTCGATTCCGCCGATGATGACTCGCCAGTGAGTATGACATTGTCGTCCAGACGTGGAGCTGCTGTGGACGCCATTTGAGATTGATTAGCCTTCACTTGCGTCTCCATGGTCAGCAGAGTGGGCAACTCTTTGCCCTGGCGACCTTGCTGGGGCATGGGCATTGCCTCTTTGGCATCGCTTAGCTCAAATTTGAACATTTGCGGGGGAGTGGATCGCTTACTACGCTTCGTTTTACGTATTCTCACCTGGACCCCCGATTTTCGTGGCTGCTTGGTCTCCGCCTCCAGCGGAGCTGATGGAGGAGGCGGACTCTTGATTAGATCCAAGGCTCTTGCCTGCTTAATCAATTGAGCGGTTATGGCATCGGGTTCCCTGGCATCTGTGGCCTCGAACGGAATCATTTGCACTTGGAAATTGGCTGGTTGACGCAATGAGCCTCTGCTAGTGGAACGCTTCGAGCGGCGTGGCTTGCGCATTCTACTACTTTTCGTAGGCGGCGTAGAACTAGCAATCAAAGGTTCTTCTGTGCTCTGTGCCTGGGGAGGGGGACTATTTCTCAGAGCCCTCTCATGATAAATTCTCAGCATTTGTTTCACTTCGGCACTTGGTTCCACGGCATCGGAGAGCTCGAAACGTAGCATTCGTGGAGCACTTGGTAGCTTGCGTTCTTCTCTCTTGGGGCGTGAATGATTCTCCTGTGTTTGCTGCCCATTATACTGATTGAAGGCATTCAGATAGCTATCATCTGTGGGATTATCTATGTGACGCATGCTGCGCAATTTGCGCTGATCAAAATAACGTTGCATGTCCTAAAAGGAAGAACTATTTAAGTGATATTCGAAGAGGAGTTAGAAAAGAAGCTTACCTCATAGCTGGAGAATGCTTCCAGAGAGGGTAAACGTTGCCAGGTATCGGATGCCTTGATGAGAGTCAATTGCAGTGAAAGCGCAAATATCTAGAAAGAAATTTAGAAGAGACTTATTAGTAATTGGAGTTGGTATAGGTATGTGAGTAGATATAAGACTTGATCAACGGGGTTATAAGGTATGAGAAAAGCACAAGCAACTAATAGACGCACAAGCAACTGTGATGCAAGAAGACATGAATACTGGGCGAAGGAAGATCATGTTCCTATCTATCTATCTATCTATCAATAAACGTTCGAGCGCACAAGCATGTAAAGGCGCACAAGCAATCCAAAGAACGTTAGCTTTATCAGCCTCATAACATGCTTTTGGCGTCTCTTTGGCCAAAGCACGTCTCGTATTACATTTATAGAACCTCTTTTGAAAAACTGGTTCAAAAGCAATTCATTTCATATTACATCACTTTCAACTTCATCTTCATCTTAATCACTGACAATGCCACAATTGGTCTTACGTCAATGAAAGATAATTTCAATTGACCAACAATAACAACAACGAAAATATCTCACCCAGTCTAATAAAAGTTTAATGACCATTAAAAACCAAAGCCCACACATATGCGGCAAGTTCAACTTGTTCACGAGAAAGTGGACGAGTGGATTGGGAATACATGAATTGAAATGGGAATGGGAGTCTTGAGACGCGTGCGGAACAAGTTTTTGCCATAACTGAGAATCTCAACTGATTGTGAGAGAAGCACTACAGAAAAGCATTGCAAACCAGAGAGTCCAGTTCAAGTTTGCTTCCGTCCAAACTTGGGTGTAAGTGGAAAGTGAAAGTGGACGGTGGGCAGTGGCCAGTGGTCAGTGGGAGAGGCATCCATTGGCTGGCAGGCAGGCTGGCATGCAGATGGATGAGATTATTTATGGGTCTGGATTGGCACAATGTTGGTTATTGATCCCCGATCTCTATATTTGTGTCTGCAGCAGCTGCAGGATCAACGTATTTACTTGGCTCTAAATGTAATTCAATCAGGCTACAACTTCTCTCTGTCTCTCTCTCTCTGTCTCATTGAGGCGTGTAAAGACCATTTAACTAAGCCCATCCAGCTAAATCCAAAATGAACTGTCAACGGTCGTTAAAAATGCAACCGCGTAAACATTTAAACGGTCGTTAAAACTGCGCCTGAGTGAATTTTTATGAACTCCGGAACTCGGTCTCGGGCTTTGGCCTGGTCTGGTATATGAACCAGGTCGCCTTCCCCTTTTCCCCTCCCTCTTTTGCCCTTTTTGTGCCTACTCACAAAACCTGCCCTCCAATCTCCAATCTCCTCTCAGCCAAGTTGCCCTTGTTCGTGTTCCACTTGTTGTCGTTGTTGGTTTGAGAACTGCATTTTCTCTGTGTGTGTAGTGCATAAAATTTTATGTGTTTTCTATTTAACACTTTGGCAAGAAGAAGAGAGCGTGATTGTGGGTGGTGCAGTTAGCGGTGGAATACTGTACAAGTGATGGTGGATGGTGAATGGTGTCTCCGACTCTCTTTCTCTCTCTCTCTCTGTGCCTGTGGCCAAATGTCTTTTCATTTTCGTTCGAGAAACGTTTTAAAATTCAATAGAAAACTATAATAAAATTTTTGTTGCGCGTTTTTATGTCTTTAAAAAGTTCCAGAGGAAAGAAGAAGAAGAAGAAGAAAAATATTTGACCATTTCCTGTTTTTATGGCAACAAGCTGTGAAAACTTCATTTTATTTTCAATAGTCTCTCTCTCTCAGACTATTTCGATTTCCTTTTAAATTTCCATAAAATTTGCAAAACAACAAAAATAGTAATAAATTTTAAGGTCCTAGATCTTTGGTTATTGATTGAAGTGCACTCAGGGGTGATTGGAAAGCAAGCGATAAAAATAAAAAGTGTATCAAGATAAAAGCAAGAGCAGCTTTTATTTTGAATACCTATAAATAGGTAGTTTATGATTAAAAAAAAGGTTTAACTAAAGATTCTTAGAGATTTTAGAGATTCTTAAAGAACTAGTTTTTGTAATTTCAATTTCTGCAATACATTTTCCCATTGTAAGAGTAAGGTTCCTTCACTACATTTCCGGATTAATGAAGCCCTGGCCCATCTCAGATTTGAGCAGGCTGAATAAGAGCTATTCGACCTAGGAAGCATCACTGAGCGAGAGAAATCAATCTGTCCAGCGCGGTGAAAGAAAGTTAAGGTAGTCGTGTTGTGGTATTTTCTGTCTTCTTCCACTTTATGACAATCGGTTAAACGGGCGCCACCTCGCGGCGAGCGGCATCAATGAGCATATCATACAAACCTTCTTCGTGGAAAAATACAATCGGTCCAGTAGTTATTGAGTTTATCGATGACATACAGACAAGCATGCATTTTTATAAATAAAGATATAATGGGCGGGCTCAATGTCGAAGAGTATTTATTTAGAAAGATCCTGAGCACGGCACTGGGGGTAAGCATCTTCTAAAATCGGAATCTTTGATCAATTCTTTAAAGATTTTACTATGAAGTCTTGTATCTAAATAGAATTCCTAGCCTCCAAGAATATAAATTGTACTTTTAACTATAATATATAAGAAAAACTTCCAATTTATATTTCATCAAATGAGGGAACAGTTTTTTATTGTCTGATTCTGTTTGGATTTATTTAGATGATTATCTAGATATTCACTTCATACTATAACATGTGCTAAAATTATAATCGAAAACTTCACTTTGCTTAAGACACTTTAAAAAGCCAATCACAATCCGATGAACATAATTTGATCCTCAGTTTTTTTTTTTACCTAATTGTGTTTTGTTAGAAAAATGTTAAGATTGAAACCAACATAAAAATAGTAGATTGCATGGTATTTTTTCTTTTTTTTTAGTGGACTTTTGCCAACTTTAGTTGGCTTTTTGCATCCTTCAAATAAAGTTTTCTTCTCCTGCAGAAAAAAAAAAATTGTTTGCCAAACCGCAAAACGAGTGCTTAGCCTCTTTTTTTTCATTAACTTGTTGTTATTTCTGCCTTTGTTGTAATTGGTTTTTGGCCAGGCAGTTTATGTAATTGTTTTTCTTGTTTTTACATTTCAATATGCAGCATGTTGTTGCATGCAACAAGGCGGAAAAACGTTGGCCAGAGACACAAGCCGAAGAATTGGGCCATGGTAAAGGAGAAGCAAAGAAAAACCAGAAACTTGTGCTAATTGTGTTGGCTTGGTGGGAAGAAGAAATTGCAGTTAAGTAAATGCTGCAGCTAAAAACTATAAGAATAGAACGAGAGGGGGCGTTTTATTGGAGTGGGTGGGTGGGTGGTATTTGCTTACCTATTGCCTCTTGCCTCTTGTTAACCAGAACCAGTTTTTATTTCTGGTTTCGTACACCCCTGAATCCGAACCCAGAGTCAAGTTCAATGCACATGAAAAGTCTTTTGGCTCCGACTTCCCATTTTGGCAGACAAGAAATGCAAAAATTGCCTCACAAAACTTTGCCAGCCATTTAAATTGCACAAAAGTAAAAAAAAAAAACAAGTTTCGATTGGCCAAATGTTTTTCTTTTCATTCAAACGGAGGTCGTAAAAGAAAATGCAACACACACTCACACACACACACACACCCATATGTCTTTAAAGTTGCGTAATGAAATGGAAAGCATTTGCCGCATTTCATTTTTTTTTTTAATGGTTTATGCTTGGTAAATTTTGATGGGAAATGGCTAATTGAAGTTCAAGTGCCAGTGCCAGTGGGAAGTGCCATAAATGAGGAAAAATAAAACAGACGTTTCAATACCCATTAAACCATGCGAGTAAAAAGGGATAACAAGTTAAAGCAGCAAGCAAGCATATACATTACTGTTAAGGGGGGAGATCAGAAGTAGAATGGATTTCCTCTGATATAAAGCATTTTGCCAACTAGAGAAGTGACATTTCGAGGATCCATATAAGTACTTAAAAGGCATTTCTTGACATAAGAAAATATTAGATTAGAAAGATTATTAGAGCTAGGCATTTATCGATAACTAAGCTACTGCAAATAGTGTCGATAAATACATTCAATATATCGAATTGCATAAATATTTTTGCATAATAAACTTATTGACTTGCGAAATCCTTTTCAACTCCTTTAAATGTGGCTACAAATTTCATGCCAAAAGATTTCAGATTAAGTGTCAATATGTAATTTTGATAACTCACATTATCGATTTATTTACAAAAGAAGAAGACCTAATAAATGTGATGATCTTAAAGGTGCCACTGAAATCATAGGAAAAACTGAAATGGAATGCTTCCTAAAAAGAATTGTTAATTAATGCATAACCCTTAAATTTCAACCTCTTACAGGGTATCTCAAAGTCGTTTACTGAGCATTACTCAAGACATTTTTGGTTTAATGATAATGAAATATCTGTTAAGCCATATGGAATGTCTGGTGTCTGTTTGGTCAGGCGTATTTTTCCTTTTGCTCTGACAATGGGGAGAAAAATTGGCATTCATTGTTTGTTTCATGCCTGAATTGCATTCATATTAAAACGGATGAAGAGAAAAAAAAACAACAACAACAACTTACCATTAAGGTGAGGAAATTATAAAGACCTCCATTAAGACCACTAACTGAACTGTTGGCCATTTTTTTTGGGGCTCTTTTTTAGTCACTCGTGATTGGTATATAATAAAACTTTTGATGCACTTTTGTTTTGAAAAATGCGTTTATTATTATTTCATATATTTTAAGAAACTATTTACGGCAACTTTTGTCCATTTAATTTAACTTTAGCTTTGAGCACGCTCTCTGTTTAAACTTGGTCTTCAAGTTGTCTTTGTCCTTCGCGACTGGCCCGTTCGTTTGTTCGTTCGTTTCTCATTTATTTAATGCGACTTTTAATTTGAGTTGTGTTGAGTCTTCGTCTTTTGTGTGTGTTTACTTTTGACGCTGACTGTGTATGCCGTGGCAGGCGATGAAAAACCGCACGCTTGCGCGCTGCTGTTGCAACTGTGCCTCAAATTTTCGCGCCACTTGAGTTTTGTGTGTGTTTTGGGTTCGCAATTTTCCACACAAAAGATGCCAGCCCAGCCAAACAGTCAAACCAGCCAGTCAGCCAGCTAGCCAGTTTTTCCTTTGCTTTTCTTTTTGTCTTTGCTTTGGCAAAGTAAATTTTCCAACTGCAAAGATTTTCCAGCTGCAGTTTGTTGGTGTTGCAGGTTTTGGGGCATAATGGAATTGTGATTAAATTTGTCATGCTTAGGAATTGTAGGAAGTCTTTATCAATTGGTCAGGCAACATGTAAATTTCCTTTTCGATTCAATTAAATAAAAAGTTTAACTGGATGGGAAAAACGACACAAAATGTTCGGAATGTCTGTTAAATAGGAATCTTATGTCAATCATTTAATCTATCTATAGATAATATAGAAATACTCAATTAAGTTAAGGCTTATTTTTTGTCAAGGATTCAACGGTTAGTTATTTTTTTAAACAGACAAGAAATATATTTTGCATAAATCCTAATCATATAAAAACAACTAATTTATGTGTAAATATTGTCCAAAAACCTTACGCTTACCTTACTATTCTGTGGTACCACAAATACTTTTTCTACCAGTTTCTTAGGTCTCTTAATTCTATAAAAGATGCACGCCGATACTGAAGATATTCAAGCATATTATTTCAGATATATCCAAGTCAATCTTTGTTTGTTCTTGATTTATAAGCTCTTAGTCGATAAAATTTGGTGTTCTGATGTGTTTAAGAACTTTGCTCAAAAAAGTCTGTAGAAACAAAGTTTTATCAGACAAAACGTTTGAAAAAAAGGAACTTATTAAGGATACTTCTTTGACCATACCAACATAACCAAAAGCAATTTACAATCAAAGAAGTAGAAAAGGTACAAACATGATTTAAAGATCGAATATTCTTTAAAATGGTTTCAGGATTCTTAAATGTTCTTTATCATGTCTGATTATAACCAATGGGATAACAAAGAAGACAGGTGTATATATGGCCAGCATGTTCCTCTTTCTGTTCCTGATTAAATTAGCTATTAACTCGCAAAACAAAAAAAGAATTCTGCGAATATTCATGTACAATTATATTCCAAGAAGAGTCTTAGTTTCGATTTCTAAGGGCTAAAGGGTTAGGGTATACAAGTTAAGGTGTTTTTAATGTAATTTTCGGCACACTTCTTCAGTTTGTTTACCGTCTTAACTTGTTTTTATTTTTGTTGGCCCTGGCTTTGGCCAAGAGACGTCAGCCAACTTTTGACCATAAACTTTTTCCTTGAGCTCAGCAGCAAAAAAATATTTATGCGTAAGTTTATTTACTTGATTTTACATTTTATTTCTTTGCCTTTGATTGTGCTTCCTCTGGGTAAAGTTGTTGCAAATATTTTAGTCAGAGATTGTGTAATTAATATATTAATGGCATTAAGTGAAATGTGCTCGCATTTCCTATGAGGCCAGTGTATTTAATGTGCCCATTTCATGTCGGATTATATGACTCCATACGTATGAATAATAGGAAGAATGCACCAGCAATGGTTAAACAATCGAAATGATGATGTGAAAGTTCAAACTGCAATGCTTATGCAACTGATCGCTGCAATATCTTTGTATCTCTGCCTGTATGGCTGATCCCAGTGACTCTATTTGCAATCCCAGCACGCGCTCTTCGCCTGTCACGCACGCGCCTTAGCCTGATGAAGTAGCTGACAAATTATATATACAATATATATATACATACATATATAGAAAGAGATACTTGCATTCATTTTCCTTTAACCGCAACGATTGTGTGAGCTTGAATTATCTTTGCCAATGCATCTCTCTTTCGCTGCTGGTTAGCTGCTTAGGCGATTAGTGGATTTTAGTTTTTTCTTGTTTTCAGGTTTTTGTTTCCTTTTTTTTTTTTTGGCAACGAGGTAAAGACAATGTTCATTGAGGATTAATGTGAATAGGAGTAATGTTGATGGTAGTGCTTGGATTTTTGGCACTTTCACATTAGCTGGAAGTGGGAAAGGCCATGACATAAAGCTGAAATTGAGTTATTAGTTGGAATGTGATACGAATGGATCATGGTTGAATGTGGCAAGGGGAACATTTTCCATGGGTAACAACAACCACTAAGAGGTGAGTTAAAGAATGGCCCCAAAAAGGGCTAATTTCAGGATAATAGGAATATAACAGTTTCTAAATATTCTTTAAGCAATATTAGCAGTTAAGAAACTGTAGAAAAAGCCAGTTTCTGGCTAAATAATAGCATCTACAGTAGTTAAAAAAGTTAGTGAACAGTATAACAGTTGTATAACAGTTTAGAAATTTGATTTGTACATTGTATTTTCATCACTTGTAGCTATAATTTTAGAATCACATGCATGGTATAGCATTCCAGCAATTCTGTTATTATTGATTATATTCTAAGAACTTGTATAACAGTTTTTAGCTAAAGATTTTAAGACGTTCCATACTATTATAGAACTATTTAAGTTATTAAAGGGTTTTATAGATTCCTTCTTATGATGCTCTTTGAAGCAATTACTCTAAGTAAGTCGTATAACAGTTTCATAAGAAGCCTGTAAAAAATTGCATAATAGTTCTAACTAGAAATGATATAGATTCCTTCTTTCTCTTTGAAGCAAATACTTTAAGTGAGTCGTATAACAGTTATATAAAAAGCCTATGAAGTGTTGCATAATAGTTCTAACTAGAAATGAAAGCCTCCATTAAGTTGTAAAATAGTGTTGCCTCAAATGTTTAATGCGAAAATCCCTTAATCTCTTCTTAAAGCTGTAAATCTTGTGCATAACTGTTTCGAAAACATTAATATAACAGTTTTGAAAAATGATTTTCGAGGAGTGTAAAAAACTGTTCTTAATCTGAACTGAACCAGAGACTTTTAGCAATTGCTTTTTCAAGTTAAAAGAAAGTTTCCAGTAAGAAAATGGTATTGGCAATCTCGAACACTTTAGTATATACATATTTCTTCTGTGCCCCCTTTTGCATCTACCACCCATGACATCTCTTTCATTTCTTTGGCTCCCACATCCCCCTGTGTCTCCCTGTGGGTCGACAGCCTCCCTCTCTAAATAAAACCGCATAATTGCAGTAATCTTGGCAGATTTACAATCTCGTAATAAATTCAACAGACATACACACACACACACACACAGAGACACAAAGATGAGCCAGAAGTCTCAGTGCCAACTCCACCTCCAAATTTCCCATCTTCCCCTTACACACGCCCCTTTTCTGCGCCCTCTTCTCTCTCTCTCTCTCTCTTTCTCTGCGTAGGCAATTGCAGCTGCAGAAGGCGGAAATCTCACACAAAAAATCAAGAGAAAAAAGAAATAAAAAAATTGCATTGCGGATGCAGTCATCGGTGGCGTCTTGGTCGTCGTCGTTGGTGTCGCTGGAGTCGTTGTAGTCGTCTTCGTGGTGTTGTTGCTGGCGGAAGTTTAACCAACTAACAAACTGACTGAAAGATACAACAGGCAACATCCAACATAAAGCATAAAACAAGAGAGGCAACTCTGTTGGCCAAATGTGCGAAATGTTGACACTTCCAATTCAAAATGGACAAAACTGATCCCACCTGAGACGCAACTGGTTAAACCGTTGGATGTTCCAGTTTATGACAATGACCAAGCTCATTAATTGCTAGTAAATTATTTTTCTTTCGTTTTTTTTCGTTTTGTTGTTGTTGTTGTTATTGTAGCTTGACTGAATAAAAAAAACTTGGACAGTTGGTCATTTGGTTTTGAGGAAATTGGCAGATTGTAGATTGCATTGCTTGTCTCGTTGGCAAGATCGGCTTGAAACATTTTAATTGAGCCATATGAAATGCTTCCTTCATGTTGGCCAAGGATAGACCGGGTCTAGAGTGCACTGGCCTGGCCTGGCCTGGCCTTAATTGTCTGACACTTCCCGTTTTCGTGGTTTCGGTTCCCGAACCGAACTGAACTGAACTCAACTGAAATCTAATTACGCCATCGCCCTGGCCAGCAAAACCAACGAGCGCAGCAAATTGACAACACAATAAACGGGCAACAGGATTGGCGGCTGCCGAGTAGGTGGAATGGATGTCTCTCTCCATGTCTGAGTCCATCGAATGGATGGGAATGAATGGGGGATTGGGGGTGTCACACATGTGCGACAGTTTCTGATTTATGAACACAATTTCCACTTTGACAATGAGAGGGAGCCCCAAAACAGAACCGAATAGAACAGCTTCTAAGCAGATGAGAGCAAAACGATGTCCGGGGTCCAAAAGGTCTGGTGGTTCGTTTTCCTGGAAGTTATCCTCTGCCATTATCTGTGTTTAGTTTACGAGAAGGAATTCCTACACTCCTTCCTACTTCCATGCCCACTACCACTCCCACTTTTGCTTCTGGTATTCTCTTTGGTCTAGGTGAATTATGTTAATTGAGATTCAACTGTTCAGATATCATAAGAAAACTGCAGCAGCTGCGCCTGCCTCAAGAATAGTAATTGAAGGACCATAGTCTGGTTTCTGGACATTCTATGGATGCCCGCCCACACCCACATATTTTAGGTCTAATCTATGCCAATGGAAATACTGTCAGTGAATTCACATAAAAATCACCACCAAATTGTCCAAAGGCAAGTTAAAACAATTGTAGATAGGCAAAAATGTTGCCCAAAGAGTTGTTCAAAATATTTTCTAGAGATGACACTGTGACAAAAAATAAAAAAAAAAATGCCAAGATAGATGGGATTAACCAGACAAGTTTTAAAATTATTCGAGTTTGATCCATTCTTTTTAAAAATAATATTTTTCTTTTAAATTCAATTCATTTTGTCGACTTTAAGTTATTTGTCTTAGTTACGTTTTCTTTTATTAAGTTGTAAGCTCTGTTTAACTTTTTTTTATTTTGCATATTTTCTGGCATTGTCCATCTCTAATGGCCAAATGGGTATAAATGGCTTGACTTAGCCCCCCTCAAGCCAAAAGAACATAAATTTCTCGACCATAAAACTGCAGTTGAAGGCAATGAAAATGGCAAAAAAAAAAAAAAAAAAGAATAAAAGAATTAAATGCCAACTGAGAGTCAAAGTTCTTATAGGCCTTATAAATAACCCATATAAATGCGAAACATTTAATTTGATTTTCCTTTCTTTCTCTTGATCTCTTCTTCTTTTGCTTACTGCCACATTCTGTTAATGATGCCACACACACACACACACACAGAGTCAAGACATTTCCAAAAAGGGGTTTTCAATCAAAAAAAAAAAAAAAAATTGACAAAAAGCGATAAGAGAAAGAGAAGGGGAGAGGGAGACAGGGACACAGGCGACACACGATATGAAGTCAACTGAAAACTCATTTAAGGCTCCATTTCACAATCAAGGAAAAATTGAGGATGGTGAAAAGGGCAGGGGCAAATAATAACAATGCCAATGTATACGTCTGTGTGTGTGTGTGTGTGTGTGTGTGTTGTGTGTGTGTGTGTGGTGTGTGTGTGTGTGTGTTTGTGTGTGTATACATTCCCAGATAGACCCAATACAAAGAGTTGAACTTCGTATGCCTCTTCGAGACAATTTGCCACTTTAATTGCCGCAATTTTTTGCCCATTTTTAAGTCAAATTCACTTGAGGGCCCCAAATGTCTCATGGCTTGGTTGTTGCTCCTATCTCCATTCCCCTTGCCGTTGTTGTTGTTGTTGTTGTTTTGTTTGATTTTACATTATTGTTGACTGTGGTCGAAACTTTCCTCCCAACCAGCTGCTCCTTCTTCTCTCCCGTGTATTCCATGTGTCGTTTCATTTATTGTCTCTATCTCTCTCTCTCTCTCTACTTCTCTCTCTCTCTGTGTCTCGGGTTTGTGTGTGTCTCTGCCTGCTAAAATGCTTTGTAATTGCAAACAATTTGATATTAAGTACGATTTCTAATTGTCCGAATGATTGCTTTCCATTGAGGTTGCCAACACAATGTGAATGGAGAACTCTCCAATTCCAACACCAACTTCCACTTCATGTGTGTGTGTGTGTGTGTGTGTGTTGGTGTTTGTGTATGTCTCTTACCAAAAAACCTCAAATGAAGTTTTATGGCCAAAAGTAAATATTTACCAAAGAATTTATAAATGACAAATGAATTGTGTAGACATTATAATTGATATTGTCTCATTAGCTAACGATACAATTTTCAACTTAAACTAACTAACTGCACTTGGTCAATTTGTTACAATTTTAAATTAATAAATGTGGTACAATCTACCAGACTTTTTGTCTATATATATGCCTTGTCAATGGGCATATACATTTTGTCCCTATTTTAGGTCCGTGGTCAATTTTGTCAACGTTTTCTATAGTCAATTAAAAGATGTGTCCTTGCTGTCACCTAGAGGGAGAAAAAATTGGCATTGTTGGATTAAGGATTAAGAGAATCGTCACCTATTATTAACTGTTGCTGAAAATATGCTGCTGAATGAGATTGAGGAGTGTCCCTCGGACTTCTTTGGTTCAAAATTTATAGCATTTATGGCACGTCAGATGGTCTAGATAGATTTTCATGCAATGGTCTATTAAATACTGAATAAATAAGTGTAAACTATTGAAAATTAAGCTAAAATAGATTATTAACTCAAACGTATATGACAAGCTTCAAAATGTTCACGCCAAAGGGTGACCATCAGAAAGTGAGAGAAAGGATTTTCTTGCTAGGCGAGTGCGGTCACACTGTTAGAAGAGACGCGCAGTATTATCTGCATATCTCAGGGCTTCTTAAACTTTTTCATATAGCAACCCCCTTCAAGCTTAGGAAATTTTAAACGACCCCCTCCTCCATATAATGAAATATATATTAGCCCCCTTTCAGTAGTCTCGCGACCCACCTGGGGGTCACAACTTATCAATCCTAAAAAAGGAGAAATGTAAATTCTCTTATCTAAAATTTCTACCCGATGATATAGCTGCTTATTAAGACATAGATCGGCAAACGGAATAGTTAGTTTTTAATTGAGATCATCTATATTTGATATATTTTACCTATCAGTAGCTTGGGTTTGTTTTAAATTCAATAACTTTACTGCGAGCGCTTTTAGATGCGGACCACTTGGAGTATGGATATACCAGAGAACCAATCTTGCAAACTGAATACACTCCAGAGCGCATTATCGTACATTTTATGAATATTTTTTGTTAGAATGCTCATCATTTGATGAATGTGAAAATCTTTTTCCACATAATAACTCCGTAAATTTTTGTTTTTTTTTTTAAATTATTTTAGTACTTTGTTTTATAATTTTTCTCATGCAAATCGATAAGATAAAAGGGCAAATAGTTACAGTGAAGGACAATGCAAGAGAAAGTGAATAACAAAGTATTTTTCTATATAGTATATCTTCAACATAATCAATCAAATAAAACATATTTCTTGACCATAGATAAGAAGGCATTATCTATATATACATATATATATATAGGGCTTCACGTCATTGCATTCTCTATTAAACAGTTCTACTAAATAAAAAGAACATTATATAAATATATATCTATATAAGCATATCGAATACAATTTCTAAAATCTAGTATTCTTTATTAAACTGTCACTGCTTAGCAGTAAGAAAGACGCATTAATAAAATTCGAATACCCTTCGAAAGGTCAGGTCGAATTGTATAAGAAAAACTTTTCAATTTGTCTCATTGAAAAATAATTAAGTTGCCACAGTAATCCCTAAGTATATAATATGAAAGTGCTTACTGCATTGCAGTGTCAACTAAGAATACTTCAGTCTTAATTAATTAGAGGAGCAAAAAAAAAAAAAGGCAAAACCAAATGATAAATATGCAATAGTCGAAAGAACTTGCTAATCAAATGCGTATACAATAAACCAAAATAATCATGACGATGATGATAATGATGATGCTTTGGTCATATAATTAATTAAACTTTTATCGTTTTTGCTAATGTTATTTGTTCGCTTTCTCTCTCTCTCTCTCTCTCTGTCCTTCTTTGTGTCCACTTATCTTCAGTTGCTTCCATTCATTTGCTTTAATAGTAAATCCTTGTTTTTGTGGAATGAAATGGCCAAAAATCTTTTAATGCCACACACAAAATTGCAAGACCGCAAAACGACAAGAGAAAACTAAAATATCACTCATACGCCAAGTAGTTGCCCGTTCTCTTACCCCTCTTGAAATTTATGCGCGTGTTGTTTTTGGGCATCTCTTTGAACGAAATAGATGAAGAGGGATGGGGAATGCGAGGGGAATGGTCTTGTCCTTCGTTTTGGCTCTTAATCTAAATCTGCATGTCAACTCGAAGACCGCATAAATCACAAAATAATCCCAAAGTAAAATACCAAAGGCAAATGGCCAGCTTCGAGTTGACTGCCATCTCCGGCTGCTGCTGCTGCTGCTGCTTCTGCTCCTTCTTGCCATTTTGGGGCGTGGCTAGTCTATGGGCGCGTGCATTAACTTCAATTGTCTTTTGTCTGCAATGCCACGCCCACTCTGAATCTATATATATTTGTGCTCACTACGAATATCTCCATTGTAAATTTGCTTTGACAATTTTTTGGTGGAAGGCGACAAAATGTCATTTGACTACCACCCCTGACATCACCCCCCCTGTTTCCACCCGTCACTTTTCATTGTCCACAAGCTTTACCTATAGGATTTTTCGTGCTCGGTATCTGGTTTCGGTTATGGGTCTGGATTTTGGGTCTGAGTCTGGGTCTCGGTCTGCCCAGGCACTTCATTTTTATCGTGACAATGCCAACTTGGGCCCGCAAAATGTAATTCAACGCAATCGCATTCAATTTTATTTAAAATTGTTAAAAACGCTTTTTCACACACACACACACACACACACACACACACATAGACACAGTTAAGAGAGGGTGCTGGGAAGGATTTCTCTCCTCTCGCACCCATTGAAAGCGAGTGAGTTGTGGCTTAGCCCTTTCATTCGATTTACTTTTTGGGCATATAAACTTCATGACTCAATTACGTTTTGTCCTACGAAAGGGTAAATCCAAAAATATTCATTCTTATTTCTGTTATGAATGTGATCATTGACTATTGGCGAAGTGATAGAACTTCGGGGTTCGTCTAATTATAAGAAAAGAATTATTATATTATCAATAAGCATTAAGTGCTCCAGTTTTCACAGAAATCTTTATTCCACAAACGATTTTCGTAGACCTTTAAAATTATGAATATCAGCGGCCCTCAGAAAGCTTTTAGGAAAATATTTTCTGGAAGATTCTTTGGATTTCATTGCATGTCATTGAAATTAAGGACTCCCTTTTCCTGCAAACTAGTTTTGATACATTAAAAAAATTATATTCTCTCAAATTATTTGTTAGATTTGATATGAAATGGTCTGTCTTTTAGATCACTTGGAAATCAACAATCTCTGTTAAATATTTTTAAAACCTTTAGTCTTTTAGCAAATTGTTAACTATCAATTGAATTCTTTGTAATATATTCTAGGACAGTAAAGATTCTATTTTGTAAAAAAAATTATTCAAAGTTAGAGTATAGAATTTATGCTGATTGCTGCGCTTAATTTATATTTGTGGCAAAGCAACTTGTCTTAGATTTTTGGGTTTTCAACAAACCAAACCAAACCAAAAAAGAAAAAAAAAAGAAGAAACAAAAGGTTCGCTTTATCGTTTGTCGACCTCGGCCATATATATTTAGCCTCCTGATATATCTATTGTTTTTGTTGCCATTTTGGGTAGCTGTGGGTGTGGCCCGCCTATTGCAGCTAATGCTGATTTCATTTGTTGTTCATTCCAGTCTCTTCTTTACTCTACATACATAACAGAGATAAAGAGACAAATATTGTAAATGAGACTGCGACAAAATCATCAGACAAAAGTCCCCCCCCCCCCATCACACACACACACACACAGACAAAGATACATCGTATATATATATATATATATTGTCGAAAAAGGCTGTTAACGCTGAGTGGGTGAGAAGCAGGGTGTAGAGGGGGGGTCATATGTGTATAAGTTTACCTATGAAAAAGCCAGGCGCAAAACAAAAGACACTCAACGAGTGCAGGGAAGGAGGGAATTAAGGCATCAGTGAGTTGAGTGAGGGGTGATGGTGGGCAGGGGGAGGGGAGGTATAGGAGGTTCGGTTAAAACCTCTCAGAGGGCTTCAGCCTCAATTGAAATAATTAAGTGTCAAAATGGCGCAGACACACACACAGACACACACTCACACATACAAACGATGAGAGAGATTTTTGGCGGAAATGAAAATGATTTTTCCTGAAAATTACTTGGGTAAACGTTAAAAAGGAAAAGAGGGAGTATGAGAAAGAGGAAGCAAGGATGGTGACTGGGGGAGCCAGGGGTGGTAGTTAGTGCTAAAGCTCGGTAGATGGCGCCAGCATTAAGCGACATAAAATGTAAACAGTTTAAAGTTTTTTTTTTTTTTTTAACGGGGAGTCACTCTGTTTGTGGGTGCGGGTGTGAGTGTGTGTGTGTGTGTGTGGGTATGGGATTACTGCATTTGACACGCCCTGTTTTTTGGGATTTACCAAGGTGCTGGTGTCGGGTAGGAAAGAGGGGGCGAGGCGTAGATGAGTTTCAGTTTGGTTTGGTTAGGGCGTTAAATACTTAACTATTGCGGCAGTTTGTTGGCTGGTTTGAGCCAGGGATTTGATTTGAATGCAAATGCGCGGTTAGAATTTGTTCAAGCTGCAAAGTGAAAGGCAAGGACAATTTTTGGTTTGCTTTCCCTTTGCCTTTCCCTAATGAAAGGAGCAAAGTAACGAGGGTAAAGCAAATGAAGAGATAAACTCAAATTGAACAAACTACAAGAAGGAAAACCGACAAAAAATTAGAAAAAAAAGAAAACATAAGAAAGTACTTTGTTTGATTAAGATGATGGATTAGAGCAAAATAGTGTTAAGATAATTGAGAAAAAATAACCGTTATTTATTCAAAGTAAAGAAGAGAAGAGAAATATAGCAGAAGAAGATTGGCTTCAGTTGACTGTATTTCTTTATCAAAGTATTAATGATAATGATCTAAAACAGGAGTTGGAAAGAAAAGCTGAATACTTCTTAAGTTACATTTAAGACAATGTTAACTGACTTTAATCATTTATTAGCCTTATCATTTATCAGCCAGACGGTTTATTAGTCTAAAAAGGAAGTTCTGAACTACTTTCTAACTCTTAAGGGAAGCTCTGATAGTATGACAATTACTATCTTTGCATAATTGAATAATGCAGGACTAATTTCCACAGTAACTGGTTTTTATAGTATGCTTCGAGCAGTAGGAAAGAATAAAAACATTCAAAGTAACTTACGGATCTGAGAGTTTGAGTCTCCTAATCCTAAACGGGTTCCCCCGTTGAGGGCTTGTTGTATCTATTTCTAATTTGAAAGTTGTTCATATAGAATCAATCTAAACTTCAATCCAATTATAGACATGAGAGGATAAAAAGTAGAAAAATAAAAGAACTCGATGGATGGCTGGATGTCTGAATGATGGTTCAATTATCGGTTTCATGTGGATGTTATGTCAGTTGATTGCAAACTTGCCTTACCCCAAAAATGCCTCTCCTGTTTGGGTTTTCGTGTTGTTTTTGTTGTTGCACAGATTTCCCAATCTAAATAATTTACCACACACACACACACACACACAACTCCCCTTGCCCTTCCCTTGGACTATAGTTGCTACAACTCCTCCCTTTAACACACAAAGTAAACACTTGGTTGTTTTGCAGCCGCACTTTTACTTAACTTCTCATACCCCTTTGGACCCCCTACTCACACACACACACACACACACACGCGTACACACACACACACACACACTTGAAACGAAACTATGGAAAACTTTGCCAATATACTGACAACACAAGCAGTTCCAGTTGCCAGTTCACAGCTAGGAGGAGCACTAGAAGAAGCATTGGCAGAAGTAGGAGCCGGAGCAGAAGCAGGAGCAGGAGCAGTGCATGGGAAAAGCTCTCAAACCCCAAAAATCCATTGTCGACCTGCTGACCGCGTCGAACGAAAACCGCACGCATGCTAAAAGTGTGGCCAGAGTGAATGTGGATGTGGGACTAGAGACGGGAGTGAGGAGTATACAGGTGGAATGACTTTAAAGCTCTCCTTTTCTCTTCTTTCCTAAAAAAACAACAACTAACAACTTGTTGTTGTTGTTGGAGTTTTGTGTTGTTTTTGACAGAAAATTGCCAGGCGAAGAGATGGCTGCTCACAAAGAGAGAAGAAAACGACAACGACAACAACAACAACGACAACAACAACGACGACGTCGACGACGACGATGAGAAGAAGAATGTTAACTGCAACGGAAGTTACCTGGTTTACCTGTTTCGACTATCAACGACCAAACGAACGAACGAAAAACCCACCCGCTGAGCGCAAAGCATCTTGGCCATCTAGTCCGCCAGAGTTATGCAATCACAAAGTTGTTTGCCTCACTCACATCCTCTTCTCTGCGCCCCCCTATCTTGGTATCGTCAACACTGATTGAAATTCTTTGGCTTTGCCTTTGCCTGGCAGCAGCAGCAACAGAAGCAGCATCTTCTTGTAATTTCTCTCTGAAGCCAAGACCAGCCTCGGTCTAAGTTTTCATTATGGTTAGTTATTATTATTATTATTATCAAAATCATCTATCTCTATGCATGGCCATGCCCAGTTCGCATCGGCATCAGCATCCTTATTCGCATTCGCATCCTGTTGCCTGCATTTATCCTGGCTACACTTCATTGTCAGTTGTTGTTCTGGGCTGCTGGCTGCTGACTGCTTGTGATTGAGATTGAGATGGGATGAGACTCGGACTCGAGATTGGCAACAATAAAATTGTTTGGCTGTTGTTGAAATTTCCACTCTACTCTATTTATTTGTGTTGTGCCCTGGCAATTGTGGGTTTTTTGATTAGTTTCTTTCCTTTATTATTCGCATTGATTGCAAAAATCTTAACTCATATTGCTGTGGGGAATTACGAGTCAAATGCAATGCGTTTTCCCATTTGCCATTGAATAATCAAAGAAACTATAAAAAAAGCATTGCCTACTTTTCGGCTTAGCCTTAACAGCAACAGGCAATCTCTGTTAACTGGATTCTGTTAAGTCTGTAAATTTACCCAAATATCTGTCTGTTCATATATGTTCATTTTCATTCCTCCAACTCCCATCTCTCGAGGTTTTCCCTTCTCCTGGCAAAGTTATGACAGTTTACATTGTTAGCCACATGGCAAAAGTTTTGGACAATTTTTTTGTTGTTTGGCTTTTGCGGCGCTGATTGAATAGACTGAAAGTGCCTGAGAGCGTGTGAAAATGTTGAAATATTTCTGCTGATTCTCCTTGTTGTCAACACTTTTGGCAAATTAAACTTTGTTCGGCAGAACTCCAAAGTTAAAGTAAACTATTCGCACCTGCATTCCTGTTTGGCTAAGCAATTTCCCTGATGCCGTCCATTAGCGTTAAGTAGTCAGACCGCAAACGAAATGAATTCACCCATTGTTAGCCATGACACGAACCCTTCTCAATCGTCACATGGCTGGCACTTGACACCTTTTTGGCTTTGATTTTAATATATACCCTTTCATTTAAAAAGATTCCATTGCATAGGCAAACGAATGTAATTCCTATTTAACAACATTTTGATAAATATATTATTCCTAGAGAATCACTTTAATTATAGATTTATTCATACACATATTTGGACGTTTTATATAGCGTTTTTTCAAAGTTTTGTTTAACTGGAATCAACTGGATTTTTCTCTCAGTGATGAGCAAAACTTAATCGTTAATTTAAGGGATCTAAAGTTTAACCTATGTAATATAGCCAGATCTAAGACTCAGTTTCATTCTACAAGCTGCGGCAAAGACATTTGGACTGGTGCCTCGGATTCAGAGTAAATCAAGAAAACGTTTCGAAAAAACAAGCTCTGCTGATTACTGGACTATACATATTGATTTCGAATCATTTTGAAATATTGTACTCACTCGACAGAGCATTTATCTTGTAATCAAGACAACTTATTGATAATTTTTTGATCTGTCTATCGAAATAGCTTTTTATCTAAAGTTGAAGTTCAATTTAAATGGCATTTGCCTAAGAGATTTTCATACCAGTGGCTAAAAAGGATCCTAGCAATTGGTTTGCTTTCTTTCAGTACTCTATTTCTTAAATTAAATTAAAGAATTAAAAAATCTTAAATTCTAAATTTTTACACTTCATTGAAATGACATTCTCAGATCTAATGCTTTTTAAATTTAAGCATTTGCATAGGCAAACTTTGCTTTCAAAGCGAACTGTCGCTTGGCGGGGAAAAAAAAAGTTTTGTGAACAAAATGAATAAGGCAAATGCAAATGATAAAGAAAATTAGTTTGAGAGAAGTCAAGAAAGTTCTAAGAGTATTTCATTTTCAGTTTATTTTGCATTTTGAGGCCTTTTACTTTTAGTTTTTCGTTTTGTTGGTCAATAAACCTTTCGCTGTCTCTCTTTCTCAAGCGTCTAGCCTGGGGTCGCTCTCTCTCTCTCTCTCATTTCCAGTCTCTGATTCTGTCTAAGTCCCCATCTCTCAGACGTTGTGTGTGCTTTTGACATTTTTGCGTTCATTTCTGTGTGACAAGTTTTCTGTGGTTCATTGGGGCCACTTTAGGGGCATGTCAGAGCACATCGCATCGTATCCGGACATTGGAGGAGGACGGCCTATTTCACACTTTTATAGAAAATTTTTGCCAATTGTCTGGCGACGTTCCGACGTATTCGTGGTTAGCCTTTTTTCTGTGTTGAGGAGGGGAGATTTCTTGCCTCGTCTTGCCGGAAGTTTGCGCAATTTTCAAAAGCGGAAATGCAATTTTCAGTTCAGCTGCATTTGTCTCGCAAATGCCACGCCTTCATCACCACCACCACCATTCCCTTAGCTCCTTCCTTCTC
Organism: Drosophila nebulosa; assembly: GCA_024703675.1. Lineage (NCBI taxonomy): Eukaryota > Metazoa > Arthropoda > Insecta > Diptera > Drosophilidae > Drosophila > Drosophila nebulosa. Next base: position 7,305,997 of record CM045725.1, on the reverse strand, counting down.
TTTACCCAAAAACGCCAACTTGGGCGGCTTGCCAACACATCGTATATCAAATGCAGGGGGCAAGAGCGAGATGGAGACAGAGAGAGAGAGAGACAGAGAAGAATGAGAACAAGTTGGCAGGCCCTGACAATGACATGCAGCGCCAAACCAGAAAAAGCATTCAGGATGAGAAGGCCGCCAAAAATGCAGAAGCCGACAAAAAAAAAACAAAAACGACAGAAAAACGTGGAGCGAAAAACTTGAAAACGTCGCCAATAGCTGGGCTTGTTTTTCTTGTTGTTGTTGTTGTTGTTGGTAGTATGTGTTACGCCTTTTGTGGCCAAAACTGTAAAATTTATTTCACACGCGTTTTTCTCCTTATGCAAACGAAAAGTTTTCTTCTCTTCTTGCTGGCATGCAAAAAATGAAAATGTTGAAAAATACTTTTATTTATTTGCATATAAATTATTCAATTGTTCCTTTCCCCTCTTCTTCTCCCACTCTCTCACACTCTTTTTGAGCTTTTGCTTTGCTTTGTGTGTGTGTGTTTTATTTTTTTCGTGTATTCCTTTAGCCATATCTCTGGTCTCGTTGGTCTGCCTGCCCGCCCTTTATCCTGCAAGTCCTCCTCACTGGTGAGTCTATCAAAATGCTGAATGCATTTGCAATTGGAATTGATTTCGGTGGGCGTGGCCAAGTATTGAACGAACAATTTTTGATTTATGATTGCATGTTGCGGTTACCAGAAGAAGGAAAACCTTAAAGTTAATGTTCCTTAAATTCAACAATTTTGGCCACAAAACGAGGCCATTTGATTTTGAGTTAATCTAAGATTGTGTCAAGTGGTAGAAAATGGAGTAAAATTTGCCCTTTTGCTGGCCCCTTTTGAGGAGTTACAGACAGATCTAAATGGCAAGATGAAAGGCGAAATTAAGTTCCTTATTTTCAGACAGAGGGAATGGATGATTGCTCAACACATTCTCATTTCATTTCTTACTTTCTTAGGGATCGTTAGGGGAATATAGATTAGAGAGATCATTAGATAGCCAGTTTGCTAAGATTTAGATTTGAGTGTGACCTTATCTGGCAAGTTATGTCTTAGCTTAATTGTCGAGTGAAGTTCTCTACTATATTCTTTTGTTCTTTCACTCCCTCAATTGGGCTTTTGCCTCTTCACATTTCCTATTCTGCGAAAACACAATGAATTAGAGAGAAGCTCTTCATGTTCAGTGTGCCTGGGTTTGGGTCTGAGTCTGAGTCTGAGTTTGGGTCTGGGAGCCATGTCATTTTGCCACTCCGCTTGAAAGTTTCCGCTTCCGTCAACACGTGCGCTAAACGGTTTGTCTGCTTACATCTATCTCTCGCTCTCTCTCTCTCTTTCTGTCTGTTGGCATGTCGACCATCAAATGTCAAATGCAGTCGCCTGACGCCTCGACGTGCCTTTTGGAAATGCTGCGCAAATATTTGCAAGGCTGTTTTTCTTATGCTTTTCTTTCTTTTCTTTTCATTTCTTTTCGTTATTTTTTTGCGTTTTTTTTGCCCATTCCATGCGTTTTTGTTGCCGCCTAAAAGCATGCTTCAATAACATTCAAAACTCTTGTCGTACGTGTGAGGCCTTCAACTTGTCACCAAAAAATATCTTCTAATATCTTTTGAGAGCTACATGTGTTGTAAATTTATTAGCTGTCATATAAATCTTTGCACGCTGCCGCCCTTTTAGAGCAGACGTGTTTGCCATTTTGCCAAACTGTTGTATATGTGTGTATGTGTGTGTGTGTGTGAGTGTGTGTGTGGTAGGTTGGGGGAGCATGTGCTAGGGGCGTGGCAACTGTTTACTGAGAGATAAGATTTTGCAGAGTGTAGAGGACAGAGTAACCCTTTTCCCCTTCATTACATAAGTGGAGAATTTTTCATTTACATAAATGCTACTTAAGGAAATTTGTAATTTTTCTTCAACTCTCCCTCCAAATCCTATGTTTGTATATGAGGTACAGTCTGCAGTGTCATGTCATTTGTTTAATTAATATTGCACCTAATTGTAGGCAATATATTTTTGCAAAAGATTTTATGATGACAGAGAAAGAGCATGAAGGGCGATGTGAGGAACGCCAGCTCAGCAATTTGCAAATTGTTTTGTTTTGAAAAATATTAAGGTTATGTCAACAAAATGTTAAACTCTGAAAATTTAAATATTAAGAAACAACTTTTTCATGCCAATTGCTTCTTAAAATTTGAGGTTATGTGAGGTTAGGAGTACTTTTTGCTGATTTTGTTGACTCTTTTAGTTGGTTTATTACAATTTTTATTATGATTTAAATGCATTTCGTTTAAATATGTTTTATAAATAGGCAATAATAACTATAGCTGTATATTTTGGCACGCTTTACATCCTCCGACATGATCGAACCTACTGGCTCTCAGTGGGCTCCGCCTGCTTTAGTGGATTGCCCTTGTCATCGATCTCCACGGAGGGAACCAGGGGGGGCTTGAAACCATATTCCATATGCAAATTTCTACCAAAGTCGGGACTACGTTTCAGGGAATGTCCATTACGCCAACGCTGAAACTCATCAAACTCAGTGGAACTGGTGGTGCCAGGAGCTGGCACTGGTCCAATATACGACTTAACCATTTGCGTGGGAGCCGCCACCGAGGCAGAGGCCGCTGTGGCCAAATCCGCGGGCAGAGTATTGTAGATATAGCGAGCACCTTGCAGCCAGGGCGAACCTGCGGGCGGAGGCGGCGGACGTAGATCGAAACGCATGTCTGCCAGGCTGAAAGTGGCCACCTTGGGTACATCACCGCGCACTGGAGTCACTGGTTGCTTGTGGAGTGCCTTTGTCGTGGTCTTGGTCGTTGCCTTCGCCGATGTTGATGCCTTCTGCAAGGCCAATTGCGGCAGAAGTTTCTTCAGCATGCGTGTATAATAGTTTTGTAGAACTTTCGGAGGTATGTGACCCACCGAGTGAGTGGTCCAGGGAGGCAAGGCGTTCGGATGACCAGAGAAGTGATGGCCATGTGCTGATAATGGGGGCAGAGGCATGTGAATAGCCACGGGAACGTGAATTGGTATGGCCATGGGACGGTCTACAAACTTTTCCACTATCTTTTCCACCTTCACTGGTTTTTCCACAATGCGTTCCACCTCGACGGGCACGTGCTTCTCGACGATTTTCTCAACCACTGTTTCGACGGGATAGGGAACAGGATGCTCCACAATTGTCTCAACGGGATAGGGACGATCGACATAGTGTTCAACGTGAACGGGCACCGGCACAGGCTGGGGCACGGCATAGGGTATGGGTATATGTTTCTCCACTATTTGATGCTTAACAGGATGTTCGACCGGATGGTCAATGATCTTCTCCACGTGATAGTGTTGGGGCACTGGCAGGGCTGGAAGTTCTTGATGAGTGTGTGAATGCGCTGCCTCCAAGTTGAGGAGCTGCGTAGGAGCTGAGTGTCCCGACTCCAAATTGATGGCGGCATGCGAATAGGCTCCCTCTTGGGGCGAACTATCATATTCCTGCTCAACATTGATGGGATTCTTGGCCAAAGACACATAGTTGTGTTGAGGCTTGGGAGCTGGAGCTGGGAGCTCTGGCAAGGCACTGGAAACATATTTCTCGGGACTCAAATGGTTCTGTTGCTCCTCATAGGGCTGATGGTAGATCGTCTCATGCTGCTCAACCAATTGCCCGTCCTTCTCGGTGATCAGTTTGTTGTGTATATTAACCGATTTCTGTACCTCGACAAAGGTGTAACCATTTGGTTTGACCAGCAGTTGCGTCTCTGGCTCGTAGGGACTGACCTTGGGGGCCGGAGCGTGCTGCAGATGCTGTTGTGATGGTTCCGCGGCAGCCTCCGAGACATATTCATGGGGACTTGGCAGATTGGGAGCCAGAGCTGCCTCCTTGGGCGTAGGCATTGGTGTTGTTTGGGCGGAATTCAAGGTGACGTAGACTAGGCTATGGGGTGGATTTGAGGAGGCTGGAGCAGCTGTGGCCGAGGGCACAGCTTGCGTGTTAAGCTTCGATGGAGAACTCTCCTTGTTCGCTTGTTGCGGCAGAAGATGATGGCTCAGTTCCCGTTGATAGGCCAACTGGGCGGCAGGCCTCACAAACTGTCCACTGTAGTCACTCTCCCGAGGCGGCTGAGAACTCTGCTGCAACTGGGGTGGATGATTGTTCACCTCGTAGTGGAAACTAGCCACAGCCTTGTTTACTCCACTCTCCCCACTTCCCGAAATGATGGGCTTAAAGCTCTTCAAGAACTGTCTTGAGGGCGCCTCTTGAACGCCAGGGTGACGCTGCTGGAAGTGCTGCTCACTATGCAGTTGATAGTGATCCAGAGCCAACGATGGCGTCTGGGCTTTGACCTCCCCCTCCTTCTTTTGGCCCTGCGATTGGGCCTTGGCCAGCGTATCATCGTGAATGATGTGCACATTGATCTGCTGCTCTTGGGCTGGGCCATGTTGGCTGCTGTAGCTCTCCACTCCAGCGGTTTGGAAGTTGTGCCCAGCTGGCGGCAGCAGTCTCTGATGGTAGCGTTCATGTTGATGGGATTCGGCTATCTGATTGTCTTCAATCAGCTGTCCCTCCTCCAAGTCACTCTCATGTTCACCGAGTATGACAATTGGAGCACTTTCTGCGGCCACCAAAGTCTCATTATCGTCCCCGGTTTCAGCTGGCCGCAAGAGCAAACTGGGCAGAACCGGTGAGTCGACAGCTGCCCGATTAATGCGCAACAATTCATCTCGGGAGATGTGATTAGTGCCATCTTTGAAAGGAGGTTCCCTTTCCGCACTGCTTATCTGTTCCACAATAATCTCAGTGTGGCCAGGACGCAGCTCACGCCGATATTCCTTGGTCACTGTGGTCTGATAGCTGTAATAGGTTTGGTTCTTGGTCCCTGCCGTTGCCGGCATTGCTGACGTTGTAGACGTAACTATCGACTCCACTGTGGTGGCTGGCACCACAGCTTTGCCCGCTTCGGTCGTTGTGGCTGTGGTGGTCGGGGCCATCTCTGTGCTGGGATCTGGCTCTGGAGGCTGGGCAGCTTCTTGACCGCTGAAGCGAAAGATGTCGGAGAAGCCATTGGGAAATAGATTATAGAGCACTTCATTGACAGTTTCTGTGCGGGATTTGGTTAGCTGACGCTGTCGATGTACTGTTTCCACTGGCAATTCATCATTGATATCGAATTGTATATAGCCATGGCCATTGGTCTGCAAATTGCTTGACTCTTGAGGGGTAGAAACAGTGGGCAAAAAGCCTGGAACTCTAAAGAAAGGAATTAAATTGAATTGCCTAACTTTCTCTCTTCTGCAGTCATACTTACCCCACAAACTCCTTGTCCTCCTGTTTCTGGGTATTGGCTTCTTCTTCGTCCACTTCGTCCACTTCACTGCCATAATGAAGATCCTCAATGACCTCCAATTCGGTGCTGGCTGCTGCCTGCTCATTAACCTATCCAAATGGAATGAACACACGCTTAATGCCACTCAAAAATCTTTCAAAACTCCTCCTGCTCACCTCGTGGGGGCTGCTGTCAGTCAAGTCATCAGGTTTTTCAGTCAGATCGCTTCCTGCAGTCATCGGTTGGGTCATTGCCGTTGTCACATTCTGTGGACTCTGTGTGGCTGAGGGTGTGGGTGAGGGTGTGGGTGGAGGCTGCAAAGGCAAACCGGTGCTTGTGCCACTAGCACTAACTATGCAACAGAGGCCAATGAGAGTTGCTGCCGCAGTTAGCAGTTGATGTTTGGGCCACATGCCAGAGCTGCTATTAAAGAAACAGAGGTTGGTGTTTTGCTTGTTTTTTTTTTGGTAATGGCGATGATGATGAAAATGTGAATAACCCCAAAAGACATTCCAAGCGAAAAGGAAAAACAAATAAAAATAAATAAAGTCAACTGAACGAAAGAAAGAAAGACAGAAACCGACAACGAAGTTGTCATGCCTGTTTGAGAGCCCACACTCACTCAGTCTTTGATTTTAACCGATAACTCTTATGATGATTTTTCCTAAGTGGCTTCACTTGTTTTGCCTGGCAATTTTCTTGGAGTTTTCCCTAAAAACAAAAAACGTCAAGCCGAAACCGTTTACTGCTTTCCATGGGCATTGAACGAGTGGTTGAACTTGGCGTTTGCCGTTTGCCATTTGCCGTTTGCTGTTTTGGTATTTGCTTTGGGCTTATGTCATTGCTACTGGCAACGTAATGAATTATTAATTATCTTTACCTCGCCATCTCTCCCACCATCCCGTTTTGATAGTGGCCCAGGTGAGTGCTGCTCACATTTAATTTGGAAAATTGAAATTGATGGCATTTAAAATGGTTCATACGAGGGGTTTTCACATAGTTTGACTAGCTGTGTATGAATGATAGTGTTGTTGTTGTTGTTGTTGCTACTGCATTTTGATAGGCATTAAATATGCATGCCAAAACATATTTCACTTGCAATATTCATGTTCATGGCCTAAACTCAAAATTCGCCTTGAGGTGATTTTGCTCTTGTTTTCTAGTTGGCTGTTTGGAGCAGGTTGCTTATTTTCCTTTTTTTTTTTGTTTTTCTTTTTTGGATTTTCTGGTTTTCATCTCTTCGTTAGAGTGTGTCGAAAGTTGGAAATTGGAGTAAATCATTAACGGAAATTATTTCTAAATTGCATCGACAAATAATATTGAAATCCAATCAATTTTCGGCCAAATCGAAGCGGCAAAAAGCGTGGAAAAAAGTTTAACTTTATCAGTTTTTTTTTCTTATTTCTTATTGGAAAATTAGGCAAATAACTTTCACAATTTCTCAAAAGTATTGCTAGAGGCGATCAATGTCCTGCTTACAAATTGTGATTTTTAAAGGGAAGGATAAAACTATAGTTTTAGAGACCCTTTTTTTTTTGGCAAAAAGGTCAAATAGGTAAAATTTCAGTGATTTTAGACCATTTCTATTTCTATTAGTTTCATGGGCTCTAAAACTAAGCTAAATTGAGCTCTCAGAAGTCTTTGTTATATGATTTAATAATTTCTTTTAAATTTCAAATTTCTTTTATGAAAAATAAGAAGAATATCCCATTTAGACTTTTCCTAGAAACAATATCCGATTGTTGGTCAAACTTGTATATTTTATTACAAAATCCTATGTAGTCTTAACTTTCGAAAGAGTGTCTTTGCATTATGGTTTCTTTGCTTTTTTAATCTTGTATATTTACATAATTTAATCAGTCGAACCTGAAGAACAGAAATTCCTAACTTGAGATTAACTTTCAAAAATATAATAAAATAAAAGCCGTTGGAATGATGTTATATCAAGGTAAGCATTGTAAAAGAATATACTAAATAAGTTCTTCTAATCCTAACAGAGTGGCAGCTACTTTGAAATTTCAGTTACTTACAATGATAGAATAAAATCTATACCAATTTTTTTTTTAAATTTTTTATTTTTCCAAATAAAGTTTTGAGAATTAAGAACAACTTATATTCCATTGGGATTAAAGACACCAAATGAAAGAGATAAAAGTGTCTCTTTTAACCTCTAAATTGACAAGCCTAATAAGTAAAAACAAAAAGCTGATTATTTTATCTTAAATAACTGAGTTACACATTTAAGATCGTTTGAAATTCAATAAGAAGAAATGACTGAATATTCTTTAAACCCTTTATATGGCCACATACCGTTTCAATTAACTTATATCACAAAGTATTTAGGGAAAAAGACAAATGGTAATTGATATAAATATTTTCATGTTTGCTATGTTTTAGCTCTTTTACATAAATGCTGGAGTTTATATGACATTTTTTCCCGCGAATTTTTACAATATTTCAATTTGCCTGGTTTTCTGAATATTTAGATTTATTAAAATTTAGATTATTTAGATTATAAAAAACCTAATTGTCTTTAAAATCATTTCAGAACACCTTGGCTGTTTATGGTATTAATTTGTGTCCAGACAAGATTTCTAGACTTTTTGGTTTCTAATATTAATTTTTTCAGCCATTTCAGCTATTTTTCAGTTTTCTCTTTTCTCAAAAATAGGATAAAAAACTCAAAATTATGTGAAGTTTATAAGTTTTAAGTTTTTTAACGATTAAAAAAACCACAAAAAAATTTGGAGATTCCCGAAGAGGTTCAATTTATCTTTGTGTGAAATGAATATTGAAAAATTGAACTCTTATTTGATAGATGTATCTACTGGAATCTTTTGTCTTATCTATTTGAAATGAATATTTTTTTAATTTATGTGGTTCAGGTGAAAAACTAAATAAGATATTTTTTTTATTTTAAACCCAATTCCTACAATTAATTATGATTATGTTTTCGATTAATCCACATTAACAGATGGCTGAAATAATTCGAAAACATTTTACTTTCTGCAATAAATTGTTTAAACAATTCATTATGCTTGGCCCCTGCCATCAATCAAAATCCAAAGAGTGGTTAACCGAAACATATCATGATCGATAAGATCATTTTTGATATATTTGTGTGTATATAGTTTGTGCCATGGAAAAATTTAATGCAATTTCATGGGCACTTAATCTCAATTAGCTCACAATTCATTTAAAGTTTTGTTGCATTTAAACACTATTTACAATCATTTCGCACTTGTTTGTTAATTTTTTCACTTGCTTTTTTATTGTTTTTTTTTTGTTCGTGTTGTTATTAATTTACCTGCATCCATTAAATGTTGCGAGTAAAATGTTCAAGCGAAAATTAAAAACACTTAATTATTTATATTGATGGGCCACACAATTGAAATAAACTTTATGTTTATTTCACTTTTTTTTTTTTTTCTTGCTTATTTGCTAAAGGGATTTTGTTTGTTTCGTGGGTTTTCGGTGTAATTTCTCAGGTGTTATTTCTTTCCACACTTGACGACCCTGACAGTTGCGCGTGCGCGTTGCGAATGAAAGTGAAACCGACTGGGACCAGGCATTTCGTTTTCTTTTCGTGGCACTTGGCGGAGTTGTCGAGTTGTGGACTCTTGCTGTTGCCACCAGCGCTGCTGCGGCTGCGGCTGCCTCTGCTGCTGCTGCCCGATCCTTAAAGTGTAGCATAAAACTTGTCTTTGGTCAGGTCCAGCGATTGCGCAAGCATCGCCTTCTCCTTTCCCCTTACCGCGTCATCTTTCTCGTCTTCATTTCGGCTTCTTTCTTTTGCCATCTCAGTCGTTCACTGCAATGACAATTTGTATACCTCGTCTTATTACCCTCTGAGGGTATATTAAATGCTGCTATGTTTTGTTTGATAACTAAGAACAATTTTAAATTATTAGATTTAGATGAGTTGAAGACTATTCTGTCTAAAATATGCCATCTTTATCGAGTGTCTTCTTTAGTGATCTTCTTCTACAGAGCTTTTTAAAACACTTACAACCTCGACTTCGATATTTCTCTTCCCAGAAGCTTTTGCATTGTTCATTAATATTCAATTTTCCATTGGTGCTTATTTTTCTTTGTTTTAACATCTTTTTAGGAAATCGTTATCTTATTAAATATCGAACTATTTATTTTTCAAGATTTTAAGGGAATATATCATTTGAAAAAAATGTGCAGCTAATTTAGTTTTTTTTTTTTCGTTGAAAAGTGGGCTATAAATATAATAAGCACTGTAGTATAAATATTTCATTTGATGTTAAGTATGTCTTACACTAGCCTACAAGAGGCTTCTTTACTAGGCTTCGGTAGAGAGTTATTTAAATGTTTCAGCTCTTCAAAAAAAAATTCTAATGCCTCTTAAAAGTTTTTCCTCTCTATATTTAAAATTTCCAGAAAGTCTTGCAGTTCTTAAATATGTTTTAACGAAGCTTGAAATTGTTTTAAATCCTTTTGAAAGTCTTTTTATTCAAAAATTTAAAAAGAAAGTGTTATCTTTTCTAAGCATTTAGCACTAATATATTATAGTTTATTGAAGTTTTTGAATTAAGCATTTATCTTAGAGAAGAGATCAATAAAGACCCATTAAAGTGATTTATTTATTACCATAGAAATTGCCTCATTCATTTTAGGGTATCGCAAGGCCTTTGCCCTGGCTTTAACTAAAATAGTTGCTGATTTTTTTTTTCTTTTTTTTTTGGCTTTCTACAACAACAGCAGCAGCATTGACCCTGCCAAAAAAGACAAAAATGAAAAAGAAAAGAAAAGAAGCGAAGCAAAGAAGAGGAGAAAAAACCTAATCGCGGGAAAACTCTGCAACAGGTTTTCCTGTCTTTCGTGCCACAAATAGTGGAAGAAGGTAGTCGCAGCATGTGTGTACCCTCTTTGGTCGGGTTAGTTAGGGTCTAGGCCTAGTTGGGCTACGAGTGAAAGCCCTTTCTGGTAGCTAAGTACTTGTACATATCTCTTCATAAATTTTCCCCTACCCCTTCCCCTGCCCACCAGCCGCCGTTTAATCATTTCACACTTGTCGTTCGAATTGATGGCTGAGATTGTTGATTTTTGTTATTTCCATTAAACTTTAATGAGGCGGCGGCATTTAGACATTGCTTTACTTTTGTTAATTTTATTTCACGTTTGTTGTTGCTTTTTTTTTTTTTTGCATTTTATTGCAGTTGCTGTTTATTTGTTGTTGTTTTTTCCCCCATTTGTTTGTTTGTTAAGCGTTTGACGTTTTCGAGCTGATTGATTAATGCGATGTGGATGCGGTTTGCGGAATCCCATTTTTTTCCTATCTCTCTTTCTTTCTCTGCTCCCCTCACCCTCTCTTCCCCTCTCGCTCTCTCTCTTCGTCTTTTTCTGATTTATTGAAATGTGATTTTTTTTTATATGTATTTACATTTTTTACTTGCGTATTTATTTATGCTATGGGCAATTCATTTTGTTTATTGCATATTTTATTAAAGTTAATACATTGGTTAATGAGTCGGCAAATTGTGGGGAATGCAATAAAAAACTTTAGAACTATTCAATACAAATCCAATAAAACAAAATTTGTTTAAAAAAAATATTTTAAGCCCCTCAGCAATGCATAAGTCAATTATTGGAATTCCATGTTAAAGTGAAGCCAACTTGAAACTGGCTTTAATTTTTGCTTTGAAAATAAGATTTAATAAAGGCTTTACTTTATGATCTTGCACTTATTTTAAATGTATTTAGTTTCGATTTTCAATTAAGTCAGTCGAATGTTTACAAAATGGCCAACATGCTTCAATAGGTCTTCTATATGGATCAGAAAAAACAATAACTAGAGTATTGCATCGAATTCTTACACAAATACAACCAATAAATAATTATCAAGGCTGTTTAATATTTAAAAAAAAAAACGATCTATATACAATTTATTATAAACGCCTTGTTCTTTCTTTGAAGCAAGCTCTCAGATTTGCTCATTGGTTTTCAGTTTACAATTCATGGTCTTTGCTAGTGTGCCCGTATCTCTCTTAGTATAAAATACCTAACCCTCAAAAGACCTTAGAACAATGTGACTGTTTACAATAAAATAAATTTTAATAATAGAAGAACAAGAATTTGTCAAACAAAGAATTGTAATTGTGTTCTGAAAATACATTCGAGGTTCTTGTACTTTTTGGCATGGCTAAAAATGTGTCCTAAAATGTTTGTAGTAATATTCAATAAGTGTTAGATAAATAGATACTTCTCTAAGTGAGTGGCATTAAGGTATCGCCACATTTATATCGAGCTTAAATTTCTTTTAAGTTGACCCTTGTAAAATATTTATAAATAAGACATAACAAAACTTTTCATATGGTTTTTTTCTTATGATGTTGATAAGATGATGATGATAATACAGCTTTAAAAACTGTTGGGGAATTTTAAATAGAAATAAAAAAAAAGTTTCAACAAACCTTCATGAAAGTTGTTTCAATTCCTAAATTGGTACCCATTTAATGTTCTCTGATTTACACTGGAAAAAGAATGGAAAGTTCAAATTACAAACTAACTAATTTCTTATGCCACGAAGAAAATTACAGCTGCTTGCGGTTTGTGGTTAATGTTTTTCTGGTTCAGCTAACCTGAAAGATGGCCAAAATAGATGAGCAATGTTGAGAATTGATTCGATCGACATGCTTTCTTCTCTTTCAACGTTTCCATCTCTTTGGTTCTTATCTTTCTGCAAATGTTTCGTTTAGTTTATGTGACTTTCTCTTACATTTTTGTTTTAGTTTTGGGTGGCATTCGGAATGGCATTGGTATTTTTCCTCACTAAGCCACCAAAGACAATTACATATGGCACAAAGAAAAGAAGAAGAAAAACAAATCCATTCGAAGAGATTATGCAACCGAGAGGAGAGTACATAAACACAATAACTTGAATGAATAGTTGCAACTGCAAACTGTGGCAAGAAAATTGCCTGCAACTCATAAATTGTCTGTGGCTAATTTTCACCAGCTCAACTCAGCTCAGCTCAGCAAAATGTAGCAAAATTCAGCATTTCCTTCCGCATGGGAAAACTTGTCGCAAAAATCAAGTAAAAAATTTAAAGGAAATCTATAAAATGCCTTGACCGCACACACACACACACACGCACACACACACACACACACACATGAAATCCCACTGAGGGAAAATTGCGGAAAAATCTATTAAAAGCAATTAAGGTAATTTGATTTCTGGTTATTTTCTGAAATTAATTTTTTGTACTTATTTGATTTCAAAAAGCGCATTCGGGCATAAAGTCCATTCAGACAGAAGGTGTGTGACAGAAGATGAGGCAGCCCCTTACCCTTCGTCTTCCCTTTCCCCACCTTTATTATCCCTGGTCTTTTGCTAATTAAGTGCACAGGGCAAATAAAATATATAAACTCAGTCAGTGAGAGAGTGGGAGAGAGAGGGAAAACGGCAATTACAATCAATGGACCAGTTCTCAAACCAAAAAGCCAATTTCATGCAACAATCAATCAAAAACCATTTTTAATTTTGCGTTAACAATTTTTTGTGTTTTCACTCTCTCTCTCTCTCTTCCTCTCAGTTTCTGTTTCTCTCTGTCTCTCTGTTTCTTGCCGCCTTTTTAACAGTGTGAAGTAAATTGGAAAATAAAGTTAAAATTAAAATGCATTAATTGAACTGTGAAATTTCATAAAAGTGTATGAAAAATTATTTGTCCGAGCACGAGCTAAAGCTGGAGCTGGAGCTGGAGATGAAGCTCTCCTGTCTCCTGCCACCTGCCCAATGCGCCAATGAAGTGCAATGGAAATGATTTTAATTGTCAGCGTTTTATGGCCGAATGAGTTTAAAGTCGCCATCGAAATACGTTCTTAACTATCTATAGGGAATATACATACATATGTAAGTATATATGTTTATATAATTTACAATTAATAAGTGATTGCTTGCCGAGCCGTTGCAGGTAAAGAATCAATTGAGGGATATCGAATGAGACATAACATATTACACAAGATACAGGTGAAAATTTCAGGGTAAAAATGTTTTTTTTTTGGTCTACCTTAATTAAAGATGACACTGACAGGACAATCGGATGATAATTCGGGACACAGTTAAGCATTTTAAGAGGCACAAATAGCATGGGTTCAAAACAATTGATTTCTAAAGCGCTTTGTAAAATTATATTTTATAGGATCATATGATGTAATGCCACAATGGCATAAAAATTGTATTGATTGCATATCGTATCGATATGTAATTAGTTTTAGCTTCAGTGCGGTAATCTCAAGTTAACTGTTGTTGAAATTTAATTTATCTGTAATTAGAGGTGGAAAACCATCGATAGTCCCAATAACATTTAAAAAGTTAATTACTCGATACCAGAATAAAAAATAATACTTTTATATGACAATAGAAAATCGAATTGAGAAATTGTTCCAATTGTTTCCTTAATAATGTTAAGAGGTACACAAATAGGGAATATTTTAAGACTTTAGTTGAATAGACTTTTTGCATTGATATTAAAGCAAGCTAAATGCTATGCGTACTATCGACTGTTTCTACTATCGATAGTTGTCCACCTCCATCTGCAATGAGCAACGCGTGTAGTCCGATTTAAAATATATGGAAAATAAAGCACACAGTCTTGATCGCCTTAAACAGTCTAGCTAGGCAGTTAATTCTAACCCAAGTGTTGATATTTCTATTGCTGATCCAAAATCCAAAACAATTGACTCTTGCCATTTAGCCTTTCCATTTGATTCCCTTTTAGTAATTCTTCTTATGCTGGCCAATTACTTAAAGATGTACAAATCAGCCATTTAAGCCATTTTTAAGTCTTAAAAATTGTTTGTTTTAACCTCATTCTAGGCATGACTCGTTTACAATTTTTTAATGTTCCTATTCCAAATGAATAATGTTCCTATGCATGAATCGAGCGGTACACTTCTTACTCTTCTGTTTAATGCCAACTTTAGTTAATGTAAATTTCGATTATCCTATCAACAACTTTTACTATTTGTAGATGGAAAAAAATATATTTTATTTTAAATGCTAATTCATTCTTCTTTTAAGACTTCTCCATAAATTTGGCGTTTGCTGAACTGAGGTTGTCCCCTCATTAACTTGGGAAATTAGGTTTTCTATTTTCAATTTACTCTCTGTGCTGTTTGTGTCCACGTTGCGAGATCTCAATAAATATGACATTAGCCATGGCCAACGTTTTGTTGCAGTTGCATCAATATCAATCAAAAATGCCAATGAAAGGGAAAGGCCACAACAGACACTCAAACACACACACACACACACACACACACACAGAGCTACAATCGCACACTCGCAGCAGGAGATTTAACCAAAACAGCCGCAGTATTTTGGGCAGACACTATAAAAGAGGAGGAGGAGGAGGAGGAGGATGATGGGGAGAAGGAGATTGGAGGGAATTCCGGTTTGCATTCGTTCAATCTGCACATCTCGCACACACTAAGCCCGCTATCTGGCGGTAGGCTTGCTCCATCCATCCATCCGTCCGACCGTCCTCCTACCTTCCCTTCCTGTCCACCCATCATCGAACCCAACAACCCAACCTTCCAACATTTCCATTCCAGTTGCGTTGTTGTCATCAAGCGCGAACGTTGTGGTTCATGTTTATTACTTGGAAATCAAAAGTACAACGACACCGCAGGATGGACTGGTCAATATGAGGATAGACAGAGGCAGAAGGGGAGCTGCTGGTTGGCTGGTTGGCTGGCCAGTCGGTGGCTGGCTGCTACACTTTTTGGCCTAAAGAGTTTGGCCAACCTGTTTTTTTGGGGTGATAACCAGGCCGGTTTATGTGGCACTTGACGTGGCTTGTGGCGCTAATGACAGTAAAACTGTTAGCCAAAGAGCAACAAAAGTGGGCGGGGGCGTAGTAGCAGCAACAACAACAACAACAACAAGATCAAAATAAATATGAATACAGAGCCAAGTCAACTTACTGCTCAGTGTAATCTATCAATTGAAATTCCTGACCAGCGCCGATCGAGTGGAATAAACTTGAAATGGTCTAATGTCGACGCACGCGCCAAAGCGAAAGGTGCCTCTAATGGCTGGAACGGCCACCACCAAGAGCAACCAGCACCAGTCGGAGCGAGCAGCCAACGACCAACTTGAACCTGCAACAAATATGTATCCGCAATTGCCAATTTGGCATTTCTGTGCGCATTTCTTTTTAATTGTTGTCGTGGCCAAAACCACAAACCGCCAACTGCCAACTGCCAACTGGCAACTGGCAACAGGCAACAGGCAATGGGCAACTGGTAACCGGTAACCGGCTCTAACTCTAACGCTAACCGCAGCAACCACACACATTTCTCAATTTGCTTATGATAGGCGCCCGATTCGGAGGATTTTGAGGAACCGAAATGTCGAATAACAAACCAAATATCAAATAATTTAACCATAAAATTGTAGACTTTATGTCCATGGGCGAGGCGACTGATTGATTTATCTATGGTATATACAACATTCGATCAGTGGTTCCAGCCCTCCCCCCCACCAAACTATTACTGGTGCGGATTTGGGTGGGGCATTAGATGGCCATCACATCGTCTGCTACTTAATGTTAATAAAGTTATTGCAATAAGCTGCTTGATGGTGAAATCGCCTAATTGGTCGGTTGGGGAAGTAAGTGGGCAGATCCCGATGCAGTTCATCTATGAGCAAATATTTCTCTAATGAGTTGACGAGTAGTCGAACTAAGTGCAAAGCAAAAAACAAATCGCTATGAAAAAACTGAGCTACAAGCAAATATACAAAATGGAAAAGCCATTTCACTTGCATTTCGGTGTTATTTTCCACGCCTTTCATAAGTTGAAAGTTTTTCCTTGCCGCACTTAATAATAATTATTCTAATAAAAGTTTTTACTTGGATCGACGGGTTGCGTTCTGAATTCAAAAGGAGAATGCATTTAGGTTCACCATATAATCTGTCCATAATTCATATTGATTTTAATTTAGTTTCCAAATGTAAAGAAAAAAAGAGAGCCAATAATTTCAAAAATTAATGACTTAAAGTCTCAAAAATTTTGCATTTGTTTGGGCCGATCTTTGCCACATTGAATGCATTTTCGATCCTAAAAAATTCTTTGTGCATAAGACTTGACATTTTTAGGAAACGAGGAAAGAAGTAAGTAAAAAAAACCATGAAACTTGTTTAAGCTATTAAGCTGTTTTTCGATAACACTTGATATCGACGCCGTGGAAGAAAAAAAACTTGAGTAATTTGGGAAAACAAAAGAATTAGAGTTATTTGGATATTTTCGTCGAAAATAAAGCGGGGCGCGGGAGTTGTAATAACTAAAGAAATCCTTGTCGAGTCAACAATACCAATATTCCTCTATTTCTACACCTCTTCCGCATTCAGTTTAAGAGTTATTGATCTGAGATTTGGTATATAAACTTTTACAGCCCAGGATCAGACAATATCGGTCAAGAAAACGATCTTAGTGAGGAAACCTTTTTTTTTTTGTTTCTTAAATTTATCGAGCCACATTCGCCAGGCGGAAGCGGAGAATGCATAGGTTTCGGCAGCACTTTTTCAACCAATTCGGCATAGTCAAAGTTAGTTTCTTGGATATTTTGAGGTTAAGTTCTATGCAAATGCAATCTCAATGCAATTCTAATCTTCTTATTTACGTTTAAGGCAAGTAAAGTTCATACTAGTTACTACAAAAAGGTGCTTAGTCGCTGTTACTTAATGCGTTATTGAACTGAAAATAACATTTGGAGCATTTAGAGAAAAGCAAAATCAAACTATTTTAATTGCTTAAATAAATTGTTGTTAATAGATCGACTACCGACTACCGCTAGATGGTGCCACTGTGCTAGCGTATAAAAACTTAGTTACTTGCCACATTTTTCACTCCACTCTCCCATTTCACTTTCCACCTTCTCCAAGAGGAGTAGTAAAAATTCAATTTTTTTTTTTTTGCATTTTCTCATTTCAAATTTTATTTTGTTTTTTTTTTGTTGTTTTTGTCTTTTTTTGTTGTTTTTGTTTTGTTGTTTTTGTGTTTCTCTGTCATTTTATTATATTTTGTTTTTTTTGTTTTTTGTGTTTTTTTTTTTTTTTTGTTTTGTCATTTGTTTCGCTTTACGTTTTATGCTAAATTGGCTATTTTTCTTGTTGTTGCTTTGTCACTTAAACTTGTAAATTTTTTAGAGGGCCCATTTTCGTTCATTTCGCCTTGTGTTGCTCTTTGTTGTGTCTTTTGTTTTGTTGGCCTTTTTCCTTTGCCGGGCATTTTGTTTTTTTTTTCTTTGTTTTTCGTATTTTTTGGTTGGCTTAAATTTAACAGTTACTTGGCCCTTTTGGTTTTTGACCTATGCAAAGTTCTTTCCTTCATTTTTATGTTCGTTTGTTGTTTTAAGTGTGTATGTGTGTGTGTGTGTGTGTTTAGGGAAAGTTTTTATTTTATACCCTTACAAAAGGCTGCATAAACCGTTTCTTAAGCTTCATTCACCCAGAGATTCCATGGAACTTTAATAAAATTTTGCTGACTTTTGAGGACTGCTCGGCAGATATTGATCATGATCTTGATTTACTGGAAGTATTAGTTAATTATCTTTGTCTGACCTGGAAACTCCTAAGTCTATATTAATCTTTTTAGTTCCCATGAAATTAGAGAAGTTTCGAATCTTTAAAAAAATAAGAGAGAACTACAAACTTAAGTGAAATCCTTTAGAATAACTCTCTGGTTTTTGGAAGAGCTCTTTTCATTTTCACAAATTTTGTAAGGGTATTAAAAAATTCGTCTAAGCCGAATTTAATGGGTATTAGTTTAATTTATTTCTCTTTTGATTCAAATTGAATTTGTTGTGGGTTTCGTTTTGTTTCTTTTTCTCTGCCCTCTTCTCCTTGTTTAGTTGTAGTTCTAGTTTTTTTTTTTTTTATATTATTCTTGTTTAATGTTTATTTCGTATGGCTAAAAATTGCTTTGTTTTTACGTTTCTGTTTTTGTTGTTGTTGTTGTTTATTTGTTTTTGTGTCTTATTGGTGGTTGTTGCTTCCATTTTCTTCTTTGGGCCTATGAATTAAACCATTTGCTTATTGTAACTCGTATTTGTTAGTTAGTTTCTTTCTCTTTTACTTTCTTTGTGTGTGTGTGTGTGTGTGTGTGATTTATGTGTTTATTTTGTTTGCACTACAAATGAACAAATTTATGTTTTTATATATTTTGTTTAAAAATTAATTTGCCACATTTTGGTTTGTCACTTAAGAGCTAAGTTTTGCATTTTTCCACTTTTTCATGAATTAATCTTGTTGTTTTTATTTTTTTGTTAGTTTTTTTCGACGGGTTGGGGAGGGGGGGGGGGACTAATCAACTTTTTGTTTCGCTTTCATATGTTGTTGTTGTTGTTGTTTTTGTAAATAATAATATTTTAGAAATATTACCAGCATAAACAAACAAATTGTTCAATTAATTAATTAAATATACATTAATGTGTATACATTTATATATTTAAGTTAATATTTAATTAATTTGCTTTTTGGTTTTTTTTGGGTTTTAGTTAACATGACGACGTGTTTGTATCTTTTGCTTTAGTTAAATACAATTTGTTGCAATCAATATAATCGAAAATCAAATTAAATTGCCAACTTAATTTTACATTGGGATATACACACACACAAACTATATATATACTAAATCGGCATATGTATAATAAGTATATTCAATATATATATATTTATATGTATTTTAGGCGTTACATATTACTAAAATTATTATTCATTTTTGTTTGTTTGTTTTGTTTTGTTTTGGCATGAATTCTTGGAATTCTCTGCTGCTTAGTAAACTGGCATAATACATATAAGTAAGTTGTTTTTTTGTAATTGTTTAAACTTTTCTCTTAAATTGGCGTTAAGTTCTTCTTTTGCATTTTTTACATTGATCTGGATTCTGCCTTAGTGTAGACTTAATTGGGTTTATATATGGGGTTATATATGTATGTATGTATGTTGCTTAGATCTTCTATGAAATAAATTACAAAAGCTTTGGCTTTATACAAAAAATTGATGGCAAAAAACGTTCTATTCCCTTTTCCTTCTTCTTTCTTCGCTGTTTTACTCCTTTGAAGTGCTCATTCCAAATGAAATATTTTACAATAGCATATGAATCGACTTTTATATATATGTATGTATATTTACGATCTACATTTGACAATTGTTTTTCTTGGTTTTTCTTTGGGGCAACATGTAACACTTTTATTTTTGGTTTTTTAAATTATTCTCTTTCTTTTGAGCATATTTTTTGTTTTTGTTTTTTTTTTTTGCTACACTTCAAACATTTATTTACATTTCTTTTTTATACTTTTTCAATTTGGATCTTAAGCAAAAACAAAACTCAAAGATTTTTGGTCCTTTGAAATCAAATAAAAATATATAAATTTTTGTAATTTTTACTTTAAGTTAACTAAATTTGGAATTAAAAAAAATGTTTTTTACTTTTTCGAAAAATATTTTACATGTTTGTTTTTTCGTTTTGTTTTAGTTTGTTGTTTTTTTTTTTCAAATGGAAGGAATTTGTTCGTGCCTGGTAAGTATTTATAATTTTTTTTTTTTCATTTTCATTATTAACTTTTTTTGTTTGTTTTCATTTCATTTACAATTTTTTGGTTGTCATTAAACTATATAGTTAAATTAGTTTCTCAATTTTTGGTTTTCTTGCTCTGCTTATCATAGACATACATAAATTTCTAACCATATTCAAAATATTTAACAAAATCAGTCACTTTCGTTCGCTATCTTTTCATATTTCTTGTTTTTTTTTTTTTTGTCTCGAAAAAAGGAACTTAAAGTATCTAAGAATTTAATTAAGTTTGAGCCAGTAGCCAGTTGCTTTTGATTGAGTTACTTTTGCAAGAGTCGGTTAAGTCAATTGATGGTTAGTCTTAGGAATTAAACCTCTCAATACTTAAGTTTGATAAGTTTTGATATAAATTATATCCAACAAATTGCTTAACTTTGCTTAGATCGGATTATTGCAATTGAAAAACAAAACTTAATTACCTCGAGTCGTCTCTCAATCGGACAAATTTCTATTTACTTATCATATCATGAATGACTATGATCAATTTTGATGATAACAAATTGACTGAACTTTAAATCAATTTTCATTTCCTTAAGTTTTAGTTAGTATTTCTCATTTTGCTGACTTTTATATATCAAATCTTATAGAAATGAAAATTGACTCTTAGACCAGAAGGTTCTTGCTCTTTTCTTGATTCTTGAAAAAAAATCATATATGGTGAAATATTGCTTTAAAACTTCTTCTTTTTCCGTTGATTTGATTGCAGATTGAACATATTTTACCACGGAATCAGGAGTCAGTCAACAATTAAGAAGAACAACTTTTGCAATTTCAAGGACACCTTTTTAGACACCTTTTACACAACTTTTCACTAATCCCCAGCGTTCTCTTAATGTTTTGTCCAAGAGATTTCCAACTGCTTCTTAAAGCACATCATAATCGAAACCCCTGCAAAAATATCAAAAACTTTGGCATTGCCAAAATTACTTTTTTTCTGGCTCTTTTCTTTTGTTCTACATTTTTTTTTTTTTTTTTTGGAGGTGAGTTTTTCTTTTTGGCATTTTGTTGGTTTAAAGCACTACAAACACACACATACAAATACAATACAGTTGCAATTATCATTTAGGGCTAAATATAGTTAATAGTTTGTTTGGTTAGGGTAAAAAGTGTTGAACTTAAATGTCTAGAGAATGCCTAGTTGTTTCGATATATATGTATGTATGCAAGGATATATGTGTGAATATATCTGTGTGTATGTGGGGGGAGGGAGGGATTATACTATGTACTTGTGGTAGGCCTTTTTCATGTAATTTTCCTTTTGTTGCTGGGCTTAATTTGATTACAAATATAACACACACATACATATA
Source organism: Drosophila nebulosa (assembly GCA_024703675.1). NCBI lineage: Eukaryota > Metazoa > Arthropoda > Insecta > Diptera > Drosophilidae > Drosophila > Drosophila nebulosa. Next base: position 7,284,743 of record CM045725.1, on the reverse strand, counting down.
CATAAGTTAATATATCGAGCTAAATTTACTTGGTATAGGTCAAGTAGAGTAAATAGTTTTGGATAGCATAATCTCATTGGTGATTAAGGGGCGGTGGTGGCGGGGGAGGGAAAGGGATTGTTGGAGTAAGTAGTTGTAGTAGTAATAGTCGTAGTTGTAGTTGTAGTTGTAGTAGATATAACTAACTGCAGTTCATTCGCTCATTCATTCAGTTCAGCTCACTCACTCAAATGCTCAACATCCACTCAATGGCAACTAAAGATGGTCAAAATGACCAGGGTCAGGGCCAATGAGCCACTCAAATCGGTTGCCGTATTATTGCTAAAAACCGGAAAATGTATTTGCTCTGGCCGATTCAGTTCCTCCTCCTCATCGTCGTCGATGGCATTGGACATGGGTCGATGGCGTTTCGTAAAGTTCACATGGAACACGGCCTCGGCCACGCCTCCCGGCGTTGAGACAATGAAGTAAAAAGTGCGTGGCACACGCTCATGCATGCTCACATAGGTAAGACGAGCCTCCTTGCAATACGGTGTAGGTAGATCCTGTTAAAAATAAAGTGAAGCAAACAAAGAGAAGATCCTCGTTTAGTAGGGATCATGGGGAGAGAGATCTCCTGCGTGTGTGGACGTACCTTGACGGAATAGGCCAGAACAGTGCTGCCATATTGATTGCCCGGCGTAAAGACACGATCACCATGTAGCCAGCGTGCTGCATGGGCTGGAGGATTGGCGCAGAACTCCACATTGAGATGCAATGGTGAACCCGGATAGGCTACAGGTGTGGCATTCAGGGCCATTACAGTGGGAGCACCTAAAAGGAGCAAGAATGTTGATATTTTTAGTAACAAAGCTTAAGATAAGTTCGCTCAGTCAGTTAGTTAACTAACTTCTCAAGGACTTTTGCCTAAGCTACGCTAAGTAAACTCTCTAAGCCCTAAGCTTCGTCACACTTTCTCACACGCACACATTGCTAAGCTCTTGGGCAAACACAACTGTACTTTTTACGCTACGCATCAGCTGCAATTAAAGCCTTGGTGGAAAAGTTTACTTGCCATCGCCACTAATTAAAAGCGTATCACCCGACAAATGTGGCACTTACCGCCCTCCCCAGCCCCAGCCCCAGCCCCACTCTCACACAGACAACCTCTGCTCTACCAAACACTAGGCGGAGACACTGTGTTGCTAACATTACGAAGAAATCAAAATAAATAGAGAACAACATGTGCGGCTTGAATGGATGATGATGGGTGGCGAAAGGTCATGGAGGGCTGATGTCGGGTAACAAAAAAAAAAGTTTGTTTTAAGAACGACGAAACTTCATTAAAAAGTTTTTGCCAAAGCGAATTTTGTGGAACTTATGTGGGTCATGGTGGATTAATGCTACGAGAGCGAACGAAAGAGAGAGAACAACGCTGAGATGTTTATGCAGTCTGTCGACGTTAGCCAACACTGCGACAATCCAATTAGACACATGTGCTGGTGCTTCTTCTACTCTTCTTTTCTCCAACATTCACTCACTTACTCACTTACTCACGATGAGCATATTTAATTATCGAAAGGCACGAAAATTTTGCAATTTTCCTCATCATTGCCCTTGCCAAGAAACATCCAGAGAGAGAGAAAGAGTGAGTTGGAGATAGGAATAAACTTTGAGCCACAATGGCGTCTAGGTCCCACAGTTCCTGGTAAACAAAATGGCCAAAAGTGTTAAGTGCAAATGAGTGTTGGCTCAAGGGTGTTGGCCTGGCCATGGCAAAGGGGGCCGCAGCAAGAGGGGGTGTTCAAATCTCCCCCTCAGGAGTGTAGACACAAACAAAAACAAATCGACACTCTGCAAAATTTATAACTTGAAAACCCTTCGACTAACTGTAAAATCAATTAAACCAAGTGAGTTTCCCCTCACGTTCTCTCTCTCTCGCTCTGTATTCTGTCTTTTTCCCCCTTTTCCAGCCTGCCAAATTATGCATTCAACGCCATTTTGTAGACCAGAGTTGCCACCACCAACAACAGAAGCAAAAAAAAAAAAAAAATGTGTAATTTATTTGACAGCTAAAAATGATTTCAGTCTCTCTCTGTGTGTGTGTGACCAAAACCCAGCTCAGCTCTCAAAGAGATTTAAATTTTATTTTGATTTGCACTCACTGAGCCGTGTGGCAGCATTTTTAAGGGTCCCTCCCCCCTCACCAGGGCTCACCCGAGCTCGCCTGCCCTTAACCCAGCAGTCGCCATCGCTCAAACTCAGGTGGTTCATGGCCCCAGGGTCCAGAGTTTGGTCATTGGTGCGATTTTTAATTTGATTTCCAAGCCAAAGAGCTTTGGGTGCTAAATTGAAATGAGTTTTGAATTGTGTGCGTAGGATGAGATGAGCCTGAGCATTGTGGCCAAAGAAAGGGGAGTCAGTTAGGAAGGGCGTAAAGGGAAGTGAGAGGAATTCTGCAAATAATCGTTGAAATCAAATATTTGTAATTCGCATTAAAGTTATGCCTGGAGTTTAGTTTTCGGTATCGACAGATTGGATTGGGCCGTCACGAGGCATGTGCAGGCGGCGCGGGGCGAAAAAAAAAGTATTTTTAGAGCGAAAAGTAAAAGCAAGAGACATCTAATGTGTAATAATCAAAATTTCCTTAGTGATGTCTTTGTAATTTTGTTAAAAATATTAGAAATTGTTTAAATGAAAATATAACGCAGTTATCCGTTTCTTACGAACTTTAAACGTATTTTTTGTTTTTGTAGAAATCGACTTTGGAAAGCCCACAAGGGCCCCCTAGGAAATCTTGCACTAGGTCCCCCGAGACTCTTGCTACGGCCCTGCTGAAAACTGCGTCCAAGTTAATCTTAAGGCTTTGCTAGTTACTTCTCCTAAAGATAGTTGTTCAACTTAACGCAGGTAAGAGAATCCTCAGGAAAGCACATTCTCAATTATGGCTTAAAGCATTAAACAAAAGCCAAAAACATTGATTAAATCAACACTCAGTTTCTCGCTGATGGCTTTGGCCCAAAAGTAATTTCAACAAGCGAATAAACGACTTGTCTCTGACTGAATAACTGAATGGGAATGTGAAAATGCAATTATTTTTGGATATTCATTTTTGTCTGGCGAGAGGATGATTTTCCAACACTGGCCGAGGCATGAACACACAACTGAATGCCAAGTTTCTGGGACGTGCAATCAATGGTGCAAGCATTCTCCCGCCATCTACTTCTCCTCCTCCTCCCTCTCCTGCTGTTTGTCATTGTCTGGCCCCATTTCGTCGAGTGGCCGACAAAAGTGTTGCAAAGCGTTTTTTCGCAGTTGTTGCTCATGTTGTTGCCGCTGCCCGCCGCTGCCCACCTTTTTATGAAAAACTTTCGCCCCCCCCCCATTGCCCGCTCCTCAGCACAGACAAAAGGCAACTACGAAAAATTAAGTTAACTTTTTCGGGCAACGGGAATTGAGTAATTTTCAGCTGTAAAACTTTATTATTTTCGACCCGAACCGACTCAACTGTAAGTCTTGGTCGGTCTATGGGTCGGTCTATTGTTGTTGCAACAATTGTAGAACATGCAAAGTTGCTGTTATTGTTTAAATGTTTACTTTTAGCCCCCCCCCCCATTTTCCCACCCTTCTTTAACTTTGCTCACCTCCTTATCCTTATTTCTACGCTGGCAAAAACATGCAAATTTCATTTGTAAAATGCAAAATGAAACGAACGGCAGTGACTGGGGCAAAACCGCCAAGGACTTGGCAATTTTCATGCAATGAACCAAAACAGGCAACTTAATTATATCAAAGATGCCCAAAAGTACAGTAAGTTGCAGCATCTAACTGTACAATAGAAATAAACAGTTGTTGTTGGCTGGCTTAAGTTGATGAGAAACTCTTAAGAAATTTGCTTATGTCGAAGATTTCTTTACGAGCCTCTAAAGATTTAGGGTCTGCACTAGAACTTCGCCTAGACTTGACTAATTCTAAATGATTAAAATTCAAAACTAAGAGAGTTCAGAAATGCTTTTTGAAATTAATCAGGACAGGACAGGAACCAGCTTCATAAAGTTAAGTGTTTTGGGCATTTTCTTTAGGAAGAAGATCTAAGCAATTCAAAATAAAAGAAGGAAAAAAGAGCTTTAGTAAGAGGCTTTTAAAGTTAAGGCTAAGAATAAACATGGTAATTTCTAAGGCTGCGATGTGTATAAATAAATATACTTAAAATATAGAACACATCGTAAGTAAAAATACATAAAAGTAAAAAGTATGCACCACACATCAAGATCAAGGTACATAAATATAGTCAATAACCAAACATCTAACGACCAACGGATGTCAGGTTAAAAATAATTTCAACCTTCGATTGCTATGACGCGACCTTTTAGAGATCGTGTCAAGCATCACCCATAGAGTTTAAGAATCACTAAATAAGCAGAAGAATTTTGTAAATAAAATCAGTTCAATATTTGAATTCACTAAATGAAGATTGGGTTTTTAATTTCTCTCCCCGAAATCTTTATTCATTGCAAGTCGAAACTATTTTTTATAACGAAACGTTTTCAAATTGTATTGATGAGCTTGCAGAATTAATCTAAAAAGGACTTAAAGACAATAGCTGAAACAAAATGTATGACAAGATAAGTTTTATATTTAAGGGTTCTAAAATATTTAAAAATTGCCCATTATGGGCTTCGCTTTTGATGTCAAATTAACCTGGCAAATTGACAGAAAGAAGAGGCCAAACCATAACTTGATGACAATTCCCCAAAGCAACTGACAAGTTGATTAGAAAGCGTTCTATTACAATTACAATCTACTATTACTTATATTTTTATTTAAATGAACCTAAACAAAAAAAATAAAGAACAAGCAAAACAAACACATGGGTATACATTTTGGCAGCTTCAGCTGCAGGAATCATTTCCCCAGGAGCAATCTCAGACACATCTAGAAAGAGCAACACAGCAACAAGGAAGCCGGGCACACACACACACACACACACACACACTCAAACTGGAAAACGATGGGCAGAGCTGAACAGAACAGACAATTACAGGTGAGCGGCGTTTAAAAGACGTAAACAACTGCAAAACATGCCCCAGGGGCAAGGTAGAAAAGAAAAAAAAGAAAGGAAAATAATAATAATAGGAAGGCAAGGAGCAGCAGCAGCAGCAGCGGCAAAAAGGAAACACATCTGAAATCTGAAAGAGTCGGCGAGCTCAAACAGGACAAGAGTAATTTGGACATTAAGTGGACCTTAAGTTACCCTGTAGCCCCTGTAGATAGACTGACTGTCTCTCTGACTGACTTTTTCACTTATGACTGACACTGATCCTTAGGAAATGGCAAATGAGTTGACTTGTTGTAGTTGATCAGGCATATAAAGCACTTAATTTCATTCATTTGGTGATGCCTTTTTTTTGAGTGCTCGTATTCACGGGGTAAAAGACTTTATTAAATATGCACAGCTCAAATGAAAATACAGATAAAGAGCAGACGAGAGGAAAAGCAGCAGAGAGAGAGAGAGAAAGAGTGGAGAGAAGAAAAGCAGATGGAGATGCAGGTGGGGGTCGGGAAGATGGTAACACTAAAATAACAGGCAATCCGACAGGCAGCAAGTGAAAATAACAATCATAATATTCAATTATGCAATGACGGCCTGCGGGGAGGCGCCAAACAAGGATCAAGGAGCATGGCCAGGAGTAAGAGTAGTGACCGCACCATGAATCGCCTTGCCCTGCCCTGCCCTGCCCTGCCTTGCCTTGTCGTTGTTTCGCCCTTGAATAATTAATAAACATTGTGTGCACTTAATGCAAAAAGCTGCAAATAAAATTACCAACAACAAACACACTAACAAGGACTTCTCCTTGTCCTCGTCGTTGTGTGTGTGTGTGTGTGTATGAAAAATCATTTGACTGGAATTGAAATTACGTGCTTTGGCTGAGCAATCAAAAAGGGATTAGCGCTCTTCTTTCACTTTGGCCCCCATTTGTCACTTGGCCATTTTCGGCCAAGAGTTACCTTTAGGCCACTTTTAATTGAATTTATTGTCATGGTGTAGAAGGCCATTGAATTATAGATTACAACCGATGACAAGTTAAACCCAAGTCACCCCCATCCAAGTCCCGCATCTCTGCTCCTCTTCACAAGGCTTTCAACATTTATCTTAAGTTTTTTGGCTAAGCTGGCAAAACTGTTTAAAAATTAATGAGCAAAAGAAAGAGAAGAGTAAGAGACTAAGAGAGAGAGAGAGGGCGAAAAGGTGGCAAAACTTTTCAAAAGCCTTGTCTGTCTGTTATTGTTGCAAAAAGTTTTGTGCGGTTTGTTTGAGCGTTGTTTGTAAGTCCAAGCACGCGTTTTTTTTTAGCGATTTAAAACGCGCACGCATGACAATTTTTAAGTCCTCACGAAGATTTTACAAGAATTTTTTAAGTTTATATCAAAAGGCATTACCCTAAGGCTAGCCAAGTAAGTGCTTTATTAAGAGAGAAAGAAAAGCAAATCTAGTTCATTTACTCTTGACTATTTCATATTCTTTTATGGTTTTCAACTGACCTTAAAGTCCCTCATACAAATCAACAAATAAGCTCTAAGGATGGGGATGGTAGGGGGGGGGGGGGCGGTTTGGGGTAGGCAGAGTGCAAATGTTAGAGCAATGCAAATTTATGCGTGATGTGGAAAAACACCGTTTTTGATGATACCCTTTACTTTAGATAAGAAACTAATTTCAGAAAAAATCTCTTAATCGATAATTTTCTATCGGTTGACCTATCGTTATGTCTATCGTTGGATCTATTGTTGATCAGCTTAGTTCCCGAAATCGCTCTGGTAACTTAATTTATAAGTTTACAGAGTCTAACAGAGTCTTAAACTTGCAGTTTCACCTTAAAATATTTTTTCAAAGAAACCTTTTTTCCGATTGTAGCTATAAACAAATATACATTCTACATGTTGGCATCAATTCAGAGTCCTTAATATACCCTTGCTGACTTTTTGATGATTGAGAGTGTAAAGAAAAAGCTAAAAAACTGATAAAGTTGTCATAATAAGAGCAGCCTTCTAGGTGTGCATGCATCTTTCTCTCTCTGTCTCTCTCTCTCTCTCTCTCTGCCTCTCTGTCTCTATTTCTCTATGACTATGTGCAAATATCTGTAACCTAAATCTTGAAAATTTACAAAGAGCAAACCGTTTCTACCTTCACCTCTTTTGCGCTCCTCTTTTGGCGTTGTCAACACAAATTAAGCCAAACATGTAAAACTGAATGCAATGTTGCCTCATCTGCTGATGCTTATACTCATGGCCCTAACCCTCTTCCCCTCTTCCCCCCGCCCCCACTCCTTCTCTCTTTTCTGCCCTCTCTGCTGTCATAGTTTAGGTATTTAAATATGCTCTTTCACTTTCAATATCAAATGAGTGGCTGGTTGGCTGGCAACTTTTGCAGCCGAAGATTGCAACTTGTAGATACTCCTCGGTTCTACCACAAAGTTTGGCGTTTGCTCATATGATGGCAACTCAACTCTTTTCCACCCACGCCCTTTCATCGTCCCCTCGTCTCGTACTCACTTCTTCTCTTTAAGTAAAAACTTTGCATTTGCAACCCAATTTTTGGCTAGCCCTTTAGCCCCCCCTCGTTTTTTCTCGTTCTCGTTTTCGTCCTCGTCCTTGCTTTGCCTTGCCTTGCCTTGGCTTTTTGCACAAATTGCACAAGTTGCCAGAAATCGCTTCACATGTGCCACTTAAAGTTTTTAGCTTTGGGTTTGTCGTGTAGTTTACCAAGTTGTAGGTTTAGTTTAGTTTTTCATTTTTTACCTGGCTTCCACTTGTAAAATTTAATAAATTTTTCTATCTACGTTTTCTTCCTTTTTTTTTTTGTGTATTATGAAAGTGAGATGTTTGGCAAAGTTTTAAGTGATGTTGGGTAAATACACTGCAAAATTATGGCTAAATACACACACACATACGAATACCGAGCGATGGGAAAAGATTGGGAATGGCATGAGAGAAGGGAAAATTCTTTGGGCAAAATTGGTAAGGCAAATAAAGTATTGAAGTTTTCATATAGTTGGCAAATGAACACTGCTCATGTGGCAAAAGTAGATCAGTCTTTTCATTTCGAACGATATTTAACAGTGTTGTACAATGTTTAAGTTCATTAAGTGTTGCTCAATGCGTGACAGGAGTTTTCGCTTATAATTTGACTGTGCTGCAAAAAGATAATTGAATGTATTCAATTTGAATTTAAGTGGGGATAGGAAAGTGTACAAACAATTCACTTTAGTTTACTATAATCAATATATCATATATATCAAGATTATGTTCAGTCATGTTACGAACTCAAAACTTTCTTTAGTTGGTATCCTATACAATTAAGTTCCTTAACCCAATTAAGTTTGATTTGTGTCAACGTTCAGTTTATTATACTTGAAGTTATTTCGATATGAAACATTGCAATGTTCCTTCTTGACTCCTTTTTTAACGCCAATAGCTTCTATTATATTTCTTTCCTTTCAAAACACTTAAAGTTAAGCCGTAAAGTTCGACCCATTTTCGTTTGATTTTTACATTTGTTTTCGAGCAGTGTTGGAAAAGCAATTACATGAAAAAGGTATGGCAAAACGTTAAATTATTGATGAAAAGGCCCAAAAGTGAAGTCGACATTTCCATGTCAAATTGGCGCCATGAACGTCGTGCCCCCATAAACTGCAGCCAAGAGGCGCCTCATAAAATTTGCGGCTCAGTGGAGAATGAAAACGGTGCGAAAGTTGCGGTTTACAGCCAGAGCACCGACATGTCCTAGCAAACACACACACACACACACACACACACACACACACATAGAAAGGGTGTGGGCATGGGTGTGAGAGTGTCAGGCCTATGCTTTATAGTCTGACATTTGACATTTTTATTAGCTTTGTGGCGGCGTCGTTTAATTACTTTACGCACAACGTAACCAACACTTTTTCCTATATGCATTTTATCTCCTACTGTCTGTCTGTGTGTTTGTGTGTGTGTGTTTGTGTGTGTGTGTGTGTGTGCCGGGCATTGTCCTTGCTGGTTGCAGTGAAATGCAATTAAAATATGCATTTGAATTTTATTGCATAGCTTTGGGCGTACCGAAAAATTACACATTTTATGCGTGAGCAGCTCATTAAATGGACATTTCAGCAGGCAAATGCTGTGAGCGCTTTTCGAATGGGGTTCTTTGGCGGTTGCTAAATGGAAGTTTTTTTTTTTTTTTTTTTTTGGCCAAGGTCTAAATAGAAATTATAGCAATTGCTGGCCCAAAAAAATTTATAGTGACCTCACGCATAGCCAAATACCAGAGCGAGCGAATAAATTGTAATTTGAATGGAAATATTCAAGCGTTTTCCCCTCTTCTCTCTACTCTCTCTTCATCAGTTAGCCGCTTAAATTGCTTTATCAATGTGCAAACTTGACTCAACCCTTCGTTTCGTTTCGTTTTTTTTTTTTTTTTGTATTTTTAGGCAACCCCCCGCTAAGATCTCTTCAGCAATTTTGCATAATTCACTCGAGGCAACAGGCAGGCGGCATGTAGACGTCATCATTATATAGCAACTCAGTTGCCGCATGCATTCCCTCTCCCCCCCACTTAAGCACTCCTTTGCTCGTGATTAGTTGGTGCAACCAACAAATGTGGCTGCCGCTGGGCACACAATTGGTGGCCTCAACAGAAGCCAACTGAAACCCCACAGGCGACAACTCTCAATGGAATTGTCTTAGAGGGGTGCCAATTTGCATACCCTAACCTGAGGGCATTATCGCATTTATCGTTAGCCAAAGGACTTGATCGGTCTAAACTTGACTGGCAAAGCATTACCTTTTTTTTTACTTATTTCATTATATTAATTAATGCGAAAAGTGTTTTAAAAGAGTATTTCAACTTCGTTGCTTTAAGTTTTGTTTAATTTTTGCATATTTTGTGTGCATTTTGCCTAATTTGTATTTATTTTGCGATTTCTCAAGTGTGCTCAATGTTCGTGGAGTGCAAATTAGTTTTGATTTATATAGAAATAAATGAGAATTCGAATTGTCAGCTTGTTTTAACAGTCAGTATCCGGCCAGACACAAGGCACGGAGGGGGGGGGGGAGAGAAGAGAGAGAAAGAGGTAGGGGAAAGACAGAAGGGTTGACCGACGACGTCTGTTGTCGTCTATTTGAACAACTTTTTCAACTCATTTCCGCTGCAGAAGTCACCAGGCTGGCAATTCTCTCTCTCTTCCTCTCTCTCTCTCTCTCTCTCGCACTAGCTCTGTCTCTGTCACACTTGCACTTACTCCATTTTTAGAGTCTGTCATGGTCTGTAGCCATCCTTTTCATCTTATGGCCAAAAATATGATTTTCTGCAACTGTCTGAAAAGTTTTTTGCATATTGTTGTTGTTGCTGTTGTTGTTGTTGTTGTTGTTGTTGCCTTGGCAGCCATTTTTTTAGCCTTTTGAAGTTCATATTTTAACTAACGACTGTAGACATTAGTGTGGGAGAGAGATGGCCATACATATGGAAAATTATAATTTAGTCAACATGCCTCACTCTATCCCCTTTCCGTAAACTGTTCTTGTCTCTCTCTCTGTGTGTGTGTGTGTGTGTGTGTGTATGAAAATTGAAGCGTAAAAATTAATGCTTGAGTGCATTTTGTGCAAAAGACAACACACACCCAAACACACACACACACACACACACACATACGGCATAGAGAAAAGAAGAGACCAGTGAAAAAAAAAAGAAACGTTGAGGAAAAACGGGTAAAAACTGTTGACAACAAGCCAAGAACAACATGAATTGTGGGTGGCTAGAGTTTAGAAGGTTGCAAGATTGCAGCGGGAAGGGGAGCTGCTGCTGCTGCTGCAGAGAAAGTCAGTTGCTAAAGGGAGAAAGTTTTTGGGCTTCCAATGTGTATGCAAGCAAATTATTTTAAATGCATTTCATGAGCAAGAGCCAACATCTATTTTATTTTAATTTTTTTCACGTTCAGTTGATTTTCTGTCAACTTCAACACAAATTGTGTAAGGAAATTGACAAAAGTTGAAACTGAGAACCCACACAGAAGAAGTCAAAAAAAATGTCAAAAATATGAAATAAACACACAAATGCAGCAACTAATTGGAAACTGACACAAATTGCTATAAAAAATGGGGAGATGAGCAATGAAATGCTTAAAATTTCAACAAGAAAAAAAAAAATAAAATAAATGAAACATGCTAAAAGTAAATGTTTACACAAATGTATGGATTGGCAGACACATTTTCAAGGATGATAAGCTAGGTCAGCTCAGGTCCTTTCAAACACTTTTGAAGCAGATGTAAGTGCAAAGTTTTTTCCTATTTTCATATCTGATAATTTTAACTGCATTAGGCATATTAAAATTATTTTAAATAAGATTCCATTTGGTCGTTCTGCAACTTCAAAGCATTTCGTTACGGTTAAACTATTTACCCAACATTTAGAGACAATTCCCCAGAGTACTTCACTTTGAAGTTGCAATTGGAATTGAAGTTTTTAATTTTGAGTTTTGAGCAACCCTTGGAAAATCGTTTATCTAATGCTCAAGATCGCGAAATGGAGTGGGGGGTCGGGGGCGGGGCAGGGCTCAATACTTGGTAAACATTTAACATGCAATTTGGCGCAGCTGCTGTGAAAAATTTTGTTCCTCGCTTCGTTGGGTAAAAAAACAAAAAAAAAGGACGAAGGCTTGCCTTGTCGCCCCGTACACAATAAATTGCCATTTAAATGAGGCACAAATGGAAAATAAAGAAAAAAAATTTGAAAAGCGTAAGATGGCCTCTCTCTCTCTCTCCGATTCCCCCTTGCATATTTTTATGCTCTGCACTTACTCCAACCGCCCCGCCCCGCCCCGCCCGTCATTGGTAATGAGTAGAAACAAAGCAATATTTGCCAACAAACGCAAAACAAAATTCCAAAAGCAAATTTGCCAAAAAGGAAAATTACGCATGATAAATGAAAAAAAAAAAAAACGAGAAACGAATGAAAAATATTTTTGGGTAGATGAGAGGGAGAAACGCTAGGCGGGTGGGGCGAAGAGAAATGCTGCCTCATATGTTGATCAAAAGGCAAAAAAAAAATCAGTATGTTGGCTGATATGGGTAGACGACTTAAAGATACCCTGCAGTAAAGCACTGGAGAAATTACAGAATCGAGTAGAACAATACAAAAAAACATAAACCCCAAAGAGGGCTAATTAGGAAAGTAAATAGTCTATATCTGATGTGGTCTGATCCATTTTCTAATTGAAAATACTTCTATCTGATAGATTGAAATAATAAAAAGTTAAGTTCTTTTACTTTATTAAATCCGTCCTCGATTCATATAGATGAAATGACTTGAAAGTCTTCTTTCTATTTGCATTTTGTCGAATTCAATATTCCCCTTTCTTCACATACCCTTTAATCTTCTGCTTGTAGGGTACATAAGAAGAAGGCAAAAAGATGATGATGATGAAGAATAAGAAGAAAATGGGAAACGAGGCAACATGCATATAACAAATTAGCATGCATAAAACAGGGCAACAGGGCCAAGAGATTGAGGTAGAGATTGAGTGTGGAGTGAGGTCCACGGAGGAGGAGAGGGGTGGGAAGCGAATGAAGGCGGATAAGTGAAGTGTGTGCGAGAGCATAAAGCAATATTTATGCTGCAGAAGGACTTGCGTATCCTTGTGCCTTGCTAAATTAAGCAAGGGATATGCGAGAGAAGCTTTTATTAGAAATCATTTGCTGATGAACAGGAGGAGGGCAACTGAGTTGAATAAGTGGAACGCCAGTCCCCCCCCCCCCCCCCCTCATCCCTTCCCCTTTTGCTAAAGTTGTAATAAAAAAATTCCACAAATAATCATTTAAACCTCCAGAGGCAACCAAGCACAACAAAAACTCATTTCAATTACAAAAGAAAGAAACACAAAGAAAACCTCGTGATACCCATTAATTGCTTATATACAAAACAAAAATTCTTATTCTTTCTCTCGTATATCACATGCCACGACTATATATCATATATATATATATATATATATCTTTATTAGTTTTTAATACCAAAGTAACTCTACACTTTTCTCTTCCTCTCTCTCACACTCTCTCTGCGAAAAAAAGGCGTAGTTGAAAAATATGTTATAGCTTCTGAGCTACTTTTAGCAGTTAGTTAACATATGCAAAACTTGCCACGCCCACACATACAAACACTGTCAACAGAAAGAAGAACGCCCACATAAAGTTAAGGCTAGTGCAAAAGAAAAAATCATAAACGAAACGAAAGCAAATCCAAAACATCTGGACAAAAACTTTTTCTCCTAAAATTGCTTCAATACTCTATTCAGTTGTCTCTTCTCTTTGAGTTCAATAAAATATGATTACTTTCTTATAGAATAAATGACTGTAAAGTTCTCGGTTTCCAAACAGTTTAAGCTCCTGGGAATATCGATCGATCCTGTCCATTTTTAACGATATAATTTAGTAGTTGAGGGGCATATAAAGTTTGCTAAATGTAATCTTTTATTCACAAATTTGGTTTTTATAGAATATTCTTAATTGATTTTTATTGACCTTTTTATCGCCATGTGAAAAGCATTTTTGAAAGTTTCCCATAAGCTAAATATTCAACAATAAAGTGTAAAAAGAAAAACTGTCAATATATTGAGGGAATATTATATTGCCGAATGATTAAAAAATTGATGTTCTATTTATTTTAGATGTTAACTAGAAAGTTTAAAAACGAAAAAATGGGTTCGATTTTTATATTTTCTTATATGTAAACTTTATTAATCTATCATTTGTGTTCAAAAGTTTTAGATATAATCATCAAGAGAGTTAGAGATATTGAGTATAACGAACACGACTTGAAAAATTAGGTGAAAAAGGACACCACAAATCAGGATTATTACCAATTCCTTAAGCAGTTCTTTTAGATAGAGTGATAAGTTTAACAATTTGCACAGTTCTTCAAAGTTCTTCGCCAAAAGGTAATGGAAGATGGTTCCCCTTTATGTGTTAGGGTATTCCAAAGGAAAGGCAAAGTAATGCTTAAGCCAAAGCGAAATTGTAAGGGGAAAATTGTTATTTAATTTGTGTGAGTGCTGAACATTTTTGCAGCTGCTTCAGTTCAGCTCAGAGTTGCTACGAAGTTTTCCTCTTCTCGCAACGGTTTTTGCGTTTCTTTCTTGAATTTTCTTTTTTTACAACGCGAAAAAGTTTTTCATGCCCAGCACACGCACTAAACTTTAACACAAGCATAAGCATAAGCATACATTTCTTCATTTTTTTTTTTTTTTTGGCTCACACACACACACGCACATACTGGCACACACACATGCTCTTAAGTAAGTGCACTTTGCATTGGTAGTGTTCAGTAGTTTTTTCCCCTCATCATAAGTTTTTTTTTTTTTGTAGTTTTGTTGTTTTCTTCTTTCAAAATTCATATGCACATTTATTTTAACTATTCTTAGTTGCATATGCAAGTAGGTGCAAGACGACGCCGACGCCGACGCCGATGCCGACGCCGACGCTGAGGCTGATGCTACTCGGGGCACGGAGAAGCTCGACTCGGCTTCTTTGCATAAATTTTGAGGCTCTCGCTCTTAAACGAAGCGTAAAGGCAACGAGTTCATTACGAAACAAAAATGGAAGGGGACAAAAGATACAGTTTGCTTGGGGAGTGGAGTGGGGTTGGTGGGGAAGGGAGAGATGCAACAACATGTGCATAATGAAGCTTTGTAGTTTCCTATCCCTTGCTCGTTTTTTTTTTGTTGCACCTTTTGACCTCCCTTTTTTAACTACTAATCAAAAATGTCAAGCCAAGCAAGTGATTGAGGTCATAATTAATATTCTCTTTGTCAGCGTTTCATATCTCTTCTCCTCACCCCGCTTCGTGTGTTTTTTTTTTTTGGCATTTGACTTGGTAATTAAAAAGTTTGCCTAGTTCTTGGCAAAGGTTCAGGTAATCAACATGACAAACTGAAAAAGAATTTCTCTCAGGTAGATAGATTACATAACTCTCTCAAAATTGAAGTATTGACTCGTTCAGTTTAAACTTATTTGCCATTGATAAGACAAATTGGAAACTTTTAACCTGTTCTACTTGGACTTAAATAGAATTTGTTTATAACCATTTAATCAACAATTATTATAGAATATAAAAACTCAAAGGCAACAAAAGAAGCGGAAACTTTGTAGACAGTAAATTTCTTATTTCCTTTGTTTTTTTTTTGTTTGTTTGTATTTTTGTTGAATTTTACAAGAAAATACAAATAGTACAAGGATAACCCAAAGGAATCTTGGCTTGCCTCTCGCTCTCTCTCTCTCTCTCTCTTCGTTTTCCTCTGTTTTCATTTTACCTTCTCTTTGTGCTGTAAATTTAATCTATTGTATGTACTTTATCAAACTATCACCTGTGTCTCTGATATCCTGGGAATCCTTTGCTTGATAAATATGACTATTTACACCGACTGTCTTCCTTTCACTCGATGTGTGTGTGTGTTTGTGTGTGTGTGTGTGTCTCCCACACAGTTGTTTATTTGTGTTAAGCGTTAGCAGCAACGCCTTCTTCTTGTTTTGCTATTTTCCATCTATCTTTCTTCCATCTCCCTCCCCCCCCCCCCCCATCACCCTCTTTTGCGTTAGTTTTGTTTATCTAGCACTCAATTTCGCAGTTTTAATGACAAAATGTCTTACCTTGAAATTGCATTGCGAGAGAGCAATTATAAGTGTTGTGTGTCCCACATGGATAGCTAGAGACCCGACCTCCCTCCCCCCCCTATCCCACTCATTCCCCCTTCCCCAAATCCCCTTCTAAGCTAACCGATGCCTTCATCCCGGATTCCCCTCTTCAACGACTTTGTTTGATTGCTTGGCTTGGCTTTGGGAGCCAGAAACGGGGGAAGGGAGCAAGTCTGTGTGTTGGAGCTTCTTTTGCCATGTTTGGATTGCACTCAAGGGTAAGCTTGGCCAAAGCTTTGCTGCCACTGTCAGTTGGTACCACCCCCCCTACCCCTCCCCCTTAACACTCCAACTCTGACACAGTAGAGCACTTGCCAAGTTTTATTGTCTCAATGTCCACTTAGCTTTCGCCTCAAGACAACTTAAGCTACAGTCTTCAAAAAATATAGAAAAAAAAAAAATACACACACACACACACAGAATAGAAATATATATATACATAGATAGAGAGATAAAGACAAGCAGGCAAATGGAAAATGAGGTGGAGTTAAAGTCAAAGCCTTGCACAAATTTTCTTTAATTTCCGTTTGCACAATATCCAATTTTGTGTTTTTTTTTTTTACAGATTTCTTACTGATTGGAATTGCCTCAGTTGCAGGTCTCTCTCTCTCTCTCTGCCAAGCAGTCTCATCTTCATCTTGAGTCTCAACCTTTTGCCAAGTCATCAATCATGCGTCGTTTTTCCACACGCCCAGGCAAAAGATTTTCTGACAAGTGTCAATGCGACAAGAGGAAGAAGTGATAAAGCAGAGCATAAGCACACACACACACAGAGAGAGAGCACACAAAGAATGGCAGTAGAAACACAAGAGACAGAGATAGAGAGAGAGAGAGAGAGAAGGGTAGAGGGCAAAATCACATGCAAAGTAAAATGTCGAAGTTTTTGACAGCAAGAAAATAAAACTTTTCATTTGTTTTTCCAATGTCCCCGAAAACTCCTGTCAAAGTTTTTAATGTTTTTAACTCCTCGCTGTCACCTGACAAGTAAAAATGTGGGCCATGAGCTCCCACTCTGCCCCTCTTCCTTTTACCTGCCACCTTCTTCTTATTCTTCTTCTTCTTAATGGCCGGTTCGTTGCTGTTGGATAACATTAAATGAAATGAAACTTCACTTAACAAATTGTGAGTCAAGTTAAAAGTGCGTTTTCGGCAGGTAACTAAACGTTACTAGATGACCTTAAAATTTAGTCATAGGTAACAGTTAGATTTAGCTAAAATGTGTCTTAATTGTAGGTTAACTTAAGGTGAGTATTGGCCTTTACTTATGATTCAGAGTTGGACCTTTTTCGGACGTTTTCTATTCTATTGAGTAACTTTGGGTGTGAGACCATTTTCTGGCTCTTTAAGTTCGTAACTTTTTTTTCATATCTTTAACTATTTGTTGGCTTAACCTTTGGTTAGTATAATAACTTACCTTTAACCGATACTGTGACACTTTGTAGAACTTCCAGTTTCTTTTTGTTGGCCAACGATTGACCCACACACTTGTAAATGCCCGCATCCTGATACATTACATCCTTTAGCGAGAATTGTCCTGTCGGCTGAGAGCTGCCATAGCCAAGGCCACGCAGACGTGCCGAAATGGGATCCAAATGTGACCAGCAGCCCAGGGAGCCTAAATCGAAGAAATAAAGAAGACAAATGAATAAATGAGAGACAGCCAGAGAGACAGAGAGAGAGAGAGAGAGAGAGGGAGAAAAACATAAAAGTCATTGCAGAATTTAATTAATTGACTTTTTCGTTACGAATTTGAGGGGGCGATGGATGGATGGATGAATGGATGGGAGGCCTGGGTCAAAAAGACGCAGCACGCAAGTTTTAATTTCTTTAATTGAGGCCCCGCCCCGCCCCGCCAAGCACATGCCACGCCTCCAAAATAGACACTGGCCTAAAAAGTGAGCAAAGTAAATTGCACGCATAATTAATTTTCAATTGCGCTAATTAATGACTGAGGCAACAAAAGCGACCAATTCCATTTCCATTCCATCTAAAAATATATTTTTCGAAGGCAGCAAATGTAAAATGTAATTAGAAGTCATTTCTCAGACATATCTGGAGTTCCTTTCGCATTATTCGTTGTGGCATTCCATTTGATGTTTTTTTCTTTTTCTAACTTACCTTGAGGACATTGCAGGGTAACAGCTCCGCCCAATTGCACTTCCAGTTGTCCCTTATTGGGATTATGTGAGGCAGCTGCCACCGAGACATCCTGATCATCGGGTTCCGAAGTGACATCCACGGAGTCATCTGCAATGATGTTTAAAAATGTGAATACTTTGAAAAGGCGCACACACACAAACACACACACGCACACACAGCCATCCAGCCATCTGTCTGGATGAACATATGAATAAATGTTTATGATCAACTTGTCAGCAATTGTCAAATGTGACAATATTTCAATGACAAAGGGACTGGGGCTCGACAAATTGCTCCTTCTTCGCTACTTTTTTTTTTCTTTCCACAAGCCGCACCTGAGTCATCTGATGAGTAAGCATAAAAAAGCAACAGAAATCTGTTTCATAAATAAGTCGACTGTGTAAATATCCTATCGAATTTCTATTCCTTTTTCAATTTATCATCATAAGCTCAAAAAATGCTATTAAATTTTTTATTTTTAAAAGTCGTATGATCAAGATTAAATCCTAATAATTTGATATTGCTCAGAAGGGTTCTTTTTCTTCAAATTGTATATTCTTCTTTGCCAAATTGGTTACAGGGTATCAAAAGAAGAATAAAAGTTATCTGCTTTCTGTCTCTTTTACCCAACTCTGTTCAGGTAGCTGGAAAATTGTCTTCAGACCACAAAAATTCATAAATATACAAAGATGCTTCGCCTCCCCCTCACCCATAGTCGCAGCCACCCAAGCCGGATGCTTCATTCTAATTTCAAGGCGAAACGAATAAGAAAAGAGAAGCAAAAAAAATTTATTTATGTCATTTCGTTCGCATATTTTTTGCTTAGCGACAACCCTGAGACTGCTTTAAATTTTCCTTTTCTTTTGTGTGAGTGTGTGCGTATGTGTGTGTGTGTGTGTGTGTGTGGTGCGCGCCTCATATACTTTATGGCACTGTTCATATTACAATATAAATTACAATTTACGCTGACATGTGCCTAAAAGTATGCAACCAAGGTCTCTTTTGTTTGAGGCCGGATATCATAAACAATAAGTTGGCGGCATGACAGAAAAGAACGCAACGAAACGCTGGAGAAAAGGGAAAACAAATCTTGATAACTGTTTATAAAGAAGATGTCAGCTAAGAATTCGCCTCATCCTTTACGTTCTTTTGGTTAATAAATGTAACCGAAACAAGTGAAACGTAAATTGATAAAAACAAAAACTAAAGAGAATCCACTGAGATTTGTCTGGTTTTGTCTAGACGCGACCAGCAATTAATTGTAAGCTCATTTTGCACTCCATCCACTGCCTAAACCACCCAGCCCACCCCAGTGCTGCCTCGAATGTCAATCAGCTTGGCACAACCCCTCTCGATCTTGGTCATTTGCCACCCCTTGGCAAACAAAATTTTATTGCTGACAATAGCGCAAAAATGTTCGTTCATTTACAACATGCCACGCCTTCGTGTTACTTAGTCAAAATCACGTAGTTATAAAATATTTTATTGCCAGTACCCCACACCTCCAGTTCACCCTCCACTTCATTCCATTCACACAAAGGAAGAACAAAGTACAAAGGCAATGACAAGTGATGAGGTAAGGTGAGGCGTGAGGTGTGAGGTGTGGGCTGGGCAGAGAACAGAGAGAGGGGCGTAAAATGGTATGAACTTTCCTTCTCTCCTTGTGCAGCACTGTCCTCTTTTTTTTTTTTCGTTGAAAATGTCTAATGAGCTCAGCTCAACTGACAGACGACTGATTTGTCAATGGACATGGCCCCGAGGCCTGTTTGTTCGTTGCGGCCAAGTGATAAGGAATTCTCAATGATGGGAAATGCCGTTGGTTGGGTTGGGTTGGGCTACAGGATGTCATTGATAAACTGCTGTAAAGTGAACAGGCAACACAAACTGAGACACTCACTTTCAAGGACTCGGCAAGTCAGCAAATCAAGAGCTTCTTAATAAAATGGAAATCCTTAAATGATAAGATAACTCCGGCAAATGGAATCTAATTTGATTTTACTTTATGTACCTCTCCTACTTAAATTGTGGCAATTGTCAATATATGCGTTGTATTTGCATTCTACAATTCATAGAAAGTTTGTAGAATTGTTTCAAACTCAGTCTGGAAAAGCTAAGCCAAGTGCAAATGAAGTGAAAATCAGAAATATCTTTGTTCTTCAATACTTGGGCGGATTCTTCATACCTTGGGCAGGTTAAAAGAAGCGTTCCAAGATTTTCATAAGCAAAATATATCATTTCATACAACATTTCATTTGTGTTTTAAAATATTTCTATGATTATTTTCTATAAATACGATCCTGACTAAAGCTGTTAGAAGTATTTTTGAATTAGTTTCAAAAAAAAAGTTTAGCTAAGATCTCGGAACTAACGAACAAAGGATATATATTTCTTTTAGTGAATTTACCTCAAAGATAAACCTTAATAATTTTATTTTAAAATTCTATTTATGGCAAGGATAATTACTGTGTTTATGCCTTTAGGAACTTATTGCCAAAAATTTATATGTAATTTATAGTATTTGCCGATATCGTAATGAATTCAAATGGTATAACTTGAACAATTTATGAATCAATAAACAAAACTGAAACGCTTTCTTTTTTTTTTTGGGTGTGTGTGTTTTTGTCCTGGCCACTTGAAACTCTCGTAACTCTCACTCCATTGAATCCCAGACATAACTAAGTGTATCCGAAAACAACTTTATACAATATTTCTCAAGTACACACACCCACCCACATGCACACACACACACACACACACACACACACACCCATACATTGACACACATTCATAATTCGCAACACTTGTACCACGCATATTTTGCTTCAATGGCCATTCATAAAAATCACCGACCCACACGCCAGCCACACATTTGCCGCCTTCTCCTTCTTCTTCTTCTACATTTTCTCTTTGCGTAGTTGTTGTCGTTGTTGTTGGTGAAAAGCAAAAAAGAAAGCAAATAAACAAAAGCAAACAAATGTGCATCAAGTATCCGTCCCGTCCATATGGCGACACTAAAACAGAATGAGAGACAACAGAAAGAGACAAAGCGACTCTTGTGGAAAATATATATATACATATTTTTGTGCTCCGAATGAACAAGGGTGTGAGGGGGGGGGAGGGAACCCAAAAGCATATAAATCCCAACTCATAACAGAAGATGAAGCAAAAGTAGTGAAGTAGAAGAAGAGAAAGAAGGAGGGCAACAAATATGAAGAGCAAACACTAATGCAAACAAGAGGAATCAATATGCCAGAGAAGCACATTCAATGTGATAGACAAGAAGGGAGAGAGAGAGCGAGAGAGAGAGAGAGAGAGAGAATGTGGGAGTACATGGTTTCTGGGTGGTTGTTGCTGTTGAAGAGGTTGCTCGATTCTCGCCACCAATCATTAATCATAAAGCATCATCATCAGCCATCGAGTAGTGTGAAAAGGATGAGTGCGAGAAGGACCTTAGGTCCTGCCCTGCCAAATACAGGCCCAGCAGCCAGATCCCAAGAGTCATACCCAACTCACTGAGCGGGTTCATCAATACGTCGACACACGACACACTGGGGTAGGTGTGTGTGTGTGTGTGTGTGTGTGTGTCTGGTTACATAAATCCTTCAAACAGTTACGCGCATTTGCCTTTCGTTCACATATTGTAAATTGTATTCTAAATCGAATCTGTTCTGGTTTTCACTTTCATTTAACTCAAGCTTTATATATTTTTATATTCCACATAGATCGGGTGTATGTATATATAAATATTTCTTATTTGTGTTGTGTGCCAATTTTCATTAGCCAGCAAGCCAGCCAAGCTGAATTTTCCATCTTCATATTTATTCATGAATACGAATACAACGTATACGAAGCAGGATAGTGAAGGGGTGGGGTGGGGTGGAGTAGGGGGAGGAGATGCATCATCAACATCAGAGGCAACAATCAGCTTAACTTGCAAGCTTCATAAACAGTCAGCGGAAGCAGTAGAAGTAAATTCAAGGCGAAACCAAAAATGGAGAAGGGTCCACCATGAAGTGGCTGCCAACTCTAGTTGCAGTTTCAAGCTTGAAGCTTCTTGCTCCCAGCTCTCAGCTCCCAGCTCCAGTTGCCATCATCTCCAATCTGCTGCTCTTGCCCCCCTTTCCTTCCTCTGTGTGGTGGTGGATGCATTTGATTGCGTTTGTGTGTCTTGGTTATAAATTTTAATTTTTCTCTTTCGCTGGCTGCCAGTTTGCTTCTTCTTCTGTGCAACTTGAATTTTGTTGCCACGGTTTTTTGTTTTTCTTGTTTTTTTTTCTTTTGTTTACAACAACTACTTATACACTAACAAAAAAGGGTGTTATAGATCAAGCACAAATTAGGCAATGATAAAAAAATATTAATTGGCAAATGAGGGGCTTTAATTTTTGAGTCTCTTGAGGTAATACTGAGCGTTTCTATTATTTTTTCCAACCGAAACACGTGGTAGTTCTACCAAAAAGCGTATAGAAGAAAAAGTTTCGCGAAAATCGTTGTAAAAAGGAATGAAAATAACAGCACTACCATCCCACATTTTTAAACACTGATTTTGCAGGCCGAATAATTTCACCCACACTGGAAAAAATTATTTCAAAAGAAAAAAAGGTTGCCGTTTCTATTATTTCTTCCAACACTGTATATAGATTAAATTAGTTTTCCATTTCTGTAACTATGAGCTAAGGATTTAGCTCCTATAGATCATAAATATTAGAAAGTTAAAGGTAGAGTTAGGATAGACTAACTTCGTTGTGGGAAAAACTTTGCTCCGCCATGTTACTTAAGAAGAAGCAACGACTAAAAATAAACTGAAATGGGGGGAAATTTGCCCGTATATGCGATTAATTTGCAATGAGCTGAAATTGAAGATGATGGCAGCGAATGTGATGAGCACAGAAAAAAATTAAGAATAAAAGAAATTATGGCATAGAGCAAAAACTATGCAGTTGAAATGTGAGCGAAAAAATAAATTTCCACTAACTCCAAATGAAAATCACAATGGCTAACGTTGGATCCAATGTTTTCATTTTTAGTCCTAATCCAATTTGAGTACAAACAATTTCATCAAATTACAAGCAAAATAACTGCCAACATTCATAAAAGATAATCTCTTTGGGTTCTAAAAAAACAAATTCTCGAAATTTACGTTCATTTGGCAGTATCGTAAAAATTTCTCACCATCTTCATTTTCGTTTTTTTCTTCTTATTCTTTTTTTATCATTTAAAGATGAGTTTTTAATATTTCTTTAACTTGCCACAACAAGCAGAGGGAGAAGGAAATCCAAATGAGTTTTCCTCTTTGGGCAACAAAGAAACAGTGAAAACAAGAAGAAAAAAAAAAGTCAAATAAAATTTTATTGAAAATCTTTTCTCCAAAGGACGAATGGAGCCCTCAACACATACCGAAACATAATCGCTGGCTATAAAAACAAAAGGAGCGCAAACAGAAAAACTAATAATCGTGCGCGCCGATAAACACAAACACACACACACACACACACACACACACACACAAAGAGAAATGGATGAGAGGTCCTTCCTTTTGCCGGACATAGTGGCAAGGGATGGACGACAAAACAAAAAAAAAACAAAAAAAAACAAAATGCCTCATATCGTTTTTGGGCAAAAAGGCGGAATAAACAATAAAGTTAAACCGCGATAACCAGCATGACAAAGGATAATGTATAACATGCGCAAGGACATTTGCCGATTAGCTCTAGACGCCAATTGAGGCGCATGAAATGAGCAGAATGCGAATGCGCCAAGGGGCAGTCGTAGCAAGGATTGCTTACGATAGCGTGTAAAATTAAATTTTATTATAATACCACCCCAGCCCCGCCACACCAGCCCTTCCCTTGCCCCAAATGCAATGGGACTTTTCTTTCTCCCGTTCAACTTCTTGGAATGCTTTTCATTTTTCGGGCCATTGTTTTGTATTTCTCGTTGAAGTGGTTGATAATGCGCTTCGGTTGGGAAGAGGGTTGCGGGAAGTGGTTGCGGGAAGTGGTTGCATATTCATAACAGTTGGTTGGCCAAATTAGTTTAGTGGCAAATGCAATTCGCTTGTAAGCAGGGGGAGTTTGGCCACCAAAGAGGTCCTTGGAGTACAATACAGAGGTCGCAAGTGCTCAACACATGCCAAGCAAATGCTCTTGTTATCCTGAAATATTTCTTGGCCTGTAAATTAAGTAGTTTTTGTAAATTTATCTTAATTTTTCTATGATTTTTAACTTTGGCATATCTATTTTCCAACTGCTCGAGAGTTTCTTTTAAAAGGAAAACTCTATAAGGCAATGAATGAAAAACCACTGAAAAAGGAACTTTGAGTTTTATTTGCTCTACCCGAAATCCCTGTTCAGTTTTACTGATAATTATAGCTTTGAGTTTTTAACTTTAATTGCTTTTGAAAATTAAGTTTCTTTTTTCATTATTTATATTTAAGCTTTTGAAAATTGCAATATAAATTCGTTTATTTTTTATATGTATAGATAAAATTATTCAAAAATAGGCATTAATTTGGTTAAATTATGGCTTTGTTTCAGTTTAAAATTTGGCAGCCAATTTGCATTGAAAATTGTGTCCACCCACTTGTGCCCCCTTATTTCAACGAAAACTAATAAATCTCTTTCAAGTGTCATGCTAAATTTGACTATCTAACAGTCTATATATCATTTATGGATTCCATAAGCTATCCATAGCAAATGCTTTGATCAAATTTCATTTAAGCTTCTTCTCTCTTTTCTTTTCCCCTAGAAATTGACACTTTTCTGACTCTGAAAACTAGTTCAATAAAATAGAGTTTTCTTTTTTAAAATTCCTCTAGTTAACAAACCTTTTGAGGCTTAGACCTAAATTTCAAGGCAATATAATGAAACCACCAAAAAGTGGACGAAAAACTTTCACTAATTGCACTTTGTTAGGCAAACATTATGCCAAGGCCCACTCAACATTAATTAGCCTCAATTCGAACTTTAACTCATTAATGAGGCAGGCAAACAAAACTTCAATACCTGAGACCCCCTCTCCCCCCCACACCACCTTCCTCACCACCGCCTATCATCGATTTCCCGCCGTCACACTTACCGCACGCTCTCTTAAGTCAATAGCCAGATGTGTCCTTCCTATTGGTTGGTTGGTTGGTTGAATGGTCCATCTGCCCCCACTCCGCGCTCTTCTGGCTTCAATCTGCCACTACTGTTGACGTACGTGTCAAATTAGCGACGTTTTAACAAGCTCAATGCCAGGCTTGCTCTTCCTCGCCAGCCCTGGGCCCTGCTCTGGCCTGGCAAATCAATCACATGAAAGTGGCCAGCGCAGAAAACTTTGAGAAACTCAGCCTCAAATTGCCTACTTCGACCGGCTTCACCTATCGACCAATGTCCTCTCCCCCCATTTCTTTCCCTTTGGTCTTGGCTTGTACTGGTTTCTGGTTTGGCATTCGCTGATTGCTTTTTCATTGCATTTTGTCAGCGTTGTTGTCCTCGAACTTGTTCGATAGCAAAGTTTTTCATTTTTCGCCGGCTACCTTGGCATTTTCCCTTCCTATCTATCTATCTATGTGTGTGTGTGTGTGTGTGAGAGTGTGTGTTTTTTTTTCTCTTGTACGCTTGCTTCCTGCCATTTTCCAGCTCAATGGCTGATAGTAGTAGTTGGAGATGGAGCAAAGAAAAACATATCGTCAGCAATTAAGCGGCTATTCAAACGTCTGTCTGGGATTTAAGTTTGAGTTTTCTTTCATTTGTAGATTTATCAGGTTTTTTTCTCTGTGTTTTCTTTCTCCCCTTTTTTGAAGGCTTCATTTTTGGGTGTGGCCACACGGCCATTTATCATAGTCTTTGTCATAGTTCTATCTATAGATATAACCATAGATACGAGAAGATTTCAAGAGTTTAAGTGCATCAAAATGGCAGTTCTTTTGCTTACTTTCGAAACATTAATTTGAGACTCAAATAAGTTTGATTTGTAGAAAGTATTCAAGCAGCTTTAACTTGTTTTTTTTTTAGACGAGCTTCAACCTTATTGAATGACCCTCGATTTATATGAGACAATATCTTTTAGATATCTGCAAAACTTTGATTCACATTCGCGCCTTCTGTCATAAATGACGGTTTATATAGTAGTATACGACCTACTCTATAAGGGTGGTGGAGAGGGGGGAACTGAGAGAGAGTGCCTGCTGCTGCACAATTCGATTTGCCATTTTGGCAATTTCTTTCAACGTAAAACGTTTTTACAAATTGATTTATGTGCTTAACATGTTGCCAGTTTGAGTCCCTTTTTGCGTTTACGTCTCTTACAATTAGATTTTCGGCTGCAAAATCAACAGCAAAAGTTTGCGTTTTCCTTTTTCTTCACTTCTACTGCTTCTTCTTTGGGCCCCATCAATCATCGATAATGTCGATATTGGCAGACAAGAAGAAGGCACGACCAAGAGCTCACGGTATGAAAGATGAGTGGGGGTGGCGGGGGATGCTATGGCAGGGCGAGCCTAGCAACTTTTTGGCCTCTTTTATTTTTATTAATAAAGCATTTGTTTTCCCCATAATGAGCAACGACAGCCGCCTGTCAGAAGGCTACAAGAAGAAACAAAAAAAAAATAAATAAAAAGAAGAGACAGAAAATAAAAACCCTCCGAAAAACAGAAGAGGCAAAATCTTTCCCCAGAGAATGAGGCAATGGAAAAAAAAAGTGGCAACACTTTGTCAAGTTGTTATTACCAATATATTATTTTTGGCTTTCCCTTGATGCTGCTTTTGTTGTTGTTGTTGTTGTTAGCGACTTTTGTTTCTCTACTGATTGATGAGCATTTTGTAATTCGAATGACCGATTTTGCCTTCTTCTTTCTGTTTTGCTGTCTTCTCTAAACTGCCATTTAATGAGCCTGAAAATGAGTTTTTCCCAAATTCTGTGAGCAAATGTGGAGTGGCGCGCATGGCCTAATCAAATTCGATTTGCTTTTAGCCGCATAAATTCAATAAAAATTATTTACAAGCATTAACATGCGTTGAAAACATAAAATCTGCCACCAGCCAAATGTGAAAATGTATTGACACCAACCAAAAAAAAAAAAAATGGCGCAAACAGCCGCAACCACCCACTTATTTGACTAAACTACCCACTCAGCCATCCATTCAAATGCCAAAATGCCAATGGAAATTCGCCACATTTTCTTCATTTTTCCCTTTGCCCCTCGCTTCCACCACCCAACAAAATGTCATGGACGCCATGTGCGTTTGTCGTTAAAATTTAAGGCAAATTTCTTTGCATTTAGCTATACTCTATCAAAAGGGCGTTTAGTAGTTGGTTAGAAGTTAAAGATTGAAAAGTAGCTAACACCATTCTATCATATCTAAGCTCTATCTATCAATTGGCATATGACTAAAGTCTTTGTCTTTGTTTAGAAAGAAACTGAAACAGTGCAAAGTTAGAGAAGTTTCTTCTAATTACCACCAAACGAATGAAGCAAAATATTAGTTATCTCTATGATAGAACTAAAATTGAAATTTAATTGTTAATTTTAAACATCATCAAAAGAGAGCAAACTGTGGGCTTGTCATAGACCTTAAAAACTTAATCTTAACTCAATTCTTAGTGCAGAAACAAAGCCATAAAATTGTATATAAAATCACAATTGATACGACTATATTTAGTATCAATTTCATCTTAGTTTGTTGTCAAGAGCATGGTCATCGATTAAATATAAGTTTGTTTACTATAAAAAGAGTTAAAAGAGTTTTCATTGCAGTATTTTGAGATATGTTTGAAGTAGAATCAACTTAACTCAAACATACTACAATTAATCAATTAAATTTGTATACATTTAGTACAAGTCACAATTTTAGTAGCTGAAGGACTATAGGAGACATAAGGATATACAGAAAGAGTATCGCGACTACGTGACAGGCAAAATTTTATATTCATTCTTTGCTTATACTCGTATTTTGTTTCGTTTTCTTTTTTATGTCATTTTTTTTGGGGGTAATTTTCACGCGGCAGACATATTTTTATTAGAGAGCGAGAAAGAGCCAGCCAAACTAATGGGAAAAATATGATCTGACGCCATTTTCTTTTTTTTTTTTTTTTGGTGGCAATTTCACGCATATGGTTTCTAATTTATTTCAAGTACTTACATCGCACACTCAGGTAATAGCCAATCGAGGAATATTGAAAGTTTAGATGACGGGATGTGCACTTGTACCAGCCGGAATGTTCACGCCGTATTGAGGTGAAGTTGAGGAAACCATCGCCACTTTGAGGCACCTGCAATCAGAAAGAGAGAAAGGGAGAGTGCGAGAAGGAAATGAGTTTCGCTCGTTATGCGTAAACAATTTTTGGTAATTAAGGCAAGGCAAATAGTTTGCCAGCCAAGCCAAGTTTTCACGTTGCCACGAAAATCCATTTAAAACTTGCTCCTTTGGGACCAAAAATCACAAAAGCTCGGCCTACGTATATATGTATGCAGCAGTAGCAGCAATGGCAATGGCAATGGCAACGAGAACGGTGGCAAGTTTTTATCCACCCCCCGCTCCCCCTTAACTTGTCTGACTTACCGGCGTGTCACCATCGTCCTTCTGCCAGCGGGGCGTACTCGGTGGATTCGAGTCAACGTCGCATCTGAGACTAACTTCGATGCCCTCGCGTAGTGGATAACCAAAACCAGGTGTACGAGAGATGGCAAATGAGGGCGTGTCTGCGGAGATACAAGAAGAGAGCGCAAAAAAAAAAAAGTGTATAAGAAGAAGTTAGTAAGAAAGATAGAAGAATCAGTTGGCAGATGGTTATTTTAGTTTGACTTTTTCTTTTTGCCAGATTTTCGGTTAGTTATTTTTGCGTCAGTGAGTGAGTGAGTGAGACGACTTTCTTCTACAAAATAGTTTTTTAATTAAAACACAAGAGCAAAAAGAAAAGAAAAGAAAAAAAAACAAAAAGAAAGGGAAAAATGGCAGCGAATACAACAAAACCTGAAAAACTTTTATAATTAAACTAAATGCAAATATGCCATTATGGGAGGGGGTGGGGTGGGGCGGGAATTGTTCATCATTTATTTTAGTCTGAATTAACAGTGTGAAAAGTAAATAACAAAATGCATGAATAGAAATAAATTCAAATGATTTTGACTCGTAATACTGATCCAACATCTTTTCACCATAGAATATTTGCCTGTTTTTGGCATACTCAAATTCGTTTAGTCTATATTTCGTTCAAGTTAATTCACTTTCAATTCATTTATTCAAAACCAGAGACATAATATAACTGTAAATAATGTAGCGACGTATGTATGTATGTGTGTATGTTCATTTCATATGGAATTATCGTATATTCCCATTTCAGGAACTGCCAATCAAACAACCATTCAATTTCATGTTGAAAAGCTATCAACAAAATGTATAAATGGAAATAATACGAATCACACGATGGCCTCCAAAGGCCATCCCCCCCCCGCCCCCACTCTTCATGTATTTTTGCATTCAATGCATATTCATCGACATAAATCAAATGTTTTTTAATTAGTGTTAGCCAAATTTGAATGCCACCCAAAAAAGTATGCTACAAAAAAATGTGGCATTCTACATTGATTTCAATCTTTTCAATTTTTCTAACCCCCCTTTGCTTATCCAAAAGCCTGCTTTTTCGTGTGGGCTTTTGTAACTAATACAATTTGATTATATGCCATATGTCTATAGAGAAAAGAGATACACCCGGAAAAGAGAGAGAGAGAGAGAATGAGTTAGAGTTAAGGCAGAGTTTCAGTTCAAAAGCAAGTGAGGACAAATGAAATTTGTTTGTCGGTTGTTTGCCAAACTATTCAATAGAGAATTTCACTTCGTGTGTGTGTGTGTGTGTGTGTGTTTGTGTGTGTTTGTGACATGCAGACAGATATAGACATGGCCATCAGTTGTCAGACATCATCATACATATGCATGAATGGCCATTTTTTGGGGTGGCCCCAACGATCTCTCATCACATCTCTCATTGATATATCTAAATAGGGGAGGGGCCCCCTGCTTGTGTCTAGGCATCTATTCGTTTTTAGATTTCTGCTGGCTTATCAATTTGTTGCTTGGCCAACATTTTGATGCCACAAAAGTCGAAAAATTGTATTGAACTTTGCCGACAACGACATCAAATTGATTGGGTCTATATGTGTACCCTAGAAAATCAACAAAATGTGAGAAAACAAGTGAGATTTATCTCTTGGACATGTCTCCAATTAATAGGAAAGCAAAACGTTGTCGCTCTCAAATGAAAATTATGGCAAATTGTAAGCAAAATTTGCCGTAGAGTATTTGCCAAGTCGTTGCCCTCGACTAATGATATTGCTTTGCTTCTGTGTTTGTTTTAAACTGCTGAAAAATGTTAAATTGTTCAACATTTTGCATTTGATGTTGCGCCCCTTTTTCGCCTGCTTACAATGTGCACCCAATCTCACACCGTTTTGTCCTTGATTTGTCTGTCAACTGTCTGGGGCATGGAAAATTGCAAAAATTCAAAGCAACAACAATTACAATGCCCCTCAAACTGTCTGGCCAAATGCTTTCATGTGTGTGCATTTTAATTTATATGTATGTATGTATACACACACACACACACACACAAACACACACGTCCATACATAGAAACAAGGACGAATCAGGCTGATGATTCTCACAGGTTTTCCTTTATTATTTTTCTTTTTTTTTTCTTTTTTTGCCTTTTGTTGGGTAAAAACGTTTTGCGGTTGGGTCGCGTTTGAGGCCTTTTGCTGTTTCCTGGTTGCTGCTGCTGCTGATTGTTGTTGTTGTAGTTGTTGTTCTTGTTATTGTTATTGCGGTTTTTGCAATTTTCATGCCAGGACTCAGCCATGCAAATCCCTTACAGCTTTTCTATATATTTTCCAATCATGTTCATTGGGCCTCTACATTTACATCTATCTTTGTATCTGTGTGTGTGCTGTGTGTGTGTGTGTGTGTGTATGTGTGTGTGTGTGTGTGTCTACCTTGTGCATTTGTCATGGCATTATGTGGCTTGACGGGCATTAATAAAGCAAATAACTGTGGCACTTTGTTCTTTGCCCTAACCGCTCCCCGCTCTCTTTTTCCCAACCTCTTCATCCTTTAGCCGATCAAACAGGAATCCTGGCTAACGTGTGCCTCTGTTAGTGTGTGTGTGTGTGTGTGTGGCTTTGTTACTGCCAATTAGTGCGAGTCCTTCTAATTGTCGCCTGGTCCTGGGCATTGATTTTGATGTAGAGAACTTTGCTTTTTTGGTTTCCCATCTCCCGTATTTCCCTATGATTGTTGTTGTTGTTGTTCCTCTGGTTGCTGCGGTTGATGGATGAGGGATGAAAATGTTAAGAAGCGGGGAAAGTTTAGGGATGATGATGATGATGATGACTTGGCTTTTTGACTGCATTCGTTTGGTTAACATAGAAACAGCAAAAACAATTCCCATCTAGTACTATGAAACTATTTGAGTCAGGCTTCCGAAACTAATTGATGGCCATAAGCCAAAAACCTGTCATGTTTTGGCCAAATGAATGTGGAAATATAATCAATAGAAGTGGCAGCCTTTAATTGTAGAAATTACCAAATACCCGAACAGGAGAATTGGTAAGGAAACGCACAATTTGAGAAAAAAAAAAAAATGGTTCACATTATAAAGTGGTTTTAGACTAAAGAAGAAGAATTTAAATATTTATTGGCTTAATGTATAAGAATTTTAAAAAGTTCTCGTTTGATTTAAATAGTTTTATTTTATATAAAGTTTTTTTCAATTAATATATTTAATGTGAATAAGGCTTTGTTTTAGCCAAATTTATATTTTAGCATATGGCCAAATTAATTAAGACGAAGTAACACTTGTGAAAAAAGTAAAAAAGAACGCCTAGAAAAGGCGCAAATTTAATTTTTATAATAAGCATTTATTAATAATTCGGTTCATTCAAGCACGATCTTCGAAGGACAGATATTTTGAGAATAATAATTGATGATTTCAGTCGTATCATATTAAAATAGTTAAGATCTTGAAATTTGGGTTATTGAAATTAAGGCAAACGGAGGCAAGACCCATATCATACTATGGTATTCCATTAAAAAGGGAAGACAAAACTTTGTCATTTTCTTAGTTAGGAGCAATATGTATTTATAAAGAAAATGGAAAGGTTTTACGATCTTGAAAATAAGCCAGATGTAGGTAAAACCTATGTCATATTATGGTATTCCATTGAAAAAAGAAAATAAAACTCTGTCATTTTCTAGCCTTCTTAAGAAGAGCTCTTTTAATTTTGTAGATATTCTTTCTTATTGAAGTCAAAGTCTATACATCAATTCGGAAGAGATTCCCCCAGCTTCTCTCTCTATTCTCTGACTTTTTCTAGAATTCTAACAACCAACTTCATGCACCTTTCATGGCGGGGCATATAAATCTCATTAATTATGCCATAAAGCTAAAATCTGAAATAGTTTTAGCTTAAATGAAGTAATAATTATTAGTTTTAATGGCTAATTTGATGAGAGAAAGCTGTCTGCCTAATCTGACCAAAATGCTGACTGATGTGAATTCCAATGAAGGACACTTTAATTGCTTTATAGAGAGAGGGAAAGAGAGCGAGAAATTCTAAGTGAATGAATGATAATCATAATTTCTTTTTTGCATTATTATTATGGAATTTTTGTTGGCATATTTTTCGATTACTTTTATCTTACTTTTTGCGTTTGCCATTGCCATTTCCACCCAAATTATAAGTTAATTAAAATCTTAATCAAGGCTTTCGTGCCGTACATTACAACGACTTCGCTGCCCGTTCCCATCCACAGTTCTTCATCTCTCTCTCTCTCTCTCTCTCTCTCTGAATTCTCCTCTTTTTTTACTTTTGCCAGTCCACTCAACTGTCGTCCGTGTTGAGCCTGTCGCTTTTTCTCACTGTTTTTCCTCTACTCGGTTTTCTTTTGCAGTTTTCCCTTATTTTCGCTGCACTTTCAATTTATATAATTTCACCTTTGCTTTCTTTTATTACGCGTTGACTTTGTTCTGTTCTGTTCTGTTGCAGGTGCATAATAATTTTTACCTTTCAGTTTGTTGTTTTTGCCCGTCTTTTCTCTGCTGCCCGTCGACCTGTGAAGTGCTCATGCCCATGTCCATAGTTCCCTTACCTTCTGACCCTTCTTTCGATCCCTTCATCCTTCTCCATATACTTGGGGCTGTATTCGCTTTCTCTTTCTCCTTCTCTCTCTCGCTCTCTCGCATTCGGAGTGTGTGTGTGTGTGTGTGTTGTTAACTTTAGCAATTTAACTTTTTAATCAACATTTGCTTTTTGGTTTTCACTTTTACTTGGCTCCGCCCACTCGTGCCTTTTACGCCTCCAATGAAAGGCAAAACCAACTCTCTCTCGCTTTCGCATTCTTTCTCTGTCCCTGTCCCTGTCTCTGTCTCCTGTTCTCATTTTCATTTTCGTTTTCATTCGCTGCGCTGTGTGTTAATTAAACAAGGTGCGATTTTCACTGTGTTTGGTTTTTATTAAAAAGTTCCTGCTACAACATTTTTTCCCATCTTTGTATTTATTTTTATATTTTTTTTGCTGCACAATATTTAAATATTATGAGTGCATGTTTCCTTAGAGAGTGCATTGTGTATTATGAATATGAACAAATTAAGCTAATTTTGCTAATTTTTAAAGAAAGTGTATCCCAAAGGATACTTTAGCTTTGCATGCATTGAGGGTATTCAACTGTCTTTAAACTACAAAGTTTGCCAATCAATGTGTTACATAACGACGCGCCCCTTACAGCCCCTGCCCTTTTGTGATTATTTTCGTTTCACAACGATTCTTCAACAATTTCACTTTGCTCGTTTAATTCCCCTCTTTCTTCTCTCTGTCTTAGTAGATATTTAATTTAGTTACTTGTACTTACATTGAACATCCAATAGTAGTGAAGCATTCTGTCGTATCTTGAGCGTGGGATGTTCCATTACGCACAGAATTCGGGCATTGTGATGGGCTCTATAGACAGCCGATAGACGTGCCTCACTTTTTGCTCCACTGTTGATTTTATAGCCATTTTTATCCTGTCAAACGAATGAAAAGAGAGGGTGTGGTAGGGTAGTGAGTGATAAGAATGCCATTTAAATATATTGTACTAACTAGAAATGGGCAAATTGGCTCTGGCCCAGGCCAATTAGTCAGGCCTGTTATCATCAGCAAGCGACATCATTAATTTAAATTAAAGCCAAAACCAAAGTAAGGGCAATAACCCAGCACCCACGCTTAATGCCACCGCCAAAAATAACAGCTACCTCTCCCACATCCCCAACTTCGCCTACAATTCCTCCCATTCTGTGACCACTCAACCGAAGCCTTGACATGCAAATTTTTGTTGGCACAGTTTTCAATCAATCATCAGGTCTTTGAGATAGAGTGAGAGTGAGAATGAGAGAGAGCGAGCCAGCAACGGGGAAGGGGAGAGGCTGATGGGTTAGGTATAGAAGCAATGTGTCCAACCAAACACGCAAATTTGCGGCATTTACTGTCTAAACGACAAACGCACACATCGAGAACAAGAAATGGAGTAGCAGAGACGGGGATATTTTCGATGTGTTTGACAGGTATGTGTATGCGGTTGGGCGTTAGGCAGTTAGGGCGTGGCAGGTGTGGGGGGTGTGGGGGATAGTTTATATAGCGCCTTGACCAAATTGTCTGCTTTTCATTATGCTCGAGTGCAAGACAAACAAATTTTGGCTTAACCACCAGCCGCAGGCTTTTGTCTCATCAACGAGAAGGCTCCTTTTGCTCCTTCAATCAGCCGGAAGGAAGACCCGTTATTTGAGCTTAGGAGCCGCTGTTATCCACACTTAATGTGTTTGTCGTCCAGCTGGCATAGCCTTGTGGTCACCCACACACACACACACACAACGCCTACACAAAACACACACACACACATTGAATAAGATGTCAAAGTGTGTCGTTCTCGATCTCTCTCTCTCTCTCTCTCTCTGTCTCTCTCTTTCTCTCTATCTCCCTGCTTTACTTACCTTGTCATTCGTTTTAATTTCCTCCAATTCAAGTACTTCGGCTGAAACTTTCTGAGCATGACGATCCACCCCAGGACTCAGTAATACTTCCCAGGTAAGTGTGGGTCTTGGATTGCCTCCCTCACTCACACAGGCCAGATTCAGTTTGGAATTCTCCTTGACGGGCACAAATATATTGCCAGCATCCAAGCGACGAGAATCAATCAGAAGATATGGCGGCTTGGGACGATCTACAAAGTAAAAATGAAGAGAATTAGTTAGAGATTAATTTCAGAATATAAAGTAGATTGGCACATTAGAGCATGTTATTCCTATTAGTCCTTTCTTTTACAGATGCTAGAAGTTTTTCTGAACCAAACTAATCTCAGACTGAAAACGCCACAGATTTGTGGTTTTCAGGTCATCTCTTGTTCTATTACTTTCTGTGAATTTATTTCATTGAGGATCCTTAAAGCTAGTTTTATCACCACTTTTAAACCTTTTTTTTTTTTTTTTGAGAAAACTTCTTTCATTCTTTAGTTGTCTCCCTGTCGCATTACAGCTAATGACAGTCATAAGACCAAGCTAACTCAACGCTTTGCCTGTCCCTGTTCTGGGTTGGGGCTACAAACTTTTG
Organism: Drosophila nebulosa; assembly: GCA_024703675.1. Classification (NCBI taxonomy): domain Eukaryota; kingdom Metazoa; phylum Arthropoda; class Insecta; order Diptera; family Drosophilidae; genus Drosophila; species Drosophila nebulosa. The sequence continues at coordinate 7,249,282 of CM045725.1, read as the reverse complement.
CCGCGAATATTTGCCTTGGCTCATTGCCTGCCTGGTGCCTGATGCCTGGTGCTCGTCCTCAGCTAATTTCGCCAAATGTAACGACCTTTTTAATATTTGTCTAAACTTTTATTCTGCTTGCGTTTTTAGTACTCACCCAGGACAACCAGCTTGACGGGTCGGGCATTCTCGGTGTAGCGTCGAGTGTTCTCCGCCTCACATTGCCATTTGCCATCATCCTCGAGCATTACATTGGTAATGGTTAGGGCACCATTAGCCTCCTTGATGAAGCGATAGTCGGTGACTCGAGCGGTCCGATCCATGGCATGAACCACCTGCAAAAGAGAAAACAGCCCAAGAAAAGATGAGAACTTTTTCCATCACAAAATTCTAATGTCATTTTGAGATGTGAGAAATTATGCAAAAAAAATGAATTTGCCCCTCCTGCCCAAACCCAGTGGGAGGAGGACAAAAACTTTTTAATGCAGCGCATTAAATGCTCATAAATTAACCCCCCCTCCCCATTCACCCTCCCTTTATGCATTGTCTTTGGAAGCAAAGCGAAACAATTGCTTTTAATGTTTTAATATCCGCTCAGCATTTATTTACACTTGGGCTTCCAATGCAACATGCAACATGCCGCATGCTGCATGCTGCATGCATGCAATTTTATTATATTTCACTTCAAACAAACATAATAATGACAATTAAATGAGGCCAAACGCGCCCTCCCTCCTCTTAACTGGGTTATCCACTGGCATAATGTGGCAACAATGAACTGGCAGCGGCTTAAACACTGTTGGCCAATAGTTGTAACTGATTCGGATCATGGCTTAAAAGTGCCCGACTGCAAAATTTATGTGGCCATTCAAATGCCCCAGCGAAAAATACGAAATACGAAAATATACCTACATATGTAGTATTTATTATATATAATAAAAAATATGAAATTAAAAATCTACTTAATATATTGTATATAAAAATGTTTCACATGCTTAATGCATTTAAGTGCCAATTAAATCGTTGGCAAAGGGAATGGGCCCAAATGGACATCGAATTGGTTAATGGTGGTGGTGGTGGTGGTGGGGGGCTAAAAGGGACGCGATCAACGGTATGAAGTGTATTCATGGAATACAATTTTAATTGCATTTGTAGGCGGCAAGCTTAACTTTTGGGGATTGGATTAAGGTGAAATAAAAGTGAATCATCAGTGTCAGTGTGTGTGTGTGTGTGTGTGTGAGGGTCTGCAAATGTGTGCAATCATTTACGTAAGCCAAAACTGTACAATACTCTAACCATTGCAGTGGGTAAGCTAAAATTGTTATCAAGTGGAACTAACCAAGATAAAGAAAGAAGAGCTTAAAGTAAAATTCCGTTTTCAAATGATATTACTGACAATCCTTTGAAGACCACGCGCTAGTAAGGGTCCTTAATAATTTTAGATATGCTTATTCAGCAGAAATGTAAAAGCTTTAGGCAAATTGGCTTCTTTTTCTTAATTGTTGCTTTGGGATTTCTATTTTCATGCAACGTGATTTTCGATACAACAGATAATCCTTTATTCGACGGAAAGATCGAAAAAGAGAAGACCCAGCTTGAACTGCTGTCCTCCGATAAGCTACTAAACCAATGTCAAGCTACTCCCGAAAATCACAATCAATCTGTTAGATGATATTTATGGACAAAATAATATACATTACTTTTAAAATCTTATAAATTAAACTAAAAACTTAAATTAAGCGGAATGTCTGAGAAGATTGAGAAAGAAGATTCTAGCTGGGTGCAAAGTATGTAAATTTTGGCAACTTCTGTTGTGACAATATTAAATTTCTATAAAATGTTAATTTACTAAAATCACACACAGAACCAATACAAGATAATAACTGCCAAAGAATAGCTTCAATTTGAAACTCTGCCTGAGTTTGGTTAAAAAAAAAATGATAGCCAATTAAGGAAAGAATTATTCTCAACCATGACAAAAAATCAAAAGTTTTGCAATTGGTAAACTGTTGGCTTTTAGATAGCTAAAGAAGATTTTAAAGATTGTAGATCCAAAATCAGCGCTGAGCTTTCAAATATTTTCTGAGCATTGCGTGCCATTTGTGCCATAATCTCTGGTTTCCACTTTCAATTCATCAGCTTGCAAAAAAACGCGAAATGGATATTCATATTGAAAGCTATCGTTCGGTCAAAATGCGCTAAGCTGCGGCTTTGTGCAACCAACAGGAAAATATGACCCCAAAAAGTATGCAATACTCGCTCTCTCTCTCGCTCTGTTTCTGTCTCCATATGCCACATCCATTTCATTCTGGTTAGTTAGTTTTTCTTGTTTCGGTATGTTTTTTTTCTGTTTTCTAACGACTATTATAAATTTTCTATAATGCGCTGAATGCTGCTGAGCTGAGTCTCTCTTTCTCTCTCTCCCAACGCACCGATGTTGGCTGATGTTGGCGACGAACCAAGCCAAGAGCAGTAGAATGAGGGGTTTGGGGTTAAAACAGAAATCTATGAAAATATATATTTATATATATATATTTGTATGCAGTGAACTTCCGTTTCCGTTGCGTGCATTTGCGTGCATATTTTGGCAATTTTTGTTATTGCCTTTTTGGTGTTGTTGTTGTTGTTGTTTAGTTATGATTTTGTTTTTATTTATTTTTTTTTTTTGTTTGTTATAAATTTTTCAAATGCAGTGCAAATATTTATGCGTATATGCACATTTTGAGGTTTTTGCTAGTTTTTTTTCTCTCTCTCTCTGCCTTTTTATACAGCTACTTTTTGTTGTTGTTGTAGTCGCTGGCAACTTCCGTCGTCGCGCAATTGCCATTTGCGTTGAGAATTTATTAACCAAACTGGCAAATGGCAAACTGGCCAAGCTGGCAACTGGATTTACCAGGGCTGGATTCGTTTTCAGGCTTTTGATTGTGCAACGGGGCATTCAGTTGGAAATTTATGAGGCCGCACATACACACACACACACACACACTGAGAGAAAGAGTAAGAGGCTGGTCAGTGTAAGGTTGGTTGGAATTGAGGCAGGAGTTTGGCTTCCTTTTTTGTTTTTTTTTGGCACCTGTGTGTGAGATATTTCTGCGTGTTTGGCAACAACGGCCGCTGGCCGCTGGCGGCTGGTTGCTGGTTGCTGGTTACTGGACAAAAGCGTTAAATGAGCATGGCAAATCCTTGTTTACAGCGTCCAGCGGATTACACGCTCGATTGTTTTGGACTCATTCTCTCTGCCTGCCTTTTCATTGTTATAATGTTTTTGAGCCAGAGGGAGAGAGAAATGACTGGCTATCTGGCTATCTCGACTGCAGTTGCTGTAATTATGATTTTACGCCTTTTGTTTGCGTGGCGAAGGGTTTGGTTTTTTTTTTTTTTCAGAGTTTTGCTTACCATTTTTGGGTCTAGCCAATTGGTCAGCTGCATCAATTCGCATAAATTGTTGCATAACTTTGCATAATCATTTGGATTTGTGTTTCTGTTTAACAACAAGTTGGCATATATATATATATATATATGTAATATATGTGTATAATGTAATTTTCTAATTACATTTAAATTTTGCATTTTATTTCCTTTTCCCCCATTTTATTTTTTTTTGTTTTTTTTCGCATTTCATGTATTATATTTATGCATGAATAATATTATTATTGAGAAATTTGCATTATATTTTAGTTTAGATTTTCCCACTGTTTAATGGAGTTTAAATTGAGGTTCCCTTAAATTAGAAGCCTGGCTAAGATGTCTCTCTTTCTCCCTATAATTCTCTAAAGATTCCGTATTCAAATGTTTCAAATCAAATCAAATTCTAAAAACCTTTTTCTGCTTGCAAGCAATTAGTTTCAATTCGTATCTTTCTATATGCCAGTCAGTTGAATTGAAGACATTTCCCTCTCTCTCTCTCTCTATCTCTTTATAACTCTCTTACTGTTTTTTTGTATGAGAAAAATGGCTACTTATATCTTTCACTTGCTTGGAATTGCTAAAATCTTGTCGGCAAACATTATTCGCTGCTGCCTGTCCCGTTGCGTTCCATGGCAACTCCTTCTTCGTCTGCGTGTTGCCATTGCTTCAGCTGTTGGCCCCAAGCTACTAACTTGAAATTGCTTTCGGCAAATATATTAGCCTCTTGATAATTTTCAACAATAAATTCTTTGTACACACACACACACACAGAGAGAGAGAGAGAGAGAGAGAGAGAGAGAGAGAGGTAGGCAGGGGAGATCTATATACATACACTTCACTCAGAAGAAGCAGGAACTGGGATAAACTCCTCGCTTGCTCTGGGACTCTAATGCATTGTGTGCAACGCTCTAGAAAGTACAACAAAAGTCGCTCATGTTGCAAGCTGTCAGTGCAACACTTGTCGCATGTCATTGCCGCAGTTGCAAGCAATGCCATGACTGGTGTGGCACACTGAAGCGTTAGAAAAGGATAGACTTATACACGACGAAGACAACGCACAAGACAAAAGTCAGCGGCAACAAGAAGTCCAACAACAACAACTCAAATGCAATTGCAACTGCCATCAGGCTTGTGGGAGAGCAGCGGGTGGAGACCCATGCCAAGCCAAGCGATATAATAGAAGGCGGGACGCAATGAGGGGGTAGAGAAACGGAGCCTGGTGGAAGTAAAACGCTTCTGATAATGATAAAATATATATTTGTTGGGGCCAAACACATTTTTAGACTCAAACAAGCCGACTTCAGGTTACCCTTTTTGAAAGGAATGCAAAGGATTTACGAAAGGACTAAGATTATTTAATGATAATTTCAGGTGAATATTTTCCTCGAAATCAAAATCAAATATATTCAAACGCAGTTCGTATTGCTTCTCTAGAAGATATTCTTTTGGAGTCAAAATGCTATTTCTAAAAGATTTGTGTGAATATTTACAAATAACTTTGAAATTCCCTGATCGATTTTCCATGGGCTTTATAACCAAAACTATAGAAATAACCGATAGAAAGGTCTAAATTGTTATCCACTCAATGAAATGATCTTCTTCTTCGGTTTTCGAGGCAAATTAGCTTGCTACTAAAATTTCTAGTTTCATTTTTTCCTTTTTGGGTTGCATCAATTTTTGTTGCGTTTTGAAATTTTTGTAAAATAAAGAAAATATTTTAAAATAGTTTTTTAAGTTAATTAATTCTGTTGAATTTCCCATGCAAAAAACAAAAAAAGAGAATAACAATTTCGGTTACATTAGTTTTAGTCGACATCTACCTTCTTGATGCTGCTGCTTCACACATTTATCTTTTAGCTGCACACACACATACACACACACACACACACACAGACACAGACGTAGCCTTTTCACATTGTTGCCGCATCATTGTTGTAATTGCAGTCTGCCTCCGTCTCCAGCTTCATCTCTATCTCCAACAACCTCGACTAACCTCTCCCTTTCCCCTCTCTCTTTTTCTCCCCCCCCTCTCTCTCTCTTTCTCTCTGTGCCATCGACCATGCTCATCCGCTTCTTTTGCTCTTTCACATGGCTGGCTTTTGTTTTAACACAACTAATACAATTGCACCATGGGGAAATGTGCTGCGATGGCAGACCGAAAGATGGCGTTGATTTTATTTGCCATCGTAGAAGCCATCACCTTCAGCCACATTCCCATTCCCCCACTCCGCTCCTTTCCCTATTTCTAGCTGCCTGGCAGACTCGACATTGTAACTAACTTAATAAACTTGTCAAAGGTACAAAGTAAGCGGCGTGTTAGCAACTTGTGCACCACCCCCCTCCAATCCCATTCCCATTCCCATTCCCATTCCCATCGCCATCTCATCCCTATCTCCTTTATGCCACCGCATTGTGTTGCTCATTTTCATTTGGGGATTTCAGAGACTGAGTGATTAATTTCTTGGCTTGATGTGATTTAGTTGCATTCTGCCTGACGCTGCCGCTGCTGCTGCTGCTGCTGCTGGAGCAACTCCCTTGACTGTTGCCTGTTGCCTACTAATTGACTAATGGAGGCTTAGCGCAGCTATTCACTTGATGCAATTTAAAGTCTGTTGACCTTAAAGTGTCAGCCATAAAACCATTAACTTGGCATATGCCACAAGCTACCAGCAAGACCACAAGAAGTTAATGGAGACAGCAACAGCAAATGGATATAATCATTTTTCACTTTTTAGTGACAAAATTTCATGGTAAATCAAAGCCAAATCAAATCATAGAAATCGAACTCAGATTCCAAACTGATGACAGACAAATTTTGGCTTTGGATTTTCTCAATTGACTACAGAGTGAATCTAATATCAAATGCAAGAACAAATAGCAATAACAACGAGTGTAGCATCAGCAGCAGAAGCAGCTGGAGCAGCATCAACAGCAGCAGCAGCAGCAGCAGCAGGTGAGATAGGGAGAAATGAGAAGAACTCTAACAATGTTTACCCACAAAGTATGCAACACTTTTTCGAGGCAGGTGCAGAATGTGAAGCCACAATAACAACAAACAATTCTCTCTCTCTCTCGCTCTCTCTCTCTCTTTCCCTTTCTCTCTCTCTCTTGACTGCTGCTTCTGCCTCTCCCAATGCTATCTAGCCACGTACACACACAAAGTGTTGCCGTTGTTGGCGTTGCAACTTGTTACTATTATTTGCCCATCAACAACTTGGCCTGCCAACTTGTTGTATTTACAGAATAACAAGTGCAAGTGCATAACACAATCACAACAACAACAACAGCAAGTGCAAAAATAACAGACAGTTAGCAATATGAGCATCTGCCAGTGAAATATCATCCAACTTTCAAATAATACACATTGTAGTTACAATTTATCATGGCTTCTAATGTTTTAATTCTGAATGACCATTTCGTTAATTTGTGGAATTTCAACATTTATATATTCACTTAAAGAGATAGTCTTTGGCTAAGATTTGTTTAGCCAAGTCTTATAAATTAGTTTTGCTTCAGAATTAATCATATGATTTGGTTCTCATATTAAAAAATCATAAAAAAAACTTGGAAACAATGTAAAACCATCGATTTTTTGTAGTTTTTCTGATAACGTTCGTTAGAGTTCGTAAGCATAAATTTAATATAGTGGTTCGACTTTGGCAAAAGTTAGTCTCAAAAGAAAATGGTCACACTATGTGCAAGCGAATGAGAAGGAATTGATATAAAATAAGGGCAGAATCAGTTAGCAAAAGAAGAAAAAGAATCATGCCCAGTTTAGACAGAATAGTGGTAATTCAAGAAATCAAATTGGGATGTCGTCAGATTAAGTGTTCAAGTCGTCGAAGTCAATTTGGGCTGTCGTTGCAGATTCAAGTCGTAGAAGTCACAAAGAATACAAGTTGTCCAGTCCTCAAGGTGTAGGATAGCTGTACCTTTTTGTATCTTTATCACTCGAAGCCCTTATAATTATATTATATTATCTAAGTATTATTAAATAAACAACTGAAATATCTCACATTCAATATATTGATAATTTCTAATACTTAAACGCCTATAAATCCCCAAAAAGGTATTTGAAGATAAGTTTATGCAAGTTCTTTATTCTAGAAAGGTTTAAAGTTAAGCTAATTAATAGATTTTTCCTGCCCAGAAATAGCTTAAAACTTTATCCATAAGTAACTTCTGACTAGCTTTCATATCTAAGAGGATAACTTTAATAGTTTAATATTGTTTATAAATTAATATTACTTTGAGTTTGAATGTATTGTATAAATTTGGGTATATAAAGTTTTGGATAGTCTGCGATCGCTGATCAAGCTTGACTGACTCGGCTGGCGCTCTCTCTCAGTTCAGAGAACGAGCATGTGAAAGAGCGCCGAGAGAGAGAGAGCCTCTTGCTCTTAAATTTGAGCCATTACATTTAAAAAATATATATTTCTGTTATTCTCCTAAAAAAAATTAAACTAATAAAAAAGGAACTTAAAAAAATTCAATTTAAAATCTATCTTTCCTATATCAATTTACATTAATTTCACTATAATCCTTTTTTGCATTCGGCAAACTTAACTAATTTAGCCTTACATTATCCTAACACTAAGAATCAAACTATTATGCTACACATAATAACTATAATGTACTTTAAATCGATATTGTTGTGGAAATGAAAATTGTAATTTAAACATAGTCTAGTTGGGCTCCTCTGAATGAAAAAGTTTTTGCAATTGTTAAACAACTTCCCTTTCGCTCTAATGCCACACACACACACATACATACATACACACAATGGGAAAACACTTTCAACACTCCACAAAAAGCTGTGTTATAATTGCATTACGCCGAAAGGTAGACTACAGTTTTTGCACACTCCTTAACTTCCTCTTCATGCTCTCCATGCTCTGCTCTGTTTGCGTTTGCAATTACAACTCAATAACTTTTGCTCGTTGGCAGAGTTAACTTTTGCATCATGTTTGTTATGAAAATGTGCAACGAGTTGCCAGGATGAAACGAAGAACGAGGATCACGGGGGGGAGTATATGTAGGGCGTGGCGAAGTGACGTTGCTACGCATAGTAAAAACTCGTAATTAGAAGTAGGAAAAAAAAAAGCAGAAGCAGAAGCAAAAAGATGTATAAGTAAGTAAGTAAGGGGATCGGATCAAAGGTGGATGGGTAACAAGCTGAACTCTTAAAAACGCTTTTGACATCGGAGAAACTATCAAATAATAACGATTATCCCATTTGCATAATGCGGCAGTTAAGCGACAAATAGGCGGACACAAAAGCCAGACAAATAGACGAGGACAAACCAAAGGAACAGAAAGTAGAAGAAAAAAAATGCAAGAAAACTGGCACTCGAGACGTCTGAGAAGAGAATAAAAATAAAGGCACCAGACACACACACACACACACAGAAGAAGAGAGGAGGGAAGTGAAAAGGATAAACAGAAAAAGGAAAGGCCAGTGGAAAAAAATAAAAGAAACTTAAGGACCAGCTAAGAATGCAATTAAAGTCAAATGCTGCAAACAAGTTGGCAGCTCTGACAGTTCAGTTCCACTTGAAAAACAGATAGACAAAAAAAAAAGAATGGAATTAGAAGAGAAGGATTCTCTCTTCATCTAAACTTACCTGGCCATTCTTGTACCACATGCTGGTGGCTATATCCAAATCCACTTCACACATCAGCCTTATTTCCGAATGCTGTTCGGCATAGACCACAGACATTTCCTCATCCTCATAGGGATTTGGAGGCACTGGTCGCAGTGGCAGCACTCTAGGCGCCTCAATGGTCTCATCATCATCGTCCACATCTTCGCGACTTTTGCGCGGAAAGAGATCTCTGGTGGCAGTGCCGCTATCAAATTCCTCCACATCATCGATTATAATGACTGGCTCTTTGGGCTTGGGTTTCAGATCCTCGGGAGCCAAGTGAATCGATGTGGAGCGGGCTCTCTTCGGTATAACCGTCAGCAGGGGACCAGCTGAGGAACCATTCACATAGACCGGACTGAAGCTGGAGCTGGAACTGGTCACATGCTGCAATGCTGTCGTGGCTATTGCTGTCGATGTGGAACTCATAACACGACCATCATCCTCTTCTGTTTCGCGACGCTGTCGTCGTCGCACCGCACGATGTGCCTGATGATACGGACTCGCTTTGCTTCCGCCAGCATTTTTTGGATGAAACTTTTTAAATTTGTTGCCCTTGGGCCTATGATGGTCAACTGTGTGGCCTTCCACTTTCAAATGCTGTTGACCGAATCCAAACGTTTGCTCTTGGTATTGCTCTGATATGCTGCTGGTTGGCCATTTTTTGGCGGGCTGCTTCAATTGCTGTCCTGTTGACTTGGCATTGATATTCTGCGGTTGTGTGTAGGTGGTGCCTGCAAAAATTAAAAGAGAATATATTTTAGTTAGTAAGAGAAACTGGTTAGTTAAGTCAAGTTCAGACAGTTTGCTTTGCCACCTTTTGGCAATTCAATTTACACCTGGCCTGCCTGCCTGCCAGGCAACCTACTGTGAGTCCTTTCACATTGTCCTCTAATAATTCTCTTAGAGACTGAGAGAAAGTCTGAGAGTATCAATTACAATTGCATTCTCTAAAGGATATGCTAGGCATACGGTAGCCTTCTCTCTACTCTCTCTCTCTCTCTCTCTCTCTCTCTGCTGCCTTACACTCTTTGTCTTTGGGCTCATGCATTTATTTATGACATTTTGCAGTGACCGAAAATTTCAGCAGCAAAATCCTTAAGAAGAAGTAGGAGAAGCAGCAGCAGCAGCAGGAGCAGGTTTTTTGGGCCGACTACTTTTGGGTAACGTTTACCCTATATGCATGCAAATCCTTTTGTAATCCTTTTGCTCATTCAAAGCTATTTTCAAGCCTAACTCTTGTGTGTGTGTGTCTCGGTCCTGGTTCGACTACTTTGCCTACTCCCGTTGTTGTTGATAAATTTACACAAGTGTATGACAAGCTTTCAAATGGTAATTAATATTCATCTGAGACTATGCCTCCGCCTTGCCACCGCCCCTCCCAGTCCCCCGGCCCACATGCTTCTATCTATAGTGTTTGTCTCCTTCATGGAGTCAACTGAAGGCAATCGCAAGCCCTGTGTCTGTGGTTAGCTGACAAAAGCAGAGACAGTACTCGGTAGCTCCTCCGTCTCTCAATGTCTCTCTAACTCTCTGTCTCTTTCTCTCTCTCTGTCTAACACTCATTGTCATTGTCTGTGTATTTTGAGGCTTTTGTCTAACCAGCCCTTTTCTGGTTATACAAAGGTGGGGCTGGGCTGAAATGCGTCTCTCCCTCTCTCTCTCTCTCTCTGTGTGTCTCTCATGCTTCTTACCCATCTCAGTTGCCTTTTGTAGCTTAAATTAAAGTTGTCATTTTTCAAGTGAACGCACAAAAGTATGCAATGCGCCTAATAAATTTTGTGCCTGGCATATCCTGGAAAGGAAACTCAAACTGAAGTTGGAGCTGGCAGATAAACTCCATCTATCTAGCTCTTCTACTCTACTCTCTCTCTCTCTCTCTCTCTCTTTGTCTCTTTCTCTTTTTCCCTGGCTTCAGCGCTAAAATGTTTTCACAACAGCTTAAAAGTCTGCCTTTTGCCTATAAGAACGGCACATGTGAGAGAGAGTAAGTGTGTGTGTGTGTGTGTGTGTGTGTGTGTGTGTGTGTGTGTGTGTGTGTGTGTGTGTGTGTGTGTGTGTGTATGTATAGGGCGTGTGTGTGTCTTGTTTGTTTACATGCAGTTGTAGTTGTTTGTGCTGTAACTTAAGTTGTAAATGAAGATTGCGCCGGAAATTGCACAAAACTGACGACGACGACGACGACGACGAGCGGCTGCTGCTGCTTCTGCTGCTTCTACAGCTACTGCCACGCCCCCTTCAAGATGTGCGTGTAAATTTAATGAAGCTGCCACCCACCCAGCTACACCTACACCAACATCAACACACACACACAACCCAACTCAAGTAGCTATGGGCGCGGCACATGGCCATACATTGAAGACATGCGGCAACTAAGGGCGAGAACACATTTTCTGTGGCATGCTGCAAATGTGTTGCATACGTTACGATGCATAAATTGCTAACCGTGTTGTTAAGCAGTCTCAGCAGGGTGGAGAGGGAAGCCGCAGAACCAGAGGCAAAGAGACAGAGACAGAGAAAGAGAGAGAGGGCGAGAGAGCGACAGATGGGAATACTTGTTGTTTGATAGTTGATAAAATTGTTAGTTTTGGGCTAAAAACTTGTTTGGCTGCCATTTTGCTCATTAGGCGGTAAGCAAGTTTACACACTTACAATATATTGAGAGGGGATTCTGTCTAAAGGATATTCTGCATGCAGGAAATCTCACAAATAGTGTAAGCTATCAAAACAACAAGAAAATGAGGAAGACTGAAAGAGTCTCACGATAAGCAAAGGGCTTCCATGATTTATTTCACAAGCAGGAGAATATAAACAATTCTCTTACTCAAGATGCCGAATTTGATATACTTTATATGAATTAATTGTAGAAAATGAAATTTAAAATTGCAACAGACATGTTGCTATATGAGAATGTTGATAGACACTCATGTTGCTAGTCAGCCATATTGCTTGCTCTTTATGTTGCTAATTAACTATATTGACAGCTTTCAATGTTGCTAACTGGAAATGTTGCTATTTTGATATGTTGCTCAAGACTTTTGTGCCTAATCAAAAATGTTGCTGTTAAAATGGCGGCAAATGTTGCTAAGTAATTGTAATATTTCAATGAGGGGGAAAAAAAGGAATGTTGCTTTTTTAAGTCAAAAATATAATTCTTGAAGACCTTGATGGAACTTTCAAAAGTCTTCTAGTCTAGCTATAATTGGGATTTGTTGCAAACAACATTCAACGAGAGCTCATGAACCACAGCTAAATTTATGTAATAACCTTTTACTAAATTATTCTATCTTTATTAAGGTTTAAGACCACATAATGCAAGATTAAGTATCCTATAACAGCACATGTAAATTGAATTTGTAAGGAACAAACATCCTACTGAAAATAAAAGCATTAACAATAAATACAGTTAAAATTTATAATTTTATTTTTCAACTCTCAATTTTAAAACTTTAGAGGGAAATTTCCGTCATTGCACTCTCGTAAAACTGGCATTAATGCATTACAATGACAGACAAAAAAGTGTCTTACAATTAGATAAATTATAATTTAGGCAAAGTTGGTTAAATTACCTTGGTTCATGCTAACATAAACAAATAAAATTTAAGCTAGATGAAAATAATATCTGGCAATCCAAAAAAATTCCCATTTTTTTTTTTGTCTCTTCTCATTCATATTGCACAATACAAATCATAAAAAAGAAGTCCTCTTCTTGCCAAAAGGTTCACATTAAGATTTTAATGCAAAAATCAACATTCTTTCAATGGATATTCACTTTTGCCACTGGAATTTAACGTAATAAAAGAATGGCTTTCTGTTTGACTTAATTTACTTTTACTTAATACAAAAATTGGCTATTTGTATATGACTCTTTGGCAACTGTCAATTGACTTGACAGTTGTTGTCAACTATTTAAACCAGGTTACCCCAGTCTCCCTGTATGCCTGATCCTATACGATTTATGCTGCTCATCTATGTATAAAAAGATATTTATTTATTTTATATTTCAGCGTGCATAAATCAATGCATTTTTGCCAATTATTGCAATCATTTTTATGTGAACAAATTTTTTATGCAATTCATGTGGAAGAAGGCAAAATACGCAAAAAAAAAAAAAAAAAAATGACAATTATGGGAGTTTTTTTTTTGCTTATTTGCCTTATCAATATGCAAAATGGCAATGGATTGGTATGGCCTAGGGGGCATGGCCAGGGCAATCAAGCGCTGACATAATTACATACTCGTTCGTTTTATGTCACACAGCCTGATTACCAGACGATTTTCTCTTAGATCCACACTCACACACACAACCAACAAACAAAAAAAAAAAAAAAATGGGGCAGAAAACCCAAACCAGAAACTGAAAACATGCAAATGACATTGAGTGTGCAGTTTTTTTCTCTTATTTTCTCTGTTTTCAACTGTTTTTTAATTATGTCAACAATAATTTAATGCACTCTGCATCTGTGTGTGTGCGTGTGTGTGTGTGTGTGTCTGTGTGTATGGCATATAATAATATTATTTTATGCAAATGCGTAAAGATATTGAACAGCAAATATACGAAATATAAAAAAGTGTTGCATATTTATCAGGGCAAATATGTAAATCAATTGAAATGGAATAAAAATTGAAAGAAATTGTCATATTTGATGTATTTATGATCTATATTCATGGAATTTAAAGTCAAGGCGAGATCATTGGTTCATGGATTCTAAGTCCATACAATGACTCCATGTGTCGCCCTTTTCTTTAGTCATTCTCCCTCGCTGTAGTCTCTCCACACACACACACACACACAGACACACCAGCGTGTACAGTTCGACTTTCCTATATGTATGTATGCATTCAGCGTTGATTAGGTTAATGTCCTTAAGGCATAAGACCAGCTGGCAGAGCTCTCTTCACTTCAACTCGTTCGTTCCCCATAACTGGGCCCAGCCGCCTCTGACTTGCCAACAAGGAGCTTACGTATTTTATGCACCTGGCCAGAAGGAACAGCAGCAGGTCCTATGTGTATATGTATATGCATACAGATGGTTGTGTGTGTGTGTGTGTGTGTGTGTGTATTTGGAATCCTTGTGCATTGTTTAAGTTTCACAACGTCGACAACTTTGCCAACCGCCACTTAATGCAAGCGCAAGTGAGTAAGTAGTATGAGGGGGGCGTGACTGCACTTTGCCTGGCATGCGGTGGCGGCTTTTGTGGCAATGCCTCCGTGGCAAACCAAGCAAACAACAACAATAACAACAACAACAACGTTGGCAATGTACAGCCATGCCAAACTCTCTTGCTGCACTCTCCCTATAACTGCCTCACTCCCCCGTCTCTCTTTGCCCATTTCAAACTTGCTTACTTGCTGGCAGCAAGTAAAAGGCTTTTAATCGATTCTAAATGGTCTACAAAATTATTGTGTTAATTTACATTTTCCATGTTAACATTCTGCCTTTTCTTGTTAGAAATAGGCAAGCGGCAGGTGGCAGGTGGCAAGTGGCAATTGGCAAGTGGCAAGCGGATGGTAGCAGGTGGCATTTGTCGGAGTGAAGCCAAGGTAATGATTAGAAATTAATTAATTTGCCAGCGAGGTTAGAACTTTGGCTTTTGCTTGAAGAATCTTTGAAACTTCCATGACTTAGCCCAGTTTCTTGTTTAACCTTTGTGGCCAAGGTCATTTTAGTTGCTCTTCTTCATCTCATTTTTTATCCACTACGTGACACATTTTATGTTATATTTTTTTGTTGGTTCTTTTTTTATGATTATGCATGGTGAAAACCTTTGCCCGCCAGTGTCCACAGAGATGGAGCGAGTTAGAATGGCTCTAGCCATTAGACCACTAGGACCCTAATGTTCACGGCAATTACTCGACTTGCGACCCTTACGTCCCTTTCACATATGTATGTGGCATGTTTGCTTCATTACACACAAATACAAACAGCAAAATGGGAAAACTCGGAATGGTGAAACCAGAGCAGAAGCAGAAGCAGACCAACCAGCATCAGCAATGGCAGCAACGACAATGTCAGCGACATTTACACAATGTCAACTATAAAGTTGCACTGGCAGTTTTAAAAGGGCACATGGAAAGAGGGGGAAAATGGAGGAAGTAGGTACGAATTGGTTAGGGCAATTGGGAACACCTTTTCGGCCAGGATGCGTTGGCACAGTTTGCTTTACTCTGTGTGTGTGTGTGTGTGTGTGTCTGCATTTTCTCTGCTTTGCAATTGTGTCAAATTAATTGTCAACTGTTGTCCCTCCCACCTGCCCCCCTCTCTCTCGCTCTCACTCTCTCTCACTCTAACTGTCCCATGCAGCTTCTGCTTTTCTCTCTCTTTTTCTCTTTGTGGCAGTGTAGTCCTTTTTCTTGTTATTGTTGCTATTGCCTGGTCTATCTGTCTGTCGTCTCTTTGATAAATTGCATTTAATGGCTGCCGCCAATTAAGAGCAATTTTTGCTGCTAGTTCAACAAATTCTTTCTTTTTTTTTTTTTGTATATATATTTTTCCCCCTTCTTTTTTGTGTTGTTGCCTTTTATTCTTGGCCTGCATTTTAAAGTGGGATGCTTGATGAAGCAGAATGAGGAACAGGCAGAGAGACAAAAAGAAGAAACCGAGCTTGGCCTAATAGAAATTGATAGCTTTAGGTTGACTGCCCTCAATCCCCCGACTCTTTGGGACCCTGGCCCCTAGCCTGACCACGTGCTTTGCTCATATTTCTCACTTCAGCACGCAGGCAACATTACAAAAAATTAGATAAAACATTATATTTAATGCAAAAAATAAAACCCTGAAAGACAGACCTGAACAGAGAGAGAGAAACAAAGTCCTTCTATAGTCTTTGCCTCGTTTAACCAGCTAAATACTTGTCTCTCTGTCTCTCTTTCATTGCCTCTTTTGTGTTATTTATGTCGCCTGGTGACTTGGCCAAAAAGGTCGACAGTTTGTTCCATCAACTTTTTCCTGGTTTTCCGCTTTTCCTGTGCGTTCCTTTTTTTATGAGTTAATGGTCAAGCGGGGTATTCCATTAGTTCTCGGGGTTAGGTAATCAAGCAACTAATTTGATATGCTCGATATGACTTTCTGATGGAGATTTTCCCATTGAAGAATTTAAGTTTTTGCTTTGATAAACTCTGCTTTTGTTTTTGCTAATCGAAATAAACTTGTTTTTTTAATTGCTTTGCCTCTTTTGGAAAGAGGATTATTAATAAAATGAGAATCTAAAAATATATATAGTTTTATTTTAATTATTATATTTCAAATAATCGTCAGAGGGTGTCAATAATTAATACACTGCCCAAATTCGTTTTCTTAATTTGTTTTCAGAGGTGCTCAAAAAATCATTCTTTATGTTTTTTTGTCTTCTAATTACAGGGTATCAAAAGAAAATGTCATGTCCTGTGTGAGTGTTTGTGTGCGTGAGCTTTTCTTGGTCATTAGACGTGGCCATATTGGGCGGAACGGCGGCCAATGTCTCTACGTGATGTGACCAGTTGCCAGCCACAAATTAAGTATACGGCGCGTTGCGACTTCTACTAAAAAGTATGCTGCAGTTTTGTCTCATGAACAAACAAATGGCGGAACAACAAACAAAACAGTTGGGGAAAGGAAGCAAGGCGGAGTAAGCGGAGGCAGGTTGTGAGGATATTGAGAGAGCCCCCTTTAAAAAGGCCCGCAGTGTCCTGCCAGCTTCATTCTGTTTGTTTGCCGTAGTTGTCGCTGTTCGTTTCTCTCTCTCTCTCTCTTTTTTCTTGTTTTTGGTGCAACTTTTGCTCAAACAACATGAATTAAGCGCCAAAAAATGTGCGAGGCACGTAAATAACTTCAGAGAGTCAGGCGGAGAGTCAGACTCAATGTGGCACGTGACCAAATTTCGATGGCAACTTTGTGTGTTCTCGCCCTTTTATCCTCTTTTAGGTTGTTGTTGGTTTTTTTTTTGGCTTTTTTTCGCTCGACACTTTATCATGTTTTCATTTGGCGGCATTGAGACTTTTTAATTTTTGTACAATTTTTAATATAAATGTATAGACAATACTCATATATACATACATTCATATATATGTATGTATCTATATGACTTTTGACTACCCTTGGGGGCAAAATGAGTCACAATAAAGTCATTAAAATGTAATGAAAAAGAGGTAGTCGAGGTCGAGAGGAGTAATAGAAAGGATCAGTCCTTCTAGTTGTCTAGAATGATCAAAATGCATTGTCTTTATATCTATGTATCCATTTTCTTTCCAGCTTAAAGACTTTATAGGATTTTTATTATGTTTACCTATTTAGAGGGTATACCCTAGTCGGTTTGCAAAAATTGTTTACAGATTTTTTGCCTTGCATCCGCAAATTAATGCAAATAAAATGAAACGCAGGGCAATAAAAATTGTTGTTTTTGAAAGTCTGCAGTATAATTTATTTACTTTGGCTTTGACTTTGCCGCCTCTGCACTGGATACGCGGAAATGTGCAATTAAAATGATAATTTTTACCCCAATGCACAGGGTGTGGGGTGGAGGGGGGGGGGGGGGGTGGCAGGTAGGTACCCCTATTTCACTTCCCTCCCAACCGTCCTCCTCTCGGTAATGTGTCTGTCTCTGTCCAGTCGGTTTGCAATTGCATTTTGCACGTCCTGTGAATTATAACCTGCCGCATAAAAGTCCCGCTATAATTTTACGTTTAAATGATGCGTGCTTGGTGGAACTTGCCACAACTCCAATGCCAACCCCACCTTACCCCTCAACCGCCATGCTCTCAAACTTGCCACCAAACTCTTTGTGTTGCTCTGCTTTTTGCCATTTTACCCGCACTGGGCAATAGTTTTGTGGCTCTTTTTTGTCTCTTTCGCTCTCTTTCTCTCGCTCTTTCTCTGTTTGTGTCGTGCCCCTTGCCACAACTCTTAAGTTTATTGCATTCCTAGCACTCGACCATTTTTTATGAGCTTTAATTAATTCGCTCGACCCACACAAAAAAAAAACTCGATTCCTATCCCCCCCTCCCCCTTTTCTCTCTGTGTCGTCCTTTACCCCATATACAAAAAAAAAAACAAAGCCAAATCTTATTAACTTTGACTCTCTCCCTCTCTGCACACAAATCCAATAAAGGCAAGAGACGAAAAAATAAGCAAAGCAAAAAAATTATTCGAAGGAAGGAGAGAAAAACTTCCCTTTCAATAAAAATCAATAATCAAAGTGAAGGGCCAGCCAAAAAAAAAAAAAAAAAAAAAACGAAAAGAAAGGAAAGAAAGAAAATGTTGAAGATGATGAAGAAATAGCCGTAATGCTTTGCTTATTACCTTCCAATTCATTAAACGTGCCGACCAAACACTCCCCCATTCCATCTCCCCTGCCATCTTACCTTTTAGCATTTCTTCCTCTCTCTCTCTCTCTGAGCTGGACAGCCCTTTTTTTCCCTTCCATCGAATGAGTGTGAGTATGAGTGTGAGTGATTGTGTCTCTACGGTTCACTGAGTGTTCGGAATGTGGGATGAAAAGAAGAAAGAGGCAGGACACAACGCACACAGGAAGACGCACTTTGTCGACCCGCAATGGGCCCATTGATAAAAATAAACATGGCTTAAGTAAAGTTAAGCAGCAGCCGAAACACAAATGTTTGAGCTTTTATTAAAATAAATGTAAGTAATCAAAATAATTCGAATCAGTAGTGAAATTAACATTTAAAAAAGAATAAAACGTTTCTCGTTTAAGTAGGACAATCTACTCAAAGAGATCTTTGCCTGTCCTTTAGTTTCTAAAGTGTTCAATATAGTTTATAGATTGAGTAACTTAGACCGCTTGACTCTAGACTGAAGCAAACAAATGCAAACCAGATTTTTTTTTTCCAAGCAACAGAAGCTAAACCAAGGACACAGTTTTCACTGAGAATCAAACGAATTGCATGCAAAAGTGTCAACATCTTTAGCATAAAAGAGCCTCATTCACAGATTACATTTTCCCGCCTTGAAAACTCTTAAGGAAAGCGTACAAAGATAAGCATTTTTTCTGGAAAATTTCACCTAAAAAATAGGCTTCAACCAGCTGCACCTATAAAGGAAACAGTTGATTTCAGGAAAATCATACTTTTCTTTCAACTATATTTATCTTTTGCTCTCTTCCTCTGCTTCCCTCTCTTTTTGTATATATGTCTGTCTTTTACTCTCGATTTGCCCTTTCAGATTCAATAAATCACACAAGTTATTTGTTGTCTAAGCAAAATAAAACGTAGATCTGCTTACGTTTTCTTTACCCAGACAGAACACTCAATCATTTTAACACTTGAAACGAAAAGGCAGTTTTCTTTGCCCACCCCCTCGCCCTCGCCTACAGGCTTCTCTGCCATTTCTTTCTCTCTTATCAGGCGTAAATAATCACAAAACGTTGGCTAAATAATAAATACATATATGTACATGTGTGTATTGTATGTATGTGTGTGTGTGTGTGTGTGTGGTTGTGCCTGCCCTACCAATCACCTCGCACTTTGCCTCCCTGCTGACCAATCAACTGGCATTAATAGCCTGGTCCAGTGTGGCACTTAGGCTAGCGGCATGAAAAATGATGCAACAACAGACAGGGAACGACAGGGAGAGAGAGAGAGAGAGAGAGTGAGAGGAAACCAAAAGAGAAAGGAAGGAAAATCTCATTCTCTAGAAAACATGAAAATAAATATTAAATAATCATTTATTTTCCACAAAAGTAGTTGTATATTTCTTATTTTTGGTTTTGTTTTCATTTGTTTGTTTGCTTTTATGTTTGCTTGTTTTCTTTTACACCTCCAGTTTTTCCTTTTCTGTTTCTTCTGGTGATTTTCATGCCAACTTTCTAGGTGGCATGCCACAGTGCGTATGCGCGTTATGCCGTTCCTTAATGCCTGAGTGCATTGGTTGGGCTAAGCGGGGGTGTGCGTGTGTGTGTGTGTGTGTCTGCCAGTTACATTTATATTTATATATATATATATAGCCTGAAAAATCAGGTCAGATTTGCTTGCCCTGAGGCTGAGCTAAAATTCTTCTAGCAGAAGGAAAGAAAAAAGGTAAAAGAAATATTTCTTGAAACTCACAAATTGATTTAGTTCACAGAAATACACCACACACACACACACACACACCCACACAGGGAAGTCATATGTATGTGCATGTTTATATTTTTGGTAACAGCAACAAAAATGTCTGTCTCAAGTTAAATAACTCAAAGCAAAGTTTAAAGTCTGTATACTCTAGATTTATCTTCAGGAAATTTTAAAATTTTACTACAAACGAAATGATCAGATCAAGCACAGATTTAAGAAGATTGTGCCCTCTCTTTAAGGCTAGCTGCTCTAAATTGTCTCTAATTTGGAGAGTATATGCAAATTGGGATAAGTTTTACTCGGGTGTAAAACATTTTAAAAAACTGAACCCATATATCAAATGGCAAACACACACTCACCTAGCCCCAGCCCCAGCCCAGCCCAACTCCCACGCACACTTGCTGACATGAAAATAAATTTCAGTATGTAATTGGCGGGAAAACAATTAGCAGCATTTTGCAGTTAGCTCTTCGTCTGGGCCAAAAGACATTTCCAAAAATATTTCGCACAAAATTGCACAGCAACAACAAAGAAAAAGACTCGACAGGTGCTGTCTAAGAGCCAAAAGGTAAAATCTATATGCAAAGAATGGTGGAGAAAAAAGGTGTTCAAGTAGGAGGGGGTAATGGGAAGAGGGTGGGGTTTCGGCAACAGTTGGCAGGCAAAGAGATACAGAAAGCTAAAGCCAAAGCCAAAAGCAATGAAACTTTTGACACACTTTGCAATTGAAATGCATTTGTCAGGAAGGCGTGAAGAATGGATGAATGAGAGAGCCAAGGGGAGAGAGAGTAATAAATTACGGTAATTTAGAAAACACTTAGTGCATCTGCATGTGTATGTGTGCGTGTGCGTGTGTGAGTGTGTGAGAAAGAAAGAGATGGCTTGACATTAGCATACGTGCGCATATTTTTAAGCAGCAGAAAAACGAAAGAAACGACATATATATGTCGCAATTTCCGTTTCCAGTTGGCAGTTGGCAACTTGCAAATGTCATAGATACACATACACACACACACACAAGCAAGCATTGCACCTGCCACTTGTCAAGGTTGCCAGCCTGCATAAGGCCGTAAGATCTTGGTTAACTTAATGGAAAACCCATGCTCAGTCTCTCTCTTTCTCTCTCTCTCTGGACTTGTCGCCAGTTTCAGTTTCATTTGCTGTTACCTGACAACACAACCACTCAAAAACACCACTGAGACATTCAGCCAACCAGCCACCCAGCCACCCACCTGTCTACCTGATGCCAACTGCCACCTGCCAGCTGTGCTGACGACGACAGCCATAGATGAGCAAAATAAATATGTGGCCTACTTATGCCAAAAAAAAAAAACTCAATAAATGAAAAAAGTCCTGCAAAGGGAAATGCGACAAAAATGAAAGAAATAAAACGGAAATGTGTCAATGAAAGAAAATTCTTGATGAAGTCAATGACAATGCTTGATGAAAGATACTCGCACACACACGTTAACAGTCAATTAAACACTTTTTTATACACTTAACACAATCCTATATAGAGTGTATATATATATAGTATATGCGATATCTAAGATGATCTAGTCATGATCTAACTATACGCTTCTAATAAATAGTAACGAAAATGTTCAAGTCTTTGACTTGTTTAAGATTTAACTGTCTTATTGAAAAGGATTCTTTTGTAACAATCGCCTCAACTAAAAGATCTTTCATATGAATCTTTTTATATATAGTCCACCTTTCAACTAAAAGATCTTTCATAAAATTCTCTTAATATATGGTCCACCTTTCAAAGCAAAAAGCAATAAAAACTAAGCTAATGAAACCATAATTGAGTTTTAAACGACATCAATGACTATATTTCTATAGTAAGTTTATGGTTAAAACCCAAGAACACATTTCCAGAACTTGAAGAAGAAGAATAGCAACCAAAATCAAGTGAATGTCTATGCTTTTCTTTCTTTTCATCGTAGAACAAAAAACTTCAATTGTGTAGAGAAACTTTGCCTTAGTGCAATTAGCTGCTGGTAGATTTTCATATCAAAAACTAGCCACAGATGTTGTTAAGCAAAAACCATAACACAAATCTCCAAAACAAAAAAACAAAAAAAAAAAAAAGGCAAAGTAACCGAAACGAACAAACGAATGTAATCACATGGCGTATGCTTGATATTTGCCAAGGGCCTTCTTCTATTTCAATTTCTTGCTTTTAAAAGATAGGTGCAGAGGAGGAAAAAATGGAGAAAAGTTGACAACTGCAACTTGAATGGCCACTTCAGTTGTAACTGTTGCACATCAAACAGACATCAAAAAGTGCAAATATGATAGCGAACGAAAGAGATGGAGACACAAGGAAAGTGGACGCGCCAAGAATGCTAAAAGAAACGAATGCGAATGTGAATGCGAATGCGAATACGAAAACGAATGCCAATGCGAATGTGAATGAAGTTGCCAAGTTGTTTGCAGGACTTTTCAAAAAGGTTAGCAGAGACTTTAGCCCTTTCGTGTGTGTGTGTGTGTGCCAGTCTCTGTATGTGTGTGTGTGTGTGTTTGTCTGTGTGTAGACACTCGAAAACAAGCTCATCAACTGTGACAACAACAAACGTCGCCATCGTCGGCATGACGATGATGCAGTTAGAAGAGTGTCCTTCTTGCTGTTCATATCCGTTCTACCACTCCTGGCTGACCATTGACTCGGCTGTCATTCTCCATTGAAGAAGTTTCGATGTCACTGAGATTTACTGTCAACTTGAAACGCGGCAAGCACTACTCGATCGGAATTTTAAAGCGAAAGCAAAGCTTTGTCAACGTTTCTTTCTAGGCCAACTTGCCTTAAGTTTCTTTATTATATTTTATTTTATTATTATATTGAAGCTCTTATAAAGTAATTAACCAACACTTAAAATTAACGTAACTTTTTGTTTCTCTTTACTAAATTGCGAAACCTTTTCGCGACAGGCTTAGCAACACTTTCCCATAGTGAGACCAATAATTTAAGCTCCAAATTTGCTGGTTAACCAACACTACAGCTTAATGTGACCCTTTACATAAATGGAACTTGGCAACACTACGCATTCAAAGCTGTCTGTTTCTTTCGAAACTAAACTCGAGTCAGCCACTGAAATGCTGCAATAAATATTCCATCTCAATCTGAATCTCAGTGTCATTCATTATGCCTGGCAATCAGCTATTTACTCGCCCTACTTTATAGTTTTGGTTTGGCTTTTTTTTTTTTTTTGCCTTCGAAAAACTCATTTTCATTAAATTGTCTCTGTCCCAGCAGCAAATGTTGGAGGAAACAGCAGAAAAAAAAAAAGAAAGGAAAAATGAAAACAATTTGCCAACGAAAGTAATAAAGAGGCAGCCTTGAAGACCCATAAATACATGCATGTATGTATGTATGTGTGTGTGGGTGTGTGGGTGTGTGTGCGCTTGTGTGTGGGTGTTTATGGCCGTGTGCGTGTGTGTGTGTGTGTGAGTCTCATTGGCGCTTTATGCTGAAGCCTGGCAATGCCATCAACATCTCCTTGGGTCTCGTTTTTTTTTCGGCTTTTCTCATATTTGTTTAGCTCTGACATTTTATTTTTTCTGTTTATAAGCTGACAAAATTGTTTTTGCCAAGACGTTAAGCAGAGAGAAAGAGAGAGACAGAGAGAGAGAGAGAGAGGGGGGAGCCGAGGGTCTTGCCACATAAATGGCCCATGTAATGAAATAAACAAAGAACAACCACAAGAAATAATTGGCCACAAACCAAGAAACACACACAAAAACGACTTTATCTTGTCAATGTGCCGAAAATTTCCTAAACTGAAATACAATTTTTTGCTGTTTTTTTTTTTTTTCTTGGTTAGCCTCAAAATGTTTTCCCTAGTTCTTTTCAATTTTATGCACTTGAATGCGGTCGCTGGTGGGCACGTCCAGATGCACTACCTCATCATTTCCCCTTGGTATGCAATTTCCCTTTTGCGCTGCTTGCAATGCCTTTTTTTGCATTCTTCGCTCTGATGAAATTTGAAGTTATGAATGTGTGCATCTCTCTCTGTCTCTCTCTCTCTCTCTCTCTCTCGCTCCTAATTCTTTTTCCTCTTCGCTGATTTTTGTGTGTTGCGGCACAAAAAAAATAAAAAAAAAATTGGTTGAAAATGAAACGCAAATTCTACTCCAATATGCCCCATATCTGTATCAGTTGCAGCATTGTTTTCTAATTCCATTCTGGTTGAATGCAACTAACTGAGATTGAAAGTATCCCACTGCTTTGTTGCATACTTTTTGGCGTTAAAAAAAAGGAAAATACTTGAAGAAATCAAGAAAGTTCTTATTACCCTTAAATTAAGAATTAAATGCAATGACCATCTTATGCCAAATCGAGGTGAAAAAACTATCGATAGTAGAAACAGTCGATAGTCCCAATAGCATTATTGAGGAAACAATTAAAACGATTTCTTAATTCGATTTCCTATTGTCATATAAAAGTTTTGATTTTTTTATCTGGTATCGAGCAACCAACTTTTTTAATGTTATTGTGACTATCGATAGATTTCCACCTCTAATGCCAAATACAAATGAAAACATTTTAACGCAACTAATTACTCTAGCATACTTTTGGGCATGGAAAATAATCTGAAATTCTATCTGCCTTATTAGTTTCAGAAAATTTAATTCAAATCAGTTTGATCTCTGCCTATGAGAAAAGTCTTTAGAAAGTAGTTGAAAGTTTGCTTAAGATAATTTGAAGATTGCTGCTTCGTTTCGCTAGCATACTTTTAGGTATAAATGGCTCGATTTAACCCGTTTTGCCTCCTTGAACCCTTTTATCATATACCCTTTTTAATGGCCTTTCGTCGTCTTTATGCCTTTTCTCCTTTCGCCGTAATTCAATAAACTCAATTAGTGGAAAGTCTAATGAGCAATCAGACGACGCCTCCCCCCACCCGCTTTCGCATTCGTGATGCTCCCCGCGTGTGGCTCCTCTATACATTGTAATTAACATGCCAAAAGCCCATAGACGTAAGGTGAGACTTCGGTTTATAGCATTTTTTTAATGGCACATTGTTAACGCGCAAAGAGCAGAGAAAACCGAGATGAAGAACACAAAAAAAAAAAAAAAACACAAGCAGCAAAAAAAGTAAGTAGAGAAACAAAAGCGAAAAGCATCGAAAAAAAGAATAACAACAACAACAACAAATGAGGCTGCCAACGGGCAATACAATTTGCCGTGAGAAATGCGGCCATAAACAAAAATGGCGAATACGATGGCAATGGTGATGGCAATGCCGGCGTCGCCATTTTCTAGTGCAGCGACAAAATGGCTGCCAGGATCTCTGTCTCTGGTTCTGGTTCTGGCTCTTGGTCGGGGTCTGGGTCGGGGTCTGGGTCTAGGTCCATGTCTGTGGGCTGTGTATGTGGGTTTGCGATGAAAATTTCATTTCACAGGCGACGACAACGACATCGACGGCAGCGGCGGCGACCTTTTATGGAATTTATCACACGCGAAACCCCGTTGAACTCGCTCTTTCTCTCTCTATTTCTCTCGCTCTTTCTCCCTGGCGCTTGAGTGCAGTTTGCCCGCGCGTTTTTGGTAATGAAATTTCGCTTTAGCAATTACGTATAAACCCAAAAGGGAACTGTCGGCATTGGCAGCATACCAAAGCGAGAGAGAGAGAGAGCGAGAGGGGGAGTCAGTGAAAGAGCAGCTGAGCAGCTAATAGCCTCAGAGACTGCATAAAATATGTCCGAGTCGTTTGCCATCCCTTCCAAGCATCAGCTCGCATCCACTTTTCGCCGCACTCTACGCAAAAATCAATTTCAGATCTCAACTCCATGTATTGACAAGCAAAAAAACAAAACCGAAACAAAATCATAATAAACTCTGGCTTCAAGGCAACACTGAGCAAAAGATGGGGCAAAAAACAACAACAACAAAAAAAAAAAAAAAAAAGAAAACACATTTTATGAAAATATTTTTTTGCCTTGCAGCTAAAATGTTATTAAAGTCAATAACATAAAGCAGGGGACAATTTCATCTACAAGAAAGCAACAAGACTAACAAAAAAAACACCAAAAACAAAAAAAAAAACTCACAGAGACACAGAGAGCAAGAGCGAGCGAGAGAGAGAGAGAGCGAGCGAGAGAGAGAAAAAAAACTTTTCTCGAATAAAAATAGCTTACAAATAAAAACAACTCGAGGGCAAGGCGCTGCAAGAGGCATAACGAACGATGGGCGGAGGCAATGTAATAAAAATAAATAATGGCAAAAAGTTTAAATATTTACGAGTTTTTTATGTGCCTAGGCAAAAGAGGTGCTACTGCCAGAAGAGACTTGACAGAAACTTGAGTAGTAATGTCAATTAATTGATTGCAAAACAATTCCAAACAAAAACAACAATAGTAGACTTATGGTTAGTCGACTATAAGATACCCTGCATAACCAAATTAGACATTAGCCTAACAGTTATTATATCTACAAGTATATGAATCAGTGAACTCTAGTCCAGATCGACTCGCTGGAGCCTACTCGAGTCCTCCTGGGGCTCACATAGACCCATAGACCATAGACCATAGAACACAATTTTCTTTTCTTCTTTCCTTTAGATCTCACTGAAATCTATAATTTAGGATAATGACTAACTGCTTCGCTTATCTTGGTATCTTGAAATAAAATGAAGCATAAATTATATGGATAACTTCATTGGTTTTAGTCTTAATTTCTTAACCAATAAAAACGGCTATATAAGGACTCTATCTATGGACAGACTATAAGTAAGACATATCTGCCAATTTTGGACTCAGTTATCTAACAAAAGATAAGCTCTATGTGTAGATAAAATTAAAGATGGCCAGAATGCTTAGACATGTTGTCAATCTTTCATTTTAATTGCAAACGTAAGAACCAAAATTAAGACCAATTTTTTCAGGCTGGTAACTCACTATTAAATTCATAAAAAGCTTAGATACATTATAATTTACCAATTCCAATTATAACTTAACTCATTGCACCTTCTTCTCATTTCCAGGTGTATATTTTAAGCATTTACAAATTCAATTAAATTGGCAGGCCGAGCAAAAAGCTTTACATTTTGAAAGTAGCAAGAGAAAACAAAAATCGAAAAAGTACTTTTGAAAAATGGCAGAAGATGATCAGCTTAAATCTCTGGCGGAGCCCATGTCCACTGAGGCGCTTGCAGCAATTAAGGCCGAACGTTTGGCAAATAAGAAAGATGCCATTAAAGCCATGGGCTTGAAGTTGCGAAAGAAAGAACCAAAGCCGGTGGAGAAGGACAAATCGGCGACAGAGACTCTAGCTCAAGTGGCCATAGCACGTGAACGTTACCATCGAAATCGCAATGAAATGCTGATGGGTGAAAACGACCTGACGGGTGTCCTGCAAACGCTGTCAAAGGTTTTTGATTTCCAGACTCGACGCCTGTTGGACAAACCGAGCGAAGTTGGCCCAAAACCAGTGTCAGAGCAGTCAAAACTGAGAGAGGTGCCGGTGGTGCCACCGCAATTGGAGCCCACAATGGAGCGTAGCTCCAAGTACAATCGTTTTGGTCAGGAGCGGTATCTGAAACCAGTAGGACTCAAAGGCAAAGAGAAGTTTGGAATCAATCCTTTGGGCACGAACATAGCAAAGGCCTCCTCAGCTTCAACGTCGTCGTCGTCGTCGTCGTCACGTCGTCGTAGGACAGTGCTTCCGATTATTGTGGTACCAAAGGCATTGACCAGCATGATAACTTTACATAATGTCAAGCAATTGCTGCAGGAGATGCGTTACGTATCCGTAGACGAAATGCGTCAAAAGGGGCCACAATATCTAGATGAAGTCATTATCGAAAGAAGCTTTCAGGTAAGTATATTTGAGTCTCTGACAGTAATAAGTGTAAACGCAAGCGTTTGACAACTCTGCAGGGCAGCATTGTGCGTTATCGTGTTATCGATAACGTATCTCGCCTTAAAGACAACGAATGGAACCAGGTTGCCGCTGTCTTTGCCCTTGGACCCCATTGGCAGTTCAAGGGTTGGCCCCACAAAGGTGATCCCGCTGCCATTTTCCATCACGTGAGCGCATTTCACTTGCACTTCAAGGATACGCCCAGCCACAAGGATCTGAAGAATATGCTAATGCATACATTAAGTCTACCGAAATATGAAAGACACATGGACCGTGGCATTTTAATGGAATTCTGGAATAAGCTCGATCAACATATTGCCCACAATCATCGACAGTTTGCCTTCATGAGGCAAAAGTAGTTGAACAACTGAGCAGAACATTTTCCCTTATCGCACTTGTACACGATAACACAGAAAGATAAAATAAAATAAACGAAGAAAATCAATAAATGAAATTGAATAAGACAGAACAAAGACCCAAAGGGGCGGATCAGAAGTAGTAGGCGGCGGTTGCCTCAACTGGGGAACGATGCTGTGGTGGACCTTTGGCAATAAAAAAAAAGTGTACCAACGCATCAGAAAAATATATCACGTATCTATAAAAATCGTATAAAAAACGTTGCAAAAACTGCAAACTTGGCAAGAACAAAAAATAAAAAAGAAAGAAAGAAGCAGAATTAAGAGCACAAACAAGTCGTTCAAGAGGGATGGGGGGAGGGGAGAAGGATAGGCGTTGATAGCCTAGAGGAAGGGGCAGATTGGGTGTGGTTGGGGTAAGTTACCAGCAAAATGAAACGCAAGCGTGAGACAAGAGCTAAATGACACACAAAGGAGCCGTTCAACATTGTGTGTGAGTGTGTGTGTATGTGTGTGTGTGTGTGTGAGCTTATACTTATGTTAGTCACTGTGCGTTGTCGTTCCACACAAACGTAAAACTGTCAACGATGGGTGGCGAATGGGGCCTAGAGATGTAGCATTCTGAGCCATCTACGAGTTGGCTTAGTGAGAAGCGCAATAAAAATCACTGGCAAAATGGCAATTTTTATATATTTAAATAAAATACCCAAGCCAAGATGGTTTTACGCGTGTGTGTGTGTGTATGTGTGTTCTTGTGTGAGGTTAAATATGAAGCAATTGACAGGCTTTCAACGATTGAACCGTGTTATAAAAGGTGCTAAAAAGGAGTAAAGAATCCTTTACTATTTGCAGTGTTAGATGCCAAATAAAATAATGGCGCCAAAAAAGGAACTTTAGAGACCTTTTTTCCATTTACAATTCTTAGCTATTAAGCTAAGAACTATAATATCGATATACAATAAAGACAACTCTGTGATAAGTAAAAGTTATCTTTGTAAAATAACCTTCTAAGAGGTGTTTGATTGTACAAATTTCTTTACTAGGAAACCCCATTTCAAATTATTGAAATTGTATAAATTTAATAGTTTCTTTCGTATTACAAAATATAAAAGACGATTTACTCAAGCAGATCAACTTTAAGTGTATAATAAATGTGCAAAACTATTTAACTGATTAAAATTACTTCCACGTAATATTTCAATAAACTAATTTCAAGTCGAACTGTTTAAAAAATTAATTACCAAATCTAATGTAGGTTTAATTTAAAGAAATTTATAAACTAGACACTCGGCTTTATGGTTACACTTATTTTAAAATCATAAAATTTCATTTGCAACACCTAAAGAAAGAAAGAATTAAACTTTAACCAGTTCAAACATTTTAATAGATTTCGTACCACTGTGCACACTGTTTTATGTGTCAGCCAGTTAGCAAAGTAGCTGCAGCCACCTATGTGAACTTCCTCACTGTGTCGCCGCCTGTTGGAACTGCTGCTTTTTGCAACCTTTTCTAACCTGATTGACTATCAGATAATTCGCCAACTTACGCAACAAGATCAAGACAAAGGCAGGTCCTGGGTATATTCAATGTAAATGTGGGGGGCGTGGCTAACGATTCACATGTGTAAGCAACACAACGTGTATGGGTGTGTGGGCGTGAGGAAATCGAGTTCCTTTCGCCAATATTCAATTTTATAAATTGAACCAAAGTAGAAATAAAAAAAAAACAATTTTAAATTGAATTCAAGCATTGGCTAAGGACGCACAAAACACAGGGAAAAGGAGAGCAAAAAAAAGAGAGAGAGAAAGAGACACAGAGAGAAGAGAAAAGGTGGACTGGAAATTAAATAAAGTGACAACAATTTACGTGAATTTATCAAACTAAAAGCCATTGCATCATCATGCAAATCCTTTCAAAAGTCCACAACCGAAAGTAATTTTCATTTTTTATTTATGGCAAACTAATGTAAAAAACACTAAATTCTCTTTCAGATAGATGGGCATGGTCATAAATTTATTTGGTGAAATTTGCATTTTCGTTTCGAGTGGATTGCCTCTAAAATTGGAAATCGCCAAAAAGGATAGCGAAAACCAAGACCAAGAACTAGCAAATTGGCACATAATTCAGTCTAGTAAGTGCCAGATTTTTTGAGCATAAAATTGAGATACTTTATATTTTACAATGACAGGCATTTCAATCAATATTAAATCTAAAAAGGCTATTTCAACTGTAGGCCACTTCCCTTTAGCATTTCAGTTTGAGAACACGCTAAACACATTCTTCACATTGATTGTATGAAGAATTTCCATTGAACCTTATCAAGAGCCAATTAAAGTGTTTTTTTTTGCTTCTCAACACTGAAACTGTCATCGTTCTAAGTATTTTTACAGCTTTGCAACACTGGCCGTAAAATGCACTTCAATCTCTGCCATCTTCTATTGCTTTTTAAGCTCTTGGCTTAATTAAAAACTGATAATATCTGATAAAATATTTCAACACACTGACTTTGAAAAGTATACGCATGCTAAAGGACAAAGTTTTCACCAAACAAGAAGCATCTAAAATCCCTTTAAACCAATGTGTGAAACAAAAGAGCGAGACAAAAGTAAAACAGTGACAAAAAGTTTTACATGAGTAAGAAATCAAAAGAGAGAGAGAGAGAGACTGAGCAATAAAAAGAGAGGGTAAGAAGGAGGATAAAAATAAGTAAAGGCAAAATGTAAAACAGAAATCATAAGTCTTCTTTACATTGGCCATGGCTCTTCAATTCCTATCAATTCCATTCAGTACAAACAAATGATTCCTTTTGCCAGGCTGGCCATTAAGTAGGCAGCTTTCCAAGTGGCAAACGAACATGATCCTGTATTTACATTACAAGTGTTGCACAGACACATCGACGTTCGACCCACACTCTCACACTTACACTCACACTCACACATATACATACATACCTACCTACATTTGTGCGGTCAATTCGCTGCTGCTGCTGCTGGTGCTGCTGCCTGCCTGTGCGCACTTCGCCAGCAACTTTTCAACTTGCGCCAATCAAACAAGTTCAATAACGGTAATTAACAGTGCAAAGGCAAATGCTATTGAAGTGGGCATGGCATGGACATGGGCGACAGGACGTCAGACAGAGTATGGGCTGAGAGGTAGAGAGTTAGTAGTAGTTAGTGCTCTGGCAATTTTGTGAAAAGTTCAAAGCTATTAGCATGTCGATGCTATGCTTCAAACTGAACCAAACTGCCACTCCTCCTACTACCGGCTGCCTCGAATACGTTACAGCCTAATGATGGCACTGTCCGCCATCAGTTGAGGCTATTAGCGTAAAGCAAGATGGGATGGTGCTGAAAGTGAAGGCATTTTTCGCATCTACGGCCTAAAATGGCTGTCGACATTGTCGGCATTCACTTGGCATGTCAGTTTTGATTGAAGCTGATGGGTTCACCCCTCATCTTACCCCCCCTCCCACCATTATCCGCTCCATTCCTTCACTCAATGCGATATAATTGTGAATGATGTGCCAGTGCCTGGTCACTGGTTGAGTTTTCTCGCTCTCTCTCTCTCTCTCTCTAATGGTTATTAATGCGAAATAATTGATATAGATTCCATTACTCTTTGAAAGTATGAAAATGTCACTGCCAGATTTCTGGGTGGCATTTTATTTCCGGAGTCGTGTGCATTAGCGGATCTATCAATTTGTAACATTTTCAACCTCATATTAACCACACACACACACACACACAGAGAGAGACTCATAGAAGAAGCCACCTGCTAAGGAAAGAACGTGATAACTAAGAGTCGTAAGGCGGGGAATGAGGTGTCAGGCAGTTTGTGTGTGTGGAATCTTGGCCTTGCATCCGTTTCACTTTATTCTTTTCGTCGGCAGCCACTTTGGCTGGCAGCAGCAGCAGCAGCAGCACAACTTGAACATGAGTGCAATCAAATGTATTACATTTTGTGCAACTTAAGCGGCGGCTGAAGTGCTGAAGACAGCTGGCACGAAAGGCACCACGAGAAGGAGGAGTAAAGCAGAGAGAGAGAGACAGAGAACGGAAAGTTGGAAGGACGAAAGAGGATATCATGGATATATCCGCCTTTCGGGTGCAATGATTTCCTGCAAGAGAAGCTCAAGGGTTCAGGAAAAAAAAACTAAGCAGATGAAGTGGCAGGCAGGCGGGAAGGCAGGAAGGCAGCATGGCAAACGCGTAGGCAGACGGGCATCAAGCGAGTTTGCCTTGGCGCCGTAAAGTATGCAACATGCGCCACAAATAAAAATTGGGCCAAACAAGGAAATTGCCAAGAAATGCATTTACTGCCTCTGTTTATGTGTGTGTGTGTGTGTGTGAGTTTGAAGAGACGTATGCATATATATACCTTGAAACTGGCAAATCAATTCAGTTTGCTCGACAAATATCCGCTCAAATGGAAATTGACACAGTCAGAGAGAAAGAGACAAGAGATTTCGAGAGAGAGAGAGGATATGCAAAAGAGATGGAGAGACAATTATAGCTCTCACATTGCATCAACATTAACTTTGTATGAGATTTTTAACTATGACAAATTCACAATGTTTGCTCAATTGGCTATAATGCCTTGATTGATGACAGAAAGCAGTCAAATAGAGAAGATGGCAGCGTAAAAGGAGAATGCGAAAGAGCAGAAGAAGTAACACTAAGATGACATGCCATGATATGATTATCCAACAATTTAAACTGCACTCGAATGTTTGCCAACTAATCAATGGTTAGAAGAGAATGGTGAGCAGAGAGAATCAGCCAACAGTTAGTTTGCTTTTTTGTTTTTCTTAGTCCTTCTTCTACAATTCGCCCCCTCTCTCTCTCACTCTCTCTCTTACTCTCTAACGCTCTCTCTTGTCATTGTCCTTGGCGTTTGTCAAACAGAAGCAAAAAAAAAAACAGCATATAAAGGAAGAAAACTTGCAAAATTCTCTGCTCAAACAGTTGAAGCATGAAAAAATTTGAAAGACAAGAGACCAGAGCGAGTGAGAAAGAGAGAGATAGAGAGAGAGGAAAGAATGAGGGGAAGGCAGAAGGCAGTATCAAACGTAAGGAACTTTATACCTAAAAGGGATTTATTTGATGACTTGTCTAACTCGTGCCGTTGACTCACACAGACAGAAAGACAGAGCCAGACAAACAGACAGACAGACAGAGTGTCCCGGCATGACGCAGCACTTTTACAAATGAAGTTTTATAACTTTGCCTTCTCCATTCTACGTTTTAACCAAAAATCCACCCAACCGCCCACCGCCCACTGTGTGTGCTCTGAGGGGGACGAGACAGTCGCCCAAAAAAAAAAAAAAAGAAAATGCTAAAATGCGACAAAATGGAATGAAATTAAATGCATTTTGAAAAATGATAAAGTTTGATGCCATGTCATGGACTGGCAATAGTCGAAAGCACAAGATGCAGGAAGCCAAACAGACAAAAGTGAGGGGAAAAGAAGACAGACACAGAGTGGAGAGGAAGATGATATAAATTCGAACCGGAATGCATTAAAACATACTTAAAGCTCATATCTACAAAGTAAATAAATTGAAAAGAGGCAACGATTTCATTTCACTTTGAAATCAGATTAGCTGAAATGACTTACGACATCAAAGTTTTGCATTAGATAACTCACCTGCAAAGAGAAAGAGAAAGAGAGAGAGTACATTCGGTTATTAGCATATTGGAATTTAATTGCAAGTATTTATAATTTAAAAATCTTAAAACAATTTCAGAGTAAACTTGCTCTGCCAATAGAGTTAACATTTTGAGCATATAAAATGATTAGATAAGAATAATACCACAGGACGACAAAATGTTCGTTGCATACAGATTTTCCTCTGTTATTTATTGGTTGATTGCATATACTTAGCAAATTCCAAGAGCTAACCCAGCTTTTGCTTGTCTTAAATACTTCTTCCGCTTTTTTATTCTAAGTTTACTTAGGAACAAGTTCAAGATGCATCATTACAGGAGATTGTGAAGTAGAAGAAAATGCAGTTGAGCGAGACTTATTAAGCAAACAACTTTAAAGCATACTAATTAGTATAACAAATATAAGTTCTAAAGGCTACTTCTTATTATTTTCTAAATGCATGGCTATGATTATTAATCACTTGAAGCATATACATATATATATATATATATACATGATTATTGACAATGTTCTGTCAACTTTCATCAAAAGTTACTCATTTAATATGCCATTTTCTATCACTCACAATTAAAAGTTTCGTTTTATTTAAAATAAAAAATGTTCCCTTTTAGTATACATATTTCTTACAAATTTGTCTATAAAATGATTAAAACTAACGCAGAGACACAAGCTGTTGCAGCCAGAAAGGGGCGGAAGATGGGGGCAGGGGTCAGCAGTTGAAAGTTGTTAGTGGGAATAAAAACAATTTGACAAAAGTTCTAACTATTTCTCTCTCACTTCTCTCGCTTTCTCTCTCTATTTTTGCTTAACTGTCGAACATTGTCTCTAGGTTCCTGGTCAAAAGTGCAGCAACTAGCTCTGCTTTTTGTCTCTTTCTATGTCCCTGTGTGTGTGTCTCCCTCTCTCTCTCTCTGCGTGTGTGCGTGTGTCGCTGTAGCCGCTGGCTTTGACTATTTTTGCAAAAGCGTATAATAATTTTCACAGGATATGAAAAAAGTTTGTAGTTGTCGCTTCCGTTTTGCCTGGCTTGCAGTCACTATCTCTCTTTCTCTCTCTTTCTGTGTCTGCCTGTCTATCTGCGAGTGTGTGTGTGTGTGTGCGTGTCCTGCGGCTTGCCATTTGAATGCCCGCTTGTTCCTGGCTGCTATTCTTCTTCTGGTGCAGCAGCTCCTTCTCCCCTCGTCCTTCTTTTGCTACTCCTGTCTGACCCTGCTCTCTGTTGTTGTAGTAATTGGACAAGTCACTGGCTAAAGTGGCAACTTACATACAGCAACACTAACAACAACACCAACAACAACAACAACTATAAGAACAACAATGACACTACTTTTATTAACATTTGCCAGTCTCCACATTCACCTCTTTCTCGTCTGGGAAACCCCCTTCCTCCCCCCCTTTGCTATCTGCCTTCTGCCCCTGCCCCAGCCCTAGCCTCTGTCACACCATGCACTGAAATTTTTGCTAATTGCAATTGTTGTTGCTGTCTTGTTTCATATATGTTGGCACATTTGTTGCTGCTTTTGGCTTTTCCTGCTCCGGCTCCGGCTCCTGCTGCTGCTGTGAAATTATTAATTGCTTTTTTAATTAAAATAATGCATTTCGCTTAATTTCATTTTTGGTTTATCCAAAAAAAAAAAAAAACAAAGAAAGAAAACATTTTCCACACTCCTAACCAGACATGATAATTATGGTCATATATTCTCAGTAGTCAAACGATTTCAATTTCAATAATAATAATTTGGGTTTTTTTTTTTTTTTTGTCTTATATTCTCTTATACACACTTGATTAACTTCATCGTACGTTATCATTTGCTACACGCTGCGTATACTTAATATATTTTTCGTCTCAGCTTTATGCCATAATGCATCTTTGGCTAAAGCATAACTTGGCATCACACACACACACACACATGGACTGTGTGTACAGATCCTTTCAATGTGGCTGAAACCTGCTCGTCCAGACACAACTGTGGGTCTGCTTTCAGTTGCTGCTTTTCCCCAGTCACTGACTGGCGCATAACTCACGCTTTTCAGCGCCAAAGTGCACTCAGCTTTGCCACCTGCCCACACCCAGAGCCATTCAGCCTCAACTCAGTCTTTTTACTTCCTTCACACAAGCAACCATTTGGCTCTATCCTTAAGCCAATAATAAATTTCTGCTACAATTTTGTGGCAAAGCTGCAGTTTGTCAGAATTAGCTGAAGATTGAAGTTAGCTTTTTCCTTTATTGATCGATATGCGACAGAAAGGGCAGAAAGAGAACAAACTTTGGGCCTAAAAATAGGCAACACATTTATAATTATTTGAAATTCTTAAATGGCGAACCCACACATTATTCCCCATTCATTAGAACAAGCCAAGCAAATGCTAATTAGATATTTAAATACTCTAAATTTAGCATTTTTTTTTTTAAGCCAATGACATAATGTCAACAACTTACGTATTATGTCTCCGGTTATTATTATTAATGGGGTTTATTTTCAAATCTTTATTGACATAATTTATTAATTTAAGCGGAAATAGTCTATTTCGATAGAAGTTTTGTTATGGAAACAATCTATTTTGGTCCAATTCGATAGACAGCCACACTAATTTTGGTATTTTGTAGCAATCAAAAGAAGTGGAAAGGCATATAACTGGCAAGTTAAATTTTTAATATATTTATATTATTTTTATTTAATTTATTTTATTTTTTCCTTTTGACATCATTCGAGCCAGATAACACATAATTCTTAATACCTTTAAATAAACTAACACTAAATTAATTTTGACCTTATAGTATTACATATATTGTAAATATATTGGAGGAAAAGGCTGAAATCGACTCACTTAATTATTAAATAATAAAAAAAAACTAATGTTTCAAGTTTGTATTTTAACAAAAATTTCAAGTGAGACGTGTAATAAGACAATCTTTAGATAAGATCAAGTAATGTAAGTGAGCAGAAAAAGAAAACTATTTGTATTTTTAAATTAAGCCATAAATTAGTCTATTTTATGAATTATATAAGTTCTTTTTTGAAAAAGTTGTATGTCAAATGTGCATAAACTCTCCATTCTAGATTCCAGTTTCCAATAACTGTGTTAGTTGAGACGGTTTTGAATTTGAAATCTTAACAGAAGTTTGCTTAATTTTCTTTTGCTTTAATTTAAACTCGAATTAAAGCAAGACAAGAAAGTTTCTGAGACATCAAAGTCGGCATGTTAATTAATTTCGCAACCCTTAAAGTTTGAAGAAGAAACTCGCTGCTTAAGTAAATCCAATTTAACAATTTACCCACACACACACACATACACACACACAGACACACACGCGCGTAGAGAGAACGTGACCTGTTGGCATATTCATTAGAAATTTATACAAAGATAAAGTGAAAAATATGTGATGGAAAATCAAAGATCTGACAAGCTGACTCACTTCGTGTCACACACACAAAATCAAGGCGAAAGGTCACACGTCAGTGGCGAAATGATTTTCATTATCATTCTGTTAATGATTTTCCACAATTGAGAATATTAATTACCGACACACACGCCATTTGGCTTGGTGTTATTCTTTTATAGTTTTTTTTTTTTTCAGTTTTATCATTTATGTTTTGTTTGCATAGCGTTTCATTCCATCTCCCTACCCCTCCAACTCTCCCTTCCTCTCTCTCGTTCTCTCTCTCTCTCGCCCTTTTTCGTTCTATCTCACTCTTTCTGCTCTGTGGCTTTTCCCCTCAAGAAATTATCATAACATAATTGACAGTTGGCGTGGCGCTGAAGCTCAAAGGATTTTGCCATAAACTCACACACACACACACATACACAAAGATATAATATTTACGCCCTTAATTAATACTCAGGATCCTGTGAAGGGGGCCACGCCCCATTTAAGGCATATTTAATAGCCAAGTGAAGTGAATGTAATGAGCTCTAATGTGGATTTTAGTTTCATATTTATGACTAGCCAAGTACGAATGGAGCAGCAATAGCAACGACTCCTGTTCCTGGCTTATTTATATAGAGAAGTGAGATTCCTTTCGATTTGCATTTGCTGCTCTTGCAGCTCTTCGACTCTAATCTGGGGCTTTTGCATTGTCACCTAGGCGCATTTTTCTTTGTTTTATTATCATTTTGCCAGCCGCCAAAACTAACCAAAAAACAATGCAAATGGGCCAGTTGCCTATTCAGTTAGTTGCCCCTCCCCCTTACACTATTCTATCCCTTCTTCGTGAACCAGGGGTGGACAGGGGGGGGAAGTGAGGATTGGATGGCTATGCCACAGAATTCGTTGAAAAATTCCTGTCTGGACGGGATTTCCTAGAACGCAACGCATAAATGCAGCGCACTGGGAGCCATCCGCCCGATTATGCATGTCCCCTGTTTCATATTGATGATGTGCATTCCCATGCCCAGTTCTCCCTCCAACCCCTTAGCCCGGACTATATATAGTACAGTGTCCGGAGCCGGTAGTCTGTTCAGTCCGTGGTCCCGAGTCCGAGCTAGAAAATAAACTGGCAAAAAATAGTTTTGGTTCTGATCCCAGGGACTTTGCTGCTTGCCTTCAACTGCTGCAATTGAGTTGCATAGTTTTGCTTTTTGGTTTTTGGGTTTTCGGCTT
The DNA here is from genome assembly GCA_024703675.1 of Drosophila nebulosa. Taxonomy (NCBI): domain Eukaryota; kingdom Metazoa; phylum Arthropoda; class Insecta; order Diptera; family Drosophilidae; genus Drosophila; species Drosophila nebulosa. The sequence goes on along the minus strand of CM045725.1, from coordinate 7,210,710 downwards.
CTTCACTCAGTTTATTTTGCCAGACATTTTTTCTTCTTTTCTTCTCCAGCCTACTGGCCCCCAGATCCAGGCCTGGTCAACACACAAGCGGCTATGGCGATGGCGGAGCTGGGATTGCGTTTTGTGGGCAATAGGGTAGGCAACCATTTTGCCAATTGGCTGCACTCGTGTACACTTGGATTCGCCCCTATATATACATATATACATATCCATATATATATATAGAGAAATGTGTGTGAGTGTGTGTGTGTGGCGATAGGAAATCCTGGCGTACCACATGCGCTGTTGGCCAGCGATTGCCATTCCTGTTCTAATCAATTTTGGTGATTGCCAAAATGCAAAGTTGGCCCAAAAAGCCGGACTCTGGCCAAACAACAATAGATAGATAGGCATAGGATTGAAACTATGGAATTGCATGAAGGATCTACATATATAAGACTGACTTTCTCAGTAAAGAAAAGGGAGTTTTTTTTGGTCTTGAAAAGATTAATAAACTTGAAAATTAAGTTTTTTAAGATGCGTAAGTGTTTTAGAGGCAGCAAAAGGACTAGAAACTTTGATCCTGTTTCAACCAGAATCTAGCCTTATTCTAAATGCGATTATCTCAAATTGTAAAAATTTAAAATCTGCAACATTTTCTTTTCTATGTTATCCATTGACCTCTATTAGATCTGTTTAACTTAATGAAAATTGTTTTTGTATTTAATTTGCAATAAATTTTTTAATTCCTCTGCTAATTTCCTATGTTTTCCTTTGACATTTACCTTTTTTTCGCGTGTGTGTGTTCGTTTTGTTTGTGTGTGTTTAATTGCAACTCATTAGGCATATTAATTAAATCACCACATTTATACAATAAAGCTGCGGTTGAGAGTGACAGAGCGAGAGAGAGAGAGAGAGAGATAGAAAAAGAGAAAGAGCTCAAAAAAAAAGCATATCAGCAAAACTTTCCACATCAAAAAAATTAAATTAAAATATCTGTATAATTCAGAATTTACTTTTAATAACAAATCCTCCCCCACCACAGCCTCAGCTCCCTTGCCCTACTAGAGATTTAATTTTTGCTCTGATTCAGGTGAAATTGTAAAGCCAGTTGGGGCCAGCTGGTTAACATAAAGCATTACATCAAAAGTGACATGAAATATAATTAACAAAATTCAAAAGCAGAAACAAAAATAGGTAAATTGCAGTAAGTAAACAAATGGCGAAATTTTTATACTCTTACTTGGAAGAGAAAATTAAAGAACAGCTATAAATTGCTGAATTTTGGCATTTAATTGTGATAGGCTTTTCAATATTTTCTATGAAAAGCCACATAAATATGTAAACAAATAAAAGAAATGGAACATTTGGCTTTAATAACTGTTTTGCAATAGTTTTTAAATGCTTTTCTATATATACATAGATGTGGGAATGATCTGGTCTACTCAGTTGAGGACGACACAACGACGATCTGTCAGAGCGAATCAGAAAAGGAGAGAAGCCGAACGATGCCATCAATTACGACGAATTAAATAAATAAAACTTTTCATTATAATTATAAGCTTACACATTTAAACAAATAAAAGACATACAAAAACAAGACTATACTTCATTCATCCTAATTTAGTACCCAATTTCACAAACATATATGTTATATTGTCTTCTGATTCAGATTTGAATGAAAATTGTAGACTTTTTAAAGAAAATTGGTTGAAATATTAGCTTAAACCTTTTCTTTGACTGACACTTTCTGTGGGTCTATTTGGCCCTTAAATGTATGCTACACAACCAAACATGTTTCTAAATAATATGGAAATTTCTAAAATCAAAGAAGTTTAGCAAATACTCTTGGCGTGAATACTCTGTGAATAAAATCATGTGTGGCAAGTGTAACACTTTTACACTTTTTTTTATTCTATTTTAATGAAAATTAATAAATTTAATTTGAAAATATTTGCATAGAATAAAATGTTAATTGATTTACAAATGGGAATGGGGGATTTGTTTAGCATTTAATGAAGCGACACGTGTCCTGTGGTGTGTGTAAGTCTCTCTCTCTCTCTCTCTTTCTCTCTCTCTCTCTATGTGTGTGTGTTCGTTCATGCAATTAGAAAAATGTCAAAGCCAACAAAAGAACTCATCCTTCATGTCCTTCATGCAAATCACGCCCTCCAACTTGTCAGCCAACTGACATTGAAAAGTTGTTGCAGTTGCTTACTTGTGTGGGTTGAGGAGACGCTAGGACACTGTGAAATTACCTTTATTAGCGGCCAACAGAGATGGCAATAGAGCCAACAGAATGCGAGCAAGGGAGATGCAGCTAAAGGGACACGTGTTGCTTGTGTTATGCACGAGTTGAGTTTAAAGGGTAAAGCATAGACTTTGCTTGGGCTTACATCACAACCTTCTGGACTGACTGGACAGAGAGTTAGAGTTCGCCCACCCCGTCAAGCATCCCGCCAGTTGTCTGCATGCGGAATTAGTTAGATGACAGTGGGTTAGGTTAGGGGTACGGGTATCGGGTGGATTTTACCATTAAGCATAAAATTGAGTTGCACAACCCGTAAACTGGAAGTTCGAGACAAAGGGAGAGCCAAAGAGAGAGAGAGAGAGAGAGAGAGAGAGAGATTGAGACGGGGGCATGTTAAAGCGCCAAAGCATTTAATATGAAGGATTTTGAGGGCTTATGAACACAGCGCGACGAGTTTCCAAACGAGTTGTTTCCTCTGTTTCGCTCTCTGGTGTCTGTTGTCAAATTTCACTGCAAATGGCCACTTGGGTGGTTCAAAACTTTGACTTAAAACTGATTTATGACTGTCTACATTATGTTTAATATACAAGGAAAGTCGGAGAGAGAGAGTTGATACAAATTAAGGATATCTGCTGAGGTGTTTAACTAAATACACTTAAGCAAGTAAAGGTTTCAATACGTTAAAGAGAAAGTTAATCAGAGAATGGAATTGTTTTTATATTATTATTTAAAAAAGAGTAATTTTAAATTGTATATTTGCTTTGTGCATATTATGAGCTAAGTGAAAAGGACTTAAGAGTGAAATCTGTTAAGACTTATTCATCATTTTAAGATATAACTTTAACTATAAAGCTTTAACTTGGCCAAACAAACCAAATTGACAATTTCATTCAATTTGCCAACAGGCAAAATACACAAAACTGTCTGCCATAAAGATATTTAAATTTTTTACATATAATATATATATAGATATATATATATATGTATATGTATATATGTATATATGCATATACATATGCATATTTATATGGCTTTCACAGCGAAATTTATAGCTTATTTATATAACAATAAAAGCAACAACAGAAGGAACAGAGAATCACAGAAATAACAACATACAGCAGACACAACATGAAAATGTCGCACAGCACCAAGCATTCTCGGCTACGCCCCCGCATACCTGCCCCTCTCCAGCATTGAAACACGACGACGACTGTCACAAAACAAGCAACAAAACATAAAAAAAAACACTGAGAGAGAGAGAGAGAGAATACAACAAAAATGAATGAAATATTATGCAAGTGCGTCTGTCTGGCTAGCTGAGAGAGAGTGTGTGAGTAAGGGTGTATGTGTGTGTGTGTGTGTGTACGAGTGTGTATGCACACAAATTAAACAAGAAGCAACACTCAGCCAGCCAGCCAACCAACTAACTGCCTCAATGCCTCGTCCACCTCATCTCCACTACCTCGAGTCCTGTTGTGGTTGCCACGCTGGACATTGCACCACCAGTAACAGCGGTGGCAGTCGCCATTAAAAATGACCAACAGCTTGCAACTGCAACTGCAACAGCAACAGCAACAGCAAAATAATGAAATACAACAAAATAAAAGCAAAAAATTGAAAAATTGTCGAAGAGCGTTCAATGACTTTATACTATATACAGAGGAAAAGGATTCAGGACACGACAAGAGGCCAGGACATTCAACGTGGTTTTTGTGGCATGAAACTGCTTCTGCATTCTGAATCGAATTGAATACTGGTGAATGAACGGGGAGAGGGGGCGCGTAAAATGCAATTTTTATGTATATATAATATATTTAATGCTGAGCCAAGGCTGAGCTAAATATTTATGAACAAAAAACTATAAAATGAAAATCGTATGTAGTGAAAATGGAAAATTGAGAGAGTATTATAGGATCAAGCTATATGCATATATATATTTAAGGAAATGATGAGTGAATGTTCATAGTCTTAAAGCCTTGGATCAGCATAAACTGACGACAACTTGGATGTCGTTGCCACATTGTTTGGCTTTAGAATCAAAGAATCGTTTCAAATTGTGTTCAAAAATACCATTGGCCAATCTAGTCAAATATATCTATATATCAAATCGATATTCAGAAGACAATGGAAGTTAAAGAAGTTAAAAATTTAAAGCAAAGTCAATCCAAGTCTTCATGTAGAAATGTTTCTTCTCTAAGAAACAATCTTTATTTGCAAATATGTGGGTCATATCATTATGAATGAGTTCTTAGGAGTCGAAGTACTTAGTTGGCGGTTGCCTGATAAAAAAAAAAATGCAATTAATAGCTCTCTCTTCAAAATAGTTCGTTGATTTGTTTAAAGCAAAAACCTTTGTGAAATAGCTTCAAAAGTTCTATCTAAACTAATCATATGATGGCCATTAAAACTATTATGATATAAGACAATAAATAAAAAAGGTCAGTCCCACAAATATACCCGACCCTAAAAGGGCATTCGATTTTTATCTATTTCCGTTGCTTGTCATATTTTTTACCCGCAACTATTTTGCCAGGCATTCATTTATGTGATTTTTCAATTCAATTTATGTATTATACAAATGATTTATGTATTTTCAGCCTGGTGCCACTTGAATTTTGTTTCGTCTTGTTGCACCTTTTTGTTTTTTTTTTTTTTTGTTGTAATCGTCTTTTTTCTCTTTTTGTTTTTGCATTTTTTGTGTTTGCTGATGATTTTCATTTTGGATTTTATTCAACTTTTTGCTCTGCTTTTGTCACATTTATTGCGATTGCATTGTTGGCATTTTGCAAATTTAACGGATTTCCGCCCAAAGGCCATTTCCGCAGTGTACCACAACAACATGGACATAGCCACGCCCCTGTTTTCCAAAAGAAAAAAAAAAAAACAAAAAACAACAACAAGATTGGGAAAAAGGTTTTTGAATCTGGTATTTTTTTTTTTTGTATTTGTATTGACAAATGTTTTCTATTGTTTTCAATATCCTGCAAAGGACAAACAGCACCAAGGGTATTTTAAGATCGTCTAGATTCGAATTAATGGTCAATAAATGGAATATCCTTCACAAGTAGAAAGTATGAAGGAATGAGATATACCTTTAATTCCATATCAAATTATTTTTAGACTTCGAATTTGAAGGTCATATTTGTATTTAAGAATTTTGTATTTAATTTAATAAAGTTAAACAAGTCTAAAATAGTCTTCAAAAGGTATTTCAATATAAAAATGTAAAAAAAATCTTTAGAATTGAATGAGCTACCAATTTCCTCATGTACCAAACTGAAACTTCTTAAAATAGTTAAAGTATTTAGAAAATATTTTCAAAATCTCTTATACTTAATTTAACCAACTAACTATGGGATCTAAATATTTTGTTTGTCTTTTCTTCTGGTATGGACTTTAGGATTTTGTCCCACTGTGCAATAGCAGTTATCTCTTGACCCACAGTATCTAAACTAACAAAGCCCAGTCTCTTTCCCTCCAGCCTAAGGGGCGAGCCCTTTCTTTCTATAGTCTTCTTTATTCTTTTGCTATTCTCCAGGGTATTACCAAGTTATTGCGTACGCATATTTTTATATTGTTTTATTTTTTGATTCAATTTTTTATTGTTTTATTGTTTTTTGAATTTCATTCATTTATTTTTTAGTTTTAAATGGAAATTCCTGCTGCTGCAGTTTATGACAGTTGATAGCCCGAGGCGATGCTTTGATTTCTGTCTATGGATTGAAAAGGAAAAAATTTTTAATAGAATTTTCTGCTGACTATTTGCATTTGTCAATTGATATTTGTTATTTACTTTTTTGTGTGTTCTGGTTTTTTGTATAATATGAAATTGATTACTTTATTATATGGAACAATTGGATAAATGTTTTTTATATATGTTCGCTAGAGAAATTGTCAACATTATTACTATGTATTTTGTTTTATTATTGTTATTGCTGGTCACGTTTTAATTTATTGTTGCTTGTTAATTAAGCGCATTAGACTTCAATGAACTGGAACTGTATGCCAATTAGCTGCGAATAGATTGCAAAAACATTTCAGCAATCAAAAACAAAAAAAATAAGCAATAATAATAACGAGAAGGAAAAAATTATTATAAATTGAATTAAAAATGTGTATAAAATTAATTGGTAGAAAAGTTTGCTGAACAAATAACAAAATTGAAATCATTTGCATTTCTACAAAACAAAAAACTTAATGTAGCATAATTCTTTTTTAATCTATAAATTTTTTTTCGTATAGGATTCAAGGCAAATAACTTTGCCATCTGACCTTGCCAAGTGTCCTTTATCATTTAAAAAAAAAAAACAAAACAAAGAGCAAAGTGGAAGCTCGAAATTCTAGTAGAAGTTTTTATACCCTCTTCTTGGGAAATAACTTAAAAAAAGTAAAGTTTATAGCAGTAGTAACTGCAGAATAAAGTCTTTCGATTTGATTCTAATTAAAATAGTTACCTACATATATATTTGGATTCCTTTAAGGATCAATTTACCAATTCTTGATTATTGGGCACTTCCATAAATTCTCATTGAGAGACCGGTCTCTCGTTCCCTCTTTCTCTGTCGTATATCAAAACCTTAACAATATTTCCATTACCCATTTTTTGTAGGGTATTGAACGAAGTATGCGCAACACCTGGCGACCATCAGGATCCGAGAGTACTGAGAGAGAGAAAGAGAGAGACAGAACTCGCCTGGACTGGCTCATTAACATATTGAATTTTAATGTCATGTCGACAGAGTCTCTGGGTGCCATGGCATCTCTCTGCTTCTCCTTTTCCTTCTCTGTGCCCATCCTTCCTCCTTCTTCTTGTCCCTTAGGCAAACAAAAACCACAAAGCGAATGCAAAGCGAAGCTGCAAAAGAAAAGTAACAGGGGATGGACAAAGAAGAGAAAACAACCCTCGAACGAGCCGCAAAAATTCTAAACTACTTTTTGTTTCGGCATTTGCATTTTCACATTCAAAAAGCCAGAAAAAACACAAGAAAAAGAAAGGAAAAATGAAAAAAAATAAACCCAGAGAAAGCAAAAAGAAAAATAGCAAGCAAAACGAAGAGAAGAATAAAAGAAATTACTGCGGTAAAGCAAGTATGAGATAAAAGAGGCCAGTGGTTGGCTGACTGAGGGGAAGGAGGGGTCGACCGAAAGTAATTCTCATTTGAATATCCTTGTTGTTGTTGTTGTTGTTGCTGTTTATCGGAATTGAAGTCAAATTTAAATGGCTGCCAAAGCCACCAATAATGACGTCAGAAATGAAATATTTGCATTAAAAACGCCGCAGAACGAAAAATTTTTGATTGATTTTTAATGATTTATGATGAAAATCATAAAATAAGCGAAGCCATCTCAAAAGCCCACGAAGTGTAAATACTCTCTTTTGTCTCTTTATTGAAATAGTGAAGCCATCTCAAAGCATTTATTGTTCCTTTGTTTCTATGTATATGAAAATGTTCCCAATATTGTAGGCATATATCCTTGTGACGCAGTTGTTTCCTCTTATGGGAAAACTCGTGTAAATTATAGATAGACTCAACTCATAGGATAATAAAACAAGTAGAATATAGAAATTTGAGTAAAAGAACTTTATTGAAAGCCCAATTCTATATTTAAATTCAAGTTAATTGAACAAAATTTCAGCGAGGAAAGCGTTTTCGATTGACTACTAAACATTTTCATGAGGATGGATTCTTTTTTTTTACATCTTTTAACCAAAACTTATCTACTCGCAGAGATACATATATATTCCGAAAGGAAATTAACTGACTGATTGTGGGTTCTTTCTAAGACAAAACAACAAAGGCAATTGTCGGTAAATTTTCTTTTCAGCATTATAAACATCTCATCAATTCTCTATTACACTTTTTTTTTATGTACCTTCATAAAAATAAAATGTGCTCTTACTTTTGAGTTTATTTTGCTTTTCAAGCATTTCATTCCTGTTACTCTCGAATTAAGTTTATGGCATTTTCTGTCTTAACTCAAAGTTTATTAACCTAAAATGTAAATAAAATTTATGGACTTAAGGCTTAAAGTTTTATGTATATCAATAATTTATTGGTATTTTGGGTTATAAATCAATTGCCAAATGTACAGTGAGAGAAAGAGAGAGAGAGAGAGAAAGACAGAGAGAGAGAGTTGGGGAGCAAGTGTTTTGCAGTTAAAGTAAATGCCAAGTGTATTAGAAGTATGAAATTTCCTTAGTTTTTTTTCTTTCTTTTCTATGCTTCTTTCATGCTGTTTTCTTCCATTCAAGTGACAACCGCAAAGAGGAAGCGCCCAAAAGTTGGCTACACAATTTGTCACTGGGTCATTTTGCACATTAGAAAAAAAACGGACAGAGAGAAGAAGAAGCAGAGAGTGAGAGCACTTTTTTTTCTCCTCTCTCTTCTCTTTAGAAATAATAAATCATGTGCACATAACACAGAACCTAGAGTAGTCCCTTTCCAGCTCTTCCTTAACACGCCCCCCTCTCTGGCACACCATTGTGGTTGGCCAATGGCGCCAGTCAAGTTCTTTTCGGTTTTTCTTTCTTAGTTTTCTTTTTTTTCGTTTTTTTTTTTAAGTCCTGGTGTTGACACAGTTTTTGCTCTCGCCTTAAATAATTGCTGAAATGTGCACATAAATCAATTGGAAATTTAAGTTTCATTTTTGCGTTTTCTCATTATTACATTATGGCCAAACAAAGGGGCTTACCTAGGCCATGGTCAATACAGTCAGAGAGAGAGAGGATTGAAAGAGAGAAAAGCACATGAAGCTAATTATGATTACAATTAGATTGCCATTAGTAGAGAAGAACCTGCAGCATCTCAATATATTCCACACTCTTGGCTAATTATGTTATGGACACACACACAATAGGGTCAACAGAACTAGAGCCTAAGAGAGAGAGAGAGAGAGATTCAATTTTCTTGAATATTCATTGCAATCAGAAAGACACAAAGATTGACTTGAGGTAAAGTGCCTTGGAGAACAACTTTGACTGAGATTATGTTTCCCAAGTACTTGACCTAGGTCAACTACATTTCAAGTTATACAACTGCAAGAAGTAGAAGAGTCGCTAGCAATGAAAAGATTATCCTTAATGACGCTTCGAAGAAGCTAAAACATAATGATAAATAGCAATAAATAAACCAATAAATGTATAGTGAAGATGGAATGAGAAGTATGCTTCGAGATCCATGTGGTTAGTAGACCAAAATATCAGTACATATATTTCAGTTAATGGTTAATTCAAATCAATCACTTTCTAGCTTCAAGTTCTCCTAATTTTATATCCTTGAAGATAGATGAAGCAGTTATCTTAGTCGTCTCCCTAATTTAACCATTTCAGTGGTTTATAGTTGAAACCAAATAAACCTTATACCAATTCGATTTTCGACAAAGTTTCTACAGACTTATCTGAGCACCAATTAAACAACTCTTGAAAAAGGTTTTCAAGTATCTTTATATCCTTAATTACTCTACTCTAATATAGCTTTCCTTTCCCTTTCTTAAATAGCATTCTTTATGTTCATCTTAAGGCTCGATTTACCATAATTTACTCAGACAATCAATTGACAAAAATGTTTTCAATTTTAATATTTTGAATATTAAACTTTTAAATTTCAATTATGTCTCAATTTTATTAATTTTCTTAATGGTCAAATAAATTTCAATAACTTATCTTTTCACACATTTGGGCAAACACAATTTTCTTCTTCTTTTCTTTTTTGTTGGCCAACAAAATGTAATTGCTTAGACTTCCTTTTGTGTGGGCCAAAACATTTCTCAACTTATTAATTTTCCATTAAAAAACTTACAGGCAATTAAACTCAAGAGTAAAATTATCAACACGTTCCGCTTATTAACTGTCCTCTGTTTTTGCCAAAAATCTTTTGCCATCTTTTCCCAACATTTTGCAAATGAATTATGAGAATGGACTGTGGGTGGCTTGCAAAAGGGAGGGCGGGAAATGGAAGTTAAGGGGATAAATTTCCGGCCAAAAAGGCAAGACAAATCAAAAATTTCAATAGAAAGCAAAAATATTTCTCGGTTGCATAAATTTTACGCCTGAAAGCATTAGAAGATGCCAGAAATATATATATATATCTATATATATATGATAATGATTAGGATGATGATGATCATGATGATTATTACTTTGATTTTCTTTTGAATTTCTAGATTTATGCTTTAAAATAGAATCCCATGTGTGTGTGTGTGTGTGTGTGTGTGTGTGTGGATATATGTATACACATCCTTGTGGCATAGAAAAGCTGCCATCAGCCAGCTGGTGCCACCACTTCAAGCAATTTATGAAGCATTTTACTTACTTAGCTGCTGATTTACTCTCTTTACATCTCTCTATCTCTCTCTCTCTCTCTTTTCCCCTCTCTCTCTCTCTCTCTCTCTCTTTATCTCTCTCTGTCTCTTACCCAGAACCTTTAGCATCACATGTGTTTGCAATTTTTCTATGAATATGAAATAAGTTCTCCGTTTTCGTTCTTTCTTCTTTCTCCTTCGCAACGTGCGTAAATAAACAGGCAGACAGACAGAGAAAGAGAAGAAGAAGAAGAAAAAAACGACACAGAGCAAACATAGCCAAATGTAACTCAAGAACGAAAAATGTTTACTTAAGGCGTTGCCAATAAGAAAATTAAATACATTTCGCACATTTTTAAATGCTATTTATAAACTATATTTCTCATGAATTTGAATAAGAAACGAAGGATAATTGCACAAAGGATTTTCAGCATATATTTTCATGAACTGTTTACTATAGCTACATATATTATTATCATTCTTGATGATTTGCCAATTCTTTTTCGCCTAGTCTGGGCTTGTTTATATAAGAATATTGCGCAAAGGAAAACATAATGAGCCAGACAACAGCAACAACAATGACAACAACAACAACAACAACTTAAACTGCCAGACAGAGTCAAAGTCAGACACTCAGGCGACAGCAAGACTTTGTTAGATCTATACCCTTTCTTATGAGAGGTATATTAGTTATGCAAAAGTCTTCAAAAATTCGTTTACTTTACTTGACTTTAGTTTAGGAAATATTTCATAATAGCTACAAATTTATATTATTTTTATTAGTCAGAGTAGCTTATTAATTAATGTTTTAATGGACTTAACTAAAATTTAAATCTACGATACTCAACATGTAGAAGTAATTAACTTAAAAGGCAAACAAAAAACCGTTCTATATATTTTATTTTCTCTAAATAATGCTCTTCTGTTAACATTTTTAACGAATATTTATTCCCCTGGCAAGTGTATGACAAATTCGTTAGTGCCTTTTCGGTTGATTCCTTTTTTTTTTTTTTGTTTTGTACCATTTGTTGCAAGTTGCAATCCCGCAGACAAAGTGGTAAATAGACGTAAAATGCGTGACTTTCACTTTGATCTAAGTCAGACAGAATGAGAGAAAAAAAAAAAGAAGTCTGCTTGTTTGGCTGCTGCTGGAAGCCAGACATTTGTCGATTTTGACCCCAGCTAGTTTTTCATTGGTAAAGTGGAATAAGAACAAGATTCCCTGACGCCATCGGTGATTCTCTTCCACTAAAAAAACGCGCAGACAAGGGCGCACGTGTACAGGTTTCCATGAGGGCTTAAGTCTGGGGAAAAAGGCCAACTAAGGGAAATGTGCTTAAAACTTTAAGTGATAGCCTAGTTTAAAGTATGCAAAAGATTTTGCATGAAAACCTAACCAAATGCCATGAAAATGTTTGCCCGCAGTCATTTGTGGGAAACAAGCCGAAAAAGAGAAATGCATGTTAAGCAAACAGTCAAGTTGTGCAGTTGTGACACATCTTGAGGCAAAAGTAACAGCAGAAACTAGAACTGCTGCAAATGTTTGCTAGAGACGCTTATCACGAGACTTTCTCTGAGTGTACAAAATGAACGCCTTGGGTTAGTTGCAAGTTGGACATGTGTGAGGTAATCAGAAGCTGTCAAGTCTTAGACAGACAGAGTCAAGATAATGAAGCGTAAACTGAAAGGAGTTGGAGACTTTTATAAATGTTAAAGCATACTATGCGGCGGTTGGCAACCACAAATTACAATATCTGTTGGTACTTAAAAAGTCTTTAGCGTTTCGGTCACAACATGGACATCATTATTAAAACTAAAAGAGAAAGAATAATTTCCTGATTGATTTGCGTTTCCCTCTCTATGTGGGTGTGTTTGTGTTTGTGTGTGTGTGTATGAGGGAATGGTTCAAAAGCTTAGACATTAATTGCGCCTGAAAGCGCAGCTGCCATAAATTTGCTTAATCAAACTATTTAGGCTGCTGATGGCGGATGTCACGAAGCGGAAGTCAAGCTGGGTTGGGTATGGTAACGAGATGCCGATGACTGTGATGACTATAACGACGATAACGACATGTGTTGCATGCTTTTAGGCGCCATACGAGACGACATCAACATCGACATCGACGACTGCAACGACGACACACATAATCCTAATTAATTGCCGGCTTCGACATGAGTTCGCTACCAAACCAGAATCAGAATCAGAATCAGAGCCAGAATCCAGGACCCAGCAACGAGTCTCTCTCTCTCTCTTTCTCTCTCTCTCTTTGTCTATGCCTGTGTATTTTGTAATGCGGCGAATGCATTCTCATGAAGGCCTTTAGCCTTTAGACAGGTGCATGTGAGCACTTCGTGCGCGCCATTTACTCCAAGAGAAAGCGTATGGAAGGGAGTGGGGGAGTGAGGGAGTGCTACCTACCCCTAGCATTTCATGCCACTGCGCCATTATTTCCTTTTGATTTGCTTTGGCTGCAAAAGTCGTGGCATGTTGAATGGCATCCTAGTTGGATATCAGAAGGAGGCGGCAGCTTGGAGGACGCATTTCATGCACTTGGCTGAGCTTTGAAGTTGCTTAACGCGTTTGATGTTTGATGCTGCTACTGCCACGATATTTGCCTTCTGTCCATAAAGTTTAATGCATGGCATGCGCGAGTGTGACAGCCTGATGGTAGGGTCCTTGGCAAAAGCTCATGAGCCTAAGAGGTGACAATGCAGCATAGGCGCGTTAAATCTTTAAGTCACTCAAGTGTGATAGGTTTTTACTTGCTGAAATCACTTTAAATGGCAAATTCAAAGTGAAACTTGAAAAAGACAAAACTTTCATTAGAAACATTCCCGGGTTTCTTTTGTTCATTTCGAACTTTAAGGCCAAAAACCAAAGTCAAAGCACACACACACACACACACACACACAGACAAAAGAAAAATGGCAAAAGTTTGTTCATTTCGGCAGGAAAAAATAAAGAGGCCGCAGACCACAATAATCGAAGTTGAAGTCGAACATCAATGAAGGCCAGAGAAACCGAGAAAGCAAATGAGAGAAGAACCAAGTCGAGAGTTGAGAGCCCAGATCAGTCTCCAGCCAAGAGTCCTGCGGCAATTGGCTCAGTTAGCTCATTTGCCAACAAGGAAAAAGGCTTAAGAAAGAACCAAAAGAAAAAGAAAAGGCCACACAGCCTGTGTGCTCCCCCCCCCGAAAAAAGTATGCAACACAATTTTAATTAGTTTTGAAAAGTATTTTAATTTTTGCAATTTGTGTTGGCAAGAGAGAAATCGTTGCCTTTGGGTAGCTGCTTCCTACGCCTCTTACTGTGCCAGCTCGGATTCTTGCTTTCCCTATTGCTTCTCATTCTTAAATGATTCTGATGCCCAGAGTGACGGCACTTTAATGATTATGAAACCATTATTATTAGTTGTAATGAGAGACTCTGCGCGATTTAAAGTTTGCCATTGAAGCGTAGAAAATGGCAGGCAACAACAACAAAAAAAAAAAACAGAAAAAAAAATTAAATCACAAAAAAATGTTGCGTAGATGAAAGAAAAAAAAAATAGACGAACACAGTGGAAAAAGTTCGAAAAACTTTTCAGAAAATTTTCGCAATTATTTTCCTCGTTTTTTAATGTAATAGTGCGCAAAGGAGAAACATGGGAAGGAGGGGTTCTCGACTTTTTTATGATTTTTGTTCTATGCTTTTTGAAACAAAAAAGTTTGTTTAAACTATGTGGCCGGGTTGAACGGCTGGCTGGATGGATGGCTGGCTGGTTGGTCGGTTGGCTGACTGGCCAGTTTAGCGGTTGCGTTGAGCATGCTCAAAAGTATGCTTTGATTTTTGCCTCTGACGTTTGACGTTTGGCCATTGCGTGGAATTTCTCTAACCAACCACCCATCCATCCAATGTTCGAATTGTTTGTGCTTTCGGTTTATATATATTTACATACATATATATATATATATATATATATAATTTTGGATATTCTATTTTTGTGCCAAAAACTTTTCAAATTAAAGGCACGGGTTTTTTTGGGTTCAGTGAAAAGTTTTTGTTTGGTCAGAGAATTCTTTTTTTTAAACTTACGATTTCAATTAAAGCAAAAGCCACTTACCTAAAAAGAGAGAAAAGAGAGAGAGAGAGAGAGAAAGAGGTTCAATTATTTTGCTTAAATTGTCAAAAACTATTAAAATATCTTTAACATTGATGTGGCTAATCAATTTTGGTCAATGTTATTAACGTTCGTTTCCCCCAATTTGCAGCTTGAATTCCCTTTGGAAATACGAAACTTATGAGTTTCTTGTTGTCAGCATCCTTGGCAGGACTTAATTACATACTCCCACACACACACACACACACACACACACACACACGTACGGACAACTCATTTGTCGCACATAGAAAGAAAACAACAAAGCCATCAGTTGGGAACCCAAACACCATTCCCATTACCTTCTCAGGCTGCTGCTGCTGCTGCTGCTGCTGTCTCCATTCTGTTGTATGTTTTTTGGAAAACGAGACGACACATGACAGTAGACAGAAAACAGAGCACCATCAGTTGGGGAGTGAGAAATCAGTCAACTGTGGAACTAACATAGACTTTTGTTTATATGTCATAAGAATTACTCATACGTTAATAATTTAAACGGATGGCTGTTGATGATGGCCAGGCCAAGTCAGACGACCAGTCAGGACCAAGCCAATCCAAGAGGCATCTGTAAATTTGCTTTTGCCCAATATATAAAGCCAGAGGCTGTCTCTTTTGGAATCAATACGAAATGAAAATCAAATACACATATTACCAACTACCCACCCACCACCCACCATCATCTTTCCCTAACCTTCCGAGCAAACCGTAGGGCACCTCGAGTTTGTTTACTCACTCAGTTTTGCACGATAACTTTCATTATCATGGCATAAAATTCATAACCTAAAGCAAAGACAGACAGGGATAAACACACACACAAACAAAAGGTGTGTAGATGTGCGTGTGTGTGGTAAATTCATCAATTTCATCAATAAAACAATGCGGCAATCAATATTTTCTACCGAAATGCATACCCATACATATTTGCCCAGTTATTTGTTTATTGGCTTAAGACACAAGATTTCACAGTCCATTGCCAAGCAGGGAAAGTAATCAATTGACTAAGATGAATGAAGGAAGGAAGCCTAACACAAAAGATTGGAAGTTTAATTATCTGCAAGACCTTGTGAAACCTTTTGAAAATAAAACACCCAAAATATAAGTTTCGACGTATTCACCCTTTAATTTTGTCAAATTCAAAATAAATGGATTTTAAAGAATCTCAAATTAGGTAAACCTCAGCGCACGAGATTTGAATTCCTGCTGGATGGTCAGCGTCTTTGGCCTCTCAATCGTCATCATACCGATTACCCATTGTAAGACAACGCCACATCAGTGGCGAGCCTGCGCCGGATTCGCCAATGAGGCAACGCTCCCCCGAACAATGGATCGTGGGCACTGCATTGACTTGATCGATGGCATCCGATTTCACTCCCACACCCTTGATGAGATGGGACATGTGACGCAGCCAAAAGGACATTAGAACTTCATTGGCTGCGCTTCGTTGTCCTGGTAGATTGGGCAAAATATGGCGTAACATCAATGCATTACCCCAAGTGGAAGGTACCGTTCGAAATGGATTGACCAGAAATGGTGGAATCCCAGATCGATGCACCACGCCTTGACGTCGAATGACCAACGAGCCAGTGGAATTATTATCACGATCCACAAACCGACCTGGTTTGTAGATGGCCGATTGTGGTTCTTCGAGGGCATCCTCCAGGCCACGTGGAGCACTCAGCATGCCCCCGTTTGAGATGCTTGGTGTAAGGAATAATCCTTCATGGATATCGTTACCGCTAATTGAAGCAAAATTCGTTTCACCATCGTCACACGATTCTTTCTTCTTTTTCTTAGCAGCCTCTTCTTTCTTCTTCTTCTTAGCAGCCTCTTCTTTCTTCTTCTTTGCGGCGGATATTTCACGACAACGTTTCTGTTGCTCTGCAGCTTCTTTTAGCTTTCTCTTGTCCTCCTTGATTTTCTTCTTTTTAGCCAGCTTGGCCTCTTTTTGTCGTCTTATAATAGCTTCGCATTGTCGTTTTAGTTCAGCAACTCGGCATTTCTTACGCATCTCGTTGTTCTTCTTTTTCTTGTCGGCTTCGGCACACTTCTTTTTCAGCTCGAGTTCGGCACATTTTTCCTTTTGCTCAGCTTCCTTTTTCTTTGCTGCTTTCGCTTTCTTGGCTGAATTTGCGCATTTCTTTTTCAATTCCTCTTCTTTTTTCTTCTTCTCGGCCTGGGCACACTTTTTCCTTAGCTCAGCTTCTTTTTTGGCTTCTTCTGCTTTTTTCTTCTTCTCAGCTTCGGCGCATTTCTTCTTTAGCTCGGCTTCTTTCTTTTTTGCCTCCTCTTCCTTCTTTTTCTTTTCGGCCTCGGCACACTTTTTCTTGAGCTCTTCCTCTTTCTTCTTTGCCTCCGCTGCCTTTTTCTTCTCGGCTTCAACGCATTTCTTTATCATCTCAGCTTGTCTTTTCTCTTCTTCTTTCTTCTTGTTAGCAGCTTCAGCGCATTTCTTTTTTAGTTCCTCTTGCTTTCTCTTCTTTTCAGCCTCGGCGCATTTTTTCCTTAGTTCAGCTTCTTTCTTGGCCGCTTCTGCTTTCTTCTTTCTCTCGGCCTCAGCGCACTTTTTTATCATTTCGGCTGCTTTCTTCTTCGCTTCTTCCTCTTTCTTCTTCTTCTCGGCCTCGGCACACTTTTTCTTGAGCTCTTCCTTTTTCTTCTTTGCCTCTTCTGCTTTTTTCTTCTTCTCGGCTTCAGCGCATTTCTTTAACATCTCGGCTTGTTTTTGCTCCTCTTCTTTCTTCTTTTTGGCGGCTTCGGCGCATTTCTTTTTCAGTTCCTCTTCCTTCTTTTTCTTTTCGGCCTCTGCACATTTCTTTTTCAATTCCGCCTCTTCCTTCTTTTTCTTGGCCAATTGCTTCTGATAGTTCTTCTTGATTGTCTCGCATTGCTTGATGATGCTATCGATTTGCTCAACCACCGCTTGATGATCTTTGTCTGTTTTTCTCTGATCCATGGCCAGTTGCTTGCACTTTTCCGCTTGGCATTTCTTCGCCAATTCCTCATCAGCTTTCTTGCCTTTTCCATCGCCTTCGCTCTGACTTCCCTTTTTGCCTTTGTCCTTGGACTTCTTCGCCAGTTTGGCACACTCGGCCTTGGTCTGCATCTTTTTGCATTGCTTTTGAACCGTTTTGCATTTCTTAAGCATATCGGCCTCTCCTTGCTTCTTTGCTTGTTCCGCGTTTTGGATTTCTTTGCACTTTGCTGCCTGTTGGTCTTTTTGGAATTTCGTCCAGAGGTCTTTAACAATTCTTGTGATTTCTTCGTGTTGTTCCCCATCATCCTTCTTGGTTTTATCACACGGCTCTGGTTCCTCCTCACTTTCTTCCTCTTCTTTGTCACCATGGCCATCCTTACCGCATTGATTGCCGCCTGAACTCTTTGCATCTCCATCTTGCGACATTAGAATATGGCGTAGGAAATCCTCATCATCGTTTAGCAGTTCCTTTCTGTTTTGCTGCATATCTTGAAGTCTTCTTAGTTCCAAGAGATTCATAGATTTGGCTGCCATTTCTGCTTCATTCAGTTTGATTTCTTCCTCCATATCCTTTTTGCATGGATGCACCTTGGTCTGACATTTTCTAATAACCTCGTTTTCGCGGCGCTCTTGTTCGCTTTGGGCAGATCCTAATCTGGACTCTCTGCTCGCTTCTTGCCACAGATCTTGATACAGTCTCTCCTTGCACCGCTCGCGAATAGCCGATTCCAGATCCTTTTGATGCCGCTCCATTTTCTCTCTTTGTTGGACAGTCATTAGATTGGGGAATGGATGATGCATGCGCACAGCCAGCAAGCGTTCGCTATCCAAACAGTTTTGCAATTGAATTCTCAACCTGCCAATAGTCCTTGCCTTCTGAATTCGCTGTTCCATGATAGTACCCCTGTTGCCAATAACGCCCGACAAAGAGGTATCCAGGATATCATCAGAGTGTGCTTTGGAATTCGGTTTCGGAATTTCATCCTCGGTTGAATTGAGATTCGCACAGAGACAGGATCTACGATCGGCTTCCTGTTTCAGAAATTTTTGCCTCTTTGCCCTGGGCAACTCCCCCTTACTGGATGGCTCAACATCACGAATTTCATTGCGCAAATTGTTCTTCAACTGCATATCGCGAGCATAACGGGTTAGGTTCTCCAACTCCTTCTGCTTTCGTATTGTGAAGAAACTACAAGTGGGTTGATCTTGCTTGACTTCTGGTCCCTTATGAACAGTTTCACTTGGTTCCTCTTGGGGTAGACCAACTTCGTAAGGTGACTTCTTTTCTTTTAGTTTTTTCTCTACCTTCCTTGGACTAGGCAAATCTTCGCATGGTGGTAAATCTGCCAGTTCATCCGCATATTCCCCCTGCAAGAGTTGTTCTTTGATTTCTTTGGACCTTGTTTTCACCTTATGCACAAATTCGGAAAGTCCACTTTGAGGCTCTTCACAATCGAAGTACTCGACGCTTTCTCTCCTGCTGGGCATCATAGCCAACTTTTCCGTCTTCTTGGCTTTCTCCTTGGTTTCCAAGTCCTTTTGCGCACTCCTGTCCCTCAAGAGCTCCAACACACGATCGAACAGAGTAGTCCTGCGTTGACGGCCTCTTCGTATGCGGGGCATGCACTTCCTACATTGGCATTCGTTAAGCGAATCGAGGCTTGGCTTATGGTGTTTCGACTTGTCACGGCGATATTTCTTGCTTCGTCGGCTTATCACACTGATGCGTCGTAATTGATTGCGACTGTTGGGATTGCGGGTCCAAGAGATGCGATTGATAACAGTATCCGAGAGCGGTTCCTGTCTAGACACGCGGAATAGACCTCTTTTGCTAGACTCGGATCTTGAACAAGCCTGTTGGGTAGTACTGGCGGATGCTGGAGATTTCTTTTGCTTATTTAGTTCGCTATTGAGAATGTCGCAAGCCATTAGCGGTTCACATAGGGCTAGCTCCTTGCTGTGGGCCATCTTTCTTCGTTGAGCATTAATCACGCGATAGGTCTTCATGAAATCCGGACATGCACATCGACTTTTGTATTGTACAGGAACAGGACAAGTGCAGCGCCGGTGTCCACGACCGCCAAAAAGGCGCTGCATTTGAGCATTAATGCAGATGCGCCACATATTTGTTTAAAGGCGCCCGAGGTTTACCGAAAAATTTTGATTTTCCAAAATGGAAAATAAATAAAATTGAAATTTGAGAATTTCTCGAACGTATGAATAGTCACGGAGATTTTTAAAAACTGATTTCCCAGCTTGCACGAACAGGCCGAGTAAATTATTGAAGCTTATTGAAAACTCAAGGCCTATCAGATCAAATAAAATTCAAATATGACATCTACACACTGATTACAATTTAATGCCACACTGGGCCTCCAGCAAAGTGTCAGCAGATTTTGCCAGTCGTTTTCTCTCCCACTTAGTCAGCTGCGGGCGGATGACTCCGCTTATGCCATACTCGCTGATGAGACATGGGAGCGATAGGAAAATCTCATTCTCGATTCCACATATGCCCTGTGCGTTCGTGGACACAGAGATGATGCGATTGCTGTTTTCGAAAATCGCTGACACAACATCGGCCACTGTTAGGCCAACAGCCCAGTTGGTATAGCCCTTCACCTTGATCACTTTGAAGGCGGCCTCAACAACCTGCTTGTGAACGTTTGACCAGTTCAGGGGATCGGTTTCGGTGCCAATGCTGGGCAGGATTGTTCGCAGATGCACACCGCCTACGGTGACTGTGGACCATAGGGGCACCGAGCTACTACCGTGCTCACCAATCACATAGCCCTGCACTGAACGTGGGGCAATGCCCAGTATATGGCCGATAAACATACGAAATCGGGATGTATCCAGATGGCAGCCGGTGCTAAAGCAGCGTTCATAGGGCAAGCCACTCACCTGACGTGCCACCCAGGTCATTACATCCGCTGGATTCGAGACAATAAGAAATGTGGCCTTTGGGCTTTTCTCCACCAGTGACGGCATCAGCGATTTGATTATATCTGCTGTCTTCTGGGCAACATCCAGCCGTGATTCATTGGCATTGGGCCGGGCTCCAGCCGTCACTACAACCACTCTAGAGTCCTTGGTGCTGTCGAGACCTTTACACTTGTCTATTTTAGCATTAAAAAGAAATATAGATCCGTGTAAAAGATCCAAGCGTTCTGCTTCGCACCACTTTGAGTTGACATCATAGAGAGCTAAGTGGTTGGTTATATTCTTCGAGAGAAGTGCAATAGCGCAAGCCATTCCAACGGCTCCAGTGCCCACAATGGACACTTTATTACCTGGCTGCACTTCTTGCTTGTCGAGGCTTTTGTAAATGCATTTACGAAAATTTATAATCTCCTTTCCTCGATCATTGGATTTCTCTTTCAGACTTCTTTGGCCACACTTCTTATTTTCTTGTTTTCTCGCAGAGATAACTTTTCGGTCTCCTTTACTTGTCGTCACTACGAGATGTTTGCATTTGCCATTGTTTTTCTTGGCAGAAGGTCCTTTCATGTCTGTTCTGTTGGAGAGAGCATTATTTTTCATGTTTTTCTTAGCCTTTTTCTTCTTATCGTTTATGATTTTACCTTTCTTCGTATTGTTTAGCTTCTTGCATTCCTTGGGAAGACCTTTCTTGCCTCTTTTGTTGGCAATATTCTTGCATTTTTCTTTTAGAGCAGCAGTTTTGCACTTCTTTATTAAAGCCTTTTTAGCGTTCTTCTTTTTATCTTTATCTGCAAGCCTCTTACATTGCTCTTTTAGAGCAGCAGTTTGGCACTTCTTTTTTAAGGCTTTTTCAGCGTTCTTCTTTTTATCTTTTTTGGCAAGTTTCTTGCATTTTTCTTTAAAGGCAGCAACATCGTTCTTTTTCTTAGAATCCTTTTGACCATTCTTTTGTTTTTTAGCGTTCTTCTTTTGGCCCTTCTTGTCACTCTTTGCTTTTTTGTCAGAGTCCTTCGTTTTGCCATCTTTCTTGTACTTCGAATGGCCTTTAGAGGAAGCCTTTTTGATATCCTTGTCTTGTTTATCAGAAGAGGTGCTTTTCTTCTGATCTCTCTTGGATTGACTTTTATCTTTGGCGGTTTGATCCTTCTTGTCTCTACTGGAGGAAGAGCCCTTTTTAGCGCCCTTGCGTTTTTTGTTAGAGGAGTCTTTCTTTTTGTCTTTTCTCCCCTTGGCTTTCTTGTCACTGGAGCTGGACTTGTCTTTCTTGCCATCTTTATTCTTTTTATTTTTGCTACATTCGTCAGCAAGATTTTTGCATTTCTTTTTTAAAGCAGCTGCTTCACGCTTTTTCCTTAAGCGTCTTTCAGCGTTCTTCTTTTTCGCTTCTTTCGCAAGTTTTTTGCATTCTTCTTTAACGGCAGCAATTGGGTCCTTTTTCTTGAGATCTTTTCCAACTTTCTTTTGCTTCTTGCCTTTCTTCTTCTGACCAGCTGGACCCTTCTTATAACTCTTGGGTTTTTTGTTGGAGGAGTCTTTCTTTTTTGTATCCTTGCACTTCTTCTTGTTTTTGTCTACACAGGGATTCTTGTACTTGGAAGCTGCTTTAGAGGATGGAGACATCTTACTATCTTTGCCTTTTTTGACAGAGGAAATGCTCTTTTTGTCTTTACTTGTAGAATGCCTTTTCCGATCACCCTTTTTTTGTTTGCTGGCAACCTTCCCTTCTGTTCTGCGTGAAACAGTTTTCTTGTCTTTCTTGCCATCCTTATTCTTTTTATTTTTGCTACATTTGTCAGCAAGATTTTTGCATTTCTTTTTCAAAGCAGCTGCTTCACGCTTTTTCCTTAAGCGTCTTTCGGCGTTCTTCTTTTTCTCTTTTTTCGCAAGTTTTTTGCATTCTTCTTTAGCGGCAGCAATTGGGTCCTTTTTCTTGAGATCTTTTCCATCTTTCTTTTGCTTCTTGCCTTTCTTCTGACCAGCTGGACCCTTCTTATAACTCTTGGGTTTTTTTGTTGGAGGAGTCTTTTTTTTATTATCCTTGCACTTCTTGTTTTTGCCTACACAGGGGTTCTTATACTTGGAAGCTGCTTTAGAGGATGGAGACATCTTACTATCTTTGCCTTTTTTGACAGAGAAACTGCTCTTTTTGTCTTTACTTGTAGAATGCCTTTTCCGATCACCTTTTTTTTGTTTGCTGGCAACCTTCCCTTCTGTTCTGCGTGAAACAGTTTTCTTGCCTTTCTTGCCATCCTTATTCTTTTTATTTTTGCTATATTTGTCAGCAAGATTTTTGCATTTCTTTTTTAAAGCAGCTGCTTCACGCTTTTTCCTTAAGCGTCTTTCGGCGTTCTTCTTTTTCTCTTTTTTCGCAAGTTTTTTGCATTCTTCTTTAGCGGCAGCAATTGGGTCCTTTTTCTTGAGATCTTTTCCATCTTTCTTTTGCTTCTTGCCTTTCTTCTGACCAGCTGGACCCTTCTTATAACTCTTGGGTTTTTTGTTGGAGGAGTCTTTCTTTTTATTATCCTTGCACTTCTTGTTTTTGCCTACACAGCGGTTCTTATACTTGGAAGCTGCTTTAGAGGATGGAGACATCTTACTATCTTTGCCTTTTTTGACAGAGGAACTGCTCTTTTTGTCTTCACTTGTAGAATGCCTTTTCCGATCACCCTTTTTTTGTTTGCTGGCAACCTTCTCTTCTTTTCTGCGTGAAACAGTTTTCTTGTCTTTCTTGGCACGTGGATCCTTCTTTTCCCTTTTGTTATTTTCCTTCTTTTCCCTTTTGTTATTTTCGTGATCATTCTTTTTGCCTTTTTTTGCCTTTGCTAAAGAGCCCTTTTTATCACGCTTGTCATACTTCTTTTTCTCCTTGGCACTTTCCTTAGCAATTTTCTTGCATTTTTCCTTTAGAGCAGCAATTTCGCATTTGTTTATTAAGGCCTTTTCAGCGTTCTTCTTTTTATCTTTATCTGCAAGCCTCTTACATTTCTCTTTTAGAGCAACAATTTCGCATTTCTTTTTTAAGGCCTTTTCAGCGTTATTTTTTTTGTCTTTTTTCGCAAGCCTCTTACATTTCTCTTTTAGAGCAGCAGTTTGGCACTTCTTTTTTAAGGCTTTTTCAGCGCTCTTCTTTTTATCTTTTTTGGCAAGTTTCTTGCATTTTTCTTTAAAGGCAGCAACATCGTTCTTTTTCTTAGAATCCTTTTTAGCATTCTTTTGTTTTTTAGCGTTTCGATGTTTGAATCGTGAATCCTTAGCAGATGGACCCTTCTTATCACCTTTGCCTCTTTTGCTGGTGGTGTCGCTCTTCTTGTCTTTTTTGCCTTTATTTTTTTTATCCTTGCCACTCTTTTTAGCAATTTCTTGACATTTCTTTCTCAGAGCAGCAATTTCTTTTTGCTTTTTCTTTTTTTCAGCAAGTTTCTTGCACTTTTCTTTCAAAGCAGACGACTTGCTTTTTGTTTTCCTATTTTTATCCTTCTTGTTGCCTCTTTTGGAAGAGGGCTTTGAGCCACCTCCAGCTTCGCGGCACATTTCCTTGATAACTCTCCTCTTGCAGCGTTCCTTGACTTTTAAGGCGAGACATTTATGCAAACGAGCCAGTTTTACCTTTTGGTCTTTGCTTAGGTTCTTTCGAATATTGCAGATATCTTTCCAATGCGAATTTACGCATTTGTCCATCTTTTGTAGGTACTTAGACTTCTTGGTTTTTCCGTCTTTTGGCTTTTTGTTGGCCAAATTTTGGCAGATCTTTTCAATAGCATCGGGCTTTTTGTATTTAGTTTTCTCGCCAGCTGATTTTGAGTCCTTGGACCCCTTCCGCTTGGACTCTTTCGATTTTGACCGTTTCTTCTCGCTGGCTGATTTAGTATCCTTTTTGGACTCTTTCTTGCCCTTATTAGACTCTTTCTTCTCGTCTGTTGATTTTGTGTCCTTTCGCTTAGACTCTTTCGACTTGGACCGTTTCTTCTCGCTGGCTGATTTAGTATCCTTTTTGGACTCCTTCTCGCCCTTTTTAGACTCTTTCTTCTCGTCTGTTGATTTTGTGTCCTTCCGCTTAGACTCTTTCGATTTGGACCGTTTCTTCTCGCTGGCTGATTTAGTATCCTTCTTCTTGGACTCCTTCTCGCCCTTATTAGACTCTTTCTTCTCATCTGTTGATTTTATGTCCTTCCGCTTAGACTCTTTCGACTTGGACCGTTTCTTCTCGCTGGCTGATTTAGTATCCTTTTTGGACTCCTTCTCGCCCTTTTTAGACTCTTTCTTCTCGTCTGTTGATTTTGTGTCCTTCCGCTTAGACTCTTTCGACTTGGACCGTTTCTTCTCGCTGGCTGATTTAGTATCCTTTTTGGACTCCTTCTCGCCCTTATTAGACTCTTTCTTCTCGTCTGTTGATTTTGTGTCCTTCCGCTTAGACTCTTTCGATTTGGACCGTTTCTTCTCGCTGGCTGATTTAGTATCCTTCTGTTTGGACTCCTTCTTCTCGCCCTTATTAGAATCTTTCTTCTCGTCTGTTGATTTTGTGTCCTTCTGCTTGGACTCTTTCGATTTGGACCGTTTCTTCTCGTCTGTTGATTTTGTGTCCTTTCGCTTGGACTCTTTCGATTTGGACCGTTTCTTCTCGCTGGCTGATTTAGTTTTCTTCTCTTTCGATTCTTTCTTCTCGACTGCGGCCTTTGAATCCTTTTCGCCTGATGATTTCTTATCTTTCTTGCAGCCCTCTATCAGTTTCTCTGCCTGTTTTTGTTTGGCGAGCATAAGACATTTCTTCTTCAAATCACGCTCTTTGCAAAAATTCCTGATCTCCTTGTCCAAACACGCCTTCTTGATGCCATCAATAAGGCACTCCATTATACTCACCATCGAATTTTTCTTCTTTTCTTCCATTCCAGCAATACTTTTACATAATTCACCAGTGCGCTTCTCAACGCATTTCTTAACGTTCCCCTTCATTCTGTCCATTTCCTTTCGCTGTTTCTCCTGACGCCGTTTCTTTGCAGCATTCGCCAGTTCCTTCTGAAATGTGGCGCAATCCTTCTCTGGGGGCTTGCTGCTCCTGACATAGGGCCGATACTGACAAATGGGCGACAGCCGCATAGATTTGGAAAGAATGCATCTTGTCAGAGGACTACACAATTGTATGAAACCGGTTAATCTTCTTAACGACATGGTTAATTTTGCGGTAAATATGTAATGCAAACGAAAAATTTAGAGGTCCGAAAGAAGGTTTTACAATTTAGTTAACCATAAAATAGAAAATTTTGACTATGTGTTTTTTTTGTGTAATTTTTTTTTTTTTTTTTTTTTTTTTACGAAACCGAAACTGGTTTAGTCAGGCTGTAAGTGTGTATGACCATTTGTATGCCAGTTTGCTAAGAAGAAAATTTTGAAACATAATCTTTGGGTAACTTGATTGATTACAATTTTTACAATTTGTAGGGAAGTTTACTTAGATCGAAATAATATTTTTACTTTCTGTCAAGCCACATGGGAGTTTTTAATACTGCCATATTTGGTTTATGTTGGATTAAGAGTTTTTAACTTTATGGTTCTCACTTTAACAACAATTTGCAAATCTTTGCCAGCAAACCTCAAAAAAAAAAAACAAAAAACAATAACAACAAAAACAACAATGGAGGGGAGAATGCAGCAGGGCAACACCTCCAGGTTTCAACCAAGCAACAGCCACAACAGGGCACACTCATTTCACTACACTGACACATACACACACAGAGTGAGAGAGAGAGCGAGTCACCGCAACGTTGACTCACCGAACCTTAAAATAGGCGGCACACACACACACACACACACACACAACCGAGACCAGGCCAGGCGAGTGGCAAGTGGCAAGTGGCAAGCGGCAGACAAACAATTTTGTCGAAACATAAAATCGAGCACAACTTAATTAAATGTTAAAAGCGCGACCGCAACGTGGCTGTGGCTGCCAAAGGTGTGAATACGAAAGGGGTTGCAAATGTTTGTAATGGGTTACTACACCTGGCTGAGAGAATCTGTTATCACACACACACACACACACACTGGAAGAGAGAGTCAGAGAGAGAGAGAGAGAGATGCTGACAGGCCAAGACAGATAGACAGACAAGAAGACAGAAGGCAACTTCATTTTTGGTGCTGGAAATTAGCAAAGCTGTCAACTGTCAGCGGTTTGAGTAAGAAAGGAGAAATATGTCCCACAAATTTCTTCAGGCAAGACAATGTGTCGTCTCACCTGCGCCTCAACACCTTAAGAGTACCCCTGTATCCTGTACCCCCAACCCAGAGCCCTCTTTACACACACACACACACACACACATGCAGTCTCTCACCACGTCATGATGAGGAAGTTGCCATACGAACTTTGCCAAGCGCTGTCAATGCGCTTGAATGCCTGGTGAGTGACTGAAGCAAGCAAGTGGGTGAGTGGGTGAGTGGGTAAGTACCTGGGAGCAGGAGTGGGAATGGGTAAGCGAGTGAGTTACAGAGGTGTGAGTGTAAATTATGGCATGTCTACTTCCGCCTAACCGCCCTTCTGCACCATCTCCACCTCGCTCCATTTTGCGTTGTTTGTAATTTGTTAATTTCCCGCATTTAGAAATTAATTTTCACTTCATGCGCCGCCAAGCAGACAACACAGCAGACAAGGCAGACAAGTTGCTGTTGCCTGTAGCCTGTACCCGTTGCCAATGCCTACCTGCCGCCCATAAGTATGCTTTAACATTTTCACACACTCCAAACAAACTTGCACGGCAATTACCAACACATTTTACACTGTGCAAACCAAACTGTAACAGTTTTCATTATTAATATTAAAAAAAAAAAAAACTTTCATAAAATAAATAATCGATTCGTTGTAAATTCTTTTGTATCGATAGCTGTTTCATTAACCACGATTAAAATTTATCGAGAGGCATACACCAACGATTAATTTAGTGTTGGTAAGTGCTAAGTAAGTCACAGGGTATTCTTTGGTTTACAAAGTGCCAAGACCCATTTGGGTTTTGTACTCCGTGAACTTTGTACAAATCACTGCAGCATATTGTTCACTGTATTTCATTTAATGCTATAAACTTGTTTTTCGGTTCATTGTTGTTGTGAATTTTTAAGCTGCGAAGAAGAAGAAATCCGTGATGAAGGCTGCTGCTGCTGCTCTGCTCGACGCGGCGTCTGTGTTTGACATGCGTTTTATATTTGTATTTTAATTGTGCACATGTGTAAAATGTTCATTTTATTGTTTCATGGAATTGTGAGCGTGAGCATGAGTGTGAAATGCTTTGAATGTGGGGCAAGTTAAAACTTTAATTGCTTTATTATGTACAAAAGAGGGACTTGACGGCCCAGTTTCAAGTGAATTGAAGGGGACATCAATCAGTTGGCCAACATTTGAAATTCAAAATTAATTGTTATTATTTTTGGCATTTTTATTTATTTTTTTTTTTTTTTGATTATGTTGCCTACGCATTTAAAGCGATGTGTTCTCAATGGATTAGCGCAATGGCAGAAATCTTTGTCATTTGTGAAAACAGTAGCGAACCCTTACTCTTTCGATCTACAACGTTTCTATTCGAAAGATGGCGACAAAGGCGACAAAAATGAGAATGAGTTGTGTATTAGTTATAAACCAGATCCATGTGATCCCACCAAGTGCCCACCAACAGAAAGAAAGCTAACTCCAATCTCAAGCATAACACGAATGAACAGGAAACGTTTATGTGCTAAGCAAAAGCTGTGCAAGAAGGAAGCCCCCAAAGTGGAGAAGAAAAAGGAGAATCCATGTGCCAAATGGAAGAAAGAATATGCCATGGAGGAGGCAAAAAGAAAAAAGGCAAAAGAAGATCGCGAAGCTGCGGTTCAGGCTCAAATAGATAGACAAACAAAAGGCTCTGACCCTAAAGCGAATGTACAGAAATGTGTAGAAAAAGAAACAAAAAGTCTTTGCCAGAAAATGGAGAGTATGAATAATAAGGAGAAGAAAAGTGTGAAAAGTGTAATGGAATGCATGGCACACGGCATTAAAAACTCCTGCGATGAGCAGAAGAAACAAAAAGAAGACTCCAAGAAATTTGAATCAAATGGAAAATGTAAAACTTCTAAAAAACAGCAAACTTCGGAGATTCAAGGTCAGTCCAAAAAGAAGCCGGAAGAAAAAGAACTGGCCAATAAATGCAAGACAAAGAAGAAAGAAAAAAACAATGTCGCAAAAGATATTAAAAAGGGCATAGAGCAATGCTTGTCGAAATCTAAAAAAGAATGCAAGAAAACTAATGACAAAGGCAAAGAGAATGCATTTAGCACCAAAATTGATTTTAAAGCTCTTATAAAATTGTGTAGAAAGCAAAAGCAATCGAAGAAATGTGAAGAGAACGGGGCTCAAGAAAATACCAACAATGACAATAAAAAAGAATTCTAAATCCTATGAAATACAACTAAATAAATATCGCTAAATCGAAAATATTATAAAAAAAAACGGATTGTCCAAATAAATTTTGTGTGGTTTTATATTTTTACCACAAAAATGAAGACAAATCATGTAAATGGTGGAAAGCGCAAAAGGGAAAAACTATTGTTCTATCAAAGATGATGGAAGGGGAATTGTGTGAGTGTGTGTGTGTGTGTTTGTGTGTGGGTGCTAGGCGCAATTATGGCAGTTTGCTCATTCATCAAGACAAGACGTCATCAAGAGAGTGTTTTTTTTTTCTTATTCTGTTTTGTTTCTCTCTCTCTCAACCATACAGCTTGTCTTTGCTTGAGTCTGTCTTTGTCTGCCCATGTTATAGCCTCGATTTGCGGTCGCCATTGTCATTGTCACCTCGACATAGACATAGTTGCTAAGGAGTTATGCCTTGCCTTGCCTTGCCTCCTCCTTCTTGCCCATTCATTCATTCAGTCATTCATCCATTCGTTCGTTCGTTCGTTCGTTGGTTGGTTCGTTCAGTCATTCATGCACTCATTTAGACATTTGCTGCGCATTTGGCATTGTCAACTATGAATTCTACCCACTCTCACTACGTCAAGGTTTATATTTTTTCATTTGCTCCTGATGTTCCTGGTGCTGGTGCTGCTGTTGATTGTTGCACAAGGATTTGTCAAGGATAAAACACTCGAGGGCAGTCAGTCGACATTGTCGTTGTGTAGTCGTTGCCGTTGCCCTTCCTTCATCATGATTACGTTTATGATTATGTTGCGACAGTGGTTCTTGCTCTCTTCAGCATCTACATTATGCAATGCTGAGTTTAAGCCCCCCCCCCACCAATGCCTGATACCTTGTCTGAGCTTGGTTAGGTGGGCGTTGGGTGGGTTGGGTGTTGTGTGGCATTATAAAACTGTTATTGATTTTACTATAAGAGATGCAAGCACTCTACCGAATGCTGTTTGCTGTGAGTGCATAAATGTGTCTGGCCTTGGCTATGATATTCTTCCAACTAGTTACTGCCATATTATACTATAATTTTTGTATGCTTAAAAGCAATTTCATCTTTAATGTGTCAGTTCGGCGGAAATGATGGTTATAAGTGACCATGGATGATAAGTAGTTTGCAATTTTGTAACCTTCAATGTCTTAGCAGGAATTTAATCAACGTTTTCTTTTTTTTAATAATCTTTTGTCTTCTATAATAACTTTTTTTAATATGAAAGCGTTTAAAGAGAAGGTAGAAATGACAACTTAATGTAATGAACCATTATAAATTTAATAAGTTTCATTTTAGCTTTCTATGGTCCTCTTTTTTTAAGTATTTAAGTGAAGAGAAACAGTTTTCCGGTATTGAAATTTTTTAACTGAAATTGAACTCTTTCATGATTTATTTTTTTCTACCTTAGCTTCTTTCTGTTATATTTCTTACAATCTTTATAGGAAGACCTATTTAATATTTAACCTCAACTTTGTTTTTATTTGCCACTTTATTTCCGTAAAAAATTCTAGTTCAATTTATTGTTATTTTTGTCTAACGAAATTTCGATTTTGAATAAGGTAAACAAACCAACTATTTAAACGTTTTGCATCATTTTGGTTTTGGCAAATAATTTGTCTGCAACTAACCATAGAAGCCAGGCAGATGGGGAGGAAGAGAGAGAGAGAGAGAGAGAGGGGGAAAATGGCAAAGCGACAGAAATGACAACGACAACATAGACACACAACGACTGTGGTTTGGCAATTTGTGTGGGCGTGGCATGTGGTTAGTTAAACAAAAATGCTGCGGCTGCCGCATAACATACAGAAACCTGAACAAAAGTTTCAAAACTGGGTCAATGCATTTGGCAACAGAACTGTCGCCCGAAAAAGGGAAACATTCAGCCAACAGTCAGCAACCAAGCCAAGACATATTAAAGCCAAATTATGTAGCATACTTTACAGCGAGTCAAAGTTCAACAACGACAGCAAGTTGTGGTAAGAGAAGGACAAGGAGAGAAAGAAGAAGCAGTGAATGTAAATGTAACGTTGTCTTGAAAACACTTGAGAAAAGTTTTGTGCCCGCCTGAGCTTTAACTTCCGAGAGGCTGAAAAGATTTCCATCTCTCCAGCCAGCCAGCCAGCCAGCCAACCAACCACCCACCTGTTCCGCTTGATTGTACTTCCCTCTTCTCGCCCTCATCATGAAAGGTTAATGACGGCTGCTGTCAGCGGCGAAGGTCAGACTCTCACACCCAGAAACCTCCCCCCATTTCTCTACCCATTTTTCGCTTTGTCTTTTCCCTGCTATTCCCTCATGATGGTCCTTTGTTGGGTCAAGCATGCAGCAGGTAAAAGTTTCATTTCATGGGCCCAAAGTGTAACAAAAATAGCTGGGAATAAAGCGCGACCTGGGGGTACATGTACAGGAGGACGAGGAGGAGACGGAGAAGGCGGCAGGCTAAAAAGAGCGCGGAGTGAAGTGGAGTGGAGTGTGCTAAATAGCAGGTCCAGGTTGCCCGGTGGTGGCCCATGGTGGGGCGATGAGCGTAAAAGTTAAATGAAACGAAACACGTTAATGGCCTCTGAGAGCTGCTGCTTCAGCTACTCCAACTCCCTTCCGCTTTTCCTCTTCTTGCTGCTGCTGCTGCTGGCGACAAGAGACGGAGCCTGAGCCCGAGCTCTGGCATAGCTGAAAGTGAAATTTTTGTTCGTTAAACAAGTTGGCAGCCCGGTCTGCTTAAGTAGCGATAGATAAAGAGCGATAGAGGAAAGTCACAGACAGACAGACAAAGACAGGCAGCAGCAAAGAGGCAGAGAGAGTAATAAAATGATATCGTTGGCTTAGTTAAGTAGCAATAAGCAAAAAATAAAGGTAGATAGGTCGGTCGGTCGGTCGGTTGATAGGTGGGCAGGCGTTCGCAACAAGAGTTGGCCAACAAAAACCAACTAACAACAGAAAAAAAAAACTCACCATCGTTGCCGGCTTACAGTCTCTCACTTAGCTCTCAATCACGACATTTCAGTCGGGGTTATTAGGTTATTTAGGCCTACGCTTTGGCCAAACTTGGTCATTAAAATGAAATTACATTGTATTAGGTTACACACATACACACACACACAGACATACAGACGCAACTACATTGACGTTTATACAATTTGGCATCAAATTGAGTTACAAGTGTAAAATCAACATGGAAATTAAAGTTGCAGCTTTAAGGCTAATCTCTTAATATGCAGCAACTTAAAGGCTATTTTCAATTGATTTAATATTTTAACTGTGTTTATGTGTGTGTGTGTGTGTGTGTGTGTGTGGTGTGGGATGGAAAGGAAAACATAAAGAAGAGAAAAGCAAAGGAAGTAAAAGTAAGAAAAGAATTATGTATCACTTCGTTACGACTTACTTCCACTTAATTTATTTTCACTTGCTTTTTACATAGGGAAAAATTGTAAGGCAGAACGAATGGCGGCAACTTTGTTGCTGTTCTCCTTCTTCTTCTTCTTCTGTTGGTTGGTTGTTGATGGCAGACAGAAAAGAAACAGCAAAGAAAAGAAAAGAAACGGAACGAAGCGAAACGTAACGTAACGAAAGAAGGCAAGTGCAGAAAGAAGTCATCCAAAAAGAAGGCGCTAGGCAAAGGGCCACAGAAAATGCTTCAAAGAGGCAAGCAGGCAGTAGGCGAACAGTTATTTCGAAAAGTCTGCAAACAGTAAAATGTTAAAATCTATCCGACGTAAGCAAAGAATTGCCTTATTTTTAGGTGTTATTTTTGTCGACTAAAGCCGATAACTAATAGAAATAATACAAGAGAAATTGTTTTGAGCCTTCAAATAGTCGAGTATGCTGTACATACAATGTTATCGGAAATTATGGATATGCAAAAATTTCAATAGATTTACAATATTTATCGATTTACTTGCCCTCGTTAATTTTTTTAACTGTTTACTCTCAATAACCAATTTACGGGATTTAAAAAACAAATTTGGAAACTCAGTTGAAAATTTAAAATTTTATATAATTTCCTCATTTATATATATCGATAATCGAAATTGATAACATTTTTTATTGCTTAATAATGAATATGATCCTAGATTAGACTTTTTGCTTAAGGCATCAAAATTATCGACTTTTAGGACTTAAAGTTATTAATGAAAGAGCCAACAATCGTTCTCTATATATCGATTTTGGCTATCGAAATGACAACACGTTAAATTTGAAAGCCTTTGAGACTTTGTGTCCAATTGAATAAACAACTTTGTGCAAAAAAATGGTTTCTTTTTTTTTTGAAAAAATATTGATTCCTTTGAAAGCAACATTGATTGAATCATTTTCCGCCATAGACAAACTTCTCTCGTTCACTGTTTGGCAAACGAGAGAAAAAAAGTAAATGGAAAAAACGAAGCATTTCAGCCAGATTCAGTCTGGGTCTGGTCAAAGCCAAACGATGGCCGCAGGCGTCAACAAGAAAAACAACAAGTATCCAGCAACAGCTACAACAAATTTGGCGCCCTGAAAAGGCATTTGACTTTGCATTTGTGCAGCTGGGCAAGTGCAGCTCCACTCTCCGTCTCTTTCTCTCGCTCTCTCTCTCTCTCTCTCTCTCTCTCTGTCTCAGTGTTTGGTTACTAGTCGCTTGATTCTGTTTCTGGTTGCCGCCTACCCCACTATCTCCCTGAGCTCGGCTCTCTTTTTGCGCTTCGCAAATGGTTTTTGGCCTCTTCACACCTCGCGTTTTGTTCGTTTCGCCTTTCAAGTGCCCGGCGCATTAATTCTCAGGTGTGCAATTTACTGTGCGGCCAATTTTTGTTGGCAGTGAAAGGAAGGAAGCCGCCGCCAGCGTCTGTTTCGTGTTGACCACACACAGGCTGGCCAACCGGCCGTTCCGGACTGGCTGAGAGTGAAGTAAAGTGGTATGGAATGGAGTCCTCTGAGTGGGGTTAGGTTGGAGTGGGGGAAATTTAAAACGGAAGTGCGCGTTTTATGCCCTTTTTGGCTTTTATTGTTAGCCAGGTTTCCGCTTTGAGCGTTACCAATTCTCGTTTTCTTCCCCCCTTCCACCACCTGGGCAACACATTTCCAAGCACACGAAGCGTCTTTTCTTGTTTAAGCTCACGCAAATACGTTTCAAAAGAAAGTCTTTAAGATACACCAACTTTTCATGAAAAAATATACAAACTTTCTCAATAGACTTACTACATTTGCTATGCCATGTTTAACAGCAAAGAGTGAAAGAACTAACTTCTCTCTCCCTCTCTCTCTGTTTCTCTCTTTCTCTCTCTCTCTCTGTCTCCGTCTGTATGGCCAGCCAAATGGCGGCGACTATAATTTTTGGGCACACAACAAACGCCAAGAAGGTTGAGGGAAAGGAGAAGAGTAAAAATGCAACTTGAAAAAGTTTTAATAATTGCATTTTCCACAAGCACAGCTTCAACTTTAGCTTAGTGCACATAATAAACTTCACGATGAACTAAAGGAACTGGACATAAACCCCGAGTTCGGTTCACATCCTTTTTCGCAGCCCGCAGCCCGCATCGTCATCATCAACATCATCGAGACAATCAGCTAGCGAGAGAGAATAGAAGAGGCGATGACTGGGCCACAAAAAAAAAACAAAAAAAAAAAACCAAAATAGTATATACCGAAAATGTAATTCACTAGCCAACATACAAAAGTCGAGTTTTAAAATAAACTTGCCAGGGCTGAAGCTTCTTCTTCTTGTTCGTATTCTTCTATATTTTTCTTTCTCTTCGCTCGTTATAGCGAAAAAGGCGTGTGGGCGTGTCTCCAGCACTTGAGGCACAAAAGGCGCATTTTATATAAAAGAAAAGTGGCTAACTAAGTCGCAGACTCGACGCGACTCAACTCGTCGTCGGTCGGCATCACCGCCATCGCCATCGCCATCATCGTCATCATGATAGTTGCAGTTCTTTCTCTAAGTGGGCAAGACTCTTGAGTGTCCTTCTTCTGCCTAACCCCCACGCCCCTCAGCCATGCATGCCAAGACACGCGATGCGGTTCTCTAGCTGATTTGTAGACCAAAAAAAAAAAAAAATAAAATAAAAGCAAGTCAATGTGAATTTAGGGGAAAAATGGTAGGAAAGCATAAGCTTGTTTTCCTTTGGTTGGCCCAAACACAAAAAGTGTTGCCTATTTTTTGGGGACACACATTTTTATGCAAAATTAAAGCAAATATGGGTATTAAAGGCGCAAAGTTTCCTAAAGAACTTATAATTAGCTGTCAATTGGTTGGAGAAACTTCAAAAGCAGTTTGTGTTACTTCAATTGAATATGTATAAAAAAAACTTTATAATTTTGTGACTAAGAAAAAAAGGTGACAAACTATGAAAAAGTTGGGAAATATGGAAGTCTTCAGCATGAAAATTCACTAACCAACTTCATCTCTGTATACAAATGAAACTATTTCTTAAGCCACGAAACAAGTAAATTCAAAAAAAAAATTAATTATACTCTATTTATGTAAATACAAAAAAAAATTCTTTTTCTCTCTCTCAAATTATCAGAATTTGTATGTCCAGCAGAAGCATTGAGAATATATTTAAATTTTCAAGAATCACAAGAATGTTCAACATGCTATCACATTGCATTTCAAATTATCAACATCAACATCATCATCAACATCATCATCATCATCATCATTGTCATCATGATGTTCTTCTCTTTATCATCGGCAGCATCATCAACAGCAGCAGCTTCCTCTGTCCATACAATTCCAGAGTTTATTAGATATGAAATATGCTTCATTTACTTCGCCATGCTGTTGCCCATCTACTTAGATGTTATTGAGAGAGAAGCAAGTTGCGCTTTTAGCATGACAAACACGTAGCAAACGCATATTCAGCTTAAATACATGAGATAAAAATGTTGGACATTAAACCTAACAGCGCCAGGGAGAGCCAAAGATGATGGAATAGGAAGAATGGTACGCTGGCTTCCAATGACTAACAAGGGAAATCGTTTTGCCATATATACGTAGATATAGATAAATTCTGTACTTGAAAAAAAGAAAAAAAAAATGTGTATATATACCTGACAAATTTCACGCTCAACTTGAAATCCGAAATTGAAATGCTTTAAAATATCCAACAATTTTTTTTCACCCCGTAGTAGTTGCAGCTGCCAGGATAACGACTACAGAGAGAGAGAGGTGTGTGTGTGTTTATGCATGTGTTGGTGGGCAAACATTTTTATGCAAAAATATTTTGCATGTCACTGCCAACTGGATGGGTGCGGATAAGGGAAATAGGGCGAAGCATGCAAGTCGAAAAGGAGGAAGACGAGGAGAAGGGAATGTGTGTGTGTGTGTGTGTGTGTGTGTATTTGCCACAGACTTTTGCATGCATAACAAGTCAGCAAGACGACGAAGCGGACAGATCGACCGGGCGACCGACCGACCGACCGACAGACCGACCAACAAACAAACTGGGGAAGGTTGCACAAGGAAAAAGGAAAAGGGGGCGAAGGCTGCCGGTAGCCGCACCGGAAACGCATACAAAAACTTTGGCGGTGGCGCATTTCGTAATCTTTGCAAATAAACGCGTGAAATTCCAAGGCGCACCACACTGAAACATGCCAAGGCGATGGTGCACAGCACGACGATGGTCGAGACGAGGCGAGGCGAGGCGATGCGAGGCGAGTCGAGTCAAAAGAAGGGATCCGTTGAAAAGGGGGGAGACGTGACCGACGGCGATGCCAGTTGGCCGACATGTGCTCACCATTTTTGGCATACAGCTCACACGCGAAATTGCGCATGCAGATTAAAATTCTTGAACGCGTATTTCCGTTTCCGTTTTGTACACAGAGCAAGACAAGAAGGGAAAGGGAAAGATAGAGAGAGAGAGACCGACAGTTGAAGCCAAATGCCGGGCATCTGGTTTTACTTCATCTCAATTTCCATCTATGCTTGTTGTGCTAGTAAGTTTTCCCGCTGCTTGTTACACGCATATGACTTTTCGATGGGAAATGCAACCTTGAGATGACCCTGAGTCTGATGCAAATATTTGCAGTGAAATTTAAAATGAAGCAAATACTATTTAAAATGAACAAATCAAATTTGGTGTCCATAAAAAGAGGTCAAAGGGGTTAATAATAGGCGTAGAAAGCTATGGAAGATATGGATATCGATTTAGCTATTGATTTCTAAAAACACTTATCGAAGGTAAAATTAAAAAATTAGCTCAGCGACTTTTTCTTCAGTTGAAGATTTCGAAGTAACTGAACTAATAAATCTTCAGTGGAGTTTCTTAAGGAACTGGAAGTAAGAATGATGCATATATATTCCATATTGGCACAAATGTATGTATATAGCTTGTATTTATTATCAGCCTGGAAACTCATAAGCTCAAAATGTGGCATTGAAGAACGCATATTGCTCATACGCCCCATTGCCTCAACGAGATTCTAAGCTTAAAATCTTGTTTTAGTTTACAAACTTGAACAGAAATATTGATATGCAGGCCGAGTCATCGGTTTTGCCAAAAATGCCCAGGGTCAGCATGGGCCAACCTCCTACACCATAGCCATCTCTTTCTCTATCTCTCTCTCCCTCTCTCTCTGGCATTGCCCAAAACGCACATCAAATAAAAGAAATGGCTTTGTTTGCTGCATGTGGCATAGAATATCAAGCTGATAGCCTTAGGATGAGAATGTGTATGAGTAGGATGAAGAGGCTGTGTGTGTGTGTGTGCGAATGTGTGTGCTGGCGCATAAATAATGTGACCTGCCTGACTGCGATTATCTGTGAACTATTTTTCACACGTTGCCGGCATACAAAGTGGAACCATTCGTTGCTTCTTTCTTTCATTTTCCTTCTTTTCTTTTTTTTTTTTGTTCGTTGGTGTTTTTCTTTTTTTTCCTGTGGTCCAGAGAATATATGCGCTGCTTGGCCTGCTGAGGCCACTTGGTCCATTCATTACAAGCTACATATGTGCGCGGGGGTAACTTTCCACACACACACACACACACATAGAGAGAGAGAAATATATTTATATAGGATTTTTGGATTGTACTTACATTGTACTAAAATAATGAACAATAATATCCAGAGGCGTCGATCAAATGTCGGTCTCATGACTTCATCACTTA
The DNA here is from genome assembly GCA_024703675.1 of Drosophila nebulosa. Lineage (NCBI taxonomy): Eukaryota > Metazoa > Arthropoda > Insecta > Diptera > Drosophilidae > Drosophila > Drosophila nebulosa. The sequence continues at coordinate 7,172,641 of CM045725.1, read as the reverse complement.
TCCCGGGAATTGTTGTGGATTGGATTTATCTTAAAGCAGACGCTCTAACTCAGCCTTCAATTGGTACATGTGTCTGAAAGATAAAGAGCAATACAAACGTTAACAAATGCAGTTTAAGCCAATTAAATTTAGACTTCAAAACGTTGCCAGGGTCAACAGTTGGAAGCAAAAAAAAATCTTTAAACACAAAAAAAAAAAGGTAAAAAATTAACAACTGTTTGCACATGAAATTAATTAATTTTCAACAGAAAAGGCAACAAAAACTTTTTGTTGCATAACGTTAGGCGGATTAACTGTAGACAGCCAGCGAGCAAAAGAGACAGCAAGACAAAGTGTAACAGTCAGACAAACACAGAGAGAAAGAGAGAGAGAGAGAGACATAGAGGGGATAGAGACATCAGCGGAACACAAAAATTTTCGACAGCATTTTGTCTGCAGTGTTTGAAGTACTCGGCAAACAAAGCGACAGATGAGTGAGAATAGACAGAAAAAGAGGTTTTAGAGAGATTGGCAAGGCAAAGGGATAGAGGATTTTTTGGAACGTGTGAGCATACTTTTCGGCATGCCTGTCTGTGTGTGAGTGTTTGTCTGTGTGTATATATGTGTGTGGGCAGCGACAAAAGGCAAACAAAATTAGCAGCAAAGCTGACGTAAATTTTAACGAATTGACGTTGTCCGGTTGCCAGGACTCGGGAATCCTTCATAACAGAGAGCTTGATTATGCAGCACAGTTTAAGCCAGACAAAGTGCCAAAGATAGCGAAAGAGTGGTAAAGAGAGAGAGAGAGAGAGAGAGATAGAGACCAAAGAGACACAATGTTGCAAGAGATTTTACGCCACGAATTCCAAGTCAGCCAAAGTCAGTATCAAAGTTTTACAACTTGTTTTGTGGTCAGTAAATTCCATTACCTAACATCAGGCATAACAACCAACCAACTAACAGAAGTTGACAAGTTCAATATTTCTCATCCTGTGCAAATTATTTACTTGAAAACGTTTTTCCAATCACTTTCCCGTTGCCGTTTTTCTCGCTTGCCGCTCTTTTGCCTTTTGCTTTACTTTTCTGTATGTTTCATAAAACTTTTTCATTTAGAAAGTCATAAAAACTGTGTAAAAATCCCCATAACTTTACAAATAAATTGAAATTTAATTAATGAGAAAAAAAAGTTAATAAACTCTTAATGTACAAATTTATGTTTTACAGTTATATAGACATTTAATTAGTTGCCTAGGGAAATCGGTTCTTGTGAAAAATAATTGTTAAGTGAAGTTCTAGTATATTAATTGAAGCAAACTGCTAAAAATGAGACAAATTTAAAAGTTTCCTGGACATTTTCGGATCTAGCCGTAAAGTTCTGTTAACTGATTTGAAAGCAGTAATTAAGATCTGGGCAAAATAGCATCTTGTTTGCCAATAAATAAATTCTACATAAATAGAGAGGATACGAAATTAGTGATTTAAAGAAATCCTTTCAAATAAAAAATCTTGTTAATCTAAATTTTGTGTTAATCAGCAAGAGAAAACGAGTCTATAATTTCCAAATTAGATGAATCACGCTAGGAACAATCGGTTCTAGTGGAAAAAACTTTCACATTCCTTCATCAATTTAAATCAAATGGCTAGTTAAAGAAGGTCTGAACTATTGTATACCCCTTGCAGGTATTTTGTGTTTCTATTTATTAACATATAAATGTCAACATTTTTTTCTATTTTTTTACCATAATTGGTTTTTTGGCTGATTGTACCTATGGGACATATATAATATTTATATGATATTCATGAGTATACTAAACTAACAAGTTTCAATGTTTATAAAAATCGCTTGAAAAAAGAAAGTTATTGGTTTAAAACTGAATTATTGACCGAAAGTTTCTATGGCAGCTATAAGATATAGTGGTCTGATTGCAACAAAATGTGGCAATACACATAAGCAGCGAGTTTGGCCTTGAAAAGTTACGAGACGAAAAAGTTTTTCCTACTGAGACAAATTTTCGAGTGATAGAAACTATGGCAGCTATAGTGCCCCGATTTGGAAACTACAAAACCTCTAGCTTCCTACCTCAATAGACATTTAGAAAAATAACTTTTGACGGTCTTAAACAGACAGATATACAAACGGACGGACAGACATGACTTTATCGACTCAGCTTCTCATTCTGATCAACAATATTGACCAATTTTCAAGTACACAAGGGTATTAAATTAGGCAAAGTTTTTTAGTAAAGTGGCATTGTCTTAAAAAAAACTAATAATAGGCAAAGACTCCAAAGGCTTCCTTGCAATTTCCTATTTAAATCCATTGAATACATGAAAAAGTGGAGTCTTTTCAATACAAATTCTCAGCTTAAATTAAAGTTTTAACTTTGTTGTGGATTTTAACTATATTTTCAAATCAAACAATTGACTTTGTACTTACAAAAAGACTTTTAACAAATAACCATTGCCAGGAAAACAAAAAAACCCTGTGAATATGATGAAATGACCTAGAAATTTGAGCTACAATTTGATGTGGCCAGTAAAGCACTTGAAACTAGAATGGAAACTGGAGTTGTAATCGCAATAACAACAGCAACAATGACATGGCATTGGGTAAACATATCACGCGATCAATTTGTCAAACAAGCAAAGCAACATAAATGAAGTAACCGCTGCAATGACACACACACACACACACGCACACAGTCGCACATACATATACATACATTGAACACAAATGACATGGATGGGAAGTTGGGTGAGGTAGGTGGTAGCCATTGTGGCCAACAAAATTGACAGCAAGAGCAACGGCATTTGACGCACATCATCAATATGTGACTCTGTATCCCTGTCTCCACGTCGCCCTCTTCTATGTATGTCAACCCCTGGCATTGTTGTTGCTCTTGTTTGGAGCTTATGACATGTCACACAGCTGTCATTATGCAAGACGAACCGAACCGTACTGAACCGTAGTGAACCAACTAAACACCAAACACCAAACTCAAACCCAAACCCAAACCCCATGGCCAAACAATCAAACAAGGCCCAGTGACAAACTATTACATGGCAATTGTTTGTTAGATGAAATTTTCGTTAAGGAAGAAGCTTGAACCTGGCAACCTGTGATGATTTGGCTGATGATGATAGAATGGGAATGAGATGAAATGTGATATAAGTTTTTCTGTCTGTCTTTTCTATATATATTTTGTATATAATATATCTCTATATGACAGACAATGATGATGGGCCTATAAATCAAGCACATGGCACACAATATTTGACGCCATAACAACCAGTTGCCAGTTGCCATCCAGTCAGTCAGCCCAACCCAATGGATCGTACCATTCAGCCCATTACAGACAGGTGTCGTTAGGCACTTTAGACAGAGACAGAGAGAGAGAGAGAGAGAGGGAGAGAACACAAAAGGAGAAAGGTAACCATAGAATATTTTTCTCACGTGCCGTGCAAGTATTTACAAACAAACACTTAAAACATGTTGCGGCCCTTATTTATTGTCAAAATGTTAAGTTAAAGTTGGCATGCTGAAAAATAGATTTAAAAAAAATCTTACTTCACCTATAAACTAAAAATTATATATTTAACTAAAATTAAATTTAAGGTAAACCAAATTTAAGCAGAATTGCAAGGGAAAGCTGCACATTTTGGCTTGGCCTTAGCTGAATCACAATCAGCTTATATACCCACACAAATTTTATTTCTTTAAACTAAATTCCTCTAAAAATATATATGAAATGTTTTTATATAAGAAAATGTTGGCAGAGTTTGATCACACAAGAGAGAGAGGGGGAGCAAAAAAAAAAAATAAAAACTAAAAGAAAAGCGAAATCAAGAGGAGTAAAAATGTAAACATGTCTCATCAATTTTTAAGCTATGAATTATATAAATTGTAAGCAGCTTATCTGCGATATTTGCTTCACTCACACACACATACACACACAGACACGCACACTACTTTAAAAGGCAGCTGCACTTTTAATCCTTATTGACTTTGACCCACTTGTTTAAACCAGCTTCAAACATAAAAATATAAAAAAAAAACAGGGAAAAATAAATAATAATGAAATATATATAGGATAAAATAAAAATCTATATAACAAACCAATTATGAGCAGCTTACAAGCATTTGTTATTGTTCTTATTGTTGTTGTTTTCGATAGATAGAAATTTCCCAATTAAAATGAAAGCATAAACAAAATAAACCAAAACTGCCACACACACACACACACACATAAAAAGGAGAAAAACTATATAGATATTAAATATATATTACACCACAACTATGAAAAGAATTTTTGCCGTTTGTTCATCATAACAATAATGATGATGATGTGCTGATGGTGATGATGATGATGATGATGAAACAAATGATTATAATCATGATGATGGCAATAAATGCCAATGGTATGTAAATTTTTGCCAATTTACCGCAACAATGCCAAACTTTATAGTGTAGCAAAAGGTTAAAAGGAGAGAAATCATTGCATATCCTGGAAACATTTTCTGGGGTTAACCGCAAAAACAGAAGACCACAGACGAAAAGCGAGCCAAACGAATCAATGGCACAGAGAAGGGCGGGCGGTTGTAGATGAAGCAGTCAAGTGATGAGTGAAAGAGAAAGAAATAAATTAAATTTACAAAATACAGAAAAAAAAAACAACTACAACTGAATGGAGTTGTAGCAACTTTTATATACTCTTTACAAGGAGATATATTGAGATATTAACTTTTATCAAAGTCGTCGTTAACGAAAAATGGAATGTCAATCGGCAGTCTTTGAGGATATAAAGGTAAAAAGAAAAAGTAAAAATAATTTAGAAAAACTAGCACATTTTTGTAGAACAATATTGAAAGCAAAAGTTGTTTTCAGGATAGGATAGTAAAAGTGAAATGCATCCAACATTAAGGTCACTTTGGGTGAAACAAAAGTTGAGAAAGTTTTTTGAAAAGCCAAATTCTATCATCAGAAGACTTGCCATCATCACTAGAACTAGTTAAGAATTTTAACTAAACAAAGCAAAAAACGAGCCCATAACTAGTGAAAGTTTATGGTCTTCTGACTGAAATTTATGTATAAACAAATGTTTAATGAAGTTTATCACTTTATTTCCATTTTTCTGACTCTTCAGCGATCTCTTTGTTTTATATTTGGCCGCTATGATTAATCCATTTAACTTGTCGTTAATCCACTTTAAAAGGGGCAGTTCGCACAATACCAAGTTGCCTTAATCTAAAACTCTTTACAATTCTATTGATTTCGTTTAGGAGTTATCTATCCGTTTAGGAGTTACATATGAAATTCAACAGTCTTTGGGCCGTTTTACTATTACCAAAAATCGAATCCACGTTTTATAAATAAGTTTAGTCTTCACTTTTTTAGCTTTAAAAATGCTAGTCAAAGGGAACATGCTCTTTTTCAGTTTGTGTATAATAAGAAATATTCTTTCAATGGCAACTTCATTTATGGCTTTAAATGGCTACAACTCCACAATTAAGAGAAATTGACTTTGAGTTGATGGAATAATGGAGCTAAAAGTGTGGGTGGTGGGTGGAGAGTGGGTGCTGTCATTGGTGGGTAGAGAGAAATGTTATTCCACTGCGGTTGGCCTCATTGATTAAGCAAATGAAATGCAAAATGAGCAGCAAAAAATAAAAAAAAATAAAAAAATACAGAAACCGTCAACGGACTGAATGTTTGGTTTAATGTTTTTATGTTTTTTTTTTGGAATTTAATTTTAATTGCATTTGCGGGTGTAACTAATGTCAGGGTTTAATTTATGATTTTTGAAATATTTGTTGGACTTTAATTGCCCTAAATGGGCGCACACAAATTCGAACTCTCTCTCTCTCTCTCTCTCTCCCTGTCTTTCTCTCGATTTCAAAATGTAAAAACAATGCCACAGCTGACACTTGGCTTGGAACCTTAATCAAAGGCAACACTAAGCTAAAATGGAGGACCTAAAGGTACAAATGCAAAGTTAAACAACTTCGACACAGGGTGGCCGCAGTAGTTCATTGGTTTTGGCATGCGGGCATAGAAACGGAGAAAGAGTAGGACCCTAGAGCATGGTGCTGGAGAGGGAGAAGGAGAAAAAGAAGGCGATAGAGAAATGGTTGGGTGGTTGGGGCTGTGACTTCCCTCCCTATCGCAATTTCCACATCGACGCGCTGTACAAATTTTTCTTTTGTCTTCTTCCGCCTCACCGCCTCCCCACGGGTCCTGTCCCTGTCCCCCCCCATTTGACTTATGTGGGCCCGAGTGTAGAAACAAATGTGGCAAGCACAAAAGTCAACATATTGAATAATGATTGGTAGGCAAAACGAAGGGGCGAATTGACTTTCGCACACTTTCGCCTTTCTCTTTGCTAACCCCCTCTCCCTCTATTTTTTTTCTTTGTCTTGTGTGTGTGTGGTTGTGTGTATTTTGTATTGTCTGTTGTCTATTTCCCTTTTGGTGTTTCGTTTGGGCCATAAATTTTTAAGGGTATAGAAGCGACTAAAAACAAAAATTAATGATGTGACTTTGCATACCCAGTAATTTATTGTCTAGCAGGGCATATTTAGAGCCCCCAAAGGTATGCAATGCTTTTTGAAAAGGCTTTGAAACTCGATTGGTAATCATAAAAGCAAAAGTGCGGCTATATTGCACTTCTCTTATCTCTTTGTCCTCTAGGACATGTGCTTATGTGCTATAGCTAGCCATCTATGAAAAATTGACCACTAGGTGGCGCTAGCCTGTTCATTTAGACACAAAACTAGATTGATTCCCTGAAAAAAAAATCATTAGAAGGTATCTCCTGTTCGATTTAAGAAACTAAAGCTTTGAATTTTGTATATTACTCTTGTTCAATTTTAATCGAATTTTTTCTCATGTGTGTGTGTGTGTGTGGCCATGTGGGTGTGTTTGTGTCCGATAAATACTTCCATGGCAATTGATTGATTTAGCCAAATGGGATTTGTGATTAATTGGATTCGCTTTTTTTTTGCAAATTTAACTTAGAGAGAAAGAGAAAAAAGTTAAAAAAATAAATTTAAAGCCATTTCAGTTATCAATGCCAACTAAAGTAGACTAAAGTCAAGTCAAATCGAAGCCAAGACAATGCCAACTGGCAATGACTGACTGACAACTGGCCCGATGCCATGTGGGTTACCTGGGTTGGGTTCAATTGAAATTGAAATGGCTTGGAAGCCACATCATGCGGCGACATCTGGTCCGGGTAAGGGTCCGAATCAGAAGGCCGAAGCCAAAGAAGCGACCAAACAATCAACCAAACGAAACGTCGGCAAGTCAACTGGTTGGTTATACTCTGGGCTTAACCCAGATAACGTTTAAAGAAATCGTTGGCGAGGGCAAAGAGATACAGAGAGAGGGGGAAGAGAAAACATGGAACATTCATGCAAAAATGGCAAACATTTTCATTATTGATTTGCTTAAATTGGTAAAAACTAAGTGACTCATCTACAAACAGTAAAGAATATCTTTTATTTATTATTAGAACTTTTAAGTTTAATCAATGTAAGATAGAATTTGAGTATTTGTAAAATTTATTTAAGTTTCAAAAGAAGAACAGTTCCTCTAAGAAGCTTAAGCGAAGACAAGTAAGAGATAGAAGACAAGAAAATAAGAGTAGTACTAAGAAGACAAGTAATTAAATAAAATATTCAATACTAAAGCTAATCATCGCTAACTGCTTGGGCTATGGAATTTTCTTTAATTAAAAATAAAAAACGGTAATAAATCAATCGAAAATATAAAAAAAAACTTAACATTTAAATTTACACTTGTTAAACTATAATAATTTTGACATTCTGCGCCGTAAAGTCGTTCAACTTGTCTGCTGTTTGCAATCCCATTTGGCAAATGATAGTTTATTTATGATTTCAGTTAGTGCTCATCTTTAGGCTAAAATTCTACAATTTTTTTAATAATTTATGCCCACATAATTGCCGCCTCTTCCGCTTTTAGTCTGCTCTATCTATTACACAAACCTTTTCACATATGCACACACACACACACACACACAGAAATACACACACTTAAACATACATTTTCAATGTGGCCAATCAACGAGATAGGCGAAATGCGGCCCATTGCTATGCCAGAGTGCGAGAGGGAAAGAGAGATAGTTGCCGCCTAAAACTATGCAACATAAATTTTTCACATGCCTACATAACAATGATTGCCATTGTTTTGTCTATGTGTGTGTGTGTGTGTGTGTGTATATGTTGTATGTTGGCCGAGTTGTTTTGTTGATTTACTACTGACCCGATTTTGTCGGCTTGTCAACAACAATGCGCGAATGTCACCCACCCACTACCATCAGAGAGAGAGAGAGAGAATTTGTCGCCCCTAAACTATGGCCAACAAATAGTTACATTTTGGCACCCGCACACAAAAGGCAACAATAACAACAAGAAAAAGTGCAGAAACCCGAAAAAAAGCTACAGCTAAAATGCATTGCATAACTTTAGACGGCGCTACATATGCAAGCCATTGTTTCATGGCGTAAGCAGGCATGTAACAGACATGCCATGCCCCCCTAATGCCAAAACCAGCCCCCACTCACCCTCGAATCGCCTACACCCACTCTGCTCTGGCCTGCTGCTCCTCTTTAACCTATCCGTTTAAAGTTGAAGGCATGCCAACGCCTAAAGTTATGCACTAGAATGCTTGTTTTTTTTCTCTCTCTCGCTCTCTCTCTCTCTCTTATTCTTCTTGTTTTATTTCCACTCTGTCGGAAATTTTTGTGCTGTTTCATGTTCTTCTTGGGTTTCGCTAGCTTCCTTCCCTCCTATCATCCTGTTGCTTTCACTCTTTCTGTGTGTGTGTGTGTGTCAAAAATTGTTGCATATTTTGTGGCGCATGTGTTGCCATAATTTGGTTACATGTTTGACTTGCATAAGGTTCAGTTTTTTTTTTGTTCGCATTTTCTTTAAGCGTGCAGAGGAAGTCAGGGGGTTGAGTAGCTAAATTTAAAGCATACATTCTGGCGCTGGCAAGTTTAATTTGACATATTTGTCTGTCAGTTTTATGGGGAAGCAGAGAGTGGGGTGAACAATTTCCTTAGATATTGGAAAAATGTCAATGTGCTGTACGAATTGTGTCAATTTATATGCGAGCTTTTGGCCACTCCTTACCCCTCATCTATCATCCCTCACCCTTTTCCATTTTATTTTCCCTATTTGAGCGAACTTCTTTTTTTTTTTTGTGTTGCTTTCTTTCTCCTAAATGCAAACGCTCGCCTTCTGCATTCTGTGATTTTTCATTTTATACACTCTCTTCCATTCTTCTCACTAGCTCTCTCTCTCTCTCTTCTCAGTTTGATATTGAGTGCACTTTGTCAAAAGTTATTTTGCAACATTTGCTATTATGCGCTCGATAACAATTTTATAACATTTTCTTTCCCTCGTTTCAGACATTTTTTTTTTGCCAGCTCTTCTCGATTTCTTCTTTTTTTTACCCTTTTTCTTTTTTCTCCCATTTTTTTTGTTGTTGTTGCGTTTCACAATTTATTGTGTTACATATATTATTATTGTGTATTGAAAAATGCATTTTTCATGACATTACAACGGCAGAATTGGTTGGAGGAGCTGGCCCCCCAACGCACATTCTCCACGCCCACGTCCACCTCCCTTGCCTTCCCCCCATCGTCCGTTCACAGGCAAAGTTTTGGGTTGAAAAATTGCTCTCTGGCCTGTCTTCTCCCTCCCCCTCCTCCTCCTCCTCCATCCATTGCTAGCTGCTGGCATGTGTATAAATTGTTTGCGACAGTAATTGGAACACAATGTTAAAGTATGAAATTTTAATTTGATTTTCGATCTACCGAGCATTTAAAGTTATTCAGGCGCAACCAATGGAGTGAAAGGGAGAGAGATAAATTGGTATAAGTGGTGGATAGAGAGGGGCCTGAAGAACATAGAATGTAAGGGGGCAGCGGGCCGATGCAGGGGGTAGACAGTATTCCGACAAAGGGAACTCGTTCAAGTTGTTGATTGAAATGGATATTTGCTATATATTTACATTCAATTTATAACTGTATATGCAATGCAATCAGTATACAGAGGATACAATTCCAACATGAAATGCAATACGAATGAATTGACAAAAGAGAGCAGAGAAAAAATAAAGAAGAGATAAAGAAAAGATCGATGAAACAGCTATGAATAGAATTAAGTAGAGTCAAATATAGAGTTAGTAGATAAATAAAGAAGCATTGTCAAGCATTTACAAAAATAAAGAGAATAACTTAAGAACAAGCAAGGAAGAAAATTAAAAGAAAGAAGTTTTAGAGAAAAGAAAAAGAGCGATCGCAAAGTGGAGACAATCTCAAGGACTAAAATTGGAAAGGCGAAAGAAGTTTTCAAAGGCAAAATCACATTAATTAAAATGAAAGCAGCAAAAAAAAAAAGATGAAACAAACAAGTTTCTTAAAAGAAGAACAAGGGAAAGAGAAGCTTTACAAAAGTAGAAAACATGTTGTGGGTTGGAGAATTGGAAAAGTAAAAAAATCAAAATTAAAGAAAGAAAAAAGACTGCATAATGATATCAGAGAACTCTTGTGGACATTTTCTTAAAAAATCATGATCCCAGAGAACTCTTAGGGACGTTTTCTTAAAATATTCCTTAGCTATCCCCAGACCATTAGGAAATTCATAAGGAAATTGTTTTAAGAAATTTCTCTCTAATCCACAGGCCATTAAGGAGTTTCCAGGAACATTGTGTTAGAAAATACATGGAGACATTCTTTCTTAAAAAGTTCCATATCTTTCCCTCTCACTTGTATCACTTTTTATACCCATTCCAAGAAATGGCAATTGTTTCAACATTTAAAAATTGACTTAGAATATAGCTTTTGGCTGATGCGATCGGTCCAGCTCTAACAAATGCTCTGCCTGCAGCACAGAAAAGCTTTAAAAACAAATGTTGACTGAAATAGCTTACTAACTGAGAGAATAGTTTGCATAAAAACAGACAGCCACTGACCATATTTATTATAGCCTCTACAAGGATATAAAATGCAAGTAAAGAAAACATAATAAAAACAAGATAGTGGAAAACCAAAAATGAGAAGTTAAAATTGCATTGCGCAAAGTGACACAAGAAAGTAATTTCACAAAAAAGGCAAATAAAAACGATATTTTAAAGCTACAAGAAAAAGCACAAAAGAAGAGTGCAAACGGAAATTCTTAAATTTCATTTTGTAAATGGAAAGATGCAATGCATGTGTGTGTGCGTGTGTGTGTGTGTTTATGTATGTGTGTATTGCATTTTCCGTCAGCTTTTCTGCAGCTTTGTTCTTGGTTTCCCCCCCATTTTGGTAAGTTCAGTAAAAAGTTCAGCGAAATATTCGGCCAAAATGAAAGGAAAAACCGCAATCAATGCCAGCTTTCGTGTGAAAGTAACATTTAAGGAATGTTCATTGCATTGAACATCATTCCTTCGAATATCCTGACATTAATGGGTTAACTTAAGTGCTTAAGCACACTGGCGGCGCCTTTAAGCAGGCAACACTTTTGTTGCTTTTGCTGCCCACATGCCAACATCAGCTATCAGCGCCAGCGCTTCCGTGCACACTCCAATTCACACACACACACACACACACACACACGCACGAACAGTGTGAATGAGAGAGCACCAGAGACATTCGCCTCTAGAGAGAGAAACGCGTCTGACGATTAATCAATAACCACTCAACGTATGGGCAAAGGGAAGCAACTGATGCATCGGTGTGAAAGAAACGATTTAATGGGCACAAAATGATGCAGTCTCCCAACTCAGGTCCTCTTCATCCTTCTCTCTCTCTCTATCTCTTGCTCTCTCTTAGCCTGACTGAGTGCATTAAATTTGCTACAGGCTACTCTTAGGCGCTGCCATATAATGGCAAAATGGAGGCCGAAATATCCATGTCCGGATGAACAAGAATTTCGCATTTGGATTTTCGATTAAGCACAACAAAAAAAAAAAAAACAAAAAAACGAACATCTGAAGTGAGTGGGTAAGTGAATGAGATAGACAATCACAATTGTTTGTGTGTGCAATTTTGGGTTTTTTTTTTTTTTTTTGCTTTTTCGGCCAAAGCTCCTCAAACAGTTGCATGAATCCAGCAGTAAGCCAAACCTGATTGTCATCATAAATTTCAGCACAAGTTGAAGTCAACACGCTACAGCTACAAATACAACAACGACAACAGTTGACTGACTGACTGACTGACTGACCCAACTGAACAACAACGGAAGCCACATGAAACATGACCCTCTGTCCTCCAATACACAAACAAGTCCATGCCCAGGTAAGCGAGCAAAAGTTTGCGTGTCAAAAACAAACACCCAGAAAGAGATACCCAAAAACAACAACAGCAACAAAACCATGAAGAGAAAGAGAGAGAGAGAGAAAGAGAGCCAAAAAGTCACAGGTAAAACTCTAGAAAGGTGCCAAGTAAGGAACGTGAACGTGAGCTAAAAATGTAAGAGAGGGGAGACTAAGAGGCAGATCGGCTCACTCACTTGCATGTCAACTAAACGACAAAACATTTAAAAAAGCATTTGAGGAGAATACGCCACAGGAAATTCTATATCATTGCAAATTGTTATACGACTTTTGGGCAAAATACATGTGCAGAAAACGAAGAAACAGAATGAAGATATGCAAAGACCTTAATACTCTTTCCTTGATTTGATTTTAATTTTTTTTTTTTCATTTTTGTATTATGAGCCTAATGAATCATTTAAGAGCTTTTAAATCGTTCATTGGGACGTACCATTGAATAAAAATCGTTCTTTAAAAAAAAGTTTCTTTCAACTCACTTCAAGCAACAAGCTATAAGGCTAAAGGATATAATTTTTAAAACCAAAAAATTATAATAAGTTGGAGAAAACATAGACTTATTAACTACCTACTTTAAAGGCTCTAACCTTTTTCTAACTCTTATCTTTTAAAAAATGTTTCATTTTATTGAAAAGCCATTGGACAACGACCTTCGCAGATTCAGCTTATGTATCGATCAACTTAAGCGAATTAATCTCTCTTTAACCTAAACTGCCTTTCCGCTTAATTAGAGTATCACAAAGTCGTTAGTGTCATTGCTTCGGAGTTCGCCTTTTGACTGAAGCACAGCAACATGAAAAGCCAAGTGAACTGCCACGTTCAGTGTCGTTTCCAGGACGAAGCGGGCTTTTTAATAAAGTTAAGTGGATCAAGAACAAACGATACAGCAGGGGACAAGCAACCAAAAAGCAACGAGAAAGGCAAAAAAAAAAAAAAAAACAGAAAAGAAAAGGTAACATTTCGTGCCAAATGAAAATATAGCAAAACCAGAGAAAAAAAAGAGAGTGACAGAGTGGGGGGGGGGGGGAGGACGTATGTGGCGGTAGAAGAAGGCATCATAAAAATATTGAAACCTATTTGGTTTGGTTTGGTTTATGGATGTTGAAGCGTTTAACCCGCCATTGAGGTTAATTAAAAGCGAAGCGCGCGCCCAAAACTATGCAATGAATTATGCACTCACACAAGCGATGCGAAGCGAGCATGAAAGCGGCGAGCGGTTCGGCCAGAAAATTATAAATATAAGCTCATTAAAAGCTTATAGTTTTCCCAATCTCTGTGTGCCCGTGTGTGTGTGTGTGTGTGCCAACACGTGTGCGTCCTCTGTGTGTGTGTGTGTGTGCGTTTGTATGTGTGTGGTGTCCATTTTAATTAGATAAAATTGCATTTGCATAATTTTGCAACGCCCACAAGCCTTTTTTGGGGAAAAATGGAAAAATTAATTTATGCTTTTGCTAATTAAACACCAAAATCCAAAATCCCAAATTCAATTCGTATATACGTTGATTTATAGCTTTCACACACATACACACACGCACACACACACACACACACACACACACAAGCAAACATAGAAAATAATTTCTACACTTCTTTACTTTCTTTTACACTTCTATCACTCCAAAAGTTGCGAGTAGCGAGTTGCCTCTTATTAACATGTTAGGTAGTGTGGCAGAAAAGTTGTTGCATACTTAACGGCGCCATAAACAGCGCCAATTACCCGCTGTGCCCTTGCAACCAAGACAAACAATCTCAGAGTGAAAGAGAGGGAAAGTGAAAAGTCTTCCTGTTGCTGTTGTTGGCCTGTCAATTATAACAGTTGGCTAAAACTTTGGTATATAAAAAAAAAAAAACAAACCAGAGCCAACCACACACACACACACTCACAAACACACACGCAAGGAACCGTACACATACATGCAAGGGGCTTGCTTACATGAGGCTCTAATTAAACAATTACCAAGGTGAGTGCCACTTAATTAAATAATTTGCTGCCAGGCCGCAAAAAAAATACATCCACCCACACACACACACAAACACACCCAGAAAAATACTACACACATAAAACAGGCAAAAGAACAATAGCAACAGCTGGTGAGTAGCTGTAATTAAGACTTTGAAAGCAAAACCGAATATTCTATACACTATCTGAATTGATGACTTTGGAAATTAATCCTCTTTGAAGTTAACTAAACTTTCATGACCTTTTTTAAGTTAAGGAAATTCTGAATAATGTTTCCTAACCATATCTGAATAACGATCTTAACTTACAAAAGTAGACACAAAAAGTTCATAAAGGTTTAGTTTTACCTATGATCCTTCTTCGCCGTTTAATAAATTAAAAAATTTTCCAAACTTTCTACAAAAATTGTGTAGAATAGCTGAGTTTATATATCGATTGAAACTTTTAGTGCTTTAGGACATTTATAACTAATCGAAGAAGGCATATCAAATTGATTAATTACACTTACAAACGGAAAACTTTTCGGTTTATTCCAATCTATATGAAAAACCTTTCTTAATCAAACCAATTTCAAATTTCTTAAGCACAATATTAATGTTGAAGCTATTTTATTTATAATATATATAATTCATTTAAGGAAATCTTTCAAAATCTCGAATCTTTTGCTAAAAATCAGTTACACAAGCTGCATTAGCTTGTTTCTCTTACAAGGTGTATAGGACATTTTATACTCCAAAAAAAAAAGGTCCTTAAATCCTTAATATAAGCTGCATTAGCTTGTTTCTCTTACAAGGTTTTTAAGACATTTTATAATCCAAAAAAAAAAAAGATCCTTTAAATGAATCGTAAAATATTTCGCATTCCATTTCATGTTCTCACATTGTTAAAATATTTAATTTCGTTGTTTTCACTGTGAACTGTGACATATGATGTCTCATCAGAAATTTTTGTTATGCCTGTTGTTGTTGATGTTGGAGAAAATGGCGACAGGTGTTTTAACATTTCGTGCAAGCCATAAAAATAACCCAAAACATGAGCACACGCACACCTACACCGACAAACACACACACACACACACACAGACACATACTAACATATACACGCAAATGAAATTATGACATATTTAAATGCTATACAAGGCAACAGGCACACTTTCTCTCTCTTTGTCTTCCTCTCTCTCTCACACACACGCACACACACACACACACACTTGACAGCAGGCGACTTCCGTTTCCGTTTTGTTTCGTGCCGTCCCATACCTTTTGCTTGCTTCTCCTGGCCACCACCCCCTTCTTGTTACCTACAAGTTTCTCTAAGCATTTAACCTGTGCGCGCGTGTTCTCGGTTCTTCGTGTTCTCGTTCTCGTTCTCGTTCTCTTTCTTTGTTGTTGTTGTTGTTGCCAGTGTAATTTACAATTTACCGCCATAAATGTTTTGTCGCCAGCAAAGTGACTGGGCGGGGCAAGGCAGAACAGAGACCGGAGCGGATCACGATTGCGTGCCCGAGTGAGGTCAAGTGCGTGTGATGTTAATTATGTGACAAGTTTTTAGTGAGGAAAATAGAAATGCCATATCTGGTTGGAAAAATCTCTGTTGGGTCGGGTCTCTCACCTGTAAAGAGAGCAAGAGGAAAAATATATGGAAAATTAGTTTGTGAAATGTGCAAGAGAAAGACAAAAAGAAAGAACACAACTTTAGCAAACCGAAGATTTTAAGCCCTATCCCATATAACTTTAGCATTATTTTATCAATCTTCCGAATCCAAAGGGTGATTCTATTATATATATTGACATTTATACAATGTTTGATATAGTTCTTGGCTTTGATAGCCCCAACTGAATACATTTTTCTTTTTAAAAATGTCATTATGCGTTTTCATAAACCAATTAGTCAAACTTAAGAATATTTAGAACTTAGAAGAACTTGGAGAAAACTGTTAGAAGTTGAACAAGCATTTTGAATTCATATTACAGTTAGAAACTAAACACCAAAATAAGAAAAATGATTAAAATTATTCTTACTCAGAGAAAGAATTCTTTATTTTAGTATTGAAAACAAATTTAAATTTGTTTTTTTTAAATTAGCGAGCTGCTATAAAATTTATTAAAATATTAAATAAATAGATGGCAATTATTATTTAGAAGAATTAAACAAATCTTATTAAAAAGTTATCAAAAATAATAAATCATATATGAAATTTTTCTTAAAAATTCTTCAAATCGTACCATGAGACCTCTCAAATTCTAAAGATTATTATACTTTAATTTCTTAAGTTACTTTCAATCAGCTAAAACACGGGACGATATTTGCTCTATGTGTTCCTAAGGGTCTTTAGTTCTTCAAGATTTGTAACAAGTTTTCGTATGCTTTAGTTTGGCTTATGTCAAATTCGCTTTTCATCAAGTTACACGCATACATACACACACAAGCATACCAGTTATCCAGTGGAACACTCGCACAAACACAATAAAGCAATTTCCTTTGCTTTGCTTTTTGTTTATTTGTTTTTACGTAGCTTAAATGATTAATTAAGCGCCTGAATGTATGCAAAAACATTTGCCATGATGCATGTGTGTGTGTGTGTGTGTGTGCATGAGTATGATTGTCTCTCTCTCTCTCTCTCTGCGCTGTTGTTTGTGTTGATGTTGGCATTGCTGTTGTTGTTGCTGTTGTTGTTGTTGTGCCGCTTGGTGTATGCGGTGTGAAAATCACGTGTTGAAAACGGCGTGAAATCATCGTATGAATGGCATACACAAAAAACTCTTAACTCACACACGCACACACACACACACACACACACACACACACTAGCACACGTGAGCTTGCATATATTTGTTACACATACAGATACATATACATCTACCTTATGTATATGTATATATGCTTATTTTGATGTCATAGTTTTCATTGGCACTCACCAACGAATTTCGCGTTGATTTTAATATTTAAATAAATGCTGTCGTTGATTGCGCATGTTTTTTGTTTGCATAAGAAAATTTCTATTTGTTTTTCAACTCCCCCATATAAACACAAACATGCACCAATACACACACGGACACATACACCCATACACCCATACACACACACACACACGCATATTGCGATGATGATGAGAAAGCTGTTGAAATTTTATGCCCCATTGAAATTGGCGAAATTATTGATACCCTGACCAAGAGTCGATAGGAACAATTTCTTTTAATTATTCATATTTTTCTTACCTAAAATCAGTATAAAACATATATATTACGTAGCTGATGCTATTTCTGAAACATTTGCACAAAAATACAAAATGTTGACTTCATCTAACAAAGCTCAAGAAAGAGGAATAAGTAAATGTTATACTTTTTGGCGATCTTTTTGATCGTTTGATTAAAAAAATTGAGATGGTTAAGTTTATATCACTTAACTTAACATAAAAGCAACTTATAGAAAATAAACTTCTTTCATTTTCGGTAGAAGCAGTTTATTTTTCCGTTAACAAATTATTCCATTTTCGAATTTTCTACTTTTTCTTTGAATAGTGAAAAAATAATTGAATATTCTTGCACTTCTCCAATATAAAATCGAAAAGTCAATGTAGGTTCAAAATTAATTTTTTTAGTGGGAATAAACACAGTTTTTAAAGAACTTACAGTAGAAGAAGTTTCAATTTTTAAACAATTTTTCTTATACTGCTTTTAGCAAAGTCAAAATTAAAACTTTTAAATTTTTTTGTTTAAAAGTAATATTCATTTATAAAAGTCAAAGCAAAAGTAAGGGATTATATTCATGGTTATAGATAAAGTAATTAAAAACTACAACTCAATCTGGACTCTAGATCAGTTTCCATTGAGCCAAAAGAAACTAAAGGCAAAGGCATATGAAATTTACTAAACCAAAATATAATTTAATATCCTTTGAAAGCTCTTCAATTCTACAAATAAATGCTTAAAGCAACTTTCCATACCGATTAGAGCAATTGTTTTTTAAATCTCTTGTCAATTTTAATCATTTCGGTTAGGGTATAGAAAATGTTCATTTTGCGCATAATTGATTTAACCATAAACAGAAATTATACAAATATTGACAAAGAGAGAGAGATAGAGAGAGAGAGAGTGTGTGTGTGTGTGCGAGAGAGATGGCCTGCATGTGTGTAATAGAGACAGATAGCTAGTGTTGATGCATTAAGCCTTCTGATGAGCCACTCTAAAGTGTTTTAATTGAAATGCATTAGCCGGATTTGGTTGTCGGTTTATGAGATATTGATTGCCTTACACTGCAGACCAAGTTCAATGAATTGATTGAAGAAAATTGTATCAATTAAATTGCAAAAATTACGAAAAAATGTAAAACACAAATTCTAATTAAATTCCATAACAAATGAATTGCTGTAAATTCTTATTGATTTGATTTCATTTGGATTGAGAGGGGCAGTAGGGATGGTCAATAATTGGAAAAACTATACAATTTATTAGCTAAACAAACCCCAGCGTCCAATTTCGAAACCCACGCCTAGTCAATGGTCAATTTATGGCAAAATTTTATGACTATATACATGCATACACACACACACACACACACACGCACGCACACACATTTACATAGTGAAGTTTTACGATTTTATTGTTTATTGTTAGACGGGCAGCATGGGAAATTATATGACTTTCAAGTGGAACAAAAGCAACAGCATAAAATCTGTGGCAACCGAATGCAATTTAAATAGGAAACCAATTAAATTTAAACACAAAACAGAATTGTAAAATAAAAACGCGTAAACAAAGGTGTGTGTGTGTGTGTGTGTGTGTGTGAGTGGGGAAGATGGCGCACAAGGGAGGTGGTTCTAGGGCAGTCCTAGCAATGCAGTCAATTGCAATAGCATGTCGTATCGGCTCTCATTTTTTGGTTCGTTGGACTTTTGTTTGATTGTTTGTTTAAACGATTTTGTTGCGTGGGACGCTGGAGCCCCACAAAGTATGCTATGGGCTTTAGCTATAGGGATTGGTCATTGAGTATGCTTCAGGGATTTGTTGCCGGGTTTTTCGGTTGTTTTTAGTCATTAGTTGAGCACACACACACACACACACACAAACGCAGAAACGCAGAGCCCACTCATAGGAACAGACATAGATTGGTTGACTATTTTAGTAAAAGTATTTGAAAGGACTTTACATTTGCACTGAATTAGGTTAGCAATTGACATTTAATTGGACAAAGCATCGCTTATCAAAGAGCTAACAAAATTTGCCAAATTGGATGTTGAAATTTTGGCGAGATGTCTATGATAACCAGTTTCTTAATGTGTTTGCAATAGTTAATCATAGATTATCTTTACTTCTTTTTTGTCAAAAATGTTAGTCTTTGTTGCTTACCTTAAAAAGAGAAATCAAAGCTAAAATATCGAACGAAAAATTAACCTGGATTAGAAAATAACGTCGTAAACTAAGTTTGCACCACAAAACCTTAAGATTTTCAAAGTAATAAAGGAAATCTTCAAACTTATATTCTCCAAAAACCGAATTTCAATAAAAAGATATAAAAATCAAGCAGTTTTGATGCCTTAAAAAAATCAAAGAACCAAAAGCAGGCGCATTTTTCTATAAACGATCATGGCAACTAAATTTCTTACAAGTACAAGTATTTTAGTTTTAAAAATCATTTTAAAAGGAACTTAAGGCATAGTTGTACTTTAACCAGGACACATTTTTTAGATAACAACAGACTTTTAAATAAAAAGTAATTAATTCTAAGACGTTTAGTGCTTTCAACTTAAGTCAACTGAAATCGTAAACTACTTATTTTTCTTTTGTTTTTGCCAAATGCCAAAAAAAAACACTTATCCAAACAAATTGCTGAATACTTGAAAAACTTTCAAGTTTTTTGGCTGACCCATTAACACTTAAAAAACATATCTCTGTCCCTCTTCTGGCTTTCCTTATAGCCTCTCTCTCTCTCGCTCTGTCTCTCTTTGCTGTAAGTGACATAGAACTGTGCCACAAATTCATTTCATATGATTGTTGTTTTTGGCATACATATTTTAACATATTATTTATGGGCATACTTCAAAAATCAACCACAAAACTCAAAAACAAAAAACACAAAAAAAAAGAGAATATATGAAAATATCAATTTATTATTGCGTACTTTAAGGGGGGTCGAGAGAGGATCCTAACGAGCTGAGTGAGAGGCAACACTTTTAATTTATTAAAAATTCTATTGTCCAAACTAGAATAACAATAAACCGCATACGCGGGAAATGTTTTATCTATATTGTAGATATATTTGTGTGCGTGTGTGTGTGTGTGTGTATTTCACACCGAATTTTTATGTCGCTGAACCCAGTGGACTGAGCAAGGGCTTGGGGCTGGGGGCATCTGCTGTTGATGCTTTTCACATGGTTTTGAATGAATGACACATAAAGTTTTCTCTCCTTTTTTTCAGTTTGCCGGCTGCTGCGACATTTTTATGAATGCTTCGAAATTTTTTCCCCTGTTTTTTTTTTCTTTCTTTTATTTTTGCTTTTCTGCACCCTACTACCATCTTCCTTTCCCTCTTACGCTCTCTCTCTTCCTCTCCTCTCTGTGGGTTTATTCATGCGGAATGCGACGCATAGTTTTTTGCCAGCTCTTTGTCCACCATTTCCCCATCTCTCTCTCTCTCCCTCTTTCTCTGTTATTTCTCTCATATTCTACCAGGCCCAATGCTTTGTTTGTTATTGTTTTGGCCAACATTCTGCTGGCCTGTCTCACCCCCCACTGCGTTCTTCTGCCCTTTCATACGTAGCCCTTTTCAACGCAAATATGTTCCATTAGCAGTGGCTCGACAACGATTTCAACTTGCTTTACTCTTTCTATTTCTATGTTTTTTTTCTTCTTCTTTTTGTATTCGTTTTCATTTCGCATTTTTTTTTTTTTTTTTTGCTTTTTCCATATATATTTTCTTTGCATTTTGGGTTTTTGGCATGTGTTTTGCTTGGTGTTTTTGGGTTTGTTGGCATACTTTTGACTCAAAATGGAAATTATAGTCTAGTGCGCATGCATGTTGACTGTTTGGTTGGTTGACAGCTTCTCCTCCTCCTTCTCCGCCTGCTTCTCCCCTCCTAGAAACAAACCTTTTTTACCCATTAATTTATGTTGCATAGTTTTGTCCCTCGAATCAGGAGAGTAAAACAAAAAGTTAGACATGGCTAGGGTCCAGTCCAAAGGGCTGAGTTGACTTTTTTTTTCATTCTTTTTCCTTCTTCATTTTTTTGTTTTTTGTGGCTTTTAATTGATCTCTAGAGAAGTTAAAGTGGCTTTGGGATGTTGATGTGAGTTGACTTGAGTGGGACTACAGCATAGAGCCAAAAAAAAAGGATACGCAAGGACATTAGCATTTTTCTGAATGCTGGTAAAGATGATAAATTTGTTGTTGGAGCATTCAATTCTAGTGCCAAACAAAGCTAAGAAAATCTATCGAAAAATTTAAACAAATTTCACTAAATATCTATTAGATTTTACTTTCAGAGTCATTCGATTGGACTTACTTCAGCTTGATTGCTTTTCTTATTTTTGGCTCCTCTTGATAAAAAAAATTTAGTTTTATTTAAAAAAAAAAATCGCCAATAGTTAGTTTGATGTAAATTTATGCTTGTTTTGGAGAGATTTCTTTCTTTTTTTTTATCAAATATATTTCTTTGCCACTTTTGTGGTATTTTGGCTGGTCTATAATGGAGTTGGCTTCTAGGTGATTTTTTTTTGCACATTTTAAGGCGTAGAAAGTGTAGAAAAGATTCTCTCTGTTCAAAGAAATTTTTGCTTATGCTATTATTCATGACCAAGCTCCACCGAAAAGCAATTTATAGATTGAACTTTAAGAGACTGCTATCCATCCATTTTGAGGTTTATCTTAACTTATTTAACAAGAGTCTACCCGATTCTAAAGGTGTATATATATTAGCTGCAAGTCAATGACCAATTCTTGCTATATAATCGCCTTCACATAGTCTTTGCCTTCGAATCTAACAAATACCCCAAATGTGCCATAATTTTTGGCCAGTGAATTCAACTGTGAAACGGAACGTAAAATTAGCTGAGCTGAGTAAAGTTTTCGCGTTGCCTTCTTTTATTTTTGGGTCAGCGGGGAGAAAGAACGCTAACTGCATCATCGGTGGATGGCGCCCAGTTTCCTGCTCTATTTGCTCTCTCTTTTTCTTTTTTTTTTTCTTGCCTCTGGTGTCGTTTTTTTTTTTTTTTTTTTTTTTGGCTCATTGTTCGCATATCAATGGGAATCAACCGCAAAAGTCTATGGTCGCCATTCGCTTTTCTTTTGGTACATTGTTTTGATGAGAAGGACCATGGCAGCATCTTCGACCTCGTCCGCGTCAGCGTCAGCGTTTGCATCCTCGTTGTCCTCGTCCTGGTTCGTAAAATATTATTTTTATTTGCTTGAGCGAGCACATTTGCAGCATCATCGAAAGGAAACTGCTGACTTCACCTTGATGCATGCGCTTTTCATTGCAATTTCCCTCATACACACACACACACACAGTAGAGAAATTTTCCACATTTTTCTGTGTGTGTTCTTTTTTTTTGGCAACGTTGGCAAAACACTCCCACTCCCTCCTTCAATCTCCCCCTCGTTGGCTCCCTTTACTCCTTTTGCTTCTTTACCCTCACTTTTCCGCTCACTGCTCGTCCTTCTTGCATTGAAATCAATATGCTTTCGACGCCAACTCTTTGCAAGTTAGCAAACTTGCCACACAGTTGCAAACCTCCCACAATTCTCCATCGCTCCTCTCCAGTCTCTCTCGCTCCTCTCCAGTCTCTCTCGCTCTCTCTCTCTTTTTCCCTCCTCTCGCCTAACTCGACCTAGTTGAACGAATTTTCTTGTCATATTTTCAATTTGTGTCGCTTCGGTTCGCCGAAAAAAGAATAAAGATGAAAAGAGGGGCAAACAGCAACAAGAGAACACAAAAAAAAAAAAAAAAAAATCGTTTGTAGGTGTCAGATTCTCAGTTGCTCGGTCTGCTTTATGGCCCAAGTTGACAATTGCAATAAAAATGTTGGCAGGGATTATAACAAGCATATAATGTCACCTCCGATTTCTCCTCTCTTTCGCTCTTCTGGTGCTTTCTTTTTGGGGTCAGTCAAGGATACAAGTGCCGCAAACGTTTCACCTTTCAATGTTTTGCTTTGCTTTGCTCTTTCCCTTTTTGCCTTTGCCATGTCATGTGCAAAATGTCAATTGTGCTTAAGCGCAAATGTATTTGATTTCAGTTTTACTCTCAGCGTTCAGTATTTGGTTGTTGTTGTTTGTGAGTTCAGGGGATCAGGGCATAAAGGGTTTTCATTTTACACAATGCAAGAGGCATCGAGGCATAACATTTTTTGATTTGATTGTCTCGATTATATTTTTCTGCTGCTAATGGAGAAAATTTTTTCTGTCGAATTTGTAGAATTATTTTTGTAATACTTTTCAATCAAAATTCAACTCAACAAGCGCATTGTGATTGCTGTTCGAGTTGTCTGCATCGGTTTTCAATTGCCTTGATACAAGTGGTTTTTTGTGACATACTTTTGGCTTCATTCTATGCTGAGAGAAGTCAAGCCACATTACTTCAAACAGTTGAAAATTTTGTAATGGAGCCTTCTGGGAATGTCTTCTAATTTTGTAGTCTCTCAATTTTAAGCTTATGGTAATAATATGATTCCCTTTCAACTATTTATGCCATTTATTCGATCTTGTTCTAATTTCCACGATAAGTCAAGGATTTTGTTGAAGCTTGACAAAGATCTGGAGGAATTTCTTTCTACTTCAAATATTTAAGACTTTTTGAAATCACTTTTTAACATGTTTTTTATACTCCTTAAAACCTATTAAAGCAAATATTCGTCGGTTTTTTTGTTGTTTATTAGGGCCAAACCAGAAATGTGGCATTTGAAGGGACTAAAATATCATTCATAACTTAATTGTTTTTAAACATTGTTGCGCTCGGCTTTAATTACTTTTTTTGTTGCTCGTAAATTCACTTATTACATCTTTTTTTGCTTTAAAGGACCTCATCACTCGTGTCCTTCGTCATACAAAACCCTATCAGCAACAACAAAAAAAAAAAGAGATGAAGAAAGGAACTCAACCAGCAGATAATAAACAGCTCATAGCTAAATGAACTTTTCGTTTTTTTTTTTTTTGTCGGTTTTTGTGTGTTTGGCCAGCAAAAATGAAGAAGAAAATTCCAAAAGCTTTACGCCAAAATGAAGGCCACCATAAGAGGTGGACAGGGAGGATGGGTGGGCAGAGGGGGAAAAAAATTTTAACAAGCCACGCACAAAATTAGAAACGTGCGTGGACCAGAGTCCACATGAATGCTGCAATGCTGCGAAATAGTCGAGGCGAATCGAGTGGCGGAGGGGGAGGAGAACCAACCCATCGAGACAGACAACTGAGCGCCATGTTTAGTCCTGGCCAATACAATTACGATGTCCATAACCCTTTCGTCGTGTAATACGCACGTAGTGGCCACTCTCCACAAAGTTACACACCCTTCCACACTCCGCCACCCAACCAACACACACACACACACACACACAATACGTGGTCAAATAAATTGACGCCAGCGACGAAACGCACCACAAAATTCAATTACACGTACAACAGTTGGGGCGCCGAAATAGCAAAGAAGAAAAAAAATATATAAGAGGAAATTGTGGGCGGGGTCGCAGGGGGTGGAGGGATGGATGGGAAATATATTTAGTATCCAAGTTCTTGGATTGTTATCACAGGCTTATGATTTTTTCGTGTTTATTGTTCGCTCTTGGGGCATTATAAACTGAAACCCAGCTCAGACTCAACTCGCAGCTCGAAACTCTCAACCCACAGCCCACAACCAACTCAATCCCTCAAGTTAACCGCAACTCAACTTCCACTTGTTTGGCTTGGACTGTGCATTGACCCCAGTAATGGGATTACTGGTCTAGCAGTTTAGGCAACTCCCAATCTCTCTGACTCTCTCTCTCTCTTCCACTCTTGCCCTTTTTTTGTTGTTGTTTTTGTTGTTATTTCCAGCAGTGCACAAATCTTGTTATTATTAATATTTTATGCCTTTTGTTTTCTCCGAAAGGGTTTTTTTCAGCTAGACGAGCTAAGCGCTTAAGGAATCAGTGTATGCGCTTCAATTGATTGCCAACTGTATTAGCCCGGTTTTGGCAATAAGTTTGTAATATAGTAACTTCCTTTCTTTTTTTCTTTCTTTCTTTCTTTTTGCCATTCATTAACAAACAACTGTGTGCTGAAACTTTGCTTATTCATCTTTCTTTCTCATTTTGGCCATAACTTTGTGCAATATGATTCAACACTTCAAACTTTGAGTCCAACATTTTCGTTTCGAGCTATTATTAAATAGCCATTTTCATTGAGCAAAACTTTTAATCACCGAAATGCTGCATTCTGAATTAATTAAGCATTAACTTTTATAACGTTTAGCTTAACTTTTGCCTTTACAACATCGTTTTAATATATGGAATGTTGAATGCTTGTATCAGGTAAGGCAGAAGCCACTGATAGCCAATAGAAATTACTATTATATAAAAAATTAATGAAGGTTAACGGTATCTGTTAACGCCCTACTGAAATTTTGTTATGATTTGGTTAAAAGGAATAATATAATTTTGTTTTTTTTTTCAGGCCTAAATTGATTCAATTAAAGTGCATTGCTTACTTTCTCAAACATTTTATATATTTATTGATAGTTATGATAAGAAAGTCTGTTGAATTGTAAAAAACGCCAAAATTGTTTATAGCCATCATTTGACTTTCGACCTCTAATCACTTTTAAACAAAATTCACGGTGGCAGTTATTTCGCCAAACTCTTTAGTCATCGTTTAATAAACAAGAAGACTTTTTTTTAAATTAACCATGTTGAAATTTTTTTAAATATGTTATAAAAACCCATAGAATCTAAAGTTTATTGTCATTTTATGAGTTTTCTAAGAAAATAACAAACTTTTCTAAATATACATATGGACTTATGGCAACAAATTGAAATTTGAATAACCTCTTAATATGAATCATAACCTAAATATGGTAAAGCCAGTTGAAGCTTTAAATGAGCTTCTAGTTAGTAGAAAAACTTGTTATAATAAATTTATAAAATTATCAGATCCATCAGATCTGCATATTTTTGTGATCTTGAATGGCTTTTTGTCTTTTTCTTATTGAAGCTTAGTAACAAATCTCGAAGAAATCCATAAGTATCCAAAGTTGGACCTAGGCTTCGAAATATGCCTCGTAAGGGGGAAAATTTCTCCGTTTACACTATCCAATATATTAGTAAGTACTATATCTACAACTAAAATAGAATTCTCTGATTTGTAGATAGAAGTTAAAATCATAGAGGAATAACTACTTCTAAATTACTTTCAAGTTTCTAAGAGCCCATATACTTATACTGAGAGCTTCTTCATGTGGTCCAACAAGACTTTCTGCTTGCCCCACTTCAACTAAGCCTTACACAATTAATGAAAGACTTTATAGACATTTAATTTTCTTATTATTTCAGGTTGCTGGTTAATTTGCAAAATAAAAATCTAAATTCCAGCTTAAGAAGTGGCTTTAAAATAATTTTACGACCTTATTTTACGAGTAGACAAAGTTTTACAGCCACTCTCGCAACTTTCTTCGAATAGCCTTGCTCAAAATGTGCTTCATTATAGTGAATGACTTTTGATTTAAGCTATTTTCAAGATGTTTCTTTTATCTTTTTAGAACTCACCAAAATATGTAAGCTAGCACCTTACCACGCCTCAAACCATTCTCCCATTTAGGAAGCTTTATGCCTAACTTGATGACTTTTCGGCCACTTAAGTAGACCGCAAAAAACAAGCATTAAGCCTATGGGGTAAGCAAAGCCTAAATGTATGCAATAAAAACTAAACAAATCGCTGCCAATGGCACTTATTATCACCTTCTCACTAAATTTATTACCTGCTGACCAACCAAAAAACAAAACCAAAAAAAAAAGAAAGACCAAAAATTAATAAGAGCCAGCAACCAGACACACACACACACACACACACACACACAAAAAAAAGGTAAGCAACGTTTATAAATGGCAACTAAAATGTAACATGAGCGGCAGTTGGGGCGTGGCACACACTCACACACAGACACTCGAACAATGGCCAGCGACTGCTAGAAGCTGCTGCTGCTGGCTGCCTTTTGATAAATTTACTACACAAATTGAGTCGCTAAATTAGAACATTTATTTTTGTTGGCCCTTAGCTTGGCGGACAGCAGCAGCAAGAGAACAGAACAGAACAGAACAGAAAAATCCCCCAAAGTGCGTTTGCCACTTGATGTGGCAACCACCCGAAACCCGAACGAGCAATCCTCAACTTTCTCCCAGTCTCTTTGCCTTCATTATTTTGGGCCAGCGCATCGACATCGACTGGCTGCACTTCATACTTAAGCTCGTCCAAATCTCGAGAGTGTAATTTATTGTTATCATTTGTTTGGCTAAAAGCAAAGCAACCAAAAAAAAAAAACAAAAAAAAAACAGAAAAGAAAAACCGAACACAAAAAGAAGGACACCAAAATGAAGGAAAAAGGCAAGAAAAGCAAGTAGATATAATGTAAAATTTAGAACTTTTAATGCTCTTCTTGCAACGGATCTCCGAAAAAGTGTTGAAAAATTAGTAAAAATCAATGCAGCGTTGAAAATCAACTCAACTTTTGCAAGTCTGCAGTTGATTGACTTTAAAAATTCTTATCAGATCAGTTAACTTTGTGCCAGTGACATTTCTGTAGTCTCAAGCTATACTCTACTCAATTCTTTACCCAAATTATTGGACCTTTCAGTGTTATTAATATTAGAATTTTGATAAGTTTTTTAAAGTAATTAACTATTCACAAAATGCACTACTCAACCGACAATTCTTTTAAAGAAATTACCCATTCTAGTTGTTCCACAAACTTATGAAGACTTTCGTTTTCTTAGGGTATAGCCAAACGTTATTGTGTCCAAGGAAAAAATGGAAGGACTAAAAGAAAGAGAATGAGTAGAACAGAAAACCGAAATAGAGGGCGGACCCACTCATACACACAGATACGCACATATACACTCACACACACACATGGACAGCATTTAGATAACTAAAGTAATTTATTTTATATGGAGGTCATGCGCTCATGGACATGTGAACGTAAATAGCAAAAAGGAAGAACAGACAAACACACACACACATACGCAGACAGATACACAGAGGCAAGGAGACAGATAGACAGACAGACAAACATTGAAAGAGACGAAGAAACACAGTATAGAGAAAATAACGCACCGAAACCGAGACATTTCCGCCAGTAAGAAGGGAAAGAAAATCTAGAGCAGCAAATTTAGAAACCAATTTTATGGGCCTACTTTTGTGTGTGGCATTAATCCAGAAACGACACACAAAATGGGAGCAAAATGGAAATTTAAATGGAACTGCAGCAACAAACAAACAAACAACCAAACAACAAACAAAACGAACGACAAAAACTTAATTAAATGATTCAAATAGTTGAGCTATTGTATTTTGTTTCGCAAATAGTTTATCGCATACTTTCGTCTATTAGATTTCTAATTAGAAAATTAGAAAATTGTTTGTTTATTACAGCGTTACGACAGCAGCAGCATCAGCCTCAGTAACTGGAGACTTATCAAAAATGCATTCGACTGGGAAAAGTTTTCAATTCGGCATTGTTAATTGAGTCTTGGCATTCAGAAAGGGCATTAAAAATGCATAGCCTACTTTTAGGCAAAATTTAATTAAATGAGCCAAAACTGGACACCAACATTCGCCCACACCAACGCCCACTAACACACACACAAACACAACTCTATAGCAATACACATTCTCCCATCCCAATGGACCAATTAGGCTCACATAACAATGAGCAGAGAGAACATTTTACATACAAATTATTACCTAAAACCTAATGACCTAATACACAGGGAGGGACTACACAATGGCCAAGGATAAATGGGGCGGGGGACGGTGGGGATGGCAAAATCGGGCATAAACATACCCTTAACTGATGATATGATAAGATTTACCAAGGACTTTAATTTATGAGTGGTGGTGGCTAACTGAAAGAATCTGCTAATATTTTACAAGCAAATTTATTTCATCTTTTTTGTTCTCGGCAATTTTATGGCTTAGCAGTGATAAAAACCACAAGAGCGAAAAAAGCATAGCATACTTTAAGGTATAGCCTTACCATGTATAAGTAAAAGTGAATGTGTCTGTGTGTGTGTGTGTGTGTGTGTGTGTGTGCGTGTATGTGTATGCACTCAAGTGGTTGCATTCTTAAATTGGATTAAGTGGTTTTTACCATGGCACACACACACAGACACATTTCTTCCTTTTTTTTCCCCTCCCCTTTTTGGGCAGCATTTTTTCCCTTTTGTTTTTTGGTTTTTGGTTTTTCTTGACTTTACGCTTGAGAGAACTCGAATTTAATTAAGAGAAAATATTAAAGCAAATGTTTTTATTTACCATTGAATTGAAGGAAAAACGAGAAGAAGCAAGCCAACGAAAGGACGAAAATAGAAGACTGTGAGCTGCTGTCAGTTTATTTAAATATGTTTTGTGCGAGAATTTGGAAACATTTCTTTGCCTAATTGTTTTCGGTTTTTGGGAAAAATAAAGAGAAAATAAATACCAGATAAACTTGAATGGAGTAGACAATGATTTTATTGCAAATTTCATATACCCCAATGTTGGCGCACACACACACACACACACACAAATGGACAGCCAAACAATGTAACCAACTATAAAGTAGGATTTTATAGAATTGAAAACCAACTAAAAAGAATGAAAACCCCTAAATGTTTGCCATGGACTAAGATAAACACACAATTGAATGGCAAAATGGAAAAAAACCATGCCTTAAAATATCAACAAATTGAAATTTTATTTTTTTAATACCAACTCTTACAATTGATCAATTGAAAGTGCTTTTGAGCCTAAGATTGAACGTATTCGTTTGGGATATTTGAGTGTATCATGTCAATCTATCTACAGCCTAAGATTTTTAGATATAGGATGCTCATTATTGATAGGACTTTAACTTAAATGCAGTTTTCCAACACTGTTAAACATTGAGGAGCCTCTCAAAATACGGTTTTATTGGTTTTACAGCTATTTTTTTTAATTTAGAACCATTTTACAGCACTATTTGACATATAAGTGCAATGTTTACTTCATTTTTTAATTAGATCCCATTACATACCGATACATCGAAGCAACATAAATATATTACACTATCAAATGCGACAATTTCTATATTTCTAAAGCTTAAAAAGAGATTTCTAAATCGTTTGGAAATCTTTCCCCTGTTTAATAGACTTCTCTTCACTTCTCTTTACTCTATTCCTAATAGATCCATCATTTTTGTTAGACAACAATATGATTTGCTATTCAAATTGCTTTCAAATATATTCAACTGTCTGCTAAATTGACAATTCATTGATCACTTTGATGCCTTTATGTAGCCAATTATTAGCCCTTTAAGCAAATTGTCACAGGAATCAACCGAAAACAAAAACGAAAAAAAAAACCAACGAACCCTCCAACAAAAAACACACAGTCAATCAGAAACAACAAAAACCACATCAAACATTAATAAGCCATAGGTCTGGATATATATGTATGTCTGTATGTACATATATACTATAGCTACCTCAACTTGCCACCTTTTGCATAAGAAAACGTGACACTTTCGCAGTCTACATAGATGGGGCAAAACAAAGAAACATCACGTCAAACATCAGTGAACAATGAGCTACAAGAACAACAACAACAGTCGGTGGAGAGACAGAAAAAGGCTTTGCTTCAAATGGGCGTGGCAGGAGCAGAAGCAGGAAGTATGAGAAAAGTGCAGAGCAATAAACATTTCATTGAGTAGGCAACAAAAAAACTCATAGTAAGGCATAAAAAAAACACCCAAAGGGGGTTACGCCGCCATGCCCCTACACACTCTTCCCACCCCCCCCCACACAAACCCACACACCCACACCCAAAGATATTTATCGGTGGAGCCGTAAAAAGCGAAGCCAAAGTCATAAAAATTGAAAGCTTGCCTAAAGGGAAATCCCCCAAAGAAAATTGCGTGTATAATAAACAAAATTGAATATGCTGAACCTTTTCGTATCCAGTGGAAAAGTACATCAGAGTTGCCACATGGTCACACAGAAACGGAAAAACCCAATTTCTTTAACTTTCACACCCCCCCCCCCCCCCTCTCTTACTCCCTCTCTCTTTATCTCTTTGTGTTTGTCTTTTTTTGTCCACCTTTTGAACTAACTTAAAATGTAAATTTTATCTACACATTAAATGACAGATACAGATAGAAAAAAAAAAACTAAAGTTAAGCCAATAAAATTGACTTAGTTTCGGTTTTTTTTTTTTTTGGTTTTCTTTCGTTAGTGAGTTAGTCCTCTCTCCTCAAACAATCTCCCTCTCTCCAACTGCTTCTCTGTTTCGCCATCTTCTGTTCGATTGATAAGCATTAAATTTCTGATTGACTTGACTTGTGTCTCTGTCGCGAATCCTACCAACTGATTGTGTAATATAAAGGTAAACGTGTTTCTATGTGTGATTTAATAAGCTTTGAGATTTCATCTTATGGATGACAAAACATTTTATCAGAAATGTTCAAGGTATTAGTAATCTAAATGTAAAGAATTTTGAGGGCATATAGAAACTTGTTTGAAGTTGAAGTTTGTTTTCGATTTTTTGATAAACTTATTCATTACAATTAACTACAATTTTTTAAAATAGTTTATCAATTTAGTTAGCTAGTTAGCTCCTACTTCTAATATACCTAAATGCCTAGTAACATTTATTAAAACTTAAACAAGACTTTAGATAAATACTACCCTACCAGTTCCTTTTGTATTCCTCCCTTTTAACTTTACAAAGAGAAGTAACCTAAACAAGCCAAAAATATAATGTTAAAACAAAATCTAAAGATACAGTTATCCTATAAGATATATTTTGAATAACATCTAACATTCTATCATTACAATGCTCAAATCTGTGTATCAAAAATGGCAGGACTTGATCATGAAGTGTAGAAATGTAACTTCAGTATATTTTTAAAAAATATTTGCTCCTGAAATATTCTCTATTTTTCAATTTATTGTGATGGCCCCTTCCAAACCCCATGCGCATACCCCTGCCCCTCTTCTAAATTCGGCTCTATGTATTGAAATTGATTTAAGCTAAACGAGTAAGAAATTTCAATGTCAAGTCAAAAATTACTAAAAATTTTTCTTTAGCTGGAATGTCATGCCATAAATCCATTAAAATTATTCATTTTCTTTGGTCAATAAGCAATTTTTGCAAAATTTCACATATCATCTTTTATAAATATTAAAAATAAGTGAGCTTAAGCTTATGTCTAGACTCTTGTTTAAAAAAAAAAAAAAACAAAAAGTAAATAGAAATGCAATGGCATGTAAAAGGACATTTGACTTAGGGGCAAAAAAGAACACTTGAAATTGCTTATTAAGTTGATTAAATTTGCACAATTTGCAATTGGCCTTTCTTAAAGCTAAATTGATTATTTAGTTTGTGTTGTTGTTTGCTCAATTTCTCATACTTTTTTTGTCTGCAATTTTCAAATGTATCGATTTAAAGACCAAAGCATATTTAACATTTGATTGCAAAATTACAATTACACTTGGAATTGAATTGATATTTAATGTCTCTGTGTCTCTGTTCTATTGGAAAGGCTTGTGCCTTTTGTTTTCTATCAAGTGATGCAATCCGATTAGCTAGCACAAGCAACTTGAAGCTACTTTACCTTTTTGCCATGGCCCAAACATATTCCATTAACACTCGCATCGATTTAAGCTGATTTTGTGGGTATGGGGCATGGGGGCAGAGGATTTTCTTTTCTTTATCTTTTTGTTGTTGCTTCTAGTGGAGTGATGGCTCTTGCAACGTTTGCCAAACGCTTCACAAATTTATTTATAAACTGATTTGCATATTGCGAAACAACGACGACAACGACTCCGGGAGAAGAGAACGAAGAATGACAATGTCTTTGCCCCAGCAAGCAGCAGCGATGTTTGCACATAAAAACTAAGGCAAGGAAATAGAGCAAACAACTTCAAGAGATATACACACATACATATATATAATTGGAACGAGAGACAGCTAGAGATTGAGAGAAAGAGATAGAAGGATGGAAGATGAAGCCTTGTATTTCCTGTCAACTTGTTTTGTTGCAAATTCTTTTACTTCGATCTCTCGTTCTAACCCCGTTTCCCCCTCTCTCCCTCTCTCTCTCTCTCTCTCTCTCTCTCTCTCTCTTGCTCTGACATTGCTACTCTGAAGGAATAAAGTCATAAAATTGAATTGGTAATTTTTTGTGTTAAAAGCAGAAATTAAAATAAATTGAATTGCTGCTAAGATGAACGAAATAGGAAAAAGTCAAGCCAAGACCAACAAGCTAAAGACGAAGAAATGGAAAAATGGAAAAACAACCAAAACGGAATGAACGAAAATGAAAACCCAAAGGCAAAACGCGTGGAAAATGTAAATGAGACACATTGAGATAGGCTTCGCCTACCGCCTAACCCAATCCTACCTCTCGCCCACTCGCGGGCCCACCAAATGAAAACAAAATAAAAAATGTAAAGGAAAAATGGTAAAAAAGGAAAAAACGGAAAATGCTTGGCACTGGGACTGGGCATAAATGCATTGTTGCTTTTGTTTTTGCTTTTGCTGTTGTTTTATGGTCCTTGTTGCCTATTGCCGTTGTTTTTGTAATAGGATTACTGCATAAATTAAAGTATTTGCCATGGCATCATCAAATAAGATTTGCAACGCCAACCTACTACGGCTACCCACCTCACCCAACTCCTGGACGCCCCTCCTGCCACTCCCTATTTGCCCCCTAACGAGCTACAATGCGCGAACATCAAAAATCACCAGGATAAGTGAAGCGGCTGTTGGGTAGAAAAAAGGCAAAGAAACAAAGTGAAAAACGAGCACACAAAATAAATAAATAAATATGCCAAAAGAGAGAGAGAGAGAGAGAGAGAGAGATAGTGAGAGTGAGAGCGAGAGAGAGGGAGCGTGGAGAAAAGAGTGACAATGGAGCAGCGAGGGGAAAACGTAAAAGTAAAGTTTATTGCATAATTTTCGGCGGCTTAGCTAAAGTGTAATGTAAACACAGTAAAAAGAATGAAACGTAACAGAGAGAAAAGACCCCAAGACTACAACCGAAAGAGAGAGAGAGATAAAGCGGGAACGGGGAGCAGTTGAAGGTGGATGGCAAAAGATAAGACAATAAAAGTGCAGATTATAAGAAAATATGTCAGTGAAAAGCTTTGCATTTAGCGCATAAAACGCGACTTATTTTCATTCCCGTGTGCGATACGTATTTTTCTTTTTTTTCGTTATGTCTTTCTTTGTGGAGAATCGGAACAGCTGTGAGTAAGGCTAGTAAGTGTATATTAAGTGGGTTTTTTAATAATGCAAAAGTTGGATAGAGTAGATTTTTTTTTTGAAGTGTTTTGAGTAAGAATTCTAAATATATTTTCAATTGAAGCTCAATCCCATTGATAAGTAGAGCTAGAAAGTGGCATAAGATGGCGAAAAAGGTAGAAAAGGTCGTTTCCAAGAGCCAGAAATTTACCGACAAACTGAAGAAAACGCTTAACAACAAGCTTGCTAAGAAGTTGGGCGACTTAATCAATTGTCTGACATTTTTCCGACATTCAAAATTTGTTTCTGTCTTCTAGCTCAAGGAACTTTTATTACGTACAATTTATTCCCGCTGCATATTGAAGTTTTCATTGGTCTAAAGTATCAATAATTTGTTCTGCCATTAACAGTTTAGTTTAGTAAAAACCATATTTTGGTTATTAATGTTATATTCACACCCGCCATACATATTTCATTTCGTGGTACTCGTTAAATTGAAAACACACAAAAACCGCGGCCTACTTTTAGGCTCTTTCGCAAGTGAAAAATCCAACTTGCCACTTTAATGCACACAAAATATTAGTAAACAAGAGGCCAGAACAGCAGGGGACCTCTCAGTCACTTCCTCACTCGTTTTCCCTCGTTTTTCTTGTCTCTCTCTCTTTCGCTCTCTTGTTTTCTGGCCTATGAACGAAATCACTTCAAAAATTTGTGAAACTAAACACACAAAAACCGCAAATTTCATTTTGATAAAATTTTAATTTAGCCAAGAGCTCAGAGAGTAGATGGATACTATGTGTGTGTGTGTGTGATGTCCTGGTCTAGCCCCTCAGTACCCTCAGTCTGCGACGACCTCGACGCGCCTCAATAATTCAAAGATGTTAAGCCGCAAATTGGCATTGGCGTTGAGGCAAAGAGTGCGAGAAGAGAAGAGGAGGATGGGGAGGCAGGACGACGACAGCTGGGGCCACACGCAGACAGGATACACATCCGCTGGGGGTTACACACACACACACACACACACATACATCCGCACGCATTAAACTCTATTGGGTGCTAATGTTTTTTCTGCCTTCCCCCTATATCAGACAGCAAAAATTTTCATAAATTCAGCAATGAGCCTGTCGACACAAACACAAACACACACACACTCACACACGTTCTCATACACATGCACGTGCTGGCTGTATAATAAAAATACGCTAAAATGTTTGTACCACATACATAAACACGATGCTTATTGCCTACTTTTAGGAGCAAAACAGATAGCGAGCAAAAGCAGAAGCAGGCGAAGAAGAGAAAGAGGAAGAAGGTAGATGCGCGGCTAAAAGGAAGCAGCCCATAGAGTAGGTCGTGGCAATGTTGTTCATTTGAGACGACTTCCGTCAGGCGGTAATGTTGATGCTCCAGCCACTGCTGCTTCTTGATTTTATTAAAGTATATGTACATACATATATATACACGAAGATACATACATACACACATATATATGTACTCCGTTAAGCAGTCTTTAAAAAAAAAAAAACAAACAACAAACTGGAAAGCCATCTTTGAAACTGTGAAGTTTGTATCTAAAGAAGTTTCATCGCTCTCTGTCCAAGTTTGTTCAATTTGACATGACCATACGGTGTGATTTTTTATTAGCAACGACGAAAGTCGTATAAAAAAAAAAAAGTTGTCTAATCCTAATTAAGATATGTGGATATATCTTCTTATTGAGTTTGACTTACTAACCAAATACTTAACTTAAAAGAGAGTCTGTTGACTGTACGTGGTAGAAATTGCTTTTCG
Organism: Drosophila nebulosa; assembly: GCA_024703675.1. Taxonomy (NCBI): domain Eukaryota; kingdom Metazoa; phylum Arthropoda; class Insecta; order Diptera; family Drosophilidae; genus Drosophila; species Drosophila nebulosa. The sequence continues at coordinate 7,136,132 of CM045725.1, read as the reverse complement.
GCTATCAAAGATTTTTCTTATACAAGCCACAATAAAATATTTTTTTTTTAAGTGCTGACATATAATAAAAAATCGTAATTTAATAGATTATCTTAATAGATGAAACATAAAACATTTTAAGAATTGAATACAAAGTTTAAAGAAATTTTCTTAATATACAAATTAACTTTAACCTTTTCGTCTTCAAAGCAAAATTGTTAGAAATTGAAAGTATTATCAAAAAAGGTTGATTTTGTATTGAAGAAGTGCTTATAAAGGTCCATAAATGTGGATATAATGTATATCAAAATTATCTATAATTGTTTAAAAAGTGAAATTAAGAAATCACAAAGCGAAAAGCAATGCCACTTCTAAAGAAATCTTGTAAAACTGACAAAAAAGTTTATGTTTATCCAACAACCAGACAAAAACTAAAGCAAAATTGTATATCTCAAATATCTGACGAAAATGCTTTCGAAATTCCTTCAAGTAAATTTAAACCTTATTTAAAAGCCATCAACTCCTTGGGGAATATGCTTACCAAGACAAAAAAAAAAAAAAAAGGAAACAAATATTTTATATTTTCTTGCTCCAGAGAGGAGCTAACCAAAAACTCCACGCCAAATCCATTTTGTATATATGCTTATGCTCGAGCTTATCGGCATTTCAAGTAAACAGACAGGCAGCTATAAAAATTTGCATTTGACTAATGCCAAATATTCCAGAGAGAAGGCGATGGCAATGAGGATGAGGACGATGGCGAGGATGACGACGTCGCCATGTACCGATAAGCGTAAGCATCTTCCACTCGCAATGGCAATCTTCCACTCCCACTTCCATTCTTGATCCGACTACGACTCCTACTCCTACTCCTGCTGACTGCTTCTGCCCTTAACCAGGCCAAGTCTCAACCCTTACAGCAACAACAATGGGAACAACAATGATGGTGGTGGAGGGGTAGGGGGAGGGGTGGGAGTAGAAGGAGTGCGGGGGGTTGCAGAGATGCCAATGCGTTTACTGATTTCTTGAGCGCGATACGTGCAAGGATTTTTTTTTTTTTGTTTCTTTCTTTGGCTTTGCTTGGTCCTCTTTTAAGGACGATGCCTTTTATGCTATTTCCTATTAAGCTATTTGTTGCGAGTTCTCTTTTATCGCTTTCTCTATGTCTCCCTTTCTGTCTCTCTTTCTCTCTCTAGCTTTTACTCTCTTTTCTATCTATATTTGTATGAAGCTTGCCAAATTTCAGTTGCATTGCAAAAGATACTAAAAGCTTACCCCTCAAAAATATACACACACACACACACACACACACACACATGTCTTGTTTATCGATTTTCATCACCCTCACCTCACCCCGTGCACCCTCTATTTGTGTATGCTTATGTGTGTGTGTGGATTTTTGACATGCCAACGCATTTTAAATTTGCATTTTTTGGCACCCAAAAACTGGCAAAAATTTTTTCCTAAAAGCATTAAGAGAAAAGGGAAGAGAAATAGGGGAAAACTATGTGGAAAATGTATATTTGGAAATTGAATAAATATTCCGCCCAATACTAGAGAAACAAAACATTAAACATTTGCTCGTTAAATATTTGCATATATTTTGTCCAAAGAAGGAAAAAAAAAAGTGAAAACAAGACGAAACATTTTCAATGATAAAATTAGCCAATATTTTTTTTTTTTTTTGAACACTAAACTAATTTAAATATTTTCATATGTATATGTATGTATATCTCTACACACAAAAATGCATAGACAAACAATTAAAATTCATTAAAATATTAATTTCAATAAAGCAAAATGCCAAAAGTGGTAAATTGACTGAAATATTTTCAACATATTACAAAAAAAAAAAAGGAAAATGAAGTCGAAACTCTGCCTGCCAGTGCGTTTTGTGCATTTTGCAACACTGAAAAGATGATGGCAAAGCAGTTCGATAACTGCTGCTCATGGGGAGCCTCGTTAACTAAAACCCATAGAGCAGCCTTTTCTCCCCAATTTTATCAAGTTTTTTATCAGTGTGTGATTGGAATCTATAATTTCTTTTGACTTATTGACAAATTGATGCTTTCTCTCAAACAAAATTCCTTACCGGAAAAAAATGTTTACATTGAATACCTGCCAAAACTTTTTACCCACATCTCGGTCAACATTTTTGAGCTACTTAAGTTTTGTGTGTTTGTTTTTATTTTTTCACATACCAACAATTTATGACAAGCCACACACATGCAATACACACACACGCACATACACATGCAGGGACATAAATAGACCAATAAGTCACTGTCAAAAGCCTTGTGTGTGTGTGTGAGTGTGTGTGTGTCTTTAAATGGGCGACCGCAACCTTGCCACTCAAATTTTCTAGGCAACTTTCATTTTTTTTTTTGTTTTGATTTATTTGTTATTTTTTTGGTGTTAAAAAAAAAGAAAGTGGGAACAAAAAAAATTAATTTCCATTTTTTATTTTGCCAGCTAAAAACACTCCCATGGCTCGCATTTTCAATCTCATTAAGTCATGACACGCCCACAATTAAAAGCATCATTTCAAAAATATGAAAATTATAATAGATTATGTCAAAAAGGCACAAAACTTTTTACAAAAAAAAGAGAAAAAGTTGAAAATTAATTTGTTTTGAGAAAGAGGGCGAACAAAGGAGAGAGAGCGCGGAAGGGAAGTGGTAAGGAGAACGTAGGAAAAATAGCTGTGAATTTGTTGTATGTCACGTCCAGTCGTAGCCTAAAGATGTGATGGAAATTCATTTCACAACTTGACAATCTTGACTGACGAATTTAAGAAACACTTAAAGTTTTCCCCTTAGCTTTTTCGCTCTTCCTGTTTCTTGGGGAACCTTTTGATACACTCTTGACTTGATCTAATCTAATTAAGGCAAACATTTTGCAATCTAATGAAATTATTGGCCACAAGACAAAGACACACACACACACACACACACACACACACACACACACACACACACACACGCACACACACACACATCGATTGGAGCGCTCAAATATTATTGATTAGAGGAATTAAGGTCAATTAGATAGCTAAAGGAATTTTCGACAACAACAATTAGCTAGCAGCAAAAGCAAGAGCAAGAGCATGTTGCAGGCTGAAATCAAGAAGCAAAAATGTTCAATAAGAAGCTTTTCCCAATTTCAGGACTAAAATGAAAATTTTCATATTCAATTAGTTGGTTATATGCATTTCAGTTCTTGAATTATTAACAATTACGTTTTAATAGGAGAGGGTAAACAATATTTATTTGTCTAATAGATTTATTAATTGGCAATATATTGACTAACTCTTGCAATAATTTTAATTTAAAACAAAACTGAATTCGAAAATGTTTAAGCTTTCGAATTCCTAGTAGGAAATCTTGTCTTATTCTTCTTAGACAAGAACTTTATTTTAGGCAAGTTCTTAGTTGTTTTATTCCCAAAGGACTCGTTTTCCACTGAGAATGTTTAAGTCACGGGGCAGTGTCTTAGGGTGACATGGATTAAGTCCCAAAGAGATTTAAGGGGGAAAAAGGGAAAAGTTTGTTTGGTAAAATGATTCTCAATTTAAAGATAAGGCTATAGAGAGATATAAATCTATCACACGAATATGAAACTTTATAAACATAAAACATTTTCGATTCAACAGACCAAAATGAATGGAAAGTTCTTAGAAAATAATTCTTAAAAGTTCAAAAAAACTAAGCTAATGATACGAAAAATATATCATATCGTATCATATCATATAATGCCTTTAAATATATCTTGTTTGAACCTTTCTCATTTACAACTTTTAAGTCTTTAACTAGATTTAAACATTATGTTTGCTAAGCTTACAGAAAAATATTCAAATTGGGAGAAGAATCTTCAATGATTTAAAGAAAATGATAAGACTTTATCTAAATGTGGCATAAGCAGTATTTACAGCGGTTAAATAAGTGAGTGAAATACATAAACCATAACAAATCGTTTCATCAACAATTTTATTTAAGTTTACCAATTTTTTTGAATTTTTTGGTGTACTTTGTAAAGTTTTTTATTTGCTTTAATAGTTTTAAATGAAAATATTTAATTTTTCTTGATAATTTCAAATCCTTGATACTTTCAAATTTTATCAATCCTGGAATGTTTGAATTTTGTATAAAATAAATAAAAAATGTGTAAAGATGGAAATTTACAAAAATCAATCGTAATACAAAAAGATAAATCTTTTATTCTAAGCTATCCAAAAATAACTTGACCAATTTTGTAATAACTTTGGCATGGGTATAAATTGGATTTATCCCATAAACGAGTTGGATAAATTTAAATTTTCAACCCAATCGACTCATTGTATACGGGGGTAGCCTTTTAATCCCATTGATTTGCACAGTCAAAGGTCTTGCCAAAAAAAAAAAACTTCAATGGCCTTAAAGCTGTCGAAAAATGTTTCGATACCCTCCAGAGTCTCGGAAACCTGACAGCAACAAAAAAAAAAAATATATATATATTTTTTTGAGGCCTAGCCATATTTAATAATACGGAAAAAAAGAGCCAACGAGAAACCTTTTTACCCAAACTAACTATGAAAAAAAAGGGCAAACAACAAACCCTGAGTAGAGGCTAAGAAGGGGCGACATTGGGGTGCATCCCCAGGGCATTTAAAACGAGAGCGCGCCTGAAAGAATGCTACAAAAAAAACGTAAAAAACAGAAAAACAAGAAGAACAAGAACAGAGTGCGATAAATAAAAGGCTCTCGGCTTGGGCATTTGCATTCAAATTCCGCACACTAGATGAGCGAGACAGAGACAAAATGAAAAAGAAAGAAAGAGAAGAAGGGAGAGAGAGTGAGAGAGAAGGAGGGAGGGAGAAAGAGTAAATGATTGTGCTGCTGCTTTCAATTGTGAGCAATTTAGTGCGACAACAACAGAAAGTGTGTGCCAGGACGAAGGACAATGCCTGACTAGGTGCGAACAAACAGCTAAACAGAACAAAACGAGACTAAAAAAAGAGAAAAAAACCAAAAAAAAACAAAAAAAAAGGCCAGCGTTCTCTTGCTGTGATTGCAATGATTATGATTATTGTTTACTACCAACCAACCGACCAACTACAAAAACGCAGCCAGCTAGCAAAAATCTAGAGAGAGAACAAGCTAAAAGTCAAAAAGGCAAAAAAGCAAATAACATAATAAAAGTTCATAAAATAAAAATGGCGTCTGCACCCCAAAACCCAGACGGAGGCTGACACTGAGGTTCCCGTTCCGTGCTAGTTTTATGGGGCCTCAGACCATTTGCTGGCAACTTTTTTGGCGCGCAAAACAAAACCAAACAAAAAAAAAAAAAAAACAACTTGGCATTTTATTGCTTGTCTTACACACACAGAATTTCCCTCTTCCTGTTGCCTTTTTAAATGAAATGCTATTTCCCAAATAAATGTCACTAACCTGCTAGCCGCTTTCCAAATGAATGTGCAAAATTTGCTGGTTAACTGCAAATTATTTCCTCTTATCTGAATCTGTAACACTTTTTTGTGAGTTAACTTAATAAGTTAAAAATTTCACTTTTGGCATTTCAATATGGTTTTTGTACTCAAGTATATATAGTTATTTTTATATTTAAAAGATACTTTTTTTTGTTGTATTTTCTCGTATACTTTGTTTGTTAACGTTTTGGGATTTAATAAAAGATACTTTTATTGTACTTTAAGAGACTTTCTGCAGCTCTTCTCTGGTATTAGAAGGGATTTTATTATGATATTTTCTTCTTGCTGTTTCTGTTTTCTAAAAGTTATTATTTATTTGTATCTCTTGGGACTCTCACGCCACGTTTCTGTTCAATTTTCATTAATTAAACTAAGAAATTTGTTGTGTTCATTGCTTTTGAAGCCTTTTTGAATTTGTTTTTATAATTCTTGGTTAAATTTTGGAATCTTTATGTTTTATCGTAAAGGCAAATTAATGTTGTGCGTACTCTTTTTTTTTTTTTGGCCGGACACGGATGTCGCTCGACGGAAACGGTAAACGGAAATTGCGCGCACAGTTCTTGTTGTTGTTAGTATTAAGCGAAAAAAAAAAGAAAACCAACAAAGTCGTTGTTTATACTGCAACAATTCGTTGCCGCAAAACCATTGAGGACATCGAGAGAGATTTTAACTTAACTCAACTCGATTCGATTCGATTGAATTCAATTTGTTTCGATTGGTTTAAGGATTGAGGGTTTGGGTTTGTGGGTTTTCAGTTTTAATGCGTATTTAAATATGCTTGAAATGCAATTAATTTTGATTTTTATTTAACACAAATAACACTCACACACGCACACACTTGCACGTGCACTCACTGGCTAACAGGACACGGGACAAGGGATACGGGATACGGGATACTCGCGCAATCAGTCACAGGACACTCACAATCAGTGAGGACACTCTTGTGAGTGGCAGTGCAGCAATTAATTATGTTTGCCTTGTTGTTTCTTGTATTTATTGTACATATTTAACATGTCTGCCAGCCGACAAACAACAACTACAACTACAACAACAACAACGACACATGAGACACAGTCCGGCAAAAATTGTAACTTTGCTTTTTTTTATACTCCTCTTTTTTTTTTGTTATGAGTTTCACTGTAGTTGCTGCTTGGTCGGTTTGGTGGCCCCGTCAAAAGGTTTCGCTAATGAGTGCCACCAACTTTGCTTGCTGGAGCAACTCGTTTTCGCAATTAGCTTTAACAGCTAACAAAATTGTTGAAAGGATACCACACCACACAGGCGTAAGAGTGGGCCAGAGAGATGAAGATAGAGAGAACGAGAGCGTAAGAGGGGAACAGTTAGAGTGAGACAATTTTTTCGCGTTACGTCGTGGAAAAATTTTCGTAAATTCTTTACTATCCGCCACGCACATGCGATGCTAACGACAAACGCTCGCAAACTGAACTCTTGAACTCAGAACAATGTACTTGAATCAGAATGTTCCACAGTATTTTGATTTAAAAAATTAAAATTCTCGCCACTGTATCAGACAAGCTTGAGTTCGACTGCCCATCTTGCATTTCATTTTTTTCTGTCTTTCGTTCCTACACAGGCATATGAACATCGCTTCGAACATCCGAGCTACCAACTCCAACAAAGGAGCCCGGGCTCTCGAACATGTGAGCCGCTTCGAACATTTGAGCGTCGTCTATCAACAAACGAACGAAACTGTTATACGCTTCGGCTTTGCTATTACTTTCCAATGAAATTCTTTTTCTCTCTCTCTACCCTCGCTGTGTGCGCTCTCTCTCAATTTGCCGGTTTTGTTTTTGTTTTTGTTGCGGCATTTGCAATAGGATGAAGGCGCCTCGTTATCATCAGAAACGGTACAAGGAAATTTAACTGTTTGATTTTCGCTGCATTCCTAATAAATTATGACATGTAAGCTACTCAGAGGAGATAAAGAGAGTGAGAGAGAGATCTCATTTGCGTGTGGGCGTTAATGTGCATAAAGCTGACTGACTTGCCAGACTATTTGTCTGTCTGTCTGTCTGTCTGTCCATCTCCCCCCCTTTCCCCACTGACTGCATCACTGTGCGACTATCCGTTTGTCTGTTGTGTCTGTTTGAGGGTTGCTTGCCGGGTAGGTAAGGTCGGTGTAACTCGTCATCGTCATGTGGCCCTACGACAAGGACACACACCTGTTGGTCCGTGTACCTTCAACCAGGTGAAAGGGAATGTAAATGCAGCCACATAACACAACAAATTATGAACGAAATCAAGCAACTCATTCTCATGCTCATGCCCAAGTGACGAAGAGTGCTTTGTTGCTGGCAAATCGGTTTTCAATTGAATAAAAGATGCAATTAAACGAACGAACGACAATTGTTTGTATTAAATATTTTAAATATAAAATATTTTCTAAATAAAACAAAATTAATTTCTTTATGGTAATTATTTACATTAGTAGCATATCGAATTAATGAAAAGTATCAAGAAAACTGAACAACTTTTTTATTGTAAGAACCTAGCAAAATCCTTAGCATAACTGTAAAACTCTATTAAAAGGATTTCCAGATTTGCACGAGATTCTTGTACTTTTGTACAATAGTTTACTTCAGACCAAAAAAAGTTGTAAATGCAAAAAGTCTACTCAACTAGAGCCTGAAAAATATTCCTTATTTTTCTACCTTTTAACATTATTGAGGAAATAATTAAAAAAAATTCTCAATTCGATTTGCTATTGTCATATAAAAGTATTATTTTTTATTTTAGTATCGAGCAACCAACTTTTTTAATGTAACTGGGACTATCGACTGTTTGGACTATCGATAGTTTTCCACCTCTACTTTAGCATTTACCAGAATTTGATTTGTTTTTATTACAAATATTTCAAAAATTTATGAATTATCAAATACCTTTTTAAACTTAGAGAAAACAAAATGCGGAAAATATCGGAGTAGCCTTGTAGCCTTGTAGTAATTGTAATAAAAATTATAATTTTAAAATTTATCGCAAAAAGAAAAAACGAACCTTATAGATGAAGAAGAAACAACTATTTAAGGATAAATATATTTTTACGTCTTTTTTTATGAAACATCAAATTGATTGTGATTGATGCCATCTAAATTTTTAACTATACTTTTCTTTTATTTACTAGTTATTAGTGCCACAAATTTTAACGTCTTCGATAATTGTTGCTTTTTCTGATAGTTAAAATTTTTATCTCAAATAGCCTTGCGTATATGTAGATGGATAAGTGGCCAAATACTTAGACACTTTACTATTTCGAGAGGAGCATCGAATCTCTATAATTAACTCTCATTCACTCAATTGCCCATCAATTCACCTAATTTAAAATCCAGACCCGCACTTGAAAATGAAATTTTAGACGACTTCCCGCCTAGTAGCTGCTACTTGTGATGCCCCTGCTGGGCCACTTCAATGCGAAGCATTCATCTTTAGTCACTTAGTCAATTAGCTGTTTAATTGTTATTCACACTAGAGTATAATACAAGCATCTATGTATGTAAGTATGTATGGATATGTGTAACTGTATAGGGTGAACGGGAGAAAGAAATAAACATAAATCACGCCCGAGAATTTACATAAATAATTGCAGTGTATAGAGAAGGCTCTTGGCGTGGGCAGCAGCAGCGGCAGCAGCCAAGCTGCAAGCAAAAACGAGGGACGAAAAAGTCTCTTATTCTCTTTGTTGTTGTTGCTGTTGTCGTCTCGCCTAAACATCATTAAAAATAAAACCAATTAATGGTTTCGAGTGCCTTTCCAACGGGCAACACCAACAACAACAACCCCAAAAATAGTTTCACTTTGGCAAAAAAAAAAAAACAAAACATAAATGTGAAAAATGAAGACAAAGAAGTAAAGTAACACACAGGAGGGGGGTAGTTACAGTTAGAGAGAGCGTATTAAGGAGAGGGAGTGTGTTGAGCGAGAGAGAGGGCAAAATGTCATTGGCATTGCATTGCAGTTCGCATATTGTCATAATGCTGTTGCGGTTACATATACACATACACACTTACTTATGCACACATACATATGTATGTATCTAGTGGGTTTCGTATACAGTTTCAGGGGTGACTCAGATTTGGGACTGCATCTGCCTGACAATTGTTGCCATTTAATCTCAATGCCGAAATTCTCATAAAAAATTACACTGGAACAATTAAAGTAGACGACAAAGAAAATACACTAACAAAAAATTTTATATTAAATAGCAGTTTTTCTTAGATAAAAGTTGTCTTCAATTTTTATTTGTCACGACAGTATCTCATTAAGAATAATAATATTTAATTTACTTTAAAATAAAGCCACCTAGAGACCACTTTGTGAAATTCAGTTTAATCATCTGCGACAGATTATTCGTCCCTCGAGTAAAAAAAGTACAGCCCCTTCCCTATATTTAATATTTTGTGTTCTTCAATCTTAGACTGAGCCTGAAGAGCATGACTCTTTACTTAATAGTCGCCAGGATCCAAGCTTCTTCACATATTTCTGCTAACAAGAAGATGTAGTCCTTCCTTGCCTTTTTCTACGGTTTCCGTTGTGATATGCAAACCAGGATTCAAACCCAAAAGTTAAGTTATCTTAACTTTGGATTAAATCAATCATCATAATAAAGAACTACAAGAATGCATTGTAAACTGTATTTGAGATAGTCAGTCAAATTGTAAAAATAAATTGAGTAAACTAAAAATTGAAAGAATGAAAGAAACCTTAAAGTATTCATTCCCAATAACACACAAGATCTTCCAAAAGCCTAGCCCTCTAGGCAGCCCATCAACGTAACGTTGATCGAGTACTTTAGAAACATTATCACATCAAATGAAATATACCCTCCTATGTGCGGGTATTCAAAGGGTATTCACACTAACAATTGGCAGGAGCACAACTAAACTAAGCTTTGTAAATTCCATTATCAATAAATTCTCATTTAGTTTATCATTTAGTGAATCGATTCCCATGATTTAGCTGAAAAATTGATTGAATTTGTCACAGCATTTGACCCCCTCTACCCTGGCACCCTTTTTTTTGGTTGGAAGACTCCTTGAAAAAGCGCAAATAATATTATTCTCGATATTGTCAAGTCATGTGAGAAACAATGCACAGGGTGAGTGAGTGAGTTTAGGCATCTCGACAACCCTATAAAAATTAAAGAGAGCCGCATTTGCCGGTTCTCTCTTTGAAAACAAAACGCCCTTTCCAATGTTTCTCACTGAACTCTCTGCGCAATTTTCCAGTTGTCCAAGAGAAAAAGCATAATTTTTCTTTCTCTTAATAATAAATTAAGATTAAATGTGATACATTTTGTAGGAGAAATAATTTTGAATATTTTGTAAGTTTTTAAAAAAAAAGTTTAAAGCAAAAACGACTTTGAAATTTAAATTTTTATATATTTTTCTTTTTGGAAAGAAGTAAGAACAAGAACAAGAAACAGAAAGATAGAAGTAAGGAAATGTAAGTAGAAACAAAATGTTCAGAGGGCACAAAACAAGTAGGAAAATATAATTTATTATTTCTAGCCTTATCCTTGAGCCGCAGCCAAGGAAGGCAGTGAGGTTGATGTGTTTGTCTTTCGCCTTCGTCTTTGGTCCTTTCCCTATTATTCCCACTCGCTTCCCCCGCCGCTTTGCCCCCTTTTGCCCTGCTAGGGCAAAAATTTCTATGCTTAACGCCATTTTTGTGTGCGAGACACGATGACGACAAATTTTCAACGTGCAACCTGACACTGAGCTGAGATTTTCCAAATTCCTTGTCTTCACTTGTGCTATGGCTCCCCCTCCCCCTACCCCCCCCCCCCACACACTCCCCGGCCCCTGTTTTCTGCCAAGGCAAAATGATTGCTGCATGCATGCAAAACTCTTACACCGACTCCATCTCCGACTGTTGAAAGGATTAGACCAGCTCATGTGTCCCTGTGTCTAAGGCCAATGTGTGTGTGTGTGCGTGTGTGTGTGAGTGGGTGGGTATTCGTTTAGGGGGAGGGGGGTGGGAGAGGGCGTTAGGGTAACAAAAATTGTGGGGCGTTTGCTACAACGTAAAAAGTATTTGCACAACTCTCAAGTGGGTCAAATGATTAGGCGGCATGATGAAGTGCCTTCGCCACTTGAGCCGCTTCAGCTCCTTGCTAGTACATACTCCGTGCTCCTTTCTCCCTGTATTTCTCTCTCTCTCTCTATATCTCTAACTGTTTGTCTGTATGTCGAACGCCCATCCAAAAATAAACAGTTTAATGTTTTGAATGAGCAATTGAATTTGATTATGCACAAATGTGAGTATAAGTGTGTGTGTGTGTTTGTGTGTGTTTGTGTGTGTGAGTGTGTGTGAGTGTGTGTGGGCGCCACAATGCAAATAGAATTCATTTCATAATGGAGTTTTGTCATACAATCACTCAAAAGGACTTCAAATTTCTTTAAAAAAAAAAGGATTGAGTTACCTTAAATTTTTCTCATTTAACTTTAATAGGTAGAATCGAACGCTTAATTTAAGTAGCTCAGTTTAGTTTAAGGGCCTTGCCAAGGTCATTTATGATCTCAATTTATTATTCTAAAATAGTTGGAGTATTTTATTTGACCAACTGTTTCATACAAATTAATATTCTATTGAAAAATTCGAATTGAATTAACTTAATTAAACCACTACAAAATTTAATTAAAAAATTAAAGTAAATTTCAACGTTTTTCTTTGATATTTCTTCATTGCTTAAGCAACTACAATTAATTTTCAACATGTTTAGTCCAGATGGGTAGTTTCCCGAGTCAAGAAGTAAAGGTGGAGGGCCCTCCTCATTGATTAGAGAGCAAACACTTCTTTACGTTTTATTAAGTTTAATGCCAACTCGTTATTTTTTCTTGTTAAATTTCAACCCACCTTCAAAAATTTCAGGTACTACCCACCATACCCACCTGTTCCGCAGGCCCTGTTTCTTGTCACCAAATTAAAATATTTTACTTTGTTATCTGATTGGATTAGTTTTTACTCACTTTAACGGACACCTGCATGGTGTGGACACATCTTTTGTTATAGTAAAAGAAAATCATCATATTACGAGATTTTATTTTCACTAAGGCAGAACTTTTTTTTAAACATTCTTGTTTAATTTAGTTTGAGAAAAAGTTAGTTTCTCATTTTAGAGCTTCGGGTTGCTATTTCACCTTTTAATCAATTGTTTTGGGTAACATTTTTAATTGCAAATTTATGAACCTTTAGATTGCATTCCATTTCGGCTAACTGTGCCTCTTAAATAGCTCAATCCTCTTATCGAATTTGTTTTCTCTCTACATTCGTAGGGGGGGAGTGGGGGGCAAGAGGGATATCGGATTTTGCTCAGAGGCGGCACATATTTTCACTTTCATTACATGAGATTCAGGTCCCAGGAAATTGCTACTTAAATTCAAAGCCAAAATCTGTGTGTTTGAGTTTTTTTTTTTTTCTTTTTTGTTTTGTTATCCCCAAAATAAGGCCAGAAGATAGAAAGAGCAGGAGGGGGAGTGAAAATGAAAAAAAAAAAAGATAAAAAGGAAGTCGAGAAAACAAAAGGCAGAAAACCCAAACCGAATGCCATCGACATTTAACGTTTTAAATCTGATTATTCCACAACAACTGTCAATAATGCAAAAGACCTACCGCCTATACGCCTACCCCCTCAATCCCTCAACCCCCAGCCACCGAGTCCCTTTACCCTCTTTGGCATTTTCTCTCTGTCAACCGCAAAACGAGGCGAGAAAATTGTCACCAGAAAGTGGCCAGCGAAATTGTCTGAAAAAAAAAACAACAACAAAAAACAACAAAATAATTGCAACTGATAACAACATCAATAACCAAAAGCAAAGGAGATGAAAACAAAGCAACAAATAAACGATGAAACAAACACAACAACAACAAAAGAAAAAAAAAAAAGGTAAAGCCACCACCAATAAACCGAATCATAAAGGATAAGTACACACACATATATACATACATACATACATATTTATAGTATGTTTGAATGTATGTGTAAAAGGGTAACCTGGGCGTTGCCTAGGCCCTGTCAAAATACTCTTCTCTAAAGTTCAAAGAACAGTGTGTGTCGACTGGCTGGCTAATTTATGACCCACTCTCTTCATTTTTTTTTTTTTTTTTTGGGCGGCAAAAGTTTTTTGTTCGCATTTTGGGCTCGTAAATCTTTTCAACACCAGCACAACCAATCCACACACACACACACACACTTGAGTTCACTTTTAACACTTCAAGTTGAACACTTGGCGTTGGCTTTGGCTTTATTTACTTCATATTAATATTAAGTTCATTGTGTCAAGTTGGCAGCACTGATTTCTTATCGCTACTTTTCTTCCTCTTTTTTTTGGGGGGGTTTTTCTTTTTTAATTTTAGTCGCACGTTAGCAGAGAACAACGACACTCTCTTTCTCTCACTCACTCATTCTCTTGCTCTCTCGTTCGCTTTCTCTCTGTCTTCATCATCTACTTGTTCAGATGTTCCTGCTCAGCCTGCTAAAGTCCTTCGACCAAGCTCTGTCTTGGCGGGGGCTTATCTTTTGGCTGCTGCCTGGCATTTACATTCAACGCTTGACAGCTTCTTTTCACTTGCGAGTGGTGCCACAGACGCGGGTGGTGCGAGAAGTCACTCCTTTGTGGATCTGATATATATATATATATATTTTTTTTTTAAGGCTTTTGTCTGTTACCCTCCAACTTAAAGCTTCTTAAAGTGCAGTGAATAATTATCACATACAATGGAAAGGATCGAAGCAACAACTTTAAGTAACAAATAAAAATAAAAATAAAGAAAAAATCTCAAACAAATTAAATTGGTTTCCCTTCAAAATTGCTTTGTCTTCTTGCTTATGCATTTTTTTTTTTTTTTTTTGTCTTTTCAATTTAGGATTTAGTTTGTAAAAGATTTTTGCCCTTTTATTGTGTTACTCTCTTTTACAGACTACAATTCAATTTTGAAAATTAAAGTTTCCGTTACTCTGTTTTGTAACTAAACTTTCAAAAGTGTTATACTTAGAGTTATTGTTAAAGGTTTCCTTATTTTCGCCCTTTCTTTACTCTTTATGTGGCAAAATTCTTCAGCTTTCTTAGCCATTTTAAAGCAAAAAATGCTTCATTGAAGCATCTAGCTTTAAGTTGGGCTAAGTTGGCAAATTTCAAATGTCAAAAGAGCCACCAAAGCAGAAAAAATGAAATCTTTAAACTCATTGGCAATCTCCTTTGGCTTTTTTCTATGAACCAAAATTGAAATGTTAGATACTTGGGGATTAATGCGACTATTGCAAAATTTCTCATTCAAATGTTAAAAATTAATCTGGCTTATTTATTATTGCAGGTTAATATTAATGATTTTCACGAGATTTAAAACGTTTACGTGACATAATTGTCGCAAGACAGTTCAAAAACGTACAACTTCAGCCCTGAGCAAGTCATATAAGTTGCAGCCCTGAGTAATTGTAAGAGGTAGTGATATTATTCGCAAAGTTAGAATGAATGTCCAACGCTTATTCATAAAAATATATATATGTATGTATATATATTCCTAAACTTTAAGTAAAATATATAAGCTAATCATTTTTTTTTTAATTATGTGATTCTTAGTACCAAGTTATTCATAGATATATAAAAGTATCTATATTCTTTTAAGATTGTTTCAGAACCCGCAATTTTTTTGAAGATGCCTTTTCTCTTTCCCCTTTTTTTTAAGTCTTTTTAGCATCATTTACAGTCCGACCCTTAAGATACTTTAAGCATTGACTATAACATCTTAAAGCCTTGGGTTCTCTGCTTTATTCTGACATTCTCAACAAGGACAATTACAATGCCGTGCCTTGAAAATATTTTCCCACATGTGCAGTTTTTTTTTAATAAAGCAAAAATACTAAGCATTTGGTATAATGTTGGCCTAATCTTAATGAAAAATTCTTATAAGTTTATTTCGTCATGACCTTTTCCCCTGGTTCACATTTTTAGATAAGAGCAATTTCAAGTTGAGTTGGATTTTAATTTCAAATGGTTACCAACCACAACCATTGTCGGTTGTCGGCATTTGTCTCATGTTTATTTCCACGCTTCTTCAAATCTTCAAATTAGCCAAGTCATACCGAGCAGTTAAACCTTAGACCCTAACAAAAAAATTAAACACAAAAAGGCAACACCAAAATAATTCTGTAGCATGCTTCAAAGAAATAACTTTGAGACGACAAGTGGAGTGTGGCTGCAATTACTTTGATGACGATGATGATGATGATGATGATAATGATGATGATGAGGAGAATGAAGGGAATAATGACAATGATGAGGCGGACGTTAGCACGAGTCATGCAAATTGGGACAATGAGAAACGAAAGTCAGCAGATCAACCACCGCGGCGTGAGCATGGCTCAAGTGTTGAGGCTTAAAGTCTCTATACCCCAGCGAGAGAGAGCGAGAGAGTGAATTGGGGGGGGATGAGAGTGAAACTCATCATCATCCATATAGCCTTTAATCAGAGGGCATTATCAATGTGCTATGATATAGGTACACACATATATATATATATAGCTATTTGTATACTCAATCTGTATTATCTCTCTGTCTCTCTCCCTCTCTCAATTTCTCTCTCTTTCTCTCTCTCTCTCTGTATATTTGTGCACATCTGTCGCCTTAGCAGGTAAACATCTGGGACAACTTTTATTGCGAGTAGCCTTCATGATAGACTCAAGAAGTGCCAAAGGCATTGATTTACGATTTCAATATTTTGGCTAAGAAAGATAGAAATAATAGAAATTTTTCTTAAACGGTCAGACACATACAGACATTCAATTTACATTTACAAATTCTTATTATTTACTAGATGACTCAGCGAACTTTGACAGCATGTTAAAAAAAGGTTTTTTCTTTTGTTGTATTTTCTCTAACAATGCTTCTAATATCAATATTTTCCACCGTAACTAAAGTACTTTGGAGATAA
Organism: Drosophila nebulosa; assembly: GCA_024703675.1. NCBI lineage: Eukaryota > Metazoa > Arthropoda > Insecta > Diptera > Drosophilidae > Drosophila > Drosophila nebulosa. The sequence goes on along the minus strand of CM045725.1, from coordinate 7,119,742 downwards.
TACCAAAAACCTTCTGAAGACAACTCCAAACATAGTTTACAAAAATCTTTAATATTTTATTTCTTACTATTTCAGAGTCACTTAAAAAGCAAAGAATAACTATTTATTATATTATTTATGTATAAATAGATGGCTTAAATTCTTTGTAGTAAGCTTAAAGAAAATCTAAAACTGCTTCACGTGCAGAATGATAAATTTTGGTAGCCCCAGGTAGCTCCAGGAAGTAGTTGATTATTAATAATTAAGCGAATTACTTTACTTTAAACAATCTGTAAGAGTATTAAAAAAATTGTTTATAATTTTTATTATTTGTGTGTGATCGAAGAAACTTTAGCACCGACTGGATACTCTTTTAATTCGCTGCTCGCGCTACATCTGGGCACACTTAACTGCGATGAAGACAGCTAAAAAGTATGACCGCATCTGGTCACACTCCGTGGCTTACGCTCTTCTGTTTTTTTCCCGTTTCCTAAAAAGTTTCCGAAGTTGTTTGAAAATAATAAAGATTAACTTTTTTCGAAAATGCTCAGGTAATCTTTGTTAACAATTTTCAGTAAATATTTTCCAATGAATTCTTATAAACAAATTTCTTCCGTTGCTAAAAGAGTTTAAATGTATTTTACCCTTTCCTTTTTCTTTCCAACGCCTTAATTAATTGTTTAATAAGGGTTCTAATTTTGTGACACTTTTAGACTTTTAAAAAATCGAATCTTTAAATTTTAACGACTTTTAAAATTAATATTTTTTAAGATTTCATTATAAAATTACTAAATAATATAGTTTAGTTACAACTTCAAGTATTGTAAATCTTAGCACAAGCATTTTTAAATATTTTATGCTGTCATTTTCTCTAAAAATATGCGAAAAATCATTAGAAAATAGCGCTTTAATTGCTTAAGAAAGAAAAGTTGAAAGAAAAAAGCCTTTAAATTTAGACTAAAGATAATAAATGCTTACTCAGCAACTGCCTTTAATTGCTGTAAAGAAAAACAAAGTCTCAATCACTTAGCCATTTCTCTCTAAGAAAAATTTCTAACCTAAATTCGATAATAAGTTTTCTCCAAATTTAACCCAAATACGTTATAATGCTGTTGGATATAGCAATCCAAAGTAATAAAATGTATATGTATACCTTATACACAACAACAACAACAACAACAGCAATAACAACAAAGACAACATTTAAGCTAATGAAATCAAACAAAAACATTTCAAAATTGCCACTTTGCCCTTGCCAGTGGAAAAGTCCATGGCGCTGAAAAGTATGCTAAAAAATACCAACAATCATCCAAAAGGCTGAAGAGAAGCGAAAAACCACATTGGGGTAGCAATTTGAAAACTTTAGCATCATTCAGTGGCAGCAGCAACAACCAAAAGCAACCAACAGCAACAGCGACGCCGGCAACATCGGTTTTTATGACCATTTTGGCCATTTCTCCATTTTCTCGGCGGCTTGCCAAATGTTTTGGGCCATGGCCATTTGCCACAATGCATTCATTCTCGGTGGCGGCGGCTATTGTCCTTTTGTTTTGCCTTCGACACAAAAATTGACTTAATTATCGTGTCGCATAATTACGAAAAGTTTAAGGAAAATGTCCTCTCACCCACCAGCTAGCCTTGCTGGGGTTGCTGTTCTCTGAGGTTTATTGCCTTTAATTTCATGCTCTCGTGTGCAGTAGAAGAAACAAAAAAAAAAAAACGCATTTCAATTTCCTCTAATTTCCAGTTAATAACTCAACAAATACGCCAAAAGGCAAAGAACTTATAAATGCAAATATTGATAGATACTTTGGCGGAGTAAAAGACGACGACGACGATGACGACGACGATGATAATGATAATAATGATGATGATGATGATGAGCTAGGCGAGAGCTAGGAAACTGCACGCAGAGTCCTTACTAAGTAGCACGACTAAATATGAAAAGCTTTTTGCCCAACGCCTTTTCTCAACTCTTCTCTACACTTTTTTTTTTTTTCTTTTTCTTCTTTCACTCTAACAGTACCAAGCCAAAGACAAACATTGTAGAGGGAGTGAGTGCCAAGAAGATTGGAAGTAGAAGTCAAAGGGTGAAAGGGTGAAAGGGTTCAAAAAATGAGAGAAGGAAAGGGGAGGCTGGGATGGTTAGTAAGTAACTGGAACTGGGTCTGAGTGCCCGCGGGCATAATGACAATTACAGTTACCGCGTGCCGCTAACACACACACCCACACACACCACACACACATATACAGACGCAGACAGACACCAAAAAGAAGTCTAAGCAGAAGAAGAGAACTTTTTCATACTTGCCAAGCTTCCAAGTTTTAGCAAATAAATCCGTCCGAAAAGCGTTTTCCGTTTGCCAGTATCAAAAGACCCCATGGAGTCGGAGTCGGAGTCGGAGTCGGAGGAGAGGAGTGAAGAGTTTGAGGTATTTGGGGAGTTGCAAGTCTCGCTCAATGAGACACAAACAAACAAACAAACAAACAAGCAAGCAACACGCACCAAATATCCACCATTCAAAGAGAGAAGGAAGAGACAACAACAAGAAGAAGAAGAAGGAAGAAGGAGAAAGAGAAAGAGACGATGACTACTGCTGCGATTACCCTCAAGGGTCGGCTGCCAGAGCCAAGCAATTCAAAAAAGGGGTGCAAAAAGCTAAACATGACCTCCAGCAACCTAAACCTAACGAGCGCACAGACACTCGCACTCGATTCGATACCAAACGACGGACCGACCGACACTGACTCTGACTCTGACTGACTTGGCGTCTCCTGTGGCGGACATCGACCAAGCGACATACATACATACACACATATAAAGCGTGGCAATACAAATAGAAATAAGCAAACACATGCGTCACTTCACTATATATTTATTCCATTCACTTTGCCTTCTTATGCTATTTGCTTAATGAATTGCATCTTCTATTTATAGACATTATTATTTCCTTCCCCTTCTACCTCTCTCTCTCTTTCTCTCTCTCTCTCTCTAACCAAAAAAAAAAAAAAAATTAAAACGAAAACCGCAAAAGAAGTAGTTAGGTAAAGAACGAAGCAAAGAAAACAGCAAACAAATGGAAACAATTAGAATAAAATGCACCCACGGGACTTGAGAAAAGAAAGGCAATAGTGGGAGAAAAGGTAGCCACAACAATAGTAGAAAGGTTTAAATATAATAAAAAAAACAAAAAGAAAATGTACTTTTTTATAGATACATTTTAGATATGACCTTTAATAAATCATAATTATGAGTGATAAATGTACATAAAAGAGACTTATCTTTAGCTAAATCAATTTGAAATGTCTCCTCATACCTTCAATTGACTTGGCTTTCTGTTTAATTTTTCTTATGGCCATTGCTTTGTTCTTTTACTATCTCTTTTAGGCAGTTGCTTTTTCCTCCTGAGACTCTTGCATTCACTTTCTTTTTTGGGCTAAGCTTAAGGTCTAAAGCAGACTCTCTTTCTTTATATTCTTATGTCTTTTAGTTATCTTTGTCTTTTTGCCAAGAAATACTCTTTAATATATAGACCTTGATTTCCTAAATGCCTTTTGTTTTTACAAATTATATTTTATTTCTTATTTCTTATCTATTTCAAATTAATTTTACTGCTTTGCCTTTTTATTTTAGCTTTAATTCTCGCTTTTTTTGTAGAATTTGTTCTTCGTAATTTACTTCTAATCTTAAAAAATTTTATATTATTTACCTTTATGTTCCTGCTGCAAATCTTCTTTCTAAATAATTTAATATTATTTTCCAATTGTTATGAATTTGTATATTTTTTAGTATAAAAATTTGTCAATTTCTTTCTTTTCTTTTTTTTACCACGTCTATCTATGTTTCTTCTTTCATCGCTTTTATCATGAAATTTGAAGTTTTCTCTCTTTGTTTTGGTAAGCTTGTCACGCTTTTTCTTTAGTTTCTTCTAGGTCTTCTCTTGCAATGCTTTTTATGATCTCTTGCTTGCTCTTCTTCGACGAGGATTAGGACGAGCAACTCCTTACAACTGGGAAAGGATTAAATTTATCTGGCTAAATTCTTAACAGTTCCTCTCCAAAATGAGATCTGCTTTTGCCCACCTGAGAGTCTGCCCAAGCCTTAGCAAAGTGAGAAGATTTTACTCAAAGAATCTTTAGTTAATAAATAGAACACTTTCAATTTACTTTTATCTTTGATCCTTTCTTCATCTGCAAACCAGGGAGTATCCCTTTCAGTGCTCTTTTGTTCATGGTGTCCCTCTTTTATTTCTACTCTTAAACATTTGAATATGTTTCCCTCTTTTCACTTCTTTCAATCTTTAGCCATCATTCATTCTGTATGATGTCACTTCTTAACATTTGAAGGATCTTTAAGGATAATTGAACATAGAACAAAAAAACAGACCTCTCTACCACATAGTTCTCCCCTTTATGTTTGATTTAGACATAATTTACGAACAAGAGGAATATTTTTTTTTTTTTTTGTTGAAAACAATTGCTGAATCGGGGAACTACCCATTCAACATGTCCCATCAACTTTTGTGCTGACAAAATTGTTCGCTTAGGAAGGGGGAGGGGGTTGGGGTTGGGGTTTGGGTGAAAAATAACTTCAACTTTCAGTTAACGTCCGAGACAAAACCTCAAATCATCATCAGTTTTATCGCTGCTACATTCCATTTATTTTTCAGACTAGATGCTGTGCTTTGCCACACAATTCATAACCTCAAAAAAAAAAAAAAAAGGCGCACCAAACGAAATGAATACAAATACATATAAAGAGAAACGAAAAACAAAAAAAAAAAAAATGAGAAAGGACAATTGCATTCGCTTTCGTTACTGGCTTTTCGGGTAGATTTGTGCGGTGGTACGCATAAATCTGTTGCTGTTTTTGATTTCACTTGCCGCGGATAATGAAATTAATCGTCTGTAATGGTTTATTGTGTGCGATGCGATGCGATGCCGTGTCAGAGTTTTGTTTTGTTGGCCAGGCCAAAAAGCACTGACCAGCAAGCAGCACTAGCCACTATCCAATATACCAATATCTGATATATGTATATATCGTCGAAATCGTATGGCATCGTATATATCTATATATATATATATTGAATTGTCATTGAATGTCGCTGGGTCATAAATAAGCCAGGCTAATGGGGCGAGGCTCATGCAATTTTTGTGATTTAGTGAGGGTTTAAAAAACATTCAAAAAACGAAAAACACAAAAAAAAAACAAGGAAGCAGTCAAAATGTCTATATACGATATATATATATATATATATATATGCAGACGGAGGACCTCACGCGGCTTAGTCATATATCAATGGATTACTTTAAAAATGCCAAAAAAAAAAAAGAGAGAGAAAAAAATGGGGATAAAATTGTGAATCGACTCTGTCATGCTTCCCTAAACTAATAACAGAAATAATCATCATAAATCCATAAAAGAAAATCTCATTAATCCCCCAGAGACAGAGACACATACATACATATATACAAAGCGAAAGGCAGAGAGTTTGAGGGGCCAAGGAACGGGGAGAGGTGACAATTTTTGATGTTTCCAGAGAAGTTGTAGAAAATGTTTGGGGCGGTGGGGGGCAAAGGAAAGAAGAAAATCGACAAACGACAACAAAAACGAACGACGACACACGTCCCTTTTGTCTACGTATAAGACTTATAAGCTTCATTCTATGCCACACACTTCAAATTCAAATTACTACACATTATATAATATCCTGCAGGCTCTTAGCACTCTCACACAGACCGACACGTACAGCGAGGACACGAGCACAAGCTAAAGGAGCAAGAGACAAGAGATGGCAACTGAAGCTGGAACTGTAACTGAAGCAAGGAGCAGGAGCAAGGAGCAGGAGCAGAAGCAGTAGCATGTGCATGTTGGCACAATACGAGAACCAGGAACACCAACAACAACAACAACAACATAATGTCATAGCCTTCGGCCCCAAAAAAAAAATTAAAGATGGCAAACAAAAAAAATAGAAAGGGGAACTACAGCATGAAGTAAAGAAACTGGTTTAAGGTTCGGGTCTGGACACTAACTTGCTAGTTGATTAAGAAGACATCATTTTAAGTTTATGCAAATAAACATCAAATGGTGTGTGCGTGGGCGTGGCTGTTTCTAGGTGCTTGAGTGTACAGTAGCTGTCAAAAGTTTTTCATTCCATTTTATACTTCTTTGGCATAAAAATTATTCAACTAATTGCATGTTGATTGAAAATTAACTCCTAAATGGAACGGAGTCTTAAATGGATTTATGGAAGAAGTAGTAAAGATTTACTTTCAGTGTTGCATAGCGTCAAACGGGCTACCTTCAAAGGCCAGTGTTGGTAAAGCAACTAATGGAAATAGTTTGATTTAATTCCAAATTTCTCTAAAATGGATAAAATTGTTAAAATTTTACATAAAATTGGAAAGAGTCTTGTGTAGCTGAGAAATTAATACACGAATCCGGCCGAATCGATCAATTGTTTGTGTTTCCGGCAGCATCCTCACAAGTAAATACGATGTGGTTTTACGTTTATGATCTTTATTTAATAATTGATTTTTAATTATGTCTGAAAATAATATGTTGTTGACACAATGGTTTCAATACATTTTAAATCTAAAAAATTTTGATTTATTTTGTTTTATGAAGTCAATAAACATTCGTCTACGTTGGAACATGTAATACTGGTGTTTTAAAATATATTGCATCATGTGATAGTTAGTCTTTTTTAAATCAGCATTGGGTAGTAACAGAAATAAAAATAGTTCCTGCAATCAAACTAGTTAAACAGATTTCTTAAATATTTCCATAGATTTATTTTTATTGCAAACATACAATTTTCGATCTCTCGGCAGACATTGTTGATACCAAGTTTATTGGAGAAACCTTTGTTTAAGGATTAGCGAGAGAGAAGGCCATTCTAGTTTTCCAACCAGTAACTAAAGTTCCTAAAGTTATATCATGCAAAATTGTTTTTCTTGTTTGTTGTGTCCCTGGTTAAATCGATTGTCATAAGCCTTTGTGTAATCGATATGCTTTTTTATGTAACTCTAAACTTTACTCTTCCTTTCTCTTTAGGCTGTCCATAAGTAGGGACGCGAAATAAATACAAACTTTGAATGTTAGTTTTGGTTTTGTTATGTTAATTTTTCCCAGCAAGAACTAAAGTTTGGTTATATTTTTTTACTTAAGTAATATCTGTGTATACGAAAATAGATCCCAAACTTCACTAAATCTTCTACAAGACTCAACTCAATGATCTCCTTAAATATCGATATTTCTCGCCATATTCTCTTATTGATATGCTTTTGGTTTTTAGTTTTTTTGTAGCAAGTTTGCAACTAAAATGTTCTCTCTTTATTTTGAACAGCAATTCCGGGTCTATGCCCCACGTAGCATAACTTGCGCACACAACTGTACTTTCACACACAATTTCAAGTTGTAATCAGTGCTCATTATTATACCAGACACGTTTTCAGATTTTGCGTGATTATGCGCCGCGGCTCAGGCCCAACATCTTTTGGATGGGCAAACACAACCAAAAATACTATACAAAACCAAGCAACAACAACAACAACACCAACAACAACAGCAGCAGCAGCAGCAAAAGTCAAAAAATTAAACTTGAAAATAACTTAAAAGATACAACACATTTTTGTAAAAGTGTGCGTGTGTAAGTGTGTGTGTGTGTGTGTGTGTGTGTATAGTATAATTTTAGCCAAGCCTAGCCTAGATCCAGTCTGGCCTGTGTTTTTTGCCAGTAGAACTACTATTCAGGTCCTTGCCATAATGCTTATTGTTGTCATTGTGTGTGTGTGTGTGTGTATGTGTGTGTGGGAGGGAAAGTTGGCGAAAAATATGCAAATTATAATGAAAAACTTGACACTTTACTTGGCAAGCAGTAAGGGATGCGATAGAAGGGAGAGAGGGAGCAGAGACTCGTAGATGGTCGATGCGAATCTGTGGCAGGAGGCGATTAAGCGAGCCAAATGAAGCGCTCGCACTGCCTGCGCATTTTAATTAAGCAACGTTTTGCCATTGTTGTTGCTGTTGTCGACGCCTTAGCGGCGAAAAAAAAAAAAAAAAAGGAGGAAGAAAATTTGTACAAAAAGTTGGACAAAAAGGAAACGTCTACAAAAAGGAATAGGAAACTCATTCTGATAAATTCCCATTGCATTTGCATAAAGTTTTCTTCTTTAGCTCATTTCTGGGCCTTTTACTGGATTCCAGTTGTAGTAAAAGTCAAAATGAAATCTATGCAACTTGACTTCGGCCAACTTTCAGAAAACCTAACCTCAAATTTAGTCCATATAACCTTATTTTTTTGATTTTAGAACGCAGGGAAAGAGAAAATTTACGTTGTGACGATTTTTTAAGAACTAAATGTTACTTTAAAGAACTAAATGTTAGTTTTGACAAATCCTTACCTTAAATTTAGGATTAATTTCACAATTTCGCTTTTATAACAAAGGCCTATCTCAACATAGAGAATAGCCAAAGACACTTTTACACTTGTTAGTGGCAAAATTTTGCATTTAGCAAACCTAACCTCAAATTCAGTTTACATAACCTCAATTTTAAAAAAATTTCATATTTTTGGAACACTTTATTTTGCTCAACGTAGTTGTATAAATCATATTTTATGTAAATATAAAATTTCAAATGACTAAATGTTACATTAAACAAACCTAACCTTAAATTCATTCTACATAACATCAATTTACGAAGAAAATTTTAAATTTTAGACGACTTTATATTACTTAACGCAGTTATATAAGTCATAATTAATGTAAATGTGAAGTTGGAAATGAGTAAATGTTACATTGAGCAAACCTAACCTCAAATTGAATCGTTACAATTTCATTTTTATTACAAAATTTTGATTTTACAACACTTACCAAAGTTATAACTCAATAAAAGAAAAAGCTAATCTCAATAGTTCTTACTTTTTAGTGGCTTACCGTTATGTACAGTAAACATAACCTTAAATTCAGTTTACAAAAACTCACAGAACGCTTAGATTTCCTCGCATAAACTCAAATTTACTGAATTGAATAAAATAGCTCACAGTAAGAACAATTTTAGCATAGCCTTAGCCCCACTGTATGACCCAAGAAACTTATTTTCGATATTTGCATCTTTAATCTGAATATCTGGTTAGTTTGACCTTCTCAAGTTGGTTGCCATTATCCTTACAATTGTCTTACGTGACGATACAGACGCCTTGCAATTGCTTTTCAACCTGCGCGAAACATTCTATGGAACGAAAGTCATACAAATTATAGCTGGAAAATTACCTTAACGAAAGGGCTTCCGCAACTGTATAACCTTTTTGACACAACTGTACATGCTACTTACATATAGACCACACGAAAAAAACCAAATACAACAACAACAACAACAAGAACAAGGCCAAAAAGAAAACAAAAGCAATTAGATGACGGGGTTTTCTGATTGTGATTGTGCGGGTGTTGCAGCAACAGAACGAATGAGTGAGAGAGAGAGAGAAAAGGAGCCAGACGACAGAGGAAGAGAGAGAGAGAGAGGGAAAGAGGAGACCTAGTAAAAAGTTTTGCCAACGCGCGATTTTCTTGGTGAAACTATAAATTTACAAGCCACAATCATGGCCGCCAATGGTACCGTTATGTGCACCATTTTACTGTAGATGTGTGCGTGTGTGTGTGTCTTCTTCTTCTTCTTCGTGTGCGTGAGTGTTAAGTTTGAGTGTATTAAAAAGCATTCAAGTGAACCTGTGACGGTGTTTTCTCTGAAAGAACGAGGACTCGGACTACCAACAACAACACCCAAAGAGAGAGCCAAGCTGACAATTTTCAGCGTTTTAACATTTCGTTGCTATAGTTGTTGTTGTTGTTGTTGTTTCTGTTGCTGTTGTTGTTATTGTTGTTGTTGTTGATTTTTATTGCCCGCGTTAGTTTTAAAAACTTTTCTACGGGTTTTATGCTGCTGTTGTTGTTCTGCTTTTTGGGGCGTTGATTGTCGAGGGTTAAACATTTATCTCTTAGCTTTCTCTTTTCTTCTTCTTCTTCTCTCCCCCCTCTCCCCACCCGTTCTCGCTGTGAGCAAAAACTTTTACTATGGATTTTAAGTGGAATAAGTTTAATGATGAAAATTATTCAGCGTGTGTTATATGAGATTTTGGCTTGTTTATGAGAAGGCTTAAATCGGTTGAGAGAAACAGACTTTTGTTAAATGTCTGCATATTGTTGCGAATTGTGAGACCTAAACTTACATTGGGTCGGAATAATTTTGAGTAACTGAGTAATATTTCACATTTAAATCTAACTTAACCTTACTAAAACTTACCTAAAGCGGCCCTAACCTAAAATTGAAGCAGTTTAATAAGGCATTCAGGTAATTGTTGCTTTTTTGAAACACCTAACCTCACTTTTAGTAAACATAACCTCAATTCTGGCTCTGAAATTTCACTACAACCTAACCTTAAAGTTAGAATGACTATCCCACCCTGGGACATGAGCTCCTTTTAAAGGCAATGTCCTGGTTTCCCGACCTGACACTACATTGTTCTCAAATTTTTCCCATTCATCGACCTCTTCCGGAATGGGCTTAGATGGTGATTTGATGTTCAAACACTTTACCTTTCCAATCTGAGGTTATTTTTAGTTGCAAGAAACATAAACCTGAATTCATCGAATGAAAAGTTATCATGCTTACAGGCATTCTCACCGGACACTGCCTTACGGCAGTGCGGCTAGAAATTAGCCACCTGGTAGCCTAGTTTCTGAACTCGCTTCAAGATGTTTTTGAACAGAATACAAAGGAACTTTCAGCGTAAGCCAAAAACAGACCTCAGCATCTTGCAGGATGTGTCCACCGACTTAAGCCAACCTAATCTATAATTTTCAGTAGTCTCTGGCTTTGTCCTGACCTACTAACCTTACTTTTCCATAGCCTTTACTCATTAATCTAGTAGTCCTTTCCCCATTACGTTTGCCGTTTAGAATCGTGTTTCAAAATTTTTGTCCTCTCCCACCAGTAAAACAATAACAAAATGTTTTCCGGTTCCATTTGCTTGCCATCTAGCAAAATGCTTTCAAGTCAGACACGATGCCAAGTCCTAGTGCAACAACTGATTCTGCGTCATAAATCCAAAAATCAGGGAAACAATGGTGTCTGTCCTCTAGGTCCAAGTTTCAGAACTTGTCGTGATCTGCCCACAGGAAGTGACCCAAAGAAATTGGAAACAAAAGCCTTCGGAACACCATCGTTTATACCAGTTTCGGTGTTTCGTAAAATCGAAAGAAACGAAGTTCTTGGACCCCAGGCAGACAAATGTGGAGACTACAAAAATCCCGAAATATTTGCCTATCATCGATTTTCCTATTACGATTTGAAGAAGGCAATTAATGAAATCAAAGAATAAGCAATAATTAATTGACAAAAGATTTTTAAGATAAAAAGACCAATATTGTCTAATCTATGAGACCAATTTGTAGTTCGAAACCTTCTAATGCTCACTCGTTGTTTGGCTTTCCAAGAACTTCTCTCACTTAAGAGAAAGAGAGAGAGAGAGAGACCCAGTGAGGGGAAGCGGGAATGCTAGTGCTCAAATAAAGCGTCTGACAGTCACACATTATGACACTAATCGTATTAGTTGGTCGTTAGTTAGGCGCTCTCTGCTATCTATGTACTACGCCAAATGCGATTTCCGCACAATGAGCTTCAGTTCGTGGCGCCTCGTTTCCGGCTTACGTGCGACATTTTTCGTACAGGTGACATAATGACCCGGAGCCGGCTATGGACCAGTACCAATATTAGAGGGCGAAAGAGACACGAGATAGAGAAAGAGAGAGAGGGAATTCTCCTCTGGCAACGCAATTAGAGGCACGCGGCAGCCGGAATGCGTTCACAAAGAAAGTCTTTCTTCTCTCCCACTTGCCAGGCAACTATGTAATTTAGCAAATCGGTTTAGCAAGCAATCAGGAATGTGTAGTGCCAAGTTAGTTAGAAGCTAAAGTAGAAGCTCTGCTCTAGGCGAGTGAAAGTGGAGGGATATAAGTTTATTAAATTTCACAAATATTAGCCACATTTTGTGGCAGGTGACAATATAACAGGGGAAGGGGGCACTTTGAGCCGGCATGCATTTTAATTAAAACTCATTGACAAGTGTTGGTCCCTATCTCTCTCTCTATATATATCTCTCTGTCGCTCTTCGTCTCATTCTCAATTTATCAATTTTAATGGCATGCAAATTTTATGCAGGCTTCTTCAAAAACATTTGCCTGGGACAAACAGCTCTTCAGTTATGTTTCATATGCCAAATGGCTGTTAGTTTGGTTAACAACTTTTGCTTTTCGGGCTAATCACATGGTCGTCGTTGTTGGCGTCGTCATCTTTTCTTCTTCTACCACCCCCACACCCACCGCCTACTTCTTCTTCTTTTCTATATCTTGGCAACACATTTGCATTTTGGCAACATAATTTCTAGTATATTGTTATGTTTGGCCATCTCTATGCTAAGCCATGAAACATGGTCCAAAACCAAAACATTTGCATAATTAATGAGAATGAGAAACTCACAGAGAGAGAGAGAGAGGAAAAGAGAGAGAAGGACACCCAATCCAATCAAAGCACTAATTGCCTAGCATTTATTTTTCTAGCATAAATATTAAGCATCAGGACTATATATTATTAAGCTAATTAAATTCTCAGAGAACAATTGACAATTTTCCATTTGTTAAACAATTTCTAAGAATTGCCAACATTTCATTTGATTTATAATTAAATGGGTTTTGAGTGCTATCGTTTTAGTTAAAACTACTTTTACAGTTATTATTTCTAATCGTTTCATTTGTATTTTTTTAACAGCTAACTTAAGATAAAAAAAAAAAGGAAAATAATTTTTGTTGCGTTTTATTATTACTTGCCTTTTTTTAATTGATGCTAAAACCGAGGTCAGCCCTGGATTAGCCATGGAAGCAGTGCGGGGCTAGTGTCCAGGATAGCAGATTTTTAAACTTTTCGCCTTTCAAAAAAAAAAAAAATGGTGCAGTTTTTTAATCTTCAAATATTTAATTATAGCTTTCGACAAGAGAATACTTTATCTTCTTTCTTCTTTAACGCATAGAAAAGGCATCTCCAACCATATCAAGTATGTATACTCTTGATCAGCAGAATGAGACGAGTTCTTTTAGCCATGTCCGGCAAGTTTAAGGCATCTCAAGGCAAGTTCCTACAGTTGCACCTTAAAAGGGACAGCCTCAATTCCAAGTTCTTATTTAACTGATCACAGCTAGTCGAGAAATCCAAACAGAAAACCCATTTTAGCTTCCTTTAGTCCAAAACTTTACCAGAACTTTCTTGACTTGGATGGCACTAGGGTTTCTTCCTGGCTTCGCCATAATCCAATCAAGTAAATGTAATATCTCATGTTTAAGAAGCTCTAAATATAAGCGAAGTAAAAACAATTTCGAATATCTCAAGATGAAAATTTCCGTAAACTTCCAAACTCCTCAAACACTTTTTAACCTGAACTTCTTGAAAGATTATTTCTATGTTCAGAAATCCCATTAAAATTATGCATTATTCTATATTTTTATGCTTCAATTGCTTTGTGCTTCCATTTTCACATATAAAAGGGAATTTTTTTTTTTTGGCTTATGTCATCTTGGAAGAGGACAAAAAAAAATGAATGAAAAACCTGTGACTAACGCTAATTTCCGTTGCGTTACGTTTTCATCTTCCCCTACCTTAAGCTAATGACATTTGTGTCAATAAAAATGATCAATCATTGTGGGAGAGAAAGGGGACAAAACAGCCTTAGGGCACCACCTGGGGCAGGGGCAGTGGCGGGAACAGGTGCAGGAGGAATGGCAATCTTTAAAGTGTTGTAAATAGAGTGAAAGGTCGTCTTTGTCATCGGTTAAGATTTTCTTTTTGTAAAATTGATGGATGTGAATACTGTGAATACAAGTTTGAGTATGTGAATTGAATGTGAACCATTCTTGGGCCATCCCCAACCTCCCACCCCCTCCTCCCCCCCCCCGGCCCCTTTCAATTATCCGCTAGTTGTCCTCTGCTACTGTTTCTAGTTCAAATTCAAATTACAGAGAATTTCGAACAAAGTTTCTCGAGCACGTAACTGGCCGGCAGCTGTCGTTGTCATTGCTTGCAAAAAGTTGCAAATAAATTTTAATTGTTTTGAACAATTAAAAATTAAATTTAAAAAACACACACACACACATACATACACAGACACACACAGTGAAATTTTGCTAAACAAATTAAATTAGGCAACTTTTATTCATTCGTTTGACATATTTATTTGTTTTCAAACTCATTTCGTGAGCCGGACAAAAGCGATGAGGTTAGGTGGAAGGGGAAGAAGGTGGCGGGGTAAATAGAGGCAAGAGGTTTTTCCGACATTTGAACAATTAACAACAAATAAAATTGTGCAGAATTCCAACAAATTTTGAACTGCTTTCTACAAATAATTGTTTCCCCTTTTCCTCCTTTTTTTTTGTTGTTGCTGCTGAAAATTTAATTAAATGGCATTTTGCATGTTGCGGACCTTGAAATCCTTTTCAAGTGGGCACATTCACTTCAAAAATTTGAATGAAATTTCATTTACAACAATTATGATACTTTTATTTTTATATATTCCTGTTGTTGTAGTTGTTTTAGTGCTTGTTCTTTTGTTGTTCCTCATATTGACAAAAGGAGATAACAACTTTTCTTATCACTTTTTGTTTATTGATTGCTATCAGCTCAGTCAGAACTTCCATATAATTGATAATTCTCTCAATAATGTGATGATAGTCATTTGAGAAATCATTTATAAATTATTTTTTAAAATTATTAAAAACGGAAGAATTTATTCGTTTAATAATCAAATTCACTGTCAGTAGGTATCCAATTAATTGGGTTAAAGTTAAAAGGGTTTAAGCAACAACAATAAAGTTAATTGAAAAATTTAATTTCTGAGCCCTAACTACAATTTTTTTATTAATTTTTTGTAGCCAGCTTTAGGTAGTGCAATTTTTTTCAATTGTTTCTATAATGAAAAACCTTTTAGAGAATATTGACAAAGCTTTTAACTTCTAAAACATTCTTATATTTGAGCTGGTCGAAAAAAAACCTGGTAAGCGTCCCCCAGAATCATAATCTTAGAACTTTTCATCATGAATCTTTGTTTTTCAAATTAATTACTAGCCACTGCTTCTGGATATAAAATAACTTGAAATGAATTATTTTAGTAAATGTAAATTTAAAGCTTTTTCACTAAAATATTTTTTGAAAATAATGTACAGAAATATTCGGTGAAATTTCTTAATCTCTTTTGAATCTATTCATTCCTCAAAAAAGGCGAAAATGAAATTAGACTTTCAGTCAGCGCCAACGAAAACTAAATTCAACGTTTACCAACATTTGTCTTAAAGTTTAGTCGTTTTTCTTAATAATGTTATTTTAAACACTAAAATGTCAAGTAACTTACGTAAATATTATAATATAATATGCTCAATTCAGCGTTTACCAATACTTATCTTAAAGTTTAGCCTTTTTCCCTTTTAGTGGTTTTTCAACATTGAAATTTCAAGTAACTTACGTAAATATTAAGCGTTATTTTTTCAATAAACAAAATTTTTATTTGTAAAAATATTAATTTTGATTTACTGGGTTTTTTTCCAATAACTTAATGAGCACGCAAAATGGGGGATAAGTAAAAGAGGATCCTTAGTTTACCAAGAATGGGTAAATAATTTACCATTAAGCTGACCAAAAGTAAAAGTAAGATGTTGATTTAGGAGTTAGAAAGTTTTAGAGACAGCCAAAAATTCTTCTTGGAAATGAGTCAAAATCTTGGTTGGTTTTAAAGTTCATTCTCTTCAGCACATTTTTTGTCTATTGAAATGCTCTTTACACTTGTTTAACTAATAAATTACTTGATAGTTTATCACTTTGACACTGCAAAAATGTGAATGATAACCGGCCAAAAGGCACACACAATCACATCCGATCAAATGTTCATTCACTCACATCAATATCAGTTTGTCTCTGACAGTGGCCACTTCGCGGAAAGAAAAGCATCGGAAATCAAAGATATATGCTATATTGATAACTTATCGGCAATGCCACTGAAGCTGTTCATTGGCCACATGCGAATGTGGTTGCCGTTGTGGTGGCTACTTCAATATCAATTCGAGTGCCTGCTAGCCGAGTGTTGGTGAAACGAGTGAATAACTTGAAAATCCCATTGTAAATCCTATTCAAAAAATTCTTTTCACTGACAGCCCCGCAATGCTTTCACTTCACCTGGCTGGGACCCTATGAGAATCATGCGAATATTGTCAATGAATCCTGTGAGGCGAGAGTAGGTGATTTCAATGAGATACCCTGTGTTAGTCCCCTCGTAGTGACACGTAAGTGGAACATATTTTCAAAGTCTAGAGTTCTCTATATTCTTTTAAGATATTTCAGCCAACGACACGGTTCCTGATGTTCAGGCCTTGTGGCACAATATGACAGAGAATCGTGAGCAATATCTATGCCAAATGGCACCGGGTTACTCTTGTGTCAAATATTCATACATTTTCAAAGGCGGCAGTAAGTATTTCGTTTGCTTAAGAGTACATATAATGTCCACTATCTTTCTCTGTATATATTTCAGTACAAAATATCACTTATATGTGTGCTCGGGTAAATTCTACAAACGGTTGCTATAGGCAGACCCATGCAACGGGCATGCAAGTCGAGGCCTGTGTATGCACTTCGAAAATTGGCCTAATACCCTGTAATGGTTGTTCAGTTTGCAGTCAACTGAATCGGTTTATTGGTTTTCTGGGTTTGGCATTGTTTGTTTGTTTTTTGGTTAAATAAATAGCTATTGTGGTTATTTGATTTCTCTATTTGGTATGTGACAAGTTTCCTCGCCAAGTTGTTTGATTTTGACAAGTCGCATGAAATTTATTGTCCATTTATTTTACAATTCATTTTGATTTTCTTCTTCCTCATCCATTTTTTTTTTTTTTTGCTAGTGTTTTAAGCCATAATTTATATATGTATATGTATATGTCAGGGCCATTAATCAATTGCAATGGCAAAACTGTCGGCGGGACTATTGAAATCATTTTGAGGAAAACCAAAGCCAACAAAAATAACAAATAAAAGCCAACAACTAACCATCTTTTGGCTTTTTGTCGCTAACGGATTATAATTATCAAATAAGTAAAAAACTCTTTAAATTTACCTTTTTCCTAGACTTTATACAGTTAAAACTAAGAATAATTTAGTTAAATTCTGTTTTCATAGATATTTTTGGTAATCAATTGAGTCTAAAAGAAAGATATATCAATATATTTAATATATATGCCAACTTCGATGATGTCATTTAGGTTCTTAACGCTCTGCTTGTGTCTATGTATAATGGCGACAAATAAATGACCCTCAAAAAAATGCTCATCTTGCCATTAGTAGGAATCCACCTGACGTCTAGGGCTCTATTAACTTAATTATCTAAGAAAAAACAAAACAAAGAATAGAATGAAGCAAGTAAATCGTCGCTTCGACCCACGTGAACCTAATCTATTTCAAGTTCAAGTTCAGTGGCCGCTCTTTTGGCTTTCACCAGAAGGTAACTATTTTTTATCACATTTTTGTGACATATTTCCAGGGGCGGAAGGTGACGGAAGCTTTTACAGTTCCTGAGATCCCGAGACTCACATAACCGAATCGACTCGACTGTTGACGCTGTTCAGGAATATTTCAAGGGGTGGAATCTATAAATTCACTGCAGAGTTACAGAAAATACGAAAAAAGAGTTTCGAAAAGTTTTTAAAAAATGTTAAAGCAACTATCTATTCCATTAAAGTTAAATGGGAACTCCAAATAATGTGATTCCAAATTATATTTCGATCATAGAATATACATAATTTGGTAGTCAATGTCAGCCTCATATCTCTATGAAGTTTAAGTGAAACTTATAAGGGAATAATGATTTCTACAATTTAACATTTCCCTACAATAATTGTTCCCTAGAATAATTGTTTTAAAGTAACTTAGCTAGAACTAAAAAGAAAATTAAAGTACAAAAAAAGAAGAAACCTTGCCATTTTAAGCTCTGCCTTCCAGTTTTCCATTACATTTAGTTGTAATTCTCAACTAGTTTTCGCGTTGAAGGTGCAACTCTGACGCATCCGACTTTGCCGGTTCCTACTTACCTTTTAAAGTACTAAAAATTAGCTCAATCTAGCTAATACCTTTATCTGATCTGAGACTAAGCCATTATAACCATAAACCAAAATGTTTTTAAAAAAGAAAAAACATTGAAAGTACATTGAGTTAAGAATTTTGGCAAATATATCATTTGGCCATAAATAGGAAACCATTTTAAAGCTAATATATATTGAAGCCGAACTGATCAATTTGATAATGTTAAACAAAAACCAAAAAGCAAAACCTAAAACAAGAAAAAAAAAACAAAAAAAGACAAAATAAAAATGTCGAAATCCCCAATAATAGACAGAAATAAATAATAAATCAAAATCAGTTGACACCAGAACAGAGTCAAATGGAGCCAGGACACAGAGCCTGAACCCGAGCCCAAGCCCCAGTCGAACAGGGAGTGCAAACAATGCAGAGTGAACGATAAATGGAAAATGCAATACAAAATGCAACCAATTCGATTGAGTAAGGGGTCGGGGGAGATGGGGCACAACAACACTGCGTATGAACAATTAAGGCCTGGGCCAGGAGTTTGTATATCGTTGGAGGGATATGGACGAGGGGAAGGGGGTGGGGGGGAAGGCAAATAGAGATTGTCCCGGCCTGGTCCCCAAATAAACTAATTTTAATGCCTTGCATTGTGGCCAGAGCACGCAATGCAGCTCAATTGGGTTGCAATTGGTAACTGAGAGCAACAGAAACACAGCATAAAAGAGGACATGGTCTAGAGGAGAAAGAGAGAGAGAGAGAGAGGTGGGGGGAGGGAGTGGGAGTGGGTGAGTGTGCTGGCAGCTTATATGCCAGTGTGTATGTATGGAGTCGTCCCATCGATATGGTAAAGAAATACGCATATTTATTTTGCCCTCTTTTTTTTCGGGAGAAACAAAAAATTTTGCAGTGGCCATTTGTAAATTATGCCGCTATACGAATGGGATATTAACACTTGAAAACCGATGGAATAATACAGGCTCCCAACCTCCTGAATTCCCCCTCTCCTCTCACACTGTCTCACTACCCACATTTAAATATATACAAATCTGTTTGCTATAAAGCCAGTATTATCCTTTGAAAGCGTTAACCAATTGACAACTTTTTAAGCACTCAATTGGCATTTGAGAATTAAGAAATTCCTCTTTTTCCATTCAACTTAACCAAATTAGAAGCGTCTTAAAATTGTTAACCAAATCTTTAGATAAAAGAATAAAAGCCTAGACCCCTAGAGCCCCGACTTCTCATGAATTATATATTATATTAATCAGTTAAAGTCGTTTTAAATTTTTTCAATAATTTTGGTATTAGTTTATTAAGTTTAACATTAATTTTAAGCATTAAAAATATAATTTTTAATCTAAACATTCAGAGAAATAAATTAAAAATTGTTTTTGTATTCAAATTCTTCAGATAGTCCGGTGATCTGATCTCAGAACTTTTGTGTCTTCAACAAAATTTTGAGCACCTCTCATATCCTTTAGAAAACTACGCCCATTTGTGACTGTGAATGAGAGAAGAAGTTTAATTTGGTATTTCAAAAAATTAGGGAAGGCTAAAAATTAACATAATTTTAGGGATAAAAAAACAATCGCATATTTTTATAAATTAAACTGCAGTGCTAATCATATTTATAGCCCACTTTAAACCGAAAAAAACACATTGGCTTAAAAATGTTTTCTCAATAACATATTTCCTCTAAATCTTGCAAAATGAGTGGTTTAATATTTTAATTATGAAAAATAAACAATTTTTTTCACTTTAAATTAACGATTTAATAACGATTTCTTAAGAAGAAGTCAAAATAAAAAAAAAAAACTATTTGCTGTATCAAAATTATAGCCCAATTTCAAGCAAAGATGCACACATTAAAATTTATTTTTGAAAAACCTTAAAAATGTTGTTAAAATGGGTTCAAAGTTTAAGCCGCTGGATGGGTTAATTTTATAGTCAGTCATTTTATATAGAACGAATTGGAAATTAAAAAAAAAATAACGAAATGGCGTAGGCACTTTTTAAGATTTAGATTTTACAACTTTGAGGTGCTCTAGGATGGCGGAATTGAAAACGAAAAAAAAAAACACTTTTAGAGAGTTCATTTTATATAAAATATACAGTTTTGGCATAAATTTCGATTTAAATGATTGGCAACTCCATCCCAAAAGTTTAATAAGCTAATTATATTAAATTTTTCTCAATTTTGGTTTCAAATGTCAGACAAGAATATATTTTTTAAAAAATCTAAAATATGTATGTATGTATGTAAATCAAAAACATGACAAAAAACTTAGTTTAAGTCTTTATAATTCGGAAATGTCGAAAAGTATTTTAAAATTATTTTTAAATGCTTTTAAGTAGCTCTTGAGGGCTAATTTAGTAAGTAAAATGGTTAAATATTTTCACAAAACATTATTAAGGCAATCAAAAATAATTTCATAAAATTTGTACATGGTTTTTGGCATTATTTGTGCTTATTTTGTGTCTACCACTGTGAATTTAGTATTTATGTATACCCAAAACTGCAACTAAAAACGCCAAGTGCATCGCCCTCACAGTGTCTGCGGGTCTCTCTGACTGTCTGTCTGTCTGTCTATCTATCTGACTGTCTCTCGTTGTTTCACTCTCTGTCACTCTTCTTTAATTTGCAATTTTATTTATATGGCAAATATATTCGATAACCAATTGTTGGCCGGGTGCTAGACAAGCTTATCTAGCAAAAGCAGTCAATGCATTAAATGAAGGCAACGACTGCCAGATACCCTGCATGCAAGAAAGAACAGATCTCAGATATAAAGGGAATCGTAAGCTCTTTTAACCGTCTTTCCCATCTAATTGCAATTTTTCACATTTTGTATCTAGTGAGACTTGATAATACTCTTTATATACCCTTTCTTTTATTTTGCTGGGTATCATAGAAAAATCTCTCACAAGAGCTGTGTGAAAATAATAAATAAATAAGCATAATTTGTTGTAGATTGTTGTTGTCTGACTTTAATATTATGCGAATGTTTATGCACTTGTTGTTGGCTGCGCTCTATTTGTTTAGCATTTTTGCCTAGACAGTTTTATGTTGCATTAGATTAGGTATTGGCCATCGTGTCGTATGCGTTATATTGTTTCATAGATGTGCGTATAATTTATTTGTCTGCCTCCCATTTTGAGGCCCAACCCAGCTCTCAGTGATTTGTTTAACAAGCCATACCTACCATAAAATTGTTAATCAGAAACAAATGTGATTAAACCATGAAGAGGATCAAAAGCAACAATGAAAAGCGGATTAAGATAAAAAAAAAGTTATGAATGAATAACAAATATAATATTTGTAGTTCCAAGAAGTACTACAAAAGAGAGAAAGTCACGACAAGGGGGGCTACTATATAAGGACTACAATTTGGATGCCGTGATTTGGGTGCCCCAATATAGAAGACACGCTATGGGAGTCGCGCTTTGGAGACACGTTATGAAAGCCGTGATATCGGAGTCCCGAATTGGGCTTTACGATATGATAGCTGCCATATGGAAGCCGCTGGATGTCAAGAAATGGGAGACGCTACGATTTGAGATTCGCTTTATCCAAGCCAGGTAATGGGAGCTTCTATATGAGGACTGCAATTTTGACGCCGTAATTTGATTTGGGTGCCACGATATGAGATGTTACGATATACATAGAAGCCGTAATATCGGAGTCGCGAAATGGGCGTTACGATATGGAGCGGCGATATGGAGCAGCGATATGGAAGCCCCTGGATGTCACGATATGGGAGCCGCTGCGATTTGCGAAGCTTGCACGCCGCTATTTGGGAAGAGACGCTATAGAAGATACAATATGGGATCCGTGATTTGGAAGCCATGGTAAAAGAGTCACAAAATGGGCGATAAGATATGGAAGCTGCGAAATAAGAAGCTTAATTGGAGCCGTGTTATGGGAGCCGCGTAATGAAAGCCTTGGCATGAGAGAAGTTTAATAGAAGCCAGTGAAAAATCTAACTTTTCTATATATTCAGTATACGCATTCAACTAAACAATCTAACCACTGCAATTACTCAATTTTTTGCAAGCCATTTAAACATTTAAACTGTTGAGAGAAAAACCTAACAACCAATGAGTGCATTCATTCATATTCACCACACGCTCAATTATTCATTGAGCTCAGTTTTTTTTTGCTCTGCATATCCAATTTGAAAATGAACCAAATTCTGGCCGCCGACGCCGACGCCGACGCCGCTGTCGCTGTCGCTGTCGTTGTTCGTTGTATTTATTTTGACAATACCCAAAAAAAGAAACAAAAACACAAAAACTAAGAACGAATACGAAAAAAAAATAAAAAGAAATAAAAAACGAGGTAGAAGCAGTAGAAACTCAGGAGGCAAAAGCATGACATGAAGAAAAACCGCAAAAACCGCAACAAATTTAGCGCGACGCTTGACCGAACGGAGATCGCAAAAGGGGTGGGGGAAGGGGGCGCGGGTGGATTGGGGCTAAAGTCCATTCACATTGCATTCAAAATGCAAACAAAAAAATGGCAACCATCAAGTGAAGCGTGACAGCTTCGCGCACACTGTGCACAGTGTGGCCAAAAGAATGCGCCAACTAACCTACTAATGCCAATGCATTGACCAAAACACGAACGAACATTTCGAACGTTGTCGAAATTGGAAAATATTAAGCATACGCCGCATATACAAGGAATTCGGTCAATTCAATTGCAAATCTCACATAATATTCGAAAACGTAGCAAAATGCAAATGATATTCTCTCCACCGCAGTAAAGTTCTGTTGCCATTAATTGGCAATTTATAGCAGGAGTCAGTTCCCCGTAACCGCAAACATTCCCCACACCCCTTGCAGCACTCACTCTCTCTTACTGGCCGAACATTTTTCCGTGCGCGCTCAAGTGAAAATTATCATTTCCAGGCAAAGCCAAAGGCAAAAAGCAATGCTATAAAAAAAAAAAAAATGTACACCAACAGAAGAAGACAACTAAAAATAGATGAAAAAAATCCCAAAAAAAAAAAAAAAAAACACAAAATAGCCAGCGAAAGTCGACAAAAGTTTAGTCGGGGACAAACTGTCTATCTATGGCAGCGACCACAGAAGGTCTAGAAACAAAAAAAAAAACAAAAAAAAACGAAAAAAAATGATCTCCCAAGGCTTAAGTAAAGCTGATGGCAATAAAAATGCCCTGGAAAAATTAGTCAGCAGGTGTCACGATTCCACAATGGAAAATGGAAAGTTTTTTTTAAAATTCTATACAATTTTTAGTAGAATTCTCTCGATTCGGTTCTAATTGGAGCCAACCTTAATGAGAATAGTTTATTTTTCAATATATTTTGAGTACTTAAAATGATTCTATTGTTTCTTATTTTTTTATAAATATTCCAAATTATAATAAAAACTTCTAATATGTCTTTTTGGCCAATTTAAAAGGTTGTACTTCTACAGACACAATCTCTTGATTTCCTTTTTGTTAGTTTATTAGTATTTTTATCACCATTTTTGTTCTTTAGATAATTGGTAGCAAAACTCTTTACGAATTTTAAACAAAGTATCTAAACAACTCAATCGCGTTTTAATAATTTTTGAAATCTATAAAAAACAAACGATCATCCATAATTTTTAAATATAGACTTAAAAAAGAAAAACTTATACAATGTAGCTTTTGAGGTGGAAAACTATCGATAGTCGAAACAGACGAAGAAAATAGGGGTTTCTTATTAACCTTTTAATTTTACTGTGAAAAACATTAAGAGTATTTTGTGAATCATTTAGAAGTATTAGATTTTTTTGTGGCATTAAGAAACCAACTTTTTCAATGTTATTGGGACTATCGAATGTTTGGCCTATCGATAGTTTTCCACATTTATTTTGAATTAGTTTACTTAGATCCCAATATAAAATATTTCCAAGAGAAATTCTGTGTTTAAAAATAGTTCCAATACCAAAAGAGTCACAAATTGAAGCTTAATTTTTTTTTAATGATTAATTTAAAAAAGTTAACTTTTTATCATTTTGTGGTAAAGCCTCTGCTTTTGGCATGACTCAATTAAGTTGTCTAATTCTTTTTATGAGCAAACTCAAAATCATTTGAAGATCGAATTTGGTGAATTTAATTATAGACAACATAAAAGCTATGGGTAAGGGAAATGCATGATGCAAAAATTTTCAAATAGAAATGCTCTTCTTACAAAGAGTTTTAAAATATTTACAGTGGAAAAGGCATTGCATTATAGTTTAATGCTGAATCCCTAAGCCATTACTAAAAAGGGAAGAAAGGAGTAAGGAATTCTTGAAATATTTTAATGATCTAAAACAGGTAAGGGCAGCCATAGCCCCTGGTGTTCGAAGATTTTCTGTAATTCGTGTCCATGTGAGCCGAACACTTGAAAAAGGGATCCTTCCTTTGTTTTCTTCATATTTCTTTTGAATTTGAAGGTTTATTTTCCTTAATTCCTAAGAGAATTGTTATACTTCATCTAGTTGTAGCATTTCTAGTCCAACGGAATATAAGACTCAGTCTCACAAGGAATCACTTCTAATTACTGAATAATGTTTCACTAAAAGTATTTTCCATAACTTCATTTGACAATTAAAAAATTTTAATTCAGGTTTAGAATGAATACAATGAATAACAGTCTCAACTAGAAATTCTATATTAAAGCTCCTGAAAACCAAAGCCCATAAATTTGACAAGATTCCTATTAATTGCATACACCCGAAATATTTTAGGGTATTTAACTTGAACCCGACCAGCGATTTATCGCATTTTGCTGTGGTCGGCATTAGTTACGCTGAATTTTATCACAATTGCAATTCTTTTCTGGCAACCTCCCACAACGCCTCAATTCCACCCACACCCCAAAAAGGAAAAGGGATTTCTCTTGGTCTGTGGCCAAAAACCGAAATATATAAAAACAAAAAAAAAAGGGAAACCCCTTTTATCCCCTTTTGGTTAAGGCTGTGCCTTGGCAACCAACCGAATCTCGACTGCAAACCAAGGCAATGTTAGTTAATTTCCACATTTCGCCCTTAAATATAATCATAATTTGGTCTTTGTGGCTTCAGCGTGTAAATGATTAACGCCAGCCGAAATCCTGTCGGTTGCCTTTGCTTCATTTTAAAGTCCTTGCCCACTTGCTTGCTCACTGTGCTGCTCATTAGCAAATTCATTTGGCTCTGCCACTTCAGTTGGTTATTTCAAAATTGTAGGCAATGCTGAATGGGAAGGCAAAAGGCTGGCGGGAGGCGCAGATAACTAGACACAGCGGGATAGAGGGGGTTGGGTTGAGGGTGTTTGCAACGATGCTGCATTAAGTACGCAAAGAAAACAAGTAAGAAAAAACCATTGGAAGTAAGTACTAGACGACAAAGAAGTTACACTTTGCATATTGAGAAGTTTGAGAGGAGCAAACACTTTCAGTAGGAAACGAAGCCAGAAGATGGAACTTCAGTTTGGAGTTTTAGAGAAAGAGAATTTAGAAAATCATTAAAAAAAACTTGATTACCCTTTCTTCGTTGTTTCTCACCTCTCAAATAGCCCCTTTTTAGTTCTTCTCTATTGTAAAAATCTTTTTAAAATGCAATTTTTGTAGGATAAACCTAAAAATAAACTGATTTCTATATCGAATTCTAAAAACTCACAAGATAACATTATATAATTACTTTTACTTAGCTTTGGCCTAGATAAAATATCTATAAAAACTAATAAATATTAATTAATCGTAATTATTACAAAACTTAGACGCTTAATTTTTATGAAACTTCTGCAATTAACACTTTGTATTCAAATAAACTTAAATCATTGATTTCAAAAAATTTATACTTGAAGATCCTGAGATATGAAAAGTTTTTAACCGTCTTTGTCCTAATAACAAATGGACCAGTTCTTATTTTTAGAGTATAATTATTTGTGCAAATTGGCAAATGCAAAAATGCTTCAAAATTATCATTTTGGCAAAAGCCTAATGACTTATGCGAAATTGTCGCGGTGTTTGATCTTAAAGAAAGAGTGAGACCGTGACGTAGAGGACTCTTGTGTGCATAAATATTAGTTAATTCACTCAAAGAGTCCAATTTTTGGGATATAAGTGCAAAATGTTTGCTTAATTGACAAAATTGTCAAACTCAAAAAAAAAGGAAAGAAAGGAAAGTGTAAAATGGAAGCAAGGTTTATGTATAGTTGATGAGTTGAGGGATGGGCATTAACCCAGTTAACCCATTAAAGCCGTGTCATAAATTCAAAGCCACAACAGACCAACATAGCCAGCAACACCAACAAGAGACGCCGTTGGCCTTTGTGGCCTTTTGTGGGGATGCCAAGCTTGGCACCGTTTTCGACTCATTAAAGCCAACTTCATGCAATTAGCCTAATAAGCCAGACCCAAAGAAGTAGGCTACAGCAGCAAACAGCAAACGGAACGAATGGGACACACACACACACACACACATAGTGAGAGATAAAAGTAGCATAGAGCAAAAAAAAAGAAGAGGGGGAGAGAGAATGGCAAAGAGATGAAGAGGTCAATTTTATAACATTTTTCGGTCACATTTCCCATTTTCGCTCAATTAATTTAATTAAATGATATTTGAAATATGCAGACAGGCGCCCCCCCCCCCCCCCCCCCCCCTTCATTTCCATTCGATTAACATGGGCTAGGGGAGTGGTTAAAGTTGAAACTATTAGAGATACCCGTTTATGGCTAGTCCCAAATATGGCATCTATTTAGCTTAGCCAAACAAGTGCACAAAGAAAATCGACTTAGGTGGAATATTTCTACCTAAAAGGAGAGAGCAAATCATAAGAAGACTGAAATAGAATCCTTTCTAGAGCTAATAACCAGAAGCCTAGATATAGATCACTAAATGCTTAAAAATGTAACTCATAGAGTCAAAGACTTTCTTTAAAATTACAAAATTCAAATACAATCTATTCGAATTTGCAAAGCATCACTTGGTTTGCTTTTAAATCTATCCTATGAACCGTTATTTTCTAACAGTCTCCTCTCACTAGATTCTACATAGATCAAGCTATGCGGCAAGGACAATTTTGTTGTGTTTTTTTCCACAAGAACAAGTTTAAAAAGCGTTTTTCATTGAGAATACAATACAAAAAGAAAAGTAGAAATATCTTTTCCATTGAGTAGGTTTGTATGATATGCTCATTGATGCCACTTACCACCAGGTGGCGCTGCAGAGTAGCAAGTCCTTCCCCCTATCAACCGATAGTCATAGTGCGTCTAGGGAGCTATTTATGTATAAAAAAAAAACGAATTCTCGTGCTGCTAAGCAAATAAATATATTTTAGTTTGTTTTAGCCTCGAAGATTTTCCCCTACAGCACGATGATTCTTTCTGCCCTTTCCATAGCGCTTCACGACTCATCTGGATGTTAATAAATAAACCTTAAATCAAAGACTGAAGCATTTAAATATCACAAATATAAGCAGCTAAAAACTAACTTGCGGCATAAATATAGTTTAGTAAATTATTGTTGTAGTTTTCGACGATTGCAGTTACTATCGATATCTTATATATATTCTTACCAGTTTGGGAGTTAAGAATCCTGTTCCAAATATGTAACGTTTTGGATAATGGTCATTTTTAAATATTAAGCGAATTCGTTTGCCCCACCTCATTGTGAGCGAAATCAAGTTTTACACCAGCTAATACTATCGCTAGCTATCGAATTTGTAAGCAAAACTATCGATAACAATTAACTTTTCTGCATACTATCGAATTTAAAATACATTTGCAGGACAATTATATGCATAAATATTTAATTAGTAATTTTTTCAACATCTCCACACTAGAATTAGCTGTAAATATTAATTTAAATCAGTTTAATCAGTTAGTTGGATACGACAACAACAAGCCCTTGGCTACTTCTTGAGTCTTCTCAAGACCAGCCAATTCCTCAGCTATTTTCAAGGCAAAATCAAAGGCTGTTCCTGGACCACGGCTGGTAATGAGTTTTCCATCGTGCACCACATTCTTGCCCTCCACATAGCTGCAGGAGATAATGAGAAATAATGAATAACAACAAATGGGAACCACTTCATCGTCACTCACTTGTACTTGTCAACCAACTGTGGTTTCATGGCCGGATACGAGGTAAGGGACTTTCCAGTGGCTATGCCGTGCTTGGCCAGAGCGGTGGGAGCGGCACAAATGGCGGCAATTAGACCGCCATTCGACTCCTGGGCCTTTAATAGATCTCCAACCACACTTGACGCGCCAATGGCATTTGAGCCACCCAAACCACCGGGCAAGACGACCACATCGAATTTAGAACTAGCCACCGCCTCCAAGGAGGTGTCCGGCACAATAACAATATCCCGAGAGCCCTTGACCGGCTCACTGCCACTCAAGCCGGCAACTGTGACGCTAATCTAAACGAAGAGAGAGAGAGAGAGGCCATGAAGAGGAGCACTATGTGTCCCACATTTCTACTTACTCCTGCTCGGCGCAGCACGTCAGCGGCAATAACAAATTCCATTTCCTCAGCTCCCTCCGCTAGGATAATCAAAGCTGTCTTTGTCATGTTGCAAATATGGCGTATGGATAAATATTCGAGTTGAAAAAGATTGCCTCTAGTTATAAGCGTTTTTGGAAATGACCTTCGCAGGGCTGCCAGCATGTTGCCAGATTGCCGCAAAAGCTTAACATAAGCAACAAATGTGCTGTTGCGCGCAACTTCTCTCTGTTAAGCGTTTCGAGGTCGAAAATTTCAAAAAACAAAGCATTGCTCAATAAATTTTAGTTGTGTTTTTTTTTTTCAATATTTATATATGTATATAATTTTATTTGAACAAAAATCCAAGTGTATACACTTTTTGGTTTTGTTTCCAAATGAAAACCGCTAAAAGTTGACAAATAATTTAGAAATTTGTTTCGTTTTGTGTATAAAACATATTTTTTTTTATATATATAATAATATAATAATAATAATAATAATTGTGTTTCTTCTGCTTTGAACTTAAGTTAAAAAATTGAATCTGAAGCACTTAACAACTAAAATTGTTAGCTGAAAATAAGAATTGCAAATTTCTTGGTTTTTTATTTTACTCTTTCTCTTTTTGTCTCTGCTCTTGTGTGTGGAAAAATGTTGTTTGTTACTTTTTTTTTGTGGTTGTTGTTATATTTTACGTCGTATTTTAAGTCACATTTAGAACTTGTTTGATTTGTTTTTCTTTTTGTTTTGTTTTTTTTTGTTTTGTTTTGTTTTTGTTATTAACATTTAAAAAGATCACCAAAGTTACAGATTTCCCATATTTACGTTGCTCACGTTTCATTTACTCTTTTTTTTTGTTTGTTTGTTTTTTTTTTAATTGCTTACAAAATAATATTTTAATTTTAATGTATTTTTTGTTTGTTTGTTTTCTTTTTAATATTTTATTGATTAATTACCCGGCATTTTGGATTAAAGTAAGTTGTTGTTTTGTTTTTTTTTTTCTTTCTTTGTTTGGGGATATATTTTTGGGTTTATCATGTTGGTTTTTTTTGTTTTTGTTTTTGCATATATATATATATATATATACACATATGTATATGCTAATATGTTTTTCAAGTATTTTATGATTTTCACTAAGTCGAATTTCAGCTAAGGTTTTCATTTTACGGAACACTACGACAAAATGTTGGAGTACGGGGGGAAGGGCGTTGCTTGTGGAGGGGGGAAGGGGTCATTGGAAGAGTATAGAAGTTTTACACACAATTGTTCACACAGATATACATATATTGTGTATATTTTGTTTTTTTTTTTTGTATAATTGCTTGGAGTTTTCATTTCGTTAGTTTTTGTTTTTTTTTCTTCTTTTAGTTTTTTGTTAAGATTAATTTTATTTCCCTTTTTCATTATATTCATCTAGGAAGAGTTGTGCAAATTTTGATCTCTATGTTTAGTAGGTCTGATTAGCAATATATATATATATATATATATATTGTATTTTTTGTTTTGTTTTTTGTTTTGTATATAATTGTAGACATCTATAAACGGCACATTTATAAGTAATATATGTAAGAAACAATACCTAACTCTCTTCTTCTTATTTTGTTTTTCTTACTAGTTGTTTTTCTTTTTCATCAATTTTATGTGTTTTTTTAAAGCTCAATTGAATTTTGACAGATAGATACAGAGAGAGAGAGAGAGAGAGGGACAAATTTCTATATAATTTTTTGTTTGTTTTGTTTTTTTTTGAAGAAACCTTTAATTAGGAGTATTCTCTAAGCATATACAACAGATAATAGATATTGAATTCATAATCCGATTTAATGCTTCAATAAAAACAAAGACTGCAAAATGTGAAGAGTCCATTAAGGCATATGGGAAATGTCATAAAGGAGTAAACAATCAAATGAGAAAAGAAGGATGTGGAGGAGGGTTATATGGATAAGATCTTTTCTTTTGGGAATAAACTCACACAAGTTAGAATTGGGATTTAAGTAAACGTAAATTAACTTTCCTTTTTTCCATTGCCATTCGCTTCCTAGCTAGATTTCTGTTATCTTGCAGTCTTTGCTTTTTTTCGTATTTTATAATTTATCTTTACTGCTTCTTAATCACAAAAGTTGATATTGTGGATTATTATTGAATGGTTTTTGTTTTTGTTTGTTGTTGCTGCCTTTTTAGCGCTTTGCTTGTCTCTCTCTTGCATTTCCTTTATGCGAGTAGGTTAAAGCTTTTCACATATACATACATACATATATGTACATACATACATATATATATATATATAGATTTATATATATATATATACATGCAGATATATATATATCTATTCCCTTTTGCTGCTTTGTTTGTTTGTTTGTTGGTTGGTTGTTTGTTGTCTAGATATTACGAGATGCTTTTCATTGTCGGCACATAAGCTTACAAAAAATTCTTAACTTAACAATTGTTGCTTGCATTGTTTTACATTGGCTTAAAATTATACAGATACATATATATATATATCTATATATATATATATATATATATATATCTAGAAATCTTTGCAAGTGTTTTTTTTTTTTTTTTTTTTTTTGCTTTAAGTAAAACATTTTTTGTTTTGTTTTGTTTAAGAAGTAAATTTAAAATTTTAATCCCTTGTGTTGAAACGGAAATTGATTTTCGCATTTGGATTTCGTTTTTTGTTGTGTTTCTTTTTTTCTTTGCCTTTTTTGTGTTCTTTTGTTTCTTCAACTTTCGCTTTTGTTAACAACTAAAATAGTTTGTAATGAACAAAATCAAAATTATTATCTAAAATTATAAATTAAGGTGTGTGTGTGTGTGTGTATTTTAGAGAAAAAGGAGAATCTAAGTCTGCGCATATATAAATTAAGAATAAAAAGAAACGATTTTGTTTTGTTTTGTTGTTGGTCGGCAAAACGAATCTCGCCTAAATCTATGTATGTATATATATAACAAATCAATCAATAATGTTAACTTGAACTGTGTCCTCGATAAAGTACATTATATAGTATTTGTTTTTTTAATAATATTACTCTTTTTGTTTTTTTTGTTGATTCCTTGTTATTATTGTTATTTAAGACTTGGCAAAAACTAAAAACTAAACATATTGAAATGTTAATGCTTGATCTTTTACTATATATATATATAGATATACCCGTACACCACTTTTGCTTGATTCAAAACTAAAGAAATTAACAAAAAAAAAATATAAAAAAAAAGAGAGAAAATTAATACAAATCTATCAAAGTTTCTATTGATTTCGGATTCGAAGACAGAGAGGAAAAAAAATTTAAAAATTTAGTTTAAAAGCAAATAAAATTATAAAACTAAATCATTTAAGCTAAGATTTTCTCATTTTTCTTTATATATATATAGATATATATATATATATATAAGAGGTACATAAATAAGTGGACATTTGAGTGATATGCCTTGGACTTGTGTGTGAGTATGTGTTTGTGTATGTGTATGTGTGTGTGTGCTTTTTTTTTTTTTTTGGGTTGTTGGGTATGCTTCTTCATTAATTACATAAGAAAACTTCTCTAATTTTGGTTTAAGGATTATTTTTAAGGAGACGAACATAGTCTGACTCTTTGGCTTCTATTTTGTTGCTTTTGAGTTTACTTGAACTGTGGCCTCCTTTCACTTCTACAAGAGATCAAAGTTGGCCAACCTTTGCGCCTCTAAAAGAGATCTACTGGGGGTTCTGTGGTCAATCTGTTTGCTTCTGTCTGTTACTGCAATTCTTTAACTATGGCGAGAGAGATCAAAAATGGCCAAAATTGTGTAAGGAAAAAGGGCAAAAATAAAAAAAAAGGGGGCCTTAAAAGTCAAAGTACTTCTTACGAGTAATCTATAACTGAAACACATGCTATTCATAATTCATAATGGGGTGGGAAGAATATCTTTTTAATTGTGTACTAAAAACTAAACTTTTATGGAAAGTCCAAAAAGAAAAACTGGCCAAGAACTACTTTTTTCTTTGACTTTCTAGGGATTTTCTCTTAACATTAACTTGTATTTCTCTGGTAAAACAAAACTCTTGTAAAAATCTCTTAAGAGAAGAGTATCCCTTATGTAATTAATGATAGTGTGTACCCCTAACAGATTTGCTAGAAACCGTTTTGGTGGTTTTCTTCTTCAGCTGTGTGTGTGTATGTATATGTGTGTGTGTGTATGTGTGTGTGTATGTGTGTGTGTGTGTGTGTGTGTGTGTGTGTGTCTTAACTAAAAACTAAACTCAAAAATTTGAAATATCAGCATATTTGATGTTTTTGTTTTGTTATTTGCACTTTCGAACGAAGTTTATGTATATATATATATATATATATATATATATAGTATATATGTACATATATATATATATACGTGTGTGTGTGTATATGTTTAAGTATTACAATCAATATTATTATTCATATATATATATATATATATACACATATATATGTGTGTAAAGCATTTATAGCAAATGACCAAAAGTTTTGTCCCTTGTTCAAATTGGAGTTATTGGTTTTCGATTTTCTTTCGTTTCTTTTATCATCATTATCAACTCTCTTTTTTTTTGGTAGAGCCCCAGAGCTTAAAAACTATTAAATGTTTTTTTGTTGTTTTAGTTATTGAAGTATTGTGTTTTTTCTCTTTTTGACCATTCATTTTTTTTTTTTTTGCTTTTGTTTAAAACTAATGTACACTCTTTTAATATGCTTTTTGTCGTGTTTGTTTGTTTGTTTCTTGTTGTGGTTGTTTTACTTGTTGTTTGTTTGTTGGTGGTTTTCGTTCACAGTACAGAGAATCCGAGTTGTTGTTCTTGTGGTTGTTGATTGGTTGGTTGGTTTGTTGTTGTTTTTGTTGTGTGAGTCGATCAGCAACTTATTCATATACACTAAAAACCTTTGGTTATACGCATTCAATTCATCTCATTCACCGTAAATCATCATCATTATCATTTTGTTTCATCTCATGTCTTGGTTGTTGTTTTTGTTGTGTAAAAATATATGTATTATTAAGTATAATTGTATTTGTAATTGTATTTTTCTTTGCATTTCTTAAGTTTTTTGTTTTTTTTTTCCTTACAAAATGTTTCAAATGTTTCTTCTTGTTGTTGTTGTTGTTTCTTGTTGCTTTCGTGTTTGTTTTGTTCCCTTTTTTTTTTGCTTTTTGGTTTTTGAGAATTGTTTTCTTTCACATTTGTTTTTTGTTTGTTTTTTTGTTGCGCCAAACTTGTGCTATATAAACATTCGATTCCCTAACTCCCTAGCCCTAGCCTTACATTCTCATTCATCATTTCTGATCATCACTGTACGTGTGTGTGTGTAGATGTAATTTGTGTGTCTTGTTGTTGTTGTTGTTTTTGTATGGCCCTAAGACTAACTAATGCGCATGCAAGATCAACTTTCATTTTCATCAGCTTAAAAATACGAGGGAGAGTTTTATTTTTTGTTTTGTTTGTTGTTTTTCCACTTAATTTTTCATTGCTTGGCTTTAAATCCGTTTGTTGTTTAGAGTGGGGGCATGAGGAAGAGGGAGAATTGGATTGGTATTACAATTTGTTTGATTATTCGAATCGCATTTCGAAATGTTATTATGGTTGTTTGGTATTTTTGTTTATTTTGTGTGTGTGATACTTTTTAGGCAAAGTACATGACCTTCTTGGTGTCTGCGTGTACAGTAATGGCTCTGGCCATGGCTCCTGGTGTTCGATCCTCCGAACAGCCACTCTGGTGTGATCCTTCGCCCGAATCGTGCTCTTTCTCAACCAAATGATATCTATAAAAAACAAAAACCCGATAGATTAGACAAAACCGTAAAGTAAATGATAATAAGTGTTAAATTCGATGTCCACTTACCTGGCACGGAAAGCCACCAAATGTGCATAGTAGGCCGGAGCCGGTATGCTGACTGAGCGTGTGCAACGCACATAGGTGTGGCACAATTGATATGTGAGACATTGCAGCTCATCCGAATCGAAATGATTGTCATCCCAGAGGACATGATAGTGCGATGGTCTACTGGTGCCTTGGATGCCTTGATGACTACACAAATAGAAATCGAATTCGGTCGGATGGGTGATGCCCACATCGACTGTGGTGCCGGCTGGTATGTTGCCTGATTTGCCGCTCTGTTCCCGCTTCTCGGCGCAGAAGAGTCGCGTGTGATGGCGCTTCTGGACCACAATGAATGTGATGCCGGGACGATATTCCGGTTCCAATTTGATGCAAGCTTCACGAATGGCCGTCAATTCGTGCTGCAGCACGTGAGGGAATTGACCCTCGGACACGCCATCGCGGTAGAGTATAATGCGATGTGGCTTATAGCCACCGGTGGATTTGTAGAACATAATGAGAAGCTCTCGCACCATGCTGCTCAGCTCCTGGATAATCTCCTGACGATGTTGCTGCACTCGCACAGTGGCTGCATAGCGTGACGGATGACCATCCATGGAGCCGACAACAGCGGCTATCGATGGCTTCTTGTTGTCGCCAGCTGGCGGATGTGTGACATCGGCTCCCAAGAAAATGACTGGCTCATTGAAGACCTTTGGCCGTATGGAGGGCACCAGAATGGAATTGATGCCGCCCAATTTAACATTGATCTTGAGACAAAGATTGGACAACGTTTGCGGCGAGGTCTTATTCACATTCTTGGCCTGCACACATTGCGTGGCCATGCCCAAGACAGTGTCGCCCACACGTTTCACTTCTGCATAGACTGGAGTCTTGCCGGGCAAGACAACGACCACCAATTGGAGTCCGGGGAATGTTATCTTCAGGTAACGGAACATTGGCTCCACCTGATCTGGCCCAGTGGCATATTTACAGAAGCACGGCTGGCCAATTATCGGCATGCCCGCATCATTGGAGATCTTTTGCAGCTGTTGAGTGAAATTCCTCAATGCATCCTCGCGCACAGTGCGCTGTGGAGCAAAACAGGCAATGGCCCAAATGCGTATCTCAACGCCAGTGAAGAATTGCTTGCCTCGCATATCCCAGACACCCTGATTGGGTGACGCCAAGCTAACCTTATTTTGCGGTGGGAATAATTGCTGACCCGTTATGCCAGTGGACACACGTCCCCCATATTGAAGTTTCGGTGGCGGTAAGACCCGACCGCGCACTTCCATCATGGAATTGGATATGGTTAGACCGAACTCCTGGACATAGGAGTCATTATTGAAGTCGGCACGCTTCACCAGATTATTAATTTCACGCTCGCGATCGGGAGCCGAGCGTGCAGTGGCTTTGATCATGGTCGAGGTTTGCATATCGGTCAATTTCTTAATGCATCTCTGGCCGGCCACAATGTTGCACACCTCCAGGGGCAAATATGTGTGCTTGTGCTCTTGACCCACTTGGAGGCAGGGCAAATGTGGATAACGCAATTTCATGCGATATTTATCCAAGAAATACTTGGCTACAGTACATTCCACAGTCTGGCCATTATCTAGCTGCAGCGGGAACCTATAAGGAAAGAGACTCTTTAGTGGATTGACATCTCAAAGAGATAGATTTCAGGGTTATCTTACGATTGCATTTGTGCTGGACGTCGGGTAACATTGCAAACGCGATATTTGCGTCGCATTGAACCACAGTGAGTAATCTCAATTTTGAGTCCCTTGATTTCCTTGGTGAATTTGACACGCTGTGAATCGGTGAGTGGTTTACGTTGCTCGTTAATGTCACGTATATCAAGCACTTCGCACATGAAATCAATGACGGGTTGAGCTTTATAGAAAGCCGTAGCCGAAACTGTGCAGGAAAAAGGTTAAAAAATTAGAACTGATTCGCCTGAGACTAAGGTATTGGGACTCACCATCTATGTTGAGCATCATTTTCCATTGCGAAGGCCTAACACTTTGATGGAAACCAAACCATACTTCACGTCCACCACCCAAGGGATGATAGTAGCCATCGGGAGAGCTAAAGAAACTTCTACCCACTGGCGTATATGTCATGCTGGGCAAATGACGCATAACCACATCGAGGGCTAAAATGGCATCGTAGGGTATTTGACGAGTTCGTCCCTCTAGCGCCTCTTCCAGATTGAAGAGCGAGACTTGAGCTTGCCACTTAATGGTCACACGGAAGATACGATCCTTGCCCTCACCGGGCAGGGTGACCTCCAATTCCAGACGCTCATTACCAATTGGCAACGGATCACGGGTATATAGATTGTTACGTCCATCGAATACTGGTTTCAGTACACCAAAAATCTTGCTATATGCATGCACCATTGTCTCAATGATCTCACGATTCACTTTGCGTGGACATTTATCCGGTTGGATATTGATATCATAATGATGAACATAGCCGCGTGGCATGGTCACCTGGAAATGATTGGCACGTAGTACAATGGGTCGTCCCTCCCGTCCCAAGTTCGGACGACGTGGGCACGTGAAAACTGGCATATCCGGTTGAGGCGTCGCAGTAGCGGCTATGGCTGCCGATACACTGGTCGTCGTGGTGCCACCCAATGCGGAGGCAACTTGAGCAGCTGCCGCTGCAGCAGCTCCACCCACAGTGGCACCGCCGGCAGCAACATTCTGAGCACTCGGACTGGTCACAGCGGTGGGATTAACCGATGACCCAGGTGCTGATGGTGCTGCAATATAATGCAATCATTAGACATATCACTCTCTCTCTCTCTTTCTGTCTCTCCCATGGAGTAATTAAAATTTTTTTAAGAAAAGTTGGTTAGAAATCAACAACTAATACACTAGCTAACACAAAAAAGATTATGCATATCTTTGTAAGGTATTCTTCTTCTTCAATCAGTGCGTAAATTTCACATGCTTCCAAACATTATCATTAAACCTTTAACTCATCTAGTCAAGTTGTTCTATATTTTTGTTGGATGAAGACTTGTAAAGGGATCTAATTTCCCAAAGCGATAAACTTTATTTGTAGGGCTTTTGCGATAATGGAATTCCAGGAAAAAAGTTTAAATATTTGTTGAAGATTTACCTGCAGTTGACTCACTTTCTTGCGTAACTTAAAAGAGAACATTTCAATTCTACAATTTAGAGTACTCGAATTCTAGTTTTTTTTGCCTTTAAAAGTCTTTTGCTGTGATTACAATCGTTAGAATAGTTTTGGCACGATCATTATTTTATTTTTAACGGTACTATTGTTTGGCAAGAGAATCTTTTTGGATGTACCAAGTTTTATTACAATTTCCTAAACGTAACTTAGATCTTCCGGGCACTCCAAAAACATAATTTGTGATGTTCTTTCATATTATAATTCAATCTTACTAGGAGCCAATTGATGAAACGAGATTCATGACTATAGTTTTTCATTTAAATGAAATAATATTGATTCTACTTAGCTAAATTTTGATTTCTTTCTGACAATATCCTAAATTTTTTACTTTACTTAAATGATTTTTGATTCCATGTAGCTAAATTTTGATTTGATTTGATTAATAGTTTTTCGAAGATTTTTTAAACTTTGAAATCTACGCACTGTTTTTATTAGATAAAATTAAGCTACAAGCAACAATAATTAGAAATCATGCAAAAAATGACTCTTAAAGCACATAAGTCATATATAAGTATAGATATGGGTAGAGACTCTACATATATATAAAATAGGTTTTTCTTTTTTGTGTAGAGAAAGTTAAAACTTCAAGTGCACTTTGCATACAATTAATAAACTAAAAAAAAAAACATTACATGAAAAGAACAAAATTAAAAGAAATAAAAAGAAACAGAAGTTTTTTACATTTGAATTTTGGTTAGTAATAAATAATTTTAATTTTTTGTTTTTTTTTGTTTTTGCACATTACTAAGTTAGAAAAGAAAACGTTAGTTTGTTTTTTGGTGTAGTTGAGATTTGAGAGGTTAGTTAGTAGTAGTGTAAAAGTTTGGATTTTTTTTGGTTTTTGGTTTAGTTAACTAAAGAACATAGATCACAAAATTCGAATTATTTTGTTGTTTGGAGAGAAATTTACATGTGAGCGTGTCGAAGCTAGTCTGCGCCTGAGAGGGACTCTGAGGCCGCGTGGGCGAGGGGGTCCACTGTGACTCTATAAAAAGAAAATTTTTGTCGTTTTTGTATCAAATTAAATAACAAAATTAAAAAAAAAGTATTGCCAATTATTTGATGTGTAATTTGTTCGTTGGTTTTCAATTTGTTTTTTTTTTTATATATTTGTTCATCACAAATTAAAATATATGTGAAAAATGAATGAGTTAAAAATGAAAAATCATAAAGAGAATATGTATATATGTATGTATGTTTATATATGTATATAGAGGAGGTATATATGTAAGTAGAGTGCGAGATTAATAATATTTTAGTTACAGATTTCATTTTTTTTTTCTCCCCCAAAATATATTATTATCATCATCATCATCTGCTTATCATTACAATGAACATATGGTTGGTGTGTGTATGTGTCTGCGTGTGTGCCACATTTACCTCCCCACACCACTTGCCTCCTTTATCATCAAGATTGAGAGTGTAGGTGGATGAAATTTTGTTAATTATAGCATACAAGTGCATACAGGGTGTTCCTGTGTTCATTGAGTTCGAAATTCTTAAAAAGCATCATAGAATTGTTTAATTTATAATATTATCTATGAAAAATAGTTACTTGGGACACTCACTTTCGTCATCTGGCTACTTAAAAAGTACTCTAATTGCTTTTGGGACTATATATTTTTGTTTTTGTTCACCCCAAATCAATTGGACTGAAAATCTTATGGCCAGGGCAGATTAACGCAAGATATGTTAGGGCAATTTGCATCAACAGGTCGCCTGGAATAATATATATGTACATGATAATCGAAATAATCGAGCCCAAGGGTAAAATTCTAGTAATAGGGTAATTATGCTATAAGAAAATCAGTACTCTAGTACTCTTGCCCTTGGGGCTGCCAGGCATAGTTGACTGGACCTTTCTAACTGAAACCCTCAAAGCTAAGGAGCGGTAAATAAGAGGCTCTTGGAAACTATGTATAACGAATGGAGAGTTGAGAAAACATATATGTATATGTATAGGGTTTTCCTTATATATGTTAACTGTAGAGAACTGATTGACTTTAAGTAGTCAAGTATTTGAAATGGCTAATTATTTTAAAATTAATTGTTTACCATTTGAAAATTATTGACTGACTTCATCTGAGTCGGCGTCATTCACAACATGTTTTTTTTGTTTTTGTAAAATGGGCTTAAAATGTCTTACGTTAGACGCATAATATTCGCTTCATTGACAAAGTTTAAAACGCAATTCGATAGAGACGACTTCCCCATCTGTCGCACAAGTAAGCACACTTTTAAAGAGAAGAGTCCCTTAGGATCTTCACAAAGTATGTAACAGACAGAAGAAAATGATTATTGGGTACGATTTGGCGACGTTTTCTAGGGTGTTTAGATATTGGGGTCAAGTTTATATGGTGGGGCCTAAAAATTCGCCACTGTTTCTACTAAGGGTTATCTTATTAAAATTAAAATTATCTAAAGCCATTTGTCAAGTTTTTGGAGTAAGATCTTCGTACTGGACATAAAGGTTTCTAAAGCCAGAAACTCAGAAACTCTGACTTTAGTAAATTGTTAGTTCTTTTTCTCTCCTTAAGTAGGGCATCTTAAAGTCGTAGTCAAACCGGAACCGGAGAGAAGAACAACCCCAAAAAAATGAGAAAAAAAAACACAAGAGCCCTAACAATAAGTAAAAAACTATTGCGTTGCGGAGACGGTCGTTGACCTAATTTCGTTTGAAGCGTTTGAAAGCTGTTTAAGCACGTGTCTGGGGTCTGGGTTCTGTGTCATTGAGGTTGTGTATTTCAGTGTTTCAGTGTGTGTGTGTGGGTGGGTGGTTGGTTGGGTGTGCGTTGCATTTTTGCAGTAACATCCCGGCCCCGACCAATCTCTACCCAAGCATTTAGCCACCCAACATCAATCGACCAACTAAAAATTGACTCGTTACTATTCGACGACGACGAGTACATGAAAAGTTGATTAGAGCTAGGCCAAAACTGGACGGAGATCTAAAAAGTGGGGCCAGCAGCAGGTGAGGTGGAGGTAAGGTAAATGTGGCAGTGTGTGTGTTGGTTGGTTGGTGTCTTGTTCTATGATCTTCTTTTTTTCTTTTTTCATCTTCCTTTTACTGTCTACACTTACGTTGTCCAACTGGATACATTTTCTTTTCTTTGATTTAGATTTAGTTAGAGAGAAATATTGTATGTATAATTTTGTATATATGCATACAAATTGAGTAATGCTGCTGTGTGTGTGTGTGTGTGTGTGGGTGTGTATGTATGTGTGTAAACGTAATTGATTGTTGTTGTTGTTGTTGTTTAGTTTTCTACTAATTATTTATTTATTAATTTTTTTTTTGTTTTTTTGATTTCAGCCTTTTTGCTTATCACACTTTAAAGTAGTAATTTTATTCGTTTGGTTGATTTTCTTTTGCATTTGTTGTTGTTGTTGTTGTGGGCGTGCGAGAAAAGTATTTTATATATATAATTAATTAATTATTTATCGTTTATTGTAGTATTGGAAAAGAACACAAATGTAGGCACAGCTTTCGTTATATATATATATAAATAATATATATATATATATGTAATTTTATTTTTGTATTTTTTTTTAAATACAAACTAAGAACAAAAATTCTTATTATTTTGTTGTTTGTGTTGTAGTTTTTGTTGGTTTTGGTTGCTTTTGGTTATATTGCTCTCTCTAGCTCACTGCCTCTGTTGGGGTTTCTCTCTCTCTCTCTCTCGCTCTTCTTTCTTCTCTGGATCTGGTGGTGGTGGGGTGCTCCGCTGGACAGAAAAAAAATACTACGACGACGACAACGACACGACAGTGTACAGGCAAAGAAAATGCTTTTGTATGCGCGTATTCGGGGCGAATGGCAGCGAAAAAAAATTTTCGGGTTTTTGTTTTTTCGTTTCTCGTTTATTTGGTTGATTTGTGTGTGTATTTTCGCGTGGAGCGAGAGCACTACTTGTGGCCAGACTATGGAATTTACGTTTTTCACAACTTTTGTTAGCTTTTCACGTCGCGCATTATGCAAAAAATGCAATTTTTCTTTTTTACACTTTTCCACACAACACAGGCAGCAGGCAGGCAAAGAAGAAGAACAATCGATGTTAAGTCGATGTTTTGCTCAAAACATCGCATAACATCGATTCCTAATTAGCAGAATTTAGCAATGTTGCCGCTGTTAACTAACATGTGCCTCAATTTGAAGCTGTAAACTAACATTTTCATTAACTTCAGGCTATTGGTTATTTTTTCTTTAAATTTTCGGTTGTTAATTAAAAAATTTATAATTTTTGTTGTTGTTAAGTCAGATTTGTAAAAACATCGTAAACATCGACTGTTGTTTAACACTTTTATTATTTTGCGATGCAAGCGGGAAGGCTTTACGCCTAAATAAGAGCAAGCGAGACGACCATGTTGACCCCTGTTTTAATCCGCATTTTTCCAAGTTGCCCTAGTGTTGCAAAGTTAGCGAGTTAATCGATTACAATAAACAGCAATCGATATAAACTTCTTCTGAAGGAAATTTCTGGCAACTCGCCGAGATTGCTTGGCACTTGCTATCGATGGTTTTCCCACCTCTATTGCTTGATTTTGCTACAATAAATTTAACATAATTATTATATAAAATGTCGATCCCGTTTAGCGGGACTCTGCGCCGGTCCGGCGGCATTGTATCGGCCATTGGCAAACAGCTGAAGAGTGTTAATCTTAAAGGTGTTAAACGTATAACGGTGCAATTTGATCCGTTCGCGGAAAATGTCAAATCCACAAGGTAAATCTACGCAACAGACCGGGTGTGGGTGTGCAGGCGTTTAGGTGAAGGGGAAAGACGTAGAAGCATAATTGGAAAAGCGCTTTCCCAGATGTGATTATCGATTACAAAACATGCGCAGTTCAGTTTTTGGCCAAATTAGAAGATTTTTCTCGAAACAAAAAAGTAGGTAAAAATCCAAAAAGGAATGAAAAAGAAAATTATGAAAAAACAATTCGGACAAAAAGTGCAGTGAAGTTGGGTGAAAGCCTTATCCTTGAAAACTGAATGAGATTCATTAATTACTTACCATACACCTTGCCAATTATGCCCACGGTGGAGCTCAGTTGAAGATCAGGAAATGTCAACGGCAGCGTATGCGTGTGGAGCTGAGCTGGCCCACCCGGTGCCAGCTCCCGCTCCGTTGACATTTTGGTCGGTGTCGGAGTCAGCTTGAGGCGTTTGCAGGCAGCTGCAAGAAGAGGAAAAAAAAAACGAAAATCAATAAGTTTTTTGCTTTATATTTTTTTACAGAGAATTCCTGTTTCTGCTCTCCACACCGAAAGTGACCCAAACGAATCCCAAGTGTATAGTCAAACCGGACATTGTGTGCAATCGTCAGCCAGCTTCTGTTAAGTTCTCACTAATTGAGTCTGCTCAAGGTGGGTATCCAGATCCAGAAGCGTTATTACCCTGCACCCAAAATCTTTCGTCATAAATCAAGAGTTGGCGTCCATTAAGTTAATCAGAGATTTCTTCATGGTCCCTATGCTTGCAGGGTATTTCCCTTAAATCATTGTGTGATTTGTCTCTAAATCTCTTATTCGATATTGTATTTTTCCAGAGCAAGCCAAAGTGAAGGAGATACGCTTCAATAGCGAGAATTTGAGCACACTCGAATTATTGCAATTGTGTAATAAGCACGTCTCATCTCTTGCCCCTCCTGAGGAGATAACCAACAAGGTTCTAACCAAAGCAGAGAAACAAAAACTCGCTGGTGGCGCAGGCGGCAAGGGCAAGGGCACAAAAAAGAAGTAATCCAATCCAATTCAATCGCAAAAATGGTCAGAAAACACAAAGGCACTTTGGCTGTCATTGAACAGATCTATCAGGACATACCGGCATTTAGCGATATCTTTACCGAGGAGAGTTTCTATGTATTCGCATTTTGCTTCGTTATTGCCACAATATTTGTGGCATTTATCCTCTCCCGTTTCATCACCATCAAGCCGGTTGACTTTTGAAATAAAAACGTACACAATATAAGCTTTAAAATGTAAAACAAAAAAACACTAAAAAGGAACAAAAAATCACTCACACGCACACGATTGCTTCTGGGAGGGGGTCACAAGTCGCGCAAGTGAGCGAAAGGGCAAAAAGAGAGAATAGCCTAGAGAGCCTCGATTTCAAACCAGTTTCTTTTTTGGGCTTT
The DNA here is from genome assembly GCA_024703675.1 of Drosophila nebulosa. Lineage (NCBI taxonomy): Eukaryota > Metazoa > Arthropoda > Insecta > Diptera > Drosophilidae > Drosophila > Drosophila nebulosa. Next base: position 7,075,976 of record CM045725.1, on the reverse strand, counting down.
AAACCAAACCGGAAAATCATCTGCTTCTGCTGCTGCTCCTGTTGCTGCCCAAAAATTATATACCTACAGATAATATATACATAAGTATGTATATAAAAGTGCAGGAGAAGCAATGCCAAAAAAAAAGTCCGAAGACCCCATAATAATTGAAAGCCTGGAAAAAAGCAAACTCAGATCATTTAATTGAATCATATCATCATAATTTCTGCATTTAACTTAGCTTTAGTAGCTTAGCTGTCGATAAAAGAAGTATATTCTAATTGAGACTCGTATCTTATGGTAAAAGGTGATGTCTTTGAAATTGAAATAGGTTTAGGTTTCATCATCTAAACTTTAGATTCTTAAGTAATAAACAAGATGGACTCTCTGGTGGGCGGTTTTTTCTTCAACACTTGTATAGAGTCTAAATTTTAGACCAATTCTTTCCATAGCTTATGCTAGTGTATAAAATACAGCGAAAGTTCGCAATTCTCCTGTGATAATATTTTGTTTAATTTTTGGCAAGTATAGTATCCCCCTTGAAGGGTTAAAAGTATATTGAGAAAAGTAAAAAATATACAAGGATAATTATGCGTGGCTAAAGTGAAAATCGTAAGTAAAAACTTAATATCTTGGCAAAAATCTTGAAAATTTCGCATAATTCGTAAATATGATATTTCTTAGCGCTTTTTAATTTTCGGAGTTATGCTCTAATAGAAGCGACAACAATTTAAACCATTCAAAATTTTAATTTTGAATATTGTAGTAATTTTGGGACCTAGTTTTAAATGATATTGGCTTATCTCTGCCTCATTTTGTGTTTGCTTTTAAATGTTTTTGATTTAAAACTTGTATTTAGATTAGATTTTTATCGAGTTACTAGCTGATAGGGTTTGAAAAATATTTAATTTTCTTAGGAAAGAGCCGTTTACTGTTAATAAAATAACCTTTTTTACGTTTTTTCAATATGGATTTGTTCCCTTTAAGCTTTAAAACGTTTGCTCCTATCGGTGGAATTTAAGTTTCTTAAAAAATGGGGGAATTTTTCTAAAGATAAGGGTTTGCTTAAAGAGTTTCCATTTTTAATCTATATAATATATAGTTGATTATATATTAGTATAGTTGTAACCGAATAATTCTAAAGCAAAATTGAATTATAAAAGCTCTTTATCGAAAACATTGCATAAATCGTATCATATTTTATAGTTTATTATTATTATTTCTTTGTGATATGAGTTCAATTTGATAATTCTTGAACTTTGTGGGTCGAATTGACAATTCTTTGAAATCCTTGACACAGTTTCTCAACAGTTTCCGTTCCATATTCACTTTCTAGGGGTTAATTCCAATAAAAACAAAACATAGAGGCCAAAAGACGAAAACGAAGTTACGAAAAAAAAAAAGAAAAATACCACAAAAATGTGCACTTTCGTTTTCGGTTGGGTTGCTTTTGGATTTTTCTTCACTCCCACATGGAAACAGTAGCTCTTTTACCCTCCTCGTAGCCACTTTTCATTCCTGGTAGCCAACAAATTTGCCAAGCAAGAAAATGCAGTACAAAGCTTTGAGCTAAAGTTTTAAAATGGCGGGCCGCCGCGCCCCCTAGTCTCCCCCGTATCTCTTTCTCTCTGTCTATGTCTTAATACACATACATTTACACTTGTCTGTGTGTATGTCTGTATATATATATCGATTAAATTTCTGTTTCTGCATATAACTGTTAAGAATGCAGCTGTAAATTTGGTGAAAGTTGGCTCCAAAAAAGCTTAATAATGGGAGCGCATGAGAGATGCAATGTTAAAGAGGACGAGAAGATATCTCTCATTCTCCGGAGAGAGAGAGAGAGAGAGAGAACGAGCAATAGAGAGAAATACCCTGTACTTGGATACAAGTTAATAATAAAGCTAATAGTTTTGTTCAAGTTCAATGTCAAGCCAAAAGCTTCTCCTTCTCCACTTTTGCGTGTGAGATGCGTATGCGTGCGATTTTAAGGAGGGAATGGGAGGCCAATGCGGCCATATTGGAAAAGTAATGGAATTGAATTTTGCTTGCAGAGTGAAAGTTGTATGCGTGTGTGTGTATGTGTCCTGTCGAACTTTCTACAGGTACAGTTATTAGATACCCATACAGCTGCAATAGTTGTCTGTCCTTCAATTTTGATTTTGACCTTTCCCATATGAAATGAAATAAAATATAAACAAGCTCAAACATGTCGCTCTTACTAAGCTCGCTCTCCCTTGCTCTTGCTGAGTAGTTCTTCTATAGCATATGCTCAGGCGCAGTTTATGTATGTTTCCGTTTTCCTGAACTTTTCACTCTTGTTTTTTCATTTTTTTTTTTTAACTGCAATCAAAAGAAGCGTGGGCGTCCAGAAGTATCTGCAGCTATTCTGGAAATCTCGATAAAATCTTCTCGGGGCGCCAATTGTATGCTGCTGCCGGCAAAATTCTCTTACCCCCTTACTCCGCCACCTACGCACACACTCACACAAACACACACGTTTGACAATTTCTTGCCAGCTAACCATCTAGCTATCCCACTCTATTGTGGCAATATTTGCTTACCTTATCGCAGAATTGCAGCTGACTGCGGACTCAAGCGGTCGAGCAAGGGGGCGGTGGTAGTGCTGGTGTTAGATTTGAATTCTTTAAAGTATTTGTTGTATTTGTTGTAGATAACAATTTGTTATTGCAAAATTTGTTGTATTGGTAAACATGAAGACAATTCTTTGTCTGTCTCTTTCGGGCACTGTTAGTCAACTTTTAACATAATTTATACATAATTTCAGAAATAATTAATAATTTGAAACTATATTTTTCCTTTTCTGTTTGCTTGCTTTAGTTTAAGTTCCTTTTTTTTTGTATTTTTGCCGCAACGCAATTACTTTCGTGGCTGTTGATATCTCACTCTCGCTCTCTCAGTGGCTCTCTCACTCACACAGATACAGCAACAAACTTGCAAAAAATTGTTTAAGCTTTTTTTTTGCTTCATTTTGTTTATTTGTTTTTTAACAACATTGTATTTGCATGTGTTGTGTGTGTGTGTGGTGTGTGAGTTGTTGTGTTTGTGTTAGTGAGTCAAAGTCAAATGGCGGATGTCTCTCTCTCTCTCTCTCACGCTCTCAGTCTTTGATTTTTTTGTTATTGCCGCCGCCGCGTTTAACTTTTATGCAAAAAAAAAAAAAAACGAAACGAAGAATTGAAAACGAAAAGTTTGGAGGGAAAAGCTTTTCCCCAACAATGCGGTGAGCAGTCATGCAAAAAACAAAAAAGTCAAAAAGAGAAAAAAAAAGTGAGACAAATTGCTGCAAAAGCACCAACTGCAGCAACAATAACAACAGATACAAAACATTTCAGCTACGCAAAACCAACAAATTTCAATAGAAATTTCTCTCTTCTCAAGTATGTTTGTGTGAGTGAGAGAGGGAGCGAATTATGGCGAATTACATAGTTTATATCTTGTATCGTGTTTTGCACACTCCAATTTTTGTATATTTTCTTTATAATTATTTATGTATGTATATATATTAAGCTTATGTTTCGAAATTAAATACAATTTGAGATCGTCGCGAAAAAATTGGCAACGCGCGCGTACACAACTTGTAGGCCGTTTTGGAATTGAGTAAATATTGTATCGGAGAGATACAATTCTAGAGCTGGAGAAACATCGATGGTAACATCGATGTTATCGATGTTTTTGCAAAAAAATTAAACATCGATGTTTCTCCAGCCCTATTTTGGTCTCCTTTCTAGTGCTGCTGATTATTTTTTGCGAAAAATGATTTCCTTTGACTTATTATATATATTTGGGGAATAATTATACTGCAGGTCTTAAAAAAGTGTAGATTTATTATAATATTATTAATTTCTCTATTTTTTAGGGGGGAATTTTGTCCCAAGCTATAAAAGCTCAAATGAAACTATTTAAAAATATTTTCAATAAAAACAATTGGTATTAGTTTGACCTTGAGCTGACCAAAACAAATTATATATATGTAGATACATATGTGTATAGTTGATTCATAGCTTCTTATCAGAGTAGAAACAAACAAGCCGTACTACTATAACCTATAGATGTAGATCCTTATATAAACTTTGAATTTAAAAATATATGCATCAATTAATTTTCATTATACTTGTCCCGTCCAAGACCAGGAGAATTCCAATTTAAAATTTGGATAAAATTGGTAAAGAATCAGTTCTTGTACAAAAATAAAGCAATTTTTTGATCAATTTAAGTGTTGTTTTTATTCTGAATCAATTGCTTATCACCAGCAGCTAGTACAGATGGAAACATCATTTATAGGACCTCCTATGGGGAACAATGGTTGCCTTTTCTATTAACTTGGCAAATTTATTAGTAAACCAGAAATATCATTATTATTTAAAAGTTTAGGGAGGAATAAAGTATTAACTGTGGTTTACATTTCATCTGTTGCCGCTCTTCTACTTTTGCTTCTCTTCCTGCTTTTCGGTGGCGGGTGCCTCTTCCTTAACAGGAGTCTCAGCTGCTTCCGTTTTTTTGTCGGAGGATTCGGCACTGGAACCAGGCATGGTGGTGCCAGCCGGCAGACTCTTCTCTAGGGCACGCACAAAATCTTCCAGATTGCCAGAATAGGCGGCAGCGACTGCATCATTGGACAACTCAAATTGCTTAATTAATGGTCCCAATTGAGCAGATTGAAGGGCACTGGAGAAATGGGCCAGAGCCTGCTGGAACTGAGGCGAAGTAATGTGGTCCTTGATCTGCTGTTTGCGATCCTCATCGGCATCCTCAGATTCGGGTAGGTGTACAATTAGAGACTTGACGCACTCGGGATCGGAAATTAGCTGATTGATGGCATCCGCTCCGGATAGAGCACTGGATAGATCGATATTAAGAGAACGTCCTGCGCCATGTTCGGGGGAGAGATTGGATAAATAGGCTTGGAATGGATTGGCATAGGCTCCAGTTGAAGTCGTTCCAGAGGACGAGGACGTGTTCTTACCGGCGGAGGAGGCATCGGCATCGTTATCTAGTGATGAGCTGGCACTGCCCGATGTGGCTTCACCTTGTGAACTCAATTGGATGCGGCTGCTGCCCGACTTGTTGCCCTTGGGGGCGGATGGCGTGCGCGGCACAGTAACATTCTCGGGAGTTTGCAGAGCGGAACTGTTGCCACCGCCGCCTCCACCCGACGAGGATGTATTCCGCGACGATGGAGTGCGAGAGCTGAAAAGTTAACAAAGTCAATATTTCATCAAGATGAATCTGATGGACCTCCACTTACTTCATTTGCCCCAGCAACGAACTAAGGCCACCCATTTGCCCGACACCTCCAAATAGCTGCATCAATTGCTGTTGGGACATATTGTTTAGCATGTACTGCAAATCAGTGCTATCGTTGCTGCCACCTCCACCTCTCTGATGAGCAGATGGTGGATTATTGAGCAACTCATTGATGCGTCGGCAATGCTCCTCATCTTTGTCAGTTTTCGGCTCCTGCATCCAGAAGAACATGCGGCGAGTCGATGATTTAAATTTGAGCACAAAAACCCTTCCAGTTTTGCATTGATCCACACGCTTGTATTCAAAGTCATCGGGAAAAACGATCAAGTCGTCCTCCACCTTGCCAGTGGTGCGATCCTTCCAGCAGAAGTGCATCAGACCGTCGTCGCTCTGGGTCATGTAGACCAAACCCTTTCGCGAATCTGGATGCACCATTTTGCCCACCAAGTTCATGCGCCCGGCGCGGAACTCCACCAGGTTGCTGCTATTGCTATTGCTAGATAGTGCTGCAATTTTTCATTGCAAAAAACGTAGGCGGGGTGCATATTAGCAATAGGTTTTCAATAATTAAGGTTTGATTATTTATGATTTTTACTTACTTTGTCTGCCAAACATGATGCTGGATTTGGAGGTTAAAGGTCAGTATATATATTTTTCTGACAGCGAGCAGAATTTAGGGATTTTTAATAAAAAATTTGCAAGTCCCCAAAATGATAATGACGAAGCAAAATATACATTGACAGTGTTGGTTAATCTATCGATGTTGTCGATAACAAAAATCGCAGCAGGTGAAATGTTAAGTAGCGACTGCTATTTAACAATTCTTATACAAGAGGTATCAGGTATATGCATATGAAAAGGTATATGCGTTTTATCAAATGTTTGCCTAATAGACTTTCTTAAAATTCATTGGCTAATTGAAAGATAACCATTAAAAGTGCAACAAATCATAAAATATATTTCAAAATATTTTATATTTTTATGTTTGAAAATAAGTTGTTTCTCTTGTATTTACAATAAAATTAACAATTGATGTAGAGTTGGGCTCCAATTATTCGAACTTCTATTAGCCAACCACCCATATGTAATGTCCAGAATTAAGTTGAGATAGTTTCCGGTGATTACCCTTATTATCCGTAATGGAAAATTTGTTCTAAAGCATTTCTGGGTTTTCCCGATTTTGTCAGCAATTGTGTTAATTGCATATCTTTTTAAACTAATTGCATGGCCATTCAAAAATGTTGGAACAACTCGAAAGCATTTATTTTGTAGATTGATTAAATGATATGTATGTATAAATTTAGAGGTAAGAAATACTTTTACGATGCCCCTGGTTTCGACCATCCCGGATAAACCAGAATTTTCCAGAAGATTACAACTTTAAAACTTGTTTGCAATGTTTGCTGGGTAATCGTCATTTAACAGAAACTTTACAGTGATTTAACATTGTCAGTAGGAATTTGGTTTTCACTTAGTTAACAATTTGGCATGAAAACAAATTTTTAAATATTAAACAACGAGAGGTCTTCGTGATCAGAAGTGGAAATCGAATTGAATCGAAAGATTGTTTAAATTGTGTAGAGTGTGAAACTAATAAAAAAATTAATACATTTAAAACGCAGAAGTTGAAAAACGTATTTTCCTTTTGCGACGCAATTCTGAGTGGTAAGAAAACATTAACTTGCAATTATTTCCGTCATATAGTTTTCAATTGCTTTATGCTTTGTTTAAACTAATTGCGTCATGCATCATTCGTAAATCCATCTCGCTTGCACCTGAAAGTACCAGCAAAGAGTCTCCATTGCTCCCCCTCTTCCGCATATTCAATGGATGCAGCGCTGCTTCAGCTGCGTCATTTATTCTATTCTTTAGCTTCCCGCATTTTCTTTTCTCCTTAGACCCTTCTTCGTTTCTCTTGTTTAGATGTTGATGTTGTTTGTCTGCTTTATTGCGCTGCTGGCTCTGTTTGTCTGTTATTTGGTTACTGCTTGTTTTTTTCTTTGTGTTGACCTATTTTTACTTTCCACTACCATTCGCCTTTATCTCTCTTCTCTATTTCTCCCGTCTATTCTCTTATCAATTGTTGTTGGTTTTACTTGTTTTTGTGATTCACCTTTAAATCAAAACCAGTTTTGGCCCTTGAACGTGATCATGAAGAAATAAATTTTAAAAATTACAACAATTCATCTCGAAAATTGCATCAAAAGAGAAAAACAAATATGGCAGACGCCTCTAAATAAGCTAATGTCCGATAAGATAACGGATTTGTTTCGAACTCGAAAGTGTGTGCAGATTTGTGGGAGTACCAAAGTATAAGAAAGAAAAAGTTAACTTTCTGCTAACTTAACAGCTGTTCGAATTGTTTATCTCTTTTCTACCACTTGTTAAATTTCACAAGCTTTTCGGTCTTTGTTTAGTTAACAATAGCAATAAAATAATTATAAAATTCGAACGTATGTACATAGTTTCGAATGTACCCTGTAACGGTAATTGGCCGCCATTTTGCTAACTAACCCTTTATTTTTTATTTTTATATGTTTTTTGGTTTTGATTTTAAACAAGTCATTTTCTCAGGTAAATTGCTAAAAATTAAAAGCGTAAATTTTAACTTATTTAGTTGTTTCTTTTTGTTTTTTATTATTATTCAAGGCATGAATCATTTATTTTTTGATTAGCAATTTAAATAAAAATTGCCTTATACTTTTTCGTTAAAGTTTTTGTCAAGAATTTAATAATTAAGGCTTTTAATGTCAATTTCTTACCTTTCGACTATCATAAATTAATTTATTTTTTGCTTTATATGCTAATTTTCACTTTTCATATAGAATCACCAATTAATACTAATTAAACTGAAAAACAATTCTAAGGAAAGCCCACTTTAATCATTTAATTGTTTAATTAATTCTCAAGAAAAGAAAATATAAACCAATTTTGCTGATTCTACTTTTGTCTGATAGACTTTGTGGCGTCTTGGGTTAATAGGGTATTCGTATAACAGGTCTTCTGTGTGCTTTGGAACAAATTTAAAGCTTGGGTCAGCAGCAGCAACAGCAGTAACAAAGTGCGCTGTGGTATCCATCACGTGATAGGAATTTTAAGCTTTGTCAAAAACTAATTTAAAGTAAAAATTGTTTTTATTTTTTTGTAGGTATTACAATAAAATGCGTTTCGCCTTGATTACTCTACTGCTAGCCCTGGTGGCGATGACGCAGGCGGTGTCCTTTTCCGATGTCATTAAAGAGGAATGGAAAACCTTCAAGGTAAGTCCGGAAATCCGAGCTAAACAGATGTTGTTTTTTCTTTGATGATTCAAAAAAAAAAAAAGAATGTTCTTTTGTTTTGGGGTAACATTCTTTTAGTAAATATTGTACTATTCATTCGATTTATGTTTACGCTGAGTCATTTAATCAATTGCAAAGAATGAGTGCAGTGGACTGGACCTAGATGCCAGATAAGAGAAGAGTCTAGATTCAAGTCACATGCCTCCAGATCACATGAATGGACGAAGCGATTGCTGCTGATTCCTTCCTCTTTTGTGTAACAGTTGCAGCTTAGCTCCAATTGATAAGAGGCGCTAAGCCACTGATAAAATGCAATGGGCAAAACCCAATTTGAACAAGAGGGCAGTCATTTTTCTAACATTACTGTTTTTTGTGCTGCTGACTCACCCTTTTGCATTTGTTGTGTTCTTTGTGACAAAAACTGCGTTGCTTTTTGTTTTTAGTTCAAAAGACTTATCAGTAGTCTCACCACAAATCTATTAAAAATATAGCAAAGTTTATTGTTCTATTTTTGTGTCTGGCTGTACAGAGCCCCATTTAATAAACATATTTGCAATCATGTTTTTTGCCTTGTCAATCAATTGAAAAGTTTTCTTTTTAGAATGCTTTTGGCATGTCACAAACCATTAAATTTTCATTAGGGGGCGTATTATTTTGTATGCCAAGTGAAACAAGTACAACACACAACTAAGATCTTTCATGTGTGATAAACAGTAATTAACTTTTTTACTATATATTTGCTTCATTTTCGTTATGGTTTGGTATTTCCTTTCCTTTTCCTTTCTGAGCCCAACTGGGAATTAGTATAATTTTTGCACAAACATTTTCAAAATGTGGCTTAAAAATTGTTAGCCCACTTCAAATGGTTCAAAACTGTTTATAAAATGCAAAACTTTTCTCTACATCCCCAAAATGGTTTAAAATTGAGAACAAATATTATCTAGAATATTTTTGAAATATTTGTAACGTCTTTCTGGGGCACTCTGTGGCAATCCATCTGGTCACACTTTGAACTACTGTGTCCAGTGGTGCCCATAAGTTGCAAAGTGCTGAATGAAATGAAAGAGCGCGCGCGCGCTGAATTTCAAAATATTTCATTGATAAGTTCTTGTCGTGAGTGTGATAATAGGACTTTGTGTGATTGTGCATTGCGGCTGCATTCAGTGCAGTCCAAAGTGCTTAATCAGCATTATTATTTCAACAAATTGAACTTTATGTATATTATATTTGCATAATTAACTGAGTTGTTGCCGCCACTTCATCAACACAATTCTCAGACAGTCAGTCACTCGGTTTGATTTGATAAGAGCTCTTCCCTATAAGGTCAACTGTGTTTCACTTTATGCGATGTTTTGATGGAAGCGTTCTGGCGGGGGGGTCGTTTAACCAGAAATGGCGTGTGACTGTGCCTCTAATGCCTTATCAAATGTTTGTTTATGCCAAAAAAACAAAAATAATGCGAAAGCTTAAAGCTTTCATTGAGAGCCTAAGAGGTAGAGAGAGAAACAAGTGCACGAAAAATCAGCGCAGAAAAACAAGTGCTGACTTGCAAATTATTTAAAATTCATGATATTAAAGCAATATTTTGGACGCGTTCTTCCACCTATGCGAAGAACTGGTTCGCCATGATATCTGCCTACCTACACAGTGCCAATCCTCCAATGTACATAAATCAGAGGAGTTCTTTTTGAATTCAAGCAAAAGAAATAAAACCGGTTAATTTTCAATACGCCTGCGGAACCGTTTCATCCCCTCCCAACTAAAACCTACGTAGTTTGATAAACAGGAGCGGACTAAGATGAGTGGCAGGCGTCAAAAGGGGCCGAAGGAGAGTGTATCATATATAACCTTACTTAGAAACACTGAAAACGAAAGCAAAAAATAAAATTATTTTTGACTTTTATTTAAAAACTGTTACCCATGCTAAGGCGTATTACAAAGAAGAAAGGGAGGGTTAATATTCTTAAAAATTACTTTACATAATACTCCAGAGACCCCAAAATGTTATGCTTTGTATCCGTAAGCGCCTCTGGGGATCGGAAACCGTGCAATTGTCACAAAAGTCACAAGTTTCTTTAAAAAAAAACGCTAATTTTTGACACGTCTATCTAATAGGTGTTGTTTTTCGACACTATTTCAGCGTAGTGTTTTGTCATTAGCAAATTTAAAGGGGTTTTCCTAAAAACATGCATTGATACGACTAAAATTGCTAGAATTATAATATATTGTAGCTTAAAATAGACCTAAATATGAATAATCTTGTAAGCTTTTCCAACAAGAGAACAAGAAAAACCAGCCTTACTTTCGTTGAAACTTATCACTTTTGTCAACTGAGCGACCTTTAGAACCAAAGTTGACGCGAATAACTTAGCGTAGTGCTAAATATCCCTCCACAATGTCTGATAGCGGTCCTGTGTGTGTATGTGTGCATAGATTTGATTGTATGCGGGCAAAGCCCCCACCACCACCATCACCACCGTGCGCTTACTACACGTCACTACCGAAAGAGAGCCGCCAACCGAGCCGCACTGCTATTTTCGTTATTTGCCGCCTGACACTCAACGCAAACGGTCGCAGTAGCGGAACTGCAGAGAGAAAGAGAGCAACGGCAGCGAAAGCGAACGTTAAATTGAGAGAAAAAAGAAATTAAAGGAATCCAGAGAGAACACAAAAAAGCGCGCGCGTCATTTCCAAAAAGAAAAACGTGCTAATACAAATTTTACCATAAAATTATATAAAAGAAAAACAAAAATCAAACAAAATGACTAGTTCAGATAAAAATGAATTAAATATAACCGTGGATGTGGTGATACCCACATTAATTGTGGCCGTAATGCTGGTGGTCAATGGTTTCATCTTTGCCTACATAATGCGTAAGCGACGTCAATATAAAAATGTGCCTCTAAGCGAAGGACCCACGACCTCAACAGGCGTTGGACCCACTGCAGAAACACTGGATGATAGATGTGAAATTGAAATGGAACGTCTGTAATAGTTTTAAATCGAAAACAAAACGACAAAACTTTTTGCCTTAGACCACCACGATATCCGATACTCAGAATGCAACGAATTTTCCTAAAATGCATTAACCCCAAGAGTATTCCAATTTATACTGATGGAGATGATATGATAATGACGATGACGATGATGACGAACCGGCCATAAATCTAGCTAAAAACTATACTATACAAATACATATATGTATAAAAATATATATGGATATAATGATAAGATGTAGTTTCCACGTGCATTTAATTAGGGTAACTGAAATTTTTTTAAGGAAAGGTTTTTTATCACGTTGTTAATGTCGTCTACAGAAAATAATGATAATAATAATACTAATAAAAAATATAAACTAAATGTGTGAATTTCCATGTATGACTCGGTGAAAAATCAATATGTTTGATTTCCACTCACTCCCCCCCTCCCAACTTCAAATGGGACCCAGGCCTGATGGATAAATGGAATGTAGTAAATGGAACGTATGCATGAGTGTGTCGCCTCGAATTCATATCAATTATGTCAATTATATGAAAGTTGAACCAACCGAAACCAAAAAAAAAAAGAAGAAAAACACGCAATGACATGGAATCCTCCGCTTCATCTCCTTCCTACCGCTGGTCGGTCTTCGGGTGACAATTGTTGCTTTTTGGTGGGGTCCCATTCTGCTTTGCTTTGCACTTGTCTGTCGGCTATCCACCATGTAATTATGCATGTTCCACACATGACAGCAACGAAAGAGACGTCTTTGAATAGTCAGATGATGGCTAGAATGAAATGCGGGTCTATAAAAGTGAATATTCTCGTAAATTTAAACTATTATGTCTACGGTTTAGAGGTTTTTCTTCTATTAAACTTATATACAGGAATAAAATGTGGTTTTGTCTTAAAATACTATGTAGATGCTGAAAGCAAATGAAATTATAGTTTTCTGTTTTAAGATCTATGTGGGAAAAGTGTTCTACTTAAATCTCAACCATTCTATGACAGTTACAAGAAATATTGGTCTATTTGAGGCACCCTGTGCACACTCGATCTTTTTTTAGTTCGAAAAGTTCATTCGATATTATCTAACGTGTGATCTTAATGACCTTTAAGTTCAAATTCAGCGTGACAAAAGCATATTTTTAGCTAGTTGTATCTAAATTAAGCACAAAATGTGTGCATCCCGCCCCGCCCTAGCTAGAAGGCAACTCTATTTCTAGTTCTTTTTCTAGGTATGTGGTATTTGAACAGTTGGTCCATTGTTTTCCGAAAAAAGATAAGATAAAGATTACATGTAGAAACGTGCATCCGGTATTCTTAGTACATAGCTTAGTGTTTTGACCTTTTGGTGCATTTGTTAAAGTTATCACTTGCTTAGAATTTGTTGGCAAATATTAGCATTTTACGCTAGATTTCATGTTTACTTTTGGCGATGAATATACATAAACACATTGGTTTTAATGTTTCGTTGTTGTTGTTGTTGCTGTTGCTGGTTGTCATTCAATCGTTAAAAAGTTTATGGTCAATATTTATGAGCCAGCAGCTACTGTGGATAGTGGGTAGAAAACCTTGATAGCTAACTGCGTGCGGGTTATCAACGTCTTTGGACTCTTGTGTAAGCAGGTAAATCTGAAGGTACTTTGCTTTAGTTAGTTAACAAAATAATAGATTAAATGTAGTTAAGTAAGAGAACTGTAGAACTGTAGAAAACCAAATGCATTTGGGTTTGGTTGTCGCTCGTATCTAATCATAGAACTGGCATTGTTGTTGTTCTCAACTCCACTGATAATGGCAGAGAGAGAGAGAGAGAGAGAGACAGAAAGAGAGAGGGGGAGAGGAAAGTATAGTGACATGTTGTTATCAACAAAATTGAGGTACATATACCTATAATTTTTTGACATATATGTTCTATCTATGTATATATTCACTTTTTTAGATGGAACACCGCAAGAAGTATTCAGATGAGACTGAAGAACGTTTTCGCATGAAGATTTTCAATGAGAACAAGCACAGAGTTGCCAAGCATAATCAACGTTTTGCTGCCGGTGAGGTGACCTATAAATTGGCCGTGAATAAATATGCCGATATGTTGCCCCACGAATTCAAAGAGACAATGAACGGCTTCAACCATACACTGAGCAAGCAATTACGGTAAGTTAAAAAAGAGTAAATTATGATTTCCCTAAATAGAATTGGCTAATGTTCATTATCCTCTTGCAGTGCTTCTGATGATAGCTTGACCGGTGTTACCTTCATTTCGCCAGAACATGTTACGCTGCCAAAGTCAGTGGACTGGCGAACTAAGGGAGCCGTCACTGCAGTCAAAGATCAGGGCCATTGCGGTAGCTGTTGGTCCTTCTCAACCACTGGCTCCCTTGAGGGTCAACATTTCCGCAAGTCCGGCGCTCTAGTCTCCCTGTCCGAACAGAATCTGGTTGATTGCTCGACCAAGTATGGAAATAATGGTTGCAATGGTGGTATTATGGACAATGCCTTCCGTTATGTTAAGGATAATGGTGGTATTGACACAGAAATTTCATATGCCTATGAGGGCATTGATGATTCCTGTCATTTCAACAAAAACAACGTTGGAGCCACAGATCGCGGTTTCGTCGATATTCCGAAAGGCGAGGAAAAAAAATTGGCTGAAGCTGTGGCCACCATTGGACCTATTTCGGTTGCCATTGATGCCTCACAAGAATCATTCCAGTTTTACAGCGAAGGTATCTACGATGAGTCCCAGTGCGATGAAGAGAATTTGGATCATGCTGTCCTTGTTGTTGGCTATGGTACCGATAAAGATGGCTCCGACTATTGGCTGGTAAAGAACTCGTGGGGCACCACATGGGGAGATAAGGGTTACATTAAAATGTCCCGAAACAAGAAGAACCAGTGTGGCATTGCCACCATGGCCAGCTATCCTCTGGTTTAAGACTCTTTTAGTCATTAATTCTATATAGCCTCATCATGATGATATGCATATAAAAGAAATACAAATACAATTCAACAAATTCCAACGCAAGCATCTCAAAACGGAACTTTAATTACATATATAGTTATCAGATATTTCTATGATTTAATAAACACCATCACAATTTCATTTGCCATCAAAAACAAAAAAAACATTTTGTGAATTTTAGAATGTTGATGTTTGTACAAAATCAAAAAAAAAAGAATAAAAACAAATTAAAAAAAAAAAACATTTTATTCTCTAAAAAGTTTAATAATTGAATAATATACAATTAATTTAGTTTACTGCACATTATACAATCCATACCCATGATGGGATTCGAGCATGGCCTTGTCCCTTTTTAGAGTGTCATAAATTACTTTAGTATGTCCGAAACGATTGAACTTTGAAAAAATATACTGTGAGACTGTAGTTCTTTTCAAAGTTCTACTTATTTTTTCCCCAGGTAAATTAAAAAAAAAGAGAAGGAATAATCGGTAATTTAAGGAAGTTCGGTGCTTACCTCTGCGCTTCTCAAAAATTTGGGTAAGCTTTGAAAACGTTAGAAGAAATATATATTTAAATTTATAGTCGGTAGATCTAGTTCCGTTCACTGTTTCTTTTTTGGGAACTAGCAGATGTTGCGAAAAGTAAGTCTGGCAGCGCTGGCTGCAGCAAGTTTTTGCCAGCATGTGGCAACGCTATTGGCAAGTGCAATTAAAATAATGCAAGTATCGTTACGTCTGCCTCTGCCTGGCTCGCTATGCCGCCTGGCATCGGTAGGAGTGAGCTGCACAAGGACTCGATTTAGCAGTAGTGCCGCCGCTCCCGAAAAATCGGCTCCGTCGCCTTCCCCCTCAGCCACTTCCAGTCAGCCTGCTCAGCTGGAGGTGAATGGAAGCACGTACGCCACGGATAGCTGGACAAATGTAACGCCCAAGATTCTATCGTATTTGGGAGCCAACAAACATTTGCAGCGGGATCATCCACTCTCGATTATACGCCAAAGGATTGTAGGTGAGCGATGAGTACTCAATTAGCCATTCATTTACTTCATTAAGCATTGAATATCGATTTATAGACTACTTCTATGGAGCCTACAAAAATCAGCGCGGGAACCCGCTGTTCTCGGTCTACGACAAAATGAATCCCGTGGTTACAGTGCAGCAAAACTTTGACAATTTGCTCATACCCAGCGATCATGTGAGCCGGCAAAAATCCGATTGCTATTACATTAATCAGAATCATTTACTACGGGCCCACACCACAGCCCACCAAGTGGAATTGATTTCTGGTGGATTGGACAATTTTCTTGTCGTTGGGGAGGTCTATAGGCGTGACGAAATCGACAGCACACACTATCCAGTGTTTCATCAGGCAGATGCAGTGCGCCTTGTGACCAAAGATAAGTTATTCGAGCGTAATCCCGGCCTAGAGCTATTCGAAGAGACGTGGTCCGGCAAGCTAGCCGATCCAGGACGTATATTGCCTTCAGCAAAAATCATGGATCAGACCAAACAGCCCTGCCATACTCTGGAAGCTGTTAAACTGATGGAACACGAGATGAAACATGTTCTTGTAGGGCTGACAAAGGATTTGTTTGGACCACGTATCAAATATCGCTGGGTGGATACATATTTTCCATTTACCCAACCCTCTTGGGAACTGGAAATCTACTTCAAAGACAATTGGCTCGAGGTTTTAGGTTGTGGCATCATGCGACACGAGATCCTACAGCAGGCAGGCGTTCATCAGTCCATTGGCTATGCCTTTGGTGTGGGTCTCGAACGTCTGGCCATGGTGCTCTTTGATATACCAGATATACGTCTTTTCTGGTCCAATGACAGTGGTTTCCTTTCACAATTCAGCGAAAAGGATATCCATAATCTGCCCAAGTACAAACCCATCTCGCATTATCCGCAATGCACAAATGACTTATCTTTCTGGTTGCCTTCCGATGTAGCATTGGATGCTGGATTCTCACCCAATGACTTCTACGATTTGGTTCGATCCGTTGCCGGTGATATGGTGGAGCAGGTATGTTGGCTGTTGAAATCAATTGAAATCCCCAACTTTATCTCTGTTTTTCCTTCCTCTAGATAAGCCTTGTGGACAAGTTCAAGCACCCAAAGACTGGTAAAAATAGCCTTTGCTTTCGCATCGTCTACCGCCATATGGAGCGTACCTTAACGCAGGCCGAGGTCAATGATATACATAAACAGATTGCAGCGGCCAGTGTCAATAATTTTAATGTGCAGATACGTTAGGCCTTAGATTAGTTCAAATTTCAACCAAATATAAAAGCCAAGATACCCATTAAACGACAATTTTGCTCTGTCTCCGGATGCACTATATCCGGAACTCGTCTCACTATATCACATGAAAACCATCTTTAGATATTGAGCTGGACTTAAACTTTTTATTTTAAATGGTCTTGATTGAATCGGAATTGTTTTCTATCCACTCATTGATGCTAGACAATAACTTGGGATTATCTTGAAATTCCTGTGGTCCTTTGGCATCGCTGCCACCTGTACGCACGAAACCAGCTTCTCCTGGCTTGGTAATGCCAACGGCTGCCATTTCATGCATATTTACAGATTTGTTTTCCCGAAAATTACGTATGCTGAGATGATCGAGCAACTTATCCAGGCCCTCATCACTTAGTGGACAATCGAGAAAGGAGGCTATCTGCTCGATTGCTTTTGGTAAGTCGACCAACATATTCTCGTAGCGTAGAAAAAGAACATTTGGAAGATGGGCATGCAGTGTGGCCTCCTTCACATGACTATGGTAGGGTAACCAGGGATCTACCAAAAAAAGATTTCTATCAGTTCTTATTTTCTATTGCAGATGAGTCTTACTTAATCCTTGCTGAAAATAACGCCAATAGCGCTCAAAGTCACCCACATAGCCTTGGGTGCAAAACAGACGATTGAGATGATAGTAAGAGACGGCAACATCCTTGGGATTGCGAGCCACATAGATGATCTATAGGATATGCCACATTTAAGTGAAAAGTAAATAATTTGAGTTATTTACCACTCACTTTGCATTGCTGCTCCAAAACACTTGGCGGAATTAGCGAGAAGGGAAAATGTGTCTTTATAAAACGTCGTTGATTGGTGGGAAGCTCACTTAAAGTCTCGTAGCCAGGTCGGGATATATGTTCAATGAATGTTAATGCCTTGGAATCACGCTTATTTTGTTCCAGTAGCTCAGCTTTCACCGCATCATGCACGAATAGAGGAAATCTACAAGGGGAATGGAGTTGAATTGAATGTTTGCCACATTAAAGGTGCAAAAAACTCACTCAAGAAATGGAAATCTTTCGGTTAAAGGTCTGCTCTTAGCCTTTTCAAAGTCCAAATTGTTAACCAACAACCAAATAAGTTCCTGTGTCCAGGTGGTACCAGATCGCGGCACTGTTGCTATCCAAATATCATCGGGACGTGCTTGAAAATTATAATAATTTTTCGCTTCCAATTTGTATTTATGTGGAAAAAAATAACCCTCAGGTCCTACTTGAACGAATCCGGTACGCTCGCCTTGAGATTAAGACAGGAAAAATTATTTAAAATTTTACAAATTTAAATTGTTATCTCAATCACCTTGAAAATATTGCAAAAGTTCGGCATTTATCGAGGACTCCAGGTCGCGTATATCAAAGGGAAATTTCTTATTATTTGCCATTGCGGTCAGTTTGATCTTTGCTTTCCCAGAGCTTCACATTGACTGAGCTGAGCTATGCGGGAAAGCGTTGTCGTCTCTCGATGGGCACGTCGTTTGCATTTGCGAGTGAAAGTGGCCATCATGACAACTGGTTGGCGGCTTGGTGGGTCGGTTGGTTGGCTGGCTGGTCAGCCATCCCAAGTCTAAGTGCTTGGCTAAGCGGAAATTACTACCAACTGGTGACTTTTGCACTTCAAGTCGCTATTAAAACAAGAATGTGTACAATTATTTCTTGTTTTATTGCCCCAGTCTTGGACGCAACGATGACTGGTTTAAAATTTGATGACATGGGTTC
Organism: Drosophila nebulosa; assembly: GCA_024703675.1. Lineage (NCBI taxonomy): Eukaryota > Metazoa > Arthropoda > Insecta > Diptera > Drosophilidae > Drosophila > Drosophila nebulosa. Next base: position 7,057,486 of record CM045725.1, on the reverse strand, counting down.
AAACTGTTTTAAAAAATCAGCAAATTTTTGTTTGCAACACAAAATAAAGTTACTATCAGGACATATAAAATTATAGAACAATCTTATCATATGGAGGGTAACTCACTTCAATAACTTTAAAAGGTTTTTTGTTTTGCTTGAAATCAGTTATATTTCAGTAAATCTTTTTGTCTCTCATTGATTCAAGCTTTTTTTTTTTAAAAAAAGTAAAAAAAAGTCAAGCCAATCTTCTTAAACCTTGAATATATTTTTAGACATTTGCGATTTTTCCTTATCACATGGAAAAATTGTAAAAAAAAGAAAATGATCTTGAACTGATGGTTTTTTAACCATACCTTATACGATTTGATTATCTTAAAATTGATGAGGTAAATCTCGAATACAAAACTTTTTAACTGTTTTTATATAATATAGTTTATCGATATCTAGAATGCAAATATTGAAATTTGTTTATTTTGTAGTTGATTGTAGGAGTTTTACATACTTATTTTCTAGACCATTCTAACTCGATATAATAAGTATACATATGAGGCTCAAAATACTAAGAACTTTCATTAGATCAGAACAGATCTTTAAAGGAATTGACTCCACACGAAAGTATAAACGAAAAGTTGAATATATTCTTAAAGAAATTGAAAGTAAATAGAAAATCCTAATAATAAAATTTCGATTCGTATAAATCTTATGTAAACTCCTAAAAGAATTTACAAGACCTAAATTTTTTATAACAATCTTGTGGAAAACGAAAAATTGCGATCCAAGAGTAAAAAGCTCAAAGTTCTTAAAGTATTTTGTAAATTAAATTTTTAAAGAAATTTTAACTCAATATTTACTTTAAAAAATTTGAAAGAACTTATGAATTTATTTTGTATTTATTTTTAGTTTAATGTTTGAAATAGATTTTATTTTAATGTCAGTTACTAACAAATATTATTTGCTACAAAAACGAAGTAGATAAATACGTAGGGCCAATAGATTCGCTTAAAAAGATTCCAATTTATGTTTTATAAGTATTAACCAAAGTTTTATTAATTATTTTTTTAGACTCTTAATTGTGTCATTAATTTTTAAAACATTGAATTATGTTTGCCTGGCCAGTGTGGCTACAAAGTGGATGCCAAAATAATCAGATACACAAATAATTTATAATCTGTTTGGGTTCGGTTGATTACTGGATTTGAAGTGATGTTTAGCTTTCTTACTCAAAGTCAGATTTCTCGGCCATGTTGTCCACATTGTCGAAGAGACTCATCAGTTCCACTTCCTTGCGTTTGATGCGCTCCTTGATGTTGGTTATGGATTCGGCTTTGGGGACCTCCGAGCGAAAGAAATCATCCATGGACTTGAAAACGTTGCTGAACTGATTATCATAGGTGCCAAAAGTGATAGGTGGCGGCTTTTTGGGAGTACGTTTGGTCACCGCATTGCGTTCCATGAATTCCTTCAGCTCATCGAGATGCTGCTCCTCCTCCTGCTCGTGTGCTGTAAAGCGACGCATCGATTGACGTTCGGCTTTGGCTTTGGCCTCCCTGCGACTTTTGTCAATTTGAACGACCACGTTGGGTGATGGCGTCATAATCCGCATATTCCCGCTAAGCAAGTTGTGATCGAGTATCTCGGCTTCATTTGTCTGAATGGCCATTTCCAGCAGTTGCTCCTCAAGGGAACCAATGGCAGGTTCATTATTCACAACCAGATTGCCCAGAGATTTCACTTCTTTGAGCATTGTTGAACGCTTGTTGTCCTTTTTAATGGTAGTGACACCAGCGGATGCTGCACCAGTTCCACCTGTTTTTCTGGGTGCCCAGAGACGAGCTCGTGTTGCCTGTTTGCTTGTCAAAAGATCACGCTGCTTCTTGGCAGCAGCTGCAGCTGGGTCTGTAGCTCCTCCTAGTACTGCTGCTCCAGCCTTCGCCCTGGTGGCAACCCTCACTGGCTTGCTCATACTGGCCGCCACTGCTGCTGCTGCTCGTTCCCGCTGCTGTTTGATCGTTTGACGATTGCTTGCCGCCCTCAATGCCGATGCAATTGTCGGCTGCTCCAGGCGTGGTGTGATTGTCGTCCCCTGTGCCTCGGATCCACCAAGTCGACGGCCCGCTGTCTTCCAGACCCCACCACCACCTACATCAGCGCCACCATCGCCCGCTCCACCGTGAGCCGAAGCCATGCTCAGACGCTTGCGTACTCCCGTCGAGTGTGACGATAGCGGTGCCGTCGTCCTGGCACTGTGACTCCCGCTGGCGCCCGCTGCAGTTTTCATCCTAATTGCCGGTAATAAAATCTCGATATCAATGCGCGCAATCTTCAACGATTTTCTATGACCGTCTTCGAATCAGAAATCTATTTGGGTTTTTCACTAGAAACTGTCTCTACTGCAATTTGCTTGGAATTCTCGAAAAGTATATCAATCAAAAAAACACAAATGAAATTATCCTCAAATCTATATAAACAATTTTCGTATAGCCAACTCAGTTTCAATCTAAATGAGACAATAATAAAAAAGTGTTACATTTGTTATATGCTTTTATCGGAAATCTACCAGTAAATTTCGGTAGTTTTTTAATATGGAACTCAGATCTTTCAGGAGAAACTAAACAATGAGTCCCCCATTTAGGTACAGATTAGATCCATATCCAACATTTTTTTTTTCCTTGTTGTCCTTATCAAGGGGCAGATCTTACTTAAGAGTAAACATATGCATGATATAAGCAGACTTTGGTTCCGATTTGGCCCTTCGGCCAGTTCTTTTAGCTAAAAATATATATGCATTTTTATTTTAAACTTATAACAAAACAAATTTGAACCCAACTTCTTTGAATAATAAATAATAAATATAAGAACTGCATTTTGCCTATTTCCAAATTGACAAACAGATCATATAATATTTAAACAATATTCTTTCAAAATTTAATGCAGAATTTAAATAGTTTAACTGTTGACAAATGCTAAAAAAAGCACATGAAATAAATCATATATAGAATGTCGATTAGTGATCTTACATGTGTTTTTGTATAAAAGTTCCATTTGTAATTGTAGTCCACAAAACACAGAAGACTTTAAAGTTGTTTTATCTTAGTTTAACCCTCCGTTTGGCACACATTTTTTCTCACACTTTAGTACCACTGTGGTCCAGCCAAAACACCAACATTTTCCTTACAAAATGTATTGGAAATACATGTTTTTCAAAGGTGCTCCAGTAAGTCAGCAATATAATGTTCTAGAATATACTTATTTTAGGTATTAAAATCACGAAAAAAAACAAAATTATGAAATGAAGTAAATCATTAGTAAATTTATTAGCAAGATGTCAAAAAACGGTAAAAAAAAAGGGAAAAAGGGTTTTTCCAATAAACAATTATATTATATTAACCTATCTTCAACGCAAAAATAACATTAATAGCTTAGATAGTCGTTAAAAAAAAACCTCTAAAATATTTTTAGGGAGCTAAATCGGCTATGCCCTTGCAGCCTTATTTGAACTTAATTTTCGATTGTTCCTATAAAGGCTATATGATATAGTAGTCCAATTCTTACGAAAAGAAAACTCATTATTTATAAATTTATTTATCTTTTTACCGATCGTTCCTATGCCAACTATATGATATATTAGACCGATTTAGGCGGTATTAAGAAGCCTATAAAAAAAACTCAATAGCTCTTTGAATCGTAAGAGCTATCGATTCGGCTTCTGATGCTAAACAAAAACGTCTCTTGATCTGTGTCACAAACATCTCACCAATTTTAGAATACCCTCTGCAATGGTATACAAATTGTATTTCCTATACATTTGCATATTTCCGTTTTTTCGACTTTAATTCCTTTTTTAAGCTCGCTTTTTAAGTGTTCAATAACTTAACTTTTTAAAATGTCAATAAAAATTAATTGTATTTAACACTGGTTTCTTCTGACATGACAACAATGAAACAACAATATTGCAATATTTACTGCATTTTAAATATTTTTATTGAAATCTTTTGATTATAGTATATCTGATAATGGACAATGTAAACCTTATACACAGAAATCGCAATCTATTTGAACTTGATTCATATGACAGATGTAAGTCCACAGAAAGGAACATATTTATATGCGTAAGTGTGTGTGTCTCTGTGCGGTGTGTAATTGAAACTTAATTTACTTTCATAATTATACATAAACTAAACTGATCGCATTAGAATGCTTTGTGGTCAGGAAATTTCCAATTTCGTCTTATTCGAATGAAATGAAAGTTATTCCAGTGCAAGATTAAATCTTTCCATCTCATTCCACTAAGACAAAATTGAAACGTTTCTCTGGACCGCAAACAAAAAAAAAATATCAAGAAAGTGATCACAGAGTGATCCATATTCCCATGTATAATCAATCATATACATTCGCAACTGATGTAGACCCAAGATGATCAAAGTTAGAGAGAGAGAATCAGTCTACTCAATCCTTCGGACATCTGGATGCATACCCCATTTGCGAATCTATTTGGTAAGTTGTATTGCTGCCTTGGCACATGGACCACGGATCGCTCCGGATGCAATTAGCCGAAACAGCAAAGTCAAAAAGAGAAACAAAGCGGCAGCCGGCCTTATGGGGCAAGCCACCGTCTAATTTCTCATAGATAAAGCTTCCCATTCTTCTCGAGAAGCTATTAATTGAAAATGAAATGAAATTATGAAATGATACATTTGCTTTTGGACGCCTTCGGTTTTGGTGATGGCGGCCGGTACCATGGGTTGGGTACCGATTGGCCACTGCCATAGCTACATGTATATCGTGGCGAGGGTATGTGAGGATAGTCATAGCGAGTTGATGCCGGAGGCACTTGACTATAACGTGTAGAGGATGATCTGGGTGGAGTTTGAGTCGGAGCACTAAAATTGCAATCACCTTGTGTGTGTGACACCTCAATGGCCTCCATTAAGCCATTTGAGCCATATCGAATTGAGTCTTTGTGAGATTTGAAAGCAGTAGGAGTCGAAGGAGCAGCAGGTAACGTTCTAGCCTGCACAGGAGCCACAGTTGTACGAACAGGTTTAGTTGTTGGATTTGAGCGAAGAGTAGACGACATTGAAGGTGTAGACGTCGTAGGCGTAGTTAATCCAGTTGTTGGCGGCGTCTTTGGTTTACTGGCAATTGTTTTAGCTTGCTCCATTTTTAATTGCTCCATTTGACTGGTGATAAGACGAATCGCCTCGCTTTGCCTCTCCACATAACGTGATTGTGGCGGCGCTGGCAATTCATCAAATATCTTATCCAACTCCGATTTCTGAGTCAATGCTCGCAGTTTAAGTAGCTCATCCTTGTTGTAAAAAAGTTTCGATACCTGATGCTGCCCTTTGTGGTTGTTGTTGTTGTTGCTGGTCTTAGTTGCTGCAGCTAAAGGAAAATGTTAATTAATAATTATAGATTCCAATTCGTGTGCTTAAGACAAACACGCAAGGGCAACAAAAATTAAGGCCCAATATTGATAGGATAATTGAATATATAAAACGGCAATATATGTATATGTATATGAAAAAATTTTGCTCATAATTTCTGTGCCTCTGGCGAAAATAGTAATCATGACATGGTTTATTACTTCGTTTCAAATTATGGCCCAAAGAGTTTTTAGTTGCCTGTTGTGTTTCTGCGACTCTTCTTGCCCCTTCAGCAGCAGTAGCACTTCCAGTTGTTGTTGTTGTCGTCTCTTCGACGTAGTAAGGTGAACCGACCAGGGTCTTCTTATCACGGCACATCTCAATGATATGACGGAAATCCTGATTTTGGCTCAGAGTTTTTGGATTTCCAATCAGTATAAGCAAAGACATTGGCCGCGACAGCAACACATTGAGACGCTGTATACGAAAAACAAAGAAATTTAATTGTGAAATTTTAGGTACACTCCTCCTTGACTCACCCGTCTATTGTCAAGGAAACCCAATTTTGGTGTAAAGGATCGCACAAAGGACACTATAATAATCTGCTTCTCTTTACCCTGGAACAATTCAACAGAACCACAATCAATCTGTGACCAATTGCGCATATTCAATTGCTCTTGGATACGTTGATATTGATTCTTGTATGGCGATATAATGCCAATGTCCGTTTGTGCCACTTTTTGGCCATTAATACCAAAATACATAAGATCCTTTACATAGTCCATGACAACATCGATCTCCTTGTTGTTGCAGAGGCTGTCCAAATAAACAAATAAGATTAATAGGCAAGTTCTCATGCAGCTAATCAAGTGGTTTACTTACCTCACAGAGCTCTTGGTGTTCATTACATTGCCAAAAACCGAATGAAACATTATGGGAAAGTTATCATTCGGTGTATAGAACCAATTATTGAACAGGCATACATTTTCTGTCAAAGAATTTTTGCAATTAAAATTCGAATTTTCATTCGTATATATATATACTAAAATTTACTGTCGACTTACTCATGGGAGCCTCCGCCTTAAGCTTGCCATCGTAATAGAGATTATTGTAGAGGGCCACGATTTCGGGATGTGAGCGAAAATTGCGTATGAGACGGGTCTGAATGGAGGCATTGTACTCTCCATTTTCATCCACTCTATAGCATGGTCGTGCCAAGAGTCGCTCAAATAGGGACACCGATAGACCCCAATCATTGGCCCGCCGGGACTGGAGCACTGGTCCAAGTTGCTTATGATCACCGGACAAAGTCAAATTCGTGGTCGGAGCAATGGTGCATGTGATGCCCATCAAGGCCTCGGTCTCCGTTGAGGCAGCAGCCTCATCGACAAATACATGCGAGAATACATGTTGCTTATTCTCGCCACGGGCAAATCCGCCAGTTGACAATTTGCCAGCCAAACTCAGGGTACAGATAACAATGCGATATTGATGAACTGCCTGCACTGCGGGATAGAAATGCAGAGCATACATGTTGGAATACTCCAGCAGGAGATCGTCAATGTTATCGATACGCCGATCACAGCTGGCGGCAAAGATGCGTGTCAAGGGCCGAGGTTGACTCTCCGGCGCTTGGGCTATGGCTCGCAGCAAACGCAAGGCTATCTCATCACAGGCCGTATTGGAGCCAGCCAGGACTAAAATATGAGTTTCAGGTCGATTGACATACAACTGGTAGATGGCCTCACAAATGGTTGCCGTTTTGCCCGTGCCCGGTGGACCCCACACTAAGTAAGGAGCGGGAAATTTCTCACAGAGAGCAATATGTTGGACTGCCTTCAATTGTTCCGGATTATTAGCAATATCCTGATTGAAGAGATTGAGAGCAGCAATGGGAATTCGCTGCTTGGGTATGTCAGCCGGGAAGAGTATACGCTGCACATCCTTTGCCCTAGTGAGAGCCAATTGCTGAAGGGCTCGATACTGATAGCGCATCACAGCCCTTACCGGACGGAAGATCAACGTGTAGGTGGTATTATCCGGCAGTTGGCGCTCACAGGTGATGTTCACCCGTTGGGTGGACACACCCAGTATGCGGGCAAAGTAGACCCGAGGTTCATGGCGATGCTTGTCCAGCGCACCAAATTTCTCATCCACTTTGCGAGCCCATTGTATAATGGAATCGAAGTCCTTAAGAGCCAATTCCAATATTAAATTATGATTCTCCAACAATTGGCGTATACTGGAGCCCGTCTCCTGAGTGGCACGCTCATTGATAATCAATACATCGTCACCCGGAGATAGTACATCCTCAGCACTCCTTGTATTTGGCTGCATTTTCACCGATAATTCTCGGCTAAATTGATGAAGTTCCACCTTCGATTGCTTAAGCTCTAGATAATGTTGCAATCGCTCAATGTCCTCCACCTGTAGAAGAGTACGCAAAGTGCCGCCAAGATTCTCCTGCGTCAATTCCTTATCCAGTTCACAATAATTACGATAATGCTTATCGAATTGCGCCAAATGCACTTGGGCATCCTCATGCTTAAGAGCGCTAACCACCTGTGTGGGAGGATTGGCTGGTGCCAAGCTACCACAACGAAAGGTCTCATTGTTGGACAGGCGATAGGGATTAATATTAAATCTGGCCTTGGGCAAGGCTTCGGTACGCATAAAATGATGTTGTTCTACATAGTTTTCACCCTTCCACTTGAACCCAATCACAATGGGCTGCTCCCGCAGAATCATAAAGACATGCGAGTCAACAAAGAAACGCAATTCGCTGTTCTCGCTGATCTCTAGCGGCAATCGGGCGTTATAAACGTAATAAAATTGCCGGGACTGAACAATTATAAATTTCTCTATAATCATATCCTGTTGTTCCGTCTTCAAAGTAAAACCAAAATAATGACTCTTGACGCAGTTTTGGTATGAAATTTTCAACAAAGGCGAGGAGCTAAAAAGAATAAGAAAAGATAACTACTTGTTATTGCCCGTCATATTATATATAGAAGATACTTACTATTTCTCCATTTTCTTGAGAGATTGAAAGTCAGACTCATCGCCATGGTATTCCACATGCTCCTCATACTTTTCGATACTATCAAAATTTAGCTGACAAATATAGCAACCCCAGGAGCTGAGTTCAAAGTCTTTTTTTTGTTCTTGCTTTTGAGTCTTCTGATACATCAGAGGCATTGTCTCTGCCTCCTCATCCAGTATATGTTCTGCAATAGAATTATTATTAATTTTTGTTAGCAAATATGGGAAAAGCCATCAAACTAACCTTCAGTAATTGGACTTTGACCCTCGACAATTGATAATCCCGGCACATTGGCTGGCACATCCAATATATCACTTTGACGATGCTTCTCATCGATTGCATTAAACTTCTCCTTGCGAAAATCACAGAGAGAGAAACTCTTGATTCTATAATTTGAATCGCCGCGTGGTGTGTTCATAAGAAAATTGGTACGATGCAACAAATTTCCAATCTGTAAATAAAAGAAAATGCGATTTATTTGGTTTGGTATATGCAACTTGACACTTTTTTGTTTAGTTTGCACACTTTAGCCTTTTAGCAAATAAAATGAATGCAAATAGATATACCCACATATACATACATATGCTCATGTTTATATGCAACTGATCATTTCTTCATACAAATTTGAAGCAGTGGCGGATCTAATGAGTCATTTAATATTTCTCATATGTAAAACTTTGAGACCAATATACAAATATTACCCCAACAGCCGCCACTGATCTGGCGAAACATGAAACAAGTATAGTATAAATCCTTTTGGACCTTTTTACATTTGCTTCTTAAATCGATATATTAAAGTCTACTAATAATGGTATACTATGTATATTCTAATTCCTCAATTTAGGCTTGTCTGTAATTAAAAGGAAACCTGTTCTAGGTACAATACGTATGCATAATGCAAAGGCATCACATTTTCTATATGTATTTTGTGTATAAAATTGAAATAAAAATTTCACATATTGAAAATGTGGTTTTTATTTATTGCATTGTTTTTCGAGTGCAACACATAATTACTTTTTAAAATATAATGATAAAAAAAAATCGCATTTTTAGTGCTTTTAAATAATCCCACAAATGGATTTTAAACAATAAGTTGCAACTGAATGGAAGTTTTTCTTTTGGTATTGAATGCGTTATGAAATAAGGCTCAATGCTTAAAAGTATTACAGGTTTTGTAAAAAATTTTTCTAAATTGTCCACAAAAAAGATAAAAAAAAAAAACACACATACAAACTGTTGTTTCTTTTTTCAATAGCAACTGCTTAAAAAAAAGTTTAAAAGAAATAGTTAAGAAATTCGGGAAATATCTGCTCGAAAAACGGTTCAAAGAAGAAATACTTTATTCTTTTGAAACGAATTCGACATTTTTGTCAGGAAAAACCTTGGTTTAGGATCAACTTTTCCAGCATATGTTGGTATAAAACAAAAGGAAAACAAAGCAGATCAGAAGAGAAAACATTTGCTATCGATATATACACATGCACAGTAACTACTGCCTTGGACATACGGCCAACTAGGGTTTGTTTAAGAGGTTCCTGCTACAACCTCGTATATAAATAGTCATGTTTAAAGAGTTGGTTCATTTTGTGAAGAAAAAATATAATAAAATACACATATGTACATAAATACGATAAAAAAAGGGGGTTATAATTTATAATTTCCTTTCCTTACTTAAATAAATGTAAGAATTTTATTATCTAGCATTTTAGTCACTTGACTTTCTTCAACTTGTTGAAACGGAAACAGGTAATGTGCAGTGGCATCTCTTTTGGGTGGACAGTGATCAGTTATGATCAGATTGTGTTTGTTAAGCACGGTTTCACTGTATTAATGTTTAACAAAGATACATTTAGGAAATTTCTCCCCCTTTTCGAGGATTTTTTCTTATATAAAACACATCAAAATACAAGGTCCGCTCTTGGGTGAAAGGATTGTCCGTCCATAAGGGCTGTCTGTTCAGAGAGTTTTTACTGTATATCAATTTCAATGTCGTTAAAATATTACTGCATTGGCAAGTTATTGATAAAGCTGGAGCTAATCTTCAAGATAATTGCTATCAGTCAAATACTTTTCGCTACAAACAAACTGGTTTAATGACAATCTTCTCAGTTTCACCCAGACTTAAAAATAAAATCGCACAAAAGAATAGTAGATGACTAACACGTTGAATAGAGAGAGGGAAAGCGAGCGACTGAGAGTGGATAGCAGTAAGCCGTCTGGTTCGAATTGATTAGACTGACAGAACAAAGGCAACAAACAAAGTGCCACTTGAGTTATGTATATAAAATGTCTGGGTGGGTGGTTTTTTTTAGTAGGTGTTGCCATTTTTCATAACTCACATTCCAAGCTCCATTGACAGATAAACGAATCCTTATATCGCCAGTGTTTGGCAAGCCAGTGAGATGCGTCTCAAAGGAATCTCGCATAATTCTCTTATCCACAAACCAATTGGAACGGGCATTGATCACTTGTTTGTCGGCCAATTTAAGTAGAAAATTACCAATCAATTCGCGTTCTAAATTAATAATAAATGCATTGATAAGAAATTGTTGGAATATGCATAAATGACTCACCCCAGGGAATCGCTGGCTTGCGGGTCATGCCATTGGGCTGGAGACAGGGATTGGGTCCATTTGCGGGCGGCGTTGCGGGGGGTGTTAGAATTGAAGTTGCCACTGATTGATTGTTTTTTTTCGGGCGCCAATTTTGGTCTGCAGTTGACTTCTTTTTTGGATTTTTATTTTTTGTCATGATTGATAATGGTTATTAACCTTTTTTTTGTATTATTTTTCTTTAAACTGCAATAAAATTGACAAACGATAACACAAACGGTAGGTCAGATTTGTAACCACAAACACACACACGCTTAAACACAAACACGCACACACAAACACAGTGAAGAGCGAAAGAAGGTGTAAACTGATCGTGACGAATAGAAAAAAGCGAATGAAGCAAATGCAACGGAACCAAGTTGCTTTTATAGCCCTTTGTGTTTGTATATATACATACATATGTACATATATGTGCGTGTGTGTGTGTAAAATTAAGAGAAATAACGGTAAACCAAAGGGCTGCAACAAATCGTTACATTTAATTTTTACTTACTTCTACTACTATTTGGGTGTCTGTGTGTATAACTGAAGAATTTTGGAAATATTGCTGGATTTAATTAAGCTTGCAAGTATTTTGATGCGGCAACTCTTTCTTATACGATTACAATGTTTTTTATGTTATTGGAATGTAGAGTACTTATAGAATGTCGTAAGTTTTTGTATGCGGCCTGTGTTTTATACTTTTTATAAAATCAAAACTAAAAACAAATTTCTGCTTATTGACACGTAAATCAGGGGAAGCCCCAAATTACACCCACAATTGAAGTAGATTTCCAACGATACATGCCGAACGTGATAGGAAAACAACAAATATAAAAAAAAAATGTTATCGATATCAGCGATCGGTAGTAGATATCGATAGCCGAGTACATAATTATCAGTGGGCAGAGATGAATGTTTGAATTGTTATGTATTTTAAAGATGTATACTCTTAAATCGAACTTAAAACCTGGAATAATATTTTGTTCATTTCTTGGCTAGCTTTAATTTCTCGGAACCGAAAATGACACCAGTATCGACCAATTTTCGTTTCATAGCAAACGGATTAACCGAATTGAGGGGAGTACGTTGCTCCGAGGACTCAACAGATTTGCCAGATGGCATTATTTCCGACTCGCTTTCGCCAAAAATATTCTCTTGGGTATCCACTACGGCAGCTGCAGACGGTTCGGGTGTCAATGGACGGGATGCAGCTGATTTGAAAAGATTTGGCGAATTGCTGAAACGTTTTAGTGCCCCACGCTTGGCAGAACTCAACTCCATAGTTTTTGGCGCCAGTTTGGGACCGTTTTGTGTGGCCGAGGTAGGAGTCATGGGCAGAACTATAGTGGCTGATATGCCGCTGGCTCCTAGTAAACTCTGTTGTTTTCGGGCCTCTTGGAAAGCTTCCAGCTGAGGCAAAAGTTCACACAGACGATCCGATAGATGTATACGTCCACGTTTTGTGGCATATTTCACAGCCAGTTGCAAAAGTTCCGGACAACCAATGGATTCAATTAGCTCACGGGCTCGTGGCTCACATTCGCTGCTGCAGGCTAAAGCGAAAAGGCTGCAAAAAAAAAAAAAAGAAATACATTAGGGGAACAGGAAATAGATTCATCCATTTCATAAATACCTAATGGCTGTCTCTTTTTGTATCTTTTCGCCTCCCTCAACCTGCATCAAACTGGCCCGCAGTAGAGAATCCTCCAGTTCGGATTTCTCCATTTCCAGATTGCACAAGGGCATTTGCATATGGAGTTCTTGGAGCATGGGACGCGGATTTGTCATGGGATAGGAAGTGCCACGACACAGCACTGCCTGGATAATCTGCCTGAGTTCCGAGAGAGCCACCACAAAGTAATTGTTGGAAACACTTGAACTCTGTTTCATGGTATCGCATATGGGGAACCAAGCATTGCTGCTCTTCCTATAAAGCTGGACAACGCCCATGTTATCGGATATGGCAGGTGATCCGACATCACTATAACCCAGCCAGCTGAGTTGTCTCCCTGGCGTGAGAGGTACTGGAAGATGCTCGACCCGCAAGCTTAAACCATTGATGCTAACCAGCATAGCTGAGAGATATTGTTGCGCCTGGCTCGGACCGGAGCCGTGATAGACAAGCATCAGACTATTTTCATGGCCAGTTAGACTGACCACTGGCCCTGGTATGGTCAATACCTCACGCTGTGTGCCCATTACACTGAAAATGCGTAGGAAATAGGAGGTAGTAGCGACGGCGATCAGGCGACTGGTGGCCACTACAGCCTCCACACACTCGCAATCGGGTAGACTCAGGGACCATTCTTTATTGCCGGCGGCAGCCAGGGCAATAACGACCAGTTTACTGGTCTCAGTCGAAGCCAGGGCCAAGGCACTGCGGCTCAAACTGCCCAAATTATGCTGATTATAATTGCTGATGTGCAGGGCATGATATATGCTGGCATCGTGGAACTCCACATCAATGGAACCGTCGCCGGTTGAGGGATCAACATGTCCAATGACAATACCCACATCGTTCCACACTAGATACCGATGCTCCAGATCCATGGGTGTGGCACTGGGCTGAAACGTTAATTGCTGTTTAAAGAGCTTCATTTGAACGGGAGCAGGAGCCAGAGGAGCACTTGTTGCGCTACTGGCCACCGAGTGACGGGAGCTCTCATCATCGAGATTCAGAACCTTTCGTTTTAATTTCTCTAAACTCACACCGTCATCGCCATCATCAGCATCTCCAGTGGCAGCCTCCTCGGCCTCGTATATATAATCATCACCGTCTAACAGTTCATCCTGAGCCTCCTCTATGGCACCTTCGCCAGTGCCGGCCACTTCATCGCTTAGAACCATTGTGCCCAGTTGCCCGGTGGCATCACAGAAGCCCAATTCGTTCTCGTTGGCTGTATGCCAGGCCAAATTAGTGATGGCATTGCAATCGCTTGGTGGCCCTTCCACAGAAAGTGGTTTCCTCTTTTTCATGTCGAAGATGCTGATCTCGCCGCCAGTTGTACCTGCAGCTAAGCGTTCGCCATTCGGTGAAAAGGCACAACAACTATAATTGCTGGACACTTGGTCATCGATCAGTCTATAAGCCTCCTCCCAACTTGATGTGTTAAGGACTATAATTTCCTTGTCCAAAGCATAGGCCAATTCCTCTCCTCGTTGGGGTTCAAAAGTGGGAGTGCCAAATAGAGAGGCACTTTCAAAACTATTGATCTTTGGCAGTCCTTCAATGCTCTTCACTTCTGTTGCCGTTTCAAAGTTCCACACCTTTAGCAGTCCATCGCCGGCCACCGAAGCCAGTAACTTTCTTCCGGGAAATAAATCCAAGGCCAGAACAGGACCCTTGTGACCCTCCAGAGTAACCTCATTGCCGGCATTTTCACCGCGTAACACTTTAATGTTAGTATCCTCGCTGCCAGCAGCTGTGTAGCCACTGTTAAATCTCAGACAAGTGGCTGGTGCAGTGAATCTCATCAGTATGCCATCGCTATCCATAGCCGGAAAGGTGTAGGCATGCACTGTATTGCGATCCGTGGAGGCTAGGAGCCGGTTACCCGTGTGAGCAATGCACATTACAAATTCTCCCAGGCAGGTCGAGCGAGGATCATCGTCGCTGATGCAACTCCAGTGGCGGATGTCACCATCTGTTCCACAGGTGATTATAAATTCCCCATCCTTGGGCGTATACAGAAGGCCGGTGTAGCCATCCGTATGGGCATAACGTAAACAGCTGCTCGCAAAGCTCATTGTTTTTTTGTTATTAAAAATTTTTTGGTCGCTGCTAGTTTCGCGCCAGAAATGGAGATGGACAATATACAAATATCTTCTTTTCGATATTTCTCAAGTCACAGTAGTGAAGAACCATCGATAGTCGCAGTAATTTTTGTCCTTGTCACACACAGTAGAGGAAAATGATTTTACCAATTTAAAGCTTGTTTAAATTCTTTACCAGATCAATTAATACCGGACGCGATTCAAATTATGTATTAATAATTTTAAACTAACAAATAAACTTAAATAAACGGACGATCGGATAATTGTAGTCCAGACGCATTTAAAATTCCAGCTAAGCATTAAATAATAAAAGTTATCCAAGTTTTAGTCATTGATTTTTAGATCTCTATTTAAATTTGAATTAAAATATCTCTAAATTAATCGATCGAATTCAAATGTCACATTTTCATAGCATCTGTAGCACAGTGTTGCCTATCGATAACGATAACGCAGCGAACGACAACCCTGACCACTGTGACGTGGAAAACGAAAGCAGCCAAAACACGAAGATTCGGCACGAAATCTCTTCTTCCTCTTTACAATTTCCAGGTCAGCAATCAGAATCGGTTTTAGTTTTTGCCCGCACGATTAACAAAATAAATTTTCAAAATGGTGAGATAAACATAATAATTTTAAATCAGTTTAATTAATCATTTTAAATATTTGTATAGCCTGCTCCTGCTAGTTCTACATCCGTTGGCAGCGGTTCACGCTCGCCCAGCAAATTGTCGGCGCCACGTAGTGCCGGAGCTGGAGGTGGCAGCACTTTGAAGCAAAGAAAGACAACCAGCAGCAATACGGCGGCTAGAAGTCGTGCTCCAGGCGGTGCTGGCACTGGTGGTATGTGGCGCTTCTACACAGACGATTCTCCCGGCATTAAAGTGTAAGATGACCCAGAATTCTTTGTCCCACTCAGCTGGCTAATTATATATATCTTTGCCCCTCTATTCCCCTCTTTCTATCAAGTGGTCCCGTGCCCGTGCTGGTCATGTCGCTGCTGTTCATCGCTTCCGTCTTTATGCTGCACATTTGGGGCAAATACAATCGTTCTTAAGCAATTTAATGTGTAGGCCAATAGAAATACTTTCACCTCAATGAACGTGAACACACATCCACACACACACTCACATAACTGTCAACGTCATCAGATTTCTTCTTTCACACAACAACAACTACAACAGAGTTTGTTTTCAATCAACAACAACAACAACATTCCCGTTGATTGAGGTGTTCTTGGTGTTTTCCAATTGAAATTAATTAAATTACCTTAAGCTTAAGTTAACAAACGTCGTCATTTTTGTCAAGAAAAAAAAAAAAACAAGTTAAAAACAAATTTGCTAAACAATTTTTCTTCCTGCTGCTTCAGCGCATCTGTAGGCCAGGATAGGAGCAAATTTTGTCCACAATTTATCGTGGTCATGTGCATTATAAATAACAAAACAAAAAAAATCAACGATTCCGCGTGTAATAACCAACGCAATTAAAAATTTGTATAAAAGTGTTAAGATCAAATAAATTTTGTATGAAACAAAAACGTTGATGAATGAATGCAATTCAAGTGATCTTTATCCTTTAATGAAGTTAAAAGTCAAGTTTATTGGGACTTTAAACATTTCTAAAGGAATTTTTAAAGGAAATCTTTACTGTACTAAAGGAAATTCCTCTGCATTGCCAAATTTATTTAAAAAGATTCATCTGATATGATATTCTATTTGATTAATGCAACATGAATATTTGAAAAAAAAACACTTTTTTACTTTTTTTTATCCCATTGATTTTATCCTTTTAACTCAATGGTTTTTTGGCCCATAAATTCAGTTTCTTTAAAGTATTTGCCACGCTGTTTGCACTTTCGTTCACGGTGATCCTTGCGCCCACACAAAAGACAACATTGCTCGCGCTGCGAAGTCTTGACTTTGGTCCTTTTCAGTTTTTTAAGCACTCCGCAATTACTTTCGATGTGTCCACGCTGGCCACAGAGCCAACAAAGTTGTTTCGATTGATAAAAGGAGCACTCGTGACCCTCTCGTTGTGTGCAACGTCTGCAATTTGGGCAATGCACATAATTTGGCTTTACACACATATCACAGAGCGAACAGTGTCTATAGGTTTGGCCATTTTGCGACGCACATTTCTGACAGAGATCGCAATGTATAGTCGATTGGGCCGTGTGTTTGTGACATTTCTCGCAATATTTGTAGCCTTCTCGCGATGTAAGATAGAGCTGGTCCAATGGAACATTGGTAAATAGACGGACAGGAGAACCGTATGCCCGACTCTCCTCGCCTACATTCGTGTATCTTGAGTGATTAGTATAATTAATCATATAATCCGACATTTCCATTTCCGGCATTTGTTGCTTAATATAATTACAAGTGAAATACGGATATATCCAAAATATATCAAGCGGTGTCCAGGGAATTTGATTAACACGATTGTGCAGGCGTCGCAGTGCACGCAAAGTATGGGCAATCAGTTCTGTGCGACAGCCAAATGGAGGATCTGTCACTATAAGCACATGATCCAAACTGGAAGGAGTAGAAAATTGAACGATATACATGAAGATAACGTACTAAAAGCACATACATTGAACCTCGAAGAAAATTTTCAAAGGGTTGACGATCATAGAAATAATGATTGTTGCACATATTGTATAGACAAAACTCTTTGGGTCCCAGATAATTGGAAAAACGCTCATCCAAATCCAAGAGGAAACTTTGTACATTTTTGCATTTTTCTCGCAAATGGAAATGTAAACGAGGAGCTCCCATGCATATAACTTTCCTAAACGAGGGAAACATGAAATTTTATTATTAATTGAAATGCTACATAAATAATTCGAGTTACATACATACGTTATGCCCAACAATTGGCACTGTTCTGCTAAGAAACTCAAAGCGTTGCCATCAAAAAAGTACTGGGCATTAGCTGCATCCTGCGCTAGCGCTTTCATAGTCTGCGTGGGGTCAATGTCCATTGATAGTCCGAATCTGTCCTTGAAAGGATGTTGTCGTCTGCTAAGCTCTCGTTTAAAAGGTTCTCCTTTCCATTTCGCAGCAAGCAAATGAAAAGCACAGAGCTTAGCATCTCTATAGGCGGAACAGGCAAAGAATCCTTGCTTAGGCTTTTGTGACTGACGATAGAAGAGAATGGTGGGGCCGTGTACACAACTTGGGTGCTGATCAGCTTTTTCTGCATCGTGCTCCTCCAGTTGTATCAACAGTTTATCATTTTCAAATTTCTTCGACATTTTGTACGACTTCCGAGTGTGAAGAAAAAAGCAAATGTTTAACCAACACAGGAAAAGATATCGATATTGCAATCATGTATTATGTTGGTAAAAAGGTGAACGAATATTTAATATTTCTTAAGCGAATTTCAATTTTATATATCAGAAAACAGTGGAATTGTGGAACACCAATTTGGACAAAAATAAATTAGGAATTGTATTAAATTTAAGTTTACAAATGCATAATGTGTTTACTTTCTTTATTTCCTATAGGGCCATGGTGAAGATTAATTAAATGCTCTCTGGGTTACGTGCCTGCCCAACCGCTTCACATTTTGCGTTTTTTGTTCGTTTTGTTTATCGATTGTTTCATCGTGGGTTATACAGCACTAATTCTGTTTCTTTTATACAGGTTTCGTCACATGTTTCCGGCTGCCGTGCCTCTTTCATTTCCTTTCAAGTCGCAGTCGAGGTGAGAACAAATTTTTTTTCTTGGCATCTGAAAATAGTAGAATTGATGAATGTTCTTTTTTCTGAAGAGTCGAATGCTGGGGATTTCTTCAGCATTCTTTTCTTGTAGAAAGAATAAGAACGGCCAACTGAATTGCATAAATAAATCAAATAATTTGCAGTGTGTGTGGAGCAATTCTGACAAATTCTCTTAATTTTTTCAGATGATGGAAACACGTGGTGCAATAGTGCAGATTTTCATCAGCATCGAAAGGTGTGTACTTTGTATATTAATATGTTTTTAGTTATTAATTTACATGATGATAAGTTCAATCTGAACAAAGAGCTGTTGATTTACAACTTAAAAATTAACCAAAAGGATTCTGAAGAATAATTTCAAATCAAAGAAATGAAGTCAAACCGGCAATCAAGAAAATCTAACCTATTTATTTGTTGTGTTTCATTCTAGAATTGTTGATGGGTATAGCTAAGCCAGCATTCGGCAGTTGATCAAAATGATTAAACGGTAAGCCAAATTATTATAAACAAAAGCAAACTATTTCGTTTTTAAATGATGAATGTAATTACCGTATGATTTTCGTGATAACAACAATTATGGCTGCAATTATTGCAACTGATTTGCTTTTGATAAGTTTAAATTTGTATTCCCTTTAATGTGAAATTTATTAATTTTTTGATATCCTTTATATTTTCAGCATTTCTCCTGAGACAACATAAAAACTCAAAATGGTCTTTTTAAAAGGTGTGTAAATTCGCATATTTTAATACATTTGCTTAACAAATGATTTACATGATGATAAGTTCAATCTGAACAATGTGCTGTTGATTCACAACTTAAAAATTAACCAAAAGGATTCTGAAGAAATTATATAAACTAAAAATTTGAGTAAAACCAACAAGAAAAAATCTAACCTATTTTTTTGTTTTTCAGTTTAGAAATTCTAAAAGGATGTTCATGTGGTAGGCTGTACGAAGGTAAATTTTTTGATTAGTTGTTATTATCTTAATTGTAATTTGATGAAATTAATTACCGTATGATATTTGTGATAAAAACATTTTATGGCTGCAATTATAACACTGAATTTAATTTATTAACCTTAACAAGGTAATCCATTGCGAAATTGTTAACTAATCTGTATATTTCTTTTATTTTTTAGATAGCGTCCATCTGTCAGCAGATTTCGGATCGAGACGAGACATCTTGAAATGTTTACAAAACTGTAAGCCAATTATATTAATTTTAATTGGGAATGCAGATTTCACATAGAAATAGTCAATGTAGAATGATATTGCTTAGCTTAATTAAAAATGTGAATGTCTGCATTTCTATATCTACATACATATATATACTTTACCCTTTATATGATGAATACCTTTTATCTATTAACTTTCGTTCTACTGAGTAGAAAATGCGGAGAAATTTAACTGAAACTCAAAATCATTCAATGTCTTTGTAGAATTTAATTTAGGTTAACACTAACTAATGACTTGTATTTATATTTGTTTTCAGATATGATTGTTCTCCCCTGAAACTTGGCGTATTTTTAAGGTAAGAAGAAAATGAATTTTATGTTTTCGTATATAAGGATTCCATGATGTTACTTTTTATCAGTATAGTTCATTAGAATCAATTATGTTACAAACTTTATAAAGCTGATTTAAACATAAAATTACCTTAGTTGCAAAGTAATATCAAGTGTATTAATTATTTTTAAATATTGTTTGTTTTGTAGGCTTACGAAGTGGATATCGAAAATGTAAAGGTCCCTTGCAAGGTCTGCAAGTCCTTTTAAGATGTAAGTTTAACATTTAAAAAAGTGTTAGTTCGATTTAATGTTCAAAGCGTTTTTCTGATGAACTTTTAAAGCCTATCAGGGTCCCTCTACTGAGTAGAACCCTAAAACAACCATGCTGTCAACTAATCCCTGTCTGAAACAAATGCTTCGAACTTTAAACGATACAACTGTATATAAACGACGAAAACATTTATAATAATTATCACAAATTTCTTGTTTTAGGTGTGCATGCGCTGATGAGATAGATTTTCACCGTTATCAAGAACCTCTGCTCAAAAGTTAAAGGTAATTTTAAAGGCCTATTAAATTGACCTTTGAAGAGCGTTTTTCTGATGAATTTTCAAAGCCTATCAGGGTCCCTCTACTGAGTAGAACCCTAAACAACCATGCTGTCAACTTATCCCTGTCTGAAATTAATGCTTAAACTTTTTACAATGAGCTAACTTTTTTATAATTAAACAAAATTTTTAATTTTGGTATTAACTGTATTTCTCTTTTTAGACCTTTATTCTCATGTTCGCTTATGAGTTGCCGAATGAAGCGCTACAAACAAGGTAATTAAATAAAAATTAAATTATATTCTATGTATTGTAGATTAAATATGATGAGAGCCCCTTGCGGGTTTTTTTCTATCCAAGCATAAATCATGTGGACATTCATTTTGTCTTCTTTCCCAGACTGATAAAACTTTAAAATAAAGTTTTTATTAGAAGTATTTGTTTAGAAGTATTCCTAATATATTTAATTTTCTTGTTTGCAGGACTTGAAGGCATTGCCGCCGATACATCTGGTTGAAGCAGTTTAAACTAAAAATGAATTAAATAAATGTTGATAAAATAAAAATTTTTGTCTTGAAGAGATTTCAAATAATTGTTGTTTTTGGAATAGTAAAAAATTTATTTTTTACGTTTGGCAATTTAAATCTTAATGTAACAGCAACAGTTGTGGGCTCTGTTAATTTACGGAATGTTGAGGCACTGTTACCTTAACAGCATCAATTGCGAGCCACATGCTGAATATTATCGATAACATTGATGTCGCTTATCTAGTTGAGGCCGCCGATTTTCAAAAAATATTTACCAATCATAAAGTATTGAAAATGTAAAAAATAGCCAGCAACATAATCTATGCGTTTTTCAATTAAGTTTAAACTGATACAATGAACAATGAATTGTGTGTAATTACACTTGCTCTGCTAAATTATGCCGATTTAGTAGAAGTGCGAAAAATACATTTTACTGATTACTTTTTCCTCCCTCACCGCAGAGTGTTCCTGCAGCTTACTTGTTGTAGTCCATTTTCTTGGAATTCTTCGCTTTTTAAAGCCTGCCTCGGCATCAATTTATCATGTTCACATAAGCGGAAGTTGTACTACGAGCCTCATACATGTGCCCTGCCATCCGTAAGGACAACAACACAACCAAGAAGAGGCACTCGGCACGGGGTTTTTTGGTGGCAGGAAACGATGAGGAAGAGGAGGGGATTTGTGGGGGTGTCACAACTATTTTCAACATTGTGCACACATTTCATTCATTGAGTGCATGCTCAAACATGAGCACAAGAAGAAGAAAGAGGAGGAGAAGGTGCAGCAGCAGCAGAACCATATTTACAACTAGTTACGCCAGACGGACGAGCTGTTAAAAAGCACTTTATACACTTTTATGAGATTTTATGGGACATTTTAAATGTCAGTTAGTTGTGATAATTATCTTCTCGAAGAATGCACATTTTGTGCAATCAAATGAATGAATTCAATTGAGAATTTTTCATTTCCCTACCAACCAAAAAACCAGAGCAAACTTTATTGACAACTCCTCCACTCGAATGAGAAATGTGTGGGGAAGTGAAGAAGGCGGCGTTGGTGGTCAGGCCGCAACAGAACGGAAGTATTGGGTGTTTGTGTCTTGTCTGCCTTTTGCCAAGTCGTCGAACTTTGTGTTCGCCTCTTATTTTTTTCTTTTTATTTTTGGTTTTCCCGATATGTGAATGTGACGACGACAAACGACATGGCCATGGCTGCGCTTTTCCCACTGAACTGATAAAGATAAGGCCAAGGAGTCGTCTTCGACAACTCTGAAGAACTCTCACCCCCACACTCACACTCTTTCTGTGTGTGGAGTGGAGTAAAGTGAAGTCGAATCGAATGAAGGAGGAAAAGTTTTTACCCTGACCATTGCGGTTGCTTTTTGTGACAATTTATTTTCTATGCTTTGGCGTTTGCCTTTCAACAAATCGAAAAACTATTAAATTGGGCAGCAAGCCAGCAAAACTAAAAGAGAAAAAAACTTGCATAGATTTTCAACAAAAGACGAACTGATTTATACACTTTTCAAAACAATTCTTTAAAAGAGATTGAAGAAGATCGTTAATGAGGTTCGAAATACATTGGCTAATAAAATTGTGTTATTTATTGGACGAGATAAAAAATTTTGTGAAATAGTAATATAAATTTGCATTATAAAAATGAGAATTAAGGTTCAAAAGTCTCCATAGAGCAGATAACCACTTTAAAAAGTAAAAAAGTTGGACTCTCTTTGTGTTCAGCGGCCTATAAAAGGAATTACAGTTTTTTTAAACCAACTTTCAAGTCAATTGCTCCTATATTAGTTCGTTAAAAAGAACAACTCTGAATTACTCAAAATATCAAAATTTTTGCACATTTTTCTAAAAATTTGAAGCATATTTTACTTACTAACTGAGTGAACCCTATATAAGTTAAGGTATAAAAATTCAGTTGAAAAAGTTGACTATCAAAGATTTTACTGGCTGACAGTCACGCGAATTCTCACCACCATGCTTTTGGCACATTTGATTTGGCTAGAACTTTTCACCTTTTCAGCAAGCATGAGATAGATGGAGAGAACTACACACATCCACTACGACGACGAGGACTACTCTGGCGACGTCAAGTTAATTGGAAGTACCGAGTGTCCAAGGCAACACATTCCAGCGATAAGGATCTAAAGTAAACCCTCGTGTGTTGCTTTGGCATTCAAACATTTGTGAGGCCAACAAACAGACATTAACACATGCTGCTGCTCGTTTATCTGAATAATCTGCAAATATGTGAATAGAGAGAGAGAGCTTCTTGGCACCTAATAAAAATCAAATCTAGTGCACACAAAACTCTCGAGTCTGAGCAGCATCTAAGGAAAGAAAATCCTTTACTACCCCCATGCTTGGGCGGGCGGGGTGAGGCGGTTGGGTATTTTTCGTGTGACACTAAACTAATTAAAAGTTTTGAGGTCTATGCAAGTCGTTGTCCATATGGGAACCGTAACCAAACTCGAAAAATTCTAAGAAATTACGCATTGAAATCACGTAAATGTCAGGGTAAATTTAATCAGCATGGCATCAGAAAGTGCGGCAGCTAAACAAAAATTAAATTTAGCCAACATAACCAAATCAAGGGACCGAACGAAGCAACCAACCAACAAAAACAATTTCAACCAAGCAACTGTCAACGGTGCCAGCAAGAGAAAGCATAACAAAAAAAAAAAAATAACCGAAAAGAAATAAAAATTTGCACACAAACTACGTGACTTCAATTTCTCACTAACTACCGGGGGGAGGATGACGGGAAATCCCTCAAAAAGGTGTGTGCGGTGTGTTTGAATGTGTGTGTGTGTGTGTGTGTTCTGGACGAATACAACTTTTAATCCTTTGCACTTTTGTCAATGTCAGACGAGATAGAGTCAAAGCTAGCCAATGACAAACACTAAAAAAAAGGTACACGATAGAAAAAAATGTACAAAAACAACGCTGTGAAAAACATTTGTCGACGTTTTCATACACTCATCCAAGAGAATGTTGTGGAAATCGCTTCGAATTTGTTCTCTGAGCTCTGTTACTGTTTTTAAAAAGCAAATCATTTTAAGTGTTAGAAAACTTTAATTGCCGGTATACTGGTTTTAATACCGCGTTACGAAATACTGTTTTCTAAAGTGAAACTTCTTTAGATTCATTGTTAATGAAACAAAAAAAACAGCAAAAACGAAAATGATCGAAATGGTAATTAGAAGCAATTACTTGTTATGTAATGAGTAAGTGTTATGTAACACTTAACGAGGGGGTAGTGTTACAAGTGTTCATAATCTTCAAATACTGGGTTACGTAATACTAAAACCAGTAAAGAAAAGTGTAAACCAAAATTTAAAATCAATTGAAAAACAAAAGCAAAATTGTTATTTATTTACTTTAAAAATACGAAAAAACATCAAATGGGAAATATCCAGGGATTGCCTTTAAAAAACGATTCAAAAACTGGAACTGTTGTCTCGACAAAAGACCAGTTTAAACTTCAATTCTATTCATAGATATAACAGAAAGTCATCCAACTTAGTTTAATAAGTCGAATCGTTTTCGATTTTAACAGCTTAGCTGACCCATTTGATAAGCCTATCAAAAGTTATACTCTATCCAAGCCACAAAATATACATACATATATAGTATATAGTATTCGATTTTGGTAAAATGGTTTTTTATTTCGTCTCCCTCGCCAAAACCGCTGGCACCACCACAATGACATTTCAGTTTTGTCAAACCAAAACGAATCGAAACAGAGACTGAGACAGCGAAGAGGGAGAGCATTGAGAGAAGAGCCAATAAAATTAATTGATTTTTGCGTTTTTCCTGTTTTTTCATTTCCATGGGTTTCTTTTTTTTTGTTTCTCTTTGCATTTTTAACGCTGTGATTTTGATTTTGTATGGTATTTTTTAGCTCTGCCACTTCAGCTCTGACACTTAACCACATTTGATGGACACATCGCCGTGGCGAAGCAAGCTGTAAAAGCAAATGTTTTATCCTTACTTAAAACCGTTAACAAGCTAGGGGCTTACAAGGACATAGTCAGCTGCACATTGAAGTTTTTAGGAAAAATTTAAGTGTAGCAAAAGTCCTTCAGAAAGTTCTTCGATGTATAAGATCAATTTTTCGAATAGGAACTTGCCTCATCCAAATAAATTCACAATCGAATACCTTTAGCAATGTCCATATTCCATGCCATATTCTGGTAAGTTAACAGCTTATTTCTGCTTCTTGTTTATCTCTTGTGTTTTTGCTGTATTTGATTTGTCTGTGATCCTTGGGTGATTTAATACCAATTTGAACAATTTTTCACACAGTGCCAAAAGGAAATAACCAATTGTAAGCGTAAACGCTTTCAATCTCTTTTTTCCTTCTTGTTGTTTGGTTTCTCTCATTTTTGCATTCTCTTTCTCTGACGGTATTGATTTCCATTTTTATTAACAAGCATTTAAATGCAATGAAGTGAAATATGAGTAGCATGGCCTGGGAATAAATATATATATATAAATATATTTTTATACCCTCTAAAACATAGTGTGGAAAGGTATATTTAAGAAACTTAAATAGAAGAATCTGTATATTTACTTTAGACTACAAATTTGTTTATATACAATTCAAAAATATTATTTCTATAGTATACAATCTCTTTTTAGTGTTTCCAATTTTATTTGTGTGTCCAAATGACTTTAAAATGTAGCCAATTGCCGATATGGCAACGCCTGAAGGATCAACATATCGATTAATATAATCAAAATCGGCTTAAACTTTTATCTTTATCTAAGTCTAGATAAGTCGAGATAAACAAACTGAAAACGCATTTAACTTAAAGGAAAGCCAAAGCTTTATTAAAGCTGCGCCTACTTCAATGAGAGGAGTTCTTTGTTATGTTATCGATATCATTAAGCGACTTACCTTGCCAGATCTTTTCTGTTAAAAAATTTTCTTTTATCTTGGAGGCGATCATGAAGTGCGTGAAAATGCGGCAAATTATTAAAAGTTACCCAATTCTTAGACTCAATTGGTAATAGGTAACTTCGAGTCGATTCTTTGACTTAAGGCATGGGAATTTTTGTTTTGGTTGTATTCTATGTAGTGTAGATGGCATTTTTATGAATGATTTAACCTGCTGCTGCTACTACTTGCTGCTGCTGCTGCTGGTTGCCAGTGGCTCTGGTGGATGCTGCCCTGTTGGAGGGCATGCCAATGGCGGGATGGTGCTACAGCTACTGATGCCTAACAGTATCGTCTGTTATTGCTCTTGTTCCGGTTGCCTGTTGGGTGTGTGTATGTGTGTGTGTATGTTGGTTGTGTTTTTTTTGTTGTTTGTTGGTTGGTTGTATTTCTTTTGCTTTCATACATACATATGTCAGTGGCGTAAATGAAAATGCAAACGGGGCGTATGATTAATGTGGTTCACATATGAAAACGAGGCGAACTCTCGAACTCTCACTGCCCCACCCACTGCTCTAGCCACTCTGTCTTCTGTCTTCTGTCCTCTGGTTGCTATGGCAGTGCTTATTCAATAATTTATAGCCTGGCAGCCGCAGCCACTTACAATGTCAGAAAAATATGCATAAAAGTATTACATGTATGCCACGCCCCTTCAAACGCCTCACGCCCTAGCCATAACAAGGAAAGCGAAAGGAAAGCATCCACATACACACACACACACACATCCTCTTAACGAAATCAGAAATCAAAGTAATGAATAATCGAATTATACGTAATATTTATATGGAAACAAATAAAAAACTATAAATAAGGGAATTGAATTAAAGCTTTCAGCCTTGGAAATTGATTGAAAAAGACAAAGTTATTTTCCCCGCCCATATTCCCTCCCCGATTTGCTACGCTTCTGCTAAATGCTTTACATTCATAATCATGCATGTTTCCCTCTGGCAACGACGGCTTCGGCTTATCTGTACAACAACAAGAAAACAAGTCATTATCAATAATAATGCCATTTTAATTGTAATACTTATTTATACACTGGGCATGAACTTGAGAACTGAGAGCGATAAATCTTCCAAAAGGCACAGACAAATCGAAAAATATGTCATTCCAAAACTGAGCTGAGTCCAGTACAAAATGAGCCATCAAAAGATTGGCATCGTGGGCAGTGGCCTGATTGGCCGTGCATGGGCCATGCTTTTCACCTCCGCCGGTTATCGTGTCCAGCTCTATGATATACTCGATATTCAAATTGAAACGGCTCTGGAGGAGCTAAACAAAGAGCTGCATCAGCTGGAGAAAAAGGGGTCATTGCGTGGCCAATTGAAGGCCATGGAGCAATTTGCCTTGGTTAGTGTCACCAGCAAGCTGGAGGAGTTAGTTCGAGATGCTGTCCATATACAGGAATGCATACCAGAGAAATTGGAATTAAAGCAAGAGCTCTACGGCAAATTGGATGAGATTCTTGAATTTGGCACAATTGTGGCCAGTTCGACAAGCACTTTTATGCCTTCGCTGTACAGCAAAGACCTCAAAAAAAAGCAGCAGGTAAGTGAGGAAACGAAAGAGAAAAATTTGAATTAAATTGATTTAAAATTGACTTTTAAAAAGTTTACTCTTTCCATTTACTTTGCAATTGATTTTAATTGTTTAACTATTTTGCCATTGAATACAATTCAATTTCTAATTTTAGTCAACTTTTAAATTGTAAAATGTTGTAATCACCAGTTAAACTTATGCCTTTTGAATTTAATTCTTTAAATATTTTTCTATAGCTTTTTGCTGGCAAAAGTTGTGCATTTTGTTTTCAATATTTGTTGTTTAACTTTTATTTTTATAATTTGTTTGATTTAAAATTTACTTCTTGATATTTCTATCATTTTAAAGTTTAACTTTAGTTTTGCATTCTTGTAAATTTTAGATGCTGGTTGCTCATCCCTTGAATCCACCATATTTTATTCCCCTAGTGGAAATAGTGCCAGCTCCATGGACTTCTGTTGAGGCAGTTGATCGTACTTATGCTCTGATGCTTTCTATAGGCCAACGTCCGGTGAAACTTAAGAGGGAGATTCAAGGATTTGCCACGAATCGCATACAATATGCCATACTGAATGAAGTTTGGCGTTTGGTGGGCTCTGGCATAATGACCGTGAACGATGTGGACACGGTGTTGAGTCAAGGGCTAGGACTACGCTATGCTTTGTTGGGATCCTTGGAGACGGCACATCTGAATGCTCCAGGCGGCGTTAAGGATTATTTTCAGCGTTTTGGTGGTGAAATTTCAGCAGTAAGTGCCACATATGGAGCAACTCCAAACACTTCGACAGAAGAGGAAACTCTTGATGATATAGCACAGCAATGTGAGGAAATTGTACCACTGGAAAAACTGACGGAGAGAAGGGCTACCAGAGATGCATTCCTTACCGAGTTGGCAAAGCTAAAAAAACAATTCCAATAGAAATTAATTGCATGATATTTATTTGGCTTACGAATTAAAGTTGACTTAATGAGTACCGGAGGAGACTGATGGGAAGGGGGAGGTGGATGAAAGGAGAGTAGTGAATGAAGTGAATCAATTTTTATATTGCGACGTAATTGCTTCTCCACTTACTCGTCCTCAGTTGGTCCTATGCATTAATGAAATTAATTTTTGTGGCAACCGGAAACGTTGCCAACACGGCACATTCAAGTCCATCGTGTCACATTTCCGTTTTTCCTCACTTTCTTTTCTTTTCTTTTCGCTTGCTTTCCCATTGCCATTTCCATTTCATTTTCGGCATTTGGCTTGATAAATGCTAAAGGCTTTGACTCATTTCTCATTTTCCCTTCTATTTCTTTTTTGTTTCTATGTAAGCCGACTCTTTGAATAAATTACGAACAGACAATATATACATATATTTTTAGGAGGTATATATGCACCTACTACAAGTACGTAGTAGCTACTTTAATTTCAGTTTCAAAGAAAAGTGAATTGCAACATTTGAATTTTTTTTTTTTTTGAATTGCAAATATACTTGAATTGATTTAGAATTTGGTATGTTTTGGGTGAGGAGCTAAGAGTCGGCTATGCTCATAGATTTATTTAAAGCAATATGGTCAACATTGTCAAGCTTCCAGTCTTCCCTTACAGCATTTTAGGGTAATTACTTATTTGAGCTTCTCGGAAAAAGGCACAAATATTATAAAAGGCTAGATTCGAAGGGCCAATGTTGGTAAACGTTGACCATTAGCGCTGCCAGAAAGCTTTATTTTTTGCCCGCTGTTTTAAAAATGATTCTAAATTAATGTAAACAAAACGAGAAAGTTAAGGAGAATATTCCTGTACCTCTTTTAACTATACTAAAACTGGCTAAAGCTCTCGACTTCGCTGATCATATTGGAAATTTATATGGGGTATTTTTACCAACTTTCAATAAACATTAAGGCGCTAGACTAAAGAAAATCGTTCATAATTACATCAGAGGTTTAAAAGTTAAGTTAATTAGTTGAACTTTGATTGATAAGGACTAAGCATTAGGAGTAGTTTTTTATGTAAGTCTAAAAATTACATCCAAGTATAGCAGCTAAACAACAATGATTGATGGATTACTTAAGGCAGATGAGTTCAGAGAGAGTTAGAGGGGACATTTCCCTTCTCTTCTAATTACTACATCCTTCTTTAAAATCTTTAAGTACAGTTTAACCAATCTGCCCCTTCCTTAAAAAAATTTGTAGTTTTTTATAAGTCAACCATAAGCATTTTGAAGTAGTTTATAATTAATTACTTTGATTACTTTCACATTAATTACAGGCCCTGAAGTGCACTTCTCAGACTCTCTTTCTTTCCCTCTCCCCCTCTCTTTATCTATTATTTGCCCCCTCTCTTCACTCACTGTGAGTTTTTCTCTACTTTATTCTCCTACCCTTGGAGTTCGCTTAATAAATTCGAAAAATGAAATTGCGCGTGAAACAATGCATTTCCTGCTCTTGTCCCCAGCAACCAATTCACATGGCATTTGGTGACGACTTTGGCTTCCGTTTCATCTTTTTTTTTTCCCGCCCACAGTTGATGTCCTTTCCTGTGCTTTCATTTCTCTTTTTGCCAGAAGTTCAATAAACATTCACACACACAAACAACCCAAATGTATGTATGATGTCTGAGTTCGGTCTGGTTCTGGATTCTGGTTGAAATTGTTGCCTGCTTTATGTTGTCATTCCATTAATTATCGTTCGTTATTTTAACTTTTAGCATAGAGCGGCAGTTTTTTTCAGATCCTTTTTTATCTCTGCCAGCCTTTGTGCGCCGTCTGCACTTTACAAATACTTCATAACATTGTATTCGTTTTTTTTTTTTTTTTGTGTTTTGATTTTCTGTGGCTCTTTTGCTGGTTTTTTTTTGTCCAACGCCTTTTGTTTGCACATTAAATGGCATTGGCCGCAGCAGCTGCAGCCATGTGCAGTTGTAGGCAGTGTGTAGGAGTGAAGGAGAGGAGTCTGGGTAATGAATTACTAGCCACATGCTCTTTGTTTCAAACCGCCGCCCGCTGTCTCGCAACAATGACATTGCAGTTTTTAGCAGTCGCCGCCGCCGACAGCCATCGGTGACCCTTAGTCCCGCCCTCAACACCTCCAACAACAATTTCAGGGCCAGAGGCAAAAATCCTCTTGCTTAACTTCAGCAAAAATTATGTGGCTTTAATTGCACACAAATTGTTATATGGGCTTTGTATCAACAGGATAATCTAAAAATTTACTATTAGCAGGAAATTCAGCCAGCAGCATTTGAACAAACTTTTTTAGGAAAAAAAGTTATTTCGGACGCACTTGAAAGATTTACTTAAAGTCATTTTATATCTTATATTATTTCTTTTAGTGTTTATGCCATTGTTAGAGGCTTTAGTAGAGTCTAAGAGTGCTTTTAGTTAGTTTGCTTGTTTTTGGTGACCCCGATGTGATCATAAAGAATATCTTTGTGGCCCCTAAATGCTTTGGTAACATGATCATAATAAGCAGTAAGCTAGATCGATTAATTTCTATTATTTCTTCGTGATAGAAGATAGGATAAAGTTGAGCTTAGCCTTTATTCGCTTCAATTAGTTGTAATTCTCAACTAGTTTAAGCGGGGAAGGCGTGGTATGGCCATTACCATTCTGGAGTCTTTAGCTAAATCTGTTGATGATAGAACTTGGATTTGTAACGTTTTGACAAAAAACTATGATTTATTATGATTTTGTAATCTAATTTTTTCGGTTATAGAAAAGAAAGGAGAGGATGGGCCAAATAAGCAGGATCAAAACATAGATTTAAAATAAAATTAGATCTCTCAGTTAGATTATGCATGATCAACACTTGCTGACTTATTTTTGTCTCAGTTTAAAACCATCCAACACTGAAAAGTTGCGTTTTAAATACCCTTTGCTTCTTTTCAATGTTTAGTGGTAGGTATTTAAACCGATCTTTATGTATCCTTCTGTACATTTTCGATATATATTGATTAAGATTTATTACTTAATTAGCTTAATCTAACGAGATGACAAGTAAGCAGAAAAGTAGGCAACATAAAAAATGCTCAAGGCCATTTGTCATGTGTGTTCTTGTTTAGAGCCTTGTTAACAATCGATTGGCTGTGTTAGAAATACAAAAAAATAACAAATAAGCCTCATGTCTTACGAACTACCACGCCCACTCCATACCCATAGTCCTGGCCCAATCTAAAGCATAATAAATCAAGTAGCAAAATGATTTGCTATGATTCATTGCATTCGGAGTATGTGAACAGAATTCTCCTACAAATGGCCAAATATCTCAATTCGCTACATTTCGTTCTTTTTTTTCTTCTTCTTTTTATTGTTCTCATCTTGGCCATGTATTGTATTAATCTAAGGTATTGTTGTGCTGACCTAACTTACCTATCCATTTAACCTTTTCATTTATCAATGCCGCAAATGACAAGACAATCCAAAGATACACGCACACACACACCCACATCCATAGATACAAACAAACATTAATTTAATTTGCCCATTTCAAATACTGCGAGACACTTTTCGGTTCCATCACAAAATCATCAAACATCAAACAATGACCTGACCTCTGGTCGCCTTCAGTCTCTCTTTCTTTCTCTCTCTCTTAACTCAAAGAAATCACCATTGCTGCCTGTTTGTTGTTTGTTTTCTTATCGGTTGTGTGTCTGTGTGTGTGTGTGCTGACATTTATCTTGATCGACCTCAGTGACACATTTTGCACCGCACAAAATTCAATTTGCTTTATTGATAACACACACACAAACACACACCCTAATAAATACACACAATGACAATAGTTAAGTGTAAAAAAATTGTGGGCTTGATCTATAAAATCGAAATTGTAATACACTTTAAAATAATAATCAGTAGATAGAAATTTCTTAGGCATCAATATATAAATTTAATATTGATTAGACTGAATGGCTCATAGCTCTCAAGTATTTAGGCACTTAAAAATTGCTCAAACCAAGTACCCACAAATTGAAGAGGTACCCACTTCAAAAGAGATCATAAAGAGATAATAGATAATGGTAATTGATAGTAACACAACTTAAATCCTTATAACAATATTGTAAAAACAAAACCCCCTGAGGTAGATCCTGCGCACAGCTCTGTCAATGCGATCCTGTTGCTATACATAGACAAAAATCCATTTAAGCTTGGCCAAGGTAAAAAGTAAAAAAAAACCTTTCTTTCTACGGAAAAGAAACTTTAGTTTCTGTTCTTAGTATATTTCGGTATTCCTATTGGTTTTCTATACAAATCTGAAAGTAATTAGGTTATTTAGTTTTTCCGTTTAATTTTTTTGAACCTGTTTAATTGGCTTTCAATCATTTAAGTGACGTCATCATAAAACTTAAATTACCTTATTTATATTTGGCTACACATAGAATAAACTCGCTGGTTTTGTTTAATTTTAATATTTATTTTAGAGGGTTTAAAAGCGGAGACAAAACCTCACTTTACAAATTAAAATTCTATTTCGCATTGACGCTAAATTATTGCGATAGCCAACATTAGTGTGACCAAGCTTCCTAATGGCAAAGGATCACAAAAACCAAAAAAAAAAACCGTTAAATTCAAATTCAATTAGTTTTCAACTCTGGTTTCTCAACAATATTATTCAATAAATTTTTTTTAAATAGCAAAACGAAAGTCCTTATGATAAGTTCATGCTATCTATCAAACTCATAGAATACATATGGAAGTAGTAAGAGTATCTATGCTCAATATATCAATTTGTATGTTGTACGCAGAGCAAAAATGTTGAAATATTTTCCATTTTTAATTTTTTTTTTTGTGTTTTTTCTTATTGTTCTTTTGGCCATGTTGTGGTCAACCAATATATATCAAAGAGCCTTTTGTGATAATTTATAGCCCGCTGAGGTATTTTCATCATTTATAGCTGCCACCAGGATACATATGTGTATGAAACGGAGAATTACTAGATAATTCCAATGAAATAGTTATTTTTTCTTAGAGTTGGAGTTCATTTTGGTTTGATTTTGTTTGCACAAAGCCCGTTTTATTGGCCGCCAGTACATAATGTAATTTCTCATTTCGTTGGTGAAATTAAACAGTTAAAGGATTTCGCAATTGTTGCAACAGTTGAAAGGATGCCGAGAGGATGACGCTGTATCTATTTGTAGCCGCCGGCGGCTAGTCACGTTCTTGTCCTGTCAGCGTTTGTGTCTGGACGTAGACCAGCAGCAGCCAGAGAGTTGGAGCTGAAGAGCTGGCTAGAGTTGGTTCTCTGGTACTGATATCCTGGCTCTCTAGTCCTGGCAAAACCGCAGACGATGACGCTGGGCAAATTGTTGTTGTTGTTGAGCCAACGCAAAGTTTATTTAATTTTTTTTTTGTCGTGTGTTTTTTTTTTTGGGTGTAGAATGGAGATCTACAATGGCCCCCGTTTTTGACTTTGTTGATTAAAACAAATTGCGCGCAGACAAAGGGAATTGGACAGAGAAGGAGAGAAAGAGTCGAAAGTTGTGGGTAGACTTTAAGCGGCTTCTCTTGAAAGTTTATCCGTCTAGCAGGAGAACAGACAAAGAATTTTCATACATTTTAAATGTGATCTCTTAACTTTTGTACACAACTGTACTTATTTTTAAATTTAGGCAGTTGTTGATTGAAACCTAAAAGCCTTTTTTGGGGCAACTGTACTGTCTCTTTACGACGCCTTTCTATGTAGAGTTAGTTGAATTTGGGGCACAACTGTACTTGTTGGCTAAGTTAATTACATTTGAGTTGAATTCACTTGATTACTGCAATCTGATTTGATGCCTTTTGCCCTTTATCCAACATTTTGTTTTCGCAAATTTGCTGGCAATTGTCATAACTTTAATGCAATTAACCCTTGACTAGCATATCCTTGTCAGTTTGCTTATCGGCAAGATGATAGAGAAAAACAAAGAGGAGGAAGGAGAGAGTGATAGAGAGAGATTGAGAGAGAGAGAGAGAGAAAGAGAGAGGGGAGAAGTGAAGAGAAAGAGTAAATACAGCCATAGAGTAAACCTAAATATTTAATTAGGATTATAACGAAGCGAGCTTATCGCGAAAGGGCGGCATCAAAAAGCAACGACGACAACGACTACGACGAATGTCAAAGACTGTGTCCTGCGGGCAGAAATGCTTCCTGCTGCCAGGATAACAGGATAATACAACAAGTACGAGTGTGTGTGTGTGTGTGTGTGGCGTTTCACTTTTCGTTGACTTAATTTAATTAATTTCCTAGCCCAAAGGGTCCATTCGGTTGGCAGCCATCCTGCCTATCCTGACTGGCCTGTCAGTTTTCTGTCTTCTCTTTACTTTTTTATCCCCTCTCTTTCTCTATGGGGATATGTGTGTGTATGCGTGTGTGTGTGTGTGTGTGTGTGTGCGTCTGTGTATTATGCATGAGGCTTTATTTGCTGTTGCGTATACGTCACGTTGCAGCCAAACAAACTTAGTCCTTATGTGCCTATCGATATACGATTCCTATAAATGAATGGGCATGCCTTTAAAGCGACCAAGTCAAGGGCTGCAGCATCAGGACAATCTCTCATGTGTGTGTGTGTGTGTGTGTGTGTGTGTGTGTGTGTGTGTGTCGGTGTGTGTGTAATATGCTGTAAATAATGAAAATCCAATTTTTATCATACTTTTCTCTTTCTACTACACTTACCTGAATGGGGCATATTACTCAGTTTGACTTTTAACATTTTCTACCACAAAAGGTAAACTAATTCTATTTAAAGTTAAGTTGGGTATTTTTTCTTCATGAAAATAATAAATAAATTAGTTAGTGTATCAAAAGTTTTGTTATACAAGTTGCCTTCTTTTACCTTCTTTTGATAGCCATGTTACCAGGTTTTTTTTTCTTGTCTACTTTTCCTTAAGATTTGATTTCACTTTTGCTGCTGTTCTTGTTGTTGTGGAAATAATCAAGTAATGAAACTTTACCCAGTTGGAAAAGTAAAGGAATATTGTCTACCTTTATTTTTTGGGGAGAGGAAAATTATGCAAAAAGTAACAAGCTTTTCATCAATATTAATGCAAAATGTGATTAAAAATACAAAAAAAAAAAAGGAAACCGGAAAAAAAAAACAGAGACAGACAGAATGGTCAGGGATGTGTATGTAGATCCTCCGTAGAGCAATGCAAAGATTCCACTTAGTCAGTTCACAAGAAGCAGCCGGCAATCAAATTAAACTTGAAGTGATTTTCAATTGGAAATTCTTGTGACGTGACGGGCCCTGAACACTGCTGTTGCTGTTGCTGCTGCTGTTACTCCTGCTACTCCTGCTGCTGGTAGACCGCAACACACTTAAGTGTATTCAAATTAAACTGACGCAGACCAACAATCAGCAATGGCAAGAGTCACTACAACAGACAATGGTTTGCCTTCTCCAGCTACCGCTCGGCCTGTCTCTCTTTCTTCCATCTCGCACCTACCTATCTAACTCCCATCCGCCCCTTTGGGCGTAGATTTTAGTGGACATTTTGTCTGGTAATACGATTGTTGTTTTTGTTGTTGTGTCTATCTGGCTTGTCTATCTACATGTTTAGTTGTACAGACAAATGGTTAGAATGGTTAGCTGTCAGCAATTGTGTATATCGCCTTACCCACACTTTGTCTCCTCCCCATTCTCACTCGCTTCTCATTCCCACTCCTACAACTTCTACTTTCGTCCTTTCGGCAACATTTAGCGCCTGTGCAAAGGGATACGCGGTTTTTGAGCCCGTGCTCTGACGTTGATTAGATTGTCTGATACTTTAATAGGATTGTGAAAGCAGACACACACAAAGCACACACCCACACCCACACCCACACACACACACACACACACACACACACACAAACACACACACACACACACACTTACTTAGTTATACTTTGTTCTATGGCTGTGGTCGGTCGATTGTGCTTTTAAAGTTTCAGTTTATTTCGCTTAAATAAGACACCTGTTGCTTATATCTGGCAAAGTGCCAATACCAAAAATTTCAACAAATTGCTCGAAACATTAGTGGAAAATAGATGTTCTTATATCATTTATAGCTTAGGCTGATTTTCTTGGACAGCCAGCAAACTTCTTAAACAAGCTGCTTGGCTTATTCATTTATGTCATTTTCTAGGAAAGGATCTTAACCTCGTAATCAGAAGTAAGTTCATGAAGCGATTCCCTGCATATCAATGCCATAGTTTGCTTTACGCATTATTTGTGTTGAAGTTTTTATTAATTTATTTATTTAGCATAACAAAATCTTACCTTTACCCGCTGTTTACTGTTGGCATTAATTGAAGAAGTATAAAAAGAGGTTCGAGTCCACACTGGGGATCAATAAGACTCTGTAGACATATTCAAACATACCACAAATCCCATAAAATGTCAGAAATTACAAAATTGTTAATACTTTCTTTTGCTTCAAAACTTACCGCATAAGGCAGCTATGCCTAGAATTTGGAAACTGTGTCTATAAAACAAAGAAACTCAGATTTTGGTTTTTGTTTCCAATTCTACAAATTCTTTAAGAATTCTTAAGAATTTTCCTAAACAGTTGAATTTTGCTTCTAGCAAAGGAAATGTTGTTTCTAGTTATATATATGAAAAAAATTTAAATCAATGCTAAACTTAAAAAAAAATTTTTAATTTGTAATTTTCTACATTACCCTGTTACTACAAAAAATAAAATTGAGAATTTATTGCTTTTGAAATAAGAAATATAAAGAAAACAAATAAAGGCGACGCTATGCATTTTTGCATGATTCCTATAAATGTTCCCTTAAGTTTCTGAGAATTCAGTTATTATTTTATTTGTTAAATACTACTTCAAACAATATTATTTATAACTTATTCAATTATCAAGCAGTATTTAAGTAGCTTAAATGATTAAAATTTGCACTGGTTTGCCTGGGTTCAATCTCATCTCATTCTCAATTTCAGTTGTCAACGGATTGTACATACGACTACTACTGGTAATTTCTCTTTATCCAACAAATAAACAGTTAAAAGGCTTATAAATTACACAAGGTATACGTAGACTAGCTAGCAACATGACAGACTTTGGACTTTTCCCCATTTTAGGGTGGGTGGTCCTGGAAAATCTGTATTAAAATCGCATTATATACGCCTCACTTGACAGAGCAGCAGGCAGCAGGCAGCAGGCAATGGGAGCCACCATATCGGAGGCAAAGTTAAGCTCCAGCTAAGGGGAAAAGGAGAAACGGAAAGAAAGAAAATTTCTACCAAATGTACTGTCAGTTCAGAATGTTTTTTTTTGGTTGCAAGTTTATAAACCAAACTGTGAGTGGGTGACTATGCACTGAACTGAGGTTACCCCAATGTGTTGTTGGGTGCTTTGGGCTGGTGGTGATGATATGGTGGTGCTGGTGGTTCCTTTGCCTCCGAGCATTAACCTCAAAATGCATTTGCAGCTGCCGTTGCTGTTGCCATTGCCATTGCCGTTGCCGTTGCCGTTGCCATTGCCATTGCCGTTGTGTTGTGGTCTGGGCAAGGGTAACAGGAGGTCAGTTGGAGGAGTAAGAGTCAATGGGAAAAGGTGGGGTTACTGCAGTCTAGGGGGGTCCTGTCCTAGCTGACTGTAAGTGCCAGTAAAAATGAAAAGTTGCTCGTTGGATCAGGAGTAGCTGAGCAAAAGCAGCAATTGTGGTTTCTAATTGTTTGGGGTATTTTACACTAACAATTGACCGCAACTATGCGCTGTAATTTCAAACTTTTGCCCAACAACAATAACAGTAACAATGAAAAAGAAAATGCTACATTAGATCTAAATAGATAGATCGAAAAATCAATAAATTGTTTACTTCATTCACTTAAATTAAGTATAAAATTTGATTTGATTCCAAGCCAAAACCTTTGCCTACAAACTTTATTATATTGTATTGTAAATAAGTTAAAGTTTTGAATTGTAACTGAAAGAAAGGTAAGACAAGTTATTGTTGTACCTTTGATTGGTCTCTCTGAAGTTTCTTAAAATCAACTAAATAAGTAAATAAAGTGTTTGACGTCCTTCAACTGCAATATGCAGGAGTTTATTGTGCAAATATAATAAATATTGGTTATAATCCGAAAACAGAAAAATTTATTGCTTTACCCCAAATAAGCCTACGAGATTATCAGACTTTTCAAGTTATTTTCGACCTAATATATAGAGGAATTTCCTTGAATTTCATGCGACTTTTTAAGACAAATGCCACAAAACATTTCAGTTAGTTGAAAACTAAAAATGAATTGGTCCTTTTGATTATGGCAGAAATATGTGAAGCGTGAGTTTGTATGCCAAACGGGCCATATTCATGGGAGTGCTTTTGACTTGAAGCCATCTCCCTTTAATCCTGTAGCGCCAAGATTTTAAATAAACGTTAAAATTAACTGCATATCCTTGTTTTATTACATTGGGTTTATTAGCACTTTAGTGAGTTGGTTTAAGACCCAATCTGAGGTTTTTTTTCTTTCCTCCTGCCAGTCAGCAAGGACTTGGCTACAGGCAAATGTGTCAACTGAGCAAAAACATATATTAAAGTGGTTTTTAATCATTTTTTTTTTTTTTTTTTTTGCTTCTGGTTTGTGCGAAATGTGTGTGTGTGAGTGTATGATGAAAATAAATTACATTGCATAAACCCTGTGAATGTGAAATCGAGCTTAGGAGACAGCTCGCTGAGGATGAGGGAAGGAGAAAGAGAGAGAGAGAGAGATACAGTTTATTAAAAAGAGCGGAACGAGCCCGAAAAAAATTTGAAATGAAAAATGCGTTGCCTTGCCCACACATAAAGCAGTATTGTTTGCTAGATAAGTACATACATATATACATATATGCATAGTTATGTATGTTCATGCACTGCAAAAAAAACGTTACAATTTCAATCTGTAGGTTCCATAGGTATGTTCGGCCCAGAGGGGCCGAATATTCTTTACATTTTTTTAATTAATTAGAATAATTTCATTTGAATTTAAAAAAAAGCGGGCAATAAATCAAACTTTCTGGCAGCCCCAGTAGTTATTGCTAGCCAACACTGGACTTTAAATCTAGTCGTTTTGATATTTTTGCGTTTAACAACACTAAAATACGAGTAGCTCAAGTAAATAATTACCATGTTTTATCTGACTTACACTATAAAGGTTCCTTTTAAAGGCGAAATTACGACACTTTTGGTCTTGAGGTCGTTAAGTGAAGACATAAGTAAGTACGGCAGATTAACACGTTAATAAGTGTTTTGTATTGTTATAAATTTAAAACAAAAATGTATTTATTCCTTATTTTTGCATGTGCAAATCAAAATATAAAAAAGCAGTCAATCGCAAAGCATCGCCAATCATGTATCGTAATAGGGCAATAGAATCTTCCCAAAGAGGCGTAACGCTAAATTCTTTTCGGAAACCAAGTGGCGGATTTAATTTTAAACATGAAGAAGGCAAAACGGGAGTGCACCAATACAAAACGAGCCGTAAAATGACGTACCAAGATCAACATGGAATCAAAATGGAAAAATCGGAAGAAGAGACGTATGAATACAATCAACCTGAAGAAACGGAAGGCGGTGGATGGTGTAAAGTAATGTGAATTTGTATGGCACTGGTTTTATTTTTCAGTGTATATATATGCATGTGTTTCTATTCGCATACATATACGTTTAATGCAGATTTATGATTTTAATAAAAGCTCCCACATAAGCCGCAAAGTGTTGAAGACATTAGGACGATGATCATGATGATGATGATGGGGACGATTTTTTCTATTTGCTTTGTTACCATTTGTAGCTCTCTTTGTGGCAATTTTCGTGTATGTTAATTATGCAAATGTTTATATAAGTATATATGTACATACATACTTAGGCAACTAAAAATCATCATCATCTGCATCTTCATCATCGTTATCATCAAGTCTAGAAACAAGTGCAATCTTGTTCCATGAACTTTTCAGACCACCGCCAACAACAACAACGAAAAAAGTAAGGAAATAGCAAACATTTTCAATTTGCCAACAACGTCAGGTGTATGAGTTGGCATCTACGGGGGGTGGGGTGGCCTTGTGGGAAGGGTTGTGCGGTGTGTGCACTGTAAGCTTAAAAGCAGAGCCGCGAGCATGAAAACCCAAAACAAGGAGACGTGGCTTGATGACGACAACAGGAACGACAACGCCAAGGATGATGTGGGCTATGTGGTTCCCCCTGATGAGGAAATTGTTTTGAAAATTAACAAAAAAAAAAAGAAATACAAGGACAAGCCAGAGAAAGCGTGTGAGAGAGGTGGACTAAGAGGTTTGTCCAAATTTAAAAAAAAAAATTGAATTGAGTTTTTCAATTTTCGCATTAGCGCTATTTGACATGAAGCTGATGACTAATTATTGTCGGTATTTGAAAGATTAAAACACTCAGAGTGCTAGAGCAAGGGCGACAATATTTTTGGATATAGTCAAAACAAAATTAAATCAACTCATACAGGCAACTGATAAGAGCAATGTAATATATAAAATTCCGCGTATATAACTGCAACGGATGTAAGAGTAAGTTACGTGACTGAAAATATCAATTGCTATCATATATATACTGACATTTCCTGAACAAAAATTAGTATCACTTTTTTCTCGATTTTTAAACATTTTTTTTTCTAACAATTCTTTTTGCGTTGTGTTCGTCATATTTATTGAGAATATATGCCGCAAGTTTAATCACCTCGACTTTTGGCGTTTTTGCGTCTGACCTGATCCAAAATGTTCAATACATATTGTAAATTCTTTGAAGAAGTTTTGGGTCCAGTAAAACTAAGAGAAACTGTACAATTTCAATATATCTTATTTATCCACACATTTTAAATTAGGGCGAATGAAAAATTTGATATTTTTTTCTGGTTTTTTGGGTGCTTGAGCTTGGCGTCAGTTTTCGATACTAAGTAATTTTTAATGTCATATATTGTTAAACTACGAAAAAATCTAAATAAAATTCCTTGTTGAATGAGGTATTTTTCATTAATATCGGAAACCTATCTTCATAACGATAAAAGATAAAAGCATGCCTAGAGTAGAATGTTTTGTATGATTCTGGTTTTATTTTAAATGAGTTTTCAAAAGGTATTTAAAAATAAAATCGAGAATAATTTTTTCCTTCTTATGCGAAAGTGGGAAAAATAACTTAAAATTAAAAACCAATTTTCTTTTCGCAAGTTACAAAATTAAAAGTAAAAGGGATAACTTTTTCCTAGATTTTAAATACACATAAAAACAAAAAAGAATTGAACAAAAATAAATAAAATTTATAAAATTTTACTAATTACTTGGCGGCAAACTTTTGAAACCGCCCTCTGGAAAATGCGTAGAACTTACGTTAAATTCAGCGTAAGTGAAAATAGCGAAAGCATAAAAACAACAACACACAACACATGGCCGTGTAATGTAAATTTGTTGTAACTGGTAGAACAATCTGATCATCATCATCATCGTCGCTTTACAGTTTGTTGCCCGTCTGCTTGGTTGGGTAATGGGAAATGGGTTTTTCTTAGCCCCACCTGCTCC
Organism: Drosophila nebulosa; assembly: GCA_024703675.1. NCBI lineage: Eukaryota > Metazoa > Arthropoda > Insecta > Diptera > Drosophilidae > Drosophila > Drosophila nebulosa. The sequence continues at coordinate 7,015,460 of CM045725.1, read as the reverse complement.
AACATTTTTGCATTTTAGCTCGTCAACTCGTCAGCTCGTCAGCAGGGTTTGTAGTGGTGCTGAAGGTCCTGTGGCTGCAGCTTGCGCCAGGCATACGGTTCGAGAGTTTGCAATATGGCTAAATAGCGTAGAAATGCCTTGTAATAGAATTCAGCTTGCGGTTCATTTGGGTCTGCCTTGTGGTACAATGCCAGATCATGACAGATGAATTTACGTGGTACAGGTGGTTGTAATTTGAACATGCTGAAGATCTGATTGAAAATATGTGTTCCATCGTTGTAGTGTGTCAATGTTTGGGCGAAACTAGAGGGGAAAGGTTGAAGAATGAAAGGTTCATCAAAGTTTAGAAGCTTACCAAGCGTCACTCAGAAGGGAAGCGACTTCGGGCAACTCATTGATAAGATTCATCTCCGGCTCATCAGCTATGGGTGGCGACTGAAGTCGCTTCAGAAAGTTGGCAGGCATTAGGGCCCAACGCACTGTCTTAAGGACTGTGTTCACAGATTCTCTGCGTGCTGGCCAATTGTGTGTTAGCCAACGAACGGCTGCAAAATATACTTCCTTTTCGGTATTTACAGCCAGTTCATCGGACTCGAGAAGGGCACAAACATTTTTCACTGGCAGAGAGAGGAACTCGCGGCTGGCCACTAGAGTGAGAAAGAAACATTTAATTCGCTGCATCATCAGCGTTTCGAGACCCATCAAACCGCCCAACAATTGGGCCTTGCTAGCCACCAGAAAGGCCTGATCCTCATGAAATAGTTTGGGTTGATCCAACCAATACCACACCAACTGCACCAGCTCCTCGATATTCAGATACTTGGCTACGGCCAATATTTCCACGAGCTGCGATTGCTCCAAACCCGTTTCGCCATCCAATATCCACTTGTAGGCGTGTTGGAAGCCCACTGCAGGCACACGATCAGCAGGAAGGCTTAGTTTATCACTTTTTTGGGCTAATTTAACCACATCAGTGTACACTGATAGCAGCAGGCGATGACATTTGAACACTTCCTCGCCAATGCAGACCAGCAAATCGGGATGCTCATTAAGAGCCCAGAAACGGCACAGTTCATCTGTAACTGTATGTTTTTTCTTCAAATCCATTGAGATGTCATCAACCACTAAATGACTGACGCCGGCAAAGTTGTTGAGGCTAACCACAGGAATGCTGGGCTCTGGTCGCAATTCATGGTCTTCGCTTGTCTTCTCGCTTGTCTGACTTTCGCTCATCATTGGACTAAAAATTTTGGGTATGCTAAATTTATACAATTTATGATGAGAGTTCACGAGCCTACCAAGTTATTTTGGTTTTCTATCTATCTATTTAACGAATAAGTCACAAATACAATATATAGAGTCCTGTGCTTAGAACTATACTTGATATTTCTTTGCCTACTCTCTTGTATACAAACAAAAAGAGCAAGTGAGTAAGTCACATGGTCTATTCATTTTTTTTTACATTCACTTCTTCATTCATTTCTTGATCCACTTTTTAGTCACCTTTTTATTTATTCTATTGTTTACTTCTTCATTTGTTCTTCATGCATCTGTTCATCGTATTCTATTCTGCATTCACTGCATTGTTCATTTCATCGTTCACTTCACCATTCACCTTATCATTCACTTCATCAATTCACCAATTACCTTATCATTCACTTCATCACTTGCTTTTTTAGTTATTTATTCATTCTTTCATCTTTATTAATTTTTCGTTCACTTGTTCATTCATTTTAGTATTAATTCCTTGTTTATTTTTTAATTATTTATTTCTTCATTTAATTCCTCTTCTTCATTCGTTTCCCATTCACTTCTATTCTACATCATTCTACATTTACTTCTTCACTCATTTCATTATTCACTTCTTCTTTTACTTTTTTATTCACTTCTTCATTTCCGTCTTTATTCATTTTCCATTTACTTCTAAATGTACTTCCGTATTTAGATATTTATTTTCTTCTTCTTCTTCTTCTTAATTCACTTGTTTATTCGTTTCCTTATTTACTTCTTTTTTTTTTTTTCAAATATTTACTATATAGTTTACTTCTTCATTTCTTTTTCATGCAACCCTTTATGCACTCCTTTATTCACTTCTTTATTCACTACATCGCTTCATCATCTAATTCATAACTTACTTTTCCATTCTTTTCTTAATATACTTCCTCACTCAGTTATTTATAAATTTCTTCTTCACTTTTCCATTCACTTCTTTGTCTTCACTCACATGTTCATTCATTTTTCAATCATTTACTTCTTATTCATTTCTTCATCCATTCTTCATAGTTCTTTTATTTATTTATTCTTTACCACTCACTTGTTTACTAACTTACTCACTCACTTGTTCACCCATTTGCTCACTTGTTGTTTACTCATTTATTCAAAAAAGAGACTGAATGAGTGAGCCAACAAATTGACTCATTTAATAATAATGAAGTGCGCTTGTTCATCAATATGATCAGTTTGACCCTTCTCCAATGGATACGCACGTTTCTATACTTTTTAGTTTTATCCTTAGCTTTGGCCAATTAGAAGCACAATGCGCTCTCAAATTATGCAACACGGCGCGACAAATTCAATTTGCTATGCTTTCTACCCCAAACTCCCGAAAAAAAGTAAACACGTGACCAACAAACAACAAGAGCATACAAAAAAGCAAGTGAGAGGTAGAAAGATAGACAGTGGGAAGTGGGAGAGAGAGAGAGAGAGAGAGAGAGAGAGAGAGAAAGGACACGTTGTGTTCAAAAATCCCAGGAGAAATTAGTTTGATTTATGTTGAGTTTCCGGTGCAAATAAATTGCCAAGTTTACAGAACTTTGGGGCCCACTGCAGACGCATAATTGATTATGCGAGAGGCGTACAAACATACAGAATGATGGGGACACTCCATCCTGCTGCACAGACAGACAGTTGAGTGGGGGCAGAGAGTAGGGGAGAGTTGCAAAGTGTGATATGAGAAGTTGACTTTACAAGTTACTCATCAAATTGACACTTGACTTCTGATTTTCTTATTACTTTCAATAAATATTAGCCACTCGGTTAGTCGAGTTTTAGTAATCATTTTACGCTAAAAAAAACCCTATCATGCCAGCGATAAGATAATGAAAAAAGTATTAGTCGCAAAATGCATTTCACAAATGCATTTTTAATCAAACACAAAGTCCAAGCGAATTAAGTTTAGCAGTTACGTTAAGAAGCAGTTACTTCATTTACTGATAATTTGCCCGACGAAGAGAGAAACGAATACACTCGCAAGGATAACGATCGTTTTGTGCCAGAACTATATAGACAAGCTCGCAGAACTATACCAATAACGACGAGGCATCTATACGAATATGGATATGAAAAGGAATCGGAATTTCCACGACGAAAATGAAAACAAATTGCTAACCTATGTTATCCTAGAACACGGTATCCAAAAAAAGGGAAACTGTTCTAAATTCTAAATTCGAAATATAAAATTTTCAAGACTATACTGTTTTTCTGAGTTTTCTTTTTTTTTTTTTTTAAACGGTTTTATCTGCATTTATTTACATTATTTTTAGTTTAGTTGATATATTCTTAGTTAAAATTAGAACGAATTGAAGTAGATTAGACCAACTTTGGTATCAGCTCAAAAGCCACACCAAAATAGTCACTTTTTTATTGTGATGCATGTGGATTGGTATCGTCTCGAAAGCGTATCGAGAACTATTAAGAACTACATATATATAACGTAGTTTTCCTATTGATTATATAGCCATCGGCTGGCTGACTTTGTACTCTCTTTAAAAGTAATTTAATAGGCGAAAACTTTAGTAATTCCAGTGCACTGATTTAAGACATGAAAAAAACATTAGGTTTAAGATGAACCACAGTAATATTTTTTAGACGGATTTGATTTACAAAGTAACAGAACACGTGGTCAACAGACAAATGTTTTAAGAGAGTGTTAAGCAAATTATCCTATGCACCACACATAAATCCTGTCAAATAGCCAGATTTTTAACAACCAACGGATGTGGGATTAAAAATAGTTTTAGCCACCGATCGCTGGGGCGCGTTTTAGCGATGAAGTTTAGGAATGCCTATATAAGCGCAAGGATTTTTTTAAATAAAATCAGTTCGGTTTCTGAATTCACTAAATGAAGATTGGTTTTTATTTCTTTTGTTTCCGGAAACCCTATTCACGTTCATTACGTTTTTTTGAGCATCGTTTTCAATAAGTTTTCAAAAGATATGTTTTTGGGTAGTTTTTGCGAATATCTCGTGAACGCAATTACTTGCCAACATAAGAATCGATGGGAGTCCTTCACATGATATGTGTCTCTTTAGTTCATACCCATCAAGTTATAGGCCATTTTTGACCTTTTTAAAAATTTATTTTAGGACCAAATTGTATATAAAAACTTTAAGACTAAGATCATACAAATTTTTGGGGATTTTTTCAGTTATCAATTGGGCTCGTTTATGCTAATATTCATTTTATTATTTTACAAGCACATCTCTCAAATACACAGAGATATTATTTATTTGAATTTTATATTAAATTAGTTTGGTCTTTCGATTTGCGGCCATCCAGCTTTTAACCAGTCATACGTGTGTATATAGTCAATTTGTCGGTTTACAAAACGGGCATTTTAATTGTTTTATTTTAACATTTAAAACCAATTTATATTTATGAAAATTTTGTAAATTGGCAATGTCATAAAATGCACACACATACACACTCACGCACACAAACACTCCCTCATATAAACACACAGACACACACACGCACAAAATTTGCCATTTTGTGGCATTTAAAATGTGCGTGTGTATGTGTGTGTGTGTGTGTGAGACATTTCGCCTCGGTTCTCTACCAACTCCCAATTGCCATTTATTGCCTTGTTGTCTGGTAATTAAAATGGCTCACGGCTGGTGGCTCGTTTCGCACGCTTTTGGACAGGTTTTTTTTTGGTTTTTTTTTTTGTTTTTCATCTACCACTGCCACTGCGTAATGTCTGGATAAATTAATAATTTACCACATATAAGGACAGCGGCAAATGTTGTTAATTAATTTGCATGTTATAAACCGACAAACGATGTGACAGACGTCAAGGGAAATAGTTGAGAGATCACCGCAAAGAAGGTTTAAGATTATCAACAAAAGGCAAATTGCATTATCTTTCATTGATAACCGAAAATGATATTGCAGAGAGAGAGAGAAGAAGAAGAGTTACGCTATGTTTCCTGTTGGCAACGTGACGTATGATTAATGAAATGCTAGAAACGCCATGAAGACAATACAAAAAAATTCGCCAGCACCCATAAAGAGTAAATACTTAATTGCCTGACAAATATTTGTGCCGCCAATGAGTTTCGAGCAAACAAATTATCATTTACCCAACCAAACCCTTTGAGTGCTAGGCAAATAGACGCCAATGGAAAAACTTTAATAGTAAAACTTATACCTTTTTCTTTCACTTCTTTTTTTTTTGTGTTTTCTGTCTAGCTTATGCTATTGCCTATATTGTTTTCTCTTTTGTTGGTTTTTCACTGCTTTTCTCTTGTATTTTTTTGCTCCCTTTTTCTCTCCTTCTGTTTATGCATTATCGGCATATATAACTTTGGCCTCTGTCTGAAACTTTGGAGCTTGACAAAATGTGCAAAAGACGTCTACCGCTCCCCGCGACAGGGAGTTTGCCTCGAAATATTGTATGCAAAAATCTTAAGTGAAGTATCGATTTTGCCTCGGGCTAAAAATTATTTACAAACGAATGAACTTTCAAAGTATCTAAAACAAAACAGATGACAAAGAAGAAAAAAAAAAAAACCATTGCGGATTTGCATGTGTGGGTGGGCCTTTGGTGTGTGGATGTGTGACCAAGTTTTGTTTATCTATTCCATGGTCTTGTGTGTGTGTGTGTGTGTGTGTGTGTAGATGGATGTGATAAACTTTGAGATACAAAGCTAAAGCTTTGTAAGTCATGGGAAATTGAAAATAATCCAAGTATTCTGATAAGGCAATCTTTAAAACGCAAGTTGTCATATATCTTATTATCATTTGTATCTATAAAATAGAGTTGGCTAACGAATATTAGGCAGCTATTACCAATATCCAACCTATGTTCTCACAAGTAAGTTTAGTTTCCTAAATCAAAGTAACATCTGAAAGACTTACGAATACTATAAACTTGGAACCATATCATGGTATCTCTTGTCTGGACGTTAAAGCGCTTTATAAGCAGTACGTTTAAGTGGCCCATACAACACCAGGATAGTGCCTGCCCACCTCCCACCAAACCGGTGGGAGGGGCACAGTGTAATTCTCAAGCTTATTTCTTTGTCCTATCTAAACTTGGCCTTAACTGGCCTAACGCAAAGGTTTGGTATAAACGAAACTTTCTAGTGAAATTATCAGTGACTTTTTAACTAGAAGGGGGTTTCCTTGCTTGGATCAGATTTAATCTAATCTTAATTGTTCTTCTCTACATTGATAGATTAGATTAGTTTGGTTAATGGTATTTCTATTTGTGTTACTATTGCTCAAACAAATCATTAAACAAATGGATTAATCCCTTAAATTACTTGACCTAAGACCTAAGAATATATATTTATACATATGAAGAGCTTAACCGCCAATGACTTGAAATATTGGCATGCAAATTACTGATAATTTGAAATGGATATACAAAGTTGAGGGTTTCTTATTTTGCAACTTAGTTAAAATTTTGAAGGAACTATGCAATTTTTGCAAGTCTAACGACTTCATTGGCAAAAAGTATTAACTTTTTTTTTTAGTTTTATTTTAACATTTTACCCTTTACTTTTGGGTGTAACGCTTTAAGCATTAATCTTTTTGGCGTAAAAACTTTTTACTGCGCCAACCAGAATATAACAAAAATGGGGGGCGAAAAAAATGTTCATGGAAAGTAATTTAAACTTTTGCTTTTACTTTTGTCTGCTGCCTGGTTACTACTTCATCTTCATTCCCCTCTCTTTGCCTTTGCTTCGCTTTACACTCAATAAACGCCAGACGAAATTTGTTTAACACTTTTGCCTATTGGCAATGTAAAATAAAATGTAGTAAAAAGAAAAAAAAAAAAAAATAGAAAGAAAACAACCAAAATACATTTCGATTGTCTTTTGCATAAGCCGCTTAGGTGCTTACTTTGATTTCGAAAGCGTTAACAAAATAAATTTTATGGCCAAAAGACGTAAATTCATGATGCTCTCTCTTCTTATGCTCTTTGTTATTTTATTCGATGTAAGTAAGAAATCGAAATGGTATTCAACAAATAGAACTTGAAACCTTAATTTTTTATGAGACTATTTCATGTTTTATTTTTATCTGTTGCCATTGTCGTTCGTGTTTTAATCAAATGCCAATTGAATGATCCAGAACAGGGTTCAAAACAAATCATGTATGTGTACACTGAAAAAATCAATTGAACGTTTATTGAAAAGGTAATTGTATGTAGATGGAGCTGCTGGAGTAAATTGCTAGTTTTGCTATTTAGCAAAAGAAAATTCTTTAAGGTTTTCCAATGGCAAGTTTCAAAAGGCATTCCGCTTGATGACTTCGCTAATCTTTATGGTTGATATTTAAATTAACATTGGTAAATCGATAATTACATTTTAAAATCTATCAAAACCAATCCTAGAGCCAAGCGCCTATATTAAAACATAAATTCCACAAAAAAGACTAAATTCCAATTTAAATGCTTTTACCCTTTTGTCCTAAGGTCTATTTATTTTTAGCCTTTTACATTTTTGCTATCCCATTGATGTTACTATAAACTTAGACAAGACCTTATTCGACTTCATTTAACCTGCATCAGTTTTTTTTTTTTTTTGTAGATTTCTTTTTTTTAATGCATTTTCCAAAATATGCCAAAGCAAACAAGATTTTTTAACCAGTGTCGTTTTACTTACAATTTTCGAATTTTTAATTGTTTTAATTAAATGTTTTGTGTATCAAAAGGAACAAACTAATACAATTATGGAAACCTATTGAACAATTTACTGATGGTTTTTTAATATATATTTTTTTGTCATTTACATTATTAACCATTCAATTAGTAGGAAAAATTGGAATGCGTTTTTGAATTAAACTTTGAAGAAAACTTTCTATCAGCCTATTAGGGGAAGGTAAAGGTCAACGTGTGAGGTAAGGTTCGCTAGAATTTTAAACACAACTCAAAAAGTTAACATTTTGCTCAACAAAAATTTGATTAGCCGGACAGATTTTAATTGGGAAATTTTTTTAGTTTGGACTTTTCTTTCAGTGTACGTACATAAATCAGACTGTCATAACTTCCTGCAAATATCGAAAGTCCATTAACAGTAAAGCATTTTAGCTTGGCTCGTTTGGTTGGACCGACTGTTGCCTTTGTCTAGCTGCAACTGTTAGTTGCCTTTTTTTTTTTTTTCTTCCATGCTTAACACCTGGTCTGGCGTGTCCTGTCTGCATCTGATAAATGCCTTCGAAAACAAGTTTAATTAAAACGCACACACACACACACACACGGGCACAGGGAAATGCGAATCGTGGACGACAGGTTTGGGTGGATATAGCCAGGTTTAGACGTCATTGAACGTCAATGGGTATGTTTATTTTTCAACACAATCGAGGCGTAAACGTAACAAATAGCAATTGCGACACGCGCACCCAAAATGACAAGGCAACTACCCAATCGACCCTCTTTTCATCATACACCCACCCACACACTCACACACACACCCCTCATTTAATTCAATACCCCCCTCTCAATTGCCTGTTGACATTGATGTTGTTTGTTTGCTTTGACATGTGCCTCAATTGCATCCTTATTCGTTTATATTTGTTTGTTTGTGTTTGCTTGAAATATTATTAATGCTTTTGGATAGCCAATAAGCCAGCCATCAATATTAATTATATATATAAAAACTATGTATTAGGTTATTGAAATAAACTCAATATTGGTAAATTGGTTTGTTTAGTTTTCAATAAATGCCAGTAAAAACTTGTAAAAGTCAACATTAAAGAAATATTTCAAGTAAAGCAATTTTTGAACTAAAATTCGAACATTTAATAGAGGAACTTTATGAAAGAATTAACTGTGGTAGAGAACTGAAATAAGCAAGTTGCGTTTCTTTTTCTTTAAATTATCTTGGAGAAATTCATGCGGTTATATTGGGTGAATCTTTTGAGCGGAATAGCAATCCAGAGAAGTTCGCTAATGAATTGTGATTAAGCAAAAACGTTTCATGGTTTCAAATAAAATGAATGAAAGCAACTACTCTTAAGCAATTATGTAATCAAACATTTGGTCGAGTATACTTACGTTCAGCTGCACCGGAAATTCTATATCATCATTGCAGTTGTCTGAAATTTAAAATTGAAGGGAGAGTGGGTTTCAAATATATGTATATAAGAAGAGTAACTAAAACAATTGCGTGTTTTCGAATTGTAATGCCCTGCAGCAGTGCCGCAACATGAAAGATTAGGAGCCCAAGCGAAGTACTAGTGAGTCCGGATCCAAGATAAGCATTTAGAAAAATATTTTTATATATTTTTAAATGACTTTTTTCTCTATCTTTGCCATTTTGCGAAGGCCCTAGGGGGTAGCCTTGCCTGACCTTCTCTAAATCTGACCCTGCACTGAAAATACTTTTGCATATATTGTATATATCTATCTTCCGCTGCTACGTTATTTGTTCTTTCTTAAAAAAAGAGCTTGTGATAAAGCTTTGTTAAAACTAAACTAAGTATAAACAAAATTGCAGTTTAATTTTTATATCTGCATTTCAAAACTGAGCAATGGGTACATCGAAGTTAAAAAGTAAATCCAGAATATAAAGAATTATGATCAAGTAACCAGGATCCATGGAGAATCTACTCTTGTCACGAAAAGAAGAACCTCGACTGGTTGGTTGCCTGCAGCAATTGTGAAATCAACTCCGATCATGGAAACGCATTTTAACTGATTCGATTTTTTCATATTGGTTGTTTTGCACTTAATCATTGCACATATTTTTTTCAAAAAGTGCATTAAATCAAGTTTACCAATCAATTAGTTATATGATGTACTTTTTCCATATTAACTCTCACTTTGATAGAGTTCGCTTATCTTAATTACAATCTAAATTTACTATTAGCTTAATAAATTGTATTGAACTCTCTTCAATTCCAAGCCACCTCAGCTCAAACCCAAAGTTTTTGTGCAATTGGAGCACCGACATCTGTCTAAACTAAAAATCCATTTTCATTAGCTTATCCTGCGACTAGAAAGAGAGAGAGAGAGAGAGAGAAAGAGAAAGGGAGCGAATAAGAAATATTGCGGCCTGCCTGCAAAATTGACAGATTGATGCTGCCGTTTGTTACTCATTTTTCTATTCAGTTTCGTTTTTTTGTTGTGATTTTTTCTCTTTTTCTAAGCTGCCATAGCTCATCATAGCAAAATCAATGAGGAAAGTGAGAAATTGTGTGAGAGGGGGGGAGAAAAGCTTGCCTCGCAGATTAACAGCTTATGATCTGACATGAGAGAAATGTTGTTAGAAAACTTCATTAGCAACATGTGTCCAATGCTCTCAACTGAATGTGTGTGTGCTTCTGTGTGTGTGTGTGTGTGTAAATATATAGAGATATATATATTTTGTGTGTGGGAATGTGTGAGTGTGTGTTTCTGTTGCGCTTCAGTGCGCAATTAAAGCAATAAAAGTGTAGACGACTGCACATTGAATGGCCCTGGACTAGGGCCAGTTCCCAGCAAGCAAGCACTCAGCCTTATGCCAGCCTCATCCTCATCCTCATTCTCCTTCTCATCCATACACCCACCGAAAATAAAAAACTTGTCGAGTGGACGTAAAAAAGCAAACACAAAAAAAAAAAAAAAAAATAAGAAAAATAAGGAAAACAGGAAAAAATAATTGAAAAGCGCACTTTGGCTTTGGGCTTTGTACGTTCATTTTCATAAATACTCTAGGCAACATGGCATATAGATTCGTTAATGCCTTTTGGCATTATTCTAAACTGTAGCCACAAAAAAAAAAATGCTTACAGTTATTTAAATAGATTTAACCTTTTTCAGAGACATTTTTTTGATAAATTGTCGCAATGTCTGACAAATTTACGTTTCATTTTTGTGCTTTTGCTTTGGATACAAGGTTTGCTTATAAGCTGTTTATTAAGCGTATCCTTACAATTTTGGCAAAAAAATCTGGATTCTCTTCCGTCGAAATCGAATCTCGCCAGAGTTTTTTCTATAGATTTGAGTTAGCAAACATTTTAATTGTGTAAACCATCGTGTTACAACTTATGAGAAGAGAATAGTTCGAGCTATCAGATTAAAAAAATGTGGAAAGACGTTGTAAAGAAGAGTTTTTTGAGACTTAAGGGGCTTCAGAAACAAAATTTGTTAAGTAAACTTGTTTAGTGTGGGGGCAGTTTAAGTTTTGAAATGTTTACCATGCCCAATGCGACAGAAAGGGTCACTTTCGAAATTAAATTGAACACATTTATATATAAAATAATAATAAAATATTTAAATTAAGAGTGGCTAAGGTTGCTAAGTGGACTAAAAGGGAAAGGTTGTCCTCGGGCATACGTTTGCTATACGGCCTGTGACAGAGATTTAATGCATAAATTGAATTTAATTGAATAAACCATTTGAAATCTTGCTAGCTTTATTTTATAAGGTGCCATAAAACCAACAGCTATCAGTTTAGTAGCCATAAATTATGCATTCAATGCTTTAAGAAATTTCCACTAGTCTCAATGAAAAGCAATTCTTTTATTTAAAAAAATTTAAAAATTTATGTTAAACTTTTGTTAGAGTGTGCACAAATTTAATGTTATTTCTTAATGGACTTACTCGTTGGGGAGATTTTGTTTGGAAATTTCGTTCATTTTTTTCCGGAAACTGAATTCTGTTTGGCAACTGTGATTGAGCCATCGCCAGCGCGCTAATCCCACCACTTTGGTGTACTCGAAAAGCCCATTTGATACTTTATTTGGTGTAATTTACGTTGAAAAATTTAAGTGTTCATTTAATGGATAGAGCAGAAAAAGGAAAGCAAAGCAAAGCAATAGAATAGAAGACATCGAACAACAGAATGGAATTAGAAATTAAATTCTGACTCTGTGGCTAAACGCAAACATTTAGTGATTGCAACAACAACAACAACAACAAGAGCAATTATTTGACCCCCAAATCAATGCGAATGAATCTTGTGTATATAAATGTGAAATCATGCGTCAGAATATCCTAGCCACTACCTACGCCCACACCTACAACCACACCCACTATTTCACCGACATCATACACCACTTTACCGCATTGTACTTCATTAAATGCACTCACATACACACACACACACACATGCAGAGTGCGGTCATACTGTAAATTAAATATAAAATGTCCTGCGGACTGTCGCTCTTTATATGCCACAAACGATGTCGAGAACAACATCGGTCAACATTGCAGACCAACCAGAAATATATATATATATGTACATATATAGTGTGAGTGTGTGTATTTGTGTGTGTGTGTATAAAAACTTCTGTGTCGTGCACATTTTTGAAATGCTTTTTCGTAAACGACGGTCAGATAGAGTAGACAATGCAGAAATGTAAAAGGGACCGGGGCCAGGGTGAGGTGGGCGGTGAGAGGGGGAGACTAAAATGCAAAACAAAAGGAAACTTGCTCATGCAACTGAGGAAAATTGTTGGTAGCGATAGCGAAGGGAAAGCAGTCGGAGGGGAAAGGGGTTGTGCGGCGGCTTAGTTGTGTCCCCATCAACATTTTCAAGTGCACTTTTATTTTAGCTTGTTGTATGCCCCGAGCCTTACTTTGACTCACCAGCTTGCCTGCTGCACACACAAACACACACACACACAGATACACGCACATACCTAAACAGGCGACAAAAATCAAATGTTTCTAGTTTATACAACTGAAAAAATAGCATACTTTTTGGAGCAAACATCTTTTTTAGGTTAGAGCTCTTCTCGATGATTCCTCGAAAAAGGAAGTAAGTTTAAATCTTGGCATCTCAATTTTTTTGTAACAATTTATCAAACATAAGTTTAAAGAAATTAATAAAGTCTTCGTGAGCTTTTATGTTAAATTATAGATTGTAGTTTTTAAGTTAATTGGTAATTAATATTTACGTTAGATCTGTTTTATACACCTGTTATACAATAATTTATCTTTCTTAAACTTTTTTAAGATTGTTTTTTGGTGACTGGACCTTTTTTGATAATTTTTACGCCTACCTTTGCATACCTTACTACTTCAAAAAGATTAAAAATATCTTCATTTTATTTTGGTTCTTTTAAAAAATAAAATATTTTAATTCAGAAAGATTCTATTCACTTTTGTCATATTTGCAAAATAAAATTCTCAGTTCTCATATGACTCTTGAACAAATATTTTTGTTTAATGAACCCAAAGTGCCGTTTTAGAGGTCAAACTCTTTTGTGAGCAAATTATGTACATACTTTGACATAACTTTAAAATTGCTAATACGATTTTTATTAAATTTTTGCGTTCGATAGAGGAAAGATAACACCAAAGAAAAAGAACTTGTAATTTTAAATTAATCTGTGAAATATTTAAATATGACTGCCGCTGCTTTAGTGTAAAATGAGATATGTGAAAACTCTACAAAACTTTTTTTATGGGCTTCTCATCATTTGCTAAATTTGTTCCATTTCTGTGTATGTTTATTTAGGCAATATTTTTTTTTGGTTGTGAATTATTTTAAAGAGTGTTGGTAAAGTAAATAGTAAAGAAATATTAGAAACTTTTGTAGTTAATTGCAATTATTTGTTTCGTTTAAGTCCTAGAATCTGAGATTCTAAATATGCTCGACAAAAATTGTGGGCGATATCATTTGCGACACTTTTGTGTGGTGTTTCGGAATGAAATACTTTGTGCTCTGTTGATGAAAAATAATTGTAGCATACTTTACAGCAACACAAAAATTTTTAACGGCAAGGCCATGGTCACGTTGCAGAACTACTAGTCAAAGTTAACGTCATCAACATCAAAAACATCAACATCAACAACAACAACAACAACAAAAACAACCTGAACCTGCACCCTATGCTGCTCTTGAGACGACTGCGTCATGCTCTGTTGAATACTATTTAAATATATAAAATATAATTTGCTTTATTATATGCACTCACTCGTTACAAATTGGCCGTCACAACAAAACCAAAAATGAATGAGAATAAGACGGAAACCAAGGAAAAGTAATGTCTGGGAATGTGCTGGTGGCTTCCTTTTTGGTATATTTTTTTGAGTTGAACTCTCTCGAGGAGAGAAAGTTGTTGGCAAGTCAGAGTCACATATTACATAAGTAGATATTAATATGCAGACAATGTTCCGTTTTCCTGCTCCACTTGGGCTGTAAATCACCTGAACTTGAGGAGTATCAAAAGGCCACAGCAGCTGTTAATTTGCTGTCTATGTGTGTGAGTGAAGTTTCTGTGGCTCGAAGACCGCAGCAAAAGTTTAAGCCAGAATGAAGATTTATATGTCTGGCAAAATGAATGTGTGTTTTTTGTTTTCCCGTTTTTTGGTAAGTTTCTTCTCCTCTGATCACGTGTCTCATTGCAATTTCCGGGCGAAAACGAACGAGCGAACAAACGGATATTTGCTATGAAAGGATAGGCGCCCACAAGTTTGTTACTAATTTGTTGCACTAACTGCTATTCCAATGATTGCACTTGAAAATGTAAGCCTAAGATTTGTTACTCTCAGATATAACCACGTGAGGGAATTAAAATAAAGATTTTCCATATGTGGAATAGTCCATTGGCTGGATATTTTGTCACGCCAGCATCTCTAGTTGCATCAGGAACTCATCTCAGTTGCTCGGGCAAAGCAATTCTCCATCATTTAGGATGATGTCTGGCCAAGAGTTCAGGCTTATGTTTGTGTTAATGAACAAGTCCATGGGCAACAATTGGACCCAGGACTAGGGCCGGGACCTATGTCTATCTGTCTATCTGTCTGTCTGTCTGTTTGTCTACAGAGGGATACACATTCGCAACTACTATGTGTTGGACGAGCTGTCTAGCATATGTCTGAGTGTCCGGCCTTTTTGGGAGTCGTGTCTATTACGTAGTAAATTATTGTGTGTCCATGTCCATGAAACTCACACTCATCCCGTGCCCTAGTAGTATCCACTCATGCTTCTATTCCACTTCACTCCACTCCACTCCTTCTTCATCTGCAAGACCACACTACAGCTGCCTGTCAATTTGCGGCCTCGATAGACATTCCAGACAGAATCCTCTGACTTTTGACATACGTAGGCAGCAGCACTCCAATTGTCCATTTTGTTTTTGTCTAGCTTTAATTACATTGCTTTTTGTCATACATACATATTTTTGCTCTTCAATTTTATATATCAAGTGGTATATATTTGCATATACAAAAAAGGTGGCAAAGTCATAAATTTTCTTATCTGCTTGCTGAACTGCAAACAGCTCTCAGAAAAATTTCCATGTGAGTTAACTAACGAGTTTAAAAAAAGAAAAAAAAAAAACAATCTCATACTTACTCGTTTATATCTCTTTTTCTATATACATAAATCTTTATTCATATGATCTATTGTTTAATGAAATCAAACAATTATGTTGCAAGTGATATCAATTTTGTCGAAATTGGGTTTATGTGAAAATTTATAAATGTTTCCGCCAACAAAATGCAATTATGTTACCACCCATTGTCGTCTAGTGGAATATGGAAAAGAACAGGCGAGTTTTAAATGGGATGAGCGGTCGCCCATGTCCAGGTTAAAGTGCCTAACAATAGTGAATTTATAACAACGAAATGAGCTATGAAAGTGAATTTTGCAAATCATCAAATTGAATTTCTAAACAAATTGCATACAAAAGTTGCACAATTTTAATATAAAATATAATAGTTGCATCATGTATGAGCATTGTGCATATAGGCAATCAGTGTATTTAGCTACAAGCGAGGGTAAGTCGAGCAGTAACAAGGTAAATGCGGTTAGCAAAGCTACGTCAAGTGATCGTTGGCATTTTCTCGACGCTCAGCACTTAGCCAATGGCGCTTGATTGATTTGTTATGTCGTTATCAACTACTTTTAACTAACAAAATGAAGTCAATCCAGTTTTAATTGAATAGCTAAATAGGTGAATATGGCTTGTTTCCCCATATATCAGTCATTGCTTGGATTCGGACTCTGAAATGGATTAGTTATATAAATTGACTTATTACTTTTTTACATTCGGTTTTTTTTTCCGATTTTTACTCACAATCAAAGTTTATATAAGCACTCCACATCTTTCAATTAGAACGCTTTCCTTAAGCTGTCCATTAATGTTCTAAAACAAAATGATTGTAACCTTTTAGATAATATATTAAAAGTTTAAAAGAATTGGTCCCCAATTTTCTTTCAATTTTTTAAAAATGTAACTTCGGTATTTAGGGGAATAAACGATCTGATTAACTGAAAATGTTCCTTTATAAGAGAAACAATTAAACGCTTTTTATATAAAAACTAATATTAAAGAGTATCACTTCAATTTAACCCAATTTAACAATGCCCCAACGAATATACGTTAATAAGAGTTGAGATAATTGTTAAGTTGTTTTACTTATTGAATAACCCTCGCCGCTACCTGGATGAAAATTTACAAATTATGCTGTAAATTTTCAACCACATGGATAATTTGCCTAGCGCCTGGCATCAATTTCAATAGAATGCAATTTGCATCCCTGGCAACTGTGTTACACAAAATTGCATATATGCAAATGCATGCGTATGACATTTCGGTTTCGGTAGAAAATTTTATTGTGTGCTCCGGTTGCTAAATTATTTAGAGCTTGATTCCTGGCAGCAACAACAAGTCATGCATTTTGAAATTTCCCTCCACTCATAATTTATACAAAATTTGTGTTGCTGTCAATGTGTGTGAGTGTGTGTGACTATGTGTGTGTGTGAGTATGTGTGTGTGTGTGTGTGCGTGTGTTCCTGGTTTTAGTTGCTCTTTACCCGCCTGGGCCTGGTTTTGGTTTCGGGGTCTCGTTCTGGTTCTGGGCTTGTCTTTCAATTTGACATAAAACCTTTTTTTTGTTGGGGTTCTTATGGCTCACATGACATTTAATGCAAAGTGCTCATTCCTGTGCGTGTGGGCGTATTTCACGCCTTTTTGCCACCACACATCAAAATAAACATAAGCAAATTTATTTTTATATATGTATGTATGTATGTATATGAAGGTATCTACCAAACGAGATATATTTACTTTCTTTTTGTGTAACCTTCAAGGGTGTCTTACACAAATGAGGCACGCATTCGCTCTCTTCTTTTGCCTCGTCTTCCTTCTTTTCCTTTTATGTGCAACCGGGCGTGTATAAAAACAAAAATTCATTAAATTTAAAAATCCTTTTTTCGCAGGATATTGAGAATAACAAAGTCCACATCAAACCAAGCAAAAAAATTGGCACAAAAAAAAACCTGGAAGATAAAGATAAAGTATAAAATAAATTCCAAAAATGAAATGGTAATTTTTAAATGTTTCGAAGTTTACGCAAATTTCAGATGATAAAAGAATGTTCTGTTTGGTGAAGAGTTTTCTTGGAAGATCCTTGGGCATCCTTTTCCCTGGAAAATCTTCGAAGAAATAACATTAACATTTCCTCAACCATAGGACATCACAATTGTATGTATATTGTAGTATTTTGCTCACATTTTAATACTTACATATGTATGCAGTCATCTCATGAATATTGATAGCCCTTTGCACCCAACTGCCAGTTCTTCCTCGCCACTTTATCATCATCATCAGCATCAGCATCCGCATCAACTTGAATTGTATACCCAAAGTATATATTGTTGTGTTGTCCTTTCGAAACCTTTGCGTAATTGACACCCACACACACACACACACACTCTCTCGTGCACATGGATAGAGCGATGTATTAACATAAAATACGCATACGTCGAGAGCATAGCCAAGGGGATCCGTTGGTCAAAAGCAGTTTAGGATATCCAGTATATGCTGCTGCAACAATAGCGAAACACAAATTCCAGTCTGTCTGCATATTTGCGAGACTTTGATCATCATTTTGAAACGTGGCCATGTCCAGTCCAAGAAGAGAGAACAGAAAAAAAAAAATAGCATGGAAGAATTTTTTACTCTTTTACCCGCTCCGACTCAATGCTAATGTTCTAGACATAAACGTTATGATGTGGCCAATCGTGTGTGTATGTGTGTTGGTCTGCCTCCATTTGTGTGTGTGCGAAGTAATCTAATCATCATCAGTGACAGGGATAGCATAGCTCATACACACACTCCTATGCTGACCACTGCAACATATTGACCAACCGCCTTCTCTGCCATTCTTGGACCAGTCTGAAATTTATGCACATTATTTGTCCTGGCTAGCTGCATGTTCGCGTTGATTTTTGCGCAATCCTTTTGCACAATTCCAAATGTCATTTGTATGCAAACTAACTGCGCTTTATGCCTCCTTTGCTTCATCATCGTGATGATGTTTGCTGCTGCTGCTTCTGATGATGATGATGCTTTTGGATTTTAGCTGCCAAAGCAAGACATCAAAAATATCCACATACATGTGGGAAGCGGCCGGGGGGACAGTCTGTGTATGTGGGGGAGGCTTTGTGATAGAGTATTTGCGGATTTATGACAATCTAGAAGTTGTATCTCCCTTCTCCTTCTCCCTTCTGATGTTGTATGTACATATATAAAGAAGGAACAGCAAAACCATAGTTTCAAAGTTCTGAATACCCTGTAAAAATAAGGTTTTTCTTAGTTTCAAAAGCATTACAATCGTAATTGAGTAAAAGAGCATAACTTGAAATATTTATATATTTTTTCTTGCCAATAAATTTCAAAGCGGCGACAAAACTCAAGTTATCAAAAACGCCAGGCATTGCACTAGCTAAAAAAGTGTGCCCAACTTTCGCATGGCAAAAATTACTAAAAACAAAATAACGTTTAAGTTCAATTTCAAATTTAAATGAAGCTTTCAGCCTCGTTCCTCAAGAACAATAAATATTTGAGTTTTGATTTGGTGTCGCTCAATGGCACTTGTTGTTGGTGCAAAGTCTGTAAAACTTTTGTCTTTTAAAAGAACAAACCATAGTATCGATAAGGCTACAAAGTCTTAAAAAGTTTTTAAATATCAAAGCTTAGGTAAAAATTATGAAATGTTAGACTCTTCCAAAAATCAACCAATGGCCTATCTGCTTAAATTTAAAATATTATTATTAATTATATTATTTAGTGTTGTGAAAAAAGTATTTTTCCTTTCAAAGTTTATACTGAAAAAGGTTTTTCTTGTATAAAATGTATTTTGACATATGGTCACACTAGTTCGGTATTTTGGCAGTAACAACTAAACGGTTAGGTAACAACCGATCCAGAACTTTAACCGTAACACCTGATACCAACAACTATAGTGACGTCATGGTTTTTTTCGTCGAATCTCAAAACACAAAGTCTTTATCCTTTAAAACCTACAAGAAGGTTTCAAACTTGATCGAGTATCAAATGGGTGATAGTGGAAAGAAAGTGATGCTTGGATTGCCGAGATTACGCCGTGAAGTAGGCCGCCCCAAGGTCTTTGAGAATCGTCAATTGATTGAACACATGCTTAAGGAGCATCCTTCTTACACTTCGATCGATGTGCAGCGTGATTTACTCTCGTTGCATAGCATTAATGTCAGTCGACGTACATTACAGCGTCGCATTAGTGAAATACGCTGCAAAGAGCATCAGAAGCAGGTACCAAAGCAACAACAGCTACAACGAAAACAATCACATCAGCAGCAAGAAGAAGAGTACCAGGATATAAAGTTCCAGAATGAAAATGACGAAAATGGAGACCACTTAGAAATCAGTTACCTTACTGAAGAAGCCAAGAAGAGACGCTTGAATTGGGCTCTGGCCCATCAAGATTGGACTGTACACGATTGGCGCAATATATTCAATATGGACGATATAAAGTTTATCGATGGCGATACAACGCCCAAGGAAATCTATGTGGATACCCTTCTAGGACCTGAGGGAACTGGAAATGGCAATGAATTGAATCTCCTCGAACAATTAATGGCCATTATTGAGCCAAAAATCGAGGAGCTGCCACAGGCACCGAAAAATGTCGATGAATTCCGTAGAGTGCTCTACGATGTGTGGCACAGTGATCAGGAGATGGTGGACAGAATTGAGCAGGTATACGAGTCCATGTCGTGGCGCGTGGCCTCTGTAATACAAAGTGGCGGAGATGAACCTGATTTCTAAAAACTCGTTTGGCTAGACGATAAGTAAATGGCAAAGCCAAATCAAGTAATACATAGATTCACAACCTATACTTACTTTTAAGCATTATAAATTAATCTTTCAATAAACATTATTTTGAGCCTTTCCTGCTGGTCTTTCAACAAGAAAAGACGAGATGGCAAACTCTAAACATACAAAAAGTGACACTGAAAAGAATTAAGAAAAAGTTTTGAACCACATCGGAAATGTCGACGAAAAACCATCAATGTATAACTGGTTTATCGATTCTATCAATGAGCGTTGTAAATAGGATTATAAACTAAATTAGGTCCTAATTGAACGACTAGTTTCACTCGCTTATCATAGCTAAAAGTATAGGACTTTTAAAACTCTTTCAAACTGCATTGCATCAAGATCTTTTTGTTTCGCTTAAAAAGCATTGCACTAAAAGTGACTTATCAATTCATGTCTATGTCATTTAATGGGTATTTCATAGTCTCAAATTTAGTTTGAATCACTGTCAACCTTTTTTTTTTTTTGGTGTGAGTCTTTGGTCCATATACCATGCGCTTTGTTTTACGTGTCCCGGTCAGTTGGGTTTAAGTTTTTTTCTTTGTTGCTTTGGTTTGGTTTTTGTTAGCCAGTTCTGTGGCTTGTTCGTTGTTCCTTGTTGCCTTCCTCCCTGAAATGCCATTCTCAATCCTCTTTTGGCATTTTGTTCTTTACTCTTGCTTAACTGCATGTGACTTTGTGTGCTTGACCATTGTTTACTGCAGCATTTGGTCGTTTGGCCGTCCAAACCGATGGCAACCGATGGCCGACACAAACAAAAAAAAAAAAAAAAAATGCGACAAAAACAAAAGCTTTGAATCAATGTCAAGAGCTAAAGAGCAGATACCTAAAGATACACAAACATAAAACAAAAAATTCTCATATCTGTCATTTTTAATAACATTTTTCGTGCGAAAATCATAGATGTCCGACATTTGTGTTTGCCGACGAGCCGCATACAAAAAATTTGCATATTTGATTATTTTATTTGGCATTTTAGGAACCAATTTATATTCATGAATTTTGCAAATTAGCTAACGTGTGCACAGTCCTCAATTTAGTCTACTCCTCCACGAGCTAGTGCTGTTACCCCTGATCCTGCCCAAGCTCCTTCTTCTCATCTTGCTTATCTATATCTATGCCTTCTCGTTCTTTGTTGCTGTCGTCTGGCTGCTGCTTCATAAATGTTTTTAGCCTCATTAAAAGTTTTTGGCCATTAAATTATGATTTGAGCCGCTTGGCTTAATCCTTCAAAAGGCAATCGGGTTTTTGTTATGCGATATGAGTTAGCTGAGTTGAAAACTTTTAAGAGTTACCACCTGAGTGAAAATATTTTAAGGAAAAAATTGTAATGTATTATATTCATTTTATTCATAAATGTATCGAAAGTATTCACGATAATTAGGCATATCAAAGCTTTTTGTGTCAATTTGTGTCAATTTGTCGTTTAATAGGTTGTCAGTTTCTATTCAAAATTACCTTATAGTCGAAATATAGAACCACATAGATCGCACCAAGCTAATTTCTTCTTTAGTTTTGGTACTTATTCAAATTATCTTCACTTTATTCGATCTGATATATGATAAATCTTATTTCTAATGTCATAACTAAACCTTAGCCCCTTTGAACCATAAGCTTAAAGTTTTAAATTTAGTTCTGGGCAAATAATTTTTCCATTTTTTTGTGTCTATTGAAATATTAAGTAAGTTTGCCTTTTCAGGGTTAAGGCCCAAACCTTTTTTAGCCCAACATCAATTATCCAGTGGCTGTCAAACTGTTTACTAGACTAGACTAGGCAATTTATCAGTTTCATTTTGGCTTGCTTCTGCCATTTTGCTGGCATCTTATAGTCATGCTCTAGTTGGTAAGGGGTAAAAATACCAAAAAAAAAAGGGGAAAAGGGAAAACTGTCAGGCGATAAATGAAGCGCAACTTTTTCGATAATTGCTGATAATTTTATTTTTCGCAAGAAAAAATGAACAAGTTTTGCACAAAAATGTTTTGTGGCTTCCCCATATAACGGAATCTATATACATACATATGTATGTATGTGTGGGTGTGTCAAATGTGCAACAGCTGCGGGCAAAGTTAAACAAATAATAAAGTTTTTAATTATAAGCAATGAAGGCAACGTAAAAGTTTCCTTTCTTGATCGTCAAGACAAGGACTTCCTTGCCTTTTCCCGCTGCACCCCCGTTGGCCTCTGGCAAGTGCGTGGAAAATAACTTTGAATGTTGCGTGTGAGGAAATGGAAGTCAATGAAATTAGTGCCGGCAGCCAGCAGTAGAACATGCACGTATACGAATGGAAAGTCAAAAGAAATAGAAACCAAAACCAAACTCAAAGCCAGTAGGAGCAAGCCAAACGGAAGTGTTAGTGTCGTAGTCCTTTTGACATTTGCATGCTTGCCCGCACAAAAGTATGCAATAAAAGTTTTGTGCGTGCGTCTGTGTGTGTGTGTGTGGGAAACTTATTGGTTTGCCTGACTTCTTCTTGATAATCAAGAACCGGAAACTCAAATAATTTGCGGTACAGCTTAAGGATTATACTGGCCATTTCCCTTTTGTTGAGTTTATTATTAGGTATTGAGTTTACACATCATCCCCTCCCTCCTTCTCCCTTACCCCTTTTATCAACCACCCTTCTTCTTGCAGTAGTAGAAAAGTTTTCAAGGAAATTTTCCTTGTGTGTGCAACGAAGAGAGAGAGAGAGAGAGAGAGGAAAAAAACTTCTACATTGATCTATGTTTAGTTTTCTTTTATTTTTTTTCCTCTGTTTCTTTCGGTATCATCTTATCTTTATTTTCCACAATGTCCTTAACCCATTTATCCCATTTACTCTTCCATTTAGTCATGGCCGCTGCCTTTTCCTCATCCTCAACGCCGCTATATTTGATTGAGTTCTTAGAAATGCGTTTCAAAAATTTCAGATCGGCATTCATTGGCGCTATGCCCAAGAATGCCATATAGAAATCATGTGATAGAGGGGTGGCACGCCAAAATGATGGATTACCCGAGGAAATGACCAACGGTATGTTCTTGGCTATCAATGTGGCTGCTGGATGATTGCGATAATCGGTGCCCAATTGCAGAACCTGATTCGATACTGGACACAATTCGAGGGCAATATTCAATTTTTTCACTAATTCCATTATTATGGGATGCTTGGTGAGGGCAAAACCATGGCCAATCCGTCTGGTGCCCAACATGACGGCATCGATGACATTCTCATCGGTATGGGAACCATACCAATTGGTTTGTCCCGCATGAAAATAGAAATTTATATGCGGCGGCAGTTTAATAAGTTGCTCCACAAACATGGACATCGGATGACCGACATCTTCCTGGCCGACAAGATCGAAACCGATGAGAAAATCGGGAAATTCCTTCTACAAAAGTCAAAGACAAGCGATTTAAATTAATTGATTGTTAATCAATTCTCTCTACTCACATTCAAATCTGAGCAAGTTTTAACATATTTGCCCACCACTTCCGGGGTAACATGACGCAGTGGGGCAAATATTAGCTTGGCTCCAATAAATTCTGGATGCTCCTTCTTGAAACGGTTCATTTGATCGTAATAGATTTGCACGGTTTCACGTCTCGGTAATTTCTTGCCATCCAGACAATAGAGTCGCGGCATCGTTGAACGCGTCTCAACATATTGCACTCCATCGGCATAGAACTCCTTGAGGGCATTATAGTAATATTCGCCCCAAACAGGTGCAAATTGTATCAGACCATCGAGTAGATCGAATATACCCATAAAATGCCGCCAGGCTTCATCGTTGTTGCTGAAACTCGATAGGGGAAACATACTGAAACGTATTTCAAGATATTTGCGAACATTATCATCGCCACGACGATCTCGAACGTCTTCCATTCTCTCCCATTTGCCACCTTTGATTTTGCATTTGTTGGGCTTCTCTTTGGCAAAACGAAATTCCTCTATGCGGCAACCTTTATTGGTGGTGCATACCCACAGATCCTTCATGTACGTCAATTTGATCAGATAATCCGTACTGCACATTGAAGTGTCGTGCGTCTTGAGTGCTCCACCCTTAGGCATTTTAGTTAGAATATGAAATAATGGTGAGTTCTTGATCTTGTGCAGAACCTGAAAGATGTGATAGCCCGGTGCAAACTTTGTGGGATCCATAATGCCCTTTTTGTATTCCTTTTTCTTTTCAGACATGATCACCTTATTGGCCTCGAGCTCATCCTGAGTCAATTGAATGTCACTGCCCAGCATTTTGGCACGTCCATATTCGGTGATAATATTACGCAATTTTTTATAATCTTCGGGCTTGCTCTTCCTAAGATTCGTACTACCTATAAGTTGAGCCAGTGACTGCTCCACACCCAATTCGGTCAAATGGCGTATCCAATTTTGGCTAACGACTGGCACCAGCAGCCTGCGATGTTGCCTTAAGTGAGCCATTCTTGCAGTTTGGCTAGGTCATTAACTAAAGAATTTAGAATTTAATAAAAGAAATTGTTCGAAAATAAAAAGGAGAATTAAGGAATTTGAATTTTATGCCAAAACTAAAGAGATTAAAACCAAACAAAGTGTTTTCAGTGTTAAACTTATATCTAAGAAGTAAATTGAACTTGCTTTGTTATATACACTAAATTAAGTCTTTTACTTGGTCCTTTAATGAACTTTAAAATTGCTTTTCACAATTGTTTTTTGTAGAGTTTTGTTTCATTTTCTATCTCTCATCGTACAGATCGTTTCAGTTGCACTTGTCAATCTTTTGGTATCATTTTTAGGGCTTACATGTTGGCCAAAGGCGTCCACCTTATTGCACATTGGGTCGGGAGGCCAAAGTTAAAGCAAAAAAGTGGGCTCAGTAGTTTTTGAACAAATCAGCCCACATGGCGGCTGCGTAATATTATTGGCATATGACTAACTTTTTGAAACACTTACAAAATTCGAATTTTTTTTAAATAAAGCTTAATATAAAGTGTCCAAAATTAGGGACAAACGTTAGATTGTTCCACTGCATTTATTTCAAATGAATTTTCTATATTTTCCCTTTAAGTTGAGTCACTAAAATGGTTTAATATTCGTTTCAATGTGCACTGTCTGCACTGATTTATCTAACAAACCAAGCAAATGTGTTCCTAGAATTGTGTGTGTCTGTCTGGGCTAAAAAATATACATTTTACGTAAGTGTTTTTTCAGCCGCATTACTTTACTTACATATCACCCAATGCTTCATGCTCATCTCCATCTCCATCTTCATCTGCCATTGCACACGTCTTTGTCGCTTTCATCTGCAAGTTGAAACTGAAGCTCAATCTGTAGCTGAACTCGGCTTGCCCCAAGGCCCATGAAACTTTTCAAGTGTTAACGAGTTTTGTTGCACACACAAACACACACACACACACACATACACACAAACGTGTGTCGATTGCACTTAACTCAAAAACTTGAACGACATTTAAGCATTTGCTACAACAACAGAAGCAAAATAAAAAGAGTGCCACAAGTGGCAAACTGATATGCCTTTGGCTATATATACACAGAAATATATACGTAAGTGTGTGTGTTGGTGTATGTGTGTGTGCGTGTGCGTGTGTGGTCGCTACGTGCTTTTATTATTTGCCTGAAAAACGTAAATTTGATTTTATGCAGGCAAAATAATTTTCATTCATTTTAATTGTGTGCGAAGCCAGAAAATGACGAAACAAATGTATTTCTCATTTTCAATAATTTAGTTTTATGTACTTATTCCTTGTTCATTTAAGTATGCAAGAGACATGTATTAAATAATTGATAGTTGACTTTGACAGAAAACTTATTCGATTTGTAAATCTAAATTGGTATTTCATTGCATTCTTAACATGACAAAAAATATTGTAAAACGCACATTTTTAAATTATATAGTAGGCCCAGTGTGTAAACGAAGAAGTATAAATAAGATCATAACCACTGTAAATTAAGCACCGTTATAATTCCTCACTCTGTTATTTAAATATTACCACGCATCTCGCTCTGCCTCTCAGGCGTAGATAGGAAGACACGCTCTCTCGAGCTCTCTCTGAAGAAATTTGTAACTAAGCCTTTGAGGAGAGGCGAGTTAGTTCTGAATCAACCCTTAAAGTGAACAGATCATGAAAGGCAACTAACAATATACTTAAATACATACATCAAAGACTTAACAGTTATTCGACCATATAATGTACCTAATAGTAAATACATTTTGTATAATGTTGAACTACGTAAAGAGTGAAATCATAGTGTCTTTTCTAGTCATTGAATTTCAAAGAAGATTTTAAGAAAGTGTTTGTAGCCTTTCAAGGACTAGTGCCTAGAAATCCTTTTTATTCACGACGTCAGAAAGATATTATTTGTAGTCCAAGACAGTCTCATTGTATTATCTATTTCACTAATACAGTTTCTTATTCTTAGTCTTCTTGCTCTATTAGGGAGTTTCTAAACGATTTCGATATGTTATCATAATTCGACCGCCTTGGTTTCGAAAACTTTGTTGCTTATAAATAGCTCAAAGGCTTGACGACTAACTTGCATAGATGCAACCGGAAACTGACCGATATCAATAAGTTTTTAGAAATCAATCTGGAACTTTGCATGTTCAGGCTTAATTCATAAAATAACTGAATTAAATGTTTAAGTAATTTTGTCTTACATTAAACAGTCAGTTGTCGGTGTATAGTGTTATCTTAACCTTTTGTTTATTTCTATAAATAAAACATCAACAAATGTTGCCTGCTTTAATGTAAATTCCTGCAATTGTCACTTATAGGTTGTCTGGGGCTTCAGTTAAAGATAGATTAACAGTTGTGCATGGTAAAAAATCGGCTCTGCGATTCAACTGTAATAACATTTATATATATTTTGCAATAATTTCAGTTTTTGTTTTTTTTCTTTTCTTTGGGTGGTAAAATCCCTCAATTACCAACATTTTGTCGGCAATTCAGTTTGGGAGTCGCCCGCACCCGAATGAAAATGAACAGAATGTGTTCATTTCGGCATAATGCCTTCTCATCTGCAACCCATTTTCAGTTGCCAAGTTTTCTTTTGTCTGTCCTGTCCACTCACCCACACACACACAGACGCAGACGCACACCCACACAGAGAAACACATACATATATATTTATGGTGAGCCTTTTGCTTCTTTCCATACTTGTTCTTCAACGTCGTCGTGCAGTTACAAATTATGCTCATATAAATTTTTATAAAACATTTCTGCCGTTGCCATTTTATTTTATGTTTCTTTTTGTTACAACTGCGTCTCACATTTTCGCACACTCCCACACATTTCAGTTGGCTCACAAAAGTAGGCAACAGAAAAAGCGGCATCTAAAGCCTTTTCAGTGTGTTTGTGTGTGTCTGCAGCAAAAATGAAGAGCAATTCACACTTGAAAAGTTTTCTACATGCGTTTTTAAGTTGCTCCGAACACACAACTATTCTTTTCCTTTTCGTCCTTTCGTCTTTTTTTTTTTTTTTTTTACATATTTGGGACAGCTGAACCCACGAATATTAACCGAAATATGCAAGAATATGATGCCATAAAAAAAGGGTTCAGTTTATGCTCTATTGTGTAACCTTTTTGACGCCGCTCTTTCTTTCTTTCTTTCTCTGTGTGTTTATTTGCCTCAGCTAAAAACTAATTTAATATGCATAAATGCTGGCACATGTTTCACAAGAAATGGCAATTTTAAAGCCCGAAAATGGTTTTATTATGCATGTAGATTCCATACTGAATTAATGTTCATTTATTTTCAATATGAATATCTATTAATGGTCTTTCGGTTTCGACGTTTTGCATCATCCCCCACCTCCAATCCCCATGTGAAACTGTTGCACATGCTTGCTTTTGCCTAAAGAATCAAAATTTTAAGTCATAATTAAACTAAATTTATATATGAAAATATACTCAGTTTGTCCTTTGACTGTAAGTGCATTTGGAGACAGAAAACAACAGATGTTTAAACTTCATTTTGCCACAATGTGTGTGTGGGCTGGTTGCTTCATCTACATCGACTTTCATTCTCTTGCCTCATCCCACAATGCCACATCCAAATGGCATTGTGGACTCTTGTGAAACAATGGCTCCTCGTTGTCTCTCATTGCGGCTTTCCCAGCTTTCCAGCTTACGGCTGTCAGTTTTATCTGTTTTCTATTGTCATTCACACAATGGCCAATGTAAAATTTGTGCTTCTGACTTGCTTCATTACAAATTTTCATTCTTTCTTTTTCACTTTTTTTCCTTCTCTCTTTTTCTTTTTTTTTTGTTGCTTGTCAAATTGATTTGTCTCTAGCCAGGCACGTTCGCCCCCTCCTACCATTCCATTCTATTCCCGATTCCACTTGACGTCTTCGTACTACCACTTTTTCTATAGCCAATTTACATTTTGACGCATTCGCTGCCTTTGAATTGCTTGGCACGTTGTTGTCTATTATGTCAATAGAATCGAATTTACAATAAATGTCAAATATGTGGCATAAGCATCAAGTAAACTGATGAAACACGGAATTTGCAGTCAGGCCGCAAACAAAAATTCATAAAAAGGTGGCTTTAAGTGGTCTGTAGATGAAATATCTATTCAAGGTGTGTAAGAATTTTCTCTATGTTAATAGTTTTTGCGATGAAGTACTAAATGACTAAATACGAATCATATTTAGGATGGAGGAACCAAATGGTCGACCAAAAGCTTAACTAGATTTTAGTCTTAAGCTAAGGTCTCTCAATTTGTATAATTAAAAATGAAATAAGATTTTTCTTCGATTTGAAGCAACCTAAATTTTAGGAAAGTATATTCGGATTACTCGTTTTTGCTCGTTATTAGATCGATTAGGGCAGTGACAGATATAAGCTAACCTCCTTCATGCCGAAATATGTATACCCTTGCACGGTTTTCTATTTGCTTTTTTCTTAAATCGAAGTATGATAATTGCTTACAAAAGAAGAAAGAACAAACTGAATTTTCGACTGATTATTCCCATGGGGGCTATATGACATAGAAGTCCCACCCCGCTGAATCTGAGATAAAAAACTACATGTAAAATTTTACTGTAGCTTTAGTGGTCTAGGTAGAGTTTGCCCTGATCCAGACAGACAGACATACAGACAGATGAACGGACGGACATGGTTTTATGAATTCATCTTCATATAGTCGAAGGTGCTTCTTTCTATGCCTTGCCCACCTCTGACCAAAATGAAGATACCCTTTTTTGGCATTATTCGTAATTCTTATATCCCACTTAATAAGTTAAAAAGGGAAAATAAAAGAAGCCCCTTGAAGAGAGCTTTGTATGCCATAAGATGCCTTGAGTTCGATTCTCTCTAGGTAAGATTTTAACAATTTTCTTAAATCTACTTTAAATTTAAGAAACGTATAAATTCACATTTAGTATGTATGTAGTTGGTGCTACTTACTAGAAAATTTTGCTCTGAAAATCGGTTGTTTTAAAGTGTTTCCCGCATTTTCTATAATGGCAGCTTACTCTTTAGTTGCTCAGTTCTCAATCGCATTAAATTCTTACTCCTAAGTGTTTCATGCTTTAAACTTAATGACTAAATTGAAACAACTCGATGTAGTTTCACCCTCACTCACCCTCTACTCTCGCTCACTCACTCTATTTAACCCTATAAAAATCCATGCTCGACAAACATGTTTACAGCATTTTACGGCCGTTTGCCATTTTGTTGGCTACTTTTTGTTTTATTTAAACAATTGCAGGCAACAGGAGCAGCATCAGGGCCAGTAGCAACCATAGGAGTAATAAAAAGAAATTATAAAATAATATTAACAATCTAGCAGGAGCTACGTATGTAGGAGGTGGTCACCCCCTTGAAAACAAAGTGTGTAAAGTGAAGCCGGGGTTTAAAAAATAAATGTGCAAAATTCTAGTGGCATTTTACGTTTATGGTTATGTGGTGGGTGCTGCAGAAGGACACGATGCCCGGTGAGCTTAAAGGCCAACCAACAATGGCAACAAATGAAAGAGCATTGAGGCGAATGGAGGAAAGTGACTGCACTGCACTTGCATTAAAATTGCACGTGTAATTAAGGCCAACAGCGAAGACTAACTAACTAATTGGCCAAGCTATAGCTGAAACCAAAAAACAACGTTCCCCCCCCTTCCCAAACTTTGTTTGACCATAACTAAATTTGTGTGTACACTCTCTCTCTCATAGCCCAGAGGCCTTTTTGCAGAAAGTGCCTGACTATAGTAAAGCTAGCAATTCTTCTTCTGGGTTTTTCATGACACTAAAACCCATATATGACTCCACCACCCCCTCTCACAACCACAAAAAGCTTTTAATCCAGCCAGGTAGAGAGCAGAACTGTAGTCGTAAAACCTCATTATAGTTTCCCATCTGAATGTAAGGTAAACAAGGGACTATATGAGGCGGTAAGCAAAGACTTTGGGCAATCACAGAAAAAATATGAAACTAACTAAGCCAAAGGTGACAGATGATAAATGATATGAATTGATCTCTATATTCCATATATATTGCATATGCTTTCTAGGATATGTAAAAGTCGAATTCCACCTACAATTTTATTGTGCTCTGGGCGAATATTGTGTGACATATTTCTTACTTTACCTTCCTCTAACTCAATGCTCTTCCTGCCACACACTCACACACACCCTTACACACACTCATATCGTATCTATTACTCAACAAAAACCACAAACCAACAAACAAACATTCATAGAAAAAAAAGAAAAAAAATAAGGGAAAGAGAACTTTTATAATAAAATTATTTGTTTGGGCACAAAAATAGACAACTTTTTAGCCCCAAACACATTTCATTTGTGCGAAATGTCACTCTAGGGCATACTTTGGCACAAACAACAGTCAACAGCAACAAAAACAACAAGGACAAATGTTTTGGCAAATTTTCAGCTGCTACACCCGCCTTTTGCCCAACCCACCCCCGCCCCCGGCCCCTCATCCCTTTTCAGCCCACTGTCAATGGCAGGTTCCTACAATTAAACACTTTTCCCTTTTGAAGGTGGACTTTTTTTTTGGTATGCTGCTTTGGTTTTGGGATTCTAAGCTAAACATTTGCATTTAAATAAAAATGCATTGCATTTTGTTGGCTCTTTTCATTAGCCTATTCCCCATCGTCCTGTTGCTATTGCAGTTGTTGTTGTTGCTGTTGCTGTCGCCGTCGTCCCTAGTCGTCTGTGCACCCAAAGTGACTTTCAATGTAAACGTCAGAGCTTTGTGCTGTTGACATTTGTGCGCCGCCAGACGACAACATCATTGTCGTCCTTCCTACTCCTTCTGTTGTTGTTGTTATTGTTGTTGTTGTCCTCATCCTCATTCCCATTCTTGCCGTCGTCGTCGCAACAATTTGCGATAAACATCTCAGCGGCATGCAAATCCCTTTTAGGAATTACCATTCCACTAGCCAAAAGAAGAGCACTTCAGCAAAAAAGAAAAAAAAAAAAAAGTAGAAAAGGAATGAAAAAAATATTTAAAGAACTAAACTAACCGAAGTTTAAATACCCTTGCGCTTTTTCGACTATTGCCATAGGCTGAGTTCCCTGCCGAGTGGGCTCATTTTGATGGCCCAGTACTTTATTAAGAATCTCTGACCCGATCTTGTTATACCGTAACAATTTATCGGCTATCAACATTAATGCAAATATTCTATTAATCTAGAATTGTTAACCCAAGTCAAGTGGATTGTTGTGTAAGAAAAATTAAATGCAAAGCCATTTATTCGTTATACTTTTCGGAAGGGTATAGGCATGTACACATTGAGAAAATCACACGGAAGTTGCACCTTCATTGCAATTTGCACAAGCAACTAAAAATAAACCTTTTAGCCGATTCTTCTATAAAATTAAAGAGACAATTTTGAATGCCTTCTTCTATTCGAAGTTTATTAAATCCATCATATTTTCTAGTCTGTTTTATCAAAAATCAATTACAAGCGTTGGTTCTGTTTGAAATTTTAACATCCTCTAGCAAAACTTAACTAGGATCGTTTGTTTCTGAAATACGTCCACATTTCGCAGATGCTCAGCTTCTTGTTGCACTCACAGATGGGATTGGGTGGAAGTAGGTCCTTGCAGCACTCTGAAAAGCTGGGATATTTCGTGCTTCTCTTCACACAGCAAGTGGGTTGGCGCCGGATGGCACAGGTTGGATCCTTTCTCACCTCCTTGCAACCGGGCAGGACCATTTTGCAGCAGGGCAAGGGCCCTGAGCGAACATCCATTAGCTGTGGCAAGGGAGCTCGAGTGCGTGGCTTCTCCTCTATATCATCTGGATTGCAGGCCGTGAAATGTTTGTTGAACAGCGTCTTGGGATCACGCCTCTTGCGTTTCGGATAGATCTTATCGTAGGGTAGATGCACCGACCGTGGAATAGGATAGGCCTCACACCAGGTCCGCTGATAGCAACGATTCTCCTTGTCGCTTGGCCTATAGTGCAGCAAGTCCAGTGGCAGAGGCTCTATGCCGCAAGGATCTTCCTCGAGATCGACGTGACAGTCCATCGGAGTGACCTGTCCACACTTGTACTCACTGCGCCGCAGGGCCATGTGGCATGGAACCTTCAGAGCCTTGGCCTGCTTCAGGCGCAAGTAGCGCATGCGATACTTCTCCTCGGTGGTCAGCGTCCTGTTTTGCACTAGGCTATGAATACGATGCGGAGCCAGGAAGGGCGCGGCGCGCAGTGAACACCGACTGAGCACCATATTATTGAAAATTTAGTTAAAATCTAAAAATAAAATTCCAAAAAATGCCAAAGGGACCGAACACTTTACACGTGTTTTCTGTTGTGGTGTAAACCTGAAAATGAATGTACATGGGGCCCCCAGCATCAATCCCACATCCGGCTGCCTTTGACAGGAGAAGTCAAGGCCTACTTTGGAGAGCAGGGTCTGCGGTAGTTTTGATACGCCTTCCATATTTCGCACAATGTGATACCCTGCATACATCTGCATTCATTGAGTTTGACCTGCGATAGCGGATCGTGCAGGCACTCGGAGAACGATGGGTAACGTGTGAGGCGTCGACGACATTGTCCTGGCTTCGACAACAAGCGACAGCGGGTATTTTTGGATGCCTTGGGACACTCGCAGAGCGGATGTTTCGGGCATTGAATGGAGGTTGTGGTACTCACATTGTTCAGCTTATTGCAAGACATGGCTAGTAGAACCTTACACTTGGATACGTTGCCCAACCAACCGCAGGCTTCTTTTCTCTTCTCACGGCGACAGATCTCCGCAGGAGTTGTGTAGCAGCGACGTTTAGGGCGCTTCTGGGGGACACACTCCACCCAGTATCTGTCAAACACACGATCCAGGCTGCGACTTGGTTTGTAGTGCAGAGTATCCAAGCGTTCCAATTTGCATGGATCATACAACTCGACATCACAATCCTTGTCCAATACGAATGGCGGATTACAGCGAGGAATGCCCAAAATGTTACGCGGTAATTTGGATAGTTCCTCATCCGATTTACAATCGGGTAAAGCCTTAAAGAACTTAGGACTCATCGATTCAGGTGTCCGGCATATAGGAGCATTGCCTTTCGTTTGTGTCAGCTTGGGACATGATGTCCAGGTCGAGGATGCATCGTCACTATTGAATCGCAAAGCACACTTCCAGATACTGGCCATTTTCTGGGTCCATTTCATCAAGGATGGCTGTAGGGAGAGTTTGGACATTTTTTTGTAAAAAACCAAAAGAAAATTTTGTCAACAGAACCGAACTAAAATAAATTTTGATTTATTATTTCTTTAAACGTATCAACTTGTGATACAACGTCTCTGAAAAGTTAAACTATAATAAGTTAGAAGAAATCATTTGTAGCTTCAACAATTCTCATGGCTGACTAGGTCAGCAAAAAATCTTACCTCCAAATTGGATTCGTTTATACTTGTTAAAGACTTCAACGAATGTTTAAAAAGCTTTGAACATCGACTGATTTACTGTCCTCTGCTTTGAGATATTTCAATTAAATGAAGCAAAGACATATTTCCCATATAGAGTTGAGGTCTGTAGTGCTCAAGGATCTACTTAAATGCAATCCCCAATACCCGACAAGAAACATTATTTTTGATATATATCTACAATATTTTCAATTTGAATTGATAAGTTAACTGATTCGGTTTTTTTTTTTATGGATTAAATTCGTACAATTTTCAAAAACTTAGTTCTTTCTGGAACGTTTCGAGAGTTCTCTTTCAAATTTGCCAATAATGTTTTATATGCTTCTTTATGTTTTATGGTTTGTTACCAAAATTTTCTATTTTTTATGAAATTTAACAAAGCCAAACCAAAGCAAAATTTAAGCCAAATAATTGACATTTAACTTATGATAAAATGTCAAAAATGGGAATTATCTTGGTTTCCATTCCTAGTTGGACACTTGTTGGTTAGGATCATGGCCCAATTTATTTGCCATATGCATTCAGTAGGTACATATGCTTCGCTGCTTCTTCTCACCCGCTAAACCCGCTCGCCCCACATTGGTTTTGGCAAAACAATAAAAAAGCGAGAAACATAAAAATTGTGAGGCTCTGCAACAAGCTCATGCATTTTTTGTTGCTGCCAAACAAACACAAGAAAAAAAACGACTAAAAAAACGAAAAGCCGAAAAAGGAAAAAAAAAACGAATCCAATAAGTATACGCAGCGTTGTGCGCCAACGTTTTCACTTTTACGCCAAGGTTTTTTTTTTTTTATTCCCGCTGATTCTGCTGGCTGCTGTATGCATGAGTGCGAGGCCCATAAAATTGGGTCAATTGCTGTTAACAATTTGGCAGCGCAATCTTTTGCCCGTTTCGATTTCAAGGCAGTTCCAAGCCCCGATTCCCAATCCTCTAGCGATGCTAGTTGAAAAAAAAAAAAAAACTGAACCCTCACGTACGAACGAACCTTTTGAAAAGCAAAAACAACAAACACCAAAAACAATTTCCGCATAGACTTGTACGTTTTGTTTTGGGGGCCAAAACGATGAAGAAGAAGTAGAAGAAGAAGGAGTAGGAGAAGGGAACCATGGCAAATGGCCGTTGCACTCAAAAAAGCACTCAGTAAGAATGCCTAGTAAAGCGGGCAACGAGTTCTGAAGAAGGTATACAGAGAAGAACAGGTCCAGAATTCTGGCTAATTAATTAGTGCAATTTGTTTGTTCTTTATTGTTGACCAACAACTTTTCAAGAGAAAGAGAGAGAGAGAGAGAGAGAGAGAGAATCAGAGAGCCACTTTCACTTCTCGAGTTGTTTGAAAATCTGATGATTGTTTTGCGAATTCTTACAAAATTCACCATATTCTGAAAGAGAGAGAGATGCTTAAATTTGGCGCTTTAAAGCGTAACATTTTCAACTCTTTTGTGAATGAAGTTTGCCATTCATGGCTGGGAAAATTAAATAACTGCCATAGATGGTCTGAGTGGGTGGCTTTAAAGGAGAAAATGCACTTTGGCCAGCTACCAATTGGAGCCAGCAGCAGCTCCCACTACGAATGATTTCATTTACTTGCAATCAATGAAATTGCACTGATGCAATTTTGTTTTGGACCCAAAATAAACAGGCAGCTGGGTTGAGTCGGGTTGGGGCAAAAAGTAACTGTTAGAAGTTGAAAGCACCGCGGAAAGAGAAAGAAAAAGGAGTCTGTGACTGTCTGTCACGCGTGCCTTGGCAGCCATGACAGCATTTGGGTTTTTGGCGACAGCCAAAGGAGCCGTCTCTATATCCTCGTCAAGAGTACGCGGTTTTAGCAACGAACCCGAACCAGGAATTTCTCATATCAGAGCAGGCACGTAGACGCTGACTTCCTCCGCTGGTAACCTCCATCCGCCTTCTACTGCTGCAGCACAACTGTGAAAAGTTCACGCTCAGCCATTGACATTAAGACTCGGATTGGATTTGGTAGACACAAACACACACACACACACACACACACACTACAGACACAACACACACACACACACACACACACACACACAGAGAGAGACCCAGAGAGATTTGTGAAAAATGTCAGGAAAATGCTGCACTAGACCCGAAAAATGAGCAGAAAAAGTAACCAGGGTAGGTGAGTTTGAGTGCAAGCTAGCCAACTACTTAGCTTCAATGTCATTCCATGTCCATTCACCTGCCGCCCACACAGTGAAAAGCCACCCTCAAGAGCAGAGAACAAGGATAAAAGGACGACAAGTAATACATTGGGCCAGCAGACTCCAGCAAACGATGATGAATGGGAAGTGGAGCTACATCCATCTCATTTCGCTACTAATAATAACAATAGGCCGCATCCCCAAAGGGAGGCAGCTGCCTCTGCTGTGCCATGGCACTCAGAGGTAGCGACAATGACCATATCTCCAGCAACGATCGATGCGACAGTGGAGACTGATCCCCCCATGCCAAGGCAAAGGCGTCGTCTATCGACAGCAAGAAAAACTGAAGCAACACCCAGCCGACCACCTGAAGAGGACTCAAATGCGAGCACTCAGGTAGATGCTATGGTTCAGGCTGATCCCATACCCAAACGAAAACGTAAGATTCCCATACCAAAAAAAGACGAGTCTAAGACTATTGCAACAACTGGAAATGAAGTGGAATCCGAGATTTCCACATCTACAAATGAGGCGAGAACAGATCAGAAACAGCCAGTTCGCCTTATTATAGTCTCAGCGCCACCTAAAATGGTCGATGCGGCCACTGATGCACCTAAGTCTAAGCCCAAAAGAGCAGAAGGAGCAGCTCCAGAGCCATTGACCGCTCCCTCCTCTTCGGCAGCAGCAGCTCCTGCAAGAACTGGTTTCGATAGTAATCCTACTGTGATTACTTTTTCCGAAAGCGAAATTGAAGAAGAGTTTAATACCGAAGGCTATGAGAGTAACACAATGGACTATGATCGTGATGAATACGAGCCACTGACCACAAAGGTGACCAAGTTCTACAAGAAACGTAAGTCCAACTAAGCCAAACTAGAGAATCGGGAGTGGTCAGTAAGTTATTTTCCATGACAGGACCCAACCGGGTGGTACCTCTCGATTCGGATGAATCATTCGAAGAGTGGACTACTCTAGCTGCTACTGCCAATAGGGTGACAGTTCTTAGAGATCATCCGACTCCTACTCAATATGCAGATACCGAGATTCCGCATTCGGGTGAAACATCACCTGGCCGGGATATAATAACGGATGTGTTCACCAGCAGTGAATCAGTCAGTCAAATGCAGCCACCAAGTGAGGAACCGCATCTGACCGATCATGGCATGGGTGGCTTTTCACTACTCTCGGGAAGAGCCTTTGTAAGTGAGTGAGTGGCCGCCAGTATCAGTCCCAAAATGCCTAATGGTTTGCTTTGCCTTTTTCGTATCGCTAGATCTACATGGTGATACCACCAGATGGTGGCTTCGGTTGGATTATATTACTATTGAGTTTTCTGGCCCAGCTAATTGTTGATGGCATTATATTCTCCATTGGCATTATATTGCCCTACATGAGCAAAGAGTTTGAGGTGTCCAATGCTCAAATTGCATTGGTGGCCAGTGTCCAGATAGGTTGTTATTTCACTGGCGGTGCCTTCTCAAGTGCCCTTATCAATAGCTATGGCTTTCGACCCGTGGCATTGCTTGGTGTGGCAGTATCTGGTGTTGCCATTCTGATAGCCAGTTTTAGTACAAACTTTTGGATGATGATTATCTTCTATAGCCTGATCGGTAAGTGGCCAATGCTAATACATTTTCATGATCTTTGACTACAAACACAGCAGTTCCTTCAGGTGGTCCCGGCATGAGCATGATCTGGGTTAGCTCACAACTGATAATTGGTTATTATTTTGAACGATATCGTCCAATTGCCAGTGGCTTCTCTTGCTCTGGTGCTGGAGCTGGCATGGTTCTCATTTCCATAATGAATACGTTTTTAGCTTTGGAAGTTGGTTGGCGTAATACATTACGTGTCCAGGTGCTAATGCTTTTGCTCATCATGTTCATGGGCATGGCCTACATTGAGGTGGCACCCACGCAAGTGGGCATAGTCCAACGCCCCGAATACAATACATCCAGTTCGGATGAGTTCTATGGCAATTTCTATGTACACAATTTCCTGCGCGACGAGGAGCCCAGAAAATCACCGACTAAAATAGAGTCCTATACACCACCAATGGATTCCAGTCGAAAAGGACATTGGCTCATGCGTTGTTTTCCATGTTGCGCCCCGAAAAAGAGGTCAAGCACATCACCGAAACCTTCGGCACCCATATCGAGGGCATCCGAGAGAAATTTTGTTGTTAGACCCGATCCACTGGAAAAGGATGATCTGTTCTATACGGGTCCAGTTGAGTACGAGGAACCGCATGCCATAGAGCAGTTGGATGGCAAAGAGCTGCAATTGGTGGGCTCGGAAAAGTATGTGAGTACAAATGGTAAAATAATGTTTGAAAAACTCCTTCAAATTGCTTTGTTGCTCTTACAGATTCAACAAGTGGCCTATGGCCTACATAATATACACAATGACAATGATGAGAGGGAACACGCCATTGCCAAATCTCGTACAGGGTCAACTATTTTACATCAAAGAATCCAATCAAAGTCAATTATTATATCACATCGGGGGACAACTACGAAAATTCCCGATAAACGTTGCCACAGCAAAATCATTCGATCTCTTGGTCGTCTCTTTGCTGTCCATTTGTTTAGTAGCTTTGAGTTTCGTTGGCTGGTGTTGGCTGCCTTCCTCTATCCCATCGGTTTCAATATTCCCTTTGTATATTCGAAGGCTCGAGCGGAAATTCCCCTTCAATATGCCACATTGATTGGTCCAGCTATTGGAGTCAGCAATTTCATAGTGCGCATTGCTTGTGGTTTTCTCGCTTACAAGGTGAAAAGCTGGACGTCCTACATCTGCGGTGGAGGCATGGTTTTTGGCGGGTTTGCAGTCTTCTGCAGTGCTTTCTTTGGTAGCGATATGATTGGGTTTCAAATGCTCTACGGTCTGAGCTATGGCGTTGCACCAGGTGAGGACCCAATCAGTCATCAATTTAAAAATTGATATTAACCCATCTTTCTAGCTGTCTATGCCGCCCTGCGTGCCATCATCTATGTAAGATATTTGGGTCTTTCGAATCTTACAAACGCCTTTGGTCTCACTGCCCTGGCCATGGGTTTGGGTGTATTTATTGGCACATCGGTCGGTGGCGTTTTAGTGGATCAAACGCAAAGTTATACAGCTGTATTTGCCCTGGCCGGAATATGCATTATGGCATCTGGTACGATAAAATTGGTTTTACCCACAGTTGTCAAATATCGAAACAGAAGATTGGAAAGAAATCGCTGAGGGTCCGCTTTGTCCTGACATTTTCATTCACTTGCATTTTCTCAATGACATACAGTTTATATTTAATTGTTTTATTTTTGATTTTGGGATTTATTTTACAAAAACAATGTCTTATGCATTTCCCTTCGATTCCGTGTTGGGCAGAGCCGTGCGCAGGATCTAGCTCAAGTGGAGTTTAATATTTTAGCATTTATTTTTTCTCTATTTTTTAGCTGTACGTTGGATTTGAACCCCCTAAACCCCTCAGCGTAATGACCGTAACTTGTAGACAAAAAAAAAAGAAACACAGAAAGTAAATTTTCTAAATTTCTTTACCTCTAAATAAATGGGTTGAATAATGCTTCCTGTTTTTCAAGTCGGACTAAAACTCGTTTTTACGGGTAATAACTATCACTAAGTCCACGTTTTAATATTGGTTCTATCCACCTCGGGCTATGACGAGTGTGTTGAACTTAAGAGATTGCTTCAGAGACATGAATAGAGGAAAGAAAAGTCAAATCAAAGAAGTGGTTAAATATTATTCTGAAAATATTCCGTTTCCAATGCTTTAAAGAGTAAACCTTAGCAACCGTTGAAAAATTTGAAAGAGAAACTAACACAAATTTGTGTGGGGATGAGGGTAAAGAAGTAAATAGTCACATCTACACTGACGATAAGATCTTAGCAGTGCTCTTCTAAAAATGTTCTCCTTATTGCGAGCAGGGGAAGTTAGTTATCATAGAGTAAGAACACCGTCAAGTTATTTTGCCCGAAAGTTCACTTTTAGTTACTAGAGGTGGAAAACTATCGATAGTCAAAACAGTCGATAGTGCCAATAGTATTTTAAACTCTGCTAACTTTGATGCCTAACAATAAAACACACTTCTGATTGCAAAGAGATTATGCATGTACTTTTTGACATTATTTATAACACAATTTATACAATTAAGAAATTCTTTACAAATGACTCATTCAAAAGTATTATTTTTCATCTTGGTAACAAGCAACCCACTTCTGAAATGTTATTTGGACTATCGATCATTTAGGCTATCGATAGTTTTCCACCTTTAATAAGAACAGAGAAAGGATTAGTGATATCGTCAAGGTTTTTTCTTCGAAAGTCGACATGTAGTTACCTCAATTAGTTACTTCGTTAGCCTGAAAAATAGTTATTGATTATCAAATTGAAAGCAATTATACTTACTCTCAGTTCAATAGATGGATTCATAATATTGAGAAGGCTATAAAACATTTTTCTTTTTTTCTCACACTTAAAAAATTTAAAAATATTTCAGCAGACTTTTTGGCTTACATTTCTCTATGGCATAGTTTTTTATTTGTTCGATTTTGGGATTTATTTTACAAAAATGTCTTATGCACATCCGATTCGATTTGTGTTTTTTTTTTTTTTTTTGGTTTTATTACACAAGTGTTTCTTTCATTTCTTTTAATGACTAATTTATTGGCTCTCTCTCTCTCGTTTTTTATAACTCTTTTTGTTGCTCTATACGCAACTTTCTGACATTAGTTTTTTGTTGTTGTTGTTGTGGGGGAAAAATGCTGCGTAAGTTGTTATTTTACATATCTATCATTTTGTAGCTATTTCATTTAACTGCAAAATGAAAAAACATCTATTTCCATTGACTTTCAAACTGTGTGTGACTGAGTGTGTGTGTGTGCTATTCAAACTGTGACTGATGCGAGAAAGTTTTGCGTGTGTTAATGCTGCTCAAACTAACGGTTTGACATTTTAGTTTGGAATTTCATTTCGGATTTGCCTGTGAGTTATGCCCTTGCAGACTGAAGAAGAAAACTATATATACGATTGATCAGCATTAATTGGTTTTCTGATTGATTAAATCATCGAAATCAACTAAATTTAATATCAAACATTACATTTTTAGCATTTGATTGAAATCGAACATCTATATATGTATGTGTAACTGATCAAGTGAAGAGCTCAGACTGCAAGGGCATACAAATACTTCGATACGCCGAAGTTGGCTTTCATGTTCGTCATATATATATATATATAAATATAGGTACTTTTAATCTAGATTTCAATTGAATTGTTGATGACTTTATGCTGCTGTTGTTTGTTGTTGTTGTTGTTGTTGTTGTTTTGGTTGTAGTTGCAGTTGTTACTATTTTCGGTTGCAATCCTTTGTTTATGTTTATTTAACTTAAATTAAATCTAATGTTAGCTTAATTGCTGTATTACACTTTTTCCTTGCTTTCTCTCTTTCTTTCTCTAGCTCTTTTTTTTAATATATATTTTTTTTTTTTAATAATAGTTTAATGTGTTTATTTGGTTTTGTTTTGGTTTCTGGATTCCTTGTTTGGTTATGCAAATGTTCACGCTTGTTAATTATAATTTGATTTGCTTTACTATACTTGCATGCTCTTTACTTTGTACGTCTACTGTGGTTGGTATATATAGGAGGGAGAGTCTCGATTTTCCATCCTCTCCCCACTCACCTCTTTTTTTTCATTCTCTTGTTTTTTTGTTTTGTCTTACATATTCATTGAATCAAAGTTGAATAAGCAAATGAAAAGCAAAACACCAAAAAAAAAGAGGAAAATTATTTGTATAATTTGTATAATTTTGTTCCATTCAATTTTTTCTTCAGTTTTGTCAGCCAAATTGTGGGTAAACATTTTGGGTTTTCATGTTTTTTTTTTTAACTTTTCTCGTCCTTTTTTTTTTCTTTAAATATTGTCAGTAGTCTTCTGTTTCATATGCAATTTCAATAAATTTTCGCTTTCTCATTTTCTTAGCTTTCTCATCTTTTAGCATGCGTCTTTTTGGTTTCTTTAAAATCAATTTTTCATTTAGTAATCTAAATTTAAATTAAAATCTCATTGGGGCTGAGCTTCTTCGGATGCGATTTGTGTGTGTGTGTGTGGGTGTGTGTGTGTATGTCACTGCAAAGCAATTCTTACGCCTTAAATTAAAATTATATTTATATGGCGGCGGCGGCGGCGGCATCAATTCTTGCCTCGCTCGTTCATGTGTCAGAGTCGGACCTGAGAATGGAATGGGATTAAATTGAGATTGATTAAATGCATATTGTATAATATTTGTCTAGATCTGGCAGAGCCTCCTCCCCCCTAGGCCATCCTTGACAGATGCTCGATGTATAAATTAGATTCGTATTCATTTCAGGCTCTGTCTGTGGTCCTTCGTTCTGTTCTGGTCCCATTCCCGTGTGTTCCACTTACCAATTAAAATAGCTCTGCGGCCCGTGACAGTTGCGCTCGGTGCCGCACCATTTCGATTGCTGCAACGCCGGACATGGCCGCCCGCCGCGTTTACCATGCTTGATGACTTTGCGATATCGATGCATCTCCCCAATGCCGCAGGTCTTGCTGCAGGCCGTCCACTCCGACCAATGGCTGACGCGACAGTCGCGTCGCCGTTGTGAACGACGCTGCGACGAGGAGGAGTTGCCCATGGATGGGGAGGTGGAGGTGGAGGATGAGGATGACGAGGAGGAGGATATTTTCGTATTGGATGCCATTAGGGTTGTGTTGATATTATTCGTAGTGGTGGCAGTGCCACCAGAATTGGTGGTACGCCTATTGTAGCTGCTGGCGATGCTCTGCATCAGGGCTTGCTTATCGTTCTTTGGCACCACATTGACCAGCTGAGGCGTCTGTTGTTGGCTGTTGTTGTAGCTGGAAAATGGCAAAAAATTTTCCAATTAGTTACATTTTTCTCAATTTCTCTTTAAATAATGACTGTGGGACTGTACCCAAACTCATGTCTACATAAACATAGTATATAGAGTATACGCTCAAAATCTTATTACACATACGCCCCGTTTACACTGAATTCTTGCCGTTTGTTATTTCAGCACATCAGCTGTAGACAATTTCAATTTAAATTTGCCTTTTTGCTGTTACCCCCCCATCGTCACACTCCCCTCCCCAGCTCTAGCCTTATCACCTTGGCCAAGGCAACATGTTTCTGTGGGTCTGGCTGCCTGTTTCCTTCCTTCCGTCCGTCCGTCTATGAGTCCGCCCGTCCGTCCTTCCTTCCTTCCTTCCTGCGGCACATCCGTGTTTTGTTTCCTGCAGTTTCTCCTTTTCGCTTTTTCGTTTATTTGCATACACATGCCGCGCGTATGCCGTGCAAAATCGCGCAAATAATAATAAAAAATCAAGAGGCAGACAGCAGAAGAGACGAGAAGAGCAGAGAGAAAGCAACAGGAAAGCCAGCAATGGCAGCAACGTTAGCAACGGCAGCAAAAGGCAAAGCCAAGAAAATTGGCAAAAATATTGAAAGAACGT
This sequence comes from Drosophila nebulosa, assembly GCA_024703675.1. NCBI lineage: Eukaryota > Metazoa > Arthropoda > Insecta > Diptera > Drosophilidae > Drosophila > Drosophila nebulosa. Next base: position 6,971,616 of record CM045725.1, on the reverse strand, counting down.
GAAAGCCCCCAACAAAAACCAACGAAAAAAAAAGAAAGAAAATAATGAAGAAAATTCACAAATTGAAATTATGTACATACAAGAAATTTCTTATTTCTCTTTAGTCTCTGCCTGTGTGGTATATGTGTATGATGTGTGCCATGTGGGTGTGCATGTGTGTGTGTGTGTGTGAGTGTGTATGGAAGTTATTAGCGACAATTTGCTTCGATCATGTTTACGGCAATTACCATTAGATGAGCACATCAAAATGTATCAAGTAAATGTTATTTTATGCGCAATTTACTTACATTTGCCTAACTTCCAAATATGTATGAGGAAAAGAAGAACATTTTCCCAGAATAATTTGTTTTGCCTTTAACATTGAGAACAATTTACTTAAAGCACGGAAAAAATTCGAATACTTAAATATTGAAAGGGCTTAAATGTTTTTCTAATGAGTCGCTGCCTTTATGAATATAGACTCAGCTAAGTAGTTAGAGAATGTGAATGAAGAGACACCATAAGAAACTGAGATTCTTTTTTGAGATATATAAGATTTCAAACTTTAATTCTGTGCATATAATTTAGTTATTTAAGAAGAAACTAGGCACAGGAATAATTTAACAGTGGCTTTAAAAAACGCTGGGAGCAATTTCCAAAGTAACTAATACTTTCAATTGCTGTGGTACTTGAGTAGGTAGAAAAGAATTGTGCTCCTTATCAAATGGTCTTTAAATGATCATCTAAGCAAACTGCCAAAGTATCTAACACTTCCAATTGCTGTGGTACTTAAGTAGGTATAAAATAATTGTGCTCCTTATCAAAATGCCTTTAAATGATCAATTAAGCATGCTTTTTGTCAAGCAAAACTGGTTAGGACAGCGTCACCTTTCTTCATTTTAAGTAAACTTCAAATCTGAAATTTGAGATGGTATTTCTGCAACCTTTCCAAATTCGTATCATTTTTAGTGACACTTTATTATTAGACATTGCTGAATGGCTTAATTTTAATTCACGAAATTTCTGGGATTTGCATTGCAATATTATAACCTAGAGCCATTTGTTGTTCTAACTTGACCAAATTTGTTTGTCAAAGTAGACTCTTACGTTAAAGAATACATTTGCTTGTCAGCCCATCGAATGGAGTGCTCCAAATAGGTACTTATTTTTAGTATTGACTTAGGCTTATTAAAGTTTGATAAAAAATCATTTTGGATGACTCAAACTAGAGATTCTTATTCATCCTTGAATTTTTCAATTTTTTTTTTGTGCAATTTCTTCACCATTTGGTTAATTGAAACACATTGCTTTTGTTCAATTTCAAATACTTATAGGATTATATTCTGATTCATTAGTTTTCAGTCGCTAAATATAGATAAACAATTTGACATACTCGTACACCTTGAAAATGTTGGTCATGGGTCAAAGAATTGTACAGCAAAAGACTTCCTCACGTGGCTGGGCATAAACTGTGGCAACTGCTGGCTGAGCACCAACCACCACAGCTGGACGTGGTGGTGGTGCAACAATCACTGGCGGCGGTGGAGCTCCAATGACGACAGGCGGTGGTGCTCCTATCACAACTGGCGGGGGAGCGAAACCGATGCCAACGCCAATGGGCGGTGGAGGTGGACCGCCTATATTGACACCAATATTTACGCCAGGCCGAGGAGGAGGTGGACCAAAACCGGGACCGGGACCATAACCACGACCAGGTCCGGGACCATAACCACGTCCAGGAGGTGGCATTTTTCAATTGATGTCTACTCGCTAACTGACCGCTGAAAAATGCTTCACCCGTGTGGTCATTCAGTTTATGACCTGGTCGTTATCTTTCGTGTTTTTGATTTTATTTAAAACTAATTAACTATCAATTACGTTTTGTTATCTGCTGCGGTGATTTTGCTTTTTGTGTGCAGTCTGCGCTGATTAGATAGCCGATAGGCTACCGTGGCTTAAGGCCGCCGGGGTGATAAGAAAAGCTCTATGAATGCGAGTTGGTGGACTACTGAATCACAAGTCTGCACTGGCCAAAAGGGAAATCCCTTCAAACAATTTTTAGGAAATGACACAGCGACATTTGCAACAGCATCTTCTGTGCTTGTCTTCCAACTGCTGCTGAGGTTGATCTGGCTGTGGATCTTCAATGATCGTCTCTTGAAGCACAGCACTCACGGAATAGCGTTTGCCTAGTTTGTCATTCGTTTCTGTGTCCAAGACGCCAACCAAGACCATTTCAGTTTCAGCTGGCGTTGCTTGGGATGGTTGTTCTTTTTCGGTGGTAACTATGACCTCCGTTTCCACCACTTCTGTGGAAGGTTGTCCAGGTGTTTCTACAATTTCCACAGTTTTAACAGTTTCCACGATTTCAACGGTTTCGTCTGGTGGGCTGTTTGGAATGGGGCTCGGAATGGGTGTGGCTGTTGGAGTGGTCGCCAATGATTCTACTACAACTTCTGTTTCGACTATGGATTCCCGTGACTCGAGGGACTCTCGTGTCAAGACCATTTCTTCTATTTTCGATATTGGACGATATTGTCTGCCCAAATTGAGCGTGGTTGGCACCACACGCTGCGGTGGTGGACTAGGTGGAGGCGTTGGAATTGGTGTTGAGTTCAGACTTGTCGATTCTACAATCAGCTCTGTTTCCACAATTTCTTCGGGCAAGATTCCTGTAACGGCAACTCCTGCTGGAACAAAACTTGGTCTTGGTATTGACATGCTGAAACCCGATGGCGCTCCACGTAGCGGTGGCGGACTGGGCGATGGTGTGGGTACGGGAGTTTCCTCTACAGAATCGACTTCATACACTGTTTCCACTATTTCAGTTGTGGGTCCTTGTTGGGTGCCTGTAGGACTGGAATAAGGTGAACTGATGGGCGTGGCGTATACAGAATCTTCAGTTAGAGCTATGCTCTCATAGGAATAACGCTGAACAGGAATTTCGACTTGAGGCAATGGACTAGCCGGTGGTGTGGGAATCGGAGTCGGTTCTAGAGAGTCCACTATGATTTCTGTTTCTATAATTTCGCTGCGACTGGGAATGGGCGAAGGTATTGGAGTTATTTCCTCTATTTCTTGTATAACCTCAGTTTCTGCCAGAAGATTTGGTCTTGTGTAGGGCAGATTAAACCATTTTTGGGGCAAAGGTTTTGGTGGTGCCACTGGACCAGCAGCTGCCTGAAGTGTTTCCATCATTAAAATAGTTTCCTCAACCTTTGATAAGGGTCGTTGATCCAGGCCTTGATTAAAATCCGTTTGTATTTGAATTTGTGGTGGTGGAGTGGCTGGAGGAGTGTCCATTGGACTCTCCTCCAGTGCCTCTAGAAGTTCTATGGTTTCCTCAACTTTTGAAATAGCCGGTTGCTCGACTATAACTTCTGTTTCCACAATTTCCTCTGGAAGTTGCGTTGGTGGACTGACTTCCGTTTCCACAATTTCCTCTGCAAGTTGCGGCTGAATTATAACTTCCGTTTCCACAATTTCCTCTGGAACTTGCGGTGGTGGACTGGCTGGGGGTGTGGGAATAGGTGTTACCTCTATCGACTCCACTATAAGCTCAGTTTCCACAATTTCTGGAGAAGCTAATGGTGTTATCTCCTCCACTTCTTGTATGACCTCTGTTTCAATTGAAAGATTTGGTCGACTGTAACTCCAACCCGATTGTCCTACTGGCTTAGGTGGAGGTATTTCCACGGACGATGCTTGAAGTGATTCCAGCATAAGAATTCTCTGCTCGACTTTCGATAGTGGGCGTTGATCCTGCACTTGAATTTGCGGCAATGGACTGGCTGGTGGCGTCTCTTCTAGTGATTCGAGAACCTCTATGGTTTCCTCAACTTTCGATACGCTGGGAATTGGACTCGCTGGCGGTGTGGCAATCGGCTCTACAATAATCTTCTCTTCCATTATTTCAGTTTGTTCATCCCATTCAGGTTGTGGCGCAATTGGAATAGTAGGTGAGGGCAAAGGAGTTATCTCCTCCGTTTCAAGTATAACCTCCGTTTGTAGCTGACTTGGTGCACTTACTTTCAGTATAGATTTCAATGGTGGCATGGGAGTGACGGAAGCTTGTAGGGATTCCAGTAGTTGAACCGTTTCACCCACTTTCGATAATGGTCGTTGCTCTACGCCTATATAAGGCACCGATTCCACTTGAACTTGAGGCGGAGACTCCAAAATAAGATCCATTTGGTCTACGCTAGATTCTGGATTGTGGATATTGAGCTCTGCTTGCCATGCCAAACCAGACAACTCATTTGTGGAAGTAGTTGAAGATGCTGGCGATAGCGGAGCCTTTGCATCTATCGAAAGATTGGGTGAAGCCTGCGATGATATTTGCTGTTGTACCCAAAAGGATTGTTGTGGTTCCCATACAACATTCAGCGAGAGCTCTTCAGTGGGTGTCAAGGAGGGTGGTGAACATTCAGGCAGTGGTGGAGGTGGTGCTAAAAAAACAGCCTGCTGCACAATTTCCTCCTGCTGCTCCTTCGGATGATGATGATGATGATGATGGCGATGTTGATGATGATGTTGTTCTTTCTGCTCAGACTGCGTTTCAAGCACAATAGTTTCTTCAATTACTTCACCATTCTGTTTGGACTTATGGTGTCTATGCTGATGCTGATGATGGTGATGATGATGATGATGTCTTTGTTTTGAATCGTTCTCTATCACCAAGGTCTCCTCAAGTATTTCTTCATTTTGTCTTCGATTGGCTGCCCTTGGTGTCGTCTCAATGGTGGTTATATCAATCGTTTCATCTATTGTTGTTCCATTTGTCGTTGTTATATCTATCGTTTCCTCTACACTTGTCTCCTCAACTGTAGTCGTTTTCATGTTACTAGCCGCTGCTGTTGCCTTCGCTTAACTAAACTAAAGTATGCCCAAAAGCAAATCATTTATAGTCAATGTTTATGTCATGGGAAATATATTTTCATGCCTTACAAATCCTTATAAATATTTATGCGATAAGATAGTGCCGCTCATTGTTGTTATTGTATGTATTTTATGTATCTTAACTAATGAGGCAACTATTTGATTTGGTTTCCGTTGTTGTGGCCTTCTCCAGTTGCTTCTTTTCTATTGGTAGGTGATTAGTAGAAAAAATGTATTTTTTGCATAGATTTTTATCGCAACATAACTAACAAAAACAACAAAAATTCCAAAAGTTCTTACGGCTTTGTTTCTGCTGTTGTTTGCGCTGATTATGACTGGCTGAGCCTGCTATCACAGTGAATGTTGCTGGTGGTATTCCGGACATTTTGATGTTGTCCAGTCTATAGACCAGTTAACTCTTTATACACTTGCTGGCATTTGCTTTACTTTTATAGTCAACTCCCACCACCACCATCTCCACCACCACCTCCACCACCTCACTCATGACGACACATGGAAGACGTATGTATGTATTGTTGTGATAAGATAGTAATTACTTGCAGTTCTCTGTCTATCTACTACTACATATATGTCTCTATGTGGGGGGTGGTCGGTCGGTTGGTTGGCAGACATTTCTGTTGGGTTAGAGCCAAAGTCAACGCCCACACGCATACACATACATATACTCAAGGCTTTTGGCACTCAAACACGTAGACTTGGTCATTAAGTATGCAGGTTACCAGTGCCAATGGTGCCAAAAATCCACTTCCACTCCCCAACACCAGCTCCAGCATCAGCACCAGCAACAGCAGCCAAAAAGTGCCACGAAAATGGAAACGAAAGGAATGGAAAGCCAACTGCCAGCTAGATCAGGCCAGGCTAGGACAGGATTAGTTGTAGTTTTGCTTGTTGACTAAAGTTGAAGTTGAAGTAGAAAAGTGCTGGGGTAGGGGAAACGGGAGCGGATGGCGTTGATGTGGGCTACAACAGAGGCTTTTTAAAGATGCAGCCATATCCCTAGGACGTGTTCTCGTACGTTTCATTTTGTTTTTATTTCTTTCACCTTAAAAGTGGTGTAATGTGCTTTCAAGTGTGCCAGCCAAGCTGCTGCCTTCCTACTAGATTGTCTAGATTTTTTACTCTTCTATATTTTTCCCGTTTTTTCTCTTTTTTTTTTTTTTGCGCCTGAGGCATTGCTCACATGGCTTTAAATGTGTGTTGAAAAGTAGTTTTAACTTGGATGGAAAGAGAAAAGAAAACACTTTACGCATATGTTAAGTAAGGCAAATTGAAGCACTCTGACGAAAACGACGACTACGTTGCCGTTGCCGTTGCCGTTGCCGATGATGATGATGATGACGATGACTGATAGAAGAGGATAAATGGGCGGCGTATAGTATTAGCCTGATTACGTATACGCCATGTGCCTTAAAGTTGGTTCAATTGAAAACTATTTACCAAAGTCCAACCAACTAAAAAGTTCCCCCAACTTAGATTAATCATTTAAAATGGCATATTTAAAGATAAAATATTTAGTTGCAAAGACTTTCTTATCTATCGATGTTTCTATTTATTTAAGAGGGAACACCACCCGGAAAATATATGAAAATTCTTATCTTAGCTGTTCTAAATTTAAAGTAAATAACTTAAGAAACTTTTGTTAACAATATATAAATAATTGTTAGTGTATATATTTATTTGATGACGAAGTCAAGAAATTCTATTCTCATACCAGTTTTGTGTTGCGAAAAACAAAGTTATTAGCAAACGTTTAATTATCCTGCTTTCAGACTAATGTTTTCTCTCTTAATTGAAAAGTCTTTTTTTTTTTTCTTCTACTTTGTATTTGAGTACTTATCACAGGTTTTACTTACATGGGATTCATTTTGGCCAACAGCTGGGAGCGAATTCGTTGTCTCTCATCATTGTATTGTTGTTGTTGTTGTTGTTGCTGCTGTTGCTGCTGTTCCGTTTGTCGCTCCCTTTCAATGCTGGCCGAGAGCTCATTGTTCATCTCAACATGATTGTGCTCCGCATCCAGATGGGTTTGTGTTTGTACCATTTCATACTTGCGATCATCCTCGGCAATGTTGAATACCTCGCTAAGTTCGTATTCCTTTAGCTGCAAATATGGAGAGCGTGAGATAGAGAGAGAGAGAGAGAGAGAGAGAGAGAGAGGGGAAATCAAAATGAATTGTTTGTTCTCATGCAGACACATGTGCAGCATATTAATTTGCTGGGATTATGTGCCCCGCATATACATAGTATCTAGAGAAGTCCGAGGAGTCAGGAGGAACTGTAACTGTAGCGGTAACTGGAATGTGGATGTGGATGTGGATATGGAAGGACTACAGGTGCTCTTAACGCGCTGCTAATTTCAATTTGTGGCAAATATTGACACAAAGCAACGGACAGAAAGCATTTACATTCCACTGGCTAAAAGGGAGCGACGGCAAGTTGGTATATACATAGAACAAAAACTTTATTTCGCTTCCTGTCGCGCATTTTAATTTATTTGTTTGGGCCTGCTGTCATTTTCTATACCTTCCCACCTACCCACCTTCTCACCTACCAAACAAACATTCAGACAATACGCATTGTTATATAGGTATTTATTTTTTGTTTTGTTTTTTTTTTTTTTTTGCTCTGATCTGGCTTATCTTGGTCCATGTCTACCTTTTGTATCTACAATTTTGCAAATGCGTCGACAGCAACAGCCAACGAAAGGCAAGTGCCCTGTGTTGCTTTCGGTGTGTGTGTGTGTGTGTGTGTGTGTGTGTGAGGCATTAAAATATACAATAATCCGCAGCAACAAAAACTGTGAAATTCCTTGTGGATTACCCCGCCAAAAGTAGAAAGACAGAAATGAAGACCCTCTGGTTAAAGCAGCAGCAACAACAAAAATTCCAGCCTACTGAGATTACGTGCTTTTTGGTATTCACACAAAATGACACACAAATATGCCAGAAATTTAAGATGAAAATTTAATGTCTGAGAGTTGAGCTAAGTTTAGTTTAGTTCAAGAGTGAGTTGTAGAAAAAAAATTAAGCCAAAATTGTGGTTGGCTTCTGTCCACATAACTAGACTTGGGGGCTAAAGGACATGTGTTGGTCATAAAATGACACGCATATAAGTAAATAACTTTCCATTTCGTTGGGTCATAAACAAAGAACACTAACACAGAGCTGAAGACTAAGTGCTGGTAAATAATTTCATCAAATTGTGAATATTTGAATGCTCTCTAGTTAGATGAATAAATAAATTTAGGATAACCAAAATTGGAAATGATTGCTTTGCCAATGGCAGTTCTCCTTACGTTTTTTACTCACTACTTTTCCTCATTGAAAAGAGTATTCCAAAGATGGCCCAGTTAATGGACCCTTCAAAGTGAAACTATGCAAAAGGACTAGGACCTGTCCCGCCTTTAGCGCACAATAGCTTGGAAAATAAAACTAAAATTAGTAGTGTCAAAAAGGCGTTACAATAGCAACAAAAAACAAAGCCAAGCACGGGTCAGACTGTGCGGCAACCACAACAAATAAAGAATAATGACCACACGTACAGAGTGAAAGCTCTTTTTCGGTGTATGTATGGGTGTGTGAGTGTGTGCCACGCCCCCCCACAAAAGACTCAATGATATATAAACTATGCAAACGTAGTCGAAACATCTGGCCAAACGGGAGAAAACAGAGGACAAAGCATGGTTCTCGTTCGGGAGGTGGACCCCAAGACGAAGGCGTAAATTTTATGTGCCACACATAAAAGCAATTTTGATGAGCGATCCAGCCTATGGCTATGGTGTGGCAGGGGAGGGGAGGCCATTGTAACAATAAGTGCGGCACTTTCTGGACATCTTTCGAGTCGCTGGCAATGCCACATACATATACATAATTACAAATGGCTGAAGGCTGTTTTTCTTGCCCCTGGTGGAGGCGTTTTTACTGCTGTCCGTACGCTATTCTAGTTTGAATGGTTCACGTTTTCATATTGTTACTGCTGAACCTAATGGATTGGCATTAAATAAGGCATGAAGCAAAAGGGCAATTGCATTCAAGACCAAGTTCAAAGTTGTCATATGCCAATTGCCAGGCAAATGAAAATTTCTGAGAAGATTCATTACTTTTAACTTGTAAAAACAGCAACGAAAATTACTTAAGGAATATACATAGAATCTTGCGATGGCAAGTGAGAGACTATAAAAAACCAAAAAAAACCAATCAAACTCGGTCAAACAATCTCTTAAAAAGTTAATCAAGATTTTAAGATAATATTGCATCATGCAAATCTTTTAACTACTTTAGTGAAATTGACACAAAGAGTATATAATGAATCTGCTATTTCATTAGTTTGAACCAAAAATTAAAGTCCATATAAAATTGTTTACTGAGAATATGTTGGCTAAAAAATGATATGTTTTCCCTTATCTAATAGTGGCACTTTGCCCTTTCAGAACGCATCAAACAACAAACCAAACCGATGTATGTAATCTACTGTAATCGCAGGATACGAAAACGTACGAGATCGAAGTGGACATAAAGTTAGTTGAGACATTGAGACCGCATCATCAACCGATTGAAAAAAAGGTGAGTAAGATACCTATTACATTTTATTCCTTAGATTCAATGGTACTACAGTGCTTATCATATTTATAACCCACTTTTAAACGAAAAAAACCAATTGACAAATGACATATTCCCTCAAAATCTTGAAAAATTAGTAGCTCAATATTTGAAATGTGAGTGAAAAACAACCTTTTTACTTAAAATTAACGATTTAAAAACGATTTCTTAAAAAAGAAGTAAAAAATAGAAAAAACACCCATTTGCTGTATCAAAATTATAGTCAAAAAATCCGATATAAATATGATAAGTACTGTACAACAAGCGACTATGTATATAAACTTATTCAAATTTCTTTTAATCATCCGTTTAAAAATTAAACGTTGCTAAGAATATTAATTAGATCTTAATTCTTAGCGGGTTAATGACTGCTTTGCAAATTATAAAGTCATCAAGTGAAGCTTGCCTTTTGAATATTGGCACATATCGAAAGTATATCAATGTTACCACATTTTCTTTACTGCATGATTTCATTTGGAATGATATAATTGATTTAACGAATATTTGCTTGGGCAGTAAGTGAGATGTAGTTAATAGATTTGAGAATATTTCTTAAATTGATCTTAAAATAATTTAGATTTGGCATTCTACAAAACAGAAAACTCAAACTCCAAATAAGTATGCTACGTTTAACCAATTTCGTTTTGGTACGTTTTAAAGATATAAGTAATTTGTTTTTAATTTTTTGGCTTATATACTTAAAAATGTCCTGCAATAAAGTATACTATATAGACCGAAATAAAGTTTATTTTAGTTGCGTTTCCTGCCATAAATATGTTGAAGCTATAATTCACTTCCTGCCAATGTTTGGTTAACTGTAATATCATAAAGTGTTTTTTTTTGTCTTTACAAGAGTTTTTCTTTCCTGCTGGCATTGTGTGTGTGTATGTGTGTGTGTGTGTTTTTTGTAATTTGTAAATAGTTTTAATGTAATTACTAATATGTTTTTTTTCTGGATTTTCTTTCTTTTCACAGTTGATTCAGATATATTTTTATGTATGTATTTTTTTCCGCTTTTGCGTCAGCTGCGTGGTAGCTGATTTATAAAGCGCATTAACAAGCAGCCAAAGGAATACGCCCCCGCACACACACACACACACACACACACACAACACGCACAGTCATTACATATGTTGTAAGCGGTGGTGAAGGTCAGAGGAGTGGGACGGGGGTTTTTGCGGTAGATGTTGTTGACGCCATTGTAATGCTAATGGCTCATTAGCACTTTGATTTTTTTTTTGTGTTCTGGTTTTTTTTTTTTTTGTGTAATTTTCTCGTTTTTTTTTCCCCTCTCGCTTTGGTTTTTTGAGGACGAGGCCACATGAAAAGTCATTAGGGGGTTGTGTGAGAGCATTTTGACTGCTAATTTGCTGTTAATTAACTTGTTTAACCTTTCGCTCGTTCGAGCCAGTGTGCTAGAGATAAATCGAAGTGGAAAATGGGGGATGGGAAGGAGGAGAACGGAGGACGGAATCCTTCAACATTCACTTACCTTGATAAACTGAAAGGTGGCAATAGGTGGCAATCGTTTGCTTTTCGGATAATAGAAACTGCCTGCCGGATGGCCTGGATAGCGTGAGGTAATCCTATAGATGACACCTTGCGGAGCCGTTGGCCAATTGGGTGCCGTGAATGTGAAGCCATTATCGGTGCCCGCATCAAGAGGATCCAATTCAACAGTAATTGTGTCTATCCAAGTGCCACCCACACAAAGCTGGAATGAGTAGACAAAATTGTTATTGGTCACCCTGTATTTTCTGCTAAAAAAAAGAAAGTGAGATCTCTGACTATGTGTTTAATTTAATATTCTGTTGCTTTTTCTCTCTCTCTCTTTCTCATGTCGTCACGCGAATTATTTTTGCAAAGCATGCAAGTGTATGTGTGTGTGTGTGTCCGTGCTCTTACCTCAAACGAATCAACGCCAATGAACCAATCGGGTGATGGAACAATGCGTGTCATTAGCGAGACCAAACTGTGATTGCTGTCGACAAACACTTTCGCCTCACTGCGTCCAGAGCCCAGCTGAATGGCCGGCATGCTAAACTCATCGAACACGCTACGTTCATTGCTGCTGCCACCAGCTGTTGGGGATTTGCCGTTGCTGCGGCTACTACTTGTCTGCGTCTGAGTCTGGCTCTGGCTCTGGGTCTGGGTCTGCATTTGCTGTTGTTGCTGTTCGCCAGCAATGCTGTCCAGCAGATCCGTTTTACCCGTCTCGGTGAATTGTTTAACACCCAACGTTGCTGGCTGTCCGATGTGGTAGAGAGCATAGTTCGCATTGTGGGTACGACCTGCGGGCAAAAAGAAAGACAGAGCGAGAAAGAGATTGTCGGTTGAAAAGGTGAGTCATTAAAATTTAATGAGCTTTAAATAAAACAATGCTGCAAATTTGCAAATATTTGCATTTTAGCAACTCATTAGCGTGAAACGCGGGTTAAATAACAAACTCCTTCAGTTAACTGGGCTCCCAGCTAGCCATGCAGTCAAATAGTGTCAGTTTGAGTGATGGATTACGTATACGCCCCCAAGTACCCAGTTGAATACATAATTAAGAAATTTTTTCAATATTTTCTAATAAATAGTTGGAGTAATCAATTACAATTGGTATGCTAATTAGTTCATTTATTTCCCATAAGAGCAAGAAAATGCAATTATGTTTTCGTTGGGAAAGATCTACCAGATATTTATTATCTACAATTTCTACAAGACTATATATCATCCAATCGTAATGCAATTTGTGTGCCATCTTTAACTATTTGTCACTATTCCTTTTGCTAATTTATCAAATTTGCTTAACTTTTATTCTGTAATTTGTTGTTCTCTTTCTTTTAACTCTATAAATTCTTTACTCGAATCCTCTTTATTCCAGCCAGCCTCAAGTAATTTAAAACTTTGGCGTAAGTTTCCTTTTACTGTTTTTTAGTTCAGTTCTTTTTATTTTTTAGTGTGGCTCGGTTTGGTTTCCTTTTCTTGAAGACTGTCAACCCGCCCATCGTGACCGCAAACGCCCTCTGAATGCCTCTTGCCTTTGATGTTGTTGCTTCTGTTGCTCATGTTGTTGTTGTTGCTGTGGTGGATGCCTGGTGGCTTTTTGTTTGCATGTTCTCTTTCGCTTCCGTCGGCTCTTATTTGTCTTCAATTAACATTGCAACATGCCACTTGTGCCAGTTTTTTATTTTCTTTCTTCATTTTTTTTTGTTCATTTATTTTCCTTTTTGTTTTTTATACCATTTTTCGCTCTTTGTCTTTTCTGAAGATATTTTCTCTCTCTCTCTCTCTCTCTTTCTCTCTGTTTCTCTCTGTTTCTCTGTTACTCTGTGTGCGGCAGTGTGTCAGCTTATTTATTAGTTTTACTCTTCATTCTTTCTCAACTTGACTTTCCTCTTTGCACTTATTTTTAATTTACCAGTTCTCTGTTTTTTTTTCCTCCTCTTTTTTTTTTTTTTTTTGTTTTTCTTCTGTATCTTGGTGACTAATGAAAGTCGCAACTACAAAGCATATTTTTGCCTTTTCAACTTTTGCGCTTTTATGCAATGCCGCTGGCTTGTCGCCGGCAAAGTGCGGGGGAAGGACAGATGAGAGAATGAGCGGTGGGATGAGCGGTGGGATGAGCGGTGGGATGAGCGGTGGGATGAGCCAGGGGAGCGTCCGCTGCCTTCAATCGAAACTATGTCAAATGAAATATTATTTATGCTTTCGTTGACTTTTTGCTTTGGTTTGCTCTTCTTCGTTTTGGTTGCTTTTTGTGCTCATTTTTGTTGCCAGCACTTTGTGTAATTGACAAATTCTGTAGCATATCTTTGGGGAGAAAGTTTTCTTAATAAATTTATGAAAATCAATATTTGATAAAATATTATCAAAGATTTTGTTTCATTTAACCGGAAGCATAAATGAAGGTCAAAATGTTGCCACATATGTTGATTTGATTTTACTTTTTTTATAGACACATACACACACACACACACACACACACACACCCACACCCACACACATACTGTGTACAGTCAATCAATTACAAAATGGCCACAAAATAAGCATAATAAATTTGCAATTAAATGCTTAAATTGTACAAATGGTTTGCCAATATGGGAGAGAGTGACTCCTCCTCGTGGTCACAACTTAAATGACCACACCTCGGCAACAAGAGAGAGAGAAGAGAGCGAAAGAGAGAGGAAGATCCAATTTTGGTCGGTTGCAGATAAATGTGCTGTAAAAATGCCAATGCGTCGGGGTCACCATTTCAGTTCGTGGGCGTAATTAATGCTTAATTATGCACATTAAAAGCCAAAAAATTGCCACGAATTTCTGCCACTGCCGCCTGGACTTATGTGGCACGTAATAAATGCCCAGCCACGTATGCCCCATAAATTACACTTAACATACGCACCACCATCACCATCACCACCGCCAGAAAGAGAGAGAACTACAATGTGTGTGTGTGTGTGCGGATACCCTGTAAAAAAAGCAAAGAGAAACAAACCCAAAAAAAAAAAAAATGTGTGTGCTAGAAAATGCAATCTGGCAAATGGCCAACTGTTTGCCATGATTCATCCTATGGCTTTTTAATTGGCTCATACACACACACACACACGGAGAGAGCAAAAACAAACTCATCTGCTCTCCGTCACGCCTCAAAAAGCGATTCAGTCAGGTATTAATTCATATATTGTATATATGTATGTATATAGTCAACCAATATGACACACATTTTTATTCAATTTATGACACACTTTTTGCAACGTTTTTTTTTTCTGCTGGCATGGTCAATTTCCTGCGATTTCCGCAAACGCAAAAACGAAAAAGAAAAACATGTTTCATTTGCCACGAACAAAAATTTAATTACAGGCAATAAATTTGTTTTTAATAGCCAAGCGATTTCGAGGCATATTTAACTATAAAAGAAATGCAATGAGATACAAAAGTAAGAGGGATTAATGTCAAAAGGATAAGTGACAATGTCAACATAACAGGCTCAACTTGATGAAAGGTTATAGATACAACTAGAGCCATTAACTTAGACAGAACTTTCAGAAGAAATAAGGCAAATGGGGCCAATTTCAAGTCTTTTCTTATGGTCAGTTATCTTATATATGAATTCACAAAAAGTTTGTGGGTCAAAAGGCAAAGAGTTGTAAGCACATTTCACTGTGTGAAAGTGAGTAAAGTAAATGAAGGTAATTGACTCAAATTCGCTGAGGATATTTCTGGTTAGGTTCTCATAAGGCTTTGAAGCACACACTTGAAATGGTTAAGCAATAAAATTAAATCAATAGTCACACCATGTAACTTATTTTTATGCCATTTTGTTTCGAATGATGAATCGTTTTTAATACCAGTTTTTCTTTAGCTGCATCTGGCAATATGATTGATTAGATAAATGCCATTACATATTACTTCTTCTTCTTCTTCTTCTACTCACAGTTAAATAATTAAAAATTCAATTTTCATTTTGTCTGACAAACCACAAAAAACAAAAAAAAAAAAAACAAAATACAAAACTCACTTAATTATGTATGTCAAATTTAATTGGCTTGTCAGTTGGTGCACAGAAAGATGTGTATAAATCTATATGTATATATCTATGTACTGGTAGATGGAAAAAATTTGAAAAATACACACGCTATAAATACATTACAAAAACAGAGAACCGACCAAATGAGGGGAGCACACCTGGCGTATACGTGATGTGAAAATTTGCCCAGCCAAAAATATATGGCACACTGACAATATATTTATATAGATAAATATCATATTTCGTTAAATAAATATTTGCATTTTACTAATTTTCATTTGCATTTCAATTTTTTTCTTTTTGTTTACAATAAAATTTTCATTTTAAAGCAAGGCCAAAGAGAGAGAGAGAGAGAGAGAGAGAGACAAGAAAGAGGCGACTATTGAAATGCAAAACTTGTTTCTTAGCTGCATACGCAAATCTTAGACATTGTCGTAATACATCCATTATACATACAGCACACACACACATATGTCAAGAGCTCAAAGCCTGGTGCATGTCTTGATGACACATGTAGAATTCTCCTTGCGCTCAATAAACTTGAGAATGAGCAAAAGTTAGAGAGCAAAACCAAGGCCCAAAGTGGGAACTGGGACTGCGACTGAGACTGGTGCTGTTGCTGGTGCTGGGATTGAGATTGGGGAAACTGGTAGTAACTGCATACAGCTAGCTGCCTGTTAATAGTAATTTCTGTCATTTTTGCTAGTAAAATTTTTGCATTCAACTACTGCAACCAAGAGTCCTGATAAAATGTCAAGTTGATGACATTTCTGACGTGGTGTAACCTAGTTTTCTAAAGAAGGAGTGGGCCAATATGGATGTGGGCGAGTAGCAACAGCAGCCGCATCATAAAATACTCGTAGTGCATGCCAGATGAACGTGGCTGTGACTCCTTGGCTGCCTTGACTGCCATGGCTTTTGTGGTAATTTTTTGTTTTTTGTCAGGCCACCAGAATTGACAGGCAACTTAAGCATTCTAGGGTAACCGCAAAAGTACACCGAACGAACTACAAATGCAGCCTAACCTAATTTTGGACTATAGTGAACGAAAGAAAGAACGAACGAACGGACGAAAGTAGTTGCTCCAAGTGTAACGAAATGGCTTACTGGCCAAATGAAATTTATCCATTACTTTAATCAACTTTGTGTCAAGGAGTGGGCAGATGAAATGAATTTTGCTGGTGCTTAAAACTTATGCAAGCCTGAAAAACCTGCAATTTTGTGGCTCTCCACTTTATCTAACCCATAATTAATGCTTGCCGAAGCTAACCAACACCCTATATGTATATAGATATACTTGTGTGTATGGATTAGATGTGCACAATGACAGGATTCAAGTTGACTGGCCAATTATGTAGACAAACAAACTGAACTGGCATTAGAGTTGTCACATCTATGCTATTGACGGTATTCCCCACCCAAGGGAGGGAGGGGGCAGCACAGTGACACAGTGTGTGTGTGTGTGTGTATTTGTGTTAGGCTCAAAGGGATTACAAATGAAATTGACCAAAAACATAACAAGGCTAACAAGGACCAGCAGAGTTGAGCAGCAGACAACAGACAATAAGCAAGATTTGCTGGACAAGAACAGTTTATAAAAATCATGTGACAAATGAGGGTTGCTTAGCTTTACTTAGTTATCCTGTCACAGCTTCTGGAATGCTTATCTATCTAACTGGCTAACTAACACAGGGTCGGATTAGAGAGAGAGAGAGAGAGAGTGAAATATTTTACTATGTACTAGAGAGAATAATATTGAACACAAAATGAAGAGAAACTTAACTGGAAGTAGTTTAATAGTAATTATTACTCTAAAAAGTATCAAGTAATTATTAAGTAATAAAGTATTTTTATTACTAAAAGTAAGTAGAACAGAACAGTTAATTTATAGTTAGATAACTAAAAGTAAAACTACTTCCCAAGAAAATATGTAATTTATCCAAGTACTTGTTGAGTAATGATTTAATGTTGTAGTGAACAACATTTAAGTACTATTAAAAGAATTCCGAAAACATTTTTATTTCATCTAATATGAATTCTGAATTCGTCTATTGCCTGGAAGTAACTATTACTTAAGTAAGCACTTAATAATTAGTAAGAGTACTTATATATTTCAAAACTTTTCATGGAAACCTTTTTACTAAATCAGATAATACCTTAGTTTTTGAGTTATATTTTAGGATCAGTTATATGGCTTTATATAAAGAATGAGGTCAAAATTAATAGACATTGATTTCGCATGAAAAATTCACAATCCCTTGGTTTCCTTCAACCGCTCCTTAGCTAATTAACTGACTGACTGAACGCCACTGGTGTCTCATTGGCGATTTCTCATGTCCCACATATTTACGGGTCATGGCTTAAGTTTTTGCATGTGGTAATGGGTAATGGGCCAATTAGTTGGAAATTTTTGTAATCTAACTTGTTTTTAAAGTTTATCGAATTTTTTTCTTGAGGCAATCTTTAACCAATTCCATTCTTCACATTGAATTTTGTGTTAGTTTTTTGGCTTACTTTTGGTTTACAATCATTATAATGGCTTATTGTGGCATGAAAAGTGTGTCAGTCATGTTAAGCTGCAATGGCAAACAGAAATTTTCGGAAAGGGGTGGGTGGGGCTTATTGCATGCAGCAAACGTGGCAAGAACCAAGGGGAAGGAATGGCAACTAAGGGAAGTAGAAGAAGGCAAACCAATGATTGTGGGACTGACTGCAGTTAGTATAAGGCAGGCACATCAGGCATTGTCCTTTGTTTGCATTGCACTAAGCAAACACAAAAGCCAGACATTCACACACACACACACACATCCGCTCAACCACACATACACACACACACACACACACACATGCTCTCAAAAGCAAGGACACACTTCAACGACACACAAATTGATGAGCATCGCGTGAGCTGTGCCTTTTGTTGTGTTTTTTTTTTTTTTTTGTTTTCTCTATGCTTTGTGTTGTTGCCACAATTTTGATTGATTTCTTGTGGCAAGTCAGCGACATCGCCTGTCTCATCCACCCTCCTCCCCTTTTTCCATACCTCCGACCCCCACGCAGTTCGGCCACACACTGACACAATTTCTGAGTTGGCTCTTCATTTTTCTCTCTCTCTTTCTTTTCTCTTCTTCTCTGACAGTCATCGTAAAGCAAAAGTCATAAAAACAAACCCAAATGGGTGATGGACGAAGAACTGTAGCTGGGGAGGGCATGAAATTCGAAATTTTCTTGTTGTTGTACTCGTCAGCAACATACATATTTGTTGCATTAAAATAATTGAAGAAAATTGTAAAACAAATAAAACGCACAAATAAAAGTTGCCAGAACAAGATACACATCGATTGATGTATGCAGCATGGTCAGAGGGACACAGGGGGGGAAGAAGGATACATGGTTGGTTGGTTGTACGGATGGTTGTATAGATAGATGGATAGATGGATGGATGGGTGATTGAAATAAGAATGTTTCTTTTCTGATGTTCATTGGTAATAGAGAATACAGTGCCGCGTATTTTAGAGAGTGTGTGAAAATTTGAAAGAGTAGAAAATGAAATATATGTAGTAAATGATAATGGATATTTCAATGTCTGACTATCTATGTATGTGTGTGTTTGTGTTTGTCTTTTGTGTGAGTGTGAAACGAATGCTGAAAATCTAATTTTAACCGAAGTAAACCCAGAGAGTTAGTTGAAATAGTTAAAGCTTTCTGTTAAAATGTTGAAGAAGAAATCATAAAAATGCAAAAGTCTTACATATCTGTTTAATTTAGTTAAATATTTAGACAGCAGAATACGAAGTTGTTTTCTACGAATTAAAGAGTTTGTGATTTTTATAAGAAATTCCTCAAAAAACATTTATCATTGATGAATCTAGTGAATATTTGACCCACACTTCAATTAGTCTAAATCAGATACTATAATCAGATACTATAATCATAACAACAATCGAATTGGAATGAATCCATATGTTAATATAGTTGAGAATATAAATGAGTAATAATTCACATTGAGTAATAGGCTATCTTCAGTAAAATGAATTTAAAAACAGCAAAAAAAAAGTGTTAAGAAAACTTCTTATTACCTTTATACTGCTTATGTCATTTCTTCTTATCGATATGTATTCTAATGAAACATTTCCCAATCGCTCGCCTACCCAAACTTCTGCATAATAGAATCTATCGTCTACTTATATCTCCTCAATGAACAATTATCAACAGCTGGCTAAGTAACTAATCTACATATGCATAGCAGAAGCGTTTGCCAGCATAATCGACTCTAAGCATTCCAATTCTACTGCCTTTTGTAAAACAATTCCTTCTTTGAATTACGTATACGCCATGTATGCGTAGCATAATATACAGATACATGTAAGCCGAAAGGCAAAATCAAGCCAATTAGTTACAATATATCTATTTGGTTAAGCATAGATTTATCCTTTCACGGGTTTTACCCCACCCCACCCCCCCCCCCCCCACCCCCTTCTATAGCTGCTCTATAGCTCTATTGTGCTCTTTCTGAACATACTTTTCAACAATTTGCAACAACAAATTGAAATTAATTAGCATTTTGAACCTTGCCAATCCACAGCAATGGAAAGTAGTGATAGTAGTAGTAGTACGTGAACAACATTTAGAAAGCCAATCAATAAGTCAAGCGTTGAGCTTGTCCCACATGGAAGGCACACACACACACACACACCACACACTCTCACACAAACTTACAGAAAAGGACATTAAATATGCATTTGGGATCAAAATGCAGGCAGAGAGCAGACAAGGGATATTAAACAGGATATAGATTGCATGGGCAAACTTTAATTAGCATTTTATTTAATTAATAAATACACACACACACACACACGCACATACAGACACATACACTACAATATTTATATGTATATTGGCTATATAATGTTTCGTATTTCGTTAGCTTAAAATGCAATTGCAATTAAAGTCCAAAGTTCAACAGAAAACGCATTGCATTATGCACAACCGCAAACGAGCAAATAACCTCCTCTATCTATGTGTGTGTGTGTGTGTTTGTGTGAATATTTGTGTACATTGTGTGTGTGTGTGTGCACGTTGTACTCTGCGCATTGCCGCGCATAAATAAACAACACAAATTTGCAAATATAATGCACATGAAATTTACAAAATGGCTGCAGCAACCAAACAGAATCCCAAAAGGGAATACGGGGAATGAGTTTTGGTGGAAACGGAAACTTTTAACCCGCCAACAAGTTTACACAGCAAAATGGCTGCACACACACACACACACACACATAAAGCACAAACATCAACTAAAAAATATATAAAAACAACAAGAAAAAAGTTTCCCTTTTTCTTTTTTTTTTTTGTTGGAGTGGAGCGGTAAACGCAATGTTTATTGAGCGTTGGAAAAGTTTCGGGATTTCCTCATGTCAGCCTTTCCCTTAAGGTGAAACAATCAATTAGCGATGGTCGCGTGAGACAAAATAACCAAAGCATTGTTAGTGGATGAAAGAAAGGCTGTTGGAAATTTGTTGGTAACTTTTTGAATTTGATTTTTTGCAAAGTTATGACTAAATTATGTTCAATCTGCAGAAGTTTTTCTGGTGTTTCTCTAAACTCAAGGGTAAATCAATGCTCCACTTAAATTTTGCATTTAAAACCTTTCCTAGATTGAACGTTATAAAAATAACGTTTTTTAATTTGTTTTGGAGCTTTTTTTTTAGATTAGGTTATCACCGGCTGGCTCATCGACAAGCTGAGTGGAGGATCGTCCCAAGAACGCTTTGCATCTGACAACGACGTCTTTTCTTTTGCCTCTCTTTATCCATCTACTTTGGTTGTACTGTATAATTGACCTAGTCAATTTCTTGGCCCTCAGCTGTGTGGGTAAGAGAAATTTCGGGAGTGCATGCGGGAGAGAACTGCCTCCAGTCTAGTGGCTCCGAGAGACGGTCGATCATTAGCCAGTTGAACAAATTTTTTCATTTCGTCAGCAGGTCTAAGCTCTCTAGCTAAAGTGATTTTCAGTGTTGAGCTTAATAAAAAGATGAACTTCGATAAATATCGAATAATATATCGGCAATAAGAATGGCATTGAATAAACATTTTCGATAACTAATTCTCTTGTTTCTTGCAATGGATAAATATTAATCAAAGGTTTTTCCATATACAAATTTGGTGTTACTTGATCATCTCTAATTTTTTCATACATGCAACCATTGTTACCGCTAGGTGGCGCTAGTAACAATGACAGAAAAAAACAGCACCAAAGAATAACAGTTTGTTTATTAGTGGAATTTTTAATCAAAGTTGGATAACTTGAGGGTAGACATTTTACCTGAAGTTTTTCATTCGTTTGTTTGTTTGTTGTTTTTGTGCTAGTGTACTTTACTTTACTTCTTTTTATTTGGGTAAGTGTTGTTGTTGTTGTTGCTGTTTTGTTCGTAATCAGGCGTCCCCTTGGCTTGTCTTTGGTTTGTATTTCCTTTATTTTTTTTTTTGCCCCATCCGCACTGTTTATGTAATTCCTTTGGCAGTTTTGTTGGCTAAACTCTTGAAACTTTGCTGCCATGTAAACTGTCAGCGTCTGTACACACATATACACACCCAACACACAGCATACACACACACACACACAACACACACTTGAGCGCTTATCTTACTAAAGTCTAAACTTTTGTTTACACATTGCGCCCTCGAGACACACACACAGAGATGTGTATGTGTGTGTGTGTGTGTGTGTACCTATGAAAGATCTTGGTTGCCTTTGTTTACCTGCAACTTTTCAGCTTTCACATTTATTTTTCTTGAAGAAAAAATCTCTTTATTGTTTCAAAACCATATTCCTTACCACATGGCCTTTGATTGTTGTTAATTAAAAAGGAGTAAATTGTATTAAAATTGCAGTAAATTTACAAATGCATGTTTCCTACATACATATGTAGGAAAGATGTGTACATATTACGCATACGCCGTGTGAAGTAGAAAATATTTCAAGTGTTTGTTGCATGCAGATTGTGTAAAATTTTTCAATTTTTTTCTCTTTTCTACTTCTATTTGCATTTCTCTTGCTTAGTAGACCGTAAAGGAATTGCCAAACACAAACAACATCCTAGACATAACTCTGAATCTGAATTCTCTACACACATACCAAATACACTTACACACACACACACACACAGCAGCACCCACGTTTGCACACTCAAATTTGGTTTTTAGGTGAAATTAGTTTTTCTTTTTCAATATTTACAACTGTGTTAGATTTCATGTCGGGTCAGGAAAATGGAAATAGTTGCAATATTTTATAAACTATTTTTTTCAAATTTTTATTTTGTTTTTACTTTAAAACGCCCTTTGCAACGTTGCATGCCACACAAAAGTCGCTCAAACAACAATAAACTGTATATATGTATATATATTTTATAGTATATATATTTATACTCTACATATATCTCAATAATAAAATTCCTAGAGCCAAGTCTAGTTTGTTTGTTGATCGAATTGTTAATGCTCTTTTTGTTTTTTTTTTTTAAATGGAAACTGTTCCATCTCAATCGAATTTTATTGGATTTTTTTTCGGTCTTGAAAATGTCATTAAATTTTATTTTCTACCCACTCATTTTTTAAGGTATGTAAATTTTCAAGCAATTATTGATAGGTATCTGATAATACTATGGGTATCGCTTATCCCCTTTATTGGCAGCTAACTTTTGATTAAAAGTAACTAACCCGTTTCACATTTTCAACAAAAAATGTTTAAAAATAAAGAAGCAAATGGAACGGCGAGCCGCAAGCTGTAAGCTGGACCAACAAAAAACAGCAAAAATTCAATTTCCAATAACAGAATAACAACAAAAAAGGATGCCAACAACAGCAGCCACATCAACAATATGGCAGACGAAAACCACAAGTGAAAAAAGGATGCGAAGCGAGGCCAAAGGACTTACGGGGGGAGGTAAGTAAAAGAAATATGTTGTTAGTTTTTTTTTGTTTTTTTAATTTTTGCTAGGCTATTGATTTTAAAATGCTCTATTGAAAGCATATTTCATAGTTTCCATATTTCCCTTAGGGGAAAATCAGGCAGTCGAGTGATATATAAATAATAAATCCTTAAAATGATCTCCGATTTTTAAATAGATTTAAAAAGCCTGGGAGGTTCCATGTATAGATAAAAAAAAAAAAAGAAATGAGAATGCCTTAAAGAAGTAGCTTCAGAAGGAACAGATTAACCCGGTTACTAATAGCCTAAGTTATCGAGGTTAAGGGGTTTGCCTTTGCACTAACTCACAAAGAGACCAAGAATCCAATGCCAATTCAACATTCTTTCTGGCTTTACCTATTCACAAATAAAAGTCAAATATCGTACGTCTTCTCAAGTGTAACTAAAAGTCCAACATGATTGTTTTTTGTTTATGGCTTTCCTATGAGAGTCCTTCTTTTGAAGAAAAAAAAACAACAAAAAAAACTCAAAATGCAAAATTCAGATTCATAGTTTATTCTGGTTACAGCATTGTGTTGCTTTATATACACTTCAAAATGAACAAAAGAATCAACCTCTTCCCCTCCACACAAACACACACATACATACCTTGGCAACCCACAAAAAAACAAAAAAAAAAGAAAGAAAAGAAAAAGGACCTCAGCACTTCATCAGTCAGCAGATGAAAGCGGGGTAAAGGGCGCGGCAGGCAGCTTATCTAAGCCTTCAGCTACATCTTGTTGCAACACAGAAAACAACCTCAACATATGCCACCTACAAGTAGGTCATATTCTAACACACAAAACCCGGCCAATACACCTTACCACACACACACACACACACACACACACACACCCACACCCTTTTCTCCCTTGTTGAATAGAATAGAGCCAAAAGCAACAAAAAAAAAAAGGAGAAAAAAACACAACCGCAAGCAAACAACATGGCAAAAATTCCTTAAAGTAACAAAAAAAAAAAGGGAAGAAAAAACTGAATAGTAAATAAAACCCAAAAGCAAAACCAAATACAAATATGTAACGGCAATTAATTTTAATTAATTTTATTTTGGGATAGATTTCTTTCTCATTTCCTTTGATTTTCATTTCTGTTCCTTAACTAACCGCAAACTGTAGACGCTTGGCCGGCTTTTAAACTGAAATGGAAAGTGGCCAAAATAATGCCAACACAAAAAGAGCCAAAGCAAACAAAAGAACATTAACCCAACACACACACACACACACAAAAAAGGGGATATGCCATGGGCCCAAGGATATCTATGTGAATCCTTGTCTCTCGCTTTCCTTTGTGAAGCTAATGTGTTTTTTGCCGGGACGAGGCGGGGGATTGTGCTGAATTGAAGCCTCACTTAGGCATCGTTTAGCCGATAAAAGGGCGACATTTGTATATGCCAGGATCTCTGCCAGTTCAACTCCAGTCGTTGGGGGGCGGAGTTAGGGGTAGCTCATGGTGGCTATAGAGCAGGGCCATAACTTTAAACTGTAACTGTAAATTGCTGTAAAACTGTGCAAAAACAAAAGATAGCTTACATAAAAAGAAAGAAAGAAAAAAAAAACGACTTTTTGAATGCCCTTTTTTTGACACTGCTACGAAATTTGTATACCCTTTCAAAACAAAACTCAAACTTCATCTATTTAAAGGGCTCTACTTCTATAGGTTATAAAAAGAAATCTAAAATAAACAAAGACTTAGGACGTTTTTCCTCAATTTGTCAGTTCAATCTAGGCAAAGTTCTAAAGTAAAGAAGCAATTGATCCTGAGAATCAGGTGATAACATATCTTCTATCAATTTGAACTTACGAAAGCATTAGTCTGAGTGTCTTAGGAATTGAGGAAATGATTTTTTTGAATTGATAAAAAAGATTCAGCTATAAAATTGAAAAGAAAATGACGTGTAGATCAAATCATTTATTGATTGTGATGAAGACTCGAGATATAGTTAATGAGGTCGAGGTCTGTTTCCATCTGTGCGTGATAATCATTTGAACAAAATTATTATAGTACTCTATCTCTCTCTCTTTCTGCAAGGGTATTAAAAACTGAAGAACATATTTACAGCGCTTTTCTCGTTTTCCATGCTGCAACTGAGAGTGAAAAATCGTTAACCTAATTTCCTGCTGATGGTTTCTGGCTTTTACTTCGTACCACATCCCATCCCTCTGCTCCCCACCCACTCGTGCCTTCTCGACTTCCCCCCGTCTCTCGTATTCGAAGTTGTTTTCTCTCAATGCTCTGGCAACCATAAATTTCCTTTATCTTTATGACTTGTTTTGCCTTTGCCTCTTCTCTTTCTCTCAGTGAGTTTTGGCTGCCATTTCTAAATTCTATTTTATACAATTTTTTCCTATTGTCGGCGCGTGTTAAATAAATAAAGCGTAGAATAAAAACAAAACAAAAAAAAAACGCCAAACGTAAGAATTAGCTTAGAAACATTTTTCGCTTTTTCCGTTTTTTTCGTCTTTGCCTGTGGTAGCACTTGGCCTGGTGCTTAAAATTTATGCTTTTGTTTAATTTTTATTGGCAGGCATTTATATGAATTCAGAGCAGTAAAAATAATGAAAAGATTTTTGGTTAAAAGATTATCGTTCTTTTGTCGTGTGTCAAGAATAAACAAGAAACCCGCAAAGAAAGGTAGATAAATCAATTGTTCTAAAACTTTTGGCTAGCTTTAAATGCTAAAAGTCTTGGAATCTCTCTTACTTAATCAACTTGATAAACTGCTTGCTAAACTAAAACGATTCCGTAAACTTTCTCCTCTGATTGCTGTTTTCCAAAAAGGTTATAAAACTGCGAAAGATCAAATGCTGGCAAAACTAAACTAAAAATTGCTTCTAAGATTAATTTATTTTCTAAAGGGAATATATGTTTGTATGCCCATCTCTGTCGAAACTAATTTGGTAGCCAAAAATTGCAAAAATAATACCTAAAAAGCAAGATTTATATACAAACTTGAGTATTATAGATAGACTTATGTATGAGAATACGTGGAAATATTATTCTCTAGTCTGTTTCTATACTCGGTTTGTCTTCCTTTTATTTTCTTGGAAATTTGTTGATGGGTGTTAGAAGGCAAATGAATGATTAAAATATTATGGAATTATGAAATTTATTTGAATTGATTTTAGAGCTCTCTACGAATCATAATATAGAAATAATACTGAAACTCGTTGGAAAACATTTCAAGGGAAGTTCAAAGTAATTATCAACTGCAATGTAAAAATTAAAGTAAAAACCAGACAGAACAATATGCAAACAGATTAATTCCAGTTGCATAGTGCATGTAAAACTCATTTACTCGATATGGAATTTGGGTTAATTGCCCTAGCGGGGCATCCAAAGGCACTTAATAAGACACACACACACACACACACACAAACAGACGAATATGTAAATGAGTATGGCAATCAGATGAAAAACACAAATGTGGGCATGCATATGGCAAGTCAACTTAATGACATTTGCAGTAAAAAACAAAAAAAAAAAAAAACAAAATGGAAAAAAATAGTGTATACATGAGTGAAATGAATTGAATTATGCGATATTAATTACCAATCAGCAAACGAAATCGCTTAACAGCTGAGGTAAATTCTGATTAAAAATGAATATATATGTATATATATATATACAGTCGTTGGTATATATTCGGTTTACCAGAAATCAATTACAATTGACTGCACAATTGCATTATGAAAAAATTATTACACATGGCGTATGCGTAATATATATTTAGTGAACTTTATTTAACTGTTGAAGGTCAGAGCAGCTCGAAAGTTAAAAGAGTTTTAGTTTAATTTAAAAACTAAAGCCAGCACTTTGCACTTTTCGAAAAACTTAAACTTTAATTGAAATCACTTTA
The DNA here is from genome assembly GCA_024703675.1 of Drosophila nebulosa. Classification (NCBI taxonomy): domain Eukaryota; kingdom Metazoa; phylum Arthropoda; class Insecta; order Diptera; family Drosophilidae; genus Drosophila; species Drosophila nebulosa. The sequence goes on along the minus strand of CM045725.1, from coordinate 6,944,791 downwards.
AATGAATAATATAAACTTGTCAATCTAGGCTTCTATATATGAACTTTAGTCGTCTGATTCTTCCTATTTGGTTTTGCTATAGATTGCCTTTGGAAAATATTAGGGTCAAAATCATCTAAACAAAAATATTAACCAAACTACGTTGACTCCATTTTTGTTAGGGTATTACAATTTCATCGACAATTGCAATTGCAAAAATTGTATTCGCTTTGTGTATTTGTCGAAAGGGCAGCTAATTGATGGCCCGAAAAGGCGATAGGCGATTGCCAAGGGTCGTAATCCGGATCCAGAAAAGTAATCAAATTTATAACCAACAATTGAAAATGCGTTAATAAAAGGAAACGTAATACGAAATCATAAACAAAGCCATAACCAAAGCAAAACGACAAACGAAGAAGGAAAGTAAGTGCGAAAGCAATATGCAAATGAAATAAAAAGTGACTGTCAAAACAAAATGGCCAGCAGCTGGCCAGGAGAAGGAGAGCCTCTTCCCAATCCATCATACCGCCTCCAGCTCCCCCCTTGGTTTTGGCCATGCCAAAGACATAAACAAGGCAACAAGGCGAATGGTCATAGAATCCCCGAATGGAGAGAGAGAGAGAGGAGAGAGAAAGTAAAAAACAATAGCTTCCCTGTGCACAGCAATTTGCTTTGAAGCAAAAATTTTCAATTAAACATAGCAGAAAAGGAGTCAGACCAAACCAAGACAAAACCAAAGAAACTTGTCCAAAGGAAAATTAGGAATTAATTAAGACAAAAATAAAGACAGGAGGACTGAGGAGGCACTGAGGAGGCACAGAGGAGGTAGCGGCATATAATTTCAAGCGGAAACCAAGCAAACAAACACAACTAAAAACCCAAACGATGCCTTGGGTTAGGACCCCAACCAGGACCCGATTCAAGCAGCAACAACAACATCACAACAAAAAAAAAATGAAAAGGAACACCATGGACCACCCTACCACATAGACGAAGCGGAGCCATGGTGAAATTTATTTGTGCGTTGATTGCGCGCAAATGATGATCATTTAATTAAGCACGCAACGGCGAACTCTGGCCCCCTCTCCCCCCGTTGGCCACCACGCAACGGATGTGGCATAGCTGTGCGGGGATGAGATGAAGGGAGTTGTTGGATGGTGGTTACTGGCCAAACAATCTGTTTGTATTTTGCATTTTTGCCTTGGCCATTTTATGAGGGCCTCCCCCCCCAGCACCCCCCTCCGCCCTGACGTTTCTATAGTGTGTTGTAGGGCCTATCCTGTTATTATTAAATTCTTTCTTGCGGCCAAGTTTCGACTTTGATTGGTTTACTTAATGGCTCCTGTTGTCATCGTCGTCATCGTCTCGTCTCGTCGTCATCGTCGTCTCTGGAGAGGTTAGGACTTTGTCTTTTCTTTTATTTTTATTTTTTATTTTTTTTTGGTTTTTTTTACTTCCCACTGATTTGCAATGTAAATTGTGCGGTTGCTCAAGTTGTGAGATTTTCTGATTGAAGTTGATGTTGTGGCAACAGGCTCTAAAAATTTATATTTATTTTTAATTAAAAGCCATTTATGTGCAAATTATTGCCATTTCAAATGAATAAGCTGGCAAAAGTTTTCCTAATGAGTTTTTAATTACCGATAACAACGAGAAAAATAAAAGAAGAACGAAATTGAAATTATTTGAATGTTTGCCACATTTTGATATGTCAGATATTTTTTGTATGAACAAATAAAGCCCTTTAGCTTAGAAACGAAAGACTAACAATAGAATCATTTTTTAATCTTTTATAGTTATAGCATTTATTTTCGATTCCAAGAGAATGTAAGTTCGATTTCGCTCTATATTCATTAGAAGTTTTTTAAAATTCTTTTTGATTTTTTGTAAATATAAAAAACCTATTTCAGCGCTTTTTTTTTGGCATTTATATCAATTATATTTTTGAAATCAATTCACTAGTTTCACGTAAATGAATTTCGATTTTATTCTACCATTTTACAAACATTTCCATAAACTAAAAGCGGCAACAAAGTAAAAAAAAAGGAAACGTAGACACGATTTTATTCCATTTATCAAAACATTTATAAAACTCGCAAGCAACGAAAAAAAAATCGGGAAAAAAGTGAAGCTAAAATGGATTTTCCCCTTCTAGCTCAATTCCACTTGGTTCTCTTTCTATGGCATTGTCCTTGCTAACCCCTGCCAATTCGTTGTAGCCTTCCTAACTAACTCGTAACTAGTTTTTCCTACTCTCATTTGCTGTTGCTATCAACTAAAGCGCGCTCCTGGGATTTTGCCAATACCGCATTTTGTAGCCATATATAACGAACCACCTACTCTCTCCCCCCCTCCAACCCTATGCCATCTAGTCAGACCGCTCGAAATACGTAGACAACGTTGCGGCAATTTGTGCACACCCACACCCACACCCATACACACACACACACACACATACGAATTGCCACACAAATACAAACAACGAGCAGAGACATTAATACCAAATGAAAATTGAAATTATGTCTATATACTCACACACACACACACACCCACACCCCATACACTCGACAAAGTTTGCCAGGGAGAAAAAGGAGGGCGGGAGACAGAGCAAAGTTGTGCCTCAACGCGCACAAACAGTTATTTTTGTGCCTCGAGGGCGTGCCAACGCCCCATCTCAATACTACCATTACCATCTACCCTCAATATACACAAACATAGACACAAACACACACACACACATGCAGACGCACGCATACATCTATAATCAATGATAATCCGTTGGCGTATTATAACCGCATTAACAGTTAGGCACGTTCAATACCAAATTCGTTACGTTTCGATAGATTTCATGCTCATTTCAGATAACAAAATATAATTGTGTACAATTTGTGTAGCATACTTTTCTGGGGGGGGGGGGACTGTGAAACTGTGGTGGCTGGTTGAATGATTGTGGCAAAAAGGAAATTGAATTGCAACCAGCAGTTTTTGTATACCATTTACTCCCCTCCCCCCCAAAAAAAACTGCCCGCAGTGTTGTTTGATAAAACCAAAAATCTTCATTATTTTTCCCACAGACATGCGTGCGGTTCATATACAATTTTCCTGTCCAAAAGTGACAGTGAAGCGAGAAATCAATGCCAAAATTGTGAACTGTAAACTGTAGTTGTGTGAGTGTCTTTCCGTTGATAACCACAAAATCAATCAAAAGGAAAAGAATCAAACAGTCGGCTAGCAAAAGGAAAGGCAAAATCATTATAAAATTGCCGCAAAAAGATAAATGACAGTTTAAAAGAGTCTAACCAAAAAAACCAAAACCAAAAAGCCACAAATTGGGCCCAACTGTTACAGTATATGCAAATTTAATTGGTTAAGAAAAAATCAATCAACTATAGAAACATTTATCATACAGACACTTAGCAAACAAACAGTTTGCTTCAATTAGTCAATTTCATAATCAATAAAATGTGAGAAATTTCATTGAAAAAACTCAAAGTTCAAATTGGCTGCTACAACATAGACAATACGTCTTTTATTGCATACTTTAGGGAAGTGTTTCATACTAATGACATAATTTGGATCACAACAATTGCTAAAATTTCTAATGTAGTTTTTAAGCATATTAAATTTTGTCATCAAACTGAAATTATGGCGTTAATTGGATCGAAAGACAATAGAAAAAAAACACATTGATAAGAAATGCTTTACTTAAGTATCTCCTTAATACTAATAACTTGCATTAAAAATTTTGTTAATGTTCAAATTAATATAAAAGTAGTTAAAAAAGTAATGTAAGTTAGTTAAGTAGGAAAATCTAATGATGGAATGTTTTGCCATTACTTTTGAGCTTCCACTTGAAGTTTTAATAAAATGATCAACAATCATAGAAACTTAGTAAATTTGCTCATTCGCTCTTTAGAGTCTCTTGAGTAATTGAACATTTGGTCATTAAGTTAACATTTCGACGACAAATTCGCCTTTCACATTCGGTTTGTTTTTGTTCGTTTTTATAGAACTCTTTATGGAGTTGTTGAATAACATCTTTGTTGGCTAACAAAATTTTGTTACTCACTCAGTCCTTTTACTATTTTGATTAAACTGAAAACTCTAAGCCAAGCAATTTGATTATCCACTAAACCAGCAACCACTACACCACCCATCATGCCCCTCAAGCTACATTTGGGAACCCGAAACTGCATTTAGTGCATAAATCCATGTCAAGGCGTGGGCGAAATTCAATTAGCCTGACATAATTCTATTTATGCGCTGACAGCTGGCAAAACGGGGCAACAAAAAGGGGTTTGCTCTATGCGGCAACAACCACAGTGACGACAACGACAACAACAACAACAGCAACTGCAAAAAATTTGACGACATCGGCAACGTTTTTGGGGCAACAACAACATGGAGTGGGGAAGCTGAAAAAGTCATAAATTTTCCAAAAATGGCAGCAGCACGTGGAAATTAAGTGATGAATACTTTAGGGCGCATAAAGTGCGGCGGTTAGAAGCGCTCAAAGTGAGTGTGTGTGTGTGTGTGTGTGTGTGTGTGCTAGTGTGTGGGTGGATGTGTCTATGTATGTGTAGTAGATTTAGGTCGCCATATAAATTGTAAAATCGCTGAAGCAAAACTCCCGGCCTGCAAAATATTAAAAAATATGGCAAACGTTGAACATTTTTGCCATCATACGAAGAGAAAGAGCTTACACACAACACACATACATACATAGACATTCAAACGTCATGTATATAGACATATATATCACTTGGATGCTTCGATGCGTAGCCAACGTGGCGTAAGCCCTTTTGGCCACTATTAAACCCAACCGCCGCCCGCTTTGGTAACATGATGATGCGCTAATCCAATTATTATCAATTCAGTGACAGGACGCCACGAAGGGTCCAGCCAGATCTCGGTTGCAACCCTAACAATGTTATAAATAAACACACAACCCTGGCCAACCCTATCGGCCACCCAGCTAGCCAGCCAGCCATCCAGCCAACTTCACTTGGGCCCCAAGCAAAATTTGATTGAATTTTTAAAATATAAATTGATTTGCGTCAAAGTTTCGTGATGGAAAATTGCAAAAATAATTCAAAAAGCCAACTCCTTAGCCCGCCCCTCCGACCATCTCGCCTCCTACATCAAAGTGAAGAAGATTCATTAAAAATGCATAAAGCTCTGTGATAAGACAAGTGGCAGGACTTAAGATATTGGTTTACCTACCTCAAGCTGAAATCAAAGTCAATTCAAACTCACTTCACTTTAAGCCAAGTCATAATATTTGTCTCACGCAAGCCTAAAAGCAAACTCCGCCCCAAGAAAAAGGAAGCTGCCAAATAATCTGGATGGCTTCAGGAGGTTTCTCCCCTTTTTTTTTTTTTTTTGCTTCTTCTTTATGCTAAAATCGATAAAGTAAATCGCTGAAGCGATAACATAATAAATTCTACATTTCATGCTCAACTACTTACAAACACACTCACACACACACACACACACCGCACATACACAAGAAAGAGGTGCTGGCATTTGGGAACATAAAGAAAAGGGCAGCACATAAATTTTTATGATATCAAATAGCGAACAAAAAAAAATAAAGCAAGAGAGGAGTCATGATTATAAAGCCAGTAAGCCCCCCAAAAAGTATGCAATGCAACAATCAATTTTTGCCTTTTTATTTGTTTGTTTGTTTGTTTGCTGAGCACATAATTCAACTCACACACACACTTACACTTACATCCCCCCACACACACACAGCAACAATGAGAGAGGTATAAGAGCCAACCCTTTTGTGTTAGAATGTCCTTTTTGGTTTGGCATGACAACTTGAACTCAACTTTTGCACTCAAAAGTTGGCCGCAACAACACAATGATATGACATTTGCCCCAAAATACCTTTTGATTATTGCGATATATGCACAAGTTTTATCAATGATACTCTGTCTACAGAAATAAGCGTGTACTTAAACATAAAATTGAAAAGCTGAAACATGTGTAATGCAACCTTTATGACTTTTTTTAGAAATCACTAAAATCTATTATAAAATCTTGTCCACTTTATTTTTTAAGAATCATTCAAATCTATCAAAAAATCTTAAAGGCCAAAGTTCGGATTTAAAATTAGCATCTTTTCTCAGTTTCTTTGGATTTTTGCTGTGTAACTTTGATTTAAAAAACCCTCTCCCACAATTTCACTCTGCCTGTACTCACATATTTGTGCTGAATTGTCATTTTTGTTTTTTTTTTTTCGTTTTTTTCTGTTTCTTAAGCACTTTCAACCTTTTGGCCGCATTGCCTGGCATTAAAATTTGATGACTTTTACTCCCCAACGATATTAGTGCGGCATTTTTTCAGTTTTCTCTCATTTTTTCTTTCGTTTCTATACCCTGCAACCATTAACCTAAAGAGCATATTCAGACAGTTCAAATGTATTAGTATTTGATAGAAAGATCTAATCGAAATATCTAAATCTCTTTTTAAAGAGAAAATGTTTGACAAGATATGTCAGCTTAGATAATTTGTCTACAGAAGTTCTTGTTTTTAAGAATTCACTTTTTTTCAAAGGGTATCACAAAGTCGTAGCTTTATAATTTAACTTTTCGAATTCTTTCTTTTAAACAGCCTCCCAAATTGTCAGCAACAAATCATATGAGGGCCATCAATGCCAACTCGCACCAACCATTAAGTACAGTCACCGTCAGTGACAGCAGCAGCAGCACAAGCATCTCGCACAAGCAGGAAAAGGAACGTAGGTACAGTCGACAGGCAAAATATATAGTTTTGTTATTGTCGTTATGCTTGTTTGGCACTTTTTCTTTTGCTTTTACCAAGTGAAACTTGTCTAGATTTTGATCAGGTTTGTAGGGTAACGCAGTTTCATCTAGTCTCCACTTATTTTTCTAATATTTGGCCCTTTTTTACTTCACTTAATTGCTGATACAGGCCACACATATATTTCAAAATGTCAAGTGAAAGGGCACAGAGAAAACAAAAAAAAGAAAAGGGAACGGGGTGTTAGAAAAGGACACATACTGAGGCTTAAGTGAAAGTGTTTTGGCTGCAAAGTCTGGGACATAAATTTTTATTTAAAAGCGGCCGCCGCAACATAGCAACAACAAGAAGCACGAGTTTATTACACTTTTACTTGTGGCTGGTTCTGGTCCTGGTTCTGACCAGGTCAGGTCGTTAGCATAGTTAACCAAATTTTGCTACGTGGCTTTGCCGTTGCCGTGGCAAACTAATTGAAAGTTAGTATGGCAGTTTTATTAACACTTTGTTAATTAAGTTAAATGCAATGGAAATTATTCTTTTACGTTGACTTAGTTAAAGGTATTAAGTCTTAAATTATAGTCTAGCCACTATAGCAGCAACTACTGAGAATGAAGAACAAAAACTAAAGTGCAAAGAGGAATGTAAAGGAAATTGGAAACTTTTAGCCAAAACTTTCTGACCTTAACAATAATTTACACTTACGTAAGAGTTCGTCCCCTTCTTTTGACTCGACCCTTGGTTAAGTCGTTGCGGTCGGTTAACGCGACAATAAAAAACACTTTAAAAAATGTGCCCATTGTTGGTTCGTTGGTTCGTTGGGAGAAACTTTTAATAAAAAAGCAGCAACATGGGGTTGCTCTTTCTTGTGCTATGGTGCTGCTTCTTTAGGGCTGGGGATGTTACCATAAAGTGAAAGTGCCCGAAACTTGGGCGTGGAAATTGCAATTTCTTTTGCTTCTTGTGGCATTTTGTTAGCAGTCGTGCCACATAGACGAGGAAGAATACGAAGAAGGCGTGCCGCATTGAGGCATTAATAACAGCAGCATTATTCACACCAAAACCAAAAAAAAAAAGGGAAGGTGGAGAAGTAGAGAAAACGGCAGAGGGAAGAGAGAGAACCACCATAGAGAAAGTGCGCCCCATTGTATGCTACGGTTTCTTTCGTTCTTTTTTTGTGTTTTGCTTTTTGTTTTTGTTTTCCGTTGTTGTTGTTGTTTTTTTTTTTTTGGGCTACTAAGCAAACTCTGAGACAGTCTCAAAGCCAAGTTAAGAGCAAGTTTTGTCTGCCTGGCAAGGCAACAACTTAAGCAACTTGCCTTCCTTGGGTGTTTTGTGGCCCAAAAGTTTATTTGCTTTATTTACGCTTAGCCAAGTTTCCTCTATGTCCTGTACGCCCAAGTCCTGTACCAGCAAGCAGCCATTTGCCATCCGCACCTCCAACCAACATTTTAGTACATTTTTTAACGCTTTAGCAAATTTTCAAATTTTTTATTGGCAAAACTTTGTTGGACCACGTATTTTAAATATTCAGACAACGACAAAAAAAAAAAACAAACTTAATAGACACAAATCAGTAGGCCACATGTTGTCCCATAACTTTTGACAGATACAACGAGTACAACAACATTTGGAGAAAGAATCAATAAAAGGAAAGGAACCTACATATAATAACTAAGAAAATCGCTAGAAAAATATACATTTTTCTCGCTAAAATTTCCTAAGCTTTTAATTTGTTTTTCTAATCAGTTGCCTTAGATACTTAGAAATTATTAAAGCCTAAACTCTTGCCAAGAACCAATTTCAATCTCATTTTGTAAAAAAGAGAAAAGTTCTCTCATACCTTTAGCTACAAATTCTATCTAAATTATATATAAATCTATTTTGTTTCTGTACTTTCCAGAAAAAAAAATCCCCCTTGGAAGGAAAACAATTTTTTACTCATAAATAAATCGAATTGCCCTTCTGATATTTCACCCTCATATTATATTTTATCATAACATTGTCATGCCTAGGATTTCCCCACTAAAAACAAAGAGGAGCAAAGTCTGATTAGGTTAAGGTAAGAGAGAGCAAGCGAGAGAATTGAGAAAATAAGCTTCTGCTAAGGTATTTTCCTAGGAAAGTCGTGAAGTCGGTAATACTTATTTAATTTACAAATTCTGTTTCATTTAATTTTCATCAGCTTTGAAGTGCCTGCGTTCAGCTGCTGCTCGCCTGTTTGTTGTTTGTTGTTATTTTGCTGCCGCATTATAAACACTTAATGGGCTCTGGCTGTGCACTCGACAGGATCTGGGTAAGTTGGCCTGCAGTTGGCCTCAGGCATCGGTTACTTTTATGAATGGTGGATGGAGGATGGAGGATGGAGGAGGCGGCCATGGACTCGGGGGCGGTACCCCAAGTTGGCTTTTGTTTATTTTTCTGAGCGATGTTGACAATTTGCGCGGTTGAGAGTGTCATTTCCGTTTTGCCTCCATCCACTTACTTGGGTCCTTTTGGTTTCCCTTTTGGGAAGGATATGCCTTAGCTCATTTAAAATGCATTGCGTTTGGTTACTTTAGCCACTTGTTATGGTTAATTTGATCGGCTCACTTCTCTCTTTCTCTCTCTCTCTCTCTCTCTCTCTGTCCTTCTGTCTCTCTCATTCCCTTCTTCTTCTTATCGTTAACCATCTATCTCCTGATGGCAATGACTTTATCTTATTATTCGCCTGATTGACCATAAAAATTGAACAGCATCTTGACCATAAAAAATGAGGCAAAAAAAAGAAAAAAAAAATGAAAAGTTATACAATTTTCACTGCTTTGATCTTTCTTTTACTTTTACCCGTAAACCTCCCTCACTTCCTGTCACCACAAACAACTAAAATATTGCCACTCCCTGGGGCATAATCCTTATAAATTGCTTTCACTATCGTCAAATATTTGCCATTCGCTTGTTAAGTTTTCTTTTTTTTTTTCGGTCACATAAAATTGCTTAATTAAATGAATTTATGTTTTATTACTTCATTTTCAGTCAGTCACAGGGGGAAGCTTGGGGCGGAGCAGCGGCATAAATATTTATTTATTCAGACGTGTCACGTAGTTCTCAATAAAAATAGATGTACGAACATTTCTTCTAATATTTTTCTCATTTTTTTTTTTTCTTTTGCTTGGCCTTAATTAGTGCCACAATTGCGGCAGGGAACAGACACTCGGCGCTCGGCGCTCAATGATGACAATGACGTTGACGATTGATAAGGGCAACACAAAAGGAAAGGAAAAGGAAAGGAAAGGCCATATGCGTGTTCTCGCATAACCAAGACCCTCGAAATGACAGGGCTCGACCATAAGCAAAGCAACTCACAAGGGTAGAAAAATCTAAGCAAGGGAAAAATGTCAAGAAAATTAGGCAGCATTTTTGATTTGATATAGGTGGAATATTCTAGGAATGTACATACAAATTTGCAGGGGCGTAGCAAGAGGGATGGGAGTAGAAAGATTTACCGCAATAGCAGACGGTAACTCAAATATAAATATTCTCTAATAATTCTAATTCTAATTCATTCCAATTCCAACTTAAGTTAACCATCATAACTCTAATTGACTACATTCGTAACGTGTTTTGTTTTCGTGTTTTTTTGTTTTTTTTTGAAAAGGAATAACGAAAGCCAACGGCTGTGTTTATGTTTTCTGGATAATTTGTAAACATTTTTCAAGGAAAAGGAAAGCCTTAGGCAACCTTAGGGCAAACCAAAATCAGACAAATATCAAACAACGCCCACATAACCAGCAAACGCCCATCGAGCAACACCAACGAACACCACCACGAACATTAGGAGCAGACAGACAGACAAAACAAAGTTTTGTGTTTGCCAGTTGCCTATTGCCACACACACACACACACACACACTCTCTGTTACACACGCATGTTGTCTGCGCCTTGTCTGGGACTAACGGAAAGTAAAAGGAAGGAACAACTCACTTAAGAGTTGGAAACGCACGCACCCACCTGGCAAAGATTTATGTGGTCCCCAAAAAAAAAAGGTGCGCGCCAGGCTTAAACTAGACAGAGAGAGAGAGAGAGAGAGAGAAAGCAGCAATAAGCATAAATTTACGAAAAACCCTTTTGCATAAGTAGAAGGACGCAGGAAACATGCACCCACCCGTGGGGCGACTCGTTTTGCGGTCAGCCTAATTAGTCTGCCATTAGCAGTTAGCTATGTTAGAGTATCTATGAGATACTTTTTTTTTTCTCTCGCTCTTTGTGGGCTGACATAAATTCTGTTGAAGGGTTCTTCATATCGGTTTTCATTTGTCTGCGGTTCCTGTAAATGCATTATTAATGAGGCTGCTGTTTTTATTTGAATTCATTTTTTCTCTCCATCTTTTTTTTTTTATTTTATGGTTGAACTTTTGATTTATGTGTGACAGTTAATTAGAATCTCAATTTGCTGCTCCAATTGTTGCTGTCTACTTTTATGTGTGCAATTTATATTGATTTCCCTTTGATACCCTGTGCAAAAGGAGATGAAAAAAAGTCCAATAAGAAATAAACAGACTACAGTCTGTTAATGAATGGAATATCCTGCGAAAGTCTATGCCAAAATTGTGTTTCCTTTAAGCGTAAAATTATAATACAGGGTAACCACAAGTTGTTACCTCAGCCTTTTGATGCAGAGAACTCTTCCTCTTTACAAATATATTTACATATTGTTCTGTATAAATCAAGATACGCAGATTTTTTCGCTGACAAATGCACAAAACTGTGTACGTACGTGAAAAATATGTGCAAATATTTTACAAAATAATAACAACGTCTATATAAACAGGCAAATGCGCTTGTGGTAGATGGAAAAAATAAGATACATAGTATATAGAAATTATTAATGAAAAAATTGCCTGCACAAAAAAAAAACAGGTAATTTTTATGAATTAATTTGTCTGCCCGGAGAGAGAGAGAAAGAGGGCAAGCGAGGGAGCGAGAGACAGAGAGAGAGGCAAATGTAAATGAAATCATTTATTACATAAACATAAGCCAATTTGTATTCAATTCATTGTTTCTGTATTCATGTACCTGCAGGTGAATTGTATTCATTTATTTTTTCTTCTTTAAATGAACTAATTAAATGTATTCCACTTATGCAATTCATATTTAATTGAATTTAATTCGACCAGAGAAGCTTACAAAACAAATTACGCAATTTATTTGTAATTAGCCTAGGCTAATTTATGCCAAATTACTTTGAATTTTACTCCAGTTTTTTTCCTGTTTTTTTTTTCAATCTCATTCTCTGTCCCTTTTTGCCAAATCGTGTAGGGCAACCGCAGGTTGTTGTTAAACCAGCATATAAATATAATTAATTAAACATGCCACCACATACAGGAGAAAAAAGAAAGAAAAAAACAACAACAACAACAACAGCTGAATAATAAAATGGTAATGCAAAATTAATGTTTCATAAATGCCAAATTAAAAATTGGGTTAAATCCGTTTAAAATGACAAATAACAAAAGTGGGAATATAATTACAAAGATAAAAAATTTTAAATTTCACGTAGAGAATCCAAGAGAACAAGTCTCCGACTCGACTAGGAGTTATCGTGTAAGGTGAGATTCTTTTGGTAGCAGAATATTTCAAAGGATAGTCAATTGAAAGATTCAAAAGAAAGCATAAGTTTCTATTGTATACAAAAAGATACTCTCTGTCTAAGGACTCCTTTCTCAAAGATTCAAATTCTTATTTTAAGCCAAAGATTCCTTTCTTCAGCCTAGCTATTTAAACTACACTTTTATGTCAACTAATGGGTATACTTGTATGTGTACCATGAAATTGCCTAGAAATTGTTTAAAAATATATTAAATTAAAAAAATGTTAAAACGCAGACTACATAATAGCAAGTATCGAGGGGCGACGAAACCAAAACTGACATTATATCAAATTTCATTCATTAATTTTCATTTGGCTAGGACCGCGCCTGTCTGGTTTCTAGTTCCAGCTCCATCTCCGATTCGGTACGAGGCGATGCTTTGCTTGGCTGCCTGGCTGGCTGGCTGGCTGTCTCCTGTTCGCCCCTTTTGTAATACGAAACCTGAGCCCTGTTTGTTGTCTATTTTGTGTTGTCTAATCATGTATGAATGAATAATGACACGAATTTGACATGGCACAAAGCGTGTAGAAAAAGAGAATGAACAACATAAAGAACATGTAGACGGGAAATTTATTCATGCAAGTAAATGCGGCAAATGGAAAAATGAAAAGCGAAAAAAAAAAAAAAACCTAAAGAAAAGACGAAAACAAAATTTCTGAAATTTGTTTGCTGTGATTTTTCCTTGTCCCCACACAGAAACACACACACACAAAGACAAACGACGACAAGTAAAAATGTGGACAAGTTTCAACTTACCAATGCAAAGGGAAGGGAAAAATTGAGGGGTAAAAGTGGCTTAGAGCATGACAAAATGAGATACGGTCTGGGCGTGGTTCGACTCTAGAGGATCGTCTCTGCTTTTAATTACAACACTTTAAGTTTTAGCCGGACTAAGTAGCGGAAAGTGCTTGGCAAAAGTATCTGCAAGTGCTCAGTCTTCAACCCTCCCCCTCCTTACACCCTACACTATGCATAGTGCGGCAAGGCAAAAAGGTAAAAGCAAAAGCGCGCTAAAGGAATAACAACAACAACAACAACAGCAGCAGCAAAAAAATTTACATTTATTATTAATGTACTTATGTATGCAGCAGCAGCAGCAGCAAAGATGAAAACCTGTAGGGGAGCGAAAGTTGAAGCAGCCCTAAGATGTATGCTATGATTTTTTTCTCTCTCTCTGTCTATCTCGTTGGCATTATGAATTTGTAATGGCTTTTGTAACGCACAGGGAAATGCGAAGGAGAGAGACAGCATTGAAATTGCCAAGATCTTTGACTATATATTTCAGAATGAATGTTCTTAAATTCTATTTAAAAAATGTTCTGCCAACTAGAAGACGAAACACTTTAAGCAAGAGCAAAACAATGTAGCACCCTCCTCCAAAGTACTTCATTTTCTTTCTTCTTCATCTTTTCTTTTATTGCTCTTAGACATTTGCCTTATGTTTTTCAGTGTCTGCTTTTTCTCACTCTATGAGTGCGTGTAAAAAATTACAAACATTTTAAGTTTGTTATGACTGAGCGGAGCTCTAAAGAAGACAAGAAAAAAAATAATAAACGAACTCATGCCAGACAAAAAACTCTGCAAAGTGAGTGTGAGTATGTGTAAGTGTAGCTGTGTGTGTACATGTGTTTTGTGTGCATAAAATATTATATGAAATTTATGGGGGGGAGGGCGGGTAAGGAAACAAAGAAAAGCTTTTTATAACTTATTATTTGCCGAAACGCAAAATTAGGCATTACATTTTAAATGAAGGCAACAAGTTGAATTGAGTTGATTTCAGTTCAGTTTGGCTAAAAGCTGAAACTGAAACAATAAAATATAAGGCGTGAAAGTGCCGTCGGCTGAAACATTTAACACCAAACTAGTATAAAAGCACGCACGGCTCGTTGCCCCTTTTGGCTGCCACACGGCACAAGTTGAAACTGGCAACCCGTCGAGCAGGCAGACGAGGGCAAGGGGGGCAGATTGGATAATTGCCCCAATGGTCGTACAATGGCACAATGGCAATTAACCACGAGAATGACGAACATTGGCAAAAAAGGTAAGCGGGGGGGGGGGGGGGGGGGGGGGGCGAAAAAGAAAACCCTAGGCAGGGGGCCACACAATGCAGCGCTGCTTATGCAAAAACCCCAAATTGCACAAGGAAGTTGCTGCCCCTTTTGGGTGGGATGAGGTGTATAAATGAAAAGACATCCGCCCATTCCTCAATCAACTTGCTGTAACTGAGTTAATTTACAAGCAACAAGAGAACCCTATTAACCTAACCAATACATTTATCTATAACTACACTTAAAAAAAGCCAGTAAGAGCATTTACGGCTTATATCTTCACTTGGCTAATATAAATTTAAGTCAAAGAATGAAATCTTTAGACCAGTAAGATTATTAATTATTAAGGCGTTATTGCCCATTAAAATCTTCAGGGAAATCTTTGTCTAACTATAATTAGAATTAGAGATATCTGTTTTCCAGACAAACTTTTATAAAGATATCCAAATATAGAATATTGGAGGTGTTCAGTGAAATGAACTTTGACAAGTTAATTTGCTCAAACTTATCGCCATTTTATGAAGTTCTGCTACGAATCGTAGGTAAGAAATTATATAAAAAACAAAAACAATAGGACATAACTTCATCTCCCCCAAACCCCTCCAAATGGTCGCCAAAAACCATAGAGAATGCTATTTTAGTGACCTAACCCTTTTTAAAGGTTAACATATTTCGTCTTTTGAAAATGTTTTAATTTAAAACAAACAACTCCACAGAAGAAAGTTAAAGTTTTTTATTTAATTTTCAAATCATAAAACTTTTAGGCCGTTTTAATGCCTTTGCAAAAGGGCTTTACTGTTTCGAATAAAAAATGTGTAACGCATAGATGATTTTTTAGACAGCTGCTCTCCTCTGAGATTCCCAAAAAATTTAAATATGTAAGAAACCCGAAGGTCTTGAACTTGATCTTTTAAGAAACGCAAAAGAGAGCATTTTATCTACTACATAAATTTTTGTATAAAGTCGAAAATTTGGATTATTTAAAATGTCTACACCATTTCAAACAGTTTCTTTAAGTTGTATTATGGTCTTTAGCTTAGTTAATAACTAATTAAAAGACAAACTTCTATTAAATTTGATGAAATCAGGATAAATATATTACATCATTGAATCATATAAAATGATGGAAACAATAAATAAGCAAAAGAAATTGAACCGTTTCTCTGGCTTAGATTTGAGGTAAAGAAATTAATTTGTCTAAAACTTTATAAAGAAATAAAAGAGAGAGAATATAAACCTTGTTCATAAGGATATAGACAAACATATATAAAATATAAACTTTTGCATATCAAATTATTCATCTAACCATAATTAACTCTAAGAAATTCTCAAATCTTTAAAAAAGAGAGAAATGAATTTATTTTCAAACTGTGTTAAAGTTCTAAAGCAGATCATTAAAATTGAATTGTTAATCTAAAGCAAAAAACTATGCATTTGGTTAGTATACATTTTGCGTGGTGCATTGAAAAGCAAGTTGCAAGTCAAGTCCTTGGCCTGGCCAACAAACCAAAAAAAAAAAGGGAAATTTAAAATGCAATTGCAAATGCAACATTTCATTTTTGGCCGAAGCTTTTGTGAATTGGTCTCAACAAAAAAAAACCATTGGCAAGCCATAAAAAAAAAAAAACACGAAACGCGCACAAGAAGGGGAAAACAAATTTTGCCGGAAAAACTTCTTCGCGAATGTGTATATTGAGAGCTAAGCAAAAAATGTGAGGAAAGCAAGAAAAGCAAAAAAAAAAAGAATAAAACAACCGAAACAAATATGCAACAGCAGGAAAACCAGCAGCAGGCAGAAAAAAGCAAAGAAACTTTATTTCAGTTTCAATTTGCGATAAAAACAGCGACAACAGTCGCCTGGGCAGCCAGCAAATGAAATTTAACAACTAGACGAGAATGAAAACGAGACTGAGAATAGGATTGGGAACGAGGCTGGATGTGGGTGTGGGCTTTGGCATTGGGGATTGCAGATTGGGTTGGCGACTCGGGACATTTGGGGGCGGCGACACAAAAGATGAACAAGAAAAGAAATGCATTTCAGTTGCTTTCTTTAGTTGTTTCTCTAGTATTATTTTTTTTCTTATTTTTCTGTCGTTTTTTGTAGTTTTAGTACATTCATAATAAATTTTTGCTGAGGCACTCCTATGTCGACCTCCTTCGACAGGCTGAGGGCAGGCAGGACATACTCTCGCACAAAAACAAAAGAAAAATAGTTGTATATTTTCTACATTTTCCGCACTCCCCACTTCTGTCTCTCCCTCTCTCTCTGGCTAGCTGCAAGCAGTTGAAATGTAACGGATGTTAGAGCTGCGCACAGAAATTTATATGTATAAACAGGATATGACAGGCAGCAGGAAGCCGTTGCCCTTTGGCCCACAGCCGAACCTCAACTATCTAGAACTCCCACAATCCACAACCCGCAACCCCCCAACTCCCATTCCCTTTGGCAAGTGCAACGCTAAGCTTTTTTGCTGCTTGAATTTTAATGCCAACTGCCATGTCGGATCCAAATGCTTGGACTTGGGCATGGGCTTGGGTTCAGAGTTCGGACTGGGACACGGGCTCGTTGTGAGGCTTGGATTTGGAGAGTTGGAGCTTAGCTCGGCCTGCCCGTTGGCTTAACTAAACGGTTATCAAGGGAAGTGTGTTTTAAGCTAAAGTGACAAGGAAAACATTTGCCGCCGACGTCCGTCCGCCGGCTCTGGCTACTGATATTTTTCATAGTTTCTCAAATGCATTTCCTTGCGGCACAACACTCAAAGTTATCGATAGAAATGTTTCTCTTCTCATTTCTTTCTGTAAAGGATGTGAAATATAAAACGATTTCTATTTGAAAGGTGTTTGCGGTCGTGCATCCTGGAGACATGTTCAATATAAATGAAAATGAAAATGAAAAAGGAAAGCAACATCAACATGAAGAAAATCTTCTTTATGGGCATTTATTTATATATTTTTTTCGATTGTTTCTCTAATGTATTTTATTCTCTGCACACTTTAAATGATTAACTATTAAACTTACTAGCCAAAAGCTATTTATTAACTATTCTTCTCTCTCTCTCATTGAATGACTTTATCTATTGACAAATTGCTATAAATTTCCAAATCGATTTTCTGGCTATGTTTTAAACATATAAATTTATCCATTAGTGTGTTTATTAAGCTTATAGAATAAGTATTATGCAAGACACAGAGAGCTTAGTTATAGATAAATCACGTATACGCAATGGTTGCAACTCAAAGAAGGATAACTATAAATTATTAATTTTATGCCATAAACAAGTGCAAAAACAGAAGTCACAAACAGATGTATGAGAAACCACAGAAAATGTCACCCCAGAGACAGGGAAAGAGAGAGAAAGAGATGGCAGATGCATAAAGGATAAGTAGAATGTCATTTTAATTGCTCACTTAAGCACTTTGCCATCGCAAAATATATGTGACATATATTTTGTGTTTGTATTGAAAATCTAGAGATAATATTTATGAGACCAAAAACTGAAATAATAATAATAATAATAATAAACTTAAAGTGGAATGCATCAGAGTAAAAATCAAAACATCAAGCTGAAATTTCGTTTCCCTGTGCTTGTTGTTTCTGTTGTTGTTGTTGTTGTGAGGAAAGGAATCGCTTTAGCTTCAACGACTTTATCCAATTTCTTGTTGTTTTTACGCTGAGACCAGCATATAGCGCATAAGCACGTACAAATCGCATTTCTTAGGCTCCTTTGCCTTACTCTCCTTACATTGGCTGCCTGCTTATCCTTTTTTATTTGCCTGTATGTATGTGTGTGAGTTTGGAAGCCTGAAAGTATGCTATGCTTGTTTAGCTGTCAGATTTACTTGTCTCTCACTCTCGCTTGCTGTGTCTTTCTTTCTATGTGTGTGTGTGTGTGTGTGTGATTGTGTGTGTGTGCTATAAATCGACAGCTAAATCTGCAAAAAACATGATAAGACAAGCGACATGCCAATGCGGCCAAAGGCATCAACTTATTTCTCTATCCTTTTCCATCTTCCTCATCCTCCATTTATCCTATTCCCTATGCCCACCGCCTGCCTGGCTTGCCTGGCCTGCCTACACATTTTGATTTAACCCAAAATAATAACAACAACAAAATCCAAATGTTTAGGCAACTTGCTGCGAAATTGCTTTTCGATTTATTTTTATATGTCTGCCAAGTTGCGAGCATTGTGACAAATTAGTCTTTAGATTTTTTTTGCCGCCGTCGCCTCTTTTCGCTTTCCCCTTTCCCCTTTCCGCTTGCTGCTTTTGCTTCTTCCTTCTACCGCTGCTGTTTGCTACTTCCACAAATTATAAGATTGATATCAAAACAGAGACATGTGCTCTCATTTCATCTGAAGATTGAGTAGCAAAGAGATAAACATTTCTCTCATTGCCAATAGTTGACCTAGAAAACGATGATTGTTTGCGTGTGTTTTTTTGCGTTTTCTGTTGGCCCAAAACTGTTCCAAATTTAAGTTTTTTTACTCAAATTTATGATTTGTACTTCCGCTTAAACATTTGTTTTGTTTGACATTATTATATAAACAAGAAGTAAATAATTTTTAAAGTCTTAAGCCTCTTGGGATTTCTTAGCATTTTTTTACCTACATTTTTAAGGATCCCAAATTGCATTATAAATGTTTTGTTTATTCCTCTTTAAGAATAATTGCAAAATTAAGCTAATTAATTTGGCAAACGAATATGAAAAACTCATTATTATTTATTGTAGACGTGTTAAATATTCACGTGTTTTGTTTTTTCATTTAATATATTCTTAACTAAATTATATCAATCGTTTTCGATGAACTAATTTAATTGCAATTAATTTGATTATTTTTTCTATGGACTGCACATAAAAGGCACATCGATCCAAATCATATACAAATAATTACACTTTTAATTTGCTTTGCATATATTTATGCGACTTACCCAAAGTTTTGGTCCATTGTGCTGTGGGTCGCCAATCTGGATAATGTTTGGGAAAGAGTTCGCGTGTCCAATATGTATGCAGGACCACCTTATAGACGGCCAGGCGATCTAATGTGCAACCGGTTAGAGGTGCTGGTTGTGTGGCAGCTGGAGGCGTGCTAAGTGTAGGCGTGGCTGAAACTGTTTCAGTTTCCTCGACATCGTTGATGTTGTTGTTGTTGATGTTATTATTATTGTTGTTGTTGTTGGTGTAGTAGTAATTACGATTGGACGATAAGGAGGACGATCCATAGCCACTTACCGAGCCCAAGCCAGAGCCCAAGCCTGAGCCCGAGAAGCGATAATTACCATTCGCATTCGCATTGGAATTGAAATTTGAGTTTGCTGTGGCAAAATTGATGTCCCCCATGGCTGCTGATGCCGCATCCTTTGGTTGCTGCTGTTGCTGCTGCTGCTGCTGCTGTTGCTGATTGCCCACGGTGTAGGCATAAATAGCCGGATTGGAAATGAATGAGGCGCCATATCCATAGGAGGAGCTGCTGCCCATGCTGTTGGTCGGTTGGGCAGTTACCACACTCAGGCAGAGTCCAATCAGAAGCAGCTGCTCTAGCATGAGCTTCGTTTTGGGTTTCGCTTTCATTTTGTCTTCACAAACAAATAATTTTTGTGGCAAAGTTAATTTCCCTTTTTCCCCTTTCCCACTATGTACTTCTTCTTGGGTTTTCTTTGATTTGCTTTTCTTTTTCGGTTATGTGCAGCCGGCTTTGTAGGCTATTTATAATTAATTGAATATTTTCCACTTCACATTTGTTGCCTTTGCGCCGACTGCTTAAAAATAAAATGCCTTAAAACACACACACTCCAAACACACGCTCACACACAAGTTCATATACGAATTTTCATTTTTATTTTTATTTTTGGTTTCCTTCTTTCTATGCCTTTCTTTTATATATATGTACGTTAATTTTGTTGTTTGTTGTTGCTGTTGTTTTGGCGCGTATTATTGAGAATCTCTGTGTGAATTGAAAAATTGTGAGAAACACAATTTGAGAACAATCTTCTTTTTTTTTCTATTTTTGTCACCCAAAATCAACCGACTGCGTGCAAAGTTCGTTGCGTACTGAGCAAATGTTGCGGCAGTCATCCACTGGCAGGGCCAAAGAACGCGATATCAAGCAGCCACTGTGCAGTGAGACAGACAGAGAGAGAGAGAGAGAGAGCGAGAGAGTCAGAAGAGGCCAAGAGGCCGAGAGAGAGAGAATACAAAGGCGATTTGGGCTTTTTCTGCTATGTTGGGGAAATTTTCATTCTATTCAACATAAAAAACAAATGCAAAAAACAGCCTGTTGAGCCTTGAAATGCAAATTTGCAAAAACAAATTGGTAAAACAAAAAAAAAAAAATGTTAAGAAATAAACGATACAAATCTGTTTATAGAAAGATTATGCCAATGTGTGAGTAATAGATTATTTAAGCAGATTTTTAAAGAATTCATCTTGCTATATAATCTAAGAAATTGACATAACAAGCAGAAGTTGATCAGCTGATTCGATCAGTATAATGTTTACCCTAAAATAAAATGCCTTAGAATCTTAAGTAGATATAGTAAAATCTAAAAATCATATAGAGCAAATGGAGAAAAAAGCATTTGTCACATTACAAACTTTGTTGAATGTAGATGAAAATTAAAATATTAATTCCTTTTCATATGATAACATATAACTTAAAGTTGCATTCCAGTTTAAGCTGTGAAACTGACTAAGAACAGCATTAGACTAGCTCCCAATGGCCTGTTACTATTGACTTATCGGCCTTAAATCATATTACTACACATTTCCATCTTGGGCAACACTAATGAAGCAGATTGTATCCAATTTATGTACCTAAGTATTTACTTATGTATTTGTATATCAATAGGATAGTTAAGTATATATATATATATCTATGTGGTATGTACATATGTAATTATCTCTGCATTGCATTTGCCACTTGCCACCCTTTTTGCCCAGTCGAATGGGCACGACTATCGAATGCATTTGTAAGTATTTGTGGCCTGTCCAAACAATGAGTACAATTTCCGATTAAAATCAATTGAAGCACTTTAATTGCTACAATTCAATTAAACTACATACAAGCTAATGGCAATAACAACAACAGCAGCAGCAACAAAAAACACAAACAACAACAACATAAAACAATGACAAAGCATACTATTGATTTTTCTTTTCTTTCCCCATTTATTTTTCTTGTATTGCGTTTTTTTTTTTATGTAGGTGGAGTTAGGAAAAATAAAGTTTCTGTTTTCTTTTTGGCATTAAAGTTGACAAAAACTTTGAAATAATTTAGAGAGCTAGATATAGACAGATGCATTAGATATCTTTTAATTTAGATAGATTCTGTTATCTATGATAATCAATGTCAATTCCATGTCACTTTCCTAACTCAAAATAATTCTATTCCATAATCCACTTTAGGCAATTTTTCATATGCTCTCTTAAAAGGGGCATCAATATTCTAGTCAGTTTGCTTTGCGAATTGCAAATTTATTTCTGTTTTCACATTCATAAATTTGCAATGTCTTTTCAGTATGGTTTATATCAACGATGTCATTCATCTTTTGCACTCGATTAATGTTATCGTTAATTTGTCCATGCATAAACTTAATAATGATAGATATATCTTTCCTCCCCTAGAGCAATTACCATTACCCTCGAAATGGTTGGAAAGTCCTTTTGTTGGCCTCCTCCAAAGTTGGCACCACAATTATGTTGCACTTAAATGATTTTGTACGTGTCCTGTGTGTGGATCATATACATAGCTCTGGTTCAGTTCGGTTGGTTTCATTTTGAGTTTTGATGGAGTCCGAGTATGGGTCCATGTCCGAGTCGGAGTCCGAGTCCGAGTCCGAGTCCGAGCCCTTCGACACGCTCGCGTGCTTTTGTATGTAAATTATGCGTGCGTGAAATTTATTGCAGTTAATAATAATTGTCCATTTACTCGAATGGCGACCACAGCCGACAATGTTGTTCCCAAACCTCTCTCCTCTCTCCTCACTCTCACCCTTCTCAGTCGGTTGTCTGTGTTCACTTGTGGTCAATTATAAACGACAATTCGCTATTTGTCTTAGACAGAAGTCAGATCCTTTGGGGAATGGGCTGCTTTAAATGCTCGACCATTAGTGAAGATTTTCAAGCATTTTGTTTTGTTCTATGTTTATGAGGTGTTTATGTTTATTTGTTGTGTGTAATGTATATTAAGTGTGGATTATATTATAATTTGGATTTATCTATTTCAGAATTCGTTTCAAAGTTCGATCAAGATATATGCCAATTGATAAATAAAATATACATATATATGTATATATGTATTATATATATGGAAAATGGTTTATGATATAGCAAACGATTTCAATTCAATTTGAATTATAAATTTCAAATTAATTTTAGTACACAAATTTTATGGGGAAATTCTCCGAACAAAAACTTTCTCTCATTGAGAAGTCTGCAAAGGCAATTTCTGCGCAAGTGTCAACTCTCTTCTGCTCTCTCTCTCTCTCTCTCTCCGGCTCACACTTTCTCTTTGTGTGTCTATTTGATTTCCCAGTATTTTCTCACCTGAACAATATTCTTCAGGAATATTCATTCAAAATGCTAAAATACGAAATATTCGAGGAGGAGGGGCGGAGACAACAGTAAATACTCGTAGACATTGGATTGATATGAATCCGGATTTTGGTATACGGATTTGTTCAGTGTCTGCAAAAATGCCTAATAAAGTTGACATTTGCCAAATACAAAAACGAAACGCAGACGTGCAGACAAACAGGAGCAACTGTCATCCCATGACCACCCACTTTTTCCACTTCTTGGCCCTCCCGCCTCTGTTACACACCTGAACTGACTGGCTGACTAGCTGGTGATGCTGTTGCTGCTGCAGTTGTTGCTTTTATTGAAAGTTGGAAACACAAAAGCAACCAAAATGCAGCCACATCATGTTGATAGTCCTGGCATACGTATGTATGCATATCCTCCACCAGGACGATGGCGTCGAAATTTGCATAAAAACTATGCATGTGTTTGCCAGCGTTTTTCTTTACCATCTTTTTTTTTTTACAATTCTCTTCTATTTTTTGTTTGTTGTTGCTGTTGTTGGCCATATTGTGATATTGTTGTTGTTGTTGTTGATTTCACAAATAAAACCACTCAAAATAAATGCAACCACACAATGTGGCACAGCAACAAAAACCAAACAATATGCTTTACTCACAAATGAGGTTTAACAATTTTGCTCTATTTTTTTTGGTTTGATATGTCAACCAAAAATGGCAAAAGTATTCAAATCTCTACCACAGGTAAAATACATCAACTAGGAAATTTCCGTAACGGCATTTTGTGTGTGTGTGTTGTTGTGTGACTCTTTATGATTTTACCATTGCGTTTTTTCCATTAACAATATTAAAGTCAACTAATTACTAAGACAATTAGAATTCGTTTTCTTCTCGCTTTTAACATTGAGTATGCTAAGACTGGATCTATGAAAAGTTTAAAAAGGACTCTAAAATCCATGTGTAGAAAATAGTTAAACAAAGTAAACTCAATTTTTTTTTTTTGAGGTTTTAGTTGTGTAAAATAAAAGATTTTCTTAGTGAACCTTGATTATATAGAGATTTCTGGTTGTCCTTAATATAGATGTCTATGTTATATGCCTAATGTGAAGCTGAACAAGGATATACTAACTAAATCTATATAATTTATGTCGGATTATAACAAATAACTAGAAGCGTTCATATGTTAGGAATCAGTGTTTAGAAATCGAAGAACTCAGTTGATAGGAACCTAATTAAAAAAGTTATCTAATGTATTATAGATAGAAAAGCCATCGATGGCTCTCTAGGAACGATCGGTCGAAAATTGAGTTTTAAAACAATAACTTTGTTGTTTTCCATAGGGTATTAGAAAAAAACATAAAAATCTTAAATTGCTTTATATTCAAACGTCCTTGCCAACTTCATTAAGATCGGACTACTATATCGTTCCAAATTTTAAACTTTCTTTTTTTTCACGTGATTGTTAAAAACTTCTGATTTGTTAGATTAATATACTCCTTTTTTAATACCCTTTAATATACTGTGACCAATTTAATCAAGATCAAATAACTATATCATTTTGTTCCCATGGGACCAATCGGCCCGAAAATCAATTTCAGCAAATGTGCCAGCTTTTTCGACTGTTTTTTTGCAAGGGTATACAAACTTCGATTAGCCCGGCCTTCTGGCTTAAAAAAAAATCTTTATAATTGTATCTAAACTAATTCTATTAAAAACAATAAATAAAAAAGCCAGTCTTATAATTATATTATTTAAGGTCAAAGTTTAAGCAGTAGAATAAGATTTTTGTTTTAACATTTTTCGCATGCAAACCAGATTTCATGAACAATATCAATATAATACTTGTTTGTCTATATTCCGATCTGTCTAAAAAGCAAAACCTTATTAATCAATATCTAAAGAGTAAAAAACAACAAAAAAAATTTTTAAAATTATTAAATGATTTGTTTCTTTTTGATGTCGACTAAAGCAAATAATTACAATTAATTGTAAACTGTCCAATTAAAAAGCCTCAATGAAAATTAAATGGCCAATTTAAACATTTTTTTGCGATAGTTTTTCAAGCCAAAAAAAAAAGAAGAAAAACATTTGCAATTAGTTACAACTTTCGCTAGATTTTGTTTGTGTTTTTTCGCATATAAAATGTAAAATAATTCGAAAGTTTTTATTCTGCTGAATTTGCTAAGCTCATAAATGAATAATTTTTCCATAATTATGGGCTATATTAACTTCTCGGTAAAGCCAACTTCAAAAACATATTAAAAAAAAAGTGAAAGAAATGTTGAGCATGAAAAATGTTTAATAACGGTAAATTTAATAACCACACACACACACACACACACACAAACGGGGACAAAGGGCATACAAAAATTCAGGTGAAACCTAAGTAAACGCAAACAGTTTTCGCAGCTCGCGACTTCCACTCCCTTTCCTTTCCCTCCTTATCTTCCGCCCCCATTCAACTTTTCGTTCTCACTGACTCTTGGCGACCTCTCGTTCAGGCACTGTGCGTGCATTTTAATGAAATGACGACTGATTTAAGGCCAGAGATGCAGGTGAAGCAGAGTAGCGGAAGGGGGGAAGATAGTGGTGGTAAGGGGGGTGGCAACAGGTATAAGTTACATTTTCATAGCATACATTTTAGCTGCGCAAAAATGCGTTATGCATGAGCACTTGCCGTTAGCAGGAGCACGAAAAGTGCAGGAGCTGAAAGCCAGAAGCTGACACAGTTAGGCATAAAATTATAACGGTCCGACAGAGATGGAAATAGATGAGTTAGATGGCAGAAAAGGTAGACACAGAGCAAAAGACAGATAGACAAACTGTCTGACAGACACACACAGACAAACAGATAGACACAAGAGAGGGAGAGAGAGAGAGCGAGAGCGGGGGTGGGTGACGGAAAAAGAGTCAAGGGTGCGTGCTGTGACTACATTTAATGACTTTTCCTTTTACGGCTCTTTAATTTGACGTCAAAAAGCAGCCAGCAGGGGATGTGGTCCAACCGAAAAATTTATGCAATTAATGTTGCACAAATGTTTCAAAATGCAATTCCTTTCCCCAAACGGCACCCCTCCACCATCCACCCTTCCTTCTTTTTCGTCGCATTTCGAATGCACTTTGACACTCTTAAAGAAGAGTGCCAAAAAGGAAAAACAGAAAAATAGAAAGCATAAAAGGAAAGCCAACTGAGAGTAAGAGTAGAGAAGAGCAGAGAAAAATATACCAAATTAGCTTTTGCACAAAGTGAAAAGCCAACGGGCAAGCAAAGGCATTGGCCAAAAGTGACAAGGACTTTGGGATTGGTTTAGTGGCTGCTACGTGACCCTGCGTTTTAATTAAGCGCAGCGTGAAAACCGACAATGGCAAACCCTCCTCACCTCCGCTCGCCTACCCAGCCACCAGGCGCCCACTAAACAACAACAAAAAAAAAACTTCCGACCCCAAAAATTGCAGGCGGAAGTAGGCATCCAAAATAGAATTATTTGCTTTCGGCAAGCTAGCCCTTCTCTCCTTCTACTTTTCCTTCTCCTTCTCCTTCTCTCTCTTCCTACACGCCCATTTGCGGCTTTGTTTATTGCACTCGCGGTTTGTTTCAGTTGTTGTTTCTGAAATTGAAGCGGGCAGCGCCTGTAAATGGTAACAAACATGGACAACATTCTGTCATCTGCGGTTATCCAAAATTGTTTGTATAGTTGTTGCACTGAAAATTACCTGCCATATATTAAGTTGTTACTGCAACCACAGCGCCAGAGAGAGAGAGATAGAGAGAGAGGAGGGGGGAGGAGACATAGGGAAACGATCAAGCCAAAACGTTGAACTAACTAAAATTCTTAAGCCTCTCTATAGACAGGCGAAATGAAAATGTTGAGTTGCTTTAGCAATTATCGATAATTATCTAAAAAATAATCTATGCAGAAATAGTTTATAAACTAAAAATGTCATTCCGTACATAAAACATTTAAGCTTATAATAGTTTTGTATATAATACTCGAACCCCCCCTGCAAAATACTCTCTAATCAAAATGGTAAAAACTTCAATTTTGTCATAGTTTTCATTTAAAGTGTCAAACTCATTCGAATTAGATTGGATTTTGTCACACAAATGCATTTCAATATGCATAAAATAAACGACGCTTACTCTGTAATTAGGTAAAATGTATATGTAAAATATTTTGCATACCATTTGCCATTGATTGGAGCAGGAGGGTTGGGGCCAAAGGCGTTCATAATTGAAATTATATAATTTGCGGTCAACCAATTGTGAAATCAATGGGCAGTCAGCAATTGGCATTGCAAAATGATTTTGGTTTGTCTTTTTAATTGATTTTCAACGATTTAGCCAGTTGTCAGTTAATGAAATCATTTGACAGGGGAAAATAAATGTTTTCCTTTCATTTTTTTCCTTTTTTGTGTGTGTGTGTGTGTGTGTGTGTTTTAAATCAAATTAAAATAGATCGAAACAAACATTCGTTTGTATTACGTCATCAAAGTTTATGTAGCGTAAAATACCAAAGAAGAAAGAAAAAAAAAACTATAAACATAAACAA
This sequence comes from Drosophila nebulosa, assembly GCA_024703675.1. NCBI lineage: Eukaryota > Metazoa > Arthropoda > Insecta > Diptera > Drosophilidae > Drosophila > Drosophila nebulosa. The sequence continues at coordinate 6,917,284 of CM045725.1, read as the reverse complement.
ACAGCGAAAGTTTATTTTGGAAGAAACATAAAATAACACAAGGCACATATATATATATATAAATATATATTTAGGCGGATATATATTTATATATATTTATGTTGGCCAACATAAATAAAGCACTAAGCCTTCAGAAACTGACAAATTTTTGAATTGCTTGGAATTAAGTTATATTAGGCGAATGAAATTTTAATTAACTCTAACTCTGAATGAACTAAAATATATAAGCATAAGAGGAATATACATATATTTGTATGCATATTTAATTGGAAGTCAGTGGCGTAGGTGCCATGACGTTTAGGAGGGAAACTTAACAACTTTTAATACCCTTACTTGAGGGCTTAAGGTAACAGATGGCAATAAGGAGTTGCTTCTGACTTAGCTGAAGTAATAGAGGAAGGTTTTGGTGATATTTGTATATTCTATTTCCATTTTGAACAGAACATTCATTTCTTATTCAAATCATTTATTTTATATACTCCTTAGTTATTCCTTTTATGCCATTTGCCACTGCCTGGCTACCAAAAATTTATTACTTCTATTTGGGGTTTAAATTGTACAATTTCTCCAGCAATTAGTAGAATACCGAGTGCCATTATTCACAGCAAATTTAAGTTTCGATTAACATTCTGTGCCAATGCCATGCCATGGCAATCAATTTGATATAAAAAACAAACACGCCACGAATCGAAAACGAAAACGATTTTTTCACTCACCTATTAGAGATTTTTTTTTTGTTTTTGTGACATTCTCTTGCACAAACAATCTACGGCACACTCGCAAATTACACCATAATTTTCAATAAATAGTTTTCGTAGTATGTATGTAGTAAAAAAAAAAGAAAACTCATAATTTTGTAGCGCATTGGCAACTTTTGAAACGCTTGCAATGCGCACCGCCTGTTCCTGATGCCCCAGACGTGACTGTGAACGCATATGAGGAGATTTTGGCCAAAAAGAGCACAAGCAAAAAGTCAACAACAATAAAAGAAAGATTGGTAAAGCGTTTTGCAGTCACGATGGGGGACGGTACAGAAACACACACTTGTCACTGACATGAGAGTCGTTCGTTTGCCCCAACCATCAGCCAGCAGCCATCAGCCAGCAGCCAGCAGCCATCCATTTATTATTAGAAGTAAGAAAGTTTTCGGATCGAAAAATATTGGCAAACTAAGCCTTAAGCTGCTTAAAAGAGCCAGAGCTAGAGCTAGAGCCAGGGTACAGGCAAAAAACAACTAAGTGAAGGTAGCAATCATCCTGTCAGGCAATTAAAATGCTAAAATGGCCATTGACAGCAGAACAGGGGGAATGGGATGGAAGGGAAGGGTAGGCCAATTGGCCCTAGCAACCAAAGGCGGCATAGTGGATTCCAATTGTATGTATGTATGTATATATTCCCCTTTTCGAATCTCGACAACAACATGTGTTGCCTGCTTACCCAGGTGACTGCCGCCTGGTGCTCACGCTCAATTTAGTTATCCCTCTCCCTCGCCCCTTCTGCCAGCTCCCCCAGGCCAAATATAATTCCAAGAAAATCACAAATTTCGCATAATCTGGCTGTAGAATTAGTGAACTGAACCGAATCAAAAGCTAAATATAAAGTGCATATAGTACAAAGTGTGCATGGAAAATTACTAATTACACGATTGCCGGGAATACTTGCATATTTCAAGATGATTTTTTCCCCTTCTCCCGTTCCCGGTTCAACTAGCTGCTGCTGCTGCACTTGTCGTTGCCTGTTATTTTTGGATGTGTCGCAGGGGCAAGAGAAAGGTGTAGCTTGAGGCGGCGAGGGCTGAAGGGCGGGTGGCGTGCAAACAGACAACGTTTTGTGCAACACAAAAAAAAAAAACAAAATTGCAAATATTTAATAAACGTTGCACAGCTACAAATTAAGCACAAATATTTGAACGGATTCTCATATACAATGAGTGGCTAGAGGGGTTGGAAAGGGGGGGATGGGTGAAAGGGGAAGGCATAAAAATGAAGCACTTGAAAAATTTAATATACATTTTTCAACAACAAAACGAACAATTTTTATATTTTCAATGTTCTACAGTGAATACACTAAAAACCAGAAGAAAGAATTCAATAGTCGGTTTAAAAATTTAATATTTTTTTAAGAGCTACTCTTTCAACTATCATCAGAGACACGTAAAAGCATTTAATTTAGTTGAAACTAATCTGTGCAGTGAAAGTGTCTCTCATTTTCCACAAGTTTTCTCATTTCCTCTTTTATGTTGAAACAATCATCACTGTGCTTCATTTGCAACATTCTGTCATCAGTTTGCCTCCCACTTGAAACCAAAGTAGAGAGAGAAGAAAACACACACACAAAAAGCTACAAAAAAAAACTAAAAACGACAACTCATTTAGTTCTATAGAATTATGTTTTAGTTGACGTGAATCACTCACTCAGATACTCGAGACACAACAGCAGCAGCCCGAGAAAACTATTTTTGCTACCGCCAAGACCAACACCAAGAGCAAGAGCAAGAGCAAGAGCAAAAGCAGGCGCAAGGCCTATTAGAGCCCAGATGATCCTAAAGAAGGGGAGCAATTTTTCCACCTCCTCATTTTTTTCTTTCTTTTTCTTTTTTATTTAGCCTCTCAAGTTGTCACTTAAGAAGGTCTACGAGTGGCAAAGATGACAAGGCAAACTACGAAGACGAGAGAAGAGAGAAGACAAGATGAGAAAAAAAATGAAAATGAAAACTTTTTGAATTGCTCATTAGACACGATAGTTTTCCCCCCCTCCCACCAAATGCATGGAAAGACGAGTGCTTGTGAAAGGGGCGCATTGGGGAAATTGGGTGAGTTATAAGATTGTTTCCGTCAAGTTGAATGAGTTAAAAGTGGAAACAAATTTCTTATGAAATTTTTTTGCTCTAGACACAAATAATGCTCTTACATAAGGGTTCTATCATTTATAGGAATTGTTTGTAACGATCAACAATATAACCGATTGCAATGTTGAAATTGTTTATCCTTTTTCTGAATTAAGTTTGTATTTTTTCGAAAAATCAGTCGTCAAAAGCCTTTTCATCTATAAAATCTGAATAAAAAATTTAAAAATTTAGTTCTGATTTATTCTCTATACATATATACATATGCCTATCCTTTATATAAGCACCTTTAAAAAGCATTCTTTTTTCGACTTCTCTGTCTTATCATCGCTAAGATCTTTCACAGCTCTTATAAAACTAATGAAATAAGTTCAATTCCTCTATTTTCAGAGATATTTCTATTAAAATCTTGATTGATCAGTGTAAATAATAATAAGTTTTAATATTCGTATAAAATATTTTCCATTTAGTTTTTTGGGTATTCATTACAAACTCTTCAATTGTATCGACATATCAGATATATTTATATTTATCCTTTAAAGAATTGATTGCAACTGAGTCAAGGTTATCACTATTATTATATTTACCATTTTTCACAGTTCCCTGTCGAATTTATTTGGACTATATTGGCAAAATTGCTGTCTTCATTGAATGTCCACAATAACAAGCATAACAACAACAACAAAATGTGCAAGATATATAGAGATGTAAGTATATTTTTACATTTTCGGTTGCATGTCAAGGTTCTTATGTTACCCGTCACGTCCGCCTCGCTCTTCTTCCCCGTCTTGTCGTCATCCTCCATGGTGATATGCCGATAAATTTTAAAATTTATTTTACTATTTGCCATATATTGTTGCATTTTGCTGTTGCTTCTTCTTTTTTTTTTGGCATATTTGCTTGTGTTTTTCTTTCGGCAGCAATTGTGTCATGCACTTCAATTCTTTGTTCTACATGGCGGCCAATGCCGAGTACTGCCACCCCCGCCCCCCCTCTCTAAAGTCATCATCATCATCATCATCTGCATTGTTTTGCCTTTGATGTTTGTTGCTGCACTACAACAAACTCAACAACTGGGTTAATGGCACAAAATGTTGCTGATGTGATGTTGCTGCTAAGGTGATGTGGTTGTTATTGTTGTTGTCGTTGTTGTTGCTGCTGCTGTTCGTTGATGTGAAGTTGAACAAATCCCCGTGCCCTTTATCTTAGCGGGGCAAGGCAAACGATACGACACCCACGTGGCCCGCCATAGACAAACAATCCAAATTCAACATGGGCAAACAGGAATTGGCAGAAGTTCGGAATGCCTGGATTCAGGGGTAAAACGAAGAGGGGACACCGGGACAAAGTCTTCTTGGCATGTGCGTAGCTCTCTCCCAAAAAAAAAAAAAAAAAGAAAACATTTATCATGTTCATTTTTCAACAAAACACGACAACAAATATTAAATTTCATGTTTTGTCAAGCGCAACAGAAAGGAAGAGCAGAAGCCAAAGTAGACCGAAAGAGAAAGCGGAGAAAGGAAAAGCGGCACGAGGCGCTACACACACATACATATGTATATAAATATATATATAAATATATATATATATATATATATATATATATAGTTGCTCTGCCTTGTCATATAAAATTAAAAAGCACCAGGCTCGAAAAAAAATTTAAGTAGCCAACAAAAGGGAAAAATTGTGTGAAGTAGAATACAAAATTTATGAGATATCTCTTTAATGAAGTTTGTATACTCTATATAATTGAAAAAGTTCATGGGGTAACGGGATAGGGATAGAGAAAGAGAGAATAGCAAATCTGTTCATGAATAAATAACGTAACACTATTTCTACAAACTAAAAACAAACAAAAGATAGTAGATATTTGTCAACCATTAGAGAACAGGAATATCTATAACATACATATGTATGTATGTATATTTCTTTACTTTTTGATTAAGCGTTTTATATTGATGCCTAAATTGATTTTTAGAGATCATCCAATAAGATAAATTGAAGAATTCTAGACCTTCCGTAAATTGGTAATTATTTAAAAAAAATCTTTTAAATATATAAATGTCAATTAACATTAGATTAAGTGTTAGGTGTATACGTTTTCTGTATATAAGGATTTTAATATAAGTTTTAGTTTTGTAACCAAAACCATTTTCGTTGACTGATCAAGCTCGACTGCCTGTGCCAGGTCTCTCTCTCAGCTCTCACTGCACTGATGTTTGATTGCTCTCTGAGAACAAACATGTGGGAGAGCATTGAGAGAGAGAACCTGTTACAAGTATGAGTTGGAACCGAACTTGTCAGAGGGTGGTGGAAAGGCTTAGTTAGACGAGACGACTTTTCAACTAATTTATGATCGACGTTTAGGGTAGCTAGCTCCAAGTGTATGTGTCTTTCTATAGTAGGGTATCACAAAATCGATTCCATGACTTAGTGCATGGCATTTTTTTTTTTTTTTTTCATTCAAGAATTTTGTCAAAGAGCAAGGAAGTGGAAGCAGCTACAACAAAATACAAGCCCAGATTGACAGTTAATAAACTGGCGACAAGTTGCCGCTCGGGCGGTTACTTTCACCGACACACACACATACCAGAAAATGAAAGAAAATAAAAAGAAATTGAAAAAAAAAAATACACCAAAAACAAGTAATTCGAAACGTGGCAACTGTGGCGTTGACAACTTGACCCAATGCATGTGACAACTGGTCGAAAAAGTTTCAAATTTGAACAAATTTAAGGGTGGAATAACAAAAAACTCAAGTCAGAAATTGCTAAACTTTGATTTTCAAATCAACGCAAAAACCAAAGGTTATAAATCTCTCTTTGTGAAAGCATTTAAAAGAGCATTTGTCAAAGAAAAGCGAATGAGAAGGCAATTAAAGAGTGCCAACATTCAACTTTAAAGGGGACCAAGGGAAGAGGGATATTTTCTTTCTCAATACATTTTTCCCAGATGATCTCTTTCATCTGATCAAGTCTCTAAGTCGGTTACTTGATCCATCAGCTTTAACCTGTAGTTTCGAAGGAACCAAAATGTGCAAGTTCTCCCATTTGTCTGTTATACCCGTTTTTATCTGATGGAAAAGCAAAAAAATATCTTGCAAATAAAAATTGATATTCAAAAAATGAAAAGAGCAAAAAATAAGTGTTCATAAAATGTGCATAAATAAACTGTCATATTATAGTGAATAATTACAGTTGTCAGCTTTAAAGGGTTGAGCCAAAATGCTATTGCAAAATGAAGAGTTGAAGGGTGTGTCTGTGTGTCTGGGCGGGGATCTGTCCGTCCCCCTGTTCGCCCCTCTCTGTCTATACATCTGTCTGTCGTCGTATCCCTGATAATTATGGTATGCAAAAGTGTTTCATTAGTTGGCACAAAACGCTGTTGGCCCAAAAATGTAACCCAATATATAGTAAATGCCATTTATCATAGCAGTGGTGCGTGAAGACGGTGGGGGGGGCAACGCCAACAAAAGGAGGGGCAGAAGGGTATGTGCTGGGGTAAGGAGAAGTTACTCTCTGTGCTCTATGTGGTGACTGTTGCTAATAAATTATATCATGCCGTGGACATGTGCCGCAAACAGAGAAAGACTCATAGAGACCTTCACTCACTTCACTTGACTCCCTAACCAAAGCTGCCGCTGCCGCTGCCGCTGCCGCTGCCGCTGCCGCTGCCGCTGCTGCTGCTGCCATTGCCTTTGGTCTGGCGTTGACAGTTTTAAATTACCAAAAAGAAATAAAACCAAAACCAAAACCCAATTCTGTTAGCTACATTCCCTGCCCCTTTACACAAAATGCTAATTAAGCCCACAAAAAAAAAAAAAAGAAACATAAAAACTACAAACCAAAGCGTTTTGGCAAATGCATTTTTCTGTCCTTGTCATAATTTGTAGGTCTTATTAGCTTTTTAATTGGCTCGAATGAAATGACCCTGTAGAACTCAAATGGCAGCAAATTGCCCATCAAATTCGAATTTGTTATTTATGGTATAGTCGGACTTAGAACTTTGTGTGTGTGCGTGTGTGTGTGACTCAACTTGACACGTTTATTTATTTATTTGCACATCAGCTTTAACCTAAGATCATTTTTCATTTGTCCTGACCCGCACACAGGCACACACACACACACACCTACACACACACACACTTGAATTACACCAATTATGGTCTGACAACTTGAAGTTCCATTTCCACACTTGGCCAAAAACGATTCGTGGAAAGAGGAGGAGTAACATGATGCGGCACAAGGCACAATTCGGGCCTATTGTAATCCACGGCAGGTTGCCAAATGGCAAACATCATGCCAGCCAACACAATAATGATGATGATGATGATGACAATGATGATGACGATGAAGGTTCCTGTTGCCGGGCTTTCTTTTCGTTTGCCATCTTTCAACAGAACTCGCTGTGTGTGTGTGTGGGGCGCCTAAATCGAATTGAGATTGCCTGCCAAGTTTCTTAAAAATTTTGCCAGAATTCTGATTAAGTAGGCTAATCAAATCATATGGAATAATATATAAATTTATACTAAAAATAATCATATGAAAATCTATCACGACAAATGTCAAATTGAATGTGAATAAAAGTTTATTCATTGAGTTAAAGGAGAATAGTTAAGATTATGTAAAGTCTCTAAAGAGATATTCAAAGCTACGTTAGATAATAAATTTTCCCAAAAACCCAAAAACAAAAAAAAAGGGAAAAATCAAACCGCACACAAACAATCTCTTAATTAATCTCTGTTCTCTGGCAACGAAACCCTTTTTCGCTCTGTGCATCTAATAATTAATTGGTTGTCGTTTTGTTTAATACAATTTCGTTTACCTACTAGTTCTCACACCTTCCAAATGCCATTATTATTATTATTATTATTTTTTGGCACTCTCACTCACAGAGACACACACAAGGGCACACACACACGCAGACAGAAGCGGGCTAATTAATAGGATTAACTACCAAAAAGCAAACACAATTGGCTGATTCCATTGCTGAGATGCTGCTCCTGCTCCTGCTGGTCCTGCTGCTGCTGCTGGTGGTTCTGGGTTTTGGCCAAAGGCAAACAATAACAGAAAGCACTCAAACTCAGCACTCAAACTTTTCGTCCAGGCATTGGAGTTAGGGAGTCCTTTTTAAGCAAACATCATTATAGACATACACACACACACAGAAAGAGAGAGAGTAAACACACACACACACACACACACACAGAAACAGTCTCAGATGTCGGCACCTAACGCGCTTTAATGCAGGTGATTAATTGCTTTTGAGGTTCCTGTTGCCTGTTGAAAATTTTTGAAAATTTCATTAGCTGTTTGTGTGTGTGTTTGTTGAGAACTTTTTTGGGTTTTTTTTTTGTGGGAGACGTGGAACGGGAGAGGGAGGAGGAGGGTATGCGTGACTTTTCTATGGGAGAACAGGGGAGCAGTGAGAACTAATTAAGTTAAAGTCTCTGCTCTGACAGTTGACGACTAAGCCTGCTGCTTCCCCCATCCTCCCCCCCCCCCCCCCAAATCACGTTTCACCCCAACTCACTCTCCTACCCTCCCTGCATCAACCTTCTCTTATATATGCCGTGCTAATGATGATGGCAGACGGGCTTTAAATTGTTTTTGATTTACTTATTTCCGCTCTGATAAATTACATTTGCCGACAAACGACAACGACAACGATAAAGTTCATTCGCCAGTTTGGCTAATGCGCAAAGTTTTCTCACCACGTCTATATGTATGTATATAGTTAGTTTGCTTCATTCTTGTCAAGAATTTGAATAATTTATTCATATGTTACGTGGTTTTGGCGCTGTGCACGTTGCCAACGACGCCTCCTTTGCGTGTGTGTCGCATTTCTCTCTCTCTCTCTCTGTCTCGTTTTGGTTTGGCATTTTATTTGTTCCTGTCGTTTCACTTGTCAACGGATTTGCACCCAAACGCGCAAATCAAATGCAAATTTAATTGGCCTTCGTTTGTCTATTAAATAGTCATTTGTCTTCAAACTTTAACCCAACCGAACAGAACAGAACCGAAGAGAATAGGAGAGAGCAGGAGAATGGAATTGAGAATTGAACAAAAACTGAGCTCAAGTGCAAATATAAATCATAAAAATGTTTGACATTGTCGACGTTGATGACACTTTCAACTTCCGTTTTCCGTTTGGCTCGATAAGCGCAAACAAATCTAAGCACAAATTTGTTTGCCAAACGAAAGCAAAAGAGATGACTGCAAAAGTGAAAGACCAAAGAGAAAACACTTCTTTTTCATGCTATGGTAAACAATTTTATACTCTTGCAAAGAGTTATCTAAACTAATGGAGTAAGTTAAACTGAAAGTCGTTTGGAAAAGTTTAAGTTAAGGAAAAAAATGTTTGAGTCAAGGCCTTAAATGGCATGACCAAATTTTAAATTATGCTCTTTCCCTTTTGGCTAACTTTCTGACATAGTCTTATACAAATAATAGAAATCTATTAAACATAGAAAACATATTTCTAAGCAACCATTTGAAATATGCAAAATAATTCTAACTTTTTCTTTAATTTCTATAAATGTCAACAGACTCAAAACAAAAATCCAACTAATAGAAAAATTGTGTTGCGATTTGATATAGAAAAACTCAAATTTTTTTACTACTTATTTCATGATAATTAATCTTCAGGAATTGTACGATTTTAGGGCGTTTAAAGTTCTTCGAATAATTTCTTTATTTTCACATTAGGTAAAACTAATTCAAAATTCTAATTGCGAATAGATAGCAAAGGGAAGAAGCACTTTCCTGCAAAAATTAATTTCAATTCCTTATGTAGAAGTAACATTTCAAATGGTTACTCGTTAGAGCATCAAAACTTCAACTTTTTTAAGGAACTTGTTTTTGATTGTATTATATCTCTAAAATGTTTCTCTCGAGTATGTATTTCCCCCCATTGAGTATGCAATTTCTATGCAGAATTGTAGTGCAAAGTGTGTTGCTGCAACTCAACTCTAAACTAATCGATCAAATAATTTTATTACTAGAAAAAGAATTAAAGAGATTTCAAGCATTTGATATGAGTGAATGACATCTTAACCAAGCAGGAATCATAATTGCTTTTAATGTTTATTAACTTTGCCATCAAAGCAAGGCAAGGCACAGCACAAAATAAAGCAGAGAGAAGAACCGCTGACGCTGATGTTTTGCATGTTAAAGCAGAAAGCAATTAGCGTTTTCTTGCCACTCAAGAGCCCTTTACCCATACCCCTAAAAACCGACAAGTTGTGGTTGTATTTGGCCCTGTTCTTGGCCTGGTTGCTGCTGTTGCTGTTGTTGCTTTTGTTGTTGTTGTTGTTGTTGTTGGTGTTACTCCATTTCACAGTTTTAATTTTGTTTGATAAACGCGAGCACATTTCAAATTAAATTACACGCAACTAATTTGTTTTTGTGATTTTCACACACACACACACACACATGGCACACAAAAGCAGACACTGATGTTGCCTCAGCAAATGTTAAAAATTTAATTCGTAATTGTGTGAAAGCAAAAGGCAAATACAACAAGACCAAAGACTCAGCTAAAAATATATGAAAAATGATTCTTTTTAATCCATGTTTGCCTTGTGCCTCACAAATTTTTTTTGGAACTTAAAGAAAGAAAATCTCCAATGCTTGAATGTAAAACATTTCCACTGAATTCATTTCGACTTTAACATCAAGAGTTATTTGTATAATTAAAGTGGAATGAAATAAGATTAGTTGTTGGCTTGAATTTCAAGAAAAAGTTAAGCAGCACAAATACTTTCATTATAAAGAAATGAATTGTTTCATCTCAAGGAAATCTTATTTAAACTACGACCAATCAAAATGTCATTGATTTATTTGACTTAAGCAAAGGCTAAGAAACCCATCAAGATATTACACATTCTTCGTTTCCAATCAAATCGCACTTCGGAATTTATGCAAAATTCATATTTGCGAAAAGCTACTAAGATGTTGGTTAACAAATTGAGACGACTAACTTATTTATAGAGTCACATGCAAGAGAATTCTCTCTACCTATATATAACTCAGATCTCTCTCCTTCTCTGTCTTTCTCTCTATTTTTCACTTTGTTGCGGTCACTGGTGGCAGATACCGCGAGGAGTCAGACAACCGCAGGATTTTCAACAGCTGGCGCATAATTGCATCTACGTAGCATATGGCACAGATGACAAACAAAGTGAGAAAGAGGAAGAGAGGAGAAGAGGGAGAGAAAGAGAGAGAGAGAGTTGCTTACCTTCTCGTGGTTCTTCTTGGTCACATAAATCCCAGAGTTTGCCACTCCCGGTTATTGTTTATCATGCATAGTAGAAAACAAATTCCGAGCAACATATGCAAGCATAACGTATACGCCAGGTGGCCAGGGATGGTAATAAAAATAAATAATTCAAAGTGTAGTGAAAACAATTAGTTGCGAATGCAATTTAGCAAAATGGTTGGACCAAATGGTAATTGGAAAATACCAAAACCAAAAATGTCAGTTCATTCTCAATGGATTTGTCTATTAAATACGGACTCGGTTCACATTTTTGTGTTCCTTGATTGGAATAAAAATGTTGGCAAATATTTAGACACATCGAAATGAAGTGTGGCCCAGTTTATACTTTACTAGAATTTATTTGGTTTATTTTTTGCCCAGAGTACATCACGTTTTGGCCATTTGTTCCAATTTCAGAGTGTCGAAAAATGAAGACAAAATTCAATTTGCTGGCATATAATCCGCACGCAAACATGCAAGAGTGCGCAGGAAGGGAATGGGAGAATGGCGAAAGTGAAAGGTATTTGCCATTGGCATACATGCCGTATGCGTAATTTCAATTTAATTGATTTCTAGCATAAGAGCGTTTCCTCCCTTTGGTCTGTCTCTACGCTCCCTTGATTTGGTTGCTCGTCAAACTTTTGCTTTGGCCCGCAAAGCTTTTAGCTCGCTTCGTCCTTTGCCTGCCTGGCAGTCATTTTTTATTATTTTCTGCTTTTCAGCTTAACTTTGACTGCCATTTGTTGAAGTGGTTTTTTCGCAAAAAAACGCAAAAAGAAAAAAAAACCGAAGGGAAAATAGATGAAAAACGAAGAAAATCCCGCTGAAACCGACTTTTTCCTTTTATTTTTGCATTTGCAAATAAATGAGCAGCGTTCAACGTGCGCTGATTAATGCAACAGCAGCAACAGCAGCATCAGCAGAAGTTCGAGTTCGAGTGCCTTTCCCCTGATGTAGAACGATTAATCAAACCGCAATTGAGTTTAGGAGGACCTCCAAGCTTACCCTCTCCCTCTCTCTCTCGGCCTTCCTCTCCTACACCTATCCACCTAAACTGTGGAAATTAATTTACAACCAGAAAGAGACTGAGAGGGAGAGAGCGAGAGCTGTGTGCAAATTAAAAGTTGAAAGTTGTATGTAAAAAGGCAACTCGTCTCAATCTTGATTTTTGTGGCATTTAACCAAGTTAAAAACTGATTGAGATAGACAGTTGCTGAAAGAGCAAGGGAAAAGATGCAGCATCTTGGTTAAATTTAATAAACTAAAACCATTTGCAGTTCACTGAACTGACAGTAAATAAATTTAACCTAATTCGTACATGTCAATAACAAAACAGGAACCAAAAGACAACACACACACACACACGCACACACACACCCGAAGACGGAATAAGAAACTTGAAGGAGAAGCAATCAAGAAGAAAAAGTAGAAGACTATCCATGAGACAAAACACACACACACACAGACACACTCAGACTATGTCACACACATACAGAACAGACATATTCCAGCTCTTATCCTACCACATGATGGAAAGATTTTTGCTGCACAGTGGCCAAAAACTAAAAAAACTAAAGAGCAGTGATTTATGATCAAATTTAGGTACCTAATTGTAAAATTGCGAAACATTTTGGGAAAACCAAAGACCTTAATTTGCAAAGCGTTTTAATTATTATGAGAAAAAAAACAATTTTTGTTGCCCAAAAGAAACACGAATTAATTAATTAATTCTTTAAAAATATTTAAGAGAGAGTGAAGGAACAATAAGTTTATTGGTCAACTCGTCCACTGACTTTTGTCAACATTAATCAATAATCCACAATGGATATAATATAATGAGTCTGTTGGTTTTAATAATTAATCAATAATCCACAATGGATATAATATAATGAGTCATTTGGTGTTGTATCTAATAAATGTATACGAAACAGTGAACTAAGAGATGTGAAAGAAGTCCCTTGATTTTTTTTCATGGGCCTTCACTTTGATCTACTTTGTCAGACAATAGGAAGAAAAAGGAAAAATGTTTCTTTTTTTATATTCTCTTTGTGCACTTTTAAACCACTGTGCAACTGGTCTAGTTATGAAGTGCAAAGTGTAAAGCAAAAGCTAAAGATGAAAACCATCTTGCAGTTTTTGACATTGTGTTTGTGTGTGTGTGTGTTTGTCTGTGTGTTTTTGTGTGTGTTTGCGTATTTTGCGTTCTGTACCATGGCACCACATGCTCCTGATGGCTGCAGTTAATCTACTTAATGACCTCGATGATTTTATTGATGAGCGCCTAACGCCTAACGGCCAACATATGCCGCCAATGCCCCACAGATGATGAAGACACGCTCTACTCTTCTCTCTCTTATGGCCCGCCGGATTTTCCATTCTCCATCCGCTCCGTTCGCCATCCGGTTTGTATTTTTCTTCCCTTTTTGCTTTTCGTTTCGTTTACGTTTTTGTTGTTGTCAACGCCGTCTGTGCAGTGAAGCAAAGAGACGTTCTGCGTCCTCCTTGCTCTGCCCCATGTCTCCTTCTCTCTCTCTCTCTCTCTCTCTCTCTCTTGCTCTTTAAGCTTTTTGGCATGTTTGTTTCCTGTTGATTTTTCGGCACCTAAATTAGTGCCAGTGACTCCAACTTGGAGCTAAGAGCTGGAAACTTGGATTTTTGCTTTGATAAAATGGCGTCGCTGTCAGCCACGTTCTCTATGTGTGTGTGTGTCTCTCACTGTATGTGTGTGTGTGTTAGTATTCGTCCTGTTTGTGTTATTTATGCGCGAGCATTAAAATACAATTTTTATGCTTGGCATTGCCCAGAGTTATCCTTTGACTCCCGCAACGTTGCCATACCCACACACTTCCACTACCATCATCATCATCATCATCATCATCTCCATCTCCATCGTCTAGGGGCCAGCAGGAGCAGCAGCAGCAGGAGCATCTTTATTGAGTGTAAATGCGCGTGGCGAAAGCATATTTATTTACGTTGAGCTGCTTATTTATTTGGCAAATGGTTTTGCATTTGTCAACAACAGCAGCAACAGGGAATAGAGTCTGGGAGCGGCGACAACTTGCATTTCAATTTAGACCATGGCCCTTCGCTAAATTGGTCAAATGGGTTGGATTGCTTCATAAATTGGCGCACCTCCCCCGCACTAAATGAAATGTGTGAATACTTTGGAAAGTAGCTTCCCAACGGGAAGTACAGGAAATTGGCCCTTCCAAAAGCAAATTATAGTTAAATTTATTGCTTGATCGATTTTCCAGACCTCCTAAAAGAGAAAAGATATCTGTGATCTAATAGAGTCTGAGTCTAATAGCAAGGTCAGACAGCTTAGATTTTCTTGCACTTTCCTTTACTTTGATCACACATTGAAGCGTTAAGCACTGCACCACAAAACCCCCGACCATAAACCATGCAGCGCAATGTGACACTTTGAGATTTAATTAAATTTTCGATAATTACATGCGCCGACAGTCTGACAGTCCAAATGACCCACCGACCTGGCCATATCATCCGCACAAAGCAATTAGGGATGCTTACGCAAGTGTTAAATACGAAATTCTGTTCATTGGCATGCCGTTGATCAACACTAACCAGAAGTGTGACCATTTAAAAGCACGTGATGGGCAGCACTAATTGCAAATTTTGACAACTTTGATTGTTGGCTTATGTACGTAATGCTAACAACAGGTGAAAAGTTTGTGACTTATTAATGCCAAAGTCAGATTTCAAACAAATCTCGAAATGGAAACACATTAAAACTACTTTTACTTGCTACTTGAATATGTTCTCGCTAGAAGAGTTGACTAAATCATTTAGGCAACTGATCCACGAGGATCTGATTTTTCGTCTAACCCGATTGTAAAATAAGTTAATAGCTTAAGATTATATCCTAGACTTAATAATACTAATAATAATTAAGGTAAAGCAAGGTAAAGTTGATTTACATAAATTAGAGTTATATAAAATCTGTTTTTAAATAAGTTTATCTTTAATGAAGAAATCAAGTTGTCAGAAAAAGTAGCTCAAAGATGAGTTTTCAAAGACAACCAGATATAGATTTTGTTAGTGGAAAAAGATCAATCATTTTTTTTTTAAGCCGATTTACCTACTTAACTAAATATCGTTGCATCCCTGGCATTCAATTACGAATATATGGGGTGAATATTGGTTGGCGCCTGAGCGCCAATTTAAGTGGCTTTTCTTTTTTTAATTGATTAAAAAATTGGCAATTGCATTTTGCCTTGGCTTTTTCCCGTTATTTGTTTTTTTCTTTTTGCTGGGGGTTTTAGTGCTGGAGTGGAGCTGTTTTCCCATTCCCACATCCTCGATTTTGGGTTTGGGCCTTTGCTCTCCCGGGGCTTTTAATTAACAGTTCCGGCGACTTTTTTGTGGAGCACTTTTTTAAGCCTTTTTGCAAATCGGAAGGGGCCGTCACAAAAACCGGGAAAGTGCGCCCCCCCACGAAAAAAAGGGGAAAAAGAATGAAGAAAAAAAAAAAAACAAAATTTGTGGGAAAAGGGGAGCAGGAAAGAGAGGGAAAAAGAAAAGAAAAGCGGCGCTAATTAATTGAAACCCACCCCCAAATTTGCATTTGTGGGCACTTGAAAACATAAAATGAGAAAAAGGGGGAAAAAAAAAAAAAAAGCACACCACACACACACACAGAGGGGAAGAAAAATTTTGAAGAGTCCCAGGAAACACCCAGTGGGAAATAAGAAAACTAAAAATAAAAAAAAACAAAAAAAGGTTAACTTTCCCCCTGCCCCTAAACTTGTCGGAAAAAAAAGGGACCGAGAGAGAAAGAGGGGGAGGGAAGAGCAAAAAAATAAGGTGGGCCGAGACATCGTTGAAACTTTTGCCATAGCTCCTGAACATAATTATAAAAGTTTCGACAAGTATTTGCCAGGTGGGCAAAAAGCAATGCCGAAACACTGGACCAGGCCCCCAAAGAGAGCGTAAACCAAGGGGCAAAGGCCAAGGGAAAAGAATCGCCCAAAAACTGTTTCCCCCCCCTTCGTAAAATACTTACGATTCTCACTTATTCCCCTTCTTTCCCCTTTCGGTTTGGCATTCTTCTTAGCTTTATCCTAATTAGGTGCTTTTGGGCCCTTTTGTTTAAAGCTTAATGAGCTCGTTGAAATGGGTTTTGGGTTGGTCGGGGGGGTCGGTCGGTCGGTCGGTCGGGTCGGTCGGTGTGTCCCTTTACATCCCCGGTGCGGGGGTTTTTAATTTGGGGTTTTTCGTAGGTAAACTCAACCACTGCAAAAAAGGATGGTAATATGTTTTTGGGATTTGGGCATAGCGCAAAAGAGATACGTAATTTTGGTCTTGTCAAAAAGCGGGGAAAAACATGAGAAACAACAAAAAAAGGTTTTTAGGGCCTTGACCGGGCCCGTTTTCCCCCCCAAAAAACTCACTCATTTCGTGATGTCTATCTTTTGTTGAAAAAACGAGACGAAAAAACCGGGAACCATCAACCCAAAAAAAAACCAAGGGGCGAGTTTAAATTTGGAGAAATAAGTTAAAAACCCAATGAATCCCCTTAATGATTTTTAATTTGAGCTAACCCAAAAAGGGAATTTCCCCCACAAAAAAAATCCCAACTTTTACTTGTCTTTTTCTCCCCTTCCTTTATGGGTATATTCTTCTTTTTTTCTTACTTCTAGGGGCCTTTATACCTTTTTTTTGGCGTGGGAGTATAACAAACAACAAGAAGAGATACTGCGGAAAAATCTCACAACAGCCACTTAGGCGACGAGTGCGCCGCTGGTTCATTTTGGCTCCTGATCCCTGATGGGCCTCCTGTACCTGGGCCACTTGGAAATTGCTTTGAGGAGATACTGCTGCTCCTGCAGCTCTTGTTCCTCCTTTTAGTTCTAGTGCTGCTGCTGTTTTCTTATCGCACTGAAAATAGGCATTGTTGTATACCCAGACACATGCCTCGTTTTCTTCTTTTCTTTTGATTTTTCCCATGCACGCATGAAAATTGTTTTCCTTTTGTTTGGCAAAGCGACAGCAGCAACAACAACAGCAACAACAGCAATGACAACAACGACAACAAAGGCAAAAAGGTTGTTGGCAGCGACAGGAAACTATGCTGGGATTATGGGATGCTCCAAAGCTAAGTGCGTGGTGGGGGGGTTTTGGGGGGCCCGCATTATTTAATGACAAAAGACTGGAAGGGGAAAAAAATGGTTAATGAGGGGCTTAAATTTACACCCAAAAAACCTTCAATTTCCTAAAAATCGCATTAAAAAATAAATGATTGGGGGCCCCAAAAGGGGAAAGCTGGAAAAAAAAGAAGATTTAAAACACAATAAAAAAAATTTATATGAAAGGGAAAATTTATTTAGTTTTCGCAGACAGAAAAAAAATAGGGGCAAAAAAGGCTGCTAATGATTAAATACTAAAAAAGGATTTCAGGATCCTTGTAAAAGTGAAAATAAGTTTCCATAATCCCTCATTGCAAGAGAACCTTTAGCCTACATTTAAATAGTGTAAATTTCGTTAAATACTTCTATATCAGTAAATTGAAAGACTCTTAAGAACGTGATAATGCTCTTAACTGAATATAAAAGTCGTTACCGGCAGTCTTGAAGGCTGTTTTCTTATTTCCATATTTCGTTTTTTCGGCTATTGCACATCAAAATTTTTGGGAGCAATTCTGGGCTGCCAGCAAATTTAATTTGTTTAAAAAAATAAGAGGAAATCCAAAATTTTTAAAACGTTTCTTTCTTTTCGATTTAAAATCCAGGGGAAACCCCTTTCTAAGGAAAAATAAAAAATTCATTTGTCTTAAATTTGAGCCTTTAAAAGGATTAAAAGGAAAAATTAGGGCTAAGGCAAAATAAATCTTAGTAATATGGCCCATATTAAAATCATGTTTGATTAACCATATTAACTCATTCAATTGAAAGACTTTCTAGGTCTTAATAAATCCGGCTATTGATTTGTAAGAACTGAAGATTGTCATAGAACTTTGATGAATATCTTCATAGGAAGCTTTATATAGTAGGGAAAATACTCATTGCATTGCGAAATAAAAACCTCTCAAAGGAAGAATAACAATAAACCCCCCGTTTTCGGGGTTTTTTAGCATAAAAAATTTATGGAAAACAAAGGCCAAATGCACCCCAATTTCTGGGCCCAAAAAGGGCCAAAGCAGGCACCCTTTTAGTAGCTTTAAAATGGCTTTCGGGATAGAAACCCCCCGAATAAGAGGCATTAAATTTTATGTAAATCTCGGCGCACATTACCATACTATTATAATGCATACAGAATCAGAATCCGGAGTAAAGCATGGCAAAATACTATTTACTTACAATCCTATATATATAGTTTGGATGTGTGGTAAAAGGAATCTAGACAAACGGCAGCCATTTAAAAAAACTGTCACAAAAAAAAAAAACCGAAAAATTTTTCCAAGTCGCAAAAAATCTGGGGTTAAAAAAACCAAAAATTGAGAAAGGGAATAATTTAAAAGGGGTTGGAGAGGGAAAATGGAGGGGGAGATGGAGATGGGGGACGGAGAAATTTTGAATGCAAAATGACCCCGGTAACCCAAAAGAAAGACATTAGGCGACGTCGGGGTATATATATCCCATACTTACATACATAAAATTATAAAAATAAAACACACAAAAAATTTTCACGACAATGAAAAATTTGGGCAAAATGAGTAGGAGGATGTGGTCTCAATGAAGGGAAGAATGGAGGGAGGGAGGTAGAAATTTGCCGGTTGGGAAATAGGATAGACGAAGAGAGAGAAACAGAAGGATAAAGGAATTTAAATAAATGCATGTGCACGAGTTGGGGAAAAATCACAACAATTGCAGTAGGTGGATGCCGGATTTAGAGA
The DNA here is from genome assembly GCA_024703675.1 of Drosophila nebulosa. Classification (NCBI taxonomy): domain Eukaryota; kingdom Metazoa; phylum Arthropoda; class Insecta; order Diptera; family Drosophilidae; genus Drosophila; species Drosophila nebulosa. The sequence continues at coordinate 6,898,328 of CM045725.1, read as the reverse complement.
TGGCAGCGTGATCAGAGATGAAACTAACATCAGCTACCATGCCAGCTCTTAGCCAGAACGGCAGGAGGGGGGAGGTTGCAGGACATTGTTTTTCGAGCGATGGGCTTTGATTTTGCATCATTTTTTTTTTTTTGTCAGGCAAAAAAAACTTTTTTGGGAAATTTGAAAAAGGCCAAAAAAAAAAGGGGTTGGAAAATTAAATTTTATACCAAGTCAGCTACGAAACTTGCCTTTACCACATTTCAATGTTGCGTGTTGGGGGCATTTTAAGTCGTTGCCATTTTTGTTGTTGTTTTCCTTGCTTATACACGCAAATGTCTTATTTATGCTCAGCACTTTTTGCTCAGCAAGTGTTGCCACCCCATACATATATCCCGCGGGGGCCAAAAAGGAAAATACACCAAACCGGGCTTGACTAAGCTACTTTGGCATATGGGAAGAGTATTTAAAAAAAAAGTAGATAAAATTAACATGACAGCTCTGAATTAGGGCCAAAAACAATAATATGCGAAATATTGCAAAATATTGAAACCATTTTGAAGATCATTTCTTCTTTCCAGCCCAGTGTAGCGCGCTTTGCCCGAGTTGGGATTTTTCCGCCCAAATGCCCCGGGGGTGCTCTTTTTTATTTAGATTCTTCTGGGTTTTGCTCCTGCTTTGGCCATACTTCAACTTCAGTCGAGGCTTTCTTATGCAAAGAAATGATAGGGAAAAACCAGGCAAAGCCAGAGTAAAGCAAAAAACTAAAACGCATTTTTTGTTGTCTGTGGTCGGTGTGTGGGTGGTGTATGTGTGTGTTTCTTTTTTATTTTTTTCAAAAAAAGAAAAAATTTTTTATTTTAGCTTTGGGGTTTTATATGATTTGACAATGGAAATTTCAAAGGAGTATGCAATTTTTGGGCCCCAAACCCCTTGCCATGGCTTCCCAATAGAAACCTTTTTCAAAAGGGCCCCGCCTTATTATGTCTGAAGAATGCACCCAAAAATTTCCCCCTTTAAACCCGCACGTTCTCCCTCTTTTGGGTTTTATTTTTTGCCAGAGATATTTGGGGTCATTTTTTTTTTAGTTTTTATGCGGGTTTTTTTTTCCCTTCCCCCCTCTCTCCCCTTTTCCCTTTTTCTCTACTTTGCTTTTCCCTTCCCTTTGGGTTTTGTTAATGGAACATAATCACGTTAACTGAGTGACTGTCATTGTTGCCCCTAACTTAATAAGGCAGCAAAAAAAAAAAAAAAAAAATTTAAAGTTTGGGCCCAAAAAGAAGAGGGGAAAAACTGCCGTAGTCAGGACAAAAGGCCCATTTTGCAATTTAACAAAAATTTTTTAAAAAAAAATTTTAGAGAAAAAAAAAAAATTTTCCCAAAAACCCGGCTTTGCAAAAAGTTTGGGAGAAAAAAAAAACATTTTAAAAACGTGAAAAGTGGGCAAAAAATGAAAAAAACTTTGGGGCAATTGAACTCGATACAACCCGCAACCCAAAAGCAAGAGGGCCCTGGGTCAGGGGGTTTTCAAAGTAACTTTTAAATTTAACCCCCAATTCCCCAAACAAGTGCAAAAGAACAGCCCAAACCTTGTGGAAGGAGCAAACAAGCAAGGAAAATAAACAAAAAAAAAAAAAAAAAAAAGGCAACAACTAATACTACATACATATATACAACTTTACAATATTTCTTGCCCCATTTTTCAATTTAAAAAAATTTTTAAATGGGGCAAAAGCCACTAAAAACTTCATTTTTCATTGCATGAGAAAGGCAACAGCCCCGGGCCCCCCTGCATAGGGCCCCCCCTAAATTCAGCCCCCCCCTCTTTGTTAGAGTGCCAACAAATCGGAGAGACGAATGAGCTTAGCAGCAAAGTTGAAACGTTTCCGGTATGCCGCAACTATTTATATATTTAGCTTTCCTTTTTTTTTTTTATTCCCCAAATTTTAATTTTTATGTTTTTTAAAGTATACCCTTTTTTTTACCTAATCCATAAAGGAAAGATTTTGATTTTCCCATTCCCAAAATTGGAAAAACTTTCTCCTACAAGAGCCAAACCCAAAATTTTTGAAAAATTAAAGTCCATGCTTAATAAAATTTTTATTGTAATTGAAGGAAAACATCTCCGTCTTAAAATAGTTTATATTTCTTTAATAAAAAATGAACAAAAACGTGTTTTTATTTCCCTCTGTCTGGATTAACACAAACTCCTTCTTAAACATTATAGCCACAGCATTGCATATCTTGGATTCAGCTGGATCAAAGTACTGTGTCATATACTTAGTTCTCATAGCAAATATCCGACGAAAATTCAATTCTAGATAAATAACTTCTACTTGAAGAACTACTAATGACTCTTGAGCCCTTTTGATAGAGTGTCTTCCTAGTTGATCACTTCAATCTTAAGACTAGAACCCTATTCCTCACTTGCTGCAGCTGCCCTTTTGGGTTTCGTTCATTTCATTCACTGGAATCCAGAGAGACGTCCACCTTCTATAAGAATTAAAAAAAAAAAAAAATGTTTTACAAGTTTGTCCAACCACAACAACAATTTATTAGCACACACAAACAACAAAAATTCAGGGGGGAAACCCAAAAAAAAAAAAAAAAAGGGGGCCGGGGGAGGCGTTTAAATAGAATTAAATTGCCTAAAAGCCCCGACCAAAAAAATTTTTTTTCTTTTAAAATAAATTTATATACCAAAAAAAAATTTTTTATATAATTTTTTTTTAAAAAATTTTAAAATTTTTTGGTTTTTTAATTAAAGGAAAAAACTTTTTTTTTTCCCCGTTTTTCAATTCCCTTTTCTTTTTTTTTTTTCTTTTTTTTGGCCCCCGGGCCAAAAAATTTTAAATTTCAAAAAAAGGTCCGGGGCCCCGAAACCGGCCAAAGAAGGGGAGAGAACTTATTAAAAATTGAACATCGCGTGGGTCTTACTCGACTTGCAGAAGTTTATTTAATTTTCTTTTCTTTTGAGTAAGAATTGCAGAAGCTAGTCAAGGAATGGCGTTGAGTTTGGAGACATATATGTTCGTATATATATATTTTTAATTAAATTACCTTCACCGGATTGTTGTCGAATTCGAAGGTGGAATCGAAAAGGCGGGGGGGGGGTGGCGCTGGGGGACCCTTTAAACCAAAAAGACCGGAAAAATCTTATACGGGGTTTTTTTCCAAATCGAAAGGGAAAGGGGGGCCTTTTCTGTGGGGGGGGTGGTGGGAGTTTTGGGCTTCTGGGAGGGCGTTTTTTTGGTGTTTTTCGGTGGTCCCGTGGGGGGCCTTTTTGTTGGCCCCCACTGTAGGACGGACTGTGGGACGTACGGGTTTGGGTTTTTGGGGGACGCCCGGTGGGTTCATTGTGGGGGCAAATTTTTGGTATTACTGGCCCCAGGAACAACGTAGGGCCCCTTGTGGGGGCCCCCCACAGTGGGAAATTTTCCCGGTCGCTGTGTTTGGGTTTTGAAGGGCCCAGTAAAGAGCGTTTATTGGGCCCATTTAGGAAGGCCCCTGTTTTGAATGGTGGGAGCAAATTTTGGGTTTTTGACTGCCTTTTCCCCGTTGGTATTGTTTTGGGTTGTCCCCGAGCGTTTAAAACGTTCCCTTTTGGGACGCACAGTTGGCAGTGGGCGTTGGCTTTTAAAATGGGTTTTTTCGGAAAGAATGGGATACGCCCGGTGGGACTTTTTTTTCCAAATTATAAACTTTCTGGTTGGGCGAAAAAAACGATCCCCGTGGTTAAATTTTTGCGTTTGTAATTTCGAATAATTTGAGGACTCGTTCGAATGGTAGCGCGCCTAGTTGTAGGCCTTGTCATTACGGGCGGGGGATAACGTTTTCCTGGTGGCCGTGCCTGCTCATCTGACCAGACCAAAGTGGTGAAGCAGAGAATCCAAAACAGATAACGCATTTTCGTCTGTGGTTTTAAATGTTTTTGGCTATACGATTCTTCGCTATTTATACAGCTGGTGGATGGGGGCAGCTGTTGGATTGATATACGCGATGGAGAACAATGAAAATCCAATGGCCTTTTGTTATCTTTTACTTCACTTGGTTTTTGTAACTTTTTATTAAACATACATACAGCATATACATATATATGTATATATATATGTGTGTGTGTGTGTGTGTATATTTCATATGTATTATATGTATGTATAATTACATGATTTATTGGTTTTACTTTGGTTTTGCTTTTGCTCCGTATATGTTTTGTATTTGTATCTGTAAGTATGCGTTTTGTTTATAATACTTGTACAATAATCATAATAATAATAATAATAATAATAGTATTTATATAATCGTAATTATAGTATAATATCGTGATGAAAGAGATAGATAGAGAACGAGAATAAACATAACCTAACTTTTGCGCAGTGCCACGGCAGAAAGGGGAAATATCCTTGTTTCTGTTATCAATTGGCTAACAGAATACCGAGCACTGCTTTAAGGACTAAGGATTCACTCTATCATCAGCATCATCATCATCACCAGAAAGGTGCTGTACACAAGATCTAGGCATGTATTAGTTCATATATATATTTATATCTATATATAATTCCAAAATATCAAATATCATCAAATATTATTAACAATATCTAATGTAATATTTATGTATGTTCATTGAATTAGGGGGAACAGGGGGCAAATTAGAAAAAATATCTCTTAGGTACAATACATTTCGGCATATCTAAGCTAGACACAGATACAGATACAGCTTCTTTGGTTTCTTTTCTTTTTTAGTTTGCTCTTCTTTTGGTTTGTTTGTTTGGTGCGTCAATTTGTTTATAAGTTTCTTTTTGTAGGTATGTCAAAATATGTTTCTTTTGTTAGTATATATATATATATATATATATATATATCTATGTATATATGTATAGGTATGTATATTTTTGTGTAAAAATTAAAATATTCAACAGTTGATTGCAATGAGGCGGATTTTCATAATATCATTCGTTACAACATTTTGTTTCTTGTTGGTTTACATTTGTTTTTTGGTTTTTTTTTTAACATTTGTTAATTAATTAAATAGTTAATGCAACTACATTTATATTTTTGTTTGAGTTAATTTTACTAACTTGAAACTTGGAACTTAGGATCATTTGGTAAACAATAATAATAATAGTATTAACTAATATTTAAACTTTCATTTTTATAGATTATATCTCGCAAATGCTTAGGCCTTTGCATTAATCCAAATTCTACACCGATTTTATATAGTTATTTATGTATTTATGCATATATTTAGATAGGTACTTTATGTGTGATTTGGTTTAATGTGTTTTTGGGTAGAGATTTTTTTGTGGTTTTGCTTCTTCTTCTTGGTGTTCCTCCGCAAATCTAAATAAAAATAGATTTTAATCGGGAAATCGCATATAATCGTTCCCATATGATATGATTGCGATGCAACATAATTATAAAAAATGCCTATAAATATGTTAGGATTACATATTTGCTATATGAAAATTCGTTTAAATTTCTTGCAATAGTTTTCCGAATTGAAAATATGTTCTGTTCCTTTCGCCTATGTAAAGTGTTTTTCCTGTAACTAAGTCATAAATCAAATTTACCTTTTTAGTAAGTACATACATATATATAATATGATCTATATAAAATATACCTATGTATATCTATGTGTGTGTGTGTGTGGATGCTTGTATATTGCTTAACCAATCAAAATAAAGCAATGCACATATTAAGCAATCAATATTGCAGGCCAATTTCCAAGATATGTTTGCGGTTATTTGTTTTTGTTACGATTCGATCCTTTCAATTTCTCCCACTTTTCCTTTTTGTTTCTTTAACCTGGAGTATATATCGTTTATATATGTATATATGTTTGTTTGTTTGTGTGTATGTACTTATATATGTGAGTGAGTGAGTGAATTTTCATATTCGGTATTGCGAGTATTGATTCTGATTGATCCTGGTGTTATCTATAGATGCAGATTTGGTTTACTGCGCAAATGGATTATGCGCATTGGCTCCGGGTATATCCAAATTGCCGCCAGTGGTTTGATAGGTACCATAGGGACCACCATTGGGATTCATTTCATTGAGACGAGAATTGGACAGAGCTCGCGGTATGGGATTACTGGGCACGCCATGGGGTGCCAAATGGGATGTCTCCTCGGCCACCTTATTTTGAAATGAAAGTTAGTTGGCTCTTATCTAGCTGAAGTTCATTCGATTGCACTCACCTGATGCGGATCCTCGGTGACTGGAATTTCCGATATAAAGCCTTGCTCCTTGCGATAGAAATTCACGAATATAAAGAAGCCGAGCACAAAGAGACAAACAATACCATACCAACGGAAGGTAGCAGTAGTACCGTAATAGGTGACAAACATACCGCCAATAATGGCACCACAGCCGCGTCCCAGACCATGATGGATGCCCTGGAGCACACCCTGAGCCGAGGCACGCAAATGCTTGGGCGTATTGTGGGCAATGTACGAACAGGAGGCAGCCCAAACGGCAGCATGGGTGATGCCCTGCATCAATTCGAAAGGCAACACCATCCAGGGATTCGTCAGATACGAGATGTACAAGAAACGCAACACATTGCCAATTAGACCCAGACAGAGGACCTTAACATGACCAATTTGGGTGATCAGACGGAAGCTAAAGAAATAGGCAAATATCTCGGACACATGATTGATCACAGAGGCCACACCGAAGAGAGTGGGCGTGCCGCCATAGTCTTGCAGATGCCAGAACAAAAAGGTGAAAATCAGACCAATGCCAAAGCCCATGAACCAGGCCACAAACAGAAACGAAGCTGTTTTCAGATCCTTAAAGTGAGTCAACACTGTCATCCATTCGGGCAACTCCTTGGCCGTCTGGGCGAACACCTTCGACTCGGCTCCAATGTGAGGCTGCGGCTGATGGCCAGCGGCCAAGAAGCTACTAACACCCCCCGCACAGGCACCTGAGGCGGCGCTGCCGCTACCCACAGCCAGTGATGGTAAGTTCAATTGGGCGGCCAGTTGATTCATTGACTCCTCTTCGGCCTTCTTGTTGGGATCCACGAACTGGGCCGATGCCTGCTGTTGGCTCTCATCGATGGGATCGTATTTAAAGGTGATCTTCGAAGCGGAAATTATGGCACAAGTCATTAGTACCGAGAAAATGGAGAAGCAAATGTTGTAGTTCTTCTCCTTGTTGCCAGCTCCACACGGATGATTCGAGAACGATGTGGAATGATCCAGGGCAATGCCCACCAGAAACATGGATATGCCCCAGCCCAAGGAGCCAAACATTCGCTGATGTCCATATTTATCGGCATCCTCGCCAAGCAGCGTAATAACTGCAGAATCCGCCAAGGTAATAGCCGGAGCACTGAAGAATTCACCAATCAGAATAACCAGCAAAAGCAGAAAGAAGGCCTTTTGTATGTCCTAGTGAAAAGGGAAAAGGAAATAATTAAGTTAAGACTTGAGATGGAATGGAATTATATTTCATTTTCCTTACCGGAGTTCGATAAACCATTGAGCTGAAGATGGGCGTAACATAATCCCGATGATATTTGTTATCATAGTTGTCCACAAAGTTAATGTGAACCGGCGAAATGCCTGCATCGATTCTGGGCAACAGTAGCGACCTCTTGCTACGCGTGTGGGCCGCTTCAGCCTCCTCCAGAGCCTCCTCGGCGGGCATTGTTCCTTGTTCGGCGGGACTTGGCATAACATCAGGCTCATAGCTACTCATGGCTGAGAGATCACGCTTTGTCCGCGTATAGGTCAGTACAAAGCTCGTGGCATTTTTCCGCTCAATGCAGTTTATGGCCTCCGGCCGTATAAAGCTCAACGGAATGGTGAAGAGCACCCAACAGGCCAATGAGGCGAGCAGCAATTTCTTGCCCTGGCGACAGCGATCCGCATACGAGCCCCAAAATGGAGCCGAAAGGAACTCAACAAACGGACGCATGCCCACAAGGATGCCACACTGTCCTGGATTCATGCCCATCTGCTTAAAGTAGACGCCCATTAGCGGAAATAGTGATCCGAAAGCCGCATAGAAAAAGAAATAGAAACTCTTGACGGGAATGAGCTCATGCTCTGTGGAGGCACCGAAAAACATTTCCAAAATGTCCGAATGACCGCGTACTTTGTGCGTTGATTCCTTAGCTTCGGGATATCTAAGAAGGCCAAATGGAATAATCATTAAAAATCATTATCTAAATTGTGATAGATCGACTTACAAGCTGGGATCCACTTCACCAGTGGCCTCAACATCCACACGTGGCCTGGCACCAGGTGGTCCATAGCCGGCCGCTGTTTGCTGCTGCTGCTGCTGTCCATAGTTGATGCCACCGCCCTGATCATAACCAGCAGCTGATGGCTGTTCATAGCCATAGCCTCCTGCTCCCGGCTGTCCATAGCCAGCATTTGAAGCTGGGGCACCAAAAGGATTGGCACCCCCACCGCCGCCACCGCCACCGCCACCACCACCTGCACCCGTATTATAGGGATTCATTTTGTGTTTAGGACTTTGAACTCTTTTTCGCCTTGTCTGTTGTCTGTGGCTTCCTTTTGTATATTGTTTCCTTTCGTTGGTTATTACTCGCCTGGCTGCCCGCCTGCCCGCACACTGTTTCCGCTTTCAGCTGACACTTCCTCCTCCTGTTTCCTGCTGCTACTGCTCTTAGTCTCACTCACACACACATTTACAGCATCATCAGCATCATCTTCATAGCCATTAAGCAGCTGTGAATAGACAATGGAAACAATTCAGACATCAGGCCAAATGTTCATCAAGTGGAAACTGGGTCAAATTGCTATAGAAATGCTTTAAATTGTTTTTTAAAAAGGAGAAAAAAAAACCTCTGACGAAAGGCAACAATCGAAATGTTATTTATCTGCGCCTATAAGTGTGCTACGATTTTTTGTTGAAACATTTTCTTTTACTTTTACAAACACAAAATTTCACTTTTAATCTTGTTTTTTGTTCTATTTCTTTTCACAACGTACACAGAAAATCTTCTTATTATTCTCACAAATGTCAACTTGCGATTTCCTTTTGACATTTCCCATAGGCCATAAACAATTTCCACTTAACTTGGGCACATGAAAGCAAATAATATGTGGGAGAAGGCAAGTGCACAAGTAAAAACTGAGCCAAAGAGCAAGTTGAGTGAGCTCAGTGAGCGGACGAGCTTTGAGCGCTACATTCAGTTGAGCGTATGAGTGAATTTGGAAGCATTCCGTTGCTGCTGCCTCTTCTTTTTTATCACACATACGCACAGTTGGCCCATTACAAAATCTAGGTAAATGGGTATGTATATATGTATAAGCATGTACATATATTTCTGTGTCTGTGTGTGTGTGTGTGTCTACATATGTAAAGGGGTTGTAGGTATATAGAGCAGACTTGTTGTTGTAATATGAGCAATAACAATTAGAAATAAAAAACGTAATTTAAACAACATTTTAACTACGTTTTAAATCATTTAATTAAATGGAAACAAATATTTTTTGATTCTATTGCATATTGATTGAATTTTGAAAACATATTTGTTGCAATTTTGAAGGTCTTTGCCAAGTTATACAACAGATATCATTTGGAAATTATTTTTATTCTCAAGTCCTTTTCCCACGTGTAGACACAAATTTTCTTTTGCACATTTCGTTGAAGGCCAAAGCCAGAGACACTTAAAACGACACACACACACACACACAAACACAGAAGAACGCAGTTTGCTTAAAGTTTTTCTTATCTCTCATTTTAATGCAAAAATTTAGTTCTATCTTACACATTAAAGTTGGGCCAGGTTGTCTAGCTTTTTCACCAATTAAATTTGAATTCTTTAAATATTTTTCACGTTGAATTCTTTTTTTTTTTTTTGTGTTACGTGCGTAATCGATAAGCAAAAAGTTTTTCTTCCTACACGTCTTGCCTCTACACAAGCATTTGACAGACACAGAATTTTCCCCAAAACCCAAAACCAAAGCCAAGACTGAACAGGGTAGTGGATAGGGGATGGCGAAGGGAAATGGACAAACTGCAAAAGAGTCAACAAAATTACGCTCAAAAGCGGAAAAGCTCGCTCAAGCGCGTTTCGTATGTGTGTGATTCGACCTAATGAGATTTGACGCTACCAGCAGCAAGGACACGCCATAAAGAGAGAGGTAAAACAGATGCTAAGAGAGAGAGAGAGAGAGAGAGAGGAAGCTGACAGTTAGGGCGCCAAATATTTAAAAAAAAAAAAACACGTTTTATTTATAACCAATTGAAGGAGAAGCATTTCGAAACTATTTTAAATGATTCAGATCGAAACAAAGGATCTATTCAAGTTGTCTAAACAAATTTTCTTACAAATTCTTAATTGCTTCGCTTTGATCTTCACTTATGTAGCTTTTCATAGTAACTTCTTGTTCTTTCTAGTCGTACAAGTTATCTTATTCCATATAATTATTTTCTTATCACTCGCTAACAAAATAAAAGTGACTATCAGAAAACAAACTTTGATCATTTTTTTGCGAAAACTTTAGCTAATTACTATAAAAATTGTTTTTGTGAAACTGTTTTTCCAAGAAATAGACTACGTTCTGCCAAAGGCAGAAATGAATCCCCGGTAAGGTAAAGTACCGTCAACCGACCACAAATATATATATACATATATATACAGACGAACATATTTACATATGCATATAGCATGCTCTGTACGTGCCAATCCATCGAAAGCGACTCATTTTCAATGCCTATAAGCGTCTATATAAACCCGACATTGCGATCGAACAATAATCAATTTACTTTTGTCTATCAAACGCAAATCAACATGAAGTTTACCATCATCTTTGCTGTCTTCCTCGCCATCTGTTGTGCTCTGGCTGTGGCTACTCCTGGCAAACCAAAACCTTACAGTCCCCGTCCAACATCCCATCCACGTCCGATTCGTGTGCGTCGTGACCTGAATCTTCCCTTGGAGGAGGCGCAACAGATCGCTTAAAATCATCAACTTGGGATGTACTCTCCATATACACATATACCATATAAATATATTCAAATTAAATAAAATGTGTATATAAATGACAACAAGTTGTGTCTTGGCAGTTTTAATCTAATCTAATAAAATGTTGTTGGTTGAAATTGAAGCTTATCGCCTATTTTTGTTGATGCTATATACAGCTAATGAGACTTCTACATATTATATTTGGTAGCCCAAATTTGAAAAAACAAAGACTTAGCAGGGAGATAGCATACCAGTTGATAACCCTTTATTCTCATAATAGAAGAAGATTCAATGGGTTACTCCGATCTTTCTTTGACGAGATATTTAAGTTTCGAAGTCCCAGTCCTTTTGAGACCTTAATTAGTTTAGGCAAAACCTGAAACACTGTGAAATTTATTGCTGTAAATGAATTAATGAGATAATATCACCAAATATCTACCTCGAAATCATTAAAATATTGTTAATATTGAGATTTCATTTAAGATAAACATCTTTAACCCTGGCAAATAAGAAAAAAATTTGATTAATCTTTTTTTATGCCAAGCGGATTATTATATTTATTCTTTCTTTCTATTAGAATAGAAATGATTTATTTTTATTTATATAACAATCCTTTATTGCATTCTTCTTTGAATTTATATATCTAAAAACTTTTTAAAAAGGGTATCTAACTTTGATGTTGATGCTTGATCTGATTGTTAAAGTTCTGTATCAAAATAAAATAACTTCTTATCGAAGAGTTTTGTACAATATTTATAATTTAATTGAAAGAGAAATACTTATATGAATAATGGAATCAGATCTTAACTGCTTTAACTGAAAATCCATTATTAATAAAATGAGCATTTTATAATCATGAATTACATCAGCTTTCCTTTAGGAGAACAATTTATTTCTCATTTTTTATATCGATGCCAATAAAAACAACTAGTTTAATAAACTGTTTAACGGTATTCTAAATGGCATTTTGATTTCTTGTCGATTAATTTGTAGGTGTTGTAAGAAGTACTTACAATTAGTTTATACAAGGTTTTTTTTTCAGTGTAAACTTTCCGCTGACATTTAAAGTTACACGGTGTCGCTCTCATTTCGCTTGGTTTGTTGTGCTCCTGCGCACAAAAATTCAATTAGAATTTCCAAAACGCAACTTCACTCAAAATTAGAGAAATCTGAGCTGGACTCTCTTTGGCTCATTTTGCATCTGCCCGACCACTCCAACGCCGGGATTTATCCACTCATATTGATAAAACGTGACAAGTGTAAAATATAGAAGTGCTAATAACTGTCAATTTCTGTCCTGCGCAAGATGTTCAAGTGTTCCAGCGCTCATCTTCAAGGCAATAACGGATATGGCTGCCCGACTAGCGCTGAGAAGAGGAAGATGCGCTTACAATTTATGTATACGGCAAAAGGGCGGGGGGAAGGGACTTGGGCGCCAAATCAACAAGTGTCATGAAATGGAGGTCAAAGTGGGTTGGTGGGCTGGTCTGTCTACCAAATTCCAAGTTAGGTCATCATCATCATCACAGTCTCTCAGTAAATCACCAAATGAAATATGAAACGGGGAATTGCGTTCGTTCCAGCTGATAAGACAGATGGCTCTTGTGAATCACAACAACTGAGAGTGCTTCCCCATAGCGCAATGTCTAGCTACATATATAAAAGCGGATTCTTATCCCAAATCGGCATCAGTAGCATTTACCGTGTCAAGCTAAAACAACCAGAGCATCATGCAAAACGGAAGAATTCTAATCTTGGCCTGCTTTTTGGCTCTCTGTGCGGTAGCCATTGAGGCACAACGTTTCCAAACTCTGCCATATTATCCTAAGCCGACTCGTCAGCCGCCAGTGTATCGTGTTCGTCGTCAGGTATTGGGTGGTTCAATGACCTCAAACCCCGCTGGTGGATCTGATGCACGAGTGTCTCTCACCAAGGGCATAGGCACGCCCGATCACAATGTAATGGGTCAAGTCTTCGCTGCCGGCAATACCCAAAAGGGCCCTGTGACCACCGGCGGCACTTTGGCCTACAATAAGTAAGTTTAGAAATTAATCAAATTTCTATATATGTATTTACATATATTCTATAATTAAATTTCTTCCTTCTCCAGCCATGGCCATGGTTTCGATTTGACCAAGACCCACACTCCCGGCGTTCAATCCAGCTTCCAGCAATCGGCCCATGCCAATCTCTTCAACAATGGTGTTCACAATGTGGATGCCAAGGCGTTCGCCTCACAAAATCAACTTGCCAATGGCTTTAAGTTCCAACGTAATGGCGTTGGACTGGATTACGCCCATGCCAATGGGCATGGCGCTAGCCTTACTCACAGCAACATTCCCGGATTTGGTCGTCAGTTGGGTTTGGATGGACGTGCCAATCTCTGGTCATCCAGGGATCGCAATACCCATCTTGATTTGACTGGATCGGCCAACAAATGGTTAAGTGGACCGCTTAGAGGTCAAAATAACTTTGGCGCGAATGTGGGTCTAACTCATCATTTTGGTTAATACATATATATAGATGGCGCCTAATAACACTAAATTATTTATTTATCTAACTAATAGAAGAATCTAATATATGCCGAAATTCAAATCAAATACAATTCATTTACAATAAACCAAAATAAGTAATAAAGTCTATTTTTACAATACGTAAATTTGATTAAATTGGTAATGGTTAATTAAAATTATATTTTAGACTTCAATCATATAAAAGACAGTTGAACGAATTTGTATAGTATACTTAATTATTTGGCTTTAACTTATAGTTAAATCCTGTTTATCTATTTTTTGATGTACAAATGCTCTTTGGAGTGGAAAACTTTATTACCTCCATTTGGATAAATTTGTATTGAATAGCTTTACAAGGTCTTAAATAGATCTTCAACAGAATAAATAAATAAATCTGAATCTAGATAATTAACACCGTTTATAACTATAACTGATACTTAAAATAAATTGTTTTTTAAACAAAATGGAATAAAACACTTCAATATTTACCTCGAATCAAAGCAAGCTCCTTCAGATTGAGCATACAAGATAGTACTCAAATCTTTAGTATCTAAGATTCCATGAAATATTTAATATAATTAAAAATAGATCAACTTGAAATTCAATCATTTTATATTTTCAATTTAAAATTTATATTTTCATGAATAATTGGAGGCTGCAGAACATCTTCATAACGAGCTCCTAATGAATAACTGGAACCTTGAGAACTTTTCCATAGCGACCTCCTGGGCGTACAATCAAGCTGTCAATTCTCGGCCCCAAGCTTAACAAGAAAAAATATTCCACTTTTAATTTTAAAAAAATTACAAGTGTATATTACTTACGCTTTTACGCTGCTCCTTATAATAGGCGGGGGAAAGTACGGAGGACGCGGCAAGGCCAAAGCGCCCATAATCCCCATCAAGACAAAGATTAACCTTAGCAATTGGTTTGAGCGCATTTTGAACTCGGAACTGACTAGTCAAGAGACAAGCTGATGAGGCGTTTTTTATACGCGTTTAAGCTTTTGATTAGGAACGAAAAAATCCCCTTCAGTCTTATCAAGAATATACATTAACTACATATATATGTATTTCCCTTTTTGCCACCTGTTTTCTTTTGTTTCGTTTTTTCTGTATTTATTAAGTAGTTAATTGAAAATTTTTGTTTGCTTATCATAACGCGCACTCACACAATTCGATTCCGCATTGGATAATAAATTTTGCTTATGTTAGGTTTACATTTTTGTAGTTGTTATTATTGTTGTTTGCTATTAATTGCCACCAATGGATATTTTATTAGAAAAATCAGAATGAGTTCTATTTGTACGGGGTGTGTGCTTGGGAGGTTGGTTGGGGATGAAACACAAGAATAACCCAAACGATAAAAAGAAAATTACAACTTTCTTTGTTATATAAAACATCTGGCGAGTTCCGCTGAGTTTATGTTTAGGAAGGGATATATCCAAAAATGAAGGAGAAGGGTGTGTATCCGGCCAATCCTGTTTAAGTCTTGGTGAAGATCAAAAAAGAATGTAGAGGAGGAGTTGGGAGAGAGTTGTAGAGCGTTTTTTCTGTTCTATTAAAATGTTATTTCTGTTTTACGACAGCTTCTTGGCCTTTTGATATAGAGTGTCCACAACTTTGCCCATGCTCTGTATGGTTTCCAGGACACGTTCGTAGGTCTTATCAACTGGCATCTCCTCGAAGACAATGAGCACACCCTCACCCTGATCCAAAATTCCGCTAAATTTCTTATCCAGAATCATTTGTGATAGCTTCTTTTCCACCTGAGGCATGGGCAATTGAATGCTCTCGGCCACATGAGTAACCTGTATAGACATTCCCAATTAGAAAAAAAAAAAGAAGTATAACAAGGACTTAGGACCCACCTGCACACGGGAATATGGCTCAATGATTCGGCAAAGATTCTGCTCCAGCATGGTGTCATAAAGCGTACCCAAATGTGCCTGCACAATTACATCCTCGGCCAGTTCTTTTTTATATTCCTTCAATGCTGTCTGAAAATCAGCCAAAGAGCGTTTGTGTGAAGCCTCTGCTACCGCCTTCATGGCATCTACATCACGGCCGGAATAAGTAATTGCCTGATAGGCAAAACGAAATAGTCAAAAATTTATTTCGCAATAACTGTTTTATTACTTACCAATTTGCCACTGACAATCTGATTGACATCATCCGATTGTCCCAACATGATCTTGCACAGCAACATGTATTTCAGCGAGGTCAGGGCCTTGACATTGTCGACGCTATCGAAGCCTTCAAAAGCTTCATAGAAGTACGAAAAGGCGGTCTTAAAGTCACGCTCATCGGCTGCATGAAGAATGCCCGATTGCAGATCTAGAGCGCCCTGCACCTTGGGCGGACAGTAGATGGCATTGGCCGTTGTGCGGGCTGAGGTGAGCGCAGCTCTGGCCTTGGGTAAATTGCTAAGTGCATGATAGGTCTTGCTTTCCAATAGCTGAACTTCCACCAATAGATTTTTGTCATCCAGTTTCTTTAGTTCCCTCAGCAATTGCGAGCCCAAGGAGAGGGCATCTGTATACAAACCGGTGTCAAAGTACAAAGCGATGAGGCGTGCTTCCAGAGATTGTCGCAAGAAAGTGCGTTTTTCCTGCTTGGCCCACTCGATACAGTCTTTACACAGTTGCACCTAGACAAAAACGGAGAAAGAATTGTAACCTAGAGTTATACAATGCGGAAGTAACCAACTTACCTCAATGCCAGTGCCAGCATCCATGTCCAGAAACATGTCTACCAAAGCACGGACCAATTTAGCTGCCTTCGCCTTACTAATGGAACTCAAGAAGGGACGCGTCACCTTGATTAGGTCAGCCAACTCTTTGGCCTTGCCCTCTTGTTTGTAGAGTTCACCCTGCTGCAGAATGCCCTGCTCTTTGATTCGTATGCGTTCCTCATCGTTTTCGGCTCCTTCCTGATCGCGCACCAGCTTATTAAGTAGCGCATTGCTGTTGCTTTTGTCCTCCTCGCGATTTACGCTAGACAAAGCCTGGGCCCGCTCGAAAAGTGTTGCTCCGGCCATCTTGCGACTTTGGAAAGAGTTTTCGTTTCGGTGATGATAACCAGTTAATTTTTTCGACAAAACTGTTGAACAAAATGTGTGTTCGTCTCGCTCACTATGCGACAACTCAATTTCTCTTTGTTTCTCTATGCCTATTATGTGTAATTACTGCGTATTTGGGTGTTTTTGTCAAGAGTTTTTCCACTTTTTTTTCAGTCGTTGTAAGCGCCAGTCACGATTAGAGCTGGCAAACGTTTCGATAGACTGTCTATCGCAGTTGCAGCCCTGGACGTAAACACGATAAGTGACTATCGATAATACAAAACAGCGAACGCCCAATATTAAAATATTCTTACAATTCAGCAAATTTAAAATTTAAACAAAACAGATGACATTTACTATAACCTATGATTTGCACACAGTGATATATAAATAGTCAATACTATGCGTATCATAAGAACTATCCATCTCTAGTCGCTTTATCAGCTGTAATGAATGCAAAATAGTGGCGTCCATTGTTTCCCCAGTATTCTTAGCAGGTGTTGTTTTTCTTTTTTTTTTGTTAAAAATAGAGAATATATTTAAAGGAAAATGGGCGAAGAAACGAGCAATGCTACGCAGGGAAAAACTAGGACTAAAACTACACGACCCAAGGCTGTCTACCAATGGACCGTAAACGATGTCCTCAAATGGTATCGAAGACACTGTGGAGAATACACCAAATACGAGACGCTCTTTGCACAGGTACGAATGAAATTCCATTAAATACCTGTTTTGCCGATCCTTATCCTTTGTGATTGGTTTGGGATTGGGTTTCGGCAACAGATCAGTCATATTCGTCCAAACGATCAACTACAACTCAAAAAAAATAAATTTTTGGGATTTAAATATTTAAACTACTGAAAAACAACATTTCGACAAATGCCTACTGAAAGTCTCTAAAGAAATACATTTTCTACATTTTAGCACGACATCACAGGACGAGCTCTGCTACGCATTACGGACACATCCTTACAGCGGATGGGAGTGACGGACAATCGAGATCGGGAAGCTATTTGGCGGGAAATTGTGAAGCAGAGACTCAAAACGGATATTATGGAAATACGGGATATGGAACGTCTCAATACGCATTAGATCGCTTCAGATATTAGAGATATGTATGTATATATCTCATATGTAATTGAATCGTTGCTAGTATAAATTGTAGTTTAAGATGTAGTATTGATTTTGTTTATAGTGAAACTGGTTAGATTAAGTTTATGCATAAATGATAAGAAAAAGTTCTCCAAGTGGAGTTTGTTACGTAAATATAGGCTACAAAATTTATGTAAATGGTATTAAGATTTTGGGGAGCAATAGTCTACTATGACGCCCATCATCTCCTAAGGATAATCCAAAGCTCAGCCATATAAGCTAAACTTTCCATTAACGTATTCATGAATGCTGTGTAATTTTGGAACTGTCTTTTGTTTCTTTTCTTTGATTTGCCTCATGTGAAAAGAATTCTCTATTAGTTTGAATTGACAATAAGGAGAAGCAAGATTTTTCTAATATAAGACCCAGATATCTTTCATTTTGGAATATTTTGACCTGATAAGTTATTTTTTCTATACAAGAAAATGTTCTAGACTTGATCGATTTGGAATTGAAATTGTTAGACATTTTTATTTTATACAGCTTGGAATTTCAAAATTTAAATGGCGGGAGGGGGAATATCATTCATGCACTTCTACGGGAGATCACTTTGAGAACTTTCTTATAATATCAATCAGTTAAAAGACGACTAGTTTGAGTTGCGGTTAAGCCTAAGCTTCCTTTTCCAGTTTGGGCGTGATCAGTTGGACATCATTATCCAAGGACTTGGCAGCAGCCGTTGTGGAGGAAGATGATGATGATGATGGCGCCGCTATGACCTTGGGCAGAGAATTGGATGCGAGTATGTGCGGCATGGCCATTGTAGTACCGTTGGTCATCGGCAGAGCTGTAGTGAAGAGAAGTTTGGGGGGCTGCAAGCGCTGACCTGTGCCGCCAGTGCCTGAAACTATGAATTGTTGCTGCGTCGGGGCAGTGGTTGTGCCAGCATTACTTGCCACCGAGGCAGTTCCTCCCGACTGCAATAGATTTGGTAGTAAACCAAGCAAACGATCGCCCATTGATTTTTCCCAATCCAAACGTTCCCGTTCTAGCGACAGACGATTATGTTGAATCTCATTGGCTTCGTTTTGTGCATTTAGCAGTTGACGCAAAAGAATTCTCATGGCTGGAAAAGAAGAATTGCTTAAATTATGAAGAGATTTACCAAAGAACAGTTGGAACTCACTTGTCATGTGTCGTTTGGACTGCTGATCATCACGTGCCCTATCCTGGGCCCGGCGCTTCTCATCTTTTTCCAATTGTTGCTGCAGTTGCTGTTGCGTTTGTTGTTGTTGTTGTTGTTGTTGCTGCTGCTGTTCCTGTTGGAGATTCTGTTGCTGCAGTTGCTTCTGTTGTTGCTGTTGATGCTGCTGTTGTACCTGAGCAGCAGCCGCAGCTGCCTGTGCAGTAGCTAGGGGTAGCGATGCCGAGGATTTGCCCACAGCTGCCACAGCGGCTGCAGCTTTTGCTTGATCCGCATTGACCAAAACAAATTTCACTCCTCCCGGTGCTGTGGCCATTAGACCCGGATTGCTTGATTGAGCCCCAGCAGCGGGTGCCGTTCCGCTAATCATTAGGCGGGCTCCCTGATTGATGGCACTCTGTAGAATTTGTAACTGGGGTGCTCCTGGCTTGGCTGGATTGATAAGAGCATTGGCATTGTTGCTAGCAGCCGCTCCAGGCATCTTGGGCTGCATGAGGAAATTAGTGGGTACCAGGGATATTTTTCCAGGTTGTAATTTTCCTGCAGCAGTTGAGCTGCTGGCAGTGGTCAGGGTGCAACTGGCTGTGGTCGTTATGCTGCTGGCCGGAATGAGACTGGCTGATGTGAATGGATTCTTTGTCTGTAACTGCAACATGTCCACCAATGTGGGCATTGCGGCTGGGGGTTGGGCTGCAGCAGCGGCTGTTATTGGAGAACTCGAGGAAATCTCATCCGCGGCATCCACGTCAATGGGTTCCTCCTTTGTCAGCGGCAGGAGCAAACAATCGTCGTCTTCCTCCTCCACCTCGGGCTCACTTGGAGCTGGGGCGGGTATTGCAGATGTTGTGTCTGGTTTTATCTCTTGACCTGGTTCAGTCTTTATGCTGGGTGAACAATTTAAAGCCTCACCCATGTCCACATCTGTGGCTAGCGATGAGAGTTTTCGCCGCTTGACACCCACTGCATGCTCTTCCCTGGACACACACCCCACATCCCCATTTCCAGTCCCATTGATGTCAACATCATGTTCCTGCTCCGCTTCATCCTCTCGCCGGGGATTAGTGTCTTTGGTTTTGTGAACCAAAGCGGACAGCAGCATGTCATCCTCTTCGGTGTCGCTCTCGGATAACTCTTCGCCATTCTCCAGCCGACGTTTTCGACGCTCTGCATGCTCTTCCAGTGCCTGTTCCAGTTGATATTTCAATGATGGTGCCGGCACCTCATTGGGACGTACACTGAAGATGGGACGCGTCATGATGGCATCCATTTCGGCGAAATGTTTCCAACTTGGCTCTGCATCGGCCCCCATGCCACCGCATTCCTTGTCCTTCTTCAGGCGATTGTAGAAACACTTCAGGTTCTTGATCCTAGTGGTTATCTCCTCGGGTGACCTATGATAGCCATACTCCTGCATTTTGGCCGCCAACTGACAGATCACCGCATGCTTCTTGTGTGTGGTGATAAGGGTGCGCTGCAATTTGGGATCTCCCCATAATTGGATGAGCAACTTGGTCTCATCCGTGTCGAAATTCGGATTACGGCCAACAAAGCTGTGCTTCTTAGCTGTGGCATTGGACATCCCGGAGGAAGGATGTTGGTTGTTGTTGCTGCTGCTGTTCAAGGAAGTCACAGCTGGGGAATTGGTGTTGGTTGTGGTGGCGGTGACGCTGCTGCTACTGGTGTTGGTGGTGGTTGTATTGCAAAAAGATGAGACATTTGCACCAAAGGCAGCCGCTGCCGCATCAGAGCGACGCTTTTTGATGCGCGCACTCGACTTGAGACTCATTCTGGCTAATTGCCAATGGTTATTGCACGAAATTTGATAAATAAAAATCCAAATAATCAATACACAAACTGTAAACCAAATTTTCTTGAGGCACTGCCTCCGCGCTGGTCCTGTTCAACAACAATTAACACTGGGCATAGACAAGTGAAAACGAAGAGGATGGCTGATTACGACGAGGACCAACGGCGCAACTCCGCAGGCAACCAGGCGAAATCAACCCCTAAGCGAACCCCCCGTAACCGGTACACGGGTTGTTGGTTAAGGCTAAGCCAAGTGCATTTTACCACCCAGTTGCAATAGTGCGCATGTTTCTGCGCCCTGGTGCTACTCTCTCAGCCTCTCGCTCTATCTCTCTCGTCGAATGACGACGGGATTGTGTGTTCCAATTGCAATTGTCATGCGCAGACTCATTTATTATTGATTTATTACCAATAGTTGGCCATTTTTCTTTTTGAATTCAAATTTGAAATATTATCAATAACGATTATAGCTCAACAAAAAATTCACTTTATTTGTTCCTTCTGATTTCCCAAAGAATTTGTGTCTCAAACTAACCTAAGCCCGTGAACAGGACATTGAAACGAGATCTGCGCTTAACACTTTGCAGGACATGCGCAGTGAGAGACTTTAGAAGGGTGAGACTTGTCCTAGGGCAATTCGGGTGTGTTAGTGCAAGCGAGATGAAAAAGGAAAATAGTAAAGTGAGATGCGAGTCGGCGCACTATAAAACAGGGGGTGGAAACGAATCAGCAGACTTTGGCTTGGGCTTGGCAATGTCCGGGAACTTTCCAAATTTTCATATATATGAAAATACTTAGAACAGGGTTGATGTTTTAGTAACGGTTTTGTTTACTGTTAAATAGCTCAAAAGTCCTTTTCGATTCTAAAATATTTTCGATAGTTTTGGCCAGTTTCGATACATTAATTTTTTTTAGGGATTTTTTCATTTAGCAGGCTGGCCACTCTGTCTCCCAGCTGTTCGCAAAGAAGAAGAACAACAATTTAATTTGCGACAAATTACCTGAAAAAAAATGGTTTTAACCAAGGAAGAGCAGGAGTTCATCAAACGCAAACATGAGCACACCCTAAAACTGCGTACCGAGTTTTTGAAGCAAAGCTCCAACCCCTACCGTCATGCCACTGGCGAGGGTGGCACTGTGGTAAGCAAGACTCAAATCCTTATGGGTTATGTCATCATCAAATCAAAATCGGTGTATATATTCATATTTATGCCTTCCTGTTTCAGTTCGATGCTGGTTTAGCTCGCTTCCAGGCCATGCGTGTGTCCAATTTCGAGCACTTCAAGCCAACGGGCAAATCTTTCCGCACTGGCCTCTTTGCCGTCGTGCTGCCCATTGTCGTCTATGCCTGGGCCCTGAAAACTGAGCGCGATGGACGCGAAGCGAAGTACCGCACTGGCCAAGTGGCTTACAAAGATCGTCAGTTCAAATTTATTTAGACGGGTAATTTGGTTTTATAGAAGAAATTAAAAGGAATCACGAAATTATTGTTAATAATGACTTGTTTATTTCTCCTCCATTTGCTTATCGCGGGCAATAACAAAATCCTCGAACTTGACCATGTAGGTAGTGCCCTTGTGCCAGTGGGCAGAAACTTTACAGGGCTAAAAATCAAAAGAAAATTTAAAATGACTGGGTGCATAAAAGGTTTTCTGAAACATTTGATTCGATAATTTATATATTGAAGATTTGCACTTACAAATCCAGAATGGGTCAAAACAGCCTCAACAATGCCTGCCGTGAAATTTGCGCAGTTTAGTGAGCTCTTATCTTTGGGTACACTTATGAACGTATTAACAAGTGGTTCCTTTTCAATAATGTAGTAGGTACGTTCATCATCATTGGCATGTTCTAGCTTTTCCGCCTCCTTGCCGAATAGATTTTTCCACACTGTTGTCTTCACAAAAAGAAGCATTTGGGTCAGTTTTGTTTCCCTCTTGGAGCTGCGTTCGCGCACAAAATACAAGTCTATGATGCGTGTGCCCACATCCTGGCCCAAATCATGAAGTCTACGATAAACAAAAATTCTGTAAAAACACGGTATGATCTTAAAAAGTTAAAGGTAAAGACCTGTTCTGAAGTTCGGGCACTGTAAACACCCTACTCTGGGAATACTGTACTATTTCGCTGAACAGCAAAGCGACTATACTTTGGGAGACCTCTGTTTTACCCTTGGACAGTGGGCGATCCAAGATGTTGCTACGAGGGCGCATTGACGAAATTTTCAAAGCCTCCAACTTTTCCATTTTCCCTTTCTTCACTAAAACAAAACACAGACCAATGTTGCCACGCTGCCTTAAATAAAACAGTCCGGCAGCACAGACTACTGATTGCTCTATTTATCGATAGAAAATGTATACAGGCGCGCATATGCATATTCAAACTCTCTGTCCGGCCATAAGTAAGGTAAAAGACTTTTTCTTATTGTTTATTAAATTGTGTTTTTATTTGTTGGTATTTTTCTTGTTCACATTTTTAAATACATTTATATGAATAAATATATCATTTACTTTAATTCAATTTTGTTTTTTTTTTTATTTTTCTTTTATTTTGTTTTTTTTTTTTAATGCCATTTTCTTTTACTTTTTCTTTGTGTTTATTTATATTTATAAATAAAAATTGGAAAAATTTGTGAAATTTTTTCTAACAAATAAAATTATGATTTCTTTTTCATTTTGTATGTTTGCTATTTTTAAAAACTTGGATGAAAATTGGGGCTTTGCTATTGTTTGACTTGTTAGGCATTTGTGTTTGATGTTTGTTTCGTTTCGTGTAAATTTAAATAATAAACATAATTTTAAATTATACATACATATTTAACATTTTGTACTTCTTGTTGTTGAGTGTTTTTTTTACTTTCGTTTAAGTTACGGGGACAAATGTGGAGCTGGGCGATTCCCAGCTCATATTAGCAAGGGTGGTGGTGGTGTGGGTTAGGAGTAGATAGGTAGATAGGAGTGGGGGGATTTCGGTTCTGCGTTTTTTTTTACTAACAATTGCCCACTTTTTGTGTTTGTTTGTTTTATATCTTAATGTGTTTTTGCACAACCTTTGCTTATTTTTGAATAAATATGCGATTTTTTTTGTTTCTTTTATATGATTTTTCTTTCTTTTCATTTGCTCGCTTTCTCACTGACTTAGTACAAGTACAACAATAATTATATAGTAAGAAATAAATTAATGCTCTGTTTTTCATATTATTTATTATTATTATATTTATATATATATATATATAAATATATTTATATATACATATATATATATATAGCTGCATATATGAGTTTGTTGAAAACACTTAAATTTGTTCAAATGCCTCGATTTTTGATAATTTTTCAAATTATCAAAGTTTTAAGCATTTGTTTTCTGTTTTTATTTTGTCAATTTCAAATCACAAATTGTTTTTTACATTTTTTTTATTTTGTTTTAGTTTGCAAAAAGCTGGCAGAAACCTCCAGGCTAAGTCTCATGGCCACTAAACTCTTTTTTTTTTAATTTAGTTTATTTTACTATTTTTAAAAAATAATTACTTGAAATCAAAAATTTGTTGTTTGCAGTGGTTCAAAAGAAATATTTTGAATCTTCATGAGCCCTAAGAAGAGTCAAAAACATTCTTTTTGCTTAAGTTAAAAAAAAAGTTAATAACAATATTTATAACTAAACAAGTTGGAAGTGAATTCGCTTGGCGAGTTCATCAAAATGGCCAAAATGTTAAGCCTGGACGTTAGCGGTTTTTCGCAATATTTTGTTAAAACAATTTGCAATTTTTAGGATAAAGTTTTTGTGTGTATGTGTGTGTATGTGAGTGTGTCTGGGTGTGTTTTACATTTATGTCATTAACTATTTCAATTTGTTTGAATAATCTTTTTCATGCATTTTGTGTGTGAGTTTCCTTTGCATTTGCGCTTCAAGTTGTCAATGTTTTCTTTTTGTTTTTCTTTCTTTAGTTTTGTTTGAGCGCCTACAGAAAATCGCATTTAATTTCATTTTGTTTCGTTACATTAGATTTCGGTTTCTATATATAACTCTTTCTCTTCATTGCCTTTGCCTAGGCTGTAATACTGTTCTCCAATTTCGAATTGTTAAAACAAACAAAATATATAAAATAAAATTAGATACATTTAGATATAAAACTAAAACAAGAACAATGTATAAACAATCGTTTTGTAAGTAGCAAATGAAATCGAAATCCTAAAAAACTTCATATAACTAAAACAAAAAAAAAATTAGAAAGAAAAGTAGCCTGATTGGTTGTTCTTCTCTTTTGCTTTTAGGTTTGCTTTTTACAAAAATAAACTATAATTAAAACTTATTTAAATTACAATTAGAAACCAGAGGGCCGGGATAAAATCGGCGAAGCCGATGTTTTTATACCCTTGCTAATACATTTCTTCTGACCGATCTTTCTATGTGGTAGAGTCGAACAATATTGTATTTTGGTTATACCATTTGGAAGTACAAAGAAACGTTAAAAATATTAGACTAAAACCGTCTGTTCCCATCTATTAGCTATTGGAATTATGTTTGGCATTACCGTCAACAGATATTGGATAGACTAAATCGATCGATTTCGAAACATTAATAGAGCCTTTCAGGCTTATTGGGGAATTAATATATACTTTGTACGATCGGCATTGCATTGTGTACGCTTTGATTTGCAAGGGTAAAAATAAAACGATTATAAAATATATCGAATACAATCATAAAATCCTCTGATGCTTCATGCATATAAATATATATACAATAAATTATGGCAAAATTCAAATGGAGTATACTAAAGAAATGTTTGAAATTTCACAAAATCAAACAATGCAACTGAAAGAATAGTCTGAGATGAATCTCTTTCAATTTCATTGTCTCATTTTGTAGAATTCGAACGTTGAAGAACTCTTTCTCAAAAGTGCTTAGTGTAAAGACCGAAAAAAGGGGGAAAACAACATGTGGAAAATGCATTTTCATTTCTAAGCCCTTTGTAAAAGAGACTCCTTAAATCACTTTGTTGAAGAATAAGCAAACTGAAGCGTAAACTTGTGATCTCTCCTTTCCTCCTAGAACAATAAACGTCCGTAATCATTTTGAGCCGCCTTATTGCCCAAAGGCTGCTGCAGCGGCTGCTGTTGATGCTGCTGCTGCATAAGATATGGCGGCGGCTCTTGGGGAGCACCCAAACTATGTGATAGCTCCCAGTTGTAAAAGTGCCGCTCGGATTGGGTTTGCGTTTGGGATTGACGCTGCTTGAGACGCAACAGCTGACGCCTGTAGTTGCTTTGTTGATCCGCATCCGGCTGCTGCTGCTGCTGCTGCTGCTGCTTGTGCTGGTCATTATTATTCTTTTTCAATTGGCATTGGTTTTGGAATTGGAATTGCTGGTGGTGGCGGAGGAGTGGTGGTTGTTCGCTTCTGGGCCTGGGGTCGTCATCGTACTGTCCTTGCAATCTGGCCTCCAAATGTCAGACATGCGGTTTATGCTGACCACCGCAAATGCCGCAATGGATGCCCATCCAGTGGCAGGCCCGCAATGGCGGATAACACCACAAACATGGCACGAACAGGGATAGCAGCGCCAGGCCCAGCCAGCGTTTGGTGCAACCGGCCTCGCTCACACTGCACTCGCAGGGATGTTGTGCTGTCTCGCCCTCGGCGTCGCTCATGCAATGATAGATCATGCAGCGGGCACAACCCATTCCCGAGATGCACTCATAGCCGCTACGAAACGGATCCGGAGCAAATTCGCACACTCCACGTCGATTGAACTCCTCGCTATACAATTCGTGACAGTAGCGACAACGCAAGCGAGTCTCCTTCTTGAGTATATCCGAAACATTTGGCTTATGCAATGGCTTCCCGCCACAACCACCACCACCACCAGCTGTGGCCACAGTCTGGGCCGCAGCCATGGCTTGGGCCGCTTCCAATGCATTGCGCTTCTTCAAGGCGCTAATCGATTCCCGGCGAGCGTTCAAAACTTGTGCACCCACCGGTTGATCCACTACCGGATAATTGTATTCATGATGCACTGCTGTAAGCGTCACATACGAGTAATTCTCGCTGGGGGCAATCTGACCAGCCGCCGTTGCGGTAGATGCTGGTGGTGGTGCTGTTGTGGGTGGTGGGGCATCTCCTGTTGTTGTTGCTGTTGTTGGGGCCGTTGTTGAAGTTTTGTCCGTCGATATGTAGTGTATGGTCGCTGCTGGTAGCTTCTCCGAATCGGAATTGTTGCTATAGCTATCCTTATGGCGATCGCTGACGCTTTCTAGACGAAGAAAACAAGATTTTAATAGGAATAAGAAAGGTAATTAGCAATTTCTATTAATCAGCCAAATGGCACACTTACTGTGACTTTTTTCGCTGCCCTCTGGGCTTGAATGTATTTTTTGTAAACTTTCGCTTTCCACAGGTAAGTCTAGGGTCTGTTTAACGTAAAGATGTATTGATTATATATCAAAAATATATATTTTATGGCTGGGAAATGACTCACCATGAATACATCATCTTCACCAACCGAATCGTATTTGGTCAATGGTGGGCATATAATAGTGGGATTTGATTTGGCCAGTCCTATATGCAAACCGATAAATGAAATAAAAATATATAGAAAAAACATCGATTGGATTAAATAGGTATATTGAAAAGAGTGTTAAAAAAAAAAAAAATCAGACACAAAGCGTTTTATGGTTTTAAAGCTTTTAAAGTGAACAAACAAAAAAAAAGTAGTTGAAAGTTTTAAAGAAAGTATTTTGTAAGCCCGTTAAATTAAATGTGTCAACTAAGTTCTTGGATATGTGCTGGGAATTTTAGTTATTTAGTATATGTATTAACTTTCGACTAGCACAAATCCTTGGATTTAATTGTTCTTTAATAATTTCCTAATGGCAACACTTACCAATATTAATTTTTGTTTTTTTTTTTCAAAAAATTATAGATTTTAAATTAGATTTTGTGGTTTGATTTATATTTTTGCAAATTAGTAGTAGTGGACAACGAATTGCAAAAATTCCAATAGAATTATTATTATTATTTTTTTTTTTTTTGCGAGTAGAGCGAGTATAAGACATATGAAAAAGTTTTGATTTTGATTAGTAAACGTAAGCAAAAAAGGCTAAGGTGGTGAGCGGGGAACAAGGAGAAGAGCTAAACTAAACTAAAACTAAAACTAAGCTGAGTTAAACTTGATAGAGCAAAGAAGAAGATAGAATTAGAGTAACACATAAAGTTATCAACAGAGAAGAGCATGAGAGAGGCATGCAACTAGTGGGTGGATGAGTTTTCCAAACAAATTAAGATTTTACCATCAATTAGTTCATTATAAGCACGCAGCACTCCCTTATCAAAGGCTCGCGCATCGGCTGCCGTTTGAAATGTGAGACCATTACGCTGTTTGCCAGCGCGCCAATGATGAAATGTTGGCATTACTTTGTAATACTTAAGATCACGATTGATGATACAGCTCAATATAACCTGCAAAAAGGAGAATTATATTCAATTTCTGTATATGTCATTTAAAGAAGGGAGAAAATACTCACACTCTGATCGGAGATTCTTTGCCCATAGATGATGTAGTCATGACCCGATGCCAATGGGGATAGCCTGGCACGTTTACGTATTGAAACATTTGCCAGGCCACCCCCGGCCAGCGGGAGCCAGCCCTCGGTACTCTCGTCTCTAGTCATTACCTGTGCGCGTACTGTAACTAAAAAGTCGCTGTAAAAACAAGAAGCAAACAAATAATCAAGTATTAGTAAATGATTTAGTAAGGAAACATAAAGTTGCAGGCTTTGGGTAAAACAGTTAAAAAAAAATAAACACTAATTTTATTCCCCTAAGTCATTTTCAGACGTTTTCTTATAGTTTAAATTGATTCTGTCGCTATTTTCAAACATTCCAAAATAAGAAGAATTTAAAAAAAGGGCAGGATCAAAAAATGTTTTTAAACTTCGCTTTTATCGAGGCAGTTTTCCCCATTCTAGTGTCAGATATTTAAGGGAATTTAGTTTGAAACTCCCTAGGAAATATTTAAAAAATTGGCTTAACTTTTTTTCTTTCTAATTTTGGACTCACGACATAAGATGAAAGATAAATATAGATTTAGTATAGACCCCCGTTTAAGAGTATAAAATCACACCTACAATTTAGAAAAATCGAAAAGAAGTGTAACAAACTGTTGGTGGTTCCTGAAAAAACTACAAATTGTTTGAATGTATAACTTGATTTTCTGCATCTAGTTTTAACCGGACAGACACTAAATATAGTATAGAGTATACCGTATTACCTGCTCGATCGACGTTTTAAACTAAGTTTAGTGTATGTAGCCGATGCTGCCATTATTTTGTAATTATTGTTGTGGGGAATGCTTGGCAACGACTGTGGTCGAACAAGGACATTGTCTTGGCTCTATATCTTCTCGTTTGGCTGGATAACTTAAAAGTGTCACTAATTTGGCTAATTCAATTTTTTTTTTTTTGGAAGCCATATACGCGATGAAGGCGATGAGTGGCCAAAAAAAAAGACTGATTCCATCCACCCTAAGCTAATGTTTGACTAAAAATAAAAGTACAACAACAACAAGTCCTTCGGTTTAAAAATACACACACACACGCAGCATGTAGATATGTGTGTGTGTGTGTTTGTGTCTTGCATGTATTACAACTTCCGGCTTGGTTGATTCATTCTTGCCAATTGTGGCAAGGGGGGACAACTCCATTTCTCAAGCCTTATGAATGGGGCAACACACACGTACACACACACACACACACACACACACATCTACACATAGGGACAATTCCAGGGCACGAAAACCAGTCCAGCAGCAGCAGCAGCACAACCTGCGCAGAAGTTTCAACATTGGTTTCCTTTTTTCTGCTGTTGCTTCTGCTTCTCTGTCTGCTTTTAGAGTTTTTGTTTTGGGTCCTGCGGAGTTACTCAATGAAAAAAGCTTTAAGGGAAGAAGGGAGGGCAAGTCACACAGAGAATATGAGAGAAACAGAGATAGTTGTTGAGCAACTCCTTTTTTGGGTGTGTGTGTGTATATACACTTGTCCTAGTTTCGTCAATTTTACAGAATGAATAGACGACAACGAGACAAGGAGGAGGGGGAGAATGGATGATGATGATGTTGCTTATGATTACAATGCTGATGATGATGATGATGATGACGCCGTTGCCGCGCGCGTTGCACGCAGGACATGTCAAGGACTGCTGGCCCAGGCACTGCAATGCTATTCATTCAGTATGCCTCTCTTTTCCAAGGTGAGGCAATGGCGGCGGCGACGGCGACGGCGACAACGTCAGCCAGCCCAAGGATAAACTAAACTTGGTGAATGAAAACCCAAAGCCCAGGGTTGCCACACACACTTACACACACCCATAACCCCCAAAAGGATAGGACAGAAGACGATTAGAAGAAGGATGTTCGTTCTTTTTGGAGTTGCCACCTAGAAAAATAGATTTTAAGGGTGTAGCCAACGAAAATGAAATCAAAATCAACAAAAATACTAACAACTCCAACGAGTATGAATATACATACATATACATATAACACATACATAGACAGAGAGTAGAGAGTGGGAGAGAGCGAGAGAGAAAGAGAGAGAGAGAAACAAGAGCCTGCCTCAAGCAAAAACTAAAAGTCTATCAAAAATGTTTAGGTTTTTTTTCTTATATGGAAGCAGCTCTCGCAAATGATGGGCGCCAAGAAGCGCATGCGTGGGAAATTTGAGAAAAAAGTAAGAAGAAAATGAAAGAAAGGGCAGCAGCTAGAGCTCCAGTTGTATGAATGAATGTATGTATATGTAGGTGTTTTTTATCCACCCACTCAACCACATAGCGACAACAATAAAAGTTTCAATATATATATATATATATACATACATATAAAAACTATATAGGTTGTGTGTATGTGTGTGTTCACATATATATTTTTTGTTATAGTTAATAGTTGGTGTGGCCCATTGCCTATTGTTCAAAACGCCAACGCCAGCGTCATTTTGCAGTTGTTGTCGTTTCAATATGAATATGAGTACGAAAGTATGAGTAGGAGTCAGGAGCATGAATATGAGTATAAATATGAGCATGAAATAAACTCAATCATTAGATTATTCACATGCCAATCAACTGGCTAAGCAAAATCGAACCTTTCTCTTCTTTAGCTACATATGAGAGCTCTATCAAAAGGGTAATCCACTTAGATGATAATGTATGTAAATAAAAAAAATCTAATTTTTTAAATCGACCTGCAAATTTGTTATACTTGGCTTGTACTTTTTAATTGCTCTTTACTTTACGACTATTTGCAAATTAATAGCGATTCTATAAGGTGAAAAATGTTGAAACTTGTTTAATTTACTTGATTTCAACTTTGAAAATGCGAATATTATAATATTACTCATGCGCCGCGTTCAGCCATTTATAATTTTTAACTTTTTCAGCTAACAGAAAACTAATTGCAGTTTCTGGGAATTTTCAAACTTTAAAAATTTAAAGCAATTTTCAATGATACTTTTAATTTGAAATATTTCGGGCTAATAATCAGAAATATAATTACTTTTTAAGAGCTTTTAAAATTTAAAAACCTTTTTAATTTCCCCAAAATTTAGAAAAGCGCTTTATACCAAATGTCTTGGAGTTTGCTGTATGTTGAAACATTTTCAAATTATTTCTTAAAGATTGTCAACTTGTAGGCTTCTTAAAGAGCACCCTATATTTTATATAGAATGAAGACATTTTTGTATATTAATTCATTATAGAAAGGAATGAAATGAAAAGAGCAAGACATGAATGAAACTATACACAACAACCTTGGATGTGTAAATGTGTGTGTGTGTGTGTGTTTGTATATGTGGCTGGTGTAAATACTAAGGGGAGATGGGGGAAAAAAAAACATAATAATAATAAGAATTAAGAGAAACAGAGACAAACCACAAAGTCAAAACCGACCAGAGTGACATCATGCAATCGAATTGCAATTTTGCCTCACTGTATGGGGAGTACAGGATACATGAGAGACATACATAAATATGCGTGCATATACATGTCTTTGTATTTGGCTTTACAAGTGGCAAAGGAAAACAATTAGTGACAAGGAGAGAGGGAGCGGAGGGGAACGTAACGGAACGCCCGCCACTCTGTCTCTCTCTCTTGTCTCTGTGGTTCCGATGGCGGCGGCTATGTTGGCGTTGGCGTACCATTTCATTCATTAAATGTGGCGACAGACAGACACTGTGGAGACTTGACCGTCCGACCAGAACCAACAAAAAAAAAAAAGAATATAGAATCCAATAGAATAGAACCAAAGTCCCTGAGCATGGACAAATAATGACTCACAAGTTTCATTCATGCTTCGCTTTTGCCTCCATTCAAGAAAAAAAAAACAACAAACTTAAATGAAAAGGCATTTGCAAAAAATGAAAATAAATTAAAGACAATTAAGACAGGCAGCCCCCTAAAGACACAGAAAGAGAGAGCGAGATACAGTCTGTTGAAATGGGACAGGTGGTGGGTGGTGGGCGGCATCGCCATGTCTCGATTGAGTTTTATGCTGTCTGGCAACTCTGCCCTTTGGAGTTAAGCTCGACTTTTAAGTTTCCCGTTTAATTATCCTTACCTTTCATGTTCTGTCATGGTTTGTAATCAGGAAGATTCTAATATAGCAGCGTATAGTGTCGGTGTTGTTGTTGCTGTTGTTGTTGGGGGTGGCAAAATACACCATGATTAAAGCATAAAGACATTCAGATCTGCTGCCTGCACAAACTTTCCACAAGAAAACAAAAACAACAACAACACACAGCAGCAGACGTCGTGATGAAGATTTTCCTTTTTCCTTCTCTTTCTCCTTCTCCCTCTATCGCACTTGCTTTCTCTTTCTGGTTTTCTGTGCTGGTGCTGCTGCTGCTGCTTCTTCTCTTTTCTTTTGTTGGTGGGGCACTGGAGCTGGGCGCTATTGGGAGCTGGTTGCTTGCTGTTGGATTGAAACTTGCTACGGCCTGTATTCGCGATTTGATTTATTGTTAGTTTTGGGCTTTTCCTTTCGTTTTTCCTATATTTTCTTTGGCACAATTTAAACAGTTTTCCTTTTTGCTTTTCTGCTCGGCTGCTCTTTCATTTTATTCGCAAAATTTTAATATTGCAATCGAACAGCACTTTTACTTTTCCCCAAATACACACAAAATGAGCAAAGTTCGAGTTGCACTCCCACTACAAATTTAAATTTCTTCCCACTGTATCCGACTGTTCGACGGTTTGACTAACTATCTTTTCTCTCTTTCGCTCCTACACAGGCATAAGGCTCATTCGTTCGAGAGCCTGGGCTACAAGTGCGAGTAAGTTCGAGTTGCACTCAATCGCCTTCTCACAAGCGCGAGTAAGTGCGAGTGGGTTAGAGTTGCGCCCATTAAAAATAAGCAAAGTTCGAGTTGCACTCAATCGACTTGCTAAAGTGCGAGTAAGTTTGAGCTGCACTCAATCGCCTTTTAATTGAGCAACGTTTTTGGTGTCCGCGATTTGCTATCGAATTTGTTATGACCCGTACGCACAATAAACCATTCGATATGCAATAGGGTTTTTTTGTGCATTGTTGAGCAGCGTATTTAAATTTTAATTTCACTGCGCTAAGTTTTTTAAAATAAACCATTCGT
Organism: Drosophila nebulosa; assembly: GCA_024703675.1. Taxonomy (NCBI): domain Eukaryota; kingdom Metazoa; phylum Arthropoda; class Insecta; order Diptera; family Drosophilidae; genus Drosophila; species Drosophila nebulosa. The sequence continues at coordinate 6,865,097 of CM045725.1, read as the reverse complement.
TTTTTTTTTCATTTCACCCACTGTCTTTTATCGATAGCCGTAAATAAGTTGTTTTTGTTTTGTGGCGCTAGTAAGCGCAAAGTGCCAGCACGCTAGAGGGCGCTTGAAATTTTTAAAATAACGGTACACGGAAATGTAGTCGAAGCGGAAATGTACATTGACGCTTAATCCGCGGGGGTAACTATTTAAAATTGTTGGTTGCAGTTCTAAATGATACTTAAATATTTCAATGTATATTATTATTATTTATATTGGCCCATCCAAAAGGGATGGATAATGTTTCCCGAAGATATGCTCTGTGGAAAGAGATTACTCAACGAACCGAAGTGTCAAGCTTACAATAAACATTTATCGGCGGCCCCATTCAGTTGACATAAAACCACAGACGAATGCGGACCTAAAACTAAAGAATTAAAATGATTAAACTCGGCTTTTGTTGCCTTATCATTGGCATGACTCTGTTTCCGCTACGAGTTGCATCTGTGGGCCGCTACAATATCAGCTTTGCGCAATTGGACGAGTGTCAAAACTATTTTATCAGTGCCACGTCATATGCCTACAATGATTTCTTCAAGGTCAGCAAGCTCAATAACAACAATGTCACGGACAACACTCGACTCCACTTGAAATTTTATGTCATAGCCAATATGGATGCCCACGTCCTGCTAAGCGTAACAGATCGACCTCGCCCACACGATGCGGTCTACGAAGTCGGTGAGAGTTGGAAAAAGGAATAGTGAAGATTTAATAATTCAATCATTAATCATTAACTCATTTCTTATAGTGATTGGCGCTGGGGCAAACACATTCTCTGCCATTCGCACAGTAATTGGAAGTCGCCGAGTCTCGACTAATCAGGATCATAATTTGTTATCGCACTACGAACCGACACCAATAGAAATAGTCCAAACAAAGGGTAAAACTAAAACTGAATTGCTTACTTTATTTGGATCGGTGCTAGTCTCGGGTATTTACAGATGGCGATTTATCAGTGTTTATTCCCGGCTTCAAGGAAGAGCCGCTGCTGCGGTATCGTGATAGTGCGCCCTTGGAAATCAACTATATAAGTTTCAGTAGCTTTGGCACAAATAGCGCACGTTGGTTTTATGATTGCCCTTTCGACAAGTCAGGTGATTTTGTGTCATATTAGCGTTGTACATTTCACTGATGGATTAACTTATTTACAGGAAACACCATTGAGCAGGAGGAACGGGCCAAAACAAAGGCGGAACAGTTATTGGATCAACTAATAATTAATGGTCAGAATAGCACTCTGCCTGCCAATCTCAGTTCCATACAATTCCATTTCCAGATGCGTTCCCTAGCCTATGATCAGTCCAGTGCCCTGCTGACAACCCGCATGCAACTTTTAATGGTATGCGTTGCGTGCCACAAATTCTGTAGATGATACTAAATTCCCTTACTATTGCAGCATTGGCGCGATGAACGTTTGATCTGGAAGCCAGAGGAGTTTGGCAATCTGACATCGTTTGAGCATCCGGATTTGCAGATCTGGGCGCCACAATTGGCAGTGCTGAAGTGAGTTGGCGAAAACTGTTTGTTTTTTTTAGCTTTAAATTGAACATCCTTTTAGTGGTGCGTTGGATTCTCTGGGCGGTGCCCTAAAGGCGTATGAATTGCGTGTCTATGCCAATGGAAATATCACTCTACTGGCCAATAATCTCGAGCTGTCCAGTTGGTGTGTGGATACCGCACGCAATTGGCCAAACGAACGTGTCACTTGCGATATTGAACTGGGCGTAATAGAGATGGAAGATCGCTCTATAATCGCCTTAATCTACGATCGGGAACAGCGTCCACTATCACCCGATGATCATGTAAATACTCCCTCAGCCTGGACATTTGTGGAAATCGCTGTAGTGCGTGTGGCAAGTGATTCATCTAGACGTTACACCCCAAAGTATATGCTGCAATCGATGAATGGTGATGTTGCCATACAATTTACCATGCAGAGGAATAGCAGTTTCTACAAACTGGTGTTTGCCATCCCACTGATAGGTAACGAGGGGTTAAGATTACTAAGACAAATGTTTTATTAAATGTTTTTTTTTTTGTAGCCTGTCAAGTCTTCATAGTGCTATCGTTTATCATACGTTCAAACCGACGCGGCGCCTTGTTACTTATAAGTTTTCTGATCACTGCCTGGGGTCTGATGTTTCTAACACGCCATGCATCGACCCACTACGTGCCGCCACTCAGTAAGACATTGTTGTTTGCCTTCCTTGAGAATCCTTGACCTAACCGTAACCTATTCATATTTGTAGTGTCGGCCTATCAGGACATTATGCTAATTACCATTTATTGTTATCTACTGCACATTGCAATTATTTGGCTGGTATTCTATCCACCACGTGCCAAGGCTCCATCCTGGTTGCTGGCTGTGTTAAATTCGACCGTATTACGTTTTGTTCTAGGACTTCGTTTTGTCGATGTAAGTTTGGATTTCATTTAATTGAAAGATTTGAATTTGTAATGGATTTTCTATTACTTTCTTCATAGTCGACCGAATATTGTGATATTGTGGAAAAACCGTGGCGTCATTTGGCCAAAGTGCTCAATAATTTGAGCTTTGTAATCGTTAACATCCTGCTAATTGTAATCATTATAATCGGGAAAATTTGAAAAAATGAAAATTTTTCCTTTATTTGCTGTAAGAAATAGAATTGTGACTTAAATAAATATAAAGTGCGGAGAGAGAAAGAAGCGTTGCATTAATATATATTCGACTACTTTTGGACAGTGAATACTATTGGGAAACGTGCATACTGCTGTTGCTGCTACTGCTGCTGATCCACAATTCTCGATCCTCCCCTCGTTTAATGATAGCCGTAGCCGTGGTCATAGCCACCCAATGCAATGGCCGGTGCGGCATAGGACTTCAGCAGAGTGGGTGCAGCATAGCTAATGGCAGGAGCGGCGTATGACTTGACCAGAGCAGGAGCAGCGTATGACTTAATGATGGGTGTGGCATGGGAAACAACCTGTAAATGGAGTATTCCAATGAAATTCCTTTCATTCATGGCATTCCATGTTGCGTCCAGCTTACCGAACTGAAGTGGGAGTAGCTAGTGGCTGCCGGAGCTGCTGCATAGGACTTGACAAGAGTTGGTGCAGCATAACTGATGGCGGGAGCAGCATATGATTTGATGACTGGAGCTGGGGCAGCATAGTGAATGGCTGGGGCAGCATACGATTTAATAACGGGAGCTGCTGCCGCATAGCTAATGGCAGGAGCGGCATACGACTTGATGATGGGAGCTGGAGCAGCATAAGTGATGGCCGGAGCGGCATATGATTTGATTACAGGAGCAGCAGCCGCATAGGTAATAGCTGGAGCAGCATGTCCATAGCTAATCGCTGGTGCCGAATGCCCATAGTCCAGCAGCCCTGGGGCAGCACTCACCGCGGCCAATAGTGTGGTAAGGATCTGACGAGTGATCGATATAGATCGATAAGATTTGCGCCAGGATGTCGTCCGATGATGTGTTCAACTGCCACTTACCAGTAATTTCATCTTGGGTTATTCGCTTTGGTTCGAATGAGAACTGCAACTGTAAATGGATTGCGTGCATTGCGTTACTTTTATAGTCCAACCACCAAGAGTGCTTGGAACAGCGAACAGCCAACAGCCAACAGTGGACAACGGACAGATCACTCGTCTAGATAGCCAGACAACGATCTCGATCTCAGCACCAAGCAAACATTCGGACACTAAGCGGGCCAACAACACTAATTTGTGAAGTATCTTGCTGTTGTTGACGTTGCACAGTACAGTGCTTCCAAACCAGGGCAAAAAGGTTTTTAATTTAATCAGTGCTATGATAATTCTAAAGCAATTAAAATACGCATTTACACAAAATGTAAGAGACTGCGACTACAAGCCAACAAAATGTTTCCACAAACTGTTGGAAAAGTCTGTTTAAGTTTCTAAATATTGAAATTAAGGAAGTTTATTTGGAATATGTAACCTACAATTGAATCTAATTGGTAAAGAAATGTTTTTTGAGTTAATACACATTTGCATAGTCTTCGATTCTCTTTGAAATAATATTAAAAAGGATTCAAAGTCTAAGGCAAAAGCTTAGATCAAAATTTATTAGAGAAATATTTTTCTCAATTCGTTCGATAGTACAAAAATATGGTTAATAAGTTTTTGTAAACCCCAACTCTAAGAGACTTTAATTTCAAAAACTTTTAGGTTATTTTGAAAACTTTTCTATTTGCTGTTTGAAAAGTGATCTTAATATTTGAAAAATTAACTGAATCGAATTATTGAAATTATTGAAAAAATTGAAATGAAATGAATAGGCACTTTGTATCCTTGTCGCCCCTTCCAATTAATTGTCTATAAAATAAATCATTGACTGATGGAACCACTGTGCAAAGTTAAAATTCAATTCTTGTTGTTGTTCGTGGCTAAATGATGACGCAACATGGACTACGACGACGACGACGACGACGACGACGACGATGACTTCAACTTGGCTTGGCTTGGCAAGGCAGACCACTTGCCGTCAAAGGCTGAGCTGCTTGTGTCAGGAAAGGCAGGTCAAAGATGGATTTGATTTCCACTTGGGACTTGAAATTAGAAAGCCTTAGTTAATTAAAAATTCGAACAATTTTTGTCATTTGACTGTCCTGCCACATTGTGTCCACCTCAACCTTGTGGCTAACAACTTAATTGCCCAGTGGAGAATGAAGTCGAAAATGTTGTTAATTGTTCTCGCTAAATCGCTGGTGTTACTGGAAAATGTCACCCAAAAGCAATTGCATAAGAATGGTTGTTGTTGTTGTGATTTTCTAAAGAGGTTTGCCAGTGCGTTTATTGGCAAATAATCGAACGCCAAGTAAAGTCAAAATGCTGAGCTTCATTTTTATCATTTCATTTGAAATGCCGCAGCGTGCCACATTTGACTATATTGATGGAAAAATTGTTGTTTCTGTTGTTCATTTTTGTTTTTTTTTTTTTATTGTTATTTTTTATGAAACAGAAAATAAATACACTTATGGCCAACATAAGCATAACATGTCTAGGAATAGAAGTACGTATAAGACTACGTCAGTAAACTGAATGAATGCGTTTCGACGGTTCGTGGGATTTTTTCGCTGTTTCAATTTAACCCTTGTGTCTGAATAGATTATATGAAACCCATTTAAGTTAATTCCTTAAATAATAGTACAATTTGTCGATGGTTATTTGCAATGCATATTTCCGCTCTCTTTCTTTCCCCTGTGGTCTGCTATAATAACCCAAAATTTGTCGATTCCTTTTCCATTATGAGATTTCATTTGCTTTATTTTCTGTTATTGTTCTTATAATTTGCTTTTTAAAAACAAATTTCTTTTTTGGTTTTATGAGCTATTATATTCACTTAATACATTTTAATGGGATTTATGATGTTATTTTTTATTTTAAGGGTTTTTGTTCAATGTCTAGCCATGGGTTAATTGCAACAAATTTTCTATTCACAGCGTTTAAACGATGCTGACTATCTGTCTGCTCAGACTCTCGAGCTGGAAAATCATTTGAGAGAAGTGGCCACGAACAACACCAAGACAGACACGACACCTGCAAATGGACGGGTAGGCTAGTTCATGCATAAATCATGCCAAAATGCTAGTTGATTTATGTGAAATCTATTAGCAAACATTAACCCAACTGGCCGGCCGATAGGTGTATGTAGCTATAATATGTTTATAGAAACAATTGTCTGTTAATCTGCAATGTAGTACAATTGGATACGCCTGGTCATAAATGTGTGTGTGTGTGTAAGATAGTCGTAAATAAAACATTACCATTTGCAGTTTTAGCCGCGAAAAATTACTTTTCACATTTTTCGACTGAAGTATGTCCAATTTATGGACTAAAGTGGTTCAAATTGGTGACTAAGAAGGGTTGACTATAACACTAGATAATTCAATTATTCCTTGTTGTTTTGTTTTTGGCCAAGCCGAACCCAAACGCCATTCGCCTTGCCACATTTGGTATTCATACCAAATTGGTTAGAAAAAACAGAAAAATGCCTTCAGATTTTCGATGGCAAGCGACTACGCCTAATTAACCATTAGCAACAAAGTTGTGGAGTGAAAAGCGCTGTGTGTGAGCTGTGGCTAAGTTCGATTTCCCAATGATCGAATGTAAAGAATTTTGTTTTGGCTTTCTGCTGCAAATATCTCACATAGTAAGCATGTGCCACGATGCGTATGCGTTATTTTTTGACTCTGCACAAGCTCAGAGAGAGAGAGAGAGAGAGAGAGAGATATATACATACAACATTCAATTAATTAACGCGGCTCGTTTTCGCTTGTTTGCTAAATTTGACTTGCAAATGAAAAAAAAAAAAAAAACAAAATGCAGCATTTACGATGGCTAGCCTGAATTCATGAATGAATGTGCAGACCAATTGCGGGCTCTAGTTATTTTTGTGATTTTTATTTTAAAGTTGTTTTTATTTTTCCTTTTTTCGGGCAATTTGGCAGTTGAAATGGTCCAATGACAGTTTTGTTACTGGTGTAAAACGTTTTAAAAGTTGTGTAATATTCATTATTTTTTGTTGCCAAATCGAAATGTAAGTAAATAACCGTGTTTCAAATAACAAATTATTGTGTTTTTTTACAGAATTTGCTTGGGTCTGGTATGTGTATTTGGAACTGGTTTCGCACATTCATTTAAATTTCAACGGCAACTTAACGAATTGAAATGAAACTTTTGAGTGTGGTGAGCTTTTTAACGAACATAAGTTGAGCTTTAAGTACGGCTTCAATCGGTTGAACTTGATTAATTTGATCGTAAAACTTACGATATTGAATTTCTGCCGCTACCACAAAACATTCTTTATAATCAATAACGGATTAATTGATTTAAATATAGATCAAAGTCAGTCGAGTTAATGACGTATGAAACGAAATGCACACAGATGAGTTCTCTTGCCCTCTATCCCATTCACTCACTGGCCGAATATACTTACCTTTTGTAAGGGGGTGGCAATGAATTAAACACTCTTTCGCTCGTTCTTTCGCTCTATCACCTGACCTTAAAATCCAATTTTAAATGAGCCAACTTCCCTCCCCCTAAGCCATTCCAGCTGACGCTGCTGCTTCTGCGGCTGCTGTATTGAGTGGTTTTAAAATAAGATTTAATTGAATGCTCTTTAAATACTGTTTGACAGGAGCCGCCCTGTTACCTGGCTAATTACAAGACAAGCACACAAACACACACATATGTAGAGAAACCTACCTACGATTGAAGGTACATACATACATAAGTGCGTTGAAGTGCAGGTTAAGTACAGTTTGAAATTCAAGTTGCCTAATAACTTAAAACCCCAAGCAGCTTTAATGGCCATAATTCGTCTTTCGGCCTATGACGATGGCAGCCCACAACATCAACAACAACAACAACAACATTACAGAAGATCATAGAACCCAAAAGCCAATGGCAAAAGGAGTGTCCATGCATTTGCTTCTTGTTGGCTGCATTCGCCTTGTTGTTGGTGTTGGTGTTGCAACACTATTGACATTATTGATGGAAATTCTTTTGTGTATTGACGAAAACGAGGAAAGTAATATGTGTGTGTGTGTGTGTGTGTGTGGCATGGGTGTGAGTGTGTGCTTAGACTTAGCATATCAAAGTTGTAATACCCTTTCCATGCTGTCTATAACTTCTAATTTGATTGACATTGATGCTCAATTGATTGGCATTAGAATAAAACCTCCTATAACTCCGAGGCGCGAGTTTTTGTTCAACTATTTTGATTATGTTCAAATGGCACAGAAATCACTAAAGTGGATATAAGCGCACGTGCCTTTACCTAACAGAGAGCGTTATGAACCTATCTGAGATCTATCGGATTAGTTGAAAATGTTCCGCAGCATGTTTAGAAGGCTCTCTTTCCAAATACTATCACAAGATATTTTATGGCGTAAAATCTCAATTAAGATAGTATTGAAAGTAGAGTATGCGATGACTGCAGCTTAGCAAGTGTATACAGAATCATGATAACAAGGGGAAATAGAAACAACTCTGCTTATTTTCGGGGGCTTTTAATTAAAACCTAAGCATACGACAATGGGTTTTATGTATATTAGAATTAGAGACCCTTCAGCCAGCATAGAGTATATACATACTTATATAGGAAACAACCAAAAAGAAAAGAAGAGGCAACACGAGCTGGGACTGTTTACTCTTTTGGGGCAGTAACTGAAAGCCCATACAACCGTCGTGGTCGCTTATGTGGACAGGTGCGAGAGCCCACTGTGTGCGTGAGTTTGTGTGTTTGCCTCCGTTTGGTCGTCGTCGTCGTCGTCTGGCGGTGTCTCTTCTACTCTGTTTCAAATGCAAGCCCACAGCCCCTTCTAACCAGACAGAGACAGAGACAGAATGCATATGGCCCAGTCGAAACAGTTATGCAAATCATAGGCCGGCCGAGGTCTACAGCTCTTACAAGACTTTTGGTTGCTTTTTTTTCTAGTTGCTGTGTATTTAACGCCTAATACCCAAGTTTATGTCATTTAAATCGTTTGTTTAAGATGCTAATCGACCCTTTTTTAGCTACCGCCATATCAAATAACCCAATTCCAGTTGACGCCACTTGTTGCATCTCCATTTCTCCGCTCTCTTTCTCTAATCAAATGGTTATAATTTCGGTGGCTTTTGGAAATTCTAGTAGCTTGAGAGCGGAAATCGCTTGGCCCTCCCGCAACATTTGGCAAAAGAAGAGTGCTCATTGAATATGCTAATACATAGGCCATTCAATACCTACATACATGCATATCGGTTATGGTCCGATATTTTCATTCATTCAGAGGCGTAAACTGCTTCTCTATTGTTTCGGCTTGTTCGTTCACATCGATTAAGCCGCTTTATTCTTAGCAAATTGGCAGAACGATCTGCTTTTAATGACGGCCAAATACAATAATTTATAGCTGCTGCCTCTGCTGCTGCTGCCTCTGCTGCTGCTGCTGCTGCTGCGATTAATTTGCCATAAATGTTGAGGTTTAAGTAGTCGACCAATTTTGGTTAACAGGAAACCAACTGGAATTGTATGGCAGCTATTGAGAGAGTGTTTTTCGAAATGGTTACTAGTTAAGATATTTGTATGGTTCCATAAATGGTAAAACTATAATATTGCTACATGGCAATGAATGAAAATTACATAAATATGACACAAAATTGGATTAAAAGAGTTTTGAGAGCAAAACTTTCTAGTTATTGTTATTTAATATAGTTTGACTTTAAGATTTTTCCATTCATTTCCCCTTCAAATATATTGACAAATAAATTGCATTTGAGTTTGGATCTTAAAATTTAGCGTTAAGTTTCGTTAAGTCCTTAAGATGGCAAGTTTGAGTTACACTTTTGCAGCAACTGGCCTCGCCTTTAGCCTTTAGCCAAAAATACAATTAACCACATTACACAAATAATGTATTTAAATGGCTACAAAACATTATCTGTCGAAATTGTTCAGACTTTTATCCTTTTATTCACAATAATACTCACTTTAATCTCCCTTGTAAGCTAATAATGCACTTTGGTAGGTTGACATTTGGCTCATCCCACGACTTGGAATTTGTAATAAAAGTCATAATATTATCCCTGAATAGAGAAGCTGAAATAGTTATGCTAAACCTTTGTCCTTTCAACGCGTTTAACTTTGACATTTGTGCGTACATTCAAGGAATTTGCTTAACCGAAAGGCAACGACTATTAGTTACCCTTCATTAACTATTAAGTTGGTAGTAAAAGAGTAAAAGCAATTTGGGAGTTGAAATGTTTTAACTTTTGGCAGTAGTTCTAAAAACATTTTCCAATTTGAAAAGGGATTATTTTGAAATAAATGAGAGATACAATGAAAAAATCCATAAAGTTTCAATATTGCGAGAGTATTTTTATCAATTCATCTACTATAGAAAGTCGTTCAAATAAAGTCTCTTCGAAATTAATTCATCACTTTTTTTTAGTGTAGATCAGTAGTCGATTGAAGTCTCATGTCGGATTTCATATACGTAAAAATCAATGAAATCTTGAAATATTTTTAACTGCACCCTCTCAATTGATACCTAAACTTTATATGGCTTATATGCCCCCGCATTCTAATCAATGTCAAACAGTTGCATTGGCCCCATATACCTTTTGGCTTGTGGTTTCATTTTGGTAGTGTAAGCGAAACCAAAACCAAAAACCAACACCCACAATCAGAAAAGTATCTTTCTCTCGGCGCACTGAATGTGTATCTTTTTACATCGGCATTGGCATCGGCATCAGCAACGACATGCAACATGTTGGAGACGATATCACATTGGAGCAACAGCTCCAAGTTGCCGGTGGTTGGCGCTTTCATTCGAGAAGCGAACGTTGAGCGAGTCGGACGTGTGGTTTTTGAGCGCTCCCCCCCCGAACTGACGAACTGGCGAACTGTCGAACTCAGTGTGAAGTTTTATTTCTTTACTATTTAAACACGCTTTTCTGTTTTGGCCTGTTGACTGTGGAGTGAAGCGAACGGAGTTGGTACGGTACAGAGCATACGAGTTTTTCAAGTGTGTGTGTGTGTGTGCACACATCCATATATCTAAGTGTGCGCGTGTGTGTGTGTGTAAATTTGTGTATTTGTGCATTTCAACAAGTGTTTCAGAGTGCGAAACAAATAAAAGCTAAAGCAAAGCAACAAGCAAATGACAAACAACAAGAGCTAAAGCAAAATAAAAACCCCAAGTTCGCTTAGCTTATCAGAGGGGCAAAAAAAAAAAAATATATATATCAAAAAACAAAAAAAAATCACTAAAAAGAATATATGTATATAACAATTATTTATATTTCGTCTGGGGCAAGCGCAAGTTCACTTGAAATTAGAAAACTGCTTAGCTTGGCATTTAAATTACTGAAAAGCAAAAAACCAATGAGAATTAATGCTGATTCCTGAGAATAACAATTTAATGGTAAAAAAAAAAAATATTTCAAAACCACAAAAAGTGCTGTTACTGTTAGGCCTAAATTCACAATTGAAATAAAAGCCAACCAATTCCAATTCTCTATAGATAGTTTAATAATTGTTGTATGTGTTTTTAATTGTGTGCATTCTGTGTCAATTGATTTGAATTTCATCGATTGCTTTCGGACTCTGACAATTTGAAATCTGAAACGATTAACCAATACCAAGTTTGCGACCCAGACCCGAGGCTCAGAGCTCTTAAGCAAACGCCCTAATGTCAAGGCCTGGTTTCGATTTATGTGTGTGGCTTAATGGTCTTGACCTCCATTGGTTATACCAAATTACCTATAACAATAATTGATTTTTTCCAATTTCAAATTGGTTTCAAAGTTGTAAGGCTAAAACTAATGCAGATTTTCTTTTTCACAATTCAGCATATGCAACCAAACGAGATGCCTTTGAAATCTATTAACACTAATTGAAGTAATTATCATTAAAAGAAGTTATAACTCCGTGCAGCCTATAAAACTAACGTCAAATAATACAAAAAAAAAAAAACAGTGAAAAAAAACAAAAAAAATTAAACTACAAAAGAAGAAGAAGACAAAAAAGTTTAGCAACCTACAAGCAAACGACTTATGAATTTTCACAACAACTTGATGTTTGTAACGGATTTTCATGAAACTTGGCAAAAGTTTATGGCAAATTTGAGTTAATTTTCCGTTTTGCCTTCTTGTTTTTTTGTTTACCTTTTGTTTGTTTGTTTTTTTTTTTTGTTTCGGTTTTTGCTACCGTAAAGCAACTGTGTATTATTTTTTTCGGAGAACGGACTTCCATTCTAGTGTGCCAATTGAGAGGTGAGTTTTGTGTCTTTTAATGTATTTTTTTACTTTTTGATTATTGCTAAATAATTTTTGCTTAAGCAAAAACCTCAAAAATAATGTATAGCCAAGCTTATTTTGTGGTAAGGCAGCAGATGATTGACTTGACCCATCATCAGTTTCAGCAAGATGGCAAGAAAAGGGTAGTGCTAATGCAAAAGCCATTTATCTTTCTTTATAGTAGAGTCTTACCGACAAAAAAAAAAAAAATGTCCTAAGGCTGAAAATTGCAGGGAAAGTTTGAAATTGATCTTAAAATTAACACAAAAAAATATACAAATTTAGCTTTGAACTGTAATATTTAAAATTTAAGAATGATTTACTTTTAAAACTTGAAAGATGCGACTTACATAATTCAAAAGTTTCTCTTTGAAAAACCGTCTAAAGCTTTTCAAGATGTGTTCATCGACTTTTATCTAAATCTATTTCACTTTTGTCGCATAACTTCTTAACTTAAGGATTATTTGGATTTAAAACCAACTGGTTATATCTCTTACACTTTAAAAGACTTCACCAAGGGAAGGTTTTAAGACTGTTTCCTAATGATAATCTGAAAATCATTTCGATCGTTAGTTCCTTCACATTTATGAAGATTTTTCTAAGCTAGAAGAGGGCTTAGTCCTCATCTTGAGTATCTTTAGCTTGTAAAATCGTTTCAACGTTTAAACATTTGAAAAATCTTAGACTTAGTGTAAGTTTTACCAAGAAGATGATTCAAACTCACAGATATTTCAAGCACTTTTTAACTCATTTCAACTCTTATTAGCCATGGCAGTCGTTAGTTGAAGTTTATTTGGTAGTATTCAAAATCTTTGTATGTTCTGTCTGGCCTGATCATTAAACTATGCATCAATTGTTCAGGTGTAACCGCAACAATCGATTCCAATACCATAAAGTTTGTTCAACCCGAAAACGAGAAACAAAACAAACCGCAACAGAAAGCGAGAGGAGAGACAGAGTCAAGATACGAGATACAAACAGATACAGCTACATAGAGCCAGAGTCAGAGAGACTCAGCATGAACTTCAATATCTAGCCACAAAGATCTAATGTCATTAAATTCGCACAAGGTTAGACAAGCCCAAAACTAACTCCAACTGGTTAGGAAAAAACTTTTCATTTCATCTTTGCTGCTGCTGTTGGCTGTTAGAGCTGACTGTTGCTGATGGTTGATGGAGGTCTTATTGCACCTGTTCAAATTGTATCCAGCCAGAGATCAAGTCAACACTCGATTTCACTGTCAGCTCATCGTTTCGTGTGTGTGTGTGTGTGTCTTTCCAAAGTGAATTGTTGGGTTTTACGTCATATTGTTTTTTTCTAGTTATTTGTTATTTTTTATCAATTATTCTTATAAAAATGATTTGTGGCAAGAAAACCTCCATGTTCTTCCTATTCATCAGTATTTGGGGGACCATACAATTGTCTTTGATGGGCGTATTTTATGCAATGCATTCGGTGACATTGATTGAAGATATACCAATTGCCGCAATCTATAAAACGCTTGAGGAATTTCAAGAAGCCGCCGATAATGCCTATGAAACAGTTGCCTTGCGTTGTTTTCTTACGGCCGTAATATATCTATGTTTTGCCATCATATCGTATATTTGCTTCCGTCGGAATAGAGCCAAAGAAAGGGGAGAGAAGCAGGAGAAACGAGAATCGGCCTCTAACCAGAGCAAAGTTAAGCCAAAAAAGAAATAGACCCCCAAAAATGCAAACTGCATCAGAAGTACTGGCCATCATTATGGCCAAGTATTCCCAAAACGACTAGGGCCAAGGAAAAGCAAGCCAAGAGATTATGCGTTTTGGAATGTTTCTTTTAATTTATATATCAATCGGAAGCATAAAGTTAACCTATTTCTTGTTTTTTTTTTTTTTTTTGGCAAAAGAATCTTATTTGGCTGCCTGCAAAAGAACCAGAACAGATTCAGATTCATAGATTCAACAACCAAGTGAGGAAAGTGGGAGGGATGGATGGATGGATGGATGGTGGAAAAATAAAAAAAGGTAGAACAAGTTTGTTGACCGCATTCTATGGGCTTTAACTTCTTTATCTTCTCTCTCTCTATTCGTTTCAGTTTCTTTATTATGCATTCGTCTCAACTAACCAATTTTGACAAGTTCGTTGTTGCTGGTAGCTTGTTGCTGGTAGTGCACGTGACACCTTCTTTTTCTTATTTGGTTGTTGTTTTTTTTTTTTTTTTGTCTTTTTCTTTCTTTTGGGTCTCATAAATTTCCGTGAAATATTTTTGATGCGCTTCAACATGCTAATGTGGTGTGGGTTGGGTTTTGGTCTGGGTTTGGGTTTGAGGTCTGGGGTCTGGGGTCTGGGGTCTGCGTCTGCATCTGTGTCTCAGTCTGAGTCTGAGTCTGACTGCTCTTCTGTAGGCGCTTATCTTGTAGATTTGTTGTACATGAAAACCGTTGTGTAAATTATTGTACACGATTTTCTACAGTTGTTTACATCAGTTATATATACAAATATAAATACATACCGAGATATATATATATATATATATGTAGGCATGTATATTTTTCTTATCAGACAAAGTGCACGAACAGTGGGTCATTTAAATAGTAAACTTTATGACTAAAAGAACTTCCAAAAAAGGTTCTTATTTGCTTTAAAAGCCGCTAGCGAACCCAAAGTAGTCATAACCAAAGAGAGAATTATGTCTCCATTGTATTTAGATTATCAGTTTAGGTGTTGTACTATGCAGATATGGCTTAAGTATGCTTCGAGAGTTCTTACCATGATTCCAACTTAAAGCAGCTTCCATGATGGAAAGATATTTTTGCAAAGCATTTCGAGAAACTAAAGGAAGAGCTTTACTTTCTCATAGATTTAGCAGTAATTATCTTTAGATGATTTAATAACCAAAATTTTTTAGCAGTTTGTAACATATAGAAGGCAGTTTCTCCAATATTATGGGGTATGTGCATATGCTGAATCAACCTAACAATTTGTTGTTGGACTAAATCATCGCAAGCCACAAAGTGTAGCCAAGAAATTTTTCAGCTTAGCTTCTTGATTTTACTCTAAGAATTACATATCTTGGCATCATCCATGGATAGGTTGACAGAATAGAGATTTCTATTATTAAATTAATTGTTTTTAAAGAATTTTCATAAACTTTAATAGTTCAAAAATAACTCTCATAGTGACAATTGATCAACAAACTTTAAAAAAACAACAATTTCCACAAGAAAAATTTTTAAGCGATTTTTAAATGTCAAGTTTTCATTTGTTTCTTTAAATAACTATTTTCGATTGTCATTAAAATCTAACATATTTTTTTTCACAAATTTTAGAGAATTTAGCTAAAAATTTGCAAAAACCTAAACCAAAACATTTTATTTTAAGTTTCTTAGTTTAGGATCCTAAACTCTCCTCAAAATGATGGAGTTATGGGTAAAAAGAAGTGGTGTGACCAAAATTCTCTGAATTTTAGTTATTGAAGTAGGTAAGGGGTCTTGGACTTGCTTATACATTCGGAATCTAATTAGATTTAAAAGAAAACAAATCTATGTAGTTTTTTACAAAATAGTCTACTAATCTAAGAACCTTAGCAATTTTTTGTAATTTCTAATATCTGTTTGAAAGAAACTTTAAACGATTTTGTTTTTCACACAATATTTAGAAGCATTTTACAATACTTTTTTATTAAAAACCAAGTTATCGTTGAGAATTGTTTCAAGTTTTCCCTTAAGGCTTATATACATATATTATTTCATCAGTCCAACTAACACATTTCGAGAAAATTATATTTGCGAAAAGAAATCAAGGGAAATAAAAGACAATAATGTCTAGAATTTTGATGGCCGCAACGGCCCGAATTGTGCGTAATAGTGAGTATTATTTGGTTAGTCTCTTTCCTAGATCTATTCATTGGATTGTGTTTTCAGTACGCAACGGTGAGATGTTTCTGAATTTGACACAAAGAATATCAACGGGCAAACTTAAGACACCATTTGCAAGTAATCGCAGTCAGGGCAAGGGCGCCAAAGCTTCAACAGCTCCAAAGTGTCCAGCCCCAGAAGTCCCCAAGTTAAAACCGGGCTATTTTCCCAGCGGCGGTATGCATGCCGTGTTCAGTGATCTGCCCCAGCCAGAGGGTGACTTTTTTAAGGCCTGGAATGCCAAGAATTCCAAATATAATATGGTTCTACTGAGCGGTGTCCTGGCGCTATGCGGTGTCATTGCCCTGGGCTTAACCACTGGCTTACTGGATCTGTATTGGTCCATACCCGAGTATCCCTATAATCCCGATGAGATGGAGGAATTCGCTGCCGAGGAAGAGCGTCGACAGCAGGAGAAGGAGGAACGCGAGGCGCGTCATCAAGATCGAGTTGAGGCGAAAGAGCTAAGTGAACGTCGCCGCGCAGCCAGGGAAGCCATGGTCCGTGAGAAGGAATTGATGGAGAAGGACATGGATGAAGGCATCAGCGATGCCGAAATGGAGGAACTGCAACGACTTATCACAGAGCGTGAAGAATTCACCAAATGGGAGGATGAGGAAATGAAACGTTTGCAGGAGAAGGAAAAAGAACGTGAGAAAATACGCAAAGAGAGGGAAAAAGTCCGTGCCGAGAAGGAGAAGGAGCGCGAGAAGAAGGAACAGGAGCGAGACAAGCAACTGGAAAAAGAGGAGCAAGAACGTGAAAAGCAGCGCGAAAAGGCCCGAAAGGAGCGTGAAAAGCAACGCAAGGAAGAAGAAAGAGAAGCCGAGAAGGCTAAAAAGGCTCAAAGGGCCTAATCTCTTACCTATTAACAATCTAATAAGCCTCTCTTAGTATTCGTTTTGCACACTGACTTCTTCTACACGAACCAAATCGAGCAATGTGTGATTCATATATGAAAAACTCAACCCAATCAGAGATAAACAATAAATGCCCACACATTATGCTTTCCGTTGAAAGAATCTGAGAATCCGTCGAAACAATGTTGCATTATAGACAGATAGATAGTGGCTTAGGGGGAGGGGGAAACGGAGCCTCATTGCAGATATTTTTGACCCAAATGAGCCACGGAACCCCATTGTCTCTCTTTCTATCTCTCGCTTTTTCTATTTAAGCTGATTGCCTTTTCTGCTCTGCTTGTGGTCATAGTTATAGCTACTCATAGGCATTAGCATACCAATCCCCCCTCCCTCTTCTCATGCTGCCTCTCTCTTACTCTCCCTATCGAAAGGAAATGGCTCATTGCATATAATCAACGCGATTGCTGGCAAAAACCAAATTGTATATCATAGATATACGCACAGTCAATTTCAATTTTCGAATTGGTGGCTTCAATAGCAACAAACCAAACCACTGTCCACATGCATGCCATCCACAGATCCACCGATACACAGTCCATGGACAATGGCCACTTGTTGTCTGCCGGGCTAATAATCAAATACATAGACACATATGCATACATATATGTATGTACATACGATTTATTAAATGAGAATTTGCTACTGCACACACCACACCACATGGCACTTCATGGCACGGGCTCGAGACCTAGCATAGTTGGCGATAGATAGATAAATAGTTAGTTGGCCTCAAATTCCCCCCCTTACCCCCTTACCCATCTCTTCTCCTGCTCCTGGTCCCCTTAGTCTACAATGTTGTTTGTGCGTTTGGGTATCTGTTTCTGCTCTTTTGCACTGAATGTGCTCACATAATGAATCACAATCGTCATCAGTTAAGCTTGGCTTATCATTAATCAAATTAGCTCCAGCAGCCAAGAGATCCACACACACACGCACGCACACACACAGAGGGAGAGGTTGCAACTGCAACTTGCAACAGCAAAACACTTGCTTGTTGTCTTACGGCACATCGGCAACTGGTACAGTGGTTTACATTCAACGAGAGGCAAATGAAGTTAATTGTTTTATTAATTAAATTAATTAGAGCATATCTGATTAAGTCATTTTCAATAGAAGTCAAATCAATCAGTGGTTTATCTATATTGAATAAAAAATCGAATTTATAGCTGAATTCTAATTTCATTAACTTTAGATCAACTTTCTTAGATGTAAGAAACTTTTTATATAAATTCTCAATCATCTTTGGAAATGTTTACTCCAAATTCTATCTCGCATATCCACAGAAATTTCGTTCCTAAAACTTTAGCCCAACTATATATAACGATTTTGACTGCAAATGATTTCCAACAGCTCCCTTTAAATTGCATCAAAACTGTCCTACAACTTATAATCTAAATACTACATATTTTAGTATTAATATCCCAGAGAATTTCTGAACAATATGTGACCTTTTGAATTCTTTCTATATCAATGAAAACTTCGTCGATTGAAGCGTTTAAATATGGTTGGTCCATAGATTTTTGATTTTTTACAAATACAAATTTGAAATATTTCTCGTATTCATTAAAAATATTCTTTACTAGATAAGAGAAGTTTTCAAAATATATATAGCATTATATTTATATTTATACTCAATATCTTTCTAGGAGACATTTTGCTTTATTTCTGATGGAAAATTTTCACGCCAAAAACAATATTAATACAGATCAATTGAAAAATTCTTGAATTACTATATGCTAGTCGCCTTAATTTTCTCTGGAGTTAATGAATGATATTTACTTCAAATTCCAAATTAAGATATAGAACAACTTGGAAGACAAAAACAGTTAATTGAGACTGTACTTTAAACCTCACATAGTTCCTATTGTATCTATTTTCTAATAAAGAATATTTTACCTTTATTAAATGTAGATTATTTGAATATTTCGTCAGGAAAAACTTTGGTGCGACTCTTCATCACATTTTAGATATATTTAGAAGAACTCCTTCAGGTTTCTTATAGGCATCACACACTGTGCCTTCAGTATGCCCACCATCATCATCATTTGCAGTTGTGTAATTTATCATTGCCAGTCTATTCGGCATTCTATATATGAGATGGTTGGCATGTAACTAGCTAGTACCGATCCAGGGACTGGCAACTGCCACGATTACTGTCACACTGTCACCCGATGTTGCCTTATCTGCCTTTTATAATGCATTTATACCGCAATTTGTTTGAATTAGCAACTTGCTGGGCCTCATAGATTTTGTTTTTGTGGGGCGTGTTCAACGAAATAGAACTAGATGACGATGACGATGACTATGAAGAGAGGATGAAAGTATTCTTTAAATTTGAAATACATAAATGCAAACTCTCACTTAAAATGCGATTAAAAAAAAGGTACGCTAATTAAACAAATTGGTCAGATAAACAAATTGACCAATTTGCGGTCAAAATCGAAGAACTCTTTCACCGTTCATATCTCTCTCTCTCTTCTCCCCGTTCGCGCTCTGTTGATGAGCGTGCCAAAGCACTATTGCCACCGTTTTTTTGGTTTATTGAGGTCTTACCGCTTTTAGAAAGCGCCGATATAACAATTCTATCGGCCGAGTGAGTGGGTCAGTCAATATCCAACATGTGCTACTCTTCTCTCTTTCTTTGTATGTGCAATCAATTTGCTAGACTTGTTCTAGGCCTCAGTTGGGGCAGAACTTCTTTTTATCGTGCAACTCACGTCGCGTTTTACTCTTGCAGCTGACTCATGCCTCTAATCATTGTAATGAGCCATTTCTCTAGTTACTTTCTTTGGCGTTTGTTCCATGTGGACAAGGCATTTTTAATTAATAATTTTTTTGTTTGGTTTTTGGCCGCCTTTCTGTCTGTCTGTCTGCCTGTCTGTCAGCTGGTCTTCAGGCTAACTCCCTTCCTTCTTTTTCTTTTCGTCTTCTCAGCATCGGGAGGGTCTTGGGCCAGCCTTTAAGCCAACGAGCACGCCTCCAATTTGTGGCCTCTGTGTCTCAGATTTGTTATGTGGTACGTAGTGAGGTACGTGCAACATGATGGCGGTCATTTCGGTGAAAAGTGAAACATTAAGAATAACAGTGAGGCAAAACATACGGGTTCAAGTATTTAAATGTCGAACCAAAATCGAGTGCACAATTTAAAGATGCTCAGGACAGGATCAATTAGAAGTGAAGCACTTAAATTCTGACTTTAAGTGCACAAATAATTTAAACGTAATTATTCTCACCCAGGAAAACGCCTAGTGACTAGAATCGTAAATCTCTCGTTCTTTTATTAACATCCGAAAAGATAATATTCTTATTCATTACTCCAGAAAAGAAAATTCGTTTTATTTTTTAGCGGACGTGATGTTCAATTTCTACATTTATATTCGCCTTTCTACAGTTATCCAATCGTTATTTAACACCAAATTACTTCTATTTTGCCTGAAAGTAGCACTTAAGGCCCAGTTTAACTATATAAAACTAATTAGAGCTGGTTTTTTAATTCGATAATAAGTGTTAGAAACCGTTTAGTTGGCTTAAATTTCTTTTTGGATCGATTAGTAGAACTCATCAATTTCATCCCAATCGCAGCTTTCAACATTTATTCATTAGTTAGTAAGATATCTTAGAACATTTCGTAGTTTTAAAAGACTTTTTAATTGCTAATTTGTCATTGGTTTTTGGTAGAAATTTTCATCTCTCGAGTTCATAAATTGGTCAAGAAATAGAAATTTTAGAAAATTGGTTTCGAATTTTGGTTTATCAAGTTTTTATGCAGATAAAAAACAGAGCAAAAATCATCTAAAAAGACACCCAAAATATCATCCAAAATGTGATCGAAAATATCATTCAAAATATTATCAATAATATCATTCAAAATATTATCAAAAATATCACCCAAAATACGTCTAAAAAAAGAATTCACAACGTGAATCTGTAGTTTTGTAGTTTTCTAATCGATCGTTCCAATAAATGCTCTTTATAGTTAGTCGATCATTCCAATAAAAGCTTTATGATATAGTTATTTGACTTTTTTATCATCAGTTAGATGAAAGTTAAGCACAGAAATGCATAATTTAATCGTTTCAGAAACAATATCAATGCTCGAGTATGAATTCGAGTACTTAAAATGGATAATCCACCAAAGTGGAACTTAGTAAAAGATTTTCTTTAAATTTTGACCACTTTTAACACACTGTGCGAGGCGGTATAGCTCCAGCAACTACCGTTCGTTCATTGACTTTGTTATAAATTAAATTATTTTGTGTTGCAAAATAATTTATACATATATCGTTACACCGTTTATGCGGAGGGCGTAAGCGGTTAATTCGTTTCCTTCGTGTCTTATGATAAAGTACCGCTAAGGCCACCTCCGTTTGGACGGACCAATCTGCCGGGTTATTTTGTTTTCGGCAATAAAGTAATTAAAGTCGTGACACTGTTCGCATATTTCATATTTCTTCGCTCTGTCTTGTTTCTTGGAATCTGTTTAGCTTATGGCCAAGAGGATTGAGTTTGGACCGCAAAACAATTTGCATTTAATTGGTCTTGCGTCTCATAAGACGATGATTAGTAATATGGTTAATCACATATTAATTTTCACTCAATTTCATTTTGAAAAGCGAAAAAATATTCAGAAAAAAATTGCTCAGCAGCGAAAGTTACAACTGTTTTCGAGTTTTTCTTTAACTGTTAATCGTTTTACTTTTGCGCACATTTTTTAATTGCCGCCTTGGCTTGGCTTACCTTCATTATGTGAGGATGATCATCATCATCGTCGGCCAGCCAACTGACCAACAATTTACCATTTAGCAACTTTGGCTATAATGAGATGTTGATGTGATGGCCAAGTTAATGCCGCTAAAACCAAAAAAAAAAAAAAAAGCGTGTGAACTTCATTACAAGAATAACAAAATGAACGACAAATGCCATAAAATGGAGACACTTTTCCATAGACTTTACTTTTTACAATGCTCCCAAAAAAGAAGCAGGGAAGGCAAATTGTCAAGACGTGGGCATTTTGGCCAACATGAAAAGAAGAGAGAAAACCGAAACAAAAAAAATGCCAATATACGATACGATAACTACGTTATTTAATCAACAAAAAAATAAAAAATAATTCAATTGCAATTGTCAGCAAAAGAAACAACATTTTTCTGCTCTCATTTCATTTGGCAGTTGTCAACAAAATTGGGTCAATGCGATGACAAAGAAATGTTTTAATGATGCTAAGTGGGGCTAATTGATCGAAAATATTTTGTACAATTTTTTTTTTTTTGGAAATGGCATGGAATTTTTAAGGGCTTAAACATGCTATTGATACGCGCCAAAATGGATCCTCTGAAGGTAACTTAACTTTTACTTCAGCTGACCCAGCAACATTGTCTTTATTCATTATTTGTAGGGACTTTCAGTTAACTATAACACAAAATATTTTTGCGGAAATTGTTTAGTAATTGTGCGCGATTTCTTTGGCGGAAGAAGGCGTGGCAAAGCATTTTTAGTTGCCTGCCTTACATTTTTACTGGCTTTGACCTTCCGGGAAATACGTTTATACCCAACATCTCATGAACGATTTGCTACTACAAAGACTTTGGCATTTATTTTCACTTTTTGCAGCTTCAAAATATCCTTAGTATGAACCAATGTATTTACCAAGGTCCATTGCTCACCAAAAAATGGCACCAATTTACATTAAAAGAATATTGTCTTTTTATAGACATTTTCATTAAAATTAACGTTTGTAAAATTGCCCAGAAACTGAGCTGAAGTTTTATTTACTACCCACTTGAAGTCTTACTTTCCCTTCAAGGGTCAAATTTAATGTTAATGTAATTTTTTAATTGAAAACTATTAGTAAAAACCAATTTTAAAACCGATGGCACATTTGAACCAACAAAATGTATCCCTAGATCGGCTACTGCTTATTTAAAGTTTAATTCGTGAGATCTGATTAGAGATATTATTTGAAGTCTAATTCGTGAAATCTGATTAGAGATAAGAACTAAAGCAATCATATTTTCAATAGAACTATTATCCAATATGTGTCGTTGTGTCTTATTACAACATTTCCTATTCGCTTCAGTCTGATGTATTGACCTTTGGGAAGTATCTCTAGCCTGGACGCAAGTTCATTCACTTCCATTTACTCACTTGTGCCGCAAGCAAGATCTAAAAAATTTCCTAACAAATTAGTTAGATATGGCCAGAAAGCCATCAGCAGAGGCAGAAAAGTCATTCAGAAATCATCATCAAATTAATGTCAAAATAATAACAAATTAACTGAGGCAACAGTAAGAAAGAAATAAGAAACCTCCAACAAGAGATAGACAGCGAAAAATGAGTTTTGAAAAAACGGTAAATATATACATACATATATCATCTGATATGTATATGCCCAGCAGCAAGTTGGTTAATAAACCAACATTAAGGCCCTAAGAGATGACGTTGACGTTTTGGAAAAAGGCGTCAAGTTGTCAAACATGGCTAAGAAAATTTATGTATTGTTGTTTCTGCTAAAGGCCAAGTTAGTACCGTAAAGGGCAAAAAACTGCATTTATACCTTTGCTTGAGATGTTTGATCTGTTTGACTTAGACCATTTTCGGTGTAGAAACATTAAAAGCGCGTGTCAAGAACACGATCTGACGAAAAAAGATGATTAGGTGAGAAAGGTATAGAGTTTAGCTATTAGTTTTGAACATGTTTAACACTTTTTCTAATGTAATGTGTTTTGGTTAGTCAAGCACTTGCTTTTTAGTCCCCCCTTCCACCACTCTTGGGCTTTTCTCTCTATTTTTCTTTTCAGCCAACGGAAGTAGATACACAATTCAAGTCGTTTGAGGCCAACAATCAAAAGACTTTGGAGGCACTTCGCTGTGTTGTCGTCGTCGTCGTCGTTGCGTCGTCTTTTCGATTCTTTTCTTTAGTTTTCTTCTTTGGGGTCTTAACTCTTGCCACGCCAATATGCTTCTTGAGAATTTTATGCTTGAGTCATCATTCAAACGGTTTTGGCTTTAATGTTGTATGGATTTTTGTTTTGTTTGTGTGACGCTTCCGTTTGCCATCTTTCGTGTACCCCCTTATAACTTCCCCCATTCCCCATTCTATCTAAGCTCTATTGAGTTTATAGTAAAAAGCTGATCAAACAAATAAAGAGTATCCGCTACTCAATTGCAGGCCTACATTTCCGCCTAAGCCCCTCTAACTTGACCAAAAAAGGCTTTCGATAATTATAAATGCAATAAAAGAAGAAATGAGCAGAGAAAGAGAGACCAGTAAGAGATTTAGTATCAGAGGTTATTATTATTATTATGTGGTTAACCCTCTCTCTCTCTCTTTCTCTCTTGCGATTGGTCTAACGTGAAAGGCAAAGACCGGTCAACGTTTTGCCACCAACAACAAACAACTGGAAAAATGTCAACATAGCCGCGGCGCACTTGCCACACAACTTACCTTACGACTTGAGTCTATGACTCCAACTCCAACTTCGACTCCAACTTCGACTCCAACTCCGACTACAAGTCTGGGGCCTGGTGAGGATTTCCAGCTGCGTAGACAGCGTGCAGACATTGGCCAGGTAATTTCAATTTTTGCGCTTTTCTAAATTGGTTTAAACGCTTTTGCCCAAGTCGTTGCGTTAGATACCCTTTTTCAAATGACTGTGGCATTTTATCTATGGGAATATGCAGCCACACTTTTAGGGGACGAAGGTCGATTGGATTGTCGGCGCAAATCTCTGAAAGTCAATAGCTGGCTACAAGCGAAAATAAATCCCTTGAAAAGAAGCCGCATTAAAAAATGAGAACCCAAAAAAGTGTAAAAAGAATAAAAGACTCATTTTATTAATTACTCATCAGTAGATGAAATATAATACTTTCTGTAACCTTTAGCATATTTTAATTACATTGTAGGTCACGAACTACATCGAAATCCAGCTTTACTCTTATATACTCAAGCTTCGATAAAACATTGATCTTTTAATTTGTTATCGATTATGTGTCATCCTTTTCAGAATATCATTAGAGCTTTTTCAATTTGTTCTCGATCAGCTTAGGAAAGATCTACAAAGTCAATGTCATTAGGATTATACCCAGATAATGCCCTTTATACTGATTGCTGCAGTTTACAAAACAAAAATGAAGAAAAAACGAAAAATGAAAAGTTGTTGCTGTTGTCGAAGTTGCAGCACACACACACACACACACACACGCACACACATTTGAAAATGGAAAGTCATCGTCATCGTCTGGTTGTCGTTGCAGTTTTTTTTTTTATGTTGGTTTCTATGTTTTGGCTTTGCTTTTCGTTTGATTTGGCGTCTGCTGCAGCAACAATTTTTGTAGGTAGATATTTGTTTTTTTTTTATTTGATTTCAATATGATATTACTTTATGCATGTATCTTTGCATTTTTGTCTGCGGTCTGGCGCTAATTGGTAGGCGCAAAAAAAAATATATATATATTTGGTAACCGGCACTTAGAAAATTTTCCTATCGCCAGATGCAAACCGAAAACCTAAAAAAAAAAAATAAAAGCGAAAGTCGGTCTAAAAATTAAAAATTTAAATTGAAATTTTGGCAGAGCCAAGTGCACGTTTAGTTGCCATAAATTGCTATTGCTGTCGATGTTATGCTGCTATTGTTGGCTCTTGTATGACTTAACCGGCGACTCGTCGAATGATTTCGTTTTACACTCTCAACTCTCTGGGTTATATAAGAAAACACAAAGGGTTCAAGAAACTGTGAAATGGCATTAAAATTGCAAATTTTGGCTCAAGATAACGACTACTAAAATGAGAAAAGAAAAATATCTGCTTGGATCTGAAAACAAAGCGGTAAACTTGAACAGTTTCTAAAAGCGCCGAAACTTATTTAACGAAGTGGTAACACAAAAACCCACACAAGAAATATAAAAAAAAAAACATTCATACATATATCACATATATTAAACAAAAGACATTTTACAATAGAGCAAAATGTGTAGCTCCTCGTTCTGTCTGCTTAAAAAAAATTGATATGTAAATATTAATAAATTTAAATTAGTTGCTGACCATGAGATATGTATAGACAATGCTGAGGTTAACTCTCATTTTGATTTCATGAACTTTAGGTCAGGAAGTTGGATCAAAGATCAGAGAATTAAACCAATTTAATTTAACGTTATATACAATATAAGAAATATTTGATTTGGAAATGTTTTTTTCCTAATAATTGGCATAGAATTTCGAAAAACTTTGAAATATAAAGTTTACAGTTAAAACGTTTTTTTTTGATATACTTAACCAAGTGAAGTGCGAGTTTGGGACTTTTCATTTGACGCCGTTAAAGTTTACAAATACCATTAATTTTTTTTCTAGAATGGTTCCCATTTATTAACCAGGCTTTAAGTAGTCTGAAGAGATGGCTTTATGTATGACAAGATGGATTTACTATAGAGATTATATTTCAATAGATATTTGCCCTAATTTTTGATTTTTTAAACAGTCATCAAATAGAAAAAGGGCTTTACAGTTGAGTTTCTGAGCAAAAGCCTCTATGGCTGGGATTTTAGCTAATGGAAACATGAAAAAAAAAACATAAATTTATTAAGAAAGACTGGAAATAAAGCTACAACTAATTTGATAACTTGCAAATGCTTTGTTCTCTTCCTTTTATTGGTGAAACGAAGCTTTTAGTTTTTTTTTTTTTTTTCTTGTGTCTTGTTTGTAAAGACTCTTACCTCAAAATGGGTCCCAAAAAGAGGTTAAAGTATTTGTAAGACTTAACCCAACTTATTTCCTTGTAACAACACTGAAAGTACCTATCCTCACTGGGAAAACTAAGTGTACAATCATAGTATATACTAATTTAACTACAATACACAGCATTTGATCCCTTTTTCTTAGCTAGTTAATATGCCATTGTCTTTGTAATGATATTCATGACTTGCTCGCAGCTAACAGCTGTTCATATTTGAGAAAAGCTTCCTATATACGAAATATCTTGAAATGTATAATGCTAACTTAATGTTTACCGCAATCTACTACCGCAAAAGCCGCTGTCTTTATTTATTACCCCCGGAAAACTCAAGGTTAACATCAATTCGCCAACGACAACGACAACGCGCCAGCAACTAAGTTAGCGGCACTTGATTTTCCTTGGCTTTTCTTTCATTTCCTACTCCACAAAACAAACAGACAGAGTGACGAACAGTCAGACAATAGACCATAGAGAGTCTTCATTATAAAATGTGTAAAATGTGTGACACCATGGCAAAGTTTTATACATACATACATAAGTTGCATATATAGTCACACCGCAAAAAGAAAATAAAAAAAAACCGCCAAGGAAGACAACAACAAGAAAAAAAAAACCGAAACCAAAAAGTCAGCGTTAATTATGTGCATTTAATGTTTTAATTATTGTTGTTTTTTTTTTTAAATAGTTGGTCGCGGTAGTAGCGCAGTATTAGTTTTTGTTGTTATATCGAGAGAGAAAGTTATAAACATCTAACAGCAATCGCAGCAATGAAAGAGAAAAACTACTCATAAATTAAGTAAATGTTAAAAAGATAAGTTGCAAACTTGTTGTGCGTGTTTGTCTATATCTTTTAGCTGTTTGGGTGTTATAATGATCATGATCATCATCATCATCATCATCATTATCATTATCATCAAGCTCATGATCATGGGTGAAATTTTTTCGAGCAGTTCAATGATGTGGGATGGAAATTCATATGATCACAAGTGGAAGTTAAACCTTTTTAAATCGCCAACATGCCATTCACTTATTCTTTTGATACCCTCCCTCTAAAGGTAAATGCATTTAATCATAGAGCTTGGAGAGTAAAAAATTTGTTCATTTGAAGTTATGATCATAATGATACAAAATGTACTTTTATTAATGTTTATAAGCAATTATTTGACTAGTTTCTTGTTATTTATTTTCATGTTTTTACTTGTGATTCTCAACTAGTTTTAGAGTTGTAATTAGCAAAGTCTTCAGATAATAGAATTGATTGGTTTTTTATGGTCATAGGTCTGTTCTCTATAATTTGACTACAACTGTATTGAATGACCATTTCAGCGGATCAATAAGTAGCCTTCTTGTTTATTTAGAATTAACTTGAAAGCTAGAAATCGTATCCCTCTAATGTTATCGATAATTTAGCTCGAACTTTAAAAGTCTGGTCTGGTCTGGTCTTTTTATCCTAGCAGGCCTTGGCAATTCACAAAAATTTTTAGACTAATCACATGTGCCTTGACTTTTAAAACTTTTTCCATTCATTAATTCATTGCTTTCTCCGTTCATTCGTTTCGAAGTAAGTCTACCAAGCAGACGTACTTCCTGGATTATTTTTCCTTTATAATTCGTTTCCTTCGTTCAAAGTTATCCAAATAAATATAATTTTATCTACACAATACATACCACATTTTCTCCATTGATTGTAAAGTTCCTTAATTGTATATCTTGGCTACCGACCATAATTAAAATTTGGTCCTCGATTTGGATATAAAAAGTGAATTGAATTGAATTAATTGAAATATTCCTATTTTTATTGTTGAATATGCTGTTTATTTGGGTGTGACATTATTTAAAGGCATTCTTTAAGAGTTCCTTACTTGATTTCATTAATTTGAAATACATTTTTAAGTTAAGACTTAAACTTTCTTGTTTAAGTTATTAAATTAACATAATTGTTGTGAATTCCAAGAATGTGAGGCAATTTTCAAAACGTTCTTATTTAAGAGTTTTCTTAGTTATTAAATAATGAAAATATCTAAATTACTTGATTAAAAGTTAGAAGGAAAATGAAATGATAAACGAAAACAAGTTTATCCAATATAGAAAGTATTGTTTTAGATTCTGGATGGCGCCACATTCAACATTTATGATTAACAATTAATTATTTACACAAAAAATATTCAAGATTAATGTTTCCTTTCCATTTAAATTTCATATGATTAGATCTCTTAGTCTTAGTCTAGCGTCTAGTCTAACGACTGCAACTAAATTAGTTGCTGTTTAGCTTGACTTTTCGTTGAAACCAACCTTTTGAAACGAGCCTGAAAGGTATAGTCGTAAATTTTTTTACTGATATTGGGAAATTCAATTGAAAAGTAATTGCCGTGGATGTGGTAATGTTTAGGGTATTAAAAAAACTTATTTTCGAACATAAAGACTAATACAGGCGAAAGTACTTTGGATTAATGTCTGGTTAGTTGAATTAACTACAGTTAGGTATGAATTTTTATACAAATCGCTTACCCTTCCTTTCTGTATCATTCTTCTCTTTTCCCCTCCCCAGTTCACCCCATCTCTCGTTTATTGAGAATCTGTGTCAAATCGGTTTAAAATATATATATATAAGCATTTCATATATGCATATATATGCACAAGAATACAAGTTAATGAAAACGGCTTGCTGAAACCGGTTTGGTTATAATTTTTATACACTTTAAGAACTGGTTGGATTTAAGCCATTTTTCAGTCACATATTGACCAAGTAAAGAACTAAGCAAACTCAAAACCAGCTAATTCTTTAGTGCAAATTCGATTTAATTGCTAAACTAAAGCGAGACACGGACCGGCCAAAAGCAAATTTTGTGAGATGGAACATCAAAGATTTATTTGCGAATCATTAACCGATCAGAAAACGCTTTAAGCTGTTGCCCAAATATTGTGTATCTGAAGCATCATAATATCCATAATAAACAACTCAACGCTTTTTGGCCGCAAACAAAAACAAAAAACACAAAAAAAAAAAAAATAATAATAACCGAAACTGCGAAACTTGATTGCCTGTCGTTTGGGCCAAGTGACGATGACGGCTCTGGCCTCCCCAATCACAATCTCGTTTTGTCTTATTTCGAAATGAAATTTAAGGTGGAAAAAGTCTTCCGCTTTTGGCCAAAACAATTTTGTTTTTTTTTTTTTGAAGAGTCTGTGCAGATAGATGAGCAATCGGCACGGCTCTAATCACAAGCTGCCTTCAATGCTCCATTGATTTATTGTTAAATTTCAAGTTAACACTTTACTTTTTTCTTTTTCTTTCTCTTCTCATTCTAAATTGAGTTATTTATATCTGCTGCCGGTCGTCACGTAGTTTTTTGTGCTGCAACTGCAACTGCAACTCTGCCCCAACAGCAGGTTGCGCAGGCATCTAAGAGATTGCATATATGTATATATCGGATATATATATATGTGTGTTAGATTTATTTTTCTCAGATTTTGGCAGTCTTGTTAATGAAGCTGCTGATTTATGTTCTGACAACAGCCAAGTTAATGCAAAAATCAATTCGATATGAGCAATTTTTAATTTTCAATCGAATTTTAAAATCGATTTGGCGCTCTGCTCTGATGGGAATTCGATTAGAATTCTTTGAGTTTAATAGAAAGCTATTATATTCCTTAAGCTATTAATTTATAAGAGACTTTGTAATTAAGCAATATCTTTTTCTATTTTAATCGTTACAAAAATTGATCTGAAAGCAATTTGCCAGATTAAAGCTTCTTTAGCTCTCCCACAAACTAAAAATCTAGTAAATATAATAGCTATAATTTATATGTTCATAATTAGGTGTGATTGATTGTTTGAATGGTTGTACAGATTGTTTAGGGACAAAAAAGAAGCCCCTCTATCTGGAACACTTTGAATGATGAACTGAAATGTATTAAATATTGTTGGACATTTAAGTCAGAGGCTTATTAAAATAAATCAATTTATACGGGAGACGAAAGGGAAATATTATATTTTAGCTAAGCTTGAATCCTACACAGTTTCAATCGCTGACAGTTTACAAAATGGCTTTGTCAAGAATCAGTTAAGCATTAATGGGAAGTCGCAGATAAAGTGGCAAATTTTTTTTCCGTTTTTTGTAAATCATGGACATTTAAAAATTAAAGACCATCTGGAACCTTTTTTAAGCTTTATCTTTAATTCACCAAAGTAATTCGCTTTCACATAAATAAATGGATTAAAAATTAGTTTTAGTAAGTTGTAAACTTCCTAAAGTGTTGAAATACGTAGATAAGTTCTAAAGTTTGAATAGCAATTTAGCTAACGTTTACTAGCCAGCCTATAATTATGGACAGGAAATGCTAATTTTGAAAGCGTTTAAATTGTGTATAACGATGAGTTCTGTTCATTGTAAATTATGTTGTTTCATTAAGACACTTTCGAAAACAAAAAGAAATATATTTGCCTGTCTCCCTCTGGGGCTGGTTATCTTTTTTGGCCGTTTCTTTCTTTTATGGTTTTGGTCAAATGAACACTGAAAAACGTTTGAGACAAAACGCCAAGCGCGAACTTGGCCAGTCAAGCATGCTTTTTTTGTTTTTTTTTTTTTTGCTTTTTTATTCGTTATTGAAGTTAAAATAAACTTGACAAATGAAGTTTAAAAACAAAATCCCAAATCGGTGAAAAGTTTTTGCTAGAAGAGGAAAAATGAAAATGTTATACACGGTCACCAGTGAAAAGTGAAAATCTAGTAATAAAAAACCAAAAAAAGAAAAATAAAATTAAAAACAAATTTAATAAAAATATTAACTCGTTTTTTCCACAACAATTCAGCCATGAAATGAGATGACAAAGTGAATATCGAGATGAAATGTTTTTCTCTGAGAAATAAATGTGAAACTCTTTGGTTGGGGAAAACTTTGCTGATTTATATTTGTAATTATCTAGGAATTCGGCGTTTAAAAGTTTGGAATTTAAAGCACAATCAGTCTCAATCATTATTTATCCTAAGATGTTTGCTTTCATGCTTTAATCTTTTTATAAATAGTATGAATTGTATTTTTAGAACTTAATCTTTTATTATGATTTTTGTGTGTTTTTCTGTCGTGTGTGTCTTTTTTTTTTTTTTGTGTTTGTGTCCAAATCGGCAATCAAAATTGTTTACTTCTTTTGTAGTTATTGTTGCTATTCTAGCAAAACATAACTTCTATCAATGGCCCCCATAAAGATTTAACAGTATTTTGACATAAATAGCGCGGAGACACACAGAAAGAGAGAGAGAGAGAAAGAGACAAAGAGATAAAAACCGAAAGACCGCAAGCTAAACTGAACAAAAGCATAGAAAAATAATCATAATGAACATAAGAAATTCATAAATATATTTTTTGTTACACTTCCACACAGAGACGACTGGGTTTTGTTTGGCGACTGGCTAGACTAGTTTTATTATTTGATAGATCATTTTAAGCTTGCCCAAGAAATATGCTCTATAAAAATTTCTATGGCTTTGATGATTTTAGCTGCCATTCTATTACTTTCCAGTTAAACGACTTTCATAGAGAATACGATTAAATGGAATGGTAAGAGAAAAGAGGTAAGAGAGAGAAGCAGAGAGAGAGAGAGAGAGGGACATGGTAGCACTTTCGAAATGCACAAATCATGGTGAGAGAAATAGAAAAATGGAAAATTCTATTACAATAGAATTTCAAAGTTTGTCAACCGAAACCAACAAAACAAAAAAATTGACTTTAATTACCTGCTCGTTCTATATATACCCGTTAGAGTTTGTGTGACGGGTCATATGCGTGCAGCTTATGCAATTAAATGGGAGCAGTCACAATGAATGCCCCAAATGAAGTATGAAGTAACTCTGAATGCTTTATTGAATATTTAAGGGAAAGCAATGGGCCATAAAAAAGTATTTCTGTTTCATATGAATGTCCCAGTATGTATTCCTAGTGATAAAGATAACTCCAGGAAAGACATGATTATTATAATTAAGATTTACTTCAGACAATTTGAACGGTTCATAATGGCACCACCAGCTTCGCTCTCAATTCGCTGCTTACACTTAATCTGGGCACACTTAACTACGACCGTCTCTGGTCACTCTTCTTGGCTTGTGCTCTACTAATTCTTTTTTGATTATGCATAGATTAAGCCGGCAAATGTCATGTGAGGAGTCCCACATAGTCTTTATTTTCCGACTTTTACTGTAAAAAAGCAATATCATATTAACAGTTATATTAAATTTCCTATATTTATAGTCAGAGCAAGATTGAATTAATAAGACTGCAGGCGTCTATTCAATTTTGAGCTTTCATCGATTAAGTGTTCCCTTAATCTCCTCTTTTGGATTTTAAATAGATTCCTTATTTCATACCACAATTTAACACTTTTTGTTCTTTTGATTTTAGTATGAGATAAATTTAATATTAGAATGTTATATAGAATTATTATAGGTACGATTCTAAGACTCTTTAGCATATATAAATGACTTCTTTAGAAGACCAGGATATAGACCAGGAATATAGGTCATACATATTGAAAAAATGCACTTGCCATGTGGTGTGATCTTTATAATAGCTTCTTCGCCATAAACTAGACAAAACTGTTGTACAGTAAAAATGTAGATGTAATGTCAAGTAAACTATATCTATATACATATATAAATATTTTATAACAATATCAATAACAGGCACTTTATAGTCGAATAGAACTCTCTGCCTCAAATGACTCTTTCAGTAATCTAAATAGAATAAATCTAATTGAAAAATGATGAAAATTCAGACCATGATTCAAAAATGGATTTGGCCCCCGAAAACATTGTTCCCACTTTCAAAAAGGCATCAGTATTTAGCTGCACTCTCACGTTTCTATACAGACACAAGTATTTATGATGATGTCTATGGCTTTTTGTCTATCGTCTAAGCTCTCTTTAATCGGCGGCTACTTCTTTTGCCTGTTTTCCCAGTTGTCAACGCCGCATTTACCTGCTGTTGACTCCTCCAGCTCCAGCTTTCTTGGAGCTCTGGTCAGGCCAGGCCAG
This sequence comes from Drosophila nebulosa, assembly GCA_024703675.1. Taxonomy (NCBI): domain Eukaryota; kingdom Metazoa; phylum Arthropoda; class Insecta; order Diptera; family Drosophilidae; genus Drosophila; species Drosophila nebulosa. The sequence continues at coordinate 6,831,691 of CM045725.1, read as the reverse complement.
GCCAGGCCAAGCCAGGAGACAGTGTCTACATTCTGACAAGTCATGCTTAATTATTATGATTATCGGATGTTTTATGCTCTATAATTGCCATTGGCAATCGTGACTTGGCCTTTTGGGCGTCGTCACCAGGAGGGGGGGGACCAGACTAACTTCATTCTTTGTATGCTGACCTTCACATGTGTATGTGAATCTGTGTGTGTGTGTGTGTGTGTGTGTGTGTATGTTTGGTTAATTGATACTTGTAATTGTTAAGCCAGCTCAATTCTAAATTGCTAAAATTGCCTCTTTTCTTTAAGTCTTTCCCTCTCCCCCCCACATATCTCTATCTTTCCTAATATAATTTATGCAATTGCCTTTGGCAATTTTAATGAATGCCTTTTAGTCGCTAAGCCACACACAATCCGGTAAGCTACCCAACAGTAGCAAAAAGCAACAACAACAACAACACCAACCAACCTCTTCATCTTGTCCAAGAGGGAGATAGGCGTGTATTAAAATTTATTATATAAGCTAAGGCCCCCGACTTGAGATCGACTTAAAGTTTTTTTTTTTATTCCATCATCCAACGCAGCCGCCGCCACCGCTCGAGCCGCCCGTACACAATCTTTAAACATCTTGCGCACTCATCAACAACATTTCAAAGGAGTACATCAAAGTGGTTAGCTTTGGCATCACAGATCTTTGTCCAGATGAGCATATACATGCCACAGCATAGAAGCTGTGTCGCTGTAGCTGTTGCTGTTGTTGTTGCTGTTGTCGTTGCACTGCATAAAATCACAAAAACTATCTAAACAGGAAACCCAACAGGCATCAGGTAGCAGCAGCAACAGCAGCAACATTGTTGATGTCGGCGTCGAGTAAATTAAAACAAAACGTTGTCGTACACCCGCCCGCAACCATCCGCCACCCCCTCTCTATCTCTCTCGTTCTCTGTCTGTGTCTTCTTCACCAACTCAATGGCTGTTTAGATGTTGCTACTACATACGAATTTTTTTGTTGTTGCTGCTGCTTCTAACCAGCCACCGGGCTGTTGTTGCCTGTTTGCTACTGTCTGCTGTTTTGTTGCCTTAACACTTTTGCACAAATGTTATTATGTTTTATGCGCTTCTTTATGTTGTTTGGCCCACAGCAAGAGCACAAGAGCAGCGACAACAACAACAACTTTGATCGATTGTCTGGCTGTCTGTCATGAAAAAGAAAAGGAACTGAACTTCAACTTGAGTGAAATGGCCAACAAATTCCTTCATTTTGTTTTTTTTTTTTTTTTGGACTTGCATCTTACAAAATGTTTCAACCTTTTACATAATGATAATGCCACGCCCACTCTTTCAGCGGCGTCAATCAGTAGCACACGTCTAAAATTATATATAAAAGAAAATCTATATCAAATAGTATTTAGTCACGCCTCGAAAATTAGATGAGTAAAAGAAAGAATTGAAACTGCAGCTGCATGGATTTTACATCTAATAATTAACATTAACATGCCAACGTCATGAACAAATAAGTTGTAAATTTCCTGGCAATGTAAAACGACGACTACTACACTGAGAGAAACAAAAAAAAAAACAAATATAAACTAAATACCTTAACTAGCTGACTAGTTTAGCCGATTGTCAAGAGTTTTCTTCATGTTTTTACCTCATATTAGCCAGCATTCAAACTATATTACAAAAGCCTTTTCTTCAGGGGATCCGGCGAAACAGATCAGTATTTCCAAATTACATAAATTAGGCTATAAACTAGAAGAATTTTATATTTCTTTAAATAATATCAATTTCCAAATGAAAGGCTTTATTAGCAAATTCCTAAATTCCAATCCATCAAAAGTCTTTAGTACTAAATTAAAGTACTTAAATTAAACTTCAAGTTAATTAAGTTAGATGGACATCTGAATTTGAAAGGATATCATCACGCGTAAAACACATTTCAAGAACAAGAAATTAAACAAAGAATTTAAATTCAGCAGGAAGATATAACCTATCCAATAAGACAAAAAAGAAATCCAATTTTAAAAGTATCTCACTAATATAGCTCCTAAGTAATGTGGTAAAAAGAATTGAGTTTTAAATGAGGCTCTATTGGGAAATATTTGACTAAATTGTTACATTTTTTTGGGCATTATTTCTTATTCTTAGTGTAGCTGGGATTTTCTCTCGTCTCTAACAATGAGCAGCAATAAAGCACTGCTAACATATGTATCTGCATATCTTATGGATATGGAGAATAAATCTGAGTCATATAAGCAACAGGTGCACACTTCCAACATGCCAAAAACAGCAGCAGCAGCAGCAGCAGCTGTAACAGCAGCAACAATAAAAGTAGCAACTAAGCAAGCAGACAGCCAACAACAAGTTGGCCATAATCACAATAATTTTCAACTCAACTGGTTCAAATGAAAACAAGTAAACGAGAAAAGAAAAGAAAAACAAATGTTCTAATCTAAGAAAATCGCATAGAAGATTGATATATAAATTCCAGTAGAAGAGTGACCAATGGAAAAACAATTTTCTTTCACTTTGATTATATCAAAACATTGGGAAGTCTTTAAGCGAAATTTTCTTTGGTAATGAATGCTCCTTTTGATGGCTTCTCCCACTGAATCATTCTCAGTTAACATTGACAGGCCAGACAGGAGAACAATTTGGGGCGCCCACACGCGTTGCACAGACCAAGAAGAAAGAGCAACAAAAACAAAAAGAAAAAAAAGAGCCAAACTAATTACATGCCAAGTAATTTTAATACCCAAAGAAGAAGAAAATGAAGAAATGCTGGAACGAAAAAGAAAAAAAAAAATGGTGCAAGAAAACAGTTGAGGCCAATGGACTCATCCTCATCTCATCACAACCAAAGCTGCTGCATGCCTGTAAATGGCAAGAAGAGAAGAAAACATAACAGCAGCAACAGCAGCAGCAACATCAGCGGCAACAGCAACAGCATCAACAACATAAAAGAAACACAAAATATATGCTGGGCTCTCTGTGTGTGTATTTGGCTTGACCCAGGGAAACAGCTGCCGACAATCGGAGTGCATGCCACATATTGTCCAGAAAGCAGGAAGTTGGGCCGCTGGTCAAGCCTTCATTTGATATATACAAGTATATATGTATGTAAATTGTGCCAAATCAATGCGATGATTAAAGAAATTGCTGAAAGGGAAAAATGTATAGACAAAAGGCATTAAAAGCCATCAAGGCATTAGTATGCAACTCTCACACAGCGGCAACTGTTGGCCATATAAGCGGCAATACAGCAACTACAACAACTGAAAAGAAAGGCCAGCCGTTCAATGCTCAACAAAACAATTTACCAAGTTTGGCCTAAACGGCCAGTGACAGTACGAGCAACAGAGCCAATAGCCAACAGCAACTGTTACGGCAGCAACATCCTCATAGCGTGCATTGCAACACGTGCGTTTACCTTTTCTTTTTGCCAGGCACCACCACCTGAAAGGTGCTTGGCCAGGCCAGGCCAGGCCATGCCGGGCCAGGCCAGTAACTGACCAGGCAACTACTAACTTTGAAGTTTTTCGCGCGAAATTTACTAACAGCAACAACATCAGCGACAACAACAACAACGAGAACTGAAAAACGCGCGTGCGCAACATTTGCCACAAATGGAGTTATCAACCAAATGGGTCTTCATCGATAAAAATTGATGAAGCGCTTCTTCGCTTCTTCTTCGGGGCAAAAGTTTTTTTTTTTTTTTTTTTGTTTTTTGATACAGCTTCTGCTGCAATGTCTCTTTCTCTCTCTCTTTCTCTCTGAAGACTGCAATTTTCCAAGGAAATTGCTTTCGCCTCGAGTGGCAAACAAACGAGCAATGAAGTCAAGAATGACGCATATGTTCCATATATATGTACATATAAATAACGATAATTGGATATTCATTTACCGTCGCCGGGACATGAAAAGTAAATCTTTCCAAAACAAAAAAAAAATTAAATTATTGCTGCAAAAAGAAAAGAAAAAAAAATGTCACACATTTTCATTTGCCACAACTTAATTAACACTTTTCGTTCTCATAGTCGCATTGTAGTTTTATCTGGACTCACAAAAAAAAAAAATCCCAACGACTTGAATTTGAAATTTTATGTAATTAGATATGAATTAATTAATAAAAAAGGCAAACAAAGCTGGGCGAGGAACCACAATCGATCTGCGAAAACCCAATTAAAAAATGTCGTGTATATTAATTTCTAATCAAAATCTATACCACGCTTTACTTTAAATAATTTTGCTTTATATGTTCTTCAAAACAAAAATTTAGTGAATGAATGTTTGAATTTCCCAAAACCAAAGTCAAAGTGAACATTTTGTACTTATAAATTGGCATTCCACATCATAATTGTATAGTGATATGCCATTAAATCTTATGTTTGAAACTCTAAATTTTGTATTTACAATTACTATTAATATTATAAACATAGAAAAAAAAGGGGCTATTAGCCAGGTAGGGCCATTGCTCATTGTCGAATTATTAGTAGCTCAATTTGGAAAGGGAATAGTGTCCTAAAAAAGCATTATGTTGACCTAAATTGGTTGGTACACATGGACATATCTAATTGGTAGTGTCCAAAATATCTGGGCCATCGAGTTTTCTAAGCTCTAATTTATTGTTTCTTATTTAAAAATGTCATTGTCCTTACTTTTAATTTCTTTTTGTTAGTGAAATTATTAATGATCTATCAAGTCGAAATAATGTACAGACAATTGCAATGATTCTGCACTGCACAACAACAGCAACAACTTGGTCAACACCTGGCAGACAGATAGACAAACACCAGACCAAAATACACACATACACACACACATAAAAAAAGTGAAAAGTGTCAAGTTTTTTTATTTTGAAACTGAACAAAGCGTCTGCATTGTGTTTATATTTATTATTTTAGTGCCGTGGAATTTGTCATCTAATGTGTTTATTGTTGCCGTTCGACAGCAACATCGAATAGCAACAATCCATGTGTATGTGTGTGTGTGTGTGTGTGTGTTGCTCCTCTAATGATGGGCCTGACACACAAAATCATTGAAGTGTCAAAGTGAGTGGAAAACTTGGACTCTGTTGCAATATGTATATATTTTCAAGTTGAATACTTTTAAATTAGTGTAATAAAGAGTGCAGAGAGCATGAATTAGCGATCAGAGACCCATCGGAGTCCGCGTGTGTGTGTGTGTGTGTGTGTGTATAATTAACGTTCTAACTACAATCACACTGATTGCCGAAGCTCGAGCTAATGACAAACTATGAGAGAGTTGAATAACCTTAACTCAAGAGTGAGTGAGACCAGGCCAGTAAATAACTTGCAACAACGTCAACGAAATTGTCATTTCAGAGTTGCATTCAGAACAAGTTCACGGCATAATTGCTGCAAACAGCAACAATCTCAAACTCAAACTCAATGTTGTCTCACATCAGTTGCAGCAACACCTGATTCTCTTTGACTCTGACTTCAACTCCCATTCCAAAGTGAGGCATCATCATCATCACCATCATCGTCATCGTCGTCGTTGCATCACCTGTCGCTGGTTGCTGTTGCTGTTACTGTATTGAGTTACATGCCGCCGACGCCCCGCAGGATGGTTGAAACATCCTTTGAATGTCAATTGCAAGAAACTCCACATTTGCCAGCATATGTTGCTAGTGTTGGCGCCAGGGTAGCTAGCAACTACAGCAGCAACAGCAACAGCAGTGAAAGTATAAACTAACCAAACAACAGTTGGCTTACGGAACTGGTATTTAAATAGTTTATGCAACATTGATCCAAAAACATTACTTAGATATCGGCCTGTGTGTATGTGTGTGTGTGTGTGTGTCTGAGTGGGTGTGGGTGAATCAAACAACTGCTAACAAATTGCTGCTGTTGCCGCTGCTACCGTACTGCCTGCCGTCTGTGTGTGCACCAATTTCAAAATTGTTGTTGGCAATTAAAAAAATTGCATGTACGTGCAACGACAAAAAAAAACGCGGTTGCAAGCAACAGGAACAGCTGCGGCAACAGCAACAGCAGCAGCAGCAGCAACAAAACTGATATCAAAGATTATCATTTTTCCAGCCTCTTCATTTTTCGTTGCAACGTTGTTGCCGCTGCTATTGCTGCTGGGTCTGGTGTTTCTATTTTGATAAAGCGCGTAATCGTAAAAACGCTAATGATACTATTTCTACAGCAATGTGATGATTAAATGTTGCTGACGATGCTGCCGACGGACCCATAGCCAGATGCAATCACGGTCTTTCAGAGAGTCCAAGTTTCTCTCTGCTTAATTAGCGTAGAAAAGGGCGCAACATGCATCTGGATCGACAACAACATGCAACTTACAACAATTTAGATTCAGGTTTTCTGTGATCTGTCATTGGCAGCCGCTGCCCCGGCAACGCCAACAACAACAACAACAACTACAACTAAAAATAGTTGAACACGTGCATGCATTTTCGACTATTAGTCGTAATAGCTGAATGCATCATAATTTACCTTGACATTTAGACCAATGTCTGTGCGCATGCCAAAGGTAATTGCCATCACCAACAGCAACAACAACAGCAACAACAACCACAACAACAATTATGCAAATACTTGCAGGCTTACACGCCTGCATTTTTGATTAGGTAAAAACTATTTATAGCCAGGGGAATGTGTGCACATTGCTGGAATTCCTCGACACACACACACACACACACAAATTGATAAGCCAGCTCTAAAAACAAAACAGGTGATCATCCAAAAGCAATCAAAGGGCTTAACAAACCCCATCAAGGTCATTTGGCTTATTGATTTTCATATTGCAAAAACAAAAAATTCTCGAGAGACTTGAGAGACTTCAGAAACTTAAGAGCAGCTGCTGCTGCTGCTGCTGCTGCTGCTGTTGGCCTAAAACGAAAATGAAAACTGAAAGCCAAAGCAATGTTGCCGCCGACGCATTGCTGCCGCAAACGCTCGACCGATCGACCGACCAACCGACCGGCCAAATGGTTTTTATAGGTTTTGTTTTTGTTTGTCGATTTTGGGTTATGTTTCTGGTACAAACTGGTCTGACTCTCTGACTCTGACTCTGACTCCGTCTCTGACTGCGGCTGGGACTCTCTGACTCTGACTGGGGCTGTTGGCTCCAACAACCTTTAAAAGAATGCGGACTTGCCAGTACGTAGCAGTGTAGTAGTAGTAGTAGTAGTTGTAGTAGTAGTAGTAGTCGACAACAAATACACACACTCGCCCATATTTACGGTCGGCGAAATAGAATGGAACAAAAAACGAATTCCTTGAAAACTAATAACAAAGCGCCGCAGTCTCTATACCCTTGCGACAAAAAACCTGAACAAAATCCCCAAATAAAAGTCACAATAGAAATGAAAACTCAAAACTCTGGCTAACTCTCTTCCTTTTAGTTTTGTGTCAGAGTGTTTTTTTTTTTTTGGTCAAACCTTTTGAGGAAATCATGGCCACTCGGCATTTGCGTTAGTGTAATGTGTTAAAATGTGTAACAACTGCCTTGCAACACTTGGCCTGAAACTTGCCACATGCAACAAGCAATACAACACACAGCTGTGTGCCTGGAATTCGGACAACTATGCCCCTTTCAAAAGAACTCTCTTCGAGAGATTTAACAGTCAAAAGCTGCTGTTATTATTAATAATCTAGAAAAATATAAAAAGGTAAAGCAAAAGATAGAGGAAAAGGCATCTAGCAGAGAGTGAAGAAGGCAAATTAAAATAAAATTAAGTGTAGAGAAATATGTGCAAGACGAGCAAAGCAAAGGCAAAGGCAAAGGAAGGCAGTTTAAAAAATAGTTTAACAATCGTCAGAACCGAAGTCCGAGTCACGTTTTTAAGTCAACGTTGTCGTGGTCATCGTTGCAGTGGCCGTTGCAGTGATAATGAGCCAACCTGGAGTTCTTGGAATTGCGCCAACTTGCGCGTCCTTGAAACTGGTTTCGCCCCATAAACAAACCGGCCATTGCATTTACTACTAATACAACTGCTACTTGCGATCCTCCAATGCCATTAAAATTTTACACTATTAATTAGAAGACAGTTGCATACGAGAAATTTACGACAAGTTCTATTCAAAGTGCCCTTTTAGGTTTAATGGTCAACTTTAACTTTATTCAGATTCAATGCAAAAATCGACCATTAAGTTTGAATAAGATTTGTTTTACTAAATGTCTCATTAAGTTTATGTTCGTTAGAGTTTTCCCAGTGGGTAATTCAATTAGTTGGACAGGTTGGCCATTAAAGTATTTTAGGTTTTAACTTAATGTTGCATTATCAAGCTTTATTTACTGTTTGCTTGAATCATTCTTTGTCGGTAAAGTTGTGAAAACGACAAAAACATTTTAGTTGTTTTATAATATAAATCGAGCTTTTGCCTAGGGCAGAACTTCTAAATAACAAAGTTCTCTTCTATTGATTTCAAACTCAAAATAATGAAATTTCTGAGTTATTTGAATAAGTGTTTTTGTGGTTTTGTACTCGAATTCATTACAAAAATTAATATAATATACATCAACTTTTAAACCTTTTTGTATAATAAACTAAATTCCTTCAAAAAAAAAAAGATAATTGTTAATGTATGTAATAGTTAAGTAAACGATGACCATTGATTTTACCTTTTAGCTTATGTTTAAGTATTATACGATTTACTTAAAACGTTTCAAAAACGTTTTACATGCAAATTTTTAGAGCCCATTTATTAGCTTAAACCTTTAGTCCTTTCAGATAACAATAGATCGAATGCATAGTTTTCTAAAATTGATGATTTCTTTTAAGATGCACTTTAAATATAAAGTACTTAATTGTATTTTAATATACTTATTTTTCTAGAGAGTCTATAAATCTTTACCTAAGCTTTTTACCAATATTATGAGACAGAAGAAAAAAAATCTTTTATAGAAAATTGAACAGCAAAATAAAAACTAAATAAATTCTATAAATCAAATTGACTATCCATCATCTAAAGCTGGTCGAAAAACTACTCAAAGATCGGTGCAGCGATTTGTATAGTATATATATAATTTCCAAATATTTACTAAAAATTATTGCAGCTCAGGCAACATTTTTTTGCAAAAATAAAAATATTTCGTTGCACAATCGAGAGTTACTCGTTTCCATCTGATCTGTCGATCTGTCTCTCTGTCTGTCTGTGCCCACAGCAAAGAGTAAGAGAGAGAAATAAAAAAAAAAACAAACTTTACACCAAAACTTAAGCCAATTCCTGTTGAAAATTTGACGCGCCTGTGAGCGAAGCAATTTATGTTAATTATACGCTCCGTTGAACGAAAAAAAGAAGCAGGGAATATCGAACAAAATTGCTGGGAAATTGGGTTTTTAGGTCTAAGCAAAAGTAAGCAAATATTTCTCTTTTTATGATTTATTTATTTAACTAATACAAATGAAAGCGATAGCATTTTAAATGGTTTTTATTTTGTTCATCTTTCATTATTGCAGCAGCACCAATATAGTATGCGTCTCTTTAAAACGCACAAGGACAAATATATAACTGCCCAGCAACAACGTCCACAAGAAGAGGAGCCACAGCAAGGAAATCAACGTTTCAGCAGCGGCAGCAGCAGCAACATTTGCCAAGAGAAATTTGCAAAGAAAACACACGGACTAGCAGCAGTATGCAGCAACAAATTCAACAACAAAAGTTTATCAACAAACAACGCATCGTTGATCTCATCGTCTTTGCCTGATCTGCATGACAATTCGGTCGTCATGATTCTCAGTTGCACCACATTGGCCAGCAGCAATGGTGGTACGGCAACGGCCACAACAGCAGTAACCACAACGACAACAACATCTGGTGGCAACGGCGGCAACAACTTACAGCATCAGCAGCAGCAACAGCAGCAACAGCAGCAGCAACCGTTACGCACAGCCACGCCCACATGTCTGCTAAGTGGAAGGCAGACACCATCGGCCATATCGGTATTGTCGCTGCAAGAAGCCACCAATTTACATCGCCAGCAACAACAACAACAACAACAACCGACTATCTATGTACCCATGCCGCAATATCATCAATATGCCAAACGTCTGCAGGCCAATTCAAGTAGCTGTCTGTATGAGAAGTCCAAATTCGAGGGAGATAATAATGCAAAATTGTCACAGAAAACAAGTGGTAAGTAGAAAATCTCATTTTATTATTAGCCACGCAGCAACTGTGGCAAATAGCTGCAATCTCTCAACTGCCAGTGGCAATCCCTAGACTCTCGTCCACTTTTCTTGCTAAAATAGTAACCCAAACCTTGTTGTTGCTGGTGCAAGCAAAATCTCTTGGCCAGATGGTCTGGAGACCCAAACAATGTTATCTTGTCCAATTGCATCATACTCTCCGGGTTGATAAACCAAACATAATTCGTTTCACACACATTTCTGAGACGCAACCAATGATCATTGATCTGCCGATGCCGATCTATTTGCCACATGCTGCAATTGCTATTGGCACCCAATTCCAATTGATATGCAGCCTTAGCATATAGAAAATCTCGATCGTGTTGCAAACACAGCCAATGACTTTTGAATAGAACTTGCAATGATTGAGGAAAACTCAATAACATATTTTCCAATTGGTTGTTCCATAGTTCCGGCTGCAATTTCACAAGATTCACTACAAATTGTTGATGTAAAACACTTTTTGGGATTTCCGATGAACGTCTCAATTGCCAATAGAAACTCATCCATAGCAGCAACTTGAGATTATTTGTTGGACTTAGTTTTAGTTGTGTATCCTTGAGATCCTCAAAATTGAGAGGCCATTGGATATTCCAGGCCAACCGTTGCTGTTCTGCGGAACTCAGAATACTGGAAATTTCCTTCGTCCAAGCATCAAATTGCTCAGCTGAGCTATTCAAATGGTTTAATACTTCATTTGGCAGAACAATCATTGCTCTGGCCAAAGTTGTCAGTGAAATTAAGACCAGAAGCTTAAGAGTAATCATTTCGTTGAAATATATTTGAACAGACTGTTGTATAACTTGCCCATTCGCTGATATTTATAGCCTTGCTTGTAGGAAGTCTTCTTACAGTATGTAGATAAGGCGAAATTTGCATCTTTGAGATACTTTTGGGTTATCTGTTTGGGGGCACTTCCCTATACATAGATCGATGAGGCTAATGCTCGCACCCAACTTACCCACTGACATGGATTTTACGCTTCTCTCTCTCTCTCTCTCTCTCTAGGTCACTTGCCTGACTACACACTGGTTACAGCCATTCCTGTTGTGGTCCTGGATGATGAACAACAAAAGGTCACCTCAACCGAAATGAGCAGCGGCAGCAAAGAAGACACCTCTAAGTCCTCTTCCTCCTCGTCGGCGTTATCCACAACCACACGAAATGGTAAGTACTCCAAAATAAAAAACCTTTTAAATTGATTTTTAAAAATGTTTGCCACGTGTCGCCGCTTGGCAAGATGAGGCAAATTAATGGGATAAAGTATTTCCATAAATTATACTTGTAGCTAAATATATATACAATAAAAGCAATTTAAATTGAGTTCGACACGCGGTGGGGGAATGGAATGGGATGGGGTGTGGTGTCTTTCTTGGGAATCACTTCCTCACTTGTGTCAACCGCAGGCAATTGTCATCGATATGATGACAGTTGGGGGTAGAGGAATGAGCATATACATATACATACATACATGCATATGTATTTACACAAGCACACTCCAAAATACCGTATTGACCCGATTTCGCATCAATGCCCACCGATGACAACGATGTCATTGTTGTTGCTGGCTGCGGGATGGATGGCAACTAGGAGGGTTTCATTTTCGTTCGACCAAGTGTGAAAAATCTGAGCATTAGTTGCCCAGTCAATTTTCCTACCTAACTTACTAACTAACTATGTATGTATGTACATATGTATGTATTTGCCTCCATATATAAGTATTTGGACTTATACATTTACAGTTTGCGCATTGAAATATGAGCTGCATATATAAAAATTAAATCATATTGCAATATTTTCTTCATCATAATGTTAACGGTGCCCCAACGATGAGATCGATAATCGAACGAAAACCAGAGCAAAGAAAGAGTTAAAAAGAAAGAACGAAATCAAATCAAATCTCGTATCGTATCGAGAAGAAGGAACATGTAATCAGCGATAATCCACAGTAAATGTGCATGCGTGCAAAAGATGGTGAGAAAAAGAAGGTGGAGAGTGTAGGGGAGTGGAAGAATAAAACCCCATACATATGTATGTATGTATGTACGTACCGCCAACTGGATCAGAAATTATAGCATTTACCGCTGACGCTTATTGATTTCTTCGCTTCTTTTCTCTCTTCTCATTTTCTTGTTTTTGTTTTTTGTTTTTTTTGAGGGCTGAGTGATGAAAGCAATTTGCATTTATGCTAAAGTGTTCTTCAATGATCACATATGTATGTATGTATCTAATATGTTATTTCTCTGGCATTGTTTCATACAATACTGAATATGAAATAATCAACACTAATTACTGCACTTCCCCCTTAACTCCAACTCCAATTTCCATGGCATTCCAGGCATCACACACAACTCCAACTCGAACTCGAAACTCATAATATGGGTGAGAAATGCTTTTGCTGCAAGCTCGCTTGCATGTCAGCCGGCAAATTGCAACAAAGCCATCTCCGACTTGTCTGGGGTCCGGATCGGGGTCTCTCTCCCTCGTACTCACTCACGTTCCCCTCCTCCTCCTCCTCCTCCACCGCCTCTACTGATCTGTTTGGGGCTGGCGGGCATTTGACACCGTCTTGAAAGTTAAGTGGGTGTAGAATTTGTGGCATGTGGCTGGAGGTGATTGCCAACAGACTATGGCTGAGCTCTGTGGCTAGAGTGTGGCGGAGGTTGTCATATAATTGATGCCCCGCCGTTTGCTATTATTGTTTAACACTCGGTTGGTGCTGCTGCCGCTGCTGCTTTCCAATCTTCTTTCTTCTCCCCACAGCAGCCAGCAGCCTCTCTGCATATGTATGTATGTATATTTCTGATTGCAATGCTGAAAACTTTAATCAAAGGAGAACTCTGTCAGGCCTTGGGTGGAGTTTTGGAGTTGGCTGTCAACCTGCATTGAGTCCGCCGCCTTATGGCCGTCCTCATCATCATCCACAGCCATAGCCAAAGCCAACCTCTACGCGCTCGCCCACACATGGCCTGAACTGGACAGCAAATTGAACGGACCGTTGCCTGGCGGCCTCAACTCTCGGCTTTGGCTATTAAACAACTTTGGCACGAGTCAGCGCTCACACACACACACACACACACACAACTACATATGTGGATCTACCTACTAGGGATGATCAGAAATCTATAATTACATATCGGTTACTTACAAGATTTAACTTTTAACTGCGGCAGTTCTTAAGTCGAATTCTAATGGCTTGTTAAGAGTCTCAAGCACCGTTTTGTCATCTCTAGAATGAAATGGTCTTAGAGGTAGAGGTAGAGGAGGAGGAGTAGGAGGAGGAGGTTAAGGCTATTCAAATATTTTACTGATACTCCCCCTACCCAATTGAATGGGATTCAATGCGATCTTGTTTATGGTCTTGAGTATTAAATATTTTAAGTATTGGCAATTTGCTTCACTGATGTTATTAGTTTCTCATTGGGCAAATTGAGTGCTTTTTATGAGATTGCTTGGCTAATCCTAATTTTTTGTGATTTTACTGCCCCATAAATACAAGAGAGAGACACACACACACACACACACACACACACACAATTTGAAAGACTATAAGCCCCATTAAAAGCAATGTTAGGTCCTAATAGACCCCGATATTACCACATATCCACAAATGCGTTGCATTGAAAAGGTAAAAGAGAGTTGGCATCACTCGGATTGACCTCTGAAAAAACATCTGCTGGTTGGTGGCGGGGGGCACCCTTTTAACCACAAATGCCTGGCATGTAACTCGATGCGAATTCACAAACACGTGGCAAGCTGACCACATCAAGGGATAGGATTGGCAGGAGTGGGGGGAAACTTGATTGACAATGCCAATGTCCAACTTTTATTTTTATGACATCCCCCGCATTCCATATTGGTTGAGGGGGGATTTTTCTTCTTTTTTTTTATTATAAAGCGCTCTTTCTCTAATTGCTCTCTCTTCTCATGGTCTTTTTTTTTACAGTCTTCACCTGGGGCAAACGTATGAGCCGAAAACTTGATCTTTTAAAACGTAGCGATTCACCCACAGCCAGCGCCCACAGATCCCACACAGATTTGCGTAGTCTCTTCCATTCGCCAACGCATCAGAAGAGCAGCAACAGCACCAGCAGCGGCAGCAATAGCAGTCCAAATACGGCCAAGACTTCGCCATCACCCACTGGAGGGCATCATCTTCATCAGCAGGGCAGCAACACTTTGAAGAAATGCAAATCGGGCCCCATTGAGACGGTCAAACAGCGGCAGCAGCAACAGCAGCAACATCAGCAACATCAGCAACAGTTGCAGCTACAGGAAGTGGGCAGTCAAAGTGCTCAGTCCACGCCCACTCATCAGGCGCAACATCAGGCAACGGTGCGTCCTCAAAAGGCCATAAGGAATTTCTTTCATAGAATTGGCTCTACGGGAATGCTGAATCATCGTTCGCATAATCTTCTCAAGGCCTCGGAGGCAGCTCAACAGGCCACACCGGCAGTGACAACTCTGTATAGGAGTAGCTCGACAAGCCAACTGTCTAGCAGTTCCTACATTAGGTGCGATGATCCCACAGAAGGCCTAAACCTGCAACGGGAACAGCGGCAACGAGATCACAGGCTGCCGCGTATGGCAAGCCTTAAGTCCAGCAGTTGCGATGATATTGCCAAGGTTAGCAATTGTCTAACGGCCAGTACGAGTGGTGAAAGTGCAACGGGAAGTTTAAGTTTAGGATCGCCACCCACCAACAATGCGGCGGTGGGGGGAGCAGCAGCAACAGCAGCAGGAGGCGGAGCTCAGCCAGATTCAGCACGCCGTGGAGCATTTCCCTATGCTTTTCTGCGTTCACGTCTATCGGTTCTACCCGAGGAGAATAATGGATCAGTGCATCACAAGCAGCAGCAGCAGCAGCAACATCATCATCTGCAACATCAGGGTCTTCACCAGGAACCGGGGCAAACTCATTCTCCGCTGCTCCAGCGTCGCTCTCCCACGGCTGATGTTTCACGAAATGACAGCATCTCGTCGAAGGACTGGGAACCACTTTACCAAAGATTAAGTAGTTGTCTAAGTTCAAATGAGTCCGGCTATGACAGCGATGGTGGGGCTGGCGCCGGAGCGGGTGCCCGTCTGGGCAATAATCTTAGCATCTCTGGCGGAGATACAGAATCTATTGCCTCGGGCACGCTCAAGCGCAATTCCCTCATCTCGCTCAGTTCGTCTGAGGGCGTGGGCATGGGCATGCCCTCGTTGAGAAACAGTAGCATCTGCAGTGCTCCCGTCTCATTGGGTGGCTATAACTATGACTACGAGACGGAGACCATTCGTCGCAGATTCCGCCAACTGAAGTTGGAGCGAAAGTGCCAAGAGGATTACATTGGCATTGTGCTATCACCCAAAATGGTGATGACCAACAGCAATGAGCAGCAATATCGTTATTTGATAGTGGAACTAGAACCCTATGGCATGGCCCAAAAGTAAGTGCGAATATTAATACAAATCCCCAGGACATTTAATGATTTCCCTCTTGTTCCCTTTTCTTAGGGATGGGCGTCTACGTTTGGGCGATGAGATTGTCAATGTGAATGGCAAACATTTAAGAGGCATTCAATCATTCGCCGAGGTGCAACGTCTGTTGAGTAGTTTCGTGGACAATGCCATCGATTTGGTGATTGCCCACGATGAGATAGCCACCATAACGGATTTCTATACCAAGATTCGTATTGATGGTATGAGCACACAGCGTCAGCGCTTGAGTTATATTCAGCGTACCCAAAGCACGGATAGTTTGAGCAGCATACAGAGCATCCAGCTGCAGCAGCGTGAGGAGGGAGAACGTCAACGGGATGACGATGATGGTGGTGAGGATCAGTGTGATGCCCGTTCGCTAGCTAGTGTTAGTACACTGCCAACGCCCATGCCGTTGATGCAGTTGCAAATGCAAATGCAGCATCGTCGTAGCTCCACGCCGCGCAGTGCTCCAGACCATGATTTGTTATTGCGTCGTCGTTCGCGCAGCTCTTCAGGTCAGCGCAGCAGTTTGACCCTAACACCGACACCGCTCTTTAACCACAATAACAGTAGCAACAGTTGCTCCTCCTCGCCTAACCACCACAACTACCACCATCTAGCGCAGTCCAATGATAACGAAACCGATTCCTATACCCCGGTCTATGCGAATCGAGCGGCTAGTGTCTGTGTGACCTCTGTGGCATCTCTGGCCGATGATGAGAAATGGCAAATATTGGCACGCAAACGTTGCTCGGAGGGTGCGGCCCTGCCAGCTGGTGGTGTGAGAAATCCGCAGCAATTTGGCCAACGTACACATTATGCCCGCAACTCCATCAATTTGGCCAATTCACATTATCGCTCGCTGAGATTTGCCCATTCCCGGCTAAGTTCGTCCCGTTTGAGTTTATTTATGCAAACGCCATCGAGTCCGCCCCCACCGCCACCGCAGACGCCTAACAATCTAACAGAAGGAGCAGCAATTAATAATGCATCCCAAACAATTGATCTCACTAACACTCAACAAAAGCCACAGCAGCAGCAGCAAATGCAACAGCAACAACAACAACAACAGACATCATCACAACAACAACAACCACATCAATCAATATATATCAAGCATACTTCAAAGAGCGTTTCATTATTTTCACCTAATCCATATGTTAATGTCTCATCCTCCACCTCCTCACCAGCAGCATCTGCATTGGCATCATCCGCTGATGCTGAAATAACCACTGGTTGCTCTTCACTAGCCCCACCTGCCGCCTCTTTAATGCATCATCGTCCATCGCTGCCAGTGGCCAAGCTAACCATTCGTGATGAAGAAATGGCCGAGGTTATTAGAGCCTCAATGAGCGAGGGTAACACAAATAACTCTTTTGAAACAATTCGGTTCATTGTCCGATTACTCACAAATTTCCCCATCTTACAGGCAGTGGTCGTTGCACTCCCAAGACTATAACGTTTTACAAAGGTCCTGGAATGAAATCATTGGGTTTCAGCATTGTCGGTGGTCGCGATTCACCCAAGGGTAATATGGGTATCTTTGTTAAGACCGTATTTCCCTCGGGTCAGGCTGCCGATCTTGGCACACTGCAAGCAGGTAAATTATAATTTCAAAACAGAATTCAGCTCCGATTTTACAAAAACATTTTCCAGGCGATGAGATTACTGAAATTAATGGCAACTCCGTGCAGGGCATGAGCCATGCCGAGACGATTGGACTTTTCAAGAATGTACGCGAAGGCCCAATAATATTAAAGATCTTAAGGAGGAAGTGAGTAGAGAATCTAACCAGACACAATTGAAAAATTAATTTACATCGAAATTCGTTACAGATTACAAAAAGCCAAGTCTATGGGCACATAGGCATAAGACTACTTATAATTAGTGTTACATATATGTATATGTATATATATAGAGACTAGACTATTGGTATCTTTTTTATGTGGAATCCTATGAGCATACCTGAAACAATAATTTAAATACAAATTTCTAAAATTGTGTATGATATGAGAGATCCCATAATGAGGCCAATCGGATCAGATGGAGTTCAAATTTTAAATTATTTAATTACTTAGAGTAAAACTAAATTAAGCATCAAAAAAACTGGAAATAAAAGTTCTTCTTTAATCGTCTCTATTATTATTATATCTCCTGTACAATCAGCCTTTGTTTTTTCACAAAATGTTCTATGCGATTCTCCAAGCTCTCTGTAAAAAAGCAAAAAAGTTATAATCGGCAAATAGTAAATTGATTCTGTTTTCACTTACCACAACGTGTACGTTCTAGTAATGGTTGATATTGGCGAGGTTTAACCGAGTCCTGGAGCAAATATACTTGCGACTGAACAGGCTTCTCCTGCTGATATGTGCGACTTAAGAGTTCTTCCAGCTGTTGGAGCACATTTCTTATCATTGTGCTTTTTACACTAAATTGCGTCCATTCGCTTTGAATATTTTCAATTAGCTTAGTAAGATTCTCTTCATTGTAAATCCAATCAGTTAAATCCGCGTTCATCGGGGAAACTTCAGAGGCGCTTTCGTCATTTAGATCCTCATCTCTTTCATCAATGGCAGATCTTCTTGTTGTATGCGCACGAAAATCACAATGAAACAGATTTAATGGCAATCCTATGGCAGGCGTATATTGAGGCTTGCAGGGATTGACATTTACATCGAGCAAATCGCTAATGATTCTTGGTTTCTCCTTTCTCTGACCCACAAGTAACAAGACGGCCATAATACAACGTATCTGATGCCAAAGAAAGGCATTCGCCTTTATCTCTAGATAATACATGGCGTAACCCGTCTCCTTTACATTCTCCGTCACATCACACGGCTGAACACGTGCAGCTTGTAAGTTCCTCATGAAAGTCGTCACTCCATTGTGCACATCCATTTTACAAAAGTTCCGAAAATCACCATGTTTCACTAGCAATTGACAAGCTTCCTGCATGGCCTCAATATCCAAATCCCCTTTGGGAAAGTAGTAGCGATAGCTTCTCGCTACGCAATCGAATCGGGCACTGTAGACAGGGCTACGTAGTGGCATCCAGGCAATGCATTGTATATTCCTGGGTAGCACTCGATTGAGCAGGCCACAGTAATCAATTTCTGAAGCTAATGAAGTTGGATCCAGCTGACTCTCAACAGGATGTTTACTGCGCAGATCAATGGAGATTACTTGACAGAACGCGCTAACCTCCTTGTCGGTCCGCCCACAGCGATGATAGTTAGAGCTGGCTCTCGACTCAATCAAGCAGGTGCGTGTCAAAGCTCGAAACAAATGTGACTCTATAGTGTCATTAGAGTCCTCTTGACAAGCAAAGCCTTGATAGTCCCACCCAAAGTAGGTAACCTTCAATAATACATGCCTCTTATGGGCTCTGGAATATTTGTACGATGCGTAAATTATTTCTTAATATTGGCCTGAAATTTAACTTACGAAGCCCAATCAAAACTTCGCTGTCTCTTCTTCGAATTTGATCCTGATGGAAAGTCATTAGCTGACGAAGCTTCCTTAGCTGTAGATATCTCTATACTGGCCATGTCCTTCTCCCACACTTTTCGGGTATCAGCATCTATCGTGTTTTCATTTAACTTTTTTTGCAGAAGCTAAAATTGCAATTAGTATTATTGGTAAAAGTTTCAAATACACCGTAAATGCTATTTAGTTACGTTCTTCAGCTGAAAGTTGTAGGCCTCCAGACGAAGTATTTGATCAATTAATTCCGGTTTGGACAACTTCTCAAGTTCCTCACGGGGCAGCCCCTTTACTCGCTTATTTATCACAACCTTCTTATTGTCTCCCATGGCTTCTAAAAATAATAAACAACAAATAAGTTCCCATGTGCGGGTATTTGTTTATCGATAACGATATCGCTAGGTCTAAGAGACGTCTGATGAATCGATAGATTTGCGGTTAGATATTTATCGATAACTCTATCGGTATGTCTACGAGACGTCTGATGAATCGATAGATCTGTTTAATAAGGCATCCCGAAAAGAAAACAAAGGAAAGGCAGCGGAGTTAAAGGACTGGACCGCGATATGGCCTGCAATGTGAACTACTACAGTGTGGCCTCTGCCTCTTCCTCAACGTCCCCCAGTTCAGCATGCGATTCAAATGTGAATCTGAACTTTTTGCCCGATGAAATTCTGGAGTTTATATTTACCTATTTGCCTCCTTACGGAGATCTGGAGCACTGCAGCTTGGTGTGCAAACGATGGCAAGCAATAGTCAAAAGTGAGTGGGGAACTAAAACAAATATTAAACCTATTTAAATTATATAAAAAATTCCTCCAGATCTTGTGCGCCGTGCGAAGCTGAACCTGGAAAAGGGCCTGTCCGACTTTCGCTTACGTTGGGAGATCTTTAATCAACAACCCTCGGGATGCTCGTCTGGCTCGTCATCTGCAGTGTCCGTTATAGCAGGCAGATTTGCCCATTCGACAGTGCGGCATGGCAACTCCATGTATGTTTTTGGGGGTGGTTCCTCCTCGGACACAACCTTCAATGATTTGTGGCGTTTTGATTTGACGCATATGCGCTGGGCGAGACCTGTGGCCACCGGAACCTATCCATCACCCAAAGGCAGTGCCTCGATGGTGGCATGGCGGGATCAGTTGGTTTTATTTGGCGGCTGGCGTTATCCCTCCCTGCATCCACCGTATCAGCCATGGTGTCTGTTCGATGAGTTGCACTTTTACGATTTGGGCAAGAATCGTTGGCTTCTACGAAGCTCTTTGCCTTGCCCACCGCCCATGGCTGGTCATTCGGCCACCGTCCACGGAGATCGCATGGTTGTGTTTGGTGGCTACCAGATAAAGGACGACGTCAATGTTAATTCCAATGACACCTGGGTCCTCGATCTCAACGAGCAGAGATGGTGGCAACCGCTCTTTGTCGGCAACACCCGTCCCAGTCCCAGATATGGGCAAATTCAGGTAGAGCTGGACAAGAATCATCTAATAATAGTGGGCGGTTGCGGTGGAGCCAATCGCGTATACACTGACGCCTGGCTGCTCGACATGAGCCGAGATGTTTGGTCATGGAAAGCTCTAGCTGTGCGTAACAAGAGATTCGGGGCCGTCCACATGTGGTGCAATCCTGGCTGCAAGGTCAATAACTTTCTAGTGGTAGTTGGACCCTCGCCTACAATGCCTCAAGATTTTCAACTGATGAAGCATCATCGTGTTCCCATGGCTGGTGGTCGGGGACCGGCACCCAATCAAAATCATCCTCTACAGTATCAGCAACGAATCCCCTTGCCAGATAGGCGAGCAGCTGATGGACCCCTTGGAGTTCTAGCTCAACAACACGGTGGCGCCGGTAATGTACGCATAGCAGCAGCACCAGGTGGGGCCAGAGCCGGTGCCATGGCACCCGGAGAACAGTATTTGGCCAATAGGCGAGTCATCCTAAACCAGAATATGCAACAGGCCCAGCAATTTATGCATAACAACAATGTAAATAATAACAACAACATCAGTTACCAGCCCCGTTCCGGGCGTCTGATTGACTTGCATGCCCCAACCCTACCACGGCCACTTAATCCGGTTTCGGCGGCACTAAATCCCGCTCCTGTGCCAGCTGACGGAGACGTAGATGCACAACAACGCCTGCAACGTAATCTAGCCCTTCGCTGTCGTGACAATGAGCCAAGACTACCCAAACGCTTTGACGAGCACTATGAGGTAAGCGTCAATTAAAAGCAGTAGCAATCTTTGTCTTAATTTTTAACATATTTATAGGATCCTTTCCGTATGGCTGCCTTTAATGTGCACACTAGATCACGCAGTGCTTCACGTGATCACAGCGAGCGCATTCGTCGCATGGAGGAGAAAATGAATGCCATACGTAACTCCCGACGGAGTGCTCCTGCCATTGCTGCGGCTGCGGCACCTGCGCCTGCTGAACCTCAAGCTGCTGCCATACGTGCTCCGTCGCCAAAACGTTTGCGATGCAATGTTCAATCACTGTTTGTTTGTGACATTTCAAAGATTCTCCAAAGCAGTGAAACTGAACCCGGTCTGGATTGGGTGGAATATAAAAATTTTGGTGTTCTAAATGGTGCACCCGATCGTCTAATACTCTCCAGCCTTATAGCCGGCAATGGAGAGTTGATACTGTTTGGGGGTGTCCATAAGGAGACCCTAACAGATATTACGCACCATGTGTCCAATTCCATACACTTTTTGAGTGTGCCACGTGATATTATCTAAGCTCTATTCATTCGTCTGCTCCAGTGCTCTAATGCTAAGTTATCTGCGGTTCCGGCATACAACTAATAATGACGAGAGCGCAGGCGGCAAAAGTAAAATTATTGTAATTTATATTTGAACTGGTTAAATTAATTAAAAAAATCAATTTTATTGTTTATCCCAAAAGTAGTTCAATTAAATTGTAGGCATACTTAACGCGCATATCACATTTATTATCCGTACATTGGACACATTCATCTAGCATTTGCTTTAATCTGACATTGTCTACATCCAGAAGGAGCTGATCTCTGATTAGCAGACACGCCTGATAAATATTTGCATCCAAATGCTGATTGGAGCAAAAGGCATTCACATCATAAGTGAAGCCCTCACCAGGCAATGGTTCATACTTGCTGGATAGCAGTGACTCATCACGCTTGTCTACTATGACCACCGTATCAACATCTATAAGTAATAATTTATTGGTCTCCTCGTCGTAAGCAAAGTTATCTGCAGTAAAATCGGTGAGATAGATACGAAAACCTTCAAATCCTTCAGTTAATTTTAAAGCTAAGCGCAGGAGTTGTTGAGCCATCTCTAAGCGTAAAACTCTTGGAGCTTTAAGGTAGTTTGTCAAAGTGAGTCCAGCATAAGCCTGGAAATGAAACAAACCGCAAACAGCAAAGGAGCGGGGCACTGGAAAATCCATTAGCCCTAGTTCCTGCATCAGCAATGGTGAAATGGAGTGCAGCATATAGTACCAGATGGTCGCTGGTAAATGTCCTCGCTCCTCCAAGTAAGCAACGAAACGTTGAGAGTCTCTACACAGCTGAAATCCTCCAGGGTTCAACTGCAAATCTTTTAGATCTTTAGAACTTCCACTGGTGATCTTTCTTTTGGCCAGACATTTGATATTTTCTTGATTTACTTTTAAGTTCAGCCAATAAATTTCCCGACTATCCACCAGCAAAGAGAGGCCTTTCCAGAGTCTATATAATTGTGAAGGTTCTTCGATGGTCTCGAAGAACATCTCGCATTGCCCACGCTGTACAAGAAAACATTCTGAACAATCTAGTAAATCCTTTTCGAAATGCTTTAGAAACGTTTCCTTTTGTGTCCTCACATCAAGTTCTTGCAGCAGAGCCAGAATGAGCACCACTCTAAGTTGTCCACAAAGCAGGTGCATCACTGAAACGAAGCGAGGGAGAGGAAAATATATAAGTTATATGTACATATTTATATAAAATTTTTATATATAAGGTGGAGTCGGCCCAGCCTCCAAGAGCCAACCTGTTTGCCAATCGACTGCATACCAAAGTCAATGTGAAGGACTGAGCCAAAGCAGCTGCCCAGCAGCAATACAAACTTATGAAATACCCTAACGAAAAGAGCATACATGTTCTGATAAGAAGTTGGTACGGAGAAGAGAGATACGTCTTAAGAAGTGCCTAATTGTAACTGTATTGGACTTAGTCAAAGCAATCCTATCCTTCCGGGTGGGACAATTCTTAAGTATTTTGGAATATTTCCTCCTTTATTCTGTAGCATATATAGCAGAAACATGCTAAAAATCAGATCACAAATAATGCCCTAGGAACCTTCCTTAGTTTAATCAATACTGCCGAGAATACGATATAATTTAATTTTAAATTCGTGCCATAATATAAATAAGATTTTGCTAAGGCTTTGAAATAATCGATACGCACTGACCTTGGGTAGTGTATACTTGTTTCATTGGGACTACAGAAATAACTTTGGCCAGAGCATGTGGGCAAAAAGGAAGAGTTGCTCAAATGGGTTCAAGGTTGCCACAACTAAGCAATAAGTTATTCCACATCATTATGCTTTTCCTTTTGCTTTACATTTCAAAATTCATAGCCCAAAATCTATATCAAATGGATTGGATGTGGGAGAAGACTTTAGATTTTTGGTGTGAATTTATTAAGGAAAATCCACAATCATCTCCCCCTTTCTCTCCACTACCATCAACCAAATCTGCCTTATGCAAAAGGATCTGGAAAAGATCGACCAAGAGACGACGAGCCCATGTCAATTTCAGTCGCAGCACTGTGCAGGGCATTGTCAGTCAACAATATGAGATGTTGGGCTCCAGCAATGCATTCTTTAACTTTGTCCTTAAGGAACAAATTAAACGAATGGGATTACAGGGACTTAACTATTGCGATGTGGTAAGAGGCAAAGAACTAAACGAGATAAGGCAATTATGGGAGCGCTTGGATGAAGAGAAACGGGCACCGTATTTGGCCTTGGCTGAAAGAGTGCACAGAAGGCAACTTGGCTTATTTCACAACCAGAGAAAGATGGACGAAGTTGGCTATAAAATGCGAGAAAATCTTTTGCTAAATCATGACCATGCAGATAATGAAATATTATTGTGAGCAGGAGGAGAAGGCGAGGGCAAACGCCGAGAGCGATGATGTGATCATCGAGAGCGAGAGAGAGACCCAAAGAGCGACAGTGAGAACGAAACGCTGCCAAGTTAGAACGCTTGGAGCAAAGGTGGAGACACTACAACTGTCAGTGGCTTGTTCTCTGTATCTGGTTCTCAGTCTCAGTTCATTCTCCATGCCAGACACAGGTGCTGGTCGTGCGTTTCAGCACTCGGCAACTAAAATCGCGATATCGGTCAAGTTCAAGCCACAAAGTGAATAAAAAAATTGTAACTCCACATGTACGCACCCGATAAAGAAAGAAAGAAAAACATTATTACAACCACATACAGATACATACGTTTAGACGAGACACTTTGTATATAGATCTCTAGGTGATCTTATTTTTTGCTGTCACGAGATTGTTATAAAGGAATTTGTCACGGTGCCAAAAGGTGTGTGTGCTTGGAAATATTCACTCAACCTATGTGTAAAATCTCAAAGGTCGTACGAAAACGAAAGCACAAATCTAAATAGATAAACAACAAACAACAATCTTTGATCCCTCCCCGTTCCTCGCTACCTGCTCCCTGGGGGATCACCTGTTCATTTTGCACTGAAACCACAACAATTTACGCAGCGGCATTTGAAATCGAACAGCGGATTATAATATAAAGAGGTAGGTAAATATTTGTAAAGCTCAGCTCTGTTTATTCAATCTATTCCATAGCATGGATGAGATGGTATGAGGCGGATGAGGATGAGATTGAACTGTAAGGCTCGACGGGCTATAGGCACATATGTACCTACACACACACACACACTCTCGTAAATCTTCCATGCCTGAAGCCATTCTAAACAATTTAAACCGGTTATGTGTTACCCCTCATGCGCAAAATAATAGATATATGTATGTATGTATGTATATAAACAAATTCAAACACACACAAACACACACCCAACAGGGAGCCGGCATAACGTAGTATTTTGTACTCTTATTGATAAACAACACACCTTAAGAAGTATTAGTTATAATATATTTATGAAAACGTGTCGTCATTTCAAGTTGAAATCACTTTAATTTGAGCTCTCCAGGTGTTTTTGGGGAAAAGGCTACTCCCAGGGACGGATTATAACGGGTGGGGCCCATTACAACATTTTGAAATATTTTCAAAGCAGTTTCTAAAATATAAAAAAAAGTTTTAGCTTATGTGAAGGCTGCTTTGTTGTATACAAAACTCGCCTGTCCTCCCCTAGTTGCGGTCCTGTTCCCAGCTATCTATGTTAAGTGGATTTCGTTATCAACTACCCCCTGTGATTAGATCTTAGAGCCACACGCCTTATAAACAAAAACGGTGCCTATTGAATATGTATGAAGGTGAATGTTTGTAATCAATATCGGTAACCGCGAGAAGAGAATGGAAGAAGGTGAACAGAACACACACTGCTGGACAACCAATTAATAGCACCTTCCTCCCTTGCTTGTATAAGTTAAATTAACTTTGTTAGTTTTTGGTCAAAAATTTTTACAAAAAAATACTGTAGAGCCATGATTATCTATGTAATGAGATAATCGTGCTGAAACTAAGAGGCAAGGGATGAGGCCCACCTCACATTTCATCGCATATTTATTTAAACGTTTGTAAGGAAGTCATGCTATTCCTTGGTGGTATTGGAGAACAAAAACGGAGCCCAGGCTTTGGTGCTCTTACGCTCACTAAGCTCCTATATATAAAAATAGTTTTATTAAAAAAAACCCTATATGAAAAGCTTCTGAAACTACAATTGGAACGTAAGAATTATCATATGATGAGAGGCTAAGAAAACAAGATTACATGTTTATGGAGCCAGTAAAAGGCCGTAAAAGTTGAAATATATTATATCGAAAAAATGAGCTAAACGGGCTTATAAAATGTTTACTTCTCAACTAAACAAAAATTTTCCTTACATTTAATATTTTAAAATACTGTTGAATAGAATCATGTTTATTCACTTTGTTTTTCTTCGTCTAAATTTCAACACAAAAAGAAAGAGTGGTGTTAATCAGATAGCCTGCAGTGTATTTTTGCAATTTATTCAATAGAAAAAGTTTCTATACGTTTTCTCCAAATTACCATTTTTGAGTATTATAAATTTGATTTTGCTTAATGCAAATAAAAGAATGGCAAACGACAATAAAAAGAAACTATATGTTATTAATAGATTGATTGCTTCTAGTCAGTGACCCGGTCAATTGCCAAGTTTAAACACATGTATCTATTTTTTCTCTGTTGTAGATGACCAGCTGCTCGGCCGTACAACAGGCCGTTGCCCATCATCAGGAGCAAGCGAATGTGGGCAGTCTGTTGGGTCGTCGCTATGGTAAATTGCTGCATGCCGAGAAATATACGGATTGTGTATTCCATGTGGCCGACGAGCAAGTTAAATGCCATAAACTAATACTTTGCGCTGCCAGCCCGGTCTTTGAGGCCATGTTTTATGGTCCATTGCAAGAGCGTGGCCAGGATAATGAGATTGAGATCCATGATATAAGTGCGGAGATATTTAAGGTACTCATTGAATATATTTACACGAGCAGTGTGGACTGGAATGGCTTGGAACTGCTGGCTTGCATTGAGCTGTACTATGCGGCAGAGAAGTATTTAATGGATCAGCTAATAGCTGACTCCCTGGTGGCCATTACCAAGAAACTGCGCTTCTCAAATATCCTACCAGCCCTTGAACTGAGTGTATGCATGGGCCTGGATGGTCTGCTGGAGGTCTGCATGACTTTTTTTATGCGCTGTTGCGTTAATAATTCTCAGTATATGAGCTATCTGAAAGATCACTATGTGCATGTAGCCAAGGAATGTGTCAAATCAATAATTGCCGCTTGCAAGGAACCCTATAAATTACTCATTTGGTATGTCTACGAATGGACCCAGCGGGAGTGTGAACAATTGGGTTTGGCTGCTGCCGATATGGATGATCTAAGTGGGGCAACTAAATGCTGGCCAACTACGGGCAACACCAATCCTACAGCTAAAGATACAGCTACAGCATTGCCTACTCCAGCTCCTCTGCCCATTATCCTGGTAGAGCGTTGCTACTACAAGGCATGCCGGCCGTTCACAGTAGATGCCGAGTCACCCGTTTGGCGTCTCCGCCTGAAATGCTCACGTTTTATATCTCTCATGGGCCTGGTGCTCAACAGCCGCCTCACACCGAATCCACCCTGCAATTTGGGCCATGTGCAATTGCAGCTACCTCTAGAATATCGTGAAAACCTGCGTCTTGATCTATGCGAACTACCAGTCGAAGGCGGAGAGGGACCAGCCACACGCCCCGTGTGGACGCACACTATCAAAAATCAAATAACCAAATATAATTGTGACTTAAATCTAAATTGGAGCCGCGACGAGGCATGCATACTCACCCCCGAGCTGCTCTATGAGCTCCAATTGCGTTGGGATGGCTCTGCATATGGCGCGGAGTATCCTTGCTCTCTTCAATCTTGCCTGGTCGATGACATTCGCTTCATTGATAACAATAGCTCCGATGGCAGTGTGGTAAAGGGACTACGATATGCCAATTTAGTTTAAATTAACGTAAGTTGAATGAACTGTGTTCGCAGCGTCAAAGTTCAATAAACAAAATGAATTATTTATAAACAAATACAAAAGATGCGAATCCGGTTTTTTGTTTTGGTTTGTTTGCCAAAATTATCGATTATTGTTTTTTTTATCGAAAGCCATTTAAATGTATCTCAGCTTCAACGAAAGCGGGTCACACTGAAAATTTAAGCTCTGTATGTGCTTCTTCTATGACCTGGAACCAACTCCGAAATAAATACAATTCTTGACTTAATCTTTGGCGATTATTGAAATTTAAGTTCTCATCATGAACATAAATCTGCCAAACTTCAATGTGAAAAATCTGGTAAAGGAGGCGGGCAGCACAATATCGCGAGTTGTTCAGGTAATAAAATAAAATCAATGAATAAGTTGGTTTCTTGGGGAGGGGAAATTCTGTGGTTGGGGGTGTTTGGGTGTGGGTGGGTAGCTTTGTGGGCAAAATGCGCTAATTTGTTTGCCGTTTTTCTTGGTTTTTCTCTAGCTGACAGAGGAGAAGCTGGGCACAACTGAACGCACCGAATACGATTTGCATTTTCAAAACTTAGCCGAACGAGCCGATGTGACCAAGACATGGACGGAGAAGATTGTACGGGATACCGAATCGGTGCTTATTCCCAATCCCCAGAATCGTGTCGAGGATTTTATTTTCGAGAAAATCGAGAAATCGAAACCAAAGCGTTTAAGCAACTTGGAACACTTGGCCTTGGATATGATTGAAGCTGGTGGAGATTTCGGACAGGATATGCCCTATGGCCAGGCTCTCATCAAGGTGGGCCAGGCCGAACAAAAGTTGGGACAATGTGAACATGATTTCATTGCCACATCGGGCATATGCTTTACGCAACCTTTGCGCAAATTCCTTGATGGCGAAATGAAAACTATAAGCAAGGAGCGGGGCATTCTAGAGACAAAACGTTTGGATTTGGATGCATGCAAAAATCGTGTGAAAAAGGCACGCAGCATGCTGGGTCAACAGTCGGTGAGTGTCCAACAATCGATTTACTAAATTCTATAGGTAGTGACCTCCAAATCAACAAAACATTATGGACTTATGTCTTTGCTCTCTTTTGTACTTTCGTGCTGCGGATTATAAAATGTACACAGAAAGATGGCATCTCGCCAGAGGCTATCTTCGAACAGGTATCATCATATATGTAAAAATATTTCAGGCTTGCCAAGAATTTTGTTAAGGGATTTACTTACACGAGTTTCTTTCTCTTTCCTCTGCCATAGGCTGAACGCGATTTGCGTGTAGCTCAAGCAGAATTCGATCGTCAGTCGGAGATAACAAAACTACTTCTGGATGGGATTAGCACGTCGCAAGCATCGCATTTGCGTCATCTGCATGCATTTGTCCAGGCTCAAGTTCGCTACTATAAGCAATGTGGTGATGTTATGGAGCAATTGCAACGGGAATTAGCCAAGTAAGTGTATTTTTTTGTTATTGGATTACAGTTCACCCTTAGTTTCCTCGTGCACCATTGTCCACCCCACTCCCAACTCCCACTGGCCATTGGCTGACACTCCTTCTGGCCATGTTGTGGACTACACACACACACACACACACACATTCGGTTATTGTTTTGTGGTCTTACAGAATGCAACATCCAAAGCCACGCCTGCGCATCAATAGCGAAGATGTGGATGGGCCTCCCAGCTCTGTATCGATGCATTCCTGTGATTCCGATTCCATCACCACTGTAGGCTTAGGTTTAGATAGCGATAATGACAATCTAGCGCATCTATTAGAAGATTTTAATATTGATTTCGATACGAGCGCCATATCAACGGTTTAAATCAGTTAGCAAATCAAATTTCCGCCTTCAAATCAAAATGAGAAATCAAATGTTCAATTAAAACGAATTATTATATATTCCAGTTATGATTAAATTACATACGTAAGTTAGGGTTGTCTGTTTAACCTAGTCAAGGTTTCATTCCACCATTATCATCATCATTATGACCATTAAACACCGTCCAAAATGTCAAAAAATATCATTAACATCTGCATCTGCGTCTTCCACAATCAGTTTGGGAGGCCCTACACCATATATACCGCTTGATGTGAATGAAGCTGGTGGCAACAACAAGTCCAATACTTCTGGCGGATCGTCCGGTCGTGGTGTCGGCGGCCCTGGCAGCAATAACAATAGCAATAATGCGACCTCAGCTGGTCAGCCCATGACTGTCAATACGGATCAAATGCAGCGCGCTCGTGTCTTGTGCTCCTATGATGCCAAAGATCACACCGAACTGAATCTCAGTGCAAATGAGGTGGGTATACATAAAATCCCATTCATCTCCTCTAGTAAACCAATATTTAATCTATCTCTATCCCTTTATAGGTTATCTTTGTTACAGAATGCTCGCCCATCAATGAGGATTATATGTATGGCAAACAGGGTCTAATGAAGGGTCTTGTGCCACGGGCTTTTGTCGAAATGCTGGATGAGCAGGTGGACGTTGCCTTCTAAAGAAAAGAATACTCCAAAATTATGATACACAATACTCAATACACACGTTCACACCCATTCACACAGACTAATGTTTATAGACAAGGCAATTGGACAATTATATAAAATGTAGTCGGGTCGGCAAGCAATAAGTGATCCTGGCAAAAGAGAGAGTACAATAATTTATCACATATACATATTAAATATACATTTAGATATATTAGGGCCGCCTCTTCTTCCTAGTTTAGATCATGTTAATTTGCTTTATATCCTCTTCCTTTCAACTGCTTTTGAAAGTCTGCTTCAACCTAAAACTCAACAACAAATTTTTATCTCGTTACATATAACTAAAATGATGATCTTATTCGAAATCAAACTCAATTACCTATTAAAAATTTATCGGAAATTATTGTTAACTATAACTATATCTATATATCTACTATGAAAGATTATTACTCAAAGTATTATATTTTGTGTTATATAGTTTAAATGTTAATTTAAAAACAAAACAAACAAAAAAAATCAAGAAAATGCGCTTTAAAATATATATTATATATCATATCTATTCCATATATATATGGAAAAAATGTTATGCTAATTAGAGACGACTCAAATTCAAAATGAATCTATATTAATTATATTTCTTCCTGCTATAA
This sequence comes from Drosophila nebulosa, assembly GCA_024703675.1. Lineage (NCBI taxonomy): Eukaryota > Metazoa > Arthropoda > Insecta > Diptera > Drosophilidae > Drosophila > Drosophila nebulosa. The sequence goes on along the minus strand of CM045725.1, from coordinate 6,800,742 downwards.
TTATAATTTTAATTAAATTTTTTGGTGCAATTTCGCAAGTCAATTAGATGTTGCTTAAACGAAAAGAAAAAAGAAGAAAACAAACTTATAACACCAAGCCACGCAAATCAATTAAAACAAATTAACAAAATTAATCAAATTTAAACGTACAATGCAACAACGATATTTAGGTTTTCAAATAAACGTGTACACACACCAAAAGCAAGCAACCAACTAATCGGATAATAAAAATTTCCACAAACAAAACACACAATCTTTTAATAATTGATCGTAGCACACGATCGGGTTTTATTAGCAGAGTTAAATACATTTCAAAATAAAACAGTAAGGCAAACAGCAAAAAAAAAATTAACAATTATGAACAAGAAATTTTTTTTCTTTTGGCCTTTGATTGGCCCTTGGGCACTTAGTCTTAAAATATAGAACAAACATCGCTCAATTTGACACATTCAAATTGTTTAAGTTATGTTTCTACTCACCCGAATCGGAATCATATATCATATACATCAGAATCTGCATCACTATCACTCAAGAAGCCCATATCGAACATGTAGTTATCATCAAAGAAATCCATTTCATCATCTGTGACCATTTCCAACTCGTTTGGATTATATTCAAAGTCGTCTAACAATAAATTAGAAAGCGACAAATGCAGCAAATATGCAATATATTCCGAATCGAAGCGTATTTTAATTATATTCTTGGCAGCAAACACTTCAGGATGCTAAAACGTGAAAGGAGACGTGATAAGAGACGTCAAAAGATTGTCACCCACATTGATTGTAAATCTTACCGTCTCGATAGACTCTGGAATATTAGTGCCCTTGACATAAAGTTGTATCGGCAATTGGCGTACATTTTCCTTGTAGAGAACCTGATGTTGCACTTTCTTGATGATGGTGTGCACCAGCTTATCCGAAATCTCTGTGCAATCGTCCAGATGCACCACATGTAGCTTGGGGCAACCAAGTATTATACGCATTACTGCATTATCGCTTACATTGGAGCACACACGTAGACCGAGATGCTCAAGTTGAGATAGCTTAGTGAACTCCTCCAGAATATCGTCCTTAATGGTCTCCACACCGACGAGTACAAGTTTCCGCAATACACTAAATTTGCCAATTTGCATTAGCAGATTTCTATTCATATTTTTAGCACCATGTATCTCCAGACTCTCCAATTGGTTTGATTTCAAGGCAACCAACTGATCGAATAGCTTGGCACGCATATTATATCCTGGTAAGGTAACAAATATAATATTTTTAAGTTTATGAAGCTTGGCTATCTCTTCATATTTCGATTGTTCATCAATGCTTAGGCTGAGGGTCTCCAATGAACGGCAGCAATGCTTTTTGTTGAAACTCTCATAAAGATTTGAGTTTGCGGGAGACACTCCAACAATATTCAGATCCTTGAGTTTGTTCAAAGTTTTACACATTTGAACCAAACGGCTGCCCAATATACCAGTGCAAGCTGTAAGGTTCAATGTCTCAATGGTGACGGGCAGCTTGTCGAGATCGAAGCCATTGATTTTCGAATTGTAGGCAAGATTTAGTTTCTTTAGGTTTTTCAATTTCTTTAGAGCCATCAAACAGCCATCGGTCAGGCCGCAGCCGCTTAAGCGCAAATTTTCCAGTTTGTCGGTATTCGCAAACAATTTATGCATATTTCTTAAACTAAGCTTGCTTTCCGCAATTTCCAAGGACTTTACATTTACACAATTTGCTCCGAAATAGTCACACAAGCGCTCAATGCGTATGGCCGGCATAATACCCTGAAAACTCTGAACATATCGTCCGGATAAAGTGAAAAAATCTCGCATATCCCATACGGTTAATCCATCAAATTGCGAAAAATCCATTGACTTGTGTACGCTGCGAGCTAGCAATAGATAAATACTGCGAAAGCGCATACAAACCCGGGAAAAATGAAGCTGATCTGCTAAGGATAGAAATTGAAAAATCTGCGATAGGCAATGATCAGAAATCTTCAAGATGTGCGCCTCTCCATCTGGTTGATTCTTGTCATCAGAGCCATAAGCCTCGGGTTGATGCCAACTGTCACTGGCTTTGACATGCAATCGATGCCCATTCACATGATGAACATGCACAAACAAAGCTTTGGCTGCATCGCAAGGACTGGCAAAAACAACATATCCCGTTTTCATTTGCCATTTGCCACCACGCTGCTGCTCCTGATGATGACTTCCCGATCCCCGTTGGGGCATACGACGATTTTTGCCCTTGCCAAAGATCTGCATATCAACCACGTTTCCAAAAATTGTAAAATACGACAGCAACGTACACTCCTTCAGCTGCACAACAAAAATAACAAATACCAATTCACATGCAAAAAACAAAAAAACAAAAAAAAAATGCACCAATAAATCTTACCCCTGCTGGTATGTTGTGCAGGTATAACTTCTGGACGGGAATGTGATCTTCAGTATAGCATAAATCATTCTTGAAGTAATAATTTTGCTGAGCTATAAAGAGAAGTAACACAAAATTATTAAGGCCGGTTTTTCGCATCGAAAAGAGCTACACAAAAAAGCCTCTTACCGTTGTGACCCTTGCTGACGAAATGTGCCATTTTATCCGATTTTCTCTAAAATTGCTCGTATTAAATCTGCTTTGTTTGGAAGCTGTCAATCTAATATCGCAACGACTGACTTTAATGGCAATTCAGTTTCAAAATTTTTAGCCGGAAAGGAAAGGGTTTGCCTACTTGAATGACGTAAGTGTGACCATAACATCATACTGTTAAACATACCAAAAGATATTTGATTTTTTGGCGCCACCTAAGTGGGCACACTGGGTGGGTTCGCTGGCCCTCTGGCGAACTTTTCTTTGAATTTGTGAAATATAGCGTTAACCAACACTGTTATTTTAAAGCGGATCTTGACCAAAAAGCCACATATAGGTTTAATATTTGACTTTAATTTTTTTTTTATAATTTTAATTTCCATAAGTTGATGCGCACTAATTGTAAAAAATGTGCAGATTTCAAATTCCATGAATCCCTCCCTCCTAAACATTAGCTTGCACTTGGTTTTACTATGAAAATGTTTACTTTATTCTTGTTTTCGTTTTTTTTTTATCAATTTTTCTTTTTGTTTTGTTGTTTGCCCTTTATGTGCTATACATGTTTGTGACTTTTGCCTTGTTTATATGCGTTTATATTAATTTTCAATATATATATACCAATTCGATTTATTTTTTTACTCAATAATTAATGATGATATGCGCACTCAAATCAAAAATGAACTCAAGCGCTGTCGATAAATGTGAAAATGAAAGTTAGTACATATATTTTATATATAAATTTATATGTATATAGTAGGTGTGTGTATACATATAATAAACAGACACAAACGATTTTCACTAAAATTTGTTATATTGTATTTTAAAGTAAATCATAATGAAAGGCAATTCAAGTTGGTATACATAATTTATATATATATAAATGATTCACTTATCGCCGCTCCTCGGGTTTAGTTTAACGCTAAGAATTATATTTTATATAATGCATCTCTTTTAGTTTATATGGAATAACACTTAAATATACATTCATTCAAATATAGTTTGATTTGGATTATAACAAACGAAAAGTATGTATGTACCAGAGAACTTAGATGGAAACAAATGAAACTGTTTTTTCTTTTCTTTTTTTTGTAATGTAGTTACGCTTACTTCCTCCATGCTTTTTCAATTTTTCTTATGTCTTGTTTTTGTTTTGTGTTTTGCTAATTAGTTGTAGTTGCCGTTTTTGTTATGTGCCTTGTGGTTCCGTTTGCTTTGTTTGTTAGTATCAAACCACTAAATGCTTTGCCATATAAATGTTTTTTCATTTGATTTGTTTATATATTTATATATATATATATATATATATTTCTGTATATATTAGACTAAGTATTAACTATGCATATATGCATTTTGCGCTTAGATATTTTTGTTTTTTATGATTTGGGTTTTGTTGTTTTCTTTTTTGTTTTTGTTAACATTCATAGGGAAAAGTACAAAAGTATACATTTGTCAAAAGCTTTTCAGTTATAGTTCATTTACGCATCAATTTGAAGTGTATTACAAATGGAAAACCAATTATAAAAGAAAAGTTTACAAGTGAATTACTGACAATTGACAAAAAACAAAGGGAAAAATTGCTTTCTAGCATAAGACGTTAAAAATTTCTGCAATGAATAAAATTATGTAAAATTATAATTTTCTGGTTAAGGAGATCTTAAAGTTTGAAAAAAATTTATAAAATTTCATAATAAATTAATGGACATGCAACATTTCAAATATTTTTCATACAACAATCGAAAACTTAAAATATATTCATCGTTTTCTTCAACAACAAAAAAAAAAAAATACAGAAATTTTTGGAAAATTTGATTCCAAACGCTTTTTTATAAACTTTCTTTGCTGTCGATGAAAACTCTTCCAACTTATTGCATAAGAAATATTTTTTCAACATATTTTTAGTCAAAATTTTGAAATTTTTTCACTTAGTTTTTTATAAATTGTCAGTAATTCTAAAATACATACATTTCTATGTATAAAACCAAATAGTTATAGAAAAAAATGAAAAAATCAAAATACACTTGACATTAAAAAGAAAATGAATCTTAAAACTGAAAAAAAAAAACAGAAAATTGGAGACACTTTGCAGCTTAACAACTTAGATACTATAATGAAAAAATTTCAGCTACACTACATTTTGTTGTTGTTGTGGTTGGTTTGTTTTTGTTTTTCTCTTTTTCTTTTTTTTTTGTTTTGTTTTGATTGGATTGGAGTTGTTTGTTGTTGCATAAGGAAACTTTTCATTGGGGCGGCCTCGTCCGCCTATTCACTGTCGATGTTGAGGCCAACACGTTTCTCCTCTTCGAGCATGGCATCCAGTTCATCGGTTAGATTGGCCAACATATTACCAATGTCGTTAAGCACATTTGCCGATACTTTTGGTGGAATGGTTGCCGTTGGTGGTGCCGTAACAGATCCAGTTGCCGCTGCTGCTGCTGCTGCTGCTCCCTCAAGTGGCGATGTTGGCTCCACTGGTACGGCGGCACCAACTGATGTGGCCAGATCCAGAGTTGGTGAACGCAAATGCAGGGCATTACCACTCACCGAACTGCCCATGCTCTCACTGCGGGCCAAAGTGGCATCATGCAGCGAACTGGACGATTTTAACGAGTGAAAGGAATGTGCTATGTTGGCTATGGTATTAGTGGAGGATGAACTGGAACTGGAGCTAGAGGAGTGCAAGTGGGCAGGAAGCGACGTTGTGTTGTTCGGTGTATTGTGCAAACGCTGTTTAATGGTGCCTGTATTCTCATTGGCAAACGGTATAGTATCAATAGAATCGATGCTGGAATTTGATTTATTGTCATGATATTTCTCGCAATGGATCTCCGCTGTTGTCTGCTGTATGGTGGCATAGTTGGCATAGATAGGTTGCTGCTGGCAGTTGCCCGCCTGCTGCTGCTGTTGCTGTTGCTGCTGTAGCTGTTGCTGCTGTTGCCAATAGAACATGTGCGGTTGTTGCTGCTGTTGCTGGGCCGCATTAGAATCCTTTGCCTGACCTGCAGCTACAATTCCTCCCTCTCCGCTTAGCGTGCGGGAGTTACGTATGCTGCAATGACGTCTAGGTGGCTCTGGGGCTATCTTCTTGCCAGTTAATGGACTGCCGCTTAGGTAGGGCTGTTAGGAATGGAAAAATTAAATGCCAGTTAGGAATAATGGAACTTATGCCAGTTTGTAGAGATGTATTCTCACCGTTCCTCCATCGCCTACGGTGGCTGCTCCGTATTCTGCTGCTGCAGCCGCATTCATGTAATGATGATGCTCCAGCGGTGGCATTGTATTGAGCACAGCTCTCTGCAAGATGCCACGCTGTTGACGGGGCAAAGTGCCGCCACCCTCCTCATAAAGTAGCTCTCGTGTGGCATCATTGGTGGGTGTTATATCGCCATCATCATAGGAACGCCGCCAGCCTGCAATGCCTGCTGCTGCATTGCTACCCAGAAGGCGGGCAGCAGCCGCTTGCTGTTGCTGCTGCTGCTGATGAAGGAGGTGTTGATGATGCTGTTGTTGTTGCTGCTGCTGCTGCTGTTGAAGTAAGGCCGCTGCTGCTGTTGTGGGTTGTCCAAAGTGACCATAATCTGTGGTCGTATAATGGCTAAAGGTCAAATGGCTGCGCGTGCTGTTGTCATGTATGTCCTCCAGCGATTCCAGACTCTTACCACGCGGTTGACGCACCTGAGAGAGAACGATAGAGAAAAGGGCGCCCAAGGTTAGTTAAACCTATGTACACTTAAAGTTCAAGGTAATTTCCCCTTTGTCCCCCCTCCATTCTGTCTTCGTTAACGACCCCACCTTAATGAGCACCACATCATCGCCCGTGTCCGTGCAACACTCATGATTGTCTCCGGCACGATAGTAGCATCGCCATCCTAGACCAGAGGAAGAGCTGTTGCTGCAGCCACCGTTGCTGTTGCCCTCACTCGAATAGATTTTTGTATCATCCCAGGAGACGCGTGTGGTTGGCACATATGATGGCGTACTCGGTATGGGCACATTTAATTGCCACGGTTTTCTTGGAAATTCCTGATTTTTCAAACGGTTCGAACATAAAATGGAATGGAAATTATATGAAATGAAAAGAAATAAATCATAAGGTAATTTAACTTTTTTAAAATATATAAAATTAAGTTGAAAATAATTGAGCATACATAATAAAAAATTTACTAACAAATAAACAGTTGAATATAAAATTAAATCTTAAAATTGAACTAATAAACTTTGATTATTACTAAACATAAAACTGTCAAATAGAGGAAATCGTATTAAAAAACTCGAACAAAAATGATTGAACATGAAAAAATACGAAAACTTGTCAGATAGACCCCTTTTCCCCGTTTTCTGAACATTTTTCTCATTCTGGAATAATCTCTGTCCTTTGGTTATTCGATTTAGCCTAGATTCTCCTTTCATCCAAAGATTCTTACCTGTTGCTGATAGGCATTGGCACCACCAGGATTCCATTTACCGCTAATGATATCTTTGACACGCTTAATGGCCAATAGAATTTTCTTTTGATGTCCCAGTTTGACAATGCCGATATCTTCGAGATCCTCCCAAGTAACTTGGGTGACATCACGCACTGTTTTATAATTCTGTTCCAGCAGCGGCTGTATGTACTCCTCCAGACGCAACAGCTGCAGCCATTCCTCAATGGAGCCCTGGAATAAACAAACGAAAATGTAGAGAAAATCAAATTTGGAGTGGGACCAAGAATGGAGAGTGGTGGAGCGGGGGAGAATGTACTTTATGGATTGTCGATCATTATATTTTTTGTGTGTGTTGCTCCGCTTGCCAACAGAAAGCTAATCACATTTGATTAATGCCAACCCCATCAAAAGGGGCAGCCAAGCTACAAATTGTCCATGAACTAGTTCTGATATGAAGTGGAATCGAATTGAAATGGAATGGATGGGCCTCACTCGCTCCATGATGCCTGTCAACTGAGGAGGAGCCTGAGCTGTGCCGCCTCAGCTTGGGAGCTCTAATCAGTTGTAATTGATAAGATATGACATAAATCGCGTCAAAGCAGCACAAACATCAACATCAACATCAAGTAAAAACCGAGTAAAACTCGTCGCAGTTAAAGTCTCCTCTGTCCGTTTGTCTTCATCATCATTTAAACGGTAGCCACACAAACAAAGTCTCCACACACACACACACACACACACACTCACACGCACACATACACACATGGCATCAAATATCATCAACATCATTTTCGTTGTCTCTACGACGTGTTAATAATTTTTCTTTTGGTTTTTTGCCCTAAATTGTGGTGAATTTCTATTTAAATGTTAAATGTCTTCTCTGTAATACGAGAACCGACAGTGCAGACGAGGAAAAGTGCAGAGAGGAGAGAGAGAGGGTGCGAGATGAGGAGAGAGTGGAAAGAGATGGCATTTCAATAAACGGAAAACGTTTTCCATTCAACATGCTGTTAGATAAGGTGACTGGTTGTAAAGTCTTAGATTTATGTTACCATTATGAAGTTCACTAATTGGAGACGGTAAAATGAATAATTAGAGCCACATAAAAAGGGTCTTCAACTAAAAGTAAACTGTAGAAAACTGAAACTAAATTAAGTTAGGAGCTGTTAGGGACCGTTGAAGTTTTACGTAAATCAAGATGGAGGCCTGGGAGGTTTATTGAAACGTTACAATTGCTTTTTAAAGTAAAATCTTCTTTAGAATTTGGGTGTTTCGTCTCATTTCGGGAGGGTCAGTAGTATTATAAAAGTGCGTAAGGGGGCCTTACATGGGGAAAAGATAACCAAAGATCCAGAATCTTTAGGAAAAATTGAAAACTTTACCAAGGTTTGCAAATGTTTTGGGTCCCTTTTTTTTTAAGCAATTTAAAGCCATTAGATGGCAAAACCCCTCCACTGCCTTGAGTAGATGCTGCCCAAAGCCCTGCCCAAGAGAAACAGCTGGTTTATTATCATCGTTTAAAAATTTACGAAGCTGTAACTGAAATGGTGTTTGATATATATCAGTTTCTTAAAAAGCCTTAAATCATCGAGATTTATAGTAACTAATTGGAACTACATAATATTAAACTTGAAAAACAAGTCTTTGAATGCCAATTTCTAACATAAATATTTTAAATTTTGCTTAGAATTTAATAAATTATCAACCTATTCAAATAAAACTACAGTTTAAACTCTTGTAGGAAAACCTATCCCATAAGAAAGCTTTTTTGTTATCGTATTAAAAACTTTTATAAAACATAATGGTATATGAGGAGTCAATTGATATGCCCAATTTCGAACCAAAAGTCATCAAGAAATAAGGAATTCTTCGCGGCATTTCGTTTTATTGCAGCTACTGGGTGTGCACTAAACAAGATTTTACTGCATGAATACATTACAATTTCTTATTTCCTTTAAAAATTTGTAGTTCAGCGAACTATTTATTTATGAGACATATTTGGGGGAAACGGCAACACACAATTCTGCACATACTTACAAAATTTGCCTTTGACTACTTGAATATGGGCATTTGATCGTATGTATTTAAGTACCAAATTTTAAAATAACAACTTTACCAATTAATGCGAAAATCAAAATCATCAATCTTAACCACAAGTTGAATACTTCTTTTAAAACAAAGTACCCTTATTTACTTAACTAAAAAACACAGAGACGCGAGAGTGTTAAGAAAGGGCTTGGCCCCGGCCCCTAGTTTCTAGTGTGTCGTTTACAATATGTTAATCAGCAATTCAATTGCTGGCTATCGATCACATCGCTCTACAGTGGAAATATTTAAGCAAATATTTGCCTAACTATTATAGAAGAAGATATATGCATGTTTGTATGTATTTTGTTGCTGTTGTTGTTTTGGGACAGTTTTTGGTTTGGCTTCTTTGAAATCCATTAGCAGGTAGCATATGGTATGACGCCGTCGCCGTCATTAGCGCAAGCGAAACTGGTTTCAAGAGAGCGGTCGGTCGGTTGGTCGGTTGGTCGGTGGAACCAAAACTGTACGCACCACCAGAACCCAGAAAAACAAAAACAAAAAATAAGTTAATGCGAGTACGTCGACGTCGTCGTCGTCGTCGTCAGGCCAAAAGCAAAAAAACAAAAAAAAAAAAAAATACTAAATACCATTTGGAGAGTCTAACAACAACAACAGCAGCAGCAGCGGCAACAGCGCCTTATGACCCTCAAGGTCGTTCGTTGATTGCGGTTTCTGTTCATATTTTTGAGAAATGACGTTTTTAATAATTTACCCCAACCCTGCCACTCTCTCTCTCCCTCTCCCCTTCTCTCTCTATCTGTTAGTCAGGTATTTTGTTTCATTTCCTTTTTCGCATAAGATAAAATGAGAAAAATGCGCAAAAAAAAAATGAAGAAAAAAAGAAAGCCAGTTGGTAAGTGAGTGAGTAGTGAGAATGCTGGCTAATGAGGTTTGTGTCAAAAGATACCCAGGAACAACTTTCATTATGACTTCGACGACGACGACGACGACGACAACGTAGACAATGATGATGCAAGTACGATCTATAACCACACCCAAGATCAACAGACATATAGATAGGTGTTGTGTTGTGTATGGGGCTACACAAACCCAAATACAACACAACGGGGCCCGCGCGGGGGGGGGAGAATTCGAACGATAAGACCAATATTACGAGCAGTTAAAACAAAAACTCACAACTTGGCGAAAACAGTCACGCCGCATTATATAAACACAAGCCAAGCGCAAAATAACAACAAAATATGAAGTAAAAATTCTATTGTTGGGGCCATTTTTCAAATGAAACACTAAACCGCTGCCACACACACACACACACACACACAAGCTGAGGTCATTTTTTTAAATCTTAAGCAAATTGGCAACAGAAAATTTACAAAATATTGTTTAGCAACAAAGTGTCTAGACACTCCTCAAGGTGTTTTCCCTCAACGAATGACGACATTTTGCTTAATTATCTTAGATTAGTTTTACAATTGCAGGTAAGCCCAGAAAATGATTTTGTATATTTTAAATTTTTTACGGTAAATGAATTATAAAACAAAATTTTATAAACTAAGATTTATTTTGGGTTTTTGCATCTTTTTTTATAATTTTTGAAAAACCCATTAAAAATTACAGCCTTTTTGTGAAGATGGCAGGGGGTTTTTTCACCTCATACCTTTAAAAAAAAAACCATCCATATTTCGGAAGCACAATTCGAAGTTATAATTCGCGACTAGTTTTAGCGTAAAATTACTGGCAGTACCATTCAACAGTAATTTATTTTGGATTTATCCTTACGTTCTATGGGATCTAAAAAAAATGATATGGTCTCAAGTTTTGCTTTCTGGTCGAATAGACTAAAAATGGTTAAATAATTCAGATCAGAAATAGATAACAAAGCGTTTTAAAAATTATGATTTTAGACCGAGCTCTATAAACTTCACTAACAAATTAATAATACACTTTACATAATTTATATAAACATGGCTAGATCTTGCGTTGATGAAAACACAACCACAAGCAATTAAGTTCAAGTCATTGGAATGTGGTTCAAGTTTTTCCAACTCAATTTGAAACTCGAAAATGCAGGTGGGAGAGCAGCCACCACCAACAAAATACAACAAAACTGATGAAATCTACTGCATATATGAGTGCCCAGGTATGAATCAGAGACAAAGCAAGCAAGAGAGAAAAGTAGAGACATCTGAGGCAAGGTTTCATTTAAGTTGAAAATGCATGTTGCTTGACTTTGAGGGTGTTAATCGTTGTTGGTATGCGCTAAACTAGCCATAGATGCGATGGAACGGGATGGGACACGATGTGTGAATGTGGAACTCAGGTTTCTGAAGGCTAAGTGGAAGGTAAGTTCACTTCAAAAAGAAAAAAGAAAGAAAACATGGTCGCATTTTTATTCAAAGTTCAAGAAGGTTTTCATTATCGTATCTCCAGTTGAAGTTGCATTGACAGTTGTTTGTTTCCTTTTTAGTTTTAACGTGAAATGCATATTGATAAGTGACAGACAGAGAGAGAGAGAGAGACTGACAGACGGAATAGACAAACAGTTAAAGCTTGCATTTTATTATGTCACGTATTGAAAATGGAATGAAACATATGTCGATAAGATCCAAAAACAACTTTGTAATGTATGCTCGACATTTTTCTAAAGCGGAAGTCTAGTTCGTGTCGTTTCAATATGTGTTGGAAAAGTTTTTAAAATATGTGTAGATTGTAGATTAAGGTAAAATCATCATAATCAATTAATATAATTTCGAAACTTTTGTTAACTAAATCGATTGCGCACTGTGTGTAGGCTTGCAGAGGCAAATTAGTCTCCAGCTTTTGAGTTTTTTAATTGAAGCTTCTTTGTGATGAAAATTTGCCTGAATTGGTCGAATCGGTATACAATAACATATAGAAATCTTAGGGTATTTACGGCTCAGTTGGTGGAGCTTTTGTCTATGCAAGGAAGAAGAAAAAGTTCTTATTCCGCTTATGAGAAGACAATTTATTTTTAGTTTTTCTTCTTGTGGAGAATGGGAAACCCAAAACTATACTTACTGCAAATCAATTAGTTTTTTTGGGGGCCATTTATTTGCATAGTTTCATCGCATAGAAATACAAAATAAGCTTTTCAACCGTTTGCCGATTTTTAGAGGGTATTTTCATCGATGGCAATGGAAACTTTAAGCTTGTTTAAGTTAATCCTACAATTGCTACGGTCATTAACCTAAACGCTTATATTCAATAACCGACTTGTATTTCAAAATGAATTGTGAACTTTGTTAGCAATCATTGAATTCAAATCAATTCACCTTGATCTGTCAACTGATCAATGGCTAATGATCAGCTTTCAAGCACCATCAAGCAATTATCTAGAAGCTAGAATCACTTAGAGACGGAGATCTCAGGGTTTCAAGTTCAACGTAATGTCACCTAACCAGCTATCTAGGCGCCAGATTTCACAGGGGCCTAGAGAGAACGGGCCACGATTCTCTTCTCTTTATATGTATGTGTCTATATATTTTTATTATAATGAATTGTTGATGGAAATTAATGTGCGCATATTAATTTAAATTCTTTCATTAACAATAAAGAAACCAAAACAACATAAAAAAAAAATAAAAGAACCGCTGACATTGCTTTTTAACTTGGCTTTCTGCGCTTTGTGTCTGTGTGTATGTAAGTGTGTGTGTGTGTGCATAGACCGCATATGTGGGAACAAGTTTTTTTTTCGCAAATGCTTTTTTAATAAAATAAAAAATAAAAAAAGATAAGCTTGGTAGCTAAACAAGCAACAAACAAAGAAAAAGGAGACGAGATTAACAGCAAAAAAAAACGGAACAAGGGGGAACGAATGAAGAGAAAGGGCTAAAAGCTAGCTGGGCCACAATTAATGCCAATATGGCAAATTACCGTGTGTTTATTAATGTATGCAAATTACAATGCTGAATCTTAAAGGGGGAAACAACTTGATTTTTCATTGATTATTCCCATAACAGAGAAGCTATGTGTTATATGTATGTGATATCATGCAAATGGAATGAAACATAATACGTGGAATTGCATCATTTTTTTTTAGGAATTTTTCTCACGAAAAAAAGTTCTATGAAGTTGCAACTTTTTTGATAATTAATTGAATTATAAAAAGATTAATTGCGAGTAAAAGAAAATAGCCAAAAATGATTTGAGCACTTGGTGAACATTTTAGACATCTCGTATACAGTCATTTTAGAACTTTGACCAAATCAAATTCAAGAGTAGTGGATCAAAATGAAACACAACTTATATTGTGGCTCGTATTTTATCTGTAGCACATGCCAAATAAAACTTGACTCAAAATTGACTCATTCATACTTTGTTCTGCCTATTACATACAATTTGAGGATTTGTAAAAACTTAAAAACCTTTAGTTTTTGTAATCTTTAACTAAAAGATGCCACCTCTAGCACTTAACGTGATACAACTAGTAGACCATTGCACCAAATGATCGCTAGAAACACTACACAAAAGGGTCATAAGATTTTGATTAGATTTGGCAACTTCGTGCTAATTTGATAAAGAACTATTTGTGGCAAAAGTGACGTAATGAAAAGTGTTAAAAATAAGAAACTAGTTGTAGATTTAAAAAAAAATGGTTTTCGCATACAACGTTTAGGGAACAGAGGAATTCTTGGTTATATTCTGATTTTTAACTATTCGACTTCAAATATAGGCATAAATTTGATTTCGAAACTTGACTTACGGGCACAAAATGCGGCAAATTATCGAGCACCTGCAACTTGTCAATGCGCTGCTTGATGCGCTCACGATGATGCGGATTCTTAATGCCAATAGCGGTGAGATCCTCCGGCGTCATGCGAGCTATGGTGGGCAAATCATAGCCAGCTGCAATAAAGAGTTGGGCATATTCCTCGTGCTTCATCTCGAGCAGCCAATCAATGATTAGCTCATCATTGCGTTGACGATCCACACTGCCGATGGAACAGGAGCTAACGGAACTGCAACGAGGCGAGGAAAGGGGAGCAGCACCATTGCCACCACCGCCACCGCGTATGGAGGCGCCCGACGAGGAGACACCGGTTAAATATGAAGAGGCACGGCCAGAGTCTAAGCTGGCGGTGCTATGGCGTGAGCCGGAACCAGCCGATCCTGATGATGAGCCTGGCGAATCGCGTCCTGGCGATTGCGTTAGATCGATGCCTTGATCCTCTTGCAGGGCAAGCTGCTGATGATAATAAACGGCTGCCTTGTGGGTCAATGGCTCGCGAAGAGTGGCACAAAAAACAGGCGGTGGGCATGGCACAATGCTTGATAAAGGAGCTGCGGCGGATTTACCCGATGATGGAGGAGCAGTGACTCCTCCCACTCCCACTCCTCCTACTCCAACTCCAACTCCAACTCCAGCTACAGTTGCCTCATCTTTCATGCGCAAGGCCACGCTAGTCTCGCGGGGCAAATTAAAGCCGCCCTCTTCCAGAGAGGGCGATGAGACAATGCCGTTTCCACTCATACTCATACCAATGCCATCATCCACTTGCTGTTGCTGGTGCTGTTGCTGTTGGTGTTGCTGTTGCTGTTGCTGCTGATGATGACGCAATGGCCCACTTAGCCTATAGAGTGGTATCAAAGCTTGCTGCTGTTGATGTTGCTGCTGCTGCTGATGATGATGCGATGTCTGATGCTGGTCGCCTGGTATTGTTGGTGGTTGCACCTTCTTAGCTTGTGCCGTCGATGTGTGCGGTTTGAGTGAACGATGCATGGCTATTGCTATTAGCTTCTAGGCCTCGTCGCCCGGGCCAAATCTCTAACAACAGCGACAACGATGTCGGCGATGGCGACTCCTGCAATATATAACCAAAAGAAGTTGTGTATTAGAAAAAAAATCTGTCCACCAGATGTGCACCAGAACAGAAATCTGCATAATTGGGCACGACTAAAAATAGGGTCACACTTTGTATAAATGTGTGAGTGTGTGTGCTGTTTATGACATGATGCGGCAAGTCAATAAACCCGGGCACAACCTCCACCCCTAGTTCACCTCATCTCCCCATCTCCCCTACCCTCTCTCTTTTTGCCCCATTCTATCTTCTCCCTCTAGCCAAACAAAGTAGAAGAGGCCGCAGCATCGTATTACAAATTTCATTCACAAAAATGCAAGTAGCTTAACAAATTAAAAACATAGTCGACCTCAAATGCACTCTATTTCAAACATGTTTATTTCCAAAAATGTATTTCAATGGCATCGAGAGCTTTACCCTATGTATGGATTACAGATTACGTTGCATTGCGTATCGAACTAGCGATTTTCAAAATGATCCAAGTAAGCCTCCAAAAGCCGAGGTTATTGGGAGTTTGATCTAAAATAACTCGAATAAGGGGCGGGAGGATCCTGCGTAAGGGAAAATATTTCTAGTGTCCTTCTTAATGAGGTTTAAGACTTTTCGTGTCTATTATCCCATTAAGTTCCTGGTTCCAGTTTCACCATACCCTGTTCGATACCCTACACACAGTGGCCAGAATTGAACGAAAGAGATAGATAGATAGAGAGTGTGGTAGAAGGTAGAGAGTCGGGTTAGAGAGAAGGGCAGCCGTTGTCGCTACCGCTGCGTCTGTGCCAAAGTTCGTTGACTGACAACGAGCATACATAGTTTGCCGAGTGGGTTGGGGCGATGGCGGCGGCGGCGGCAGCTGCTTGCCTGTCGTCTAGCCGCAACGTCATAATACTCTTGAAAAATGCATAAGCACAGCGTCGCGGAGGGGAAAAATCTGGCCAAAAGTCACGAACAATCGACTTAAGTCAAGTCATTAACACAGAAATGCACACACACACACACAAAGACAAAAAGAAAGAATGGAAACTCAAGGAAATATTTCTATGGAATAACAATTTCGAACTTGCATTAAAAGCAAACGGGAGCTAATGATAACAAACCAAGAGAAACAAAAACGACAGCCACCTGTTCGATTACAACTGCTCGATATACCCAACCAAACCAGGTGTGCGTGCGAGGGGGTGATGTGAATGGTTGGGCGATTGAGGGAGTTTAAGTGGCTGGTAGTTTAAAAATTTGCCAAAAACAAAAGTTGCGGTGCAGTAGTAAATTTTATTTACAAACTTGCAATGTCGCCGCCTTTTTTAATGAATTTTTATGTATGCAACTGCATCAAAAGCCGAAAAGAGAGTGAGAGAGAGCGCGCAAGGCGGACCGAGAGAACGACGAGAGAAAGCAAAATGAGAGCGCGCAATTGCTGTGAAGTTTTGGCAGTTGTTGTTTTAGCAGTAGTAGTAGTAGTAGGGTAGTATATCAACTGCAATACACAAATGTGGGTTGCCTGCGGTTTGTGTGCACCATCTCCCCACCTCCTTCCACACCAACCCCATTGCTCCCTTTTGCACCCGCAGATGTTGTTGAACCGTTACCGGCTTGCAAAAATTTGTTTTTTTCTCTCTCTCTGTCTCTCCTCTTTTTGCCTCCTCCCTTTTCTTTTTGTTTTTGTGTCTCTTTTTGTTAAGCATTTTTATGTGCTGCTTTTGTGCAAAACATTTAATTGCAAACATGGACACAACCCAAAAACAGGATCCAGTGTTGGAGGGGAGGGCGAGCGGGTTGAAAGATAGATAAAGCCCGAAAACTATTGTTGTTGTGGGCGGGTGAGTAATCATAATGAGGCATAACACTATAGCTCGCAGCTGTACAGTAAATATTCACCAACAGCAATAAACCTTTACACATTTTGTGTTTCAAAAAGAAATTCACTATAGCCTAATGCTCACTTTATGAGTTATTTTTATACCCTGTGCACTAACAGTAAGAAGTGCACATGTATTTCCATGCATGCATAAATCTTTGTATAACATAAACAGCTAAAAAGGATAAAGAAATATTATTACAAATTCGCAAACAACTTTAATGCTAAAGGGTATTCTAAAGTCGATATTTGAAAGTAAATAGACCAAACGACTGGTTTTCATGTTGTAAGCATAAAAACTGATTGGAAATGCAATTGGAGGCTTGGGACCCTTTTCTTTTCATTTTCATTTATTTTTTTTTTTAGAGTGTTAGAAAATACATAATACCAATAGGGCACAGAGAGGGCAGCAGGCAACAAAGCCAACGTATAGGGCAGGGATGGTTGAAAGATTTATTGATTGTCGTTGTCGTCATACACACACACACACACGGGATTCATTGATAGATGTACAATGAAGCGGAGTTGCGGTTTTTGAAGTTGCCAACAAAAACGCTGAGCAACTAAAAATAATTATGGTCACATACACACACACATGTACAGAAGCATAGGCAGAGAATCACATACATACAGTTTATACTCTTTTGGGGCAGCGGGTGGTGGGTGGTTAATATGGTGCCACATCAATAATGTTGGGGGAAGAGGAAGTTAAGACAATCTTTAAATTAAAGATAGGGTATTTTTTCTTATTAGTTATGAGATTGTGAGTGAAAATGTAGTCAACAAGAAGACGGTTGTAATTGATTTAAAGTCATATAATAGTTATGGCGAGTAGAATCGGGCGTATATACATTAAAGCTAGGCGTAGGAGGTCGGGTCGGGCTTCATCTTAACTTTCATCAAGTTTATTCTATTTAAGACTTTTTGAAATTGATTTTTCCTTTACCACAGTTGGACTCTAACTGTTAGAGTATAAGGGCGTAGCCGGGAAATTATATAGGAGGGACAGATCTTACCGAAACAGACTAGGAAAGGCAGAGCTTACTTAAGAAAAAAATGTCCATGACACAAACAAACTTTAGTTCCTGTTTGATAAAATTATTTATTTCTAAAATTCATATTCTCTACTTCGGTTCATATTTTTAATGTAATTTCCTTCGTTTATTGAAAATCCATTTTTTGGATTGTTGATGCTTTTGGGTTTTAATATTAAATCAGTTTCGTTACGGTTCATTTACCATCACCAAATGTACAGCACTTATATTTTTGTTTGTTTATTTCAGGTGGAAAGACCAAGAAGAAGCGTATTAAATAGTCGTTAATTTGTTAAACAATTTGCTAGTTGCCTTTTCATATCGTTAAAGTTTACTGGCATGAGTAATCAGCCAAATGGAGCGCAATAAAATGGCAAATGGCAACACAACACGGCCAATCTATCAGCAACAACACCAGTTTCAGGTCTCTCTCCCCCCCCCCCCCCCCCACTACACGCCCGACCCTTACTCACACAACCCCTGCTGCCATCACCACCATCAGGGCAGCAGGCGTTGAGGTTGGAATCAAATGAAGCGCATCTCAATCTCATGTTTATTAACGGTGCTCAACTGTCACACTCTTCCATTTCGTCCCCTTCCTTCCCCTTTCATACTTTATATGGCTGTGTGTGTTGGGTGTCTTGGTGTGGGTGTCATTAAGTCCGTTAGATAGAGTAAGGTTCTTCTTCTCGCCTCGTTTTCTCCCTTTTGCCCTTATGGGGGCGGCAGCTTATTGACTCTTTTTTGGTGTTTTTTCTTCTTCTACTTTTTTTTGCTCTTCCATTCTGCGGGTTCTTTGCATATGACCTGCTCGAGTTATACTTTCCTTATTGGCGGACAAAGTTTTTTTTATTTTCACTACGCTTCTGCCACGCCTTTTTCTGTGTTTTTGCCCTTTGTCTCTGTGGCAGAAGGCATTGTACTTAGTACCTGCATACATACTTATAATATATGCTATATTTTGTTTTTGTTCTTTTTACTTCGTTTTGTTGTTTTGTCAAACACACAAAGATGGTGTCTGGTGATGCTGAGCTGAGCTGACTGCCTGCCTGCCTGCCTGAATGCCCGTCTGTCGATAGCTCGAGATGATGTTGATCTTGCCAAGCGCAAAAGACAGAGACACAACGCGTTCCAATACCATAATGGCCACGGGCAGCCCAAACTTGTTTTGCCTGTAAAAGGGAGTTGATGTTGAAGTTGCAGTTGAAGTTGGAGTTTGAGTTGTTGTTGCTGCTGCTGCATTGTCTCTGCATTTTGTTTCAGGTTTCAGGCAAGAGCGTCAAGAACGGGCAAAAACAACAATCATGTACAGAGGCGCACCACAAACATCGTCTCCGTCTCCGTAGCCCCGACTATTTTACTGCATGTAAAATATGTCTATATGAAGTATTCGTATGATAGGGCGTTTTCATATAAGAGTACACAATTTTATTACCCTGCAAGCGAAACTTTAGTTTCCCATAAAGTATTTCTCAAAGAAGTTTTAACCCAAATAACAATATAGAGAAATATTCTGCTTAAGGAAGTCTTTAGAGGTTGTTTTAAAGCATACTTTACTTCAGGTTTTAATTAACTCCTTTGGTTTTAGTTATTGTTTATCGAATTAGTATACCTTTATTGCAAGAACTAAACTTTTGTTTGTATGTAAATTTTAATAGTTAACCAACTAAAACTTTTTATCTTTCTTTATATTTTTTAACAACTATAAGCTTATGGTATAAATGGATTATTTTTGTTATCTAAATTATCGGTTTATCTTTTGATAAGTGATGAAATGCAGTGTCGTATGTGTTTACCCAACTATTCATTTCTTATCAAGTTGTATGTTTTTCAATTGTATGCAACTCTACAATATTACAGGAACAAGCCTAATAAGCTACTAATTTTTTTTAAATATTCAACAGTCAAAAATTAAACGTTATTTTAAAATTGCAGCAGAGTTGGAGCAGCTTGTAAATGATCAAAAAACCTTTATTAAGCGGACACCCTATTTTTCTTATTGAACAGTCGCAATCGCTGTTTGTCTCAGAAAGATTTCATTCTATTACTACCACAAAGTATTTCAAAGGATCCTTCAGTTTGTTCGGACTACCTTCCGTGGATTAAGCCTTATACTTTGATTTCGTCTGCCAAGCTTGTCTTGGGAATATGGGAAATCATTCGTAGGAGCAGCTCTCTGAAGATGTGTCAAAAGTGTGGGCGGACCAGACGAGACGGGGGCTGCGACTGCATTAACGGTTAATGCAAACGAAGACAACAGCAATAACAACACCAACAACAACGAATGCGTTGCGCATATGGCACTGAAAGAAGGAGAAGAAGCTGGTGCAGGGGGAAAAGGAACAGAAAAGAAGAAGACAATTCCGACGACGACCGTCTAAATAAGGCGACTGACGTGCACGTACATACATACGTGAACAGACCAGAGACACAGAGACCAAAAATGGCCATCAATTTTGTTTCTTTTTTTCTTTCGTTTTTGGACACAGAAAACGCGAACAAGTTGTAAAGCGAGCGCAATGAGTGCAGACAAAAGAAGTTACAGTATCAGAGGGGTGTTAGGGCAGGGATGGGGCTTTGTGCGGGGTACCAGCATTTACAGCTACATTGAACTTTACGTTCAAAGCACGCCCACCGCCCACATTGCCAAAAAAAATCTGCGTATGCAGCTACTACTACGCACACCAATACATATAAACACACACATACACACACACATACATGCGTAGGCTCGTTTTTCTCTCTCTACTTAATTTGCAACTGTGTGAAAAATCATTTATTTACCATTTTAAAAAGTTGCTGACGTTAATTTATTTAATTGATTTACATTAAGCACATGGGAAATATATAAAAATCAAGAAATTTGTATAAATTACAATTGATTTTTCATATGAAAATTCTGTGCAAAAAAATTTCCTTTTTACACGAACACACACGCACACACACACACACACACACGCGCGAGGGCCGCGCGAGCTTTAGAAAAATGTTCGAGTTTGGCTTTTAAGCCCGCTTCTCGACTCGACAACGACCGCAAGTCAAAGCGTATTGAAATACAGAGACGGAGGCTCCATCCAGCCAGCTCCAGCCAGAGTTGGAGTCCTAGAGTGAAATAAAGAAAGAGAGAGAGAGAGAGAGTGAGCGAGAGAACTGAAGCTGAGAGCCAGAGAGGAAGGTAATGCGCACCTCTAGCTCTCTCTCTCTCTCTCTCTCTTTTACTGGGTCTCTCAATCTCATCTCTAGCTCTCCTTTAGATTCTTCCAAGTTGAAGGCAATTTGTTGCAATTGAAACAATAACAATTCCATCAAAGCAGAAGCCAATTTGTTGTTGCCTGGCAAATTAGTTAGTTAATAAATGAATGGGCGAAGCAAAAGAAGAAGAGGAAGAACAAAAAGAGATTCAAAATTGAAAAGGTACAATAGTCGATCCTGACTAGGGATGCATTGTTACGGTATCAAGAGTAGAAAAAACTGTTCTCGTAGTACCAAAAGAGATTTTAAAGGGGTAAGATCGATAACTTATTGAAATTAAAAATTATCATTAGAAATTTTGAATTGGAAAGTTACATTATATTAAAATGGTTAATTTAACATTTACGTAATACGTTAAAATGGTTAATTTAACATTTACGTAATACATTTTATTAACTATGAAGTAACAAAATTATTTGAAAATGCATCTTCAAATCTTGTTTGTTGATTTTTGTGTAAATTTATTCTCATACATCAATTATTTGGTACCACTGTACTGCGTATGCCACAAACAAATCCAAACGAAACCCACACATTAACATGTAGTCAAACACACACACACACTGACAGTTGGCCAGTCAACCACTTTTTACGCCGCATAGGCCAATAAGAGAGACAGAGAGAGAGAGGGAGCAGAGAGAAAGAAATATTGAGAGAGCGGTCGCCAAACTCCAAACTCCATCTAGCGGCAACTTTAATTAAGATTCAAAGCGAGTGCGCAGCTCTCTCTCTCTCTCGATTGCTCTTTTGTCCCCCCGTCAACACCACTACCACCCGCCCCCCCCCCCCCCCCCCCCCTATTGATAATTCTAACACTTCATTGGAGCTGCGACAAGTCATTTGATTCCCACACAAATCTCTGCTTAGTTCTCTTCAACTCCCCAACTCTCTCTCTCACTCGCTTGCTCACTCACTCACTCAATTGTGAGTTATGTGCGCTTTCTATTGATTTATGGCGCAATCTGAGCTTTAGTTGCAACAAAAGACACACATTTCAATTGAAAATTAAATGCAGTTTGTTAACATGTTTACATAAATCAATTCAAAAACCAGAAAAAAAACAAACAAAAGCCGGAGCAAATATGTAAATTAAATAGTTTTAGGTATTTAAAACTCCCCCGCCTTTACGCCAGAGTTGTCACGCGCCAGGCGGTTGGTGGCTGGCTGCAACGCCGCTCAAGCATGACAAATACAAAGCGATAAAACAAGACAAGAGAAGAAACAAAAGGCAGAAGACACGTGTTGGTTTTACGTTAATTATATAAGGTTGAGCAGCAGTTGCTGCAACAGCATCTGCAGGAAATTGAAAGGAAAACTGGCAGCTGCTGCTGCAGCAACCGCTAAAAGGAAATTCAAATCCAAGCGACAAATCGAGAACAGCTGGCAACCCTTGGAGACCTAGACAGATGGTAGCGGCGAGACTGAGATAGCTATATGAAAAGGACCAAAAAGGCGGCATCAAAACAAAAACAAAGAAATTGGGGAACAGGAGTGGGGGGTGCAAGGGCTAAACTATTGAAAATCCAACTTACCTTTTTTTCTTTCTTCTATTTGCCCGCAAGAGCAGCAATGTAAACATTAATTTGTTGTTATAACTCCACTTTTTCGTTTTATGGCATTTTCTACAAACATTAACAAAACTCCACACATACATGCACACATACACCAAAATTTTGTGTCAACACATAAAAAACCAGATTAACGTTTTTTTCTCTTTTTCTTTTTGTTAAGCACTGCTTACGTAGTTGTTGTTGTTGGGACTGGTTTTTATTGTTTGTTGAGCTGCCGCCATTTTCTTCTGCATATAAAAACACAACACTTTTTCGCTTTCTTTGCTTGATAAATCACTGCATTTCGCATTTATTTTTCTTGTTTTCCGAAATCCACAATTTCTCAAAACTGTTTTCCAAATCCACGATTCGAAATATTTAAACTTAAGTCGTTTAAAAACGACCGACCGCACGTCCACCTCGCTCAAAAACAAAAACAACACTGAAAAAATATAAGAGACTATATAGTCGCAAAATATAAGAACTACAAAACAATTCAGAATTCATCCTATTATATTAATTCGCCTATCAATTTTAAAATTCGCTCAGATTTTACGAATATTCGCCCTACGTAGAGAGCGGTCTATCGAACAAGAGGAGCGAACTCGACCACTTTTAGTAGTGAAATGGTCACACTGTATCAATTTGGAAAAAAGCGCGCCAACTATTTTGAGACCCTATTTCGGGACAACACTGTTGCTGAACATTTTTAGTATTTGTATTTTAATACTTGGTTCTTTAAGAGAAGATAATTTAAAGAGCAGCCAATTCAAAAGTAATATTTTATTTACTAACACAGTATAAATAATTTGAGTCTGTTAACTTAAGTTTGTCACTGTAAAAATAGGGGCAGTTTTAACACGAATACTGGCTAAGATCGATTGATGGGGCACTGCTATCGAATTTAGTGGGAGAGGGAGTGAGAGAGACCGAAAATATTTAGTGGGGAGTAATTTTATTGTGGCGAGTTTTCGATTTTACGTTGCTCAGTTTTGTTTTGTTTTTGTTTTTGTACAGACGCAATATTAAGTATACGTATGCAGGTACAATCGGGACCTCCTGCTTAAAAAAAAAACCCCCCCTTCAACCACTACTAAATAGATAACGAGTGATCCAACGGTAAACGGGGTTTCGATCAACACGAAACATAAGCAAAAGAAAAGAAAAAAACAGACCCAATTGCAATTAGATAAAAAGTCAATACTTTCGCGAGAGATTGAGTAAACTTAATTAACTGCAGCTGCGTTAACAATTTGTTCATTTCCTACAAATTGCAAATAAAAAAAAAAATTAAACAAAAGCCCAGAGCCCAGGTGCACAGTGGGGGAAAAACACCACGGCGCAAAGAAAAGCTAAAATAAACCAGACCAGTTGAATTCGGTTCGGGCCAGGCTAATAACAATTTATATATTCATACGCGCGCCTGTGTGAGTGTGCGAATGAGTGTGTTTAAAAATATTTAAACAACAAAAATCTGTAGAGAGAACTCTGAAGGCAGACAAGCAGACAGATAAACAACATTAACAAATTCGTTGTTGCCGTCGCCGCAGTCGCAGTCGCCCGCCTGGTGACGCGTCGCGAGGTGCTCGAGGTCACTCAAAAAAATCATTTTTTTTCGCGCACCTACCTAACGCCCTCCCCCTGCCACCCCCAAACGTTTCAACGGCCAGGTCCAGCCACCCGCGACAAAATAACAAAAACAAAAAAATTAATAAAACAAAAGCAAACTCACGCGCTGTTTATTGTTTAACTGATAAAAAAAACGACGTACATAATTTCACACACACAAACTTAATAAATATATATATATAATAAACTCGTGTATGTGTTCGAGCTGATAAAACGCACTCAATTATTCCAATAATAAAACAAAAAAAATTATTTTTCTATATATAACAACTAAACAAAATATCAAGTGCTTTGAATGCTCCCTCAATTTATATGCCCGGAGCAACATCACTTGCAACATTCCATCACCACCGGCACCGGCACCCGCACCCCCACACCCACCACCCATAGCCCCCCGCAGCCCCTTCAGCTCCAGCAACAACCACACTCACATAATTACTCCACGGTTGACGTCAGTGGCAGTGACTTGAATTGGCATCGACCGCCACCGTTAACAGCTCATCATCATCCACGTTATCGTCCAATGGTTGCCACTCTCGCTATGGATCAATCTCCCCAAATGGGGGGAGGAACGGGGATGGGTTTTAATCAGACACCATTATCGGAGCTAAGCATGGAGACGCGCAATCAATTGGCCGGCATGTTAAATCGCAAGAAGTTTCTACACTCTGAGGAGGGTTATGCACGGGATTGGCGTGGTATAGCAGCTCTGGCCAAGCAATTGGGCTTCGTGTCGGAGAATTCGGATCATCCCATGGATGCCGTTTTAAATAGTTGGATCGAACGCAATTCAACGACAGCTGATATTGGACATTTGGAACAGTTTTTGGGCATCATTGATCGTTGGGATGTTTGCGATGATATCCAAGAGAATTTAAGTAGGTTGAATGAAAGAGATTAAGATATGAAAAAAGAAAGAGAAAGAGAAAGAGAGAGAGATGGGCAAAGGCAATTTTTTAGACGAAATCATAAAGAAGTAGTCAACCTCTTTTCAAATTTTTTATTAACTGTCTTAAAAGCTCATTTAGCCCTTTCTTTGTATTTCCCAATGAATATATCGCCTTTCCTAACAAACAACTCACTCGTGACCTAAGCTTGTATGATATAGTTATATAGGTACCATTTTTTAGCTGTAAATCTTATCTCAAGAACGTAGTCTAAATAGAGTAAAAGGAAAGCAAATATTTTAAATGTCTTTCAGAAAAGTCGGGTAGAAAAGTGGATGAGATTTTTTTTAAGAGTTTACAAAAATATTGTTCAGAAGATTGCTTCACCGATCAATATAAATCATCCTTTTGGTCATTCGGAGACTTTGCTTGGGATTATCATTAAACCATATGGATTGAATATTAAAATGAACGATCTAAGATCAAATACCTTTATCATTTAGTTTTATTTTTAACAATCAATCCCAAAAGTAGTTCTGTTTCTAAGCCAGCTGACACCAAACTCGGAAATTATTAACAATTAATTATTATAATATAGTTCTGAGAAATTAAGTCCATGTCAGAAAACTTTATCGTTCGCTTCTAAAAACTATTATTTATGGGATTTTATTTCCAAAGTAGTTTTTATCGAACTTAAAAGTAGTTTCAATATTCACATACATAACAATCTAAATTTTTGGCCAGTAAACTTGAAATCTGATGACTGAAAAAAAATAAGATATAAAAATGGTAAAGCTAGGCTTCAGCCAAAGATATTGTAATTAAAAATCGTTTTATATAGAATGATAAGAACATTAACCGCATCATTACTTTTTCCTTACTTGAAACCAAATTTTATTAACTTATACTTGAGAATTTCAACAACTTATTCGTTTTGTAGAAATTCTTTACTGTCTGAAAGATCTTCACACATTCTCACCGCCCCGCGAACGTCTCGAAAATGGAATGGTGTTTTGTTAATTCATTCATTTGTATGTTAAATGTATGCATGAATGGACAATTAATAAAAAAATTTTTTGAAACGGTCAAAGTCCATAAATTGAAGCCACTGAATTGTGACGAACAACATTTAAACTACATATGTAATACGGTAGAGAACTAGCAACTAGCAAAACGTTTCAAGTACAATCAAATCTGAAAAATAATTCCGAGCATTGATAAAGCTCTAAACAATGCATAAACATTAGGAATAACTCTCTCAAATTGCTGATTATGTCATGTGCATATATCGTCTATAGCCTTAAGCAATTTCAAAATCCAATTTACTGATTAGTGATATAATAAGCCAAGCAATATTTCTCAGTAAATTGTGCAAAACGGTGTAAAAACAAAAATGATTTTTTAAAATAGCTTTACCTACCGTGAACCATTTAAAAATTTCTTTATATTCCTCTATTCTTCTAGACAAAAGAATATAAATATATATTTATATTTTGATCTATCTGTGCATTATGAGATAAGATATAGCCCTAGAGAGCGAAGATAGGGAATTTATCATTGTTTGTTGGCCATTAAATGGATGGTTTTTATTAGCTTCACGTTCTATCATTATCATTATCAACAACAATCGGAAATGGGTTAACTATTTGACGCTACACTTACTCACTTTAGACACTTTGACTAACTGATTCGCAAAATGACCTAAGTGAATATATACGAAATCAAGTCATTCAAGCAAATATATCATCATATCTGGATTGTGTGGTTTGGTTGATTCATAAAAAATACAGACTAGGGAAATTTAAGATATATCCAATCAATGAATGGTTTGAATCAGACTATAAACAGTCATTGAAATTCGCTTAAAATAAAACCTTGTAAAAAGTAGCTTAGTCTGAATAATTTTATAGCGTTTTATTTTTAACGATCTCCCATAATGATAAAATCTTTTTTAATCTTTCTGTTTACTGCGTCTTAAATAGATTTACTAAACGTTTTACGATTCTCTAGCTTAGGAATTCGACATTAAAAGAATATTGCGACTTGAAATCAAATATAAATAGAATAGAATAGAGTAATTAATTATAAAAATGTCCAAAGCTAAGTTTTCCACTTTATTTAGACAATTGTGTCAATCGATTTAAACTTTATTTGGAAAACTCTCCACAAAAAAGAAAAAGTTCATTCAGAATCTCCACCATATGTACATATATATAAATATAAAGAATATTTTAAATAGTTTTTCTTTTTAGTAAGATAGTTAAACAGTCAGTTTCTAATATAAACTTTTATTTATTTCTTCAATTGAAAAGCTAAAAAAGTGAATTATATTTTTTTCTTATATTTCTTATTCGATTTTTTAAGCTTTTCTCGCTTCTGTTGTTAAGGGATTCGCTCATTGAACCCAGAATAGTTAGAAAACAATTAGAATTAAATCTTAAAAAATTTGTCCAAATGACCTTGTCAAATATTAACTTATAAAATATCAAATACAAATAAATTTCGCATTAAGTACCATTTCAAGGTATTGGATGAAAAATATCAAAACTCATTAAATTCGTCATAAATGTGTTAAATGTGGTTTTTAGCATTAATTTGTTCGTTTTGACGTTTTCAACTTTTTAAAGCCTGCTACTAAAATTGATTGTTGATCTTTATTTTTTGCTTTCTATAATTTGTCAGTTTCTTTTTAAAATGGAGTGTAGATCCGGAAACTAAAATAAAAAAGACACCAGAACTCTGTCCACCTCTCTCCAGGCATTTGTGATTTCCTCTAGTAAAACTTTTCTATTTTATATAGTGAAGGACACTCAACGCTACTTAACGAAACAGGAGCAACAGCAGGCAGTCATTAAATTGGTTAACCAAAGTCCCGATCCGCCCCATACGATGATCAGTTGCATCGAGCCCAATAATAATACAAACAGCAAAAACAATAACAATAACAAAGTGCCCACTTCGATGGGCCAAAATGTGATGATTCTTAGTGAGGATGATCAGAAATGTGTGGAAATGGGTTTACCTTTGCCCCGATATAATGCCTGCGTTTTGTATGCCGAAGCCGATATCGAGCATGCCACCGAAATAATGCAAAACTTAGAGTCAGATCGTTATAATCTCAAGGTAAATCCCCCCGAAATCTGGAAAACGAGCAAAAACAGAAACGAAAATAAATCAGCAAACACGGCTATAAATAAGTCAACCGAAATTAACAATAACAAAACAGGAGAGAGAATACAATTAAATCTTTTTTAAACAGGAAATAAACGTCATTAAGTTTATTTTTTTTTTTCGTTTCTGTTTCGATTCGATTAGAGTTTTTGTTTTGTTTAAACTATGATCTTTATAGCTTTTCCTGCGACACCGTGATATGCTAATGGGTGTGCCCTTTGAGCACGTTCAACTATCACATTTTATGGCCACACGATGTAATCATTTGATAGTGGTTCTGACCGAAGAGTTTCTTCGAAGTCCAGAGAACACTTATCTGGTGAATTTTACACAAAAGATACAAATTGGTAAGAACTATAAACGATTGTAAATAAAGTTTTACTATAGATGATATTTGTTTTTTTGTCTTCCAGAGAATCACACACGAAAGATAATACCGATATTGTATAAATCAGATTTGCATGTGCCACAAACTCTGGGAATTTATACGCATATTAAATATAGTGGGGATTCAACTTTATTTAATTTCTGGGATAAACTAGCTAGATCATTGCATGATCTAGATAGTAGCGCCATTTATGGATCACAGTTGCCAATGCCCATGTAAGTGATAGCTGCTCCTTACCCCCTCCCTGCTATTTTAACTCTAAATGACTTGTTTTTTAGCAGGACTTCATCAAAGGAAGTGCCGCAACAACAACAACGGGTGACCACACCAACCATACGCATACAGCTCAATGATTGTGACATAAGCTCAACCGATTTGACCAATTATAAGCAATCAGCTGCGGCATCGGCATCGGCAACGGCATCCGCATCTAAACTGGACGATGATACACATTTAGTTCTTATGTCCGGGGACACAAGTGCTCCTTTGCCCGAACGCAAAATGAAAAAGAAGGAGAAATTTTTACAAAAATTAACCATAAGCTTTTCGACCACACCACGTAATGGGACAACTGTGAAACCTTTGCGTCATGCGCAATCCGTAAGTGCCATTAATATGGAACGTGATCGTACCTTAAGTGCCAGCAGTTCGAACATTTCAACGACATCGGAGAGCAAGAAAAGTTCTAATAAATGGCGACCAAAAATATTGAAAAAAGTCCTATTTTCACGTAGTAGCTCAAAATTACCAACAGCCACGCTCAGTTGATACAATCATCCCCCTCAACGCCGCCCCCCCCCCCCTCGTTACACCCCCACCACACTCGTCACCCAGTGAAACGTTTCCGTCGTCAACCCCTCCATATTTAGTGATGTTACTATACGAGAATATATATATATATGTATAATACACACAACTAGATTAAAAACTAAATTTTAAACACAACAAATAAAGAAAAAAGCACAAAAAAACACAAACACACACACAACTTAAAGCCAACTAACTTAAATCAAATGTTATATATATATTTGAGATGCACTTGTTAAATTATATAAGACAACAACGAATAAAGACAATAACTTATCATTATTAAACCTTATATAATACACTATTTTAAGTAATAAACCAGTGCACACAATGTCACCCCCAAAAGTATGCAATTATAATTGCGAGAAACTGCAAAAAATTGATTAAAAATTCGTTCGTTTCTTTCGTAAATATACATCATAAAACGTTTATAACTCTACATAGATAGGAAACAAATTTAAAGTGCCTTGTAACTAATTTTAGATGAACATTTCTTAATCAATTTCTTTGCAGGGTCTCTCTTTAAAAAAAAAAAATACGATTTCTATGTTTATGACTTATTTCGTGTGATTAAAGATTAAATCGTCAAAAGCCAAAAGTTGTTTAAACAATGGAATTCTAGAAAATTTCCGACCCGAAAATTTTGCTCTGTGTATACGTTTATACGTTTTCACTGAAATCGTAAAAAATTTGGTTGATGAATTCTACAATAAAATGTTCCAGCAGCGCTAAAAATTGCCACAGTCTGAGGTTAAATGGATGCAACACGTTGTGTTAATCGATGGCCACCGCACAATTAGTTGTTAGTCACGCGTCTGATAAGTGACTTACTTAATTCAATTAACTTTGCCAGCCTCTCCGCCTCAGCCTCAGAACATAGCCAGCAGCGATGTCTGTCATAAAACACTTCTCAGAAGCTTCAGTGTGCAAACAGAACACAAAAATTTTAAGCAATTCATGGCAAAAAGCACAGTCATAGGTGTAGCCAGCAAAAAAAAGGGGTTACAATGGTCTGTGGACTCTCACAGAAATCTGAAATTGCACTGGCCAAAGGTTAACTTTCTTCAGGAATTTCTCGATTTCTAGATTCAAATGACTTGGGCCAATTGCCACGTAGCTCATTATATAAGTAAAATCTGCTCTGTAATGTGACAAGATCGAATGAAGTGAATAGGTTTTTAATTTCATGGCTACGCCCCTGAAACTTGGACTCAGACTCAGTTAGACAGACAATCATCGAGTTGATGATGAGTAATATAATTCTATATTATAATTGTTATTAACTGTTGCAACAACTTTTTACTTTTTCATACATTCATTTTGGGTATATTCACTGAGCTTTGGTTTGGTTTCAAAGGTCAAATTGGTATATTCTACCTGAAACTAAGACTACACTTAGGTTTCAATTTTTAACCCACAATTGTTTGCATATATAATTGGAAGAAACTGCAAAGATTGATCACTTTGGAAATAAATGCTTAACAATTTTGTAAGTCGACTATTAATATCGAATTTTTATCCAACTCTCACAAACAAAGTCTCATTCCACGGCCAATAAATAGACAATAGATTTGTGCTATATTACTAAATTGCATTCACTTCACACAAATTATACAAAGTTAAAGCTACTGTTGTAATTTTATCCATCCATCCTTAGAAATTTTAAAAAGGTTCTCCAGAAATATGTAGTCCAAGAATTATATTTGAAAAACTATAAAAAAAAAATACGTAACTTTAGTTAATCAATATAAGAGTACACACAATTTCGTTAGGTAATTTTTTTTTTTTTTTTGGTAGAAAGTGTATGAAAACTTTGTCATAGTTGAACTTAACGTGGCCAAATGGTTTTTGTTTTAATTTCGAGATCGTCGCGCAGCTTCTGACTGGGTGGGCAGCTATCTAGATGAGCGACAATATATACAGAAACACATATACATACATATGTATGTATATATTGTGTATATAATGTAATTTGTGTACTTAATAAATCTATCAGTTTCTCAATGGCAGCCTCCGTGTCTGAACGACCTTTAGAACAAATATCGTCGAGGTTCACGGATTGTTTACTAGACTATAAAAAAAATCTAGGGAGATAGGAAATGTAGAATAACAATAATAATACAAAAAAAAAAGACAACAACACAAATAAATGGTACAACTTTTGTATTTATGTAATGTTTATGCTTTAATAATAGCTTCTCTTTTGTTGTTTTCTCTTTGTTTTGTTTTCTTTTTGTTTTTGCTTCTTCACATTCACTTCGTACCTCGTACATCATTTCACTTCCATCTTTATCATATCCCTTTATCATCATTATAATCGTTTTGTCATTTTGGTTTATGTTGTTCTTGTTGCTGTTGTTTTTTGTTTTATAATGTTACATTTATTTATTAATTTCGTGTTCTCTCTCTTTTTTCCCCGATTTGTTCTTGTTCTTCTGGTTTTTTTTTTCGTTTTCTCATCTTCTTTTCTTGTTGTCGTTTAAACATTTTAATT
The DNA here is from genome assembly GCA_024703675.1 of Drosophila nebulosa. Lineage (NCBI taxonomy): Eukaryota > Metazoa > Arthropoda > Insecta > Diptera > Drosophilidae > Drosophila > Drosophila nebulosa. Next base: position 6,768,798 of record CM045725.1, on the reverse strand, counting down.
GAATTTTTTTGTTTTTATTTCTGTTTCTTTTTTTGCTTGTATGTGTTTGTGTTTGTTTGTGTTGTATATAATTTAATTGTTCATTTTGTTATTCATTTTTTTTCTTCTTTATTATTTTTATGCTTCTCTTTATGTGTTTATTTTTTTCTCGTTTTCGTTTTATGTTTTAACAAAATTAATAAAAACAATTTTTCTGTTCGTTTCCAGTTTTCATTATTATTATTATTATTATTTGTTATTCATTATTATTCTTTATATAATTAATTGATCAATTTATTTATGTAATTTGTTTTTTGTGTTTTTTTTTGTGGTTTTTTGTGTTTTTTTTTTTGTTTAGTTCTGTTAATATTAAAACAATGTAACGAATTTCTGTGTCCATGCTTTCTGCTTCATTTTCGTCATTTTCAAATGTTTCCATTTTGTATAATATTGGTTTTTGTTGTTTTGTTGCAAAATTGTTTATAGCTTAATGCAAACTGATTTGATGTTGTTTGTTGTTAATTTTTTTTGTGTGTTTTTTTTGTAATATTTTCCATTTTTCTTATAAATCTAACTGATTGCATTTACACAGAGTTTTCTTTCTGTTCTTTTTTTTTGACATTTTTATGGGGAACTTATTTGGTATAACATTTCCCCCAAGTTAATTACTTGTGGAATTGGTGAGGGAGGGGGAATTTGTCAACTTAGTTTTCATTTTTCTTAAATTGAATATTAAACAAGGTGTGTTTTTTCTTTGTTTGTTTGGTTGTTGTTGTTGTTCTTGTTGATTTTCTTTTATAATTTGTCATTTTGTTTTTAAACATTTTTTGTATGTTTTTTTGTTTTGTTTTTAAAGCGTAATTCTCTATAGTTAAATGTTAACAATGATTATGATTATGGAAGTCAGTTGAAGAAGTGTGTGTGTGTTTGTGTACGTGTACGTGTTTGTTTAGTTTATATGGAAGAGGCTGGTTTTTATTCACTTTCAGCTTCATTTTATCCCTTTTTCTTTTTTAAGTTTGTTTTTATTGAGTATGTATAGGTATTTTGTTATTTTCGTTTTGTTTATATCTATATTTATATATGTTGTTACCTTCCATCATGTTCTGTGGTTAAGACCCTTGCAAAATCACACACAATTTCATTATCTAACTTAACTCGAAAACCCAAACTAGACTTTTCCAATAACAAAACTTAGAAACGACTTCAAAGCTTTAAAAAAAGGAATGTTCAGAAAGGGGATTAAGATGATGGTTTAAGGATGTAATCTAATACTAAGTATGAAATGACATTTTGTCTGGAAGTTATCATCACTTCAGCCGATCTTATGCTGATCCTCTCTTCTATCGACAATACGCTTTGTTAACAGAAATCTTATGAAAAATTGAATGAGATCCATAACGGAAATGCTGATATCATTTGGAATTTAAAACAATACAAAATGTCAAGGACCCGTATATGCCTCAATTTCTGATATTTTGAATTAAAATCAATGTATACCATTAGGATTATTGACTTATATAATAATAGTAACAACTTTAGCCTGAGGGCCTTTGTTTTTCTTTTTAACAATTTAATAAATAACAACAAATTTGTTTTACGCTAACTAAAATCATTTATAAATATAAATAATACAATGGGTAATAAACCATAAATAACCTTATATTGGTTAGTTAATGAACGTTCCTTTAAATAGTATTTTAATCAAAATATTAAAAACTTTGAAAGTTCTTCTATGAAGATACAAATAGATCGAAAAATATTATGACTACCACATGTGTCTGTATTTGGAGCCCTTTAAGAAGTCGCCTTCGTTTCTCGTTACTTTTAAAGTATTTTGGAAAAATGTCTAGTCATAGGCCTTATACATTTTGCCAAGGGTATAACAACTTCGACTTGGCCAGAAGTTTAGAGTGTTAGATTTGGTTTGCTATCTTTCGTTTCCTTTGTTTGAGCTTACACTTATGAATAAATTAAAACAACGCTAATGAATTTGTTTTTTGCTTTTGTTTCTTCTCGGTTTCTTGTTTTCTTTACTAATTGTGAGTTCTTTGAGATTTTCTCGGCCCTTTTTGACGCTTTTTCTTGGTTTTTACCTTTTGTTGTTTCTTTATATAACTTTCATTTAATTATTGTTTATCAATATGCTTGTTTTTCTTTTTTGGTTTTTAAATTTTTACATGCTAAGTTTTTCTTCATTTTTTTTTTGTTTTCCAGAAGACAGTGAGAATTGTTTTTGTTGTTCTTGTTAAATTTGTTTTCGTTATTTGTCCCTTTCTTTTTTTTTTTTTTTTTGGTTTTGTTTAGTTGAAGCAATTTATGCTTTGGGTTCAGAGAGTGTGGCAGGGACACAGTATAGATAAAGTTTAAGTGAAGGACAAGGCTTTAGTACTGCCAATCGGATATATGTATATATGAGAGTCCTTAGATTATACAAAGATATTACAGATGGAACATACATATAGAGGAATGGAATGTAGGCCAGCTACTTGCTAATGGGATGCGCGGTTCATTCACTTTTGGACCCAAAGCATAAAGTGAAAAGTTCGACTCTTACCGAACTAGTTTTGTACAATTCTTCGTGTTGTTGTTCTTGTTTTGCTTTTTACAATTAACAATTTTTTAGTTTTGTTTAATTTCGTTACACACAGTTTTGTTGTTTTATTAATTTTTGTATTGTTTTTGGGTTTTTTTTTATTTGTTTTGTTGTTTAATTTTAATGCTAAAGAACCTTCCGTTGCTGCGCTTGACTCTGGTTTATATCTCAACTAAAATTTAAGAAAGGGATTAAACAAAACTAAAATTAAATTGTTTGCATGAATGTCTGTTTGTTGGCAGTGTTTTTCCATTTTCTTCTTTCTTTCTTTCTTGTTAATTTCTAATTACAATTTGATATTTTCGTTTTTGGTTTTTTTGTGGAACACAAAATCGATGGATCAAGGTTTTTTGTTTTTCATGTAAATATGTATAACTACAGTTAAGTTAAGAGTTTTAATGTTGATTTTTTTGGTTTTTTCGGCCAATAATTGGCTGTTTGTGCGCAATGTTTTAACGTTTTACAAACACTACTACAAATAACGGCAGTTATGTATAAACGGTTGAACAATCATGGCAACTATTTGGCAGATAGAGGGAGAGACAGAGATGGGGCGAGGGGGGGAACACAACTAATGGATTAAAAAAAGTTTTCAATAATTGAAGAGGAACCAATTTTTTTAATATTTTAAATTCTCTAAGCAATTAGGTATTAACTTAAGCAAAAACTATTAGGAATAGATTGTTGTGAGAGTTGTTATACTTAAAAATACATTTCATATGGGTTGCTAAATATATAGCTAAATATATTTACAGGATTTTCTTCTTCAACTATTCTCCAAATTCTATGGGGTAGTGCAAATCTTTGGGGGTGGGGAGAAGAAAAAAACTGTCGACGGAAACTCTAACGAGAATTCAGAAACTAATACTTAAGGTGGAACTAACTTATTCATATCAGATGAGATTGGAGCTTAATATTTCGTGAATGAATAAACTTATGCTAAGGCTTCTATTCCCTACCTTAATCACACATACTTTTTGAAAGAATCTTCTGAGGAATCATACAACAAATTTGACAGTTTTTTAATTTTGGTTTGGTTTTGTTTTGCACTACAAACATAAATAGCCCAAATTGCAGCCCATATTGTACATATGCATATCCATTCATCAAAAGTAGCCAGGAGTTGGGAGTAAGCAAAGCTTTTTCTGTGTGGTTTGCGTCCCTTTTGGAAGTCTCTGAGCTACTCCTCCGTTATGAGGAACTGAAAGTGTTATTGAGTTTTACAGTTAATACGTTCTTTGTTTTTGTTTTTTTTTTTTTTGGCGGAGGTTACAACTAAATAAGGCAATCTTTTTGTTTGTTTGGCACACACACCACGCACAACATAAATAACATTTTAACAATGATTTTCTTTACTTTTTTTTCGTTTTTCTTTGGCGAGTGAATGTTTGTTTAATTGTAGTTGCTGTTGTTGTTGTTGTTTTCGTTTTTTGGGGGGTTTGGTTCATCACGCTTCAACATTGGTTCCCTAAATGCTACAAAACTTGTGTAATTTGTTTGTTTTCTTTTCCTTTTTTCAGCTTTTTTGTTTGTTGTTGCTGTTGTTGTTTTTTTTGGGCTTACTTAACTATTGTACAATGTGCTTCTTGCATGTTATTCGTTAAATTTGTTTGTAACCTTCATTTTGTTAATGTTTTAATGCATGATGCATTTTGCATTTGCATTTGCTGCATTTTGCCTTCATTCATTATTATATCTGGGGTAAAATGCTTTCTCTAGTTTTCTTCTTTTTGTTTTGTTTGGTTTTTTGTTATTGATTTAAATTCTATCCTCCTCATCCTCCTCCTCTTCCTCTTCGACCTCTTCGCCATTCTCTTCGAGCTCTTCCTTGTAGCCAGGATGCTCGGAAATGGCATAGTAGTTGCCATTGTAGATGACGCCCAGTTCGCGTAGCGCATCGCCGCGTATTGTCGCCTTTATCGTCCAATTGTAACAATCATCCGATTCCGATTCCCGATCCAAACGCTCCACATCCAATATTTTTGAATTGAGACGCTCCAAAATGATGCCGATATCTTTGATGCTGAGATGACGCTTTTGATCCACCGACAGCTGATCGATAAGTAGCAAAAACTTTTCCGTTGTTGTCTTATCATCCTCCATCACTGTATTCTCCGTCTCACTCTCGGAACTATCGCGTTCCGGTGCTATATCAAGGAAACGCACATGACCCTTGGCCCCCGAAGAGCGGCGCTGCATGCTGCCCATGCTGCTAGGATCCATAACCGATTGTGATGATGATACTGATGTCGAGGCCGCCGTTGCTGCTACAGGCTGGGGACTACTGCAACCGCCGCCGTCCTGTATGGGTGAGGTGGCCACACTATGCTTATGCACGGCTATTTTGCGTCCCTCCTCGTGCAGGGCACAGCAATGGAAATCGCACTCCGTGGTGCTCGGACTGCCCGCCCGGCTAGGTGTGTGAGCATGATGAGCACATTCTGGCGTATGCACATGGACAGCATCAAATGAGCCACCGCCACCGCCCTGTTTCGAGAGACGACGACTGCCGCCAGGTATCACAACTCCAGGTGGTAATACAACTCCACCTGGATGGTATATACTAGCCGGTCCATCGTCACTGATTACCGTTATTTGTGGGCTGGCATATCGTGGCTGTGTGGAGGATTGTGATGATACCGATTTGTTGTCCAATGAACTTTGCGCCGATAGCCCCTTCTTTGATGGCGAATACTTGTCCGAGGTAAGTAGACCTCCACCGCCGCCGCCGCCCCCGCTACTACCTCCGCCTCCCTGTCGCTGATCCCAATGTAAAACCACCGTGACACGCCCTTTGTTATCCATAATCTTCCACGATGGTGTCTCATCATGCAGTTCCAAAGCATGAATCGTCTCACAGACGATTTTTGGTATAGCTGAGATGGCTTTAAGCCGAGAGAAAAACAGAGAAGATTGAGTTAAAAACGTCGAGGACAAAAACATTTATGCAATGGAGAGAAAGCAGGGTAAAAACTCACCAGCCTTTATGACATCGACACCGGTGGGATACCAACGTTCGCCCTGCCTCAACAGCAATAAGACCGTATTGTTGGCCAAGGTTCGAAAATATTCACCATCCTCAATTTGGGTTCCATCACACTCCAGAACAACGCGAACTGGTTCTGAAGACGGAACCCCCAATTTATCCTTGCCGCGTACCAAGAGCTCCTCAAATGTTCCAACTACAACACCCTTTCGCACATTTCGCCAACTATCCCAAATTTTCAATGGTCTCTTGCCGCGAGACTCCTACAAAGAACAAGCACAGGAAAAAGAAGAAAGTAAGAAATTATTTATTTTTTAAGAATAGTCGACACAAAAAGTTTCCAACTAGGCGTTGACACCTGCTGTGCCCAGCACCTAAAATTGTATAACCAAATGTCAAGGTTACCCTCAGTTTCCTCACTTCACCTCAGATAAGAATTAACGTAAAGGGGAAATGAAGTGAAAAACCAATAAAAACTGAAGGCCCCCATTTAATATTTAGCTTTGCCATTATATTTTTTTTATTGTTTGTCAATTATGAGTGCAAAAGAGACAAAAGATAGGAATAATAACAATATTTTGCACTTCTCCTTTTCCTCTCTCTCGCTCACTCTCTAAGTGATCACTTATTAAAAAAAGTTCGTCTTAACACCTAACGGTAAACTTGACTGAAGTTAACAGAACCAACAGCTGTTGGTTTACAGCGCATTAGCAGAGAAAGCAACAGCAAAAATAAAAACAACAACCAATGCATGCAAGGACATGAGTGTGCGTGTGTGTTTGTGTGTGTGTGTGTGTCTGTGTGTGTGTGTGTGTGTGTGGCGCTCCAGTGACCCAGTAACGAGTGCACAACGAAGAGAGCTCAAAAAAAAAAAATAGATAATGAGCAAAAGGAAGAAAGAAACTGAACTGAAAACTGAAAATTTGTAAAAATCTATTAGCCTACCCCCGTTAATCCATTGCCTGATGTAGGTCCTGTGGTAATTGCTGATCCACTGCCTCCCAACCCAATGCCATTAGGACCTCCTCCACCTCCTCCGCCGCCGCCAGGACCCTGCGATTGCTGCTGCTGCTGCTGGGTTACCTGAGCCGCAGCTGCTGCTGCAGCGGCCACTTGTCTGATGCTTAGGCAATTGCACAAAGGTTTTGTCACACCTAAAGTACACAAAGTATTTGACCACATGCTGCTGGTGCTGCTGCTGCTTCCTGTTGTCGTTTCACACGTTTTGTTAGCCAGCACAACAAACACAACACAATTTTGGCACGTTATATAAACTTATCAAAAAAAAAGCAAAGTTCTTTTGTTGTTTGTAAAAATTGTTCTTTTTCTAAAAAAAAAAGTGTGTCTAAATGCCGTTTTTTGTTTAGAAATTCGTTTTTTTTTTTAATATTATAATTATTATCAATTTTTCTTTCACTTTTGTTGGGGATTTCCTTCCTTTCTTTCTTTCTCTATGTCTTTGTCTTGCTTTGGTTTTCCGTTTTAGTTTTGGGGCGCGTCGTTTTTCAGTTTCTTGTTTAGGGCAGGTCAGGTTAGGCAGCCAGCGCCAGCGCCAGCTCTTCAGTTGACCTTCGCACTTTCACTTTACTACGCGCCTTGCCTTTGCCTCGCCTTCTCTCCGCTTCGCTACACTTCTCAACTCTCTGCTTCTCTTCACTACTTTGCTTCCGTCCCTTTTTTATTTTGTCGTGAGTATGGTCGTGAAACCTACGAATTTATCCTTAATATTAATTATTTATTTTCATTTTTGGCTTAAAGTTAAATTTATTGAAATCGTTTCGTCTTATGTTAGGTAGATATTGTCACACCCAGTTAAAAATTAAATATTTCACTACTAATAAAAAACGATGCCAGCGATAAATTCACAAATCGTTGAAAAGAAGCCCGTGAAATGAAAGTTGCATCCTACTTGCTGGCTGGCTAACTGGCTGACTGAAAGGACGACTCCTGCTGCTTTTTGGGCTAGGCAGCAGCAGCAGCAGCATGTTTCTTCATGTCTGCAGAGAGTGAGAGGAACAAGCACACGCACACACACACAAACACGCATACAGGAACGAACGAAAGAGAGAAAGTGCTCTCACTCTCTCTCTGCCCCTCTGCACGTTGCAATTGCAAAATGCAAAAGCTTTACACACACTTCTTTACTTCTTCTTCATTAAATTTTTTTCATTTTATTTAATTTTCTTAATGAAATAGATAATATTAATTTTTTATTTGGTTTTCAAAGTCCTTTGCCCCTCCGCCAAAGTTGTTGCACTTCTCTTCTCATTAACACTCTCACTCTCTGCTGCTGTTGCGATTGCTGCTGCTTTGGCAGTTAACATTTTTGTGCTTTGGCCTACATTTGCATTGATGTGGTTGTGATATAATCAGGACGACGACGAGGACGACAAGGACTCGGACAAATACGCGAGTTGAGAACGCGCGCGCAGCACTATCAAATCGCTTCATCATCGCTTCATGGATAACGGTATAATAGAAAGGGATTCCACAAGTCCATCCCATCCATCTGGGATCCTTAATCAGCTTTCGTTTTCATTTCATATGTTTGAATGCAGTCAACATTTGCTCTATACAGTTCAAAGGCAGCGGAGTTTGGCAAATAGTAACCAGTCTTTTACCTTATCTTTTTGACAGTTTACCAATTAGTAACACAAGAAATATTAATTGGAATTAAGGGGATTGATCATTCCGGAAATTTGATTTATCTCTTGATCAGATAAACTCTGTCAATTATTAGTAAGATATTTTCAAGAACTTACAGGTTTTTGGGCATAGCTGAACAAAAGCTAATGACATTATACAAATAAGCCACACAAGTAATATTCATTTTAATTTAGTCTTTGGCAAGAACATTCAGGAACTGCCTGAAGGTCCCAGATCGTTGGGGAAGTTTTACTTATTCCTTGATCAGAAAATTTTCTATTATTTTTTAGTAATTTTAATAAGATTGCAGGTATTTGGGCATACATAAAAGCCAATCCTATCCAAACTAAAGGAAAAAAAGCGGGCCAGGTTTATCAGCCTGGCAAATATATACACATTTATCAGCCTCTCATTGATCCGGTTAAATCATACATTAATGCGGCAAAATCGATCTGTTTAGAATAGCTTCAAATGACTCCAAATTAGCTCCCTAAGATACCTTTCAGAACGCACAACTAAGTCAGTTCGCAGTCAAAATTTTTTCTCTCTGTATGGATTTTTTGAACGTGAAATATTCATGTTACATTTAAACTCGTGGAAGTGCGAGTATCCTTGCACCCTACCTCACCCCCTCACCTCACCACATGTCATGACTTTTCGTTAGAGAATGAAAAACAAATCGGATTTTTGTTTATTTTATAATTATTTACATATTCAACGACTACCTATGTACCAACCAAACATCCACGCCCACTCTCCCCCACCTACACGTAGAAATATTTGAAATTTTTGTTTGGTTGAAACAACAGACAACAATGAAATGGCAACAATCAACAACAGTTACAACACATACACATACACATATTTTGAAACGTGTGAGTGTGAGTGTGCTAAAAGGAGCGCTATGGTGGTGGGCGTGGGCGGTTTGCGGGGGTATTTGTATTACTATTTCCCCATCCCTTTATTTGGGTCAAAGCTATTCACTCACCCGCAAAGCAAAGGAAGTGCAAAAAGGGAAAAGAAACGAAACGAAATCAAATAAAAATACTGACCAACAAAGAAATGTACAAAAAAGTATGCTATACTTTTGTTTACATTTCATTTTTTATAACAAATTAGAAAAATATAAGCAAAATATCTATTGGAAAGGGAATTGCGAGTATTTAAGTATTAACAGTTATGGTATTTGAATATTAACAGTTATGGTAGGTAATAACAACTTTTAGTGCCGGCTCTGGCTGGGAAATTTGTGCTCTCGCTTACCTCTCTGGCCATTACGACATGTCTCTCTCTCTCTCTCAAAAGCGCCCGCTTAAAGGGACTGCCATTTGCTCCTCAGCTCAGCAGATTTGCTCCACGTCGAGTCTCCTGTCTCTGCTTTCTTCCTGGGCGGCGCAGCAGCAGCAGCAACAACAACAAAGCGTACACTTTTCGCGCATATAAATACGAATTTCCGAATGTGTGTTGGTGTATCTGTGTGTTTGTGTGAGTGTAGGCGGCGTATGAGATAGATAGAGAGCAATAGAGAGAGTGAGAGAATAATAGTGTGGGAGGTGTGTGTCTGTGTGAGTGCGTACGTGAATGTGTTTGTGTGTGTTTCAAAAATTCTCTACTACACGTTTATTTTCAATCTTCTCCCCCCGCACATTCTCTCTCGGCTGCTGCCGCTGCTTCTCTGCTTCGTTGTTCCTTTTTTTCTTCTCTGTTTTGCGTGAGTGTCTATGTATGTGTAAGTGTGTAACGGTGATTGAGTGAGTGTGTGTGTGTGCGTGTGGGTGTGTATGGTTATTTATTTTTTGACAGCCTTTTTTTATTTATTTTTCATCATTTATCCATTTTGTTTGTTTCGCATAGACTTTATTTCGAGAAATTTGCGGTTTCATACGCCCACTTTTGTAGGTGCGGCCGCGATTTTTGTCTGCGAATTCTTTTCTTATTGGCAGTGGTGCGTATGTGTGTGAGCATGTGCGTGTGTGTGTTTGTGTGGGCAAGAGAGCACCTTAAAGTACCGTTATATACACTTTTTATTAACACCGTTTTATTACTTTTTCTTTGCTTGTTAACTTTTTGTTTTCTTTGCAAATTCTTTTCACCACACACACGTGCTTTTTGCCGCTTTGTCTGGGCTATTTTTTCTTGTTAGAAATATTGTTAACAATTTAACGGACCTTAAGTTTTTACTTCGCTTCTCTCTTTTTCCGCTCTCTCAATTCGAACATAAAATGCACTGGAACAAAAACTATGTAGGCCCTGTTTCGAGTCCGTTAACTAACAGAAAATACCAATTTGAGTCTGTTAAATAGGGAATAGTGTCAAATCGATCGTTATCGATAAGCCAAATAAGATACAAAGAGGGCGCCGCTGTGCAATCCAAAGACCACTATTATATTAGCAACTTAGCGGTAGCGCAAAAATTTTAAAGACCGACAAATACCAGAGACAGGTAATATTATTCTCTTCTTTAGTTGAAATTAAATATTTCGTTCTAGCCAAAGGCATTTTAAAGCTTAAGTTATACTTCAGCTTCTGGCGATATATATTGACCAGTTTTTGATATTTCCCATTCAAGCTATTAGACACTGGGTAATTTTAAAAGCACAAAAACCTGTTGGACTGTGTTTATTTAGGGGGTAATATAATAGGGGCATTATTAGGGGGAGTGAAGGGATGCCACATATTACAAAATTTTAAATAGGAATTCAAACTGACGCTTATAAAAAAGGTTTTTAATGAAAAACTGAAAATGAATGTTCGGTAGTTAAAGATTTTCTTTAACCAAGCCAAATTAAATTCGTAAACGTTTTTTTTTAAATCTAACAATTGCTTATCATTTATTTTGTAATATACAAATTGTTTATTGAAAACAATTCAAAAATTTAACGGACTTTAAAGTTGTTTTTTACTATGTCGATCAATTAACAGAGAAAGAGAACGAGATTAAGAGAAAAATTTCCCAAGAATTCTAACAGCGTCTGTTGAGCAAGCAAATGATTACGATATTCAGCTAACAGAGCACCGGCCTTTTACATTTACACTCACACTCTTGAATTGAATTGAGCTCAACTCTTACGAATATTGGTTAAATTATTTTTTCTTAAAATCATTGTTTAAAAAAACACGCAAAAGGAACAAATAATTTTTGTTGAGAAACCAAAAACAAAAAAAAATTAACTGTATTAGTAAACACAATAAATGGCAAACCACAAACAGCAAATAGTGTTCAAAGTGATCGTGTATGTGACTTTTTTTTGGGTTTTTTATTTATACTTTTTTGGTTTCTGTTTCTTTACTGATTAAAAACGACATCAAGTCTAACAAAATTGACTCGACAATTTTTTCCAAAAAAAAAAACCTACATATATGTATAAATGATCACGTCTAGTGGTCTTTCTGTGTGTGTGTGTGAGTGAGAGTTTATATGTATGTGTGTGTGTCTGAGTTGGTGGCTTTTTTTTGCCTCATACAAATAAAAAACACATTTTTTTAATATTTAACTAATAACATATTATAATTCCTTTGCACTCGTCGCTCGTCGAGGCCAACAAACATTGTGGAAATAATCGTAAAAAAGAAATATAAAAAAAAATATATGAAAACGTACGGCGAAGAGTGCGGAAGGGGAAGGTTAACAGTTATCGTATAAGAGTGATCATAGAGGATTTTGTCTCTGTTAAGTCCTTGCAAAGGAGGCGAGCGGGGAAGAGTGAAGAGTGATCGTGTAGGATTTTGGTTCCGTTCCGTTCCGTTTATACACTGCGAATATTTTGTTTTTGCAGTATTTTCGGGGTCTTTTGCTTTGTCGTTTCTCTCGTTTTGTTTTGTTGTTGTTATTATTGTTGCCATTTGTGTTATTGTTGTTGTGTGTGTTTTTTTTGTGTGTGCGATTAGAATTAATTGACAAATGGCAAAAAAATGTTGGCTTTGTTTTTGTTGTTGTTTCTTTTGAGTTTTATTCTTGCTCTCCCTACGTTATTTGTTGCGTGGTTGGAGCACTAAAAGTAGAAATAACTATCAGGATGCAAGACGAAGCCGACAATAAAGAGAACTCCCCCACTCACTAAGAGAGAAAGCATCGAGACATCACTCTCTCGCTCTCTTGAAGACTGACGTCGGCAATCGTTAGACCAAAACTAAAAATTTCAAAAAACCAAAAAGAACTACATTTATTAACCAACGTCAACGTCGTCAGTTTTACAGAGCGAAAAAAGACATTAACAAAATTTGAAGTTCATTGACCGCGCTTAACATAGCAAGTGTGTGGGTGTGTCAGTGTGTGTGTGTGTTAGGGAGAGAGATTTTTAGCATAGGCCTATTATTAACACTTGTTACACGCGGTCGAAAGTGCTAGCCTATGTATGTATGTACATACATATGTTATCAGGTACATGAAACTGTAAATGCAAAAGAAGTGAACGCAAAAGAACGGTAAAGAGGGCGAGAGAAAGAGCGTTGAAGTGAATTTCGGTTATTATAAACAAGAAAAGAAATGTGCAGATTAATATAAATTACAATTTTATTATCGAATAAACCTTGACCATGACCTTGACCATTACAGATCCCCCAAACCACCACCCAACACAATCCCTGCCCTATAACCACCCACATATAAATGTATGTTAAATGTATCCAAGAAAACACGTGCTAAATCAGTGAAACGGGACATAAGCTACTAGCTGCTGCTCTATATACATATATATATACATATATACTTATGTCACAATCACCACAACTGAAGAGACAGAAAATGTCATCGCATTCCAGAAATTTCGGCGATGGCAATCCACTCAACTATCAGGAACTCAACATTATAGGAACAGGTATGTCTAACATAACCACACAAATTCATCCAACCCACTGTAAATTGGTGTAGGTCAAGAACGCACACAAACAACGTGCTGTATATCATGTGAGGGCAGTTTTCATAGAACAACCTGTTCGGAAAACCTTTGAAAAGGGTTTATTTGCTAAGAAAAGTATCCTTCAATTCTATCTTGCCCCTTTTATTATTGATTATCTATAGTTATTTAAGATTTTCATTCATTTTGAGTGCTTTAAAAGGCTCGAGCCCGCGACATTTCGTCGGTCTTTGTGAAATCTTTTATTATTTCACATTTAAAACGAGGAACTTTCCTCTTGTAGGAATCTCAACTATTACTTTGATTATTTAAACTATTTTCAAAAACAGTTTTTAGCGCATATCTTTTAATTTGATTATATGATCTATCCTAAGTAGATTCTATATATGTATTTCTAAATATTTAGATTTGAATTCAATGCTTTAGGAATATTTTTAAAGCAGCAATTTGATTAATTTAATAATTTCTAGAAAGTTTTCTCCAAAATTTAAGGAATTTTATTATTGAAGAAGTGTCTGCATGGTTCCTAAAATCTTATTATGTCTGTTTAGTTCTTATACCGTTGTTTATGCATTTTCTAAGTGACTTCCTGGTGCCTTTTAGAATTTTTAAGCACCTTAATGTACTTCATTGCCTACTGTAAGGCTAATATGAACAAAAAATTGGTTATTTTAGCCGTTTCTTTGTTAGTAAGACAAATACAACTAATTTTTTTCAGTGAAACTTAAATTTGTAATGGTTTTTAATCAATTTGGTAAAACAAGTTTCTTTTCATCTTTAGTCATGGAAATTCCATTGCCTACTTTAAGGCTCAAAGACTTGGCCACGTGTTTTTTCGCCTCGTACCATTACCCCCGCCCTCAAAAAATGTGCAAAAATTAGATAAGCGGCTTAACAATCATCAACACATATTTGTTAAAAGTTACTAACATTTAAACTTTTAATTACGTCACCTTGAGTAATGTTGTTTGTTTATTTATAATTGAGTCAAGGGCAAAGTCTTTCGTGGGGGGTTAAAAACTTGTAAGTATATTCTGTTATACACTTGTCATATACTATATAGATCTCCGATTCTCTTTTGTCTGTCTTCATTCTCAATTATTGCCTGTTCTTGCTTTGCGTTTGATTTTCGGCAGCGGCCTTTCAAATTTTGTTGCTGTTTTTTTTTCTTTGATTTCATTTTTTGTATTTCTTGTTGATTTGGTTTTTTTTTTTTGACGAGTTGAAATAGACTGCGAAAATTTGGGTTTTTTTTTTTTGCTTTTCTTGCTTTTTGTTAAGTTCTCTGGGGCTTGGCCTTGTACTTGGACTGAGTTGACGACTTCACCTGATTGTGGTCGGCGCGAGCAGGTGTTTCGTTGCTAACTTCCCTGCCCCCTTCGGAGGTGTGCAGACAGATGTCTGGATCTCTGATCAATTTCATCAGAATATATATAGGCTACTGTTGCCGCTGCCCACGCATGTCGCTTGTCTGTGTTCGTCTGTCTGTGGGTGATAAATTTCCGGTGACAATTTTGAATTTCGATTCGTTTTGCTTTACCTTTGCAGTCATCTGCTACTGCTTTGTTGTTGTTTTTATTTTTGTTAGATATACATACATATGTAGCAACAAAAATAACAAATAAAAAAAACCTACCAAAAAGAGAGCCAAAAAAATCAGCCGGTTTTTTGCTTATCAAAATCCCGCACCAGCTGACTCTAGAATTGGCGAATTTCACTTGGTACTCTCTCTCTACCACACGCTTCTTCTCTTTCGCTTATCTCTTGTGCTCACCGCTTGCTCAACGTGCTAGATAGAAAGAGAGTCAAGGCATGCAAGAGGAGTAGGAGGAGGCGAAGGGAGAGGTATTATATATTTGATTAGCATTTGCCATTTCTTTTCTTTACTTTTTTTTGTGTTTTTTCTTTTTTTTTATTTGATTTTGCCATTTAATTTTTTGCAGGGGCCTATGGAACCGTCTACAAAGCCCGCGACATGCTCACTGGGAATATTGTGGCCCTAAAGAAGGTGCGCATCGCTCTAAATGAAAATGGAGTGCCAATGTCCACATTGCGCGAAATCGCGCTGTTAAAACAATTGAATGCCAGCGATCATGCCAACATTGTGAAGTAAGTGCGAAGGGAGGGGGCGCCAGCCGCTACTTTACACAATTTATTTTTTATTATTTGCCAACTAATTTGAAAAAAGATTACAATGGAGTGTTATGGGGGAGGGGGTGTTTGGAGGGGGGAGTTGTTGGGTCATTTATATTTTTTCCCCATTTGCCATTCCATTCCGGTTTATCTTGTGCCTAAAAAAAAAGAGAGGTAGGCACACACACACACACACACACATACGCAGACATAGAGAGAGCAAGAGAAACAACAACACCAAAAAAAATAATAAAGTGGGAGCGTAACAGAGAGCTAGATTAAGCAGCAGCAACAATGTTGCAGTTAATTACCTCCAGCCCCCCTTACCCTCAAAACGCCCCCACTCGAAATGATACACACATATGTATGTCCAATATTTGACATATGTCAACACGTCAAAGCCTGGCGGCGCCATCGTCTGAAGGCTGCTGATAACTGACTAGCTAGCTGGCTAGCTGATGAGTGCATATTGATTCATACTATTCTATATATATACTATTTGCCAATTCTAAGGACTGTTCTACAAAGCAAATCAACTGCGCTAGGCAATTTTTGTTGCAGTTGGTGGGCGTCGATAAAACTTGCGCGAATATCGATTAAATGTTGATAACGCCGAATGTCACTCAAAACTCTGCCATCCCTAAGCGAGAGGGGATCTCTATTGCTATCTCCTTTTAATGATATTTCTCTCAATTTCTCACCGACTCATTCTCTCACTTACGATATTGGTTAAATCGTAATATTAACTTTTAACTCAATTGCTAACATTGCACTGTTAACACCATTAACATTGAATGTTTTCTCTAGAAGCTGTTTGCTTCAAATCGGTTTGAACAAATTGAAATGATAACGGACTTTTTGGTTTGAAGCAAGAAAACCGGATCTGGGGCTAACAAAATTTGGTTTGTTAAAAAAGGCACAAATTTGTCAATTTTAAGGCAATTAATTACTTTTCAAGTGATTGCTGGCACGCAAATGAGTTAAACTTGTCATGAAAATAAGTTGTATTTAATTTTAAATTTTTCCATGGAATTGATATTTTACTTGCATTTGGTCACAATCTGCTAACATCGATGTTAACATATTATTCTCTTTAATCTGTGCTTGGGGTAAAAACGTTATTTGATTTTTCTCTTTGAATATCGTAAACGTGTGCATGTATGCGTTGAGTGATCTTGTCAAAGTTGCCAAAAAATTACATACTATGGCTACACGGCGCCACTGTTGCATTTTGCTTACTTATAACATGCGGTCACTCGATACTCTTATACGAATATTCCTATCGATAATTGTAAAGCGCAAATTTTAGGAAAATTTAAATTTAAATTGTTTGTTTATAAATTTTTTCAGACTCTATGAGGTCTGCCAAATCTTGGAACGCGACGATCAATTATTGATATTATTGGTCTTTGAGCATGTGGAGCAAGATTTATCCGATTTAATCGAACGCTTGCCAAAATCTGGAATGTCGCCCAGTACAGTACAGGTAAAATTAATATAAACAAATTCAACTAACGAGAAATACATGGAACTTTCTATTATTGCAGAGCCTTTCCCGTGAACTCTTAACCGGCCTTGATTTTCTGCACTCACATCGCATTATCCATCGCGACTTGAAGCCTCAGAATTTGTTGGTCTCCTCGCAGGGTCATTTGAAAATCGCCGATTTTGGTCTCGCCAAAACCTACGATTCGGAAATGAAACTAACCTCTGTTGTGGTAACGCTTTGGTATAGGGCACCCGAAGTCCTACTGGCCCAACCATATAATAGTTCGGTTGATATTTGGAGTGCAGCTTGCATAATATTTGAAATGTATAATCGTAAGGCTCTATTTCCCGGCACATCAGAGAAAAATCAATTGGATAGAATATTCGAGTGAGTGAGATAAGATCTGCAAATTTAAACAAATTCTCAATGGTATTTCCTTTCTGCAGACTCACAGGAAGGCCCTCAGCTCAGCAGTGGCCCAAAACCATTTCTGTGTCCAGAGAACATTTTCCTCAACGTCATCCCAAGCGACCGCGGGACTTTTGTCCGAATTTATGTGAATGCTCTGACGATTTACTAAAAGTATAATACCTAAACTAATACCCAAAACAATTTAATTAAAATATTTAATTTTCATTTAGCAAATGCTTGACTACGATATTCGACGCAGGCCCTCGGCTCTGGCTTGTTTAGAGTTTGAATATTTTCAACAGGAGCCGCTATAACATTAAACGGACCCAATGAATATACCGACTACATCAT
This sequence comes from Drosophila nebulosa, assembly GCA_024703675.1. NCBI lineage: Eukaryota > Metazoa > Arthropoda > Insecta > Diptera > Drosophilidae > Drosophila > Drosophila nebulosa. The sequence continues at coordinate 6,751,351 of CM045725.1, read as the reverse complement.
CGGGCAGGAGGTGCTACTCATTGGGTCGCTGTCATCACTAAATGTTCCTTTAAAATTGTCAAAATCCTTACGTATAATATATACCTCAATATATCTTTTTTTTTTGTCATAGTCTTAAGTCTTTATTTGTTATACAGACTGCCTTTCCCCTCGCACACACACACACACACACACACACAAATGTTCTCTCCCTTAAACAACCTACTATATATACATATACAAACACATTATATATATATATATATATATATATATATTTGATATATAAGCCGATTTCTATGGATTTCTTGTTACAGAATACCCATTTTGATATGTGATAAACGGAAACACTTAAGTGTAAACTGAATAATTTTCCAAAATTATGCTCGACGAGAAGCAGTTTATTTGTTCTAATTTTTTCTTTTTTTTTTGTGCAAATTTATATGTTTAAACATTATTACGGTACTGTCATTTACAAGCATAAATTTAAAATTGTATTTATAATAATCAAATGAAAACTGTTTTTCAAACAAATCTAAATCTGTCTTTTGTATAGCTCATCAGAATTTGATTTTAAATGTGGGAATTTGTTTTTATAAACAATATTACAGTTTAATTCAAAAGAAGTAAACAGCTCTGACTGTAATCGAAAAACTTTGTATATATCAGCTGCTTTGTTTCACGAATGTGCTAAATTTCACAGAAAAATGAAATATGTACCTCAACCAGTTTACACCATATTTTGCATTGACAAGTTTAATTGTTTCTAAATGATGAGGAAACAATTTATAAATGAATCAAAGCCACGACAAATGAAAACTAAGTTTGCTTGAAATCAATAAAACATTTTTAAAATTTTAGGTTAGACCTTTCTTAAAATAAAAGACATTGAGATCTGTTTTCATTTTTGAATTTGAGTAAATATGCTCTCGTTTTGATTTTCAAATAAAAATAATTCACTTGATTCGATTTCAAATCATTTTTTTTTCCACTTTCTCGAAATATTAATTTTCATTACCAAAACGGTTCACATTTGGAAATGACTAGTAAATTAGAACTGTCCTGAGTATTATTATGTATTTTGGGAAAAAAAAAAAGAAAATTCCAAAAAATACTTGGTCTTATTTTAAAGAAAACTGAAAATTTAATTGTAAAAATATGGGAATATATAGTATATCGTTTTTCAATTAGAGGCTTAAATTGAAATTGGTTGTTAACTTAATTAGGAAAAAAGATGCGTAGATGCGTCAAACCGTGTTTAAGGCATCGATTTTAATAAAAAACTATTAAATTATATTTATTTATTCATTTAAATGTGCCTTAACAAGTTTAACAACCAATGGAATAGTCTAAGAAATCCAGTTTCACGATCAGAGCATAAACATATAGGAGAGTTCAATTTCAGTTTGACACCTTTTTAAAAAAATATCGCTAATTTGTGATGCAACACTCGAATTTTGGTTATTTTGACTCAAAACACATCGGTAAACTAGAAACTTTATCTATTTATGTGGAAATATCAACCTAATCAAATATTCAATTCAAATAGACTTGACCAGATTTTATTTCTTGACATTCTTGTTTTTAGATATGGAAATGAAAATGCAATTGTTATACTTTCGACATAGTAAGAAATTCAATCCAAAGCCAATCTATACAAATTTAGCCGAATTTATTACTATATAGTAAATCGATGGAACTCAATCCGACAAGTAAATACACAAACACATAGAAAATGGAAGTTTGTTTACCCATTTGCTTCCGTATAAACTGAAAGTTTAAGCTGACTTTTTTACATTTTCATACAGTAACAAAACAATTTGGGATCTTTTCCACGTTTGTACAAAAATCATTTCGGCCAAACTAAAAGGTCTTGTTTTTTTTATTTAGCAGTTCTCCGGTTAATAAACAAATTACTATATCAATTAATCAGAAAGCACGACTTCCTAATGACCTGCGGTGGCAGCAGCCTTGGCAGCGATCTCATCCTCCTTGGCATGCTGAGCGATCAGCTCCTGTTTCTTGGTGGCAATGCGCTCCTCACGGCGTTTGCGTGCCTCGCGCACCTTCTGCCGCCTGGCCTCAGCCTGGTCAGCGAGCATCTTGCTGCGCTGCTTCTCGGCCTTCTTCTTGTGGATGTATTCCATGAGAACACGCTTGTTCTTGAACACATTACCCTTGCACTTCATGTACAGATCGTGGTACAGATGACGATCGATCTTCTTGCTGTCGCGGTACTTCTTGAGCAGACGACGCAGTACACGCTGGCGTTGCATCCACAGCAGCTTGGTGGGCATACGGGCATTTGCTGTACCCTTACGCTTACCGAAACCGCAGTGACGACCCTTGCGGCGGGCTTCGGTGTTCTTGCGCACACGATAACGGGAGTGGACTACCACAGGTTTCTTGATGATCAGACCATCCTTGATCAGTTTGCGTATGTTTTGACCTATTTGGAGTAGTAAAGGTAAGTGTCAAGTTGTTTAACCTGTTGGCTATTTCCAAGACTTACGCGAGTTTGTGTTGGCAATCTCGTTTATTTCATTGGGATCCAACCAAACCTTCTTCTTGCCGCAACGCAATACGGAGGCGGCCAACCTCTTTTGGAGCTTTAAAGAACTGCAAGAAAAGGGAAGGGGGGGAAATATGTTAAAACAGCGTGCTTATTGCTTATGTATCCAAGTGTGTATTAGTGTGTAGGTGTGAGCCGTAAGTATTTCATCATAAAATCGATTTAAATGAATCGCTCTCATCATATTTCTCTTCACATAGTATAAGTTGACTTTTGTCATCAATTTCTGTTTATTTTTAATGCTTAAATGCAACCAAAACACCGAAATTCACACAATTCAAATGTACCTCATGCTGTCGACCCTTGCTCGTCGTGGCTGGGAAAGAAAGAAAAATTTGACAACCGGAAGTGCCAGCCATTTTTCGTAGTTATCGATATTAGTGTTGTGTAACTATCGATTAAGCGTCACATTAGTGGTCTGTTAAACGCACCACAATAAAAATAACACTAGCTTACAAAAACTAATTTGCAAATTAAATTTTTATCAAGAAATACCATAAGACATCCGTTTTACGCACTTGAACTCGTAAACATATCGTAAATTCTGTTGTGTGTATCACGTTAAACTTTTAGAGTAATTTAACAGAAATCAAATACGTTTCAAGTTTTCAAAAAAATTGTCGATGAACGCACCAAATATTGCGTAAATTATTATTATATTAAAGTAAAGTATTTTTTCTTTTTTAACGGTTTACGCTCATTTACTGAAATTCATTTTGGTGTTTTTTAATTTTTAGCTTGAAGTACTCGATTTGTATCAACATATTCGATATTTGGCATCGATAAGGAATCGATTCCTAAGAAGCAACAACAATAGAATACCATAATTACCAAATTAAAACATTAAATTCTTTAGCAATGCAACAGACATTAAGGCGATGTGTTTCGCCTCTTTTTCGCCTAAATACCAGTTACTATGTCAGCCCCCTACCCGCCCGAAGATGTCTGTCTGCCTTGCCGCAGGAAGAGAACAAAAACAGAAACGTAAGTCATTCTAGATAGAAAAGTTATTAACAAATTGATCATGTATAATTCTTTTTACTACGCTTCAGCAAACATCTCTGCCTCGATTAATGGACTTTCCTGAAATAATTTGGCCATCAGCTCTGAATACCATCAAAAATTGGATAACAATACAGTTTATAATTCGTCCATATTTCGATAGTGAATTTCAACTGAAGGATTTCATATATGGAGCCAAGGAGGCATTGCAGGTGAGTGGAAGTAATTTTCTATCGACAAATCTCTATAAATGTTACTGTCCATTAGGTGGTCTCCTCGCGACTAATGGGTGGTGAATTGGATTCTTTGCAAAATTTGGTTTCCTCGGAGGCCATCGATGAACTGAAGCCGGTCATTCAGAAGCTGTCGATGACCCAACGCCGGCAATTGGAAATTAAACAAAGTGATATCTATCTTAGTTTTCCTTATCAAGTGGGCATCATTTTTGATGAGGCCAATGATAAGTTACAGAAACGTTTTGTCGAAATTACCATGGTATTTCATGTAATGCGTGGTCTGTCTGAAATGCGTGAACGCGGCGAGGAGATTCCATGGAATATGGGGTAAGTGTTGGCTGCAGCAAATGTTGATATACTTCATGAGATGATTAAGATGATGCAAACTATAGGTTACACCTATAGGGTCTTCCTTCTATAACTTCCTCTTCCTAGAAATAATGTCATTAAATAGGTATAAGCAAAAGTGTCTGATTTGAGAAAAGCTCAGTAGTCTATAAAAAATCATAAAACGCAAATTTTTCTTTGTGGATTAACCAGTTCCGTAGACAGACCAAGAGTAAACTATAAGGCCTGGAAACTTAATTTACTTCGTCAAAATCATTTTACAAGAATTTTACTTTTTTATGTTTATATATTATACTTATATACACTTGCTTATATATTTCACCAAAAATCGTACATTTCTTCAATTTCAAAGAAAGAAGTCTGGCTGCTATATGGGTTGGGCCAAAAAATATACAAATTCAAAAACCATCAAAAGGGGTCATTGAAATTTTAATTATTACAAGAGTTCTTTTCATTTTTGATTAACTATTTCCTGCAAAGTTTTAATTTATCTATATTTCCAATTCTAAAAAATCACTTTAACGTTTTCTCCCTTCTTTTTCTAACTATTCTAGAACCATGCCGGAATATCAGGATAAGGTTTTCATCTGTAATTATCGCTTTATCAAGGAATTCACAACGGGCCAGCAATCCGATTGGACTATTAATATGGCCAATCATTTTCGTGCCATTGATCTGATCAATGAATCTAAATAACATTTAGTATCAATTTCTGAAATTTCTCGAGAAAGCAAAAGAAGATAACAAGTAATATTCGTTATTGTTTTTAGTTTATATAAAAAAAAAAATTTATATAGTATAAAAATCAATGTCCAATTTGTTTTATTTGTGCTGATGTTGTTTTTGTTGTTGTTGTTTAAGTTAAGTGAAATGTGAGAAAAATGACAATAATTTTATCGTGTGTTTGTTAACTTAATGGCCCCCCTTCTTGGCCTGCGACTCGTACTTGGCTCTGTAGATGCCCTTGGAGTCATATTTGTCCAGAAGCAATTTCCACTCTCCGGGCTTGTTGGCGCGCAGGTAGTTGATGACCTTATTGGAGTTACGACGCTGAACCTCAGTACACTTGGAGCATTCCGACTCGAGGGCATCGGGCAAGAGACGCTTCAATTCCCGTCCCTCTGGTGTGCATGGTCCCTTGTCCATCAGGCATTTGAGATAGTTGCCCAGAATGCGGTTATTGCCCAGGACATCGTCCACATTGACGGTATCGAATTTGTTGGTATATTGCTTCTCGGGAGCAGCAAGCGCCAGGCCGGCAAAAGCCAGGACAACCAGAATGGCCACTGAAGTTTTCATTGCAAAAGATAACTAAAAGAAATAAATAAATATGTCAATATAAATAAATGGCACAAGACACACTAGACCCACATTTCCCTCATAATATTTCTGTAAAACTCATGCATTATTTATGAATAATCGCACCATATCGCACATGCATACTAATTGATGTTTATTTTAATTTGTCTCAATATTTTAGCCAAAAGAAGATTTCACAATTTGGTATACACTAACCCAAAAAGGGCGCTCCCGTTTTATCATAGCAGTTGGCAGAACACAGAAAGCCCATTAATAATTTGTTCTATATACAATTTTGATTCACAATATTCTCTTTGTCTATTCATGTGTACGTCACAAAGTCTTTCTACGTCAGCCACTGAGCTTAGTTGGCTGCCAAATCGATCGACTTTCTATATTATATAGCTCTTTCTGACGGCAGCATTCGAACGGATAGTTGGGCCAATTCCTTAAGCCATATTAATGTCGCCAATTTCGCTTTTTGTCCTTGCAACTTTTTTTTCAAACTGATCAAATTTATATACATAAATCTTTAAATAATCGCTATAAAAGTAACATCTTGGTTCTAGGATCTGAAGGTTTTCAAAAGGGTAAAATTTGTTAAAATTTCTCTCCCTAATTAACTTTTGTTTATACTTATTTCTAGACCATTTTCGTCTTACACAATGTTCGATTTCACTCTTGTGAGAAAAATTTACACCTACATAGATCCGTCACTGTTTTCAGTATGAACGACTTTTTCAGTTAAGTGGTCTAAGTGGTAGTTATCAGTTTTATGTATGTGCATTGAATTGCTATTTTTTAAACCTTTTTAGAATCAGGTTGACAGTTTTTTTGTTTAAGCTTTAAAGCTGCTTTAACCTTTAGATCAAAAGGGTCCAACAAGATTAAGCATACGAAGTCCACGAATACCAAAAAGGAGATCTTAACGTCATTTGGTAAACAAATTTCTATATGGGATAGATAACCTGAAAAATTTCGAAAGTCTTAAGATGATTTTTCAGTTCTAATGTCTCTAAAGTTGATAGCACTCTCCAAACCAAGGGTATACATAGTTCGATCCTGTTTCATTTGGCTAGTCTCTTGCTTTCCATGTTACCACGTCGTCGTCTCGTCTGAGTGTTATTCAAATTAAAGCCATGTCACCAATAATATTTCTTGATTTCGGTCGATGCTGCTGTTGTTGTTGCTTCCGCTTTACCGTTAGCCTCGGGCTAGCAACAAATCAAAAATACAACAACAAAAACTATCTTTCGGATACATTTTGTGCTGTCAACAATGTTGACAATATTTACGCAATCCAATATTGTTGACCAGGCCTCTATCAGTTAGTTAGCTTTGCTGGCTTACAGCCAACGCTGAGCTAGTTTCCCTTTCCCCTTCCCCTCCGGCGACTGCCCGCTGACCGCACTTAACACTTGCACTTTTTTTCTTCTTCGTTGCTGTTGCGCTTACTCACATTTCTTTTGATAAAATTGAATCGATATATGTATTTTTCGGTTGTTTCAACTCGGACAGCCCAGTTTTGATTGCGAGCTATTAGCCTGTTTACCCGGCTTTTATACTAAGGAGCTTTATGAGACTTTGCATTGCTCTGGGGCTCGGGGCTCTGAGGCTTATAAGCCAAGCGAAGCTTTTGGCAAAGCTGAACCGGATTTTAAGACGAGACGAGACAACGAACGGTGTTTATTTTTTTTTTCTGTCCGTTTTGTTTAATTTTCAAGTGAATTTGGCCAGTCAGGGACGGATTGGACAATCGGTCTGTGACATTCAACAGTTTTTCTAGAATTGTTTAAACAATTAATTAGTCGATCAAATAGTTGGGAAATTCCTAAAAAAAAAAAAATGACAAGCTTTTAAAATCCTTTTAAGAGGTTCAATCAACAGAAATTGTATTTCTACAAGTTTTGCATTTAAGCCAAATCTCTTAGCATAATAAATTTAAAAAGTTGCTTGCTAAAAGTTTTTCTCAATTTCACTTTACTCTCTCTTTTACTCAGTTTTTTAGATTGTTCTCAGTTATTCGATGCAAATTAATTTTTGGTTTTATTTTGGCGAAGTAAACTTTTTTAACTTAAATTTTGTACATTTTGTTATTATTAAAGAAGAACTTCTAAGGAAACTTCTAAACTATATTTAAAGTTTTTCTTCTTCAAATTTTGTCTAAGATAATTTGAAATGTTGGTTAAAGAACAGAAAGTTCTTTTAAATTTTTATTTATCACAGAAAACCCCCTTTGTATTCAATGTATTTTAGAGTCCTTAAATCCTTAAAAATTTAGTACTAAATAAACTTTGTTTTATTTATATAAATTTAAATTAATCTTAAGAGAAGTTAAATCAAAAATCAGTGCAATGATTCTCAAAAAGCATGATAAAAATAATATGTAGCAATTACAAAAAGATAACTCAATCCAAGAAACTGAACTGAGCTATCCTTTAACTGATCTAAAGTGGAGTTGGATTAACTACAAGAAATATTATCATATCTAAGACTTTCTACGTCTAACTTTTACAAAGGATCTATCGCAATTTGACTTTAATTTTTTATTTGTATAAACCATCAATTGACCCTTGCCATATGACTAAACCGTTCCTGTTGCTCAGTTTATTTCCATCTTAGTCATTTAATCATTGAGTTTAGAGTCGGCTTTATCATTAGTTTTATCTCTGGTAGCTCTAAGCTGACTTTTGCCTGATGCTTTGTTTATTTTTCTGAGGAAAAACGCGTCAAAACATTTGACGTACATATCTAGCCATAGATGAAAATTTGTATATTCGTATGTTGATTTTGCCATCTCATAGTCAATTTAAGAGAGACAGAGAGACAGAGAGAGAGAGAGAGAGAGAGAGAGGGGCCAGAGTAGATGCAAAGCGACAGATACTAAGAGTAGTCACAGATTGCTTTAACGAACAAAATTGGATTTGGTAATCACTTTTTATGCATTTCCATTTCCCTTTTTAATTGTCTTTCCAGACTTGATTCGATCGCTTGTATGTATGTTTCGAAATCCAGGTGTTTGCCTTTTGCGTGCGTGTAGAGGAAGGTCTACATACATACATACCTACACCTTGGAGGGATTTACCCTGCTAAAAAGAAGAAGTTCATGTCAATATGTGCATAAAAGTATATGTATGTATATAACGTTTTTTGGCACCTAAACCATGACTGGACATTTGGCATCAATTTCAAAGGTTGCTTGTACCCACTAAAAAAAAGCCACCATTTCTCTGATAATGTTTGCTTAGAAGGGGGCATTAGCAACATTTTAATTGACCATTAAAAATGTAGAATAATATATATATTTAATTTTGTTTTATGACAATGACGCAGGTTTTTTTGTTTTTTTTTGGTTTTTGCAAACAGATGCTCCTAATAGACAAGGCAAATGTGTGGAACCCTCTTCCAGACCCTCCAGGGTGAATGTGATATAACCTTTTCGTGTGCGCAAGCTAATTATGCAAATTTATTATTATAAATCAGCTGGCAAATTTGCAATCTTCAAAAAAAAAAAACAAAAGAAAAAAAAATAATGACTGAACATTTTAATTGAAATTGGGGCATCCTTTGCCCCAAAGGCGTTTTTTGAACTTTTTTCTGTAAATGCAAATTAGCTGCGAAGCAAAAAAGAAAAAAAGTGATGTGACAACAGCAAAAAAACGTGACGTCTCCGTTCGATCAATCGGTGAGACAAAGGGTTGGCTGTGGCTTACCTTGAAATTTATGTACGTACATATAAGTTCAGGTTCAGGAAAAAAAAAAAAAACGAAAAACCAGAAAATATATAAATCAAGACACTATAGCGAGAGAGAGAGTGAGAGGGAGATGAGGTTGATGTTTAACAAGCTACGTGCTTAAAAAATGGTTTTTCATTGTCAAGACGTAAGCTGAAGGAACAACAAAACAAATACATAATATAAGAAAAAGATTCCACAAAATAATGATAATAATAAAGTATAAAAACAGAAAATAAAGCCTACCAACGACAAAATTAAATTAAAATCCAAATCAAACAAACAAGCCGCGACCTCAAAATCCAAGCCAACTCAGCAACTCAGCAAAGTCGGGATGAAGTAGTTGTCTGAGAGATGTTTGAGATGTCTGCCCTAAACTTGACAGATAAGGTGAAATGACTTGGATTCAATTTTCAACTTAATTATATATGTACATATATGTATATGTATGTATGTCTGTTTGTATTATATAATAATAATAACAACAACAAAGAAAAAAAACAACAAGTGATAAGCTTAAAAACTAAAAACACTACCTTAAATGTCTATTTAACATTCACATCCAATTGGCATTGCGTAAGTGCATCTTGAGGAAATGTCGTGGCCAGCAATACATTGTTACGTCCGCCAGCCTGATCACAGCAGATCAGCCGATAATAGAGCTGTCTATAGCTTATGTTGCCACAAAGCAATCTTAAGGCTTTCAGGCCACTCCAAAGGGCCAATAGCAATGCCACACTCATTACAGACCATTGCAAATGTGGCACTACATTGACATTTATCCACATTAATCTTGTCACCAGATCGGGCAATTCACCCATTTCCTGTTATCAACAACAACAACAACAACAACAATTAATATTGAATCAAATTTTAAATTGGAATTTCTTGCGTTTTACTTACAAACTCATACCAAAAGGCTGGTATAATCATATTACTAAATCCGCTTAGTCTATGACTGTAGAATTTCAAGTCCGGTACGGGTATATTCGATTGGAAACGATATTTTTCATTGATCGGTATACCAGTAATGGGCTCCAATAAAACGAAGCCTTCATGATCCTCCTTATTGGGATTCAGTCCCTCAAAATGTCGCTCCCAATTGTAGTCACTGCCATAGAAATGTGGCTGAGAGAAGCATGATGGAGCATCATCTATTTGACAACAAAAAATTACAGACAATATATTGTTGTTAGCCATAAATTCCATAAAGATAGGAGAAAAAAAGGTGTTATAAATCACCTTTTAATTTGTTCAACTACTTTAAAATGTTTGCGAGATTATCTTACTTCATTCTGATGCTCATTTTAAAAATTCAAGACCGAGCGAAAATCCAGAATGTACTCTGACTTTACTTTCCCAAGAATTATCAAAATTAGTTATTGATTTAAATAAAATAATATTAAAAGGTGCCGTTCCTGTTTATGGGTGATAACGGTATGCATGAAGCTATACAGAACGTTCCAATAAAATATTAAGGGAAATCTCCAAGGGCAGGGGTTTTTCAAATTATGTTAATGTTAATGGCCACTAATTTAGAACACATTTTTTTCGAATTTCAAATTGAATTTTCTCGACTCCTAAACAATTTTTTTCAGCAATTCTTTTTGCGTTGTGTTGATTTGGCATAAAATTAGTACCACTAATCAAAAATGTTTAATTTAAAAGATATACCTAATAATCCTTTAAAGAAGTTGTAGGTCTGTGATGTATGTGACTTTTTTTTATAAATATGTTGAGTGCTTCGGTTTGCCGTTAATTTATGATACTAATTTATTTAAAAAGCTATTTTTTGTGGAATTGTGTGAAATTCCCCGTCGAAAAAGGTATTGTTCATTAAAATCGGATTAAAATTCGTTTAAGTTTTTCGTCAAATTAGTGAGATAGATAAGGTCTTAAATACTATACACCAATGATGAATGTCAGACATTTCAATACGGTATATGATTTAGATGTCATTTAGTTTTTATATATTCCAAAATATATAATTAGTTCTAAAATTCTTTAAACCATCTCTCAATCTGCTCGCTTTGAACACAAAAAGTAGATACCTGATTTAATTTTTATCTATGTACGTAATATCGCTTGTATTATTTACTATGTATGTGAATCAATATTATTGAAACTTACTTATCACACATTTGGAGGCATCAAACATGGCTCTGGGTAATTTGACTCCATAAGTATTTTGCAGACACTTTGGTGCCTCTTCATAGGGCTGTATCAGGTTGTAACGATATGTGTTGATACCTTGATAGGTTTCCTCTCCTTGATAGTTTAGGGTCATAGTGCGACAGGACTCAATGGCCACTAGATTTAGAGGTGTGTCCTTTTGAATAAATGGCGGGAAAAGGGAATTATCCAAAGCTCCCTTCACAAAAGCAGGACAACTTTCACCATCTGGACCAAGAGCCCGTTTGCGTTGCTCTTTGATAATTAACTCATCGTTTAGCGTTTCAATGCGAAAGAAATTCTCAATGCCCCTTTCAGGACCTATATTCACAGTATAGACTTCTTCCTTTTCCTTGAGAGCCTAAAGAAAATAAATTGAAAAACAAATCTAGAGCTAAAGGAGGAGCCAAGAGATTTCGCGATTTCAGTTTACTTACATTGTGCAGCAGACCGCAATTGGATGTTAGGGTTAGAAATTTGGACATCATTTCCAGGCCAGGACGTGTAAATTCCCAAAGAAAATAATATATAGAACCTTTAACAAACACATCCTCGCCCAAGGTGACAGCATCAAAGCCAAAAGCCGAATAAGGAGCATCATGACTGAATTTGGCGGCGGAGCCAAGGAGAATGCTATTTGGCAGTATAATGGTTTGATTTAGAATATCGGGCGATACACTCTCCTCCGGCAGGAACTCCACATGACGATAGCGATGCTTGCGATAGGTGACAGAATGTTCTGTGCGCTCCAAGATATCATTGTAGCCAACAATATTGTAGACAATTGGGCCAATTTCTTCCAATTTCAATCTGCTATCGGTGCCATTTAGAAATGCCTCCGAATTGGTCACATTGAAGAGATAGTTCTTCAGTTTGCCAAATGGTGAATTAATCCAACTGTCCATCGTCGGCATCTCCTGACGAAAACGCACATGCTCCTTGGCCAACTCTTGGCGATAGTTAATGCAGCACGACAGGATAAATATCAATGAGGTGAATAAACAAACTAAAAGGCAAAATGCCAATTGTAAACGTTGCAATGGCTTTAGTTTCATATTCAATTTATGCTCGACTTATGGCCGACTTATGTGTACGTCCGTTTCAGAGAAAACACGCGATCCGTTTGACTAATCGTTCACAATTTTGAAATTTCGTTTTTACATCTTGAGATTATTCTTCCTCCAGTATATATGTATATATATATATATATATATTGTGTTTGGCAACAACAAGAACAAAATAACAGTAAGGCTATCAGTTTTGAAAGCTAAGCCCTGAGCTTGGAGTGATAATAATGCCCGAGCATGGCTCTTTTTTTGACCCTAGCGTATAGAATTTACGCAAATCGTAATTAAATTTTATGTCTTTTAGAATAGATTATTATTATTATTTTTTTTTTTTGATATGGCAGTGTGTTATTTTTTTGAGCCCATAAGTCTGGCATTGGTTGGCACCTGTCTGGGCTGATCTGACGTTAATCATCTGGGTAATAACTTTCTTCAAATGGCTTTTGATTTCGATTTTCTTCATCATCATCGTTACCAGGTGACTTGCTGATGCGTTTTGTCGCCCCACTGATAGGCTCTGTGCGTTGATTGAGCCCCCTTCTTATCAAGACTAGACTAGAAGCGGACAGCGACAGAGACAGAGACGGAGACCCAGACGGAGATCAATTCCTTATCATTTTTGTTGAGAGTCAGATCGTGGAACGAAACAAATGACTTGCCATTAAAACAGACGCTTCTTGTCTGGGGCACAGTGATCTCTGTGTATAATTAGATTTAAATAATGTGCTTTAAATGTGCGCTTTTTATAATTTTTATGATCCTGTGCCAAAACAAAACAAAAGTGAATCCGGTCTGCATCTAAAGTGTTTTCAAAACAAATGCTCAATGGGCCAGACTACTCACAGATAAAGCAGAATCAGTATCACAAATAAAGTTGTCTAATTTAATGGCCTATAAATATGTAATTGCTTCAAAGTTGGCTTATAGATTTCATACTAATCATAGTAATAATAACATTTCGTTAAGTACCAAGTCGGCTTTTTATTCGTAAAGGTCATGGAACTAATTAAGTGAATCTAATTTAATGTTCTTCTCTTGATAGTTTTGAATTGCATAACCAAAATTTTTTGTTTTTGTTTTATAGTGCATACTTTTAGGGGCTCGCAATTAACTCAAAAGAAATGGAAAATATTTTGTTTTAGAGATTTAATAGCCTTACTTTGTGCAATGGAAGAAGTTAGAAACAGAATATGATATAGAGGATACTACACTGAAAAAGAAGTTGTAAAGAGGCAGGAGGATATCGAACTGGACACATTGGTGGGGAGTCGGCAACGCCAATGTAGGACAAACAAATCATAGAAAAATTCTCACTTGCCTTTTTTCATGCTGTCAAGTAAAAGGATTCTTCACATTTATTTTGACAAATATCTAAAACAATGAATATTCTCTAAGATTTAATAAAATACGTTGACTGCTTGACCTCGAACACACACACTCGAACCACAAATTTTTTTTTTTTTTCATTTTTTATACAATTTTTCCCAGGAAAACTTCCAAACTGCCAACAAACAAAAAAGCTTTTCTTTTTCGACTGATCGTTCCTTTATGATATAGTAGTCCGAATCTTATTGAGCAAGATCTAAATAAAATTTCTTTTAGTATCAGCATGTGCCCATTTTGGGTTATTTATATAAAAAAAAAAATTGGCTAATGTTACTTTATAGATTCAGTTTTGCTAATTTTCTGAACTTAAGTGATATTATTATTGGGTAGAACTAAACCAGAGGTCAAGAATGGTCTTTGGTAAGGAGCCTGTGTATACGTTGGCACAAAGGAACACTTTGCAAGATAGTTAATACGAATTTTTATTCCAAATCGTTATTTCTTTGCCCATTCTCAGTGACAAAAGAAAACAAAAAATCTAATTAAAATTACGACATAATTTTAAGTAGGTAATAAAAATTCTTGCAACACTTTACCAATTATACATTTACTTTTTATTGTATATATATAAAATTTGTGTGTTTTCAAAAATCGATTTTCGGCCTGAGCCTTATAAATAGCAGCAGAACAAAGCGATATTGCAGAGAGTGGCTTAAGCATAAATATTATTTTGAAGAAAGCAGTTAAAGATTGATTTTTGGCAAACTCCTAAACGAAAACAGAATGAGAGCCATATAAAGAATTAGATACAGGTTGAGATACCGATATCGATAGCGATGCCGATTCCTAATTAAAATAATTGCGTAATTTATTGTACACATTAACTTCATATACATTGTACATTATTATTTATTTATTATTTATATATATATATATATAGAGATTTAGGTATATATTAGGTATATATTCTTTTATAGATTTAATAATTGCTTCTGATGTGGAAGTTGTCCCAGCAATTTTGGTCTAATGAAGCCCATTTGTATGTGTGCTGGTGGACGGAATCTAGCTATTTGAGAGAAAATGTTTCTTTGTGACTGAAATTCCATTTCTTTTGTGACTTGAAATTTGATGACCATTGATTGATTGATTGTGTTACACATCAAATTTCCATGGGAGGGGGAGGGGGGGGGGGCTTTATATAACGATTACTTACTAGAACTAAGTACAACATACATACACAATTACATATATATCAAATACAAATACAAAATAGTACATACAAGTCTTCCCAGCTCCATTTGTTCTAGACTACTAACACACACATGCGACTCGCTCGTTTCCTAGCTACAACTTAATAACTACTAGCTACTGCATCCTGCATCCTTCTAAATTTCATCTTGACCCAATGGCTAACCCAAGCTATCTCTTCGGCCTAGTATCTGCTCGGTGGCTGCTGATTGGTATCCTTATTCTGTTTCTTATTCATATCCACCTGAGCAGTTGCCAAGTAATTGGAGCCCTCCAAATGCAGAGTGCTCTGTCTGTGCGAGTTTCGTATAAGGCAGAAGGTCGATAGCAGCAACAGGGCCACACCCAAGGCAACCATGCCCACCATCAGGACGACGCGTATCTTTGGCGGAATGTGCTCGGCAAAGCGCATCAGATCGGTAACCTCATTGGGCAGCATATCGATGCCCTCTTCGAACCATAGAATGGGGAAGATAATGTCTGGGAAATTGGCCACCTGTTTGATGTCAAAGACCTGGCTGACAGCCAAGTTGATTTGGATACGTGCCCGCACGCGCAATGTGGTTCCCATTTTCTAGAAAATAAAAAAGAGCAAGTAGAGAGTTTAGGATGATGGCCGTGGATGAGGCTAATGGGAAAGGAGAAGCTTACAGGTTGCACATCGAAGAAGAATTGATGTTTCTCTTTCATGGGTGGTGATATGCCCTCCACTTGAGTTCTCAGACTGTCATCGGCCAGATAGAAATGCGGGAAACTTAGCATGATGGGGGAATCTAAGAGAAGAATAAGATTTCAGAGATAAATGCCACAAGTTCTACTCCTGTTGCAAGAACAACTCACCATATTGACACAGGGACACATTGAACAAGCCATTGGGCGAGCATGATGGCTGTCCGGCCGGGCAGTAGCACATATTTTCGGGATGACGATCAACATCTTGGAATACCCATTCTGGGGGAGTGTAACGGAATCCGGGCACCTCATTGCTGGTCATAACCTCCTTTTCGAACACCAAAGGCAACAGGCGACACAGATCCTTGTCGTAGACATGGAGAATGCGATTCTGTTCGATGTGAGGTGGGAAAATGGAGCCATCTGTGCCATTCAAACGATTGCATTCCTCCGAAGTCCAGTGCGGCAAGTGGGTACGACCATTGAATTTATCGATAATACCATATTTGGTAATGTCATCCACGCCAGTGTTCACTGTAATGCGATCGGGTGAGGTGCCATTTTTGCCATAGAGCAAACCAAACTCTTCGTAGGGCAATTTCTGTTCCTTGGGCACCACATCCTTGGCCAATTTGAGCAAAGGATCCTCATAGCCCCAAAGCAATTGACCCACCGAGACCTGAACGAATGGTTTGATCTTCAATATGTCCATAATACTGGCCATGGCCAAGCGTAGGAATCTGATATAGAACGAGTTTTGAGGGGTTAACAATTTGCGTTAAATTGCGCAGTGCGATTAACTTACCTGGCGGCATGTTTACTCTGTGAAGTGGCACTCAACATGGGAATATTGGGCACTATGACCACATCGTCTTCGGGTCCCACTGACAAATCTTCACGGAATGTGTAGATTTTGCGTAAATTGTAACTCAAAGTTCCATTGTCGTTTTCCACTATGTTTACCTTTTCCCAGGTTTCGCTGCAATGGCAAACAATGACAACAATCACACATTAAATGCTGGATCAAGTTCAACGTCAACTCTCTTCTTACCTATAAACATAGGGACCCACTTCATCCACAATGGCCTTGGAGCCATTGCTTAGAAAATCATCGGCATTGGTCACATTATAGACATATAAACTAATTCGTGGCTCAACTGGTGGCTTGGCCCACCAGCCAAAGGTTTTAGCTCCTGGCCGTAGGGCGACCATACGATCGACAATTGCATTAATTAAGACTGAAAATTCACATGCCACGAGAATGCCGCCAATTATTAATATGGAAGCAACGGCAATTGTGATCCCTAAAATAAGGCAGAGAGAGAGAGAGAGAGAGTTGAATTAATTTTTTTAGGCATAAATTATAGTTACATCACATACAAAACAATGAGTCAACTGACGCCATACCCTATACTCCCCCTCCTCCTAGGCACAATGAAGGTGTCGATTAGACCAAAACACAAATATTTGAATTGAACGTTTCAATGGTTTCTCGGTTTTCGTCAAACAATCTCGATAATTGAGGAAAAATATACTTTTAGCGTTGAAGTGAGATCAATATTTATTTATACTAACTCACAGAATGAATCATTATTAAGTATTTTTTTAAAATTATTTTTGTTTTGTTTCTAACTAGAGAATCTTTAACTAGTTGTTGACCTTTTGCTCCTTTAACTTTATTATAAATTGCTTTGACTCAACTGCTGCAATTAGACCCCTTAGTTAGTTGGATTAATTTATTTAAAAAAAAAAAAAAAACTAGTAAATCTAGTTATAAGAAACATCTAGTTCTATTATTAACCCCCTTTTTTTGCTTCTTTAGAAATTCCATATTACACATTACACATGTAAAATGTATTTTAACTGAATCATCAAATATAGAAACGCTGCCGTTTGCACATTTAGAGACCTTGAAAATGGAAACCAAAGTCAATTGCGAATTAAAAAAGAGGCTTTTGAAATGGAAACTAAAGTAAATTTGTTGTTAATTAAAAGAAAGAGTTGAGTTATTGAATTTGGTGGTAATTTTAGAAATTTTAACTCTAATATAACTTATATGCTTATAAGGTCAGAAAAGGTGTCTATAGACGAGGCTTTGACTGATCTTTGGATTTATTTTTCTATATATTCTTAAGGTATAAGCTGGCAAAAACCCCTTTCCCTGGGGAGGTGGGGTAAATACATGTCAATAGTTAATATTCCTTTTATGATGCACAGCTGCTTTCTTTTGCGTTGCACAATTGGAATACCTAATCCGTTTATGAGTATTGAAAATGGTTTTTCCTACATATACTTTCAATAGAATCAATTAGAATTTTTAATTCTTAAAAATACCAGTCTAACCAGTCATCAACCCATCAGTTCCAGTCACAGCCAGGCCATTAGGAAATAATAATGAAAACAAGAAATAGGCGGCATGTGGAGTTAAATCTAACTAAATTCTTGGTAGTTAGTATAAATACTAACCAATACAATAGTTATTTGCGTTTAAGCATGCGATTACCAAGTTTTAGATATTAACAAAATGCTAATAATATTGTAATCCAGACGGAAATGCTTAGAGCCAAGGAATGTGGTCTATATCAGATCGAGAAACCACATAACAAATGGCATCTAACATATCATAACAAGTTATGGCGATTATGAAGTAAGTTTTAGCTTCCTATAAACTATAATTTTTGCACTTGAAAACTGCAGAAAAGAAGTAATTTTTATTAGCCTTGTTTAACCTTTAAATTAAGCACTTGAAAGTCAAAAATTTATTATGACTCCATAACTTTTGTTATACAGATCAGTACTGGTTTAATATAACGACTCTAAACTTTGCTCTTCGTATCTAAAAAAAAAAAACACCTTGAATTTAATTGTGTTTTGAAAACTTTGATGAATCATCTTTGAGTCTTCAAATCACATGGAATCCTTTTAAAATTAAACGTAACTTATATATTAACTTCTGGAATATTCCCCTCCATACGGATACTTACACCATTTTCTCAGATATGTGGAGGATAGTTTTGTGCACAGTTTATGTTTGGGGCCATTCATGATGATGAGGCGGAGGTTGAGCTAGTTTATGTTTTTTTTTTTTGTTTTGTTTTTGTTATTGTTTTTTGTGTGGCTCAGAGTTAACCACCTTGTAGTTGTTGTTGCTGCTGCTGCTGCTGCTGTGGATGTTGATGTGAACTATAAAAAACAAAATAAATTATGGATATTAAAGCAATAATACCGGTTAAATTATCGTAGATCTAGAGATCGAGAGGAAAGTTCTAAAACGACTTTGACTCTGGAATTAAAACTGTTTTACTCCTCTCACATACACAGAGAGAAAAACTAGTAAGTCAGAGATAAAGTGAGACCTCAAAATGATGTGATATGTCAGGGAGTCGTATGAAAGATTGTGCTAAAAACATACTTCCTAATATGATAAGTAATACTACTTAGAATGCCATATTTCCAAGAAGAAAGTGTTATGTTCAATTCAAGTGTTTTAGCATGAACTGATAGGAAAAATATAGAAAAAGTGTTGCTAGTCTTTAGCTGTGGTGGAATCGGCATCACACAATCCCTCCTAATCACAAATGATGCCTTATCTTCTGTTGGATGGATGGGGAGGGGAAAAAACGTGACTTGTTGTTCTCAGTGTAGCATGTTGCGTATACATATATAATGTCATATTGTATTGATGTTTATGAACTTGTTGGAACGATGAACGACAACGACAACGACAGCAACAATAACCAGATGAAGCCCCCCAACAACAACAACAAAGATTTCTGGGCGTGTTGGCCTTGAGCTGTTTTATGCTCTTCTTGTTTTTGCTTGAGTTGTTGCTGTTGCTGTTGCTGTTATTAACCGATTTTGATCTTGTTGTGTGTGTTGTTGTCGTCTCCCGCAGAACCTTCAAGTCAGCGGTAATTAGTCAAGTCAGCTCAATTCTTGCAACCGGCTAAAAAGAAAAACAAAAAAAAACCTCAAAGCTGACAATGAGAAGCACATATAAAGGGCATTTACTTTGCTCAAAATATGAATTATGGCTGGCGCATATAGCCATATAGCCTTGCCTTAAAATCGCTTGTCAGTCAGCCAGTCAGACTCAGACTCAGGGCAATTAAAGCATATTTAATGGCCAGGCTCTCCACACTGGCCAATAAATATATTTCGGTAGAAGATATGATTAAACCTTGACCGAGGCCAAGGGGTTTTGCGCTTTTGACAATTGCAGTCAGGTTTCATAATTAATAATAAATGCCTATACCACCACCAACAACAACAACAACAATGACAACAATATTTGTGTATATTGTTAATGGTTTTCATACGCTTTGGCAATATTATCAGGCTGAGCACGACCAAACAATAGAAATTTCAACAAAATTCAGATACAGATTGATGTATATATTTTAATGGCCTCGCACAATTGCATATAAATGAGCGATTATATTTGCAATATCTTTGCTTAAAACTGATAAGATCGCCAACGATTATAGCCAAACTGTCGTCTCCTATGAATATGGCGGAAATATCTTTCAAGCAAATTAAAAGACACACAAAAAATTAAAATGTTTACGCTGATTCTCTACTCTCTTCTTTTGACTTAATTCTAAATTTTAAACTTTGTACTTTGTACACACACGCACACTCGCACAACACAGACACACGCTTGGTATTTTATTTTCAATTTTATTTCATTTTTTTTTTTTTGTATTTGTTTAGAGTTTAACTCTCTGAAGGTCGTTAACGTTGCCTCGGTTCGTCCAAACTGGCAAAAAAAAAAAAAAAAACACACACACACAAAAAAGCACAAAAAAACAATATATAAAATTTGTGTGTATATATAAACCGACCGATTGTCAGCCCATTGTGATCAGTTTTGGATGCCTTCCATGCTTATTGAATACCAATTAACTCTAATAATTATCATTTTTGTTATTGTTGTTGTTGTTGCTGACATTCTGCACGCAGAGAGGCAGACAGACAGTGAGACCCTAAGCCGAAATTGAAACCACAATAAATCAGTTAAACATTTTATTTTCAAGCTGTTCATGGCCCATTAGGCCATTGAATTTGTTTCTAGACGAAATGTGCAGTTTTTTTTGCTTTGTTTTTATAGTTCAAGTGTGGCTAAAGAGTGGGGGGAAAAGGCGACGACACACACACACACTTAGCAAATAACAAATGCATTTGGAATCAAAGTCTAAAGATTGCAAACTCAATTTGTTGCATAAGTACTCTGGAGCTAAATGAAGCTTATCAGCAAGAAAGAGAAACAATAAATCCAGTCATTTGCCATATTACAAAGTCTACAAAGAGAGATTTCAATATCGTGAAATTGACCTGATTTCGACATATTTCAAGATAAAAATGATATAAATAAAACATATGCTAAGTATGATTGTGTTTAAGAGTTGAAAGAAAAATAAATTTCAAGTCATTCTGATGGGCACTTTTTAAGATATGAATGTGTTTAGATAATTCAGAACTTCGATAAAAGTTTTTCTTTTGAAACCAAACCAAACACTCATCATTATATTATATGCTCTTTTTCCTATTTGGTCTATAGACGTCATTAAAAAAATGTTGCGTATTTTGGCAATTGAATTAACCATTCAAGACATGAAAATGCTACAAGCTTGCCTGCCATAAGCGTGATTGATTGGAAAAATTAATGTTCTTAAGTGAAATTAATATTAACTGCCTCATTATAGAAAATATTGACTGCC
This sequence comes from Drosophila nebulosa, assembly GCA_024703675.1. Lineage (NCBI taxonomy): Eukaryota > Metazoa > Arthropoda > Insecta > Diptera > Drosophilidae > Drosophila > Drosophila nebulosa. The sequence continues at coordinate 6,729,976 of CM045725.1, read as the reverse complement.
TACTTTTTTTTGTAATTGAATACAGATATAATTATATATACAATATTGACTACTATTCAATTAGATAAATAATAATTAAAGTCAATAAGCCTGAAGTGAATTGAACTTAAAACAAGTCGTCAGTTAGTCAGTAGCAAGAATCTTTGTCTTTGTATTCAAATCTACACATATTAAATTTAAACAAAATCTTATTTAAATAAGATTTTCTCGTTATTGTTCGAACCTGTTTTACGATTTGTTTAAACAAGATTTAATTTAAAGCTCTGATAATAAGATAAATTAAAATATATCTGAAAAGAGTTCCAAGTAACGTGAAGATTGTTTTCTAGTTTCGCTTCTTACTTTAGGAAACTTTTGGTGTCCGAGTAAACTGAAGATAGTATTTCTTAACTTTAGCTTGGTAGTCTATTGCTAAAATCTTAAACAGATCAGTCAGTTTGAACTCTCGTCTAAAAAATAAGTCAGCTTAAAGGTAAACAGATTCTATCAGAGGCAAGTTTCTCTCTATTATCTCTTTATATACAAAGTAATTGGAGCTAGTTTATCAGTTGTTAGATCCTGTTTTCAATACGGAACACATTGACGATGCATAGTTAGCCCACTACTAACTTAAAGTTAATATCTGTCTATAGCTAACGAGTTTCCGGCTCGGTCTCGGCCTAGGGTAATTAAACACCTGATAAGTGGCCATATATATATGTACACACATATATACATATATAGATCTCTCACTCGTTAAAGTCGAAGACCCTTCACTCAACCTTCACTCAGTTTGAAATACGAATCTCTCTCTGATTTCGTTCGTTTCGAGAGTGTTTCAAACACAAAAAAAAAAAAAAATTTGATGCCTGACGCCTTAAGGTATGCCACACATGATCCCCGTAAATCAGATAAACAAAAAAAAAAAACCACAAACTCCATCGGCTTAAATGAATGGTCAAAACAGCAGTTTTGGAATTCCTAAGAAATTCGATACTGATGTAATACATTTCAGGCTTTTGGCTTTTGGCTATTCCTACACATACATACACACATACATACATATATATGTTAGCTAGTCTCGAAATTGTAGCTACTGATTTTGCTGTTGTTGTTGTTGTTGTTGTTGTTATTGCTGCCGCTGCTGCTGTTCAATTAACAGTTGTGTGGTTTATTATTATTATGGTTTTTTTTTTTTTTCTTCTTTTCCTAGTCGTGAAATCAGTTTAGCGCTTTTGCTTAGACAGAATCGCTATTTCAATAGAAATTTACTTTCTAAACACATGTAGTGAACGCATCATCTCCGGCACCGACACCGACCACCGACTCCAAGTCTCGTCTTCAACTCTAGGTGTGCTACTACCATGTGAGAGATAGACAGACAGTCAGACAGACAGAGAGATAGACATAATTTCACTGTGTTTAAATGTTGCACAAATAAATATACATAAATACATGCTGGCTGGCTGGCTGCTACTTAGTTTAAACAATTACCCTGACCCAATTTTACAGCCACTACCGACTGTGACACTGGCCGGGCCAAAAAAGAGCCAAGTATTTTCGGTTGCCAGGCTACTCTACTCTACCGACTACTGAATGGCAACTGGCCTGGCCTGTGTTGCATTTGATAATACAATATATATAAAAAAAAAAAAGGCGAACATAACTTGTCAATGGCGTGACACATGCCGCTTGATGTGGTTCATCTTGCTCTAGAGTAGGTCAGTTGTTTATGGTAATTACAAAGAGAGTGGAAATGTGTCAACCCAAGGGCCAAGACAAAGCTAAGCAATTGTCGCCTCTCGTCATCGCCATTGCCACCAACCACCAATCCAATCATCATCTTCATCTTCATCTTCGTCATCGTGAAGCGGCAGAGTCGAAAGGCTTTGAAACCTTTTTAATATTTTTTGTTGCTTTGGGTTTTTTTCTCTCTCTCTTGTAAATTTTAAAGACTGTGTGTTTATTTTATATATAAATTAATTTTTTTTTTTCATCTTTGGTGGACTTTTATTTTTTATCTTCATTTTGTGTGTATGTTTTTTTTTTGTGTTTTTAGCTTTTATTTCGTTTTAAGCCGTTGCTTCGTTGGCACAACTGCACAGCAAATTTCACTTTTTCCACATAAGTAAACTCATAAAAAACTATGCACGTACATGCGCTTTTTGTTACTCATTTTGTGTGTGTTTTTTGGTTTTTGGTTTTTGTTTTTTTGAAGCCAACACAACAGCCACACAAACAACCTTTAAGCATAATTCAATGATTTTCCGCTTTTGAGCGCAGTTAAAAAAAAGTCTTTCGAGAAAATCGTTTCATTTGGCTGACTGAGCCCCAGCCATCATTATCATCATCATCAACAACAATTCGAAGGGTTTTGCAATAATGCAACAGCAATCGCAGCTTATCAATCTATGAAATGAAAAACTTTAATTTTTACTCAATCGAACTATCAATCGATAGGTTTGGATGTGATTGGATCTTGGAATGCGGCTGAATGCAGACACTTGTTGAAATCAAAAGAGACCAACAAAACCACAAATGGTTGGTCGGTTGGTTGGTCGGTTGGTTGGTCGGTTGGTTGGTTGGTTAGTTGCTTGGTTGGCCAGGCTAAACCGCATTAGGCATTTCAAAATAGTAGTTAAATTAACACAAAGACACTCACTCGAACAGGCACACACCAAACCACACACACTCCACACACGCACACCTCTTATAGCTCGACTCACAACTCGACTCGAACTCGCGAACTCCAATTCGAACTCGAACTCCTCCTCCTACTACTTATATAGAGAGGTATATAGAGGCTTGTGTTGCATATATATATACATAAATATATATATCTTTTAAAATTCTTAAAAGCAAACAATTTCTCGTACCGTCACCGTCAACGACTTAAACGCCAGCAAAGCCGCTGATCAACTGAAAACTCACAAATCGGAAAAAGACGTTGAAAGATGTCTGTCTCTGTGTGTGTGTGTGTTTGCCCGCTTAGAGACGGGCGAAAGCTCCGCTACACCTGAAGCTCGGTTTCAAATTGAACGTTGCGACAACACGAGAAAAAAAACCAGATAAACAGGTAGAAAAAAATAAAACAACTTAAACGGCCAAAACGTCGTCACAAAACACTACAGAAAAGCGAGAGTAAGAGCTTCCACACACATACACACACACACACGACTTTGTCTCTGACTTCCAACTCGACTCCGACTTCGGGAGCTCCAACAATATTTTTTTTTTGGGGTGGTGCAGCAGCGCGCTGGCGATCGACAGCATAAAAAGCTTTTAGTTTATTGCATTGATAAAAAGCTGCAAAGCTTTGTATTTGTTTGTGAAACAAGTTTGTTGCCTTGCCTTGTCTTCGCCTTGCATTGAAGTCTTTCGTTTTATGCTGCACCAAAACTGATTATGAATACCCTAAGAATTCGAGTATATTCATTTGACTCTAGTAGTTTGAATATTTTCTTAAGCGACTAAGTTTATAAGAAGTAAATTAACTAAAGAATATTTAAAAAAAAGAAGCTACAAAAAGTCCAAATCGGTTTACCATATAGACAACCTTTTTTTTATTGTTTTGTTTAAGAAAAGTTACATAATAAATTATAGTTTTCTAAATGACATAACTTTGAAATAAGTTATAACTCGAAGAGAATTATTGTTTCATGCCTATTTAAAAGATCTAAGCAGAGAAAGTCGTGTGGCCTGAACCCTGAACTACACAATCTTAAGTTAACAAATGTATATATATTATTTTTTTCGCCATATATTGTATAAGATATCATCATTTTGAAGTGTATAAACAATTCGGGGCAAACTAAATCCCGCCTAAGCCCTGTTTATTATGCTGGAGTTTCAAATGACTCACTTTTATTATCATTATTATTATTATTATTATGGTTGGCTTTTGTTGTTGTTTTTGCTGTTATGGTGTTAGTGTTGTTTACTACATACATACATACAACATAGACATACATAGATATATGTGGGCATATATTGTAAGATTTGCGAAACTTTTAAACGACAAGAATTTAGGCAGAAAACTTGACAGCTCTCAACGAATGCCACAAAATGGTTGTATTTATTGTTAACATTGCGCAAGGTTACTGCATTTGCATTTCCATTGGCCTGCCTGCTTTTGTGCAACTATCGGAAACTATTGAAATAGCTGAAAACTTGTTGCTGTTGCTGTTGCTGTTGCATCTGCAATGTTTATTGTAAATTCTTGATAATGAGTGAGCCATTGAAACGAAGAGAAAACAGTTTCCCCATTCAAGCTAAGTTAAGATTTTGCTCTGATTCATTATTGGAATTCCTCAAGATCTTTGAATTGATTGAAAGTCAGGTGTTTCCCCCCCTCTAAGTGATTAGAGTTTGCTTTTTCCAGTTGACGGTATTTTGTGTTAAGTTTAGATTTACACTTAGGGAAAGTCACGGAAAAAAACACATTTTTGTGGGAGTAAAAAATGATTAATCATACTGAAGAATTCAGATCTTTATTTTATACAATAATTTTAAAAATCTCTCCAAAAATAGCCATCTTCAACTTGGAATCCATTGATTTAGGATGTTTCTTAACTATTTTACAATATTAATCCACGACTTAAGGGCCGCTTAATGCCGTTATGACCCTTCCGTAAGCCTCTTCTGTAAACCTTCCTCCTTCCGAAAATTTAAAAATTTGTTCGCTTATCGCTTTGGTTCTCATATTCGTTTTATACCATTTTCCTTTAACCAAAACCATTCATAGGTTATTTTTTTTAGGTTTTTTCCGATTTTTGTATCAGATAAATATGAATTATAACCTTTGAAGCTGTATGCTAAATTACTTCTTTATAGATAACCCTGCGTATATGGAAGGTAATTAGGGGAGTAGGAAGGGGACTTTAGGGGAGTAGGAAATTTTAAGAAATATATTTTTTCAACGGCTAATTTTTTTTTAATGAACTAATTTTTTAAAATGCTTTACGCCTCAAATTTCCTCAAAAAAGGGGCGACATTTGGTAAATCTGGCCTTGCCTGTACGTATTATAGAACAATATTCTCTCACATGAAGGACTTTTAGGAATATTATGAAAAATGTTTAACTTGTATGGAATCAGTTCTTAACTTTTATAGTGTTTACGAGTATTTACCAAGGTGCTTATCAGCTCTAATCTTTACATGTTGGTTCAATTGGTAATGAACGAAATGGTAAAACCTTGCCATACAAAAAACTATAACATATTTGATGACATTCCCATTGATTTATTGACCATTTGGAAGGTAAACGAAGACATTTTACGCCTTAATTTGTTTGTCATTCATCACCAAGTCTCTAATTTTTACAACAACCGACAACTGAAATGAACAACATCAACAACAACAGCAACAACAAGTAGCCTTTGCATGCCAATAAGGCTAACCGGGTTGCATGTGATCGACCTTTATGCCATGTCGGGTTAGTACAAAATGCCGCATTTAGTTTAATGATGCAATAAAAGCAAAAAAAAAACAAAAACAAAAAAACAAGTATATAGTAGATATGTAAATTTTTTGAAGTGGCGTGCTATCAATTGACCCCCAACCCCCCCGCCCAACTGTCACCTCAGACGAAACCAGTTCAATGTAATTACAACTTACGATAGAGAATATTAAAGATATCCATCATTCGATCATCTTAGAGAGGCATATCAAAACCAATTTCTTTTTTTTTTTTTTTGTTTTTGAAATTTTTTATGGTAGAACAGAGAATTTAAATATTATTGTTTTGAAAACTTGTCATTTGAGGCACTGATAACGTAGATAAGTCTATAGTGGGGAATTGTTTAAATTGAGAGCACTTATTGTTAGTTGACTGACTGATTGTGATAAGGTACACAATCTAAGAAGATAACCAGAGAATGCCAACTATTGACCCATTGGGGAATTTAACTCACCACAAGAAGAATTTATACTAATGTATAACGATCTATATATACATATGTATAATACTAACGCAATTTTCTGTTAACCAGAGTGCACATTGAAGTAGACTAGGGCTTAGATTGACTAAATGGCCACTTAAACTGTCAAAGTGTCTTTTAAATACTCAGTAGTCAGCATTTCTCTATAGATATACACTGGCAAATATATATATAGTTTATTGTCAATGTCAATATTTACCGAACGGAGAAAATTGCTTTTACCCCGCCCGTCCCTTCGATCAACTATTATATGGGTACACGAAATTATTTATTCATTCAGCATCGAATCGAAACGAATTGCAAAGTTCATGGAGGCTATCATTTTAGTTTCGAACAATAATGATGCAAATGCCGGGCTATATACGCTGGGTACATAAGTACCATATAATAATCTAAAGTAAATAGCACACATATTCTATATATGTATAATGACTGATTAATCGGTAAACTCTTGACTAAACTGATAAATGCCTGAGCATACTTTTGCGTACAATCAAACAAGCAAACTGAGAAATCCCATTGGGTTCAATAACTTGACTTTATTCGTTTCTCGCGTATTTTAATCAGCTATTTCACACTCCATTCCCCATATCTGTATATATGTATATATACACATATTTGCCTGTATAAATCCAGATTGAGCATCTCTTGCTTTTTTTCTCTGTGGAAGATAATGCATTTAAAAATACTTCTATAAGAATCGCAAACAAAACAAAAATCAAGAAATAAGAGCATCACACAAACATTTCATTTATCTATTTACATATATACTATGTATATACCTACACATATACATGCATACATACATACATAGGTACTTTGTGTGTTTAGTGCATTTAATGTACACAGAGAGAAATCGTATGGGGTTTCAGTTAATTGATTGAGTCAATCATTGTCACAAGAAAACAAAAGCATTTACTTTAACTGAGACGTAGTTTCTTTTGTACATTCAATGCTAATTAAATTGTTTTTTACTTTTACCCTTTTGTAAGTAATGTTAAGATTACACTGAAGAACTAAGAAATTACGTTTCAGGATGCTTGATAAAGTTTATTTTCTTAAGACAAGATTCAAGAAAAAGTATAAAACGTAATTACTTTTAAGATGTTTCTTTATCCATGAACATTTCCCAAAGTGTATTTTGAAATTTATAGAACTAGGTTATTATTTTCTTTTTGTGTTTCATCATGGTAGATGAATCTTGACCTAGATTTAATTTTAATAGGTTGAAAATGAGCTTTAAATAATAGACTTTTTCAAATACCCCAATATTTTTTTTTTGATAAATTTTTTTAACTATTGGTAAAGTTAATAAAATCAATAGAATTAAAATAGAGAAGAACCTAGATACCAATATACTAAAAAACATTTCAAATACTAGAAAAAATCAAAACAGATTTTAATTAGTTGATGTATATTTTTTTATATTAAGATAGTCAGTTTCGGAAAATCTTTCTTAGTGTGAAATAAGAGGATTAAGATATGTTTCCTTTAAAAACTTTCTTAGTCAGGACTTGTAGTTTGGATTTGTAATTTTTCCAAAACTTTTTCAAAACTTGTAATTTGCAATACTTTTTTTCAGAACTACTATTCGTTGAAACTTCAACCATAAAAATAAAAAAAAATTTTACTTGGTTCTGGATAGTTTAAAGAAATCTCTTTAGTTTTATCGATTATTACCTTGACATGTTTGTAAACTAATCTAACACGCACTTTGCTTTTACATTTCTTGCAGTGTATAGATCACTTGGGGACTTTGATTGAGAGAAAATGTGACGGAGTGAAGCAAGTTTGTGTTGTTGCTGTCGTTGTTGTTCTTCCATCACAATAATAATACTAATACGATAATAATGAAACAACTGCGAGCAGATTGCTTAAACGTCGCCGACGCTGCCGGCACAGCAACAGCAACAGAATGAGAAGGAGCAACAGCAGCAGCAGCAACAGCAACAACTTTGTTGACGATAGAAATGATTGGGGATGCTACGTATAAAATATTCCTAAAGAGAGCTCCAACGGGAGAAGAAAGCAAGCTTTGTTCCTTTGTTTTTTTTTTCCTGAACTGATCCTCCCGCGTCTCTCGTTTGATGATTACATTTTTGCACTTTGCGTTGTGTTGTGCCCACGGCGGACACAGAAAAAAAGACGGCTAGGCAAAGGCTAGAGCTATAGCTACATATACAAAAAAAAATCGTCTTATCAGTAGCTTGTTGGTCGCTTTTTAGTCTGGTGGCCGTCGTTGTTGTGCGCGTCGCAGTAACAACTTGTTTGGTGGCCAGTAAAGTCAATCTGTACGCAACTGGAAGTGAATCAAAAGTGACCACAAAAAAAAAACAAGAGAAAACAATTCAAACAAAATATTACAAAAAAAAAGAGAAGAAAGTAAAAATAAAATTCGAAATCTAATCATAACCATATGTAGGTTGCCCTGCAATTCCGCGTTAGCATAGTATATACTCCATATAAATATATACTTATAAAAGAGATAAAGCTTTATTAGCCGTAATCTAACTTGGCCCGGGCTGCTACTAATCACAATCCGTAATAAAACAAAAGTTGCCAAAAAAGTAGCAAGAAATACAATTTCTACTTATGTACGTAAAGTTGATGTAAAAACTAAGCCTAGAACTAAAATAACTTTTAGCCAAGACGGAATAAAAGTGCATTGTGAAAAAGAGATAGTGAGATAGAGAGAGAGACTGAGGCGGAGACAGAGAAAGAGCGCAAAACCAGCTCCGCAATCAAAACAGAAACAAGAACAACGACAACAGCAACAACAACAGCAGCAACAGCAACGATCGTGGATAGAGTCAACAAAACAAAGAAGCAAGGCGAACAAAGACCCACAACAAGACTGGAATCAAGAACGGGAGCAGGAGAGATACATTTACTACAAAAATCATCAGTCAGATACAAGTGTGTCGCAGCAGCATAAAATATATACAATAATCAGCAACAGTAGCAGCAACAACAGTGCAGCAACTTAAAATCTCTCTCATTTTCTCTCGCTCTCTACAAATACGTAAAATAACCACAAAAAAAAAGGCCAAATTTGTTTTGTTAATTAAGACGCCAAATGTTTGGCAGTCATTCAAAGTGCAGCGCGAGAGCGTATCCAACTGTATATCCGGAGTATCGGTGTGCCAACGTGTCTGTGTTTGTGTGTGTAAGTGTGCCTGAGTGCGGGGGTGCTTGAGTGTTTCATTTCCATTTCGGTTCAAGCGAGCCGCGAACTCTCTCTGTGTCTGGCTCTCTCGTCCCCATCTAAACAGCTGTGGCTGATAACAGTTTTTTTTTTTTTTTTGGGTCTTTTCAAGTGCATGTGCTTAGCTCCCGCTCACTCTGTCTCGTTCACTCACACTTGTGGTGCTCTTCCATTGAGTTATCAGTCAATGGCTTTCAAAACTCATCAATTGGCCACATTTGGAAATTAAAAGATACAATTTTATTTTTAAATTGAGCATCTTTGATTTAATTTAGAGAAATCTTTACCAAAAGGTACGTGTAATCTATTAAAATGTATAAATAAAACACCAAAAACACGTTTTTACAATATTTTTGTTTGTCATCAAATATCAAATTTAAGTCGCAATTTCTGTTTTCGAACTATCAAAACAATTTTTGCTCAGTCAGCCACAGTAGAGAAAACAAAATATTAATATTTTTCTAATGAGTTAGAAAATTTGTAGGCCATAGAAGAGATCACACGTAGCCCAAGATTTAGAAAAAAATATCTTTAACCAGAGAGAAGTAGAGCTATTGATCCCCAAGTAAATTATGAGAAAATGTACAAATGAGTTAAATAATGCTTAAAGAATCGCTTTTGAGTATAATTTTCTTAAACCTTGTAACTAACAATCATTAATTTATATTTCCTTATGGAAGAGAAGTAAAATTTTAAGGAAAAAGTGAATCTTAGACAAATCGAATTGGCAGTAATAAGTTGGCACATAAAATTGAAGAAATTTTTAGAACACAACTATAAAAAAATACTCTATTATGTGTATAAAAATATTAAGTCTAACTTTTTTATTAACTTCTAGAAACATTGATATTAGAAGTAATATAAGTTTTTGTCTTTTTTAAACCTGTTAAAATATTGAAAAAAATTTAATATTGCATATAAAAAACTTTAGTGTGATTGAAATCATTTCCGGTGGTATTTGTTTGTTTCTTTGTAAAATATTGGAAATTTTTTTCAATGCCTTTCGCTTATCAATAAAGCCGTTGACCCGATTTCAATCGTTTTGGCAAATCAATATACGTATTTAGTAGGTACATAGAATATTTCCCCCCTTAGCTACAAATATCAACTCTAGATCATATATATACATATATGTATATGTACATATATAAAAATGAACTCGAAACTTATTATTTAAAATAAATAATAAATTGTATGTCATGTATGTATATACATATGTACATACATTGATGTGTACATAAGAGAGACATGGTGCTGATAACACCGATGGTTATTAAATTGTACATTTGTATTTAGACTTTGATTCCAGATTCAGCAGGCAGCATGCCCGAAGCTTATAGAAATCTTTCGAAACCCGCGATTAGTTAGTATTAACTTCTGTAAACGTTCGCATGGTTAACGACCAGCTGAAATCAAGTGGAAAATTCACTAAAAACTAAATACGAATATACAGATATATATGTACATATAATTAAATTTATATAGGGATGCATAGCAGGTACCTGAAGTGAATGAAATTCTCAAAGTGTTCTATATAGTCAATGAACTTTTAAAGTGCGATAAGCCTGTAAAGAAAGAATTATTAATTCAATCCTTTGTCTTACTACTACTAATCGATGAAGAACACGTGTAAAGTTCATTAAACTTATTTAGTTATATAAATATTCGATTTGAATTTTCAGTGTCATGTTTCCACGTGTTGGCTCCAGCCATGAAATGGCACCCCCAGAGGATCTCACAATAACCAATAATCACAATCAGCATAATTATCATCACAATCAGCTACAGCATGTTGTCCTTCAGAACCATCAACAGCAGCAGCAGCAGCAGCAGCATCATCATTCCAATAACAAATCCAAATCCAATACCCTAAACTCTCAGCGTAATGGCATCGGCAATGGTGGGGAACTGAAGTTAACAATATTACAAATGATTTTCGAGGCCTTGGGCTTGCGTAATCAGGCCCAGAACCGAGAGCCAACGTCCAAGGATATTGGCACACTGATAAGTGAGTGAAACTCGAAAGTAATCTCCATTGCTGTGACCTCCAATCCAATTTACATATTCTCCCTTTCAGTGCTGGGCTTTATGTTTCTGCTGTTTGTGATAAGTGTTACAGGGTTTTTTGTAATGTGGTTTACCGAATACTATAATAATACCATGCTGCAGGCAAGTACAACAAATAGAACAAAAAGAAAAGATTAATATTAAAAAACGCAAAGTCTATTTTCTCCACACAGAATCTAGTCTTGGCTAAAGATTCGGATACGGCAAAGACATGGCTAAGTCCGCCATCAAAATACGATACCTTGCTCAAAGCTCACATCTTTCATTATCCCAATATAGAGGATTATCTAGCTGGAAGGGCAGATAAAATCAAAATTGAAGATCTCGGTCCACTTACCTATCAAGAGCATACGGTCAAAGATGAAGTTACTTTCAATGACAACAACACAGTTACTTTTCGAGTAAGTTTTGATTAAACACTCTCAAGCGTACTCTAATGCAATTGCTTAACTTTTCTCTTTTTAGGATCGCAAATCGTATAAATTTCTACCCGAAAAGTCTAGTATAAGTGAGGACCAAGCGGTTCTTGTGCCAAATATTCCATTATTAACGGCGGCTGTGCATGTAAAACGGTTTCATACGTTTGAACGTTTATCAGTTTCATGGATTATTAACCAATATAACGAGCCTTTGTTTAAGAACCTGACCGCAGGAGAGCTGGTATGATTATTATCCGAACAATTTTAAAATTGTAACTATGGATATTTATATTTTGTTTTTTTTTTTGTTAGTTATGGGGCTATGAAGATAAGATCATCAAATTGAAATCCCTGGGAATGGGTAAAAAACGTTTTGGCCTGCTTATGAGCGTAAGTTTTTCAAAGTTCTATTCAATTTAAGACTTTAAGACATTATCATGTCTTTTCTTTATTAGCGTAATGGCACTAGTGTGGATTCGGTGCAATTGAACACTGGAGAATCGGATATCAATCAATATGGGATTATTACACAATTTAATGGCATGCCAGAATTAGGTTTCTGGGAGGGCGACGAATGCAATCGCGTTGATGGTTCTGAGCCGACAATGTTCTCACCAAATCTTCTACAGAATCGAGACACAGTCAACGTTTTTCTGCAGGTTCTATGCCGCAAGGTTCCCTTGCATTTCGAAAAAGAGGAAATTATCTTCAATGATATTGATGTGCTGCGCTATCGCACTCCATTGGATGTTTTTTCACATCCCTCCGAGAATGCGGCAAATGAATGTTATTGCAAAAATGTCGATATTTGTTTGCCCAGCGGTGTAATAAATGCCACACGGTGTTACAATGATGCTCCCATCTTCCCCTCATTTCCACATTTTTTTTCTGGTGATCCTAAATTGTATCAGGATTTCGATGGCATACAACCTGAAGCCGATCTGCATCAGACCTATGCGGACATTCATCCACGGTTTGGAGTTCCCATCAGCGGAGCCTCGCGTGTGCAGATCAACATTATGGTGGATAAGACGCCACTGCTGAGAAGTAAGTGGCATTTAATCAATCAAAAGATACAAAAAAAAAAAACTCACACAATTTTTTAGGGCAAGCTGAACGTCTGAAGAATGCCACTATCTTGCCTTTGATGTGGATTGAGATAACCTCCGGGGAATATTCCGAGGATGTGTTGCATGATATCTATTTCACCACATTTGGCTTGGATGCCATACAATTGGCTCTGAAATATGGCACCCTGTTGATATCGGTTACTTCCTTCAGCCTGATTGTGGCAGGAGTCTATTACATCAATAGCCGACGAGAAGAGCATCTGCAGCATCTTCAGCACAGCAAATCTGCAGCAGAATTGGAGGCCCTCAATAGTGTGCCAAATGGTGGTTTTGGAAATATGATTGTCCAGGTCCAACACATCGATATGCCCGTACCTTTGGCCATTAATCATAAAAGACACGCATCCACGTAGTTGCCATTTAGCTTAGTTAGTCACTTAATTAGGGGCGGGTTAAGCAGAGGGGAAACTGATTTAGTACATTTATGAGATTTTTCGAATTTGCCACGTTTTACATAGTTTTAGTTTAGACATGTAGTAAGAGTCCGCCAGTTACCTTTAGTTTAAGAATTGTAAAGAGATGTGCAATAAACTGTTAAGAATGTTAAATAAAGAGAACAATTTTTATGGAAAATTATTAAATTGGAGGGACAGAACTATCTAAGTTAAGTTTTCTTACTCTAAAAGAATATGTTCTGCAGGTAAGTTTTTAAAGTTTTTTTATGATTTAAACTATGGGAAAAATAAATATTTAATTAGGCTTTTATTTTATTACTAATAGAGTAATGGCAACTCAATCTTTTGTAAAAATGGTCGACAAGCTAATATACTCGACGAACTGGTTGCTTGGGTTAAAAAGGAGAATATGGGACTCCACAGAGACTCCACAAACCGAGTCTTTTTTTTTCCCCCAAGTATATTCTGCACTGTATAACGACAGGATATTCCATAAGTCGGTTCTTTTTACAAACAAAAGGTTGAGTTGGCATTACAATAGACACAGAGGAATCTTAGCACAATTTATTTTTTTTATATAATAATGATATGAATAGTTCTCCATATGTTTATTTGTTTTACACTTTAAACTTAAAACTAAATTGAAGGAATGAATTAATCACAACTAACATTTACACGCACATTTATTGTTGTATGTTGTTTTGTTTTGATTTTATTTTTTGTGTGTTTTGTGTTTAGGCCAAGCCAACGAGTATGTAAAAGACTAGGGGTAAAACCAGATTATCCACCTGATCGGTGAATGCCTCAACTAGAGCCGAATTTAGAGCCGCAAAGATGGTAGCGAACCATTTTGCTTGGGTCATGGCAAGAAGATCAAAGAACTGCATTAGCCAAACGGGCAACAAGACGGACACAACAAATGCCACAGACCCCTCAATGGAGCGAGTATTGCCTTTGCCGTGCCATTTGTTGCGTCCCAGCTTGGAGCCCACCAAACTGGCTGCAGTGTCGCCCACACCCACCGACAAGATGCCAGAAAGTAGGACCAGAGTATTATTGCCGCCATCGGCGCAGGGACAGGGTGTAAGCCAAATTGGCAGGGAGCAGCCTAAAAGTAAGCATATGGGAGTCCAGGCCAACTGGCCGCCATCTTTCTCATCTTTAAAAGACTCGAAGGCAGCCGCCAATGGCGTGGCAAATGGTGGTATATCCAATAGACGCACCAGTTCAAGGACCACAAAAGCCGCCAAGGCTATGCCCGTGGCTATGTAGAGCAGGGAACATTGATAGAGAAGGCCTGGCAGAAAGACCAAGACAATTAGCAAATGGAATATTTTGCGTATTCGTGTGTTGGAATTCTTTTTGCCCAATTGCCAGGTCACCGTTAAGCAGGTGAGACCGACTAACACTAAATAGAAGATAATTATTTGAATTCTTCTCGGATCGGCCAAGACGAAATTGAGCAAACTCAAAAGTGGTATCGGCCTGGTTACAGGCAAACAGGTGACAGCCACCATTAATAGCCCAAAGACGATATAGAAGATTCCTGGTCGTCTCAGTAAGGGCACCTGTCGCATCAGCATACAAAATATTAACAGCCACATCAAGGCGTTTAGCATGATCACATTCAGTTCTTCAAATTCGGTGGTCACAAACCAATTCTGGCTAACCATTTGTCCAAAACGATAGATGCAACTAATGACAAATAGGGACAGACCCTGAACCATTACAGCAGCCTCGCCAAAACTGAAGGTATACGGGAATCCACGTAACACACAAATGTAAGCATGCTGATAGAGCACTGTGATCAGGAATCCGGCTACCACGGCGAAGGTGCGCGATGTCTGCAGGAACAGGGTATAGCAAATACTTGTTATCGCGCCCGGCAGCAGACTGATAGCACATTTTGTCAGTATCCCCGTGTCCACGAACATATAGACAAAGAAACATATAGTCTCCACGCACATTCCAAGGGCTGCCACAGTCAGCATTTGATGCAAGTGATCCACTTCGATACAAACGGACGGGGAGTTGTGCAGATAACGTGATGCCAAGGCCAGGGGCAGAAGCACACACAACCAGCCGCCAGTTGAGACCGAAAGTCTGTCAAAAAATTGAGATAAGGCTTGAACTTTGTATTCTGAGTCAGAAAAAACTATCATTGCATTCACCTGGGTAATATTGCCTGCGACCGCTTGTTGGAGCTCCCAAACCGCCTAGTATGTCTCGTCTCCTGCTCGCTGCCCTCATCCTCGTCGGAATTGCTGCTGGAGGTGGAGGCCATTTCGATGGGTCTTTCTCCGGAATGTTAACCGTCACTCTGGAATGTTGCGTTGAACGATCACTTTGTCCTACGGAAAAACCATTTCTTTTCCTTTGGAAAACAGCCGATCAAAAGTACTCATGCTCGATGCTACTTATCGATAACATATCGATTGAATTGCGAACTGTGAACTTACTCGATTAACGATTAATTTTACAAAGAACACAATTTCCATCGATGGGGCATTGAAGTTAGACCACCAACGAAAGTTCGATTCGAACATCGCAGTATAACCATGAGCTATGATTTGAATTTATATATCGATATCAAGAAATACTAAAAATACCATCGATACTATCGATAGTTCGATCGAAGGTTTTTGCCAGCTCTAATTAGCTCGACTGTCCTAAACTGAGCCGCCTCGTGACAAAAGTTTATAAAAGAAAAGAAGAAAAGTTTGTAAAGTTCAGTGCCGTATCACCCACCCGCAAGCGAAGCGTGCTTTCAAGTCGCCACAGCAGCAGCAGCAGCGCCAGTAGAAATACCCGAAAAGAAGGCCAGCCCACAGAGCAAATTGCTTTAAATTAAATTTCTATCACGTGAGTGCCGAGATACCGAAAATGAAAAATGAAAAAAAACCCCAGTCACATGAAACCTAAACAAATGGAAAAATACAACGGTTTTACAACATTGCTGCTGCGACAAATACAAATGTTTAACAAAATAGAAAAGAAAAATGAAAAAAAAATTCCTGCCACGACATAATCTGTTCTCTTTCTCTCTCTTTGTTTCGCTCGCAATTTTTTGATAAAAGGCTAGATGTAGCGGGAAAAAAGCGGAGACGGCAACACTGTTTTTTGCTTTTTTTTTCTCCGCTCATTCTCAATTCGTTCGTCGTCGCAGCAGCATTGTGGTTCGCAAGAAAGCAGACTTTTTACACACATACATATATCTACACACATATACATAATATATATAGTGTATATATATATAATAAAAATACTTTGTTTTAACTTGTACATACATACCATCACATCTAAAGCAAGAAGCGAACAAAAAAAGAAACCGTGCTAAAAACGCCGAAATAAGAGAAAAAATCCTCAAAAGTGCAAATCAACGAAACGAATTCAAATTTCGATTTTCATTTTGTAGCCCCTCCAAAAAACAAACAAAACAAAAGCAAAATGTCTTCGGAAGTGAGCAGCGACAACCCAATCTACGGCCCCTTCTTCGGTGTTATGGGAGCAGCGTCCGCTATTATCTTTTCGGGTAAGTTTTCAAATTCCATATGATAAGATCCTACTCTATATTGCTGCTTTGGCAAAAAAAAAAGAAAAATCGAACATTTTGTGTGGCGTAAAAGGTAGAAGAAGAAGCACTAACCAAAAAAAATAAAAATTCAATACATGCTCAAAGGTCCCTCTCTCTCTCTCACACACAACACACATATGCGCGTGACAAGCAGAAAAAAAACCTGTCACTTAACATGTTTTAATGAGCCAAGTTAGTAAAGAAATTGAATATACATAAGTGATTTCAAAAAGGAATATAAACTTGGCACAATTAAACAATGTTTTATTCGCAGAAAATTGATAATTTTACACTAAATATTACTCATATACACACACACAAGCACATACACATATATTCATATACAAATGAGTAAGACGCGAGAGCGTGGTCGAGCGAGAGAGTTGCGCGCTCTCGCGTTTGGCATTGAGTTTGTATAATTGTACGTGTGTGCGTGCGTGTTTGTGTGAATGTGTAGGTGAGAAAAAGTTACGGTTTTTTCTTTTGGTGGAGTCACAAGACCGACTACTTTAGCGGTGTTGCCATATTGCAGCAAATTGGGTTTGTTGGTTAGAATTTTAACAAGTGCCGCCAAGTGCACCAATAAATAATTGCTCCTAATAAAAGTTAGGGGGGGAAAGACCAAGTAATCGCGGAAATATAGGAAAATGCAGTTAGCACGTGAATTTACAAATCCCGGCATGTGATAATTAAATATGTTGTAATATTTGTATTTCACTTCCTTCAGTCAGCTGATAAATATTTACCTTTAAAGCCATTGTTTGATTCATAATTCATAGATTGATTCACTATCAGAACAGGTAATCACATGCCAGCCACGATCAATTGTACGGCTCCCCCCGCCGAAAATCCAAATCACATATCACATGCCTTTTGTAAAGGGCCACCAAGTCATGTTTTTTATTTTCTTCAAATCTTATCAGTCTTAATTCGGTGATAACAAAGTGACTTATTTACCAATTGCTGCTTGACTGACTTGTCTCTGATAAGATAAGATATATTATGAAAGAAATTCATATTTAGCACGCGCATGCAACAGGAGGGGCGAAGAGCGAAGCGGGTGGAAGGAAGGTCTTTCCATGCTCAGTTAACTAACAATTAGTTTTTCCATAATCTTCTAACTGGTCTTGTGATCTCTCAGTATGTTTGCTTGGCTTATTAACGTCACTTTTCAAATGATAGTGTGACTTAGCAACCAACTAAGTTTTTCATGATATTATTAGCAAGCTAGCTAGCTGGTCCGCCTTATGTAATGGCAGTCTGTCAATAGCATAAATCAATTTCATGTGCAGTCTGGCAACGCTTAGTTTAAAGCTTCTCTCTCGTACACTCACATACACGATCACATGAGAATGTGAGCGAGAGTTGCAGTTATCTTTTAACTGTGGGACACTGAGTCATTATCGTTTTTTTGTTTTATATTTATGTACTGGGGCGTTGTTGCTTTTGACTTTGAGTTTTATCAGTTGAACATCCTCCTCCTTCTCCTTCCCTTTCTCCTCTCCTATCACATGGAAATCCTTAACACAATGTAACACATACAAAATAACACCCACACAATGACATACGCACGCAGTAGATGGATAGAGATATTCTACTTACTCTCCGTCCTCCTTGCGCAAACGCAGTAACTCTCAAATAATAGTAGTAGATATACAGAGGAATAAAAGTAGTAGGCGAAAAAAAATTACATAAAAATTTAATATGCTGACGCCATAGATATGTACATATGTATGTATGTAGGTTCATTTTTTTTACTACTACAATTAAACTGTCCAACACGTGACAAGGTTTTCGCCCTCGGCCCCGCCCCCTAATTGACCCTGTAAATGCAAAATAGGTTGGCTGCGCTTGGGTTTTAAAGAAAATTGTATAATCTTATCTTATCTGACTTGAAGTCTTTTGTAGAAGATGGTGGGGAGGGAAGTGACAGCCACCTGCAGTTGTTATTTTTGTACAAGAAAATAATTTGTTCTTTCATGTTGTTGCATGCCCCCCATTCTCCACCGCCCTTTCCCTCCCATACCTCGGCGACTATTTGACTTTTACGTGGCTAACTGTCTCGCTCGCTCGCTCTTCATTTACTCGTCTGCCCCGCCGCCTTCTCTTCATCACTTCTTGCTCGCTCTCTTTTGCACTCAACTGTGACGCCTTTAATTTGTTGTTTTCTGTTGTATATTGTACATATGTATGTATGTATATTTGCATATTTATTATTCATTTTTTTTTGTCGGTTTGTTCTGCTGCTCATTTTGTTTTTTCTCTTTTTCTCAATTTTATAATTATCTTTCAAAAATGTGCTTTACTTTTCATTTCTTTTCCTTTTGTGTTTGTGTTCTATTCTTCTTCATACTTCGTATTGTTCTGCGGAGCCCACCCACGCTTCTGTCTGGCCAGACGCGCGTCTGTCTGTGGCTTTGCGATAATTTTAAAATTTATTTAAAACAAATAGCGAAAAAAACAACGACGACACCAACAAGCCAATGCCATTAAAAGAAAACACACATACACACAAATGTATATATTTGCAAAAGTTTTATTATTAGTTAATTTAAATGCAGCTCCTGAAGCGGCAGCTTTGTTGTTGCTGCTGCTGCTTCTCAATGTCAGTTTGAATGAGTGGGTAAGTGTGTACACACGCACAACACGATGACACAGTCAATGGTTAAAATATTAGGCAGGGTTGTCGTTGCAGTTGTTCTTATTTGTAAATTAAAATGGCATCCGACAAACTAATGGAAAAAAAATGCAATTTAGAGATTAAAACATTTCTCCTCTCTACAAGTATATATCACTAAATACATACATATACATATAATGTTTATCAGCATGACTAAGTGAATTCTTACTTGTTCAGTCCTCAATCTAGAATTAAGGCAAACTTTAGCCCCTATGTTTGGAAGCTCAAATTTGTGGTTTTACAATAGTAGCTTGAAATATACATAGGACCAATTGGTTTTAATTCTTTTGTGGGTAGGGTTTATGATTATTTTTTACTCCATTTTTTAAAGTTTGAGAATTCTCATTTTCGAGGATTTGCTGACCATATAATTATAATGCCGTCGCTAGCTTCTACATTGCTCATAGGAAACCGACTGGATAACATTACAGTGGAATCCGAGGATTGCGAAATCGCAGAGGAATCCCATTTCAATAAAGGCATTCATATCAGCTTATTTTTACCAAAATACTGTAGAAAGATTTGAGAAATTTAATTTGTAAATATGTCTAAATAGTTAACACTATCAATGAAAAATTTCCATCAATTAACAAAACGAAAATTGTATACCAATTAGGGATAGAAGTATGTATTATTATTCTCATATTAATTGCAATTGAATGTAATGCGGGTCAATGGGGAGGGGAGTCGGTTTCCCTCTCCTTGCGTTGAACTTGTGTGTGTTTGTTTGTTTGTTGTTAGGGGGCGCCCAGTGCCACCGTCGCCGCACACGCATGCTTTATTTTTATATCTCCTCCTCCCCCTCCCAAACACACACTACCACCAGTCGACCCCCGTGCTCCTCTATTCACTATTTTAGACTATGTGATGACCGTTTCAATTTTTTGCGTGCGTCGGCAATTGTGTGTGTATTTGTATATTGATAGGGCATATATTTCTTCATTTATATACACAAAGAGAATCGAGTACATTCCGGTTTTGCTTTGTGACGTACTAAAAGATACAAAAATAAAATTCAAACAGATGTTTAAGGTGCTCCAAGGCTTTTCTTTACCCCTTCTTCCTTCGCATTCACATTCGCATCCTCTTTCTTGTTTGGTTCTCAACTTTAAAATGAAAAGTTATGAAATGTGATTCCTTAAAAATTAACATTAAATCACATGACCGACTGTACATTTTGAGTCAGCTACTGTAAAGAGCTCAGCTTTATGCGCTCTCATTGAATTCGATTCGAATTTATTAGCAAACACACACACACACACGGGACACACGCATAGCACATTGACCGTCATTTGAAACTGGTTTTTGTTATTTTGTGTTTCAATTAATATAAATTTGGCTATACACACACATATACATATATAGAACTTGCTCCCTTCTCTGCGTGTTCCCCTTAATTCACTTGTTAAATTGACACCAATTTCATGCCAGAGAGTGTTTGCTTTTGGCCTTATCAAAATTGTTAACGTTTTTTTACTTGACATCATCATAATGAATATGAGAGAGCACAACAAACACCTCCCTCTCTCTCTCTGATGAAGAGAAGAGCTGAATTGAGAGTCGAGTCAAATTGAGAGTTGAGTTGAGCTAAGCTAAGCGATATATTCATTGCGGTTGTTGGAGTGGAAAAAATAGTCAGTTAAAGCACCGATCATGTGACTGCTAAATGTGACGTTAATTTTTTCTTTCTCTCGTTTTTTTTTTTTCGAGAATTTGCTATGAATGATTCGTTGGGACTTTAATTTTCATTGGTAGCAGTAGCAGCAATCAGGTTTATAATAATAATGATGGTAGATTTAATCATATATTAATGGGTTTTTCACGTATCAAATGTAAAATGTGAAGAGAGAGAACAGAGATACACTAGTTACCTAATTCAACAGAAAAGGTTAATTACATAACCTGAATGTTGTCTTCAAGAGCAGAAACGGAATGGAGCTAACGTTACGTTTTTAGCTTCTCCTTAAAGCACTAAGGAATTTAATCAATCTAGTCTAGCAATTTTATGAAAAGATTATATACATAGTAATTTATCAATCTATGTATGTGCAATACGTGCTTCAAAATAAGTAGAGTAAATATGTATTTAGCCATATAATAATGCCGTAAAACTTTATAAGCGTTTCTTCTTTAACATGCTATATGTCTTGAATGTATTGAGTAAAACAAAGGCAGGCTAAAGAAAGTGTACTTAATAATGTAGTACAGTGAACTTTTAATTTGTAAACCGCCAAATCGAAAATATCAATTCATTAAAATACATTTTTCTTCCTTCCCCTAAAAAACCTTCACAATAAGCCAAAAATCTGTGTAATTCGTAAAAAATAAAATTCCCTTACGAGGTTCTAAGAATTCCACTGAACTTTTATGGCTCTGAGGTCTAACCTTAAGCTCATTATCTTATATAAACAGTTAATTTAAATGTACATAAAGTTCGTTAGTAGTTTCTAGACCAAAAGGAAGAATAAAATGACTCCAAATACAATATTTGATGTAAGAAACTTCTCAGTATCTTTTTTTTGCTATTAATTATAAATTGGGCGATTGTAATTGTGTGTGTAACGAAAGACCTCTTCTTTTTTATATGTAGGAGAAAAATGAGTCCAGAAATGTTCGATCTTTATACTCAGCTGCTTAACTTAAATGCAAACCTAACTAATGTAACGAATTTTTATTTTTATTTTTGTGATTTTGCAGCTCTGGGCGCCGCTTATGGCACTGCCAAGTCTGGTACCGGTATTGCTGCCATGTCAGTGATGCGTCCAGAACTGATCATGAAATCCATCATTCCTGTGGTCATGGCGGGTATCATTGCCATTTACGGTCTGGTCGTGGCCGTGCTGATTGCCGGTGCGCTGGAGGAGCCCTCAAAGTATACCCTGTACAAGTAAGTCGACTCAAATTTCACATCGGAGGAGGAAGAATCCATTCTAATCCATCCTCATTCCATTTTCTTCTTAGGGGCTTCATTCATTTGGGCGCCGGTTTGGCGGTAGGCTTCTCTGGCCTGGCAGCCGGTTTTGCGATCGGTATCGTTGGTGATGCCGGTGTGCGTGGTACAGCACAGCAGCCAAGACTGTTTGTCGGTATGATTCTGATTCTCATTTTCGCTGAAGTGTTGGGTCTCTACGGTTTGATTGTGGCCATTTATCTGTACACGAAATAAATCAATCAAACAAATCAAGACAAACACACAACAACAACCAGAAATAGACAAACAACATCAACAACAAGCCCAGCAATCAATAACAAAAGCAACAACATCAGCAAAACACAACAATAATAATCAAGCAAACGCGCAAGTAAGAGCCACCGCAAAACAAGGAAACAATGCGCATGCGCGGTGGCAACTCTGGCAGCTGCGATTGTGTATATAGCAACATCAACAACAACAACAATAAGTAATTATTTTAATATGATTATTCTTCAATTGCTGGTGCGCCGCCTCTGGTTAAGTTTAGTTTATCATTAGTTTTCCCGTTCAAAAAAAAGTAAAATAGCAACAACAACAGCAAGGAAACACAACAACATCAACAGAAAATCTATCAAAAGATTTCAAAACAATTTTTGCAGTTAAGTTCATAAAGTTGTAATAATACCATTTTTATCAAATCTTTTTCTCTTTTTACTTTTATTATTTTTTGCGCTCCACAATTTTTGTGTGCTCTTTGTTATTTGTTTTTTCCATTATTATTATTAAATAATGTTTAGTGTATATGTAAAATTCGTTAAACAAACAAAACAAAACCTAAAAAAAACCAACAAAAAAAAAACAAACTGTAAAGAAATCAATTGTCGAGAAAGAAAACTTTGTAAAAAACAACAAAACAAATTTAGCGAAAATGGGCCAAAAACAACAACAACAACTGCGAACAAAATTGTTAAACAATGAAATGAAGAACACAAAACAAAAAAAAAACTTTTCACAAACCGTTTACAAAAGAAGAAAAAGAAAACCTGGCCAAAAGAAAAAAACAACTGTTTGAACGCATGCAGCGCCCTCTAGCGTTGGGTGGAAGTTCATAACAGTTGCAATGGGCCAGAAACGAGCAATGAAAAGGGTGTTTGAAAATTGTTTAACAACGAAAAAAAGAAAATTACTTGGCAATACTTCAACAACAACAACTGCAACAACAACAACAACATGCAATCATACCAACATACACCTACACACACACACAAACACACACACACACAACATACAAACAAACAAAATGTAACTAAGTCCTATGTTTATTTTTAATTATTGTTCAATTCTAAGAATAATATATTAAAAATTTAATAATAATAAATTATATATATATATAATTATGATTTTTTTTGTGATAAGAAAATACATAAAAGAACAGAAAACAATTATGGTATTGATATACATAATATATATACAACAATATATATAGATATATATATATATAAAATGAGAATGAAAAATCATTAACAAAATTATACATATTAACATGAAAAAGTTGTTATAAAAACCAGAGAGACAAAAATACCCGCAAACGATAAACAAAAACCCCAAGATACCAATACAAAACTCATCGTAAACACACAATTTTTCCGCTGTTATTGTATAGTAAAATGGTATATAATATTATAAATATATATATATGTATGAAATATATATTATGTATAAAAAATATTAATTATGAAAAAAATGTAGTAGCAAAATTATAAAGAAAGAACACAACAAATAATAACAACAACAACATGAAAGAAGAAAAGTCGTGCAAGAAAAAGAAACTCAAATCAACCAACCAACTACAACCAACTACTACCCATACGAAAAAATTGAGAAAAAAAAAACACTACAAAAAAATTGTAAAATCCCAACAAATTAGAAGTTATATTAAGTGACCTAAAACATCGATTTGTATCCAAATAGCAACAACAATTTGTATTAGAATAAGCGCAACAACAATCCAGAGCAACAACGACAACAACAGCAATCGATCAAATTTCCAACTGAAGTTGCCTTCAAAGCCCAAACCCTTGGTGGCCGATGTATTCACGATGCTGAGAATGCGGAGGTTGTCAACCTGTTTACGGGCGGACAAGGCGGCCGGATCGAACTGTTGTTTGTTGCTGTTGTTTTGGGCTCTGTTTGCGCGCATTTCTCTCATAAATCAATCAACATGAAAAAAACACATGCACAAAAAGACAAGAAAAAAGAACAATGTTGTTGTAAAAGGCGCCCCATAAGAAAACATATATACTAACATCCATTTTATATATTTGTATATAAGAGATTTGTTTGCCGATCGATGTAACATCCTCCCTAATTTACCTCCTTCGAGTGTGGGTGTGTGTTGTCGTGGAGTGTGTGTCGTCCATCACTGCCAAAGCTGCAGCGCCCGTGTGCGTTCACTTTTTAGCGGTGGTTCGATTCACATCTCCTGCGGCGGCGGCAATCACTCTTGGAGCGGTGTTGAGGGGGGGAGAGTTAGACACACACACACACAACACAACACTGTTCTTCACCCGTTATAATTGTTAATTGTATACATTTAATGTGAGAAATAATTTACTTTTATTGCAAATTCTTATTGTTATTTGTGGACTTTGCGTTTTCCAACTACAACAACAAGAACAACTAAACACAAAAACAACAACAACAACACCATCCATCATGTATCCATACAATCGAGCAAAGGTTAAGAAAACAAACTGTAACTGTGTATTCGAAACAACATCAAACCATGCAACAAGCGAAATCAACATCAGACATTGTATGAAATAAATTGTAATTTCTAATTTCCAAAAAAAAAAAAAAACAAAACTGCTTGTATTTATTATGGGGAAAAATCATTTTCAGATGTTGTTAATCCATGGCTACCGAAAGGACTAGCAGGAAGATCTTCTTTGTTAGCTTTTTACTTTTTTAAAGTACATCAAAGAGGGTCTCAATTGGGCCGCATCGACTGACATAATCCAGATCCTAAAATGTTCTTCAGGCCGCTGAAAATATGACTTTTTGGTTTAGGAAAGAAACAATTTTGGAGCATCTAGCGAGTTCTTTAATGAATCAGAAAGATATGTTTTGCAATCAACTTTTTGCTTCAAGAATTATTTTCTGGTTAGAGGACATTACGATAGTCCTTCGAGGAGCTGAAATATGAAGAATTTTCTGATTTTGTTATGGTTTTTTGACCACTTTTAGCCAAAAAACAAAATAAGTGTGCATAGATATTGAATATATCGAAAAAGAAGAAAGTTATCGTTCCTATGGTAGCTATATGATATAGTAGTCCGATCTTTATCAAATTTGCCACAAACGTTAAGATGTTAGATATACTTTTTAAATGTCTAAGTTTTTGATAGTCCCATAGAATACAACGAAGTTAACGATCCAAAATTCCGACTCCGAGATATACAATGCCCGCTGTATATAGAAGATATATGTATATGGCTAAAGGGCTTTCTGACAGTAGTCTTGCAAAGAGCCGAGTTTCTGTACTAACTTAAATGCTTCCCACTGCAAAATTAAAATACATTGCGTTTTTTGTAATATTTTTTTTTTCTGTCTATATATATATTTTTTCGTCTTTTCAGCACGTTTACATTTTTCTTTTTTCTGTATTTGTTCTGTTTCTTCAATGGGTCACTGATCCACAATCCTGGTACAAACTAAATTGTGTGGTGTATGTGTGTGGGTTTTTGGTTTTTTTTTTTTTATAATATTTGTAGGTATGTATGTATGTATATATATGTGTACTTCGTTTATATGTAGAATGTTCTTTTGATTACATTAGTTACAATTTGTAGCAACTGCCAGTTGCCAATGGCCAATATTGGCCAATCTAGTGTGGCCCCCGAACCAAATCCAAAGATCCTTGGGGCCAAAACTATATGTAAACGCAAATTGCCTGGCGC
Organism: Drosophila nebulosa; assembly: GCA_024703675.1. NCBI lineage: Eukaryota > Metazoa > Arthropoda > Insecta > Diptera > Drosophilidae > Drosophila > Drosophila nebulosa. Next base: position 6,703,715 of record CM045725.1, on the reverse strand, counting down.
GGCCTTCATTTAAAAATAGTTTAGAAATGGTTCATGTATATATAACCTGATATATATATATAAGTATATATACTAGTATATTGGCTTGCTAATCGTAATGGATTTTCGGTTTATCAGTTAAGTTATTAAAGCAGTTTTAATTATATATTATTACTTTGTGTTTGTTTTTTTTTCGTCTTCGATTTATTTGTTTACTTCATAATTTCTTGGAATTTTACAAATTAACTATATACAAACAAAAATTTTTAGCACAGGGCAGCAAAGGCAAATTTTCTTATTTAGTTTTTGTTATTGGTTTGGGGGAACTATATATGTATGCATTTCTATATATATATATATATATACTTAGTAGTTGGAAATATTTATCAGAAAGCAATGAGAAGAAGTTGAAAAAGTGGGGGAGGAAAAAATGCAAACAAAAACTCAAACCGAAGTTTAATCCTATTTCTTTATGCATTAATTTTATTTTATTTTTTTTTTGTTTTGCTTTGCTTTGTTCTTATTTTTTTATTTTCTGTTTTTGTTTGTTTTGTTTTTGTATACGTTCCATTCCCTTGTTCAATTTTTTGTTTGGTTTTTTTTTTTAATTTAGAAAACTTGACTCGAAAAATTCTTTTGTTCTTTTCTTTCCTTTTTTTTAAAGTTTTTTTCAAATTTTTGAGGTAGTTTTATTTTTTATTTGAATTTTGTGTTTTTTGTTGTTGTTTTTATTTTTGAATACGTTAAAGGCTTTTGAAATGTCTCAAATTAATTATTAATTTTGTTAACTAAACTTTTGCGATTGTTATAAAGTATTGCTTTAAATTCATATACATATGTATATGTATATATATATATATACAGTTCTGATTTAGTTTCCAAATCCTGATGCTGTATGCATATAAAAATCGTATAAAGGAAGATGATTCTTATATTTCATATTTATGTACATATTTGAGTGTATATATGTATATATGTAATTGGAGCTGTACATTTACTGAAAAAAACCCGATCATTCATTTGTTTCCTATATATTGATCCGATATCAAAGCCACGATCTCTTAAAGGTTATCAAATTTGTTAAATAAAATATTCAAATTCTTTACTAAAGAAACTTAAATGACAAATCTTTAAATTTCAATACGAAACAATTTATCTATTTTCAACTGATTCGTTCCCTTAGAGCATAAAGTTGTCTGATCAAAACAGTTTCGTTAGAGTAGATTTATATACCTTAGAAGCTGGGCAAATGTGCCAAAAAATATATAAAAAAATGTGCAACGAGTTTAGAAGTCGAAGAATTTGGAAAGATCTTGCTAACACTTTTAGTAACTCCTTGAAATTGTGGTTTAATTCAAGATAATTTTATATATTCCAAAGAAATTTTGTTGTAGAACAAGTATGAAAACTTTTCAATTCAAAATTTAATATAAAACGCAGTTTTGATGTATGTATATCAAATCCATATGGATATTCAGCGTATTAAATTGAAATGGACTTCCTTTGAAGAAATTTCAAAAAGTTGGAAAACAGAAACGCGATTCTCTAAATTGGAATTGGAAACTTAATAGCTGTTTGTCGAGGATCTTCGGGTTCTTTGTATACAATTGCAGCAGCTTAAAACTAATTGAATATATTTTTTTTTTAGATGCAATCTACTTTTCGACAACACAGAGATATATAGTTAAGCTGTATATATATTATGTTCGATTTTTTTTTGTTTGTTTTAGCAAATTATTGAATTTCTTTGCAATTAAAAAATTCTTTTTAAACAATTTTTACACATTTTATTTAGTTTGTTTCGTTTTTGGGTTTTTTTTTTCTTGGCAATGAATTGATTTTCGTTTTGCTTGTTAAATTTATCAGTCGTTTTTCAACAACTGTTTCGTGTTGTTGTTGTTGTTGTAGTTGTTGTTGCATTGTCGGTATTTCTTTTGTGTTTTTGTCATTTGTCATTTCTTATCGTTTTTGGCAGTGTTGAGTAGAGTAATCTTTATGGATTTTCTTCGTGTAATTTTCTTTTTTTTTTTACTTACTTTCTTAGAAAACATTTTCTTTGATTGGCATATAGACAAAATTATAGTATTCAATTCAGTTCAGATCTGGTTAATATCCTCTTGTATGCATTCGACAAGTTCTCGTTTTCGATATGTTCACAAAAAGTTTCGAAATGCAAAGAAAAGTGTAAAATATTTTAACAAAATGATTTGTAAAAAGCAAATTCAATGTTTTTTTTTTTTTTTTTTTTTTGTGAATTCTTGTTGAATTGTTTTTTATTGTATGTTTTGTGTTTTGTTTATTTAGATTTTTTTTTTTAATTTTTTTTGTTTCTTGTTTTGTTTTTGCTAATTTCTAAATTAATTATTTAAATGTTTAAATTTAAAGAGCAAAACTAATTTTTCTTAGAATCTTAGTTTTCTTTTTTATGTACAGTAAATGTTTTGTTTTGTTTTGTTTTGTTTCGTTTCGATTTTTGTGATTTTTTTTGTTCTAGGTTTTTTTTTCTTTAGTTTTGACGTTTGACAAATTTAAGATAATTTTCACTAAAAATTATTTAATTTTGGATTGGAACTTAAAACTGTTTTGCATTGATTGCTGTTCGATTTGAGTACAAAGTGTTGTTGTTGTTGCTGTTTTTGTTGCTGTTTCTTTCATTTGTTTAAACTATTCATTTATAGCTGTAAATGCTTCAAGTCTTGTATTCTTTGCTTTTTCTTTCATTAACTTTTTGTTTTAGTTATTTTGTGTGCGTTGCGTTGCGTTTTGTTTGTTTGTTTGTTTTTTCTCTCAATCTTAAATGGAAGTTTTGGCAAAAAGAAATGTAAATGTAAACAAAAAAAATAAAAACCATTAATTAAGCAAAAATCAAAGGGCAACACACACACACACAGAAAAAGATAATAATGAACAAATTCTATATGTATTATGCAGTAGATTATTATGTACATAAAAAGAGGAAAAGTCTTGGTCTGCATCTCACATTTTCTCTTCTGTATTCTGGGGGCAGTTCAATTTTCAAAAATTGTACAACTTAACGAATAACTTAAACTTTTAAATTACAACTAGAATTTGCGAAAAATTAATTAATTAATTTGTTCATAACCGTTTTGCTTGAACATAAGTAAGTGGGTGGGTCTGTATTTTTTTTTTTTTATGGTTTCCTTTTTGTTGCACTTTGGATTTTATTTTTCTTTTATATAGACTACAACGATAACAACGATTGATTGAATGATGGTTTATGATAATGTCTCGTTGGGAAGGGGGGAGGGGGGGTCGGGTTAAACTGAATGATTCATTCGTGGGTTAATTTACTAAACACAAAAACGTTGTTGGACATCAATTTCGAAAACAATAACTTAAAGAAATCTTCTATACGAAAAAATGATAAGCGTGGCATTCGAGCCCCCCACACAAAAGGGGGCCCGCGCGTGTGTCTACTAATCTATATGTTTATATATATTACACAAGATGGATTACAATAGAGTGTAGATATATGTTCTATATATATATATATGATGATAACTTAGGGCTTAGAGAAGAAAACTAAATCTACTTGTCACTGTTTACTCGTTTGTCGCTTGCTTTTTGTTTCTTGATTTTTTTTTTTTATAATTACTTAAGAGAATACTTTTGTTGTTGTTGTTGTTGTTGTTGGATAGTTTAAATGGGCACCAAGGCATCTGTGGACACCACATTGGAGGCTCGCTGCTGGTGATGATTATTAGGTGGCTTAATCTTGGGCGGTTTGCGCGGATGTTTACGCCTCTGTTGCATCTGCAATTTGGCTATGGTCAGCACCTGTTGATAACTGGAAACGGTTTCATTGCTGGCACTGCGTGAACTGGTTATGCTGGCCGAAATGCCATCATCATCATCATCCTCATAACCGTTCTCTTCCTCATCCTCATCTTCATCCTCATCGTCCTCGTCTTCATCATCATCGTCCTCTCCGTCTCCGTCTCCCTCCTCATCACAATCCTCCGAGTCGTAATCACTGTTTTGCTCCTGCTCATTGATATTGTAATCGTCGGCAAAGAGTTGGGCATCATAGCGCAATTTGAAGGCCGTGCTCAGGAGACTTTCCACTCGTGTCTTTTCCGCCGGACGCATATGCTTAATATGCAGCACTTTGGTATGCTGACGCGTACGATTCGGACATTCTGGTAGCCATTCATCCGAGATTCTATAACGAGAAATAGAAATTAATTTCGAGTCACATTAAGCTCACATAGAGCTCAGATCACTTACATTTCACGTGGGGACCAGCGCACGAAGCACTCGTAACAGCCTTGGCTATTGCGTCGTCGCATCAGGCATTGTCCCTGGAAGGTAATGGCCTGGGCACCATTGGTTAAAGTGCTTATCTGTCGCAGGCGATGCTGTAGTCCCTCCATTATGCCAGTGTCAAAGAAATCAAACATGCGAGCTGAAAGAGCACATGATGAAGGGTTGGTTAAGGTAAGGTCTCCTTCTCCCTTGACTGGAGTTTTCCCTAACTTACCCGAAAACGGTTGACGACGATAGCGCAGCTTCTTGCCATTCTTGCGCAGCTGCTTGGGCACGGGAGGATCTGAGGTGCGTTTACTGGTGCTCTCCTTGATGTTGTCGGTGGCATTGAAGTGATTGTTGACGTGTTTTTGCAGGGCCAGCTGGAAGAGGAGAAGTCGCGTTGCAAGGGAAGGGTGGGGTTTGTTAAAATCGTATGGGGCAGGCAGGCAGGCAGGTGATTGGGAGCTTACCTGTGAACCGAAACGTAATCCGCAACCCTCGACAATGCATTTGAATTGCTTGGAACCGCCGTGGGAGAGGACATGACGCTCCAACCAGCGTCGGGAGCAGGATTCCTTGTTGTAGACCTTGCACCCAACCCAGAGGCAGGCAAATGGACCTGTCTGCGTGTTGACATGATGCGTCTGCATGTGATCCAAGAGCTTGGAGTTGCTCTCGTGCTTCTTGTTGCACTTGTCCCAGTAGCAGACGCCATCGTGTCGCTTGGCTCCGGCCTTGCCGCCGCTACCAGCTGCTCCGGCGGGGAAGCGTATGGTCTTGGGTTGCGAGAGTATGGGAGAGATGGCACTTTTGGGCAGCGTTTTGCTGGCGGATTCAGCCAGAGCCACATCCACCATGGTGGTGCCAGTCGAGCTGTCGTCTGGTGAGGCGGGAGGCAAAGATGAGTTGCTGTCGGAGTGAGCGGATGTGGGCGGGCAAGCCGAAATGGATTTCAAACTGGAGCTACACGCAGAGAGGAGAGAGATGAGATTGAGGAGATTTTTGGTTTGAGCGGGGGGAAACTTACCTGGCATCTATGATGGAATTACTGCTCTCGGAGTTGCTTAGACTGCCACCAATGCCAGATTCGGGAGTGGGCAAATCTCTAAGCCGTTTGTGCGTCGAGACGGAGGAACCCACGGATTCGGATTTGTCATCTTCTTCATCGTAGTTACTGCTCCCACTGGATGAACTGGAGGCTGGTGGCGGGGGCGGCAGAGCCGCAGCAGCGGCAACAACCACACTGAGAGGTGGACTCATGCCCGTGGATTGGGTGGTCTGTGAACAATCCTCACCACCGCTCGATATGCACGAGGAGGTGACCATTTCGCTAAGCATATCCGTTTGGCTGGCCGCTCGGCGGCCACTGCCACTGCCACTCCCGCTCCCGCTGCTACTACCGGAGGGAGAGGGGGCAGGCGACGGGGATGCCGGCGTTGATGCCTCCAGCGAGAGATCCGCTGCGGAACTCACCGAATTCGAGTAACTACTGCAGGAATTCGAATTGGAATTGCTATTGCCGCAATCCTGCATCAATTCGGGAAGTGGTTCATGCTCCACCACTGGCGTCCTCTGCGGCAACTGTCCAGCAAAGGATTGGGGGGCTGCTGCCGCTGCCGCCTTGCTCAGGGGACTCTCCAGGGACTCTGTCTTGCTAATCTTGCTAAAGGCGGATAAGGTGCAGGAATTGGAACTGGACAATGCTGGCGAGGATCGACTGCTTGGCGAACTGAAGGGCAATGGCGATGTCATCGTTATCATAGTGGGCTTGGGCACTATGCTGATGGCTCCATTTGAATTCTTCACCAGATCAAAGAGATCGGGCGGAGGCGGTGAGATCTGTGTCTGCATTTGTATTGGTATCTGAGTGGGGGTCGGGCACGGGCACGGTCCGGTCTTGGCCAGACTCAGAGTCGGCGTCAGCTTGGAGGGGGCAATGCTAACCAGCGGTGGAGTGGGCACACTCACATTGCTCGCCTTTCGCAGAGTGGACACCATTTCCTTGTTACTCGACGTTGGCACGAGAGGCGGTGGTGTGGTGGGCGTGGCTATGAATTTGGTCTTGGTCTGAGGCTGAGGCGGCGGTTGTGTTTGAATTCTCTTCTGATACGGCTTGACCCCTGCAGAAGAGGGATTCGGCCTTTTTCCCATGGCAGCTACGGCGGCGGATGAGGAGGAGGAGGAGGAGATGGTCACCAATGGCGGCGGCTGACTTGAGCTATGCAATATGGTTGGAGGCGGCTTGGCCATCACTCTGGCTGGTGGTCCCTGCTGATTAGTGGCAGTGTTATTCGAGTTGGTTCCATTAGCGGTGGCCAATGGAGGCGGCGCAGCAGGATTACTGGCAGTGATCATGGTTTGCTGTTGCTCCGTCGTAGTTGGCTCAAAGATTGAACTTAAAGCTGGCAGTGGTTGGAGACTCAAGGCAGCTGCTGCCGCCGCCGCCTGGACCTGTTGATGGTGATGATGATGATGATGATGCTGTTGCTGCTGCTGCTGGTGTTGATGATGCTGCTGCAGGGCCAGGGAGGCGGCTGCTGCCATCTTCTGTTGCTGCTGCTGATTGGCTGCTGATATGGCCGCTGCTGCCTGGGCCAACATGGCTGGCAGTGTGGCTGCATTTAGTAGTAATCCCGCTGGAGTGGCCATAAACACTGGCTGGGGGGCAGCAGCTGCTCCTCCTCCCGTTCCATGGGGTCCTGCTCCTCCTCCTGCTCCCTGCTGCTGCTGCACCAATCTGGCCACTTGTTGTTGCTGTTGTTGCAGGGCCGCTGCTGCTGCAATCTGTTGCTGGAAAAGCTCTTGCAGATTGGCGGCATTAGCTGGAGAGGAGCAGGTGGCGGCGGCTGTGGGCGGGGCGGGCAACGTGGGTGGCTTGGCCTGCAGTTGCTGGAACTGCTGCTGTTTGATAAGCAGCTCCTGCAGTTCATTGGTACTTAGCAGCCCAAAAGGATTGACCCCTCCTCCCGCCTGGGCGGCCGCTGCTGTGGCTGTTGTGGCCGTTGTCGTCGTGGCCGTGGTCACCTGTTGCAGCTTAAAGACCGTTCCGTTGAGGAAGAACTGGGCAGCTGCCGCCTGGGCCGCCTGTGCCGCTTGGGCGGCAGCATTGTTGTTGGCCGCCGCAGCCACCGCCGCTTTGGCCACATTATTCAGTTGCATGATGTTGGCTGCAGCTGCCAATTGGGGGGGCAGCTGGACTAGATTCGGCAGTTGGACAGCTGGCAGCTGATACAGGGTGGGATTGGCAGTGGGCTGAGGGACAGGAGCGGCTGGAGGAGGAGGTGGTGGCGGAGCAGGAGCCGCTGCCAATTTTTGGCAAGGCGCCCGATAAACCATGGCTGAGGATTTATTCTGCTGCAGCAGCTGCTTCATCTCCGGCGTGCGTGGAGCTATGGCCACATGTTTCTTGGCTGGCGATTTGCCTGTTGTCGAGGAGGAGGAGGAGGAGGATGAGGAACTAGTGGAGCCATTGGAGGAGGAGCCACTACTACTACTGCTCGGCGTTTTTCTCAAATTGGGTGCCACTTGGGCTATCTTAGCCGGCTGCTTGGTGCTTCTCTCAATCTTCTTCAAAGCGGGAACAGGCAAACTAGTGGATGTGGCATTTGCTCCAGCTGTGCCTATAATCATGGGCGGCGGCGGCGGAGCTGTCGTCGTTGGAGCTGCTGGCGGAGGCGTTGTTAGCTTCTGTGTGGCAGTTGGAGCCGATGGCATTGTCGTCGTCGTCGTCGTCGTCGTCGTAGTCGCCGCCGCCGCTGCAGCTGCTGCTGCTGCCGCTGCCTGTTGCTGTTGCTTCTGCTCCTTCAACTGCGACAGAATATTAAAATATTTATTCAATGATGCAGTCGTCGCTGGCGTGCTCATGGTCAACTGGCTGGGTGTGGAGGCGGAGGTGGTGCTGCTGCTGGTTGTTGCGGTTGTTGCTGCTGTTGGCGGGGGCGGTAGCGGAGGCGATAGCTTCCCACCGGGACTGGCCTTCATTTGGGATTTAAAGAAACCCGTAATTTTGGTCTGTGACTCTTCCAGGGCAACGGATTTCAGTCTTTTGCTTGCCTCCAATGGGTCGCCCCGTGACTTTTTGGCACCAACTGCAGCCGTATGCTGCTCACCCGCTCCTCCCGTCGCTCCTGTGCCCGCCATGCCTCCGCCTGCAGAGCGCTTTTTATTGGCCACTGAAGCTGGAACAGCTGTTGAGGTGCTGCCCAAATTGGTGTTCCATGGCCATTGCAGGGTGGGCAGCATGTTTGGATTACGTTGTGGCGTCGTCATGGTCGCTGGCGTCGCCACTTTGGCAGTGTTGATTCCCTGGCTAGGATTAACTGAAGCTGGCGCGGGTGCAGGGACGGTGGAGCTGGCGGCTGTAGGACTGGAAGCGGAGGATGAGGCAGAGGAGTTGTTGCTGGTGCTACTGCTGCTGCTGGTGCTGAGTATTTGTGGCGGCATCTTGTGGAGTTGGTGGTGATCGTCGCTCAGTTGCAACGAATGAGCACTGTACGGAGAGCCTGGCTCGGAAGCATCTTCACTGGAGCCAGTGCTGGAGTCGGCGCAGCTCAGGGATGTGGCCACGCCGCTGCAATTGAAAGAATAGCGGGAGATTTAGATTAGATTTAACACTAACATTAACATATAACATTTAATTGAGTTTCTCGCCTCTCTCTCGCAACTGGCCACACCTACACATGGATTTGGAGTCGAATGCGGGCTTAATTTACGGCTCCGGCAACTCTCCTGCCAAAGTGCATAGGCAAATTCCCGCGAACACAAACAAAAAATTCTTTCATATGCATTTTTTAAGCATTTTTCAAGTCAAAACATGGGAAAGAACTGCAGCAAAACAAATGTAAAAACCATTATTCAAAACCCGCTATTTAAATCTAAGTGTTGTATAACGATGTCAATGCGGTTTGTTGCTCACTGTGGTGAGTTTCTTAGCGAGAGAGGGGAAGTTGTTACAGTTAAGTAGGCGCCAAAGAATATTTCAAAAAAACAACTATTTTTACCAGTATTTCTAACTATCATAAAAAAAACATTATCTTATGCTTATTTGCTCTCTCTCTCAAAGAGCATTGCAAGCGAGAGAATGAGAGGGAGCGAGAACACGCACACACCACACACAAAGAAAACGGGTCGATAAACGAAAGCATAAAGTAAACAAAAAAAATACACGCCAAGAAAATAAAAGCAAACTCCCAACAACTCTCGTCGTCCCCGCGTCCAGCAACAATGTTATTCTCTCTCTCTCACCCTAACTTCTCTATAAGCTCTATCTCTTTCGCACTCTCTATAATATGCTGTTGACTGCCGACGTGCAACATAACCGACAACAACAACAACAACAACCGAAAACAGATTCTCTAATGCGGGAAAATTTCAGGTAGCTGCACGCGACCCTATCTGTCCTCCACCCCTCTACTCTACCCTTCCCTATCTCTAGGCCCAAGGTTCGTTCCCATTTGATGTTTGTTTGAGAGATTCTTGTTTTTCATTTTTTTATTTTAAATACCCTACAAAAAAAATGAATTTTTTGTTAGCTGGGCTAACTTCGTTTTGTCTTACACATTCCAAACCGAGCTTAAGCACTTTGTCAAATTAATTAAGAGTTTATTAGGAATATCGGAAATTATAGAATATTGAAGTTGAAGATACATACATACATACATACATATGTGAATGGTTTTTAAATTGGAAATCGTTTTTGAAATATCTCTTAGGTGATATACTAATCAAAAAGGAAAACAAATTTCAAAGCCAATCGAAAGCAGTATCAATCAATCAATAGAAACTAAATATATTTTACATTTTTCCGATTTCAAAAGTTTTAAGACAAATTTTTTTCTGCATTTTTATACTATATTCAAGATTTTGACATTTAAGTTAAATCACAACTTTAATAGATTAAATAGTTTTTTAGAGGTGAATTTTTTTTTATTTAGTTAAACATTATCCTTTTTTGCTTTTTTTTAAGAATTGAGTTAGATATTTTAGATTTTTTGTTTGAATAAAGGAATTCTCAACTAGTTTTATCATCAAGGAAGTAGTGACTGGAGGCTTGAAAATATCCTGTTAACGCAAAGGTTTGAAAAAAATTCAAAATAAATAACTAGTTAATGAGATTATAATATAAACCTTATATTATATAATATATTAAATTGTTTCAATGTTCTCCGATTTGAAAAGTTCTATGACACATTATTTTTTTTTTTTATGTTGCAAATTTTGAAAAATTTTTGACAGACCAGAAAAATGCGTTTGCTTAACGTTTATTTTCTCGAATATTATACCAAACTTCATGCACTTCATATTGAAAGAAGTTGAAAGTAACATTAAGGTTCATATAAATAAGGTCAAAGGGCTTTGACATTTTTCGTTGTAAAATAAACGTTAACCATACAAATGGAATTTTGGTCTTAGTTCTTCATTTCTTCATAAATAAAAAACAGATAGAACTCAAATTGAACATTTCTTTGGGTTTTCAGTTAAATGTTGATAAAAATGGTTATAATTCCACATCATAAACTTGTTAATTCTATGGGAAATTGGAGAGACAAACGTGGGAAGAAATGCTTTATCAATGTATCTTCTGTCCCAGTCTAAGAACGGGCACTGAAATTTGTCGCACTCCATGCTATTTATCCTATTTAAGATCAAATATGTACATAATCGGTTTCTGAGTCACAAAAAACAACAAAATTGTTGATTTTTTCCAAACTGCCTAAGTATAAACATTTATTAGTTCTTTTTTTCTCTCTTAGCTCTTTCTTCTACAATATTCTTAGCATAACTAATTTAATAACTGATTTAATCTGCAGGGTATCAACAAGTTAATGCATTCCAAAAGCGATTCCGATATACATATGTATATATATGTACATGCATATTTACTCTAAAACTTTAATAGAATTAACAAAAAGAGCGTTTTCCGAGCGTGTTCTTTTTCACACACTCTTTTATATACACACACACACACACACACGATGCATTGGGGGAAGGGAGGAGCACTTATTTATGCACTTGTGCTTTTCTGTTTTTTCTCTCTCGTCGTCTTTCTCTATTTTCCATTTTCAGTTTTTATTTGCTTTAATTTTCGTTTTATATGCATTTTTGTTTCCTTTTTCTGTTTATGTTTCTTGTGTCATCGTTGATTGCACTTGATTTTGAATGTTGTAACATTTATTCCATACGAAAATGTTTCATTAAACGAAAGAGACAGATAGGCAGAGAGACAAAATGAGAGAGAGAGAGAGAGAGAACTGAGGCATGCCACCTGCTTTGAAGCTGCTGTCTCCGCTTTAGCATTCTTGTTGAACGCATCGTTAAAATGGATAAAAGATTAATGTTAAGTCGTTTGTGGAATTTTGGGGTTTGGGGTCTGCTGTTGGTTTGCCACTCTGCCTCTCCCTCCCCCGCTCTATTTTTTGATATTTTGAGCTTGGTTTGGGGGGTTCCTCTCTTTATCACAGATTTCATATGAGATACAGAGAAATACACCTGACTTGAAGAAAGGTTATTTACCTTTTCTTTTTGTAAGTTTTTGACATTTTTAATATGTACATATAATTTGGTCAGTATACATTTGATTCTCTGCAAGATCTTTAAAGTGTTTAAAAATAATTTATTTCAATTATTTTCCACATATTTCACCAATAAATAAACTTGGCACTGATAAGACACTTCACTCAATCGTTAAATGTAATCAAAAACATTTTATTTTTTTCGAAATTTGATCACAGATACTGATTTTCGAAAGTATTTGAAATGTGAGAATTTAGACGGACTTTAAATTGATTTTTAACATAAATATAAATGTCGTCCCCAATCTTAAAGTGATTTACATAAAAGAGATAAACATTTCATTTACGAAATCTAAATATTGTTGGCAAGGCGCTTTCATGGGAGCAGTAATTGGATTTTACGTTTAAATCCAAGTTACGAAAAGTAAAAGTTCAGAAAAGTTCGATTCTAAGGCATAAAAATTTGGTGTTGAAATTATCATTAAGATTGAAAAGTTGTTCGTCGACGTAAATTTCAATTCTTAGGCGACCAACAGGTCATAAAGATCTCTGGAATATACATAAACAGAGCTGAAATTTTGGAACGCATCGAACACTAACTAACTTTAAATATTAAATTTTATGAACAAAAAGAAATTGAATGTGAAAACTCTCTTGAGCGTACAGAGAAATTACTTCCCAAAAAGGTGCTGGCAGAGGGTAATCCTTTAAAGGAGAATTTTTTACTATAAATAATAATGTTGGCAGAGAAACTGTCCCCACAAGGAGAGGAGGCGAGGAAGTTTTCATTGTTTACTTTGTTACTTTTCAGATTAACGAGCCCTGGCACTGTGGTACCTGCAAAAGGTTAATGTCAACATTATCAAAACGAACGTGCTATCTCATAAAACACACAGGTACATACATATCTCTCTCCTCTACCTCCTTTTTATTACCAGTCGAGTTAGATTTCGTATTTTGAGTAATTGATATAAGTAAAATAATTCGTCCCGAAGGAAAATCTCGACAGAACGTTCTATTAGGATGCCCAAAAATCTCGTCGGTTTTTACTAAAGACCCCGTAAATTTTGTCTTTATACATTCATTATCACTAATCAACATTTTTAAATTGCAAAGTAGTTTTGTTGTTAATCGGAAAACTAGTGAAAAATGCCGGTTGCCGACTGTGGCGCCAAATTGGCGGTGCAAAGAAGAAAAGACTGAAGTCACTGGTTCTGCGTAGATTTTAATTTAGTTGATTTTATAACATTTTCTAATAAAACTGCATTTGTGTTTAGTAACGATTTCTTGCTTTGCCGGCGGCATTTGCTTAAACTTTAACTTTTTTCTGTTTACGTTTAAAAATATCTTTAAATTAAATTTAGAACTAATTTGCGGGAGATTGCAAATTGATTCCGGTCAAGATTAGTCTGCGTAATTATTTTATGTGAATTGTTAATTTATTCATTTTCATTTTAAACACACACACACACACAAACGCATGCAGAAAGATATATTAAATTCATAGAATGCGCTAACAATTTAAATTTTATTTGAAAATCCCATTAGATACACATACACACACACACACACACATACATACACTCACAACACGAAAGGCAACTTCCACTTCCGCCATAAGTTGCCTGTGTATCCAACCAACCAACCAACCAACCACCCACCCACCACTCCTCACCTATCCCACCCCACGTGAAAAGAACTCGCACAATTGAGCACGCTTCATTTGCAAGGCATGAATGAAATAACGGATGAGAAGGGGGCGAGATAGTGTGTGTGAGAGAGGGAGAGAGTGATAGCCGCGAAAAGAAAAATCATTGCATATTTGCTTGGGCAAACACAAACAAATGCAAAATGTGACATACACACACACACACACGCACACGCACACGACGAATAGAAAGAGAGACAGTTAAGTATCTATGTTATTTAACATGTGGTGTAAAATGTTAACTATGCTGTAATAGTTTTCCCAAACGAAACAAAAGCAAACCAAAAATACAAAAAGAAAATAACATAAAAGAAACAGAAAATTGAATAGAAAAATGCAGGCACACACACTCGCACACATGCAGAGAAGAAAACAGCAAAGCGGAGGTGGAGGAGTAGGAGAAAAACATGCGCAGCAGCTGAGGGAGTCGGAAGAAGAGCCAACCAACAGCAGAGGCAGCAGAAGAAGAAGAGGGAGCAATGCACGCGACGCGCTATGTAAACGTAATCGCCGCTTTAAGTTTAATTTTTGTTACTTTAACTTAAATATTAACTTAAGTTGTTGCTGTTGTCTATACTAACATTTGAAGTTAGTCCGTGATGTTTTTGTTGTTGCTGCTGCTGAAGTATCCAAAGGATGAGGTTTTAATATTTGTTTTTTCACACACACACACACAGCACACACGGTTAAAATTTTTTATGGCTAAATTTTTTGTTGGCTCTTTAAAGCATTTTCTTTATTATCATCTATTTGGTTGTTGTTGTTTTAATTATCCAAGCACACACACGCACACGGACACACACATACTATTGCGGAGGCGCAGGGAGACACGCGAAACATAAATTATCCGACCAAAAAAGAAGCAACAAAATTCCCAACGCAACGCGCTTCGCTTCTTCCGCTACTTGCAGGCTCCGACGTCCGTCGCGTTTAAGAGAAAATGGCTGACTGAAAAACATACATTGACACGAAAAAAATATCGCACAAAAAGAGAAAATGCCTGTGAACCTTCTTCTGCTGTTGCCTCTAGATGTTGACAACCAAAATGTATCTCAACAACCCCAGACACCAAATATGTCAGACAAACTTGTGTGAAACAAACATCGTATCGAACAAGTTTGAAACTCCCGCACTTTCGAACATACTTCCCTTTTTCTGTCTCTTCCATTAAGTGAGGCTACAAAAGGAGCCAACACGAACGTGGCCAACTAGGTTCGACAAATAAAATTGAAATTTGTCCCACTGCATCTCACAAATTTGAGTTCGACTGACTATTTTCCACTTCATTTTATTTGCTCTTCTCTCTCTTTTCTACATAGAGATCCCGTACATCGAACATCGAACAGGCGCTTCAAACATTAGAAGCCCAATTCCCCATGTTAAATTAACATAGTCCTGTAAAATGTGATGTTAAAAGAGAAAAAACCTGGCTTTGGCTCTATGTTAACCACTCTTACATGGCCTCTGTTAATGAGAGAAACACAGGGAAAAAGATGCAACTGTGAGAGAGAAAGAGTAGTAAACAACAAAGAGAGAGAGCGAGAGAGAGAATCTCCTAAGAGTTGCATGCGCTGCTCTTGCTCTCTTTTGCTGGCTTGTGGCTGCTTGTGGCTTATTCCCATTATTATTATTTTTATTTTTGTTGTTGGCACGTTAAATATTTCCTGTTTGTCGCCACCGCCGGCGCGTCCCCTCCTCGTCTCTATCACTTTGAGAACCCGCAAAATGTGCGAAGGAGGAGTAGCAGCAGAAGGATGAGGGGCAGGCAGCCAGGCAGACACAGGACGGGGCATTGTGCCACAAGGCAGAGGCGGTAACAGGCAGTTCATGTTATGGTCACGTAGTCTGCACTCCCTTCCTTTCCTTTCTCCCTTTCTTCTCACCATCATCTCCTCTGCCCGTTATCCGTCTGCTGATGCTCCTTCTGTTACTTCGGCTGCTACTTCTCTTCTGCTACTCCCCTTCTCACTTGCTCGTTCGCTTTTATTTTACTTTTCATCTCGTTTTGTTGCCTTGGCTTAAATGTTTATCTAATTATTTAGACGTTTTTCCGGGCGTCAAAAAAAAAAGGAAAGAAAGAAAGAAAACACAAAACGTATTTAATTTGCTGCATAAATCTTTGCCATAAATTTGTCACTGACTTGTCTTCTTTTATTTTGGGTGTTGTGGTCAAGGCGGCGGGGGAGGAGGAGGGGGAACCACAACATTTGTCAGAGAAGGGGTTAAGCCCGGTGGGGCAAACATCCCACAAAGTGGCAAAATTAATTAAAGAAAGTGAAATTATTGTTTTTTTTTTTCAAGGGAAAGGGGGAAGAACGATTTTTATATAAAATAGGTTCTCAATAAAACACTATTTCCTTATTAACTGTTAATTTGAGTAATTTAAATAAAATGTTTGCAATGTGACAAAACAAAAAACTAGTTGAAAAAGAGTTTAATTAGTTTTTGACTTTATTACCACTTGAGAATTTCATAAATGTTGCAAAATGGTTTATGACTTTTTCAACGGAAGCGAAGCGTGTGGAAGGACAATCCAAAATGTATTTTTATTTTTTGTTTTTTTTGGGGAAAATTGCCTTTACTTTCTTTGGTCCTATCATAAATTATAGACCCAAATTCTTTCATTTTGGGGCTCTGCCAGAAACAAAAGCACACACACACACAAACACAAACACACACACACTTACACATATCAAGTTCAAATAGAAATCCCCTTCTAACAATCATCAATTCCACTTTGATCAGACTAGGCAGCTCCGGCTTACAATTTACGCAATTTTTTGCATAATTTTGGCATATTTTTAAACGTGTGTGTGTGGGGGGGGTGGGGGTAGGCCGGGGGGTAACAGCCTCCTCGAAATTTGTTTATGCGTCAATTTTGATTTATGTGTGGCATAATTCTAGGCGTTATAAACTGTTTTTGACAACTGAAAGAGGTTGGCCGCCTCACCCACACCCCCAACCTCATCCACCACTCAGCTCCCATATGAATTATGTGTGGAACGTGTGTGCGTCAGTTTGTGTGTTTTTTTTGATTAGGGTTTTTATCGCCTGTTTGTCATTTACTTATGCTAATTTCAACATAACAACACAAAACTACATACATAATTTTACTATGCCAACAACAGCAAGAAAAAAAAAAAAACGTTGTGTTTAATGCTTTCAATTAAATATTATTAAATTAAATAAAATTAAATTTCATAAACACCCCAACACGTTTAGTTTAGGTTAGAGGATCACAGCATGTGGCAAGAGATATTTAATGTGGTCGCTGCCATTATCCTGTCAACGTGTGTATGTGTGTGTGTGTGCGTGTGTGTGTGCACCAGGCAAATGAAAATAAATAGTGACAACGTATTTACAACATATTGGAAACCCTTATCAATCGCATAAAATTGCCTTGTTGACATTGACAAAATGAAGGAGATGTTTAAGAGCCTACCCAATCACAGACAAACATTTCGGGAGTTTCTATCGTTATGACTTAAACTAATGAGTTTACCATCTTCATATATAACTACAGGTTACATAATCTTAGCTAAAAAGCCAATTTAAAATATATTTCATGCGGGGGAGAATTATCAACCAAACCTGCTTACAACTTAATAGTTCAAAGATTTTTCATTTTGCCCAAATCCAACCCCCCTCACTTCTTATCTTACCCATTTTCAATAACCATAAAATCAGTAAACAAATTTCTAGATATAAATAACTTGCTCAATGTGATATAAATTAACTATCGAGTCGATGGCCTTAGTAGCTAGCACTCATCACCCGTTAGTTATTATATTATTTTGTATAATATTTAATAATAAATAAATAAAAAATAAAATAAAATATATTTCAGATCAATTAACAAAGCCAAAGTAAATAGAACATCTGCGATCTCGTAAATTATTTATTTACATCGTTTATAGTTTTTATTATGAATCGATTATCGCAGACAAGTTGTAGCTAGTTGCGCTTTTCTCGCTGCAATTCCCAACTGGTTTTAGTGTCTGTGTCTTTCCCCCAAGGAGAGAAGACCTCCACTTCATTCGCTTTTTTTTCTTACTCAATCTTTTACTTTTTAAAGCACTTTCATTGTGTTCGTGTTGACAAAAAATGTCGCCGCATGAATTCCTTTTGTGTATGTATTGTGTGTGTGTGTGTGTTCATGTTTGTGTAATTTTTTTTTTTAGACACTTTTCCAAACTAATTTCAAACTTTACACTTCGAGGCGAAGGCCCGACAGAAAAAAGCGCAGCGAATGCAACAGCAAACAACAAACAAACTAAGAGAAGGAAAGAAAAAAAAAATTGATTGCCGGACAGATGGAGAAGGGACGGAGGACAGACAGACAGACGAGGATGGCTACGAAGAACTCGGGAACAATGTCAAAACAAATGTTACAGCGTTGCAGAGTGAGAGGAGGCAGCAGGCTGCAGGCGGCGGTGCGTTTTTATGTTGCACGAGAAAATTGATGAGGGAAAAACAAGTTAACGACTAGTTTATGACCCTATAGATGCAATTCTCGTCAAGCGACAAGTTCTTGCTGTCTAGCCGGGCATACCCTTAGTGGAATGACTCACTGCTGGATATCAAATAATGCCAACGGGCAGCCCACACAGTGAAGCAGCTGTGATTCTATTCCTGTTGTTGCTGTTGCTGTAGTTTTTGTTGTAGTTCTCTGTGTATTTGTTCCCAGCAAACACAATGCATCTCGCTTTCTCATTCACGAGCGAACCGGGCGACGACGACAACGGCGGCGGCACATGTTGCCCTGCTGCGGTTGCCCAGGCAACAGGAGCAGCAGCAGCAGCAGCAGCAGCAGCAGGAGCACCATCATATGAGGATTAGAAATCGGTTAATGGAATATATGTTGAATATCGCCATAAGGTAAGCTCATATAATAAGAAAAACAACTAAACGGAAAAATAATAGATTCACACAGTTAGTCACAGAAATTCATTCACTTAGCTAAGGGCCCTTCACCAGAGAAAGTATCTAGAAACTTGTGGATATATCTATTAGCAATTGATATGGCATATATGTAACTTATAGACGATCTCATTAAATCGACAATCAATATAAAATATAACTTATACGTCATCTCAATTGACAGTCTTAGGGTTTGAAATGATATAAATTTTGTTTCTTGAAAGGGTTTTCTTAAGTTTTCGAAAGGTCAACAACTTAATAATATTTCAGATAGAAACCTGTTTAATAGAATCAAAGTTATATTTATAGAGTATTATACATTCGAATGATTGTCTTCTTTTGCAAGATCTGTTTTTCCCTTCTTGTTGTTGCCCATGGAGGCTGCTGCTGCTGGTGATAATCCCAAGGCCCAGTTCTGCTACGTTCAGTTCCAGGCAACAGGCAACAGGCAACCGGGCAAAGGCAAATTGCGTGTGCAAACAGTGAAGAACTGCAGCTTCATTAGCGAGGGTTGCTTCAACAAAGACATAGACACACACACACACACACACACAACAGACATGTGTGTGTCCTGGAGTTTTATTATTATTTTCTTTATTGTTTAGCGTGTTATAATTGGGGTGCTAGAGAGAGAGAGAGAGAGAGAGAGAGAGGAGAAGGGATGCTAAAGGCAGACAACCGAAGTCCAGGTTCAGGTCCAACAATGCATCCACTCGCCTGGAAGACCTACTTTCTGTTTACTCTCCGCAAAGGTACACACAAATACATATACATACATACATATGTATGTACATACGTCCTACACCCACTGCAAGTGGCACTGGAGTAACTCTGTGTGTGTGTGTAGGATCAGAAGGGCTTAGCTCGGCTATTAGACGCGGGGGGAACAAGTACATTCAAGAGGAGGGGAGCTAACACTCTGCTATAAATATTAATTGGGAACTGTTGGCATTAGAAAAAAAAAATGAAGTGAAATCAATCTACCCCTCAATCAAGAGTACTGAAATTTCCTCATCTGCTTGATCTATTCGAGATGAACTCCCTTTTGTCTCTTGCAACGCAGGTGCAGTCTCTAGAATAGTGACTATCTGTCTATAGACCATCATATGGCTTCCATAGCAATGATTCTATGGAAACAATTATTTCTAGATGGTTTACTAAGAAATGCTATCGAAATCTGATCGTTTCAAGAAGATTGAATCCTTTGAAATTATGAAAAAAGTTTTAGATTTTCATCATAATATAGCCACATTATTAATATATTATTAAAGTCTTTGGGAAAGAAACATTTAGATGCATTTAATTATCTTTTTTAGCAACAGGATAAGAAGTTGCTGTGTTATCCAAGTGTATTCCAGGAATGTGTATTTTGGAATTTTGTAAACGTTTTTAAATGTTCCAAGTTATACTTCCATTTTCATTTTGATCTTTTAAGTACTAGGAAAACTAGATTCTCAGTTCAAAAACTTTAAGCATATGAGAGCGGGTCAATAAGACCTTCCAAACACTGGCCCACTTGAATGTAAGCCAGAACTTATTACTAGATTGAGCAATTTGCAATTTAGCTTGCATAACTTTCTAACGATTTCAAAGAACTTTAAGAAATAGCTTTAAGATCGTCTTAAATACAAGCCAAGATATTTTTACTTTAACAAAAGGAAAACCCTATACAAAAAACGAGAAATATTTAAATACACAAAGAAAGAGTGCACCTTAAATTGAGGCAACGACTTTTAGATATCCCATAATAATGACAAGAATATTGAATTTTGATTGAGATACATTAGGTAAACTTATGAGTGTAAAATATCATCAACGTTTAAAAACACGTTTAGTTATGCTTAATATTTAAACAAATCTTTTGAACGGAACGGAAGACATTTCTAAAAAAAGGACCTCTTTGCCACTTAAAACTACCCCTTTTGGTTTACAGGGTATAGAAAAGGTATTACCATATGGCAAGCATTGTTCATTTTGCTCCTTCGAAATTGAAGTTGGTTTTTTTCTTGCCTTGCCAACGGTTTCTACCTTTAATTGTCCGTCTCTTTAGTACTTATGTATGTATTTGACTATTTTACTTCCATTTTTTTTTCTTCGTCCTTTTGTTGGAAAGTTGGTTTTCTACCTTATTTTTAAGAGGCAAGTACGCCTTGGGGCGCAATAAAATGTTTAATAAATTGCAAAAGTGCGCCAGGAAAAACCGAGCTTGGTGGCAAAAGGCGGATGGAGAAAGAGGGGTGGGGATGAAGAGTGAAACGAAGTCAACGACACATTGTGCACAATATTCTAATGAAGTTGAAGTGGTAGGCGTACACACACACACACACACACACACACACACACACACACAGACATCCTGTGTGGGCGTGGCAAATGTTTAGTTTTTGGCATTCCACACACGTAAAATGTATTGAATAATTACATTGGGATGCCTAACGGCATACAAAATGAGCGAAAGAGAGAGAGAGAGAGAGAGAGAGGGGAAAAAAAAAGAAGTTTTCTCAAAAGAAGAAGCCACTGCCGGACATTGGCCATGCCCAGAGGCAGTTATTTAATGTTTATCATTTGAAAAAAATATCACACAATCAGCTGATTGCATCTCTTTTGATCTTACGTGTAAGTGCAACATTTTCCAGTTATATTTGCTAATGACTGCCGCCTCAAGATTGATGCATTTTGGTTATAAAAATTGAATTTCGCTGGAACATCATTCGAGATGATGGCAACGAGGCAGGAAATTCAATCGCAGGCCATTGGCCTTTAAGTAGTGCTAAAGTATCAATCAAAATGCGTGCGGTCATAATCATAAAATTACATTGAAATTTACGAATGTGCGCCCAAGGTGATTTGCCTCCAACAACGGGCAACCAGCAACCAGCAACTGGCAACTGGCAGCTGGCGGCGGCAGCAACAAAAAAAAAAATGAAATAAAAGAAATGATGAGAGAGAAACTTAGCTTACCGAAAAAAAAACCGACAAACAAAAAAAATTCTGAATTACAAAAGATGATTTATCATTGCATAAGGTTGGCTAAGGCTATGGACTTACGTGCGGGGCGGTACGGCGGCTGGTGTGGTGAGGGGGTTGGTGGGTAGCAGAGATGACTGCAACTTGATTTACAAATTGGATTGCCTGAAGGCTCTCTTGAAAAGTGAGCTATGAGTAACACTTGCTTATGCCAAGACAAAAGAGGCAGAAGCATAAAAATAAACTTTTTCTTTTTCTCTCCCCCTGGAGATAGAAGCTACTACAAAAAATTATTAATCAATGCTGAGAGATCCTAGACGGGCTAAAAGAGTTTAATGGTTTTCACAAAAAAACAAAATTCTAAAATAAACAGAGACATAGAGAGGGAGAGAAAGGGAGAGAGAGGAGGAGAGCTGCTTTCTCATACAAATTTGTCACATAAATTTTGGAAAAATATCTTAAAATTTTCCTTTGACATTTGGTTAAGCAAATTAGAGGTGGACAACTATCGATAGTAGAAACAGTCGATAGTCCCAATAACATTTAAAAAGTTGCTTGCTCAATACCAGTATAAAAAATAATACTTTTATATGACAATAGAAAATCGAATTAAGAAATTGTTATAATTGTTTCCTCAATAATGTTAAAAGGTACAAAAATAAGGAATATTTAAAGGCTCTAATTGAATAGACTTTTTGCATTTACAACTAATTTTTGGTCTGATATGAAGGCAAGCTACTTTTTAAATGCTATTGGGACTATCGACTGTTTGTACTATCGATAGTTCTCCATCTCTAAAAGCAAATCTCTCTTTAAATTTTCATAAATAAATAGACAAAGCTTAAGATAAATATGTTTTCACTTTACATTAGATAACTTTTTATGCTTCTTTTTGGCATTAAGGATTTGGAATTTTAACAATTTTAAAAGTGTGGAATTTTCTCTATTGAGTAACTACATCAATAAACGGTTTGAGCTTGGTCTTTCTATCAAAAAAGAGTTGCTTTTATCTATTTCATTATTTTTTTTTTTTTGGTATTTCACATACAGACAAATAATATTTGCCATTGCGGTTGCAAATCTGTCGCATTTGTCGATTGATTTGAGGCATTTGCAATCTATCCACACATTTACATTTTGCTTCAATCAATCTAGCAATTTATATCAAGTTTTTATCAATTTTCTTGTTCTTATTTATGTAAAATATTTATTTACTGCCCTTTTCATAAAAATTGTTGTGCCCAATATGAATATTGTAGGAGAAATGTTAAATAAAATATTTCGCACCTGATATATGTATGCAAACACTTAAGAGAGAGTTGAAGAGATGCAGTGGGTGGGGGGAGGGGGGAGGTTGAACACTGTCAATATTTAACTTTTAATTTATTTAAAATCAATTTACGCAAAATCTTTGATAAAATCTTTAGTAAATTCTCCAACCATACCGCAGCCACTCCACCCACCCTCAACCACGCCCCGCCCCTCTTGCACACACAGTCAAGCCGAGTAAAGTGCATTGGAAAAATCCTGCATAATTTAATTGTCTTGTTGTCGGTGTTAGTTAGTAGTCGCAGCCCGACTAGTACTACGGTGTGTGTGTGTGTCTGCATCCTGTTCTCATGTCCTGACAATGTCCCAACGTCCTAGTGTCTGTGTCTGGTTTGTTGTCTTGTCTCTGTTGCCCCAGCAGCAACAACTCTACACGCCCCACCGGCAGACCATGTGCAGCCAAGTTGTCTTTAATCCACATAGTAGGAATCTTGCTCAGCCAGCGGTTAGGCAGAGGCCAGCAGCACATTGGAGGCACGTGAGACAGGTGGCCACAATGGCAACGGCAATGGCAATACCGTTGGATTGCTCTCTGGTTAAAGGATGATAGCTGGGCTAGCATTTGTGTGTGTGTGTGCGAGTGTGTGTGTGTGTGGAAGCAGTTCTGGTTTTTGGGGTATTTGGGGTTTTTGTGGTCCATCGTTTTGCCAAACCACAATTACAGTGTTTGCTGCAAGTTTTATGCCAATACAGGAGCTCACTTACTGGCGGAGATTATTAAATTTGTCCCCCCACCCACAAAAATGTTCAATCTTTAATATTTCAATTGAGAGGGGAGACAGAGAGAGAGAGAAAGCAAAGAGATATAGAGTTACTTGGCACCTTTCACCCTAAATGCAATACAAATTAGCCTTTCGCCATGATTTTCATTGAGGCACTTGATGCGTTGTCTGGGCACCCGACACTCGTCTGCATGGGACTCCTCCTTTCTTGGCTGCATCCCACTCTCTTTCTCTCCCTCTCAGTCTCTGTCTCTCTGGCTGGTGTCGACAACAGGCACCGACATTGGCGGCTCGCATTGTTATTCAAATGCTGCCATTAATACTTCACTAGCAATTGCAAATACCCGACAATGTGGAGGGGCAAGCAGCAAGGCACGAGTCACCGACTTGGAGAAGGATACACACAGAAACCCACACACACACACACACACACACACACACATTAGCCATGCATGCTACGGGTTCCGGCTTCAACATCTCCACTACGTTGCCTTTCATTCGATTTAAACGAATTGTAGGAAGCAGCGGAGTGAGGCTGGCTGAGAAGGCGGCATTCATATGTAAATTTTCTGTGACTTTGCAGTAGCTGCTACGTTTTGGGTGCAGTTTTTATTCTATCCGTTCCTCCTTCTTCTTCTCGTCTCTCTTTTCGTGAAATTTAATATTGAAAAATAAGAAAAAAAAATTTCAAGTGCTTTGAATTTCTATCAACTTTTTTTTCTCTTCTATTTTTTCGTTTTAGTTGTTCTCGAGTGAGTTAAATGAAAGACAAATATAATAAATCCCGCAAGCAACTAATTTTCCTTTTTCATTTCACCAACTAATTTTGTAAGATGAAACTTATTAGATTATATTAACTTTCATTTGCCTCTAATTAGCTTGCTTAGCTATCGCATAATGCATGAAATACTCATCAGAATTATCTCATCTGCACCTTTTGAGTTATCAAGCGAGAAAAGGGTCTATTTTTTGCCTAGTTTGACATTTGTATATTTGAATAATTTGTAGATAATATAATTAAATGTCTAAGTAGATAGTTATTGAAGGCTATAAGTATAAAAAAACTTTTCTTCGAAACATTTTGCGACCACTCCTAAGTCCTAATACCATATAACAAGCTCCTTTTTTAGGAGCACTTTAAATGGGTAAAGAAATTTATTTAAACTTGGGAATCGTCTTATCTATGTATCTCTCTGTCCTTCTACATGTATTCTAAAATAACCATTTTTGGATTCACGCCTGTCCTTTGTAAGGTTCTGTTCTGCAAGGATCCCCTGGAACATTGCTCTCTCGTAAATCTACCACAGAATTAAAACATTTTAATACATAATTCTGTGATTATTAGGTTTGAAAATTTTTGTTTTCTGACACTTGACTTTATTTTTATGTACATTTCTCAAGAAGTTAATTCTAGTTTCGAAAGCAAAACTAAATAACAACAGATATGAAACATTAGTAAATGTTGTTTTCTTTTTGGCTTCGGTTTCGTTTCCACTTGATTTACGAAAAAATCATTGATTTTCTTAGGCAACAGGTTCGGTAATGAGGCAAAAGTGACCATTAAATCCTTTGCAATTCTGAAGTTCGAAAAAAAGTCTTTGGCAATGAAAGCAATAATGGTTTTAAGTGTTTCACTACGAAAAGGCTCCGTCAACAAGTTGGAAAATTACCAAAATTGTACTCTGTGACAATTCGTAGTAGTTCGTTATGGTTGTAGCCAACTTAACCCTTATTTACAGGTAACAAAAATTATTCGATTGTGCCCACAACCAATCAATTTGTGTCAGGCAATCGAAGAATTTTAATCTTGTATAGAGGCAGGAGTAAAGTGGCCTCTGGTGACCACTAAAAGGGAGAGAGTTAGTTTTTATTTTTAAGCAATAAATGTTAATGCATATCGACAACCTAATTTTAAGGGAAATCGTTAGAATGTTTGCCTTGATGACCCTAGAGTCGTTGAAGACGAGTTTACTTGAGCACTTATATACCCGTTTGCCCTGCGGGTATGTGTAGGGTATAACTACATACATATAATGAAATGAAATCAAAATCAAAATCATTTGTATGTCTGCGATAAGTTTTTTTTTTTTTTCTTTTCTTGCACATTGAGAGAGGAAACCCCGCATGACAACTACAACAACAAGAACAACAACAACAATGACACTAGGCAACATCAATAACCCGGTCCAAGCATACACACACACACACACAGATGCACACTCACTCGTATCAGAGAGACATCATCCCCCAAAAAGGTATTGAATTTCAGTTGTCCCTGGTCCCTGCTTGCCCCTGCTCTACTACCATGTAGTTTCTCTTCGTTTCGTTGGTTTCGTTGAAGCATTTAATGAATTTATCAGCTGTGGCCCATCGCCTGACCCAAAGCAAGCAGCTCGATGACGTTGACGATGGCTACAACAACAACAACAACAACAACAACTACTACTTCTACTTACTACTCATGTGTCTCTCCCCTGCGCTCATTCTGGTGGGTTCCATTTATTCTTAAGATATTTTCGTAGAACTCCCACCTCTCCACACACACACACGCACACACACACACACACACACAAAACAGATTTTCAGTTATTCATTGTAAATTCGAAAATGTATTTTTTTTTCTTATTCTTTTTCTTCATCTTTTCTTCGTTTCTTTTTTTTTTCTTCTTTTTTTTTGGTTTTATTACCATTTAATGGTTTCTAGTATGAAAAGTTCTCTTTATGTGGATCTAACAATCCCATCTCTCTAGACATTTGTAGGATTTCTATTCCATTTTGATACAATAGGCAATGGGTCTTGCCTTTCCCTTCTTTCCCTTTTTCAATTTTGTTGGCCCCATGGAATTGGTGTGTCCATTAAAATATTTAATTGAAGATAATTCCATCGATTTTTTTTTTTTTTTAAATCTTATGTATGAAATTTGATGTCACTTTTGAAGTCAAGAGAAATTTTTGATTTGATTTTGCTTGAGTTTATTGCACAACAAAGTGTAATGTCAGAGTTAAGATCAATTGTGGTAGTGGGCCTATTAGTCTGGGCCACATTTTCATTTTAGAACCCGTATTACGTTCATCGCAACGGCAATACTTTTCACATTTCTTACAAAAGGTATGTGGGTAAGCCACATATCGATACAAATTCGGATTTACAGCCACCTGACAACCGATTGATGGTGAATAGAAACAACAAAAGGTTTTCGCATAATCTAAGATCAAATTAGTCAAAATGAATTAATTGTACCGAGTCTTTTCGAGTGCATACATACCCAGAAAGAATGGATATGGTGTGCATTTATCAAATATTTCCGTGCCTACTGTACTAGTCTCGTATTCGCTGTGCGTTAATAAGTTTTCAGTAATTTTGGCGCCCTCCTCGCAAAAATATCCCGTATAATTGGTCTCGCAAAAGTTCTCATAATCTTCATTGCAATCAACGCATTGTCCTTTAACACCTACAACAGGTGCAAATGAAATCTGGCCATCCAATGGCTTTAACAACTCTCACTTACCACTCGTGAATATGGTAAAAACAGTTAGCATAATTCCAACTAAAACTAACATTGTGTTGATCAGAAATTTTAAAAATTATATACAAAGAAAATTATAAAAAAAAAATATTTTGTATTTTTTTAACTTATTACTAAAACTGAATTTTTCATAGCTTGCCGAGTTTTCTTATCGAATGCAATGCATATGAATATAATCTTAATATTTCCATAAGTCAAAATGAAATATTTATAAAATGATTTGGCACAAGGCACACCTACACGCCACGCCGGCTCCACCTCCTCCTGCCACTGCCCTACTCAATACCCAATACCCCAAGCGAGTGCAGTGAAAGAGTGACGGAGGATCGCGAACCATAATTAACGGCATCCGAATGACGTTTGCATAATTCAGACGATGGCTTTGTCGATGGTTTCGACTTTTAATGAATTCTTCCTTGTTGGCTGGCGAAATTCCCTTGAATTTGTGCTCATTATGCATCGTGGGCTGAATGTTCCAGGAAATCGATTGACCAGCGACCTTAAAGCCAGGTATATACATACATAGATACCTACATACATGCAACATATGTATGTATGTATGCATATATACATACATTAGTGTGTATATATATCGAAGTAGATTGGTCTCTACACATATTTCAGGTGAGAATTTGCAATAATCATAGAAAAAGAAGTCGTTTTGGTTGCATTTTAGACTAATTAAATTAAGCAGAAATTGATTGATTGATTGACAAACTTTGAACCAATATAGCAAGAGATCTTAAGAAGTTTTCTACAACCTTTACAGGAAACAATTCGTTAGAATATTTATTATTTTATTGTTTATTTTTTTTATAAATATATAAATATTGTTTTTTAAACCTCTTTGAAAAAGTAGATGAAACTTTTACTCATTGACGATCAGAAAATATTTGTTGTTTTCCCCTGCTTTAACCTCTATTTAAACATTGCTGTCCCTATAGGAGCCATTGGGATTATATCTATTGAATCCATTAGGATTCTATGTTTTGCCTTTTTTGTCCAGATATTTGGATTGTTCCCAAGCTAGACATTGGACAATTTCTAGGCGATTAAAAATGTGAATGCTAATCTACATAAAATTTTCATTTACTAGTAATTTATTTAGTTAGTTCAGCTTGATAGACATACCAAAGAAAAAAGTACTCTACCGAAATAGTCAGATATGAGGCTAATATTATCCTGAAAGAAATATTGACTATTTTTTTTTTTTCTTTCATGGCTTTAAAGTCTTCTATAAAATTTCTCTATGCAAAAACTCAGTTACTAGAAGTCAACACAGAAACAGGACTTTCATCTAAATTGAAGGTTTAGCTTTAGTGCATTTTCTATGGTTTCGATATAAAGTTTTAGCTTCTTGTAAATGGTTTTCATTGCTCTTCAAAAAAACTGAAATCTGTTAAAGTTATTTGGACTGTAAACCGTAAGGTATTGTCATTGTATGGCCAAAGTTGTTTCATTTCTCGTTTTCTTTCGTTTTCAAGTTGCTTGTCATCCTAGATCTCTCCCCTCCCCTTCACATATGCTCCTCCTGCAAGACGACAGGACACTAAATGGCACTACCAAACGTATAGATACTTGCCACACATTCAAGTGATGTCTGCTTTTGAACTATATGCTATAGATGTGTGTATGTACAATTCGTTTGGCCAGGACATCTAATGAAATTAAATGTATCAAAGTAGAAGAACTGCGCACACAGAGGGGTAGTGTGGGTGGTTGGGAGTGGGTACATATTGAGTGATTGAACAGTTGACTGTCAGAGTCAGGACAGTTTTTGGGGCAGGCCGTTGTTGCCTGTACTGTAAGTTCTACTACCACTTTGTCTAGGACTAGGTCTACAAACTGGGCCTCCGAGCAGCCTCCTCTGCCTTTTGTAAGTGAGAAAATGTCCCAAGTCACAGAAAGAGAGAGAGAGAGAGAGAGAGAGAGAGGGAGTTGGGAGCTGGGCGGCGGGGGGTGAGAGAAGTTGATACGTGACTAGGAACATTATTGTTTGCTTATCTACACTTAATTGCTTCTGGCTACACTTAATAATATGGTCTTTCCAACAAACACACACACACACACATATACCCCACTCCTTCTTTCCACTTCACTCCATCGCCACTCGCATTCCCCATAGTCGTCGTCAGGATTGGAGAGGGGGGGGGGGTGTTGGCTTTGGTTTTGGTATTGGTCTTCGCGTTGTTTGTTCGGTTTCCCACTTTGCGTTGGTCGTCATCGTCATCGTCTCCAACTCCAACTCCATTCCATCTCCGTCATCGTCATCGTCGTCGTCGTCGTCATTCTTTTCCAGCATTTTCATTCAGCTTGAGATTTGTTGCACCATAAAAAGGGCTTCTCGAGATTCTCTCTCTCTCTCTCTCTCTCTCTCCGTCTCTCTCTGTTGGCTCTTTTTTTTCCTGTTTGGTTTTTGTTTTTGTTGCTGTTGTGCTCCATCGGAGCCAGAGCCATTGCCATAGCCGTAGCCATAGCATAGTACCCAATGCCCAGAGTCGGTTGGGGCTATTTGTTTGCTTGGCCCGTTGTCTTGTTTTTCAATTTTGTAGCATGAAAAATTTCATTGGAATTGGTTTTTATTGTGGGGGCTCCGGTTGTGATGGATTTTTCGGTAGGTACAAATTGTATGACGCTAATGGAGTATGAGGCACTTTTTTTTTTTTTTTTTTTGTTTATTGTCAGAGATGTGTTTGTGTGTGTGTGTGAGAGAGTGTCAGTGTGGGTAGCTTTTATGGCCTGAGAATAGTGTAAGGTGCTGGTGTGTGGAGTGTGTGGGGGGAGTGGGGTGAGGTACTTTGATTCAGACAAGGCTCATTAGTTTCAAGGGCTGTAAATGTTGAAGTAGTTTAGCCTCGGATACTATCAAATAAATGTCGAATTAAAGGATGAAGCAATTTAATAGAGAGAGTTTCTCATATATGACCGCTCCTCAAGTCTCCTCCTCCTCTGTGAGATAAAAGTCGTAATTTTAAGTGATCGTAATGCTGCAAAGGCGCCAGTTCTGCATAGTTGATGTCTCTTTAAGTGATCTGTATTAACTGGCGAATAGAGATTCTTTTGGGTTTTGTTTACAACCTACTTTGATACTTGTAGTTGCATTTTGGGAAAGGTGAACAGATTTACCATTCTAATGGGATCATTAAGGGATTCGACTAGAGATTAATGAAGCTATAACCAACTCAATTTTGGGACGATCTTAAAAAATTTTATAACATTTATTTAAATCAAGCTGAGCTAAGGATTTTGCAATTTTTAAAATGGAAATTATGGAAACAATAAATGAAATAAATGTATATTGGCGATAGAAAAGCATAGTTAATGCTTTGAAGCTTGAGGCATTTTGATAAATATTTGAAGAAACACAATCTAATCCTATGAAGATTTAAATCATTTAGATATTAAGTAAATGTCTAAAGGGAAACAGCTTTCTCGAAAGGCGAAAGAAACTAAAGTAAAAAATAAGACATTAAAATAAAAATGAAATATTAAAAACCCAAATAGAATAAACCTTATTTTTTAGAGAAAGACAAATATCAATGATTTGTGAACAATTTTATTAAAATCAAATAAATATATTCTCTTTATTTCAAAAGACAGAAGACACAGCAGGCCAGCTCACTTAAGATTGCTTCAAATTGTGGCTTAATATTACAGGAAAATTTTGGAATTAAATTTTTTCTTTTCATTGTGAAATATCCTGTAATAGCCTGAACTAGCCACGCCTTTCTTTCACCACATATGTACATACATATGTGAGAAAATGCCGTATATTTGCCTTACAATTGAAGCACATTGCAGTTATTCCCTTGTTTCCTCGTTCCCCCCCCCCCCCCCCCCCCCCCCCCCCCCCCCCCCCCTGCTTCATTTGACATTGCCTTATTGCCCCATCAATCTTGAGTGCTAATTGTTACGAATTTTCAAACCTCCCTTCCTCGTCTCACTTCCCTTTTTCATTTCTCTCTCTGATCTGGTCGAATCTTAGCCACAATTCCATGTGCATTCTGTTTTTTTTTTTGTTTTTGTTGTTGTTGCCTTGTCAGATGTTTTTGGGAAAGCAAAGAGAACAAAAATGAGAAATGAGAAATGGAAAAGTGGAAATTTTAACTTCATGCTGGCGATGTCAATGCATTGAACAACGACAATTGCTAATTTACCATTGGACTTTTCCCTCTCTATCTCTCTCTCTCTCTCTCTCTCTCTCGCTCTGTCTCATGACTCGGGCAGCAGGGTGACTGCAATTAGTGGGCGTGTCTCTGGCCCAGGAAGTGCGTGACTTGCAGATACTGTACATGTGTGTGTGTGTGTGTGTGAGTGTGTGTGTGTGTGTGTGTGTGATGGCGACCTATGGGAAAATCAATGGCAAAACTAGACAAAAGACAAGACCCGAGAGAAAAGGTGCGGGGTAGATGGCATAGGCACACTCAGATGGATGGCGGGGGGAAGCGATAGAGGGACGGACTGAATGACGACTGGTACATGACCAATAATCAGGCTAATAAACATTTCATTCACAGGCCTCATTGAGCGCGAGCCAATCATAACAACATCAACAACATTGGCGTCTGCATTATGCCAAATGTTCACAATAGAAGTCAAGAAAACAAAAGCCTATGCTACCCCAACCCCCCTCCAGTCATCAGCCTCCATACCAAACACACACAAAACCCTCCTCCATCCCCTGCAAACATATGGCAAAGCTGTGGGGCAAATCGTCTTCGAGTTCTTTCGTTTGCTTTCATTTTCATCGCTTTTGATGGCTGTCATAAGGAGGAAGGCCCCCGAAATAAACCGGAAATTATTGTTTTCGCTTTCTTCTTCACGATAAATACAGCACGAAATAAAAAAAAAAAGAGAAAAAAACACAGAAACTAAAACGAAGTGAGATGAAATGCTTGCCAAGAGTTTTACCAGCAATCCAATTTTACCTTCAATATCATTCAGATTCAGACTTCGATTTTGTGTGGCGTTAAATGGTTATAAAAATATCGAGATCACATACCTGAAATGAAATCAAAATGGAAATTAATATTTTAGTTAGCTAACAATCTAAGATAAAGTCATTGGGTTCATTTAAAGCCCAACTGACTTAATAAATCTGCCATTGATAGGGAAAATCTCATTCATTTTGCATAAGTTAAGACAAACAAGCTCACTATAAAGCATACATACAGATATTCCTTTTAACCCTTTAGCTCACCTGACAATGCAGTCTCTTATCAAAGTCGGAAAACCGTAACCAGAGCTAGACATCTGACTGTTGCAATCAGAACAAAAAGCAAAGTAACAATACAATACAATTCCACCTCCCCTCCCTTCCGTTTGACCCACTATTTCTTTTTTTTTTTTGGTTGTTAATCCCACGCAATAACCCCAACGATTAACCAAACCGAACTCAACCGTGCCGCACTGTAAAATTGCACACGGAAAAAGAAACTCCCATCTACCCAGCAGATCACAATTGCAGATATTCAAACCAAAAATACAAATGGTAACAAAAGGCCATGACGACGACGACGACGACGACGACGAAATGTGGGTAAAACAATTCCAATTAAAGCAATAGCAACAACAATAACCCATGGAGACGGACCACAGAGCTACGTGGCAAGGGGAGCAAGGACAAAAAGGTATGAAATAAAGGCAAGCCAAAAAGTCAGTTACACTGCTGCAGCCCTGAGGGCTACAGACAACTAAGTACAACTGAATAAGTTTATAGATGAGATTAAAGGCAAAAAAAAAAGAAAGCCAAAAGACGACCTCCAACTTGCATAACGGAAGTGGCAAATGCAATAAAAGAGGGCAGAACCCCAACAACTGTCAAAACTCCCACAAAATGGTCTGGCGGGCAACAAAAAAAAAAAACAGGAAAAAAAATACAAATAAAATCTATTTATACACTGCAAGAAAAATCCACCCTAACGTATACTCTTAAGGGTAGCAAAAACTCAATGATGCTTGAGCCGAGGCTGTAGCTGGCCCTAAACCAATTGAACCCGCTAAAGCAGCGCCGCGCCGGGCCTCTTCTCGCCTTGTCACTTCGTTTCGCATCGATGTGGCCGGTCAATCAGTTTACAACAATAACAAATTCTGAAGGGTTAACACGTGGTTCGGTCCACGTTCACATCAACTTTGGCATCATCCACGGGCACGGACACGTCCACGTCCATTCGACGTATCCGTATATGCGGGTTAGGCATTTTGTATATTCAATTAGCCAACGTCGTCGACATTGTCGCTGCCTCCATGTCGAACATTTCCGTTAGTTAAAGCGTCTGGCTCTGAAAAAGGGGTTAAAGGGCATAAAGCAGGAGTAGGAGTTACACTTGGAGCTGGAGCTACCCACTTGTTTGCATTTCTAATGCAATTTGCGGCTGCAATGCTTTTGTTACTACTGCTCACTCTCCCTCTCTCCCACTTTGTATGTGTGTGTGTGTGTGTGTGTGTGTGAGTGTGGAGTCCGAAATTGTGTGGCGTGTCGTGTCCATTAACACCTTGATGGTCATAATACATATTCATTAATTCGCAATACTGAGGGCGATTTGTCCAGCTCACACCCATGTAAATGCTATGTAGATTGGATTGGATTGCTTTGGATGGATGAGTGAGACCAGAGCTCATGTTATGGTTTAGGTCAATCGACATGCCATGTCGTGGCATGGAAGGAGGTTTAATTAACCTCTTGCGGAAATGTTACAGAGGTACTAAAAAAAATTGATGCAGTTAAGGGCCCAATCAACCTAAAAACATACATAATACATACAATATATATGAGGTTCTATTAAAGAAGAAAAACAAAAGAGAGAGAGAGAGGTATATACATACAATTTCCATGTGAAACGATCGAACTGGTTGAGAATTTTAATATCTCTTCTTTAAAGTGACCCTTTAAAGGAAACAAAACATGAGAGAGAGATAGAGGGAGAGGAAGACAATTTTCTTGTGAAAGCATTAATATTTGTGATTAAACTACTTGGGAATTGTAATGTTTTGCACAAAAATGAAATATCTTACTAAAAAGCCATAAAAGGAACTTGTGCTGTCCAGAAGAGTATTTGTGCCTTTTTAAAAATAATTTAAGAAACATAAATATCTACTTAAAGATGTAAAATTCGCGAACGTTTTTTCGATAACGTTATTATATTATGGTTTACAGATTTTAAGCTATTAAATGCCTTCTTTTATAAAGGCTTTCAGAAAAACATTATTTTAGAGAAGAATGTAAAACACTTTTATTAGAGAGCTGGAAATGTTTTCTTTTCGAAATTATAGCATTTGCTTTTAAAAATTTGAAACTCTTTAAAGTTTTAAATTATGTTAGATGAATATTAAACTGATTCGTCTTATATCATTTTTCTTTGTTTGAAGCATCTTATGCTGAAGACCCGATTTCACTAATTTTCTATAGTATGAATAAACGAGCTTAGATTCAGTTGAAGTTGTTAACATTAAATTAATTAAGAAATCTAAGAAGATTATAATAGAAAGATATTTGATTGCTCTTTGTGGATTAACGATTAATATAGATTGAAGCAATTTAAAGAGCTTCTAAATGATTTTCAATGAATTCAAAAGAATGTCTGAACAAAGAATAGATCCAATTGCTAAGATTTTAGTTGGCTCCAGGCAAGTTAATAATAATCTTAAGAAATCCATCCTTTTATTCTAGCATTCCCCAATTACCGCAAAGTGAGCTCGAATATCAATTAAAATACGAGTACAAGACAAAAAAGGCCCAAGAAACTGATTGACTCACGTTGTAATGTCAACCACAATCCCCAAACCATTCGATCCACTAGACGGTGCGCCCCGGCATCCTTCGATCAAGCGTAAAACACACCTTTTTGTGTCTCTCACATTAGTTAAAGCTTGCGGCAACAAGAATACACAAAACATACAACACAACAAAACACTTAAGCGCAACACTTTTAATTTAACATTGTGTGCTTAGAGACTAAGTGGGGGGAGGGGGGGAACCGGAACCAAAACCCTTTCGTCTTGGGGTTAATAGATGATGGGTGGGGGGAGAGTGGGGAAGAGAACTTGAAACTGATGCCCGGCACGTGGACATGACGAAACATATAGACAGCTAGAACAGACTGACATCAGGCGACTTTGCCTGCCAAAACAAAGGCGAAAATTGGAAATTTTCTGGCTGGTTATAGTTGGGGGAAGAAAACATATTCCGGACACACAGACACACACACACACACACACCACACACAGACACACAACGCACACTATTTAAATGCCATTTGGGTTGTGGGCAAAAAGGGGAAACTTTTTCGAGCGAATGACTGAAGCGCACCCTGAAGCTGTAGCTGATGTTGCTCTTGGTCTTGGTTCCTGTTGCTCCGGCTCCGGCTGATGCTGATGGATGCTGTGAGTCTGTGTGTGTGTGTGTGTGTGTGTGTTGGTTGTGTGTGGACATGGCGTCGTCGGCACGCGCACAAATTAGTGAGCAGCCAAGCCAGATACAATATGAAAAGCCGAGAGCTCGTGCCAGTGAGTTACAGCAACAACAACAACAACAGCGGCAACAACAACAATGGGATTGCGTATAATCAAAATTAACATAACAATGCAGCGACAACAACAACAACAGCAACAACAACACCAACAACTACGCAAAGTGTTTCTGAGTAAAAAGAGAAGAAAGAAAAAAAAAAACCAAGAGAATTTAAGCCGCGCCGAAATGAATTTGTATGGCAAGAGGAGAACTTAAAAAGTTGTTGCCGAAACCATGAGAGTTTAACAATAGCCCAAGAAGAGGAAGAAGAAGAACCAACCAAGAGCCCAGCGCCCGTCTGTTATGCCATAATGAAAGGGTAAGCTGAAATCCGGGTGAGTTGGTTGAGATGAGCCCACAGCAGGGGGAAATACGGCGACGACGACGGCGGCAGCAGCAGAGACCAAGCCATTAAACTGAGCTGAGCTAAAGAATATTGCACACACACATTGAGACTTATGGACAAACATACATAGTGTGTGTGTGCGTGTGTGTGTGCGTGTGAGAGAGACAGTCACTTCGATAAAGAAAATTCCCAGAGGGCACTTAATTTACTGCCTCGCGTTCATTTCGTGTTCATTTCCCATGCGTTGCCCCACGCAATACTGCATAAATGCACTGTTGCCACACTTCATGTTTCATTAGAAAAATTGACGGGGGGTTTGTCTGTGTGTGTGAAGATCAGGGGGCAGAGAGAGAACATGCGTCGATCTTTAACTTTCTAAATGAGATAACCAAAAATATAACATCATCATGATAAGACGACAAAATTAAAGGATTCGTTTATTAGTTTCAAAAGTTAAACTTTTGGCATCTTTAGGATCGTTATGTTTTAAATCCTTTGCTATGATATGTGATGCTATCGATTAGCTTATTAAACTATGTCTAATGCCTACAAAAAAATATCATAAATTTATCCAGACTAAGTTACACTAAGTTCAAGAGCGTAGTTAGGATCTTACTTAGAATGACAGATTTCATTTAGAAGAAGGACGGTCCTCACCTTGACCCCACTTGTTACTCCAATGACTAAGTCTGTTATTATTATTCCCTCTTTAAATAGTAATAAAACAGCAAACTTTTTAAACTTTATCTGCCAAGATCCGTAATATACATATCATTCCATTTGCATGTATGGAAATCCCTACAATATAAGTCTGAACGATTTGAATTACTTACTTCTAAAGATATGATATTTAATAATTCAACTTAGAAATCTTTTTTAAAATAGTTAAAGTGGCTAGAGAACATGAATTCGTATTATCTTCGTGACCTGGTTCAATTCAATCTATGTACATCTGACTTGTACTCCATAAGTAGGGAGACCTTCTTAATAGCTATTTTCTTATAGAGTTTAAAACTATCTTAACCACTTGAAGCTCAATCGATCTATAGACAAATTTGGCATACTTTGTTGGCCTTTAAGATTGTGCTATCAGCTAACTCTTTAAATGCGCCTTTAAATAGACAGTGGAATATTTATATTTATATATATCAGTCTTCTGGCAGCTTAAGAGCTGACAATTTAACCAAATTGTTTAAAAATCATATGCTATTTGCCATAAACTAGAAATTTAAACATAATTCTAGTTAAAACATTTTGATAAGATTACTTGCAGATCGGATGCGATACTCAGAATGCATTGAATTGATTCCATTTTGATTCGATTTGCCACCCTTATTGGCTGATTCGTCCTTCTGTGTGTGTGTGTGTGTGTCACGCGTGCCACAAGGCCACCGTTATAATCAACATAATGAGAGCTGAGCATTATGATAATAATAGTGTGCCAAATGTTTGTGTCGTGTCACTTGGTTGGCCATATAATGTATAATATTTCTAAGGGGTTGATCAGATAGACAAAAGCGGTTCGACGAGACGAGGGTTCTGTTAGGAGTTCGTTCGGCTTCAGTTTCAGTTGTTGTTTAATTTTGGTAAAATATTTGAATTATTTAAAGAATGCATTTCGTTTTGTTCAATTTTAATCTCTTTTTTCCTCTATATATGTACCCTCGAGTGTTAGAGTGTTTCAATGGAAGCTTAGAGTACTTCAAAAAAAAAAAAAAAAGGAGTAGGAAACGAGGGCGCTTCTCTGACATGAAATGCCCAAAAAGTTCTGTAAGTGAGTGTGTGAGGAATTTCGAGTGGCTCAGCGAAAATGGCATAAAAAAAGGGATGGGATGGGATGGGATGGGATGGGATTTAAAGCACTTCAAGTGGCTATTGATATGAAATTTCAGAGATAAAAACGTTGAAACTAAAGTCATATGTTTTGAAATTAGAATAGGTTGGAAAATAAAAAAATAAAAGTGGCTGCAAAAAGGGTTTGAAACACACTTCGTCAGGTGTGTGTGTAAGGAAACATAACTCCAAAGCTTCTTTCTCATTGAACCTAATCTCTCTCTCTCTCTCTCTCTCTCTCTCTCTCTCTTTGAACTTTTTCCACCTCAATGCCAGGCAGTGCAATGTAAAGACAAGCATTCGCCTTTAGGGCCTATTCTCCAGTGAAGAGAAAATCAGAATTCAACTAATTTGCATTTTCGATTTGCATATTTACACAAAATCCAGTCAGTCAGCCTATCAAGCCTGCCAAGCCAGCGACCTTCCTAGCAACCTAACCCATCTACCTACTACCACCACCACGATGCAAATGCTCATGTCATTGAAATTAAATTGATTGCAAATACTGAAGATTGACTTGAAGTGCGCGAAATGCGGGGGTGGAGGGGGTGAATCGAGTCGAGAATGGACGCCATTCGGTGTTTGGCTCTTTGTTGATTTTTGATAACTTCAAGCCAAGGCCAGGCCAGGCCAGGCCGGGCCGGGCTAAAGGGATAGTCAAACTCATGGCACATAATTGCAGTTTGTAAAAGCGTCAAGGGGTTGCTTAAAAGTTCAACCCGACACCAAGAGAAGGAGCGGGGACGAACTGCAATTGTGTGTTTCCAAAATGCCATTAATGAAAATCACAAATACAGCAGCAGCAGCAGCACCCTCCCAATTCTACCCTCACTCTCGCTCCTCTTGGCTTGAACCCTTGCATCGTGGTGGCACATGGCACATGGCAAGTACTACCCTAATTTGAAATTAAGCAGCAGCGAGAAGTTAGGAAGGAAGGGCTAAGTAGCTGGGTGAACTAATTGAAGGCACCTATACCTACACCATCATTATAACCTTCTGCAGAATCTGGGCATGGGTCTGGGCCTGCGCCTGGGCCTGGGGCTAAGGTTAAAAGCAAAAGTTATAACTATTTAATAAACTTTTTTATCCGACTGGCCACTCAAAGTTTTGCCTCATACTTTCTTCTGTTGTTGTTGGCTAAATCAGTTGCGAAACAAGTTTATTGAACAATTTATCAGACGAATGGATGGATCGATGGTCGTTGTGGGTGTGGTAGAGCCATGTCAGAAAAGAAATGGCAGCACGCGTCTTGAACTGATGTTGATGATGATGATGAGAATGCCCTGAAGACCTTCCCCCCCCCAGGATCTATTCCTTCATATATGACACGTGGAGAGGGTGAGGGTGAGGGTAAGGGTGAGGGTTTGGGGTGGATTTGGGTGGACAGGTTTCGTCTCTAACTCTCATTCAGCATGCAAAGCATACAAGGGCGCGGGGCTCTACAGTCCGCAATAAGGGATCAAAAAGTATTACAGAAGGGTGTAGGACCCCTTGAAAAAACAGATACGTACGCCACTGTTTGGCACTCAACCCCTCACTTTGTGTATTTACTTTGCTGGGATTTACTTTCCCGCTCACTTCTCCGAGATTAAATTCAACTAAACAAATTGGAAAATTTTATAAAAATTGGTTTATGATGCCGACATTTGTATGGCAACGAGCAGGAAATACGAAGGGGGAGGCAACAAAAATATGTATAAGGTAGAAGGAAAAGTGCAACGAAGCGTTGAAGTGGACAAGGTGAGGGGAATTGGTGCCTTAAGGTGTTAAGGGGTTTTTCATCTTGTTTTTCCTTTTTTTTTTTTTTTCATTTTCCCCTTCTTCTTTCGCTTGTTTCGTTGTTTGGAACCCAGATCCCGATAAGTTGTTCGGATGGTTTGGCATTGAATTGACATTTCGGAGGAGCATCGCCCAACAGGTGACAAAAGGCGGTGAGAGGATTTACCTGAATGATGATGGTGTGTATTTGTGTTTGTGTTCGAGTCTTGAAAGTGCCATCAATAACAAGTTGACAGCAAAAATGGCAAAGTGGATGATGCGAGACAAATCAATAAGATGAAAATAAGGTGAAATGTGTCAAAGGGATTTCAAAGAGAGACATTTAAGGCAAGACTAAAGACAACTAACTGTTGGTTGTTACTCCTTTAGACATTAAACATAAAATTAATATGCCATTTTTAAAGTTGCTCCCCCCCCCAACCATTTCTTTGGCCATCCGCACATAAATCCAATTTGAAATCTTTAATTTACAACAGGCAAGCTGCTCGAGTCCAAAGTCATTAAATTGATAAATAACCAAAAAACTTTACTCATAATCGCCTTGAAACGGCGTCTTACAGTCAAAGACCGAGCACCAGCAGCAGTTGTTGTTGTTTGGCCAAAAGATGTCTTCAAGGAAATTGCCATAAACACACGCACACCCACCCAGAGAGAGGCCTAGACCAAGTAAAGCCAAACATTTATCAAAGGCAAACCTAGAGAATGTCTGTACATCCCTCTCTCTCACTCTCTCTCTCCATCTCTCTCTTTCTCTCTCTCACTCACTCCCTGTTTGTGTAGCTGTCTCACACTCTGTTTGTTCATCACAATGTTTGTTTAAACAATTTGTGGGTGTCCAGGACCTCCTAGGCCGGATGGTGATCCATTTAAATTCCGCACATAAATTACCATAGTATGCCTCGCTCTCTCTCCGCCCCTCCGCCCCCTCTGACACTCAGTCTCACACACACACACATCTGAGAGTGGTCCATATGTTGGACTTGGGGCCACCTTTTTTGTCGCATCATTGAGTCAAGCTTTGAACCGACTGACTGAAACTGAACTGGGCAACATATTGATGTATTGGCTGTGTGCATTGAATGATTGTCAATAGTCAGCCTAACCAGAGGCCAGAGCCCAGCAGGGCCAAATCATGTCAGCGCGCAAAAATGTTACTAATATCAACCACCCCACCACCCCATACCACCGCGACAACCTGAACTGAACCCACACTCCATTTCAGTTTTGGTTTCATTACTTTAAATGCTTTACACGTACACCATTTAGGTAGGCAGGCAGGCAGGCAGGGAGGCAGGGAGGCAGGGAGGGAGGAAGGCAGGCCGTCGAATAGACAGATAGACTGACATGAAGCGACACTTTGTCTAGGGTGTTTGGCTCTTTGGTTTTCTTTTTTTTCCCTGCATTTATATTTTGTTTCCTTTATTGTCCATGAGATGAGATTTCGAGGGCTGGAGCATTTTATTGACGACGACGACAACGATGACGAGGACGAGAACGAGAAAGAGAACGAGAATGTCGCACGGTAAACGCATTTTGCACGCAATTCAATCTATTTTTGCTTTTCATTTACAATCTTTTTGTTATGGACTTCCCCTCAATTCGAAATGGATGTTGTTATACTTTTTGTCTTTGTTGGTTAGAGAATTGCATTTTG
Organism: Drosophila nebulosa; assembly: GCA_024703675.1. Taxonomy (NCBI): domain Eukaryota; kingdom Metazoa; phylum Arthropoda; class Insecta; order Diptera; family Drosophilidae; genus Drosophila; species Drosophila nebulosa. Next base: position 6,662,662 of record CM045725.1, on the reverse strand, counting down.
GCCACATATTGCTTTTATGTACGGCGCAGATGGGAGCAATCAGCATAAAAAAAAGGAACTCTCAAGAGCAAGTAGTTAAATGAAGTTCATTCTTTTTGACCAACAAAATGATTGGAAGACGGAACTAGTTGGGAATTATACTTAATGTTTAATTGGATATAAATATAATTTAAATAGCATTAAAGAGGAACTTTCATTTGCAAGTGATATACTTATTCCCTGTGGTTTTTTTTACAACATTGCAAAGGTCAGGAGAGTGACTTAAATTAGCATTACTCCATTTACACTCTTTCTCTCCCTCTCTCTCTCTCGCTTTTTCCGTTAAAAAGGCATATAAAAATGTTGTTCTTAATTGAAAATTATTTAATTGAAGTCTATAAGAACCCCTGCACTTTTATGTTGCATGAGGTTACGTGACGCCGTTTCCGCTACTCAACTCATTTTATTGCCGTGCCGAGTAAAAAGTTTATTAAGAAGTTTGTGGACGTCCATGCAAGGCATATAGATTCGTGATCAACCTTTTGCAATCAACGCAGAAAGTAGAAATTTCTTGGATCATGCGACAGTAAAACCAATGTAAAGATAATGTTAATGCACTCAGTTATATCAGTTATTATATCTCTGACTATGAAAAGCTCTACAAGCTGAGGACAAAATGTTTCCTACCAATCCAACTTTTAAAACTTATTAAGTAATTTTAGTTTAATTTGTAAAAGATCTAGTCAATTTTTTTGTTCCGAATCTTAAAAAAACTAACGAAATTGGCGATTAAATTTTAAAAATCCTTAAGACATTGTCAAAGGATGGTTAAGTGGTTATGCAAAGTTTAAAAAAAGCCAAAACCTTATCATACCAAGATGACCGTTTGATGGGCTAAAGCGGAAATAAACTTAATATAGATTTCAAGATATTTAAATTTAACATTAAGATCCAATCAAGTCAATTACCTTATTGTTGGAATAGGTAATACAGAGAAAGAAAAAACTTTGTTAGAACCTTGCAAAGTGAAGGAAAATAAACCTTTTTCGGTTGATTGAAATATTCATAAAGTTTTCCCTTATGTCAATTTAATATACCTTCCATTTAAAGTGCATTAGAATAACGGTAAAACCATGGGGTAGATCCTAGAAAGCAACATGCAAGTCTGTGCCTACATGTTACAGTTTTAGTATGGAGATGCAATTCCTAGCAAAATACTTTCTCTTAATGACCTCAAACATCTTAAATGGGACTGCCTTAAGCATGCCGCACCACTTGAAGGCCAAAAACAAGACTTTTGGCTAACAACAAATACACACAAGACATAGCACACAACAAGCAACAACAACAACAACAAGGAGAAGAAACACGAAAACTATAAAAAAAGTGTTACATGGACAATTAAGTTTTTATGTAGCATTTGGTTCTAGGTGGCGCTAGTGTGCAAAACAAGTAAACAACAACAACAACAACATGCACACAAACACGCACAGACGAATGGGGAGTCAGGAGTCAGAAAAAGGGGGCAGAGAGTCAGGAGTCAGAGTCGTCGGAGTCAGTTATGTGGCGCCAGACGTAAAAAGGCAGAAACACACACACACACACACAACAGTGGCGTGGGGTTGGGTTGGTTTCGGCAAAAGCTGGAACACATTCTCAGCCAAGCGCATAAAAATTCATGTGTGCTGCTCGTGTGTGTGTGTGTGTGTATAAGTGTGTTCGTTCGTGTCTGCAAATGTATTTAAATACATTTTAATTAGTATTTATTGTTTTTTTTTTTTGTGGATGAAAAAGAATTAAGTTCGCATACGCACACACACTGGAACCCCCTCTAATGCCACATTCAGCACTTAACACTTGCCAAATTAGACATGCAACAATAACAAGAGCAACAGCACGCCAGTTGCCAGTTGCCGCCAGTCAAGGGGTTAAGTTAATCAAAAACTGTTGCCACTGCTTTCACCTATGGGCACAACATACAAACACAAGCTGAACCCCCAAACTACCACTCCCCCCTACCCACACCCTACAACCTGCTCTCGCGCAAGCCGGCAATCTCAATCACTGTCTTTCTTTTTGCCTATTTCGGCAAAGCAATTAACTACGCTTTGATTAACACTCCACGTCCACGTCCATGTTCCAGCAGCAGCAGCAACAACAGCAACAACAGCAGCGGCTGTTGACAATGACGACGACAGCTGCCGCCCACCAATGCTACCGCCCCGAGACAAAAAAACAAAAACAACAAAAACGGCACCTTCCTGGGGCTCCCCCCCTGCTCCCCATTCACCTCATCCTATGTTTTCGTAACGGACAGCAAACGCTACTCATTGCTTAGGCAGTGTCTGTTAACTAACAGCTGTCAATTACAGCCGCCAGCTTAGCCGTGCGCCACTGCTGTTAAGGTAATGAACGGAATAACGCATCCTACAGGATATGCACTTAGAGAAAAATGTAAAAAAAAAAAAATTCGTTAAGAGTTGTGAAGCTAAAAGGCTTCTAAAGGCCTATACGAATTTATGCATTTTTCAACACTGTGAAATTCCTATAAATTTAAATCGTAAAGCAAATTTGGAGAGATATTCAATTTAACACCTAGCGAATTGAAATCATTTTCCACGCAAATTATAGAAACTTTACAGTTTTTAAATTTTTTACTTTGTTTTCGGTTAATGCATATTAAAATATCGTTTAAATTCCGAAATTCCAAAATTTCATTTTGGTTCTAGTAAATTTCAATGGAAAATTTTGTTTTCAGTTTTGGTTTGCTAATATCAATTATAATAGGTTTCTTTTATTTCGATTATTGTTTCCTTAAACTAGTACCAATCAATGGCCGTTTCTTTTGGCTTTCTTTCAGTGCACTGGTCAGTTCTTTACTGGCCACTGGCCTGTAATTAAAGTGCAGTTTAAGCTTTTGGGCTTATTGCTAGTTCGTGGTACGTACGTACGGTAGCTACCACTTCATTAAGCTCTCAGCTTCTTCATGTACATACATACATATGTATGTACATGTTTCGTGTTTACTAGTGCTTGCTTGCCATTCCTCTTCCACCACCCCCTTCTTTTGCCGTAAAAGTCTTGTTGTCTTTCTCGTTCTAACGGATGTGTCGCGTTAGGCTGTACTGTAATAAGTTATGACACTTTTAGCGCCCACTGTACGTGGGTTGGAGTGTGTGTGTGTGTGTGCGTGTGTAGTGTATGCTTTGCTTGTCTGTATGTGTGTGTGTGTGTGTATCGGGTTAGCATGTTCGTGTTAACAACCACCCCTTTCTTGCCTTGTTTTTTTTTTTTTTTTTTGGCTTTGGCTTTTTCTGGCCACAAGAAGTTCATTGAAGCGCATAATCGCATGTTAAATGTGTTGTAATTAAAATATTAATTTCTTCTTCGTTTGAGTCTTGGCTTGTAAGTAGGGTTTGTTGTTGTTTGGTAGTTACTCTTCCCATCATTAACATTATCATCATCATTATCACCCTACGCATCATCATCATCATCATCTTAATCATGGTATTCGTCTCCGTCGTCTCCGTCGTCGTCATTGTCTGCTGCTTTGCGGTTTTTGTCTGATGTGTAATTATAGTTTTCGGTTTTTTGTTCTTTTTTTGGGGGTTTTGTGCAGAGAAAGGAGCATAAATAACTTTTATTTGGGCTTGCGACTAAAAGTCGGAGTGAAATAAAGGAACCATAAATATGGGATTCATAAATACTACATAAATATTTAAATACTTAAGCAAGTGTGCAGCAATGTGGGAAATATGAAAAACAACATAGTCGAACTCATGGATTTCAAAAGAGAAGTTTTAATGCTTAGATATAGGAAAAAATAGGTAAATAGGTGCCTCAATTTGGTTTAAAAAGAAAACTGTTCTGTAACTGATTAAAGTCAAAGTTTTTTCCATTTCGGGTATAAGGAAACTAATCTGAATGCTCACAAGGTTTTTTTGATTTTCCATTATACATATTCCGATATCCTTATGAGCTCGTCTTAAGGGAATTTTTACACTTTTGACGTCTGTAGGGTCCGACGTAGAGTTTTAAGCAAAAAAGTGTTCAGTTTAGGTTTAGGTAAAAAAGAAACTAATTACTAATATATTTAGTTAGTATTTCTTCTAGTTTTTTGTTTTACATTATTTCTTAAAATCTCCCAGTTCCTACAATATTTTGGCTCGTTCTTCTATGTGCTTCGTTACAAAAAATTTCAAATTTTCATTAAAATTATACACATCATAATTCAATTTAAATGACTGAAATTAAAAACTCACTTATTACAGGGAAAAACAAAAAAATAAAATAAAATACAAAAAAAAAAAAACCAACGTTCTCAGTTTGCAAATAGCCAACCACCCAAAAATATCAAATACATGTTATATAGAAAATTGTGGTGTTGTAATCGGATATAAGACTTGCTCTCTAGAGATCACAGTTCCTGCCCTCCTCCCATGGGAGGAGAAAAAAAAGTGAGTAAAAAAAAAACTGTTAAAAAACAGGGGGCGTGCTAAAGACAAAGCCAAAAAGCAAAAACCTTCTGCGCGACCCCAAAAGTTTGGACCACACATATGTAGACCCTTTGGTTACTTGGTAACTAAGCCATCATGCATAGAATTTCACATTTGATTTATAAAAAATGCCAAATAAACGAAGAAATAAAAGCAAGACAACATATTTTGTGTTTTTTTTTTTTTTGGTCTGTGTTCGAACCCCAAAAACAGGTCCCCAAGTGACATTTGCAGCGTTATAAACAAAAAATTAAGCGCATACGTGAGTTGCATGCGAAAGACTAGAAGGAGGAGCAACCAGCAGGTCCAGCACCAGCTACAGCTCCTGGCTTCCTCCTGTGTGCGGTTCTGTTGTCAGACTGTCTGGTCTGGGGTCTTTGCTTCGTCCGTTTGTTGTTATTTTTTGCTCATTATGTGCATAGCAGTTTTATAATAAATACATACAGACATCTATCCGTACGATGGATAAGAAGGCAAAAATAAAAAATAAAATGTTTTGCCATGGCATAAAAACTACCCTCATGCATTGTATGTTATTTGTTATTAAACGGGTCCCAAAGTCAGGCCTGGATTGGCGCGGGACCGGGACCGGGACCGGGACCGGGACCTTCAGTGTCTGGATAGCCAGCCATGGAGTGATGTCTCGCCGTCCAGTCGTGCGTTTCAAGCACGGGGCAGGCATTTTGTAATCGAGACTGACCACAATTATATTTATACATACTACATTCCACATGTCCATGCATGTATGTATGTGTGTGTGAATGTGTGTATGTGTGCAACCCGAGGATATTTCACCTGTTACGAGAAGAGCCACACAGACAATGCTCATTAGCGGCATGAATGTTAAAGGAATATTTTGTTCATCCTTTATTTAGAGCAACCCGGGAGCAAGAGTTAAAGGAAAGGCAAAGTGTCAAATGGGTAGGAAGTGACACTTTCACACCTGCAAGAATTCTTAATAATTTCTCTCAGTGTTCGCACTATTTGCCCCAGCAAGATAACCTTATTTCTCTAATTGTTCAGCAGTGCCAGCAAAAACCAAAATTGTATTTGAATTCAATTTCTGATTCTTATCGAGCCGCAGGACTTAAGGACTTTGGCTTCTTGTTGCCACGGTCAACCCTCCTTGAATGAACGGAAAGAACGAAGAAATCTATTTTCATTACGTTTCCAAGCAGCCCCGCAAATGGCTTTCGTTTCACTCGTCGCTTTGCGGCTGATAAGCCGCCGCCACCCAAACCCAAACTCCCAGACTCAAGACATAGATCAAATAGAAATAACCGTACAAGTAAACCAGCTAAACGGAATCCGGCCAACAGTTTTAGCCAGCCAGCAGCCGTCAGACGTATGGACTCGTTTCGATTTCGCAAGCACGTGACCAAATTATTTCTTTCCTCCCGCCCCGCCCCCACTCTCACGACCCTCTATCCAATCTAATGTCCTCCTCCACGATGATGTGAGTGTGAGTGTGAGGAGATAGATAGAAACATAGATGTGAATGGTTGGATGGATAGTTGATATTTTGATGGTTTAAGTTGATGTCGTGGTCCATTGATGGGTCTTAAGGGCAATTAGCATTTACGGGGTTCATCTACAGATGCCATTGAACAAATCCTTAAGGTAGGATTTTGAGAGTTATGTTAATGTCTGTGTGTGTGTGAGTGTGTCTATGAATTATGTTAATGGGAAATTTGTCACTATTGTTACGGCTGAGGAATCTATTTACCTGACAAGTTTTTCTAGTCGTATGAATATAAATGGCATTTATGGTAACCGAAATGATTTAATGAAGATAGGTCTACGTATTGAAAGAGAAAGGTGAAGGGAGAGGGGTTGGCAAACGAGTTTTTTCACGGTTTAAAATTTGCACCTTGAAAAACATTATTATAAATCCCTTCGAGTCAGTCTGCCACAAAACAATAAATTTGTGGCATCCACAATAGGTTCATCCAGGTTAGCTTAATACTTCTTCCAAAACAATTTCCAAATGTTAGAATATAACTTCTCCTTTTATGAGAAATCTTTTAACATTTGAAATGATTTTCCGTAATGTTTAGTTAAAATTGGTAAAGATTCCCATAACAGGTTTGGTAGTTCTTTAAAATTTTAAAAACCGTAACCGCAATAAGCTCGAATTATCGTCTATATGAGACTTTACATAAAATAAATTGGATATGGGAATGTCTAAACTAATGGTTAATCTGGATAATCATATATTTGAGATTTGAAGAAGTTTTAAAATGACAAGTTTAATTAGAAGAAGTTTTCAGATAGAATTCTCCCTATTATAGTGATTTGCTTTGATTTAACATATGAGGAAGCAGTCTTTTCTCTCTCAAATGGCTCATTTTTAGCCACTTTTTGTTTTTTGGAAATATATTGAATAACTAGAAACTCTAAGCAAAATAAACTGCTGCCTTTTACTACATATCTTAAATCATATGATATTACAAATTTAGTTGAGCTCTCTAATTATGCATTCCACATGACGAAGATCTGTGTATAATAAATGAGTTTTTCGAATTCATTATAAAAAAAAAAACAGTCATGCCCTTTACTAAGAACAGGAAGATTCAAAATAGAACCTTGCCCTGGTCTTTCAAAAGATCATATAGGGCAGATTATTCTCACATTGTTTAAGTTCAACTTAACTACGCTTCAAGGGAAAACGGAAGATAAATAAAGGATTTGAAATGCTGATCTACAAATAACTGACAGTTGGCCAGATCACATCTATTTGAGGCCAGACAAGTAATTGGAAACGGCACAAACGACCCGCAGTGCGTCAGTTTCTTCAAAGTTAGATCCTGGCCAAACAACTAATCCTTTCTAAGTACATTTCAAAATGTGCCACATGCTGTGAACGAAATGCAACATTTGTGCTCGAGGACACCAACACCCCCCCCTCATCCTCAAAAAAAAAAAAAACATAGAACGAATGGGAAACAGTTGCGTTACCACTACATCAACCATTTCGGATGGTGGTGACTGGTGACTGGAGTAAAAGGAGACAGGGATCGAGGGTGTTTCCCGTGTCTAAACAATAATTCAAAATAATTTGAGCAAACAATTCAAGTGGCTTTGCGTTTTTCCGACACGTGTACAAAGAAGGAGACGGTTCATCTCTGAGCTGACAGTCAGTCAGAGCCTTACCTGAAATGAAATTAAGCAGAAGAAGAGAGAAGAGACAGAATTTAAAATTAAATTTTCCAAAATGAAAAAAAAAAAAATGTAGATTTAATGGCTTGCCCATATGCTGGCGGTGAACCTGGGCCAATTAGAAATCATAAATCTCAAACATAAAAATATTTTTACAGCCACAAATTGCAGGAAGCATAGAAAAAATAACTCCGGGTATATACACACAGATTACTAACATAAAAACAAATGTTTCATGGTTTTTTTTCGTTTTTTTGGGGTTTGAATTGTGCGACAATTAAAAAAGGGAACAATCAAATTGTGTCCATTCCATTTCGGTTCTCCTTTTTTTTTTTGGCCTGTTGTTGCTTTTGTTACGTTTGCCAAGCTCTTAATCAACGGATCTCGCTCCCCATTCCGTGAAATTGAATGAATTTGGTAGCAAAACAAGCGAAAAACGGCGCACAAATAAAAATGTAAATATTAATAAGCGTCAATATGCGTTCAAGCGTATCGAAACGGAGTCGGAGTCGGAGCCGGAGCTGGAGCTGGAGTCGGAGATGCAGACGGAGACAGAGCTAGGCAAACACAAACAAACATCCGTGAAACGAAAAACACCAAGGACACAATCAGGCGGCAGTCAGAAAACGCCCACAACCCAAGCAAAAAAAAAAAAAAAAAAAAATGTGAACGAACAGACGCCGCCCTTGGCGCTGCAGGCCCAAACCAAAAACCCAAAAACACAAACCGAGAACTCAAATCCCAAAAACCGATACCGAAACCGAAACCCAACAACCGAGCGCCGTCATCGATGTCGTCGTCCCAGTCGTCGTCGTTTACCCACTCGTCGGCGGACGCACTGCGGCGAGCAGCGAAACGCTAATGTGAGACTAAACACGAGCCCAGAGACCGAAACCGATTTCCGTCAAAAGGGGCCAATGGGTTTTTTCTAAATGCTTACAGTGGCATCAAATAAGCTAAACACTGCAATATCCTGTCTAGGATTTAGTGATGCAGGAGCAGAAAGGAACTAAGTTGCAATTAGTCCTTGTAGCGATCGCTGTTGGCATATCATTTGGTGTGAAAAAAATAGATATCGATTGGTCAAGTCTTTAAAAACTTTTCTCGGAAATCTCTAGACAAGATTTTGGTACCAAAAACAATCGGCAATTCGGTTTTACTATAAATAGATAGAATAGAAGAAAGCGAATCCAAAGTTTGTCATAGATGATACGATTTAAAGTTAAAACTGATATGAGATCATTTTGAATAGAAGCACATATGGAGACTTTTTGAATGAAATTTGTTTTGCCCAAATGGCCACCACAGAAGAAGTTACTCTTAATACAATTAAAGATATTAAAGGAATCGGTAAACTTACTCTCAGTACTTTTATTGTCAATCAAGGAAACGGTTTTAAGAATTTATCATTTGAAAAAAAAAATTAAATGGTTAACTAAATGATGCTCTAACTAAACTAAAACTGATATAAACCTTTAAAGAAAATAAATGTACACACTTTATTTTAATATTTCCGATGCTTTCTTCTTATTTTTATAAAGGAGATTCCTCTAATGGTATAAAAGAATATCAAAACATTATGATGTTTTTCAATATTATGCTTAGAAACAGTTTTGTTTAAGATTTTAATGGCATTTCATTCCACTGTAACTGACATCCCTCTCAGTTTGGGAAAGCAACAAAGGCTTCCACGTAACTGGCTTGCCAGCGCCCTTCACACGCTTACACTGCACCACCACCACCACCACCACCACCACGACCACTGCCATCACTACCACCATTACCACTACTTCCCTGGCCATGCCCTGCCACCACCTTATACCTCCCATCATCGTCATCATATCAACATCAAGTCATGGACTTTTGTGAAATGGAACTTTCAACACCGGAAGCAGCGTGTTGCATGTATTTATGTAGATATTAGAGCAGCGGCTAGCCCCTAACCCCCCCGTCACTTTATCCCATACACCACCCTGTCTACGCTGACTCTCTCCCTCTCTCTCTCGATGTGTACCGAGACGAACCGAGCCTTATGGCACACACACACAACCAAAAACGTGGGGAAATTCAATGTTGCTGTTGTTGTTGTTGTTTTTCTTATATATTTTTTTTTTTTTTTTTATAAGCGCGACTATAAACCAGATTTGGCAGGGCTCTTTACCCTAACCTATATGGCATATCGACACTGGTCGAAATGATTAGAGAGGGGAGACGTAACAAGAGAGAAAAAGGACGAAAGCCAGTCAAATGATGGTCCGTGTTTTCGTGTGTGCACAGCAAAAAGGGGGAGAGTAGCAGAGCAAAAGAAAGAAGCAATTTTTTGAATGAAATTATGCATTCATAACCATTCGACGAGAGCCACAAAGGACGATGCTAGAAGTCCTTCTCGGCTCCTGCTTCTACGAAGAAGATGACGACGAGAAATAAGAAAAAGTCGACAAGCTAGAACAGGTGACATGAGCTAGGTTCTTTTTGGGGTAATACAAGATTTTTTCGTGGTTTCATCATGTGTGATGGAAATGACAAAGTACAACATGTTACATGTGTTTGTATTAGATGGATTCCTCTGCAGTCCTGCTTGCCCTAAGCCAGTAACAAGCTGTTCTTGTCCTTATTTTGAAAACTAGAAAGCTAAACAAACACAAACAGTTTGAAGAAAATGAAGGGAAAGGCTTGATTAAAGAGATTGAACTGTAGTGACTTTTTAGGTATACATATATGTATGTATGTATGTAGGTCCTCAAGTCCTTTAGACAAACATAGTTAAGAGAGGTACTCGCTCAATGGTCAGGATTTCCTCACTCTCTCTCTACAGTTCTCTTTGCAACCCTTTTAAACAGTTAGCTCGTGCCACCCTTAAGCCATAAGCCAAATCAAATGCAATGCATGCAACCCTATCAAAGGATTATTATGTAGCCCCAGAGCTCGATGGGAAGGTCGCTGCAGCAAGTTGTTATTGTTTGTTGTTGGATGTTTTTTAATTTTAAAAAATGTCACGCGGACTTACCGTGCGCGCCTTTACCCCCCAACCCCCTACCTAGCCACCACAGGCGGCGGCACATGCATCAGCAACATCAATGAAATGTATAAGCCTTTTGACTCGACGGCTACCGCCGTCCAGCTAGCTAGCTAGCCGCTGCCGCTGTCCATCCCGTCGTTGCACGGGGTCGTCTCCCTTGACCATCACTCGCACTCGCACACATTGCAAACCTGTTTGATCCGAAACTTGTTCTCAAGGGTTTTCTGACCACCGGCCAGCCGCGTTGACCATGTGCCGCGAACAACAAAGGGAAAAACGGAATGTTGAGATAGGGGCAAAAATCTCAATATATGAACGGCTCGTTTGCTTGTTCCCTCGTTCGCTCGTTGTGTCGCGTGTTCCCCCTTTTTTTTTTTTTTTTTTAGGGGTTGGGGAGACTGTCGAACGGTAAACGTTTCAACGATAACATCTGCGGCGGTACAGAGTTGCGATTTTCTCGTTTTTATACCCTGTACCCATAGGGTAAAAGGGTATATTAAAAAGGCAGAAGGAAGTGTTTCCGATCCTATAAACTATATATGTATATATTCTTGATTACCATGTCCGTCTATATGACCACCTAGATCTCGGAGACTATAAGAACTAGAGTCTCCAAAGTTGTATACGCAGATCAAATTTATTTCGCTCACTCCCGCCCCTGAAATTCGAAATATTTAAAATATCCTAATGAAATTTGATACACATATATCTGCTAATAATATGTATCGGCTTATAAAATTTCTTGAAAATCGGATAGAAAACAACCAAGTTATACGCACAAAGTGAGATGGCATACGATTGGTATGTGTTTGGTCTTGGCGAAAGAGAGAGAAAGAGAGAGAGAGAGAGAGACAGGGCTAGAAGAGTGAATAGAGGGCGCATTGGTACAGGGTATATCCCAGTCGTTGAGGCGACTTGATTTCTTTATTATACTTGTTCTCGTTCTCGTTCTCTCTGATGAAGTATTGCGAGGGGTTGCTCATTGCATAATTATGCCATTGTCCAATGAAGTTCGTAATGCTGCCGATATAATCTAATTTGCCTTGTCTAGGGGGAAGAGGGCTACAAATTGGGGTAGTTTTCACTTGGTTTTTGGGGGTTCGGGAGGGGGAGTTTACCTCTAACATTTGACCCAATGACCCAGAATTCGGGGGAGCCAAATAGAAAACAACATTTTTTTGGCACACACACACTCAGTTGCTTATCGGGCTAAAGGATTACCATGAAGGCATGCTAATGCTATGCGGCTGCTTTTCTCCAATGGCTTCAGGTGTTCAAGATGCTGACATTGGAGACGGTAATAAAACATCCAAAAAGGTAGCAAATACCATTAAATCCTTGGCATAAAGCGCACTTCATAACTCATTTGTTGCAGGCACACACCCACACACACACACACACACACCCACGCCCAACCATCCACACTTTACTCCACTCCATTCCACCTTGCCCCCTGATTACATCCCTCGCCATTTCAAAAGAGATATTACCCAATCCAGAGCCAACGATGTCTGTTTGTCGTCATCATGTGTAATGGCAACGATTTTCACTCTTTTGTATTTGATTTTCGAAATTGTAATGCAGCAGAGTTTCTGTTTCAGTTTCGGTTTTTTTTTTTTTTTGGGGAGGTGTGACGAATGCGATACATTTGTCAAATTAGCTAGGGCAGATAAGAAAGAAGACGAAAAAAAACACAAAGCATTTGGGGGGGGAGGGGCGAAAGATGGGAACACTAGAGTAATCCACTTCTCTGCCAATTACAAATATTTATAGCCTTTATTTTCCACTACGTGAGAGGATTAAGCATTAAACGCAAAGCGTCTATTGATAAGAGAAATGTCTAGATCAATGGGATTTGGGGTCATTAAGTTTTGCTTTTCAGGGTAGAACTGATATATTTGCATATTTAAGGGCATAAAGAAGTCGACTTGGATTCGTTTTGATGTGCTCTAGATCCTTTCTCATACGCTGTCTGCCTCGCTTTGTGTGTGCAATGTTATTGAACTGAACTTGACATTTTGCACTCGCCAAGCCGATGGAATACAGCGAGCAGGCAGAAAGCACACGGGGCGACGAGCAAACGAGCAAGCATGCACGTAATAAAAAGGATAATACACACACACAGAGATACACACAGTGACCCGACCCCAATTTAAGCGGCGCGGGGCCAACAAGAGGCAGCTGCTACTGGCTCGGTCGGGTCGGTAGTCGGTGGTCCTGCCTCGAACCCGACGACTACACGAATAATAAAAGTAAATTTGATATGGGGTGGCTGTAGCCTGTAGGCTCAGCAAAAAGGAAGGAAGGACGGAAGGCAGCCAGGCAGCCAGGATGAAAAAGGACATGGCACAGCGTTTATAAAATTATTTCTGTTTTCGTTTTTTTTTTTTTTTTTTAAGAAAAAAATATTGAATATGCTTTCAAAAGGCATGCCATTAAGTCAAATGGCAGAAACGAGACATTGCATATCGTTGCTGCTGATAGCCAAGAAGGTTGCTTTCAGGTTTCAGTTTAAAGCTCATTTCGCTTTGGCTTATTGAATTTCAAATCGTTGTGGAAATTCGATTTGAAGGGGCGGGAACAAAAAAATCATAAATTACGTCTGTTCCTCGAACTTATTAACACATTTTTATATACAAGAAGTTATCATCTGTTTAGCAGAGATAGAGCCAAAGGTCAGAATGGCTAGTGGGTGGGGGATGAGAAACTAACCATTGCGTTCGGGTGTGAGGTCAGCTGACAAAGTTGACGTTTAAATTGCCAATGGTCCTGCTGCTTCTGTGTTGTGTTGTGTTGTGTTGGTGATGTCCTTAGTGCCCCTGGGCCGATGGACTTAAAGCTAAATTACATTTTAGGCACACTGTGTTGAGATTTTAATTAGATGTAATGTCAGCATAATGAGTTTCATGTCATATAGCCTTAGGAGGGATGACAATAATGATGATCAACTAAAATGTGGGAGGGTGACGATTTTGATGCCTCAGACTGAGCGTAAGATTACATGAAGTGACGAATTGAAATTTATTATTAAGGCCTAAGACCTAAACATTCTACATATATATATATATATTAATCGCTTGACGTGGTATTTACATAGTAAAAGTAAGTGCAAAGTGAAGCAACTAAATGAAATTCCCGTCGGGGTCACCAACGAAAAGATATATGAGATTATTCAATCAATGTTAAGAGTCTTTTGATTCACTTTGCTTAATAATTCTCTTTTATATTTGTTTAAGGTAAAATTTATCTACAGAAGTCCACGTCGGGGTCACCAACAAAAGTTATAAGATTATTAAATCAATATTTAGACTTTGTGGATTATTATATCCTTTATATTTATTAATTAAAATGTGCAATTTTGTAAAGTATTCATACGAGTTTAAGGTTCATGTAGAAAAGATTAGTTTAACGAGTAATTATAAAAGTCCACATCGGGGTCACCAACAAAATTTATAAGATTATTAAATTAATATTTAGACTTTGTGGATTGTAATTTTCTTTACATTTTACAATTAAAACTATAAAATTCTAAAAGTCCACATCGGGGTTATAAGATTATGCAATCACTAATTAAATCTTTTTTAACCTTTTATGAAAATGTATTGCAGTTAAAACGAGTTTGACGAACAGTTTAACAAATAATTATAGAAATCCACGTCGGGGTCACCATAATATTTGTAGATTCCTTTATTCAATTGGTTTATCTAAGCTTATAACTTAGAACCCAAATTTCTTTTCATAATTTTCTTTCTTTATAGATGCTTAAGATAAAGTCGTCAGCTTTCAATTTTTTTTTTCACTCTTCTTTGCTTGTATCTTCCCGCATTTCGTTTTAGTCGTTTACCGTGGCCTGCTCATTAGCAGGCGAGTCGCTTGGCTGGGCGGGTATAGAAGGATCAGCCAAAGACTTTATGTTAGATCCTAGAGGTTCTACTAATCCATGGCCACTGCTCTAGCTACCTCATACTTACAATTAAATGGCACAAAAACGGATTAGGGCCTTAGCCAACAATGCGTAAATGATGAGGGCGTCGGCGGTCGCATGGCCACTTTATGGCATTTATGGCAGAGGCATTAAAATAATTTTTATGAAAATTAACTCAACTAAAAATAAGGCAAGGATAAACATGCTGCAGGGTCCTTCGTTCGTGTGTGTGTGTGTGTGTGTGTGTGTGATAATTGTCGCCTGCCGAGGAGTAAGCATCCTGGATTGTCCTCCAGGCTTGCTTGCTGGCTGTTAGCTGCTTGTCTATCTGCTTGAACTTGGAAACTTGATTTTGCGGAAGAAGACTGGCAACACCAACAACGTGCAACATCTGGCGCTAAGTACAAACTGTGATACACACAGACATCTAGACGGACAGACAGACAAACAGACAAACATACAAACGGACAGATAGACATTCAGACAGACAGAAAAAGCAGATAGACCGACCAAAGGACGGGAACGTACATATGTATGTATGTATGTATATGTATCCTGACCTGACTCGGGACCGCGTGGCTCCTCTTTAGGTTTCTGCTCGATGCGCGCGCAGTAGCGCTGCAAACGGCGGCTACTGAACGCTATCCTGAGAAGTCTGAGAAAAAGGAAGTTAGGCAAGAAATTAAGAAAGAGGCAAAGGAAGAACCAAAAAAAAAAAAAAAAAACAAAAAACAACAAAAAACACATGCGAAAAATTGAAAGCGCCGTTTTACGACGACGGCCCAAATGAACTTTAAAAAGTCGTTGCGGCAGGGGCTATAACTACTGGGCACAATGATGGGGTGAGGGGAGCGGAGTGGAGTGCCAGTGGCAGTGGCTATGGAAGATGTGTGTGAGTGTGTGTGTGTGGCAGTGGCAGGGCAGCGTGAGAACATTTTCAATGCAGGATATTTTAGCGGCTGCTCATCAAGAGTTGAACACACCCTGGTGGGAAGTTTGCTACCCTATCAGACCCGCACACACACACAAACACACACACACACATGCACTCACACAAACTCTTATAGAATTATTGTGGCTGTTGACTACTTATGAAATTTCCCCATATTCTCAACACTTCCGTGTTTCTCTCTCTCTGTTTCACCGAATGCACATGCGCTCCGAGAGTGATGAAAAAAAAAATACTGGGCTATATATGCCGTTGCCTTTTGTTGTTGTTGTTGTTGCTGCTGTTGTTGTTTAAAGTGCACTTCACTGGCTGGGTAAATATGTATAGCTCTTTTTCTCTTCTCTTCTTTACTTTGCTCTGCTCTGCTCTTTCTCCTCTCTGTTTTTGCTTGGGTTGAGCTCCTTTTATGCCACACTGGTCGTCGTCGGCACGGTCGTGTGGTTGGAGTTGGGCTTGTTGGTTGAAGGTAGGGGTTGGGGTTGGGGGTGTTATGTATTTTTTACAAGTGTTTAGTCAAATTCGTATGGCATTTTTTTTTTTTTTTTCGTTCATTCTTTCGTTCGTTTGTTCGTTCGTTCTTGTTCGGTGTTCCCTCTGCTTTCTGTATATGCATGTAGATTCTGTGTGCATATGTGTATGTAGATAGCTAGGCTGTAGGGTTGGGGTAGGGGGAGGAGGGGGGGGGGGGGGCATGCGAAGAATGAGTAAAAGTAGTCACGGGGGGCCAGGGCGAGGCGTTTTGTTTACAAACGTGAGGTAAAAAGTTTCGACTGAGAAAGACGGCAGAAACATTTTAGATGGGAATTGATTTTCAGTGTGACGAAATGCGGCGGCGGTATAGATAAAAGGCAGCCTCACGCCCCTCCCCAACTCCAAGTAAAAATGGCGCCCAACAGGAACGACAAAAGGTACACGGTTAACGAGAATTGAGCCTAAAATAAAACGAAAGTTCAAAAAGGTTATACGGTAGATCATAGTTAGCATTGAGTGAAGGTTTTTCTTTTTAATTTTTTTTTTGTTAATGTATGATCAAATAATGGCGGCATCTTTAATAGTTTTTCAAGTGCTTTTCAGCACTCTAATACCCAGTAATCCATTGAGTAAATGGTTATATTAAAATTGGCATAGTAAAAAGTTATTGAAGACTGTAACGAAGACTTTTCTATGTTTTACTATGGGAAAGATGGAAAGATGATATTTTGGATACATATTTTGATTTTCTAGGTTTCAGTATATCATGTACTAAGAGCATTTAGATCTTGGGTAACTTCAGCTAGCCTTAGATCATCCATAAGACTTTACAGTTGCTGGTTTCATTGTTTCTAGGTAGTTTCTGACGTTAGGGGCGCCAGTGTGCTCACATGAAAGAAACACTGAGAAGCATATCTATTTCATAGGGGTAAGAAACTTGTTGAAGTTAAATTTTGTACAAGGTATCTCAAGGTCGTCCCATTGCAATATACAGATTTCTCTAAATTTCAACCCCTTTAAGTAGCAGCAGGATCTTATGGTTGAATGGTATTTTAAGTGCATGTTGAAGTGCATTTTCTAGGTTTTCTTTTTTTTTTTTTGTACCAGCTGATTGCCTTAATATCACACTCTCCAATTAGGCATTCCATTTCATGTGGCGGCGCTCACATAAAAACTCTTTCTCTGTCTCACTCTCTTTTGGGTTTTTTTTTGTTTTTTAAAGATCTCTCTCAACCACATCCTTGGCATCTTTGAAAACGATCTTAATAGCATTTGCAGACATCAGGCAACAGATGATTGACAATAAGGTCGCCGCCGCAAAACCGCAAGACAAATTTAAATAACTGTGCCCTGCTGAGACAAAAAAAACAAGAACAAGCAAAGGGAAGAAGAGGTTGCAAAGGTTCGTCGTCATCATCTCAGACCATCAAAAGAGTTGTTATCCTTAGCCAGCAAAGAAAAACGAAAAAACAGATGATTGTCAAAACCAAAACAAAAGCAAAAAGCAGAGAAAACAGCTGTCAAGAGTGCAAGGTGCAAAAAAAAAGCAACGAAAATCAACCGAAAAACCAGTAAACGAACGGAGAATGACTAGTGTCAAGACAACGGAGAGGTGTAGAAGAATGGTGGCTCAACATTAAACAGAAGCAGGAGCAATAATAAGCTAAGTTGTGTGTCTCCTTGAGCCTGTGTGTGTGTGTCCCACCCGATGATTAGTACCAAGAAAGATCGTGGTCGTCAGGTAGCCAGCAACCTGCATGAGTTCTTCTACACCATTCTTCGATTTCCCCTCATTTGTTTTCCTGCCTGCTTGCCTGCCGCCAGCCTGTTGAGCAGCTGTCGTTAATGAGCCCTCACATGGAACCTACTCGTAGGGTTGTTGTTTGCCTGCTTGCGCTTGGCTCTTATTTTTCTTTCATTTTTTCTAAATGTTTTTTTTGTTTTTCTGTTTTTCTGTTTAGCAAGTAAATGCAATCTCCGCTTACAGCACATCTAATCTTTATTGACGGTTTTTCTCTTTCTTTTCTTTGCGTTTCTTCGGGTTTCTCTCTATATTTCTGTTTGTCAAACAAACAATTTTCAGTTTCCACCAAAGCTGATAAATAAATGGTTTAGCTGTTTTTGAGTTTTTTGGATTTTAAATGCAGCAGCACCGCAGGTTGTCCTGCAGGTACTATTTAGCTCTGATCCTTCAACGACAGCTGAATATGCAGGTTATACATTTTTCACTTGAAGTCCCTCTCCTTCTCCCGCTTCTCCTAATGAAGAACGATATGCGTTTGGTTGATAAAAAGGATGTTTATGTGTTCTGTTTCTTTAAAAAATTGTGTCTTTAAGCATATTTCCTAGAGGGAAACCACTGTTTTTGCGTTAATTTCCCCCGTTGATTAGCACCCAAAACACACACACACACACCACCAAAATTCTGCTTCCAAACCAACCCAACCCCTAAGGACAAACAATAGCAACAACAACTGTTGCACTCATTCCCTTTTCAAGGATAACAAACACCAAAAAATGCTTCGCTTGCGCATAAAATGTGATTTTAATCACTTTCCGTTGTATTCCCAGTGGGTTCTCACTGGGAATGCCTATCCTCAAAACCCGAAAAGATAACTTGGATGTCTTTGAGAAGTTCGCAGTTTTTCGGTTGTCTTTTTTTTTGTTTTTTATTTTATTATTTTTGTGTGCGAAAATAATTTCATTTAAATATCCTTACACACCACACACGCACACACGCACACACACACACACATAAACTTTGTCTGTGTCCTGATGCCTGCATGTTAATGTAATTTTTATGCTGATTGCGAATTTCCACATTTCCGGGCACACAACGCAACGCGTTGTACACTTCTTTGTCAAGGCATTAAAGACCCCTCCATTTGTGATGATTATGATGTTTGCTCGGTTCAGTTCAGTTCAGCAAATGAGGATGATGTCGCTAGGACCGCTCGGCTCGCTCGCTGGCTCGTTAGCTCGTTTTGGTCTCTGTCCGACTGGTTTTTGGCTGGCTTTTGTTTTATATTATGCCGCCGCCTTTTGTTTATGTCGTCACGTTACGTTTTAATCAGCGGCATTAATTTAATTTAATTTGATTTAATAATACATACTCCAACCGTTGGCATATATGACTTACTCCTCCTTGATGGTGCTGCTGATGCCTCAATAAGTACGTCTAAGTGGTTAGTCCGAATCCTGTGTGATCTATTGTTTTGCTCGGCCTTCTCTAGGGGAAATGGGCTTGGCTTTTGTGTGTGTTTATTGCGGCGCTGGCCCATTAAAAAATGTGCAAGCGTTAACAGGACGTTCGTCCATTAAGAATGCCAGCAACTCAAGTGGCCAAGTGGAAGTGAGAGCCTACCGAGATGATAGGCAGTGGTTAGGGGCAACGAGAGACGATTTGGTTGGAAGATGTAATTACAGCAAAATTTAATTGAATTTTAACAAAAAGTGTTGCCAAGTGATTTAGAAAATGTTTAAAATGAAACTCTTTAAAAGTAAACTGGATATTCTTCTTAGTGATTCCTGGAAATCAATGAAACAAGGAAAGATTGGAAATAGACATCCTCCCTATCGATCCTTCCAATATGATTTCTCTCGATTATTCTTTTAAAAGCTAGAGAAAGATAAAAGCGTGGCAAATCTCATGGCTCTTTATTTGAACAAATTTATAAAGAAATATTTTTACTTTCGAAACCACATTTGAAGAGTTCTCATGCGTTTAATTTTCTTCTGCAATTGCAGAATGGCATACAAGAGGGCTTCAGCAGTGGGAGGACAACCTGGGACATAGATATCGACTGGAATAATGCGATCACAGCCACGAACGACAGAATACGAATAATGATAGTAACCTCCACCATTGGCGCAACTTCCCATTGAGATGACCCAACGCGGTTCGGGCATTTGATCATAGATCTTACGCAGGGCTGGAGCCATTTTATTGGTCAATGTCCCTGCCACAATGATCACATCCGTTTGGCGTGGCGAGGCACGAAAGAGGACACCAAAACGATCCATATCATAACGGGGTGCGGCAATATGCATCATTTCCACAGCGCAACAGGCCAAGCCAAAGGTCATGGGCCACATGGAGCCCTTGCGAGCCCAATTGATTAAATCATCCAGACGGGCAACTGTCCATTCTCCCCATGTCACTTGATCCCTGCCAAAGGGACTATAACCTTGCTTCGGTGGTTCCTTACGCAAATCATCATAGACTGGCATGGTCTTTTGCTCTCGTTTGGGTATGAAATTCGCCATAATACCAGCTCCATTTCTGGGCAGGAATAGCTTTAGCTTAGAAACAATCAAAGAACGCAACATGTTGATTACTCTGTGATGGCAGGAAGTGGCTTAGATGATTTTTAAAAAGGCGATGAAGTTAGTTTTCTTACTTTTTTCTACTGACAAGTAAATAAAATCGTACGAGAGATACTGAAATCGACTATCGAATGAAGTTTGTCTAAGAGGTAAATCGATAGGCATTTCTTATAAGGAAAACTAAATTAATTTAAAAAGAGAAAGGCAACAACAGAAAGCCATAAGTTGGTTTTGGTTTGACAACAAAATTTTGCATTGTTTTTAACAATTTTTTAGAAAGAATTCAAGTCACAAAAGCTCTCGAAATATTTTTCTTTAAGTCCATGTTAATATTAAATTTCTCATTATAATCATTTAAGAAAACTTCCTTTCTAATTGCAAATTTTTCGAATGTAATTGATTATCTACAGATTTTGATTTTTATGACGTAGTCTAATTTTTTTTTTTATTGGCAGTTTTGTCATGGAATGAATGGAAGTTTCCTCTGGCTAATTGTTTTAGTTGCTCGCTTAATTTGATGATAGTTTTTATCTTGATTTTTGATTTTTATTTACATTTAACTTTCAAAGTGCTCAAGTTACATCTTAATTAACCAGCATACATATCACTTGGATCAGTTGGATCAGTTGGGCATATATAGTTTATGAGCCAAGAAAACCATAAAACTCACGCATAAGGAACATAAGTTCTAATGGCTGTCTAGCTTAGCTGCTGGGACTAATTTTAACGAGCAACCAACGACAAAATATTTAAAAGTACAACACACACACACACACACACACACACACAGAGACACACATGAGCATTATAACGGTAGCCACTAGTCACAAGTCACAAGAGCCAGACATATCGAAACGACTGCGACAAAAACGTAGACGGCGACATTTACAGGTGGTCGGACTTGCATCGTCGTCGTCTAATGAATTTTATAGCCAGGAAATTATTATGGCATCGATGGGCCAGGCCAGGCCAGGCCAGGCCGGGCCAGGGCCAGAGTAGAGTCAGAACAGAGCACAGAGCAAGGCCAGGCCAAAGCTCTATAGCATTTTGGGGGAAGACCGAGAGCCGAAAGAGCCGAGACCGACCGTGACAAAGAGGGGGATATGGGGAAAAGGGAGCGAGCACAGTCGCTGTGAAAAGTTTTGCCCCTGGTGGAACGAGTTGAAATTGGCAATTAACAAACCATTGAATCCAATAAACAGGATTTTAACATTTTGAACAAACATAGCAAGCCAGAAAGAGAGACGCGAACAGAGCTAACAGAGAGAAAGAGAGAGAGAGAGAGAGAGAGAGAGAGCGAACACACACACACATATATAGAAAGAGGCAGTCAAAAGGTAGCAAAATGCGGCACGTAATGGCGCCAGGCAAAAGTAGGCGGAGGAGAATACAGGACACAGGCAGAGGACTGAGGACAGGCCAACCAACCAACTGCCGATTGCCGACTGTCTGTCGACTGTCGACATCGTCATCCTCGTGTTTGTTTATATGCCATTTTTGATTATTTCTATGTCCTTGTGTGTGTGTGTGTGTGTGCGTGTGTGTGTCATGTGTGCGTTTGTATGTTTAAATGTATTGGTTTCCGAGCCTCGTCAATGTTGTTGTAATTGAAACCTTTGAAGTGTGTTGCCAAAGTGCTGCTGCCTGCCGCTGCCTGCTGCCTGCTGCAGTTGGAAATTTAAATCAAAATGGAAAATTCATTTAAATTATTTTCAAAGAGCTAAATTTCTAATTTGTTGCCTTCTAACAAATAGAGATGCTATCCAAATGAACTTTTGCGTTGTAATTTTAATTGGAAAACCCATTTAAGTTTTAGCCAGATAGAGACAAAATGTGTGATAAGTCGTTAGAAATCTGTTTGCAACCAATTGGCATAAGATAGAACGAAAAAAGAAAGCCAACTTAAAGCCACTTTAAGATAAAGAAGAAGCTTGCCATTCGTATAAACCGATTTTCTGTTTTAGATTTATTTATACATTTCCTTTTCTTTCTTGGCTTTTTGTCATCTGTTTGTCATGTAATAGTCAGCGGCACTCAGCAGACTCTGACAAAAACGCTGACAACATTTCAAATGATTTTTGGTATGGCATAGAGACAACATTGTGGCTCAAAAGGAACACCTTTAGCCAGAAGAGTGTAAGAGAAAGAAAGACTGAGCGCTCAGGTGGCAATATGTGAGGCATGTTGTTGCCTCTTCTTGGTGTCACATTTAATTCAATTGCTACTGCAGCAAAAAAAAAAGAAAACGTATGGCAAAGAAATAAAACGAAAAGATGGCAACAATTGCAAAAAGAAAATTGAGAAGAAGAAATTGTTTGAGTGCTGAGAGTGTCTGTGTGTGTGCGTGTGTGTGTGTGTGTGTGTGTGTGATGGCAAACAAAAGCGCAAGTGATAGCAATGGAATTCGAGGGCGTGGCCATAAGGCACAGCATATCGATGCGTGACAGAAACAGCCAGCAAAGTGACGAAGGAGATGAAATTCACGCACTTTGAAAAAGTTTTTCCCTGGCTACCCTTCACTTTTAAAGAACTTTTTGGCGATGGCAATTTCTAGCTTTAGTATCTTTAATTTCGTGTCACGTTCGCGTCTCTAGATTATTCACGCATTTGAGCAAATTTGAATTGACAACGCATTTCCGCATCGCTGATAAGTAAGAAGATGCCCGCCTTCTCAATTCCATTTTGAATTTTTCTTTCCACATGCTGCGGAAATGTCAGGGAAATGCATGGAAAATACTTTTATAGATGAATACATCTTAAAGTGACAGCTGGCAGAAGGATCTAAGGAGGTGGGCGTGTAACATGACAAGTAGAAGAAGTATGAGAGATGAGATAAAGTTGAGATTTCTACAATTTGGCCACAACAACTAATAGAGAGCTGCTTGCCATCTCTTTCTGTCCGTCTGTCTGTCTGTCTGTCTGCCATCAATTGCCATAAAATATTTAAAATGCTTTGAATCTGCGCCCCTTCTACCCACCCCCACCCACCGCTGCTGCTCGTTTTTGCATGCGACATAACATGTTGAATATTTAATGTGAATTTTTGCCAAACATTTTTAGTTCTCCATTTTGTTTTTTTATTTCAGCTAGCAAATAAATTTTAAAGCATACGTTTCAGCGTTTCCAGAGGTAAGCATTTAAAATGGCAGCAAATCTACGGATTGAATGAATGAGGGTGTCGAACGGGGGGGGCACATGAATGCCAGACGGTGCCAGGCAGCTGACTTTTGGCCTGCACTGTAGACACAGTCATGTGTGAAAGACAACGAAAGGCATGTGCCTCGTTTACCCCAACTCTCTTTCACCTTACGCCCTCCAATCTTCCTCATGCCCCTGCATACACACACACACACACACACACACACATAAACACAAATCTTTTTTCTTTTTTTTTTTTGTCTGCTCGTTTTAATTTCTTTTTTCCATTTTTGCCAGCTACATATTTTCACACTTTATCGTTCAGCCTACTTCTCCGCTTCATCTCGCTTACTCCTTGTTCTGCCGCCTCCTTTCCTCTGTTTGTTTCCCTTTGGTTTGTTTGTTTGCTTGTGCTTGTGCCTGTGTGCCCGTTTGTTTGTATTGCTTTAGCTCTCTGTCTGTCAAATGAATTATTTGCATAGTTTTGGGCGCATCAGCTTTTGGGGAAAATTGCATCGTTTCATTGTGAAATGATAGCGAATGGTAACGCGAAGGGGGCCGGGGGACTAAGCACGGATTTCCATCATCATTCACGCCAGCATGTAAATATTTATTTGATGCCCGAGTAAGTTTTAAATACGTCCCGTCCACTGGGACCGCTCTGGACTGATCTCTATGCAACATGGCTAATCGGTATGGCCAAATGCGTTTTAGAAGTGACCTAAGTGAGTTGAAAGCTGTTAGAATTGGAGGATTTGCCACCAAAAAATACTCATCCAAGGGGTTGCTTGTGCATGGAAATGAGAACAGATGTTGCATTCAAAAGTGATGCGAATTTCTGCCATCACACATGTTAATTTCAATTAGTCAAGTTTAATGAAATATATTTGAATATTTCATGCGACGTATACAGAAGTCTATCCAAACGGTGCGTGACCGAAATCGTTAATTGTCATTGGGAATGAAACCATTTCGTTATTACTATCATTTACGATAAACCGATTAATGGTACTTTGACATTATCGATTAACTATTAAATGATATAATCTGACATACGTGAAAGTCAGTTGCATAACCGTTATTTTGTTACGGTTTAACTTGTCTTTAAAGTTGTAGGAATAAATAAAATAAATTTGAGAACTGATTATGAAACTCTGGATCTACAGCGGTAAAAGAGGAATATGTGTTCTCTTAAACTCTTAACTGAAGTTTTCAGCTATTCATTATATACTTAAGGGGCGCCCCTTCCCTTTCCCCCCATTTCCCTTTTTATATGCAGGTAGATCTACTTGTTTTTACAATTTCCAAAAGTCTAGCGAGAAACTCTTTACATTTAAAACCAAAGATTGTTGTTTTAATTAAATAAAATAAAGGTTTAAACTAAGGAATATGTCTATGGATCGCTTCTTTAAAGTTCTTCTAAGCGTTATTCATTTCGTTTTAAATCAAAGACTTCTTTTTTCTTTCTGTAACCAGCCAGCGATGATTCACAATAACCATCATTCAATCGCACAAAAGAGACCTCTCATATTTGTCTAAAGTCCAATTCCAATTGCATTCTGTCTTTCATTTCGTCTTTACTGGAGTTGGAGTTGAAGTTGGATTCCTTTTTTATTCACAACGCTAATCAAAGCCGACTACTACATACATGCAGTAGCAGCACTTGAAACTTGGTCATCGAGGAAATAATCGTAAAGCTTTAGAATAAAGTCAGCAAAACGGGAATAGAAATTGAAGATGAAGGATGGGATGGGATGGGGCTACAGCGCGACCGAGACCTTGCCCTTAGACGCCACTTGACGTGAGTGTCCAGTGCCAACTATTTTTGCGCCAACTTGATTAAAAACATTGCTTTGGCAATGAACCGAACTGAACCGGACCAAAAAGGGGAAAACTAAATGACTTTCATTTAGCGATGATGATGATGATGATGATGGTAAAAGGACATACCATTCCACGGAAACGACAAACTATCCCGATTTGAACGAGCAGCCAGAAAACTTTTCAAATAGACATTTTTGAAACGGCAAACTTTTCATCATTCTTTTTTCTTTCTTTTTTTTTTTTTGTTCACTTTTTGCAGTTCTTTATGTTCGTGTTTTTGTTTTTGCTTTTGTCTATTTGTGCCTTTCCATTTTTATCAGCAGTTTCAGAGTAAAAACAGTCGGCCGGAAGTTTAGCCTGCTCTCCCTGGGTTCAGGGTTTTGGTTAGGTTTGGTTATTTCATACTGTGGTTAGGCCATTTAGAATGTGGGCCGGGAGAGTCGGCCCGAATAGGATTTGTGTTGGAAATGGAAGTGAAGTTGAACAATTTATGATGTATGCCGCAAAAACATAAAGATAGAGAGAGAGAGAGAGAGGGAGAGAGAACAAGAGAGAGAGTCGCGGTTTGAGAAGGTCGACAAGGTCTAAAAACCGAACCGGGTTGGCATTTGTGACACCCGCATTTATGTGCGACTATTTGGTTTATTTCAAATGGAATCACATCCTCTGCATAACCACTGAAATGGGCCCAGTAACTTCCTCTTGCATCCTGTGCCCCTGAAATACACACACACACACACACACACACGCACACACACATTTAGACACTTAGTGGTCTTTATTGGTTTGGTTGTTGTTATTGTTTTAGTAGTAGTTGGCCAGCAGGAACAACAGTTGTTGTTTTTCATTTTGCTGCTGACTCGTCGCTGGCTCCCATGCGGTTGTTTGGTCATCTTGTTCCCCTTCCCCTTCCCCTTTCCTTCTTTTTTTTTTTTTTTTTTTTTTTTTTGCCTTTGGTGTTCACTTTATCCAAACCTTTTTTCCTGCATTTCATTCAATTTGGACACACACACACACACACACACACACACAGTGTACACACGCACACACATGCGTCATTATAGTTTATGTAGTTTGCGGTCACATTTGGCCACGGCAATATGGGTTTGGGTCACAAGTAGGCTGGACTCGAACACATCCTTTTTCATTCACCACACCGCCCCTCCGTTTTGTCTCCCTCTCTCTCTCTCTCTTGAAGTTTCCTCCCTTTTAGACGAAAAAACCTTCCAATTCGAGTGCTAATTTTAAATGTATATGGTTATTTTATTGCTGCCATTAGAGTTATTAGATGAAGTACTTGTTGGCTTGGTTGCTCCTGCTGCTGGACAAGTGTCTGGTTCTTAGATAAGACCGAGCGTTGAGTGCTCAAGGGGTTTGCCTTTTGTTGGGGAGGCGGGAAACAAGAAGGCTGCACATTTAATTAAGATAAAGTTTAAAGTATTTGTAGCAATTATAAATAAACAATAAAATCGCAAAATTATTTGAGCAGAAGAGAGTAAGAGGTGAAGATAAGGTAGGAAGGGTAGCTTCGGGGTTTGCTGAGCGAGTTATCGAGTTGAGATGAGAAACTTTTAAATTAAAAGATCGATAAACAGTCAAAGAGCCTTTGGTATAAGTTATCGTTAAATAATCCACATAGAATAGAAAAATTGTTTACCTACATAGATGAATAAAGAGACGTTTGAAAATAATAATTTTGTGTACAGACTTTGCTATGGGTTAAATCAAAAAATTTCAAGTAATTGTAGACAAAAAATCGATTTTTTCGATAATTATAAAAAAAAAAAACAATAAATCGTTAGATCTTAAAACGAGTAAACTAAATGGGACATATATTGCTGATATGGCCAACAAATTAGTTCGAATTCTATACACACTGAGCTAAGATCAACGATAAATATCAAAGTTCTTTAAATCATAAATCGTAAAAATGTAAACACAAATTCCGAGGACATTATGAAAATCAATAAATTTTGCCTAATTCGCTGATTTCCTTTTCATTTGGTTTTGTGGAGAGGCTTTTTAGCACTTATGCTTGGAAGTTTGTTATCCAACACCTTTTTATTCACATAAATGCACACAGATTCCCCCCCCCCCCCACACACACACACACACACACACACACACACACACACACATTTTAAGCAATTTGTTTTTAGGGCTTTGAGTGGTTTTTGTGGGGTTCGCTTCGCAACTAGAAATTCTTTGTTCTGCGCTGGTATTTATGGCCATTTTGTTGGCTCTAGGCACCCTGGCTAACAACACGCATTCCCTTATGTCCCGTACTTTTTGTATCCTAAAAACCCATTCCCAAAGGGGGAAGGGGGGAGGGTGGAGAAGGGGGGGGGGGTGGCGTGGTAATACAACAACACTTCTCGCAACAATTTCGCATAAATCAAAATAACTGTCAACGGAAGCGGCGTCCATAGTTTTTTTCGGCAAAAAGAAGGAAAAAAAAAAATCAGAAACCTAGCCACCATGGCCAGGAACAGGAAGACAACCCCTGACCATATACAATGGGGTTCGAACCACTGGTTTAGTGGGGGCCCGAAGGAGGTTGAGTTCGCTTTTTGAATCCGGTAGAATGTAATGCATATGAACAGAGTTGCCATTAGCCATTGTAGACACACGCAGACGCACAGACACACGAAAATTGGATAGCCAATTTTTTTGCCATTTGTTAACGACAGCGTTGCCATAATTAATTGTTCAAGTTTGCTGCGGTTAAAAGGATATATATGTGTACATAACTGAAGAGTAAAAGGAATATGCTTTCCCGGGAATATGGTTGAATATCTTTCGGTTAACTAAATCGACGTACATTCTTTCTCTCTCCAAGTCAATTTTTCTGTTTAATGAACCTCAACGGGAAGGCTCGCGACTCTGCTCACTTGAGGTTCAGGTTCAGGTTCAGGTCTGACTGCATTCATTTCGTTGGACATTATCATCATTAAGTGGCCAGTCATTTGATGAAGTTTTAATATAACAAAAACAACAACAAACATTTGTGCTGGGTGTCCCTGAAATGAAACGTCTTTTCGGCTTCGGCTCCTTTGCCTTTTGCGTGGCCCAATCAAAAATTAATGAGTGCCAGGCGCTTAGAAGTGATAAATCACCTTGACAAAGGCACCTCTGACCAGACCAAAGCAGAATGGGAGAAAAAGAATGGATGAACTGTAGAACACGTAGACACCCTGGCAACGATATACAAATGAAAATTGCCTTCCATAGTAGGCATAATAATAATAATAAATGTCGACTTTTGTAATTTGCTTTAATTGCCAGCAAATGTGCCATAGAAAGCAAGCAAATGAGCAAAAAACCTACAAGCGGAGGATGTGCGACGAGGTGTGCGAGGGGGGTGTTGGCTAACCTGTGAGTCTGTCATGGTCTATAAGAAACTTCTGCTACATTTCGGTATGAATATTTATATAATAATTCTTCCTCACGACGAAAAGGGGTTGCAAAATGAGATCTAAAGGATATTAATTGTTTAAAAAGACGAAAGCAAATTTTTTTTTTATATATTCTTCGTTGCCCCGCCTGCAACTGGCATCTCATTTTAAATTTAGAGTATACATTCTTCGGTGTGAAGGGTGATGGGGAGAGTAAGGAAGGAAGACATTTTTTGTTTTTTTTTGTTTCTTCTTTCTTCCTTGCGTTTCGTTTATTTGCTCAGTGAGCGCAGCACTTGGCGAGAATGACTGGGGATGACTGAGGGTAAATAATGGCCATGCCCATCTCCATTTCCATCTCCATCTCCATCTTCATGTTCATGTCCTTTACCGTTACACGCAGCGTGACGTGGTATTTATTAATTTCTTTGACAAATCTGTTGCATACTTTCAGGCGCGCTGAGTGGCATTCTACTGGCTCCTGGGCTCTACGCTTCTCCAGTACTCCGGCTACCATTCCTCCGCCGCACCGCTGCCTGTTTTGAAGCACTTTGTCAAACTTTTGCAACAACTTTGTGGCACATCAGCAGGCGGGCCAAAGAGAAGAGTGTGAAGAAGAGAACTCCAACTTGCTAAATGCCCTGCCATTACACAAACCCACACACACACACACACACACACACACACACACACACTCAGAGCCTTCGTACGAAACACTTGAAAAACGCAAAAGTAATAAACTTAATTGGTTTGTTCGCAGTTACTTTGCTCGCTCAGTCGACTCTGTGGCATTATCAACCTCCTTCGCCTCCAACGCCCTTTGGGCTACCCCCCCTCCCCCCAACCAAAAGAATGCCACGCCTCTTCTAACACCAGTGGAGCATTGCGTGGCATTTTGCGCTTTTAAGTAGCAAAAGTTTCTCTTCTACTTCGTTTTTATTTTTTGTTGTTCTTTTTTTCTCTCATTCTCCTTACTCCTCATTTCATCTCACTGTACATAGAATTCTCGCCTGTTTTTATGTATATTCGCTTTTTTTTCAAGCAAAAGTGTTGAAGTTTGCTCTTCGAGTGGTAAAAATAGAGAAACTTTTTGCCTGCATTCAGTAGAACAAAAAAAAAAAAAAAAAATGTCGCTCATACGCCACGTTAGGTTTTCGCCCCATTTGCCCCCTTTGCCTTTTCTAGACAAAATGCCTTATTATTTTATCTAATGAATCTGTTTTTGGCTTACCTCCTCTGACTTGGCCAGAGAGTCTGTGTGGGCCATGTTTCATGCTTACTTATATATGAATATGGCCAAACTTTCTCAAGTGTCTTCAACCTTCTAACCCCCCCCGATTTTGCCTAGAAAGGTTCATGGCATTGCACATTTGCATTTCCTATGCCTTTCCATCTAAAGTTTTCTGTTTGTTGCTGTTGTTGCTGCTTGTTTTTTTTTTTTTTTTGTAAGTGCTTATATTTGGCTAGCAGGGTTTTTATTGCCTCAACTATGTGGTGTAGCCTGAGTAATGGATATTTTATAATGAATTTTTGAGCACACTAAAGGCTTTTGCCATTCACATTCTCTGCTTGAGTTCCCTTATATGAGACTTTCTCATATGAAAGATTTATGCTAATGTCACGGCATTGTTCGCATCTATATTTCAATTGAAATTCTAAATTTTAAGTGTTTTTTTTTTTTTTTGGTTATTTTAATGAACAATTTAAAGCTTATGTTAAATTGTACATTCACTTTTATAAATTTTCTTTCTAATTGCTAGAGAATTTTTTATGTTTGCTCATAATTGTTGAGGAACTATTGACAATTGTTTTTTTTTATTGTTTACGATAGTTTAATGATAGAGAAATTTCTTCACAGATTTTGGACACACAGCCAAGAAAGTTCGCGATCTATCTGTAGTATATAAAAGCCAAGTTTACAGTTCAGTTTATTAAAGTTTTATGCAAAAGTGATGCCACTTTTTTTTTTGCAGCCATTTCTGTTTCGCTTAATGAAATCAGTTTCAATTGAACACTTTCATTAAAAAGTTTAATATTCTTTTTTACAAGAAAAAACTTCTTAACCGAATTAACACTCGCTTGAATAATTTTTTTGAAAGTTGTTTACAAATTAAAAAAAAAAACCAACGTTTACCTAGATTTTAAAGTGAGTTATTAACATTTTCAGCTGACATTTCATCTCGGCATTATATCAAATAAATCGTTTACAATTGAGCTTTATTAAAAGCGCTTTGGGTATAAAATATTGTAAAAGATTTCAATCTTTAGATAAAAATTAAATATTTTACACTTACTTAATACGCTGCTCACTTCGCTCACAAACACACACACACACACACACACACACAAAATGTAAGCAAATAAGCCACAAGCCACTCAGGCCTCAGTGTCAACTTAGCACATAATTATTGCCTGCTTTTGGGCGCAACAACAGGAGAATATGACGACGGCAGAGAAAGAAGGATGTATGTATATACACACATAGGGCACACAGCTTGAAAAACAATTTTGGGCGCCAGAGACGCGAAGTTTATCACGTTGAACGTGTGTGTCCTGGCACAAACGCAAACACACACACACCCACACACACACACACACTCACATGTATAAGTTTACAAACTGTGAAAGGATAACCCAAGTCGGCGCCTTCTTCCTTCTGTCTGGCTGGCACTCAGGACTAATTGAAGCTAAGACCTGCTGGCTGCATGAGAAACTTACCTGCAAAGAAGTAAAAAACAAAAAAAAAAGTTGTGAGAGAGAAGATAAAGTTAGTCAAATCGTGTAAATTATGTTTAATAGATAAAACTAGGAACTACGACAAGAGATAGTGGAAGAGCGAAAGACGCGTCTAGACAGACAGTCTTAAGTCAGAATTTTTCCATTTGTTGACGTCTTTTGGACTTTGTCTTGGTCTTGGACTTGATTGTGGTCTTGTCATATTATGTCACCGAGAAGACTTCCGTTTCAAGCTTTACCCAAAAGATAAACAAGAGATTCCGGCCTGGCCCTAAGGCGAACTCCAAAAAGGAATAGAAAAGTAATCAACTACAACTACGACTGCCCGCACTAAGACCAGCAAACCATATGGACTTGAAGTTTGAGTTGCAGTTGAAGTTGGCAGAAGAGAGAACTCTGAGAATCTTCTTCGTTGCATTGTCTGTTTAACTGACAGAAAAAGGCTATAAAAACAAAGACAAATAAAAGTAAGACAGAGCGAATGTGGAAATTCAGGTTAAACAGGGTCTCTTCTGCACACTGTCTACGTGAGTTCTTTGTTTTTTTTTTCTTTTTTTGCTTTCTTATCATATTCTCTGCTTTGCTCTCCTTCTCTGTTTAGTAAGTGGTAGAAGAAACCGACGAAAAAGGATGCAAAGTCATAACTCAAAAGTCTAATAGCACCAGGAGAATAAAGAAGAACAAGGAGATGAAGTGGAAGTAAGTAAGGAAGGAAGGTAGCCAGCCGCAGACGCCAACATGTGACTTAATAGTTTGACTGGGACTGCTGACTGGCTGCTGGCTGGAGGCTGGTTGGAGACTGTGAAG
Organism: Drosophila nebulosa; assembly: GCA_024703675.1. Taxonomy (NCBI): domain Eukaryota; kingdom Metazoa; phylum Arthropoda; class Insecta; order Diptera; family Drosophilidae; genus Drosophila; species Drosophila nebulosa. The sequence continues at coordinate 6,630,438 of CM045725.1, read as the reverse complement.
TCTTGTGGCCAGCATTCAACTGGAAAAAAAAAACGAAGAAAGAAACCTAAAAGAGAGAAGAAGGCACGAACGAGCGTACGTACGAATGAGGCAAGACAAGGAAGTAAGGTAAAGAGAAGGCAAAAGGTATCAGACGTTCTTAACATGAAATCACAAGCAAATACACACACACACACACACACACACACACACATAGAGAGAGTGACTTTGACTACGGAATAAGGCAAACATATGTTCCCTCTGTTGTTGTTGTTGTTGTTGTTGTCGTCGTCGTCGGTAGTGGCTTCATCTCAGCAGGTTGTCCTCTTGCAAAAACTTCTCCACCCGCTTCCTCCCCGTTCCTGGTAGTTTTCCCGTCACCAGCAGTCGCGTTTAAGTCAAATGCTAAATGGCATTTGGGGACATGAAAGAGACCAAAACAGCTGAGCCCCTCGCCTGATCTGGGTACGATGCTGAATTTCATTTTCCCTTTTGTACCTTACATGCCCCGCCCCGACCCTACACCACTCAATACCGCACCACACAGAGGCTTCTGCCTCTTTGGTGTCTGCGGTTTTTTCCATACATTTTGGACTGAGACTCATTTTTTTTTTTTTGTTTATTTATACCCTTTTCACTCTTGGGGTAAATCACTAAAATGCCCATAAACCTTAAATGTATGATCTGCATCCATGGACATTTCAATCAAGTTACTCTTTAACCTATGTAAGCTAACTATACAAATTGGTGACCCCGACGTTGATAAGGCGTAAAGGCTTTCGACTTTCTACTCACTTGTAGAGGTGGAGAACTATCGATAGTAGAAATAGTCGATAGCTGGTTGCTCGATACCAGAATAAAAAATAATACTTTTATATGACAATAGAAAATCGAATTAAGAAAAATACAAAAATAAGGAATACTTTAAGGCTCTAGTTGAATAGACTTTTTGCATTTACAACTGTTTTATGGTCTGATATTAAAGCGAGCTACGTTTTAAATGCTATTGGGACTATCGACTGTTTCTACTATCGATAGGTTTCCACCTCTACTTACTTGCTCTATTTTTTCTATTATAGTTTGATGTCTTTAACGTTCCAGATATGCCTTAAATTTGACAGTTTATAACAAAAATAAGTGAGTTCTAGATTTAGTTTCTATTTGCTTACTAAATTAATAAAAAAGCTCATTGTTACAGAGTATAATGAAGTCGTTTAAGTAACTTGACTTCATCAGAAGATTGTTTTTTTTTTTTTCTTTCTGTCTTGTTCGCCAAGGCACTAAGCAAAAAAAGTGTTAAGTAGCGTTCGGTTCGCGCTGGGATCCTTCCTTCTGGCTTCTTGCAAGGCATGTGGGTAGTTTTGACTGGCTTGTCAGACTGTCACTTGCAAAAAAAAAGTTTGTTCAGTAAGTAGCATGCAGAAAGCAGCAAGCAGTTAGTCAACCAGTAGCTCAAGAGCTTAGCCCTGACTACAACAACAGCATATCTTCATCGTGAAGGGCAAAGTAATTGCAGTTGAACGAATTCCCCATAAGAGATGAAATATTTTTTACTCATTCCAATGCTTTTGGGATTTAAATTCTGGCAGTTCTTATATGCATTAAAGTAAAAGAGGCAGCTAATTTCTGATTGCCTTTCCTTTCACTGCTTCCACTTCTTCTAGTTTCCTTAACGTTTCCTTTTTGACTACTTCACTCCATAAACATAATTGCTCATATATGGCCTGAACTATGTATGTATGTATGTCTGGGCCTAAAAACTTGCCTGGAACGTGCCAACAACTCTTGGGCACATAAATTTTCTTCTTCTGCCTCTCTCTCTCTCTCGAGAAACTATGGACAACATTTTACTTACATTTGTAACCAAAAAGGTAATGTCGAATGAAAAGTTTCTGGCCAGGCGTACAACTTTTTGCAGGACTTTACCAAAAGTCCAGTGTTGACAAAGGCCACCAGCATGTGGTGTGACTAAGGGAGAACGACTTTGGCTTAATAAATGTGTGTGTGTGTGTGTGTGTAACTTTTATGAGCGTGCGTTGGGAGAGGGAGAAACGGAGAAACAAAGTAAAGGAAAAAAGTAAAAGTGAAAATGACAGCAAATTAAACCTTTCCAAAAACTTGACTGATACTAGAAGGGGGGGAATGGAGGAAAACCAACAGTCCGAAAAAAAAGGACAAACTGTTCATGTTCTCTGCTGTGTACCTTACTTCCTTTACTTCTTTGGAATTTTAATTAAAATAGAAAAATGATTTGATGTTTTACTTGGCAGTGGAAATCAATTTAAAGTCTTTTCGTTCGCTTAAAGCGGCTCACTTGCGATTCACGAAGTGTCTGAAACAGAAACAGGAGCGTTCTTTCTGTTTGTTTCTTTCTTTTTTTTTCTAAGGATTTTTCGTTGGCTTTTTTAATATGCTTTTTTCTTGTGTTTTTTTTTTTTTTCTGTTTTTCTGTTGGTTGTGCGATAGATTTACATAATCTTAATGCAAATTTTGGGGTGGCTCTTTTGTTGTTGCCTTTTAATGTAGACAGCAACGTGTCAACAGCAATAACAACAACAAACACTTTGGCGTTTTAAACATCTTGAAGAAGCAACAAGAAAAAAGTAAAAAAAAAAAACCCCCGCACAGTGTCTGCAAATAATGGATGCCCAAAGAGCAATCCGTTCCACCAGATGACAACGGGTTTTCTTGCCTCTTGTTGTGTTGTGTTGTGTTGCATGTGTGTGAAAAGTTGACAACAAGCAAATAAAACACAGTTGCCTCTCTCTCTTGCACACTCGTTACGCTTCTCGCTGCCAAAAAGTCAATTGACTGTGAAAAGCCAAGCGAGTTTAATTTCCAAATAAAAGGGCTGTGATTTCAACAAAACCGAAGGGGTTAGAAGGCACGCGGGTCCGGATGCGGCGAGCGAACTATTAACGCACGTCTTGGGCCACTTGAGACAATGCGGGTTGAGGACAACACACCCTTCCGCCCCACACACACCCTTTGCTTCCCATTATTCCGACAATAGAGTAAACTGTCGCAGGACCAAGATGCCAAGCATAAGACCCATAAGAAAGGTTTCTCTCTATATAACCTTTATCTTGCGGTTTGTATACCAAAGAACTTCAACTCCAACTCTATTCAATTTACAGCCCTCGCGGGCCCTTACAATTGACGGTCGTTAGCATAATTATTACACACGGCTTAGTTGGGTTCGATTCGATGGTTATTTTGTTTTGCTTTGGGGTGGGTTGATTCTAAGGGTGCTCCAGAATGTGTGGGGGTGATATATGAGCTAATATCCGATACCATCCAAAAATCAACAAAACCAATATTACAACTCACCACCCTGCACCCTGTGCTAAGCTGCTCCTTGTGCAGAAGATATCATACTCCCACCTTAGTTGGTTTAATTTCTAAATGACGAAACCATCAACGAATCCAAAAAAAAAAACCAACGAAAAATATTAAAGACATTTTTCATGTCCCAACCCCTCCCCGAGGGGGGATTATGGGGTGAAGACACTTTTTACAACGGGAATTTGATGCGGTTAAACTTCTGCTGCAATAAACATATGAAGTTAATTTCTTGTTTGTTTCTAAGAAATTGGATGCGGCCGGAAGAAACAAAATGCTGATAAGTGTGGGTTAAATGTTAATTTAAATTGTGGGTGAACCAAGTGGGAAAAGATGAGAGAAACACATGAAATTAGCAAAACTTTTTTAATTTGTAGCACTAGTAAGATTTATTTTAGATTCTAGCAGTTTTTCTTAATCTTTGCAATGACTTATTAATAATTCTATTGTGGTGACCCCGACGAGATTAACGTTGAATTTAATAAAGTGGTGACCCCGACAAGAACTTAACTCAAACTACTTCAATGCCTACTCTGACGAGTTGATCGTTTCAAATAATAAAATGGTGTTGGAACATCGTCAAATGTTACTAAAGGAGAACCAGCCGAGCTTAAAACGGTAAAAAGGTGACCCCGACGAGATTACCATACAAATGTGATCACATTATCTGCGATAACTGCTTCAAAATCTTTAGAACAAGTAAATTGCAAAGGTTTCTGCTTCAGTTTAATGATCTACGCACTATCCCACCAAGTTTACAAAGAGAACTTAAGTCAAATCAGTAAAATGGTAAACCAGACAAGTCATTCTTATAATAATATTATGATTTCCACATTATCTACATCAGTTTTAGAAAGTTCGATCTATAAATATGTGCATAAAAAGCAATTTATTTAGGTTTTTTTTAACTAGTTAGATGACTTTAACATTATCCCGAGTGACTTTTAAGTTGAAGATTTTCAAAATCAAAAGCTTACAAAGATTTTTTCTCTTCTATCTAAATTATTTACTTTGTGGAAATTCTTACTACAACGTAAGAGTTTGTTTAACATTCTAAGTAAGTCTCTCGTTGAGTATTTTTCTTTAGACAAATTTGGTTTAACAATCAAGATTTGCCTAACCTTCAACCCACTCTGATCTCTTTACCTCAAGTCCAAACCCTCTCCAAAACTGTTTGCAGACTTTATGTTCTTGTCAGATTCTGGTCTGCTCAGTTTTCATTTCCATTTGCTGCTATCCTCGCAGCCATTCCCATTGCAAAGCATTGAAATCTTTTCCCAACTTGTGCAACTTCCCTTAAAAAGTTCTCAACTTTTACCTTTTTCGGATCATTTAAAGGTAAACAACACCAGCCAAGAAGTAAAACCCTATAATTAACTATCGCACCATACCAAAAAAACTTGAAAACGTTTTTATGCTATTTAAAAATTAATTTATTCAGTGAGAGAGAGAGACAGAGGGGGGAGAGTCCAAGACTCAGACGGGTCGGCCTGGGTCTCAACCAACAAGAACCAGAGAGTGTCGAGAGACAGAGAGAGAGAGAGTGAGCGGGAGGGAGAGAGGGTAAAGTCCATGAAGTTGTCCATGGGTATTCACCATCTGGGCTCAGTCAACTCGCCCTAATGACAGTTGATTTAGTTTTGGCGTTAGTCTAAGGGCTTAGATAGATAGTTGGTAGACGGCATCAGATCATTAACTTTAACAATTTCGAATGCTAACGGCGAAATGAGAATTGGGCACGTGATTTCGACGCGAGCCTTGAAGCACTTGAAGAAACGGTACGAGTTTGCTCTAGAGTAGGAGTTGAAATGAAGGTTTTGGGGGGTAAACTAGAGACAAAGTCTGGGGTTCGGCAGTCACAATTTGAATTTCACAAGCCATTGATTTTTATTTGATTACCACGACAATGAAGAGAAACGCGCGGCAAACTCTTTGCCACCAACTCCCCCCCCCCCCCCCCCCCCTCCAAAAAAAAAAAAAATGTGAGGCCAGAGAAGTTGAAATTATTTTCACCAAAGTTTTGCTCGACTTTGGTTCTATACATATTTTTGTTCTTTTTTTTTTTTTTCTTCTTATGTTTTATTTTTGGGGGGGCGACAACTTTGCATGTCATTCAAAATGCCGTTGCTGTCTCTACTGAAAATGCTACGTGAACCCTTTTCTAATGCCTCCATGTGTAGTGGTACTTGGTATTGGGTACTGGTTACTGGGAAGTTTCACTCTGTGGCTGGGCTGTTGCATTTGAAAAATTTATTGCAACAGCACACGGAGTGTTGCCCCCGTGTACAGGACAAAAAAAAAAAAAAAGGGTTTGCCGTCATGGGACACAGCAGGCGGTGGTCCTTATTGTCGTCCTGGTCGTCGTCGTCGTTCGCCTGTCAAAAGCATGTCAAAGGCATTGCCTCCTGCTACTCGGTGCATCCTTTTTTGCCCCAAAACCAAAGGGGGAGATGGAAAAAAGAAAAAAACTTGAGACAATCGAATCAAACTCATTCGCCTGAAATCATCGACGTGTAAAATTACGAGATAACATTGTTAGCTGTCCCAGGCAATGGCGAGTCCTTGTCTTTGTGCCGGTCGTGGCTGCCGTTTCTTGTCCTATTCCTGGCCCTGGCCCTGGCCCTGGCACTAGCTGCGCTCAGCCACTCGTGGAAATGTGTTCAGGATTTGAAATTGAATCGCGCAACGCTTAAGCAAGAAATCAACGACACAACGACACCCATTGACGACCACATAAATGTCGAACTATGCAGCCAGAATCAGAGGAAGAGCCAGAGTCAGAGCCAGAGTCAGAGTCAGAGAGGAGAGGGCCCAGAGACATCAATGGAAACAAAGCGGCGAGGGTGAGGCAAAACGATGATGGGACAGGCAACATTGACAACTTCTACTTGTCAGTTGTAGTGCAGAAAACAGAAAGAGAGAGACAGAGAGAGAGAGAGCGAGCCAGAGAAACAGGAGACGGGCATGGAGCAGATTAGTAGTCATGGCCACTATTCCATTCCCATTCCAATTGCAGTGCATAGGGCAGATTTTTGAGGTTTTCATTGTTGGTTAGATGAATTTTGTTGTTTGAATTGTCAGACAGTTGGTTGAATGGTTGGTTGGTTGGTTGGTTGGTTGGTCGGTCTCACAGTTTGGACTTAGTTTAATTGGTTTATCCCTTTTGTGATGGGGCTACAAAATATCTGAGAATCCTTTGATTATGACAGTGTGTGGTGTAATTAAGTCGCTTTGTCCATCAACTTGATGTGTGAATTGATTCCGACAGAAGCAGATCATTTTTACCTAAGGGTAGTCTCAGTCAAATGAGTCAGGGGAGAGCATTTGAGACTAAAGTCAGTCATGGCATTTGGTTTTAAAAATAGGCGATAGAAGAAGTTTCATTTATAAAGATTTTTGTGGGTAGAGAAGGTATCAAATATTATATTTTACTCAAATTAGTTATTCTTTGCACGTAGCCAACTAAGAATAATGCCCAACTGAATTGAGGTATTAACTTTATGCAGTTTTTCAACCCTTGCCAAAAGGGTTTCCGATTTTTGGCAAGTGATATTAAGATACTTCATTCAGATGATATGAATACTTGTGATGAGTTGTATTGAGTAAAGTTAAGTTCTTCGATTTTAACAGAAAGTCCGTTCATCTTAGAATTATCAATGGAAGAGTCCTAGCTCTCTTGATGAGACTTCCAGGTTTCCTAAGCCTATAAATTCAAAAAGCTAAGAAGCAGTTTAGATTGTTTAAATGCAAACTTAAGAACTTTAACTTTTTGATTCTCTCAGTATACACAAGTTTTCATCTGTCAGTAATTCTCTTTCTACTACTAAATTTTTATATACGAAAGTGTATTAAAACTTCGATTATTTTCGACTCTTTCTCTCTCTAGCTCTATGGTGTGAATTGCTATAGTTTAACATGAACTTCTCTCGTTTTTTGAATGAGATCTTTAGCCATAATATTAGACAGTCCAAGTTTTGTGAAGACAGGAACAGACAAACATTATTATAACCGTAGAATTTTTATGCTTTTAATTTGCTTTAGCAAGTCGGGCGTGTTTTCCACTTTGGACATGGGTACGGGTACGGGCACGAGCACAGACCAGGGCCAATTTCCAAGAAAGCAACTCAAGAGAATTTAAGTTTAACTTTTTACGCTTCAAGCGACGCGTCGACGGTCCAAGTGAGTCCAAGAGACCAATAGCCAACCAGCCATCTAACTAGGCAGTCCCCTTCGTCCACCTTCACCCTCCCCAAAAAAGAAAAAACCTAATGCCAAACATGGCCACAAGTTCCCGTTCTCGAGCCACACCCTGGCCCCTGTTTTGAGCTCCTGGTTCCTTGTCTCGCGTCTGGCCTGCATCCTTGCGGGGGCCACCCGGTTGGCGAGCAAGTTTTGTCTGTCTTTTTCGTCTTTTTTTTTTTTTTTTTTTTTTTGGGTTCTTTTTTTCTTCATCTTTTGCTGTATTTTTGCTGAGAAATCTGTTTTTAAGTTTTGAGCAATTTAATATTTTAAGTCTACAAATTGTTGCTGCAAAAGGATTACTCTTTCGTTTGGCCGGTTTCCTACTTCTTCTCATGCTCCCCCCCGCCCCCCACACCCTTGGTCCCACCAAGTGCGTCTTCTTCTTTTTTGGTGTGCATTCTAATAAGCTGCTAATTGGTTGCTGATGCAGACGACCATGTTGTTGTCGCTATACTTAACTAACGGCACTTTCATACATACATACATACACTCATACATACATACATATATAAATATATAACTTTCTCTATCCCTTTCTCTCAGCCGGTCGTCTGTCTGCGGGTCGTTTTTTGCTTTCTTTGCTCCCAGGCTTAAATGCTTTTAGTTTGAAATTTCATTCTACGAAATAAGAATTTAATAGCCTGTGGATTCCCCTCATAAATTCTTTCTTTCATATTTTTTTTTTCTTACTTGTTTCAGATGTCTTGGTCGCGTTTTTCTTTATGGCAACTATTAAGCTTTTCCATCATCATAACTGTTCTTGCGATTCGCCATCTCCTTCTAACCCCCGTCTCCTACTGTTGTCTCTCTGATTAAGCCACGGTCTAGAATTTCAATCTGCCTTTCCTTGAGCCAGCTATATATAAGTACATACATATACATATATATGTCTAACTAACTACTACCACCTTCAGGTTTTACAGCTCATCTGGAAAATTCTAATTATTGAAATTGATAGCCAAGAGTTTAACGGGTGATAATTAGTTTTGACTCAGATGCTCCTGCTTCGTTGTGGATTTGGATGAAATTGTTTTTTTTTTTTGGTTTAACGTCTTTTTATGTGAAACTTGGTGGGAAAATTTGTTTTTACCCTGTAGCCAAAGACTTGAAGGGTATATATGTAGGTTTTACTACACCAGGGCAAACGGACTTATATGACTCGATGACTTCGGCTACTCATAATCAAGATCGAGGCAAATTTCGTGCCACCTTTGCTTCTAACCTTTTCTTTTTTGGCTGACAATTCTTAAATTTGGAGAATTTACCAATTTTTGCTCCGACTTCAATTGGGTTAGGAAAGAAATTGAGAGCCACCAACAATCGGCACTTTCTCTAGAATTCCCAATAAATTTTCTAAAGACTTCACTATCTGAGAACAGAACAGAAAAGGATGTAGTCCTTTCACGTTATGGCAGCATTTGTTCTTACTGTTATCTTACAGTTTTTCGATCTATCTTTTTATCTAATCGTTTGTTTGCCCTTCCTCTTGGTACGTCCTTTTCCTAGTCGTACCCATTTATTCCTTCTTATCTTCATCACTTTCTTCAAACGTCCGACTGATGATCTTCCTGTATGTTCGCCACTCTATCTATACGCTTTTCCTTATCTATCCTAATTGTCGTTTTCCTTATAAATTTCCAGAACCGGAGTCTCTGCAGATTCATATCTATGACTATAAATGAAAAACTGTTAAAGGGATTCTGCCAAGAAGATTCTTCAGGGATTCTCTGAATTCTATGCCATTCTAGAATTTCCCTTCAGTTAATGGGTAATGCAAAGTCGTTGCCAGAACATAATACATCTGATTTATGCTCCATTATCTGTTTTCGTTTCGAATGTCTGCTCTTTAGAAGATTTCACTTTTCACAAAAAAAAAGTCGGCTGCTGATCCCAATCACGTCGACAATGCTAGTGAACCCCTTCTTTATTGTCTTGACTGTGATGTTTCTCCTTCTGTTGTTGTTGTTGTTAGGAAAACCCTTGTTGTAGATGTATCTTCTGTCTGCTCAAGAAATTGCTGTCTCATCAACATTTGACTTCAAAGGCAAAACGTTGCGCAACATTTTCACAAGAAGCAGCAACAACAACAATAAAATGCTCTATGCGGAAGTAGCGGAAGTCCTGTTCATTATGTCCTTGGCAAACAGAAGCCAAAGACATGGACTTTGTCCGCTCACCCGGCCCGGACCCGGTCACGGCCCCGTCGTCTGTCTCTTTTGGGGTAAAAAAAAACTGCATGTAATCATTAAGAAAAGATGAGCAAGTTTTCTTTTCCTGTTCATCATTTAATTCAGTTCATGTTTTTTTTTTCGCTTCATTTTTCCAGGTTTTCTTTCTCTATGATTGTTGCATAAAAAATGAAGTTAAAATGCTTCGTTTTTTTTTTCTGGTCATTTTTTTTTGGGTTTTTTTTTGTTTGTTGTGCGGTGGTGAATAGGTAATCCGAGCCTGCAACTGACGGCTGCTGCTGCAGGAGAGTCTTTTGGCTGCCACGACGCTCAATGATGATTGAAATGCGATTAGGGTCGGGCGGGCGGGGGGGTGACAAGGTTCCCGTGTTGTTCCATCGGGTTTCGTTTCGTTTCGTTCCTGGGTCCAGTCAGCCGACCAGAGATTTGGCCACTGACGCATAACAATGAGGAATGATGAGGGCAGACAGTTAAACGGTACAGAGGACAAAGAAGGCTAAACGGGAGGGGATAGCGGAGAGGGTTCCTAACTACCTACCTACCTAAATACACACACACATACACACACACATAGAGATACACACATAAACCAATTGATGATGTGCGGAACGGAGCAACCAAATCATCTGTATTATGGATTATATAATCTCTCTCTATCTCTCTCTCTCTCTCTTTCTCTCTCTCTGTGTGTGTGTGTGTGTGTGTGCTCTGTCCATCAGAGTTTGTTGGTCATGTTGAACTTTAATTTGCTCGCTCATTCCCGGCAAGTTAATTGGCATTACGTGCGCCTCTTCGATTGCTTTCGTCCTCATCTCATCTCGTGTGTCCTTATCTCATTTGCTCCTTTTTGCATTATAATATGAATTGTGCTTTAATAGGGCTTATTACGCTTTTTTGAACCTACATATTGACAATCCATCGGCAAACCGCCAATCCGCCTACCCGCCAACCCGCCAACCCACCGACCGACCAAGCGACCGCAGTTGTCATTGGCATCTAAGCGGTTTTAATTATAATTGAAATTTATTTTTCGGTTGGCATACGGGGATATAAATTTTGACAGAATATGTATGAAAAGAGCAACATTCAATGAAGATATTAAAAAGCTGCAACAGAATTTGTTGAAAATTTCTTAAATTAATTCAATTTAATGCTTTACATCATGCCAGAAATCTGTTAACTTATATTAAGTTGCCTGAAACATAAAAGCTGATTAAGCTAAGATTCTAGAAAGACCCAAAATGAGCTGCTAATTGTGCTCCTTTGCTTTCTTTACTTGTTTAGAAATGTTATTTAAAAAATGAAACTTATTAAATCACTTAAATCAGAGCAAATATTATCCAAATTGCATAATTAAATAATAAGTTAATCAAAACCATAAAACAAAGAAAATGTCTCAAATTGGAAAACTAATTTTGCCTCCTGTCTAAGAAATAAATAATAATAAAAAAAAGCTTTATATTTGCCATAGATTCGGTTCGTTTTGGGAAAATGTCTTCCCTACATGATTGCCAACTAATTGTAGATTAAAATTTTAATATTGGCTTTAAGTTTCGTTATTCATTTCAAAAGACGAAATGATTTTTCTTTAGAATGTCAAAACAAAAACTAAGTCAAAAAACAAGTGTTAAAACTTTAAAGGGATACATTAAAGAACCTTGTTAACTGTATCCTGTTGGGGAATTTCTGGGACTTTAATATTTCAGTTGGAATAATTTTAATCACATTAAAGGTAAACCAATTAAAATTTTAAAAATATAGGCCTCATATGAACTTGAATCTTAAAGCAATGTCAACTAAGAAGACACATCGTTTTGGTCCCTAGGGTCAGTCTAAGTTAACTTGCCCTTAAAAAGCCCTTTGGTCCACTCAAAATATGCCTACTCATACCCGAAGGCCTGGGCCATGAAAAGTGAAGGCAAACGCAAGAGCTAGAGCAAGGGCATGGGCAAGGGCAAAGGGTTTCAACTCCTACCAAACTGTGGCTAATGACCGACCACACAAATATATCATCATTAAGCACGGGTCGCTTCTGCCAACTGAAAGAGGCATCAACTTACTTTCATTCTCCATCTTTTCCCCTTACTCCCTCTCTCTCTCCCTCTCTCTCTCTTTCCCTGTCATTCTCTATGGCATTCTAAACCAATTAAATGTCAATTTGAAACACATTTTACATTTCATTGCACAGAAACGCGCTAAACACCAAACGGACAATCGAGAAATCTGAAAACGCTTTGCCTTCCAAGTTCATTATCGTTGGTGGATAATCAGCCAAGTCCAAGAGGAGGGAGCAGAAATTGGAGTTGATGCGGAGATGGGGAAGACAAGGGGAAACATGGTGAAACTGGGCGACGAGAGCGTGTGATATTGACAGCCATGGACAGGGGCAACAACGAATGGCCAGAGTCGGGCACATAAATCATTTCCAGTTTGTAGTTGTAGCCAAGGATTGGATGGAGAGACCACAGATCGGAGTTGGGTTCATTTGTTAGTCATATCTCTACTCTTACTCACAGATCAGATCAATTCCAATTGGATGGGACCTAAAAAAAAATTATTCAAAAATATTCGAAACAAAAATCTAAACTGTAATCAGTTTGTCAGCTAATTAATACAGAAACTTGAAAGTATTTCTTCTTTCTTATTTAACATTTTTCATTGACTGTGGTAAGAGCATTCGAGTTTCTATCATTGCGAACCAGTTGAGATGACTTTTCTCTTGCTTTTTAGTTTTATTTTTCGATTCAATTTCTGATTGAAAATCTGGTCGCAAAATGCGAAACATGTTTGGCAATTAATTGGTTAATCAAAATGATTAATTTGCATGAGCTAGGAGCACGCTTTGAGGTTCAAAAACTCAAATTGAATTCAACTGGAATGGAGTAAAAGTTAAGAAAGAGAGCAGAAAAACTACACAAAAATGACAAATGATAGGCAGGCAACTGAGGACTTATCCTGGCGACTCGAGGGCAGCCCGTAGGCTAATCGTCTTGGTCAAGCAAGGATCTTTTCTATTCAATATAATCCTATTAAATTGAAATTTATAATCCTGCGTTACTCTTTTGATGTTTTTTAAAGAATTGGATTTGTTAGGCTTCTCAAAATAGATGCTAGGCTTAGAAATGAGCTGCATATCGAAAGATATAGGAAAATAGGGTATTTCAAAGTAGTTTGTCCTTAGTTGTTATGGGTCTTAAGTCGAGTTTTTAAATGGCTAATGTATCAGTTTACGTGGTGGTTATGAGCAATTGCAATATCGATCTATAGATCCTTTTGGCAACAATTTAAAGGAGCCTTGCTTTATAGATTGTTGGCAAATTAATTTCTATTAACTTTCAACTAACTTGTTAAGTATTTTTTTAACTTCTCAATAAAAGCATTTTACTCTTAGTTAAGTCAAAAACAAAGTCTGCAAAAAAAAAACATTGCTTAAGACCTTTTCCATTCGCCTTAGAACTTAAGTAAGTTATCTCTATAAACTTTACCAACTTATATAGAAATGTAGAGCAAGGATAAGCGGGGCAAGTTACTTTTCAATCAGCTCTAGTTAGACAAATGTTTTTTTTTTTTCCAAAGGTATTAAAATGATATCTTGTGATAACTTTTGTCACCTTTATATTAACGCCTTTTATTCCCATTGAAGCTTTAATATAATTAAAGCATAATTAAAATTAATTAAATTGACATTAAGCATACGCCATGTGGTGTCACAAGCACAAGCACAAACTGAAGAGACAGCTCTTCAGTCCTATGAATTTTCCGCTTAAGTTCTATGAAGAATTTAAAGGGGGGGCTGCGGCTGAAAAAACGCTTTGCCATGAAAAATTGAAAAGGACACACACACACACACACACACAGACATACACAGGCACAGACACAGAGTTATGCAAAAGCCAAAGAGAAACAGGAGAAAAAGGAAAAAAAAAAAAAAAAAAAAGAAGACAAACTGATGGGCTTGGGCTTTGGCTGATAAAAAGCGAATGAAGGAATGAAAGCAAGGAGCAAGGCAAAGGCAAAATTGAAGTGAGTAAATGTCCATCCAAAAGTACAGCCCCTGCTGCCTCCCTCCTGCCCGGTCTCAATGACTGACTTGTGTGTTCTCTCGTCTCTGAGTCAGAGATTCTGTCGTCCACACCCTTTTTTTCCTTTTTGTTTTTGTAGGGCTTAGGCGCAAATGGTATACAAAAATGACACTTCATAAAAGTAAAGACAATGATAATGATGATGATTCTTCAGATGATGATGATGATGATGATAATGTCTTGAAATGTTCGACTGTCTCTTCCGACTGTTTGTCTGACTGTGTTCCCCCTGGTGTTTTGTGTGTGTGTGTGTGAGTGGGATAATAATGATTTCAAAAATGTTTCCAATGCTCGCCCTTTCTCTCGTTTCTCTCTCCAGCGTGAAGTGCAAAAATTTCATGTTTTAAATTAAGTAATTTGCATAATACTTAGAATAGCGAAACATGAGGGGGCGCCCAGACAAATGGTAAATTACAAAAGATGCCAAGGCCAAGTCCTTCCGCCAAGCAGCATTCGTATGCAAATATCAAGAGATAGACCAAATGTATCTACAGAGTACTATTACGTTTTCTTAATGAAAACAATTTTCAATAAGACACTCTGACTCGGCATTTCAAAAGAAGAAAAAAGCGCCCATTGAGTACATTAAAAAAATTGATTTGATTATACGCAAAAATCAAGTAACAAAAGAAAATTGTGAAAAATTAAAAAATTCCCATTCCTCTTGCCAAAAAAAATACTAAAAAGTAGGGACTTTCTGTAAACTTTTTAACAACTTCATCGTTAACAATTGCTAGGACATGTAATATAAAATCATCTCAATATACAAATAATGCCTAAAAGGCATTTGGTCCTTTCCCACCTTCTGCCAAATTTATTCGGCGCGTCAAAGTGTGCAGCAAAATTTGCGCTTGACTTGGCTTAAAAGTCGAAAAACAAAACGGCAAAACAGCAAAAGAGAAAAAAAAAAGAATCAACAGCTCCAACAGCCAAATCAATTAAAAAAAGTTTTTTCAACTCATTCGCCAGACAGATTGCTGCTAAGGTTTGAGCTCTGCTTTCCCCCGCAAAGCCGAATGAAGTGCTGACAGGGATTAAGGATTAAGCATCTAAATTACGAATGGCTAAAATAGAATATTTCAACTGTATTTTGGGGTTAGATGCGGGTGAGCATTAATTAAATTTCAATGCGAAAAAAGTACCCAAAGGAGGTAATTGAAATCGTCTACTCAAAAAAATCCCCACGCCAAAAAAACAAAAAAAAAAAAATTCATCGAAATGAAAAGGAAAAATTCTTTCGAGTTTATATCCAAATGTATTACTACTTCCCCCCACCCACTTTCATTTTAGTAGACAGACCGACAAGCGGCTATAGCCACGCCCCTATGCTTGGCTAAAAGTTTTACGCCTTATTTACGCCCGCCAAGTCGTTTTCGAATACACTTTAGATTGAATTTCGATGGGCATATTAACAATGTGAGCAGGTTTATGATAAACAGGATAAGCAAAACCTTAGACCACTTCAAAAAAAGGATATATATACATATATATAAGAGAAGAAAAATTCTATAAGGCTCATAATTGCTATAGGGTATCTGCAGAAGAAAAATTCTATAAGGCCCATAATTGCTATAGGGTATCTGCCAAACGATGCAATGACTAAGGATACGAATTCTTTTTTCACATATTTTGTACTTTTCCTTTCGAGCCTGAAAACTTTTCCCTGTTTACTTCTCTTTCAGTTTTTGCTTCTTATTTTGTTTTATTTTATTTATTTTTTTTTTTTGGCGCAGACATTAATCTTAAAAAAGAAAATTTGCATGAAATTAAAAAAGTCGAAATACTTAAGCTTCCAACAACAACAACAACAACCACAAGAAGAATGAGCAACAAATTTGGAATACAGAAAACGGAAAAGTGAAATTTGTAAGCACTTAACCAGAAGGACGCATTGGAATTGTTAGGTCTTCGAAGGGACTCTCTCTCTCTCCTTCTCTCTCTCTCTCTCTCTCTCTTTGTTATACTAAATAGAATGCTTAAGCTTAAAGATGTCTGCGGTCCCTTTCCATTTTCTTTATCTTGTTAGTCTTACAGAAAGTCGAAGATATTTCTACTGGCCAATAAATTGTCGAGGTAAACTTTAAATTTAAACAATGCGAATTAATTTTGTTAAGTAATTACTGAAATTTATTTTAGGTGCTGATAAATTACTAATTTTGGCTTAAATTAAGTACAACCTCATCCATGAATTAGCATAGATTTACACTAAATTTGATCAATATGAATGCTGAAATATTCCTTTAATCCTAGCAAATTCTGGGACTAAACATCTTCTAGAGTGTAAATTTCGTTTAGTTTTAAATATGGTAAGGGTAATAAACAGTAGCAGAAGACTCTATAAAAATTAGTAAGTGTTTTTGCTTATATTATATATTATTATTATATTATATTGTGATCACTTTTTAGATGGCAAATTTAAAGGCCATCGCATAATATAATATTAAAGACCATGGCCATGGAATTTGACATTGGACCTCTTGCTTTTGCTGGTGTTTTTTTTTTTTTTGGCATGCCTTGGCAACACTTTAAATATTTAATTACGTAATGCCGTTAATTCTCTGGCCCCAGTCTTTTTGCCACTTGGCAAATTTGTTGGGCGTATTAAAACAAAACAACAACAGGAGCAAAAGAACAAAAAAAAAAAACCATTAAAACAAAGCAAGCCATGAAAAGAGAAGCTTTTGCTTTTGCTATTCTTTTGTTGCCGCCAGCTTTCAGTTGCCATGGCCTGGCAACATGCCTCAAGTGTTTGCGGTGGCTTCCCCAGCCATCTAGGAAAAACCAGCACCATACCCGAAAATGGCGCTTGCAGCTCTTTCGTCTGTCATCTCTCTCTCTCTCTCTGTGTCTGTCTCTGCCTCTTGCGTTGATTTCTTTCCTCTGGCCTTGCCACTTTTTGGTAGCACAATGGACGCATTTGCATTTGACGCAATTCCGTGTGGCATGCGTAAAGAGTGTGAGTCACCCTCATTCTAGTCCATTCCTCTGGTCCTCATCATTTCCATTCTCACCCGCATAGTCAACCGTTAACTTATTACTTTAGTCTGCTTTCAGGCGCAAAAATTTCATTCATTCATTTGCCGCTACCTCCACCAGTTCCCCTCATGGGCCCACCCCCCCATGACCCAGCCATTTGCGTTAAAATGTGATTTTTCACTTGACTTTTTAATTATGCGGCAGCAACAAACAAAATACCAAACAAAATACACCTACTTGAGCTTTGTTTGTGTGTATGTGCATGTAATGGTGTGTGTGTGTGTGTGTGGTGTGGGTGTTGGTGTGTGTAGCAGCCTAAGTAAAAGTTAAGCTGTAAATCTAAAAGCTTAGACAGGCCGAGTATGAGAAAGGAGTTAGCCAAAGGAGTCTCTGCACTGGACTGGCTGGCAAATTGGCCATGATGAGAACATCTAATCAGAAATTACTTTAAGGCAAGCCATAACTATTTAAATTTAGACTAAAAATTATATAATTTTTCTTATTTACACGCAAATAAAAGTTCTTAACTTGTTTAAGAAATATTCAGCCCCAAATCGATTAGCTTATAAGCCATAAGATTTTTGTTTAAAATAAATAGAAATGGTATGACCATATGATCATTGCCTAAAATGGTTTAATTTGTTTATTTCTTAAATGAAAAACTGAAAACTGCTTTCTTTACAACGAAATAGGCAATAGTAGGACATAAGGGCATCTTCTAACTCCTTTTTACACCTATGTTACATCCGTACGGAGTACAAAAGTTATTCCTCACTTTTTTAATCCCATCTTGCGAGGTGACAATCAATACTGAATTTTTATTCGATTTTAAGAAACGATATTTCCATTCGACGAACAATTTTATCCTATTTCTTTCAAAGTTTTCTTAATTATTTTCTTTAAATGACCGCAAGTCGTGTAACCCAACAAATCGAATTGGGAATAAATTGAAAATTGCTAGTACACAGTTTTTCTTGGTTGTACCAGATTCAAAAACTTTTTTTAAGGAATCGTAATTTACAATTACTTATCATCATAGTATCGAAAAAGATAAGCCATGAGATAGCCAATGAAAAGACCATCCATAATAATCTTGTTCCAAATAATGTAAGATTCTTAAATATTAAAAACAAATTGAAGATTATAGAAAGATTATATGTGGAGGGATTATTATTTTTAGATTTAGAAATTATATAAAATGGTTAGGTTCTACTAATTACTTGGCCCAAGAGTCCTTTTAAAAAATTTTCAAAAATACACAATTGAGTATTGTTTTAATATGAAACTAAAAGAGGCATGGTAACCAAAACTTAATAAGCCAAGTTGTAACTAATGGACGTCTCACTGTTGCCTTAACAACCATATGTGTATCCTGATGCGACAGATGACAAAGGTTTTACATTACACAGTCGACGACCAAGCTTTCTTTTTACCATTTCACACACATACGCACACACACACACACACATTTATTGGTCTACTCTTATGGGTAAAGGGTTGGTGGATGGGAATTCATTAAATAAAATTAACAACAACTATTAATAAGACAAATGAATACACAACTGACAGCTTAGCACTTTGTTTTCAGCTCCACCCCACCCCACTCCCCTCCCCGACTCACATACATAAAAGTTTTCTGGTCCTTCAACCATAAACAAAAGTTCCAATCTGAATGTGGTTAAAGAAAAAAAAAAAAAACCCACGCGCCATTCGCCTGCAGAGCGAATTTCCAGTGAAGAGTAGTGCCGATCCAAGGGAGGGCGTGGTGGCGGGGGGTGTAAAGAGAAAGAGAGAGAGAGAGAGGGCAGAGAGAGCAGAGAGCAACGGTTAATGATGACAGTAAAATGACTTAAATCGCTGTCAATGTTGACACTTTAACAAATTTTTTCACTTATGCGCTTTTAAATGCAATCCGAACGAAGTTAACGTGCAACATGAAAAATAATTATGCGAATTTTTTATGTTTTTTTTCATACCACAGACAATAACAGAAAAAACAAAAATTAAAAAACAAAAAAAAAAAATACCGATTTGTTTTTTTGTTTATTACAAAAAAAAAAAGAAGAAATAAACGTGCAAAATGTTGAATGTTGTATGTTGAATGATAATAATGATGATGATGATGATGGTTAAGTTGCCGTCATCATCATCATCATTATCATCATTGTTGTTGTTGTTGTTGCTGCTGCTGTTGCTGTTGGTTGGATGCCTGGCGGGCGTGTTCATTCAACCGCATATAAATCGCAACAACAACAACAACAGCAAAAGAACGGACGCATGGACGGACATTGAAAAATGCAACGGAAACACAAAATGCGCGACGCGCCACCAACTTCTAGGTAGGCGTGGCAGCCATGGTGCGGGAGGCGGCACCCAAATACAACAATCCCAGGCCAACAACAACAACAACAACAACAGCAACTCCAACTTTTGCCTCAACTCTGGCAACCAGTTGATTGGCATATGTATCGGTAGGTAGGTAGGTAGATAGGTAAGAAGGTGCTCCACTGTTGCTCCCTCCACCTCTCTCTCCTCGTCAACAACAACAACAACAACAACATAATGAAAAGTGTGCCTGCAGCTTTTGTTGCCTGGTTGAGTGACTGACTGACTCCGTCTCTTAGCCTAGTGGCAGCGACTGCCTGTGGTTACCAGCCGGTTCGTCGGTCCCTCTGACGGTCGTTTGGTCGTTCGATCAGGTGAGCTTGGAACGAGGTGCGGCACGATACCCTGGCCAGAGTTTGGGTTTTTGGATATTTTTTAAATTTATTTTTTTATCTCATGATAAAGCGCGACTTGCAACGCGCTCTGCCCATCTCCCCCCACCCAACTTCAACCCTTTTTCTCTTCAATTCCAATGCCCATTATGAGCACACGCTTCATAAACGTGAATTGGATGTCGGAAACCTGCTCTCTCCCCCCCCACCCCCCCCCCCCCCTCCGACGCTGCCTGCACCAGGCAGAAGCAGAAAACGGCAGCAGCAGGAATAGGGGGCAGGGGCAGCATCATAAATATTGCGCTACACTTTGTCTGTGTGGGCATTTTCATATATTGTGGGAGTTCAAATCTTGGGCCTGATTAACCTAACGATTCTTGATCATGTACAAAATTAAATTTTATGTAAGTAGGTGTAAATTGAGTTTCGATCATAGATATCGAATCGTTAAATTTATGTTCTCTTCAATTGTTAGTTTGAAATATTGCCAAAGTCGAGCAGTAACTTATAACTCGACATTAAGGCCAACAGAAGTTCTTTTAAGACCGGAAATTTCAATTAAATGCAGCTGTTAGGCGTTATTTTTTCTTATATATTTCTTGAACAACAGTTATAATATTGGTTATCATCGATAGACCTCTTTCGTATACAATATAATCCCGAACCAATAGTCATACTTTGCAAACAATTCTTTTAGAATAATTAGCTACATGGAAGAAGATTGGGTGGGAGCTAAAGAAAGAGGGATAAAGAGAGACGACGCAATTCAAATAACTAATTTAAAAATTTAATAATATTTGCAGAAAAACCTAGAGATTAATTAATTTACGATCAAATTTAAGTAAAAGTATACAAAAAGTGAATAACATTAACCAAAGAAAAGAGGTAGCCCAACTTAACGAGGAAAGGGAAAATTTAATAATAAGTAAGGAGAGGAAAAGATGAAGATACTAAAAATATTACAACATTACAGAAAACACGAAATGAAGATATAAAGCAAAAGATTTAGAAATGCAAAGAAAAAAAGATAACTGAATCTTGGGAGTCAAGGAGTTTTTTTTTTTATAGAGAAAACTAGATTCAAATGCAGAAAAATGTATTCACAAAAACAGATATAAAGAAAAAAAAACAATTTTTGGAGAAAGAAAGAATGGGATAAGAAGAAAACATTAGGAAAATGCTTTAGAAAGAGAAGAAGAGCGCATATGAAAAAAAAAATATAAAAAGAAGATATTTATTCTAGCATTTATTGCCCATTGTACTAAGCTAATTTCCCTTCTCTCTCCAGTTTCTTTCTCTCTCTCTCTCTGTTCATAAATTTATATAGAGTATTCCTTTATCTGTATGGCTCATCCTTTACTGTGCACCTTATGCCACACATCAGTTGGCCTGACCGTTCGTTACCTCACCGCCTTTTCGCGAGGATCTTTCGTTCTCTCTTCATAATCTTCTCGGTCTCAGCATCTTCCGCCTTCACCTCCACCTCCACCTCCGCCACCGTCACTCTCGCGTTGTAATTGAATTGTTGCTGTTGTTGTAATTGCTTTGCTACCGTTTTCGTCTTTCTTTTTCTTTTTCGTTTTTTTTTTTTCTTTTTTAATCAACCATCAGCTTGGTGTGCCTCCTCCTCCTCCTACTCCTCATTCAGCCTCGTTGTTGCTCTTCACATTTTGTTGTTTTTTATTCGAGCCAGTTGAAACTGGTTTTCAAGTTTTTCACATAACTCGTCGCATATTTTTGCTGTCGGTGCGTATTAATTTCAATACACCTTGCCCTTGCCCTTGCCCCAGCCCCAGCCCCAGTCCCCCTGCCAGCCACTGGTAGATCTCCATTACCTTCATTTAACTTCCCAGCGTATGCAATCCGTTTTTGGGCAGCCGGTTGCGCGTGCGCTCGCATCTGTAATGAGACGGAGCCACCTGTCGATGGCATGTTTCATGTACACCATAGAAAGGGGCAAGCCGGGAATTCAAAAGGAGGAAGAGTGGGGAGTGGGAGAGAGTCGAGAGCTGAGAGCCGGGGCGTCATGCGCCGCACGTCGCTTGTAAATAATTCATGTTGACAACTATTTTAGCTTGTTTTACTCTAGTTGGTCACGGCATCGAACATTGAACAGTGCGACGAATATTGACTGAGTCAGATTATGATTGACTGACTGACTGACTGACTGACAGAGTGACTAGCTGACTGGCGGTCTGGCTGTTTGGCTGTTTGGCTGTCTGGCCGGAATGACTACGTCGTTGACTGATTGCAATTTGCTCTTATCGTCTTTGCGGCGGTTGCCCATCAAAGGCGTTTCGGCCCGAGAGCCCGAGAGAGCTTGTGTCGCGTTATCAGTCACTCAAATGTTATTGACCTTTCAGTTGACCAGCAGAGCCCC
Source organism: Drosophila nebulosa (assembly GCA_024703675.1). NCBI lineage: Eukaryota > Metazoa > Arthropoda > Insecta > Diptera > Drosophilidae > Drosophila > Drosophila nebulosa. The sequence goes on along the minus strand of CM045725.1, from coordinate 6,608,531 downwards.
AGAGCCAGAGAGTGACTGATACAGACAAAGTGCACAGACCGCCAGAGAGGAAGGTGGTGGAGAGCATTTGCGCATTTTGTGTAATTGAGTTGTTGACTTTAAAAAATTTTAAACGTTCAAATGAAGCGTGCGAAATAATTATGAATTAACAAAACAGAAAGGGTATTTGGCATCGACTATTCTATACACTAAGCTATAAATTTAGTTGCATTAACTTATAATAAATAATCGCTGCTTGGCTTATTCCTAAGAATCGTTAATTAAGAGCTTGCAAACCTGAACTAAAAGGCTTAACTAAGTATGTTCTTATGTTATATAATCTACTGATTCGATAAAGTAAGACAGGCATGCAAAATTTGAATTATACGGCCTTAATCTCAACGAAATATGTTTATTCCTAGAGACCTAATTTAAGATATTTATTGTCAGAAGTAAACAAATTATGCATTTATAATATTAAATTTATAATTCTGTAAGACGACAATATAACGTCATTAATAATGTAAGCTAATAGGCAGAGAACAGCATTCTTAAAGTCTAAAGTTTAGATTATAAAGTGAAGAAAGAAAATGTACAAAAGTAAATTTAAAGTTTTTCACTTCACATATGCGTTTACTTCAAACATTAACTTTTGCAAAAGTTTTAAAAAATTAACTCTTGAGAAGATTTTTTTAAATTTTGCCAACCATTGGCATACATTAAAGTCGTAAGCCTACAAGACTTGAAATTCGCTTTCATTGTTATTTTGGGAATTTGATAAAAGTTCTTTCACAAATTTTTGGTATGAACTAATGTACCCTTCTCATATGCTTCTGGAGTGTATAAAAACGTTTCATTCATAACTATAAGTAAATTACCCTGATAACCGATTAGTTTCTGGTTGAGTTCACAGTGAATCGAAATAAAAAACCCAAAAATTTCCTCAGTGACCCGTTTATTCTAGCGCTAAGCAAATGAGTTTAAAAAGGTTTTCAAATATCATGAAATTTTTTAGAAATAACTTCATTTCTGATCTAAAATTCTTGAAATAATTAGAAGCTAAATCTTTTTGTCTAAATGTATAACATTTTTAGAGGTTAAAGAGGGCTAAAAGAGGACCCTCTACATTATAAGATAGTAGGTTTGTCTATCTAGCAATCAATATCATTTTGATAATAGACCTTAACTGAGAGTCTTGTAGCTTCCTAGTAGAAGTTGAAATGAAAAATAATACTTTTTTTCTGATTAATGTCAAAGAGTACCTAAGGAACGCCTATTTTTGGGATTTAGTTAAATAACCTCTTTGAAATCAGAAGTGTTAAATGCTATTGGGACTATCGACTGCTTTGACTATCGATAGTTTTCCACCTCTACTTCCTAGATAAGATATTGGTTGTGTCCATGAGAGTATGAGAAGTGTTGTAAAAGCAACTGAATTTGTGTGAAACACTTTTGAATCACTTGGAATGTCTTGAATATTCTTCATATATAATCTGCTTTTATCCTAGAGCTCAACTCTACTTACCCGACCAACCGACCGACCGACTGTGTTTACTTTAATCAAGTCTAAGGCATTTGATAGGATTTGTGTGCGTGTGTGTGTGTGTGTGCCTGTTGTTCGCTTACCTGCAAATGAAAACAAAAGTGCAAAATTACAATATGTTAATTAAAAACCAAATTGAAATCTAAATCCTTATGAAGGGGCTAAAAGGGGTTTGGGTTGCGGGGTTAGAGGCAGGTAATTCTAAGGCTTGAGAGCAATTAACAACTTTATTGCCCCAAAATGCACAAATCATGTCTGCTAAAGGCAGACTTGTCTAGGCCTTGCGATTCTATTCTAGCAAGGATTATATTCTAAGGGATGAAGTGAAGTGTTAGCCAGGGATGCAATGAGTCGTATGAGTTTATGTGTTTTGTTAGTTTTCTTTGCACTGTGGCAAATATGTTTTCCCGGTTGCCTGCCTCTTTATCATTATATCATCATCATAAGTAGAAACTTGAAAATGTTTTCAATTAAACTTTTTGCCCAAAAAAAAAAAAAAAAAAAAAATGGAGGCATAAAATACAAAATACAAAACGGAGTAGAAAAGGAAACAAGGCAAAACAACGTAGATGAGATGAGAGAGAGAGAAAGAAAGAGAGAAAAACAAATGTAAAAGTTTTCTAATTAAAATTGCGCAAGTTTTTTGGCCAAAAACTTACGGAGAACTAAATATGTGTGTGTGTGTGTGCAACATTTAAACATCTTTCTTTATGTTCTTCTCTAATTGTTTGTTGATGGCGCACACGAAAACTTATTTGGCAACCCTGGCTGCTGGCGATCTGTTTTACCCTTTTCATCTCCTTTTTCCTCATTTAGAAATTCTAATTGAATTAAAAGCAAATCACGCGTGACACGTGAGCAACAGGCAAACGAGACGCACACACACACACACACACACACAAAGAGGAACAAAATAATGTCGTACTTCATTTTAGCATTATTATTATATTTCATATTTATAGTTATATTTACAGTCAAGCATCAGCATGATGAAGATGATGATGTTGATGATAATGACGATGCTGATGATGATGAAGTTGATGTTGGTAATGAATAAGCCAAGTCGAGCCACACACACACACACACACACAGAGCGAGCCCAGAGTCGTTGCCAACGTCTAGACACACAAAACAAACATAAAACGAAGCGAAGCCCTGGCAAAAAGGAAAAAGGCAGCCGAAAAGCTGCTCAACATGGAGGCAACCAATGCCGCCAAGGCACTCCCCCCCCCACACTACTCAGCCTCTTCCTCCCTCTGTGTGTGTGTGTGTGTGTGTGAAGTCAGCTTCCTTTCAACTCAAACCCAAAATGAATGAACTTAACGCCTCTTTAAACTTATGAAACATTGTATCCTGCGAGGCGCCAGGGTTGTCGCTGCAATTGTTCTCTCAAACTTGAAAAAGTGTTCAAATTCTATTTTAGAAATGAATTCTTAATTGTGTTCAGAGTTACCATTGCCAGTTGGGTGGCAACTCTATCGAAATGTTATGTGGAAAATAAGACAAAAGAGTTTAGAGAACTAAAAAAAAAAAAACTTTATTTTTACAACTTTTTAAGTAGAATTTTCAAAATTTTCCATTTAATATGCCTCGAATAACGTTTGAAATTTAAAAGGTATTTGGAAAAAGGAGCAGGAGCAGCAAGCAAAAAAAAAGTGAGCACGAAACCGGAAGGAAGGAAGACACGTACACATACACACACACACACACACACACATATGCATATAAATATATGTAGACGTACATATATAATATATATGTATGTATGTATGTATGTATGTATATATTTCCAGTCATACATACATATCGACAGTAAAGTGCCAAGCGACTTTTACAAGGGTCGACAAATATGCGGCGAACTCTCTGCTCGACGATGGGGAGCGACCGAAGGAACGACGAACAAACGCTTTAATGTGCCTGCTGCTTGCCTTCATCGTCCTGTTCGTCCTGGTCTTTGTCCCTTTTTTTTTTTATCCAAACTGGGGTGCTCGACTCAACTCAACTCAACTGAACTCAGCTCGAGTCGACTCAACTGATGGACGGACGGACGCCCCCTGAACGACGCGACGTTCGCCTGCTGCTGCTGCTGCTGCTGTTTGCCCCCTTTTGGGTCGAATCGCACCCCTCGGGCCACCGCTGTGTGTGTGTTAACTTAAATATTTTATGGGGTGTCAGCATTGTCGATGTTGGCGCGATTGTCTTTGCCACACCCTCTGCCGTTGACGGCGTCAGCACCACCGCCTGCGCCTTTGCCTTTGCCACCGTCACCCCAATTCGAAATCCTGAATCCAGCACCCATTGGACAGAAAGGACTCTTCTTTATCGTGTGCGTGGCTTGTCTTTTGTGTTCGTGTTCGTTCGAGGCTAAAGTAATTTCAAATTGATAAGCATCGCTCGCTCCCACAGCCAGGAGACTCTGCAAAAGGACTAAGGAGTCTGAGGTATATTAAACTGATTTGTTCCATGACGAAATTGGAAGCAGTCAACGTCATTTTGCCATACGTCGCGCTTTTCAAAGTCAATTGAAATTAAGTAACAGATTTTTGTGAGCTATTGCCAAATGAGAATGAACCATGCGGCGGCAGAGGGGATGAAGTAGCACAGAGAAAGAGAGAGAGAGAGAGAGAGAGAGAGAGAGAGAGAGAGAGAGTGGAGTCGGGGTGAAGGCGAAAAAGCGGAAAAGGTGGTGGGAGCTTGCGGTTGCGGACAAGGTAACAACACCGAGCGCGGGGGTTAAGAGGGTTAAGAGCGTGTCATTTTATCACAATTTTGTATCTTGTTTTGAGATAGAGTTTTGGCCTGTAGAGTTTTGAGATTGAAGTTTATCAGCCAAAATAAGTTTGCTTTTTATTGTTTTCGTTTTTTTCTTTTTTTGGATCGTTTAGTTTACGCAAACTCGACGATGACTTCAATTTATCAATTTGGCACCCAACTAAGTCATTCACACACACATTGACTTGGTGAGCCCTGAAAAGAAAACTTCACTTTACAAGTGTCCAAACACATTTCACTGCCCCTCGCCACCCTTTCCGCCAATCACCACCTAACGCACTCTCGTCTTGCAAAAGTTTCGCCAGCCACTTGAGAAGTACATCGGGAACAGCAAAAGCCAGAGCAAAAGGGAAAATTTGCATAACTTTATTAAGAGACCAGGGCACTTAAAAGTGCAGTCGGCAGACAAACTTCAACTTTTCAAGTGTATACACACACACACACACACAGAGAGAGAGAGATAAACATGCATTCACTTATTCCCAGGCAACAACTTGGGGCAGCTGTTATGTTGTGTTCTGCAGGAATCAACTGCAGCTGGACTTGACTTCACTCAATCCAGTAGTCGACCACATTGCGTATGCGTATTATTATTATTATCATTATCATCATCGTCATCATCATGATCATGAATGGCGTAGAAGGAGACAATAAATTATGTGTCAATTACAAAAGCCAATTGCATTAATCATATGAACGACTTGAGGACTGTCTCTCCTCGAACTCAGACTCAGCGAGAGAGAGAGAGAGAGAGAAAGAGAGCAAAAGGCGCCAGCCATCTGTTTAGCTTGTCAAGAAGTTTTCAAAAAAAGAGGCGTGGTCAAACGCAAACGCAGCTGCAGTAACCGAAAATTGTAGATTTTGGAAAATTGTTAACTGGTTTTGCATTTACTTCTTCTGCCACTCTAAGGCTGGCCGCCTTTATGCGTAAATTGTCATAAATTTAACACACTCGACAGTTGAGTTAAGAGCACAAAGTTTCTACACTCCACCAACCTTACCTCTCCCTCTCCCTCTCTCTCGCTCTACACCGCTGCTGCCTTCAAGTGTCATGTAAATGTGCAACAGCCTGGAGATGTAGTCGGAGACATGTAGTCAACAGAGATGTCGACGTATCCTGAAAAGCCGCCAACTGCTTTTAACTGTCATTAATTATGTCAAAATAAGATTTAAATGCCTTTTTGTCTGAACAAACATCACCAGTTCAGCCCCCTATCAGCCGGGGCAGAGGGCGGGGGCAGGGTAGAATAGTCTCAACCCTATTTTCGCATGATGTCTTTTGTTTCTCCTAGAGACTAAAAACTTTTCACCCCAAAAAAGTCTTTTCGAAGTCTAAGCTGCCGCTGCATAAATATCATTTGTTTAGGTACGCTTAAGACTTCTTCTTCTTCTTATTGTCTGTGTGTTTCGCTGGATTTAGTGGAAGCTTCCCCCTACCCGCGGTTTGGCGGAGGGCGGGTGGCGGCAGCTGTACAAATAAACTTTTCATTAATTATGCACATTTGGTGTTGTTGCTTTTCGGGTTTTTAGGGCCATAATGAGCCTGAATTGAAATTTGTTATTTGTTTGGGGGAAGGTTGGGGGGGGGGGGTGCTTAAGTTAATAGAATTTTGAATGAGATATCGGTTGGAAATTATTTCAGCATTGTAATGATTACCAAACATTGTCTAATTGGATTTGCAAGCAGATAATAAAATTCATTTCAAAGTATTAAAGCACTGAAAAATATCTTAAAATGTGTAACTAAAGTATATGATGACCCCGTCCTATAAAAGATTTATATTCAATCTCCCGCAGCTATAATTTATGCACTTGCTACAAAACAAAAAAAAAAAAAAAAAAACTCCGATCACGCCTCAAGATCATAACTTTTAACGAGCGCTCTCCAAAAGGAGAAAGGGGCGGGGATGGGGGGAGCGGAGTGCTTTAAGATCTTAATTTTTAACTGCTCTTTAATGACACGCACGCAAAATTAGCTTACAAAAATATATTTTCTTTCAAATGAATTTCATTTACATTTTCTGCCTCCTAAAATTGTCATAAAATGAATATTAAAAAACAAATACAATAATAAAAAAAGAAAACTATAAAAACGATGTTATCTTTTTTCTCTCTCGAGCTCAAGTATTTATATGATAGCATATAAAATTAGAAAAATGCCCCAACGCGTTGAAGCATGAGAAAACGTTGGAGCTGGGAGTCAATGCTGAAGGAGTTGCCACTCCTCATCTGCCAGACAGATCGCTATGGAGGGAGGAACAGTTGCCGATCGCGTGTGTCTCTGTGGCAGCGGTGGCATTTGGCTTAACGGCAAAGGCAACAAAAAAAAAACCTCGCGTTTACGTAATTGCAATGCCAAAGTTGTTTGCCCATGCAACATGTTGCCAAAATGAAGTAACACAGACACTCACACTCAATGTATGCACAGTTTTGGCACAAAAAACAATATCTTGTCTGCTAAGTTGACTCGACTTGAAATTACCCTGGAAGAGATGAATTTGACCTATCTTATCTTCGCTTAAATTTACTTTTCAATTCAAGTTCTTAAAACTAAAACTTGGATCTGTGAGATAAGATCAGGTTAGAGTTTCCTTGGATCTCATCAAATTGACTTAACTCCTAGCCCAACAAGGGGCTAAAGGATATGACGAAACTTACAAATGAAACGCAATATATATAGAGGCCCGTTTTTATGTAACTTTACAGTTTTTAAAAAATAAAATAAATATTCGAAATCTTAGAAACCTTCTAGTGTTATTTTCTTAAGAAACTTTGGGAGTTGAAAATTGTTGCAATTGAGCCGTATGCTCTGTATTAAGTTTTAGCCTTAAAATATGTAGACAAAAAGGTGAATATGAAATATTTTGAACTGAATGAACAGTTCTTAGAAAATAAAATGAATATTAAAAACTTTCTAGTGTTCTTCTCTTAAGAAACTTTGGCATTATAGAAACTAACTGAATAACTAAGCAAAATTACTAAGCCAACTTGAATGATTCAAATGAATGATATGAAGTGTAGCTTCCTAGCTAAAGGTCTAGTGACTTAGTCTTTTCTATTGGGTTAATTCTCCAAGTGTTCAGACTGATAGTTCCTAACTACTTCGTAAGATATCACAAAATATTAATTTAAAGATTTTCTGTTACTGCAAACCTTTGCGAGGAACACGAGATTAAATCCAGCTATGTTTAACTTTGTTAAACTAATATTTAACTCTAGTTAGCAACACGAAAGCAGGTGAAGTTAAAAGTTTTAAAATCGTTATCTACCCGTGTTTTTTGAAAGGCCTTAGGCTACAGGGTACGACTAAAAGATATAGATTATTTAAACAAATTTTCGTTGCCAAGTTGCCAATATGTTGCAAGAGAATTATTATTATTATTTATACCCAATATCAAAGTTTGTACTTCCTTTTTTTTTTTTGTTTTTGTTTTTTGCATTTTGTTGTTTTGTTTTTTTGCTTCTTTTTCTTTTTATTGGCAAACTGTGGCAAAGGAAAATTTATTGCTGCTGGTAAAAGTTTCATTGCCAATTTTCTGTGTGGGTTAGGCGAGAGTACAGAAGAGTGAGTGAGCAGGGCAGAAGATGAAGGACAAGGAGATGATGACGATGAAGCAACGAAGCAAAATGCTATCAAAAGTGCTTAGAAGTTGTTATTTAGCTACTTTTGAAAAAGATTGCAAATACTCATAACGATATCTATGAGTGCAGTTTGTACAAGTATTCTGTGGAAATTGGTAGTTGAAAATTGTTGCAATTGAGCCGTATGCTACGTATTAAGTTTTAGCCTCAAAATATGTAGATAAAAAGTGAATATGAAATATTTTGATGGCTTTATGTTTTGACTTTTGAGAGTCAATCAATTGAAAAGTTTGCTTTAAAAAGAAAGAGAAAATTAAGCATTTAAATTTGTCAATAAACTAAATCCTTTTCACTTGTAAGCCAAGTTTAAAGGTCGCTTTGAAATGTGTCAATTACCTAATGTGATGGAAAAACAATTGCTTTGTAGATTTTTTTTCGTTCTTATAACCATTGTTATGCTTTCAGTGCATTTAGCAAAGTTCCATCAATCTGTCAATTTAAATTTTAATACCATCACTCAATCGGCAATTGAAAAAAAATAAAAAAAATAAATAAATAACGTAACTGTGCGACCTTTGTTAGGTTCAATGACAATTCCATCACACACCCTTCTCCAGTTTGCAATTTCAATTTTTGCAACTTTGAGTACGGAGATAAAAACCTTTAAATAATTCATTGCTATCTCAGTTCCCCATAGACGAACTGGCGCTGAGCTTTAAAATATAAAAAAAATTCACTTAACCCCATCAAAGAATCGTTTATTTGTTACCCATTAGGAGCACAATTTGGGCAAGAAACGTTTTGAATTCATGAATCAGAAGATATTTATATTTATCTCTTCAAATACATTTTAGAACTTCTCAAAAAGGGAAAAGACAAATGAGTTTAGTTTCGTTTAATTGAGATTTCTTTGATTTCAAAGACTCCAAACATAATTTATGCGCAACTAAGCAAACCCTCTCTCCCCCTTACTTACAGGGTATTTTTTTGTAGATTTTTTTTGGTTGATTTGAACATTATATTTTTTTTTTCCTTCTCTGATTTCTTGTTAGTTGCATTTGGCAAAACTTGCCTCAAGGTTAGCCACATTAATATTTTTTGCTTGGCTTTTTTTTTTTGTGCAAAAGTTAATTTTTGCTATTCTGCGAATTTTTGCCACAAAATAAATCGCAAAACGAGCAAAACGTCGAGAGTAGACTAAGAGGGTGAGAAGAGAGAGCGAGGAGAAAAAAGAATGCAAAGGTTGAATTTTTATTTTGTTGGCTGCAATTTTATTGTTAATGTTTCCATTGTTGCTGCTGCTGCCGTCATTATCTAATTATTCAGTTTTGTTTAAATATATATGTATGTATGTATATATGTATGAATGGATAAATGGATAGATGGATGGTTGGATGGATGAATGGCTGGATGGAGATGCAAAAGTCAAGGTAACTGCACAATTATTCATTATTTTTGCTGTTTTGTTTTTGTTGTTGTTGCTGTTGTTGTGCGAAATATTGTCTAAAGGAAATAATAATTACGAAGTTGAAAAATTTAAATTTAATTATTGTTTAAGCATAAAAATGAAAGGTCTGGCCAGAGAATGGTTATAATAATAATTATAATAATAATAAAAGCGATTTCCATTAATTGATTGGCAGAAACAACTTGAATTTAATATTCATAAACATAAGTGCAGACGGATGGCAGAAAATATGAATGTATGTATATGTGGGTCCATGGTGTGTGTGTCCGTCCCGGTGAGATTTTCGGCGGGGGGGCAGAGAAAACACAAAGCAACGAACGAATGAGAGAGAGACTGACTGGATGACTATCCGGGATACCCGGCCACCGCAACCAACACTCGATGCGTTGTGTCTTCAGAGTTTATGAGCGGCATTTAAGCTGCGATAAATGGCATAATGTGCCCTCATAAACCGTCGTATGACGACTACGGCAAACGCAAATGCAAAGCCAAAAGCAATGGGAATGGGAATGGAAATGGGACTGTAAACGGGAGCCAGCCAGCCACTCCACTCCAATTGAAGCGTCGCGTCCACGTCCGCGTCATAATAGGCGCAAAAAACTGCACGACAAGCAACGAAAATGAAAAACGCCTGCTCTAAGTGTGAGCTATGTTCCAAGTGAACAGACTGCCTTGAAGAGTCGAAGTTTAACATACTCAGTAAGTAAAATTAATGAGAAGAAACTTCAATATTCAAAGCAAATGAACATATGCTATATCTGGAATACTTAAAGTTCAAAAGTAAAAAGATATTTAGGGAACAATTTTATGTTTAAGAAATGTTGTCTCTGGTTTTTATAAAAATTGTTAAGAAAACCGGGTAAACCGATATTTGCTTGCCTAAACTATAAGGAAAACAATTTAGGAGCTAAGCCTAACGAATTTAAGAACTTAAACAATTTAAATAGCGCCTTGAAAAGTTTGTTCTAAATATTGTTACTTAGTATACTGAAGTCCCTTTTTTTGTAGATCTAATGATTTCTCTTGATAATTAATATTTAATTCATATTGAATCAAAATTTGTGCTAAAATTAAGTTTTCGTTTGTGAAAATTTTTTAAAACAAATTTCTGAGATCTGATAATTTGAAACTATGTGATGGTAAATAATTTTTAAATTTTTTTAATTTTTAAACAAATTTCTGAGATCTGATAAGCAAATTTGAGACTATGTGATAGTAAATAATTTTTTTGGCCGATATTAATTAAAAATATGTCATGGGACGAGGAATTTCGTCTAGTTTTTAATTGTGCTCCAAAATATAATGCTTTTCTAATTTTTGTATAGTAAGAAGACGACGAATAATGGGAATAAATTGAATACTTCTTGTATTGTTAATCTGAGTTCTACTAGATCTGGAATCACAGTTCTATTTGTCATTTTATAAGATTTCAAAAAAGCATGCCCAATATATTTCCCATCGAAATCTGTAATTTTCGACTGAAATTTACCTGAAAGAAAATTGCTAATGCTAAGTTATGGTCTAGTCATATATTCCCAAATGAATGGGTAGAACGCAAGAACAAGTATGACTATGAGTATGAGTATAAATATGAGTATGGGTATGAGTGTAAGCATAAGTATGAGTATGAGTATGGGGTATCAGCCGCCAAGTACTTTGCCTGCTCTGGCGGCTTATGAAAAATGTGTGGATTTGTCAACAACAACAACAACAACAGCAACAACAGCAACGATAGCAGTAGCAACAACAACAACAACAGCAACAATTACTTAATGCCCATTGTATTGCATTTCAACTTGGCAAATGGAACAAAATGGGAAAACGAGACTCGTAAAGGGGATCGACAAAGTACAAAGTAAAGCATAAGAAAAGAAAAAAAAACCAAATAAAAACAAAAAACCAGAAAAACAACATAAAAAAAAATAAAGAAAGAAAATAAATGCAGAGAAAATATAAAGCTAGAGCAAAAGAAAAGAAATCCAGAGGGTTGGATTAACTTGGGTTAAACCATAATTCTAATACTCTTTATCCAACGATAAACAAAGCAAGACTGATCCTAAGAAAAATCAATTTAAATTTATCTTTCTTGAATCTTAAAACTATTTACATGACTTAGAAAATGTTTAGTTTTAGTTCTGTAGGAACTACGAATAATTCGTCAAGTTTTTAATAAGTTTAATTCAAAAAGGTAATCGTTTATACACAGATATGTGAGGAAATCGATAAATGCAGACAACGATAACGAAAAGATATTAATAGGCAAATTAGATAAGCAGAATAAGATGGGCGAATATATGGAAACGTATAAAATCTGCAAGTTAGCAATAAGTATTTAGTTAAAAACTTAGAGAACATCCATAAAGGCATCAAAACTTAAAGAAATCGTTAAGTTATCGATAGTTTAAGCCATGGACATGTCTAAGATATAGAAGGAAGATCGTTCTATTAATTTTAGTCTACATACAGCAAACCGATGGCGAAAGATCCCTTCATTAGCCATAACATTTGTACATTTGTACTTTTAAATGTAAATATACCTTCCTCGCATGTAAGGGTATATAAAAGATTTCCGCACTGCTGGCAGTTAAAGTGCAAGAAGCGATTTTCGAAGTAGCAGTCGAAGACGAGCTGTCAGTGGCTGTGCAGGGCAATGCCACAAAACTGAGGCAAGGGAAATGGGGGCACCAATCCCCAATGACAGTTAATAAGCGGCATTTCGTTTTTCTCTCTTTTTTTTTTTTTTTTTTTTTTGGATGGTTTGGCGGTAGGCGAAGAATAAAGGATAATGCTGTGTCATATGTTCCGGTTTATGTAGACAATGGCCGGATTCTGCTTATTGCAGTTAATCAATCAATCAATGTCACTTCCCATGGCTTGTAACATACATATGACAAATTCTCAAAAAAATAAAGTAATAATAATGAAAAAACCTTATGTACACATAACAAGTTAATTGGAAAACAGTCACAGTTTGATACGTTTGTGTTCGTGGATGAAAAACCATTAACTACACTTTTTAGAGCTTTAATCACTGATGAATTCATTAGTCATCAGTAATCATCATTAAAGATATTTCTTTCATTTCGCATTTGGTAATATCTTCAACTTTGATTTATCTTACAGGAACTTTTAAAAAATATTAATTTCAATGATTTTAAGTTTAGAGTCAAAGAAAACTTTTTCAGAATTAAGAATTTAGGGAATTTAGAATTTCATCACATGAATTGCTCCACACGTTTAGACTAACTATGAACCAAGCTAACATAATTTCAAGTGCTGAAAATCTATTCATATATTTTTGAAAACAATCTTCGTTTTAAAAAACTAACTCTTCAATAAAATGTTATTCCCTTCCTAAAAATTCTCTCGTTTTTTACCACTCATTTGATACTTAAATTTTACCAATTTAATATTTTTTGTGTTTTTTTTTTTTCGGCACAGTTGAGAGTCACCATTCTATATGCAAAAAGGTTCTCTTTCTATCGATGTTTTAAGCTTTAACCACTTCTCCCTCCAGTTGTGGTACATGTCAAAATCACAACCCTAAATGCTAACCCCAGTGTATAAATACATACATATGAGTGTGTGTTTATGTATGAATCGAAAGCTTTACTCGATTATATTGCTGATTGCTTTCCGGTGACAGAACCGTTCTGCTTGTGCTCCTTCTCCCGCTGGGAACTCCTCAACAGGCAGCCACGGTACTTTGAATAAGTCGCGTTCCTGCGGTTACTCATGCAGAAAAATGCGGGACTAAAATCCAAACGCGAGAGGGTAACACAAAAAAAAAAGAGAAAATAAAAATATGTTTTGTATTGTATATGGAAAAACTTGATGAAAAGTTTAACAAGTCTCGGTCAGTCTGATGATTAACCGTCAACTGGAATGATAATCATAAGTTTTCCAACCCGCATTTGACCACTTGGGATCGCTCTCGAGTCTAACCCTAACTTCTAACACCAACAGCAACACGAGGAGGGAGACCACCAACAACAAAAACTAAATATAAGCGGGGCAAATGCAATTACCATAAACATGCAAAGCTTGTGCAGCTGCTGCAAGCGAATTAAAAAGTTTTCAGCCAACAAAATATTTGAAAATAACGCAGCAAATGGTCAAAACTATCAACGGATAGTAAAACGAAAAGGATGCCAGAGACGTTTTATATGGAGATGAAGGTGGCCAGCCTGTAGGGTATAAAACTAAACCGGTGGCTTCTAGTGGTTTAAATACTTTTTCGGGTATAATCGTTCTAGGAATTTTCGAGTATTTTAGCAAGTTTTACAAAACATTTGGTTTAAGTTTTTAGAGTTTTGGGAGTTGTGAAATGGTTGTTAGCGGAATTTTTGAAGTGACAACACTTGGAAATGGATTTTCGGTTTCATGGTGTACTGAAATTTCTAAATATCTTAATTGGACACTTGTGTGTTAGCTGGGAAAATTTTAGACTTAGCGATAGTCGTTTCTTTTAGACCTATTTTCAAGTAATTCAAATATTCTAGTTAAGTAAAAATCAAATTAGGTGAACTTGTAAGCTGTGCTTTCCGTTTTTTGCTTCATCTGTTTGTAATTCCCAAGTAGCAGTATTTCATTACAATTCTCAAGTAGTTAGCGTAGTCTGCTGATGGGAGAACTTCGTAGTTTTCGAAATAGCGTTGCTCAATTGAAAAATTAAAACAATAAACGTCGAAAAAAACATTACAAAAAATTTATGAATTTTAATTGAGTATCTCCTTCTGAAACAGGATATCATAAAAGTCGTTATCTCGTTTTGATATTTAACTGAATTTTCGTTATTGTATTTTGGCCAAATGTTTTGCAGTTGACTTCATTTTTGCCAGTTTCTGTCGCCGCTTCTGACTTCTAACTTTGTCTGTCTTGCCGTCGTTTAGTTTATTTTTACATTTTGTTTTTTTTTTTTTTCTCAGTTTATAGTTTATATACATACATATACATGTACATTTATTTTTTTTTCGTTTAGTTTCCTATGCAATTTTTGTGTGTTGTTGCCGTTGTTGTTGCTGGTTTTGCCAGTTGTTTAGTTAGTTGGTCGGTTGGCGGGTTGGCGGGTTGGCGGGTTGGCGGGTTGCCTGGCTGGTTGTTTGGCTCGTTGGTTATTTTTGTTGAAGGTCGTTCAACAATTTTGGAAAGTACATTTAGAAGTTGTTGCCTGAGAGCATAATTGTTGCAAAATGCGATTCGGTTGACTGTGAGAGAATGTCAGCAGATGTAAATCTATGGTAAGAAACGGAAACGTTTGTATGTATATGGTAACTAACCTACCCCAAGCAACAATATGTTGACCTCAGACCTACGAAAAAGTTGACAGTTTACGTTGACATATTCGGGAAATATTTTGTTAAAAAAAAAAAAGTTAAAAGGAACATAAAAACATGGCCAAAATGGCGGCCCACAAAAGAGAAAAAGAGAGAGACAACGATGATGGCTTCAATTTGGTTGTGCCCTGCGGGATGAAGTGAGAATTGAATGGCTTTCCTCCGCCAGCTCTCGCTCTCTCTCTTTCTTGGTTTGAAAACTACTGGCAATAAGATTATATTGTTGGCATTTGGCCAACAAAATTTATAAATCAGTGGAACAATTTGTGCTGATTTAGTGACATGATATACGGAAAGTTGAAAGCAGAATGCGGAAAAGAATGAAGAACCAAAAAAAAGAAAACAAAATTCAGCTAACGGACAAAGCCCAAAAACCCTCAAAGCCAAACACCAAAGCCAAAAAAAAAAAAAGGAACCCACTGGCCCAATCCCCCAGTGCAATGAAGTGAAAAACGTTATAAATAAGTATAAAGAAATTTCTTTCTTCTCTCAAATAAAAAAAAAAATAAAAATTAAAATAGTATGGGGACACGATGGCCAAGCTTGAGCTAAGAGACTCCAGCAAGATAAATGAGCCACAGAGTAGCAGCCAATTAGCCCAATAGAAGAGAATATACACTGTAAAGAAAAAGTCCAAATGAATGAGAAAGAAAGATTGAGCTCGACAGAGTGAAAGAGAGAATGAGAGAAAGACTGAATGATGATGGTTAGAACGAGAGAGAGATGACGGACATTGCCTGGCAATTTGCCAAGGAAAAAGTGCAAAACCAAATTAAGTGACTCAAGATAAAAAAAAAGTGCATAAAAATAGGCAGAGAAATAAAAACAAAATTGAGGCGAATAAAGAAGAGCCTAGAAATGGGAAAAACATGCCAAAAATTATTAAACTAGCTAAACGACGACAAATGAAATACTCTTTCGAAACTAAAATAAGTTCACAATCTTAAAAGGACAATCTTTAGATTGTTATTACATTTATTTTTGAGGCTTATTTCGTGTAGAAATTATAGAAATTAGATAGATGGGCCATTCGATCCTATTATGGATCCATTTTCAAGAGGTTTTTTTAAGCCATTGGCTCGCAGTGTTATCCCGTTTTCTAGTCCCAATTGTGGCAAATTTGTGGCATCTAGGCTCATCTTATTTGGTCCTGTTTTATAAGCAGATCTTGTCATTTGATTCTGTTTAAAGTTAATAAGATAGCTAATATTTGGCTAGCTTATATTTTTAGGTTTTTTCTAAATTCCATTCGATAACTTAATCTATTCCCAGCTTTTCAATGTTTCATTATTATGTAAGAGCACTTCTTCTTACATTTATTTTAAGAGTGATCATTAGTAATTACATCTATTTATCTGATTAGTAATTACATGAGATATCTGATTTTCAAAGCTATGAAAAGAGAATGAAGAGATCAGCAGTTTAGTATTATATTTTTGGTTGGCGCTTTTTAAAATAAAATTGAAGAAACCTTATTGATTTTCGCAAACAAAACAGAATAGTAGAACAAAATTTGTATTTTATAGCTATATAATAGACAATTTTTAGTTGGAAAAATCAGCAGTTATATAGTAATTTAAATTCTAATTACTTATGATATCTATAAATAAAAATAAGTAACTAAGAAGTCGATGTCAAGTCTCTGATTTTACGCTTTTAGCCAGGTCATTAAAGCAAAAAAAAAAAAAAAAAAAAAAACCATCAACACTTGGGATATGAGAGAGACTGGTGAATTAGCAAAGAGCAAATATGTTATTAACCCAATTTGGGAAACTTGTACAAAACAGCAAAATGTCAACGCACTAAACTGTCAAAATAAATCTTGGCTAAAAGCAAACGAAACAAGATAACTTAAAATTGTTCAAGTTTTTAAAGTGATTAAAATTTTGCTAATTGAAGTTAATTTTTCTTTCTCTCGCTCTCCCAGTTTTTTTCATTTCTGTATTAATTTATGCAAATTACAAGAAATAAAGAAAACAAAAAGAGAAACTTTAACTATTCAAATAGGGGGAAGGGAGGACAGTTGAAAGTGGATTACATTGACCAAGGTATGAGGTAAGATGGGCGATGGACGGGGGAATGAAAGGAATGGCTTCACCTGCCGTTTTGTGTGTGTGTGGATGGGTTAGACACTTGAATGTTGTGGTCACAGGGAAAGGGGTAAGGTGGTAAGGTACAGGAAGTTGAGGGGCAAAATGTCGATGTCAATGAGTGTGGTGGGAGTGATTGTGGGTGTGAAGTGGTAATGGGGCGCGAAAGGAGTGTGGGGTGCGGGGTGTGGGTTGGCAATGTGCCACGCTGTTGCGTAATTAATTGGCCATGTTGCATTTGAGTGGCTGTTTGGAGTGGAGGACAAGAGAGCGAACGGACTGAATGACTGACAGCAGACAGCTTCCAGCTTTCAACTCTCTCTCTTTTTCTCTCTCCCGCTCTGCATCTGTGGCTCCATCTCTATCTGAGTATTAATGTGGCAAGGGTTTCACATTACAGCAGAAGCAGCCACAATTGAATTTTCTGCTTTCTGCTGCTGCACTTGCCAATTGAATGAGAAAGACAATGCCACTAAGTAGTGCCATGGCTTATGGATAGCTGCAGGGGCATACAATTGGAAATTGGATGAGTAGGTTAAACTACGAGCACCATACATATGTATGTACATATATGCCACTTGCCATTTCACGCCCTTTCCATTATTGAGTGACATTAAGTGACGATTTGTTCACAAATGAATTCTCTGCGTGTCTCCCTCTTCATCTCTCTTTTTCTCTGGGTGTTCTATGAATTTTAAATAAATTTTTTAAAATTTTAATCAACGTTCCATTCAATGCGTGTTGCCTTTTGTCACAACTTAACTATCCGCTTATCTACTTCTTTTTATTATAGGCTTCCCCCCATTCGACCAACGAAACAACATGAAAAAATGAGGAAAAACATCTTCTTAATCACATTGAATCAACCACACAAGGGTCCAATGGTGCCCAAGTCCAAGTTTCCAAGTTCCATCCCATTCCATCCCTGATCTCCTCCCTTCACCTCGTCCACAAAAGACACACAAATACCTGCAATCAACGCCATCTAGATAAAACAGCAAATATAAACAAATAGCGGCTACATTTTTACATAAAATTCAGGAATTTCTTATAAAAAAAAAATAAAAAATAAATAAAAAAAGCAAACGAACGACCCGCGGGACCACAAAACAAAAACGTCCAGTAGTAGTAGAAGAAGAAGACGACGACGACGATGAAAAAGGAGCCTGAAGAGAGTGGCCATTTTATTTATTGTTATTTCATTTCGACCGCAAATTAAAAGCTATGAATAAAAGCGCCAAGTGGAGCAGGACAAAAAACAACAACAACAGCAAAAAAAAAAATGGCAACATCGGGAGGCGATGGCAAGTGCGGGAGGGTCAGTTAAGGAGGAGAACTCAGCCAAAAGGAAAGTAAAAATCGCCAACAATAACAAAAAACACTAGAACATACTAAAGCCAAAAAAAAAGTAACAAATTCCTTTGGATTAGGCAAAGTAAGGACTTTTTGGGTACCCAGGACTAGGTAGGGAAGAATAAGATAATAATAGAAAGAATAGAAAATATATAGAATTATAACTAATCGAAGATCTTTCATTATTAATCCTTTTTCAAAACCTTAAATTTAGAGATTTTTGCTCGGAAAAAACTTTGTAGATAGATCATTTACCTAAAACACTCTAAAGGATCCATCCCCCATATATGTATGTATTTCTATATATATCTAAGGCATAGATAGATAGATAGATATCTGCAGCTCTAAATCCTCTTGTCATTCAAGGGTTGCTCTCAGAATTTCTTTAATTCAAAATTTTCAATTCAAAACATCTTTCTAAGTCCTTTAACATGGCAAAGTAAGGACCTGACTATTGATGCTGATCAAAAGTATATATAGTTAAATTTCTTTTCAAAAGTAACAAAAGTTTCTGCTACTTTGATATACCCATTAAATCTATGATTACACAGTATCAAAACGGAAATAAAAGCTTATTAAAGCCAACACAAAATAAAAGCGATGAGACAGGAACAGGAACAAGAACCGAGTCAGCAGCAGCAGCAGGAGGAGGATTTAAAAAAAAAAAAAAAACAAAAAAAAAATACAACAAACACTAAATCAAACATTACACCCAGCCAAAGGAGCAAAATGAAGGAGTGAGTGGCCAACAAAAAAAAAGAAATCAGGCAAAAGCCCAGAAGGAACCAGCTTTGGCTGATGGTTTTTTGCCTTCTTCTTTTTTTTTTATTTTGGAACATAAAGCAAATGCCAGCAGTAAAGTAAATATCCGTCTGGAGCATGGGCGTGGTAAAGGGATGTAAGCTTGCAAAATGGGCCAAATTTTTATATCAATTGATCATTTTTTGAGATTCTTTGAGAAAGTACTACAAAAAACGACTTATAAGAAATCGGGAGTTTATCTCTTTTTAAAATAAACCTAGTTTTAGATTAAATTTTTAAAGAGGTCCAGAAAGAGTGAATGGAAAATAGGTTTAATCCTTTCGGCTAACTTCTTTAGGTAATATTGATTCGGTCCAATACTTAAGATATGATCTTCAAATCTGTAAGAATTTCCATGAAGAGGTTTAAGAATAGGGCTTTCTTAAGAAACTTTCAAGCTGAACCTATTAACGCTTTTCAAACATCTCTCAAAAATATGTGATCAAAAAGTGTGAATTCCTTGGCGCTACGTCTATGGGCGCCAAGGAAGCTGCGGGGCAAAGTGGGCATCCTTTTTGCAATATTAAACGTAGGAATGACACCCATGGGTGCCCGTCAACCCCCGTCCCGCAAGGCAACCAGAGGGTTAAGCTTACTGTGTGTGTGTGTGTGTGTGTGTGTACTATGCTAGACAACTAAATATATACACCTAGTTATTTGTTGGCATTCGCCCGTTTTGTGGCTTCTGTTTACATGGGACGACAAAGTTGAGCGACGGAAAAGGCACCGGCAATGGCAAAGGCAACGGGTGGCGGGCGGTTGGGAGGGCGGCCTGCCAACAAAGTGAAATATCAAGGGAATTAAAGACATTGTGGGGATTTGCCATGACTGCCTGGCTGGATCTGACTGAATAAATGAATGGATGAATGAATGAATGAATGAATGAATGATTGTGTTGGCTGTGTGTTGGCTCGAGATTCTTGATTGGAGAACTTCATGGAGAGGTCGAGTTGGAAGCTTTAAGCCAGTTCAGTAGGTGCTAGGCCAGATGGCTAGTCCGTGGTTACTGACTCCTCTTCATGCTTTATAATTATTGAAGAATTCTTTTTCGTCCTTTAAGCTTTAATTCGACTTGAGAGTTATGTGTTAAGCCTGCTCCTGCTTCTGCTTTTGCTCCTTCCACAAAGCCAGGAGTGGCATCAATTTCAAAGTGTGTGTGTGTGAGTGTGTGTGTGCCTGTGTGCGTGTGTCCTTGTTGTTGTAATCATGAAAATGCCTTCGAGCATTGAGCTGCGACGCCCTGCTTGGCACAATTCAAATGGGAGAACTTAGGGAAACGCTTGACGTTTGACGCTTGCTCTGCTAAACTAAACTTTTCATGTTGCCTTTCCTTTCTATTCTCCTCGTTTTCCTTTCTTTCTTTCGCTTTTCTTTTGCGGAATGGCATGACAAAAAGCACTCCAAATGCATCTGTGTGGGCGGGAGGTTGTGTATGTGTGTGTCATTCTCTTTGCTCGCATTGTTGTAAGACGAGGCGAAGGAATGGGAGTATATATATATCCCTTTGGCTTATCCTACATACAAAAAAAAAAAAAACCATCAGAAAGAGAGAAAAGCAAAAAAAAAAGCCATGGGAAAGGCGTGTGTTTCTGTCGTTTTTGCCTTTGGGTTATACATTTTCCTCGCTCATATTACACCAAACAGAAGCACTTTGCATGGGATTAGGTTTTTAGGTACAAGTATGTTTGAAGTTCAGTAGGGGGGCAAAAAAGAAGATAGCAAAAGCCAGTGCCACGAATGTGGCAGGAGTGTGCTTTCTCCTCACCTATTCCCTTTTTCCCACTCTCCCTGTGTGTGTGTGTCTTGTAAGCATTGAAAGGGGTTAGTAGATTATTAGACAGCGCACAAGTTACTTTCGAAATTGAAAGCACAAAAAAAAAACAAAATGGAAGCAAAATAAACAAATTCCAAAGAGGATTCTTTTTACGGAAATTTGAAATCGTACGTGAGAACAACCAAAAAATGTTGTCCGCTTAGAAATTAAATATTTTAATTAATCGACTTAAAAATTTAACAGCTTGGCTAAGATTTCTCATCACTTAATATTGACAGCCATAAAACGTAAATTTAAACAATTTAAATGCCTTCCAATAAGTATTTAGGCATAATTTCATGAAATTTTAAACACTAAAGATTAAAAAGGCCAAGCAAAAGCTGTAATTAATTCATAATCTAATCTAATGAAATCTATAAATGAATAATTGATATTTTAAATGCAATTACACAAAAAAAATCAAAGCACAGGCACAATATGGTAAACAATTTAAAATTAAAGTTTAGCTGTAACTATAGAAAGTAAAGCCAAATCGCCTAATTAATAATCTATGGGCATTAAGTCAATCAAAACTAATTTGCTTATATAAATGCAATCCTTTTATTTGTATTTTTTACTTAACCTTTTGCTCTGTTTTCTAAAGATGGCGCTAGGGGCTGTAAATGGTTTTTAAATTTTGTGAAGTGTCAACATCTGTCAAAAAATATTTCTTGCACAATAACTTTAATTTTTACTGCGTTAAAAATGTCAAGTTTCGTTTCTAATAAGCAACATTTGCGAGAAATTTTCATTTTTTGAGCTGGTAAAGCCTAGTCAACCCTCAGGGGAGACTTCTACAGACAACAATTGATCCGTTTAAACTTTAAACTGAGACATAGTTAAGGACCAGACACAAGTCCGTTCTCATGTTGCTGTTCCGGTTAGAAACTATTTGGAAAACAGTTAATGGGAAGTTCTGGCTTATCCGCCTTATAGCCCACAACTTGCCCCTTTCGACTCTAATTGCTTCAAAATACCCTTTAATTCAAAACAGGACATTAAAAATTGTCTCGATTTATTCATGGTTTCAAAAGATAAACGTTTCTTTAGCAACAGAATCCATTAATTGTCTGAAAGATGGGAAAAAGTAATGGCAACATTTTGAACAAGAGATTTATTCATTTTATGACTTAAATAAATATGTTTTTCAAGCAAAAAAAAAACGTAAAAAAGAGTCGATAGTGCTAGTGGCATTTAAAAAGTTAAAAAATGTGCTTTCAAGTGCGTCATTTATTCAGAATTACTTAATTGTTTTAATCAAGCAATCCACTTCTTAAATGTTATTTGGACTATCGACCGTTTCAACTATCGATAGTTCTCCACCTCTTCTCCTTACTAAGCTGCCTATAATTATTATCAATCCAATTTATTATATATTAATGCTACAACATCTTTTGTATCAACAAAATTGATAATTGCTTAGCCAACAAAAACATAGACAATTTTGTTAGTTAAAGAAAAGTTCAGGTCTATTGAGTTTAGTTAGTCCTTTGAAAACGAGTTGAGCATGCGTTTAATTGTGTTTCAATGCATTTATCTATCTTTTGTTACTTTTCCATTCAGATTTCAGGTGCCTACAACAAATAATAAGTTATGTATGTAAAACTATTTACTAACAATATTAACTATTTAAACTATTCTGTCAAACAGTTTCTGTTCCTATTGATTTTGTTAGCTGCCTTAATAAATTCATCTTTCAGATTCACTTAATTTTCAAAATGATTAAACTTTCCATATCAATTTCTGTTGAACTTTCAGGCATTTCAATTTATTATGTCAATTTCAGAATTGATTTCATTGCTGCTACGTTTTGTTTTAGTTAATTTCCAGTGCGCATTGCAGACGAGTTTGTGTTCTCATTGTCGTTGCTCGGCATTCAATTTTGTCTTTAAGATGTATGTAAGTGAGTTGGTATTTATGTATGTACCTGTATGTAAGCCTGGTAATCGCAATTTATTAACCTCAACGAACATGCTCTTGTTACATGTGAACCATAAGTGAACCTGCAGAACCTGCTAAGATTCTTGCTTCATTTTGTCTGGCCCAAAAGCCATTGAAGCATGAAAGCGCTTTTCGCACTTGCATTACTGGAGAAGCTTGTACTTGCTTACCCCATACCCCATACCCCATCCCCCATTCCATATTATGGCTATCCCTTGATGAACCACCTCTCTCCCACACACAGTCACCCACCCAAATGTCACGTTGACATTAGCCTTACAAGCTCATGAGCTTGCTGTCATAAACTTTTATTATCATTACACTTACGTCGTTCGCCTGCCTCTGGCTGTCATATTTGTTTTATTGACTCCACCATTATCATCTGTTGGTTGGTTTAGGGGTGTAGGGGGGGGATTGGAGGTTTAGTTCTGGGTCCGGTTCTGGTGTCATGCTCTACAAACTGCAGTCAATGTCCTCTTTGTTTTCCACAAAACACTATTCCTTCTAACCAAACCAAAGAGGGGGCATCGGCAGGGGCATGGCAAATGCACTTCTAACATTTGTCAGCGTGTGAAGTGGTTTGCAGTCAATGTGATAAGATTACCGGGCCCTGATAATACCACCAGCATGAGACATTTCCTGGAGGCTCAAAAGCCTCTGACACTATGATAAGTTCTCACTTTCTCTCTCCCTCTCTCCCCGCCCACTGTGTGTGTGTGTCTCATGCCAGCACTATTTATTTTTATGAGCCACTTGAGTGAACATTTCTCAGTGCTGAGATTAGCTTCAGGCATAGAAAGACACAGCAGCTTTCCATTCACATAGGTATCTGTCGGTCTCTCTGTCTTGAGTGCTGAAATTATATTTATTCATTTGGAAATAATGCAATCGATTTCATTAAAAGTATACTCGGGGTTATATTAAAGTCTTTTGGTTCCGGGTAACTGGCCTTAAATTATGGAAAAAAAAAAACAATTTTACAATTTCTACTTAACGCCATCGATAAATATGGCAAATTCAAGTTAAAACTCACGTAAAATATTTTAATACATTGTAGACAATTGGCCCAAAGCGTGTCAAAAAGCATGTAGCAGATAAGTTAGTCAAGAGAAAGATAAAATTTCATTTTGCCAACTGATAAATTTTGGTTTACACATGATTTAAGAACCTAAATGATCTTACAGACTATAGTAAAACAACTAAGAAAAATAGTTTAACGTGCAAATTTCGAAATTTTAAATGAAAATGGGCAGTAGAGCTTAGACAGAGCTTGCAAGTTGGAAGAAGTCTTAAGGAGTCTATACGTTGAGCCTTCAATTTCCAAATTTAAATTTACATATATCATAAGAGTCTCACACGTTGGGCGCCAATTTAAATTTGATTGCCTACTTTCAACACACAAATTTATCTCAATATTTTCGAAATAAAACTACCTACTTTATATATGTATGTATATGTTGCTCATTATTGACACAATATGTTCATCTCCCCTTCCTTCCTCCTTTTAACGATTTTTAAAGCCAACCCAGAGTAACAAAAAAAAAAAAAAAAGACGAGCTTTCGTCAGAGTTGCGTTAAGCTGGCGCGTCGTTCCCAATACGCGAGTAAACAATTGAAGACTTTGCTACCGCATTACATTGATCCCATACCCAGATAGGAGGGCAGCAAACAATTGTCAACTTTACTGTTATCGCACAGTCGCACAAGCTTATCGAATTTCCATCGATATTTCACACACACACACACACACACAGACATAAAATTTAGCCGCACATACTATATTAAAATTTCATCAAATATTTAACCAGAGAGAGCGAGAGAGAGAGAGAGAGAAAAGGAGGGAAACCTGCACCTAAAAAGGAACAAAGTAAATATGACTTGGCTATTCGGTGTGAAATTAATCACCGATGATGACATGACACACACAGACCGATTAGAATGAACCACACACACACACACACACAACCCAAGAGAGGGTGAATTGAAACAACGACAAGTCTTTGTCACCTGTTATCAGTAAATATTTGATTGACTCTGAGCGAAATAGTGCGGTAGGATTTTCTTGAACTTAAAAACAAATTGTGTCACACAGACTAATTAGTTTCCATACTAAGTAATTCGATTAATTTCAACTTAATAACTGCAAATCAAATATTTAATTGCCCCTTATCATAAATCTCGATAACAAATGTGTATAATTATGCCAAACAAGGCACGCAACAGCCAAGAATAACAACAACAACAACAACAACAACAACAATAACGGCCAGAAGTGCCGAACAGAATTTGTAATGGCCTCAGAGGATACATCGAACAGAAGAGGAGCCACCAGTCGACTCCACTTGCTCGTCCAGGCTAAAGTACTACTAAATAATTCACACACTCACTCACACACACACACACACACACTCATGTACTAGAGTCAACAAAATAACGGTTCATTGCACAAAACTAATAATTACATAATGAAGCAAAGCACAAGTTGAACTTCGAACCAAAAGCCAACTCAAAGAAACGATACGAAAACCCAAAAGCAGCAACAACAATAGAGAGAAAAAAAAAAAGAAGAAAATAGAAAATGCCCACAGCAAATATGAATGCAACATTGCATGAAAAGCAATCAACAGGCGTCTCCTTCTCGTCGTTCGTGCAACTCTATCACAGCAAAAGGATAAAGCTAAAGCGAAAGACTATTTATTAAAACAAATTACTTTTAAACCAAAACCAACTAAGCGTTTGCCCTACCCAACTATTTGAAATTTCTTTCTGTTACGACAATTTGATAGGTAGGTAAAAGATACATGATAGATAGAATATAGAATATAGAATATAGAATATAGAATATAGAATATAGAATATAGAATATAGAATATAGAATATAGAATATAGAATATAGAATATAGAATATAGAATATAGAATATAGAATATAGAATATAGAATATAGAATATAGAATATAGAATATAGAATATAGAATATAGAATATAGAATATAGAATATAGAATATAGAATATAGAATATAGAATATAGAATATAGAATATAGAATATAGAATATAGAATATAGAATATAGAATATAGAATATAGAATATAGAATATAGAATATAGAATATAGAATATAGAATATAGAATATAGAATATAGAATATAGAATATAGAATATAGAATATAGAATATAGAATATAGAATATAGAATATAGAATATAGAATATAGAATATAGAATATAGAATATAGAATATAGAATATAGAATATAGAATATAGAATATAGAATATAGAATATAGAATATAGAATATAGAATATAGAATATAGAATATAGAATATAGAATATAGAATATAGAATATAGAATATAGAATATAGAATATAGAATATAGAATATAGAATATAGAATATAGAATATAGAATATAGAATATAGAATATAGAATATAGAATATAGAATATAGAATATAGAATATAGAATATAGAATAGAATATAGAATATAGAATATAGAATATAGAATATAGAATATAGAATATAGAATATAGAATATAGAATATAGAATATAGAATATAGAATATAGAATATAGAATATAGAATATAGAATATAGAATATAGAATATAGAATATAGAATATAGAATATAGAATATAGAATATAGAATAAAGAATAGTCTGTTAATTAAGTAGATTGAAGACAGTTTAAATTAAACGAAAGTAAAAATTGGTTGAAAAATTCGTTTTTCAACATTGAAAGTTTTCGAAAAATATGATTATCATAAAGTTTTAATAAAGAATATTTAGAAAATATTTTCTTTTACTATACGTTCAACTTAGTTCAAATGCAAACTACTCGTTAGGATTATATAATCTATTATTATAATGTTAATTTGGGAATCAAGCAATTTGAGTTTGAACAAATTAATAAAATATGTAAATGATTTTTTAATGCAAATATACTGAAACTTCTTTTTCAGAGTATTAATCTACAAAATAACTCTAATGGAAATTGTAGCAGGTTTTTAAATGTAATGAATTCAATAAATATATCTCTAGTTTAAAATATCAGATAAAGTTGGCATTGTATTAAAACGTTAAAAATGACATTGTAAAGCAGTAAAGAATATTATGAAAATCTCATGAAACTTATTTAATAACTATTAAAATCATTAAAATTGCAATTTGACTTTAAGGAGGCTCTAGTGATGAACTTTAGAGGAAGCCTTTAATCAAATACCGATATCACAATCGAGTTATATAATAGATACTAAAGAATTAGAAAGGTGCATGAAGGCAAAACGATAATTAAACTAAAAAAAAAACTTACTTATTTCAATATAAATGCAGTTTAAGTCAAATCACGAAAACTATTTCTACATTACTGATTAGCCATGTGATAATATATTAGAGATATCAGTCTTTACACAACTTTTCTTAAGAAATACCCTTAAGATATACTTTTTCACAAAGTAAGTCTGATTAGATACTGTTTACGAAAAAATTAGATTAGACTGACTCTTTTCTTCTTCAGGAACTTCATTCTTAAAGTGCCTGGACCTTCATTATTTTGCACCTAACAAAATTCAACTCTATTTTTTACCCATTTAACATATTTCAATTCAATTACATTTCCCTGTATTACTCGTTCTTTATTTAAATACTCATTCTTTCTATTTATCAATACAATCTGATTCGATTCTGTTCTTCTTTTGATTGTCTTTGGTCTTTATCATTCTGTTAATTCTCCCTTTTTCCCATTGTTTCCTCTTTTGAATCTTGATGGAAATGCATTTATAATGGTTCCCAGTTTGACTCATTCACATTCTAATTTGTCGCTCGGCACTTTTTGCTCTTTGTTCTAACTTTATTGACCCAATTTGCAGAAACTTTTCATATTTTTCCGCACACTCAGCACACAACACACCATACACACACACACACACACACACACACACACACAACACTGTGGCCACATAGCCATTTACGGCACTTGACTTGAGGTTTGAGTCTTATAGGATTCACCTAAACAATATGCTTTCGACTTGGGTAACTTGCCAGAGCTCGACAGCTTTTACGCAAAAACAATAACAAAAGCACACATAATCAACACTTCATCCTTGTGCGGGGGTTGGGAATGAAGGGGACTGGGGAGGGGGGTTTTGCTATTGGCCCAACGACTTTTATGGTCGAACGTAACATAAAACAACTTCAAAAAGTCGAAAAACATTAAAGCGCACACAACATTGTCTATGACCAGTTTTTCTTTCGTTTTTTTTTTTTTTGTGGGTTAAGGTAGGGTGTAACGAGGAGGAAAAGTAGGAGAAGCAGACGAAGAGAGGAGTTTGGGAACGGGAGTTGCAGTTACAATTGGCCATCGTGTACTGTGTGGAGTGGAGGTCAATGACAAGCCCAAGCCCAAGACTCTAAGGCAACTGCCAACATCCAACGAAGCATGCATACTAAGCACAAGCAGCAGCAGCACCAGCAGCAATAGGAGAGTAGGGGAAGTGGGGGGATGGGTGACCAATGGCCAGAACCCAGTCCAAGTCTCAGACCTCAGTCCCAGTCCAAGACTCAGAATGCATTCGTGCGTATGCCAATGACGACGGTGCCAGTTAACAACACGATTTGTTATTGTTGCCTCCCTATCCCAGAGCCATAGCCAGACCCTCATACCCATACCCATACCCATACCCATACCCATACACATAACCAAACCCTCCCGACACAGACCGAGACCAGACCCAGGGCCAGACGGAGGAACCTTAAGCCTAGCAACCTGCTGGCTTTGCTGAATTTATTAGCAGGCACAGTCCGCAGCCAGTGCACCAGCTCTCAGGCAGACATACAGACCGACAGAGATAGATAGAGAGAGAGAGAGAGAGAGATCAAAAGGGGAGGGAGTGACAAAAGGAGAAGGAAGATACAGAGATCCGGGGTAGCATTCAGTTTGGTTTGGTTCGGTACGTTCTTGGGCACCGCATGCTGCACCGCATTCCTTTGGCAATCGATGAGTAAATAATGACCAACGCAATGCAACCAAACTGGGGCGAATCAAGAGTGGAGGGGTAGGGTAGGGTAGGGTAGGGTCTGGTGTGCGGGTTGCCCCCATCAACGACAACGACGACGACGACGACGACGACGGCGACGATGATGTCGATGCTGTTGTTGTAATCACACTCAGCATGCATTTCAACATGCTCTGTATTCCCCTCCGCCGTCGCCGTCGCCGTCGCCATCGCCGTCATCGTCTGCCCATTCCATTCCTATAGTACTCCCTTTTCTTCACTTCCCTCGCCTTTAGCATACTTTGTGGTTTCTTATTGTTATGGAATACCCTTACAACACAGAATTAGAATTATTTGAGGCATTCCTTTAAATGTAAGCACAATTCAATGCAGTACAACAGGAATTTGTCTTTTAAATAGATTCCTTTAACTTTCTATTTCTCGACGCTACTTGAATAGAAGCAATTTTTAGAACTAAGCTTTTCAATTGCATACTTTTGGGCACAATGCAAGGTTAAATTAATGCATAATTTCGTTTTTTTTTAGCTTGTAACGGTAAAATAGATTGATTTAACTTTCTTCCCCATAACTCCCCACTAATTGGTCATTAGTTAATTTTTTATTGCATACTTTTGGGAACTCAGACCTCAAACACTCCCTTAATTTGAATGCATTTTGCTAATAATTTGTTGTTATGCTCATTTTTGGAATTAGAGTATACCAGAATCCATATAAACTTTCCCCCATTCTTTCAAATATCTTGTTGCCTCTGCCAGCAAATTAACGCCTATTGTCAGTGCGGGTGCGGGGAAGTGCGCATTCTACTCAACTCCAACCACCAATGGCCGGCATAGAAGCACCACCACCGCCACCACCACCAACCGAGCGTCGGCCCATTATAATTTGAGTTAATTACGTATTTTAGCTATATAAATATTTCATTTATCATTAATGCATGCAGTCAACGACGAGTTGGAGTTGGGTCCCATGGCTTATTCAGAGTCATTTTCATGGGAGGGCCTTTCTCCAGTTCCAGCTACAGCTCGCATGCAGATTGGAGGCCGCCAAACAACAATAATGGTGTACGGAACACAAAACTTGCCAACGCCCAGAACAAACAGAAATTTTTGGCGTGTGCAATAGACGACCTCTGGCCGCATGGCTGGACGGACAATCCGTCCAGGCGTTTGCTCCCGCTTTTGATCCCCCAGTATGGCCTCCATTTACGGTGTGGCCAGCACGCGTAATTGAATATGAATTTATAATGGGGCCGATTCCATGGATTGTGCATGCTAGTTTCTATGTGCACTTTGTGTATGCCAAAAGGTGGGTGAGGGTCAACAAGGCCAACAATTCAAGAGAATTATATTTGACAAAGCCCAAGGGTAAAACAATCTTCAGGGAACAAGAACTCCAGTGCTCCGCTTTTGGCATCATATTTGATTGGCATTAGGCTTTTGACCAGATAAATGATGCGAAATATTGTGAATCGTGTTTGAAACCATTAGAAATGGGATTCTGGGATAAGCTGTGAAAATCAATGGGCGGAAAATTGGGGATTTGAAAAAAGAAAAGAAAAGAAAAAGGAAAACTAGGTAAACAAAGGTTAAACAGTTGAAACAAACAAACAGGTAGATCACGTCTAAAAGACTCTTAAGTTAGATAGTCTTAAGTCTTTGAATTTCTTTAGAGACAAAAAGTAAAGTTTTCGAGAGTCTTTTTATTAGAATTATGTTGTTGTTGTTAAAACAAAGAAAGTCTTCAATTTTTAAGTAAGCTAATAGCGATTTGCAGCACAAAGCTCTAAGCTTGGTAGACTTCTTATCAGAAAACTTTACATTTTAAACTTTTCTTAAATTTTTTATTGAAGAAAAGGAATCTTAAGATTTTTTTTTAAAACATTTAATGCAAGTTTTGAACAAAGATTGAGTTTTTTCAAAGTCCTCTAGCGTTGATTTACAACTCATAGTGAAATGAAAATATCTGAAAGCAACTCTACAAAGTCTTAAAAGTATGCAAGAGTCATAAATTTCTTTCTTGTTAAAAAAAAAAAACTATTTAGGTAAAATTAAGCAGTTTTATTAACTAGAAACTGCAAACTTTTCCATAATGCATTTGCATAAATACATAAGGCTTTAATCTAAAATTAATAACAATAGAATGTCGTTTTAGCTGTGCAAAGTTTTAGCAAGTCTCTAAAGAGAACTGATCAGTTTGGCAGTTCTTAAGAAGGGAAATTCCTATTAAAAACTTTTCAAAATTTAAAGTCTTTTCATCAGCTTACAATGTTGCAACTCCTTTTTGTAACTCTTACTATTTATCTACTAAATTTAGGTCTCCGGGTCTTTAATCCGCTTATTGAAATAAAAAATAGAAAAAACTATTTAGTTGAAAATTACAGAAAACATAAATTTGAAACTCAGCAATGGAAGGAGTGTTCCGCTTACACACGCAATACATATTTCATATGAACGAACATCCTGTTTTCGGATAACTTAATTAAGGAAGTTAACTGCCCACCGAAGTTTCGCCTTGCTCTGTGACCCTGGACAACGGACACAAGTTAATTAACATTAGCCTGGAGGGCTTCAACAGACCCTTTTTACAATTCGTTTGCACTAACAAATTGCCATATGCAGAAAAGTTCAGAAAGAGAGAGAGAGAGAGAGAGAGAGAGAGAGAGAGAGACAGAAAAACAGAAAATTTCACACGCTCCCAGGGTAGAACTTTGCTTTTGTACATTAGCACTCCCAAGGAGCATTTGCAGGTAGCGCAAATTGAGTCGAAATGTTGCACAAATTGGCCAAGTGCAGTAACAACAACAACAACAACAACAACAGCAGCAGCAGCAAAAACAACAATAATGCTTAATAATAATGTGAAATGCAAATACACACTGATGGTTTTTCTTCTTTTCGGCTTCCCATTTACAATTGTGTGTGCGTATGTGTGTGTGTGTGTGTATGTGTGGTGTTACCTGTTGATATTGACAATGGTTGGTTTCACGTTGTGTAGCCGCAGCAACAACAACAACAGCGCCAGCTGTTACTACTACATTTGGCCATTAAACAGTAGTCCCAAAGAAGACCTGGGAGTGGCTATGGCTGGGTCTGGGTCTGGGATTGGGTTTGGGTCTGCATGCCTTGCAAATTAGACCACATTAACGCCACCAGGCAGAAATACTCTGACTATATACTTTGACTTCACAGTGCATTCGTTCACTTACCTGCAATGAGAAATGGTAATGGAAAATATTAAGCAAAATGGGAGAGAACTTAAGGCTAGAGAGAGAGAGAGAGAGAGATGGGATAATTATGTAGATTAGCTAAAGGAAGTTTGTATTTGCTTAAGAAATTAGCTAGGCGATTGTATCGTTTGTTCTACTACCTTTCTCTATCCTTCAAACCATTCACCAATCTCTCTCTCTCTCTTTCTCTATGGTGTCTATTTGGTCAGGGCTCGTTCTGAGTGATGACTAATTGAAGGGCCTTTGTGGAAAAGTGGTCGTCGGTCGAAGAGAGAGAGATGAGGACCAGAAAAATAAACTTTGTCTGTTTGACTTAAGCGCAGTTGAACGAACCAACAGCATTAAGCAGGAACTGCTCGAGGACTTCTCAATGCAAAATCTAGACAATGCAAGCAATGTTGATATGGTCTAATGAGCGGAAATATTTACTCAAGTTATTGAAACAACTTAAAAAAAAAAAAAACACACACACAAACATATAGACAGAGAAAAAGTTACTCTACAACTGTGGAAATCTTTGCAAAATCAGTTTCAGAAATAAGTTTTAGT
Source organism: Drosophila nebulosa (assembly GCA_024703675.1). NCBI lineage: Eukaryota > Metazoa > Arthropoda > Insecta > Diptera > Drosophilidae > Drosophila > Drosophila nebulosa. The sequence goes on along the minus strand of CM045725.1, from coordinate 6,576,075 downwards.
TTTTAAAAAAGTAAATTTCCTAATTCAATTACAATGAGTCCATATTGTCTATCTGTAATAATCAATAAACATTATCAATGAGTTCAAAAGAACTATTCTATATAATGCCCGAAAGTATCAAGAATTAAGATAATTTTAGCTAAACTAGCTAAAGTAGTTTTAAGATTTATTTATAAAAATCACTAAAAATGTATTACCAACAAAAAGTCTTCCAACTTAAGCTAGTCTACACTAATCAAGGTAAATAATTGAAACAATTAACGGCAATAGCAACACTTTTCAATGCATAGCAAAAGTCCACTTAAAAAAACTTTTCCCAACTAAGAAAAGGAATGGCTAATGTGACACAAAGAAAAGCGACAATGCAATGGGAAAATTAAAAACAATTTCAAACAACTGCTTAGATCTTTTTACCAGAGTTTGAGGGGGGCAAAAGAGAAGGAGGCAGATGATGTGAAATAGTGAAAGAATATAAAGAAAGAAAATCCTATGATTCTTTTACTATGTAAAGCTCGAATGGCTCAACCACAAATCTAAATTACGCGCCGACCGTGCACTAAATCAAAATGTTGAGGGCAGAGTCTCAACTTTGAAAGGGAAACCCAAGAGCGACCACAACAATAGTGGGCAAAAGGTATAAATTAAGTGAGTGCGGCATGCGGCAAAAGCCAAATGAAATTTCAACTTGTAACCCTAGAAGTGTGGACGACGACGACGACGACGACGATGACGACGACGACGATGGTGACCACGTTGAGGACGCACCGCACCGCATTATAGCGCCCTGGGGGATGATTGCCATGGTCGAAGTGCTCCGTGTTGCGTTTCATTTTCTTTTTTCGGTTCCTAGGCAGTTTTTCTTTGTGTGCTTTTTGTTGTTGGTTGGTTGGTCCGCTGTGTGTTTTTTTTTCTTTTCTTTCCTTTTTTTATTGTTTTTGTGTTGTGCGTTGTTGTTTCCCCCGCGCTTGCTCCGTTGTTCTTGTTTTGTAATTAGCCATAATTCACTTGCCTAGACTTTGCATTCGCAAGACAAAATGAAGCATAAAATATTTATGCTCTCTCCCCATCTTTTAGTTGTCTCTAACTCCCTCTCGTTCTCACTCATGCTTTGGCTTTCAGTCAGAAACCACCGGAAATATGCAATTTGACGCAATTTGCATGCAAAATACCAAAAGACCAACTCCAACTCCAACAGACTAAACTCAACTCAACCACTTGGACTTGGACTTGCATTGCTGGCTGGATGGTTGGCTGGATGGCTGGTTGGCTGACTGGACTGGACTGGCACGTGGTTGCAGTTGCATTAGGTGATGCAATCATTTCCGCTTCGAACGATTGCAGAAAATCAATTTCCGTTTTCATGTTATAAGAGACAGAGAACAGGAAAAGGGATATAGAGATAGGGATATGCATGGATTTAAGTTATAGGCATTGTAAGCCAGGGGAAACACCCTTTTGACAGGTATTTTAAAAGTGTGATAGTCCTTCGAACAAAGGTTCAAAAATGTAATTACTCTGTAGAGCTGGTTAAAGTTTAGTCTCTGTCGGCCAGCATGCCGCAAAGGTGTGGCCAACAGCAGATTCGATGCGAATATAGAGCAAATGAGAGAAATATCTATGGGCTATCTGGCTATAAGGCAACCGCAAACAGATGGCAAACTAGTTTGTGTTCACGAGGGTAAGGAAAGCGAAATTTACAAAATGCATTCAAAAGTCAAATCGGACACAGATGTTTTTTTTTTTTTTTTGATATGTCAATGCAGTAGTTGTTGGAAATATTCAACAAAGGCGGTCCTATTGAAATAGGAAAAGTAAACTTAGATTATTTTGTGATAGCTTGTTAAACACCGCAATAGAAATTAATGAGTTATAGATAAAAATAATGACTTAAAGCGTCATTTTAATTGTAGATTTCTTTATCATCAAAGAATATTAAAAGTTTTTAATTCTTCGAATTTGTAAACTAACCAAAGATTTTTTGTTTTGAGACTTTAAATGCTATTTTACATTATTAAGCAATAATGCAGATATTAATAACAAAATTGTAATTTATTTTCAAACAAAAAGAAGAAGTTTTGAAATAATACGCGTTTTAAATTATTAGTCAATAATGTTGACTTTAATTGTTATTGTTGGCAATAAGAAGTCATCAAGTCGGCTAAGATAATAATGAAGAATATAAAATATTTCATATTTCATATTTCTTATTCTCAGAGAGAGAGACGAAGCTTTTAAAGTTGGTTAAAGCAATTTGTGAATATCTAGTTTGCATAATTTTTAACGAATTTTTTTTACTTAGTTTCCATTGACCTCTTTTAAAATTAAAACATTAAACATATCATACTGAAAAGTGTAAATTTCATAACTGAACTCAGAATCATTTCCGATCTAACACACATAGATAATGAAGTGAAACCTTATCTAAGTTAAAAGTTGAAGAATTAAATATGTCTTTTATCACATTTTAATCCTCCTCCCTCTTTAATTTCACAATATATAGAAAGAGTATTTTCTAATTCGTATGTTATTTATCAGCATGCACAATTTTCCTGTTAGTTTGCTTGGTTTTTTTTCTTTTTCTTCTTATTTATTTTTATTTTTACTGCTTTTTTATTTTTATTTTGTTGTTTTTTTTTTTTTGGCTTAACATTGCAATGGAAACCTGTCTTGGCAGCAGCAACAACTACAACCAGCAGCTGTAAAATTAAACACTAGACACGCACAACACACAACCAAGCATATGGTGGTAGCCTTCTGGCGATGCTTATCGCCAACTTCTTTTCCAGCATCAACTTCAACTTTAGGACCTAGCAACCTCAGCAGCCCTCCCCCTTCACCATCCAGCCATCCAGCCCGTCCACCTTGTTGTCCTCCTTGTCTCCTCAGTCAGCTGTAACTTCTTGCTGTTGGCATAAACATTTTCTTTTCATTAATTCATAAAGCATACTTTTATTGAGTGGCAACACATGAGGCAACAACAACAACAACAACACCAACAGCAACTACTACGAACAGCAAGCAACAGAGGCGAAAGATCTGAGAGGGCGACATAGGGCGGAGGGCATGGCCTGGGCATTAAAAATGAAAAGAGCGACACAGCAACAAAAAAGTTGCAGTAATGGAAATTGTTTTGAGCAAAAATTACTTAACTGACTTGACTGAGTAGCTGTGGCTGTGGCTATAGCCACATAGCGAGAGGCAGAAGGAAGAGAAGCAGGAGGTGGAGATTGTGTTTGGGGCACGCTTCGTTTGCCACAGGAATGTTGTTCAAATAGAATCAAAGTTGACTTGATGTTCTTGATAATATTTTAAGAGAAATGCCGCTTACTTGCTACTGCTGATAAGGAGTGAACGGGTCTTGAAAGTTAGCTTAGAGATGATTAGGTTGGAATGTTTTGGGCCACAAGATAAGAGGGGATATGATTACTTGAATACTTTTAAAGAAAGTTTTTATTAGTTTCCTAACTTGTTGTGCTCTTCTCATTCCGCTTTCCCTTAGATATTTTAAGTTGGTTTTCTCAACCAATTAATTCGTAAAAGCATAAAGAAATTTTGTTATTTTTAGTATTTTGTTTTTTATGTCCAGTAGACAAGGGGAGAATTAAGAGTTCTGTTAATTGAAATGTTGACTGCTAAGGAAGGCCAATGTCTCGTGGTTTTAGGTAAGTAATTGTTAAAAGATTTTCAGTAGACATTGATTAAGAATTGAAATCAGTTGAAAAATGTTTACTAATTTTAAATTAGATCTCTCAGAAAATAGTAAAAATTCTAAAAAGTTTAAACTTCCTAAGCAGTTCGTTAATAAGCTATTGCAAGTAATTAAAATCTTTTCCATTTTTATAATTTTTAAAGTGTCTTTAAGTCATCGAACAGTTTTTTAAAACTAGTTTCTTTGAAATTGGCAAAAAATTCTAGAAAATTCAAACTTAAGTTTAAGCAATTTGCTAATTTAATTTAGGCCCAGGGCAAAATTCAAAATCTATAATGCCTCCATGTCCAGTTTATTTGCACTCGCTCTTTAATCTATAGACTTATTCTATATTAAAACCCCGATTTGGTATCTATTTCACCTTAGGGCATATGTATGTACAACAATTGAGTTCCATCTCACATGCTATTTACTTTGTGCCTTCTCCTTTACTTGCTTGCCACTCTTTCGCCTTTTCTTTCTCTTTGGAACAACAACTCCATTCCTGGTGCCATTTCAATCTCGTTTAACCTCATAAGCTTAGGCAAGTTTTCCACTCCGGTCTTACCGGAGGCGCTTCACGCTTCCTCCCACCGCCAACAACAAACGAGAGACTAAAAACTCCCTCATTGTTTATCTAACAAATACAACAATTCCGAAAACAACAACGCACAATGTTTATTTTGATTTGTTTCCCACTCCATGCGATTCACCTAGAAAGCAGTCTTCCACTTTTCCGACTTCCTTAGCCCAACCGAGCCCCCCCCCCCCCCCCCCTTTTGGGACCTTATCTTAAACTCCATGCATTACACTTATCTATGGTACGAGCTAAGGCCACATACGGCGTCGTCCATAATTTTGTTTATTTAATTTTTATGTCATGTGCCGTTTTGCCGCTTGTCGTTTGGTTTTGATGGACGAACCCAAGTCTCTTGCCTCTGTCTTCCCCCTCTGACTCGTTTCCCATCAACGACCTCATCATCATCTTCATCATCATCATCATTGGCAGCATCAACGACGGGAGCAGGAGTAGCAGCAGCAATAGCAACAGCATCTTCTTGAGCTTGCTGCTCCTGGCATAAAGTTGTCATGCTTCAGTTGTTTGATTGCCTTTGCCTGGCTTGCATTTGGCCCCAAGGCGGCGGGCGTCAGGCGGCAGGCAGCAGGCGGCAGGCGATGGAGGCAAACTCACCATTGCGAGCCAAAGCATTTCTGATATGTCGAGTATTCCCCAGTCAAAATGTTCCTTATTATTTCTCAATTAGAGATGTGCACACGATTCCATTTATCTTATCGATTATCACGATAAAAGAACACCCATTTCTCATTATGGATTAAAAGCTTTATGGCCTTAATATAGAACATTGCATATCAATTTTCTTCTTAGATATATTTGACCTCATTTCGGTTTCTCAAAAGTATATATATTATGTTTTATAAGAACTAAAAGGCTTGACTATCCCAAACGATCGAATTTTTACTATCTAACTTTTGAATAAGCTGGATTAAGGTAATTTAGTACCAAGTTCTCTCATTAGCAGATTTTACTTATCACTATGGAATTTTATACCGAATTCTCTCATCTCTCTAGGATTGTAATAACAAAACACAAGTTGCGAATTACAACTAGATAAAGTGAAAAAAGGAAAGTTCCCCCTACAACTTATCTTTTCAACGCAATTTTGTTGGTTAAAATTAAAAGTTTTAAAATTCTAAAGAAATTTCTTGACATTTGATCATTGTTATATTTGTAAAAGGTTTTATTCGGTTTGATTTAGCTTTTTTTTTGAAAGTTTCGTAAATATCTAAATTGCTAAAATTTTCAAAAGGTTATCGTATATTATTACTATTGCTTTCTACTTTCAAAACAAAGGACTATTAAGAACTTTCTTTGAAATTTGAAAAGTCAATGGTTGTTAGTTGCGATTCTATATGAATTTGATTATGGTAGCCGCATAGGTTTAGAGAAGAAACTCCAGTTAACTATAAGACTGATAAGTCCATAGCAAAAGCTAAATAAATTATATTAAAGAATGAATCAATTTCAACTACCATTACTACCAATTTCAACCTATGCGTATTATAAAGTTGAAATTGATTCATTCTTTAATATAATTTATTTAGCTTTTGCTATGGACTTATCAGTCTTATAGTTAACTGGAGTTTCTTCTCTAAACCTATGCGTAAAAAAAGAGCAACTATATTTTCAGTGTGTTTTCTTTAAATTAATTTACCTTTCCTGCAATATTTTCTACTCAATATTGTATTTATCTCTTACAGAATTCTTTTATTTTATTCCTTATTTAAATCCTTTCTTTCTACATATAGAATATATTCTTCGTGTCACGCAATCTTCTCTAATGCACCTAGCTAGAGGATAGACAATTTTATTTTCATTTTCCATTTGAAATTTTCGTTCGGTGTTTTTTTTTTTCTTTCTCATTTTTTTTGGGTGTTCTCTTCATGCTTTACCGTCTGCACTCCACTCTCTGTTTCTCCTTCATTCTTTCTCTCTCTCTCTCTATTCCACTGTTGCTTTTCTAATTTTAAAATCGTCTTCAAAATGTTGTCTACCCGGGCGCGTTGTTTACGGAAGTTTTTTTTTTTTTATGTTCCCACCTCCGTCTCTTGTCCCTGGTCTCCTTCTCCCCTGTTTTGTGGATGGCCCATCGTCTGAGTGCATTGCCATGTAGTCCAGCAACTTCACATCATTGTCGTCGTCGTAGTCGTAGTCGTAGTCGTAGTCATCGTTGTCTGCTTCATTCTTGTATCTTTGTATCTTTTGCAGTGCTGAAGTCAACTTGTTGTTCAAGTCAATGTCGTTCCAACGTTGCCTGACTTTGTCGACAACTGCGGCAAACTTTAATTTAAAATCTATTAGGCAGACAGTAAGTTTTGTTGTTGTTGTTGTTGTTGTTGTTGCTGTTGCTGCTGATGTTGCATCGTTTGTTATTAATTGATTTCCTTATTAAGCTCAAAACAAAAGTGCAGACTAAGTATATCTTTCGGACTGAAACTTGTGGAGTTTGTCTATGGCTAATTAGAATGTGATTAAAAATGCGTCTGCCTGCCTTCACTTCCCCTCTCCCATTTGACGGGTTCACAAAAAGTTGTTGTTTTTTTTTTTTTTTTGTTGGCCAAATAAATAACTTTTTTACGAGTTCAACCCCTTTAACTCCTTTCGTCTCCTTTTTTTTCTGTTTCCGGCATTTTCTGGGACAACTAAATCACTTTACTTCAACCCGAAGAAGTTGTCTGCGGTTTTTCTAGGTCTCCTCTGTTCACCTCACTTCACTCCGCGCTCTTTGATTCTTGTCGGTGTTTCCAAAAGTCATTGGAAATGGCTTAACACTTGACTATTGAGTTGCATAATGATTGAGTGAATTGAGAGATAAGCACGATGAAAGAAAAAAGAGACCGCATAAGAGGCGAGCACATAGGGAAGGGCGGGCGGTTGGGGGCATTCACCGGCTGGCTAAGTAAGTGATGATTAAAGTGCTAAAGAGATCAAACAAACAAAGAGGAAATATTGCAAGTGCTTTAAGCATAAATACATATAGATTGGGATTCAGGGAATAAAAACAAACAGAATCACCGGAACTCAAATATATATAGACAAGCAAACCCTCAAAGTTAAGATGAAAAAATAGGATGGGGAAATAGGATTGGGTACAATGAAGTAGAAGTACGTTTCTATCTATTTAATTCTTCCAAGTAAAAGCCAATCGGATCCCTCTTGCCCATTCTTAGGGTCATCTAGTTGGGAATCAGACTGAATTTCTCTCTGAATTATTGTGACGACTAATGTTCTGATTTCAACAACTAAAGCAGTATCTGCCTATCTCTTATCTACACAACAACTGATAATTAAGGATTATTCCTCTGTAAATTCCTTTCTCTGATAGGATAAAAAGCTACTCAAATTCGATTATGGCATAAATATTTTATAAAACGGAAACTAAAAGGAATATTTAATAAGCTAATTCAAAAAGGGCAATCTTATGGGTGAGACCTTTCAAATTGGTATTTCCTTCCAGTTGTTACTTAATTATTTAAGTTTACTACAATTTGATGCAAAACACTTTCAAGAACAAATAAATGCTTTAATTGACAATTGACTGAGCCTAAAAATTGGCATTATAAAAACGCATAGAAGACTTTCCTAAACTTTCTTTGCTTTTCTCTTGTCCTTAGCTCAGGTTTCAATTTCTTTTTTCCACTTTAGAATATTTGACTTCGAGTGGAATGAGTTTCGTAAGAAACTTTATCTATACATTTATTGCACAGCACTTTAGCTAAAAGCCATTCAACTATCCTTTTTTGCCTTAAATGTCCTTACGCATTCTTTGCTTATTAACTTGATAGCACTTCTTCTTCTGTGTCTATTACACATGCATGACAAATAGACATGAGCAATATATGTACATACATATATATATACATATATCCTAAAGGCACACTATAACTAAATCATAGACATAAAGTGTCTCTCTCTTTCTCTCTCGCTCTCAGATTGTTTACTCAATTTGCAAACCCTTTTGGCTCTAATATGATTTTGATTGTGTTTTTGCCTTTACATTGACTTCCTTCCTTCCGCCTTGTGATTTTGTTGATATTTGATAAGGCCCCTAAAGCATTAAATATGCTAAATATTATTATAACAACAATAATAGTATGCCAATTGCAAAGTAGTGTTCATTGTTGTATGCACTGCCTAGTTGCATATATTTTAATTATTACAAATTCAAAATTGATAAATTTTAAAGAGCATTTCTTTCTTGCTCTCCCCCTTTTTTTTTTTTTTGACTCTTGCTGAGAAACGTTCAATGAACTTTGCTTTTTTGCTGTTTCATTAATGAAATATCAGTTGCCAACTGATTAGCATTTTTGTCGTCGCACTTTGTGTTAATAAAAAGAAATTTTTATATAATAAAAACAGCAACAAGAAAAAAGAACACTCGCGTCAGTCGAAATGCAATTTAAATTTTAATGTGCTGCCTTTTAGTGCATACGAAAAAAAAAAAAAAAAACCCAATTCTGCACACATGGCAAAAACGCTATGGCTATGGCTATGGGGGGGCGGGGAGGCCATGGGGGGCTATGGCAATGGCTATATGGCATTTCATGGGGAGTATGGGGAAGTGCTTCGGCAATTGCATGCAATTTCAAGCGGCAACTCGTTGGCTGTTTGCCCTGGAGCCAAACATGCTGTCCCATCGTAAGACCCCATCCAAAAAAAAAAAAAAAACTAACCAGAATCAACTCACGCACTGCTATTTTTCCCTTCAGCTCTCTTGATTCGTTTTTTTTTTCGCTTTTTGCATATGTATATACTTTTTTGTACATTTAATTTACTTGTTTTACTTCACTTTTTTTTTTTTTTGGAATGCCAAAAGTTACACACGGTATGCAACTCATTAAAGAGAGCAGATATATAGTAGATAATCGAACCAGACTTACGCCAAATGTAATGAGACACGAAAACTTGTACAAGTTAAGATTGTCACAGAAGATTGCCGTGTGAGAAACTTTAACGCTGATCCACCAGTTTAGGAAAATTATCATATGCAATTTAGTTTTTCCCACCGTTACTCTTGTTGAAGGCATCAATCCTGCTGCGGTTAGAGATACTCTCATCACTTGCTGCTAGTGATTTCCGTTTCTCATACACACACACTTTGGTTTTGACCCACATTCAGTTGCCACACCTTCTCAACGTCCTTCTGCTGTACGCCTTCTTCGGCTTCTCGGAAGCTTCAAAGCCATGGTGGCAGTTCTAAAATCAGCTTTAGCTTCAATCTCTAGCCATGGGTTTTTGGCTCTTGCCACGCATTAATCATGACAACTCTGCCATGTCAACGTCGCATCGTCGTTCCTTCTTCTCTGCGCTATCCTCTGTCCATCCTTCGTGCTTGTCGCCATGCAAATCCAACAAAACTGTCACTAAATGTGCGACTTTAAGCACTCTTATCCTGGACAGAAGAGGGAAACTGCGCTCGGAGTTCTGCTTCTGCTTGGCTTTTCCTCTTTCTATGTATATGTACTTTTTCCCCCAGTTTGTTTTTTTTTTTGGTTTGGTTTTTGTCGCCTGTACCGTCAGCCGCTTCCTGTTGCAATATTTCCTGGGCGCGAGAATGTGAGAGCAACGCAAAAGTTTTTCTTTCTCAGCCCGAAAAAAAAAAAACGCATGCACAACCCAACCAAAGCAAGGCACACATCATACACATCCGTTTTTTTTAAGCTCTTTGCATATTTCACACGGTAACCACAATGAATACTGCACAGTGGTTAAAAACTAATTAAACAGACCATAAGATATTCATTCGATGGCTTCTTTGAAGCAAAAATCCACATTAAAAGCTTTAGCTAAAGATACAACTAGAATTATTATTTATTATTTTTGCTTTCATAATCTTTAGATTAAGCTGCGCAAGCCTGACCATGAAATTTGAATAAAAACTGACAATAAGCACTGTATATATCCTTTGATAAGAGATATAAATAACAGTCCTAATACTTCTAGAAGAGTTGTTGCAGTTCTTTAGAAAAAAATTGTTTTTTAACACATCAACCAAACGATCTCAGTTTTTTTTAACTTTTAAGTTTACGTTTCCAAATCGACTTTCCATTCGATTCAAAAAAGAGAGCAGAACTTGTTTGACATTTTATTACGCTAAATAGACTTTCTTATAGATTCTCCGCTGTCTTTTCTTGGGTCTCGTAAGCAAACAAACATAATGGTAAAAAAGTTTCAATTATAAACCAAAAGTATTATAAAAATTGTTGCCAACTTGAAGGTGGGATTAAGGCAAAAAAAAAAACCTAAATCGAAGTATGAGCCAATTAAGATCTGGCCATGGTAATATTTATTAAGAACAACCAAAAATAATACTAATTGGTAGTCAACCTTTTTTTTAAGAGAACGAGTCCCACAAATTGTTTGCAGAGACAGAAGAGTTCTCACGATTGGCTAACCCTTTATGCAATTCTTTTTTTTCAATTCTTTTTTTTTGAGGCGAACTTTGGCATTGAACTTTTGATTAGCATTTGAAGCAGTGTGCAAATGGAGCCATGGTCTGGCCAAGTGAAAAATAGTGTAATTTCCAACAGCGCAACTCAAAAATGCAACCCAGAGCCAAAGTTAATTTGTAGCGACGGCAAAACAAGCTATTAGCAGGTTGCTTTTAGCGATGAAGACCAACTGGGCGGGTAGTTGAAAAGGGGGTAGGGGGACAGCCAAGAAGAACAAGGGGGGGGGGGGCAACAGATCGGGTCGATGTTCCTTCTGTTGCCTGCCTGCCTGCCTGCCTGACCGCCTTTCCGTCGCCCGTTGTCCGTCTTCACAACAAATGGCCACAACCCGTTTCAGCTGAGACTCTCTTCGGGCTGACTTTGGCTTTGTTTGCCCCGCTGATGAACGTGAGCACGTTGACGCTTTAATGCTCTTTACAACCGAGTCGCAATACATCCCCGCCCGCGCTATACGCCGCCGCTACGCCAGTCCTTGGCTACTGTATCTACGTGTGTGCATGCGTATCTGTCAGATACTTTAGCTTTAGCGCACACAAGAAACAACAACAGCAAAAAAAAACCAGCGCAAAAAAAAAAACTTTGTAAATAATGCTTAACAGTGTGAGTGCATGCATGTCCGCAAATCCCCGTCTCCCCCCCTACGTCTCTATACCGCTCTCGTCCCCCTTGAATGTGCATTCAACATGTCATGAATGAATAATTAGCCAGGCAACTCACTTGGACGGGTGAAGGCAACAAAGAGGGAGAGAGAGAGGGGGAGGGCGAGGAAGAGAGCACAGGGTGGGGGGAAGAGGGGTAACTAGGAAGCCAAATGGCATCACATGGTGGAAAACACGTTAAAAATTTTCTGCTTTAATTAATTTGAGTTGAGTTTGTCGTTGGTTTTGTATAAGTAGTTCGTTCGTTATTCTTTCTAATTTTATTTGATTTTATTATATTTTTATTATACCATCCGTTCATCCTCTGCCGCTTTCATTCCCATCCCCCCACCCTTTCCAGTGCCTGCCTGGCTGCCTGGCTGCTTGCCTGGCAACAACTTATGCATATTTATAAGTTAAATTTCCTCTCTTTTGGCCATTAACGGGGATGCATTTCTATATTTTATTAACCGGAAATGCAAACGTTTTTGTTATGCTTTTTGCTCAACTTATCTATTATTTATGAGAGAATTTCAAATTGTTTAGAATATTTCTTCAAAAGAAACCAAAAGAGACGAAGTACATATCAAACTAATCAAGTAGCTACATTCATCAACCTGAGAACAATGCTAACTAAAAATGTTAATTAATTCAATTAGAATATCAAATGGGCTCTAAAGGTCTAATGCAAAATGCTACAATTTAAAATTCATTACAGGTTTCATCGTTTGATATCAGAAAAAAGTTAATATCCGTGCATAAGTTTTACAAATTCCGCACAGATTTTGCAGAGATTTTTGAGAAACATTTCACACGTTTTTGTTCAACTGTCAACAGGGTTTACATAAATTTACTCCCAATGTCTGCCAATAAATTTGAAATGAAATAAATCTATGTATACCGGTTTTTTGCAGACAAACTATTTTCATAGATACATTAGGGTGACACTTATTCATGCAAAATGTCACCCGAAAAGGTAATGGATTGGAAGCAATCGAGAAGTTATTCCTTCCTGAACAATTAATTTTATTGCAAAGAAAGAAACCAAAATCTATTCATTAGTCGAACAAATCAATGCGCTTTGTGTTCATTAAGATAGCTGAGTTCTTGTAATTACTTGTTATAAATATTGTAAAATGATTCCAGAAATCGATATTAATTACTAATTTGAATAATAATTACTAAACTAGGTAATTAAGTCTTATATGTAAATAATATCTCTACTTTGAATTTTGATCTGATTGGTGAAAATATGTTACTACCGCTTATGCACTTAATTATTTAGATTAGACGTAATCTAAGATCAAATATTTAGATCAAACTTTGAAGTTGAACCCGAAGTTGATGCTAAAACCTTAAAGTTTACATTTTTACTTTTATCGTTTTATCGTCGCCATAATTTGATTATCTGAATAACTTCGAACCAGGAAAATTAATTTGAATTATTGTATAATTTACGTACAACTTTAGTTTTCTAATTTCCGAGACTTAAGGGACCGAGAATGAAGGGAACCCTTCAACATAAATGTGTAAGATGTTCTATACTTATTATAATTCTTATTATTCGCCTTATATGAGTCATAGAAGATTTTAGGTTTTTAGAACGCATCGTAAAATTGTTTTGTTTCCCTTGATCAGACCATATCTCGCAAACCTTCTCAAATTTGGTGGCATTACGCAAAGCTATGACACAATTATTAGAAATGTTATTACAGATTATTCTGATGGGAAAACTCTTATACTAGGAGATGCCTTTAGGTTGGATTCAGACGGATATGTCTATATTAATTAGCATGCAAAAAATGTTGTGTACCTTATATGATATATCAAAAGGTTTGCCATATTAGAATATGTTGTTGTACTTTAACTTATTTTAAATTGGCAAATATAACTTAACGAAACATTTTTCCAAACTTTTCCATTACGTTCTCAGGTATGCCTATAGATTCTATAAAGAAGATTCTTCTTATGGAAACTGAGATTCTATAAAAACCATCAAATTTTAACAAAGCTATTGGAAATGGTTTAAAAAATGTCAAGATGACAAATCTTTACACAAATTTAAGATTATTTAATATTATTCTTGAATGTATCTACACCCAAAATGAATTTTGTCAATGGAAATTGGATATACTAAGTCCAACCCTAATTTGTCTGGTATACGACTATTTTGCACTGTTTTCGTTTTTATTTTTTTTTTCTACTTTGACGATCTTTTCTCTTCGTTTTCGCACAAAAGATTTAAGACTACCTCAATACAAGTTTCGTTTGCCTAAATGAGTTGAACACAAAAGCGGGGCAAGGGCGGTTGAAGGTGATGGCGGAAGGGAGGCGCGGGCGCGGGAGGAGTGTGAATGAGAACGAGTATAACAGGCGACTACGACGAGAGTAGGAAAGAATAAAAAGAAAAAAAAAAAAGTCGTTTAACATATTTTAGCATATTCACACAGAGTGAAAGAGATAGCAATGTTGGGAGCACACTCACACGCACACACATACACACACACATACATATCTATCTTCGTTGTTGTTGTTGTTGTTGTTGTTGCTGTAGCGGTTCATTAGCACTTGCCAGTGACAGGTCTGTTGTTCCCCATACCCAAGCGGCCCCATTCGCCCCCTCGTCTCCTCGCTACACTTCTTCTCTTCCTCCTCCTCCTCCTCCTCCGCCTTCTCACCATTCAACAATTGTCACAACGATGCCTCAATGAAAGTTTATAGCTTTATTGTTGTTCTATTATAATTATTGCGTTGATGTTTTCTACCCTGTATCTGAAAGGGTATAATAAGATTGTCGTATTAGATTAACTTAATGAATTCTTGTGGCCTTCTAAAATAGTAGGGATGATTTTAAGTCCCAGGCCCAGGGTCAATTAGGGTCAGCTGGAGGTCAACTTTCTTCGCCTAGTTGCTGTTTAAGACTGTTTCAGTGTCATTATGTTTATATATTTAGATGTAGAAATTGAATATAAGAGTTCTTGATATACAGTTATATTATATAGTTTCCTTTGGCTTCGCCGAAATTCATTATAGAATGAATATATACAATATATTTATAAAGTCAATTTGAAGACTTGCGGGGTTCTATATGAACCTTAACCGAATAAAATAATTCTTTGGGAACTTTGCTAAGAAATATGTAAATTTAAATCTTTAAGATTTTTGATTTTGAAGAGTTTTTAATCGAAAGAAAGACCAAATGATAAAATTTGATTAAAAATAAATGTTTGTGCCTCTTATGATTTCGTAATTTCCTTTTTATGTATTTATTTACACAAGTCATTTAAGATATTGTTTTTAAAAAATTCCTCAACAGGGCTCCTTTAAAAAATAAACAGAAAAATAGCTAACAAGGTATCGGAAAAGTCGAGTTCCCGCTTAGAAGCGTTTTTCTCTCTCGCTGATTTTGAAAGTGAATTTATAATTAGCCGGGGCTAAACATGTGTTTTTTTCAAACGTTCAATGCTCTTTGTTATTAATTAATGTGGGAAGCGTTTAAAAAAAAAAAAGACATTTATTATACCTATCTCTATATATAAATAACTTGAGTTAACTGAATGTTAAGACCACACATAAGTGGTCCATTTGGATTCAGAATCGAACAAAGGAGGCAATCATTTAAAAATCGTTAAAAAAGAATCATTAAGAATTTGTATTAAGATAAGAATGTGCATAATAATAAAGTAAAAGTTAAAACGAAATGATTCCTTTACTTATTCAAATTGTCCCGCCTCTCATACACCACACACACACAAACACACACACACACAGCCCGGTTCCCTGCCTCTTATACAAACAATATAATAAAATAAAACAACATAGAAGAACGGCAAACAAACAAGAAAAACGGCAACAACAAACACAACCACAACGAGCAACAAAAATTTCATTGTGGCAAAATTTGTTGCTGGGCTAATTTTTTGTCATTTTTATTGAAATTCGCTTTTTCACGCTTGTTATACCCTAACAAGTGGGGCGCTTTTGTTTTTGGTAAGAAGTTGCTCAAGAAATTTTGAATGAATATGATTAATTTGTCTGACACTTAAGGAAATTTTTGCTCGCTCTTTGGAATAAATCTCTTTAAGAATCAGTTTACTATGTGCATGATATTCAAATCTTTATTAGTTATTATAGGATAGATCGATATTATATAGTATATTTAACTTATCTCCAATTCTATTCTCTACTTGCTATTACTTTATCTTATCAATATTTTGGTATATTTTCAGAGCTTTCAGATATTAAGATTTCGAATTTACTAAATCCGATCTTCTTATAATATTTAAAATATGTATAGAATATATATATATATCTCTAAATTGTTATATGTCATAAGTTTAAACTAACATTTAGTTCACTATTTTTGAAATTCTTAAGAAATTTAGTAACCTTTTGATTTCACTTCGCTTTGTGTTCTCCAACTAAAGCTCAACATTTTTTGCACAATTCACTGAACTTAGTAATATTTCAAATTCATAGATAGAATTTCATTTTTCTGAAATCGAATTGTATTACTTTTAATGCAACAATTCTAATATCCTAGCTCCGTTCAGTCTTTTCTTAAAATTCAAGAATAAAATTTACAGTTTGCTAATACAAAGTAGAAAAAAAAATAGATAAATAAATTGTTTTGCTCTAAAGTTGCAAAATAAAACTAATTAAACAAAGTCGTATGCAAATGAAATGTGAGCATGCAATCAAATCTAATCAAAATCAAGTGATTATCTCTTACTCAACACCCATAAAAATTATCATTTAGTGAATTACTTTTAATGGAAGAACCGCAAAACTAAAATGTCAAATGTTAAGTGCATTTGGCACCGCTTAGAATTGTGAATGTAATGAATCGTGATATGTGGGTTTTGAAGCACGACAATTGGTTGTCAAGGAGCAAATTAAACGACACTTTGGCCAATCCAATGACCGCTAAAGAAGAAGTCGTAGTAATTAGTTAACTTATCTATATAGAGAGAAAGAGCTATTAAATTTTGTCATTGTCCAAAAAGGCGAAGTAAAAAGGATTAATTGGCTATAAAAACTTTTGTATATTCGATATAAACCTGTACCTCTGGCTATATTCTCAACAATAGATCTAATCTATGTAGAGCTATAAGTATACCAATCTTTTATTTCTGATATAATTTTTTCTCAATTCTTTTTAGGGTATTAAAAACGTTGGCATTAACAAATTTAGTCCTTAGCCTCTGGGCTTTATTTGTGTTTTCTTTATTTATATTTAATTTGATGTGTCATTTTTCGAAATTGTTGACAAGGCGACGCGGCGCAATGCAATGGTGTGGGAGAAGAGAGAGAGAGGGGTAGGAAGTGGGGCTTGGGGATTGGGAGGTCGTAGCGGGCTGGCAGAAAGAAATTAAGATTTATTGTGGGTGGGTGATGCTGGCCAGAGGCGGAAACACCGCAAGCCATCCAAGTGGGTGGAGAGAGAGAGAGAGCGAACGAGAAGAGTGGGTGGGGCAGCCCGCTGCATGAGTAGTCAATTTTTGAAACTCTCTATAGCTGTGTGTGTGTGTCTGTGTGTGTGTGTGTGTGTGAAGGTTGTCAGACTATCGATTTGACATGTGAAGGTTTCATCAATGCGCCTTCCCCCCGCCATCGTTGTCGTCGCCTTCGTCGCCTGCATATGGACAATGAACTTGAAAAATGTTGAATTTAAAGCGAAAGATTTTTGTATTCGACTTTTTTGCAATGTTTATTTTGAATAAAATTGATGGCATCGCGTTGAGTGGGTTTCATTGATGCACTTGAATGAGACATTCATGATGATGATGATGATGATCTCAAAACTTTATGTGTGAAAATTTAAGCATTCTTAACTTAAAACAAAATGTTGTAATTTAAATTCATTTTAGCTAAAAAAAAAATAAATTTGATTTAATTAACACAAATTTGCAGCTTAAGGCGTTATATAATCTACAAGTTGAACTGCTAATGACCCAAACAAGAAACTGAAAAAAAGAAGAATTGTCGAAATGTTGTAAAAGATTTTCTCGAGTTATTACAACAATAATGCCCAGAAACGTTGAAAAGCAATTAATTATGGACATTAATGACAGAGAAAAATGTAAAAGAAGGGAGAAGAGATGTTGTGATGAGACTTGAAACCAGGAAGTTTTTGGTTTCTGTTTTCTAAACGATAATGAAAAACAAAGTTGATGTTGACCAAAAACCAAGTCAAGTTTAAGTTAATTTCATGCGTTCAACTGGTTTACCACCCCGTCATCGTCTCTTCACTGTCTCCTTCTGTCTATTTCTTTTTCTATGTCTTTCTGTCTGTCTGTCTGTCTGTCTGTCTATATATTTTATGCGAGTCTCAGATAGTATAGCTTTTTATTTCGCCACGCTAACTACCGCACAGCGTGCATTTAAGTGTCGAATGCATGCAAAGTATCTGCGAGTTTGTATCAACGAGTTTGTATCTGTATCTAGACATTCAAAAACAGCCGACAACTAGACAACAAGACTAGCATGCTAGCCAAAGCGAACTGCCAAACAACCAGCATTCAAAGAGGCGGAGGCCCGACCCAACCTAACGTTTTGCTTTTTTAATAGGTTTTTCTCTGCCTCAAGCCAAAAACTTTGCTTAAACTGACTGACAGACCGACAGACCAAAAGACCGAAAGACCGAGAGACAGACAGTGAGCGCCTGACTTACTCACACACACGCATAGGCAAAAGTATCTTGTAGATACTTTATCGACTTGGTACGCTCTATGCTTAATTACAGTACGCCATGCGCTTTTGAATTAGCTTTAAATGTTGCTTGTACATACGTACGTATACCGTATACTTGTCATAAATTATCAGAGAGACATGCCATGTCAAAACCATATCTATTCCAACATATAAATTTCGATGCTCAGCAGAATAAGAAATAATCGAGAGGATGGATTTCTGCTTACTACAGATAATCTAATTAAATGATATGTCTTTTATTTCATAGAAAACTTTTCGGTTAAATAATGAAATTCTCTTTATATTTGCAACTGAAGCTCAAGCTAAGGACATTAAGATTTGCATTCACAAATGACTAACCCCTGGGATCATAATGATCAAAACTCACTTTTCCTTTAAACAAAAGTTTTCTAAAACTATTTGTAAAACAGATTTCGTTATCAGATAATCAGCTGCCAACAACTTATTGGGACCATTTCCTTCAAATCATCAAATATCATACTTTCAGCTTTGCCAAAAAGTTGATTAATCCTTTCGAACTTTAAGTCAAACATTTATTTAAGATCAAACCGAGTTAGGGTCTTGTTGGGGATCTCAGACGTCGGACTATCATCCGTTTAAATCTTAACTGGCAGTTTTATATATTATGGAAATACTTTTCTTGACTTCTTTTTTAACCTCTTCTTCCAAAACATACAAAATCTATAACAAACTAATTTATATAATAACCAACCAAAAATTAAGCTTCTGGCCCTTTTTTTGATTCCGATTCCCAGGAATTTGGTCAGAAACGTTATTGAGATCGGTTATCGCTTTTGATTTTGGGATTAAATCGGATTAAAATTGTTAACCTTTTAGTCAGTAGTCAGAAACTTAAGTAATTGCAATTTTTCTCCTTAATACATCAAACTTATAACTTCCCAATATCTTATAAAAATATAGAATTTTTTAATTCAGATTTATTCTTAGTTTCTATGGACTTTTTGCGAACCCGACATATTTTTTCCGAACCCAAATCAAACTTCCGACATACCAAAAATCTATTAGCAAACCGAAACACAAACTGTTTTGCATACCCCAACTATGTAAGTATCTATATATGTATATTTCTGAATAATCAAAACGATGTCTCCTGCCTCTTTTCATAACCATAACTGGCAATCATTACATACATATTGACATAACAATCTTTAAGCAATTTTCCAAAGCACTGTAAATGTTTAAACAAGTTTTTCGGCTTCTTTGAAGTTGAATACTCCAAAATTATAATATGCAAAAAGCAAGAAGAAGAAAACAACAAATGGAAATGAATGCATTCAATGCAGATAATTTGTTGTCTTGAAGAACTGTCGTAATTCACACAGACACACACACACACACACAGTTGAAAGTTAAGTTACTTTTTGGATTACTTTGTTTTCCTTTAGGAAGTTCATCCAACCGTCTTACGTCCCCTACCCTCGGCCCTCACACATCAATCGTCCGATACCTGTTTTCTTATATCTGTGATATCAAGAAAGAAGGGGAAAAAAAAACACTTAGGCAGAACTTTCAATGAGTGAACAAAGGAAACCTGCAGAAATACAACAACAAAATCTGAAGAGTCACAAACAAAAAAAAGCAACAAAAATATGGTGCCCAACCGAGTAAATGACTCACCTGAAGAATGCAACTTAAATGTGTGTAAAGTGTGATGGAGCTGTCTCCCAAAAAAATAAATAAACTGGGTAGGGCTTGGTACTACCAAAAAAGATCATCGAGTGCCGAGGATCAAAAAAGCAAAAGACAATTTTAAAGATTTTTAAAATTCGCTAAGGTTCACTCTCACTTTTATTTACATTATCCGTGAGTCAACTAAAAGTAAAGTGCCACAACCGCAAATCAAATGGGGGAAAAAAATGGCAAAAGAAAAAGCGACAAAAATTTGATAGCCATAGATAAAGTCCCCAGAGTCAAGAAGCCGCCGCCGCCGTTGCCTCTTCTCTCTCTCTCTCTCTCTTTC
The DNA here is from genome assembly GCA_024703675.1 of Drosophila nebulosa. Lineage (NCBI taxonomy): Eukaryota > Metazoa > Arthropoda > Insecta > Diptera > Drosophilidae > Drosophila > Drosophila nebulosa. Next base: position 6,556,022 of record CM045725.1, on the reverse strand, counting down.
TCTGGGCTACAATAAATTGGATTCCCGTGAATTTGTAATGTGCGCTCAAAGAAACTTCAACAGAAACAACAGCAACAACAACGACAACAACTAAAACATCTAGAACAACAAAAAGTAACATCTACAAATATTGTGTTGTGTTGTGTTTTTTGTGTTGTCTTGTCTTGGCTTTTAACCGTGCGCTTATAGTAAAGCATAAAGTCGGAGAAGAAGTCCTACAGATATATGTATATGCACATATTTTCATAGGAAAAGGCCAAACTATATTGTAGGTAAAGTAGCAGCAGTGCGGGCAGTGGAAATGAGACGAGACAAGACAAGAAGGCAACATTCGAAGCTTGCATAGAGCATAGAGCTTCAACATAGATACATATGTAAAGTAAAAGTTCTTCTCGTTATTTTATTTTCGTATACATATATATATATTCGTTTTTTTTTATTTGTTTTTAAGAGAGAGCAAGATCCAAGTGTTACCAAGAAACTGTCAACAATTGTACACGTTAAGAAATTATTAGAACAGAAATTGTTTATAATTTAAACAGAGAAAACGTGGCACAAATTGCAGCTTAAGTTGGGAACATAATCCAAAACAATATTAAATATTAGTGTTAAAATAAGCTATGAACTGTTTTTTTTTAGATTTTGTTGCTCAATTTTTTAGTTTTAAGATTGCCTTTAAGTCCTGTTTCTGCTCAACAAATTAAGACTACATCAGCAGCAATATTCTGAAGCTTAAACTATCGAAAAATGCATGGATAAACAACTATTGAGTTATCCTTCTTTGAAATATTAGAAACCTTTGACAAGGTCTCAGTCGCTGCAAGCCCCAAAATGTCTAACATCTAAGTGAAATTTAGTAACTGGAACTAAATATGAAAATATCAAAGAAGGTAAACTGGGCATGCCGTTTTATTTTCTCTCTGCGTTACAAACATCTGAACCATTTTTTAATAACCTCTGTAAGAGTATAACAAACAAACTTCCCATTTCAAGATAGTTCGACTTTCTTAATAAAGGTGTCAATGTTCAAATTTAAGCAGAATGTAACAAATAAGATAGGCCAACAATTTCTAAAAGACAAGCTATGAGTTATTAGGCGTCTATTCTAGTCTCTTGAAGAATTTTGGCAATTGTTGGTCTAAAAAACCAACAAAATTGAATTAAATCTGGGCTAAATCTGTACATATCAAAAAAATCGATTTCTTTTGTTATTATTTTCATGTGTGGATTCCATTTGAGTTTGTTGGTTTATTTCTGTCAGTGTAAATGTGCCGCTTTTCTTGTCTTATGTGTGTTGTAAGTAGTCTGTCCATCAGTCAGTTGTAAATCCGTAGCACACACACACACGCACACACACATACATACATACATAGAGACATAAAAGTGCTAACTTAATTATTTAGCATGCGAACAAGAGGCAGCAACAACAACAACAACAACTTGAAACTTGGCAACAAAGAAAAGCCACCGACTACTTCTCATACTTTGGCTACTTGGTCGTCTCGTTGTCGTTGTCTTTGCCTTCGTCTTCGTCTTCTTTAGCCAAAATCTCAGAAACAACGTCGCGAAGTTGAAGTTTTCAATTTGTTGTTGTTGTTTTTTTGAATTTTTGCGTTTTTCGTTATTGTTGTTGTTGTTGTTGAGTTGTTATTTCATTTTTTTTTTTTTTTTTTTGTTTTTTTCTCCATTTTGTTGTTAAGTAGATTTATGCACGTCTAGCCTGAAATTATTTGAAACAAGTTTAAAAGGCATAAGGCCAATCTTCAAAGAGGCCCAGGCTGGGGCTGGGGCTGGAAACTGAAGCTGAGGCTGATACTGAGACTGAGACTGGAGCTGAAGCTGAAGCTGGGGCACAGGCGTCTCTGGTTTAGGTTTAGGTCGCAGAGACCTCAGGTAGAAGGGCGTTGCAGACCTAAAACCACACGGCATATAAAAAATATATATATATTGTATATATGTACATACATACATATAAGTAAGTATATACAATATCCAACAAAAACCGAAAACACATGTAGAGAGTCAGCAGCGACAGCGACATCGACCGACCGTAAGGCTAAGGCAACGGCTACGGCTACGGCGACGTGCCAAAGATACAGGTAAAAAGATACAGATACAAATGTATCTTTCAACTGCAGTTTGGCCCCCAAAAACGTCTCCGACATTGGCAAAGTTCAAGAAATGACCGAAAAGCTGCCAGCCAGCCAAATGCCAAGAGAGAGAGAGAGAGGGAGAGGGAAGGCGAGAAGGAAAGAGATACTTCACTTTGGTTACTCTTTTGTGCTGTTTCCACGAATTTCACACTCGCTTTTGATTATGATGATGAAGGATTAAGCCGCCGCCTATAAAAAGATACACACTAAAAGATACATCTACTACATTTAGTTTATGACACATTCACCGGGTAGCCAAGTGGCGCCATCTATGGTTTGTCTTGGTTAACTCTCACACACACACACACACACCCCTGCACACATCCTTTTTCTCCTCTAATATTTAATCAAGCGTAATGTGGGCGTTGCCCAGCAAAGCCCTCCCAAATGGGGTTTGAGTCTGTAGCAACCCTTTTTAGAGTGACTCCATTTCCTTTACCTTTCCACTTGACTTTATCAATGTCCTTTATGCTCTCTGTTTTTTGCTCTCCTCGGAATTGCGGTTTCTCCTACATAGAGCTCTTCAATTGCATTGGTCAACGCCCTCCAGAGGGAGAGGCAAAACCAAAAAGCTGACCCTGCCTGACATTCACATTGCACTTGAGTTTTGTTTTTTTTTTCTCGTTTTTTGTGGGGCTTCCTTCTTATGTGTAGCGTGACTTGGCAGGTTGAAAACTACTGTGGCAACGCCTTCCTTCGATCATTTCCAACATATTTACAACTCCATTTAATCTCAAATATATCTCAGCTCTGTTTTCTAAGCAACGGAAATGAACATTAAATATTTTCCACGAAGGAACGAAAGGTCGGAAGGGGTTCAGAGAGAAAAGGGCGGGGGGTTGGGGGTGTCTAGATAGCCAGAAAAAATTAATTTATTATGTTAACAATGTGGGCTAAAAGCAACAACAAAAGTTTTGTAATGTTTAAACCCCGGCAATTAAGTGACAGAAATTATCAACTCAATGGGATCTTCACATGTTTCTTTTTTTTTGTTTTTTTGTTGTTGTTTTGGGGAGTTTTTTTAAGGTTCGGACACGGACACAGACAGAGTCATGGCCAGGGTTCGGGTTTGTGTTTGGGCCTGGTGGACTAGTTAGCAGCTAGTCCCCGCCTTTTCAGTTGCTGTGTGTTGCGTGTTTAATGACATTATGATTAAAATCATTTTGTGTCAAAAACAATTGTCGCACACACTCACATATGACAAAATAAAGCAGCCAAGGACCTAAGCTGGACACAAGGACACTTGTGACGTGACCCCTTCCTTTAGTTCATTACAATAAATTACAAAAAAGGATGGACAATTTTTCGATTTGCTTGTATTGTCATCCGTTACAATTAGGACGCTAATGAGCATTTCAATGTTATGTATATAAAAAGGGGCTTACATGCAATTGGCCATCCAAGGATGACATGCTTATAATTGGATACATTGTGCGATGATGACATGTTGAAGGGTGTTTTAATGAACACCATGTCAAGGATTAGCGCAACCTTGTGATTAACAAATCAATGCCCAGGTTCGTTCACTTGGCAACAAAGACAATAAACACAAATTATTCAACTGACCAATAGAATGTAATCCCATCAATGATATAAAGATAGCTAGTTTCATTCATATTGTAGATATAAATCTTTGCTTAGACATCAATGAAATCCATTTAATCTTCATATGAGAATAAAAAAAAAAAACAAAATAACTTCCAACTTACTTGTTTATGAGTAGTAACTATCTATCAATCGTTTTCCAAAACTTGTGCTTACCTGAAATGAAAAGAAAAATATTTTAAGCATTATTTAGAATCGATTATTTAAATGGTTGTTTCTAGCAATCATTTTCAAAGGCTAGTTCTGATGTGAACAGAGATAGAAAATAAAATGCATGAGTAGTCTATTTTGTAATCGATAAGTTTATTTGGTATAAGATCCAATTCTGTACAAAGTCACACTAATTTTGGTATTTTTGTAGCAATAAGAATAAAATGGTAATTGATATTGGCGCTAGTTTAATTTTCATTAAATTTATATTATTATATATTATTGCGAGACGATTCGAGCATTAAAGTCGAATCAGAGGCCAAAATTTGATCATTCGAGCCGGACCAACTGGTTCTTCGAAGCCAACAAAACGGTTTATTCTTTTGAAAACCTCTTATCTGGATTGATTTACTCCATTACTCCATAAAAATCGTTTCAAAAAAAAAAAAAACGAAATTTAAAGTTAGCTCAAGCTTAAGTGAAAACTTTCATTATCTTACATCTTATTTTACCATGATAGTCGTCGTTTTTGAACTAAAACAAAGTTCGACGGAATTGACTAGATCTAAGTTTCTTTCTTTAAGATTAATTGAAATTTAATTTTAGGCAGTTTCTTTGACGTAAATTATACATTCTAGTTTAGTTACAATTCATCAATACATCATTATCAATCAATAAATATTTTAACAACTTTCGGATTAAAGGATTACAAGGAATTTTATTTATGAAATAAACTTTCAGATGCCTGCTTGGCTTTTGGCGTTGAGTAAATTTAGCTTTCAGTCCTAGAACTTTCTGATGTATCCACATGTTAAAAAAAAACATTAAGAAGTCGGAGATTTGATATAGCTGATGACTTTAAAGGCAATATGAAGTAAGAAATAATTAAAGGGAAAACTGAATAATTTTGTCCCTCAAAAAAAAAAAAATATCAATGCGGAAATTGCACATAATCATTAATATTATTAAAGTACTTTTAGCAGAATTTCACACCCTTTTTTCCGTTTTTCTTCTTTTTTTATCACAAGCCCAAGCAAATAGAAAGCCCACAGTTAAGTCAGCAATGTCATTTATAATGAGGTTATCAGGTCGCCAAGGCGTTAGGGTCTTTGTCATGGAATGCGTCATATTTGTTGCGTCTGTTGGCCAATAAGTTGATAACTTTTTTCTCAAGCCCATTTATTGAAATTACAATTTCATTACGCTTATGAAACACCCACACACACACACACTCACACTCATATTGATAAGAGAACTTGAGGAACTTGCCGCAGTTGGTGATAGGCACAAGAAAAAAAAAAAAAGAAACAAAAACTCATTTCCAAGAGGTAGCTCCCCTTCCTGTAAAGACTTTTGTATATGTATATATATTTGTTCTACTCAATGTTTGATTTGACTTTAAGGTCTTGGGCAAACATTTGATAAACTCAAAGCGGGTAAAAAGTTAAGTAAACAAATAAATATTTTCTTTTATGTCGTTGAACTTAAAAGAAAAATAAATAAATAAATACAAAAAAAAAAAAAGATGGTAAAAAGTGCACTAAACATTTGTCCCACTTTGCGAATATTTTATGAGCTCTTTGCTAACCACGCCCACTCAACTTTTGCATTTTCACAAAAACCAAATTTCTCATATATGTACGCTCATCAACATCTTTCGGTTGGACCTTTGCTTGGAATTATGTTTTATTTATTTATTTATTTTCACTAACTACGGGGTTAACTTTATTTTTATTTCAAAACTTTGAAACTTTTTGCCCAGAACCGGTATTTCAATCTATATATAGAGTGCAGCCAGACAGAGGACAGAGGAGATCTCTCGCTCTCTCAGTGTGTGTGTGTGTGTGTGTGTGTATGTGTTTGTCGGTCCAGACACACCAACAAACAAAACGCAGAAAACTAAAAAAAAAAAAAAAAAAAAAAAAACAAAACCTAAAATGTATCTTACGGACACATAAACATGCCGCGCATCTTTGTCTACGTAAATGGCCCATGAAAATGAGACAAAAATGTGTAGAGACAACGACAACGACAACAGCAGCGACAGGAACAACGACAGCAACAGCTTCAAGATGAGACGTGAACGAGGACGACGAGGACGAAAAAGAGGATGAAATTCTGTTTGAGAGAGAATGTGGAGACGACTCAGCGTGATAGTCGCCGTCCTCGACTCGGTTGATGGCACATTCTCATAAAAAAAAAAAAGTGCCAAAAATCGCGTGTTGATAACAGCGCGTGAATTTTTTTTTTTTTTTGCTGCTTCTTTCTTTTGGCTGCCATGGGTCCATGTCGATTCATTTTTGGGGTTAGACCAAAGGAATGAGAGCTTATGTGAATCTTTGTTAAAGCTGTCAAATCAGTCTTCAAATGGGAAATAGCTTTAAGTCTACAAGAAAAGGCTTTAAACCATTTCTAGAAACGAAAAGTGAAATCTTTCGTTGCCAAATTCAATCTAAGTGTTCGCTCAATATGCTTCTTTAATAACTATTTGCTTAATCTATTGACTTAAAAATTGTCTTAATGTTTGTTATGCAAATAATTAGAAATTAAATCACAAGTTAAATTAGCAAGGCAAAAAAGTTAAAACAACAGTTTTAAATATGGCTTTAAAGCATTTTTCCAAAGCCAAAGATGGCCAGTTGAGGACCACAATAGAAAGACCCGTGACCCCCCTTTACCACCAGACTTGATGATCTAAACTAATTCTACCTTGGCTCAAAGTCAATCATGCAAAGGTTTCAATGTTTATTATTCTCAACTCTCTAAATTTCAAATTGTTTCAAAAGTAGATTTTTTAAATGCTTTATTATTGTGTCGAGCGCTTAAAATTCTTAGTTCCTGCCCCTGTTTACATTTAGGTTATCAATTACGATTGTAAAATTATTAAACTTTTGCTTTACAGCTCAAAATTATAGCAAATTTATATATATAATTTTTATTCATAACGCTATCAACATATTTCATTCGTTTAATGAAAAAACAAATGTTGATAAAACATTTGGAGTACTTCCTGGAATCCCATAAAGATTATGCCAATCGTTTTGAGGAATCCAAACGAAGTTATATTTTCTGACTTGATTGCTTTCACGATTTTTGCGAGTAATACTAAAAAGGTAACTAACTTTATCTAATTTAACTAACTGCTTCGGTCACTTTGTATAAATTTCTATTGCTCTCTTAAAATCTAAAAGTAATTATTTCGCTTAATTACACAAAGCATAAAAAAAAAAGAAATATTGATGGGATGAATTGACTAATTATATAACCGCAAAATGTTTATTTCATATGATTTATTTATGATTGCTCAAACATATTTTCATTATTACCTAATACATATTTATTTAAAACCAAAAAATTATAGAAAAGCGCAAAACAACAAAAAAAAAAATGTTTATTATTTATGAAAGTAATAAATTTGCTGCAATTTGCATTTTGTTGTAGTTGCAGTTGCAATTGTTGTTAGCCACTGCCACTGCTTTTGCTTTAAGCGCATTTTAATTAAATTTTCATGTTTAGTTCATTAGCAATTCAATTTACTGAAACTATAGAGAAAAAAAAAACACAACAACAACTACTAAGGAAGATAAAACAAAAGCAATAAAAGCAGCACGAAAAAAAAGTTGCATAATTGCAGCGAAGCGTGGAAATTGCAGAGTCAAGCTAAAAACAAAAACAACAACAAAAACCCCAAAAACAAACCAAAAATGAGCGATAAAAGTTTGTAATTGTTAATGTAATCAACAAAATGTTCATTCTACTGTTTATTTAAATTTAATGCGGCTTTAATTTTGCCCCCACCCCTCCCCCATATATAAACAATCTTCAAGTTCGTAGATAATTACCAAATTTTTATTTGATTTTATTGATTCAAAGTATCTTGAAGAGTTTGACTTTCGGACGCTTGGCTTAACATTTTAATTACGTTTTACTGCCGTGTAATTAAAATGACGAGTTCGATGAGAACTCAATTGAATCGACAAGTGCTGGACGAGGGGTCTCTGAAGTGTGTGTTTGTGTGTGTGCTTTACAATAAGAAGCAAAAACGAATAAAAATTAACAATTAATAATGAAAAAAAACTCTAAAAAAAAAACAGATAAAAAGAAGGTAGTAATCATAGATATAACTCAATCAAGATGATGACATTTTGGAGATCATGTAGATTCAGATGAGTATGGGGCATACCGTGAAAATAAAATTGCAATTGCAATTTTTATTATTTCTTATATTATTTCTCATCTATTTGGAGACCAAAAAGTTCCTATTACTATGAAACTCAAACACAAGTTTAACTTAAAGTGAATTTTAAAGCAAAAACTGCAGAACATAATTCCCAGCACTCATTTTCTGTACATATTGTTTCGACATATTTTTTAGTTTTTAGATGGCAAGCAATATTTCCTAAAGGTCTAGACTCCCGAGAAAGAGTCGCAGATAATCGAGTCTCTTCAAAAAAAATATTAATTTAATGAAGGGAAACCAAAAAAGAATCTTAGAGTTCAAAAATTAAACAAAGTAGGAGAAATATTTCAAAAATTTAACAATTTATGCAGATGACATAGAGAGAGAGTTAAAAAAAATATATAGAAAAGTGCTGCAATAGATTTAGAAACAAACAAAAATATTGTAGCAAGATAGAAAGTAGAAAGATACTAATTAACTCATAATACACACATATAAACTCAATGAAATATTTATGAAATTGTATTATCATATTATTCCCTCAAACAATTCGTCTCCAAGTTAAATGTAATCTCTCTATAAAAACATACTACAACTAACTAGAAAAGTTATTTTTTTGACCTGTACTTCGATATTTGCTGAATTAAAAACTCAGACTAGTGTGTATTCTATAAATACTGAAATATAGTGTTCCTTAAAAATTATATTAAATTATCGTTAAAACGGAATCCCAAAAAAAAAAAGATGAAAGGATATGATGAAAGTTCGTTTTGTGGCAAACCTAGAAATAGAAGGATAAAGGTAAGGTAGCCAAAAGAGATGCACTTCAATAGGTACGTATCTCAGAATGTAGAATGTACTTGAAAGTCATGTTCCCCCCCTTTGATATTATAAACTTTCTATGGCATGATGGCATAATTTGTATAAATTGCTTGTAAAGTGTGTGAAAAAACAATTTGTTAATTTATTGGCAAATGTGCTGAGTGTTATTGGCATTTGAGGGTTTTAGTCACCGCCTCTAAAATTGGAAAACGCTTTTTTTTGTTAGTCTTTTTTCTCTCTCTCATAGAAAGTCTCTCTCTCTCTCTCTTTCTTTGTATTGTCATTTTACACTTGCTGTAATTAACTTTTAATTAGTGTATACTATTTGTTCAATTTATTGTTTCCCTTTGGCCAAATTCTTGTTGTTGTTGTTGTTGTTGCTGTCTCTCAGCTAAATTAGATATAATTTACAAAATTCATTTATTTATACAATCAATTTGATTTTATATTAGGTAATTACAAATGCCATAGCGACCGACCGACCGACCGACCGACCGACCAGCATCACAGTTCGAGACCGCAGAAACTAATTTAACGCGTAAATGATGTACGGAAAAATACAATTTACAAATGTTTTTATATTTAATTTTTTTATGGTTTTAGTTGTAATTTTTTTTAGCCTTTTTTTTTGTTAACACATTTTATGTTTAATCAATTGAGCAAGTACACAAAAAAGACAGCTGCAATTGACAATTTAATTTACAATTCGATTGAAACAAATGTGAAAATGACACATTTTTTATACGCTTTTTTTTTTAGACAATTTTTTTTTAACTATTTTGACATGTCTATCTATCTGAAATGGCTATTTGAGGCTCTTTAGAGATATAGATACAGGAAATGAGCTCTTGATTCGATTCGACTTACTTGGAATAAATTGAGTTTTGTTTTTAAATCAAAGTATTTAAAGCTCTTCTTTCAATCTCACAAATTGCAAAGAAACTTACTTTAATGGCAAATCACAATTAGTTTTACTCGCATTTTCAACTCTATGCATGGAAAGAGTATCCCAAAGTCGCTGTGTTAAGCTAAGCTTATGATCTTTCGATTTTTTGCCATTGTCTAAGCCGATTATAATGGCTTGTTTAGAGTCTCAGTTTGCTGTTGTAGTCGCTGTAGTTATTGACTGCTTCCGACTTGGCTTTTTGTTTTTACTATCTATCTCTGTACCTATGTATTTGTTTCCTTCCTCTCATTCCACCATTCTTCTCTCACACACACACACACACACACACACATATGTTTCTCTTTCCACAAATTAGCCATGTGATTTTCGCTTTTGCTTTTTTTTCTTCACTTATTTCCTTTTCATTTGGTTTTGCAGTCACACTTTTGATTTTGAAAGCCTCTTAGTGTATAGATGTATGCGTGTGTGTACATGTGTGCGATTGTGTGAAGAGGCGTGAGTCTGTATACTTCATGGTCGAATGCATAAGTAGAACACAGAAAGGTCAAGGTCAATGTCAATGTTCTTATTATTTAAGGCACCCAATTCAGAGTTTTTGTGTTAACAAAACGTACAAGAATAAATATTAAATTTATTTCATATTTAATGTATTCAATTACTTATATTCCTCAATAATCGAATCTTAATTATCAAAAAAGTTTCAAAAATGTTTCAATTTTACAGCAGTCTAAGTAAAAATGTGTCTTGCCCTATTAATCTCCATTAATCCTCTTAAAATCATTTTAAGACCTCATTTATTAAGTACATCAAGAAAAATCAATGTAATTTGGCAAACATTTTCATATTTTTCTTGGACAAAGTTGTCAAAAATAGACAAAAATCTTCTAATGATCATCTAGAACGCTCTAGCCAACATTTTTAGAAAATGATAGCCAAAATAGAGCCAAAAACTTATCCAGTTTATCTCTTTATCACAATTTTTACATCATAAATTTACAAAAATACAAAAATTACAAAAGGCTTCAAAAACAAACTCAATAATGAAATAAAAATCGATAAAAGAATTGCTAAAAGTATCTCAATTTCAAATTAAAGTGACCAAAGTACTTGAAACTCATTTCAGTACTAACAAGTTGCCAGCATTTGCCAGCCAATAAACCTAATGATAGCCTACAACGATCACCGTCAATCGCATCAAGTGGCATTCATTCCATTTCCCTAAATCAGAGTCTCTCAACCGTCTCTCTGCCATCCCTCTCTCTCTCTCTCCCTCTCCTTCTCTGTCTCTAACGTAACGCACTTCCAGTTTGGAGAAAAAAAAAAAAAACACTTGCAACGCATCAACTCGCAGCGGCAATTGCACAGGCAACATACATAATTGCCACATGTGCCACAGAATTGAGTTCGACTGTCGAGGCTTATCACCACAGGCAATGGGTGGGGTTGGGTTGGGTTGGAGGCATTTGCGGTGGCTAGACCGCCATTTCACATCACTCATACGCCATGTTTGTCCAGTCGATGCTTAAAAAGTTAATGACTAATTTTCGCTGCCTGCAAATGCAAAATGCAAAAAAGCAAAAAGCAGCAACAAATGCAAATGCAAAAGCAACACGATAAAAACACAAAATGCCTGACATGGTCGGCCGTCAGTTGGTTTTTGGACGCCTGTCTGGCCAGTAGACGCCTCACCAAAATGGGGGCTCCTGCTGACGGTAGGCTTGTTGGCTTTACAGCTGCATTTTTTGCCAGTTGTTGCCGTTGCCGTTGCCATTGCCGTTGCTGTTATTTCAGCTGCATGCTGAACCAACAACAACAGCAACAACAACAACAACAACAACAAGAACAACCATACCGACTGACATTATAATTAATGAAAATTTTCCCCAACATTTTCTGCATGTCTGTTGATGTGTGTGAACGTTGCAGCCAAACTCTGCCTATCATCCTCTTCAACGAGCAGCAGCATCATCATCATCATCGTCGTTGTCCTTAGTGCTTTTGGCGTTCTAATATGATTTTGATTTTGGTGGCCAACACTAGAATGCCATTTGGGGTTTTTGCAATTTCAAGTAAAAAAAAATAGCTGGACTTTTGGCCAAATTAGCATAAATATATGCATCTAAATTTATATATCGCCCGCCATATGCATATGATGATGGTAGTAGAGATCAAATCTTTGCAAATGACTAATTTCAAATGATTATGAATTCTGCATGCTAATTCCCATTGATTTTCGATTATAAAACATTTAGCTATTCATCAATTTGTCAGTCAATGCAATGAGATACTTAGCCAGATGGCTTAAGAAACATCAGCAGATTTGATAAGTGAAATGAGGAGAAAAGATCTATTTAACATGTTTAGCGTCTAGGGGAGACGTTGATCTAGATGACTGGCTTCGCCATGGTCTTCATATCGCTTTGCTTTAATTAATCTACAAATTACAAGACGTCTCTCTCTGAAAGAAGCACTTTAATAGAAGATGCACATATTCTGATCCATTTTAGTATTCAGGAAATGAAAACTCACAGAACAATTCAATTTGTGAAGCCCAGCGACATCATCAATGCCCATTGAAAAATATAAAAATATATTAAGAAACTCTAAAAAGAAGTTTTAAAAAATTAAAAAAGTTCAATTATTAACTTCTTTCAGTGTTGTTGGCAACATTAAAATTAGATTCATTAAATAGTTTCAACTTACTAATATTAATTTAAAATAGTTGAAAAGAGTTCTTGATTTCGAAAAGCTAAAAGAGGCCGTCCATTAAATGTTTTAAATGAAAATATTAAACTGCGCTTAAGTAAAATAAAATTAAGTTAATTTTAGTGTCAGTGACAGCTTCATAATGAGAATATTTCTACGTATATTTTGGTTCAATAAACTTGAGAACTATTTGGGGGATTTTTTTATATTACATCGAATAAACTGTAAATGATTTCCTTTTAATTCTGCAACACAAAACAACAAGCCAAAATATTTTGGTTACTAAATATTTGAACTTTGTTAATAAATAAATAAATAATTTGTTTACTATTAAAAATGAACTAAAGTTTTATATTTTTTCAAAATATTATATTAGATTAGTTTTTGGATTAGAATTATATCCATCAACTATTCGTTGTTTCTTTTCTTAAATTAATTTTTTTAATATGATAATAGAAAACGGTTACACCATCAATATTATATTATAATATATGTAACTTTAATTCTTTAACAGACGATCCTGAATCCAATAAAAACCTGTTCAAACTAGATCAGGGAAAGATAATGGAGAGATCTATTTTAAATGTATAAAATATAAATATTGTTGAGATTATTTATTTATGAGCAATAATAAATTCAATTGAAAATTGTGGCCACATCACTTTTGGAGATTTCATTAGAATTGTTTCTGTTGGCAATGCAATTGCATCCAAAAAGGGAATATTCATCTTATCCAGTAGTTGGAAAAATATTTAGATGCTTGTTTCTTGGAAAGAATTTGAATGAACTAGAAGTGTGGATCATCTGTGACCCGATTATAGTGAATTTATGGTATATCTCTCTAAAAACCGAAACCTACACTTTCATCTGCTGGCTAAAACTCAATAGAAGACCATTACAATTGCATAATTTCCGTCCATATGAATGAAAGGTCAAATGCAATTATGTAACTAATTTGCAAGAGTGTAAAATGTGTAAGCTCTTATGCAATTAGTCAATTGACAGGTGAATCAACAATTTTCACTAGTTTTCCATGCAATTTATTTATGGAAAATGCTCCATTCTCCTCTCTATTCTAACCCAAATAGGCAGAGAGAATGAGAAGCAATGCATAATAGTTGGGTCTAGTTTTATGAGTTTGCCTTCTTGATTTATGGCCCCAAAAAGTCGCGCACGTTTTTTGCCTAACTCTGACGCCGCTAAAACCGCCCACCTCCCTACCGACGCCCCTCTCTTTAATGCCGCAGGCATTGCCATTGTTTGCACAGAGAGACAAAGTAGCGTGCGAGTAAGAAAAACAGCAACAAATTTTTGCATTCTACAATTGCAAAATGCATTTTCCATGGAACGTAAATAGAAGCTATTTAGCAAAATGTGCACGAAAAACAACAAAAACAAAAACAACAACAACAACGACGACGAGAGCAAAAGCAAAAAAAAAAAACGAAAACACACAAACACAAAACACATCCAGCATCCCATCGAAAAGATACAACAGGCAAACAACGGTATATAAAAGTGGGCGTGGAAGGAAGGGTAAAGCAGCAGGAGTGCAGCAGAGAGAGAGAGAGAGAGAGGAAGAGAAAAAAACCTGGGGGGACCTGCTTGTGGCTCCGTTTTGAGGTCAATGTACAAAACATGCAGCCAGCATTTATTACGACTTAATGCGCTCCGCTAAGGGGCGGCGGCGGTGACGGCAGGCCATGGTGTTTGGTATGGATGGGAAAAGATGGGGGTAAGGGCAGCGGTAGGGCGTTGGGGTAGAAAGAATGAAGCATGCCCATGCCAATGCCATCCATCCAACCATCCATCCACTAAGCGGGTAAGTGGGGATCCCAGGGAGGCCGAGGCTCTAATTTCGTGTTTAAACTGCTTTTCACACACAGCCACACCACACATGAGAAAAGGAGGAGGAGGAGGAGGAGAAGGAGAAGCAGCATCATCATCAGAAGCAGCTGGTTTCGCTTCTGACTCTCTTTTCTTTTATGTTTCTCTCTCTTTCGCTGTTTTAGTCATAACAACAACAACAACAACAACAAAAACGGAAGAATGCCTAAAACTAGCGAGACGAACTTGTTATACACTCGCCATTAGAATTGTAAGCAACACACACTAACACAAACATACTAGCTTAGCTTAGTCCTTTGTATCCTGTCACAATTCTATTGGCTTACACAAAAAGACTATTGCATACTTTTGGTTAACTATTATACATAATAAAGCAAGCCATCAATTGAAGTCAACTGTGGCGTTTTAGACTTTAAAGTCGAATTTTAGATCTAATAAATTTAGATCTGAACATCTATAAAAAAAAAAGTATATAACGCTACTTGCCTTAAAACTTAAGGCTTAACCTTTGCCAAGTTTAACCAAATCGAAGAAACTTTCTTCATATTTTTTTAATACCTAAAAAGGACCGCCTTCAATTTGATTATGGTTAATTTATAAATGTTTTTATTACAACTACCGATTAGTTTGCCTTTGGTTTCGATATTTTCATCAAAGAAATAATTTTTTTCATCATTGCTTTTAGTAAAGTATTATCATTGAAACATTGATTGTATTCAATTTAATTGATTGATTGTTATGGCACATATAAAACAAAAGATAAACAATTTATGGCAATATATAAGTTTTGGTTTCTACAATAAGAGAAACCCAACTCAATGGGAATGGGAGAGGAGGATCTCTATGGTCTAGGTCTTTATGTCATTTTCATTTAATTTACATTTTAGATTTTTCATCTTTACACATTAAAGTAATTATTTGACTTTTCAAGTGGATTCCGGCAGAAGCAATCTATTACAGTACCTTGCCGCCGGTTAGAGTAGAACAACAAGCTAAAAATGTGCATCTTGTTGAAACAAGTGGAAGAAACCCAAAAAAGCAAAGCCAACGCAAAGATAGAGGCAAGGGCCAAAGGGCTGACAGCAGGAGGTGCAACAAAACGGGCACAAAATGAAGTGGAGACCACAGAAGGCGGGGAAGAGGGCAGTTGGTTTGAGCTGGCAGTAGCTGGAGCAGAGCATGGAGCATTGAAGACTGTGGGGGATTGTGTGGCAAGTGGGGCATAGTATGGGGATCTGGGGACCGGCAACTGGCGACTCGACTGCCAACACTTGCACGACAACAACAACAACAACAAACTGCAGACTATAAAAAAATTACAATGAAAAAGAAAACATAAAACAAAAATAAATAAAAAAGGGAAAAGACAAAAAAACAAAAAGGGGGCAAAAAAAACAACAAACCAAGTATGAAAACAAAAGCACATTTTCAATCTGGCCAAGAGTCATGGCAGAAACGTTAGCTGACGACTGCTGCTGCTGCTCACTATGAACGAGGGGCGGCAGTAGGCAATAGTGGCGTGTATAGGCGTGGCTGCTAGTTGGCAACACTGTGGCATCTACCAGAGATATTCATAGCGGAGCCTAGAAGCAGAAGGAGGAGCACAGGAGGGTTGGCAGCTGAAGAGAAACTTGGTCTACAGTTTTAGGCTACTTACAAAATCGCAAATTTTTGTTGTTGTTGTTGTTGTTGTTGGCGGCGTTGCCCTAAATTAGTTAGCCCACCCGAACATATTCATTTTGATAATCGAGCGTAATCGCCCAAAGTCTGTCGAAGGCGTAGCTATCTCAAAAACCGGAAAAAAAAAGAAACCAAAAACCTGTTGCTCTATCATAACACAAACCAAAGGCGAAAATTGAAGCAATTTTGCATACTTTGGCGAATGTTTATCACGCGGTTTTTCCTTTTGCCCAATTGATTGTTGGGGAAAGCCGCAAAATTTTACATTTTCTAAGATTAAAAATTAAGTATTTGTGAATTCATCCAAACAACAAAATATGTTTAGACTGATTAAAGTGTTTTTACCACAAAATGTGCACAATTCCTTTTTTTGTTTTAATTATTCATTAAATTTTCACTTCCTATTTGATAAAGTGGTGCAAAAGTTAGCTAAATGTTATACATAATTCTCAATGGCAAATAGAGACATTAAATTTGAAGGATGAAATCGAACATTTCTCGTAAAGCAAATGACAATTCAGTCGTCTTAAATAAACGAATGAAATCAAGTAAGATAAAATAAGGGGAAACATTTTTTTATATTAAGTTTCGTACATTAGCCAAGAACGAAATCTACTAAATTTTTTCAAATTTTAATTGCAGCAATTAGCTTACTGAGAGTTCGTACTATAAGCTCAACTAAATGAAATATTATAATACTAAATTCAATAAAGAAACACTTAGGAAGAAACTATATCAATTACATATAAGTACATATAATAATTTAAATAATACCATCTCGTTCTTCCTCTCAAGCGTAGATGGAAAGATACGCTCTCTTGATATCTTCCTGTATAATTTTGTAACTTTGCCTGTAAGGAGATGCGAGTTAGTTCTAGATCAACCCTTAAAGTGATCAGATCAATAAAAACAATCAATGATACCTAGAGCCAATACAATAAAACAAAGACTTATTATAATATTCGATAAACTTCTTTGTAACTATATGTTAAAAGATTATTGATCCTATTAAATCTGTGTGAAACCAAACCAATCATTTTCTTGCTTTAACTGGCCCAACTGGTAATATATTCTGAAATTTCTGATTCAAATTGCAAATCTTCTAGGATGATGTATGATACTTTAAATATTTATTCTACAACAATAAGTAATACATTTTGATGAAAGACGTTTTATATTCAAATGTTATAATTGTGACTAATAAACGTCTTAACAATTACAACACAAAATGATTCTGCGAACTTTATTAATTCATAATTATTTAGCGCTCATATATCATTGATGATTCAAAAACAATTGTAGGAAATTATATGGCATTCAAGTATTCATAAAAACAAATTTAACTTAATGGATTGATACAGAGATTTCTCACATATAACGAAGAAGGATTATACTGGGTTATAATCGATTCTCGATTGAAACTGAATCCTTTAATTGAATTTGCACTTAAGTTGTCACACATTTGAACAAAAATCTTCGAGTCAAGTTGTCTCTGGCTAAGAAAAAAAAACAAAAGCTGACAAAATGGCAAATAGCATTAAGAAAAACGCCAACAGAAAAAAAATAGATTGACAAATACCAAACAAAAAAGTAAAAATATACAAATGCTGCAAAAGATACAATTACAAATACAAATATCGAGCAATTGCAAGTTATTACATTACTTTGTACACTTTCAACGTCATCAGAGAGTCAGGCGAAAAAACAAGAAAAGATGCGAAGAAAAAAAAAGAGAGAAAAAAAAAACGAAAAGAAAAACACAAAAAATTGCAGTCAGAGTCACAGTCTGACAGTCTTCGACGAAGTCGACTGCCGTTTTGGAGTCACTTAAACGAGATAAATCAACGTGGGCGATTACACAATATATTTTTCTTCCTCTGTGTGAGTGTGTGTGAGTGTGTGTGTGTGTGTCTTAGTGTGTATGGGTGTGTGTGTTTGCATGACTTGGCAAAAACAAGAAAGAAACAAAAAGTCTAAGATACTTTTAAAGGCAAAAGATTCGCGCCATTGGAGCAGTGGGTCGCACTTGGTTGTTCGCACTTGGAAAAATGTGGAAAAACGTGGAAAACCTGTACAAGACAAAAGCCAACAAAATCAATAGCACACACACACACACACACACTGATTATCTGCTTGTGTATGTTTGTGTGTGAAAAATGATGACAAACTGCTTGCAGTCGGTCAGTCAGTCCATTTGTCGTCGCCGACGAGCAATCGGCAGTTGCTTTATGAACAATAATTAAAGTTAAATGCTGCGGAAATAACTACAAGATACAAAAAGTGCTTTGCAATTTGTAGTTTCTTTTTTTTTTTTTTTGTTGTCCACTTTTTATATATATTTACTTTATGAAATAATTAATTTTTTAATGGCTTAGTGCACGTGTGTGCGTGTGTGTGTGTGTGTGTGTGTGTGTGTCATTGCTTGTTCTTGCCAAGATGTTTCATGTTGCAGAAGATGCTGCAATGCAGATGCTTTCAAGGTTCTACAGCAACTAGACATAAGGCCAAAAAACTTAGAGCAACGACTTGCAAATGCCCTATAGAATGCGTTCAATTTGCCACCATTCGAAGTTGAAGAAGCTGTCTTAATTTAGATTTTCATTATTCTATTAAACTTTCTATGTGATCATAGCAATTCATTATGAAAGCCATTATATAGAAATTATGTCAAAAAACATTAATGTACTTCACTTTTTTTGTAATTTTCATTCTAATTTCTATTGCAAATCATATCTAATTCAATCAAGCCAGATTGAACAAATATTTTTCAATTTCCAACGTGATTAATCAATAAGTTTTTTTACCTGTAACAATTAACATTTCCTTCTTATTAAGTTTCCTATAGCTTAGACGATTCCATTTACCAGATCGCCGTCGATATCTGACTTGCCTATCAAATATTTCAAAGTTGGAACCTTTTACAGAGTTTTCAAATCTTGAAATATTAAGTTATTAAGATATCTATCTTTGGTCTGTTTTTGAGCTGGATCGATTTGATAATGGTGATTATAAAACAACAATTCTATGAATTCTATTCCAATAAAATGCATTGCTAATATACCTCTCTCTTGTGTGCAGGGTATACCATAAACAATGACAGACAAGGAAGGAGGTCACATAATGAATAGATAGGCAACTAATAAATCTTTTTAAATTATACAATATTTTTTATAACACTCAATAAAAAGACTACACTTAAATGTAGTCATGCATTAGTTGAGATTCCACGAAGTATTTGCTCAGTTTCATAGCTTCTAGGGAACAATAATGAAAGAAATGATGCAGTTATATAGCTTTCTGTATTATCTTAACACAATTTTTACTTTATAGTCCTTAGAAAATTTTAAAGTAGTTCCAATGTTTAAAAATAAACACAAAATATATGTAGAAGGCAAGAGAAGTTTATTTTAAAAATCTCATTCTTAACTCAAAGAACATTGTATAAAAGTATTGAAATAGAAAAATAAAAGAAAAAACTCGTATAAAACGGAAGTTCTTCTTCAATAGAAGCCTTGAACTTGTAGCAAATTGTAAATTTTAGATGATAAATTTAAACCATACATTTAATCAATCTTAACAGTAATAAAAGAAAAGGAAAATAAAAGTTACTTATATTTGTTTTTAAGTGCATTGTAAAGCATAAAAGAAAACCAATCATCAAACAATTAAAGCGATTTCAAAGAAATCTCAAAAATGTTTTCGAAATTCTTTTTCAACAAAAAAAAAGTGCACCGCAATAACCAATTCTAAAGAAATTAATGAACAACAACCGGAATTCGCTCAAAATGCCATCACATAAAGCACATTAGGCTCATAAAAAGCTACAAAGAGCAAAAACAAATCATTGCTAAAGATGTGCAAATTAAATTTAATGCACCGCAAAGAAACAAATGTGCAAAGACACAAAAAAAAACAAAAGAGGCACACACAACAAAAAATAAAACCGAAAACAAATCAAAATGCGGCCCAAAAAACCACAAAAAGAGCGGAAAAAAGAAAAACAAAACAAATATTAAACAAAACCAAAAACAAAAAAAGAAACACAAAGAGCAAACAAAACAACAACTGAAATTTTCATGTTTCTGTGACGAGACGATGAAAAAATAACAAAAAATAAATCAAAAAGTTCAACGACCAAAAGTTAAAATTATTTCCGACAAAAAAAAAAAAAACGAAGCCAAAACCAATCGACTGAATGCCGACGACGACTAACGAACTTTGCCGAAGCCTCTCACCAGGAGGGGGAGGGGGGTATGGAAGGGGAAAGGGCGGTGTGACGACAGTGTTAAACGTACTGAGAGATACAATATATATATATAGGTAGAATATAGTATTTTAATAGTAGATAGAGATAGCATTTGATATGCACATTGCGTGTGTGGAACAACCGAAACGAAAAACCCCGAGACACACCAACAGCACAACAGCACATCAACAGATACGGATACGGATACTTTGACTCTTATCGATGGGAATCGAGTGTAAAATTTATGCATGATTTGCATGCAACAACAAGAGTAAATTAATTAAAATGCAAAGAGATCAAGCAAAGCCAAAAAATGAAAGAGAAAAAAAAAAAACGCAACATACATATTGTGTAGGTTAAATAGTGGCAACGACAATTAGATACCCTATTTAAAGTTAGGATACAACGAAATTGTTTAAAACATATATATGATGGCAATATCTCTGCCTTTTACACAGATGGCATTAAGCTACCCTGACCATAGATGACAACCTAGCGTATACGTGATTAAGCAAAGATTTGAGAGCTTCGATTGAGAAGCTAAAACTTTAAAGAGTTTTGGGATATGTTTATTATTTTCTAGCTAAAGAATAACAATAACCTCAAGGTAAAACTTAATCGATTGCATTTATGGAGGAAATATATAAAGATTCTTCATATATATGTAGGTATCTAGTTTAGATATGAAATATTAAAATTAAAATTCAATTAAATGAAATTTGTTAATTATGCAACATATTAAGCTTTACAAAGACAAATTCAAAGGAGAAATAGTCAAAAAAGTTAAAATTTAAGCGATATAAATCTTAAAATCGTCAACAATTCGTAGCAAACATTTTGTGATAAAAAATGTTCGATAAATCAAATATTCTTAAATTTTTTAAAAATTATTATTACTCCCTTGGTATTTCTAATTCAGACACTTTAATTAACTTCTTATATTTTATTAATGCCAAAATCATAACTAAATATTACTTATGGACTTGAAGCATACCAAAATGTCGTTTTATTTAATGAAAAAGATTCAGTAATACTAGATATAGCATAGATGAACGATTCAAAGTAGATCGTATTCTTGATCAGGATAGGAATGACGCATAATATACAATATGGGCAACGGTCTAAACTGGAGTACACATTATAACCTAATGGATAAGAAAGTTCGCCAACAGAAAGTTTTAAAGTTTTAAATAGATATTACTCTAATTTTGTTTGTTCCAATATGCTCTTTCTTGACTTATTAATAGAGGGTAAAGCACAACTAACAACAGTAACAACAACAAATCAGAGGCCAGAATGAAACTTTTTGAAGTTTTGTATTGCCACATACATAAAATTGTATGTGATCAGCGCCCACGCGCTATAAATTTAAAAATCAGCAGCAGCAGCAGCAGCAGAGGCAGCTACTGCAACTCATCAACTGATAAATGAACGCATGTTCCGCATGTTGCGTATCTTTCAGATACAAATGGTGGGCTGCAGTCGCAATGAGTTTCATTTGGCTTTGCCTTCTGCCGTTGTCTTTGTGTGTATTTCTTTCAATTCGTTGCGCATTTTTAATGAGCGGAAATTAGTTGGCAAGAATCTCTCTTCCTAATATCTATCTATCTATCTATGCACATATGTATGTACATAAATGTATATGTATTTGCCCCCACCCCTTCCCACACCTACCTATAAGTCATAAATTTTCCAACAAAACGGCGCGTGCCATGTGTTTAGCTTAAATATATTGGTTATTGCCTCAATTAACTGTCAGATAAATTTCATTTAATCGCTTATTATTAGTATGCTCTGCTCGAGAAGTTGATTCTTACCAAAAACAACAAGAAAAAATTTGTTGCATTTCATTTGTACTTTTTTTTTTTTGGATTGTGGCATATTACAATTAGTTGTACATATGTAGTATATTTAGATAGCACTTTTAGCTCAATTTTGGCAAGCAAAGTCGAAATGCTAGAGCTGTCTGTCTAGCTGTGTGTTTGTGTGTGTGTGTGTGTGTGTATATATTTAGCTCAATTTTGGCAAAGCATCTCAGAGATACATTTAGAGATGCATTTCCCTTTTTTAGTGTCTAGATACATGCGCCAATTTGGCTCTGTTGGAAACTTTTAGACATAAAATGAAAAACTTTAGTCATCAGTTAAAGTAGTTTGTGGTAAAACAAAAAAAGAAAACTCGACAAGATTTTATTTTAATGGAATGCGGCAAGCTTTAACTAAATGCATTCTACTCGAAATTTAATCTTCGGTTGGCTTTTGGCTACGATTATTTTGTTTTGCCTTTAATTAACAGTGGCAGTTAGGAATAAAAAATTGTTTATTTTACAACGAAATACATTTTTCTTTTCCCACGGCAAAATGTGTATGAAACAAAAAAGAAGCCGTAAATAACCATTTGCCAAGGGTATTTTGCATATGAAATATTTTTAACTTGCTAAAACAAGCTGCATTCAGTTGCCAATTAAAACTGATGTATACCTTAACTTTAAAGACTTTTAAATAGTTATTTCGCTTTAGTAAAATGAATAGATTTTAAAAAAAATTAAATTACTAGAATTATTTTAATTTATTTTATTTTATTCTGCAACTTTTTCGCAACTGTTTGGCATCTGCAACGCCATCAAGCAAACCACAATTGCGTGGCAACAATTTATGGACCATTAACAACGTTTGAAAATTGTAATAAATTAAACCTTTAAACAAAGTCTTAAATAACATTTAAGTTTAAGGTATTTGGAAATTGCTAGTTGATTTTCCTAAGATGGGAATTCCATAGCTGGAATTAAGGAATTTCTTTAACGATTTTCAAATGCTTTGCGAGCTTAACTTTATTTTCTGCCTATTGTGATATTTATTATATCATATAATATAACTTATTTAGATGTTTGAGTTTTTGAGCATATTTAAATATAACAGATTTTTAATCAATTAATTAACAGATTTACTCTAACCATTTTAGTTTCGAAAATTTAACAAATTATGCAATTTTTAAATACAAATTATCATTTATTCTCTGCTTTAGTTTGAATACCTCTGTGAATCCATCTAACTCCGTATTGATCCATCCTTATATAAATTTATCTATCTATTTCCGATTGTATCTTTCGAACCAAGAGATAGCTATTGATTATCGAATGTATCAACCTATCTATGAAAATATCTGTCTCTCTATGAATGTATCTGTATATCATCTTTATATCTAAGTACGAATGTTTCTTCCTCGTAAAGCCAATGATCGCAAATTTAAAGATATCTATCTATCTGCGAATGTATCTAACCATGAGTGTACCTTTTGTTCTACGAATGTATCAACCTGCCAATGAATGTATCTATCTATATTCTATGCCTCTCTTAGTTAAGTGAAAGACAAATAGAAGAAAATTATATGCCAAGTATAGCTTCGTTTTAACTATTCTCTTTGTTTTATATTAACAATTTACAACTTAAATTATGTATCTCAATTTTCTCAATTACTTTCAAACACTTGAATTCACTTTGTTTCCCTCTTTGAATGCAATATGTGTATCTTTATTACACTCACCTGTCTGATGACTCTGATGAATCGTAACGATCCAGGCAACGTTTCTTGCTGCCTCTTTGTCCTATTCTCTGTTGTTCACCTTGTTGTTGTTGCTGTTGTTGTTGTTGGTGGTGGTGGTGTTGGAGTTGGTGTTGGTGTAATCCTCTTGTTGCAGTCTTTCTGGAGCCCTGATAGAGCTGAGATCGCAATATATTTATATCCAATTTGGCAGTGTTATCTAATAAAGTAGAACCGGAACCAATACCCGAACGTTTAGTGCCCTGAACTATGCCAATGCTGCTGGGCGTACTAAATGGTCTTGGAGGTTTTGGCGGTGGTTTTAGATCAATATTTGATGATGCAGATGACGATGGAAAGGAGGATGCTGATGTTGATGATGAAGCGGATTGTGGTGCTGCTGCTGGTGGTGGTGGTGGTGGTGGCGGAGGAGTAGCAGGTGGTTGCAATGGTGCTTTTATGGTGTTACTGCTGCTGCTGCTGCCGTTGCTGTTGGCGCCAATTGTTGTTAACTTGTTCAAATTGACGCCTTTTTTCAGCTGATCAAACAATGACAATGCCGCATTTGAGGTTAAAGTTTTCTTTGTGGCTGCTGCTGCTGGTGCTGGCGCTGTTGCTGTGTCTATTGTTGTACTTGTTTCTATGGGCGTGGCTTGACACGTTGTTATTGTTGCTGTAGCTGTTGCTGTTATTTCTTTAGTTTTTAGTTTTGTATCCTTTAACTGAATGGCTGACATTTTCTATGGTTGTTATTTCTTTTTGTATTGCTTTGTTAACTTTTTTATTTAATAGTTTATTGTTGGTTATTTAATTGAACACTTTTATTGGACATTTTCTTGTATTTATATTTATTGCTGATTTTTCACACTTTTTAAGCACTTTTTTTCTGTAAAAGAAAAAATGAATTTTCGAATTTTTTGTTGATTTTGCATTTGTTGAAAACTTGTTGTTGTTGTTGTTAGTATTATGATTATTACACTCGTTTCAAATTACTGCACGAGCAACATATCTGAAAATGGTTTTGGAAATTCAATTTTAGGCATTTTTTTCAAAATATGACACACTTTTTTTGCTTCTTTTTCGTTGAACTTAATCAGCAATTTAATTTTATATATATATATTTTTTTTTATTTTTTTTTGGGCTAATAACTTTTTTGCTTGCACTTCTTCTTTTCTTTTTTTTTTGTGTGGGGTTTTATGTTATCAAGTTTTCTTCTTTTTGCTTTATGAATGACGGCCAATTGTTGCTGTTGCTGTTATTGTTGTTGTTTTATTTCCGGTGCAATGTGCTACAAATGAAACGCATGTTGGGTATACATATGTGTTTATACAGATATTTATATGTATTTCGTTTAACCGGTTTTCTTGCTTCTGATTTCATTTATCAAACAAAACGAATATTATGCAAAAATCTAACTTTGAGGAATTTTGTGTTTAATAACAAAAATCAACTCAAAAGTATTATGCATATTACAGTGAAACCTCACACACACGCACGCACAAAACACACACACATTGACACGCCGCTGCCGCCTACAAGTTAGTTAAGTTGGCTTATCAAATGCAAAAGCGGGGGGCCCCAATATGTCTGGGAATCGTAATTATTGTATTGCTCTCCCTTTTGTTTGATTACACACATACACAAACACACACACACTTACAGGAAGAGAGAGTGTGTAAGAGAGAGAGAGAGAGCCCGAGAGATTGTCATCAATTTAAAGTTTGTCGAAATAGACGCGAAATATATTGGCAAACATTGCTAAATGAGCGACCCCTACTCTTGCTCTTGCTATGCTCTGGCTGCAGCTAACGACTGAACCGATACTACTGACAAAACAACTGTGAGTTGGGGCCACTCGTTTTGGGGCCGAACACGCGGGCACGAGCCCCCCACACACGCACACGAATACGCTTGGCCAACTAGAATCGGGCAGAAATCAAGAAACGAACACTCGAACAAGAACGAATGCCGCACGAATAGCCGTACATTGGCTTCGTTCATTTCGGATTCCAACGACTTTGTAGGCACCCGACAAACCGAGCACGAGCACGCAATAGATGGCTGGAGAGGGGTGGTTGGTGCGGTAACGGGTATTTGTCGGCAGCAATGTGCAAGCAAGTCGTCGTCGTTGTCGTTGTCGTCGTCGTTGTTCACTTTTGATTTCTGTTTCTGTGCAGCGACAGCAGGTTTTAGGAGTGCTCAGGAGTGGCACCACTATGGGGGCTAGGTGGAGGCGCTTGGTGCACGGTACAAGGAGAGGGAGAAGCAGTAAAAGCAGCCGGTTGTGAGTTTTTTATACCTTGTGTGCATAGAAATAGTTGGGCATATGAAGATTGCCAAAATGAATGCATGTTGAAGGTAATCCCTTATGATATATTGGCTTGATTATTCATGAATTCGAAGCTTCTTTGCCATGGCTATAGACAAGTGGAACACTCTGTTGCAATTAGTGAAACATTTAGACATTGTATTGACTAACTTTTAACTATTCGAAAAGTTAAGCAAGAATTGAAAAACCTAAAGAAAGCAGCAATTATGTCATAATTGTTTAATTTAATTTCTTAGATCTGAAGGATCACGTAGAATGCATTTAAAACAAGGAAATGAAGAATATTCATTCAATGAGTCGATTATAAGCTTTGTGTTTGGATTAAAACAAATATTAATATTGGTTTTTTGAAAACATTTATAAATCGATTTTCAGCTAATTGCTTTTTGTCATATAATAATCGAAAAGGCAGAACAATTAATTCTGTTAAGTGGGAACTTTAATGATCAATAGAGATATATGTATATCGATAACAGATGTCGTTCAATTTAAACCTATTGACAAAGGGTATCTCAAAGTCGTCTCTTTCAGTTGTCGTTACGGCTTGTTGCGCCACACAGCAGATGGAGTACATTTGTATGCATGCATACATGGATATATACATATACATACATATGTATGTATGTATGTATATTTGAATATTTGGTTTTCGGTGAAGTTCAGCATTTTGCTCACTTTCCGATGCATTTGCGAATACTTTATGTGTGGGTGGTAGATAAATCCACACATAATATAACAGATTGAATTTGTATACCTGTTGATATTAATGTACACATGAAAAACGAAAACCACAAGACAAGAGCCAACGAAATTGATAGTAAATAGTATCAGTTGGTATTAACCAAACCGGTTTGACAAAACAAAAAGCCAACTGTAAAAGAACTGTGGTCTTAGTATATGTACATTTGAGATAGGGAACTATGCGGAAAAAGTGGTCCGAAGAGAACTTGTAAGTAGACTTATAAACATGTCAAGTCCAATCAATCGAGTATCAAAAGTAATTAAAAAACCTAGAATCCATTGAAATAGATTTTTTTTTTATCATATGCCACAGCTGTGCAGATCAAGGCTCATTTAAAACAAACTACAAGTAATACAAAAGAATAAATAGCAACGAATTTTGTTAATTCTGCTATTACACAATTTGCTACTGGGCTTATCAATGAGAATTTACGCTCAGCTACATACATATGTATGTATGTATAGGAATACAAATGTATATGTATTAAACGAGTTGAAATGATAAACTTTTAACACTTTAATATGTATATATTTGATAGCATTTATGAATTAACAATGTATTTGCAAGTTTTTGCTAAACAGTTAAAACATTACTCTAAGTATTTTAAATTGAGAATTGTTTAATTGTTTGTTAGAAATTTATATTTCTGAAATTCTAAAAATCTTGAAACTGATAGACCGTATCTAAACATTCTCGGAATGTGGTTAGTCAACAAACCTTTTTTAATATAATAAATAATTTTTACAAAACTCAAAATAATTAGGCATCAAATGGTCTTAATTATGACCATATTAGTGAAATATCAGCATAGTGTAACTACTTTTATTTATGTATACAAGATACGAAAGACACCTTCCTTATGAAATCGAGGGACTTGATCTTGCAAAATTCTTTAGTGGACTTCTTTTTCTAAGCGAAAATGACTTCAAAATTTTAATTGGATGGCGCAATCAGAGAACTATGACATTTTCGAATTATGACATTTTCATCAGAATCAGATGATCAACAGAGCTTCCAATAGGATACATGCCTAAGGACAAACTTTTGATTGAAACTCTGATTCAAGATATAAATTTTCAAAAACTAGGTTATTCATTAGGCTTAATATAAAAGGATCACCGTAAACCGCTACCCACCTTTTTCTGGTAACAAATCTAAAACTAAACGCAAGACTGACTTATTGATATAGTATGTGTGTCAAAACATTTACAAGACAATCTGCGTGCTACAGCCATAAACAAATAAGTATTAACATTTAGCTACTAAAACTAATTTACTCAATTGTTAAAAGACCGCAGCAGCAACCCCCACGCCACATGAACTGCAGGCTTAACCGAAACAGTAACCGAAAACCCACGCGGCATTACTTCTCTCCACAACGAAAAAAAAAAAAACCAAACAAAAGGCAAAAAACAAAAAACAAAAGTTGATTTCCATAATATACAACAAGCCCAAACCAAACGCACAGAATAAGAAATAGAGATCGCACTTGCTATACCCTTTACGGCATTAAAATGAAATATTAACTAATAAGCCCGTTGTGTAAGAGTAAAAAGAAAACACAAAAAGCAAAGTCAACTGCTATTATCAAATACACTCGCACTCACACTTACAAGAAAGAGATGCGAAATCACGTCATGAATACAAAAGAAAAGAAGAAAAAAAAAATCAAAGCCAACACGTGCTTTTATTAGTTATATGACAAGTGTGAGTAAGTGAGATAGCTGCGTAAAGGTGTGTGTGTGTGTGTAAGCGCGTGCGGAGTAGAGATGTCAGCGTGAGCAATATCAGGCAATTGTTTACGGTACTTACGATTCTGTTAATTGGAGAGCCAACTCAATGCACCTTTAGTGTGCATTAAGTTTAATCCAAATTCAATCAGTTGTTTATGATCCTATCACGCTTTCATACCCAAATATGTATCTGCCTCTTTGTCTCTTTCTCTCTCTGTGCTCTTTGTGATGCAATTGAGAGAGACCATTAAGTGCATACATACATATAAAGGCGTTGGTATTGGTGAGAGATTGTTGCTTTGTTTTTATTTTTGCTTTTGCTTTTGCTTTCCTTGTTTTTGTATATTAACTTTGCACTTTTCGTTGCACCGCAGTATTATGATTATAGAGGTTTTAAATTATTTACATTTTCTATAAGAACTTTGTACACACCTCACACACACACACACACGCACAAACACACAGTTATTTAACCTTGCACTGAGTTGCATTCACTAAATATATTTTTCCAATTGGAATAGAACAATTATGCCGACAAACAGACGAAAACGCGATCTTTGCATTGCGAGTTGCAAAGAGAGTCAAAACAAAGTATCACTGTATTTGTGCATTCGAATGCATTTGCCAGAGCCGAACATCAAACTAAAGAGCTCCAACATCGAACAATTACTGCATTTTGCTACCCTAGAAACACACCGGCACAAGAGACTATTAGACTTAATCGAGTTAAAATGCAAATTTGAAATTTAAGCGCTCCTCCTCTTAAGCACAACAATAAATGAGCAACTCGCTCTGTGTTGGTTGAGAGACTGTTAAGTTTAACAGAGCTACGATCAGCGCTAACAGCTGTTGTAAAATCATATCCGTAAGCTTTTGTCAGTGTGCAATAACTTTCATTGGAAAAAAAATACTGGCAATTGGGCAAAAGGCGCCAATATTTAAAACTTATTTGCAACGGATTTTGTGTAAGATGTATTGAAGTAATAAAAAGATATATTAATAAAATTCTCATAACATTTAAATATTTCAGTTGCCTTAGAGTGAATCAGGTAGTAATGTTGACCTTTAGTTCCAGTAAATAAGCAAAACATACCTTAGAAACTAATTTTTCAATTATTTATCAACGCTCCGATGTTGCTAAAGATTATACCCATATAGCATCGGTTAAGTTTGGAATTAAAGAATAATGTTTAAACTTTTATCTTCTGTTTTTTTTTTTTTAAATTGTCTAAAATACTGATTTTAAACATTTGTTTTCTTAGGAAATAAATTAACAAATATGACTTA
Organism: Drosophila nebulosa; assembly: GCA_024703675.1. NCBI lineage: Eukaryota > Metazoa > Arthropoda > Insecta > Diptera > Drosophilidae > Drosophila > Drosophila nebulosa. Next base: position 6,526,093 of record CM045725.1, on the reverse strand, counting down.
ATTGTAATAGGGGGACGATCATTGACAAACCGTAAAATAAATTAACTAATATAATAAAGGCAAAAATGTACGGTATTTGTAAATATATATACAAAAAAGTAAATGTTTCTGACTTGGCAATAATAACTTGTAAAGTTTTAAGCGCATTTGGTGGGTAAAAATTCTTAGAATAAGACCGCGAGACCTCTTACATTAGGAATTAAAACAAAAATCAAAACTAAAATTAATCTAGTATTTGTCTTAAAGACTTTTGGCAGACTATGTCCATACAGAAGGAGGTAGGAGGCCCTCTTTGCTTGTACCGGGTGGGGTAAGGACCTCTTTGTTGAGGAACTCCAAAGGTAAATTTACCAGATAACCCTGCAAAATTTTGTAAGAATGAGTTATCAGGAGAGTTAATTGGATTGAGATGAGAGCTCACCTGAATTTCATTGGCACGCTTGGCGGCCTTTTCCGGATCAACTTTGGCCAACGGTGGTTCTTCTTGATATTTACGCAAACTGGCAAAAGTTGTGACTGCATCCGTGGGAATGCACTTGAATACCTCATCATAGATCTCAGTGTTTTTGGTGGAAATGTGTCGCCAAGTGCCATGCCAGAATTTATCACAAACTGGATCACTAATATCCAAATCCAAGCGGGATGCACCTTCTTCCAGAAGACCTGCAGAAATCGCAAATTTTTTGAATTAGTTTTTGAAGGAGTTGAGAATTAAAGAAATCACTTTACCCAAATGCTCTTTAAAGAGATACTTTCGCAGACGTCCAGCGAATATGCCACTTGGATACTTTCGGCCATTCATGCGACCATCTTCATACTCCTCATCCATAATGAGGGCTGCAATTTCCGAATCCCTTTTGCCAATCATTGAACGATCGTTGATATTGGCCGAACCACAAATGACCACACGATCATCGACTATCAGTAGCTTGGAATGCACATAGATTAGTTCCGTAATGGGATTATTATTTAGATATGAATGATTCCGTAGACTATGGAATGATATGTAATTCTGGGGCTCCGATATTCCAGCCTCCTTAAGCCGTGTCAAAATGGCAGTGCGACCTCTGCAAGCAATACAAAAAATGAGCAAAATGGTTCTTTATTGGATCTTTTCTCTGTCTGTATCTCTCACCTGGATATGGAGGCATAATTCCAGTGAGTAATTGCCCTCACAGCAATGCCCGTGCTTCCACCTACATCACCCTCAAAGCCCGGCAGTAGAGGCATTATCACAAAGACCCTGAAGGTGCGTCGCTCTCTGTAAAAACCAAATATGTAGTTAGATGGAAGACGCTAGCGACTCCTGATGAAAGTTTCTCACCTATGAGCACGCACAATGCGCTTGAAGAGTGTCTCTCCTATTTGATTTCTCACATTGTTATAGGCTCCTGGCATACCCATGCCCAATTGCATGGTTATAAAGAATTGATTCTCTATATAGACATAATGCTGGGCCTTGGTAATGGTCTCGATGTAGGCATCGTGTATGCTCTGCTCGACCAAATCGCCTTCGATGAAGCCACAACTCCAGGCGGAAACACTGCGCAATAGCTGACAGGTGACTCTCTGCTGGCGTCTTTGCTGCAACTGCTGGAGTTGGGAATTGAGTCGTATCTGATGATAGCTCTTGGGCATGAGATAAGGAAATTTTGTATTATCCCGCAGTTTCTCCAATTTCATGGCATTCCAACGCTGAATAAAATGCCTGGCCACATCCCTGGCTGAGGCACCCACCACACACATGCCCACATCATGCCAGGGCATACGTGGCGTGGTGGTTCGATCTATAATATCCACAAAGGGGGCATTCAAATTCATCCAATCTTTGAGTATGAAATTGGAATAATCTTTGCCAAACCAATATTTGGCCTGACCATAAAATTCACTGAGTATTTGCGCATTGTTGGCCATCGAAGTGGAGGCGGCAGCCTGGACAGCTTCTTTAGTTGTGGCTGTAGCATCAATGGTGTCTATGCTGAAGACATTTTCCGCATTGTCTTCCTCGCCACTTGAGTTGCCGCCACCAAAACGTTGCATAAAGTCTTTGCCCTTTCGCGCCCCCTTCATGGCATTATCCTTGAGGCGATCCAACATATTCTTACGCTCCAATTCGGGTGTGTTTAGCTTAATGCCCTCCAGATCTGTGGAATCTGTAGCCAGATCACTAGAGGCAGCCGATAGTAACTCGGGCATAAGCAGACGATCACCAGGCTTTAGCACACGCAATTCAATGCTATTTGTGGTTCCTGCCACAGGTGGTGAGGGCGCCTGTCCCTTGGCTGTGGTGTCATAGTGGGCATTGCGTGAGGATTTGCGGGAACCGAATGCCGAATCGGCATCATCTTTGCTGTTACTAAAATAGCAATTTGTGGTGCGTCGCGTGCTACCCGATGCTGAGGATGTGGATATGCTGCCCAAATCTGTGAGACGATGATGATGATCATCCCAACGTCCATAGCAGAGATCGATGCCACCAATGTAAGCATAAGTCTGATCAATAACCACAATCTTCTCGTGATGGGCCCACAACAAAATGCCTCCTCTGGCATGATCCGGATGACGCATGACCTGAAAGCTTAAAGAGATTAATCCGGTGGACCTTTTGTGCACTCCATCCAACTCACTTTGATATTCTCATGTTTGGCCAGAGTGGATTTGCTGTAGTAACTATTTATGCCCAAAGCCATTTCCACCTCCTTGTAGAGCAAAACAAACACACGGACTCCCTGCTCGGCCTTGCGTAATAATATCTTATCCAAGCGCCAGTAATCACCATCGAGAGCTGGCCGCTTCATATAGATCTCAGGACTTAGCCACCAGTCGGCTATATAGATCTCCTCGCTGGCCGCCTCAAGGCCATCGGCCACAGCGGCCATATACTGGGCACCATCCACATACCAAGAGGCTTGGGTATTCGCTCTCATGGGAGCATACGACATATGTGGATTGGGACAGGTGAAATCTCTGGCATACGAGTGAGCTGTTTGCTTGAGATACTGCATCCATTCTTTGCACTTGCGGCGTGTCCAACATTTGAGGACAATGTGCCGATTATTCGTAAGAATTTGCAGGCCCTTCCTCATGCCCGTCTGATAGATGCCCGTGGAGACATCGAAACCCTGATCGAAGAGAATTACAGCCCGTATGCTGCCATCGGTGGGTCGTATGTAACCAAAGCATGTCTCCTTCACAAAGAACCAGCGATTCCTCCAAGTGCCGCACACCACATCCGAACAGAAGTAATTACAACGGACGCAGCAATTCTTTTGAAAGCAACCAAAGAAATTGCAACCAGCCTGTCCGGGTCGCGTTGACCCTGTTCTCTTGAGTATGACACCCTCTTTGCCCTTGATGCCCAAGCCCGAGACAAAGGACACATTGGAGACTTCCACAAAGTTTAACTGAAATCAAAAAATCACTTAGATCCAAAGCCCATTGTCTTTAGAGAGAGAGAGAGAGAGATATAACTCACCGTCTCATGATGATAGCGATACAAACTAATGTTCAATAGATTATAAAGATAATCCTCCAATTGCTTAATACGCACAGCCAAATTCTCCACAGTGACCAAACTCTCGGGACGATTGGGAAATCTTGGTAGCTTTCGTTTCTTCTTCTTTGGCTTTCGCTGGCTACGTCGTGGAGTGAAGTTCGCCAATATCGAACTGTGTATGGGAGGATTTGTTATTACCGCAACTGCTTCACTGCTCGAATTGTTGTTGTTATTGTTATTTTGTGGTGGATTCGTGTGCTTGATCTTGGTGTGAGCGGGCAAATCTTTCAATGTGGACTCATCGGCCATTGTGCTAGCTGCCGCCTTAAGAGTAGTCCTCTTCTCCTTGTGACTGCGACTGGGAAAGGGTATATTGAGGGAGGTGCGAAAAAAACTCAATTGCTGATGCAGTGAGTTGAAATGCTTATAACGTCGCTTGATGGTCCATTTAAAGGGTCCATGGGTTAGCTCTATGGTATATCTGGGGAGCAAGAAGAAGAGAGAAAAAATATTTCTTATAAGGTATGTCAAGGATCTCAATAAATGAGCTGCAAATCTCATTAAGAAATGGTCTGAGTAAAGTATTTGTAAGATAATAAGAAATTTCAGAATTAGCACATTAAAACCAGCACGTTTCGACCTCTTAACCTCTACGCTTATGTTTAGCGAAGCGACCTCTTCGACCTCGACCTCTTCGCTAAGCTCATGATTAGCGTAGCGGTCAAACCAAAAAAATAAAGGTATAAAATCAATTGCATTAATGATCGAAAGTTCGCCAAGAATTGAAAGTAATGAAAACAGGAGGAGCTGTTTATAAGCATTTTCAAATGTCTTTTTATCATCGTTCCGATATTTCAGACGCCCTCTAAACAAACATTACGATTGTGTACCACTGTGCCACAATCACATTAGAAAGCCAATAGACCAGGGCTTCTTAAACTGTGGGTCACGAGACTACTGAAAGGGCGTGTTATTGTGTTTTATTACGACCGATATCCCGTGAATGTTTCCAATTATATATATATGTGAAATAAATGGGTACATATTCTTTAATCCTTATTTTATTTACATTGTAAAATAGTGTAATATTACATCTACATCTACGGTTAATATATATATTTCATTATATGGAGAAGGGGATCATTTAAAAGAAGCCCTGCAATAGACGATAGCTTTACGAAAAAAGGAACCAAAACATGAAGACACTGCTTTATGTTCTAGAGAGGGAGATAAGCAGTGTTTTCTTTGACCTTTATCGTAAGAATGAAATAGTTGGGCTCGCCCGCTTTGCCTTTCAACCGGCCCCAGCTAAATGCTTATCTTTCATATAATTTAATGCAATACTGAAAAGTGAAAAGGAAAATAACCATCGAAGTATATTTTTTTTCATATAATTTATTCACATCAAAGAACAACGTGTCGTATGCGTAATATTTATCATACGCCAAGTGTACGCTTTGTTGTCTATTTTTTCTTACTAAGTAATCAGTTGGTCCAGCTGCTATATTATAAGAAATTTTCTAAGCTTATCGTAAGAATCATGTGATCTGAGAAAATCAAAATTTCTAACTTATGTTTAAGCCACAAAGAAGACAAAATTGACTTTAGAAAGTAAGAAATTTTACTACGTGGTTCTTTTTTCGCGTAATCGTTTGTTGAAATATTGAAAATGGAGAGAGACTGAGAGAAAAAGGGAGAGAGAGAGAGAGAGAGAGGGAGGGAAAGAAACTTTATTATTGCCTTTGAACTACTTGGGAATTACACGTGGATTAAGTCGAAAAAAAGTACAAAACATACAAAAATAGCTGGTCATTTTTGGAAACGAAAAGTAAACGATAAATTATGAATCAGACGAAATGTACTTAAACTGATAACAAAAAAAAAAAAAAAAAATAGTTCCGAGTGTACGGGAAGCAAACATAACTTTTATCAAAGTTCTTTCATTAACACTTTAGACTTTAGAGGAATTCTTTAAAGCTTATCATACTTACAGATTGGGATTGAGCAAATGCGTTGTGACCGTCCGATCCGTATCAACAATTCTCACATGGATCTCACGTCCGGGAATAAAGACCTTGCGTTGAAATGAATTAAACTTAACACTGGGCCCATAAATGCTGGTAAATGGTATCTCCTGTCGTATTACAACACTATTCTCATCATCATAATATTCCTCATCGTCATCATCAGTCTCTTTGCGTTGGACCAGAACAGGTTTGTCACCCACATTGGATAGAATGGTCACAGAGTCCGGAAATTCAAGCGTTTCATCGAATTCCGAATCGACCAGGGAGAGTTGAAATTCAGGTAAACAACGATATTGTCGTTCCTGCTCCTCTTCCTCCTCCATCTCCGCCACCTGATCCTCTTGATCTTCATTGACCGCCTCATCGGGGCAATCCTCGAAGACTTCATCGTTATATTCCGCCATGCTGCGATATGTACGGGGAGTCGAGTGATTGGCATAAGGTGGCAAAGCTGCATCGGCCATGGCGGCACCTTCAAATTGTCCAAAGAGGTAGGAATTGTCTAAATTATTCTCATAGCCACGATTCACATAGCCAACATAATGTGTTGGCCTATAGACATCATCGGTAGGGTGTTCGGCTGCAAGTAAATGCAACGGAAAAGAAAAGAAACTTTAGTTAGTTAGTTACTTTATCAATGTTTACTCTTCTGCACTTGCTTAGTTCAGTTTTAATTAGCTAAAAATTGATTTTGTGTTTCTTTTACTTTGATATCATTTATTTTGGTTGATGACTCAACCATCAAAAAATGGGCATATGCATTTCTTCTAAAAACAAACAACAATTTTATATCTTGAATCTGCATGATAACTTTGGTCATTGGACATTATATGATCTAAGAATTATGTCTAGCCACTCCCTTAGAGTATTTTTGTTTTAGTCTTAAACATGTTATAATGAAAAAATATATTCTATGACTCATTCTCTTCATTATCTTTTTGAAAAAATCGCATTTTGTGAAAACGTTTATCTAAAAGTTCTTCTGATAATTTCCAAAACGTTGTTAAACGTGAATCGTTTTCGATTTCTTTATAATTATTATTATTGGTAAAGTGATATACAAAACTTTTGAAAATGAAAACCAGTGGACAAATTTATTTGCTATCAGTTTCCATTGCAACGAACTTATACGGAAACGGAAACAAGAACAGGCCAGATAAACTTAATTTTTTACTAAGAATCGGAAGACTACTTTGTTTAGCTTTAGACTGTCGGCAATCAAGAACTTGTTCATATCAATTTAGCAACTTTTGAGTAAAAAAATTTAAAATCTGTTCTTGTCGAAAAATGTGCCAATAATTTAGTTTCTAAATTTTAAAAGCTCTAAAAGAGTTTTTAATTAATTGAACTTGTGACGGGAATCACAGATAATGGTGATTAGAAAATTGGAAATAGATCCCATTATTGTCTGGCTAGTTATAGGACTAAGTGTAGCCGAGTGAGTTTTGGGTTTCGTAGACTTTCCAATTTGATTCTGTCTGAATGCTGAATGAATTCTGTACCAAACGAATGACCAATCACGGCGAGAGTATTATAATAATCTTTAAAAGAATCGCTATCTTAATTCTAATTCTCTGAACTATTTTTCAAGTTTAAGAAGTTTAATAAACTCTCTGTGAAAATTAAGAATCATTGTTAAGAGTCAAAATATGAAGCTGACATTGTTTTACTTGAATAGGTTAAGATTAATAAGAACAAATTAAATTTTTATAAGATTATAGTACATTTCAAAAAAACCTTTAAAAAATTGCATACAAATCGAAAAACTATTTCATTTATGAAGCTTTTGTGGAAATTGTCGTGCGAGAAGATTGTTTGAGGTCAATAAAAATTAAATATTTTTGACGAAAATGTTAAGAAATTTAGAATTTGTCATCTTATGATGATTCTAACATCTGCAAAATTAAACTTAATTAAAAATTATTATAAATTATGCAGCTTTAATTAAAAAAAGCTAATTAAGGTTTACATTTTCACTAGAGATCTCTAATGCTTAGTTCGAAATCAATTAAATTTTGTAACAATTTACTTATGGGGGTAAGTCTTTGTTGTAGACTTTATTATCTTTAAATTTTGAAAATTTGTTTTTTGATCAGCTTCTTCCTTCTTCAATTTGATCAAGTTATTATAAATAATCATTTTAAGTAATATAAATCAGCTACAAGTTAGCAAAGTTATCACATTTGACTAGTCAAGATAATGGAAAACCTGGCTAAAAACTTTTCCACAATGGAATAAATACATTTCTCTGCTTTCTTCTATTTATTTGAGGTCGATTTGTAAGTAAAATCGCCTACAACACTCTTCCTTAAAGTGTTTATTATCAATCACTTATCACTTTTGAGTACCAAAAATTATGCAAACAACTGGGAATGCCTCAAAAGTTACGTCACCAAGTCAAGTTGTTTTGGCTCTGTTATTTTGAAGTTCACAATTTACAATTCTTTGTTGAAAACTTGAACTGGTCAAGCACGTGTAATGTGCAATAATTAAAAACTGTCAACAAATGGTCAAGGTCTATGTGCATAAATCTGTAAAATTATATCATACATAGTATATCATTGCCCCACATGAAATATGCTCATGTTGTGTTTTAATATTTTCGTTTTTTAACACAATTTCAGTTTTGTTTTCTTGACTTAGGGAACCCCATATTAACCTTGATCATTAGTTGGAATTGTGTCTTGATTAAATAGTCTGCCAAAAATAGAATACGTAAATATAGGTTGATAAGAATCATCATATGACCACTTAAAAGCACTGAAATTAGATTCTAAAGATAAATTTTATCACTTAATATGACAATATCTACATTTATATGGGACGTAGAGATAATCTTTTGCCAATTAAAGGGAACTAACAAGATGATAGATCTGAGACAACTGAGTACATTTTCGATCAGGGCAGTTATTGGAATAGTTTTAAAAGGTTTTCCCAAGTAAAAATTGGTAGAAATTAAAGAAAAATGCACTTATAGCTGGAAAGTGGCTTCACATTATTCAAAAGTTAAAGATAGTTTAGAAAAGAATTTTTATATATTGAATGAAGGATTGCAAAAGAAGAAAAAGTGCAATGTTTTTGTCAAGTTGCTTAAAAGGAGTTTTTCAGTAAATATTTCTGTGCACATCTCTGAGCAAAGGGATTGAAGTTGGTGTATTTCTTAAGGCAAAGCAAAGCCTCAGAAACCTTCGCCTTGACCTTGTGATCAAGAGCTCAGGAAATTAAACGTAGCCAAGCCCTAAAAGGACCTTGACAAGAGGCAGGTGAAAAGCAAAAGAAAATGAAAAAAAGGAAAGGATCTTGAAACAAATGTTGCCTGATCTGGTGCCAGCATTTCGACAGATTTTCTGGCTCGGAAATTGAAGCTCAATCAAAATTTCATGACCTAAAATAACACTTAAGCAATGACTTGCAGAAAAATTGACTAAATTTATTAAGTTGTGGAAATGATTTTCACTTCACTTGTATTTCCCTTACAAATTGTTTATATTTTTAAACTCAAAACTTATTCACAGAAGTCGATGATGTTTTGTTTTTTTATAATCATTTTTGATTTGTTATGAATAGTTGTAGTAAGTAAAATTTTGAAGAATTATACCTCATTTAGTAGTTTCATTTATTTTACTTTCGACTAACCCCAATTAGCTTAAATTTCGCTAAATATCTTTTCAGTAAATAAATTTGTTTATTAATTTTGCGGTTTTTGGTGTTTGAAAAGTTGTAAAAAAATGTATATAGACCAACTATTAACACACACAACCGCAAAACATAAGGCAGTTAAATATTCTAGAATTTTATTGTTTGTGGTATTATTTAAGTTTTATTGTCAAACTATGCCTAATTATACGGCGTAGTTGTAGTATTTTGTTTAATGGTGAACTCATGCCCATTAGGAGGTTTTTGTTTTTTTTATCATATGGTTAAGAATGTCAAGGTGCCTGCCATACTCTTTCCTCCTTCCATCAGTCCCCCTCGCTTCTCAGGCGGGGCCACTTGAAGTAACGTATAATAAATTTATGGCTGATAAGTTAAAGACTCAACCTGATAAGGTAAAATATATACATAGAAGAATACTTTTCGCATTGTTTCCCATTGTTCCCACAGAAGTGGAAACTCCTTTCACCATCCCTTTTTGGCGGACTATGGCAATGTGGAGAATTAATCTAATAATGCCATAGATTGATAACCCAGTCAACTGGTGGATCATAATGTCCCGCCTCCAATCAGTTGTAGGCGTTGGTTATGATAACTTTACCACAATTTGATAAGCTCCAAATGGAAATTATACCAAATCACATAGAAATATATAATGTCGTCTAGCGATAGCACCTACTCACACAAACACACACACACACACACACACACATACATATGTATATAGTTCAGACCTTTGTGGGGATATGTAAATGTATCAAGAGGACACCTGTTATGGGCCAGCTAATCAAAACACTTGACTAAATAATGATTTATGTAGGTTAGATAGTTAGTTAGTTAGTTAGATAATTTTCCCCTGGGACTGTTTGGCATTTGCAAATGTCAAATGATATATGTATGGACACATCTATCATGGTTAGGTATAGCCGATTGGTTACAACTTCTGTTTTTGGCCCGTATATAATCTATTAGCGAAATTGATAGAAATCGACATAAATAAATAAAGTTAACTGCAGATTGTTAAATAGATAACATATTGAAGAATTATAGTATATAGAGTACAGTTGAGAATGTATTTAACAAAGAAATGCAGGAAATGCTCAACAAAGAACAATAATATTTATAGCTACTCTAGATTTCTTTTTAACTTAGCTTCTTAAGTGGGCTTTATTTTGTTTCAATTTTTTCATTCCCCTTGCATAATCCAGAAAACAAGAAGTTAGGAACGAAGCGGAAACAAAACATTGCAGTAGATGTCAATTCCATTTTGTTTTCGAAATGGTGACCCCGTTTTTGAGCCAATCAATAATAGGCTCAAATTTTGTAAACTTTTGGTTATGAAACCCATTACAATTGATTTTGATTGATTTTTTAGTAATTTTTGACTCTTTGTATCTTTCGATTTGGGAGCTTTTAGTAATTCTTTATGTATCAAGACTATATTCACTATTGATTTGGATCATATTCTTTAAGATCAAGCTATTTACAGACTAGGACTTCAGGCATTGCCGTCATTGTCTATTGAAAACATTTAGACCAATTTATATAAAATTAGAGAAAAAGAAAGAAAAATTGGAATGCGAAATGCAATGAATCTTTAGAAGAATTTAAGTCATTAATTTTTATAGAACTAGAACTACAACTATTTGTATATTCATTCGATGGCCTAATCAAGATAAGGTTAAACTTTTCTATACCAAGTTCAAAATGTAAACTGTCAACTGTTTTCAAGCAGAAAATCATTTGTGTTCCCTAACATAGGCTTTAATTATGTTGATCGTGGATTGTCTAGTCTGTTCCTATACAAACTAGTCTCTCAGTTTTCGAGTTTTTTTAGCCAAACTTCATAGTATTAGCGTCTTATTGTTGCAGGCAAAACATTTGTCGCAGCTGGCTCGATCGGATTACTATAACATATACATTTAGCTGTCTGTCTGTCTGTTCCCATACGAACTAGTCTCTCAGTTTTTGAACCATTTTAGCCAAACTTTGTATTTCAGCGTCTAATTGTCGCAGGAAAAACATTTGTCAAAGCTGGCTTAATTGGATTACTATAACATATAGAGAGTCAATTAGCAGACCCATCACTCTAAACATTTTTTGAAGAAACTTTTGCATATTTTTTTAAGAAAAAACTATATAAACAATGATAATTATCAAAGTATGTTTCTCATAAAAACATAAGAATAATTTGTTGATCAGTGTAATCATCTATTGATTAGCTTAACCGCCAATGCCAACTCAAATAAAGCATCTTTTAAGCCACACTTCACTTTCATTTTTGTGAACATTCGTTTACCCAATCAATTTGCACATTAAACTCTCATAAAATATCAATACAATTAAACAAATGAATATATCAAAACTTACAAATTGCTTAAGCACGCATATTAAAAATATCTTTTTAAGCAGAAGATTCCCCCAAACACATACATACATACATACATATGTGGAAAAAAAATCACCCAAAAAACTTATCAGCTAAAATAACAAAGGCAACAGAATGCGCAAAAGGCAATGCAAACAATTAGCGGTTGGTTTCGTTTCACATTGAAATTGGTTGATAAAAAACTTATGTACGTACGTTCCGATACGATACGATACGATTCGATATATGTAAGTGTGTAAAACGCAATGGAACATTTTGTTAACAACAAATAAAAAAGCGAACAGACTTGAACACTTTGAACAAAATACAAATTGAGTTGAAAGACCTCTGAAATAATTGTAAGTAGATATTTTAAGGTTCAGTAATGATGGCAAATAATACGTTAACTAAGAAACACGTCAAAGGTTTTTGTTTTTTTTTTTTTTTTTTTTATTTATTTCGACCATGACTCACACAGTTGGAGTCGAAGTGGAAGTGAGACTGATAATAAAAAGTAAAAACCAAAATAAATTTCGCAAACTAAGAAACAAAGTGAAGACTTGATGAATACCCTGGAAGTCACATGGAATTCAAATGGACTAACAAGTTTCAAGATGGATCAATTCATATGCCGAAACATAAAAGAAGAATGAACTCGAAGGGGCTAACAAGTTTCAAGAAAGATCAAACAAATGGTTAAAAGTCTAAATTGTTCATAAAATACTGCTTAAATGACTTTTTCTAAGTGTTTCCAAGTGTTTAGGCTTTTCTGGTAAACACAAATGGATTTTGACTTTAACTTCTGTGTATAGAATGCCTTGTATTCTTTAAGATTGAACTCATCTTAATAAAGTTCAAGCAGCTTCTTTATTATGATTTGTTGGTAACAAGCTTTCTTTTCACAAACTTCGAATAAGTTTAGTTAAAAACATATTTTAAATTTTGTTGTTACGAAATTTGTATTCATTCATTCAAAGTCGTAATTTAATGACCCGCCCACATATAACTCGCCCATCAAACGATTGAGTAATACATTAATTTTCAGATTCAGTAAAAGAATTTTTTAAAAATACTAAAGTGTTTTCAATATTTCTTATATTTGACCTATTATCCATATTAAACGTTGGTTAATCGCCATTTTTAATGATCAAGTGTCCGATAAATATCTAGAAAAGCAAATGCCTAATTGTCCAAATGGAACTAGTAAGTCTTCGTAATTGATGAATCTTGGGTCGATAATAATGTTTGCTAATAAATATATAATGTCTAACTCTTGAACATATTTAAGGTCGCTTGATAAGTGTGATAAGGTTTCAATTTCAGTGCCAGTTCGAGGTCTCATTAATAAATGTTTTTTTTTTTGGTTTTATGCCTCTTGGGTTTATGGTGTAAGAACTATGGAAAAAAGCACTTTAAGGGGTTCTTTTTAAAACTTTTGAGAACCTTTTTTTTAGACTAAGCCAAGTCTAAGGAGTCGTTTAAAAGGTTGCCGAGAGAGTTTATCCTGCTAAACGTGACTATGAGTTTCGTAGTCTTGTTTCTTAAAATGAAATTTCTTTAGAATCATTCTAAATTGACATTTTATGAAATAATGAGAACGAGAACGAAAAACTGAGATATTTTTGACTTTTAGAAAAGAGCGAGGAGTACAAAAAAACGTTTGCGGAGAGGGTGGTATCAAAATTCATAAAAAAATTGCAGTAACCAACGGTGCTATTATAATATTCTTATTCCATTTGGCATTTAATTCAATCTAAAAAAAATCGTTTTAAGCCCACTTTGGAAAAAAAGGAACAAACCCCACAAAACCTCAACTTCACCATGCTCTAATTTAAGGACGATTTGGAAGAGTAATGTATCAGTTTGTAGTTTACTTACATTTGGCATTCAAAACTAAAAACAAGTAAATAAATTAACTATAACTTTGTTTTTTTACATTTTCTATCTAAGTTTTTACCACATCAGAAATCCTTGCTAAAGGATTTCATTTCGTAAAGCTTAATTGTTCTATCGCCTATCTAACTCACTTTTCATTAACCTTGAGGAAACTCTAATGTCTCATTCTTATCCTGATCACCCATCTGTCTTTAAACTAATATACTTTTCTGAAAATTTCCGCAACGGGGTATCAATGGGCCACAAAATAAAGTACATAAACAATAATATTGTATAATGGGTGGAAGGGGCAAGGGGTTGCGGGTGGGTGCTTTTGTTTAGCAACTTTTTGTTGCTTGCGTTTACAAGTGAACAGTTAGTCGGCTGGAGTCGCCCTGAATGCGGTCCCTCAACTTCAAAGTGCACTATGAGAATCGAAATTTAATGCCAAAGAAATCGAAATTTTCTTGTTTGTGGAAACTTTTAGGACGGGGGTTTTCCTTAACAAGAGATAGGCGTGTTCTTCACACCTAAAAAAAAAAAAACACAAAAATTTCCATATTGTTAAAAATGATATGAACGTATTTTGCCATGACCCACGCAAAAATTCTTTTTTCACTTTCACAAGCCAAATGGGAAACCGGCTAGTTAAACAGGTTTAAATAATTCTACAAAAAAAAATAAAAACATTAACTGTTTTTATAATGAACCAAATGTATCTCACACGAGTCAAAGATACATTTCGCAGTGATCTAAGTTTAGCCCTGACTACTCAATCTCCATCTTCATCTTCGTCTCCGACTCTGACTAATGCCAATCGAGAGAGAGAGAGAGAGAGAGAGAGAGAGGGAGAGGGAGGGAGGCAGATTGAGATGAAGTAACATTAAGATTTACCCATGCTTGCCATCAGCTGTGAAATGCTCCGTCGATGACGTCCCCCCACATGTAAATAGCGCGTCGCCGCCTCCTCCTGCGCCTTCTCATTTTCCTCCTCTGCTTTAGCATTGACACGATTTGTTATTGGTTGGGACATCATTTTATTTTCGATTTGTTATTGTTAATTTGGTATTTGATTTTTGGTATTTTGTTTAACATTATTTTTTTGCATTTTGCAAATATTTTTGTCTCAGCAATTTGTAGTTAACATTTGTAAACAATTTAACATTTAAGCAGCTAATTAAACAAGGAGAACGCATAAATATTTATAACAATTTTGAGTCAATGACTGATGGTGGGTCAGTTTCCAAAGAAGATCAAAGGCTTGGCCACCGATATGTGCAATATTTTTTTAATGTTATATGCTTTATTATATGACACGATTTCAATGTATTATTAATTGAATATTTTATCATGACTCACAAGGTAAAAATCATTTTCATTTCATTAGATTTATTCTACATTACTTGAAATCTATCTTGAATATATAAAATATATCTCTTCTTAGTTGGCATTCATTTTTAAACAATTTTAACTTTCAGTTTTAACAAAATTTTAGGTTTCGAATGATTTTAATAGCATGAACCTTTTAAAAGTGAAACTCTGTCGCCTTAAAGATATTCCAAATGTGTTCTCAAAATTTTAGCTTCTACAATTTCTGCAATTTTCAAATTGATATTAATCCTTTCTAACAAATTCTGCCTAGAAGTCAGATTTGATATTGGGATAGCTTGAAAGAGACTCTTAAAACTCTCTCTAAAGCCATTAAAATATTGAAGCTAGTTTAAAACTTTGATTTAAATTGAAAACAAAATTAAGTACGTCATTAAAAATTCCAGAACTAAAGCTGTCTGTATTATTTATAGATATTTAACAACCGTGTTCAATCAAAATAGTGGAAAAAGAGTAGACTCTAAAACAGGTTTGATTCATAACAAATAATATCTTAGAAATGTATAAAAGTGTTAAGAAATCTGGTTTAGCTATAAAACAAGGTAAAAGACTACAACGAATAAGTTTTTTAAAAAAGCTAAGATTTGTTTTGAAAAACAGAAGATGACTCTCCTTTTCTCTCAATCATTGTGAATGACTGTTTGGAAATTCTTGCACTTTATCGTTTTGGGTCAGAGAAATTGGAAAATTTTTGTGATATTTTTGAAACAACAAACATTCGTCATCAGAATTTGTGCGTAAAGCTGATAATTCAGTTTGCTTTAGTTAAACTAACAGAGACACTTTTTGATCAGATGCTGGATTTAGTATTTTTTTGCTAATAGCTTTTAAATATTGTATCTATATGAAGCTAGTTTCGTTTTGTATTCTATTTCCTGAACATCTCAGTCTTTCTTTGAGATTGTCTTTAGATGTTTTAAGCAAATGTATAACAATCATTTTATCTATCTAAAATATTTCAAAAACATTTTTTTCTTTATAATATCAACTATTGAAGGCATTAGAATGAACTTTTTATCTTATTTCAAAGAAATTTAGCGAACTCAAAATTCTCTATGGACTTCTCTTATGAATTTGACGTAGATTCTATATAAACAAAAGAGCTTTAACTGAAGTTGAAATGAAAAATGAGTGTCGATAATTATTTATAAAACATTTTATTAATCACTCAAGTCAAATAAATCACACTGAAATCGGTTTAGCATAAAATTGTTCACTATATTAAACACAAAAATCGGTTTTGATTTTTTTTTTTTTGCGTAAAAATTTCACATTTTTTATTCATCAATTCATTTTATTTCTCCTTGTATAGATATTTCTTAGTTTGCTTATTAAAATTTTGGTGCTAAATTTTGTTAATATTTATAATTTATGAGTTTATTTATTGATATTTTTGTTTGATTGCCCCAAAAGGCCATTGAAAAGCTTTTATGTTGCAATTGCTTTTGTTTTAATTGTTTAATTTTTGAATCTCCTCACAAACACACACAAACACACACTCACACTGAAACTTCAATTATTAGATTGGTAAACGTTTCAAATTATTACTATTATTATCATTTTTTTTTCTTTTTGTGAGGGAGTTACTACAACAAATTCGGTTATTTTTGAAACTTTTTTTTGCTTTTTATTGCTATTATTATTATTTTGTTTTGGCTTTTGGCTCTATATTAAAAAAGTTTGCACAATAAAACACAATTTCACACACAAATGTGTGGGGCAAGATGATTTATTTTCCAACTGTAATTATTTGAGTATCTTGTAGATACTATTCTTTTGATTTCATCTTTAGATCTGACTCAAAGATGCAAAACTCCAAATAAACACGTTTATGGTGTGCAGCGATGATAAATCCGAAGATTTTGTTTACTTTTTAGCCACTTCAACCGCCGACTAACGGAAGTTATTGTCAAGAATTTAGCGCGACAACAACAAAAAAAAAAAAGAACAGCAGAGCCAAAAGAAAACAGAAGAAAGAAAGAAAAAACAAGTAACCGAAAAGCTAAAGAAAATGCCACGCCGTTGCGACACTACCAAGAACGTAGAAGAATGAAACAAAACGAAACGTTGACAAAGTCTCGAACATAGTCCGGCCCCCTACTACCGCCGCGACCCGCCAAAGAAATGAAGATACAGATACATTCTCCCCGAATACCGTACGGTAAATGCATAATCGTCGTTGCTCGTCGCCGTCGTCGTCGTCGTCAATCGAACATCGATCGGAGGAGAAGAGTTGCCCGCGCGCACACGTAGAGAAAACGTTGCGGCAACTTTGCCGACAGTTTGCTTAATAATAGTAACTAAACTTTGGCTTGATGGCCAAAGCTCATTATGCCAAAAAAAAAAAAAAACGGTTATTGTTGGCGCTATAAGCTTAACTCTTGCTCACTCTCTCTCGCTCTCTTTCTCTTCTGCTTCCCAATGAGTGAGAGAGCAAGATAGCGTAGAACAGCTGTTGGAATCTCAACAAAACCAGCTGATAAAGCTTTTTTCTACTATGGCAATGGGATATACTATTTTCAGTTATTTCTTTTATTAGGTTCTCTATGTAATTACTTATTATTTAATATGGGGCTTGGTCGGGATCTGATTAAAAGTTATTAGATGAATATAAGTAGTTTTAAAACAAAAGTGACAGACACAGCCTGGTTTTTGTTTGAAAAGTTAAATAGTCTTTCCCAGTGTTCGTCTTAAGGTGACAACCCCAAGCATGGGATAACAGTGACTTAGAAAAGCTCAGGACCTACAAATAAAGTTGACCACACACACATATTGATAAAAAAAAAACTTGTTGATCATGGTGATAAGGCAAAATTCTATACTTTTTAACTCGTAAAAGTCTTTAAAAATATTGCAAAGCTCACTTAAACCGTTTGAAGACACAGAAAAGCTCAGGACCTACGACCTAATCTACAACCAAAGCTGACCAGACACACATGTTATTAAAAAACTTGTTGATCATGGTGATAAGGCAAAATTCTATACTTTTTAACTCGTAAAAACCTTTCAAAAGTTTCCAAAAGTTAACTTAAATGGTTTCAAGACCCTTTACAAGAATTGACTTTAAAGTTGTCTTGAAAGTTTTTGAAAGTTTGCGTCTGCCTATGACTGACTCATTTCTAACTTGAAATAGTCAGATCCATGCTAAAGGGGCTCACACACACACCTTATATATGTAAATATTATAATCACGAATCAAACCTTAGGCAACCTCAATGTATCTGCATGTTATTCTCTATCTTATCTACATGTAATCAGCACTCATTATTCATATTTAATCTAAGGCAATTGGGGTCCCCCCCTTCCACAGGCACACACACACACACACACACGCACACACATTTAACTACCAACATTATAGTGCGAAAAACAAATTATAATTATGTATGTTGCACCTTTCTGATTAGATTAGAAACATCATCATCTGAGATAGATATAAGCCCCAATGCAATGGACACACCCACAACAATCCAGTGCACCTCAACCGAAAGGTAATCAATCAAAAGGTATTGGCGAACAAAATCAATTAATTTTTTTTCCATCTTTCTCTATGTTTACTGTCTACTCTTAAATTTGTATTCAGTTAACGTAAAACTTCATTTTTTGTTTATCGAAAGATTCTATTATCAAAGAAAATATTTATTTCTGGCACAACTTGTGAAAATTCTTATCTTAGTGAGGTTAAAAGTGTGATATGACGATATCTTGCCTGCAAAATTCATTTTTTTAACATAAAATTCTACGACCAAAAGTTGGTTAAGAAATTTTTGAAATTTCTTAGTATTACTTTGTATATTTTTAGATAGGAATTTAAAAAGTTAATCTCGAAAATTTACAAATCACTTAAGTCAGTTCAATTGAATTTGTCAATCGTTTGTTTACTCTTGCAAAAGCGATTCTATAGAATATTTGAACGTTTTGTTTGTACTCAATATCACGACAAAAAAGGTTAGATAAGATAACTAAATGCATATGTATATACATATATATCCACATATATACATATATATGTATATATATGTATGTGCATATTGACAACTGCTGCCAGTTGATGTAGATACGTTATGCCTTTATTTCCGTCTGGAGTCTATGCAAATTTTTTTTGACGTTTCTAGGTAAAATAAATTTGTTATGTTCTTATGTGCAAACCCCTCTCATTGCTCATATGAACCTGAATGTAGATTTCTATATCTATGGCCTATTGCTTTGAATTTGAAAAGTTTCATTTGTTGAGTTGTTTGCATTACACAAAATTTTCAGAGCACCGACTTGGTGATATTCTTAATGCAAAAGGGAAAAAGCTAAATCAGGAATAAGTTCCATTTACCTCCTAGGTAAGTTTAATTCACCTCCTAGTGAAGCCTTTCAGATTACTTTAGCTATTCTGCAATGACGACTTATTTGGAGTTTTGGTAATTATCCGAATCTAAGCATTCGATCTTTATGAAATCATCAAAACAAAGTACGATTTTTCTTAACTTCTTAGAACTAAAACATACTACATACATATATCCTCAACTTCTGATAATTACTCAAATAAAGGCGCTTGATCTTCATAAAATCACAAAATTCGACGTAACAAAAGTTTGTTTCTAAACAAAAATAAAATGTTTCTTAACTTTATTGAATTAGAAAGTATTTAGAAACTTCATATATCCTCAACTTCTGGTAATTGACCGACTTGATCTGCAAAAAAATCATCAAATTCAACGAAACAAAAGTTAATTTAAACAAACTTTAAGAAATTATTAACTTTTTAAGATTTTGACTTAATTTCATTTATGAATTATAACAAATTTCTAAGTTTGCCATCATTTTTTACTCCCAAACCACTTTAAAAAGAAAACTGTAATAATTCAACTAAATTTCTTATAAATAGAAAAAAGACATTAAAATATCAAAATTTATATTTTTGAAAACATTTTAGAATTATTTCCTAATGGTTTTTAGAAAGAACAATATTTCTATATTTAAACCAAACAAAAATTATAAAAATTTAAATATAAATATTTGAACCTTGAGTCTTTATAACCCAAAGGTCGCCACAATATATCCGCCCTAAATATATAATTTATCTGAAGATGTGATCTATCCTACCTGGCATATGCCCTTCAAAGAGAACTCACAATGTGATCTGAATGCTAAATAAAAAAAGTGGGAACATTTTCATTAGAATTGCTTTAATTATACCCCATGGGAATGCAGGGTATATATGTTTGTATATAGAAAACACTTGCAAAAACCGGTAGACAATCGAACATTGTGGTTTATTTTGAAGGCTATTAATTATTCATAGATGAACTCTCTTCCATGCGGCGCCCCCCCAATGACCTTCATATCAATTATACATACATATGTGCAACGAATTCCAAGCATATTTTCAAAAATAGTTTGCAGTACTTACCAAATATTTGAGAAACGTTCTGCTTCAATGTTGACTTGTAATTGTCTTTTGTTGTGACTTCAAAGGAATGTTGGGTAGATTGGTCTTGTTGGTGTCTATTGATGAATCATGTGTCTTGGGGCTTTCACAATGATCCACGATTCGCTAATTGCTGCAAAGAGGCAACAATTTAATTGGGGCATGGCGATGAAAGCAACAAAACAAGCACGAAAATATTATTATTACTATTATTTGAGAAAATCAATTTCAAGCATTTAAATTTTGTTTACTCGACACAAACACACTCACACACGTACATAAAGATACGCACACGAACATGCACACAGATACAAAAAGGCCTCAAAAAATAAACTCGTTCCGTCGTTTCTTAAGTCAAATTTATAACTGACAACTGAACGGACTTACTCCAAAGTGAACAGTAAAGCTTAAGCTCCCACAAAAGCACTCAATGATGAGTGGAGACAGCGGAGACACGGGAGGTAAACTGGCGACTTGGGGCGCAGGGGTAGAATTACTCAAAAACTGTGTAATGCCACGCGTTCTTCGGCTTATCAATGGTTTTACATTTCCGCATTGTAGTATTTCGGTTCTTTCAACATTCTATAAGTTGCCATAAAATGTGGTTTTTCTGTTTTTTCGGTATCAATTTAGGATCCCCACTTAATAGGTAATTAAATGTTATCGCGTCGCGGGCACAATGTCAACTAACGCCAATCTCCAGCCTCAGCATGAGCTTTTTTTGGCCAGCAACTGTGGAAAAGAGCTAACAATTTGCGATCAAAATTTGTTATCTGCCAAGTTTTTTACTCAAATCTAAATCCTTCTTATAAAAAAATGTTTTAGAATTATTTTTCATTATTTTTAAAATTCCACATTATGAAATAGCATTTTTACAGCTTTACCTCCAGAAACTTCCAGAAGCCGGGATTTAAAATTCCTATATGGCTGCCCTAATTAGAACTACAATTTTGTATTTCCAATTCCTTAATTCAATGTGGGTTTAGTATATAATATAAAAAATATTTGCGAAATCAAAAATATTTTTCTTATAATTTTGTGTATCTGGCCCACTGTCCAAACAAAAAGCTTTGAGCAAACAGGCAGAGTGAGATAGACGGCGATATTTGCAAGCATGGCGATCAATCAGCTGATCGGCACAGTGTGACAATAGTCGTTTATTTATTTCTAAACGGTGTTAATCAATGTACAGCAACTAAGAACCAAATATAAAATTTAGTTCAATAGGAACATTTTAAGGTCATCTTTTAATATAAAAAGTGCAGTTTATCTCAAAATATTATTTGGTAGTTTCTAAAAACTTTGTATTCATAACCTGAATTACCTTTAAACGAAGCATTTTGATGAAATTAGGAAAAACATATCTAATTGAAAACCTTCTTCATATTAATGTCGTAATCCGTTTGTTTTAATGAAAAATTCGGCAGCAAAGTTTTAAACTGGAAGTAGCAGACTTCAGCTATCAAAAGAAACCAATTTGATAAAATAAATTATATGAAACTTAAACCTCCTATTCAAAACGTTATCCATCAATAATCAATTTATTGAAACAACTTTAATAATAGTTTGTCACAACAACACAAAAAACGAAAATAGCTCTAAAACTGAAAGAAAAATATAAAAAACAAATTATGACTTAACAGTCTGATGAGAGATAAGTGCATAACCTATTATAGATGAAATTAGCTAGATGTAATCCATATATAGTTCATTTTTACTTACATTTTTCTTCATAGCTTAATTAAAGTTGTTTCAAAATTAATGCCACATTTGCTTCATATAATATAGTATTTATTTTCTATATGCATATATGTATTATATATACATATACATATATAACTTTTTGAGAATTTTTATAAATCTTCTTTCTTTTCTCAGAAAAAAAGGATGTTCCATTAAAATGTTTCAAAAACATAGCTATAAAATAATTTGTTTCACTGTTTAACTCTGTGTGGTTGTTTGTTTGTTTGTGGGTGTGTGTGTGTGTGTGTGTTGTTTGTTGATAATATAAACGACTTACAATAATAATTAAGAGCGGGAACAAGGGGCGAGTGGGCGTTAACATATGTTAAAGGTAACGGGGGGTTTTGAACAAGAAACTGTTCTTGTTTATACATTATATAATGTTAGTTTTGTTGTTGTTGTTATTCTAAGACTGCTTTCTATATATAAACTCGATTAGACTACAAAATGTATTTCAATTTTTAAGCATTAGTATATATATATAATATTTGTTTGTATATACTTGCGTTTAATTTCTAAATCAATTAATATTAATATAAATTGTTTTCTTCTTTATGTATTTGTTATGTTCGAAATTTCGAATTTTGCTTTCTATCCACCATATACACGCACAGACATACATACACATGAATATATGTACATATGTATGTAAATGTATATTTCTATAGATATATTTTTTCTTTTTTTGTTGTCCCTTGCAGCGTTTGCCAAAAACGTTAATCAAAAATAGTTGACTTTTGTTTTCATATTTCAATTCTTCTTCATCATTTTCTTTTTGTTTTAAAGCTACAGCTTGTTGTGTGTGGGTGTGGATGTGTGTGTATTGTATCTATTGCTTAAATAGTTACACGTTTTAATTTAATTTATAAATTTAACTGCCAACAATTAAAAACAAAAAATGTAATATAAAGCATTTTTTAGCAAAAACACATCTTGGCTAAGAACTATATAGATATATCTAGATATATATATGTATAATTACGTGTGTGTATATATATGTAATTTCCTTCTTGTATTACTATATATAAAAATATATATATCTATATATATATACATATATATATATATATATATGTGTGTATGTATGTAATTATCATATATAAAAATCATAAGCGTTTCGTTTACGTTTACATTTTTTTTTTGTTTTTCAAATTTAAATTTTCTCTTTTTGTTTGTTTTTCTTTGTTTTATTATTTTTTTTTTTTTTGACACATTGTCTCCCCGGATTTTGTTAAGGTTTTTTTAGGCATCCGACAGATCACAGTCAGCACCTCCTCCAGGGCCGCCGCCGCTGCTGCCAGCAGCCAATGTCTTTTGCTCATCATCCATCAAAGCATCGACATATTCCCCAGTGCTCTCATGGTGATTCACCTGCGGCGATGAGGAGCTCTCACCGCAGTTGGTTGCATAGACATGACGCCGGCTACCACTTGGCAATTGATTCGAATCATCTGTATCCGCATCTCGTATCGAGTTGAAGGCATTGCACGCATTCGCATTCGGCGAGCATGTATCATCATTGGGTGGATACACATGACGATGATAACTCCCACCGCCACTGCCCCCGCCACCGATGCTGCCATCGCCATCGAGTTCCGCATCGCGTACACTACCGAAAACTGGTGTATGCGACGAGCTCTTTCTTAGCGATGCCGGTGGCGACCAAACTGTCTGATATAGAGGCGAGGCGAACACATACATGTGATTCAGATATTCCATGTCGTAGCTGGGCTGATAGGAGTCCGTCTCCAGTGGATTGTAGGTGGGCTGATACATTGGCGTTTGCCGGCAGCTAGCTGAACCCGAAGCACTGCCCGCATAATGTG
Source organism: Drosophila nebulosa (assembly GCA_024703675.1). Taxonomy (NCBI): domain Eukaryota; kingdom Metazoa; phylum Arthropoda; class Insecta; order Diptera; family Drosophilidae; genus Drosophila; species Drosophila nebulosa. The sequence continues at coordinate 6,502,293 of CM045725.1, read as the reverse complement.
GCGTGTCGTAGTTCTGTGAACGTGTCGAACTGCTCATATGCATCAACTGGGCATGCCCACCATGACTGCCACTAGCGCTGCTGCCGCCTCCACCGCCCATGCGATGTACGGGCAATGTTGCATAGATGCCACGATATGCCTCATAGGGAGTTTGCGGGTAATAAGCATCGCTCCAACGTACATGATTCGGTGTATAATCGCCTTTGGCATAGAGCTGAAGGTGGGAAATGGGAAAAGAGAAAGTAGTTAATTATGTAGCTGGAGGCGGCTTGTATGCGTTTGCCTTACCTGTATGGGCCTACAGAATCCTTTGTTCATATGACGTGGCACTCCCATTGTATAACTATGACTGAAGCCCACCTCTGAGCTAAGCAAGTATTCATGAAATTTATTGGGAAAGAATTCAATTTGCTTGTAATTATTGTAGATTTCCGGCTGTAAAAGCGATTAAATTGAATTATAATCATCGAAAGAGTGCACGACAGAATTAAAACTTACAGTTAAATTCTTCTTTTTCTTATAGCTAGCCCAGTTTTGAGCCTCCAAGATGAGTTTGCCTCCGGGACGCAGTTGATTGAACATGCGCTTAAAGGCCAATTTAAGGCCTGCATCACCGAAATTGAGATGTATCCATTTGGTCACCGATAAGCATAGAATGAGATCATATTGTTGTGTGTCATTTGACATCAAGGCTTCATCCTTGAGCACATAATTCGTATAGCGAAAGAAGACATTTTGAGGGAATTGATTTTTGCTACTAGCATTGCATGGAGATTTCTCGGAAGTTGGCAAATTTGGCATACCACCGTACGTGAGTGGAAATGAGATGGGAAAGAATTCATGTGGCTTTACAAGCAGCGCATCCAATTTCTCCTGCTGATGATCATGATGATGATGGTGATGATTTTGTAGAAGTAACTGTTGCTGCTGTCGTTGATGTGCCTTGCGTCGTTTCTTGCCACGACGCGTTTTTTTCCGCGTCTGCTCGGAAGTTTCCTCCAAAGGTTCACCTTTCTCATTAGCCGCCAGTTGCGCTGGCATCTGTTCCGTCTTAATGTCTTGCGGCAATCGCTTTTCTTCCTTGGGTATACGCACAAATATGGAAAGATTACGACGAGCTCGTGCCACCAATTCACGATCTATGTCGATGCCCAGTATGGTTTTGGGTGCCAAATGTCTTGCTACCGTAATGGTCATGTGTCCCACATTGCAACCAATATCCAGTATATCCTTGTTCTGAAACAATTCGGGATAACGCTGGAAGACCTGGAGTCGTACATCTCGAAATTCATTGAGTTGACGGAAATCCACATAACGATCAAAGTTCCCATAACGATATTTCAGACCATCCGCTCGAAATTTGGGCAACTTATTCTGGGCAAGTGCCAGAGATGAGGGTTCGCGCATCAAACTGACCAAGGACTGCTCCTGCGCATCCTGAGCAGCTTCACTGTTTGTAGTACTAATGGCATCCATGGCCACCAGAGAGTCCTGCTCACCAGCTGTTTGTGATGTAGCCGCCGATATTGTGCTCAATGGACTGCCCAGACCATGTTCCGATAATTCTGGTGTATCGTCACGAGGAATTTCCACTATAAACAAAAAAAAAAAACATTTATAAATCTTAAAAAAATAATTGCATTTTATTATGAGAGACCTACCATCTATCAGGGGCAACGCTTTTGGGGGCAATTCATCAATGGGGCTTGGCAGTTCAGTTTCACTGAACGAGGTTGAACGTCGTGTATTGGGTTTGCGTGCTCCCGTCGGCTGCAGTAGACGTGGCGGTCGCTTCCACGCTCCTGGTTGTGGTACCACCGGACTAACAATCTTATCCATGGCATCATGACGATGGAATTTCTAGAAAAAACAATTATTGATTTCAATGTTGCGTATAAAAAATTGTTGAAATAAAAGTTTGTAATGCCTTAAAATCGTAACACTATATATAAATACTATTAGGAACAATTTGATGACGCCTAATCCGCTGACCTTTATTGTTTCGCTTTATTTAACTCGCAACTAGTTTTAGCTATAAAATTATGGTCAAAGACTACCGATAAGAGAATTTAGTGGTGCTTAAATTTCCCCACAAACAAATGGAGCTTTACCTAATTTTTCAAATGAAATTTATGTTCAAGTTATGAAAATTTTATCTTTTCATATCATATCACCTTTGGAAACCATATGCTTGGAAAAACTTTTTATACGAATTAGAACTATTTTTACTTGAATCTAGTTTACGAAATAGTTATCTTGGTACAACATAAACTTTAGGAGGCTTCAAGTAGAACAAGAAGTGTTTAGAAATTTCATCGGGTCCAAAATTAGGTTTTATTTCAGCTCATCAAATACTTGTAAGCGACGAGGGGAATGGGGAAGACTTTAAGCTTAAAATAATAAGCTTAGTTTTAAGTCTTAAATAATGAAATTTTCCATTTTATATTTCAATATTTCATTAATTAAAATGCCTCGTATATATGTATGTATGTAAGATATATTATGGAATTAAGCTTGACTTTATAATTCCATTAGTTATTTAGGGTATATATTGTCATAATTTGGATTAAAGTCGTTGGTCTGCCCCTCAAGGCAGTGCCGCAGGTTGAGATGCTTTTCCGATATTTGCCGTCGTCGCCCCTGACCCTCTAACCTCAATTTCGTGCCGGAGTGCGGAGAATGAAGCAAAACACAAAATCACAACAATATGAACACACGGACGAGTGTAAAAAGAAAAAAAAAAAGAGGACAACAACAATAACAACTAAAACAGCAGCAACAACAAAATTTGCAAGGCAAACAAAAGGGAAAAGCAAAAGAAAAGCATAACCAAAAGCAATCAAAACAAAGCCAGCGATTGACTTGCTGCCAAACCACAATGCCCTTAAAGCCAGTCGACCACCTCCCATCGTTCCTCCCTCGCCTTACCTACCCTCTCTCTCTCTTTCTCTCTCTCTCTCTGTCCCTCTCACTACCTGCCATATTTTAAAGCTCTCCCCCTCCATTCTCCTTTTTTTTATTCTCAGTAATTTTTGTTTCATTTCCATTTCGTACTCACCTTGCTCTTAAGCGAATTGTTGCTCTCGCTAATTTTTCGTTTTCTGCCTCCGCCACCTCCACCGCTTGATCCACCAGCGCTGCCCACGCTAGCAGCGCTGCTTGTGCCAAAGCTTAGACCCGTGCCGCCAACGCCATAGCACGTGCTGCCCAAATCCAGGCGCAAGTCCCGACTGGCCAGAGCCCGTCTCTCGGCCAGCGTAGACGCCACTGCCAATGTGGCAGCTGAAGTTGATGCCGAAGTGACTTCGCCAGGGAGCAGGCGCCCAGTAGTTGAGAGAGATTGCTGCTGCTGCTGCTGCTCCTGCTGTTGTTCATGCTGCTGCTGCTGCTGCTGCTGTTGCTGTGCCAGTTGTTCATCGGCCACGATGGCCTCGATTGCTGCAGATGCGGCAACGTTGGCCACATGTTGCTGCTGCTGTTGTTGCTGTTGCTGATGTTGCTGTTGCTGCTGCTGCTGCTGCGGTGACAACAACAACAACGAAGTGACTTCCTCAGCGGCCGGCAATGTACTCGCCGTGTTACATTCCATTTGTTCCACCGCCGATAGAGTCAGAGCCGACTGAGCCGCAGCCAAAGCTTCGGCTTCTAGTTGCGTTGGCGGCATTTCGGCCGTGGCCGCAGCTTGGGGAGAGCAGACATGCGCCTGTTGTTGTACCATTTCCACTGTTTCGGCTGCCGATGCCGCCTCACTCAGCAACAGAGCAGTGGCATTTGTTGTTGCCGCTATTCCGGCTGCCGCCATTGGAGCCACAGGCGATGCCGCCGACGATGATGCAGTTCCTGGTCCTCCGCCCGTCCCGCCGCTTGTCGCCTCGTCAAGTGAAACTGAAAGCGTTTCACCACTTCCCTCGCCCATATCATCGCCGGCGTGGGACGTATTATTGGAATCGAAACGGCGTCGTTTCCGATTCTTACGCGGTCGATGCTGACGATGATGCTGCTGGCTTGGCTGCTGCAGCTTTAGGTGACTGCCTCGGGTCATCACACCGCCTCGCTTCATGGGCGAAGTTAGCTGTTTCTCGTACTCCATCGAATCGACGGGATCCAGCAAATGCAAGGGATCATGTATATTGGGCGGTATAATGACCTCAACTTTCGGCGGTGTCGTTATGGGGGATTGCCGTGGCGTTGTGGCCGGCGTATTATTGCTTGACGATGCATTCGATGTGTTCTCATGCTGCAGCGAATTGAGATTTAACGGATCCGATATATTGCCACCCAATAGAAACTTTGTGGGCGGCACAATCACCTCTTTGCGCAATCGCTTCTCGGGCAAAAAGAACTTTGAACGACCGCAACAATAATGCACAGCATTGGCAGCTGCCGCTGCTGCTGCCGCCACACTGCCCGATATGCTGCTATTGCCGCTCAATGAACTGGTATCCTTATTACTCTGGGTATCCTTGCCAACGCCAATGGCACCGCTATTGCCATTACATCCCGTCACCAGGCAGCAAGTGTGATTAGCATTGTTCCCAGCGCAGAGCACATGATTATGATGTCCCCTGAGGCGTAAAAGAGAGTGAAATAATCAATTTAGTTCGAACACACATATTGATAACAAGGTTTTCGTTTTTGTTACGCCATGGAATCTTCTTCTAACAAACTAACTAGCTGGGTCATCATTAAAGTTTAATCGTTTAGCTCGTTGTTCAAACATTATTTTTATAGGGAATAAAGTTGGCATTTTGTTTAAGATTTACTTAAACAATTAGAAAGCATTTATGATGCCATTACATAACCTCATTCAGAAGCAGATAGTCTTGCATAGTTTTTAAAAGCTACTTATCAAAATGACAATTTAACAATGAAAGAATTCACAAAAACGTCACCGACAAGTAAGCCCATTACTTTTGTTCATTATATTGGTTAGAACTTCTTTAAAACTACTTCTTAAATTGGAATTATTATATTACTATTATATTACTCAGAATGTTAATTTCGATTAATTTCAGTTATTCTTAGACTAGAATGTTTCTTTTAGTACACTTCTTATATGAAACTTCAATTGCACAGCAATTCCAATTACTAGAAAAAAATTTGTATTGCCGTCACATAAAATTACTTAGAATTGTAACAGTGAATTTCGGTTATTCTCAAGACTAAATAGGATTTATACACTTCTCTATACGACTTACAAAAAACATCAAAGGAGCTCAAACTAAAATCAGTTGTTAAATGTTTTTTTGGGCTTTCTAATAGGTGTGAGCTACTCCTCTAAAAAGCAAATTCAATATTGAAAGAATTCAACGTAAGTTTTAAATTTTTGTATTCCTAAAGTCTGCGATATTTATTTCCTTTGATTTAATAATAGATGCCCCAATCCTTGAAGCCTGTATATTTTAGGTTTACTCACCTATGTGCCAGCATTTTTTTATACAGCTGCTGCTGTGCCTTCAGTCCGTGTTTGTCCAATGGGCCAATGGGCAAACCATTGCCTACTCCTCCGCTGGCTGTTGCATTCTGGGCCAATCTTGTATTGTGATGATGATGGTGATGACTGCCGCCTCCGCCGCCGCCGCCGCTGTTGTTGCCGCCACTACCGCCACCACCAACAGGAACACCGCCGCCGCCGCCTGCTGCTGCTCCATTCCCGCTAACATGATGGGAGCCACCGTGATGAGTGCCGCCCACACCAATACCAACATGAGCATGTCCGGCAATTTGTGTTTTAATATTCTGAATATTCTCCAAATCGGCCTTATGGGCAGCTGCGGCAGCCATCGCCGTGACTGTTGGCAGGACCAGCAGTGAGGAGGAACCCGTTGATCCGCTGTTGCCGCTGCTGTTGTTGTTACTGGTGCTGTTACTGTTGCTGTTGCTGCTGCTGCTGCCATTGGCATTTGTCGATTGTGAGCCAGCATTGATTCCTCCACCCGCAGTATTATGTTTGCCTCCGGTTTTGTTATTATGTTGACGTTTGCTCCATGTCTTGTTGTATTTATTTTTCGGTCCATGCTGTTGTTGGGGGGCACGGAATTGATGATGTTGCTGCTGCTGCTGCTGCTGCTGTTGTGGAGCTGCAACTGTTGTTGTTTCGATTGCCGCTACCACCGCCTGCAATTTGGCCACTTTGGAGCCTGCAGTTGGCGGCGGTGTTGGCGATTTTGATTTCGATTTGGAGTGATGACGTTCATATCTGAGTGTTGGCGTCATATTGCTTGAGGAGGATCTTGTAATGCGACAATCACCGGGACTGTCTCTTAAATTTTTATCCATGGCAATACAAAAAACAACAAGTTGTTTTCTTTTTAAAGTTCATTAATTGTTTATGTTATTTTTAAGTTTCCTTTTTATTCACTTTTAATTTTCAGTTTTTTAATCTCTTTTGCACTTTTGTGTCAATTGTTTTTTCCCGTTTTGAACCAATGAATGAATTTACTTCGCGTTGGATTATCTATCAAAATATTTTTGTAATTGTCTTAATTTGTAAACACAAATCTGTGGCATTTAATTCGTTTTAATATTTTAGGTTTTTGTTTCTTTTAGCACTTCACTTTTTGCACATTTTCCTTTTGAACGACCTTCGCGAGGTTGAGAGCGACGACAAGTAGCGTGACCTTGTGTTATGGGTATGATGCAGCATCATTGCCAAAAGTGGAAGTCAAGAATGCGTTCACAATGAAAACCGTAATAAATCTTTGCACATAAAAAATATCACGAGTTTGCCTTATTTTTTTTTTCTTCAACATCCTCCAGAAGGAAACTGCAATAAACAGAGAAAGAGTGAGTAAGTAAACATTTAACAAAGTAAATTAATTTTTTTACAATTTAATTAGTGTCAAAAACTCGATAAGCAAGGCAAAAATCTTTAAATGAACCCAAAAATCCAACATTAGACTTTCATTCGCCTCCTCCCTGGTCGTCTATCCTTAGTTCATTTCCCTCCCCAGACGCACTTGAAGAGCATTTTGCATTCATTATTTGCATAGCCAGGCAAAGCAAGAAGCGGACGGACATCGGTGGGGACGGCGACACAAAACGAGCTTTGAAAAATTGAGCACAGACGATGTTTGCCCCATCGCCTTCATCTCTCGCTTTCTCTGCTTTCTACACTTCTGCCTTCGCCCCCCATCTCATGTCTAGTCTGTGCATTAATATTTACATGGCAAATTGTGGCTGTGGCAAACTAACTGAGTGAGTGAGTGAGCGAGTGAACTCCTCCTCAGCTTCATTCTGGTACTTCTCCTTCTTTCCATTCTCTTCCTTTCTTCTTCTTCTTCTTCTTCTACCTTATCCATTTCGTGGCGGTTTTTGTGGATTGCAAACTAACAACCAGAGCGCAGCACACAGCAACAACAATGCAGCAACGAACTACTTCTAAGCATCCAAACAAGCAATCCAACCAACCAACCAACCAACCACCCATCTCATCCCAGCTCTTGCCATCTCTCCCCTTCGTTTTAACCCAAAAAACAAAAAAAAAAAAACAATGAAGCTAAAGTTTCGCTAAGCCCATAGCTTCTAGTACCCTTAGAAAAGCTATGTTCTAGTCAATTAATCTGGTGTAGTAGGATATGTATATGTACATATAATAACCCCAATCAGATATATTAAGCACTCACTAAGCTTTAGAATCAAACCTTTGCTCTGAGATTAATTGATCTCTATGAGGTCAAAGTTTGGTATTACAAATAATTTATTAATTCATAAGCATCTATCATCAATTCGAATCACTTTAAAATTATTGAGAAGCTGCAAGGAAAATGTGTTTTTTTTGGATTTCCTGAATTCATTCTACAAAAAAAAACTTGAAAGCTTCTTTAGCCTGGGACCGCCTATACACTTAAAAAGTCTATTTAGTAATAAATAACAAAGCCTTTAAGTTAAAAACTGTTTAAAGTTTTCATTTAAATGCATATACACCCAATATATGTAAGGGTATACTACAAAATGGAAAGAAAGAAATTCCGCACAGTCGAAAACAGATTTTCGTGCAAATGCAAAAAGCAAATGCAGCAGCCCAGAAAGTAGAAGAAACACAAAAAAAAAAGAATGGAGGAAAAAAAATAAAGGACCAACAAAAAAAACCCATTTCTATAGTTGCAATTGTTGTAGCAAACTGGAAGCGAGAAGCTGGATGGTGAGAGATGACGAAGAAGTAGGGAGGATGGGAAATGCAGTCAGACAGGCAGATGAAACCGGAACATAAGTCACTAAAAAACCAAGTCTCGGCATATTTTTTCACAAGTATTATATGTATGTATATATGTATATGTGTAGGTGTGTGTACATATATTTCGCAATTTGAAATGTTTGTGGAGTGGTTTAAATTTGCAATTTGATAGAACAGAAATATTTTCGAAAAAGTTATGTCAGCCAAGAGAAAGAAGATTTACTGCCATAAACAATGAGAATAAGCAACAAACTAAAGCTTTAAATTCTCAATTCGTTTTCGAGGCTGTATGCAGTGCAATGAACTAAGTAGTTAGAGAATATAGTTATTCGATTCGTATCAAATTAAGATGGAATATTTAATATAAACCTATTAATAAGCAAGTTTCGTGCTAAGCAAGATTATGCAACATTTTAAGCGAATGGAAAGTTTTGCATTGCCAGTAGTAAGTAAAAGCGATAAAGGTTATAATCTGTGTGAATTCCGAATGGTAGTAAGTCCAATGTGTGTGTGACTGATACAGAGAAATAAGGTAAATATTAACTGCAAAATACAAATAACAATCAACAGTAGTTGTAAATAGCTAATGTTGACCCATAAAAACGGACCACGGCCAACAGACAGCGGGCAGAGTAATCGTAGAGTAAATGTAAATATATTTGCACGCTCCTGTTGTTGGCTCATTCATATTTAAAGCCTTGTTCTGCAGATGGCGGCGGCATGGCCATACACTTGGCAAAATCCAGATGGAGTTACAAGAGAGCAGCGTGGCGTGGCGCTTGTTGTAATCATCATCCTGTGTAAATCCCCATAATGCCGTGACATTAAATTATCCCTCTCTCTCTCTCACACACACACTCTTTTTGTCAGCTATTCGTATATCTATATCCTATATGGTTGTAGCTATAACTGTCTGTAGGTGTTAAGCTGTGCTTAATAATGATGTACACACACACACACACACACACACGCAAAAACGCACACAGATACAAATTACATATGCACGTCGTACCGGCTGCCCATATTGTCCTGTCCCGTATGCTGCTCCTTGTCATTCTTTCACTCTACTCCATTCTCAATTCTCAAATATCCTGGCCAACACAACAGGCAAATAGACAAATGTTTTGCTATTTGTTTTTGCTCATGTTACCTCCCCTCATACCCACGCACTCCCTCTCTCACACACACACACACACACACACGTTTCTCTCCTATATCCTGGTGTGTATCTTTATTTAGCGTCAAATTTGCTGCACTCCCAAAGGACTCAATTTCACATTAAAAACACCTGTGATCTGTGGGGGACTTGCTCTTGTTACCAACCAACGCACACGCCTACAAAAAAAAAAAAAAAAGATGTGAGAAAAGTCGATTCTTCTCCTTTTTCAAATAGCTTTAAGCTTTAACCTGAAGCTCTTCCAACAACAAATGAACTAATTTTATTTACATGCATATTTAAACACTGTGTCGCCTAAAAAAAAGAAATCGCAGTTTTTCATTCTCTTTTTTTCTGAAAATGTTTACACAATTATCAAAATTGACAATTTCCGCTAGGCCACCAGAGAGCAAGAGCTCACTACGAAACGCAAAAAAGCAAAAGGAAAATCTACTGAAACTTGTTTTTACTCCTCGCCGGTGCTTCTGGTCGTCATCGTCCGCCGTTTGTCCCCTCAAAGGTTCCTCTTTCAATTGTTTTTGCTTTGCTGCTTTTGGCCCACATTTCGGTCAGGTCCTTCTGCCTTTGGCTTTTGCCACAACGGCAACAGCAACAACATGCCGCATATTTAAATTTTAATTAAAATTTCCTTCCCAGCTCTCACTCACACGCACACTCACACACAAACACACACACACTCATACCAACACACCAACTCAATCTCTCTCTTGTAATTCGTAGCCGCCGCGCGTTCTCATTTCGCGCGCGCGCGCCTAAAAATATGCAAATAAAAATTTTTGCTTTTGCAGTGAAGAGGTTTTCTGGGTGAGATTCGTGCGGTCCCAGAATGAAGCAACACAAACTGACGACAGCATCAAACAAGGGGGATCGCTTTTAACGATTTCTGATGGCTTTTCTCCCATTGAATTGAGTTGAAAGAAAATCTATTTTGGTCTACGAGGTTTCTTTATATTTCGTTATTACGATAAGTTTGGTGGGCATTGTATTAGGATTAAGGAAGTAGAAATACAATCGATCGTTTAGTGAGTCATGTCGTCAGCTTCTTGAAAGCAATATCGAATTGTATTGCAAAGTCTTCAAAGTTGTATAAAAAGTCAATAAATTTGATTTGAATAAAAACATACAAAAAACTTCTTTAAAACCAGTTTTATGGCAAAATTAATAATAAAATTGTTTTAAGTCTATGCTTTTCAATCACTTTTTACCTTTAGAATCAAAAGGTTTTTTGAAATACATCCCTAATTTCCTTTGATTTCATTTTAAAGTAGAAAAATTAAAGAAAATCGTCTACAATAACAACAAAATTCAAATATTAAATAAATTTAGAAAAGAAACAACCCGCACGATAACAGGGAAAATTATTTTAATATAAACCATTTCATTCTTTCAATAACCAACCTATTGGCCAAATTTCCACAAATAAACGTGTCTTTATCACCTCTTTTAAATGGAGAATATTGCAATGAATAGTTTCATTTTCATCTGATGTGGTATTTGAGTGTCGCCTATACCCTACCTTACCATTGACGACAGTTGGGTATATTTGGTTGCAAATGAAACAAATGAGTTTATACAAATGGCTTTAAATGGCTATTAGACAGATGAACAATATGGTGCTCAATTCGCTCAAAAGTTATTCAATTAGCAATTGGATATGAAAAACCCTTAAGACCCAGCTTGTGTAAGGTAACTACAAGTCGAATTTTATTGATTAAATATCAATTTTTTGTCGCTTTTAAAATCATTTTCAGCGATTTCAATTTGATTTCCATTTAACCCCAAAAATCGACCAACTGCCAACCCTCTATCCCCCTAGTGGCACTTGCCGATTCCGTCGTCATTTCATTCTCTCACACCCCCACATAAAAATCATCAATTTTGTCGCCTCGCTATGCAATTTTCATGTGCACTATAAATTTTAACGAATTCATTTGTTTGTGAAACGTGTGCAGACATATAGAGGGACAGACAAACGAACGGATGGATGGACGTAGAGGCGAAAGCACCGACAGACACGGGCGCTTAAAAAACCAACAGCAACAACAACAACAACAACGACAACAACAACCATTAGCAACATTGAGTTATATTGTTTTTGTTGTTGTTGTTGACACAATTGAGCGTTATATTTATGATGCCATTGGGTGTTTTTTGCTTTGTTTTTTTCACTAGTCAAAAATTTTTGTATTTACACAAAATTTGCCATGTTGTCTATTTGTTGTTATTGCCTGCCACAGACCAAAAAAATAACAAAAAAAAAAACAACGCAAGAAATAAAACGTATGCTAAGACATCAATAGCAACGACTTTGAAGTACCTCATAAATTTAAAGGCATCAAAAAGACTTTAATTGTCGTAAATTTGTAATCAAATTTATGATTTTATACAAAGTGAAATTTCATTTAAAATCTTTTCTTCAAAGCCTTTTTGAATTATCGTATTTCAGATATTATAAATCATAAATTTTACAAAATTATATTACTCATACGCAAAGTTGGTCAATAATCCCCAACAATCTCTGGGCTCAATCTTTTTACGAACCAACTTAAATCAATAAATAATACATCAAATTAGATAGCTCTTCAGTTCTAAACAAACTCTAAAATCCGTTTTTTGTTTTAATTCAATTATTTTATTATTCAAGAATATATATGCTACATACATATACCCTTTTACCATAGGATTACAGGGTATAAAAATAAACAATTTTCAACAATATTGTGTGTTAAACATATTTCTAAATTCTTTCATTTTGGTTTTATTTTTGTTGTTCTTGTTAATTCTTTCGGTTTGATGATGGAGTAGTAATTTTTCCATATTTTTCATGAAAAGTCGTTGGAAACTCACATACACACACACACACGCACCCACACGAATATGAATGTATTTATGTAGGAGAGGTAATGAAAGCCTTTTCTATGTTTTCTTTTCTGGTTATTTTCCTACTTATTTTTCCACTTATTTGGCTTTTCACAATTCATATGAATGAGTTTGCTGAGCCCTACCTACCTACCTACCTCTCTCCTTCAATCTAAGTAAGTACCTTAGAAATACATACATACATAAGTGAGGGGAGGGACGGAAAAAGAACGGAAACGAACGAGAATAAATTGGGTGCCATGTTTTCATGTTTCACCCATTTTCATTTTCAATTTGACCTTCACAGAGACAGAGACGAAGACGCAGAGAGGAAGGAAGGAAGAGATAGGGCAACGAATGTGAAAAGCAAATAAGATTTGATTTGTTGGGGTATTTGAATGACTCAGTAAAGATGTAAATTGTAGAAAGAGGGGGAACGTTGTTAGGAAAAGTTGAATGGCATTTGCAACGTTGTAAACGATGCGAATCAATCTGAAATGTTTCTGGCAAATACTCGTAATTATAAACACGTTACAGAAAAATGTGTAAAATTCGTTAAAGTAAATTATAGACCATCGGAGTTCAGCCTCAGTGGAAACAGTTCTCTTGGCCCGGTGAGAAAATTGTCAAAATTACTATATAAAAATAAAAAATTTTAAATTTTAATTTTCCTCATAAAGTAGTATTTAGGTAGATAATGCACTTGTTTGTATAAGAAGGGTATTTAGATTTAGCTATGGCTGAAACTTTCTCTTCTATGCATTCATTTCTATGCATATCTAATCAAAAAATAAATAAATGAAATGTTGATGATAGTCAAGAATTTATAAGTTTGTTAACAAACTAAATGATTTAATTGTTTGACTCATTTGCTGCTGTCCAAAAGTATTTTGACATCATATTTGCTAAGCCAATTTTGGCGAGCCAACTCATCATTGTCAAAGCGTCATTATCGTCATCAACATTCTCATCATCACGATGATGATTTGCCATTTGAAATAAGCATTCTTAGCTACCATACAAATGCCGAAAACAATTTTCAAAGTTCCTAACCTTTGACAACAGGCAGCTAAACACACAGCTTTTTGGGTTGGTCGGCTGGTTGAATTGGTTTGCTGGTTTTCTGGCTGTTTGGTTGGTCTGCTCTACCTCAATCATCAAAAGCAATTTTACAATTGTTCAGCCCACAAAACAGACGCAAAACACTCCAAGAACAATGTGTCGCTGGAAAAGTGGCTTCTCTTCGTTGTGTTCTCAACCATCATATACATGTTTGTCTGTAGCTGGCTCCAACTTGGACTAGACCCAAGAGAGAATGAACCAAAATTCGGCATATACATACATGCATGTATGTATGTATGTACATATGTATATCGTGTGGCATAGAAATGAAGAAAGTACGTGTGGCATGACGAACGAACGAAACAGAAACGATAGACGCGAAACGAAAAGAAACCATTTGGAAAATATAATCAAATTTCTGTTCACTTCTTCTAAAACGAATGCTTGTACATAAGTTACTACATAATACATATATATCGACATATAAACATAGTGCATATACTATATTCCATACATATTTATAACTTTAACTTGCATTTGGAATTCCTATTTCGTGGTGCCCCACATTGGTGGTAAAAAGACAGGCAGGCGGCAAAGCAAATGGGGAAGGGGAGGAAAGGCAACGTGTAAAACGATTCGCTCTGGAAACCAAACTTAAATGGCATTGAAAAACTTTGTTTCTTTTTTTTTTTTTTTTTTGTTTTTGCCCTCGTGTGGGGAATACACAACCGAGGGCTGTATGACAAGTAAAGGTTTGACCTTGATATGCATGTTGATTACATGTTAAATTAGCATTTTTTTTTTCAAACGTAATCAACTGCATTCAATTGACTAGCTTGAGTTTGTTTGCAGTAGTTCTGTAGTTATTTTTAACGACTTTTGTTCTAATCTAACGAATTATATATAGCATGGTGAGTTATTGGAATCGTTTGATAGAACTAAGTTATGGCGTTATTCAGGCGTTAAATTTGCCAAAAAAGAATCAAGAGGAACATCAAGTGTCGCTATTACTAAGTATTTTCCCAAGAGCATGTTACTTAGGAGGTCCAGAGGTGGAAGGTTGGGTCAATGCTCCTTAATCACTGACATTACATAATACTTAAACGGCCTCCAGTCCAGTTGCATCAATCTCTAACAATTTTGAGGTCACCTCTCCTGATATTAGATAAAACTGACCCAAACTACCCAAAATCCTACCACTCCAATCACTATCCTTTGACATAACCTTGTTGCTGTTCTTCTTCTTGTTGTTTTTCCCCAATTAATTAACAAACGTTATAAATTTTTTTGCTCTGCCTTGGCCCTTTTTGTCGTTATTTTTGCTGTTGTGCTGCTACACTAAATACTTTTCAAATATTGTGTTTATTATTCATTTAAAATATTTTTCTGCATAAATTTTCCTTCAAGGGCCCCGACTAAATTCCTTTCAGTCCGACCTTCCCCCCACCATTCCCTTCGGTTGGTCACCCATTATCGTCGTACTCCACTTTCTACCCACTCAATGACCCTGATATACAATGCTTCGGCAATTAAATTACACAATGCTTAGACGGCAAAGAGGCAAAGGAAAAAAGGGCTTTGCGCTCTAGCAGGTCGACATACAGATACCCTGTAATGTGATTGATTCTAGTTTTCGGTTATATTCCTAATAAAAAGAAAAAATTGATCACGTTGGTGATCTTTCGATCACCTTTTCGCCTTTTCATGCAGAAACGACTTGTCAAGGGCTAAAACTATTTTTTTTTTTGTTGCAAACTTTGCATACCTTTCCATATACCCCCTTTCACCCCTTGGGGCGTTTGCAGGGTATCAAAAAGGAAAAGGGTTTAGCAACAAAAACAAAAACAACAACAACAACGAAGAGAAAAAAAATGCCAGTTGACTACTGAAATTTACAGTTCAGGGCATTTTAGGGTTGCTTTTAGGGTTGTACATGTGTGTGTGTGTGTGTCTGTGTGTGGATACAGTGTTGATGCGCTTTGTGGTAAATAGAAGATCCATGGAGCATGAATGATATATGGTTCTGAGTCTCTCTCTCTCTTGCTTGGCCCACTCTTGTCTTTTCTCTCCCCTTCATAACTTGTGAAAGCAGTTGAAATTAAGATGCTAACTGGTTTTAGTCGCTTTGCTTGTTCAAACAAACTAGTTTTTATTAGAACTTAAACCGTAAGAAATTCACATGTATATGTATCTATGTACATATATATGTATGTATCTGTCTTACGTTATGTGTGACATAATAATGGGGATGACTGACTGACTGACTAACTAACTAACTAACCAACCAACTAACTAGCTAAACAACGAATGAAAAGGTAAACAAACAAAGAAACCTTTATTGTTTGGAGTTTTACCAATCTATCTAATCAATTTTTAAAGGAAACGACCCAAAAATAATTTGCCAATAAAAAATTTAAATGTAAATTTATGACAAAACTTGAAATTTTGAGATGTGTTATGAGAGGGAAATTGGAATTGATAAGCACATAAATAGGCCACATAAATTGTTGATTGTTTTGCACACTCAAATAAAAAGAGATGTTTAACAAGTTGGTACTACATTTAAGAATCTTACAAAAAATGTTCCAAAAATTGTTCGTTGTCGTGATCACTTTTTCAATATTTTTAAATATTTATTTAAAATAGTACAGTTTAAGACCAAATCATTCATTTCATTTAAACAAAGATAATAGACAAAGAATAAAGATAATAACGTTTAGTAATATTTCTTTAGAAATCATTTTTTACAATACTGAGTTTCAGTGTTTTCTTTCGTTCTCATTGATTCATCGAGTAATGCATATAATTGTTACGTTATTAATGATTTACTCAAATGTTCTTTTAGTACTTAATTTATGTTTGTTAAACTCCTTTTACACACCTTAGTCTCGCCTTATCTTAACCACATTCAGTTCGTTCTCATGTTTTTCTTGGAATAACAAGCATTGCTTATATAATCTACTAAATTATTTTACCAACTTGTTGTTTTTTATCACAAACATATTGCAAGCAAATAACAATGCATAAAAAGTTTGAAGTAATTCAAAGGAATTTCGATAAGAGTTTTATGAGTTATTTGACTACAAAATTGCTATTCACGAGATTCATTTAAAGTCAGAGTGGGTTACTACTTTACCGCCGAGTTTGATTAATTTTTTTGGTTTGATTTGTTTATTAAAAACTTATTGATATTAATGGGTTTCCCCATAGGTTTTTTTGCAGAATTGATAAGACTGAGTTGAGATACCTATACAAGTATAACTTCCTTTCCATTATGGTTTCATTTCAAATCGTGATAAATCATTTCCGCTATTCACAATCGGAGTTCATAGGAAAATTACGCTTCTCAGCTATTTCAAAATATTCCGTTTTTCACTATATTTACATAAAAATTGAAAATAATTATTCGTTTAAGGTTTTCACTGTACTTGCAAACATTATAACCTGTCTTTGGAGTTAATTTTCCTGGTTACTTTTTCGTGCCATTTCTTTTCTAGTCATTCTTTCATAGCTTCTGTTGCTTTTTCTTTAAGTCTGTCTGAGCATTTTCATAATTTTCTAGGCGCCATCTCTTTGGCGCTTTGGTGCTCATTTTCATTAATTTGTCATTGTAATTTTCAGTGCTTACCCTCTTAACCCACCACCTCACCTTCACCTTCTGGAGACAGTGGCAGCTACCGTACAGCAAGCCCAGTTCGTTTCTTTCCCGTGGTTTCCCCCACTTTGCCCCATGCTTTGCATAAATCATCGTTCATTGAAGCGGTCATAATCAGTCAATGTGCCGTGCAAAATTATGCACTACCTCCAATGCCCTCCTACCCCCCTCACTCTCCACCCTTCTCTTTACGATCTTTCTTTCTTTCTCTGTCTCTCATTGAACTGTGTGCTGATTGCATTTTATTTTTGTTTTATTGCTGTGACAAGCGAGTTCCGCATTTTGTTGTTTCTTTTCCTTTTTTTTTTACATAATTGATTATCTGGACTTGGAGTTTGACTTGCAAAAGTCCAAGCAATGTCTTTGGAATCGTCATGGCATCATCATTATCATTATCATCATTATTATTATCGGCAAATCTTTTGTTGTACCTTGTTGTGTGTGTGTGTGTGTGTGTGTGTGTGTGTGTGCGCGTTTGAACTCGTTTCTCCCTTTCCACTCTAGATGAGCCCAACTGCATTTGACAAAGACTGTAATTTTCCTGAACTCTTCGCCGTTCGCCGTTTTCGACGAGGAAAGAAAACTCACTACAGCGCAAAACTTTTCCACTGACAAAAACTGACAAAGTGTGTGCAAGTCTGGAAATAGTTTGGCAAGAGTTCGAGTTGCCGAGTTTTTGCCTTATTTCTTTCTTTTCTTTTATTTCTATACTTTGTCGTCGTTTGCACTTTGTTCACTTTAATTTTATTTCGTTTCAGTTTGTGTTTCTTTTGTATTTTCTTTTTTGAAATTACAACAAAATAGCATTTGTTGTGGGCGTTTGCCGCCCAGAAAGAAAATGGGAAATGTAATAGTAAATGTATTTGACTTGACTTGAGAGTGTTATTGAAATGGAAGTTTTTAGTCAATTTTCTTTTGGTTGGGCTAATGTTATGGCTTATTAATGTATCCACTCACTTTAAGATACATATACATACATAAATATGTATGTATGTATGTACCTGAGCGAGACTCTTTACGGATTACGATAACGTTGACAAGGACACAGGACGCAGGACATCAACTTATAACAGATAGGAAAGGGAGCAGAGAAATTCAAGAGAGTGGCCCTTCATGTTGGCATTTTGACAGGCATACACGTTAAGATGAACAGGATGTGACGAGTGAAGCGTAGATGGATGAAGCAGAATATAAAGCACTTATTCGAAAATTTATCTAGGGAATTGAATTGGAATTGGAATGTTACATCAATCTGGACAAATTTTTAAACAGACAATGTTGAAAGAGAATATCTTATGACAATTGTGTTTAATATAAAATGAAATGCATATACATATATACATATAGCGAATTGATTAATACCCTAACAGGATCTTTCAAGTCGATCTCGATGGATCTTCATAATGACATTTTGATAGGCGACTACTGAAAATGTTATAGACGAGTCCGTAAATGCGTAACGAAACGTTCACATAATAAATTGTTTGAATTCGCATTTTGCACCTTTCATTCCGGTTCGAGGTAGAGGTCAAAACTCGTTGACGTTTTGTCAATTTGAGTAGACAATTTAGCCAATTAACTTGAGTTATCATAAATCTGTTATGCCCATATTCCACTAACCTGCATAACCTCTCCCGAGTCCCCCAGTCCCCCCCCCCCCCCCCCCTCTTTGTGAGTCGCTCAACCAAAGTACAAACAACTTTGTTGTCAGCACAAAAACTCCTCCTCCTACTATTAACCCACCCAACTTCTTGGGCTATATGGAGAGAGAAACAGCAAAACCGAAACTAAACAAAAACAAATAAAAATTGTTTTTTGTTTGCCTTTTTCTTTTGGCCTCTTTCGATTGTTTTTTGCCTTCTTTTATTCGACTTTTATCATTGTCGTCGCATCTGGGTTTGGTTTGAATAGTTCTTTGGGGGCTTGTTGTACCCTCTCATCGCAAAATGAGGCATATTCACATAAGCATAAGATGGAGCAGTTTACGATTATATTTATTACTGATTGGCATGACTTTTTAAAATGAGTGTTAATTATATTTTTAAACAAAACTATTCAAATAAATGACCCCCAAAAAGTGTCTATCTTCTTGGTCTACTTTTTAGAGCGTTCTCCGTTTAATCCACTAAATCTGTGCTAAATTAAGTCAATCGACTATGGACAAGCTCTTCTTTTGTCTGGTTTCGACCGACAAACAGACGAACCAAGAGTATAATACAATATACCTAATTATAATTAAGTAAACTTAAATTAAGTGTTTCAATATGTTGAGAGGGTATAAAATTTACCGTTCAAATTAAGTTTCTTTTTGTTTTTACCTCTCTCTCTTCCCTTTGTTTTGTTTGAAATTTATTGCACGTAAATATTCAGTTTTTCGTCTTATTTGCCATTTTCTGTGTGAAGGTCGTTTTTGTTGTTGTTATTGTTGTTGTTGTAATATAATACTAAAATCCCATTGTAATATACTAATAGTTAAATGCCTTTTAAATATGACCTGCATAAATAAATGGGTATGTGTATTTACAAATTTGATGTATTTACCTTTGATTGCGATTTATTGATTTTATATACATAAATATAAGTAGAACTTATTCTACAGTTCGCGTTAAAACATAAAGCGAGCGTATCAATTAAGTTAATAACTTTGATGATGAATTCATTTTCGTTCTTTTATCATTTGAAAATGATGACAGAAAATGTATAAATATTTATCAACTAGGGGAAAAAAAAATGACTAAATCGCAGTTGGAACGAAACCTTTCATCGTTTCAGGTATTAATTGTCCATATTTAATAATAATTATTTATTACAACTTTTAAGCCCTTCAAAGCTCAAACAAAACTGGTTTTAAATCTTAATAAAAGCCACAAATAGAAAGGTAAAGTGGGTTAATTGTGTCCATTTAATCGATTTCAGGAAGCCATTATCGAATATGTCTATATTAACAATTGTATTTGACTTTTATGCGGTTTTTTTTTTTAAAGCCATATTAAAACAGAAGCGAATAAAACTTGTTGATTTGTAAAAATGTTATTTGTGCACCTAATTCAGTGTTTATCGACAAATTTTTATATTTCGGTGTTGAGAAAACCTTTTACAATTCTTTAAAAAAAAAGAGTAAAAATTTAAACATTATTGGAATTTTATAAAAGATTTTAAATAAAAAGAAACCACAAACTCACTTTTTCCCCCGAAAGGAAGTCAATTAGCGCGGTGCTTGATTTAACTTTCCATTTCCCTGTGAATTTTTGTGACACTTTCACAAAATACCTTTTCTCCTTAAAGAAGAGCGTAGTCAACAATCACTTGCTAAAATGCAATAGATTTAAAAGCCCATTACGATGAAATATTCATAAAGAATTGCAACTGTCAAAAGTTTACAGAAAATTCCTTCAACATGTTTACCCCAGAGTATATTTTTTGTTAAAATTGAACAACAAAATTCCAATCGATGTATACAAGATACATGTATTTTGTAATAAGAATAAAGGAATATGGGATTTCCGTTTGGTTCAGGTACTTCCGTTTATGCCGCACAAACACACACACACACAAACAGGCACACAAAGAGAAAATGGAAAAAAAAAAAAAGGAAAGACCAAAAAATGGCGAGGCAAAATCAAAATGGTAGCCAAATAGAGCATAGAATATTCATGTATTCATATACACAGAGCCGCAACTCAAAATCAAGAATCCCATCAATCCCCAAGCGGCCCCTTTTCTCCACCCTTTTTCTCTGTAATCGGCCACAAGGTCAATACAAAATGGCGTGTCGCTGCTCAAATACAAAGCACAAAATGGCGTATGCATTGCATTAGCATTGCAGAACTATCGAACTCCAAACATACTTCATTTACCCCCTGCCAATACAACACCCTCTGCTCAACCCTTCCATAAAATTTTTAGCTCCTCGTTGGAATTTTTCCCCCTCAAAAAAAAAAAAAAAAAAAAAATTCAGCGCTTTTCACGCTTTGCCCTACAAAAGACTAGAGTGGGAAAACTATTTCAGCTAAAACGAAAAATTTTTCTATTTTTTTTTTCATCCATTTATTTTTCCATCTTCTTTTTTTGTTTTTCAGTATTTTTTTGTTTTTCTTTTTTCTGTTGATTGGAAAACTTGCACATTGCAAAGTGGATTTTGCCTTTTTGTAGTTCGCTGCTAATTAAAATGCCTTTCCATGGGGGTTATTTGATTTTTATGTTAGAGTTATCCGAGTTTTGCCTAAAGGTTTATGGGTCATCTAACGCACTAAGTTTGTCATTACAACATTTCATTTTCACTTATGCAGCAAGTGCTTTATTGACGCACTTTGTTTGTTTGTTTAGAGTTGTCTGTGTGTCTGTCTGCCTGTCTGTTTGTTAGTTTGTTTGTTTGTTTGTTTGTTGGGTTGTTTATGGGTTGCGTGTGTCCAAGGCAAGTCAAAGCTCAAGGCGAAAGGCGGAGTCAAGCCATCTTATATAGCCTTGATTCGTTGTTGTGCCTTCTAAAATTGTATCCTTGTATCATTAATTAAGATTGCACACAAGCACACGCACAGCAAACCCACAAAGGAATACGACAAAATGATACCTTATAACCTTGAATGTCTCGCACTTATGTTTATCAGTTTTCGGTTTTGATTTCCAATCGGCAAGGGAAGGAATATTAAACGTACTTTGTCACTCTCTTTAAGTGCTGTACAGCTAACATGAGAACTATGACCCTGGAAATGTTGCCCGAAGCTTGACAGAATGCAAATCGAATTCGATTACAGTTAAAGATTCAAGTGGACGAATGTGTAACAAAGTTCAGGAATACTTAAAAGTATTAAAATGCTTGGAAAATGGGAATAAAAGAAGGAAAAGTAAAATTGTCGTCGGAATATAAATTTCATAAATTCTTTAAGGCAATATCAAGATCTTAAAATAGGGTTGAATGATCTTCAAACAAAACAAATCCTTCAAATAGTATACAGCTCGTTCAACATTTCTAGTAAATAGTTAACTCGAAAACCCTTGCCATACGAAGAAAAATGTTGGATATATTGAAATTCGTTAACTTTTTCCGATTTTGAAAATTAAAGAAAAACTTTTTAGGCTTATTTCATAAAATCTCATTTTAGTTAAATCTATGTTTTATAATAATAATTTAATGACGTTTTCATGTAGTCTTATATACCTTTAATATCCCCGCGTTCATAAAATTTAACGCACTTTGCGTTTTATCTATGAAAGTTAGCGATGAGCAAGAACTTCGACTCCTGCTGCTTCAACTCTCTTGTGTTCCTAATTTCACGTGTTTCTTGCTCCTCTTCTTGTTTCCTAACTCCTCTATTCATTGTTCTGCGTGGCTTTGTTTTAGTAGTTACCGTTTTGGTGTCGGTTTTCCTCACAGCTCCCTTCGCTTGCTTACCTCTTTTCTGTGGTATACTTAAATTACATTTGCTTGGCATTAAATTTGCAATCCGAAAATGTTGTCTCTCGTAAAACTCTCTCCACTGCGATACCAAAAATTAATTAAATTTAATCAGCTTAGGTAATTAGTTACAGCAATTTCTCACAGCAGCGGTAAAAGACAAAAAGATACCACAGCTGATGCAAAAACAGAGAGCCAGCCAAGGCACTCGAAGGAGTTTCATAAATAGTTAATGCAATAAGACTTTTAGAAAAGTCATCGTTAAATTAAATTTTTTTTTTCTTTTTTGCTAATTCATGAATTACTCAAGCTTCACCTCAATCAAATAATAGAGAGAGAGAGAGGGAGAGAGAGTAAAGTGGAAGCTGGTAAATTGAAACTGAAATCTATCCGGATTAGCCATTCATAAATGAACCGGAAATTCAAGAATTTCTTAGAAATTAAATAGCACATTTGTGGCACTGTTGTATACAAGTTTTAGGCTTTTACTGTATACGAATATAATTAATATTTTATTGCTGTTTTGTTGTCGTCCCAATTTACGACAACGAACATTTTTAAATCTTTACGCACACATGTTACCAAATATTATAATTAATATACAAAATTTTGAATTTTTCTTGGCAATAGAAAACAAAAAACAAAAGTGAAACTTCTCCTCTGGCTAAGATTGTCCTCTTTGTTTGATCATCCAATCATCAGACCACAACCGAGCGTAAACACACTTTTGACATGATTCATACGACCACTAAGGGCAAATGCAAAGGGTAGAGGTTGCAAACGTTTTTCCAGGACACCGCAGACATGCCAATTGGAATCGAAAGATCCACGGAATATTAAATCAGCCTTAGGCAAATCAATTTGATAGGCTAGAGTCGTTACCGATTCCTGCATACGTAGACTTGTCTCCACCTCAACTCCAATTTGCAACTGATCGCTGGCCTTCCTATAGTAACAGACATGCAGACCATTCAGCCCCAATGTGCCCGACCAGACGCAATCCTTATCCGCATAGCGTCCCACGAGAGAGAGTAGTGCTATTTGACGTCCTGGAACATTTGGACCATACTGATAAGCCAATTCGGCACCCATGGCCAGACGACGTGTTATCGATTGCAGATATTGGGCCACAACTACCCCGGAATTTGATAGGAGACCTGGATTACCCATGGTTAGGGAAGCAGTGAAATTATCACCACGATAATCATTAGTCAATTGTGTGGCAGTCAAACGAGACTCTTGAAATTGTGCAGCAAACTTGCAACGCAATCGTGATGTCAACTGATGTATGATATTCGCATTTAGATTGCCCGAAGCATCGATGTCGCCGAGCAGCACGGGAAATGCTTCGGCTGGTCCATATTGCTTAGTTCCCACATAAGTGGCCCCGAAGCGATAGCCATTATTCGACATCGTTGTCATATTGATGGTATGCGAGATTTGAAAGTGATTACTTAAGCCCTTGTTCAGCATTATTCGAGCACCCTCGAATGTACTGGCCTGTATTTCTCGGCATTTGCTATGCAATTCCTCAACGGTTCCTGGATTATCTAAAGTTATTGGCAGTTTCTTAACTTCGGCAGCTATGGCCTCTGTCAGAGCGGGCGGCAGGGTTGATATTGGTGGGGGTAAAGCACTTCCTGGTTGTCCACCCATTGTCACCGTTGATGGGGATGGAGGGGATGGTGATGATGCAGCCAACACATTGCCCATTATGCTAACACAAATAACGAAACGAATTGTACTAAATCTTTTGATATCTTTTTGGTTTGAGGAATTGTTGAAATTTTTTCTGATTTTTTTTCTATATATTTCTCACAAATTTTGTACACTTTTTCACTCGCATAAGTATAAAATATATTATGTGTGTGTGTCTGCTAGTGCGTGTGCGTGTGTGTGTGTTGTAACGCACACAATTCAAAAAGAAAACTACGACAATTTTTTTTTAGTATATTTTCTTTCCTTATCCGTCTTTGACAGCTGTCAGTTTTTTTTAGAATTTAAGCTGTCAGTTACTTTCCTTTATAGAGTTTTTCAACACTGTGTTTGTGTTTGTGTGTGTGTGTGGTTAGAAAAGGAAGCTGTTTCTGATAAATGACGAGTAAGGACAAAGGCGCAAAAGTGCAATGAGAATTGTCTTTGCAGTTCCTTAATAAATAAATATATAAAGTGCAAAAGTTACTCTACAACTCAATACTACGTTTTTTAAGAGTTTTATAGCGAATTTAAGTAATGGGATAATGTCCACGCAGTGTTGGTAAGTTCCCATTTAAAACATAATTCAACACGGCGATTATAAGATTAATTTTAAGCTATTCCGTATTCTAGATATAAGTTGGATGATACGTAAAAATACGAATAAGGAGCATTATAAGGGTCGGTTGCAGGTCACAGTAGCTTAGTGTTTAACTTGACCCTTAGTTATTTGCAAGTTAAGCACAAGAGAAAGGATAGAGAAACAAAGGGAAACCCAATAAAGTACCATGCAAATGACGAAAGAGAAACGAAAAAAGCCAAAAAACAAAGAAAAAACTACTGCAAACAGAAACCGCAATAACCGCAACACGTTACCGTTTTCCCAAAGAAAATGGCAAATAATTGGCCAAGTACAACAAATTTATGTACACCCCAAATACAGTCTCTCTCTCTCTCTCTCTCTCTCTCTCTCTCTATACATATATATATCTCCTTCTGTTTTTCCTTCTGTCTCTATATTTCCACAAAGTCGCCTGTCTTTGCCTAATTATGCAGCCAAGCAGGTTGATAGAGCATGATTTGATGGCGGAGAAAAGGGCATGGGGAAACAAGAGAAACCATGACTGGACAGTAATAGATAAACTTTGGGTGCAAATGAAAAGTTATGATAGCAAAATAAGCAACAGCAATAACAACAACAACAACAAATGTACAAAGACTGGTAGAGAAAAGTTTTTTCCTTTTGCTTTTTCTTGCGTTAATTTCATAAGCTTCAAAAGATAGATGAACTCAAATTGAACACACGACTACAACCTTGACGACAACGACGTAGAGACGAAGGGAATGAATAGTGCATCACATTTTTTTTTTTTTTTTTTGTTCTCTTACATCAAATCCATAAATCATAGAGAGAATGAAATGCGAGCAAAAAGATAATTCCCTTTGTCTAGGTACATAGAAAAAAGAAAATGTCAAGAAAACTGATGATGATCAAAATGTTTGTTAAACGCATTTTAATCTAAGAAAATACAATTTTTACAAAACTTAAAGATTACTTGTCTCGGTTTTTAATAAAAATCATGTTTTGTAACCAAAACGCAATGCGAAACTAGTCAAAAACTAGTCTATTAGGCAGAAGGAATAATTTTATAGGGCTCTATTGGCTATAAACTGAAGGATCATATACATGTACATATACGGATCATACACGAATTTCGTCTATATTCATATTCAACGTTGAGTTAAACATTCGAAAAGTCAAATACATCACTATATCAATATTTTTTAATTTGCCTATTCATTATACATAAATTATTTAATATTTAACGTTAGTAAAACTTTTTAAGATATGAGATATATCTCAAAGTGTATACAAATAAATCGATTAAACATCAATATAAAAAACTAAACGGAGTTAGCGTAAAAATAAAAGCGTTACCTAACGGTAGTAAAAGTAGAATAGTTTACTTCTCCGTTGCGCCTAATTGCAAATATTTAATGTAGTTGGAAGAACATTTCCACTGAGCCATAAAAACCATTGAGCGTTACCCAATTAGTAATTTCTGTAATACTAGCCGCAGCGTATCTAAAAGTCGTAATCATTTCTTGGCGGTTTTTGTTTTCTTTATCTATGTATTTGGTTTTTGCATAGTTTGTCTCTACATATGGTATACACTTATGGTAACCACATACCAAAACCAGATACCCAGGAGAAGACCAAAAAAATAAAAAAAAAGGGAAGGAAAACTAAAAGCAAAATGAAAATTGTCAACGTCATCAAGTTGACAAAATGTCACACACATATGCGTGAGTGTGTGAGGGAGTGTGTGTGTGAGGGAGTGTGTGTGTGAGGGAGTGTGTGTGTGTGTGAGTGTGTGGTTGCCGCAACTTCAACAACCCATTGACTATTTGGAAATCTATGTCCACACATGTTACGCTTGACTCAATACACCGTTTCACAACCATTTCACTTTGTAGTGTTCTTTACCTTTGCACTGAGCACAGAGTGGTTACTATTAATTTTACTCATTAAACTAACGGCATATTAAACGCACGCATTGTATACAATTTGTGTGTGGTTGAAGTTAGGAAAAGGAAAGGGATGCTAGACCACTGACAGGAGGGGGTGGCAGGCTACGCCTCATTAATGGCACGCCATTTGCTTTTCTTAGAGATTTTTTTTGTTTTTTTGTTTCCTTCAAGGTACTTCCTTACTCCATTCTCATGTCGCCGTCATTGTCGATATTTATGCCCCAAATTTATTGCCTCTGAAGTTGAAAATTTATGTGTGTGTATGTGTGTGTGTGCGAGCGTGTGGGCTATTGGGTCATAAAACTGTGTAATGGAACCTCTTTTTGGTGCAGATTTGCCTGCGTCAAGTGCTTTTCGGTTGGTCAAGTCAAGTCAATCTTATACTCTATCATATACATATGTATGTGATAAGAAAAAGAAAATGTTCCATTACACGCAGCTGTTAAGACAGTTTACTTCAATATTGCCATTTGTAGTACTTACATAAACTTCACTTGTATCCCTTCATTTAAGCACTGTGTCCTGGAAAAGATAAAATAAATACTCAAGTTAATATTTTTATGTTATAAAAGAGATATTTCGTTTCGATTTCTTAAAGATATATATGTACATACATAGATTAAATGGGTCGAAAATAACATCATACATAGTTTGTTTTTTTGGCGCATATTTAAATGATTTCGTGCCGAAATTAGTCGAGAACGGGGTACTGTAACAATTAGTTTCCATAAGAACGACCTATGGCAAAAGTAGTTCTAGTTGAAAATTGTAAGCATTTCATTCTTTCAAACTCAATCGAATTCTTTCTTTTTAGACAGAAATCGTTATCTCATTACAAGAATATAGTGAAAAAAGGAACTTTTCTAAATGATTGTGCGCTGTAGCTAGAATCCCAGTCTACTGATCTTTTTCTCTCATTCTCCACCCTTCCTCTCTTGTCTGACACAAACTTACAAATAGTAAAAATTTCTCAACTTTCAGTAACAACTTTTGAGACAACCTGAAACGAAATAAAAATAAGTAGCAAAAGAGAAAGAAAAAAAAAATACACCAAAAACGAAAGCAAGAGAAGAAAAAATGTTGGCATAACTTTTTGCCTACTTACAGCGAAATCCGCTTAAAGTGACAAAATTGCAAGAGATGCTACTTAGTAAATGTGTGAACGTATGTATGTGTAAGAGGGACAGAGCGAGAGGGCGGCGCCTACACCCCCAACTCATTCTCATTCCCAATCCATTTCATTCCGTTTCCCCCCTTGACCGCCACAACTTAATACACTTTTGGACCAGAATCAAAAGCAAAAGTCAAGCAACTTCATTTTCGCTCACCAAAAGCAGTAAACAAACTCCACCCCTTAAAACCTCCCAACACCACACTATAGCCGTAATCTCGACCTTCCCCCTCCACCATTCTCCATAGCAAAAAACCTCGCTCATTGACTTGGCGTTACAACAAAACTTTTCCTACAAGTTTCAACTAGAGCTGAGCGCAAGAAAAGGACAGACTGATTATGAGAAAGGCGAAGAGAAGAGAAGAAATGAGGGAGGCAAAAAGTTGGCCAAGAAAATATGTCTACACTTGCCGACATCCGCTTGCCAGTTTTAGACACGGACGAATCCGCGTTGCGTGTGTCAGAAAAGAAGGCGCCCGGGGACCGCTACAGAGGCTAATAAACATACACACACACACACACATCTACTTTCTTGTGTGTGTGTGTATAGAGAGAAAGTGTGTGTAAGTTGGGTGGCCAGGACACCATTCATTGTGTCTCATTGAATGCAAATGGCGCAAATTCAAATTACAAACCAACAATTTCCGCAAAATGTGCCTTGTTGTCGATTTTGTTTCGCCTTTGAATTTCTCCTTACTTCCCACTCGCACTCTCTCTCGCTCCCACTTATACTGGCTCCTATTACTTTCTCACACTGCAGCTCCTTCTTTCTCATGTACAGTTAATTGCATGTTTTCGATGTGTGTGTGTGTGTGTGTGTGTGTGTGCAGGTTTGTTTATCCTTGTGTGTATTTAATTTAATACACCATATACCCTACAATCATTGGCTAATAGGGTATATTAGTATCATTTATAAATATGTTTTTTATGAGCGGGACCAGGGCCGGTTTACAGCACATGAGATCTTTGATTTACACATCGGAAAAAAATAAAATTTCTTTAAATAGCATCTGGATGAGCAAAATTGTGATCTAAACCATTTTTCAAAAAACCAAACGAAAGTGAAAAAAATGTAGGAAACAAAGATAACATTAATTTTCTTGAATAAAGCCGGGAAATTTTAATCTCTCACAGAAAACGTTGCTAGGAATTTGAATTCTGTGCAGAACTTTTACTAGCTGACTGTGTAAGCTGAGCGCTTGATAGGTCAACCTTTTAGCTATCTGAACTTTAAAAAAAAAAAAAAAACGAATTAAGACCAATGAATATTAGAATTACATTCCATTTTCATAGAGGGTATCTAAAACTCGATCACTCCGAACCCCTTTGATTTGGCATTTGTGTGCTCCATCAATGGAATCAATTAAAATGCCTTTTCAGACAAAAAAAAAGAACATGGCAAATAATGGAAATTATTTTATTATGAGTGCATTGTTGGGAAATTTGAGAAATTGTCGTTCAATATTTTACAGATTTATTTATGTTTGTCAGACAGTTTAAACAATTATGTGGCCAAGTGAATGAGAGAAAACAAGTAAAATCATAAAGTCAATAATAGAAATCCCAAATATGCTTCGCAATTAAAAGCGGAAAATTTTATTAAATTCAATACAATTAGTTTAAGATAACCAATGACTACATTTAACTAAAGTATGTCTGGAATGCAGAAGCAGTGTGCTTAAGTCTAGCCACAAAGGTAAGGTATTTGGCTATATTTGGTTACCATTCCAAGACACTTTATGAGCTATGTTGACAATTGTTAAGTCATATATTTTTCCCAAGAATTATTACTTTTATCTCAATGTAGTGACAATTCTAGAGAAGAACTGCTAAAAATACTAGTATGTGTTATCAATTTAATAGCAATAGAGCCAAGAAATTAATCAACATCTTATCTACAGTTTCACAGCACAAAACTGATTCCAAATGCCGTAGAGTTACTCAAATTAATATGCCCTTTTTGTTTTGTTTTTATTTACTTTATGAGCTAATTTATAATTGAAATTGATTTAAATGGTTAACCATTATGAAGAGCCTCATTACAGCATGTAATTGTTACACTCTGTAATTAAGGGAAAGGGTCTTTTGAAATATGCAACTCGCTTGTCACGAAAAGCCAATTTTTGCTACAATCAAAGGTGTGAGAAAATTCCGAAAAGTCATTATCGTTTAGCTTATTACCGGTTAATGGCAATTATTATTATACATATATTTTTGTGCTAATTTCTTTAGCATGTGCAGTAGAAACTCATTTATTCGAGATAATATTGGGAAGCCTTACCTCGGATAAGCGAAAAGTCGGATAAGCAAAGCATCATCCGTATTATCCAAGCTTACAGTTTGGTTAGCATTATTATCAGTATATATTGCTCATTTAACTTCCAAGGATAACATATCGAAAATTATTTGAGCAATTTCAATGTCGTTGCTATATAATTGCTTCCAAGGATAACATATCGGAGATTATTTGAGCAATTTCAATGTCGTTGCTATATAATTGCATTATGTTTACCCCCGCATCCCAAAAATCAACATATTATGGCAAAGAAAATCTCATCAAAATAACACCTAGATACAGGTTGGATACCCTCATTGGAACCTTTAGATATCTCAACGAGTTTATCATGCATGAGCTTGCTTTTAACTGTCATATTTGTTGTTTTCAGTTAAATTTCGACAGTATTTGGCCTGCCTGACGGACAGGGGACTCCACCTTCCTTCTCGGTTGTTGTTTCTCTGTTTCCTTTCATTTTCTTTTGTTTTTGTCCTTGCCATTTTCGTTTCATTCCGAAAACCCCCGTCCAAGTCCCACTCTGTCAGTTTTTGGAGAACAGACGGCAACCTGAGTGCGCTGCAGCAAATAAACTCAACCAATTTATTTTCCATAACAACTGCGCGGCGAAAATGAAGAAGAAGAAGAAGAAGAAGAAGAACGAGAAGACGGTAAAGGGAAGGCGAGGCGGAGTGAAACAAAAAAATTGGGTTGTCTTTGTGCCCTTCAACTACGAGACATCAACTTACCCTCTACTCCGCTCCGTACTCCTTCTCCTTCCTTCTTCCATTAGTATAGTTGACGCTCATCAGCTAGACACCCTGGCCCCTAGCGACCCCGGCACAGCAGCTCCTCTATTTCCCCCAATTCTCTTCATATCCTCGTCCTCCTCTTTTGCTGATTCTTTCTCTATACTTTTACAGTTGGCCCGATTTCAATGTGCATTATATTCATGTAGCACATCCATTGTTTACAGGGCCTATTCGTAATATTGTATAACAGGCAGAGAGTAATAATAACAAAAACAACAACAAGCCGTGGGGGCAGACGCAGGGGGTTGAAGCGAGGCAAGATGTAGGTCCAGGCCAGACAATCTGAGCATGTCGACCCATGCAAATTTTGAGGTCGGTGTGTTTTTTTGTTTTTTATTGTGATATGGAAATAAAGATGAGAAACTTTACTCCATCCCCTTTACCCCTCCCTCTAACCAGAGAAACGAGTGCCTCACACTCTCTTCTTTACATCCCTTTCTCTCTCTCTTTCGCTCCCTTTTTGTTTTTCTTTTCCCCCTCTGTTTCCATATAAAGTTTTTGTTTTGTGGCATATTGAAAATTAATGTAAATTTTTTCATACACTTGTGACTTATCATCGGGCATCATATTCCTTTTATTGATTTCGTTGGCTGGCAAAGGGCAATATTTAAGAGATTTTTATAAAGTGTCATTTATTTTTGATGAAAACCAACTTTAAAAGTTGAATGTGCGGATAAAAAGGATGAAGAGGTGCGCTTGGGCTTTACCTGTGCCCAGAAAGCTCCAGGGAGAAATTACGATTGCAAGCCCTTAACAACTCCCCGACCGAGGTATTACACTAAAAGCGTTTTTTTTACGGTCAGTGACCTTTTCCACCCATGGATGAATTAAACTGTTTTTAAAATATTTTTTTTAGGAAGCTACCATTTATAAAAAAAATCTAATACATACATACATATGTACATGTTTATTATAAATGAAAATAAAATTTTGTAACTTTTTAAAGCAAGTCTTAAGGCGATACAATCAGTATGACCTTGTATTGTAAGCTTTGAGTTACTTTTTTCGCTTCATTTTGTTGTAACTCTCAACCAGTTTTAGCGATGGTTAGTCTTTAGTCTTTAAGAAAGTGATGGCTGAACTAGAACTTGGTGTATTTTTTTTTTTTTTGATTCATAAACACAATATTCCTATTAATGTAATTTTTTTTAGGTGTTTGCGTTCGTTTAACAAGGTATTTATAAAAAATTCATGAAAATCGCATCCAGGAAAATGGGGTGTCCGCCCACCAGCTAGTCCACCCCATAGAGGAGGTGTCTGTTAGGCGAGTTCACTGTACATGTCATGCCTTTTAAAAGTTTTCATGCGATATGTGCAACCTGCTACCTACTTTCTATTTCAGTTTCTACAGTTGTAAGCTCACTGTTCTTAATATTTCATCTTATTTACCTGCATCAATGTCTGGCAGAGTTATACATATAAGCATATATATAAAAAATATATATCTATTTACGACGCTGTCTTGTCTGTTATAAAATCGCCTAGGCTATTGGACTCAACGCAACGCAACGTAAAAAAAAAAGACGAAAAGACTTTATAATTGGCCTCTCCCGACAATCGTGAGCTAGCTAGAGCTCAGAGGCGAAATGCCAAGATGCCAAGAGCCTTTAACTGTTCTAACGAGAAGACGAAGGCGGCAGCTCTTCAATTTTTTTCTATTGTTCTTATTTTGGCCTTCATTTAAGCTTTTAGCCTAATTATTTCTTTTTCCTTAAAAAAAAAAACAAATTTATGGTCATTTGCTATTGGTATACAACAAATTTTTTATGTAAAATGTTTCATGTCTTTAATTAAACAAGAGCTTCTTAAATCAATATTGTTTTTATCGAATGCAGAATGCGAGAGTGTGAGGGAGAAAGGCAGGAAAGGAAGGAAGGACAAAAAGAAGCGACAGGGAGTCTAAATGATAAGCCTTGGCAGACCAACCGGAAGGATCCAACACACACACACACACACTCAACAAACTGGAAAAAAGGCAAACGTACAACGAGCAGCAACCCTTTTGAAATATTTAAAATTTCTTTCTCTTGCTGGACATTAAATATTTGCCAGCTAAAGGATTTTTATACCCTATACTCAAACCATATGGCAAACGGTTATATTGAGATTCTCAATATGCTAAAAAGCTTTAACTTAATGAGGTTAAAATGGAAAAGAAACACCAACAAGAAGACACGAGGCAAAGTCTCTTCGTCACGATGTTGACTCACCTAAAGGTCACATTTTGGTAAGAAGCGTCAGGGGCCAGACGTTGTCTTTAGAGTTAACAACTCTTTATTATTATCTATTAATTTACTTAAACTTAACGAAATTCTTATTCCCTTACAGTCATTGCAACAATCCTTAAGTGTCTCAATACGATGCCATCATACAAATAAATTAAAAAATATTTTATTCTCACAGCTGCAATTCCATTTAACATTATTATTTTAATTCTATACTAATCAAACACCGTATCGGAAACCCTTTTCCAAAGGTGACACATTGCAAAACTTTTTCTTTTCGATTGTATCGTTTATCGTTGGAAAAAATGAACCCTAAATAGATAGAGGGTATCGGAAACTCGTTACCTAGAACAAATACACGACAATTTTTTTTTGTTGCCCTGCTGTGTTTTTCTTTTGCTTTTTGAAAAATGTTTGCATTTTATTTTGTGGTCAGTTTCAGGTTTCGAATTTCATTCAATTATGCTTTGTGGGCACACACACACGTACGCACACACTGATAAACACACATGTTTTTCACACATTTTCCACCTCACACGCATTCATTATTTATTTTATATATTTTAATATATGTATATTGCTACTACCAACTTACATATTTGTCCACCTTTTGCACTTGACTTGACAAGTCTTTGCAGATTTATGTATTTAATTACGGGTATAAAAGTTTTTATGCTCTGATTTCTTGCCCGAAAATTCCTAGCTTAACTGTATTATGTGAAATTTTAACCACAAAAGATTTGAAAATTCTATGGAGTTTGGTGAGGGGGAGGCAAAGGTATGTAAGTGAATGTGTTGTAAAATGGCTTTGAATAAATGTGAATTGAATTAAATATTCAATTGTTAAATGTGTCAAATGCAATATGGCAATATTAAATTGAGTCTTTTGTAGGTTTTTTTTTTTCGTTTGTCACTAAAAGGAAATTGGTTTCTCCATATCGATTTCGGTCTCAAGTGTGAAAGAAGAAGGGAAATGCTTCATGCAGACTTTCAATGTACATATATACATATACACTGTTCTTTACGTATGTATGTACATATGTACATAGATATTTTGCTTTATATAGTAATACAATTTCATTCAATTTAGCACTTTGATGGTTCATTGTAGAATTGAGTTTCGAAGTTTTTTCTTTCAAAGGGTCATTCAAGTGTGAAGTAAGGCAATTTTGGAAAATTTTTGTTTCTTCCTTTTCTTCTGAAACGCAGCCTAATGTTTTTCCAAATTCTAAAAATTCTGACTTTAAAAAAACACAATTAGATAATGCGTTCATTGAACTACTTTTTTACTCCCAAGCATTGCGTCAGAATTAGTTCTCCTCTTCCTTCAGTTTATAATATTTAAATAAGTTTAAAGCTAGAGAGTAAGTAACGGAATTACTGCCACGCTTCCGTTTGGAAGCGTCCATTAACTATTAAGCGAGTTTCTTTAATATCTGATAAATTCTATGAAACCTTTTTATTTTTAGCTATCAAAAATGAGAACCAAGCTAAAATTTATCAACGCCAAGAACAGAATTCATAAATACACGCACACAGGACACAATTCTTCAACAGTTTTGCCAATTTTAAAATTTTAAGTAATAAAAATGTTGAGGTTATTTGCTTAATCAGAGCGTACAAAAGAAAGTATTTATTAATTACCTGAAACTGTAACGAGCTTTACGGCAACGTCACGGCATTTCATAAAAACCCTGCTTAATCAATCAATTAAATAAAATAATATATTTTTAGCTTCCCTTAGGCACAATTTGTCTCAAGATTTTTACTTATAAAAGACTGAATGACAGCAATCGGACGTTTATATAAATATACATCAAAGTTCCTATTGGAACGATTAAAGAAAAAAAACCATTTGCCTTGTTATCAGTTTGGTATACGCAATTTCAAATGATATTAGCAAATTCGCTCCAGTTCATCGATATCACTTAATTTTCAACTATCTTATCAACATTTTTTTTTTTACTAATTTCTTACTTTATTTTGTATTTTATTTTTTTTTTTTCCCCACATCATCTGCATTTCTATAACAAATTACTCTCTTTTTCTTCTTATCTATACAATTCTCGTGTTCAATGCTCCTTTTTGTTGTTGTTGCTGTGGCCGTTTTTTTGTTTTGGGTTTGTTTAATTGACTTGAAAACCAGTTTTATTTGTTTGCAAGCAACATAAAAAAAAAAAAGAAGAAAGAAAAAAAGGCAGCAACAAGCATTAAAAGCAAATATAAATTGTGTACAACGCTGCAGCAGAAGGCAGCGCTGCTTTTTGGATCTCCGCCGCAATGCTGTTTTGTTTCTTTCTTTTCATTTTTGTTGTTAAATGTTTTTATATACCCTTTCGAAATACAAAAAAGACAAAACAACAACATTTCGTTAGCCTAACGATGTAATTTTAAACAGGATATTAATACATTGATACTATTAATATTTAAGGAGAATGTTGTTGCTGTCCACTAAGCTAAATCTAAAAGTCGTTGATATATGTATATTTGCTTTTAAAAACATATAAAATAGGTCCATTAGACCCTTTTTTTGAAGATTGAGAGATTATTTTCCATAAATTTACCTAAAACCATTTAATATAAAATCATTAGCATTGTGTAAAAAAAAAAAATCCAATATTGTATCAATATTTTCACAATCGCCATTACAATTACTTAACTCTGTTCCCCAGATTTTAAAACTAGTTGAGAATTGAACTAAAGTGAAAAAATGTGTTTGTAGTAAATTTTAATTGAAAGTTCGATTGTTGTTTTCTTACTTCATTCTATTATCTCCAAGATTTGACCCAATCTTCTATCTAACAATAAAATGATGGACACGTCACAGTAAATTAAAAGGGGTAAATACCAAGTAAGGGTATCTAAGTTTTGATGTTATTGAGATTAGCCTTTTGTACCTCTTTTAACTCTTTTACCTCTTTTTGTTCTACGCAAACAGAGCGAGAAGTCAAGAGGTAGAAAGAGAGATAGAGAGAGAGTGCTTTTGCTTTTTTTCTCTTTCTCTTTTTTTCTTATCATAATGCGATTATTTTTGGGCTGCCCCGGCGCGTATAAAAATAAAAGCGTAAAAGTATAGAACTTTTACGCCGCTCTGGTAGCATGTGTGTGTGCGTCTGGCAGTTCCGTGCGTGCATGTACAGATGTGTTTGTACGAATGTGTGTTTCTGTGTATGTGTGTGCGTGTGTGAGTATATGTGTGTTTGTAGAGCTCCAAGCTAGCGGAGCTTTAAACTCGTTATTTGCCATCGTCGTTGTCACTAAGCAGCAGCTTCTTTTTTGTCGGTTTTTGGCTTTTCTCTCTCACTTCACCTACCTACACACACACACACATACGTTCCCTCCTCCTACCCCCATCTATCCCCTTCAATACTATTCCCTTCCTCCCTCTCCATGACTCTCCATCGCAGTCATCGCTTAGTTTTTGCGTTTAGCTCTGTTTTTACGTTCTTTTATGTTGTTTTTCTTCATTTTTTTGTCTTCAATTTCGCTTTGCCTTATTTGCTTTTGCGTTTTAATGTTGCTTTTAATTAGAAATTAGTTGAACTTCATTATAATTATTGCTGTTTTTTTGGCTCACATGTACAATTTGCCGTTGTGGTAATTAATTAAGGCATAGCTTATTCAATTTAGTTTTATTTTTATTGTTTTATTTATTATACTCTGCGCAAAACAGAGCATTTTACTTTTGCCCATCAGTCGTCAAAGCTTACATAGTCAGTATTTATTATTTATGTTTTTATCAAAAATTCTGCACGCGGCCTTAAAGCTTTAATCTTGAATCTGTCCAAACGACCTTCCGTTTGCAGAAACGCACCTTCCGCCCATTACTCACACAGTTCTAGATGAGCGATTTCTAGAAAGTTCGAAGGTTAATTGAGTAAACTCATACTGAGTTGCTTTTATAATACCTCGCCATAAGCATTATAAATCGGTGGTCTTTGTTATTTAACTTCTTAACAAAAGTTTGGTTTAAAAACAAGCTTTAAAACAATAGCTCTTTTGGCTACTGTTTACAAAAGTAACTTATGTACATACATACATACATAAGTACATATGTATGTCTTGTTATGTTATGTGGTCGAAAACCAAGCCGAACTGGACCTTTATTTGTGACATATATTTGCTTATGGAATCCAGAATTTCATTAGCCATAACACACCTTCAACGCCAAAACTTGTTGAGGATCACAACTAAAGCAAAGAAGGAAAGTACGAAGCCTAGAATACCCAAGTTTATTTTGGCTCCTCCAAAATCTGAATTTTGATGCATTTTTCGAAGTATGTACATATGCCTTTATAGCTGCGCTTATTTAAAGATTTCTGTCAATTTTACAGTTCGCTATATTTTTAGAGGTTTTAATATCCCTAAGAGTGCCAAAAGTCGAATACAAAATGTAGTTACAAGTCTCTCGATTTTTCTATAGGTTCCAAAAGAATTGCAGTAAATAAATTCATTTATTGACTTAGGTGGTTGTATAAAGTATCCAATTGTCAAAATAGTATAGTATGTATTTTAATATTTTATTTTGAAACTGCTAATACTTTTTATAATTGTTCCCACAGTATAAATGTCATATTACATATTAAGCTAGAAGTTTTATGTCCACACTAATATATTCTAACGTTCGTATTTTATAGCGATTCTACTACAAATATTTAATTTCGAAACCTAATCGCTTAACTCCTTGCGATTCCTTACCAGAAAAATTGAAGGTATGTCTGAAGAGCAATTTTAAGGGTCTGAAAGCCATTGCAAAAAAATTTGTCCGTTTTTTTCTCACATGTTTTTCTAAGCACGCTTTTTTTCGCTGCACACACACACACACACACACACGTACCAGCACACACGCACACACACTAATACACGCACATGCGTGCGTCAAATGCGCTTGCCATGTCTAATTTATGCAAATTTAATTGCCATCAGACATTTTAATGAAATTGAAACATGCCTATTCGTACGGTGGGGAAATGTGGGGGGTTCAGTTGAGATTGCCTTTGTATTGGGGCGAAAAATAAACGAAGGGGAGGTGGGGCGCTCTGAATTTGGCTTGTGGGCGTTTACGTTTGGCTTGGTAATTTTGTATAATTTAAGAGAATTTTTTATTTTGCATTGCAACTCGCATATTGAGGTCAGAGCGAAAAATTTAGAATTTCGAATTTTGTATTTTAATTATTTTTCTTTGGATTTATTGCATAAATTAGTAGGAAGTGAGGTAGCGAGGGAGGTGATTGATACAATTGTTATTGTATTCAATTGGCAAAGCATCTAAATACTTTTGAACTTAATTAATTCAATTTTGCGATCAATTATGTTAATTACATAAGCTGGATATGCAATTTGTGAAATTTAGCAACGTCGAATTGTAAATTATTGAAATTGGACAACACTTGACTGTCTATAGAAAATTCATTTTAGGTGAGGCGGGAGCGTGTAATAACCTCCCAACCAGCTATGCGATCATGTATTTAATTTCTCTTTACATTTTACACAAGGCAGAAAAAAAGAGGGAACGACTTGGAGAATTAAAATTTTGTTTGATTATTTTAAGTTATTGTGCATATGTTTGTAAATTTGTGTGATTGTGATAACAAAGCGTTTATGTTTAAGATTTTAGTTAGTTTTATGACTTTACCGATAATTTATAGTTATGTTTTTCAAATAGAATTCGCCGACGGACGAAAATGCCAATGAAAATGTTCAGGAAACGTTTCCTGAGGATTTATTAACTGCAGGTTTATTGTCGCTAAACACATTTTAGCATGTCTCGGTATAAAGATCCGGATTTTATTTTATTATTTGATGCGTTGTTTTTTTTTTTTTTTTTTTTTTGTAATTTCTTACATGAATAAATCTGTGCAGAATAAGTATAATGGAAGATCAAAATTTTTATCACATTTATTCCTGAATTAATAACACATTTATGGAAAGAAAACTCGTATCCGATTATTTCATTGATGTACTCTGGTATCCTGCACTTTAGGATTACTTTTCCGCAATCTCTTTCCAGTTTCAGTGAGATGGCTTTCAAGAGAAATTCCATTCCAGCGTACCCGTAAAACTTTGATTTTATCGAGCCTTTGCATATACGTATTTTTGCATAATTCATAATAAACTTAATTAACATAAATGGGATGTAAGCAATTTAATAAAATTATAAATATTTAAAATGTGGGTATACATTTTTGCTGACAAATTTCATTCACCAAACTTTATTTCTCTTTTTTTGCTTATCACTTTGAACCTTTTACGCGGGGGGCTTGTCATCTGGGGCCAGACCACAGCTAGCCAAAGCACTAACACCAACATGAATTGCTCGAAAACATGTGCGTTTGTGTGTGTAATCAATTAACAGTATTTTAAGATTTTATTTTTCTCTGCTTAAATTTTTAATTAAAAATTTTTGCTTCTTATCCGCACCTTTTTTTGTTTTTATTTTTACCGCGCACGATTGATACAAATTTCTTCGCTATTATTTATAGGATTTCCTTTCGTTTTTGAATTTTTTGTGTTTCTCTTCTTCCTTTCATTTTACTAATTTTTTAGATTTTCCCGCACAGTGGTACGAAATGGAATGGTAAACACTTTGTTGGGTGCCCTAACAAGTTTCACAGAATTTCAATAGCGTTCGTTACACTGTGCACTGTGATATGCGTGCAAAATGTCGCGACGACGTCGACATCGACCGACGACAACAACAACGACGTAGAAGAGGCAGCAGGGTGGCGGCATCAGCAGCAGCGCATTCGTTAAATATCTTTAATTGTTGTTAGTGTTGCGTTGTTATTGTTGTGCGCTATTTAAACCCACACAGAGAGAGAGAGAGAGCGAGTGAGATGGGGAAACAGAGAACGAGAGAGAGAGGCACCGAGACTCCAACTGCAGCTTTGCTTTTTGACACTTGCACAAAAATACATTCAAACTCACTTACATATGTACATATATGTATGTATGTATGCACGTAATATATGTATACATTTATATATTTGTACAGATATGGATATTTATAAAAAGCTTTCTTTTTGGCAATACTTACTATATAATTATCTATTTTCTTTGATTTTTACTTTGTTTGTTTACTTTCAACAGCCTTGTTTGTGTGGCTTTTGCTATCATTTAGTTTGTTCACTTTGTTTTTCAATTTTACCGTTATAGTTTTGCCGTCGGTCTTTTGGCTCACTTTATCATCCTCATCATCACAGTTTCTTCATCGCCTTCGCGTTTTTTTCTGAACATTTTTTCTTTTTGCCGCCGTTCTTCCGCACTCGTTCTCACCCACGCTTCACGTTGGACGTATTTTCAGCAACTAAATCAAACAAGTTTGAAGTTCGAAATTGCCGCTCTTTGGAACATCTCATCTCATTCTCTTGCTTTTTCGCTCCTACATGGAGCTGGGCCCTCAAACAAAAAGAGCTTCGAGCTCCGACAAAAAGAGCTCGAACATCGAACGTTGAGAGCTCGAACGAAGGTAGCCAACATCGCACAAAATGTTTCACTGCTATATCGTCCCGCTGTAGTTGCTGTGGAACGAAACGGAATGACCACAATACATGAACACACAGTGGAACTGATTATGACGTTTTTGATATTAAAAGCGTACTAGGGAAATTATTTTTCAATTTCCAAGCCATGCACAACCATTAAGGGGAAAATGAATAATTAATATTTAGTTTGGAGAGCAGCTATAGAATTTGGTAAACATTATTATTTTATTCGTCATTTTAGGATTTCTGCTATATCTTGGAGTTCTCGCGGCCCACTGTGCCGCGTTTTAGTACGGCACGTGAGTAAGTACGGTCGTCCGTCTATCTGTCTCTCTGTCAGTTCGTCTGACTGACTGTCTGACGCTGACTCACTCTCTCACTCACTCACGCTCTGAGTGTGGCGAACAAACAGCGAGAGCATTTGTATGAGTATATGGCGGTGTTTGCGTGTGTGTGTGTGTGTGTGTGTATTGCGCCATCGCCGAGTTGATTTGCTTGGGTCTGCCTGATCTGAGGGTACGTACATACATACATATGTATGTACATCTGTATATACATACATACATATATATATATTTTTGTGCACATTTCGTTTGTTTACAGTTTTTCGTTATTTGATACTCTCACTCTGACCAGGAGGCAATACAGCGTTACCTATGACTTTTGCTTCAGATACATTGACTAATTGGAAAAGAAGAATAAAACTTTCATCTTTAATAGAAATATAAAATAAAACGCATTTACATGTATGTATGTATGTAGGTTAATCCATTATTAACGTTTACTTTGATTCAATTAGCTAATTAAGTTTCCTTTACATCAGATTTGTAAACTCACCTCATTTATTGTATAACTTCACTAGATCATGTTGAACAGTCTGAAAAAAAGAAAAACGTAAACGTTAGAAATCAGCTTCACCATTCGAAAATATTGACAATATTTAACAAATATCAACAATTTTCAATATACATATGTATGTATGTACCAAATAATAGAAAAATACCTCCTTACATAATGCTTAATTTATTCAAACAAACTTTCCTTGGTTTTTAAAGAGTTAACAACGACGTTTCCTTTTCGCTAAGAATAGAGTGCCCATTGGGCCAACGCTATTCCCTTACCCAAAAACTATCCCCTATAAAAATACAAAACGTGGTTATGAACTAGTTTAAATCATTGAAGCGGAAAAACAATGAACAAATTTACAAACGAGTGTTTTTTTTTTTTGTTGTAGTTTTTCAGTGATCTGGGTTTTCAAACGTTATTTCGCTTCTCCAATTAAATTACTTTCAAATGGTTAATTGTCAAATCTTTTCATATTTTCCTTAATTAAGGGTATACAGAAATCAATGTAGCTACAACCTCTGTTGCTTGTTCCACTGGGTTTATGTTTTTCATTGCGTTTGATTGTTTTAAATTGAGATTTGTGCGCCAAAAGCGGCGTTCCGTGAGGACCAACAGGAGCTACACGAAGGGGAGGAGGGGCAACAGAATGCTGTTGTCAACAGAGAACGTGTGGTGGTATTTTTTTCTTCCTTTGTTGCAATATGTTGCATAGACGCTCACACACACAGCTGCATAGTGCCATATGAAAGTTTATAATAAATTGTGGCCACAGAACAGAACTAAAGTTTTTTTGCATAATTTTTTACCGTGTTGCTCACATTTTATTTCATTTGTCCACCGTGTGAGAGACAACAAAAACCAGCTAATGTTAATTGGAATATATTTTTGGGTGGACTGACTGAATGCGGGAGATCCTCCAGTGTAGGGGAAGCAAAACTTTGTGATTAGCTTACTCATTATTTTTGTTGTGGGCCGGCCTCCACGACGAATTGCCTCCAAAATTAACCCCAAAAAACTGTGATGGGCATTCATAAATAACTTATGAAATCAATTAGGGTTCGTCAAATCATATTTGTGGGCGATGGGGGCGTATACCTTCAAATCCTATTAAATATACTTGAGCTTGTTCTCATCCCCAAATATTAGAATAATTTGTGCGAAATGACGTTTCCTTTTGGGATCAAATTAAAGCAAAGCAAAAATGTTGCAGTAATTGTTAAAATTTTGTGGTAATAGCTGAAATATATTAGAATGTATTGCAAACTCAAGTCAATTAAATCTATTGATCGGAATACGGTATGTAATTACATACATACATAAGTTCCAAATTCCGTCCTATCCCAATAATTTTGTAAACTTTACTCAAACCGCAGATTGCGCCACAAACTGCATCAACAATTGAACGATAAATGTAATATAAACTCATTCACAGACTCACACACCACAACACCCCAAACACTCCCACTCACACACACACACACACACACACACACACACACATACATACATGCGTATACATGATGAAAATAATAACATTACTTTAATCAAACAACACAATTGATTGCATTATTGACAAGGCAAAGCGTTGCGATAAAGCCAAAGTCAGAAGAATAAAAGAACTATACAAAGAGATTGAGATTTGAGAGATTGAGATTGAGAGATACCTCATATCAGGTAGTAAGGAACTCAGTAGTCTAGGGTGACTAGATATTAGGGGAATTCTCTTTTTAAAAGATAATAAAATAAAATTTATAAACAAAGTGAAGCATGATATGAGAAATACCCTTTTTGACTTATGCTGATTGTTGTTTTACTAATTGGGCAAATCTTTAAAACATTTTAATAAGTTGTATAACTGAATACGTTTGTCAGTATTAAGCCTATCTGGAACTGCCTTAGCTAACGGTTTTATGTTGCCCATTCTTCGTCGACTTAAATGTGCTATTCTACCCTCTGGTCAGGTACAGGGTACAAAAAACTAATACTACAATGATAACAATAACCGCTACATATGCCAATAACAGCAAAAGCAATGCCATTATTACAACCACAATATGAAAGAGAGAGAGAGGAAAGAGAAAAAAAGCTTGAAAGCGAAACCATAAATAGCAAAATAATGTGATAAGCGCACACGAAACGAACGACAAGCAGTTAGTCCACGCCCACATGAAGAGGTTTGCTTCAATTTTAGTTTAGGTGATGTCTGATGCATCCACAGAAGCTGCTGCTGCCGTTGTCGCTGCTACTGAAGCTGCTGCTGCCGACGTCGAGTGCGTCAAGTGCTGTTAAAGCCAGAATAACGCCAACGCAATAGCAGGGGAACGAAAGGCAGCAGCAGCAAAAGGAGCTTTAGGATGCAAACGATTCAAATTCAATGCGAGTGCAATTCGTATTCCTCCTCCTTTCTCTTTCTGGCACATGAAAAAATACATGAATGTATATGTATGCAGTTATGTAGGTATGTGTGTGTACAAACACAATTTATCGTTGTCAAAGTTATCGCGACGCAGTTCTGCACATTGGAC
Source organism: Drosophila nebulosa (assembly GCA_024703675.1). Lineage (NCBI taxonomy): Eukaryota > Metazoa > Arthropoda > Insecta > Diptera > Drosophilidae > Drosophila > Drosophila nebulosa. The sequence goes on along the minus strand of CM045725.1, from coordinate 6,458,407 downwards.
TAAAATGATTTACAATTGTTTAACTTTTTATGCGGTTCTTTTATAATTTTATTTAAAGTGGAAGTTTTAACAAATGCGGGTTTTTAAAAATTGCAGAAAACATTTTAAATTACGCAGTTTGTTATTAATAGCCCAGACCCAGTTGTGTGACCCACTGTGCCGACATTTGACCCCCCCAATCTACCGCCACCTGCTGCTACTACTGCTGCTCTGGTGCTTAGCTTGTTTTGCGGTTGCCTTTGCCTGTAAATTTCTACATAGTTGTTCGCTTCGTACCACTGTGGTATGTATGGCTGTGTGTGTGAGGTTTCTTTGGCATTTTTCTTTTCGCCCCCTTCTCCCATTATGCTTTTTTTTGCTTTTTGTTGAAATTGAAAATGCGTGTAGTGTTTGGGTTCGACAACAAAATTGGCAAAAGGTAAACCAAAACTGGCCCCAAACTAGCCAGCTTCTTTCTCGTTCACACTCCCTCTCCCTCTCACCTGTAGTGAAGTTCGTCTGGTGATAATTTCTGCTCATATTTTCCCCTCTACTTGTCTCTCTCTTTCTACCGCAAGCTCAAATTGCAGCCAACTACACAAACGTATGTATATGTGTGTGTGTGTGTGTTTGTGCATGTATAAGCATACCCACACACATAAATACATCGTCTCGGTAGTTGTTATTACATTGTTGTTGTTGCTGCTGCGTTGTTTGTCAATTTTTCAGATAATAAAAACTAACAACTTGTGTTTATTTGCTAAACAGAGGCGACTCGGGGGGAGGAGTGGCGAGGTGGAGGGCGCGAGTCGAGCAGCAACAGGTTCGTTGACCAGACATCGACATGAAACGTCATTATTATATGTGGTATTACAAAACCGACAACAAAATTCATGCATCAAGTTTCGTGTGCCGAATTAATGACACCCTGTTAGTTGTTAAACTACCCACTTGGCTAATCCAACCATGCATTAGATCGAAGCGGCGCACCCGTTATCCGATCCTGCACGTTCTTATCGGCAAGTCACACAAATACAAGTAGAGCGATTACAGAAGCGATCACAAAGTGTTTTGGCGAGCATTAAAGTTTTATGGCGTTCGCTTTCACTCGTTTTCACAACATATGCAAATTAAAAGCGAGTGAAAGGAAAACTGATATAATTCTTATGTTCGCGGATATACATACATACATCCATATGTAACTTTGATAAGCGCTTGACTCGCGTAATTTGGTCCAACCACCAGATTTTAATGAATTTCCTTTCCATAAAGTTTATACCATTTGAAAATGCCCTCTTTCTAAATAAATATACAGGGTACTCGGTGGAAAATGTAAGAAATAATTAAAAATCTTGCAGTGGTTCGTCGTTTCGTTTGGCTATTGGGATAGTCAAGGTCATTTTGGTCGACGATGAATTTTATGTCTTTTATGCTCCACTAATGATGATACGGGCCACGTCCAGTCCGTCATTTAAACAAGTGCACTGATGCGTAGTCTAAAACAAAAAAGCAATTCAGCAAGCAAATCGAAGAGCTATGTATGTATATGGCCATTTGACAGATGATTTTTGGCCATTCAAGAAGACCTCTAATTCGTACCTACATTGATTTTACGTCATTTTTTTTATTAATTTAGCAGCCGAATTTCAGATGACCGATCGCCGCGACAACCACCCACAATGCACAGCTTGCTTGAATTTTTGAGAATCGCGGAGGAGAGCATGTCAATTTTAAAATTTTACATTTTAACGGAAACTTTAAATTTAACAGAAATTGCAGTTCTGAGCGTTACCAGAATTCTGTTAAGGTAACGGCGAGTTAACAGAATGCTGTGAAGTGAACAGTGAGTTACCACAACATTCTCAAGTTAACAGTGGATTAACAGAGCACTGTAAAGTTAACAGAGAGTCAACAGAACACGGTTAAGTTAACAGAACAATGTTAAGTTAACAGTGATTTAACAGTTAGCAGGGTGTTAACATAATACTGTTAACCTAACAGTGGGTTAACATAATCATGTTATGTTAATAGTGCGCTAATGCTGTTAAGTTAACAGTGAGAATTACCGATTAAATTGAAATTTCCGTTAAATTATAAAATTTGAAAATCGACATGTTCTCCTCCGCGATTCTCAAAATTCAAGTAAAGTATCACCGCGATCGGTCATCTGTTAATTAATTTGCAGACATACAGGTAATCTGAATTCACTTTCTACACTAAAATGAATCATTTGTGCAGATCAGCAAAAAGTTCAGATCACTTATTTATTCAAACTAGTTAAACTTGTCATATAATTTATTTTGAACATTGTTTATTCGAATACATTGCTAAACAAATTTCTCTATTTGTAGACCACTGATTAATGATTCTTCGTATTAACTAAAAGAGAATGGCCAAGTAAAGGTGTGGTAAGTTAAATTGCAAATATTTGCATATTGATTGTCGATTGTATTTACAAGTAATAAGCTTATAAATTCAAACTGAGCAGCGTTGAATTAAAGAGCAGAAAGCAACGACCTTGAAGTAAGTCTCAATCAAATATCTTCAAGAAAGGAACTAGTATTCAGTGGTGAGAATATTTCGAACCCAGAAGAAAATTCCAAGTGTCACTGATAACCTCCTTTCAAACCTCTTCCGCCTGTTCCGCTAGTAACCTGTGTATAATAAATGTATGTAGTTCTATGCAGACTATCATTGGCTAAGACCAAAGACAACAGGCATGAGTTATATTTCGAAGATAGGCTTCATTTGCATTTTGTTTTCATCAGTTACAACATCTGGAAAATTTAAATAAGATATATATTATATTGCCAAGGTCATTTTGTTTGTGGATTATAATTGAAGCGTAATGTGATCCCATCAAATATGCGCTGTTGCCATTTTTGCTTTAAAGCTGCGTGAAATTTTAATTGAGTTTGGGTGAGTGGAAGCGGCATGAAGTGGATTGAAAGAAGTACGGGCAAAAATACATAAGTGAGGGGCAGAGGGTAGGTAAGAAATCCTAAGAATTTCATAAAAAAAACATACATACATATATATGTATGTATGTATATACATATATATAAAGTAAGTAAAAACACGAACCGCAGCCACCAAGCAGCAACGCGACGACAGCGACAACATCAGCGCATAAAAATGCAAATGAATACACAGTCGCCTGCTCACTCAGTCGTCACTCAGATGCCATTCCCCCCCCCCCCCCCCCATCTTCACTAACACCCACCCTTCCCTCTAGGGGTGGTAAGTGGGTGGCTGCGAGGAGGCACAGTTGCGGCAACAACGCAGTTAAAATGTCAAAATTTGCTTGTTGCAACTTTCAAGGATTCAACTAGAGAGATGGATTCTTAAGTAAATTATGAAATCTAAATACTAAATACACGCCGTATTCTCAAGTCACGCTCTAACATCTTAGACATGGAAGACAAGCAACAATTATGGGCACAATTCTCATAGTATAGCCACAAGCATAGAGTAGTCTACAGTCGGGCAAAGAGGTTTTCTTACACCACAAACCCCACTTGGTTATATTTAACAAAGTTTTTTCCGAAATGGTCATCGTTGTTCATATTCATTGACTTTTTAAACTTTAGGCGTGAGAGAGATGAAACTTCATTTATTTGCATAAAATTGTTACTTGCGTGCACGGTAGAGAAGAAAGATTGAAAACCGAAAAAATTCAAAAACGGAAATCTATGATAGTTGCGCCAGAAGAATCTACAAAATCGTCAAATTAGGAAAAATAGTAAATTTCTTAAATTTATTAAATCATTATTGGCCCATAAAAGATTTCAATTAATTATTTCCTTGTTTGTTGACTTTTTAAAAAAAATGCATTACTAAAAATGTTATTTGCCTTTAATTTAAAATTTTTGTTTCTATAAATATTCTGGAAGCCTTACTACAAAGAGAAATTAATTAGTTTTATTTTCGACTGTTTAAGTTTGGGATAGTTTGACTTTTCTGCTATTTGAAGACATTAATAATTGACTGTAAGTATGCACAAGTTTGTAGATACATTTGTATATATGTACATATGTACATATAAGTATGTATGTACATAAGTATAGATAAATACAGTCAGTTGAAGAAGCTGCTGTTGGGGAAGAAAAATTAATATTCAAGCAAAAGTCGAAATTGTTTTGCATATAAATTCGTATTTTTAGTTTTCTCTTCACATGCCCAAGCAGCTTTTCATTCATTCAGTTTTTCTTTTCGTTTTCGTTTTCTTTTGCGTTTGTTTTGTTTGTTTTATTTTTTTATTTTGTCTTTCTTTTTTGTTTATTTAGTTTTCTGTTTGTGATTCTCCTTGGCTTTGCTTATATTGTTGTTGCCATAAATTCATGCCCCCAAAAATGTTGTTGTTGATGTCATTTTTTCAAAAATTGAACATTTATTTTGTTTGCACTTGTCATCGTGCAATATATGTACATATGTATGTATCTATACAAGTATTTCTACTGCATAAAATTAAAGTTGAATAATGTTGTATGCTTTAGAAGCTCATTGGTAACAAGTACATCTTATGATTTAAATAAAACAAACAGTTTGGTTGGAACGATTGGTTATAATTTCTATTGGATTATTTGTTATAATTCATCTTTATTCAATAGTTTTCTCATTGGCGTTCTCTTTCAATAAAGCTTAAGTCAAAACTCTCGAATGAAACCTTGAAAACTTTTATTCTATTTCTCAGTTTAGTGGGTAGTCGAAACTCAAGAAAAGCTTGTAACAAAGTTTTACTAGCAGTAAATTGTTTAAATATTCTTTGACCATTCTACCGCTGACCATATTTTGGTACAATTTGCACCCAAATACACCATCTATCAAGGCATGGAGACTTTATTAATGATTAAAGGGAAAAAATATGAATAACAAGTGCTTTTAAGGGACAATATTGTTGATATATTTTACCCATCCTGAGTCATTATCTGATTTCTTATACAAGCCAACTGATGTCGACACATTCTTGGCATTTTAGTAAGAAAACATTTTGTTAAACCATCTCAATAGATCTTAACTCGCGATTCTCGGTATTCTTTTTAAAGAATCTAAATTACTATCCACAATTTGTCTAACCCTTTCTTATATGGTTTATTTCTGATCAGTTAATATTATTTAGAGAAAAAAATTTCAGACCTATTTATATTTTAAAGACATTAAGAAACAAAACAGAAGTAAACAGAAAAATGTTATAAGAATTAAAAAACGCAATATCTTTCAATAACTTTAGAAGCACAACTGCAAACAATTGCTCGAAACGGCATCCACACACACACACACATATCATCAAGGACAACTGAGGTGGGGACAGAGAGAAAGGGACTCATAACATTTTTTTATTGGCTTTGAAAAAGAGACGCTTTGAAATATTAAGCAATAAAAAACAAAAAAGTTTTTTGCCCATTTGGTAAAGAAGGCGGGAAAGGCAAGAGGAACCTAGGTAAACGAGATGTTCTAAACACATTAGTAGAATGAAACGAAGCATCGTCCTTGTCGTTTTGCTGGTCGACGTCGTCGTCCTGAGCCAGCACTTTTCACGTGATAGAAAACGGAATCAAAAAGAGAAAGAAAACAAAACTTCCTGGACATTAAGTTGAGACACTGCCGATACCGGATATACCCTCTACCTGCCAAGTGGAAATTTAACTTCAAATTTATTAAATCAAAGTTACTAAACTGAGCCACACATTGTAACACTGAAAAAACTACTTTTTTTTAAAGTTATATCCGTTTTGAGCTTTAGTTAACAACTATAATTTAATGTGCTTAAGACTAGCACAAATGGAATCTTTTCCTATAATTTCGGTTTCGTTTCGGTTATTCAAAGTAAAGTTTTTTTTTTAATATTTGTAACGTCTCTCGATCATATTGTATTCCAATCCTTATAGCTACAGAAAATATTGGTAAAAAGTGTAGTAAGCTTGGCCAAACATAAATTTTATTTGTTTTTTCTGTTTTTTTTTTTGTTTAGTTGAACTTGATTTATGAGCGAAGCAGAAGCGCGTACACACACACACACACACACACACGTAGACACACACTCATAGATATACATATGTATGTACACATATGTAAGTATATGGATAGACAGAAATCGAACTTTATTGATAGTCGCGCTGTGGCTATAATAAAAACACAACAAAAAGGGCGGACAATCGCGGGAGATGCTGACAGAAATGTTTGTGGGCGTGTGCGTACATACGCACACATGTGTGTTAGTGTGCTTGTGTGTGATATGGCTGAAACAACAAAAATGTATGCCATGTTTATGTTTGGCACTTGTTTATGGCCAAGAAACTGGCAAAAGCAGATGACGAAACAGAGTAGCCAAAAACAAAAAACAAAAAAAAAAAAATATCACAAAAACTGAACAGAACTTTATTTTGCGTTCTCTGGTTTTTTTTTTGGAAATTTTTTTGTGGTAAATTTCTTTTAGCTAGTTTCCTAGCTACCAAAAACTCACTTACTTTGTAACGAATTTTAAATATCTTTCTCCAGAATTCCATTTTGGCCTAGGTCTTGACTGGTATAAAAATTTGAAATACAAACTTAATCACATTGTCAGGCCGAATAAATGCCGTCATTTTGTTGGTTGTTTTAGGGTACTCAAACGCCGACCTAAGTATATAAAACTTCTTTTACGAGTATTTCAAACTGTATAAATAAATGCATAAAGCTGTTATGAAATATAAAAAAAATGTTAAATGTCTGTCTGTTTGTCTGTTGAAATTTAAGACAAAAGTCAGAGAGTTATCTTTTGGCATCGAGATACGACTTTTTTTTTGCCATTTTCTTTTTCCTAGAATGTTGAAAAGAAGAACGAGGTCAGAAATATACACTATACAAATCTATATCTATGTATAAGTACATATCTATGATTATGTGCAAGTTTAAACATGTAAAATCTTGGCTTGCTAATGCTTTGAGGTTAAATGACATTAAAGACTAAAGCGAAACTAAAACCGTTGACATCTCCAAGTCATTTGTAAAAAGGAAGAAGATTGCGCTCATCAAAATGCCTACATACACTTACACACACACGCACACATACTCACATACAGTGCATATATGTACATACATACATATGTATGAATAGAAGAAGAGCAAGAGAAGATGGCATAGGAGGATAAAGATGATGATGTAAGGGGGAATGAGGAGGGGGTGAATGGGGCAAGAGATGGTGGGTGCACACATAAAAAATATAAAAGAGTTACGTGCCAAAGTCAAGCAAAAAAAAAAAACCGTCAGTTGAGGGTAAAGTGGGAGTGGAAGGGGGAGAACTGTGCAAAGTGCGCGTGACTGGAAGGCAAATGGCATAAAAAAGCTTCAACTGCCGGCAAAGGCTGAAATATCCGAGTCTCAAGCAGAGAGCAAGAGATGTAGATGTAGAGAGAGAAAGAGAGTGAGAGATATGAGGGGAAGGAAGAAGGCAAAGTATGCAAAAGGCTTAATGAGGGGGCGTAGAGGTTTTACAGGTTTTTGCATTTTCGTATAATTGTGCTAATTACATTTGCATATTTACACCTAAAAGCAAATTTTTTTAAGATGTATGTAAATACTTGAATACCCTATGTCGGCGACACAGGCGAGAGTCGGTGGGTAGAGTATTATCAGGGCCAAACAATGATCCGGGGGATCTAATTAGAATAAATATTTTTAGTTTCGATCGCCGGATCTTACTGGCAAGGTACGGTCAAAGCAAGTAGTAAAAGCAAAATGCATTTTAGCTGTTAAACTTTTAAAAAATATATATTTTTATAAATAATTTTAGAATATTAAAAATCTCCGACACGGCACCACTTTCCTAATGCGGCCCCCTGGGGGTTAAGTTGTGATTCAACCAACCGTGCCCTATCTCTCCCTATTTCTTTTTGTTTTAAATGTCATAAATATGTGAAATAACTGTAAATGAACCCATGCAAGGTGCTGTCACCCACACATGCATGCATACACTAACAGTATCCTCCCACATGCCTTACATGATCTAATAAGATTTTTTGAGAGATTTCAGAGCGAAATGCACAAACAACAACAAAACAAACGAACTTTGATGACTTTTTCGCGCTTATTTTAATGTGCATTTAAATGTTTGCTTTACGTAATAATTTGTTATTTTTATTGTAAGAACATGCTATGAATGGCTAATGGGAGTCGCCGAACCATTTCAGAGGCTTTGACATAAACGAAAATAAAAAAATAAAAAAAAAACCATAGAAAAAAAAGCGGGCAATTAACTTTGACGTCTCCTGACAGGGCACGCGATAAAAGTTATCGGTGTGTTGGGGCAGGAGGGTGAGGCAGAGAGTGCTGGCGGGGCGTTCGAAGGGACAAACAAATTTTTACTGCTCAAATGGAGCGTAAAATTGCAATTGAACTTGAAATAACTTGTCAGCAGCAGCGACAACGCAAGAGAAAGAGCGAGAAAGAGTGTGAAATGAAGTCAAAGAGAGTCAAAGAGTGCAAAAGAGATGACAAGTGGCTAGTCAATTAGCCATAAATGCAGTACAATTTGAAACAATAAAAACGACAAATAAAATTGTGTTTGTATCAACGACTTAGAAGTGCCCTATGAATGTGATATACCGTGGTATGTACTTAAGTATGGATTAGCTTTTATGCAAAATTCATACATATGTCTAAATACAATCATTGATTTAATTCACTTTTATCTAGGCTTTTATATGGGCCCGTTTAGTCGCGGATTAACTTGCCTTCTCTTTCGCACACTTAATCTGACATGATTATTAATGCTGATCAAAAATACATGTATTTGTAGTCACATAATGTACACGTGTTGAGTTATCGCATATACCCTTTAATTATTTAGGGTTGCAGGGTATAACAAATTGTTGAAAAATACTCTCACTTTTCAAATTACATACATATGTAAGCGGTCTATTACTCTTCCTCTACCTTAATCTCTCGCTCTCTCTCTCTTTCGCCCGTTCTCTCGCTCTCTTTGCTCTCTACGCTTTCGCCGAAATAGCTTGCGCAACAACAACAAAGCAGAAGTAGAAGCAGAGAGAAAACAGCTGAGCGTCAAGAACGGCAGCACACACACGCACACACACACACATGCACTAACACACATTCAAGCGCACATGTTTAATGGGCGTCTATGCTTTTAGCCAAATTAACTGAGCCCAAGACGAATTATTAACAAAATAGTTTACACTCACTCACCTTTGCGCTTTTATAGGTAGGCAAGCAGAGAGCCTTTTCCAGTCGAATTCATTCATAAACGTTAAAATTTTTTTTTCACTATTCGAAAACACACGCACACCCAAACACTTCACTAGCCGCTTTGTTTCACTAAAAAAGGTTATGTTTTTGTAAACTACGCCGGTGCAATTATTATATTAGAATCACATTAATTTGACTCAGTTCAATAAGTACCGTATTTTTATTTATTTATTTAGCCTTTTTGGGCACAAGAAACCCGAGCGCAGAACGTGCTTACAGTTGAAATGCAAAAACAACACTAAAAAAACGGCGCGAGTTTTCACGCCCCACACCAAAAGCAGAGCGACAAAGAGAGAAGTGGTACACTTGGAAAAACTGGGTTTCAGTTGCTTATGCTGAAGAGTGTTGTGAGTAGAACCGTTAGAGGCGGACAAATCAAATTTAATAACACATTTAAAAATTTTTAAAGTATTATATAAACATCGAGAAGGCAGTAAACAAAGCATAAGCAACAAGTGTAGATATTATAAATAATCACAAATGAAGTGGATTTCTTGTTTCAGTGCATTTGGTTAATTTAACATGCTCTTAAATTGCGCTCAGTTTGCTCTTTGGAGTCCTCTTAAGGCGGCAAGAAAATGTGCAAGGCTTATGAGAAAAGTCGAAACGAAGAAGCAGAGTGCACGAGCAATCGAATAAAATCGAAACGAAGAAGCAGAGTAAATGAGCAATCGATTGCACAATCGAATCGATAAGCGATAACGATTTTGGCGCCAAACGGTCGGCAAAATTTGAGTAATCCTGTAGGAGAAACCAACTGGAACAAACTTCTATATTATTACTGTTGATTTTAAATAAATTAAAAACATGCTTATAATTATATTTCTATAACTTGTTTACTTTATTGAAAGTCCATCCTCAGGTTCATGAATTCTAACATAAAATAATTTGGCTTAACACATTTAAATCAGTAAAAATCTTACAAAGGAATATTTAAAAGCCAAAAACACGTTTGTAAATTGGGAAGAAACAGTAATAATTTTACAAAAGGTTTTTAAGTTTTCGCAATGAAAATATTGTCTTCATTGGCCCGCAAGATTAATATTGAAATTTTAATAATTTTGTCTATGATATAACAAATTTAATCAACAATATACATGTGTATATATTTTGTATTGTTTATAAATACAATATAATTTAGGACACTGTTGCCTATATCAATGCACTCATTAATTATTTATGTCATCATCCATTCCAGAGCTTTAACAATTGTCTTTACGATGTTTTTGTAGCTAAAATTCATTTGAAATAAATACAGACTTAAATAATAAACTTAAATTTACAATAAAGACTTATGTAGAGCAGGCATATATATAATATACAAAATCGATACATAATTTTATATTGATTGCAGTTTGTGTTTCTGTGTATGGTGTAAAAATTGAATCACAAATATTTTTTATCTACAAAATAGGAAAAGTAAGGAATTGTATATAGACTTATAAAATATAAACAAAAGTTAACTGTACAAAATTTAATGCTAAACTAAACCATAAATTTTGAATGTGCAACTAAGTTTTCGGTTCTTTTCTCTTTTTTTTTTTTTTTTTTTTTTTTTGATTTTTCATTGTTTGTTTTGTTTTTTTTTTTGGTTGACTAGATTCATCTCATACCCCAAAAATTCCCATCCCATTTCCCTAAGTTTATTTAACTTAAAGGATTGTTCTTTAGATAGCTGGCCAACAGAAATAGAGCAAAGGAAGTGGTTATGAATAGGCTTCCAGGCAGGGATCGTCGTATAGACAAATTGGGATCATGTTCACGTTGAGCAAATAGCTCTATATCCGACTCATAGGTCTCATAATTGTTCCAGTTAAGGCAGCGTTTGACAGCATAATCCCAGCGTCGATAAAGCAACTCACGTCCTTAAAGAGAAAATTTAAATTAAGTACAAAAGTTGTATAGTTTTGAATCTTTATAGTTACTTACTGTTTGGTGTGGTTGTGGGAGCATACACATCTGTGGGTGGTGCATACATTTTAATGGCATACTCCAAACTGACCGCTCGCATTGTTATGCCAGCGGCAATCATAACACCCAAACCCGATGGTGAAGTAGTCTGTGGCCTCTCCAGCATATAGCCAATAATGTCTGATATAAATTGTACTAGATGCGTACTCTCGGCATAATCCCCACCAAAGGTCAACACTGGCTGCATGCAAGAATGATCCCAATTGGGTGTATCCTTTTTAAAGGCCTGGAGCACTTCATAGATCTGAAATCCAGTGGCCTCATATGCCGCTTGGGTTACATTCTCCGCTGTTGTCTGACTGGTTAAACCCAAGAGGATGCCCCTAGCATCGTATCGCCAATAGGGAGCATAGAGGCCATGAAAGGCGGGCACAAATGTGACCTCTGAGCGCTTGGCAGCCAAACCGCATTCCACATTCAACATGGAGGATGAACACGAAGACGATATCATGGAACTCTCACCCAGAAAGGTGGTTAAGGACTCCACTACATTGTCATTGGAATTGATTTCGGTATTTATTCTGAGTCTTTGGCGTAACCAATTTACGGTAGATCCTGCATTGGAAATGGCTCCTTCTAGACTATAACATGTATCCGCTTGGGGTCCCAGTTTATAGGCAATTCCACTAATCAGTCCATTTTGTGATGCCAACAGTTGTCGACCCGTATTGAGGAGCACAAAGCAACTATCGTCCAGTGTGCAAACATTCTGTCCCGGCTTAAGACACAATTGACCCAACATGGCAGCCGGTTGCTCACCCATAACTCCCGCAATAGGCACACCCAAGAGTGGTCCTTCCAGCACATAACCAAAGATTTCAGAATTGGAACGTATGCGGGGCAGTATATCGATGGGAAGTTTAAAGAATTTACACAATTTGGCATCCCATTGTTGGCTGGTCAGATTCATCAATCCGGTGTAGTGGGCATTAGTGACATCAGTGGAGTGTATGCCAACATTTATGCCTCCCGTTAAATTCCACAACAGCCAAGAGTCCAAAGTCCCAAATAGACATTTATCCTCCTCAATTATTTTGCCCACAGCAGGAACATTCTCCAGTAGCCAGCGTATTTTTAAGGCGCTAAAGCAACTGCTCAACGGGAGACCGGAGCGATGGCGCACATAATCCACATTATGCCTAACATTGTGGAGACATGTCTTAAGCAGTGGAGTACAACGGGAATCGCACCAGGCGATGGCATTATGAAGGGCTTGGCCCGTCTGCTTGTTCCATAGGACAGTGGTTCCTCGCTGATTGACTATACCGACGGCTATGATGTCATGCGGATTGATTTCTAGTATAACCAAATTCTTATAGGCAGTCTAAACGATCAAATTGGAGTTCATTTTTAGATGATGATATAACCACTTACTCACTGGCGCCCACATTAGGCCACACTCACCTCTATGCACTCCTGCATCGATTTCCATATCTCGGCCGGATCGTATTCCAACCATCCAGCCTGATGGACTATTTGACGTAATTTTAACTCATGGAAGGCCAAAACTTCTGCATTGCGAGTGGAATATATCTGCAAAAAATAGATTTCTGAGTCAGCTGGTTGTTAAAGTGTATGTGTGTGTAGATGTGCGTGCTTTTGTGTGTGTGTGTGTGTTTGTGCATTTGGCCGCTTACCAGAAAACGGCAGTGCGTGCTGCTCACATACGAAATGCCAATGAGTGCTCCAAATCTTCCATAGCGACCACCGTTATTCATTATTGTGTCTCCCAACACACAAACACGTGCTTGATTATGCCGTGTTGTGCCTTGTGCCGTGTGTGTGTATACAGTGTGTGTGTTGTGTGTAAGTTTTAAAACTAAAATTCCAAGACCAAGCCGCGTTTTTTGTTGTTCACGCCGTTTCAGGGAGTGCGAAAATAAAACCAACAACGGGACGCCCTAGTGATGTAAGAAATTGGTGACGAGACTATCGTTAATTGAACCAGGGATGGAAAAATTCCATATATCTGAGAAAATTGGAATTATTTATAGTGCTTACCTGAATAAAAGTTAAAATATAATGACAATTTTTGAAAATTTAACTAATCTATTTAATTGTATTTATTTTCTTGCAATATTAACTGAATTTAACTGAAATTGAATTTTTTTGTATATCCCTCCCTCCTATGACATACCCGCTTTAGTGGTGGATCGACCTATTTTGAAGTAGCTCAAAAGTTCTCGAAACATAAACTATGTATGTACATATATGCATTGTAAAATATATTGTTATTTTCAAACGATATTTACACCAACATGTTGCCCATCTCTAAAAAATAATGGACTAAATTTGGCCGAGGATTTATCAAGTTGGCAGCGCCGCTTATTGTGAGCCTGCGCCGCGTAAAACAAAACAGGCAAAACACAAGAGAAACAAAACCAGAAGACAACGTAGAGTGCAGGAGAAAGGCCCACAATATAATAAACAAATTGATTGGCGAAAATAGTTAAGGCGAATTGATTGTCTCCTTTCTCTCTCAACTATCAAGACAACAATATCAAACTGTCGTCGCAGAAAATACTGGAAGATTATAGCGAGAAGAAAGCTAAGCAGCTGAAGAAGAAGAATTTAAGAGCTGCTTTAAAGCGAAAAATGCAACGGTACTATGCAGAACGCGAGACAACGGGGCCAGAGTTCGGTAAGTGTCCTGTGTCCCGTTTTTTACAGCTACAATTCTCGCTGTATGTGTGCGTGCGTGACAGTATCCGTGTGTGCAATTGTGTAAATGTGTGTGTTTATTGCGCCGCAGAATCAACCCCCAAAAAGAGTGTAGCAGAAACAGGACGATTGTCCTTGCCGTGTATCCGTGTCTTCTGTATCAGCTTAAGGGTTGTTGCTTACGAAGAAACGCAAACGTACGCACGCACACAAATGAATGTATGTAGAAAAGAGGTAGAGCCAGATTTAACGATTTTTCCCATTTTCCCCCAGACGATCGCCTGATAAAAATGGTACGCGCTAATCCGGCCATCTACGATGTAAGTCATCCGCACTATCGCCGCAATCCGGTGAGAGTTAATATCTGGGATCGCATTGCCACTGAGCTGGGAGCATCCTGTAAGTTAAAGCCGGAATTTTGTTTCTACCAATGACGTAGATTATATTTCCTTGATCAACATTACGAATCGAGTTGGAATATTCATAGAGGTCTTTCTTTTTACCTGAACTTTTTATTTGACCGGAAGATCATATTTACAGCTTTTGTTTAAGAATTTTTTCAGTTTTTTAGGATGTTCTGTGTCTTAACATTTTCTTATTAACTTTCTTTCAACTTTCGTTCAAAAATGTAAAAAAAAAAGATCGGTCAAAAAGTACAGAACTAATAAAGTAATTCCCGTAGAAAATAGATCAAAAAGATCAAAGAAATCCTCTGATGGTCCGAAGATTTGGTATATTTTTTTCTTTTTAACTTTATCAGGCACTAATTTTCCTCTTAGAAAAATCATATAATATGCCTTTAAGAGATTGACCAATTTCTCAAATATTTTGTATTAAAGCTTCCAAACAGGCAAAAATAGGCTATTCTGACTCCCAAACGTATACGTATTCTTGATCAGCATCAATTATCGAGTCCGATCTAGACATTTGCTATTTTATGAACATCGTGACTATAAGGGCCAGGGTCATTTAATTTGATATATAGACCTAATCAGTGTGTAGGTAGATCAAGTTTGTTTTAAATTTTTTTTCCAAAAAACACTTGACCTCGTAAGCTGAATTCATGAATTTTAACATAAATCTGATTAGAAATAGCGGAGTTATACGTTAAAACATTGAGCTTTATAAAGTTCATAGGTACAGAAATGGCCGACAGGTGCGCTAAAAAATTAATAATTGAAATTGGCCTAAGGGATTGTAGTTTGGTGCAGAATTTACCAAAGTCGTAGAGACGACTTTACTTATTCTTTATATATGAATCTCATCCTTCTTTTTTTAAATTTTTCAGCTCGTTTCCTGCAGACAAAATGGAAAAACATACGCTATAATTATCTACAAGAGATCAAGGCCTTGGAAACAGGTCAGGTGAATCCAAACGTACGCAAGCGACGCTTCACCGAAGATCTATCCTTTCTGCAGAACACCGCCCAGACATACAATGTGAAGAAGGCCCAGGCATATATAACACAAAACAAGGGGGGTACTGGTAGCGGCGGAGGAGCTGGTGGTGTGGGTGGCGGGGATGGCAGCGACAATGATAATGATAGTAATAGCTATGTCTATCCCGATCCGGTTCATTTGCGTATCGATCCAGACAATTATGATGTCATTGTGCTGGACAATAGTGAGGATGGTTCGCACAGTGATAGGGAACGCGATGCCGATTGCGATATCGATGATGATAATGAATTATTGCCCGAATTGCAATTGCTCCATGAAGCTGCCGATGACGAACTGAAACCGGATGTCACAATTCAGGCCACTAGCAACAATGATAACGATCATGATGCATCTATTAATGGAAATGGAAGTAATAGCAGCAGCAGATATCATCACGAAGACACTCACTCATCGCCGGCGTCATCACCGCTGCTTACGCCCATGGTGGTCATGGGCAATGGCAATAGTCACCATAAATCAGAGCCAGACCAGTTGCAGCATCAGCAGCAAAATGACATTAAATCGAATGCCCTTTCAAATGGTGAAATCACAATTGAGCCCATCTATAAACCAAAAGTCACACGACGAGCGGCCACAATGTGCAGTTCGGAGTTACTGCCAAACGCGGCGAAACGCAAAGCGATGCCGGCTCCATTTTCCTCTTTAACACCCAGCAGTGATCCCATTGAACTCTATTGCCTCTCATTGGTGGACACATTACGCAGTATGCCACGATCAGAGCGGGAAAGGGTCAAATTTGAATTCGCCAATATACTGAAGGATGCCAAGTATAGGGATGAATCATAAGCCCTAGCTGAAATGACGGCGGCACCAACCATCTAGTCGGGAAAAACGATCTCCTTTAGTCTCGTATTCTCTCTTCATACGTACAATTTTTCTGTTTTTTAAATTTAATATGAAATTTTTCTACTACTTAAGATGCGTTTTGCTAGGTTAAAGCTCATTAAGTTAATTTGAATTTAGTAATATTTCAAGATACCCTTGCAGTGGGTATTAAACAGTTTGAAAGCAGTTTGCTTGTCTGTCGAGCGAGATTCACCATTTCTGTATCGTTTGTTTCCATAGAAACTATCGATTAAGCACATTTGGGAAATGCTGAAACAAAGAGGCTTTATCGTATTTAAATTCAATATTTGATAGACATCATCTACAAGGGTATACAAACTTTGGCTTGCCGAAGTTCAATTTTCGGTACGTTTTATGATCATAATTGATAATGATGATATAACAGTATGTGTCCATATCTATTCAGTTGTATCAACCAAAAGAAAACCAAAAACAAAAACAAAAAAAAAAAAAAACGAAAAATAAATAATGCACAATGCATCGATTGATTTCTCTATAAATCACAAAAGTTAATCGCATCTGAAAGTTAGTCTTTTTTGCTTAATAAAGGGAATTTGGGAGGGTAATTTTGTTATCAAATGGAATGAGATAATGGCTGCTGCCCCTAAAACTTATTGGGACTTTGATTTCTTATCTAGATTGCCATTTGCACACCTTCAGTGTGGGTCACACCTTCTTAAGTGAGTCTATGGATTGTTGTCTATTTGTTAATGTGCAACATCACGAGACAAATTCATACATTCAATTTTGATGCCATCAATACGTATATGCCTCAGCCCCAACATATTGGAGTTGGTGCCATGCCCTTAAAGGCTCTTTAAAATTTTGATTCGAAATTTGGAGTTTTGTTTTGCTTTAATATTTTCATATTTCGCGACGCCCTTCAGAAAAACCAATTAAAATAGATCTCTTTTTTTTAGAATAGGTCAGTTTTCAGAATAAGTGTCAATCTTGTTATATAATATGTTAATAACATGTTAATGAAATAAGTCCGAACTATTTATGTACCAAAGATGGTCACTTTATTGGTATACAATCAATGAGTTTCTTATGGTCCCCAAATTTGTGTAACTATAAAGAAAACCTTTTTTTTATTCGCATCGAAAACAAAACTTGTTATATAATTAAATTTTTTTATCAGTGAAAAACTATTGTTAATGGTAACTATTGTTCATTAAATTGTCGAATGACATAAACATTGACTAAATCAATGCTAGTAAAAACATATTTCATTGACATTAAAAATAGTATATAATGCCAATAAATGGACATCTCTAGGAAATATTTGTTCTTTATTTTATTGCTTGAGTTTGCTGCCTTTCAGTTTCCACACTTCGAGCACTTTTTCATATCAAATATTTGTCGACTCCCCTTTTTTTTTTTGCTCTAATAATTTCATAAATTCGACAATACTAATTTTCAATTGGTGATCTTCAAATCACCTTGTTTTTTTTTTTATTAATATTTGTATAATTTTCGTTTTTTGTTGTATGTAAATTGTAATAAAAAGTAGTTAAGTTTAGTAGCAATTATATAGTTTTCCCATTTTTTCAGTAAACAAAATATTTTTAACATTATCTTAAAGTTAACTTTGTTTTTTTTTTTCTATTTAAAAATGTTTTAAAATTTAACCAATATGTTGTGTAATTTGTCTGTCGGTTCTATTGTAGTGTCTGTAAAATTTTGCAAAAAAAATAACAAAAAAATACTACAAATTGTGGTAAATGGGTTAATTGATTGACTATATATTAGATATATAGGAGCATAAGGCATATATTTGTTGTTGTATGTATAATGTTAGAATATTAACAACTCTATTTATAAAGAAAAAACTATCTCTTACAGCAGTTGGATCTTCGCAAAGTATACCAACAACTCTTTCCACTCGCGTCCTTCACTCACTGGGGGGGAGCACAAAGTCAAGTGCATGCAACCGAAAGAGAGATCCCATTCCCATTTTGGTTACAATAACCGATATACAATATGGGGTTTTGTATAAAAGGTATTTGCAAAATTAGATCGTTTTTCGCGCACCAGCATTAGAGAGTGACGACTCTCAATGCATGTGGCCCCAGTTTAAAACAAATAATTTTGTTTGATCAACTGGGATATAACAAAAATTTCTCTTTTTCCCCTACCATCCGACAACTTGCAATGGGGTCTACGAATCATGTTTTGGTGTATTCAAAACGGATGTCTGATGCGACAGCATTTGACGTCCTTCATTCTCATTCTGTTGTTGCTTGTTGTCGCCGAGAATATCGGAGAGGTCATACATGCCAGGTTGATAGGTCATTAGCTCCGAACCGCTATTAGCTGCAAAGGAAAATGTTAAGATTTATAAGACTTTACTTTGTTGCATGTAAAATTTAGCCATCTTCTTACCTTTCTTATCCCCACCTGATAGATTGTCATTGGGAAACGATAACCCATAATTGTCCAACAGATCAGAGTCAGCAAAGAGCTAAAATAAGGAAAATTATATTAACAAAATTCTTTTCTAAAGAGAGCACTCGAGAAAATTGAGTTAAGTTTTTGATGTGATCTAGATCTTTGAAAAGACGGACCTTCAATAGCAGCTCATCTTCGGTTAGCTGCATTAGAGGCGTCCTTCGTGTTGTCTAATTTAGATTAGATAAGTTTGATCTAGATTTTCTGAAGATTTCAATTAAAATTAAGCTAAATACTTACACCCATTAGCATGTTTTGGTCAATTGAAACATTATCACCGCGAAGCAGATCCTTAAGCGTATCCAGATCATCTTGCATATTATCCAAATGGCCATGGACATCATCACTGTAAGAAACAGCAAGTTAATCGGTGATAAAGTAGAAAATGTTTGGATACTTACACTGAATTCATTCTCAAAATTTGATGGCCATTGCCTTGACCTGTTGCTGATCCCTCACGGCTGTTGTTACTATTGTCACCAGTATATTTGGCTACTGTCATAAGATCACCTGCCTCATCCTCTTCCTGATGCTGCGGCTGCTGCTCGTTGACGATTGCTGCTGCTGCTGCTGCCTTAGAAGTAGAGGCCAGATTGGCATCTATTAGAGATTGATTATTAGCAAATTTGCCATTATTCACTGTAGCTTGACCAAATTGTGCGGCATCTTCCATAGCGGGTGATGATGCTACTAGCAATGAGGCCGAGGAGTCATCTTCAAAGATATTTGTGGGCATGTCATTGCTAATAAAGTCAACATTGTAGAGATCCGAATTGTTATGGGTTATGACCGGAACTGGTTCCTGCTTGACTAGCAGAGGTTGGGGCACCATTTTTGCTGGCGAGGGTGAGTTGGAGGTGGAGGAGTTGGTTCTATCATCCAGTAGCTGCTCACGATGACGCTGCTTATTCTTCTCCTTTAATTGCATACGCTTACGTTCCTCCTCCTGCTGCCTAACCATGGGCGTGGTAAGAACATTTTGCTCCTCGGCCAATAAAGGACTATTGGGTAACTCTTGAATGTGTGTAGAGTCCGGAGCTTCAGTCACCGTGTACATGACATTTGATGGTGGTCCACGTTGCCCCATTAAATTTCCTCCTCCGGACATTTGGAGAAACTCTTCACCGCCACTTTGATTGGAGTAATCGTAATTATGTGAACTCATGCTCAAATTCGAACGTGGACGTTCCATGGTTATTGGCGAGGCACTTTCATGTGGGTAGGGAGAAGATGCTGTCGCCTGCGGATTCATAACCTCTTCGAGCAATTCCTCGCTCAACTCATGTATCACTGGTCCCTCACCGCTGTCACTCTCGGTTTCGCTAGTAGTGCGACCGCGTGCATTATCCGGCGTATCGTTAATCATCAGTTGCATGTGACGCTTTACTCCGGACATATTTCTCGATGGCTGCACAATCGAGATAAGAAATTGTATCAACTTATTCACTATCTGCTGCTGCTTGGCATGCTTCTGTCTCAGACTGGCTATCTCACGCCACAGAGCCTCGTTCTCCTGCTTCATCACCGAGAAGCCCGAATCTATGGTATCCTGACGTCCACGAATATTTTTGACATCATTCAAAACCTTTGAGACAGCCTCCTGCTTCAGCACACTTTTCTCATCCACAGTTGATTTTGTATTCGATATCTTTCGCTTAATGTGATCCAATAGATAGGGATAATTACGCTTGAAACATGGATGAGAAAACTCAATCTCATCGCGATCAAAGCGCAACCCACCATTCTCAATCGACGTGATTTTATGGAAACCATCTGAAAAATATATAAATTCAAATTAGAATCTTGGCAAAAAACCTTTCTTTTCCGCGATACTTACACATATTAAGCTGACGTATAAAACTGGCCATGTTGTTATGCTTATAGTTGAGGGGCAACAAGTCTCGAGCAAATTGAGCCTGATTTTGGATGATAAAGCTGGAACCATCCTGCAAATGTGTGAAAAAGAAGAACAAGGAAAAAACGGAAATCATGCTGATAAGTGAAAAAAGCCACAAAATTATACAAAAAAATTTTTGGTATTGTGGTTAAGTGTGCATAACTAGAGATAAGGAGAGGGAAGCCAAGGCAAAGGGCTTGTTTGGGCAATTTGTTTGGTCATAAATTATCTAACCGAAAACAAAATTTTAATGTACAATGATTCCTATATATTCATGGGAAAGTACAAATATAACAGCTTTTAGCATTCACGCGATTGGTTTAAATTTCATAGGAAACGTATTGATCTTCTAATGGATGTTTACCGAGGAATTTCCTCCTTAACTGATTAAATGATAGATAATGACGGATTAAATTATGAATTTGCTTTCGAAAAAAACTATTTAAGAGAAAAGTATAGAGTATAGAAAAATAAGAAAGCTGTGTCGTTAAAAATTAACGCATTATACGAAATTTGGCTGTACTATAAAGCCTATGCCTTTAGTCTCTTAGTGTCGCTTCCCCTCCCACTGTTCAACACACTACCTTCGCCATGGATTGGCCAACAATGATAAGAACATTTGACGACAAAAGAAAAACTAACATGATAGTGACAGATGGAGAAAATGGAAAATTTTCTGAAGGGTAGTGCGGCAGCTGATCACACGTACGCACCGCACAGACACGCACTCTGCGTTTATGCAAATGGTAAACAACAACAACTTGCATACGTGCTGCCTTGCATGGCAACACCAACAACAATCAAAGGCAAAGGGGTGGGGGGACAGAGAGTGAGAGAGAGAGACACCGATAGAGAGAGTGCTGTTGCAGCAGCAGATGACGTAGAGAAAGTGTATTAAAAAATGTTTTGTCTTACCTTATTCCAACAAATTAAATTATCAGTTTCGGCATCATCGACCAGGCGCCAAAGTTTGGCCAAAAATGCGGGAACACCTCCACCGCCGCCGCCACCAGCAGAGGCAGAAGCTCCATTTCCATTACCCACTTCTGAATGCATGTTGTTGCTACGACGTTTTGAGCGCTGCTGTTGCTGCTGTTCCAACTCTTCGTCGTCCTCTTCTTCAGTTGAGTCGTGCTTGAATTGCACTGCTTTGGCAGTAGAACGCGACGGCCGGGACATGTAATCAATCAATAATAAACTGAAAGTGAAAATCAAAATATCATGTTTAATCAATGAAATTTGTATTTTTTGTTGGTCCACAGTCCAATTACAGTTACAGATTTATACATATATATATAATATATATATGAGAGTATATGTGTATGTGTGTGGGTGTGTGAGTGTTAAGTGAGGGTGAGAATATGGGAGAGACGGAGAGTAGGCAGAGAGACTTTTATGTGTTGTGTTTTGTTGCTTTGAAAGTTAGTGCTTATTATTAGTTTTTAATGATCATAAGTGCGTCACACTATAACTATTAACTTGCACAAATTAAACCATTCTTCTTCTTACCCCCTTACCTACCTTAACACACACTTGAAATGGCGACAAAAACTGTTTAAAAATTGTTTCTTTACACACTTTTGTATTTGTTAATGCTCGCAATGCACTCGTTCTATTAACGTGGTTATTTTTAATGTTTTCACTAGATTTTTTAAGACACAGCGTAATTTATATTTTATTTCGCAAAAAACTTGTGTTTCACTTCTCGTTTACTCCGTCTTTTTACTCGTTTCGTTTTACGTCTATCGCTATCGATGAAATGTTTGGCAAAACCGAAAGAAGTCAACCCTGTGTCTATTTATATCGTTTCCATGGTCTGTCGGTCGAGCTATCGAGTCTTCTAGCACATTCTGGCGCGAGTTTAAATTCCTTTCCTTAATTGCCTTGTTAATTATGAACTAACTAGCTTAATTTGAGTTCAAGTTATTCTAATCAGATTGATAGTTGTCCTAATAAATATTATCCTGGGCATTTAATTTTGGTTTCTGCTGTGGTTTTTATTATTATTATCGCCTGACAAACCGAAATATAACTTTTTAATGAAAGCTGAAAATTTGACTGACGACATGGTTTGCGATGACAAATGTTCGTATTTCGCATCCAAACAAGAAAATCTTAGCGTTTTGTAAAGATATGCCGATGTTATTGTTACTAAAAATATTGCACGGGAACACACCAAAATATCGATAAATTACATATTGCAACTGATACTTTCGCAGACAAACGGTCACACTTAGATTGAAAAGAATCGAGTCTTTGAGTACATTCTGCACTCGGATGGACGGTTGAAAAATGGCTGACTTTTTTAATTGCCGTATTTAAAGGATTTTTGTTTGATTTAATAATGAAATTGCTATAAAACTATAGATAATATGTTTACGGATACCTTTAAAGACAAGACTAAATGAGAAACTATGTGGAAGCACATTAAAATGTAAGTGAAATTAACATTTGAAAATGGGGCTTAGAGAAGAAAACGAAACGAAAAGAAAGACTGAGCATACAAAAGAATTGCATGTGTATAAGTGAGAGACAACAACAACAACAAAAATTGAATTGAAAAAGGCGCCAAGCAAGTGGAAAAACAACAAAAATGCCGGCCAACTAATTTATGATTATTAAACAGAAAATTTCCATAACACTTTTTTTTTTGTTTTTCCCCAACAGAAAAGACTGCGCACAAACTGAATCGAGCATACACCTCTAATCCACAAAATGATGAACAATCAGTTTCACACATCGCCAACCAATCCTCTCCATTTGACTGGAACGGCCAATGGAAGCGTTGGCGTTGGCGTCGGTGTTGGCGTCGGAGGAACTGCATCTCCATATGGCTATATTCCGGGTCCGGCTCAACAGCCGGCGGCAACGCCAAGTCAATGGCTGACCTACCAAATACTGCCACCCGGTAGCCAGCAGGTTGTTGGTCAACAAAATTTATCCAAGCGTTGGCAGCCGACCACAACCCATCCCAGCACCATACAGATCACAACGACAACCACAAATCCAACTGTACATACCATGTCTACGCTGGGAAAGCAACCGACAGCGGCTGTGGTCACATCATCATCCAATCCGCATCCTATGGCCTATAAGGCCAACAATATACGGATTATTTCCACGTCCCCTAATATCTACAATTTAAACAAAGCGCTGCCAGAAGCAACACAGCAACAGCAGCAGCATCCCTTGTATGCTCCTGTCCAGTCCTATTACTTGCCGAGTGCTGGGAATCCTAGCCAATTGAATCGTTTGGTGGCCAACAATTCATTGGCCAAGCAACAACAGTCGACACAATCGGTGGCCATGCCACCAGTGCCACCCCTTGTGCCGGTGAGCAATACGACTTCAGCTTCGGCCTCTGTTGTCCCTTCGACTGTGGTTCTGGATAGGATTAACATTTGCATAAATAATCACTACGCCGAGTCTGCTCCAACTCAGCTCCTGGGACAGCAGCAGCAGGCCTCACCCATTATACCAGCTATTCAGCATAAGCCTCTGCCGCAGATGTCGTTGCCGCTGCCCCTTATAGATAGTAGTTGCAGTTCCGTCTCTAGCAGCAGCTATGAAGATGGAGGAGGGGGAGGAGGAGGAGGCACGACCACCACAACCACCATGGAAGAGTGTGTATCAACAGCCTCAACTGTTAGCAGCGCTGTAATTGTGATTGATGAACCAGATTCCACTACAGCGACACCGCAAACACCACCAACAACACCGGAAACGATTGTTGGTTCTCCCTTGAAATCAAATATGTCGTCCTCGGCCTCATCTTCAGCATCGTCTCCCTCACCACCTCCAGCATCCTCATCCTCCTCCGCTTCCTCCTCCGCCGTATGCATGAAGCCGAGCTTCAAGCCAAATGAGGCTTCATGTCTACCACTTACGCCACCCTCACCAAGGCCACCATCTCCTGCTGTCGCTACAGTCCAACAGCCTTCACCAGCACCAATCAGCAATTATTCTTTGCAAGAAGATGTCTTCATTAAATGTCAAGATGGCAGATTCTATCTGGGCACAATTATTGAACAGAGCCAAGAGCAATATCTCATACGATTCGATGATCAATCGGAGCAATGGTGTGGACCAGAGAAGATGCGTAAACTTGGCGGTGGCAGCTGTAATACCATCTCTTCGAACCTTGGTGGTGCCACCAACTCATCAGATTCATTATCTTCTGCCGCCGCCTCTGCCAACAGCTCCACCTCCTCGACTACGTGCTCCTCCATGTGTGTGGCCTGCAAGCGCTCTGATTTGCAGGATATTGTAGAGATCTGCGAACGTTGTGGACGTGGCTATCATCGTGGTTGCACCACCGAAATAGTCATTGGCAGTGGCATCTGGTGTTGTAAGCGCTGCGCCAAGCCCATGAAAATGCATCCGCCGTTGAAGCATCATTTGATTGGCAAACCTCAAGGCATTTGTCGTCAATTGCCTTACCATGTAAGTAATACGGGAAAGCT
Source organism: Drosophila nebulosa (assembly GCA_024703675.1). NCBI lineage: Eukaryota > Metazoa > Arthropoda > Insecta > Diptera > Drosophilidae > Drosophila > Drosophila nebulosa. The sequence continues at coordinate 6,433,435 of CM045725.1, read as the reverse complement.
AAACTAACAATCTCTCTCCCTCAGTCACTGGGGCAAATCCCGAGCGTGTGGGTTTTTTTTTTTTTATTTTGTGCTAAATTCGTTAAAATACGTTAGCTTTAAGAGCTGTCAGCTGTGGCAGCGTGTGTCAGTGGCGCATCCACCGGGAAAACGTTTCCCCACCAATAGACCACATTTCCACAAATTAGACGTTAAAGTAAAAAACACCGACAACTTGTGACTGTCAAAATCATCGAATGATAAATTCAAATTTAGTTTTATTGACTCATCACTACAAATATTTTACAATCCTTTCAGTGCAAAATTGGCCCCAAAAATTTAAAAATCCAGGCCGCCCTTTATTAAATTCGTCTGTTTTCGTAGAATTATTTAAAAAAAATTGTTTGTTTTTCTAACTAAAACTACTTTTCGGATTAAAGAATTTAAAGTTATGTATAAGTACATATGTACATACATATATAAACTTTTATAGAACAGAATATTTTGAACATATCTTAGCAATTTGTTGTAGCTTTATTAGCTTGGTATAGTAGTTCGATCTTGAGTCAATTTGTCAGGGTCAAAGAGACTAGAAACAATGCTTTAATAGACAATCATAGAAATGGCGATTTAAATAAATTCGAAGAAGAAAAGAGGCCCTGAGTACTGGAGGAGGAGTCGAATATCTAGTCATGATGTTTGACATCCATCCTGTTAGGCTAATTAGGAATATATGTTTAGACAAAGATTGTTTCCTTCTATTTAATTTAAACCTGTTTGTTGGAGTATATAAAAACTTTACTTTAATTTACCTTGCCCAGCCAGTTATTTCGTCCCTGTGGCCATATCTTTGGATAATTAATATATAATAAATAAATTAATTTGAAAGCCAATAAAATGGATAAACTTACTCGGACGCAACTTAAAACTTTGTAAACAAATGGTAAACCAATTCTATAGAAGCTCTCTTTTAAGTTAATTTAATTCGCTAATTTGTACTGATCTGATTTTATGCATTTGCCTAAATTTAATTGGATCTCTCTTGCAGGTGGATAAACTCAGCTGGGACGAGAAGCATCGAGTCAATGAGGAGCAAATTTATTGTTATTGCGGCAAGCCTGGAAAATTTGATCATAATATGTTGCAATGTTGCAAATGTCGTAATTGGTTTCACACCCAATGCATGCAGAATTTCAAAAGGAAACTGCTGCGCGGTGATATGTAAGTTAAATCAGCAGATTTTGAATTGAAATGAAATGGATTATAATTATAATCTCTTTCCCTTGTGGCAGCTTCTTTGTATTCTGCTGCACAGTGTGCAACAATGGAGTGGAATTTTTGCGTCGTTTACAAATCGATTGGGTAGATGTTCTACATATTGCTCTCTATAATCTTCGCAAGCATCAGCATCAGAAATATCATCATTTGCTGAAGGATATTTGGCCTTTCGTATTGGAACAGCGTCGAAAATTGCCCATCTGCGAGGAATGGCGTTCGCTGCCCGAGACCGCATTAATGGAGAGATTAAAGCAAACGTTAAAGGATTACTCTGAACGATTTGTATGCGGTCGTGAGGTAAAACGAGCCCCAGCCTACTATGCTTTGCGTCACAGTGGCCCACCATTGACCCCTAAAGTATTTCTTCGTGAAGAGGAGGAGCTTAGCGATGAACTCTTAATTAATAAATACAATTTGCTCCTGTTGCCCGATGACGAAAAGGAAGATACACCCAAAGATGTGTACGAGTTTCACACAGATGAAGATGAGGAACACCACCACCAACAACAGCTGGCGGATGAAGATGAAACAGGTGTGGAGGTGTCTACCAGCGAAGAAGATGAGATACCCATTAAACAAATAATTGAAAAGGTTAAAAAGCAGGCAGAGCAAAGGGAACTGAAGTTACCACAGCCACCGCCGGCGGATGATAATGCCCATGATGCCACTGGTGGCATAACTACCACTTCTATGCCTACTACTACAGCCACACAGCTCCAAATGGTAGAGATGGCTAACAACAGCAGTCGCAAACGTAAGGCCTTTCGTCTCTCCAAACGTTATGATACTAGCAACAGCAACCGCAGCATCCACTGTGATCTCTCATCCGATGAGAACTCAAGCAGCAGTCGTGGTACCAGCTCTTTAGATCTTATCATACCGCCTCCGGCTAACTTTCTGGGTCGCAATAATCCCTTCCTAATGGCCACGCCCAAGAAATCCTCACAGCAAACTAAGCTGGGTTCTGGCAACTTAGGCGTTGGTGTGACTGGCATAATCAATAGTCTGTTCAAGCTAAAGAATGGAGGAGGTGCTGGATGTTTAGCCAAGGAACAGCCGCGTATGGTGAGAACCATTAAGCGTAAACTGTGTGCCAAAGATATAACCATTGGTCCCAATCAGGAAGTGCGCCGACGCCGCACACGTCGTCCGATCACAGACATGGAGGTAAGTGGAAAACTTAAACTCTCAATCAATCAAACGAATCTAATTCAATGCCATTCTTTTTCTTTAGGTCATCAATACTACAACCATAAATCCCATACCTAGCCACTATTTTCCCATCTATGCCAAAGATATGCAACCACCAGCAGCGCATCCATCTCGCCCTTCTCCGCCACCGCCGCCGCCGCCAGCGTCTACGGGCAATATATTGGCCCCATCTCATGGTCGTCTATTGCGTCAGCGTCCACAGAAATCAGCACGCCATTCACTCAATCAGAATCGTCGGATTTCCACTGCCACCACAACTAGCAGCTGTGCTTCATCTTCCTCCTCCTCTTCTTCATCATCCTCATCATCCACTTCTTCCAATGGGGCATCCATGCTGGATCTAAAGCAATCGGTCAATAAGTATTTCGGCGGCGCCATTAATCGCATCGATGCTGGTGAATCCTTTGCAATTCGAGCCAAAAGGCGCATGGGAAACGGCCAAGTGCAGTATCTAGTGGAGTGGACAAATGGCAACTAAAACAAAAGTTGCAACATTATACTTATTATTAATTATTATTATTATTTTGTACGTTATTACATTATTTTTTCAAGAACGTAGTAGACGAGAACATGGCCGAAATAATTTAAATTCTACTTAAGGCATAATGTTATTAATCCACTCCTTTCTCAGTTTTATGTTCTTTTTTGTTTCGTTATTTAAGAGAAAAAGTTAATAATTATTTACCTACCCAATCCACTGCCAAAATAAAATTAAAATTTATGGTTCGGCATTAAACTAAGCAAACAAAACACAACAAAATGCAACTAAATACAGGTTTTTATTGTGCAATGGCAGTTTAAAATGGTCGATAAAAAGGACACAAATTGGCATATTTAAAGTATTACAAACAAAAACAAACAAAAATGTAAAACAACTTAATATCCGCTGAATGAAAAGAAAAAAACGTATTAATTTCTAACTGTTCTCTAGAATCTAGTTACTTCTATTGATATATTTTCGAAAAATATATAGATATATATATATATATACGATAATCCCCCATGTGTTAATTGCATACAAAAATTCTTCTAGCGTATACCATACAAAAACTTTATATAAAAAATTTAGTTTTAACTTAAATACAATATAAATAATTTTCATAATTTTAAGTAATCAAATCAAAATCGAGTTGAACCACACCACAAAAACAAACAAAAAAAACACACCAATCTCATTGCGCGCAAAGTACATAAAACTGTTCAGCAAATAATGTTTTGTGTGTATAAAAAATATAAATTTATCGAAATAAATGTTTTTCCAAATGGCATCAAAGTTGGCTCTGCAATTTAGTATTCGATTTGACAGTTCTGAATTCTTTATAGCTCTCACACATCGACCGGGCCAGCTTCAATAGGTACCCGAAAGCCGAATAGGGCACATCTAAAAAAATATTAAAAAAGGTTTATTACCGAAAAAGGACAAAAAAAATATAATTATATATATTTCGAACGGTTTGATATACTCGGCAGAGCGGGTTTATTTGTTGTGTGTGATTTATTTCATAAAAAATTTTAAAAACCCAAAAAAAAAAAAAAGAAAAGAACCTTTTTACACTTTTATACCGCGAGTGTGTCGCGTTTTGTTTTTTGTTTCTTTTTTTGTAAGGCTTTCTTAACATCAAGGAAGTCGAGTGAATTCCCGCTTTTCAGTGGACAAAAGTTGGGTAAGTGTAGATAATTATAAAGTGCATTTAGTTGTGTTTTTCGGCTTGTATAATCTTTTTTATGAATTTACAATTTTTATTTTGCATCGTCTGTCAAAAGCTTTATCCACGCCAGAGTTGTCAGTTATAAAATTGCGTTGAATGTTTTTATATTGAATAATTTTAACAAATTAATAATAGATAAGTACGTATGTGTGTGTGAGAATGGATGATGATAATGTGCACTAAATTAAGAAGCGCTTTTTAACAAAGTGCAACATGTGCCAAATCTTTTTTTTTAACTATTTAATTTTCCGCCAATTGCTTCGATAATACTGGTGATTTCTGTTATTTCTTTACTTCTCCCTATCCACCCTATTTTGCCGATGACAACTCTTCATTAAAAGGGTGAAATGGAAATAATCGAAGCATCGTGTTTGCTACCATCGCTGTTTTTGAGCACATTATCAATGGATTGTTTTTTTATAGGTAGATTGGCTTTTCTGCCTTGACAGTGCTACTTGCGACATCAGCTGCCATGTAACTCTAAAAAGAAAGTCCCCTTTTTCAGAGAAATGTAATTCATACATATATTTGGAAAAACTTCGATGTTTTGCATTTTACGAAAACATCGATATCGATGTTTTTCAGCTCTACCTGTTCAGTCGATTTGGCCACACCGTAAAAATGCTTTTTGCTGTCATAAACAGTGTGGCCAAATTGAGTCGAGTAGAGTCCGTTAAAGTGAGCGGTCGTGGACTTGTAGCACACGGCTTATCACATATTTTTTGTGAAGAAAAAAAATTATAAAAAATACAAAAAAAATAATAAAAATAAAAAACACAAAAAGTAACAAAAAAAAATTGTAAAAAGTAGCAAAAATATAAAATTTCGAGCAAGTGTGTTGAAACCGTAAGTATAGAAAAATGAATTTTTATGGTGAAATGTGGCGTGTGTGACGTCGACGTTGACGCAAGATGGCGACAACGGCAGCGACCCAACAAAAACGTGTGCATAAGAGTTGTGAACAAAGGCGCAGCTCCAAATTCGATGGTCGAATGTCATCTTGGTTCAATATGCATTTGAACAAATTAATAAATTTCATTAGAAATATACAATTGCCTGTTTGACATTTCGCATTTGCATGCATGTATGCGTCCGCGTGTGGGTGTGTGTGTGTTTGCTGGTTTGTGTGTGGGGTCTACGTATATGTAAAAAATTTTCCAACCAACGAAATGAGAGAAAAAGAAATAGGCAACAACAAAGCACATGCCAGTGTTGCCATGTCGTATGTAGGCTGCTGTCACATGCGTCAGGGTTGCCACACATACACGCACCTATACAGGCTCACACACACACAATCGAACGACAAACTACAAATCAAAAGCCACGCCGCTTTTTCTTTCTTTTTTCGCCAATTGCCGTTCCATCCGGTTCGTTCTATGACAAGAAGAGAAAAATTTTGTGAAAAAGTGTAAATATGTCTTACTAAATTCTTTTCTCCCGTTTCTTATTAAAGGTAGACCTGATCACCAAATATGGCTTCCCTATACGTCGGTGATCTGCATCAGGATATCAACGAAGCAGGACTTTTTGAAAAATTCTCGACTGCTGGCCCAGTTTTGTCCATTCGCGTTTGTCGCGATGTGGTTACTCGTCGCTCATTGGGTTATGCTTACGTCAATTTCCAGCAGCCAGCTGATGGTGAGTAATCCACAAAAAAAAAAAAACGAAATTAACATACGATATATACAGTGGAAATATAATAATAATTGCAATGCCGCGCTGTCGTGACGCCCCCCTCGCGCATATGCCCTCTTAAAAGTGATGAAAACACGTGTGCACACACAGACAAACGAACGACACGCACACAGAGAACAAGCGAGCGGACGAGCGAGGCATGCACATTGGTTCAAAGTCCAATATAAATAGGGGTAAATTTTGTATACCCAAATGTATGATGTTTTTTGCCCCAATGTGTGCAAGGAATTTCCTGTTATCATATAGCTAGAGAAGACTATAAACAGCTGCTGCCGTCCCATTGAGTATTGTCAGCTGGTGGAAGTTTCTAGAAATTAATTTGCTATTATATGTGGGTTTAAATGTTGTTCTGTTGCTGCTTATCGTGTTGTGCTGAATGACACGCCCCTAAAAAGCAAAGGCCTTCATTGTTGCCAACTCCTCGTTTTGGATTGTTTTGCCTTCCATGCAACTGCACATTCTTAGTCATAAAGAATGGGGTAGGGTGGGGCGCGGGATTTGTTATCTGAGTCGGGTAAATTGAGCCTGGCATCATAAAACGTAAACAAATTTCATCAGCATCAAGTGACTCGCTCAGCGAAATTCCGAGAATTATTATATCGCAGGAAAATGACTTTGTATACAAATTAAAAAAAATATTCGATTTATCCAGAAGTCCAGGGAAGAGTCAAATAACGCACATTTGAGATTTACGCTTACTGGTTCTGCTCATAGCAAAATTAATTTGTAGAAAAGATCCCTTATCCCAAATAAGATTCAGTTATCACATACGATGTCGGCAGCACAGTAAAGCTTTAACATTTTTTTTTTTGTTTTGCTTTCACTTTTTAGTTTGAAACATTAAAATTCGCCCATTTCTCCCGCCTCCTCGCTTCATTCATGTCGTCGTCTGCTGGTGTGTAGTTAACTCATTAACGCTTCCAAATTCTTGTCATGCCAGTGAACTCACAACCAAAGCAGTCGACAAATTCCACTACTACCATTCCATCGCATTTGCCTGCCATCCCATTCCATTCATTCATGTGGCACTGTCCAAAAAACAGAAACAAAAGCGAAAACGAAACTTTCACTTGCTGTTGTTGCTGCTGCCTCATGACATTGTTGTTGTTGGCTTGTGTTTTGCCTTTTGCTTTTTTAATGGAATTGTTTTTTTTATTGGATTGAGCTCTTTCTTTCACCTCCTTCCTCGGCATTCCGCAGAGTTCAGTGACCTTTTGTGTTTTGTTCCTTTGTTAATATTTTACTCTCTTTTTTTTCGCGCATATTCGTTTACTATAATATAATATATATAATTCTGTGCCCATTTACTTTATAAAACAAAAAAAATTAGTGTTGGTTATATTTGCGGTTTTTCGGTTAGGGGCAACTTCTACCCATTGGTTGGTCAAAAATTTTATCCATTTTGATACAACTAAGATTCAAAGTTGCTAGATAAAACTTACGTGACTTACCATGTGAATCGAATTGTTTAATCTACTATTCACAGAAGAAGAAGCGTTACAAAGGTCATTTAAAAGAAAATAGAGGGGCATCTTCTCATTGGTTAATCGAATTATCTATAAAATTTTGATTCGCCTGATTTAAGATTGCCAGATGAAAGTGTTCGTGATATACCCTGTAAATATGGGTTACTCTAGTACTATTTACAGAATTTTAAACCGCTACAATTATGAAGAGAATCTTAAAGATTGGCAACTTCTACCCATTGGTCAATCAAATTTAATTCCATTTTGATATGACTAAGATTCAATGTTTGCTAGATCAATGTACGTGACTTACCGTGTGATTGGGTTTATCCATGATTTTACCATACACAGAAGTAGAAGCGTTACAATTGAGAACGAGAAATGCAACTTCTACCCATTGGTTGGTCAAAAATTTTATCCATTTTGATACAACTAAGATTCAAAGTTGCTAGATGAAATTACGTGACTTACCGTGTGAATGGGATTCCTTTTTGGCTACTATTCACAGAAGTAGAAGCGTTACAACTACAGTAAATCAAGTGATTCCCTGTTAATGGACTGCAAACGAAGATACAGAATCTTTGATTTTGTTTTAAAATACAAAAAGTGGGGCGCTACACCTATCGGTATTAATTAAAAATAAACTAACTTATTCTTATTTTTAACATAACCATATTCAATACATCCTCCAAATACTTATTAATTTGTATACCTTCTCTCTTAAATTCTTACAGCCGAACGTGCTTTGGATACAATGAACTTCGACTTGGTTCGCAACAAGCCCATTCGCATAATGTGGTCTCAACGCGATCCTTCACTCCGTCGCTCCGGGGTGGGCAATGTTTTCATAAAGAACTTAGATAGAGCTATCGATAATAAGGCCATCTATGATACATTCTCCGCCTTTGGCAATATCCTAAGCTGCAAAGTGGCTCTCGATGATAAGGGAAACTCGAAGGGCTATGGATTTGTTCACTTCGAGACAGAGGAGGCAGCCAATACATCAATTGAGAAAGTCAATGGCATGTTGCTCAATGGCAAGAAGGTCTACGTGGGCAAATTCATTCCGCGCAAGGAGCGCGAGAAGGAGCTGGGCGAGAAGGCTAAACTCTTTACAAATGTCTATGTGAAGAATTTCACAGAAGATTTTGATGATGAGAAGCTGAAGGAGTTTTTCGAGCCATATGGTAAAATAACCAGCTACAAAGTTATGTCCAAGGAGGACGGCAAGAGCAAGGGATTTGGATTCGTGGCATTTGAGACCACAGAGGCAGCCGAGGCAGCTGTTCAAGCCCTCAATGGCAAGGATATGGGCGAAGGCAAGTCCCTATATGTGGCCCGTGCCCAGAAAAAGGCAGAGCGCCAACAAGAACTGAAACGCAAGTTCGAAGAGCTCAAGAAGAAGCGCCACGAATCGGTATTTGGAGTCAACTTGTATGTTAAGAATTTGGATGATTCCATTGACGATGAGCGTCTGCGCAAGGAGTTCTCTTTGTATGGAACTATCACCTCGGCCAAGGTTATGACCGATGAAGAAGGTCGCTCCAAGGGCTTTGGCTTCGTTTGTTTTATCTCGCCCAATGAGGCCACCTGTGCCGTCACAGAGCTCAACGGTCGCGTCGTTGGCAGCAAGCCTCTCTATGTGGCTCTGGCCCAACGCAAGGAGGAACGCAAGGCTCATTTGGCCTCACAGTATATGCGTCACATGACCGGCATGCGTATGCAGCAGCTGGGACAGATCTTCCAGCCCAATACAGCGGGCGGCTTCTATGTGCCCACTATGGCGCCGGGACAACGTTTCTTTGGCCCACAGATTACCACACAGATGCGTAACACTCCCCGCTGGGCACCACAAGTGCGCCCCGCTGCCACCGTGCAAAGCGTTCAAGCTGGAGCTGCTGCCGCCGCCGGCGGATTCCAGGGAGCTGCAGGAGCAGGGCCCACACAGTTCCGTCAAGCTGCTGCTGGAGCCCGCGGTGCCCAACCACCACAGGTTCAGGGAACACATGCTGCTGCCGCCGCCGCTGCAGCCAACAATATGCGCAATTCTGGAGCTCGGGCCATCACCGGACAACAGTCCGTGGCCGCTCCCAATATGCAGATTGCTGGCGCCCAGATTGCCGGTGGAGCTCCACAACGTGCCCCCAGCTACAAATACACCGCCAACATGCGTAATCCCCCAGTACAGCAAATGCAGCAGGCTCAGCCCATGCCGCAATTGCAGGGCAAAAGTAAGTTTACCGCCAAAAAGTTTCGCAACTTCAGGTTTTGAATGCTTTCCTTTTATTAATCTTTGCAGATCCCGAGAAGCTTCTTGCTTCACTTTTGGCGAACGCCACGCCCCAGGAGCAGAAACAGATCCTGGGCGAGCGCCTGTATCCGATGATTGAGCGCATGCATGCTACTCTAGCTGGCAAAATCACTGGCATGTTGCTGGAAATTGAGAACTCGGAATTGTTGCACATGATCGAGGATCAAGAGGCCCTCAAGGCCAAGGTGGAGGAGGCTGTCGCTGTCCTTCAGGTGCATCGTGTCTCAGAACCAGCCAACTAGAGAGCAGTGGGGGAGAGAGAGAGAGTAAAAAGCTCGACCAATAAAAAACAAAAAGTAGAAATAGAAAAAGCGGATGAAATATGAGAACACTCGACACCCAAAAAAATTGTAAGTAATCCCCGCCAAAATCATCCTTCATTTGCCTTTTTTTTAATCTCTCATTTCTTTGTGTTTGCAGTTTTTTCCTCTTCACTTTCAATTTAATTAATGAACACGCTCGAAAAAGGATTTGCAAAAACAGCAGCAGGACGAATGAACAACACGCGCCGGCTTTCCTTTACTTTTTTAAATTTTTATTTCAAATATTCATTGCCTCCAACCCCGCACCCCTTTTTCACCAATATCCCAAACCCCCTTTATATCTCACACCAGTCAATTTTCACTTTTCGTACCTTGAAAAAGAAAGAAAAGAAAGGAAACAATCATTTATTTTCGAACGCATTTACGCAAAGTTACACACACGATCATTGAAATTCCAATGGCATAAAGATGATTGTCATATAGAAGAGGAGAAGAAGATGAATATAGAAAAGACGGAGAACAACCAAGGAGAACATCGATGATCCAAGCAAAAGCAGCTGATTTCAATTATAAAAAATTATGAAAAAGAATCGTTACACGATACGCTTTCTTTTTCTCTTTTTTTGTAAAATATGGTTTTACCCTTTCAATATATATATATATATATATATATGTATATATATATCTATATATATCGAAAAACAAACTATGTACTACTCTTACACGAAACATACATAAACAGGAAACGCATATACATATATATATATATACATATAAATTATGTTACATTTTAATTTTTACATAACGAAATGTAAAACCAAAACAATTTATCTGTAATTTGCCTAACATTTTAAAAGAAAGAAACGAAAACATAAAAAGCAAACAAAATCTGTAGAAAGCTGAACAAAAAGAATAATTGAGCGAAATTGTGTTCCATCCCCCTTTTCCTACCAACTTCCCCTTCCCCAACACTTATAATTTTTTCTTTGACAAAAGTGTAATTTTTTCATTTTTTTTTTTGAGAATTTTTTAACAAAGAAAAAAAAACAAAAAACGCAAAAGTAAAGAAAAAAAAATAAAATACAAAAAAATTGCAAAAAACGTATAAAATATAAAAAACGAAAAATGTAAAAGAAACAACAAAACTGAAATGAAAGCGAAGAGAAGTAGAAGAATAAAAGAGAAACGGAAAGATATGTAAACCGCAAGAATATGAAAGTCAAGTTTTTGCTACTTTTGAAAAAAGGAAAACAAAATATGTTGAAAAGAGCAACAAGAAAAAATTAAAACAATTTAAAAGAAAACAAAAAAAAACAAGAAAAACTTAACAAAAAAATTGCAAAATCTATGTAAAACCTACAAAAAAAAAACTACAACCAACAAACATATATATTATATACACATATTAAAACATCAACAAACAACAAAACACATATATAATGAATCAGAGAAACCAACAACAGAGCAAGAAGTTAATAAAGATTGAGGATAAAACGCTAAAGCGTAAACACAACTTATGAGCGATGAATAATTTTCCATTCGTAGGAAACGAGAGCAAGATATTTTTATGTTTGAGTTATCCAATTTATATTGAAAGTAAAATCAGAAAAACGAAAAAAATGATGAATAGTAGGTGAAGCAAGAACGCCACGTTTTTTATTTGCGTTCAGAGCCTTTTGTTATATATGAGAAAAATAAGAAAGATAAATAAACGGATGATGATAGAACGAAAGAAGAAAATACAAGAAATAATGTTTTTACAATACAACAACAACCAATGCATAAAAACGGATATATAATACAAAGAAAACAAAAATATAAGGCCACGCACACCCGCCAATCGCCGCCGCCGCTATCTACCACCCCACCCACCCTGGTTGGGGCTGGTGTGTGCGTGTGTGTCTGGGTGTATGAGTGTGCGTGGTTACAAATATTCATATTTTTTTATTAAATACAAAAAAACCAAGCAAAAAAATGTAAAATCTTTGAAAAAATTGCAAAAAAACCCACTTTATATTTGAAACAAAATGAAAAAAAAAAACAAACAAGAAAATAAAAAAAATTTATAATAACCAAACCCGAAATTGGAATATAATGAAGAATTATTGATGGTAAAATTTTGAAATATTTTGCTGAAGGCGCATACAAACAAAAAAAAAAAACAGAAATTGAGCGAAAGTATAGAAAAAACAACACCTTTTACTTTTTATCAAATAACACAATTATATATATGTATATTAGCTATAGCTGGATATATATGTACCATTAATTTGTATAATTCATGAAAAAAAGAAGCATAGAATTGTTAAATTGATTGAGGTAAACAGAAATTGTAATAGGACGCGCTCCGAATCCAGCAGCAGATTGAATCTTTGTACACAACCTTCCCAAAAAAAAAAAAGTAAAGAAAAACAACAAATTTAACTACAATAAAAATTCCACTTCGGCAAAAAAACAAAACAAAAACCATTTAATATTTGATTTATTTTCCTAATAAACGGGTGGGGCACAACGATCGATATAATTATGTGCACTGATCGCGTGTTTCTATCTTTGCATTTAATCTTAAGATAATGACGACATCGCGCCATATAAGTTATCTAATTAGCATTATGCAACATTCACTCAAAGAACGTGATTTTTTGTTTCTTCATCAGCATCGATCGAGCTAGTTTGTTTCCATGCCAAACGCGTTACCAAGCTACAATACAAGTTTTGCATTCTCTTAGATTTCGTGTATATGTATATAGCTGAATAGAACCCGTCTCACTTGTTTAAGAAAGCTTTTGTATCAATCAGGATTGGAAAAACTAAAGGTTTCTGGTTTTTCCGAAAGGTAATGATTCCTTTGCCTTTGGTAAAGTTAAAATTGCAATATGGGTAATATATTTATTTAATGGACACAATTAGGCAAAAGTAATAATCAGCATATTACAAAAAATTGATTGTTTTATTCCTTTCCAGTCAGTGTTTTTTTTAAATGAAGTTCTCACTTAACGTAAGCAAATTTAAAATCCAAGAATTTACTGATTGAAAGAGTTATTATCTCTTGTCAATAAGAAAATTCCTACACCAATTGATATTTTTTAGAAATTCTAATAACTTCTTTTAATGCTTTGATGCATTTAAGAGCTAAATCTAGATCAAATACTTTGAGAATAATGATTTCCCATCAAATGTTAATTAGAGATTTCCGTTTGAAAATTCAAAAATTTATAATTTATTTTAATTTTCGATTTATACATTCTCTACAACAACAGATATCGTTATCACTTAATATCGTTTTAATTTTGCATAGCTTGCTATAGTATTCTGCAATTTCCGTTAACGTTAAAAGTTAACGAAATGAAATTTACGACTCTTAACAATAATTACAATTAGACTATATAGTTTTGATCTTGCCAGATTTGCTACATGTAGTTGATATTGATTGATCTTCGATCGATATCCTCTATTAAACGTTTCAATTATTGAAACAATACGCATTCGGCGTATTTAGATCAAATGGATCGGTTCGCATCTTTTGCTGATTATCCTCGACAAAGCCCGTGATGTCGGCAATGAGATTTGTTCTCTCATCGGGACTGGGAGCACAGGGAGACCAAATTTTAATGTCGTGATCGATGCCACTGGTGGCCAGCATGCATATGCTAGGATGAGGTTGCACACAATTGACAATGGCACTATCCGCCCGATAGGCGGAGCAAATTTTGCCCGTATCTCCCTCCCAGATATAGAAATTGCCATCATCGGAACCAGCCACAATGAATTCGCCATGGCTGCCCAGGTAATTTGCCTCTTTAATATCTGTGGTGATGTTACAATGTCCGCAATAACGTTGCATATAATCTTTGGAGGCTGAACGTAAGGCGAACTCGGCACTTGAGAAATGTCTATGCCGATAATTCTCATCATCCGGAGGCAGGAATTCAAACGCAGATTTGCTCGCTCCATGCTCATTATTGGCTTGCGACTGTCTGCGGTTTTCCTTGATGTCCTTATTTAGCATGAGCACGCCATGATTGTTTGCAAAGCTGGGAAAGCGTTGAATTAGAGCCTGTAGACACTCGTCAGCATCCTGCGGACGATGCAGCTCCAGCAGGGCACGAGCCAAACGAAAATGAGCCTTTACATAGCATGGGTCCAGACGCAAGGCATCATGGCAATCCCGTAAAGCTGCATAAATATCCCCAAACCAGCCACGACGCATCAAAGCGGTGGCCCGATTAAGATATAGAACCTCACCCTGCGGATACTTTGCTAGGGCAGAGGAATAGGCATCAATGGCGGCCATCAGTTTGCCATTCTGTAGAAATTCATTGCCCTGCTTCTTATGGACCTCGATGCTAGATGGGAGCCAGCGGCTTTTATGTGATTCATTCTTTTCGCCTGCCTCAGACTGATGATGATCCTCCGGTACTCCACTGTCCCCTGAAATAGACACTTCTTGTGATACTGCCGGAGGTGGGGCTGGTGGTGGAGTATAGAAAACAGGTGGCCCGGCATTACACAGATCATAGCGATAGATATGCTCAGAGCCCATATTGACCAGCAATTCGGTGCCATTTTCATTGAAAGTGAGATAGGTTATAGCTCGGGGATCATGAACAATGTTCGGGCTAATGTTCTTCACAATATGTCCTGGTGCATAGTAGGTGACAGCTCCTGGAAAGATAGAGTAAAGAATTAGTAGCCACAAATATCAGATAAAAAAACACAATTATACCCGTTGCATCTGTCGAGTCGGGGGTTGGCAGCTTGCGCCGATCGTAAATCCGAGCATATGCATCATTGGCGCCAACAGCCAAATATTCAGTGCGTCTTGGATTTATTGCAAGGCACTTGGCTTCCGTGGTGGTCTCCACTTGGCTGCACAGACTTATCAAGCGTACTCCACTGTTACGGTCCTCGGGACGACATTGATGCGATTCCCGCATATCCAGTTGCAATATGCAACCATCTTCGCCAGCTGACCAGAATATATACGGTGAATCGGGGGCAGTCGCTAGTCGCTTGGCCCTCATCAAATGGCAATTACAGGAATATAGAGAATCATTCGGATGATTGATATCATAGACATAGATAAACTTGTCGGCTGCACAGGTGGCCACAATATTATTGTTATGCTTGGGTAGAAATTTCACCGAAAACATATTGCCCAAGTGTTTGGTATTTAAGGTGAAGACACGTCGACGGCGAAATGGATCCCATATTATCACTTTGTAATCATCTGACCCAGAAGCCAGCCACAGGCCATCGCTTGTAAATTCCAAGCAATTGACACAGCCCTCATGTCCCGTTAATACGGTCTCAAGCTCAAATCTATCGATGTAGGCCGCATTGCACAGGAGACGACGACGCACTTGCTCATCCACGGACAAATTGTAGCCAAACTGTTGACGATGCCAATGCAAGGAGGTGGCATTTAATGGCAATCTTCGGTAAGTTCCGCTGCCACCGTTTCCAATTCCAGTCTCGCAGTGATAACGAGACTGCGATTGGCCGCTCGACATTGTCTATATGGGTTTATTTATGATGATGATGATGAGAAGATTATGACAACAGAATTTTTTTGTTTTCTTCTTGTTCCCGTTCGCTTCGATTTGTCTCTCTGTGTCTCTGTGATTACTTCATTTTGCATCTAGCAACCACCCGCTCGCCTCTATAAATATTGTATTTATTAATGAATTATCTGTTAATCACAAACAATTGGTAGCAATCCTCTAGCATTTTACAATAAACTGAGCACAACTAAACCTGATATCAACTATTATTTTGATTGATAATTCTTGGATTCAGTATTTACGTTTCAATGTACTTAAATATCTACTTGTGTAGAAAGTTGTTTTTTTTTCAAAATATGTTTTTTGTAGGCTAAAACCGAAGTGTGTATACTCTTAAAAAAATTGAAACGACTGAATTAAACGCAACTTTACTAAAAGGATGTAAGAAGGGAATTTCAATTTTAAGGAATAAAATAACTACTTTTTTTAAGCTAAAATTTTTGATTTATAAATTGTTTATTTTCCCTGAGTTATTTTATTAGTAAATATTACAGTTGGTAAAGTAAATAGCAATGCATAAATTTTATTACGTTAAGTTTCAAGTTGTAATCGATGTAGTTAATTTGGTGAGTGTCATAGCCTGGCCCTTTCGCTAAAGACAGACTTGAATCTTCAGGTCATTTCGTTAAGCCATTTCGAAAACGTGAAATATATTTGGGTTTTACATTCAGTTAAGACGGTGTCAGAATTGCGGTAATAATTTATAAATTGTATATCTCAATATATTTAAATTAATTCGGACTTCTGCCTGTATCAAGGATGGGCGCGAAAATTTGAACTCGGAGCCAAACAACAAAAACCTTTTACAACACTTGTCAGGCAGAATGTTTCTCGCTTGTGGGCTACTCGGGCTCCCTGCCTTCTACATTCTTCGCCTCACACAGATATATATATATGGGTATATAGGAAACAGGGAGCCCGAGGAGTTTAAATGTAGTTGTTGTGGCTATTGTCGGGTAATTGCAGGTAAGAAAAATACGCACCCACAGGTGCTGGTCCCACTGAGAAGCTACTTCCAGCGTAAAATGCATTCATTTATCTGCCTGGCGCCCTCTAGTGAAAATTAAAAGCTCTCACACATGGAACTGGAACACATTTTAGTTTCTGGCATCACTTTGCACTAGCGCTACCATACTTTAATACAGCTAGATGCAGACACGGCAACACTGGTTCTGGTTGCAAGACACGGTATTTGGCCTAACAAAAACTAAATTATCTGTGAAATTACCAATTTGTCGGTCCACACGAGGGGCAAACACAGGGACGAATACGCCGCGCATAATACCGAAGAGAGATAGAGCCAACTTGTGGCGGTCTAGACGCAGAAACCTCATCACAAACACGAGGGATAGACGGAACGCGTGGAATTGAACCGAGCCGGAGGCCACCAGAAGTCGTCTAATCCCAGTCTCCAGAATAAGTGCCCAACTATGGATGTGTACGACGTGAGCGATGATCTTGTGAAGAAGCTCAACGATTGGAAGCTTATTGGCATAATTTCTGGCAAATTTCGAGAGCTAAAGGAGAACTACTCCAAAGTCAATTTCGTTGAGCATGCCCTGATCGACTTTAAATATATGGAGAAGATTTACTTAAATGTGGTCATGCGGGAGGACAAGTCCAATAAACGTAGCGTTGAGTTCCGTATGCTTGGCAACGAGCAATTCTCTTTAAAGAATCGCAAATACTTTCAAGTAAGTAGCAACTCTCCCATCCACTTTAACCTCTCTTAATGACTGGACCTACTCTTTCTTCCAGGCACTGGAGCTGTATAACAAAAGTATTTGCTTTGCAGAACCCAATTCGGAGCATTTGTCCATAGGTTATGCCAACCGGTCGGCAGTATTGTTTGAATGGAAACGCTATCGAGAGTGTCTCGCCAACATAGAGTTAGCACGCAAGGCCAATTATCCGGCCCGACTGAGCCACAAGTTGGATAAACGTGAACGCGATTGCCAGCAGCTGATGGATCAACAGCAACCCGATGTCCAGCCAT
Organism: Drosophila nebulosa; assembly: GCA_024703675.1. Lineage (NCBI taxonomy): Eukaryota > Metazoa > Arthropoda > Insecta > Diptera > Drosophilidae > Drosophila > Drosophila nebulosa. The sequence continues at coordinate 6,415,962 of CM045725.1, read as the reverse complement.
ATGAATTTAAGCTTGGATTCGAGCCGCACCCCCAATTACCCTATGTAGCCGATTGCCTAGAGTTAAGGGAAACCGCGGAAGAGGGTCGGTTTATAGTGACCAAACAGGATTTGGTTGTCGGTGATTTGGTGGCCATTGAGCAACCGTTTTGTTCCACTCTCCTACCACCCATGCGCTATATACGATGTGCCACATGCAAAATGGAAAACTATCTGACCCTCATACCCTGCGATAGTTGTTGTTCGGTCATGTTTTGCTCTGACGAATGTAAAACGAAGGCCATGCAAACCTTTCATCGCTACGAGTGTCCCATTATTGATTTCCTTCATCGTATGTTCAATAAGATCCATGGCATTGCCCTGCGGACTACATTGGCTGCCCTTGAATTGCATTCAAGCATTGAGGACTTGATGACCTATTGCGACAAGCCCGAGAATCAAGACAAATGCGCATTTGACCTGGACTATGGCCAACTGACGCCGCAAGAACGATATCGGGCCATCCATGGCCTAGTGACGAATCAGCAACTACGCTCGGTATCCGATCTCTTTCAGCGCTCGGTTGTCTGTGCTGTCCTAAAGCATTTCATCATTGAGTATACACCGCTCAAGGAATATTTGGGCGGTGAGGATGGTCGAAATTTTTTCACAGATCTATTGTTCCGACACTTGCAGACATCACCCTCGAATATGCATGGCATCGATCTGGTCGAGCAGGTGAACGAAACGAAAGACGATCAGACGCATTCATCGGGGGCATATGCCTTTCTATCTCTCCTAAATCACTCATGTGCACCAAATACCTTGCGTATATACGAGGGCACGAAGGCATATCTCTTTGTCCTCAGGCCTATAAAGGCTGGCGATGTGCTCTACGATAATTACGGGTTAGTTTCCTATCAGATGTGATGATTCTCTTAATTCTAATAATATATCTTCCTATTCTTTCAGCGCTCACTTTGCCATATTTAGCAAGAAACAACGTCAGGAGACTCTGTCCATGCAATATCGATTTAATTGTAAATGCGAGGCCTGTGAATTAGATTATCCCACCTTTGGGCATACGCCACGCAAGGCGACAGTTCCTTCTGTAAACGATGATCGAGATATGAAGTCATTGGGTGCCTATAATTATGACTTTGCTGCTAGCAATTATCGCAAATATTGCGATTTTCTCACGCAATATGCCGCTGCCTATCCCTGTGAGCAAATTAGCTCAGCTGAGGAATGCTTGAAAATGGCATTGCACATTATGGTGGATGCAGTGCCTTTAAAGGCAAAAATGTAATGTCTTCAGACCAATAACAACAATGCACAACACCCACCACCACCACCCCGCCCAGCCATCCACCAAGCAAGCAAGCAAGCTCCATCAAGCACGGACAACAAACTTGTTTTTAAAAAATCTTTATTCTCGCCCCCTCGAAAGTTGACAAAGCTTGTGTGTCTCGTTTTTAAAAATCTTTGTAATTGTACATTTCTTTATGAATATTATTTGATTATATCATTTCTTGTTTAACAATCACTCTCTTTTTCACCCCCCTTGCCCCTCGCAATACACAAAAAGTCGGTAAGCTCAAAATTTCTAATGTCTTCGAGAACAAAAAAAACCAAAAAAAAAAGAAATAAAAAGTTTTTTGTAATTATTTTACAAAGCAAAACAAAAAAATACAATATTTTCGAACTACACGTTTTTTTTATAAACTTTTTATTGAAATTTGTATCAAAATCGTAGGGATATTGATTGATTGATTGAACTGTTTACGATATTCGTTTCCTTTTTTTTTACGATATGTGCAAGGTAGGGATTGCAACAGGTAATTATTACTTAACTACTTTTAAACAATTCTTTCGTAATAATTTTACTTAACTTGATGATGACTAGAATAGCGAAAAAAATCGTTGAAATTTAAATTTTACAAAATGGTTTAGTTGTTTTTGAGTATAACCAACTTATCTGAATGAAACTCAAGCTTATAATCACATTTTGGTGTACATATTGAAAACAATTTTTATCTTCCCTATGACATTTTACTGTACAAGTCCAACAGATTTTGATTCAATATCGATCCATTGCTGCTGCTGCCCTTGACCAAGTCGCCGGACTCATTGCCTTGAACTTGAACAAACTCACAACCCTTCGAAGTATTCTCCTGCTTCTGGACGGGACTCGAAGCGTTTGCTGTATCGATGTCGAAATCATCAAATAGAATATTATTAAATGTTTGCTCAAATTGCTGTTGAAACTGGCCGGCAAATATTGGCTGCAAATCCTCGCCAGAAGCTTGATTTATATTTAGCTGGGCAGCCAATTGATTCATACTATTTGGTTCCATCTCGCTTTGTTGCTGCTGCTGACTTATTTGGTTAGCACTTTTGATATAAATATTATCGCCAATTGACTGCACATAATCATTGAAATAATCTTGTTCGACATTCGCAATGAAACTGCCATCCATGGCCTGAAATCCCAAGCGTATTAGTAAGGATATTTTCGTATTGAAACATTGTAGCCAAGCCTTGTTCGTATTGTATATGGCTAGCTGCATCTCTTCACCGCAGGCATTCCAAAAGTCCAACAGAGTATTCTTGGTGAAATCAATTAACATGTGTCGCTTGGTATCTGGATACAATTTATTAATGGCATCGAGGTGGCGAAATGTAATTTCGAGTAAATGAAGCTGATGCCGGGACACAAACAATTGCCACTTAAACATCATGGTCATCAGGCTCCATAGCTTGTCCATGGAGGATTCATCGAGACGCATTAGCGAACAGGTGGCTATGTCATTTAGCATGAATTTGCAATGTTCGGCGGTCAGAATTTGGGCATTTCGATGGGTCGAACCACTTAACAGGGAATCTATAAATTTCGGCTCCAGTAGAACTGTTGTCACATCGTGTATAACTGCAACAAGGGAATGAATAAAGTTTAACTGCACTTTACGACAATTTGGTTTTATGTTTAATTTATATATTTAATATTTTAAAGCTTATTGATCTATTTTTTTATCAAGGTTAGAAAGATTGAATTTTCCGTATCAATTGGGATCAATTGATGTAAAAAATCTTAAATTTAGAGACTCAAAACGTTAATAGAGATCTTAAAATTTGTTTTTTGGGTTAAACGAACCTCTGAATAACTCAAGGTTTACTATATTATGGGATCACGATAATAGTGTTTATAAAGTAGCGTATTATAAATCGGTATGTCCCGTAGTTTTTTTATTATTTGCTAATAAACGCGCAAAGGGTTAAAGTCATTTTTCGTTTTCACAAGGTTTACAATAGAAATATTTTTGGATAAATTTTGGATTTTAAATTGCCATCAGCTTATCAGGAGATCTTAAACTCAAAAGATATGGCTTAAATTTAATGCTAAGGGAGTTGATATCTTCTTTGCCCATGTAAAATATATCCCACATTTTACAAGAAAAAGCGATGAAATGTCCATTTAAATTCAATTTCTAGAATATACGAAATGACAAAAAGGGACAGAAGAATAGTCCAAGTTTAAGAACCCTTTATAGACATTGAACACTAAAGCAAACCTTGAACTGATTTATCAGCTGCTATTTTTTGAGCTTTCAATCTTTCACATATCACATATAACATCTCGCAGCCCAAATTAACCAAAATAAATACATTGGCACGAGGATTTAAGTTGGACATTTTTGTTTTCGTTTTAAAAGGATAACTTTTACTGCTGCTTGCGTTGCTGGTAAAGTCGAAACTAAACTGAAACTCCAAAGACGGCACGCAAAGCTCAAAAAATATTCACACATACATTTAGTTTATTCGATTTTTCGTTTGGTTCCATGCTAAAAGGACTCAGAACAGACCCAGACCTCAGACCAATTCAAGCAAACAGAGGGGAAAGAGAGGAACCTCGGGTTCCTGTTTTATATGAACCCCACGGCAACGTCTTTTTTAGTGCAAACAAAAGCAACGACAGCGACAGACGACAGGCGACGTCTATAATTATGGCAGCCGCAGGTAAGGTGGGGTGTTTCAGGGTGTAAACGTTATTGATTGAAGTGGGTTTTTTATATTGCAAAATGACAATTATAATGAAAATTATGAAAGCCCATTAAAAAGTTCAGATACGTGTCCTTAGAAAATTAGTGCAAGTTTGTTTAGGAAGGGGAAGGGGCAGTAAATGTTTTTGGCGGCAATGGAGGCGATGAATTATGGCAGCTTTATGCTAATTTGTGGCGCATTGTTGTGGTAAATAAGCGTCTGCATTGTCAAGGGTGCACCCGGTCGACGGAAAAGGAAGTTGAAGCGGAAGTGCATTGCGTGCAATTAGGCCTGAACAGGGTTGGTGGAGCGAAGGCATTTTCAATTTTAAATTCGCGCCACAAGTTTAGTAGGTTGAGGTTGGCGTAAATTGGCGCTGCCAATCTACTTAAAATTTCACCACATTACTTGACAATTTGATGATGTAAGTCATTTTCAAAGTACCAAAAATTAACTCTTTCATTTTCAATAATAAATTAAAAAAATTTAATTATCGTTGCGATAAAGATACACGTTGTCCAACACTGGGCTGTGGACTTATGGTGAGTCAAATGCTAGTTTACAGAAGTCAACACTTAACAGAGGTGTGTAATTACACCCCCTACTAAAAGGGTATATTCATTTCTGTTAAAATATTCCAATGTGCCAAGAATTTAGCTGTTTAAGTGGGTTTTAAAAATTTGAAACGGATTTTCTTAGACTTTTAAACAGTTGCAAACTGAAAGTACATAGATAAATTAACTCAACTGTAATTTTGGAAGGTAATTTATTTTTACAGAGTGTGCTAAGGTCGAGCATTTGTTTGCCCACCAAATCGCAAGTGTTGTGTTCTTGTTTTTCTTAGTGTGTCACAAAGTCAATTTCCTCAAATTTAAGGAAAAAAATGATTGTCTCTCGTTTGGGATGTCCACTGAATGCTGCACTGCAGCAATTCGCTCGCCAAGCACCAATCCGTGTCAACAAAGACAACCTTCAATTACTCCGGCGTCACATGTCTGGAATTACCTATCGTAGTGGCGCGTTCAAGCCAAAGCCCGAAGAGATGCCTTTTGGTCTACTGGCCATAATTTGCGCTGTAATCCCGGGACTTTTTATTGGAGCTACCATCAGCAAGAACGTGGCCAACTTTTTGGAGGAGAACGATTTGTTTGTGCCCTCCGATGATGACGACGATGAGGATTAAAATGAGGATTGATAGGGGGAGCAAGCCTATTCTAGTCGGAGTTGTAGGTGACTCCTGTGCCTCCTCATCTGAATGAAAACTATTTATTTATCTATGTAAATTGTCTTAGCAAATCTTTTATCTTTAGGTCCTCTTGCATTTTGATCTGCATATATTTGACTTGACTACCGATACTTTTCTATTAATTTCGAATTGTGCGAATTGTTTTTGCTTAAACAATACTTTTAATATTTACTTGTCTGGACGAATATCAAATTTATGATTGTTATAGCATTAAATAAAATTTATAAATCTATTATAAAGCAATTAGAGCAAAACGTGACAATTTTAAATAGTACATTAATGTTATGTAATGGGTTTTGTGGGGCCTCTATATATATACATAGATAATATACACATTGAAAGATGTAGGCAAAATTATATTTGAAGTATATGTATAGCAGTTCTTACTCGGCCAAAAACTATATCTAACAAATTTTGAGGGAATTTTTAGAAACATTATTATACAAAACTAGAAGAACTTCGTAAAAATCAATTGTTTTTGTTTTTAAGGATAAAAAAGCATTGCTAGAGATTACTTTGACCAAAGCATATGATATAGCAACAAATGGCATGATCTGTCTGAAAATTGCTTTAATAACGACATCTAATTTGTTTCTCCAAGCCAATTAAATTGATTTTTTTTTTAATCCGTTGTATTTTCTTATAAAAATATCTCTTAAATCAAAATTAAAAAACGGATCAAATAGCTTAACGGTACGACTTCTAGTAACGGTTGTTGCGTTCTTTTGTGTTGCCAAAGACCAAAATGCCTTTTGTTTTCATCTTGAAGGCCTGATCGGCGTATTTCTGGTAGAAGTCTTGGGAAACTACTGACGGATGACATAGATCTGGGCGAATTTTTCTATCCCAAATAAAGAAAGCAGCTCCTGCAGATCGTTTGGATTCAACTTTGTTCGAATAAGATTTACTAACCTTCACGGATTCACTAGTTGGGTAGAAAAACATAGTTGAATTACGGATGACTTAGTTTTCAAACCACAAATCGAATTATTTAAAATTACCCAAATGACTTCAATATAGCTTGATTTTTTGTTGTTTTTTGGAATTATTTTTGTTTATTTACCGTAGTTTTATTTAAATCTATGCTCACATGTATACATATACATACATATAAATATTTTACTTTATGTAATAATATTCAAGTATAGTTTTCTTATATATTTTTTTTTTCTGAAGTATTGTTTTTTTGCTTTGTATTTCTCTTCCATCAAAATTTAAAAACTATGTAGAATTGATAGCTTTACTTGCAACATATTGTGGATTCAGTAAATGTTGCCTGCGCTATTATGTGAAAAAAAACCAATTATTATAAATGAAAAATGTTGCAAATATTTCATGAAAGTTGACACGAAAGAAGAAAACAAATTAAAGTACAATTTTTGTTTTGTTAAGTATAAAAGAGATGAGGAGGGAGGGCTCTGGGGAGAAAAGTGAAGAGTTTTTATGCTGGTAACTGTCTGTGTGTGTGTGTTTGTTTGTGAGTGTGTGAGGCGGTAGGCGTGACATGTTAGTAGCTTAAAACTAACTGAATGTGTTTTTATAATTATTTCTCGCCCAATTCTCAAGCGGATGTTTTCTCATTTCTTCTTTCTTCCTCTTTGTTTAATGTTCTACTTGCACATTTCACACTATATTTATAATTATCGTTATTTCTTTAATTATTTCTCATGAATATGAACTCTCGTTTGTTTTTTTTTTAATTACTTTACAAAAGTGCTTTTGGGTTGAGGGGGAGGATGAGGGGATTTTCCTTGTTTTTGTTTTGGATGCTTTCTTTCATTAGTCCGTCCACAGCTTTTGCCTTGTTTTATACAAAGTTTGTTTTTATTTTTAGTATTATATTAAGAATATATTACAAACTATTTTATGCAGAAAATAAAAACGGTTTTAATTTTATGTAAATCAAATTGCAAAAATTTCGTTTTGTAGGGTCTGAGTTGAGTAGTTGAAAGAGATGCGTCGGCGTCGGCGGCGGCTGTGTAACCATTTTTATTTTTTAACTTTACAGGTTGAACTTTTATATCTTTCTTTTTCCCTTATCTTGTTAAGTCAAATTGTCGTTTTCCTTTTTACTTTTAACTTCTTCACGTTTGCTCTGGTTGGAATTTTGTTGTTGTTTTTGTTGCTTGCATATAAGTTTCTTATAGTTGTGGTTATGGTTTTTGTTTTGTTTTTTCTTCGTTCTTTGTTAATTTTATTTGTAATTATTTTGCTTAATATCATCATCAACCCTCCCGCTTTATTGAACTGGGTGTCTCTGCCAGACCTTTGACTTTAAGGCGATCGGCGGTCTTGAGAAATGCTGGCAGTTGTTCTTGGGATACATTCACCTCGCCGGCATACATAAACTCTAGTATAGCCTGGAGGTGTATATAGGAGACGTCTTTAAGTATGATAATTGGATGCTTTGATGGATTTTCCTGTGAATACAAATAAAAATTAAATTAGTTCATCAATTTATTTATTTATAAATTCTAATAAAATAGTTCAATCATAAATTTTATCCTGGCGCTTTTGAATTTAATTGAGTTATACCTTAATTTATAGCCTCCTTTGTACTAATAAACACTCAAAATCCGTTTTTGATGGTTTTCGCCAATCCAATTTGCTTATACTTTCAGGGTTATTTAATCACCGGCTAATTATGTACTTACCTCTAGAAGCGCCTTGAAGTATGGACTGCAAGCAGATAGCACCATTTTGTGGGCTTTGCAGGTTTGGCCCTCACAGGCAAGTGTTACCTGTGAAATAAATGAAAGAAAATGCCCATTTATTCAATTTCTATAAGAATAGTTATTCGAAAGGAAAAGAAAAGAGGGGAGAAGAGGAACAAAAATCACAGGTAGAAACTAAAAATAAACGACTTAAAAGAGAAACAGGTAAAGATTTTTCGAAATGACCCCTACAACAGGAGCGGAATGAGGGGGCCACACAAATTTAATAAGTAAAGACATGTAACTTAAATGTCTTAAATAAACAGTGATATGGATTTCACGCAACTTTAAGTTAGGAAGTATCTAAGATAGTAATCCCAAAAAGTGTAGGATCGTTTCCCTTTTTGAACATTTTCGAGGAGTGTAAACTCAAGAGATGTAGTTTTTGATCCAACTACGACCTTTTTGTTATTATTATCATTCTCTCTCTTAAAATACTTACATCTGTGAAACTTTTCTCATCACGCAAGTGACGGAACGAGGTCACCATATTTGTTTGAAAATCGTTCCATTTTAAAAAGAACTGTTGATCCGACGACATCATGTAGAAGCTTTTTACTTTTTGCTTTATTCTCTTTTCTGGGAGTTGTTGACGGATGTTTTATTTAATAGGCGTTCAGAAAACGACAGTCAGGCAGGAAGTTAAATGTTAATTTTGATAATTGGCCGAAAGAATTTTCCACAACTTTACGTTTACGAGTAGCTTTTCTTCGGTACTTTGTGGCTTCAATCACTTGGGTTATCTGTAAACAAATAAAAAACATAGTGAAAAACTCTAAAAGAACAACAACAAAGACGCAATGTTTACAAAGCATTTGAAAATTGCATAAGATAACGACAAATTCTATTTGGCGCGCATGTGCAACGTTTTAAAACTTAAAGACAACAAACATGAAAATGGAAATTTGTGGAATGTGTGAGCTGGCCTAACTGTATGTTGTCGGACTTGTGTGTGTGAGAGCGGTGGAAAATGTCAAATAATCAAGCAAAGCAGCAATAGCAAAGTAAAGGTTAAACAAAGCTCGCTGCCCTGAGAGTGTCTTTGTCTCTTTCTCAGACTTAGTCTCTGAGTTTGACTTGAAAAACTCTCAGTTGAATGCCTTTCACTTTTCAAGGCAATTTCTGCATTTTAAGTCATTTGCTTTGCTTATTTGAATGTGCGCGCTCGTCGCACAGTGACCCCAAGAGAACTGAAATTGTTGTTTTAGAATGAAAAAATTATTTTAAATTATGGAAAGTAGGTTGTTTTCGGTTTTATACGTCTTAAAATCAGACACAATCAATTAAAATAAGCTATTACGAATCCAAAAAAGGATTATATTAAATGTTTTTTTAAATTTCGAAGAGTGGATCTTCAAAACAAATTAAAAGTAAACGCTTACTTTACAATCTTTTGTTTGTTCTTGTTTTACTGTCCATAGACAACATGTGTTAAGCTCCATGCCGTCCCTCCCCAACCACTGCCTTGCTTCCTCCCACCTGGTAATGTTGACAAGCCATATGCTCTACACTTGCGCCGGCTGACGCCTTGCACATACAGTCAGCACAACATGTATTCGGAAACCCCTACATTTTGTCATTTTCGTGAATAATTAGTTTGGAGATATAAGGAATTATCAGGCTTTAGACCTGGTGGTATTTTAAACTTAAAACTTCTTGTACCAAATATAATAAGTTTTTTATGTCATTGGTTTGTTAGAACAAAAAGTTCTTGGCCCAAGCCCTAATTTTGTGACACTGGCCATGAAATTGTCACTAAAAAATTCTTATAAGTGTGCTTTTCTATTTTGGTTTCAATGAAAACCAATTGACCAGCCGAAGCTGCTGCTAAAGGTTGAACTGCATAGGTATACGAATAAATGTTGTGAAGACTGTATGTCATAAACATTCATACACATGTGTGTGTGCGTGGTGTGGGCGAAGTTAAAGCCAAAAACAAAAAATAATTGTAAGGTAAAGTAGAAGTTGTAGAGCTTAAAAGTTTACACTCCTCACACGCTCTCAACTTTCAACTGCCGTTATGATTTCGCAATTATATTACAACAACAACAAAAGCAACAGCAGGCAGGCAAGCGGCAGCAGCGCCGCGCCGACATTTACTGGAAATTTCAACTTTTGGGCTAGTGTGTGTGTTTGTTTGTGTAGCGTGCAACTATCTCCCTTGCTCCTAGGCGATTAGGGCTTATCTTTTTGTGCTGTCGTTGCGCTCTCTTAGCCTCCACATGCCTCCTCTCTCTCTGTTGCAATTGAAAATCAAAAGAAGAAAAAAACATTATGTCGAAATTTCGTCTACTTTTTCGTTCTATTGTATTGATTTTTCACCCACTATACACCAAGTGCAGGCCATCAAGTTAATGTGTTTAATACTCAGAGTGAGTTAGTCTCAAGACAACAACAGAGAGACGAGAGACCTAAAACTGAGCGAGCCAACGAGCGACGAGGAAAGTTGCAACACCACGAAATACGTTTTGTTGTTGTTGTTGGTTGAGTTTGCGTTATTACTCAATTGAGCAACGAAATGTTTTCGTTCTCCCCCATTTATAGTCGTTTCGTACTTTTGTTTATGCAAATATTATTGTAATATGCTGTTTAAAATTAGGTCGCGCTTCGATTTACTTTGTTTCATTTTAAAACACATGCATATATACGGTCACACACATACAGGCAGACACATGCACAGACAAACACATACATATACACTTGTGTCTTTTTCTTCGAGCACACACACGCATACTTTCCTAATTACTTTTTGGTCTTTTAATCTGTACTTTTACCACGAAAGCTAAAGATTGTAGAAATTCCGACAAGTCGTGCCTTTGCACATATTTTTCCACTATTCTTTGTTTTATTTAAGATACACTCACACGCGTTTTTTTTCTTTAACACTCACCTTCTGCTTTCGCTGAACGCTGCTTTCTTTTTTCTCCTCTCGCCAAACGATTAGATTAGAGATGAGCGCAAGCAAAACATAGTCCAAGTGCTTTGAAGGTAACGAGTCACAGTCACGCTCGTTTACACGAGTCGCCGTTGTGCAACACTGGTTTAGAAAATAAAACAAAAACGTTGAGAAAAACAAATCTAAAATTTTAAATATTGGGCAAAGAATTTGTGATTTTTGAGACCGAGAATGTGAAACAGCACCAAAGAGAAAATTATGGTAAATTCCTTTTTCAGCTTAATCACAGTTTGCTATGTCGCACGATCAATATTGTTTTGCAACACTGTCAAGCCGAGCCCAAGATGTTCAACAATTTGAAATAACATTTTGTAAACATTTCGATTTATTTTTTAAAAACAAATGGCTTTGACGTGTTGTATGCCAACGAATAGCGTATGTGTTTGCCCACCAGACGATCGGCTAGAGGTATAAGAGCGGGTTTTCGCACGTAGATACCAGTTGCCAGAGGCGTCCAGGCACGTAGATGGCATTCAGAATTTTGGGGCAACAGCAGTCCTATCCAACCTGCCGAACTTAAAGTAATATCACAACTTAGTTTTCCTTCGTTTTGCTCAGTATTGGTGATCACAATATCCTTTTCTCGACGCTGCAAGCCGGGCCACCTTTTGATTCGTTCGTCGTCCCCTGCATCCTGTCCAGAAATAGGCAAACCCAGTAAATCAGTTCCTAGATATCGTTGGTAAACCGTATCCGCTTGGTCGGTATCAGCAATAAGCAAAGGCAATTGCTCCGAGGCAAAAACAAAAACCTTGAGATATTCAAATTTTCTTTCATCACTTAAACAATCCAATAGATCCACACGCGCTAATCCACCTATTAGCAGACTCATCTTTGGTCTCAAGCGAAATGCGCGTGGTCGGATCATCTTTGCGGGCTGTAGCAGCGACAGCTCCTTGGAGGTTAAGAGTGGAGTCAGTTGATCTGGCTGCATTACTCCTGGTGTATCGTAGACCCAACGTGCTTCCCGGTATTCTGCCCGCCGTTCATTTAAAGTTGTTATAGGATTAACCCCAGAGGCCATGGCAAACGCATCGTTGACAACATCCCTGCGATCAAATGTTCGCCCGACTATGGCCATTGGCTGGGCAGCCGATGTGTTTCCCCTGCTTTCCTTGGCCTGATCACGACGCAACTTCTCCAAGGCTGCCCGCTGTCCCCGCTCTGAGAACAACCGCTTAAATCGTTGATAGACCCTTATGTCAGATGGGCGTAAAATAGGAAATCTCAGCAGCTTTAGTGTCGTACCTGGCCACGGACAAGTTGTAGCCTTGGGCACCAAATCACTAGCCTCCGGACGACAGTAGTCGGAGTTAAGTAGAATATTGAATAATGTACTTTTGCCCACATTTGTGCAGCCCAGGAGATAGACATCGCCCTTGTAAGCCCAAATATTGTGCAGCTGGGTGATAAGTTCCTCAATTCCGTAGCCTGTCTTGGCAGAGATTACGCTGACATGTTTGATGTTCATGCCCTGGCCACCACCATGTTTAATAAACTCTTCCCGTAAGCATTGCCGGATATGATTCAGGTAGCCATTGGAGTCCCTTGGCAAAAGATCCACTTTATTGCCCACCAAAAAAACCGGACGTTTTGGGCCTAGAACTCGCAACATGCCTGGCCAAATGGAGCTAGGGAAATCCAGTAAATCGACCAAAACAATTGCCAATGCAAATTTATCTTGAATACGAGAAATTGTGTCCACATATAAGGACGAAGGCACCTCCACGTCTAAGGCCAGGTTATAGTGTTTAAGGAAATGACAACGCTTGCAAATAATAGAACGCAGCTCCATTTCCGTGCGACCTTTAAATATTTCACTGGGTATATAGCCAGGATGCGAAGCTTTACGACAATGTAGATGAGCGCCGCAACCGCTACAAGGCACTGATGATGAAGCTAATGATTGATCCTCGGAGCCATCTGGTGTCTTAGCATCTCCTGCATAGAACTCGTAATCCTCCAGCCAATTGTTGGGCAATGTGAAGCGGGAACCGGAGGAAAAGTCTGGTCTATGTGGTAACTTTTCCATCTCCACGACCGAGCTGTAATGAATGTGCTCATAGTTCTTATATCGCTCTCTGGCCACTTGCCAGGCCCTCTGGCGCGAACTCAGCTGTTCACAGGCTTCAGTATTCTGCCAACGCACAGATCTTCGAAATACATTGTCCAGCAAAAAAACGGGACGTTTTGGTCCCAAAACTCGTAGCATGCCTCCGGATACCAAGTTCAAAATTTCACGTTACAAAACGAAAACATAAAACACGAATAGAAAACACGACACATGAAGCGTGCCATCGATTATCGATAGCTGTCTTCAAAAGTTATCGATTGCAATATTGAGAAAAGTCATTTGGCAACGCTGGGCAAATACCAACCAAAGTGAGCCACGTCAGCTTTTTTATAATTTTCAACCACGTAGAATTACAAGGTTTAAAGGAGAAATTGCGTGAGAAAAGCAAAGCAATAAGTTGGACATGAAGCAGGCAAATATAGTAGAGCGATTAAGTACCGCGAGACAGAAGATGCAGAAAAAGGCACTAAACTAAAAAAGAAAAAATTATCACAATCAGATAAATATCAGAGGGCCGTGCGAACACAACACCTCTCACAAAATCAATAATAATGCAATTTTAATCAACCTAAAGTCAAACGGAATTTATTTCATTATAAACGAAAATATCTTTACAACATGGCACCACCAACAACAGCAACAACAACAAATTCAGTTTTTGTAACATTGCCCAAACTTAGGCCTGGGCCAGCTCCTGCATCCCTTACAGCTGCGCTACTAAAGGGTGGAGCCCCCTCGCCTGCACACTCGAGTTCGGGTTACGCCTCATCGTCATCGGTAATGGATGAGGATCATATGGAGGTGGCGCAGGTGCAGGCACCCAAGGCCAAGAAACGTCGCCTTGATCATTTGACATGGGAGGAGAAAGTCCAGAGAAAGTAAGTCGAAAAGAATTAGAGAAAAATGGTGGGGCCATTTGCTATAATCTCTTACCATTTATTGCGCGTTACAGGAAGCTAAAAAATCGTGTGGCGGCACAGACATCTCGTGACCGCAAAAAGGCTCGTATGGAGGAAATGGATTATGAAATCAAAGAATTAAAAGATAAATCAGAAATATTGCAAAACAAATGTGAAAGCTTACAGGCAATCAATGAAGCGCTCTTATCAAAGAATCAAAAGCTCGACGCTGAGATGGAACAAATGCGCCAGGAATTGGCCGAAATGAAGAAGCAGCAACATGCCAAAGCCAATGTCAATGCCAACAGCAACGGCATCAGCTCCCCAGTCAGCTTAGGCGCTGAGGGCTGTGCGTCCACAAACCTTGGATCTGCAGCATCCAATTATAATGCTGACCCTCTGCCGCAGGGTTTAACACAACTGGTGGACACACAGTCGTCAGCGCGTTCGCTGATCGGGGAACTGAAGCTGGAGTTGAAGCGCAATCGAACTATGGCCTCTCTTTGGAGGATTGTGGCCCTTTGCCTACTCTACAAGACATGCTGCTCGTCGACGACGAAGAGTTCGATGCCCGAAGGCTTGAAGAGCTGGCCGAAACCCTACTCGCAGAAGTCCTTGAGACAGACTCTCGAGCATGCGATGAAATTGCTCCCCAAGATGCAGGCAACCAAGAGCGATTGCCTAGATCAGTGGTGGGGACCACAGCAAAGTGCGTGGAATCCAGCAGGCATAGAGCTGATGGCTTAGAATGCCCAACGGAAGTGAAAGCGAATAGCAGTATACAGAGCCTTAACATGCAGGTGTTAAATATAAAAGGAAATCTTGAGCAAGCTACAACGATAAAAGCTGAGATTGCCACTTCCCCAGACACAGATACAGTCTATGGCACATATGATGCCAAAACAAATTCCATTACAATTGTTATGGACGGCGATGCAGTGCCTGTTAATGAGGCAGTTGAGGAGATTTACTGTGAGGGTGTTACCGCTGCCGAAGACGACATGATGGATGATGATGCTAATGTTATCGTGATGAAATGTGCCCCGCCAGCGACATCACCCTCACAGGTCTATCTCAATGTAGTGAATGCTACACCAGATACAGATGATGATGATTCAGATATTGAGAGTAATTTTGATAATTTTGAAAATTTTCTCTGCCCGACGCGTACGATTAAAGCCATTTCACCATTGGCCAGATCACCGGCGATGTCTCTCATCTCTCATTCAGCCATTTCAGATCATGGCTATGAGTCGATAATGGGCTCACCCACATCTTACACAACAACTTTGACTTTGCCCACAGCCGATGAAGAGGATTTTCCGTGGCAGAGTGATTTTGAAGAACTGTTTCCCAGTTTAATTTAACTTCGATTTTATTTTTCAAATTGAAAAATGTTAAAAAAAAACTACAATCTTATCTCTCTCTCTATATCTGTAATTATTGTTAAGTTTTGTATAGAATTTGTTTTGTCACAAAAGGCTTTTTATATATATTTATATATTACATATATATGTATCTATGGATACGAATTGATATTTAATCACACTGAGCTAAGCTTGTATTTAAGATAACCATTTATATTTAACACTTGTCTGTAATTGTAATTATTCAATGTGCTCAACAAAAAAAAAAACCTATCGCTAAATGAAAGTAAAACATTCTAAAAAAAAAAAGAATATAACAAATATATTCAAAAACACCCAAAACAACAATGTCTTTATTCATCTTATTAAAGTAACTTGGAATTTAAAATTGGAATATATGGCGTGACTTACGAAAAGATAAGATTCCGAAATCATGTTTAAACATTGAATTGTTGACTCATGAACCCTAATAGCGTGCCGGCAAACGATACAAACTAACATTAATAAGAAATGGCAAAATCATGTCCCTCAAAATGGTCGCAATATCGGAAATAGTTTAAAATATTAAAGAACATTATGGATAAAACTCCGCAATATGATGTATACATTTACATAACCAAAAATGGGCTAAATACAAAAGTTGGGTTGACGTACTTCAAGAAATAAAATGATAAAGTGGTCCGGGTCGTTCAAGATCAAGAATATAAATGTTTTATACTTTATACTACTGATTCAAACATCTAACCAATTTTATATACACTCTGCAAAAGAATAATAAAAAGAGCAAAATAGCGCCATAAATCGATATCGATAAAGGAACTCATCAGTAGAATTTGTATCGATATCGATTTCCCAAAAATATCTCTGGTCTTTAAGTACCCAGTTGGAAATAATTTTAGGGACCCATATATTCTATACTTGCGTCGAAGTAATTGATGCGGTAGGTGCAGAACTTGTTCCAATAGGGCACTTTGGCTTAAAAATGTGCCGGTATTAGTGTGTATAACAACAATGTTGCAAAAGAGAAATTAAGAAAAATTCTTATTTTTAACTCGTTTTCAAAATTTTAAACAAAGTTTCAAAAATTTGTTAATTTGAAAAACATGGCGGAACCTTTGGAATTGGTAAAAGATATTGAGGAAGTTGCTCCGGCTACGACGGAAACAGAAGATGGCCAGTCGAAAACGGTGGCTCCGGTTTCCCAATCGCCCTCGCTTGATACCAACGTAGAGACAGCTGAGCCTGCCCTGAATGATGTGGATGTAGATGTGGAAGACAACGACAAAAAGGTAACTGGAGCGGGGCCTGGAAAGGGGAAAAAAGGAGCCAAAGGACGTGGCTCTGATACTGATTTCGATTCGAAAGTCAAAAAGCTTACTCAGCGACGCATCAATGTAGCCGGAGCACCAAAGATGCCTCTTAATGGCTACGTTCGCTTTATGAACGACCGTCGCGAACAGCTACGGAGAGAACAACCCCAACGCACAGCCCTAGAACATACCAAAATCATTGGCGAGGAATGGCATCAGCTAACCGAAGAAAAAAAGGCACCCTACATGGAGGCGGCTGCTAAGGATAAGGCAATGTGGGTCTATATATTGAAATCAAAGAAGCCATAGCAAAGTTGGTTTAATTTTATTTGTTTACTTTTGTTTTTAGATATCAAGAGCAGTTGCACATGTTTTTCAAGGAACACCCGGAAATTGTGGCCAAAGAGCTGGTCAAGGCAAAGAAGGCCAACAAAATGGAAACGGCGAAACCCTCCAAAGGTGAACTAAAAGTAAAAAAGCAGCCAAAAGCGGCAACCAACAAAAGACCAAGTGAGCCAGATCCCGACGATATACCCCTAGCACAGGTGAAACGTCGTACACCAACACCCCCGCCACCTCCTCCGCCTGCCCAGCCATCAGCTCCGGCACTGCCAAGATCTTTTCCAGCGGGTGAAATACCCATTTATACTAATGAGTTCCTTGAGCACAATCGCAGCACAGAGAATGAACTGCGTTTGCTACGTAAAACTAAAACCGATCTTGAGCAACAAAATGCAGTACTGGAACAGCATGTGGACAATACCAAGGCTGGCTATGCTAAAGTGATGTCCGAAGTGAAAGAGCTCAAGGAAGAGAATCAACGTTTGGAGGCATATTTGAAAGGTTTGCGCACCAAATTGGTTATGACTTTAAATGTTCCGGGACTGCCGCCACTAGAGCCCGATGGGGTGAATGAGCAGAATGTCGATAAATATATGCACCACTTGGCAAGTCTCACCACACAATCTGCCAGTAGTTGTATTTTGCTCAAGGTTAGGGATGCTCTACGTAAATTGGATACCAGCAGTTTGATAAAGCCATAAAACGCACACACACACACACACACACACACAAAGACTGTACAGTATTTTTTTTTAACACAAAACAAAAAGTTTATAACTTTAAGCTCTCCCGTAAGTTCAATTTAATTCTAATGTGTTCTTGCGAATAATAATGTGTAATTAATGTCAATAAAAACAGCTAGTCCGGACAAATTTCTTATATGTAATACTAGAATGTATAAACATGATTATCTCTAACTCAATGTTGGGCGATCCTCATCTGATCCATCACGGCTGTCATTGCTACGCGATGAGTTACTGCCCAGACTGCGATAGGAACGTATGCGCGGACTGCGTCCAAAAGTACGTGGTGTGGGCGAGATCTGGTTGGTTACAGCATAAACATCATGGTTTCCAATTACAGTCTTGCGACGACGTTGCCAAAAATTGCGAACTGTGTAGAATGCACCCAACAGCATGGGCACAATTAGCAGAGGATGACATACCACACGCAAGGCAAACAGAAAGCAAGTCATCATGAAGTTAATTGAAGCCTCTGTAGGATTAGCCATGGCCATTATAAAATTAAACCAATGCATGTATATATGTATCTTTATCTTACCTTCCACCTTCCAAATAGCTGCCACTGTATTGTAAGTGGCGCATGATATGGAGCTCAGCAGCATATAGACCACGTCAAAGATCATTTTGGATATCTTTTTCGATTTATCGCTGTAGTATTTCACCAACTCGTAAATGTTTTATTTTTTCTGTTATGCGATCCGGTAATATATATATATATATATATATTTTTTTTGTGTGGCTGACTGACTGTATTAAAGGTTGACAAGTAATACCTAAGCTCCTAGTCTAGCTGAAATATTCGAAAAAACTTTTCAGACGAAAGAATTTGCCCCTTCATAAAGTAAGTATATTCTTAAAAAAGCAAGACTAAAATCAAAATAGGCACAACCATCTACAATTTCGGAAAGTCCGTCTATGACACCGTAACATTAAAAAGGTATAACTTTCTACTTAAAAGAAACAAAAATAGTGGAAAAAATAATCAAATCAAAGCCGATTATTAAAATCGTATAAATAAAAAATACAACATATTATCTTCTGGCTTCACGTAGCGAAAAGCCGGTTATTTTACTGTTTTTTTTTTTTATTATAATTATAATTATTATTATTATTATTAAACAAAATAGTCGATCGACGTTTCACTTTTCGTTCGCAATTAAACTTAAGCGTTTTTTCCACTTAGTAGTTGTTTTCGGTTTTTGTTTTTTCTTTTCTTTCTTAGGAACACCAAAAATATTAAACAAAAAATAAATTAAAACTTAAAGAGAGAATAATTGTATGAACTGTTTCTCGTTTTTTTTTTTTTGTTTCAAATTAAGAAGAAATAATTGTAGATAATTCTAAATTAAACCATACAATTTAAGGTTGTGTGTGTATGTATGTGTGTGTTTTTTTTATAACAAAAAAATAATTTAATGAGATAATTGTAAATCAAGGGAACAGACTTCAAAAATTAATATATAAATTCCTTGGCGAAAATGGAGGATGACACCCTTTTGACATCCCCACACTGTTATGGACCAAGGGCCATCATCACTTAGGGCTGCTGGTCCACCACCAACTTCTCTCACAGCGTTTCAGTAAATAAAATATAATCATATCATATCATATAGGTTGGTTGGTTGATTGGTGGTAGTAGTTCAGGATTTTCAACATCATCAATTCATAAAATACAAATTGAAATTTGTTTGTTTTTTGTATTGTTATTATTCTTAGAAATTCAATCAAATCAGTATTTCTTGTTAAAGTAAAAGGACTCGTTTCTTGGAGAGGGGGGAAGTGGGACTTAGTTTGAGAATGTGTGTGTGTAATGAATCTCTCTGACTTTTTCGTGGTGGGTATCTGATTAGGTGTGTGTGTGTGTGAAACACCTTATAAATGTTTCTATTTTGTTTTGCAATTTTGTTAATGTGGGTGGAATGCCAAATTTTTGAAAAGAAATCTGATGAATCATCTGGATTTTAGTCTGTGACTTCTGTGATGAGTGGTAGGTTTATGTGTGGTAAATGTTGTGTGTGTTGAAAGAAAACTGCTTATGCTTATTACGGACATTCAGATATCATAGGCAAACGACTTTGACTCCTCTGGGCTTCTCTGATCCTGGCTTATCATCTGTACGTTTGCTTTTTTGCTCTCATCATATAAAGTATAATAATCTCATTAAACTTGTCGTCTCAAATGCAAATGCGAGGATGACGACTGCTGCTGTCGCTGCGGCTGCTGTTGCTGCTGGCGTCAGGCATCCGTACCGTTGGGATTCATCCCAACCGGCGAGACAACCATCATATTACCGGCCTTGGGCGTATAAACACTAGCATTGGGATCGAGAGTGGACACTCCACCATTGACATTGGCAGCAGCCACCTGAAGAGCAGCTGCCACACTTACTGGCACCATTTGTTGCTGCTGAGAAACGGGCACTTGATGCTGCTGCTGATGTAAAGACATGCCGCCGCCTAAAAAATCGATAGAACAAAATTAGCAATTGCCTTCTTAAAAGAATATGCAAGAACTTACTAAACTGAATACTGGAAACTGAGTTATCTTGTCCACCAGCACTTAGGCTAAGCAATGGCGATGCGGGACCGGGTCCTGCTTGCAATGGAGGCGTGTCATTCATGCGCAACATGCTGCTAGCCGAACCAGTGTTCATGCACATGCTGTCGGGCATTACAGCCAACAATTGGGCAATTTTGGCTTTGAGATCAATGACCTCATCCTCCTTAGAGCGGCGATTACCTGGAAACAAAAATTTCTCGATTGGATTACTTTTTCTAGCAGCGAAGAAAAAACACCTTACAATCGGATATTTCTAGCTGTCGCTTAGCTGCTCCAAGAGCCGAGAACAAGTCCAGCTTGACTCTCGTCTCTGCGGATAAATTTTTCTCCAATATTTTATTCTTATCCTGCATAGATGCTAGAGCATTCATTAGCAGTTCGGTATCCGATTGTGAGGCTTCGCGATTACGCCTCTCCGCCTCTAGCATATGATACTAAAAGAAGAAAAGAATGAAAACGATTTAGTAATGGCGCCCGATAAATCGTTTTTTTCCTTGAGTAACTCCATTACCTCCTGCTCGAACTTGCGTCCATGCTCCACTGCCAGTTGTTTAGCCTCTTCCGTTTGCTTTAGTTCCTGTCGCAGACGCTTCAACTCCTCATCCATTTGCTGTCTTCGCTGTTTGCATTGCGCACTGCATTCAGGGCGGGCGGCCTTTTCTTCGGCCGCCTTGCGTGCCTTTTTCTCGTTAGCCAATTGTGCATCGAGCGATTGTTTTTGTCGTCGTTCCTCATGCAGTCGCCTCTCTACCGATTGCAGGCATAGCATATCCGTATGTCGGGTATTTGTTTGCTCTTGGACACGCTTCTCAAGTTCTTCGCATTCCTTTTGCTTTGCCTGCAGCAGAGATTTGCTAGTTAGATTAACATCCAACTTTTGTCGCAATTCGTTCTCGATCTGCTTCATATGACTGATTTCGGCACGATATTTTTTTACATCGGCCTCCAGTTTGAGGCAGGTTTCACAGATTTTGGATACTACTTTGCTGGCTAAGTGTGAGATGATGGCATTCTTATTATTATTATTAGTATTGGAGGTGGAGATGCTCGAAGATGTTGTCGAGCTGGCTGAAGAGGATACTGAGCTGGCATCGTTATTATTATTGTTGTTGTTGGTATTGCTATTGTTATTGTTGTTACTGCTGCTGCTTGATGATTGCTCTTTGTCCTTATGATGATGATGATGTTGTTGTTGCTGTTGTTGTTGTTGCTGTTGCTGACTACTGTGATTGTCCTTTTTGCCGCGATTACGTCGACCTAGTAGGAGTAGAAGTAGAAGGGGTTCGGAGTAAGTAATCAGTATTAGCCTTTATTTTATTAAATAATCAAACATAGAACCTCAATAAAAATCGTTAACATTTTACTAAGTCGATAGAGAGCCAATTATTATTTAAAATACCTTAAAGTAATTAAACTCACTCTTTGTGGCCTTTTCCACTTGTGCAGTTGGCTCTGGAACAGATGTTTCTTCTGGATCAATTTGCACAACATTACCATTGGACACCGAATTGGAAGCCTTTTTCTCTGTTAGATTGAATGGTTAGCGTAAGTCAATACAATGGGAAAATGTGGTCTATTCACTTACCCTGCTTATCCTTTGCACCTTGCTGATGCTGTTGTTGTGGATAGTTGCTATTGCTACAATCCCAGTCTGACTTCTCCTTATCTTTATCCTTACTGTTATTGGTTGTGGCTGCTGTCGCTGCTGCTGATGCTGCTAAGTTGCTATCCACCTGGTGATAGTTACTATTATTCTTATTGTTATCCACCACCTCAGCGCTGCTGCCCTTATTCCGATGTTTCTCCTTATCCATGCTACGTCGATGATTTCTCGAACCACCGCCACCCCCTCCGCCGCTTCCACCTCCCCCTCCAGCATGGCCATTAGCTGAAAGCAAACACAAATAAATATACATAAGATATAAGAGGATACGTCTTAATGAAACATAAGAAAGTAAACAGGCAAGTCTAGTAGCGGGCAATATGATCATAATGAATATTTCATGTGTGTGGGGGTGTGTGTATTTGTTGTGCAGGTGTGTCTGTGCGGTATGAAAAGTTTTATGCTGACATTAGTTAGTTTTAATCTCATTTTGGATTAGACATTGAAATGAATTACGCTATACAACGCACGGTTGCTTCTCGAATGAAAACAGTGCCGAATAAAAGCTACAAGCCAACAATTTTCATTTAATACTTGAAGATTCAGGTTCAAATTCAAAATTTTTTTACATGGAGTTGTTCCACATGTAATTGAAATAAATTTGTTTTAAATATAATGATTTATGTGATCTTTAAAAAGTTTCTTTTAGGTGGAGCTGTTTTCTACTGTACTGTTTCTACTTGCGCTAATATCAATTTAATTTCTTGTACAATTGGTAAAGATTTCCTATCAATATAAATTTTTTTTTGGCTCTGAAGCCATTCGAGAGTTTCAAAAAATGCTGTATGAAGATTAGAGTATTTAACTTTGAGACATCTTTCACCCCATTAAATTTATAAATATTCATTTGTTAGTAATTATCCTTATTGGAGTAGTAGTAGTACTAGTAGGAGGAATGCAGCATAAAACATTATTTTACCAACACAACAACCACCAACAAAACCACCATTAATATCGCCGATGGCAAGTGGACCAAGTGGTGAACCACAGGCAGAGAGTAGTAGAGTAGAAATAGATGAACAGTAGTCTTTTGCAAATCCTGTGTGATTATTTGTAGTTAATGTGGCACCTGTTGTTGTTGTTGCTGCTGCTGTTGTTGTTGTCGATGCTGCCGCCGTCGACTGCTGTTGCTTCGCTGAAGATGAGGACGAGGAGGAAGGCGTTGCTGCTGCGGTAGCATGATTTGTGTCATTTGTAGCATTATCCTTGCTATTATTATTGTTATTACTACTGTTGCTGTTGCTATGTTGTTGTTGTTGTTGCTGATGATGATGATGATGCTGGTGATGATGATTACTATTGCTCGTAGTGCTATTGGCGCCGGCGCCGCCGCTGCTGCTGTTGCTGTTAAGATGATGCTCTTGATGATTTTGTGCTGTGACTAAAATGCCATTTGCCTGTGCAACTACTGACGATGGGGCGGTTAAAGCGGCAGCGGCGGCGGCTCCTAGGGTAGCCGAACCATTGGCCATCACAACTGTGCTAGAGTTGGAGTTGGTATTGGCATTGGCGGCAGTCGTCGTCGTTGCAGTCTCTTCACTGGCCTCCTCAGCGGGCAAAGCCTGCTGCAGTAATTGCATATAAAACTCATTCTCTTTAGCCACTTCGCGTTGCTTGCGCTGACGCATACGGTAGCCCACGTAGCTTTTAAAGCCAAATCCAAGCGTGACAACCGGATACCCAATGCTAGAAGAAGCAATATTCCATTTAATTAATGTCTTTCCTATCTCGAGTATTTCATTCATAGCTCACCAATGCGCAGCGAACGGCCGACATAGATCCAAATGCGGCATATGGCGACTATCTTTCCATCGTATGCCCACCTCAAGGTAGACAAACAACATCCACAGAATTATGGTTGGCAAACAAATGCCCTTATCTAAAAAAAAAAAAACAAAAAAAAGCGCACAGAGATATGGTAAGTGGGCAAAAAAAAGGAGCCATAAGCGTTCATCCCACATACCTGTATGCCACACATATTGCACCCAGACATATGTGCTGGCCAAAAAGAGTAGCCAGTGAACTGGTATGAAAAATAGACAAACCAAATCCGATGTAATCGCTATACACACGAATAGCACGGAGAATGCCTGCAAAATGGTGACAAAATTCGAGTTAATTCTTAGTTAACACTAATTTTATTTCATCTCATCTAACTCACCAGACCCTTGTATTTGAAAGAATCGTGTACGGATCGCAATAATAACCAAAATGGCCATAAGAATTCAAAACGGAACATAAACATAAAATCAGCAACCATCACTATTGCCCATAGAATGAGAAATTTCATGTATAAAACCGTTGTGCTGCAAGAATTGGTAACAAAATATGAATTGTATTACAATAGGGAAACGTAGTTTCAACAAAGATTGTGATGAGGGAACACCAAAAGTGCCAAAAAAAAAAACCATTCTAAATATACTATATATACTTTGGACTAGTTTAAAAACTAAATCGGCTAAGAATCTATATCTTTAGTTAACTTTTAAAGATCTCACTAAAGTTTGAAATGATTGCCTCTATGATGCGTTGGAAATATTTGACTTTATTAAAGTATAGTGAGAACAATAATGGATAAGATTAAATGGGTTGAATCACACTTTCATCCAACAAAAATATAACTGGGAATCTGTCTTTTTATTAATCTCAACATGATCATAATTATCTTACATTTTTCACTAGTTGACAATTGCTGCTAAATTTAGCTCACACAAGGAATATTTATTAAAAAGGAATGCTTAGAAAATCAATTAGTTCTAGCTAAACTTAATTGTTTTACCGTATAGAAAAAAATTTAATTAACTAATTTCTTATAAGGATTGCTTTGGGTCATTTCTTTATGTATGTACATATGTATATTTATATAGATATAGAAACTGAACTATACACATATACGTCATTAGTTGACAAATGGTCGGACAACTTGTAATAAACACGTCAAACTCAATTATTAAATGTCGTTAATTAGAGTGTCTAATTTCGATATTAGTTAACAGTTTCGTTTTTGTCATTAAAGAAATCAAATTGTCAACAAAACGAAAAGAGACCCCAGAAAACCCGATCCGAAAACGCATAAATGGATTGGCCTTCGCGCTTATCAATCACTCAATAAAACTGTCAAATGAGATTAGCAACCAGAGAGAAAGAGAGTGCCAAAAATTCAAAACGAGTAGCGTCCAAATAAATTCATGTATAACATCATCATCATAAAGCAACAACAAATAAAAGCCCCCAAATCAAAAAGTAAACAAACATATATATAAATAATAAATAAAAAAGCCACCAACAACAACAATTCTTGTTTGCTTTTAGCGCCTCAACACAAGAAAATACATATAATAAAAACATACATAGCATAGAGAGAATTTTTGGGATGTTTATCATTCTCTTCTCTTTTTGTTCTTCTTCTCACCTGCCGTACATGCCCTCTGTAATTTTGTTGCGCTTCATCGGTCGACGTAATTTACCGTAATCTGCATTGCGTCGCTTCATTTTTTGTGTTTTGTTTTTCTTTTGCTGTTGTTAAATTTTCAAATTTGTTTCACTTCTCTTCTTCGTTTTCGCAATCTTCCGTTCGCTTTTAGATGCACTTCTTATACTTTTATCTGTTCTTATTGTTTTTCTCTTGTTTTACTTTTGCACAATTTCTGTTGTTGTTATTATTCACTTAATTATTAGATTTTTGCTGCTGACTCGGATGATGCGATGAATAAGGCATCGATATCGACGGCGATTTGGTTGCTGCTGCCGGCACGAAGGCATTTCTCATCCACCAACATCTCATGCGTAATGCCAAATACAATTTTACATATACATGTACATATACATATATATATACATATGTATATCTTTTATTCCTTTTGCTTTGCCGTTTACTTTGCGATGACCTCCTGCTGAGCCGGCTTGTTCGTGTTCACTTTTTTTTTTCTTACACTGGGGGGAATGAGAGAGCGTGAGAAAGAGAAAAAAAAAGAGTCAGAGACCAGATTAGTGTGTGTGTCTGCGAGTTACTGTGTGAAATCTCTTTTGCTCTTAATACGATCAAGGGGAGACAAGACAAGTGGGAATTCATATTTCCAAATATGTATGTATGTATGTATGTATGTAGCTTCTTGACTAATTAGGTGAGCGGGTCCTGTCCACCGAAGAAAGTTTTTTTTTTGTTAGGGTTTAATGGAAAACATCTTCACCTTAGAGTGCTTTGTCCTCTTCAAAGCCTAAAAATATATTGAAACTAAACAAACAGAGAGCTATTTTTAAACCCTGTTATTTTCATTATTATTGCACTTTCGCTTGGTTGCAATTCTTGTCCCTGTGTGTGTATGTGTGGGCGTTCTAAAAATGCGGTCAATCGTATTTAATGTACAACAAATGAATAACATTTACCACTATCAAGCAGAACAGCTGCAGAGAGAGGGAGAGAAAAGGATATAAGAGGCTCTTTTGCTCTTCACCGTTAAATTTTACAATGGCAAAAATGACATTCAACTTGAATATTTTTTATTATTCTTTTTCATATAAATTTTCTCAAAATAAACAATGCCCCCGAGAAAATATTTCTTGCCAAAGAAATGTAAATTTTCTGCACATTTTTGGGGAATAGTGGGTGGAGGTTGGGGTAAGCGGGAGTTAATATTTTCCCAGAGAGACAAACATTAAACGGTATTTATTTTGTTCGATGACAAATCAATGAAAATCCAGAAGAGATAGGGAAGGATTTGATGTACGCACACATACACAACACTCAAGCACACATACTCATGATAATGAACAAGCGTGAATAAGCAGGAATAGGAAAGAAGCCTTGCTTGCTCAGACAAGTGCACGCTTCGCAACATGTGTGGATGCTGCCTGCTGGATGGATGGATACCCGGTGGTTAGATTTGTTAAAAGTGGAACGTGGAACATTATCATCATCGCCATCACTATGGACCCTAAACTGCGACTGCGCTGTACTAAACAACTCAATCGGAAGCGGAACTATGCAGATTTAAAGGAAACAACAGCATCACAATCCCAATCCGAATCTGTATTTCTGTGTGTGTGTGTGTGTGTGTGTATATGTATGTGTATGTATACGGGTTGAAAAACTGTTTATAAATAGCATCCAAAAGTGGAGCGCCACGCAGGAAGAAGCTCAGCTTACTGATGGTAGTCTGTGGGTAGAGGGTGGGCGGTTGATGAGGCTTGTTGCTTAATTATCCTTGCTGAATATCTTCGTGTGTTTGTGTGTATGTGAGGGCGCCATTTTGTAGTCCAAAAGGTGTCACTGTTTGCATGTGTGAGTGTATGTGCATTTTATTACCCGCCGGCTGCATTCCGTTGAAAATTGGTTGGTTAATAATGTATGTAAATTACTAGCAAGTGACTAAAGCCAATTTCGTAACTTCTGGTAATAGTGTCTCACAAATGTTTTTCCATACAAGGATCCTTAAGAAAATTGTTTTTTTGCAGCAAAAACTTTTCCAATTGTATAAAAAATACCTAAAAACAAAGTCACACACACACACACATACACAAAGTAACCATGTGTATGTAATCATGCAGAGCATGCAGAAAAACAAGATTTAAACATTTTTAATTTGTTTATCCTTCTATAACAACTATTTAAAGGTGCCAATTATGAATTAATGAATTATTGTTTTAACGACCGTACGTCATAGGTAAAAAAGATTCCTAAATGGGAATGGGGGTGGTAGGCCAAAATTACAAAAGCGGGAGCGGGAGCACAGACAGCATCCACATTCACACAATTGGTACAGAGATAGAGAGAGACCAAGAGAGAGTAAGCCAGGAAACGAAATAAGGATGCCTTCTGCTGTCTTTGCGTCTCTGCAAACTACGAAAGCGATTACGTTTACTCTTTTTATATATGTACATATGTAGCGAGAAGGCAGCGAGGGGTAAATGAAAATTGTGCTGCTGCTGTTGTTGGGTTTGTTGGCGGCTATGTATATTTTTTTCACACTCCTCACGTACACACATACATCCACAACTATATATGTATAAACATATATACACTCTTTTGATACACTTATACACAAATACATATGGGATTTGCACACGTTTTTGGCTTTTCTCGACGCTTTGGTGTTTTCTTTGCTTTGAGCTATAAACAATTCGTTTTGTGATCAATTTAACCCACACTCTTTACACGATTTTCTCGAGAAATTATATGGATTTTTGATACAATTTTGCAACTGCGCGTGTATATGAATGTACGTATGTATGCGAGCGATTGAATTTACACTATTATCGACTAGTCGATTGGTCTTATTTCTATCGATTATGCGCAACTTAATCGAATTAAACAAACATCAGAAATGGATATAGGTTTACAAAACTATCGTTGGCGATCTTTTTTTTTAAAAGCAAAAGGTAAATAACGGGAGCTCGTGAAATTATGTTAGTAAATAATTAATCTGTTTGAAAATAGGACGACAATTAAGGTAAACTTTAAAATTCTAGTTGGCGCTGAAGCTCAAGCAGCTGACAGTCATCGATAGCTTATCGATAACTTACTTATAGTGATTATCAAAAGCTTATAACTGCATTTGGCGCTGTTTTTTGAATTCCAAATTAGCAATGTTTTTATTAATTTTGTCTTGGTAGCACTATTTTCACCTAAACATACAGTGCCGCTCAACTGAATAGGTTTGACTTAATTTTTAAACTTAGAACTTAATATCTTTATAACGAGGACTCGGATTTGAACCAAATAATTTTTGTTAAGTGAAACAATTAATTATTTATAAAATACAAACGTTTTTTTTCTTTTGGGTTCGGTTTTTAAATTGTTTTTTTAATATATTTTCAAAAACATAACTGAAAATCTACACTTTTTTTCGCTCAAGTGAATAGGTTTGACCAACAAAACTATAAAAAAAAATTATTCACAGCAATATTTCATGGCACTTGCTAACTTAAATAATAAAAGACACTATTTCTGCATTATTTAATATTTGGTATGACCACCCTTATTCTTAATTATTTCAAACATTCGAGTTGATAAGGAATCGTAATATTTTTCAATTTCACTCAGTGAAATAGTTGACCAGGCTTTTTAATCGCTTCAACCAGGGTCGCCGAGTCTTGAAATTGTCTTCCCCCTTCATACACTCTCCTGGATAAAAGTCCCCAAATGTTTTCTATAATATTTATGTCTGGGGAGTATGGCGGCCACTTGAGCAAGTTGACATTCTGGTCCTTAATCCACTGTTTTGTCACCCGGGCTGTATGGATAGGGGCGTTGTCTTGTTGGTATGTCCATTGAATAGGTCCAAAAATTTCGGAAAACTGGGGAAAAGCCTTTTGGAGCACAGTCTTGTAGACATTCGCATTCATCTTTGATGAAACAAACTGCAGCTCACAAGTTCCATAGAACGATATGGCTCCCCAAACCATTACGCCTCCTTTACAGGAGTGATGACGACTCAAAAAGCATTCCTCTTTTCTCATATCGTGAAAATAATAGTTATAGCCGTCCGGTCCGTCGAGATTGAACTTTTTTTCGTCGGAGAAGACCACAGCCTTCCACTCCTTGTTCCAAGTCATGTGATCCCGGGCAAATCGAAGTCGTGCTTCCTTTCGTACATCATTAAGAGGAGGTTTTTTTTTATTTTTAATCTCTTTAAGTGTTTAGCATTCCGAATAACTCTTTTTACCGTTGCCAAACTAGCATTTACACCGCATTCATCCCTGATTTTACTGGCAGAGAGGTGGGAATTCGAAGCAGTTCGAAGGATTAGACGCCTCTCTGATGCCGTTGTAGCATATTTTTTTCCTCCTTTCATTTTTTTCCCGTAATTTGCTTCATTACGAAGAAAATTGCTTACCACGTTTTGGCTTCGACCAATTTTCTTTCCTATTTCATTATGTTTTAGGCCAGATTCAATATAGCCTTTAATTTGACCTTTTTCAAAATCGGTTAAAGATTTTCCGCGACCCATATTTATAAAAAATGGTAGCAATTACTTTAAATTTAAGTACACCAAAGAAATTATGTGTTTTCAATCACGCAGTGAGTCAAAAAGTGAAGTCAAAGTTGTCAAACCTAATCAGATGAGCTAAAAATAGACCACACATTCAGCGAATTTCACGATGAAAGCAAAATTCTGAATTACCCTTGCATAGAACCCGTTACATTTTTTTGTCATATTATGAGTAACCAAATGAGAGTTCAAAACAAAAAAGAGAGAAGGAAAAAATGCCATAGGAACAAAGAGAGAAGAAAAAATAGAAGAAATATTTTTCAAACCTATTCAGTTGAGCGGCACTGTATCTACGTTTTTATACAACCAACCCAGTGCAGCTTCCCAATAACTGTTGAAGCCCCTAATGACTTTAATTTCATCTATTATAATTATGTTTTTATTTGTGGGGCAAAGTAGCATTAATCTGTTTTAATAAGTAACATCTTCCACTATGAAAACCATACACTATTAGTTTGATTTACACATATGTATGTCGGATTTATAGAGCTAAATTACTATGTCAAGGTATGCAACACAATTCAAACCCAGAGCATACAAGCAACAGGCAGTCCTACAGACCAACAAAAAAAAATTTCCCAATGAGGGTATAGCTCTTAAAATTGACTTCAGAATATTTCAAACTATTTCGCAAATATGTTTTGTTTAAATTGGTTTTATTTAATAGTATCGATGTTGTATTTAAATCGTGCATATATGGAATATGCGCATTAGAAACAATTTAAGTGTTAAATAGGCTGCTTAAAATTAAATACGTAACAAAATTATAAACATTCCAATTGTGTGTATTGCAATTGTTTTTTGTGTTTGTTCTTGTTCTCTGTCTATGCTTGTCTTGTTTTTTCTTTTTGCTAATTGTTTTTTAACATTGTTAGAATTCTATTGCGTATCTTCTGAACCCCAGTTTATTCCCATTATTGTTGTGGATTTGTTTTACTGGCTGAGAGCTTAAATTAAGAATGAAATTAAATGGATGTTAAAAGTGACGCGTTCTAATCAACAAATGCGTGGCGTATGTAATTGTAATCTCAAAAAAGCTACAACAAATTGTGTATAAATGTCCGAATTGTGTGTATGTTAAATTACATGGTAAGGAAAATCATAAATTACAAATTACAGGGTGTTCCTACTCGAAAATAGCCATTTAAGTGTTGGTCTTTCCTGCTTGGTCTATGTTTCCGATTCATCAACTACAGCTGTCTCGACTTCCTTGAGTGTCTCCTCTGGGTTGGATGGAGCGGGAGATGGCGAAGAAGCCATTACTGAAACATTTTCCTCTTTAGGCTGAGCCTCTGGTACAGCAGCAACAGACGGTGGAGGCGTTGGTGTGGCAACTCTGGGAGGAGGTGGAGGTGAGACAGCAGCCGCCTCTGTTACTACATGCTCTTGTTCTTCTACCACAGGCGTCTGTGCTTGCGGCGCTTGAGAAACTGGAGCCGGCGGTGGCAATTCGTCATAAAGAGGCGTGCAAGCGGGGGACGCATTTGTCGGCTTCACGGCTTCTTCTGCCGCAGCTGGCCGGACAAAAGCTTCGTCCGCAACTGCTTTCTGGGACTCTGCCTTAGCTTCGGCAGCAGCAGCTGCTTCGGCCTCCATTCTTGCATCGTATTCCTGTAGCTCGCGATCCCAATCCTCTTCGGTATCCACCACGGCCGTTGCTCCTGTTGTTATTGTTGTCGTCGGCGTTGTCGTCGTCGTCTTTGCATCTGCTGCTGGTTCTGCAGCACTGCAGTTGTCTTGACGCTCTGGCTGCTTTGAGTTATTATTACAGACGTTGCCCTTGGCATCTGTCGCCGGCTCCACTGTATTCTGCTTGTTATTATTGTTGCTAAGATTATCATCTGCGGAGCTTATCGAATGGCGACTACTCTCATCACGTGAATTTCGCCTATTACCACCTCCGGCACGTTCATCGCGTGACATACGCCCACCACTACCACGAGAATTGCCTGGCCTGCGATCTTCACCTTGATCACGGAAACGATTGTTGTTGTTGTTGCCACTTGGTCCTCCACTAGCATTTCCAGGTCCACCGCGACGCTTAAAGTTGTTGCCGCCGGACTCCTCCTCATCATCACTCCAGCGACCGCGTCCTGGTCCTCCGCCGCCACCCATGTTGCTCCGACCGTTCCCTCCAGGACCACCTCTTCCACGTTGATTATCGTTGTTGAATGGATTGCGGGGATTGAAGAAACCTGTAGACACAATAATAATATAATTCAAATTGTCAATAAAACCTCAGAAGAATCCAAATTCTTATTGTTAACGTTCTTATATATAGTACAATCGTTAAACAATGAGATTTGCTTTAACATTCCCTTCTCCCTTCTGGGAGCAAAATTCATTAGAATCGCAGGTCTCCAGTTAATCTCACCTGGTCCTTGTTGTCTGCCGCCAGGTCCGCCGCCGCCTCCCTGGTTATTATTACGCATAAACATGGGTCCACCACCGTTTCCAGGATTACTAGGTACCGGACCGGGACCACCGACACCAGGTGGTCCTCCCATACGTTGATTGAATGCCGCTGGCGGGGGGATTCGCATCTGCATTAAACTGGTTGGTTGATTGAAACGGTTTTGTGGCATATTGGCTGGGGAAAAGAAGTCGCCGCCGGGGCCACCACCGCCTCCATTGTGATTGCCACTGCGTGGGCCAGGACCAGGACCCATGCCACGCGGAGGGCCACCGCGGTTATCAAAGTCTAAGAGATGCAACAAAGTTAAAAAAAAGCGAAAGAATGAAAGGGAAGAAATTCACTTACCCACACCCCCCATAAA
This sequence comes from Drosophila nebulosa, assembly GCA_024703675.1. Lineage (NCBI taxonomy): Eukaryota > Metazoa > Arthropoda > Insecta > Diptera > Drosophilidae > Drosophila > Drosophila nebulosa. Next base: position 6,383,302 of record CM045725.1, on the reverse strand, counting down.
GTCGGGACGGGGCATGCCTCCATGATCCATGGGATTCAGATTAAGACGAGCTCGGGCCTCGTTAAAGGCGGTATTTGGCCCGCCACCATTTTCGGCTCGCCAGCGGTCGGCCGCCTCGGCTACATCATCTCTACCACCCCAACGGGAGCCAGGGCCACGGGAACGATCACGTTCCCTTTCTCGTTGGAACATCATCTCGTTGGCAACGGCAGCCACAGCTGCCTCTACTTGATTTTGCGGCTGCGCATTAAAGCTTGGGGGTTGCGATTGAGGCGGTGGTGGTGGAACAGCATCCTCCAGTTCCATTTCAACATCCATCTGATCGTCGCTAACATTACTCGAAGCACTTGACGGTGCTGTCGCCGCCGCCATTGGCGGAGGAACGGCTCCAGGAGGTGGAAATGGTGCTCCTGGTGGTAGACCCATGGGGTGAGGGGGACCACCAATTCCCGGAAATCCGGGCTGCATCATTGTGGGTGGCAACATCATGGGCGGAGGCATGTTGGTTGTCGGCATCATCATAGGCGGCGGCATATTCGTCGGTGGAATCATCATCGGCGGCGGCATATTAATCCCCATTGGCGGGCCCATTGGAGGGAATTGGCCACGCATTCCCATGCCCATTAATCCTGGTGGCGGTGGACCACCAACTGGTGGCGGTTGAGTTGTGTCAATTCCAAAGAGCATGGCAGGCGGCGCCACCGGAACGGGAGGCACACTGCCAGTTACCGCTGTCAGATCTACTGACTTGTTATCCTTGACTGGATTCTTTCCCTGATTAATCTTTTGCTTCATCCAACTGGGCATGGTATCCTCATCAAACATGCCGCCCTCCTCCAGACTATCAAAGTCCGTATCCTGGCTCAATTTATTCCATGGTATATAAGTGACGCCCAATTCCAAATCCCAGAAATCCTTCCACTCCTTGCTCTTCACACCTTTGCCAGCAGCCCACGAAATGGTGATGGCTCTGCCCTGTAGCTTATGATTCTTGAGAGATTGCATCGCCTTATGGGCATCTTGACGACGATTCATCACAATAAATGCGCAACCGCGTGGCACAATTTGATCGATGCTTACAATATCGCCGTATTCTCCAAATGTATCCGATAACTCCTCCTGATACACCAGCTTTGATAAATGACCAACCCAAAGGGTTGTGCTGCAAACTATAAAAGAGAGTAAAGAAATTAACGAAAAGGACAAGCGAAAAGAACGTATTAGAGAGAGTGCCCGTTTCTAAGACATGACCCGGAAATTTTAATAAACTAAAGCCAACCGAAAAGCCTGCTCTCATTTTCGATTCCGTCTGAGATTTGTTGTCGTATCGCTATTATTAAAAAAAAAAAAAATATTTTTAGTATACAACCAGAAAACTTGAAATAAAATTTACTCCTCGTTTTGATTGATGTCAATCGAAACCATCTCGGAATCAATAAAAATTAGAAGGAATTTCTAAAAACTTGTTTAAATTACTTTCATTCGTCAGGATTGGAGTCAAATTAATCTATTTATATATTTGGTCTATTTTCTTTTATAAAGTTTTAATTTTATCCTTATTTGGATTTCATTCGATTGTTTAGGGTTCGTTTGAACTCGGCTGTGCGTGCAGTTAAAGCTTTTTTTTATAGTGTTTTATAGATTTATATAAAGTGTTTTCAAATCAAAATTTGTTGAATTGCAACGAATTGAATGTATTGAGAGCAACTCTAGTTCAATACCAAGTTAATTTTTTGTAAGGAGAGTAAAATTTGGAAAAATATTCTAAACAAATGATTTTTTCTACATAAAAAAATCATTTTCGACCGAACTTTCTCAATAGGTTGCAGCAAATTTGTATAAATTTACTTTTAAAATATTTCAATGAAAATATGTGTTATTATACAATTCACTTTTCAAAAACATTGCTCAAAAACGCTTATCGAAATGATGGGTATTTAAATATAGTTCTAATAAGTAAGTGGGGTAAGGAAGTCTGAACCGTCTAAGCTAAAACACACACAACACAACACACGTCAACCACGAGCCAAGAGTTGGAGCTGCAGGATAAGAGAAGAAACAAAATAAAGAAACTTTTCGTGACGAAATTTAAGGCAGAAATCGAAAAAAAACCTCTCTCTTTTGTGAAAGTGCACAATTATTTGTATATAGTTACCACTCAAATGTTCCTTTTTGATATCCGGCAAACCCTTCTTGCGACGCTCACGCTCATGCTCCCGATCCCGCTCTTTGTCCCGATTACTACGTTCCATGCGATCACGATCTCGGGAACCACCACGGCGTCGGCTTGAGCGGGGTGAACGACTCCGTGAACGGGAACGTGAGGAGCCACCACGACGACGGCCACTATTATTGCCTCCTGCGCCTCCACCAGAGCCTCGACCACGCGGGGAACGACTTCGACTGCGGCTGCTTCGCCTGCTGCGTTTGCTATAGCGCTCACGTTCAGGTGTGGGACTACGCGAATCGGCGCCATCCAGATTGATAACCTATGGCATAAAAATGGATTTTGGAAGTGTTTGCAAGAAGATTTGAGAGAAGTGATTTTGTGATATTTTTTTTTTTTTTCATAAAATAAAAGTTTGTCACCTAGGAGGCAGGAAGGTGGGATAAGGATTTCGGTATGGGTTTTGGGAGGATCTACATATATATGTATATATATATACATATATATAGATAGATATAAGAAACTGCATTCTTGGCGTGTGTTGACGTGTGTTCTTAGTTCGTTTTCGCTATCTGTTCGATTAGGATACTTCGTTACTTCCTTTTTTACGTTTTCGAGCAAGTTTTTGATTTGAATTTGGGAAGTTATTTTTTTTTATAGACATTTTACTTTAAGAAACTTACCAAAACGTTGTTATTAGCCATCGGGTTAATGGGTGTTCCGCCGGGATTTATTTTTATAAATTCTTACCTTTGGCTTCTTGTTTTTTTTTTTAAATACATATATATTTTTTGTAATAGTTTTAAGAATTTTTTTGTTTAATAGTTTAAAGAATTGGTATGAAAAACTTGTTTAGGGATTCTATTTGTTGAAATTGGCATTAACAAATGTTAAAAAAATATTTGTGTGGATTCGCTTGGTTTGCCTCATATTTTCTTCATAAATTAAAAGTTAACTTTTTGCCCGAAACTCCCCCGAGCTTATAACAACATTTTTTTGACTTTAACTGCACGTCAGCACAATGAAAATGGGGTCACCATTTTTTTAAGTACTTCAACTAAATAAAAAGTTGTGTAGACTTAATTTGTATATGCTTTTGACCCAACTACAACCATGAGATGCAGATCAAAAATATATACAAAATATGGACAAAAATATTTATCAACGTTAATAAAAAGTACTTTGGGTTATACCTCAATGGGCTGCTGTTCCGATATAAATTCCACATCCTTGTTCAGATCTGATACATCATTGAGATTAAGATTTATGCCCATGCCCAATGCAGGATTGCCCTACAAAAAAAAAGAAGAAGAATATTAAGAATTGCTCGAGGGTATCAGCTTACACCTTTAAACTGCCCACCTTTAGGACATTTTGCAAATGTTGTTGGAGTGCCTCATCCTGATAGCGTAATTTCTGATTTTCCTCTTGTTGCTTAAATTTCTGAAAGTTCTGCAATGTTTGCAACTGACGTAACACATTTGGATCGTTCAACAGTTGTTTTAGATTGTTGTTCTGTAATAAAATTAACAAAGTTAGAATTGGGAAAAACATAAAACAAAAAATAGAAAAAACAAATATAATCGATTTAAAAACTAAATAACTTAAACTAAACGAAATAAAAAAGTAAACCAAGTGTAAATTTAAAGAAAACCTAAAAAAAAAACTTGTGGTTTTTTCCATTGTCATACATCTAATAAATTTGAAGATGTTGGTGGGGAATCATCACCCATGCAATGATGATCATCCGCCATTAGCATCTGCATATTATCCTCATCGTCATCGTCTATAATCTCTCTTACATCGTAGTCAAGATCATGGGAACTTGACTTATTGCTCCCATATTTATGATGATGAGATTTACTTGATTTCGAGCTACAGCTAGCTACTGAACCGGATTGACCTCGCTGCTGCTGTTGTTTCATAGCATAATGCTGTTCCATGTGATGACGTTTCGAGTTACTGCTAGTGGAGCCTCCTAAACTGCACTTATCATGCTGAGGCGGCGGGCGTACAAGTAGACAGAGATTGTAGGCAAATTGAAGCAAGACATGTTTGTGTGGCAAAAAAAAGGTTAAGTAATTATCTAGTTGTTAACAGTATCTAGGCTACGATTTAATCTTAATTACTCATTAGGTTCTTCTTATACAATGTAAGGTCTAAAAAGTCTTACCGACAAATCGGGCATAGCTCCGCCCATTTTATCATCCCCTGGCACACTGTTCATGCTTAGATCCATGCTGTTATTTAAGCCATTCGCTCCACTGGAGATATCTGCCAGACTCAATGCTCCACTGCTGCTGGGGCCAGGACCCACAATTCCGCCTCCACCTCCAACGCCGCCGCCAACACCGCCAACAGGTGGCATTTGATGATATATCGGATGGTTAGGATCGGCCAAATCAAATATAGGCTGTATCACCTCCGATTTGAAGACATTGTTTTTTTGCCATAAATTAAGCACTCGAATGATTCGGCTTTTATCCTCGGGAGCACATCGAAATAGATTGGCAAACGTCTCCGTAAGATTCCGCTGAAACCGAGGCGCAAAGACATCCTTATCCGTGCCATATTGATGCCGAGATTGACGTACGATCGAATCGATCACATATAGTCCAGGCACCTTATACTCCGGCTTGCACTTGAGAATGAATTTCTCCACACTTTGGACGACATGTTTATAAAATTTGATGGCACGCATCGCCGATTTGGTGATAGCGGCCATTTTGGCCTTGGATATGGGTGGACGGCTGTCATAGAGCGCGGAAAGCTGTAAACAAGAAACAAAAAGAGAGAGCACGGTCAGGCCAGTGGCAGTAGCCAAGTTTAAGTTGGTTGCCATCAAGGGCATAGGGTGTTATTATCGTTTATCGAAAAATACAAAAAATGCAATTGCAACTCTGAGCGGCGCTTGTCGCGAAATTGGGCAAGAACGCGAAAAAAATATGTTCATTTCCTTCACTCCTCTAGTGATAACTCATCTGCATTATGGTATAATTGCACTTTGCACTCGAATTTGTTACTTTGCTGCAAACTTTGACTACCCTCGTTTCTTTCTCATTGCTCATTTTGGTCATGTCCTGTGCAACTATTCGCTTACCTCATTGTTGAAAGCCACAACAGTTTCCATGTTGATATTAACGTGGGTTCTGATTCACTATCACTGCACACGTTCACAATCTTCAGTTTGGCATACTTTTCGCAGGAAAAAATCACACTTTTTTCAATATTACTTAGTTGTTTTTTTAAGGAAAAATTATAAATTTCCACAACTTTTTTACACAAAGCTGAAAAAATGGCTGCCACCTAGAGATGTGTCGACTTTTGACAGAGTTGACGTACAATAAATCGGATGATAGTTTCGTGAAAATATCGATAACGATTGCTTTGCGCAACTGATGCCAATCTGACTGACCTTCGAAGTCTTTACAACACTAATAACGCCAGCAAATGAAAACAACATAATTTTTAATAATTTATTGGATTTCTCCAATTATTTTTGGCGGCTACTTGGAATAAATAGAAAAGGAACCCAAAAACAATGAGTGCCCATCACAGGCCGCTTGACGAATCGGATGTGCTGCTTATACGTACCGTACGCGATACGCCCTCGCTGTACGATCCGCAACTACCCTCATTTCGAGCGTCTCACCGTAAAACTGAGGAATGGATAAAGGTAGCTGATCTGCTTCATATAACACCAGACGATGCCAAGCGTAGGTGGACATGCTTGAGGGATCGCTACTCACGAGAACTTAAGCAACTGCGTCTGCATCCGTCCAGTGATTTTGGGCGCAATGAATTTTTTAGAAAAATGGATTTCTTGAGAGATTTTGTGAGGAAACGGAAAGAACGCAATCGGAGAGACCGTAATCAGACACCTTCTGGCTGGCTTACGGTCGATATGCGCAAACAGGCTGCTAAGTTGGAACCTAACACGGACTCGATGATTGAAGAGAGCGATGCAAATATTTTCTTTGAAGAAAGCGAGGATCACAACTATGAGACAAAGCGGGAAGTGCAATCAGAAACTTACTCGGTTTTAGTAGAAGCAGATGACGAAGAAGATGAACCGGAGGATGAACCGGAGGATGAACAGGAAGACACATACGCGGAGTTTATGCGTGACAGTGTTGTGGAGGAGGAGCCGACGCAGGCAAAGGTATTGCCTAGCATAAAGGCGACACGAAATGTAATCACTATCAACCCAGGTGAAGAGCTACCTCCAAACACAAGTGCAACTCCAACAGCCGGAGTATCTGTTACTCAGCACAGCGGCCAATCATCGGATTTGGGATACATGGTGTGCATACCAGACCAAACGAAAACTAGTACTGCATGCGGAGCAGTATCGGATATTTCAATGGTTGAAAATGAAGACGATTTTTTTTGTAAATCGGTAGCTGCTTATCTTCGTCAACTGTCCCGAGTGCATAAGATTAAAGCTAAGGTTGAAATGTATCAGATACTGGAAAAGTATATATTGGTGGAGGAGACGAAAAGTTCGAGTGGTGTCTCTGCTGATTCTGTGCAAGATACGTAATTTTTTAAGTTAGTTTTTTAATGCAGTACAAAAAATACATAAAAGCAAGAAAAAATGTATTAAACAGAAATGGAATTTAATAATGTGGCTTAATGTCAACAGCTAGCAAAAGTCTTCATTGATCAATTCTGCATTAACGGCCAGGCCGCGCTCTTTTAGCGCTTTCGATACCAGACGGTGTTTTTCCTGCCGCTGCTCCTGCTCACGACGTTGGGCATCAAGAATTTCATCCACCGAGATCTCTTTGAGTGGCAGTTTTTGTTCCTTGTCACGATCCTAGTCAAGACGAGAATTACATCCCGGACTTGAATTTTAATCGCTAGTGTACTACTTACAATTTCTCCCAGGAGGACTACATTCTCGCCTCTTATTATAAACACACCACGGGGAATATCGCCATACTCGTTGCCGACATGTATGCGCTCTATGGTACGTTGCAGAACCAAGTTGGCAAACTGATCCACAGAACGCAGGTATCCAATTAAAGTTCTTCCATCCCGCAGCAGTACCATTAGTTTTTCTGAATAAATAGAAATGTATGAATTTGTAATCAGTTTTGGAGACTTTTGAGAACCCCCCTTACTGTCCACTTCTTCCAACAGGTGGGCGGTGCCGGCCAAGGGATTAAGATCATCCATGATTTCAAAAGCCAGATGCGAAACTTTTTGATTTGTTAAATTTATAAGAAACCGGTCACCAATAATAAGTAACTATATTCCAAATTAATAAATTTTTGGTCACACTAACCTTCATCCAGGGTTGTAAAACCGATAAGGCCAAGTTTTTGTATTTTTCAATACTATTTCAAATAGTCAGAACAAAATAATATTAAATCAAATTAAATTAGCTTTTTAAAATGAAAACTCCAATTTTTGGTGAGCTTAACACTTTTGAAGTGTCTATCCTGTGCACCTTGATGCCGACCGTGTTTGTTTTTCTTTGGTCCTTGATAACCGGCGATATAAAAGCAAGTATTAAGTTCCTTTCTTATCTTTGAATTTTATTAATCATCAATTTTGATGCATTTGCACCTTCAGAATTTTGGGGGCAGCCGCATTGCCTATACAGAGTACACAGCAAAGGATCCCATTAATTGTTATAACTACGTTAGGGAAAAGAAGAAGGATACTTAAGGACTGGGTCATAATAATGAACAAGACAAAACAAAAAAAAAATGACTTAAATATCGACATCTACATGGCTGTGTCATATGTAAATAAGTCCTACAGTAAATTTACAACCTGATCACACCGAGTAAAAAGGTCATTCTTTTTTTCTTTTTGCTAGAAGATACTAAGTAAATAAAATAAATTCGCTTTAAATTTCATTAATTTGTGTCTACACCTTTACAAAAATGGATCAATTAATTAAAATAAAATTTCCTTTATCATTCGAAACTTTTATTTTTTTTGTATGTCATACAATTATTGTTTGTATTATAGGATATATTTGTAAGCGGTTACGCAAACAAATTTTTACAAGTACGCTGGGGCCATCGGCTTAAGCGAATCTACATCCATAGACTAGCATGGGATCTGGACTCAGATCGAAGTTTCCGACCGTTACTTATATTTTTTCGTATTTGAAAGATTTGGGGTCACACCATTGTTTTGGCCACATATGTATGTTATTAGATTCTGCATTGCCTTTAATTGCCAGTGGTTTTATATGCAAACCTCAAGCTTCTTTACCAAAGCTCAAGTGCCAACAAAAAAATAGTTTTCGTGCCCCATTTAAAAAATATTTTCTCGGTTTATCCATATCTACATGAATGGGTCATATGTAAATAAGTCCTTTTGTCTGTAAACAAAAGAAAATGTACAACCTGGTCACACCGATTTAAAAGACACTCATCTTTTTGTTTAATTTTAATTTAATAGTTAAAAGCAGTGTTTTGATCTCCACAACTTATCATATTGCAAGTGCTCGAAAAAAACCGCTGATCCCGAGCACAGCATCAATTATTAAACGCTTTAGTACTTCGCCAAGAGGAGAAGATTACAAAAACAACGACGCAAAAGCAGCAGAGAAACAAAAACAATGTCGGAGACATACGGTTTGTCATCGGAAATTTGCGACTATCTAATTGGAAATTATAATTAACTAACATTGACTTTACATTTCCGCTGTGTTTACTTAGATTACCTGTTCAAGTTTCTGATAATTGGAAGTGCTGGAAGTGGAAAAAGCTGCCTTTTACATCATTTTATTGAAAGCAAATGTAGGTAACATTTTGTTGATTTTTTTTGGGTATAATGTTACTTAACTTTTTGTCTCCTCCACTAGTCAAAGACGATAGCTCACACACAATTGGCGTAGAGTTTGGATCACGCATTGTGAATGTGGGCGGAAAATCTGTGAAATTGCAAATTTGGGACACTGCTGGACAGGAAAGATTTCGTTCGGTGACCCGCTCCTATTATCGCGGAGCGGCTGGTGCATTACTGGTCTATGACACCACATCCAGGGATTCGTTTAATGCTTTGGCAAATTGGTTAAATGACGCTCGGACATTAGCCAGCCCAAATATTGTTATACTTCTGGTGGGTAATAAAAAGGATTTAGAGGAAGCACGCGATGTAACATTCTTGGAGGCTAGCACCTTCGCCCAGGAGAATGGTAAGTCAGTAACCGTAGATGGTGACTATAACGGCTTTGCTTATACATCCTTGTAGAGCTTATCTTCTTAGAGACCAGTGCTAAGACAGGCGAAAATGTTGAAGAGGCATTTCTAAAGTGCTCCAAAACCATATTGGCCAAAATAGAGACGGGCGAATTAGATCCCGAACGTATTGGCAGTGGCATTCAGTATGGTGGAGCAGCTCTGCGAAATCTTCAGACCCGGCAACGGAGCATTAACAAACCAGATTGCACATGTCGTGTATAGATGACGACTCCCACTCAATATTTACTTTACTTATATATGAAACATTAATCTCTTATATGTGGACCGAATCGCATTAACTTTTAAGTTGTATTTGTCACTTTCGTTTAGTTCACTTTAGTTTTTAATCATTCCAAAATGTGTGTTTTAGTTTAATTCTAATCATATTAACAATTCTTTTACTATACTATTATAAATTTTGCTGAATTATTTATACGAGTGGTCTCCAAAAGTTAGTTATCATAAATTTTAAGGGACTAAAACTAAAAGTGGCCACAATGCCAGATGCTGGCTGGCATAGATTCAGATATAGGGATGAAAGGAGATTGTATTCGACATTTTTTGTTTGTAAATAAAGTTGCACAGCGATTATGATTGTAAAGTTCTTCAAGTTATGCACACGATTTAAATAAAGAAAAAAATGATAAAACAAACTATTTCAAGTATTTTGAATATCTAGAAAATTGATCTTGTTCTTTTACAATTTAAAATTCGAAATTCTAAAATAATAAATATGATAGCGGAATTATGGGATTTGTAATTTTTGGGAATATTACAGGAAATCTTTCCATATCCCAAATACACTTGATCAATAACATAACACAAAACAAGATATCTCGTTGTATATTTATTAAGCTTGACAAATTTTACAAAATAAAAAATTAAAGGGTGATCATTATCTTTTAAAAATTAATGTTCTTCTTTTTGGAACAATTTAAAAAACAATTTTAAAGAAGATAACAAGTTGTCGACTTAAAAAGCCAGTCTCTTCGTCATCCTATGGATGAGATCAGTAACTATAGGATACTGGTAAGATAAATCCGAGTACAAATTTATGTAGATCATAAAAGGAATCATTACAAACTTTATCGGATTGTGGATTATAAGCTAGTGGAAATAACAATTTGCGAGTATAGGACGATTACGATTTACTCTGTAAAATGTAATCGTCTTATAATCGCAAAAGTGTTATCCAAGATTCCATTTGTTCAAAGCTTAGTCTAGGCTTCACTCTTGACGAGTTTACGTAAAGCGTGTTTTGATGCCGCTAGCTTAGCCTGGCTGGAGTTAGTACCAAAACCATAGACTTTGATGGTTTTCTCATTGCAGGTAAAGGTGCAAGTAACCATAACCTTACCCTGGTCTATAATAGCAGGGCTGAATATGGGTTTAGCTAGCTTATGCTCATAGAGCTGCCGCATTGGATTTATGGGCACATTGCGTGAAAATTCAATAAGTTCAGGCTCGAAGAGCTTATAGACCACCTCCCAGGTTCTTTGTAGATCCCTGCAATCAAGGTAGACGGCTGCAATTAGGGCTTCTACAACATCGCCCAAAGCTTTGGGGACATCTACGTTTTCGGACATATTCAAATTACGTTCGGGTGGCAAATCGTTGGTTACCGATTGTGAACTGTTGTTAGCCATTTCCATTTCATCTTCCTCGTCCATGGGACTGGGAAGTTGCATATCGCTTTCTTCGAGCAGGATACGTACATGATGAGTTACGCGGTGACCTTGTTTGATTTGGAACTCCACAAATTTGTTTATTGACTCGGAGAGAAGTGCATTTTCAGCCAAAATGAACAAATGGAAGCAATGCCTAACACATATGCAGGCCAATGTCGTGTTGTTGACCAAAGCGGATCGCAGATCCGTCAGCTGGCCGGGATTCATGCGAATGTTACGCTGGAAAATGTAAGCTGAGATTAGAAAATCCAAGATGGCATCACCAATGAACTCCAGCTCTTGGTAGCAGCCAGTCAAGCGATTAGTGGGATTCGATGGATGAGTGAGAGCTTGTAGCAAATATGCGCGATCTTTGAAAGTGTAGCCAAGATTCCGCTCCAAATACCGATAGTTGATGAGTAGGCCATCGATCTCACGGTGATCACGAGCGGCTCGAGTCCGCTCGCTACCCAACTGAAGGTCAAGTAGTTGGGACAATGGCTTTCCAATGTCTACTTGCTTGCAGATTCCAAAATATTCTAGCAAACGGAAACCATGCTGTAACCCATAATTTTTCACAATGACGCCCAGAAGGGCTTCCAGTGTATCAGCGACCACTTTGTTTGACAACGTTGCTATATCCACACAGAAATTAATCTCGCTTGCATAGTTCGCATCTGCATGGGCTTGAGGACTATTCAAATTGATTTGACAACCCTCCACAAATTTTTGATAGTTCTCCGGGGTTAGTGCCCCCAATGATTCAATCTCTTCCTTGCTAAGTTTTAGTCCATAAAGATTTTTTGGTGCCACCAATTTGGCCAGGTCTGGCTGCTCCTGCCACAAATTTAATATGTTGTAAGGCAAACTAGTGCTGGGCGGTTTCCAGTTGTATTTAGGAGCGAATAAGCTGCTATTGATTTTCGAGGGAATATCGGTTTCGTTCATGCAATATAAGAGATTGCGATTAGACACCAATTTGGACTTCAGTTGGGTGAGATTGCCCTCATTCCAGTCGGGATACATGCTAGTTAAATACAAGGTGGCACTCATCTTAAGGAAACTATCGCCCAACAGCTCCAAACGCTCCATATCAAAGACATCCGAACTTCCCGAAGTTGTAAGGGCTGCCAAAAACTCACATTGCTCGGCGGGAGTGATGTGATCGTTGGAAAAGGTTTTCTGAAGCACCGATAGTTGCTCCACAGGAGCCGTGTTTGTGCTGGGGAGCAAGGCTGGAAGGGATTTGTTCGCATTAGAATCAGAGCCATAAATATTTTCCTTGGGCATGTTGAATTGGGTCTGCGTCCAGTATTCTTTATCTTCTTCCTCCATCTTATCCAATTTGACAATCATCCCGCTGGTGAATTGACAATAATAAAGCAACTCAACCGGATGCACAGCCATTATGTTGCGGTGTAAGTCCACCGGTTCCTTATAACTTTGCCAGGGTGTTTCCAGATCACTAATCTGAAGACGTTCCATGGAATTCTCGATTTCCCTGGTCGGCAAAGGTTCTAACATGGAGCGTTGTTCCTCAGATTCGTTGCTTATTGCGTTTCCTGCAGTATCAACATTGCGGCGTAGGGACAAATCAATTTCGAGCACCTTGGGCTTGTAATCGGAACCATTTTGTGGTAGCAAATGCAAACCCAAATAGGTATTCATTCGCTGACGCAGTGCGTCCGCATGGAGCAGATAGTGCAAGCGATGCAAAATGCTTGGCAGGAAAAGTAACTTAACCCAAAGATCCCCGGGAAAGTCAAAATTAAAGCATAGCTCTGGTATTAAAATAATCTTTGCCCGCGCTTTGCTCTGTCCTGAGCTTTTGATACGTTTTCCTACAAAGAAGTTCATTTGCTGGGATAGCTCTCGAACTTCTATAAGAAACTGCTGCTGATGGACCACGTCGTCGATAACATTTCTATACTTGGACATGGTGTACTCGTAATAGGTATTGTCCTTTTGGCTATCCTCCATCATGGTCATGGGAGTCTTATCCCTGTGCACTTTGGTGACTAACATGCGTTTACCTTGATAGTTTGCATACCATTGGGTCACAATTCGGCCCTCAAAGTCATCGGGGCGTGGCGGTGCTTGTTTGCGTCTTTGGTCCAGGCTTAGAAGTCTTGGTTGTGATAGTCCACGATAGAATTTGGCCACCAATGGCCAATCTATAACATCACCTGAGTTGGCATTCAAGGGAACCACAAGATATGAATTTTCTTTGCTACGTTTATCCATCACAAAGTAGGAGTGCCAAATTTTCAATACATCTCTGAAGAGCATGGTATGGAATTGATGCAGTTGCTCCAATTGTTGCTCAGTTTTTAATAGCACTTCATGCGGTTGCTCAGCCACACTTACATGAATTTTACCATGGCTGCTGAACAGCGGCATCTCGGCTAGACGGGGGAGGGGTTTACGCAGAAGCAAGGCATACCCTCGCTTGGTTTGCAAACTTTCGTACATATGCTCTGTATACCCGTTGCGCTCGAAATGTGGTTTCAAGAATATCTCGTAAGCGTAACAGATCTCACCAACCCGTGGACGTGTGTCGTAGAATTGGCTGGGACATCTGGTTGGATAGGTGCTCGTATTGTCCAATTTTGTTTCCTTCTTCTCCTTTATTTTGCTCACTGAGAAAAAAGTTTGATTGTTTAACAAAATTTCAAGTGAGGGTTTCGTTTTTCTTACCATCTTCGCCGTATTTTTTCCAGTGCTTGAAATGAACATCAGCCACATCTGCCAAGCGATCAGTTAATGTGGTGGGCAAGAATTTCTTATTCAATTCTCCTTTTTTGTAGAGCTCAATACAAGCATTGAAAGCGGCCGAAATTTTCGCTGATGAGCTGCATTCCATAGGCTTGCTCTATAGATAGATTAAGGAATTCACTTAAAATTGAATCTCTACAGAAGCTTAATTTCTCTAGGTACGTACATAAACCGTGTCCCTTAACTTGGAGTTGATTGGCAGATTAATGGAGACCACATGTTTGTACTCAGCACTCTTGCCGATTAGCTGCAATCGCTCTTTTATATCAAGTAATTTGTACCAAGGCATAACAAAACCAAACGCATCTGTTGGCATGGATTGGCAATAACGATGAAGCAACGCTAGAGCACTACTAGCGAAAAGTAAAGAGCCATGCTCGTTTTTATAGGGCGGGATTATGTCCCTGAAATGCTCGGTTATTTCATCCATTTGCGGCTCTGCGCGCTCCAGAACTCGTTCCTGCAGATAAGTGGCAATAGCTGCATGGGCTTTTTGATAGTCCGTAATTTGCTTGGCAGTCTTCGGCTTGTCCATCTCTGAAGATAGGATAAGGAAAAAAGCATTTTTGGATCGAGCACGTCCCTTTGTCTGCACATATGAGTTGAATGTCTTCAGGGGGTCCAGAATAATTACATAATTACAGGCCTGCACGTCGATCCCCTCCTCCAATACGGATGAGCATACCATCAAATTGGCCTCACCCTCTCGAAATTGTTGAATGGCCTAAACAGACATAAAAAATGTTTTATTAAATAGAAAGAACTAGAATTCTTAAATAATTTACCGAATTATACCACTTTCGTTCCAAAATGGTATCGAAATTTTGGTTTATACCATTCCGCCCCACTAAAAACTGTGGCACCAATACATTCTTTAGCTCCGGCACGGAAGCAATATAGTGAAGAAGCATGCCGTAAATGCTCTTACATGTATATCTGCGTTCTACAAACACCAAACAGCATATATCCTTTGGATTCTTGTTGCTGAACGTTTGCTTCAAATACTGAAGAAATTTTTGCACTCGAGGTGTGGAAAAATTGTAAATGATCTCTTCGGTATCCAATTTGCCATCAGATGACTCATCATCATCTAGCATGTCTCTTAGCTTTCTCACAAGTAAGTGACGAATATTATCGCATAAAGCAATGGCCATTCGGTATATTGATCTTAAGACCAGCGTCTCGGACTGACGTTTTTTAATTTCAAATTCAACCAGTAAGGCCACAATTGCTATAGAGCCGGTGTAGATGCCATACGTATCCAGTTGATAGACAAAGTCATTGAGAAGACCCTTCAATGCACTTTTCTTGTTCGGATCCCGCATGGACTGAAGGCCTTTGGAAAAACGGACTGGTTGCCTGCCAATGTCCAAGGTGTCCGTATGCTTTTGAAAGGCGTTGATATAAGACTTAATAGTCTCAATTATTTCAAATGAATGAATTTGGTTGGGATACAATAAGAAAAATTCCTTAGGTTTTGTCGAGTAGCTAAAAAAAAATAAAAAAAGCTATTTAATAGATCTTAAAAGCGGTAAATGCAGTTAGCAAAATTACAGCATAACATTCTCCATCTCCATCGTGTTGGACACGGTGATAATATTGCCATGAAATGTTGTCTCCAGATCTCTTAGCATTCGTAACACATTGACGATCTCATTGCCCTTAATTAAGACTCCAGTGAGGCCAACAACTCGTGGCAGTGGCACATCTGGGCCAGCATGAAGGAACAAACGCATGAATTCACGATAAGGATGACGTCCGGTGCCATGATGGCACTCATCAATAACCACAATGCTTACAGAGCCCAGAGATAGGTGCGAATGGAGCAACAGGTCTAACATTACCTGTGCAGTGCCAACCAAAACCTAATAGGCAAATATATTTAATAACAATTTAAAATGTGAAGAGACTTAAAATTAAACTTAAAGATTTTGAAAACTTCAATATTTTGAGCCAAATTGTTGGAATTATTTAAATGTCTGTGTTTGAGACTTACTTGATTTTTGTTTATTTCAACTTCCCATTTGGATCTATTCCAATTATCGACACCTTGTTCGCCCACAAAAAATCCGACTTCGAAATTTGTAAGTGTTCTAATTGCCACGGCCTGTTGTCTGGCCAATTCAACAGTGTTGCACATAAATATGGCTCGTTTTCCGCCATTTTCGATGGTTCTGAAGATTTGATTTTATATATGTAGATAAAAATGAAATATCCCATAAACTACGGCCATTGCCGAAGTTCATATTTCTCAATCCAATTTTTTCTTTCACAGGAAACCAATATGTTCATATAGATTTAATGTAGCTTTTCAGACGGACATGGTCTACTTTTGATCTGCTCAATAATGCTAAGAGTCAGCATACAGCACACACAAACAAAATATACAATATATAAGAACGCCTCCCGCTGTTTCTGATTCTACCCTTCGCAAGGGTAAACAAATATGTATGTATGACTGCAAAATCGCTGACGTTTTGAAATATAAGTTGCATTCCCACTCCACTACATGTTTCTTGCTTACTTATCAAAGTCCATAGAGAATCGTTTTAAGGCCAGAATGGCCACAAAAGTTTTTCCGGCTCCTGTGGGCAGGTAGACTATACCATTACGCTCGGTAAGGTAGTCAACCAGACGCAATTGATAACTACGTGCCTGTAATACACAAAAAAGTTTATTTAAAAATTCACAAATATTAATTTGACCGGCTTACTTGAAATTCTTTGGGTGGGTTAGTCATCTGATTAGAAGGCATCTTTCTTTATTCTGCATCCGATCACTGTCAGCAATTTTAACCATACACAATGAGGAAGTTTCTTATCTGCGATATGCTACGTGGCTTGTTATTAGTGGCGATCATATACATATACATAAGTTTATACATACATACAAGCTTTCTTGTCTTTTCTTTGTTTAATTTTCGGGGATGTACCGAATTGCTATTTTAGATTTAAATATTTATTAAATATAAGCACAACAAAAGCCAACAGCAGTTGAGATTGCAAATGTACTTACACGCTTCATAAATGAACACAATGTACAATAAAATCAAATAAAATTAATAAAAATTAATTCTTCAATTTTTTGACTCAGCTGTTTCGGTACGTCAGTGGTAGGTTAAAATGTGGACGTAGAATGCAGATAAGGATGTGTAGAATGTAAATCCGACTGTGTAGAATGTAAGGCACAGTCGATATATTTTTAAATTTTTTGCTTTTTATCGGTTTAGGTTTGGGATTATCGGTTTCGAAAAACAGCAACTAATAGGAAATAACGGCTGGTTAAATTTTACAAATATATGATTTTTATTTAAACTTGCGGCAAAAAGATTTTTAATATTACGTTTCGTTACCCAAAATGGGTAACGACACTACACTAGTGCTTTTCGAAGGGACTCCAAAGCCGCATCTTTGGCAAAAAAAAGGCCTCCAATCCTTTTTTTTATTAGGAATCATTTATCGTTTCATCATTTTTACATGTATATAAAAGAGATAATTTCCTATAATAAAATAGTTTTTTAGTTTAACAAATTGGTGGTTTTTATATTAGAAACAAAAGTCATAAATTAGTTAATAATATGAGTTTTGAAAGATTCGAAAGGCAGTGCATTGGGAGATGTTTTACTTTCTATCTCGTATAGAGATTATGGTGTGTACCAAATGTAGGGTTGTAACAATGTAAAACAACTGGGCTCATGTATGTATATATCTGTCACAAAACAAAATTGCATCTCAAAGTAACACGAAATAGCCCCGATCTTCCCATGCATACAATTTGCCATGCAGTTTCCGCGTTGTCATTTTGTATAACTGTTATTATTTTAATAAATAATCTAAAATCATTAGTATGAGCGATTAGCTAAGCGAATCATTATTAATCTTTGACGAAGGTGTTTACGTACGCTCCGAACCAATTTAGTTATGCAATACAAGTAATAAAAAAAACCTAAATACAAATATTTCATTAAGTAATATTTTGTTTATCTGTAGATTTAGTTTTCCTAATCTTACTATCAATTATCAACGTCTTTTTCAATGGAATTTTTCAAGATTATGCTTTAATCAAAAACTGGGGTTTTTACAAGTTCATTTCATATGTATATAGTATAGTTAAATTGGGTTATCTGGTCAAAATTATTGTATTAAGAGTTCTATATAATAAATACATAGACAATAAAAACAAAAATAATTACATTAATTTTAAATATTTTATGGCTTTAAAACTAATGACTATTTATTACACGTATTATAAGGTGCTCTTTGGCAATCTTCTCGATTAGCAGATGACCTTAACTTTTCTGTTCTTCGGATTGTTCGGTTTTCTCCACCTTGCCGCCACCCAGCATATGCTGAATCTCAATAATAGTTTTGCCCTTGGTTTCGGGCACAAAGAAGATACAATAGATAAATGCTATAACAGCGATGGCAGTAAATATCCAAAATGTTATACCAGGGCCAATACCAGACTTCAGAATGGGGAAAAGGAGTGTCACCAAGAAAGCTGATAACCAATTGCTGGTACCAGCAATGGAACCGGCCACACTCTTTATATCCTCAGTAAACAGCTCGGCCATAATCAGCCAAGGCACTGGACCAAAGCCAATGGAAAAGAATACCATAAATATGCAGATGCTGCTAATTGGCAGCCAACCGATGGATGTCACCGAACTCGGATCATTTTCTTGCATTTGGAAATAGACACCCATCAGACATGTTGTGACAGCCATGAAGAATGCCGAGATGAGAAGTAGAATACGACGACCAGCTTTGTCGATTATAAGTACAGCCACGAATGTGCTCGCAACCTGAACGACGCCAATCAAAATAGCGCAATATGCACCACTTATTCCAACGCCAGTATCCTCGAAAATGGAAGCAGAGTAGAAGAGTATGGCGTTAATTCCAGTCCATTGTTGGAACACTTGCAGTAGAACAGCTATGGCCAAGCCTTTGCGGGTCAGTGGTCGTTTAAGGGCAGCGAAGAGGTTGACTTTTTCTCCGTCATTGCTTTTTTGCGTTTCTTCGAGGATTTCCTTCAGTTCGTCTTGAGTGTCAGCACCCTTACCGCGCAGCCATTGCAATGCTTTGGCAGCATCATCTTGTCGCCCTTTAAGAGCCAAATAAACCGGCGACTCGGGCATGAAGAAGTGTACAGTGGCAAATATGAGAGGTAGAATCGCGCAGAGTATATTAATTACATTAAGCTCCAAAAATGCACCCACTATATAGCCGTATAGGACACCGGACACAATCAACAACTGAAAGAAGGATCCAATTGTGCCACGTAGCGCTGTCGTTGAGATTTCCGTGCAGTACATGGGTGCCGTCACACAAAACGCTCCGCCACACATTCCCAGAATAAAACGGCCTATATACAACATGGCCAAGTTATTTGCGAATATCATTAAAATCCATCCAACTATATAAGGTGGAATGAGGGCCAACATTGTGGGTCTTCGGCCAATCCAATCGATCATAAACCCAATCGGTATGCAGACAACAGTGGCTCCCAATGTCAGCAGTGAGGATACCCAGCCAAATTGATTTGAGGATACTGCGATCCCGTAGGCATTATCTTCCGTAATCATTTTTTCGACCGGCGAGGACCAGCCAATGCTGGCACCCATACAAAAGGCACCAAAACTGGCCGATAATCCGGCTATGTATTGTGGTAGCACCGATCCCTGTCCCATGATGTGATCTCCGTAATGCCTTGAAGCGAACTAAATTCAAACTTGGCTCCTTTCTCGTTCGTGCTTTCTGTTTCTCTGTCACTGCTGCTGCATCGAGAAAGTCGTAAATCGAGTTCGAGTTTCGATTGGCGCCACAAATCAGAGGAAACTCAACTGAAGTGGAGGCGTGGAAAATGCCATAAAAAAGCCCCCCAAATAGTAATAGAAAGCAGAACCTTAGCTAATTAGCGGCTGCTGTCGTCGCTGCTTCTGCTGCCGCTGCTGCTGCTGAAATAAAAGTACTGTGTCTCGCTTCCACCCATAGCCCTCATAGTTATAAGAGCAATCAAGTGGCGGAATAACAATCCGCACAATCAAAATTGTCGATCGGACAACCTGACGGCGCTAATTATACACTAATAGAATGAGAAATCCGACTGTCTAATGTCTTTTGATCGAGGGCGGAGCAGGATGAAAACTTGTCACATAGACCTAATCAGTAATTTCTGTTCAAAATAAACAACGTTCAATTTTAATCAGATTTTAAAATTGTATAATAATTTTACAAAATATGTTAATTGCCAAGCTTATAGTTTAAAAGTTGTTAGCTAAAACGTTTCAAATAAACAAAATAGGAACAAATTCGAATTGTTTTCAAAAGACTTTACTTTGTGTGGCTCCAAGTGAATTTAAATTTTAACGATTTTGAAAAAGGTAACATTTATTTGCTGCTAAAAATCTCAAATTTTAGTAGATCTTAGTATCCAAAAACAAAATTCCAATCTCATTAAAATTTTAACAACTAAATAATTTCCAATTCGTTAGGGGATTGCAAAATGTATACAGTCGAATTAATTAAAGAGATCTCGCACGGGATCAAGGAACACTGCATTAGAAACTTTATTATATCTTTATTGTGATGTTTAAAAATTATGATGGAATGAAATAGATTTATGGTAGCAATTTATTGTATGGAACTTTTTTTTTGACTGTATGTTTCTATAAATGGTTCGCTCAACGATGCCGCTGGGGATTACTTTACAATGTCTATAAACAATTAGATCCCTTTTAACTGTTATTCTGAAGACATAGAGTATTAGTAATTTCGTATAGGGAAATTTAGAATTTCCGTTTCGCTGTTTTCTGGTTGTCATTGTAAACTACAGTTTGTTTAAGTGCTGCCGTGTGAAAAGTAGATAATGGAGCACAGAGGCTTACCAAACGAATAATTGGGCGGGAGGTGTGTGTGCTTACACACACACATCGTCATGTGAGGTGTACGCTTAATCTACCTAACCAATAGGCATCATCGCCAAATCGAAGGCATCATCGTCATCACGCCTAATACACATGTTGTGGGAGACTTCACCGATGTTGACAACGGTCACTTGGCGGTCGTAGCAGTCTCATTGACACATAACAAAAGTGCTAGTTGATAAGGTGACAATCGACAATAGAAGTACCTGATTAAACGCAATCCATATATGATAGATATGTGCACATACATACATAAATACATACATACATCTAAATTCAAATGCACTATGACTAGGACTATGATAATAACAACCAGAGGGCGAGGCTAACTTCGGGCGTGACGAAATTTGTATACCCTTGCAAGTTTTTGTGTTACTGTTTGTCTGACCAAAGTTCTTATTTGGGTCCGACCATTCCAGTGAGAATTATGATGAACGTAAGGTGCGTTAACCTAACAATGACAATAACATTTCTTTCTGTGAAAAGAAGGAAGTTTTCAACAAAACACTTTTTTCGACCGATCGTTCCTATGGGAGCTGTATGATATAGTGATTCGATCCAACAACAATGTCTGCAGTATTCAGGAGGCTGCATTAAAAGGGAAGAGTTCGTGTCGATCCAGACGTACGGACCTGGCTATATGAGATCATCTTGTCGCGCTGCACACTTTTGATCAAAATAAATATACTCTTTTTGCAAGAGTATAATAACAACATCTCCGTTCGATAATTTCGAAGCCAATTCAAGTTTCCCGGTATATTGCAAGCACATAATAAACACTTATCATCTGCCTCATTGAGTGCTTGTTTTTGTGTAATTATAAGCGTTTTATTTTGGTTGCAGTTCAAAACAATTAATCATCAGCCTAACTTGGTCGAGTGGACAGGTGCATTCCCGATTATATAATCCAAATGGTAAATACAAAAATATGGCGTTTTACTTCTTGCGCTCCGCTTCCTCCATAGCACGCATCATTTTGGCATCATGCTGCGCATGGTGTTCCCTTATAGCCCGCTGCAGTTCCTCGTGATGACTCTTATGTTCCGGCGGATAGAGTTCCCGCTTCTTTTTGGTCACCCATTCCTCAAAGTATTCCGGTTGATTGAATAGGTGGAATAGCGTCACAGGAAACGCCATGTACATGCCCATTTTGGCTACCTCCAAGACCCATGTTCCCATTTCGCAGATATTTTGATCACTTGTTTTATTTGAAATTGGTAAATTTTGCTTAATTGTGTTTTCGTTTTAATTTTCTTCTTTGACGCTGTCAACAAAAAACAGCTGTTTGATCAGTGTTATATAAGTTTGTTCATAATGTAAAAAAAAGTGTTGTAAGGCGAAAACAGAAAACGGTTAATTTAAATTTGCATAAAATGTATTTCTGAATAATTCGTTTATTTGCATGCATTTATAATGGAAAATCTTACACTAAATGTTTATAGATTACTGCAAATTACAAAGCGATAGCACGTCATGTAGAATATAATTTCACGGAAGCAACTTTTTTTCAACTAAATTTGTTTTATGAGAGTTTCGATTGGATTTTTAAAAACCGTACAACGGTTTTAACGTTAGAGGAGGGCCTTAATCTAAAGGGCAGTTTCGCCGGGATACTCCTCGTGGGAAGTAATCAATAATTTCTTCGAGCACAAATGCTGTTGACCTTCTTCTAGACACATATTCTCTTTGTTGTCTATATCATTTATGTCAATAGTTTGGGAATTTTTTAGCGGTGTCCCTGCCGATCGTTTCCTTCCATTTGTTGAAGCTGATCCACCACTGCCACCTTGAGGTGAGCGGACGGCTGCCGGTTCATTACCATCGAGGCAGTATAACAAACTGGGACTCAATTCCGATTCATCGAAATCATCAATGTCCTGAGTGCTGGCTCCATCAAAGTCATCGGAACGACTGGCGAACGATAAGTCCGCTGGACTAGCCGTCAATACGCTGCGTGTCAGTAAATATTCCCTGAAATCCGAAAACCAACGGATATGTTAAAATTTTAAGTAATAGAAAAAAACATGCGCCAAACTGACTTAAAATCACTGGACAAGGCATTAAGATTCGGCTTAGCATCCTCATTGCTATTACTGCTGCTTTCAGTACGCTGTCTACCTGACGGGAAGGCATTCATGTGAGCGAAATTTTGTTGGCGTCGCAAGATATCGGCGTAGCCACCAAGGGATGTAGCATCTTCGCTGTGCAGCGATGGCGGTTCCAGTTCTGGTTTGCTTGGAGTCGCCATTAGCGAAGAGTCCGCCTCATCTTGTTCAGCAAAACTTAGATTTATCTGCTTGTCATTGTTGCTGCCACCGACGGCGCCCAATGCATTGAGAAGCATAACCGGTTTGCGGGATCGAGGTGTCATAATGGATTCCTAATAAAAACAATATAATTATTAATTCGAATAAGTCAGATTGCATAAGATTTCTTACCTGCATTGCCTTGGGCATTCGTTGTGTGGACTTGGTTATAGGCGACATAGAGCGGCGACCCATATGCAGAGCTGGAGTGCTTGTAATGAGATCCATATTGCGGTAAACTCTGCTCTGCAGAAGTTGCTGCTGATAGCCTAGACCGATGCCGGGTAGCTCATTGGAGCTGCCCATGCTTTCCGAAAGGGTATCATCGTCATCATCATCTCCATGATCTTCTTCTACCGATGGATCCTTCTCCTCTCCATTATCATGGTCGTCATCGTCGTTCGTTTCATCATCATCGTCATCCACATCCTCTAAGAGTGGGGCATCGGCTGCTTCCAAATGGCCATGTTTGGTCTCTTCCCCGCTGGGTCGACGCTTTAATGTAGCTGAGACACTACGCACTAATCGTTTCGTGGTCTCTGGTGTGCTGAATGGGAATCTTAAATTACCCATGCTCACTCCTTTCATCAGCTTACGTGTCAGAGACTTGCCCAAGTGGTGGCTATGGTGACTAGGATGATTGCTAGTTGTGGGCACTTCTATAATGGGCGTCAGGGGATTGTCAATGTTGGCGCCATCGTTAACCTGCGGCAAGATACTACAGAGATTAGGCTCTGATTTGTAGCGTGACGATTGATGAACTGGTGTGCACGGATTTGAATACTCCTCAATTTCTAAAAGACGATGATCATCCCAAGCCACAACTTTTTTCTCAGTTAGTTTTTTGGCAGTTGTCGATAAAACTTTAACCGGTGTCACACAACAATCGGCATCGATCTCGTCCAGGTCTCGGACAGCAGCAATTGGGGTAGCGACACCATCTCCGTTTTCCGAGTGCTGCCGTGCAATGGGACCCGAATTGCTGCCGCTGTCCGACGATGTGGTTGACAATGTTTCCATTTTAAGTGATGTGGATGAAATGGATTTCTGAAGTGAATGCTTGTTAGTAGAAATAGATGTGGAGGAAACGTTAGCCACAATCGATGGAGCTGCGTGTGTGCTTGTCGGCATTTGGGGCACGGGGCTCTGGAATAGCACACGTAACTTGGGCTGCTTCACATGCAACAGATTTGGAGTCTAGGACATGATAAGATGAAATTACATGCGATTAGTTTACGGGAAAATAAAAAGAAAACTTAAAATATGGCTTGGCCCAACTCATCTCACAAGCAAGCAGATCAAGTTCAAGCAAAGAACAATGAAAATGGTTGATTAAGATTAACGAGCAGGCAATGAGATTTAGGAAACACTTTTGCAGTTGTATAATTCCTACCTCCGGCCCTCCTCCCTCCATTGTGGCATGAAAAGCAGGCGGCGGAGCTCTCTTTGGTGTGCGCGACATGAGACTTTTGTGAAAGATATGCTTCTTAATGGAATCCCCCAAAGATTTGGCACTGCGTGTGGCTTCATTGTTCTTTAAGCGATTCATTACCACCAATTGCAACGGTGTGCCTACAAAAGACGAACAAAATGATTGAAACATGTTGTCATAATATTTCAACGGACTTACCTTGTCCATTTTGCTTATTAAACTGTTTGATAAGACGCCGTTTTTTCGATGATTCCGGCAGACTTTGAATGTGGGCGTATAGTTGTGCCAATTCGGTATCCGTATTATTGGTATTGGTGGCTGCTGCGGTAGCTGCGCGGTCGACAAACGTGTACACGGTGTTCACTGTGGAAATATCCGAAATGGATTCATCGAGCGTCTGTTCCGGAGACATAGTTTTCTTGCGTTTGCGTTCAAGGAAATAAGCCCGAATGTCGGTGGCCAATTTGCCAGGAACCTGAAAGATGTCCAGGCCGCGTACAATCATATAACTGACAATGCTAGACATTTTTTTTGCCGTATAGTGCAGCACTTCCGGCGGCAGTTGACGCGGACAGATCAAGTGAGGCGTGAACAAAGTTGCCAAGTTTTCGGCGGACATCTTATTGCTATTCTCATGCTGAGCCACTGAATGAAGCATTTCAATGATATGGTATAATAGCTCTCGATGGTCTTCGGGCAACAGTAAAAGCAGCAGCTGCATGGAACTGAGCAAATGTTCCGCCTCCTGAGAGCCTACTTTACATGTTTGGGCTTGGCACAGGGGTACAATTTGCAGGTGGGCCGGATAATGAGCATCGGTGAGCAAAGGTTCGGGCAGCTCGGCCAAAAAACTTTTGAATACGGTAGCACAATCGTGGGCAGAGTAACCTGCCAATTCCAGATCCAAGGGCTTGTCCTGCTGTATGTGGGCTCTTAGTTCGTTCTGGCGGGAAACAGCTCCCGTCTTGCGGAACAAACCTTCCTGAATGAGATCTAAATAACGAGCGACAAAAGAAGTTCAAACATTTATCCTTTTACTACACTGATCTTGACCTACTTTTCTCTAGCATAAGAAAATCCTTAAGTTCTTGCAGGTGCATTAAGAAGCCCTGATCGATGGCCGACTGCAACGACTCTGTGGGACTATTGCACACTGATTTAGAGCCGGATGCTGCGCAACCAGTGGGAGCACCAATCTGTCCTAGGCGATGTTTTTTAGAGAGGCGATTCCATTTTTTCATCTTACCCTTGTCCTCGTACACAATTTCATGGCATGGTAAATCAAATCTAAACAAAAAAAAAAAAAAAACAGGGAGAAGAGAGTTAAGGTAAAAGTTTTCAAGTCAGCTGGATGTCACATACTCATCAGTATTTAACTCTAGCTCAAATGAAAGATGCATTCGCACCAGAGACTTATATTTCTCATAATTGCAGCCGCGCATGCGTGTGGCTAAATCGAGGTCATTGCAATCATTTATATTCACGTAGTCCAAGTCCGATTCCATTGTTTAATGAAAGAGGAAGCAGCTGCTGCTGCAGGCAGGAAGCGATGTTTTGATTCGGGCGAGAAAAATAACAACGACTAACTTAACTTCTTTATTAAATCTGTTAACACAAACTTTAACTATTAACTAAGTCATTTTAATTAAAATGCACACTTTAACCATATTTTTACTGGTTTTATTCAAAAAATTAATTGACGACGCGCTTCGACGAAAATATTGAATTGAATTATTGAAAATGACAGGGTTGCAGTTCAACAATAAATCGGTGTTGAAAAATTTGATCGATTCTCCAGCCCTTAAATGTGAGCCGTTGCTGTTTGTCAACACTAATCCAAAAAAGTTTCTAGTGTTTTATAAGATTTTTCTACTTTATAATAAGTTTTTAAAGATTTTAGGGGCAAACCGTATGTGCTGAGTATGTATAGGGCTCACATTTGCCGTATGGTATGCCTAATTGTATTCAAATGTCAACTAATAAAACTGCGGTCCACCCTGAATAAGATGTAGAGTTACCAACCTAAAAATTTTGATCCTCTATTTTTTTAAGACGAAGTCGATAATATATCGATACTTTTTGGGTACTAAAGTATCGTTTGCAACATTGTTTGCCGGCAGTTTCAAAACTGAATGTTAAATACAATTGGTTATTTTGTGATAATTTGAATAAATGCATTTCAACTTACCCATTGAAGAATTTATAAATTCGTGTAATAACCAGCCGGGAACACTCCCATGTGTACAATATTTAAATACCTACCGCAGTCGCATGCCCACAAGACAGAGACCGCTCTTAACTCAAACCTTAGCTTAACTCATTGGCTGGCTTACATAACAGAAAATCAACAGACCAACCGACAGCCATCCCATCAATGTGTGTGCTTCATTTGGCCTGGACCTGAAGCTTAATCTCCGATAAGCGAGTCTCCCAAACTGCACCTACAGCAATAACTAAAACTTGGGTGAGCATACACTGAGAGAAAGCATTGGTTAGCCTCTGTAGCCTTGCTTTTATAGCTGGAACAACAATCTGTGTATCAATAATTTGTTTTTCGGTTTCTTTTTTGTGTTTATTTCTTTGTTTTTTTCCCAGCATTTAAGCACAGATTCGCAGGCGATAGCAGCTCAAGTGTCACACGCCCACATTTTTGGAGCAGTCGATGTCGATGGCTTCGGCTTCAGCTTGGACCCAGGCCATTTGCACATGCGCCACGCCAAGCCAATAAACTGAGGCACACTTTGATCCTTGGTTTCTTTTTTTTTTTTTTTCGAAGGCGGTCGGCACACGCTTCAATTTTTTTTTCTCCTCCTTTTTAGTCGTTCTCCCTTTGCGTCTTGGGCTTTCCTGGTTTTGTTTGCTGGGTTTATGGCCGGTTTGAGAGTCAAGACGATGCACCGACCGACCGAACGCCGGCGGCAATTATCGCGATGTGATAAACAAATATTTTTGCATCTAAGGTAAAGGAGCAAAAGGCGCTTAATTATGAACTTTTTTTTCTCCAAAGGTGGAGGTGGAGGTGGAAATGGAGATGATGCTGGAGATGTATACGCGTGGCCTTACCTCGGCTCTGGCTCTGGCTCTGGCTCTGAGATCCGACTCTGTCCGTGGCTCTTCTGGGAGGTTTTTGGGCTTGGCTCTGGCTCGCTGCCCGCCAGTTGTGGTAATATGCAATTTAGAAGCTTATCTTTAAGTGGATACCAATCAGACTCAAGTAGGTGGAGAATGAATATAAATATTAAATATGGCTCTATTTGAATATGAATTGTATATAAACATATTTTTGGGTGTGCGTGTAAATGATTTGCTGGCGAAATTTGCACGCAAATTAGAAATTTCTACAAACCATAAAAACAAATTAAATTAAAAATCGCCTGAATTTTTAACGTGTTTTAGTACGTTTACTAAAAAAAGGTTTTTTGCAAAAAGGTTTTACAAAATTTAAAAATTAATAGTAAGTTTAAAATAACCTTTAACCATCACAAACATAAATTTATTTCCATTTTAGAAAATACACAAAAAATTGACATTTATTGCAAGAAGGTTTTACAAAATTTTAAAATTAATTTTGTGTTTAAAATACGAACATTTACCAAGGAAACATGAACCAATTAAATTACAGAATTTTAGGCAGTGCTCTGACATTTAGAAGATATTCATAATCTGGGACAAACTTGACAGAAAACGCAAAGATATTTACTCACTTGTACTCACAACGTACATACATATACTCTATACATATGTATGTATATATAGGTAAAGGGTATATTAGAGTCACCATAATAATTTGATCGTTCCAGTTGGATCCTTTATAGATCCTTTGCGGTCTCTATTTATAGGTTCATCTCTCTTAAGTTTCCGTTCTATCATAATATTTGCATACGCTTACGCTTGCTCCCGCTCACAGGGCACACATACATACACACAGACGTATTTGGGGCTCACGCACACACACACACAAACACACACACACACACACACTGAGACCCATAGTAAACGACATTGGCATCGTCTCCAACCAATTGAAAGCAACCAAAATGCAAAAGTGTGTTGTCTCTCCCACAACAAATAAAACGGAGAACAGGTTTCCGATTCCGAGTGAATATTAAATAAGGCCTGTTTCATTAGATTCAAAAGAACTTGCCGCACATGTTGCTGCTGCTGCTGCTGCTCCTACTCGGACTCGGGTTCCGTCTCTGGCTCTCAGTCTCAGTCGTTCCACTTGGTTGAGCAGCTGCTGCTGCTGCTACCAAATACTCTCCCAAGCTCAAGCTGAACCTCTGGGCCGACCAGGCCTGGCTAATGCTAGTGCCTCTGCTTCTGCTTCTGCGCGAAAGGTTTTGCGCGTTTTGGCCTTTATGCAGTCTCAGTTCACAACCTGAGAGAGTCGCGGTCGAGTTCGGGTTTTTTGAAATTGAGTTTCAGTTTTTAGTTGACTTGCGGTTCGTCATCGGCGTGGTTCAGTGTGCCTCTCAGTATCTGTATCTGGTCTCTATGGAGCTCTGTAGGCTTCAATCTCCGGGGTTATAATCATAAATTTTTACATAAAGCTACGCGGTATATAGCCTGCATTTTCCCAAGAGTGTGCTTGTGTTTGTGTGTGTTTCAAATGCTTGTGTCTGAGTGTGTGTGCGAATGTGCTTATTACCTACATATATTACAGTCGAATTTGCTGTGATTAAAAATCTCAGATACGTTTAAGACAAAACGTTAAAGAAAGCATTATCAATCGATCAAAGAAACCAGCCATTTTCCGGCTGCAAGATCAAGTGAAAATCGAGTGAAATATATGTATATATTTTTGCGTAACGCATAACCAAAAATTAAGAATGTGGGACACAAATTTACACATATCCGTCAACGACAACGAATGAGTAGATTTATAGCTGAAACTGTAACTGGGCAGAGAATGCTACCACGGCCAACAACCGACAAAGGGAAGGAAAAAAAAACTAACGGAATAATGCAACATTAAGCAAAATGCTGCTGGCCCTGCTACACAACCAACAACAACAACAACAACATCACCAACAACAACATCAGCAACAACAACACAAACAACAACAGCAACAACAACCTGCCACCGACATCGCCGCTGTGTCGTTGTCGTCGTCGTCGTCGTCGTCATCGTCGTCGCCGTTGCCGTATAAAAATGGAACCCTCATATGATCACGAACATCCACATCATCTGCTAACAAATTACAAGTAATATTTACATTTTTCCCAGGCTACAAAAAAAAAAAATAGAAAAAAATTTTCTCGCTGTTTAATTATATCCAAGCGAAGCCGTAGCGCAGATACATATCTTCCAAGATAATAACCATAATGAAAAATGGAAAAATGCGCTTGTAGTTGTGTGTAGAAATTCTCCGACTGGGGCTTTTCAAGACTTAGTCACACAAATACTAACACAAAGATGCCACGACTAGCGACTGGGGTTGTAAAAGTCTTATATATATATATATACACACACACCTACAATACATATATATGTATAGATATACCACACACTCAAACAGAAACAAACATACATATTACGTCTAGGTATATCTCTGAGAGTTTAGCTTTATTTTTTTTTTCGAAGATCGCTGCCTTCACTTCCCCCCCTTACCCCAAACCCCTACACATAGCATTTGGGGTCAGCGCTGGGCGATGGGGGGGGGGGGTCCACCCGCAGCACTTGCACTTGTATTTGTATCCGCTTTTCGTTTCACTGTGTGAGTTTTTTCTTCTCGTATACATTCGGAATATGTAAATTGTTGGCCGCGAATAATTTAAAAAGAACCGTGTCTTGGGTGTCTTTTTCTTTAGAGTCGACTCCAACTTGAAATTGGTCAAGTGGAAAGTAAACCAGAGAGAACAACAGCAATAACAGCCACAACAACAGCAGGGTGGACAGCAGCAACAGCTTGGGAAAATATATACATATACATATATATAACAAAACTATGTATAAGACTAAACACAACTAAACTAAACGAAGTCAAAGTCTTATTTGAGCCCCGGAGGTCATGCTGTGGGGGGTTCATTAAAAAGATTAACTTCTGATCTAAGCGATTTGATAAACAACTTCTTCTCCTTTTTTATTCCGTCGGTCGAAACGTTAGTTACCGTTCAGCAATTTGTAGAATCTAGCCAAACCCTTAACCTTTTTTTTTTTTTTTGGCGAGAGGAAGAGAGAAAGATATATTCCTGTTTCTGCCTTTTGAGCCGTTTGAGTCAGCACGTGACAAGGCCACCTATGCCAATTCCATTCAATTCAATTGGTTTTGATCTTTTATGCCTCTCAATAAATCAATCGAAGACATTGATAGGCGTGCGCCATATTTCGCTCTAACTCTAACTCCAAAAACTATTCAAACGAAGCATCAAATTTGATGGCCGACCATTTTGCATTGTACATAAGTGGTTGGATTTCCAATCAAATGTGGCAATTAATTAAGATTTTACGAGCGAGTCTTTTGTTTTAAGCTGAACGCAATTTATCAGTTACTGACTTTATATAGCCGTCGGGATTTTCTCCATTTTTAAACGCTCAAGTGTGGGTGTTATAAAACCAAAAACGACATATAAAATATATATACTACATATAATTCAGGCTTCATCACATTACAAAAAGCTCATTAAATTTATAATTACCTTTGTCGGGATATAAAGTTAATGTAATCTCAGTAAATAGAAAAGCTAAAGCTTATACTTGTTGCCGTATGAAAAGCTACATGTGTATATTGGTTATATGGTCGAATGATTTCGATTAAGCAATAACAAAAGCCAAAGGCAAAGCTTCATTAAATAAGTAACTTATGGCGGACATGAGTTAAAGATAGCTCCTAATCAAAAACTTAAAGTTCTTCTAATGTTTCAAGGAAGAACCCATAACAGGACGTGTGCAGGATGCGGGTTTTGGGAGTTCAAATATCAAATGAGAGAAAACTATCTTTGTTTCACGTTCATACAAAAATTATAGCTATTTGGTAGTGTTGATAAACAAACAAATTTTGGCGCTCTACATATCGATGTCGGTATCGGTACGAAGAGAAAATAAAAGCTAGATCCTGCTCTGTCGTAATATGATAGATTAAAATGAAACCAAACAAGGTCAAAATTATTTTTGATATACAAAGCTTAACAACGACTCAAATCATATAGTCAAATCACTTTTAGTTTTATCTCATTAAACTTTGGCATTATTTTTCCATTAATTTTTATCAAATTAATTGATTAACTTTAGACAAAAATTAATATGAAATCAATAATATATATATATTAATTATAAAAAAATGTTAACTCAAATTAACACATAATTGCAAAGACTATGGATTATTAAGTTGATAATAATTCCATAATAGGATCAAAGCAACATCTTTTAATTATAAAGTCTTCCTTACGACTTTACGATTGATGAGTCATGCAAGTCATTCATTTAACATTGGAATCAATTTTTTAAGCTAAGACAGAGCTGCTTAATATATTTATGTGGTTTTCTATAAAAAAATATTAACTTAAATTTTTCCAGGCAGCGGCTCTTACGCTTTACTAGAAAGGTTCTTGTTTTTTATTTTATTTTAACAGCTGGAATTCCCCCACATGTTGTAAATAAATAAATTTTGCTTTCGAAACCAGGAACCGATGATTTTTATGACGTCCAAGCATACCACAAATGTTGATATGTGCATTTAACTTATATTCAGGAAATAGTTGTTTTTTTTTTTTCTTTTGCCTCTAGTCTTTCTTTTAGAACTTGGATTTAACAGTGAGACACCAAGAAATTAGAATGTTTTTAGCCGTAGGTCTTGGCAGCTAATGAAATCAATAATATTGAAAAAAACCCACAACGGAAAATTAATAATAGAGTCAGCAAGTACATTTATGGGATTCTTTTTAATACGGAACTCATTAAAGTAAAACATGGAATGAATCGGATTGCAAACTTTTCACCATGTTCATACAAAGATCTGATCTTAAATTGTGTTCAAAAAAACTTAGTTGTCGGATCTAATAAAATTATACTCCACAGTTCATAAACTATATTTTATGAATATTCTTCATATCGATAGCAGCATTTTGTAGTTTATTGAACAAATTATAAAGTTTTCTCTTTACGAGTTTCTAATCCTAGATGGATGAAACATAAATTTGTACACTTTTAATTATTGAATTGATCACCTAAGCTTATTTAATAACTAAGTGAATATATTAATATGCAGAAAAGACTTTTAATAAAACACCTTAATTATTTATTATTATATTATTTATGTATTTAGTTAAACAGTTATTTTGGCCAATTTTTGGAGTACCCAAAAATAAACGGAGACTATGAGTAGATCCGCAATGACATTAACAGATCTTTCTTTAGGTTTTTTGGCGGTGGAAAAAGCAATGAAAACGTAAAAATAAATAGGACATGTGAATAAAAAGGGATTTAACATTTAACGACACGGATACTGAAAGTTTTGCTCTACATTTTTCATCAAATTAGTTGTAATTCTCAACTAGTTGAAGCAAGTTGACAGATTGGTTTACCATTGAAGTCCTTCAGTCTTTAGTAAAGTCTGCTTTGGTGATGCCAGCTTATTTGCTGGCTAATCCATTATCTTCTCCAAGCTTAGATTGACTCTAAGATGTTAACTATATCGACGAATTTCCCATGATATATGTCAACAAAGCAAACGTGACTCTAATGGATGTTGCCAACTCATCTCATCTTGAAACTGCTCTTTAAAATTATATAGCGAGATTCCGTTGGTAGTTAGTTGGTAGTTGGGACAAGTTTAGTTACATTTTCTTTTGGCTTGTCAACAAGTTAAATACACATCCTAAGTTGGCAAATAAAACTTATGCATATTTATTGTATGAATGTATGTATGTATATATAATTATTGTACTAGTTTATAAAACGCCTTTCAAATGCATGCATATGTGTGTGTATGTGTGTGTTTGTGTGTGTTATGTACATATGTACTTACGATATATGTATGTATGTATGTATTAGATATTTACTAGTACTTGTACTTCCATGCAACGCATATAATTTATAGCCATGCCATTCAACCTGTGCGTGTGTGAGTGTGTGGGTGTTTGTCTCTGTCTGTGTGAGTGTGTGTGTGTGTTCGTGCTTAAATCCATTACATTTTTTGTATCTTTTGTTATTGTTGTTGTTGTTGTCTTCTTTCTGGTGCTGTTGTTGCTCTTAAAATCGCTAGCTAGTGTGAGAACTGGGTCTTCGTTGTTTCTTTGGGCAATAAACCTCATTAATGGAACGAACCTAAAACCCATTGAGATACAGATTTAGTCGATTCAGCTTTACTACTATTCGTGCAGACACACACACACACACACACACACACACACAGAGAGAGAGAGAAAGAGAGAGACTATCAAGCGATGATGGCGGTTTTTAGCTCGTTCGCTTCATTAGTTTAATTATGTATATGGAATTGCACATAAGTAGAGGAATATACATACATACTTATATTCCTATACATATGTATGTGCCAACAACAACATCTCCATCGTGCGTACATGACTTCCCATTCGCTCGAGGCTGGCAGTGAGACAGACAGACAAAGGTACAGCACAGGTAGCTCTCCAAAGTATCTGTTTGGTTCATTAGAGCTAGTTAAGATGGCGGCATCCCGAAGTCGGATGCTGGGCTCTGTTTATGCTTATTGGTCAACAGCACACACACACACACATAGATAGAGAGAGAGCAAAGCGAGAGTAAGAGAGCGAGAGGGTCGGTGGGGTGGGGGGGGGGGGGAGAGGCATGTTATGCATATGTATGCGTAGATGGCGGCTGCGACTGCGTCGTTAAGTTATTCAAGTACATCACACCTGGGCCTTGGCTATGGGGCTCTGCCTGCCTGTTGCCTGCCTTCATGCTGGCTGCTTCAACTGGAACTGAAACTGAAACTGGGAAACTGGCACTGGGCCCACCACAGGTCGTGCTTGGACCCAGACTGGTTTTGTTTTTTTTTTGTTTTCATCTCGTCTTTCTTTTTTGTAAAATAAGCAAAAAGCAAAACTGAAATCTGTTGGAAACAAATGTATTCGGGTTCGGGCGCCTCTCAACCACAGCCACAGCCACAGCTACAGCAGCCAATAGTCTCTGGGTCTGGCAACTGGCAAACTGGCAAATGGAGCAAATGGTGGCAGATGCTGCGGGCTGGCTGCAAGCCACACCCACTGTGGCCGAAAAGATCCAAAATGGCTTTTATTACTGCGTTTACAACTTGCTCAAATATGGCCGCACAAAGAGGCGCCAATTGGCTATAAAAAATTCGCCTTCATTTGTTACACTTCAAATACATTTTCAATTCCAAAATTTATTAGGGTATTTAAAATAATTTGTTCAAGTTCAAACAATGAGAAAACTGCATTTACCCTTAGAAGGTTAAATAAAAGATCTAATAAATAATGATTCAGTATATTTAATTTATTAATTTGGGGTTTGTAAAACACATTCAAAATATTGAAAGTATATCGTTCATACTTTTCGCTTTTAAAGTATTATCGAATAATTATGTGCATGGAAATTCAAAAATTACTTTGAAACATTCTAAAATACTTTTCAATACACTAAAGTCTAAGAACGTCAAGTGATTCTTGAATCATTCTTTTATTTATAAATAGATTTACTTAAGTAAGATTTGAAAAATACTTCGAACAATAACTTCTCAGAAAAATCAAAAGTATTTTTGATGCATTCTACCAAAAAGTGTTTAACATTTGTTTATTGAACTTGTAATTTTTTCCAACTGATAAGTCAACTTCATCAAAACTCAATAACTCAAACTGGCCAAAATTGTTTTGTTTTTTCAGTAGTCTTACACAATTTCTTATTCTTCATTGTGAAATAGTTTTGTCAAGTTTTATTTATTAAATATATTACAGAAGGGAGATATATCCGGTAAACCAATATGCTGGATTCAGTTTAATTGATTAATATAGGAATATTTTCTATTTCAATTTGTGTTTTACAGCCAATGTAAATCCTATCTAATTATGGAAATATTCAAATGAAAGCTTAAAGGGATTCTAGTTCTCGATAAATTCTCTATGAAAAACTTTACAAGTCAAAGTATATTTTTTCTAAATCAATGTTATATATCCTTCTGAATTGGTAGATCAATTAAAAGAGATGGATTGATGTAGATTGTTGGTGGGATCGACTAGAAATTTGACCTTAAAAATACAACAACTTGGTTTGCATATCCGCCCAAAGATCTCAAATATTTCAATTCTTATTATCATTCTGTTTAAATTTCCAAGTTATATATAAGCACATTATGTCTTCATTCCAAACAAAGACGATCTATGCCCTTTTTTTTGTGTTTTTCCTAGATCTTGAAAGTTTTGAACGGCTACCATTACCAAATTTGGTATCTACTTGGACTTCAAGGAATCTCTTATTAGGAAATAGATTTAATAATTGTTATTCTTAGGCCACTGCCAAGATGACTTTATTGGTTTATTCGATTCGGACAGAATGGAGATTTAGCACAAAATATTGAAAAATATAGATTAAGGAAAATGTCACCAAGCCGACACCGACACAGCCGCCACCATTGCCGGTTGGGACAACTCGACTTGCCATTGTCTAATATCCAAAAAGGGGGAAAGGTAAGGGTGAGGGTGAGGGTGAGGGAGAGGCAAGGGAATAGGGACAGTACCAAGCTACGAGTTCGACTTTAAAAGGCTGTCCTGAGCAGCGCGACCGAGCGTCACATGAATCACAATATGCTAAAGCGCCTGACACTCTCCAGATCAATGCGGCTCCTGAATGAAGCTTGTTAAAAAAGGTAGGCAAAGTCAAAGGCAGGAGTTGCCTACTTTGTGGTGACCCCCCCTTACCACTCTTCTTCACTTGCTTCCCCTAGTGGTCTACACCGCGTCGTACCGAAAACATCAGTTGCAATCGCAATGGTAGGCAGAGGCAGAGGCAGAGGCAGAGGCTGAGGCATAGGCACCACCACCAGCACCACCACCAGAGTTGTCGTTGTCGTAAACAAAGCGGACATTCAGTACTTGGACTGGACTGGACAATGGACAGTGGCCATCGGGCTGAAGGTAGAACGACAAGCAGCAAGCAGCAGACCAAGAGCAGGCCGCAATGTGGAATATGTGGCATTTTGCAAAGATGTTGACATTTTGCGCGCATAAAAATGCCAACTTACCGGCCACTGTATGTGTCCTATTTTAAAATCAAAATCAGGGCCATGGCTAAGCCAGAGCTAAAGCCAAGTTAAGCCAAACTCAGAGTCGGAGTCGGAGTCGGAGTCAGAGACAGCGACAGAGTCAGCTTCGTCGTCGTCGTCGTCATCGTCGTCGTCGTGCATCGTGAGCGGAACCCTAAACGCTTAGGATAAAGCAAGCCGAGCAAGAGTTTCAAACCGAAACGAAGAGACCGCAACCGAGACCGAGACCGAAACCGGGACCGGGACAGTGACAGTTGGGACAGGCCAGGACGGTATAATTTTGTGTAGCATCGATCGATGCCGGGGCGAAGTATTTAGCGGCAGCCGGCAACCGAATATCAAAAACCCTCAATAAATTATCCAGACTTCAGCTTTTGCTGGGGTTGCGGCCGCTGCTGCGACGGACTAAAAATTTGCAACTTTGGCGGCGGCGGCAGCGGCGGCATTGTTGGGGCTTGTGAAGAAAGTCCAAGTTGTCGAAACTAGAGCGCCTAGTTGGGGCCACGGACAGGGCGAGAGAAGACCAAAAACTAAACAATTAGGCCCAGTTCTTGTAGGTAGGCAAAAGAGTTGCTGCCTCAGTCTCTCAGTCTCAGTCGCAGTCACAGTTGCAGTCGATGTCTCAGTCGGAGTTGGAGTTGGAGTTGGAATCGGAGTCGGAGAATTCGAGGCACACAATAGACCAAAAGTGTAGTGGGCAGCAATAAATTCAAACGGTAACAAATCGAACGCACGGCATGGCGTGCCATGGCAAAGTCAAGATGAAAAGGGGACGAGGCGGAGGTCTCTCTGGTATACCAAAAGGTTTAGCCCATTTTGCGGGAGCTTTGGGCAATATTTAAACTTGTCTTTCGGGGCCTTGGGGCCCTTACATTGCTGCCTGTTGCTGACTGTTGCTGCTGTTGCTCTTGCTTTTGCTTCTCCTGCCTGAATTCTTGGAAGGCGAATTACTTTGAAATGTGTCGATATGTCGCAGGTTTTAAAAGTTATGCATAAAGGGTAACAGAGGACCAGACTTTGGCCCAAGTTGTCCACCTTCTGTTCCCTACGACTGACTCCCTACTACCAGCTACGGCCAACTACAGATTCAGTGGTCCAACTCCAGCTTCTTTGCTTACTCCCCGAGATCGAGTCTCTGTGTGTGTGAGACTCTCTGCGACCCGATCCGACGGTGGCTTGTCGGCGCTCTTTCTTTGATAATACAATAGCTGCACGCGCCCAATTTACATTTATGTCCACTGACATTAAGCAGCGCAACGATGCAAGGAGCCGAGCTTTGCCAGAACCCAGTTTTCGGTTTCTGTCTCTTCGGTGTCTGGCCTGAGCTTGGTCCTGAGCCTAAGCCTGGGCCTGGACCTGGGGCTTGAATGCAAAGTTCTCGGTTTTTTGTTATGCGTATTTTGCCCAGGTTGTTGCAAAAATTGTCAGCCGTGTATTTAGCA
The DNA here is from genome assembly GCA_024703675.1 of Drosophila nebulosa. Classification (NCBI taxonomy): domain Eukaryota; kingdom Metazoa; phylum Arthropoda; class Insecta; order Diptera; family Drosophilidae; genus Drosophila; species Drosophila nebulosa. Next base: position 6,345,180 of record CM045725.1, on the reverse strand, counting down.
GCCCTTTTAAATATCATTATAAAGAAACGATGGCGGTCATTTAAACGTTTTTTTTTCTCTTAGCTTTGCTTGTTGCGTCTTCCCGTCGGCGGGACGTAATTTTTTACAGTAGCCCCAAATGAGAAGAACACTGATCATGAATGTGTTGAAACAAGAGAGATCACAGATGATCTGATTAAGAAATCGTATCTAAGACATTAAGTTAAGTGGAACAGACGATTCAAGGATGTTGGCAAAGCATTTTACATACACTTTAGGCCAATATCTCACGACTCAGTTAACTAATTGCTCCTTTTCACGTAAATTGTTTTGTTCTTTCAACAGAAGAAGAATGTTTGCAAATTTACATGATGAAACAACACCTTGTTCAGCTTATCCTTTTCTCATTGACATTCAAAAAATTCATCTTTTTTACGAGTGTGTGATATGAATTTATGATTCAATTTTCGTGGAGTTCTTTTTATAAGATTTTTTTTTTTAAACTTTCTCAAAGCAGCTTGCATCTAGTATCCGGAGAGTAGGAATTCTGAGTTATGCAGTTAAAATGCATTGAAAATTTAAGTGTGTTTAATTGTGGGAACTAAATTACACTGAGCTAAAACAATTGTTCTGAGGTTTTTGAATTTGTTGTCTCTAAATTGTTACACTATTTAGCAGCATAAGCACTTTTCCAATTTCACATTTGTACATATTTATATCTCTGCTTGTTTCAATGGCTTCTTATTTCACCTCATCTCATTCTTATTCCATCTAAATAGTGAATAAGTTTCTATCGCTCCAAACGTCTAATTCTCAGCGCAAGAAGCAAGCATCTGGCATCGAATTCTTTCAATTCTCAGCGCAAAAAGCACATGATCTATGGTTTTTCTATATAAACATAAATTTAGGGCACAAAAAACGAGCTTTTGATTATAAAATATCAACCTTGATATAATGAAGAGCCGCAATACTGTTAACAAGCCTGGCAAAGATTAGTTCACTATTTTCAGTTTCGACTGTAGTTACTTTTATTATTTTGTATACCCAGAATTGTCTTTTTCATCTACAATAATATAAAATATCAAATTGTTAAATATAAATATCCCTTAAAATGACTGGATTAAACAAATTTCTTTCTAATTTACAATCGATCGCACTCTGGTCTTGTTTTTCTCTGCTCACTTGAAATGACTTTGAAATTATATATGTAGTTCTCGAGAAACCCGATCAATCCAATACCAAAACAACTTATTTTATTTATGAGGTTTTTATAGCAAAGGTCCAACTTGTCTTAGACATGTCTTCTTCACAATTTGTTGAATTTGGTTACATATTTTGCGATATTTTGATGTAGAAGTAATTAATTTAAAATTCCTGCATGTCCTGTTCCGAAAAAATTTAATTAAAGAAATTCCCTAAGCCTTGGTATCGGTAGGTAGAAAATTCTTGCAACCCAAAAGTCTTGGAATTTTAATTAAAATTGGATGATCAACATTATATAAATACGCAATAAGCTTTATTTTGTAGCTCTTTAAATTAAAAAAATATAAATTTCACTTAATTGCTCATTTAAATTCTAGAGTTTATCAAAATTATTAATTAGTGAACTTATTTCACATGTTTTCTTTCTGGGATTCAACTATTATTAGGTCATATTTTGTTTAGAAAGGTTTGAATGAAATTATATCAATTTCATATGGTCTGTAACTTGGAAGAGAACTGAAATTATGCCACACAAAACTTAAGAAATCATTACCAGTTCTTCAAAAATATTAAGAGGCCAACAATTCAGACCACAAATGTAAAAGGTTTTATTGGAAAGTTTGAATCTTCATCTAAGCGGTAACCGAAAGGGAGTACTCTCTTGTGGCCTTTAAGTTGTTTATAAATATTTAAAGAATCTTTTGAGGGGAAAATCTGAAAGAAGGAACTTATGGCTAACTTCATATATAAAAAACTGGCCAAGAACCATTTCGTTTGTAGACAATATTGGTAATCTGTTGCATTTATAATTTCAGTACAAAGAAGTATCCGCATGTCTCCCGCACGCCGGAATATAGTCACTCCACAGGAGGCAGCGACTATGCAGAACATGGCGGATATCTGGCAGATGGAAGATTGTTGCATGAAAGCGCCAGCGATGGCATCTATCATGTGCGCCAGGGAAGCGAACACTCTTCCCCCAGCCTCCATTCGCCAGCCATACAGAGCGCCACCTATGAGAACGAGCACTCCATGACCGAGGCAGTGCTTGCCGTGCACAGCCACTCACACTCCCCCATGTCACCCATGGTGTCCGTAGCCAGTGGAAGTGGTTACGTTGGCGCCGGTGGTGGCAATGGCAACTCTTCGCTTATAAGCACTAATATCCCGTTGCTGGGTAGCGGGGGAAGTGCGGTGCTCAATAAGTTTCTCTCCCATCCGCATGCCAGCATGGTGAGTGTGGGGGCGAGTGCTGGCGGCTTGGAGGATCCCATCGAGCCATCTGGCATGTGGAGCTATGACTACAAGGGCGACTTGTGTGCCCCAAACTGTGGCTATTTGGAGCGGCACAAGGCCGTCATGGCACCAAGCGATTTGAAGTACAGGCCAGCCGGTAGTCAGTCAAAAAGTGCCAAAGAGTCGCGCATTCGCCGGCCTATGAACGCGTTTATGGTGTGGGCCAAGATTGAGCGTAAGAAGCTGGCCGATGAGAATCCCGATCTACACAATGCGGATCTTAGCAAGATGTTGGGTAAGTGCACCACTTAAGTACACACATTTGGTTCTCTCTCACTGACCCTTTTGAATTTCCAGGTAAGAAATGGCGTTCCCTGACGCCGCAAGATCGACGACCGTATGTGGAGGAGGCGGAACGTCTGCGTGTCATTCATATGACAGAGCATCCCAATTACAAGTACAGACCGAGACGACGAAAACAGTCAAAACTGCGCACCATGCAACCAGGAGGATCAGGAGCGGGATCGGGTGCTGCAAGCAAAGAGCAGAGTGAGACACCACCGAGTGCAGTGGGCAAATCCACCCCAAAGTTGTCGACGCCACCTTTGGGAACGGTGAACTCCAACTACAATACACCCACCGACGAGAGCACCTGCAATTCGACACAACAGAATCCGAGCCAATCCAGCGGTGGAGCCCATTACGAGCAGCCACTGAAATCCACATACTCACCCAGCTCAGTGGATTGCTATAGCAATGCCGACAGTTCGGAGCAAATCGAATCCCTGGCCCTGCTCAGCGAATCCTCTCCCACGCCGACAGCTAGTGGCAATTATGACAACTCATTGTTACTGAAGAAACTAACGAAACCGGCGCCATCGAGTCGTGGAGCCAAAGCACGCAACGAGAAACTTGCCAAGGCCGAGGATAAAACCAAGATACAACCAGGAATGTATGCTTCATATCCACTGGCACCCACATCGGTGGCTGTGGTGGCGGCTAGGGGAATGTATGTGACCTGCAATAATCGAGGACTACTTGATCATGGACACTCTGTGAAGGGGACCTTCTATCCGCCAGTATCTGTGGCCAATTCCGAGGACGAAGTCAACTCTTCCATGCGCAATCCTGTGCTCCAACAACATTGCAACACAATGGTGTCCACTGCTCCTTCCGTTTCCAGCGAGCTGAGCAGCTATACGACCAGCCTGGCGGACAATTGCGGCACTTTGCTCGGATCCAATGATTATCTATCGAACGCAAGTGCCTATGGCATGCAATATGAGGATTTTCTGCGTTATCAAAACAACGAATTAGACTACAAGGAAACGGCTACACAGGGGAGTAGTTCCATTTCGCCTAGCCAGAAGTGCCTTAAATACCCGGATACAAATCAAAACTACGATGACTACGAGGCAGAAGCCTACAACAATGCCATGCTACTATCGGCGACGGCACCTCCAGCAAGTGGAGGATACTACTCACAGTTACCGTACGCTCCGACAGGATTGGCAGCTTTCCCTCTACAAATTGCAGTACCCTTTCAGCAGAGTCCGGCCGCAGCCTATGGACAGACAATGCAAAGTGGTTACTTGCATTACGGCAACTATGGAGGATACGATGGGATGTCCCAGCAACATCAGCCGCAACCGCAGCCGCAGCAACAGCAACAACAGCCACAACCACAGCCGCCTCCCCCGCCCATACAGACAGTCACTTCGATGCAACAGCAACAGCAACATCAGCAGCAGACTTCATCGCATCCGCATCCGCATCCGCATCCGCATGCACATGCACATCATCATTTTCCAGCAGCCAACGAGATGCTGTTCGAGCAACAACAGCGCAAGGATGATGAGATTAGTAATATATTGGCTGGCGTGCGAAAGACCTGTTATAGCAATTAACCTGGATGGAAGAAACCTTGAACGGGGTTGCCACATCACGTTGACCACGTTTCGATCTATAAAATTGTACAATGTTTAGATATTTGACCAGAATAAAGATTATCTGTAAGTAATCGAATGTGGATGGCATCTTTTTTGACAGTTGATTATGTTCCATTTTGAAGGATACCCGATACACAACATCTTGGAGTCTGCGCAGTGGACCAAAGGGTCCACATCTACGCACCACATCACTGTATGTTCTGGTGTGTAAAACTTTTCTTTTCTCGTTCGCTGTGTTGAAGGATTTTCATGTTACATAAAAAATATTCTTTAAACTAATTTCTTATAGTAATTTCTATAAAAATTTTTCACATTTTCGGTCAGTTGAATGGGCAAAAGGATGTGCAAGTATTATTTGATAATCGCCAAATGAATCATCCCGAAATTGAAACGAAATTCCAATTTTGTTTTAGATTATTATTTTTGTTATTAGTCTAAATCCGAGTGAAAGCAAATTGAAATTGTGGAAACAAAATCGATAAACTTCAGCCCATATAAGAGAGAGAGTCTAGCATCGAATCGCCGCAGCTGCCGCCGCCATCTTCACCCAAATCCACCCAAATCCACCCAAATCCACCCAAACCACCCACCACCATCATCTGTAATATTTATATAGAGTGTTAGTTGAAGCCACAACCATGTCATTCATAGCCAAATTGAAAGCCACACCATTGCCTCCATTGAAGAACATACTCAATGTTGCCGTTCAGACGGCCAGACAGCATATTCCAGAGCGTAAGGACTACGAGCAGCCACCGGGAAGTATACCACAGCCACAGCAGTCTCAGTCCCATCATCATCAGAAGGCCATGGAGCTGGGCAATGACCAAGAACCATCCACAGAGATGAGCTCAAATCCATTCAGAAATGCAGGCAATTGGTCGACAGAAGAAGATGGTGGAGGGGATTGTAAGACAGAATATCAGAGCACATCTTTCAATGAGTATGATGGACGCTACCAGCAAACCGATGGCTTCAGGTCTGTCTCCCGTCTACAAACTAGTCCCAATTATCCGTGTAAATGCCATTTCATTTATTTGGTTTCTTTCAGGCAAGGCAGCATTGCCTCCGAGGGAAGCTCATTCGTTTGCGAGGGTGAAGGTGGCGGCGGCTCCAAAATCGACGAATTTCAGGCTGCCTGGAATGTGACAAATGCCATCCAGGGTATGTTCATTGTTTCACTGCCATTTGCGGTCTTGCATGGTGGTTACTGGGCCATTGTGGCCATGGTCGGCATTGCACATATCTGTTGCTATACGGGCAAAGTGCTGGTGCAGTGCCTCTACGAACCGGATCCTGCCACTGGTCAGATGGTCCGTGTGCGGGATAGCTATGTGGCCATAGCCAAGGTCTGCTTTGGCCCCAAATTGGGTGCTCGGGCAGTAAGCATTGCCCAGCTGATTGAGCTACTGATGACCTGTATCCTGTATGTGGTGGTTTGCGGAGATCTACTGGCTGGCACTTATCCGCAGGGATCCTTCGATTCCCGCTCATGGATGCTGTTCATTGGCATATTCTTGCTACCCATGGGCTTCCTGAAGTCCCTAAAAATGGTCTCCACACTGTCCTTCTGGTGCACAATGTCGCACATAGTGATAAATGCGGTTATTTTGGGGTATTGTCTTCTACAAATCGGTGACTGGGGATGGTCCAAGGTTCGGTTTAGCATCGACATGGAAAACTTTCCCATATCTCTGGGCGTGATTGTTTTCTCGTACACATCGCAGATCTTTCTGCCCACACTGGAGGGCAACATGATCGATAGGTCCAAGTTCAATTGGATGTTGGACTGGTCGCATATAGCCGCCGCTGTTTTCAAGGCCGGATTTGGCTACATCTGCTTTTTGACTTTCCAGAACGATACACAGCAAGTGATCACCAATAATTTACACTCGCAGGGCTTTAAAGGCATGGTCAACTTTTTCCTTGTGATCAAAGCTATACTTAGCTACCCCTTGCCATACTATGCTGCCTGTGAGCTGCTCGAACGTAACTTCTTCCGGGGTCCACCGAAGACCCGATTTCCTACAATTTGGAATCTAGATGGCGAACTAAAGGTTTGGGGTCTGGGCTTTCGGGTGGGTGTCATTGTGACAACAATTTTAATGGCAATTTTTATACCCCACTTTTCGATACTAATGGGATTCATTGGTAGCTTCACGGGCACTATGCTGAGTTTTATTTGGCCCTGCTACTTTCACATTAAGATCAAGGGACATCTGTTAGATCAGAAGGAAATAGCAAAAGACTACCTCATTATAGGGCTGGGTGTCCTCTTCGGTGTCATTGGCATCTACGATTCGGGCAATGCCCTGATTAATGCTTTCGAAATCGGTCTTCCATTCTAAACTAAATAAGTACTAAGTATGTAACCGTGTCATTTGGCCATAAACAAACAAAAGTCTTCCAAACTAGCATATGGCCAATATTGAATGCAGGTGCATCCAAAAGCAACACAATAATAATAGTCTATAAGAATAATGCAACGCAAGTCTTCCAAATAATTGCAAACAAAATGTCTTCCAAACAAATATAATATACAACTAGTTTAAGGAAATCAACAAAATATACATATATATATACATACATACATATATATGAAAGAGAAATATTTATGGTATTAATGCGTATTATAATATTTAGAAAATTTAATTTAACTTTATGAAATATAAAACGAACAGGAAAAAAAGCAAAAGCAAAAATAAAAAGTCATAAACTGCGAAATGTAATACATACATAGATAGAACACATTGTTTGTTACCTATATACCTATACCTTAAAACGACACTAGCATCTTTTGAAACTCTCAATAAAGACGTCATCTCCAGTTGATCCAAGTCATTTTTGATTGTTTTAAAAAAATATAACTTTATTCGTTAATGTTAGGTTTCGTATAAAATATATATATATGTATAAAGTATTGTCATGGAAATGTGGGATATGCATTAGTGAAGGCAAAAATATGTTTTTTATTGGACTGTTGTTTGTTTATTTACTTAGTTAGTTTGAGGTCTTAAAGAACTTGTGGTCTTGAGTGCTTCTGGTATGTTGGAATGCACCTTGTTTGATCTTATGCACGGCACACGATGTGCTTGGGGCAGTGATGTATTCGCTTTTATAGAGACTGGAGCCAGTGAATTTATCATTGCCCAGACTAATGGACGATTGATTTCCACGTCGAGTTGTAGTTACACGCTCGGTATGACCATGAACGGAATATGAGGGAAAATCTACACTGCTGCTCGAGACATGATGATGGCTGCTACGATTGCGATGTCCTGTCAAATGGGTACCTCCGTGACCGTGATGCGATGGAGATGAAAAATCGATTCCACCGCTTGAAACGTGACTTCTTGTGATAGTCGATCTTTCAACGTTTGACTTACTATCGCTTCCACCTCCAGATATGATGCGGGACATTGATGAAGAGGTATCCTTTACGTTCTCCTTGTGCACACTGCAGCTACGTCGTTCAGTTGAAAAGCTGTCGGTTTCACGATTTTGACGATGCATGCTGCTGTAACTCTGGCGGTCACTTCCATGAATGGAAGTACTTGAAGGCTGCTCATGGAGATTTAGTATACTCTTGCGATGCATTTTTCCATTGGAAGATAGGCTGCTGCTGTTTATTGCATTCGACTCGCTTGAAATGTTCTTGCGATGAAATACTGAGTTTGAAAAATCTGCTTCGGAAGATAGCTCACTCTTGCGGTGATGGAAGTGCTTGGAAGAGCCGACCTGTGTGGTAGAGCTGCCTATTCCGATATTGCTTCCTGATACTACACGAGTTGTCGAGTTATTTACGACATTATTAGAAGCTTGATTTTCCGAAATAATGCGTTGGGACGAAGATGTGACATCAGTGACATTGCCTGTTACAGTTCTTCCAGATAATACACGGTTTGTCGAATCATTTGTCGTGTTGCTGGCACTTGTATGAAGGGCTCTAGTTGACGCTTCCGATCCTGTAATTTTCTCCTTATTCACGGCCGTATTTTCAATAATATTGTGAGTTTTTTGCACCGATGTGGATTCTTTGTGTACACTTTGATTCTTTTCAATGTTTGTCGTTGTAGTGTTCTTGGCTACATTTTCGATTACATTTATTTTTGCTGGTCTGCGTACATATTCAGTTTCAGGCTCCTTCTTGTGGCGACCGCCCACTACCGTAGTTACCTTCTTAGTTGAGACTACAATTAGACCGTCAACGGGATTCTGGCTATTTGAGTCAACTTGTTTGATTGCATCCTTTCCAGAGACAAAGTTCATTTGATTTGTCGTCTTAAGAATGGTGGTGTCACTGCCCAAAGTAATTGATGAACTATTGTGTTTGTATTTTTGGGTGCGTTGCACTCTATCCACAGCAGTATTTTTGGTCGAAGTTTTATAATCTTCTTTTCTGGTCACTGTCATGGAGCCTTCTAGTTTTAAATTGTCGACGGGGCGCTTTGGTGTTTCCCTTCGGGTTGTCTCCCGCAATACACTGCTGTCCGTTTCGGTTTTTTCAGTTCTTCTGTAAAACTCTCCTTCTGGCTTTAGATTGTCCTTCGGTTTTTTTTGAACTGGTCTCTCAGCAGGTTTATATGGTGTTTTGTCGGGCTTAAAGAATTCACCCTCGACTTTTAGATTGTCGATTGGTTTCACCTGGTCGGGTCTTTTAACTTGATGATACTCTTCCTTTTGTATGAACGTCATTTCACCTTCGGTTTTCAAGTTATCCTTTCTAATGACAGTTTTTACCCTCTCTCCCGGTTTAAAGGTAGTTTTTTCCGGAATAGACATTTCTCCCTCTGGTTTTAAATTGTCTTGGGGCTTTTTCTGCACTGGCCTTTCTCCAGGCGTGAAGCTTGATTTCTCAGGTGTGTAAAATTCGCCTTCAACTTTTAAGTTATCCTTATGTTTTACCACAGTAACTCGCTCACCAGGTTGATATTTTGGTTTTTCAATAGTACAAAACGAACCCTCGGGTTTCAGATTGTCACTTGGTTTTATTTGCTGCGGTCTCTTTACATACTGATACTCCTCTTTCACCGTAAAAGTCATTTCGCCTTCAGTATGAAGGTTATCCTTTCTAATAATTTTTTCAGATTTTTCAGCTGGTTTGTAAACTGACTTTTTGGGAGTAACAAATTCTCCTTCAGGTTTTAAATTATCCAATGGTTTTTTCTGAGCAGGTCTTTCAGCTGGTCTAAATCCTGGCTTGTCTGGAGCGTAAAATTCACCCTCGGGTCGTAGATTATCCTCGTGCCTGACTTGAGACGGTCTTTCACCGGGTTTATATTTCGGCTTTTCTGGGCTGTAGAATTGACCTTCTGGTTTCAAGTTATCCGTGGGCTTGACTTGTTCAGGACGAATGACATATTGGTATTCTTCTCTTTCAATGAAAGTCATTTCACCTTCAGTGCGTAGGTTATCCTTTCTGATTACCTTTTGCGTTTTTTCTGCAGGTTTGAAAACTTGTTTCTCAGGAGTCACAAATTCTCCCTCAGACTTAAGATTATCCACTGGTTTCTTCTGAACAGGTCTTTCAGCTGGCCTAAATCCTGGTTTCTCCGGTGTGTAGAACTCGCCCTCAGGTCGGAGATTATCCTCTGGTCTTACTTGAGATGGTCTTTCACCAGGCTTGTATTTCGGTTTCTCCGGACTGTAGAATTCACCTTCAGGTCTCAAATTGTCCTCAGGCTTTTTCTGAACAGGACGCTCAGCAGGTTTGAAACCAGGTTTCTCTGGAGTATAAAATTCTCCCTCGGGACGAAGATTATCCTCTGGCCTAACCTGGGAGGGCCTTTCACCTGGCTTATATTTCGGTTTCTCCGGGCTGTAGAATTCACCTTCTGGTTTCAAGTTATCCGTGGGCTTGACTTGTTCAGGGCGAATGACATATTGGTATTCTTCTCTTTCAGTGAAAGTCATTTCACCTTCAGTGCGTAGATTATCCTTTCTGATTATTTTCTCCGTTTTTTCTGCCGGTTTGAAAACTTGTCTCTCAGGAGTCACAAATTCTCCCTCAGGTCTAAGATTATCCACTGGTTTCTTCTGAACAGGTCTTTCAGCTGGCCTAAATCCTGGTTTCTCCGGTGTGTAGAACTCGCCCTCAGGTCGGAGATTATCCTCTGGTCTTACTTGAGATGGTCTTTCACCAGGCTTGTATTTCGGTTTCTCCGGACTGTAGAATTCACCTTCAGGTCTCAAATTGTCCTCAGGCTTTTTCTGAACAGGACGCTCAGCAGGTTTGAAACCAGGTTTCTCTGGAGTGTAGAACTCGCCCTCAGGTCGGAGATTATCCTCTGGTCTTACTTGAGATGGTCTTTCACCAGGCTTGTATTTCGGTTTCTCCGGACTGTAGAATTCACCTTCAGGTCTCAAATTGTCCTCAGGCTTTTTCTGAACAGGACGCTCAACAGGTTTGAAACCAGGTTTCTCTGGAGTGTAGAACTCGCCCTCTGGTCGGAGATTATCCTCTGGTCTTACTTGAGATGGTCTTTCACCAGGCTTGTATTTCGGTTTCTCCGGGCTGTAGAATTCACCTTCAGGTCTCAAATTGTCCTCAGGCTTCTTCTGAACAGGACGCTCAGCAGGTTTAAAACCAGGTTTCTCTGGAGTGTAGAACTCTCCCTCTGGTCGGAGATTATCCTCTGGTCTTACTTGAGATGGTCTTTCACCAGGCTTGTATTTTGGTTTCTCCGGGCTGTAGAATTCACCTTCTGGTTTCAAGTTATCCGTGGGCTTGACTTGTTCAGGGCGAATGACATATTGGTATTCTTCTCTTTCAGTGAAAGTCATTTCACCTTCAGTGCGTAGGTTATCCTTTCTGATTATTTTCTCCGTTTTTTCTGCCGGTTTGAAAACTTGTCTCTCAGGAGTCACAAATTCTCCCTCAGGTCTAAGATTATCCACTGGTTTCTTCTGAACAGGTCTTTCAGCTGGCCTAAATCCTGGTTTCTCCGGTGTGTAGAACTCGCCCTCAGGTCGGAGATTATCCTCTGGTCTTACTTGAGATGGTCTTTCACCAGGCTTGTATTTCGGTTTCTCCGGACTGTAGAATTCACCTTCAGGTCTCAAATTGTCCTCAGGCTTCTTCTGAACAGGACGCTCAGCAGGTTTGAAACCAGGTTTCTCTGGAGTGTAGAACTCTCCCTCTGGTCGGAGATTATCCTCTGGTCTTACTTGAGATGGTCTTTCACCAGGCTTGTATTTCGGTTTCTCCGGACTGTAGAATTCACCTTCAGGTCTCAAATTGTCCTCAGGCTTCTTCTGAACAGGACGCTCAGCAGGTTTGAAACCAGGTTTCTCTGGAGTGTAGAACTCTCCCTCTGGTCGGAGATTATCCTCTGGTCTTACTTGAGATGGTCTTTCACCAGGCTTGTATTTCGGTTTCTCCGGGCTGTAGAATTCACCTTCTGGTTTCAAGTTATCTGTGGGCTTGACTTGTTCAGGGCGAATGACATATTGGTATTCTTCTCTTTCAGTGAAAGTCATTTCACCTTCAGTGCGTAGATTATCCTTTCTGATTATTTTCTCCGTTTTTTCTGCCGGTTTGAAAACTTGTCTCTCAGGAGTCACAAATTCTCCCTCAGGTCTAAGATTATCCACTGGTTTCTTCTGAACAGGTCTTTCAGCTGGCCTAAATCCTGGTTTCTCCGGTGTGTAGAACTCGCCCTCAGGTCGGAGATTATCCTCTGGTCTCACTTGAGATGGTCTTTCACCAGGCTTGTATTTCGGTTTCTCCGGACTGTAGAATTCCCCTTCAGGTCTCAAATTGTCCTCAGGCTTCTTCTGAACAGGACGCTCAGCAGGTTTAAAACCAGGTTTCTCTGGAGTGTAGAACTCTCCCTCTGGTCGGAGATTATCCTCTGGTCTTACTTGAGATGGTCTTTCACCAGGCTTGTATTTTGGTTTCTCCGGGCTGTAGAATTCACCTTCTGGTTTCAAGTTATCCGTGGGCTTGACTTGTTCAGGGCGAATGACATATTGGTATTCTTCTCTTTCAGTGAAAGTCATTTCACCTTCAGTGCGTAGGTTATCCTTTCTGATTATTTTCTCCGTTTTTTCTGCCGGTTTGAAAACTTGTCTCTCAGGAGTCACAAATTCTCCCTCAGGTCTAAGATTATCCACTGGTTTCTTCTGAACAGGTCTTTCAGCTGGCCTAAATCCTGGTTTCTCTGGAGTGTAGAACTCTCCCTCTGGTCGAAGATTATCCTCTGGTCTTACTTGAGATGGTCTTTCACCAGGCTTGTATTTCGGTTTCTCCGGACTGTAGAATTCCCCTTCAGGTCTTAAATTGTCCTCAGGCTTCTTCTGAACAGGACGCTCAGCAGGTTTGAAACCAGGTTTCTCTGGAGTGTAGAACTCTCCCTCTGGTCGGAGATTATCCTCTGGTCTTACTTGAGATGGTCTTTCACCAGGCTTGTATTTCGGTTTCTCCGGACTGTAGAATTCCCCTTCAGGTCTTAAATTGTCCTCAGGCTTCTTCTGAACAGGTCGCTCAGCAGGTTTGAAACCAGGTTTCTCTGGAGTGTAGAACTCTCCCTCTGGTCGGAGATTATCCTCTGGTCTTACTTGAGATGGTCTTTCACCAGGCTTGTATTTCGGTTTCTCCGGACTGTAGAATTCACCTTCAGGTCTCAAATTGTCCTCAGGCTTTTTCTGAACAGGACGCTCAGCAGGTTTGAAACCAGGTTTCTCTGGAGTGTAGAACTCGCCCTCTGGTCGGAGATTATCCTCTGGTCTTACTTGAGAAGGTCTTTCACCAGGCTTGTATTTCGGTTTCTCCGGGCTGTAGAATTCACCTTCTGGTTTCAAGTTATCTGTGGGCTTGACTTGTTCAGGGCGAATGACATATTGGTATTCTTCTCTTTCAGTGAAAGTCATTTCACCTTCAGTGCGTAGGTTATCCTTTCTGATTATTTTCTCCGTTTTTTCTGCCGGTTTGAAAACTTGTCTCTCAGGAGTCACAAATTCTCCCTCAGGTCTAAGATTATCCACTGGTTTCTTCTGAACAGGTCTTTCAGCTGGCCTAAATCCTGGTTTCTCCGGTGTGTAGAACTCGCCCTCAGGTCGGAGATTATCCTCTGGTCTTACTTGAGATGGTCTTTCACCAGGCTTGTATTTCGGTTTCTCCGGACTGTAGAATTCCCCTTCAGGTCTTAAATTGTCCTCAGGCTTCTTCTGAACAGGTCGCTCAGCAGGTTTGAAACCAGGTTTCTCTGGAGTGTAGAACTCTCCCTCTGGTCGGAGATTATCCTCTGGTCTTACTTGAGATGGTCTTTCACCAGGCTTGTATTTCGGTTTCTCCGGACTGTAGAAATCACCTTCAGGTCTCAAATTGTCCTCAGGCTTCTTCTGAACAGGACGCTCAGCAGGTTTGAAACCAGGTTTCTCTGGAGTGTAGAACTCTCCCTCTGGTCGGAGATTATCCTCTGGTCTTACTTGAGATGGTCTTTCACCAGGCTTGTATTTCGGTTTCTCCGGACTGTAGAATTCCCCTTCAGGTCTTAAATTGTCCTCAGGCTTCTTCTGAACAGGTCGCTCAGCAGGTTTGAAACCAGGTTTCTCTGGAGTGTAGAACTCTCCCTCTGGTCGGAGATTATCCTCTGGTCTTACTTGAGATGGTCTTTCACCAGGCTTGTATTTCGGTTTCTCCGGACTGTAGAATTCACCTTCAGGTCTCAAATTGTCCTCAGGCTTTTTCTGAACAGGACGCTCAGCAGGTTTGAAACCAGGTTTCTCTGGAGTGTAGAACTCTCCCTCTGGTCGGAGATTATCCTCTGGTCTTACTTGAGATGGTCTTTCACCAGGCTTGTATTTCGGTTTCTCCGGGCTGTAGAATTCACCTTCTGGTTTCAAGTTATCTGTGGGCTTAACTTGTTCAGGGCGAATGACATATTGGTATTCTTCTCTTTCAGTGAAAGTCATTTCACCTTCAGTGCGTAGATTATCCTTTCTGATTATTTTCTCCGTTTTTTCTGCCGGTTTGAAAACTTGTCTCTCAGGAGTCACAAATTCTCCCTCAGGTCTAAGATTATCCACTGGTTTCTTCTGAACAGGTCTTTCAGCTGGCCTAAATCCTGGTTTCTCTGGAGTGTAGAACTCTCCCTCTGGTCGGAGATTATCCTCTGGTCTTACTTGAGATGGTCTTTCACCAGGCTTGTATTTCGGTTTCTCCGGACTGTAGAATTCACCTTCAGGTCTCAAATTGTCCTCAGGCTTTTTCTGAACAGGACGTTCAGCAGGTTTGAAACCAGGTCTCTCTGGAGTGTAGAATTCTCCCTCGGGACGAAGATTATCCTCTGGTCTAACCTGGGAGGGCCTTTCACCTGGCTTATATTTCGGTTTCTCCGGGCTGTAGAATTCACCTTCTGGTTTCAAGTTATCCGTGGGCTTCACTTGTTCAGGGCGAATGACATATTGGTATTCTTCTCTTTCAGTGAAAGTCATTTCACCTTCAGTGCGTAGATTATCCTTTCTAATTATTTTATCAGTTTTTTCTGCCGGTTTGAAAACTTGTTTCTCAGGAGTCACAAATTCTCCCTCAGGTCTAAGATTATCTACTGGTTTCTTCTGAACAGGTCTTTCAGCTGGCCTAAATCCTGGTTTCTCTGGAGTGTAGAACTCTCCCTCTGGTCGAAGATTATCCTCTGGTCTTACTTGAGATGGTCTTTCACCAGGCTTGTATTTCGGTTTCTCCGGACTGTAGAATTCACCTTCAGGTCTCAAATTGTCCTCAGGCTTCTTCTGAACAGGACGTTCAGCAGGTTTGAAACCAGGTCTCTCTGGAGTGTAGAATTCTCCCTCGGGATGAAGATTATCCTCTGGTCTTACCTGGGAGGGCCTTTCACCTGGCTTATATTTCGGTTTCTCCGGGCTGTAGAATTCACCTTCTGGTTTCAAGTTATCCGTGGGCTTCACTTGTTCAGGGCGAATGACATATTGGTATTCTTCTCTTTCAGTGAAAGTCATTTCACCTTCAGTGCGTAGATTATCCTTTCTAATTATTTTATCAGTTTTTTCTGCCGGTTTGAAAACTTGTTTCTCAGGAGTCACAAATTCTCCCTCAGGTCTAAGATTATCCACTGGTTTCTTCTGAACAGGTCTTTCAGCTGGCCTAAATCCTGGTTTCTCCGGTGTGTAGAACTCGCCCTCAGGTCGGAGATTATCCTCTGGTCTTACTTGAGATGGTCTTTCACCAGGCTTGTATTTCGGTTTTTCCGGACTGTAGAATTCCCCTTCAGGTCTCAAATTGTCCTCAGGCTTCTTCTGAACAGGACGTTCAGCAGGTTTGAAACCAGGTCTCTCTGGAGTGTAGAATTCTCCCTCGGGACGAAGATTATCCTCTGGTCTAACCTGGGAGGGCCTTTCACCTGGCTTATATTTCGGTTTCTCCGGGCTGTAGAATTCACCTTCTGGTTTCAAGTTATCCGTGGGCTTCACTTGTTCAGGGCGAATGACATATTGGTATTCTTCTCTTTCAGTGAAAGTCATTTCACCTTCAGTGCGTAGATTATCCTTTCTAATTATTTTATCAGTTTTTTCTGCCGGTTTGAAAACTTGTTTCTCAGGAGTCACAAATTCTCCCTCAGGTCTAAGATTATCTACTGGTTTCTTCTGAACAAGTCTTTCAGCTGGCCTAAATCCTGGTTTCTCTGGAGTGTAGAACTCTCCCTCTGGTCGAAGATTATCCTCTGGTCTTACTTGAGATGGTCTTTCACCAGGCTTGTATTTCGGTTTCTCCGGACTGTAGAATTCCCCTTCAGGTCTTAAATTGTCCTCAGGCTTCTTCTGAACAGGTCGCTCAGCAGGTTTGAAACCAGGTTTCTCTGGAGTGTAGAACTCTCCCTCTGGTCGGAGATTATCCTCTGGTCTTACTTGAGATGGTCTTTCACCAGGCTTGTATTTCGGTTTTTCCGGACTGTAGAATTCCCCTTCAGGTCTCAAATTGTCCTCAGGCTTCTTCTGAACAGGACGTTCAGCAGGTTTGAAACCAGGTCTCTCTGGAGTGTAGAATTCTCCCTCGGGATGAAGATTATCCTCTGGTCTTACCTGGGAGGGCCTTTCACCTGGCTTATATTTCGGTTTCTCCGGGCTGTAGAATTCACCTTCAGGTCTCAAATTGTCCTCAGGCTTCTTCTGCACAGGACGTTCAGCTGGTTTATACCCTGGCTTATCTGGTGTGTAAAATTCACCTTCAGGTCGAAGATTGTCCTCTGGTCTAACTTGAGATGGTCTCTCACCTGGCTTGTATCTTGGTTTCTCGGGGCTATAGAACTCTCCCTCTGGTTTTAAGTTATCGGTTGGTTTCACTTGTTCGGGACGTACAACATATTGGTACTCTTCTCGTTTTGTAAATGTCATTTCACCTTCAGTGCGCAAATTGTCACTCCGAACGATTTTTGTGGGCTTTTCGCCTGGTCTGTAAGTTGATTTTTCAGGTGTTATAAAATCTCCTTCTGGACGAAGGTTGTCGACAGGTATTTTTTGAGAAGGTCGTTCTGCTGGCGTGTATCCAGGTTTTTCGGGTGCATAAAATTCTCCTTCCGGTTTTAAGTTATCTCGATGCCGCACTTGAGATGGACGATCTCCCGGCTGATATTTGGGCTTTTCTGGGCTATAGAATTCACCTTCCGGTTTAAGATTATCCGTGGGTTTCACATAGCCAGGCCGTGTAATGTATTGATATTCCTCCTTCTCAACAAATGTCATTTCTCCTTCTGTGCGCAAGTTGTCTGCATGTACAATTTTCTCTCGTCTCTCAGATGGTTTATATGATTCTTTTGGTGGTACTAGGAATTCTCCCTCGGGCTTTAAGTTATCTTCAGGCTTCTTGATGACAATATAATCCACTAAAATGTCTTCGTTTGTCTTCGGAATGTTTGTGTCTTCTTTTAGGTCTTTCTTTGACCAAGTGTTAGTGCGTATTCTTGTGTATGTTTCGTCAATGGTATCTATAAAATAAATCAAACTACTGTTATTTTAAAACAAATAATTGATTAATAAAAACATACCATCTGTTTCCACTATAACCTTTTCAGTATTTTTCGTAGTGCTGGTGGAGCAATGATGACGTCTGAAATGTGATAAAATTTCAGTGTGAACCGAAAAAATTTGATAAATAAGAAGGCAAACATACCCGCAAGTGCAGATTTCGCAGATGCACCTTTCACTATGTGTCGATGTCTTATTTTTGGCGACTCCACGCTGTTAAAAAAAAAAAACACAAATATTGTAAAGCGCTTTGATTTTTATGAATTTATATACATACAGTTCTTGAATCGTCTAAGCGTTGCTTATCAGTTCGCACATAATCGATCTCATCATAAATATTTTCGGAAATATTTTTGTGTTTCGATGTCTCGTTTAGATTCAGAGTGATATTCTCATTGTTTTCAGAAATTGAAGTGTTTTTCTCAATTTCCACAAATTCATCCACATAAATTGTCTTTTTGGGAGTCTCCACAATTTTTTCAATAACATCCGTGTGCACCTTTTCGTCCAGGACACGCCAATCATTTATGCTGGCATCGAAAATCTATAAAATTAAATTTAATTAATTTTAATGTGCTTAGACTCCACACCCACAAGAGACACATTACCGACTACCATGCTAGCATGCTAGCATGAATTATTACATACCTTAGTCACCTCCGTGGTAGTTGTTATGTTTGCCACATCGGTATTATCTTTCTCGATTTCACGAGCAATGTCATTGGGCACAAAAGCTTTCGTATCAGTGAATGACTTTTCGTCCACTACAGTCCATTTGCCAAGCTTTGTGTCGTACACCTTGGTTGTATATGTAGTTGTTGTGGTATTTATGACATCATCCACTATTTCGGGATAGCCCAAATCATGGGTGCTATCACAGGTCCGTTCGTCCACCACCCGCCATCTATTGTTGCGTTTGTCGTATATCTTCTTCTTATATGTGACCTTATAACTGCCATCGGATTCCTTGCTGACGTATCGTTCAAAGGTCGGCTGCTTTTTGTTTGTGTTTTGGGTGGTGCCATCGCTATACTCGCTCCAGGTTTTCGTTTTCACATCGTACACCTCTTTCTTGGAGCTAGATTTTAATTGTTTTGTGCTGCTGCTGTGAGTTGTGCTTTCCGTGGCCTCCTGGCTGGTCTTGGACTTCTTTGCTAATGAAGTCAGCGATGTTGTTGCTTTATCGCTAACAGCTGTTTGTGACGTCGCCTTTGTTGTGGCCGTCGACCCAGACAGAGTGGCAACCGGTTGTCTTTCGCGCGACGACGTCACTGTTGTTGCTGTTGTTGATGTTGATGACGCACCATTGACACCCACAGCAGAAATTTCTGGCGTTGGCACGCTTCGAGATTCTCTCAAATTAATAACGCCGCGGCCGGCGCTGACGTCGCTGCTACTGCTGATATTTATGTCTGTATTTGTGTTGGAGTCGAAGTCAAAGCCAACCTGTTTGCTGCTCGATGATGTCATACCGGTAATAGCAGCAGCGTTGGTGGCGGTGGCGACTCTCTCGCTTGCAATGAGCGTTTCGTTGGCACTCCGACTAGAACTGGTTGTGGACTCAAAGTAACTGGTGGTGCTTGCCTGTTGCTCCCGCTGCTGGCTCATCGAGGAGGAGGTAAAAGATTTTGACACATTTCCACCGCTGGACGAGCCAGTGATCTCCACCACCTCAATGGGTACCGAGAATACAGGTTCCTTTTTTTCACTTTCAAGCAAATCGATGGACGAAATGATTTTTTCGTTTGAGTAATCTCGGGAGATCTTTGAGCTGCTGCTACTGCTGCTATACTGAGATTGCGCTGTGTAGGATTGTGATTGCGAGGAGGACTTTGCAGCCTTGCTGCTATAGCTACTGATGCCAGCCGCTGCCTGTGAGGTTGACGGTAAAGACGATATTCCACCACCATACGACACCGATTCATGCTCCATTGAGGTGGAGCTCGTGTTTGTTGTCAGAGTGGCCTTAGCATCGGGTCCCAGTTTTTTGGTTAATTTGGTAGCCGAGGCCGTTGACGATGTTGTTGTGGTTGATGTTGCTGGCGGCAGTTGATGTTGCTGCTGCTGCTGCTGTTGAGACACTTGTTTCTTTTTATTACTTTTTGATACCATTTTGTTGGCGTTGCTTTGACACAGATGAGGTAATCACTGACACTAACTGTGCACCTGAGATAACTTTTGCTATTTTAATGGCTTGATCGGACAAATTTTCAGTTATTTGTCGATTCGTTCACTCTTATTAATCACAATTATGGCTTAGCACTTAAAATGTTGAAGGTGTTGTTTGGGTTTTAAAAAGCGATTAGGATTATTAGTCGATATATGTACCTCATAATAATTTCCACCGCGGAATGTCGAAATACTTATTTTTAAATTATTATTATGTGTATATATTATTGTGTGTGTATGAATATTCACATATGTATGTAGGCACCGGCGACGGCAACGGCGACACTCGAGCGTGTATTAGTATTGGTGTTGGGAAAAAAAAAGCTTAGCACGCACACAGATGAATCCGAGACAGAGATACTTTTTTATACTTTTATTGCTTAGATGCTATGTGGCAGATTTCGGTATTCGAATGTTCGGATGTTCGGACTATTCGTGTTCGGAGCACTTTTTAAGATCAGCAACCGTCGCGAAGCACAACTCAAACCGTACTGATCACTCGCTGCGGTTGTCTGGAACCACTTTTTGACTATCTCTGCCCGATGGCAGCAGCGGCAGCGCCAGTCGAGCGCTTCGCTTCAAGCTTTATGGCTAATGGGTGCGAGCGAGAGGCAATCAGTCCAAGCAAAAAGGCTAAAACAAAATAAAGCAAAAATAAAAGAAAAATAATAATAAAAAGCCAGGCCTGGCGTAGGTTGAAGAGTATCCGACGGATGCGTAGGCCGGTTGCTTGCTTGGTCGCTGCTTGTCTGTCTTGCCACGCAATCCAGAGTTGAGTTCAATAAGCCAATGAAAAGCTACAGAAAAGAAAAAAACTTGGCACTTTTGTGAAAGTGGCAAAAAAAAAAAAAAAAACTAACAGATGCATGATGAGTGCCAAAGGCATCGGCATCGTCATTTCCCCCTCTCTCTTTCTCTGTCTCTCTCTGTGAGATCAGTGAGACCGATCGATGCGATCGGTCACCAAAATTGGCCCGTCTCTATGACTTACTGACTATGTCTGGCGGATACACAATTAAAATATAAATAATAACTGTCACTGATTAGTCAGCAACATGTTCTCCGGCGCTACGTGGGCGCCCCTCTCTAGACTCCATTCCGGCAATGGCAAACAAAATAAACGATTTATTTATACAGCATACATTTACACCAGAGACATTCAAGAGATATTTGTGTAAATGTATTTGCAGTCGGATTGGCGAATTTTATTGACTAATTGATTTATGCCGGCCTTTTGTGAGTGGGTGTAGATGAGAAGTATAATTCAAGTGGATATATCCAAATTAGGATAACTTACAGTTCAAACTGCAACATAAAACGTCTCAGAACCCCCAAAGCCCAGGTTGAGGTCTAAATAATATGACCTCCAAAATTAGAAGCAAATCTTGGAAGCCATCAAAAGTCAGGCAAAACTCAATTGTTGTTTAATTCAAAACTGACGTCATACGCATACTAGACATCAACAATAAACTAAAACTCATTTTCATGCCAAGCTAAAGCAATCAAAACTTGTTTGCCGCCTGCCTCTGGGTATGGAAGAAAAAATACAAACAAAAAAGAAAAAAAAAAAAAGAGATACAAATGCAAAAATTAAAATGGAAAATATAAACTGTCGCACAGTGGAACCTGCTTAAAAATTCAAAGCATGTGCTCAATACAATAAAACCTCTAAAGCATATGGGCTTGTCGTGTAATTTAAACTAAATACAAGTGTACTGAGAACCATGTTGCAGCCATTTGTTGCAAATGCCAATTTGGGTGCTGTCCAGTGCCTAATTACCACACAGAGACAGAGACAGAGACACAGAGCGGGAGAAACAAACTGGAACAATGCCTCACTGTGAGATAGAAATGATGACATACCCCCGACCACTGGCCGTCCATCTCATATCTTTTCCTTGGAATTGAAATTGAGTGTTGCGTCTGAAATTTATGCGCCACATTTCGTTTCGTTGCTCGGCTCGCTCCAAGTTCAATTAATTTCAATTTAACAATTCAAGGTAACAAACAAAATATTCGACGGAAGGTCCATGTCAAGCCCTTATTTGGCAGCATAAGTTACTTAAAAAAAAAAAAAAAAACAAGTACTCGATTAAATAAAACGCTGGAAATGCACTTTTAGGGAAGAATTGCATATTTTAAAACCAAAAAAAAAAAAAAATAAAAACATCATCAGCGACATGAACTTAAAAAGGAAACAAAAATGACGCAATCTTCTGTAAAGTAATCACGTCTGAAAATTTTACAAATAAATAATTAACAAATTAAAGCTAGCTAGCTGATGAATGAATTGTAACCAAACGATCATCAGCGTTTTGAATGTTAAGCATTTGCCTACGTGCAAATTTGGCCAACATTTTTACCAAGCCCAACAACCGATCGACGACCATATGGCAACCTGAAACGCTGTAAGCCCACAACGTGACTTTTGCCAAACTTGGAGTTTCTTGAACTATCTGTTATTATGCATGTACATACATATGTATGTATCTGGGAGGAAAACTAGTAACCAACCAAATCAAAAACAAAATCAAAAAATTTAAACAAATTTTCCCCTGTTTATCTGTATTTGCACTGCACAAGTTCGGAATATATCTTATCTGCGAGTAACTTTGCCTAAAGCGCCCATGACTTATGTAGATAGGTAGGTACCGGTACCCACATTTTTCTCAAAATAGGCCTGGCCGCCACTTAAATACCAACGAGGAATTAACAATAACATTTCCTTATTATTACACTTATAACCAATCATTTTATTTCGCTGATGCTTCTCTCTGTTAGTTAGGGAATGCTTGGCAAGTAAATTCCATTAATGAATTGACTCACCTGGGCGTAGGTAAATATTTTTTGTATGTTTAATCAGCAAATTTAAAAACAAAAACAAAAATACTATTTATACCATTGACATACTGCTGCACAAGTGCTGACCGATATGTCTAATCTTAATATATAATATAGATTGAAAGAAATTCGCCATGTTTGTACAAATTTTTGCAGTAATCAAGTTAATTTTTAGATAACCTACACGCACATAAAGATAGCAACTCGCAAAAACCCGTGAACACAGTGGGGTACCTACATATTAATGTTGAAATTACTTTTTTTTTAAAATAAACCTCTTTGCATAGAGCATAGAATATTGTAAATAAGCAGCTGGGCGAGACATTTTGTTATAAAGTAAACTAAACAAAGGTGTGCGAGTGTCTCTTTCCACTTGCTCAGTATCTATTGGCCTTGCCCCTCACTACTTGACCTTCTATTGGTCCTATCAGATTGTAAAAGTAGCAAAGGACTTTGTCTTTTGATAAACCTTCATTGTGATTTCTGGTTGATTCAGTGCATTTGGTTAATAAAAAAAAACATTTCCTATTTAAAAAAGTTTCGTTAAAGTTTCAGTGAAGCTACAAAGACTCTAATGTGTCTCTCTCAAAACTTGTTTTTTTTCGTAAGACTGGCTTTTGTTAATTTAAATGAGTTCATTGTCAATAGTCATTAGTCTTATCTATAGACTTGTTTAAGCAAACAGATTTAGTTACTTCTTGACTCACTTATGGAAAAGCTTACGTTCCACTCAGATAACTGGTGCCTTAGATTAGCCCAAGTCCAAATTTAAGCGTCACACTATTTGGCTTCTTCAATTTAAACGTCACAGAACTATCAACGGTTCGACTGTCTTAAATAATTTGACTCAACTAAAGTTTACGCTTCATTCTGTTACATTATACAGAGAGAGAAAAACTCTACATACAATTATAATTTTCTTTTTATTATTCAATATTTGTTTTGTATTTTATTTAAGGCTTACATATTAAAATATATGCTTAAGTTAGGTTCATTATTTATTGTGTTTTTTTTTTCTTGTTGTTATTATTATTTATATGGTTATAATTGTTTCTTTTGTTGCTGTTGTTGTTGTTACTAATGTTGTCTGCCATCTTATGCATTTTCTTTTTCAGAACTTAAGGTATACGTTTTTTTTACAGTGTGATATTGATTTTACGTTTATTTTTCCTACAAATTTCCTCTTACAAAGCGTGCTTTGTTTCGCATATATATATTTATATATACTATATATATATATATGTAAATTGGTATCTTTCGATTGTGTTTTGTGTAACTTACAGCTAGAAATTATTTTCGTTTTTCTTTTTAACTTTTTTGTTTTACTTTTGTTGTTGTTGTGGTTGCTTTTGCTTTTGCTTTTATTTATGCTGAGAGATATTTTGTTTGTTTTTGTTAGTTATTGTGCCAGGCACCTACATTTCAAACTCCGGCTATAATTCACATTCACCAGACCTGTTTTTTTTTTTGTTTTTGCTTATTTGTTTTTCTTGCTTCTGACTTCTACTTCTTCATTTTTCTGCTTCAACTTTGTATGTACAAACGAAATATAGAAGTGCACCAACGCGTTTGTCTGTCTAGTCTAGTCTCTAGTTTCTGGAGCAGAGCAGAGTAGATCAGCTCAGACGCACGCCTCCACGATTTCTCTGCCGCCCACTACTCGAGAAGAGAGGAGAGGAAGAGAGATCGTGAAACATTGTTTATTGTAATTTACGTACATATCTCTGAGTGCAATGCCTG
This sequence comes from Drosophila nebulosa, assembly GCA_024703675.1. Taxonomy (NCBI): domain Eukaryota; kingdom Metazoa; phylum Arthropoda; class Insecta; order Diptera; family Drosophilidae; genus Drosophila; species Drosophila nebulosa. Next base: position 6,321,082 of record CM045725.1, on the reverse strand, counting down.
CGCTGTTGTATTCATAATCTATTATTTATGTATGTAATGTGTATTGTATGTGCTAAAAATGTTTGTAATGCATAAAACCAATTTTAAAAAATGTTCATTTTCGTTTTTTCGTGTAAAAACTTTCAACTTAGACACACAGGTTCTTGTTTTTTAGATGCGACCAACACATCACAAAATTAACAGATACGGTATATGTATATATATATATATATATATGTATGTAGGTGTATAATTATATATAATATACATATATATATATATTCATATATATATATACTATATGCATGTACATATGTATGTATGTATAACTCTAGGTTAACTAATTAATGTGTACAAAGTAAGTTTATACTTAGTTTAAAGGCTAAAGGCTAATGCTAACTAAAAGATTATTACAACTAAGGGAATCGCTTGCAAATGTCTAAGTGTCGGTTGGATGGGGTGTTTGTTTGGGTTATATTATTCTCAAGCAGCTGCCCTTCTCCTCTCTTCTTCTCTAACTCATCTGTTTGTGTGTCGTTGGGTGTTTAAGTGCGCGCGCGCGTGTGTGTGTGTGTGTGTGTGCGTAAGTGCCATTTATTTACAAAACAAAAACCTTAGGATTCTGCTCTCTTTCTTTCCTCTTATGTATGTCTGCTTTATCCGCTGCCTTCTACTCGGCATTCATGCCCGACTGTTGCTGTTGTTGTTGCTGCTGCTGTTGCTGCTGAGCTGCCTGATCCTCCTGCAATACATTACGGCATATCTCGTACTTAATAACTTTGCCATGTGCCATATGACCATCGGGTATTATCTGCACCTGAACCTGCTGCTGCGTGGGCTGCTGTTGCTGTTGTCCAGATGCCGTCGATGTGGCCACTACCACCTGCTGTTGTTGTTGCTGCTGCTGCTGCGCTGCATTGGCCTCCTGCAAGAGTTTTACAAAACTTTTAGCCAAAAGCGCTCTAACATAATGCCAAAAAATTTAAGTCAATATCGTCTAGGACTAAACTAAAATACGCTCAGGCAAATAACTAAGTAGAGGGTATCCAAAGTAAACAGATATGTATGTATAGGAAACAGGCACAGACAATAAGGAAAAAAAAAAAAGTCAACAACAACATCAATAACGAAAAATATATATCAAATTTATTACAATATATTTATGTATATGTATATGTATAGGACTAAAATTTAGACCAAGTCACTTTAATGCTGCGCATCAAAGTAGCTTCGTGTAAATATTTAAATAAAGACTTGAATTTTGAATTTTTTATACAGACCTAAGCCCGCGCGTACACACTGAAGGCCCTTTTAACGTACGTATTCGTAGGATTTCTCATATATATGTAGTAGTAGTAGTAGGTAGCATAGGTATGTATGTATATATCGATCATACGTTTATGGTTTTTTAGTCTTTTGATTTATATTTGCTTACATATACACACACAGACAGTCACACATACACACACGCACATACACATACGCTAGCCAAGGACTACACACATAGATGTAGGTAGGTATATGTATGTATAGCATGATCCACAGAGAGGAGTTTCAGTTCGATTTCGAACAATCTGAGAGAGCTATGTATCTTGCCTCTTGTGTGAGAATATATATATATGTGCGCTTCTTGTACGAGAATTTGAAGAATGGCAATTTTTTTTTTTTGTTTTTGTTTTCGTTTTGCTTTGTATTGTTTTACTTTTGTTTTTTGTTGTTTGTTAAATTTGTTTTTTTTTTTATATTGATTTTAATATTATTGATTTATTTTTGCGGTATTTTCTTTCGTTTTTGTTTTTCATTTCTTAGTAAGAAGTAGTTGGTACAACAAGCTGCAAGTATTGGAAGTTAAAAGAAATAAGGTAATGCAATTATGTTCAAGTATTTAGGTATTTTTTTTTTTAAATCGAAATATATATAAATGTGTGGCCAGAGTGTATTATTATATTTTGGCTAGAGGAAACGGATAATAACCAAATAAACAGTCAGTTGAATAGTAAAAAGCTAAATTATCTCCCTGAGCTGCTTTCAATTTTCTTTTTTCTTTTCGTTTTTCAAATTTACAAATTTAGTCGGCCTTGACTTTTATTTTCAATATGATTTACTTGACTGTGATTCTCTTTTTTCTAATCATTTGTGTAAATTAACATTAAATGCATAAAAAGTGTTCAAATTCCTATCCGCCTAAGCTCAAAGCTTAAGTCTAACCAAACTGATAAAGGATCTGAGGTAAGATTGGGCGCATCTAGCATACCTGTTGCTGTGATATGGCTGGCTTTGTTTCCAAATGCTGGCGTTGATGCAGCATCAGATGATTCTTCTGGAAGAACGCCTTGCCACACTCACAGACATGGGTGCGGACCGTGCAACCACCGTTGGGATGTCGCCGATTATGCTGCATCAGGCCATGCTTGGCAGCGAATCCCTTGCCGCAGCTGGCACAGAAATGCGATTTCGGCTTATTTGCCGGCGCCACGGTAACGACTTGCTGTTGCTGATGTTGCTGTTGTTGTTGCTGCTGGGCAGCTACATGCTGCAGATGCTGCTGCTGGGTAGCATGCAGCGGCATGTGGGGCACAGCGGTGACAACTGCCTGCGGATGGGTCGAATTGGCGGCCTGCACCAGCGTGGTTTGCGACATTACCTGGCCGGTGGACGAAATAATTTGCACTGGCACCGGACTTTGTCCAACCAAATTGGGATTGGCTGTTACCACAGTGCCTGGATTAAGACTTGCTGTGCTCAAAAAGTGTCCTGGTAGAGCTGCCGTCAGGGCGCATAAATCGGTCATAAGACTCTTGTCGCCAGTATGCAGACGCAAGTGAAGGGCCAGAGCTTCGCGGCTATTAAAGGCGCTGCCGCACTCACTGCAAAAACACAACCAATTCATGAAACAAAGTCCGTGTTATAGACTTAAATGTCAACAGGCTTACCGGCACACAAACTGCGGTCTTGCCACGCCATTGGCATCGGTTGTGGAGACCGTAAGTAGTGTCGAATTGGCTGGATTGCTCACGACAGTAATGGTCTGCGGATGACCGGGGTGATGGTGAGGCTGTTGTAGCTGCTTAGATAAGGAATTTCCAAATTTAGTTTTATTTTAATTTCTAAACTTATTAATCTTACCTGCTGATTAGCTATTATAGTGGCGCTACTTGTATTGGGATTAACGCCATTGTGAGCGGCACGAACATGCTGATGCAGCTCGGCCTTGGTGGGGAAACCCTCACCACAACTCACGCAGGGATGCGCCTGCTCGCCCGTATGAACGCGCCTAATAGTTTGGGAGAAAACAAATAAGTATAAATAATCCAATTCAATAGCATCTCTCTTAGGCAATCCACCTCACCTCATGTGGGAAACGAGTGTGCGCTTTTGTAGAAATTCTTTACCACAAATTGTACACGAATGTGGAATCTTGCCGTGTATACGTCCGTGATTGACCAATTGGAATTTGCGTGGAAATGAGGCACCGCACTCAGAGCAGACAAATGGATTCAATGACCCGTGAAAGCTGTGTAAAGACGGAATAGTTGTTGAATCATTTTGTTTAAAATTCGATAGGAGAGGGGTTTACTTACCGCGAGTGCATAATCAGATGATTCTCTTGGGCAAAACTTTCACCGCATTCCTCACAGACGTATGGACGTTCGCCTGCGTGGAATTTACTATGGGTGACGAGGTGACGCTTTAGCGGAAACGAGCGTCCACACTCCTGGCACACAAATGGCCGCTCCCGGCTATGAACACGCGAATGCGTCAACAGATGATGCTTAAGGGTAAAACTTTTCTTGCACTCCTGGCACTGATATGGGCGGTCTGTCGAATGCAACAGCAGATGGGTATTCAGGCAATGTTTGTGGGCAAAACTCTTGCCGCAATGGGTGCAGATATGTGGACGTTCACCTGAAAGAGAATTACGAAAAACTGATTAGACCTGCTCATTCTCAAATGGGTAACGTATTGGGAACATTAACAACCACCTGTGTGGACGCGGGCGTGTGTGGTCAAATGATGCTTGAGCAGAAAGGACTTGCCGCACTCGTCACAACTGTACGGGCGTTCCTTCTTGATAGTGGCGTCCGTCTATGAAGCAGAAAAAAGGGAGAGGATTATTAAACAAATTTGCTTCAACTGTTTTGTGTGCACTTCATCACAATTGGTTTGGAATTTCATTAAACAATTTTTATTAGTTTTTAGGGTTTATTTTTTTTAAAGCTTACTTCGCTGAAATGCATTGATTCCTGTAGTTCGGTCTTTGGGGACAACTCTAATGTGCCTGGCTCCAACTTTAAGTTGGGTGCGTCGCCCTGTGAGTCCTCGTTATCTTCAAGTCCTTGTATTACTTTCTGTACTTGAACTGAAATACCAGGAAGTAGGTCACCTAAGAGTGATGTTGTACCGCCAACAGAATAGAAACCAAATTTGAGCGAAACGAAAAAAGAACAAAAAAGAAACGAAAAGGAAAAAGAAAAACAAAATCAAAGAACGAACTCAAACGGAAACGCAAAAAATGATTTTTCGGGGGAGAACTAAAGCCGGATAAAAAATATATTAAGCAACCAGAACCGGGTAAATACCAAATGCCAGTTATATATATTATAGACGATTTATGCACGATTTATGCACAGACATATCGGGTGGTGGTGGTGGTAATGGTGGGTTTGGTGGTTCCCACAATCAAGTGCGTGGAAAGGGTGGGGTGGGGCGGTTGGTTTGGTTGAAGAAGGGGTGGGGTGGGGGGACAAACGGTAGGAATTTTTGAGTTTGAGAGATGCTTACTTGGTGTCGCGCCTGGCGCCGTGCTATGATGATGCGCTCCGTCGGCGGTTGTGATTGTGTGCGTCGGATGGTGGCCGGCAGCGATGGCACGCTTTATCAATATCTCATTGCACTCCTCTTGCGTTAGATGCAGTGCACCGATTGAACCGAAATGGGATTTAGCAGCGGCAGCAGCTGCGGCGCCCGAGGTCAAAACGGTTTGTCCTGTCTTGGCATCAACAATGCTACCATTCGTCAAGGTATGATGATGGGCCGCCGATGGGTCACCGGCAGCGGCGGCTGCTGCAGCTGCGGCTGTGGCCTGATCGACCAGAAGATCTGTTCGTGTGTTCATGTGTGGGTATTATGTGTGTGTTCAAGCCCGCCACCCGCCGCCCGCCAAGAGTACATGTGGATGATGTGTAGTGATTGTTGAATGGATAGATGGATGGATGGATTGGGTGGGTGGTTTGGTTTGGATTGGATTGGATTGGTTTTGGGGTTAGTGGCATATTTTGTTGGTGCAAAAGCCAGGCAAGACATACAAGCGCATATATATTGAGCGGATTTATATGGAAACATGAAGGTAAAAAGGAGGAGCACAAGTGAAAGAGAAAATTGGAGCGAGTAACGAGTAAACGGCAACGGTAACGGTAACGGAAGATATGGGGAGTAAAGAGAGAAAAACAATCAATAAGAATTGATCAATTGGTACACAAAAAAAAAAAAAAAAAAAAATTAAGAAAAACAGCCACAAAAATGCGTGCAACACACAAGTTCTTTTCGTTAAAACGAATCGTTAAAGGGATTCAAAAAATGACGATAGGCGCACCAAAAAGCAACAGCAACAAAGGGGGCCACGAGACATTCGAGATCAATTGAGAAACAACAACGATCCTGATGATACGAACCGAACAGATACGGATACTATCGTTACTTTTTGACATCCCCTACACGTGCGTTTTGTTTTCTATTGATTCTAACTGAGAGATTACACACGACCACTTACAGTTCTTATCGAGCGAATTTATACTCAACACCTGTTGAGTGGTTGAGTCCTGTTTCTTCACCACCGTCGAGGTGGCACCTGTGGTAATAACTCTGTAAATGTATAGAGAGATAAAGAGAAAGAGAGAGAGAGCGGGAGCAGAAACAAGGGATTGTTTGAGAAGATTTGGTTTTTGTTTTTATTGTAGAGATTTTCACACTCAACGCACCTTTGTGTACCGTGCGGGAATGAGGAATCGTTCACAACAAACATGCGACGCACCACATTCGCCTTATTGCCAGCCAGTGCACCTTTAACATCCTTTTGTACGGCCAATGATCCATCCGTGGATAACAGATAGGGCATCTAGAATGGTTTTGTTGATTTGGGTTTGAAAGAAGTTGTGGAGATGGATGGAGGAGTTTTGCATTTACTCAATGATTTATTTTGTTAGTTCTTTTCGTTTTTATCTTTGACTTGTCCTCAAAGACCGAATTTACTGGAATGCAATGGTCTCTAACTTAGTTCCCAATTTCTTATTCATTTGGTTATAAAGAGTGAGATATAAAGAAATGGCGAAAGAGTACAGTTGGCTCTTGTGTAGCGAGTTAGTGCTTTGAATTGATTTACCCGATTCTTTTCGACTTATTAGACGGCAATTACACCTGCGCTGCAACAGTTTGTCAGGAACGTGGAGTGGGATGGGAAAGAGGCACGGGAAGGAAGGTGGTAAAAAAAGCGCGCGCTTTTTTCTGTTGTGTGTTTGTGCAATTGGACTCAAGAGAGAGTGTGTGTGTGTGTGTGTTTTGTTGTTTGTTTCCATATGTGTTTGTGTGTGTGGGTAGAGGCGCCAAAACTGAAACGCAAGTGTAATCAAAACACACGCACAAAAACACACGCACACCAACAGAACACGTCAGCATTTCCGTATGTATGCGTTTACTGTATCTGAACATTTATGTATGCGTGTGTGTGAGTGTTATCATATGACGGCGAATTCGAAAATTCGCTCGCACACATACAAAGTGAAAGGCCGAGGGCAATCGCGCAGATGCGGCGAATTCGTTTTGCTTGTGTTGCACCCGAATACAGTGAGCGAAAATAGTTGGGACACACACACCACTTTAGAGAGTTGTGGTTGGGAGAAAAATTTGATTTCCCAATTAGTAACTTGTTAATTGATTTGTAATTTGATTAAGTTTTTATAACGATTTTTTTATAATTGTCATTTCGGGATAATTAACAAATTTTTTTCCTAATATTTTACTTGAATATAGTAAATTGGAAAAGGATGTTAGTTTTTTATCGGCCATTATCAATTAGGAAGTCTTGCTTTTGGGTTACATGTTGGACTATTTAGATTAAACTTGATTTTAGGGGGTGTCTTTGGTCTGTGCTTGAAGCCGTTTTGGGGCCCACTGTACTGAAGCAAACTAAACTTTTGGGACCAACAATAAATTGTATACAAAAATGAATGCAAAAAAACCAAATTAATTACAAAACTATATAATGAAAATATTAATTATCTTTACTTAAAATATAAGAAAAATTTTAATTTATAATATTTGGTTTTTGCTTTATCGACTGCTTTTGCGGAGTATGCCGATTGATTATTAAACTGCATATGCCCCCTTCGATACCAACCTAACCCCACCCACTACCAACTTCCTCACAGTTCATCTCACGCATCCGCATCACATGTGCGTATTTGGTTGTGTGCGTGTGTGTATATGTAATTGTGTGTTTGGCAAACACACGCATACACGAAAAATTTACAAATACCAAATTATGAATGTTTACGAATGAAATGGAAACGAAAAAAATTTGTAAAAGAAATTCTAACACATTGCTCACACTCACCCTACACTCACTCACTTGCTCACATACATACGTATATTATATGTGTATGTATGTATTCATTCGAACGAACGCAGTTACATAAAAGTATATGTGGCTGGCTGTCGTCGTTTTTTCTTTATGTATTTATTCCTCCACGTATATCGTACGTGAAATGACAGAGCGTATACATACACGCTAAATGGCCCGACGACGCACATATACATACACAATGGCGGCGGTCGACGACAACGACAGCAGAAAACTAGCGAGTGAGTGAGCGAGCGAGCGAGGTAACGAACTGGTATGTATGCGACCGTACGTACGTAAGTTCATTTGTATGTATATATGTATGTTGTGTGTGTGTGTGTATGTATACATGTACGTATTTAGAGATTTGTGTGTATGTGGCTGGCTGCCTTGTTGTTGGGGCCACATTCTGAGACAGAGACACACAACACGATTCTCTGTGGGAAAGCAGCAACAACAGCAATAGCACACTATTACGTGGGCGGAGAGGTGAAAAAGAAGTAGGATGATGTTGGTGGGGGGGTGGCATCGATTTGGTATTTAGTTAACAGCTTGCACTTGCAAAAGCACTCGATATATACATATTAAAAGGAATAAGAATATCTATATATTCTTTATGCTAATTATAATTCTAAGAAAAGGAAAGAACAAATAATTCAGATTGGAACTTACCGATTCCCCACTAACGGTGTAATTAATATTTGGCGATATTTCCAATACCGATTCAGCGGTACGGGTGCCGTTGTCTGGAAAGCTCCAAGCGTAGCCAAAGGGCGGCGGATTGCTCTGTGCAGCGCACATTATAGAAAATGTAGCAATAAAAAAAAGTAGAGAGAGAGATAGGGAGAGGAGTTGGAGGTGGCGATGGCGGTGGCGGTGGCAAAGGTGTTGGAGAGGGGAGAGAGAAAAAAGCGCAAAATTTCCAAACGCAAATGTATAATTGCACTTTTTCTGTTGCTTTTTTGGTAATTATATTTAGGTGTATGGTATTTTTATTTATAAATCACGTACAAAATACTAGCCTCCGTGTTATAAAATGGTCAAAACAATTCTCTATTTCACTTTTTCGTCATCACGAAGACTTTCACGACTCAAGAAAAAGTTGCGGGCGCCATTTTTTTTCTTTTTCCCTCGGTACGAAAAAAAAATTCACTTCGCAGCAGCGTCAGACGTCAGGCTCCGACTCCCACTCCGAATTCCATTGATAACGGGTCGCACTTTCAATTGTACATATATATGTGTGTATCTTATTTTTGTATTGGTGTGTGGACGCACACCATTGAAAGTTATATGTGCAGTATTTGCAATTAAATTTATAAACAAAAATTAACGCACACACAGTTTTTTGTTCACAGACACACACGTTCGCAGCAGTGTTGCCACAAGACAGACTTTTCTAATAAATCGATAAACCAAAAACCAGAGACTTGCCACGAAAACCGATTTTTTCATATTTGTGGCGATTGTGCGACTATCGATGGAGTCTATTAACTGATCATAATTATTTTAGTACGTAGCCTAAGTAGTCACTATCAGTTATTAGTTTACAGATCTCTTTCTCACAGATCTAAATCGATTGAGTCACCAAATATTAACACTTATTGCGCAAAGCAAGGTCGACTTCCCAATTAACACAATTAGCACGCACATCACTAACATCGACTGTACTGCTATCGGCATGGAATTGAATCAGCGTTGCCGGATCGCTTTCAGCTATTATATATTATTCTCCAATTGCAACATCCTGCATTATTTTTAAATCTATAGGATGTCCTTGTCTCCTGCCAGTGGTATAGGTCGCTTTTACAAGCAATCGGCCAAAATCATTCGTTTTGTGCGACAAGGATGCACAAATCGACCATTTTATCACATTGTTGTTATGGAGGTAAGACACCGTAGTATTCATCTACATATGTACATACTTATGTGTATAATCATTGCCTTATGTGAATATCCCGAATTTAGCGGCGTAAGAACCAGCATCAACCAGTCATCGAACAAGTAGGATCTTATGATCCCCTGCCCAATGATTTCAACGAGCGACTAGTAGCCCTCAATACAGAACGCATTCGCTTCTGGCTGGGAAAGGGGGCACATCTTTCTGTACCGGCTGCCGAGTTGCTGGGGATATCCGGACTCCTGCCCATACACCCACGCACTTACATGACCGCCTGGCGTAATCGCCGAAGGGCTGCCGATGAGGCATCATCGAACCCGGAAAAAGGCGAGGCTACTTCTTAGTTAATTAAATAAAGGAAAAACGTGTTGAGTTTTAATTGTATAACAAGCGGAGAGATTTTTTTTGTGGCTAACAAACTCATACATGTGTATTTAAAAATTAGCAATGTTTCCAAATAGCGATTGCTCTGGGAATTCCCAAATGCTTGTGACGAAAGTCATGGGCTGCGATTCTGATCCGGCCTACTCTGACTTCAGCACACTCGATGCTTTCTTCATGCCATCATTAATGATCTTGTCAACAGCTGCAAGAAAGGGAATGTTTTTCGATAAATTTCATTTGTAATGTCAAATCGATATAGAACTTACATTGATGGTGTTTCAGAAAGTAGGGTCGCACCAGTTTGTTGTAGATAATAACGGAGCCATTGTTTTCCATTGGCAGCATGCACCAAATAAGGAAAGCACACTAAAAGGTAGAAAAACAAAATTTAGCCAACTCGACGTAATAATTTATATAAGTTTAATACTTACTTTCAACAGCCAGTAGAAGGGTATGATGTGGGTAAGCACACCCGAAAAGAACTCAATGACCGTGAATATGCCAAAAGTCACCCAGTAGGTGAGCCATTTGGTGTCATCCTGCTTGGTGCTCGATTCAATTGCATGAATTGAGATATACGCAGGATATAGTACGCCAATAATATTGCACAGGAGCTGAGCACCATAGCCAAATATCAGGTATAAAGCGCAACCCGCAACAGCAACTGTAATGGAATAAAGGTAAATGTCTTTTATTGATGGTTTACAAAAAGGTTGCTATAAAGCTCTACCATAACGGAGAATGGCATACTCCAGAAATAAATCAATTAGTTTGCTTTCCAATGCCTCAAATGCCATGATCTCTAGTTCGTTAACGATACTCTTCTACCTAATGAAACTAAAGAGCCTTCTATGCTATGGCAGAAAGAGAAACAGGGCCGGTTAAATAAATTAAAAGGGCCCAGGAAAGGGTCTCTTAATTGAAATGAGATTTTTGACGAATATAAATTTATGAAGCAAATTAAGTAGGCTTACATACCTCTCTACCTTTTAGCGTGGCATTTTTTTTTGCATGAAGTACAACAATTTTTTAAATAGCTTCTAAATGATCACTACCACGCCTTCAAATGAAAGCGTTTTTCGATGGCTATATTTTGTCCCTACATATATACATACATATGTATATGCAGCACATCGTACAAAAAGGTACTCGATTCCCTCACAACTTAATGACTTGAAATTTTAATAATTTTCAAAATGTGTCTTTTAACAAGGTTAGCTAAGCATTTGCAGCCTAAGTGTTTACTTTTGATTTGGAATTACATTTTCAACGTGGCACAAGACACTCCTCCATGATTAATCTTAATGAAAGTGTTTTTAGAAGGTTTCTTTTAACAATTGAAATCGTCCTTAAGCAGCCTAGGAGGATCACAGGAGGCACCACAGGGATCTTCAATTGTCTAAAAGAACAGAAAATGGTTCACCAGAAAGTTCACAGTTGGAAAATGTTGAGAAAAAGAATCTTCTAATCTCTAAATAAATTTTTTTATTGATGGGTTAAATTCTGCATATGTGATGGATGCCACCCTGTGTCCACCGCTCCTGATACGCACATATCATCTCTTGGTTATGCTATAATTAACCATTTAGCTGTTGTCAGAAAATGCAGAAAATTGTAATGCACTTGGCTCTAATCCCGGCCAACAGTCTAGCATTGCATGCCCGGATGACTGCAACAATTGTCGGCAATAATTCTACTATAACGTTGTGTTTTCCTTTACGTACATTTATCATAAATGATGTCATGCTCGAACTAATTATACATAGATATCGAGTGAGTTTTGGCCGTATTTCTGAAAAGGTGTCAAGAGACAAACACTAGGGATGGGGTGATGGAGGGGGTGGTAGAATAAATTTTCGGGCGTAGTCTTCTAACTGATTCACCTCACTCACCTGTGCCTATATAGATAATTGGAACCCTGACATTGCGTTGTACCGCTTGGCGGTATCTGATATGCATAATATAATCCCAAAGCCACATTTGAAGGGCTTTTGCGGGCCAGCTTCTGGGTGGTGGAGAGCTGTGTGGGAAGCTTCGACTCAACACGCACACATACAGGTAAACTAATTTATTGTGTTTTACACGTGGGCAAAGCGCCACGAAGGCAAAATCACAACTTGATCAAAGTCGAAGCTGAAGCTGGAAGCTAAAGCTGAGCTTTGACCTCTTGACTGGTCGCAGATGATAGTTGAGTTAATTAAATTTCAATTTTTTTTCTCCAGCAACGTAGCAGCCAGAAAATTTTTACTTACGCTTAAAAGTAAACAAAGAAAAGTGCAAAATACATACATTCCCACGTGTAAATGTGTGCGTATGGGGGGCAAGAGTGTGTGCGTGTGCATTTGCGAGTGAAAGAACTTTACTCGCCGCACATAGTACACATGACTGGGAGGACAATTAACGTTATTAACTAAGCTAGTCAAAGTCATTTCATCACATTTGATGACTGATTTCCACATCTTCTTCCCTTCCATCCCCTCATATTGTTAGTGGTTGGCCTTGCTAAATACATATGTATATATCACAAAAACGGCTATTTTTAAATTTGTACAACATTTTTTCTTGACTCCCTGGCCACGTATTACGTAGCTACTGTACTCCTCTGGCGTTCCTTCGTGATAAGGTCATTCGGTTGGGTACACTCACCAAAGAAAATGTTGACTCTGGACAATCCTGTTTTCTGTTCCACCAGCTCAAGTCCTTTCGTCCATGGCTTGGCGGGATCGTGGAGAGATTTGTCCACCGTTGTTTTATACTGGTCAAACCATTGCTGCACCTGAGCTAAATGCGCTGCCATTTTATGTAATTGTTTTTATGTGGATTTTAAAGTATAAAACTTCAAATTTCAATAATCTAATACAAATGCCGAATTTATACTAATTATCGGGCTGATTATCGCTATCGATAGGAGTTTTTATGTGACCCTGCACGCTGCTCTTGTGACACAACGGTAGTCATCGCACTTAAACAAAATCGGCTTATGCGGGCTTTCTATCCGATGTCCTATAAATTAAATATCATTAAATTAGTTTTGAATATATAACTTTTATTTATTTTAGCTTTTTCAACATTAAGAGAGTTCCACTGACGATCATCGTGGGTTTTCTTTATCGATGCCGATTGATTTGTGTAGTTGAGAGTCTGCTTCATATTTAAACAACGAACATTCACACAGAACATTCATACAGAAAGAACAATACAAAATTAAAGGGGGAAAGGTGCTTTGGCTTCAGGAATTTCATAAATTAATTTAAGTTTGCCATTGTTTGCGGGAACATTTATAAATTGACTTTTATTTATTATTTTTACAAGGCATAGTTGAAAAAGTTTTGGTCACAATCTATTATTTCCCGGCCCCAGTGAAGATTTGTAAATGCCTGGGTCTCTAAGAACAGAATTAGCGCAATTAAAGTATCCAAACCAATGCAAAACATGAAAACTCAACGACCTAAATAAATGTCAATTTTGTGGTATCTTTTAATTTAAATTCTATTGATGAAAATTATCATCGATATTACCGATAATTCCAAATGCGGTTTTCCCAGCTCTACCGGCTTCTAATTTGAAGCAGCGCCCCTTGTGGCGGTTCGACGTTTTTTTTGTTCGATCCGGCTCTTTTTGTCGGAGCTCGAGCCTTTTTTTTGTTCGATACTGGGTTCTCCATGTAGGTGAGAGAGAGAGAGAGGTAAGATAGTCAGTCGAACTCAAGCCTGTGTGATACACAGTGTGCACACACTGTCGGCAAAACGGCGAACACTTAACGAAAGTGTAGAGAAGAGCGAAAAAAAAATTCAAAAAGAAGGCGAAAAAGTAGGCGTCGGTCAATTGAAATTCGTCTGTCATCGTGCCAAGTATAGTTTTGCGAAGCTAGAAAAATTCATCTATTTCCATAAAAGGTAATAAATAATTCGTTTTGGCCAAGAACTGGTAGGATTTGTGTTGGTGTAAGTTTTTGCGGTTATTGCGGTCTGAACATTTCTCCATATCCTTTCGCTGGTCCGGGCGGCTTTTGTCTTTGTCGCCCAGCAAAGAGATTCGCCCATCCTTTGTCCTGTCTGTGTTTCGATTCGAGTGTAGATAAAAAATTTTCTGATTTTTGCATCTTTTTTTTTTCATTTCGTCTCAATTGCAGAAAGTATTAATCAATCAGAATGTGTGACGAAGAGGTTGCTGCTTTAGTTGTTGACAATGGCTCCGGTATGTGCAAGGCCGGTTTTGCCGGTGATGACGCACCCCGTGCCGTCTTCCCATCGATTGTTGGCCGTCCACGTCACCAGGGCGTGATGGTCGGCATGGGACAAAAGGATTCGTATGTGGGTGATGAGGCCCAGAGCAAGCGTGGTATACTCACCCTGAAATATCCCATTGAGCACGGCATTGTGACCAACTGGGATGATATGGAGAAAATCTGGCACCACACCTTCTACAATGAGCTGCGTGTGGCCCCCGAGGAGCACCCAGTTCTGCTGACCGAGGCCCCCCTCAATCCCAAGGCCAATCGTGAGAAGATGACTCAGATTATGTTTGAGACCTTCAATACCCCAGCCATGTATGTGGCCATCCAGGCTGTGCTGTCCCTGTACGCTTCCGGTCGTACCACTGGTATCGTTCTAGATTCCGGTGACGGTGTCTCCCACACTGTGCCCATCTATGAGGGCTACGCTTTGCCCCATGCCATTTTGCGTCTGGATTTGGCTGGGCGCGATTTGACCGATTACTTGATGAAGATCCTGACTGAGCGTGGCTACTCCTTCACCACCACCGCTGAGCGTGAAATTGTCCGTGATATTAAGGAGAAATTGTGCTATGTCGCTTTGGACTTTGAGCAGGAGATGGCCACAGCTGCTTCAAGCTCATCGCTGGAGAAATCCTATGAATTACCCGATGGACAGGTCATTACCATTGGCAATGAGCGTTTCCGTTGCCCCGAATCACTGTTCCAGCCCTCATTCTTGGGCATGGAGGCCTGCGGTATCCATGAGACTACCTACAATTCGATCATGAAGTGCGATGTTGATATCCGTAAGGATTTGTATGCCAATACCGTCCTATCTGGTGGCACCACCATGTATCCAGGCATTGCTGATCGTATGCAGAAGGAAATTACAGCCCTGGCTCCGTCCACCATGAAGATTAAGATTGTGGCTCCGCCAGAGCGTAAATATTCCGTATGGATTGGTGGCTCCATTCTGGCCTCTCTATCCACATTCCAACAGATGTGGATCTCCAAGCAGGAGTACGATGAGTCTGGTCCATCCATTGTTCATCGTAAATGCTTCTAAATAACTCGCGAAGACGACAATAATGATGCGGCTTGACTAACTGGGCGTGTCGCCTCCTCTTCACAACAAGAAAACAACAAAACACAGTTCGTTCGATTAATACCAAGAAATGAGGATAATGACGATGAGACAGAGGGAGGGAGAGAGCATCGGCACGCAAAGCTAATGGCAACCGCATGATGATTGCATTCCAAAACAAAAACTACTTTTATACACAGTTTTATACAAGAAGACCATAATGCATACGATCTAAACCTATATATGGGAACACAGCTACACACACACACACACCCAAACACATACAATTTACACATTAAGCAAAAGCCCATTTTGTGTTCTAATATCGAAATTGATCAAGTTCATAACGCACATTGGCATTTATTATATAAAATAATCATATTTGGCATTACAATATTCCATACCTATACACACACACACACACACACACACACACTATAAGAAAACCAAAACCAAACACATTACGTCTACTTCCATTGCATTCCTATTACATACATACATACATTCCAAAAATACATACATACATATACCTACCATACCATACCATACCATTCTAATTGTAACCGCTTAGGCAAAGAATAAAAAAAAGCGATGAAGAACTGAAAAACAAAATGATGACTTATATTTTGCCAACGATAAACTTTTGGAATACTTTTCGTATGACTAAATGCCGACGATGCGGTCATCGGGCGAGGGCGATTGCATATAAGGCAAACGAAACTAGTTTGATTTCAACCAATATGTGTGGAGGAAGAAAGAATTCATTAACTAGCGGGAGGCCTAATACTCCAGGAAGTTACCCATCCGATAAGCATATATGCGGGTGAACAGTCAGTCATGAATCTTAATCTTCATTTTCTGTTGTTTTTCACAAGCTTATCAGTGACCACGCCCCATAGATTTTAGCGGTATTTTCAAGTTGATCGATTGCAATTCGACCATTACCTTATATGGTCAGGCATTGTACAATTGTTTTTGAGTCTAAAGACAGAGAGAGAGAGCGAGCGAGCGAGTGTGGGGAGAATCAGCAAACAAACAGAGCGCAAGCAAAACAAAGGCAGCTGACTCACCCACAAAATGTTTGGAGTTGCAATCGAATTCAAGTCATTTAGGCGGCATTGTTTTGCTGGCCATTTTTGGGGGGGATTCTCAATCATTCAAAACGCACCTCGTAGCCCCAGCCCCATGGTCAATGGGAAGAGAGAGAGAGAGAGAGAGAGAGAGAGAGAGAGTCGCATTTTTGGGCAGGGTTCAAATTGACAATCAACAATTTCAATTGTTGTTCATATTGTGTCTGGTTTTGGTCTACAAAACTCGCATTGACCAAAATCATTCAAGCTCAACTATTGACATGAAATTTGGATTCAACGCCCATAAAAGTACATTTCTATATAGGCTTTTGGACGGCATCCGATTAGCCGTTAATTATGGTCAAAAGGAAACTCAAGAGAATTCTCTAAACACATTTCACGCGATAATGATTCGTTATCTTAAGTAGTTCACCTTAGTTAGAATTGGATCTTATGAAATATAGTTGATAAGATTTATTTTCAATTCATGAAATCATATAAACAATTTTTAAGTGAGCTAGAAAATTTTGTTCTCCAAACTAAGAGAAATATCAATGCCATTTCCTTCATAAGAATGCGCCAAAAAAAAATTTTTTTTTCTTTAGATGAACTCATTTTAATCACTTGAGTTGGGTCAACCACCGCCTCCCAAGATATGATTAATGCTATAAATATATATTTTTTTTAAGCAGACTGCTGCTGATTGCGTCTTTGGAGTGCATTTTTTTTGGAAGCCAGATTAACAACTTTGGATTGGTTGTTGGATTTTTGTTCTTCAATATTTATTTCCTTGGTAGATAGTGAGTCATTGGGAAAACCATTATAGTCTTTATGAATAGTGGAACCTTTTTTTTTTGCAACGTCTTACTTCTACCGTCTATCTCTTTGTTAAACACGTCCATAGTATAATTATTGCGAGGCGACGAACTTTATCGCATTTTAATACGATTTTAATGAACAATACCTAATACTTTATTTCTTAGTTCCACACAAAATAGCATTTTCAATTAATTAGTATCATAAAATGACGGCAAACCGAAGCTCTTGAAAAAATCCATACAAAAACTCACATTTTCAATTGGCTCCAAATCGAATTGTGGGGGTAAATTTAAAAATTCTAGGTATGCAGTTTTTCTTGGTTTTACAAGACCTTCAACTTCTTCTAAGGATTCATAGGTGTATCTTTAATTTTAAACGCTTTGGATCGGATGTGATAATTTAGCAAACCTTTAATACTTAGTGACAAGGCCAAATTGGGATTTTTTTTTTACTAAAATGCACCTCAAACAAAAAAAAAAACACCATAAGCTGAGGTGACCAAATTTATGGAATATCTTGTCAATAAATTGACGAACACAAAACAAAAAGAAAACGTTGTTTAGGAGTCGAGTGAATATCGTTTCCGGGCCATGGCTTGAAAATATTCTCTGTTACCCCGATCTGTAGGATTCTATGCTAAAAACCAATCTTATTAACAAATTATTGATCGAATTCTAAGCAATGCTTCTTATAAAATTAAAATAATGAATGATTACGCTCATGATGGAATGCTAAAATGACCCTCAATATTCCATTGATTCCCTGTGAATCTACAAGTTTTGCTGATTGGATCTATCGATCTATAATAAAAATGATTAATAGAAAAATACTTGAAGAGTAGTAGCTCACCTTTAGCTTTGATATCTAAAAAAAAAAATTCTTTATAAATATTAAATAATTCTATGACGTCAAGATAAACAAAATTCATTCGTCACTCGGCTATCAACATTGCTTCATTGACTCATAAATTTTCTACATTAATCACACATTCTAAAGTTAAGCACAAACATATCGGTTTCAAGAGGTTCCTTGAATTATCTAATCTATAAACATTATACGAATTTTGGGGGATCTTCTAAAGAATGTTTCTTAGGGAATTTTTTTAATGAAACTAAGTAAATTAAGACGACCTTACAACAATTTTACTACACGGCTGCACTGCCTCCACATTTGCTGACGACACAACCAATATTACCAACAAAAGTTACCGAAAATTTACAGAAGGCATTTGACACTAACAAATCCTTTTTAACTAGATGAAAAATTCAGTTCAAAGCCGATAAAACCCAAGCAATATATTTCCCAAGGAAAACCGCATCTAGGAATCTACCTAATAGTCCCATAGATCTGAAAGGCACTTACATTCCCTAGGAAATAGTTAACTTAAAGGCCCATAAAGGGTATTTCATTAAAAGAATCAATGTTCTTATTAGAATTCTATATCCCTTTATCAACAGGAACTCTTATTTATCTATCGAAAACAAATTATACTTGAACAGGTCGATCTTCCAGGAAGAAAGCTCTTCTCGAACGGAGCTCCATTGTGGTCGAATATTGTCACGTGTCATATCAAAAGGCTGCAAACAGCCCAAAACAAGCTATTGAGAATGATATTTAAACTCTATCCCACCTCTGACAGAATGCTTAGACTGAATAGTAATTTCGAAGATAGATATGGATGCTCAACCTACTTATATCCATATAAATGATACAATTATGTAAACGTAGATATAAGTCTTATCCTAAGTATGACTGCTTTTATTGTCTAATTTTTCGCCTAACAATAATCAAATTTAAAATAATAATACACACAAGATCAAATTTGGCTGAGAAAGGTTCCATAGACCTGAACTCTAATGATATTGTATATTACTATGACAAAGAAGATGTTATAAATTGAATTGAATTGAAAGAATGAAAATAGAAGCCAAAAATGCAAAATAGGTGCCTATATCCATATTTTAGGTAGATTTGTCCGATTACACAGACTTTCAGATATAGGCATGCACATTTATTGAAACCATCCGGATTGAGATCCAAAGCGCTTGACACATAAATATTAAATAAATTAAGTAAATATATGGCTTAAATGTTTTTAAAAAATATTTACTTGTGCCTTTATTGGTTAATTTTCTTATACATTTATTTCCATTTTTATATCATTTTTTTTTTTTTGTTTGTCTTTATATAGAATTTTCAGAATTGTTTGAATCGTTATACATGGATTAAATAGGCGTTTTTGTTTACATGAATTTTATGTTTTGGTTTACAAAAGGTTATGTTTAATATTTAATTCATTAATTATTGTGTGTGTGTTTGGGTGTGAAATGAAAAATAGATAATGCTACTAATCAACTATAAATATATATGATTTTGATTAGATCTGCTATATATATATATATGTAAATACGAATATGTCAAGTGTATGTGTGTGTGTGTTTTGGTATGTAAGCTGTTTTTTGGAAGCAAAATTGTTAATTAAGGATATATATAAGCACATATATATATATGTATATATATAAAATCAGCCTTCAATACATTGTGTGACTACGTAGAATAGGCATTAAAATTATTTATAGGTTTTTATGTACTTTATACTAGAGAGTTAAATGAAAGAAATAAAAACAACAAATACTTACTCAACAGAAACAAGAATTGAAATTATGACTGCAAATTGGAAAATTTCCTTTTCCTTCATTTTAAGCAATTCGACACAAAAGACATAATTCAATTGCGCAGCCTTTAAAAAATAATGAATTCAAAGAAAAATTATGATTTTTGTTTATAAATTATATAAGACGACAATTTATTTTGTGTTTTTCTGTTTTGTTTTGTTTTGTTTTTGTTCTAAATTTACAGGTAGGCGTGTGGTTTCGCGTATTTGTGTTCGTGTTCGTGTGTGTATAATAATAATTAAAAAATTTTAAAAAATTACAATTAAAATGTATAACATTAATAATATGGATTTTAATTTATTGCATTAGGAGTATACATATATATATATATATATATATATATATATAAGATGCTAGCACTTGATTTCTCATAATGAATTTTAATATTGATTTTAACTTGTATATATAAGTATGTATATGTGCATATATGATTCGTTTTATTCATTTGTTGTTTTGTCGTTGATAATGTTGAGTGTGTTCGAGTGTGTGTGTGTGTGAGTGTGTGTGTGTATGTATAAATGTATGCAATTTAAGTATAGATAAGATAAGACACATAATGTTTTAACTAAAACAAAGCATAAATATGAATTCGTCTTCTCCTCTCTTACTTTTTTTCGTTCTTTTTTTGTTTTCTTTCTTTCTTTCTTTCGTTCTTTCTTTCTGATTATAATGTAATGACTAACGAACTAAGCAAGAAGGATTTGTTGTTACGAATAAGGTTCTTTTATATCATTTCTGGTGCTGCTCTTAGCCGAGAATAATAATCGAATATTATTATAATCTGTGACTGTATATGTATGTATGTATGTATGTATATGTGTTTATATGAATAATAATACATTGATATATTGCATTTACGCATCGATCTAAATGATTTCTTTCTTCCAACACATTTCACATTGGACACTTATTACAAAGAAACAAATTGGACAACTAAACAAAAATTGTGGTTGGCTTCTGTTTGTTGTGTGCTCTCTCAAAAATACATATACAAAACATATAAGAAACGTGGGGGGACTTGTTCATTTTGTTTACATGCACTCACTTTTTTTTTTTTTCAACTTACATCACTAGTTTGCTCGCTTAAATGCTAAATAACATGAATTCTACATATGTATATATATATATATATATGTATGTATATATAGAGAAGGGGGCTATTGAGAGGAGTGTGTGTGTGGGGGGGGGGGGGGCGTACATACATCCTAACTCATCATCAAATGTATGACGAAAGGGTAAGGGGGGGGGGGGGGCAATTTCTGTGCAAAAACTCAAGTAACTACACCACTAGATAAGAATTGTCCGTTCATTATTCTCATTCTCATTCTCATTCTGATACTCATATCTCATCATTGCTGCTTGCTGCCATCCATTATTAGCTCCTTAATCTTGGTTCGCTTTGTGCCGGACGTTGCCGCATAAAGCATTTATCAGTAAGCCTGCGCTTCTTTATAGTCACTCTGATCGGATGTATAGAAATCTTCTAGCTTCCATTGGAGTGTCTCGAATGTGGGTCTGCGCATGGGATCCTTATGCCAGCATTCTAGCATTATCTCATACAAACGTTGTTCACAATTTGGTGGCATTGGCATACGATAGCCATGCTCAACCTGGGTTAATACTTCCGCATTGGTCATACCTGCAAAAAAAAAAAGGAAGCAGCAAATTACTTGACATTATCCCAAAAAGTTATTATCTTTCATCGTACTCACCTGGATATGGTATGCGTCCATAGGTGACCAGCTCGGTTAGCAGTATACCAAAGCTCCAGACATCAGACTTGATCGAGAATTTACTATAATTGGCTGCCTCCGGTGCTGTCCACTTGATGGGGAAGCGTGCACCAACTCTGGCCTCATATTCATCCTCTTTAATGAGTCTATGAAATGGATAATTGAAAATTAGTTTTAGCTCTTTTTTGAAAGGTATCTCGATCTCTATTCTCACCTGGCCAAACCGAAATCGGCGATTTTCACTATATTGCCATCACCGACAAGCACATTACGTGCTGCCAAATCTCTGTGTATATAGTTCTGTGATTCCAAATAGGCCATGCCGGCAGCTATTTGGGCTGCCATATCGATTAGCGTTTGCATTTTGAGGCTACGACCTTTGCCTGCAATGGCTAAAATATATTAAAGTAAAAGAACATAGAATACAATTTGCCATGAGACATGAAAAAGCGAACGAACGAACGAGCGAGCGAGCGAACAAACGAACGATCGAACGAGCGAGTAGTAGTAGCGAGTAGCGAGTAGTTTCGGGCGGGCATGAGGGTAGCGTGAAAATGTATAGAGAAATGTTATTGTTGTAGTTGATTCTTGGGTTATTAAATGCAAGCGTTATTATGTCAAATGTGTCGAAGGATCTTTCTATTATCTTTCTCTCTCTTTATCTGTATAGTACATACCTTGCAGATATTCCAACAATGAACCGTGCTTCATCAGTTCGGTGATAATGTAGATGGGCTCCTCCACCGTACAGACGGCATAAAGTTGAATGAGCTTGGTGTGGCGCAGTTTCTTCATTATTTGAGCTTCGGCTAAGAAGTCCTTGGGATCCATAGTGCCTAAAAACAAATATCACATTATTTTAGGCATTATCTCACACGATTTCATTCCAAACTTACCTGATTTAAGTGTCTTAATGGCCACTGGAGTTGTATTATTCCACAGACCCTCCCAAACGTCACCAAACTGTCCGGATCCCAATTTGCGTACAAACTTCAAGGAAGTTCTATCAATCTCCCATTGATCGCGGGTTCGATGTGAGAGACCCTCAGTCACGGGCTTCTCAATCTGTTTTAAAGTGTTTAGGAGAAAGGAGTAAACACAATTAGTTTACAATTATGGCATAAGATTTCTGGCTTAGTTTGGATTAGTATTGTGTCTATTATGTGGTGTTTGGTAGATTTTGCTGTGCCAATTGGTTAATGAGAGTTATTAGCATAGATTCAGGTCTTATATTCAAATTTTTTTTGAAGAATGGCTAGCAATTCGTTAGATTTATTAAATTGGTAAGGTTGGATTCCAACTAGTCACTCAGTCAAAGTGCAAATCTGTAGGCAACAAAACAATTTAACTAGCAGATGTTTTGGGAAATGGCTTAGCGAGGCTTGATCTATGTCCTATTAAGTCTACGATAAGAAATAACCATGTAATAGGGATATATGTTTAGATAGGTCAGATGGTTTAAATGTACAAAATGTAGAAAAATATAGCTTTCTTAAGATGTTGTATATATCAGAATGGCCAGCATAGGCCGAGTTCTTTTAGCTCTAGCAAGTTTTACAAAGCAGTTGAAGTCCTAATAAAAAATAGTTCAGCTTTAATTTTCAATGATTTTATCACTATAGTGAAACTTTCCATTCAAATTTCTGACTTAATATGAATTTGAACTTACAAATTCAAGGGTTCTAATAATATCTTTTTTAATTATTCCAAATTTTGAAGCTGCAAGTGTTTATTAAATTTAGGTATATTAGAAAATGGAAGTCTGTATAAAACTGGAGTTTATAAAATTGATCATGATGAATTCATTAAAGAAGAACACTTTAAAAAAAAACTTATTCAAATTTTTTGATAGGCATCAATTATCTATGCTACGGTAAGATCCTTTTTTGTAAAGGTTTAGGAACAATTTAGCATTTTGCACTTTGAACTTGGAATGTAAATGGTGGTGAATGATAAATATTTGGAATGGAATATATGTAGATATATATATATTCGGTTAGATATTTTGTGTTGGCGTGAGAGAGTGGTGGATATTGTGTTTTTATTCGTTCGTTTGGATGGATAGGCATTTAACACACACGCACACATTACAGTGAATCCTACCTCAAAAACACCCGAAAAAGAATTTGTCTTTTATTTTGTTAGTTTTGTTTTCGTTTTGTATATATCACATAATTGTTTTTTTTTTTTTTTTTTTTTTTGGTTAGTAGTTAATACAAGTTATTAATCGAAAAGGATAAAAAGTATGGCGAAAAAAAAAACAAGAAAAACACACAATTGTTTAGTTTATAATATAAAAAGTGTTAAAGAAATGCAACAATGGATTAGAAAATTATAAATTTTTGTATGTAATAAGAATGTCAAATGTGTGAATCGATATTTATGTGAATATGATGAATATGTTTTTAGTTTTTCTTTCTTTTTTTTTTTGTGATGTGAATGTTTATGTTAATGCTAATGCTAAATGCTTAACTAAAGCCAAAAACAATGAGCATTCGAGCCAAATTTGTTGGCCAATTGTAGCTTACCTGTACACAGGGTTTGCATAAATTGACGCAGAGACCATCCGAATCCTTGGAATAATGCTCAACAAGCTCTTGCAGGGTTCTACCAAACGAGAGAGAGAGATATTTCATGAGCAGGGGAATATTTGTTGATTCTTTTTAAGGCAATTTACCTGAATGTTGTACGTCTGGCAATGAAGAAACCGCCCTCATCCAATTGTCTGATGCGATAATGCTTAACCGTATCGCCATCGCGTACTGCAACAACAACAACAAAAATCATATTAATAAAAATATTCATTCATTTTATATAGAAAAGTAAGTCACGCACCTGATAGCGAGTAGTCATTGTGTCGGCTCTCGGAATCACGAATTAAAAATGCACCATGTTCATTCTCTGGCAGTAGAAGTTTTTTCTCAGCCTCAATGCGTTTGATTTTGCGGAAGTACCAACTGTAAAGGAAATATGAATATGTAGATTAATATTGAGAAAACAACACGAAAATTGACTTAAATTGCAGGCGCTCATAAACATAAATTTGATAGCATCAACTTTAATAGCAGGAAATTAGCTATGATGTATGCTTATATGGGCCTACTCTCCTTGATCACTGATCGACATGGGTGACGAGCGACGCGACACGTGGGTGGACACACCTTAAACGCATTCTCAATGAGTCAGGTTTTATTCAATTTGTTACGTTTCCCTTACAGAGCTTATTTATATTTTATATGAAGGAATATGAAGGGAATGGCTCTAGTTTATCTTTTCTTAACTTAAATTAAACTCTCTTTTTCTCTCTTAAAAGGTGCTGAAGATGTTTTGTATTACAATTAAAACTTAAGTAGGAAATTCGGTACAAACATTCATCTTGTTTATTTTCTGAGAATGAAGCTGCAATATCTTTCTACATAATGTAGAAAGAACCTCTTTTAAGCAGCATGCAACCTTGTTTTACGAGTTTCCGTTTATCCGAAGAACATTTTTCCCCACACTACATCGGATTTAAATCCAGGATTCTACTTTATAGCAATCAATTTCGCATATTATAGATGTCTTCCCAAAAAGGTTCAAACATTTTCCAAAAAAAAATGCTTCGTTTTTCGGAGAATTCTATGAAATAGGTTTGCCAAATGCCTTTATATGGATTTCGATCTAGTTCGTTCTACTTTATTTTATTGAGACTTAAATTTTATTTAGATACATACAATCGCCTCATTATATGCTGATCCCATAGACAAGTTCCAATAGAGAAATTTTGTTTGTTTTTCGAAATTTCTAGTTAAACTAACTAATAAATTTCGTAGAAGTCACTAAAAGTGTACTCAATTAAATTTCTCTTTTATTACTCATATTCAGGGATTTTTACTTTAAAGTTGAATAACAATTTAAAATCATATTTTGGGTGTGAAATTGAAATATTTTTGCAATTATATATTTAAATTATTATTTGGTAAATGAAAAATATTATTATTTTCAAATGGTTAAAATGTTCTACAATTTATTTTAGTGGTTTTTGTATTTCGCAACAAATGGAAACGAATGGAAAGGTTAATTTTTTGTTGCCACAACTCACAACAATTTGATGATGTCGATGATGAAGATGAATCGTTTGACAATAACATTTCAATCCAATTTGTTGCGGCATTAACATTGACCTTAATAATAGATAACTGATGAAATTGTTGAAATGTTTTCTTTCTTTCTCTTTACTACTGTCTTTCAGTGTTTGCTTTGTCTACTTTTGTTATATAACAGTTCACAAAGAGTTAACGGATGAAGATGATGTGAATGTTGATGGAACTTCTGTCATTTCGTTAAAACTTTTCATTTCAATGCACACACACACACACACACACATATATGGTCACACGTAGAGACAGAATCAACTAGTTTCAGTCCAATTTGAAGGGCAAACACGCATTCCTTTGTTTTTCTTTCCTGCTTTTTTAGGAAAAGTGAAAACCACTTTTATGGAACAATCCCAAAGGCAACCTCTAGCACATTTGCATAAAACAAATCTTCTTTCCGGCCAACACATTCAAGTTAAGTAGTCGGTTGGCTGGTCGTTTAGTTGCCTTCTCCTTTTTCTTTTTCTAGTTGGTATCATAATAAACTGGCCTGGTCAGACAGCCTCCTATCTTAGGTGACCATAACTATGGCGACTCTGTCTCTCTGTCTCTGGTCAGTTCTATTGAATTTCACTTTGAATCTATCTGGTTTTCCTCTTCTTTTTCTTTTTTCTTTTATGAGTTTTTGCTCCTTTGGGCTAACATTTTAGCAGGAATGCAATGGCCAATGGCCAATGGCCAAATGGAAAAAAAAAACTGCAAAGTAATCTGATTGTGCAAAAGCCATTTAAAGGTATTATTAAAAGAACTTGTGTGTGAGTGTTTGTCTCGGACTCTTGACTGCATTTAATTGGCTGTCTGTTTGCTAGCAACGGCCAAAGGAACGGACCAGCACCAGCATCTATTTGGCTTTTGGCTGCACATTTGCACATGTTGAGACGTTGTCGTTGTCGTTGTCATCAACAACGGTTGTCTGCCATAGCCATAGCCATCATCATCATCATCATCATCATCAGCATCAGCATCAGCATCAGCTCTTGCAACAAAGTTGAAGTTATCCAGCAATTTGCCAGTCAACAGGATGCCAGCTGCTTGCTGCCAGCCTTCTCCTCCTGCTACCTACATATACATACATATATATATATATATGTAAGTCTAGGCCTAGCATTTGGCTCATGAATGGAGAGCCAAGTTAGTTGGTAGTTGGTACAATTTGATTGATTGGCGACCTGAAGTTGCTGCTGCTGCTGCTGCTGCCAGCACGTGTCTATTACGGCAATAAACGTTTATTAGACGCCATTAAATCTGCTTTCAAACAAAATACACACTCAAACACAAAGAGTGGGGTGAGGGCATCCTATTTTAGTCTATTTATAGATCGCTGGATCGTTCAGTCATGCATGACTTTTATAAATATGCAATAGGCTGGCTTTAATTACTCCAGACAAGCTTGGGCATCCTGTGCAAAGAGTAAGCCTAATGGCTAACCAATCTGGTCAGCGCAGACAAAGCAAAAAATAAAATTAAAAAAATCACAAAAGGGGCAGACCAAAATAAACCTCAACGCCGCTCTTACTCAAATTGTTAAATTACACAGGCAACAAAAATGTTGTGCAATATATTACAAATTGTAAGTCCTATATGTTCTTTAATATTTGCTTTCTTTAAAGATAAACTAAGTTTTCCATTTCTTTACGAATTTAAATTAAGAGAAATGGCGATTAGGGTTCTACCTTGTGAATTTAGAATTTATATTTAGCTAGAAAGCAAACGATTTGTGTTCAAATCGAATGAAAACATAAAGTAGAGCAGATATTTGGAAAAAACAACGAGAAAAGTTTTGATGGATCTGCCTTATATTAAGTAGAATACTTATAATATGCAAAATATTTCAATATAAATATTATAAATAAAATAATAATCAGTTCTTTCATGAAAAAAGCATATGAAATACGATTTTGAAGAGTTACTAATTTGAAAAGCAGATGTGTGTGCTTCAATTTAGAGTTTACTTTGTCCCTCTACTATTACTAAGCTTTATTTTTGAGTCATAAAGTATTGTCTGGGGAGGTTAAAATTCGCTTGAATCCTCGGGACTTACTCGATATAGACATTTGTAAACTTCTATAGAACGGAATGCAAAGCACAACGTGATTTTACAGCTATTTTGTCATTCAATTTTCTAAGAAAATGTTAAATAACAAAGTATTTTTACGTTATTCATTCTATTGGTAAACGAATTGTTAGCCTATTTTGTTTCTTAGACTTCTTACGCTCACTTAACTGAACTCATGCAATGTTACTTCAAATTTCTGTCAGTGTAGAGAAACATCTATATCTAAGTATGTTTGCCATGGTATATCCATTCATTTTTCATGATTGCAGGTTACAAAAACACAAGAAAAATTGGTCTAGAAAAACTCGACATGTTTATTTATAGATATAGACAGGCGGCCAACCCAGGCCAGGCCAACAAATATCCAAAAGAGAGCTATGTATGTAGATAGAGGGAGAAAGAAAGAAGCTCGTCTTGAAGCCATAACCGAAACCAAATACCCCAAAGCCAAAATCAAATGCCTGGTCAAAGAGAAGTTTGTCTCTTTCTGTCTTGCAATTTCTGTTGTTGTTGTTGCTGCTGGCTCGGGCGTCGTTCAAATGGCCATTTCGGGCCATCGTCTTGCAGGCAACTTTAACTTTAACTATTTTTAAACAGTCGCTTTAAGCAATGTAATGCGATTTTGCCTAAAAATATCCACACATAACAACGGCAACAACAACAACAACAACAGCAACAGCAACAAGATCGTCGTCTACAATTTTTCTGCTACATGTTGCATGGTGCAGCATGGTGTGTCTGCCTGTTTTTGGCCATGGTTAGTGGAACGACAACAACTTTACAATCTTTTGGCCTAACATGTTTGTCTTGTTTTTGGCTCAGTTAACTTAATTGCAAGACGGCAACGAGAGAAGTGAAGAGCTTCTCTCAGTTTGTGTGTGTGTGTGTGTGTGTGTGTGTGTGGACCATGGACATGCACTTTAAAAGTTAAAATTAGATTAAGTGAGATCGATTGATCGATTGAAACCAAACCAAATAACCAAATTCTAGCCTAGTGCCTGTTCCAATTTGTACACTTGACGTGCCTCATGCTGTACCTGTGATTGACATTCGTTTGTGGCTGGCTCGCTCGCTTGGCCTAGCCTGGGTTGGCCTGGCCTGCCTACTTTGGGCCTAGTTTTCACCGTGCCCAATTCCCAACTACATACACACACACACACACACACACACACACACACAATTTGTGCCACCGTTTGATAGTAGGTGAAGGAGAATAAACTATTTCACACAACGGTTTATGGCTCGCCTCTTCTTATTCTGTTGGCCAATTGTTTCATTCTTAAAAATGGGACAAAAGTCCAAGTGTCTCCCAACTTAAAGTCCATGTCCAAGTCTCTGAACATTATTGAATTTATTGAAGCAGGTCAAGATGCCGACAATGACAATGATTATAATGATGCTGCCCCGCTGCTGCTGCATTGTTTGTGCACTTAATTAGCAAATATCTTCGAAATGAAACGGAACCAAACGGGTTTTTTTTTTTATATTCCCAACCCCCGCCTCAGAGTGGAGGCATCCGACTAATAAACGTCATGGGCATGATTCATAAAAAAAAAGATAAACCGGCCAGCCAGACTTTATCATCATCATCATCATCATCATTATCATCAATTGCTAATCTCTTCTCTCGCTCTCTCTTTCTCTCTTCTCTATCACATCTTATCGCATCTCATTAAGTAATTGTTAATTGGTTATATAAGTTGCTGGGAACACGTTTTCATGGAGGCCAATTTGTTTAAAGCCTATTGAACAAATATTTCTAGCTAAATTCATAAGACTTCGAATCAGCTTTTTCAATTATTGATTGAATTCCTGCTTGTGCATATTAATTGGAGTAGTTTTTTTTTTTTTTTTTTTTTGCTGGTCACGACAAAGTAATGCAGTAATGGAAAATTCACAGATATGTATGTATGTAAAACCATGTGTGTGTGTGTGTGTGTGTGTGTGTGTTTGTTGTGTGTATGCACTGTCACTTTCTCTATATAATTGTCTTCTCTTGGCCATGTTTGGTTGCCTCCCAAACATCCGTCCAATCCGGCGTTCGCCCTGCCTATGTGCATTTATTTTAAAAACATTTAATTAGAAACATTTAAAAACAAAAACCAAAACAAACAGCTCAAAACCAGTTTTAATCTCTAAATACCCTTTTTTTTTAGGTTTAACATAAAATGGAGATACTTAACCGATAAATCCAGTTTAGATATCGAGGATTTATAGGGAAGGGCTAGTCATACTTATATTTATATGTATATCAAAATGCTATTTCTATCTTTTGCATTTAATCAAATTAGGATTTGGTCATTAAGATTGTTAAAGATTTAGACTATTTATATCGATATTTCGCCTATTTGCAATATATCGGCCAAGACTCTTAAATATGTATGATATGTTTGTCGGCAGAGTATATCGATTTATCAAAATGCTGAGTCGAGTTTTTGCGATGTATCAACTAAAGATATCATATAAAACGATATATATAGGCCACAGACATTAAACATATTGGATATAATGATGTTGGATCTTGGTTACTTTCAAAAAACCAATTCAATCAATCAAGAGATATCGAATAACTTTTATTCATCCTATTCAACCATTATCGACCTCAATGTGCTTCGCTCTGCTGCACCTACTCAAGGATTTTACATTAAATTTACTTAGTGAACAACTTTTTCTAGAATTATTGCCTGTTGATTAATGGATTGATTGATAGATAGATCAACATTTCTATCGATATTAGATTCCCTGAAAACTTGCTCGATATACCGATTGATCTTTTGCAGCGAATATTCTCACTAACTTAAAGCAGAGGCACCCATCTTTTTTTTTTTAATTAAGCATTTGCTTGGATTATTCTAGAATTACTCAATGTTAAATATGTATATATTCCAAATACTTAGCCAATGAATTTCACTTTTTATTGAGGTAGTCTGACTGGTAAAACTTACCTGAAACGGAAAAGCAGATAGAAAATATTACATATTAAATATATATTGTCAGTGAATAAAATTTTATATCAATGGGAAGTAATCTGGAATTTACTTTTGACACGCGACGACACATGGAATTTGCGATGCAAAAATTGTATATGTATATCCATATGAATTAAAAGCGAATGTTTAATTACTTGCAAATTTAATGCAATTTCCCCCAGGTTCCCAACTGTAATTAGTGCAAAATGCTGTCCGACGAGGGAAAAACACACACAAACACAAACACACACACACACGCACACTCAGTCAGTCAGTCACACACGAATTTATTCACTTTATGACACACTCTTAATTGCAATGGGCGGAATTGAAATCCATTTACATTATAAATGCATCCATATAAAATTTTATTTTTCTTTAATTTCTCGAAATTTTCCAATTTTCATTCAAATGCCATGGTCCAGTTAAGTTGTCTTTTGTTGGTAAACTTAAAACTGTATTTTTCTTTTTGTCTTAAGACTTAAAATTTTGTGTTTAAAGATTTTTCCTTATTAGTAGTTAATAATAAATGACAAATTAATACCTGAAACTGCATGAATAATCCTTTATGGAAAGTATTTCCATCTAGCATAAAGCAAAAAGAATATAAACATAGTTTAATTCTCAATCCCAATCTAGTCTTTTTCTCTATCAAACTTAATCAAACTGGTTAGTCAACTTTGCCTAGAACTTAAATGGTTTAAATCGATAAATCGATCGATGGACCATAAATTTTCTAATTGTTTTAACTAAATACTAACTGAATAGAGTATACTAAAGACATTTGATCACTGTCTATATTTAAAAAGTTTAGGTGATTACCCTTGGCGAATATTTCTTAGAAACTAATTTTTATTTCAAATGAATTATGATAAATGCAAATCAATATTTAATCAATAAAGCAAATATTTTTTTGCATAAGTTAAAGATGACATCATAATCAATGAAATTTCAAATGCTGGCAAAATAGATTTCGAATTTAGTTCAATCTACTAAAAGGCCCTTTCAACTGGTTTATTATATGAAAAAATGATCTACATATATGCAATTAATTTAAACGGGGAAAAATGTACTTAGTGTATGACGCAGCAAATTATTAAAAAAAAAAGACGTCAACAAATTGCGCAAATAGTAATAACAAATTAGTCAACAAATGAAAATAAATAAACAAGGAAGCTAATTAACTTTGAAAGATATCCAAAACAAATTAATTAAGATTAAAACACAAAGACAGTAACAGAAAGAAGAATAAATCAAACAAATTTTTGTTATACATAGTTTTCATTTTGTTTACAAGCATTTCCTGCATTTTTCCAGTTTTTCACACACACACACACACACACACACACACACAGAGTGAGAGAGAGACAAAGACAATTGTGGTGAATAAATTGTTTAGGTGGTTTGGTTTGTTGTCTATTTATAAAACTAAAGCAAAAGCCACTCAAGCCACAGATTGCCACACATAATTGTTGGATGGCGCCAATTGGCAGGCAGGCTGGCAGGCAGGCAGCAGCAGCAACTAGAGGCAGATGTTGGTTAAATAAGCCAAAGAAACTGGCTAAAGACAGTGACAGAGATTGTGGAGTGCTGCCGCCTCGAGGCTGCCTCAAGTTGTGGCAGGATGCTGCTTAATTTATAGATATTATAACAAGTTGTTGCTTGCCTAGATGCTTTATGCAGAAATAATTTGTTAATTGTTAGGCTTTTGAGTTTTCAGAATTTGCAGCTGCAATTGCACTTGCATTTCCTTGCAATTTTTCTCTCTCTCTCTCTCCCTCTCTCTCTTTCTCTGCGTCTTTCTGTGTGTGTTTTCAAGTGAAAATGTGCAAATAGAAAATGCCATCATGACCATACACACATTATTAAGTTCCGGCTAAATGTATACCATTTGGCCACACTTTCCACATGTAAGTTAAACTTCTCTACCACAGATAGATAGAGATTGTGTGAGAGAGAGAGAGAGAGAGAGAGAGGAGGAGGGTGGAAAAGGAAGAGCAATAGATGTTAATAGTTCAATGTCATTTCCATTGTTGCTTAAATTGACATGATTTGGAGGTAGACGAATGTTTATTTTGATATACATGTATATATGATATAAAAGCGCCATCAAGTTTATTGTTCTAGTATAGAATAGATTTTAAATAAACAAAAAAAAAATAAATAAATAAATCATGATATACTACAGAGAGACACACGATATCGTATACGCCTTTTTGGGTAGGTCGCTGTCGTCGTTGTCGTCGTCGTCGTTACGCTTCAGAGAAGTTCATTATTTTTGATGTCTAATATGTATTTACTTGTCAAATTGAAAACTGATCGCTTGCCGCCCCAGACACTGATCGTCCCACGTGCTAACACTAGTTGTTGCTTATGTAAAACCGAAGACGACTCCAACTTCAACTCCAACATGGACTTAATGATCGTCATTTGGGATTTTGAGTAAGGTTCTGCGCTGTTGTGCAAATTATATAGTAAACTGGGGCACCCGCACATTAACCAAACGACACTAACCGCACCCAGTTCATTTGTAGTTACTCTGGGTCATCAAGTTGCAAATTACTGGGGTGGTATACACACACACACACACACACACACACACACACAATAGATAAAAAGTAAATTGCATTCTAAACAAAATCAAATTAGTGTGTACTATGTGCTCTGGGTTAGGTATACATTTCGAAATTAGTTTTTAATTTCTAACTATTAGTGTGCCAAAAGATAGCAGTCAACTAGATGGGTGGATATAGAGTGGGCGGGTGGCGGGTGGCGGGTATGGCGCCTACATTCCAAAGAAAATTGCACAATTGCAAAAGAAACATAAAGATTTCCACCTTAGACGAATATTTTATCTATGCCAATTCGTTTGGTTGTTAACAGCTGTTTTTCAATTTACACCTTATTTATATTTAGAACTCTTGTGACTAATGCCAAAGCTATTAGCAGCAAATAACAAGCCATAATTGAAATTCAAAATCAGTTAACAGACCCACTGAGCAAGAGAGAGAGAGAAAGAGACAGAGAGAGAGAGAGAGGGAATGCCAAGTTTTTTAGTTGAAATCTTTTTGCTCTCGCTCGTCTTTTTGACGTTGGTTCACTTGCTCGTTCATTTGGTCGTTGTTGTTGTTGTTGTTTTTTTCCTTCTTTCATTTTCAAAGTGTTGTAATCTTAGCAGCAAATACTCAAGAGTCAGAGTCACTGTCGCAGACACGTTCAGCAGACAGACACGTCGCCATGGGACGAGGTTTGCTTGGAGTTGAACATTTATTAACCTGCAAAATATTTGACTATCAAATAAACGCACAAATTGCCTGCTAAATATACGTGGTGGGGGCACGAAGGCTCCTAACTATCCACTACCCCATTCCCCCTCCGCCGCACGCCAACAACAAGAAGAAGAAGTTCATGCGACAAAAGTCGTGACAATTTTTATGACACGCTGCTTGTTGCTCTCTTAACAATTAAAACCGATAAACAAACATTGCTCGACACATTTTTTCATTATTTTGTCTTTTTGTCTTTGTTTTTTTTTTCGAGGTGTTTGAGGAGCGTTAAGGTGGTAAAGTTGGACGACTTTGAGTGGCGCTTGTATTGTTTGAGTGGCCAGCACGTGTATGAAGTTATTTGTGTATTTTAGTGGCATGGGGAGGGGTGGGGTGGTGGATATGCAAATTTTTGTTCAACAACTGAACCAATTTGAAACGTTTTGGCCTTGAAGTTTGTTGCATTTGTCTCATACGCAAACATTGACTGAAGTATTTTATTCCCATATTTGGGTGACTACTTCAAGTGGAAAATTTTGGCATAATAATGACCGACAAAACTAAATACAATTGTTGCCAATAGACGACGACGACAAAATCATTGTAAAACATACATTAAAGGCACAAATGCATGAAATGGCTTTTAATTGACATACAATACAATAAGCCGGAAAGTAAATTAAATTTAACATTTGTGAAATATATCAATTTAATTTTATTTAAATTTTAAATTATGTTATAAAATCTTTAATAACCTCTAAGACCTTCAACGGCTTGAATTAGAACAGAAAGTAGGAACTTGTAGAAATGCCAAATTAGAAAATTATGTTCCACAATTCAGTTAGCTTAAAATAAGTAGGCTTTGATTTGAATTTATGTTTATGAAAAATTTACTTTCCCCTAACAGCCCTTTTTCTAAGATAACAAATTTTAATTGGACTTTGGATGGTTTTTTCTAAAATTTTTGACCTTTTTTTAATTAATAATTTCATAGAGATCACTTGAACTGTTGAAGTACTCTAAAGGTTCAAGACACTTTGGGTCAAAATTACAAAAAAAAAGCCGCCGCCCTACTAAGGGAAATTCATCATTTTTAAAAATTACTTAAACTTTGTGTGAATCCTATTTGAATAAAATTTGATGGCCAAGAAAAATATTTTCAAATATTTTCCTTCCATTTCTCCTCGAAACAATGTCGCCCGAATTGGTCGTACTATAAATTTGGGGCTAAAAAAATGTAACTCATATCTAATAATAATAAATTCTCTAAAATGTTTTTCAATCATTGGCAAAGTTCCAAGAGTTGTTGACTTCCATTAAACAAAAAAAAAAAAAAACCCATATTCATAGGTATTCAGGTACATGAAATTTGGCCTTAAATATTACTGAATGAAATGATTAAGCAAAACAATACAATAAAAAAAAAACCCATTTTGTCGTGCTCTAAACATTCGAATCAAATAATTGCATTCAAATCGATTTTTCGACTGAGAAACTTACGATTTTTCATTTAAAAATTCACCGCGCGTAAATTCCGAAAGTCGTCGCGATTTGCCTTTCTTGGTGGGTTTGCTATTGCTTTTTGTTGTTGTTGTTGTTGTTGGGTGGCAACTTAGATGGGCACAGGTATGCAAGGAGGATGGGTTGGCGACAGCAACGGGCAATGATCGGCTTTTCTCAATGACAGATGTCAGAGCAAGATGATTGGAAAGCGCGGACGGAGAAAAGGGACCATCATTTTCATCCTGCAGCTGCTGCTGCTGTTGTTGATGGTTCTGCTGGCTCATCTCTGGGCAGTGGCAGTTGCATTTAAGCGGCGTTTGATTTGACCATCGACGTAAAGGCTGTCGCGGTTTGGCTTCCATTGCCACCGTCATGAGGCCAGTGTCAAGGGAATGCTTCTTCTTTTGCAAGGCTGCCGCCGAAGCCGCCGCATGTTGGTGACGTGCAGCAACATTTTGCTGCTGTTGCTGCAGGCATTGATGTTGCTTCAAACTGCGACGTGGCCGTGGTGGCGAGGGTGTGGCTGGCGGGGATATGACTACTGACATTGAGATGGCATCCAGTGAATTGGATTTCATCAACGATGAATGAGCCGAATGATGGCATTCTGGATCGCTGCTGTTGTCATTCGTTGCCTGCCTTTGTTGTGCTATTATCCGTGTATATAGCTCCTCGGAATCTAGTGGCAATAGCAAATTGGTCACACCAATGCGTCTTTTCGCCTGACTGCGTTTCTTTTTGGATTCAACATGATCTTGGGCAACATCTGTGGCATCATCTGGCGTTGTAGTTACTGTTGTCGATTTGCTATAGCTTAGAATATTGGAAAGACGACGCATTTTATGTGGCTTGGCTTGGGTTGGCAGTTTGCCTTCCGCCTCGGCGGTTATTATCATTGCCGGTGGCAGCGTCGTTGGCAACGACGACGACGAAGTCAGCTCATTCACTTGGCTGACCACAAAGCGCGTTGCCTTTGCAACTGGTTTTATCTCCTCCTTCGATATATCTCCTCCATTGGTATCCAATTTCTCTCCTTGTAGAATATCATAAATTAGTCCCAAATTGGCACTGCTGCCTCCGCCGGCCGTGTGAGTTGTTGCTGTTGCAGCCTTGGAGTTTTCTGCATCGCTAATGATAGTCACAGCACTTAGTTGCCGTTCCAACTGTTGCTTTTGTTGTTGCTGCTGGTGCTTTTTCTTTACTATATCATAGATCACATCATTCGGTTTACCATGTTCCCGTTCCAAAATGGAACTAAGACTCTTTCGTTGCCATGTGGCCGAGTTTGTTGCCGACGATGACAACGATGCGGAGGAGGAGCAGGTGGTGGATGAGGATGAAGAATTCGTTTTACGATACAATATTTCATAGATTGTGCCATAGGTCATATATTTATCATATTTTTGATAGGTCAATTGATATATATCATTTTTACGCTGTATTATATCATAAATGGTGCCATAGACTAATTTATCATAGATTTTAAAATTTCTACGATATTGAGAGTTATTCGCTTTGTGTGCTGCCAAACCTTTGACATAGGCTTGCAGTTGCTTCTCCTCAAAAATATTCTCTTTCTCTCTCTCCAGCTCCAAATTCGTTTCCTTTTCCTTTAACTTGTCACTATCCTTATCATGCTCATCTTTTTTTAAGTCCTTCTCTTGCTCCGGCTTCTGTTCAGTCTTTCGTTCTTTGGTCGAAGAGTTGCGTCTGGGTAAAAAGTAGCTGGCAAAACTTTTCCTTTGACGCGAATTCTGACGTTTTAATGCGGTTATCGTGCTGGTAGTGGTTGATGTTGAGTCCATTTCACTTGGTTGAATTTCTTTAACCAGACGCTTAAATTCCTCATATGAGGTGCGACGCTTATGCGCCTTGGCTCTCTGCTCTTTGGCCGCAAATTGCTGATCAAGAATTTGTGATAGAAAATCCGAATTCTTACGCATAACCTCTGTGGTGGAGGTTGTTGGCGGTGGCGGTGGAATCGCTGTTGCTGTTGCTTCTGCTGCTGTGGTTAATGTTAGATCGCCATCAGAAGCAGTAATACCAACAACAGCATTGTCAGCGCCGTCGCCGGTATCCATTTCATCTGTCTTAAACTTGTTTGCACAATCCGGTTTAACTCTCTCGAGACTTTTGCCGCCTTCATCGCTTGTGGTTTCTTGTTCTGAAATGGAGGCAAGCCCTGATGTTGCTGCCGTTGCTGATGTTGCTGCTGCTGTTGTTGTTGTTGTTGTTGTTGGTATCACAGTGTTGCTGTTGCTGTTGCTGGTTGTTGCGTCATCTTCCACTTTGGCCATAGCTTCCGTTGCATTAAACATGGCTTTAAACTCTTCATAAGATTTACGACGATTCCGCGACTGAGTTAAACATTCTTTATAATTAAGACGAGCAATTTTTTCACCAATATTTGTAGTTGCTGTTGCGGTTGCTGCTGTTGCTGCTGCTGCTGCAGCTGCTGCGAGGGCATCTAATTTATTTTGCATTTCCATAAAACCCGAATCCATGGAACTTAATGTGCAGGTGGAATCGAAACTAGTCTTGCGACTAGAATTCTGGCTACCAGGTGAATTTGGTTTTGGGGGCGTCGGTGGCGGTGTAACCAATTGGGCCAATACTAAAAGCTCCTCATCATCCTGATTGGGTAAGCATAATAGATCAACATTTTGTTGCTGTTGTTGTTGTTGCTGTTGTTGTTCAGTACCATCACATTCATCGTCTTGTGGCAAATGATTTTCAATCGGTTGCGGATGATTGTCATCATCGAAACTAATCAAATCACGCGGTTCTTCCGGCACTGCAGCAAGCATAGTTACAGCTGGCATTTCCTCACCGTTCCCCTCTACAAATAGTTCAGTCTTTGTTTGGATTTCGCGTCGTTTTTCGCGTTTGCTCACCACAGCGTAAAGCGGTGCCGGCAACGTTGGCTGTGACGGCGATGTGGATAGAGCGGCTGTCGGTATCAAACTGAACGCTCCATTGCTATTCGCTCTAGTCAACGATTCCGAGACGACGCCGCCGATGCCACCTCCACTTGTTGTTGTTGTTGTTGTAGTTGTGACTCTGGCCACATTACCTGCACTGGCACTGCGATTATGAAAGATCTTCACACTGTGCATGGGTAATTTGTGATGACGATTGTTTGCCGCTGGACGATTGCGGGCAATGCCCATTGATATGGTGCCAGATTGTTTATGTCGCTGCTGGCGTCGATTATATTTTGTGGCAATGCTGCATACAGGATCATCGACAATTATGGGCAGGTCATTGACCACCAAATCATAGTCGGAATTGCTGCATCTACTGCTATGCCGTAAATATCTCTTGAGACGGCGTCCAGCACAGGAATTGCCGTTATGTTGTTGTGGTCCCCCCCCATGCTGTTCATTCATGCATTTGGCACAGCAGAGGAACTCATATAGAATATCATCTTCCACCTCTTCCTCCTCCACCTCCTCGTGCCCCTCCTCACTCCTCAACCTTCTGATCAAATGTGTATCCACAGATGGCGGAGGTGTGGAATATTTTGGTTCCAAGAGAAATTCCAATTGTGCTGCTGCAGCGGCAACTGCTGCTGCCGAGGGTGTGGCAATTGATGATGGCATCGTTGCCGTTGCTGAAGATCCCTTCACTGGCATCAAAATATATGTATTTTTACTTGGTGGTGGCAACTGTTGCTGTTGTTGTTGTTGTTGTTGTTGCTGCAGCTGCTGCTGCTGCTGCTCCTCCTTTTTGGCCATTATGGAGCTTTCAATGCTGACGCCACTATCGAGCAGCATTAATGTACCATCCGATGGCAAGATAAGGCGTCCCTCAGCCGCCGCATTGACAAATTCGCGTAGGGCATGAACCTGCTTTTCGGTCACATTCCCCTGCAACTGAATGCCATGAAGTGCAAATGCTGTAGGCTTATTATTAACCGAATTGGGATCGGTACACCACACCACGGGTATGGCAGTCATTTTATGGAACAATCTGCAAAACAAAAAATGCTACAACATAAATCATCTATAATCGATTTACTCTTACAAGTGAATCCAATGTGAGTTTTAGTTTTGCTTTCTATTTCTGTTTTTCATATGAACGTTTCGGGTTTATTGGCTGGAATTTAATTCCGGTTCTTAGCACGCATACAACAAAAGTGACGATTGCGTCAGTTATATTTTTAAAATTATTCATATACATATGTATGTATGTATGTAAATTTACATATTGTAGATGGATCATATCATCATATCTAATGAGAGTAACAAAAATTCCATCAACCTTGAGAATTCTTTGCCAAATCAAAAATTCAAATGTCCCAGAGCATGTTGTACATTTAAATGAAATTTGCTCTTATCCAAATTGAAATATGCGGATTTTATGCATTTGACATGTGCAGGAATGAGAGTTAGATAAAGGCAGGGCTAGTCTAACAAGTCATGTGTGTGTTTCTGTGTAGAAAGCGAGAGCATAATTCGTAGAATAAATGTAAAAGCAAATAACACTAACCCACAAACAATTTTGAGCAAAAATTGTTGCTTTTTCAGCAATTACATAAACACAGGGCCGAATCTATATACCTTGTATATAAATGTTTTAACCCTTTCTTTCCTCTCCTTACAGCAGAATGTCAACTGTTATAATGAAAGAGTTAAAATTTGGGGAAAAAATTTATTAGCACTATTATATTGTATGAGCAATTTATTTGCTTTATTAACAAATTCGTCTCAAAAGACGCAGACGACAGATGGCAAAGCTAGTTTAACTAGAAATAGAAGATCTACACACTGCAATAAAATGTTGCTAAGAAATATTTCAAATCCGAACGCAACTTGCCTCCAAAATTGAGCAAAAAATATAACTTCGGTGACCTGACTCTATAGTTTCAAAATTCAAATCCGAACGCAACTTTCCTCTAAATTTAAGCAAAAAAATTATTTATGGTGACCTGACTCGATAGTTTTCCCATCGACAAGTAGAATAATTGATAATTTAGATTTAGATTAATTTTCAAGTTCTGAATATATGTTTAGCAATATTACTGAAATTTAAGATTTTTAATTTGGTAGATACCTCATAATCTATGGATACATTTTTCTCATATATTTCTTGCGTTCAACCTAACTGGTATTAGATAATATTGAGAACTTGTTTCTGATTGTGAGGGATTTTTAATATTCATATGGAACACCTAAGATTAGGCCTTTCGGTGTAAGATTTAGCCCTGTATTTATATAATTTCGTATGTATATAGATCATTCATCTAATCAGCGGCTTCAAAACTTCCTCATATTATGGCATTATCATTGAGGGAAACCCCCTTTCCCCCCATGGGTGCTGCCAGGTGTTAGTTATCTATCTACACATATAAATGAAACAGAAGCGCAACAGCAGATTCGTTGTTTTTTTTTTTTTTTTTTGTATATTGTGACAGCTGAACAAACAAGTTTTGTTGTTGTTGTCGCGTTTTTTTTTATTGTTTTATTAAGAGACAAATTATGGAAAATTTCATTGTTAATTTGTTAGCTGTTTGACAGCAATTGGTAACAATTATGTCATACATGTCCGAGATATATACATACATTGACCCCAAATGTATGTATGTATATGTATTTGTTTAGAGTACATTCGAGTAGTCCAATAGTTGAAGTTGAAGGTGGCTTCTAGGCAATTTGCTGACCATTGAACTGACACAACGCCAACCTAGTACTTTCAATGTAAAAGTCAACAGAAAAAAAATCAATTCAAGGCTTTCGAATGCTGTCCATAAATGGCTGCTGCCACACGTTGTGGCTTAACTTGGTTATGGTCTATAGGTAAGCCGACAAAGGAGGCCACTGACACCTTCTCCATTGGCACACTTGAGACAAAATGCTTAGGTAGTAAACATCCTGTAGAGCAGACAAATCTTCTTCTCGACCGACCAGAAACAATAACTATTCACCGAGTACGAAAGATATTCAGAGAGATAGAGAGAGAGAGAGACAAAATAAATGGTTAACATCAGCAAATGTCAATGTCAGGCCATGGAAAAGCAACAAAAATTATATATATAAACTTATATATGTATAATAAAATGAACGACAAAGTGAACAGAAAAAAAAAACTGCATCAAGGCATCGCGTCACAGTTTCTTTTAAAAGCAATAAATATTATTGAAAATTGTTCAACAGCAAAATCTTATGCAAACATCGGTAAGGTGACTCATCATTGTCGTGGTCGTGAAAAGTAAAAGTTCAAAATCGTATCTATAGCGGCTCTTGCAAAACTTGATCCACAAAAAAATGTTATACACAAATTTTGTATACAGCTTTTTATAGAATCAAAATTGTTCAGCTAGAAACATTCATCAAAATTGAAAAGAGTTAAGTAAGATTTTCATGAGATGAGCCAGAGATAAGGAGCAGGGTAAGGAATATTCTAGGGAGTTGGAAATGTCTAATCAAATGATAATTGGAAACTATTTTTTACGAAAATCTCCAAAGACAGCAATAGTTTCAAAGCTGAACTTATTCGCCTAAGAAGTCCCTAAACGATTTCTTCTGGTCAATTGTTTGAGTCAATAAAGAATTGGTTAGTGATGCAGTTGCATAAGTTTCAAAATAAGCTAACAACTTCAACGCTAAAACTAGTTGCGAATTACAACCAAATAGCAACGAAAAAGCCCAAATATTCCTAAACCTATATTATAAGTAAAATGTGAAAAAAAATAGTTGTGGAAATATGATTTTAGAATAAACTTACTTCGTTTTCTGATTCCAATTTCATTTAATTTTATCATTGAATTGCAGAATGTGGAAAGAATTAATATTGATTTGTCTATAGAATATCTATTGTTGTGTACAAGATCACTATATAGTCTGGGTTAAGCCATAAAGCTCGAGACAAAATGACAGAATGGCATATAAGTGACGAATGACGATCGTTAAGAATGCGCCCATATGCAGTTAATATTTAAAAGAGCATATTACGAGTTTACTATGCTAATGATAAAGCTTTTAAACTTTAAATACTTAAAGTCATTTCCAATGATGAAGTCATTAAAAAAACACTATTTTAATGTGACAAACATAAATGTAATTGTGTCATAAAAAACAAACACTAACATTTTCAAGTTGAAAAACATAAGTTTATCTCATGAACAAACTTATATAACAAAAACTAATTCCAAAGAATGATGTAAAAAGACATTTTTATAAAAGTAAAAATACTTTCTTAATCATTAGTAAGCATTGGAATTTTTCAAACAATAGAGAATGAATAAATGAAGAGTGGTTTCAACACTTTTTTAAATTTGAATTTAAAGCCAATATAGAAGGTGTTATTGAAATTGACATAAAGGTTTTGAAGCCAATAATACTTAGAGCGAAGCCTTTTCGATAACAACAAAGAGAAGACGTTCTGAATTTCTATTATTCGGTTACAAGCATTTTAAGCTATCGATAAGTTATCGCCATATTCTAAAAAGCCTCCAAATATGTTCGTTATCAGTTAGAGATTTAAATTTTATGCTATTTTAATAGACTTTTCTTTAGTTCATTTGCATTTGGTTCAAAGTTTAAATCAACTCTAAGTTTTTTCTCTTCTCTCCCCCTCTCTCACGTTCGCTCCGTCTCTTGTTTTAAGGTAGCTAATATCTAGACATTCATTTACATAAATTTTAAACAAAGAAAACAGCTGCTGTGCCAAACAATAACAAAACATAAAAAAACAAAAAAAAAAATAATGAAAAACCTGTTGAACCAGAAAGAAACACAAGCCAGCCAACCGCCCGCCCCCCTGGCCACCCAATGAGATAAACAACAACAACAAATTTGATAAGGTGCAACGACAGGTAAAGAACTTGTCAGTGAGGTCTTGTGATCTACAGAGATCAGTTATATAGATACAGTCATACATATGTATACCGTTAGTAAAATTGCCATGAGCATGCGAAATCGAAGTCTGGAAGGGAGGGGAGGGGGTTAGCTACCTAATCGTTGTTTAATAAACAATTTGTTTCTAGGCTTTTTTCGGCCATGTGAATGCTAATGATGTTAATGACGATGTTTGGCATTAGAACCAACAAGGTTAGGCAGAGGGAAGGTCTTTGCTTGGCAGTGTCACTCAAAGGGTCTCTATCCACAGCTCTAGCCACAGCTAGGCTAACAAGCTGACCTAAGGTAATAATCAAATTGAATTACAAAACAATTTATCGAGCAACTCGAAATGTATTGAATGTGCATGCACATTTTGAGTAGTGTGGGTGTTGTTTTTGGCATTTTGTTGTTAGCGCGTGCCAAGAAAATTGAACAAGACCAACATAATAATCACAACCATAATGAGACGACGCTCTGCATTGGCTCAGCTTAGAGAGCTCAGTCAACGGCAACACGAGTAGTCGCATTCGCAGCAGCAGCAGCAGCCGCAGCAACAACGATTGGAGTAGTAAAGGTAACAATTGCACTCAAAAGTACTACGACCCAATTTGAACCGGTTTTTATATATACAAGATATACATATGCATGTTTGTATAAACTCTTTTTTGTTTTTTTTTTTTTTGGTTTTTTGCCTAGTTGTTGCTATTGTCAACGTCTGTTGTTTGAATGTTTGTTGCCAAGGCTCTAGCTCTCTGGCTGATTGACTCTATGCAACATTGTTGCCAAGCAAAAGTTGCTGGCGCTTTTGCTGCTACTCCAGCTTAGCTTGGCATTATGAAACAACAAAAGGCATAAAAATCAAACAGAAAACTAACCACGCCTTACTCAAATCAATAATAATCAACTAATTAGTCAAAGAGAGATAGAAAGAGAGACAAAGACACAAAGAAAGAGAGTGAGAGACTAAATTTCCAACTTGGTACTTTCTCCACACAAAAGAAATAATCGACAAAGTTTAAATAAATGCAACTTTAAGTAGAAGAGACGACTCTGTATTACCCTATATTGTTCATTTAGTTAAATGAACTATGAAATTTGATATATACTCCATGTTATTCTATCTAAACATTAAAGAACATTTCATTTGGATTAGTTTTGATAAAGATAATATTTTGTGTATATTAAAATGAATAATTTGTATATTTTATCATATACAACTTTTACTTTTAAGCTTTAAATTTGTAACTGAAAGCATACAAGGAGACTTTAATGGGAAGTAAAGGAACTTTTAATGTTAAAAGAAGATGTCTGAAATTTCTGAAC
The DNA here is from genome assembly GCA_024703675.1 of Drosophila nebulosa. NCBI lineage: Eukaryota > Metazoa > Arthropoda > Insecta > Diptera > Drosophilidae > Drosophila > Drosophila nebulosa. The sequence goes on along the minus strand of CM045725.1, from coordinate 6,276,516 downwards.
TTTTTATCTGCTAGATCTACGTTGGCCTAAACTCAATAGTCTTGCTATTTTAAAGATCTTTTAATGGCTATATTATCAGGTTGATATGAATCAAATTAATTTGATTATCAAGCATAATCAATTAGTTCAGTTAGTTAGTATCAATAAAAACACTTTAATCATATTAAACTTTGATATTTTTACCAATAACTCATATTCAAACTTTCTCCTTCTATTCAGAATAAAAGTTTTCAATATGTTTTTGTTTTTATGTTAAGGCGACCAAATATACCTACATAAATTTAATAGAAAAGTAAATATCTAGCTTTAGATAATCTTAATATACCCTCTTTCTTCCCTTTATAGCCAGAGGCCACATAAACTGACCACGAAACAGTTTTTCTTATTTTCGTTGAAGCCAACTCCATTTATGTGCAAATTAATAGTAAAGCTTACCAAAAGAAAAAAAAAACCCATCTAAATGTGTTTGGCTTTGATTTTGTTGGGCTGCCCATGATTTAGGTCATTGCACAATGGTAACCAGAGCACAAGTCTGACTAAATTTAGTAGCTTTAAAAACGACACAAACCGCAAACAAAAAAAAAAAAAAAAAAGAGAGCAGCAAAAAAAACATTGTTTAATGAGCCTGAAACAACAAAAATGATTATTTCAACTCACTTTTTTCTTTTTGAGCTAGTGGTATTCCACATTACAATGAGGAACTAAAAATCGAAAGCGATGGCTAAAAAGGAATTGTGAAAAATATATACAACCTGTTTTTGTTTTGTTGCTTGGTTGGCAAGAAATAAGCGAAACGAAACGTCGTTTTTTATTTTTGGTAAGACAAAGCATAAGATACATTTTATAAATCAAAATGAGAAGAGTTTTCCAAGAAGTGCAATCACTCATCATTCCTTTCAGCTGGCCATAGGAAATTCCCACAAGTTTAAAAATGAAAAATAAAAACCGAGATATTCTGAGAAATCTCTTAGGTGCCAATTGAAGTTACCTAAGTTTGATTTCTAGAAATTAATTTTTAAAATTGATAAGTTGAAATAAGTTTCGAATATATTTAATATTTTTCAAACATTAACCAAAAATTTAACGACTTTAGCGGGAAAAACAGTTTTATGGCATATTTTGCCATTTCTATTACAAATGTTTTTGGTTTTTTAAGACAGCATAATTTTATTACCTCTGTCTGAACATATGTGAAGTCATGGAAATTTCCGCACTAGCAAAAAGTCGAAAATAATCAACAAGTTTATTACCTTTCTCACATGATTTTTTGTTTGTTTTTTTTTTAAGGATTTAAAGACAGAAACATATAGAATTTAAAATTTAGATTCTATGGAATTTGAAACTAAAAAATATATATCATAAAAGACGTTCGTTCGTGTCAAGATAATGGTTACAATTCCGGGGTGATTGAGCTGTAAAAAGAGAAAAAAAAAAAATGATGACCGGATGATGCTGGCAAGAACTTATCCAGCTTTTTCTACAGTTCTCTACTGACGCACACGGGAATTGTCATTTGTTCCTTAAATCAACAGGAAGTTTGGCTCATTCAACTGAATAACCATTGAACGAATTTGTATGTTCTTTTCTTTACGCAAAAATTGTAATATAATAAAAGCAATGTGAAAAAGTACAATGAGTTAAGAGCTGACTTGGTTTGTTTTTTTTGTTTTTGCCCTCTCGCTTTTTTTCTCTTTTGGAGTTTTTAAAAGCAATTTTCATGTATTTTCAACTGAATATGTATAACTACACATACAAACACACAAACAAATATATATATGTATATAGCAGTATCTTTATCGTTGTATTTTTTTGCAGCATGACTCATATGGGGCGTACAACAGGAAATTTACGGCCATGGGCCAGAGAGAAAGAGAGACAAAGCCGAGTAATAACCATAACTATAGCCAAATCAAAAGTAAAGTAAAGACCGAAACAACAACAGCGGAAAAAAAAGAGAGTTTTCAGCCACATAATGCGATAAGAGAGTAACTGTTCTAGCTATATGAAAAAAAAAAAAAGCAGAAGAGAGAAGTTCTCAATTAAACAAAAAACAAACATTTATTAATGCATAGATCATTTCAGTAAATGCGCTAAATAATGCAATGTTCAAGTCACGTAAGTCTATATAATAACGATATCGAACGCGAAGCGGTTGACTTGGCTAGCTTTGGTTTAAAAACAGCTGAAACTAAAAGAAGAAGACGAGGGGGCGGACAGGCAGGCAGGCAAAAAGTAGCTAAAGTTTAAACAAAATGGTTAAAAAAAAAAAAACGACGCCGACGACTATGCATTTTAGCACATAGTAAATGATAAAAGGAAATATGTATTAATAAAAAATTATTGAGTAGGACTTATATAATGGACATTTGTAGTTGTTTAGAATCCAACGGTAAATGTTGCAAAACGTGTTTGCCATTTTATGTAGGGAAATGGGAATGAAATTCCAATAACTCCACTACCCCACTCTTCACCTCTCCTGTCTGTCTGTTACATTTCTTTGTCTTTGCCCTGTGTCTTATGAAATTGTTTTGTTATATTTTTTTTTTTATTTTGTATTATGTATGCGAGCCAGGAACTTATTGGTTTTTATGAAATTCTCTCATTGAAATTCTAAAAAGGCCAACACACGAAAAACAGTCAAGAAAATAGAAAGTTCTGCAGAAAAAAAATAAAAACTCACTTGGATAACCTAAAGCGGCGGCAAGCAACCAAATAGCGACTCGCTCACGCATCATCGTTTGCCGCTACTTTGGGTCTCTATGTTAAAAGTTTTGTCTACCTTTTTTTTTTTTCTCTCTTTTCTTTTTGTCTCAGGTGGAATGGGCTGGGCTAATGCTGCTGCTGTTGATCCATATCAGCTTTAGATATTCTTTCTCTATATGTATGTATATATGTATACTCTTTAGACACTTTAGACACCGTCACAATGCACTTGGGTTATAGTTGAACAAAGGGAAACACTTTAATGATATCGCATTAAGGCTGTGCGCATGCGTTGTAGCTTAGTCGAGTTTCAATTTGATTCAATTTGATTTCCTCTACTCTATATATACACATATATATGTACATATGTATGTATGACTATAGATACATATACAATGTACATATGTATATAGTATACACACGCGTATTACATACGAAACCGTTTTGAGCCGTTTTCTCGTTGCCGTTTTCCGTTTAGACGTCTGTTTAGTACACCGTTTCGCAGACAACTGATACGTTTATGAAATTTTTATAGAAAGGTTTTTAACGCTCAGTCTATACACACTCGTCGTGTGTGTGTGTGTGTGTGCGAGTGTGTGTGCCATTTGAGCCAAGCTTTGCTTCGTTTCGGGTCTTCGGTCTTCTGCAGCAGCAAGCAAAGTTTAGTCTCTTATAATATTGGTAAACGCTTTCAAGAAACCACTATAACCAACAGCTGATCTCATTTAAGAGAGAGAGAGAGAGAGAGAAAGAGAGAGATCACAAATATTTCTCTTTCAATTGCAATGCACTCGCTCTCTTTTCGAAGATAAATGAGTTTACAACCGATACAACAGCGACCGACGTAACGCAAAGTAATTAGTCATTTCTTAAAGTGCGTTAATTGCAAAGATCAAATCAAGTTGCAATATGTATATAATTAGCTGTTAACAAAATGTCAAAAGTTGTATTATTAATTTGTTTATAAATAAAAGTTTTAAATGCCATCAAAACAATCAACATTGCCCGCTGGTATTGTCATCGACTGACTTCTTTTTCTCTGAACGCTATTGAACTCGCAATTGATAAAGGAATGGAGAATAATTTACTACAACTAAGTGTATGTAGATTTCTGCATGTGTGTGTGTGTGTGTGTCTGTGTGTGCGTTGAGCTTAGCTAGTCTAAGGAATATTAATAAACCGCGAAACAAACCCCTTCCTCCCCCCCACACAAATATACATACATCTCTCGACGTTTTAGCTGAAAATTTATGGTTTCTGTAAAAATTGTTTATACTTAGATAAAGTCGACGACATGGCATACAGGGAATAACGTTTCTAACAATTGCTTAAAATAGACGATCATATTACCAATCAAAAGTAAATTCCGAGTTAACAGTATTTTTCCAATATTAGACATTGTTTAATTTGAAAACTTACCTGAAAAGAGAAAGAAACAAATGATTAATATAAAGAAGAAAATAATTTGAAATTAATCTTAATATTTGTTCAAGAAGAAATAACAAATTGTTAACTTCTTTTACAAGAAATTTTCGGTGAAATAATCTTTTAAAAGACTTCTTTGGAGTAAGATAAACCTAGGAGCTGTAAATTAATTTTTAGACAGGGAAGTGAGTATAAGGTCTTTGTACTCTAAGATGACAAAAGATAATTATGAATCATTAAAAAAAACAAATAAAACGTTTTTGTTACTTTATCGTATATCTTTTTATGTAGAAAGAATGGATAAAGAGAAAGATTATTACCACATTTAATAAACCTTTTGGAGACTATACAGATTCCTATTAAAAGTAAACATTGTGTAAAACGCATATTTTTTGAAGGGTTTATAGGAGATTTCATAATTTTAAAAAATATCATCCCAATATTATAATATTTCATATAAACAAGAACATTTCATAACATGCGGCTCAGTTTTTACAAATTTTATCGATAGCTGGGAAAACAAAATTCAATAAGAATTGCTTGTTTTAGATTTTAATGTTAACTAAATAATTTGATTCCAGATTAGATTTTTGAAATCGTTTAAAAAATACGTTGAATGTTGGATTGCATCTGGAGGTACGTGAAGACACAAGTTGATATACATACATATGATTTTCAATAAATAAATAATAAAAACAAAAACAACACCGAAGCGCATTAACGTAATTTACACATCTAACGCCTTTCTTAAAAAATGTCAATTTCACTCAAACTTTACATAAAGATAAATTCTCCAGACTTTAACCCATTATCTATTGGCTAAAAACTTGAGGAATAAATAGTTAAAAGCAAAACTGTCGCATAGTAAATTTTGCCAACATTTGAAAACGTATTCAAAGGTCATCGGGAATGCTCAGCTAAACTAAAAGTTAATGCAAATGAAATGCAAGCAAGTTCCAAATATCGTAAAAAACGTAAGCCTGAGCTTGTATCCCCTCCCCCCGTTATCACCCTAACTCGTTCTAACTGTAAAGACAATTTTGATATCTCAATTAGTTGCCTTCCGCTCAATTTGTTAATTAGTTGTTGTAAAAACAAAAAAAAAAAAAAAAAAAAATGCATGCTCGTAAAAATTCTGTATTATTCGCTTCCTGTGCAAAATTTAGCGATTTATCAGTTAACCGTTAAATGAGTTTTATGTTTTTTTTTTTTTTTTCCAGCTAAGTGAAATGAATATTTATTTATTTATTTATTTATGTCTAAATAATAATGCTTAATTTTTGGCCTTCTGCAAGAGCATTGCTATGGGTAAGTATACACAATTTGTATCTTCTGCTGTTGCTGCTGGCAAATTGTTTAAACAATTGTCTTCTATTGAATATTGAACACACATTTCGCTTGCTGCTTTTGTTGTTGTTGTTGCTGTTGTTGTCAATAACGTGTCACGACAACAACGCAACATGAATTGAAACGATTCGGCAAAACAAAAAGTTGTTATAAACACCACGCAGCAATACATATTTATGCATAACCCAATAAAACAATATAATATATAGTATGATGATTCCATGGATGATAACAATAAGAAAGGTTCAATGACATTCTGCACTGTCGATTCACATACAACATGTTCAATAGCGTTTTCAACTGTCAACCAAATTCAATAATTATTTACTTTTAATGCAATTTATATATGTACATATGTATGTATATAAAGTAACGGAAAAGTACCGCAAAACCACATAATAAATAAAACTTGATTTGACTTTTTATTTAGAATCTATAAAATGTAAAAAACAAAACTCAATTTAGTGAGTTATTTAAGTCGTATGATAAAATTAAGTAAATTTCATTAGAAATTAAAAACAAAATTTCAGTCCCCGGTAAGTCCCAAATGTCGTGTTTTATTTAACAGTGTCACGTGTTAGGGTTGTAAATATCTTAATTGTTATCTTAAATTGTTGATAAAAAATAAATCAAAAATTTTCTACAACATTTTATAGATCTCTAAATTTTAGAAAAATGTTTTGGAATGTTCTGAAAACAGGTTTGAACATATTTATTTCGTATTTCGACTAAAATTGAACTATTTTGTAGCAATGCACTCGTGCACTTTTAATTCCCAACTAGTTTGAGCAAAGCCTGTTGATGTGAGCTTTTCCAGGCATGAGTCATGGCTTCCATTAGCTGGCAAAAACTTCAAGTCCTACAGAGGTCGTTCAAAAACTCTCAAATATTTACAATAAATTTTGAAAACAAACATTTTATTTTATACATATTGAGTAAGCAATTTAAAATTTTAGATGGAAATTCCAAAGACTTTCATGACGACTAAACCCCCCATTTAAAATTTCAATGTCGTTGGCAACTGGCTTAATTAATTTATAACAAAATATATGCAAACTTTTATAAAGATTAAAATTGAAAGTTTTGTGAAATAGAATAAGCTATTCTTTGTGGAATAGAATAAGCTTCTCTTACTTCTCTGGAAATGGTTTGTTGCTTAAAAGATAAGCAGGTGGAAAAAAAAAGTTTCCTTACTAGCCTAATAAAATTTTATTTTTAAACATCAATATAGGTTAGTTTTAAGTTTGGGCAATTAAAAAAAAAAAATGGCTATTATAATCGCTGATTAATTTATTACAATCAAATTAAGAGATAACACCAATTTCGGTAGAAGATCATAAGCTATTTTAGATAGAATTTCAATAATTTTGCCATTTCGCACTAGCTACCAACGATTTACGATTAAATTATTAAATTAAACAGACAATAATATAAAAAAAAATGGATAAAATTAATATGCATACAATGAATTAGTTGCTCATTGACATTGAAATTTGCCAAACGCAAAAAATTAAATCACACAAACATCACCAGAATGAAACTCATTTCGCTGCGACAATTTCACAGCCGTAGCTCTGTGTGTGTATGTGTGTGTGTGTGTGTCTGATGGATGTCGTCTTCCGGATCGAATCGGAAGATGAAGCTTTAAATCGATATCAAACCGTAAAAAAAAAAAACAACTAAATAGTTATATAAACACACATATCGACTGTCGTTGTCTATAACACTATCATGAAAACAAAATCAATAATCACAATAGAATCGCAATTGTTTCATTATTTCAATTTGCAATTTTAAGTTGCATGAGTTTCGCATTTCAATTGCAAACATACGAAAAATAAATTTAATATATTTAAGTTTGGGATGACAACGACTTAGGTTTACCCTGTATGAATTGGAGATTTAGACCTTTTTGGTCTTGATTGTTCTTATTTTGAATAGTTTTTGGATACTTTTTTAAGGACATTTGTATATAGACTACAAAAAAACTAAAGACTTTTGAGTTTTACTTCACTTAAATCGTGGTAAGGCAGTTACAATTCCTTACATTAAGGTGAAAACTATTTTGAATCGTTGCACGTAATCAAAATAAGTATAAACACCAAAAATGGCTTTGAAAGGGCCAAAAAAAAGTCTTTAAGAAGATAATTTCATCTTCACCACATTTTAATATACCCTTTCTTCCTTCTATTCTTGTAGGGTATGATAAAAACGAAAACACTTGATGGCTGTCAATTTAAATTCTTTTTTTGACTTGCGGTGATTTATGGATTAATGGATGAACGATGAAACTCTTTATGGATTTTGAGGTTTGTAGGTGGCTTTTTGTTGTTTTTTCCTTTTTTTTTTACATATGTATGTCTATAGAATATCTTTTATTTTGGTTTATTAAAGTTGGTCTGTTGGTTGGTTGGTCGGTCGGTCGGTTGTTTGACTTGGGTTCATTGAGCTACTGCGAAAAGAACTTCCGATCCTATGGGACGACTCGACTCATTGTTAGTCCGTTGACACAGTGTCACATCAAGGCATATTTATTAGCGATTTATGTGCCCCGATAATGGTCATTTGCGTATTTATGACGAATACGTTTAGCACATTGCCAAATAGTTGCTATTATTTTTCCCACCATCAACGGAAGTTGTACAAAAAAACCAAAAAAAATAAATAAACAACAAAACTGAAAACAGAAACAGCTGTCCAGGTATTTCCCCCCGAAAAAAAAACCAAAATGAAATTCACTTGAATTAAAATCAACATTTAACCTCGTCTTCATATTGGAATTCGCAGCCATTGACGTCATTGGAGGTTCAATGCGCTGGCTGCTGGTACTACTCCCCTTCTTCTGCTCCCCCCCTCTGACCTAAATAGATAGAGAAATTCAGGAGATTGGTCAATACACACACACACACACACAAACACACGCACACAGAGACAGAGACTTGCCTATGAACTCTGACCACTCCCACCACTCCCTGTTGAGGGAAAAGCTGCTAGTCTGCTGCATTTTGCAATGCATTTCAAAACGAAAGCCATAAATATGCATAAGAAATTTTTGTTTTATTTTCTTTTATGACAGGCCTCGGAACTGCATACATACATACATATATAAGGAAATTGTTGCAAGTCGTTGAATGTTGGTCTCAAGAGATCATATAACAGACATTATCATATCTATCGTAAAACAACGCGACGGGTGGGAAACAATTTTTAGCCACTCGAAAATAGTTTATTGATTGGTCTTTAAAATAAAATTTTTATATATAATTTTTTTTATAGTCTCTAGGATTTAATATAACCATGAGTTTAACTTTGAAATGTACTTCTTAGGAATTGTTTATAAAGATCAAGTACTTGATTTCCAATTTTTTGCTTTATATTTATTAAATAACTTACTTCTTAGAGCCGAAAATATTAACGGCGCTCTGATTATTTGATTCCAATTCATCACCAGCAGAATGTTCTGGCCAAATCAGCAAAGAGAAGATCTAGCAACTCCAAAACCGATAGTATTATCGATAACAATACTATAGCTGCTCTTAATCAGCAATAGTAAAGCTCACAGTTAAGCGCTTTCTAAACAGAATCTTTTATCCTGATGTAATATTGCACCTGACTTTAGACCTTGTCCTTTTTATTTATGTGAACGAATTGAATTGAATATATATTTTTCTTCGATTCTTTACTAATCTAGCAGCCCAATTTTAAATGCTATTTAGTCAGATTCAGTATACAAAAAAAAAAAAAAGGATTGAAACTCAAATAAAAGCAACATAATAGAAATAAAGTCATAATGTCGGGACGTGAGGGTGGCAAAAAGAAACCTCTAAAAGCGGCTAAGAAAGAAGTCAAAGATCTGGATGAGGACGATGTGGCATTCAAGCTTAAGCAAAAGCAACAGGAGAAGGCTCTGGAAGCTGCCAAGGCAAATGCTGGCAAAAAAGGACCTCTAGTTGGCGGCGGCATTAAGAAATCGGGCAAAAAATAATCGAGGGAGAAAAGGAAATCACATGATTGCTACTACAATTTTTGGATTTATTGTGTGAGATTAATTAAAATTTGTTGGTTTAAAAGGAAAACATTAAAAATAATAAAATATTACATAAGTACTTTCAATCTTTAATAAAGACAAAGTTAAAAACATTGATTTTGATTCCTAACAAAAACTGATTTCCATTTCTAAAACCAATCATTTTTACTGTGGTAATAGCTTTCTTCTTCCCCTTTCTTTTCTAAATTTTAAATAATTTGCGAAACGATGATTCTTTAATCACGCACACATCACAAATATTGTCTACCGCAAATGGGTCTCGAGAAATTAAAACGAATATTGGAAATACATACATATGTACATACAGAGAAAAAAAAAAAGAGTCAACGCGTCATCAACTCGACTCTGATTCGGCTTAAATTGTGCAATGACCAAAAGAGCAAAAACAACAAGTCCCAAAACAAATCCCAAGCAAAAGAGGCTGCTTCTCAGAAAAATTAAATTTGTGATATGAAGCATCCTTCGGAAAGAAAGCAGCAGCAGCAGCAAAAAAAAAAGTGAAGAGTGGGTTATTAAGGGGAGAAGGCAATTTATTGCATTGCAAATGAATAAAAAGAAATTACACACAGATTTTGTGGGCTCTTTTTCTTTAGCTGAGATTACTGCTGACTTAATGCCCAAAGATTTATGCCAGACAATTAAGGCAATGAGGCTGCAGGACAGATGTATGGAGGGAGGAGGTTAAGTTATGACAATTGCCCACAATTAGGCCAAAATAATATGGCCTTGAACACACATTTTGGGGCAACAACAACAACGACAGCAACAAAAAGCTAGATGAGATGCATTTTTCTATGCACTTCAAGTATTTATTTAAGCTAAAAATCGAGCAAAAGTTAAAGGCAAACAAAAAAAAAATACGTTGGCCAGGCCCAATACGTTTACAGTTATACACAGATGCGTGAATGTGAATGGGAGAGTGAATAAGTGAGAGGGAGAGGGCGGGCAAGATAAATTTAATTAATGACTTCAATGATGTTTTTAACTTTTTTTTTTTTCATATGCGATTTACCGGTTTTTGAACTTTTCCCTTATGTTATTCGCTCTCTGTCTCACTCTCTTTCTGTCTGTCTGCCTCTGCCTCTGGTTATCTCTTAATTTATGCACTTTTTTCTTTTTAATTTTCTGTTGATTTTCGATTTTTGTATAAAAATGCATTTCTCTTCGTGACAAGTTAGGCTGGAGTGGAGGCGGAGCCGGCGGGGGACTCATTGGAATGTGTGTCAAAGTTTCTTAAAATAACTTCCTGCTGATTGTGGAGCTGGGCATTTGGAGATGAAGTGGGGACTGGGGAGTGAGGCGGGGAGCAATTAAACAGTCTTACCTCGAAATTGGGTCAAGTCTAATGCACTTGACATTGACACGCACTCAAAAAATTTGACGTAAAGTCGTCAAATCATCATTGTCTGGGCAAAATAATAAACAGAACATTTGTCTAAATAGAAATAGTCATGAAACTACGTAATGATTTTGAATTGTAATAGAATACAATATTTACATTAGCAAATCAAATGTAACTATCGAATTGTTTACTTGTCGTCTGTCTCACTCTAGACACTCTACAGTGATACCCTACAATTGTGGCTTATAAGTGAGCGTGTATATTAAGTGCAAAACAGTAAAAGGTAAACGAAATATATTTTATAACTATATTTTAGCTATATGTAGGTAGGATATGTTAGGCTATAGGCTAAGTAGCACGAAATGGCAGAGCAATTTAACAGCCATGAGCTATCCCATTAGCTGTCTTTTCTAAAGACTTCGGACTTGCGTAGGCCATGCAACACCTGCAACACTAAAACTAGTTGGAAATTACAACGAAATTAAGTAAAAAAAGGCAGCCAAAACTTACAATAACAGTTTTCTTCTATTTTTCCATTTCAGTCAAGTAACTTAGTTGAGAAATTGTCGGAAAAACAGACTCAGTCATTATGGCAATTAGGTTTATTAAAATTGGGCTACATGGCACAGCTGCTAGACTTAAGAGGTGCCCAAAATGTACTTAAAGCAAATGGCAAAATTTCACATTTGCTTCGATTTGAAAAGTTAAAAATATGTAAGCTAAAAAAATCGTCCTCTCTGTTTTAACCAAATCCCCAAACGACTCTTGGTCAGCTTAAAGTTAGCTGTAGGGTATCCCAAAGTCGGCGCACCCACTTACCGCTTGCGTTTAACTACCATTTACAGCTGTAAGGTTGGTCATAAAAGTGTTAATTGTTTAAACAACAAGGGCTGTGGCTGACCACACGTCATAAATTAGAAATTATGCATTGCTATTAGTTGCCTTGATTAACGAATTATTGGCCCCGACTGGATGCTAAAATGTGTTGGCAAGAGCACCCTGTATATTAATTTTTGGCATACGCATTAAAAAGCTTAAACTGACATAGTTTTGGACATTTTTGTGGTGTTGTTTTGCGTGTGTAGCTTTGATTTTTCTGCATAAAAAGAAATCTCACCATTGAAATTCCGCAAAAAAAAACAAAAAAAAAAAAACAACAACAACCAACAGACGAGAGAGAAAAATTCACAATAATAAAACAGATGATTTTATATTCATCAATATGCAAATATATTGGCGCCACATTAACTATAGCATTACGATAAAAGATATGAGCCAATACCCAAACAATAACAATAACCAACTATTTTAAAATTTGAACAAAATTAAATTGACTTTTAGGTAGGTGAGGTCACTATCTTAGATGCGAAGCGATTAGCTGAATACACATACATACTCATGTACATACATACATATATATAAGATGATCCGATTCTAGAAAAACATTTTTGAAATAAGTGGAAATGGAAAGATTCGGGAAATTCTAAACAAATTCTTTTCTATTTATCTCAATTCAGTTAAATATATTGTTTATGAACAATGGATTAGATTTACATTGTAAATGAAAATAGTTTAAAAAGGAAACAAAGTATAAAGCTTTGTGGATTTTCTCTGATAAATCTCCTATGGAAAATCATATAAAAAGAACCCTAAATGACTGTTTTTTGTGGGTCACTTAGTATAGATAATAAAAAATAATCCGCAACACGATAAATTTAGCCCAAAAGAAAGGTCAATTTAGGTCGTAAAACTAACATGCATTTTTTTTGTTGCCTTTGTAGTGAGGTCGTAATGGCTGCTGGAAAAGTGGCCCAAACACTTAATTTGTTGCCCCCTTTAAAGGTTATAGAAAAGTTGGCTTAAGGCCCAAGTATGTGAGCACTTGTCGGTCCAACAAGGCCAGAAAAAGGACTTTGTGCCAAATTTAGTCCTTGTGTTTAGTACTTGTGTTTAATTAAAAATTGGTTAAAAAGAAATTTAAGGTTTCTAAAACATAAAGAAAAAAATTTAACTTTATTCTGCATGCGAAACAATAAAAAAAAAAGATAGCAGAGAAAAAAGTATAAAAATAAAATTGCCTTTTCGACCAAAGTGGAAGGGGGCCTCGTAATTTGCGGCATTTAAATTTATAGCATACTTTTCGGCTTACGTTGAGGCACTTTAAATTATTGCCCACCTTTTGGGTTTTTGTGAATTTAAAAAAATATTTTTATTTATTTTAAAAATTAGCAAATAAATTCAATTAGTTAAAGTAAATTTACTTACGGTTCAGCTTCGATGGATTTTAATTTGGCCACATAATTGGATGGTATATAACCTTCCTGTCTTGTTTTCTTGCTTCGTGCCAGCCACCAGTCACCCTGTTCATTGAAGGAAGAGAAGAGACGAGAGGAGAGAAAGAAAAATGTTGAAAAACATGTGAATAATTTAATAATTGCATTATGTGTGGATAAATATTTGGTGGTAAATATCTGCCTATATAGCTTTTGTCATTTTCACACAACACTATAAATTCAATCCGGGCCAAAGCCGTGGGCGACAGTCGAAAACAAACGAATGAAACTTTTAGTTTTTTTTTCTTTTTGATAAATTAACTAACATGGGCAATGAGGAAACTCGGGAGATGACCTAACAACAAAAATAACATTTAGCAACACGCATAAAAACCAATTTTTTTTATACTCTTTACGAAAAAATATTTGAAAATTGGTTATATTCTTCTGCAAGTTGTAAAATGTTTGTATTTAATAATTACGGAGTGACGATTGATTTTTATGATTTTGGTTTAAAAATTATCAATCACGAAAAAGGTGAAAATTGCAGGTAACTATTTTTATTTTGCGCCTAAAATATAGAAAACTCAAAAGAATTTTAAAAAATTTTCAACAGTAATTATATATCAGAGCTGTTTGAAGAGCATAATTGCTCTTAATAATTTTTTGGTCATGATTCAATATGCCCAAAGTGTCATAAAATATTGGTTGATTTATCAAGACGTTTTTTTATTTAAAAGTAATTCGCAGCCAAAACTACTTGCTCAGGATACTGCGATTCGCTCCGCTTAAGTTGGTCAAAAGGCTAGCACCTCAAGTAACCGCAGTTTAAAACTTGGGCTATAAAATTTTATAGTTGTGTTACTTTTGTGTTAATTAAAGATCTTTTTGCTAAGAATTACTGTTCAGTTGCAGAATTTACTGAGACTTATGAATATAGCATATAGAGCTTTGATTATTGTCTGCTTAAGAACTGTTCGCAGTAAAACATTTGGAAAATTGAGTCTTTTACAGTTTGAAATGAAAACAAAAGTGTCTTAAAATGTTAAGAGTGTATAGAAAGTTCGTTGTAGTCGTAAGTAAGTTCACTTGGGTCTATGGTTTTTTTTTTTGTTTTGTTGTTTTTATTACTATTGGTTGCGTTGCAGAAGAAGAAGAAAAGCCAGACGACTAGGAGGCGCAAAAAGAAAAAGAAAGAAATAACCAAAAACCGTAGAAGTTGGAAAGAAAAAGTGAAAAAAGGCGAAAATTAAATTAAAACTTTATTCATTTGTGTTCAGTTGGTTCGTTGGTTGGATGGTTGTTTGGTGGTTAGTTGTTACGCGCTTTCCATGTCTGCCCAAAACAACAACTACAACAACAACAAGATACATTAACTGGCTTTTGCCAAATTTGTGCAGGTGGCGAAGATAAAAATATCTACCAACAACAACAACAACTACAACAAAAGAGACTTTAACTGAATATTCATATGAAAATCAACAGCAGGCCAAACTAGTTATTTTTTGTTGTTGTTGGTTTCTCTCTTTTTCTTTTTTTTTTTTTTTTATTATTACTCATAAATTTGCACTGTTATTTTTCTGTTGTTGATTATCGCCCTCTCTCAATTGATGTGAGCGAGTGAGTGAGCAAGCTCTTTTTTTCCCTCCTCTACTCCACTACTCCTCCGGCAGACGCCCTAAGTGCTATGGCTATCATTAGATTATGATTATATACATATTTGTTTGTTTCTCCATCTATCTATCTATCTATGTATCTGCAGCTGAAAAAGGTCAATGAACAGACATTATTTTAGGGTTCATTGTTTATTTGTTGCGCTGTGATTTTCATTTCATGCTCCAAGACAACGACTTGCAGGCGCAGGCAGGCAGCAGCAGCAGCTACTTGTCTGTCTGTGCCGTGCCCTCTATCATTCGGAAAAAAAAAAATGCATTTCATAATCGCGTGATTTACTTTATGAGAAAGCAATAGCATAAGCTTTTAAAAAGTTTTTTTTTTATTTAAGTGTTATCTTTAATTTTTTATTCGATTTGCTTTCCATAGTAAAGTGAAAGAGATAAAATCAAATTGGAATGGAACCAGACCTAGTTTCTAATTTTGAAGCTTCAGACCATCACAATGGAAATAGAAGAAATCAATAGTTTTTTTATTCTTAATCTCTAACAAATAACTTAGACTTTTTCAGTGAGCTGCGTTCCAAGTTCACTCACTATTCAAACGATCGTATAACGCTGACTCTTTCAATAAGTTTAAGTTTCGATCAGCACTATAAAAGTTTCTATATACATAAATTTTGATTAAACAACTTTTCTTGGAAATTCAATGTTATTTTTGACTAAAACTTGAGAAACTCATTAAACATGGGAATTTTCTTAAAACAAGGAATGAGTCTAGAAAATATTTTTGTGATTATTTTATTACTTATTTTTCTTAGTTCGTTTATATGTATGTGGATTAAAAATGGGTGACTTTTTGATGGTCATTTATTTGTAAAACGAAACGAGAAAGAGAGTGCTGGGATTATGGAATTATTTGACTGCAAATGTTTTGTTTTAATGAGTTTAGAAATTACAAGTAATTTTTTGACTTGAGATGACTTTCTGACTGTCTACAATTTTTCAAGAACTCTTAAAAGTAATACAGTGAAAACTCGAAAAAGCAATCCTATTAAACAGACATATAATTTGCCCTAGCCAATTTATTTGAGGGTCCGCTGCATACGGTAGAAATATTTCAAATTTTCTAATGGAATGTTGTTTTGAAAAACAACTTTTTGACCCTTTACACCCTCATATGAGAATTTCGTTTTGAATTTTTTTCCTTTGCATTTTTCCTGATGGTTGTGCTTCCCCCATCTTAAGAACCTTATCGCAACAAGTATGCAAGTAATTCCGTCACAAATTCAGGTTTTGCAATGTGGGGTTGGTGCTTTTCAGAGCTACTAAACACAAAGGCAACAGCAAATTTGTTTCTGGGCCAACAACCAGGCGGATGAAGTCGAGTGAAGTGTAGAGAAGAGATCCTTGAAGGGTTTCCCTTACAAAAGTGAATGAGTGAGTGCAGCACCAGCAGCACTGCTGGCGTTTATTACAAAAAAAAAAAAACTGAGTATACAAAAATATGAAAAGCATATTTTTTTTTTTGTCGTTTATTCGTACACATAAGATAAAGAATGCAGTGACAATGAGGAGAAACAACAGCGAATGACGACGACGACGACGAGCAGCAACTAGAGAAGGCAAAAATGTCTCTCTCTCTCTGTGCTGTGGCACACCCATAAACATTTTTTGATTTCTATGCATGTCGTACGGCTTAAATTGTTGTTGGAGGAAACAAAAAAAAAAAAAGTTCACAAAAGGGAAGCCCCAGAGTGTCCGGGATTGACTTTAGCCAGAGAGTGAGCTTCTTGTGCTCTGTGCGGTAAGTAAGTATGTGTTTGTGTGTGTGTGTTTAATTAAACGCTGCTACCGGAAACGACTGACGACCAACGACCATGTATAGTACACCAAAGCAGCTGGTGACAGCAGCCCATTTACGAGTGCGTTCGAGTTAAACTCTGGTCTTCATTGCTGAAGCGGCTATTTGCTGATGCGCCTTTAATTGAGTCTACGAAATTACTGCACATACATACATACATACATATGTACATAATTATTTGATGTAAAAGAAATAGCATGCCAACCAGTGAGTGGGGGAAGCGTTGAGACGGGAGTACGCAATCTTTTCTGGCCCAAAGCCAAAGGTGGACGTCATGCCTTTTGGCGCCGTTGCCGGCACTTGTCTAGTTCTTTCTTTTTCGTAAGGTGGTCATGGCTGTTGACGTCAGGTCTTTAAATTGTGAACATATTTTGGCATCTATGTCATAATAGCATATTGAGCAGGATTAGAAATTGTTTGCTTGGTTGCTTGCCTCTATGGCTGGTTGGATGACCTCCAATGCTGGCTAATCATAGAATTTTGTGTAACATACACAACAAAAATGTTCAACTATTTTTATGTATAGCGTTTTGTTTACTCAATGCCAAAGCATACACACACACACACACACACACACCACAGTGTCTCGTTTGTCTTGTCCGTCTGATGCTGCTGCTGCTGTTTCGTCTCAAGTGGAGTTGTTTGCTGCAGTTCGGGTTAATTATGTTTGACTTGTGGCAGCAGCAACAGCAATTGAAAGCATGTTGTAAAGGCGGCTAAAAGATCTTTATAGTGAAATACCTATACTCTACCAAATTGAAAGAGCTAATGGCAATTGGAATATTTCTGGCTTATAAACCAAAACAAATCATTTTTAGCTAACAGAAATTTTGGCAATTGGATTATCTTTAGGACCAAGCTGAAACTCGGAAAAATTTCAATTACATCGAGAACAGCTTTGATTAAATAGAAATGTTGCGAGTTTTCAACATAAAATGTGCTGGAAATATTTATATTTGTACCTTGTATTTCTAGCTTGTTTCTTGCTAATAAAAATTCCCATAGACATGCTCAATAGGCATACAAATTGTTTTTCAATGTAAAAAATTAAGCAATTGCATTTGATAGAAAGAATGCAAAAATAGATTGAGTGAGGTTTTTAATATGAATTTTTAAATCCATCAATGAACAAAATGTTGCTTGGATAGATATTGAAAAACGAAAAAGTTTGAAGCAAATTGTTCCAAATCATTTACAACCGACTGATGTTTTAAATGGCATATGCCATAACCATTTCAGATAATATCTCCATATACTAAAAGTTTTTCCTATGAATTGCAACAAAGTTTTTGAGCTGTAATTATTAAAAAAAAAAAATTGGTAGCTTGGTGTATTCAGCGAATTTGATTAATTTTAGTTATTTTATTCCATGCACAAACTTCATGTAACTAATAAACAACTCTCTTTACGGTTTTTTTCTTTGCTCTTTCTCTTTCCGTTTCAGCCAATGTGTAAATGGCAAGAGGCAAATTGCCAGCCCATGCATCAAAATGCAGTCTGAGTTTAGAGTTTTGGTTATTTTTTTTTGCTTTCAATTTTTCTTTTAGTTTTTTCTCTCTTTTTCATGGTGGAGTTGGAGCTCAAGTGGCGTCGCCGACCGCAATTAGAGTGTCTGGGGTTCTGTGCCAATGTGGGGAAAAAAGTCAAACTAACTAACAAGAAAAACAAAATAGTTGGCGACATTGAAAGTGCACAACATTTTTGAAAAATTGTAATTAATGGGAAATTTCTTGTGTTTCTTTTTTTTGAGAATTTAAGCGAGGTTAAAAAAAAAAGACCTACATTTTAGTTCAGAACTTCTTAGAGTTTAGCTTTAAAGCCATATTTTAAACGTAAAATAATGGGTTTTGTTTTGAAAGGTTTTGCATATTTGGGAAGTTTAGTTTGAGGCCATATTTTCATCACTGCTAGAAACTAACATTAAACAACATTGCTACATATTTCTGCAAGGTTAGACTTAAAGCCACATTTTTATAGTTGCCAATGCATATTTTTTATAGCTATATATTCATCACTGTTTCAAAAGTTAACTGTAATTTTTAAAGCCATTAATATTGCATGAGCAAAGTTTCGCCTTCAATGAATCGATTAATTAATGGGCCCGCTCGCCTACACGAATAATATATTTGCTAATTACTCTATTTTACTTGATTGTATTATTTGCTGGTTAATTAAAGAAAATTCATAAAAATTACAAGTTGCCAATTGGCGTGCCATTTGATAAGAGAATGTGTGTTCACTGTTTTGCGGAATGTTATCAGCCGTTAGCTCTCTCTCACACTACCCACCCCACTCTCTCTCACGCACACACACACACACATACACACTTTTTTTTGTGGTGTGGTGTGTGTTGGTGTGCGTGTGATTCACTCACCTGTGTGTCATTCAATATCTCCAAATGTTCGCCCTTACGAAAACTTAAATCCTCATCCGTTCGTGCATCATAATCGTAGAGGGCGACAAATATTTTTGCATTAGCATTTGCCGTATCGTTCTCCGGGAGTTGAGGCACCGGGCGTATTTGCTCCGGCGGCTGCCCAATGGGCATGGCGATTTGTGGTACTCCGCCAACAACTCCAATTGCCGTTGCCGGATCATCAAGCTGGATGCGGGCATCGACATGATTGTTGTCGTTATCCGACTGTTGAGTGCGTAGACAGTTGCCCATAACCGATAGGCGGGTGGTGTGTTAGAAGGGAGGGACAACGAATTAAATGCAATGAATGGAAGCCAAGTTGTTGTTGTTTTTGTTGCTGTTGCTGTTGCGATTACTGTTACTTTCACTCGTTTACAATTACAACCGTTTGTTTTGTCGTGTTGTTTTTGTTGTTGTTTATATGCGATCAATTGGGTGTTGGCACTGCATTCCTCTCTTTCTTTTACACTCTTTTGTTCTCTCGCTCGTCTAACCGCTATCTTTTTGAGATGCAGATATCTATTCTTCTTCTCTTCTGAGAAGTTTTCAACTTAAACTTTTATGTGATATTTAAAGCTTTAACTTTAACTACATTAATTAAATGCGACCGTGTGTTTGTGTGCGTATGGATGTATGTATTTTTTTATCTACATATATCTATATATGTACATATGTATTTGGATGTGTGAGTGTGTGTGACTGTTTATGTGTATATGTGATGCTGTTGTTGCTGGCTGCCAAACAACTTTCCGCTCCGCACTCCAAACGACGACACGAAAATAATTTAAAAACACGTATTAACTATAGTTAGACATGCACGCACTATTATTTAGTTATTTTTATTTTCACGTTCACATTTTTTCTTTAACTATTTGTTCTTTTTTTCCCATTTCGATTGCTTCTGCAGCAAAAATGCAGTGATGCCAGTGAATTTTAACCAGAGCTACCAGAAGGCGTACTTCAACTAGTGTTACCAGACACTACACAACTTCTTATCGACAAATACCGACTGTCTATCGGTTATCGACTCAAAATGAGCTTGAAACTCATCGTTATAGTGAGCGGCGAATTGGGTCTAAATAGCAGCGAATTAACAAAAGCGCGCCAAACGTAAGAAGGCTGTTCCACGTTTATGAAGAGATATCTGTATTAAAAAAATTAAACGAGCCGTTAACATATATGATTACCAACTAGAGTTTATTTATTTTTAATAGATTACAAATAAAAAGTTACTAAACATAAACAGCGCAAATTTTTTGATTTACCAACACTAGTTTCTTCCCTCCAGTATCGTTTTCATTTAGCAATTTCCCAACACTCACTGTGGGAGTAGCTGAACTAAAATTAACATTTTAAAATCTAAATATTTTTGCTTTCAAACAAAATAAAGCTATTATTTGATCAGTTATTTGGCTTACTGGGATTGTGATAGCTGTAATACCTTGAGCAAGCAAGTAGGCATTGGCGGATATAAGCAGCTGGCAAGGGAGGACTGTGTCTTCCCAACGAAAATTTGATTAAACTTGGAAAATTTACAAACGAGCGCAAACGACGAATAAAAGAAAGAAATTAATAGAAAGGAATACTACATACCCCACAAAACAAGATGGATATCAAATCATTTTTATTTGAATATTGCTCAAAAAACCACACAGAGCCGAAGTTTGATGTGCGGCCGACTGGTGAGACAGCCGGCTTCCTCCCCCCACCCTTCATTCATTATTGATTTGATTCTTTTTACAGGACCAAAGCATCGTCAGCGTTTCCTGTGCGAAGTGCGCGTTGAACAGTATTCCTATGTGGCCGTTGGCAATTCCACCAACAAGAAAGATGCAGAGAAGAATGCGTCGCGTGATTTTGTCAACTATTTGGTGCACCTGGGAAAATTGAGGGCCGAAGATGTGCCTGGAGATCCTGCAGTGTCATCATCATCATCATCGTCCGCTGCAGCACCGCAGCGAGGGGGTAATAGTGGTGGTGGTGGTGGTGGTGGTGGTGGCGGTGGTAATGGTAATCGTTTCTTTGGCGGCCAATCTGGTCCCCAGGATCTCGGTGAGGCATATCGCCCATTGAATCATCTGGGCGGTAGTGGAATGGGTGACGGTGGACGTGACCGTTTCAATATCATTGATCATATCCAAGAGCAAAAGGATATGAATGAGGCGGAATCGATCGATGTGAATGCAGCCATGCATGGCAATTGGACCATTGAGAATGCCAAAGATCGCTTGAATATCTACAAACAGGCCAATAATATACGCGACGATTATAAATATACACCTGTGGGTCCGGATCACGCTAGGTATGTCCTCGCCATAGCGAATGTTGGTTGCTCCATCAATATTTTTTTTTTTTGTTGGTTTCGCTGAGAGCTGCGTTCTGGATTAAGTCCCAAAATCTGGCACGCAGCCCAAAATTGTTTAATTTTCTGTGCGCAACTTTTTGTGGGCAGCGAATTTATTCGAATTTGGAATTAGCTCTCTAGCGACGAAAGCCTTCAGAGCGACATGGCGTCCACAAAAAAAAAAAAAAAAAAAATCAAAAGAATAGATGACAGCGTTGATGCAGAGAACTGAAATGTGTATGCAATGTGGGATCAATGCAAAATTTCTTCCATTGTAATCGAATCTTTTTAGGGGATATTTCAGTCTAGAAGACCGAATTGTCCAATAATTTTGTAATCTTAATCCTTTTTTTAAAAATAATTGAAATTCAAATTTGGAATTTTTTGTGGTCTATGTGAAAGAGGGATACAAAGATTATTAGGAAATTTAAACTATTTCGTTGCACTTTAAACAACTTTTTTTTAAAAAACTTTGAATTGTTTTTTCAATTCTTTAGACGAGTATATACCCTTAAAAGGGTTTTCCTTTCCTAGATTAAAAATCTTAAATAGAAATGTAATATTTTTCGAGATACTATGAACAAGGCGAATGAGAACACGCTTGAGTGAAGTAAAAATACTTTCTAGACATCTTAACAGATGCTTTTTCCTTTGAGGTAGGAGACACTGGGACACACTTCTTTCTAAGCACAAATTTAGCCATTACATAATGTCCCAACCCTAAAGTTTGTACCATTTCAAAGAGTGTATTCAAACGGATTCAAACGGATTGAATAACTTTATTGTATACTTTATTAGTATACATTGTATACCATAGTAACGATTGGTTGAAAATTCACTTTTAATTTCTTTCTAGAAAGGGTATACAAACGTCGGCCTTCTGCTTTTACCTAGTCCATTCGGTTAGGTAATAAGAACAAATCTGCATTAACTTTTGTTCTCAAGAAGTTTGGCAACAAGAATAAAGCTATCGAAAGTTAATAATTCCAGGTCATCTAGACTTCAGATTTAGGCATACCTTAGCTTAGCTCTATTAAAAACTTATCCAATTTCTATAACAAAAGTGGTCGGTAGGAGGAGGACGGGTGGTGAGGAAATAAATTTATTGATCATTTAGAAAGAAGTATGACAACGCATTGGTACACATTTCAGTTCCCTGATAATTCATGCCGCTCAAAACACGAACAACCACATCATCATGGACGGCATCATTGTCTTCTAATGGTCGCCATGTGGCTCTGAAGGTCTCTCACCTTTATGTCATTAGCTGCCCACAGTTGTGCACATTGGGTAAGTAACTCTTTCTATAATTCCACAAGACCAATTAATATCTTTTCTCCAAATTAAATGAGTCGTTCTAAATCGTTATGCCTTAATTTAGGAGCTTCATGGCCGAGCTATCTATATATGTTCCAGCGCTTAAGCGTAAAGTGACAGCCAGGAATACGGGTTCGAATAAGAAATCCGCCAGTAAGTCGTGTGCATTGTCTTTGGTGCGACAACTTTTCCATTTGAAGGTAATTGAGGCCTACAGTGGCACACTGAAGAAAAAGAAAGATGAGGAGCTAAAGCCATATCCGGTGAGATTGGCTCCACATCTGGTTGAACAGCTTGATGAAGTTATCAGAGAATTAGATCTGCCGGTGGTCAGTCCTCGTAATATTAAAGTGGAACGAGATGGTGCACCGCTACCTTTAATTGTAAGTAATAATAAATGGAAATTATTTTAATGCAAGCATGAAATTTGGTGCTATACGCCCCATTGCAGGTGAATATCAATCGTGTGGCAGGTGATTCATATCCACCATCGAACGAACGCCGTCAGGAGATCTCAGTTATACCCTGGGCTCCACCCAAACCAAACTGGAATGCCTGGCATGCCTGTAACATTGATGAGGGCGAATTGGCCACTGCCTCCATTGATGATCTCTCCATTAAATTTGAGCGCCAAATGAAGGAACGACGACAAAATAGCTCGGAATATCGCACATTCCTCGACTTTCGTGATAAGCTGCCAATTTCTGTTATGCGTGCCGATATAATGCGTGCGATCAATGATAATCCTGTGGTCATTATACGCGGCAATACCGGATGCGGCAAGACCACACAAATTGGCCAATATATACTTGATGATTATATTAAATCTGGCATGGGTGGCTATGCCAATATCTATGTGACCCAACCACGTCGCATTTCGGCCATTTCGGTGGCCGAGCGTGTGGCACGCGAACGTTGCGAGGAGCTTGGAGATTCGGTGGGCTATTCGGTGCGTTTTGAGTCGGTCTTTCCACGACCCTACGGTGCCATTCTATTCTGCACTGTTGGCGTTTTGTTGCGCAAACTGGAGGCCGGCCTACGCGGTGTCTCACACATTATTGTCGATGAGATTCATGAGCGGGATGTGAATAGCGATTTTTTGCTTGTCATTTTGCGTGACATGGTGGCTACCTACCCGGATTTACACGGTAAGAAACGAGTCCAATTGAGGTCAGAGAAATACCAAAAAGTGGGAAAGGATTCCTTCTTTTTTTAGCCTGTAGATATGCTAACATTTTTTTTTTCTTTTTAGTGATCCTTATGTCGGCCACCATTGATACGACTCTGTTTTCCAATTATTTTGGTGGCTGTCCTGTGCTGGAGGTGGCAGGACGTGCCTTTCCTGTGGATCAATATTTTCTTGAAGATGTTTTGCAAATGACCAATTTTGTGCCACCCGTGGAATCGCGACGCAAACGCCGGGATGCCGATGATGATGATCAACAGACGCTGAACGATAAGGATGATCGCGAAGAGCCCGAAGTGAATTATAATAATATTTGTGAACCAAAATATTCAATGCAGACGCGCAATGCAATGGCCGCTTTATCCGAATCGGATGTTAGCTTCGAGCTGCTCGAAAGTCTTTTGGTTCATATCAAACGCAAGAATATTCCTGGAGCCATATTGGTATTTTTGCCCGGATGGAATTTAATATTTGCCTTAATGAAATTCTTGCAAAATTCACCACATTTCGGTAATCCGAGCTATCGTATATTGCCCTGCCATTCGCAAATACCACGCGATGATCAGCGCAAGGTGTTTGAACCAGTGCCGGATGGAGTGACCAAGATTATATTGTCCACCAACATAGCCGAGACATCGATAACCATAGATGACATTGTCTTTGTGATCGATATATGCAAGGCCCGCATGAAGCTGTTCACATCGCACAACAATCTCACCAGCTACGCCACCGTGTGGGCCAGTAAAACGAACATGGAACAGCGCAAGGGACGCGCAGGTCGTGTACGTCCGGGATTCTGTTTTACCATGTGCTCGAAGGCTCGCTATGCCGCCTTGGAGGACAATCTAACGCCGGAGATGTTCCGCACGCCGCTGCATGAATTGGCCCTGACCGTCAAGCTGTTGCATTTGGGAGCTATACATCATTTTCTGTCCAAGGCATTGGAGCCACCGCCAGTGGATGCTGTCATCGAGGCGGAGGTGTTGCTACGCGAAATGCGGTGTCTAGATGCGCAGGATGAATTGACTCCGCTGGGTCGTCTGTTGGCCCGCTTGCCCATTGAGCCGCGTTTGGGTAAAATGATGGTGCTGGGCACTGTCTTTGGATGCGCCGATTTGGCTGCCAGCATGGCCTCGTATTCCAGCACCTTTTCGGAGGTATTCGCCCTAGAAATTGGCCAGCGACGTTTGGCCAATCATCAGAAGGCATTGAGTGGCAACAAGTGCTCCGATCATGTGGCCATGATTGTTGCCTCACAAATGTGGCAGCAGGCCAAGCAGCGTGGCGAACATGAAGAGATCAATTTCTGCGATTGGAAGGGTCTGCAGATGTCCACCATGAATGTGATGTACGATGCCAAGCAGCAATTGTTGGATCTTCTGTTGCAGGCCGGTTTTCCAGAGGAAGCCATGATTACACACAAAGTGGACGCCCATTCGAACGATGATCCCGTCTTGGATATTGCTCTGGCTCTGCTCTGCTTGGGTCTGTATCCAAATATATGTGTTCACAAGGAGAAACGCAAGGTCTTGACCACCGAATCGAAGGCTGCCCTTCTCCACAAGACTTCGGTGAACTGCAGCAATTTGGCCATTACGTTTCCGTATCCCTTTTTTGTGTTCGGCGAGAAGATAAGAACTCGCGCCGTTTCGTGCAAGCAATTGTCCATGGTGGCACCGTTGCAGGTGATGATTTTTGGTTGCCGGAAAATCGATTTGGCACCCAATGGCAATGTCCGATTGGATAATTGGATGAACTTTGATATGAATCCGGAGATAGCTGCCAAAATTGGCGCCCTAAAGCCGGCCCTTGAGGATCTCATCACTTTGGCTTGTGATAATCCTTCGAATGTACTTAATCTGGATAATTCTTATGCCAAGTTGGTGGCTACCGTGAGAGAATTGTGCATCCAGAATGCTGGTGACTATGGAATGAAACGTGATCATGGCATATTGCCGCATCAGTCACGCCAGTCTGGATTTGGAGCCAGATCGGGAGGTGGTGATAGTGGTCCTTCTAAAAGAGCTCGCTATGACAGTGGACCTGGTGGAAACTTTGGTGGCGGCGGAGGAGGAGGCTACGGTGGAGGAAATGGTGGAGGAAGTCGCTATGGCGGAGGTGGCAGAGGAAATCGCTACAGTGGCTTCGGGAATGGTGGTA
The DNA here is from genome assembly GCA_024703675.1 of Drosophila nebulosa. Lineage (NCBI taxonomy): Eukaryota > Metazoa > Arthropoda > Insecta > Diptera > Drosophilidae > Drosophila > Drosophila nebulosa. The sequence goes on along the minus strand of CM045725.1, from coordinate 6,250,478 downwards.
ATAACGATGGAAATCAAAACCGTGGCTATGGATTCGGAGGAGGTAATAATGGCAATCGAAATGGTGGCTTTGGTAGTGGAGGTAATGATGGCAATCGAGGCGGCGGTGGCTTTGGTAGTGGAGGAAATGTTGGCAATCGAGGCGGCGGTGGCTTTGGTAGTGGAGGAAATAATGGCAATCGAGGCGGCGGTGGCTTTGGTAGTGAAGGAAATGGTGGCAATCGAGGCGGCGGTGGCTTTGGAAGTGGAGGAAATGATGGCAATCGAGGTGGTGGCTTTGGTGGCAATGGTGGCGGAGGCGGTGGTGGTGGCGGCGGCTTTGGCTATGGAGGCAATGGTGGAGGAGGCGGTGGTGGCGGCGGCTTTAACGACAATCGCAACGATAATCGGAACAGTGGCTTTGAGGGCAATCGCAGCGGTGGCTTCGGCAACGGTGGAAATCGCAACAGTGGCTTTGGAGGAGAAGATTTTATACGAATCAGCGACGGTGGAGGTGGTCATTGGGGTCGTTACAATAATTAACCAATTTTTTAATTCAAAAATACACATTCAAATGCATAATTTTAGAGAATAACATAAAAACATATAGTTAACTTTTGTAATATTTAAAATGGTTTCATTTGTTTTTTGGTCTTAGAGATTGGTTATAATTGAAGATGTCAGCTATATATCTGGATTATTCCATATTTATTCCTTAGAAAACTGGTTTGCAGTTAAATTTGAATTGACTTAAATTTGAACCTAACGTGTTTTTTAAAGTCAATCGGTTAAGCCAAAACAAAAAGGAGTCAGAGATGCTAAATTAGCCTTTTACGGCCAGAAAGATTTGGTTAGTTTTTGTGGTAGCAAATATTACCACATAGCAAATAGTCAGATTTCTTGCAGAGTTTCCTAAATAGAAGAACGACAGTACCACCGTGTGAAATGTGAAAGTGAAATGAAAAGTGCTAACCATTCGTGATATCAGTTTTAGCTTGAAGTTGTTCATTTTTACCGATCTAGCCATTTGTTGTTTCTAATTTTAGAAAGTAGGCAGCGCTGTCATCTCTCACGGCTAGTATGGTCACACTGCAACGTCTTGGCGTCTTCTAGTTCTTTAGCGCGCTTTTTGTTTAAATTTAGTCATTATTTTAAATATTGTTTGCATTTGTTAATTATATTTGCATTTGTGATGGACTTCGACAATGCCAAGGAGAACATACAACCATTGGCCAGCGGTCGCAATGTGAGCCTTCTGCAGGCTTCAGGCATCTGCCAAGATGGAGGAGGCGTACAGGAATTGTTGGCCCAGCAGCGCAAGCAAATGGAGGAGAACATTGAGACATATCAGGGCGATGACCCATTGACGCCATGGTATGATTACATATGTTGGATCGAACAGAGTTATCCGGCTGGCGGCACTGGCTCTGGTTTGCAAGCGGCCATGCATAAATGCCTGACAAGATTCGAGCAGGATGAACGCTACAAGCAGGATAGACGTCTGATTAAACTGTTTATCAAATATGTGAGTTGAGATTGGTGAGAAGAGTGATGCCCTGAAGTCTTTTACGTTCCATTTATACTCTTCTGCTGTAGATGAAGAATCAAAAGGATCAGCTGGAATGCTATCAACAGATGTACAACAGCGGCATTGGCACTATGCTGGCCGATTTCTATATAGCTTGGGCTTATAGCTATGATTTGAGTGGCAATATGAGCAAAGCCGATGACATTTTCCGCCTGGGATTGGCCTGCAGAGCAGAACCGTTGGAGGATTTGCGGGAAGCCCATCAGCACTTTGGGTACACGGTGGGACAGCGTGTCTTGCATACAGGCGAGAGAGCTGAGGAGGCAGTCCAAGAATTGAATGAAAGACGCCAGGCCTTGCAGTCCCTCCATGGCCAGAGGCTGAGGAATGTAAATACCATAACTGTGGGCAGTGTGAGGACAGGAGCAGCGGTTCGAAGTCAAATGCCCGGTGTGGTAGAGGTTTGTAGAAGATACATATACTAATCCCTAAGGTCTAAGGAAAGGTTAATTATTTTATTTTTTTCCCCTTGTAGAGCCAATCGAGTCGCACACGCCCAAATCTGATGCGTCAGGTGTCTGTGTATCATGATGAGAATGCTGATAATAATGTTCCAATTGCTGTGCCACCATTGCCCGACTCGGAGCCCAAGACCAGTTTGCGATCGATCATTGATGCCACACGGCAGCAGGAGAATCTAAAAGAGCCAGTGGGCTGGAATAAGGCTCATGCCAAGCCGTATAAGCCAGCCAAGATATTTGGTCGGCATGCCCAGGCCCCCGAACTGGGTTTTGGCATTCATGTGGACGAGCAAAAGGTGCTGCCATTTAAGTTTCCTCCCAATTGGGTAGAGAAAAATAAACCCCAAGAGCCTTGGATAACACCTGTCACCATTGAAGATGAACCGAATCCCAAGGAATTGCCATGCTACAACAAATGTATGTGCTATCCGCTTCCCAATTTGGAGTTCTCACCGGAGGAGTATCTGGCCTATTATCATTTGAGGCGAATAAATCCTCAACATGATTTCGTTGAGGCCCATAATAAATGGTGGTCCTCGGGTATGAAGGCAGGTTTACGTCGTTTTCCAAACTATCCATCGGCTTCTAGGCCTCAAACATTGGACGAATTGGACAAGTATTATAAGCCACCACAAACGCCATGCCTCCAATTGAATTTCGATGAGATTTACAATGATGCAGAGCAAAAGGAATATCAAATAGAGGAACTACGGGCACTGAAATGGAGGGAGAAGAGGAATATGACAGTGCTCGATAATATGGATATGGAGGAGACAGTTTGTTTGCCGGGTGAAAAGATGCCAAGGCGCAAAAGTTTTTTTCCATCGTCTACAAGGAAGTCTATGATGCCACCAAAGTCAGCCACTTCAGTCATTGTAGAGGAGGAGGAAGAGGAAATGGAGAAATTAAATCAATCCAAGAGGAAGGAAGCTGCTGCAATCAAAGAGCAGTCTATAAAAGAGATTTCGGCATCTATGGCCATGCCATCTGTTGTTCCAGCCGCTAAACCATCTTCATTGGCAGCTACAGCTCTCGTTACTGCGGCATCTCCTGTTCCTGCTTCAGTTCCTGTTACTGCTCCAGCTCCAGCTCCTGTTCCTGTTGTTGCTTCTAATTCTGCTCCAACCCCAGCTCCTTCTCTTGCTCCAATTTCAGCTGTAGCCGATGATGTGGATAATTTTGTTGTGCCTGCTCCTCCGCCGCGTCCTAAAATTGAGATTTTTGTAGATCCCGAGGAATCAGCACCTCAGCCAGCGGGAAAACCAGGATCTGCTGCTTTCTTCGATGCAGATGAGACTTGCTCCACTCAAATGTTCAACATATTTATTAAAAACCAAGCGGTGAGCACTCCAAAAGCCCCACAAAAGCAAGGGCCAACACGTCAATTTGGAACTTTGCTCAAACCTCAAGAGATCGAGCCTCCAGCTTCGGTTCCAGAGGAACCTCCAGTTACGAATGCTTCGCCGGGAGAAACGGTTTCTCCTGTGATGCGTAAACAATTGTCGACAATTCTGGAGACTTCCGAACATGGCACTCACAGCTCTGCGGCCACTATTGGCACTACCAAATCCACCATAACGTCAGCCAGTTCGTCCTGTTCACCGGTATCGGAATGTACACCAGGTCCCATGAGATATCAACGTATGGCCACCATTGGGCTATCTATGGTGGGCGAGGAGCCCGAACATCAGTCTCTACTTCAGGCCGGAAACTTTACACGCCGCGAACTCTGGGAACCGAATGCTCCTAGTGGTCCCCTAATGAAATCCATACGTTTCCAAGAGGACAAAACCGAAACTGTTCCCAGGCCGCAGCAGCTGTTCCGTTTCCAAGAGGATAAGACAGAAACTTTACCCAAAATGCCATTACCAGAAGTAGCAAACTCTTCCAAAGTTCTCAACTTGCCAGCGCCAGCGCCACCCATGCTTCCGTCCGGATCCATTCCAGATGAGGAATACTTTTCAATATTTTGCAAAAGCCCAGATGCCAACAAAACTCTTGGATCACCCTTGCGCCAGGATGCCTCGAAAAAGAGATGTGATCAGCCCACTCCCGATGTTTTTAAGAAATCGCAAAAGATCGTTCCTCTGCCAAATGAGGTTAGCAAATTGGCTGAGTCCTTTATGGCAGATTTATCCTTTGTACCGGAAACACAAGCCCAGCCGCAGCCAAAGAACTTTGAGATTTTCCTGGATGAAACAGTGCCAGAGACTCAGCCACAGCCGCCGAGTCCATTGAAGAATCATTCGATCAAAAAGGATGACATCCCATCGTCTCATTTGACTGATTCATTTATGAAAAATTGCACAGAGCTGAGCAGTTGTCCACCGCCTAGCACCATTCCACCGCCTGCTCTGCCATCCTCCGCCAATTCCTCATCCGTTTCAACACTGAAGTTTCTCAGCGGCCTAGAGAAATCTCCGGCAGAAAAAAGCGATAATTTTGAATTGAATGCGGCCACTGAAATGTTTGCTACCAACATAAGTATGATTAAGAATTCCACTCTGCTGCCCGTGCCTCAAGTAAATCTTCCACTTCCATTGCCAATTGAAGAGCCAGGCGATCTGAGTATTTACTATAAGAAAACTCCACTTACCCCGAAGCAAACGCAGCGTTCCTGGTCGCAGCCGGATCAAGACGAAGGTGAGGAATATCTTCATCCAGTCAAAGGGCCCCTCGAACAATCCGTACTCGACGTAACTCTAGCCGATGCCAATGTGAATCCTTTCAATGCCGATTTAATTGCCTCCCTGTTGGATTCCATTGATTTTACCTTGTACATTGAGAAATTGCCCAATTGCCAAATGGTGCGAGATGTAAAGAAATTGCAGCCCAATACAGAGATTCAAGTGAATGATGAAAAGTTCAAGGTACTGAAATGTATTGGCAAAGGAGCCTACGGCTCTGTGTATTCCGGCAAGCATGTTAAGAGCGGCAAAAAGGTGGCCCTAAAGCAGGAACGACCCACAAACTATTGGGAGTACTATGTGGGCCTTGAGGTCCACAGTCGTTTGACCAGTGAGCAAATGGTAAGATCTAATCATAAAACTATTTCTTTCACATTTAACTTCATCTAATTATATATACAACAGGTTTCCGCTTATATGTCCATTGATTATGCTTTGGTGGGCAACAATTCCAGTATCTATGTATCTGATTTATCACCATTTGGCTCCTTAATCGATGTTTGCAACAAAATCAAAAAGCATACCAATCGAAATGTGGATGAGTATGTGGTCATGCATCTCAGTTGTCAATTGCTGGATATTGTTGATCATTTGCATGCCATAGGCATAATCCATGCCGATATTAAGCCCGATAACTTTCTACTTATGCATCCGTAAGTATAAAAATCGATCTGGCCGATTGTTTGTTAACTCTTTTGTTTTTCTTTTTTAGTTTGCGTGATCAACCAAATGATTTGAGTCTTCAATTGATTGACTTTGGTGTGGCCATTGATACAAAGCTCTTTCCACCCAATCAGACTTTTAACTATATCAATAACGATGACATCTTCAAGTGCATCGAAATGCGTACGGGTCGTCCTTGGACCTATCAATTGGATTTGTTTGGCCTGGCGGGAGTTATGCATGTCATGCTGCTGGGTCGTTACATGGAGGTGGCACAGCGTACGTCAATTGCTGGCATTTGGTTACCCAAGAATCCCATGCCGCGCTATTACAATCAGATCTGGGAGTCCATCTTTCGTACGCTGCTTAATATACGCGATTGTCGGACTATGCCAAATTTGCAGCAGTTGAAAACTTCACTCAAATCCGAAATGGCCGAGAAAGAGAAATATGTTAAAGAGGCCGTACACAAATTTAATACCATAATTTTGCAATCGTAATTGGAAAAATCAGCACTTAAAATAACTTACTATAAGATATTATTTATATTATATTACTTATTTTACATTTCACGTTGTCTTTTGTGTTGTAATGTTGCTCCTAATTTAGGTTTGTGGATTTGTGTTGAGTATATTTGACAAACTACTAATTAGACTTGTCATAATTGAGAACTTATTTTGTGTACGGCTTTAAGTAAACAGTTTTTAACGTGTTTTCTAATTATTTATTAAATTAGGTCCAAAAAATTTCTTATTATGTCATTTCATATGTGTACATAGGTAGGTGGTCCGGTCCAGTTTATCCGGCTCCTCAATATGTTTATCTTGCCACGAACACTGCAAAAACGAACGAATTGACGAACCAGAAGCTTTTGTGTGCGGCGTTATGGTCAAAATCGCTTGGGTTGTGGTTGCGTTAAAACTTTTCAATCGTTTTACGATGCCATGCGCGTATAAACACAAATAATTTCAACCCAATTAAGCGGTTTTACGTAAATTTTACAATGCGGCTGACGTACCCAATTTTCTCCCCATACTATCCACCCTTGCTTGGCCCCCTTCCCCCCAAAGGGTTGGCTTGCCGCTTTTCCATTTCGACCTCAATTCGAGTGCAATGCAATTTTGAGGTTGATACAAATAATTTTTGGTTACAACTCTGTGTGGCGTGTTGCAAAAGGGAAGAGGTTGCAATGTCCTTACGCAAAAAAAAAAAAGGTATAATGAATTGGCATAAAAGTTTGCAAACAAATGGATTTCAATAACTTTTACAAGTAAATATTTGAAAAATAGATAGTTTGTTTAGTATTGTAAAGGATAAGTAATGGCAGAGAGTGCTGGGGATCCTTGAGTTCAAATATCCTTTAATGCTTAACTTGGCTCTAATTCTATAAACAGTTAAAATATATATTTCATTGATTGATCTAGGGTGAAAATGAAACATATTGGCACAATTTCATAACTATTGCAAATTATATGACAAATTGTTCACACAAACTTTTATAATTTTGCTAATTGCCTATGTTTTATTAAAGAAATTCCATTGGTTTTTAATATTTTAGAAATACAATAAATTATGTGCAAATAAGATTTTTAGACATTTTGGGTTTTAATATGAATAATTTCCGACTACTGTTTTTTTTTTTAGAAATTTATTAAAGAGAACTCACAATTTTAAAATTCTTAGTAAGAAAAGTGTTTGTATTTTATTTAATAATAATAATTCTATAAGATTTTTTTCCATTTTGACATGTCAGATGCTAAAATTTAATAAATTTCCTATAGGAAAGTGCCTGCAATATTTATAAAACATTAAAATACCCTTCAACGAATTAGAGTCAATTTCAATTTATTGAAAAGCTGTTTTACGCCAAGATTTAGTTATACAGATTAGTGTTGGGTAAGTTGCATTTAGCCTGCTGGTTACCAATCTTCTCAAAATGCTTTTAAAATTTCACTGTTTTTTATTTATAAACAACATTCTAAATTTTTAAAATTTAAACTGATCTGGCCCACCTGAGCAAAAACAGTGTTGAAAAATTCGGAAGGCAATACAAGTGTACAAAAATGCGTAAAAAAAACAAGTGGACAAAAATTAGTAAAAAATAACAATTGAAGAACATTTTTGGTTTCTCAATTTAGTGAAAAACTCTTATTTGTTCACTCATTCATGAGCCACCCAACAATAATAGAGATCAACTGTTTTTTGAGCCTATTGATTGTGCGGATTACGAATTATCAGAATTTCACTTTTATCCTCAATTTGAAATAAAATAGTGTACCCTTAGACAACACTTTAGTTCACTTTAGTTTGGTTTTTGGTATTGATCCGATAAAAATTTCAATTAATTATGGCCATTGATTTGGATAATTTTGCTTTATATGGTTGGCCTGTAGCTTATAATCCTTTATAAGTTCCAAGGGCATTTAATCAACGATGTAAACCGCATGTTTGTACATAGCTTTTGCCTATGATTACTTTTTTTGGGGGTGGGCGTGGTTGCATTGGCGCCATTTGCATTTTTGCATTTTATACAGCATTTGTTGTTGCTGCTGTTGTTGTTGTTGTTGCGTTTCCGGCCATGTTCGCTGTTGGCATGTGTGTGACTACTGCATGTATATATGTGCGTGTGCGTGTGCGTGTGTGTGTATACATATGTATGTATGTAGCATATAAATCAAAGTCCAAGCAGCTCGACATGATTCACAAATGATCAAAACAGACGACCAACCAAGCGCCGCCGCTGCCGCCATATGAAAGTCTTATAAATCAAAGTGCTATTGCTGGACGCAGGACGCAGGACGTGGTCATTGCATGCGGTTGACTTTGACTGCCAACTGACTGCGTCTCTGTCCCTCTTCGTCCTTCATGCATCTAACCATCCTCCCGCCGTCGACATATCTCGATGTCTGTATGTGGAAATTTGCTGCCTGTTTGGTTTCTTGTAGTTTGTCACACAGCCAAGGAGATGTGTTGGTGGTGGTGGTGGGGGGGAGTGGAATGGGTCGGTTGATACTTGTAAGAGTAGTTAGAAATCTATGGAACTTGCCATCATGGACATGGAGAATATTCAGATTTGCTTTAGCTATAAATCTATGAAATCTTATTTTATTCTATATTATCTACCCCCTTTGGGTTCTGCGACGCCTGTGGCTTGCTTTGGCTTGCGTATGGCATTGCGTATACGCAAAGTTGTCAGCGCTCTGAACTGAACTGAAAGCAAAGGCAATTTTGGGTTTATTTGATATTTTTGGGCAAATTTAAAGCAATCTTCTATGGGTTCTCCTTTTCTATTTGCCAAGCAATTGTTGTGGTTTCATTTGATCGCATACACACAAACACACCCACACACACACACACACACACACACACGCACACACATAAACGAACGACAAGTACAAGAACTTGTGATGCAGCTGCAACAGAGACCAGCCGGCTGGACTCACATGATTTATGCAAATTGAAAATGACCTTAGAACCTGCCACACACTCTCTTTTAGACACACACACATACACACACACACATACACACACACTTTCACATGTACACTGACCATTTACCATGTTTGTGAGAGAATTTTTCGCCTCTTGTTGACTTGATTGTGGCAGCTGCTTGCCGCTTAGTTGCTGCTTTTTACTTCTCCTCCATTTCCACATGCTTTTGTTGTTGTTGTTGTTGTTTTTGTTGGTATTGTTGTTGCTGTTGCCATGCATTTTGCATCATAAAGTATTTTTACCCCATTATTTCATGAAATTCACATTTATTTTGCAGCTGCTCAGGGCAAAAAAAGAGCAGTGGACCACCGCTTATCCATCCATTCACCCATCCATTCCCCTTCGACTCACTCACCCCTGTACCCCTGCAGCGCTGCCCCACCTTTGCCACGAAAATAGTTAGAACTCTTCACAGCATATGAACATGGGCAACCCCTTGGGGTTTGGCATTAAAAAAAAAAATAAGGGCTCCTCGCCTTGAAGGTACCCTGTAGCCATTATTCAATGGGAAATTTGTCTTTGTGTTACTTCATCGAACATCGTTCCAATTCTAACAAATTCAAGATAAAAGATCTTCCAAACAGTAATCCTGTTTCGATTTAAAGGGTATTCAAAATATTGATAACAAACACCTTAACAAAACTGCAAAACTAGGAAAAATAATGTTTAGCTTTATTAGAGCTTCATTATTACTGTATTATGAAATTCTTTTATAAATTTTTGATTCATTTTTAATGCCCTTTTTCTTTTTTTTTGTTGTTGGCTGGTTTGTTAACTATGCATAAGCTAAATGAATGTATTTATGCAAAATACGTTTACATTTTCTGTGTAACTATTTAAAATTAATCGAGTTTTTACAACAGAAATTAGTAGTTAAATTAAATTTGATGAGTTTAAGAACTTAAAAAACAAAAACAATTTATATCTAAACCTAAACTCTTAGGTGATTATGAGAACTTTACACTCGAATTGCTTTTAAGCACTTTTAAACCTTTTGATTCTTCTGTTGTTGGCGGTTGAGATTTATATCAATTACTCCTTTTACCTACCTGTTACCCTTTTTAACTAACTGTAATAGCATAAAGTTAGGTAATACCCTAAATCCATTAGGTAAAAGAATATATTTATGTTGCCAAAATGTATGTAACATGCAGAAGATAGCGTTAACGACCCTATAAAGTATATACATATATTCTTAATCAGCGCAAACTCCTCCCAGACCACTGAAATAAGGCTTTCTGTCTCGTATATACTGCAGGCATTGTATATTTCAGACTCAAACGGATCGAACCACTATATCATACAGCTCCCATTGGAACAATCGGTCGAAATAAAGTCTTGGATCAATAACTTCGTGGTCTCCCATGAAATATTCAAACAAATTTACGTATCTTAGTTTGCTATAAAACCAAACGTTTTTGCTATACTATATCGTATAGCTCCCATAGGAATAATCGGGCGAAAATTGAGTTTTAGACCGATAACTTTTTTCTTTTTGAACCGATTGTTATAAAAATTAATATGTATTAGTTTAAAATACTAATTTTTATACGCGCCAAATTTGATCAAGATCGGACGACTATATACTATTGGTCTCATAGCCCGAAGACTAATTTTGTTATTTAATTGTCGACTTTCTACAGAAAACGTTTTTTTTTTTTCACTAAGACAGTGTAATACAAAATTCTGCAAGGGTATACCAACTTCGTAATGGCAGACCTTCTAACCTTCCGGTTTTTTAGTAATCCGCTTCTGCATTAAGCTTTTAAATTAAGTTTTATTTAATAAATATATTATTTTATTATTATTTGATCTAATGATTCAGTTGCTTATATGATTAAGTAATTACACGTTCACATAATAGTTCATACTAAAAAATAGTCAGAGAGACTTTTATGAAACTTTTTCTTTAAATAACTTTCGGAACCATGTGAGTTCGTGTTACATGTTTGTTTAGAGATAGGATTGGTTGAAACAAACAAATTAACTTACATTTCATATGAATATTATTAATTATTTTTGACGCCTCTCCCCGCCCCCACATCATTAGAGTTGAATAATTTGTATAATTGCAATAAAATTTTGTTCTAACCAGATGTAATCGGGTTTTAGCTTATTGTTTGAAACGAATCTGTTATTTTGTATGGCTAAAAAAGAAATAGTCCCATATAAATAGTTGGTTGACTTTCATGGCAAATGGAAGTGAGTAGCATCGACGGTTATCGTACTACTAATAATCAGCAGCAAGATAAAGGCCAATTGTAAAGAATGAAATGAAATGAAATGAAAACAGAATTAGAAGCGTCTAATTGCGGTCATAATAACTGCTTTACGATGACTTTCAGCTTTACTAAAACAAAATGCTCAGACGTATTTCAGTCATTGACACGCGTGGACGCGGATGTTCGTCTGAGCTGGTCGAGACCTAGACGCTACGTGATTTGTAGTTTTAGTTGTTTAATTTTTATTTTTTTTTTTGCCAATATTTGAACAAACTCAAAACAATGGGTTCCAGTGTCGAGGAGAAAGGTAAAAATAAAAAATAAAGCGTTTAATCGAATTTCATATGGGGAAAAATATATAAAAGTGAATCAATTTATAAATTCAATTGAATTTATTGTTCGTTTGTGTGTGTGTGTTTTTTTTGTATATTTATATATTTAACTAATTCATTCATAGGAATAACTCTATAAATGAATTTGATTTCCCATTGGAACTGATTAGTAGGTCATATTGAGGCTTTAAACGGTTTCAAGTTTTCATTTAAATTTATCACCTAGCCCCCAATTGGACCATTCGCGGCTGGACAAACTGGTCAAACGTGGGTCATGATAAACATGAGCATGAATTCAATGACCGACACAAAATTCCCCACACACCCAAACACACACTCAAACATTATTGACACACAAAAAAAATTTGCCAATTTATTTTCATTCCAAAATTCCGTTTTAGTGTGCATCATAAAAATTATCAATTTAATCGCAATACTTTATCAATAAATCATTAACAACTGCATTAAAGCAGCAACACATTTTTTTTTTTTTTTTTTGGAATTCACGCTGGGAATATAAAACAATTAAGTGAAGAAGATTATGAAATGAAATCTATGTACAACAATGTGTGATATGATACATAAAAATTCTGTTAAACTGAAAGAATTAGTTGCACGCCCCTTCATGGGCGTAGCAAGGGGCAGTTGCCACCCCCCACCTAATTGTTTTTACCAGAAAGTAAAGTTTGTTTATATCACGCAAATTTGGTGTCTCAAGTAAGATCTGATTCCCCTTCAGCCCTTGGCCATAATGTCTCGCTAAAATTCCTTTGATATGATAAACCAAACAATTGTTTTGACTACAACAAACAATAAGCTTTTTCTTAGAGAAACTTAAATTTACAATTGTTTTCTATGGGGACTATAGTAGTTTGATCCTTATCCAATTCTGACATCAGCGCCAAGTTTGGCTCAAAAAAGGAAAGAAACAATAAAGTATTTTTGCTTTTTGAACTGATCGATATTTTGGGGGCTTTTTGCTATAGTAGTCCGATCCTTATCAAATTTGTCAAACAGGTAAGGCGAGTTTGGTTTGAGAAACTAAAAAAAAAAAGCTTTTCTTACTACTGCTTTTTGGACCCTTTTTTCATCTGGCAGCTATGTGTCATAGAGGTCTGATCCAACCAATTAAAGCTTTAATATGAAATTCCATCCAAAGAAGCTCTTAAACAAAAAGGTTTTCGATGCCTTTAAATAGACAGACGGGCAGACGGACATAAAGTTTTAAACTCGACTTCTTATGCTTAAAATATAGCTACTTTTAGGGGGTCGAAAACATATTCTTCAAGGAGTGCAAGGGCATACAAAACTTCTTTAAATGTCGCTCTAGTTTATTTTCACTTTCGTTGGGAAAAAAAACGGATTTGCAGCGCCCTTTTAAAAAATGCCTTAAAACCCACGTGTTTTGTATATATTAAATTAACGTGGAATGTCTATTATGAAAATGTTGAACTTTAATAAAAGTGTTATAATTGGAATTTATTATTAAACTATTGCACGTGCTGTCAGGGCCGTGTGCAGCGGGGGGCTTGAAAGTGTTCAAACCCCCTCCAATTGCTCGATCGAAATTACATTCATTTAAATTAATTTTCGCGGTTTGAAGCCATTTAATAGTGTTGATAAACAAACAAATTATGGCGCTCTACATCGATAGTCGGTACTTTTAAAGAGTATGGCTAAATTATGTAACTGAGTATGAGTTCAATGGCCCTGCGAGCTGAACTTGGGCATTTCTAGAGCCAAAGTCATTGGTATTTCCTTTTTTGATTTCAGGACCTTGTATTGGCATACGACACCTGCAATCTCTGCTACTCTTTTTGGCCATAGCCGTTAATTATATAGCTCGACTCAATGTCAGTGTGGCCGTTGTGGCCATGACAGATGCAGCGACCACAAATCCAGATTTTCCCGTAAGTTAAGCGAGCTTCCAATTTAAGTAAATAAAAATAAATTGCTTTTCTTTAAAGGAATACGATTGGTCAGAGACAGAAAGATCGTACATTTTGTCCAGTTTCTATTGGGGCTACATTCTAACGCAATTTCCAGCTGGATTTTTAGTTCGTAGATTTGGAGCGAAAATCATTCTCTTCATACCAACGTTTGCCACAGCAGTTCTAAGTGGCATCACTCCCTACTGCGTCGGATGGGGCGGATGGCAGGCATTTTGTGTTATACGCATCGTTGAGGGGCTTTTCCAGGGCCTAATCTTTCCCTGCATACATGAGCATCTGGCCAAATGGTCACCACCGAGCGAACGCAATCGTCTGGGTGTGTTTGCGTATTCTGGAGCCGATTTTGGTTCCGTAATGGCCATGTTTAGCAGCGGTCTTATAGCCAACAGTTCCATGGGCTGGCCCGGTATATCATATGTTTCGGCGGGCATTTGTGGCATCTGGAGTTTGCTGTGGCTCATTTTGGGTTCGAACAATGCACCCAGTTCCTGTCTGGTGGGGCAAAAGGAAAGGGATTATGTGGAGCGCTCAATGAAACGGGAAGATGGCTTCCATGCCCAAAAGATTCCTGTGCCTTGGCGGGCCATTTGGACATCGGTGCCGTTTTATGCCCTGCTAATTGTTCGCAGCGCCCAGGGTTGGGCAAACTCCACAATGCAACTGCAGACGCCCTCGTATATGCATGGAGTACTGGAAATGGATATCAAATCGAATGCTCTCTACTCGGCACTACCCTTTCTGGCCATGTGGTGCATGTCGTACGTTTATTTGGTGTTCGCCGATGTGGCCATGTCGCGACAATGGATGTCATTGACAACTTTGCGTAAATCGATCAATACTGTGTCGTATTGGGGTCCCGCGGCGGCACTCATCGGCATTGGTTTTCTGGACAAGAGCCAGACAAATTTGGCCATTGCATTGATGACCATTAATGCGGGTCTAAATGCCGGCTCCGGCATTGGCAGTATACTGACCATCATCGATATGTCGCCCAATCATTCGGGCATGTTAATGGCCATTGTGAATGGCATTGGCAACATATTTCCCCTATTGACGCCGCTGTTGGTGGGCGTGATTGTCACCGAACCGGTAAGTAACCAAAAGCCCAAAGATTTAACTGTGCATTACCAGGAAAAGCTTCTTAGCTCAGTTAGGTAGACATTCCATATATCCAAATTTCAGTTCATGCTTTAAACTAGAGTTCATATGAAGCTTAGGAAGCACTTTAAGTATCTTCCATTTAATATTTCTAAGCCTTCACTTCATATCCTTTTTTATTCCACAGAGCTCACGTGTTCAATGGCAAATTGTCTTTGGCATGACGGCCATTGTCTTCTTCTTTGGCAATTTGGTGTACATCATTTGGGGCACCACCGACCAGCAGCCATGGGATGCTGAGGATTTCCTTCAGCCCCTCGATACAGAGCATAATTTGCCACAAAATGGCAATGTTAAGGCAAATGGTGAAGGCAAACAACAGGAGAGAACGGCGACAACAGCAACATAATTAGCTGTAATAGTTTAGAAATTAAGAGTCAAACTCATTGATAAAAAAAAAAACATGTTAAAGATCTACTCGATAGATGCTGCCATATTAAATTTGTTACACAAATTGTTGCAATTACGTTTTCTTAATTGTATTTTATAAGTAACTATGCAAATTTGATCAATTTTAATTCTTAAAAAGTCAGCATTGTGAGCAAACTTGCCCATAAAAACAGCAGCAAGATAAAGCTCAGTTGTAAAAATTGTTTTCAGCGTCTAATTGGAGTCAGATAATTTTATGTTTTATGCCGATTTTGAGGGTTATCAAAGAAATGTTCAGATTGCTACGATATTTTTCAGTTGTTATAACGCGGAAACGGCCCACAAAAATCATTTTATATATCAACAGAGAATAAGAATCCAAATCTAGATTTTTCAAATAGGCTAAGAATTATGGGTCTTAGAGCTTGTCAAAGTTGATTTCTTTTTTAGTAAGTTCGAAAAAATGTTATTTCTTAACAACACTTGCAACTTTCAAACTAAATATTGGAAGATCTTAATAGTCGATTTCTTTTCTGAAAAGTATATCAATTCTTAGTAATCTGTTATATCCTTTTTTTAGTATCACAGAAATACTAATTAATTTTTAATCGTTTAAAAAATACACTAAATATTGTCATTTTTTGAACTTCGTTGGAATAGAATTGGAAACAACTATTATCAACTTGGATCACATACACATACCTAAATATGATAGATTGAATATTTACCTATTATTTTTGACCTTGACTATTGAAGCTTTACTTTTACTTGGCAGTTTTGACGAACATTCATTTGATGAGCTTCAGAAATTTAATATTTATTGCTGTTTCATTCGTCTGGAAGATATGATTAGTGCAATTTAATATAAGAAAAGACTCCACTGTGCGCCATTAAGACTGTGTGCGCTAAAAGACTGAACTAATTGAATTTAAAAGAAAATGAAACTGAAATAAAGACTACATGAAACGATTTACAGTCCTTCATATTTTATTCACCATAAACTAATAGTAAGTTAGGTAGAATGATCTATTACAAAATTTCCGCACCGTACAGACTCTTAGTTCTAGTATTTCATTGCTGATTTTGTCGCGCTCGTTGCTGGAATGATTGATGTGCACAGTTTTTGTAGCATTTTCCAACCATATAATTACATGTCGTTCACTTTCAGTGTCCAATAACTTTGCATTTCTATTATAAATAGTTCACTGGTCATTGGGACAGTTTAGCATTTGATTGATTTTGACAATGTAATCAAACTGTATGACCGGAATATTCATTTTCACATCAAAACGTCAATGTTTAAGTGAAGGAAATAATTTGCTATTTTCTATTAATTCATTTTGGTGGGTATTTTGTTAATATGAAACATTCTTTGACCTATAGAAATTGATGATAAATTTTTGATTTTTTTTAATTCCATTGATTTTATTCAAATAGCATTAATAGCTTAGCGAATTGATAATGGGTGATTATTTTGCGAAAATTGTTTAACCAATTTATTGAACAAAAGTGGGACAGTCGAGCTCGGTGAGGGTTAATTTATGTGCGTTCTTTGTATGATTAGATTGCCCGTACAGCTGATAAGTTGGACCTAATAACGCTTCTGTTATGGGCTAACCAGTTATAGGCCAAATAACTACAGAACTACTTGAGAATTACAAGCCCAGACTGTGGTAAATTGCCCAGAAATGGGCAGACATCCTTGGATTACACATTTACTTGATAAGTTGGCCATAATTACGCTTCTGTCATGGGCTAACTAGTTATAGGGAATGCAACTAGAGAACTAGTTGAGAATTATAAGCCCAAAAGCTACATGACTAGTTGAGAATTACAAGTCCAGATTGTGGTAAATTGCCCTGGTATGGGCATTGGAAACGTAAAATGGCTATCAATTCTAATGCTCTCTAATCGGGACTACCCTTCCTGGCCATGTGGTGCATTTCCTATGTTTATTTGGTGTTGGATGTCGTTGACAAATATTCCATGCAGGCCCACGGTGGTTTTCATTGGCATTAATTTTCTAAACGAAAGTCACACAAATTTGGCAATTGCTCTGAAGGCAATATGATGCACCTCATTGACGTATCGCCCTAACCCATTTGCTGGTGGGTGGTGTGATTGTCGCCGATGCGGTAAGTCTATAGATTCAGGTGTGTACTTCCTGGGAAAGTGGCTGTAACCAATCATAGAGCTAGTCACAACATTTTAGTTGAAAGAACTTTTAATCAAGTGTTTCCATTAACAGCAGAGAAATTGTAGTGCCTCGTAAAGAGACAAAGATATAGACAAATCGTATTGGGTTTAGGAAGATTCATAAAGTTGCGGCATTACTTCCCAGTAGTTACCTATTTCTTCAGTTCAACACTTAAAATTCGCAGTTAAACAGTCGTTTCGCTCTTTTCTTTGTCAATTTGGAGGACCGCCGAGCAACGGCCGTGGAGCATTCCACACAGCTCCTCGATTCGGAGAATGTTTGGCGACAAAATGGTTCCGAGGCAAATTAGAAGAAGGCTAAACAACGTAGAACAACAACGAATGTGAATAGAATGGCAACAACAATAACCTGATTAGCTATAACAGAGAAGAGATTAAGAGGCAAACTCAATACGCTGCGTATACGTAATATTTGCATTTCTTAGCCGTTGATTAAACCGCATTTCGGACATTTTTCTTTTTAATTAAAAATTCTTGAAACGTTTTCCTGTATATATTTCTATCATTGTGGTTACTGTTGTTGTCGTTGTTGTTGTTACTTTGTATTTTTAATTTCTTAGATTGTTGGTGGCTTACATTTGGAAGAGCCGCGAAAATTTAATAGAAAATTCTTACTATTTCTTTTGAATGAATTCATTTTCTATTCTTGCCGTTTGCCGTTGATGCGGGCGGCACGCATTTGCATGCGCCGAGGCCGACTCCTCTCGCACCATTCCATTCCAATCCTTGTCAGGCATCTCGTTCTCTTCTTACTTTCTGCAGCTCTTTCTACCCCTCCTCGTGCCCGTCAGTCAACAAGGAAAAGCAAAAAAAAAAAAAAAAAAAAAACTTTGTACACAAATCAGAAAAATGGACACTTGGTGGAATTTATGCACGAACGCGTGCGCACAGTACGTCGCCTGGTCGCCCGGTTGGTCTTGTGGTGGAATGGAATTGTTTGCCAGAAGGCAGCAGCAGCGCGAGCTGGTAGGCAGAAACAGAAGGCAGGAACAAGCCTCCTTCATTGAAGCCGCTTATGGCCAGGGCAAGTGGCTGTAGCTCGTTTTCCTCCATTTTTCCTACGCTTTTTTTTTTTTTTTGGTTTTTTTTTGGCGCAGACAAAACCAAAAACCGAAACCAAAACGAAAATGTTTTTCAATTAAAAACGTTGCAGAGCGAGGCACAAAAATTCATTTGAGCTGATTCCCTGTCCCCTGAAAAAAAAAAACCACCAACAAGAACCCGTGGCCAAAAATGACAAGTCATAAATGGGCAGACCTCACACATACACACACTCACACGCACATATATGTAGATTCAGATGCAAATATATGGATGCGGGTTCAGTGTAGATAGAGAAACATACATACATATAGAGTAAGCCCACTTATTGCATGCGGCTGTAAAATGGTTACAAGAAAAACTTAAACCAGGTTATGAAATTCTCTCAACTTCGTTTGGACATACATATTAAAAGCATAATATTATTTACTTTCGTTTGTATTGGGAATATATATTTTTAGTTAGTGGCCTCAATGAACCTAGCCAAAGACATTTGACCACAGAGTTACCTTTGGGTGGCTTTGGCAGTTGATGTTTTCAGTTTTCTCTTTTTAAGTTGTAATTTTTCTTTGGCAAGATATAAAAAATGTTTTATTAGTATTTATATTTTAACACATGCGCTAAGTTTACACAGGATTCATTTAGGAATCATAAATATAACTATTGAAATGCTGATTAAGCTTAGGTTAAGCCGGTGGACATCTGGTGAGGTGTCCCGCATAGAACGGTGGTTGTCCTTATTGGTGGATTGTTTGGAATCTAGCGGTGGTTAAGGTCAGTAAGAAGAAGTTCTTATGTATCCCTTTAAGCCACGTCTTGAAGCGAGCTCAGTAGATGGGCTCCCAGCTTAGCTTAGCTTATCTAAACGCCAATCGAAAAGAAAGCATCTTAACTTTCTTATCCCGCATCAACAAAATAGTTAGCTTATATAATTTAGTTTTGTAGAATGGCAAATTAAAATCAAATTAAAACTATAAAATCAGATTTGTCAGATTTAGTTTACAGTTGAGAGAGGAAAAAAACAAAAATTCGAGAAAAATTAATGGAAATATAAAGGCGATTATCTATTTTATTTCTTTATTCTATTTCATTTCTATTCTATTTCTATTTCTTCATGGACAATCGTCGAAATGGGGGGAGTATTTCTACTTCTCTATCGAGCTTAAAGTGTAGTATAAATAAGAATTCATATTTTCCACCTTTCCACCTTCCCCTACTTAAAAAAAATGGAAAAAGAGTTACTTGTAACCATTTGTTCATTGGGTTACTGCATCTGTTAGGTCTTTTGTAGTTTTTTCGAAATAATATTTAGAAATTGTTAGACCATTTACAGCATACTAACTTCAATCTTATTAAATTTATGTTTGTAATTAGTTAAAGGCTAGAAATTTACTTTAATAAGTAGCTGGAATGTGTTTGAGTGAGTTTTCTACTCAAACTTTAAGAGAACTGAAGAAAAATGTTACAAAAATATTATCCCAAAAACCAATTTGTGGATCAGTTCGTAATTCGAGTTCTTAAGGCCAAAATTTTAGTGCCGCAATTTAGGAATAATAATCCCGTTAGTCTAGTTCTGAAGAAGACAGCCCTGGATCCAGTCAGGTATTTAGTCTTAGATCCAGGCGCAGATGATATATCCAACCGATGTGTTAATCGATAATTTATAAGACGAATAGACGATACGTCAAAATAAACACTCACTTGCTCGCTTTGACAAAATGGAAACAATTTTATCGATCTATAAAGACAAAGATAATGAATAGTAAATGTGGAGAGGAGGTTTCAAGACATGATCTATTATATGTTGTGAGTTATAAACTCAAAGAATCAGGCTTTAACTAAATTACTGTCAATAAATTGTTTGTATTTATTTTAAAAAGTTTTTCTTTAAAAAGCGAATTGGTTAAGAATAAGTATTAAAGCAAACTGACTAAAATTTAAAGAAATTTTCGATTAACTTTGCTATGATTTTGTGATTTTGATGGGTGAAAATGAATATTGAAATTAATTTAAACTTGAAAACCAATTCAACTGAAGTGACTAGCTGTGAAGTAAATTTGAAATTAATACCAAATGCATTCGCATTCGAAGTTAATTTCGTTGGGATTCATCTTTTGCCTGTGTGTGTGTGTGTGTGTGGGGTAAAATTTAATGATTGCTAAGTAACTTGTATGCATTTTGTAATAACTTATGTCTGATGCCATCTGCATGTCCTATGGTTATTTTGTGTTCAATATTATATTAATGGCATGACCGCAAGAGTTGCAATTTGGTTGAGCTGCACATTATCTACACTTCATTATGTTGCAAGACACAAACGTTCGTCTGTGTGTGTGTGTGTGTGTGTGTGTGTATATGAGTTGCTGTGGCAAGCAATATTCTTAGACAGTTCAGAGCAATTTAGTTTAGTCATCATCAATACAATATTAATGATTATGTGGCGATCTGGTTAGAGTCATAAACTTGCCCTATAGACTGACTATGAAGCGATGCATCAATTAGATTTGAAGGAAATGCATAACTAATGTGGCTTTCTATTGAAAGTACTAGAAAGTAATATGATATAGAGATACAACAGGATGGAAAGCAAATTATAATTGAAGTAGCCAACAATTGAGAGATAGTCTAGGGAGTATAATATGCTATATATATATTTACTATATGTGTGTGTGTGTGTAGTGGGCACATCAAGTGTAGCAAGTGCCGTCAAGTACAGAAATTGCTTGAAATTAAATTTATGCTAGGCAGAGGGGACAGAACAGAAGAGGACAGTATCCAACAATAGCTGAAAATTAACAGGCACAAAAGAGACACACAGGAGTCGACCACTCTATGCTGGAGCAGCAGCTGTTTACATACTGGCTGTAGTATCTTTTGACCCATGTTCCTCATTCTTATCCTTATGTTCCTGCTCTTGCTTCGGCACACAATAAGTCAATGTCATGTGTTCCTCTCACTCTACCGCCTTTGGCGTTGGTCACTTGTTTCTGGGTTCATTTTTGTTGTTTGTTTTTTTTTTTTTTTGGATTTTTTGGCAAAGTGCAGCTGTCCAGTAGTTTCCCTCCCCCTTCCCCTCCTCACCTTCGCTCAGTCAGTCCCAGTGCATGCTTAATTAATATTGCATAAGCGCAGGCGCAAGTCCTGTCTTCATAATTATGGTCAGCCGGACAACTCTCGAGCATTGTCAGGCCAAGTGATTGTCTTGCAACATGAAAGAAAATTTATGCATCGCGTTTTCTTTTGTGTTCAACTGCCAGAGTGCAGAGAGAGAGAGAGATTGAGAGAGAGAAGAGTGCATAAAACATATGCAAAGATATATAAAATAATATCCATATACATTCTCAATATGCCTATAAAGAGAAAAAGAGAGTCAGAGGAATGCCATAAGTGATGTGATGTGAATTTCTTTTGGAACTTTCACAAACGAACATATTTTTATGCAAATTTCCGGCATGGTGTGGTGTGGTTTGGTGGGTGGTTTGGTGGGCGGGTCAATACCCAATTGTGGCCAGTCCATTGTAAATAACAGAAATTGCCATTTCACCACATTTCGCCTGAGCTGCCAGACTTTGTGCCTGGCATTTTAAAGCAAGCAAGCAAGTCCCATTGTGTTCCATAGTTATCGTAATAATAGGATCTTCAATAAGTTATTCGAATTAGGTTTTTGGGAATTATATATTATCAACATTTTTTGGGGCAAACTATTTACAATAACTAGCTGAAAAGCTATGGTTTCAAGTTAAAATTATTTAACTAGACAAGACAAGTGACTTCCAAAAATGTCCTGTTAATGGCCCCCCTAAAAGGGTAACACAATCAAATTAAGTTTGTTTCATTAGTTGAATTCATTTTGAAAACAGTTTTAAAGGTTTTTGTAGTAAATATTTATGTATGCAGTAAACTAAAGAAAGAATTGTCTGCTCAAAGGAAATATGTAATTTATTTCAAAATAAATGAATAAAGATTTCTAGTCATATAAAATACACCGAAATCTCAACCTGCATACAGTAGAGTACCAGATCGGTAGACACAACAGCAGATATAGCGACCCCGCCAGGCCTCTAAGACGGCTAAAAAGAATGCAAAGATATATAAACTACTAACCAACGTCAACAATAATATTTAAAGTCCTCTTGAAATTACCAATGAAGTTTGCTTCTTTTTTTGTATATCATTTAAATGCGTTTTTAAGATACTATTTTTGTATGTATGGATTCAGCGCTTAATATTAAAATAAAAACAAAAAAAAGGTCTCGAAATTAGAACAAACAAAAGGCCCTCTAAGTAGGCAATAATTAATCAAATAGTTCTCAGTTCTTGAAAGGAATTCTTTTTTTTTTTTTTATTATAGAAATTTTTATTACAGGCTAGTGTCCTGCTACCTAATAGGCAACTTAATCTACTAGTTAGAAAGTTACAGTTATTTTAATTAGTCTATGGATAAATATTTACAATAGGGATAGAATTAGGGTATAGATATAGAATTGTTGTTTTTAGGACGTGTTAATTAACTTAATTTTTTTTTTTTTATTATAAGGACATTTGGTTTAGTTAAGATCCTATTAGCAGGTCTTGTGGGTGGTGTGAAAGGAATTTATAGGTGTCATATAGCTAATTAATAACGCTCGATTCAAACATTTTTAGAAATGTTTATTTGGGCCAAAAATTTCACTAAAAGCGACAATTTCCTCAGTTGGCTTTCGCCCTGAAAATTGACGATAGTCAGATAGTAAAAATTAAAATTGGAACCCAATTCTTCCTTATCCTTACTTGTTGTTCATTTTAAGCCACATTTAGTTAGCATTTTTTGTATTTTACAGTTAAAGCAACTCAGACTAAGTAATATGTTGGTATCTATGAAAGTCAAATGTCATTTGGTTGGCTTCTTTCATATATGTACATACAATCTCGTAAACATGCCAAAGCGAAATGGAAACAGCCAAAAGGCAACGAGAATCAAAAGACAAAAACAAAAAAACCAAACAGCAGCAACAACAAACAGCAACAAAAAATGAAACAAGCACATATTTTAATTAATATTTAACAAGAATATAACCTAAATATATACACATTCACACACACACACACACACACACATACATACATATGTAGACATGTATGTGTGAACATACATAAACGATGCTTATAATGAAATCTGAGCATTTGTTTGTGGGTGGCTTTATGGTTTATGGGTTTGGTTTTGCTTCTCTTGTGTGTGTGTGTGTGCGTGTGTGTGTGTGTGTATGGGCGTGAGTCTGTTGCCTAGAACTTTGTCAAACTTTTGCTGGCTTGCCAATGTTGTTGTTGTTGTTGCTGTTGCTGTTGCTGGTTCATGTTGTTGGTTGTTAGGCCCGGCTGCTGCTGTTGCCGCTGTTGCTGCTGTTGGCAACGTTGCCTGGTCGCTGCTCACTTGCCTTGTTTTGGTGAGTTTTATGCGGTTTTTTGCAACAAGCACGTGCTTCTTCTATATATGTTAGCTGTGTCATGTGTGTGTGTGTGTCTATGTGTGTGAGAGAGTTGTAAAAAAATCAGTGAAACCAAGTAGCATACTAGGCGGGCTCTACAAATGCCAAACAATTGCCAGGCAGCCAACTGTGGCAAGCAAAAAAACAAAAAAAAAAACCCCGGCGAGAGAGCGAAAAAAAAAAAATAAAAATGTTAGTAACAACTGCAGCAGCAGCAGCAGCTAACTGAAAATGCATATTGCAGTCGGTTTAGCTAACTGTTTCTGTGCACAGAAAAAAAGAAAACACAGACTGCGATTTCAATAGACGACCCCTAACACTCCCCTCTCCCCCCCCACACACACACACACCCACACCCTCTCAATCTCTTGCCTACTCGCTGCTGTTGAATCTCTATTTCTTTCATATACAATCCTTCTCGTTCACTTTTCTTCTCTCTTACTCCCTCTCTCTCTCTCACTCTCTTTCTCTCTCTCTCACTTTCTCTCCATTGTACTGCTAATTTGTCATGCAGCTTTCTCTTGAGTTGGCCATGCTTTATGCACTGAATAACACTAAAGTGCAACTAATTTGCACAAAATATTCCGAATTCGGAATGACACTGAGAGAAAATAGGGTTAACATTTTCAAAAAAATCTTTAATTACATCTCTGGCAAGTATAATTAAAGGAAACTCTTAATACTAACAATTTCAGAGGCGGCAATAAGATGACTTGTTTTCTTCTTAGCAAGTTTAGATAATGTCATTATATCTTTAGACTTATTGGAATGAAGTAATATACGCAGAAAGACAGGAAAGAGTAGCAAATTATAAGACTCTGCGTTTGTTGAAGCTATCATTAATGGCCATGGAAAATCTCTCCGGAAAAGGAAACGTCTTAAGAAGTCAGGAAATCAAAGGATATTCTATGAAGGTTTCTATGAGATGAAATAATCTTAAATCTATGAATCTATTTAGACTTCAAATGTGTGTTTTCAAGTCTTAAATTATGTTTCGCTTGGTCCCTTGAGAAGAAAACATCTTCAATGGGGGAAGGACCAACGACAATGAACTGAGTTCAAACATTGATGTCCTGCTGATAGCTAAATTACTTTATAAGTATTTTTTTTTTCTGTGCAGTTGTAATGCGGCTTCCGCTCAACATGAAGCAACAAGAAGAAACGTATAACCGAAACAAGGGACGAGAAATCTGTCATTATTGTTATTATGATTGTATTGTGTAATGTTTTTTGTTTTTTTTTTCCTTTTTGCGTTTGTTTCTTCAACTTCTTCAACTTGCGCACTTTTCACCCAACCAACTCGGGACAGGGCAGGGGCATCATCTGTAGAGTGTCATCATGGCCAGCTGCTGTCCATCCTGGTTATTGTAATTGTTGTTCAACGAACTTTTCCCTTTTTCCTTTTTCGCTTATTGTCGCCATGTTATTGTGCTCATCTGCTTGAACTTCGTTTCGGTTTCACTTTACCCTTAGTTTCAGCTCAGTTCAGTTCCGTGTTGCTTTTGTTTTTCTTAACGCTTTTGTTGTGTGTGTGTGTGTGTGTTTTGAAAAGTGTGTTCTATGTGTTTCTTATTTTCTCTTATTTGCCACCTGCCGAAATAATGTAAGTGTCACTTAAAACGAAAGGTGAAAAAGCAACAGGAAACATAGCAACAAATATTTCTTAACCCTTTCAAGTAGAATGAACAAGTTGTTGTTGTTTTTGTTGTTGTTGTTGTTGTTGCGGCATTGTTTGCACTTTCCTTTTCTTGAATGCCAAACATTTTGCGTCAACATGACGTATACTTAATAATATTTATATAGGATTACATACTATATATAAGTAGTTAGATAGCTGCCTTAATGCTTCCTGTTTATGAATGCCTGAAAATAGTATCCTTTATTTTTGTCTACCTTCACCTTAGAGGACGATAGACAAGTCGGGGCCAACTCAAATGATATTATTATTATTAGAATATATTTTTATAGTTTCATTCATTCATTTTCAGTTTGCCATAAATAACGCTAATGAGCTCTCGTTTTTTTTTTTCTCTTTTCTTTTTATAGGTAAAACTAATTTCAATATGCACAAAACTTTTTTATCCATCAACCACAAACACACACACACACACACACACACACACACCTATATACAGTCTGGTGTCCACAACTTTTTAGTTAGTGCAACAACAGCAAAAAAACAAAAAAAATTAGAGAGAGAAAAACTTTTTTGCGCTTAATGAACTAGTCACCGCAGCAGTCAGGCGTCGACTTTGGGGTTACAACTGCTAATTAATTTACATTAGCAAATTGCAAGCAATGTAATTGACTTTTATTGGCATATATATGGCCAACCAGCAGCAATAACAACAACAACAATCGTATATATATATATCTATTTATAAAGTTATGCGCTAATCACCCACAATGGAGATGCATTTGCAGGGCATGACTTAATTAGTAGCCAAGTCAAGCCAAGACAAGTCAACCAGCGGTACAAAGAGAAGGCAAATAATATAACAAAAAGTCATAAAAAGGCTACCAAAAGGCTAAACATCAATCTCATCATTATAAGCACTTTAGTTGATTGCAATTTACTAAAAAATTTAAATTATTATTTCGAAATTTTCTATTTGCAATTTTAAATTGGCATTTTTTTACGTTTATGGTATGCAAATTGATTTCGATTAGGTAAATTGAATAAATATGAAAATATAAATTGTTATTTAAACAATATCTAGACATTTGCAAAAGGGGCAAAAATTGATCAATTTGACGCAAAAGGGTGATCAATTGGAATAAGTGGCAGATGTTCCCTATTCAGATATGTCATAGGTAGATCTTCTTAAAAGTTCTCCCTTTGGCCAGGGGGAAGCCCATCTAAAATCTCTGCTGGTCTCATTATCAACTTCACGTTGAGCTTAAAGACTCTCCCGATCATACGATCTCATACGATCTCCCACAAGGGGGGCATCATTTATCGCCAAGTTTTTATTTCATAATTTGTTCTCATACTTAAGCTACTTCAGGAAGTTCTACAAATTTCATTTTGGCCCATTACAATATTCCTGAATCAATCAATCAAGCGAAATAGAAGTAAATAGCAATTCGATGTGAAAAACTATCGATAGTCCAAGCAGTCGATAGTCCCAATAATATTTACAAAGTTTATTGGTCGATGTAGAAATATAAATGAATAAAATCGAATTACGAAGTTGTCCTATCAATGTTAAAAAGTACATAAAAAACGCATATTTTTTAAATTAAGTTGAATAGTCTTTCTGTTCGGCTTTTTCCTTGTCTGGCAACAAAACAAGCAATTTTCTAAGCATTTAGTGTGACTATCGCTTGAAAAGACTATCGATAGTTTACCACCTCTAGGTGTCTTCAAATGATATCGATGAAGAAAAGGTAAAATGTGAGTTCATGCTAGTTTTTGTTAGTAAATACTTTAAACTTTGATTCTTGAACTAAGAAGACTGACAATTACCTCAAATTGTTACTTAATTTTTTTTATAAAAAACTGTTAGTTTATGTGGGATTGGCATTTTAGCAGTGCACATGGCCCACTGTACAACCACCCATACCAATAGTATACACGAGCGAAGACGATCAAACAGAAGCACAAGAATGACGAATGAAAGAGATCTAGGAATGACGAAGAGAACATTAGGACGCAAATTTTTTGAGAGCAACCCAAGTCGAGGTGTCAAACGTCGTTTATTTTTAACCTAACTTTACAATTTAAAACTTTGTTTTAAACATTTATTTGATTTTTAGTCAATTGCTTGTAAGTTGGCACCTAAATATAAACATAATAAAGTATTTATTCATAATGTGAATAATTATGTTTGCTTTATTTTCTTGACTGACAAAATTAAATTAATTGTTTTACAGAATTCCTCTCTAGATTGACCACAAAGTAAGTCGACTTGCGCATACCACGCTTCAAATGAAACAATTATTTCAAATGCTTAAGCCCAAGTACAAGCACTCCAGCGCATCTAGCGGCCGCCCATTTGGCGCTCTTCAAGAGAAAAAAGAGAGAGTCCAAGAGAGTCCAAGAGACAAAAGATTTTTATGAAATTTTGTGGACTGTTAGATATAATTTAAAGAAAATAGTTTAAAATAACAATAATGAAAGGGGGTGGGGAAAAACCTGATATAAGAGCTCTGAGATTTCGGAAAGACTCTATCCCATGACTGCCTGAAATAAATGGCAGAAGGCATCAACGACATGGGAATGCTAGGGGATACAATAACGAGAAATGAAATATAGAATCTCTTTCCGAATAAGTCCAATTAGGCGGAAAGCTTAATTATGAAAGATATCAAATATCGCGCATACGCCATGTGATTTGCAAGTTTGATTTTACAATTTAATTGAAAGTGGTTATAATCATTAAATGCAGCAATTTAAGTTGCGAAAACTAAACTTTTATGTAAACATATATGTAAATTCACTACACACACACACACACACACACACACACAGACACACTCTGTTCCAGTTTCAATTGAGTTTATATTTACAGTGTCATTGTTTGGTGCAATTGCATGGCATAGAAAATTTGGATGGCAAGCAAGTTTTTGGTTTAGAGACTTGGCACATTTGTCTATAAAACAACTTGGGAACGATAATTTGAGAAGCAAGAAGCAACAGCAACAGCAAAGCCAACTACAACTACAACTACAACTACAACTACAGTTCCATTTTCCGAGAGAGAGAGAGAGAGAGCCAAAGGAAATGCTGGCAAACGCAACACTCCAAGGATTAATTTAAACGAGCGAAAAGTGAAAGCGCAGTTTCCACCATTGAGAATAGAGAAATTGGAGGGAAACGGTAAAATTTATGTTAGATATTTTTGAAGAATTATATACATATTTTTGGCTGGGGACTGGATGGAAATTAGGACAAACCCAAAAAAAACGCCAGAGAATTTAAGTCAGTGAAGTGAAATGATGCCATTTCGTACGCTCAATTTTTGGTACATAAAATCATTAGCAGCAAATAGCAATGTCCGGTTGACGTGTGATAAATATATCGGAGACAGTATAAAACCGAAGCGAAGCATAGGCGAAGAATGGGAGGGGAAACTATTCTAACCAGAGCCCAGAGTGTGCGTGTGTGTGTGTGTGTGTCCTTTGGGGGTTTCCATGCATACAAATGTACAAACAGTTTTAAATGGGGCGGCAGCAGGCAGCTAAGAGTAGGGAGCTTGCTCGGCATGGCGCCAGGACACAGACTCAGTCATCCTCTATTCAGGGTTCCTATACTTGCCCAGCAGGCAGACTCAACTCAACTCGACTCGACTCTCCTCTTCTCGTCTCTCCTGTTTGCTGAAACGATAAAAACAGCAAAAAGAAACACCAGTCGCAACAACAACAACAACAACAACGACAAGCTGTATCCTGGCCACACCGAAAATGGTTGCTAAACAAGTTTTTGTTATCTCGCCTGATGCTGCTGGGGCGGCTGCGTTTTTCTATCGAGTGTTTATAAATGTTTTTCTATGTCCGTTGAATATGTGTGGTGGATGTGGCCAACAGATACACACACACACACACACACACACACACACACATGTCTATGCTTATTAGGGATGCCCTTAGGTGTAAAGGTAAGAAATTTTTTCAATGGTTTTCATTTGCCATCTTGTGTGACTTATCAAGCAAACAAATATCTTTTAGAAAAAAGTTAAGAGTCTCAATTTTTAGTTGATTTATGGGATTTCGAGATCAAAAGTTTTGTTAAGTAAAAATTACAGGGAATAATTAAGAAAGAGAGAGAGAGAGAGATGGAGACTCTTAAAACACTTTAAAAATCAAGGCATCGATTTAGGGATTAGGGGGAACAGTAGGTCCAGAAGAGGAAGACTTCGAATGGGGGTCTTGAGACCGGTTCCTTTTTTTTCCGATACCCCGATGTAATATTAGGATGACATTTCTTTTGTGTTTAATAATCCTGCAAATCTCTGCAAGTAGCGTTAAATAATTTTTTAAATTATTAGTTCCAAAAGCCTTTAAGCTGAGGTTTCAATTAATCTTAATTTATTTGAGTCTTGAGTTAGATTAAGCTTTATAATTGAGCACTTTTAAAACTAAATCAAACACCGTTCCACTAAAAAATATCTGCTCTCTATGCGATGTACTTAACATTCAGTTTGATCATGTCGCTTGGGAAATTTCCCAGCTAGCAGCTAAGAAGATTAAGTTGAGAGGAAAAACCCATAAAAAGACCTTTGTTTTACCTTTCTAGATTGATCAGAATGCTGTGCACTTGAGCTTGGAAACATCTACAGATAAAATTAAAAAAAAAAACCTTCAATATTCTTAGTAGAATTATCAATACGCCTAGAATTTGGTCTTGTTATCGTTTCCGCGAAGAGGTAATAAAATCGTTGCTTTATGTATGGATTTTGTATTAACAAGTGCTGACTTTATATACATACTCTGACTCTAATGACTCTAATTGAACCCATGTTTTGAGGTTTGAAAAATTTTATTTTAGTGTTACCAACAATCACGAGAGGTCATGACCCAGCAAATGAAGTTTGAAATTTATTTTATTTTATGTCGGCATTGGTTGTCGTCTGTCTCTTAATTGCTTAGACTTGTTTTAAATACTTTAAGCTCTTTTGCTGTGTTTTTTCATCTATGTTAAGTAACTCCTAGCAATGAGTTGCATTTCGGTGTTGTACTTTATTATACTTTTTGATAGACAATGATATTTTAAAATCGCTTACCTGAAATAAAAATATAACAAATTTCTAGCAATTTGATTTTCTTTTTTTTTCTTAATAAACTTCAAGTAATTATTCTTTCAGCAGTTTTTAATAAATGAGTTATCTAAGTCATTTAGGCAATTGAACCACGTGGTTTCGGAGTCGAATTCCAGGCTAGTGTATGGAAGTTGTTTTCATCTAAGCCAAAGGGCTTAGTTATAAGTGCTTGAAAAATGGTTAGATTGATAGTTGAAAAATGTCTCCTACTAGCAATATTTTAGATATTTTATTGCTGTTTTCAAGCGGCTTAGGAAAATTCATTTTCTAAATATTTGTTTGTTTTATCTTAAGACCCTAAAAAAAAAAACATTTAACTATGTCTTTAAGTTCTTCTTGTGGAAGGAGCAGTGAACAATATTGAATACATTTGCTTTTATATTCCAAATTATTCTATGTGGAATATTTTGAATTATAAAAAGTAAGATGTTTGTAAATATTTTCAAAAAAGGGTCACCCTAATGTTTTGTCTGCTGGTCCCTTCTATCAATGCAAAAAAAAAAAAAACTCTCTGATTTAATTTTTGTGCAAAATTGTTAACTGGCTTCTTTTTTAGGGTTTTTTTTTTGGTTGTTGTTGTAGTTGTTTTTGTTGTTGTTGTTATATTGTTCAACACTTGCATTTAAAATAAGTCGCTTGTAGTCGCTGCGGTTGTCAGATTGCTGCTGTTGTTGCCATTGTTGCTGATGTTACTCATGTCGCTTGTTGTTGTTGTTGTTGCTGTTGTTCTTGGTCTACAACCAAACTGTTTTCATTTAGCAACTCTTTGGCAGCTTGTTCCATACAAACTTACTTATTATATGCATATATGCAGTTTGTAATTAAATTTAACATGGCATCCCTGACAGAATGATCAACAGGATGACGCACAATACGGTTTGATTGTCATGTCTAACTATGTATGTGGGTGTGTGTCTGTGTGTGTGTGCATGTGTGTTCATGTCATGAAATTTAATTAGATGCCTGTTTAAAAGTTTTGTTGCCTTAAGCAACGCTAATCGCCAATGTTTATACAATATTCTAATATCAATCAAATTAGTTTGTTTCAATAATACAAAAGGCATAATTTCGTGAAGCAATTATGCGCAGTGAATATAGTCGACGACTTAATACCCTACAAAGGTCTTAGAACACTTTTCTAATGTATTAAGATGCTCTGAAACCGAATCTGATATCCATAATTTTTCAGATTGTCTCTAAATAGCGCTACAAATTCAAAACGCTAATGAAAAATAAATATATTTTAGTAAGCTCTACAAAAAAAATAAAGAAACAAAAGTTATATTTGAAAATAATTGTGAGTCTTTTTTTGGCAACCTTTTTAAATTGTCATCCTTTATCGACTGACACAAAAATATTGATGAATTTTTTAAGTTAACAGATCATAGGGGAGTCTTTTTTGAGTCATATTCCTATTTTTTTCTGTTGGGAGAAAGTGGCAGCTTAGCCTATAACTAATTTTTTTTAATCGATTTCATTTATTTTGTTTGCATTTTGTTTTTGTATATAAAACCAAATTATATAACATATATGAAAGACATATTTTTCATTCTTTTTTAAATAGTTCATCTAAGAGATTCAAAATAGATTTATCAGAAAAATTTCTATTAGAACTTAGGCTCAAAAGTACACAGAAACTTATGACTCCTAAACCAAAGTCAAAGTGAACACACGGACCTGAAATTAAATTAGTAAGCAGCTATTTTACCAAAGTTTCAGCATGGGGTTCTGTGTCCTTTACAGCCTACAGAAAATTGTAATAATAAAATGAAGGCTTCCTTAAGAAATTCGGTTTCTAGTTTAACCAATTCAGTCGCTTAAAGCCTTCTTTTTAACCTTGTAGTAAGTTTCCTCTTCTCCTATCCTCTTGCTCGCACTCATAGATCTAAAGTTAGATAGATTTAAGTTGATTTTGTATGGAGATCGCTATCTTAGTTCATGGCTCTTGGGTGGATTAAGTGAGAAGTTGTTGATGCAATTTGCTGTACAATTTCCGCATAATCCTTGTATTTCGTGTCTTACATAAGAACTTGTATATAGAACAATTTCAGTATGATCTTTGTATTCCTCATTGTGTGTGCTATACAAGACTCGAATATACTCTACTTAGTTGGTAATGAAAGGGTTTGGATACGAATAGAAGAAGCGATGGGTGTAATGTGTCATATATATATATGTATATATATATATGGGGCTTAATGCATGGTGCCAAATTACGGGCTATAAAACAAATACGAATTTAATCACATACACACACATGCACACAGGCACACACACTCACACACACTCATACACACATATGGACAGTAAACTGAAATATGTACAAAGTAGCAATGGGAAAACGGGAACGAATGTTCATACATAAATATAAACTAACATACAAGTTTAATATAAATGAAAACGTAACTACCAACGGTTTGTTCATGTTTATTCTCTGTGTGTGTGTGTGTGTGGGTTCAGTGGGAGTGTGGTTGATGTGGCTTTGCGGCAACTCGTAACAGGACCAGAGTCCGAGCGCTATTTTCATGCCAAATAAGCTTTCATAAATAATGAAAAGCGCCACTGCCACTACCAATGGTGGGCAATGTGTAATAAGCAGCAGCAACAAAAGCACCACACCAGCAATAACAGCAACAACAACAGCAATAGGAACAACACCAGCAACAGCAACAGCAACAGCAACAGCAGCAGCAACGAAGCGTGCAGAAATTAGTAACCAAGGATTACCGGCAATTATTTTCATTGTATGCATTTGCCGCCATTATTTTGATTGCTTCGTTTGCTTGACGTTTCACCCACCATTGCCCCTTTTTTGCCCCCACTCCCTTCCTTCTTTCACTCTATCTCACTTGCTTCAATCTGTTATGCCTTTAGCTAAGGCTTAGGTCCTGGCTGTCTGCATGTGCCCCACAACCGATTGCGGTTAACAGCCAACTGCCAGGTCATTTTTCAGAGACATACGCATGATTGCATACGGAATGAAAGGTTTATTTATATTTATGAATTCATTATGAAATGTGCGTCGAATGAATTCAACAAAGCGAAAGCGGCAAGCTTTTAGCATTCAGCAAATTGGCCAGTTGGCAGTCGTTTCGTTTCGAGTTTTAATTTAAAGTCAAAATTATGCAGATTAAATTTCGATCTAATTATTTTTTGAAATGAGATTAGCATAGACCATAAACCACTAACTAATCTCTATACAATTAGAAGAAACCAAAGAGGAACTCATAGAGGAGTAAAAAAGAGAGGATCGTAAATTTATATAATTTTTTTTTTCTTTTTTTCATGTGTGTAAAAAGACACCAAAATGTAATCAGTTAAATGTTTATTTATTAAGGTTTTGTCATATTAATGTTTGGGAAAGAAAAAAAAAGAAAACGAAGGGTAAAAGGAACCCTTTTTAGAAACCGCAATTAAATAGCATTATTCTCTCTATATCTCAGTGAGTGATTCATCAGAATGCTTATCGGTGGGGTGGAAGGGGGAAGGAGGCATACTAAAAATAAAGCTGAACAAGTAAAACTAATTTATAACTACTTTCTAGTCCGACAGCAGCAAAAAAAAAAAAAAAGAAAAAAACTTTCACTTGATGGCGGCGACTTTGTCATGTGTGTGTGTGTGTGTGGGAGAGTGTGTGTGTGAGTGTGAGTGAGTGTATGTGCGTGTTTGTGCCTGAAATACATTCGTTTTTGGCCTAAGTCCTTTTTAGCCTTAAGCCAAACAGTTGCTTGTTATCTGCCAAAACCCGCCACATACTCTCACACACACACACACACACAAACACACACAGTATACTCCAATATCTAGCCAAGGGGCCCACAAAACTAAAGCAGATTAAAAAAGTTTCAAATTTAAACCAGGCGGCGTATTAATTTATTTAAGACCCTTAAATTATATCCTTTGATGTAAACCATACACACTCACACACACACACACACACACATTCCTTTGCCTTCTCTATTCTATTTTTTTTCGTTTTTGCTTAGCCGTTTGCCCAGCGAGTGGGCGTCCGCTGCTACTTTTTACCGTATGTAATTACATTTTTTTTTGTTTTTTGTGCCACAAAAGAAAATCAGAGGGAGCACAAAATGAAAAAAATAAAGAGGAGAAAACACAAAAAATACTTACTATGACTATAGCCTCGCCTAGGACATAGACGAAAAAATGAGCGTAAAAATTACACATGCAGCAGTTTTTCGCAGCCTTTTCATACCCTTTCTTAGCCAGCACGAGTTAGATGGCAGTGCATTCGTTTGGTCAAAAAGGGGCGTAAGCCATCGGAGTCTATAATATAATCACATCAACTTTGATTTAATGTCATAATTTCGCTAATTCTTTCATTAAGAGTTTTATAAATTAAGTGAAGTTATCAATTTGCCGTTAGGAGCGACAGTGGGTAATTAACTTACTAAGAAGTAGAAGCCTAAATAATGATTCATATCTTTCCTTTATTTGGTAATCAGAAGAAGAAGCATAGAGAGGAGACAACAAACGATTGCTCTGTTATCGACAAGGTTGCTAACGATAGGCAGGGAAATTGAGGGATAACTAACTAAAAGGGTATTATGAAAGTCGCAGTCATTAGTTTTTTGGGTAGCATTCTCTACGGCAATGTTGCTCAAAGGCAAAAGGCAATACATTAGATACCCTTTAAATGTTTAATTACATTTGACCTCTAAAAAGAAGGGTTATAGAAACTATTTGAATAATTTCATTCATCTTATATGCAAATTTGCAATAATCAAAGTGAATATATATAGAAACTTGATCTAATTTGTTAGCAAATTCGTATATACTAACTAAAAAAGTAGTGGAAAACGGTCAACGTTCAAAGAGTCAGAAGAGTCAGAATGCCTGCCAGCCGCTTCCTGTAATGTGCTCAAACACACACACACACACACACACATACACACACGCACATATGTGTGTGCATGTGTGTTGGTGTGCAGCGTAACGGAAATAATGAAATTATTAACACTTGAGCAACTTCCGGCTAAAAAACAAAGGCACAGAAGCAGCACCAACAGCACCAACAGCAGCGTCAGGCTGAAGCTGCAAGACAAAAGCACAAAAACACAAAAAAAAAAAACCAAATACAACAAAAAAAAAAAAAAATCAGAGAAGTAAACGAAAGAAAAAAAAAGTGAAAAATAAAAAACAGAACTTGCGAAATACATTAAATGAGAGACGAAGGCATATAAACGCAACGTACTGAGTCGTGTGAATGAGTGAGTCAGTCAGTGAAAGAGTGAGAGGGTGAGTGGGTAAGCGGATGGGGGTAAGGTAGTGGGTGAGGCTGCTGCTTGGCTGAGTGCAATCATAATTGCAGTAGAAACTTGACTTGGCTCTGGCCACAAGCTTTATCCTCCCTCCCGAAAACAGAAGAAAAAAGTGCCAGGAAAAATATAGACAAACAAAAAAAAAAATAAAAATAAACCAAATGCATGAAGTAAACTACTAGATACTCTCTAATTTGAATAAGATAGACTGCTTTCTTTTAAAGTTATCGTAAAAAGAATTGTAATTATTACTCAAAGTAATTTTTGATGTGATTAATACAAACTTTAAAATGTTACGAAAATCTTTTGTTAAGTTCGACCAATAGATCTAACTTTGCTTCCATTTTTCTTACCTTTTTCCCCTACAGAACCCCACAAAGATCACATAACTTCAGCAATAATAATATACCCCTTAAGCGCAGGGTATTACCTTTACCACTTTTATGCCAAGCAACAGACTGTAAATTTTGTGTGTGTGTGTGTAGAGAAGTCATAATGGAGAGGAGCTGTTGGCATATTTTCTATAAACGAATTTGTGGCCTAACCAAATGCAAACACTGCCACATCAAGTATACGTCTAGTTGTACTGCTCATACATTTTATTTAGCTTGCATGAATTCTAAAGTTAACTTGCTTGTAATTAAAAGACAGTTGACCCCACACCATTAAGTTATACGACTGTGGTTCTCAGTTATTCCTTGTGTCTTTTGTTTATGGCTCATCATTAGTTAGCAAGAACCATCTACCAGTTGACTCTTGTCTTGTTATTTAACATTTTCAGTGCTGCTATAACTTAACCAAAAGCAAATGCATTTAGTCTTTATAATGATATTATAAGGTTGTTAAGAAGTTTGACTAAGAAGGGGTCATAAATTAAAAAGTTGATGTGTTTTAATTACAATTTATTTGGTTACTCTTACTAAGATAAAGCTAAAAGCAAGCTTCAATGGTTCTTCTTTCTACAAGTCTAAAGAACTAATGACTATGGGATTTTCATAGGTCACTAACAGATTTCAGTTAATATGAAATTCAGTTTAATGTTATCTATATCAGGGCTTCTTAAACTTTTTTATATAGCGACCCCCTTCAAGCTTAGGAAATTTTAAACGAGCCCCTTTCTCCATATAATGAAATATATATTAACCGTAGATCTAGATGTAAATAAAATAAAGATTAAACAATATGCACTCATTCATTTCACATATATATAATTGAAAATGTTGACGGGATATCGGTCGTAATAAAACACAATAAAACGCCCTTTCAGTAGTCTCGCGACCCTTCGGGGGGTTGCGATCCACAGTTGCAGTGCTGCCAGAATCTTCTAAGCAAAAATTTCTATATTCGAACCACAAAGGCCACTTGTTCAAAAAACTTTTGCTCCTATTAAGGATTCGCAATACGCAGAATAAGCTCGGATGGAATCGCTGAAATCCCTACGAATCCATTGCTTAAATATCTCATATTGGAGCTAGGCTTCTCGAAGTTTTTGTCTATACATTTTTGGCGTCTTGGTCCCATTACCATTATCCAACTTATTAATAATCGAACTACTAACTTAAGTACAAGTTCTGATATCTTTGTGACGAAAAAAAAGTCTTAGTAACAGACACTAAAATAGCTAGCTAAAGCGCCATTGTTAGAGTATTTAGGCAGCCAACTTGATAATGTTAACTTGATGTATCTTTGATTGTATTTAGAGTACAGACTCTAACTCCTCTTTTAGATGGTCTTGTTCTGTATTCTTTTGCCTCTTCTCCACTCCGCTTTATTTCCCTCTTTATTCTTTCTGGATGTCGTGTTAAGCCATACGTGTGGACGACTTCATGCTGGTTTAGTCAAAGACAAATTTTTTACTAGGCAAAGACACAAAAAAAAAAAAAAAAAAAAAAACAGAACACAAGACGCAAAAAGTGTTGGCTCATGGTTTTGTAATTTGAGTCAGCGAGAAAAGGGAAGGGGGAAGAATGAAAGAGAAGAGCGAAAATAAGATAGAGCTAGATTTAGAAAGAGATTTTTCTTTTTCAATATGAACTTGCAAATTGCTGAAAAATCTTTTGCCTCTGTCGATAACCAACACGATGAAGTGTAGTGAAGTGAAGTAGGGGGGGGGGGAGTGCAGAAGAAAGTGCAGCTCAATGATTTATAAATAACATTAACTTGCCGTTAGTTTTTGAAACTGGTTTTGAAGGAGTGGCAGGAACTTTTTTTGTGTGCCAAAAATTATTTCTGCACACTCATTTTGTGTGTGCATTTTGCAGCAAAAATGTTACAGTAACAAATTTTTCCTCCCCCCCCCCCCCACACTCTCTCTCTCTCACTGACTATTTCTATATATACATTTTGAGTGCATTTTCCCGTTGGACTAAAGTTTTCGACTTCCGTTAGCAAGCGTATAAAAATGTTGCTCTACCATCGCGCCACGCCTCCCAGTCAAAAGCTCCTGCTTTTTGCATTTGTTTATCTTGTTTCGTTTCGTTTTGTGTTTTTTTTTTTTGCCATATAAAGCGACAATTTCGTAATGAATTTATTACTACGCCAGGCAGCAGCAGCAGCAGCAGCAAGGGTTATGCATCAGCAGCAGCAGCTAAAAAAAAAAAAAGAAGAAAAAAATAAACAGTTGAAAATAAACTTAAATTAACTTGCAAGGACGAAGAAGAACGACCCTTGTGCGGGTGCGGGTGGCGGTTGGGGTGAGTGTGTGTAGCCATAGTTTGCATTTTGCTCTCGCTCTCATATAAAGAGCACAGCCAGAACCTTATTAGTAAGCCAAATAAAATTTGTCAAGTGACAAACTATACAAAACTTTTTTGTTTCGATATACTCTCGACGCCCCGCCTCCCGACCCACACATATATCATAAGAGTTTTGGGACACTTCGCGTCAGCCAATTGGGGCCCAATGCTTGGCCGAAGCCCAATTGGGCTTGCCTTTGGGCAGAGAGTTGCCAATCAATGCAAAGTTTTTCAATAGTTTATCTATGAGTCAAGAGTTTATTGCTCCATTTTCTCATTCACTAAAAGTCCCCTTTTTCACTTGGATTGTTGTTCATGCTGGCATTACCTTATTGCCCCGGAGTGTCTGCATAGTAAGTGCACCTTTACTTGAGGGCAAAGGTACTTTCAGATTGCGTTTGAAGTTTGAGTGGGGAAACACATATGATCGAGATTGAAATGAGTTTGTCTTTGTTTTGTTTTTTTTTTTTTTTTTTGCTGTTAAAAGTTGAGCCTTTGATAAATATTTAAAATGCATGCATAGTAGATTTTCCATATTTAATAATCTTTATTAAGAACTGCAGCTGTTCATTAACAATTTCTATTCATTCACTAGTTCTTGAATGCTTTTCTAAAGAATTTATGTTATTTGCCATAGACAAAGAGAAAATTCTTTGATTGAATTTATTTTATTAGATTTTGTTTTAAGCGAAATGTAGCGTACTAAGGAGAAACTTATGATTGCGTATACTTATACGTGTGGTATGAGAAGTAAATACCTAAAACAAATTAAATTGAAACAAAAACTTAGAAAAACATGTAAAGAGTGACATAAAAAGTTTTTTTGTTTAAACTTTCAATTGAACAGGCTCAAAGTCATTCATATATAGGAACAAACCGATATAAGCAGGCTATCTGTATAGCGCCAAGTTCTCTCACAAGCAGACTTCGATATCTATTTCAAAAATAGAAAGTTTATTTGAAGTTGTAGTAATATTTGATTTTTAGTAAATTGTTCTATAAATAATGTGCTTAAAATATTAAAAAATTTAACATTTTAGTTGCCAAAAGTACATTATTAGAGTTAGAGGTGGAGAACTATCGATAGTTTAAAGAGTCGATAGTCCTAGTGGCATTTAAAAAGTGGATTGCTTGATACTAAAATAAAAAATGTGCTTTCAAGTGCGTCATTTATTCAAAATTACTTAATTGTTTTAATCAAGCAATCCACTTCTTAAATGTTATTTGGACTATCGACCGTTTCAACTATCGATAGTTCTCCACCTCTAATTAGAGTTATATACTTCAAAATTTAGAATACTTTCAATACTTTTCACATAAAACATAAATTAGCCTTTAAAAAAAACATTCAAGCTTATTGTCATTAAATGTTAAATAAATGTATATGGCAACTGTTTTCCATAAATTCACTTGAATAGTAAAACTAAAAACATTAAAATGCACTTTTATTTTTAATATTACAAAAGAGAAATGCCAGCAAAATGAAATCAGCATTGCCGGTTTAAAAACTGTTTCTGACTTGCACTGCTACCCATAAAAGTATGCTATGATAAAATTCGTATGCTGTTGATTAGACTTTAACTACATGTCGTATACTTAATACTGCTGCTATCTATATGGACTTTTGTTGAAACGATCTTTGAGTGGAGTCTGAGTTGAAGCATTTACAAGACATCACACAATTCCTGTACGCACCATTTGCTGCATTTTATTTCATTACGGAATAGTCATGCCATTTGCCATCTACTATGTGGGTGTGCCTTCTCTAAGTGTGTGTGTGTGTGTGTGTGTGTGCGTTTGTCAGCTGGTTTGTGTGTGTCAACGCTTTTACACTTAATTAATTAAACGTAATTGAAAATCAAATAAAATGGCCAACCAGCTAAAAGAGAGAGAGAGCGAGAGCGAGAGACAATAGAAATGCAAGACAATGGCGTAAAATAGCCATTGATATTGTCATTAAGAGGAAATGAGCAAAATAATGAAGTGCAAGTTGAATAAACCTAGTAGGAATCCGTACCCCTATTCTCCCTCTCTCTCTCTCTGTTCTCTCTCCTATCTCATGGCAATGGCATGCACATACGCATCTGCTGCCAAAGGGAGAAGAGGACCAAGAGAGAGCCCAAGAAGTGGCGAAACAACAGGAGCAACAATGGCCAAGTGCACTTGTCTTTGCTGTCTTGTTGCGCGGCTCGAGACCAAAACTCTTGTAAAGTGTCCTTGTGCCATGGCATGTCCTGGCATTATATGCATTGCCTTGCATTTTCATTGTGCGCCATTTGTGTTAAATGATGACAATTTCAATTGCTGTTGTAAACAGGCGCACTACAACAACAGAGACAGATGGCAAACCCGAGAGAAAACTAAAGTAAAAGTCTGCCTAAAAGTTTGGCCCCAAGTTTCTTCATTCATTAGAATAATTAAAGAAACGAATTGATTGATTCCACCTGCCTCAACAGGTGTATGAGACTTAACCACAACCAATTCACTTGATTAGCTTTAAAGCCATGGTCTTTAAAACGCAATCAGCCAAAGCAAAAGATCACAGAAGCAGAAAAAACGAGTAGAAAAGTGAGACAAAGCAACAAAAAAAAAATGGCGACTAGAGAAAATGTAAAATTAATTACCAGAATGCAAATTAATTGCTGTCCGTTTGCTTGCTTGCAGCTTGGCAAGCGCATAAATCTTTTGTCTGCCCGGCGCCTGACGATTGCCTCGAGTAGAGAATGGCACACATACATAGAAGAGACAGTGAGAGAATGTAAGAGTAAAGTGAGAAGAGAAAGCCCAAAACGTAGCCGGTAAAAGAAAATGCCAACACACACACACACACACCCTAACTCTTCACTCCTTCCACTTTCTTCCCCGATTAACCAACTCGTTTTTGCACATGCAATGCAATGACAAACAAATTGCCTAACGTCGAGCCAAACAGAAATCTAGTTGTGGCTTTGGGCCTTACTCTGGCGCTCTGATGGAACAGACCCTGCCAAGTGGAATGGGTAGAGAGGATATCTACTACTCATTTCCCTCACTATCATTGTCGTCGTCGTCGCTAAAAGTGGCAGCTGTTTGTGAGGTTATTTGCCAAAAACTTGAAATGAATTAGCCAGACAAGTGTGATTTTTAATCGCACGGACTTAAGGATAAGGCTTAATGGAACTGTTTAAATTTGAATTTAACAAATGGTGTAGCGATTACGTGACTTTCGTTTCCACTCCTTATCTAAGATGAATGTTTTACCAGTGAGCTTAGTTTGCCCAGATAGATGTGACTGATAAGAGAAAGAGAGAGAGAGAGAGAGAGAGAGCGAGAGAACTTTAAAGAGATTCATAATTAAAAATTTTAGTTAAAAATTATCAAACGAAAACTTGGAAACTTAGACCTAAATAAATCTGGAAACTTTTAATGATCAAATGCTATGAAAATTGTATTTAACTTCTCTTTTTCCGCTTTAAGAGCAATCTTTTAAGATTGCTAAAGATGTCGCATGGAAATGTCACGAGAATCCTTTAAAGACAATCTGCGAATTTTTCTTTGACGTTCGAACCATTTCAAATTCAATTTAAGCTAAACAGTTATAGCAAGTTTTTGATGAAAATTTTATCGACTTTGATCTACGTTCAAGCACAGGGATAGGACAACAGCTAAGCCGTTAATTTTGAGATGCTAAGGAATAAATGTAGATTGAAAATAGGAAAAAGTTGGAGAAGAAAAATAGATTTAAGTTGGGCTGTCATTGGTCATCAAGTCGTCAAAATTATACAAAGTAAAAGTAATTCAGTCGTTAAAGTTGAAAGTAATCCAAATTCAAAGTCTTCCAGGCGAAGCTAAGTCATTGAATTGCAATAACCGTGGATACCTTCACGTATAATAACTCCGTTAAATATTCTATTTACTGAAGCAACGGAAATTCCATTTTTCCCAAAACTATTGACGCTTTTTCCCATTCACGGCGTCGATATTAAGTGCTATCGATAAATAAGTATTAACATTTCTATCTTAAACTACAGATATAAGCGTTTTCTAACACTAAATTATGTGCTATGCAACACCACGAAGTCATATGGAATACAAATCAATTAAATTGAAATTACATGGAAAACAAGTAATAACGATTTGGGGTATTTTCCGACCATAATTTGTACTTTTTTTTTGTTTCAAAGGTAAGGAAAAATACCTTACATAAATGGAAAAAAAAGTCTTGAATGCGATCACACTTTTTGAAGGAGTTTCAACTTGAAAGAAAATGTTTATAAACTTTTAAGATTCTTGAAGAGAATTTTTTGCCTTTAGTTGAGGAAATTAAAACAGTCTTAATGGGACTAGACACCCTTTATCATATTCTCGGCGATGTCGATTGTCGCCGGGAACAATCTATCGACATGGTCATTAAAGTTGCGGCGAGTTTTAACGTAACGTCCCTAAGACAAATGTCCAAAATGCCTTGCCGAACGCCGGGACAATCGCTGTGCCATCGGGACTGTACCTTTTGTCCACCCAGTGCACAATTGTCCCGTGCATAAGACCAATTGGTCGACTGGAGGTTAAGTTTCAAGGACATCATTAGCTCAGCTAGATATAATTTTGCTGATGTCGACGGCGACAATTGGGTACTGAAGATCAGCTTCAGTTAGGGCATATTAATCAATTTCTTATTTTTAAAACTTGTTTCTACAAGTCTCACCTTTTTGTTTTTACTAATTTGTTCCTAGAAGTCTCCTATTAGTTTGGCATCACTTTTTTTGCTTTAAGGACCTCATTAGCTGAGGTAGAACTCCACCATGAATAGGTCTTTAGGTCCATTTCTTTATCTGATTGTTTAGCTAAGCTTTTTCAAATATCACTCAAAGCCATTGGGGCTTAAGGTGGGTAATGTGTGTGTGGGTGCGTGTGTGTGGATGCGTGTGTGTGTGTGCGAGTGTGTTTATTATAAAACTAAACCAAGATAAATATATGTGTATTTAAATATGCTTTGAAAAATAATCATTGGGGCTTAGGGCATTATCCTGCTCAGACTTACAATATTGTGGGATCATAAGAGTATGCGATGTTTGTTTTTACTTAAATTATAACAGCAACAACAACAACAATAATAACAATAATATTATAATGCAGAGTAAAGACAAATAACATAAGCCGCAGCAAATTTAAATACACATGTCGCTTTGGCATTGCCATTGCAATTGTTGTTGTTGTCGCTGCTGTTGGGTTGGGGCTATTTATGTGGCTGTTGCTGCGGCAGTTGCTGTTGTAGTGAGCGGAAATTGTATTGCGGCCAATATGGTAAATTGCCTTGAATCTACCTTAAAACCATATTTCAACACTAGATTACACAAACAAGCAAAGGCACCAGCAGCAACAGCAGCAGCAACCAGAGCAGTTGGTTGCTGTTGCTGCTGCTGCTGCTGCCTGCTACAATGCGGTATGCCATTACACCAAAATACTATCATAAAATTTCGCGCAAGCGTGTGTCTCGGCATTTTAACC
This sequence comes from Drosophila nebulosa, assembly GCA_024703675.1. Lineage (NCBI taxonomy): Eukaryota > Metazoa > Arthropoda > Insecta > Diptera > Drosophilidae > Drosophila > Drosophila nebulosa. The sequence goes on along the minus strand of CM045725.1, from coordinate 6,206,591 downwards.
AACGTTTTTTGGCGCAAGCCAGGCAACGGTTGCTGTGAACAAGCCGCACACACACACACACACACACACACCACACTGAGTACACACACACACACACACATCCAGTACATAAAATGCACACATGCAGACAAAGTATGGTTGTTGCTATTGCTGCGGTTCCGCTTAAATGTGTCATTAAAGTTACAAAAAACACAAAAAGAAAAGTAAAAACAAAGCAAAACTAAGCTTAGATTTGTACAGTAAGCCGAAAAAAAAAAATACCACACACACACACTAGAACTACAGTAAACACAACAGGGAAAAATAAACCCCCCAGCGAACACACACACACATTGCGGCCTTATAAATCATCAAGCAAACTCTCGGAGCTCTCCGAGTTTTTCGTGCAAAATCATTCATAGGACAAAAGCTGCCGAAAATATGCTGCATAACCCAATGCCTCATTACCATGGTGACTTCCAACTCCAACTCTAACCGCCTTCTCCGGATCCAACAGTGACTTCCATTTCCTCCATTCCATGTGCCTCCCTCGCCATAGTTTTTTTCTCGCACTTGGACTGCATATTTTCACTTGCTCAACTCGAAAAAGAAACCAGGAGAATTTTGCTCCTTTCATTTGTTAGTGCTTCTCGTGTGTGTGTGTATTTGTGTGTCGTTTTTTTTTCGTTTTCATTGTAATTCTTTTGCTTTGTTTTTTGTCATCACAGTTGCATTTTCTTTTTTCCTATATTTCTTTTTTGGTGCATAGAAAATTGAACTTTTGCCAAACTAACGATGAACTAAAATATGCAAATTTATTTAACATACACAAACTGAGTATAGAAAGAGAGGGGCAGAAGTTCGAGGAGGGGTTGGACAAACAAATATATGCAGCTGCATGTACATAAACAATCATCATCAGGGATCACACACAATGTGCACCAAAGAAAAGAAACGAAACGAAACGATAACTAAAAAATTCAAATTGGCAAAAATTTCGATTTATCGTCAAAGTGATAATTTTTAAACTACTTAAATGAAATCCGTTATCGTAAGCATTTCAGAATTTTTTAAAAATGTCTTAACAATTCTTGAATAGTTCCATTAAAGTGTTCCATTAGAGTTCAATGATAAGATAAACGAATTTCTCCAAAATTCATCGAATATTTCTAGAGCATTACTTTTAAGGAAGTCGATTTAATACAATGTTGGAAAACATATTTTCAATAATATTGCCTTAAATTTGATCATTGTAATCGACCTTACAAAAACGTTTTAGAGCGCTCCACCAAAGAAGGCGAAAAGACATTTGAAAGGACTTGGCGTATTTCTAGGTTGTTGAGTTTTAAAACCTTAAAAATTTCTAGTAAAAAGTAGGTCGGTTTACCTGTGACCTGATGACCTGTTTATATACTATCTGGCATCAAAAGATTGCGTCATATGGGTCACATATTCGGCGTCATGTGCCTAGTAAATGATAAGAGATTCGTGGATGCCTTAGGTATACGTTAGTTATGTGGGTCCTATGCCAAGGTTAGTCGGAAGATGTTGTTTGGTCTTCTAAGGTGGGATTGAAACATGTTGAGTCGCTCCTGGTATGGGCCCCGGCTGCGGGTAGGCAGACTGAGTGTAGAAGAGGGCGAGGGTTGTGGCGTCGCTGGTGCTAACTTAGATATTTCAAGTCTATCTTACAATGTGTAACATTCGTTCAGCATACAAATATATCTCTTAAACTTCAAAAATTTAGGGTTCGTATCTTATAATCAAACAAATTTAAACAGGAAATTGGAATCAATCGTAAAAACCAAAGAAGAACCTCAAATGAAATTTAAACTTATTGTATTACACTTTTTGAGGTAAAAAAATCACCAAGATCTATTCCAAAGACATAAGAAAGCATTTTCGAACCAATAAAGTATATAAATTATTAACCAGAACCCCAAAATATCATAAAAATCGGCTTAAGAATAGCCAAGTTATATGCATAAATGTTTTGTTCACCTCCTGAAGAAGTGAGAATTGGCCGCTGGGTGCGCTGAAGTGCTCGTGTGCTTGTAGGAGTGAATAAGCTTAGATTTTAACATTGAAATTTAGTCTAATGAATTGAAAATAGTTCTTTCATTTGAAGCGACTATTTATATAGTTAATTTCCTTAGCTTTTCTTAAATGTGTCATACAAGAGTCTAAAATTTTGTAAACTTCTTCACAAAGTAGGTTTACTCTGTGGTCACCAGTGTATGGTTGGCATTGCTGCTGATGCCAGCCAGAAAATATTTTGTCATGCATTATGCCACTAGCCTAGAAGTCCTTCCTTTGCAGTTGATTGCCAATGTTCCATAATGGAATCTGGTTGCTCCTACCATGATTTTTGGTGATTTTTGGTGGACAATCATAATAAGCAGAATGAATCGAAAAGTCGGCGAAGCTGTGGCTTAAACCTAGAAGAAGATTTTCAAGCAATGCGCGCTGTCATTTGCATTTATATTGACCTAGCCATATGCAAGTCCTCGTATGATGTGTCCTTTTGATTCACAATCTTCTACCACTGGCCACGTTTGGCGTCTTCTTGTTTAACTTGTTTATTATTTCGAGTTGTTCAAAGACATTTTGGAGTTTTGGTTAATCACCTGAAGTGAAGTGAAGATAACTGTTCTTTTTGGCTTTGAAAATTTTTGCCGAATGCATACTTTTTTGGCTCAGTGTGCGGAGGCAGATGGAAAGAAATTTGCAAGAGGTCCTAGCCACATTTCATATTGTCGGCACCTGAACACAGCAGAACACACACACAAAAAAAAAAGCCGTTAGTCGTCGTTGTCATCACACACACACACACAGAGAGAGAGAGACACACACGGACACATACATACATATAGATTGAGATGGAAATTGTATGTATGTATGGTATGCATATATGGTTTGTTTGTTTGCTTGTGTTAGTCGGCGCACACATGCATATGAAAACCGCTTTCGTTTCCGTTTCAAGAAACAACTTGAAAATGGCGCACGACATGATGGCGGCGCCAGCGGCAGCGGCGGCAATGGCTCCTCTTGCCAGGTACATTTACGAAAGGTGCAAAAAAGGCAGCAACAACAGCAACAACAACAACAAAGAGAGCGAGAGGAAACAGAGGATAAAAGGAAAAGAGGCGAGATGACAATCAGCCAGGCAGCTGGGTGACAGGCAGACAGTCAGCCAGGCAGGCAGGAGGGAAAAAAAAAGAAACAGGAAAAAAATAAACAGGAGCCCAGGATTTTATTTGGTTTGCGCGTTGGCGTTGCCAATGCCGTTGTCGTTGTCATCGTTGCTGCTGTTGTTGTTGTTGTCGTTGTTACCTGCAGTTGCAGGTAAAGTAAATTATGCTACGTGCAAAATCAATAAATCAACACTTTTATTGCTGTAAACGTAAACGTACGAACATGCAAGTTGCTGGGTGAACTGTGTTAATGCATTTTGCTGCTGATGCTTGAATTTAAATTTTTAAACAAATTGCAAGCAGACGCTACTCATCCGCATGCTCATCGACATCAGCACACGCACACACACACTGACACACACACACACACACGCCAATGAATTGCAAATCTGAGCAAAGCATTCTACGCTTCGTCGTATATTTTTTGTTGTTGTTGTTGTTGTTGTTGTTGCTGTTGCTGCTGGAAAGTGTCTATGCAACAGCTGCAATTCATTACAAATGTGATTTTCCTTTTAGCAGCGAAAACGCGAGCAATTTTCAGGCTCGTTGCTCGTTGCTTCTCTTTCGTTTGCTTGAAGCTCGAGTCAAACCCAGAGACCCACAGAGCAAACATTCACATAGATGCACCTACACACACACACACACACACACACACACACACACACACACACACACATACATATATACCTTTTTGGTTTGCTTTGGCACATTGCACATCACATCTTGAGTGCTTTATTGTTATGTTTTAAAATTCAATGAATTCTAAAAATTTTCCATTCACCATGCAGCAACAGCCATTGCACTTTGGTTTTTGGTTCCAGTGACGACAAGCAGACGACCGTATTTTACCATTGTCGGTAGTCAGTAGTGTGCATTAACAATATCAGTTAAAGTGCTCTTGATCTGTTGCTGATGTTGTTGTTGTTGTTATTGTTGCTGCTGCACTCATTTATTTAAAGCGAGTTTTTTGGTAGGGTTCAAAAAGGTAGCCAAAACAAGGTCAACGTTGGAAATGCAATATATATAAAGTATACGTAAGGCATATGGACATAGCACACAGAGAGACACAAAAAGCGAAAGCGTTAACTTGGCACACAAGCAGGACACGAAAGTGAAAGAACAATGAAAGATGCAAATGTAATGCAAATAAAATGCAATATTGATTAAAATTGCAGGTGCTATAACGAGTAACAGATAGAGAGAGAAAAAGAAAGAAAAATTTGGTAAATTAAATGTAAGAAAAAAGAAAAAAATCGTTTTCAAATATGTATTCCCCTTTTCGCTTTTAATTATTGTATTGTATTGTTAAAAATATCTTACAAATTTTGCCTAAAAGTATGCAACATTTTGCATGCAACTAGTAAAGAATTTACACTATGCAGAAAAAGTCGTTTTCTTTGGCATTAATGGTAATTATTTTTAAAATTATTTTGCAATTGTTCGATTCCTTATACTAAAGATTAAATGAGAAATCCTTTCTTTTTTCAATTCTGCTTCAATGTTTGAAGCTTTTGCCTTGCAAAATGAAAAACTATTGAAATCTTCTCCGACCTGTTAATGCCATTGTGACTAATTAGTGCTATTTTTGTTACCGCCTTGTTTTGACCTAACCAACATGATATGGGAAAGAAATATAAAGTCCTTTTTTTTTAACAAATATATTAACAGATTGATTAGTTGAATAAAATTATTTTATGTTTGAAAAATTGAGGTTATTTCAAAATTTTACAACTTTGAATTTTATTTGCACCGCAGCTGTATATGAAATAAGTTTATAAAGTTATGACAAATTAATTATTATTAGATAGCTTGTGTGCCATAGTGCATTATCTTCGATGTGTTATAGTCGATAAGTCAACCAAGAATAGTGTAGAAAAGTTGTTCACTAAACTGAGCAGCTGAACATGTTCTCTTCCATTTGTTAATTTTTGCTCACTTACTTTTCTTCGCGCATTTTTGCACACTTGTTTTTCCCTGCAAATGCTTTCACACTTTTTAATTGCTCGTCAGATCAGTTTGAGATCAGAAAACATAGAGAAATTTAGATGCAAGTGAACAAAATGAAGGACTATACTAGCCAAGGGAGATGAACAGCAAATCTTTAGCGGATATTACAAGGACATTTTCACTGCGATCATCATTTGTGTTTCTTCTGGTCGAAATAACTCTCTGTCTCTCTCTTGAAACTCTTCAAACTTACCAATGCTGAGCCCAGAGTTGCATTTCACCATCTATTGCATACCTAAGGGGGTAAATACTTACCATAGAATTTTGAGCAAACATTTTTTTTTTTGATTTATATAAGTTTACAATTAATTTTTTGAAAGACTTATGCAATTTATCTTACCCATTTACATTGTTTGTTGTGCAAATCATTTAAATCTATTTGAAATGGACAATTTTTACATTTTGGATTTTAAGCTTCAATTAGCAGATTTGAAAGAATCTTTTTCGGTTTTTGTGTTTTGTTGTTTTTTTTTTTTTGTATCTATTTATTTAGTTCATGGTTTTTGTTGTTGTTTTGTATTTTTATTTTTATTATTATTATTATTTTGTTAAGCTTACAAAATAGCCATATATAACGTTTAGTTTTACGTATTGATAAAGTTTATTTTACTAAATTACATTTGTTCTGGTTTCGCCCAAAAAAACATTGACGCATTTTATATGATTGCATTTGCATTTGCATATACATATATATATATATGTATTCTATATATATGGATATGTGCAATTGCATTCGCAGCCTATTATTTGTTTAACTTTTTTCATTTTATTTGCAATGGAAAAATTAAAAATAACATAGAAAAACAGAGAGAGAACACCCAAAAAGTTGGTATAAGGCAAATTAAATGCAAGCCAAAGCAATTTAAAATAAATTCACTGCAAACGGCATTTAAAAATATTTGATTTCATGCAATGTAAAGAGAGGGGATGGGGGGTGGGGTGGCTGGGTGGAGAAAAACATTTTTGCTTTAATAGCTATTTTGTGCTTTTTTTTTTTTTTTTTTTGTTACATATTTTTGCTGCACATCAATCTCGCATCGCGAATTATCGATGCGGGATTAAGGCATAGCAAATAAGGGGGAAACTGCGGGGGCAAGCGGTTTATTGGTGGGGGGGGGGGGGGAAATAATTAAAGTTTACATTAACTTAATTGCTGGCAAATTTTTCTAAACCTTTCGCCATGATATCTCTTTTATTTGTTGATGATGTTAATGAATTGTGATCATGGCAGCAGGCGTGGATTAAAGCGTCCCATGAAGAGAATCATGCCCGTTGGATTGTGACGCACAAAGTAAAGGAATGGCTTATCGAAACGCAGCCGTGGAGCATCTGGCACTCGCGCCTGTCTGGGTCTCAGGGGCAGAGGCAACTCCAAATACTTGGGATCCAGTAAATCATCATAGAAGCCGCGTCCCAATTGAGTTTCCTCCTGAACGAGCGAGCCAAAGTCCACAATGTCATCGCCATCGTCATCGTCGTCGGCATCGTCCTGGGTATTCACATCCTTGTTGCGTTTGCGTAACGGCGGTGCTGGATACATTTCCACATGATGATGCTCGGAAATCTTCTCCTCACCGCAAGTGCTAAACGTATTGATCTGAATCATGTCGGAGAGGAATATATCCCGATTACCGGTGCCAGTCAAGCCACGCAGATCAGCAAAATCGGATTGGAAGAGGCCACGTAGACCCATTTTCTGTAGGCCCAGGGAGGCGTTCACAAAGGAGCGATGCGAGAAACGTGGCAGCTGCACCTCCATGCCCGGACGATCCATCAGAGAGGTGAGCACTTTGCTCCATGCCTGATCTTGGCCAAAAGCCATTTCCACCAATTGACGCTCGAGTCGTTCCAGCTGATTGTCGATAAGGGAAATCGAACTCTGATGTCCTGGCATCACATAAATGGTGCTCACTGTATCCTGACTGTGACCAAATGCCACCACTGTGGCATCCAATTTCGGCTCATAGCCGGCCGTAAAGCCGGACCGATAGACCACAGCTGGTATGGGAACCAGACGACGCTGACGCACTGTGGGATTCACCTGGAAGAACATTTCGCCATCTCTGTCAATGGTGGATCCACTGCGAGAGCAGTCGGTCTGGAAAAGATTAGCCGATACGGTGGCCAATGGCCCATTGACCCAAACACTATTCGTTCGCAGATATTCCAGAACCTTGCCCATGGTGTGACGTTTCACCAGAAGATTAGTGCGACGCCTCACAATATCGTTGACCACATGGAAATTGACCTCTTCGACATGACCAGCATAGAATTGCTGCGTCTTCTCCTTGAAGAAGGGCAATATTTTACCATTCGCTCGATCACTGAAAATCTCACGCACAAATGCTGCGGTTGCTATATCGCTATCGCTGGCCTGTTCCACTGAGCTTGTGATGTTGCGGAATATCAAATGCGGATTGAAGGTAACCATGTCATCCAGTTTGAGTATCTCGTTCATTTCGCCCGATGTACTGCCCCGAGCACCCAGGAACATCATGGACAACATGGAGGTCAGGGCGAATGGTGAGATGACCAGACTGCGTGCCGAACTAATTCTCTCCGAGGTGATGGCGCGCCAATAGCTAAAGGCCAGCTCATTGCAGAGACGCGAAAAGGCCTGCAAATCTTCATCCAAATGATGGACCGACGCCTCTAAGCCAGGCGAGGAGAGCGGACTGGGATCTAGTTTGACCGGTGGTCGTGTGGCTTGGGTTGAGCTGGCCATTAGATTGGTCAACGAAGCAGGTCGTGGCTGAGTGGGACGCTGTATGGCTTGTTCTCGTATCACATTGCTGTTGGCATTATAGGGAAGTACCAGCTGATTGTGATTACCCAGAGACGAGGGCTGGACATAGTAGGAAACGGGACGCAAAGTGGGCAAACGTTTGGTTGTTGTCGTTATCGATGGCTTGGGACTTGAAGTCGATGTGGAACTGGTGGGGGTGGTGCTGGTGGTTGTAGTCGAGGCCAGCATTGGTATTTGTTGATAGCCACTTGATTGATCTTCCTCATCCTCTTCATCTGGCTGTTCCTCCTTCTCCCCCTTCTTGGTCTCCTCGTTTAGCTGCTCTGTACTTTCATCCTTCTCGCTTACCTTCATCGCTGAATCATAGTTGTGAAGTGGCCTAACCACACTGGCTGTGGTCTCGCCCAGCTTAACATATGGATCCTCATCGTCTAGCTGGATTTTCTGTGAACTTGTCGCACTGGTCGCATCCTCATCGGTTATGGTTGCTGTCAGTTCATCAGATATTTCCTCTGTAGATTCATCGCCCAATTGCAAAGTTTTCACTGTGTTCATTTCGAGTTTTTCAGTGATTTGCTCTGAGCTGAGCGACATATCCGATTCAGATGATACTATGCTCATATCACCGGGTATTTCCGTAACGGCAACTTCCTTCTTCTTGTTGTCCTCCTTCCCATCAAGCTTCTGCTGCTCCTGATGGCTGATGGTTGTTATATATTGAGGCTGCAAGTGGGCTGCATTCGTGGCACTATCCTCCAATGTTTGCTCTTGCTCCGTTGATGTTTGTTCGGGTTCTTCTTCGCTTGGAATTGCTGTTGTTGTTGCCGCTGGTTCCTCTGCCTTTGGTAGCTCTGTAATGCTGGTTGTAGTCTCAGCTTGCTCTGTTGTGGACACGAATTCCTCTTTTTCTTTTAGTGCTTCATCGGCTTCATCTACTTCAGCTACAGCTCCTTCTTGCTCTTGCTCTTGTTCTTGTTCTTGACTGGCTTCCGTCTGGATTTGGTCGTTGTAACCATTTGTCAACATTTCGGGCATTTGCTGTTCCTCGCTATCGCGTTCCGTGCTCGTGGTTGTTGGTGAGCCCATCGTTGACTCCTCCTCTTCACTGGCTTCGTTTGTTGTTGTTGTCTCGTTGCTTAACTCCAATTCCATTGACTCCAGTTGCTCAGTGGTTGCTACCTCGACGGCTTCGGTTGTTGCTGTCGTTGTCAGTTCGTCCTTTTGCACGTGCTCGTCCTCAAGCATCTCCTGGTTGATAGCTGGCTGCTTGACTTCCTGTTTGATGTCTAGCGTTTCACTTGGGCCTTGGTCTTGAAGCTCCACTCTTTCATTTTCAAACATTTGCTGCTCATCGTCCTCATCTTGCTGCTGTTGGGCATAAATTTGCGTTAACGATAAAATGGGTATGCGGTGCGTGCTCGTCTCGAGGTAAGCAGTTTCCTGTTTGATGAGCTCCTCATTGCTTGGTATTATGGTGGTGATTTCCTCCAGTTTCTGCACGCTGCTTGCGCTTGTGCTTGTGCTTGTGGCTTGTGGCTCCACATCAAGTTTGGTCTCCTGCTGCTGTGGCTTTGGTTTCAGCAAGAACGATGAATTCAATTGGGCAAAGTTGGTCAATCGATGGCCATCATTCTCATTGTCAGCTGCAAGTGTTTCGTCTTGGGTTTGGGTTATCTGCTGTATCACATCGGACATTAGGAACTCGAGCTCATCTTTCGTTTCATTCGAATTCATATGAATATCAGAGGCAGTTAGGGTATTGCTACCATCGACCAATGTGGAGGCCACTGTAGCTGCCTGAGTTTGGAAATTGGCCATGGAAATTTGATCCGTTGGCTTTAGCATTTCCATATTCAATTGCTGCACCAAATCAGCTATCATGGGTGTCACTTCGGTGCTGTCTTCTACGCTGCTGTTCTCTGAAACGGGCAAACGGAACAGAGATTCAGTGGTTGCTTCTGCCTCTGTGTGGTCCTGATACGTTGATTGCTCCACATTGGCCACAATAGCTTCAGGCTCTTCGGCATAGAGTGTTTCCAATTTCGTTTCAATTTCAGGTTTAATGGTGGTCACTTCAACTTCCTCTGGACTGTACATGGCAGTTGTTACCAGGAACTGTGTCAATCCCGGTAACTCTGTGGTCTCTGGCTCTTCCCTCTCCGGTTTAACAGTGGGCAATGGTGACTTTGTCACCGCAAAATATTGTGGACGAGCTGTTATAACAACCACGGGCGTTTGTTCCTCCGTCTCCGTTTCTAGGCTGCTTAACGTGGTGTCTGGTTGATCTTTCTTCGAATCATTTGTTTCAGTTGAAGTCTTCGCTTCGCTGGTATCCTCCTCGGATAGCATGGTGGCCAAAGTACTGCCACCATAGTGAGCGGTAAGTGGTTTAGGCGTTGTTATAGTTGTTGGAGCAGTTGTCGTCGTGTTGATTGTGCTTGTCATGGCTGGCATCTTCTGCTTGTTGGCCAAATATTCAATTTGTTCACTATTCTCGGCACTGTCGTCATTCTTATCACTGGCCACTGAGAGATCCTGTGTCAGCGATTGTACAATTTGATCCATCGACAATATATGAAGTGGCGATAATTGTGGTGCCGGTGATGGGGAACTCTGTTGCAATTGTTGTTGTATCAATGCCAGCGATGGTAGTGGCAATGGTGCCTTCTTCAATGTGGATTGCTCGAAAATTGTGGGCAAATTGTCAGCGGCATTGGCATCATAGCTGGGCATTGGATACAGCGGGGAAGCCTCTACGGTGGTTGTTGTTGTTGTTGGCTTCTTAGTGGCTATGCCATTGATGGTGTGATGCACTTCGGTAGTAGCCACTTTGCTGGCCTCGGTGGTTGAACTGTGCACGGGTTTGCCATGTATGCGATTGTGGTGCAAGTTGCTTATCGGCTTGCCATGTAGTTTCTGATGATGCAGTGCTGGTGCTCTAGCTGTAGTTGTTGTTGTTGTTGTTGTTGTTGTCGCTGGTGTTGTTGTGGTAGCTTCTGTTGTGGTTGTGGTTGTTGTTGTTGTGGTTGCAGGCGTGGTAGTTGTAGGCGCTTTTGTCGTTGTTGTTGTTGTTGTTGGTGCTTCTGTTGTGGTTGTTGTTGTTGTTGGTGCTTCTGTTGTGGTTGTTGTTGTTGGTGCTTCTGTGGTCACTGGCTGAGTAGGCGCTGGCTCATTTGTAGTTGTCGTTGTTGTTGTTGTAATGGGCGTTGCTGTAGTTGTTGTCGTCGGTTTTGGTTTCTTATGCGGCCTTTGTGGACGTGCCGGCTTCTGATGAGTTTCCTCAATTTGTGGTACGGGTTTTGGCTTTGCAGTTGGCTTACGTTTGGGCTTCGAGGGTTTGCTGCTGGTCACCGTTCCAGGAGTTCGTGTGGGCTTACGCTTCTTCTTTTTGGGCGTGGTTGTTGGTGGTGTGCGTAAAGTTGTGGTCGATGTAGACTCAGCTATTGGTGTGGTTGTTTCTGCTGCTGGTGTCGTTGTTGTTGTTGGTGTCGTTGTTGTTGTTGGTGTTGGTGTCGTAGTGGTTGTTGTTGTTGTTGTTGGTATTTTCTTCTTTTTCTGACTGGTTGCAGTGGTGCCATTTGGTTTCTTTACACGATGTGGCACATTTGCCGGCTTCTTGCCCAATTGATGATTAAAGACAATTTTCTCTGTTGTTGTTGTTGGAGCACTGCTCGATGAGGTGGGAGTGTGTATGATCTCTTGATTGTTATAGAATACCCTACGGGTGGTTGTCTCCGGCTTGTTGGTGGTCGGAAGTTTCTGATAAATGGGTTGCATGTGCATTAGATCAAAGTCTTGCGTGATTTGATGATGATATTGCTGCATGCCCGTGTAGACCGACTCCTGGGGATCAAGCTCTTCCTGCACCACCTGCGGTGTCATTTGTGTGGTGCTGGTGGTGCTGGTAGTCGGCTTACGCTTGGCCGGCTTGCGTTTGTGGGGCTTCGGCTTCTTGCTGGTGGTTGGCAGCGGCGGAGAGGCTGTGGAACTGATGTCCACTAGCTCCGATTCGGGGGTCATGACAATTTGTTGGGGCTTCTGTTGGGGGAATATATCGCCGCCGGTGTTGCCAAAAATGGCTGGCAATATCAGAGACCACGATGAAGAGACATCTGGTGTATCTAGAACGGGTAGGAGCAGTTCGCCCGAGCTGTTCTTGCTGGAACTCGAGGCCACCTCTTTGTTGAGAACACTTTGCACACTGTTCACAATGTCCTGGACATTTTTCTCGGGCTCACGCTCTGTCAGGGGGGCGGTGTGTATAATGGAAGGTCCTTCACCATCTCCATTGGCCACTATGCTTTGAATTTCCTGCATGGTCATCAGACGCTTGACCAATTCGCCATGCTCATCAAACGTATAGAACTCATACCTATCCGGATTGAGCAGATCAATGGGGCTGGCCACCTGCAATGAGGGCTGAGGCTTGGGCACCTTGTGGCCCAAGGCATCGGTGAAGTGCGGCTCGTTGCCATCCAAAACCACCGAGACAGAGGAAACCACACTGCAAGGGGAGGGAAAGCACATGTTAGTGACATCGAATCATGATTAATGGTAAAATTGCAATGCGATTAAGTTGAGCTCAGCTCAGATGGCAGAGAAAATGCAAAGTCATGCTGTTGCTGCATACTTTGCGGCGCATTCGCTGGCATTTTAATGGAAATTGAAATATGTTTGTATGCAATCGTTGGCAGAAAGTCATGCAGCAGTTTCTCACTCTATATACACCATCATCTCTCTTTCTCTCTCTCTCTCTCTCTGTCTCTCTTATTCTCTCTGCATTCTGCACATCGCGCAGAGAAGTTTACATATGTAAATGCGAATGGGTCTGGGTTTGGGTCTGGCGTATGCAAGTAATTCCGCGACTCGCAGAGTGGAGCACATCATTAACATTTAAGCACGTGAGCCGAAGCGTGCTTAGTCATATGCAGCTGCCTGGATATCTAAATGTAATGTCTGAATAGCATAGCCAAAAGGAAAGTGGGCAAATGGGAACAGGAAAACCGCCAACGCTCCGTGCTAAAAAATCACTTCATGTGGAAATAGTAAAGTGCACACATGTAAAGGCATTCGCAAACGAATTTACTAAACTATCCCATCAGATTAGTAAATTAATTCTGTATTTTAAAATTAATTTTTTCTACATAATGAATTAAGAGAAAATATTCCATATAATTCGTTTATGAAATGGATAACATTTTAAGTGCTTCCACTTAAAGGAATGCCAAAATGATTACCAATTCGAAATTTCCATGTTGTAATTATTATTGAAATTATCAACGCAATTTTTTTGCAACATAATATTCTTATTTTTACAAATTCCTTACTACCTTTGCTTGTTACTTTAAATTTTAAATGAAATGATAGAGAAGTTTATATACTCTCGCGGCATAAATATTTATCAAATTCATCAATATGTCATAAGTTTTTTTTTTACAATTTCAAAAATTAGGTAAGAGAAATTGAAAAAGCTAAATTTGTATTTGAATTTAAATTTAAACGTTCTTTTTTTTTTGGTGATCTTTTCCATAAGGAAGCTGGTCACACATTTTCGGCTGTTGCAATGTTTAGCGTGATTAAAGGCTAACTTTATATTTGAATTTAAACGTTTCTTGTTTCGTGGTAATCTCTTCCATGAGGAAGCTGGTCACACATTTTCGGGTGTTGCAATGTTTAGCGTGATTAAAAGCTAAATTTAAAGTTAAATTTGCATTCAAAAGTTCTTTTACTCTTGGGTAATCTATTTAAATCTTTTTAAATCTATGGACAAAAAAAAACTGGCAAACGCCACTAAGCACTAAGCACTGATGAACAATTTAGTAATTTAAATTTGAAATTTGGCTGATTTTCGTTAAAAAGTTTAAGTTTTCCCGCTAGGTCTGTCAATTTAGCGATTTTAGTCTTGCCAACTCCTGCCGACTTCACAAACGTAGTCAGAACTGATTTTGCCATCTGGCAACACTGTCTCGTTTATTATGGTTTTTGTGGTGAATTGTGTTTTAATTTTGTTAAATTTGCGTAATTAAGTGAAAGAGAGGTGAAAATAAGTGGAAGTGGCATTTAGTTTAGGCTCAAATTGTTTAAATATTTGTATTCGCGTTTTAACTTGTACGCTTGCTTCAGTAAATTGTTGCAATAAGAAAAATGAGACACCTCAGACGCTGACGCCGACGCAGGCGCAAGTTTCTTAAAGAAAACGCGGAAAAAAGTAAAATGTATGTGCAAGTGTAAGTGCGTGAGTGGTTCTGCGTTTTGTTTATTGCATAATAAGTCTTTTAAAATAGTCTATTCCTCAGTTGATAGGCAACAGGCGCAGTTTAGGCAATTTAAAATCCAAAGGCTAGAGAGAGAAAGAAGAGGTGGTGTTTTTTTGTTGTTTTTGTTTTGTGTTTGGTGTAAAAAACGGGGAAAGTGTGCAACCCTGGATAAATATAAATGAAAGAGGAATACCAAAAACAAATGGCCGGGTAAGTGAAATTTAAAATCAATTTAAAAACCTAATAAATGCTGTATGTTGTCAATATAAAATGCTCTTTACGTTTAACTTTTTCGCGGGAGTTAAGAATTTGTTTTAGGCAACAAGTTTCATGGTAAAATTTTGTCATGAAATTAAGTTTTATTTTCATTAAAATTTGTTTACCTATGTGCGACCTGGCCCAATTGGAAAACAAATTGAAGAATAAATGATCTTTTAAACTAAAATTTACTTCATATCAGAAATGCAGAGAAATGAAATTAATATTAAAAAATTCTTAGTATTTCTTATACTTATTCTTGTTGTTGTTTAATTTTGTTTTTGAACTTAAAGAAATCTAATATAATATACTTGATGCTGAGCGGTAGAAATTGAAAAGTAAAGAAAAGGGTACAACTTTCTTTTGCATTTAAAATTGACAAATTTCCTGTCTGTGCTATAGTTTTTTTTTTTCATAATCGAAAATGTTGCCAATTTTACAAAGTGTATATGTACATATTAAGATAAAGGATAAACAAATAAATAAACGATGATGGCATACCAAACAGATATTGATAGTTATTTCATGCGAAGTAAATACATTGTAAAAATGTTTAACTCAAAGAATTTCGAATTCGTAAACTGATTGGGTTTTAATTGGAATTTACAATAAAAATATATATACACACACATACATACATACATCTACATACATACATACATAGTGTATGGAAATGTAATTGTAACTCGACAGCCATGCCCAGGCAGCTGGGCAATGGTGTTGGCTGGAGACTCATTTAATAGATTAATTTCGATTCAAGTCGCAAGTGCATTAACATCATCAGCAATATCATGATTCCCATCATTATTATTGTTTCGTTTATTATTGATCTCATTAACGGCAGATGGTGTTGCCGTTGCCGTTTCTCGTCCTGTTTGGCTGTAAATTTGTTTATTGCCTTTAAGGCAAAAGGCGAGTCCGGAAAATAAATATACATGTATATAAATTTTAATTTAAGAACATTTTTTGTAGTCTGGGGAAGGAAGTTGCTTGCGTTGCTTGGATCAAAAGCGAGTCCGAAATAAGAAATACCAAAACGCAAAACCAAACCCAAAGCTAAGGCCGAACCAGAACTGATTAGCATTGATTTAGAAGTTAATGAGCACTCAATTTGTTTTGCTCTCGGCCGCAAAGTATGCAATGGTTTTTTGTTCAATGCCGGGGCAAATTAATTAAAAATACTAAGGCAAAAATGCCAACTGACCCACGCGCTCTAAACAACAACAACAACAACAACAACAACAACAACAACAACAACGACAACAACAACAAGAACAAAGAGGAAATTCTATTTCAATTAGTGGCAAAAATTGCAAAAAGCTGTGCAAACAAAAGATTTTTCGTAGCAACAGCGACAACAACAACAACAACAATAACAATGAAGGCAAACAAAGGACTAGAAAGCAAGAGGCAGTTAGGAAGTGGGACAGAAAGCGAGGGAGAGAGAGAGAGAGAGTGGAAAGAGAGAGGTCTCTAAGAGAGGGGCCTAAAAAACAAAGCCTTAACTGATTCCTGTTAGCTGGACCCCTCCCTCTTTCCCTACTTTCCATCTTCCCTCAAACCAATGAAAGTTAAAATCGCGTATATCAGCAGAAGAAAAAAAAAAGCAAAACAAAAAACTGAGCACAAAAAGGAGTGTGTACTCACCTGGAACCAATGACTTTCTTTGATGCCTCGGCCTCAGTTTCAATTCCCGTTTGTGTATTACTCAACGATTGCTCCTCCTGCTGTTCCTGCTGCTTGGGCAATGTTGCTCCATAGACAAAGGCCGGTTGCATGGCAGGTGATGGAGGAGGATGAGGCGACTGCTTTTGCTGTGCCACATTTCTATGACTCGATGTCGTCGATGTGGTCAAATAGGTGACCAATGAAGGCAGCTGTTGCGTTTCCTGTGTATTGTAGGCTGTATCTGTATCTGTTGCCCCCGCTGTCACAGCCCACAGCCCAATGAGGAGGGGCAAAATGAGCAGAAAGCTCTGCATTGTTTGACCAGGCCTAAGACCTGCGTCCCTCTATCGTTCGTGCTTTGTTGACTTTCCGCTTCGTGGGGAATGCGTTGTTGTGTGTGTGTGTGTGTGTGTGTGTAGAGAGTGTAGGAGTGTAGGGACGCAGTTATTTTTATTTTAGCTTCAGACTTATCTAAAAATTGTTTTTCTTCCTCTGTTTGCTGTTGCCGCTTCTGCCGTTGATGTTGCTGTTGCTGCTGTGACCTTTTGCTGTTTAATGTTGTTGGTGTTCAGGCGTCTGCAAAGAAAAGGAAAAACTAATTAATGCCAATGTTAATGAAGAGCCAACGAAAACAAAAAAAAAAAAAAAACGAAAAAGAAAAAAAAATGCCAAAGAAAATTTACATTAAATTTACTTTAAAAATTTGTATGTATATGCGATAAATTTTCGGTGCAGAAGTGAAGTGAGAGGTCTGGGCTCTGGCTGTCATTATCAAGGGGCTTTGGCACCGAATGGAGTCTGGCAGGCAATTTGCCTTATTTTGCCTCCCCTCGTTGTGCCTTACCTTGCAAGCCGCAACGCTAATGCTCCTGTAATTATGCTAATAATAATAACGAGAGCTGCAAGCCAGCGAACTGCAGTAGAGCGATTTAATACCTTTCGGAGTTCTCGTCGTCCTTAGAGTTAAGGATGCTTTCAATGCTTTGGACTAAGTGGTAGGCAATTTGTGCATAAGCAGAAGGGATATATGAACACACACACACAAACACACACACACGTTCGTCTAGGTAATGTATGTTGTAGTTATTATTATCTTACACACACACACACACACACACACACACACACACAAGTCATTGCATTGGGGTGCAGCTGCTGTTGCTTTTCGCTTTACTCGTGTGAGCCATAATTTCTGCTGATGGCTTTAAGATCTGCTTACAAGTCATGGCTTAAGTTTCTACAACTACGGCTAAGAGGGCATTATTATGGCAAGGCTCTCGCAAGCCTGCCTTGCCTTAGTTAAATTTCACCAGTTAATGAGTCAGACTCGGCCAATGGTAAATTTAATTGTCAAAACTGAAGTCACAGCTTGCCTATTCGTCTTCGTAATCTCTCGGGTTCTCTTCAAAAATTGGGATTTAGTTTATTGTATTTTTTTTACAACATGTCGAACATTCTATGTGGCAAAAAGTAGCTTGAGGATCCAATATTGAAAAGAGCTCAAGTTGTGGGTAAAATAAGAAATTTTCCTGGCAAAACATATTTTTTCCAAAGAAAGAACTCCTTTTTTTTACAGGAGGAGCACGTTCATGTCTGCAATGCAATTTTCAATATGTTTTTTTAGGTTCGAAAGAGCAAATTAGTGTCTTATTTTCGGAAAAAAAAAACAAAACTGACGAAACAAAAAAAATTTGATTATCTTTTTTCGACTTTATGGTTTTTAAATTCATATAAACAAATATATTCTTAAATTATCTCCACCCACAAAATCTGCAAATAAAGGGAATTATTTGAATGAAATTCCCTTTCAATATTTCCATAAGTATCTTGGACCAGGATCCCTATTTTCTTGATTCGGCTCTAACCTAAAATTTTGTTCTTTCAGGGTCTTCTTTTATATATTTTGAGAATAAGACATGAAAAAGAATGTAAAAGTCAAACCTTTAACGAAAAATTTAATTTTATCAAATATGTATCTCATAGGAATAGTTAAGACTCTAGACATTTTAATTGCCAAATTACTTAATGGACTGCTAGAGACCAAGTAAATCTCTCAATTTCTCTTAAAGCATTTGATTTCCTATATGAAAGCCAACATAAACAATAACCTGACCCATAGTTAGTTCCATCTTAACTGCACGCAGTTAACTAAATGCCATTCAAAATGATAACCATAGGCATTTTTCTTTTTGTCTCTCTCTCTCTCTCTCTCTCTTTCTCCCATTCTCTCTCTGTGTGTCTGCCACAAATCTTCATAACTGTCCGCACATTTTGGCATCGTTGCTTTTTGACCGCTTTGCTCTAGTCCAACTTCGCAACACAGAAAATGAATCTGTGTCACAGTAAAAATGGGAAGCAAAAGCAAAAGTTCCCCTTGGGTATTTGTCAACACACACACACACACACAGTCACAGGAGAGAAAAAGAGAGAGACACAGAGGAGCAAAATAAGTTGAGCTAAGGAGTAGAAAGGAGCAGCAGCAGCAGCAGTGGCGGCAATTGTGACAGCAAATAGAATCTTATCTGTGGCCCAGGCGTTTAACTGCCATTGCCAACTCTTACTTGGCCAAGTAGCAGCAGCAGCAGCAACTGAAACTGGAACTGGAGCTGGAGCTAGAGTAGCAAAGGCGGCGGCAGCAGCACCGACTCACATAGTTTGGCGATAGTCATCCAAACAGATTCACATGAAAAATGTTCGCACATACATTTTTTGCCTTTGGCTCGGAAAGCTGCTGACTGTTCACACGCTTCCTTAGTTGGCCAAAAACCTGGACCCGACTAGACCAGAGCACAGGCTCAGGCTACCTGTATTCTCTTTTGCATGAGGGTTTTGTTTGCAGTCTAGATATCGCACAACCAACTCAAAACCCGCCCATCCGCACGCCCGTACGCCCGCACATCCTTCACTCTTTAGACTTATCGGTCTCTATCCATTCTTACCTTTTGCCTGTGGGCCAAATTTAGCATATTTTACTTTTACTTGTTGGCCTTTCGATTTAAAATGCAATTTAATCGCAGCATTTACTGAACTAAAGTTCTTCTTGGGTAATTTAAGTCGCATAATTTAGCCTAATTGTAGCATTGAGGCTTTCAGTTTAGTCGGTCTCGGTCTCAGTCTCGGTCTAGGGTTAATTAATATGATTAATGCACTAACTACTAACAACTAAAGGCTAACTAAGCTGAGTCATCACTGGCTACTAACGAGCCAAGTCCATTCAATAAATTGTTGTTGTTTCTTGCTTTGCTACGCCTACAATTCTATTAATGTTTTAAAGGTTGTACAATTACGCCCAGATGATAAAACCAAAGAGAGAAATACTGCCCAGTCATAACTCAAAAAAAAAAAAAAAAAGGACACAAATAAAAAAAAGAGAATGAAAGGACATACACAAACAGGACGCGGATATCGCACTACAACCATCTGAATGAGAGATGGAATGGAAAAGGAGTCGCACAGTGATTCGTTAGCCGAAATTTTAGAGCTGTTTAAATTGAAGTCTAAAATCTTAAGCTAAAATGGGTATTAATTGAAAGGAATTTTTTTCTAATAAACCTAAACAAATTCTTCAACTGTTCATCACATGAAAGTCTTGAGCTCTAAAAACAACTTTAAATTACTTCTGGACTTTTAATTATTTGCTTAGATAATCGATAAATTTTTCGATAATTTTAAAATAAAACGCATTCAAGCTTGCTTTTGCCAAAAGGTTTTTCACAAACTTGGTCTGTCGGTTAATAGACAAACTAGTCTCTTAGTTTTTAAACAACTTTAGCCAGATTATGTATTTAAGCTACTTGTTACTTTCACATAAAACATTTGTCTGAGCCGGACAAATCGTACAAATATAACTCTAGGTTATAAGTTAAAAATTAAAGTTCATATGCCATGTGTGTGAGAGAAAGATAGAGATATAAAGAGCGCGAGAGAGAGAGTTACAAATAGTCATACTTAAAAAATATGCACAACTATTGAAAATAAATATTACATAAAAAAAAGTAATTTGCATAATTTAGTATCTCAATAAATATCAAATTGAAAACTATTTAAGTTTTTTTGTTCAAATTCATGGCTCGTAAATTGATTTTAGTAACGAGTTTTCGTCAAAGTTGGAGCCACTGTGAGGCGTGGCAACTGAAAGTTCGCGCGTGTGTGGATATCATTCGAAAGAATGAGATGGCACAAATACAAAAAGAAGAAAAAGTTAAGGATAATCATAAAAAAAAAGAGTAGAAGCATGGGCGTAATCCTTTCACACACACATGCACACACACAAACACACACACATACGGCCACTAACTCTGACCAAAAGAAACGCATTTAAGCATGAAAGGATACGACGCCTTTTTTTTGAGTGTGTCTGTGTGTGCTAGTTGCCTTCTTCGTTGCCCTACGTAAAAGGATTTTGTGCACCTTTCAAGGTCCCTTTTTTACAGTTTGTTGACTATAAAGTCCAAGAATGAATGAATGCATGAATGCATGATGATTGAATGAATGTGCCAAGCCAAGGGTACGTAAAAACCAAGGAAAATATAAAAAAAAAAAAAGAAAAGGAATGGCGAGAAAAACCAACGAACTTCTCTAAGGGTCATACTAATCAGCCACACACCAGGCAGGCATCCGTCTCACTTGCTCCCATTCTATCTCTCTCTCTCTCTCTCTCGCTCTCCATTTCTTCATCTGGTTGGTCCCTTGTTCTCTTGCTCTCACTTGTTTTGATTATAAATTGAAAAATTTGCTGTTGTGCAAATTTCTGCAAAATCAAAGTGTTTGCCAAGAGATTTTTCTCTTTCGTTTTTCATCTCTTCTATATGCTGTTTTTTTTTTTTTGGGGGTTTTTTGTATTCACTTTTATGGCATCTCCATATGTCGCTAGCCGAAAAAGAGGTGGACGACTTGGGGATTAGGGGTATTGGGTTTAGGTATTTTCAGTAGATGGGTGGTTAGTTGGGGTGGGTTGAGGGGTTGAGGATGTTTTCGGTCAAGCGCAAAAGGCTGTCCGTCCATGTGGAAGTCAAAGGCGTGGAGGCATAAAGGATATGCTTGTTAGTAACCAAATTTGCAGCAATGACAAGAGATGGAAAAATAAAAAAATAAAAAAGAAGAAAGAGAACAGGCGATTAGGTGAATGAATGGCAAAGTTTAGTCATTTCGAAGAGAAATTAACTAACAAAAGGTTAATTTCCCCCCCTTCCCAAATTTCTTTGAATGCATTTTCCCCATTTGTAAAGCATTTCAACTGGTTTCTATTTCAGTTTTAAAACCCTTTGAGGTGGGGCAACATTTGCACCTGAAAAACATACGATTTTCTGTTTATCTGTATATCTGATATCAATCGATAAGTTAAATTAAACGAATTAGAATTGCTTTGGGCCAAGTTGTTATTTGGATTACTAATTAAAGTAAAAATGACTTTACCTTAACATTACTAAGAGAGAGGCTAATTGATGGCAGGACTGAAGGCATTTATTCACTTATGCTGATTGTGATTATATATCCGTCGAAATGGATAAGAGTTCATTAATTCATTTTCTCTTAATGACTTAAAGAAGTACAATTGCCATCAAAAATATATAAAGGACTTCCCAAATATTCCTTAAATGTGGGGTATTCGTTACAGAGGTTCTTTAATTGCATTCAATTATACATTAGATCTATTTGTCCAGTTTATTTTATATAACCTTTGGCAAGTCTTATGATCCAGGCAAAAAAAAAAAGACTTCACTTAAATATTACTAAGAGAGGGGCGTATTTTCTATTAAAAAGAGAATTTTAACTGAGTGCAGCATGATCCGTCTTGGTTAATTTGTGCATTATGTTGAATAGAATCATAACCAAATCACTCCTTTGTTTTTTGGGGGTTTGTTCAGAAATACGTAATTATTTCAAAAGGCTTGGAATACCTTGAAAGTCTAAGTAAAAAACTGCATTTAAATAGAAAACTCATGACCTTTTTTTTTCCCAGTGGATCTAAAGAATTTTTTATTTTATTGAAACCAGTTTCATAATCTTTAATTGTCACTTATGATAATTGATAAATCTATCGATTGAGAGAAGACTCTGGACATTGTCCCTCATGCAATGACCCCAAACAGTGAAGCTAATATCGAATTAATTATGAATTTATGGTGAGAATGTAAATCCTTTACTTAGGCATTCGATTTCTGATTTAATTGATCGGTTATCCTCTTATCGCATCGGGATTATACTAGGGCTTGGATATTGATGATGTAATGATCTTTGTGTCGCAGGCCACAAAATACCCTTTTTGCATGAGTAAATGTTGGTGGTGAGGGGATGAACGAGAAGCGTACAAAAAAAAAGAAGCAAAATATATATAAATATTTTAAAATAATAAATTTCATTATACTTTACGGCCAGCAAATTTTAATTGTCAACACATGGATATTAAGTGTACTTTTGTTGCTGCATGTTTTCATTTTACAATAAATATATGGTAAAAGTGATAATGGCAACGATTGTATAATGGATTAAAATCCGACCCAATGCCGTTGGCCATGACGTTTTGTTTGTTGCCATTTGGTTGGTTGGTTGGGTGACTGCCTGAACGGCCGCTGCATTGCATTTAAGCCTTTATCAATGCAAATGTTATGGGTATAGGGAGGGTGGAGGGAAGGTGAATGGGGAAGCCAACAACTCAAACGCAACGCAACGGATTGAAGTCATGGCGGATTGTATGCATTTTTACTTAATTTGAAACGATTTATTAACATTTTTGTTGTTGCATTGCATTTAACATGCATTTCTGCTTGCAGCTGCTGCAGTAAAATAAATTAATTAAAATTCTCATTTATAGATTCGTGGCTCAGCAGTGCGTGATGTCGCAAGTTTTGGTAAGATGCTGAGACCCACCCTATCTCATCCTCTTCTCATCATATCAAATCAAATCCAATCAAATGAAAAAGGAAAGCTACTCTGCCGCTGCATTTGCGTGTGGCGTGTGGCAAGACAAATGCAAATGCAAATGCATTGCAAGGGCATTGAGAATATGCGCTGCTGCAGCAAGCACGCGCCATTTGACAAATGAGGGTAATCAAAAAAGTTGCATGCCGCTTAATGTGTCGTTTCGTCTATGTCGTCATTGCAGCAAAGATGCTGAAAAGTTGCATTTACAAACTCACGTAGACTAGCGAACTTTGGCAGTTGGCGCTAATTAATGTCAAAAGTGTAAGATATGTATTAAAGGAATGAACGCGCAACGAACGCGAAATGCGAAACGAACGAACGATTGCTGCATTGTCATGTGCCACATGATGCCATAAGCCACGCGAAGAAACTAATCCCTCTCACGCCTTGGCCACATAACTTTCTCCGAACGGCGACGTGTTCCATGTCCAGGCCGGTGTCGGTAGCAAGGAATCAATGCAATCTAACAACAACAACAACAATGACAATGGCCACGTGTTAGGCAATTTCCGACAAGTGAAGAAAACTTGAAAGAACAAACTATAAGACCCCAAGGTGATATGAGATCTCTGCGACTATCTAAATGCCAGGGGATTTTCTGTGTGTGTGTGTGTGTGTGTGTGTGTATTATTATTTCTCCATTTTGGGTGCCAGTTGCAGGACCTAACCACTTGGCCTTCAATGCCTTTTGCTTTGTATCCTTTGTCTTCATAGCATAAATATGTACTTATAATAGACAAGCTTCATGTGTTGATGGGCCTCGCACCGAAAACAATATCAAAATAGACAGTCGACAACAAAATAGAGCAAAGAAAAAAAAAAAACCCAAAAAACGATAAAAGTAGGCAAAAGAAAGCAACAGCAACAACAAGAACATTGTGAAAAGATGGGCCTAGAGATATGCACGTGATTCGAATGGAATGTTCAAATTAAATCGAACTCCTGCGGCTCCAAAAGACGAGAAAAATCTTTACCAAACAATATA
Source organism: Drosophila nebulosa (assembly GCA_024703675.1). Taxonomy (NCBI): domain Eukaryota; kingdom Metazoa; phylum Arthropoda; class Insecta; order Diptera; family Drosophilidae; genus Drosophila; species Drosophila nebulosa. The sequence continues at coordinate 6,182,573 of CM045725.1, read as the reverse complement.
TGTCATATACATGTACACTGAGAAAAATCAATCTATCATAAGGTAAAATAGTTTTTTATCTACATGAGATTCAATGACTGACTTAGGCATCCTGTGGAGGCATTCGAAAAGTTGAATAGGGTTTTCACTCCTTTTGTTAGTTGTAGATTAGATTTTGCAGTATTCCAAATGACAAAGCGCTTAAAAAACTTTTAAATTTGCAGTGCATATTTTTTGAAGTGAAAGTAAATGCATTTTTTAGCTAATTTACCAAAGCATATAACAAAAGGCGCATTCTGTTATTGTAAGGTATTCTCCTCTTTTGTAAGCTTTAATATGTTATAATTCTCAACCAGTTTTTGCTATTAAAGCGGTAAGTGGCCATTGCAGTTCTCGATTTTTAGCTAAACAGAGATCGTGCTTACTTTGTTTCAAGAAAAATGTTGCATTGTGAGTTCAATACCCTTTGAATGCCGAAAAGTTTCATATTCTCTAATTTCTTCGAGTGTACAAACTAGACAGAGGCAAAGAAAAAAGTGGCCAACGAATTGAATGAGTGGCAATGGCAGTAAAAACGGAAAATAAAATGCACATTAGCCAAAGCCAAAGGCGCACAACCGCCGCAAGCGGACCAAAAAAAAAGGAAAAAGAAGAAGAATAGGTTAGGAAAAACTGAAAAAAGAGAGAGAGAAAGAGAGAAAGGAAGAGAAAAAAGAAAACCGAAAAGGAAGGAAATTGTTACGTCGCTTTCTGGAGGAGGTAGCTGATGGAGGTGAGTTGGTGTAGGTGCGGATGAGGAGCAAGAGCAAAAGCAAATCGAAATAAATAAATAAAATCAAATGTTCTGTGCACGAAAAACTTTCAGCTTTCAGTAGTGGCTTGAACACTGAAGTTGGTTTAGGTAAACGGCGTCGCCGTAGTCGTCCTCATTCTCATTCTCATCCTCATCGTCATCGTCTTCGTCTTCATCGTCGCCGTTGCCGTTGCCGTCTTTGGGAGTACTGAAATTACATCTTATGAGCGTCTGGAGGTTACGCTTTGGGAGCGTATACGGTACGTATACGTAACGCAACGCAACGGGCGAATGGCGAACGGCAAACGGAAACGGAAACAAAGCGATAAACTTTTGTTAGTGCTATATATATACATATATATATGTATATATATATATGATATGTATGTGTGTTTGTGTGCAAGAAGCTTCAAGCCAATCCACACTTTGGGACCCGCGAGAGCATAAAAGTGTAAAAGTGCGAGAGACTTGTAGGTTGAGACAAAAAAGTGGGAGCACGGGAAAGAAGGGCGGGGGACGGAAAAGAAAGAAGGCCACCGCCTGGAAGAGCTGTTGCCCAAGACAAAAGCAAAATATTTCCAAACGGAAGCAGCGTGTAAATGTCGGCTAACACTTGGCTGAGTTTCCTGGCCAAGAATCAAACACTCAAACACTTTACCCATACAAATACATATACACATACTTTCTTGTGTGTGTGTGTGTGTCTGTATGCAATGCCAAGTTCATTTTTGTTCCAACTGATTTATGAGATTTCGATAGTCGCCAAACTGTAATGCAATTTGCTTTAATTTTTTAGCCAATGCCAAACGAAGACTGATTGAGTTCAAATCCAATATAGAAAATCAATGGCTAACAAGCAAAACGCAAACGCAAAAGAAAACAAACCAAGAAAAGCGTAAAACTTTATCGCAAGAACTGGGCGTGGAGGGGAGGCGGCAACGGCGACGGCAACGGCAACGAAAAGAAAAAATTCTCTTAATTTTCCACAACACAGAAGACGTGACACATTTTCGCGTGGTCAACACGGAGAAGAGACGAAACTCTTCTGCAACTTCAATTTTATAGGACAAGGACACGACGACGACGACGACGACGACGACGACGACGATGGGCCAAGCAGAAGTATCCCATTCGCTGGGCGAGTGGCTCATTTGCTGACCGTTTGTTGCCTTCATGAGATTTTCCGCTTAAAAACTAATTTCACTTTGGCAATTTTGCTTTTCACACGCAACATGGACAAATTGCAGATAGATTAATTGGATATCTCCCCCCCCCAAAAAAAAAAAAAAATATATAATCTGACTTAGGTTTAAATGCGTGGCCAACTAAATTGACATGAATTACTTTTGAATGATTACTTAAACTATAAATAAACGAATAACTTTTCGGCTAATAAACAAAATCTCTTATTTAAATCACGTTACAATGCCAAGCCACTTGAGTAATTAGTCAAATCACCTTGTTTTGGAAACCTATTCATTATTCCAATGCTAATTGCTGTACCAAGTGTAGAATAGGAATAGGAAAAACTATCTTTACTGTGTGGTAAATTCTTTTTGCTTACTTACTTCTTTTGCTCGAATTGCTAAAAATATAAAAGCTGTCAGTCGCATGGCCATGAGAAAAGCAAGAGAACCCCCCCCCCCCCCCCAAAAAAAATGTCATTTTGACTAAATACACCTTTTGTCGTTTTGATTTATTGTTGTCCCAAAAGTATTTTGCATGTCTCACTCAAGTTGTCTGTATTTTCCTTTGCACCTCTCGCCCTCTGCGTCTGTGTGTGCTTGATTTGTTTAAACAAATGTCCAGTAGAATCGGTTTCATTTGCCTGGCTGTCTTCTACATATCAGCTGGCGAACCGAAATACCGCCTCTTTGGCGTCTTCTAGTGTTTGGCCCCTCTTTTGTTAGTACCTTGTCACATGAGAGAGTGTGTGTGTGTGTGTGTTTGTGTGTGTGTTTTTGTGTGTTTGTCGTCCACTTGTCATGTCACTCAGCATCATTGTCATGCCAGACAATGGCAACCCGGTCAACCAGTCGTCAATCTGTTACTCCTTCGCCTTTAACATTCTTTCATCCTTTGCCCATGCTTACCTGCTTACCTTTCGCTTCCTTTCTATTTCTATCTCCATTTTCTTTTCTAAACAATTTCATTTACATTTCAATGTCTTTTCTACTATGCTTTCTCTCTCTCTTTCTTTTATCTCTTTCAGTTTCGCTGACATTCTAAATTTACCGTTACAAATCAATTGTCAAGTTATGGCCATGACAAGTCCTTTGAGTCTTAGACCAACTCCTCTGCTTGCTGCTACTTTTACTTCTGCCATTTCTCATACTTTTGTGCGTGTCAATGTGTTGATATCCTTGAAGTGGCGCCCCGTTTTGAAATCAACATTATGTTGAGATATTTTATGCCCAATTTATGTTAATTTTTCTTTTTTTTTTTTTTTGCTACTGCCATCTTTTGGTTGCCCACAGTTTAGCCATAAAAAAAGTTCTACAAATGTCTCAAAGATCCGACCTCAAAATATCCTGCACATAAATAAGTTTAGACTTGTTAATAAGAAACTAAAAATAGTTTGGTCTCCGATTTGCCTAAATGTCACTCTCTGTCCGTAGCTCTTTTAATCACATCCTTCATCTATGTGGGTCATCGTCGAATGACCCTTCAATTGAGTTCGATTGAGTTCAACTTTTTGTTGGCTAGCCAGCAAAAGATATTCGAGAAGGACATTACGTTCTGCTAAACGAGAGGTCGATGATTCTTCGATTACTTCGTTTGTAACTAATCAAGATTATATAAAAATTATGAAGAGTTTTTTCACTCCGAGTTGGTGAAAGTAATGAAAGTTTTCTGTAAATCTTCAAGCCTTTTAACTAAGGGAAAAGCCCTTATATACCCTCATCATTCTTTAGCCTACAGGGTATATAAAATCGAAATCAAGCATATATTTTATTATGCCCCAAGTTTTGGATATTTATGTGCGATTTTTTTCTCATTGAGCTAGAAATCGTTTAGCCATCGCATGGTTATACATATATATATATATATATCTGCTATATATACATATATAAACTATGTATACTTGTGTGTACGTGCTGTGGCAAACTTTTTGGGGTTCATTACACACACATGCACACATAAAAAGAGAAAATAGAGAGAGGGTGAGGGGTTGAGTGTGTGTCTCTCTCTTTGTGTGTGTGTGTGGTTGTTAACATTTTGACAGCCAAAGTAAAAGGATTTAAGTTGTCAGCGCATACTTTTGGCCATTTTATTTGTATTTTGTGTGTCTGTGTGTGTGGGATTCGATTGTTGTTGTTGTTCCTGTTGTTGCTTATTAACATATTGTTTGCTGTTTTTCCTCATGTCGCGCCATTGACAATTCATTTGTGTTATCACACACACACACACACACACTTACATATGAAGGCTTAGCGGGCCAAACAACAAAAACAAAAAAAATAAACCCAAACAAGCCAAACTGTCAAAATTGGACACAGAAATGTTTATGTTTAGGCCAGCGAAATGTGTTTGCAGAGATTTTCTCATGTTGATAGCAGAAAGTGACAGTTGGAGCTAAAAAACAAAAAAACAACAATAACAGTTAGCAAATTTAACTAAACTGTCTCCAAATCTATACTTTTTGCAAGTCGAATCAATTTCAAAATATTTGCTAGTCCTTCTACATGACAACTTGATAGAAACCATGTCTAAAATAAATGCAAAGTAAAGTAAATTAGATAAGGTGAAAGAATTTGGAAGATACAGTCAAATTTAAAAAATTGATTAAAATTAAAAGCTGGAAAGGGACTAAGAAAGCAAACGAAAGACATTGAAAACAAAACTACATACATATATTTGATACATTCTTAGTACTAAATTTCCATTTTATACATTGTATTCTTTTGAAGCTTGAACATATCTGAAGAAAACTTCCGAAATTGAAATTTTAAACTCACACGATTTAGCTTTTAGCTGGTTCAATATTGGGGGGGTGAATCTGTTTTAAAACTTTAGACGAAATTAAATTAGTTTTGAGAATTCAAAGTTAATGTTTTGATATTCAATTCGAAGAGTGACAAAAATTTGTTGAACAGGTGTTTTCTTTTTCCCACCAAGAATCTTAAAATGTCTCGTTAAGATAGTTGGGCACGTATCAGTTTGAGTGCGGCAAATGCAGGATTTGTTTTGGATATATTTTGCGACAAAACTGTGAAAGTCAAACAAATTGCAGAAATCCTTAACATGTTAGACCGAGACAAAGATGAAAGTGCATAGAATAAGAAGACAATTAAGGCTCGTCTTCGTTTTAGATAAATCTTAAAGCAGATTTCATGGAATTTAAAATGTTAAACATTTACCAGGACAACCGCAGATGTTATTATTGTAACTACATTATCTTATTTATCATATTTATTAACCACTTTTAAACGAAAAAAAAAACATTGGCTGAAAATTTTTCCCAAATGACATATTCCCTCAAAATCTTAAAAAATGAGTAGCTCAATATTTGAATTATGAGTGGAAAACAATTTTTTCACTTAAAATTAACGTTTTTTAAAAAAAAAGTAAAATCATAGAAAAAAGGACCCATTTGCTGTATCAAAATTAGAGCCCAATTTCATTTAATCATCTCTTAATTTCCCAATTTTAAAATAATCCGAAACAGTTGCGAAATGGTGGAAAAACGGCCTCCATTTGCCTAAGTTTTCTGGCATTATTCTGTTGGAAAATCGTTGCTTTCTAACGAAATTTCCTTAAAAATGTCCAAAATCGGAACATACTCGTTACTGTTCATTCGGCTCTTTACAAACTTCACTTCAATCCAAATTATGACGGAGTCACCTCCGAAGTTTCTCTTAAAAAAAACATAGGATCCTTTCTCAAATTTTTAATTACACTTCGACTTCTTTTAAAGTTTCCTAAAAATACTCGAAATAGACTCTCCAGACTCCAATAGTGAGAAAAAAAATTTGTTTCAAAGCTTAAAGCTGATGGTTGGCTTATAAATATGATAAGCACTGTAGTTGACAACTGAATTGCTTTAAGAGATATTCGTAGTATTTTTTTCTACACGATTGCTTTCTTTTTATTGTTTTTTGAAGTCATAGACTCTTAGTCCTGGGACTTGGCTATACATAAATTGTGGCCCAGTTGCATGCAACCTACTTTATTTAACGGTTTTGCCGTTTTATTTTGCTGACCCGCATTGACATTGCCTTTTAGTTGACTGCCTTTGCTGCTGCTGCTGTTGCTGTTGCTGTTGCTGATGTTGAAGCACCTAGAAAAATGCCCGTTTTTCCCCCCCAATGCCATCAACATCATCGTCATCATCTACTACCCTACGTCATACAGATTCTAGCCATAATTTAGTGCTCTGTAGTTGAGTTTCAGTTTCGTAAAAGCTGCTTTACCTATTTAGCATAATTTCCGTTATTTTCTTTGCTGTTGCTGACGTCGCGTAGCCTTAGCAACGTCAACAGCAACAGCAACAGCGACAGCAACAGCGACAGCAGCGACAACGACAACGACGACAACGTCGAGGACGTTGGCAATGGCAGCAGTATGTCCTTTAGCCTGCGGTGCATTTTGGCCACTTTTGTGCATCTCCAATCCTCACTTGCTTTTCTCCCTCTCCGTTTCCCACTTATAGCAGCTTTTATTTGGACATTAGCTTGGCTGCTTAACATTTTTTGCCCAGCTTACGTATATCGCAGATGATGATGATGATGGGAGATGAGGGCAGGTAAGGGTAAGCTCAGGTGAGTGGTTTGTAGTTTTTGCTTAAATTTGCGTACAGTCTGCTGTTGACATAGTTAAACGCTTCTCTTGCACATTTATTATGCGTATTTATTGTTGCATTCTGACCGCAGTTTGTTTAAACTTTGTTCGGGCCTCTTCAGGCCGAAAAATGTCTTTGATAACTCAATTAAGGCACTTTTTTTTGGATATGACCCTCCTCCTCATGGTGTGTGTGTGTGTGTGTGTGTGTGCTCAGGTGTGTGTACAAGTTTATGAACTTTAGAACGGAAAGTGCATAGAACATAGACATCCTCCATGTTAGGCAAACACGCAACGCATTTTCGCACTCACGCAAATTACCAAATAAGCGACGTGCGAATTTGCCTGTGTGTTTGTATTTCCATACACCACATACACTCGCATATACATATATACATCTAATTGTGTGTGTGTGTGCGTGTGTGTCTGCGTGTCTGCCCAGTTTCGTTGAAAGTTTACCTTTTGGTTTTTGGTGCAAATTTGATTTGGTTACCAACCATGCGCCCGTTGAGTTTTGCGGAACTTTAACTTGCATTTTCCATGATTTTCGGCACTGCCAACCGAAGTCTTGCATGTATGTGTGTGTGTGTGTGTGTGTGTGTGTGTGCCTTCTCAGGTACATAGTTAATTTGCACAACAATGCTGCTGCAGCTACAGCTGGTGTGTTACTGCTGCTGGTGTTGATGTTGCTGCTGTTTCGGTTGCTGCTGCTGCTGCTGTTGCTGATGTTGGTGGCGGCGATGGCGGTGACGGTGTTTCCATATTATGCTCGCATCTCTTGCCATTAAATGCAGCAAAAGCTCACCACGGTCGGAGACTGCTAACAGCTACTAAAAACTCAATTATCAGTTAACTGATTTTCCGCTACATGGCAGGTAAAAACGGCCCTAGGCGATAATTTAAAATTCAAGTAAAAGTATTAAGAATGACGTTTACATTTTACGTATTTCTTATGGAGAGAAGCATAAAGATAATGTTTTTGGACATTCTTTCCATCGTTTATAGCCTCCAGCAGCACTTGTTTACCTTTCTTTTTTTTTATCATCTTTTCATTTAGTCGTTTCTATTAGTTTAAATTACTTTTTGGTAACCTTTTTGCTTGGTTTTACTTATCTAGAAGCAATCGTGTTTTCTTTAGTGTTTGATCAACTAGTCTCTTAGCTATTTAAGGTACACTCCTTATTAAAGCTTCTTGTTGCTGCAGGCAGAACATTCTTTAAAACCCAATCGATCAGTCAAAAATTATATTCCATACCGAATTCCTCCACAAATGACATTTGTGTTAGCAATAAAATGTGTTTTTTTAGAGATTTCGGGAGAATTGAGGTCTGAGGTCCAATGAATAGAAGCATTTTGCACTCTAATCCCGGTCAGGGATTCTTTGTATTCATTGCATTCTCTTACCTTATTTGTAAAAAGATCCTTTGTATTTCTAATTTTGGTTTTCTTTCTTATTTGTCTCTGCCTACGATAACAATTCTTCATCTTCTTTGCTTTATTTATCTTTTCTATTTGATTACTTTCAAGGATTTCCTACCTACTTCAGATGTCTCTTTGATTATTTGCATATAAATGCTTTATGTTTGCCTTGCTTCCTGCTTTTAGCATCTTTCTTTTTGCTTGGTTACTTTTAAATTTTCTTTTAGTATGACTTGCTTTCTGCTTCACCCAGTTTTTGTAGGTAATATGTTTGGCATTAGTCCTCAAACACATTGCATATATATGAGAACATTCATTTTTACCTTAACCTAGGGCAACTTTTTTATTATGGTTTGGCCTAAAGATGCCTTTAATGAATTTTCCGGGGAACTATCATCAGTTAGCACATCTGGTTGCAGCTCAACCTTTGCAGCATATACCGTATAATTGTGAATTAGCGTCCGTTCCCTGCCCGTAGGATAAGTAGTTAGCACTCAATCTCCGACTCTTCTCTTCCTGCTGACTTCCCTTTAATCCATCAAATTTATGCACATCAGAATAGACAAAGTTTTTGTGGGCGACTGCTAGTCGAGTTAACTGATGTGCAGTAAAGTACTAGAGGAGAAGGAGAAGGAGGAGAAGGAGACGAAGGGAATATGCGCTCGAGGCCGATATGCAATTTCATTTCAAATTCATATACCAAAAACTTTTCGCCTGCATGCTAAACTAAAATTCAAACAAAAGGCGCCTTTAAATCGCTATTAAAACTCACTCATAGCCCTCAAAACTGACCCACATGCGGCAGCATCCAGCATAAACTAAACTCCCAAAAAAGCTCACCCACATGGCCAATATGTTTGCCTGTAAGTTGCTGCTGGTGGAGCAACAGCAGCAACACCCAGCAGCAGCAGCAGCAGTAGTCGTAGCGGCAGCAAGCATATTTTGGCAACATTTTGTGTGTGCTGGCATTAATTTATGCAAATAGTTGGAAAAATATTAATGGCCGCCAGCAGCTGTGCTAGGGGATCCATTGGGGAGCATTGAAAAGGGTTAAGGGGACGGGCCAAAAGGAAGGATGCAGGACTTATGAAAGTTCAAACAGTAAATTGAACGGCAACAGCAGCAGCAACAGTTTGGCAGTTTTGCGACATTTGAATTAAATATTTATGTCTTTAAAAAAGTTAAACAATTTCCGTTACATTATGGCACATAAAAGCCAATAAGCCGCCAAGGGCTAACGCTCCAATAACACACCCATCCGCATCCGCATCCGCATCCGCACCCCCCATCCGCAAGCCGCTCTCTCATGCATTTGAGAAATATGTAAACAAAATGGCGCACAAGAAATCAACTTGTTCAACTTCCAACTTATGGCGCACTTCCGCCCAACAAAATACATAGTCAAACACATTTTATTTCATTTCATTTCAGTTCAGATTGGTCTGGTTCGCTCTGCTCCGCTTTGGTCTGTTCTGTTCTGTTCTGTTCTGGTCTGGTCAAAGAGCAGTCCGAGAATTAAAATGAAACACAAACGGAAATGCTACAGAAATCAACCAACTGGCATAAACTTTTTGACCCTTCTCCCATCAACCACCCCCACTCTCCCTCCAGCCATTCAGTTAGTTTTTCTTTGTTATGATGTTGGCTCGACCAAATCAAGTAAAAAATTTTATTAGTAGCTTTTATATATGTCGACTTTCGAGTTACCCAGTAAGCAAGGAACACATGTCTTCAAATTTCTTAAAAGAGTCGCCATCAATCAGTCTTCAGTTATCAAATCTGATTCAAAACAACTTGATGAAGGTTCAGAAATCTGTGTGAAAGAATTTATTTAAGTTAAATTTCTCCCCTCTGCAAGTTACATACATTTACTTGATATCAGCATACCCTTTCTCCTGAAAAGTTACAGGGTATACCCGCGTTCGACTGCGGAAAACGAAAATTGTTCCTTGCGCCTTGCTCTGCTCCCTGCCCCTTGAAAAGAATTTCAGAAACTATTGAGCATTTGATGGCCAATAATCAAGGCCAACAGTCAACTACTACGACTAATGGCTTCATTAAGGCGCAACGCTTGAAATGGTCAGTGAAAATATTTCTATTTTCGGCTAAGATTTTTGCCGTTCTATGCTTGGCCAGTTTGCTGTTGCCAAAATTTGTTAGTTTCTACCACAAGTGCTTAAATATGAATGCCATAGAAAATTCCATTGATTTGTTGAATCACTTTTTCCAAAAAAAAAAAAAAAACAATCCAAAAACTACTCATATATCCCATATGGTAAATAAAGAAAATATGCACAAATCTACCATTTCTCTCTCTCTCTCTCTCTCTCTCTCTCTCTCTCTCTCTCTCTTGCTCTTCATGTATATTGTATTTAGTTTTATTATACAAACAAAAAGTTACACAAAAATTGAGTGCAATTGGCTGGGCACAAAACAATTTATATTTGGTATGCACAAAAAATCCAATATTTGGTTGACCCAAAGCGAAAGTAATGGAAAAGAATTTGTTTCATTTTGTTCGTTTGGTCTCGTTTTGGTCGTTTTTATTGATGACTTGATGGGATTTAAATGAAGCATTGATATCAGTTTTAAACAACCCAAAAACCAACCAATAGAAATGGATTAGATGAAACAGAAAAAAAAAAAATGTTTGTAATTTTGCACATAAGTCAATTTAAGTTTGTAATTGCAATTGATATTCACAAAAAACCAGAGATATACAAAATAGTACATTTTTGTGCACTAAAAATGGCAATTACATTGAGTTAGAGAATTATTTCAATGCCGTTTGAGGTGTTATCTTTGATTTACAGTTTTAAATATAATATTTATTTGTTATTATTTACCATTAAATTGTTTTTGTTTTCTATTATTCCAATTAAAACTAATGAGCAAATCTATGTTTAGCTTAAATTGTAATGGGTAATAGGTAAAAAGGTGTTAATTATTCATATATACACCCAGACCTCGCTTTGCGTCGGACGCAAACAAAAAACCACGCAAAGAGAATCGGAATTTTCTATACCAAACCATGTAAAGATCGTAGATAGGTTCCAGGGTTACGAAAATACTTTCTTTTTTAAAATAAGTGCATTTTTTAAAGAGCATTGGTAATACAAAATTTTATATTATACCTCCAACAGAAAAAAAGATTTCCGTAGTAAATTTAAACAAAATAATTTGGTTAATTTGGTTAATTTGGTTAAAGTTTATGAAAAATTAAGAAAATTAAAGATTAATATTCAAACACTGTCTGAGTCCAAGTCTATTGTCATAATTCGCTTTTCTCTTGCTAAAAATTTGTCCAATATTTGCTGAACATAAATTTTTTAAAATAAATTTCCTTGTAGCAAGTGATATTTCCCCAAAAAATGGTGCCATCTCAAAGATAGGTATCAAATTAGCCACATTTGGCCTGCAAAGAAATGATTTTTGTTGCACAAATTTTCCGAAATGTCTCCAAATTCTGCCATTTCGAAACTCCTTAAAGAGTTTGCTGACACGCCAACAATTATTTATACTTATATGACATATTGATAACTTTATTCAGAGCCTTTGATTAGGTTAAGGGAAATCTTAAATCTTGATTTACAGTCTACGTTCGTGACTTTATTAATTTATTTGCATTTGCTGAACTTTAAAAACTTTTAATTTGCTGTTTTTACAGGTTTCATATTGTGTGGTAACAAATTTCTTTACACATGTTGAAGCCTTATGAATTACTTTAGTAATTTGCAATTTTAATTAACAATTTTTGTGAACAAAAAAAGATAGAGTTAGCAAATCTTAAACTTTGGTTTTGCTGCATTTAATATAAAAATGCATTTTTTTTTTAGTTTTTCTTTCAATCTCTTTTTGTCTGTTTTGGACATTAGAGTCCAATTGTTTGACCCACAGCTGATTAAAAGATACTCCAATTATTATTGGCAATCATGATAAGTTTAAACTTTTCATTTATTTAGTATTTGCCATCAATTACCTGATGCTATAGCTGCTGCTGCTGGTAGTAGTCTCGCGAAATGTCCGAATATCGATTTCACATTCTCTTTGTGTTCGCCAATCGAGTGGAAAACACAAAATACCGACCAGCAGGAGCAGGAGCAGCAGCAGCAGGGCCAGCTTGATTTTTGGCTACTACCATTTTGTATATACATACATACATATATATATATATATATATATGTATATATTAAAAACACACTCGTTATATATCATATAGCACATATATCTCAATTCACATTCAATGGACATGAATGGCGGCATTCAGTCAGCCAGTCAGTCAGCCAGACAACGTTCCTGCCAGCATTTGATGTTTGTTTTGGGCTCTCTCTCTCTCTCTCTCTGCACATCAAAGTAACTGAAAAATGACATGTGCTCGCGAGTTCGAGAGTTCGGCGGGTCTTAAAAGCTCAATGAGCAAAAATTGTTTGATTTTGTCTATCCAGTAACAGTTTGTTTGGCAGCTATCCCATACTCATACTCCATGTTACTCAATGTCCTTGTCATCGCCCTCTTGCTTGTCCACCTAAATACATTTGATTTTATTTGCCTTTCATGCGAACATAAGCTGCAAGGCTCTGTCTGGCTGGCTGACTGTCTGACAGCCCGTTTGTTTATATCGCCGTTGACATTCTAAAATAATTTCGCTTTGGCAAGGTTTGTCCAGGACTGGGCATGGGCATGGTGGGGGAGGGGCCTGTGTAACCATAAAAATGTTTCTCGTTTTTTTGGCAACTGGCATTAGCAATAAAATCTACATATTTGCCGCATGGTCTCAACTCGAAACAATTTTCCATTCTCGCATGAAACTACATATGCACTCTCTTTATATTTTAATTGCAGATGAGTATTCAACTAAACAAATTTCCGAAAACACGAAACTAAAAAATATATCATCAATAAAGTTTGTTAAGAACTCGAAAAACAATTTGTTTACCTTAAATTTTGTGATTTAATTTATTTACTTTAAGCTGATTAATCTTTAAAAGTGTTTTTCAACTTATTTGGAAGAATCCATCTTTAAAGTTTTGCATTGGAAAGTCATCATAATTGATCCAAGTTTAAAGCATCAGCAAACAAATTTTCATAGTTATCATTAGTTATGAAGATTTTTTTTACCATAAATTTCTAGATTGTCTTCTAGAGATTTTTACCACAATTTAAAATTATCAATAAGGAAGTTTCCATTTAAGTTAAGCGTTTCAGATTTGAAATATTTGACAAAAATATCTTTAAAAATTCAATTGAATCTTAGGAAACTTTAAACTATATTTTCTTTGGTAAACGTTCCTATAAAGGTCTTTTTTTAAACGCTCAAATTGTGGGAGTGGGGTGGGTATTCTAGGTAAAAAGAGATACGGGCACACTAACCAAAAGCTAACAAAATTAAATCTGAGATTGAACGAACAATCCTGAGGGAATTTTTTCGAAAGGAAAACCAAGTTACATTTTGGAAACTCACATTCAGAAGAGAAAATTTTTGGCTTGGCTTATAGAGATCGGCTAAGATTAACAGCCAAGTAAAACTATGCATGCGAAATCAAAAAATAACTCGACCGAGACTGACAATAATGATATACGAGATATTTACGATCACCTATAGAATTTTACAGAATTTATTTGTTCAAATTCTAGCATTCATTCATAACTGAGAATCCTAATAGTTGAATGAACTGATTAGCTATTGTCATATTAATTTACATTAGAAGAGATCTAAATATGCTTTGTTAGAATTTCATATCAAACATATTAAGAAATAGTTCGATTCTTCTGCTTTGATGTGAATGAAGACGAAAGAAGTTCTCATATAAGTTTACCTTTTTTTTTTAATGAGAACTTCTTTGACCCCAACTTAAGTTGTCTATATTGATAGCATTCCTATATGAAATTAGTTTGAATAATAAATGAAATTTGGTTTTTTACTTACCACATGCATGAGTCTAGCTAATTGGCAACCACATTTCAAAAACTCTCTTCAAAATCTACAAAGAAACAAAAAGTGAAATATGTATAAGAAAGTGAACAAAGTTTTTGTCTGAATGAATAACTAAATTAATTCTGTGGTGTGTCTGAAAATATTGTACAAGTGAGCACATGGGGCTAATTAAGAGTCCATATCAATGAGTTTAAGTCGAGCACGTGTCAATCGTAGTCAGTTTGCCTGCCCCTCCCCCTCTGTCGCTCTCTCTCTCTCTCTCTCTGTGCCACTCTATGCCAAGTCAATTAAATTTTAATTGAGACACTTTCGAGCCTAAGGAAATGCGATTTTAGCAGGCGTTGCTAATTGAAGTGTGTATGGAAAAAAGAAATGGTCAAAACATAATAATGACATTAACATTGCCATGCCAAATGACAAAATAAAAAAGAAAAAAGAATATCGAATCAAATGTCATGACTTCCAAAATGAAAGCGTCAAATGTATTATTTAAAATTCCATCGAGGTACCAATAAAAAAAAAATAAAAAAAACCGCCAGTGACAAAATGCGCAAAATACAACATACAAAGAAAAAAAAAAAGAAAATTTCAGTACAATTCAAATAATCGTGGCCTGAGTGAAGTTTGAAGTCGACGGGGAGGAGACCAAAGATTGATTTCAAGCAAAAAGTAAAAAAAAAAAGTATACAATAAAATGCGAAGAGTAACGAAGAGAATTACAAAAAAGAGACAGTCTGTCAGTTGCTGTTGCTGTTGCTGTTGCTGGTGTTCTTGGCCAAATGTTTAAAAAGAGAAGAGGATGGGGCCCACACACACACACACACACACACAAACACACACACATATATACACCAAATACCTGACAACACACCGAACAAGCATCTGGACAAGCTGTTCTTCTGAATGTAGGTCACCCGTATAGGTAGCTTTCAATTTTTATAACGTTAACCAAAACCCAAACCAAACCAAACCAAAAACCATCAGCAGCAACAACAACAACTACAACATCATCATCATCATCTTCATCTTCAAATCTGTTGCCGCTGCTTCTGCTGCTGCTGGTGGTTTAGTTTCTGTCTCTCTTCTTCTTAAAGTGCTTACTCTGGAGATGTTCTTATTCCTGTTCTCTTTTCCCATACCCTATGCACTTGCGTGGGTATATGAATTTATTGAACCACTTTAACTTGACAGATGAAAGTGATTGCCGTCTTAGGAATTTTTTCTATATTAATTGAACAGAGAAGATATTGTCCGCCGTTTTAAGGAATCTTTTATATATACTTTAATCAGGCAATGAGGTGGGTTTCTGTCTGTCTGCTTGCCTATCATCCAGCTGATCGAGTAGATCTTCGTTATATAGTAATCAACTAACTAATTTACGATCATCTTAAGTCGTAGACTGTGGCTTTTTATTTTGATATTTACAAGTCCATGTCAATCTTCCAAAGAGGAATGTGTAGAATGGATTATCTAAGATAATAAATCTTAGGAGTTTACCTATAATGATAGGAGACAGCCATAAAAAAAGTCAGGATTATCTTGGCAGTTGGTGACACTTTCTTGAAGTCGGGATAAAGATCTGACTTAATTTCATATGCATCCCTCTTCCTTACCAACTTTTTTTTTTACTTATTTCGAAACTCTGTCACTTTAACAGTTCGTAAGGACCACTTCCCTTGGCGAATAATGGCCATGTATTCTATTAAGATTCTACGTTAACATCTAAAGAATTTCTTGCTTAATAGTTGCGCCTTTGCGCTATAAAAAAGTAATGAAAGCAATTTCGAATTCTTCTTAAAGCAATAGAATTAAAGGTATTTTGTAGTCGATGCCCTAAATAAAGATTTTGAATGTTTGTTTGATGCCTGCAACTGGTGCATCACCAAAAATCTTCATTGAGTTGTGTCTTGTTGCTAATTGCCATACTTGGCCATATGTAAGCATGTGTTTCTGTGTTTGTGTGAGTTGGCTCTTAAGTGCCGGCACTCTGGTCTCTAAGCGCGTTAAAATACACTACAGATAACAACAAGAGCAGCAACAACAACATGCCAGAGCTGACCGTTGTTGAACAATCACTCTTGAGTCTTGTTGAATGGCCTGGAGAAGAAGAGAGAAGTAGGAGGGGGAGGAGGAGGAGGAGGAGGAAGCAAACAAAAGCTTTATAAAAACACAAATATGCCAATAACCTATTGATGTGTTCGATACGCTTTTTATTATAGCCATTGTGAGTGTGCGTGAGTGGTTGTGGCTGACTCTCTGTGTGTGTGTGTGTGTTTGTTTATATTGATATTCTACAGCGGCAAAAATGAAAGTTGCTCGGTTAGATAGATAGGAAACCAACACAACAACCACAAAAAAAAAAAGAAGCTAACAAGAGATTTTCATGTCTTGGTCACGCACAAAAAAAAAAAAGAGAAGCAGAAACACTTGATACCCAAGTCCGACTTAGGTGAAAAGAAGTTAATGCCGAAAAATTGCAATATCATGTTGCCTGCCGGTCTCTGCTGCTGCTGCTGCTGCTGCTGCTGCCGTGTGTTAATGAAGGCGGCTATAGCTGTGGACAACCTACTGACACTTTGACCGATTTTTCGCATACTAAATATAGTAATTTTGTCATTATAGTTTATTATGGTGAAGGCCTTTCGCCTGGCTATTAAGCCAACAACAGCGAATACATAGATGTTGTCTGCTTTTGGCCAGTCATAAATCTATACAATTTGTGCTCATTTCTTCTATCTTCTGTCTGCGAAAAATGCATTCTTTAATAACCGAATGCTTTAATTAGTCATATTAGAGTCTCATATAAATGAAGTATGGTAATTTAATTGAAATTTCTCAGAAATATTTACTTATACTTTCATAAGTGTTAATTGAATCTGCTACCAATTCGTGGGGAAACTTTCTTGACCCATATTCTAGCACTGCTTTTATTTTCCTTTGTTCGAGTTGGTGCTAAACTATTTTTTAGACAGAGTTAAACTGGTTCTTGTGCTAAGTATATGCAAATAGTATTAGTCAGCTTGTCTTTTTTTTTTGGTGTCTTCTTTTCCTCATTTATTTCGGTCAAAGTTATTAACGAAATTATCATCGATTTGTTTAACTATGAATTAAAATAACAATCAAATGCAATTGCAATTGTACAAGCCATTCATGTCTCTTCGTTTGTATGTATGTAGACCCAATTTTGTGTTCATTAGCCATAAAATTACCAAAACACACACTTATATATTAGTCATGCGTATAATTGAGATGACTTCAGACGATCATAATGACGACGACCTTAAACCATAAGGTCATAAATAGAGCATTAATTGCGGTCATATGCAAGTCTCAAAATAAGTTAACTTAACTTCCAACTACTTACAACTTGACCAAACATCAATAGCTTCAGCTTAATGTGGCGCAACAAAAGTTTCGACTGAACTTTGTGTTATATGGAAAGGAGAAACATAAATAAGCAAGTAAAATATGAGAATTTTTTCAGCTTTTAGTTGGCTAAATACACTTGGGAAAAAAACAAAAATTATAATAGAAATCGAAGGATAGAGAGATCATTTTAATAGCAAGCTAAGAGAGAAAGAACTATTCCCTGTTTCAAGTTTATCTAGCTAAAATGAGCAAGAAAGAAGACCTGTAAACCTGTAACTGGTTAGAATTAGAAGTTGAATCCTTCAGCGAAGTATTAAAACTACAAAATAACATTAGCGGAGCAAATATTACAATTTTGTTCAGTGTAAATAAGTGGAAAGATGAGAGTTTTACATTTTCGCATGGTACTTAGGAATGTTGTTCAGCAACCACCCAACTAGCCACCCACCCACCACTCCATGGTCCATTCTAAGTGCCTTACACTTTGCGGCTTTCATGAATTCCATTTCTCCCCATCTACTTTCTTTTGCTTTCGCTGCTTCTCCAAGACCAAGTCAAAGTGCAATAAATCATAATTTGCTACTTTTTCTAATGGATTATGGACAGAGAGAGGGAGACACACACAGAGAAATAAAGGGACAGAGGGGGCGTGAAGGAAAGAGTAACAATATAAGTGGAATGGATACTTCTAGCATATTGTTCTTTCAAAGAAGAAAAAAAAAAAAAACTACTTAAGTGCTCCTGTTGGTCAGTGGCAATAAATGCATCTTTACAATGAATTAATCATGCCAACGGGTTTTCCCTATCAAAGCAAATGAAATGGTTAATTAATGTTCACTATGCTATTTTATTGATTAATTGCACATAAATAAAATGAGTATATATACATAAAAATGTATTTATATATATATATATATTTGCCGGTCAATTGAACTTAAATGCAGTCTGAAGGCACTTGTGAAAGTGATTGCGTAAAAAATATTAAAAAATAAATAATAATAGTTATTATTATTTTTTTTTTTTTTCTTTGTGTTGTTTATTTTTGATTATTTTCATTGTCGTATATCACAAATAAATTAAATGTCATTTGTTTGGCAATGATCGAACCGACGAGGCAAGAAAAAAAACCCAACAACAACACATGATGAAATTGTTTTTTATTTTCCCCCATTTATTGTTAGTTGAATAAACCGCTTAATTAGGCTTAAAAACTAATGCAATTGCTGCCGTCATTCAAACTGATATTGATAGTGGCTAATGCTGAAGGTCATAAGGCCAAGTCATAAGCTTCCAACTCTCTAAATTGCCCTTTTCATATTCCTATTTTTTGCATACCGTGTGATTATCAAAGAAAGGAGTCTCTTAGTGGCCAAGAGAAATAGTCGAATATGGCTACCCTGGTTAATTCCAATTAGTTATTCGCCCTTCAAAAGTTAAATCAATCGTTTAACTGTTTCACCTGAACTATAACTATTTAAATCGTTTTGTTTATCCATTTTATCAGATATCGCCTTTGGGCACGAACCCTCTTAAAACTGAATGTCCTTAAAGAAACATCAAGAGGCAAGTTTTTTTTTTGTATTATGAATATTAATTTTTAATTGATTTTTAAGTTAGTTAACTAACAGCCATAAGATTTTTAGTTGGAAGTATCGAAACATCATTATTAGATTCATTTCGGTTGCTTTACATACAATTTTCATGTTGTCTGTCGATACCAAAGCAAAAACGATTTCTAGAATAAACTATAAGAAATGACAATTAAAATAAAAGATCGATTTAAATTGGACTTATTGATTAGGTTAATAACTAATTTAGTAGACAAGTTCCTCTTATTAAATTAATTTAATTTGCACCGAGCTAGACAGAGATATAGACCAATCTGGACTCTGAGTTTTTTTTTATCCATATGCACGGTATCTACAAAGTCGCCACTTTGATGTTTATATCTCATTTCTGGTTCTATTTGTACATATCTAACTCTCTGAAGTGCTATCATGTTTCCTGTCTATACAAAAAAAAAAAAAGGGAAAATGCTAACCAAGCATAAATAAATTCCCCAATGACCTATTAGCCCCTACTGGACCTGCCAAATGTGTCAAAAGTTCAAAGTCATGGGCCTACAATTTCCCAACCACTCACCCAAAGAGAGTGAAGCGCCAAAAAAAAAAAAAAAAAAAAAAATAGGAAAAAGGGTTAAACTGTTTGACAGACAGGCAAGACGAAAAATATTAACACAGATTCGCATGAATTATTTTAGGCATGCATATAGAAGTATGTACAAATATCTTTAAAAATACAACTGAAATGAAAATATTAGACAAAGGCCACGACATGTAAGAAAGGCAGATAGACAGGCAGAAAGACAGACAGACAGTTAGCAGGCAGAAAGGCAGATAGACATACACTATTCATGTCTTGAAATACATTTCAAATTCATTTGCCATGCAAAAGGCCAAAAGGAGAACATGGCCAACTTGGCAATGCACGCGAATTCGTCTAAGAACTTTGTCTAAGACTGCATCCTCCTTTAGTTGCTTTAGACAAATTCAATACATATAAATTAAATTAAAAATTCCTGAGCAGCAGAAACTGAGAAGCTGCCAACGAACAACAACAGCAAAAACAAAAAATGCTTATTAATAAATTTGCAATGAACAAAGTAAAATATTTCACTCCCATGATTTCACAAACTTTTGACTGGTTGGTTGGTTGGTGACGGTGTGGGGGAGAAAGATGACGCTGTTGCTGTTGCTGTTGCTGCTGGTGCACAGCGTCGACTAAAAGTTCCCATGACATGTGGCACGGTTGCCTCCGTATGTGTCTGTGTCTGATGTTTGCCTGATGCCAACAACATAGCCACAAGTCAACGTCAGCTTCTTTTCCTCATTTTTTTTTTTTTTTTTTGTTTTCCCACCCCCCTCTGCACTTTTCGTTGGTTGGTTTTCAGTGATGAGCGACTTCAGCGCGTCAAAAACTTAGATGCTTTCAAATTAACCTGAGCCCCAAAAACTCATTCAGTGTGCAACCGACAACAACAGCAGCAACACGAATCAGGTAACCAGGCAACCGACTTTCATTGGCTATCCCCTAGCGCCTCTTGACTGTTGCCAGTTGCCTGTCCTCCCCCACATATGGTGGGATGGCAAATGCAAATTTGTTAACAGTAAATTGTGCTGTAATAAGCCAAAAGAAGAAGAGGCTGACAAGTTTTGTTACTTTGATTAGCGGCAAAGCCAAAAATATAAAAATATAGAAACTAAGAGCAAAACAGAAAACATGGCTTACTTCAAGTGAAGACTTCTTGGCCTTATATAGCTTAGACTAGTTAAGATAACAACAATTGAACTACCTTAGTGATTGACCAAACAAAAAAAAAAATGGAAATAAAATCAATGAATAAATCTAAATTTCATTTGAGTTTTGAAAAAAAAAAAAATTCCGTTTTATCTTGCTGCAACTGACTTAAACATGAATTGCTCGAAGTGTGTGTGTGTGTGTGTGTGTGTGTGCTTAGTAATGGCTCTGTCTTCGATGTCAAAGCAATTTCCATTATCTTTGAGCCAAGTTAAATATTATGTTGAAGCAGCAGCGGCAACTACTTAAGTTGCAGTTGCACTTGCAGTTTGTCAGCCAAATGGAGCAACTTTTGCCTTGTGCTTAACTTCGACTTTGACTGCTGCTACAAGACGTAGCTACAAATTTTACTTTATGTTTTTTTTTTTTTTCTTTTTCTTCTTTTCTTTAATTAAATGCAATTGTATTTATTAGATACAGCAAGCCAGAATCAGAGCAAGAGAGAGAGAGAGATGGAGCAAGGCAACACAGACCCATTTTTAGAAGCCAAGCAAAAGGCTTGGCTTGGCTATGCTCGTGTCTGCCTCTGCCTCTGCCTCTGCCTCTTGGCTGTTGGCTGTTGGCCTGGCCATATAATTGGTGAAAATTTTGTATAATTATTATTAAGTGCTGCATTCTCGAAATGATGGAGAAGCAAACCAGAAGCGGCAGAGACACAGACAGAGACAGAGGCAGAGGCAACTCTTGCCCAAGTTTTGTTTGCATTCAAAGCTCCTTCTCTGTGTTCTTGGTTAAAGTTTATCATTTCAATATTTTATATGTTTGTTCGTTTAGTTTTTCGTTGCATTTCCAATGCCATAATAAGACAGCCAAAATCTAATTTGGTAATCGCATACTCTGCATATAAAACAATGTTGCATCTGCATCATTTGGAGTGGCATGTAATTAATTTGTGGCGCGCATTGTTGTTGACAGATGTTGCTGATGTTTCTGTTGCTGTTGCTGTTGCTGTTGCTACTGTTGACTCTATTTGTTAACTTGATTAATTAAAAATGCAACAGCTTTTAATGGGTATGGCGTGTGAGAAGAGATCATTTGCCATAAGTTTTGTTATGTGGCAAATTGTGATGTAATCCTAAGACATGTTTTCCATCTTGATTTGTTTTAATTTGCTCATCAAAACACAATCCTAATGACCTACATATAGGCATACATTTTTTTTTTTTTTATGTGGATTATGGTCCTATCTATATGTATATATAGATTTTAAATTTTCACACACACAATTTATTTGTGCAAGTCAGTCAAGAGAGAGAGAGAGAGAAAAAAAACGAAGAGAAGAAATCTCACCGTAGCAGCTAAGAAGTTTTCATGGCATGGCTCAAAAGCTAAAGCCAAAGTCTAGCTGGCTGACTGGCTGGCTGGCTGGCTGGCTGCTGCCTTATTTATTTAACCGCAACAGCAACCGCAATAAGAAGAACAACGGCAACTGTAAATGCAACTGCAACTGCAACTGCTGATGCTGGGAGTCTAATCTGCCGAGGCAGAGAGGCAAACGTAAAATGCTATTTAGAAAGTAACTCAAACTGTGTGGCTGCTGCTTTGCTAGGCTGTCAGCTTAAGTCAGTTGGCCAAGCTGAAAACTCAAGCTCCAACTACTTACATAGGCAGACGGACAAAGAGACAGAAAGACGGAAAGACAGTCAGACTTTAGAGAAGGGGTAGGCTCTCACACAGAGAGCTGAGAATGGGATTGGGAAGCCTAATGCTTGCATAAATATTCTACAGATTGCCGCCGCATTGTTTTATGCCTCTAATGGTTGATCTGCTGCTGCTGCTGTTGCTGCTGTTGCAAGCTAGTTTATAACCATATAGTTACTTATAACTATTCATTTGTTCGGTTTGAGTTAAGTTTTTAGTAGTTCATTAAAATCTTATTGCTGCCCCCAGCTACAGCTACAGCTACAGCCCCAGCCACTGCCACTGAATGTTGCCGCCGTTGGTGTTGCTGTTGTTGCTGTTGGCTGTTGGCTGTTTTCTTGGTTCTTGGTTTCATGTAAACTTGACCAAATGTAGCTAAGGCATTTCAACTTGTTTCCAGTTACATACACGTGTGTGTGTGTGTGTGTGTGTGTGTCAGTGTGTGTGTGGTACTTGTTTTTTTTGCTGTTGCATTTGTTGTTGTTGTTGTTGTTGTTAACTTTTTATGCTTCTGCTTTTGCCTCTCAGCTTGTTGTGTTCTGTTCTGCTTTGCTTTGACTCTTTGCTGCTGCTGCTCCTTTTCTTTAATTAAAGACAAGTTTTCATTTCATTCTTTCACTACCTATGTGTATGAGTGTGTGTGTTTGCCTTTTGCTTCTGATTTTTTATGGCCACCTTTTTTTTTTTTCTTTTTTTTTTGTATTATTTAACTATTTAACTTACAATGTTGCCAATTGACAAGAGGCAACCGCAACCGAATTGCAAACAGATTTAACTCAAAAGTCATCTACCTTTTGCAGCTTGAAATGAACTTCTCAAAAAACTTATTTACAAAACAGAAAAAAGACTAAAAGGCAAAACATTTTAATATTAACCAAAGTATTTTTTTTTTGATCAATTACAATGTTTGCAATGCAGAAAAATACTAGAACAAAAAAATCTACAAAATATTGAAAATTAAAATTACATCAATTAAATTATTTAGTGACTTTAATTCTTCTCTAAAGGCAAAGACTGCTGCATCTGTTTTTAAATTTTTATTTGTTTTATGTGCATTTATTAATGTTTATTCAATCACATCTTCCCTCGGAAATGGTGCTTTAAATAAATTTTTCTCTCTCTCTCTCTCTCAAAGGTATCGATTTCGTTTGTTTTTAAGTTAATTTAATAGTATTATTTGTTTATTTTCATTTGCTCGTTTGCTGCTGTTGGCTGCACAATTCAAAAAGGACACTCACACACACACACACACACACACACTGAGACACACAGCCACACAGACAAATTTACACACAAACAAAAACACTTTAATGCTTGTAAATATTTTCATAGTAATCCGCTTTGTCGACACTTGGCGGACCACGAACCCCACGGACCATAGCCATCCATAGCCATATACCCATGCCCATGCCCATGATGGTTGACGGTTTTTGTGGCCCTGACATTGCGTAGAGCTGTTTGCTGGTTGTGATTGCGGGCTTTGGCTTTGGGTTTTCCCTGAGCTTTTCCTTCTGTTCTGCAGTCGGTAGTCAGTAGTCAGTAGTCAGTAGTCGTCATCGCTTTAGTTTTGTTTTTAACCGTTTTTAAGTAAACTTAATCCCGTCTGAATTGCAAGGCTTACCTGTTGACGTTGTATTTGCAACGTGTTAGACCAGAAATTCATAAAATGCACGAGTAGGCCGCAGAGGAGAAGGAGGAGGAGTCAGAAAACGTAGAAAAAAACCGAATCCCCGAACCGACAATTCCATAAACAACAAACAATGCAATACTGAAACGTACAACAAAATTTCGCGCGCGTGTTCATATATTTTGATATGATATTTTCTTGTTTTATATTTTATGTGAATTGATAGATGGAATTTTTTTGTCGCTGCTTTTTGTGTGTTTTGTTTTGTTTTTGGCAATTTAATTAAAATCGTTTCACATTTCAATCATGGCTCATTGCATGGCCGTAATGCTTGATTTTACGGTTTATACATAATATCCTTTTTGAAAATTGATATTAAGCTGACCATCCGTTCTGTTTTGGGTTGTCACTTGGCGTTCCGTTTGATTTCGTTTTATCCGTTATAACGCACCAAACGCTACTAGCTTACAAAGCAAACTGACGTACATTGACTTGGCGCTTCTAAAAGACTTTTAAACATGTTGCCAAGAAAGTCCAAGAAGAAGTTGGCCACAAAAGAAAAGTAGACGACGACGACAACGACGACGACGAAGATCGGCGACGACGCTTCGAACCAAAGAGCGCATACTTAAATGGTCAAGATGAGTCCATCAAAGCAAAAGAGAGAGCCAAAGAGAGAGAGAGAGAGAGAGAGAGAGATCGTGTTAACGTTTTTGCCGGCTGCGCATGCGCAACTTAGATGGATCTTTCTCTTAGCCAAGCTAAAAGAGAGAGAGAGAGAGAATTTCAGTTCAGGCAGATGAGTTGCAGTTGTATCAACACAACTAAGCTTAAGTGACAGGGCAGGGGAGGGTGGGCCAAGTTAGTTCAAGTGTCAACGCTTGCCCAACAAGATGGTAACTAATGAGAATGAACAGACAAGAGGGCAAAGTGTCATCAAGAACAAATTGCAACAACAACTTGGCAAATTTATTGATAAAATTCAATCGATATAACACAGCTTTCTTTAGATTAAATTAAAATATAGTTTTCTTTGCAATTTGTTAAAATTATTGAAGTTATTTTTAAAACTGACTGGCTGCCCAATCTAAAGATCTATACATAAATTAATTAACAACAACGAACATACATACATAGACTCTGGCGATGATGCAAATCGCGATTTCGAACTTTGACATCCAGCTGAACGCTTACCCAGTTGCACTTTGTGTGGCAATATCTCTAGCAGCAGCAGCAGCAGCAGCAGCAACTTAAATATCAACAACATTATCAGGCAACATTGAGCAATGTGTACGAAGACAGAGACCGGACTCCATAAACCCCCCTATAAAAACCCCCATAACCCCCATCACCCACACCTTCCAGCATCACCCAATCACATGGATGGCCAATTGAGAAATGAAAGCACAAATAGACACACACACACACACACACACGCAACCTAACATACTCGGACACTTTTAGCAAGCATAATTGTGCCTGGGAGAAATCTAGAACCAAGTAGTAACCACTCCAATTGAAGCAGGCAACCAACTAACCAACTGCCAACTGCCAACTGGCGTCTGTGGAGCACTTTCTTTTGCCGTTTTCAATTTAATGCATAGTTACAGGAAGAAATAGCAGCATACGGACCTCAGTTCTCAGCATTTACAAGTAACTAGCTATGTGTGTGTGCGTGTGTGTGTGTGTGTGTTGGTTACTTAGTTTGTGTAACTTATAGATACATTTCATTGCAACGCAACTGTGCCACAGCTCTACATCCTTCTAACCTCATCCTTCTTCTGTTGTTTTTGCTGCTCTATTTGTATTGCTACAACGAGGACAACGACAACGACAACGTCGACGACGACGACGACGACAATCAAGCCCATGTGCTGAAGAGTTTAGCACGTCTCTTAGATACAGATACAGTTACAGATATATATATATATATAGATACTCAGAGATACATTTACTGAGAATACGAATGGCTTTGCTAAATTACTACCAACTTAAGCGCATCTGCGGTAAATTCAATTAAACAATTTAGCATTTCTGTTGATTTTATTTTACCCAGTTACATACTTCTTCTTCTGTAAATAAAGCAAAAACAAAAACAATAGAACCAACCAACAGCAACATCAGGTTGCTATGTGTGTCTGTGTGTGTGTGTGTGTGTGTGTGGGTGGGTTTGTGTGAGTGCCTAACAATGTGGCAAGTGTTGTTGTTGTTGTTGTTGCTCTGCTTTGCCATTTTATCGAAAACATCAAGTGTTATGCAAATATTTATACTATATGGCAGAAACATTTTTATTTTGGCTTCTTCACATTCAACTTTACTTCACTTTGCTTGGCTTTTATTTATTTGTTCGACATTTTCCATCACATCACATACATCAAAAAAATTTTTATACCCATAAAAGTTTAAACATTTCTCTTTTCTTTTTTTTTTTTTTTGTTTTTTGTGATGCTTTTTTTTGTTTTTTTTTGCTAATGCCCACTTTCAATTTCCTTATTTTCACTTTTTTTTTTTATTTTTGTTTCGTCAATTAATTACCAAGTTATAATAATAATAGCGCGACACAGTTTCATGAGTTTTAACTAATTTTCAATTCTAAATTTGCAAGTTCACTAATTACCCGCCAGAGGCGTCCAGCTAACAGCCAACAGCCGAAAGAGTGACAAACAAGAAACAAGTTGTTATCGGCGTTGTCGTCGTCGTCGTCGTCGTCACAAATTTAGTTGTAAGGTGTTGGCAGTTTGGCTTTTCATTTGAGATTTAGATTGTAAAACGTCCTTGTGACCCACACAGAGACACATCAGGCAGACAGAGTCAGACAGAGAAGTTGCGAAATTGGCAATGTTTTTAAGCGATTTCCTACTCCTTCTCTAAATTGTTTGTCAAAGTGCCAAAAAGCAATATTTTCCAAACTGGGTCGCTCATACAACGAAGATTGTTTTCTCTATGTTTTTTAATTAACCAACAATTAAGTTAAAGTCTAAAGACATTTTTATTTAATTGCAAAAGTCAAAGCATTAATTTAACTTTAAATTAAATTAAAAGCGATTTCTCATATCCAGCCACATATAAATCTCTTTTTAATTGGCATTAAAATCGAGAAATAAATTTCTAAGATTGTCTATTTTTAGTCAAAGGTTGTGGGTCAAATGTGTGAAACTGGATTTCAATACATTAAATTTTGTTTTTCTAGTGATTAAAATAGGCTAAAATAAGTTATTTTCCAGAGAAAAACATTTCAAATATTATCGAACACATCGCGACAGCAATGGCATTCTCTTTCTTTGGTCTAAAGGATTTGGCTACGAATTGAAAATGCATACTTTTGGTTTTATTTGAATCCCTCCTTAAAAAAAAAAATTTGATTGCATTTGATTAGTCGATGAAGCGGATGCCAGGCCATAAAGAGCATACGAACAGCATTTTTGGGGAAGGGCATTCCAATAGAATACGATTTTGGCCATTTGGCAATACTCAATTAATTTATCATTTATCAAGTGGTCAACAACATGAAAAGTGGCAGCAAAGCGGCAGCGGTGGCAACAGCAGTCAGCAGTCAACAGTCGGCGGCATTCAAATGTCGCTGTTGTTGGTGTTGCTGATGTTGCTGGAGTGCCTTTTTCTGCTGCTGGCGTGTCAATTTGGCTGACTGGGGTGTTGACTGTTTTTCGCGCTCGCCTCTTGTAACATTGCAAATTTTTGGTGGGCTTCAGCTTCAGCTCCATTACGTTCGACTAGTTTCGACGGCCTTTTTTTTTGTTTTTTTTTTTTGTTGTTTTGGTAGCTGGTGTGATGATGGCCTCTTTACCTCTCTCTACACCTCTCAAACTCTTTCTTCCCCTTGTTGGCCTGGCCATGCGCAATTTTGACATTTCCAATTGTCATTTGCATGTTGTTGCCAATGTTGCCGTTGATTTTGCAGTTAATTTTTCATTTTGACATTTCCATTTGTCAATACAAACATGTTGACTAGACCTCGTCCGCCCTCAATGGCTGATAATGGGATTCTATGGTCATTTAATATGCATATTTCGAATCAGTTTTTACGTTTTATGGTCATTTTGGGAGGATGGGCGTGGGTGTGGGTGTGGGGATGGGTGTGGGGTTGGTGTTAATTCGATATGCCCACACCTAAATGACATTTCATTTGCATGCATCAGTTACGCATCTTTGCTGCCTGCATCACCGTTATGCCTTAGACATGTGGCAGAAACAATGCAATTGCTGAGTCTGAAGTGACTGAAGGCGGCGGCAACAGTTCTAAGAAGGCAACAGAAAAACGAGCTTGGTCATCATCATCAGCTGTCTTCCCCCATCTTTCTCTCTCTCTCTGTCTCTCTCTTCCGCGCTCTCTCTTTGTCTCTATCATCTTTTCCAGCATAATCGACAACAGTCAGCACCCACATGCTAATGAGACACACAAACAGCCAGACAGACAGACAGACAGACACAGACAAGAATCAGGCTTCAACTCTCACATAAATCCGCTTAAGTTAAATGCTGGTTAAACAGCAGCAACAATCAGAAGTCATCTCCATCATCTCTCCATTCACCAGCATTGCCAGCATCATCATCATCATCATCATCATCGCCATCATCATTGTCATTATTATTATTATCGGGGCATCATCATGATGATGATGATGATTGCGTTGCCTTTGGGGGGGCAAAGCCGTTCAATGGATTTAATTTCCTGCAAGAATACGCGTTGAAGTAGAAGTGAAATGCACTTGTATCGACGCTACACTTCAATCACCAAGACGACAGATAAACAGACAGTCAGACAGTAAGACAGATAGACAGCAGATACTCAGTTGTGGATGTAGATGGTTAGATAGATGCTAAGAAAGAAACAACTTTACGTTTATACGTGGCTATATTCCTCAATTTCCAAGGAAATCTTTAAGATCTTTTACGTATAAACCAGATCTTTTAATGTTAATCGAGCTAACAATCTCGACTGTTGCCTTTGGGGAGCTGGTGTTGCTGTTGCACATGCGCCGCTGTTGCTGTTGCTGCTGTTGCTGTTGTTGTTGTTGTTACAGTAAACTGACTGCGCCTTTGTATCGGCTCTTCATGCTCTGGCGTTGGCATTGACAGTTAAAAATGAATGTTGCTCTTGCTGTTGTTTGTTGTTGTTTGTGTGCGCTTCAAAAAAGAAAATAACAGTTAAATAAGCAAAAGTTACCACTAACAACTCCAATTCTGGGCATGGTCATGTGCATATAGAAAGAAGGGGACACATAACAACAACATAACCTGAACCAGAGACTCTTCCGACCCTGCGGCAAGAATCCAAACCGAGCACGCATTTTACCGTTTGCGTGTTTGCCTTACTCTGCATGTGAAATATTCTCAGACAGAGAGAGAGAGAAAGAGTCAGAGAGAAAGAGAGAGAGAGAGAGAGAGAGAGAGAGAGAGAGAGGGAGAGAGAGAGTTCTTTGGAATTGTTATTGCTGCTGTTTCTGCATGTTTAGCTGCAACCGCATACCGAATGTAGGATACAAGCAAAAAAAATGTGCCAAATGTATAGAACATACAACATTTTTCAAATATTTGCAAATTTTTCAGACACAAATCTAGTTGCGAAATTTCAATTTTAATGTATACTATGTCAATAAAGTGTCTATTAACAGATTTATTAATGTTCTATATCAAAAGAGAACAATACCAAATACTAACAAAAGAAAGCCTCAAAAATTGAAGTTGGATAATTTCTAATTTTTGGATTCTTTATCAAATATCAAATGTGAAGAAACATAAACAGATATTTTTGAGTTCAGGAAATATTTCTAAAATGTTCATTAGGATCGTTTCTGTGTTAGTTCTTATGCCAATTAAGATCTGTTCTATTATTGTCATTGGAACCTTTCTGTTTTAGTGTTTAAGTCCTGTTCTATCACCTCCTTGAAGAACCCAACTGCTCTAAAAGCTCTGTTAATTTCCATTTAAGAGTTTTAAGACTAAACCAAAAAAGTTTTATTAAAATATTCTTAAATTCAGGTTGATCTTATAACTAAAGCAATGATATTAACTTCTACAAGTTAATATAAATTGACTTATCTTTCATAAAATTTTATGCCAAACTCCTGATCTAAGCATCGAGAAGTGCATTCAGATATCGGTTAGCCATTAAGCAAATGAATTTGGTTTTGGATGTAAATGGCAGAGGGCTAAGTCCAATATGATTTATGGCTATAGAATATGTCGTCTTTTGTAAACATTTCAGGCATTAAGAGCATAAATTTATTACATTTAGGTTGCAGCAATTGTCGAATGGTTTTTGTCACTAATTGTAATGATTAAACAACTAACAACAACAAAAACAACACCGGCAGCAGCAGCAGCAAGCAACGCTTATTATTACAACATAATGGTCAATAACCTTTTAATCAATAAATCACAAAATTTTCGGCGTTTTGCTTTTTAACCATAAATTAAATACTACAAGAGGAGGCCTCTTTTAGCCTAACGGCAATATCAAATGGTGGCATCCACAGCAACAGCAGCAACAGCAACAGCAACCAACCAACAACCAATCGACAAGCAACAGCAACAACTAAAATAATTGCTCGTAAATGCCTAGTGACAATAAAATTGATGATAAACCAAAATACATTTACATTTCGTAGAGAAAAGAGACTGGAAAAAGAGAAGGCAAAGGAGAACAAAATGGAATAGAATAGAATTGAACAGAGTACAGAGAAAATTCTCGTAATGCAAAACGAATTTGCCGTTTGCTGTCCTCTGCTCTGATTGTTGTTAATATACCCTGTACACAATTAGGCTACGAGAGGGTATATTAAAGTCAAGGAAAATGCAACAAAAATGTTTGAAAACTTATTGAGATATAGGCCAAAACATTTCTAAAATTTGATCAATTATTTAATTTATCAATTTGTATCTTTAAGATACATAAAAACGTTTTACATTTCATGCCTTCCCATTACGTAGTCCTTTGAAATAGTTTCTTATTGGCAAAGGGTATCTCAAGATTGATATCTTTGAAATGCTGTAGTTTTATGGTTGTTCTTGTTGGTTGTTCTTGTTGGTTGTTGTTGTTGTTGGAAGCTACTTGAACATTAAATGAAATTAAGCTGACGTTCAACTTGATTGGTTCTTTGGAGGCCAAAAGCAACGGTTGGACAGGCCGGCCTGTCCGCAATTGACTTTGTCTATTTCACTTTATCATTCCAAAAAAAGCAAACAATTGACGTACCGATCCCCGACCGACCATCAAGTCGGTAACTTCATCAGCAATCTAATGACACTGCATTTTGGGGTACCTCCCACCTTCCGCCCTTTTTTTTGTTTTTTTCTTATCGATTGAAAATCATCTGCAATTATGCTGAGAAGAAGAAAAACCGAATCAAAACTGTACTTAATTTTCAATTTTCATTGGTAATCAATTTAGTAATTGAGAATTCGTTTAGGCTGCCGCAGCTGCACAGCCCAATGCATCCGATTCCTCGCCCCTGCCCACCCCCTCCCTTGGCCAAGTGTCCCATCGACATTGCATCTTATTTACTATTACTCGCAATGTCCCTGGACAAGCAACCTTAAAAGTTTCGTTAAACATGGACAAGAAATGGAATGAATTGTCCCATTGGTTTGTTGGTGGCCAGCCTTCTGCATTCGCTCCTTTTGGCCTCCACTCACTCTCCTCTCCTCTCGCCTACACAGCTTTTTGTCGTTTGCTTTTGAGGGCATCTTCGTTTAACAGTTTTGTGCTTTTAATTCTTATTTAAAATTGCATGCTCATCTCTTAAGTGGGCATGCTGCATTTAATTTTATTTATTCATGTTTTTTTCATTCTTTCTTTGCCTCCCTCTCTTTGCTTCCCCCTCCCTCTCTCTCTCTCTCTCTCTCTCTATCTTCCTTTCTCGCTCTGTCTTTCTGTATGTTTTTCTGTCGTTGTCGCTATGGTTCTTAAAAGCCAAGCCGGCTTGGTTGCTGGCGTTGCTGTTGCTGCTGCTGCTGTTGACCAGCTAGTTGTTGTTGTTGCTGTTGTTGCTGCTGTTGCTGCTGTTGTCCAAGAGGAAAATATGCTTCTTATTAGTTTTTGTTTGCTATTGTTGTTGTGGCTGTTGTTGTTGTTGTTGCTGCTGCTGTTACTGTTGGTGTTGCTGCCGTTGCCGCGACTGCAATGCTTGACTGCGCTCCGGGGCTATTATTTAATTATTTTGTCAATGTGTTTTTCCTTTTCTTTTTCTATTTTTTTTTTCTCTTTTTTTTCCTCATTTTTGTATTTTTCTGTTCAGTTTGCTTTTAGCTGGCGACGACCTTAAAAAAGATCATGAAAACAGATAGAGAAAGAGAGAAGAGCAAACCGGAGAATGGTAAAGAGAGATGAAAGGAGCTGCTGTTGCAGCGTCAACATCAACATCAGTCCGCACGGAGGTCGCCTTTAGAGCCAAGGGCGTAGCCAGGAGGCAATATCATTAACAAACGAAACTGACAGCTAACTTTTTGTTCAGATGGAAATGGATCTCGATTTCAAAACCCATAAAAATTTATCACATCCATTAATAGTAGAGACTGAGACTGAAACACTATCAAATCACCTGATCATGAGAGATATTTTGTCGCAAAACTCTTTACGTATTCACGTTCAGATCTCAGATTATAAATATCTGCTTAGTTTCATATTATAGCTCACAATATTGCGAGTTTTGAATTGTTTGGCATGTTGTTTTCTTCAAGAGGCAAAGGATTCTTAGAAAACTTATTTGTAATCCTTAGTGTTTCGGCCAATTTGGCTTACAAACTTTTCTTTAAGAACATTTTGCCTGGTTAAATGGCTTCATTAAGAAAAAAAAAGCAATGTTTAAAAATTATCCACTTTCGTACTCTACATGGTAAAAATCTGCAGTAAATGTTTAGCCCCTGGAAATTTATCGATACCTCCAATATAATGCTGCGCCCCTGGTCCAGCCTTTTAATGCATATTGATTTTCTCCCCAAACTTTTTTTTTTTTTTTGTTGATTGTCATTTAATTTTTTTTCATTAATTTGACATAAGTCCGTTGGTTGGCAAATCTATTAAATTTTTTGTTGTACGTAGAGTTAGTCCCAACTTATTTACTTTTCGACTGTAACTTCTTTTGTTATTTCATTTCAATGATATATAAAAATGCGCACATTGAGTTAATTATACCAAAAAGCTTTGGCCCTTTTATGGCGATGTTTTCTTTTTGGCCAAAACCAGACAAACAAAACGAAAAAAAAAAACACATAGTTTGACAAAGAAAGTCCGCGAATATAATGAAAAAAAACATAATAAATAAAAGTGTTAAGAAAAGCCGCTAACAAAGACTCACTAGATAATGCTCACCATGCTCTTGCTCTGGCCATATCGGTACATATATATATATATATATATATCTAACTGTCGTATGTCTTGCCTCTTGTCTGTCAGGTCTTTTGGTTGGTCTGTCCGTCTTTCCGTCTGTCCGCCTGTTTGCTTGTAAGCACACAAAGCCAAGAGTTGGAAAAAGTTTATTCTAGTCAAACGGCTTCCGTCTGCGGAATTGACCTAGAAACCGACACAAAATTAATAAAAAATACCACAAAATGAAGCAAAAAAATAAAAATAAAAAAAAAAAAGAATCGCGCTCCACAAAAGCAAAGCAGCAAAAAGTGGCAAAAGAAGAAAGAGCAGCGGATAACAACAGAACCAAAACTCTCGGCTGACCAACAGCAGCTTAAAGTGTCAGCAAGTAAATAACAAAATAATCAGGAAGTAAGTGGACACCGAAACGAAATCGAAGATTACACACTCTATAAAGTGGGCACTTATGCGAAATAAGTGGAAATTATCAATGTGAAAGTCAGTCAGAAGGAAAGTGAAAGAGACAAGAATGACAAATAGTAAAAGCCTATCTAGATCGATTTATAGATAATATGCAAATGCAGAATGATTTATTGGTGATTCCAAAAGTTTAGATAAGTCACAAGTAATGTGAGCAGTAATTACTTACTATATCATTTGATATTTATATGTTTCAAGGAGAAGAAATATTGATAGATTAGCTGAGAAAATGAAATGAGGAAATCGTCTTGAATAGGATGAAAAGTATTTCAAATTAATTTCTTGAGGATTCAAACTAAGCACATTTTAGCCTAAGTTATCTCATGTCTACATACCTTAAGTATATTCTAGAATAGCTTAATAATAATAACAGTATCTTTAGTCAAAACTTGAAATACTTTTTTTTACCAAGTTAAAAGATCTTAAAATAACTCGAGCTTAAAACAACATTATGTTCTGCGTTTTTCGAATGGCACAAAAATATTGATGCTACATAACTTCGAAAACCCATAAATTTGGACGCTACATAACCTCAAAAACTGGCATAACTCGCAATTTAAGTACTTTTAGTTTAGGATACTCCCTAAACCAGATTCAAGCTAAACATGCGGACCACGAAATCGGCTTCAACAGACTATAGTATATAAGAAAAGTGATTTTTGGGTCTGAGTTTTGTCACCTATTGCAATTGTTTCTAAGTTCTAAAAGATTTTCAATTCAGAGTTCTGGAAACATAAAATGCTAGAGTTTTCGACAAAGTTAGTTTGAGTATTCAGTATATTATTCATTAAACTCATAGTTAAGCCAATATTTTTTTTTTTAAGACACCATTTTGTCAGCCAAAAAACACTTGAAAGGTTAATAAAAATTTGTCGACTAAAATTTGTTTATTTTTAAATATTTCCTCTACAACTCCCAACACTTGACATTTTAAATCTGCCTTTCATCTGAATGTAATTTCTGCTTATCAACAAGCCTTATAATTCCCAAGCGGTATAAGCATACTCTCATTTGCCCTGACGACCGCATATCATTGGTAACGCATGATGGGAGGGGGAATGAAACGGAAAAGCGACATCAAAATTAAATACAAATAAAAAGCGTAAGAAATGTAGAAAAATAGAAAAATATAATGTGAATACAATGACAACAACAACAGCTGAGGGGGCTGGGCGGAACAAGCGTTGAGCGGGGAGTGGGAGACACAAAATAAATATATAGAAAAGAAATGAACAAAATGGAAACCGCATGAAAGCTGCCGGCCAAAAAATAAAAAAAAAAAAAAAAAGAAAAGAAAGAATGGCTAATAGAAGGGCGAGAGCGGTGGAAAACAGTCAAAGCGTTTTTCTTTAGTTCTGCTATTCTGTCTGCGAATTTTTGTGTTACTGTTAAAAATAAATCTTCTTGAGTTTTTTGGAAAAGAGAAGTTTTTATGTCTTCTTTAATGAAGCCAGCTGGCCGAAACCGAAGCCGACTCCTTGGGCGCTACGTTTTGCTTATTGTTGTTGCTGTCATTTGGCACTCTAAGCGCGTTTTTCAATTTGGCATAATGAAAATGTTGGCCAGTTTGAATGATCTGATGTTGGCCATGTAATTATGTTTGTCAATTTCAAGACATGAAACTTAATAGAACGAAAACGAATGGAAACGTACTCTACTTTCGTTTTTTGTGTTGAATCGTCTGATTTTGATTTGATGGAGTGGCACTTATAAAGCACTTTTCTTCGATACTAAAAACTTCCACTCCCACAAATTATACATTTGCACGTTGCGTGTGGGCAGACGACACTAACAACTAAAACTAAGGGCCAAAAACCAGTGGCAAAATTGTCTATACAGAGGGCGAGAGATGTAGAGAGAGAGAGAGAGAGAGAGTGGGAGGAAGGAAGACGCGCTTTTGGCATTATATTGTTGTTTTCCACTTTGAGACTGTGATTTGGCTTTTTCTTTAGGCTCTCCTCTCTCTCTCTCTCTCTGTCTGTCTGTCTGTCTGTCTGTCTCTCTTCTTTTTGGCCAAAATGTCACTTCTTCGTGTGCTTTTTTATTTTATTGTCTTTTTATGAGCGCAGCGTGTCGTTTCGTTTTGCTTTTGGCCACTGCCAATGTTGTTAAACGTGCGTCGCAACTTTCGATTAACGAAAATTATTTCACTACATTAGTGTTCAGCAACCACCCCCCACCCCCCCCTTACTCAACCACTTGGGGACTAGCCCAGTCAGCCCTGCCCTAACACCTTCTCCCACTGGTTTGCCTCTTGCGATTTAGTTTATATTTGTTTTTTTTTTCTTATTTTTTTTATGTTCTATATACACATTTTTATTCCCTTTTATGACAGGCTTGTTTCACTCTCTTCCTTCCTCTAGCACTTCCACTGAATTGGCCAAGTTAGTTGGGTTCGTATTTTTGAATGCTGAGTGGCAAATTTCTAAGGTAAAATGTGCGTTGAGCATTTCAATTGCAGCCTTTTGATAAATGGCCAACCAACTGAGCGTCGTCGCTCAGTCGCTTTCATTGCTTAAACTACATTTTTTTTCCCGCTCATTTTTTTTTTTTTGGTCTTTTATTTATTTATTTTTTTTTTTTTTTGTTTTTTTTTGTGGGTGAAAATAACCAAAATGGCATTCAGCTTTCGCCCATTTGGAAAAATCCCAACAAAACAAAAAGGGAAAAGACTTCAAAGAGTCGCTTCTGCCGACTACTGCTCAGCCTCACAAACAATTTTTTAGCGCAAGGTCAGAGCTTAGTTCTTTAAATATTATAACTTGAATGCATACACACTCGCCTGACACAAATTACGTGCCTGATGCATTTGTCATGCACCCAAATGCCCCCAAATGCCCCTAAGCCCTCCCTAAAAAGTCTCCAGTTTTAACTTGCCGCATGCAAATGTGGCAGGCAGCAGGCAGGCAGGCAGGCAGCCTGCATTCATTTCTTACTCACTCACTCCCAGAGCAATTTTCACGCCTTCAATTTTTTACTTTCGACTCCAGTTCCAGCTCCAACTTCGATTCTTCGAGTCGGACAAGTCGAGAGACATGCGCATGCGTCTCACGTAGTCTGTGAACTTTTGTGAAAGTTCTGCATAAATATATATCTTGCTACGACTGCGCATTGTGGTTGTTGTTGCGACTGAAAGAAGATACAATCTTTCTTTCTTTTAGTTGTTGTTGTCGTCTGCTTCCTCTTCTTCTTTGTCTTCTTCTTCTTTCATACTCTTTTTCTTTGACTACTTAGCGCGACTGTGTAACAGATTTTCCCACATCATCAACGATTGCGCCTCTGTCCATTGTTCTAAAAATGCTACATAATTATAAAATATATCAAAAATATATATACACCTTTACCTATACATGGTATATATACAGTTGGAACATTTTTAGCACAGTAATAACCATAATTATAAGTAGTATGAATTATTAGCACACACACACACACACACACACACACACACACTCACACTTGTATAGGGTGTCCTAAAATTCCACAGAAATTTAAATTTAAGGTCAGGGCGAGTGAGCTTTGAATTATCAGCGTATCACCTTAAACCCAACCTAGAACTTTTAGCGTTTAGATTCTAAGTCTCTCTCTCTTTTTTTTTTTTTAATGACAGCATTAATTAAAGTAAGCAAGTCGCCAAACCGACTAGGATATACCCTGTACGGTCTTTTCTTCCCATTCGTTATAGTGTGTTAGATTCCTATCTTTAGATCTATATTGCGGCTGTCCTTTTGCTTTTCCTTTTAAAATATTTATGAGTATTACACAGACACATTTTTCTAAAAGACGGACATGGCTAGATCGCTAAGATTTTGGCGCCTTTAATACCCCCTTTACCCTTTGGCAGAGCGTATAAAAATTACTTAAAAAAGTAAGAAATACTTTAGCTTTTTCTATGCACAATGGAAATGAATGAAGCTCATAATTTAATCAATAAATAAAATATAAAATACAATATAATAAAAATTTTTCCAACTTGTGTTAGTTTTTAAATATTTTTAATTGATGTTTATGCCTTTTCTTTCTGGTTTGGTTCTCTTATTTCGCCTTTCAACCTTTGAAGTCTATAAATTTGTTGACCTTTTGAGCTTTTTTGCCAAAGAAAAGCTTTTGAATGCTCCCAAAAAAATGGTTGATGGTTCTCGAATTGATGGTCATGGAAACTCTATTTTGTTGTGCCATAAACATTTGACCCCACATTTGCTGTACTCGTATGATTTAGTTCTGAAACACCCTATATAAAAATATATTTATGTTCCTATTGAATGCTGCCGGCTCATTCAGCATCAACATTTTTGACACTTGTTTGCGGTACTCTATGGGCGTGGCATGTTTATTTATAGCCGTGTAAGGCATATCTTTATGGGTAATTTGTTTATTTTATAACATTCAAATGTTACCTACGCAGCTGCTGCTGCTGCTGCTGCAGCTGCCGTTGTTGCTACTGTGCTGCTGCTGATGATGATGTTGCTGCTGCTGCTGTTACCGTTGTTGCTACTGTCTCACACATTATGAACGCGTTCTTTGCCACACACATTAAAAGCAAACATAACAACTACGTGACTAATTATGTTGATATCAAACGTGTTTTTATTTTTGCCTGCTATTAAACTTACTTCTCTTCCTCATATATAGTAAGTGTGTGTGTGTGTGTCTCTGTGTGTGTTTGTGTGTGTAAAGGAAAGTGAAATTAATGTTAAGTACGCGTATAACATGTAAGTTTCGTTAAGCAGCCACATTTTCGTCTTGGCATTAACTTATTGTTCTTCAACGAGCAACATGAAATGAAAACGTGTTTGCACTTAAATTAAAATAAATTAACAACCAACTATCAAACTGATAATAAACAGTTAACCAAAGAGAGTAACATGCAGACAGAGTAGAGTACAAGTGTACTTACTCAAACCATTCCCTTTCGATTAGAGTCTCTTTGAAATTCATAGAGGTAAATTCGCTTTGTTGATATTATCAACTCATTCGAGTCACTCACCTTTGTATTAGCCAAAACAATTGACAATTCAATTTAATAGTCGAATGCATTATTGCATTTCAGATGTGCCAGCACCGAGAGTCGAGAGTGGGAGTCGAATTCGGAGATGGCTTGACCACAGTTTCCAAAACATTGCAAATTATAAACTAATTTCTCCACAGTCATTCGATTTAAATATAATTTGACTGGAAGTAGCAATAAATTGTCTATTGATAAACTAGTTCTTTCAGCAGTTTAAGATATTCTTAAAGTAGACAAGGAACTTAGCCATAGAATTAGCTCAATTGATAGTCATTCCGGACTGGAAAACTTTGCACTGAACTTGGAGAGAAATGTAATCAATGTTTAAATCATAAGATAATATACGGGTCTACATACTAGAGATGGGAAACTATCGATAGTACTATCGATGAATCGAATTTTTACTTTCCTGAGCTGCCATTGATAGTTTTTTCACGCTATCGGATATTTTCCAGTTTTGGTTGAAGACATTTTGTAGATTAGAACGAATCGGAGTTGATGGGAAAATATTTGACTTCAATATCGATTAGAGTAGTTTTAAGTAG
The DNA here is from genome assembly GCA_024703675.1 of Drosophila nebulosa. Lineage (NCBI taxonomy): Eukaryota > Metazoa > Arthropoda > Insecta > Diptera > Drosophilidae > Drosophila > Drosophila nebulosa. The sequence continues at coordinate 6,143,311 of CM045725.1, read as the reverse complement.
ACTTCGATTTAAAAGATTGTCCATAGGATCCAGAGTTTTGGCATATATCCGTGGAAACCAAAACGCCAAAAAACTTTATTTTTCCTGTATCTGCAGTAATAGTAAGGAGAGACCAGAAAAACATTCCTTGCCTTCCTTGCAGCTTAATACAAAATTTGTTAAATTATTACCCTTCTTTTGTGACTTGCTTAAGTTATTTATTTTATTGCATTTATTGATTATTTATTTTAACAACCTACCAAGTAGACTTTGCTTAAGTCTAAAATGTTTGCAGCTGGTAAAACTGAAGACCAATAAATCAAATAAATATTACTTTAAAATGAAATTCTCTTCAAGTGTAAAAAGTTTCTGTGAACTTTAAATTGTCATAAAATATCTGCCACAAATGCATTGTCCTTTTGCCGTTTGTTCGTCTAATTTAAAATTTTCTCAATTTATTGCCAGTTTGTAGTTAGGTTCGTTTCAGATTTTTGTCTTTTTTTTTTCTTTTCTTTTTATTTATTTATTTTATTTTTTTTTTTTTGGAACCCATTCAAATGAAAGTGATAAATTTTTTTCTCTGTTGGGTCTCTCTGATACGCAGCCAGAATTTTCACCCAAGGAAATAAACAACAAGCAACCGAAATTGCACATAAAAAATAGTTGCACGTAATTTAGTACAAACAACAGCAACGTTGTTGTTGTTGTTGCAACGGCAACCACAATAAGAATAACAACAAAGAAAACAACTCGGTAACAAAAAAAGGTAAACGAAATGGAAACTAAAACGCGACTAGACCGTAAAAAAGAAGAAGTGAAAAACTCGAATGCAAATGCCTGCCTACCTAACCTGAAGTCTCTGAAAATGTTTGGACGTCGACGACAGTGACAAACTGTTGGAAAAGTCTTCATCGAAAGAAAACTGAAAGTGTGTAATTAATTTCACTTTTTATTTAGCCCAACTTCTGCTTTAAATGCAAAGTTAGAAATATTTTGGGTTATAATTAATATGGACAGACTGAAAACTTAATTGTGTCAGATAAAAATCTTTGTTTCAGTTCCCTCTACCTTCATTTGCATTTGGGGGGGAAGAAAAATTTGGCAGAAAATCATTTCTCCTTGCTTATAGGATTGCAAGTGCAAGTTCGTTTTGTCGGCATTTGAACTCTTTGTCGAAAGAGAACATCTAATGAAGAAAGATATTTGGGTGGGTAGCCCAGTATCCAGCTCTGGGTCAGTCTCTAGAAATCATGTACAGTCAGAACTGATGAGTTGCCTTTGGTTGTCAGTTTCTAAGGAATTTATTACTAGAAAACGGACAAAGGAAAAATGCCTTCGATAGCAGTCGGTTCCAGGAGCTTAATATCCAAGAGGATTTTATGTTTTCATTCCAACAGGGCCAGTCGTTGAGGAATTTTTGGCCCTAGGTGGACCAATTACCTATCAGAAAAGTATTAAACATGACAACAGATTAATTATATATATCAATAAAATTGTAATTGACTTACTCTTCATATCACTCTTCAGTCATTTGTACGAGTGAATAAATTTATGTACTTTCATCACACAGATTAATTATGCATCGTTAAAAGAATCGTTCAAGGAGCATTAAAGCACGTCAATTAGTGATAACTGATATTATCGGTTTGGGCGAAAAATTTCAAGGTTGGTTGGATCAAACTTTTTTTTGGGTTCTTAGTTTTCAATTTGATTGTCTGTTGATTTTTTTCATTTTCAAGCCATTTTTAATTTTTTTTAAATGACTTCAATATCGATTTATTGTTCATATTCACCATTTATATCATTCGCTTACACTTAAATAAATACATTTGGCGAACATTATATATGCCAAAATGCCATTTTTAAAACAGATTATTCCGAAAAATTACATTTTTCCAATTTTTAGAGTGTCATTTTTACTTTTGTTTCTGAAAATAAATGTATTTTTTGTTAAGTCTTCTAACGGATAGATAGATAATTCAATCCAACTAAAAAAAACTAACCAAACTTTAGTTTATGTGTATAATACAAAGAAGAGTCACAGGAGTAATCTAGCCAGAGATTACTAATTTCTTTATTCTTATTTATTTATTATTTTATTTATAATTTTAAATTATAAGTACTAACAAGTAAATATCCACAATTATCAGTGATTAGAGAGCAAACACAGAAGTTAGTTTCGAATTTTTCTCAACAAAGTCTTTCTTGAGCATTTCAAGATCGAGCCGGTCAGATTCCTCTGGGTAGAAATGTAAAATTGCGACATGGTTTAGTCTATTTGGCATTATGAAAATCAATTGAGATTCAAACAAATTTTGTCTCGTTAAATTTTCAGGTGGGTAATTACCCACCTTCAAAAGTTAACCCACCATACCCACCTGTTCCTTCGGCCCCGAATCTAGCAATCTTTAAATAAAATAGAGAATATTTAGTGTCACATATATTTACTAGGAACTTTGTTTTAATTGATCAGAATCTAAGTTCAATTGCTTTCTAATTCAAAAGGATTTTGAGCCTCTGAAAATTGGTTCTACTGACAGAAGGGGAAAGACGAACAATCATTCATTTATTTCATATATAACAACTACATATTAAAATTTTCATGTCATTTGGAAAAATCTTTAGCCATTTTTTTTTTTTTTTGTTTTAAAGTGGGCTATAAATATGATGAGCACTGTATAAATATTTCTGGAAACATGTCCAAAGAGGCATTTAGCTATCGAATAGATACATTGCTCAATTTAACTAAAATAAACTAAGCCAACATTTGTATGCATACTAACTTTTGAAAGCCTTAAATTAAAATGCGTTCTAGAAATATTATATTTCCATATAATATATAACAGAAGTGCTAAAATTTAATAAAAATCGTATATTTCAAAGGCTGTCAAAGGCAATTTAAGCCGAAAGGCAAATAAATTCGCACACATGACACCCAACTGGCCCACACACCCACACATAAACACACACACACACCCACACGCACACCCACACACTTACAGTCAATAAGTATACACCCAAAAACCGGAGTAAAACAACAACATGAGAAACAAGTGATGTGCGGTTTTGGTTTCATGGCTTACGGTTTTGATTGCTGCCATCGCTCAATTGATTTTTCACTAATGCCATCGATTGGCAAACCAACAACAAAAAAGCCGCCAAAAAACCAAAAAAAAAAAAAAAAAAAAAAAATTAAAGTGAAATGCAAACGCGTATACGACTATATATAGAAATAATCAAACAAAAAAGAAATATATATAAAACATAAAACTTAAACGCCAAAATAAACAATTTGTCATGCGTGCCAATAAAAATCTGACAGACAGAGAAAAGAGATAGACAGCAGCAAAAAAAAAGAAAGAGTGAGAGAGAGAGTGAGTGGGAGAGTGAGAGGGAACGATGGCAAATGCTTATGTTCGACATGAAATGAAATCGCATTGAAAATGCGATGCGAAAAATATATTTCTAGTCCAAACAATACAATCAAAATGAATAAGAACAACAACGAAAAAAAAAAAGAAACTTAAATCGGATTAGTTAGGGGTTTTATGCTTAATTTCCGAATGGATTTTCTCTGAATTTCATTGAATTAAGAATAAAAATAAAACAGAGAAAGTAAATATTGGGGCGAGTGAAATGGAACGGAAATTGTTGTATATAATATTCAATCTGAAAACGATTCATAACACCCTTTTGTTTTTTTTTCCTCCGCCACAAAGTCCACCCACATATTTGTTGTCATTTTGCGGAACGTTGGAACTCACCGTCGTCCACCTTCACAAAAGCCATAAATGTCAAACGCAAGAACCACAATAATTCATTAGGCAACCCGGGCTGCATTTGATTTATACGTGCAATTGCAGGAGCAGAAGCACACAACGTATAGTGGAAGAGTCGAAGGTGTTGGACGAGGAGAAGGAGGGGATGGCCTGTGGAGTTGTTAACCCAAGTGAATGCTTGTCGGGTTCATCACTAACCACGCTCTGTATCAACGGGATACTTTTTTTGTAGAACTAAAAAAACAATATAACAAAATTCAATAGTTTCAAATTTAAACTATTTAAGAAGCTTTTATTGGCAGCTAAATTTAGACCTAGCTACTAACTGAATTTGACATCAAAAGGCTTTAATTTATTGCCCAATAGCATATTGGCAAAACTCTTATCTTTAATAGTTAATACTTGACAATAATTAATCGAGCAACTCATCGAATATGTAAAATAACTAAAGCATGCAACCAAATACCACAAAGTGTTTGGCGTTTAGTGATGCATGCTAATGTCCTTAAAGTTTACTGAGAGGATGAAAACTAATTGCTTCAGCAGTTGCGATAAATTATAAATACACTGACCCATGATACTATCTGCCTAAAACTTAAATAAAATAAAAATATTTGCATAAAGAGTTAATAAAAATGGGGAGTTTACCTCAAGCCAACAAACCAAAGGTTTCATATAAATCAAAAAGGTCGGCCAAAAAAGTAGAAAATGGGGAGTTAATTCTTTAGATTGAAAGTTTTTTAGTGTTTGTCAACTTATTGCTTGCTTAGGCTTAACTTGTTCTAGGAACGCCATTTAAAATGACCTCGTTTCTAAAGTGTTTCATTTGGCTTGTAAATAATGAGAGTCAAAAGTCAAGCCGATCAAAACAAAAGTTAAGAGCCAAGTTTAAGTTCTTAAAGCCGTTCAAACATTGGCCAAGGGGAATGTTATCTCAAAGATCTATTTATGTAGAACCAATGTTAGAATCACTTGAGAATTTCAGAGCAAACAAATTTGCTTTCTTTTTTTTGAGTAATTTGCAATCTCATGATGCATTTTTTTGTGGCACTTCTAACGATATAAGAAGCATTTAGAGAAAATGGGGAAATTTGTGCTTAATTAATGACTAGAAAACTAACAAAACTTTTCCGGAAAACTGCCAAATTGGTTGTTAAACTTGGTCAATAAAATGTTTATGCAGTCGTTAAAATTGTTCACCAGCAATTAACAATTTTCTTAGTTAATTTTCTTTTGTGGCCTTCATTGCTAAACCACAAAGTGTTGCCTACTTCAGGGGTTCGATTATGTCATTTCCATATTATGCATATCAACCTTGACCGAAATCATTAATTTTAATGAACAGGATATTAATGCAGGTGCATCACCATCATCACCATAAGCTGAAAGTGTACGGTATATGGTTTACGGTGTTCCGTTTCCGTTCCACTGGGACGCGGCTTACATCAGCTGCAGTGGCAGGAGCAGAAACTGCCGATGGAGGTGGCTTTGGCAGTAGCAATGACAACTAATGAGCGTCTCCTGGGTGCAGGCGACACATTTGCAGATTGCATGTCACCAAGTGGAACATAATTGACACGCTGCCGGGCAGGCAGTCAGGCAGGCAGGCAGGCATTGCATCCAATGTCAGGTAATGAGCCTGACATTTGCAATGACCTTGCCCATTAAGCTAAGTGTATCTAAACGGTTTTCACATTCACCAGCGTCTAGGCTGACCAATTTCAAGTCGTTGAACTTTTCTTTCCATCTACTCCACCTTCTTCGCCTTCTCCTCGAGACGCCTAATCCTTTGGGTTTGTTTGGTTTTTCTTTTTTCTTTTTTTTTTTTTTTTCGTTGTTGATGTTTGTTATGCAAACAAGCAGCAGCTCGCCAGGAAGCCTTCGACATGCTGGTACTTATAATTTGTTGCTGGGCAAATACAAGAGGGAGAGATGAAGATGAGTGGGGTCAAAGTGGAAGTGAAGGAACTTTAGGCTGGAGTCCAGTTGGCGGCCTAAGGGTATTTATTTTGGCATGCATGCATGCAACTTTTATCAAATACTTTTGCGACATGCAAAAGGGCTTTCTCTCTGTGTTTCTCTTGCTTATGAAATTAAATATGCAAGAACACACACACACACACACACACACACTTACAGCCTTGCATTGGCGTTTCGAATTTCCGCTTCCGGCTATTTTAATATTATAAGCAAAGGCATTTTATGCTGAGCTCAGCAGCTGCAGTAGCAGCTGGCAGACTCTTTTGGAAATATATATATAAGTAGCAGCTGATGGAGTTCTTTTTTGTCATTTGCCACACACACACACACACACACACACACACACACACATATATATATATATATATACATGGTCTGTCCGATATAAAAAAGAAATGCTTATGGCAGCAGAAAAAAAAAATTGGAAAATATGTTTTACAGCATTTGCATTTACGTTTTGTCGTTTTTCGTTTTCACATTTAAATTAATGGCCCGCTGGCCATTTATGTTTCATTTTCACATAAAATATATATATAGTATGCTCCATCATCACCAACATCTTCTTCTTCTACTATCCATTCTGCGCCTTTACATCTCTCGCCTTTCGCCTCTCGCATCGGCAACTCCATTCTCATTGCAGTTGAACATGCAGCGCCCAAAAAGCGCTTTTCGTTTAATTGCCAGAGCGAACTTTGCTTTTATGTTTGACGGAAAAATCCACTTTGCCGTGATATCCGGACAAGTAAGGCTATGGCTTCAGCAACGTAAAAATTAAACCAAGTCGCCGCAGCACTTAAAAAATTCGCCAACCAAGCCAACGGACCGACATATACAAACACACAAAGTAGTTGAAATTCATTGCAGTGCTGCAGTTGGCCCAAGGACACCAAGCAGGACCAAGATTTATGGCCAACTGAAGTTGGAGTTGGACACGTTGAAGAGCTGCTGCTGCTGCTGCTGCTGCCCCTCCTCCCACTCGTATGTATGTGGCCTAAGGTGTTAAATTTGCCATTTGCATAATTGATAAAGTTGATGGCAAGCGGAGAGAGCCCAAGATATAAGAGGAAGGGGAGGGGGTGACCCTATATAATAGTTACTACACAAGTAACTTAGGGTTTGAGTTTTGAGTCGGAGCTGAAGTGCTTAGCATGCTGATTTTCTGATTTCTGACCTATGTCGGATGTCCGCATGTCATTCTCATTGCCGCCGCATTCGCTCCTTCACTTTGCCGCATAATTCAGATTTGGGGCGTCTCCATTATAATGGAGTAACTTCCGTTTTTACCTGCCACTCTCGGTCTGGTCTTGCTATGCGGCCAGTGCATAAATTTTTACACACAACAGCAGCAGCAAGAGTTGTTCCAACAAGACATAGAAGGGAGCCAACGACCACCATGGACATTGAGCTGCTGGCCTTAACTTTTGATTTAGTGTCCCGACTGGCACTCGAACTCGTCATACATAGAAAGAGACAGAGACGGAGACAGAGACAGAGAGCAAGAGACATGAAAGTTGCCTTTTGGGCAAACTTTTATTAGTTTGTGCATTGTTCAACAGAAGCAGTAGCAACTGCAGCGCACCAAAAGGATATTCAAGTTTTCGAGCATTTCAAGTTTTGGCGCAACTATTTGAAAAGGAAATCAAGCATTTTGGTTCATATTACCAAAGTGCCTTTGACACAAAACTTTTGCACCCACTAAATGGAAAAGATGGCAACTTGAGACATTGCATGAGTGGCACACGAAAGATTCTCTTCTCTCTTTCTTTTCGATCTTTAAATAAAAGTTCAAATTAGCTGTGAAATGTTAACCCAAGAGTCAAGTTCATTTCGTATTTTCTTTTTCTATTTCTTTCCGTTTTTCTTTTTTTTTTTTTGCACATTTTCCTTTTTTTTTTAACTCCATCGTTAATTAGACTAATTACCCAATAAACTGGCAAACAGCTGGCGCTAGAAAAATGCCAAAAGGCAGCACAACATACATAAAAAAAAAAAAAAAATCACAAGAAAAACAAAAAGGAAATGCAAAAAGCAAAACAAAACCCAAAAAATGAGAGCCTAGCCAAAGCGAAATTCTCCCTAAAGAGTCATCAACACAATTCATCATCTGAGTTGAGTTGAGCGAAAGAAGTTGAGTTTATTTATGACCTTGTTTCTTGTGGCTGTTGTTGTGGGCGTGGCCATTAAGGCCAATGGGGCCAGTCAAAATAAGCTCCTAAATATGATCTCGAAGAATGAAACGAAACTAAAATGAATTCCCCCAAGCAACAGCTCCAGTTTAATTAGATGACACCAAAAAACTCCTGTTAAAGCAAAAAATAAGTATGAAAATTCTAAGTGTCATATTATCACTTCATTTGAGGCTGGGTTTATGGCAAGTTAACTTGATTTATTCATGCCCATATGCTTAACTAGCAGAAGAAAGAGATTTTCTGAGGTTTTCACCGAAAGAAATAATGAGAAAAATAACAACAACTACGTTTAGGAGTTTGTCTAAGCTAAGTATGTAGCAGCTTTCATCTATATACAGATATTTCTATATATATGTACATATATATATATACGTATGTATGCTGTGATATCATTTGCCATTTTTCTGCTAGCGCGTAGCGCGTGCCTTTGCCTAATAAACTACATGCTCCAAGCTACAAAATGTCCGCAACATTCGCAAAAGTGAGAAATTACGCTGACTGCCGAAATGTATGCAATAAAAATTTTTCAGCTCACGCACACACACACACACACAATGTGAGAAATGACAGTCAACTGCCACAAGGGATAGAGCAAGAGCGAGAGAGATGGAGTGAGAGAGAGAGAGAGAGCCACGAGTTTAGTTATTAATTTGAAGTTGGATTTGGTAACGCTAAATGAGGCGCACTCCACGGGCATTTAGATGTACGTTTTGGGTGGCACAAATAGAGCGCTAGATGACAGCCATAGCCTGGGCCATGGCTGGACATGGCAAACACAGGATACGCATTGCAGCGCATTGCCGGAAGTACGCCAGGGACTTGCTCTAGGTCTGGGAGTCAGCCAAACGAGCGAAGCACAATTTCATACTTAATCGGCACTGGCGCTTGGAAATTTAATTTGCCACTGATTGATTACAAGCGATTTAGTGTAATGTCCCCAACGGCCCTACGGCCCTACAGCCCTACAGCCCCAAACGGAATGTTAGAACGTCGAGCAAAGCAAGGATCAGAGCCAGTTGCCAGTTGGTCATTCCATTCTCTTCTTCCCTCCATCCTTGTTGTAATGGGCTCTTGTGTGTGCCATTTGACTTTTAACTGCTCACTCGCTTGTCGCTTGTGTCCTTCACTTCAGGCTGATTGAATGGTTTTTCTTTTTTTTTTTTTTTGGTGGCAAAATGTATGTATTTTACCAGTTTCTTCTACTGCTGCTGCTGCTGCTCATTGAATATGCGAAAAAACAACCAGCGAACATCGAATAATCCCCCCACCATTATTCTCCCGCATGACAAACGAAACTTGAATCGAATCGAATCGAACCGAAACGAGCTAAACTGAAATGAAATGAAATGAAATTCCTTAGATGCGCTTTTGCTGCCTCCTTGTCTTGTCTTTGGCTTTTGTCTTGCCTTAATTTATTGTCGGGGCTGGCAAATCTATAAGCATTTATCCATATCTTAAAGTTTTGCCAAGTTCTTGTCAATGTTCATTGAATGTCCTTTTATTTTTTTTTTTTTTTGTAATTTTATTGAGTTATTTCTTGGCTTGGCTTACAAATTTATCAGCATTTGTGCAGCTTGAACTTGCCGTTCTGAATGTTCGTCGTCCTTTGCTAAAGAAATTAGCTTACAACAATTTTTCTTTATTCCTTTTCCAACCCTTTCCCTCACCACTCCACCCTCTACGTCGCTCTCATTGTGTCCCTAGTTTTTCCCCTTTTTTTTTTTTTTGCACATTTTACACATTTTAAGGGGGTGGGGGGGCTAAAGGTTGAAAAACAGACAGAAAGTTTCAAGCAGTCCACGTCCACGTCCAAGTCCGATTTTTGGCCATTATTAAGAAATGCCTGGCACAGCAAATTGGAATAATTGAGCTGTTGCCAAGCAGCAGCAGCAGCAGCAGCAGCGGCACCAGCATCAGTTGGAAATGCCAAAAACTAACTTTTTCTTTATTTCATTCCAATTTCTTTGCTATTTTCTTTTTGTTTTTTTTTTTTTTTTTCTTATTTTGTTGCCTTTTGCAATATTATAACTCATAAAACCGTGGCCAGGGCAATCAAATTTATATCTATTTTGCCTAGTTAACAAATCTTCTCAATGTCAATGGGGGGAACGAGAAGATTTTATGGCCTAATTGGTTTGCCGAATTATCATCAAAGCTCGATTTTTGTTCGTATACTTTTATCATCTTACTTTTAATTGCCCAGAGGCCAAATGGAAACTTACTATTAAAGGTGTTAGCCGGGTCATATATATGTAAATATTTACTCAAAGGATCAAATTAATATTTTCTTTATTGCCTTTATTTCTATGGGGAGCCTTGAAATGGAAATGTATGTAAATGGTCATTGCTAAATAATTCAATTCGATTGAAAAGTGTTAAACAAAATGCAATTTAAGGCTTCCAAAATGCCAATTGAAACCAAAAGAGATTTGATTTAAGTTAATGAATATTGCAAGTGAAGGGCAAACAAAAGCGACGTTTGCTCAAAATGTTGTCTTAACCCTGATCGAAAGATTATTAACATTTAAATTGGTTTGATTGCTCATATTTGTTGCCTTTTGATGAGGCACAATTTGGCCAAAATCCTTAGAGGATTAAGGCACATAGCATTCAAGTTGCAACAAAATGAAAGTTAACTTTGTCCTTTGGTCTTATTAGTGTGTAAATGCGAGCGTATTTTTGGTGTGTGTGTGTGTGTGCAGCTCAAAAAATAAACTGTGCGAGAAATGTTCGCTTTGTGCATTCAGTTTTTGTCTCTCTAGAGAGAGAATGTTCAGTCAATGCATTCAACAGAGCAAAAAGAAAGCGATTGTAACAACTCGACAAATTGCGAGTAGAAGGCTGAAGCAGCAGCAGCAGCAGCAGCACGAGGAGCAGAGGATTCACACATACACACACACACACACAGACGCATATTTGGACACAAATCGATAGCTTGTGAGGCAACCAGCAGTCAGTCAGAGACTGGCAAAAGGTTAGCTTAATTGACAGGCTGCATTGCACACAGCCGCATTGCGTATACGCCCTGGCAACATTGGCAAAATGGCATAGACTACTTGGCTTTACATTTTACCTGCTGCACGTATTTGCTTGCGGTTTGCTAAAACTAAATAAAAAAGGCTAGCAGCAGCAGTAGTACTAGTAGTTGGCATCAATTTGAACAAACAACCGCACACACACAGGCAAACACACACACACACGAATCAACGAGTCTCCTTTCATAAAACAGAGTGAAAAGAAAGAGCCCAAGCTAGAAGCCTAACGAGTTCATTTAATCAAAGGTTTCTTCTTCTTATCACAAAACTGCAATAAAAATCAAATATTAACTAAGGCCATATCTCCATATACATACGAGATGTATGTACAAACGTATTACAATTCATCATAAATTTGAATTTTACAATTGCAGCAACAACATGCTTAACAACAATGCCAAAGAAAACGGAGAAAAGAAGCAATGCCAGCTGAGTGCCAGGCTTTGTTGTCCATTTACGTCAACAATTTCATTCAACACACGAGTAAAATGGGCGGGAGACACATGCAGAAAAATAGAGAGAGAAAGAGAGACAGAGAGAGAGAGAGAGAGGGAGAGAGAGAGACCGTGAGCGAATCTAAAAAGGATGGTAGCCAGCTATTTGCCAAGTAGTTTCAGATAGATACATAGATAAAATTGAACTGGGATTTGGGGATTGCACAAAAGTAACTGAGCAAATTTCCGCAGCTAGTTGAGCTTTGTGCGATGTTGCTGGCTCTTGCTGCTAAAAACCAAGCAAATTGAATGCTGCTGCACAACATCGGCAAAGCATGATGGCACAAAATGCAAGCGCGCTTCCCATGGTCATGTGGAGAGAAGTGCATTTGTTCGCTTTAAAGTTACAGCCAGCCATTCAGGCATTCATTTGTCCTGCTTTTTGGGCAATTAAAGACAGACAGATGGAAAAGTAGCTGCTTGCTGGTTGCTGCTGGATCAAAACCTGCAATTTACAACAACAGGAAATTGCAGCGGGCACTCGACGCTAATTCACAGCGGAAAAGCAGCGACATCTTTAGCAGCAGCAGTGACTCCATTGAATCATTGCCTCCATGCAGGAATTGTCCATGAACTGTGCATTCAATTCCTTGGGGACACAAACACACACGCTTACACACACACACACATACATGCATAAATTGCATTCTCTACACGCAGCACACAGCAACAGCATTTTCATTTATTAATAATTCTGTTGCCTTCGGTTCCTTTGTTCTGCTTCTCCTCCATCTTTCAGCATTCGCCATTCATGCAATTCCTTCTTTCGAATATTCTCTGCAGCTTGTGCGTTTTCATTTTCATTTCATTTCGTTTCGTTTCGTTTTTGGGTTTTTCTTTGTTCTCATTTGTGAGATTTGCAGCCACATTCATTTGCAGCAGATGCAACTTAAATCTTCATTAGTTGTGATTTCATATCCCTTTGCTTTTTCCTCTCTCTCTCTCTGCGTGTATCTTAATTTACTCTTTTTGCTCGAATATCCACAGGTTAGCACAATTTGTAGCGGTTACTGAGGTTAGCTGTGAATGTAATTAGACAGTTGGAATTTAAGTAAAAATTAGCAAACATTTCGGTTATTTTTGTTGATAGTTGCAACACAAGAGTATACCCTATCAAAGAGTCACATATGTTTCTTGGGCATTAAGAGATAAAATATTTTTACCTATTGTCAGCATCTAAAGATTTTCTAAATGCAAATTCTTTGATATAGAAATCATTTGCTATTCTTTCTGAGGATTATTTACTTTCTACTTAACGGATTTCATTTGCCAGTTTCTTAATTTCAAATCACTGTAAGAATGACTTTATTTTATATGGTTCACTTTAGCTTCAATTTCCGATTGAATGTTCGGTAGTCGATCACCTGACCGATCGATCTAACGCCTCTGCGGCAACTAATTTGACCTCAGCCATCGCTGTTGCTTATATACCCTCAGAGCAGAAAATCGTGCTAATGCTTTCTTGCATGCACCCACTTAGCATTTGCATAAAAAAGAGGAAACATTGTTGAAGCAGTACCCGTATCCGCACTCATTCTATCAGTTTTTACGGTCTTAACAGATTTAAGTAACATAATGGAGTTCGGGTATTCCTAACTAAATATGAACATGTTAAGGCAATGTTGACTTAACATCCCACCTGCCAATGGTATGTTAATTTGAAAGATTTCTATTAACTCGTTGTCATCTGAAAAGACCTCAGTTAACTCATTGTTAACTTAAAAGACCACTGCTAAGTCGCGGTTAACTTGAAAGATGACTGTTAAGTCGCGGTTAACTTGATGGATTTTTATTAACTCATTGTTAACTTAAGAGACCTCTGTTAACTCACTCTTAGCTTGGTAAATCTTGGTTAGCTCACTGTTAACTTAAAAGACCACTGCTAAGTCGCGGTTAACTTGATAGAGGATTGTTAACTCAAAAGTTTTCTGCTTAGTTATGGTTAATTTAACATAAATCCGTTAGCATTAACTTGCCATCCCTAACCCGCTGTTAACTTAACATAGTTTTGTTCATACGTTGTTAAATTACCATAGCTTCTTGAATCTAGTGTTAAGTAAGCAGAATTCTGTTAGTATTTAACTTGACAGTGGTCTATTAAGACTTGCAAACACAGATAACGTAATAGAGCTCTGTTAACATAACCTAATTTAGCTATGTTAACACACTGATAACTTAACAAAGGTTTGTTTATTCACTGTTAAATTAGCATTATTCTGTTAACTTAAAACCTGCATATATATAAAGAGCGCCAGAGATCATGTCCACGTAAGTTGTGAGTGGAACGCCAACGTGATTGGTGGACTAAGCTTTGTGCTGTGTTACTCAAATAAGTTAAAAATGTTATAAATATAGTAGTAGCAATGCTTTGATCTCTTGTAGAAGATCTACTGACCAACCAATTGAGAATTTAAGGTTGGCAAGAAGATCAATTATCAAATTTTGTTGTTCAGACGAAGAAAATGGGATACAATTTACGTGTTTCTTGATCCAAAAAGGTGCACAGAAATACTTTAAGAGTATATACCAAACTACTATAGTTTGAGAGGAATCAGAGTATCTCCTTGTCTTTTCTATTTTCGAGAAAACATAATGGATACACTTCTCTCTAAGGCAATACAAACAATCATCATTTTGTATATGTTGTAATGTGTTCCCATTTCAGAGTCCCATTCCCCCTTTTGTCTCTGTTGTTTGTTGAGTAAAAGTTGTTTTGTTGGATGCATATTCAGTTTGCAATTTAATTTATACTTGTAATTTTTATTGCAACCTTTGGCCAAAGGACGTGATGATAGTCCAGAGAAACCATTGATGTTTTTTCTGTGCTTTACTCACAACCACTTGCACTCAATACACAAATGTGCTATAAAATATGTGAAAAAATATTTCTCCTTTCACTACTAGCAACATTGGCAACACGGGCACGGGCAAGGGGAAGGCCAAAGATAGATATAGAGAGGGCCAGGGGGTAAACGTAAATGGCTTTTGGCTTTATTTTATGGTGTGGCTGCTGCTGCTGCTGCTGTCAGTAGTAGTTTCTCTGGCAGTGTGTTGTTGCATCATCAATTATGCTTATCAAAACTCGAAAGGGCCGATGGAAAGGGTAAACTTTTTACTGACCAGCCCTGACCCCAAGCGATCCTTTAACCCAACTCTCCATTCCTGGCAATGCCCTGGCCCCATGCTCAATCCTAACAACAGAACGGCAAGTGATTTTGAGTGCACTCGACAGGTAATAAATATGAAGTGCTAAACACGAGATACGCGCATTTTTCTGCAATAGCAAACAAACTTTTTGTTTTTGGTTCTCTTGCCACAACAATGTGGAGACCCAACAATATGGCAAAAGCTTTTAAACAATTGCTGAGGGGCATCAGTAGGTTGGGGCTGCTTCTCGATGCTTTCCAATCAATTACCACAAAATGCAAAAGGGAGAAAAGCCACATCTCCCTCTGCAGGAGAGAAAGAGAGAGAGAGAGAGCGAGTGAGCAGTGTAAATGACACGCCCACCTGGCATAGATTTACACAAATGCACAATAATTTCTGCCATCAGGCAGCAGAAACATGACAGCTTAATGCCTTGCCTGACGCCTGCCCCTACCCTACCCCTCCACCACGCTTCCATCGAAATGTGCTCCGAGTCCTGGCCTCTCATTCACCACCTCTCATCAAACTGAGCTTGCACTCTTGTATCCTCTATGTAAATGCTGGCACCTTGTGACCACGGAGCGTATGCGCAATTTGAATGATTGTTTTGCGTTCTATTTCGCGCTGTTTTATTTGTTCGTTCTTCGAAATGTGTGTAATGCTTAGTGGGTTAAGGGAGCGGAGTGAGGCGCTGTTGTTACCGGGAGGCATTGGCAAGTGTGTTGATTACAGTTATTGCAAGTTATTTGCCATTTTGCTTTCTGTATTTGTGCACTTTTGGCCTTTACCACTGTGATTGACGGTGCTCTGGCATTTGGCAAGTGAATGTGGAATAAATTGGGGCAGTCTGCCACACCCACTTACATACATATATACAAGTAAGATTTACCCAGCTTACATTTGATTTAATTGTAATTGAAATTTGCACTTTTTCCCAACAAACGTAAAGTCATTAAAATAAATTGGCCAAAAGTTTCATAAATAGATTTAAAATTAAACATATTTTTGTTTAACTCAGACAATACATAAATAGAGAAACTAAGTGAGTCGAGTTGAAGCTTGAATACTCTTACAAAATGCCAAATAGGGGAAAATTACTCAAAATTTTTTTATCAAAACGATTAGCTTTTTTTACATTTTAAATTAGTCAATTTCCATATAGTTTTTTAATTTTAATTTGCAAAATAAATACAAAAATTTAATAAAAATTTGTTTTCTACATTAATCAGATACGAAATAGTTGTTGAAAATAGATGAGTTCTCTACTTAAAGTTAAAGTAATTCCCTCAGATTTCTGCTCACCATTTTTCGGGTGTTGCTCAAAAGTTGAAGTAAGTAAAGAGCGATAGGTCTTGAAAGAGTTTGCGTTGATCCAGGCGGACTTGGCTTTAGAAACTTATCTCTACTCCTGCACCTTATATGGGCGAAAATGGTTCCTACTGAACATTTTGTGAAACAAAACTAATTTAACAATTTCGGGAAATTAGCATTTCTTAAAAAACGAACTACCCCGGCAGAAGTTGCTCTGCCTGCTTGCACATAATGACAATTTGTTGGAGCGGGGGGAGAACTTGTTACTCTGCAGCGCCACCTGGTGGCGAGTAGCATCTATGAGCATATCATACAAACCATTACCAAAACAATCGGTTCAGTATTTTTTAAGTTCATCGATGACTTGCAGACAAACATTCATTTTTATATATATATAAGAAAATTGAATCAAGAAATTTGTTAATTGGAATAGAGCCTATTGAAATCTTAACTAAATTATATTTAACCAAATTTATGATTTAGTTATAAATAAGCAAAATGTAAACTACTAATTCCAAAGTGTTCTGCAAACAATTTTTTCACATTTTAAACTATATATTTTAATTTTAATGTACTTTAAATGGATTTCTTTTGCGTGTTTTGCCTGAAATATTTTTATCGCTTATAAGGTGCCACCAAAAAAGTTGCTTTTTAACAGCTAAATGTTTCTTTAAGAAACTGTCCTCGAGCCACTTGCCAAAGCCAATTTTGGAAATCGATTAAAAAAATAAGATAAAAACTATTTAGTTATCAGATTTTGCAAGTTATGACTACGGCAGATCAGTAAATTTTTGGCTTCTATAGCTGCCTCAATCAACGATGACCTTAAATTAGTTGTGGCAAGCCAAAAAGCCATTGACATGTGTGTGTGTGTGTGTGTGTGTGTGTGTGTGTGTGTGGAGCAGGGAAAATATTTATCTAATAATAAATTTTCGTATAAAGTTTGGTGAAGGGAGAATAGAAGGGCAGCCGCAACAGTTTTCACAGAAGAGAGAGAGAGAGAGTCGCAAAAGGGCAACGAGTGGTAAGCTGGCGGGGAGATTGGGGCGGGATGCGTGTGTCATGTCATTAAAGTTAATGCATTGGAAAATTCGATTATTTACAATTTTTATAACTTCACCATAAATTGATGTCAACGGCTGAGCTTTTAAGCAAACAGGCAAACCAGAAAAACTTGGCTTAAACAGCTGTCAACAAATGGGCTGCGGTTCGGTTTGGCACGGTACGTTTCGACTCAGTGTGTGTGTGTGTGTGAGTGTATTTGCTTAATTTAAATGCTGAATTTTGAATGCTGAATGGGTGGCAAGTAAATGCTTAACTTGAATATGGCTAATATTAGGCCTGGCAACCTTCGTCGAGCTTAGCGTGCGAAAACTTTTTAATCAAAACAGCAAATCGAAAATACGCCAAAAACCAAAAAAAAATAAAAAGCCAAAAAAGCAAATTCTGTAAGCAATTGAAAGCAACGAATTTTGGTTATCCTTTGCCTGCTGAAGACATAGAACTTCTGGTCCTGGTACTCTAATTATTCACCGTCGAAGACACTTAAGGACATTGTCTCTCAGCTGGATAATAACTTACTAAAAAATAATGGTTAGCTATATGGTAATTAGTCTTGATAAACTGCTTATTAAATATTAAGTTCTTTTAATAATGTTTAGCCTTAGATTTCCTCAACTGATGTCTGTAATGGTTTCTCGGCCCTGTAATACCCGTTCAAACTATGCTTAGAGGGTAGAGAAAAATGGCAAAGTTTTCAATCTCTCAAAATGTCGAAGCATTTCGACATACTCCAACCCAAAAAGTCGACGAAGCTGTCAACAGCCAATTTTGCCAGTTTGCTTGACTCTGGAAATGCGCAAAAAAAAAAAAAAAACGTAAAGTTTTCAACTGCTACTTCGATTTGCCCGCGCCTGCGACCCTTCACGCTAGCTCCCCCACTCATTTCCTCTATCTTTCCTCTCTCTCTCTTTCGATGTGTGTACACTATAATTTCTTGTTGAAATTTCTCCATTACTTTTACAGTTCAATGTTTTATTTTATTTTTAGTTTTTTTTCTTATTGCCTCTCCGGACCCGTAACCAAAACCCCGTGGCCATAGCCGTAACCGTAGCCTAACCCCGCCCTGGCACTTGTGCATGGCAAATTTACTTGGTGCGGGGTTCATTTGATTTGCCGAAAAACTTTGGTGGCCACAAAAGTTTGCTTCTTGGCTCCGTCGTTCAATGCATTTGATTTCGTACATGATGAAAGTTTTTTCTTGCTTCTCTTTTTTTCTACGTATGTGTATTGGTGGGTGGGTGTAATAGTGTGTGTGTGTGTGTGTGTGTGTGTGGGAATGTATGGCTGGATTGTGTGTATTTAAGTGCAACATGTTCTTGTTCCACGTTGGCAAAATGAACGGCGAGGCCGCTGAATGAAATGTTGACAGAAAGCAAACTGCCAAAAGCTTAACTTAAGCAAAACGTCGAAATATAATTGGCAGAAGGCGAAAAGGAAAAATAGGGAAAATTTCTACAAATAGGCAGCAAACTTCCATGTTGTGTGTGTAGGTGTAAGTGAGTATGTATGTGTTTGTGTGCTCGCTCAACAATTGAGCCCAATTATGGGCCAGTCCGCCACTTGCACAATGCCTTTCGAATTGGCGTTTGTGTTGAAAAGTTTAATTGCCAGGCCCGGCTAACGATGATTGGCAATAGAGTTGCCCACTTACATCCATGGAAGTAGCCAACATGGGGGTGGCACTACAAATTATTTATATTGGCCAATTCAGTGAATTTGAAACACTTGAGACGTTCTCTAGTCCTTTTGGCTATGTCCCTGTTTCTTAGTATTTGGCTATGCCAATCAATGCTAATTTACCATTGATACACACACACACACACACACGCACACCCACTTCTAAAGGTGTAATTAGCTGGACAATGGCAATGGTATCGATATGGTATTTATTTTATTTCCTAATTTTGTTGCTTACCAAAGTCTTTTTGGTCTAATTACTTGTTTTACTCTTATTGCCATATTTTCTATTTCTCCATTTCGTCTTCGGATCTTGAAAGGATTGAGAATCAATCGTAAGTTTATCAAGCTCTCTTTTATTATGCGTTGAGCTCTCCAATTGCTGACTCTTTCATTAATTCTTTTAATTCTCTTAGTCTTCATGTAGACTTTGAAGCAGGTTAGAGGTTTTTCTTTCTTCATACAACAGCTGAAAGTCAAAAACCAGTTCTTGGCAAGGGAAATCCTAAAAAAGGTGGACAAAGTTCAGCATGACCGAAATGAGTTATGTATTTTTATGGCAGCAAAATTAGTTTTCTAAGTTTTTGGGGTAATCAATTAATCACGTTCATTTAGTAGAAAAAAAAAACTGCTACAAATGCTGAGAAGATATTAAAAAGTGTAGGCAAAATAGTTTTTTTTTTCTAGGCTTTTCAAAACGTTTCTTGTTAACCATTTCTTTTAAGGCTTTTAAAAATTTTCCTATGGATTTTTTAGCTTTAACTAATTGCTTAATAGAGTGAGAATAGATATTATTGTTATTTTATATTATTGTGGTTGAATAACTATTTGTGTTTTGCTTTTCTCTTCATTAGGCATTTAATTACTTACCTCCTTCCTCCTCCTCCTTATTCCTTGCCTCACTTCAAACTTTTCCACTGCGCCTATGACTACTCACCTTTTCAATTTATTTACAAGAGGATGAAATAAAAACAATTCTACATATTTAGTTATTATTTAAATTACATTTATTTTCTCATGATAATCACTTGATGTATTTTTTTTTTTTGGTTTTTTTTTGGTTTCATTGTTTAATGCATTTCTGTGTTTTATCGCTTCTTTGACTTGAATGCAATTCATTTTGTTTTATGGCCTTCGCACTCTCTCTTTCTCTCTCTCTCTCTGCTTCTGCTCTGACTACATTCTTTTCATTTCCATCTCTTTTTGGTTTCTTTTTTTTTTTGTTTTTGGTTGTTCAAACTTTTTATATTATATTAAATTCATATTCATCAAATTGTTTTGTAAATTTTACATTTATGCGTACGAGCATTTACATTGAAAACGTTTTTATTTCAAATACATATACACACACACATATATATATATTCAGATATATATGTATATATATATATATATATATATAGCAATTTCTGTTTGTGTTTCTGTTTCTGGAATATCTTATCGCTAGATTGTTGGTTTTGCCTTTCTTTTTGTTGTTGTTGTTGTTGTTTTTGTATGGTTTTTGAGTGTGTTTTTGCCATATGTGAATTATATTAATTAGTTAATGGCCATTATCAGCCATTCAGATTCAGATTCATAGAGATTCGTATATATAGAGTTTAATTAAAAATATTTACAGTGGAAAATGTTTAACAGTGTGTGTGTGTGTGTGTGTGTTTTTGTGTTTGTGGGAAACCAAATAAAAATATATTCTTTGTGTAATAATGAGGAGAAGGAGTAGGATTTTTTTTGTTTTACTATTTTTAGGGGAGTGGCATATATCTTACATACACACAACAAACACATCGAGGAAACGGTGAATTTTATTTTTCGATTATTCATTTGCTATGCTAAATGTATGCAAATCTAGTCAATGATTCATTCATTCAAAACTCTAATTCGTATTTCTTTGTCTGGTTTCTGGTTTTTCTCTGTTTTTTTTTTTTTTTCTGGGCTAAATTACGTACTGGCAATGAACGAATTGTTGTCTGCTGCATCATTTGATTTCGATTCGATTAAATCTTCTAACATTTACCAATTATTCGGTTTTTGCTATATATATATTTATTTATATGTATGTATGTATCTATGTATGTTTGCTTTTGTTTGCGATTAAAGTTGATACTCGAGAAGTTGTACATTTAGTTTATTTTACGTAAATCTCTTCATTCTTTCTTCCTCTTTGGTATTATTGAGACATGTTCGATAGGTAAAATCGGGTAATCCTTGTGGCTTTCAGTTTCTCAGTTAGGCGTATCAAAAGGGAAAATGAAAAATGGAAAACTGTCGGCTTGTAAAGTAAGCCTCTAATATGTGTATTTGTTTTTCTTTTATATTTAAACCCTTGCAGTTTGGTCATTAGAGATTGAAAATGTTTCTTTTGGTTTAAGTCCTTATTGGGCTTGTTTCAAAAACTGAATCATAGAACTATAGAAGTAACTGGTTAGAGTAAATTTCAATGAACAAAAACTTTAATCTTTTCTTTTTTAATTTCCAAAAAAAACTAAAAATAAAACTATAATAAATTTTTTTTTTTTTTAGGTCGGACAACAACTCGGATACCGTAGAAATTTGAAAGGCTGCAGAACTGAGCCACATCTCAGGCCAAAGGTAAGTTCGTAAAATTTGTAGATTTCGTTAAGGTTGAATGACTTTTTTATTTGTTATTTGAGAAATGTGATGAAAGAAAGAAAAAAAGAACAAAAGAAACTTTTTGGCATTAGCTACTTGAAATTTAGAAATAACTTTCTGCAAGGGCATAGAAACTTCGGTGCACCGAGATTATCAATTTGCTACTCATATTATGAATTTTGGCTTATGATTGCTGTAAATAATTATCCTATGGCTAAGACTTTTGCGCTGCTTTTGTTGTTGCTGCTGCAATTAATTACCGCTTGATACTGTCAATGGCAGATTTGAACCCTTTTTTTTTTTTTTGTTTGTTGTTTGTTACTGACCTTTCCGTTTTTCCCTACGAGCCTCGAAATATTGCACATTTTTCAGTCAGTTTTTTTGTTTTTGTATATTTACACAATTTAATTTAATTTCTCTTTCTCTATGGGTATGTGTGTGTGTTTGTGTGTGTGTGTGTGTGTGCCATGCCATTTGCAATAAAAATTTATTTACAAACTTAATAACATAATTAATTATTATGGGTTCTCTTCTCTGCCTACTGTTTGGACTTGCCCCTTTTTTTTTTTTGTTTGTTCATTTGTTTCTTTGTTGTTGTGTGGGTTTTTTTTTTAATAGATATACTTACAATATATGTGTCTCTGATCCTTTTAGTTATCAATTAGCAATTAGTAACAGTTTTATAATAGCATTTTAATGCATTTTGGTTTTCATATTTTTTTGTTTTATGGACTGAAAATTGTCTACTTAGTATGCAAAATGGTTTTCTGCAAGCAAAAGTTTGGTTAGATTTAATCAGTTCACACAAACTAATATATGTCTATATATATATATATAGAATTGGTTGAATGTTGTTGCTCGGCAAATCAAAGTAAATAACAATAAAAAAATTTAACACGGTTTTTTCTTTCTTTTTGGTTTTTTGTTTTTTACACATTTCAAGTATCAAAATGAAACATATAATACATATATATCTCTTACTGTACACATAATCAATAAAGGGAAGGGGTGTCCAAGGGTTTTTTTTGGGGGGCTGAACGATGATTACTTTTCGATCTAAACTATATTTATGACTTAATTATTAGAATTTGTTTTAAGTTTAATTAGTTTATGTAAATGCCTTGCATACATACACACACATAGACTAGATTTTCGGTTTGTTTTTTGTTTTTTTTTTTTTGGTTTTCTGATTGATTTACTCAATTAACTTGATTTCTTTTTTTTTTTACACTTGAACCGAGCTTAGCTTAGA
The DNA here is from genome assembly GCA_024703675.1 of Drosophila nebulosa. Taxonomy (NCBI): domain Eukaryota; kingdom Metazoa; phylum Arthropoda; class Insecta; order Diptera; family Drosophilidae; genus Drosophila; species Drosophila nebulosa. Next base: position 6,120,796 of record CM045725.1, on the reverse strand, counting down.
TTTGTTTCCATTATTTTTGTAATGATTTTTTATGTTTTTTCTTTCATTAGATTTTGTGTGTTTTTTTTTTATTTAAGGACTAACATTGAAATATAGCTTAGATAGGATTTCATTTCTCGTCTCATCTCTTCTTTCTCTTTATGCTCCACTTGCTTTGCACGATTTGCCTTCATTATAATAATATATAGAACTATATATGTGTATATATGTATATAAATTTAACGGTCTGTAGGTTCTTAGGTGAGAAAAATGCGTCTAAATCGGGGGAGGGGCAATCACAAAATTAAGATGAAAAACTTGTTATTGTTAAATTTGCTTCCAATTTCACTTACCTAACAACAACCGTGTTCAGCAAGAGGCAGGGTGCCAGCATTGACCTAAATATATGCGCCAGGCGATCAGCCGAGGAGGTCTTGCGTCGCGATATGGCCGCCATATTGTCGCCTGCAAGTCATAATAACAATGGTTATATAGAAATATATATATATATATTTTTAGCATTTTGCATTTGCATTTTTGCTGCAACACAAACTGGATTGTCATTTGCCATTCCCCAGTTTGATGCCCTGCAAATTTAAAACGGGAATACAAAAGCATTTCAGACTGCACATAAAGTGAAACTTATTGGCATTCCAAGTGCAATGGCTAGCATCATTTGCCACAAACTATCGATAGCTAGTTAATTTTTCTAATAACTTCTACTCGAATCTGCTTAGGGCTTTATTTTCTTAAAAGTTTTCATTACCAAACTTCTTAGTTATAAGAATAATAATTCTCTTAAGTTTATCAAATTATTTAGACCGCCTTTCCAATCATTTCTTAGTAAGTTTAATATAAACTAAATATTTTAAGACTGTCACTTCTTAAAGTCTTATTTCTAAGATATTCCTGATTTATGAGATATTCCAGATTCTGGACTAAAGAAGATACGGGCACACTAACCTAAAGTAAGAATAAGAAACAACTAGGTTCAAGAAAATTTAGTTGCCTATTCTTTTTGGTTCAATTTAAATTGTCAAAATTTCTTTGCCAGGATATCAATGCTTCGTATACAACCATAATATCAAAACAGGACTGTTGGTCCTTTTGGTTTTAATTTTCATTTAAATAAGCTACCAGGCAGCAAGCAGCGATGCAGAAATTGCAAAAAATTTGCATATTTTCATTTACACTTTCTTATCTCTAATATTCTCGTTTAGTTGATGCAAATTGTCATCGTTTGTAGTTAGATAGATAGATAGATGAGACTTACCTTTCGATACGAATACATAAATGCTGGCTGGTTCAGTGTTACTTGCCGAGCAAGTGTAATTGCCCGAATCGGTGATTTGTGGCTCGCGTATTATCAAACGACTCTGGGTTCTTGGACCAGGTGTTGTCTCAATGGATATATCTCTTCTTGCGTCATAGTAATTGATCAGGCGATCGTTTTTCTGCCAGTAAACGTACTGCGGTGGTGTAGGACTCTATAGAAACAAGAACTTTAGGTTTTATCTTCATTTTGGTGTCTTTTTCTTTTGGATTTACCTTTTCAATAATGCAAACCAAATTGATTGTTGAGCCCATGTCGACATGCAATTCACCGGAACCAAGTATAAAGGCCTCTGGTACAACCACTTGTAAATTTACAAAGTGCGAAATGATGCCAGTTGGTGTGGAGACCTGTTTGTTTGTTGTTGTTTTTGTTATCAATAGATGAATAGAAAGCATAGATAGATAGATAGATGGATGGAAGTGCGGCAATTGAGTGCGATTGGTATACGTAATCAACTTGAATGTTGAATGCATCAGTAAACTGAACTCTCTACTTTCAACTCTAAAGCAAAAGTCGTTGCCAAAAATGTAGCTGGTTGCTGTTGATGCTCTCTCGTTTTCCTCTCATTGAAATGCAAATCAAACAATTTCAATTTGGCACGCAAAAATGAAACAAAAACGTTATCCCAACCAAAAAAGGGAGTTGCGATTGGGGGGGGTACCAATAGCATTTCTATATACATTTATATGTGTATATGTATAAGTGGAAAAGTGCTCCGAAGCTGCTCTTCCTACACGTTACCAAATATCCGGCAGGCACTAGCAATTGCTACTCTTCTTGCTCCTTGCTCCTGCTGCTGCTCCTGCTGGATACTGGATACTTTTGCAGCTATTGCAGTGCAATGCCAAAGGAAAATAATCATTTTGGCATATTTGCATGCAGTGCTCGTTGCTCCGGAGATGGACGAAAGAACAAGCGAAAGGACAGACGTGCGGACAGACTGACTGACTGACTGACGGACGGGCGAAACGAGTAAACTGACTGACTGAGTGACTCACTGGTATGTGGGCTGGCTTCTTATATTGAAATTGCATGCAAACAATTTTGAAATTGAAGCTACGTTTTTTTTTCTCTCTTTTTGAAAGGAGATGGTGAAAGAGAGAGAGAGAGAGGGGTATAGTGGTCGCAGAGATAACCCCAATCCCCCAATGTTCTTCCACGGAATGACACTTGTGATGCAAACAGAGTTACAGTTACTGTCAAGTGTCCATTGCAGCCAAGTTCTCTACAGTCTTTCATATGTATATTCCGTTTCTTTGTCGTTGAAGTTTGCTGCAAGTCACTGGCTAAATTTGTCAATGTCCAGTTGATCTTTCAATGACAATGCCATATGTTCATTTATCTTTACCGCTCACCCAACTCAACCCACAACCGTTCCCCTCTGCATGTTTTTTTTTTTAATCGAACTCTTTTTTTGGGCTTGATTTGCATATTACAATTAAATCATGGAGAGAGAGAGGGAAAAAAAATCCTCGTGTGACATGAAATCAGCGAAAACGCAACCAACAAAATAAAAACAAAAACGAAAGCCCCAAAAACCTCAATATTGCGTAACCAAACGAGCGTACACATATATGCAAATGCACTTTAGTTTATTTCAACTGCGCACGCTGCATGCATAAAATATGCATGCCATGTATGTATGTGTGTGAAGCCACCGTTACCCACTTGTCCATTGGTTCCCCAGTTGCACAGTGGCCCCCCCCCTGCCGCCCCTTTATACAGCACTCACCTGGCACTCGTACATGCCGTGATCCCTGCGCTGAACAAACTTTATCTGCAGCGTCCACATGTTGGAGCCGGGCGTATGGAGTATCGCAAAACGCTCATCATTTGTATAGAGTTGGGCACCCGATGATAGTATATGCCAGTCCCGACGGCGTATCCAAGAAATCTGATTCTGTTGCAAAAGGGGTTCGGGAAAAAGCGAACATATATTATCAGTATAAAGTTCATTTTATTCATTTATTAAGCATATTTGCCAGCTAACAGCACAAAAGTAGGCAACGAAATAATACAAAACAACACAACACGAAGAATGTATGACATGTCCATGCAATTAGCGAAACATATTGTGTGAGTGTGCGTGTGTGTGCGTGTAAAAAAAAGGAGGTGATTATAAAAAGCTCATCAACAACAGTCGCCATTGCCACCACCAACGCTGCCACATTGCGGTTGCCATGCTGAGTTTATGGTTTATGTTGCCGTTGTTGTTGTTGTTGTTGTTGGTGTTGCCATTGCTTCTGCTCCTGCTGCCGCAGTTTTGTGTAAAAATAAATTATATCACTGCCTTACTTATATGGATAAAACTATTTTTAAAAATGAAACAAAAAGGGATTACATTTAATTACAATTTCATTGTGTAGACGTCACTAGTAAATGGCAAAGAAAACTGAATGCCATTGTAACTAACAACAAATTGCAACTAACTTTGGCTTATTACGACACGTTGTTTAATTTATGAAACTATTTAATCGTTCGATTTCCATTTTAACTTTATGAAAAGCATAAATATTTATTTTATTAGCTTTTACAATTGGTCACAAAAAAGAAAAAGAGAGAGTCTAGGCGCCTGCTTGTATGCCATTTTCCAGATGATTTAATTGACCCATTGTTTCATGACCCTTGCTCGTCTCATTTTATATAAGTCCTTAATTTAGTTAAGGTTAATGCTTCATCAAGCTTCATAATTCTCAACTAGTTTTGGTGTTCGGAAAGTTGCCTGGCCATTGCCATTCTCGAGAAAGCTCGGAAGTTCATAAAAAAAGCGCTAAGCTACTTTTTCTTTGTAGCAGGCTCTCAATCAATGGAGACGGTAAAAAGTAACCCATTAAGACCTAATCTAACGATCAAGCCTTCCTCTTACATATGCTAGTTAAAAAATGATCTGAAGTAGTTTTAGACATTGAGAGTTGACTGTGTCATTCTTGGCATGTTTTCGCAATTAACTTGTGACAAAAGAATCCTGAATTTGCCCGGATCTTACAGCATTTTCAACTGCTAATGCAAAAACGAATTGGTCTAGACTGATTCGATTTGATTTGATTTCATTTCATTTCTCCAAATCTTTTTCTTTTCTAATTTCCCCTACGCAAAAAAAAATAAAAGTTTTTTTTTTTAAGTGCCATTTGCTGACAAATTGGTTCAATGTGTTTGGGTTATGTGTTCCAAAATGTTAATAGACATTTCATCACATTTTCATTTCTTTTTTTGGGGCCTCTTGCGTGTGCCTTCATTGTGGCATTTAATTGCTTGTTAGCTACCCCTCCCCAACCCACCGCACCTACTTCAACATCAGCAATCAGAAATGGTTAGAAATGTCATTTAGTTGGAGCCAAAACGTTTGCTTTTCAACTGCAAATTAAGCGCTTGTTCAGTTTTGTTTTGTTGTTTTGTGTGTATGGGTGTGTGTGGGTGTGTATGTGTGTGTGTGTTTGTGTCGATGTGTGTGTATTTCGTGATAGCTGGTTAACAAATTAGACTTTTGCGTGCCATACAAAAAAGAAATACGAATGAAAATGAAAATGAAAATGGTAAATGAAAACTTGAAAAATGGAAAATATAGCTGAAAATGCATACAGTTTGGTATGGAATCTAGAAATGAAAAAGAATTCAATTTGAAGAGAGAGAGAGAGAGATAGAAAGAGAGAGAGAGAGAAAGAGACATCTTAAACAAAAATGAGAAACTAAATATGCAACGAAGAGAAACAGAATAATAATAAGCATTGCAACAGAAGAGGATGGATAATTAAAACGACTGATAGAGAGAGAGAGAGAGAGAGAGACGGAAACAAAAATGGAGACGGACAGAGACAAAAGAGAAAAACAAACCCAATTTACACCCACTCTATCCACGCCGGAGACTTTGCAGACCAGAAAGGCGGTGCCACCAAGCTGGACGGTTGTATTGTGCGCCATCAGCTGTTTTGAAATAAATGAATAGACAATAGAGAGAGAGAGAGAGAGAGAGAGGGAAAGAGAGAAAAAAGGGAAGAGAAAGAAAAATACAAGACAAAAAGTTAAAAGTTCATTTTTTAGGGGAAGAAATGAGTCTCTAGCGCGCGTTTGCCACGTCGCTCAATTAGTCAGTAAAACAGAGAAAAAAGGACCTCAAGCAGGATGAACTAGGAGCTATCGCAAGTATGTGCTCGATATCAACTAGGCGAGGGGCCGCCATGACAAGTGACTGCCACGGACTTGGAGTTGGAGTTGGAGTTGAGGGTGGGGGTGGTCCTGTGGTAGTTGTGGCGTGCCTGCTATTTGGATAATTAGATTCGAAGCCAGGGCAGCGAATGAAATATAAATAAGCACTAAAGATTAATTAGTCCTGGCTAGTCGCGTTCGCTTTCGCTTTGGCTTTGGCGTTGGCGTTGGCGTTGGCCTTCGCGTTCGCATTTACGTTCCTCGTCTTCATGTTTCATGGTAATTAGTCCTTATCTCTGGCATTATCCTACAGTACGAAGTTGCACTTCTTTGCCTTTAGACTAATGCCTGCTGCATTTTATTCGTTCCCATCAAATTAACATATTGAGAGACAAAAGACGGACAAACGAAGGGACGGACAGATAGACAGATGGACAGATGGGATAAACTATATTCGGGGCAATGCTCCAGTGGTCCACAGCTGTCACAGAGTCGCCTTGCAGTCAATTCAATTTGAATTTGAATTTTGAATAGAATTTCAATTTCGTTCGCTTTCACTTTTTAACTGTCAACTGGTCAACTTACCTCGCTATCCTCGAACATTGGACTGTCGCTCGAGTCGAGATTATTATCCAATTTTGAATCGGCATTTATACCGCCGCGCATCCATAGTTTCTTCCAATCGTTGTCTGTGAGTATTGACTTTTGATCTGCAATCAAAAGAAAATAGATTTGCAACCAGAGTTAGACAATATGAAATGACAATGTGAACACAGAGATCCAGGGCCAAGTGCAGATTGGCTGAATCCAATCGAAAGCGAACTGCATTTGGCAAATAAATGTAATTGGCTCTCTCTCAACCTGTCAAATATTGCGTCAGCAAAGACACTTTGTCTCCTACTCCTTTTTTGCCCTTATCGTTTATGGTTTTTCTGTTTGTGGCAAGGACTAACCTGCTTGTCCTAGACTCTACAACCAACCAAAATCTAAGCCTGTTGAAATAATAAAGTATTTGATTGACGTCCACCAAGCCCAGCGTGTTATTTATGATTATTGCCGCTACATGGCATTTATTGATTTCAAGGCTTGTTAAACACAGAAGCACACACACACACGAACAGGAAGATACACACACATAGACAAGGACACACACACATTCTTCTATGCCAACACCATTATCATTTTATATTTTGTGTCTATTTTCGTGTTTATTCTTGTCACACGCAATAGGAAATTGAATTGAAATTTAAATGTTTACGAGTTTCCGCCGCCTTTGTTTCATTTCTCTCTCTCTCTCTCTCTCTCTCGTCCAAGGAATTTTCCTCAAGTATTCAATCTTCTTTTATACCTTTTTCTTTTGCTGTCCAAGCAATGTTGACAAGAAATCAATAAACTATAACAAACATTTATTGGTTCTTTTTTGAAAAGCACTTAAAAACCATATACAAAATTTTCATTACCAGACAGAGGGAAAACAAACGGGAATGTCAATTCTTCCAATTTTTATATATGCATTTCAAACTAAACCATAAACTAAGGGCTTACTTTTAATTATTATTAAACTATAAAGAAATTGTAGAAACTAATATCAGTTATAATGTTTTATTTTCTGTTAAATTTTTGATAGGTAATTGAGAAACCTAAGAAACAAATTTGAAATTTTGAGAATCGCAGGACTCACCTTATAAACTAGAGGAGACAACTCACTGTTTTTGAGATAAATGCTTTGCTCTGCGATTCTTTACAATTCAAAGGAGTTTAAGCTCAAATGAATAATTTTCTTGTTGTTCTTCCTTTACCAATTATTATCAATTATTTAAATAAAATTGGAAATGGAACTGCGAAAATCTGCATTATTAAACTAGATTTATTTTTAAATGTTAAGTGAAATATATCAATTCAAAATCCTTTTTCAATCTTCCTTAACTAGACTTGCTCTTATTCAGACATGTCTCTAAGATAAAAAGTTATCTGAAATATGGCATTAGTCGATGCTAAACCAGTTTATCATATTGAAGAAACCTTAAAAAATGCAAAACAAAGGGCATATTATTTTAAAATAATCTTTCTCGTGGCTCTTACTTTGAAACATGTTTAATTTTGTCTTAAAGAATAAAATTTTTCCCTAAGAAGGAACTTAAGTTGTCGTAATATTAAAAAAATGTTAAAAAAGATTGTTTTCTTCTTTATTTTAAGGTTTCTGAACATTTTTTGGAAATTTAAAACAATGTAAATAAAAGATTGACCAGGATTTCTAAGCCTTGACTTAAAGTAGCCAAAAAGTAGCTCATTTATCTGTTTATACTTAATCTTTTCATTTTGTTTATTTTACCTTATAAAGAAAGAAAAAAAGTTAAGAAGGCTCAATTAAATGTTGAAATTTCTTAAGAATTTCAGTTAAATGAAATCAAATTGCTTGATTTCTGACCAACCAGCAGTTGAAACTTGATATGCCCAAAGGAAACATCCTTTTTTTTTTATTTGCGCAGACTAATTTGTTTCTTTTGCCTCTTTCAACTCACCTGTGAGCTCATTCTGTGTGTGTTTTCTTTAATTTTGTAATATGATTTCAATCAGTCTGGGCCTACAACTACAATCTTTGCACTTTTATTGCTACGGGCTAAGAATGGTCTCTACTTCGGCTCTCCTATCCATTAAAGGAAGCTGCACGTTTATGAGCTTAAGCTGCTGAAATTTAAGTAACTAACAAAGTACGCAGAGGAAACAGAAAAAAAAAGTTGTTGGTCCAAGAGAAAGAGGAAGATGGTAACCTGGTTTTACCTACACGATGAAAATAGCAATCAATCAGGCAAACTTTGAAGCGACTCACATGAGCCGCGGCAACAAGAATTTGCCAATTTGTTGTGGAGCACACAAAAAAAAAAAAACAAAAAACGTTGAAAAAGAAACATACAAATGCGCAGTGTCGTTGTCAGTTGAGGAACTCCTCCCAGTCCCCATCACTCTCCTCTCCTCGCCACTCCCTTGTAAGCGCTATAAAACACAGCGAAGCGAGCTCACAGTTTTATTGCCTCGTAAATTTTTATAGTTCATACTTTAGGCATGTGCGTATATGCAATGTCTGTGTGTGCTAGTATCCATGTGTGTGTGTGTGTCTGTATGCTGCAGTTGTATTTGTATCTTGTTTGCCACACACACACACACACACAGACAATTCGAGCTACAAGGATATCTTCCTTTGTTAGCGCCAATGTAATTTATGTGTATTGTATTTAGCCCGCCTTGGCTCTGTGACGTCAAAAAGTTCTCTTGGTCACACTGCATTGATTTTAAATTTGTACAAACACACACACACACTGAAACACACACAATATATATATTTGTATATTTCATTTGCCGCATATTAAAAACAGGCACACAATACTGTCAGCCTATTAATAATAAGACAAGGACAATGCCACTCAATTCGGCTTTGGAGTCGACTTTATGAGGGGTCAGGTCGATTTTGTTGGTCGAGAAGCATATATATATATAAATTGTTGATATATTTATCTTTGCATTTGTATGCATGACAGGCTAACACACACACAGAGAGAGAGAGAGAGAGAGAGAGAGAGAGGGAGACATAGACTAGAACAAGCTGAAATATATTGCGCATGTTAAGAGGAATGTAAATGCTTGCTTCGACTTAGACACAAAGCCAAACGAACGATGAACCAGCGCTCAGTTCTAAGGTCAAGTGGTAATCACCCCACCCCCCACACCCCACCACCTACCAAACCACCCCGCCGTTAGTGTGGGTGTGGATACGCGATAATAGTGAAAAAACACGCACTGCTAATAAAATGGCTAAAGTCGCGCATCCTGTGCGTTTGCGTTTGCCTTTCTTTTGCTTTCCTTTCCTTTCCTTTTCGACTTTGGCCTAATACTTACATACATACGGACATATGCATGTGAATACGTACGTATTTCGTACAGTACGTGCGCATGTCAGCTGCCTGCGGCTTAGGCGTGTGAATTATATTATGCCTGAAAGTAGGCAACTGTAATAAAACTTGAGCAAAAAGCAATAGAAATGGAGAAAAAAAAAAACAGAAAAGAAATTGAAGCCCCACTTTCACTCAGACGCCCCCGCCCCCGCCACTGCCGCCACCCATTCATTCGTTCATTCATCCATTCATCCATCCATCCAACCACCGGATGCCCCAACAAAAAGTAGCAAAAATGCCGGCTATAAGTTTTTCCCGTTTCGTTCATCGCATTTTTCATTCCACAACTTGTCCCCACCATCCGAGCCGTGCCCCGTGACCTCTCCTAGTCATCTTGCTACTTGCCACACTGAAAAGCGATAAATAATGAAGTCAGCAAGTGCGGCTGGCATGCTCGCATGTTTATTATTAATAATAAATATTTCTTGTCAATCTTCTCAGTTGGAGCGTTTAAGTTGTATGAGTCAAAGTCACGACATAGGAATTTCAACGTCCTTTTCAACTTCTCTTCTCTATCAGCTTTACTCAATTGTTGTTGTTGTTGTGTGCACTTGTCATGTTTCAAATTATTATTTATCTATCTCCGACTCTCACTCTCTCTCTCACACACACTTTCTCTTTTTTGTCTTTGTCTCCATGTCGTCTGGCTTTTTGTTAACCACTCCCTCTCTCCATCTCTCACTCGGTCTCCTCATATCCCTCTCAGCCATTCGCATGGGGCGTATGCGTAATATTTTAATGCCCTCTCAATATGTTGGCATTGTCTGGGTTTGGCTCTGGTTCTGCTTCTGGCTGCTGCGAGTGTTAAGCCGGAAAGCTGCTTAAGTTGACGCCCTGTGCTTTAGCTCTCAGTGCTAAGCACTTTTTAAGCTCCCCTCCGCCAACCACCCCCCTTGCGGGCCACTCGTATCGTATGGTAACCTCTAGCCATAACCTGAGCCAAAAAGATCGCGCTACTAACCTTACATATTCTCATACAAAAAAAAAAAAGACTCATACTCGTACATGCCATGAGCTTAATTTTAAAACCACTAAGCAAATTTGCAAAATGGCTTAAACCAGCTAGCAGAGAAACGCAAGACAAAAACGAGCAGCAGCTGAAGCAAGCGAAAGAAACATGGCAAATTGCGAAATTGTCACTTTGGTTGTGTGGCCTTGTGGCACGGGGAGGGGGTTAAGCAAATGGAAACTAGTAGAAAGTTACTTCACTTTGTTTGGCTAAATTTCAGAAAATCAAAATTCTTAAATCAATCAGTAGAAATTGAACAAAATCTTTCAACAAGAGAGAGTGAGAGAGAGATGGAGCTCCGTCATGTTACCTTTGATTTTTGGCCACTTTTGCTTGAAATATTTACTTATTGCTATTTTCTCATATCTGCTTGCCTGCTTACCACTCTCCACGCTCCTCAAAGTATTAACCGAGACTGCCTCCTGCACACGCACTTTAAAAGTCAATTTACAAAAACTTTTTTTTCTGTTTTTTTTTTTTTTTTTGTTTTTTTCGTTACTTGCCACTCTGACAAAAAGATTTGCCAGCCAGCCGCCACAAGGTGGAGGCGTCGCAATAAATTTTCAATTTTTGCCCTGTCACGCGAGCTGCTTTACCTCACCCTCACCCTCACCCTCATCCGCCACCTTTTATACGATGCTGGCTTTTCATTTTTTTTGGGAAAGTGGCAGGGAATGGAAAGAGTCTGCGACGTAATGAGCGGACCGCGAGGACTCTTCGATAAGGTGTTGTCGTTGTTGGCGGCTTTTGGTGGATAATTTATGCGTAACGCGTTTGGGCCAGCCCCAAAAGCAGTGTGGCTATGGCTATGGCTCTCTCGCGCTCTGTGTTTGGTGGACTCTTTTAGGTCAAAACCAAAGCCACAAGGGCAACAACAATAACAAGAAGAAGGCAGGTTTTGCCCTCTAACGCTAATCTCTCCCCTGTGTATTTTTCATTATCCTTATTATTTGTGAATGTTACGTGTTGGCCATAACTTAGACGGGCTAACGATGCGTATACGTGACGCGAACATACACTCATATTCATCGAGTGAAAGAATGCCAGCAACAGCGAGTAGAGCTGGGTGTGGTCTGCTTTTAGGCGGTGCAAATTAGCAAAAGGTCAAAACAGAAAACCGAAAGTACACGAACCCAACTCACACGCTGATGAAAAATTAATAATAATTGTTTACTAAACAATAGACAAAGCTGTAAATTGTTTACCTGTGCCTAGAAGATAATTGCTAAAAATTGCTTCCACTTCTACCATTTCTTGGCCTATACCCTGCCTGGCTAAGGGAATGAAAGGATATGTAGAAACTAGCTAAATATTTGAGACATTATGGAAAAATAACTATACTAATGGATAGATAATTCACTCGATTATAACTGTTCTAATAGGACTTAAAGTTGAATAGATTTCTGTAGGGTATCTAGAGAAAAGGACAACTAGATTTAGCGTAAAATATTCCATCGATGTTCGCTGTTGTCTCCTTTATGAGTTTTTCCATTCCACTCGCTTACTCTCTGGCTCTTTCGTTCTTCATTCTCTTTCTATTTGCGTTGTCGTTGCTCTGACTGTTGTTCTTGTTGATATCGTTTTGCATTCCATTTACAAAATGAATTGCAAACATTAAAATGTATTTCTATCTTAAACAATTTCTCAAAGTCTTCTGCGTAGCTTTTTCCCTTTTTTTTTTTTTTTTTGTGTTCTTGGCTCGCTCATTTGTTGGTCGGTTGCTTTTCTTATTAATGAAAATATTTTTAGAGTGAAAGTTTTAGCCGCAGGTGCATACTTAGCAGCTCGCTTAGACAAAGACAAGGACAGACAGACAGAGAGAGAGAGAGAGAGAGAGAGTGAGAGGGAGAGGCGGAGCGATAAAACTGGTGAATATTTAACGTTACTTTGATAATAACATTTTCTAGCATAATAAATCCGTAAATTGGCAAAGTTTAGCATTAATTGTAGGCTCAAGCTTTCTCTCTATCTCCATCTCTAACAGTTAGTCTTACTTTCTCTCTTTCTCTCTCTGTCTGTTTCACTTGAAACGATTTGTTGGCTTTATGCAAATATTAAAACAAAATAAACTGCTGCATACTTTCCAGGTGGAGAGGCATAAATTTCGTTTTAATTTACTTAGCACTTAAAGTTAAGCCTCTCCTTTTGCTCCCTGCAATGGCCTTAATTAAATTCGATGCCAAAGCAGGAGCAAGAAGTGAGCGCAAAGTAAGTAAAAATGGATAAGGAAGGAAGGAAGGAAGCAAGAATGGAGGGAAGAAGAAAGAATGGTGAAATAGTGTGGTATACGCACCTGGCTCCAAAGTGGTGGCCAGCAGCAATGTTGGCAGGCAAAGCAGCAGAATCCGCAGTTCCATCAAATGCATGGGGGGCAGCAGTCGTGGCGGCATTATTTCTGTGGCAACTTCTCCTCTTCTTCTACACTCTACACTCGCTTCTAGCTCTATCTAGCTCGATGGCTGTTGTTGTTGTTTTTTTTTTTTGTTAATGTTTTTGCTGTTGTTGGTATCTACTCAGTTTCTCCTACAATCCCACACACAATGGCAACCAGGAGCAATAGGGGCGGCAACATCAGTGGCATCAGCATCAGTATTAGCATCAGCAGCAGCAGCAAAAGCCGCAGCGGCGCATCGATGCACTCTTCTAAGAAATAGTCTAAAGTAGAAGACTAGAAGAAGATTGCTCCTGCTGCTGTTGGAGTGGTTACTATTATATGGGCTGTTGCTTATTAGGGTTAATGGCTTTTTGAATAAACACCCTGGATCCTTTCTTTAGCTGCTTGGAGGGTACATATGTCTGACTCGCTGCCTGGCTGCCTGGCTGCCTCTCAGCTATGATGCGCTGATAAATGATGCAGTGTTGCCACCTCTTTTTCTCTCTTGTTGTTGCTCTTGGCGTTGCCTCTAGCTATTGTTATGTAGCCGCCTGTCAATGCGTTTTTTTTTTTTTTCCTCACCGAATAATTTTCACTCTCCTCTTGGCACTTGCCACAGCTGCTTTTCTTTTTCTCGTTTTCTTTTTTGTTCCTTGCTGAACTTTTCTTTTCTTTGGGTTTTCTTTTCTTTTCACAACTTGGCTAGTTGGTTGCTGTTGGTGTGCTGCTGTTGTTGTTGTTGCGAAGGCAAAACTTCATGCATGTTTTCCATCATTTTTCATGTCACTGCGCGAAGCATTAGCACATTAAGCCACGTTCTTGGCTCGTGTTCTCCCTCTCTCTCTCTCTCTCTCTCGTATGTACAACAAAAAAATTAACACTCGCTTTTTATGAAATTACATTCAATTTGCTGTAGTGGCTATGTTTTGCGTTTAGTTTTTTTTTTTCTGCTTCCTTCCGCTCTGTTCCGATGATGAATGGTCTCTAATCGTTAATGTCCTTTGAGAGAGATCTGCAAAGAGGAGTCACATAAGTTCATAAATATTTAAATGTACACATCTTAACATTTCAAATCAATTTGTTTGTGTGTGTGTGTGTTTCTGTGTGTGTGTGGTAAATTCTTTTATTAAAAGTCTTCTTATTTAATTCTCCGTTTTGTCCCCATTTTTCTGGTTGTCTGTGCTCGTTTCGTTTTTGTCTAATTCATTTGCATATAAAATGAAATTTATTTATTATACCATCTAAATTTGCCACATTATTTATAGGTCAGCTCAAGAGGCAAAGAGGAGCGATTTAAGCGCGTGGATATTATGCAAAATGCTCTCGTCATGGTCAGTCCAATGAATACAAGTACTACAAGTTCAACAACAACAACAACAATTTCTAGCTAACTTAATTCTACAGCTCTTGTGGTTTTTTTTTTCTTGTTGTTGTTGTTGTTTTTCATAAATTTTTCCCTTGCTTTTGTTTGGTTTATTTTTCTAAACGCGTGACTGACTTTATTTAGATTTTTATGTTGCAAAAACAAACCGAAAAAATGGCAAATTTTGATGAAACTGACTTTTGTGATACCCTGCAAAACAAGTCAAACAGAAAGTGACTTGGCACAAATCTTTAAGTTTATCATAGATAATTTTTAATGTGTCCTATTTGCAGGGTACTCAAAAATTGGTGACTTGGTCAACAAAAAGTTTTTATTGCAGCATCTCATAATTTTGTTGGTTTTTTCCTCTCTGAGTGTGTGTGTGTGTGGGTATTTTTGTTTTGACTTTTTTATATGTATTTTTCTTTTTATCTAGCAAGTCTTTCTTTTAAGTATATACTTAAATTTTTTTTATTTTTTTTTTTTTGGTGGCTTGGCATTTTATGTGAAAAGTTCCAGCATGCCCTTTAACCAAATAATGCTAATGAATGTGCCACGCCCCAAAAACAACAAGCTCTCCTATGTCTCCCACTTGCCACTCCCACTCACTGGCACTCTCTGGCATATGCACATAAATTAAAATTGAAATTTAGCCACAAAAATTACCAAAGCGGTCGCTCATTTTAATTACAAAACAATGTGGCAAGAGAAGTTGCGCAAAATTTTCCGCTGTTGCAGAAAAGTATGCTATATTTTTGCTATTTGCCATGGTATTTAATTAACGCTGCTGTTGTTATTGTTATTGTTGTTGTTGGTGTCCATGCGGAGAACAAACCAAACATTAGCAAACGTCAAGCGGCCTGAATTTATGACACACTCGTGTGCAATTCATTTAAATTGATAAAGGCAAAAACGGGAGAGCTGTGAGGAAAATTAGAAATGGGAGTTATGTCTTTTTGTGGGTGTGGCCAGTAGTGAGATTGTTCAAGAATAGTTGTTATTCTGCTACTTTGCTTCTTTCGCACTTTCCCACACAGAAGTATCAAATGCAGCAGTTTAGAGTAATTCGCAGAGTAAATGTCATGCCAGAGGAATGCTTCTTTATGTCTTCCTCTCTCTCACTCTCTCTCTCTCTCTCTCTGTCTCTCGTTGTGTTTGTGTTTGTGTGTGAACTATACAACACAACTATGCACTTAAATGCAGTCACGTATACACTCACTCTCACAATCACACTCATACATAGAGAAACGTACATATTATTATCTTGACACAATGGTGCCATAAAACTTAAAGACCCCCACAGCAGTTTTGCCATTGCCGTTGAGTTTGCCTTTGCCTTTGCCTTTGCCTGGGCAAGAGCGACAATGAAGGACATAGCATTTCCCATTCTCCCACCTAGTGAGGTTTTCTTTTTTTTTTTTTGCTGTTGTTTTTGTACATCTAGAGAAAAGTTTTAGCAGGAAAATCGACTTGAAATTGAAAATGTTTGTAATTATATACACACACACACACACACACACAACATGCAGAAGTAATTTACTTTCGCTGAGCGTGGAAAGTGAAATTCAAAAAGTAATGCAATAAAAATTTAAACATGGCTTCATACTTTAACTCCAAATGAATGAGCGCCAACTTTGGTATGCTTCAAATGAAGTACTCATATTATATCGCAAGGGGAAATGATCTAGAATTAGGAACTTCATAAAAACGAATGTTTGCCATGAACCAGAATGAAAAGAATGCAATTCAGTTAAAGGCTCCTTTATTTGGTAGTTAAAACCTAGTGAAACTTAGGCAAAGGATCAAAGAGACTAGGCCCAGATTAACAAGGTCTTCATAACAGAAGTGCTGGGAATAACATTGATCTCATATCGATACATCGATTAATTAAAAATATCGAAAACATCGATCAACATGCTTACTTCGATATTCGACATATCGAGTGTCAATTAGTGTTTTTATATATTTTCGTAGTTATGGATCTGGATATCATTGATCTAATATCGATACATCGATTAATTAAAAATATCGAAAACATCGATCAACATGCTTACTTCGATATTCGATGTATCGAGTGCCGATTAGTGTTTTTATCTATTTTCGTAGTTATGGATCTGGATATTTCCTAAACCACAGTCAATCGGAACAATCAGACTTTAGATTCAGTTTCAATGCACCATAATCCATTAGAAAAGAATATTCAAATGCCTGAGTCTGGAACTCAACTGATTTTTTGGCCTATGTAAAAAAATGGCATAGGTAAAATAGGTGCAATTTAACTGGATACATTTTTTTTTTTAAATTTTTGATGATACCAGATATTAGATCGTTGCCATACACCTTTTTGTTAAGAGTAAATAAATAATACGTGGATATCAAAATAATATTTTTGATATGCTTGTATGGTTTGGTGGTTATCGATGACTAAAGTTGGATTTGTGAACACGGACTAATTTTCGGCGTTTTTTAAGTCTTTAATCTTTTTGAACAAGTTTGAAACATTTTGTTTTGAGTAGTTTAAGCTGTTTAAGAGTCCAAGTTGAAACCTTGTTCGAAATGATTATCAATTTTTTTTCTGATATGAACGTTATTTTTCAAATTTTTGGGAGCTTAAATAGTTCACTACAAAGATCGATACATCGATACGGGGCGATCGAATTATCGGTGTAGGCAAATATCGATATTTTCCCAGCACTAAAAAAACAAACACAAATTTTCGAAGGCTCTTAAATCTTTAAATAAATGAGAAGAAATGATAAATTTTTGGCAATACTTAGATTGAAAGTTAACCCAGTTCTCTTCTTCCTTCACTTTCTGCCATGAAAATGTCTGTCATTGCTGGCAAAGTTTTCCAATTGTTCCATTTGCCTAAATTGCATTGTTAGATTCTTTTCCTGCTTGCTTCTGTCCATTACGAAGGACTTGCTTTGCTTTGCTTGTTTTTTCGCCAAGTGTAATTTTTCAGTTTTCTTTTCATTCCGCTTGGCTTTGCATATGCGCATTTGTTTGCATTTTGCACAAACCCTACAGCAGCTGCCCGGCTCACCCCCCCCCCCCCCCCCCCCCACCACCATTCCCCCTCTAACTGTCCCGCCTACGCTTTGCCGCTTTGGAGGTTATATGGAAATTGTAATAAGTTGAAAACCAAAAAGCTGATGTCATGAGGTTAGTTGCTGTGGCTCAAGTTTCAAGCGACAATCATGTGCTTTTCTTTTGTGCATGTTGTTTTGCTGGCTTTGGCTTTTGCCTTTGCCTCTTGTTTGCCTCTCGGCTGCTGCCCTCTGTTGCTGACCTCATACTTCATTTTGTAGCTTTTGTTTGGCATGTCATCCGACTCTGCTTGTGCCTCTTACTGTGACTACTCTCTCTGTCTCTCTCTCTGACTATGACTACTGAGTGCAAGTGTATGAGTGTGTGCGACTGTGTGTGTGTGTGTGTGTGTGTGTTGGTGTTGGTGTTGCATAATGCACTGAGACTGGGACAGCTGAGGCTGTCGGAAATGTAACAGCATGGCCGATTCCCTGCAGCTCACACACACACACACACACACACAATCGCAACTAAGCTAACACATGCATAAATACTTCATCGTATATGATTGTTGACAGTAATTGGTTTAGTAGTAGTAGTAAATTATTTAAAGTTAGTTTAGTTGAAGAAGATTTGCTCAAACCGCATAAGTAACAGGGCGTATGAGTGATAGATGTGTTTAAATATTATTTATCGTATCTATGAGAATTTACTTTTGACTTTGTTTCACTTTTCAAAATCAATTTTTCCTTTTTCAAACTCCAATGGAGTGTGCGATGTGGGCGTGGCTAACCACACACACACACACACAAAACGCGCATTTTGAAATAATTCTACATAACTTAACACTCTCATTTGGTCTCTGTGTGTGTCTGTGTGTGTGTTGATTATCAATTTGATGCCGCCCGCTCTTTTATTTACTATTTTGGCTTTTCTAATTAGTTGGCATAATTAATGCAATTACAATTGAAAGAGGCGTGGCAACATGCATAAGGGGGCTATTTTAGATAGGTAATTATTGAAACATTTTTTTTTTTTTTTTTTGGTTGGTTGGTTGGTTTCATGCAATGAAATGGAATTGTTCTTTCATTTTCGATTTATGATGTCCCTCGCTCTCTCTTTTTCTCTCTCTCTCTCTCTCTCTCTTGGCTTTTAACAATGAGCATTTTGCGGGCAGTTGCCGGACACGTTCTAGCCACAAATTCAAATGGAAATTGCGCGTAACGCATTGCACTTGAGTGCCCGGCATAAAAATGCGAATTATATGCACATACATATATACGTATATATATATATATATAAATTTCTTTTAAAGTGCCGACAATGTAGTTACATATCGGTAATGGGCTTATATGTGTGCCAATGTGTGTGCCAGTGTGTGTGTGTGTGGGCATTTTGCATCTCTCACACATTTCCGTTTCCGCTGCATTGCACTTGAATGCCTTTAATTTGTGCTATTTTTATTTACAGTCTTGTGTGGCCTTTTATACCCTGTTTCTGCAAGTTAAATGGGTATATACAAATCGGTATGACAAAAACTAACTCAGACAAGAAATTGTAGATAATTTGCGTAAGACGACAAATTAAACATTTACTTTAAAACGGTTTGATGAGAAAAGGTGTAGATATACCCCTAAAGGGTATCGCTAATGGGTATCTTTGAAATCGTCTCGCTGATTTGCTTGCGGCCTTTTGTGCCACTATAAATAATTGAGCAATTGTGTGGCCGGTCAAATTGCCATATAAAATTTGCATTTATTTCAGCAAAACATAAAAAAAAAAACAAAAACCAAAAACGAGGAAAACATTTATGCTTAAAGTCTAGCCTTAAGTCGCTCACAATTAAAAATGCAAAGAGAAAAGAGAAAACGAAAAGAAAATCTTACGTTTTTATGTTTTCATTATGAGTCCAGCCCCCACCCCCCCCAGATGCCTTAAAACGATTGGATAAGCTCGGCCAGAATCAGAGGATCAAGTGGACCACAAGCATGCACGTGCTTTGGCATATGCATTGCATGTTTGCTCTCTGTTTGCCAGCCTGCAATGAATCCTTGCTGCAGAAAGAAGAAACTTGTGCTTTTACCAAGAGAAGAAAAAGAGCAAAAAAAAAAAAAAAAACAAAATAAACCGAAAAGGCAAAAAGGACGAAGGCGAAGATGAAGGGGGAAAGCAAAATGGGTTGAGCAAGTTGTAAGTTGCAAAAGTTTTTCAATTTAAGCCTTTCCACCAACGTCATGCCGCCGCCCCCCTAGGCCCGCCCCCTTATGCTCAGCTAGCTGTGCGTGGGGTGTACTAGCTAGTAGTTGCACCCATAACTTGAAGTTTCTTTTGCCATCATCGTCACTGCTGCTGCGGCTGCTTGTTAATTTACCACTAAAAAGCACAATGGCCACGTTTCCATTTCTTTGTTTTTTTTTTTTTTGTTTTTTTTGTTTTTTACTTTTGGTAAGTTATTTTTCATGTTGCTCGTGTTGCATGCAGTTTGTTGAACTTTATTTTAAATCTCACTCATTAAGCTTTAATTAAAATAACCAAAAACGAAATGACAGCCAGTAAGTTGTCGACAGCTCATTAAGTTGGCATTCGCTTAAGAACGCAACGCGACCCCCAAAAAGTATGCTACAAAAATGTTTCAGACGCCATTACCTCTCTCTGTCTCTCTCTCTCTCTCTCGCTGTGTGTGTGCATGTGTGTGTGTGTGTGTGTGTGTGTGTGGGTAAGTTGTTTAAAGAAAAATTGGTGGCAGTTATAATAAAAATAAAACTATTTTCAGTGTTTATTTAAGTTTAGAAATTGTACAAATTTTCGTAAATTGTTTTGTGCTTTGCCACGCTAGTTACAGGGCCAAAAGGGAAGAAAGTTTTGGCCAACCCAAAAAAAAACCTCTTGCCTCCCCCCCACCTCCATTGAACTTTTCCCTTGCAATAGGTGTGTGTGTGTGTGTGTGTGTGTCACCTCCCTTTCGTCTTGCTTTTGCCTGCTTTTTTCGTGACTGCAGCAAAGTTTTAGTTTGGCAATTTTGCTTTTCCGTTCGTTTCGTAACGAAATTTTCTTTTTTGTTTTTGTGCTATGTGTGTGTGTGTCTCCCTTGCCCTCCCCACCGTTTTTCTAATATTTATTTTTATTTTTGTTGGGGCAAAATTTTTTTTGTTTTCTGCTTTTCTTTTTTTTTCTTTCGTTTTGTGCTTTGTTAGTTCCGTTTCCGCTCATAGCCAGCAACACCCGCGTTTTACCCAACTTCTCTCTTTCCTTGTCTCTGTTTCCCCCACTTGCCCTCTGCTCCATTTTCATTGCTTTGGCTGGTTCGTTTTTATTTCATGCAGCGTTGTTGTCAACTCATTTCTACGTTCGGTGATTTATTTTCTAAACAATTAAAGAAAAACAACAAAAAGAATATTGTACACACACACACACACATAGGCAACTGGCTGACGGTGTGGCAGATAGGCGAACACGTGTGGCAGAGCTTTATGAATTTTTCAGTTGAATTATTTACAGGAAAACGCAGGATAACAGTTTGTGCCGCTGCGGCTCCAGGTGAATTGAAAAACGACGTTACCGAAAAAAAAACAAAAAAATACTTCCAACTGCCAACTGTTTCGCTTACGTTTGTTTTTCTCTACTTTCATTTTTGCTTGTTGGTTATTTTATTTCATTTTTTGCTAAATGGCCCCCAAACATTTGTGCCACAGAGAAAAGAACATTGCAACAGTCGCGGGACAGCCAGGAAAACAGACAAAAATATGCCATTTAAATGGCCCAAATACAAATGGCAGCAAGCAATGCATGAGATTACATTTTTTATTTAGGCCATGCCAATTAAAAAAAAAAAAAAAAACGTGGAATGGCTCAGAATGGCAATGATAACTAATTTTTAACATTTTTCTAGGCCGATCCCATAAATCAATCAAGGTGTGACATAGATGAAAGACTATTTCAAAAATGTTATGATGTAGTCTACTCCATATACAGTGTAGGAAGAAATAATAGAAACGGCAACCTTTTTTTCTTTTGAAAACATTTTTCCAGTGTTGGTGAAATTATTCGGCATGAAAATCAATGTTTAAGAAAGTGGGATAGTAGTACTGTTATTTTGATTCCTCTTTACACCGATTTTCGCGACAATTTTTCTTGTATACGCTTTACCACGTGTTTCGTTTGGAAAAAATAATAGAAACGCTCAGTATTTTTCACGTCAAAAACATTTTAGAACTCATAAAACTTCATTTTTGGTTTTATTTTAATATTCTACATCAAAGGTATTTAATATCCATTAAAATTGTTTGTGATTTCTGTTTTAATTTATTAACATTATATGCACAGATTGCTGGGTCTATTCATCCTGGACCTTTTTCCATAAATGTTTATATATATGTGGGGCCATATAAATCTCACGAACTCTCAAGTTTGGTGGACTACAACAAATGTACTGAGAAATATTTTGTTGGAACATGAAATCGATTAGTTAGTTAGTTGTTTGGTTAGATTTAAAATTGAATTCCAAAAGGCCAAATTGACTTTGCTTGCTGCAATGGACAAGTAAATCAATATAGATACACTTCTCATCACTTGAATAGGACACCTTCAACGTATGTTTTCCATTACACACTGCTCCCCAACCATTAAAGCTAGCGACCAATTTTTTTTTATTTTAAATGAAAGTTTAATATAAGTTTATTCACTTTAAACAAATGAAAAACTTCATGATACTGCTTTAGTTTATAACAAAAATTTGTTTCTCACAAAACACCAAATTTAAAAGCAATAGCAAAATAAAGTTCAATGAAGGATGAAGAGTTAGAACTAAGACTGAGACTTAAAGCCTTCAACTAGTAGGTTAATTAAAGAGACTGAAAGGCTTAAAGACAAGTCCGACTAGTCTAGTCTAAAAAAATGTTATTAAGTTGTCTAAACAAACTTCCATTCCATTGAAAACGTCTCCGTTTACCATTTCGCTACGTCTTTAATAGCCCTTTAAGCCCTTTCAAAGTGAATGTATGTAAAGTTTTTTAATTATTTCAGTGTTTACTTAATAGCTAACTTAACACTGCTTAAGCCAATTGCTTTAAAAGTGAAAATAATCAACGTCACGAGTTGCCTAAGCAAACTCATTCTTTTGGATAGTTTCTTGTGCTGACAGCGTTCTGCCGCAGCATAACTAATACAACGTGACTGCAATGTTTTCATAGAAAATTAATTTTGCTTCTTGCACCTTTTTTTTCCACGTGTCTTTGCTTTTTATGTTATATTTATGTTATATTTTTGTTTTTTTTTTCGTTTTTTGCGCTTCAGTCAACCGACACATAAATCTTGGCAGGTATTTCATTAAACTTGCGTCAGGCAATGTCGCAGAGCGTCGCTGCTCATAAATAACTATACATACATATATTCCCCTCGGCCTTTTCCCCTTCCCCCCCCCCCCCTTACTACACACACCGCACAACATACACCCACAACTATGCTTTTCGAGGTAAGCAACAACTATGCTTTACACCTACTACAAATGCAGATGTGTGTGTGTGTGTGTGTATGTGTGTGTGTGTGTGTGGGTGTGTGTGGGTGTGGGTGTTGGTGTGTGTAGTCTCACCTATAAAGTCATGTAATCGTCTTCATAATTCGCACCAAGACAACTCAACTCAACTCAACTCGGTTCAGTTCAGCAATGCTCGGTTCTAGCCAAAAGGAACTCTTGCCTCCTCTTCTCCTCCCTTTTGACGTAATGTTTAACGCGGCGCTGTGAACAATAAAGCACATACAAACACACTGGGGGAAAGTGTAAAAGGGGTAGGCAACGGGAGCAGCAGGAAGGAGCCATAAGTAGAACTTTTTTCCTGCTCCAGTTCAGCGAAAAACTACTGAAATTATGCGCATTTATCAAAGCAGCCGCAGCAGCGGCAGGAACACCATCAACCAAGAAGATGGCAGAGACGTAGCAGAGATGGAGCAAAGACGAAGCCAAACTGAAACTCAAACCCATCTAGGACTTGGCGCAAACGCGCACATCTACAAGCGCAATTACATGTAACACACTCACACACACACACACACACACACACCTACGCATGGGAGAAAGTGCATGCAATTTTGTGTCAGAAATTATAAACTCGACACACACACAGCATACATAAATTCACGCACACAACAACAACAACAAACAGAGGAAGTAAAGACACCGAGCAAAAGCAAAATGCGTTAAGGCAGAGCCACAAGGACCACCAGAAGAGAGAAGCCTTTGGCTTTTAAAGAAAAACTTTCAAAATATGCACATAAGACTCAGTCTTGTCCCTATTTCAATGCTTCTATCTAATCTTTTAAATTGAATACTAGAAATATTATTTTGATTATTATATCAATCTTATTTCTATGGAACAGTTTTGTGTAGAATTTTTTATTATGTCTTTAATTTAGTAAAGCAATATTTAGAAATGGTTTCAGTGAAATTAGTAAAAAAGGAGTTAGAGTTTATTTCTTTATCTGTTGATAAATTTGAACTTTATTCTTTGATTCTTGCCTTAACTTTTACACTATAACTTGTTCTCTTTTTTACTTTGTTATTCTATTTTCAATTTTGTTCTTCTCATTTTCTATATATTTTCTACATTTATTTTATTCTTACTATCAACTATTGTCAATATTTTCTATTCCTAAAATTACTTAAATTCTCTTTCATTATTTTTATGCCTTTTATAAAGTCAAACTGCCATGGAATCTTTTTTTCTATTGTATTGTTGTCTATTTTTTTTTTTATTCTTTTTCTACATTGCATTTAAACGGGATCTAATATCATTTCTTCAAAAGTGTTAACCATGTTCAAATATTTGTATAATGAATTTCGTATGATAATATGTTCTATTTGTTGCATCAGTTTTACCCCATAATCTATATACCTATTTATATACACCTATGTTCAGAAAAATAGGTGCAAAAACGCCAAAATGACAAAATTTGTTCGCTATTTTGTCGTTATCACCTCATTCCTTAAAATGTGTAAGCGGATGATCAAGTAAATGGTCACTCTTTGTTAAAAAAAGTGCAATAAATGACATACTAGTATGCATTCCTATTTTTCTGACCAAAGCTGTATGTCTCATACTCATATTTAAAACGAGAAAACTTTATTTCTTTTGATGCCTTTTCTGTTGGTTCCTTTAGCTTTAATATCTTCAATGCTGGATATATTATAGGCATCTTCAGGCAGAGCTCTTTCTGGATCTTTCTTTGGATTCGGCTCTTGGTGTTTTCCTTATGCAAATTGTCGCCTCAGTTCCATCGTATTTCATAAATGCATGAAATTAATTTTCCACAACGGCAGCAAAGCTTTTTCCCTTATGTGTTTTTTTGATTGATTGTTTTCACTTTGCGGTGTTGGGTTAGGGGGGCTTGTGCTGCTGCTGCTGTCGCTGACAGAGCTGGCGGGGGGTAGAGTGCTTTCGGCCAAGTTCTACGTTCTGGATTCTGGTTACGGGCTTCTCCTTTTTTTTCGAGTGTGTGAGAAATGCATTTGAATTTACAATGTGTCAGCCTCGGGCACCATTAATATAACCTTCTTTTTTCTGTACTCTGCTCTGGTCCCGCCCTGCTCAAAAAAACCGCCCATATATTTATGATGGGCCGGGTCACAAGTTTGGCAATGCCATAATATTGTTCACACTCATCTCCCCACACCCCGCCTCGTGCGTCCATCCAGCCGACCAACATCATCCCGGCCAAGATAATAACGACTTGAATTTACGATAAACGCTCGCCGTTTCGGATTTGGTTTTGCTTCTTTTTTTTTTGTTTATGCCAGAGAATATCTTCAAGGACAATACGCAGGCGGCATAATGTGAACCGGTTGCCATTAAAAAGGGACCAAAAAAAAAAAAAAAAAAAAAAAACGGGGCATAGGAAGAAGGAATAAAGGTTATTTGTGCCGAACGTTCGTACCGGACCGGCCGCAAATGTTTCTCTTTCGTTTTCGATTAAGCGGCGGAAGTCCGCGACGGGGCCGCTGGCCGCTGGAAGTTAGCGGTGGACATCATTGCCGCCATTAAGCCCTAATGACCGTAATAAATAATAATTTATTTTACCTGCAGGGCAGGCCCCCTTCCCCATTCAACCCATCATCCAGGCATTCCAAACATCCAACCATCTTGACATGCATGCGGATTTGAATTTGGTTTAGTTGTTGCCTTAAGTTGGTTGGTTGGTTGGTTGGTTGGTTGGTTTTTCGAGTGGCAGCCGCAGTAAAAACAAAAGGTTATTGTTGCATATACGCCATATTAATTGTTTTCCTTTTGCTTAGCGGGGATTCCTTGGGATTTAAGTGGCATTTTATAGCAGCGGTAAGTACGTGCCAGGATTTCTAAAGATAAACTACAAAGGTCTGGTTGCTGGTTGCTGCTTGCTAGTGGCTTCCTGCTGGTTGCTTAGCCAATTGTCTCTGCTTCTTGCTTGTTGGTTCTTTGGCTAATTACAAACAACACAACAAACCAAACCAAAGCAAACCAGCCCAAAGAAACTTTTTCTTGGGGTTGGCTCTCTAATGCATGCTTATTAAAATTTTCTGTCATTAGAAACAAACGGAAATTGGCCCCAGTCTAGGTGGGTTAGGTGGGTGGGGATGGGCGGCTAGGGCAGGGCAGGAACAGCCATTGCGTGCAGGTGTCGGCGTCTCTTAATTGTACGCTTCGTCCTTAGGTCCTGGGTCTGTTCTGGGCCTTGCCTTGCCTTTTTGGCAAATTAAATTTTATGGTTATTTGACATGAGGCAAATCATTTAATGAGCCGTATTATCGGCTCGGCTTTTTGGGCCATTTAAGTAGTCACCCCCCCCCCCCCCTGTGTCTGGTGGATGAAGTGAAGTGGGGGGGGGTGGGGGGAGGTCAAAATCAATATAACTAACTGAATGAAATGCGGGCTCACTCAATTGGATTTGTGGTTAGCTGTGCGATGGCTTCAAGTGGAGTTCATCCAAGTTGATCATCAACTTTCGGTTTGTCTCTGACGACAGCGGATGGCACGAAATTTAATTAAATTTCCACAAACAAAAAAACAAAAAAAAACTCGTACTAACATGACCGAAAATTTTATCACTATACCAAAAGACAAAAAAAAAACAAAAACAACTAGAAACGGAATGATGCGGGAAAAAAGAGAATAAAATCAATAGACGACAACGTTGCCCGGAATATTCCGACGGGCCGCCATATGGTGGCTGCAGTCAGGCAATAAACATGGGCGTGAAAACCACAAAATTTTATGCAAACTCATAAAATCATTTTTACAGCTAAACAAAACCAAACACATAGCAAAGCAAAGCAAAATGGAGCCCCCCAAAAAAAACCATCAAAAAACACACGAGAAGGCCCATTGTGGTTGGCATCCATAGATGGCCACATAAAACTCCGAACAAAACGGAAACATCCGCCAAAAGTTTATTCTAACCGAATGTAATATACTCTAACTCATACGAACTGCAAACAACCGAAACTCTAACCAAATGTTCAGCCCTAAATGAGTTTAACGAGAATTTTTAATATTTTTTACCATTTTATGTCAATCTATCTATCAATAACTAAGCTTATCTTTGGCAAAGATCTTTGAAATATGATCTTAAAATAAGGGCAAAGGCAAGCCAAGTTCAAGCTCTAATAAACTGAAACTTTCAGAGCGAGCATAACTTGGAAAATCTATTTGAAATAGTTATAAAGCGTCTTGAATGGTCATTAACTGTTTTAATTAAAATATATTTAATGGAGAAGTTGTTTTCCTTAAAGATAAGTTTAATACTTTAGAAGTAAAATAATTTTTTCATTTCATATTTATTTTGAAATGAAACGTTTTCAAAGTTTTTTAACTTCTTTTTTAACCAAAAAAAAAAAAACAGTCAATAGCATGGCTAACCGACAAGCTAACTGTTAAGCCAAAGCTTATATACGCATATGTACTATAGACCGCACATTATGCCAGATCAAAGAAACATAATGTTAATAAAATTATTGGCCAAGCTTCTGGCCAAAATTGCAATACCCATTTTGATGGGGACTGCACTATGAGGGGACAATGAGTTGGGTTGAGGGTATTGGCCTGGTTTGTCGGTCTGTTAGTTTGTGGGGGGGTCGGTTCGACGTTAAAGCCGCATCAATATTTTCTCTAAGGCGATTTTGCTAGCTGGCCGCAAAATAGCCAATGGATATTTGTACTCGTTTCGTATTTTTTTGTTTTCATCCGCTGGAAAATGGAGGTCAGGCTAAAGCGAATCGAATAATAGAAATCGAAATCGAAACGAACCATAACTGGCCACGCCCTAGTTGCCTCAAGGCGCCTTTATTTTTTCCATCATCTATACATACGATATGTATGTATGTAACTGTGTGTGTGTGTGTGTGAGAGGGTGTTCTCCAGCATTTTGGCTGACCTCACGAGGATTTGCAAACAAAAATAAAAACAGTCATGACTATTGAACTAATATCCTTGCTGGCAAAGGATTTGCCAAGTGCTCCCCAAGCGACACAAATTTGAGTATTTTATGACTAAGCATTATTTGAGGATTTCTTTTCTGGTTTTCCGTTTTGCCGTTGTTCGCTGCTTGTTGCGATTTGGTTTGGTTTAAATCGGTTGCTTTCTATTCAAAATGCAGTCTAATTGGGTATGCATAAGGAGCTGTATTCCTGTGCCTCTGCCTCTGCCATCTAAATGGGCAAACAAAAGGCACCATACCCATTGATGGCAGAGGGGGCTGTGGGAGACAGGGGGGCGGGGTGACTGGTTGGATATGAAGAACATCATCAAACACAACTGTCGCCACATGCATACGTGAAACGAAGTCCACAGTTTCGAGATTCAGTTGCCAGTTGCCAGTTAGAGAGTCTATGCCACACCCACTTGGACGCAGCTGTTGCTGGTCTTTGAGTGGCGTCAAACGTTTGCCAACCCCCTCCCGTCGCACGTCGCCGGGTTTATTGAAGTTGTCATTGAATTTGGCTAAAGTGTTTACTCACAACTTCAAAGCCGTGCGGAAAGCACAAAACAATGCGACAAAAGCCATGAGAAATATTTACATTTTATTGATTAGCTGACAAGTCAGTCAGTCAAGCAAGCAGTCAGTCATTGAGTGAGTGAGGCAGAGACACATGGATTGGCAGCGGTAGAATTTGCATATCAAGCAGGAATACTCTTAGAACATTTGCTATTTATTCGTATGGTTTGTGTGACGCAATTCTCCAGTTGGCCATAAACAGCAGCAGCAGCAAATGGAAGGGGGCCATAGAACAGAGACAGAGACTGAAAAGGAAGCAGAAGGAAGGAAGCAACGCACACACATGTATGCGGAGGTTAGAATTAAGCAAATCCCAGTTAAGCAATTCATTCAAGCATGCAAGCATTTATGGGTAACCAAAGGATCACAGCTAGACATCAGGAGGGCAGGCAGGGCGTGAAAAGGGCAAACGAAATCCTTGTCGGGGTTCATTAAACTTCCGGCCCCTATCATAGAAGTAGTTTCCTATTCTAGACATATTTCAATTACCCTCACCTGCAGTCTGCTGGAGTCTGCATCTTGTTTAAGTGGCTGAGATGACATTTACCAACGTTTTTCCAAGGTTTTTTCAACCATTTTATAATTATTGCCTGACAATGTGAGAGAAAAACGTAAAACGAAATAGAGTAGCAGCCAACTAAGCAGAGATTGCATAAATGCAATTGGCATACAGAAAGGAATCGCCTCTCCAATCTTCATTTACAAACTCATTACAAATGCAACATGGGCGCAAGGAAGAAGGACGAAAACCCAACCCAAACCCAACTCGAGTTCATTTTAGAGAAGGGCTGAAAAAAAAGAAGAGAAAGAAGCGAAAATATTACATTTTGTGCTCGTCATTGCGGCAACATTATTTCTTGAGTTAATTGCGACTGGGATCATCATCATCATCAACATCAGAGAATGAGAAGCGAGACAAACATGTCAGCAGGGAGCTAAAGATGAAGAAGAAGAAGGAATGAGAGTGGGAGGTGAAGGCGAAGGCCGAGACGGAGACGGAGGCGGAGGCAGAGGCCATAGGGTGTTACTAGGGGGGACCAGGCTAGTCACAAAGCAAGAGTTTCATTTAAAAAAATAATGAGTTTTCCGGCCAGAGAGAGAGAGAGAGAGAGAGAGAGAGAGAGAGCGAATCCCGCCATGCAAAATAACAAAACAGTAAAAGCAACAGCAGCAAAAAATTAACTTTCTGCTTTAATTATAAAGCTGACAAAACGCTTGGGAACGCTCTACAAAATATGTGCCCAAAATGGGTCAGTTTCGGACCCCAAATTCCCAAAGGGGAAACAATTCCCCGTTGCCGTCAACCAAAAAGCAAGGTCGCATCACGCATACGCCCTGCTGGGCATTGAATATTTTAATTAATTACCCAGCAATCGCATGGCCAAATCAGAAATAAACCAAAAAAAAAAAACAAAAAAAAAAAAAAGAAAACTGAGAGTGAAAACAAAATATATGTGCAATTATTCAAATGCAAATGCAAATGAAAGTGAAAAACTGAAAATATAGTATTTGCTTTTCACAAATAGTTTTAATAGCTGGCACAATCTTCATTGCAAAGCCAAAATCTATCTAAGAAAAGAGGATTATGGCTAGAGGCTGTGTCTTGCCACATTGCAAAGGGATTAAGGATTGTCTCTTAGAGATGAATGCAATTTTTATCATATATTTCTGTTAGATGCTCTTTCAAGCTTTTAAGTTTGGAAAGTGAATCCTAGATCGGTTCTATTTTTAAGTTTTTTTTAAGCTGAGTTTGATTGATGCAAAGAAAGATGAAAAGATTTTCCTTGATTTGACTTGATTTTAGAGGCAAGCAAATACTTCTACAAAACTTAAATGTAGATTCTTGTTTTTGAGGACCTCTTTGATTGAATTACCCAGAAGCCAATCTCCAAAGATGATCGAAATAGATTGGAAAACCAAATTAAAGGGACACCTTCTGTTTGATTAATTGACTTCAAAAGAGGTACAGATATCCTGTCAACAGCCAGACATTTAACGACTAAAGGATGTCGGGTTATAAATAGTTATAAACCGCGATTGCTGGGATGCAACTTTTTGGCGATTGTTTCAAGCTTTAGAATAAGATTCCACGACCCAAGAGAAATGCCACCCATAGAGTTAAGGAATCCCTATATAAGCACAAGAATTTTGTAAGTAAGATCACTTATCCTTTTATTTTCTCTCCCCGGAATTCTTATTCAAAAGTGTCGAAAGGGGTTTAAATTCGTTTTAATATTTAGAGAGCTCTTTTGTTCTACAAAAGGTTTCAAAGTGAGAGTATGTAAGTCTGAATTTCTGTAAGTCTGAATTTCTGAAACGATATTCTAGCTAACCCAATTCTTGATAAGATAACTGAGTGTCTCTCGGTACATTTCTTCTTTGAACTAGCAAAAGCTTAAAGGATCTTTAAGAAACAGTTTGATAACGTCGACATTCTCAATTCTTTTAAAACGAAAATTAAAAAAGAAAAGCATGAAGAAGCTTAAGCTTACTTATCTAAACTAAAAAAAAGCGCTTAAGCTTCATCAACTTGCAAAAGAAAGAAGTAAATTAAAAAATCAATGGAAATCGATGAAAAATGCATTTCAAATAGATAATTGCATTTCCATAGTCAATGGCTTCAGCCTATGGACATTTTGGCAGCGTTTTGTAATGCATTTTCCAACCCAGTTACAGCTGTAGCTTTTCACATTGCATCCGCCATGAGATTTGGCTTAAATATAATAAATAATAAGAAATAATGCAAAGCCAAAATGTCATTGCATTCCCAACAAAATTTTAGTTTGGCAACTGTTTTGGTTTTCTAGATTTCTGTGTGTGTGTGTGTGTGTGGGGAAAGAGGAAAGGCAGAGCTTTTTGTTTGCTGAGCATGACAATATCCTTGCCAGGATGTGCGAGAGCGCACCAAATGATGCAACCGAACATGAGGCAGGAACGGAAATCATCACAAGTCTGTTTTGTGTTTGTATTGCGGAAATTATGCTCGCATCATGTTGTTGTTGTTGCTGTTGTTGCTGGTTGAGTTTTTGGTTGGATTTGGTTTGGTTTTATGCTCCCCACCAATTTGTTTTTTTTTTTGCTCATTTTGCATGTTTAGTTATTCTTTGGATTTTGGCTTACACAATTTAAATTCAAAGTGCCTTTTTGTGGTCCTGAGCTAAAGCTGTGTACATTATCTGCTGCCAACCACTATGAAGGAAAAGTGGAATGGAATGGTTTTTTATGATCTTTTTAAATGTAATTGCCCCACATTATGCAGATGTGTGCTGAATATGTATGGGTTTTAGTTATTTGCTTGCCATAAATACTGACGGGGCAATAAATGAATTGCCATTTCATTTGCAGTTTTCCTTAGTCCCCCTCGCCACCCCCCACACATTCCCTCATCTCATCTGTGTTTAAATGAGAGAGCGTGTGTGTGTGTGAGTGTGTTAGATTTTCTAACGCGTGTGTTGAAGCATTTGTAAAATTTATCTTTTGTGCATCGTAAATCTTGTTGCCTTTTCAGCATTTTCGTAAAATTTATTTCCTTATTAAAACTTTTTTTTTTTATTTCATTTGATTTAATTCAACTCAGGAAACCCGGGAAAGAGCCTTCCGTTTTTATATATACCCAATACCCTAAAGCCCAAAATGGGTATGTGGATTCAAAGTCCTCAGAAGTGTGTATTAAAATGGATACGGATTAAATAGAAGTATCATCAGCTAAGTTAATATGGAAATGTTAGTCTAAAAACTAATTCACATTCTTAACCCTTCTTCACAGAAGATTCTTCTCTTTGGACTTGAAAGGTTTTTTTTTATAATACTTATTTTATGACTCAGTACAAATTATTTAAGTTTAGAGCCAATTGGCTTCAGAGACTTACAGAGAGAACAAGTGTAGAGAGAAAGATGTAACAAGTTTCTTCTTGAAGTGAAAGAACAACTGGTCGAGTAAACTGAGGCTTCCAAAGTTTAAAGTGTATCTCTCATTCGGCCAGCTGCTTTGGGTTAAGGGCAAGAGAACTTTATTTTTTTTTTTTGTTTGTAGAAAGGAGACTTGCATATGCTTTAGGTAAATGTGATAAATGTAATGACTATTTGGCTGGGTATTTGTGTGGAACTTTGTCTCTCTCATTCGCTCTCTCCCTCTCTCTCTCTCTCTGTCTTCGACTTTGTCTCTGTTTTCTATCCTTCTCTCTCTCTCTCACTGTTTTTTCCATTCTCTATGTATGTGCCGAAAGTGGAAATAACTAGTTTTGTCGAAAAAGCATTCAACTTTATCGTGCGTTTCCTGGGAAATTAACATGCTGCCTCTGTAAACGTATCCTTGTGTATCCTATTTGCCTCGTTTACCTCACACACACACACACACACACACACCGAGATAGACAGTAATAAAAATATCCTATGTGTGTGTGTGTGTGTGGCTCAACACTAAACTTTTATTTTAGATTAAGTCAATTTGCCCCGAAAACGTATTTTTCATTTGCTTTTTGCTTGGCTGCCCTTTTTATGAACAGCAGCAACAACAACAACAACAACAACAAGAGAGAAACACACGTTTTCCCGATGCCAAGCATCAAAAACTATTCAAACATTTTGGCGGGGTCTGCTGCTTGCCTTCAAACAAACAAAAAAAAAAAAAAAAAATTGAGCCGATGCCATTATTACGTATACGCAACGTGGTCTCGACGGTGTAATCGACAAAGTTAAATTTCGCACATTTGCCAAGCAACTTTGACTTGCCCTTTCCCCATATGAGTGTGTGTGTGTGTGTGTGTGTGTGTGTGTGAATATTTGCTTTGATTTCGCAGCGTTTCTCCATCCCCACTCCCCTCTTCTCTTCGTTACCCTAACATCCCTTGACTGTCCTTTAGTTACGATTTTGTTTTTTGTTCTTTTCTTTTTTTTATATATACGTTTTTTATATATATATATACGCCAGAGAGTCATTTTGGCCAGCAAGTTTAAAGCACTTGCTATAAATAATGTTTTGTTGAAGCAGCAGCAACAGCCCTTTATTTTGCCTTGCCTTCTTTTTTTTTGCCTGATTGCTGCCTGATTTATCCGCTGTCTTTAGGCTAAAGACTTTATTGGAAAAGTTTGATTGGAGCTGTGGCTGAAGCCTCTGATACTGGATGCTATAGCTGAACTGGAACTGAAACTGAAACTGAAACTGTGCTCCTTCTGCCTTTGATTGCTTCATTTTGTGGCTACAATGATGCTGCCAGTAGAAGAGAGTGGGCTGTGGGAGTGGCAATGGTAAGGTAGGGTTGTAAAAGAGAAGAAAAAAAAATGAAAAACCCGAGAAGAACGTTGTATGTAACTTGATTGACGTCAACTCGCTGGTCCCATAAATCATGAATGGCTGTGCGCCAATAAGGCACAATTTTGAAATGTTTAAAAATTAATGGCAAATGGTAGCAAGCAAGTGAAGTCAATCAATAAATGATATGCCAAAAAAAAAAAAAAACTCAGTCAAAAAGGACCAAAAAAAATTGGCATTAAAAATGCATAGAGACACCAAGCACAGTGCAGCAGCAAGCGAAACGTTTTTTTTGGCCAATATCGGGTAAAAAAAAATGCAAATTGCAAATTACATTCCGATTGCAATTGCTAATTGCATTTATAATGGCGTTTATGCTACTTTTTTGCATTATATTAACATTGGGAGAAAGAGTGAAACTGATTTGAGAAGATGAAAAACACTTTTGTCCAAAGGTTATTACATTTTTTGAACTTCTTGTGGTGGATCACCTACTGGACTTTAGCCAAGCTTTAAAAAAGAATTAAGGCTTCATTATTTATTTCAATATCACTTTCAATCTCTTCTTTACTGAGATATTTCCCACTAGAAAATATAAACGCAGTAAACAGGTTAGGTTAAGCCGGTGATTATCCTGCGAAATATGCCACAAAGACCGCCGTACCTAGCGACAGTTTTAATCTCTCAAATCCCAGTCCTTGTAGCTGGCACTCTTTGTTTTTGGTTTAGGTCTAGTATTAATACTATATCTAACGTTGTATATAATAGTTCTTTAGTTCTTAATACAACTACGAAGAAATAAACTTTAAAGAACCCAAAGAAACTAATTAAAATTTAAAGGGATTAAATTTTTAAAGAACTAAATTTATAAATGCCAAAGATATATTCAGATCAGACTAACAGACTATGGCAAATATAGAAGATATTAGTGAGATAAAGAAAAGTAAGAGATCATTCTACTTAGCAACTACCTTAGCCAACTAAAAATCTCTCCCTAAGAAGTGTAACCACATTTAGCCCTTTATCGAAATAGATTTAACATAGTAAAACATTTTGAAAACCATATAATCTTAATGTTTTTTTTTTTTTACCCCTGTTTACACTCATAAACTGCAGAAAGAGCATAAAAATTTTCGTCATAACATAAAATCTTTTTTTTTTCTTTTTTTTTTTTTTTTGATTGTATCAACTGATAAAAGTTTTATTACTTTACAAATAAAAATCTGTTGCAGTATAACGAGAAATTTTGATGTGTTGCGAACAAAAAAAAAAAAAATGTGCTGCAATTGATTTATTAAAAATTCGTTTAACTATTCTTAAGGGGAGAAGGGTAAAAAAAAAAAAAAAGAAATGACATACATTTGGTAGATAAAGTGTGTGTGGGGGAGAGTCAATTCGGTTATGGCCCGAGCTCGAGCGAGTTGAATTTATTACACAATGTATAAATCAAGTGTTTCATTATGTGGCAGCTTTTTCGGTTTTTCTCTCACTCTCTCTCTCTCTCTCTCTTTGCCTTAATGAAAAAGTATATAAAAATGTTAATTACCTGAACAGAGTGAGTAAGAGACGGAGAAAGTAGACAGACAGAGAGACAGTCAGTCAGTCAGCTGGAGGGCTTAGTTCTGCCTTTTAAAAATAAAAACAAACGCCCTGAGACTTGTCCTTTAATTACCGTTAACAACAACAACAAAAAAAGGCGAAACAAATCCCGGGTTAAGACAGCTGCCAGCCAGGCCAACAGCAAGTAATAAGAAACCTGGCTGAAATCCGTTTTAATTCTGCCACAATTATCAACGCGTCTGGCATATGCAATTGAATGTTGGGCCCCCTCCAAGTTTAAGAAGGTAGAGATGGCTCCTACAGCTGCTGCCGCTGCTGCTGCTGCTGCTCCTGTAAGATGGAAATCGAGGAGAGAAAATGGCTTAGGCCTGTTGGCAATGGCATTTTGGCTTACACTTGCGGTTGACCCCAGCTTTTCATTTCACTTCTTTTCTCTTCATTCGCACATTCTATTTACTTGTTATGCCTGTTTGTTTTTGTTTGTTTATGGTCTTTTGTTGCTAATGATTGCCGGCAGGCGCCCCCCCAAGTGCCAGTTGCCAGTTGCCATTTGCCTGTGTGCCTTTTGCCTTTCATTGTGGTTTTTCCATATGAGATTTGCAAATTGCCTTTTATAATATTTAATACGCCGTAACAGGGCAGGCAGCTTGTGCCCTGGCAGGCAGTTTTCTACTTTTATTTTATGCCTTTTACAACACTTTTATTACTTAATATGGCCCAAAATGAGAGAGAGAGAGAGAGAGAGAAAAAAAGCAAATTGTCGCCTCGCCTGATGGTTCTTCTTCTTCTTCATCTTCTTCACAATTTTGGTTGCCTCTCTTCAAATGGCCGGAAACTGTTAATGCCATTATGTAAGTAGTAGAAGAAGAAGAAGCTTCAACTTGTAGAGATACTGTTAGTGGATGCTTCTAATGTTTCCTCAAGAGATTTTAATATGCAATTAATGTGCCCGGCCTTATGACAGCTGCGGAATGGGGCAGATGCTTTGGCCTTTATTTATTTGTTTTAATAAATATATATGTAAAAAGTATATATATGTATATATGTAGTTACATAAATCATATATATGTACATACATATGGCATCGTTTCGTTTTCGCCTGCCTCACGGCCAATGCAAATAAATCAACATGAATGTCAAAGTTGGTGCCTGCAGTGCCAACGCCAAAGCATCCACCTTAACCGCCCCCTCCTAGCCTCATTCTCATTCTCATTCTTAGCCTCCTTCTTATGCCACTCTTTGCTTTATACATACATACATATGAGAAGGATGTGTCCCAGTTTCATTTAGCCCCAGCCTCAGACTACTTCAAGTGGCTCTGTGGCTGATTGAAACGCCTTTACTCAATTCCCCCCCCGCCCCCACCACCACTCGAAACACCACCTACTTCTTTTATTCAAGTGGTGCGAGTTGGTTTTATGCTTTAACTCTTCTTAAGTTGACGTTCTTACACTTGGGCCATGGCAGATAGTGCCAGATACACTAAGCATCAGTTGGGTCGGTTGAGGGACTCAAGAGAACAGAAAAACTTCACCAATTACAATCGCCTTAATAACTAAGCCAACTTTAACAAAACTTATTACGAAATTTTCGACAACTTTAACTTAAACCCAAAATCTCAACTGGGTCAAGACAAGGCTTAAATAGTTTTGCCTCTAAATGGATCAAAAAAACTCTTTTCCAAAAAATGATTGATACAATTAACAGCAAACTTTGTCTAGAGTTAAAATCTAGTATTAAAATCCCAAATTAAAGTGACCATAATCTCAGAAAAAGAAGATGCTAATATAATGGGAAATTTATCAAAGAATGTTGGAACGGGGAAACGGGAACGGAAAAGACGTCCAGGGATACTTCCGGTCACTCCTGACAGGGCTTTCGCACTAGAGGTGGAGAACTATCGATAGTTGAAACGGTCGATAGTCCAAATAACATTTATGAAGTGGATTGCTTGATTAAAGCAATTAAGTAATTCTGAATAAATGACGCACTTTAAAGCACATTTTTTATTTTAGTATCAAGCAATCCACTTTTTAAATGCCATTAGGACTATCGACTGTTTAAACTATCGATAGTTCTCCACCTCTATTTCGAACCCGCCTAGTTCTGTTATCTGGCAGCATTTAGTTTTATCCTTAATTTCCTACACATGACACAGGTTTCCTTTAGGTTCGATAGTCCAAGTCAAACAGACAAAAAATTATCGCAACAGCTGCAATTGACAACATTTCGATAACATTTGATGTTAACTCTAAAAATTGACATTTGACAGGCAACACTAGCAGGCCTGGTTTGATCTGTCAAAGGAATATAATGCTTCTAATGCTTCTCAAATCAAGCCAATTCTCAAGCAAGTAAGTCGTAAAAACCTTGACGGAAAATTTTTCTATAAAATTAAGCTGAATTTTGCCATCACATTTAGGAGCAATTAAAATTTGAAGCAGCAGCCAAAAGCACAAGAAAAGAAACTAGAGAAGCAGCAGCAAAAGATTAAAAGAAAAGAAGACGAAACGAAGAGTCAAGAGAGACGACAAATTCGGCAAATGTTTCAGTTTCCATTTGGAGAGCAGCAGCAGCAGCAGCAGCAGCAGCTGCCTTCTCTGTGGCCATTTGTATGATGTTTTTTCGATGTCTTATTCTTTTGCAGAGGCTTCACAGTCTCCACTTTCTGCTCATACAGGAACTGTGTAAGCGGAAAGTGGAGTTGGTGAGGCCACTTCAAATGGATGAGGCATTGGCGGCTAGCCCAGCCGTCAGTTTGCAGCAAAATCAAATAATTGGCTTGACCTGCAAGAAATTCTTCAATCAATGTGAGACATCGATATCAAGTAAACTTCTAGCAATTGCTTTGACCTCAGAAATATCCCAATCAAAGTGACTGGAACAAAGACAAGGCCAAGTTTCTAGAAGATGCCACGTTAGTATTCATATAATTATGCTTAATAATGTGTCAAAAAAAAAACAACAAATATTTAATCCTTTCCCTTTTTCCCTATGTAGGCAAATGTCAAAAAAAAAAGGTAATCCAAAAAAAAAAGAGGATCTAACCTAGAAGAGATATGCAAAGAAATTTCTGAAAGTTCTAGAAGAAAAAGAATGTCCATCATTTGTCAAATTATATAATAAAGAGAATACTTCAATTAAATATAAAAAATGAAAATGAATGATTAAGTAACAATTAAATAAAACCATTTTAGGCTGGATAAGATTTAAACTGGATTAAGCTTATTGCAAAAGTCAAGAAAATTGGCGAACTATATGAGATTTCTTGTCACTATGGAAAAGAAATAAATAAAATAAATTGGTTAACAATTTCTTTTTGTTTATGCAAATTTTTTTGTTTTTTTTTTTTTTTTGTTGATAATATAATCTTCTGGTAAGTGCTTGGCCAAACTGATGGCAAATGTTTAGTTGGTTGAACAAACTTTCTGCTTCCTTTTTCCCCCCAACATTTTTGGTGTGGGGGGCTGGCAATCGAAGGCCACTAGTTTCCGAGCAAAGTGACGAGTTGTGTATTAATAACAAAAGCAGCAACAACAACAACAACAACAACAACAAACAAGATTTATTATGCCTGCATAGAGAAAGTTTCGTGTTGCTAGCTAGAAGGAGCAGGAGCCAGGAGTAGGAAGCAGGGGACTCGGCAGCAGCAGCAGCTGTTGTCCTATCTGGACCAATATCAATACCAAATTGCACTCACTTAAAATATGCTTAAAGTTGTCCAGCTTGATTATATCCACCAAATTAGGCTTGTTGTTTGGACTAGCCCTAAACATGGCTAAATTTTGTGTTTGGGTTTCGGCTAATGTGCACTCATTAGGGAGAGTTCCCTTTTTTTTTCATTTGAGCTCTTGGCTGTTGTTCTTCTCGTTGTTGTTGTTGTTGTTGTTGTGTTTACCAGCAAATAAAAATAAATTTAAACAAAATAAATGAGGGAAGGAGAAAAGGAGAAAAGGCAAGAAAAAGAGAAAAAAAGCGAGCAGGCAGACAGCCATCCCAGCCAACGCAAATTATGCAGCCATGCGTATAATTAATCTGTTAGCATTAATTGCGGCAAAGGCTGCAAAACCGCAACGCCAGCGGAAACCGGCAACAGGATAGATATATAGAAAGAAAGGGAGAGAGAGAGAGAGAGAGAGAGAGACGGAGAAGGCTCTTTCCATCGAGCAAGTGAAAAGAAATCCTGAAATTATTTTAACGCTCAGCGCGGCGAGATAAACTAATGCGTTCTACCTCCTTCTGACTCGCCCTCTTGAGTCCGGATTCCTCCACTGTTTAGGCCTGTTTCTGTTTTTGTTTTTTTTTTTTTGGTGCACGCTTAAATGTCATTGGTAGTCAGTCAAGTGTGTCAGCCAAATATAAATCCCAGCAAGGACAACACAGGCGACACAGTTTATTGAGAGATCAACGCATGACGCATGGGGCGTGGCCATTTAAAGCTGATTGGCCCAACTAAATGTGCTTTAAATGGCTTTGAAACTTGTCAAGCAGCAGATGAGCTGACAGCCGGCCAGCCAGCCAGCCAGCCAGCCACCCCAACCCAGGAAGGCCCGAATAGAGTCTGAGTCGGAGACGCAGGCGTAATTAATTGCTGACCAAGTCGAGCACACGCCAACACATTCTCACCTGGCCCTGGATCGAGCTGGGCCGGGGCATGAAAGAAAAACGACTGCACAATTTATAAAAGTCAACACTTGAACACGTTTCAGCATTTCAGAGAATTCACCCCGGACCGCCTACCCTTCTTCTTCAACATTCTCCAACCAGCACTTCATTTTATTATCAAGCGTATTTCTGCACGTAATTGTTTTGACGTCACTTTTTTTCTCTCTCTCTCTCTCTCTGTCTCTTTTGCAAATTGTCCTTTTTTCTGCACCTACGATGAACGGCCGGCCGGCCCCCCCCCCCCCCCCCCTTAGAGTTGACTTTATCGAGCATTTGCAACTGGTTCATTAACAAAACAATAAAGAGAAAAAAAACTATTGCAATTAATTTCCATGTGTCAGCTCGAGTCAGTCAGCGGTAAATGGCCGACAAACATGCACCGAACACCTGGCGTATGGTTAATATTAGGTAGAAATTCCAAACCCAACCCAATAATTTTCATGTAAAACTCATTTGTCTAAATTTGTTTTCCCTGCTCTCGAATGCTTAGATGGATAAGCTCAACTAATAGATTTTCTTTTAAAGTATATATATATACATATATATTCTGAATCATTATAGTAAGACAATTTATCTAGTCATGTTTGAAAAAATTCTTTTATCGAATCAATTGAACTTACTCGTGTTAAAGAAAGTTCAAGAAAGTTCTTCAGACAGTAATTTGAGAATAGAATACGAAGCCTTATCTACTGATATGTAGGAAAAGCTTTTGCCTTAAAGGACATTGCCTGCATGAGGCTTCTGTGTCAAGCATTTGGCTCATTTGTTTATCCCTTAATTGGATGAAACCATTTTGGGAATTTTAAACGCTAAAATAAACCAATTGATCATCTATGCGTAGCCATTGAAACGAAATTCCCAAGTGAATATGGACTTTTTGTCTTTCAGGGTAGTTTTAACTTCGACTCTATATTTAATTGCCACTAAATTGTTATCTATAATTTTTGTTAATTTTTTTGTTTTTTGTTTTTACCAAGTGTATGCAATTACTTTGCTTATGGTTCACGATTTAGGCCAATGCTGATTATGGTCATTATATCAAATGGTTTGTAAATCATGGCCTAATTGATGGTTAGTTGTTGTTGTTGTTATTGTCTCTGTTGGCTTACTTACTTGGCCCGGCATCAATGTGATTAACTGAAAATAGAAGAAATCAACATTTGTTTTAGATATCATATCATAGAATTATAATCAAATTGATTAAAGTAAAGCAAACAAGTGTTTAATTTGTAGTCAGGATCAAAGTGCAGGCCTAAAGCATAAGGCAAATATGGTCGGTCTCAAAAAGGGGCACGAATGGGGATGGTGAGAGGGGAGAGGATAAGTGCGTA
The DNA here is from genome assembly GCA_024703675.1 of Drosophila nebulosa. Lineage (NCBI taxonomy): Eukaryota > Metazoa > Arthropoda > Insecta > Diptera > Drosophilidae > Drosophila > Drosophila nebulosa. Next base: position 6,079,786 of record CM045725.1, on the reverse strand, counting down.
TGCAAAGCAAACAAGTCAGACAGAGTCCTTCTCATGTGTGTGTGTGTGTGAGTCCATTGACATTGAACTGCGCTGATTGCCGCCTGCTGAGTCAGCTCTGTTAGCGATTCGCATGAGTGACATTAGAGTGGTGGAGGGGGGAGAGGCTTAGGATATTTGAAACTGAATCTGAATCTGGTTTCTTGTTTTTTTTTTTGTTTCTTTTTCTGCTGCCTTTGCCAGAGCTTAAGTGCAATCAACGTTAGCTAAAGTCCTTGTATGGCCCCATTCCCTCGCAGAGCTTTGACTTCAATGGAGTTTGTCATGTCATCCAGTCCCCCGCGCTTTTTTGGCAGCAATACATGCCTCTTTTGTTCCCTCTCTCTTGTTCCGTCTCTTAGTCTCTGCAAATCCTCTTCACTTGCCGCGTGTTTGCCCATAATTAAATGTTAGAATTCTGCTCTTCAATTAATTATTGGCAATGGTCTAGGCAACATGCAACAACAACGAATACGAAAAGCAAGAGAGAAAAAAAAAATGAAATAAATTAATTATGCTCGCCTGGCTAAGCGACAAGCCTTTTGCAAAATAATTAAAAAAGGACATGGCTGGCCCAATCTGAAAAAGTAATTATTTGCCTGCCTCTCTCTATCGAGTTGCGAGTTGCGAGTCAAGTTGAGCCGAGTTAGGCCAAAAACTTTTCCAGCGAATTAAAATTAATGAAAATAAATTTTCAAAATTGTTGCCAACCCTTTCATTTTGTTATTCTTTTGCCACCCCCGCCCCCCAATCAACCTTCTGCCTGTTCGGCTCTCCTTGAAGTTGACTCTTGAAAATGATTTGAGTGTAATAAAGCAAAGCACACAAAAAAATGAAAAGGAAAAAGGGAGCAAAAAGGGACGTAAAGCGCTCAATTGAGGCTGGCCAGCCTGGACCTGGACCTGCTACTTGGCACATGAAAGCACTTAAGAAATTTCATTCTTGTTCTCAATCTTGTATTTTGCGAGGTCATTTCGCAAGGGTCAGCAAAAGGGTGCCCCAAAACACTCGCCTTTTCAACTTTTCTCTCAGTCTCTCTCTCAAAATCTTTGCCTTCCATTGGCAAAACAATGGCCAGTCGGCCATTCGGCCGATGCGCTAATCTTCAACTTGAATCGGGTTTTCGTATTAAACTAATTAAATATTCGATTAGCGCCACCAGCTGACAAATTAATATCCATTAACCTTTTGGGGTCAGGCCCCCCTCTATGAAAAAATAAAAGAAAAACTTTGCTTCGATTTTTGTGAGTTTTTAAGCCATTTTATTTATTTTTTTTTTTTCACTTTGCCTGTGCAATGTGCATAATTCATAAGGAATTTGATTTTCTATTCATGTAACTGTCCATGTCGTTGTCGAGGATACCATGCTTTCGGCGGGGGGGATGGGTTGGTGTTCGGGGCGTGGGTAGATCGGCAGGTCATTAAGCGTGCTAATGCTAAATCTAATCCTCGCATGTGTCCTTTCTGCCTTGTATCCGTTTTATTTTTGCATGAACTTTTAATGCGTTGGGCAACACAAAACTCTCAGCCATTTGTTTATTTAATTAAGCTCATTACATGGTCGAGGATTTGTTCCCACACATTTGCAACTCCTCCTGTCGCTCGCTCTCTTCCTGTGTGTGTGTGTGTGTGTGTGTTATTCTCTCCCATTCCTCCTGCCTGCCTGGCTGGCATCATCCTTCCATATGTTTCTGTCTCCACACTCACCCATGCATAATTAATGGGCTAACACTGGCGCTCCTGCTCTGATTATGAGCATATTGAGCCCAGTGTCTTGCTGTCTGTGTGTGTGTGTGTTTGTGAGCTAGCGTCCTTTTAACAAAACAAATCCTTGGCAGTGCCTTTGACATATGTTTTTGTAAAAGATTCTCCGTTTTTTTTTTCTTTAGTTGTTTTTGTTGTTTGGCTCTCGTTTGTTTGACATTTAAAACGCCTAATTAGCTGCCAGCGATGCTGCTGCTGCTGCTCCTGCGGTTGATCCTGATCCTATTTCTCGTGCTCGTTCTTGTAATGAAATTATTGGAGCATAAGTGTAGGAGGGTGCTTATTATACTCAATGGCAGACAAATTTAATTTATTCAAAATAATATATGCCATATCTGAGTGTGTGTGTGTGTGTGTGTGTGTGTGCGTGAGTGAGTGTGTCCTTGCCGAAACTTTGACCGCACACACACACACACACACATGTTTGGCTCCTAAAATTACACCAATCCAAACCCCTCCGTTTGTCATGGTAATTTTCACGCATGAGCACACCTTTTGGTTAGCATGTTATTTTTGAGCCAAAAGGAGACGAGAGTAGAGCAATGGCCACAGAGCCTTGACCACTTGCAGTCGCCCAATTTCATTTGAATTGTCCCTTTTCTTTTTTTTCTTTGGCTTCTTCTTCTTATTTATCTTCTCAACAAAAAGGTCAGCCATAAATTAGTGCACTTCCTGCATGAATTTACGGGGCCGGAGAGAAGAAGTAATATTTTGAAGGTCTCTCTCTAACTAATCCTCTCAAGTTTATTGAACTTTATGAGCTTGGATTACATGTGCTGCAGGTCGCCTCCCCCCACCACATTTTCCCCTTTCCTAAAAGGGGGGGAAATTTATGGGCCTACGTGTGTGACTGACTGACAAGTTTATGTTTTCATTTTTCGTTGGCCCTCATAAATTTTCACCAATACTGGGTGATTTACTTAGTTAAAAAATGAGTGGGCTATAAATTTGACAAACTCCGACGAGTGGCGAGCGACGAGTGGCGAGTGACGTGTGTCGAGTGACGAGTGACAGAGTTAAATTCTGTTTAGCTGCTATTTTTACCTTGTTTATTATAAAATACACATTAGACACACTTGGCTGAAGCAAACTTCGATTTTAGTCCTCTAGCCCTCTAGCCCCCCCCCTAGAGCAGGAGGAGCAGTGTGTTGGAAGGCGTGGTTGGTTGCTGTTGCTTTAATTTTTATTTATTTTACCGAGAAACAGGGTGTTTACTTTGTGTTTCTGTTTTACAGCCATTAAATGAATTAATGTGTGTATATGGATGTGGATGTGGATGTGGAAGTGAATCTGTAAGCGAGAATAGACCGTAACGTGGCGAAACGGCCGCCAACTCTCACTGGAAGGGGAATTGGTGGTGGGAGGGTGGGTTGGGTTGGTTGGTTGGGCAAGGCGGAAAGGCAAACTTTTTGCTGTCTAAACATGCAGACAGCCGGAAAAAACACACCAAAGATGGAATGAAAGGGGGGATAAAACGTTGGGCTGAAGATGGGGGTAAAATCGAGATGTTGAGCAAAGTGAAAATTGTTTTACAAACACGCACACACATACACACACACACACACACATTTACAGTGTGTTTTGCTTAGTGCAAAACTTTACTTTAGCTTCACTTTATTTTACTTAACTCTGGAAAACAAAATGAAAAGCCTTTTCCACTGACCACTCAACTTAACTGACTCACTCTGCGACTGCGACTGCGACTCCGACTGAGCCTTTAAAGTCTAAAATTGAATTTGCCATTTTTAGTTCTTTCGTTTTGACCATATTTTTTTTTAAGTTGTTGTTGGTTGTTTTTGCACTTATTTCTGCTTTGCTCATTGTAACGGAATGACCAATTTTTGTGATTTTCAATTAAGTTAACTGTAACGGCGAGATGACCAAGAAGTAGTAGAAGAAGAAGAAGAAGCTAGAACCCAAGTGGCAGCAATCCTTGCTGCCTGTTTGTATTTTTGTAGCAGCTTAAACAGGCTGCCGGGGCTGCATTTGTTCAACCAATCACAGTCAGCTTCAGCATCAGCTCGAACATTTTACTTGCACGTTTTCTTTGCGGCTAGCCAAGGCTCTCGGCACCATTAGCTTGGAAAATTTATCTACATGCACTTGACAGGTGGTGGTCCTGGTGCTGGTGGTGGCCACCAACATCCAACAACTACAGCTTGATTTAGTTGGCTTGGCCGGCTTCGGCTCCGGCTTCGGCTAGGGCCCAGTGGCTACAGCTGCCACATTAAATTGGACCGCCACTTGACGTGGCATGCAGTTTACACATGCCACATGGACGGCGTTAGAGGGTTGGTGGGGTGTTGAAAGGGGTGCAGGGGTGTTGGGGCGAAGGGTAACTCACTCACTGTAGAATTGCTCACGGGCAATTGATGTTGATGCTGTGTGTGTGGTCTCTGCTAAAAGCTCACTGCCAAATTGGCTAAAATTCAATAAGTTAATGGGCAGGCACTTTCCGCCAGCAATAGCAGCTGCTCCGGCTACTCCCGCCCCGCCCCTGAAGCTGATTGACAGCTGCAGGCTGTCGGCATTACTCGATGGCAACCAAACTAATTTCATTTTGCATGTGGCAAATGTTTAGTCCTCAGCGGGGTGCAGGCGGTTGCAGGGCGAAGCAGAGAAGAGATGTGGTTAGGGGGGGCTTTAACTTGTTGCCAGCTATCTTTGGCTTTTGGTTACATTTTACCAAAAAAAAAACAAATATCAAATGCCATTTGTACTTGTCACCAAAGACAAACGAGTTTGAGGTTATAAAAATAAAATAAAAAAACAATATAAATTATAAGCGTGTGTTCCCTCATCCATACCCTCTCCCAGTTGGATGCATAATTCATGATATGGAATGGGCAATTCATCACACATGAATCGAACAGCTCCCCGACGATGGCAAATGAAAACCCTTTTAAGATGTCAACTTGCGTTTTTGTTACCATTGATTCCCTTTCTATCTATCTATCTATCCTTGAGCTGATTCTCTCCTTCTAATGAAGGATGACGCTTACGCTGACACTGATTCGTATGGGAGGCATTTTGCTTTACTCTGTTGCAGGGCTATTCCCTTTGGCTGCTGCTTCTTGTGTTTTCATACTCAATTAGCCTTGACAGTGATTAATATTGACCGTAATTTCATTAAATCGCCTTTTGATATGACCTTACAGACACACACACACACACAGAGAGAGAGAGAGAGACATCTCAGAGTCATGTGACCACGCCCATGGGTCCAGGCCATGTGACATAATTTCGTTACAATTTCGTGTCTTTTTCTGCTTTCAGTCTCTTTTTTTTCCATTTAAACATAATGTGAGGTACATATATGGGTGTGCGTGTGTGTTTGTGTATAGCCTGAAACCACTTGGCCATAGCCTGAGCCTTGAGGCCATCATTATCATCATTAATTCGCCATGCCATGCCTTGCATATGGGCGAACATCCTTTAAAGCTTTATTAATGATGCGGCTTAATTGTTTTTTAACACAAGCGCCATTAAATCACTCGAAAAATATCAACAACAACCAACCAACCAAAACTGACTTTAAACTAACAAAAACTATTTAATTTATTTTGAATAAAAATTTGGCCAAAAAAATGTTTAGCCAAAGCAAACTAATTGATTCATTTGTATGTCAAAAGGGAATAAGGCATAAAGTTAGTTGGTTTTTTCTTTGGTGCTACTTATTATTAGTGTCATAGCCATGGCAACATCATATGGCCAGGAAGAGAGGCAACTCTCTTGCTTCCCCTTCCCCTCCTCCTACACCCATAGCCATTGTTATTTTGTTTTATGGCCATGCCACGTGCTCTTATTGCTTCAGATGATGTAGAAGAAGTTACTCTTGTATCTGTGTGTGTGTCTGTGTGTGTGTGTGTGTGTGTTTTCCTGTTAAATTGTGATATAATATTGTGTTGTCGACCTGGCTGCATATTTACCGCTTGTTAGCTGTCAAAATAATTGACATAAAGTGGCATGTGTCTTCGTCGTTTGTTATTTACGATCCAAAGTGGAACACGCCCACAATATAGACCCCTACCCCCCACACACACATACACACACACACACATTCCATTCCCCTGTCACTATATACTATAAATAAATGACAAAAGTTGCTGCTAGGGGCGTGGCTATGCCGAGATGCTGCAGATCTTTGGCAAAATGCCTTGCATAATAAAAATAATAAGTCTAACGCCAATTTGTTACATATTTGCCACTATTTTTTTTATATATCCAAATGACATTTGGCTTTAATTTCATCTAAAATGTGTGACCCTGTGTGTGTGTGTGTGTGTTATAAATTATTAATCACTTGACTAAAATATTCATTACTGAAATTGCTCAATGCTGTTAAATATTTATCATCAATTTCACGGCAAAAAAAAATATTTTGCCAACTTCCTTGCAGTCCCTTAATGTTCCTTATGTACATACATTGCCTTGTCCTTGTCAAAAGTCGCACAGTTGAATGTCATCGGCAATTTCGAGTTCATTCAAAATTTAGCGCCAAAAAAAAAAAAAAAGCAAGAGAAGAAGAGAACGAACGCAAAACGTAAACGAGAAAAGAGCCAAACTCGACTGCCAGAAATTTCAGTTTTGCAAAGTTTGCTTAATGGCCATAAATGTGTGCGTGTGTTTGTGTGTGTGTGTAAAGTAAAGGCAACCAACTAGCCCGAACCCGCTTTCTTTTTACACCTATTTAAAGAGCCATCATGACTTTGCCTTTAACTTGGCTGAAAGTTAATGCTGCTGCTTCCGCTTCAAGCATTATTAATAAGTTGGTATGTACAACGTTGCGTATACGTGACATTGATTGAAAAATATTGAACATACTTTTGTTGTGTTGTCCCCTTTACTTCTTTTTGGGGGAGGGGGAACTCTTGAATCTCACAGCAACGCAACGCATCGCATCTTGAACAGTAACGAATCAAGGCATACATTTCCATTCCATTCGATACATGGCAATTTCTCAGCCACAAGGAAATACAGAAAACCAAAAAAAAAAGGAAGGAAGGACTTGAAGGCACGTATTCTGTTTAAAGAAGGGGCTCGCCGAAACGATATTTGCTGCGCTGCTATTGTCATATTTTACGGCATCTTTTCGTATCTTTTGTCGTTGTATTAACAAATGTCAATGATATGCGTGCATGCCAAAAGTGGGCATGGCAGTGAGTGGCTTTGCTGACAGCTCACAGATTTACAGCAACAACAGGCAGTAGTTGACATTTATTCATCAAAAATTAATCGAATTCTACCTGAGCTATGTGTGCGAGCTGTCAACTGTCAATATGGGCAGAGGCTGCATCTCACCTGGGAGGCGTTTACAGCAGCGGCTCGTTTCATCATAATCCGTTTAAAACAACAACAACAACAATTTGGTATGGAATTGACAGGCATTGTGTATGGTGGCAGCCGCCAATATCAGAAGAGCGCTCAGAGGCTGACTCTGCGGTTAGTTGCTGTGTGGCAGAATGTGCTTTGCATTGAGAGAATATTATGCTTGGTTTTGCGTTGAGGTCAGGTCGGTCAGACTCTCTCTCTCTCCTAGTGAAAGGACATTTTGTAATTGGAATTCAATTCCAGCATATTTATGGTAGCCCTGTGGGCTAAGTCTTTCTCTGTGGCTTGCTTTGATTTCAAGCTACGCATGCCAAATGCAATTAATTGCATGTCCTTTGGCCAGAAGACACACACACACACACACACAGTAGAAAATTGTTGCCATTGTAATTGCCGCGTTTTGCCCCATCATGCCTTTTGGCCAAAAACCTGACAGCTGGCAATGTGACAGCTGCTTTTATTTTATACTATGCCAAGTTTAAGTTGCGGCTTTGTAATTTCACTTTTATCAAGGCTGCTGCTGGCCTTTGCTCGTTGTTTCTAATTCTGGCCAGCTGCCAGATACAAGCAACAGCAACAGCAACAGTGGCAACATTGGAAAAGGATTTTAGCTAGCACAAAAGAACAGACAGACAGGCAACTTAATCAGTTATTCATTATATTTTTTTTTTTTTGAAATCCCCAAGCGAATGCTGCAATTTATTGCATCTATCAAAGCTGTGGCTGATGATGATACCAAGCCAAATATATATATATATATATATTGCTTTTCTTATAGCTGCAATATAATTGGATTTTTTTCTACTCCCTCCGGGGGAAAAAAAAAAGGTAAAAGCAAAAACTAGTTTTGACAGTTGGTCTCAATCCCAGGAATTAGCTTGCTCTAGTTATGGCTAAATTGCCAAAGTTTTCAACAACCAATAAGCGTGTGTGTGTGTGTGTGTGTGGCCTTTAGATAAGGCGTGTCCTTGAGCTCATAAATATTTGTCAGGCCGAGTTGTTTGCTCGCCAGCGAATCGTAAATTTTTCTTTCTTGTGACATAAATCCCACTCACACCTTTTTGGTCTAGAGATCCGCAAATGAGCTGTCAGAACTGAAAGCCTTCTCCATTGCTTGTCTCCCTGTGTCAGATTTGTGGCGGGACATGCAAAACTTTTGACCAGGAAAACCCAAAAAACCGAGAAACCTGAAACCCAAAGTCGGAAACCTAGTCGCAAATGGCCCATCCTTTTGTGCGTGTCAATAAATGAAGCGTGATTGATTACGTTGGAAAGTTTTTCGGCCTTCGAAAAAAAAAAAAAAAAACGATAGCATTAGGCCATTTGGGTTTTTGGACAGGTGTATGGCCATGCTGAAAGGCTGGTCATTGAGGTAAAACGGGGAAGCGGGGCATTTGTTAGACTTTTATTGTTTGAATTTTTTGTGTATCTTTATTCAGCTGCTCCTGTTGCCGTTCCGTTATCATCGTTACCCACCTCCGTTCGTTTGTACGTCCGTCCGTTTGGCCCTTTCCATTTGCTGGCCATCCTGCACGCTGCCTGGCAAAATATTTTGTCAGCCATTTTTATGCAAATGAAATAAATTTTGCATAAAAAGTCAAACATCAACAGAGATTTATGACTTGTTGAAACTTTAGCATAATTTCATAAATATTTAAACATTTTCATTTGCTGCTGAAAAGCAACCCAAAAATTATGCACACAGAGCAAATACAACAACAACAACAACACACACAGAAAAATATTGTAAAGAGAAGGCCAAAAAAAAAAAAAAAGGATAATAATGATGATTATGAGCAAATATTTGTGCTCATTATGCACAGAGGTGCTTGGGAGGCGGCATGCCCAAAATGATAATCATTGATTCAAGCTCTGACCAGCAATTGATGGTGAATGGTGCTTAAGGGGAAGGGATGGGAAGGGAGGAAGACTTGTGTCAAGTATGATGATTAGTCTAAGCAAAATGATATCCGGCTAATTAGTATGAGTTGCAAGTGCTGTTGCCTCATCGAAACATGAAACAGGGCAAACTCAATCAATGTCAATTAGAATATGCCCCCGCAAGCCCCCAAGCCCCTCCCCCTCTTGCCACACAATTCACAGAGGAAACTCTTGCCATTGAGAATCTAAAAAAGTTTTCTCATTAAAAAAGAAATGCCAACAAATTTTTAAGTTTCTCTCTCTTCAATTATGTATAAAATTGATCAATTTTAAAAAAGATATACAAAAATTTAGACTACAAAAGAATGCAAAGATAATAAACAAAGACAGTAAAAAACATGAAAAGGATTAGAGATTCGAGATTGTACTTTTTCATTAAAAGAAAGAAGTCTACAAATGAAGATGAAAAGTTAACAAATTTGAATTGTTAGTGCAAGTGAGAGAATATCACGCATACGACATGTTGTTACAACTAAATGGTTCTTTTTATATATTATTATTCAGCCTCAGCATAAACTAGCAACATTTATTTATCACAATCATTCAATGTGTCAGGCTTAGCACAGTGGATGGCCTTTTTTTTTCCTTTCTTTTCCACATATATGATTGTTGTTGTTTTTATTTTTTTTTCGGTTTCTTCTGCTTCTCTTTTTTCAAAGATTCGGCTTAGTCATACCACAGAGCTTAGCTGGCAAATGGTAAGTGAGCATATCAGATTTCAAGTTTCGGGATTTGTGTCAAACAATGAGAAATGCCACAAGGACCACTGTGCGCCGCTTATCTCGATGACGTGTGTCAAGCGTTGACTTTCTTCTCAGAGGGTGAAAGAGAGAGTGAGAGAGAGAGAGTTGCTGCTGGTGTTGCCGCTGGCCAACTGCCCTGCAATGCTGTGGCACGCGCTTTTGCTGCTTCTCCAGTTACAGCAGCAACTTTCTTGTTGTTGCTGCCAGCTAGCCAGCATTGTTGTTGTTGTTGTTGTTGCCATGGACCTCAACATCAACAACAATCGTGTAATCACTTGTCATGCAGCTAAGCTCTGGCCTGGTCTCTGGGTTCTGAAGCTCAGCTGTCTGTGTTCCCTTTTCCCCTAACTCTCTCACTCTCTCTCTCTCGCTCGCTTTTATTCCCGTTACCATGTTTGTTTATTTGTAAACACTCTCTGCAGTTACACACACATACACACACAAACACCGTAACTCAAAGAAAAAGTTATTCTCTATGAAAAGCTAGTCGAGTGCTGAGTTCTCTTTCTTCTTCTTTAGCTTTTGCTTTTGAGGTGAAAATATTTTTCCTCTTTTTTTTCTCTCTCTCTCTTACAACTTTTGCAAATTTATTGACTAGATAAATTTCTATGTCCTGTTTCCGTTTGCCGCTTTTGTTTTGTTGTTGTCGCTCAAAATGTGAAATTTATATGAAAACTTATTTGCCTCCTTTTGTTGTGTTTGTGTGTGTGTGTGTGTGTGTGTGTGTGTGCTCAGATCAAAGTAACAAAATAAATTAACTTGAAATGTGGCAAACGATAAAAATTGTTAGAACGATAAAGCACTAACCATGGCAGCCGAGGCAATGCCATGATTCCATGCCTCTTATCGCGCTTTATTTGTTTGTTGCTCTCCTAAAGGAAGGTAGATGATGGTCGTTGCCAAATGCGTGTCGGCAAAGCTAGATGGACCTCCTTTTCCCCTCTCTCTCTCTCTCTCTTTGATTCGTGCAATTGAATTATTGCATGCCACTGCTAATTCTGCATGTTCAGGCATCGTTTGTAATTACCAAGCCGCTCATTAATTGAAGTGACTGTCACAGGCAGCAGCAGCACAGGACACACACACACACTCACACCCACACACACTCACAACTGTTGGCATGTGCACATGCATATGCGCACGCATTAAGGTATGCAAATGCATTGCATTGTGACTACTCAGAGAAAAAAAAAAAGATTTCACAAATCGTGCAAATATTCCGGAGCATTGCTTCGAGAATAAACATAAAGATTAATACATTTTTCTACGTATTTTATGGTAATCAAGTTAATACAACACTACGCCTTTGTGTGTTTAAAACCTCAATTGAAAACCTTTTTCTTAGGTTTAAAAGAAATACTTAAAACTTTACAAATTCTATTGTCATTGGACTTTTATGCTCTAGCAAAAAGGGCCATATATAGTCGGATATAATGTATCTCTATATAATTACATGTCTGAAAAAAAAAACAAGATATTTAATTTGATGAATTAAAACTTATAACTGATGTACAAAATGTTTTAAAGTAATATTTATATGCTAGCTTTGTGAGTCCTTCAGTGGCGTGATCGATATTGATGCGTTTCGATTGGCCCAAATTTTAATGTTGAATTAGCGTTCTCACGCTTTTGATTTTTAGGGGACAATTATTATTTCGAGTGTTCAATTGTTTATAAATAAAACGGATTGGAGTGGGCTGTGTTTTAATTTATGAGTTAGCGTACAAACGCTTTGATTCTGTGGGGGACAATTATTATTTCGAGTGTCCAAGTGTTTATAAAATGTATGTTTACTTTTGTAAGAGTTATAATCGTTTATTATTTTCTCAGTTTTAATATTAATTCTCAATGGATGGCTTAATATTTTATTGTTTTCTAAAATGCATGTCTGGTCGCTCCAACTTTTCAGAACGGAAAAAGCTATCAGCGTTGTCCCTTTTAAAAGTCATCGATATCACCGCGTTGATATCGATATAACTTAATCGCTACATAATACAGGTTATCGCTTATACAATAGAGTTCTTTTATATATGTATTGGCTTAGCGTTATTATTAAAGTAAGTAAATAAGTATTATATACATACGTAGACCAGGGGATTTATATATAGCCTACTACACTTTAAAGTTATAAATTTTAGGGGGCGAAAAATTTATATGTTATTGGGTATTGTGGTTGGATATATGACTATATAGACCTTGATTGGCACTATAAAATGAGTTTAAATAGCCATTTCCCTTCTTCTCATAGAATTTTAAAGTTGCGGCCTTAAAATTTTGAGGGATCAAATCAAATCAAATCATGATATACACTGCGCGTCATCAGGTTAGCGGCCCTCCCCCCCCCCCCCTCTCTCTCTCTCTCTCTATACATGTATTTTCTAATTTTTACTTTCCCATTGCACTGGATTTTGTAAAAGTTTTTTGTTGTTGTTACAATACTCATTTCTGATCATTATGGCAAGAGAAGAAAGCTTCTTAGAAGAACCGTTATATATTTTTTTCGCATTTTGCTTTGTTCTCGACGAAAAATCTTGCTCTTTTTTGTGCGTCATCAGATTAGCGACCCCAAATGCAATTTTAGTTATCTCGCTTAATCACAAGTCAATTATATTCTTTAGTTTACCTTTCAATATGGGAAAAAAATCTATTTTATCTGTGGAAGCAAAATCATAGAATGAAGCTTACTCGGAATTGGGCCTGTCAGTGCACAGGAAAACTATATCCAATTATCTTAAAAATAAGCAGAAATACGAAATGAACTATAAAGGGGGAAACAATGGAATATCAAATAAATATTGCTAATATGTCCCTGTAGCAGGCTCTCTCTCGTTCAAGCATCAGTGAAGTAAGGATTAAGAGTAAGCGGCGAACAGAGGCTATCAAGCTTCAAAAATGAAGTTAATATTTAAAGCATTATATACCAAAAACCTATGCACTTAAAACTTAAACTAATATTAATCAATAAATAGCAAACAATACTTTCCAAAATCTTTAAAAACGAAAGTTTTAGGACAATACTTTTTCAAATGAACGTGCCAAAATTGTTCAAGATTCGACTACTAATTTATAAAAAATCTTATTGGAATGGTACGGCTCAAAATTACTATGAAAAAATTAACATTTAGAGGCATTATTTAAAATGAAACTGAACTAAATGGTTTTCCTAAAGGTTTGTTATTCTCTTCGACTTCTATTAAGCGCAATGAAGGGATAATCAAGTGCTTTTCTCTGCGGTTCTTAAGTATTTAAGTCAAAGAATTTAAAAATTTTTAAGTTTACTGATAAAATACTTTTATATCTTAACTGTTTTTTTTTTTTGTTGAACAATTTCTTCATTAAGAAGTTTTAATAGAAAATGACAAGTCTTATCTAAAATCAGTTAAATTTTTTCTGAATATGCTCTTTTCTACAGTTTTTATTTTTATATCCATGGATATGGAATGCAGTCATAAAAAATATTTGATTTTCGATATCACAAATTGTGAGTATTAAAGTTTTCCTTTCAATGCATTTTCTAATTTCACGCAACGCGAAGAAGAGTTTTTTGTTTTTCCAGTCAAGCGTTGGCAAATTGTTTGCACAGCTTTACCGTTATCAATGTGTGTGTGTGTGTGTCTGTGTGTTAGTGTGACTCTAAGTGTATTTGGCCCATTTGCCATTTGCCATTGGCAGTCATTTCTTTCACTCTCCATACCACTCGTCGTCCTGGCACTTTCTCCATTTCTCCGCCTTTCGCTTATTCTCTTGTGTTCCGCTTATGCTACAAATACAAATAAGCACAACTCTTGGCATCAACGTTTTCCCCTTTGCCTGCCACCCCGCCAACTCTTCACTCCACCTTTCGTCCTGATGTTGCTGCTGTTGCTGTTGTCGTTGCTCTGGTGTTGCTGGTGATACGCTTTTGCAGCTGTTGAGATTTTATAGCTTGCATTTGTTTCACGCTCTCTCAACGTCAACGGCATTGACACACATACAAGCAAGCAAACAAACAAACAAACAAACTAGCAAACACAAATGCCAACACACTCACACACACACACACCCACACACACATACTTAGGCACTTGCACTCATATGAGTGTACATTCAATTTACGATGCGCTGCAAATGAAATTTTGTTGTTTGTTCATTTGTCCAAAATGTGAACTTTCGCTTTTGGCTAATGTTGTTGTTGTTTTACTTTTTATTTGTTGTTGTTTGTGCAATTTGTGCTGCAATCCTGTATATGCTATGTAGAATATCATTATTATGATGGCCCAAACTAAAGCATAGCTAATGCTATTTTATGCGTTCAACTTAAAACTCAAACATTAAATTCATATGAAATTGCCTGGGACACAAAGCTCTTTTATGGCCATCGCTAAAGCAACCCCATGTCCTTTGTTAAATAAACCAAATTCTTAAAGGTTGAACACGTTTTTTGCTTTTGGCTGCAAAAGTGATGAATAAATTTTGACCTAAATTTATTTATTAATAAAGTTCTCAATTGACACATTTTTGCTGCATACTTTCAGGCATTGCATTTGAATTCATATCTGCGCGCACACACATCCTGCCGAGTCGGAGTGAGAGTCAGCATAATTGATGCCTGTCGTTTGGCTCCTATGGCCGCAGGCGTTTCGTCTAATGGAGAGACACATCAGTGATCAACTTAACTCGCTGCCTGCCCATGTCCTGGCATATGCATTAATCGCATAATTTACGACAGGCACAAGGACAAGCCAAAGAGACTAAATTGAATGGCCTTGTTTGGTTGTTGTTGGGCCGCTGCTTCTCACTGTCAACCGCAAAAAGGATAATGATAAATTAAGTGAGCCCACATTTTTGGAGCCTCCTGGTGTGCGTGTGTGTATGTATGTGTGTGGCCATTAACAAATGTTAAACCATTCGGCTGCCAATGGCAACGACAATGGCTTACACCTGTTTTTTTTTTTTTTTTTTTTTTGTTTCCGTTTGCCAAAAACTAAATCGAAAAAGATTCATATAATTGCCTGACCCAGACGAAGGACTAACTTATCCTTGATATGTCTAAATAATGACAATTATAATTATCATGAAACATTTTGTTAACTTTTTGTTATTTTCGTTACTCTTCTTTTCTAACTTCTGCGTTTTTTTTTATTTTTTTAGGTAAAACAAAAGTTTTAATTTTGCTGTTAAACGCACAATTTATTTATTTATGCTTTATCAAATATGCAAATGGCCCGCCAAGGGAGTCGGTGACAGAAATTAAGCATCATGGAGAAACAACACACACACAGAGACACACACACACACACACACACACACACACACAGAAAGTAAAGCAAAGCAAAATGAATGAAATGAAGTAAAGTAAAGTAAAAGTAGAGAAACGAAAAAGCAAAGAATGAAAAGCAAGCGGAAAAATTAAACGAAAAAAACTTGACAAAGGCACACACAGGCACGCCATTTTGGGCACAAGGGGCGTGGCGTGTAAGAAAAAAATGTCTGAAATGCTGACATACTGCGGGGTATGAGTAAACGAATAGTATGGGGTTGGGTTAGGTTGGGTTGGGTTGGGTTGGATTGGTTTCTTGGGGTACCACGCACATGCATAATTGCCGTCAGTCTCTAGATTTCTGTGGCCCCCACCCCCTTCCCAAAAGGGCAAATTGATCAAAGGAATGCGTGCTCCCTTCTCAATTTTCTAGCAAATTTTCTTGACATACTCTCAGCTTTCTTGTGGCTAAACTGTGGGCATTTAAATTAGTTATCATCATCATCAGCATCAGCATCGCTTGAGTTATGGCCCGTTTTAAAGCAGTCTTCCATATCCTGGGACCTGGCGCCTGGGGCCAGGTGGCAGGTGACTAAATTTATGCACACATTAGGCTCTCTCTATGTTTTCACATAATTTCCGCCTCAATTCTCAAATCACAACAAGAAACACCTAGTCCAAGGATTTGCCTGGGATTGCTTAGGCTTGCGGCTATTTCACTTTTTTTTTTCGTTTCGTTTTTCGTTTCGTTTTCATTTTTATTGAATATTTTGAAGGTTGCATACCATTGGAGGCGAGCTAAAGGTGAAATGGCTGGAATTTAATATCGGCTTGCAATATTTCTACAATATTTTGTTCCCCCAATTTAGTCAGTCTCTCTCTTTCTCTCTCTCTCTTTCTCTGTTTCTCTCTGCGCTTCTCTCGCTTCTCATGGTATAATTCCAATATTTTAGCTGTCAAAGTCATGCAGACAAAAATAACCAGCAAAACCCTAAAAAACTTGAAAGCCAACTCACAAATGGTTCCCTTTTCTTTCTCTCTCTTTCTCTGTCTCACCCACACGTACTGCATGTGTGTGTGTATTTGGCAGCATTAAGAATTAAAATCTGATTTCATGTAAGTGCAGTACTCGAATGTCCCCATAAAAAATGAAGTCAGCCACAAAATGTTCCATTAAATCAAAGTCCATTTCATTTTGCCCATTTTCTTTTTTGGCTTTTTGTTTTGTGTTGTTTTTTGTTTTTTGTTTTATGTTTGGAAATATCCATAAATAATACTTTATTGTTGAGGTGTGCTCGGTTTTTTTTTTTTTCACATTTCGTTTGCTCTCTTTCAGATTGAACTGCAGATAAACGAAAATGATGGCGAAACAAAAAGTGTGTGGACCAATTAATACCCCTTAAAGTCCTATAAATACGGTGAGTTGTCCTATGACCTTTAAGTGACCCTTGAACTATTTAACTTAATAAACTTTCATAAGAAACAATTAAAATGAGCAAAGAAGGAAAGGACGAATTATATAAGTGTGGATAAATAGATGGATATATGGACGGGTAGATGGATAGATAGAATAATGGAAAATTCAATAGATAAATAGATGGATAGATGGATAAACGGATAGATGTATAGATAGATGGATAGAAGGGTAGATGAATGAATGGATGGATAGGTAGATAAATGGATAGATGGATAGTAAGATAGATGGATGAATATATAGAAGGATGGATAGGTAGATAAGTGGATGGGTGAATGGATGGATGAATGGATAGATTAATAGTAAATGGATCGATAGATAGATGGATAAATAAATAGATAGATGGATAGATAGATGGATAGATAGATGGATAGATAGACGGATAGATAGATGGATAGATAGATGGATAGATAGATGGATAGATAGATAAATAGATAGATGGATAGATAGATGGATAGATAGACGGATAGATGGATAGATAGATAGATAGATGGAAAGACGGATAGATGGATAAAGGGATAAATGGTTAGATAGATGGATGGCTGGATAGGAGGAAAGATGGATGAATAGCTAGATAAGTAGATAGATGGATAGATAGGTAGATGGATAGATGAATGGATAGATAGATAGATAGATAGATAGATGGATAGGTAGATAAATGGATGGGTGAATGGATGGGTGAATGGATGGATAAATGGCGAGATGGATGGATCGATAGATGGATAGATGGATAGATAGATGGATGGATAGGTAAATAAATGGATAAATGGATAGATGGATAGATATGTATGTATATGGAAAGGTATATAAATGGATAGAAGGATGTGCATGTAAAGCCAAAAAGTAAGTCAAGAAGAGTCCTTAACTCTTAAATTAAGCTGAAAATGACAGTTTTCGTAGAAGGTTCAAAAGACTTTGCAACATTTTTTTAATATTTTACTTTGAATGCCTTACAAACTTAGTGCAAATCTTATTAATAGATAATTAATAGATGGAAATTGATAATCCATATTTGGATCCGAAAAAAAGTTTAAATAGAAATTTAAAACAAGCTATTGGAACTCAAAATTGATTACAATTATGCAGAGACATCATATGAACTCAAAATTGATTACAATTATGCAGAGACATCATATGAAATGATTTATAAATGTCCTTGTTGAAACCTTCAGCAAGCAAACACAAAGGACTAAAAGGGCAAATGCACTTAACGCAAGGAAAACTGTTAAACTAAAGTAAAAACATTATTAAGCTCTTTGTTAACATTTTTTTCATCATCTCACATTGCTGGTCGAACTAAATTCCATCTTGATTACATTCCTGACGGAAACTCTATATAGCCAAAGCGAGGATTTAGTTGGCTACAGGGTAAAGAGAAGAAACTGCTTAATAAGCAGCGCAGCTGTCAACATTTTGGTATCAATTTCGTTGCTAAATTTGTTCGTCCCAACACAGGGATATACACCCACACACAAACACACCAACACCCACACGGACACCCACACACACACACACAAACACAAATGTTTTGGCAGTCATCAAAAGTTATTGCATCGTTTTGATGCGCTATCAATTTCTAGTTCACTGATCTCTCTCTCTCTCTCTCCCTCTGCCTCTCTCTCTTGCTCTCTCCTCTCTCTCTCTCTCTCTGTTTGACTGGATTTATCTTTCTGTCTTTCTTTTTCATTGTCTATCTCTTTCATTTGTTGGTCGGAAGTGCTTAAAGCAATTGACAAAGTGGTTGGCCGCTATATAAAAAAAATAATAAAAATGGCCTAAAAATAAAAAGCAGCTGCCCAAAATGAAAAGCAAGTACAAAATGAAAATGACAGCGCTCCCGCTTGTAGGTAGATAGAAACGAAAAAAAAAGAAGAAGAAGAAGTACATGGAAGATGGAACAGGTAGAATTTATTTTCAAGCTGCAGGCAAACAGGCAGCAAATTAATTTCAAGCCAAAACTTGATGGCTATCGTCAACGCAATTTGCGCCTCATGGAAATTGAATGGCAGCAGCAACCACTACAAACACACTGAAGTTTTGTGGCAAGTATCCGGCTCTGGCTACGGTTTATGTGCCGCAAATTGCAGCTGCTGCCCAAGGTTTTGACAATAATCAAAACACAAACAGCAACAGCAGCAACAGCAGCAGGCGGCAGGCAACAACAAAATTTTGAAGCTGGCTTGGGGCATTGCCTGGCCGCAGACTGTTCTCTGTCTTTCTCTCTCTCTCACTCTCTCTGTCTTCCTCAGTCTCCTACTAATTGCTTTCAATTTAATGAAAATTTTAATAGAAAAGCGCTTTGGCTGCCAAAAACTGTCGTTGTCGCCTTGGCAAGTTCTCTGCCCCCCCCCCCCCCCCCCTCGCCACCCTCTAGTCCCTATCGTTTCGTGTCGTTCCATCTTTAAGCTGTCGCCATAGCGTGCATAAAGTACATAAGGGAAAGGGACAGGGACACAGACAGAGGGCAGGAAGTAAGAAAGCGAGACCCAAAGCTGGAAAATTGCTACAAAACAATTTGCACTTAATATTGTGCAAGGAATTTATTTGGCACAAACACACACACACACACACACACACACACACACACACACACACACAGAAACACACACAGAAGTGTGCAAGAGAGAGCAAAACTTGATAATCAAAAGTTTACATTTTCAAAAAGCGTGTGAGCGTGCATTTCATTTAAGTTTTGTATTTGCATTTTGCCTGCATGATACACACACAGTACCTTTTCCTCTCTCCCCCCCCGTCACCCCAACACCCCATCATCCCTCGTCTACTATCTTTTTCGTTCTTTCTATCCCATTCTACACACCGACGGCAAAAAGTTTGTTGTTTTTTTTTTCTTTCTTTCTTTTTTTGGGCTTAAGCCAGTCAACGAGGACGATTGCAAGTTGAATTCCTTGTGTCTCCTGCGGGCTTATGGTGCGCAAATGTCAGCTTTTAGGCGCTTATGCGACAGCAAAGTTCTTACACTATTTTAACGTCCTTCAGCCATTTGCACAGGAGTTTGTCTCCTTTCACGGATTGATTTCCATGCCAAAAAAAAAACCGAAAAAAAACCTGTCTCGGAACTAGACTGTCTATAAAGTTGAATTAATCGAACTAAGCGGTTTTCGCTAAAGGGTTTAAGGATTTGTATGAATGCTGAGTGTAACCACTCGAACTAAATTTATGGCCAAGTATCTATTCTCTCTCTCATCTGTTACTAGCTTTAGTTTAAAAATGGAAAATTGTTAACAAGGATCAATATAAATAGATTAAATCGAATAGCCAGCCTGTTAAGATCTATAACAGAGATCTTTTAAGATCTTAGACGCAACAAAAGGTAGCAAATGTTAATGGAAACTTTCCTTAAAAGCGAACGATAAATGTTTCCTAAAAACATAATACACAATTTAATTTTTTTTGTGTGTCACTTAATTGATTACACTATTCAGCCTCTTAAGAAATGATCCATCAAATCTTGTCTTGGTCTTCATTAACGATTAGTGGCAGCATAAGCAGAAATGTTGTGAAATTTCAAATGACAAATTACGTTAAATTTTTGTTAAATTCTTAAAACCATTGGAAAAAGAATAGCAGAAGGATAGCTACTTAAAAGAGTGTTAAGACAATTGGATTGGATTTATGTGTTGTATAAATTTATGACACAGAGAAAATCAAAAAGCTAATGGCTAATGAAGACACAAAATCAAAGTGTCACACCTTAACGCTTTGATGCCATTATTATTTTGTCCTTTTTTTGTCATCTCATTTTGTTTTTGTTGTTTTCTTTTCGATTTTTCGATTATGGCGGCCAAATTGGTAGCCATAATTCTTACGGCACGGCTCGATGAAGCCAATAAACAATGACGAATCACTTATAAATTGTTGCAATATTTTCTTGAGAGCAAAATATTGACTACTTCTCGATGGATGGGCCCACAATACCTCATTTCATCTTCCATTTTTGTGTTGTTGCTGGGAGTGAAAATTGAAATTGATGGCGTTGCTGCCGCTAAATGCCGCCTCTCTCTCTCTCTCTCGCTCGCTCTCTCTTTCTATTTTCCTTGCCACTCTAAGTCCAGCTCCTTCATTTCGGCTACTTCTCTTCTTCCTTCTCTCATTGTGGTTGTTTATTTACGAACATTAACAAAATAAATGACATGCAAATAAAAACGCGAAAGCAACAAAAGCAGCAGAATAAAAAAAAAAGTTTAAATAGACAAATTATTTTGCTGTCTGGGTGAGGGCTTAAAGGCGAGTGGGGGGGGGGGGGGGGAGAATGGCCAGCAGCCTGACAATTGACAAACGTTAAACGCAATTCATTTTCCGCCACTCGCGGACGAGACAACAAAAATCACCAACAAAAAGGAATTCGAAATTGAAGTTCGTGCAGATGGCCAGGAACAAATTTACCAAATTGGCTTTGGTCCTGGCATTTTTAATTTTTAACAGTCAACCCCAAAAAAAAAAAAAAAAATTAAGTCTGTGATTGCTACCGATTCGATTGTTTTGTCAGTCACGTAATTAACAGTAAACTTATTAATCAATGGCCAAGAAGAGACAGACAGAGAGACAAAAAGACAGACAAAGTGCTTAATTAAGTCAAATTGTGTGCAAATAGAAAACGAATTGAATTCTTGGTGACTTTTCTATTTAAACCTTTTTTTCTTTTTTTTTTTGTTG
The DNA here is from genome assembly GCA_024703675.1 of Drosophila nebulosa. Lineage (NCBI taxonomy): Eukaryota > Metazoa > Arthropoda > Insecta > Diptera > Drosophilidae > Drosophila > Drosophila nebulosa. Next base: position 6,058,602 of record CM045725.1, on the reverse strand, counting down.
CCCAAAAAAGGAGTGAAGTTAGCTTGAGTTGGCATGTGGTAGGATGGGTGGGGTGGAGTTAGGGGGTTGGGTGAGAGGAAATGTTGTAATAGCTTGGCATTTGACTTTGTGTTGGCAAAAAGTGTTGAAAGCCTGTCGGCACTGTCGTTGACAGCATTAGCAATGTGGCTGAGGCATTTTTGAGACACTTTCCCCCACCCTCTCCCCCCCGCCCTTCTCCACCCCACCAACCTCAATCTAGCCTAAAAATTGTATAATAATTATAATTTTGCGTGTATTTTGCATATTTTTAGCCTGAGCCAAAAGGTTGAGGTTACCATTTGCTGGTTGTTGGTTGTCGGCTGTGGCAGCTGTTCAGGCCTTGAAAAGTTGTAAGCTTTATGAAATATTTGTGGCAAACAGGCTGAAATACTGGCACAGGTTACAGGTCTCTGCTTTGTCTCTTTGCTCATTAAGCTGCATGTTTAACAAACAATTTTCATGTAAAAATTTTTCATTTTTGCCAACAAGCATAATAATTGTTGAAAAGTTTTCCCAAACGGAAACGTTTGTCATTGACTGTTTTAAGGAATTTAACTTTGCAGTTAATTATGCTACTCTCACTCTTCCTCTCTCTCTCTCTCTCTCTCTGTCTGTTTGGTTTGCTGAGTCAATTTGGCCTGCCTTCTTTCTAAGGCAAATAAATGCAAATAACAACAATTGAGACTCTATATTAAGTTCAGATTAGATTAAATGGATATCGTTTAATATAGAGAGCCAAAATGTAACTACACACCCACACACACACACACTATACACAAACTGAAATCCCATTAAAATGGCCTTGTTTTGCTCGGCTGGCAAAACTGATTGCATTCTTCTCTCAAATCATTTAATGCATATGAGAATAAGAGAAACTGTGTGCGTGTGTGCATGTGTGTGTGTGTGTGTGTGTGTGTTGTATCGATATTACGATCTGGGCAAATCGCTCTACATTCTCCATTTGCCTTGTACATACATATGTAACCCTTAATACTTTGTCACTGCAATTGACATTTTGTCAAATGGCAATACAATGAGATTTTGCCTCTGCTCTCACACACACACATACACACGCACATACAGAAGGAACAATTGTATCTCGGTTTCATGTATTTGTATCTGAGAATGAGAGTGAGAGAGAGAGAGAGAGAGCAGCTTTTAATGTTGCGTAATAAATTGAAAAGTAAGCAAGCGTATTAAATCCATTGACGGAGTAAACAGAAATGAGCCTTTAAAAGGGATAAAGCAAACTAAAGACCATCACGAAATCAGCCAACATAATAAAATTTCATTTAATTACACACAAAATTTAAAATCATGATATAATAAGTCACTTTATAGCTTTTCTCATTTAAAATTTCAACATAAAAAAAGGAAACTAATTTTCTGATGAGTTAAGGGCAGCTATCACTTTTGGTCGTTTTCCCTCTTTAGTTGGCTTGACCAATGAAAACTCACAACAAATCCACAGTTACAGTTCGAAGGGAAAAAACAATATTTTCTTTTTTCTTCTCTGACTACGTCCATGGCAAATAACCACACAAAGGCAGCAGCTCAACATTGTAGTCGACTATCAGTTTCAGACAGTCATAAAAGTAAACTTTGCAATACATGCTAGTGAAACACAATACCAAAAACACACACACACACACACACACACACTTACAATCACAACTGAGCTTTATGTCTTGTTGGGGGGCAGCTGTGATTGAAAAATTCGTTAGCTTTTGTTTCGTTTCATTTCAGTTTATATTTGGTGTACTTTCATTCAATTTTGAGCATCTTTACGATTTGTTAGTTATCCTCTAACCCCCTACCCCCTACCACTACTCCTACCCCAACACTAGGGGGGTTATAGCCATATACTTAATGTCACGTATTTGATCAGAAAATTAAGGATCAAAAAAGCATTTGTGTAAGCATCTGAAAATGTTGTGATTTATTGCACGAAAGCGTTTTGGCCAGGCGGCCAGGAATTGTTCTGTCTCACACATTCTACTTGAGTGTGTGTGTGTGTGTGTGTGTGTGTGTGTCCTTATGATGCACGACAAGCAGGACAACAGCAGTTGAGCAGCTGCCAGCAGAGCAGTTGAGTCCTCTGCCTGTCTGCCCGGTTTAGTTTAAAACTGGGACGTGTACAATTTAATTTAATCTTTTGGATTTTCCTTTCCATGCATGTTGCTGGCTGCTTTTCCTTTTCCTCTGTTTGCTTGACACATAAATTTTAGCAAATCACTGAGCCAGAACTAAAGCACAGAACCGAAACTGGAGACAGAAAGACAGCCAGAGAGAGCGCGCAAGAGGAGAAGAATTAGTTAAAGAGAAATGGATGGAAATAAATATATGAAAAAACTTTCAACATTTGCAGAAGCAATTGCATTAGCCACAAGGCTAACAAACTTACCTGTAAATAGAATGAAATGAAATAAAAAGCACACACAAAACAAAAAAATTTGGCAAACAAATGTCAGAGCAATTAGCAAAATGCCTCCTACAGAAAGACTTGAAGCGAAATATTAATTAAAATTTTTTTTGAAAATCTACAATAAATAATAATATATACGATCATAATCTAAAACATACGCCCCGTTGGCCCACACCGATGTCGATGTCGTCGATGTCGATGTTTGCTTTGGTTGTTGCTGCTTGTCAATTTAATTTGCTGAAAGCTATTACTTTCCCTCGGCACGTACTACAGCTATTTGAAATGAGCAACTGACGGATAAATTTATTAAATTTTTCACGTGCGTGTAAGCGGGTGGGCGGTGGGCAAAATGGGGAATGAAATGAACAGGCAAAGCGTGGGATGACAAACTCGATGAAATTGATAGGCAAACGCAGCTGTATTCAATAAATATGAATGGCGTATATATATATCTGATATTTGTTAATGATTTTTGCATTCTGTATGCAATTACAGACAATTTTATGCTAATTGAAATTCGATATTAATATCGATATGTAAAAAAACGTGTAATTGCTGACCTTGTTAATTGTTCAACCGTTTTCACACGGTCATAAAACTGACTGAAAAAATTTACAAAAAAAAAAAAAACCAAACTAAATACGTATTCTAAATGAAGAATAAATAGAGACACAAACTTAAAGCAGAATTTTTGTTTTTTTTTTTTTGTTTTTTTGTTTTCGTATTTGCTTTTGCTTTTGTTGGCCAACGGCATTAATAAATACAAAACAAATACTGGGCGTATACTTAATCTGAGGCAATTCCAGGCCATTCCACATGGCCGTTGGTTATTTTTGCTCTTTATGTCAAATGAAGCGTGCAAATGCCACAAACGCCCCCCAAAGCCACGACACATAAATGCGCAAAAACCAAAAGCAAGAGCAAAGGCAACAGCAACATGCGCTGCAGGCTCTAGCCAAGGACCAAGGAGAAATAGGAGTAAGTGTGTGTGTGTGTATTGAAGAGAGTTTGCCTAACAAGTGACCAGAGACGACTCCGCCGCCGCTTGTTGATAAAGTCATCATCAGCATCAACACGAAGCAAAGAAAGAAATCGATAAACAAAATAAACGCAAAGCAATAAAACGAAAATTTTATTTAATTTGCTCCAAACCAAAAAGAAAAACAAAAAAAAATACAAAAGGAAAACAAAAACCAAAAAAAAAATTGTGCTAGTGTGTGTGTGTGTGGAAAATCGTTTGGAATGCGATTTCAGTTTGTTCGTCTTCATCTTCAATTTCCGTACCATTTGCTCTATAACCCAAATGTTGAAATAATTTATGCCTTTTAGCGAAACAAAGGAGCTAAACGAAAAGAAATAGAAGTTGAACTTTTGAACTATTCCCTAAACGAATGAGCACATTCAAAGGACAATAAGTCAGAAATTTTGCCTTTTAAAAAGGCTAACAAAGTGTAGAGAAAAGTCCATGAATCATTTGTTTATATATATAGAGAGAGAGAGAGATTAACTAAATTGTATTGACAGTAATTTTGTATACTATTTCACAAATATTTAATTCATAAATTAATAATTTAGCCAAATAGCTTTGAGGAAGAACGAAAGAGGGAGGAAAAGTCGCAGCTGGCTTGTTCATCTTTTAATTAGTTGGGAAGCACGTGATGTCAATTGTAAATTCAATTCAAATTCCATTAGGCTTAACCAAAAATGCATCAAGTGGTGGAATGTCTGTGTCTGTGTCTGTGTCTGTGTGTGTGTTTGCAATTTATGATGCTCAAAAAAAAAATGTAAAATAAATATAATAGAACTATAAATTAAATTAGTGCGCAATGTTTAATAACAAATAATTCACTGGCTAAAAAGGAGAGAAACTGCAATTCTCTACACAGTTCATACAACCCACACATGAATTATGCATGAGGGACACACACACACACACATACACATACAGGCATGTTGTTGTTGTTATTGTTTATGAGCATGTTAAGCGTTGGCGGGGGGCCTCATAATCGAATTAGTTGCAATAAAGCACAAAATTAATTTCCGCTCTGCATGCCGCACAAACCGCAAAACATAAGCATGAAAATGTGTAAATAGAAATAATGAGTAGATTGCGCTGAAAAGTAGGCAACACATATGATACGGTTGACTCTCTGTCTCTCTCTCCTCACAGCCTCTTCTTCACCTCACCGCCTCTTTCTGGTTTGCCATTATTTGACAAAAGAAATAATGAGTAGATTGCGCTGAAAAGTAGGCAACACATATAAAACGGTTGACTCTCTCTCTCGTTGCCCTAACTTTGCGCTGAAAAGTAGGCAACATAAATAATACATTTGACCAGTTGGTCAATTTATGCCCCGCTCTCGCCACCCACCTCCTTTCTGCTTGTCAGTTATCCTTCCAGCACATAAAACCTAGATCGCTGGCACTTTAATGGTCATCAGTTTGCATTGAAAGTGAAAAAGAAAATCATCATAAAGAATTGCAGGCATAAAGGGATATAACGACATAAGCATACCATATACGAGACTTTGTATATATGTAAAAAAAAGAATATACATATATACAAATGGACTAAAGGGAAAATGGCCCTGGTGTTGGTGTTTGTGGGCTTGGGCAGCAGCATCAGCAGCAGCATCAAACCAAAACCACACACAGAACAGATAAAACCGATTGCCTGCGATACGAGCTGTAAATAAACATGCCCGAGAATGTGTTGAGCGAATGAAAATGGAACTAGCAATGGCATTGCCACTGCCACTGAGCCATGCCATGGATTTTTGGTATGAATATATGTATACATACATATACAAACATACACAGATGGAAGCAAAACAATGCTGGCATCTATGCACACACACAAGAACACACACACAGACACACACACACATAAAAACGCACATACAAAATTCAATTTTGCTAGCAGACGCTTTTGTCTGTGCATTATGTGGCACAGCAGCAGCAGCAGCAGCATATTTATGCCAAAAAAAAAGAAAAGAAGCTTTGGCATGCCTAGCATAGATCTTTTTACAGAATTCTATGGCATACTTTCTTACCATCGCACATCGAGAGTTGAGTTGAGTTGAGTTGAGTTTGGTTGAAAAGTTTGAAGTGTGTGTCGATTGCATGAAAAATGCCTTTGCTTGGAGTCGAACAATGTATTGACTGTTTCTCTCTCGCTGGCTTCTTTATCTCTCCTATGAGTTAATGGGCAAATCTCCAAGGGTCTCATATGCAATATTTCTTAAGTCTCTCTCTCTCTCTATCTCTTTGTATTGGGCTGCCATTGCACGCTTCATCAGTCGATAGCCTGGCTTTAAAATCCACCAGGCAGCAGTTAAAACTTTTGGCCAACGACTGAGCTACTTTTCCCACTCTCTGGTGTGTGTGTGTGTGTGTTTGTGTGTGCTGCTCTTAGTCCCTTATGCCCCAAAGTGCTATTACTGAAATTGAAGACATCTATAAGTTGGCCTTTTTTTTCTTGCTTCTACTTTGCCACTTTGACGGCTGACTCTTCTTCATTTTCATCTATATATCTACATACATATGTGCGTGGGATTGCTGCTGCTGCTGTTGTCGTTTGCTGTTGTTGGCAACGCTTTTATGGTAATGAGCTCACATTACAAGCAGCAGCAGCAGCAGAAAACGCAAAGCAAAATATTTTGACGCTTCGCCCATTTGTAGGAAGAAGTAAGAGCAAAGTTGGCCAAATAACTTTCACTCGGCTTATCACATGGCACACTTCAAAACGGGGAGCAAAAGTGGTCGCATACCATATTAAAGTATCTGCAGCAAAATGCAAAATGTTTATTTCCGTCATTTGACTCAAGCTAAAAGGCGTGCTTTCTATCAGGACTCTGTATGATGGGCAAGGACTGGGGCAAGTCTTTTATGTTTTGTCAGAGTTAGAGACACAGACGCAGTCTGGTCTCGTCTGGTCTGGTCTCGACTGGTCTGAGCCACGCCCGCTTCTCTCTTAGTTAAGGGTCTGCGCGTTTCATTTGTGCCTCCTTTTTTTCCTTTTTTTTTTTGTTTTCAAAAATCTTGATGTCGTGTGCTCATATTTTTTTTCCGCTTTTTTTCCAGCTTGCCATTGTTTTTATTATTGTTGTTGTTGTTGTTGTTGTCCCCTACCTCTCACACTCCAACGTAACGTCTTTGTTATGCTTTGTATATTTCCTATGTTGCCACCTTCTCTCAGTCCCCCCCCACCCCCCGTGCCAACTTGATCCCAAGGACCTTGAACTCAACTTGCCAACGGCGCTAACGAGTACCAACTGAAGCAACGAGGGGGAAAAAAAATAAAAAAAAAAAAACAGAAATAATTCAAAGAGTGGGCTGCAAATATTTCATATTTATTTTTATGTACTCAACCGGGGCCAAGTGCTTGTAAGCCATAAAGAATTCTGAGTGGGCAAAAAAAAGTTGTGCACACGCATTATGCATGATTTACTTTAGACTTTTAATTGAATTTAATGAAAACTACACACACACACACACACACACACATACACACAATAACAATAATTAAAGTAGTTGAAACTAACCTTGCCGAGTGATTCCTTTTTTTGTTTCAGCATTATAAATTCCTTAAAACTAGTATAATAAAAACATGCACGACTGAGCAGAGCAGAGAGAGAGAGATAAAGAGAGAGAGAGAGAGAGAGGAAAAAAGGAATCGAAGTCGAAATGGCAGACAGAAGAAAATATATATAAAGATAACGAGCGAAGCATTTCTATCTATATAGATATACGCTTGGCAGGATAAATTTCACATTTTTTTTTTATTTTTATTCAACAAACAAACACCAAGTGCGATTTATACATAATTATATATATATACAAAGCGTATATATGTATATATATCTAAAGTCTGAACATCTATGCGGGTCTCTCTCTCTCTCTCTCTGTGTGTGTGTGTGTGTGTGTGTGTGTGTGTAGGTATATTGGCTCATTGAAGCAGAAGCAAGAAGCAATTTAACAAACAACAATCACAGACAACAAAAGAAACATTTTATTTTCACTTGGAGAAATTTGCGTAAGTAGAAGCAAATTCTAAAGACAATCTATATAACTTCAAGGCAAATCGGTGACATAGTCGTTTGCTCTCTCTTTCTATGTCTCTTATCTTTTTGTTTACGTTTTGTTACCTATTCAAAATTTTAGTTCAAAATTTAAAAGAAAATCTGCAAAAAAAACCTTAAACAAGTTTTATGCAAATTTTTAATTGATTAAACAAATTAAGCGGCATAGAGAATAACTAGTATAAAACTTGCTTCTAGTTAAGTCTCTTAGTCAAGCGATTCGTTGCTTTCATTTAATGTATCCTTTTTATTTATTTTCTTCTTATTTAGTACTTTGCTATACTTTTAGGAGACACTAAAAACGAATTAAATTGGCCTAAGATTAGTTTAAATCAATCAACAATTTGCTTTAACTCTTTCTAAGTACTTAATATCCTTGCCATCTTCCTTCTTAAAGAAATTATCTTAATTTCCATTGAAATTGCTAGAAAATCTTTAAACTTTTTGCACAAAACTAATTTTTAAAGTTAATTTTTGCAATTTTAAAACAAGTTATGTTATTATTAAATATTATGAAAACTTCAAAAAAAGTTTTAAATTTTAGTATAAAACTCAAGATGGAATAATATTTAAGAGGCAAATGCAGATGAAATAGAAGACGACAACTAAAGATTAACCCAACTTTAGAACAAATTATGAAAACGTGACAAAAGTTTAAAATAAAAGAGGCAAATGCAGAAGACGACAACTAAAGATTAACCTTTCTTTTTTTTATAGCCGAAAGACTGAAGACTAGTCTTCTAGACAGCAGTGTCAGGTGTTAAATAAAGAAGAAACTTAATTCAAGAATCTTTAGTTTTTAGCAGACAATTTTTTGTTTTTTGCTTTAACAAAACATTTTGTTGTTGGCATTAGATAAATTTTAAGGCAATATAAGGCAAATCTATATATGATTCCAATTAGAACATTGCCAGAGTTAAAGAACTTTTGCCTGCTTATTGAAACTTTTTACAGAGACAAAACTGAGAAGAATATTCCATTTCCATTTCCATAGTTCTAGTAAAATGGTAAAAGGAAGGCAAGCAAAACAAAAAAGTAAATTCTAAGAAAAGCAGATAAGAATACAAGGAACATATCACACACACACACACACGGATCCAGAGAGTGAGAAGGGGGAGGGGGAGAGTGAGGAATAGAGAGTAATTCTTAGTTAACGAGCAAGCAAAACGTATTCACGCTTTGCTTAATCCCCCAAGGGACTCACAACACGAGACCTGGCCAAGATGGGGCTAGGCCAGGCCAGGATTCAGGTTCTATTTGTTGTCCTGATTCAGTCACACCCTCACTCTCTCCCTCTCTCTCTCTCTAAATGTGTGTGTTGGTGTTGATATTGGTGTTGGCATTGCTGTGTACTTAGGACTCAGGCAATGCATTTAGCTAGTGTCTATCTCTCTTTCTCTCTCTCTCTTTCTCTCTCTCTCTTTCTCTTTCTCTTTCTCTCTATGGTCATACTCATTTTGGGCCTAATTGTGGGCAATTACTTTTTGTTCGGCTAATAAAAACGTTAGAGATATTTGCGTATTTTAACTAATGATTTTCTGCTTAGACCTAAATATACAACACAACAACAAAAACAACAACAACAACAACAACATTTAAGTGACCCAGTTAAGAAGGCTTCACACACACACACACAATAACAATTGTTGGCACATGTCGAACATTTTGTTTATAAATAATTCAATTTTGCTTGTTTTTCTTTTCCATTTCCTTTTGCCATTCGCCTTTCGCCTTTCTCCTTGTTCCTTGTGTATAAGGTAAGACACAAATCTTTGACACAAAAGTTTGGCTCTTAGCATAATTAGTTGGCCCATATTCAATAATTAAAGACAATTGCTAAGAGAGAATCTAATATCAGCTGACAGCAACCAAATGATCAAAATCGAATTGGTTACAAACAAATGTGCAATCAATCATAATTGATTGTATTTCGATTGGTAATCGATTTCATTGGGCCAACAATTAAGTCTGCTCTCTAACCAACTGCCAACTGCCTTCACCTCCAGCTCATTATCTGACTTAATTCGTTAAAAGGAAGATGTCATTTTAATTGGCTATTTAACGTTTTGTAAATGTTTATGAGTCAGTTTAATTGGATTTAACCCCACGCCCCCCCCCCACGCAAAGCACAAGCAAGTCATAAAATGTTTTTAACTAGGCTAAGTCAATGGGCATTACAATTTGTAAGCCATTTTTTATCCTGCCTCCCACCGCCCACTCTAGAATCTAGTTTTTAGATGCTCAAAGAGAAACTCTTGCAGAAAATAAGTCAAATAATTTGTAAAAATGATTCAACAGACAGACAGACAGACAGACAGACAGAGAGATAGAGGCAGAAGTTGTTTTTTTATTTGCATTTTATGCTCAATAAGTTTTCCAACCAATCGCAACGAATCCGGGTTAAAATCTTCTAGTAGATAAGCCCACCACCCTCTCCCCCTTCAAAACGGAACGGAATTGGAAAATTAAAAGTTGGCCAAAACTCGGAAAATGCAATAAGAAGTCGACAAAGCAAACGAAAAAAGAAAAAGAGAACATTGAAATTATGCCAAGCTCAGCAGCAGCTAAACGAGAGAGAGAGAGAGTTGAGATTGAATAAAATATTAAAATTGCTTCAACTCAAAATTCATGACTATGCTGATTTTTTTTCCCCCTTTTTGTTATCCCTACCCCATTCCCCTCAATGTCTGTGTGTGTGTTGCAAGTGGCTTATGCCTTAGATTACTGGTCACATATGGTTGAATGAAAATAGAATAGAACTCATGGAATTTGTGAGGCTAAACGTGACATCATCGCGCCAAATATACAAATATTCTAATGAATAAAAATGAATTTAAAAAACCAAAAAAAAAGACAAGCAGCTTAAGAAGAAGACAAAGCAAAAAAAAAAACAAGTACTTTCATGCACCGAATATTTTATACTTTACATCAAGAAAAGATATAAAGAAAGAGTGAAGTAGTTGAGATCTTTAGAAACGAGTTAGTTGAGTCATATTTAGGACATACATAGAGAAGAAGCTGCCATTTCAGATAGAGTATGAGACTAAACCCAATAAGAAAAGTTCTTAGCCAACAGGCTGCCAGCCAGTCTACGACAGTCAACCAAACTCATAACTAAATGGCAAGCAAATCAAGTGTTTTTTTGTATGTTCTCTCTGCCTGCAGCAGGAGCAGAACTAAAGGAAGCAGCGGCAGCAGGACTACTTCTACTTCTACTTTGTGGTAATCCTTTATTTAAATATTTTCTCTATGTATTCCATGTGTCTCTTTTTTTTGTGTATGTTTTTATTTGCTAATGCTTGAAGATGTTTTTGCATAAATAACTATGTGAACATGGCAACAGAAAGATGGTCGAGAGAGATAGTCAGAGAGAAAGCGAGAGAGAGAGAGCAAAAACCTCTTGTATGGCCACACAATCAAATGAAGTAAGAAACAAAAGATAAAAACAATTTCCTCATACATTTCGCTCTTGTTTATTTTGAGTTTTAAAGTGTTTTGTCTCATGACTTTTTGCCTTCAAATTGAACTCAATGGTTTAGCTATGATTAATGTTTTCATAGCAAGTAATTATATGAAGGCGTCAAAATGAGTCAACCATAATGAATACCCACATGAGGCACTGCAAAATGTCGCCTTGAATTTGTGTCAACGTCCAGACAGGATAGCAGTTGCCACATTTTGCATGTTAAATCCTTAAGGTGATGAAATGCTTTTTTTACAAAGTTCTCGAGCCTGTTGCTAAATAAATGGCGTTGACATAGGCCCTAAAAACAGCCACGCCCAACTGTGTGCGTGTGCAGGCTTTCAAATATCAAATTCACATTAATTTTGACATCGAAGCGGAAATACATTTAATTGCTTTCTAGGCTAAAGCAGTCAGGATACACTATGACACATGGCTGACTCTAGGATGACTGGCTGACTGGCTGACTGGCTTGTGTCCTAGTCCCAAAACGAGGCGCCGTTGTCCGCCTCCTCTCTCGCTCTCTCGCTCTCTCTCACGTTGACAACGCTAACGACGACTTTTGCCATTAGCAGCTCCCGCTGCCGTTGCCCGTCTCTATGGGGAATTCACATACAAATATTTGACAATGGCTTTTCTTAGCAATTTTCATGTGTTTCCATTCTGTCATTTTCATTAACAAGCAAGAAAATTAGAGGAGACCACAACCAAAAAGCAAGTAGAAGGCACTCTTATCTTTTCAAGCAAGTGTATGTGTGTGTGGGTGTGTGTGTATGTGTGAGGGGGTGGGCTCACTTGTGCGGTTCGTTTGCCATAATCACATTGGTTTTGTTTATGGCACGTAACCAGGCAAAATAATTAAACAGCCCCAAAGCAAACCTTGCGGATTTTTGATTAACTCTCACAAAACGTAGCCAGTTAATTCTAGGTAAACATTTTAGTTTCTAAATATTTAATAATTCCCTTCTTTTCCTTTATCACCTGCTCAAAGTTTAATTGTTTCCTAAGATACTTCTTGAGTTTTGTGAAAAGTAGAATTATATAAAAATATAGAAATTCCAAGTAAAACCAATTGAAAGAACATTTTTCCAAGGGCTTTGCATAAGCTGATTTTAATAGTTTCTCTTGGAAAACTCAAATCGCTTCCAGGAACTTAAAGAAGGCGGCAAACAGATTAAAATGGCATCTTAACCTGTTGCAAGACAAATTAAATCCAAAAAAAAAAAAAAAGGAAAACAAAATTACGAAGAAAGCAAATCTAAACTTTTGATGGACAGCATACAATTAAAATAAATAATTTGTCAGTTGTGCTGAATGATAATAAACCAAAAATTCCCAAATGCTTATCTCCATTGTGTCTGACTGTGACAGGTCACAAGACAACTGAACTGAAGTCATGTCAAGACATTGGTTTGCCGCTGGCTTTTGCCAAAACTTTGAGTTACCCAAAAAAAACATAAATAAGCCAAAAAAGGTAAGAAAAGAGAAAGGGTAGAAAGGAGAGTAAAAGTTCCCAAGTAAAAGTCACATTATACACGTGTCATACTCACATGCAGCATCAGCTTAAGTGCATCCAAGTTTACGTCAGTATGACAGATTTCCAGCTTACCTATAAACGGAATTTCTTGTCGTTGTTGTTGTTGGTAATAGAAGTGTAAAAGTGTCTCACAGATTGTTGGCTTGTTCGCCAAAAGGGAACTTTGTCACGGCAATGACACCTGGTCTTATCAGTCAAGCACTACACACACAAACACACACACAGAGACACACTCTTTTACGCACTAGAGCAGCGGAAGGGCGAATGGGGAGGGGCAGGGCAGGCAGATGCTACGATTTGGGTCAAAAGTGCTAACAAAACAGCAATGTGCAATGGCACATGGCACAGTTGTCGCAGTTGCACCGCAGAACTCCCCGTTTTGGTCTTTCTGTTTCCGTTTCCGCTTTCACTTTCCTTTTAACTATATTTTATTTATTTTTTTTTTTCCGCTTTCACGCTTTCACAGCGAATGCGTTTTTAAGGATAACTAGAAAGCCGCAACTTGGCTGGCACACACACACACACACAGAGAGAGACACTCACGCACTCGAGTGTTGGTGGCCTTAACTTTATTTTGGTGGCTTGTTTAACTTGTGATTTTTGTCTTAAAAAATTTCCAAAGCACTTTCTGCCGCCGGCAACTCGTCACTCATAATATTGTGTTATCCTTTACGTTTCCTTCTTTTTCCCTTTTTTTTTGTTGTTGTTGTTGTTTGCCTTTTTGTCGACCTTGTGTTGTTTGTTGTGATTATTTGTTGTTGCTGTTGTTGCTACTGTTATTTTTTAGTGACTGTGACTGGTGATACTCTATGTGTTTTTTTTTTTTGATCAGGCTTTAGACCGTTTATCGCTTCCGTAGTGAACAGTTTTCAACGAGTAGACGAAGTGAACTGAAAGGCAAACCAAATATCCTGTTAAGCCACAACTTCGTTGTCCTACTCGTCTTCGTCATTTAACTGGAAGCGAATACGCCAATTGCCAAGAGTCTGCGCCGGAGAGAGAGAGAGAGAGAGAGAGAGAGAGAGCGAGCGCAAAAGCTTTTAAGCCAACAACAGTTAAAGCTTTTAGGTCACGAACACAGAGAAAGAGAGAGAGAGCGAGCCAAACGAATGAACAAGTGCGCCAATAAATTAAGAGAAATTTATGAACAAAAAGAGAAATTCGTTTAGTCCTTAAGATTTGGCGGCGTATTTGTGTCATTTGGCCAAAGACTTTCCTTTGCATGCAGCAGCATCAAAGAAATAGAAATGCTAATGACAGAAATTGAACCTGTAATATGTATTAGATGAGAAAAGCGGGCCTCTAAACACACACACACACACACACACACATGCAGAGAGAGAACTTCGAACTGGTCCAACTACATCTAGTTGGTTGAAAGACAATTCAGAAGTAAACTCTGACCGCAGAGCTGACAGGGACAACTATTGCTCTGGCAGCATCCGGCAGATGGAGGGTAAAATGTTTGCCTTTGCCCACATGCCACATGCCACATGCCGCACACCGCATGCCACCATGCCACCATGCCGCATGCCGCTTGTCGTTTTCCATTAGACGACCAACCTCAATGATTTCTTACTTACAACTCGCGCGCTCGCACAGAGACATAAACTTCGCCAACCGACCGCAGGACGCATAATCGCATTCGTATTGCCCCCCCACGCCCCTCGACCCACGCTGCTCCCTGTGAAGTGTGTGGGCAGAAAAAGTTCAGGAAATTGCTTTTGCATGAGCAGATCGTAAAGCGGAAGCCGCGGCGATTGCAAAAGAATTGAGCCAAAGTGTAGCAAAATGTCTACAAACCATTCAATTGCTAGTTAATCATGAAGCACAGCTAATTAGTTAGTTGGCAACACAAATTCAATTCAAGCAATTCAAGCAATTCGGTTTTCGTATTTTTGCTGGTTTTTTGCATGTTGTTTTTCTGTCATTCAGTCAACGGTCAATATGCTCAATTCATGGCACTTTGACCTCGTTCAACGTTTGTCGTCATTCCAAATGATTTCGTGTCTGACACGCCCACCTCTTTCAGTGCAATACCCTCCCCTTTCCACCTCAACACTATCTGTATAATGTTTTGTAGTTTCTGTTATTTTTGGTCTCGAATTCAATTGAAAAATGTTGCCTACTTTTTTGGTGTGCTAACAGGGCAGAAAACAAAACATTTTAACCCTAAAGCTAAAGGATAGGTCAAACAAATACATATTGAATGAGTAAGCAAAATATTTATTTGGTAATTGAAATTGTACATAACCTCAGGTCAAGACAATAGTTTTTCAATTAAACATGAGGAAAAACACATCGAAAGACACTGCCAAAGACATGCCAAAAAGGCAATAACTGACATAAGTTGCATTAACATTAAATCGACAAAGCAACATGCAGCTTGCCTCAATCTCGTCCTTTTTGAAACAGTTGGGCTAATTAAAAGACCAAAGGAGAACTGATATGTTTGTTTAACAAATGTTCTGAAAGTCTAACTAACTAACTTTTCACTCAAAATGCATCTACGAGTGAAATCTGAATCAATATGTTTTTGAATAAATATTTCATTGTCTAATTGGATTTAGCTCTCTCTCTCTCTCTCTCTGTTTCTGTTTCTGAGATATTCATAACTGGCAATTAATGCAAAATTAACCAGTAATTTTGCCATGGAAACTGCAAATTGCAGTCAATTGGCATGCCAAAAAGTGAGTACTTCTGCTTCAGGGGAAATGAAATCAATTCAATTGCAACATGCAGGCAAACAAAGAGACAGACAAACAGACAGAGAGACGGAGAGACATACCAACTGGCTTGTACATTATGGAATTTGTATTAGATAGCTGCATATACTATTTGCCTGGCCTGCTGTTCCCTTGCCCTCCCTTACTCTCTTGTAGTCCTTTCACGTCACATAATGTAGGACTATTAAATCAATTTCGGTTGTTGCTCTTTTGTACTACTTTCACTGCCATATAAAGGCACCTACGGGCTGCCTCCTGCCTCCTACCTGGTGCCTACTGCCTACCTATTTCTTCTACTGCTCCTGCTCCTTGTTTGGAGCTGACAGGCAACATGAGGCCGATGTCTGGGCAAAAGTTTATATCTAACTTCACTGACTTGGCTGACTGTTTGACTGACTGACTGACTGACTGAAGCCTGCAATATTTAAACAGGGAGTCGGGGAGAGAGAACACAGTTTCTGTGTGTTTGTGTGTGTACACACAAAATTGTTATGAACTTCAAATATTGACAGTGCGAAACAAATTACCTGATTACATTTAGGTCAAGCCATTTTTTTTTCTTTCTTTTCTTTTTTTTGTTTTTTTTTGTTGTGCCCTTTTCGCGTTGCTGTTGCTTGCGGCACCAAAGCGACACTAAATGTTGATGTGTTGTATATGTGTATGTGTGTGTGTGTGTGTGTGTATGTGTGTGTGTTGTCTCAGGGGCCACACAGACAGAAAATAATTAAAAGTTTGTTGTATAAATGTCTAGCTAGTTGTTGTTTATTTGTATACATATGCACACATATGACTTGGTGTGTGTGTGTGTGTGTGTGTGTAAGTGTATGTTTTATGCGCGTTTATTTTTTTTTATTTTTTTTTGCTTGCCCCTTTTTAACATTTTGCTGAACGACCTTGTAAGTTAACAATTTGGGGCACTCGCACTCTGTCGCAATGTTTACAAAATAATAATGGCATTTACGACCCTGGTCCTGTTGCCCTCGCACACACACACACACACACACACACATATGTGGCGTGTGTGTGTGTGTATTTGCCTGAGGGTCGTCGCCTGCTGTCACTGTTTGGGGAATTCTTTTTTATTATAATTTTTATTTGCCGCATTTACAGAGCACAAGTTACAAAAGTAACTCATCAAAATGCATTTAAATGACACACGGGAAAAACGCAAAAGAAAAAAAAAATAATAATAATAATAAAAACAACTGCAAAAAAAATTGTTGTAATGGAAACCGACCGAAAAAAAAAATTATAATTATTCCAAGAACTTTTTTTGAAACAAGCAAACAAATAAAACATTTGATGTGAAAACAATTTAATATTCGATTAAAAGTTGAAACAACTTTGCAGACAGAAACGATGAGAAAATCAATAGATTATATGGATTATTTTGGATCTTTAAAACATGCTAACCGACGCAACTTTTCAAGGTCGAATTTGTACTGCTCCCAACTTTTAGCTTAACTTGAGGTTAAAATTCAGTATAAGTTCGAGTTAAATGATTAATAAAATGTTATAAATTTGGAACTCTTTAACGTTCCCCTTTATTGAAGTAAAAGAGAGAGAGAGAGAAGACAATTCTAGATGACTTCCATTTAATAAATTTCAATTGAGTTCAAAGATTTGCCAAATCTTTCAACACTTTCTTAATTCAGCTAAAAACCTTGTGACGTCATTAGGGTTACTTAGACTAATCAAAATTTATATAGGTTATACACGCCCACAGCTAATGCTGCGGCTGTCAGAGAGAGAGATAGAGAAAAAAACACACAAGAAAGAGACAAGAAATAGGCGAATGCACGTGCAGCTTTAGGCCTAACAGCATTGCCCACTTGACGTTAACTTCATTAATTTGCGACATATCAAAAACAGATTGACACTCACTATACTCTATATACATATATAGAGTATGTTGGTGTGTGTGTGTGTGTGTTGGTGTGCGTGATGACATCCTTCTCAAAAGGTTGTCGTCGTCGTCATCGTCATCGTCATCGTCGTGTGCGGTCATGTGTGAGTGCTTCGTCAGGTGTTTCTCAACGTTGAACCAACCGAAATGTGTGTAAGCAACTGCAAACCATGTTCTTTTTCACACACACACACACAGAGAGAGAGAGAGAGAGAGAGATGGGCTACGCAGCTTGGCATTAATTTCCGTTAATTAAAATAAATACGTCAAGCGATAATAAATGACACAGCGTTTGCTTGCTTACCGGTTGGTAGTTGCCAACTGAAAGTATTAAATGCAAACCAACCCAATGAGAAGCCCAAAAGACACACACACACACACAGACACATGCGGGCGCGGGCCAACTGCAATTAGTTGACATCCCAGAGATAACCAACGAGCCACAGAACTGAAGAGAGAGAAGCCAAAACGAAGTTGTTGCGCATTTTGGTGTTGCAATTAATGACATAATTGATCTACCTTTTGGGGCACAAAATTAATTTCTGCCGTAGACAGCGCTTAGATTGGTGAACGGACCGTGGCTCTGGCATAAATTCTATTCAAAAATTTCCCTAACATATCAACACGTAAGCTAAAGCTGTCAAGCTTAATATCTAACATACAGTCGAGTCTGAGGTGAGCTGAGGTGAGGTGAGGTGTGAGAAGATAGCCAGGCCATGTGCAAATAGCTGAGGCAAACACACAAATGTGTTTCGGCACATGCTCATCTGGCCAAAAGGTGGACCAACTTCCCTGTATGAGGAGCAGTCAGAAAAAAAAGAGACACAGAGCTAACGTACTCAAGTGTGAGAGCTCGTGTACAATGGCAAACAAAAGATTATCCTTGCCCTTACTTCACACGCCAGGCAACTTGCCTTGGACCAGGCAGGAGCCAGCAGCCAGCAGCAGGCAGCAACACCAGCACCAGCTGCTGGGCAGGTTTCTTCTTTGCTGCTATTGAAACGGTTGCAGTAATGAAAAAAAATGTCAACTTGTAAGCAGAGACAGCAGCAGCAACAGCAACAGCAGGAGTAAGAGCAGGCACTAGAGGTACATACAACAAAAGCGACAGCGACAACAAAACATGTGTCAAACGCCAGACATTCTGAGGAATATTAATAACACTCGGCGAAACATATTTTTCATTAAAGCTGCAAAGAGATGTCAAGCGAGCGATCCACACAGATATGTGTATACACAATATGTTGTTCTAGTTGTTGTTGTTGTTGTGGGGCATTCTCCTTCAGAAGCCAGGAGCAACTGCCCCCCCGCCTTGCGTGCCCTTGCGCATTTGCTTAAAGCTTTGGCTTATGCCAAATCCACAACATGGCATTAATGTAGTTAATAGTGTATTGTAGTCGGTTGGTTTTGCCTTTGAAATTCGCTCTTCAGATAAGGCGCAAACAATTTTTGCTGCTGCTGCTGCTGCTGCCCACGCTGCGTATGGACAATATGGCTAATTGCTTTGCAATTTTCGTCAACTTTGCGTTTCATTATTTATGCAAAGCGGAAATTTAACATGTGGAAATATGCGCCATTAAAAACTACACTAAACGAAAATGTTATAGAACTGAAATGAATAGAAAAACATTTTCTTTAGCTGAAAAGTAGGCAACACTTTTTGTCACAAGAAATTAAGCTAAACTTTTTGCAATTTCATTCAATATGAGAAACCTATGCACGCGACTCAAGAGTGAAAGAGTGAGAAAGGGAGAGAGAGAGAGAGGGAGCAGGAAGTCTCAACAAATAGTTTAAATTTATATTATGACTTATTAAAGCATTTAAAGAATTAAAGAAATAAATATGACACTTTCGGGCTTTAAATTCCTTAACGATTAAATCTAGATGAAATTGAATAATGAAGAGAAAATACTTTTACTACTAGAGAGAGAGAGAAAAAGAGAGGGAGCAGAAAGTCTCAACAAATTGTTTCTTAAATAAATTAATAACAAATCGCTAAAGCATTTAAAGTATTAAAGAAACAAATTTGACACTTTTTCGTTCTTTAATTTCCTTAACGATTTAATCTAGATGAAGAGAAAATACTCTTCTTAAGTTTACCTTAAATGATATTAAATAAAAGCAATTATTAAATATTGCAGCATCAATTTAACTCGCAGAAAAAAATACATTTTCATAGAAAAAGAGGCCAACTTGCTTAATGAATTGTTTCTTTTCCATTAAAGAAGATCTTTAAAAAGAAATAAAAATTTTTTAAGTGTGTTGCATAGTTGTTAAATATTTATTTGTGTGTGTGTGTGTGTGTGTGTGTGTGTATAGGTATCCCGAAAAATGGCTGCCTGCACTTGCTGACTTTTAACTCTTGTTTAATTAAACATAACATCCTGGCACATATAAAAATTCTCAAGTGAATAATTAAACAACAAGAAAAAGTAAAAAAAAAAGCGAAGAAAAACAAAACTTAATGAAAACTTTACGAATTAATTGAAAACTTCATCAAGGAAAATTCTGAGACTCGAGGCCCTCCCCCCCCCCAAAACATATATAAAAGCAAGTGTATTGTCCAGTACGCTCACACAAAGCCTGGAAAATGGTCTTCGATTTGATACGAGCAGCTCCATTGACCGAGCAAAAGCGATCCCGAGATGGCTGCATTTACCTGTATCGGGCCATGAAGTTCATAGGCTGGATACCGCCCAAGGAGGGAGTCCTGCGCTATGTCTATCTGACCTGGACAGCGCTGACATTGATATGGTTTACCACCTACTTGCCTCTGGGTTTTCTCGGTAGCTATATGACACAGATCAAACTGTTCACGCCTGGCGAGTTCCTCACCTCGCTGCAGGTGTGCATCAATGCGTACGGCTCATCCGTGAAGGTGGCCATCACCTACTCCCAGTTGTGGCGCCTGATCAAGGCAAAGGATTTGCTGGACAAAATGGATATACGCTGCACCACCATGGAGGAGAGAGAGAAAATCCATCGCGTGGTCGCTCGCAGTAATCACGCCTTTCTGATCTTTACATTTGTGTACTGCGGCTATGCGGGATCGACATATCTTAGTTCGGTGTTAAGTGGTCGCCCGCCTTGGCAATTGTATAATCCTTTCATTGACTGGCATGATGGGACTCTTAAGCTGTGGGCTGCCTCCACTCTGGAGTACATCATTATGTCGGGGGCTGTGCTGCAGGATCAGCTGTCGGATACTTATCCTCTGGTCTACACACTCATCCTGAGAACTCATCTGGATATGCTTAAGGAGCGCATTAGGCGCCTACGCACGGATAGCACAATGACCGAGGATGAGAACTACGAGGAGCTGGTCAAGTGTGTTATGGATCACAAGCTGATATTGGAGTGAGTAGGCCCAGAATGGGTTAGTGCCAGAATGTGAAAATGTATTCTCTTGTAGATTTTGCGCCCTAATCAAGCCAGTTATTTCGGGAACAATCTTCACACAGTTTCTATTGATTGGCCTCGTCCTTGGTCTAACGCTCATCAATGTGTTCTTCTTCTCTGACATCTGGACTGGCATTGCATCCTTTATGTTTGTCATCACAATTCTGCTGCAGACCTTTCCCTTCTGCTACACCTGCAATCTCATTATGGAGGACTGCGAGGCACTCACCCATGCCATTTTCCAATCGAATTGGGTAGATGCCAACGGCAGCTACAGGTCGACTCTATTGTATTTCCTACACAATGTTCAGCAGCCCATCGTTTTTATTGCCGGCGGCATCTTTCAGATATCCATGAGCAGTAATATAAGCGTAAGTAATAGCCCAGCCCAGACAGAGGCAGAGGACGAAGGAGCTTCTGCAAAAGGACCTTTTGCAATCTCAGTTGAGTTGTCTTGTCTTCTCTCTCTCTCTCTCTCTCTCTGACTTGCAGGTGGCCAAGTTTGCCTTTTCGGTCATAACCATTACCAAGCAAATGAATATAGCCGATAAATTCAAAACGGAGTAAACCAAATGGAGAAATGAATAACTTTTGCATCTCTACCAACAAACACATATTTAGTTACATTATAATGGATATAATCCATATTATTTTATGATTTCATAAATAACCTAGATGAATTAGTAAATAGTGCCAAGAATATTTGCCAGTTTCCCTTCTTTTTTTTTTATAAGTAAATCCTCTGAACAAAGGAGGCATCCATCTTTGGCTATACTAAAAATTTCTAATCAAGCAATTTGAAGACGTTTTTTATATTTCCATTTTGCAAAAAATCTAAATATGTAAATGGGTTTTATTCTAGAGACACAATTCAAAAAGTCATTCGTAAACGTAATTTTTAAAATTAGTTTAATACTTTTTTTTTATCAAATTTGACATATTTTGTTCAGGATTCTTTGTTTCATGTTTATTTAAGAGGAAAAGCCTTTTACGACAATTATAGAAGAAGCTGTTTCAAGTCTTATGTAAGTCTAATTTTCACCTTGCTGCTCCTACTGGACACATTCTTCTCCACTGAACATCTTACTTTCCACCTTTCTTTCAAAAAGGATCAAAAAGGAACGATTCTTAAGAAGTTACATCTCAAAAAACGAGACTTTAAAACTCATTCTTTAGTTTAATAGGACACAGCTCCCCACCCTTTTGTGTTAGGTAATACTTAAATGGTCACTAAATGGACAAAACTTGCAGAATAATCGAGATCTGTAAGGAACACGAATATTTCCGATAGCTGAACTTTATAAATAGGCATTAATATGCACAGTCTTCATGACTTTTGGAAAATAAAATGGCCTCGAAATTGACATAGGAAACGTCAATAAATTTTCCAGCGAAAATGATATATCTGCCTTTCTCACACAGCCCTCTAAATTCTCACCCTTATCACCAGCAATAACTGTAAGCTTAAGGCGCTGTCTCCATATGGATCAGATTTGTCATACAAGGCGTACATTTAGAATAATCAATTCTCAAGAAAATCAAAGTTAATATGAACAATTTCCATTGAATTGCATTAATATTTATTACTGCTTGAAGGGGGATAGATTTTTCCATATAAAAACCAGGAATTTGTGAGGTGTATTTATCCGTAAATGTAACTACAACTAAACTCTGATCAGCAAAGGAAAATACATTTTTTTGCTGCGTTATATTCAAAGATGTGATTCATATTAGAAAACATTTTGCATATACGCTTCGAGTGAACTATTTTCATAGGAAATAGTATAACATTAGAGATAGATAGAGATAGATAGAGAGAGAGAGGAACAGAGAGAAAGAAATGTCATAGTAACAATTCGTTATATGAATTCTGCATAAATCATTCGCCATATATATATTTGTATATTTGTACTTTTTGCATTCTTTATTTGACAATTGCCCCGTTACCTATACACACACACACACACACACATACACAGGATACAAGTTGAACCTCTTTTTTAGTTGCATGGCTAGGGAAATTCTTTTGGTGCCAGTCTCAACAAACGATACCAAAAAGAAAATGTCTACATATATTCGCAAATGTATATGTATATATATATGATGATAATGTATATCAGTATTTTTCTGGTGAATTCTTTGCGCTCAGTTATCATTTATTGCATTTTGAGCTCAGCATATGATATTTTTGCTTGTTATATGTGGAATTTTCTTTGCAATTTTTTTGATACCCTTTAAACACAAGATGAAAAGGTCGATAAGTTTTTTTGAAGCATTTCCCATGCCATGGAACTGTGTCACAATGCGACAGGATATCTTCTAGTCGACTCTTATGTCCAGCTTTTGTATTGGCCAATATAGGCAACGGTTGCACCTGTAACTGGGCCAACTCTTTGGGTAAATACTGCAAATATTTTCGGCATCATGAATAAGCAAATATTCTATTTAAATACATTTTTTCCGGGATTTTCTTTTCGATGCACCAAAACAAGAAGAAAAAAAAAAAAACCAACGAACTATCAATCAGATGTTTTTTTTTTTTTAAGCCGGCTTGTCGTTGGGCTAACACCACTTAACCAAGTGGCTTAAACACTTTGGTAAATTCTTTGCAAATTAAAAACTAATTAAGCCAAAGAAACCGAGACTAAACTAAACTCACATGTCCAAACTAAACTAAATTAACCAAGTAGATTTAGTTCATCTTGGCTCTATATGAGAGAGAAAAAAATGGAGAAACTGGAGAAAGTAAAAGTGAGAGAACTCTCAACTAAACTTAACTCAACTTTTCGCATTAAGAAGAGGCGGGTTCTTCATTTAAATGCCAGCCACGTTTCAAATGATGTGAAAACTGGGCCTACAGCCGACAGTCGACGTTGACGTCGACGTCAGGATGTGTAACAGCTGAGAGAGACTTACTCACTCTGCTCCAATCTGCTCAGACATGAAATGGTTTGGTTTGGTTTGGTTTGGTTTGGTTCGGTCTGGCTGGAAGCCACAATTTATATGTATGCATAATGCTAAATACCACACACACACACACGCACACAGACACACACACACACTGAAGACAAAAAAGATTGTATGTTGTATGTATGTATTTATGTGTATGTTATATTTGCAGCACGTGGCATAAATCTCACCCAGAGACCAAAAGTGAAGCTCAAAACGTTGCTTAATAAAATTATGAAGCACTTGAGGGCAAAAAGTTGATGATTTTCGAACAAAAAAACAAAATAAGAACCGAATATAAACGAAGAAAAATCTCAACACGCAAAACGCTTAAAGTTTAAGTGTAATTGAAAACGACAAACTCAGAGCAAAGGTAATGGAGTTGGTGAGAAGTGATGCCGAAACTTTTTCAGCAAAAGTAGCTAAAGCGAGGTCTAAAAGTAGCTAACTTTAAAATTTCATTAAAAAAAAGCTAAAATGAAAACAGTTTTTTTTTAATAAAAATTTAACTTATTTAATTAATTGTTGTGATTATTTTATCGATGAACATCAACTCATAATTTTTAGCGCTTTCATTGCTTTTATAATAAATCGAAACAACATTTTGCCTATCGGTGTACCCCATGCCTATAAGTCAAATCTCATTTTAATATGCTCTATAACCAAAATAGAGCTTAGCATTAAGTTTTTAATTTAGTTTTAACTAAGTTGACCTGACTGAAGATCATAGCTTGCAAATAGATATTAACTTTTTGAGTGATCGCTATCGATAAAGATATCGTTGCAATACACTTTGCCAAATGGTGTTGGAAAATTTCTCTTAAAAAAACCAACTTTGATCACTTTTGTTCACTTTTATTTTAGCTAATTGTAATTTTTGAAAATAGCTAAATTTTGTAGCTAACAGCTGTTTTAAAATTTTTGTAGCAATCGGCCTTAAAAAGTGGCCAAATCTAGCTACAAATTAGCTGTTTCGGCAACACTGGTTGGAAGTCGGAAAGGGAGAAGGAGAGGAATGAAAATGCATGTGCCTCTTAGACCTGGGCATTAATTTAACTTTATGCGGTCTTGTCTCAAATAAACTTTGCAAATTAGATATACTCGAAAGAGTGTTGTCTCTCTCTTTCTCTCTCTGTCTAATCTCTGTGGCAAGCTGCTCCATGATTTTAATGTCACGTGGCTTGCTGTGAGGTTTTGTATGAGAGAAATTCAGTTTGCTCTTTCATCTCAACTAGCTAAGTAAACAAATCCAAAATTTTGAAAAGTTTATTAAAAAAAACCATAAAAAGAGACTTTTAGTCTTTGTAGGATTTTCAGTTCAAATTGACCAACTACCCACACACACGCATACCCACACCCACACCCACACGCACTTATCTAGTGTGCATCGATGTCTATTTATAGCGACTCCGAGCGTCTCTTTAATTCGCGAGATATCTACGATGTTTTGGATATATCGCCCGAGGCGATGCCCCGGCAAATACGTACGGCTGTCTATCAATTGATTATGCATGAGCATCCGGACTTGAAGGCTCCAGAGCAATATGTAGAGGCTTTCGACAAATGCCGCCTGCTGTACAGAGTGCTGCAGTATTTAACGAACAAGGGCCAACGTCCGGATTCTGACTATTCCGTGCCGCCGACCAATTCCATACAAAAGACTCGTGGACTGGCCAATCTGATGGCCCAATGTTTGGCCCTGTTCACATTTCCCCTGGACGGCTCAAGTCCGCGTGAGAATTTTCAACGGAATTACAAAGGTTCTCTCTTGGAGAAGGAAGACATCAAAGCAGCCTATATTCTAGGCAAAGGATCTTTGAGCCGCATTCTAACAGAGGTGCCGCTCACTACAGTGCGCGATGAGGCGCGCATCAAGAAGATCATCAAGGGACTGATCAAGGCCAAGGAGCTGAAAGTATACAAGAAGTTTGCAAATGACTCGGCCGTCCAGCGTCGCACTCGTCGTAAGCGTTTTGCTGCCCTCGCTGCGGAGGATGCGCAAAACAAGGCCATGGACCAGCTTCTGATGAAGTATAGCAAGGATTTGGACAAGGAGGCAAGCGACTACAATGATGATGATGACTGTGTGGAAAGGACACCTGCCCGACCTGATGACGTTCTCCTCAGCAATTGCAACGGGAATATGGAACTTCTAATGAGCAATTTGACCTTAAAGTATGATAGCGATTCTTCCTCCACCCAAATGGATTGGGACGAGGACTATGTCGAGCAATTGCGGCAGAAAGATTCACGCAATTTGCGTGCCAAACTCAAAGGATATTCCAATGCCACCAAAAGCCGTATCACAGTGCGCTCCAAGTCACGAAAATCGATTAAAAGTCGCCGGGCGACAAAATCAAAAGGCAAACGATAGGATAAACGAAAAATTAGAAAAGAGTTTTAAACACGTTCTTATCGTTGTTTACATTATTATATGGTATATATTTTGTCAACCGTAATCAAAAAGTTTTACAAAACCAAAAAAAAAAAAATTAATGCTTAACAACTTTAACTCATTTAAACATTGCAATTTATTTAAGTTGGAAGTTACTTTATGAATTTGAAAAGGTTTTAAAGCTTGCAAAAAGGTTTCACTTTTTCTCATACTTCATATCTTACTTTTGCACACCTTTTATTCAGGGGAAATACAATTCCAAGAAACTGAGAATTAAGTGTTCAAATAGGTCATTTGAGTTGGGTTTTCTATAAAACGTATATTTTTTTTAATTTCATAAAAAGGCATAACACTATTCTGCAAACAAAACTGCGATCTAGAAAAGAAAAAATTGCTAACTGCAATAAAAATATATACCTTAACTACAGAACTAAGAGAATAATCGAACTGTTAGATTAGTTTGCAGCAGAATTAAAATATTTATTAAGACTATTTTGGATCGAGAAGCAGCATTGAGGCAAACAGCTACGCCGCCGCTCTGTCACTCACACATTCTCCCGCTTACACGCTTCCAGTGGTGATTCCAGTTAGAGCAGACTCTCAGTGGGCGTGAGCGAGAAAGGGTGAGTGCGAGCAATAGTAATTAGGCTGCTCGCTGCAGCGCTGCTTTAACTGTGCTTCTTCTTGAAGCAGAAGATGAGTGGGGGTAAGCAGAAAAGGGTGAGCGCGAGGGATGTGTGGTGGGAGCGCCGGTGCAGCAGTTGCTGCATCAGCTGTGCGGGGGCGAGCAAGAGAGTGGGGTGGGAGAGTATTGGTGAGCGACGGCGTAGCTGCTCGCTGCTTAAGCTGTGCTTCTTCTTGAAGCAGATGCTGAGTGGGGGTGAGCAAAAGAGTGAAGTGGGTGAGTATCGGTGAGCGACGGCGTAGCTCATCACTGCAGCGGTGCTTCTTCTTGAAGCAGAAACTGAGTGGGTACGAGCGAGAGAGAGAGAGAGGGGTGGGTGGGTATTAGTGAGCGTTTTGCTGCTTCAAGTGTATATAAGCAGCGACGCTAGCAGAGGCAAATCAGTTCCTTCTGAGGCGTCGCCTCGATCGGTCGATCGCATTTTTTTTCCGAGTCATTCTTGAACAATAAACTAATTATTTTTTTTTTCAACTTATTTTTTTCTTTTAATTTCAAGGGTTTATTTAAACTTAACAAAAGTCTACGTGGATACAAAATAATCTGCAAAATTGAAGTAGAAACCAAACAAAAAATGTGGAAGCAGGTAAGCCATCTCAATCAGTAGATTCTGTTTAAATCAAATTCTGTCAATTTTCTTTCTTCAGATATTATTAAATTTCAACGAAACCTACAAATAGCTGAAAGGAATTTAACAATTAATTAAAAAACAGGTGAGTGAGATATCTATGGCTGTAGGCCTTTAATTAAGAGACTACAGAATCAGGCGACATTCTCGAAAGGCTCCATTATAGAATCTTTAACCTTTTTAATGCTTTCCCTGACATTGATCAAGGACCATCGAGTTTGACCCCTCATATGAAAGCTATACACATCGGAAAATTCATTGTGAATACATATTTAGTGATGACTGTCTCAAGATTTTGAAATTTTCGCTTCTTTTCACAAGAGAAAACCTTTTCGTATCTGTTTTGAACTTCTTGAATTTGTTGTGTAATTCTAATTTTGCAACGTTTAACGCTTCACTTGTCACACACACACACACACAAACACACACATTTGCAACATGTTTTCTTTTCTTTCTTTTTTGTTCATAAAATACTGAAAAGGCACAAAGAAAATAAAAGCATTTCAATAAAAAATGCACATTTCATGAACTTCTCTTCACGACGACGACGACGACTGCCTTTTCGTTTAAAGGCAAATAGTTTTTGGTTGCAAGTTGCTTTGTCATTTCGTTTTCACTTCGTCGTCGTCGTCGTCGTCGTCCTCGGTTTGCCTCAGTTGTGTTTGGTTGCGCCTTCGTCTTCGTCTCCGTCTCCGTCTCCGACACAGTATCCGTCTCGGTCTCCGCCTTCGTCTGAATAGTGTGCACGGCTGTGCATCCGTTGCGGTTTGTCTAAAGGAAGCGTTGCCCGAAAAATAAACAGCCAAAAAGGATGCGAAATGTAACGGAAGTGCGCGAAATTTTTGCACATTTTACCAAGTAGGAGTCGCTCGTTTGGTCGTTTGGTCGGTCGTTCGGTCGGTTGGTCGCTTGTAGTACACAGTACTACAAGGGGAGTGGGGGGAACAGAGATTTCTGTCACTGAATGAGTCGAATAGTTGCAACTTTATGACATTTTAATGATGTCGACATTTATGACAGTTGGCTTGAAGATTTCTTCCATGCTTTGACAGTAGACATTTTCAGTTAAACCCAAAAATTAGACCAGAACCAAAAGCCAATGGCAATTAAATACAAATTTGTATTCAAATATTAAAAAATTAAATGGAAAATTTATACACTTTGAACTGGAGATTTTCAAAAATTAATAATCGTTGACTCTTTGGTGGGTAGTAGCAATGGGGGGGGAAGGCGTGGGAGGTTGTAAATCGTTGGATATTTGCCACACACACACACACACGGCCTGTTGATTTGTTTGCCGTTTGACTCGTTTTTGAGGTCGGTTTTCAAACTCTCACCAAATGCGGTTCCGGCTGGGCGATGGGAGACCGGGAATGATTGTGTATGTATGCTTGGCATGCTTTATGGTGCCCAGTCCGCTGGTAAATGTTGTGACATAAATCAATCACTTTTTCCCTTACAAACAACACCACAAACACAATGTGAAATGCTGACATTTATTAAAATTCGTGTGAATTTGTGCGGCAATCTGTGCGGCAAGTTGTGCATGTATTTTATGACTGCCTCAATTCACCCATCCCTCCCCCCCCACCCCCGCATTCCTCTCATCCTGTTGACTCTTACTGGTTGGCTTTTGATTTAGCAATTTTATGAAATTTTCGTGGTCCCTGTTCAATTTAGTCCTCCACCACTGCCGCCGCCTGCCACTCAAATTCGCATTACTTGGATAACTGACATCAAACAGAAACTGGCAAAGTTAATAGAAATATTTTGTAAAAATTTTTCAAAATTTAATTAAATCTAATTCTAAATCCTAACACATCAAGACAAATGCTTAGAAAAAGTTTATTTGCCATACATGTAAATGCTGACTTCGAAGTTCTTAGACAACAAGAAGAACAAACTAAACTAAACTAAAGTTTCTCAACACATTCGTGTTAAAGTACAGTTAGATCAAAAGGCATGCAACAGAAAACACCACAGAAAGCAATAAAAAAAAAGAGACATTTATTTTAGTTAGTTTAAACTTTTGTTGTCAATAACTTTAACTTGACTTTTTCCCTTTAATTATGGAGGCTTTTGTCTATGAGCAGACAACACAAAAGTTGCAATGCCATTTGCATTTCTGTTTCCTTTATTTCCACTTCTTCTGGTGGCACACACACACACACACAAAGCCTTAATTATTGCTCTCACAGCACAACAATTTTCTCCTTTTTTTATATATACCCTACTATCAAATGGGTTTTTACGAACGTATATTTAGAATGGCCGAAATAGACGAAGAATGACCAAATTTGAGTTGCCCAAAATTGACTTGACCTGAGAGCTTCAAAGGAAAAGTGAAAATTGGCTATCGGAGAGATTTTGGCATGTCAATTGACTTAAATTAGTCCTTAAATCATCTTCGCTTTCTGTCACTTGACAGAGTGGAAGACATTGTAGACAAAGAACTTAGATTCATCCTACTATAAAATGGCGATTGCAATGTCAATTTGTCCTGGTTTTCTAAAAGACTTCTCTTATTTAACCTGCTTACTCTAAGTTATAGTAAAGCAATAGCCAAATAAACATATCTGTAACTTGTAGGCCCACTAGAAATTATATCCTTATATCCTTAAAAGACTGTACTTCTAACTATTCCTTGCATAAACCTTTTCAGGTACTTGGATCTGATTACAATCTTCTCTGTTATCGGTTTTGGACCCTCTCTTACTTTACCTAAAACCTCCGATCTCTCCCATTAAGCTCGTCACTTGCTGTAGTTAATCATTTTAACCTGCATGTGATGTGCTCCCTCGTTTGGTTGGGTGTGAGGTGGGCAGCTTTCTGCTTGGGATCGCCCGAAACGGGCAATGTCCTGGGCTATGGGGTGGGGAATATATTAAAGAGGACACCAATTTAAATGCAGTTTAAAGCTCAAATTACTCTCCTACTCATATTACAGGGTATTTTTTGTGTCTCCTTCTATGACTTTTACTTTATTTGTGTAAATTTTAATTATTGAAACTTTTTACCATAAATAAACCAGAAAATACAGGCAGAGGTCATCATCGGCAAGAGCAAAAAAAAAAGGAACTGAAAATAAAACGAAGGCAACTCGAAACACTTTGGGCCAAAAAGGTTGCAGTTCAGTGCCAGTTTCATCTCACCTGTTATGATTCTTTCTTTTGTGCGAGAAACTTGAAAGTTGAGATAAATGTATTTGCATTTATAACATTTTCATTTGCAATTTTCAACAAAATGTTGACAGTAACAGGGCGTGTCGGTGGGGGAGGGGGGAGGGGGCAGTAGGTGGTGTACATTTAATAATGAAAATCAGTTCGTAAAGTAAAAGTAAAAGTAAAAGCAAAAGCAAAGAGAAAGGATATGCTAAACACTTTGACAGGCGCAACTGCAAACGAATTTGAGGTGAAAGCAAAGTTTAAGTAATGTTTCGACTTAAATGGATTATATCGAAGGATTTGCATGTCTGATATTGACAGAAATGGACTATATATAATGTGCACTTTTTATGCTGCAGTTTTTTCTGAAGAGTAAAAATTCTGAAGGGATAAAAATGAAGATTATTGAAACTTTAAGGCACAAATTATTTTTCGAAACAATAAAAATTAATTAAGATTGATTGATGATTGATGACAAATCCTTTAAATACGTTTTGCATGAGCTTTTTCTCTAAAGATCTTAAAGATGAACTTGAAAAATACAATTGGATAACGACTTTAAATAATTCCTTCTGAGTAATCTTAAATCGTTAAGGGTATATTCATTTGGGTTAAATTTTTTTTAACATATTGGCACAAGCATTTCCGACTATACAAAATAAATAAGTTTATCTTGTAGTTTATTAAGAAAATACGTAGTTAATTAATAATAATTGATAATGGATTCAAGCGTTAATAAAACAAAAGAACTTTGTTTAGATTAAACGACTTGAACTCTCTTTGACTTTGACGACTTGAATCTCCAAATTTCTTGAATTCCCCCTTTTCTCTCTAAATTATGCGTAGTGCCCCTATTTCAGATCAACCGTGTCTTATCTGCTCTTACCTAGTGTGACCATTCTCTTTAGATTTTTATACTTAATCATCTTGTCGATCTAGATTGGTCATGGAGTCTTGCTGTCTACGACTTATATGTGATTCGAGTGCTACAACTTGATAAGGTATTTTAATTTTTGGCGCTCTACATTTCCTCTTTTTAAAAATCCAATGAACATTATTATAAAGGTCATTTATTTGTCATTGACTTGCAATGGCCCC
Source organism: Drosophila nebulosa (assembly GCA_024703675.1). Classification (NCBI taxonomy): domain Eukaryota; kingdom Metazoa; phylum Arthropoda; class Insecta; order Diptera; family Drosophilidae; genus Drosophila; species Drosophila nebulosa. The sequence continues at coordinate 6,027,128 of CM045725.1, read as the reverse complement.
AAATCGGCTGATCATATTTTTTTTTAGGGTAATTATTAATGATTAAGCATCTAAAGCTAGTAACGAAATAAGCTTTGTTAAATAATCCTATTCAAAGCATAACTTAAAAAAGAACTGTTGTGAAATTTCACATAGCTAACGTTAAATTTGTTGCTTAACAGAGAAATATTAATACTTGAGCTAATATAAGCTTTGATTCTCCTTATTGGTCTTCATTGACTTGTAATTCTCAACTAGTTCTAGCGATTTTGAAATCAAGCAGTTCTCAGAGTATTTCAAATTCGAAACGACACACTTGGCAAGTGAAATGCTTTTTGTTTTTTTTTTTTTTATTATTAAATCAAATGTAATAATTTATGGCAGATTATTTAATTTCGCTTAACTCGTTTACATGCTGTCTCATTGCATTATTAATTTAATTAAATCAAGGCTTAAGGCTTAAAAATCATAAATAACATGCACAGCAATTATTCATATGGCAAACAGTAGAAGAAGAAGAAGAAGAAGAAGAGTAACATGAATATGGGCCAACATCAACGCCACTTGCAACCAGAATTCAATTATAGCCCTCTGGGCATAGGTTCTCGGTTCAATGTGCATGGAAATCATCATGCTAGAAGCTGGCTCATAGCTGGGTAGCCAACATTGTTGTGAATAGCATTTTGCAACCATTTTCCCGACTCGTAAATCATCGACTAAATTGAGCCATCAAAATTGACTGGCCTCTAGGTGGGGGCGGGAGTGGGGGTGGAAAAAGGCGAGAAACAGGTGTTCCAGTTTGTCATTGGCAATCCTTGTTTTGGCATCCAGAACCTTGATTGGTTGGTCGTCGGCCACGTTTCGAATTGTCTCAATTGACGCAGCTGCCGTTTGTTCATTTAATTAACAAACTGTGACCGGGTCAGAGGCAACTCCAGACCAGACCATACCAGACCAGTCTCCGACTTTGACTCTGACTCTGACACTGTTTCTAATTAAAACGCTTAAAAAACTCAATTTCAAGCCCTACATTAAATTAGCTCTATTAGCCCAGGACCAGAAAGTCCTTTTTTTTTTTTTTTTGTTTTTTTTTTTTTGCAACTGAGTACAAAGTAAAAAGCAAATTTTTCGCGCACATCAAATAATAAGCACTTTTTACAAAAATTTTCCAGCAAATAAGCTGAGAACAAAAAATAAAAATCCAGAGAGTGAGAGAGAGAAAGCGAGAGAAAATAAAGGAAAAGCACCGCACCGACACTTCCTTTAACAAGGAAACTGCTGCACAACGCACAACTGAAGCGAAGCGGGTCCTAGGGAATGGGCCAAGGGACAAGGGCAAGGGGGGGGGGAGCAGGCGGGTGAACAAACAATGGGCGTCAGAGCGGAAACAGCGTCAAGTCACTGCATTGAAATTAAATGCCATAAGATAATGTTGTAGCTTCGTTGCCAACAGTGAGTACTACAAGTAAACGAACACACACACACACAAAAAAAAAAAAGTGTCAACATTCCTCCCACCCTGATGAATAGACTGGGTCAATCTATAAGTAAATGGAACAACCATTTTATTCAAGGCTTCTTGCACAATAAATATTCCCTCTCATGGATCGTTTCAGATCCTTTCAGGCGTTTCTAGTTGGTTCCGAAACCCACCAAGTGCAGCCATATCTAACACAAACAATTATTAACTAAATAGATCTTCATCTATGATTTGGCATTCTATTCTATTTTAAACCAAATGTGTTGAAATTTGGGTTATTCCGTTAACTTTCACTAGCAAATGAGCACTTTGGCGCACCTAGCGATCGCCCTTGTGGTGCGCTCTTAATGAATTTTGATGATTTGACTTGATTTGATGATGATAGCAATTTTAAAAGCATTTTCGATCAAGCAATCATTCTTTTTCACAGGGTATCCTCATTTCGAGTAGATTTTCCATGATAAAACATTAGCAACAAATTGCCTTGGGCCAGAATACGATACAGCCCTGATTGAGGCCTGATTGAAGGGCTATAAAAATGGGTAAATGGAAATTAAGGCAATGTTTCAAAAGGTTTTGTTAAATATCAAATTTCATTCGTTTAGCCCGAAGTAGCCTAGCCTAGTGTCGATTTTACTGATTTTTATTAAGCGTCTTCAGTTCGTTGCGTTTTTTTTGGTTCGCTTTGAGCTTTGCGTGTTGCTATGTATGAGCAATCAGCGTAATGTTGATACTACCTGCCACACAAATATTTAATTTCATCTGGCCATTTACAATGGCTCCTCCACCACTTAGGGACTCCACCCACAGACGACTCTGGCTCTCAGCCGCAACAGGTGAAAGATATTTCAGGTAAACTCATTTGCACTTGAATCCTTGGCAATATGTGACGAACAGGAGTGTGGGACGAGATGGCGGGAGATGGCGGCAGATGGCGGGAGACGTCGGCGTGTGTCAGCTATTCAAATGTTGATATTAGCCGCCAGCGCGTCCGTGAGTCGGCCCCGAATGCCAGACTGACTCAAAATCAACAGTTGGCCTTGAGGGTAATTTCAAAATGTCTAGCCTTGGCCTCGGTTTGGGGTCTGCCTTACATTTCAAAGTACATAAACTCAAAAAAAAAAGTATTTTGAAAGTATTCTCTGACTCGTTTTCGTCTAAAGATGATGCTGCTGCTGAGCTGGTTTCGCATATCCCGTGACCTTGTGCGGGAGATTAATGTTGTATTGCTAGTGGTTGGAGTTATCTTTCTGGCGGATGTGTATCTGCACATTTTCGTAAAGCTATCGACTCTGGAGGGCTTTGAAATGGGCAACTATATGGTGTCCCTTAGCGCCTGGATGAGTTGGGTGCGCCTGCTAACCCTTTTGGGCTATATATCGCTAGCCATTCTGGGCCTACGTATGGCCGGAAGTCCCAGTTTGATTAAATTTGCTGGCTATATGCTTATTGGCTTCATATCGCTGATATATTGTGCCAGCATAGCCATCTCATGCTTTGCATATCCTGCAGATTTCAAGATATCCGTTGATATGTTGCTTCAGAAGCTTTGGCTGGGTCAGCGCTTTGATAAAGTGGAGAGCAAGTTCGATTGTTGCGGCAAAACGGGAGTTATCGATTACATAGAAACTATCGAGAATCGCACTTGGTCGCGCGGCTCATGCTGTGGCATGGAAACCTGTTTGGGATGCCGCGAAATGCTTCACGAATTCCTGTGGGGCATAGAAAAGGAAATAGCCAGAGATAACATAATCCTTTTTATTGCCTTATGCATTGCCATGTTAATTATGTTGCTGCACTACAAGGATGCCGAATTCGTGGACGATCCCTATGAGTCCGAGTCAACGGATGAGGATGACGATGAGAATGGGAATGAGAATGAGAATGATGAGCCAAGCACTCTAAAGGACGTACAAACAATGAGACGACCGCAGAGCCCCGACCCACGACTGAGGGTGATTAGTAGCTAAATTAACGACCTACACTTTGGCTTCGGTCAATTGAACTTTAATTCAATGTTATGCCCCAGGCTCAGCGCTTGTTGCGCCACATTAATCGATTGGGCTAAGCCAATTGGCTTGGTCCTTCTGCCACTTAATTAGCTTTCAATATAAAATGCCATCAAATATATATTTAATGGCTTCGATGGCTGCAGGCAAAACAAATGATTATGGCTTTTTATGGATTTATAACCAAATGACTGCAAGACCTTGAAAATTTGTTACTATTATGACACTTGGTTATTTAATTGTAACTCTCTGTGCTCCTTCGTAATGTTTGAACCCAAAGCTTGTGTGTGTGTGTGCACTTTAATGCCATTTAAATTGATGTGTTTTGTTCACTCTCTGTGAACGACTGCAGCCTGCTTCATTTTGGAGCAGAATGACGAGGAGGAGGAGGAGAAGGAGGAGTGAAAGGATGAGAAGTTGGAGGTTGCCATCAATTATTTATATGAAAGTGTAAACTTTTACACTTCTCCTTTTAGAATGTTACGTGGCAAGCGTAAATGGTGTACACGTTGTAGAGGAAAGGCATTCTGGCAAGGCATTTCAATTAAGTAAACTCTCGCCGAGAATATCATGGGCAAAGCGTATAGCCGATACCCTCTAGCTGTATCCACAACAGAAGAACAGTAATTGATTTCAATGAAAGTGTGTGTTGGCTCATGAATTTTTGACTACTGATGAGCTTATAATCACGCTATATAAAATGCCTCGGACTCTGTGACTTAATAGACACATCAGTTTTGTCCATAGGATTGACACCAACAGCAGCAGTAACAGCAACAGCAGCAGGACAATGGTATTGCGACGTATCTTTCCGTCCATGTACACGGCTCGAGATGGTGAAGCGGCAAAGTCAAGGAATGGCACACTTTATCTCTTGCGCTGCGTCTTTTGGATGGGCGTAAGAAAGCCACCGGAACGTTTCTTTTTCGCCTATTGCCTCTGGTCGTTTGCCTTGAATCTTTGCTCAACATTCTATCAACCGATTGGCTTCATGACCGGCTATGTTATCCATCTGTCGGAGTTTTCGCCAGGTGAATTTCTTACATCGCTGCAGGTGGCCTTCAATGCGTGGTCCTGTTCGACCAAAGTGTTGATTGTTTGGTATCTGGTTAACCGTTTCGACGATGCCAATGACATACTCGACGAGATGGACAAACGCATTACCCGGGACAATGATCGTAGGAGAATACATGAGGCATGTTCGTTAAGTAATCGCATCTTTTTCTTCTTCATGTCCGTTTACATGATGTATGCCACGAATACGTTTCTGAGTGCCATTTTTATTGGCAGACCTCCGTATCAGAATTATTATCCGTTTCTGGATTGGCGTAGCAGCAAATGGCATTTGGCTTTGCAGGCTGGCCTCGAGTACTTTGCCATGTGTGGTGCTTGCTTTCAGGATGTATGCGTCGATTGTTATCCTGTCAATTATATTTTAGTGCTTAGAGCTCATATGCAAATATTTGCCGACAGGCTACGTCAATTGGGCAGTGATCCACACGAGAGTGAGTCGGAGCGCTATGAGAAACTTGTGCAATGTATTCAGGATCATAAGACAATATTGCGGTAAGTAGTGGGGGGGGGGGGGGGAGGGGGGTGGTGGTCTGAGGGGAGCAGTATATTATAGCTGAGTGCACTTCAAAACACACACAGCTTCTGCGATAGCCTGCGTCCTGTCATCTCTGGTACGATTTTTGTTCAATTTCTGGTTGTGGGACTTGTTTTGGGCTTCACTCTCATCAATATTGTAATGTTTGCCACCTTGGGATCGGCAATTGCCGCCTTATCCTTCATGTCGGCTGTGTTGCTGGAGACGACACCATTTTGCATACTCTGCAACTATCTAACCGAGGATTGTCATCAACTGGCCGATGCTCTATTTGAATCCAATTGGATTGACTATAGCCAACGCTACAAGAAGACACTCAAACACTTTCTGCACAATTTGCAGCAACCGATTACATTCATGGCCATGAATGTGTTCACCATTTCAGTGGGCACCAACATAAGTGTAAGTTGGCAATGGAAACAAATTTAAAAAAAAAAAAGAAATGGTAACAAATTTTATTTAATTCTCTTCTTGGCAGGTTACAAAATTCTCCTTTTCGGTTTTTACGCTTGTCAAGCAAATGAATATTGCCGAAAAATTATCGAAAACCGCTGAAGAAGTTGACGATTTATATTGAGTATACGAGAGAAGATAAAGATCAGCGACTCAAAAAGTTGGTCGCTCCCCAGTTACATCAATTGACGAAACAATTTCAAGTGTTCAACAAAACCAAATGCTTAACTTGACCAATAAAAAGTAAACGCCATTCAGCACACACACACACACACACACACACACACACACACACACACACAGAGAAAGGCCACAAGCTGGCCGCAAGTTAAACACTCGCACACTGAAATCGAAATCTGAATGAATGTGTCAGTTGGCTTTGGCTAAAAGCGGTTGTCACAAATAAAAAAGAAAAAAAAAAAAAGAAAAAAGAAAAGAACGAAAGAAAGAAAGAACGAAAGACCAGAATAAAAGGCGAAATCAGTTGAAAGCAAGCGTTCTGTGCCTTGGCCAAAAAGCTATTTGCATAGCACTTAAAAATGAAAAGGACACAAACAAGCAACAAAAAAAATGCAGGTGAAAGGCACAAGCAGAAGGCGATAATTCGACATGAGGCTCGTTGCTGTAATTGACATTGTGTTCGAGGGAATGCGAAGGACACATACAAGGAGAATGGCCAGGCCTCTAATAACGTGCATATATATCTCTCTCTCTTTAGGTGTGTGCGTGTGTGTGTGTGCAGGACAAGAGTGACAACGACATTTGCAGCTAAAGTGTTAGGTGGAACTCTCGTCAGTAGGTTAGATAAATGAACGAATGGCATACACGCACACTGACACACAAGCCAAGTTGATGAACAAATAGGCCTCAAAAATAGTTCCTCCTGTTGGTTAGGCCTAAACGAATTGTTGCAACATGTTCAAAAGACTAAAGTAATGTAATGTTTGGGTATTAAATCTTAAATCTCAATTTACGTTAATTGGTTGCAATTAACTTTTATCATTGAAGTTGCCAACTAACTAAATGAAGGCTGAAAAACCCTTTCAGCAGCAGCAGCAGCAGCAGGAAAAATATCAAACAATATGCAAAACTCAAAATGCAAATTTACATTTGCCCGAAAATGTAAAATTGAAATACGTTTATTCCATTTCCTTTTTACTGCTACCCTTTACCCCTCTCTCTCTCTACTTTATTTCTCTTTCTATTTCTATCACGTTCTGTCTCTCTCTCTCCGTTTGTGTGCGTGTGTGTACGCAAAAATATTTCACTTTGCAGTTTATTTTTTGTTGTTGTTCATCGTCTATGTTTTTGCAACGCGTTGCATACTTTTAAGCGCTCTCATATTTATTTTTACAATACGCATACGCCGCGTATGCCATACTCACATTGTTTCTGCTTTGCTGTTTCGTGTTGTATTTATTTCATTTTGCGTGAAATACGCGCCAAAAGAAGATGAGCGAAACCTGCCACGCCTCTTGATGTACTACAGCTTGGGCAATATCAGCATTTTATACTGGGTGCCGGCCCAGTCCACAAACCGCCATTCGCCATTCGCCATTCGCCATCCGCCATCCGCCATCCGCCATCATCATCATCATAGCTGGCTGGCATTTTGTGCTCGCTGACCCGCTTTGCCTTCTTCTTTTTTTTCTGCCTTTTCTCGTTTTGTTTTGTTTGCTTTTGGTTTCTGTTTTCGTTTTCTTTTTTTTTCCTCGTTTTTTTTTTTTTGGTATTTTTGGTTTTTATTTTTTCTGGTGCTTTTCCCCCATTACATTTTCGGTTTGCAATTTCTTCCTTCTTTTGCTTTATTTTTCTCTGCACTCTCTCGCTTGCTTACTTATTTATAGTATAACTGTTTCATTGTTGGCTCGCGGGCATGAACTATCTGCCATGGAGTCGTCCACATACACACACACACACAGACACACGTAGATGTGTGGGTATCTAGATATATGTGTGTGTGTGTGTTTTTGCTAGTTGCACCAAATCAGTTTTGCCATGTAGTTTTCATGTTAAACGCGCTCAAAATTAATGGCCACACACACACACACACACAGACATACTCGCTGACACACACACACACACACACATAGTTGAGTTTTTGAAATAGAAACGAAACGAACGTTATCGTTACAAATGTCCTTTCCGCTGCCTGTCAGCAGGGCTACAATTCGCTGTCTCTCCCCTCTTCCACGTCCCCTCTCCGACCATCACCCTCGTTCCTTTCGTTCACAACGTGTTGTTGTCCGCTTTGGGTTCACTGTCGTTGCCATTTGCCGCAATTCTCGTCGTTGATTTTGATGTTGCCCCCGCCGACATTCTCCTCCTCTTATGCCCCGTACCCTATGCCTGGGCTCTATTCGCCATTTTCCCTACAATTCGTACACACAGCATGCATTTAATATTTGCTTGCAGCTAAATCAAATTGTTTTTTTTTTCGCCCTTCCTTTTTCTTTACTTCACTCGCATTGAAGATAAATGTGGGCAAATGTAATTTGAAAAAGCTCTAATATCCTGGCATACATTTTACAAATCTTCTTTTAGTCTTGGCAAATTTTTTCAAATTAGCGCCCAAAACACTCGAAACAAATGCGAGTTGGTAATACGAAGCTTGACAAAAGTATTTCTGTTCAAATTTCTTAGCATATGTCCAGGGCATTTATTCTAAATACTTACGACAGGCAAAAACTATATTTAGTACTCATAATTTACTTAAGATAGTACAGAAAATTTCATTTCAAATTTAACACGAACGTGTCATTGCTTCAGCTGAAAGCATTATATGCATAATTTGTAGTTAAATCTTATCACTCGACAATTTGTGCTGCAAAAATAGAAACTATCGATAAAAAGTGGCAAAGTATTATCGACAAAAACAAATGAATAACTGTTTAGACAAATTAATTAATTATCGACAATTTATTACTCAAAACTTAAAAAAAAATTAATTAGAGATAAATATTTAAAGCTTAATAATCGTCGTAGTATGAAGATTGTCTTCTTTAGTTGTATGTTTGTCTATCGATAATGTAAAGTAGCCAATCGAGTGCTAACGCGCCTCTCTCTCTCTATCTCTCTCTATCCCTGTTAACTCTCAACAGTCTATTAGTCCCAGGGATGCCAACCCTCCGTCTTTTCATGTAGATTTCCGTATTTTAAAGGAGATTACGTGCCTACGTGTGAAGACTAAAACTACGTAATTTTTAAAAATATTGCAAGATACCCTAAAAACTAAAATTTTTGGGTAATATTAATAAATTGTGAATTAAATAAAAAAAATGATATGATTTATATTGGGTTAGCAGCACTAATGACATTTTCAATGGGTTAGCAACGCTAAATTGAAAAAAGATTGGCATCGCGTTTATTTTCAGAAATTAATTTAACAGCAACAAATTAGACACGGAGACTTTAAAAGAAGTGCTTCACACTAAAAGTGGATTAAAGGAAAACTTAAAGCCTTCTGACAAACACCTAAAATATTTTAATCAAAACGTATACATTTTTGTAAAACATGTACATAAATTAATATGTATAATTGTAACAATGTAATTTGCTTTCTAAAACGACAAATAAAATTAATAATTAATACAATAATACAGTTAATTTAAAAATTGAATGGTTTATTGTTTTTAAGAAGATAAAAAAAAGTACCTAGATCTACGTATTTCAGTAAAATTGTGGTTAGTGCTGTTCTGTTAAGGGACAGTGTTGGTTAACGTGTGCTTGGTACACTTGATCGTTGCTTTACCGGAAATTCATTACAGTTAGTTGATATCAAAGATACTTTTGTTTTATCCAACTTTTGAATCACTGTGAAACTCTTTAGATACATTTTATGCCCTGCATAGAATAACAAAGAAAGTTTACGAAGCGATAATACTCAATTTGCATGAGTAACAGCGATTAGCAGCTATTTGTTTATTGAAGCTAATAAATTTAAATGACAATAAAGAAAAAAAGGAAATCAGCCCATTTCAATTAAATGGCATTAGCGAATGGTTTAGAGTTCAAATTGATCACGCTTTTGGCAGCGTGAATAACTCAAGTGGAGATGGTAAATCACACTGAATCCCCCGCAACGATATCTAAGGAATGCATTATCCGAACTGGCACCGAATCGATCCGATCGATTGTGGTTGAGCACGTTTCATTTGATAAGACTCTCATTAGGACGGCGTGTGTGAAGCACAGGAGCACCGCATGTTCTGTTGTGGGCTGAAATCAAATTGATTTTAATGAAACAATTGCGATTAACTTATAATAAATTCTGGCTAATGGAAGCTGATAATGATGATTGGGCTGGCAGAGCTAGCTCGAGCTTGTTCGACCAATTCCTAACAGACAGGATGCTGGATATAAGAGGCGACCGCATTACTTTTGACATTCCCACATGGCATTAATATTTAAAAGTCAGCTTTTTGAAACTTGTTTGACAGGCTGTCAGGACATGTTTACCAGCAACAGCAACAGCGCAAAAAAGGATAACACACAGGCAGTAATATTAACCAACTGACGTCAAATTGAAAACATGTGCACAGGAGCAGACATGCTCGCCAGTCAGCCAGACAGACAGACAGACAGAGAGACAGAGAGAGAGACAGGCTTGAGAGAAAACTAACTAGGGTTATCTTCTTTAGCTGCGACTTCACCTGTCATTTAAAGTGCTTAAAGATCATGGTAAAGTGTACTGAAAATCAATTCTCAACAAATGAAGCACAGTTGTCAAAAGTAGGCTAAAAACTGGGTCTATTTTCCTCCCATCCCCTCCCCCTTTTTCTTTTATTTTTATTTTGATATTTTGCATAAAAATGAAAAAGAAGCATTCTGCCTTTGCTTCTGTCTTCTGCCTTTTGTCAGCAATTTTAAATTAATTTTTTCTTTCTTCCCCCGTCACCCTCACCCACAACCTTCACAACCTTATGTTCATCATATGTATATGAGCTCGGCTGTTGTATTGTACACGTGATTTTTGATGTGACTTGTGATTTTGCTTCTCCCTTTATGTAGATGTCCTGAAGGGAAGCGCACAACCAAGCAACAACATATAGAAGGAGCTGGGCAATCCACCCACACACACACACACAACACATGCTAAATCATAATCTTTTTGCAAGCAAGAGCATATGAAAATTGCGTTTTGCGTAATAAAAAGAGGTCTGAGTTTATCTGCTGTTAGAGAGAAAACTGATTTACTTTGCAATTTTATGACTTTATTAAGAATTATGCGATGTTTTGAATATATTTACCAGCACACACACACACACACACACACACACACACTGATAGAGAGGGAAGTTAAAGCCGGAAAACTCAACTTTATGCTAACTCTACTCTTCTGCCCCCTCTCTTTCTTTGTCCTCTGTCCACTGTACTCTTTCTGGTTCAACTCTATTTGTCTAACATAAAGCTCATATACATTGTGTACTATGGTTTTGGTTCTGGTAATGGTAATGGTAATGCCAATGGTAGTGCTAGTGCTACTGCAGTCACTTGACCTCTAGTAAATGACATGAAAATCCTTTGATAAAGTTGCACACACACACACATCTAAATTCACATTTATTCATATCAACTGTAGCCAGGGACGTTGGCAAGTTATGAGTGCATATTTTTATGCAACAAAATTGTACATCGACTTGCAAGCAAGTCCTTCCGTATCCGTGTGCAGCTGCTGCAGCTCCATCTCCTGCTCCCTTTCTGGTTTGTATTTGCCCTTTAGATTGCAGATTTCCCATCCTTTCTTGGATTCAAAGCCCTCACAAAATTTGTTCGTGTGATGAGCACAAATAAGCGCATTGCATTGTTATCCGAAAGGGTGTGGAGGGAAAAGAGTCTGTAGGTAGGTAGGAAGGAGGATGATACTATATCTGACAAATGATAATGCTAAGCTATATATCCATGAGTTGTTTACTAACTAATGCTTGCTCTCTCTATATGGCAAATCAAAGATCTAAGTGTCTGCCAGTCAGGGGGAAAATTTTTATAAATTGGAAAATTCATTTCAAGCTTTTTCCATATTCGTATTCTTCTTCATCAGCTTCAATCACATTTTCCCATGCGTTTCATTTAGTTTTTCTATTCTTGCTGCTGCGTTTGTCATTTGCCCTAATCGACTTTTATCTGAAGTGACCCATCTGCTCAGGCCTTTTGTACAGAAATTTAATTAAGTTCTGTGCTCTCAGGCGTGCGTTATTCTCTCCTCTCTCTCTCTCTCTCTCCCTATCTCAAGGACATTTTTAGGCTATTCTTTCGAATTTTTTAGTTCTCTTCGGTTCTGCCCAGGCTTTGTTGTCATCTGTTTGATTAGGGTCAGCAGGTGAGAAAGACGAACAGACCGCCACATATCGAAGAGTCAAGTGTCTGAAAATGCTCATATCCAATGCATTTAATTGCAACTTTTGCCCTTTACCCTTTGCCACCGTAAAAAGAACTTCTCAGTTATTTAAATAATCTCAATTTCGTTTTTATTTAAAATTAATAATCTCAAATTGAAAGTTGTTCAACAATCTTGAATTTACAACTTGGCATTGACATGGAGGGCCAGGACACCATCGTCAGCATTGCTGCTAATGGAAATGGTGGCACGACCATCAGAGCCAACGGTAACCGACTTGCCGGTGCAAGAGGAGCCGCTCTTCGAGCCAGAGATGACATCGCAGTAGGTGCCAGCGGGAAGACCGGTCTGCAGAGAGCTGTTCAGATCATAGTTATCGTTGTTGAAGGCCACGAAAGCCTTGTTGCCACGGCTGAAGGAGATCTGGTTGCTGCCATTGTCCCACCAGTTCTGCAATTCAGCGCCATCGGCGGCATTGCGGAAGGCAACCATGTTGTAGATCTGGCGCCAACGGTGCTCACACACCCATCCGCCGCTGCAGGACAAGTCGCTGTTGTAGACAGGAGAGGCAATGTTGGTGCCATCGGTGGTGGGTGGTCCCTGATCGGTGTCGTCGAAGGAGAAGGAGGACATCACACGGGGAACACCGAATGGATGGGCCAACATGAAGGCAGAGGCCATCTTGTACTGCTTGGGAACCTTGTAGGTCAGAACGTCGGCACCGCCGGCTCCATGTCCACGCTGGTTGTCATGATTGTCCACAAAGACCAGAGAGCGATCGGAAGCAGCGAAGCCCCAGGCGGTTCCCCAGTTAACCAGATACTGCAATTGATCCTTGCCGCGGAAAACTTTGCCAATCGAGTCGGAGTGACGGAATTCGGTGACTGCGCCGAGTCCAGTGTATTCGGTCTTGCTGATAGCCTCACCACCCATATCGATGACCTCCTGGAAGATGTAGGGCCTGGCTCCCGAGCTGAAGCCGTGGGCAGTGTTCAAGTTGCTCAAACGACCGTAGATGACTCCCAAATCTGCGGGCCACATATGTTTGGCAGCGTCCACACGGAATCCAGCGACACCCAAGTCAATCAAGTGGTTAAGGAACTCAACAACCTTATCCTGCACCCAAGAGTTGCCCTGGTTCAAGTCGCGCAGACCCACCAACTCGCAGTTACGCACTTGGTTGGCATCGTTGTAGTTGGAGATGGCGCAGGTTGGGTTGAAGTCCAGGGAGGAGAAGGGCACACCGGGGAAGCTCTTGGTGCTGGGGTCGGCAGTGCTGCCAGCAGTGCCATAGGTGCCACCATCAGCGGCCATGTGATTGAAGACAACATCCACATAGGTGCGGACACCGACAGCATTGCAACGCTTGACCATGTTGGCGAATTGCTCCTCATTGCCGGAACGGGTGGTCAGCTTGTAGGAGATGGGCTGGTAACGTTCCCACCATGGACGGCCGCTCTTGACTGCGTTCTCGTTCACAGGAGATACCTGGGCAAGGAACAGGAATGAGTCTCCATCCACCAGAAGATGTCGCTTCTTATCAACTTACCTGCAATCCAGCGTAGCCGTAGGGTCCCAGGAAGTTCTCACACTCGGCGGCAATGTCATCCCATTTCCATTCAAACAAATGGACCATGCCATTGCGTCCCGACTCATAGTTGGGTGAAAACTGGGCATTGGCAATGGCGACAAAGGCCAGGGCCAAAAGAGTTTTGCTCAAAAACATATTGCTGCTGCTTGGTTGAACCGAAAGTTCACTCTGAATTCGAATTGGCCACTGCTCCGGCTTATATGGGGGGTCTGAAGAACTGGAAGAGATTGAATCGGTGAATGATTTGCGATGCAAATGGTCAGCTTATCACAGCCCCACCCATCAATCGACCAGTGGGGCACCGTGGGGGGATCTCCTGACTGCCCGATAAGATAAGATAAACGCAATTGCCATATCGGTTGCCAGTTGTTTCTTATCATCTGCTAGGGGGGTGACGGTAATGTTTTGATTTAATACTCAGTACTCAGTACTTAAGTCCAATTGAGCGAGACATGTTGGAGCGGTTATTATGACCAAATAATTAGGTTTAATCGAATCTATAAGCCGATCAGCTGCATAATTGTCGCCTTTCGCCTGCTTTCCACACCACCCCACCCCAGCCCAACCCTACCCCCCATCATCGGAATCGCATTCATCACCGTATGCCATCAACTGATTAGACTAATTCCCCACTTGACACCTCTTCTGGCTGTTTGTTTCGTTTTGGTTTACAACTTCTGACATGTCCCAGTGGTTTATGTTGTATATCTTTGGCTTTCATTTCCTAATAATGATGATCAATGAAAATAATGAGGAATAGAATATTTATCGATGCGAACTTTGCTCGTCGGACATATATACAAAAAATGCCATCTTAATCAGCCGATAACTATACGAAAACTTGCAACTAAAATCTATTTTAATTAAAATCTATTTTCGCACTTCATTCTTCTTAGGTGGTGTGCGGAGAGTGGTGGGGTGTGGGGGAGGTAGGGGGATTATTATATGCGTATTTGCATTGTTCGATTGCAAGTCACGCATAAATCGAGTGTTCGTCGCGTGGCAAGGCTATTCTTGGAATGCGATTTTTCGGATTAATCATCGATGGGCCAGAGATTGTTTGTTTTGGTTTTAGATTTAGGCAGCGATTAAATTACTTTTTAATCAAGTACTTTAGAACGTGTTTGATATAATTATTATCAAATTATTATGAATTAATAACAATTTCTTAATCTTTATTTGAAAGTCGATTTTCAACTTTTAAAATTCTTTTGCACTAAGCTGGTTTATGTGGTTAAAGGCAGGTGTAGAGATAAAAAGGAGCTTACATCTGAAAAACTGATATGAAATCTAAATAAAAGTCAAAGTATGCATTTCAAGTATCGTGTCCACAATAATTTACAAGTCATACACTCTCGAGGCGCAATCTTCTCAATTTCATAAAGAAATTTGTTTTGGTTGTGGCCTTGTGTTGTCTTGAAAACGACAGTTTTTATTGCTTTTTATTTTATCGTAAATGCAATTGAAATAGTTTTTGCACACTCCACTGATTTGTGTGGCAGCAAAGGCAAAAATTTAATTGGAATTTCATCAAAATGTAGTGCATATGCAGCAGGCGGCCACTTGAGTTGAAGCCAACTACACACACACACACACACACACACACACGCATTGGATGATAAGTTTTCAATTAAATTTAAACACAAATACAAATTCAAGTATTCTTTCATTTCATTTGATTTTATTTATATTGTAAATTGTATAGTTTTGGGATTTTTGTTTTTTTTTTTTTTAGTATTCTGTTTACGAAGAGATAAGGCAAACTGTAAGCTCACAACAGGATTGATAAGTCAGATTGAATGATTTACGAAGCCGACAAGTTCTACTACATTTTTTTTGCCAGTGAAAATATATTTTCAATTTAACTGCACACCCCCCCAAAGGCCCTCTCTACCACCTCTCTACCCATTGACATACAATCAAATTATAGAAAACATTTTAGCAAACGGTGCAAACTGTGACACTTGTGCATATTGATTTGCATACTAAGCAAATTTGAAGTTGGTTAAACGGAGACAGAGAAAACCAAAAGGGTTGTGGGGGGGGGGCAGATAGACAAGCTGTCTAGCAAGTCAAGTCAGTGTACAAATATTTACCTTAAAGTACACATAAACGAACGAAGACTGAATGTGAGCATTTCCGCACATTACACCTGAAGTTGAGGAAACTTTCCTGCCATGGTCAGAAGGACAGAAGGTTTGCAACAACTTGCACCGACTCACTTGTCCCCTCTGTCCCCTCTGTTCCTCTGTTCCTCGCTTAGAAGCCAATTTGAATTGTAAGCAAAAGCCGGATATGGCAAAGTTCAAAGCGGAAACGTTTGCTGCACTTTCAATGCCAAAAAAAAAAAGCAAAGCAGGCAACTTTCGATCCCCAAGAGTACCTTGAAAAAAACTTCAAAAGTAAGTCTATAGAAGGTTGGAAAATCATCTAACATAAACCAAAAACTTGCAATCTTTATATATAAATGCAGTTAGATAAGTAAGCTTAAGAACTTTTTCCACTCACACTCAAGTCAGACAAAAAGAGAAATTCATTTACATTTAAATTAAATTTATGGCAAAAAAAAAAAAAAAAAGTAGAAACTTTATTAAAGATGACAAAACAATTGTCAAAGTGCACAAAGTGAGTTTGTTAAGAAATTGTAACAGAAGCCATTAGAATGACTAAAAGAGCGACCAACGGGGCGTATACATTCTCGCATGTTAAATATTTTAGTTATGCATGTGGCATGTAATATACATAGATAAAGAGAACAAGAGGCATGCAGCAGCAGAATTGTTGTTGTTGTTATCTTGTGGCAAGACTTCATTATGTTGCAAGTTCATTAACGGCCACCACAACTAAAGGCGGCTAACCGCTCTTCAAAGCAAGAAAATATATATTTTGAAATAAATTAAATTTCGATTTCAAATCAATTATTGCATTTTCCATTTAAAGATGAGATAATCAAGCAAAACCTAAGAACAGTTAAAGAAAAGGCCTCTTTGGAGGCAAAGCAATCCTCGCCTTTTGTTTTTTTTTTGACATTTTAATCGATGTGTGTGATAAACATCAGTTTCTTGTTTTCGATTTTCCATACATATTTATGGCACTTAACTTTAAGGTTGGCATACAAAGTGTGTTACGTACATGCAACTCGTAGTCATCAACGCGTTCATATGCAAAGCACTTAACAGCATGGACGCAGGACAAAAGACAGCCAAGGACAGAGGACAGAGGACAGTGGATAGAGGGCAGAGGGGGCAGGGAGCATAGAGAGCTAACGAGAGCAACATCAGCGTGTGTTACACGTATATAACTTTGTCACATTATCATTTTGATTGCAAATATGCTAAGCATTTCACATTTAGCACACGGTAGCACAAATTCATAAGGGAAAGAGCAAGAGAAAGAGAGAGAGAGAGAGAGGGAGAGAGAGGGAGTTGAAGAAATTTGTTGCATTTAGTTTAGGGAATGAGATTTAAGTTGGATTTAAAGAACATGCATATTTTATATATTCTCAACTTTATTTTTTATTTGTTTTGCAGGAATAGCTAATAAAATATAATACACTGCCACGGCCAGACAACAACAAAATGACCAAAATGAAATGCCAAAAAAGTGGAAAACTAGACAAGAAAGAAAAAAAAAAAAACAGAAAACAGAAAACGAAATGAACCAACTTTGGCGCTTTGACTTTTGTGCGCTTCCTTTTTAGTGTCACACGAAAATAAAACTGAGAATAACGAGCCAGTTGAAAGAGCCAGCGAATTGCAGCCACGCCTCCGCCCACACACACACACACACACACACACAGAGAGAGACACAATGAAATGTAGTTGAAAATTATGAAAATTATCTGCCACGCCATTTTTATGCCAGAAACTTTGCATCTAAATGTCCATAAAAGCGGAAGCGTCGCGACGCCAAATGGCACAAAGGAACCGAAACAAAAAAAAAAAAATAAAGAAAGAAAGAAAGAAAGAAAAAAACGAAAACTACCCAAAGAAAGAAGTGGAAAAAGGAATGCAAAGGGATGGCGAGATAACTGCAGCATGGAGGTATGTACATATGTAGGTAGGTGGGTGGTAGGTGGGTAGGGTAAGAAAGAAATGGCAAATAATAGAGGCTGACTACGTGTGGGCGTGTCAACTGCTGCTGGGCAACTGGCAGACGACGGGCATGTCATCATTATAATAGAAATTAAGTGCAGTTCCAGTTCCAGTACCAACTAAAACCCAACTCCTTTTGCCGGCTCCGTGCTCCGTTCTATGCGCTCTGTGCTCTGGGTAATGGGTAATAGAATTAAAAATTACTTGGACGCATGCCACACAGTCCAACGGCAACGACAACGACAACGACAAAATGGCAAACAATGGCCAAAGGCATTGCCAAGTTTATTGCTTATGCTCATGGCTTTAAGCCCCTTAAAGCCCAGTAAATTAGCAGCAGCAAAAAAGAAAAAAAAAATTAACTTTAGCCTCGTGACAATTACAATCTGTTGGCATTTTTATCCGGCCCGCTCGAAAGTATGCAACATGTCCGAGATTGCAAACGTTGCACACTGCAACGAGTTGCAATGAAACCACCAAAAAAAAGGGCAACACACAAACCTTTTGACAGATGATTTTCCACATTTCAGTCGAGATTTTTGCCTGTACGTGCAATTTATGCAAATAAATATTTTCAAAAAAAGAAAACACATTTAAAAACTGAAATTATAAATAACAATAAAAATGATGGACAATTAGTACCCTATAAAATTACAAAATATACTAATTAAATGATTTCAACTTACTTGAAAAGAGTTAAATAGTTTGCAAGTTGCCTTCTGGCCAGGTTCTTAGTCTCTCTTGTCATTGAAATTCTACTTAAATGCCACTTTAATGGCATTTTTATAAGCAATTAATTACCCATTGATTGCCATTCAAACAGCTTGAAGTGAAATGCCAAGTGTTTTCTGTTTGGCACACAGAAGCAATGAGTGGATTATGGATGAGAGTTTTCAAGTTCAAGTTCAAGTTCAAGTTAATGATATAGGCACATAAAGTCTGGACGATCAGTTGGATATTTTCCTTGCCAAATAGCCATAGTTATAATGGTTTTGTATTCCTGCCATTAAGCAGGAGGCGATGCCAACTCTCTTACCAACCGTATATAAAGCGAATAAAGGACCAAGCCGCAACCGCAGCAATGAAAGGTTGGTTAGCCACACACGCGTACAGCCATTCAGGACAAGCAGAACCAACTGACAGGACAACAGTTCCTGTGCCCCTCATTCTTCTCCCTCTCTCCCTCTTTTCACAATCGAAAAAAAATGATGTTTCATCACCTGGCCCCCAACTCAGCCAATTCGATTCACTCATTTTCAAATAACAGCGAAAAATTGCATTTTTCAGTATGCAGGAGAAGAGTAAAATTGAAATTTGAGGTGAACCAATTCAGTTTGCCTTTCTGCATTCATTTTGTGCTAGGGCACAATCATGTAATTGAAAATATGCCCCGATAGAAGACAATCACAGAAATCACAAATATAGACTCAACTAATAATGAACCATAAAAAAAAAAAAAAAAAAAAAACCATGGCCAGCCATTTATATATCGATACATTTGTCTCACACACTCTCTCTCTCTCTCTCTCTCTTTCTCTAACTCTCTTGGTCTGATTTAGGATATCTTTTGCCACGTAAGCATTCAATTTGTCTTAATGTGAAAGCGAATTGCATGTCATAAGTTAAATCACAGGCCACGACTGCAAGGCCAGGACTAAATGACAAAAAAAAAACCAAATAGAAACGGAGAGAGAGAGAAAAGGACTAAACCAAAAAAAAAATTCCCAAAAGTCAAATCAAGAGACAGCGACAGGCGACAGCAGAACAATCAATTTTATGACCTCATCGTTGGTCCGCCCAGAACTTAGATCCAGAGGCAGGGCCAGGGGCAGAGGCAGAGACAGAGGCAGCGTTATGAGCATCAAATAAACATAGAGTCAGCTAGCTAGCTGAAATTGGCTGGATTTTGACCGATATCTGTACATATAGGTTTATGGGTCACATCAACTAGTTACGACCATTGTTTTCCCGCGTCACCATTTTCAATTTATGGCGCACTATTTTGCTATCTACCGCTGCTCTCCCTCTCGCTCTCTCTCTCTCTCTCTCTCAGTCTCTTTGGTTTTTTTTTTTTGGTGTTGATATCTTGATTGTTTGAGCCATAATGTCAGTCGTGCATATCGGCCAAAATAAATCAAACTAAAGTCAAATGAATTTGATTTGCGTTCAGGAAATTGTCACTAAAAATAAGATGTCATAAATGTAATTTCCTGACCCCCCACCCACCTACCGCCCAACCCCCCAGGCGCTTGCTTTATTAAAAGAAAAATCACCTTGGATTTCTATCTATTTTATGTTAGTGTAATTCATTTCCGTTCATTGACATGACTATTCAATGTGAAAAAGGAAAGCATTAAAGCATTAAAATCTCAAAATATGCCAAGGAATCGACATAAATAATAAATGAATGAATGCAAAAATCATCCTTTATCAATATAGTTTCTAGTGTCTTGGGCAACACTTTAAACTGCATAACGTACAACATTTGCCACTTAAAACTGAGATCCATATGCACAAGTTTACACTGAGAGAACCGATCTATGTTCTATACGAATCTTTTTTGAGAAGATGTTTATCTTTATCTAAAGCTGGCTTAAGCCCTCTCAAAGGGCCTCTATTGTAAACAAAATGCATGTTTAATACAATCAAAAGTATGGTTACTTATTTAAAAGTTCTCTCTTTTTTTACCTTTTTTTCTCTCAGTGTGTTTTGTTTTTTTGCTAGGAGGCTAGCTGCATGCAAATCACCGAAAATTCTCAAAACTGTACAAAACGAATTATCAAAGCGGCTCAGAGACTATGAAAGTGGCACACCCCCACCCCCACACACACACACACACACATACACACAAACACATTCGTATACACAAGCTAACTAGCAATCACTAACCGCCGACTCATTTTTAAACGCAATTGGTCAACACTCAACCATAGAGGCATAAACGGGAGATAGAGAATAGAGAAGAGCCCAGAAACGTACCAGACGCTTCATGAATAAGGCATGAGCGTCAACACCAGTTAGCAAAAACAACAGCAACAAAGACAAGCCCAGCCACATGGCCATTGCCATCATCATCATCGTCATCATCATCGTCATCATCATCTCCATCTGTATGGTGTGTAGGTAGGCAATGTCTGAGCCTACAGGCAAACTGCAGCAGCCTGGAATAGGTCTTCCCATAGGAGGACCATATTTCAACTCCTGCCTCCCTCCACCTGCCTCATCTGCCTCTATTTGGCACTCAAAGTGCTTAGCATATTTTGCACTGATGGCGGTTTTGGCACGTAATGGCCGAGGCACAGTTGCATAGGATGCTGCAGCACTAAAAGTCTTAATTATTTCAAAGGTATTTGCGCCCTGATGCAGGCGCACACACACACACATGCATACACACACAGACACACACATGCATGCACATCGTACAATAGCATCACATTATGAACCTGCATCGGGCAAAAAATTCCCCTACAATTTCCAAAAATTTTCAAATAAGTTCTTATCTCTTTCACTCACTATCTCTCTCTCTCTCTCTCTGTCTCTCCCCCCCCTATTGAAACTAGGTCATTCAATTTAAATTTGCTTCAATGCATGCGAAACTAACGTTTTGTTCGAAAAAAATGAAAGTTGAAAATAAAAATAAAACATAGTCTACTTTTGTGCACTTCGAAAAGTATCTTTAGGATCAGAAACTTGTTGGCCCTCAGGAGCGGTTACTACAGATTTCGAATTTTTTTTAAATTAACTGTGATTTAAGTTTTCTCGAAGCAAAAAATGTTGAAAATGCATAGCAAAAAGAACTAAATTGATGATGTCTGTAAGAGAGAAATTTTTAGTAAATATTCATAAGCTGTATATTATTTATTTTATGTAAGTCTAACTTGATTGAATTACAATCGAGTAATGGCAAAATGGAAACGATCATAGCTGATATTTAACCTATAAAAGCGACGACAACTTGAAGACTTTTTATGAAGTCGTACAAAAAAATTTAGCAACGCCAAAAAGGAGAAACGAAATGGCACGTTTTATAGCCTTTTTTTTTTTTTGAGGTGAAACTTTTTTAGAATCGGAATTAGAAAACAAAATCTAAGAACAAAGACTTCTTGGAAGGAAAAATGCTTACAGAACAGTCTCTTTTGACTTCTTCTACTCTTTGTGATATTGACTCTTAATTAAATATCAAGGACATCCATCTGTGTAGAGTCATTTTCATTTCAAGAAATATGACTTAAAGTAGACTTAGGCAAAGGAATGCGATGATAGGTTAAGCAATTCAAGGGCTTCTTCTTTTTTCGAGTCCTTTTGAAACGGACCCTGTTTTTTTTGCCGTCTAAGTTGTAAAATATTATTTCTTTTTCATTAACTTTTTTAAGCATCAGACAGGCTACAAGCATTAAGAAGCTTTAAAGCAGCAAATTCTATTTCATAAGGACTTTGGGCCGCTTACTACCTCTCCTTTTTAGTAATAAATTAAACAAAATTTACATTAAAAATGGTCATAGTTATACGAAGCACCTGAATTCATGTAGATCCATCACTGTTAGCCTTAATTGAATTAGGTTTAGTTATGTAGAATATTACGAAATTTCTTGAAGTAAATGTCCGAATTTTGCTACATGGCTGACATGCAGACTCAGAAAGTTTCGCATGTATTTTCTTGTCGAAGTTTTAAAGAGCTCAAGATGGCCAGAACATGTCAGTTCAAAGTATCAAAACAATTGCACGCATGGCTGGAGCAGCAAAATTAAAATTATGTATCTCATATTTTGTATTGCATTTTAAGCAGCTGCTGCTGCATCTTTTGGCTTATCAGCCCGAGTGCAGCATGGCCACTCAGATGGAGAGAAAACAAACCCAAAAGCGTTTTTGGTTTGGGCTCAGAAGAAGAAGAAGAAGAAGAAGAAGGGCATAGAAGAAAAGAGCAAACAAGAGTTTTGGCTTACTTTCTGGGACAAGTAGTCTTTGGGCCAAGTCAACAAGCAGACAAGCAACATTCCATGAAATTTGCACACAAATTAAAATTAAATGGACAAAACTCGCGTCGCGTCGGGACCCAATAATATCGACAGTCAATGGCTCACACAAATATAGCCAATTTTCGAGCGAAAATTTATATACATAAGTACACGGAAAACAGCAACAACAACAACAACAACAAAAAGGAGAAAAGTTGATCGTTAGTAGGAAATTTCTGCTTTCAGTAAAAGTTGCGCTTGAAACTTTTGCTGCTGCTGTTGCTGCCTCTTTTATGCGGGCTCTTATATAGTTTATCGTTAAAAAGTTGGACAAAAGTTCTATTTGGGATTTACGCAACAGCAAAAAAAAAGAAAAAAAAACAAAAAAATAAAAAGGTGAAAACCTGACGATGACGATGACGATGCTTCACATTTTTATATACCCTGAATGAAACAAGCAGATTACACGAAGCAAACATTTGTGGCTTTTGAAAAAGTTCTAAAGCTTTTCGATTATCACCAAATATTTCAAAAGATATAGACATTGGGCACCCCTTTGAAGTTGCTGCAAATTCTAATTGCTAATTTGTATCAAAGAATATGCTTTAGAACTTTAAATGACTACTGGGACTTCTTGGACGACAAAATGTGCAATATAATATTCATATTAAAATTACAAAGAAATCCAACTTCTTGGTTATTCAACACCTTTTACAGAGCTTTTCCCCAGGAAGACTTCTTAAGCAAATACTATTTGGCAGCCCTGGATTCACCATAAGGGCAGTCGGGGCAGTCTGACGAGGTTGCCAGATTTTCAATTTTTAGAAATGAACAAATAAATATTAAAGTATCCTTGATTTATGGATATTTCTTACTTTTGTTTTCTCTGTGGACTAGTATTAAATTGTATATTGTGTCGAATTAGTGTTGGAAAACGCCATCAGAATGCAAAATGTGCCTTTTCGTCTGTTTTGGGTTGAGAAAAATAAGCAATAAACTATTTAGGCTTTAGCAAAAGGGCAAAAGTAAAATAATTTAAATGGAAATATAAAACATTTTCAAGCTATGTTATACAATTTTAGTTACATTTGAAAATGTTCATTCTTTTCGGTAAGTCCAGAGCTGGCGCAATATTTCGATTTGGTTTATTGAGAATTAGTTTCTGTTACTGAATACTGTTTGAAGAACTAACTAATAAATATCGTGTTACTTCAGTTAAAGAGTATCCCAAAAGTCGATGCTTCAATTAAACTTTTTCTTTTAAGTTTTGTGCAAAAAATGTATCTAGGAAAATCAAATCTAAAAGGCTAGAGCCTCAAGTGTTAATAATAGTGCACTTTTCGTTTAAATTGTGGTTAGATGAAGAGTGCATGGCCCACCCCATCTCTCTCTCTCTCTCTCTCCCTCTCTCTGCTAGATAGATGAACTCGAATGACCTGAAAGCGACCTTGAGATTGTCGTCTAGCATTAATTTCGAATAGATTGAAGTGCCGCCTAAATGCGTTCGTGTGCAATTTATAAGAACGTGCTTCATCACCCACATACACGTCATCCTCCTCTTCCCGTTCTCTCTCTCTCTCTGTCTCATATGTATATGTATATAGAATCCCCTTGGCCATCATCTTATCATTCATTGCTGACGAGTTTCACCTTCATTTCCTACTAGTGTATGCCACGCCTTTAACCAATCCCCACTTGGCATTTATCTGTGCCAGGAAGACGTTTAATTAAGTCACTTGAATGCGTAGCCGGTTGCCTTGGCATTTATTCTCTCCTACTTTTCCCCTACTAGCCCTCTCTCTCTCCCACACTCTGTTTCTCACTCTTTCTCTTACTGGCAATGATAATGATGTTGTTTAATGCTGATGACAATGATAATGATGTTAATGACAATAATGACGACGACGACGACGACGTCGACGATGCCTGCCAATGATGAAGGAGTTGCTGTTGTCCCTATTGGCGTTGTTGTTGCTGCTGCTGCTGTTGCTTATGTACTGCATGTTACCTGGTGACCTTGTCAAGTGTAGCATAGCTCCTTTCAATGCTTCTCCCCTCCTCCAACCACCCTTTACCAACCATCCAACAGCTCTGACATTTCACTTCAGCCATTTCAAAGTGCGCATTGTGATTCTTTTTATGGTATGTATGTGTGTGTGTGTCTCTCTGCGTGTGCATGTGTGTGTCTCATGTGCGTGTTGGTTGGCGTCCTCTGTCAACTCATTTAGATGGAGCATGAAATCGGTTTAGTGTTGCTTTTCAAAAGGAAACATACTTATGCCATATATCCCATTCCATCCCATTCCATTCGCACTTCCCATTTCCACCTATCAACAAAGCTAAAATTGAAAGTCTTAACTAAATTCCAATGGCATGGAGAAAAGCTGATTAACTTATGTTTTAACAAGCAAAAGGGTTCTTCAATTCAAGTAAAATTTTCCATTTATCTGGAAATATATATGCACTTTCACATACAATTTCTGTTCATTCTTCTCTTTTGCCATTTGTTTATCAAATTCCCCTTTGCCAGTAAAGCAATTACTTAATTGGTATTAGTAACATTTTATTAAGCTTAATTTCATGAAATAAACCCACTAATTTTTGTTTTAATGAACTGGAGATTTTCATATCTTTAAAACATTAAACAAAATGGTTTAATTCACTGAAATATTACTTTTAAGTGATTAATTGCAATGAATCGAATACATTTCCAAAGGAAAATGCATGCATATTGGGTTAAAAAGTAATTTCAATGGCTAAAACATTTCTAAGGACCAACGTGGCGTATGTGGAATGCTAGACTAGTTAAGATGCCGTTCAAGTGCTAAGTAAGGAATTTTTAAAGAATTTGGAACCCCTCTCGCTCCTGTAATGCACCATAACGCTCTTTTGTGGCCCTTTCTCCTTCCAAAAAGTCCGAAATATAATTGTTTTTCGTTTTCGTTCTTATATTTGTTTCGTAAAATGGCAATTCAAGAGATTCTAATAAAATTTCACTTCAAAAAACTCATCGTTACGTTAAATAAAATCCCCCTTTCAATTTTTTTTTGGCGTTTTGTAATACTTAAACGGCCCCTAAGACCTTCTCAACCGAAAGGCACAAAATTGTGGGTTCCTATTCAAAAAGTTCGAAATACTGTGGCTACCCTAAAATTTTACCTTTTGAAACTCAAACTAAATGAAAATAAACTCTTTAAATGAAAAGTCTCAATTCCAAAATTGTTCATAATTCAACAAAAAAAAAAAATGGTTGAGAGATATTCCAGGAAATCACTCGAGTTCATTTGAAATCAGCTTAAATTTAAATTTACAATAAAGAGAGTCAATAATATTGATTTTTCTTGTGACCCTGGCAACAACAAATCTCAGTCGAAATAGTTAAAGAGTCTCTTAAAGGACTCTCTAAGTAAATTTGCAACCATTTTAAGTTTCAACAAATTAAATTCACTAAAAATAACTTATTAGAGATAAAAATTTAAATATTTTAAATTGAAATTCGAATCAATAATTGATGGATAATTAATTGTAACCAGCTAATTTTGTAATTGTTTAAATTTCATTATTTATATGGCTAAAAAGGAAATTCGTATGAATGATTACAGGACATTTCTACATGAGAGTGGAAGGAGCAAAAGAAAGGAAAGTAAGCAGCAGTAACAGCTCCCAAAAGGGCAGAGACTACATACATACATACATACAAGCCATTGGGTTGACTTGTATTTGAACGAATGTTGGCCAGCAAATGTTTAATTATGTAACAGTATCTAAACATAATGTGTTTGTATTTGCATTAACCCCCCCACCCACAAGCTCACTTTCCCTGACTGTGTGTGTGTGTGTGTGTGTATTTGCTTAAGCATATTTGAGTGTCGTCCAGTGTTGAATCTGTAAAAGCAGTAAGACAGTAAATAAATGGCCCATGACAAAAAATAAATAAACCACACACAAACACACTTTTAGTATGTATATATATTATCTAGGTATATGTAAGACACACAAACACACACACACAAGCCACTCTCAGTGGCGTGTGTGCATCCATGTGTGTGTGTGTGTGTGTGTGTGTGCCTAATGCAAGTCAACATTTGCCTGCACTAATTACAAACCGAGAGCGAGAGACAGAGAGAAAGAGAGACAAAAAAGAGCCACAGAAGATGACATTAGGGTTTGTCTAGGAAGGAAGGGAGAGGAGGTGAAGCAAGTAATGTTAACATTGTTGCACATTAATCATGGAATTATCAATGCTAGCATAAATAATATTAAAGCTTAGCCAAACAACCAGAAAAACAACAACAGCCCGAAAACCAAAATAATTTATAGTCATCCCCGAAAGTCATGTAAGTGGAGTTAATATGGTAACGCCGGTAAGGCCAGACCTCTAGCAAAACAGCTGATCGTGGCCGACGAGGTGGCAAGGCTAGCAAAGCTCCACTATTTGCTGTCCAGAGAATTGTAAGTTGTTGCAAATTTGCTGTGATTTGTCCTGCCCAAGTCAATATTTTTTGAACAATTAGATTTGAATTGCAAATCATTTGAAGTGTTCTCTTTTTGGCGCCCCCTCCCTTGTCCCCAACATTTTCGTTGGGATTAAAGTGCTTAATAAATTCACTTACATACAACTAGCGCAGCAACAACAACAATCACAGGCAGTGGGCGGATCTGTGGGAGTGTCGTCACTCTTGGTGGCAGTAAGTCAATTTGTCAATTTTAAAACAAACTACAAGCGACCATCCAACCATTCAACCAACCAACCAGCCAACCAACCAACAGTTTGCCCAGGCCATCGGCTTCTGGCCCCAGTTACCCGCTGTGAGAGTTGTTGACAAAAAAACAAAAAAAAAAAATAAAACGAAAAAATGGAACAAAATGGAGAAAAATGTGAGGTGTAAAAATACATCGAGAGGAAAAGGATATACACATACATACATATACATATATAAAAATTCAGAGTGCCAAAAGCCGCACACAAACAATCAAGCAGGAAGAGGCCGTAGACAGAATCAGCGAGCCATTTGCTTCGCATGCCCTCCCGCAAAACAGTTAGTCCGTCAGTCAGAGAGTCACTCACCCAGTCAGTCAGTCAACCATGGAACAGGAGCAGCAATGGCAGTTGTTGTTGTTGGTACTGGAGTCGAAGTTCGAGTGCCGCTTCCGCCGCCGAAAACAAAATCAAAGTTAAGCACTCAATTTTCAATTAAGCTCACAAAATGCACACCCAACACACACACACACACACACACACACACACATCGACAATCGATAGAGACGCCGCCAAACGTACCCAAAAAATCGGCCAAATAAAAGAATTTCGCAGGCAAAGGCAAGGGAATCTGGTGTCAATGAAAGCCTCAGCTACAGTCAGATGAAGCTGTATCAACGTTGTTTTCTTCTTCTTTTATTTTAAAGGTAGGGGGAGAGTGGGTTTGATAGGAGGAGGAGATTGAGAAGGATGTTCTCCATAGAGCTTCGGGAGCCAATAAGGGGAAATAGGTTGATGGAAACCTCACATCGTTAGAAATATTGATGTCTTTGATAACAAAATATTTAGCAAAATATATGAAACACAAATTATCAAAGTAAAATGTTTATTTATAGGCAGAAATTTATTTTTGTTATTATGATATATTAATTTTCGGTGAGCTTTAGACCTATTTTCAAAAATATTTCAAGTTTTCAAATAATATTTTCCTGTTCACCCTAAAGCAAACTATGTTAAGTACATTTTTTTTTAAATTTTTCAATGGAAAACAACAAAGTTTTTGATCCAAAACTCTATTTTCGACAGATCGTTTGTATGGGAGCTATATGATATAGTAGTCCGATCCGATTCTATATGTAGCTTGTGGTCTGCGCTGATCCAGAGGACAGACATGGCTATATACTTTATATGGTCGAAGATGCTTCCTTCTATGTGTTGCACACTTCTGAGTAAAGCTAATATTCCATTTTTAGTATGATATGGTGAATACATTCGAATTGCTTCGTTTGAATGATGTGCGAATGAGTCCTAAGTCAGTTTACTCATTCATTAAAACTAATTCAATTCTTAACACAATTCTCATTCTTTTAAATTCTTCTAACTTAGAGTAATTTGCTATACTAATTTTAACATTGATTGAAACGATTAGTTTTTAAGGATACTGAATACTGAATAAGTAAAAAGTTGTTTAATGGAGCATTATGTCCAACACTTTCATTTTACTTCTATCTCTTGAAATTTTTTTAGAAAGGGTAACCAAAACTCTTTGTAGGAAATTTTGGTAAATGTATTTCTTATTTTCTTAAAAAAAAGGAAACAACAAGGACGCATTGAATGAAGGTAAGCATAGCAATGTATCCCTATATCCCTGTGACTCCTTCATGCTCCCTCATTTTCACTCTCTCCTTTCCTCAGACATTGAAATGCTCGAGGCACTTTGTATTAAATTCACTTTGCTTGTCACCTGCCCCAAGAACTGCCTTTTGCATCCTTCTCAATCCGCACAGACCTATCCCAGCCACCTCCATTCCTATCCCTTCCCCATATCTCCATTCGTTACCTGTCTGACATGATGTGATATTTTGCTTCTTTTCTTTTTCGTTTTTTTTTTCTCTCTCTCTCTCTCTTTGCATTTTGCTTTCTCCAACCCAGTCTACTGAAGTAGCTTCTTGATTTCGTTCGTTACGCGGCTCGATGATGTTTCCGTTTGAGGAAAGTGTGTGGAAACCATTTCCACTTAACTCGCTGCTTGGGTGAGGCAGAGCTAGTTACTCCATTGCTGGTTTCTTAGGTAGCCAAGCAGCAGTCAGTGTAATCTGTTTGCGTTCCTAATTACGTCAATGTGTGAGTGTGAGTGTGAGTGTGTGTGAGGTGAGGTGAGTGGGTGGAAATTGGAATGGGTTGCGCCTTAAATGTGTCTGCTGGCATTTTCTCATGCGATTAGGTTCAGAAGTTAAATGTTTAATGTTTAATCTGTGCTTCATGTTTGTCAGTTATCGTTAACCTGTCGCTGTCGAAAATCTTACACACAAATTGTTGCTTAGCAATCGAAAGAATACGCCCTCGCAAGCAGGAGCACCAGAAGCAGCCGGAGCCAACATCATGCAAAAGTTGGGACAGCCTACAAACAAACGCAATCAACAACATCATCAATGCCAAGCCAGAGCGTCAATATAGTTCCTTGAAGCAAGGCTAGAGAAACGTTTGCATAAAATATATTTAACTTGGCTAGAAAGGCGGCAGCAGACACACACCCACTCACACACACACACACACACACACAAAGGCAGAGACACAGACAAGCACACAAGTTGTGTCAAATGGGGCGTATACGCAATGGCGAAAGACTCTTGTTTACAGCCAAGATTTTGTGAGGCGGATACTTCATTTTCCATTTAAAGAAATTCCTAGAAAATTAAATTTACTTTTTTCGCTCTGTCTCTCCCTCCCTCTTTCTTTGCCTATTTGTGGTTTTTTTCTTTACACAGACACACACACACACACACACAAACAAACACACGGAGTTACACCTAAACACTTAGCCAGGTGAGAGGCAAACAAACCTCAGCATAAAGTTTCCCTTACTTCATGTTATTTGTTGAAACAATTTTCGGTAAGTAGCAATTTTCAAGTTATTGCGATTTGAAGCTTCTTTTTCTTCTGCCCTCTCCTCCCCCTCGTGTCATCCGATACATATGTATGTACGTTTTTTTTTTTCTTTTTTTCTTACCTACTCAGATATTAATTGAAATCTTATCGTTTTATACGAGCCGGGTGAAGGGGCGGCAGCAGCAGCAGCACGAAATTATAGACAACCATTTGACGTAAATAGAGCCATTTTGTGGTAAAGTAAAACGTTTTAAACGAAAATATTAAATATCACAAGAATAAAAAACAAATGCTTCTATGGAGACATAATCATGAAAGCAGCGGCAAGAATAGTTATTTTTAGGTCCATAGAGAAACAATTTTCAGCTAATGGGAAAGACCATTAAAACATTAATCGGTTTTTCTAATAAGAAGTTAGCGTTCTCTTTGTCTCTTTCTCTGGATGTTTTACCTGCTTGCAACTGCCACGTAAATACTTCACTGCAACAAAGAACTCGCAACTGGGCAAAAAAAAAAAAAAAAACAGATTCCTGTTGTGCAATTAATGCGCAGTGTAATCAGCATTTTCCACGGAATACAGCTGTATTAAGCCGCAATCAGAATGCAATCGTCTCGACACTTGACACAACAAAGGTCGCCGATATTATAAGACGCTCGATTAGAATGTAACAGGTTAAAGACTTGAACAGGTAAACTCGGCTAAAAGATGGCTAAACTCCTCTTCAACTGTCCTCGAGAATAGACATTTCTCATGGCCTTCTATTCTATCTATGTGCATACATATATATTCTATGTATATATATAGATTTCTATTGCAAAATGTAAAGTAGAACAAAAGAATTCTATATCTAGGTACATACCTATTTCCTAATGAATCACTTGATCCAATGCAAACAGTCACGCAAATATGAGAGTGCGAATTAATTCAATTAATCAATCAAATATATATGTATGTATATATATAAACTGCGACGTGATGCTCTGATATCACATAAAAGCAGAAAAGACTTTTGTTTACAAATGTTCAATGCAAACTGTCCCGTTGATCAGCAAATGAACCAAGAGAGATGCTCCAACTAACAGAAAGAGAAATGAGTGGCAATGTGATGAATAACACTCAAAGAGCAAAAGCGAGAGAGAGTGGGAGAGAGCGCGTGAGGAAGGAAGGGCGAGATTGCGAGAGAGCTGTATTAACTAGGCTCCCCGCACGTTTTACACGTTCGCTGATTAACACTTTCAAGTGCTTTAATCAAACTTAACGCTCGCTCTCTCTCTCTCAGTTTTTTACTCTCTCCCACGCGCTCTCTCTCTGCTCTCTCTTTGCTGTTGCCCATCCGCTGGCAATGCTCGCCCCTGTTAGTTGAACTTCATGCGTCGCTGACGATGTGCGCGTCCGTCTCCGTCTTTTACACTTAGATACATAAATTAAGGCTAATGATCGCGTAATTTACACACAAAAAGAGTTCCAGTTCCAGTCCGAAAACAGAAAAAGAAGCCTCCATTTATCTAAGAATTTTTGTGTGACATAAAAGGTGATTTTCTTGGGTGGGCCATGACGAATTTGTCGACGCGCTAAATTCGTCACCACGGAATGACAATCCAACTAAAATTGTGAATAAAAGTTATAAAAAAAAATATTTAGTTGATTTTCATGGAGAACATAGTGACAAGTCAATTACAGTGAAGTGTGAATTATGAACAATCATACAATTCCGAAAATACATACATATATACAAAAATGATGATAATTGTGTTTGCTCATAATATATGTGATAACGGTTCTAATACCATGTACTCTTAAGTTCTAAAAGGGCATATTTTAAACAAGAACTTGACAAGGTATCAAGAGAATAAACAAAGCAATAAAAGTATCAATTTAGAGAATATAAATTCCTAAACGGCTTTAGAAATTCTAGATCCTTATATGCTAGGTTAAAAGAGAGAAATTTGGCATTGAAATACGCATAGCTAGGCTAATAAGTTTTTTATAAGAGGTATACAAAAGTCCATAGAGTTAAAAAAAATATTTGCTCTTATGCTCTCTTATGGGACTCTCACACTTGCTCTCGCTGGACCGGCTAGTCGTGCGACTTATTTACATTCACATGCTATTCAAGTTCATATTCATCTCCCAATGCCTTTATGAGAGTTCATAATGAAGCTCATTACCAGGTAAACCTGTCTGTTGATAAGGTCAATGCACGTGAAACTTAAAGTTGTTATTGTTATTAATGCCAATGCATTTCATTAAAAAAAAAAGTAAACAAAATTCTGTAAGAATTCCAAAACCTGTATTACAATGCATATTGGGTAAAAACTTTAGAATCGAAACAAAGTTCTCTGTAAACGTGCTGAATATTGAATGAATGTTCGCTGGGAAAAGGAAATATATACATACATACATATGTATCGTATTGGAAATACTTTTTCTTGAATAGTAATACTAATTTTTCACTTAGCAGCAATATCTAAAAATAAACTCCAAGAAAAGACGTCAAATGAAGCCCCTTGGCCATAAATAAACAAGCCTCAATATGCA
The DNA here is from genome assembly GCA_024703675.1 of Drosophila nebulosa. Lineage (NCBI taxonomy): Eukaryota > Metazoa > Arthropoda > Insecta > Diptera > Drosophilidae > Drosophila > Drosophila nebulosa. Next base: position 5,994,494 of record CM045725.1, on the reverse strand, counting down.
TGGGCAAAGGGAAATGTGTTGAGGGGCAAATGATGGCATATAGAAGAGAGAAGAGAGTGCACGGTGACTAGAAATAGGAACCTTTGTATATACACACAGACAGGAACTGTCAACAATAAATTAAATACGATTTGAAAAAAAAAAAATCTGATTTCTAACGGACCGCACAAAAGCACGTACATTTTTATCAATACTCGAATGGAATTACCCAAAATATATATACATATATGCATATATGCATCAGAATAATATCCATTAGACAAAAACGATTGCAAGAGAGTTAAATGTTATCACTTTTACTTTTAATTGTTTAATGTTTTTCAGCTGTTGTTTCTAAAGTAAAAGTTAATAGAAAAACCAAACATTATTCAAGTCGTCGTCTATCAGAGAGTTTTATCTAATCGTTTCTGTTTATCGCAAGACACGTTCAAATTGTTACAAACAGCCTTTAAGAGCCTTGTCAGCAACGAGCACCAGGAATCGGAATCAAGAGCTCCAAATGAGAGTCAAGTGTCCGAAGCATAGGAATGCGGCGAGAGAGGGTCTGCTCGTTGGGTCTGGCCGGCTGCGTCTGGCTGGGTCTGACAAGTTAATCAAAGTCCGCAAAGTAGTTGACAATCCCACCAATGGGTATGTGGTGTGAGTGTGAATGTGATGGGTATGGGCACGGGCATGGGAACATTTGAAGCTCGAGCTTATCGCAAATTTCAAGTGCTTGAAGGCAACAAAACAATAAATGCGTATGCGTTGACATAAAACACAAAACCCCAAACGATAAAAGAAAATAAAGAACATAAGCCTCAAACAGGCCAACAAAAAAACACACACACACACAGCAATTACATTTATATATATATATATAATTATCTAATTATGATTACCCATGATATTAAGGAAAACAGATTGCCAAAATGCCCAATCAAAACGAATGTTGAGTCATTTTTAAGGGGAAACAACTTCCTAAGTCAATCTCTGAGTTGGCCTAGTTCTTTGTAGAGGTGGAAAACTATCGATAGTCCAAACAGTCGATAGACGCAATAATATTAACAAATTTTGGTTGCTTTAAATGACAATAGGAAATCGAATTGAGAAATTGTTTTGATTGTTTAACGATACAAAAATAAAGAATATTTTAAGGCTCTAGCTGAATAGACTTTTTGCAGTTACAAGTGTTTTTTGGTCTGATATTATTGTACTATCGATAGTTCCCCACCTCTAGTTCTTTGCTTAAATCAACTTGTTACTACTTGAAATTGTGATAAAAAAAAAAATTTACCTTTACTATGGCAATTGTAGGGAATTACCACTGTAGGCAATGCTCACTGGGCTCATATCTTTATGGCAAACAAAAAAAAGCGCCATAATTATAAGGTTTATTACCTCATTAACCAGCACAACCAACTGGTTGATAAGATCAACACACACGCGTTGAACTTAAAGGTAAAATGATAAAGTCGTCTGGTTTTGATCATACTTTTGAGAGTAAAAATAATCTTGAAGTTGTTGAAAATATTAGAAGGCTTCATTTAAGACTAGATATCCAAATTATAATTAAATATTAATAGATAAATAAGTAGGCAATGGAATTGTGTATAACCTTATCAAATATATACCAATCAAATACTAATTTAATACAAATATTCCTAACTACTTTTTCGCACACATACAAACAAACACACACACACACAGAAAGAGAAAAAGAGAGAGAGAGAGAGAGAGTAAAGGCAACTTGGTTATGCGATTCTTTGAAGGATTCTCTCTTTCTCTAACTGCAATTCAACTGGTCATATGGACATAATGTGGCAGTTGCACTAATTATGATAAATGCCATGATGGATGGAAGATTCTTCCTTCCTTCTCTAACTCTCCACTACTTCTGTCCCGCTCTGGCACATCACGTAAATAAGCATCATTAAAACCGAAATAACAAAAGCTCAAATCAGTATAAAACATAAAACAACACCAAACAAAGAACAACAAAGACTAACCGCAAAACGAAACCAAAAATAAAAAAAAAAAATATAAAAAAAGGGGAAATAATATACAATAAAACCGAGAAAGAAAAAAAAAAAGCAACACCAAACAAACAATGTCAAAATATCAGAAGCTTGACAGCGCTCTGGCACCCACAACCCATGATGATGATTATTATGATCAGAGTTTTTCACTTTACTCTGATGATAATCAACAACAACAACAACAACAGCAGCAGCAACAGCAGCAGCAACTACAGGATGAGCAATATGATAACAGCAGCAACAGCAGCTATATAAGACTGAATGTGATGGGTGGCAATCGGAATACACACATGCCAAATGGTAATCCCAAATACCACATTAATAACAACAACAACAACAACAACCATATTGGCAACAGCATTGACAGCAACTGTCATGCATCACAAATAGTTCGTACAAATAATCCATATCAGGATCTGGATGAGCATAGCACATGGGAAGTACCGCTTTTGGATAACAGTGAAGACATGGATATAGATCATTTGGTAAGTTTTAGTCTCAATGTGCTAGAAGTCTTTGGTAATGAATGACTAGAGATGTTTAATCTGTTTGAGAGACTCGATCTTAGGCTTTTTTCAGCTTTCCTACAATTTCCAAATTTTCAAAGGCTTTCTGTTTTGAAGTTTGTGAAATGTTTAAACAGAAATTTCTTAGTTCAATAGAAACATAAAATAAATCTTTGGTGATAGTTTTGATAGTTTATTTAAGGAGCACTTTGAACTCACATTTCTAATACAGGAGCGCCCTTTCAAACGACATTATCCAATCAAATCCATTTAAAGATCAGACTTTTAGTGCCAAACAAATTTACTAAGTATTTACATTAGAGGTGGAAAACTATCGATAGTCCAAACAGTCGATAGTCTCAATAACATTAAAAAAGTTGCTTGCTCGATACTACAATAAAAAATAATACTTTTATATGACAAAAAAAAAATTGAATTGAGAAATTGTTTTAATTGTTTTCTTAATAATGTTAAGAGATACAAAAATAAGGAATCTGTTTTATAACGAAATGAACAACTTTTCTTCCTATATTTAAAGGATAAATAAATCCTCGATGGCTAGATGAAAAAGATTTTAAGAACTTAAAGAATTGTGCAGGATGCTTTGTATTTTACATAATCCTCATGATTTTTATATTTATTCGTTTTAGAGTTGTTTTAGCTTAATGTGTGGGTGATTAAGTCTGTGCCCCCTGTGGTATGCAATGAAAATGGGCCAAGCTATTTATATGCACAAGCTCACTCATTTATAGTCATATTTATAAGCAATTTGTGGTTGTTATTTGTTTTTCTTCTTTTTTTTTTTTTTGTTTTTGTGGCCAGCACTCGGAGCATGAGCGAACGGGTGAAGACGGAGGAGGAGGAGAAGGAAGGGGGGGTTCGGGAATGGGCAATGGCGAATGCCGCAGCTCTCAGCCAGGTTTTGGTGCGAACCTCAAAAGCAAATCATCGCAGGAGGCCAAATTAAAAATTCTCCTCGCAATTTCCCTCTGTTGCATATTCATGGTGAGTAACACAGAGACACACAGGACACACACACACACACATACACATGCACACATACACACGCAAACATACACACATACAAACAACGAGATAGAGAGTCGCGAAATTGCCTTGCATGCTTGATTTAATTATGATAAATTTCATCTCGACACCAAAACCAACATCATCTCGGCCAACAACAACAACAACAACAACAACGACAACAACGACAACGACTACAATTTACGGTAACCGCAGATCATTGAATTCCTTGGCGGTTACATTGCCGGAAGCTTAGCCATTATGACAGATGCCGCACATTTAGCCTCGGATTGTATTAGTTTCGTCATCGGTCTGGTTGCAATTTGGTTGGGCGGCCGACCGCCGGATGGACGCATGTCCTTTGGTTACAAACGCTTTGGTAAGTATCCCCAATTACAGTTGACACTATGCTAATGACTCTCTCTCTCTCACTCTTTCTGTGGGCAACTCAACGAGTTAAAGTGGTTAAATGGGCGTTCCATCCCACCTCACACAGTGATTGCATTTGCAATGTTCAAAACACACACCGACTCTATTATCTTGCCCAGTCCTTTAACTTAATCACAATTCTCTTCTTTTTTTTTTCTTTTTGTTTCGCTCACAGAGGTCCTGGGTGCCATGGCCTCCATATTAGGCGTTTGGCTATTAACTGCCATGCTTGTTGTGGTTGCCATCGAACGACTTTTCTCACAAGATTTCGAATTAGATGCCAATGCCATGATGGCCATATCGGGAATCGGTATAGCCATTAATATGGTGTAAGTTTCAATAAATTTAAAGAGAAATGCCTAAAATATTCAATGGAGCAAGCTCGAGGACCAACTACAACTACTTTAGCGCTAAAACTAGTTGGGAATCATAGCGAGATGAGGCAAGAAGCTTTCTTCTTAAGGTTTTCTAAGAGTTTTCTTCAAAGAACTCCTAAGATATGCAATTTTAGAACTAACTAAAAGACCTACAAATGATCTAAGACTTAAAACTGTAATTAAACAAAAATTTACCAATTATTCTATTCTATTTCAATAAAAATAGACTTACACTCAGAGAAAGAAAGGCATAATTTATGATAAACCTCTCTCTAGATAGGCAAATGAGAAAAAAAATGAAAACTCTCTAGGTAGGCAAATAAGAAAAAAAATGAAAACAACAATTTTAATCAAAATTACTCTTTCGTTTGATTTATTGATAGATTATAAATTTTATAATTATTTTTACTCTTTTTTGACATTTGCGAACATCATTTTACAAAAGTAATTTATGCTTCATGGCAAAATCAGCGAAAAGTATTTGGAATAGGGCAAAGAACAAGACAAATTTTATTTGAATTTGATGGCTAATAAGTTCTTACCTTAAACTAGATACGATTTATTCACTTTCCGAGTATCTAGTAGGTAATCTTTACCCCATGAACTCAATAACTTAGGGTATGGAGGAGTCAAAAACAAAAAATTGAAAAACAAATCTCAATATAACTAAAATGTTCGCCTGCCAACTTGATGTCCTACTTACATCTGGGCCATCTTTCTAATATGTGTTCCAATATCCATATTTTGATTCCATTCCCCTCTCTCTTTTTCGCTTTACTTGAATACAATCATCTTGGATTCTCTTATTAGATGGTGATCTAATTTCTTCTTCTTCATAATCAAAATAAGGATATAGAATGACAAATTACTATGTTCCTTCTTTTTTTTTCTTGTCACAGAATGATGTTTGTATTGCACGGATCCTGGTTTATAGGCGGCCATGGTCATGGACACAGTCACAGTCATGGTGGACATGGACACGGACATAGTCACGCCCATGCCAACGCCCATTCCTATACACTAACAACTGGAAATGTTGCTGCAGATGGTGATGCTGGCGGCACTTTAGCAGCAACAGCAACAACACCAACAACAACAGCAGCATCAGCAGGAGCAGGAGCAGCAGAAACAACAGCAACAACAATGCCAAATGGCCATTATGTTGCCATAACAAATGACTCAAAGCCATTTCAACAAATCGGGTAGGTGGACAATAAATGTTATAGAAATCAATTGTTTATATGTTAGCGAGAATGTGTGATGCAGTTGAAAAGTATATAGAATATATTGATTCAAATGAGTCGAATCGGTTGCAATTTTATGGCCTGCGGTTAACGCTCTTTTGAATTTCAAATTAAGAGAGAATAACAACAAATTTGTTCCTTATGCGGTTTTACGCACATTGAGCCATTTGTTTTATTGCATGTAATTTGAATTTAATTTAGTTGATTTGGTTATTGTATTAGCAAGTGAATTTGCTGATTAATGATTTTGTAATTTTTGTTTTTGTGATTTTCTTAAGCCAAACGCAACAACCGCAAACCAAAAAGCTGCAAAGAAAATCCACAGAACAGAATCTAAATCTTCGAGCGGCCATGATTCATGTGATTGGAGATCTAGTTCAGAGCATTGGTGTCTTCTTGGCTGCTGTTCTAATCAAATTTTGTGTAAGTTCAGTTCCCCTCGCCGTCCCTCTTCGCCCCTTTGTCTCTTTGTCTATGTCGTTGAGTGTCTAGACAAGTCAATTAAATAAAATTTTCTCTTCTCTTTGCTAATTCAATTGACTGACCCTTGTGCAGCCGAGTGCCAAGTTTGCCGATCCATTGTGCACACTTCTCTTCTCGGTGATTGTGATTATGACCACAGTGCAGCTGTTCCGGGAGTCCATATCAATACTGCTCGATGCTGTGCCCCGCAATGTTTGCCTAAAAACTCTCGAAAGGGAATTGAAATCGATTGATGGCGTTCGATCGGTTCATCACTTGAATGTTTGGCAACATACCAGCGAATTTAATGTACTCATGGCTCATTTAATTATAGGTGAGCTAATAACGATCAATCAATCAATCAATCAATCGATTGTACACTTAATTTCCTCTTTCCAGACGAAACCCGCTCGGATAGCTCAAGAAGGATACTGCATCAGGCCACCCAATTGGCCTGTAGCGATCGATTCAAAATCAAACATGCCACCATACAAATCGAACATCAATCGAACTCCGTTTCAGTGATCTAACCAAAATTCTAAAGTACCAAAGTCTGTGTGTGTATAGCAATTTTATAAAACGTATTTTAGGCATATTTGTGATTGTATTTGTTAATTTTATGAAATTTTCTAGATAAAAGTAGCCATTAATTTTTGTTGTTAATCAAAGTCCAAGACATTAAGTTTTTTTTAAAAAAAAAAAAAAGAGTTTAATATTAATAGTAATTATTCTAGAAATACATTTATACTTTTTTAAAAATGAAATATAGAGTTTGCCAAAGAGTAGCTATATTATAATTGCCGATTTCTTAGATATTTTGAAGAAAAAACTCAAAGAAAAAATTTAAACGATTGGAAATTTCTTGGAATTGTTTTATTTTTACCTCAAATTTTATGGATTATTTTATTTAAATGAAATTCATAATATCCAAACATTGGGCAATAAACAAGCACTTAAATATACATCGAAAAAACCCTTAAAAATTATATTTTTTTCATATTTAAACCTGAAAATTATCAAAAAATCGTTTAGCAGACACCAAAATTAGAAATGATCATTTAATTAACAATATTATTAGCAAAATATTACAATAATTAATATTAAATTCAATTCACTTAAAGTTCTTCACTTAAGTAAAAGAATTTCAATATATTTTGATGTTACTAGATTTCAAAATGGTTCTTTAAAATATTTAAAAGAATGCTTTTTATGTGGGTTACATTCTTGAAGATTAAACAAAAACAAATTAATTTCATTTCAAAAACAGAAATGAGTCTTTGAAAAAGCATTCCAAAAACTGAAATGAGACTTTGAAAGACCATTCATATAAATACATAGGTCATAAGTTTACTTCCTCTGAAGTAGGATCATATTGCCTGTGGATCGGGCTGGCTCCAAAGACTTTATCGATTCTCTCATTGCCTGCATCTACTTATGAATTGTTCTAGTAAATGGCAAAAAGAAGAATACTGGCGGCATTATTTCGTGCTGGATTCACACAAATAGTCTTTAGCTCAGCTAAAAACAGTTTTTGTTTCAAAAATAATTAGAATTTCAATTAGCCTAAAAAAGAAAATGTAAACATTTTGCGCGTTTATTAAAATGAGGAAAATGGAATGTAAACCGCAGTATCTTACATACATACATACATATTTGGGCAAAAACCAAAAGTTATGCTACTTGCCACTGGGTGTAGAGAGGGGCGTATGGTGGTGGTGGTGGGGCTGGGAGGAGAGTGTTGATGGTGGCAGTAAGTCATATGACTGTGTAATTAATTAGAATTTGCAACATCAGCAAGAAAATCTCCTGCTACTAATACTGTTTTCTGTTGCTTCTCACTGAATGCTGTAATTGATGTCTTTATCTTTTTTGCTTCTACTTTTAATTAGAAAGCAACATTAAGAAGGCTGCAGGTGCAAATCTCTCTCTCCCTTCCCTCTCTCTCTTCGTGTGTGTGTGCGGCCAAAGGCAAAAATTTCATTAAATTTGCAATTTTCATGTTTTTGATTTGTTTGCCAAAGCGTTTACTTAATATTTGTGGGCAGCAAAGCTAATGTTAATTTACTGCGACTAAAATCCAAATCGATTAAGGTCATCAAGTCAATAACATTTATAGTTACAGTTACATTAACGGTTATATTTACATACATAAATATACATACATATATGTACGAGTGTATGCAGATTATGGGCAAATACATACATATGCATATTGTGATATATATATACAGGGTGTCCATTCTACGAATGATGCATGCACTTACATCAAATAATGTTGTCTATGCAGCCCTTTCCTTACAACCTTCTCTTATGGAAACAGTCTGGCAACGCTGCGCTAAAGTTTGGGGTCGGCTCATTTAGGGCTTTCTTTTGTTAATCAAATTACTATTGTTAATCACATAATTTGCTAAATAAATATTATTGCAAGACATATTCCTAAAACTAATAGACAGCAAGACCATTGAACCACATTTTCAGCCATATCTGTCTGAAAACAAAGTCCTTATTAGTTCCCTTATCTTTGATACAAATTTCTAAGGGTTGTCTCTCACATTTTTGATTCCAAGCTGACCGAAAGAGAATATTTCATACAAAATTGTCAAAAATAGTGCCATTTAACAAGATTTTTTTGTATTTAAAAAAAAGTTAGTATAAATGAAGAAAGGAGACTACTTGGCACTATAAAGAAGTATCTAAAAATCTATTGTAAGAACACATAATTTTGAGATCTGTTACATAGTTATCAGGTCTTTATGCTATATACTATCAGAAATTACTCAAAGCAAACGAAAGTTGTAAGGCAAAGCAGATTAAACGAAACCAAGTTAGCCATTCTTTCTTCTTAGTTATAGATTTCACTTCTAGTTTTTATACTTCTTAAACAAACACCCTTTATTTGATTTGGTATATAACATATATTTTAGCAATTTAGGACATAATATTTGCTAACACAAATTGCGCACAAAACTGGATATTTGGTTATACATATATGCATTTATATATGATTTTATATATTTGCATGTATTGGTTAGTCTATGTATATATAATTACCTGGATTGCTAATTGTTGTTTTAATAATTCATTTTGGCCCATTCGATGAAAGCGCTTGGTGAGAGGAAAAGGTGGAGAATGAGAGCGAGCAGGACGAGCGGGACGGGGCAGGGCAGGGTTGGAAAGGCTGCTTGGCAGCAGAAGCCTTGACCATAATTCATCTCTATTCGTACATATTGGACAAACACACAAATCCGATTAGAATATCGCTTGCCAGTCAACACACACACACACACACACACGTACATGCACACGCACACACCAACTCCTGCCCCGTTCGCTGGATTTCAATGAACCGGAAATGAGCAAATCAAGCATGCCACACACACACTCACACTCACACACACACATACACACACGCACGGCAAATATCGCTAACACATGAGTGAAGTCAATTTTAAGCATCTTAATCAACCTTAAGGGGACAGAACAGTCAGACAGGCGGGGTAGTGGTGGGTGAAGGGGGGGGGGAGGGGATAGGGGGTTTCGGTTATTGAGGAATGCCTGTGCATTTGTCAGCTGGTCGGCAGCAGCAGCAACTACTCAAACAATCCTCTTGAGATGTGGCCACAGTTCAATACACTCGGACACGATTAAGTTTATTTATAATTTATGAGAGCATACAAAAAAAACAAAACAAAAAAACAACGAGAGAGTGAGAGAGGTTGAGCCCTACATATCGAAGGAAATTTCCATTTCAGTGCCAAGGATATTGCGTTAAAATGATGAAGCGAGAACCTTATCCTTAACCCATATGTAAAATTACCACATCGCCTGACTGCACCTCAACCGACCCGACTGGGCACTGGCTTAAGCATAAATGCTTAATATTAATAAATCAAGACAGAAAGAGAGATACACAAAGAATTTGCTTGCTTGCTTTAAGCTCTCCTCACAGTTTTAATGAGCCGAACGCACACACACACAACCATTTGGCCTAGTGCTCTAATTAAGAAGGACTTTAAAACTAATTAATAATGGCAAACAACAAAAAAAAAAAAAATGTTTGAAAAAAAAGAAGAAGGTGGAGAGAAAAAAAAACGCGAATTCAGCCAGACACTTCAAATGTAAGCCCATTTTTCAAATGCTTTCGGGCGTGGCACATACTTGAAATGCGCAAATGTAAAATTAATGGCATACTTGACTCTTGATGCTGATTCTGATTCTAATTAGAAATGCATACAACAAAAAATTGCAGCTAAAGCTAAACCGGCAACTGCAACTGCTTAAAAATCAGTACTCCGGCGAGTTCTCGGATTGCACTTAACACTTTTACAGTCAGAGAAAGAGTGAGAGAAAGAGAGAGAGGGAGAGACAGAGACACACGCCGCGTTATAGTAGAAGGATGGAAAAACGAGTAAATTGAAGTGGCCTTTTGCACGTGCCTGGCAGACACTCCAACGAAACAGCAGCCGCCCGTCCGCACTCCATCATATCTCAACGAGAAAAGCTTTCTTTAGTCTCTATAACCTAGTACAAATCATATACGAAATTTATTTCCATCTTTTTTTTTTTTACACTTAACAAATTAGATAAGTTTACAACAATCATTAAGTTCTTTTTTTTTTTTGCTATACAAAGAGTCTGCTATTGTTATGCACTTAATTATATATCGCCTTCGTCTTCTATATTACAACCTGAGTGTTATTTTCCAATCGTGTCTAGCGTATTATAAATATTATCAACTAAAATTGTGCTCATCAGTCCAAATATTAAAAGTTCTTCACATTTGGTTACTTCTCAATAGTTGGAACGCCGAATGGGCGATCTGTAGGGTGAGCCCAATTGTGGATTGCCATAGACAAAGTGCTCATCGGAATCGGATAAGTTGGGCAGTTGTCGACTCGAATTTGGTGAGTCCGTAAAGAGAGCTACAAAGAAAGAGACAGAAAAAGAGATCATTAGATATTGCAGAAATCAATCAATTTAATTTCGCACTTACCATTGTACATTGTTCTGGAATTATTGAAACTGTCGCCTTGGGAATTGTTCAATTTCTTGCTTCTCTTCTGGAACACTAAAAATATAAAAAGCAAAAAAGAAATGGCTATTAGTTGAAGGTTTTAACATTAAGTTATACGCCAATTGGCACGCGCTAAAGCTTTACACGAGGAGGAGCAAGTGGAAGAGGCCGTGGGAGAGGGAGGAGAAATGAAAAATGTGCGAACAAACAAAAAACAGGCAAACAACATTTGCTCGAGTTTTCCTTTCGAGCTTTCTTTCTGGTTTTCTTTCGGCATTTTTGGCAGCAGCAACAAATAATTTAGCTATTAAAATTAGTGTGAAAATTACGTGCGGGCAGAGGGCAAAGTGCTGAATGCTGACCTTGCAGCCAGCAAACTTCTCATTAGCCAGAAATCTTAAGTAATTAGACTAATTTGGTAATTAAGGTAATTTGAGTATGCGCAGAGGCTAGCTAGCTAGCTTGCTGATAAAATGCAAAACACATCTCGACCGCCCCCAGGCACGAACTGTGTGAATAGCTTACAAACAAAATTTACGGGAACATTACCAAAATCGTGTTAAGGACTATATACTTAGTGCGTTTCTATATAAAGTTTTAAAGCTATTAAAATTTGTGGTATTCATTGTGTCCAATTATATCGTTTTTAGGGTCCATAATTAAGACCTTTTCCTTAAAAAGATATTTGATTGTTTATCGGTTTAGATTTTGCTTAAACTAAAATATCCTTATGCTATGCCCAGTTATATTTGAGTGTTTAATCTTTAATGTATTTGCCATACAGAAAAAAACAAGATCTTAGAATATTTTAATTTCATATTTTTCTTTTTTGACGATTTCTTTTTATTAAACTTCTCCTATAATTTTTGTTTCAATAGATTGATTTCGTCTATTTCTTACGAACCCTCAAAAACAAAGAAATATTTGTTCTATAAGGCATAACGCTCGTTTTTTGACATTTTTTAAAGTATTCCAAATTTTGCTTTGAAAATCTATTACTGCGCAGTTTCTTATCTATCAAAAACAAAGAAATATTTCTCTACAAGGCATAACGCTAATTTTTTGACATTTTCCAAAAAAAAAAAAAACACTCCTTAAAGTATTACAAATTTCGCTTTGAAAATTTATTACTGATTTATTTATCTTTTAGTTACTTTTATTTAAATTTAAAAAAATACCCAAGAGAAAATACTTTTCTTTATGCCCTACCAATTGCCAGAGACAAATAACTAAGCTACCCGTTTAAAGTTAAAGAGTAAACAAACGTTCTGACCCAATCAACAACACTTGGAAAAGTATTCCAAGTCAAGGTTAGGTAGTGGCTATAAGTTTTAGTTGGTTTCTTTGGCTAAATTCAATTTACTTTTGCATTGCATTTTTGCCATTTCTCCTTTTACTTTGGCTGGCTGGCTGGCTGGCCTTGATGCCAGATGCCACTTTGGCATTCCTGGCTTCTACCCCACACAGCTGGCCAAAGTTTATGGGCATTGATTGCATTTGAATTACAATTTACACACTGGCATAAAGCCAATGGACCTGTGACATTTTTTTTCCCCTCCCTCCGGTTTTTTCTCCATCTCCTCCGGATGATTATTTATTATTCAGGCTGATTAGCATAGTTTTTGAAAAAAGAGAGAAGGGTGATGGGAGGGGGTATAACCATAATTTCTTAGTTCAACCGCGAGAGCGAAAAGCTAAAGCCAAAGCGTACAAAATCAAAGTTGAAGTCATAAATAAGAAATTCTGTAAACGCTGCTGCCAACCAAAACTGATGATGATAGTGCAAGGACTGACTGGGCCTGTTATCGCTATGGTTGCCCGAAACTTTTTGGTATTCATGCACGAAATGACTAAAAACTTAAAACTAATAGAGAGAGAAGTGTAGGGAAAAGTTGTGCGTGGGGCTCCTTTTTAGATATCCCTTTCCGACTTCAGCTTCGGGCTACTGGCTGGCTGGCTGGCTGGCTGGCCTGCTCATCCTCGGTTTGCTGTAGTGCGCTTTCAAAATTATTAATTAAACTTACCCTCAGAGTTGACTAACTTGACGTCTTGCGTTTGGAAAAAGGACATGTACACTGCAAAGAAAAAAAAAAGAAAACGAGAGGCAAGCGAGTGAGAGAATGAATAACAAAAGTTGTTTTTTTTTTTTATATATTAATTCTATACTCATGGCTCTGGCAATTAATCAAGATGCAATAGTCTGTGTCTGTGTCTGTGTCTGTCGTTGCTATTGCAATTGCTCCTCGGGCCATTTGAGGTTGGCATTGGGAGAGAAGCTTTTGGGTTAACCCTTTAAACTTGTGGCTTGGTTTTGCTGTTTTGAGATTGGGGGGGCTTAGGTTTGCGGTTCGGTTTTAGGGTTGAGGTTGCTGGCACGTAGCAAAACAAAACTTCTTATCAGTTTGCGGTTGGCCAAGTGAACAAGGTAAACAACGTTGCTTGGCCACTTTTCTTAGCCTTCATTTTTTATTGGGTGTAAAGTGTTTTCTACCTTATTCTCATTTTTTTGTTGCAGGAACCGATAACACAACAGCAACAACCGAAACCAACTAACTACATTGAGTTCTAACAAAAAAAAAAAAGAAGATGTACAGAGTAAGGTCGAGAGAGAGGGTTGAAGGGAAAACGAAAACGACGAAAACTTTTCCACAACTATGGCAAAAGGAAGTTTCAGCCAGCGAGTGAGTGAGTGAGAGAGAATTCAGCAGAGCAACTGAGTTGTTGGCTGCTGCGTGTAAAAATGCAAGAAAATGGCTCGAAAGTTTAACGAAGCGGCGTTGTCCTTACCAAAACGCAGGTCGCATGAAGCGTTACTAAAAAGGTCGACTCGCTGCCATTGCTGCTTGCCTGTGTGTCAAAGGATAACGCAGCAAGGATGATGATGCCAAACGAAAAGGGGTCGCTGATTAAAAATTCATGGAATTTGCGATTAACTGCAAAACAGGAAAAGCAAAAGCAAATCTCTCTCTCTCTTTCTCTCTCCTTCTCTGTGAGAGGGTCGCGCCAGCTCTCTCTTTATGATTTATGTCCTTTTTTTTGCGTAAATTATTTAAATAGAATATGGAAATATGCCATTACTTACCCCATATCGAAATGATCACTACGACGGCTGTGGTTAGAACGAAGCCAATATTCTCCAGGATGCGATAGAACAAGGATCCAGCATAAGAACGTCCAGAGCACTTCTGAGACAACATTGTGTTGCCCACAATGGGTATCTAGAATGGAAATAAGTGAGTTAATGAGAATAAGTATTTCAAGAAAAAGTGCTGCTTAGGGGTCACTCTGAATTGTAGTGTTGAACAACGTTTGTTAGAAAGTGCGAAAACGAAATTTAAAGTAAAACTTTAAAAATTTCAATAAAAACTCAACTTGTTGACAAAGTGCTGCCCATAAATAACCATTTAATGGGTCACACCAAATTGTAGTGTTGGATAACAAGCGCTGTTAAAAGCTAGCAAAATTTAAGGGTCAGACAAAGCTTAAATCAGCTGCTGACCAAATGAAGAAAAGGACAAGTAAGATCGACTTAGGCATGAGAATTTATTGACATGATGCATGAGAGTTTGAGAGTGTGTCCCTGTCTCTCTGTGTGTGTGTGTGGTTAGCATATGAAACAATGGCCGCCACACGTATATGGAACAGACTCACATACTTAACGACTTTTGGACTTGTTTATGTGAAATCCTGAAACTGGCCAAAAACCAACCTTGCTCTCCTCCATCTCCGCCCGATTTCTCTCCGGCGATCTCTTTTGGTAGCGAAATTTATGCAATTTGGGCAGACAACTTGGACTTGGGGAAAAGGTTAAGCAAGATATATGTATGTACGACAACAACTGCAACTACAGCAGCAATTGCAATTGCAACTACAATTGCGTTGACCATTCTGCCAGCAATGGGTGGCTGGGTGGTTGAGAGACGGACGAGCGGACGGTCGGACGGTCGGACGTTTGTGCGGTGGATGGGTACATAAACGAAACTCAATTTATACGATTCCGTTGGTTGCAATTTTTATTTCTGTTGCCCGCTTTTAATGCTGCAGCGAACAAGACGAAGCGGCAACACAGGAAGTTTGAGTGCAGCAAAAGCAGCAGCAGGAAACGTGCCGGGTGAAACTTTTTGTGGAAAACAACAACAACCAACAGCAACAACAAATTGATACGCGCAGCGGCAACTGCTATCAGTATGTTGTGTATGTTTGCTTTATCTAATGGCATCAGCAGCAGGTGTAACCCCAGCCAAACAACCAAACAACCGACCAACCAGCCAGCCCGCCAGCCCGCCAGCCAGCCAACCTTCAAATGAAAAATGGGAAACGTTTCCCCGCTCCACCCACCAGCTCACCCACATTTATATTTACATTTGCGCTTTTTGTTGCTGAAATTGAAATTGAACAACAACAACTAGGAAGAGGGAGAGGGGAGCTCTAAAGAAGGAATTTGTTACAAATGTTTAACTAGTTGGTTAAATCTCCTAAGTCTTACCTCAATATGTTGTTCCGTTTCTATTGATTCCACCAAGACAAAGAATTGCTCATCCAGGGGAAAATCGGCAAGAAAAACCAAACGATATTTACTTAGACCATGGCCATGCTCAATGAATTCCACATCAAAGTATTTTGTATCCGATGGTTTGACCTGAAAATAATACATATATATATGGTAAATAAAAATAAATTATAAGCTGGGCAAAATACAAATACAAAAATTATATAATTATTTTCTCATTTTGCATAAAGCTTGAAAGAAAATTCAATAAGCGCGCTCATTAGCATTAAATTGCAGTTGACTGAGGTCGCTAAAATGGGCGAACAGCGACGGGGCGGGACAGGTTGGGACGGTGCCGTGTTGGGTCTATGGAGTTCCGGCCGTATTGTACAACTGTGTGGCAACATTTGCATTCTCGCATAACCAAATGTATTCTCATATTTGTGTGCGTGTTGGAAAGTCTCAACAAATTGCAAGCTGCAAATTCAATTTAATTAAAATAGATGTACATATAAATGTGAATGTCACACACACACACACACACATAAGCACGCACATAACCACCACCCCCACCCCCACCCCCACTCATTCGAAAAACCAAACATCATCATGACATTATCAAGCACTTGACAAATATTTCATTTTGCATTGCGGCTTGTTTTTACGCATTTTTGATTTTCTTCCTCAATTTCCCCAGCAAATTGCCAAAAATTTCTTCATTTTATATTTATCACCTTTCATTCTCTCTCTCTCTCCCCCCTTCCTCTCTTTGAAAAAATGATGCTGCAAAACCTAAAGAAAATTCAATTTTAATAAAAAACATTCATGTAATAAAATATTAAACTTGCAAAAAAAAAAAAAAACAAAAAATGGCATATCCGGTAATTTTTCATTTGGCAAATTAATACAAAACAAGTGGAAACTTAAATGGGATACCCTTCGAATGAAGGAAAGCATAGAGAAAATATGTCCAAATATGGCAAGAAATAAAACAGAAAAATAGTAGACATTCAAATTTTTGCCGTTAATACTTAGTTCGTAATAGTTGGAAATATTTAGTCATGGATGGGAAATGAATAAATTCATAGCAAAGTATTTGTGGTAAAGAATAGTCAGAGTTGGCGAAGTTTGTAAAGGGCTAAAAACCTTTTTTAGAACCCCTAATGGGAAAAAAGATATATTTATATTATTTATGCCTCTTTTTATGCCTGAAACGTACATGGAGCATATAGACTATAACCCGAAAGATGATGAACTATCATTGATCAAGTTAAAGTCAGGGGAAACCCTGATGAAAGACCGAAACAGTTTTGACGTGCAAATCAGAATTGAATATAGGAGCAAAAGATCAATCGAGCCATCTAGTTCCGAGCTAGTTTCTTCCAAAGTTTCTCTCAGGATAACTGGTGCATTTTAATGTTATATAAAATAATCTGAAATTAGGGTTGAAAAGATCTAAGCCTATTCTCAAACTTTAAATGGGTAAGAACCTTAAAGGTTATGATGTGTAATGTGCCCAGTGGACCACTTTTGGTAAGCAAAACTGGCGGTCTGGAATGATTAGCTCTATTTTATTGCGTATTCTTAAAGCGTCATCATGCCTTAGCTGAGTGTGGAGAAAGAAAATGTGCTCAGGAATAAAGCAATCCCTAAAATCATAAAAGTATATATATATATACATACATCGACAATCTTTCTTTAAGTATACTATCTTTAATTCTCTCTGTCTTGTGAAATTCCTGATTTTCCATTGGTATTTTGGCACTAAGCACTGATTGGATTATTGGTTTGGTTTGGGTTTTGTAGCAAAAAAAAGTCCCCCTTTTTTTTCTATCTAGTCTAGATCAAACTAAAACTGAAAAATGGCGGATAAATATATATCAAAAGGAGAAGAGTCCAACTGTAAATGTGGTGCAACTCTTTTGCAAGTGACCAATAATTGCTTCTGCCATTCAGTTTCATGGTATTCAATCTTTCAACGCATCTAAAGACGTAGTTTGTCATATAATGTCACCCATTTTGTGTGTTTTCACATAATTGAGTGTTATAGAGAATTTATTGTTACCAAAACCGAGTCATTACAGGGTATTCGCCTTCAGAATATGATCAGATTAGTCTAAAGCTTAAGAAGCCGCACTTTCTTCATGGAAAACACAAATTAATATTCCCTAGAATCTGAGAAAAACAAATCATTTGTTAAATTTTGATTAAAAATCGTATGACTACAGCTCAAAAAAAGTTCCTAAAATAACCAAATCTTTAAGCAATTACCAATGATTCCATTTCCACTCTATAAGCATTCAATGGCTGGCAAGAAAATAATTATAGCTTAGCCGACTGATTGATCAATATCCTATACATAACGCTCCAAAGCTATTGGAGGATGCCATGAAGTTTGTTTCATTTCTATCAACAATTTAAAATAAACTGCAGCAGCCAAGAGATGTGCAGAAATATTGTGAAAACTTGGGGGAAAAACTTTTTATTGTTAGGACGCGGCATGTCATGCAAGCGGAAAAGTTTATACAAGCAAAAGAAGAAAGAGAAAAAGAAGAAGATTTAGGTCAAATGGAAAACACATTGAATTAGAGGGGAGTTTTGCTTAACATGGCATATAATCTTGGAGATGGAATACCCAAATATACCCGAATTTCTTACCCTAACGATTCTAGATGAATGGAAAAATAAGTTATTATTATTTTTGTAACGGAAGTGACCAGGGAGCAACTTTGCTGACATCCGAACAAGTTGACGCACACCAGCACACACACACACACACACACACACACACACATACACACTCATACACATCGCATGTGTATCGTATATAATTATTAATATGTAATAATAAATACTTGAAAAAAACATCAACATTATTAATAAACGGAAGTGCCAGCATATCAATACAATAAGAACAACAATAGCAGCAGCAACACAACAACAACAACGACAACGACAAAAAAAAAAAATTAAAAACAATACTTATTAGTCCATTGATAATACACAAACACACCCACACACACACACACACCAACAAAGAGAACGAGTGAAGCAATATTTAATAATTAATTTAAAAATTATGCAGACCAATGCATTTTTATATTAATTTTACACACCAACACAAACACGAACACAAACACATCCACAGCAAAGAATATGCTTATGGAGCGATATACACTATGAACATATATATGTTATATATATCGACTTGTTTGTCAGTTGTGGAAAATTGTTTAACTAAAGTACACACATAAAAATGACAGGCAGAAGTTTTTCATCAGCAAAGTTTAAAAACAAAACTTAAGGATAAGGGAATGATAATCGGAAAAGCCATAGCTTCTATACCCTATATAGTCACTCAACGACGATGTAGCGACAATTATCAAAACAAAGTTTCATTCTTAAGTGGTAATAAAAATGTTTGATAGTAAATGAAAAGTTTTGGCTTTTTTTTGGGTGTTCCTCCTTGTTGAAGGGGAATATCTAAGGTAACAGTCGATCAATTCCCCTAAACGACTTATAAACTGAATGAAATAAACTTATTAAAAAAAGATAAGCTAAACCAATACGTAAGGACTTTATGATAATTTGCATATAGAACTTCTTTTTCAAGAGGATCTACTCCTAACAGGTTTAGGTTTTAACTATCTAAAACAGAACAAACAAATTTTGTTTCCCATAGAGAACTTTCCCCATATGACCCCTTCTTCTTCCAACTCTTTTATTTAACAGAGTTAACAATTTTCTGTGAAAAATTTTTAAGCTAAAATCTAGAAAACTGCACTTAAGGGATTACTATGAACAGCCAATTTACGGCTTATGTACGCTGGATTCTAATCGATTCTCTTTCTCTCTCTCTCGGATATATTCGGTGGTTTCCCCCCTCTCTCTCTCTCTCTCTCTCTCTCTGTCTCTCTGTGCTCTCTGCTTTGCTTCAATGTGTTCAGTCGTCAATAAAACGCTCAATTGCACAAATAACAATCATCAGTGACAGCTTTTGGCATGAAGGAAAACAATGAGAGCGACATTCAGTGAGAATGATCCCCTACACTTGGTTAGACTGACATTTAAATTAAAGTAACAATGCGAAATTCTTGAGGGAGGGGGAGAAAGCAATCTAAATTATCAGCCATATTTCAAATGGCCACTTAACTGTAATTAGAGTTGCAAAAATGCGGCTAATATATATATATACATATCTATATTTTTTTTTTTTTTTTTTTTGCATTTTTTACTTAAAAAAAAAAAAAAATGAAAGCAAATAATGCCTCAAGCTAGCCGGAAGTTGGAGGGGAAGTCATGGAAAATTGCTGTCATTTTGCATTTTTCAAGAACGAACTTCTTGCCTCCATTCTCGAATCACATTTTGTCTCTCTCTCTCTCTCTCTCTCTCTGTCTGTCTGTCTCACTTGCTCTCTTTCTTTCTTTAGCTGCAATGTCTTGGGGCAGCATTGACATTGCAAGGCTGCTGCTGCTGCTGCTGGTTACTGGTTGCGGCTGCGGCTGCGGTTGCTTCAGCTACTACTTGCGGCATTTCTTGCGGCAACAACAATGGAAACAATGGCTGGCCGACTGGTATGGCTGGGCTGGGCTGGGCTGGGCTGGGCTGGGCTGGGCTGACTGGTTGAATGTCTGACTGGCACGAACTTTTGAATTCATAGACTACTCTATCTCTCTCTCTCTCTCTCTGTCTCTGTGACTCTCTGGCAATGTCCTTGTGTCCATCTGGTTGACAGAAGAGCACTCTCATCGCTTGTGTTGTACATAATATTGTACTTTGGTTGAAAAAGAAGAAGCCGCCACTGGCACTGGCACTGGCACTGGCACTGGCACTGGCACTGGCAGTGGAAGAGGCGAACATTGTAAAGCAATTTCCTGTATTTTATTACCACATAAAATGCGAATTCTGCTTCTTGTTCGCCTACAGTGCTCGTTGGCTCAGTGGTTCTTCGCATGATTGTTCATCAAATAAGTGGCAGACAAATGTGAGGATTTAAATGAAATTCCCAAAAGAGATTTGCTAAGACTTGCTTACCTGCAATTTGGCCAGTGCCTTATCCAATCCACTGATATGCAACTCCTGTGGCTTCATATCATTCACTTGAACTATGTCTGGTTTCACTTTAACGCCCGGCACCAATTTCAACGACATCTTATCCAAAATGCCATTGGGCATCACAGCCTCTAGCTCCAGATAGACATCGTTGATTTTAACAACGCCGAGCAGTTCATTGAAACTGGCTAATAGCTCCAACTTGCACACATATCGACTCGTCTGACTATCAAAGCCAGGCAAAACCTTGTACAATTTCAATAACTGTTTACCCAAAGCATCCTTGGCTGTCAAACGACAAGTGAAGGCATCAACGGGTAGAGTATTATCCAATTGACTCAAGCACTTGGAAATGTTGTGGGAAACCTAAGCGGAGAACAATAAACAAATTAGCACATTTTGGCAACAATTTATCGAAACATTTCAGACTTACCAGATTAGTGTGCTTATCGGTTTGTATGTGATTACGCAGCACCAATTGAGCCTTATAGTCCATGCCACTGAATATGTCCAGGGATTTGAGGAAGACAATCTGTAATCAAATTATAATCAAATTATAATTTACGCCTCTACAAAAAAAACAACAAAGAAACTTACTGCATCTGATTCTCGCACTTCAGCATCATATTTGATATAGGCACCCGGATGACTCTCATAGCCGCTGGTTATAATAATTTTCTCTCCGGGCTTATGGCGATGGTTCAAAACGCGAGCAATGCCTGCAATAGAGAGAGAGAGAGAGAGAGAGACAACAACAAAAGTTATTAATATTTAATGCCATTTAGTATGCCTCACTGAATTGTTTTTTTTTTTCACTCACTTTCTCAAATGCCGCCCGCTTTGAATAGTTAATTATGAGAATTTTTGGACTTAGAAGTTGCTGCTCTAAGCGTTCACTTTTCAACCAAAAATATATAGTAAATATATACACAAAAGTCAATGTGCTTATTATTACATACAATTATTTAATTAATTTATTCCACAACAACATGTCATGGCACTTGAGGGCAGAGAAAATAATAATGATTGGATGCCTCTCAATTATTATTCATTGTTCCAAAATGAATTAATTTTAAAGCAACAATCTATCCAATGCAGCAAGAATAAAGGCAACGACAGCAGCAGCATCAGCAGCAGCAACAGCAATAAGCCAGCTAATTGTTTTGGGAATTTTCTTGTTTAGGTTGACACACAAAACGGCTTTGATTTTCCACTTTTGCTTTGCTTTCTATACCAATAATAATAATAATAACAACAATAACTAAAATAACTGAAACTTGAATCTAAAACTAATCTTCCAGCTGTGCGAAGGACATTGGCTGCTGCTGCTGCTGCTGTTGCTGCTGTTGCGTATAAATTGCTTGGGGACTTCATCTTGTGTCGTGCAACAGCAACAGCAACAGCATAGACTGAGGCCACAAATCAATAATCTGTATATAACAAACATTTCAAATACATTATTATTTAAAAACAAGAAGTTTGAGTAACTTTAGAACATAGAATGGTAATTATGGGTCATGGTTGCTTTTGGCCTGATTTAAACTTTAAACATGAAAGTTCAAATGTTAAGCCTAGGAAAAACACAATCCAAGAAGATATAGCAAACGAAAATCGTATAAAACATGGCATAATGGCATGTTACTCTTTTTGGTGTCGCTGTTTGCTATTTGCCGTTTGTCGCCCCGTGTGTGTGTGTCTCCGTGTGTGTGTGTGTTTGTGTCTCCTCGAATGTTTATTTGCCTTACGTGCAGCGACGTGAAAAGTGTGAAAAATTGTTTTCTTTTCTCCGCTTCCCATTTTTTTTTTTGCTCCCTCTCTTTCATTTTTATTTTTTTCTTTTTTGGTGTAAGGATTTCTCCTTATGCTTTTTTATGAATAATGTATTACGCTTAGCTGCTGCCGCTGCGTTCTTTTTTTTTTTTCTCTTTTTCTATCTCTTCTGTTGGGTTTATTTCGCAATTGCTCAACTTGCAAATATGAAACGCTTCTTCTTCGTTTTGTTCGTGAAAGCAGCGCAAATAAGTATGCTATAAATGTTCAACTTGTTAACAGTAAATAAATCTCTTACAGTGGATATTGACTAAAATGCATTAAAAATAAAAGAAAATGCGCCATTTCTTTATCAATATGCACTTTAAATAAACCCACATGTAACCTCTTTTGGGGCAAGGCTTTTCCTTTTTCCCCAGGGGTGGATTATGGTCAATGGGGACACTGACTTTACTGACAATTTTCCACAAGCCTGAAGCAGATCCAGAATAGAAGTGGAAAACTATCGATAGTCGACAGTTGAAATAGCATTTAAGACATTGTCGTACAAAAAAAAACAAACACACTTCTAAAGCCTATTCAACTAAATCCCTAAAATATACCATCAATTTCTTATTGTAAATGCTATTGGGGCTATCGACTGTTTGAACTATCGATAATTTTTCACCTCTAATTTAGAATGTCATTTTTTTACTCCTAATCTATTTTCCCATTTCTAACCTTTAAAATGAAATCTTTTTTTGTATAAACTGTTTAACAACTGTTTGAATAGAATTACCCCAAATTAAAATCAATTATCTCCTCCCTTTCATAATTCACCTGCTTACTTCCCATTCCCTTGGAATATTCCGTCCCTGCTTTAACCTCTCTCAACTCTCTCCCAATTAAGCGTTTTCAGTAAAATTGAAAGCAAAGGTAATTAATGCAAAATTATGACCACTGAATTGACGCTGTAAACACAAAACTGTGTTGCGTTGCCTTTGTTGCCTTTCATTGTTGTTTGTACAGGCTTCCAAAAATCAGCCTAATTGGGTTATCAATAAATCGCATGTAAAATATATAGTCCTATTTACACGATTTGTATGCATGAAATGTGCAAACAACACTTTTCTCTCTACTTTTTCCACACACACACACACACACAATGGTCATTGCAGTGTGCAGTCCAGTCCAGCAGATTTGAATGAAGTAAAGCGCATAAATTTGCATGAATTGAAAATTGGGCATTCAAAAACTACATCAAAATTTCCACTAAAGCATTATTTGCTCATAAAATTAGCACACTACAAAAATGTACTCTAATCAAATTAATCTATTCAATCGACACAAAAAAAAAAAAAACAAAAAAACAAAATAAGTGCCACATAGAAACGATGACGGGTGACGAGGGGGGATAGAGAGGATGGGAACAAAGTAACCTTGCTGACAAAAAACTACTCACCTGTGTTTTTATTAATCGTCACAATCTGCTCATTGGAGCTGCTCCAAATCGATGATAATGTTAGCGGTGAATCGAAGCAAATGATGTCACCCACAGAGAAAATTGTCTATAGGGAGATAAAAAAAAAAAGAAAAAAAAAATGAAAAAGAAGCTGAATTAGAGATAAAAGTAACACGGGGCAGAGAGAAGGTCGAATGCAATCGAACATTGGAGAGACTTAGTAATGAAAAGATTACACTGCGCTACAAACTTAAGCAACAAAATGGCTTATTAACATTAAGCAGGTCAGTAGAATTTAAGAAATTAAGTTTTTGTGAATTCATTAAATGCAACTAGAAACTTTCCAAAATTAATTACAACTTCGGTTTTAATTATATCAATTTGAGGTTTTAAAACTGTTTTTAAAGCTTGTTTAACTCGATTTCCCCCGATTAAAATGACAAATTGAATGGTAAACTAAATTTTAATACAGATGTCTTATAAAGAATTTTGACAAGTAAAGAAATCATTGTTATTTTGTAGTTTTTTTTACAGATTCTGTAATTCTTAGAAAAATGATACTCATATTAATAGAAACTTTGCTGGGAATTCTCTGAAAAATTTTCCATCGAACACACGATTGCGTAGTTAAGGTGGAAAATGTTGAAATTTTGAGCACAACAAATCTTATAAGAATTGTTAGCTTAATATTCAAAGTTTTCTTATGTAGCGCTGTGTTATTTATACATAGAACGTGTCTCAACTCAAATCCAACATCATCAGCGGGAGGGCGGTCATATTAAACATGACGGAGACAAGTGTCAATGCTGTTGATATTGCTTGGTTTGGGTTGAGTTGAGTTGAATTGGGTTGGGTTGGGTTGGGTTGGGTTGGGGGGTTAAGTTTTGGGATGCAATCTGCTGACAGTTTGGACATAGAATACACACACACCCACACACACACACACAGAGACATCTACAAACACATGCATACACTCTCACACATGCATGTTTTGGTTGTCGCCTGAGTGCTCAGCAATACAGCAATAACAACAACAACAACAACAACAACAACACAAAAACTCACCTTAGTGGGGTAAATATGCTGTGACTCAGACACTGACAGTTTGATATAATCCTCAGCATATTTAACTCCGGTTGTATCCTTTAAACTGATGGCCATCATGTTGTTCGTCTCACGTTGCAAATTCAACTAGATAAGCAAAATAATAGAGTAAAATAGAATTCTCACATTAGACAAATACGATTATATGTACATACATATATATATACACGACACAAAGAGATGCCATGTTAAGTTGCTATTGAAATTTATTTAATTAAATTTTAGAATTATTTTGTTGTTTGGCAAACGTATGATGGATAAATCCCCACCTCGAGTCGGTCGGTTTGGGTCCTTTAATTCTTGGTTAATGGATGGGTTAGACCACACACACACACACACATCCTTGTACAAGGTGAAGCCACTTTAACTAGTTCCAAGTGTTTCGAGTCTTAGTTCGTTCTCTGTTTTGTGGTCTGCGGTATGGTCAGTGGGCAGCTGCAGCTTTTAAGAGAAGAGAAGGCCGCCCGAAAAACAAAAAAAAAGTGCTTCTGCTTTTGCTGCTGCTTCCTGTTTCCGTCTTGCCCATGTGCAACATGGCATTTTTATGCGGGGGCAACACACACACACACACGCACACAAAACAGAAAGAAAGAAAGGCAAGTGGCCAAGCCAACAGTCAGACGGACAGACAACGTGAAACTGAGATTCTCCCTTCTCTGCTTCTTTTTTTTTTGCCTGGTTTTTTGATTTTGTTAACAACAGCAGCCTCAGGTGCTTGACGTCAGTACATTAAAATGCAGCTGCTCTCATTGTTAGGAGCATAAAATTGAAATAAGTTTGAAGCCACCACAAAAAAAAAAAAAGGGGACAAAAAATCTAAGCTTAAACTTAAACTTGGCATTTTGAATAAATGTATAAAGAGAAATGGACAAACATAAACCACAAAAACTCTTTAGCAAATATGACAAGCGCAAAAGTTTTTCGGTCGTTGGTCATTTGCCGCAGTATTTTGGGCAGGACCAAAAATGGCAACGACAACGACAACGACTACTCACCGCAATTGTCAGATTATTGCCAATCTGGGCATCGACCACATCCTTGGTGGCCAAATCGTAGCGCAAGCCATTCACATCCTCAATATAGTGAGAGAACTCATTCCCCAGATTATCATGTAGCGAGACTTTGAATGCCACATTCATGCCGCGTGGTATTTTATGTTCCAGCTTTTTCAATTTGATATTTGGCAATAAAGTGACCAAAATATATTGTACATTCTTCACTTCAATGCCAATGAGCAGTGTTTGGTCAACGGTTTTGGCCTAGATATGGGGGCAAAAAAAAAAAAAACGGATAAAAGTGAAATGCAATTTCAAACTAAGCCGCTTTTTGGGGCACACTCTCTCACAATTATCAGATCACGGCCGAGGGAATCCTTTGTGTGGACAATGCCATCTGGCGTTACGCTCACAATGCCACTACTCTGGCCATCTAGCTTATAGACCGCATCATCCATATTACATTTCAACTGGAGTGTGCTACGCGGTGCGGCCAAAATCGAGTCCATTTTTGTGTGCTTGGGTGCCACCAATTCCAGTGTTTTGATTACTACCAAATGATAAAAAAAAAAAACGTTTTCAATTTTGCGATTTCATTGTTGTTCCATGCCATTCATTGGCTCTCTCTCTCAACTATCCCAACTTACCAATTAGCTCGACACTGGCTGTTGGCAGTTTTGTTCCATCAGCTAAACGCACAGAAGCTGTAATGGTTACCTTGCCAGGATTTAGGGCTCTTATGCGCACTGAAATCAAATCACTATTCTGGTACTCAATGCCTGCAAATAAAACATATTAAAAAGAGATTAAGAAAGGTATTAGAAACCAACTTTATATATGTACATCAATGTAAAATGAATCAAAGTAAAGCAATACAGATTCACTATTCGGAATACCTAATTAGAAACACGTTCTGTTCCACATTTATAGGGATCACTTAAAGGATACTTTTTATTTACTTTAGCAAACTGCAGCAAATTTTTGTGTACTTTAAATATTTTGCAAATATTTTACAATTTCATCAGCCTGATGTGGTTTATTTGCTGCGGAATCTAACAATTTGGGATATATTAATAGGGCCACTTAAAAACATTTTTCCCTTTAAAGGGAAACAATGACTTCATTCATATAATTAAAGAGAAAATTAGTTGACAATGGCTTAGTTTGAATTCATTGAAACTATTTTGATCCATTTGCATACCAAATTATGAAGATTTGTAAAAGGTTTTTCACTGGCGTTGACCCAATCTAACATTATGGTATTCTTAAACTGCTTTAAGGTTTAAAAAAATTGTAAGAAAACTGTTTAAAAGCTGCTACATAAAGTAGAAAATATGAAGTGTTCCTTTTGCTGTGGGACAGACTGTTTTGTTAATCAATTTTTACAAACTTATCATTCTAATTTTGTACGTTCCGTATCTGTTCCTGCACTGGAACTCAACTGTGCAAGCTCATCGAAGAACACTTTTTTTTTGTTTACAATTATTCTGCGTGACTTTTGGTGGGCTTTGTGCTAAGGAAAACTGAAAGCAACAATGCCGTATCGAAGCACGCTTTGCACGCCACAGCACACACACTAATCCAATGAATTCTCACCTGCTTCTGTGAAAACATTGAAGATCTCCACCAATTCGGGCTGGCTGACTGTCCAAGTGATTTGCATATTCTGCAGAGTGCCCAGGACCATGGGTGAGAGATCCGGCAAGCCCCATAGAGTGGCTGGCATGACGGCTCCTCTGCGTATGCGGACCAAAGGAGTGCGTATTTGAACAGCTTTCAGAGCCACAACATGAACTTCCACAGTATCCTGGGAAACAACTTCATCCTGATTAGTAATGGGATTCCTTAAAAGGCACTTGCCAGTAATTTGAGTAGCTCCCAGTCGATGAGCTGTCACAATGGCTGAACTCATGGCTAAAAAGAAGAAGAAAATAAGTTCCAATTGTGCATAGAGGCCGTTCGTCTAATACTACTTACTGGCTACTTTCTCCTTATCCACCTGGTAGACAATATTTGTGTTGGGCTGTGGACCACCTTGATAATAGATTTGTATACTCGATCCAACCACCAGAGTGGAATCTCTGGGATAGAGGCGTAAGGGAGCAAAGACCTGAACATTAAGCGGTTCACTGGATACTTGCTGTTCCCCCACTCCTGCCTGGAATACAATCTTGGTCTCGCCAATATTATTGCCAGTGATCAAGTAACGCAACACACCCGGTCCAAGATTCTTTTGCGCCAGCTGATCGTCCAGACGTACACTCAAAATGTTGGGATCGACAATCAACTGACTTAGCTCATAGATGGCCAACTGGTTGTAATTGATATCCAAGAGATTGTCATTGGTATCAAAAAGCTTCACAATTGCCTCTATGGTATTGGTACGCTCCACACGATCCATGCCCAGAACACTAATGGCTCCAATGCCCACCACAGAGATGGATAAATGAGAAGGATCATTCATCAAACAGCGATCGGTGAGCTCCAGACGAGCATGACCCAAACGTAGAGGGGTCAATAGCAATTGTTGCGACTTCTCGTCATGTTGCACCTGAACAATGCCCGTCTCGGAGAGCTCCAGTTGAAGAAAACCACTGCCCTGGGCAATGGGCAAACGGTGGACATGCGAGTTAGCCAAATAGATGCTAACATGCTGAGGTAACATGGTGTTATTCACCGTATGGAAACGAATCTCATTCTCAATTAGGGGAGTGCTTACTGCTCCAGTTTTTGGCTGCAAAAGAAGATCCAGCTCAAGTTAAAACATTCTCTCTCTATCACTCTCTTAGCTTACATTCTTCACACCGAAGGGAGGACGCTCTGCATAGATATCCTGCTGGGCCAGCTGTTTGTCATTATAGCGCGTAACAGTTCCTTTAATGCGAAAATTATTAGCCACTTCATTCATGGTGAGTATGAGTATATCCCGGGCTGGCAAGCTGATCCCCTGATAATGCTCCACTTCGGCCACTTGACGATGTGGTATATTATCCACATGATAACGCTCCTCCCCAGCAGCAAACTCCCATTCCAGCCACAGGGAACTGATGTTCATTAGTTTGCGATTTTTCACATCTTGCACTTCAATTTCGATGTCAAACTGATTCTTCTGCTGCTCATTTAGATAGAGCAGCGAATGGGAGGCCGAATGAGAAGCCAAGTCTAGAGGACATGACTGTCTCAACTGCTGGCGAGCATAGAGCTTAAGGAAACGCGGTCGCACACAATGCACTTTGGTTGTCACATGAGCCTTAAAGGCGGCAAAATTCGCAGTGCTTAGAGAATTGAAGACTCGATAGGTAAACTCAGTTTCTCCCAATTCTCGGCATAGAATGTTAAAGGCCGTAATCTCATTTTGTGTATCAAATTCAATTTCGGAGACTTGAATCACCTTGCTATTAAAATTGATGGATTTGGTGAGCTCAGCTTCCAGGGTAAAAATACGCTGTGGTCCATTGGCATAGATGACATGGCGGGAGGAGCCGACGGGTAAAACAAGTTCATTCTCCACCGGATTGAGTACAACTAAAGGCTCATAGACATGTATATCGACGGAATCGTGAAGAAGTTTCTCTTGATAGATGTAAGAGACTCGCAGCTGGGTAGTGCCCACAGCATTTGCCTTCAAACGCAGCACATGACAAGCATCTGGGGCCAACTCGGGCACATTATCTCCCTCATTGCTCTCCAGTAGTAAGGGATGACTGAGATCCAATTGGAAATTAAGATTATCACATTTTGTATATGGCACATCTAAATCTTTCACAGAAGTATACAGAGCTATGTGCACCCACACATAATCTCGGAGAGCCGTTTCAAAGTTATATTCCTTGATGACCAGACGCTGCGGTGGCAAAAAATAGACATGAGCCGTACGGGCCACATTCTGATTCTTAGCCAAAGCAACTTT
This sequence comes from Drosophila nebulosa, assembly GCA_024703675.1. Taxonomy (NCBI): domain Eukaryota; kingdom Metazoa; phylum Arthropoda; class Insecta; order Diptera; family Drosophilidae; genus Drosophila; species Drosophila nebulosa. The sequence goes on along the minus strand of CM045725.1, from coordinate 5,964,656 downwards.
GACTGTGGTGTGAGATTGGCCGCGTTCATCGAGACGTCCCTTGATTTCCGTGGTAGCCAAACCCTGGTTATCAATTTTAAGCACTTGAGAATTACCGGAGAACCAGGCATAATTGTAATCTCCACCCACGGCTCGAAACTGGACTTTTTGTGGTTTCACTGAGTTGGGATCATAGGGCAAGATGACCTGGGTGGGTTCTAGATTAAGCTTTGCAAAAATATGCATTTCAGCTTGCACGGACAGATCCTTGTAGGCACCATAGACTTGGGTTATGCCCTCATTCATCGCTTCGCCATAGATGCGACTACCGTTTCGGGTCTGCTTGATGACGGTGAAAAGGGAACTGTCCAGCTCGGAGTCAATAGCGTAACGTGGGCCCAAAGTAATCTTTTGACCATCCGAGGAATACAAGTCCAAGGCAATCTCATGACGCTCACCCACAACAGTTATCCAGTTGTTGTAAGGCAACAAACTGATGCCAAGTTTCAAAGGTTCTGCTACAGTTATCAGAGCACTTGGTCCTTTTAGGGAATCCTTGTCTTTATCCTGATCCGGTACATTACGATCTCTTAGAAACACTTGAGTACGTCCTAAATGCGAGCCAACGACTGAGGCACCGCTCAAATAGGCCACATGAGTGTCCTCCACTTCCAGGTAATATTGTTTGCTATCCTTAATCTCGTGTAATTTGTCCATTTTTAATTGGAGTATGCGCAAATTGATGGAGTCTCCCGCTATTATGGTCACCTCTGACGGTTCAATGATGATATTGGCCAGCACGCTGATATACACCTCAATGTGGGGCACATTTTTGTATTCCGGCTGCGGCATACTAACAGTTACCTTAGAAGTTCCCGTATTGATGCCCTCCAACAGAATCATATATCCCTTCACGCCATTAGCCTCAAATTTCTCTAGCGCTGGAGGTACTGTGTGGTAGGGACTGTCCGAAAAGGTCAGAAAGCGCAAAGCTGCTGGTATATTACTATTCGATTCCGATACTTCCCAATTGAATTCAATTCCCTCCAAAGTGAAGAACTCATTTTCCTCCGCATCGAAGGCATGGAGCTCGAATACAGCTGGTGCCTCCTCCAGATACAATCGACGTGTGGCTGTCCGCACATTTAGCCTGGCAATGGCATCTACAATAACATCGCAACGCAGAGTCGACCCCGAATGAAGATCCTCGGCAAAAACTATGGCCGTGTTTCGGCGGCGTTCGCGTGTTTTCACTGTGACAATTGCCTGGTTGGAGCACTCGCTAAAATCTTGATAAACTGGAGTCACCGATATGTAGTCCTGGCGCGAAGATGTCCTAATAGTAAAATATTTTAGGTTAGAAAGATGCCGGCATTGAACTCCCCGACGCCCTCCGCCCACACTCACCATTTATAGCAATTGGGCTCGTCCACTTCTAGGGTAAAGTTTACTGATTTGTCATGAAAAATTGGCAGCAAGACGCGTGGATGATTTAATTTGGCCGCTTTAATCGTGTTGATAGTCAAAATTATTATAAAAAACAAACAAATTATTCTAAGAAAGCCCATTTTGGACGCCGCCAAATCACGCTAGAAATCTAATAGAGATGGGCGAATGAGTAGGTAAGCGAGGCGAACAGTTAGAGATGGACCCATCTAGTTAGAGATGACACTAGGTAACTGTGAGACAAATAAATTAACCGATGAATTGCAATTCAAAAAATGTTAATAAAAAATTAAATTAACTATTTAATAATTAAAATAAATAAATGAAACGATTAATGTTTTTGGTAATTGTGACTGTCAGCATTATAATGCATCTGCCATGATTTTAACTTATGAAGGGTGGTTAACTATCTCTTTGCTTACTTGTGCAGCTATCTAGTTTACTTATGACAATTGAGGGGCAAAACGTTGTCATGCTTATATTATAACTTCTTTCGATAGGGTAATAGTTTTTGTGCCACCCTGTATTAATACTTTCTCTCTCAAAGTATAGTTCATCTCTAAGACATCTGAGCGTCACAGCTGAGAATTGTTTTGGTTTGTTTTGCTCATGGAAAGATAAGGATTGCGATAAGACCAAAGCTTTTCTTCCAAAGACACTGCTGGTCTTTAAACGCCTAACAAGAATAATTCTAGTTACCAACATGAAGAACACCGGGTAAGTAGTGTCTGTTGTTCCATTAGCTTCATGGCGATTAGATTTTAATACTATCTTCAGCAAACTAAAGGGCAAAACTCTGTTCATAACGGGAGCATCCCGTGGAATTGGCAAGGCTATTGCCCTAAAGGCAGCACGTGATGGAGCCAATGTCGTGATAGCGGCAAAGACAGCAGAGCCACATCCCAAATTACCAGGAACCATTTATACGGCCGCTGAGGAAAGTAAGTTGACCTTTAACCAAATCAATTGGACTTGGAGTTTGATCTTTCTCCGCATTTCTTAGTCGAACGTGCGGGGGGCAAAGCGTTGGCCTGTATTGTGGATGTGCGCGATGAGAAGCAAGTGCAACAGGCTGTGGATGCGGCTGTGGCCAAATTCGGAGGGATCGACATTGTGGTAAATAATGCCAGCGCCATTTCCATAACTCCCACACTTGACACGGAAATGAAGCGATATGATTTGATGCAGAATATCAATACAAGGGGCACATTCCTGGTGTAAGTTTTAATCGTTAATTAAATTTAGTATACGAATCAGATCCATTCCAAACTCCATAGATCAAAGTTGTGTTTGCCGTATCTGCTCAAGAGCGATAATCCTCACATTTTGAACCTTTCGCCACCACTGAACATGAAGCCTCATTGGTTTGCCAATCACACAGCCTATACAATAGCCAAATATGGCATGTCGATGTGTGTCTTAGGCATGGCAGAGGAATTCCGGGATCAGGGTGTGGCAGTGAATGCTCTTTGGCCACGAACTACCATTCATACGGCTGCAGTTGATATGTTGCACGGGGCTGAGGGTGCTCTATTCTCTCGTAAACCCGAGATAATGGCAGATGCTGCCTATGTTATTTTCTGTCGCGACTCCAGGGATTATACAGGACACTTCTATGTTGACGAAGATATTTTACTTGATGTGGGTGTTAAGGATTTTGCCAAATATGCCTGCCATCCGGAAAATATGGATAAGCTAGCCATTGATATATTTTTGGACGATGCAGGAACTTTGGCCAAACTATAAGTGGAAGCAGTACTTTAATCTTTTTCTCAATTGTAAAAATTGTTCATAACATAAAGGTGTGTTGTTATACGTTTTATAAAAATACAAAATAGTATTTAAATTTCCCGCCAAAATTCAGTGTCGCGGTGATATGGCAACCCTGTGTCAACCGGCTTGAAAATTGAAGCGAATTCATTAAAGATCAGCGAATTCAGACAAGATGGGCGAATTCAAAATAAAAACAAAAAATCTAAATGTAAGGCAAAGTAGCAAACGAAAAAACGAAAATGACAATTTTGTATAAAGTTGAGAGCAAGGAATTTAGCAAGGACAGCGTGTTTCCACACAAAGTAGTCCTCTGCTCGGTATCGCCCAGGAATATTGTTGCCTTCAGCGTACTTCAAACTGTAGGCGTAGCTGGAGCAGACGCCGCTTTGGGTGATTCCGAGGACTCGGCAACAGGCACAAGCACAGGCAACAGTCATGTCTACGTCTGTGATATAGTCACACCATGGGAACACTTTAAGGTTGCCTCCTCCAAGTCGCTGATCTCTGTACTCGAATGGAGTCCGAATGGGGAGCAGCTGCTGCTGGGCTTTATGGGAGGACGCGCAGAGATTTGGCAGCCACGTAATCAGAGCATCAATCTCTGGCAAATGCAATTCTATGCCATTCTGCCCAGCGAGGACATCATTGTGGCGAAATTCTTTCACAATGCCAAGGAATTTCTTTTCAACCCACAGAAAAAGGATCACACATATTATACGGATAAATTTGAACGGTTGGAGCAGAGGCCAACTCTTTGTGGCTTTGGAGGAGTGGCCGGCGAGGGATGCATTGTGCTGACATCGTCTGGATTGTTAGGCGCCTTTACCCTGCCCATCGTTCAGCCGGGTAATGACAGTTCATCGGGGATAACGCCGGCTGAGAAATTGACCCTTACCACTCACAGCTTGGGCATCTCGAGAAGCTACATAGAACACTGCACCATGCAGTACAGGCTAGGAGGTGGACTCCATGTGGCGTTTAGCTGTGGCTGGCAGCAGCAGCTGGTTCAATGCTATCACATTCTGCTCTCCCTGGACGGTGATCTTGGCCTGGAACAACATCTGACCTTAAAATCCGAGTCGCAGGCCTGCATTTTCCTCAATCCTCTCGAGGGCAAGCAGATCAGAAGCCTCAAACGTTCGCGTATTGCCCAAGATGAGATGATATTCATTGTCTACGATTGCCCAGACGGTGGTAGCCTGATTGAGCAGTGGTCATTGACCCACCGCCAGCACACAGTCCATGCCCTGCTCCAACAGGGTGGCGGGCCGGGCAAGCCGAATGATTTCATCCACACCGAGAGCTGGGAGCAAAAGGCCAAGATACATTTAAACGCCCGAGTCGCGGATCTCTGTGTAAGCCGTCTTATAACCAATTCCCTGGAGTGTTCCCAAATCTATGCCATACTCAAGGATAGCACGGTTCACATCCTTGAGCCGAATACATTGAAGCAACTGAGTTTGACCCAATTCGATAGGCCTGTGGAATCTTCAAGTGAAGTGAGATTTACCTGTGGCGATCTCACCCCAACGAGCCAAATGCTCCTGATCTTCGATAACCATGCCCAATTGCATGCCATGCAGACGCCTTTACTTAAGCAGGGAGGAGCTGGCCTCCTGCTGCTTCTTTTGGAGTACTGCATCATCTCGGGCTTGGATGCCAGCGATGTTCTTCTATTGAATCACTCGGCTGGTGTCAATCTTTTGGATAGTTTGGTGGAGAAACTGACGGACAATTTCACTCGCCAACCGTCCTATGTGAGACACTTTTACTATGCCAATTTCTTGGCCCTCAAGAGTCACTTATGTCGGGTGCAGCAGCAGCAGCAACAACCCCAGCAGTCTGGCCAGGATCAGGAATTCAATAATCTCATCATACTTCATGCCATATCGACCACATTTAAGAGTCTGTTGCGTCCCTCGGATTTGGGTTGCCAGGACAAGGGACCAGCTGATAATCTGGCCATGAAATTGGCCGAATCCATACCGGATGTGGACACAGTAATGCTGAATCTCGACGCCAAGGATTTCACTGTGGAGCCGATGATGTTGCAGAGTCTGCAGCAGCTTATCCAATGGGTTACCGACTTGGCCCTCAATATGCTTCATCGTCTGCCGGAGGAGGTGATGAAATGCAAACTCTCCGGCAAGCGTCCTAGTTACGACATCAGCCGGGACTGCGTGGCCATTGGCAGCTTGAGAGAGCTCCTTGTGATGATACGCATCTGGGGACTGCTGAAAACCGAATGCCTGCCTATTTACACCAAGACAATGGACAACATTGATGTTTTGGCCGTTCTCTTCCGCTTGCTCACCCGCCTGGCCCAGAACACCGCTGAACCGGATGATCTCCTGCTGGACGAGTGCAGTCTGCTGTCCAAACAGTTACTTATCCCACAACCCATTAAATTTACACCCACCACTCTGTTGAGTGCCCAGGGATTAGCTGCCCTACGAGCTTCCAGTCACCCGCTGATGTTCTCCTCGCTGGTGGAGCCCGCCAGCCTGCAGGATATTGAAATGGAGGAGGTTGTCTTTGCCAGGTCCATTAAGGATGGTGTTAGCAACCTCCAACTGGGCTCCCATCCCAGCACCATCCGACGCTGTGCCCGCTGCGGATTTGTCTTTGTCAACAGTTCCAGCAAAGTGGCCAAGACGTCGGCCCTTAAAGCCTGGTTCAACAAATGGCTTCATTGTCATTGCGGAGGTTTTTGGAAGCAAATTAATTAGATACGATCCGACTTACTATACACAGTATTTTTAAGCTTATAGATAATAAAGAAATAACAAAGATATTTAATTATCTGTTACTTTTTAATAGCATGAGTACCCCAAATGTAAATTCAAATCAAAAATAGTGGCAAATAGAAGAGGATAGGGGAAACCCGTGTTTAAATTTGTAACCGAAACTATTATAAAGGCAATCAAACATTTATTTTTAATATTGAAAAAGTCTGTGCCATAGGACACAGCATATTTTAATGAGTAACAAGATAAAGATTTAGAAATAAGTAAGAAAATATGCAGTTTAATATATTGAATTCAATTATATAGTGTTCTTATTTTTTATTTCTCAGAATACACATCTTTGGCTGGCCATCAAATCGCGCTTAACTCCAAATAGTTCTATTAACCAACATTTCTTTAATTTAAATCTTAACTTATTAATAATAATACACCATAAGATTTCGACTTATATTTTTAGAACTAGTTCCGAACAACACTGCCATTTTTTAACGTTTAACAACACTGTTCTTTTCAGATGTTGCTTTGTTTTATCGTTGATGAAAGAAATTTGTTTATTTTACTGCTCAAACTGTGATACAAACACCTCGCTTGGCAAACATGTCTGCGGACGGAGCTAAAGACAGCGAATCGCCAGCACCGCCGCCGGCCGGTGAAGACAATAACGGAGCGGCAACTGACTCCTCCAGTCACGATTTTATTGAACTGAAGTCCATGGAGGATGTGAAGGCTCTGGAGCGAAAGCAACTTTATATGTACATTGAGAAGCTGCACGGAATCATACGGAAATATGATACAAAGTTGGCTCTCTACAAGCAAAAGCTAAAATACTTTGTGAGATTCTTAAGGACATTGGCATTTAAATTGAATTTGACTCAAAACTCTTTTTACACAACAGTTGAATAAGGAGTCGGAGACTGAAGCGGCCAAGGTTAAAGAGCAGGAGCTGCAACCTAAAGACAACAAGGAAGGAACACAGAATGAGGCCCCCAAAGAACGTGAGTGTAATCCTCTCGAGACTTGTGATGTTTGTGGGAGGGAAAGGAACAAAATTGATTTATTGATTTGACTACATAATTAGAACTATTTGGTTTTACTGGCCACGGCTGCCACGAGTGCTGCACCTCGTCCGGATCCGTCCTCCGATAGCATGATATCGAACTCCTTGTCCGGTTTGACCAGTTTGTGCATAGTTTCGCGTATGTACTCATCGAATTTGGGATGATATCTATATACGGAGCCATCTATGCCCACAACTACCTTGCGATCGATGGTTTTGTTGACCAGAACGCTAGCTCCAATGGCCACCAAGGTGGCCGCCCGCTTGGACACACATTCACACACATATCTCAGCTTTTGGCAATCTTCCACTGTGGCCTTCTCCACGCCAAAGAGTTGCTTGCAAATGCGTCTTGTGTTGGTAAATTCGGGGAAGGTATCCGACTCGATTTCAGAAATGTGGCGAGTCTCAAAAATGTTCTCGTTTTCTTCAAGAATGGTGGCGAATTCCTCCCGCCTCGGGTTAAGCTTGAAAATTGCTTTCTTCTGCAGTCCCCGCACCAGAACAAGTCGCACCAGCTCACCCAGATACATGCCCGAGGTCATTTTCTCGAACAGCTGCTGGGCACGATTGATGGATTTGTTGTCAATAATCACATCATATTCCGTGCGCACAAAATCCAGTTGTCCACCCTCACCGAAGGCTCCCCACTCGCAATTGACAATAACCTGTTTCTTTTCACGCTTATACTCGTGTTCGAGGAGATCCACATGGTCAACATGCTCCACATAGCAGGCATTACAGCCCGTGCCCACAATGATGCCAACTCTGCAATCCGCATTGCGATGAGCACATGACATAAGGGTACCTGTCGTATCGTTGAGAATGGCAACCACGGCAATCTCGCAATCGCCGCGCCTCTGCAGGGCCTCGTGCAGCAAACGACCCACATCCTCGCCAGGCACTCCGGAACACTTGAAACCCTTGGTCCAGCGGGAGAGTATGGCCTGCTTCAAGCCCTTCTGCTCACAGGGAAACGAGAAGGTGAATCCCAGGGGCAAATAGGCATTCTTCATGTCGTGTTTGGCCACAAATGTGGCCAGGCATTCGGCAATGTGATCGAATAGGTCCACGCCAGGTCCCACCATCAAATCCTTGGGCACGGCATACGTCTGGAACTCCACCCGAGCATCGTGATGCCCCTTCAGCGAAACGAGAAGCACACGAAAATTGGTGCCACCCAAATCCAAAGCCAAATACTTGCCAATCTCATCGCCTGTCGGCAAATCCTGGACATATGTGGGAAAACATTTTGTGGTCGCCTGCGAATTTGTCGAACGCTTCAATCCCTTGACAATTTCCGCATAGAAACGACTGTAGACTTCTTGCACCTGATAATCGCTGAGCACAAAGGCTTGCATAAGTTCGCGCACTTCGGTGTCCAGCATATTTAGTGTACTACTCTTTTTTTTTTTTTTAGTTTTAGTTTTATTTGAAGGCTAATCTTTGATTCCGCCTGCCTCGAACGATGAGTAACGACTAATTCGAATTCTAAATAGGCGCCGTCAGCCACCTTCACCTAGCGGCCAGCACACGTCGATTGTGTCGGCGATAAGAAACAGTTTTTGCTCACACAAAAAAAATTCTGCAGTGCAATTTTCTGCCTTGACTTACGGAGAGTTAACTCTGAAAGTATAGTAAAACAAAAAATAACAAACCAACAAAAAAGCCCAGCTAAGCAACAACAAGTGTGCAATCTCTCCAACACAGCCAACTAGCCAGATTCAACTGCTGCTGCTGCTGCTGTTGTTGCTGTTGCTGTTGCTGCTGTTTTCTGTTGCGTAGCTAAATTAGAAATTAAAAAACAACCAATCTGCTGAAAAACAACACACAAATGAAACGATCTATGCTAATCACACTTGCTTTTTGAATTTGTCAATTGCTGATGATAGCTCCTGATTTGCCAGCACCTCTATCTTTGCCCTCTCTGCTGCTTCTACCTCTACCCTAGACTAGGGCATAACCGACAGTAAAAAAAAAAAACAAAAACAAATAAAACCAAACTACTTAAGGGGCGAGAGGTTAGCTCATTTGTAGTTATTTTTTCATTATTTGTTTTCTTCTGAGACTGCAACTTTTTTTTTTAGAATCTATTTTTCAATTTTATTTCTCTGTATATTTAGTTTATTAACTTTTAATTACGTTTTCCAACTTTGACGCATTTTAAGAACATATTGTAAATTTGAGCAAATCTAACGTAGATTGGCTCTAATGCTAGAAGAAGCCTTAATTTGGTGGTTTCCAAACTTTTTTCGTAGTCCCTTTTTCAATTTTTACTGATAAAGGTAAACTCTTTGCTGCTTTCTCCAAGCAATTTGTCTCTCATTAGTCTCCGGCGTTTAATTGCTTGGTAATTGCTGCTTTCTATCCGTAGATTAGCAAATATTTGGAAAGTGTTGACATATTTTCTCTTAGGTTAATTTTACTAATATAGTTCAACCAAAATGTTAGGGTAAAAATTGTGTTTTTTTTTTAAATTCAAACACTAAAACACTCTGCTTTTATTTTTAATTTATGTTTTGAAGAAAGAGAAGTGTAACCAATTCCCAACTCCAAAATAATATCGCGATAAAGTGCCTTTTTATAAGGGAAACGGGTTTCCTCTCCGTTTAAATTTGCAATTGGTTTCATTTTACAGTCTAATCATATGGTCTTCCATTTCCATTTTCCTGTTGTAATAGTATAACTTAAGCCATTTATTTGTTTAAACATTGAAAGAGCTTTGCCTCTTCCTTATATTAGCAATTTAACACTTTCAATTATTATAGATTTCATTTGGGGCTGTTTGAAGGGCGTGCCCACTTCGTTGTCGGCATGGGTTTGTGGAGATAAGATTTATAGACTCTTGAGCTTATTTCCGTAAAATATAGAAACACAACAAAAAAATGCTTATAGTCGCAATTTGGTTGGTCGTAAAACACATCAGCTGTCCATAAGGAGATAATGTCTATGATTAGTAGAAGAAATCGTTTTTCAACTGGCACGACTTCACGTATGTATGTATCTACGTAATTATCACATAATATATCACGGGCTCCTCCACTGAGGGGTCTAAAAGTAGGGGCAAGTAGTATGACTAAATGATTGTTATGGGATTTATAGTATATTTCTTTGCATAAGAAAAGTGCGTCAAAAGCCCAGCACATAGTTAAGTCTAAGTTGATGTAACCTAGTTGACTAGAATCTTTACTTTGTCTATATATACATATATAATCTACTATATATAGAAGTATTTTTTTATGGTCCATGTGTCAGACAGATAAGTGTGAGTTTCCGAATCGAATTGAATTGAATTCGTAGTTCATTTGCTCTTGTTTTGTTTGTTTTTGTTTCAGAAACGGATGCCTTCAGTTTTGTGGATGAAATGCGTCAGGCGGCAAAGCATGCAGAGAATTTGAACAATTTTGTATATGAGCCGACATCGGGCATGTACTACGATCCCAAGACTGGCTATTACTATAATGCGGTAAATAATTATACGTAATCTTTATGACGTTTGTGTTTGCAATGTTCCATCGCAAATGCATTGTGACATTCAAAAAGGTTATCGCCTCAAGGGGAACGAGCCCACATCAATGCCCCCGGAATAGTATTTAATCAACCCATTTACGCTCTCTCTCTCCTTCTCTCTCTCTTGCTCTCTGGTTCACTCTCTTCGTCTAGGAATATGGTCTCTATTATGATGGGAATACTGGCTGCTATTATAGCTATGATCAGGCAAAAGATTCATATGAATTCCATTCGCAGGCTCAGGTTCAGGTGAGTGAATAACTATGACAAATTGCCTACAAATGGGCAAATCAAATATTCTTTTTACATACATACAACAATTAACCAAAACCAAACAATTCTTTTTCCCTTTCGGGTGCCCAGAGCAATCGCTTCGATCCAAGCGCCTATAGTAGACTTTTAGCGCAATTTGACAAACTAAGCATAGACCGAATGCGTAGAAATGCATTAGGTAAGAGATGAGCTTAAGAATGTGCGATAAAAACGCGGATTTCTTTCTTTCCATTGGTTACAGGAGAACAATCGCGACGCGAATGGTGCGACAAATGGTCAGAATGACGGCGACAACGATGACGATGACATTGAAGTGGAATTCGATGAATTTGGTGGCGTCATTACGGACAAGGCCACCTTGAAACAGATCAGAGCCGAGAAGCAGAAGCTCAAGGAGCGTGCAGCCAAAAGTAAGCGCAAGGCAAAGAAGAAACGCAAGAAGAACGATGGCAAAAAGGCCAAGAAACATAAAAGGGAGCATCGCCGTCGCAAGTCCAAGAAGAGAGGCAAACGTAGCTCTAACGCTGATGCTGAAGATGGTGAACTCTCGCAATCGAGTAGCAGCAGTAGCTCCAGTTCCGATTCCAGCAGCGATAGCGATGAAAGCAGCAGCTCCTCCAGCTCGGGTGTTCCAGTATTTAAGGCTGTCGGACGTTTTCAAGGTACAATGAGAAATTCGCGTTTTTATCCCACAAATTGATAAATTGTTTTTATTCTCCTTCTCTAATGTATGATCTTTTTGTGCAGACATTGCCAAGAAATATCCCCCCTCGTTGCGCATTATTGTGCAGGAGACAAATTTGGATTCGTTGAAAGTGGGCAGCCTGCATCTGGTCACCTTTAAGGGTGGCTCTTTGGGCCGTGAGGGAGCCCATGATGTCATCATACCCGATGTGAATGTCAGCAAGTGTCACTTGAAGTTCCATTACGACAACAAGCCGGGTATCTATAAGTGCCGTGATCTGGGCTCTCGAAATGGCACCATACTGAATGGCACCAGGATGACCAGTGAGCAAATGGATCTGGTGCATGGCAGCATCATTGTCATAGGGCAAACGAAACTATTGTGTCACGTGCACGAGGGCAACAGCACTTGCGGCCTGTGTGAGCCGGGCTTGCTCATAGAAACCCCTGGCCCAGCGGAGGCGGCAACAAACGCCCCCATAACTGTCCTATCCCACAAGGAACAACTGAAGAAACTGCAAAAGAAATATGGCCTAGAAAATGAGAGTGCGTAGCCATAAAAAGTTTAGTTAATCCAGACCCTTCTAAATAGTTAATTTCTCTTGTTCAGAATTCGTTGAATCCAGCGGCAATGGCCAGCATAATGCCAATTATAATGATCGTGCCGCCACCAGACGCATCAAAGTGGGCAGCAGCACGGACAAGGAGAAGACCGAGGTGGCCTGTGTGAATACGTGAGTTGAAGAAGTTAATTGAATGCAAGCAAAAGAAATCCTTTTGATTGATCTTAATCTTAATTTTCAGTGAGATTGCCAGCTCCAACAAAGGCTTCAAAATGTTAAGCAAATTAGGCTGGCAAAAGGGTGATACCTTGGGTAAAACGAATGCCAGTACAGGATTGCTGGCTCCAGTAAGTGAATGAAGAGAACTCCAACATTCAACAATTGAGTTATCAAATAAAATTAAAACTCTCTCTCTCTCTTGTTTAGATTAATGTGATGGGCAATGAGGGAACCAGTGGACTGGGCAACAGTGAGCCAACAACTGCCACAATGGCACGCTCTGGGCAAGCGGATAAACGTAAACTAGCCAATCTGAAGATAACCCAGGCTCGTTATCAAAGAGCCAATGATATGTTCGATGACAGCGATTAGCCATAGATTAAAACTACAAACAAACGCTTAATGTAAGTTTTGAAACACATTTAATTAACAATTACTCAAACATATTCATAAGTACATATATATATATATATCTTCTATATATTATATAATATAATTGTGTGTGTATATCGAGAAAATCTTGCTATAAGGTTAAGCTATCAGTCAATTAATTAATTAAGCTTCGCTCATAAACAGGCAAACAAAAAAAAAAAAAAAAAACAAAAGAAAAAGAAAAAAATAAAAAAAAGTGAAATGAAAATAATAACTATATAAAATAAAACAATAATAATCAAATACTAATTCTAAATAAATATTTCATCTCTCTTTCTCTCTTTCTCTGTCTCTCGCTCTAACGCCTTCGGATGGAACGTGTCACGCGTGTCTCCAAAAACAAACAAATCAAATTGTTTAATTTAATTTAATTATATAGCCTAAGATTGTAGTATTTATGTGTTAATGTTAAAATACAAAAGCCTCTTAAGATATGTGGTTTCTCTGGCCATAGATGGTTTTCCTTATTTTCATTTTGTTTGGGATAATAATGATGGACTTGTTATAAGTATCTATATATGTATGTGAGTCAGTGTGTGTGTGTGTGTGTGTGTTGTTGATAATACTACTAAATGTTTTGATTTCTTTTATGTAGATTCCATATATAAATATATATGTATTATGTATATAGAGAGTGGAAAGTTATGTAACGCACAACGAGAATCTTTGGATGTTGGATATAGTATGGAATACCCTATAGAGCATTCTATATATATATATATATATGCTAATGTATTTGCCAATTCGTCCTGCCGCCTTGCATCCTTAGCAGCTTCCCTGCGCCTTCACACCTATAAAATAGCCCGTGGCACACGAATCCTTTCGCATTTCGCACCACGAATTGTATGTGTGATTATTGAATCCACAGATTTTATCCACCTGCACTTGCTGTTTGGCAATTGAAAGAGGAATCACATTCAGTATTTCAATTTCTTACACATTTCCGTTGCGGCTCTCTTACCACTTTAAGCTGTTGCCGCTTTCTGGAGCACTTGTAGCGGCAGGAGACACAACGCGGCATATGCGTTTGCAGATCCACCAGACACGTGTCCTTTGGGCCACATTTGATGTCCGCACAGGTGACGCGGTCCGCTGCAAACAAACAAAAATAATGTCAGTTTTTTTCATTCAAGTTTTTATGGCCGGTTTCAGTTTAATGGCCAAAAGCAAATATAAAAAATACATTTCATCTTTTTAGCTGCGAGACAGATGTTGGAATTTACTTGCACACATACATACATAAGTTGGCAATTATATAGAAATTGATCAGATCAAAATACTATACTTAGTTGAATGAAGAAGCGAGGGCAGCATGGACCTTTTACTTGAAGCTTTCAAGGTGTGACGTCCTTAAGATTTATGTAACAAATTAAAAGGATCTCCCATACGGAAATCACAAATATTCTTTCTACTACTTTGACTATGTATGTGTAGTAGGTTAAGTCCTTTTATTATCCTTTAATGGATAAAGTAAATGAAGTTAAACCTTAACTCTAATAGTCTTTAAAAGAAAGGGAATCTTTACCAATAACATTCAAATTGGGATTCTAAAATATATTTTGTTTTTTTCTTATCACTTTTTTTTTTGTTAACTTATTTATATTTTATTTGCAATCTACCTCAAACTAGGCAATAAACAAATTGACTAAATGTAAGTAATAATAGCTCCAGTGAACTCAAACCATATATTTACATATTTATAACTACATATTTGTTTTTCTATGTCCAGGACATGAGTTCTTTTTAGACATCTTGTGGTGACAGAGTTATCTAATAGACTTAATGCTAAAGCGTTCTCATGAACATGTAGAACATTGCTACTTGTATGAGATTTTAACTCGTCTATGACGGTGGATATTTGAAGATCTTTATGGATATCTGCGTTGGTCATATATCGACAAGCGCCTGTTATTGATTTGAGAGTCTTGGACTGAAATGAAATTTCTTTCCGTTAAATTACCGTCAACTAAATTAAAAGAGTCGTTTAACTTATCAACTGCAAAAATTTAAAAAAAAGGTTTCGACTAATTAAAAGTTCTACAATAAACTTATTTCAATGTAACATTAAGATTTAATCATATTTAAAGAATAATCAATTTCCCATTTAGCTCGAGGCTCTTTTCTCAGGTGGAATAGCTCAAATTTTGCAGTCATTAATAAAGAAAAATTATGCTCTCAGATAACTCTTTCTTTTAGCTTTAATTTAAAATTGAATTTCAAGTTATTGACAGTGGAGAGATTTGAAATTTTTGTTTTTTTTTGTGGGCTATTACATTGGTTTGATATTCATCCCATTTCATTGGCAACTCCACTAACAACAACAACAACAACAACAACAACAGCAGCAGCAACATCAACAGCGAGTTGAGTGCGCGCCCATTTACAGCTGTTGTCAGCATTTACAGAACTGCAATTTTCAACGCTGGCACATTATTCACACCACGGGCAATGTTTTGCAGAGAGTGTGGGCAAAGGGGGGAGGTGGGACACATAGACAGACAAACAGACAGACAGACAACGAGTGCGAGTGCGACCAAAGAGACGCCCTAAGAGTTGCACATGCGCAAGACTGGTAGCCCAAGTCCAAGCAAAGACCACAACCAAACTAAAGTCAGTCTGCAAAGTGTGTGTGTGTGTGTGTCAGTGTGTGCCTGCGTGCCTGTGTGTGTGTGTGTGTGTTTATACACACGGGCATTTATCGTCAACATGATCTTCGACTTTGGCAACAATGTTGCAAAACCCCCTGAAGCATTGTTCAAAGCAATTGCCTTGGCAAAGGGTAGAGTCGAGTGAGTAGGGAGGGAGGGGGGGAGGGAGAGCAGTAATATGGTTAAAAGGAAAGGTCGACCGTCTGGCAATTCGTAACAGTTAAAGTTTATTAATTTCAACTTGGCAATTTGGCTTTGGGGCTCCTTTTTGCACATGTAATGAAATGAAACGCCTTTGCAACTTGTTGATTGTGATGGATATGTTGCCGTGTAGTGTTTGGGAGCATGTTGCTCGATGCCCCTTTTGTTGCATGTGTGTGTGTGTGCGTGGAGCAAGCGGATGGCATCGCTTGATAATGCCGTCACAATGCCCAGCCAGCCAGCCAGCCATTCAGCCAGCCAACTGTAATTTGTTATGTCGACGTGGTTTAATCAACGCCAACGGCAGCTGCCTCTCCCCTAGTCCCTATATATATACATATATATTCCTGCCTGGCCTTGTTCCTGTCCCTGTCCCTGTCCCTTTCCTGGATTCTGATGGGCTACCAATGCGGGGCGGAACTTATTGCAACATTGCAACATTGTGTCCAAGAGTCAGACAAAGACCAAGACCAAGACCAAAACCCAGACCATGTCCAGGTGATTCGTTCGTTGTGGGTCTGAGTCTGGGCTGTCTGGGTCGGGGAGTTTTGGGGGCCCATTGCGTGTTGTTTAAGGTGATTTTAATACGATCGTAAACTTCAGGCCAGACGATGTTGGTTGTTGTTGTTGTAGCCAAGCCAAGCCAACCCAACCCCAGACAAAAAGTGAGGGTCGCCTGGACTGGCCTGGACTGGCCTGGCCTGGCCTGAGCTGGGCTGGGCTGGGATTGGGTTGGCGTTTTAATGGTCTGTACGTGTAGTCATATTTCTTGGTTTCTCTCTCTCTCTCCCGGTCTGCTCTGGTCTGGTCAGCTTTTTCTTGCTGCTTGTTTACTTCCCTTCTCTTCTCTTCTCTCTTCTCTTCTCTTTTCCTTTACTTTTTTTTTGTTTTGCTTTTTTTTTGGGGTTCCAGAAAGGGTTCGATCGCACAGCATCGCCGCAAAATATTTATGTGAAAGCAGACAAAACAAATAAACATGCGAAAACCATAAACTTACTAACCATAAAGATAAAAAACTTAAAAAAAAACACGCACACACACACACACACACACGCATACACACACACATACATACATACATAGGTTTTTATCAGGCTGGCGATCATTTGAAAAGTAAGCAACAATCCGCGAAAGGAAGCCAAAAGGAAGAGGAAGAGAGGCTAGCTAGAACGAAGACGGAAACGTTGATGGAGGGAGTAAGGTAGAACGGGCGGGGTATGCAGCCGACGGGTGTCTCCTCTTGCATTTTAAGATTCAAACTAACTGCAAGCACACACGCACATTCTCTCTCTCTCTCTCTCTCTCTCTCTCGCTCTGTGTGTGTGTGTGTGTGTGTGTGTATGTGCTAAAAGCAAAAGTGAATAATTGTTAATGATCTTAATTTATTTTAATATCCGGCTACCGTGTGCATACATGAACGTGGCTCAATGTTTGAGGCGACTTGCCTAAGAAAATTTATGACTTACATGTACCCAAGAAAGTGTGGGGGGGGGGGGGGTGGGACACGCACTGACTGACAGATAATTAAATAAAAAAATATAAAAAGAAGGCGTCAATTTAGACATTTGCGAATTGTGAATGAATTGCATGAATCAGCAGACAAGACACTCTCTTTTATTCCGTCAAGTTAGATTTCATTTAAATTTCGTTAGAGAAAGTTATTTTAAATAGAATTTCGAATACTTTTAAAAATGAAATTAAACCAACATCATACATACACTGCGCGTCATCAGGTTAGCGCCCCCCTTACATTCACCGTAAATGTTAAATATTTTCCAAACCGTTTGAAATAATTGACTGAAATTTTTTTACACCATAATTCAGTGAATTCTCTTTAAAATAAGACAAATTTAAATATTGAATGTTATGAGATTAATTTATTATAATTTTTCTTGAAAGAAGTATGAAAAAAGGGTATTGAAAATTTGTTCATCAGGTTAGCGCTATCAGAGATATGTCAAAAAATATAAATCTTAGTGAAGTGTAAGACACTTTTTTTTAGTTTATAACTAAAATACTTGATATTTTTAACGAATTAATAATAATAAAGCAAAACGCGAAAAAATATATAACGGTTCTTCTAAGAAGCTTTCTTCTCTTGTCATAATGATCACAAATGAGTATTGTAACAACAACAAAAAACTTTTACGAAATCAAGTGCAATGGGAAAGTAAAAATTAGAAAAGATATGCAGAGAGAGGGGGGCGCTAACCTGATGACGCGCAGTGTATATCAGGTTTCTTTAGCTAAACTCAATGATAGGTAAATGTTTGGGGGGGTCAAATAAGGGGTCAAAGTGCGACTAATTGACTTTCTTTGTAGATCTGCCAATGGAGTATTTAAAGTAATTAATAAAGTATTTGAAGTAATTAAAACATTCCATAATAAGGTTAGGTATATTAGATAAGGGTATGTTCAAGTATTACCTAACTTTAAAAGGGGACTCTGGTAGACTCTGGTAGTTTTGTGCTTAAGTTGAAACTTGTTTAAAATTATTGTTTATTGAAATTTGATAAAACGAAAATAATTGTGACCCTTTAAGAAATTGGCAATGCACATTGCAGGCAAGAAGAGAGGGTCAAAGAGTTTAGCAAAGGCAACAAGCTTCGTGGGACGTTGTGAGAAGGTGCAAAGCAGACACAGCTTTCCTTTCTGCCACTTCTCCTAAAGTTTTGTTAAGTCTTACACCTTTTTTTTCTAGAATAAACTGCAGCCAAAGGCCTTAGCCTCAGCCTCAGCGTCAGCCTCAGCCTTAATAATAATAAATAAATCTAATGTGTAGTAAAAGTTTCTTCATAGAAAGAATAATAATAATTTGAATATATATTTAAGGAATTTTATTCATTAAAAAAAAAGCATCGTTGACTTCTTCCCCTTCTCAAAAATCGCCTTATGAATTAAAAACAATTGAAAAAAAGTTCTTGTTTCAAATAACTGAATATTCACTCTATAACTTCTATTATCTATTCTATAATTGGAAACTATTTACTGCTAGTTTATGTCCAACTTTGGTATATATTCTTTCGTTCTGTGCTTATCAGATTAATATTTGCAGTTTCCAAACTCTTTATATATCAGCAAGCGGCGCTGAAAACTAAACAACGAGCTTAAAAGGCAGTTAATACAAAATGAAATAGGGCTAAATTTAATAAATAGATTAAAGAGCTAATATTTATAGTCAGGGTCGTATTAGGAATATGGTATTGCCCGCCCATATGTTGGCCCAGCTTTGAAAACCTTTCTCAAACAGTTTCTCAAAAACCGATTCTTTATATAATTAATTTCAGGAGACGTAGATAGATATTTCAGGTACCTTTCTTTAAGCTAAAAGCATAATGAGTTTGATTTATTGTGTTTCTCTCTTAATAACACATTTTAGAAAGTTTGAAATTTGTATAGATATTTCTTAATAATTTGAAATATTGTAATAGATCTTTATGTCAGCTCTTAAAGAAATTGGAATAAAATTATTTACTTTGGTTATGTCAAGTAGTTTAGTTTCAAATTTTTATTGATCATTGCCGACTAATATAAAATGGTTGGTATTGGCACTATCTCTTCCCTCTCTCTTTCTTTGTCTCCCTCTCTCTCTCTCTGTCTCTCTTTTGGTCGAATTTCATTAGCAGCTGCTGTTGCGGTGCTGGTATTCTGTTTTGGTCATTGCCTTTTTGTTGTTTTTGTTTATATATATTTCATTTTTGAGCCAGCATTAATTACAAGCTGTAATTTGCAACAAAACACTGCAATTAGCACGCAATTGCAGCCGCCTCAGACGACTCTTTGGCCCCAGCCAGCAACAGCAGCAACAGCAGCAGCAGCAACACAGAATCTCTGGCCCACTAAACTGAACTAGTTTGGGCAGTCTCGTCTCTCTCTCTCTCTCTCTCTATGGGTCTCTATCTCTGATTATGGTACGACAATGGAACACGCCCGCCACGCCTTTAATTAGCAATGACTTGTGTATTGAGATGCATCAATATAATGTGGGCGGTCGGAACAAGCGGCAGCTGTTGCTGCTGTTGTTGTTGTTGTTGGTGTTAGCTTGCATTGTAATTAATTGGAAATCGGAGTCGATCAATTGCATTGTGACCACAAAATTAATAAGCATGAATTATGCCGACTATGTGCGATGCGTTTGAAAACCAAAGTAGAGCAAAATGTAGAGAAACAGACATAGCAACTTGGCAAACAACTGACAGAGAGGCTAATCAAATTGCTGGCAATCATGGAGCCGTATAAGCAAATGTAGCAATTTCAGTCAAATACCGAGACCGAGACCGAGAGAGCAACTTGATATGGCTTGACTTGGGCTGGCTGCAGACGAGACGACAGCAACATTGCATTGACTTGGCTTAAAAAAAAAAAAACCTCAAGCAATCGGTCCTACTCTCTCAAGCCAAGTCAAGTTAAGTCAAGTCAAGTCAAGTCAAGTCAATCAAATGCAAAATTGCGGTTCTGTGTTGATTGTTGTTAAATTTGCACTGCCGCTGCCGCCTCCACCAGCAACAGCCAACAACAATTGCATTACAATTGGCAGCAAAAGTCGTCAACAATTTGCCCAACTGACTGACTTTCCATAACAATTAAATTTGATTGATTTTCAGTTTCCAAACACACTTACCACGACAAGGTCCCGGATATGCCACAGCAATGGAACGCCCAATTTTGCATATCATACGATTTATATCACAAGCGCTTCTATATGTCTTGCCATCGACTCCACACACAGCACGCTCCTCATCGTAATCCCCATAGCCATAGCCATCCACATCCAATTGATCGTCCTCGTCATCGTCGTCGTCGTCGCCATTAACATCATCCTCATTATGCTTACGCAAGGGACACTCAATCTTACAGGATATGCAATGCGGCATCATATACTGATCCTCCACACACATCAGCCCATTCAGGCATTGCACCCCATGACAGCTGGCTGCAAAAAAAAAAAAAAAAAAACCAAATACGATATCAAATTAATGCCTGAATGATTAGAATTCCATTACCAAAGTCCACATCAAAAATGTATGTGCTAATTGTAGACCAACTAAAAATAATCATTAGAAAATCAAAATCAAAAACAAAATCATCGAAAATCATCTGGCACCTTGCACAATTTTGTTTATTCGCATTTGGCCGTTGATTGGGCCTATAAATAAATTGAAATTTGTTTTTTCTCTATACCCTTAGAGCTCTCTCTTCAATCTCAAAGCGTATTCGATCTCTAATAAATTTGGCAATAAAAAAACTGCAGCACACAAATGTCTAATCCGAGGGGAATAGAAAGCCAGAAAGTATCTGGAATCCTACTCATTTAGAGGAGGGCAGCTTCTTCCTACTGCCCATAACTGGCTAAGCCCATAAAAAATCTTTTAAGACACTTTTGCTTTATTTTGTTATTTATAATATTTAAATTAAATTCATATTCCATAAAATTGCATTCAATTAATTGCTGGAAATCGTGAACTAACTAAAATTTGTAATTCTCAAAAGAAAGAACTAACCAGGCATTGCCTAGCAAATATCTTAAGAAACACCAATTACGGCGGGGCGTTAACCAATATCGAGGCTATTACAGTTTCCAGATGGAAGTGAGTGGTTTCTAGTATAATCAAAATCAAATTCTAACTGGTCTAGGAACTAAGTAAAATAGGATTTCCTGTATAAGAAGCTGCTTAATATGATAGAAATATTATTTTTATATTTATATTTAATTATTGAATTGCAGAGCATCGCGCAGGATCTATCTCAGTGGAGAATTTTAAATTTATAGCTATGCAAATACTGTCTATCCAATATAGGGCGCCATAATTTGTTTGTTAATCAACACAATTGAATAGCTTCGAAAAGTTAAATTTCTAATATTAATCATTCGTTCATTCGGGGAGTTCGAGCAACCAAAACTGCCACCTGGGCATGGCCTTGTTAAAAAATCTGCGAGCTTTATGAAACTCTTTTTGTAAATCTTGTTTGAGTGTTATATTGGAAAATCTATGCTAGCATCTAAATTTAGATACTTTTTTAAGAAAGTTGACATTTTGTTTTTTGTTTTTTCGCTGCCCTTAGTTGTAATTCTCAACTAGTTTAAGCGAGCCTCGAGATCAATTAATTATTAAGAGGTATTGCCTAGTCGTTTCTCTTGTTGCCCACTTTTAGAAATATTTTGTTTTATTTTTTTTTCTCTCTTTTAGCCAATAAACTGTCGAAATTTATCATTACACACACACACACACACACACACACACACACACACACTGGCTGAGGCATGTTGCTAGTGGTATTGGTCCGCCTTGGCGCCAACTGTGACACTCACAAATAATTGCATTCATTTTTATGAGTGGCTATGGATGGTCATGACGGCCAGAGATGGAGAGAGAGCGAGAGAGAGAGAGAGAGAGAGAGATAAAGAGAGAGATCTCGAGATCTCCATACATTCCATTGGACATTGGCACGCGCCATCGTTAGATTGCTGCTGTTGCTGCTGCTGTTGCTGCTTGCGGGTCTAATCCAACAAGTTCTTTTTCTTGTTGCTGTTGTAGCTGTTGTTGTTGTTGCATCTCTTCTACTTTTATTGATCGTTTGAGCATGTTTGCGAGTGCTTCCTGTATCATTAAATTATTACACAACATTTCGATCGTTCAACTCACTCCCCTTTAGGCTAAGCTAGGCTGAGCTAGGATCTCTGGCCAGTTGCAGGGAAGCCTACACACGGGCGGGGGGTTAAGGGGTAGTGAATTTTACCATTGGCGACAAGTTGTTGGCCGTAATTGAAATGTGCAATAATTTGTCATCTAATCTAATTGTGGCAAGCTGTTACATTTTGGCACGCAAGCAACCAGCCAACTAACTAACCAACTAACTAACCAACTAACTAATTAACTAACTAATTAACTAACTAACCAACTAACTAACTAACTCTCTATCTGGTTTTCTTTTGTATTATGTTTAACAAAAATTATGAAATTCATTTCCATTTGATTTTGGTATTTTTCTTTGGGCAATTTTGTAGAAAGAATTTCCATTTACTGGATTACTGAGTTGCTACTCACTCTTGCAATGCCCTCGATAGGCAACCTCCAGTTGGGCATTGTTGGAGCGGCAGGCTCGTTTGCGTAGTTGGCATTCGGTGTTGTAGGTGCGTCCATCGTTGCCGCAAACCGGATTCGAGTGTTGTTGCTGTTGCTGGCGTTGCTAATGGAAATAAGTTAAATTAATGTTGCCCCACAGAGTATGCAATGGAAAATGCAAAATGCAATGAAGTAGGAAAATGGCCATGGCCACATGGAATGGATGGATGGATGGATGGATGGATGGATGGATGGTCTACCTACCAATACAACAGGCTCGTAAATTCCACCCAGAAATGCCAAGTCATCGGCATTAGCCAAGTGGTTGTGGCTCTGTCTATGGCTGCCCTGGGCCGATGACGCAGCCATTTCACTTCCGTGTTCATTTTGATATAGACGACGATGTGGCCCAGACCCAGGCACAGACACAGACACAGACATTGTGGTATTTACTGTCAGCAATGTGGCTGCTGTTGTTGCTGCTGTTGCTGTGCCTGCCACAATTCGAATGCGCTGATCCTTGTTATGCTTGTTGCGCCTGCGTGGCTGTTGCTGCTGCCTATTAATATTGTTGGCGGGTTCATTAGCATTTGCTAACTTGTGTCTAGACTGAATCGTTTGGTGTGCAGGCGTCGAGTCATTGGCTCCTGTCATCATTGATCTTGTTAAGTGTTTGCCATGGTTATTTCTATGCCTGCGTCTTGTTTCATAACCTCTCATCTCGATTCTACCATTGTGATTGCTGTTGTTGTTGTTACTGTTGCTGTTGCTGTTGCTCTGACTGCTGTCTATAATCAAAAGTCTTCTATGCTTTGTTTCACCCAGCGCCTTTTTATGACTCTGACTCTGACTCTGACGTTGGGGCATTGGCATTGGCATTGGCAATGGATTCCCTTGGCTTTGTTGTTGCTGCTGCTGCTGCTGTTGTTGCTCTGGTTTTCTTTGGTTATCAGCAATGTTGCTAATGTTACTGTTGTAGCTATGTTTACGTTGGCGTTTGGCGCCATTTAAATCTAAATTGATGTTTGTAATTTCACTACTTAGACTACGTGAACCGCGTGGAGGTTTCTCCCAGTGCTGTTGCTGTTGTTGTTGTTGCTTTCGGCGTAATGCCGCTCCGCATTCGGGCGCACATACACACTTTGGCCTTCCCTTACGTTTGACGCACTTCTTATTTGGCCCACATTTAAAGCTCTTGCAGTTCTCTGAAAAAGGAACATTAATTTTATTTATTTATTAGTAGTTTCTCTCTCTCTCTCTTTGAATTGAAATTGCATAATTTATTAGTTGCAGTTGCAGTCTGTCTGCTGCATAAATTAGCACTTTCAGACAAGTCGCCGCACTCCACTCCACTCTACTGGAGTGCCTCAAACACCACTCACCCATGCACGGTGCACACTCAACGCCTCCTCCAATGGCCGTCGCAAAGAAGTACTCAACGCTGCTCAATTCACGATCGGTGTAGGAGAAGGCCTGACTGGCGCCACAGCATTCCGATTTGGTGATGTTTGTTGAAAAGATTTGATTGCATTTGCCGCTGCCAAGATGCGTTCGCCAGCAGGTACCAGCTAAAAGCAACAAGAACAAAAAAAAAAACAAAAAAAATTAATATAATTATATATGAGTGATTCAGGCCAGGAAACTCTCAGCCATTTCTCTAATGATGGAATCTCGAATGATGGCAATCTGTTTCATAATCGCATCTGCCTTTTTTTTGCCCCTCGTTGCTAATAAATTCCCAGCAAATTGGGATTAAATGAATATTTTCTCTTTTTTTTTTTGCTGTTATGTCCCTCTCTCTCTCTCTCTCACTCGCGCGCTCGCTTGCTCGTTTGCTTTGTTGTTGTGCATGGATTTTGGCATGCCAAAAAAATCCACATGGGCATGGGATATAAACAAACAGCAACAACAACAACAACAACAACAACTTTGTTTGTGATGAAAAATTGCGTCATTTTTTTGACGGTGAAGCGGGTGGGAGGAGAGATGGGGGGGAGGGGTGAGAATATAAAATGTGTCACATTTTATCGCTAAATCGCAGCTCCAGTTCATCTCTCTCTCTTTTGGGGCGAATGAACGCGCACATATGCTGAATCCCAGTGAGAAGCGAGGCGTGGCAACGTGGTATGGGGGAGGGGGGGGCGGTTGGAGGCAACGTTTTGGCGCCAACACATACCATTTTGTTCAAAAAAAAAATATTGGGTCAATCTTTGCCAATCTTTGTTGCTGTTGTTGTTGTTGTTGTTGTTGTTGTTGTTGTCGAGTGAATCAGTGAAGCCAAATTGACTTACCTGCCGCCAGGCTTATGTTTAGCAGCAGCAATCCAATTAACAAAGTCATCAGAGGCCGTCCAGTGAGCAACTGCAATTGATGTTGCTGCTGCTGCCGATGATGATGTTGCTGCTGTTGGCCTGATCCGGATGTTGTTCTCGTGCTAGGCTGATTAGAACTAGCTAAGTGGTCGTGATTCCCAAGTTGCTGCTGTCTATGTTGCTGTTGCTGTTGCTGTTGCTGTTCACGTGCCGTTGACACCTTGTCATTAGCATCGTCAGCAGTACCAGCAATGCGTGTACAAAGATGTCTCAATGGGACCGTATTGACGTCATGGCCAGCATCAGCAGCACGATCAATGCGACCGGCGTTAGCCTGTTGGAGCAAGCAATTGGCCGACTCTTGCACAATGTTCCATGCGATTGCTATAAATAAACTTAGAATTGTTCTACATTTGTGGCTACTAGTTGTTGTTGCTGCTGCTGGTGGTGCTGCTACTGTTGATGGTGTTGTCGCTGGTGTTGATGTTGTTGTTGCTGCTGACGTCTTTGACAATGTTGCCGCTAATTGGTTTGGTGTACGCGCTTCCGTTGTCGTTGTCGTTGCCGTTGTCGTTGTCGTTGCTGTCAGGACAGGAAGTGCGCGCATTGTCAGCATATTTCTGCGTTTGAATTTGTAATTTGATTTTAGAAATGTTAAATTGTTCTGACTGTTTGTCTGAAGTAGACGATGATGATGATGATGGGGCATGACAAGGCGATTTGCTGCTGCTGCTGCTGCTGCTGCTGTTGCTGCAAGACAAAAAAGCAAAAAAAAAAGTAGAAAATTTGCAATTAAATAACTACTACGTACGTACGAATATATGAAAACGTATTTGAAATGCTTAGAGGCAGCCACTTGAATGAAGCACCATGCCTCAAGTGGCAGCGGCAACATGATGCAACAGCAATAACAACAACAACAACAACATGAGCCGCCAGTCAAGCACAAAGAATGTTTTGTACAACAAACAAACCAAAAAATACAAAAAAAAAGTAAAAGAAAAAGAAAAAGAGAGGAGAACAAAAAAAAAAAAAAAGCGACAGCAAAGAGGCAACAATTAAGTCTCAAACGTTGAGTTGACATTGAGCAGGCGGTTTTCAGAATGCGACTACTAATAATAAAGAACCTGTTGCTGATGTCTGCAGCAGCAGCAACCATGTCTGTGGCATGGGGAGGGGCAGGTGTTCTCAAGCTTTGGTAGGTTTGGCGCATTATGCAGCCGCGTCTACTTCTGTCTACGTCTGTCTGAATGTCTCTCTGACTGCCTTGCCTGCTCGCCTGCCTGCCTGCCAGTCTGTCTCTCTGTCTCTCTGTCTGTCTGTCTGTCTGTCTGTCTGTCTGCCTGTCTCTTGCCTGCTGCTGGTTTTGTGACTTGCAGTTTGTTTGGCCTGCTAGTTTGGCATTTGTTTTTATTTTGGCGCTTTCATTGCTGCTGCTGCTGCTGCTGCTGCTGTTGTCAGTGTCATCGTCATGTTATTAAGGACGTGCTCAAGACAACATATGCAGTAGACAGTAGACATGCAACAATTGCCGCTTAGAGAGCTAAAATGGAACGTGACTGGAGTGTGACTTTTGTGTTTTGTCAAGTAGCCTAATTTAATCCAACCTAACGTCCTTGAGCAGCAGCAGCAGCAGCAACAATAATTGCTAATGGCTAAAAGCCATAACCAGAAGCTCAACCCCTGCCCGCTGCCTCAGCCGCTGCCCTCTAAGCAGAAATTAATGCATTGAATTTTGCCATTTCCTTGTAAACAATTAATGACCTACTGCGTCACAAAAAAAAAAAAAAAAAACAAAAAACCAAACAACAACAACAACAAAAATTATTGCGTTAACATGCCTTGCGACATTTTATTTCTGTCGTCTCTGCTGCAGTCACTTTCCAGGTTAACCGGCAAGCCGGCCGGCTGCCCGAGCTCGTCGCGCCAGACAACAACTGCAGCAACAACAACAACAACTACACGCACTTGCACTTGGAATTGGAATTGGAGTTGGAGTTGAAGTTGGTTGATGGTGACTGGAGTTGGAGTTGGACTTGGAGCTGCATTCCTGCTATTTTTAGATACCTCGTGCCAGTCAGTGGGTTTTTGAGACCCCTTTCTCCTTACCCTATCCCCTCTCTCTCTCTCTCGCTCGCTCTCTCGCTCTCTCTAGGGGAATGAGACATTGAACGGGCCATAACATATGGCAAACAAAATTTCCAACAAATTTCAATAATATTGTCTAGACAAAATTTTCATTTATTGATTTGACTAAAATTGAAAATAATGCATATAGCTAGATATATATATATTGTATATATATATATCGTCTTTGGTGAATTTACTGTACTTTAAGTTATGCCATTGAATGCTTCAAATTCCTTGTTGGGTTGGGTAAACAATACTAACAGCCACAATAACAACAACAACAACAACAGCAGCAGCAGCAGCGGCGGCGTCGAACGTCAGCAACCAAAAAATGCAAGGAGTACAGCAGCAACAACAACAACTGCTACGTCTGCGGCAAGCGGGGGGAGGCAAGAGCAAAAGGCATAAAATGCATTCAAGGCAGTAGCTTGTGGCAAGCTTAACAACTGCATTGCCAAACTCAATAACAGCACACACAAACACACACACACACACACAAACACACACACACACACCGACACACACAACAGCAAAGCGAATGCCTTTTTCAAGATGCAGTTTGACCGTTGGCCGCCGCTTTACAACAACAACAACAACAACTGCAACAAAAAAAAAAAAAGACCTGTTTTTATGTTTTTGGGCATTTATTCTGGATTTTTGCAAAATGCTGTTGTTGTTTTTTTTTTTTCTTTTCTTTCTGTTCTTTTCTTTTCTTTCTCTCTACATTTTTTGTTTGTATTGAATTGCATCCTCTGCTACTGCTGCTGCACTTCAGCAACAAGTGCATAATTTCAACCTCAAGAAACTGAATTTTGAAACTAAAGCGGTGCTAAATTTCACTGTTATAGCTCCTTTTACATATTCAACCTCAACCCACTTAAGATTGTATTTAGATTTAAAACCCATTTAGTTACGCCAGCAGCAGCAAAATCGAAATCTCTAACATTCTAAACTGTAATCTGCAATCTTTTCAATAGGCTAAAACAAATATTTTCCAAATATAAAAAAAAAGCAAACACCATTCTCACATGGGACTGAATTTAATTTGCTTTCTTATTCATCAATCAAATTCCAACAAAAAAAAAAAAAAAATGGTCATTCTTTTCTCAGGCTTAAGTCAGGAGCGGTTTTTGTTGGACTTGAAAATGTTGCTAAAGGAATGCCGAATATTTTTATTTCCTTTTTTTTTATAAGTTTAAAATATTTGTTGCTGAAATAGCTAACTTTGCCTTGCAAAGTCCTTAATATTTATTGTAGTAGAAAATGTTGTTATAATCTGCTAGATACACTGCGCGACAACCGATTAGCGCACCCTGTTACCTCTCATTGGAAATAGAAATAACAAATAACTGTAAATCTCTATAACTCTCTCTCACTCTTTTGCATTTTTACTTAGTACAAAAACAAATGGCAGGCTCTGGAAGTTTACCGTTAGTCTTAATTTTTTTTTTCCTGCAAGTCGATGGCCTTAGTAGCTAGCACTCTTTACCCGTTAGTTATTATATTATTTTGTATAATAATTAATAATAAATAATAATAATAATTTTTTTTCTTAGAAATAGATGAAAAAATCATGCCTTAAGGAAATTTCGTGTTTTATGACTAAAACTATATCTTATAGTCATCCTATCGATCTAGCTTTAATAAATGTTTTGCCTGCCAATAATAGA
Organism: Drosophila nebulosa; assembly: GCA_024703675.1. NCBI lineage: Eukaryota > Metazoa > Arthropoda > Insecta > Diptera > Drosophilidae > Drosophila > Drosophila nebulosa. Next base: position 5,935,948 of record CM045725.1, on the reverse strand, counting down.
AAACTTGAATACGAATTTTGATTGAAATAGCTTAACAACTGAGAGACTAGTTTTTCTAGGAACAGACAGACAGACGCAAAGAGGGGCATTTAATCTATCTAAGAGTCTAAGAAGAGTCTAAAAGTTGCAGCACAATTATTCTAAAAACAATAAAGTTATTCAAACATTGCAAATTTTGCTTTTAAGCATTAATTTACATAATTTTTTTTTAACCTACTTTATATGAAAATGTTTGTTTCAATTGTTTAGAATCTTACGTAAATCTTAAATGACCTTTGGAATGTGACAATTTGGTGCCAGATTAAAGTTTCATGTCCCAAAAGTTTTTTCTTACTAATTTGTACCTCGAAAAAGTTGCCAATTTCGGTTTACTTAGAATTTTAAAACAATATTTAACTGAGTACGAAAGCTAAAGCTAAAACCATAGAAAATAGTTCTATTAACAGGAATTTAGTTACATAAGAAAAACTATTTTTTTTTTTTTTGGCATATATTGGAATAAATTTGTTTTTGAAATGAATATCAGAGTTTATTTTGTTATCAATGTTTTTGTTGAAATATTCCAAGAATTAATTCGTCCCCGATCTGAAAGTTAATTCGCCTCTGAATCTCAATCTGAATCTGAACCCTGTGCCTCATTCTTTTGGGGGCATTCACGCTGCTTCCTACTTCTGTGGCGATTGCGCAATAATCGAGTGGAGCCCAGACACAGACACAGACACAGACAAAGATGAGGATGAGTATGAAGATGAAGATGAAGGCCAACCAGCTGTAGGCGTAGACTTGAAATTGAGAGCCTGTGTTATTTTTAGCTTATGATATTGTTGTTGTTGTTGTTGCTGTTGTTTTTGTTAGGCGGAACTCAGTTTTAACTGTGTTTCATTTCTGTCCTTTGTCCCTGTCCCTACCCCACCCGTCTGTCTCGTTGAGTGTGTGCGTGTGCGTGTGCGTGTGTGTGTGTGCTTATGTCTATAAAAGGGTCAAGATATTTGGTTACCGAATTGAAACCGTTTGGCATTATAGCTTCTAAAGAAACTGTTTGTCATTCGCCGCCAAAAAGGAACAGCAGCAGCAGCAGCAGCAATAACAACAGGAAATTCCTTTCAACAAACTCATCATCATCATCATCATCATCATCAACATCATCATCATCTTCGTCTTCGTTGTCATCGTCATTCGGTAGGAGCAGCAGCAGCAACATTATCAAAAGGAAGGCCAAAGTAAACGTTAACTGTGTGCGTTTTGTCAGTTTTGGCGTGAGATTAATGACTTTTTGGGGGCCTGAGACTTTATCCCTCATGCCTCCTGCCGCTCTGCCCACTTACGCATTTGCATATGACAGCACCAGCAACAGCAGCAGCAGAGGCAGAAGCAGCAGCAGCAGTAAATTTTCAATAAATATACATAAACCAACAAACAAATCAACTTGCAAAAAAACAAAAGTCGAAACTGAAAACCACAGCCAGACAGCTCGACTGCTCGATTGCTGCCTGCTGCCTGCTGCCTGCTGTCGATGCTGTTGGAGACGATGTTGTTGATGTTGATGATGCCACTAAGGGGAGGCTCGCCTGACACATACCAACACACACACACACACACACACACATAGAGAGAGAGATAATCACGGACATGCAGATCCATTGGGCTACTGTTTATTTTTCTGTTCTTTTTTACTTCCCGAAAGTTGCGCGTTCAATTTTTGCATTACTTATACGCAATGTGGTCCAACGCAAACTGTACGAGTTACTGTGAGATCACAGCAGAAAGGATTGATGTTAAGGGGGTGTGGGGTGGTGGGGGGACAAAGTGTCCTAGTAAAATTGTATTGTGTTAGGAACCGTGTGAAATGCTTCTGTTTGTCATTAGAGAACAATTTGTGTGGCAAAGACAGAGACAATTGCTAGAATCGTTGCAGTTCTAGTTCTCCGCCGGATCCCAGTCCCAGAGTCTCGTCGTCGTCGTCGTCTCAAGCAAATGAAAATAAATATCGGCTCACATGAAATCCGAGCTGTTATTGAGTTTTTTGATCGTTTCTTCTTATTGTTGTTGTTGTTGGTTTTTTTGTTTTTCTGTTGTCAACTATGCAAGAATTTTGTTATTGTCTGGAAGATGTGTGCTTGTTATACGTGGAAATATTTTTGCCGCAAACGAAAAGGCTCAAATGGGCTAAGCTTAGCTTGACTTGGCCTAAGGAAGTTGAGAGTGAAAATTTTCAAAAAAAAAACCTTAATTCCTAATTTCTCACCTTGTTTTTTTTTTTGTTTTTTAATTGAATTTAAATTTCACTCGACGATCAGTTGAATGTCTTTAGTAATTTGTTTTTTTCTTTATTTTATAATGCACTTTTTCAAAACTATAAAAAACTAAAAGAAAGCAAACAATTTATAAAGTATATTAAAAAAAAAATAAATTTAAAACTGCCCGCTTAAAGGTTTTTTTCGGGTGGGTAATAATTTTTATGTTTTTGTTTTTGCTTAATTTGCATTAATTGAACAAAATGTAATTACTTTTTTTTTTATATAATTTTTTTGGTTTTTAGCACTTTTCACTCAATTTCTGTGGTTGATGGTGGTGGGCGGGGGGGGGGTGTGTGCGAAAGGGGATAGCAGCACTACTTGTTAAAGGTTTTCCTTTAGCTATAAGTTTTTCTTTTATTTTTGTTGTTGTTGTTGTTGTTGTTGTTGTTATTTTTGGTTAAATACGCCTCTGGGTCCAGTGGGAAAACGTGCGCCCCATCTGATGGTCGAATGCCGACTGAATTTTGAAAACCAAAGTTCTCATTTTAGGTAAGAAAAGAGGCAACAATTTTACACAAATACAATGACAGGCTCGACACACACACACACACACACACACACACACACAGACAAACACACACATGCAAAGCAGCAACACAGGCGGCTGGGCGGCTATGTGTGTTCGTCTTCGGGTGTGTTTGTGTGTGCGTGTGTGTGTGTGTGTGAGGTTCGTTGTATGCGTGAGAGGCATGTAAATAATAACTCGCTCAACAACTTTTAGCAACATGTTGTCGGAAATGCATTTCCGGCTGCCGCCTGGCCCAGTCTTTTCTATAAACATGTTGCCCATGTATAGCAACATGTTGCCAGTTAGCTCATTAAATGCAGGCGAAATCATGCACCGGCCATATAGTAAACTAAAGTCGTATCTTTATCTCTCTCTCTCTCTCTCTCTCTCTGTCTCTCTGTCTGTTTTAACTGTCTATTGTTTGGCTGCAAAAAGAAAAACGATTTCTTTATGGTGCAAACAGCGTCATAATTTAGATCTAATTGCCAGATATTTGCACAAAAACAAACTGCATGTCGCTGGTGCTGCTGCTGCTGCTGGTGATGTTGCTGCTGCTGCTGCTGCTGCTGGGGATCAGCTTCAGTGAAAATTAAGAAATTTGATGTGCATAGCAGCAATGTCTACCAACTAAACACATATAAAGAGAAGAAGGAAGGAACCCTTGGTCGCCAATTATGTAGACGTGGAGAGCGTTTTATTGGGCAATGGCGTGCCGTGAGCGTATTAAGCTGCTGCTGTTGCTGCTGCTGCTGCTGATAGCCAACGTTTGCGCTTTACCTTTTGCCTCAACTAATGATGGCAAATGCCAGAGCAAAGCAGAGCAGAGCAGAGGGAACATTGCAATGAAAACTATCTACCTAACTACCTACCAACTAAACTGACTGACTGCCGACTGCCGACTGCCGATTGGATGCATGTGTCTGCCACATTGGCCAGTGTTTATGGAAAGTGCATCTAATGAGCAGTTGCAAATTGAACTTATTTTTTTTTTTTTTCGTTTTTCGTTTCCGTTAAAGCTTGCATATTTTGTGGGTTATTATTTTGTAGAGTTTATTTTTAGGTTCCTTGTGCACATATATCAATCTGCCCATGGAAATTGCCATGAAATTGAAAATGCACCCACCCACCACCCACCACCCACCTCCTTTTTTTCATATTACACATTTCATTCATGAAATGCCAAATTTGAATTGGAAAATGCCTTATTTTTTTGTATGTTTGTTTTGATTTCCGCCCGTCCAAATAAATCAAATGTAAAAATCACATCAAAGTTAAAACAAAATTTCGCAATTGCAAAATCTTGTAATCTATGACATTTGAACTGTCACGGAAATGAATCACAAAATGCATACAATTATTGCATTTCATCAATTTGGTTATTTAAATGAAATTTATTGGCCAACAGAGCGTATGCTTGATATGGCATTTCTCACGATAATTAGCATTAAGGTAGGTTACCCCAAAAAAGGGGAGAAACAAGAACGAGCGGAGTGTGGAATGCAGAGGGGAGGAAGGTAGTGTGTAAAGGGATAACTAGGCTGGCCAGGCCAGGCCATCAGCAGGAGCTTAAGTGACGGCAATTTGCGGTGCCTCAAGCATATTCGATGACAAAAAGAAATTTTGCTTTGTGTTAAGCCTGCCTGTCTGCCTGTTGTCTCTCTCGTCTAGACTGATTTATACATAGATGCCAATATATATATATAGGTATGTGTGTGTGTGTCAGAGGGAACGGTGGTGTGGGAGTGGGCATGGGTGAGTAATAGTCCGCTTAGGCTTGTTCTGCTGTCGGCACTTTACATCAAAGCGAAAAGCCATTGCAATTGGCTAGACATCGCCTTATAATCCTCGTTAGTTGGTTTGCATTTCGGACAACTTGTCGTAAGTTTAAGTAGCCAGCCCCCTGCCCCCTGCCCCCTGACATCATGTGTGTTTCCATACATATGTACATATGTCGGCTGTCTCATTAAAATTATAGAATTTAACAATTTTACCAAAGCAAATGCTAAACTTAATTTGTCGACAATTTAGTGAGAATGCGCAACTTTTTTCAAAGTAAAAAGTTAGAAATCAATGTAAATTCTCTTTATATTCTTTTATTTGGTCTTAGATATTAAGAATAAAAGTTATTTTCATAATCAATTTAAAACTCTAGACTAAGTTTCCACTCAGTCAAGTCCTTAACTTCAGTTAAAAATTTATTTATTATAATTGTTACTAAATATCTCTTTTTTCCAATTACTTGACCAAAAAAAAAAAACATTTAAACTAGGATTTTAATATAAGCTAAAAACTATTTTTCTAACAGACAACAATTATTTGAAATTAGCATTAAATTTAATGGAATATTTCCTATTCCCTCAAAGTTCTGGTATGCAAAGTTCATTTTGTAATTGCGTCAGTGGGATTTAAGGGGGATTTAGTGTGACAATCTGTCTGAAATAATGAAAAGGAGGCATCTGCAAATCGCCAGCATAAGCAAATCAATCAGAGAGCTGACAAAATTGTCCACATAAAATGCTCAGTAAGGTGAAGTGAAGAAATGACTGATGAGTGAGAAGAGAGCGCATTATATAAATTTGATTTTAGATATGTTTCACATACAGCTGATTTGTCATTTTTACGGCTTTACAAATAGCAAAGAAGCTATAATAAATTGGTAGAATATGCTAATTCTAAGAAAATAATCTTAAATGCTTTAAATCTTAACAAGCATTACTCAGAGACTAAATAAATTATTAATTTCCTTTAACAATAAACCTCTTTAAGCCTTATATATATAAAAACCTAAAAACCTTAGACAATATAGTAGACAATTTAAATGGCGAAATCAACAAAAAAGATTTTTCAGTTAGCTACAACTCCAATAAAATGTTAATATATATTTAAATCGATCAACTATTTCACTTAAATTTATATTATTTTTACTTTTTACTACCCTTCTTAAAACACCGCCTATGGCAAAAAAGCTTTTAAAGTATTAAGCTTTCACGTGAAGCTTTTTCAGTTATATTTAAAACTGTTGCATAGCATTAGGCCGAGCAATGCAAAGAAATTTTTAAGTCTTATACATATAAGAAGCAACTTTTTGTATAGCTCATTTTGAAAATAGGAAGTTTTAATGTAAAATTATAAATGAAAGTAAGCTTAAATACCTTTTTTTTGTCTATTCTTTAGGCAACTGAACATAAAGACTTACATAGTTTATAAAATATACAGTTTCAGTTCATTAAATTGCAAAAAAAAAAACTCTTATTCAGCTTAAGTCTAAATTAAAATTTTCTTTCGTTAATAAACAACAAAGAAATAAGTGAACTAAAGCAAAAATGTTGCCTCTTTGGCTACTAATTCTTAAAGTCATTCTCTAGCTCTTTCTTAGAGGGTTCGTCCTTAGTCCTGCTTACTTATGCCGCCCTTTTTTTTCCCACACATTTATTGGGCTAGACGTTGAAAATTGTTTCTAAGAACAACATTTTTTTTTTCTTTTTCCACTTTCGATTTTCAAACTGCAACGGCAATTCTCTCATTATTTCCAGCTAATCACGTTTCATTGACCCCGCCGCTGCCCACCGCTTCAGTGTACCCCGCAACGATTTAACCATTCACTCCTCTCATTGCGGTAGAGCATGATTTGAATTTTAATTTTGGTGCATTTTTATGTGATGTGTTAAAGAGTATTTAACAGATAGTTTTGATTATTTTATGACGACAACGTGCCGAACGTAACGAACGAGTGCCAAATGCAGCAGCCATAAAATATCTCAGATACATTTAGTTGGATAATTATTATACACTTACTCTAATAAAATCGATTGTTTGACATTGTAGAAATTTGAAATATGAAACTCCATCAACAACACCAACACCAACAGCGACACCTTCTCTCGGCCATGAGCCAAAAAAACATTTGTCAATGAGTTTAACATAATTTTGTATTGTATTACACATTTTTGAATTCTTCAATTACCATTCTGCCAGATTGATTTACGTCTTTGACATACAATCGAACGATGTGAAATGAATCAATTGACGTAAAGTGAATGGATGACAACCGGAAAGAGCAACAGTAACTGACTGTCTGTCCGACTGACTGACTGAGTGAGTGATAATGGTTTTAGTTGTTGTTGTCGACATTTTATTGCCTTCTTGCAGAGTGCAGTGAAAGTGTTTTCCACTGAAAGGTGGACATTATGTGTGGGCGTCGTCTGTTTTTTTTTTTGCCTCTGCAACACTTTCAATTGTCAATTAGGCCACTAGAGCAATGAAATAAGCGGGCACAAAACATTATTAGGCCTCAATTTCAACCTGCTGCTGCTGCTGCTGCTGGCGGCGGCGGCGCTTCATACGAAAAGGGTTGCTGTTGGTCATTTAGTTTTATGGCTTGTCCAGACAACAAAAAAAATCATTTAAGGGTGCAAAAAAAAAAAAAATGTGCAGACAATATACAAAACGGAAAGGAGGCAACGGCAACGGCAACGGCACACACCTGCAATGATTCTCACTGAAAACGATTCAGTTTACTTCCTTTCCGGCAACCTTTCCATTACCAAATAAGGCGCCGCAGCTGGCTTGGGGGCCGCCCTCTTACGACGTTACTCACGTACTCGTACTTCATTCCCAGCTGCGATTTATTATTTGATTTGAATGGCATAAGCATGACTCCAAAGTTAAATAAAAATTGATAAATGCTGGCAAAGAGAGAGACAGAGAGAGAGAGAGAGACCAGGGGTGGTGGGGGGGCAAAATGTCAAGCTACAAACTTCCGTCAACTGTGTCGATGCGAGATAATTACGTGGCCGATAAAAAATTGATAGAACCAAAAGTCAGACGAACACACACACTCTAAAAACTCAACGATCTGAAACGATCTCGCAATCCCATTTTAAAAAGAAAAACCAACACACAAACACACACGCAAAAGAAAACTAATTTTTAACAGTTCAATTTCTGTTGCTGCTGCTGCACAAGAAGATCAGAAGAAGAAGAAGCTGATGATGAAATGACGCGTGCGACGAGGTTGACGGGGTCCCAGAGCAGGGCAGACCAGACCAGAGCGAGGGCAACTACTGTATTGGGTCATGAACTTCAATTATAAGCCACAATATGGTTTGTTCCCCTCTTTTGCCGTCTGCCCCACAAGCAGGTGCTTGTGTTGTTGCTGTGTTGCGGTTGCTGTTGCTGCTGCTGTGCGTGTGCGTGTGCGCCTGCTGCAACTCATGTTGCTGGTGCTTGTATAATTGCTGTCAAATCAACTAGCGAGCGCATAATTATGCATTTCATTTTGTGATTTCCCATTGGCCGCCATTCTCCATTACAATGTTTACACCAGAGCCATTTAAAATTTGTGTTTTTTTTTAGGGAATAAACAAAAACATTTCTTTCTACTAAAAGAAGAAAGAGAGCCAGAGAGAGGGGAGAAAATGGACTATTACATATTTATGGCTTTTATTCAGAACATTTTCCACTCTCTGTGTGTGTGAGAGAGAGAGAGAGACAGAGAGGGCTTCGCTTGGTCTTATCAGTATCAAAGTGGAATTTCTTTCGTTTAAGTTTTTCTTTTCTCCCCTTCGCCTCTTCGTTTGTTCGTTTTTTTTTTATATTGTTTTACAATTGAGCCTGATAAACTGCATACTAATTCAATTACAATTATATAGGCTCAAGTAATCAAGTGAAGTAAACTCGCGGTGGCGGTGACTATGAATAGAGAGCGTCGCCAGCTTATCAGTGTTCACTCTGTCTCTCTCTCTCTCTCTCTCTCTTTGTCTACCTCTCCCTCTTATGCGGTCGGTCTCTCAGCTGTTTGTACATAAGTTGATTTCGGTTGATATTTGTTCTAATTCAGGCAGTGACCCTAGATAATTGGCCTCAACTTTCATGTCACGTCACCATTAAATGGGCCCTGCCTGCGGTCACTCCACCAATCCATCAGAACCTACCCCAACAGCACGACGAGTCGTGGGCTGATAAGAGTTTTCAATTATTGTGTAAATAATGTCGTCAAAGTTAAGTTGATCAACAGCGTAATCAACATTATCATCATCATTATCATAGTAACAATGATGATGATGATGATCATCGGCATCCTTTATTTCCGCCATATGCTAGTCATTTGCCAGGCTTAACTGCAATGATCAATTTGCTTTACATATGTATATATAAAAATTTTAATTATAAGACACACACACACACTCATCTCGATATATATATATATATACATATATCGAATCATAACTGTTAAGTAAAGACCATATAAAAATTGCCTGGTTCTGAGGGTGTTCCTTTAATAAGCAAAATTCAAGCAATTGCCCCTGATCCAATCCATCTCTAAGGCGACGCTGCCTTTGACTCCACACACACACACACGTATTAGTCCATATGTATTTATTTCCATGTGTTGTCTATATATATGTACATACAACGAGGGGGAGTCAGAGGCACATGCAATGTGCATAATAAGAACAATTGTTCAGCCGACAAAAATGTTGAAAACCAAATGGAAACAAAGGAATTAAATCGCCTAAAATATGGAAATTAAGAGACGATTTTTTACCTAAAAGGTTTTTCTTATAAATTTGGAATAAATAGATTGAAATATATATCATTTTACTTAGGATAGTGACTGCTTAAAGCCCCAAAAAAAAGTTTTAGGGCCAAACTACTTAGAAGTCTTTAAGATTTAAAGGTTATGGATTTTGCTCTACTGGTTATATAATCCAAATTAGTTTCCTTCTTTTCATATATTATAGAAACTATAATATTTTATACAAATTTTTAAAGAGAATATTGTGTCTGGGAAAGTACCTCATTGTGCGGAAAATGTTATAATTACATACATATGTATGTATATAACATTATCAAAAATTTTTGGAGAAAAGACTGAACTTTATTCTATACATAGAAATTTAGTTCTATTTAAGCAAAAATTTGGCTGATCTGTCTAAATTAAATGACTGTATATAGATTATATTTGAAAGAACAAAGGGAAGTTTGTTTTAAGGGTTAAACGACTACAAATTGATGGTAAGCAAGGAGGAGCAAAAGAGCTCAGAAATATCAATAGGAACAGCAATATATTACAGTATTTACATATGCACACATATACATACATATGTACTTATGTATATTCTATTTGTATATATATGTATGTACATACAATCTTACTGTGCATACCTACATAAATATGTACATATGTATGTATTCCTATTTCCATCTATTCACTTAATTTGTAGCATTTGCTTTTTGTCTCTGCGTATTTTTGCATATTTTATTGAAACTAGCTCGAGAAATGCCATCTACCAACAATTTATTTAAATAAGAAAAAGTTTTGGGTATAATATACATATGTATATAATAACAAACCCCTTATCATTTCCCAAAACAATGTATGTATTTCTGTGAATTTTCCATTTTCATTTTATTTCCCAAAACTACTTTTGTGAATTTGCTTATTTTTAATCACATTTTAAAATATTTAATTTAAAAATTCAATAAATTTGTTATAAAATTCAGTAAAATGAAGTTCACCTTTTTTCTTTTTGGTACACTCTAATTCAATTATGACACAGTTAATCTTCCAGATTTCCAGTCATCCAATTCACGTTGAGGTTTCCAGAAGCAAGGAAGCAAAGACAATTTTGTGCAAGCTCATTCATAAAACGCTACGTGACTATGAACATACATATGTAAATATATATGTATGTATGTATGTGTGCTAACTAGCAATTCAGAAGTTAGTGTTTCTCTAGTAATATTTACAAGCAATTTCTTTCTTTCCTTTTTATTACACGAAATTACCGTTGACAATTTTGTGCGGTGTGCAAGCAAGTAAGTGCCAGGGCATGCAATCCATGCCCCTGCCCCTGCCTCTGCTGGTGTGCCTGCTGTTGCCTACCCTTCTTCACCCCTGCCCTGTCGCTGGGTTGTCTCGTTTGACGCTCTCTGGCTTTGGCTTTGTGTCTTTTCTGTTCATTTCGTTTCGAGTCGCCGTCGAGTGAAGTGGAAAGTATCTGAAGTTCGGTGGCCGCGCATGATCCAAGTGTTTCTTGAAGTTGTCGTCGCGTACGCATAATGAATGATGATGATGAGGGGAAGGGAAGGGGATAAATGCGTTTTTTTGTGCGATAAACAAGTGTAAAAACCAAATCAAATAAATAGCTAAAGCCTAATTCAACCGCAACACACACAATTTGGCTAATTAAATTTAATTCCACAATAAAAAATAAAACAGGCCAAACAACTAAAATTGCCGGTTACTGTGCGTGAGTGTGTATGTCTGTGTGTGTGTGTGTGTGTGTGTGAGAGAGACTGTGCGTAACTGTGTGTTGAAGGCGTCAATTAAATTCAATAAATCATAAATAAATTGACTGCGGTTTAAAGTATCCTGTTCTCTTCTCGCTCGCCCTCTCTCCTTCTCTCTCTCTCTCTACCTCTCTCTCGTTTCACACATTGCATAATTGTGATTTATTAAAATAAAGTAAAAATTTTTAATGAGCCTCAATTGAAAATTGAATTAACCCCATAAAGCAAAAGAAGAGAAAAGGAAATATGTATTATTTGTTGCTAATGTGTCTACTCCTGCTTGGAGGGAATATAGAAGTTGATTCTTTCAATTATTCCCCACAACCAAATTATGTGATAAATGCTCCGACATATTTAAAATTTCATATGAAAGAAACGCGCAGCTCCTACTTTGGATACACCCTAGTTATACGACCCACCAGGTGAGTTTTTTGTAAATATTTGTAAGAATTTCAAACGTCATATTCCCCCCATCCCCTACATACATACATAAGTCGATATGTTTCCAGTATGTTAAACAAGCAAATGTCTTTCACATTTCTCAAGTCTCACACCTTTGTCAATATTTTGCAATTCGAAGAGTGACACCGCCTACCTAGGCAGGAAAGAGTGGGGAAGGGGGGGAGGTAGGTAACTCTCCCGAGTCATACCAAATTGAGCAATCGAGCACAGAAACTCTAATCATTATTTCACTCAATTAACGCTTCGAAAGGGTTATTGCCATTTAACACTTTGCTTCTGTTATTTGAGAGAAAGAAAAATTTCAAATTGAAATTGCTTCACAATTAGTTTGTTTCATCAATATCAACTTTGGCAGCTGCATAAACAAATCCACACCAAGTAATAATAATAGTCTCAAAAACGAAAAAAAAAAAAAAAACTGAAAAATTGAAAACCACTTCAAAAACACTTCCACTTGAGACCGAGAGAGCAATGGCTAAAAATAACAACCAACTGACAGGCCCCAGCCCCCAGACCCCAGCCCCCCGAGGCAAAAGGCAACTTCAATTTCAACTTCCAATTTCAATTGCCACAGAATCGAGCCGAGATCTAAAAAGCAGAAAAAAAAAGATCGCAACTTCAACTTTTGCAATTGACAAACTTGAATCTTTTATCTCTTTTTTTTTTTTTTTTTTTTGGGGCTTTCTTTTGTGGTGGGGCTTCGACCTACATACACTCTCCACTATATGAGTAAGTAGACTCAATGGCGGCTCTTTTTTTTGTGATTTTCGGTGATTTGTTTATGTAGAATACGGGTAACGAAATGTTCAAGATATGACATCACTTGCCCATATATGCACATACACACACACCTAAAATTGAGACATAAGTAAATCAAAGTTAACTGAATCAATTGTGAAATCAAGCAAAAATCTTTCTTTTGAGTTTTTTTGCGTCTTTCTTGAGAACAGGTCTGAGATACATGTCTCGAAAGTGAGATCCAAATGCTAATTATGGAAATACTCGATGGACATTAACTTCAAGAAGCATCATTCAATTATTTTCATAATAGTTATTTCAGCATCGTTTTTAATTGGATGAATCAGGGCAAAGGCGCTAAAATTTTTATTCCCTCGAATCATGATTCACATGGCATGAAAATAATTTTATACTTAAATACAATTTAATCTACATTTTGTTATAGAAATATATAATCATTTTAATTGAACACTTTAAGATTATAAGCATTTCATTAATTCATTTATCAACTTCAACTTTAGACTCTTTGCATCTATGAGGAGTTTTTTAAGTGTTTCTAAATTGTGCAGAATGTCTGAGTTTGTGCAAATTGATGAATGTTTGTTTTTGCGTTTGTTTGTTTATTTGTTCTTTGAAACGTTTAGAGATAGAGTACTGAGGTCTTTATGGCGTTAGTTGAGCCTATATCCCCATCTAAACTCTTAAGAACTTTGTTCGGAATACTTCGGAGAAGCTTCTGGTAACAAATTTCGCTCATTAAGATGAAAAGTGTTGATATTTTGACAACTTGCATTTTTAAATTGTCAACTAAAGTTGAATGGGAAACAAAGTTAGCCGGGTCATCCCGAGTTTAATATTTAATAAAATAAGCTATAATGAAATAAAAAACAGGCTTAGGAAAATATATAAACCAAAAAGATATATGCAATGGAACGAGAAGGAGCGCCCAGTTATAAAGCTAGCTTATTTAGCCAATTTGGAACTAAATATATATCTATGGGAAACTAGTATCTTTATGCAAGAAAGTATAATAATTTAAGTAGCTTAACAAATTATTATAACCCATTTGGTGAAAACTATTAACATAATTTTTGTTTAACATTTTATTAAGAAATTCAAAATTTGATCACAAACTAATAAGAAATTACCATATTTGTCGGCAAAAAAAGTAGCTTAAGTTCAGCCCTGGAGAGCCCTCAAATCAGACACTCTTCTTAACTCCAAGCTAGATTAATTGGGAGGTTAGGAATTAAGTCAACCATATGATATGTATTAAGAAAAGATCTTATGAAGTAACACTTAGCATAGAGAGTGATGGCTACATTTATATTTTTAACAGCTTGGATGCGAAATAAATGCTATTTTGATGACCTAAGCAAAACAAAATTCATATTTAGGCATGGGCTTTTATTAGTGTGAATAATAATTAAGTTTTTTGAAAAATTCTCTTTTTAATAGTTTAAAAGACAAAGTTTCATGCAAAATCTAATTTTAAAGTCAATAAAGCAATAAATTAAATTTTAAAAATTCAATTAAACGAAACCATTTGTATATCCACCTGTTATTCCTAAAACCCTACCCTCTGATGACTTATTGAACGATGTTAAAAAGAGTAGAAACTATTTCCTCATTTTTCTACAAGACACATGAAATTCTACGTGCTGAAATAGCTAAAAAACAAAACATTCAATTTACCTTTTTTTTTGTTAAAGTAATATTTTTTCTTTCGAATTAAATGCCTTTTTATTGGGGACAATCTTATTAGAATTTCTGAAGAGTACGTGCTTATAACGAGTTAAATTCAAAATTGTTTCATTTAAATTCTTTAATTGAGGTACTTCCTCTCTGCTGTTGTTCCCGTTTCCATTTCCATTTCCCTTGCTCACCTAATATTTATGACTTTAAAATTTCAAATGCCACAATAGATTTACCTAGACAGGTGGATTGTAGAGGCATTTGTACATTTTTATGGCCACTGCAATTAGTGAGTACATAGAAATGTACATACTGGCGGGGGCTACGCCTAATTATTTACGGAAATTGCGCGTAAAATCACGACAAGCTGTAATTTATTTCACATCAATTGAAGTTGGTAGGTAGCCAGTCTGTCCCCCATGATTCCCCTTGCCCCGTTTTGCCTACTGTTCTTTAAATATTTTGCATGCATAAAACAAAAAAAAAAAAAACTGCTTCTGCTTTACATTTTTACGAAAATGAGTCACCAAATTCAATAACAAATCCAAGTCAGGCGTCGTCTGTGTCCGCCGGGACATAGCCATCGCCATAGCCATCGTCGTCTACGTCACACAGACTTGTCGGTTGCAACAGCTGCATATTGTCGACAAGAGCGTCGGCGCCACAGCCAAACTCCCACCAAATGCAGTTGGGTCGAATGAGTTGGGGCGGGAGTTGGGTAGGGAGATTTACCGCCACCACACAAATCTGACACCGTATAAATATTTTTAGCTCTCTCTCTCTCTATCTCTCTCGCTCTCTGTCTTGGTCATTAAACCCCAATTCCAAAAAGAATGTTTAACAAAACAACAAGCAAGAAAATAACAAGAAAAGAAATGCTGCAACGCGGCTGCTTTTGTTCTTAAACATTTCTTGACCGCAAAGATGTTGTTGCTGTTGTTATTGTTGTTGCTGGTGTTGAATGAAGATGGCCAAGAGCAATCACAGCAGCCGCAGCAATACCGCAAGATCTGTATGCGTATATGTGTGTGGCCTTTGCTTGGTATTATTCATACAAAGAAAGAAAGAATCAGACGCCAAACCGCCCCCCCCCCCCACGCTTTAGGAAACCTCTTTATCCAATGCCCAACCCCATCCATCTTTCGCTTCACTTGCACTTACTTACATTGACCAAGACTAAGACCAAGACGACAACCAAGTCATTGGATTTATTTATCATCATGTTTGTATGTATGCGACAGTTTTACATGCTTATGAGTCATTTTTTTTGGGGAAATACTGGAATGCCATTTCATATACATACACAGACACAAAGACATCATGCATAAATATTAAGTTACGAGATGTGTGCGAGAAATAAGGCAATAAGTCAACACACTTTTGCATCACAATTTACGATTAGTGGCTTAGAAAATAATCTATTGCCGTGTAAATTGCACAGACTTTAGTATGATAATGAAAGAAATTGATCTCTAAAAGCTTTTTAATTGGGCGAATTTGTAGAACTTGCAAAGAGATTCTTTTTGAAATGAAGGAAAACACCAAAGAATGTGGTCAGCGTCTTTTCTGTGCGTCTGACTCTTAGCTATTTAAATAAAATTTGTTATAAAACTTTTATCGGTTTACCATAATTTATAGAAATCGTAGAAAAACCAATAAAAGTCCCTTGAGATCGTTGGGTTTAAGCGAGATAGATAGTCAGAGAGCTGACAATAAACTTAACTGGAAATTAAGATAAGTGATTATGGAGACTATATATGTACATATAGCTAAGAAAAAGCATGAAGTTAAAGACAGTTAGTTAAGTAGGGAGCTCTTTTGACTGTTTTAAAAAAGCTACGATGTTGCTCTCAAGTTTACACAATTAGCTAAGTTTCATACAGGATCAGAATGAAATAAAAAGGCTTGGTCTCTTGGGTCTCTTCTGATGGGCAATTTAAAAAACTTATATGTAGTTCTTTATGTAGGCAAACTAGTAAATAGAGCATGCCAAGCTGAGAACATTTTTGAGCGTCATTTATTTGTATAGTAGCGTATTTGTATTGAGCTACAGCTAAAGTAAGGTTTTTTTTTTTGATATTTTTGAACTTTCGAAGTATGCTTTATTAAATATTTTATTTAAAACAGATTTTTTCGAATGCTATTAATAAACGCTAATCAGAACAACTTCTGAGTAAACAAAGTTCAAAGTGCTGTTCGTTTTTTTTAAAGGGATTACGCAAACTTCAGGAGAAGGTTTATTTATCGTATTAGTCGTAAATGATAAGAAATCATCAAGTACTTCAATATGTGGCAACCTTTAAGGTTTTACTCAGAAACTCTTATCTCAGGGAGTTTATTTTAGAAGTAATGTGTCACTTTCTCTTCGTACACACCTCGTTCATAAATAAGTAGTTGGCGTAAATACAATTTGGCTTTGTTTGTTGACGGTTTTTTTTTGTTTTTGAGCTTCTTTGTTTGGGTTGTTTTGCATAAATTTAAAACATATGTAAACAGAGGTAGCCCGCTTTGTTATGTGCTTGTTACTTCAGCAGTTAATAGTTGGTAGTTAGTTTAATTTAAAACTAATGCGACTGGAGTTTAGGCCAAGATTTGCGTTTGACTCATATTGTTTGGTCAAGAGTGTTAAGTTTCGGTGAAACCATTTCTAATTATTGTAGTTGACTTTGAACAAAAAAGATGCTTTTGGCCCGGGCTCTCCCACTCGACAACGGTAAAGTGAGTAAGCCTCGGCCTAAAATAGTGAGAGTGAGTCTTCTCTCCCAACTACTAACCACCTGGAGAACGAATGTACGAACATATATCTAGAGAGCGACATTATGTAGCTTCGTCAGGCAAGTATCGAATGAGCTTGCTCAGAGCTCTTTCTCTCAGTCTCGATTTGACATTCAGACGTGACGGTTGCCGTTGCCGTTGTCCAAGCGAAGAGATACGATTGCCACTGTGAAGTGATAATACTAATACGAACGAACGGATTTCGAAGTTATTTAGTCGCGGGCACAGCATAAACCCGTTTATTAATCATAGCAAAAAAAAAAAAAAATAAAAGGCTAAATACAATTTTCACTTGTGAATATGATGATGGCCAGGCAAGGTCACTTGTTCCTGTTGCTGGCAATATTGTTGGGTGTGTTGGGTCTTACCTTAGCCTATAACTTATCACCGCTGCCCAATGTACAGATAAATGATCCACAATTTGCCACCGTTATACCCAAAGTGCGTGCGTCATACTTTGGTTATACCATCAATCTAAGGCCTCATGGGTAAGTGGGTGTGAGAGAAGATTCCGATACCGATTCCGTCTCTGACTCCGACTCTGACTCTGACTCCGACTCTGACTCTGTCTCTGATATTGGGGCCGATGCTAAAGCGGCTGCCGTTAGAGTAAACAGGTTGTGCTTCGAGAAGATGATTCATCGACTATCGTTGGAGGAGTCGTCGCCAAGAAAGAAAAATGAATGAAAATTCAAAACGAAAAATAAAGAAGAAAAAAAAAAAAATAAAATTGCTAAAATAGCAGAAAAATCAACAGAAAATAAAATAAATATCTACAACTTGTACAAACGATGAAGTCATGCCCGATATTAATTAACCAGCCGAAAGAAAGAATAATGAAGAGAAATTGAAAAGTATGTCATAATCTTTTAGTCACTCACAAATTTCGGACATAATATATAGAATCTATAATAAATTTTATATAGATTTGAGTGAAGTTTTTACCTCGTTTTTACCTAGCTAAAATGACTCCCAATGCCAATTTTTGCTTATCAGTAGTTGGTTTCGCTTAGTCGTTTTGTGTTGATAAGATTGTGGCTTGCAATACTTATTTACAGTAGACAATGGCTATAAGAAAAATAACAATTATCATAGTATAAACTTCCGTTGAAAAATGTAGACTAATATTCTGATATTGTCATCTGCCTGACTAATTTGTCCATGACAAAGGCAATTGATTGATTCAAATTTATCATTTGTCATTGCAGCATTTTTGTTGGAGCGCCTCGTGCCCAATCCACATTGGAGGGCCAGCGTGGGGTCAATGAGACGGGAGCAATATACAAGTGCTCCCTCTTGAATGGCACCTGCAGTCCCTATGTGCTCGATGCTTTGGGTAATCGGCATGTGGATGCCAATGAGTACACTTGGGACTCGGAGCGCAAGGATCACCAGTGGTTGGGGGCATCCATGGATGGCGGCACTAGTGACAAAGATAAACTGCTGGTGTGTGCACCACGATTCATTGCTCCGTCGGCCAGCGATTATCATATGCATGGCATTTGCTATTGGGTGCACAACACTCTCGCCGATCAGCCGGAGAAGGTGGTACGCATATCGCCATTGCGCCTGAGAACCCAACAGGTGGAGGAGGATGACACGGGCTACAGATATTTCTATTATATCCTTGGCGAGGGAGGTCTAAGTGCTCATGTCTCTGATGATAATACGGAAATGCTGATCGGTGCTCCCGGCATATTCATGTGGAAGGGATCGGTTATACGTTATAAGCAGGTTTCCCTGGTGGATCAACCGCAGGCCAGTCGTCGCGATTTAAGTGCCCAGCAGCAGCAGCAGAAGAAGAAGGTGAAGCGGGAAAGCGGCGATGCGGACATCAATTATTCGCCCGATGTCTCCTACAGCACAGATATACCCAATCCGCAGCGTTGGGGTCAACCGGATGATTCGTATTTCGGTTACTCTGTGGCCACTGGCCATTTCGATAATACGGATTTGAAGCGTTTGCTCTATGTGGCCACTGCCCCCCAGGCCAATGAGCAATCCGGCGAGGCGTATATCTTTGATGTGCGCGGCAAGACCATCGAAAAGTATCATGTGCTCCGTGGTGAACAGTTTGGTGAATACTTCGGTTATGCAGTGCTGGCCGAGGATCTCAATGGTGATGGCCTGACCGATGTCGTTGTCTCGGCCCCACAATATGCCTTAGAGGATTCGCATGACAATGGAGCCATATATGTATTCCTCAATAAGGGAAGGGTGAGTAAGATTGATTCACTGGCAATCGATAGTGACTAATCCCTTCGCCTTATCATTCACACAGTTCAATTTTGAAGTCAAACAGATTCGTTCACCCATTGCGACAAGGGCACGTTTCGGTACCACATTGTCTCGCCTGGGAGATATTAATCACGATGGCTTCAATGGTGAGTAAACTTGACCATGACCTCCTGGAGATTGTCTTCTAAGTATATGTATATGCTGTAACCATTTTTAGATATTGCTGTTGGTGCTCCCTTTGCTGGCAATGGTTCGGTCTTCATTTACCTTGGCTCCAGTCAGGGCTTGAGGGATCTGCATAGCCAACGTCTGGACTCGCCAGTGGGACAAACTTCCAAATATGAGGGCTCTCATATGTTTGGACATGGTCTCTCCCGTGGCTCTGATGTCGATGGCAATGGTTTCAATGATTTTGCCATTGGTTCTCCCAACTCGGAATCCGTGTTTGTTTATCGTGCATATCCAGTGGTCAAAATCCAGGCCAGTGTTCGTTCGCAATCACGTGAAATTAAGCCCGATCAGAGTCGCATACAAATCACTGCCTGCTATGGACTGACCACCACAGCCACTCAGGCATCCGCCCAGGAACAGGAGCTGGCCATGCGCATTGTACTCGATTCGCAATTGAAACGTGTCAAATTCACCCAAAGCTCAAGTCATGAATTGAGCTTCAAGGCCGATGCCCGGGTCACACAACAGTGTCGTGTCTTTGATTGCGATGTGCGCTACAGTGAGAAGGACATATTCAAGCCCATCGAAATGGAAATGCATTACGAACTCACCAAGAAGGTGCCTAAGGATACAGCAGGTAAAACAGAGCTGCCTCTAAGGGAGTAAAGGTGTATAAAAAACGCATAACTTAATATGATATTTCCAGAATTCTGTCAGACATGTGTGGCTGTCGATCCAGCTGATCCCAAGGTATTTTCCGAGAAGATTATCTTTGTAACGGGTTGTGCCAGTGAAATATGCACAGCTGATTTGCAGCTCACAGCCAAGGATGTGAGGTAGGTCCAATGATTTTGCGTTTTGCCTAACCATTTCCATTAATTTTATGTCTCCTACTCTGATAGCTCCACGTTCACCTTGGGCAGCGCCAATACGCTGCGTTTGAATTACGAGATTACGAATAATGGAGAGACCGCCTATTTGCCTCAATTCAATATAACGAGTTCGAGTCGTTTGAGCTATGCTCAGATACCCTGGAATTGTAAGGTTAACGATGCCTATGTAATGCTGTGCGATCTTCACGGTGGACGTCCATTGGCCAAGGGAGAGAAGGACTCCATTTCGATAAGCTTTGATGTAAGCAATCTCGATGGTCGTGCCTTGATAATCGATGCTGAGGTCTTTAGCACGGGCAATGAAAAGAATTCCACGGATAATCGGCTACATACGGTAATCGGTCTGGTGGAGTACACGGAAATTGATGCCACCGGGTAAGCAGGAGGAGCGGATCCACAGAGTGGGAGTGACCTTACTTAACAAATTCCTCTTCTCTTTTTTTAGTGGCCAAACCAACGCTCAAATTAATTTGGAACACTACAAAAATATGGCAGAAATTGTGAATAACTATGAGATCAAAAGTAATGGCCCAAGCACCATTGAAGCTTTGGAATTGGAGTTCTATATACCCGTTGCCTATAAGGTGGCTGGATCAACGGCTGTTATACCCATTGTCGATGTGAATAACATTACCATGCAGGCCACCTATGATGCCCAATTGGTTAACATTGAGTTATTCGATCAGAATAACACTTTGCTCATCATGAATCCCATTGAGACATCGACCAATAATCAGGTGAATAAGCCCAAGGCGGCGAGCAAACAGTACGATGCGGTTAAGAGCGGACATGTGGATATTCTGGATTCCAATTCGGTGGCCACTGCCTCCATGACACGCAAGCGTCGAGATCTCAAGGCCGTGACAGCCAATCGGGAGCAATATGCCCGCATCTCTCAGATCAAAGCCCACGAGTTGCTCAGTGATGATTACAAGGGCAAGTTACCAGTGAATCGCACCATTGTGTTCAATTGCCGGGATACCACAATGACCACCTGTGTACGGGCTGTGATACGGGTCTACAATTTCAAGCCCGAGAAGCCAATCAATCTGAATATGCGCTACAGTGTGGATCTTAAAGAGATCAATGCCATTCTGGTAGATCCCTGGGAGTTCTTTGTCGTGCTGATCGATCTGAATGTGCGTAAAGAGGGCGATCCGTTGGGCAGCTCTTTGGTTATAAAACGTAAAATAGAACCAAATGTGATATCGAAACATTTGGACAGAAGTCTACCCATTTGGATTATAATTGTGTCCGTTCTGGGTGGTCTCCTTCTGCTGGCTGCCATGGTCTATGGCATGTACAAGGTGAGAATTAACAACAAAATCGAACTAATTATAAACCAACTAATTATTGTTTCCCATTGCAGCTTGGTTTCTTTGAGCGCGCCAAAAAGGATGAAATGGAGAGACTGACGCAAGAGAATCCAGTTGAGCCTGAGGCTGAGAACCTTAACAGCGGCAGCAATTGAAAAACAAAAACGAAATGCAAAAAAAAAAAGCAATCAATCCATGTGATTTCATCAGGGCCTGGTATACATCACACATTCTAAATGATCTGGTCTACTGGTCAAGCAACCAAAATCCTATATAGATGACGCCAATAAATTAGTCTTAAAAAGTAATTCCAAAATGCAATATCTTCCACAATGCATTTACACAACGAAATGAGCGAAACGAAAGGAGAAACATAAAAAAGGAATGGAGAATGGGCAAGCATTTAATGTTCTTGTTGTTGATTAAGTGCCTTGTATTTTATTTTGTTAGTTCTAGTTTTTATGTCACGCACAGTCAAAACATATTGCCATCATTATGTGTACATATACAGAGATATATATAGAACCTATATATTTATTGAATAATTTTGTAATTAGTGTTCAGCTAGTTTGTAAGCTAAGTAACATGGCAAAGCAAAAGACTTTTAAGTTGTGGAAATTGTTGAAGAAAAAACGATGTAATAAGAAAATAATGCTAGATTTTTTTATACAAATATTATGCGCAGTATACAGATTTTATACGAAACGAAGTATTTAGTATTATGCTAGTTAAAAGTATTAAGAATAAAAAAGAATATAATTTGTTTCTATTTTAGATTTGTTTAACTGGAAATTTCATTAATTTCTATTTACATTCTCTAACTTGATTTTTGTTGCCTCCGAAAAGTATGCAATGGAAAATTTGTTTTTAGGCTCTGAATAACTTCAATCTTCTCCTTACTGATCTAATATCCTTTGTCCAGAAGGTGGTCCTCCATGTCTTATGTAAAACTCAAAGCTTGGATAACTTTAATTGCAAGATTTGAGAAACTTTCTTCACACAAGGAAAGCATAGCCAGAGTCTAACAGAGGTTTGCGACTCATTCCTATGAGTCATACGGATAGTTCTTAAATTTTTTTTAATAGCCCAGTCATAAAGATCGCTTATGTATTTATGTGAATTTTTATGGCCAACTGAAGATCACAATATGTTAAACTTACGATTTTCTGACTTTAACTGCAGTTTGAAAGCAAGAGGATAAACATTTGGCAAGCTTATTAAGTTTAAAGCCAATTTACATCATTTTATTGTTTAGAAACTGTTTTGAGCTCTTAAGTATTAATTGCATCTGTCAATTAAATCACAGTTTTTAATTTATTTAGTTTTAAATTTGAAATTTTTGTTAAATTTTTGGCTATGCTTTTGGTAAACATTTTCCCAATGAATTCAATGAAGCGACTTTAAATGGGAATTTTTTTATTTATTTTCTTTTTGAAAGGGACTGAAACGGGCAACAATTTTTAAAACTATTTATATATTTACCACTTCCTATTTTTACTTTTTCTCGACTCTTTTTGTCTGTAAAGAAAGAAACATACATAACATAAATATTAATTGGTTTTTAAAAAAGTAAGCAGTACAGTTTACTATTTAACAACTCAACAATTTTAAAAAATTTAATTTATAGGACCTACACAAATTTAATATATTTGAAAAAAAAAAAAAATTCGTTGCTTCTATCTGAATTGTTGGTTGCAATTAAAAAACCAAAACAAAAACCAAAAATAATTTCTATAACCCAATCCGAGTGATATTATTTTCTATTTGGTTAACTTTGTTTCTCACAGGAAGGATAAAGATATAATTCTTAGATGGTTTTTGTTTTGTAAATAAAAACATTTCACTTTTGTTTTATTTTTAATAAATAGAATTACATTAATTTCTCTTAAAAATCAATAAGTACACGATCATATAAATCCTCTAATTAAAATGCAATTGTATTATTTAATATTTTAACATTAATAAAAACACAGTTTTGTAAACGAAATTTAGGGCTGTAGTAAGCCACCAAACATGAACAATTTTTTCCTCTGACTCTACTCATATATGTATATATACACAGACATCGAGAATTCTATATGGTATATAGGTAAGCATATATTCCTAGATTAGCTAGGCGCGCGGCTTATACATAAGTACTAAATGCTAACTAATCCTTGCTTCATAGTTTTCGTGTTGTACATGCAATAGATAATTAATTAATTAAGTAAAATGGACTAACTAGCTTGTTGTTTTACACACATCGATCGATAGACATACACAATTAAGTTTTGTTAAGCTGATATCCTTTGCAGTGGGTAGGTATATGTATATATGTATGTATGCATTTAGTATAGATCTTAAAACTAGGTAAATAAGTACATTTATTATTAACATTTAAGGGGGGTGGTTCGTGTGGCAAGTGTAAATATGCATTTGTGTTTCAACTCTAACATTTCATAGATATATATATATATAGATCGATTGAGTTAAAGAAGGATATGTGTGAAAATTGCAGACAGACTTAGGCTAAAGATTGTGTAAATATGTATATATATGTATATATATATATATAGAATATGTGTAAAAGAAGATTACAGATTTTTGTGCTGATAATTTGAAAGATTTATATGTATAAGATTTTGTGTGTGTGTGTGTGTGTGTGTCCAAGTGCTGAGTGAATTTCGTTAGTGTTTCTTTTTGCATTTGGTAACTTTTTGTATAATAATAACAACGATAAAGATGATTTTTAAATAATAATAAAAAACATCGTATAAAAATACAGAGAACTATCAATTCTTTTGTGTTTTTGTTTTATGTATTGTCCAAATCATTATTATTATTATTATTATTATTTATAAGTAACTTGCATGGATTTATCTTTGTGATATATGGGGCAGTCCATTTGACCCTTGACTAGGTAGGTAATTATTCATTTGAGCACAAAATGGGACACCACAATCATTTAAGATAAGCCCAGAGAACACTTCTTCTAGGACTCTGGGCCCTCTAGCACATTGTCTCATTGTAGGGCGGATCCTTCTCCGATTCGGTGCTGCTCTTGATGTTCGATGACAATTTGGCTATTTCGTCTTGCACCAAATGTGTGCTTATCTGTGGTATGGTTAAATTGGATGACGATGCGGCCGATAGGGTCAGCGAGTGGGGTTCACCGTCGCGAGACTCCTCTGTGCTGGAGCTGCTCTCTTTGAGAACGTTCATGCCAAGTTGAGGTTTTAGCTGCATGGAAATCAGTTTGGCCCCAACCTGGGCAGCAGCCTCCCGCGAGTCAGGTGGATTGAGCTCAACGGTGGCAGCGGCTGCACTTAAAGCTGAGCCAGTTGGCTGCGGCTTGCCCTGGTCCATGCTAAACTGTTTCTTCAGCTGCATCGGCCGGATTGGCAATGCTGGCGCTGCCTGCATCGCTACTGGCGCCGCACTCAGATCCAATGAACTGGAACTCTCGTCCCGCAAACGTTTACCATCGGCAGCGCCAACGGATGCCGTTCGCTTCGGCTGGTAACGCGCTGTGGCAGCGCCCACGCCAATGCCAATCCCAGTTGCCGAATGTGTATCGCCGGCATCGAGCGATGGCTCCGCTGTCAACGATGGCGTATCCACATTGTAGGAGCCCGTCAGCGAGGTATTTGTCTCATTTGAGCTCTGCTTGATGAAACGATACGGATGGGCCGAATAATCCGTATCGGTACTGGAATTCTTTTGCAAACTTTCACTGGACTTCTTAAACAGACGTCCAGTGCTCTCGTATGGAGGATTCAGAAAATCACTGGTCGCCCTTGTGGGCACCAATGGTGATTGATACGATTGCTGTTCCATCGATGAGTTACGCTGCCAGGGACGTTCATTTTTCAATTGAAAACCACTGGCCACCACGACCATGGCACTGCTACTACCCGCTCCACTGGTATCGCTGCTGTCGCCAGCGCCGCCGCCGAGAGGACCACCCTCCGCTGTTGGTTTTGAAGGCGACAGCTCGATAGCAGTCTCACGTCGCAGCGGATACCGATGGCTGTAGTCCACAGAGACGCCAATCTACAGAGAGGAAGAAATAATAAATAAGCAACTTTCATATGCTCTGTCCTTTGGATACATTACCTCAAAGGGCTGCGCTGAGGCATCAATTGAGCCGCGTGCCTCGAATAGACCCTCCAGTATCCTATAATCATTCTCCTCACACTCTTTCAAATGTTTTTTTTCCTGCAAAGCGGCTGCCTCTGCACGCGACATTTCCGTTTTGGGGCGATCCAAGGAAGCTAAATAAAAATTGAAATTAATTTCAATTAATCTATTGATAGCAAATAGGAATAATATATATATATGTATATAAATATATATAAAAAGTAAATGTATTTAAGCAGCCGCAACGATTTGTTTGTGAGGGCAGCACAAGCAGGCAGGCTGGCAGGCTGGCAGGCAGAGGGCAGAAGCTAAGAGGCACTGCATCTGAGGATTAACTGGGCCTAGTTGGAGTTGAAAACGAATGTCTGTCCGTCTGTCTGTCTGTCTGTCGCGCCCAGCTTACCTTTATTACTCTGCAGTGAGACCGTTGGCGAGGCGATCATATGGCAAACGCTCTCCAGCTCATCCGTTATCGATGTGTACTCGCTATGCAGTTTCAGCAATATATTTCTTGAGGGTTTCGCATGCAAAACTGATTTACCTAGAGAGTATGGAGTTTCGAAGGTTTTGAGAGAGGTGAATTCGGTTAGGTTAGGTGGTAAGAGAATGAGAATCATAAGATTAAATAATTGATGTGATTGATTGGTGATTCTCTGATAATTTGGTTTAGTGGCTAATTTAGTGGGCCAATTTGATAGCATTAGCATTGGATTAGTGGCCAGAATTTAGAGATTTTTTTGCTTGGGTTTAAAGTGTAGGAGGTAGAAATGAGTGTGGGTGTAAGTATATCTCTCGGTGTGTGTGTGTGTGTGTGTGTGTGGTTCTAGTAGATACATTTTATTTTGGGATCACACGGTTATCCCTAATACTTACCCTGATGTGCCGCTGCTGCTGCTGCCACTGCCGCCACTACAATTGGTACATCCTTATCACTATCCGGCTCCGATTGTGTGAGACTCAACTGACGACGTGAGAGACTTGTCAATTGATTGAGGCTTATGTGCGAGCGATTTATATCCGCTCCAGTCAGCGAGTAAGTCTCCGAATTGCGGCGACATAGCGAGACAGTGCGCTGACGCAAAGCCCGATGTCTGGCAGCTGTGTATGAGGCGATGAGAACGATGAGATTTTGATTTTTTCTTCTTTTTTTTTTCTTTTTCGATTTTATCGCGAAGAAACAAACACAAACACAAGCACAAAGCGTGATAGACAAAAAACAACATAACGGAACAGAAAGAAGTAATGTAAAGAAAACAAAAGGCAGTGGAACGAATAAAATCGAACGAGTTGGTTAACTCGTTAACCAGTGTTGAAAAGTAAAACGAAAGCTTTTTTATGGTTTTTTTTTTTTTGGGAAGAGCTTAGTTGTCGTCTAGGAAATTACCCTCAAAGTTAATATCCGGTGCCGCATCATCGGAATTATCGCCACCAACACCGACCAGAGTCTGATCATCGTCCTGAGTGCCCAGCGGTGTTAAAGTATCCTTGCTCTCCGTACTGGCCTCCGTATCCTGACGCACTGTCACATAGGGAGTACGTTTCACCGTCTCACAAGTGGACGGACGATGCGATAGTGGCAAATAGATATCAGAATCGGCTTCTGAAATCATTGAGGCCTTGCGAACCACTTGTTCGTTGAGTGCTTCACGCGATTTTACCACCTCATCGGGCTCCTCGGGCAGGGGGACAACCTCAAAGTGTGTGCCCTCATCCAAGATGTAGGCATCTGGCCGCACTTCGGTTAGCGAACGATTGAAGCGTCGACGATTGTTGACCTAAGGATACATTCTCAACATCAAGTTAAATGAACAAAATATGTTGAAGGAGCCAAACGCACCTGAAGCGAATTTAATTTGAGTGCAGCACTTAGACCAAGTGCCAAGTTGCCACCACCGCCATTACCAGCGCCGCTGCCGCCGCCGCCGCCGCCGCCACCACCAGCACTGCCAGGGCCAGGGAGTAATGGTCCTGGTACCACACCAACACCTGGGCCACCGCCAACTGGACCACCTTCATTGTCCGACATTGAAATGGTGCGCACGCGATGCATTTCAACAGGAATGTTCATCACAGAGCCCCGCAAATCGTCCGTGCCGGCGGTATGTGTGGACATGAAACGATGTATGACCGCCAGATGAGACAGTATCTGTTCGGATGATTCTTCCATTTTGCGCAAACGGAACTCAATGTTCTGCAAATAGAGCGAAAAGAACGTAAAGGACGAAAGAAAAGGATAAGCGGTGCAATAACAATGCCACGATGAGTAATGGCAATCAGACAACGTTTAGTAAATATGAGCGCAAAGGAGGAGGAGTCCCCCCTAAAAAAAAAAAAAAAAAAGGAAAAATGCAAGGAAAATGCGTGCAAAATTTTTCTGCAGCTCTTACTGGGAGTGAGTGAGACAGTGCGAAAGGGAGGGGGAGGGAGCTCATGAGTGACCAATTTTCAATTTCCCATTTCCGGCAATCTTTTGATGTCCCTTGTGGGACCCGTATCAATATGACGCGCCAAACGACAAACAAAAACAAACAAAATAGAAAAGAAAGGAACGGGAATGGAGGAGGGAAAATTTGCATTTGCAGGTATACAAACACACACACACAACACACACATAACACACACACATACCTGTACGGTAGCCGTTTGTATATTCTCCTTTTGATTGATATCCTCGATTTTCTGTGACATGGTCTCGACACGCTCCGTTGTGTTTTTCACTCGCTCATCGGTTGACTGGTTCAAGATGATTTCCTGCTCATGGAAAAAGCCTTCGACGCATTCCTCCTCAAAGTCGTATAAACGCTCCAAGTCATCCTTTTCAAGAAATAGCTTGAGACCATTGTCACGTTGAACCTCCAATCCTGTATACAATCGATTCCAAAAAGGAATTAAAGTGACATACAGAAGAAGAAGAAGAAGATTGGCATGAGTTTGGTTTGATTTGGTTTAATATTATTTTGGTTTTTTTTTTTTTTCAGTTAAGTAGGAAAATCAGTGGATAAGAACAATAACAATAAGAGCAACAACAATAAGGAAACATTTACAATAGAATTTCAATTTACAAAAGAAAAGCATATAAACAGATTATTTATTTTTGTTGTTGTTACGTTGGTTATTGTTGTTGTTGTTATTATATGACAAAATTTGATTTTCATTTCATAAATAAGCGTCGACGACACACGAAGAAACACACGCAAGGTCAAAGGCAAGGCAAGCAATATAAGGGACAAAGGGGGAAAGAGAGCGGGAGAGAGAGAGAGAGAGAGAGACATTTTTGTTAGTTCTGTTCAAAATTGAATGAAGACGCTCGCATTTGATTAGAAACTCACAGGGAACAAAGCTAAACTTGCTCATGCCGGGCTCACCTTTCGCTTTGCGTACACAATACTTGAGCAAGGAATAGAAATGGCAGAAGGCAATGAAAGGTGGCGGCAAGACGGGCTTCTGTTGATACTCCATTACCACAGTGAAACGTTGAAACATCCAAACCTGCGAGTGGAGGAGGAGAGAGAGAGAGAGAGAGATTTATCCTTAAAGTAATTTCTTTAAATATCAATATTTAAAAAAAAAAAATACTCACCTGATGCGACACCGAGTTGACTTCGTTAAATATATTATTGAAGACGGCAATGAGGAGATTAATTAACAATATATTGGCAATCAACAGATACATGGACATCGTTATCGGTGTAACCCAACGGCCTGCAAACAATTCGATTAGTCAACTGAGACACAGAAAAAAAAAAAAAAAACAACAGAAGGAAGGCTGGCTGGCTAGACTTACCCGTAACGCATGCCCCCTGTTTGGGATCCTCGCCACAGGGTGGATCGATATCATCGGCAAATACCTCGCCATACAACATGAAATAGGGCTGGTAAGTGACCTATGTGTGTGTGTTTGTGTGTGTGGATGAGTAAGGGGCAAAGGCAAAACGATAAATTAAAAATCACTATCAAAATTGGCAACTGCTGTGAGGCAACACACATCACATCAACAGCAAGACGAAATGGCCAAGCTTAATTCAATTTTGGCCATTTCATATGGGGGACACACACACATTCATCTATATAAAAGTTGTATCTTATTTGGTTTTTTGCTTTATACAATGAAAATACAGTTGAATTATGGTATATGTATGTATGTATACATGTTGTGTTGTGTGTATGTATGTGTATCAGCATGCTGCCCATCATTAAAAGTTTCTCATTTGCATATAATGCAGACACAATTGACTAATTGAATTGGGCTAAATGTAATGATTTTTTCCCCCCAAATATATACAATACATATATACATACATACATACATACATACTCTTTAATTTTTTAATTGAAAAATTTACTTTACTCTAGGCAAACAGTTGTGTATGTATGTATGTATATAATGATGATGTAGTTAAGTCATTTGCAATGAAGCGGTTTTTGCATGCAAACGAAAGAGAACTGCCAATCGATCGTATGATAATAAGGAAAAGAAAGAGTAGCCGAAAAAAAAAAACTAGGGAAACTGAGTACACACATTTACTTGCGATAGAAAATGCAATATTTATGCATGCAATAGACATTAAGACGCTCGTTTTCAAGTTCAAGAAAATTAAGATGATATTTTGTCTATGAAATAAGAATAAAATCGTTTTTGGAGCACGTTTAGCGAGCAGGAAACGGAGAATCCACAAGAACAGTGAGAAAAAGAGTGAGAGAGAGAAAGAAAGAGAGACGAGGAAAAACGGGGAGAGAAAAAGAGCTGACACAACAACGACAGGGGTTAAAGGGGTTCCAGGTGTGTGCAAGTCAACAATTTAACTTTAAATTTCAAACATAATTCTAGCCTTTCTCAGTGATCATTTGGGGTATTTTAGTCATCTCCCCAGGGAATGTCCCAATTAGTAGTTAAACGTTACAGAAAGGGGGTGAGGTCATCAAACAAGGCGATGCATGTGATTTGTTTTGCGCAAGCTTAAGAACTGTTGCTTCACACTGCACGAAATTGCAAGTAAGTAAATTTTGAATAATGTTATTTCATTCGACAGACAAACGAACGCTGGCAAACAATTTCTCTGCGTGTAGCAGCAACTAAGCGAGTTACGGTGAATAAATTTGATTAACACTTCGGCAAGCGCTCGCCTCGTGAGCCGAAGGTGTCTTCCCATTGGAATAATGAGATCCAGCGGGTATTCCAAGCAAATCATTGACTGGCACGCACTGGAGTGAGTGAGCAGAAGGAGCAGAAGACGTTAAGAGAGAAATAGAGAAAGAAATACCACACGTTGCGTTGGTGGTGGGGGTGCTTTGGGGGCTGGAGGGTGTTTGTTGAAAGTAATAAGCAAGAAAGTACAAAACTGAAAAAAGGGAAACTGAATAACAGTTCACACATCAATCTTTAGTTTTTGTTTTTGGTGGTTTTATACACAGAACAACAACGACTAAATAGAGTAGACAGAGTTGCCATGACGGCTTAGAGAGATAGATAGCAGGATCGGTTTTTTTTTTTTTGTTTTTTGTTTTTAAATATTTTTCACAGTCTAAACATTTTGTTATGCTCTCTCTAAAATAGCAAACCAATTTTGTTGTGTGAATTTTGTTTTTACATTTGTTAAATTTCCGCCCATTGCTGTGGCTGCCAATGTTGCTGGTGTTGGTGTTGCTGCTGTAGTTGATGTTGTTGTTGTTGGAGTTGGTGTGGGCGCTGCCGTTGGGTGCATACGATGATAGCCACCAGCATATGAGCTGCCTCCACGTACATTATGCGAACGACTATTATGACCCAGTGCACCCAAAAATCCAGGTGTATTTATAGAGCCAGCAATAACCTGCCACATTTTCGCATTAAGTTTTGTTTGGTTGTTGGTTTTTTTTAAATTATTATTTTTTTTTTTTTTAATAGTTGGTTTGTATAGAAACGAAAGCCAAGACGATGAGGAGTAGTGAAGTGAAATGAAATTCGAATTTGAGATGAGTGAAGAAAGCAAAAACAAATGTGGAAAAAAATACAATACAAAAGTGGAGACAATATGAAAATTTGCAGTTAGTTAATTAAATTTTGTTTCATTTCGACCAGTATCTACTTAAGAAAGAGAGCGAGTTAAAGTGTGTGTGTGTGTGAGATTGTGAGAGAGAGAGAGGGGGAGAGGTAAAAAAAAAATAGGAAAACGTTCCACAGCTTGATCTGAGCTACTACTGAGAGAATTGAATGCGTTTCTTAAGTAAAGTAAATGCATGTACTCCGCTTCGCTGCAATATAAGTTTAAAATTTGGTATTTTTTTTTTTTGTCAGTGTAGCAGATACACACACACACGCGCACACAGACATTCACATATTGAGGAACATTCAAACAAACATCCATACAATAATCGAGAGAGTATGTACAGTATCAGAAGTCAATTGTTCCCTTCCCACATTTCTTCTGGTTTTTATTGTTTCCCTTTTCGTTTGCGTTTTCGTTTTCGTTTTTTTTCGTTTTTTTTTTCATTGGCTTTTTGGCCAATATTTGCTTACCTCTCTAATTAGCCGCCAAGTTGGCTCATTATTTGGATACAGAATGGCCTGACGACTAACGCCAAAACTCATCAAGACCACCGCAAGGAGGACCACAAAGTAAATCATATTCTTAACCATTTTACCCATCATGGTGACCAGAGGACCTGCAACAACCACAAGCCATCAATCAATCAATCATGGTCAAACTCCTACCATTAGGTGGTTAGTTGCTTGGTAACAAACACTTACCCAAATATTTATTGACACCCAAAATATTAAGTATACGCAAATACCAATAGATGCTATCCACACAGTAAATGACACGGCCAATATCCATGGTGCTGGGTCGAAAACGAAACGCCAGGCCAATGAGAAAGAGTATAATGGCTGCCCCATCGCAGGGATTCCACATGTTCCAGGCCCAAACTGAGAATTTATGACTACCAAAAATGATGATGAAGTAGATTGGGCCCAACAGAAAAAAAAAAGAAGGTTCATTTGTAATCATTAAGTTAACTGAATTGTGATGGTTTGCGGCGGGGCGCATATTTAGCATTACTCACGTAATGGCCACTGGTTCCGAGGATATAATTTCGCGCACCTTCTCGAAGCCCAATGTGGTTATATACGCTATCGAATACCATTCCTGCCAACGTGGTGCTGGCCCCATTTTAACCAGCACCGTGAACGAGAACATTATCAAAAAGAACATGTACGCTATCTATAAAAAAAAGGCGAAACAAATAAAAACACATTTAATTAAAATTTTATTGATACACTTTTTTTATATACTCACCGAATCGGCCCAGAATTTCGTAATCGGTGCCGTATAGAATTCATGAAACTTTTTCTTCAAACGCAACGGTTGATGTTGTTTTATTTCACTGTACTCAGCCATGTGAAATATATCACGAAATTGCGAGGGATCCGAATCGGTTAATGAGACCTGATTTAACACACACAAATAAAACAAGACATTATTAAAATATTTATATAGAAATTAAGTTTAAATTCATTTATCCCATTTCTATATATATACATAATCTGTATCTAAAAATGTGCAATTGAAACGAAACGCATTCATTGAGAGTCAAAGACTAAAAAAAAAACGGAGCAAGAGCCAAAGTGAGTTATAAAAGGGAAAGCTAATAGCTAGGCGGCTAATTAAACGGGAGCTGCATTTGATAAGACTATATAAGCTGGCCATTGATGATTGATATATATATATATATATTTATCTGAAGTATTTACATAACATGCAAGAAAGCAATGTAAACGAAAGCAAACAAATGAAAAGCTAATGCAAAAACATTTCTCAGCTGCAAAATAACCAATAGGGAAGAAAAAATGAACTACTGCAAATTTTTTTTTTTTTTTTTGAGGGGGGATTGATTGTAAATATCAATAATTAAATCTATTAATTTAAGATTTACAGTGACAGCGAGAGTGAGTAAGAGAGATAGAGAGAGAGAGAGAGAGAAAGAGTGAGATATTGAGGAGAGAAAACAAAATTGTTGGACATTAACTAACTTTGGAGGGTGGCTCTTCCGCTCCAGCAGTAAGATTAACCTGTAAAATTCGATACAAATACATGGGTACTAAAAGACAAACTCTTTTCAAAATGGCAGGTGAAGGGGGGTATAAATCAGAGTAAGTACAATTACAGATTACCATTTATATATACAGGGTGCCGTTTACTGAATTGAAATGCAAGAAAAGCGAATTAACTCCGACCAATTATTAGAAAAATTTGTATAGATCCGAGAAGGTTGGCTCATTGTTGCCACTTGCCACCAGGTGGCGCTGCAGATAAAATGACAAATGTAATGAGGAAGAAGGTAGAGCAACGTCTAACGGGGTAGCTAGTTTTTTTTTTATTTTTTTACTATCAAGGTTTTTGAAAGAAGTTCAGACAGCCCTTTTAAAGATTATTCCCTACAAATGTTTTGAAACTAATGGAGTCCAGCGTTAATTAAGAACGCCCTTTCAGGATCACTAAGTGCAACTGCGCTACTCAAAATCAAATAAGTAAGACAACTTTTGTGTACCCTTCAGGATGTTAGGTTAGGTTAGATAGAAGGTTATTAAATTCACGCGAATTCGATATTCTCAACTCTCAAAATAAGCCAATTGACTTGATTAAGCAGAATCTGATCACCTTTAAGCCTATTATTATCCTTAATCGACAAATTTTGGTCAAGTTACACTTCAATTCGAAGCACCCTGTATATATAGCATATGTTTTATCATATGTTTACTACGTGAAAAGAGAAAGGGTGTCAGGGGGAAAGGGGATTCGTATGCGTTAACGCATGTCATACAATGTTTTATAGAAACTAAGTATAAATAACTAAAATGGTTAGTATTGTTTAAGTGTTTTTGTTTTGTTTTTAGTAGTTTTGTGTTATTATCTAATTGCAAGTGTCATTGTTGTTGTTGTTGTGTTGTTGTTCTGTATTTTTGTTGTTGTTGTTGTTGTTGTTGTCTCTAGGTAATTGTTTTGCATGTTGAAGATTTTACTCACTTTGCCATTTTCATGAACTTTTGTATCGCGCACTGAATATGTATCCGCCAATAGAGCCTGCAACGGTTTTTGGTTTTTGTTTTTTTGTTTTTTTTTTTTTTTGTTGTTTGATTTTGATTTTCAAGATTTGTTCGAATGGTTTTGCATTTATCAAATCAATAAAAAAAAAAAATTTATATATAAATATATAAAAATTAAAGCGAAATAAATTTCATTTGATTGAATATTCTATAAAATGTTTCTAAATATATTGCATAGAGATGAAATTTAAACAAATCAAATGACTTGAGGAATGAAAATTGTAATGGAATGTATTGTGTGTGTGTGTGTGTGTGTGTGCGTGAGTGTTACCACAAATGATTTAATACTGTAATTCTTTTTAGATATATATATATGTATATATAGTACAGATGCTTTCCACAAGAATGCACAAATGATACTTTCTCTAACTACACCATCAAAAAGAAAAAATTCTTTAATTATATTCAAATGAAAAATGTAAATAAATTGGAAAAAAAAATCAAGTTAAGCAAATTCCTCTCTCACTATTTCTTCTACATAACTACTAGATAAAACTTTTTAAAGACACATTTGTTTTAGCAAAATCTTCATCATTACATTTTTAGTATTTAGTGGTGGTTAGCTTAGTACTGGTTAACAAGATGTTACTTGGGGCTTAGTCTCCCAAGACATTGGCTGAAGTGGGCCAGCAGCAAGGATATAGCCTGAGATCTATTGGAAATAAACGAGTTTTTTACGTTCCCAAAGTCTTTTCATTGATCAATCAAAATCAACTTCATAAAATATAATACAGTGTAGTCCAAATTAATAGGTACACTTTAATTATTGATGATAACTTTAGCAAAGTGCCTTAAACAAGCACAACTTCAAAACTCAAGAAAGTTATTACTACACGGTCGTAACTACGAACTGAGTAGAAAACTCGAATAAATCGAAACAATTTCATTAAAACAACATAAAAAAGAGTTCAGCAATGAAAAGAAGGTCGTTTTATAAAAACTTTAAATGGATTCATTATTTTCGCTTAAAAATTGAAGTTTTCGTAGGTGAACCTATTAATATGGAAACAGGTGTTACTTCTTACTACACAAATAATGTTTTGTGAAGTGGAAAACAAGTAATCATCAAAGGGTATAGTGCACCTTTTAAAGTGAAACATGCTGTAGCTCCAAGAATATCTATCAGTTCCTTAATGAAACATGTAAAACCCTCTTTAATCCATTAAATTATAACTTCTCAACGATTACATCTTCATTTTAAAGTTAAAGATTCAAACATTTTATGCCAACATTTGTCTACCTTTTGACTAAGTAACTAACATGAAACCCCTTTGGGGTAAATGAGTTGAATTTAAAGCTGCCTCTCTCCATTTAAATTATGAATTAGGTTAGTTCTATTTAAATCTGAACAATAGAAGCTGCTTTGAAGAGATTTTACTACAACGCCCACCACATTTGGAGGGCGGGCTTCAGCCAATTTAATTTGATTTCCTGATTAAGAGATTTTCCTTGAATGAAAGGATATGAACATATTGGATGACGAAGACACGGTGCTGTGGTTAGGGAAGAGAGAGAGAGAGAGAGAGGAGATCTTGTGGGTTTCGTGTGTAAGTGAAAAACAATATTTGCTTTAGTGCAGAGCTTTTCCCATTGCTTTTTCTCCTCTCTCTCTCTCTCTCTCGCTCTCTCTCTCTTCCTCTTTGTGAGTGTAAACAGCTTGACATACGTAGAATACCCATAGACAAATGTTAGAGTAACTAGCTAAGTGAATGGCTGTGTGCACGTTTATTACTTAATTGAAGTTTAAATATAGCTTAAAGCCATACACAATGATGGCCACATGTCCACCACATAAAGGATTTCTGCTAATGGCATTTGGCACTCAATTTTCTCTCGGACCAAGGAGAGAGAGAGAGAGAAAGAGAGTGTGAGCTAATCAGTGCGACAGCAAGCGAGGGTGAAAACCAAACTTACATCTGTTGAATTGGCAAGACTTTTATATGATGGCGAACTCTTTTCGATTTGTATTAGTTTGCACTTGAAACCGAGACAGAGACAGAGAAAGAGAGAGAGAGAGGAAGGAGAAAGTTTTGAAGTAAAGAAGGGCATGGAAAATGTTTATTAAGTAATTAAAGTTTAATTAAGAACACATACATATTTAGATATATTTGTACGACAGGTGAACATGAACAAGTCTGCATGTGTACCTAAATAGGTTGCCCCGGGTAACAAATTAAAACTACACACACACACACACAACAAAAAAAAAACACACACACACACATGAGAAAGGACACAAAAAACTCTCAGCACGTGCTAAAGTTACGGCTGTTGCTGCTGCTCTCCATGTTGCACGTGGCCGTGTCAAAGGCTTTGACTAAAAATATCACTGACAAAATCAATACAAATTGAACTAAACTATGTATACATGTATGTATGCGTGTGTGTGTGTGTGTGTTTAAAGTTGACAAAATATATATGTATATATATGTATATATTTAGTTGAATATAGTTGGACAGCAAACAGAGTAGATTAAAAAAAAAAGTACAGTAGAGTAGAAAACGCACGCACACACTCAGCACACACACACACACACACACACACTGACAAACACAGAATAGAGTAAAGAGACAGATAGAGAGCCAAACAAAAAGTATAAAGAAGAATATATATGAAGTACAGTTACAGTTAACACAGGTAAACACAGGTAACAGAAAGTAGAAACTTTTTTTTTTGGTTTTTTGTTTTTTTTTTGGTTGCTTGTTACTACCTTGTCGCGATTATGATTGCCCGCGCCCATCCTATATCTCAAGGAAATGGATCTTTTGGATTTTAATAGGGCATTCTATAAACAAGATAGATATATGGTATTTTTTTTTTGGTTGGTTGGTTGGTTGGTTTTTTGTTTGTTTTTTTTTTTTTATGCTTAATTGGTAAATGGTAGTAGAGTTAGGTAAAGGTAAGTAAAGGGGTTATAGAACGATAGTAACACAAAATATGAACATAAAACTTGATTTCTTTTGTTAGTATAAAGTATTCAAAAACCAAAATGATTAAGAAAATAGAAGGAAAGAGTAGAAATGTTATTGTTTTTTTTTGTTTTCTTGTTCGACTTACCTCAGCATCTGGTTGCGATCTATCCGAATCATCATTGTCTAAATTTTGATTTTCCAAATGCTCTTCCTCGGTCTGTGGCATTTGTTGAAGCTCTTCTTTTGATTTGAAATCCAATTGCCTTATATAGAAAGGCATAATGAGGCCTAAGATAACCTGTGGAACATTAAATAAAAGTCAAATCTCAGTCTCAGTCTCATCTCAATGATTGACAAACTAATTTACCTTAAAATTGGTATTCTTGCGTGTCCTTAGACCACCCATCCACAAATCGGCTAAAATCACTTGACTGCAAGGATGGGCCAGCAGGGCACGATGATTGGCGGCCACAGCCAAGGAGAGACAACTTTGATTTGACCACGAGTGCAGCTCACAGGTGAGCAAACGTTGTGCCTTCTCCGCATCTTGGCGATAGCTAAAGTCCAGCAATTTATTGCCTGTCAGAGATGAGAGACACACACACAAAACTATTTAGCCAAGAGGGGGACGGCGGCGGCGTGGTGAGGCAAAACAATTTGAACTTACCTTTGCTCTCAAACTCTTTGGCATAGGAGCGCAATTCCTCATAGATTTCGGTATCCAAATCATCCTCGGCTGCCTCATGGGCCATGGCCTTGTATAGCTTGCAGGACACCAATGATTTCGCTAATGCCTCCTCACCGTGCGTCCACATCAGTAATGCCATCTGTTGCCGTTTTGTAAGCACCGCCCAAATCTGCATAATCGGAGAGACAACGAGAAGAAGAGTAGGCAGTTGGTTGGCCTGATATATATTCATTTCTTGGTTTCTTCTTTTTTTTTTTTTTACTTACCAGCAGCTCATTGAAGGGGAACTCAAAGAGGGCCATCTCGGAGGTGAAGGGCAAGAGTCCTGTCACCAGGCTCAGCGAGTTGGCACCCGCATATCGTTGATATTGATAGGTCGAGGACTTGCGGCAAGCATTTGCATAGCTGTTCATCACCTTGGCATAAATGGGACGAAATTTTCGTCGCGTATAATAAGATCTGCAAAGTGGATAAAATAAAAATGAAGATGCCACAAAAAAGAGATAAAAAAAACCACAAGAAAGAAAGCAAACATATCATCCATCAACGGGGGCATTGTATTTGCATTTTAATATACATTTCTTTGGAAGAGTATTTCAAGAATGACCTTCTGTAGAGATAAACTTTAGAATGGACAATGGACCAAGTAGAACAACTGCTTTAAAATAGTAGATTGACCTTCAAGGATGTTTAAATTGAATGTTGCTAAACCTGTTCAAAACTGATTAACAGGAATCATATCGAACATCTCGCCAACATAGACTAGGAAATATCCCGAAAAAGATTATCAAAATATTAAATTGGGTAAACTTAAAAGGAAAGATAAACAAAGGTTCGAAGGGTAGTAGTTCTGAGGGAGAATAATATCTAGAATACAGATTCTATATATTAGAATGGAAGGACATAATTAGTCATCTTCCCTATTTTTATTTCAAAGAACTCAAAATTTTCGAAAGTTAACGACTAAAGATAAGGCATTAAGTAGCCCTATTAATTTCTAGAAACTGGCAAGTCAAAGATTTATATTGTATTACTTGACCTTAGATTGATGTTGTTTTATAAGTCGGCTCTTTAGATTTTTTTAAATACTTATTATAATAGAATATAACCTTCAGTATCTGGATAACAGTACGTAAGGACTATATAAACTAACGAATAAATAATATAGTAAATTTTAGTATTACAATTTTAAACTTCCGATTAGATTGTTCAGGATATAGGAGTATAGAAACTTTCCAGACTTCCCAAAAAATACGTCATAAAGCACAAAGCAGCTTCAAAAATATTGAGCTTCTTGGAATTTAAATGCATAAAAATTAAGAAGAAAGGGTATATAGGTTCGAAGAAATTCTACTTTTCGTCATTTTCATTTTATTTACAAGATCACATAAACAATATGGACAGAAGAAGGTGATAGAGAGCATAGAGAGATCACTAAGAAGACTTAGAGAAGGCATACAAACGTCCTTACGAATGTCCTTTGTATTGTTGACGCTTTATTTGGAAGGCCATCTCCACATTTGATTCTCAGGAAGAAGGGGCCGAAAGGAAGAAACAAAAAGAGAATTGGCATAATAAGAGAAACGCGTTTTAATTTGCTTTACTTATTTTTTGTATTTTCTTTTTGTATGCTTTGTGAACTCCGTGGAGCAGCTCCTCTCTCTCTCCTCTTGCTCTGGAATTTTGTCATTTTGGTTTTGCTCTACGCTTTTTTGGCATATATATATTTTTTTTTTTTTGTTTGCTTAAGCTTTATCCCTTTGTTTGTTTTGTTCGCAGCTTAAGTGATTTCTTCCATGTCGAGTAAAAAGTAATTGCATTTATTTTTCAACAATCCAATTCATAGAGAGAGACAGAGAGAGAAAGAGAGGGAGAACGCCTGTTGCCTTATCTACCTACCTACCTACCTACCTACCTATTCAGGCAACGTCTTTTGTGTACTTTACGAGCGCGCAATTAAATGAGGCCCATAAATAATTTATGATGAATATAAAAAGGGCAAATCAATTGCAATGCAAATTTTATGTTAAGCAAATCACAAAAACTTTAACGCTTTTAATTACGCACAAATTGGCACACACTTTGGAGCTCCCAAAACACACACACACACACACACACAGACAGAAGAAACAGAGAGAGAGAGAGAGAGAGAGAGATAAGTGAGGAGAAGGAGACTCAAGTCTAGACAATGGAAGCGGCAACCAGTTAACAAACAAACAAACAAACCAACTGGCCTAAAGGTGAGTCGAAAGGCCCAGTCGACCAAGAAAAGGCCAAAATGCCGAAAACCGTAATTTAATATAAACATCAGTTTAGTCGTCGCCGGTTTGGAGAAAGCTTTTTAGCTTCAACATTTGCCATTTAGATGGCCATTTGTCAGATAACTTGGCCCAGAACCAGGACCTTTGATTGGGCCAACACACACAGACACACACACACACACACACAAAAGAGACCATCCGAACAAAAGGGTTAAGTATAGTGTCAATTTTAGTTTTCCCTTTTCTATGAAAACAGTTTTCTTTTTTTTTTCTTTTCTTTTGCCTTTGGTCTATATGCAAACTCAAACTATTTAAGCCCAGCAAATGTTTATTCAAGAATAAAATAAAGCACAAAAGTTTAAGATTAAACTGCCAAAAGCAGCAGCAGCAGCAGCAGCCGGGAATAAAAAAAGCAAAAAAAAAAAAAATTATGTATAAAAGAAAAGTTGATGGAAATCGAAGCGAAGAACTATCAGTTTGAGTTTGAGTGCCAAAGTTAGCAGAATGAATATTTATTTTTATACCCTTGCCACTGGATATAATAATTTTGTCATCAAAGAATTTGGAAAAACAAAATGAAATTATGCAAATTTTCAATCTTATGTAGACTTATGGCCAAGCCGCCATTATACGAGGTTGGAGACTTGCTTTCAATTTGGTAAAAGTCTTTCTTTTATGTTTACTTCAAGCATAAAAAAGAATCTTAAAAAGTATTTGCTTGTTTTTTTTTTTTTTTAGTTTGGAGACTTTTTGCAAACCTGTTGCCATTTGGTTAAGTTTGTCGCCAACTCACAAAACCGTTTATTAGCCTTATTTTAGGTCTGGAACTACTTTAAGGCTCGGCTTAAAATAAGTTTTAAACAAATGGCTTATTTTGGAAACTTTCGTAGAGTTTTGTCAAATTTTTTAGCAGCTGCTTTAGGGCAAAGACTAACTGAAAACTATAAGACCAATTAATAAAGGTTTTGATGTTGGAGACTTCGACTTATAAAAAACTTTGAAGACTTTTTAAAAAAGAATTTGGCACTCTAAAACTAGCGTAGGATATGACTTTGAACTGCTTCATGATTCCGTATAATGTTTGGAAAGTATAATATTCAAATTGTTGCAAGTTTTGAAGGCTTTGCCGAGTTAATCGAAACCTCAGTTTAAAAATCTTTCATTAATTGATCAGTTAATTTTGGTTGGAGACTTGTTGTAAGTTTTTGGAGACTTTGTAGAGCTACAGCGGAACTCAGTTTTAAAATCTTTCATTGATTCGTCAATTTGTGTTGTTTGGAGACTTGTTGCAGATTTTGGAGACTTTGTAGAGTTATTAAAAATCGAAAGTTGCTTCTTAAAAGATATGGATATCCTAGAGATTTTGAACTATATACGTGCTATACCTCTCATAGATTTCAGACACTATTGGAGACTTTTTTGAAGGAGATTTTTCCACTTTAAACCAAATGTAGAAAAGCACCTTTAATTACTACATCATTTCAATTTACTCAGCGACTTGTTGCAAATTTTGGAGACTTTGTAGAGTTAGTGAAAAACTCAATTTTCGATTAATTGATGCGGTGTTTGACTTGTTGCAAATTTTGGAGACTTTGTAGAGTCAATAAAAAACTTAATTTTTAGTTGATTGATGCGATTTTTGACTTTGGTAGCTTTTGTAGACTTTGGCAGAGTTGATTTGAAACGCAAATTCCTATGGTTTGTCTCTTTTAATTCAAGTTTTAAAACACACAAAATTAGTTTTCACCAAAAATCCACTTCAATTGAAAGTTTATTTTGGGTTGAAAAGTTTATGAGATGGGTTATCTATTGGTTTTATCTTGGCCAGTCATTTTCTTTTATATTATTTATTCACTGATTGATTGGACAGCGAGAGTCAAAAGCATTTAATCGTTTTTAACCGCAACTGAAAATGATTTCGTTACGGTTGACTGCCTTTTCGGAACACCGTATAACACTTTATCACTGGATTTGGCAAGGGTAGCAAAAAGTTCGGCGAATTGAGTTTTATTATTAATTTTGCTTCCTTCTGTACAGTTCAGTTCACTTTCAGGCCGAACTTTTTGCGCTTTTAATTACATTGAGTGATTGAAACTTCCGGAGCGGCGGTCGCCTTGACCACAAAGCCTCAACCAGTTGGCCACCCGTCATCGCCAACGTTAACGCCAACGAGAGAAAGAGCGAGAGAGAGAGAGAGAGAGAGAGAGTTTTTTTTTTTATTGAAACCTCAAATAATTCTTTCGGTTAAGGGTCGCTACCCCTTTGGCTCACCGTAACCCCAACGAATATAAAAGATATTAAACAAAATTACTTTGCTACGAGAGCGCTGAGCACTAACTAAATTTTAACCAAAAAACCACAAGCAACAACAGCAACAAAAAAATTTTTCGCCTTGCTGGCCAAAATGTTAATGCGGGCGGCATAATTAAAGCCTTCTCGCGTTTTTCATCGCTTTGACCTGACTCCTACGAAAATTCATTTCAAAGTGTCCT
This sequence comes from Drosophila nebulosa, assembly GCA_024703675.1. Classification (NCBI taxonomy): domain Eukaryota; kingdom Metazoa; phylum Arthropoda; class Insecta; order Diptera; family Drosophilidae; genus Drosophila; species Drosophila nebulosa. The sequence continues at coordinate 5,893,005 of CM045725.1, read as the reverse complement.
GAACAGCAACGATGAAGGCGGCAAAAACTTTGAGCAACGAAAATTTTCATAAACAAATTTTAGCTCATCAAATTTTTAATCCCTGCAACAGGTTAACACGCACACACACACACACACACACACATACACAACGCTGGGACACACCCAACGCACACAAAAGAGCAAAAACTTAAAGGACGCTTTGCCATTGCTCTTGATTTCTAAAAGAAACTCGTTTTTTACTTTATCTACTTTTAGTTATGTCCTTGCGTGTCCTTTACACAAAGGGTACATGCAATTGTTGACTATTTTGTTCTTTTTGTTGCTTCTTAACTTTGAACATTTCTTTTTAAACTTTGACAAGAGTAGAAATCGAAATGGCATTCGATTGCTTGAAAGTTTTAAGGTTATTTTAAAAATTCAAATGGCTCTGAGAAGTATAAAAATTCTAAAACCTATTCATAAAGGGTTTGACAGAAACTAACTCTTCTAAATGTGTAAGCAATTATCGAAGGGGACAAAATTTTATCAGACATAACCGAAATAAAAATGTAAGTCGGGTGAGGTTTTGGATTTCCTTTCATTAATATTATCTTCACCTTAGTCAATTTTTGTGAAACCTATCATAAAACATCTTTCATCTTGACTTTATATCTACATCTATTCTTTCTAAAAAAAAAACATTTTTTACATTTTAGCCTGACAAGTAAATGTTGTCCTAAGGTTCTTCCTATTGATGAAAGAAGATCTCAAGAAGAAGGGTATATAAAATTCATTTCGATGGGCAGTTCGTTTGGTATTCTGACCATTATCTGGCAGTCATTTTGCTCCTTCGATTTCCTTTTTTTAATAAACGATGAAATATGGCAAGTGTTCGGACTGGTTCCGTTTTTTTTTTTTCCTGGTGTCCTTCACAGGACTCGCACGTGTTGTTGTTGTTGTTTTTCTTTAGCTATTGGTTCACTTACCGATAGGCCCCGCCCATTAGTTTATTGATCACCAGGCCAATGTCGTGGAGAGTATAAATATAGCCTTTGGGTATATGCGGGCGCACATCGCGCAGTATGTAACTGTAATTGAAAAGAAATGAGACCCAAAAAAAAAAAAGAAAAAAAATGAAAAGAAAAGAAAAGAAAGGAGAGAAATTGATGAAAATGATGATGACATTTACATAGGCACAAAGATTCCTGCGGCAATGGGCATGAGGGGGCGAGGCAAGACTTACCCCAATGTATTTGCCGGACCATGTTTTGTATTATAGAGTTCCTCGAGGCGGGGTATTGTTAAAAATTTCTTCATTGAAACGCCATTTTCTAAGAGTAATTTAACAAAATCGATTCTATCATGCTCCAGAGCCTGCATCATGGCCTCATCCAAGGCGCCTAAAGGAAGACACAGCCAAACGCAAATTAGAATAAGATGAAAAAAAAAGCGAAAAAAAAATAAAATAAAAAATAGGTAAACAAAGAGAGAGAGAGAGAGAGGGAGAGAGTAAGAGAGAGACTCACCATTTGGCCATTCCTGTCCATAGACAAATATCTCGCTTCTTGCTATATCTACACGATTCCAAGTCAATGCCAAGCTCAGTTGCTCCGGTGGACTTAAATGCTGTGACTTAAACAGGGCCGTTAAAATGGTCTGATCCAATTCCTGGGCCTCACCCTCCGGCTTTTCCTGTATGCGAAAGACGGTAATCTGTTTGTGGCCACGGCACACAGACAGCGCGGGAGGGAGAGAAGAAGCAAGAGAAAATATATAATAATAGGAAAAAAAAAAACCTTAAGTATCTCTTAATGTAGCTAGATACGCTGCTTATTCAAAAACCAATTAAAATCTTAATAACAGCTGCGGAAAAGTTGAAATTCCTCATCTCCATGAGGACGTCGATGATGTGGATGTGGATGTGGGTGTAGATGATGTTGTTTGTTGGTTGTTGCTTGGTCTAGAAATAGACAACTTGACTCCACAGAGACGAAAGGTGATTTGAAATTCATTACACGTTCAATTGAATTTTCTTAGGCTAATTTTTACTCTTGTTGCTCTTGGTTGCCTTTTCTCATCGTTCGTTTTTTTCGGTTGGTATTAATTAAAAATTCAAAATATTTCGCACGACACTTAAGTGATTGAAAACTTGGCCCAAAAATGCCTCAGGGCCAGAAGGGACGGCAGAAGGGGTAGTTACTTTTTTGAGAGTTATGTCTTTTTAATTGCTTGATGTAAAACTTTAAGTTGTGCTCATTAATAATTTATGCAAGGATAACTACTTGTAAATGTGCATTTCTGATGCGCAACTTTTACTGCAGAGTCAGCTGGGGTCCGGGTCCGGGCTCGGAGCTCGGAAATAAGTTGTTCAGTGAAATGAAATAAAATGAAATGCCAGCAGTTTGTTGCAATTTCAATGAGCTAAGCGAATAAAACGTTTAAAGCGACAGGTGTAATAATCTTACCAGATTCTTATTACGTGTACATTGAAGTAGCTCCTGATAAAGTTTTTCCGCCTGCTCAAGGCCAACTTCAAAAGTTTTTTGTATGGTGCCAATTAGATAGTCTCGCATAGATTCCAAAACCGGTTGCTCCTCACCATCTGAGGCATATCTGTGAAGGCAAATCAAACCAATCAAATTAGACGCACACACACAAAAATAGAAAACAAAAAGGACACAACAAAAGGTTCGTTGTTTTTTTTTTTTTTTTTTTTTCGTTTTGTGGGAGGGTAAATTTAAATAATTTGCTAAATGTTGCGTACTTTTAGTAATGAAGCCAGCTAGAAGTTACAACAATCTGGCTGGAAATTAAATATATATATAGACAAGGACTTGCTTTTATTGCTGCTCCTTTAGCATCTCTGGCATTCAGCATGCCAACATGTTCTTAATTAAATTTACACAACTTGCGGTTACTCATTAAATTGCTTTTGATAACACACACACACACACACACACAACTAACCGAGAGGAAGGAAATGAGGGATGCTTCCTCTTGTTACCTAGGCAAATATTTTCAACTTAAAGCTAAACATTTTTCTTAAGAGACAACGAGAGAGAGAGAGTGAAAGAGATAGAAAAACTCACTTGTGTACAAAAGCCAGAAGATCGGCCGCCCGTCCGGAACCATCGCATACAACAACGGGCACAGGAGGTGAATCTGTCACGTATTCAAGCACCGCACGTATTGTGTTTGTACCGCCCTCAATGACCAGACAGACTACGGGCGTACTGGAATGTGTAACTGCAAAAAAAAAACAAAAAAAATTATATATGTATAACCATCAATTATAAATGAAACATGCAAAGGCCAAAGTGAAGCTTCAAGTGGCTCAACAAGTTTCACCCCAAAAAAATAAACTATTCTAGCCACTACAATTGCTGGCCATAATCATCATCATCATCATCATCATAATCGTCAACAGGTGCTTCCACTGAATGACTTCTTCAACAGTTTTTGTCGTCTGCCACTAGAGGAGACGAGACTATGGAAACTTTGCTGCACTTAATTAATACAATTTTTGGCTATGAAATAACTTTTTGAAATACAAAATTAAAATGTTTCTGTTTGCCAAATGTAAACAAAAAAAAATAAATTTCGTGTGGACTTGAAGTCGACAAACTTTGTTGCTTTGCTTTTTTTCATTAACTAAAGTAGAGAATTTTCACATTTTTTCAACTGTTTTCGGTTAACACTTTTTTTTGGATTGAATTTCATATATTTTGAGGATTCATGCGGAATTATTAGAAAAGAATTGGGGACCACTTTTTCAGTTTTAAAGCGCCTATGTGAACAATGTTTTTAGGTTTTTTTTTAATAACCTTTTGAGTTAAGACAAGTACTAAGACCGTTTCAATCTAATGTTTAGGCAGGTAATTCAAAAATCAATAGGAATCACACTGCAATTAGAGCTTTGCTTCGTTTTGACCCACTAGTTGAAGCAGATGGCCATTTCTTGCCGCAATGGGTAAAGTTAGGAAGTTTGTCTAGTTACTTTTGGTTAATTTAGTCTAGTTTCCTAGAAACCAATGCTTCACTTAACAATTGACATTTTTCTCTTGGCTTATGCTCGCTCAAGCAGCTCCTGCACAATATGTTAAAGGAAAGTTTAGTCCTTGAAGCTTCCAAGTTTAGGTTGGCCAAAGATTTCAGACTATCTTGAGAGGTCCTTCTAGTATACACAGCATTAGTTCACCAATTTATCGTAAAAAATGCTAACCAGGCGAAGGACTTGTCAAGACTATTTGAAGTTCGACCCAAAGTTTAAGCCTAGCGTCAAATGTAGACTAAATTAAATTTTAATATTAGGTTTTGCAATTGTTATTAACGTTTTTTTTAATATTTCTAATTTGTCTAAATTACATTGAGTGCCAAAAACTTTCCATTATCCTCTACCAATAGCTGAAACTTGTTTTTCATTGCCTACTTTTCAGCGCATTGAAGTCATACGCTGTGCGTATACGTAATATATGTTTAAGCTATATATATGAGCTGAACTTACATGGATGTAACTTTAAATTTGATATAAATTTCTCCAGTTTTCTTCTCAATATCAATTCGGCACCATATTTGGCCTGAGTGCCATTGTCCACCAGCAGGAAATACGCATGACGATTGTTCAGCACAGCCAATTTGGATCTGATGGGAATGGGCAGGCAAAGAAAAATAACTCGATCGATCAATATTAAAACGAAAGTTTTGCTCATACAATAATTGCTAGGGGAATATGTAACAACAATAGCAGGTGATTGTTAATATTTAATGAGCATAACTATGTGCATTAACTATGCACACACACACACACACACACTCACTCACCTTGGCGAACTAATACTGTGACAGGGCACTTCACGATTGTGGCCCAACAGCTCATGATTGCGCTCAACAATGCCCCAGGGGGCAATGCCGATGCTGACCACACGTCCAGTGCGTTGTTGACCCTCCAATAGAAGAGCATCTCCCACTTGTTTCGTGACGCCTAAAAAAAAAAAACACATAAAGAAAGAAAAAAGAAAGACAGCACAATAAGAACAACAATGACAATGTTAATGTCGAGTCAAAGTAAACAACTTTTGTGCTTCTACCTTAAGTTGTGGATAGATATACATAGATATACGCCTACAGACACAGATTTATATACATTGTAGTTTGGGGAGGCGTGTCTAAAATTTAATAACAGCTAGACGAACAACAATTGAAAGCAGTAAAATGTAACAGAATTTCCTTTTTTTTTTCTTTTGGGAAATGAGAAAACGTAGAGTAACTTCGGGTAACTTTGCTTCATGGTCAATATAAAAATTTACCCTCTATGACTCAGAGGAAACAAAGATAGACTTCATTTACCTTTGTCTAGAATCTCCTAAGCATATTTAATCCCTTTCATGATAAACAAAACAAACGATTTACTAAGAAACGCAATGCAGAAAAAGTCAAAATACCGGTTCTAACTAATTTAGTTAATCTCTGCAAATTGAATGAAGAATTTTTATCTTAAACTTAGTATCAAATGTCTAGCTATATGTCTTGATAACCGTTTGTCATTAGCCAGACTTGGTACATATAAATTTCATTTTAAAGACAAGTTTCGATTTGGTTTCTAAGACTTGGCCTGATGAACAGAGATTGATATGTAAAATATTGTAACTGAATTCAAAGAAATATGTTATTTTAAAGCTAAACCATTTTATTCTATTATTGAAACAGTTTTCTTAGTTTCATTTGTAGAAGATTTTTTTCGCAAAGTGGGTTTAAAATGAGTTTTCTAGATTTGAATGCCAAACGCTTTTCCAAATCCTCCCAAAATTGGCCAAATTAGAGCACAGCGAAGTTAAGGTTTTGTGGGGATTGTTATACTTTGCTTTTTGGCTCTCAAATTTTTACTTGTTAAAATTTTAAAATTCATTTCATTATCCACACTGTTCGATCTCTGCTGAGCAAGGGCAATACTTGTTCAATCTGAAACTGTTCCTAATTTTTCAACGTTCTGCAACAAAATGTTTAAAAGATGATTATCCACTTTGAAAATATTTTCTATGCAACAGGTTAAATGGCAAAACGTTTAATTACGAATAAAATGAAAATTAATTTTCACAAATTTATGCAGAATCGATCTGTACCTGTTTTTTGATTCACCTTCAATCATTGTGTTCTTTTATGATAAAATGATGGAAAAAAAAGTCAGCCACTGGGTGGAGATTCCTATATGTAGATATATATATATTTCTTATTCTTCTTGTTATGCTTAAAATGATTTGATCACAAGCTAAATTAAACTCTATTGAATCTCACTACAATGGCTTATAGATAAGCCTGTCGCTTGTTGTCTATATAGATATATTCCAATATACCCCCTTTTATGGCTAATGGGTAGCTCTCTCTTCCTTTCTCTTTCTCACTCTCCCTCTCTCTCTCTCTACGCAATATGTTGGGCCTGAAGTGTGCACAATCACTGGCTGTGTGATTTCCGCTTGGGATTTTATTTATTTAATTTTGAAACTGGGGTCGCCCAGCCGCTTGACTTTGCCCCCCCCGTTTTGACCCTCTGCCGTTGTTGTTTCCTTTTGCACCCTCATTCACTTCCAGCACACACACACACACACACACACTCTTTTCTCTCCATCATCATCTTCTTTCACTTTGTCCTGGTCTTAGTTTAAGTTTTCTTTTTTGCGTTTCTGCCTTTGCCTTTGCTTCTTATTTAACTTTGGCTGTAATCGTCAGGCATAAAAATAAAATTGCTAGTGGTTTGTGTCTGTGTCTCTCTCATAAAACTTAAATTAAATCTCATCCGACTTACCCGTATTGGTGCCACCGGTGAATATCCAGGCTCCTGTGGTCTTTGCCGCCTTTAATAAACCTTTGCGTATCTCCTACAAGACCAGCCGAAAAAAAAAAAAAAATTGCAGAGGAAAAAAGTCATTCAATTAGCGTGTGAAATACGACATTCGACATAGGAAGATAGGAAGAAGGTCAAAACAAAGTTTTCTGCTTGTTTATATTTCTCTTTTTTCTTTTTTTTTACCTTTTTTAACTTGGCCTGCAAATCAAAGTTGGCCTTGCCGCCCTGCACGGTGATCAAAAGTTTTGGCAATTCCAGATTCCATTCCTTGGTGAATAGCTGCACCAGCAACTCGGGACGCGTGTCGAACGACAAACGCACATACTACACACACACACACACACACACACACAGAGACACACACAGAGAGAAGGCAAGAGATAAAAGCCAATTGTGAAATGAAGATAAAGCTGATTTAAGAGGATATTTTTATTTCTCTCTCTCTTTTTTCTCTCTCACCTGAGCCTTTGTGGGATGAGCTCCACCTTGAAATTCAATGGTGCCATAGGCATCTGTGGGCTGGGGACGCGTATGCTTGGTGGGCAACCAAAGATCACCAGGTGAGCCACTCTCGATGCCGGCAATGGTCTGATGTGTGATCTGAGCCTGTCCGCAGCAGCATCTGCACAAAGGTGATTAAAAACAATTTGTATATAAATAAATGAATGAACGAATGAATGAATGCGTAAATGAGTTTAATGAGTGAGTGAGTGGCTAGTCAAATTATTTGCCAAATTGTTGACAAATTGATGGCTAAGTTTTTTTGTTGATTTATTGTCACAATTCATTTGCCTAAATGATATTTCTCTCTATATATTTTTTTGCCCACCCACTAAAGCACACACACACACACACACAATTGGCTTTCCCCCTCGCACACCTCTTCACTTACCATCCACCACATCCCTACATTCAGTTAGACCATCATTCTGTTATACCCATGTGTAATATAAAGCTTTATTTATGCATGCGCGCACTCTCCACTCTCCTACTCTCCTACTCTCCATTGTGGGAATATGTTTCTCTTGTTGTTCTCTGCGTTATGTTCTCATACACTTTGCCAAAAATTCTGTCAACATGAATGAAATTTATATCCTATACAGACGAAAAACTTTTTAATTAAGCTTCAAAAATAAGCAAAACATAAATAAATATTTTTCAGTCTCAGTTAGAAAGTCAAAAAAAAAAAACTAGTTTTCCTCTTTTACCTTTTCAAACTTTCAACTAAAATTAATATGAGCACTCTAAAATATCTATAGGAAAGTATTTTAAATAGAATTTATTTTGCTAACCGACACTGAAAGTGGCAACCAAACATAACTAATAATAAAAGCTTTTGTTTTAGCTTTAAATTCTCAACTTAACATAAATATATATATATATAGTTTTTTTAAATTTTTAAGGAAAGTAATTTAAATGGAATTTTTTTGCTAACCCACACTAAAAGTCATAAACAAACACAACTAATGATAAAAGCTTTTGTTTTAGCCTAAAATTCTCAACTAGTTTAGGTAAACCAACAAGGAAAATGTGTGAAAAACATATAGGAACTACTCCTTAATCAGCATTAGTCAAGATTTAGTCTTTAGTTTTTATTTTAAATGTCTAAGGAAATTATTTTAAATAGAATTTATTTTGCTAACCGACACTAAAAGTCGTGCTAACAACAATAGCTTTTGTTTTGGCTTAAAATTCTCAACTAGTTTAGGTAATCCAACAAGGAAAATGTTTGAAAAGCATATAGAAACCACCTAAATCCGGATAAGTCAAGTTTTAGTCTTCAGTTGAACATAAAATGTATAGCTGCTAGATAAAATCTTTCATTTTTGACAGATTCTCAGATTCTTCTAAGAAATATTGTTAGCTTTCTTTGAAAACAAAACAGTTAATAAATAAGGTTAGTCGAAAGATTATTTAAAAGCAGAAAAACTTCATTTCATTTCACTTTTTCGCCTGTGAAAGTTTTGCTAACAAATATTTTAGAAACAAAATTAAATAAAAAGTTTGCAAGTGAAAAACTAGAGAAAGAGAAACTTGAGAATTTTATGGAAATATTTTGCATTTAAGGCTCAGGAGGTAATTAATTTTTTTTCACGTGTAAATTGTGAATCTACACAAAAACCCACCCAGCCAAATAAACCCGAAATAACAATGGTAACAACTGACTGACTGACTGTTTGTTCGTTTTGTCTGTCTGTCTGTCTCTCGGTCGCTTGGTCTCTCTGTCAGTCAGTTGGTTGTCGGTGGTTGTCTCTCTGTCAAAAAGCTGTGCGGCTTCTCTGCTAAATAATAAATTTCAATTACAGTCATCTAATACACATCACATTCATCAGCAGTATCAAGCCTCAAGCGCCACTGTTACAGCCCAATGGGCCAAGAACCTGGCCTCCAGTCAGTTGGCTAATGAATAAATCAGTTGAAATAAAAATAAAATTAATCTATATACATTTATGTGGCACATGGAGCAACACGTGTTGTGTCACCACATGTCACACACACACACACACACACACACACACAAAGAGCAGGACTATCTCACTAACCGACTGACTGGCTGACTGGCTAACTGGGCGAGTGACTGGCTGAGTGACTGGTTGACTGACTGATTCTGTGTAACAATATTTTCAAAGTTAAAAAGTAAGTATGGAATAAAAAACTAAACAAATATTGTATCTAACTGACAACCATCCATCTATCCACTTATCCATCTATCCATACAGCCAGCTAACCATTCCAGCTAGCTATGTAAAGTCAGCGAGTCATAAACCCCATCATAAAACTTTCACCCGAATAACTGAAGCTGAAGCAACAAAGTTTATAACGCATTTATCTCAATTGCGACGACAGCGGCAACTGTCTCAAGAAACGCTGGGCGGAGGGGTGAGGTAATGCCTGCGGGTGCTGCCTGTCATAATAATAAACAATAAATGCTAAAGCCCAAAACTGTAACTAAATACACAAACAAGCCAACACGGCGCAGGCACTCAAAACAGACTAAAAACTGGGCCAAGAAGAATAAAGCAAAAACGAAAACTGGGTCAACCAGACGTCCTCCTCTTCGTTCTCTTCCTTCTGCTCCTTTTGACTCCTGGACTCCAAGTTGGGTCGGTTTTTCTCTGACCAGAACAAAAATTTAAGGATTTATGCTTAAGGCATTTGTGGTTGTGAATGATGCACATTTTTTTGTTGTTGTTGGTTTTTTTGTTTTTTTTTTTATTAAAATTAATTTTAATTTCTTATTTTACTTACTTTGTATCGTCCTTTGGGCATGGTATAAACTTGATGCATTCACGTTTCTGAAAATTTGTCTCGATCCAACTGCGGGGCTGATGCTATATAAAAGAAACGCACAACCAAACACACACACACACACACACACACGCGCACACCCAAAGTGTGTTTGGCCAAAGAGGAGAGAGAAAGAGATAAAGCAACAAAATGTTGTTTTAATACACAAAATATATATAAAAATCAATTTCGTTTTGCATTTTTTTTTTTCTTTCTTTTTTTATTAATTTTTTTTTTTTTGATGCCACATTCTCTAAGTATGTATATACAGGAAAAAAGAGTTAGTCGGTTTAGTTTTTTTTTTTTTTCTCTTTTTCGTTTCTCACATTTTTCTACATTGAGAATTATATAGTACAGCTAGAGGTAAGTAAGTAAGTAAGTATATAGAAAGTAATAACGAGAAGAACTGAAAAGCAACTTGGAAAGTCATAAAAAAAAAACAAATAGGAAACATTGAGCTGGTTGTGGTTGTTTGGTACATGAAGTGTTTTTTTTTTTTTTTTTTTTTTGGGATTTCAAAGAGATTGGCACAGAAAGTGAGTGCCAAACGGAAGACAAAGTGTAAGAAAAATCAAAGAAATTACACAAAACTAATTAAAATTGAGTAGAAATCAATGATTAAAGCATTTACTAAGCATTCGCAATTTATACAAAAAGATTTTAAAATGCATGCTGCCTATTTTTCTCATTGAAAACATTTCTTATGTCTGCTTTTGGGTAATCTTAATCACATTTGCTTTGCATTCTCTTTAACTAGAAAATGCTTCAAAATGTTTCTTATTTGCATTGTTATCGTCTTTTTATTGCAACTTTTATCTAAATTGTTTGCTACTGCTGCTCTGCTACTTTAAAATGCAATATTTGGTCTAGTTTAGATATAACTCGTTTAAATGTATACAATATATACCTAAGCTTTAGCTTCTTAATTGGCGTCGACTTGTAGTTACCTGGTAACACATAATTATTCAAAAAAAATCAAAGAACCAGGCAAATAAGTGGAATTTATATACTTTATAGGGAGCTCCAACGTCTAGAAGACACTTGAGCATCTTCAAAGAGAATGCCCACCGCTAACAGCTGCTGAAATCTGCTTCTAAACTTGGTCAACAGGAAGCTATCCAAACAGACCTAAACGGCAGCTACTGAAGCACGATCGGTCTATGTGGAATATAACGCAGAATGTCCATTGGCCTAACTCAACCTACACTAACCTATATACATACTTCATAAGCTTTGTTTTATCGCCTGCTACTTGCCTTTTCTATAGTCTTTTGTGTGATTATTAGAAACTGTTAACAACTTATTATCTAATTCTTCTCTGCATGTTATCATTTGTAGTTACTTTTAAATATTCAAAAAAATGTGTGAACTTGTAGCCTGAGGCACATACCTGGCCACGCACAAGCAATTGAGGTACGCGCAAGCAACTGAGGTACGCGCAAGACAAGAATTCTTTCGAAATGCTTTGCAAGTAAAATTACTTTCAGAAAATTCTTTCAATTTTGAAAAAATTTTAAAATTGTGTGAGCTTGTAGGCTGAGGAACACAGCTGGAGACGCACAAGCAATTAAGGGATGCACAAGCAACTGAGGTACGCAAAAGCCAGACTAAAGTCGGTAACTTTTTTAGGCATTTCATTCATTGCATTCACTATTATTGAAACTTGCACCTAAATATTTTCAACTGAGCGATTATTTATTGCGAATAATCGATTAATTAAGATAATTGCTTAATGAAATGATATGTAAACTGAACATGGAAACGATTGCTTGACCCAATGGTCATTTAAACGCATTTAATTTCGAGTTGCAATTAAAGCAAAGTAATTGATTATTTTATTTCAGGTGATGAATCGATTATTCATCCCTCAATGCCGTGGGCATCCCTCAGTCCACTTCTTGAACTTCTTTTCTACCCTTCTTAAACTGGAAATTGATACTCTTCATATAAGCTTCTCTGTTTATACCTGAAGATGACCAAATATTTGCACTTATTGATTGCACATTTGCACTTGACTCAGTTACTTTTAATTTATAGACAATCAATTGCTTAAATGCTTTAATCTTTCTAATCAAATGTTAGATTCTAATTCAACTATTAAGAGACTCAGTAGCCTCAAACTAACCTCATGTACTTTCTTCTTTCACTTTCACATAGATTCACATAAATACAACTTCCTTTAATTTATTTGCCTTTTCATTACTTTCTTATGCATGTTTTCTATTAATTTTATTTAAAATTTACTTAAAATTACAAGAACGGACAAACAATACAAACAATACAAAACCAAAATATATTTTACACACTTTTTACACAAAAACATTTAAAAAACAATAAAGATTTAGTTTAGGATTTTTATGCCATTCGAATGGAAATCCTTAGAGTCAATTGAATAACGGAATAATGTTTGCATAACAATCACAAAACGCAATATCAAAATCGAATAGTAAAAGCAACAAAAACTTTGGCCAGGAAACTGCAACAATTTACAAAACTTTAACTATTATCGCAGTCAATGGAGGGAGGAAGGGAGGTAGGAAAACAAAAACAAAAACAAAAAAAAAAAAGAAAACTTTCCACACAACGTAGGAGGGTGGTAAAGGCTAATCTCTGCCAAGCCCCCCGAAGCTGTTTGCCCAAGCGGTTACATGTTAGTCTATGCTGCTGCTGTTTGAATGGTTGGTTAAATGGGGGCGGGGGTGGGAGGAAAAGGCAGCAACAGTTTGCAAAACAAACATAGAATGATTAGACTTCTCTATCTCCATCTTCATACCTCATCCTCCTCAGAATTGGGATTGTTAGCCTGAGCCTTCAGCAAATCACGCACATTGAGTATTAAAACTTTCGACAGCGTCGATGAAACTGAAGAACGTTTGCGTCGCTGTCGACGCTTACGGATGCCATGCGGTGTGATGGAACCACTAGCTACTGCAGCAGCAGCATTCGCACTAGCACTTGCCTCTGCGGCAATAAAGGCTGAGGATGCGAAGGAGGCACTAACTGTCGGTATTGGCGTACGCGTGGGCGTGGGCGTCGGCGTCGGCGTGGGCGCAGTTGTGGGCGTGGGTGTATTACTATATCGACGAACCGTGGAGAAATCTTTCGAGATGCGTCGCAAATATTTGTGCGGAGCAAGTGGAGAATCGATAACTACCATTTTTACGCTTATTTTCACTAATGCGCGCTAATTAATTGAATTTGGCACGTAGAGAAGAGGGCGGAACGTAGACGTAGGCGGCAAGGTTGCATTGAAATTGCAATGGCAATGGCAATGGCTGCGGAGAAGCGAGTCGCAGCATCGTCGTCGCCTCTCAATCTCAATCTGATTCTCGTTCTCGTTGTTAACCTAACGGCAGACGAATCTCAACTGTCACGCACCTGATGCTGATACTACAGAGGCAACGCTCCAATGATTGTGGCCTCCACACAGTGCCAACCTACGCTCCTCCCCTCCCACTGTCACTAGTGCCACTGCCACCAGTTTTACTCTCACTAATGCTGCTGCTGCTGCTGTTGGTTCTATCTCCTCTGATAAAGGCCAGTTATTTACAGAGCGAGAAAGAGAAGAGAGACATACATAACTGAAATTCCATTTGCTCGAGTTGGCTTGAAATTAGTTTAGCTGCTCACCCTCGCAAAACGTTCGCGTCCCAAAAGTATGCTAAACTTTTCTTCAAACTGCCATCAATTTCAACTGCAGTCAATCAAATTAGCCTTACAACATTCGAGAGTAAATGTGCTGCATTTATTTTACCTATTCATTTTCTCATTCGGTTAATGCAATTTGTAGTAGACATAAACTTATCAAATTTCCTGCTAGCCAAACCAAATTAATGGCTCTAATCTCTACGTGTGTGTGAGGGCAAAGTTGCAATAGCAGCAGCTAATTTACCAATGAAAGCATCTCCACAAAGCACGGACATTTAATTTGTGAAATTGCTCAGTTTCAGCGACCATTCAGACCCTCACACACACACACACACACAGGGACACGCACGTTCGAATTTCAATGACGAACAAGACTAGTATTTGCTTTGTTATTTATGATGGAATTCGAATGTGTTTCATTTAATTAACTTAATTAATTACAGTTCACTTGGTCCTAGGCCTCTTCGATCGAATCAGCAGCAGTAGCAGCAGCGGCTTCTAATTCTAATGACAAAGTCAAAATTGAATTCGTTTGAACTTGAGCTGGCTTAAATCATTTGGGAGTTTCTTAAACAGCAAACAACATTTCTAACTTATATTTTTGCATGTATTTTAATGCACTTTATTAACCTCTCCTCAACCAGTGGGGAATTTTAGGGCTATAAATGAAAGAAACTTTAATTTGTAATGACATTTTTCATTTTTTCTTAACCACTTGGGAATTCTAAGGCTAAAAACGAAAGAAATCTAAATTTGTAATCAAAATTTTCAATAAGAAATTGGCAAAATGAACCAAATTTTTATATGTTGCATTAACTTTTGATCAAAGAAGCTATAACTTTAATATCAAATCTTATTCTCTATCGCACTTATGAAAATTTTCTATTTTTTGTCGGCTCTATCAAATGTTTTACCTGCAATTATAGCGAGTTTTAGTACGAATTTTCTTTAATATAGCCCAAAAACTGAGAAACTGGATTGTCAAGGAACAGACAGACGGATAGACATATCCCTTGCGAGTATATAAAATTGTATTTAATTTGTTTTTTATTTTTTTTGTTGCGACATTCTTAAAATATTATAACCAGTTCAAAGAACAAACCTTTGCCTTAACAATTTATTAATCTTTATAAATCTTTGAAAAATTGAGGAATGAAGAGAAAATGTTCTAACTTTACCGAAAAAAAAAATGTTTAAAATATCATGCTTACCCAAATATTGACTTTTTATTTATTCTTATGTCTTAAACCAATTTAGATAACTTTACTTCCCAACTATTTTTTTTTTTTTAATTTCTTTATATATTTCTTTTAAAATGTTTACGGACTCAAAAAAAATTGTTGCTACATAACCTCAATAACAGACAAAAGCCCACATCTTAGCACTTTTAGATTCGAATATTTCTTAAATCAGAGTCAGTCTGAGCACTTCGACCGAATTTGCATTCGGCGGATCAAAAAACATTGAAAAAATGTTTTCTGCTTTCTGTGTTATTCATTAAAGTTAGAAATTGATAAGTTTTAAGTTGAATCCAAGTTAAATTCCATTTACAAATGAAAGAAAAAGCAGTTAGCAGCAAAGCATTAAAGATTAATAAACACTAACTTAACATTTAGGACATAGAAAACTAAAACAATAAATTACAAAAAACAAACAAATAAACCAAATAAAAAATCACACACAAATAGCGTAAAATTTAACAACAGCAACAACAACAACAACAATTGTAACAACAAAAATTATGAACAAATCAAAGTCAAAATGTTTGATTGATTGATTGATTGATTGATAGATGTATATATATTTATTTATATATAGCTTACCCTGGGCACAGTTATATTTATGAGACCCCAACAGATTTTTTTCAGTCCCCATGGTATCTTTATTTTTGTTTCAGTTTTCAAGTGTTTTTACAAAGGTTTACAACAGATTTTTGTATGTTGCATGTTGCATGTGAATTGGTTTTCATTTTGTATGTTTTTTTTTGTGTTTTTTTTTTCGAATTTTTTATTTGCAACACAAATTTTGTGGTAAGGTGTTGGACACACACACACCACAAGAAACAAAAGTGCGCGCAGTGGTTTGTTGTCAGTTTTTTTTGTTTCAATTCGACAATTTTGAAATTTTTTAGTGATTCGATTATGTGTGTGTTGGTGTGTGGGCGTGTTTGTATATGTGTGTAAAACGAAACGAAAGAAATATATTTTTGAAAACAAATTAACAATTGAAACAATTGAGAAATAAAATGAATTTATTAGGTCATTAAAGGGAAAACAATTTGCAATCAATTTGCGAATTGGCGTTAGAGAAATTAAATGAAATAGAGCGGAAAATGTTAAAAGCAAGGTTTTCAGTTCAATATTTGTTTTTATTTATGTGTGTTTGGGTTTGGTGTTGGTGTTGGTGTTGGTGTAAGTGTATTCGTTTGTGTGTGCAAAGCAAATTCGAAAATAGAAGAAAAATATTTTGATTATATAGAAAAATCAGTTAAAAGTTATTCCAAACAAAACACTAAAAATTAAATTGAATAATGATTAAAAATGGAGAATCAAAAACAATTCTCAACAATGTTGTTGGTTTTTTCTTTTTTTTTCGACTTTTTTCTTCTACCATTCCATCAAACTTTATGGTTCACGATAATTCATGATTGTTCCTCAAAATGTTGCACAAAATTTAAATTATTTGATGGCTAAACAAGGTCAAGCTAAAGGTTTTAAATTTAGAGTTTTACCACCTAAAAGTATGCACTAGTTTTAAAGCAGAAATATAACAAACAATTGAAACTACAAAAAATCGTTTGTTATTCTTTAGGGATTGGGTTAAACGACTCAATTAGATGAATCAGTTTACTCACTCACTTGTTCAATAACTCATTTACTCAGTTCAATACAAACTGTCACATTGATAACAGGAAATAGCTGGTCACACTTGCCAATATCATTAAAAGTAAGTCAATCAACTAGTGAGTTGATGAGTAAGTGAATAATTGAACAATTCGGTGAGTCAAAGTAGAACACGATCACTCACTCACTTTTACACACTTACTCATGAGTTTCCCAACACTAAACGATATGCAAATATCCACAAATAGCAGAGTACACGATAAGCTAGAGTACAATTCTGAGTTGGACAAGACAGACAATGGGTAATTTAAATACACAACAAATATTGTTATTTTGTGGACTAATTTGTAGACGTTCATTAGAGGTGGAAAACTATTGATAGTCGAAACAGTCGACAGTCCCAATAGCATTTTAAACGTTGCTTGCTTTGGTAACAAAACACTTCGGAATGCTAAAAGGCTAATCAACTAAGTCCTTAAAACAGGCATTTTCTATTAACACAATTTCGTAATACGATTTCTTATAGCTATTGAAAAGTAGTATTTTTTATTTTTGCATTGAACAACCGACTTTGGGACTATCGACTGTTTGGATTATCGATAGTTCTCCACCTCTTACGGTCACCGACAAAGTCTGATTTGTATTCGATAAAAACGAAAATTAAAAAGTTAAGTTAATAATTTAATACAATTCAAGAAGGTTGCCAAAACACCAGGAAAACAAGAATTGGAATAAGTTTTATGTTTTTTGGTAGCTTTGCAAGTGTCAATAAAACCTGTAAAAGCGCTGGGCCCAGATCTTAGGGACATAAGTTGATGCTAGCCAAAGTAAAAACGGTCATTACTAGATGGGCCGGCTAAGCCTCAAGATCCATCACTTTGCATTTACATATCTAATATCCAATATTCCTTAATCATAGTTTATAAGTTCACAGACGCTGAACAATAGAACAGAAGTCTGTTTGGTATAATATTTCTAATTAATTTCAATTTAATTCCAATAAATAACTTTCGTTCTCGGCCCATAAGGTCGGACAACGCTGATAAGTCAGCTCTAGTTGACTTCTCATACAAATGGTATTAAGTAAACGAAATCTAAGTTTCATTGCATATACTTTAAATGGTTTTTAGATGTAGAGCAATGCAAAACAATTTGAAGATACAAACGAAACACAACAACAATTGACTGTATAGAAGTTTTTTTCAAAAGGGATTAAAATTTTGCAGTGGCCTTTGAAGAATGCTACCCGAAAGAGTTTACAGGGAAAATCATCAGTTTTTATCCTTGAGCGAGCTTAGATATCATTGAGCTAAAAATATGCAAAGAAGATCAACTCAATCATATTTGGCACGAAGTCGATATTGTTAAGTACGCTAATTTAATGCAGCAAAAAGCCAACTATCCTTGGTAATTAATCAATTAAGAATGACGCTATGTAGAATGATTTTGCAGTTCGTTTTTAATTTATAAAAATAACAACTAACAAACAACTAAAACACTCTCTCAAGTCAAGTCATTAATGGATAGAAAATAAATGGAGACCAGCTAGCTAAATGTGATGCCATTTTCTTATCACATGGCTAACTGATTTTGAGCCAACTCAACACTTGGCTTGGCTTTAAACGCAGCTGTAAAAATATGCAATCTGGTTGCACTCTTGCCAACTAACTTCCAGCTCTTTTGGCATTTAAGTAGTTTACATTTCATTGCCACAACTAAGTGCCACGATGCTTGGTCTGACAATCTTCAGGTGGATTCTTGCCCTAACCCTTGAGAGGGATTTCAGAAACCCTCGCCCTTCTCTATTAAAGCAAATACCTTTACTTTTCTTTTTTTTATAGCTAAAAGTGCTCTCGATGGGATTTTTCAGTTTCCACAATTCCACGAACAGTTTACAAGTTAACCCCATTCCCTGTTTGGGGGGGGAGGCTTGGCTCCTTCTTGATTTTGGCCAGTGCTGTGGCCTTTGCGTTATGGCCACAAAATGAATCCCACAAGAGGGATTTCAACCAACATCACCGCAAAATGTTTATCAAATTTTATGCAAAATTTTCCCCTTATATGTATGTATGTATGCAGATGCATTTGTTGAATTGTTTTTGAATATTCAAAACCAAAGATAACTTCATATTTGAAAGCCACCAAAAGTAAACAAATAAAACTATAAAATTGCATTAAAGCTCAGTTCAGCTCAGGTGAATATGAGTGACTAAGTTTTCTAGTTAACAAGTTTCTCACTTGTTTGTCTCGGTTGGCAACTCGCAATGAGCGAGTTCAAGCGAAGCCTATGTTAATGAGTAGCCAAATTGGAAATTGATTAATGAGAATCGATTCCATTTTGAATTTCTTTGGAATTTCTAAGAAATAGAAATACCTGGTTTTGGTTTTTGTTTCCTTCTCTAAATTCAAATCGTAGATGTTGCAGATGTTGCGATCTCAAGTTCAAAACAGATCTAATTTACGGCACTGAGAACGCACAAGCATCTTTCAGGCGCACAAGCAACTGCGTAACAAACAAAAATGACTAAACGCCAACTCTTTTTGGAGATCCTCTACACATCTACTCAACCTGTGACCCTTTCTTGGATTTCTAGTAGCTTAATTGAGTTCTCCAGCGAAAAGAAGTTTAAAACTAAAGTTTAAAAAGTAACAAAAATTGGTAAATTAATCGATATGACATATACCAATTCGAAATCTTTGCAAAATTGCTATCGATTGACTTTTAAAATTATTGAAAATCGAAATAATTATGACAGAATCAAACTAGAGACGATATCCGCACTTCGCCGAACAATTTACTTGAAATTCTCAACTAGTTTTAGCGTTTTGGCAAAGTTTTCTAAAGATAGAACTTGGTGGAAATCTGCTGAGCTCTTGTGCCAATTAAAACTATTTCAAATTAATTGTTAAACAAATTGCAATTTTATTTATTAAAACAGAAAACCTGTATAAAATGATAACCAATGGAAATTGCAATATATGCTCGCTAATTTGTCAATTTGTTAAAAGAACACAAACACTTTGCGACACATTTGCCGTGTGAGTTGAAAAGGAAAATTGGATTTCGCTTGAATAAAAAACGAGAGAGAGACCAAACTATGTATATAAAATTGAAATTTATTGTTAAAGGTATTGACAAACTGTCATTTAACACTTCATTTGATTGCACACACGAGCGAGAGAGAGATTTTTCACCAAATTATATTCCATATCAATTTTGGTATTCCACGTAACCTTAAATCGCATTCTCTTGTTTTTGTGCATCTTGCCCCTTATTGGGGGCGGAAATTGCTAATCCTACGCATAATGCATATACACGGCTCACTCTCCCTCCCCCCGCACACACACACACGCACACACACACACCCACGCATTTGTGCGCCCACGACGAGTGCAATGGAAATTGAAATCGAAATCAACCATGGCCACAGCTCCCTGAAATATGCAATGCAATTTTGCCTGCGTGTGCGTATGTGTGTGTTCATGTGTCCAATTAAATTGGCAATCCAATTTTCATGTATCAAAAATTACGTACGTATCAATACTTAACACAAAAAGAAAAAAAAAAACTCCCCCATAACCGACGAGCTTAGCTGTGGAATTTTCTCCTTTTTTTTGTACTTCTTCTTCGCTTGTTAACATTTCTTTTTTAATTTTCTCAGCATGGTTAGCAATTTGCTAGCGCAAGTCTCTCGTGACCCGCATTCTGTGGCTGTGGCTGTGGCTGTGGCTGGCTCTTCGCATAGTTCTCCATCGAACTCAATAAAACTTGCTCTCTAAACAACAAAAACAAAAAAAAAAAGAAACTCCACTTAATATCCACATCAAGCCATGGTCGTTTGTCCCCCCTGTCGCTTCCTCCCTTCCTCCCCTTCTTCTACGTTTAGCAATTCATGCATAATGTAATGGTAACTTTTATGCCACAAGCCAAGCGTAGAACAAGAAGAAGCTGAAACAACAACAGCAATCCACCTGCTCCTACTGCTGCTGCTGCCAACCTGTCGTCTTCTTTATAACTTCGCTAAAGTGGAAAATTGATACTGAAGCTGCTGCTGTCTAGATGCTGATGAAGTGCCACCGCCACCATTACCGTCCTGCTACTTGCTCTCCTTACTCTTTCACATCCATAACCATCTCCAATCTCAATCACCACCCCATAAATCCCCTCATCACCTCCAAAGTATTCATTGTGCATTCTGAATGCAGAAGGCCAACAAGCAACTCGGGCCACACACACACACACACACACACACACACACACACCTGGAATGCTTCGATGCACGGCACGGCTGCTCTTTCCAAAAGTCGCATACAAAAATTGACTTCTCCCAAGGATTATGAACTGAGCCAAAGATGATTCGACAACTTGAGAATGGTTTAACAACAGAGAAACTATGTATAATACGTCCATTGAATTTGACATATCGATCTGACAGAGCTTTGTCTAGAAGGATACTTTTCTTTAATCTCACACAAAGAAAGCTTTCGCACTTAGTTGAAATATAAGTTTCAATAGTTTTATAAGCCATTCGTTTCAGCCAGAAGTAGAAAGACAGAAGAAGTAGCAATTTCATATATATTTTTTTTTACAATAGAAAAACTTCTTCAAAATCTTAAACTATAAAAAGTTCCACTTAATTTTAAGTAGCTAACATAAAATATTTTGCAAAATTTAAAGCTACAAATTTCTACAAAAATTTCCACAAATTTAATCTATAAGATATGCGTTAAGATTCTTATATGCATAAGAATCATTGAAAATATTAAACCTGACTTTGGCAAAAGTAGAAAATCTCACGATTACAAATACATAATATCTCCAAAAAAGCTAAATGGTTTAATTTTGATTTACTCAACTAGGAGCATGTTGTCACTTGTCACATAAAACTGACCAAAAATGAAGACAATATTTATTAATGTGCACATATTTTTAAAATTTACGAAATTTTAAGCATTATTTTCATGAACGGGTTGGTTTTTGTCTGTGTAAAACTATTAAACGTAATGGCTCATAAACTAAGAACTTAAAATAGACATTGCAGCATGTCTATTACATATTTACAAATTATTAGAAAGATAATGGGTTATAACATTTTACTGAGCCACTTGGTAAATATTGATCTTTTGCAAATCTATAAAATGGAAGTCAATGATTGAATTGCCTTCATCTAAAGTTTGACTATTTTTAATCGCAAAAGCTACTCATATATCAATATATTGGGTGAGTCTCGTTAAGACGTCAAAACTTGACTCGTTTTATTATGCAATAATAGAAATTTATATTAAAGTGAACAAATTCAGACAAAAAAATTTTCAAATTAGTTTTTAGTATTCTTAATCAGGTATACTATATAATTTCAGCCGTTTGCATTTGATGGCTCTACAAGCGGATCTAGTGAATCAAAATGGCTTACTTCTCGATCACTTATCGATAACAACATTAAAAAATAAACAGTTAAAATTGTCGAATTTGTCGTCAAAAAAGCTTTTTTGTTTTCGTTTAAAGAAAATTGCGGCAGCATCACACCGATTACTTGTATAAGCTTATGTCCATAAGACCTTATCTAAAAGATCATATAGGAACTGGCTTAAAAGATTCAAAGAATAATGATTTTAATGTGACAAGGAGACAAAAAGTGCCCTTAAAAAACTCGACGACTCGATAAAGACGACACGCAAACTCAACAAAAACTCGCAGAACTAGGAGTTGCTCTACAAACTGGTGTCCATCGTTTCAAAAGCGTTTGAAAAGATCCAAAAAAAATCAAAGTAGACTGAAGGACAACAGATAATTCAAAGACTCAAAAGGAAGTCGTGACTGGTGGTTTCACCAGGCCAGCAAAGCCATGTTTAATGGGATCAGATGAGGTGTGGTGTATTTTGAGCTGATCGCTACCGACAACAAATGATGAATTAAAAACGTTAACAACCTAAATAAATATTAATAAATAATTCAATTTATATATATTGTCACCACTCAAAATAACTTACATGAATGAATTTTCTATACATGTCTAAATGAATATGCCCGTTCGATTCTAGTGTA
The DNA here is from genome assembly GCA_024703675.1 of Drosophila nebulosa. Lineage (NCBI taxonomy): Eukaryota > Metazoa > Arthropoda > Insecta > Diptera > Drosophilidae > Drosophila > Drosophila nebulosa. Next base: position 5,870,378 of record CM045725.1, on the reverse strand, counting down.
GTGGAGGAGAGGCGGTTGAGCGCGATAAGAGCGAATTGCCTAGGAGAGAGCAAAACAGCAACTCTTACACTCTTACTCACACTCCCCCACTGATAATCACTTTGTCTCTGTCGCACTCGAAGCGAGGCGCATATCAAGCGCAATACAACTGACTGGACTGATTAATAACACACACAAGAAGACAAAAACAAAAACAAAATACAATAAGAAAACACTCACAGAGTGTCTACTCACACACACACATATACACACAAGAAAAAAACAACACAGAACGAAGAACGAAGAACGGAACTTCAACCGGTTAAATAAGCTGCCTAATTACCCATTACCAATTAAGATTTAAAACTTTTTTTTTTTGTTTTGATTATATTTGTACTTACAAATACCCAATTGGTTTGAAAATACATTTTATTTTTTTGCAATGGAAATGCTATTAACGGATTTCTAGAGAACTTCTCCTTCTCTCACATGGCGATTGAAACAAGTCGCGTTGTAGACTGACAGCAAAACCCCCTCGATAGATGTCCCCCAGTCAAGGCAACAACAACAACAAGAACAACAACAAAATGTGTCAATTAGCAGAGCAAATATAATCGAAGTGCAACAACAATATCAAAATCTATAAGTTAAGCCGTAAAGCCGATTTTAAAATACTCTCTAAGCGGTTTGGGGAAAGATCTTTGGTTTCATTAAGATCTAATAAAGATGTTGAAAGTTTTATAAGATTTGAAAAGATTCTGTGGAAAGGGATAGAAGGGTGCCAGCTAATGTAAACCTTTTTTAGAATCGTTCTACAATAAATTCACAAGTTTTGAAACAAGTATGAGAAGATATTTCAAACATTTTGGAATGAGGGAAGTACAAAGAAGTACGCATTACATGAAATAAAATTCGTCAAAAACTTGAACTTCCCCTGACCAAAAATATCAATTAACTTAAAAGGAAATTAATTAATAAATCGCTTTGATTTTTGCAAAAATTGACTTAGTTTCAAGAGATTTATTTGGAATCTAAAACGAGAACAGAGCTACAAACCAAGTTAAAGTTTAAGAGTTTAAATCTTGATCGAATAGGACTATGTTAAGTCACTATTATCGTTAATGTACTTCTCGAAGATAGAGTATAGACAACAATCACTAAAGAGATAATAAGTTAAAGAGAAAACTATAAAGAGAGAGGGAGAGAGAGAGAGAGAGAGAGTGAGAGCGAAAATGAACTCCCGCTCTGTTTTTCCTCTCTCTCTCTCCTTGTGGGATCGCTGCAATTGTCAACATTTCACCAAGTAAACAAAAAACTATGCGAGGGCGAACTTCATTAAGAAAAACTTTGTACGTAATTTAAACTTTTTTATTTTGTGTGAAAAAATAATAAAGTAATAATTATGTTGATTTTCAGGGTTCATTTTTATGTTTTTTTTTTGGCTTGGTGTTGTTTTTTTTTGTGGCCCAGAAGCCAACACATAACTGAAATAATTATATTCTGGTAACCATCAAAAGGTTCCCTCAAGAGTTTGCTAATTTAGTGCATACTTTTAGGCCTGTCGATGGGTTGTTCTCAATTCCTTGCTAATTTCACTAAAACTATAACTAAGCAGCATAATGAATTGATTAATTATCTAAGCTAAATAAATGAAAAATGGTTGCAAATGAGAAGTTGACGCAATGGAATTGAGAGCAACTTTGTTAATATGAAATTTATATGTACGTATGTAGTAGGTAAAACTAATTTAATTAAGGCAAACTAAGCTCTAACTCTACTAAAAACTACTAAAAGTATTAAGCCAAATGCATGTAAATTCAAACTTTAACTCGATTTGCAAGATAGAGAGAAAGAGAGAATGAGAGAGAGAGAGAGATAGTTAAACATATTTAAATTGTTTTTACGCTAAAATGGAGTTGGGTATCAATCATTTCTTATCCACAATAAAGCAGTTTTTGGCAGTCAGTCGAAAAAAAAAGAAAAGACAAACAACAAAAATTGGAGGAGAAACCGTAAAATTATAGTAAATTAATTTTCAAATTTAAAATAGAGAGAGAGACAGAGCCTGCCGAAAGGATAGATCCACAGAGTGAAATAGAGATAGATAGATAGATGGATAGAGAGGGGGGGGAGAGAAGAAGAGAAAGAGGAAGGAGAGATCTATTTAATTGTCTTCGCTTACCGGTTTCGCTTTGGGCTTCTGTTTGGCCAAACGTTTCTGTTTCAACATAGTCCACCCTGGACACACACATACAACGAGAATACAGGACACACAAGAAATATCTCTTTCTCTCTGTGTGTGTGTGTGTGTGTGTGTGTGTGTGTGATTTTCCGCTTCCTTTTCTATCGTCTCTCTTTAGTCTTGATTTTTTTAGCAATTGTTTTATTGTTTGCTGCTGCTTTTTGCTATTCGTAGCAACAACTGCTAAGAGAGACGTAATAAGAAATTCAATTAGGATATATCAGCTTAAATATATATATATATATCTAAACTCTACGTTCAGGCAGCCAAAACGGCAGGCAGAAAGGCAAGCAAGCAAGCAACTAAATCATGCAAAAAGAGGAAAACAAAAATCTCAATTGAAAACTAAAAAAGCAATCAAAATGAAAATTCCCAAGCAATTTCTTCTCTACAATTATGACAAACACAAAGGAATGCCATAACCTAATCTCCAGCCCTCCCAGGTCCCGCATCCTTTCATGTATCTAAAGGGGGTTAATAAATATTTGTTAATGGCATGCTAATTGTGTTTATTTAGGCAACAAAACAAGAACAAAACAAAACGAAAAAAAAGATAAACAAAAACAAATAAAAAAAACTCCAAAACCAAAAGCAAAAAAACACAAAAACAAAGGCAAAGGCAAAAGCAAAGCAAAGGCAAATAACTACTCAGACTTACCTTAATGGGCTTCTTTATGGGCACTGGACGCGAGTATTGATGATAGACCTGGACATGGTTTGAGGTAAATTTGCCCAACATGTAAAAGGAATATTTTTGAGCAGCAGCAGCAACAGCAACAAAAGAATGTTTGCAGTATCAGGTGCAGGAACACAGAATTGCCAATTTGTAGGACAACCCAACAATCTGCTGCTAGTTGTTGCTAAGGACTCTCTTTCTCTCTCTGAAAAAGGTAAAAAGAAAATTGCACACAATTAAAAGTAAACAACGAGATGAAGAAAAAGAGCAAATGAGCAAGTTTTCCATTAGTTCTCATTCAGTTGGAATTTTTAACTTTCTTATTATAGTTTTTATTAAGTTGCCTTTACAATGTCAACGGCATTTCATAGCCTCTATTAAATATCTTTGAAGGGCAATAATGGCATTCTTTGTATACTCTATAAATTCCGCTAAATAAGCTAAGCACAACATCTTCTTAAGGACGAGGAATTCTTTCTCTTCTCTTGCTCTGAGAAAGTTTATCAACAAATAGTTTCACAAATTGTAGTGGAAATTTATCTACCATGTATACCAATTAATTTCGCCCGTTTTTTTTTAAGAGAAAACCAAAAAATTCTTTATTTTCTATAGCTACACATTTTGTCGACCTTTTGGACAATTTTTCGATACCACTCCAATTAATTTTTATGCCAATCAAAAACCCATAAAAACTGCAGATATCCAATAAAACCTTTTTCGCATTAGAGTTTGGAAGTGCTGGTTCTTAAGGGCGTGGCCCATTGATGGTGGTATATTTCACTTTGGCAATTCCACAATCTTTAGATATTCTTGTAGCACTTCATTTTTATATTCCTCTAAAAATGTTCAGTCCAAATTTCTAACTCTTTTTTTTTCAATTTTCAATCAATTTATTTATTTTCTTTTAATTTAAAAGCCAGTTTATAAGTAAATTGTCAAAAATTAAAAAAAAACAATGCAGAAGAGTTCCTTCCTTAAGTCCACTTAACATTTTTGTACAAATTTACACTTTTAGTTCTTCTTCAACTTCATATTAAGCCTTCTTTAATTTCTTTTGAAATTTCTCTTAACATGTCTACAAACGTCTTTATTAATTTCTTTAAAAGATATATAATTTTTCTATTTTTCAGATAGATCAGATTCTGAATCAATTTCAATATTAAATTCCCTATCAATTGTAATACGGGATTCCCATTTGAAATTTTCTTTATTAAACTCTTTTTGAGTTCTTGTGACAATTTACAAATTTCTCTTAAATTTGCAGTGCTTATTCCTTTATTCACTCACGATTCACAATTTATTTATATATGAATTTATCTTTGTATTCATCAATAAGTTTTTTGTTTTACTTCTCTATTAATTCTACAAACAATTTATTATTAAACTGTAAGAAATTTCTTTAACAATTTCTCTAAAAAAAATCTTTATCAATTCTTGTATTAATTATTCTGGTAATTTCTTTACTTATTTATGAATATTTTTATACATTAATATATTATTTTTTATGCTAATTTGTATATCGATTTCTCTTCCAATTTTTATTTAAGTATTAGCTCTATCTCTAGCTTTAACATTAGCAAAATTTCTTAGTTCTTTTATTATGGTTATCCCTGTCAAGTATCTCTTCCATTATAGAATCCTTTATACATTGCACTCTAATGTCTTTATTACTTAATTTACTAACTTGTTTCAAATAACTCGTTTCAACCTTTGTTTCTATGTATTTTGATTCTATATGAATTCATTTACCGATTTCTCTTTCAATTCTAAGATTTGGTCTAGACAAATTTGATCCCTGAACGAATTTTTCGTAATAGTAATAACAATAAATTGTGTAGGCAATTGCAAATTCTTTTTAATCTAATTTTTAGTTTATTTAAATGATTATCGAATAAATAAAGAACTCATTTTGACATATCAATAGCAGCCAACAATTTAAATGCAGGAATGTGGCATATTTGTTTATGGTTTTTTAATAATCGGTTAAATTGGAATTTGCTAAAGTCAGCTAAATAAACATATCATGAACTGATGTGACCTTTGTTTAATCTATGCATACATATTTCTATATCCCATGGACGTGCGACGTGCCAAAGTTGAGACACTTGGAATGACACATGGTCAGACTGAGTGTCGGGAATCAGACCCAAGTCATCTCTGGTGACAAGCCCAACTCGTGCTCAGAGAGAGAGAGAGAGAGAGAGATTCATTTGACGTAATGCGAGCTAACGGGGAAGGAATAAAATAAAATAAAATAAAATGAAATGAAAAAAAAAAACAAAACCAAAACCGAAGCAAAAGCTGAACCTTGTATTATACACCCTGCACCACACACACCAGATTCATTCATATCCATGTCCAAGTTCGTGTCCTATGTCCTATATGTCCTGGCCAAGGCCAAGGATGGAAACTGAGATAATATAGGCGGCAAATGCGAAGGCAGCAACAGCAGCAAAAGTTATGCCAAGTATTTTTTCTTGGCTAAGCTTGAATCAAGTGCCAGACGGAGAAGAAACAAAATATGTTGCGGGCCGTGGGGGTTGGAAGTCGAATAAAAAGAAATAGAAAGAAACGAAAGAAACGAAACGAAACGAAACGGAGAAGTCAAAAGAAGCGATGCCAAGTACTTGAGTTGCTGTTGCTTTTGTTGTTGCTCTCGTTCTGGCTGCTCCCTCTTAATTTGCGGAATTCAAGACATTCGCTTTCTCATTCAAGATTATACGCGAGAGTAGAGCGCATTATTATAATCCGCTGGAGCAAGGACCCCAACAGAAGGAGAAGCAAAAAAAAAAAGCAGCCCAAAATCAATAGCTAAATGCGACTCAACTTCACTTCACATGTGTGTGATTAACTTTTTGTGCAGTCAGTAAGGCACGAAAAAAATTAAGATAACGCCCCATTAAATTTATGCAGGAACAAAGGACATTTTCATACACTCACAAACAGACACAGACATATATCTACTACTACACAGACACGTACATTTACCAAAAAAACATGATTTGTGCCTTTTTTTCACCAGTTTTTCCTGCTCCTCTTCTCTCTAATGATTTTCAAAAGTTATAATTTGGCGCTTTAATAAGCAAATTGCCAGGAAAAAGAAAGAAAAAAAAAACGAAAGAAAAAGTAAACGAGGGACTGCCTCGGGATGAGCTTAAAAAACAGGCAAACAGCGTCTTGATGTTTACCATCAGCCAATCTCAAGATTCAGATGCAAAGAGAATAAAAAACACTAAAAAAGACTCGACTTCTTGTTAGGAAAATTCCAAAAAGTTCTTCATATCGATGCTTTTTTATTTTAAGAAGTTCAGAAAGAGTTTATTCTAAGGCAAATTTGAGAAACTAAACTTTAAGGGAAACGTTTGTTGGGGATCCTATTATGGTGCCCTCAGGTGTACAAAGAGAGAACAAATTTTGCAATTGTAATCAATTACTTAACAAAGAAATAATTATTTTACTTACAAATTAGCAAAGCGTTAATCTATTAGCTTACATAAAAAAAAGCAAATAGAGCTCCGACAGCGAGAATGGTACAATTTTAATCTCTTGACAGTTCGGTCCAAAAATAAATAAAATGCTCTTTTTTGGAAGTTATCTAATTTTGACGGATTTTCGGGGATTTTATAATAATATTTCAACTAATGAGCGCAAATTCTAAGAAAGAAGAGTGAAAAAAAATGATCTTTCAAAATACTTATTCAACCTTTTAATGAATTTTACGAACTGTTCAAAATTTTATTTAAACTTATTAACAAATTTTGAAGTCAAACTCTGGAATTTTAATAAGATTCCAAATTCATAAGATTTAATAGGTTTTCGTTAAAGATATTTCTTATATTCTCAGTAATGATTATTCATTTTGAAGTTTAAGCTGCTGGGTGGGTTATAAATATGATAGGCACTGTAAAAAAACTGTTAAAAGATTCAGAATTTCTATATTTAGTGTGGAAATCAAAGTTGTCTTGAGAAATAAGCAAATTATAAAGACTCTTTAAGACCCAAATTGTTCTGATTTTGATATGGAACATAAATTGAATTTATTTATTCTTCTAATGGCCATATTTAACAAGGACAACTGGCAAATTGGTGATATTTAAACTTATACATAAATGGCAAATAAAATGTGAGCAGATTGAGAGCCTTATGAAAATTGTCATCGGATTCTCACATCCTCCTCCGTAGCCATATCCATGTGGCACATGGACAATCAATGAAAGGATGTTTGCTCAATAAATTGCATATTGATTGGATCTACCTGTTTGACACATCCTTGGAGGCTCACACACACACTCCGTAGACACATGTATGTGGGTGTAAGTTGTACGACTTCCTGGCATTTGAATGTCACACCTTTGAACATTTACCAGTTGGGTCAACAGACATTGACATGCATACACCTGAAGACCAGAGACGAGAAACGAACTAAGAGAATTCTCGTTCCATTTAAAAGTATTCTAAAGCAAAAAGAATGTCCAAGTATGTTAAATAATAAAAAGAAAAACAACACGAAAGAAAGAAAAATCAATGGATGACCAGTTACACACCCAGAACAGGGGGAAAAAGAGATTTGGTCAGTGAAGATGAATGGCAGAATGCCAGGTTAAACGACTATTCAATGTGTCCTGATTGTTGTTGTCGTCATCGTCGTCGCCGCTTCTCGTTAGTTGCTTCACATTTACAACCAGGCGTGTTTGTGGCTGATGAGTGCCATTCTAACCCAACCATGGAAATGGAGTGCAACAACAACAACAGCAGCAGGGGAAAAAAAAATAAAAACCAAGAAGAAACCAAAGCAGAGAGCAACAATGTGTGTGGGTGAAATGGCGAAAGGACACACTGAGCTAGCTGGCTGGCCAGGATACTACTGGGGTTGACATAAACAAACACCAAAGCATTTGTCTAAGCATGAATGGATGCCCCGCAAGGACAACAATAACAATAAATGCACACACTCACCATGTCCTTGCCCCTTTTTAGCCTTTTCTGTTCTATTCTGTTTTCTTTTTTTTTTCTTCTTCCTTTACTTATTATATTTTTCTATCTTTCTTGCTTGCTTTTTGCCAATAATCAAGTTTTGGCCTCTTTACTCACTAATTTGCACTAAGCGCTTTTGCCCGGTCCAATGATAAAACAGAATGTGAAGGAAGGACTAAGCAGTTGGGTTTCATTTTTCATGTTCTTGGCAACAGCAGCAGCAGCAGCAGCAGCTTGGACACAGACTGGTCTCAGTCTTATCTCAATTAGGAATTCATTCATTCATTCAGCAGACAGCTGGAACAGACTCACACCCGAGTTGACAGTTGTTGACGCTCAACAAGGGAAAGCTAAAGAAAATGGCCTTAACACTTGCCTGCACCATCAGCTAGCTACTCCCATTCCATCATCGCCATCATCATCATCATTCGAGCAAATATCAAGTGAGAGAAATCTTTAAAGAAAAAAAAATTGACGCAAATGCGGGCTGTCGGCATATACTATATGTACATATATAAATTTCACACTTCTTCTTGAGTCCTTACTCTTTACTCTTTACTCTGCGTCACCATTTGACATTGGCAGACTTGACTGATTGTGCCACTCACTCAGGCGGCAATCACTTGACAATTGACGCGTATGGCAAAATATTTCAGAGATGCAAACCACTGGAAGTAGAACTAAATATGGCAGAAGCATTCTCCGGCTCTCGCTTTACGCTTTTCACCTTTTGATGTGGTCAAATGGCATTGAATGCTAAAGTAACTAAGGCAACGTAAACTGAGCGGTTAATTGCAGTTACACAAAAGACTAACCTTTAACTAACTTCAGTCAGGGAAGTGGGGAGAATATTTCACCAGGGTTTAAGAGTCACCAAAGTACCCCTCACCTTCGGGGACGTCTTTGGCTCTAGTTAAACACAAACATATTGTATGTACAATAGAGAAAAAACTTTGAATATTTTATAAACTGAACGATATCAGCAAATTTATTTAGATATATTAGGCAAATAGAAGCTTTCTAGAGCTTTGGTGACCCCGACGTGTTTTCTTAAATGATTAGAAAACAGCATTTACCTAAAATGATGTGATTGGAATAAAGCAAGAATCTCGGACTTTATATGAAAAGAAAAAAAGTTCTTCTAAGATTTGGCTTACAGAAACATGTTAACTGAGGGGAAAAAATCTATTAACCTCTCAAGAACTGCAAGCAATTTACCGTTTTTCCCTCCTCTTAAAACAAAAACTTGATTTGTTTTATAATTTAGAGCAATAATGGGAAGCAAAATATAACAACATAATTCAATTTTCCAATTCATTCATTAATCCAGAAAAACAAAAGGCAAACCTAAAAGTATGCAATACATTTCTTTGGTCCATGTAGAAGGTGATCAGGCGTGGTGTACAAAAAAAAAAAAGACCAAAAGTGCTTAGCTAACAAATTGTAGTTCAGGGAATCTTAAGCATTCTGTCTGGTTCATGTCAATAAAGTACGAAAATTCGATAAACATTTTCCAAATCCCTCTTTGAAACCCAACATAAACTTAGACGAAAAAGATAAATATCAAATTTTCTACAAGCACATACAGAGAATTCAATAAATAAATAGAAAGTAGGACAACAACAAATTGCTGCAACATAAATTTGTGCTACCCACACATACGCACATTCACCCACACCCACACACACACACACATAAACACAAACACAAACACACAGACAGACAGAGAGTTAAACAGCTGCGTTTCATACAAGATGTGAGACAATGCTGCGTATACGTAATTTTCTATAAATTGACAACAAATGCTGCAACTCACATCACATCGTCACGAGGATACAAATTGTAAAACAGAAAAGTGTGAGGAAGAAGGAAGAGCGTATGGGAGTAGAGGGAACATGGCAACACGACGGCAGCTGGTGAGAGCAATTTACCTTTTAAACCAGATGACTAGAGGTCGGGGTAAGAGGTAGAGGCAGTCAGTCAGTCAGTCAGTCGAACGTACAAAAGGCATATCAAACTTGTGAATGAGCAAGTTGAGTTAAGCAAACGTGTCAAAGACAGTTGTCAGTAGGTGGAAAGCAATTAGTGGAACAGACTTTGTCATCTTCATGGCATAAAATGCTCTTACATAAATTGAAATGCAGCAGCGCAACTTTAACACTAAACTAAACGAAGCAAGGAAGAGAGCAGCCAAGAAATTAAGTAAAAGGGGGGGGGGGGGGGGGGGGGAGAGAAAAAAAAAGGAAAACGTTAATTGCATTTTGTCCCACGGCCAAGAGTCAGAGCAAGTTCATTAACATAATGGCGCCCGGTGCCCCTGCGGCCTCTGTCTGCATTCTTCTTTTTTACCTTCCCTGCGCTCCTTCTGCTTTCTCAGACACAAGCCAACGGCATTTACTGTTGCCACATAGCGACAAAGGCAGACACAGAGAACGAGAGAGAGAGAGAGAGAGACGGGAGCACACAAATCACTAACCAATTGCGGGTGAGAATTGTTGACGCTTAACAAGTGTCTCCATCTTGTCTAGCATTTTATAGACAATAAACAACAACAGCAGCAAGCTCCCCTTTCTCCCTTTCGCCCTATTCCCTCTTGGCCCTTGGTCCTGTTTGTTTGTTTTATGATCATTTTCTTTTTTTAGCTTTTGGCTGATTTTATTATTATTATTATTATTGTATGTGTATTATATTGTATTTATTATATGGCCATTTGGCGGTTGACTTCTGCTGCTGCTGCTTCTGGTGCTCTGGTCATAATTCTTCTTTGCAGCAGCCATAAAAAAACAAAAAGTGTACTGCATATTTTCTCTGCCACTGGCAACAGGGATTAGCTCTAATGGAGTGCTGCAAACAGGCGAAAATACTGATGGAAAAACGAATTTTTACCATTTTTTCACCTAACCAACTTAATAACAACTGTTTACGCTTGCCTTTTTCCCTCTTTTTATTGTTTTGCTTATGTTTGCATTGCCAAATGTATTTGTGTTTGTATTGTTTGGGTGTGTGTGTGTGGGTGTGTGTGTGTGTGTGTGTGGGTGTGCGTGTGTGTGAGCAACCACATTTAAGTCATGCACATTTTATATTATTATTAATTTTTGTGGCATAAATGGAATATGATAAACGACGTGTTGGCATGTTGGTCAAATAAATGCAAACGAAATTTAGCAGAGAAATAATTTAATTTATAGTATTAAAATCCTAGTAAAAATTCAACTAAAACGGATTTGTAGAAGATAACTTTATTAAGCAAAGTCAATTAAAATTTCTCATCGAAAATTTCTAAAAAAAAAAAAGAACTGCAAACCAATTCGGAATTCTGAATGATAATTGAGTGAAAAAGGACATTTTCCATTTGGTGACCCCGACGCAATAAGCTTAAAAAGCTTTGCCAGTTTGGACACTTAACTTGAATACCCAAGAATTTTGGAATACAAAGCAAAACAGGACATAAAAGAAAAAGAAGCGTTATATAAACTTCTTTATGACATATTTTATTAAGATAATATTATTTTTTGAAGCTTTTAAACAACTTTTGGTATTTTGGCGACCCCGACGTGTGTCCTCAAGATCTAAGTTTAAGATTTAGATTCAACTAGAAACGTTTAAAGATGACCATAAAACATTGAATTTTTATAAAAATAACAAGTTAACCACATATGAACTCTTCTTCCTTTCTGTTAGACGTTTTTATAGATCTAATACAATTTAGTTCTCTTTGTATTGGAAATTAATACTTGGGGTAATTAATCTTAAAAGGTTAGAAAGCTGCAAGTCGTTAGACGCTGTCAAAGTTTTAGACGTTTTAGGATAATATCCTTTACCCCGATAAGACTCACACACAAGCTTGTAAATATATAGATAGAATCTTCCCCTTTTGATCTGTCACTCTGATATGAAATATTATTTCAACAGACCACAACAACTGAAAGGGATAAATGTGGCGTTTAGATTCCATATTGCTTTGTGGCATGTGCATTTCATGAGGCTTTATCATAATCTCAGAGTTTTGTTTATTTGCTGTTGCTTTTATTGTTTATTATTCTGTTTCCAACCTCTTGTTTGTATGTTGTTTTTGGCGGCATGTGTGTCAACATCAGCAATCAGTTTAATGGCTCACATGGCGCATAGATATATCAAATATTAGTCCAACTTAATGGTTCAGGTATTAACGTTGCATTTTATTTTTTTGTTTTTGCCCACAAGAAACAAAACTATGAGTTCAAATATAGATATATGTACATACATATATAATATATCATTAGTCTGGGCAACCTTTTGTGTCACAGGAAAGGAAAGAAACACTGCGCACTGATGACAATTTAAATGCGCCAAGGGTACGAAGACATGGAGAGCTAGATCCAAATGTACAAATGGATTGGATGTGGAATGGGGTTTTGAGAATAGCAAATGCTTTCTATTTATATGTATATGGTCTGTGTCACAGCTGCAAATGCGATTTTAACCACACTAGCACCAGCGATTCGAATTGAAAATGAGAAACTGCGTTTCATTGCAAGTCATTTGACAGTGTGTGAAATTGCAGAGCCAGCAATCAATAGACAAGCCAAGGACATGCCAATGTAGACTTTAAATAAGCTCATTTACATTCTCTTGGCAAACACACACAAACACACACACGCACACTCGCACTCGCACACCCACAAGAGGTTCCTTATTTCCTACTTCACTTGATAGCAATTTGTAAGTGTCGCTTAAACAATGGCAAATGGAGAATTTACAACTTGTTGTTGCAAGTGGCAAGTGGTAAGTGGCACGGCTGCTTATTAATGGCTTAACCGAAGCGGCGACCACTTAACCGCAGGATTTCACGCTTAATCATTGGCAGCAGCGTTGGCAACAGCGACAGCGACAGCCTCACTAACAATAGCAACTGTTGCTTAAACTTTAAGTTGGATAAACTCCATTTTTTCTATTGCCTACTTTTAAGCGCTTTAAAAAAAAAAAATTTAATCTCAGTGAAATGGAAAATGGAATGGCATGGCTGCAGGTGGAAAAGCGTTAAAATTCACATAGTCATGGTTGAAAGCAAATTGTTGTTTCTGTTTCTGTTTCTGTTGCTTCTGTTGTTGTTGTTGTTGTTGTTGTTGCTGAAGTGGCATAACTAAGAGGGAAAGTATTTTTGTACATGCAAACATGCTGTTCTCTCCACCTCTGGGACAACTCTGCGTATGAACCATGGTCATTTGCATGTGAACACCCTGAACCTCCCCTACATACATACATACATCAACATAGACACAGTGAAAGGAATATTGGCAAGGGGATGGTCATCAGGAGGAATGGGAATTTCTGCAAGTTAATCACGTGGCATGAAAAGTCACGCATATGGCACACACAGCGTTAAGGATTGACCTCTGCTTGCTGCTGCTGCTGCTGCTGGTGCTGCCAATGTCCTGCAGAGTTCTTTCCCCACTATCCACTACTCTACTGTGTATATAGTTTACCATATATATGAGCAGTAAACTGCCCAAATATCGTTAGTTCAGAACGAGAGCCAACAGACAGAGAGAAAAAGAGAAGGAGAAAAACAAGAAACATGCAAATAAATGTGTAATAAAGCGCACGAAAAAAAAAGCCCAAATGAAAACGCAAAAAAAAAAAAAATAAAAAAGAAACAAGCAACAAGAACAAATTGAGGGCGTAAAAGTTTTGAAGGCTAACAGGGCCATAACAACAACAACAACAAATTCTAGGCTATAACTACAACTCGACGACTTAAACGAAATGCACATCGATTTCATTAAAATGAAAGTAAAGTAAAAAGTGCAATGCATTGGCCTCTTTTTGGCAATGGCAATTGTGGACCAATCTTTTATCTATTTATGCTTAAATGCAAAACTAAACCAAGCGCACCCAAATGCTAGGTCCGTGCCAAATCGCGTTGTTTTAATGACGTCACAAGTTGCCTTGTGACTTGGCGCATTGTTATTTCAATGGCATATTCAAATTTGGCCACCATGTTGAGCTTAACATATTTTTGCATTTCAATCGGAAACATTGACAAAAACTTTTTCCACTTTAAGCTTTGGAAATAATTTTACATGTGAAAGGTAAAGGATTAATTCAACCGCTGAAGAGAAAGCAAAAAATGGATTTTCCATTTGCCAGCAGAAACGATTGGTTTGTAACTGAACTAAGTGAAAAAAAAAAAAAATATTGGTCCGATTTTTGAATAGTAGAAAAAAATATGTCGATATTCCCGTGTCTGTTTGTTTTAGTCATTTTCATGCGCTCACTTTACGAACAATCTAGATGCAACTTGGTATTAAAGCGTTTTCCCAAAACAAAATCAGAAAGAGTTAAACTGCGGCACAACCGAAGGACCCTGGCAGTCCTTGACAATATCGATAAGACTTCGCAATATGGATATACGAAAAATGATCTAAATCTGACATAGACGTTATATGATAAAATGGTCCGATTCTCAAAGATTGTGAGTCCCAACAATACACATTTGGAGAGAGTTTGGCCTTAATAAGCTTAAGAAACAAAAAAGATTTGCTCACTAAAATCGCTTTTTCAATCTATTGTTTCTATGGCACGTCTATTATATATTAGACCGATCCGGATACTGCTAGAAGTTAAGCTACCTATGGTAATGGAAAGCTAATTTACAAAGTTTCATTGCAATAGCTCTTTGGGAAAAATGATAGACGAACAGACGGACGGATGAACAGACAGGTATGGGCATACCAACTCGGCATCTTATGCTGATCTTTAAGTTTGTTTATTACAAAATAAAATTATAGTGCACGAAAAATATTAAATTTAAGAAAAACGAAATAAAAAATATAATATAAATCGGCAAGAGTTTTTTTGTTTTTTGAGTGTCATTTATTTGTATTGCATCATTGTTTTCATACGCTGAAAGAGAGTTTCAAATATAATCAGTTTTAATGGTTATCAAATGAAGTTTAAGCTTCTATTCAAGGGAATAGTTTTGTTTTTAGTTCAGAAAAAAGAACAAATTTTTAAAGATCCAAATTATTTCGAATTGTACATTGATTACCGAATTATATGACAAAGCATTTGTCAAATATTATTTAAAATTCTTAGTTGTTCTTTTAAATAAGAAAAGAAAAACCATAGGGAAAACTTTATTCTTATCAAATGTTATTCCTTACTTCAGATAAAAAACTTGAAATGAGTGATATATAAATTTGCAGTTTTTAAAAGTTTGCTGTTTAATCTTTCGTATAACAATTAATTTAACATTTTTCACTTGCTTAGTTTAACTCTTTAATCTATTTTGCAACAATTTGCGACCTTACACCTCTCATTAGTTACCACTTGAATATTGTTGGTATCCAAGGAATAGCAAACCAAGCTCGTACTACTTATGATGGCCCAGTTAAAAAAAAAAAAGACACCGAAGGAAGGGGGGTGGAGGAATAGGGGAGGTGTGCAGGCAATAGTAAATGCGCCTGCATAAATAAATTTCAAATTTGATGCCATTCGTTGCCCGCGCACCCACTCCTCACTCCTTACTCTTTATCCTCTTCTTCCGTTGACAGGACAAGTTTTGCTAGCTAACATACCTTTCCGTGGTAGAAGTTTTTCGTTTTACGTTTTCCTTTTTTTTTTTTGCACTTTTTCTTGGAAGTTTCGAAAGCAAGTTTCGAGGCTGGTTAATGTGTTTTTCTGTGTGGCTACGTGGACGAACAGTCTACGAGTTTGGCATTAAGCTGGCCTAAGCTGGACATAACTAAACACATGGAGACATATAAATTCCCGCATATCTCCTCCTCTCGTTCTTTATATATTTATCAATTTAAAGAAGAAGAAAAAAAGAAAGAAAAAGGGGTTATTTCTACAATTTAAGAAAGCTAAATTTCACAATAGAGCAAAATGACACCCAAGGGCGGACTGTCGGCCTCTGCGTTTCGCTTACAATCCCACAACACAAAGCGGCAATATGCCGACTTCTTAAAAAAAAGTAAAAAAAGAAAAAAGGGAAAATGGAAAATGAGGCGAAATTGAGCCAGGGGTTGCCACACACTCACACACACACACACACACACATTCGCACACAGGTTACAATGCTTCCTGCTCATATGAATGTATAGGGGGGAGGAGGCGAGAGAGATGGAAGCCCCACTCACTCACTCACTCAGTCGTCCTGTAAGGCTTGGCTGGCTGGCAGCCACTCAAGGCCCAAAAAGAGAAATGTGAGAGAACGAGAGATATAAAACCTATTACAAAATATGTTTGTGTTTCATTAAAAATTTAAGACCCCAATGCTAAAGCACAAAAAATAAGGCAAAAGAAATTGCGACCAAAAGTAAAGCAGAAAAACCCAAGCTGCTCGTGTTTATGACATGCGACAAATTTTCATCTCCCATCACAAACACACTCACACACTCACGCACACACACACACAAGTGTGCGTATTGGTATACAATAAAGTTATAAAAAAGAAAAAAAAATTTAGAGGAAAATGAGAAAAACGTAGAGGCAAACACTCGCCAAGCCACACAGGCAGACACACACAGAGAGAGAAAAAGAGAAGAAAAGTCACAGATTAACTAGTAAATATTAAATTCATATAAAAACCACAAGACCGTCTGGCAAATACCCTACATTGCAGATCGGTCTTCTTCTCTTTGGTTGACCTAAAAATCCTTAGCTTAACTTTGAGTAATTACACTTTTTCCAAAGAATCAACTTCAACACACACAAAAGCTTCCTTAAAAGATTGAATAAAAACTTTCTTTTGTACTATTCATTTTTTTCAAAAACAAATATCAATAACAATTTGTTAGCTTTCTGTAGTATTACATTATGTTTGAGGTTCTTAAAATTGTATTGAAATTGCTTACAAAATGTTGCCCACTTTTTAACTCGTTCATTTATAATCCTTCAATTAATCTTGAAATCAATTCAAAGAGAGCACAGTTTAAAAGACATTGATTATATTTTAGCCAAAAGAAAACATTAAAAAATTGGAGTTACTAACAGAATCATCTAGTCTGGTAAAAGCTGTAACTGACCTTTTTTTTCTAGTGATCTTTTTTAACTAAACTCTCCCCTGTAAAACACAAGTTTGATCATCTACAGACCAAAGCGAACGATGTTAATCCTTAAAAGTGCTCTTTGTGTTCCACTTTCATAATCAACAAAGCTGTTTTTATAATTTTTATGGATTTCATGGAAAACAAAGGGCTTCTGGAAATGCAAAAACACAAATAGCAGCCTGTAGAGGATCCTTGTGGGGCTTTAAGCTGAATAAAAAGTTGTACAGTCTCTTTAGGCAGCTTTTGGCATTGTGTTCCTTCATACGCCCTTTTTACTTGTGGCTGAAGAGCTCTTGGACAATGTACTAAAGCAGCAAAAGATCATCTAGTTGAAGGGCGAAGGAGTTGCCATCTCTAGGACTGTTCCTTTACAACTTTTTTAATACTGAGCCATTCATTAAGAAGTAAAAGAAATTGTTTAAATTGATATCAATAAAACGCGTCTAACCAATAATAACTATACAAAATTGTGTATGTATGTAGGTTAATTTAGATCATTGACAAAGATAGTGACTTCATTTTACATTTCATTTGGTGTCCGGCAAGGACAATCGATTCGTAATTAACTATAAATTCACAAACTGACCCTATGAAGTCTCTCACATTATCAGATTTTTTTACTCTAGCTTGGCGCTCGCTCAGTGAAGTAATTTATAGCTCTAGACTTTTGAATTGGCTGCAATTCAAAATCGATAACGAGACACAATATACAGATGGCATTTCTCCTCCTCCTCCTCCACATATGTGAGTTTATTTCACATGGCAGATGGCAAATTTGCAGCTGGCCATCGAAACCAATAACCAAATGGGACCACTTGAGAGAGAGAGAGAGAAGCTTGGACCCACAAAGAAGACGCCATCAAAAATTGGCAACAAAATGGTTTATATGGGAGTTCCGGCGCTGGTCAGTCATTGATTTTTGCTGTTTCATTCAGGCCGTTAATAATGCGCATATATTCTGTGTTGAATCGGTAATAATCATTAAATTTCTGCACCATTATTATTTATATGAGATGAAGTTCGAGTGGTTGGTGTTGGCCTTCATTAAAATGTCAGCTTATCTCTCCTATATATCCTATACATGCACATTTATTTTATATATAATATATTTATCCAGTCTGCTCGTATTTAATATGCAAAAATGACAAATGGCCCAGACATTAGGGGACACATGCTCTGACCTCTCTTACTAATGATAATGTTGGTAAAAAAAAGTTTTTTATATCATATTATTAGTCTTATTTTAAGCACTTTTCTTCTCTCTCTCTCTCTCTCTCTCTCTTTAACTGAAAGCGAAATGTACAAAAATGAAATAAAATTCTTCAAGTCAAGTAAAAGTTTATTTTTGAAAAATGTGCAAAATGAAAACAAAACGTAAATGTAATTTATTTTATGGCCTCTTGTCGTATACTTGATACTTATGTACGTATATTTGATTTATTGCGTATACGCCACCGAATACGAAGCCGCCATCGTGTTGCATTTTGCAAAACAAGAAATAAAAAACAAAAAACACTGCATAATAATCCAAATAAGTGCAAAGGTAAACGAAGTAGCTAAACCATAAAAGAAACTCGCTTTAACAGAAATATAAAACTTTTGCAACTTTGCAAGCAGAGTTAGAGTTAGTTAAAGTACGAGTTAGGACATCATCCTAAATATATAGTGAGAAAGAAGCAAGTAATTTTTTTTAGATGGTTAAACAAGTAAAAAACGATTAGCTGGAGTTGGAATGATAAATATAGTACAAAAAGCTATACATGTATATCCTTGATCAAGGACTGACCATAAAATCAAAGCACAATGGAACCCTTTTTTTCTGTCTCAGTATTTCTCATATCAACATTCAAATAATTAGCTTGCCACTTCTAGATCCTTCTCTTAGTCCTTTGGGGCCGAGCACATTCAGCACATCTCATAGATGCGCGTCGAGCAGTGGCTAAGGTCATCACTTAAAATATTTAAGAGCATGAAATTGAAATTCATCTTTTACAGCATTTAAGCGTAAGCAAGTCTATGTCGCCGCTACATCTAGAAAAATATTATCCTGGCTTTGTTTTCTCAATTCTTCTCTTGCATTTTTATTGTCGAGTGCGTTCGTTTTCTTAATGAAGGCAAAATTTATGATTTTTTTATGCAACTGAGTCTGACCAATTTCATAATGCCTTCCACACGGTTATAAAAACACTTTTGAAGTCATCACTTTTATATAGTTTATTGATCAACTTTCAAAAAATAGAATAAAACCATTTCAAACAAATTTCATCTCTTGATCACTTTATTGTTATATTTTTTAACCAGCAAAAATAATTGTTTATTCACAGTCAAAGTAATTTTTTTAAACTTTGTTAGCAAAAATTTGTTTTAAATTTAATTTTTGTTTTGTTTAAAGGCCAAAACCGTTGCTAATTTTTTCTCAATTTCCCGGAAAGAGGTTAATTAAATGTTTGCAACAAAAAATTCATGGTAACAAACATTTTGTATATCATTCAATTTTAATTTAACTAACGTTTTTTTTTTCCTCAATGTTAAAGTTTTTGTGGCATTACCACGAAAATGTAAGCAAAGCGTTTGCCTTCTGCGAATCGAACAAAATTCAATTGCTAGCAAATCCTTTTTCCGGATGAGCTCCAATTTAAACCTTATTTGGCCCCGATTGCTGTGCCGCAGGGTGTCCCAAGTGAGGCAAAAGATTTTAGGCAAATTGCATTTTAACCATTCCCACCCTATTGAAAAGGCTGCAAAAGTTTTTGAATATAACACAAGAAAAAGAGAGACTGAGAGAGAGAGAAAGTTAGTAGAATGAGAACTTCTTTGTCTGCACAGAGACTTCAATTGGCTTGACTTCAACACGGATTTTGAGGGCTTAGAAATGGTTAGAGATTTGCTCAAAATACTGGTAGACGATTTCCAAGCAGTAATTTTTGACGGTCATTTATTTGTTTGAGACAAGGAGAATACCACAAGTGCAAGTGTATAAAAACTTTGGCTTAGCTGAATTTAGCCTCTTTTTTTTCTATATAGTTATAATTCGCAACTAGTTTTAGCCTTGAAGTCACTGCAACTTCTGCTCACCTTTGGTTTGACCTCGCCTCCCTAATTGAATCTTTGATGAAAAAGGTCAGCATTTCCTAAGTCAATTCGTAAATTTATGTTTATATTCCGTGTCTGTATAATCATTCACCAAGTCAGTTTATGAAATGGAAATAAACAAACATTTGCAACTGTCACAGAATTCATTCTCCATTTCACAATATTCTAAAAAAAAAACTTCATCACACTGACTGTGATTTACATTTTGTTACATATTCTTCTTGTGCTCCAAAAAAAAAAAATTTGCATGCACGTGAGACTTACTCTCAATTTTCTGCTAGATAACTTCGCAGAAGCTGTAAATGCGTAGATTCCACCTTAAGTTTTATCTGCTCTAATATCTCTTGGCAGATCTGAATACGTGTACTTTGTAGTTATCTAATTCATTGGGATTCACAGTGTGATGCAATTTGTGTTGGACTTAAGAAGTAAATCTTCTTATTTTGTGTAGAATTTTTTTTTTTTTTAGATGTCCTTATCTATCGCACACGAGCGCACCTTGAAAATTTTGTGTGCTGTTTGTTTATTTATTTTGAGTTTTCTGTTTGTCCTGTCTGTTGAGAGACATTGACTTTACTCAACATTGTTTGCTTTTATTGTCGTCATCTTTTGAGATTTATCAAGAGGCCAATATAAGTGTGTGTGTGTGTGTGTGTGTGGAAGTTTGAGTGGTTCCTATAGTCAAAATGCTTATCTGGCCAAGTTGAATGGCCATTTACTCGCGTTTTCACTTTACTTCGGTTCTCTTGCTCTCTCATTCTCTCTCTGTCTCTGTGCCTCTCTCTCTTCTTTTTAATGGAAATGCATTTTGGGACATTTGGAACTTAAAGCCGATCATTATATTCAATATTATATTGGTTGGTATTATTATATTTACCTATCTAAAGTTTATGTCCACACAGACACAACCTACAGACAGACAGAGACAGAGAGAGCGAGAAAGAGAGAGAGAGAGAGAGAGAGCTATAAGCCACATATGTTTGGTTTACGTGTCTTGGCTTTTTTTTCCATCTCTGGCTCTCTGCTTCTTCTTTTAGTCTATTGCATTAAGTCGATTTCGCGCTCGAATGGCTTTTGTTTTGGTTAGAGGATAAAAACAAGGACAATAAGGACTGACTACTACACTTGCTTGTTGGCAGTTAGCTAAGCCACTTTACTTTTTCATACGCTCAATCGAATATAATTTTAGTGAGTCGAAAATCAATCGATTGTTAATAACGCACTTCAAATGGCTAAAACGGATTTTCTTCAAAAGTTAATTAACATTCGATTGAGAAAAAACAAAAATAAAAACACACACACACAAAACTGTCGAAATTGCCTTCTAATTAAATTATCAAACGATTTAATTTCAGTCAGTTTATCAAGCAATTATAAATGTTGACATACAGCTCACACACACACACACAGCAGGACACTTTTACGCTGTTTAAGTGCGTGGAGGGAGGGGGGGATTGAAAGGGAAATGAATCAAGAGGCGGTGCACGCACATTTACTTTCAATTTATGTACCAAAAAAAAAAAGAAAGTAGACCTTGAAAACAGTTGTCTGAAAAGTTCTCGGCCCGTATGTAGCGGCGCCTAAAAGCAGGCCACACTAAATCACTTGCCTTGGCATGACTGTCCTGTGTAAGGAAGGAATAACTTAAGAACAGGCTAAAGGGATGGGTTTTTCTTTCTTTCTTTCTCTTTTTTTTTCTGTCAGTCATTCAGTCAGCCAAGTCCAGTCCTTCTTGTGACTTGTGCCATGCCATGCCTTCAGACCTCACGCCGCCCTCATGTTATTAATGTTAATTACTATGCTCTGACGCCGAAGCCGAGGCCACCGCACGCAAAAGCTCTTTATCCCTCATAAAGCCGAAACACATTTTCCAAGAGCTTGCCAACTAACCAAAACTTCGGGACTAATTTGTGTTAATTTTTCCCTTTTGCTTCTTAAAAAAAGTAAATGTGTGTGTGTGTGTGAGTGCGTGTGAAACTTTTCATGCTTATAACTTAGTTAAAACTAAAACAAATTTTGTTCTAGAAAAAAAAAAAAAGAAAAGAAAGAACGAAACCTACCTCTATACGATATTCTCTTTGGCGAATGGGCTTTGAAAGCTACTTTAGATCTTTGCAATTAGTCCTTAAATTTAACGATTGAACTTGGAAAGAGTTAAAAAATAACTAAAGGGCAAATGAAATGAAAACTCGTTCGTGGTTTGCTTTTCGTCATGATTCCACAGAAAATTCTATTAGGACTCATGTAATTCATTTATTTGATTTGCTTCTGCTGAAATGTAACCGATAGTCGCCAAAAGAACTTTTATTTTATTGTAAGTACATTAATTACTCATAAATATTTATATCAACTGTTTTATTCAACTAAATATACAGTGCTTATCGTATTTATAATCCCAGTTTTAAACGAAAAAAATACTTTTAAATGACATATTTCCTCAAAATGTTCAAAAACGATTAGTTCAATATTTGAACATGAATAAAAAAAGAACTTTTGGACTTAAAATTAACGATTTAATAATGATTTCTTAAAAAAAAAAAAGTAAAAACACAGAAAATAAAGCACACATTTGCTTTATCAAAATTATAGCCCAAATTTAGGTCCTTTTCGAGACTTTGCCATTCATTTAGAATATTTTGCACTTTAAGATCTCCAACTGTCTCAAATTACGAATTTTGAAAATAAGTCGACGTGCAATTAAACGTTTTTTGTACAGTCCCGAAGAATATGGATCAAGAAAACAAACTGGGCACAAACCGTTAAATGGCAAAGTCTTAAGAAAGGACCTGAATTTGGGCTATAATTGGATACAGCCAATTAGTGATATTTTTTTTGTTTTTATTTCTTTTTAAGAAATTGTTATTAAATCCTTTATTTTATAATTAAAATATTAAACTACTAATTTGTTTTTTTTTCTTCGTTTGAAAGCGGGTTATAAATATGATAAGCACTGTAGTTTGGGCATTGTATGCATGGTACGGCGATTGCAATGTTGGAGTCTTTAGCAAAGTCTGCTGATGATAGAACTTGGTGGTTCTTGAAATAGTTATACAGACAACCTGATCACCTTTTTGTGCATTGACCTAAAGCCGGCTAATGCCACTGATTTGATATATTTTGCAGCATATTGTGAAATTTATTTAATTCTTGCTTAACATTGTTTTTAAAAATAAAGTTTAAGTAATAACAAGTTAACGTGTAAAATTTGCTACACTCATTGTTATATTTACTTAAAAAAAAACACATGATTTGAATGTGCTAATTAGCGTGCCAGCCCTGTGATTGTCAATTCGCTGACCTTTTGTCTAATACTTATGGCTTTTTATAATCATTGAGGTGAATATTTTTATTAATAATATTACTTTGTGATAAATTATCAAAACATCACAAGATCAGCACATCTGTACAAAAGAAATTTGCAAATCTCCTTTGTAAGACATTCTTGTAAATATTTACCTTTCGCTTAAAAAATCTTTAATACATTTTCATCATTATTATTTTTCTAAAAAGTAAAACCAATGGAATAAAAACTGAAAGAACTTGAAATTTTGTATTTTTTATTTATTATTTTTAATTTAATTGCGTTTTCCAACACTAGAAAAAAGAATGTTTGCTTCTCTAAATAATTCGAAACGTTTTTTTCGCAAAATATGTTTTTATCTGTTATTCTAAAAACACTTGACTTTAGTTTTTAATTTTTTGAGATAGAAGATAGTTTGCGTTTTTCTATTTGTTCTACATTTTACAGGGAGTTTACTTCCGCCTAAAAGCGTGTTTTTCCTTCTTATCTATTACGTCAATGAGTTCAGCGTGCATAAGGTGCATCTGTCAAATATCTTTGTTAGTGTAATAATTACGTATACGACTGGTTGAACAAACATTTAGCAACTTAATTTTGATAGGAAGAAAACAGAGTTTAGATCAGTAAAAGGGTTATTTACGAGAGCAGATCTTCATCTAATTTAAAGCAGCGTGGAACGCTTGCTGAATTTTCATTGTATTTCCATTAAGAGTCTACCAGATCTTCTAATTTTTTCAGATTTACTTGCAGGATGCTTGCAGGATATTTCCAACGGTATTTAGGGATTCTAGAATACTTCAAGCTGATGAAATATTTCTGTTTGTGTAACTATTTTAACTTAAATTTAGAAGAGATCTTCTCCACAGAAATGTGGCAACATGTGCTGGCTGTATGTGTGTGTATACATGCTCCTAATTGTATGCAACAATTTATGCAGAAACGTTTTTTTTTTTTTAGTTGCGTTGAAAATTTTCACTTTTAGCCCAAAGAATTTTCGCGTTATTAGAAAATTCCAGCAGGTAAAAGATTTATGTTAGCCATTAAGACTGCCAACTGCCAATTGAGAGGAGGCAGCGAGCCCAGACAACAGAGAACGAGAGATAGTTTGGATGGTTGGTTGGTTGCGGGAGGAGGGACCACCCCCTTTTGATGGGGTTGGCTGACCTAGCTTTTTCATTTGCATTAGCATTAGCTTGTTAAGACTCACCTTTAGAAAATTCCTATTCACAATTTTCAGTTAATGTGATGTTGTTTTTCCGAGCATCCGGAATAAGCGGCAAGAGCCAAATTCAATTTGTTGTTCTTCTCGACTTCGTTGTTGTTGTTGTTGTTATTTTCAGTTGTTGTTAATGGAAATTATTTCTCATTATATTATTGTTGTTGCTGTTTATAATATGTATAATTGTTGTAATTGCTTTAATGGTTTTCTGCAATTGTTGTTATTGGTTCATGTGAAGTATTATAAACAACTATTTTATTATGTCTATTAAACAATATAATCCTACTTATTTGTTTCCTCAAAATTTGCTTTTAATTACTTATTTATTTAGGCTTGTGTTTTCTTTAATTTTTGTTTTTTTTTTTTTATTGCAATACTTTTAGTTAACATTTTTAAATGAAAAGAAAATGCTTTTTTACGTTACCAACAAACAATTGCCTCAAGGCTAACACAATAATGGGAATATGTGCCTGTTTGTGTGTCTGTCTGTGTGTGTTTGTTAGGGGGAGTGGAAAGGGGCAAGAATTCGAGTGGCAGGCAAATGACCCGGAAGTTTTTTCACCCAAAAATATTATTTATCTCAATTGTTCTGTTCTGTTTTCTTAATACCCTTTCCTGCTGAACGGGTATATTTAGCACATAATCAGGTGAGATTTTTTACTTGCTGCCACTTAAAAAAGTGGAAGAATATATTAATTTTAAAGTAAAATAGAAGAATTTAAGTTTAAAATATATAAAAAACAAAATTGATAGAAAACGATAAAAAATAGCTATCGATTTGAAAACGGAGTCAGATATTATAATTTCTTTATATAGAAACCTATTCGATTTATAATATTCTGTAGCTTAGTTGTATGAAAAATTTGCATTTAATTAAAATTATATATGATACATATATTTTAAATATATATAAGATTTTGTTCAACTTCTGCATAAAACAATTTTTTCAAATCACGATAAAGTGTTTTTTGTAGCAATTAAATACATTTTCTTTTCTCAATATTCAGATACAATTTCAATGGGTAATAAATTTCTCAAAGGTATGAAAATTACCACACAAATTACTGAAACTTATCTGGTAGGTCGGTACGTTTCGAGGCATTTTCTTGTCTTTCATAACACTTAATAAACACATACATACATACATACATATATGTATGTATGGCCGATGGCATTTTGTTTGGTTTACGATTTTCAAAGATTTACGAGAAGTAAATAATAAAAACTTTCCGGCTCTTGGCCTTGTTCCGTCCGTATATCTGTCTATCTATCTATCTATCTGTCTATATACATACACACATAAATTTACCTAGCCACAGATACAATAATAATGTGTAATAGTTCTTGTTTTATGTGGGCAAAATTATTGAGATCGAGTAAAGTGGACGGTAGGTTGAGGGCTTGAGGTAGAGGTCATGTGACTGTAAATTTAAAAGTTTGAAAAGAAAATCTTTGATTTATTGCATTCAAAATAGATAATGATGGGGGGCATTAGTTAATAAACTCAAAAAAAATTTGCACAAATTCTACAAATTTTATAATCCAAATAATCGTAAAATACAATTTCAATTTTCAAAACAATTTCTTAATGAGTGGGAAAAAAAAGAGGGAATGTGATAGAGAGAAAAAGACGACCTAAGAGAGAGAAGAATCAGGGGCGTAAATTTTGTAGTTTAGCTAGGGAACTAATACTTATCAAACTGATGCGAAATTGGAATTTAATATTTCAAATCCATTTTTTTGGTAGTTTGTAAGTTTTTTGTTCGTACTATATTTACCTATTATATCTGAAAAGCCCCAAAATTTATTCATAAGACGGTGGAAGATCTATAGATAACTTTTCGCCCTCAGCTGCTTCTAGCAGATATTTAATTATTTTAATTATTTTAAGGTCGCCTTACAATACATTTGCCAAATATATTGAACTTCCTTAACTTTCAAATTTAAATTTAAAAAACCTACATTAAGTATAACTTTTTGTCTAACGTTTGCCAACACTAATTATGAAGTCTAGCCTACTGCGCACATTTAAATTACTATTGCCAAAAATAATGAGTGAGCCCTTTTTAAATACGCCACTGATCCAAAATGTAGCAGAACCAATTCCACCCACATTACCATAACCGATTTAAATTGTTTTTAAGGATTGCCCCCTACTATTACCCCTCTCACTCTGCGCCCCTGAAGAGAACAAAGTTCAAAGGAGAGTGAACTGATGCTGCCTCAAAGACGATCAAAGGGTGACGAAGTGCGAGCAGGGGGAATGGGGGTAGAGGGAATAGTGCCAAGGGGTAGGTAAATGGGAACGAGAGAGAAACAACTGAAAACCAAACAAATCACAAAAATAAACGCTTCCGAACGGCCGTCTGCCTTTTGTTGTTGTATTCGCATACAAAAATAAACCATAAAGCGCAAAAAATACAAAAAGAAAACAACAACAACGTAGACATTGAATATAATTTTACATTTTACTCTAACAATTAACATTCTCCTTCTCTCTTGATTATCAATTGCTCAATCAAGTTCAAATGCATCCCACACACACACACACCCCCGCCCCCATTCGTCGCCACATGGCGTCGTCCCCTGCCATCCACTTTTTGAAATTTTTTTTTGTTTTTTTTTTTTTTTGAATTACATTTAGTAAGATTTTGCCAAGCTTTGCGTAATTAAACGACACGCGACACACATTAAAACAAATTTCACACACTCGGCAAATATACGTTTCGTTTTCCAAAATGCGATCTCAGCAGAGTTTTGTTCATAACTTTTGAAACATATCAAGTGTTAGTCCGCCACAATCACACGCCGAAACCGTATACAATTCGAAATTTTGCTAATTAATTTTCGCGTGCTTCCGATCTTGCAACAAAAACCACACAACCGCTCTCGGCGAAAACAAAAACAACTATGTATAAAAAATAAAATTTCTTCCACTGTTTCATGCTCGAATTCGCTTAGCTAAATTGAATTCGCTTGAGCTATTTTTTGAATTCGCTGCCTAATCGACATATTCAAGTTGCCCCACTGATCGAGTTCGCGCCTTTTCTTGTTGCTGAATCGTTTTTTAAATAGTGAATTTATGGCGTATTAATTAGACAAATTTAGTTGAAAACAGAAGCAAGAAAAGAGTTTTTATTTTCGAATCGAAAAGCGAGAGTTGGGTTAAATGTTTGAAAATTGAATTTTCTAAGTTCTTTCCTCGCTTCAATCTAAAAAATTGAGTTAAATTTACTTGAGTAACTTTAACGCTTTATTAGTGCTCCGAATTCTTGTTTAATATACCACATGTTCGCAACCTATAAAAAATTGCATCAAGCTATAGCAAACTATATGCCGTACTCACTATTGTAAGGCATTAACAACATTTTATTTTAAACTCTGATATATTGGTATTAATTTTTACCTACAACACAAAATCCCGCTAAGTTTGCACAAATGTATTAAAAGTTATTGAAGTCTTTTGTAACGTCAGTGTGAATGGGTGTCATATCTGTGACTTGATCTTAGACGGCGTTGCCACCTTGCCTGCAGAAATGCAATTCAAACAAAAAGCAGTTTCTTTTTGAATTTAAATACGTTTTTAACAATCCCTTTTGTTTTAGAACAAATTCATGTTTTCATTTCCATTTACCACAAAAACTAGAACACGATTACGTTGCCTAGCTGACCTTCTTGCAGCACTGACTTTCTTTTTCGCTTTTGGTTTCGCCTTTTCCTTTACGTTTTGTTTTTTTTTTTTTTAATTGCAAACTTTAAAACACGCACACACAATGTGATTTATTTTTATTAGCGAGCCGCAAGCAACAACAGAAGCTGGCCACTGGCAACAGCAAACAGGATGCAAGCATGCGAGGACAACGTATCAACACTGCCACAGTCCGAACGCGACTAAATGCGATGAAATTCGGAGAAGTTTCTTATATACCCAATCAGAGTGGAAGGACTTCGCTGGTTTTTAAGGGGTTAAGAGAAAGTGCGCAGGCGCAAAGCGGAAACCGTGTCAATTCCTACATATAAAGCGAAAGTGAGAGCAGGCCTGCGGGCGGGTGGAAGAGAATTAGGGGAACACATGCAACAGCATTAAAAAAAAAATAAACCTTACACATAACATATTATGCTGGCAATTAATTATTTAAAACTTACTCTGTAAGCCATCAATTAAATTTGTTCATTTATATTAAAATATCTTTAATAAATTCACCAACAGTTTGTTAAAAATTCTAGGAGTGTATATTTACATTTGGTGCAAAGCCTCCATCCCTGACCTAGCCAACCGCCAAAACATTGCGGCTAAAAAAACGAACGACGAACGAAAAAAAAAAACAAAACAAAAGTGTGAAATTCTTGGGATTGCATAAGTTATAAGATTTATTTGAAAGTCAGCTCAACTCGTTCCGCAAACGTCTTTCCCTTTTCCATTCCCGTAGCTTTTCTCTCCGCATATCATCACGAGTTCGTCGCGGTTGGTGAGGATTCCTCCGTTTGGTGGCATTCGTATCGAAGGCTTGGAAATGAGTAACTCGAGGCGGGGATTGCTCTACACCCAAACCAGTGCGCTGTTTGCGCAAAACAGTCTTCACTGGATATAGACGACCACTTTGATTGGGTCCCAGGCCGTGCTCTCGATCCCAGCCTTGCTTGACCATCAGTTGGAGACCTCGGTTCCGTATGGAAATATTGAATTTGTTTAGCTTATGCGTTGCACCTGGAAGTTTCATATTGAACTGATGCACTGTGGAAGTTTGATGGGCACGCCACGTCGTCTCCTTGTAGTCTCTTTCACAAATATCACAATAAAAGGGTAGAATCGTTTGCTCTAGCTGCTCCATTGTCATGTCCAGCTGCTGCTGATCCGTCTTCTCGTTTGTGGTCAGTAGCTCAACGACTCTTTCGTGTCCCTTCTTTTGGGCCAGGGAAAGCGCAGTTTGCCCACTTTTATCCTTGATCCCAGTCTGCACACCATTATCTAGTAGCCAAGCAACGGCATCTAGAGCGCCTTCACAGGCAGCCATCATCAAAGCTGTCCAGCCGTAGGCATCGCAGGCATTCAGCTCCGTCTCTTTGTCTCCAAAATCCATGCAAGACAGCTGCTCCACATTGTTGCTAATTGCATGACGAAAGAATTTATTCTTATCGTAGGGAAAATGTGGCTTCCGTCTATGTTTGGGCAGCTTCTTGGCCTTGTCGAGTTGATGATTGGAGGCAGTTGTCGGTGTGTCCAGTATTTCCTTGTAAAATTTCTGAGCTTCAGCTCCATCGATTTTGACTGTAGCTCGCTCTATCTTCGCCTTTGTTTCTGTAGAATCTTCTGTGCCAGCGGGCACAAATCTCTTCAAAGGCACATGCAATGTTGTTAGTGCCCGCCAGTTCGGATGCAGATCTTCGCCAGTTGAATTCATAATAAAAGACACAAATTGTAAACAAAATATGTAACAATTATTTATCGAACTATCTATTCAGAGATGGGCTACATTATGACACACTGCAATCGACATATTCACTGTGACTGTGACAGCAAAGAGAGAGAGCAAGTGCTGCTTGGGCTGCTGGAGAAACATCGATATTTCGATGTTTTTCAAATAAGTATGTGTTTATTTCACACAATAAATATATTAATTGTTTACAATATTTACAAAAACAAACTGAATTATGAGTCATGCATTCATCAGTATCGAAATGAAAATCAAAACACTTTTGAAAAATGGTAACAAAAAATTGCAAATATTGATTGGCAATTCACACAAAAATAACAACAGAAATACTTACCTGTGCAGATATATAAACACTTTTAAATGCTAATATTACCTTTGCCACTGACAACAAACAACAGGGGCAGCACCAATATCCTAAATAAAATATAATTTTGAATTTTTACTATTATTTTATTTTCAACATCGATATATCGATGCTACATCGATGTTGCGCCCAGCACTACTTGTTACCGTTTCTCTCATTTGTTGTGGGTGACCATTTTTCCTGTTGTCGAGGGTTAATTTTGATTCTGGGAATTTCGAGACAAACTGAAATCGGGAATCCTTAAATTTTATCAAATGGAAAACATATATTAAAATAAACTCCTTAAACCCTAAGTAAATGGCAAACGTATAAACAAACACCTAAATTCCAAATCGGTTGAATCCCAGAAAGTCCGAACAAAGGAAGAAGGAGAAAACTGCGCCGTAAAAATCAATAAATGTAACTGTAAGTGGCGGCACGCCCACCAAGCAAGGAATAAATGTTAAACCGCCCAGTGGTTGCCTGTGAGGTTAGAAAGTGTTAGGAGAGAAGCAACAAGCGTGCCAAACAATGTCGGACGAGGAAGACGAATCCGTGTCGGAGGGTTTCTCGGCCAGTGAGGATGAGTGGAAACCCAGCAAGGATGCACGTGGAGGTGAATCATCGGATGACGATGATAGCGATTATGATGAGGCACTGGCCACCGGAGCTGGAGCAGGAGCAGCGCCTACTGCAAGTGGAAGATCCTCGGCGGGGGCATTGAAGAAAAAGTAAGTGAATTAATAGCATTTTTTGCCGCCTTAATGTTAATATTTTTTCCTGCACCAGGGGAGAATCGAAGCAGCCTTTGAGCAGTCTTAGGGGTGGCGCATCTGTTAAGAAACGCAAGCCAACTGGTCAGTCGTTGCGTTCCAAGTTATACAATAAATATCGACCGCCACCAAAGACGTTTTCCACATCGCCACAGCAGAATTCCCCCTCAGCTTCGGGTTCAAAAAACGCCAAAACGCCCAATGAAAGCGATGCAAATGCACATGGAGATGGAGATGGATCGAGCAGCGATTCCAGTGGTGATGACCATTTGGTTAATCCTGCTGATCTCGATTTTGGTTCTAGTTTCTTTTCGGCCAGGGAAAAGTCACCAGCACCGCCGCAATTCGATTGCAATGCGGGCATCACTCTCTCCGACTCTGGTTCCGGATCCGAGGACAACAACGAGAGCAGCAACAACGAGGCCGAAGATGATAATGCCGCCTCCACCAAGGCATTCGATTTTCGTGGCCTGCTCGAGAATGCCAATAGTCTGGAGAAGACCAGAGATGTGTTAGCCAAGAGGGCAACAGCGACGCCTCCCACTCAAAAAGTTCCGGTGGCGTCTGCCCAAATGGATGTCAATGCTTTGCTTGCATTGGGCGAAAATCAGAATTACGCCAACGTAATTGAAGAAGATGGTAAAGGAACGGAGACGGAGAGTCGTAGAAGAATCAATCGGCAGCCCCCGTCATTGGATGGTCCATCGCGTCTAAGTAAAACCAAATCGACTCGCATTAAAAGGCATACAAAGACCCGACCGGTATCCACTGTGATCACCGGAGCTGCTGCTGCTGCTGGAGGCGGTGGCGATTCGGATGATTCAGATTTTGAGGAAGTTGCAGGTAGGCGAAAATGCAAGTAGGTAGTAGACAGTATGCAGAGGTTGTGGCGCTGTAGTTAGGCTAAACTCGTATGTAATCCCCAAGAAATAACGCTTCCAAAATTGCTCCATATGAGACTGCGTAGTTTTGTTTGTCCTTCTTTCCCCAAAAAACAAAAACGAAAAAAAAAAGGGAAATTCCAGAGAAATGAAGTTGTGAGATCAAATATATATATACAATATATAAACCTATTTTACTGTAACATATTGTTAGTCTAGAATCTAGACTGAAGATTTAGACGTGCTATATTAACTAACCAAAAACTAACCCAATGCCTAACTCAGATCTCCAAGCAAGATCTCCTCAAAAAGGTCATACACAAAACAAAACCAAACAAAACAAAAACAAATGCTTATTACGATCTCTTCTTTTGGTGTGAATGTTCTTGAATTCGATTTAAATGTAGTAGAACAAATTGAATATATATGTAAATGTTTGAAAACACAAATAGATACAGGGACCGCAGATTATTTCCTTGTTTTGGTTATAAACTTTTTCATTCTCTTTTCAAGTTGGTTTTAAAACAATTTTAGATAGATAAGAAATTATATCATTTAATAGCTCTTTTGATTTGTCTTCCCAACAAATTAAATTTATTCCAATTAAGTTTATAGAACTTTCAGACCCAATTTGGTTTAAATCTCTTCTTGGATTAAAATCCTGATACACTCCAGCCGAGATCCAATTTTAATACCTTGATCTGTATAAAAATGACATCAAATATATGCTGAAAATATGGAACATTGTTGCTAGATTCTAAAGATCCTCTTAGCAAGTTGACTCTGATTTTTGTCACTTTATTTTCATTCGTTTTGAGAGTCTTAAATAATATAAAGATTTTGAATTATAAACTTTAGAAGTTCTATGAAATAGTACGAACAGTCACACAATTTATGTTCCATATCAAATTAAATGGATACTTTAAACAGAAAGGGTAAAAATGAGTAAAAAACTGACACTTTCCTTTTTTTAAAAAGCTAATTGAACTTATCTTAGTCTTTATAAAGTTTCAAATTAAGCAATGCGCCAATTCAAAGACTTTGACATGGCTAAAAAAATATAATCCTAACGATTCCAAATAATATCGTCTCATTTAGATAACAAAAACAAATCCTGGGGGTTGCTGTAAGTATTAGTTAGAAAATCTACAAATTTGGCCCTTAAGAATTGGAAAATTTCGCTATTTCTAGTAAAATTTGTTTGTTAAAGTTTTTAAATTAATTTTGATGAATAGTTTTAATGAATTGTTTATTGTCTCGCGGTCCCTGTGTATAGTCTCATTGAATCTGTGTGTTGTTAATGTTGAAGATGTTATTTAGCACCAAAAAACTCTCTAGATAAATTACGAAATGAATGGATAAACGAATTGGAATTGTTGTACAAAATGCATTTATTTTTTATTGTTTTTCGTGTGAGAATCTCTTTGGAAATAATAAAAAAAAAAAATTAAAATATTTTAACTTTTCGTTGCTGTCGAATGTCTCGAAAATGACGAGATTTTAAAACTAAAAAAAAAATAACATTCAAAAATACATTTAGAGAAAATCAACAGAACAAGAATGATAAATGAAGAATGAAGAAGAAATTTTAGCCAAAGCAACTACAACTTATGTATTTACTTTATGGCAATTTCGAGTGTTTCACAAGTAAATCAAAAATTTATGAAAATAAAATATATAGAGAAATAAAAAGCAAATAGCTAAAAATCAATTTAGAACTGATGTTAAAACGAATTTACTTTAGACAAATTGTATTCACAAACAGCATGCAAAAAAAAAAACCAAAAAAAAAAAAACATAATTTTAATGCAAAGAGCAAAATCTAGTGAATGTTTCATGTAATTAATTACTTTAAAAAAAAAAAAACAAAAAACAAATACAAAACCAAATGCACTTCCAAATGATAAAAATCAATAAATAAATAAATGCAAGAAAGTGTTAACTAACAAAACAAACAGAACAAAACTAACCTAACAAGGACTCGTGTTTGAATCCTGCCTATCATTCTTTTAAGCTTATGTTTCACATTTTATTTGCTTATGCGCTCCCCCTTCTCCCACGTCATCGTCCTTACAGATGCCGAATTGAACAGCGATTTGGATGACTCGGCCACCACACCGAATATCTCTGGGGATTTGGAAATTCATGTGGGTGCCGGAACACTGCGACCCACCAAGGAACAGAAGACGCAACATGAACTGGAAATGGCATTGAAACGTCGTCTCAATCGTGACATCAAGGAACGCCAATTGCTGATGCATAAAGTCAGTTTGATGTGTTTGCTTCTGCGCAGCATTAAGTACAATCGTCTGTTGGGTGACTCCAGTCTCATGGGTCAGGCTCTCAAGTTGCTGCCCAGCAAAAATGCTTATCCCACTGAACGGGGCACCGAACTAAAGTATCTGCAATCGTTTGTCACCTGGTTTAAGACAGCCATTAAGCTGCTTAGTCCCAATTTGTATCCCAACAAGACGGCCTCTTCGAAGAAAGCCATTATCGAAGAGCTTCTGGAGCAGATAAAGCGTAAGGAAGCGCGTAGCAAACAGGATATGATCTTCATATTCATTGTACTTGCACGTGGCATGGGCATAAATTGCCGCCTGATTGTGAATCTGCAGCCAATACCCCTAAAGCCAGCTGCAACGGATTTATTAACAATTAAACTAAAGCCCGATGATAAGAACAAATCGGGAACAATTAAAAATCAGAAAGACGACGACGAGAAGGAGGAGGAGGAGGAGGATGATGAAGATGAAGATGATGATAAGCTTAAGAAAACGAAACCCAAATCAAAAGCCAGTTCCAGCACAAAGACGGTTAAAATAGAGAATATAAAGGATATTAAATCAAAAACAACCAGCAAAACCAAAACCATAAAGCAGATCAAAGAGGATACTGATGATGATGATGATGATAGAAAACCCACCTCAAGTTCACTTTTATCTAAGAAACTTAAAAAAGAAGCCGAAGAAGTTAAACCAATTGCAAGACTAAAGAAATTAGAGCACAAAGAAGAGACTAAACCTGAAGTGAAGCCAAGCACATCTTCAAGTGAAGCTGCCAAACCCAAATTGTCGCGACTCAAACGTAATGCCCAAAGTGAAAGAGATGAGAGTAAGAAACCGAAAATTGAGAATCAAACGCCGCCAGTGGCACGACGCACACGTCAGAGCAAGAAAGAGTCTTCCGCTGCAACCTATCCTGTAGAAAAAATTGGTTCTCCTGTGATACCAAAACTTGTTATTCCATCCAGCAGCGATGCCGAGAATGCCAATCCCAAACGAGAGACACGTTCACGTAGTAAATCGCCAAAAGTTTTCATTTCGCCCACTTTTCTAGGCCAAACATCGCCAAAGGATTTGGTGGCTTCAAATAAGAGTCAAGAAACTAAACATCTACGAACTCGCAGACAGCTAAAATCCAAGGATAGTCAGCTGGCGATACCACAACTCGATGGCGCCGATGATGTTGACATGCCCAAGCCCAAGAAGCGTCCAAAATTGGAGAAGCTTAACAAATCGCATGAAAGAAATAGTAATACATCTGGCGAAATCTTTGAGCCGCCCAAGCCAGTGAAGAAGGCACCAATTCTACCAAAATCTGTGCAGAATTTACGCAAGGATCGTCGTGTCTTGTCCACAGATGATGAAAGTACCCTGGGTAAGGATCGCACAAAGCCCACTGCCTCCGATATGTGGATAGAAGTTTGGTCTGAAGCGGAAGAGCAATGGATCTGCATTGATCTTTTCAAGGGTAAACTCCACTGTGTGGACACCATCAGAGTAAGTTCCAAGTCCGTCCATTTTCATCAGATATTGCCTTAGCTGACTCCCGTTGCTTTTCCAGAGAAATGCCTCTGCCAATATGGCCTATGTCTATGCCTTTCAGGACGATCACAGTGTCAAGGATGTTACTGCTCGCTATTGCACCAGTTGGACCACAACGGTGCGTAAGGCCCGTGTGGAAAAGGCCTGGCTGGATGAGACCATAGCTCCCTATTTGGGTAGAAGGACTAAGCGTGATATACGCGAGGATGAGGAGATGCGTCGCATACATGCCGACAAGCCACTGCCCAAATCCATATCCGAATTTAAGGATCATCCTTTATACGTGCTCGAGAGGCATTTACTTAAATTCCAAGGCATCTATCCGGCTGATGCTCCCACACTGGGTTTCATACGTGGTCAACCTGTTTATTCTAGGTAAGTTCAGCCCACAGCTAAACTTTAAATGTGATGTAATAACTGTTTCTTTTTCAGGGATTGTGTTCACTTGCTGCATTCCCGTGATATTTGGCTCAAGAGCGCTCGCGTCGTTAAGCTGGGCGAACAACCTTATAAAATTGTCAAGGCGCGACCCAAGTGGGATAAGGTAAGTAGGCAACGTATTCCTGCTGCC
Source organism: Drosophila nebulosa (assembly GCA_024703675.1). NCBI lineage: Eukaryota > Metazoa > Arthropoda > Insecta > Diptera > Drosophilidae > Drosophila > Drosophila nebulosa. Next base: position 5,834,029 of record CM045725.1, on the reverse strand, counting down.
ATAGCTAACCTTCTTCCACTTGCCTTTTACAGCTGACTCGCACTGTAATCAAGGATCAACCACTGGAGATTTTCGGCTATTGGCAGACACAGGAATATGAGCCGCCAACGGCAGAGAATGGCCTGGTGCCGCGTAATGCGTATGGCAATGTGGAGCTTTTCAAGGCCTGCATGTTGCCCAAGAAAACAGTGCACATGCGATGTAAGTCCGGGAGTTGGTTCCACTTTCCTAACATATATAGTAGGTATAACTTGGTTTTCTTTCCATTCCTGTAGTGCCTGGCCTCATGAGAATTTGCAAGAAACTCAATATCGATTGCGCCAATGCGGTTATTGGTTTTGATTTCCATCAAGGCGCCTGTCATCCCATGTACGATGGCTTTGTGGTTTGTGAGGAATTCGAGGAAGTGGTCACTGCCGCCTGGGAGGAGGATCAACAGGAGCAGAGTCGTAAGGCCCAGGAGAAATATGAGACTCGTGTCTATGGCAATTGGAGGAAACTTATCAAAGGGTTATTAATACGCGAGCGTCTTAAGAAAAAATATAATTTCTAAAACACACATTTTCCATACAATTAATTTTCTTTCTTTTTTTTTTTTGGTATTATGTATTACATTCAGTTCCGTTTTGTCAGTAATTTTATTTTGTGAAACTTGTATTTTTGTGTTAGCTTTCGAATAAAAATTTTGTAATTTAGCTGAGTAAGTTATATAAAGTAAAAACATTTATACACACGCGATTTAAGAGGAAGAGAAATAGATATATCTCGATTGATTGATTGGAATGCATCATTATTTTAGAGTTAAATAAATAAAGTAAAACTAAAAGGCAAAACAAATGCAGTTTTTAAATTAGCAAAGAATACTTTGGTTTTTTCTTTTAAGTGTATATATATGTATCTCTCTCTCTATATATATATATTACAACAACAACAGCTAGCGAATAATCTCATTGATTGGATTGGAAAGAGGAAAAAAAATATTTCTAGGGTTATTCATGTTATATGTGCTGATCCGCAAAGATACAGGATAACCCCATAAAATCAACTTTGAAACGGGAAATGCAAGGAAAAGATTATAACCAACTTGTGCCTAATCCAAAAGGCGTTCTTTTAGCGTCCAAAGGAATCTAAAGGAATGTTGTCGGAATGGAAATTGGCAAATAGTTTCGTATAAGCTCTTTTCTTTTAAACTAAGCTTCCAAAAACAAAACGTTTGAATTTTCATTTGAAAGTGATAAAATCAGTTTGATTCGGAATGAAAGTTTATTGACTTTCAAAAACAAGAACAGAAAAAGAAAAAGTTTGATAAATTTTTTTATCGAAATATTGAATTCATCAGAATCGTCCATATATGGCTAAAACTAGTTGGAGTAGGAAAATAAGTAAGCTGAATTTAAGGTATGGCTTGCATTCCCCTTGAAAAATCAATTTAACTCTTTAAAAGTTGAAACTAAACAAATTTTTCATAATAATTTAAAAAGTTGAAATAAAAAAAAAATATATATATATAAAGTATACTAAGCTCTCGAATCTTAAGCTGATAGCGACGTGGCTGTAGTATGGGTGGCTGTTCCTGTTGGCGTTGTTCGATTGGCTGCCTCCGTTGATTGTTGTTGCTGTTGTTGTTGTTGCTGCTGCTGCTGTTGCATTCTCTGACTGTTACTTTGGGACTTTAAATAATCAATGTACATGCGCCTGGCCTGATTGAGGACCCTGGTTACATCATGTTTACGTACCATTTTATCGAAATGCATGGCTATCTCATTGTAATCCATACCCGCTTTCATTATGGTATTACGATGCTGCAGGAGAAGGGTTAAACAGAGAAACATGAGAAAGGCATTGCCCCCACCAAATTCACCGGGAGGAGGCAAGGCAGCTGCTGTTGTGGTTGTTGTTGTCGTCGTTGTGCCGCTGACGCTACTGTGTAGACCATTCCTCTGGGGCGAAGACAGGCGTGGCAAGTAGGCACTCTCGTCATCGGCATGCGAAGCCATTTCCACCAACTGGGGCATCAATTGCTGCTGCACTTCCTCTGACAAATTGGGCTCTGTGGATATGGGTACTATAACCTCGGGCAGGCTACTACTATTACGCATGCCGAGTAGCAAATGACTTTCATCCATAAAGGGATTGGGTTTTGTGTTCATATTGTGGCATTCACTTTTCGCTGCCGCCAAACGTTGCCGACGACGCATATGCAGCTCACTGACATCGGGACATTTAATGATCTCATTCTCTTTCAGATCATCCACCAGATCGAGCGTGTCCTTATCAAGTTTCTCATACTCAATGTCATCCTCGATGGGTGTGGGCTTTTCCGTGAAGGGCAAACCAAAGACTTGGCGATCCAAATTCTCTGCCTCCAGACGCAATTCGCGGGTTATGGCTGTAGTCATGGGATAATATTCCTGGTCAGGATCCTGATCCGGCTGAGATGGCGAAATACTATTCAGGCTATAGTTACTCAACTCTTGTTGAGTTTGTTGCTGCTCCTGTTGAATAGCTGTCGCTGCCGTCGAGGCACTCCATGTGGTATCTGGCAGAGAACAGGAATCCTCCGATTCATCCAAAGATGTGCCGGTCGTTAACTGAACCAGTGGCTTAGGACTTTGTGGCTGCTGCTGCTGCTTATCGTTGATTTGCAGTTGATTGTTGAAGCGATCGGAAATCCGATTCTTATTCATTGAAGCAAAATTAAGAAATTCATTAAAATTCTTTACTAGCTTCGGGGGCGTTTGTGTCCTCATCTCTGGATCACCCTGCCCCCTGCTAGCTGCCAATTTCTCTTTGAGATCTTTGAAATGTCCTCCGCTTGTGTTGCTCATACGCTTCATGCTTTCACTAACTTGACTGGCATTGGATGCCAATTGCTTGGCTATAATATTGCTTACGGCTATAAAGTTTCTACTGTCCATTGTGGTTGCTGTTGTTGTTCCTGTTGCTGCTGCAGTGGTGCCAGTGACGGTTTCTTCCTCCAGATTGGATGACGAGGAACTGCAAAGGAAAGGTCTACCGGGTGATACAGGTGCTGCTGCTGTTGTTGTTTTGTCTTTTGGTTCGTTTTGAGCATCATCTTTGAAAGGATTCGTTTCCAGAAAGTTAGCTGATGACTTTCTATCAAAGACTTCATCATCATCTGAATCCGATTTGGTTTGATTAACGCCTTCAATTATATTTAAGATTTTGGCCTCATCCAGACTCTGATGAGCCTTGTCAGAGGCTCCACGACGATGCTGACGCCGTGTCCCGGATGTAGAGGCATGCCTCGACATACTCTCATCCAGGCTGTGGTTTAGACGCCGTGTATTGTCCAATGCATGACTGGAAGAACTTAGTGAGCTGAGCGAGGCCGATGAACTTTGACGGCGCAGAGCACAAACTTTGGTATAGGGATTTTCGCGTGGCTTTGTTAACAAATACGAAGGACTTGTGGGCGTGGCGCTGTATGAGGTCGAAAAAGTGCTGGCACTATTAGGCGCTGAGCTATTGGCCTGTACATCGACAAGAGGTACATATTCCTAGGTGAAAAAGAAAATACGAATACAAAGAAATTGAAAATTATTGCATTCAACTTTTCTAACCTTTTCAAACAACGCCAACTCTTTCTCTCCCCCGGTGCTGGTGTAGCGCAGTGAACTCCATTGAACCTCCAACATGCGTAGGGCATCCTCAAAGGGAAATTCTCGCTTCAGTTCGAGAAGCAGCCAACGATAACAAAAGAGCAAATCATCAGCTTGTTGCGATTTTAAATATTCCCAAAATTCTGGATCATAGAAGCTCAAGGCTTCCGTGAGATGGGCAAATTTCTGGGTCATTGCCAAGCCATCTAGCATAAAATTGCCCCGGACACGCGACATAATAGCACAAAAGCAGATATACGCCTGCGCCTCGTCGTTCATGGTGACCAACAAGGGTGAGGCTATATCGGACATGCCCTGGCAATAGCTCACAGTCGGATGATTTAATGCATAAGTCGTAAGAATATTGAAAAGCGAGGCTATATTCTGATTATCATCGCTGCCAGCATAGAACGGATGCAGTCGATCTGTTCGCAGGACATCTTTCTTCACCATGCTGGTCACATAGGCCAGCTCACTACCAGGCACTGCCTGATGCTGTTTGATGGCCGTCTTCCAGGTATCTCTTAAGCTTAGATATTGCTCAGATTTGCGACGCATGAATTCCATGCGCTGATGGCCATCCATGGCCAGCCCATGCAATCCTCGCGGGTAGACATTCAGCAAGTGCTTCCACACTACACGTCGCAGGCTGGGATCGATGCCGCCTAGGAAGATCACCTTGTGGAGCTCATCTTTGCGTTGAATCTGACCCAAAGCATCGAGGAAGACGCGAAACTCACTATCTGACATGGGCGGGCGTGGGGGCAAATTGGCCATGTGCTCATCGGATAAATTAAAGGCCTTTTGGACTATGGAAAATGTCTTCTCCATTTGATTCATTATCAGGCCGGGCAACTTTGTCTGCATATGCTGAACATATTTCTGTGAAACGGCTAACGATTGCAGAGGGGACATTAGCTCACGGGCGGGGCCACCATTTCCGCCACTGCCACCTCCAACCGCCTCCCTGCTAGACGAGGTGGACATCGTTTCGCATTCCCTAACCACCGTGAAGGGTTTCACATCAATCTGTAGCATAAGGCAGGGCTCCGACGATGTCTGAATCGATATGTTGTGAATGCGTAGGAATGCAGCATCCAAATCCCAATCAGAACGCACTGCCAGGTAAATCTCATTGCCAGCCGGATCGAAGGCCTTGTATTTAATGCTAAAATCCGATTTAATGTCAAAAGCCTTGGCCAGCAGGGAGTAAAGAACCTCCAAAGTAGTTATCTGCGGATCCACAGAGAATTTCCGCCACTCTGGCTTAACTGTCGGCTCGCATTTCTTTAGGGAATTAAAATAGCAAAGCAAAAAAAAAAGAAATTGTGTGATTTTCCTTTTTCCATTTTCTTTGTTGTCTCGCATTTTTGCTTACCTTGACTTTTACACGCACCGCCTCCCTGGTATAAATGCCCGCCATGTTTCTGTTTTCTTAGTGCTCTCTGTGCTTGACTAACTCAATTCCATTGCTATGTAATGCTTTTTGTGCTATTTATTTCATAGCTATTCAATATAAATTCTTCAAATCGTTGGAAATTGATAGATTTTGCTTTTGCAACAAAAACAAAACCGCAGAAGTATATAAGAGCATTATCTACATGCCTATCTACATTTTAGGAAAGTGCATTTTTAGAAGTGGACAACAAGCAACTATCGATAAACATACAAGTTGGTATGCGATAGTCGTGAGAAACTGTTAGAAAATTCAACAATGTAGAACTGTTTTTTCAAATACGTTGCTTGTGTAAATAATAACACTAATCTTACTATACTTTTACGTAACATTCCAATAATAGCACATGCTTAAGCTTTAGGCTTAACTTGGACAATCATATTAAAAAATGTATATAAGAAATCTTAATTTTCGTGCATTTCTTTGGTTGAGCATGTTCCCCATGCATTGTCTCCTCACTAGCACTTAAAACAAAGTATCGATTGAAATAAGAACTATCGATTGGTGGGCTAGGGGTCACACTGATTCGTGTTTTTTTATGTGTTTGTATTGTATGTGAGTTAAGAAGATAGTGCAAAATTGTTGTTATTAATTATATAGTTCTTTTTATTCGTTCTCTACAAATGCATGGATCACATCTGGCAAACAGAACCGTGTCCTATTAGCCATTCATGATAATCTCCACTCAACGACACCGAACGTTTTGGGCGAAGTAGCAGCAGCGGTGCGTAATCATCGAAAATCGGGAGCCCGAGAGTCGAGAATATTATATTTGGGTGTGTATGTGTGTGACGTGTTAGGGAAGACACAACCACAGAAACGCAAACACATTCACACAGACACACACATACAACAGAAGGCCACAAGGCAAAACCAAGCTCAAGCTCCAAAAGAAATTCCATCATTCATAAAGCCGGCCCTCAGTCTTGCCCTTGCCACCGACACCGCCACGCCCACGCCTCTGACTATAACATAAACTATACAAGAAAAACACAAAAACCGTCTGCAATTGAGATAACTTGTGTTTAATTTATAGCTTTAGTGTTTATCTGCCCAATTGTACTTGAGTTGTTGGTTGTGCATGTGTTTGTGTTTGTGTCCGTGTCTGGCTGTGTGTGATAAAAAAAATTCGCGCTCTCTCCCACACTCTCTCTCTTCCCCTACCTCTCTTTCCTACACTCGTGCTATCTTTCTCTGTTGCTTTATCCGTTGTTGCTATAACAATGTAAGTTAAATTATTATGCAAAATAATGCTCTTAACTTCCGTTGACGCAGTTATGCTATACAGAGTTACATACATATATGGTGGTATATGTGAGTGTATTTGAGTGTGTGTATGTGGGTGCTTGAGTATCATTGATTGATAGGAGAATATCTCCGAGATTAATTTACTCATTTTCATTTGGTTTTGGTTTTGGTTTCGCCTTGGATTGCAGATTGGCCAACGTTTGATGGATGACGACACATCATCACCATTATCATCGACATCATGGGCAAGCTTTTATCAAAAATCTTTGGCAACAAGGAAATGCGAATTCTTATGCTCGGCTTAGATGCAGCCGGCAAAACAAGTAAATAAACTGCCCCCTGGTCTCTTTCACAAAAATGGATCATTAACCTTTTAACTTTGTATTTTTGCAGCGATTCTCTATAAACTAAAATTAGGGCAATCAGTGACAACGATACCCACAGTTGGCTTCAATGTGGAAACTGTCACCTATAAGAATGTTAAGTTCAATGTCTGGGACGTTGGAGGACAGGACAAGATTAGGCCACTGTGGAGGCACTACTATACAGGTAAGTGAGTAATAATATATTGCCCTCTTCAGCTTAATATACGTCGCTTTCTTCTCTTTTCTTTCTCTTGCAGGGACACAAGGTCTTATATTTGTAGTGGATTGTGCGGATAGAGATCGCATAGATGAGGCACGCACTGAACTGCATAGAATAATTAATGATAGAGAGATGCGGGATGCCATTATACTGATATTTGCTAACAAACAGGATTTGCCTGATGGTATATACACATTTCTAATAAGTGATTCTTTACAGTTTCGATTCGTAATGATGTTCAATTAGTGGTTTGATTGTTTAGTTGTCAGTCATTTGATTGTCAATCAGTTTTTCCTATTAGCTTTATAGATATGGCTAAAACTGAAGTATGCTGTTTTGTTTTAAAGAATCAGACAGCTTGTAATAGGTTAAACAAATACTAAGACAGACTTCATAAGTTTCCATACCAAAAAAAACAATTTGGTTTCGATAATGAAGCCGTAGGCTGTAGAAGTCAAGTAAAAGGCGAAGTTAAACCAATTTTGCGATACTAACGAATCGGAACTAAAAGGAACTACCATTATGACATTGTAAAATTGTCTCTAATTTATGTAAAATTTGACTACTTGCAGCAATGAAACCCCATGAAATCCAGGAAAAACTAGGCTTAACTAGAATAAGAGATCGCAATTGGTATGTCCAACCATCATGTGCCACAACCGGCGATGGCCTACTTGAGGGTCTGACGTGGTTAACATCAAATCATAAATTATGAGAATCATAATCCAATCACAATCCTCTCCTACAACAAAGCATGTATTAATTCGCAGAGAAGCAAAATTCTATTCTATTTTTATTTATACAAAACTGCAAAAACCACAACAAAACGCAAGCGCATAGTGAAAAGCCCAATACTAAGAATAATCATGAGAGAACGTACGTAAATAAATAATTGCTAATGATTGATATAAACTATATATATATATATACGTATATATATATTTATAATGATTGTATATGCAAATTACAAAAAAAAGGAAACAAATTATATATAAAAATATATATATATATATATATAATCAAACAATATTCTCACTAGTAAAACAAAACAAAAAATAAACGAAGCAAAAGTAACAAACGAAAACTTATACAAAATAGAAATGGTAAAGCACAGGCATAAATCATATATATATGTATATGTATACATATATGTGTATAACTATTATTGAAACAGATCGATCTAGTGTTTAAGTGTAAGATCTTCTTGTAAATTATAAAGCAACAAAAGAATTATATATACATTAGATGATGATGATGATGATGATGATGATGATAATGATTATGAGACACATAAGCAATAAGTTGAAAGCTTGTTTATTGCAACTGTTATTTGACTTAGGACGAGATTGGAGATATGCCGAACCGAAGTCAAAGTCGGAGTCGTAAAATAAATAAATTGTAAATAAATAAATGTTCAATTTTTGAAGCGCAAAAAACGATAAACACCGATAATTTGAGAACAAAACTAAACAACCAGACTCCTCTTCTTCATAAAAAATATATACATAGATATATATAAAAAAAAAAAATAGTTACTTGTGCCTTCCCTCCCTAAAAAAACAAACAAAGAAATCTGATATCTATGTCTGTGTTGTTCAGATACTCCTGATACCATTTCCAAACGATATATACTATAACTCTATATATATATATAGTCGTCGCTTACATTTTGGAATCATTTAATTTTGCAACAAACAATTTTACTTTGTCTAGTGCGTTGTTTAATTTTGTTAAAACAAAAAATGAAAGAAGAAAAACTAAACAATAGATATGAAAAATATAGTTTGTAATCTCTATTATTTTCTTCTTCACCTCCTCCTCCTCCATTGTCCTCCAACCATCGACTGTTGTTTCGCCTTTCCCATGTCTAGTAAGGTAAATATGCCAAAATTTGAAGACCAACCACCTTTTGTGAGGAGGGGAAAATCGGTGGGTGGCGGTGTTGGTGGTTGCTGCAGTCTGTAAAACATTTCTGAATTTGATTTTGCTTAACAAGGCGTTCGATAATTGCCCTTTTCGCCCTTTGTCTCACTGTCAAAAATACGCGTCCCAAAACAATGTTCACGTGGAGGTGAGGGCATTTTGGCTTCTACCGCGAATGGAGGCTTAAAATATATATATATGTATGTGAAGTTGTGTATAATCCGGCAAAAAGTTATATTTGCTTAGTCTAGACATTCGCCATGTCAGAGACAGAAGCAAATTTCAAGAAATGGGTTTGATGGATAGTCAAAAAGTTAAGACCAGTCAACGGATAATAATTTTAACAAAGGGAACTAATTTAGTCTAATAACGTTTATTTCTCACAGGATGTTGCCAGCAAATAATGTTTCAAATTTGAAAAATTGCTTTTAATTTCTTTTTATCGATTCTATGAATCATTTACTATAGCTCTAACAGCACAGATCGGACTCAGTTCTCATTCTTACGCTATATTCTGGTCTTCTAATTACCTTTTCTTTCTACAATGTTCAGTTGCTATTTCAGAAAATCGAATTTAAAGTCATTAAAACTTTGAAAATTTCTCAAAAGGGCCGTTTGGAAAGTAATGGCGAGTTTATCACAGGAAAAGTGTCCACTTCGATTTACTTGAATAAAAGAAAAATTTAATTTTAAACGTTTTAGAGTATTTCAAGGTGATCAAAAGTTATTTTTTCTCTTTTTTTTTGCCTTTTTTTAGTAAGTTAGCTGTTTTTTGAAGAGAAGGGCTAAAAAAACAAAATCAAAGTTCAAAATGGGCTTAAAACCCAAAGGTACTCATTTGAACAAAGTATATGAATGATTTTTAAATTTATTTAATATTTCAAAAAGGCTTGAACTGGTCTTTAAAATCATGGGTATTCGACTGTTGAAGATAAATTAATGGTTTTTGTTTTGTTTCAATATTTTGAAAAGGCTTAAACTGCGATTCCATGGAAATAAAGTTTATTTGCTGAACATGATTGAAAAGACGAAATTTCTAAGAATAAAACCAAAAATCGATAAGTCAAATGATTTCAATTAAGTTATTAATGAATCATTTTATTGGGCTAGAGATTTAAATAGTTTTCTTAGCTGATTTCTAGAGTTTAGTTAATATTTAGGATACAGAAAGTTAGAGGCTTTAAAAGGAAAACTATTAGACTTCTTTGTACGTTTTAGATAATGATGGTTAACTTTAAACTTTTATAAGTTAAAATATTTAAACAAGGTTGACATTTGAAAGTATCTAAAAACAGAAAGTGGTTGTTTATATTTCAAAGATACATTGAATTATGACATTTTGCTAATATTTAGATGGAAACATTAACTAAAATAGCTCTAAAGAGTAGCCCTTCAAAAGGTTATTTAACTAACGAAATTTTAGAACAGAAATGCCTATACACAACTTTTTAAAGAGCTGACTAGATAGAGAGATAAAGAGAGAGAGAGAGAGAGGAGAGAGAAGAGAGATTGTTGCATGAAATTTTCAACGTATCAAAGGGTTTCTCTCACACCATAGAGCGGAGCTGTTGATGAATAGAGCGAATTTTGATTGATTAAATAAAGTGCACTGCACTTGATATCAACGGACTTCCTCCCACTTATACACTGTACTCTCTACCCATACATACATATACATATACATAGATACACATAGCTAGATGCGTGTGTGTGTGTGTGTGTGGATTGTGGATTGGTAAGGCAAAGCGAAATGTCGCTCGTTCAAATGTCAAGAACCAACCCTCTCGTCTCTCGTCTATATCCATCTCGTTTGCCATATGCCATCTCCCTTGTGCGCATGGGCTACAATTGCTTCTGCTGGCGGACATTTTTGATGCACGGATATTACAGGATAACGTTGCTCTCGCTCATTTGCTCCTCCCACAACGCGCTTGGGCGTGGCCAAAGTGGAAAGTAAGGCAATGGCAAAGCGCTTTGACTTTTGCATTTGTAAAACTTCTGCTAGCTGATGCTGCCTCTGCCCCTATCCCCCTCCCGTTCCAATGGTTTTCTCGCCATCTCGCTCAGAGCGAGTGAGGCAGAGCCAGAGAGAGAGAAAGAGAGAGACCGAGACCGAGACAGAGACGGAATTTGGACACGGGCTGCGGCTTGGTAGGAGCCTGACTGTTGTGCTCCGACATCTCATTTGTTACAAAGTTAATGTTGGCGTATTAAGCACAGCAAAAGCCTCAACAACAAAAACCTCCTTTCCCCCCACTCCGGCCTGCCTCCCTGCCTCCCTCCCTGCATCGACAACCACGAAGGATGAGAAGAAAATTTTTATCGATTATTGGATTTGTGGGCTTTGGGGCCAAAGAGCTTGGATTTGTTTATTTAGTCTAATGCGGAGACAATAATGATGTCATGTTCTTCGTTGCCCATTGGAATGAAGTTGTTGTTCCATAAAGTAAATATTCACTTTTTTTCCCCTCAAATTATTAATACATTTTTCATAAACATCACACTAATCCTTTCAATGGAAATAGATGAGAATGCAAGAAATTTCAAAGAAAAAATTATATTTCCTACATAGAACAATTGATTCACAAAGGGGCCACATTTAGGTCATATTCAACTCTCCTCTATGGGGATTTTACTTTAGAATCAACTGAATGGAAATACTATTAAGTCAGAAGAAGATTAAGAAATTGTTTCTTTGATATTTTAGGATTGCCTTACATTTGGGATATATTTTTGTAAATCAAAAGTTCTTTTTATTTATATCATTTTCATTCAATAGGCTTAAATACTTTAGTTCTTTGTTTTGCATAATTCGAATCAAAGCAATTCGAATCGAAATTAAAATCTTTGTGCTACTTTTACTTGCAAAATAAAAATATATATCAAAAATTTCCAACTTAAATAAGAAATTTTAGGTAAAATGACAAATTCTAGGTTTGGAATGACCTTTTAAAAGAGGAAGTGAAAAATTGTGTTTGTTTCTAGATGTATTACCAACAAACCTCAACGTCGCCTTACGCTTACTTATTCAAAACTACTTTTGTCCTTTTATAAGCTATATCCCATCATATTTAAGTCGTCTGACATATTACCCATTTGTTCTCAAGCCGCAACTATTCTTGAAGAGTCGCTTATGATTTCCTGTTTTAATCAGTTTCGAGTCATAATAGAGTTAAAATTTTTGAATCATAAGCGACTTATTTTTGATACATATTTCCATTCATACGAGACCCTTTTTTGAGTTCAGTATGTAAAATATTTTTGAAAAAAAATTCTTCTATTACTTCAACTACTATATTCTTTTAGATTAAATGATTGAATCAATCGGCTCATAACAAATTTTGGAATTTCTGGCATTACTGCTGAAACATAGAACAGGCCTCTGAGTTTGTTGTTTAATATTTAATTATAATAAACTATTTAATTCATTGTCCTGGAGCTGGCAAACCAAAGAACTAATATAAATCAAAAAGATCGCCAAAAAAGAAGAACTAAATTGTTCAACGATTTGTTTATAAAATTCCGTTGAGATTTTATATATATAATTTTTGAAATAATTGCATTCAAATCGATTTCAAAAACTTTTTTTGGACGTGTCCTGGCAAAAGCCGTGCGCATTGGCTGCTTGGTTAGTAGTTAGTTGTTAAGAAGGTTAAAAAAATGCTCGATAGTTAACACCTTTCCCTGACCAAGATCCTGCGCATGTTCCTGGTCAGTTCATTAACTACGATATCGATTGAATACAGAACCAACTTAAATCATTTAAAACTTATCTTTAATACAAGTTAATGAAACTTCAGAACTGACAGATAGTAAATAAATGTAAAAAATATAAACTTTTGCGTAGTCACCGATTTTCCTGTCTATAGATAATAAAAAACTGCCTTAAATTACCTTTTTCTAGGATATGAAGATATTGGTAATAATATTAAGACATTGTCTATGATAATGTTAAAGTTTTTATTAATTTTTCATTGCATTTCTAATCTTAAATTAATCCATAATTGAATATTCAAGAAATCGAAACAAAATTTGTCTAAGCTCTTAGAAAAACTTCTAATAAAGAACAGAGAATTTGTCCAAAATATACTTCATTTCGCTTGATATCGTTTGCCGATTTTTAAAAGTTTTTAAACAATTATATTTCTACAATTTTTAATTTAAACCAAAGAACTTTCTTTGGATGTTTTGGTCTATTTGGTTGCTAGTTTGATATTCCTTGACTTGAAATGTTTTTCCATTTGATAAAATTATGAAAATTTCTCGAATAATTCAGGGCAAAAATTTGTTGACAATTTTCAGTATGGCTCGCAATGGTCCTAATGGTTTCTTACCAATGACGTAAGCTCTCTGAACCATGTCTGGATGGGAGTTCAACCAAAATATTTGTGCTCCATTATTATTATTTGGCACATAAATTTGGGATAATTTATGCTAAAGTTAAACCTGCCAGTCCTTCAATTCAATTACAGTTAACTAGACAGTATAAAAGAGGATGGTGAAAGTTTTGGGGTGGGGCAAGGCAGGGCATGACGTGGCCTCTGCTTTCTGCAGCAGGCAGAGGAGGCAGCGAGGCAACATCACAAAAAGGTATTACAAAACAAAAACAAAATGTCAAAACCCAAGACGATTATGTGAGCGCAAGAGCCGCGCAGCTGCGTCACTGCTGAATGGTTTATGGGTGGGGGGTGGGGGGCAGGGGAGTTCACCATTTCTATAGCCATGATGGCGTCCTGGCGTCCTCTGTATATGTGCGCAGAGAGCGCAGCAGTCGGGCTGGGTGTTTATTGGAGATTGCCATTGCGGCTTGGCAAGAAGAACTACGTCGTACTACATACTACTAGCTAGAGCCGCAGCATCAGCTCCGGCTCCGGCTCCTCTTCTCTTCTCTGGCAACAGCAGCAGCAGCAGCGGCATAGCGTAGCATCAAGAAGGAACGAATCAAAGCAAGCCAACAAGCAAATGCGCCACCAGAGTTGCCACTAAAAGTCTTCGGTCTCGGCGAGTGAGTGGGCTGCGGGTGCGGTTATCCTTGTTGCTGCTGTTGCTGTTCGATGCTCGCCTGCTCTCTGCTCTTATTGCTCTTGGTGGGTGCAAATGGTGGGAGGTTGGCTGATGCCTGCTGGTGGCTGGTGGTGTGTGTGTGTGTGTGTGTGTGTGCTTTTTGTTCTGCCCGCCCCTTGCCCACAATACCACCCACTCATCCGACCATGGATTATATTCTACAGATTTTTTTTCTATTTCGGGGTTGGCTGGTTGGTTGCCGTGCCATGCCATGCCGTGCCGTGCCGGGATGACTGCTGCTGCCTGGCTGCTGCAGTGGACACAACATCACTGTTTAGCCTTCTGTCATGGTTTTATGATAAATCTGAAATCGTACATCGAGACGTTAACATCATCATCATTCCCGCCGCAACATTGCCGTCGGATCCGGTCGAGTCAAAAATTTCATTGCCGTCGCCCAATACCCAACTTAAACGAAAAAAAAAAATAAAATAAATCAAATTCCAATTAATTAATTAAAGTGTGGAATGGAAATTTAATTAACAAATTTTATGCAACAAAAATCAACATGAATAAAGAGGAAAATCTTTCGGATACGCGTCCAGCATCGCAAGGTAAAATCTATGTCAAATCCAAAAGAAAAATGAATTTTCATATAAAAGTGTAATGCGATAATTGTGACTGGAAAAAAACCAAAAACGTTAAAAAAAAAATGCTGCCACGTCCTTCCTGAAGGCAATTGTTTGTGTAATTTACAATTTAATTTATGCTTATGACCACAAAATCTTTTCTTTCTTAAGTGATGGGAAAAAAAAGGGTTGCGAAATGAAGTCCTTTTCATGCCCTTTTAAGCTAATTGAAGTAATGTGAAAATTAAATGTGAATAAGTGCAAATTTTATCTTTGTATTAGGACCGACTCAAAAAAAGAGCTAACTTAGAAAGAGAAGTGATCTACAATTAATTCGATTTGTTTTAGTTTTCTATATCGAACTATCTAATATGAAGTTCCATTTTAAATAGTAATAGAGGATTCCCCTCCTAACTATGGGAAACATATAGTAGATCGTAAATTTTTAAAGCTTGTCATTAAGTGTTTTAGTTTTCAAACTAAAAAAACTGTTTCAAACTCGCGTTTAGCTTTCTAATGATTAGATATTTTAAAAATGTCCGTCTTAGTTTTTTAAACTCCAAAGACCAAAAAGAATTTTAAGAGTGAAACGTAGAAAAAGAAAGATGGAAACAATACAACTTAAAACAAACTCGCATAAAACAAAAATTTATAATAAATTTGTAACAACAATTTGATCAAGTCAAGGACGAACTATCGAATATCGTCTTCTTTAATATTTTCGAAATTTACTAACTGTTGATGGTATGACAAAAACACATTAAAATAATTATTTTGGAAATATCTGCTGAAAAATAAATAAATGAAATTTAATGCACTTTACAAATCTGCCGCCATAAGCCATGGGCGTGGCCAGGTATGAGCATGAAAGGGGCCCTTAAATTTGAGTATAACTTGCAAATTGGCCCCTTCTAAATGACAGCTACCCCAACCTAAATGGGATTCTATGTAGAAATATTTTTGTCCTTCTTGCACTAGAAATTCAAAACTGAGTTCATATTAAATTATAGATTGTAAGATCAATTAATCAGTCAATGTATTTTTGTTAGCATAGATTGAGCTTTTTAACTCTTGTTTTGTCTTGCTTTCCTACGCTCTTCTGATCTCTTTTACATACATATGTAAATAGCAAAAGTTCTCTTCTGCTTTTTCTACCAAACAAGAGAGATGACTGCGTCAGGGCATGCAACGGTAAATGCATTTGTCCAATAAGCAAGCGCCAGTCTTGTGGCCAGTTATTTTCGCCTGGATTTTTCCTCTAACTATGTATATCGGTCAGCGAGAATACATTGTTCTGCTAGCCAAATCTCTGCTTAAACCAAGTCAAATCTCTTTTGACTTTAAGTAGAATCTATTCTAAAGTCTATTAAACAGGATGTGAAATTAAGTCTGCGCTTTGAATTTTAATAAATCTGTTAAAAATAGAATTAGAAGGTAGACAACAATATCCTTGATCAGTCAATAATATTTAAGATGATTACCAACATTGAATAAATAAATTAATTAATAACAACAATTTAAACAAACAAATCACATAGTATATTCTCTATTTTCTGAATTTGCTACATTCCAATTAAATAAACTTTGAAAAAATTAAATAAATGCTTTGCGTTGGCAATGCCCCAAAAAGTAGGCAACGTTTTCTTTGATTCTCTTCCATGTATCAACTCTATCATAATAAGTTTCTTATGAAGAATTCTATGATCATTGGCAATTCATTTATGCATTGTTTTTAATCATAAGTAGTAACTAGTTGCAATAATCATTGTCTTTATCTATTTTTTCTTTAATTTTATAAAGTTACGAGCCATTAAAGAGAAAAATATCTCACCGGTTGGGCATTAAGATATAGTTTGACCATAATATCAATAGTGACTCTTCTTCTAGACTTCATATTCATAAAGATTTACAATTTTGCAACTCTTATGTTACACTTCAGACAAAGAAAACAGCTCCTCCCTTTGGTAGTAATCCAAGCGGTTAGCTCCGAAAAGGAAGCCCAAAAAACCACATTTTCTTATTACAAATTACAAATGTAAATAGAAACAATTGAAATTAACTTGTAAGCGAACATGTTTTGGCCCTCCATTTTTGCCTTGCCCTAATGGAATGCACGAATGAATCATGGCCAAAGCAAAGCAAAAAAGAAATCAAATCAAATTCAATTTATGATAATCACAAAATTGAATTACCCTCTACGAGTCAATGGAACGGGGCGAAGGATGGGTGGGTGGGTGGGGGGTGGGGTAGCTAGCGAGAAATGTCCAAAAAATCATAATACAAATTGGAAACGGGGGTTGGGTCCTTTTGGCCTTTAACACTTTAGTAGAAGGATGCGATGAATATAATAAGAAGGATACACGCTAAAGTGAATCTCAACGAGGCCATCAAAATTAACACAAAGAAAGGCTGGAGAGGAAAGCAAGGAAAATGCAAGCATATGATGCTAATCCTCTGGCTTTAGACCGCAGTGGCAGTTGGCTGGCGGCTGGTTGCTCGGCCGAAAGTGGCGAAAGTAACAAATGTGTCCTCGTCCTGAGGGTTAGGTTAAGTGCATCAAAAAATCAGAAAAGGAAACTACAATCAAATTAGGGTGTGTGCGTGTGTGTGTGTGTGTGTGGATGGATGATGGCAAAACAATTGTCCCTTGAGGCAAATTTTGAGCACAGATTGGGCACGACGAGTCGAAAGGCCAGAGAGAACCAGAGAGCCGTTTGGCTTAATAGCACCCTAATTGAATGTGTAAATATATTTGCGGATTACACGCACACACAGGATAAGATCAGCAGGTCCTGCAAACCCCAACCCCCCCTCTTCACCCTCTCCTGCTCAATGACAAATTGAAATTTAATTTATATCAACTGGCATAAGTGATTTTTTATTTATTTGATTCACAGAAATGGCCAGTTCTCCTCCTCCTCCTCCTGCTGCTGTACGGCATTGTTATAGTCCGCCGCCGGCTGTGCCGCCTATGCCAACCCATGGACAAGCTCCGACACCGGCCACGGTACCACCACCTCCGCCTCCTCCTGCTCCCGGTAGGCTCTTGACTTGGAATCATAGTGCTGCTGCTGCAGCTGCAGCCGCCGCAGCTGCCGCTGTGGCAGTGGCCTCTAATCATCAGCATCAACAACAACAACAACAGCAACAGCAGCAACAACAGCAGCAGCAATCCTTAGCCAACGAGCAATCCTCGTTGCCACGCCTCAAGGGCCAGAATCTGGGACTCATTTGTGTGGTCTGCGGCGACACTAGCTCCGGCAAGCACTATGGCATTTTGGCCTGCAATGGTTGCTCCGGCTTCTTTAAGCGTAGTGTCCGACGCAAACTCATTTATCGGTAAGTGCCATAAAAACCGGAAAGTTGCAACATTTGTTGAAAAAAAAAAAACACACACACACACACAAAGTGGGCGGCGGCATTAAGGGGGGTTGGTTGTTGTTGGTCTGTGCCCCGAAGACTGTCTGACGGATTACAAAACGCTTTCAAATCCATTTGCAATTATTCAAATCTCCGGGATTTGAGAGTCAACTTTTGAATGCCCATATTTGCCGTTGGCGTTGACTTTAAGAGACGACAAAATCCATCCATTCCAGGATATGGGCAGAATGGAGGCATCATGTGCATACCAGCTACGTTTACTTTTCGCTGTTTTTTTTTTTGCGTTTCCTTTTGCTGTTTGTTGAGCTTAAAATGTAATTGAATTTAAAGTGAGGATTTTCGTCTAAAGTTTGCTTTTATTTTTCAACATTTTTTTTTAAGGGAGGTAAATGAAATTGCCCATACTCGGGTGATGCTGAAACAGTTTGGGAATTATTAGACATAAAATGGGCAAAATACTTAGAAGAGACTAACAATCGGTATTGAGATCTACTTGGAAAAGATAGAATGAGTTTAGCTAAGATCTTTTGCTTTTCTCTGTAAAAATTGAAAACTTGTTTGTGACTTTGTTTGTGACCTGTGACTATATGGAAGTTTGAATTTATTTAGGAGACAGTGCCCGGTTGTGGACCGGTTCTGCCATACGTTGTCATCCAATTTTTTCGCTGATATTAGTCTGTATAAAAATACCGCATATATTTATACGAGCCATTGAATTGGCTAACTAATATCACTATACTTTCCTTTGCGAAAAAGTTGCATAATTAAACCACCTTTCCAATGATATATTCAGTTTCAAATTTGGTCAAGCTGTCTACTAGTGGACACTCAAAAAAACTCTAAGATCTTTTTGTGTTTTCTTGAATCTAAAAACGTTTTAAGACTCTAGCCCTAATAATTGTTAAAAGTCGGAAAATCCAACAAAAACTGAAATGGAAATCCTATAACTTTGAAGACACTTAATGTATGTAAAACTCTTCAATTATGATAACTATATTCGATACTTCAATCATCAGCTTACTTAAAGGGAAATCTGAGTCCGCTCTTTATCCTTAGGTTGAATGGTTACATTATCTTTCAGTTCTTAAGCCCATTGTTATCTAATTTTTCACTCCAATACACAAAGTTTCTCTCAAAATTTGAATATTAAGTCATCAAATTATAGTTAGAAACTTTTGGCTTGGAAATGCTCCAAAAGAGACTCAGTTGACCGCTAGGTGAGCTAAAGTGCCAGTGAAGTGATTTTAAGAAGTTTTTGTCTTTTCACTTAGTGCAAGAATAATTAATCTTTTTTGTTATTTTAAAGGCGATTCATCTGTAAATCATTTGATTAGATGATCAGTTTTATATGTAAGAATAGCCAATTAAAGGAATTAAACTCTAGATGAAGCAAAAAAAATTCAGGTTAAAGGATAACACTTGAAGACTTTCTTTAATTCTCTATTATCCAAAGAAAAAGAAATTGTTAACTCCTAAACAATCTTTAAATAGATTTTTGATTCATACGACAGATTTGTACTATGAACAAACATAAAAATTTGTATTCCTCTAACATAACCCAAACCCAAACTTATGACAATTCTTGAACCTGCAACATAAAATTCCAATAAAACTTTTTTTTTTTTTTTTGGAAATTTCCAATTATCACAAAATTAGAAAGAAAAAGTCCCAATCAAGACGCAACTTTCAATAGGTTTTTCTGACAGTCAACAAATAAAATTATGATACAGTAAATTCCTTTCCCCTGCCCCCTGCCGCTAACTGTCTCTCTCACTCTCTCTCTTTTTGGTTGGTGTCTGCCGCGGTAAATCACAAATGTCGAAATCTCTATATCCTTTGCCATTCCCATGAGATTGATGTGGAGGGCTTAAGCGCAAAACACTTGGCCAAATGTGACCTGCCCGGAACACACACAGACACCGAAACCGAAAACCCAGCCCACATTCTAAGCAGACTAAGCCAAAGTCAAAAAAGGAAAAGCAAAAACGAAAAAAGAGAAAAGAGGGCGGCGGCGGCGGCGGTGGCCTTCAATAAAATAGAGCAGAGTAACGATTTCCCCTGTTGAGCCCTGAATCCTGAGCCCTCAGCCCTGAGGATGACTCGTCGAGGGCTACATTCCATCCAGAGGGGGAAGGGAGAAGGGAGAAGGGAGAAGGGAGAAGGGAGAAGGGAGGATAATAAGACTAGTGTATATTTTCGCCGACGTGACTTGATTCTGCAATAGCCACCCAATAGAGTCCATGCAAGGACAAAGGAATTCGGTTTCTATCATCCTGGAATCTGGAATATGGTTGAGTATTTGTCCCTGGTGGTCAGATTTAATCGGTTTCAATTAGAATCAATTGCTTTCAATCAGAGTTTTGGCTTATAAAGTCCAAAAATCTCAAGGGTCGATATTATACACAGATGAAAATCTTTGAAAGATGAAAAATTTAGGTAAATATAATCTAAACAACTTTCAAGATCATAACTTATCCAAGTATATTTGATAAGGAAGGAATTGGAATGGGATTCAAAGAATGTTACAACGGATTTCGAGTAAATAATTCAAGTAGAACGAGATATTTTTGGATGGGTCTTCTAAATATAAAGAATAAGCATAAGAAAAATAGTTTTCTAGATTACAACTGGAAGAATGAGATACTTTTTAAATAAGGATTGTCGTTTTTGAAATCTATTTAACAGATCAAATTGTAGATCTCCTTGAGATTTTAAAGGATATTAAAAATATTAATGATAATTGGCCTTAAAATCGTAAATCTTAACTTGTTTCGAAGTCTACATCAGTAGACAGTATATAATAGTTCTTGATTTTAATAAGCTCTCTTAATCTTATTCCAATAATATTAATATCGAAACCGAATACCAGTGCTTTGAGGAGTTAAATAATAAATTGTTTCTAGAAATCTCGTAAAAACGCAATTCAATTGTTCCTTAATTAGTTAATTAGTTTAATTAAGGCCTCATTTACATGGCTTGGGTAAAAGTTCAATCTTTTTCTTTTAGACCCTAGCAGGAAGTTTCATAAATTT
The DNA here is from genome assembly GCA_024703675.1 of Drosophila nebulosa. Classification (NCBI taxonomy): domain Eukaryota; kingdom Metazoa; phylum Arthropoda; class Insecta; order Diptera; family Drosophilidae; genus Drosophila; species Drosophila nebulosa. The sequence goes on along the minus strand of CM045725.1, from coordinate 5,813,148 downwards.
CTTGTAGACAAACAAATCTCTTAGTTTTTGAGCGATTTCATCTAAATTTCTTATTTAAGCTTCTTCCTGCTGTCGTCAAATCCAGCCCGATCGACAAAAACCAGAAAATATATTAAAGATTTAAACACAGTTTTCTGATTTAATAATTAAGAGCTGCAAGTGGAAGTAAGTTTTTATTTCGATGTGATAAAACCGAATTTTTCACATAAATCCAAAAAAAAAAGATTTGAACTTTCGCTTTTAAGTTTTTGAGATTTTGCAAAAGATTTCTCCAAGAATCAAGTTGGATCTTATACATATCATTCCCCTTTCTTCTTCCATTTCTTTTAAAGCGATTCTACTTTGGAGACATTATTTGAGGAGTCTGTTTATGGCTTGATTTTAAAAGTGAAATTTGTAGAAATTTCTTAAAATAAACTCCAACAATTTAGGAAGTTGGACTTTCTTTGAAGGGTCTGACAATTTTCTTTAATTTCGATTCCTATATTACTCGAAAGAGTTAGAGTTCCCATTTGTTTAGTTAGAGTATAGGAACTTGGCATTTACGTGATTTGTTTTTTAGAAAACAAACCTAAAACATTTGCATATTTTTTTTTTCTTTGGAGATAAGTGTGTGTATCTCAAAGATACATTTAGTTAAGTGCTTAGCCAAAGGGCACACTATATAAAATGGTCTCCATTTTGGTTATTCTTCTTTTCGGGTTTTTGGTTTGAAAAACATTTGCCATTTTGTGCTTTGAATTTTGCCCCACACACACACAGAGAGAGAGAGAAAGAGAGAGAAAGAGAGAGAGCTTTAAGTGTGAAAGGGCGTACCAGACAAGGATGCGGATGTGGATGTGGATGTGGATGGAGATGGGAATGGGGATGACTACAATCATTAAGGCTGAAGTGATTTTAGTTGGGCTGGTGGTGGTGCAGACGACGACGATGCCACTCAGTCGTGATTGTGATTTGATTAAAATGCCACAAGTGCACAGTGCACCAGAACCAGCAACAGAACCAACAGGAGCCACAGACAGGACAAAGAGAGAGCAAGATTTTAGCATCGCTTCTTCTTTCTCGAATTGGTATTGAAGTGCTTTGGTTTGCTTTGTTGCTGCCATTCCGCTTCGTAGGATTTGACAAATGTTGCAATTTTTGATATACAGCAAATCTTATTAGGACTAACTTCATTATAGACAGAGACTACTGCATTGTCAATTGTTCAATTCTTCAATTCTTTGATTCTAATTTTAGCTGCCAGGCGGGCACTGGACGCTGCATTGTGGACAAGGCCCATAGGAATCAATGCCAGGCCTGCAGGCTCAAGAAGTGCCTTCAAATGGGAATGAATAAGGATGGTAAGAGAAACAGTTTCCTCCCCCCCCCCCCCCTCCCCCTCTTTCCACTCATTATCATAATCATATTCGCTCTAATGAAGTGAAACCTGTTTAATTGGTCCAGTACTTAAGGCCAAAACCTCAAAAGCTTCAAGTACACGTGCCGATTTCATTATGAATATGTATGTATCTAACCTCTTTTTGTGTGTGTGTGTGTGTGTGTATGGGTAACCCCTTTCCCATGAATGAGCAACAACCGAAATGATGCCCCTGGAACTGCCCCCGTCTCTTCCTCTGGCGTGGTGGTTGCTCACCTTCTTATTGGGAGGGGGATTCTGCCCTTTATTTACATATTGCTCAACCAATTGATTTGTTACCTGCTGCTTGTTGTCTCTGACAGATTCTTTTGTCTTTCCATTTGCCACTTGAATGGGCAGCAATTGTTTTTGATTTCAAGAAAATGTTGTTCACTTTCTACTACTGTGATTGATGAGAAAACAATAGTTAAGAAATTTCTATAAGCATATAAAGTTTCTCTGTTTTAACAATCAGTTGATACCCTTTAAACATACATAGCTTAAAAGGGTATATTAAAATGACCGAAATGTAGCCTTAATGACCCCATTAAGCATATTTATTCTCGATCAGCATCAACAATCGAGTCGATAAAGTTAAGTCAGTCTGTGTAAACATCAAGATCTCACTATATGTATATCTATAGGCGCAGGAGTAACCAAATTCGGTATATGGATTGTTTTCCGAATTTAGGATATGTATACTCTAAAATTTTCAGCGTACTTTTGTTCACTTTATTCATCTTGCAGTTGAACCATTTTGAATGCATTCATGCGAATCTCTAATAAGAAAATTGTATTCTCTCGAAATGTTTTTTTTTTTCAAATTGGCCTAGACTCTAGACTTACCAACCTCAAAGACCAATAATCCGATTGATTTGAAATTTATTTATTTACTATGCAATGGACTTTAATATTTTCGATCAATTGTCACTTAGAATTCTTTAGAAAACAACAAAAAACAAAAAAAACAAATTTAAGCAACTAAAAAACTTTGATTTTTCTAAAATCTATGCCATTTTGAAAAGTTTTAACACATATTTTCAAAATACTAGTCTATTAAATGGAAAAATGTTGTAGTTTAATGGTGAAAGTTTTGAATGAAATCGCAATCCACAGCTGTGGAGGAACATTTTTTTGTTGAAGCGCATAGTTCGTTTATATCTCAAAGGTAAAAGGGAAAAAGAGATAAGAAAAAATAATATAGTTTAAAATTCTACTTTACTGTGGTAGAAATTTCAAAATATCTTTAAAATATGCACAAATTTTCAAAGCTCACAATTATTTTATCATTTTAAGTTACTGTTCAGATATTTTTAGTTTTTAGTTTGAAAATAACCCAAACTTTAAAGACTTTCTCATACTTATGCTATTATCTTATTAGCTGTTCGGATTAATTGTTAGTCATTCTTTGCTAGTTCAAATGCATAAAACAGAATAAAACTAAATTTTCCGAAAGCCATTTATTTAGCCACAAGGATGATTTTTTGGGAACTTCCTGTGGCGCTTTCATTGTAATTAGCACTTGCTAACAATTTCAACCCTGCCAAATAAAGTTTTTGGCCAAGTCTCAGCACTTCATTATCTATAAATTATGCCAAGCATATGCAAAAAAAAAAAAAAGCCACAAAATGGATCGCTGGGAATTGGTGAGAATAACGCAAAATTGCATAAACAAATGGGAAAACAATTTGTGGGCGTGATACATGAGGCGGCAATGGCACGTGACCACAAAACCAATTTACCATGAATGAGTGTGTTGGGGTAGGGGGAAAGTCGTCGAGTTATGTGAGGCTAGAGAGATTTTATACCTGTGAGGCATCAACGCTCAATTTCGTCACTGTGACATTTCCTCATTATGGGCACACACACACAAATCTTGCGGGATGGAATGGAATGGAATGAATTAAGGCGTGGTTTTAGCCGCTCTATGAGATTTTTGCATTTGTTTTCCAATTACAGCGGTGCAAAATGAGCGACAGCCACGAAACACAGCCACTATAAGGCCGGAAACACTGCGGGAGATGGAACACGGTCGAGCCCTGAGAGAGGCAGCGGTTGCTGTTGGTGTTTTCGGGTAAGTTGTGTGCGTCATTTGCATGGCCTTGGTCCAGTGAACACACACACACACACACACACACACACAGGACCCACACTCTCATCCAGTTAGTATATATGTATGTATGTATAAAAACTTTCATCAATTTGCAGACCTCCCGTGCTACTATCGCCGCCCTGTTATGGCTCTGGTCTGTTGCCTCCACCCTGTGAGTGCCCATAGATCCTTGGATCATGTGAAAATGTTTCAACTCGCTTGTTCTTTGTTGTAGCTTTGGGCAGTCTGCCCACAGGACGTCTGTTGCACCACCAACATCTTGGCTCCTCAATGCATATGAATCATGCGAGCAGCTTTCCCATGTTCAATGCTGCAGCTGCCGCCAAGGAGCAGGCTGCCTATGGCATGTCAGCCATATCCATGGAGCAGGTTTCACATTCAACCAATTCGAGAAGTAGCAATCATTCCATAGATCCCAGTTCCCCGGTACCGGCAGAGACCACACCCAATGAGAAGACAAATAATCCAAGTGGCAGCATTTCATCCATCAGCTCATCCAGTCCCACCATGGAAAATGATAATGATGGTAAATAGTTGAACTGAGTTCAGATGATTTTATTCTAGAAATTATTATTTCAGATGACTCCATTGATGTGACCAATGATGAGGAGCCACATACGGGCGGCAGTAGATCAACGGATTCTGCTTTCATAATGCCTCAATTCATGTCACCCAATCTCTATGCCCATCAACATGAGACGGTTTACGAGACAAGTGCCAGATTACTCTTCATGGCTGTCAAATGGGCCAAGAATTTGCCCAGTTTTGCGCGTCTATCCTTTCGTGATCAGGTAAACTATGACACGGCATCATTTGGGATAGTTTGTTTTACTTTTCCATCTTTGCTCAAAAGGTGATTTTACTCGAAGAGTCCTGGTCGGAGTTGTTTCTCTTGAATGCCATACAATGGTGTATACCCTTGGATCCCACTGGCTGTGCTCTGTTCTCGGTGGCTGAGCATTGCAATAACTTGGAGAATAATAATAACGCCAATGGCGAAACATGCGTCACCAAGGAAGAGGTAAGTGTTACCCACATGGAAACTAAATGGCTTCTAATGCCAACTTGTCTTCCTCTCTCAGTTGGCAGCCGATGTGCGAACACTTCACGAGATTTTCTGCAAATACAAGGCTGTGCTGGTCGATCCAGCTGAATTCGCCTGCCTCAAGGCAATTGTCCTCTTTAGACCCGAAACGCGTGGCCTGAAGGATCCAGCGCAAATTGAGAATCTTCAAGATCAAGCTCATGTAAGTTCTATAGATCACTCGAAGCATTTTCCATGCTCACACATCTTGAATCTTTTAGGTCATGTTATCGCAGCACACAAAAACCCAATTTGCGGCGCAAATTGCTCGATTTGGCCGACTTCTGCTAATGTTGCCATTATTGCGAATGATCAATTCACACAAGATTGAATCGATTTACTTTCAGCGCACTATAGGCAACACGCCCATGGAGAAGGTGCTCTGCGATATGTATAAGAACTAGGACAAATGGTTCATTATGTGGCCTAAGTTGTAATGTAATTTAAATAAATATGTTTTTGTGTCTTGAATGTTAAATCAATAAGGCGAAATTATTGAATATTTTTGGCCTAGATTCGAGACTCTAACAGGCTAGTAACATGGGCTAGTAACAGGGTTTGATAGCCAAATAATTCAAATTAAGAAGTTTATTTATAATGCTACCCAAAGTAGATTCTTCCAGTAAGATAAATTGGATTAGGAATTAGGTGTTAATTCATCCGCTTTGTGTTCAAATTTTGCGCCCAACAAGTGAGCGCCCTCTAGCATTGCTGATAATGCGCCCTCTAGTATTGCAAACTGGCGCCCTCTATCTATTTTAGCCTGACGCCCTCTTGTGTTAGTTAGTAATAGAAATTTTAAAAACAAAAACGTTACGACAGGACATGGCAAGGACTGCGCATTCCTTCAGTAGCTTTTCTCGCTTCAACGGCAACGGACACGCTCTCGCTTGCACATTATTGCTTACTTTCGCCTCTTTTGCTCTCTCGCCACTTTCCGCCGCACGCCATTAACCACCACAAAACAGAACAGTGTAGCAAGGAAGCAACCGCAACAAAACTTAAATCCACATACCAATACATAAATAACAGGATTAGTGAAAAAAAAAACACAAGGAAAATGTGAAAATTTTTGAAAACAGTAGCCTCAAAACAGGCGCAACTCTTTTACGCTTTTTACTGATTTATACGTTTTGTATTCGATTATAATTTGCATAAAAAACGAATATTGAATATCGAAAACGGAACTACATATTACATGTGTATTTGCCAATCAACATAAAAAAGTGCTAAAGACATTTGCCAAGAGAAAGGAAAAAAAAATACAAATAAAAATGAAAATAAAACTGAAGACCGGGGGAGTGGAAAACACTTGACATAAAAAAAATTCACAGTTACGTAGAGGATTTACAACCAAAAGCAAAGCAAAGGGGGGGCCGGGAGTATACAGCAAAAAAAAAGCAACACAGACAGTCTCTCATACACACACACACACACAGCGGCAGTCCTTGAAGCATCGTTAGGGCCAAAAGCATCTCAACTTTCAACCCCCAACATTGGGTGTGCGCCTGCAACATAACGAAACAGAAGCCAGGGGGACTGGGGGCAGAGACAAACGAACGAACGAACGAAAAATCGTCAACAAAAAATAAACAAACGCTGTCTGTGCACCGTTATGTATACGTATACGTAATTTCCCGTTAGCCTGTACGATACTGTGTGCTTGTGCCTGTGCCTGTGACTGTGTAAGTTCGTTCATGTCGTCGTAAAAGCGAGCGTTTGGCATTTGCGAATAAGGTAATTTCGCATAGAGAAAAAAAAACAAGAAAACTATTGTGCGCCCCACTGTCATAAATGGGATTTTCTTATCAGCGCTAAGTGCGCCCACGGGATACGTTGGGCATTGTGATACTAAAGAAAAGTTACAACAATTCCTCTTTGCAGTCTATTGTCAGGCACCAACAACAATACAATCCGTCCATTTATTATCAAGAAGGGAAAACGTCAAAATGTTTGGCTCCAAGTTACGCTCCTGGATGGAGACGCATATTGGGCGTACTCGTAAAAAGGGGAACAAGCATAAGCAAGCAGCTGCTGCAGCAGCAGCCGTAACAACCGATCCCAATAGTCATGGCAAAAAGGCTGGAACTTTACCAGCTACCAGTAGCAATCTAACCAGTCCAGTGCTGACCAGCAGTGGTAGCCATAGCATAGCTAGTCCTGTGCGTAGGCGGGAAGTTTCACCCATACAATGTCATGTAAGCGAGCAAAGATGCAAATCCCCTAGAGAAGCACTTTAATTACCATCAATCTCTTACAGACTCCCAGTCGTTATGGTTGGCAATCGCCAACGGATCAGGATTCGCATACCATAACATCACCCAAATCGGATAATTTACTATATGCACCACATCGCTATCAACGCCAGCAGCAGCAACAGCAATTGAGCGTACCCCTTGGCAAGGATAGTTTTAATGGTGATAAGTCCCCCATACGTGTCAATTGCTCATCTTCTTCGATATCATCGCTATCCTGGTCGACGGGTTCCAAAGAGCCATCATCTGCAGCGGGCAGACAAAATTCATATAATTACACTCAACAGCAGCAGCAGCAGCACCTCCACCACCAACAACAACAACAACAACAGGAGGAGGAAGTGCATCATGTGAAAGCATCAGAAGACGAAGTGGAGTATGAGGAAGTTGGATCTGTGATTTTTCGTCCTCTTGTGGACTATCCACGTCCACAATCGGAGAACTTACAATTGATCTACGATGAGGCTGAGGCCAAAGAGAATACCAGAAATAGCAATTATGTGCATTATGGCCGTCTACTGCCCTCCAAATTGGCGCCAGTTCAATTGGGTGAGTCTGTGGAAAGCTTGCCACCGCCTCCTCCTCCACCGGCGCCTGTACTTACCAATCCCCACTCGATGGCAAAGACTTCGGCCTGTCGTCTGCGTGCCAATTCTCGTGGCATGCCGCGCAACAATTTCTTGCCAGGACCACCACGTCCTCACAGTCTCTCCTCGCCAGAGAGCGCCTATTCCACCGGCTACTCCACCGACGGAACCTCACCCTGTGCAGCCAGCAATTATAATCCTCCCGAGTATTATATCAATATGCGCTCGGGTACCCATTATTTCCCCAAGAGTGTCAATTCATTAGCCATTGAGGCAAAACGTTATAAATTTGGCTTAAATCGCATTGAAGAGATGTCCCCCATGGATCCCTTGCCCAAGAGTAATTTTGCCAACTCCTCCAACTGCTGTCTCCTGGAGCCGTCGCCCCGCCAAGGACCCAAGCTCTTTGAATGTAAGAGCCAACAATTAAAATTGCGAAACCCACTCATAGCCCTTTTTTGTTTCTTTGCAGCCCCCTCGCCTAGGCAACGTTGTCGCATTCGCACAAATCCCTGGTACAACACGAATGAGCAGCATTTGGCAGTAAATTCGGCAGCAAGTATACGCTTGGAGTTGGATGCAACCAGCACCACCTCCTCCAACATGACAACCACATCGTCGGGCATTAAGTCGGGCAATGAAGTGGAAATTCCTGCTGCTGCTAACAAAATGGCAGCGGCCAACTGTGGCAGCGCCAGCGCCAGCGAAATGCCTGAAGTGGCCAGAGTTGGGTCTGGGGTTGGAGTTGGTGGAGGAGTTGCTTACGAGTCCTCGGAGGGCTCTTCGTCCTCGTCGACTGAAGTGGAAAATCTGCATGCTCTCATGCACACGATGAAACGACGACATATGGAGCAAGGGGACTTTATAACCAACACCGCCACAACAACAACAACAACAACAACCTCAGCAACGGCTGCTCCAATTGTAGGAGTGGCACAGCTCAGCGATGATGAGGCCACTCTCAACGAAATGATTGGCAAATTTGACGAGAGTTACATCTACGAAAAGGAGACGGATATACTCAGGTGGGTAAACACTTGTGACCCAAGTAAATGGTTGCCTTTAAAGCTGGAATTGTCATCTTGCTTTTGCAGCAGCGACTCAGATCCCACAGATTGTTGTGCCTCCGAGTTGGACACTGGCCAGGATGCTGGGGATGAATGCGATACTGATGAATTGCTGGATATTGATTTCATTGATACATCCTCCATGCAAGAGGTCATGCTGTTGGATCAACGTAACTTGGGCAGTTGTCATTACTATCCCAATCAGGCGGAGCCAAGTCCTCTGGTTCTACGTAGATCTTCCACAAGATCGCGACGACGCAAACGTTTCCTCAAGACACGCAAGAAAAGCTGCGAGAATCGCGAAAGATTGCCAGAAATCTCGCCAATGCGCGAGCCACGTGGCACTCGTAGTGTGGGTGGTACTCCCGTTTGTCTACGTCGTCATCTAATGGTTAAGGAGAGGTATATTTATTAAAAACACCAACTTAATCCTTCAACTAGCTAACATTCTGTTTCTTAACTCTTTCGAACAGAATCTATAAGACTTCGCCGCTATCGAATCGTTCGAACTCTTTAATATTTGGCAGTATTAATGAGAAGAACTTCATGACCATAGCGGAGAGCGAGAAGGCTTTGCTCAAGGCTGATCTCGAGGCGGATATGAAGTATAAGCAGCTCATAATGGAGGCGGAATCTCTGCTAGAGTCCATGAAGAACAGTTTGCAAAGGTTTGAATGCCATTTTCGATGAAATCCTTAACGAAAATTGAACTAATTTCTCTGTTCATATTTAGCATACCCCGTGACACCCCGGTGGCCAGTCCCCGGCGTTTGAATCCTTTGGCCAATAAGCGTGTGGAAATGCTTAAAAACAGCGAAGTGGAAACCAAGAAACAGGCACCACCTCCTCCCGCTCCGCCACTGGAACATGAACTGGCTGCTGCTATAAATAAGCGTATTGAGCTCCTGAAACTGGAAACATCTATGAGTGGTCCCTCACCACCAAATAGCCCCAAAATGAATCGCTGTAGTCCACGTAAAACTCACTTGACAAACTTTATGAATCAAAATAATCCTCCAGAATTGCCGCCACGTAAGATCAGCCAAGCTCCGCCACTTTCACCTCAATTACAATTAAATGGCAGACGACTAAAACCCAATGAAGATGTCGAGGAGAAGTTGACAAATCAATCCAATAATTTCTATTGTCCACATAGTGAACCACTGAAACGTAAGGTCTATAAGGGCAGCTCATCGTTTGAGCGCATTAAGAAAACGTTTGACCTGGAATTGGGTAACTAACATTCTTAAACCGTTAACTTATTCGTAAATAATAAATAAAAACCAATTTCTTACAGGTGATAATGAGCGTCGTAAATCGAAGGGTTCACAATCGAAACTTTTGGCCTCTTCGGTATCGGTATCGGCCAAAAGTTCCATGCAGGATATGACTGGTACAGGTGAAGACTCCTCCTCCTCCGTGAAGGGAGGAAATCGCAAACAGCAGTTACTACTGAGCACTATAGTAGATCTAAAGCGTAGCCTAGAGCATCAGAGTCATCAGTTGAATGGCCTGAATGTTGATTAGATGAGAACTGAACAGGAAACGAGAATACGGAAAACATGAAATTTATACGATTATCCAAGTATTAGCCCAACTATCTAAAGAGTAGTCTATATAAGTCCATGAATACCACAAGAAATCCCCTCAGACTTGATACAGAATTTGATAATAACTTACCAAATGTTATGGAAGACCTATTTATATACATACATATATGAAGTATATTAAGGATACTACAATAGATTGTAGAATTTATTTGTTTTGATTTAAAGTAGTTGGATACTTTTACTATTTTATTTTTTTTGAATTTACTAGTTTGTTTTCACTGGAATATCAAAGCGAAAGTTGTTTTAAAAACATACGAAAACCAGGATATTCCAGCATATTATAGAACACATAATCACTTAACTCAAACAAAACACACACACATATTAATTAATCAACTATTAATCTTAGTAGCTTTAACTAATCACACACGTACACATACCATACATACATATGTCATTTAGTCAATATACCAACCTAATCCTTAGTTACTCTCGATTCCTTAGAACTGTTTCGTTCGTTCGACTATAACTATAAAGATTACTATCCTAAGCATATCCTATTACCCATACACATGGATTACAACTTTATAACATTTAGCAGCGAATTCAGTTTCTAAATCTGAATCTAGAAATGTAGTTTTTTAAGTAAACCAAATTATTAGTGTGTCCCTCCAAAATTGTTTTAGGCAAATTGTCTCTTAGCAAATTGTTTTTTTTTTATTATTATTCTTTTTGCAATTTGTTCTGTTTGTCATCATTGGCTAATTAATATGTATGCTAATTTTCCAATTGGGAATCAAATTGGTTGTAATTGAAATTCAATTAATTAATTAATTATGTAATTGTGTTGTTGTGAGCTCATTCTATATACATACATATATCTAGATATAGACATATACATACATCTCTAGAATCGATAATAATTGTAAGCCAAAAATAAAATGTAACGTGATAATAAACTTAATGGGGAAAACCAAATTATATAATCATATAGCATATACATACATTGTAGGAACTCCAAGAACACGTTGAAAATTTTGCATTTAGTCATACTAAATACAGTAAGTACAGTTATTATTTATAGTTAATATAGTTTGTAGTTATGTGCCTGAGTGTGTGCGTGTGTGTGTGTGTGTGTGTGCTTGCTGTTGTTGGCTTTCGGCTTTAGTTTTAATATGTTCACACGATGTTTCTTTAATTTCACTTACGTAGTCAGTTCATGTGTGCTTAATTAGTTACACCTTAAAGACCTCAAAAGCAAAAAGAAAAAAAAAAACCAATTTATGTGGCCCAGTCTTAAGAGTCTAATGCGTAGTTTCAGTTTGAATTTTGGCACACACAGAGGGACTTTGGGACCCCCTAATATACATAGATCGATTGATCGACCTTTAAAGACAATCCACATGACGAGCTTTTTCTACACTAACATTTACTAAGGACAAAGACTGCAACCGTGAAAGAGAGAGAGAGAGAGAGAGAGAGAGAGAGAGCGGAAGATGGAAGAGAAAACCACTTAATAAATAAATATTATCATAGTTCTTAAGTGCATGATGATCATTAATAATAAAGGACCAATTTTTGTGCTATAATTAAGCGAGATGGAATTTCCAGAGTATTGGCGCCACAATTCTCTTTGCTCCCCGGTCACCGTTCAGACACACTCATTATTATTCCCGCCAGAATGCCTCAAGTCAGAAAAATACCAGAACACAATGGAAATACTTATAAAACCGAGTCTGAGACAGAGATTGCATGAACTAATTATGCAAATGTTGGGAGGGGGGATGCCCAACTGGAATACAAATTGAACGAACCACGCTTAAAACATTAAATTAGCCAGCATTAAAGCCAACTACACAACGATGGAGGCACGGCCCGAGCACAGATATTTTGACGATGATTATGATGAAGCTCACAAAGATGCGACCTCATACATATACTTACATCTACATATATATCGGTAGGTATACTATATGTATATAAATTTATATAGATCGAAACTGGTTCGGAGTTCATCGAATGGAGTGCAGCGCAACGTAGAATGGTCAGTTGAGTAAAGCTTTTTTTTTTACTCATACTTTACACATTCCAAAGTGCGCTGCTCTTTTGCTAAATACCCTAGATAAAGCTGGGGGTATTTGGTTTACCAAAAAATCATTTAGCTACCATTTGGAAATTCATAAATTTGGGAACCTAACCTAAAACTTTGCAAGCAAAAGGAATGGAATAGGTCCAAAATAACGTGTCCCAAATTATCGATTGGAAAACCAAACAAAGAGCGATTAGATCACGGTTTCTAAGCCTCAAACAAAATTTTCTAAATTTTTTACTTTGATGAAACAAAAATTTAAAATTCCTTAAATAAAAAAAATTGTATTTTCAAACATCCAAAAAAGGATTTAACACTTTTTAAAAGATTTTTATATTGATGACTCCGTTGCTTCATTTTTTCCTCTATAACTAAAAATTGGTGCCGTAATCGAAGCGATTATGGGAAACCCCAATCGATTCTTCATTAAATTAGTTGTCCCCTGAATAATCTATGTAATGAAAAATAAAATAAATTAGACTACTCCGACTTGCGCCGATTTTCAACGAAAAGTTGCCGATAACTAATCAATTTCAAAGGATAGGAAAGGATCCGAACTCCTGCGTAAAGCCAATATAGCTTAGCAATCGAATCAATAATCAGGAAACGTCTATCGTATAACGCATGTTATTGACTTTTAAAGAAATTAGAAATCCACTGAAAAGACTTGGTAACAAGGAGAAAAAAAAAAAAATTACGGGACTAAATTTTGAGGACATTCTGCCAATAATTTATCGAAAACTTGTTCGATTTTGAAAAAAAAAAACTTTCTGACAAATGACTTTTAAAGATGTGGAGTTTTAAGAAAGAATTAACAATTTCTTAGGGTATATGCGATTTGATCAACTGACTTATTGATGGAATGCATATACTAGGAATGTTGGTATTTTGGTAGTCGTGTTGATTGTCTGGTCGGCTCAAATTGCAGCTTGTAGATTGTAGCTTTCGATTTCGATGCGAACCAAAACGACGTTTAAAAGTTGTTAACGTGTTGAAAGCTCTTAAAAATTTGTTGTTTTGCCGTCATGTTGTCTGCTTTGTTGTTGCTGCTGCTGCTGCGGCTGCCTTTTTTAACGTCTCCAACTCTTACGATTATGGCTAATGTTGTTGTTGTTGCTGTTGTTGTTCTTGCTGGTTTTTTAACCATAAAAAAACAGAAAGAAACAACAAAAAAAAAAAAGCAAAACAAAACTCACTGATACTTTAATGTTGACTCTGTCGACGTTGCCGTTGCCGTAGCTGGCTGCGTGGCTGCGCTGTTTTTAGCCATGAAGGTCACCATTACCCATACACATGCCCAAAACTCATGGCATTCAGATTCACCTGAGCTGGAGAGCGAGAGAGAGAGAGAGCGAGCGAGCGCGCGCAAGCGCAGCGTTCAATACGCTAAACAGGTGCTTGGCTTGCTGAGGTTGCAAAGGGGTCGAACGTTTTGTGAGGGGCATGGCATAGTCATGTTGTTGTTGTTGCCATTTTGTTTTGGCAGTTATGAAACTAGTCCAATGACTCTTTTTTTTTTTTGCCCTTCCTCCCCACCTATCACACCTTGGCTGAACTGTGTGTGTGTGTGTGAAGGTGCTTCTTGTAAATGTTCATGTAAATGTTGTCTTCAGTTCAAGCCAAAGTGCATGTTAGCGGCATTGAGGGGTAAGTCCCTCAAGTGACAAATATATTGACTCTGATGGACAGACGGGCGCTAAATTCTCCCCCAAACCTCCCCCTCCCCCGCCAACGTTGTGCTGCGCCACAGTTCTCAGTATTTCATCAGCTATAACAAAAAAAAAAAAAAATTCGCCTGGTCATGCAGCAATGAGCAAAAAATACAAATGGAATCTGACCCGTCTCTGGATTGTCCAGTTTCGAGATTCCCTTCACTTCACTTGTTTACAAGCTGGCATCTACATATGTATCTCTCTCCATTCAGGTCACCACGCCGCTGCCGCCGTCGTCATCATCTATAATCGAACGGTAGCTGCTCTGGACTATGGCTAAAATCTTTTCTGTCTGATCATGCTGAGCTGGCCCCCATCAAGTCAGACTAGAACAGGCCCCCGCCATTTAACAAAAAAAACCCAAAATTTATGGTCGAATTGTCTCTGATTCAGAGACAACTTGAGACTACAATATGATTTTCAAGCCATTTTTGGGAAACCTTTTTTTATGTCGACGTCTTCTGACGTCAGAGAGTTTTTGTGGCTTGAACTTGAACACAATTGTTGTTGTTGTTGTTGTTGTTGTTGTTGTTGATGTAGGTAATTAATTTTCGAGTTCAATTAGCGTATTGTTTTGAAATCAGAAGTCACAAATCAGTGAGTTAAACGCATCCCGGAATTGTCTTGGCACTTGAGCTACATTTCTGTCATGGAAGGTTCGTGAATGAATATCTTTTGCATGATTTAGCGCTTTGTAAGAGAGCAGCAGAGACTACAACCCTTTTCCCCCGCTTTTCCCCCCCTAACCTCCCACACACACACACACACACACACACACACACACACTTACGAACACAGACCAAGTCAATGTGGAATTTCGAGTTTTTGGACTTTGTCCCATAGTGGCTAGCCATGAACCAACGCCATCGACTTACTAACTTGGCCGCCAGGCCCAACCAACCAGCCAACCAACAACAAACGTTCAAGTTTTATTTGATTTGTTTTACGTTTCGGTTTCTGTGTTTTTGCTCTATCTAAATAATTATGCCAACAATGAGACATCATCAACATCGTCATCATCATCATCATCATAATGCGGAATTCTCTATCCATAGAACCTATCACAAATTGGCCACCATTCCAATCATATATCAGCAAGATCGTTTTCCAAATTGGCATGCAGGAAATCATTTTCAAATCGATTAACATACAAATAGGGGATAAGGAAGGGGTCTACCGAGAGAGAGAGTGAGAGAGAGAGGGGGAGAGGTAAATGAGGCTTAACGGAAATTATGATATATACCTAATTATAACTGTTTAATTATAGATTATAGAAACCTTTTTTTCTTCCGCCTTAACCAATTGGGGGTCAGGTCAAGAAGAGAGAGATAATAAAAAAACGGAAATATTTTAAAATTATTTCTGTTTGATATTTTTTTTCTGCTCTTTGTTTTTTTTTTGTTTTTTTTTTTGTTGCATTCTCTCTTTAACCTCTCCAAAATGCCGTTATTAATTAGTATTTTTTATGGCATTTGCATATAAGGTTTATTTTTGGCTTAACCATCGAACGAACACGTGATAAAATTTGGTTCCGAGTTGCAGTTCAGAATCATTTATCTACCAGACCTTGGCCAAAAAAGAGGCCGTACATAGTATATAAAGAAATATGCAAGATCTAGTAATCATACATGAAGAATTCGCTGAGTCATGCATTTTCATCGAATAATTACACAAAAACCTATCATAGGAACAAGTTTCTTACAAGAGAAACTTAAGTTGTCATTTGCTCTTAAGTTAGTTAAGAAAGTTAACTTTAATAGGACTTTGCCTTATTAAAGACTTAATGGAATCAGAAAAACTATTTTGAAAGATATTAAAGAAAAATATTATATTCTAGGTTTCCTCTCGCACAGATCTAAGAACAATTGGTGGTAATCTAATACACTGCTTATAATAAGGATTTCTTTTAAAGAATTTCCTAACTGTGGACTGTGAACTGTGGATTGTTCTCTAATGACTCATTATACTTTTGTTTAAAAAGCTGCTTTGAAAATATTCACTTTTCCTATTTACATATTACATAGACCAATGTAAAAATCTTTTAGCTACTTTAGCGATAAGAGAAATCTCCTTTATATGCGATAAAACTTGATATTAACAACTGTTTTGAAACAAAAACTGGAAATCCCATTGCTTTTTGTTTGAGAGCGTGTTGATCATTTGCTTATAATGGGCCAATTGAAACATTTTGTTTCCCCAGGTACTTCCCACGCGTTTCGAGGTTCTTTGTTAAAAGTATGCAATAGTTTTTTGTTTGCTTTTTTTCTCCCTCTCTGAAAAGATCAATGAATTAAATTGCCAAAGCATTTACATACTTGCCCTTTCAAGAAGACTGGTTCTTTATTGGTCGAGTCTTCAAGGTTTGGGGTCAATAAACGGGAAATCAATAAAAAACATAAAGCATAAAGACAAAAAAAAAACAAAAAAACATTGAAAAGCCAAAAAATCTTCTAACTTAATGTTAGTTCCGGATGCGTTGCGTTCGGGGGGTTAAGGTTTTTGAAAAAGATTTCATTTCCGCCTACCCGCAAAACAGAATCGGCAAAACAAGTTTCAGCTTCGCAGCAGCCAAAAAAAAAAAAAAAAAAAAGAGAAAAAATATCGACAAATTCGAGACATTGTCAAAACAAATATCAATAACAAAATCTTAAACTAAATCAATTCGCAAATGTCTGAGACGCCACTGAGAAACCCCCTTAACACACTGCCCCACCACCGCCCCCTAAACACCCTCTCTATCTATATCTTTGTCATAATGGATTCTCATGCGGAAGCCTTTTAGTTGAAATTAGTTTTTTTTTGCGGTTTTTTTTTTTTTTTTTTTGGCGTGGCGTTAATTGAAATGCTAGATACAAGTACAAATGGATGCTGGTTAAAAGAAGAACTCTTACAATATTCTCTCTCTATCCCTCTCTCCTCTCTCTCTCTCTCTCTCTCTCTCTATCTCTTAACTGATTGAGTGGCTAACTGACTGGCTGACTGGGTTCTTTGGTGCACGTTTCAAGCATGCAAAGAATGACCATCATCCGGCATTGGGCACTAGAAACCATTCAAGTACGAATTGCTGATAATCACGAAACAAGTTCATGGCTTCATTTTGTTGTTTTTGTCGCCACTCTACTAAATTCTAAACTCTCATTGTCAGATATGGCCATGTCCAAAAAAAAAACAAAAAAAAACAAACAACCAAAATCTAGATCGATTTAACTCAAGTGTCAAGAGCGGAAAACTCAATTAACTTGGCCCAGTTACATGCAAAACATAGGCCAATAAATAAATAAAACTAATCTTAAGTACAGAGACGACTTAATCTAAGAAGGGGGTGTGGCAATAATAATAATAATACCTATATAAATAGATTTGCCAGCAGCTAGCCATTTTGGCACGAGCCAAACACACGCAACTGGCTATCGAAATGAAGTCATGTTTAAATGGCATGATCGTCATTCTATACAGGAAGCACTATCGCTGCATAAGCAGGAAAGTTTAGTCTTTATCTTCATCCAGCCGGACAGGTTTAGAATTGGGGAACAGGGGATGATGAAAAAGTTCTCTGACTTTCCAACGAGAGATCACAAACCCATTAAGATTTATTAAAGGACTTGCATAAAATGTAACAAAGATAGATTAGTGATAAAAATGAAATAAAACATGTTAGGCATCTTAAGAGTAGACTAAAGTTCTAAAATAATCTTCTGGAAGCTTCCACTTTCAAAGGAATCTTTAATCTGATAGCAAACTTTATTCTGAAATATCTAAAAGATTCTTTTAAAGTATTTTCTCGTTACAAAATCAACATTTTTTTAAAGAATCTCCCCGTTCTAGAGTAATATTTTGTTAGATATTTTAGTTTAGTGCCAAAGCTATAGTTTTTTACGGCTCGCTTCTATCTTTATCGTTTTACAAGGGTTTTCCAGTTGCAAAAATTATCTTTTTATTGAAGTCTCTCGAATTTTTTTATTTTCATAAGAAGGGTTCTTTAGTTCTTTCTTCAAAAGCCTCTTTCTTCGGTATAAAGTGATATTTCTTTACCTTTCTGCGAAGTATTCAGTTCTTTGGTTTGTTTTTCAAATCCCCATTACACTAGGGAATGTTCTTATATTCTTACCAGTTCCGCACCAGTTCAGCACCAATTCCAAAGTCTAACAAATTCTTTTAAAGGGCTTACAATCTTTTTGCTAAATCATCCTATACTTCTGAAGCAATATCCTATCTTCGAAGGGTTCTCTACTTTTAGAGTTATCTTTCCTTTTCTTTTGAAATCCCCTTGGTTTAAAGCTAACTATCTTTCAAAGGTTCTTTACTTTTAGAATTATCTTTGAACGCTCTCCCATAGTCCTAAAGCAATAATTTTTCTGAAAGATCATCCATTGCTGTCTTCTAATAGGTTTTCCAGTTCTTAAGCTATCTTTCTCTTTGGTTTTGCCCTTGTCTAAATAGCTATAAAATATACACTGAACCACATATTTAGATAGTTATATAAACAAAGGCCATGGCAACCACAAAATGTTATAAATTTCTAAAGAAATTCACTCTTTGGATATGCAAATTTTTCTTTAATTTCGAAGGCAAAGTTCAAGTTCGATTCGCATATATTTGAAACCCGCCTCTTTTTTTTTTTTTACTTTTTCAATAGATAAGATACCCATTAGTTCAGACAGAAGCCGAAAGAGGAAAGTTTTTGCACAAACCCAGCAGCAGATAAAACCAAAATTTAATTGGAAAAACACTAGAGCAAAAAAAAAAGAAAAAAAAAGGAAAGTTTTCTGACGACAATCGATGGCGTGATACTTTGTTTGAAGTCGATAGATAGTTAGATAGATAGATAGATCAAAAAATCAAATGGGATGGGGAATGAGTGCAAATTGAACTACTCTCCCATATAGAATAGCATTCTATTGGCCCAGAGACAATCAACATTGTAAACTTGAAATGTTACTTTTATGGCTCGAGTTTATAAATTAAGGCCCAAAAAAAGCAACAAAAATGAAACAAGTTAAGAACCATTTCTCTTTGCTTTTAGCCGATATCTACTGCAATCTAAATGAGCCGCTGTTTTGGACATTTTTGTTGGTTACTTTTATTTATTGACTATTGACGGCCATTGCCACCTGTTAACAAATTGGTTAACCTAATTGGCCTTTGCACCCAGCCACGCCAGCGATATTGATATGAAATAAGAGCACAGAACTTACATATAAGCGCTAATACAGGGTGCTTAAACCTTGTAAAATAGTAGCAGCAAATGCCGCCTTTGCTTCATAATTTATTCTTTTTACATATTTTCTCTAGACATATTTTCTAGAGACTTCTGAACCTTTTTGAAGTGACGCGCAAAAGTTGTGCGCAAATTCACGCCGGAGAATTCGTGTGAAAATCAGAAAAATCTGGTCAAAATAAGGTCATTAGCGGTCATTAGAGCTCCCATAGGAATGACGCTATTATCTATTGTAATTGTGAAATGTTGTAATGAAATACTTACAAAACACTTGTAAAATATAGTTTATGAGTCAAAGATAGTCTATGATTTCATCTCTCACCAATATGACGCACCCTGTAAAAATATGGCTAGAGGTAAGAGCTGACTTTTTGGCCGTGTCGAAGCTTGTATACCCTTGCACTTACTTGTTTTACAATTCTGTTAATGACCAAGTTTGCTGATAATATCATAAGAACCAATTCAGTTTTTGCCATATGTTTATAGTAGTCTGATCTAAATCAAATCCAAAACAGATGTTTTAAAAAACATTAAGTTGTTTCAAGACCATATTCTTGAGCGATAAGTTTATCTTAACCAAATGAACTTCGGTTTCGGCTTGGGTATATAAAATGACTTTTGACTTAATTGAAAGTTGCAGCTGCTTTCTCCTTTGAGTTGCACACTTGTAACCAAAACGCATATACCCCTTCCTTTCTAAAGGGTATATAAATTTGTTTGTTTTCCGCTATATTTCGTGAATTGTGTGAAGAGGATTTTGGCCGGCAGCAACAACAGAAAGTGTGAACTGAAGCTCATCGCACAATTTTCAAGGCGTTCGACTTTTTAAGAACTTTAGAACTGCTGACAACGATCAAAGGTTCGTTTTTGTTTCTGTTTTTTTTTTTGTTTTTTTTGTAGATTTTGTTGTATTTTATCTAAGTAAAATTTATTTATTCATTTATATTGTACATATCTGTATAAATAATTCTCATTTCTGGTTTTCATGTTTGTTTCTTTTTTTTCTTTTCTTTTCCTTCTTTTTTAGTAAATTTACACAATTTTTTTTATTTTGCTGTTTTTTTGTTTTTTTTTTTTGTTTGTATGGGAAAAAAAACATAACGGCACAAATATTACAGCTTAAACAATTAGCATAACAATTGTGGAATATAATTATAATTATATAAAGTGCAATGTGATCTTTATTCTCTCGTTTTAACTCATGCATCGATATTTTGTTTTTGCTTTTTTACATTTACTTAGGTATAGAAATTATATTTCTTGTACTTGTTGAACATTATGTGTTTTGCTTTTGAAACGTTTTTGATATAAACTAAAACTTGAATCAGCATAACTAGAAACAGATGACTTGAGTATACTTTTTGTGGAGGGTGGAGGGGGCGTTACTTGCGGGGGGGCGGGGCGATGAAGTGTGAAGGAGAATGATTATGATTTTTATGATAATGATGAATGGAGATGGGCCAGGCCCCGTTTTTACACAGACACACACTTAACCCACACAAGATTTATAACCTATTACTACACGAATGTTAAAGTCGGAGTTTTTTTTTTTTGTTTATTCGCTTTATCAATTTTGTTTCCCGTTTTCAGCTTTTTGTATGTTTTTTTTTTCTGATTTTTGTGTTTTTTTTTTTTGTGTGTTGTTTGATTCCCATCAACCCGAAATAAACTAGTCATACGAATTAGTTCTCGAATACATATTTGTTGATGCTTGCTATATATCAGTTAAACGTATTATCTCTCCCTCATCATCATCATTATCATATACAATAGTTATACATATACATACACATATAGGTCACATACTCAGAATCCCCCCGACTTATAGATTTACCTAGAAAAAAAACCCTCACACAGAAAGCTATATTTTAGCTTTGATTTCTTTTTTTTTTTTCTTCTTTTTTGCCATTCCTTGCTTCATGATTTTTGTTTTTGTTTGTTTTTTTTTTTTTTTTTTGGTTCACACACCACGCATACAGTTCGTAGAGTTAGCTGGACTCCATCTCTCCATCTTGGATCTCTAGACGGGTCCAATATCACTTTGGTATCTGGCGGTCAGATAGTTGGCCGCCTCTGTCATTTGTTCGAGGCACTGGTACAGACCATTTAAATGTCTCCGACAACGGGAGGCCAATTCGGTGGCCTTGTCCGCGGACTGCTTCTGGCATGAGGCATCGATATCGCTGCCATCGCTACTTTGGGCATTATCGCTCTTATTGCCATCCGATTCCAGACCCGAATCATTCTCTTGCGAAATATCTGAATCCGAATCGCTCATGTTGCTCACCGATGTGGTGGACATCATGGAGGCGGTTGAGGTGCGTCGCACATGGCCCTTAACATGGCTTTTTGGCGTGGACTCAGTCTTGGCTGTCTCACAGCTGGAGCTGGTACTTGAGCTGGCGTTTATTTGGGCGGGTGGTTGCTGTTGCTGTTGTTGCTGTTGTTGCTCGTTGTGCGTCTCCTCTTCCTGGTTGGTCCATAATAGATCCTTTTTTAATGCATTTAGCATATTATAGAGATTAAACAATTCGGAGGCGCTGAGAAAATCTTGTACATTCTTCGAGTGTGTAGCTCCACGTTTGCCAGTCAATTGATTGGCCGTTGTGTCCTTGCCAGTGGCAGGTATTATGTCAGTGCTATCACCGATCTGCCGATATAATGGAACAAAACAAGAAAAAAAGGCAAAATTCGTCAGATCAATCGCTCGGGTTTGTTGTAGGGGATCAATATGTGTGTTTACCTGTCGATCCATGAGCCTGCATGGCACTAAAATGGTATCATCCATAATATTGACAGTTTTCACAAACTTCTCCATAACATTGACAATGCTATCTTTGGAGAATTGCTGCTCATCGTGACGGGCAATGCGGCGCAGGCAGTTCCTATAAAGAAAGAATAAAAGAAAGAAGAACAAGAAGTGTTTAGAGAACCAGTTTCCAAATAATAAAAATAAAAGACAATAGTCACAATGATTGGACGTGGTGGATAGATACATAATGAAATAAAGTCGATGCTGTCGCGTCGTTAAGTCTGGCTAGTTCTTATTTCAGCTAAAAAACTTCCGTCAATGGGTGCGACCACTTGTATGGAGGAAGAGCAGGCAAGCAAGCAAGCACCACAACGTGGCATGATGATAAATATGAATTGATTTCTATGCAAATTAGTCCCATCGCGCAAATTCAATTTGTGTATTTGAAATAGAAAACCGAAACCCGAAAACCTGTTAACCATTGATACTGCTGGCTGGTGCTTGCTATAGTGAGTGCTGATGGCTCGTGTTCGATGTCAGAGCCAGACAAAAGATTTCTATTTTTGGTAAAACAAAAAAATTATTTTCAAACTAGCCACGTGTAAAAACCGGAGAAAGAGAAAGAGAGTGAGATAAAAACTTATACAAAGACGTGGAGAGAATATTTATGATCGGAACCCTTTCAATTCCAGGCCGTCAATGCTACCCCTTTCTACGCCACTGAACTTATACAATTTTGTATTTGTTTAATTGCACTGTTAATGCATAGCATTAGGTCGCCGTGGCCGTCGTCGTCGTCGTCGTCGTCGTTGATGTTGTCGTTGTGAGATGAGAGTGCCTTACGTCAAGCCACATTTCAAAAGCTTGGCTCTTAAAACAACAGTCAAGAGCCAAACAGACTCAAAAACCTCATTAACCCCCCATTGGGGCGTTAAGTACAAGCAAATGATGATTACGTCGTCGCCGCTGTCGCTGTCGTCGCTGTGGTCGCCGTCGTCATCGTGGACTTCGTCGTCATAAAGTCTACGTCTTGTGATGGCTAGAGCTGCATTCATTCACACACTAGTTTCAAAAGTCCAGCGACAACACAACGTTCTTATCACCACTAGACGTCGTCTAGACGGAGAGAAAGATTTGGAAAAAGAGAACTCTGTTGTCTCGAGATTACCCACCATTCTTACAACAAAAACGCGGCGCGGTGGTCGCCATTGTTTTTTCTTCTATCTTGCGGGGGGGTGGAGAACCATCAATTGATATGTAGTAGTTCTAGTGTAACAGGGCCATCATGCAAAGGCTGCGTGATCAGCTGGTGCCGTTAATGACGCCTCAGATTGACCGACTAAAACTCACACACACAAGTGCCTACCTAGTGCCTAGCAAGAATTGGAGGAGGTGGGCGGTCGCGCAACGTCGCAAAGCATGTGTCAAGGTGGTATGTTTTTTTTTTTTCCGCTGGCATGCCACGGCCAGGCAACGTGAAGGCAACTTATCCGAGAGAGAACTTGACGAGCGTCGAGAGTTGAGTATCGCCAATTGAGTATTAAGAAAACTTCCCATCATCACCTCACCTCACCGCAGCTCCTCCTAAAACTCGAAGCTCTTAAGTGCTGAGTGACTAATTGAGTTAATTAAGTATTGCGGGCTAAATCACGGCGCATTGATTGTTGTTGTTGTTGTTGTTGTTAATAAAAGTGCAAAAACTATACATAATTATCTTATCGGCAACAGAAATTCCCCTCATACATATGTACATAATTATTATTATTATTGTATGTATGTGTGACACAGAGAACAGAACCATACAGAACAGAACAGACAATCCCCCATCCAGACAGAGGCGGGTCTATGGAATTTTTTATTCTGATGGGGAGATTTTTCCATAATGGATTCGTCGCAATTAAGTTATTTAGCACGCTTTTGAGAATGATATAGCATTTTTGTCTAAACACGGAGTGGACGAAAACGTTTCTTGGCACCAGAAACCAGAAGGGAAGAGGGTATCTTTAGGCAAGGGATCGGCTCACAATGAGCTCAAAAAGCTTCGACAATTGCAGGCAAATAAAAGCCAGTGGAAGAGAAGCAGATATTATTTTTACATCCGCAGAGATCACTTCGTCAAAAGATCAACGTTATTTCGCCTGAGCAACATATCCTATACTTATATATTCAATAGACTCAAATGGGATCTTAAAAATATAACCAAACATTCCCTTTAACAATTTTTACAAAATCGATTGCAACTCTTTGAGCTTCTCTTTTAGGATATGGCAAAGCCACGATTCCCACTTGCTGTAGGGTATTACCAGTTCAATGGACCGACTTGAAATACAACAAAAATTGTTTACATGGTATAAATCAGGCGTTATTTTTTCGGCAGAAGCTAATCAAAGGCGATTTTGTCGTATGTTTTTGGCCACGCGCCAGTTTCTAATCTAAGAAAGAGAAAGAGGTGAAGGCAGAAGGCGACAAGGGAGAAATTGGGGTGGCGGAGGCTGACGGTATTGACCTTTTGTTAAAAATACAACAATAGTAGGGAAGAGAATTGGGAATTGAATTAAATTGAAAAAAATGCCGGCACCTCATGAACCTCATCATCATCATCAATAAACATCATTGTTTGGCCTGAGGAAAGAACACGCCATCTCTAACTGCCAATTGGAGAGCTTGATGAAATCAAGTTTCTGCGCGTCTGTGTTTCTCTCTCTCTCTCTCTCTGTCTCTGTCTCTTTGTCTCTCTTTATATCGAACACCTGCTTGCACTTGGCGTCTATGTTGAGAATTGGGCTAAGCCAGGCACGCGACATGCGCCAAATAAAACCATTGTAGAGAGTGAAGGCAGGGCGAGAGAAAGGGGATGGAGTGCCGCACCGCATACAACACAGAAATCGGACGATATTTTTCCAGCCATATGAAGGTGGGCGGATGTTTGTGGAGAAGAGGGTTGCTTTTTGTAAGTGAGAGAGAGAGGGAAAAAAAGAAGAGTATGTGAGAGTATGAGAGTAAGAGCAACAAAGAGACGCTCTGAGAGTATGAATGAAAACGTTGTTTTACTGTACGCGCGTCGCTTTGTGTGTTTGTTTGTGTGTGAGTCTGCGTGTGTGTGTGTGTGTGTGTTGTTGTTGTTGTTGTGTGTATTTCTCGTATTTGCAATGTTGTTGGTTTTGTTGGGCAATCGAAATCTCTAAAAAACCGCATTGACCAATATTTTCATTTCGTTTTCCACTGACGACCTCCAACAGCAGAGGGAGGAGTGGAGTATGGAGGCCTATATAATCGATACACTATATTTGATATTGATAGCTAGCCGCCCATTGCGACCATCGTTACTCACTCACACACACACACACAAACACACACATATGCTTAAAATATTTAATATTCTATGACAAAAACTAACCACAACACATCAGCTGAGGTTTCAAATTTTTGCCCGTAAGGTTTTTTCAAGGCAAACTTACACACACACACTACTCACACACTTGCAAACAATAGTGTGACATATGTACATACATGCAAACAGTCGGTCTCATAAGTATTTGTCGCTATTAAATATCTAATTTTGCATTTGAAATTTAGCTGCATATTTTTTTCAAATTCAGTTAACAAAAATAGCAAAAAAAAAAAAAATACGTACTCTCCTTTTAAGAAATGATCTGGCACGATTTTTTGATGCTTTTAGGAATGAATGAATAAAGAAACTATTTCTGAGATAAAGAAATCAAGAACAAAGACATTACCAACGTAAATTAAGTAATCCATCGCATTTTTTTAAGCTTTCGAAAATGTTTTTAGATGTTCGGAACCCAAAAATCGGTTTCGAGAATCGACAATCTACCAACTTTTATACAACAAGTAAAACAATGGGCGAAAAAGCCTATCGCCCCGTAAGCTCTTGGGTGATGTCAATAAAGATAAGAAAGTTAAACATTCGATGTAATACTTATGAGACTGACTGTACATGGGGTTCCTATGTACGTCAATGATGTCTTCGTCTCTTGTAATACTTTTTAGTTTGGGCGGGGCGGGCGTAGAACCCATGGGAATCGAGAGTGAATCACAGGAACCTTTTCGATTTCTAAGTCTCATAATAATTAAATATTTTTGTCTTTTTCGCATGACGTTAATGAGTACGGCGCTTGCTGTGAGTGAGTAATAGTAGTTTATCAATAAATGGACAAAAAGGAAACGGCGGCGTGTGACTGTAGATAAAAACCAATATGTACGTACATAAATACAAGATGTACATACATATGTACATATATATAAAGATATATGTTTGTCTATCGTTGTATTTGTAGATGATTGTGTCATATTAGCGCAGCGTTTTTTTTTTTTTCTTACTTCTTCTTCTTTGGGTTTCGTGTTTGAATTGGACATCGTACGATAAATTTTTTGTTGTATCTTTTCGTTTTGGTTTTTTGGTCCGGTGCAAACGAAAGAGAAAACAACAATTTAAGTATGCGAGAGTTAGAGTGAGAAAGAGAGGGGGTGCGGCACACAGCTGAGAGAGCTGAGAGACCGTTGTGACGGGCGGAAGAGAATGAGAAAAAGGGGGAGAGCGAGGTCTTAACTTCTTTAGTTTAGTAGAATTTTTGATTAGTTTAAATTAAATTTAAGCGGCACTTAAGCAAACTGGGGGGAAGGGGACAACAACTCACCGACTAGTCTCCAGTTTAGTGAGGTCTGTGTATCCACTCATTGTGATTTGATTTAAAAACAAAAATAATTTTGTAATTTTTTGTAATTTTCTGTTTAATTTTGTTTTATTGTATCACTGTATATGCACAACCAACGAGCGCACTTTCACTTAGCCTGGGGCGTTTTTCGTTTTATGTTGGCCGTATTCTTTTTCCTTTTTTTATTTTTTTTGTGTGTGTTTTTTGAATTGCGAAATCTGCGGCTGGCTGCTGTTACAGGTAGTTACTAAGTTTAGTCTCTTGTACTAATAGCCGTTGCCCCGTAGCCGACGACACGTTTGCTTGATTTGCGCTGATTTAGCTGAATCGCTGCCGTTTTATGCCGAAATAATAACCGCTACCGCTCATCGGAATGAATAGATATAGATAAGACTCAACCGAGACCGTTTCAATTAATTTATATCAGAAAATTCTAAATAGTGTGTGCACCGCGCAGCTCTATCATTCGATATTTTCAACAAATACTCTTGCGTGGGTTCACGTTCTTCGTTTCTCGAGCTCTAAAATGGTACAAGAAAACCATTTTAACAACAACAACCGAACAGCCGACTTCATATTTTATTTAATGGGAAAAATTACAATAAAAGTGGGATAAAATACAGGTTCCCACTATTTCATTGGAACATTTTTCTTGAACACTCATTTTTCCCGTTATTTAATGCCGGTTCCCTGTATTTGATGCCTACATCCCGCTATTTGAGGCCTGCATTTGCCAATTCCCCTATACGATGCCAACATCAAACTTGATAATGAAAATTTAAATTATTTGCAGTCGTTAAATTTAAAAATAATTTTTCAAAGTTGGCGCACTTCTTTTAAACAATCATTTCTTTTTTTTGTCAACTTAAAGACAAACTCAATCAATAAAATAAAAATAAACGATAATTTGATTTATGTAAAATTTTTAGAAGAAAACGATCACATTAACATGTTTCTATGTGTCATGCTGCACAAACTATTTTAGTTTAAGCTCGTAAAGACTTTTACAAAACAATTCGATACAATTTTCGTACAATTTCTACAAAATAATAATTTTAAACATTGTGTAATTATAACTATAAGATTTCTTTTAATTACTGTACAATTTTTAACTTAAAAATATACTTTTTTTAAATTTGAAACTTATATAAGTAGTATACGGATATCGAAATGAAATTAAAAGTTATCGTATACTAACATCATTTTATAGTTTGCAACTTTTACCAATATTACCAAACTTATAAAAAGAATATAGACTATTTAATGTACTGTTATACCTATGCATAAAGCGTAAGATGGAACAACTATAGCTTCCATGGGAAACTTTGATGTTTTTAAGTGATTGACAAACATTTTGTGAGTATTTTTGAGCCTGAAGGCTTACGGAAAGTATTCAAGGTAACAAAATTCAATAAAACTTTTGGTAAGCCATCATTCTTTATAGCCATTTGCAATGGCGAAACACGGTTGTAGCAAATCTTCTTTGTCCTTCTCAAAAGTAGATCCCGATGATGAACTCGTCCCAATTTCTTGGAAACGCGTTCCATTTGCTTGCCTGGAACTCGTTCCAACTTCGTGCCTTTAAATAAATTAAAAAATTAAATATACATCCCGCTTTAAAGTGATTTAAAACTTACTAAAAGTGGACACCAAATAATGACGACTCTGAACACTAGCTTTGCTAGTTAGGATATCACGGAGAAGTTTCGCACGAACTTGAACAACTTTGTGCATTTCCTGGATTTCCTGCCTAGACCAGATGTTAAGCATATTATGATCTGGATGCCAAAGGAAAGGCAGTACTCCCGATCTTAGGCATTGCTCCATTTCATTGAATACCTTAAAATCGAAAATATTATTAGCTGATATCGTAAAAGCGTTGAAAGGGGACGAAACACGATTAACCGAAGTCGAAACGACACGCCCGAAGCTACACGACGGAAACCGACACGACGACAAACCCGACGGGACAACGAACGAACGAACAAGCACTTACGTCTGTTAAAATTACTGTGAGCGGTTGACTATGCCAATTATTATCCGTACTATAGACAATTTTCCGTAATACTAATATCTTAACGTAGTAACTCTTAAAATTAAGCATATTAGTTTTAACGTCGCGAAATTTCTTTATAAATTTTATGACTGTCTTACAGATACTTTTATTTTGAAGAATTAAGCGTTCTGCATCATAATAGGAACACCGAAACGAAGTACTGTTAGCCCGGAACGGTTTCATTGGTTTTGGAATTGCTTCAAAATGCGTTTGATTTTTAAATAGAATCGATTCATTGATGCCTAAAATGTTCTTCTCAGCCATTAGACGAATGGCTGGAACAAAATCTATCGAATATTTATAAGCTCCATCCACCTTAATTGTATGCGCCGGACCGTGATTTTCCCTATTTAATTGGCAAACTTTGCCATCAATTTCGAACCGATAATGCATCATATGTAAAACGTGATCCACGATACTTTTTAGATAATTTTGTAATTTCTGTACGACGAGTAGGCTTTTATCATTTACGAGAGATTCTAGCCATTGAAATATATTTTCCGATATATTGGAACCACGACAATGTTCCAATACATTTGTCATATCGATGTGTACGTTTCCCGGCATTTCCGAATCGCGTAATACTTTTATATCTTTCGAATGCGGTAAATCAATATAAAAGACAATATCGTATTCATCTGGTTTACCGACCTTTAAATCATCGCCCGAACTGCCTAAAATAGATCAATAGAAAGAACGCGATACCGTTTAGTTATAAAATATAAAACTGTTAAAACATACGAGTAATAAAAAATAATACCGCATTATACCGGCGATAAAATAAACCAAAAAGAACGGATTTCCGTTTTTTTATGAATTGAAAGCTATTAAACGCAACGCGATTCCCTTAAAAAGATAAGGTTTTGAGTGCAAAACGAATAAACGAAGCGATTTTTAATTAGATTATAAACTACGAATACCCATTAAAACATGTCGGCTTATCTGTTTTGTAGATTAAACGGGGGTAGAACCTAGACGCGACTAGAATTGGCCCCCAATATCTGGCCGCTCGTTTCCAAGCCTAAGACCGTCACTGGCTGGACCGATAGTAAACAAATACTTATTAAAAAATGTGATGAATAATTCGAATTGTCATGGTATACCCTGATAGGGCTTCGATTTTCCTTCTCTTCCTCAATCAAACTCTGATTCATTATTTATAACACCCAATACAAACAATATTGACCCTCTAAAGTTTATCTAATCTAGTATTTTTTTATGGCTAAATGACTAGACCTTTGCAGAATTCTGCTAAATTTATAGTGCTTTTAGTCATAAGTCTTCAATAAAATGTGTATGTAGAGTGCAACGAAAAGTACAATAAAAACATATAAACGATTATGCATCTCATATTGAAAGGCAAACCTTACAGTATTGATAAGCTCATGCTGCAATGGTTAAAACAAAATTAATATTAATAAATGCAAATAAACAAAATCTTCAAATACAACACCTGGAACATAGGAAAATTCATTAATAGTGCAAGAGTTCAAAATCTCTTGATAGTTACCTTGCAAAGCACAACCGCCAAAAATTGCTTTAAATATAGGGTCGTAAAACTTCAAATACGAGAAAAATATTTCACTAAGGGCGTTGCAATGCTTGTCGTAAGCTGACTTTTCATCTGGATTCAAATCTATAAATTGCTTTTTGATTGAAACTAAAAAGTCTTCATATCTTTGGTCGATATGCATTTTAATTTCTTTTTTTTTAATGTATTCTTGATAAGTCTTCAACTTTGCGATAAGATCTCCGCCAAACGACTAAGTTAACGATTAGCAAAATTCTTATAAAGTTACCCGATGAATCCATATAGTAGTCATTAATCATTTTTTAGCCTTTTTTTAGGTTTCCAAAAAAAAGGGTCCCACTAAAAAGTAAGGTGAACGCGTCGGACCGACGAAAAAATACTAAAAAAAAAATATCGATTATTATTGTTTCGTATCGAAAACCATTGAAAGTTCCTTCGTATGTGCTTTTTCTTTCACCTGGAACCAATTCATTTCCTCCGTATGTGCTGCTTCTTCCACTTGGAATCAAATCGGTTCTTCCAGCAACTAAAATACTAAATATTCTTAGTGATGAAAACGATTTATATCGATTACTGAGTATCGAAGAATTGAAAGAAAAGAAAAATAAAAATTAAGAGTGCAAAAATTAAGCAAAGTAAAGAATAAAACACGAGACGGATGCAAAGCATTTACTAGGAATGTATGGTCAACATTCCGTAACGAAATAGCGCAACAAAATTATCTTAACGCCGACTTTCAATTCAATCAGGGCAAACACACAAAAAGAAAAACGAAAGAAAAAAACACCGCCCACAACGTCCCCTGTCAGAGTCTGGTGTGTGTGAGTCTGGTATAACCACAAAAAAAAAAAGAAAAAAGTTTTCTCTACATTTTCGCGACGGAATCGAAACAGTGCGAATCTCGGTTAAAAGTGCGAATTGTGAATGAGAGCGCGTAAGCTCAAAGTTATAAAATAAGGATATCCCATCCTCAAGTGTTTTGTTATTGTTTTATTTATTTTTGTATCATTTCGATTTGCCCCCGTCCCCTATTGCCCACACCTGGCAGATATATTGATGCCAGTTTTAAAGGCAAATCTCATTTCTATACTAACGAGATCCACGTAAACAGCTCCCTGCATGCGATTGCGATTAAGTTGAAAGTGTTGTTAAGATTGAATAAATCTATACTAAAGCGAAGGAGTGAGAGAGAGAGAGAACGAAAGAGGACCCCAGGAGACCTAAAGGATTGCTGATTGAAAAATGTCTGCGGAACGAGAGATACCCGCTGAGGATAGCATCAAAGTTGTCTGTCGTTTTCGACCGCTGAATGACAGCGAGGAGAAGGCCGGCTCCAAATTTGTTGTCAAATTTCCAAACAATCCGGATGAGAACTGCATATCCATAGCGGTAAATTCATACAAACATAACCTTTTCCCCCAAACACCCGAGCCCCCATTCCGAATAACTGTATCTCTTAGCTTAAAAAAATCTTAACTTCTTTTTTTTTTTGTTAATTTCTCTTATTGCTTTCCTTTTATTTCTTTCGTTTTATTTTCCTCATTTTTCCCATTCTTTGCGGTGTGTTATGCATGCCCATGACGTCATTCCTTAACATTCTATCCTCTTTCTACCCTATTCATCATACATTTTGCGCCCACCAATTGCCGCACAATTGGAGTGAATGAGAAAGAACGAGAGTGCGAACAATTTTTTGAGTAATAATTAGTTGACTTAATAAATCAACTCTTTTCATATGCTTTTGTCTACTTTTGCTGAAATCACATTCAATTTGAAGTTTTTTGTGGCACAAAATTGATTTTCCCGTTCAAAGACGGCTAACGAAAAAATGTAAGAGAGCGAGGCGGTGAGAGAGAGCGGGAGAGGAAGACCGGGAAAGAGAACACAAATAGATAGGAGGAAAGGGGCAAAGAAATCCCACCCACAATCAAAGAAAACACATACATTTTATTCTATTTCGTTTCTTTTTTGCATAGTTAACCTTCTTTATATGCTTGGCTTATGTATATGTACATATGTATGTATTTATGTACATACATTAGTTCAGTTAGACCTCCGTCTATTTGCCCCAACGAGCCGCCAGAGCGGCGTACCAGTGCCAGCTGCCACCACTCGAGTGAGTCATGGTCTCACGCAATCCATAAAAAAAATAACAAAAAAGAAAAGTTCCATGTATTAAGCCAGAGTGCCGACCTTGGGATACCCTTTAATAATGCGCTATAAACGCTAAATCAGTTCCTATTGTGTCGGCAAGAAGTTAATATTTCATTTATGAAAATCGCACTTTGGCCCAATCAAAAAAATGCCGTTTAAGTTTGGATTTAACCAGTAAAATTGGGTGTGGCAACATTGTTAATGTTTCTGTTTTAAAATTGTTTCGTATTGTTTTGGGAACAAAATAAATAAGTTTGACATATGTCCGTGTTCAACGTCTTCAGGACTTTTTTGCGAACTACGAAACTCTCCATTACATACATTTTGAAAGTTATATATTCTTTATACTCTTCAGCTGCAGGGTATCACCAACAACAAAAGCAACAACAACAACAATGACAGGCAACAGAAAAGTAACAGCAACTACAACTACAAGTTATGGAATTTGCTGCTTGTTTTTTTTTTGGCGCTTTTCGCTTTTGAGAAAGAGATCTTAATGCCTTAGTCCCCACCTGTCCATTAGTCCGAAAAGAAGTACAAGAGCTAGGTGAGTGGGGGAGGGGGGGGGGGGGCTGGAAGTGTGTGCTGCAATCATAATTTATTTATGTGCATGAGTCTTTGGGGTAACTAGTTCAATGAACCACTAACTGCTTAATAAGCTTCAACTGAAACACAGTTAAAAGAGCTTACCAACACATGCAATTTCAAAAGAATAATTACAAATATTATTTAACTCGCAACTTAAAATATATGTTATGTTTTTTTAAGTTCCAACATAAAACCTTTGCGGTTGGTCCGAAAAAGTGAAAATTTTTTATAGTATTTGCATTTATGAGTCATTTGCAATAGAAATTTCTTCTCTTCCTTTACTGGGGGGCTAAGAATAAGATCATAATGACACGTTAGCCACCATTTACACAATTTTAAGAATTAATCTATAAAAGTTTTCAAGAATTAGGTTTCCACTGTAGATTGAGGGGTAATTTGCTTGACTTTTTGGGCAATTGACTAAGAATTTGAGAAATTTATATATATTTAAATTTGTAACCAATTTCGAAAATAAAACCAGGACTGATAATACTTCAAAAAAACAGCTTTTATCATTATTTTTTTAGCTTGAGTGCATTGAACTGACCTCTTGAGATTCCTAATTTAAAATGACTTAGACCTTGAAAAAAAAAATATTTTACAAGTCTTCAATATCTTTAAAAACTAAAAAACTATAATCTATAATATTGTAATATACATTTTTTTATATATATTGAAAGGTTTCGAACGTCATATAGCAGTCGTCTAGATAACTTTTAAAATTAGTTCTCTTAGAAACCAAGTACGTCTTTCTAATGGAGGAGGGGTGGGGCGACTTGGAGTTAGATGTTATTATGAATTTAGGTATCTTTCACTAGACTCTCTATCTCTTTCTCTCTGTCTTTCTTTCGTTCATTCATTCGTCTTTGGTGGACTGGTTCGCTCGTTATTTCTATCATTATTTTTTCCCCACTTGTTTCGTTTTGATGATGATGATGCTCATACATAATTACAAGCCAAGCGTTAAAAATGACTTTGGAGAGCTTTTAAAGAAGAAGAGGGGTTTGGGGAGGCAAATACAAAAAAAAAAAGAAATTTAACAAAACATTTAAATTGAAATTTTAATCAACTTTTTCTCTGTCCTCTTCTCTCTCTCACTTTCTTTTGCAGGGTAAAGTCTATTTGTTTGACAAAGTTTTCAAGCCGAATGCCTCCCAGGAGAAGGTCTACAATGAGGCAGCCAAATCGATTGTCTCCGATGTCCTGGCTGGATATAACGGAACGATATTCGCCTATGGCCAAACGTCGTCCGGTAAAACGCACACGATGGAGGGCGTGATTGGGGATTCGGTAAAGCAGGGCATCATTCCGCGTATAGTCAATGATATCTTCAATCACATCTATGCGATGGAAGTGAATTTGGAGTTTCATATAAAGGTCTCGTACTATGAGATTTATATGGATAAGATTAGGGATCTGCTGGATGTGTCCAAGGTGAATCTGAGTGTGCATGAAGATAAAAATCGAGTGCCTTATGTGAAAGGTGCGACCGAGAGATTTGTCTCTTCCCCCGAAGATGTGTTCGAGGTTATCGAAGAGGGCAAATCGAATCGGCATATTGCAGTGACAAGTAAGTAGAGTAGATCTCAGGATTCTCTTGCCCCCAATTCTTATTAATCTTTATGCTTTCTTTACGCAGACATGAACGAGCACTCTTCGCGTTCCCATTCAGTATTCCTCATCAATGTGAAACAGGAAAATCTGGAGAATCAAAAGAAACTATCGGGTAAATTATATCTGGTGGATTTGGCCGGTTCGGAGAAGGTTTCCAAGACAGGAGCCGAGGGCACTGTGCTAGATGAGGCAAAGAATATTAATAAGTCCCTATCGGCCCTGGGCAATGTCATCTCCGCCCTGGCGGATGGCAACAAAACGCACATACCTTACCGTGACTCGAAGCTGACCCGTATCCTGCAGGAGTCGCTGGGTGGTAACGCACGCACAACTATTGTCATTTGCTGTTCCCCGGCCAGTTTCAATGAGTCGGAAACGAAATCCACTCTCGACTTCGGTCGACGCGCCAAGACTGTGAAGAATGTGGTCTGCGTGAACGAGGAGCTCACTGCCGAGGAGTGGAAACGGCGCTATGAAAAGGAGAAGGAGAAGAATGCCAGACTCAAGGGCAAAGTGGAGAAACTGGAGGCAGAGTTGGCCCGTTGGCGGGCAGGAGAGACAGTCAAGGCCGAAGAACAAATCAATATGGAGGATCTCATGGAGGCCAGCACTCCCAACCTGGAGGTGGAGGCGGCCCAACAGGCAGCAGCTGCAGCAGCCGCAGCGGCGGCCCAAAGAACGGCCTTGGCCAACATGTCCGCCTCGGTGGCCGACAACGAGCGGGCACGCCTGGCCGCTGAATGCGAGAGACTCTACCAGCAGCTGGATGACAAGGATGAGGAAATCAATCAGCAAAGCCAGTATGCCGAACAGCTCAAGGAGCAAGTGATGGAGCAAGAGGAGCTGATCGCAAATGCCAGACGTGAATACGAAACTCTGCAATCGGAGATGGCACGCATTCAGCAGGAGAATGAATCGGCCAAGGAGGAGGTCAAGGAAGTGCTGCAGGCCCTTGAAGAATTGGCAGTCAACTATGACCAAAAGTCACAGGAGATTGACAACAAGAACAAGGATATCGATGCCCTCAACGAAGAGCTGCAGCAGAAGCAAACGAGCTTCAATACCACCTCCACCGAGTTGCAGCAATTGAAGGACATGTCCTCGCATCAGAAAAAACGTATCACAGAAATGCTTACGAATCTTTTGCGCGACCTGGGTGAAGTGGGCCAGGCCATTGCCCCCAATGATTCCGCCATTGACCTCAAAATGAGTGCTTTGGCTGGCACAGATGCCAGCAAAGTGGAGGAAGATTTCACCATGGCTCGCCTCTACATAAGCAAAATGAAAACGGAGGCCAAGAATATGGCCCAACGTTGCTCTAATATGGAGACACAGCAAATGGATTCCAATAAGAAGATTTCCGAGTATGAGAAAGATCTGGGTGAATATCGTTTGCTCATCTCACAGCACGAAGCTCGCATGAAATCCCTGCAGGAGTCAATGCGAGAGGCTGAGAACAAGAAACGCACGCTGGAGGAGCAAATTGACTCGCTGCGCGAGGAATGCGCCAAACTGAAGGCCGCCGAGCATGTATCGGCCGTAAATGCCGAAGAGAAGCAACGTGCTGAAGAGCTGCGCTCCATGTTCGATTCCCAAATGGATGAGCTGCGCGAGGTGCACACTAAACAGGTGTCTGAACTCCGAGATGAGATTACCGCCAAGCAGCATGAGATGAACGAAATGAAGGATGTCCATCAGAAGTTGCTGCTGGCCCATCAACAAATGTCCGTGGACTATGAGAAACTCAAGCAAGAGGAGGCCGAAAAGTCGACGGACCTACAGAACATAATCCTCATCAACGAGCGGCGGGAACAGGCACGCAAAGACCTCAAGGGATTGGAGGATACAGTGGCCAAGGAGCTGCAGACGCTGCATAATCTAAGAAAACTTTTCGTTCAGGATCTGCAGGTGAGTAAATTCATTTTACCAAAAATTTTAAATCACTTATTAATCTCTCTGCTAATCTCTTTTTAGCAACGCATACGCAAAAATGTGGTCAATGAGGAGAGTGAAGAGGATGGCGGATCTTTGGCGCAAAAGCAAAAGATCTCGTTCCTGGAAAACAATCTCGATCAGCTGACCAAGGTCCACAAGCAATTGGTGCGTGATAATGCTGATTTGCGTTGCGAGCTGCCCAAATTGGAGAAACGCTTGCGTACCACAATGGAGCGGGTCAAGGCTTTGGAGACGGCCCTCAAGGAGGCCAAGGAAGGTGCAATGAGGGATCGCAAGCGATACCAATACGAGGTGGATCGCATCAAGGAGGCAGTGCGGCAAAAGCATTTGGGCAGAAGAGGTCCACAGGCTCAAATAGCCAAGCCCATTAGGGCGGGACAAGGAGCCATTGCCATACGTGGCGGTGGCGGTGCTGTTGGCGGCACCTCTAACTCACCCCTAGCCCAGACCCAAGCCTAAGCCTAAGTTATTGCCGCCGCCCAGTTCGAGCTCTGCTTTAATTCTGTCTAAACCCCCAATGGATTATACATACTTAAAGAAACAAAAACAGAAAAGCAAAAAAAATCATTAAATTTGAAAAACAAAAAACGAAAAAAAGAAAACTAATTATAATTGTAATTGCAATTGCCTTCGCTTAAAGATCATGTGCAGCGCTTTAAATATACAAATACGATCTATATATATATATATATACATATAAACTAATTTAAATGAATATGAGAGGAAAAAGGAAATTAACTAAATTTTACAACAGAAATGAAAAAAAAATTATAAAAAAAAACCATACAAAAAACAGAAGCAAAACCCCCCCACAGATATTTAAGGACATCTAACTAAATGTTTAAGCATATTTATAAACTTTTCAAGCATCAAAAAGAAACAAAATCTAAATAAATCGTCGCAGACATTTCAAAAGTCTTTAATTTATTTTTTGAGTCTTGTTCACAGTTTCATATTATAGCCAACTCCTTTAGCATTCTGATGCGGGCAGTCATTCACTTGCCATTCATACCAAACTTGTTGCTTATTGACACAGCGCCAAAATTCAATTGTTATAATTTCATCCTTCTTAACAGTTTTTGGTTGCTAAAAACAAAAAATAAATGTCAATAGAATAAACTCAATTCAATGGAAAGAGTAAGGCCAACTTACTGTGGGAAAGAACATGGGAAACCAGGAGAACATTCCCGGGGTATGAGTCAATGGATTAATGCTCAAAATTATATCCTTGTACAAATGTGTATCGAAGTAACCGCCTATGCCATGCACGACACAATCTTTGAGGACTTTGAACTCAAGTTTCGCATTCCTTGTATTGTCTATGACCTCCTCCCGATTCGGGTGAGAAAATTCAAACAGAGCCTGAGGCTCTGCTATGTGATAGATATTCTTTAAAAGCGCCACATAGCCATAATTAAATGCAGGTACAGTAGGAACCAGTTGGCAGACATTCTGATGCAATATGGCCGACATTATGGGATTTATATAAGAAGTGGATTTATACGGAATGCTAATGCCATCGAGTTTAAGTAGCTTTAGAGCGCCATCCAAACATTCTGGTGAGAGTTCATTGTCACCAAAAGAACCAAGCAGCTCAGATACCAAAATATCAGCCAGCTCGGTTGGCGCAAAGTCCCGCATATCCTTGGAGAAAATGTGAACGTCTAAAAAGGTGACAGATTAACGAGAGAGTTCCAAGAGAATTTCGTTTCTCTCTTACCCTTATTGGGCCAGAGCGTCTTGACCATATGGGAAAGTGTGCGTATGGCACTAGGATTCTTTTCAATGATATAGAGACGAACCTGTCGCTCACTAAGCTCAGCTGCATTAAATATAGCTCGGGCTAGAGGACCACGACCACCACCCAATAGCATTACAACTGTCTGAAAATTTAAACGAAATGCATTTAACAAAATGGAAAAGCTGTAAAATTTGATTACTTACAACTTTTCCTTTGGCCGCTTCTTTGTCATCGACACGATCCAAAAGAGCCTGTTGCACGGCATCTTGATACAGTTTGTACTTGACGGGATCGGATTCAAAAACCTCGTAGGTATAGGAGTCTAAATTATCGCACAGCGGTTGTAAGGGTATCTCCAGCACGTTCTCATAACTTTAATGCAATAAGAGATTGGTCACAAGACATATTTGTGTGTGTGTGTCTGGATTAAAGACTGTAACCCACCTGTTGAGCACGTGTGTATCGCAGTTTTCGTTAATGAGCTTTTTCATATAGTCAGCATATTGGGACAAGGCATTGTCTCTGGGATTTGTAGAAATTATGATATTAGCCCTGACGGCAATAAAGTGGCCAATAATGGTTTGCCACTCTCGATGTAGCACACAATAGTTGGAACGATTTCTTACAAATAGAGAGGAGGGAATGACAATGGCTTCGATGGGTTCGCCCAACCAGCGACGAACTGTCTCGCAGCTGGGACGATCCGAGTCGTTGAGCAAAATTACTACCTTTACTTTTGGGCTGTGATCAACAGCAAAGCGTAAATTGTTCCACCAGTGCCAGGTATCATTGTCTTCGGCCCGTATTACGTCCTCTTCGGTGGCATCTTTGCGATGCTCGAAGGTGGCCAGTTCGGGATTCGTAATAGGAACTTGTATAAACCAACGGCCTGCACAAACAAAAAGACTTCAGTTTAACTATAACGATTCATGTTATGCTTTTTACCCTTTGTTTTGGCCTTCACAATCTCCGCCAGATGATTGTTGTTGGGCCCTCTCAACTTTACCATCACGCTTCCCACATTCTGCAAATGCTCAGCCCAGGTGACATCTCTTAGCAGCACAGACTTGGAGTACTCTCTCACTTTGGCATTTGGCGAATCCACATCGACGTCTGATAAAACAAAGACTACCTTAGAATTCCATTCAACGGCACTCAAAACTGTTGCCGGGTAGGTGGGATCTGTCTCAAACGGATCCAGGGGCAGCATGTTTGCATTGATGGAAGTTGCCACCACATTATAGTTATTGGCATAGGCCTTATCTATAAGTCGTGGAATGCTGGCAATTCCCTCTTGATGCAAGCACATGTAGTAATTTATATTTTCCATTTGTAAACGCGCCAAATGCACCCACGACTGTGCTACAAATTAAATTAAATTAATTTATAAAGTGTGCTACGATAATTTACTCACGTTGCGGTGTTGCCAGATGTCAGGAAAAAACTGTGTAGCACTAATAGTTTCGATAAAACCGTTACAGCTTGATAAATATCGATTAAAAACTATTTAAATTTGGTACCTAAAGTGTTGTTTTAATCAATTTGGGTAGACAAAATTTCTTATAGTAAATTTCCCTATAATAGAGTTTTCTGTACAATGAGTTTATATCAAGGGCACAGTTTTCCATTCTCTAATAATTCCTAAATATCATAATTTCTTTAACAAGTAACATGCTTAATCTATGGAATTTTTGTTGTTCATTACAAATTCTTTTGTAATTTTAATATTTTTCAGTACATTAATAAATCTTTTTCAATATTGGCACATGTAGATCTTGGTATCACATAATTATGTATATGAAGTTTTAAACAAGAGGTCAAAAAACCAATAACTGCAAAAAAGGAATAAGAACTAATGTTCTTATGATTAAAAAGACTTTAATATCTAATCCTAAGCATAATTACAGACCAATTTGGTTTATTTTATAAATTTGAGAGAATTCTGCATTTGAAAATGAGACGTGCCGGATTTGTTTTTGTTTCAATTTCTCCAAAAAGCCACAAATTAATCTTATTCGGCATTCATTTAGCATACCGATATCAAAATCAAATGATTCCAACACCAGGCTTATTAATTAAAGATCACACATATCACATAAAAATTTCCATAATCATAAAATGTTCCCCCCCCCCCCCCCCCCCCGGTTTTTTGTGTGTGCAAAAACTCAAATTAAGTCATAAAAACTCAATCGAACTCAATCGAAATGACAAGCCCCATAAGTGATAATTAATAAGTGTGATGCATAAACATAAAACCCAAAGTGGAATTTCAATACATTTTATTTAAATAATAAATGACGTCAAAAAAAACTACAAAAAAAAAAGTTGAAAGAAAAGTGTCAAATGAATTGGTAAATACTAGTGGCTGGCCATAAATGACAAAAGGATTATGACGATTGTTATTGACTAATGACAGCAATCCAATCGTTTAGTAATCGGTTTGGAGCGCGCCCCCAAAAGTTCAAATCAGGTGAATCATGAATATTAAAATATTTATCAATCAATGTGGCGGCGGAAATGGGTTTACAGGTGGCAACCCAGAGATGAAGACAACTGTTTAGCACCTTCAAGCGATGACTTTTCACGGAAGCACCCAGAGAGCTGAGTTACGATTTAATTAGTACCAAAAGGTAATAGTCACTCATCTGATTGAAATTTCCAAGAATCATTTAGAATCATGCCTCATCGACCTAATGAAAGGTCACAAGAGATAAGAATAATCTAAAAGGCGTATTAAAAAAAAAATCAAAAATACAACTGAAAACAAACATTTTTATGCGCTCTCTGACATTTTGTCGCATTGGCCCGTCCGTCGCCCCGTCGCCTTGTCCAATGGTTCGATTTGTTTTATTGCGTTTTAAACCGGCTTTCGGCCAAAAACCTAATTATATTAAATTTATTGTACAAATACCATCATCATGGGCAAAACAAAAATCATTATAAGCTAAAAATACCAGGCAAAAAAGTAAAAAAAAAATTGTTAACCACAAAATTGCGTGCAGAATGGGTCAAAAGCAAAAAAAAAAAAAAAAACAGTTAGACAATTTGATGGATTTGTCGAAATATGCACTAAAAAAATATACAAAACTGAAAAATAAAAATGATTCGTTTTCGAAACTCAAATCTCTAGATATTCTAGTAGAAGACTTTAAAAACGCCAAATTGAACCGGTTATTGACCATTGAACGATGGTATTTACGAAAGATCAAGATCTTTAGCCATTCATGACGTTAATTTCTCAATATTCATTGACGTAGACAAAGACAAAATTTAATCAGTATGTTTATTTATTTTTTTTTTTGTCATCTTTTTTGATTTTATTGTTTTTTATTGTTTATATAAGATCTGAACAGTTTTGTCTTTTGTCTTTGCTTAGTTCATAGCCAGCCGCATCACGTGTGATGCGAGTCGTGGCATCTCAGAATAGTTAATTATGCATAACGCATAGATAGATATGTAGCTCCAAAGGTTTTCAAGATCTCCCTCACACTTAACCTTCGTTATAGCTGAAGCATGAAAGCCAAAATTTCCAAGTGTATTGACAATTTTCCAACAGCCCCAAAAGCAAACAGCCATCATCAGCCATAGTCAGACGATTTGCATAATGACTATTTAAGCTTAATTTTTTCGAATTTCCGATTAGAGATCTAGAGCCTATTAAATGACAAAAAAAAAAAAAATACAACTTCCACTATCACTACCGGCTTCCGTATTCATCTCCTAATCCTGTGAATCATTTCAATCAACTCGAACACATCTCACACAGCATATCTTCATCATTTAATACCTTTTAATTGGCCAAGTGCGTCATGGAAAAAGCTTAAAGATTTCTTAAGTCGAAAACCAAATAGAGAAGCTATAAGAGAAGATGGGGACAATTGCGTTTTATAGAGGCTTTTGGAATACAAAACAAATGAAAGTGTGTGGCCCGGAGCAGCGCTAATTACGTGCAGGGGTAAGCTCTGGATCGGCGCCAATAATTTGGCAATATGTCCAATAACACGCAGACACAAACAGATATAGCCATAGCCCCTGCATCCTCCCCAGACGTAAGCTGGTATCTTTGCGCGATATCGGTAACACACACACACACACAGACACCAAACCCGTTTCGTATGCTGAAACAAAACGTCACAATTTGCTGTTGCTCGCTGCCCCTCATCATGATCATCGTGTGTTCATTGTGATCGCAATGATCATCATTATCGTCATTGGCGCTTGAAGCTCGTTTCGGTCTCCCATATAAAAGTGAATTTGTGACAAAAATTCTGAACAGTTAAGGCAAACGCTTCGAAGTGACAACACCCATACCGATACAGATACATATGTATATAGACAAATATTGATATAGTTCATCAAGGTGTCCAGTGAGATTGATAAGAGTGACAATAAAAAGAGAAAAAAAAAACACAGATTACTAATACGACTCGTGTGTTGCCAATTAAACGAAATAACAACAAAACAAATTAATCTACACAAAATCAAAATTCAAAAAACTTGCATCATAAGCAAGACGAAAACCGTTAGAAACAGGATAAATTAAATTTCAAAATTTAATTCAAACAAAATGTTTGCATTCACTTGGCAAGTAAGTAGATAAAAAAACAACAACAACAAAAACTAAAAAAAAAAAAAAATTAAAAAAAAAGAAACAAAAGATATACATATATATAAAAACATGTTTACTTGATTAACATTTTTCGGTGGATTTTTTTGGTTCAAAAAACCGCAAAAAAAAAAGAAGAGATAAAAATAAATATATATATTTCGATATCACTGTCTGATGCGACAAGGTCAAAGCTATTCTAATTTGACGAAGTTCATCTCGCTGATAGCCATAAGGAAGTTGGCCATAAAAGTATCTAGCCTCTCGCTCTATCTCTCTCTCTGTCTCTTTCTCTTACTGTTCGTTTCCTTCGTCTCCTTGAAACTTGATTATTTGTTTTTGGTTTTAACCCTGAACCACAAAAATGCCATTAACCGGTTGCCTTTAATTGGGTTTGGCCTAAAAAATTACAAAAAAAAAAAAAAAACAGAAATCAATAAATAAAAGTCGAAACTGTAAATTTACATAAATTTTGAAATGATTCATATATGTATATAGCAAGGAGAGAGAGAGTAAGGGTAATAGAAGACTCACGCCTAGACGTAGCCAACTGGAATATATGTTTAACACTTTTTGCTGTTGTTGTAGAAGTAGGAACCAGAATCAAATTTATATATATGTATATATATTGATTTTTATTATCACCCATTACCAGTTGAAATCTTTGTGATACATAAATTAAATTGAATTAAACTTTATAAATAAGTATAAAGTTTGATCCGTTGGGCATCCGGTTTAATATGCCATCGTGTCCAGATGTTGGAGCAGGCGACCAACCATGTTGCTTGAAGGTGGAGACGTACATATGTACATGCTCATCTCATGAATATATTTTTTTTTTTTTTTTCTGTTGTGAGACTATAAATTAAATTTTGATTGCGGTTATATCACGTATTAAGAGGAGATTGTGTTTAATTTAAATTAATTATTGTATGCTAATTCAAAGCATAAGATTCAAGAATACGAAAGAGTAAAATAATAATAATAATAATAAAAAAAAACAATTTAACTTTTGTCTAGGCAAACGGTGGGTGGTGGGGGACATGTTCTTGGCCTCCAAGTTTTATTCACACCTCTCTCTCTCTGGCATGTGATAGACTCCCAACTCATCTCTTCCGCTTCTTTTTTTTTTTTTTTTTTTTTGCAGATGTGTCTGGCTTCCCTGATGCTGGCAACGATGATGACAGTGTCAAGGGCCCGACCCCAGATACAGGAGGGACCCCATACTCTGCTGGACATTGAGACGCCCAATCAGTTTAGCTACAACTCACCATTGCAACAGCCGGATAGCCTTAGATCGAAGCCTTATTTTGATTTCCTGAGCACATTGTATGCTCACGATACCGATAAGACGAATCTCTTTCGTCCCTATTCGGGCGGACGTCC
Organism: Drosophila nebulosa; assembly: GCA_024703675.1. Taxonomy (NCBI): domain Eukaryota; kingdom Metazoa; phylum Arthropoda; class Insecta; order Diptera; family Drosophilidae; genus Drosophila; species Drosophila nebulosa. The sequence goes on along the minus strand of CM045725.1, from coordinate 5,769,014 downwards.
ACGTCGTGAGGCAGACAAGCCAAATCATCGACAGGAGCGCCAGCGTCGTGCCATAGTTTTCCGGCCATTGTTCGTCTACAAGCAGCAGGAGATTAGGAGACAGGAATTGAAGGAGGAGCAGGCCAATAGACGTAATGGTCAGGTCTATGCTTTGACTCATCGTCGTTACAGATTGTAAATTTGGATTTCGTATCCTAGTCAACATTTTAAAACCAACCAATGAGTGACGGCCACTGTCTGGTCTGGTCTGTCTACAGGGTCCTCTAAGCACGCACAAAGATACTAACATAACACACACACACACGCACACCAACACACACACACAAAATTAGTTTAAGCACCATGCACTGCAAAAAAAAAAAAAAAAAAACTAAAGATTATGAGTTGAAGATAAAGAGAATTATATGGCATAAGCACATCCCGCCCCAAGTCCCCCCTCAAAAACCACCGCCCCTCCTTCTCACCCACTAGCAAGTATATTTAAATTAAAATCGAATATTTGTTATACAATATAATAGAAAAAAACTGTTTGTTAACAAAAAAAAAAAAATTGTTTATTTATTGCCCCCAAACGATGTTCTCAATCCAGGAGTTGAACAAATGAACCTTTGTATAGACACTGGGCAAACCCTTCTCACCACACAGCAAGCCATAGGAAGTGATGCCTATGATCTGTTTGAGGCACGGGAATTGCGGATGTTGCACAAACATTGGTCCACCGGAATCACCATTGCAAGTATCCCGACCACTTTGAGTCTCGGAACCGGCACAGAATTGCGTGCGTACATCAATATTGAATTCGATGCGCTCTTGGCATATTTGATACGTGAAACGATCCAGGCTCACTTTGAGCAGATGCGTGGAGGGTTGGCCAGCGTTCTTGGTGTAACCCCAACCGGCAGCCATTAAACGACTATGATCATCTCCAGCGGAGGGGGGCAGGCAGGCTGGCGAAACATGCTCATTGATGTTGGCCTCTTGGGATAGCTCTATTAGGGCAATGTCATGATGACGACTGTCGTCATCGTCTTCGTTGTAGGATGGATGTACCACATAATTGACCACATCAAAATCCTGAGGTTGTGCATCATCTGTGGTACTGTTGAAGTCCAAGTCTCCCAATCGTACCACAAATTTGGGACAAGGAAAAGTCAAATTCAAAGTTTGCTCTTTGGTTCTATGGAAAAGTTTAATTAGTTAAATTTATTTAAAAGAAACCATTTGGATGCACTTACTCGGTAGTGTATAGGCAATGGGCAGCGGTTAAAATAAATTTTGGATGTATTAGAGTGCCGCCACAATCCCATTTGATCTCCGTTTGGCCAGGTGCACGTCGTCCCAGACGTGCCATGAATGGGAATTCCTTGCCGACTGCCTTTGAACCGCCCAAAATAAATGGTGTAGACCGGCAAGTGGGACGAAGCCGGTTATATCGCAGACATTCTAAATATATTCCAAAGTAAATTACCATACAAAACTAATTTCATTTCTCCTTACCTCTTTCAAATCTCTTGAGCTTATCCTCTGATGGCTGATTCGGTCTTTTCTGCAAGTAAAGGGGGAGGGGACAACACACAATGTCGTTTTCTTCATCGCAATATTTAATGCCGGCTCCAATTAAATGTTGATTGTAAAATAAAAACGGGCATCCCGTGGCAGACATCTCTTTGCACTCGCCTGTTCCTTGGTCACAAAACTCAACGGTTTCGGATTGAGAATATAAGCTTATAATAATAATAATAACAAATAGAAAGTTTAATTGAACAACTAACATTTTTTTAAAAACACTTGTTCAAGGTTCAAACTAAGTAGCTTTATCAAAATTCAAGCGGAAGTGGGAGTTAAATCGCAATTTCTTTTTCTGCGAGTCGTTTTTTTCTTATTTGAATTTTAATGCAAGCCGGTCACACTATGCACATTGGGAGATACTAAAAATATGGCTTTCAAAGGAGAGCCGTTACTATCGATGGTTCTCTATCGAAGCGATTGATAGTTAAAAAAGAAAAACTGCTTAATCTAATTACAAGTCTTGCAATTTTCGATTTTCGACACAGGGAAAAATATATCTGCTTATTCTGAATATTTTGACGAGGAGCGTGTAGCGGCGTAGCGAAGAATATATTATATCGCCATTGCTTCCATCACTAATTTTTAGGCTTTCTGGCAACGCCAATAGTTATTCCGATTACAAATTTCAAGTAAATATTTACCACCACTATGGCTACAGTCACATTTCAGAATTCAAGAGAAACGCATGGCGGAGAAGAGTGTCCGTCCCTCGCGGTAAAATACAGCCTGAAAAGTCTTTGTTCGGGGCACGTGGCTGGTCGCCGTTTTCGCAAAAGAAAAGAAAAAATATTACATATTCGAATGTCACGCGGAAGTCCGGTATATCTCCCCGCTTTTGGGAGCAACATAATAACCAAAAAATAAATAAAAATTCTCCCCATCTGAGGTAGGCATTGGAAAAATGGGAAAAAAGTTTTTGTGAAGAAAAATGACAGCGACGCGCCGCCATGACATGTGTGTAGAGTGTACAGTATGGCCATCTCTTTTTAGCTAGTGCGTCTGGAATTCGCTTAGAACTAAGCGGCCGAGCAACTGCGGCGAAATTAATGGAAAATTTTTGCAATGATAATTCGGAAAACTCGGAAAGTTTTCCATGGAAAACAAAATGTCTTAAATTAAAAATAGATACACATAAATTACATAATTAAATGTGTAAAAATAAAACTACAAAACGTGGAGAATTGTGCGAAACCAGGGTTGCCTTCTACCTGACAGCTTCATTTTGTAGGGTTGGAGACGACCACATATGTACATTGTGTGATAAGCGGATGACTTTTCGTTTTTGGGCAAAATAACTGTGGTTCTTGGAGATTAAAGTTATTACGCAGTTAAGAAAGTGGATATATGTAAATATGAATAAAAACAGAATGTGTAGTGATTTGAGTATGAATGCGGTTACCAACCAGGGATACATAGTTGACATGTGCTCTTGGCGATTTCCCGCCAAAAAAAAAAGTATTTATAACGGCAAATGCTTATCATTGATCATCCATCCCTGTCTTTCGGCAATTTCTTGCAGATGTCTCAAACATGAATGAAGGTAATTCAGCAGGAGGGGGGCACGAAGGGCTAAGCCCGGCCCCTCCTGCTGTGCAAGACCGCGTTACGTTACAAACCACGGAAAAATCAGCAGCAGCAGCAGCTACAACGCCCAAATTAGTGACAACATCCTCTTCTCCCAACTTCTCCTCCTCGTCTAAGGAGGGAAGTGGTAGTGGAAGCGGGAGCAGCTCGTCCAATAACAAGTTGTTGCCCCTGCCACAACAACAACAACAACACACAGAGGCAGTAACTTCCACCGCCTCAACCACCACATCCCAATCCAACATAGAAGCTTACTCCACCTCACCACCGCAGGCCAAGCGTCAGCGTTTGGATAGCGAGAGCAGCAGCAATAGCAATATTGTGGGAACTCTAGTTCCAACTAGCAATATAGTTGGCTCTCTATTACCAGCCTCTGTGGTGGCTAGTCCAGAGGAGATTGCTTCCCCAGCTCTGCAGGATCTGAATGCGCTCAAGAAGCGCATACTCCAACAAAAATTGCAGATTTTGCGCAATCTTAAAGAAAGGTTGGTGGTCAAAATTCTAAATCCAATTATCAAATTATCTATCCTTGCAATATATTTTATGTTTTTCTCTTTCTTTGAAAAAGGCATCTTGAAAATGTGTCCGAATACTTTTACCTACAAAACGGCGGCAGTATGATGGACTACCCTGCGTGGCGTAAAAAGACACCAACACCGCAGTTCATCAGCTATAGCAATGCGAATCGTATAGATCAGCTGATACAGCAGGAAGAGAAGCCATCAACATCGGCTCAAGCGGCACAAGCAGCAGCCTCAGCCTCAGCGCAAAATCAAAATCAAGTAGAAACAACTATAACTACAGCTACAACATCAACAACAACTGCAATAACAACAAACACAGCGTCAGCAACAAGTGCAACAACAGGAACAACATCAAACACAACAACAACAGTGACCACAACAGGAACACAAGTTGTTGTTGCTGCTGCTGCTGATGTAGTAAAAACGGTGAGTCCTATGATTAAGAAGGAATATCGAGTATTAGGTTTCCATTATGATGTCAATACCTAACTGATTACTATTTTCAATCTATTTTTGAGAGATTATGGTTATTTTCAAGATGTGCTCGTTTGCGAGGCATTTGTCTGAATGGAAGCAGATTCCAATACTTATTAGAGAATACATGAAGGATTCCCCAACTAATTGACTCTTTTAATTGTTGCAGAATACGCAATCTCAACTGCCGGCTAAGCTTGGCACAACTCCACCCACCCCTACTACACTCAATAGTCCAGCAGCTGGTGGGACGACAACGACGACAACGACGGCGGCTACTCCAACAACTACCAACAGCAGCATAGCCGTCGACCAGCCAGCGTCCACTACCACCAACACCAACACCGCCAACATAGCTGTCGCCACCACAACCACTGGGAGCAGCAGTAGCAGCACAAGCAGCAGTAGTAGTAGTAGCCATAGCAGTGGAGGTAATGTTCTGCCATCCGAAGCGGAAATCAAAATACCCGCTGTTGGTGCCACTCCTGTGGCCATCTCAACCAAGTTACCAGCTGCTGTGGTCCAGCTAACACAGCAAGGTGAGTCCAACGGTGTCTGGAATAATGGAATAAGGCGAAATTTTGTGTTTTTTTCTTTAATTTTCCTTTTTTATGTTGTACGACAAAACAAAGTAAAAAAAAAGAGAGAAAAAAACAAGGAGAAAACGTTTTATGTTTATATGTTTATCAAAAACCGAAAAACAAAAAAAAAAAAAAAAAAAAAAATGAAAAAATCATAATGCTAAATTTTAAACTCAATGCCAAAAACTTTTAGCAAACTGCATACCAAACTAAAAATTCTGTCTCGAAATTCTCCCAACCCCCCCCTCACCTAAAAACCAACAACACACTAAAACATTAACCACAATAATATAAACTAATATATATTTTGTTGTGTTTGCTGTATAATTTAATATTCTTATTTTTAAACAATTCATTACATTTTTAATTTTGCCTTTTGCACTCATTCATCACAAACACCACCCACAAGGGGTTTGAATCGAAACTCACCTCACTCATCCATTACACGCCACCCACCCTACACATCACATTACTCAAAACTCACCTCTCAAACTCTCACTCACTCATAATTTCTGTATCTCCGTTATCGTTATATCGTTATACTATATAGGTCACATACCCGGTAGACCTCTAGGAGGTCGTCACGGTATGGTGTTTGGTCAAATACCCGCTCCTCCTGCCATAGGAAATTCTTCTGTACCTTTGGTGCCAGGTGCTTATCGTTCGCAAACAAAAAAAAAAAAAACAAACTTAAAAACAAAAAAATCCAAACTACAATTGTTCAGTTTTCTATTTTTTTTTTCCTTTCTAATTCTAATATTGAAGCATATAGTTAATTATGATTTTGCTAAGCGTAGTGCATTGACATTGATGTGTGCCTAATTCTTCATTAATTCTAATATATTATCATTTCATTTTGATTTATGTAAATCGTTTTCTAGAATTGGTAATTGATGTCTTCATTTCTTTTATCATTTTAATGTTAATATAATTGGTAATTTGCCTTAAATATGGGTTTCCAGCAAATGACAATAGCTTGTAGGAAGTACGAATTAAGGAATTGGTAACAAGATCCAAGTATTTTATGTAAATTTTGGTATGGATCAAGTTTAGATAGCTAAGGCTTAGATTTGTACACAAAAAAAAAGCGTAAAAAATTGTCTACAAGAATAGATTTTGATTGTCATTTCGAAATTTACCTCACACTGACTCAATAGTGCCTCAAATAATTTTGCACCTAAAAGCGTTTTCTTGTCCGCCTTTAAATATCATGCGCTTGAAAATCGTAGATGTGTGCTACAACAAACAATTCAGACAGTTGCAAGCGATTCCAACTGAAATCCAGTGGAATCCATAACACTGACTACAGATTTAATTAGGTTATTTAGCAAGTGCACTCTGTGTCACAATGATTTATGAGAAACATGTGAAGACAATTTGTAAGCTTGCCAAATGAATATATAGAAAATACCTTCAGCTTATCCATGTGGCAGGGAAACAATTTAAACAACTCGCCACATTGAATCTGGGTTTAACAAGTTAGCTGCATGCAGTTTCCTTGTTTATTGATTTATTTAACAATCCGCAACTAATTCTAATTATGCATTTAAAAATAATTTGAACTGCTTTACTTACTAGATGAAATGTATAAATATATATTTTTATGTTTTGCACCTGTTTTTCCAAGCATGCTTTTCCAAATTCAAAGATTTACTTTGATTTATTTTTCGGCTAAAGAGTGACTTACAATTTGTATTATTTGACTTTATTTTCGAAAAGGTGGCACTCCCTTGGTACCCTGCAGTACCGCAGTGGGCTCAACCACTCTACGACGCACTACAGATGCTCGAGGAGGAGCAGCTACACCTCAACCATCCTCAACGCCCACACCAAACCCTCTGTACACTGGCAATGGACCTGGCAGTAGTACACCCAGCAGCAGTAGTTTGCTTAGTCCGGCAAATGCTGGTAGCAGTGGTGGTGGGACGACAACAACGGCCCACCAGAATGCCACCAGCAGTCCGGCAAACGCTACCACGAGCAACGCTAGTGGCAGCAACGATGCCGTCACAGCCGCCCAGGAGTTTTCGTTCAAAGCCAAACAAGAGGTTTATGTGATGCAACGTATATCCGAATTACAGCGAGAGGGATTATGGACTGAGAGGCGATTGCCCAAATTGCAAGAGCCAAGCCGACCCAAAGCCCATTGGGATTATCTACTTGAGGAGATGGTCTGGCTGGCGGCTGATTTTGCACAAGAGCGCAAATGGAAGAAGAATGCGGCCAAGAAATGTGCCAAAATGGTGCAAAAGTATTTCCAAGACAAGGCCACCGCTGCCCAACGGGCAGAAAAGGCCCAGGAGTTGCAGCTGAAGCGAGTAGCCTCATTTATTGCTCGTGAAGTGAAAAGTTTCTGGTCAAATGTCGAAAAACTGGTAGAATATAAGCATAAGACAAAGATCGACGAGAAGCGAAAACAGGCTCTAGATCAACATTTAAGTTTTATAGTCGATCAGACGGAGAAATTCTCGCAACAGCTAGCCGAGGGCATGAACAAGACAACGAGTGGGGTAACGGAGACAACGCCAAGTTTGAATTCCAGTCGGCTAACATCGCCCAAACGGGAATCCGATGGTAAGTTTCAATCCACCATAAACTCTTTCTTACATTTCAACAAATGATGACTTTATACAAAACTGAAATGTCTTTTTGGTCTATTTTTGACCATCTTGATATTACCTTGGGATGGTCGCTCTGCGAGGCATTTATCTGATGGATATTGCAAGAAAAGAAATACTCTCATTTAGCCAATGTATTGCTGTACTAACTAGTTTCCTCTCTCACTTCAGATGAATTTCGTCCAGAGTCTGGCTCTGAGGATGATGAGGAGACCATTGCCAAGGCCGAGGAAGAGGCAGCCGATGTCAATGAGGAGGTTAAAGCATTGGCCAAGGAATCTCAAATGGATTTTGATGATTTTCTTAATGATTTGCCGCCGGGTTATTTGGAGAATCGTGATAAACTAATGCAGGAAGAGCAAAGCTCCACAACAAAGCCCGCCGATGACAAAAATGAGGATGACAATAGCGATGATAGCGAGTTCCAGGCCAAAGAAGCTAGCGACGATGATGAGAATACCATTAGCAAGCAAGAGGAGGCCGAACAGGAAGTCGATCACAAAAAAGAACTCGATGAACTGGAAGCCGACAATGACCTTTCGGTGGAGCAGCTGATGGAGAAATATAAATCCGGCAAGATCAATGATGAACAGCAATCATCTGAGCCGCCCAGTGCCAAAAGACGTAAAATGGAGTTGGATTCAGATGATGAATCCACAGCTGTGGAGGACTCTAGTGACGAGAGCGAAGTACCGAGCAGTGACGAAGAGGAGGAAGACCTATCCACCATCCAAACCGACACTGAACTGGACGAAGCAGCCGAACAGGAAGAGGGTCTTAAGAGTTTACTGGCCGACAGTGAGATCAAAAGCGAAGAGGGTGTTGTGGCCACAGCTGGAAGTAGTGCAACTGCCGGTGGCAACAAAGATGATATGCTCAATGATGCCGCCGCTTTGGCCGAAAGTCTTCAACCTAAAGGCAACACGCTTTCCTCCACCAATGTGGTCACTCCTGTGCCCTTCCTGCTGAAGCATACGTTACGCGAATATCAACACATTGGTCTGGATTGGTTGGTCACCATGAATGAGCGTAAACTCAATGGCATTCTGGCCGATGAAATGGGTCTGGGAAAGACTATACAAACCATTGCTCTGCTGGCGCATTTAGCTTGTGCCCGGGGCAACTGGGGTCCACATTTAATAGTGGTTCCCTCATCTGTGATGCTTAACTGGGAAATGGAATTCAAGAAATGGTGTCCCGGCTTCAAAATACTCACCTATTATGGCTCCCAAAAGGAGCGCAAAATGAAACGTGTTGGCTGGACCAAGCCCAATGCGTTTCATGTGTGCATTACCTCATACAAACTGGTGGTGCAGGATCAACAAAGTTTTCGCCGCAAAAAATGGAAGTACTTAATTCTCGATGAGGCACAGAATATTAAAAATTTCAAATCCCAACGTTGGCAATTGCTACTCAATTTTTCCACCGAGAGGTAAGTCAATGATTTCCTTTTGTTTAAATTGTTTAAATATTTGCTCTTTGAGCACCAAAATCAGTAACCAAGCGAATGCTAAACTAGCTTGGGGACTACGCTTGGGTGCTAAAATTGACCTAACCGCTCGCTATAATGCCAAACACATAAGACTAGAGCATAACCTAATCCTCGCTATGCTTGTGGCCCTGTTTTGAGACACTAAAAATTCTAGAATAACTTTTATATGACAACTTATTTAACACTTTGTTTCTACTCTCTAGGCGACTCTTGCTCACGGGAACTCCCCTGCAGAATGATTTAATGGAACTCTGGTCTCTAATGCATTTCCTTATGCCTTATGTTTTCTCTTCACATCGCGAGTTCAAGGAATGGTTCTCCAATCCAATGACTGGCATGATTGAAGGAAATATGGAGTACAATGAAACATTGATAGCACGGCTTCATAAGGTAAGACAAAAGATATATACAAACTATATTAAGAGATGACTAGGATTAGCACCTAAAAGCGTTTTCTTGTCGGCCAAATTATAAATGCTCTGGAAAATCGTACAATGCGTGCAATAACAAAACCCAAACAGTTGCAAGTGATTCCATTACGCAATTAATGGAATCCATAACGCTGATTACATACTAAAATATAAATATGGAATAACAAATTGAGTGATAGCACCTAAAAAGCGTTTTCCTGTTGGTTGAAAAGTGCTCTGGAAAATCGTAGTTGTGTGCCATAGCGAATTCTTGCCATAGCAAGTGACTTGACTCATTTCCAGAGAGTCTATGTCCATTTACATGGTGAACAGCAGACCATTTCATCCTATACTTCAGTTATTAAACCCGCAAGCGCACTCTGTGTCACATTGAATTAACAACATGTGATGACAATTTGTAAGTTTGCCATAGTAAGGTGTAGCTTCTTATCCATGTGGTCAGTTTCCATTTTGCTGATAACTTTGACGAATTCTACGACATTTTATTAGAGAAAAATGTAATAAATTTTTGCACCTAAAAAGCGTTTTCCTGTTGGTTGAATAGTGCTCTGGAAAATCGTAGTTGTGTGCCATAGCGAATTCTTGCCATAGCAAGTGACTGGACTTATCTTTAGTAAGTCCTTGTCCATTTACATGGTGGACAAAACCATTTAGGAGCTGAACCCTCTTAATAGATCTTTACTCTCACTTTAAGTCCATTCTTTTGCAAGCGCACTCTGTGTCACATTGAATTAACAACATGTGATGACAATTTGTAAGTTTGCCAGAGTAAGGTGCAATTTCTTATCCATGTGATCAGATTGCAATTATGCTGATTGCATTGAAGAAGTCTGCGACAGATGACTCTCAATCTTGATAATGAAGTTAACTTATGCCACACACTTTTTCTCTCTTTTATTAGGTTATAAGACCCTTTCTGCTGCGTCGTCTCAAAAAGGAAGTGGAGAAGCAAATGCCAAAGAAATATGAGCATGTGGTAATGTGTCGCTTATCGAATCGCCAGCGTTTTCTCTACGAAGATTTTATGAGCCGTTCCAAGTAAGCAAAGGTTGAAACTTTATTTTGCATTTCAAATTAAATTTACTTTTTTGCGTTTTGCAGAACGCGAGAAACTTTACAAACCGGTAACTTGCTGAGTGTGATCAATGTGTTAATGCAACTGCGAAAGGTGTGCAATCATCCCAATATGTTTGAAGTTCGCCCCACCATATCGCCATTTCAAATGGAGGGCATTACATTCCATACACCACGTTTGGTCTGCGATATAATGGAGTATGATCCGTTCACGGTGAGTTAGGAGGAGGAGAGGGAGTTGAAGATGTGCAGTTGGTGAAAAACGGTGAAAGAATATGATGTTAAATTGTCACTGATAGTTGGACTCAATCTATTTTTGAGAGAGTCGTAAACTTTTATAAGGATGTTCGGTTTGCCGAGGCATTTGTCTGATTCGTAGCAAAAATGTTTCTGTGGTTTTATGTGGAAGCGGAAAGTTCGTGCATTTTTATTTAAATTTTTGTGTTTTCTGTTGTAGGAAATCAATTTGGAAACGGTGAATCTTCTGTTACTGCATTTGGAGCTTACATTGACGGCCTATGTCTCGCACAAGTCCCGTCTATTGGCACCACCCCGTAAGCTGATCGAGGAGGTGGATTCAGCACCACAGCCGCCACCACGTTGTCCCAATGGCAAATATCGCTTCCATATACGAGTGAGAAGTGCCGAATTGGCGCAGCGGATAAAGCATCAGGCGGTACGTGTGGGGGCTAGTCCAGCCATGCGAATGGATGGCTCCAAAATTGTGCCCGTGCGAAGTTTGTTGCCCAGTGGACGGGTACTGAAGCGAGTTAGTGGATCCATTAATCCCATAAATATGGCCCTAAAGCCAGTGGTAATTAATAGCGTCTTACCCACAACAACGGCGTCATTGTCTGCTACTCCTCCATCTGTGGCGCCGCCAGCTTTGCGTTCTCAAATCAATGCTCCAACACCGGCCAAAGTGGCCAAGACTATGCAAGATGGCAAGCCATTTTTCTACCTCACACCGGCGACAAATGTGGGAGGATCGGGAGCTCGTTTAACGCTGACCAGCAAGACGACAGCAGCGGCAAGCGGCACTTCACCCACGCCCTCCTCTCCGAGACCGGCAGCCTCGGCTCAGCAGCAACAGCAGTTGAGTAAAGAACCCATTGTCAAGGATTTGGCGAGTCATGTAAAACAGAGACAGCAGGGTCTGCTGGCCAATGGTAAGGCAGATGATGAGTCCTCCTCTACGCCCACACCAGAGGCAGCAGAGGATCCGTACAAGGTGCAAGAACTGATACAAATGCGTAAGGAGATGCGATTGGCTTCACTTAAACGTATGTCCATGATCAACCGACGACGGGTGGATGCCACACCGATATATGGAGCCGATTGTCGCTCTGCCATTGAACGGTGCATGCAGTCGACGCGGACTTTAAAGCGTTCCACGTGGCAGACGCGGGGCTATGCCAATTGCAATACAGCCATGTTGCATCGCTCAGACAATTGGTCATTGAATGTCATGCTCAAGAGCTATGAGCAACGTTGTCTGGAGTTGGGTCCGATATTTGCCAACTTTGTAATATATGTTCCTTCGGTGTGTGCTCCCAGAATACGTCGCTATGTCCAGAATCTGTCCTCGACGCATTGGCAATACGAAAGGAAAATCGAGAATCGCGTGGCCGAGGCATTGTTACCCAAATTAGATCTTTTGCATCCCATAATATCAGCAATGACCACACAATTTCCTGATCCTCGCCTAATTCAGTATGATTGTGGTAAACTTCAGACTTTGGATCGTTTGCTGCGTCAACTGAAGGTCGATGGACATCGTGTGTTGATCTTTACGCAGATGACCAAAATGTTGGACGTGTTGGAGGCTTTCCTGAACTATCATGGCCATATCTATTTAAGGCTGGATGGTTCTACTCGAGTAGAGCAGCGACAAATACTCATGGAACGTTTCAATGGAGATAAACGAATCTTTTGCTTCATACTTTCAACTCGATCCGGTGGTGTGGGCATTAATCTAACGGGAGCAGATACTGTGATCTTTTACGATTCCGATTGGAATCCAACTATGGACGCGCAGGCCCAGGATCGTTGCCATCGCATAGGTCAAACACGAGATGTACATATCTATCGTCTGGTATCGGAGAAAACCATCGAAGTGAACATCCTAAAGAAGGCCAATCAGAAACGCATGCTTAGCGATATGGCCATTGAGGGTGGTAACTTTACCACAACCTTTTTCAAAAGTTCCACCATCAAGGATTTGTTTAACATGGAAGAGGAGAAGGAAAAGACGGAGACGGAAAAGGAGAAGGAAAAAATCGTCACCACAGAAGTGGAGACGATGGAACCACCTGTTATTGTTGACACTGAGAAGCAATCTTTACGTGCCTTTGAACATGCTTTGGCCGCCGCCGAAGATGAGCAAGATGTTCAGGCTACCAAAACAGCCAAAGCCGAGGTGGCAGCTGATCTGGATGAGTTTGATGAGAATATTCCTATAGCCGACGATGCCAATCCAGATAGTGGTGGCCAGCCAGTAGAGCTAAGTAAGGCAGATATGGAAATGCAAAATCTGGTCAATCAGGTGAGTGGCAATTAGTCTATAGGCGAAGAAAAGGTATGGCAATGCTTGCTCTTGAGGTCGAAATGAGTTGTTTTACTTACTCTTACGATTTAGCAAGCAGGGCCAAGAGAAATATTCCTTTCGGGGAATTTAGACGTTCAGACATAGTTGAAGCGAACCAATCCACGCTCGATTATATCACTCATCTTCTGACATTTGTCTAAGAAAATGCGAAGAATAAGGACGTTTGTTTAATGGTTTCTTAAATTTTCATTCTTTTCAGCTGTCGCCCATTGAACGTTATGCCATGCGCTTTGTGGAGGCCACTGGAGCCGCCTGGTCAGCCGAACAGATGCGTGCCGCCGAAGCTGAATTGGAAGCACAGAAACGTGAATGGGAGGCAAATCGTTTGGCTGCCATGCACAAGGAGGAAGAGCTGCTCAAACAGGAGACAGAACCCGCCGAGGAACAGCTCACCTATAGCCGCAAGGATTCGTCGAGCAATCAGGTTAATACCCATAAAGATTCCAACAAAAGAATTGCAGTACGAGGAGAAGCAGGAAGTAGTAGTAGGGGGAAGAATCGAAATCGCAATAAGCGTAGCTGTAGGGTTCGATTAAGTAGAAGTGTTAGCCATTCTAAAAAGGAATCGGCAGCGGCGGCGACAACTCAAAGTGGTGGTAGTGGTAGTAGTCCGAAGAGAACACGTCGTAACAGCCTTAATGTGACGGCTCCAGCAGGGGTATTAGGATTAGGGAATAAGAGCTCCTCTAGCAACAGCAAGAGATTGGCAATGCCGCCTATGCCTGCCAGAAGGCAGACGCGTTTGCATTCATTGGGCGTGGCCAATTTGGCCAATGTTGCTGCTGTAGTGCAGCCCACTAGAAAGACAACACGCACAGCTATGGCTGCTGCAGCCGCCGCGGCGGCGGCAGTAAACGACGAAGAAGTGAAAGAGGAGGAGGAAAAGGAGGAGACACAGCCACCACCACAAGAAGAAGAGACATCAGAGCAGCAGCAGCGACGACCCAAACGACTTTCGGCCAATATTGCCATGAGCAAGATTGTAAAAACTCCCGTAAAACCGTCAACAGCGACGGGATCGGCGAAGAAAGAAACTGGCAAAAAAAAACTAGTAGTAAGAAGAGCAACTATATCTGCTCCGCTGGTCTCCTCCAACTCTGATGAAGATGATGACGACGGCGAAGATGATTCATCCGTTCGTGTAGAAGACACCGAAGAGGAAGAAGAAGAGGAGGATGACGAGGAAGAGGGGGAAGAGGAGGTGGAGGAAGACAATACTACTCAAACCGAGGACGATGAGGAGGAAACACATGTAGATGTTTTACCAGAAGAATCAGATGTTAAAAGTTCCTCAAGCTATGCCACACCCGGTGAAGGAGGGGATACCGATACCAACAGCCTAGACGGTTGGAGTGCTCACAATCAAGTTCAAGACACCACAATGACCAGTTCCACTTATTACAATGTCAGTGAAGAGACCGACACCGATGATGCGAATAATGATCCCTTGGGTGTGGCCAAAGCGGAGAGCGAAAAGACAAGGCATGGCGGCAACTCTGACGACGATCACCAAGATGATAATGCTAGTGAAACTATAATTGGGCATACGCCACGTACACGCTCTCGTGGCTCTGTCAAAATTAATCTCTGGACTCTTGATGTAAGTCCTGTGGTCAATACTCTTAATCGCAGTGGCGCCAAGAAGGCCTCATCCACCCCGAAAGAGACGCAAAGCGAGCCTCGTCGGCGTCTCCAAACAAGCAACATTAGGCAGAAGGTGGCCAAGAAAAACGAAGATGAAGCAAAAAATAATAGCAATTCATCCACAACTCTGCATCGTTGGATAACGAAAACGCCACGAGTGCTGTTGCGCTCCACTGCCGCTGCTACGCCTGCCATGGTGGCCACACCTTCCTCGGCATCCACCACCACAACAGTTGCAAACACATCAACCTCCGCCGCCGCCTCTGCCCCTGCCTCGACTCCTTCTTATGCTAGCTCCACGAATGGAGCTGCCACCAGGTGATGATAATCATACGTTCCTCCAGTATTACCAGCTGCTCCTCCTTCATTCATCATCCTTCAACTCATATGTGTTTATTTGTGTGCGTGTTGTGTGATTTTTAGCGGGCGGCCTTGTCTCGTCCATGCCAAATCCTCGAGCTGTAAGAGAGAGAGTGAGCGATTATCGAGTATTTATAGACTGTAACAAGTTTCCTTCTTATCATATTTTTGTATTTAAGTTTAGTTAGGTGATACACAATATGAGTTTAGGATAACAAATGTGAAGAGATAATGCATCATCATCATCATCATCATTATCATCAAACCATTCACAAAAAAAAAAAAAAAAAAAAACACACAGACACCACCAGATAGATACAGATACCAATTCAGATCAGATCAGATTGTACATAAACTTAACTTTAGTAATTTAAGTTATTATCGACCCAACCAACCTATATATAACTCTTCGAACAACCATCATTATCCTCCTTCCCACTCCTCCCTCTTAGTTTTAAACTTTCCTTTTGTTGTTAAAAGAAAAAGTCAAACACATTCTCCTCCTCCTCCTCCTCCTCATCATTATCGCTTTTAGGTTTAGGTCTCTTAATTGGTAAAAATTCTTTTTGCATTCTATAATTTATTTTGTACTATTAAACTTAACTTTAAACGCAATCGCCAAGATTGATGACTATTAACTAAAACGATAAAAAAGAAAAGAACAAAAAAAAAAAAAAAAAAAACAGAAAAAAGAAAATGAGAAAAGATCCAATAAAACAAACAAAAAGAATCAATTGATGATATGCTTCAAGTATAATAATTAACAATTGTAAAACAAAAAAACAAAACAAAAAAACAGACGTTGTGGTTTTTATTTCGTGCGTCAAAAAAAAAAAAGGAATATCCTTCTATTTGCTATATCCATATATATATATATCTATATCGAGGAGACATTTGCACAGTAAGATTGATCGATCGATCGAGAGAAAGAGAGAGAAGAATAAGCGGAAATCATTATTTTAATGTAGAGAATTCTGTTTTGGTGTGTCGCAAATTGTTCTCGCTCCGTACGAAACTTATAAAAAAAAAAAAAATCGACAAATTTTAAACAAAATTAATGGTTCGGAATGAAAGCTACAACGCCTCGCAAACACAATTCAAATTCCAACTAGTTGTATAAGTAATTTAATCAAAATACCCAAAAACAAAAAGCAAAAAAAAACCAAAAAGAAAATCTAAGAAAAAAAAAACACCAAAACAGAGTTACTTTAAAAACATGAAAATAATGTGAAAAATACGTTTATTCTTTTCTTAAACTCTTTTTTTGTGCCACGCCTCCTCCTCCTCCTCGCTCCGATTCGGTCACGGTCATGATCTCTCTTGAATTCAATGATGACTAGGTGTGGATATCGCGCAATACCATGGAACAGATGCCGGTAAGTCAGCCAAACGCAAAAGAAAAGTTAAACAAATTTTTAAGAAAAAATTATATGGTACAAACTGAATCTCTCTTTAGATGTGGTGTCCGCCTACGCCGCCGCAGGATAATGACGATATCTATATAGATCATTCGTTGTCCTTTATGTATGAACTTGAACCCATTGCCGAGATGGATCTACCGCCGGTTTATGTGCGCAAAGAGCATAAACGTTCGCGCACTGACGCCGGCGGCGGCAACGGTAGCTATGGCGATGGCAGTCGTAGGCCCAACAAAATGCGTCGTGAGGATAATTATGTGCCACCTAGATCTCTATTTGATCGTCCTACAGCTCAATTGGCGCGTTTACGTCGTGATTTGAAGAGTCAGCGATTCCGTGGCAGCTTCAAACCCAACTCACCCATACCCGGATTGAAGCAGCAGGTGCCTGTTAAACCTCTGACCGAACCGGAGACCATGAGTGAATGGTGCATCTTTGAGGATATTGCCATACTGCATGTCCTCATTAATTTGCAAGGCTTACCCTGCAGTCTGATGTTGCTGTCACCCGGACAGACGCCCAATTGGGATTTGGTATCGGAATTGGTGAATTTCTGCTCGAAAACCTATCGGTCGGCCCGCCAGTGTCGTTTCCGCTATGAGACTCACATACAGACACGCGAAGAGAGTGTCAAAGCCGTGGAGAGTCCCAAGAAGCAAAAGAAATTGAAGCCAACATTGCGAACGGAATATGTGAAGAGTCCTTTACGCTATTTACGCACGACCCAACTATATTGTAGCGACAACAATGCCTCCTTTTTCAAGGTGATGCGTTCGCGATTCGATAGCATCAAGACGGCCTATTTGAAGAAGGCTCCGCCGCCCAAGCGTCAGTTTAATGCGCCAAGTCTAATGAATCCTAAGCATATGGAAGTGTTGCAGGAGTTTGGTATACATAATTATGATCAGCCTGTATCGCCCATGAATATAGCCATGATGAAGGCTAACAAAATGAGAGAGAAGCAACAGCGTGGAGCAGGGCAACAACAGCAGCAGCAACATCAACAGCAACAACAGCAGCAACAACAGCAGCAGCAGCAACAGCAGCAACAGCATCAACAACAACAGCAGCAACATCAACATCAAATGGCTCAACAACAACAGCAACAACAACAGCAGCAACAGCAACAGCAACAACAACCACTACAACAACAACAGGCAACAGTTCAAGTACAGCAGCAGCAGCAACAACAACAACAACAACAACTGACTGTGGCTACTCCCACCACTCCATTGCCTGTGCAACAGACAGTGGAACTAGTGCAACAACAACAACAACAACAACCGAACAACTCTTCAGCTGCAACAGCAACCGTGTCGGTGCCCGCTGCTGGTCAAATTCAGCAATTGCAGATCCAACATTTAACTGCGAACGTATCAACTGGTCAGCAGACAGCCATACTTTTGCATCAAACACCACAGCAGCAACAACAAATGCGCACGGGTCAGACGACGACCACGCAACAATTGGTCAAGACCATAGTGGGTACCTCTTCGAGCCTCACGGCCGGACATCTGCAGCAATCGGGACCGACAAGTGTCAGTGTGGTGCTAACCACACCAGTCCAGACTCTGCCGGCCGTAGTCCAAACGCAGAATCAGTCAGGAGCTCAAATAGTGTCAATTTCGTCGCAGACAACGTTGCCCGTAAGCAGCGCCCCACAATTGGGCAGCATTGTGCAGACTCAGACCCTTCCGCAGGTGGTCTCGGTTGGCTCGGTGCTGACCACTACGGCCAGTCAACAGCAACAGACGACAGCAGTTACCACACTGAACACGGCCATGCTAAGAGGCCAGAGAATTGTTTCAGCCGGCCCAGGGAATACATTGCAGCAACGTACGACGGCCGGTGGGCAGTCCATTGTATCCATGCCCAGTTTGGGACAGAATGTTGCTCCCCAGTTCCAGACCCATGTGCGATTGGCAGCTGTTCCTGCTGCTCAGGCGGGCAATCAGACAACCACTCAATTGGTGACCACCAAGGGCATTCCGGTGAGTGCCCTGCAGCAGGGTGGCAAGACTGTGATACCGGGCACCCAACAGCAGCCGGGAGGCGCTCACATTCAGCTCTATCGCCAGCGTAGTCTCAAAGTGTTGCAGACAACTGCAGCGCCACAGGGAGGAGCCAATGGTGCGGCCGGCGGTGTGGCAGGAGGAGCTGGAACAAGCGCTAATCTGGCCAATCCAACTGTTGTCCAGACAGCCGGCACCATTATCCAAACAAGCAATATGCCCACTCATGTGACCAGTCAGAAGGTTGCTGTATCCGGAATGCCTGGAGCCACCACTGTGCAGGCGGGTAATGTGGTTAGCAGTGTGCAAATGCATCAACAGGCGCGGACGCAGCTGATCAAGCAAATGGCGGCCAATAAACAGGGTCTGCAGCGTCAAGTGGTAGCGGCGGATGGGACAACCACCACCACAACTACAACAACTGGAGGCGATATGCTGCTCGTAAAGAGGCATAACATTTTGGCCCAAAAGGGACAACAGGGAACGGCAGTGTTTACAACAACAACAGCAGCCGGTGCTCAACAGCAGCAACAGCAGCAGCAGCAGCAACAGCAACAACAGGGACAACTGCCAGTGGCCGGCCAGCAGACGCAGCAGGTGTCCCAGCAGCAGATTGCGTCCCTGGTCAAGGCGTCCACTGCAGCAGCAGTCAGTGGAAGCAGTGTAAGTGCCGGTGGCGTAACCGTTTCGGCCACCGGGCCACCCAATATGGCTCTGCCACAATTGAAACCGGGAAGCCAAATCAAGGTGACCATGCCACAGAATCAGGTGCGACATTTGCAGATGCAACAGCAGCTGACAATGCCCCGCAAGATTAGTCGCATGACCACCAACATTGTTGCCACTCAGCAGGGCCAGCAACAGCAAACGGTTGGCGGTACCGCAGCCGGAACCCTGCCCACCGTGGCCTCGGCCCAACAGCAGCAGCAACAACTGCAGCAGCAGCAGCAGCAGCAGCAACAACAGAAAGTCTCTGCCGGCAGTGGCAGTGTACAGGCTCAGTTATTGCACATACAAAACACCAAGGCCTTGCCCAGTTCGGTAACAGTCCAGCACATTCAAATGCGCAGTGGTCAGCAGGGAACCTTGGCCACCAATCTGGTGCTAGGAAAGACTAGTGTTGGCCGCGTGATACCCGTTTCGGTGGCCTCGCAGGCCAATCAACGTCAGACCATACAGGTAGGATCAAAAAAGATCACAAGATGTGGTGCTTAGAATGGTGAATTAATTCCTTAATCTCTCGGATTTTTATAGGTGGTTTCCGCTGCATCAGCCCAGGCCTTAGCCGCTGGCAATTTGCGAACCCATGTGTCGGGCCAGAATATTGCTAGCGCTTTAAAAGTGGCTGCCTCGAGTGGAGCTGGTGGTCAAGTGACCACACAACAAACTTTAATTGCTGCCCTACAGCATAATCAGCGACAGAATGCCAGTCCTGTGCGTCTTCAGACGACAGCTGGTGGTAATCTTCTAGCTGTGGTGCAACAACAACAACAGCAACAGCAGCAACAGCAACAACAACAGCAACAACAGCAGCAACAGCAACAACAGCAACAAAGTATTGGTGGACCCACAGCAGGGCCAGCTGAGGTGATGACCATTACCACGCAGACTACTCTGCCAACTGTACAGCAGCAACAACAACAACAGCAGCAGCAACAACAACAGCAGCAGCAGCAGCAGCAATCGGGAGGGGTGTCTCAGACCACAACGCAACAGGTACGCAAGCTGGTACATAAAAAGATCATGATACGCAGCGAGAAAGAATAGCATTTGGCCAATAAAGCCGCCAAGGCGCGTCATAAACGTAGCATTGCCAAAGCTGCGATCTCTTCCGCCACCGCCATCGCCACCGCCACCAACACCATTACCACTTCAACCACCACAAGCAATTCAGCCATTATCACCACAAATGCCACCAACATAACAACCACAACAACAGCAACAACCACAATCAGTGCAGCAACATAAAGATAAAAATTTTCAAATCAATTTTCTTGGCCAAACTTCATGTTCATATATTCCCTCCCTCAATCAATCAGTCAATCCGTCTGTCTCTCTGTCTGTCTGTCGTCAGTTAGTCAATCATTTGCTGTCATTGCTAAATTGATATCAATTTCTATTTGGATTGGTTTTCTAGCCATTGTGAGCCATCACATCTGATTGTGAGT
This sequence comes from Drosophila nebulosa, assembly GCA_024703675.1. NCBI lineage: Eukaryota > Metazoa > Arthropoda > Insecta > Diptera > Drosophilidae > Drosophila > Drosophila nebulosa. The sequence continues at coordinate 5,748,457 of CM045725.1, read as the reverse complement.
TTGGCCTGGTGTGGCCGATTGATGAGGATTATCCCTTGGCGCTCTCAGCTCAGCTCAAGGTGTTGCCGGCGGCTTTTAACTAAAAGATATATATCTTCACATATATATATATACACACACACACACACACAATGTACTATCTTTAACCCTAAGTTGTAATATGTAATTAAATTTGTAATTATTTAAAGATATAACATACATTTAACTAAATTTACTACACATGCATAAATACGTATATATATATAACACTCTATATATAGATATATGAATTGGAAAAGTTCACATTAATAATAATAAGTTCAATCCCCTCCCCCCCCTCTCCACCATTCTCCATAGTGTTTAGAATATGCGCGTAATCTATAGATGTACAATTTTAACTTATGATTCTAGTTATATAATATAAAATAAATACAATAAAAAATTTAAATATATAAAAATATGTAAAAAAAAAAGATACTTTAAAGATTATTCAATAGTTTCTATGTAATTGGAATTCCTTCCATTGCACTAACAGGTGTTTATGGTTCCACCTTCTGACTTGTTGCCAGGGCAACGGAAAAACGCAAAACAAAACGTTTTCACCTTTTCATTTCCAATGGACGGAACGCGACGGGACGACGAGACATATGATTCGACTAGAGTTTAAGTACTTTAGTTGTCCATTATATTTTCATTTACGCGGACATGTCGCTCTTCAATGTTTGCACCTGGTGGTCCACCCAATGTGCGGATTCTGGTGAGCATTACGATGTGGCCAGTTTGCTGTGTGCCCGCTTTGGCCTGGAAACACAAGAGAAGGACTACATAATTGTTGGCTCACAGACAGGCCAATTGAGCATATATTATCCGCATGGCAACAAGGGCTATCAGGCCACGGATCTAATGCTGGAGACGCAGATGAATGGACCCATACTGGGTCTATATGCGGGCAAGTTTAGTGGGTAAGTAGTTGGGCACATTCCCCTGGCCATACATTTTCACCTTTCCTTTCCAGTAATGTGGGCAATCAGAATGCCCAACAGCTGGGCGTGCTGCAGCCAAATGCCATAGTTATCTATAATGTTCAGGCTGTGAGTGGTCTATCCGAGCATGGTTCCCAGCTGCGTCTGCAATTGGTGGTGGAGCACAAATTCCAGCGTGTGGCTTTCTCCCTGTGTCAGGGCCACTTTGGTCAGGTCAAGGGAAGAGAGTTCTACTGTGTTGTCCATTTGGATGGAACTCTGACGTTTTACGAGCAGGATGGCATCTGCTATGAGTGTCGTTTTCCCGGCCAGAGAGCTCTACCAGCTCCAGTGGTCTATTGCCAGCGCACTGATAGCTTCTATCGGTTCAGTGCCACCTGGCATTTGCAGTGTTATAGCTATCAGGATTTGTCCCATTCGCTGATTAGTAAAAGTAGCTATCAACCCACCTGGACGCAGAGCATTGGTGAAGGTATTATGGATATGAGAGTGGTGCAGGTGAAGGAGTAAGTAAATCCAAGCTAATGGCATTTAGACTTCTAACACTAGGAATATGTTTCTAGGAGTTGCTCCAACATCTTGATATTGGGTGAACACAATTTCATTTCCCTGGATGATAATGGCAGATTGAATTTCATGCTAAAATTGGATTATGCCCCCAAATGTTTCTATAGCTTTGTCGTGGGCTACTATTGGGGTAAGTGTGTGGGCACTTTTAATCTTGTAAGCCTTGTAATCCATCTATCTCCCACCCCTTGCCTAGAGCCTGGAGCGCGTCTTATCACAGCCATCATTTCGGACTCCTCAAAAATGCATCTCTACGAAGAGGCCAATATCATTTGGGCTGCTCAGTACCCATCTCAAGCATCTGCTCCGGTGGCCCTACAGCGCTCCAATGTCAATGATTTGCCAGGAGCCATTGTCACGCTAGGGCCCAAGGGTCATTTGGAGGTGGGCTATCTGGGAGCTGAACCCTATCAGTTTCAGGTGAAACCACTTAACATTGAAGAGCTAGGTTTTGCCCAAGCCCACAAGGAGTTGCAGCAACTGGAGGATGAGATCAAAGAGGCTGTCGATGTGCGTGATATGGATGCGCTCAATCAGCAGGCAGCGGATCAAGTGCGTCTACATTTTAGCATAGAATCAAAGGTGGCCGATGAGGATTTGGATACTTTGCTAATGGATGTGCCAGCCGATGTGGCTGTCAAGGAGCTACCCTCAGCCAAGGGACTGCTTAGATTCAAAATCAAAGCCGAATTGTCCGAATTACAATTGGTGATCCATACGCCGGATGGTGTACGTTGCAGTCAGGACACCCTTAGCCTGATGAATGTTCAAGCTGGCTACAGTCGTGAAATAAAACTGGATTTCTATATATCCGAATTGCTGCACATTTATACCACAAAGGTGGAAGTGGTTGCCTCTTTCATCAGTCCAAGGGTGAGTTGTGGAGCAATTTTCGGCTACGCCTACTAAATCTCCCAACTAATTTTTACAGGGCATTCCCCGGGTTATACAGCAAAGCTCTTATCTACCCCTGTCCATGTTCTATCGCATGTGCCAGCCCCAAAAGGCAGCTGGCATCAAATTGACATACACCATCACCAGTCGCCATGTCCAGCCCAAGTTGAGTAACTTTTTTCCCGAATTTCTTGAGGAGCACAGTGAAAGTCAGGCGTTGGGACTGCAATTACTTTGTCCTGGCCACGACAAAATAAACGAAATGATCACCATAGTGGCAGCCAAGAATTCGAATCGTTTGAGAATCCAATCGGACTACATTGAGACTTTTGCCATGATATTGGAAAGGATTGTGGAGACTACGCTAAAACAAGACACGGCCAAGGGACATTTACGTATGGATAAGAAGAAGCCCAAGAAGGGCATACTCAATCGTTGTGTGGAGCGAATTGTGGCTGTTCCTTTCATACCCAGCCAACCCATATTACATCGTGTGGATGCCCATTATCAGACACAACAGAACATACGCAAACAGACGGTGAGTAGTAGGAGCAGAGCAAGAGAGAGAGAGAGACACTTATTTACCTAACTCACTCCAGGAACAATTGGAGGAACTTTGGCAACAATTCAAGACACTGCAACGTCAACTCCAAGAGCTAACCGAGAGCGAACCGAAAGAGGCATTGACCATGCAAATTGAAACCAATTATGACCAACTCATTTTGGAAGGTGACAAACTAGTGGAAATACGACGTGACGAAAGAAGGTAAAAAAGGGTTCCAACACCCATCACCCATCACCCATCAGCCACTGGAAGCTATTGCTATATTTACTTTTTTTTTTTTAACCCACATATAGACAACGTTGCGACGTAAATTGCTCTATTGCCTTGGCCAAGTGGATTATTCACGCTTTGAACCTGGAAGAGCGTGTGGTGAATGTGGTTAACTCGGTTCTAAGTGTACCCATTGAGGACTGGACTGAATTGGTGGGTGAAAATCCAATGGAGAAATCAATTTAAAACACATTTTCTCTATTCTCAGTGTTGGGAGGAATCGATGGCTCCTGGCATAGATATGCTGCATCATTTTGGACCTCTAACACGTTCCAAATCCACATCGACCCATGGCCTTTTGGATGCCAATGCGGGGACTAAAGATACCTTCGATTATAGTCGTTTTCGCAGACATTTTGCCACTCTATTCGATCGCATAGTTCGATTGGCAACCTCCTCCTCCTCCTCCACCAGCGGCGCCGCCTCATCGGCCCAGGCGAGCGAAAAACCAGTTGAGGAAATGGGCTCTAAGCCTATAGATGAGATAGCTAATATGCAGAGCATGTTGGCTGATGCTTCAGTGCGTCCCATGGCAAAGCTTAAGACAAACATGAGCAGCTCTCTGGAGGCTGTTGAAGATGATGAGGAGTACGATGAGGATGATTTGCATGAGGAGAATGGCTACCGCAAGGATTATGGACCCACTGATCCAGACCAGAAATCCAGTAAACCTCGTTCCGAATGGGTTAACGAAGACTTTGAGCTGCCCACCACTGAGGAGTTGTTCAGCGATTTGGGCATTTGGTGGTAAAGTCAACATAAATAAGAAACTGTCCCAAACGTGAAATGTTTATATTGTTTTGCTCTGTTGAGATCTGGTGAGATTTGGTGAGGCGATAAAGTTTCTCATAATCTGGAATTTTGCATTGTTATTGTTGTTGTTGTTGTTGCTGTTGCTGTTGTGTGGGAGTAGGCAGTATCTGGTGCGGACAGATGCATAGAATAATTTAATATACCCCGCCCATTTCATTGCATTCGAGACCAGCAGACAGTCTGGCAGCTGCTGCTGCTCAGGTTGTCTCTGTGTGCGTGTGGGTCGCTCGTTCGTTGTGATGTCTTGTCTCTCTGGGCGCTGGATCTGGTCTGGCAAAATCCCACACAGACCCTGTGGGCACACCCATGAAGATGTAAGTTATATCTGCTCTAGTATCACCAAACAATGCGACGACGAGTCGTAAATTGGCGACAATTGAGTGAGTTATATTCATTCTATGAACTGGTTCCTCCCGATGCCCCCATGCCTTATGCACATGCCACCCTTTTCCCCACTCATCTTGTCACCTTTGATTTCTGGTTTTTGGTTTGCGGTCTTCCATCTGATTGACGAACGTATGTACTTACATATTAGCAGCGATTTTAATGCGATCATTAATAAATAATTTGTTTATTTGGTAATGTGGGAAACTTAATAAAAATTTAAAATAAAAACCATGATACATAGGTCAATCGCATGCGTGAGTGGGCACAAATCGGATGTCATTTAAATGCACATTGGTGTGAAAACGATTTGCTGTGGAACGCTAGTTCACCTTAGTGCCTCAAATTACTCAGGTACAATGTAAAGTCAATAGTAAATACCCTTAATTAGCCTCAAACATGCACCTGTTTATAATAAGCCAAAGTCTATTTTGGGATTGCTACTTTTAAAGGTATGTAATTACTTACAAGTTTTTATTTCTGTGAGACGTTCAAATTTCAAAAAAAAAGTACAATGAAACTCACGTTTAACATTGCTGACTATTTTTTACTTTATGATAACGTATTGACGTGGTTTTTAGTTTAAATTTTTTGTCTAAAATTTCATTCCTTTTTGCTGCATGTTAAAAGTTTGAGGTTAGGATTTATTTAACGATTCTTTAGCTCATCTTAAATGATTATCCCCAATGATAAAATAGCTTTAAAAAGGTGAAACTAAGTAGCTTTAACTAAAAACTTAAAACCTGAAATAGTTTGTCTTATTTCTAATAAAACCCTGGAAGTATGCAATGAAATTTTTGTGATTGCCAGCTAAAAAGATTTATCTTAAAAAATCACTTAAAATCATGGACAATTTAATTAAAATTCAACAATTTTCGAAAGTTCTTTAACCTCAACATGTTTCTATCTTAGCAGAGGGTCTTACAAAATAATTAGGACGTTTGTAACGCTAAAAAAGAGAATACGAAAGCATGAGAAGCCGAGTTGATATAACATTAGCCTGTTTTTCTCTTAACTTTTTCAAGCGGGTTAAATTCTTGGTTCGGCCAGAACGAACCTCCAAAACATGCATACACAAAGATGCCAATGGGAACGATCATTTTGTTTCTCAAGCCAAACTAAAGAGGTTATCTCCTTTTAATATTTTTTCTTTATAGATGAATGGGATGAAGAAAATTACGTTTTTTTTAATTGTTTAAAGGATATTTCAGAAAATTTATTTCTTACTCCATGGAGAGAATTTTCAGTTTGGAATTTTGTTGGAATTTTAAAAGCTAGGCATCACCTGCATCAATTTTTTTTGTCTTTCGGTACGCCAAAGTGTTTTCGATCCTCTTCGGAGAGCACATGATTGGGTAAATAGCGTAGAACAGCTGGTGGAGTGGTGTCCAACATGGAGCGACGCTCTCGCAGAATGCGTTCCCGGAACTCCTTATCGGCTTTGGCTTTGGCATTGAAAAATGCAGCTTCTTCGGCCTGTGCTTCGGCACGTTTGCGTTGGTTGTCCTTGATCATTGAGAGGAGCGTGCCACCATATTCTTTGCGGCGCTGACGTTCTTCCAGTTTTTGCTGCTTTTCGATGGCCTCTTGCTTGTCCACCGAATCGGCTTTTCTGGCGGCCACCTCCAGACGTTTTTGTTCCTCCTGATGCATGCTGCGTATATTGACCATGCGACGATAATCATCCAGTTCCTCTTTGGTCCGCATGCGATCCACTGCGACTTGCTGCTGCTGTTGGCGTAGACGTTCGTCCTCTTTGGCATGGTGCTCCGACTCAAGTAGGTCAAGAAGTAGGTTATCCTTTTGTTGCTTGTCAGCCTGTAGCTGGGAGATCTGTTGACCCAACAGTTGGCTAATCTCCTCTTGTTTGCGTCTTAACTCCAAACGCTCCTGATCCAGTTTCTTTTTGCGCTCATCCATCTGGGACTGGGAATCCAGAATCTTCTTCAATTCAGCCTCTGCCCGCTGATTCTGCAACTCCTTGTAGGCATTTTTCTCCTCAATGAATCTGTCCATGTCCTGACGCTTCCGTACCTTGGCTTGCTCTTGTTGCATTTGCTTGGTCTTCTCTTCTTTTTCAACTTGCTGCTGCAGAGACATGCGAACCTCTCGATCGGCCAGGATCTGAAGGCACTCCTGCTTGCGACGCTGTCGTTTCTGTGCCATCTGGGCAGCCAGAGCCTCATGGAGTTCTATCTGCTGCTCCTTGAGCTCCATCTGCGCTTTATGCGCTTCATCCAGAAACTGCAGCCTCTCCAACTCAGCTTCTTGTTGGCGCTGGGCCTTGGACTTTTCCATCTGCAAGGGCGTCTTGTGGAATTCCCTCATGTGCTCGGAAAGATCCTTCGAGATGGCAGCCAATTTCAAGTGCTCCGATAATTCACGCAATTCTTCGCTGTTGTTACGCAATTGCTGGCGTTTCTTCTGATCCACAAACTCGGCACGTTTCAGCTCCTTCATCTCACTTGAGATGGCCATGTCGATGCGGGCTTCACGACTTAAGGGATTTTCCCTCGACATCTCTAAGCTACGGTTCACTTTCTCACGTTCACTCAACATGGCACGGGTAAACAGGCAATTCTCAAAGGAGTAGCCATCTCCTCCCGAGTATGGAACTACGATTTTGGCTTCACCCGACACGAAAACTGCCGGCGATGCTCCATTCTCCGTGGCTCGAACTCCAAATTTGGCCCTAATCGGCTGCCCAGCTTGAGCCATGTTTGCAGTAGGTTTGCAATAAAAATAAACAGAAAAACAAAAACAATTAAGTTAACAAATATGTGTTTGTTCTTGAAAATTCAGAAATGAACTGAATTTAATTGAAGCAAAATGTGAAATTGTTGTTTAAGTTTTTTTGATACATATTTCAAGGATTGCTGAGTTTCGATATTTCTACTGAATGATAGCAATACTCTTTATTGCTAGATGACTTAACTGGGTTTTAGGGTTTTCAAAAAGGGGCCTTGGATCCAGAATGTAGTGAATAGACCCCACCTCGAAGATTAATGTGGAATCAAACCCAGTTCCGAGGTAAAGAAAAGGGCGAAAAGGAGAAGAGAAAAATGCTTTACACCTTCCTCCAAGCAAAAAGACAAAAATATCATAATTTTTTGTTTTCGTTCTTATATTCGTTTCGTAGAATGTAAATTTCACACAGTTCACTAGGTTCCCTCTTCCCACCCTTAAGCCTTTGATCGCCCCCTAAATTATGCTAGGAACATTTAACTAATCGAACATTTGGGCTATGATACTGAAAGACAGTTCTAGTATATAAGGAGCTTGGAGCAGAATCAGTGCATCTTCATTGCAAGAAAAATTCCAAATGGAATTTTTTTTGGAACACTGTGCGAAAGGTTCGCCTTAGCTGTTTCCGATGAAAATTAATAAATAAATGGCAATTAGCAAGATGCCAAATTAAATTCAGCTCTCGCAAAACGTGCGCTAAAAACAAATAAATTATAAAAAAACTTGACAAATAAATCAAACAGATACAATTTCAATAGAAAGTTCAATTAATTTAATAAATATATTTCAATTGTTTTAATTCTTTGGCAATTTGTTTTGTTTATCTCGTTTTCCACTTGATTTTAATAATGATTGTAATTGGGATTGAATACTTCCTTAAGAGAGCAAAGCGCTGGATAATGGGGATTCGAACCGGTTAGGCACTCGGAAGCAGGCTCACCCACTTTATAGACGGGAACACCAATCGCATAGACGCTGGCATAATTGCAGGCCGTATTGTAAATGTAGAGAAAAGGATAATCGGGATTGGTGAATCTCATCATGGCACAGCCGACATGAGTATTTCGATCGATAACAGTTTCCACAAAGTGTCCATACTTTTCGCTATCACAATAAGGAAAATAGAATTAGGCAAAACAGGTCTCCGGATCTCAGTGGGTAGGTAATGCTTACAGATTATGGGACACACGAAAATCGGTTATATAGCTGTTATCAATCACATTGTATTCACCAAACCACAGACCCAAGGATTGCTCTATTAGATTGGTCACATTCAAGGTGGCACCGCGATACCGATCCACACCGGATAAATTTTGTCCTCCATTGCGAAAACGATACGAATTATTGCATTCATCGTGCTCCAGGTAGCAGGTCTTCAAATTGAGTGTGGCCAGGTATTCCAGTTCCTCATCCCAGATCATTGTGGCCATACGAGCAGCTGGATAATAGCCCGGCAGAGAACCAGAAGCTATGAAATTCCGACGTTTGTTATGCTCGTGTAGAATGAAATCCCGTTGGGGCTTTAGGTTGATCATTGCGGCATCCGGTGAGCAGCTCTCATGGAATTCCTAGAGAGATTTAATCATCAGCAGGCGCTCCCACTCTCACTGATTGCACTTACCCCATTATTATGGCAGGCAATATGATTGGCCCCGGGGGAACACAAGGCGGGATCACACCAGGATAAGGGCTGGCTAAGACATAATTTAATGGCCAAAAGGCTTAGCATGACGAGTAACTGGTAATGCGGCTTCATCCTCTGGCGTTGTAAGTTAAGACGTTAATGCAAATCCTGATCACCCACCGGCAATATTTATATTGAAATTTTTTTGGGTATTGAAATTTATTTTTGGAAATCTTGTTGTTTGTTTTCCCAATATGCTGCCGGCCAGCCAGACAGTCAGCCAGCCAGCTCAGCTCAGCTCAGCTCAGACTCAGATTCAGTCTGTGGTTGAGACAGGTCAAGCGTCGTTTTATGAATCATTATTTAATATTCGTTTTGTTTGGTTTTCTCTTTGTTTTCTTGAAGCCCCCCAGAGCATTCACACCAAAAAATTTGAAGTCGGCATGCTGCCGGCTTCTAGGAAAACTTTAACATTAAAAAAAAACAAAAAATCTAGAGTTAAGTGAACTTCAAGTTGGAGAGATTTGACTAAGCCAAAGTGGTAGCCAATTGAAGTTCCCCTGTGAAATGAAGTAAAAGATGTGCCAAGGCTTTCCATTTATATATGTATGGGATCTTCTTCATGATTGCCATTAAAACAGTTGAACAGATGATTTCTACCTCAGCTTGAGCTCATTCATTAAACTTGATTTTTTTTGGCTTCGTTTAGCCGGCCTTTAAGCCAAAGTCAAGTTCAAGTTCAACACTTTTATGGCCATCTAAGCCGGCAAAAGTTAGCTGTGTGGGCGTTTGTTTGCTTTTCAGTTCACTGACTGCTCCACATCACTTTAAAATGTATAAATATCTACTTGTTTTAGATAAATATTTAAATTTGAATCAAGTCGAATATGATGAATGAAACTATTTTAAATTGAAACTTTTTTCACTCTATCTGTGACGGATTAATACGGCCTGATAACAAAACTGAAATTCGGAGATCAAAGTACACTTTTCGAGTGGACTACGAAGCCTTGCATTCAAATCTAGAATTCGAAATTGATAAAAGTGTAAAAGTTAATGCTAGAAAGCCTCAAAAACAGGCACACTGAATATTCGAATGCTCTTCTAATGGACTACGAAGCGATGCATCTAAATATGACATCCGAGATAGAATCCTAACTTAAATTTGCCAACATGAACACAACATAATCTCAATATTTAGACACTCTTTCAATAGACTACGAAGCGAAGCATCTAAATCGGACATCACAGATAAATATTCTAACTTAATTATGCCAAAATATATGCTACATAACCTCAAAAACAGGTTCTTGACACTTTTAGGTTAGAATATGTCCTAGAACATAGTCAATCTGAATATTCTGGCGCTCTTCTAATGGACTACGAAGCGATGCATCTAAATATGGCATCCGAGATAAATATTCTAATTTTATAGAGCCAAAATTAATGCTACATAACCTCAAAAACAGGCAGTTTTAGGTTAGAATATATCCTGCACCACATTCTATTCGGGCACTCTCCTGGACTGCATCTAAATCTGAGATTCCAGATGAATATCCTAATCTAATATCTGCCAAAATTATTGCTACATAACCGCAAAAACAGGTTCCTGACACTTTTACGTTAGGTAAGGTTTTTTTTGGACTTTGGAAAGTATCCTCTGATCTCTGGGCTTGGAGTTTAAATTAAAATATTTTGATAGGCCTGATTTATTTTTGAACAATGAAAAGAATAACTGAGTTATTTATTTACCAAATAGTTAAAAAATTGTTAGTGGTCAAGGCTATTGTGACATTGACCCAATTGAGTATCTTCAACTCTAAGAATAAGTCACATTTTCAGTATGTAAATGCATTTTGTATGTATATTCTTGTTCCTTATTTTGAAATGGATGCTTTGCATCTGCGTATTTAATTTAAGACTCTCTGCATACTGGTTTTAAACAGCAGCGACGATACACACACACACACACACACACACACACATATACACACAAATCAAATAAAAGATAAATAATTTGCATATATTGTTATTTAAACAAGATGTGTTTATGATGGCTTCGGCACATTGCCAGATCTCTCTTGATGAGAAGAACAATAAACGAAAGTGCTGATGCCACCGAGAATCTGCCACTGCCCCTGCCTCCGCCCACCACCACCACCACCCCTCTGTCAGTCTGTTTTAACTGATCTAATCAATGTGGTTAAAACGGATTTCAGAATTCTAATGACTATTTAATTTGTGACGAACAGACAGAGTCGAGCTGAGCTGAGCTGAACTGAGCTGAGCTGGGTCAAAGAGTCACTGGAAACGGCTTATTATGTCAGTGATGCCAGGTTAACATTGTCGATAATGATGATGATGATGATGACTAGAATAAATAAATAAATTATGCAGAGAACAAAACAAAACACAGAAACTGAATACAAATTAATTTCATCATTTGTTATGCATTATTATTAATATTAAAAAATAAAAGAGAACTACAACTAAAATAAACAGCGAATACTTGGCAGTTCAACCTGACTTGATGACGATGATCACCAATTTGGATCGTATTCTTCCCTCGTTGAGCAGAGACCCGGATAGAAGGGATTACGTCCTGTGCGGCAACGTGAGGCGGCATATCCTTTTTCATAGACAATAGCATCTAAGGCATAAATTGAGGCATAATTGCACACAAAATTGTATATATAAACCGATGGATAATCGGGACGAGTGAATCGTAATATGGAACAGCCAACAGCGAAATTCTTATCCACAGCCATCTCAACAAAGTGGCCATAATCCTCACTAAAGAAAAGGAAGGGAAAATTTAGGGTAGACTCTTATTGGGGTTGGGTTGGGTTCTTGGGAGACAACTTACAAAATTGGCGTCACACGAAATCTATCAATGAAACCGCTATCGATCAAAGGATATTCATTGAACCACAGTCCCAGAACTTCATCAACCAAACTGGTTACATTCACATATGGACTACGCGATCTCCAGACAGCAGCCAAATTTTGGCCAGAATTTGCATAGCGATATGTATTATGGCAATCATCGTGATCGAGCACACAAGTCCGAGTATTCAGCATTGACAGATATTCCAGTTCATCGTCCCATTCCTGTGTGAGAAGAGGAACGATTCGATTCGAGGATGTACAAAAGGAATTAGAGATGATCCTAGCTTACCATAGTGGCCATACGAGCAGCTGGATAATAGCCTGGCACTTTACCGAGAGCCAAAAAATTACGCCTCTTGTTATGGGCATGTAGCATATAGGACTTATGCTGCGATATATCCACTTGAAAAGCATCTGGCTGACAGCGTCTTTGGAAATGCTAAACACACGAAATTATATATTTTTCTTTGATTTTACTTTGACTCGATTTGATTCTAGTCTTACACCAGTATTCCGGCAGGCCACATGACGTAGACCTGGCGCACAGAGACTAGGATCACACCAGCTATATTCCTTGGCGACGACTGTCAATTGAATGTTTAGCAAATGGCAAATGGCCACGCTGGCAATTGTTGTTAAAAGTCTTGACATTTCGACACGAATATCCCGGCAATTCCCTAACTTTTCAATATAAAAAAAAAAAAGAAACTGGTCAACTGCGCGTGGCCGTCTTTATTGAATGTTTCCGTCCGAATGATCAGCAACTTATCAGACAGACAGACTCCAGCTTTGACCGAGCGAGACCTAACGAGAGTGTGCTAACTAAAAAATATATACCTATATACCTATTTATATATATATACATATCTCTCTCGATTCTATTGCCAATTCGACAGAGTCAAACCAAAGCCAAGCCAAACCAAGCCAGGCCAAGCCAAGCCTTTCTAACACGTTTAGAACAAAACGGCTAAGAACGAGTTTATACAAAATAATGATAATAAATATAAATATTAATTTGAGGGTGAGAGCAGTGACTGGAGACAGCAGCAGGGAAGAGAGATGTGAGTATCTTCCCCTTTACCGACCGCATCCCACTTTGTAAATGTTTCTGTCATTTCTGTACAAAAGAAATGCAAAAGAGAATACAGATCACATTGCGAATGATATGATTCTGTTGCCACGAGCTCGTTAAAAGTTTTATGGGATCGTTAAGACGATCTATAGCATTATGCATATACATGATATTTAAAAAAAAAACAAAAAAAACAAAAACAAAAAAAGAACAAATCTATATAAACATATATTGATTTCTATGGGAATCGAGCGGCTACTTATCTCGTTTTGTAGGCGTTAAATTAATTGCTTGAAAAAGAGTTTCGATGCGATTTTTATTAGACTAAATTTCGGCAATTCAAAGCTGTCAATTGTCTGAAGGGGTGGGCAGCAGTAGGGGAGAAAAGAAATTTATGCTAAAAGGAATAGTTTTTTTTTTGTTTTTTTTTGTTTTATTTCTGGATTAGTGCTAATTGATTTGCCCTAAAAGCTGATGTAAATCTGCCACATCAATTGGAGTTGTATAATTTATACTATATATATTCGTGAACAACATGATTTTGTTCATACATATATTACCATATTCGCTGCGCATTGATGATGACAGTTAATTGAGAATCCGATTAGATAATTGTAATTAATACTTAATACTGATTGCCTTATACGATATACGACAACTTCCGTCATAATTCACATTTGTATATACATATATATATATATTTATATTTTTTTTTCATTTTGCATAATTGCAATTAATTATATGCCTCGCCATCCCGTCTCCCCTTCCGCCCCTACTCTTGTCGTAAGTACTTACTGAGACTGAGATTGAGTATAAAAGGCAAAATTGTCAACACAAAACGCATTTCATTCATTTGCATCAAACAAAAGATATTAATTTAATATTATTAATTAATAATTATCATAAAAAAAAGAAGTGTTAATAAACGAAAGCGTCGCCCGATTGTCTGTGGCTCTCTCTCTCTCTCTGTTGCTGGTCCTTCGCTCCTCAGCCTTTCACCCAGCCAAATACAAATTATACAAATTTGGCCAATGGATCGATCATTTGGGGTAATTAATTTTAGACCCCAAAAAGAAAACAAGCCACAAGAAACGCACACGCCACTGCTGAATACTTGATTGCAAATTAAATTCAGTCAAAATCAATAAGAATCACAAGGCACACACACACAGAGAGAGAGAGAGAGAGAGAGAGAGAGAGAGAGAGAGAGAGAGTGAGAAAAAGACATGTCATTAATTTTAACAATTCATTCACTTATTTATACAAGCCAATGGCAAAAACTATAAACAAAACTTCTCAGCTATTTGTATCTTTTATGGCTTACGATGAGCGATGACAGTGACAAGTAGCATGGAGGGGGTCCACTGCGGGGGTTGTGACTGTGGGGTTGGGGTTGAAACCAGTCGAAACCAATATGTTATCCATCTACCCATCCCCCCTGCCATCACCCCACGCGCACATATACATATAAGTGTGCGCGCAATTATACAATATTTACTATGTCAAAGTTTCAGTTTCAGTTGCAACTATGCAAAATTGCTAAAAGCTGTGCGAACTCTGTGAGAAAGTGTAATTGAATGCCAATTAATATTCCGTACACTGCAACAAAATGGAATGAACAAAACTTCAAGCTAATTTTAAAAAAGGTAATATATAAAATACCAAATTAAAACAAAGTAAGCTGAACCTTTAGTATAATCAAAGCTTCATTTTTATTACCAAGTAGAGATGGTAAACTATCGATAGTCGTAACAATCGATAGTCTCAAAAACATTTAAATAGTTGTTTGCTTTAATGCCGAAATTACAATACTTTCAAATGCAAAAGGCAATCTAATTAAATCTTAAAATTAGGCGTATTAAGTAAGTATAAGTATTAAGACAATTTTGTTAAACGATTTTCTATTATCATTCAGAAGTGTTGTTGTCTTTTTACCCATATTTAGCACACTTTTGCTTCAGATTTATAATTATGTTTTCTCGATTGCTAAACAAATTTTTTAACAATTCTTTTTACGTTGAGTTTGTTAATTTATTAAAAAGTCAAATTGTAAGTTTATTCACCTGAGCTTTAGGGTTTTTTTTTTGCTAAGTGTTTTTAAGTTAAAGAACCCCTGAAAACTGCATACTTAAAATTTTCTATTTATCTCCACAATTCGGTTTGGAGCCAATTAAAAATGTGACTTTTTGGGCGCTTTGGCTTGCATTTTCCCACTTACTTCAAGTCATTGACTGAAAAAAGGGTAACAAAATTCAGTAAAAGGGAAAGAAAAATAACATTTCTAAATGTTAAACAGGCCCTAATATAGGAATACGAGTATAAACCTAATTTGTGTCTTTTTTCTATGAAGGATATTTCATCAATAAGAATATGAAAAGCAAACAAATTTTGTCTTCCTCTCCTAAAAAGAAAATATAATTCTTTTTACTAATTTTTAAAGTTTTTATTCATATTTTTCATCTCGAACCTCATAATCTTACTTTAAAATGTCTAAGCAGATATGCTTAAAGGTTTACTTTTGTTTCTTGTTCTTATGTAAATCACACAAATTTGTGACAAATTTAGATCTATCTAAAAAAAAACTTTTTAATCATTTTCTTTAACGAATTTTTAATATTTTTTTTACTTTTCGTCATCTCAAGTTAACTGTTTTAGTTATAAAAATATCTTTCAGATTAAGTTTTGAAAGAATTTGTTAAAAATTTGTTTAATAAAATAAAGATTTCCTTCCCTTTTATTTAATATTTTATTCAAAAATTAGAGACACTTTAACTTAAAGTCCTTGTCAATATCTTATATATTCATTTGAAGGAATTTAATTAAACAAATTTGTATCTCTATTTAATAAAAATCATTAAATTTCGTTTTTTTTTTAGAGTCTTGCCTCACCTACAACTTAAATTGACTTCTTTGCCTTTTGAGTATCTTATAGATTCCTTTTTTTTACGCAAATTAAATTAGGGAAACCAAATAAAAACACTTTTTAAAATGTAAATTAAAATTTAGTTTACTTATTTTTACTTATATTCAGAGGAGTTAACCTTGTCCATGACATTTTAGAAATCAAACTTAATGAGAATTAACTCTCCCAATACCAAAGACATCAGAAGTTTCTCTCTTTCAGTTCTCTTTTAGTTGCGAAAACATCTTAGAGATTAATTTCCCCCCACCGGGGGTTGGAAAATTGAATTGGTTTTTCACATGTTTTATTATTTTACTGCTTGGTGAGGCTTCTCGTTATGAGTTGACGTGTTTCGCAGTGTAAATGGGTCTTCCAGAAGTCTCATCTCACTTTGGCCCCGCATTGAGGTCAGCGCCAAAGAGTATGCTTTAATTTATTTCCAAAATTGATTGTTAGAAATGTTGGGTAAACCGGATGAGTTTGAGCCATAAATAAGGCTTCTTTCTCTATGCCATTCGAAGTGTTTGTGTGTGGAATTGCGTGGGCCACCCTCTCAGAAATGGCTCTGAATGGTAATGCAGCCCTTGGACTGCTTGGGACTCCTCGGACTGCTGACATATGTATGCGCTAATGGTGGCGGCGACAGTTGCTCCCACGCAGATTGGCTAACCCAATGATTCATGCGTTTCCACTCGCTTATGCACACTTAAGCAAAACGAAGGACCCAGAAAGTACTTTCAGATGATGCATGAGCTTTTGTCCTTGTTGCTGGCTGGTTGGCTGGCTGGCCATCGAAGGGCCACTTGCCAGAGATTGATAAATGACTTGTGATTCATCAGATCAAATTTCCATGGCCTTGCACCACTGTTCACAGAATTGGAAATTGGATTTAAGAGGAAAATTGGCGGGGTTGGGAAGGGGGCACTAAAATGCAGCCACTTGTCGGCGGCTCGAGCAAACATTTCACCAAATGCCAAATTTGGCGCACGCCATGGCGCCACACTCTATACCCATAGCCATTGAAAGAAAGCAACAGAGATTCCCCTGATGATCACCAGGCTGACCAGCTATGGACAGGTTAGCGCCTGATAAGGCCAGAGCACGCGTCACACTTGGCCAAGAGGCAGAGACACGGAAGAACAAGACTCAGATGTCAGGGCATTAGATCGATTCTCTTGAACGACAGCCAATGATCGGGAATTGGAATCGTCGTCGTTTCTCTCTCTCTCTCTCTGTCACATCATCTAGTTATCGATGCCATGCACGTGCAATCGCTGCGTGGTGTCTAGTGTTTGGTGGTGGTGGTGCTTGGTGGCTTTTCTCAATGGTCGGCGCTGTAATTTCAGTTTAAATCGCTGCCAACGATCGACGTCCGATGTTAAATTTACGAGCTTTTGAGTATTGTATGTTTCCAAGAATTGTCGATCGACAGCAGCTTGTGGCATGTTCAAATTACGGACAATGTTGCTTGCTTGTTCCCACTCCACACTCCACACGCCACTACAAGCCCCTTCACCCCACTCCACTCCGCTGCAACTCCAATCCAATCTCAAATGCGAACCCTAGACGAACGACAGCGACAACTTCAAGACAATTATTGCTAAGCAAACAAGCATAAATTGGCATTTGCCTGTGGTAATTTGATGCCCACCACCCAGACTGAAACTCTGTCGTTGGCTTCGGTTTGGTTCGGTTTGTCAAGCCCTTGGCAACTGCTGCCAAAGCTCACAGGCTCACACACTCAGCTCTCACTTCCTTCCGTGCCTTTAGTGGACTCTAACCCTAGACGCAGTGTCGTCATTGTTCGTGCCTCTGAAACTGATGCCTCCTCCATTGCCGCCAACCATTACCGCAGCTCGAACAACATAATAAACACCATCTTCGAGGCCTGAGCACTTGCACTCTGATAGCGTCTCTCAAGTGTAGGATTGCAATTGTGGCGAATTGTTAATTGCTTTTCTCAACTATAAATTAAGAACAGGAAATCAGTGACCTGTATCTTTTGCATGTATCCAAAAAGGATACCTAAAAAAGATCTGAAAGATTTAAGTTTGGAAATGTCTCCAAAAGTTTAACAAGCATTCCGAGTCTCTTCACGGGCTTCCTTTATTTTGCATCAATAGTTTTCCCTTCTATTTTCTATTTAGGTTTTTCAAAAAAAATGCCGAATTCTCGCAACATTTCCTTTGGCTTCTAACTTGTAA
This sequence comes from Drosophila nebulosa, assembly GCA_024703675.1. Taxonomy (NCBI): domain Eukaryota; kingdom Metazoa; phylum Arthropoda; class Insecta; order Diptera; family Drosophilidae; genus Drosophila; species Drosophila nebulosa. The sequence goes on along the minus strand of CM045725.1, from coordinate 5,730,566 downwards.
AATATTCATTTTTATATTGACTCTTTTAGCTAAAATTTCTAAGAATCATTCATTCTACAAGAGTTGGGAAGTCATTAAGCTCCAATTACTAATGTAAAGGAGGCCTTTGGGCTGAAATCTTAAAGAAAATAGAATCTTCAGACTTTTTTTCGGTTTTTTTTTTTAACGCATTTGTTGTGAATTTTGAATTTGTATTACTTTAGCTTGGGTTTTAGCAGATTTTGATATTGAATAAGTGGTTTCTGATTGGATTAGGAAAGCTTTCAGAAGTTATAGAATTTGTATGATTTAGCTTGATTCCAATTTTGAATAGCTTTTTAAAAGGAGCTTAGATAAATTAGGAGTTGAAATGCCTTAAAATATGTTTTAGTACCTATTTCATAAAGATATTAGACGTTATAGAGATAGAAATTACACTTTTGGCTATCAGTACTCCCACTAAGGAGATCGTAGAAAGCACTCATTAAGGAAGAGGAAAGGCAACAAACTTTGCAAGACAATTAAATTTTAGTTATAAATTGGATAAGTGAGAGGAGGTAGCTGCCCCTGCCCCGCCCATAGAGGGCTAAGCCCATGCTTTTAACTATTATTAAAGGGATTTTCAGAAATTTGTATAATATTTTTCATTTCCGCATTTGAGTTCTATATTGTAGCTTTAAGTTCAAAGTTTAAGTGCAAGTTTAAGTTGGTCAAACTTTAAGTTCTTAAGTGAAAATTACCTTTACTCTTTGGCATTGTTTCTATAATGTAGCTTTAAGTTCAAAGTTAAATTCAAATGCAAGTTCAAGTTGAATTTCAAATTTGAAGTCCTTAATTAAAAAAAATACCTTTACTCTTTGCCTTAGTTTCCAAACAAAACAAAAATTAATTTGAAAATTTTCATATTATATTATTTTTTATTTGAATTTCTGCATTTTCATTGTTGTTTTGTGTTTTTTTTTTTCCTTTAAAGTGGCTTTTCTTAATTTTGTTTTTTGTTTTTATTTTTGTTTAATGTTTTTTGTTGTTTTTTTTTTTGTTTTTAGCATTTACAGATCCAGTAATATGTAATAGACAGATACATAGATATTTAATTACGTACTTAATTTAATTTTCGATTTCGATTTCATTTAATTTTGGATTAAACTTGTAAATGGCAAATGGAACTGGAAGTGTTGAAAGTGTTAAGGTAAATACTTATTATTAACACAGTTTTTCAAATAGATTTGAAGTAGTTTAGTTTAGATTTGTAGTTAAGTTAAGTTAGGTGGAAGAGTACATAAAAAGTAAGTAAACATTTAGTCGATAAGCAATACGGCAATAGTAAATTTTCCTAACTATTGAGTGAGTGTGTGTTCTTTCGAGATTTGTTTCCAGCGTTTTGGTAGAGGGAGCAGGAAGGTGAAGGAGGAGAAGGGGGAGAGTAGGGGAAGAGGAAATTTGTTCCTGTGTGTGTGTGTGTGGGATAATAAACTAAGCAAAGAATACTGTTTTGTGCAATTCTCTCCATATAATGGTAGTTATTTATATGTTTATGTATATGTATGTGTATATGTGTGTGTGTGTGTGTATATATATATAATAGTTATACAATTAAGTGCATAGATCATAATTAACTAAAAGGAATTAGACTTAAAATATAGTTACAACTTAAATAGAAATTCCCGATGAACTACAAGCTAAAATAAATAAAACTTAATTTTAAGTAAATGGCGAACCTTTGACCCGGGTCAAAGTTCGTATGTGAATGTGAATTAAGTGAGATGCGTTCTAGCCAATAGGATGCTTTAAAGTGGTGAAGGTGGGGGTGTGGATGGGTTGGGCTTTAGCGGTGCACACCAGAGTGGGGGGGGGGATTGGGAAGCGAGGAGTTGACGCAAGAGCTTAGTTTAGTTTAGTTTAGTTTAGTTGAGGATAATAATGCTTAGCGTAATACTGGTGCCGACTGTGTCATGACATGGGGAGGGGAGATAGGTTGGGGGAGGAATTCAACTAAATTATATATTCGTCTAGTCTCTAATGGAGCGGTGGCGGCGTGCGATCCGGCGCACGCGGCTGCAGCAGGCTATGTGGCACATGCTTCTTAATGAACTCATTGTCCAGCAGTTGGTTCTGTTGTTGTTGTTGATGATGGTTGTTATTGTTGTTGTGTTGATGTTGCTGTTGCCGTCGCTGCTGTTGCTGCTGCTGTTTACGTCGACGCGCCTTAATGGCACCAAAATCAGGATCACCATACAAATGATTACCACGAAATTGGGCAATGGTCACATTCCGTCGCCAGCCGCCAGCAGCCGGACAATTGGTGTCCGTTCGCCAATCGGGCAAATTGATGCCCAAACGTCGACACTCGTGGGCATAGGCGGCAAAGCTATCGCAATGGCAATTACCCGATGGACACTCGCACACATCCATGCGACACGATTCAATATAATTGTCGGGACTTACTCTATTATCACATTTACCAAATACTGACGATTGGCGCAGCGGTCGGCAATAGAAACTCGATTTGCGCTTATTGCACGTGGGCGTGGCAGCCATATTGCGATGCTCCCGCGGCCGCGAACAGGACTTGAGGCCGCCCACCTTCCAGGAGTTGGCAAAATGCCAGACCTCAGTGTCCCCATGCTGACGTCCATCGCGTCCGGTCAAATCGTCGCGCACGCTGCCATTGTAGTTGCCGCAAAGGCCGCACAAGCGATGCTTGTAATGGGCCGGCACCGAGATCTGCAGGAAATTGTTACTGCCATCCCACTCGATGGCCAGGCCCAGTTTGGAGCGCAGCATGATGCCGCCCTCGGGCAAGCGTTCAATGCTCACCGCCTCGTTTAGATAGGGCAACAGAACTCGACTACCATTCACCTTGACCCTTAGCTTTTGACCCAGATTGATGCGCAAATTGCCCAGCTTGAGGGTAACTGTCTTCGGCCAGCTGGAACGCTTTGTGCCACGCCCATCGTTGGTCAGCCGTATGGAGAAATTGTGGGTAAGGCAATCGGCGGCCAGCAAGTACTTGCAACTGCCTTGAAAGCTAAAGAACTTGCCATCGAAGGTCTTAAAGTGGGGATCACCAAAGACGGTGCAGGTGCCGGCGGTCTCTAAACACTTGGGACAGCACTCACCAGGCGGCACTTTGAGTTCCTCATTTGCTCGACACTTAACCTGGGGGCAACGCATCTCGGAGCAGCGTATGGTGCCGCCATTGCAGCGACAACTGCGACATGCACCCATATTCCAGGTCTCATTATTGGCATAGGTCACACCCTGATGGGTGCATTCGCTCCTCACCTCGGCCACCACACAGCGGGGACAGCAGCCGTCGTCCTCCTGGAATTCGGGTGAACACTCCAGAATGGGGCAAGTGGCACGCTGGCAAATGGAAGTGCCATTCAAGCAAGTGCAATTCGTGCAGCGATCCGGCGTGAATTGGGTCTTGTCGTAGTATAAATCCTTATTGAAGATGCACTTGCCTAAAATGATTGATGATTCGATAAGCTCTCGAGGGAAGAGGGAGGGAGGGACACAACACTTACCTATTACGGGAACAAATTCCCGTTGCTCTGTGCAACGGGGACAACATTCATTCGGATGTTGCTTCTGCTTCGTTTTGGGGCACTGCAAAATGGGGCAAGTTTTCTTGGCACAGCTCAAATTGTTCTCATTGCATTGACAGACCAAACAGCGATCATCGATCGAGGCGACAACCTCTTGGCCCTCGGCAATTGTCTGGCCATTGATCTTGCAACCTGCAAAAAAAAAAACACAAATCACAAACAACAACAACAACAATTAAGTAAATCCCATTCGACTTTAGTTAATATATTGTATGATATGGTTTTTATTATTATTTCTTTTTCTTGTATTTGTTTTTTTGGGATGGCAGCCAAGAAATTTTCCACAAGGCAATGTTGCTGCCTGTTGATGGTGATCAGAGAGCAATCGAATCGAAACGGGTTTCCAAAGCGGGCCAACAGCGAAAATTTCATGTTCATTATGATGGCAGAAGCAATGCGACATTGTCGGGCTTAATAGATACATTTAAAGCCCATAAAAAATCAACCAAGAGAAAATCGAAAGATAAGAGATCTCTACGAATACAGGTGATACCCTTTAAGCGAGCAGAACTAGTTGTGGTAGGGTAACAACTTGCTCATCATCTCAAATCCAATATAGAAACTTGATTCGATACAAAAAGTGTTTTTTTTTTCTTTCGAGCATTCTTTTGTCTGACGATTATGAGGCATTAGCTGGCTAATTTTAGTGAGTGACTGATGATGTTTTAGCTACCAGTTGGACTACATATTAGTCCACACACACCAACACACAGACACGAAACTTACTTTGACATGTCGGACAGCATTCTCCAGGGCGTGGCGGCATCATTTGATTGTCATCGCATTGCAAATAGCATTTCTGTATTGTTTCGGTAACAACACTGGCAATGCATTTGTATGTCTTGCATGGATCCTCCGGATCATTCCATTCTGCACCACTTTCATAGGGTATTCCACGAAATGTGCAACCTTTAAATCGAAAACAAAAACAAATTCCATTTACAGATAAGATTATGAAGGGGGCGAGGAATGGGGGATTGCATTGCTTACCTTTACAACGGCGGCAACAGGTGTCGCCCGACTTGGAGTCCAGCAGAAAGCAATCATCTGTTGAGGGGCAACTACTGTAGCAGTTCACAAGGCCATTCTAAAAGGAGAAAGGGTGAGGGGAAAGGGTAAGGGATATGACAATTTTCATTAGTCCGAATGCATTGCATAAATTAGACTTAAGCTCTCTATTTATCATGATCACTGATCCAATGGTTACGCTGCTGCAATTTGCGTTGTCACCGAGCTAAGCATATGATTTGTGTGCACCTGTTTCACCTCAAATCAATGAAGTTTACCTATGACCTTCAGTAGCAATTCAGTTTACACAGCTCAGCTGTGAAGGGGAGTGGCCAATTGAGATCTAATCCCTTTTGATTAGCAATCCTCAAGCTAAAAGCCCACGTGCCAAACAAATAGTTAGGCCAATAGTTGCCCAATTTTATGCAATTCAAGCCTGTTCTAGTTTGTTGTTGTTGTTGTTGTTAACGACATGTTGACAGCTGCAGGCGGCAATGGCGGCGCATTAGAATTGATGTTGATCATAAGTCAAATTGTGGCAAGGCGGCCAGAACCAACACCAACCAACAGTGAATTATGTAACTTTAACCCCTGTGCAATGCTTCACAACTTTTGTGACACTGTGACGGGTTAACAACAACAACAACAACAACAACAGGCCCCATTGCTGCTGCTGCCGTTGCTAATTGTAAATGTATCTATAAATCTAGATTAGATGCCGACCAAAAACAGGCAAAATATTTCACTAATTTGTATGCACTTTTTGCTCGAAACAATTGTGGTTGACTTGTCTGAGTGTGTGTGTGTGTGTGTGTGAGTGGTGTGCGGTGTGTGTGTGTGTGTATAATTTAGTGCAACCAAACCAGATTGGATCTCAATTTGGTTTGGCGTCAAGCCGCAATAGCTACAACGTGCAAAATTTACAATTGTTATGAAAATGTGTCGACCCAGTCAGTCAGTCAGTTAGTCAGTTAGTCAAGTTAGTCAGTCAGTCCGAGAGTCTCTCCAGACACTTATATAGAGAGATTTTTATCATCGTATTAGTTTAATGGCAGTTGTTAGTTGGAATTTTAATGGCACTTTAGTTTAACTCCAAGCTCTAGCTTAAGCCCTGACTCTCTTGTTTCAGCCCCCACCCCCCCTCCAACTAGCTGTCCCCCCCCCAAAAATCTCACTTCCCATCGCATTGACAAAGATTGAAAACCACTTTAAAGCTCTCTACCAATTCGAGTTGACAGTATATGGAAAAAAAGCAAAAAAAAAAAATATATAAATATATATTTAAGTAAAACTTTGAACAAAGTTCAAATGCTCTCAAAATCGAACAAATCTTGAAACCAACTCGCAACAACAACAACAGCAGCAGCAATATCTTCTTACGCATTTTTCTTAGCTGTTTATGCCTTTTGAAATTCTTTCTTTCTAATCTGGAACCGGTATAGAAAAATGTTTACTTCAAGAGACAAGACATGAAAGTTTAAAGAAGAGGAAGAAGATGGTAAAAAAAAAATGAAGAGAATTATCTATGTTAAGTCGGGGCACTGACTCTGAGTATACCCTATGGCAAAATTTGGGGTGTAACCTGACATTCATTAGGCCTAAGTTGTGGGAATTTGCTTAAATAAATTGACTTCCCAGACTTAGAGAGACTTTAACTCTCTCTCTCTCTCTCTCTCTCTCTTTCTCTTTCTCTCTCTCTTTTTAATCGAGGCTTAGTTGTCTTCAGTTGATCCTAGCACGCCTTTTTTTTTTTGTATTACTGGGTAAGAATAAAAAGCAACACCAAAAGGCGCCACGATGGCAAAGAAGCTGTTAAGTAAAGTTGTATAGTTTCTGTTGTTGGTGTTGCTGCTGCTCAAGAAATCAGCAGCAGCAGCAGCAGCAACAACTACAACTCTCCATCAAGTCAAGTCTCCCCGTCTCTTAGTGGCAGAACCACATTTGCAAACGGCCTCCAACGACCTTGCGTTTGACAAAACATGATCAGTTTTAACACCGTCCCTCTTCGTCTCTCCGTCTCTTTGTCTCTTCGTCTCTTCGTCTTTATTTTCATCTTTGTCTGCGTCTCCAAATCAGAGAAAAAATTTAAACGTTTGGCTAAGCAAACTTGGCCAAGTTGTTGGTGTACTTATATGGCAAGTTGGTCGAGTCTGTTGGGTTTTAGCCTTTTCTTGTTATTGCTGTTGTTGTTGTCACTTATATTGTGGGTTTCGGTTGAGGAGTTTTGTGAATTGTATTTGGAATGCGGTAAGACAACTCAAAGCCAACAAACTCAAAAAAGGGTCTTTGCATTTAAATATGAAAATTAAACTAACTGCAAATGGTTATAAATAAGTATTAATCAAATTGGGGTGGGGAAACACGAGAGATTTCATTATGGCAAACATTCGGTTACGATACGGATACATCATTTATCTGTATATAAAACTCGTAGGAAATAAAAGTTATTTGAAACCTTTTCTAAAGCTCTTTATTGAAAGGAAAAAGTTTGGGATAATATCTAAGCAAACTCAAAGACATTGAAAAGAATTAAATTTTGACTTTAAAATAATTTTGTTCATTGTTTTTTTCAGGCCCTCAAAAACCTCGATTTTGTCACTTTTTGGTTGGAATATCCCTTAAACTTGACTGTAGACTCTAGACTCGGACTCAGCCCAGCACAATTCTGTAGAAAAGAATCTCTGGGTCTTTCACATTTGGTTCAAGAAAAATCTAAATGTTATATGCAAGAGTATTAAGACTAAATATTTACTTTCAACCACTTTTTGATAGTGTTATTGATATATTTTTTAGGTAAATACTCTTACGTTTTATTCCGCCAAAAACAAAGTAATTCTGAATTTTAATGAAATTAAGATCTTTGTTGTTTTTTGTTTTTTTTTGCCCAGAAGTAACTAACAAATGACCTCCCACTTGCGCCAAGTAATGTCTCTCTCCCTTTGGCTCTTTAGAATTTGGCATGTTGTGGTAGATGAACGAAAAAATTTAATTTGCAAAAATCTATCCATAAATTTCATTTAATTCTCAAATGGAACATAAAATCATCTAGCCAGAGAAGGCAAAACTGAGCGAAGAAACAAATCGCTTAAATCATAAACCATTAAGAGCAATGCGCATTCTCAGCATAATTTTCACATAAAACCAAAATTTGTTGACATGCCCCCCCACGCTTGTCTCTCTGCTCCAGCAGAGGGTAGTTACCAGGGGTGGGCAACAATTTGTTTGATTGTCCTTGGCCTAAGCAAAGAGATAGAGATTTTCAGACACACTCTCTCTCTCTCTCTCTCTTATTATAAATATTATAATATTTTAGATAATAAACGTCAGTAATAAAATTGTTGTTGTTCCTTTCCTCTTTGTTGTCCATAAAGTGTAAGGTTTATGCGTTAAATGAGACTAAGAAATTTGGATTGAAGGAATTACAATTTCATTGAGAAATATTTGCAAAAATGTTTGCCGACTTTACGGAAGCTTTAAGAGCATGAAATAGAAAGAGCCCCAGAAAGAGAGAGAGAGAGAGAGATAGAGAGAGGGAGCCGAGAGCTTTAATTTTAAGAGTTAATTTTAAGTTAGGATGAACTTGTGCGCCGCCGCAACCAATGAGATGGGTGAAAAAGAGATGCAGCTAACTCAGTGGCGAGCTGAAAGAGACGCAGCTATAGGGGGCTAGTCATGGCGCCTTTAAAAATAAAAGGTGGCGCCAGCATTGTCTTTTTTTTTTTTTCTTATTCATTTTGGTTACGCCCACTTGACGACGACGACGACGACGACGACAATGAAATTGTATATAGCTGGAGGCGATCAATCGAATCGAACGTTCGATCGATCCATAGCATCGCAACGGATCGGCGCCAGCTTTAACGTCGTGAAAGCTTGGCGGTTAAATTGGAGCAGCTGCGGCGTCAAAGTCAGAGTCGGCGTCGGCGTCGGCGTCAATAACATTTAGCAGCGCTTAGCGCGTTAAATTAGCAACAAGCCGGGCTCACGTACGTCACGACCGTCTTAGAAAGTCTGGCAACGTTGTGGCCTGGGCCCCAAGTGTTTGTCAAACGATGGCCATGTGTGTGGTTAGCGGCATCCCAAAACAAAAAAAAAACCCGTTTGACGACCTTGGATCATAAAAAATCAGCGCTAACGCCGGAGAGAGGCCAAACAAATGCAGAAGGCAAACACAACAAACAAATATTTGCAGAATGATCTCTTCTCTCACCCGCCCCCTCCCCCTGCTTGAGTGCACTTTAGTTTTTTTTTTTTGGCAAAGAAATTGTTTTTCCTGCTGCTGTCTAAGTCTGAGAGAAAGATTTATGTATATTGGTTTATTTTATTTTATTGTAGCCAAAAGAAGACTGACGGTCAGAGTTTTGGTGTTTTCCTATTATTTTTGGCTAGAATTTTTGGAGCCTTACCTGACAGCTGCATTTAAAGCATTTGGAATTTTTAATGCCTTCCAGTTGAATTTCTTCGCCTTCATTAGAACAGGATTCAATGTGACCTGCAAATAGATGGAGCAAGAGTTAGATAGATACATATGTACATATAAGCTAATGGTAAATTAAATAAACCTATCTAAATTAAACTAGAGGTCATAAATTCTTCTTGGAAATCTTGTACGATTAACGCACATTTCCTCTGCTGACAAACGTACAAATATTTCATTTACAAAATACAAACAACAATTGCCGGAAATTGCCCACTGACTGCAGGCAGAGACAGAGACAGAGGCAGAAACAGAGATGTTATCCAAAAGAATAACCCAAAAGCACGTGACCCAAAACCCCAACAAAGATTAGAGCAAATCGCCGCATGTGTGTGTGTGTGTGTGCAAGTTCCCTCGCGCTCTTCCCTATCGGGATCGCATCGCATTGTTTGGTTTTTACCTTTACCTGGGGTCTGTTGCACGTTTCACCTTCTTTTCCTCCGCCTTCGGCTTCTCCTCCACCTTCTGCGGCGCTAAGAAAAAAAAAGTAGCCAAGCACCGCATGTTAAACATGTTTCCAGAACAACAAAGCAAAGCAAGTCAAAGCCAAAGCAAAGTCAGAAGGCAAACGGAAACATTGTCGACAGCAATCGACCCCGGGCTGACTCGCAGGGCTCGCGGAGAAGTCAAAGTCTCCTCTTCTTTGGACTCTTTTTTTCTTCTTTTTTTTTATTTTCTGTAGGACCACCTGCAATGTGCTGATAAACGCACACACACACACACACACACACACACACACCACACCACACAGTGAAGAGCGAATGGATCTGTGTGCCAGTTGATAAATGGAGGAGACGCCGGCGCTACAAATACAAGCTCAAAGAAATATGCCCAGTCTTCTCCTCAAAAGTGCACTGAGAGAAATGCAGGGATAAGCAATGGAGCAATGTGTGAGAAAAATCGATAAGTGAAAGGAATGTAGTCGAAAAATTTCATGCACTGATATTATTAGGATCGATAAGTTTTATATTTTGAAACAAGATCGATAAGAGAGGAGTATGAATGATAAGTTCAATGTTTCTTAAGACATAAAGGTTGATTTCTATACGATGAATTTATTATAAAGATACACAAAATATCGTTCACTGTTATAAACTAAAATGAGTAAGATCGATTAGTTATATGGACTGAGATTAGCAAGTTCGATGTTGTCTATGTTTTGAGAAAAATATAGTAAAAACGTTATCGATTTTATTAGGATAGATCACAATGTAGAAATGATATCGATCAGTTTCATAAACTGAGACGAGTTGGATCGCACTTAAGATTGCAATTATAATTGATCAATTCTACATTAAGAGTCAAATTATATATACTAAGTAGAGTAAGCGATATGAGATCAATTAATTTAACAAACTGATCGATAACATTTCAAACTTCTTCAAACGAAATCAGTCATTTTGTTATAATGTCATGATGAAGGTCGAATAGAGATTTTGGTCTATATTTTAGACTCCAAAACGAACAAGAAATCGCTGTTAATACTATTCTCCTCTAACTAAAAGTAACTGAGACTCAATCAATTGTAGTTTAAGAGAGCGAAGCGATTGTCTTGCATATCTCTCAGTGTATTCTGATTGCAGAGATGAATGCTACCTTCTTTTGGACTTCTTTGGCTGCCGTTTCTGACTCTCCAGGTCTCAGTGGGCGGCTTTAGGGGCTCAGCTATCATAAGACTTCGTCTCTCATTCACCATGATCTTTCTTCTACTTCATTCAATTTGTATAATTTGGTTGCTTGTTTGTTCTGTATACGTATCTATATATATATACATATGTATGTTGGTGGGGAAACGGGTAGAGATAGAGAGAGAGAGAGAGAGGAAACCTTTGATGCTGATGATGATTATGGTAACCCTGTGGCCTTTCCTGTTATGCGAAAGTATCCTGCTGTGGCCATACTTTTTGTGCTCCTTTTGTTTGTAGAAGCTGCTGCTGCTGCTGCTGCCACCTTTGTTGGTCATTCATAAACAAAACAAGTGGAAATTCATTTTGTTTTTCGACTTTCTATATACCTTTCTCTTTTTCCTTTTTTTTTTGTTTTTTTAACTCCACTTTTTTGTTGTTGTTGTTGTTTTGGGTTTTAATGAACTTTGTTCAAGTAACCCGATATCGAAATTGCAATATATCTAATTTATGCGTTATTTTATTTAACACAATCGTCGTCGTGGTCGTGGTCGTAAAAACCCAATCAATGTGTTTAGCAAAAAAAAAAAAACAAAAATCTATCAAAAAAAAAAAAAAAAACACAAAAAAGAGATTGAATATGCTCAGAGTCAGTAGCCGTTCCCGGATTGTATGGGCAAAATGAGAGGAGATGGGTGGTTGGCTGCGGGGGACGGAAGACAGCTGGCGGCGACGGCCACGACGACGACGACGACGACGACGACGGTGTCGACTGATTAATCACAATCGCAGATTAAGCGCCAGCATCCGAGGGGTATGGCAAATGGGCAAATGCTCAAATGGGCAAATGAGAATGAGAATGGGGAATGGGGAATCGGAATGGAGGCGAGACGAGGCACGTGTGTTATGGAATGTGATGCTAGACTTTTGGCGTGCGCCTAACAACAGGCGACCGGAGACCGGCGACCGGCGACAAAACAATCGCTTAAATACTTCAAGTACTTTAAAGTAATTAAACAAGTAACTAAAACTATTTGAAAGTCAATCACTGTCAATGTCAGGTGACCGAACTGTGATGACACATTCATTCATTCTATGGAAAGATTTAATTGTGATCCACAAGTCGGTAAAGTCGTAAAAAAAAAATATGATTCATGAGTTTAAGCTGAACTTACCCATTAGACCATCGCCCACTCCGGCACTAACCACTTGCATTTGTATGATGACCAGCAGGATTAGTGTGAGAATTGTGATTATATAGTGGGGCTGATGCTGATGCTGCTGCTGATCTCTCATGGGATGGTGTGAGGAGCATTTCTTCCACTTGGCGCCGCTTGATTTGCAACACATTTTCACAATTTTGTGCGAATGATGGCGTTGTTTCAGTTTCTTGAAAATCTGCATCAATATTTTCTCTTGAATATTGTCTAAAGACGTTTGTGTATCTTTCTTTTTTTTTTTTTTTGGCTTTTGTGTTGATTGTTTTCTTCTCTTGAATTATGGCTGGGAAATAGATTTAAATTTAAAAAAAAAAAAACAACAAGTTGGTTAGTTATAAAAATAGATGCAAAAGTCAAAATAGAAATTGTTTAGAAATTTTGCAGGTGTTTTCACATTATTGTTGAATTTTCACTAAAAGTATGAAATGAGATGGTATGAGATGAGATGAGTTGTGAAGTGCAAACCGTTTGGATGGCAACTACCAAAGACTACCAACAGACTAGAGTCTGGTATCTTATCGAAATCTTTGGTTTTTCGATCTTTGCACTTGCCTCTAGATCAACACATCAAAATATCCATTCGCATTTCGGTTACGGTTTAAAGTTTTATGACTTTTACCAAAAATTTTCTGCGAATTTATCTTTCAAAGGTCTTCGTCACACACAAAATCACACTCTGTGTGTGTGCGAGTGTGTGTGTGTGTGTACAGGTAACAACAAGGTGTTCTTTGTTCTGTGTTCGGGTCATAAAAATGTTAATGATTTTTTGTCGACTGGCGCCAGGCAAAGAGAAATATTATTGTAATGCTTGTTTGACTTATAATTAATTTTATTTTGTGTGTGTGTTTCTTTTTTTTTTTCGTTCAGCATAATTTTTTATTATTTGTTTAAGAAATCAAAAATCCAAAAAAAAAAAAATTTGCCAATGTTTTGCTTGTTTATTTGATATTTTTTCTTCTACTCAGTCTCTCTCTCTCTCTCTCTTTTGATTTGTTTTCTATGGTTTTGTTGTTGTTGTTGTTGTCTGTTGTGTTTTTCGTTTATTGATTTCTAGCTTCAAAGTGGCGCCAAGATTTGCCGGCTAGAGAAAACCAAATGCGGATACGCATTATAAGATGTCTCACCTTGTATCTAGATACAACTGGAAAAGTACCTGTGCCATCTGGACACACCCTGGGACATCTATAAGGGCCGCCTATTTGGATTGCACTACCTAACTGACTGACTTCAAAATCTCAGAGATTCGGTGTGCGGTGCTTGACCTAATCGAGAGACAACAACAACAACAACGACAACAACAAAATGTTGTCACAAAAAAAAAAAAACTGCAGCTTATCAGCTCAAGAGAGCAAGAGAGAGAGGGTGAGGTAGAGGAAGAGAGTGAGTATATACTTTGAATATAAGTAAAATAAATATGTACATATTCATTTATTTATTAATGATTTCTGCACTCAATTTGATAAGCACCAAAAGAAAAAAAAAACACCAACAAAATGCATGGCAACTGTGTTCTTAGGCGGGGAGAGCAGACGGGGGGGGGGGGAGCACTCTGTCTGTCTCTACTTAAAGTTGATTAGTTGCAATTTGTCAATGGAGTAAATTGTGGCATTCAACTGTTGACAAGGACAATGAAAAATCGTTGCTGCTATTTATAGAAATTTATGCGCCAGAAAACTCTGGGAAAACTGAGAAAAGGCGGCAAAACAAAGAAAATTTTAAACAGAAATGAAAACAGGAAATGTTGAAAATTAAATTTATTACAAAATTGTACTGCAAATTAAACAAGATTACACTGTACACAATAAAATTGATGCTTCAGATTTTTGATTACTTGAAAATGTTTTCTTTAATGAAAATTTGTTTGAGATCTACACAAAATCAAAAGGTAATGGATTGACTGAAAAGAGAGTATTAAAATTGAAATTTCTATAGAAACGTAATGAATTGAATTGAAAGGGGTTTAAGACTTTTCCCTCTGCTTAAATGGCGCCTAAGTTGGGCATTTTTTAGGGATTGGCAAAAAGAAGTTTCAATTTTTTATAGAAAAGACAACTAAAATCAATCAATGGCTAGCAAATAGAAAATTGTCTCCTACAACTGAACCATAAATTAGATCATTTTTTGAAAAAAGTGAGAGAAAGAGTGAAAACGCTTTTCATAAACAGCCACATTAAGTTGGCTAATAGTTTGGCCTATGAAATTTATTTTAATTATCTATTCCATTTCGAGATCAAGAATAGAGTAAGCGAATTAACTAAATGGTCCATTAGTTGTCCATGGTAAGTTTCCACTCATTTGTATGTGAGAATGAGTTATAAAATATTCACAACACTTCCATTGATTAGCCCACAAAAAAAAAAAAAAAAACACACACAATTTCGCCATAATAGTTCTGTTTGTCTCAATGTCAATGGAGTTTCCTCTGACTTTCAGAACTAATCAAAAAGTTTCTTCCACCCAACGACATGGAATTGTGTGTTTATCAGCCACGTAAATTTCAATGGTTTTTATTAGATTTCGTTCAGCCGTTGAGACTGGCATTGAAATTGAAGTGCGAGTGCGAGTGCGTGAATGAGTAGGGGACGAGTTTGGGTGAGATGGGGTAAGGTGGGGATAAATCAAAAGAACCCAAAGCACGATAGTTTTGTTGAGTTCTTAAGCCCAAAATGCTTATCGTGTGGTCCGTTTGCTTTTGCTTTTGGTCGTGCCACATGTGTGCGCAATTTCCGAAATGTTGTGTGTGTGTGTGTGTGTGTGTATGGGTTTGGGTTAATGCTCGTTCGAGTGGGGGATGGCTATGGCTATGGCAATGGCGTTGTTGTTGATGATGATGATGATGAGATGAAATTGTCATGTCAGAAGTGGGCTTTAGAAGGTGGCTATGTGTCTATAAATAGCCAAGACTAGTTGTTATAAGGCGAAAATGCTTAGAATCTAAGTAAAAGTAGGTGTGCTAGTGTGTGCGTGTGTGTGTGTGTGTGTGTATACATATAATTGGCCGCCCCCCAAGGCGTTGACGATGTCGTGCCAATTAAAATCGCTGGCGGCCCTCGGTCATTGATTATAGGGTTAGCGCCTGACCAGACTTGCGACTGCGACTGCGACTGCGATTTCGATTCTAATGCCGACATGGCTGGCGTCAACGAGCAATTAAGGCAACTAGAAGGTAGCTTACCATAGAAGGTAAGCGGTAAGCCCAGCCCAGGCCCAGGCCCAGGCTCAGTTGAGGCCAGTTTGGCTCCGTATGGAGTGCAACTGCAACAAATTGGTTGTGCCTCAACCAAAAGGGTTACGCATGGCATGCAGACACTGTCTAGACATGACCATAGAGGCATAGCTCTAGCTGGCTCTAGGTAGCGGAGGAGTCCCTTTTGGGCCGGCCTTATCACACACTGGCCATCGCCACAAAGCGAATTCCACTTAAAAATCTTGCCCATTAGGCGGCAGGCGGCATCGGCTTTGCCAATTACCTACACACACACACACACGCACACACACACACAGGTTGACGACTAAGTTAGCCTGTTCTGGCCTGCTTGGCCTTAATTCAATTAACAGAGAGGAATTCTTTCGCTCAAAGATCAAAATTGTAATCTGCTAGCAAAATGGCGCCAAGTGAATTCCACACAGTTTCAAACTATTTGCATATAATCAAGTCTGTCTGCCAGTCAGTCAGTCAGTCAGCCAAGTTAAACAAACAAACAAACCGAAAAAAAAAAACTCAACATTTATTGCCAACAATTTGAGATGAAGACAACAGAAACCACATGACAACTTGACATAATGAGCATGTAAGGTAGAAGGTAGAGAGGGGGAGAGAGAGAGACGAAGAGGGGCAGAGAGCAGCAGGGTAAGCTGAAAACTGCAACTGATCGACATAATAAAGATACAAGATACATATACAACTAGCAATGCCATTAGCTGTCTTCATTCGACACTCGAGCCAGGCCAAACCAAGCCAAGGCAAGGCAAGGCAAGGCGAGCCGAGCCCTGCCCTGTTCTGCTCAGGAAGAAGACCTGAATTGAGATGAAGCAGGCATCAAGACTATGTCCCTCTTGTGAGCCACACACACACACACACACACACACGCACACCCCAATAAATGGATCAATAAACGAAACAAAAGCCCAGCTATTAAAATCCCATTTACCAGACGCAACAGCCCTCCAGGAAGAGAAGAAGTAGGAGAAGGATAAGTTCAGCTAAGAACTATATATTGTTCCATTGTGTTTGAGTTCTGGTTCTGCTACGAAATGTGATGGAATATATTAACCGTAGAGTAAGTGCATCATAAAAGTCACGCATCTTGCACAACGAATACGAGTTTCGAGTACATTGTTGGAACTTGGCCCATAAATCAGGCGTGGATTGTGCAAATGAATTGAATAGAAATCGTATACTAAAAATAATGATCGTTAACAGCTTGAAATTAAGTTGTAGCAATATAATGCATATACGATATGTAGAAGTAAGTATTTATACAAAGCCAATACTCATGCCTTCATTTTATGGTTGGCAATTTGCTAAGAAGATTAAGATTAATGTTCTTTTTTTTTTTAAAAAAAAAGAAAAAGCGTTTTATGCACTAACAATTAAATTATAATTAAAGTTTAACTTCTCAATATTCCTATTGATTTGTTATAGATTGACAAGCAATGGGTTAAGCTTAATTATTTCAGCTTCATTGAAGTATAAATAAGATTGATTGGTAGGCAAATGGTTTAGTTATCTCCCAGAGGAACTTCAATTTTGCTAATAGTTTGACATATTTGCATCGATAACTGTTAGAGATCGATATAACAATGTTATTCTTAGTATTAAGACTTCATAGCAGACTTCAAAGTAAGTAATTAAATTGACTTAATTGGCTTAGTTATCTTCTAGACAAACCTTACTACAGTTCTCTCAGCTTTATCTATTTTTAAAAGTATAGCATTAGAGAGATAACTCCATAGATCATATGTACATATGAATCATATTTTTAGAATCGAAATATACATAGAAAGTTTTGCTTTTGATGCTTCCAAAGTTGCTAAAGGACAGAACAATATTTCATTAAATACTTTTTGAAACTAACTTTTCTATTCTATGAACTTTGAGGATCAAAAAGTTCCCCAACTTCTGCTTAATTTGAATAGTATATAGGCGCAATAAATTAAAACTGCCATTAAATTTGAAAACCAAAATTAATAATTTCACAATCGTTTTTTAAGCAAGTGTTAAGTATTTCCACCTAAAATGGAATAATCTGTTCAGCTTAAATAAAAAAAAGATAAAACCAATCGATATTCTTTTCAATAAACAAAAGAACTGGAACACTTAAAATGGTATTCTCTCGAAAATTTCTACGAAATCATTAACAAAAAAATTGATGACTAATAATATTTAATTTCATTTTTATTTAATCGTTTTTGAAGTTTCATTTTGCTGGCCTTTTTGGGTCAAATTTGTGTCTCTTGGTTAGTCATTGAAGCAAACAAAAATATCTTTGAATCTCAGATGTGAAATACTTTTGCCATTTAAGCTTAACTGATCAACTGATTCGGTGGTCTTTTTGTTGCTTCTAATTTAGAATTTTCAACAAATTTAACCTACACAATTCTTAATTATTTTTATATGTATACATATATCTGAATATGAATTTTTTTTTTTATTGTTTATTGTTTCTGTTGCTTTTATTATTATGCTGGTTGAAATTTGAGTATTATTAGCAAATTTACCGCAAAATCTAAAAATAGATGCAGCAAAGCCAATTAATTGAATACACAGACAGACAGAATTCTGAGTTCACATAGTATCAACTGAATTGCTGTGTGTGTGTGTGTGTGTATGTAGTTTTTTTTTTTTATAGATCAGACATTAATATAGATATAGCCAACATTTTTAATTGTGCAATTATTTAGGCGAAAGTTAATCAAAAATGGGGGGGAAAAAAATAAACATTTTTTTTTGTTGTCATGTATTGATATCGAATCCGGTTTGATATGAAGATGAGTCCCATCTCTGTCACCCTCTGTTCCCCTGCCTTTCGTCTCGTCTCTAGCTCTACCCCTGTGGTGTGGTGTATAGCTGTAAACAATTTTGTGATTTTTTTTTTTTTTTTGTTTCATTTCTTTGGACAATACAAGTCTATATACATATATATGGGAATTCCAGCGTGTGACGTGCCAAACCCGAATCCAAATTTGTTGCTGCTGCTGCTGCTGCTGTCGATGTTGATGATGTTGCTGCTTCTGGCACATTTGTTTAATGACAATGCACAAAAGAAAACAAAACACACAAAATAACTAATACAAAAAAGTAGCTTTGTGGCTCCTCTCTTTTAAAATATGCACAAAAATGTGTGCTTAAACATTTCCATAGAAATACATTTTTTTTTTTTTTTTTTTTTGGTTTTTGGCTAGCAACAATTTACTACCGATATTTATTTGGCAATAAACAACAAAAGCAATAACAACAACTACAACAAACATAAGCCCGTGGATTAAAAGAAAATGAATAGCAACGAATTTTTGTTACTCTTGCAAATGTTTGAGTTGAGTCTCCGCAAATCTTGCATTCATATATATTGTCGATTTGGAACACCAAACGCGATATCTAGATGAACTCTTATTTAAAAAGATAACCTTTTAAGAATCCTTTTATACCGTAGATTAGTGATTAATTGGTTTATAAAATATTTAATACTTCATAGTAAACGGTCACATTAACGGTCACAAGCCTAAGTTGAGTTGAGGGTGCGTTATTCTAGACGACTAAAGATACGGGCACACTGACCAAAAACCAGGCATGAAAGCAGCTAAGAAAACTCAATTTAATAATGAACATACAAATTTTTTACTTCTTGAACTTAGTTTTATATGATGCAGGGTTAGAAACATTTTACAAAAGATTTTTAAAACTGATTTATTAGCATATTAAACTAAATGACTTATAACTTGAACAATTTTGGTACGACTTAAAACAGAAGAAGAAACTAGTTTGCAGCTCTTTAAATTTACTTTCATTTGGCAAACAAATCTGAATTTCATTGTAAATAAAATTGCTTATAAATTATCAAAGATCTTTTGCCCAACAAACCTCAATTTATAACTAAAATACTCCTTTCTCAGTGTATTAAAAAAGAAAGAGAAAAAAACAAGTTTACTATTTTGTTGTTGTTATTGTTTCGTTTTTAACTGTCCATATGTGACGTCGATTTTTGGGTTTTGGGGTATATTATTCAACAATCAAAATGGTTTTCACAGTCAAATTTATTGATTAACACGCAAATGCGAATTGTTTGCATATTTTTTGATATACAAAACAATATACGAAATGGAATGGAATGGCCGGACAGGTGGATGGACATTGGACAGGTGAACGGCTAGATGGATGTAGAGAGGGGCAAGAGGGGTATCGATTATGGGGCGCCAGACACACGCTTGAAATTGGATATGGATATAAAAAAAAAAAAAAAATGAAATTCAATGAAAAAAAAAATCATAATAATAATAAATA
The DNA here is from genome assembly GCA_024703675.1 of Drosophila nebulosa. NCBI lineage: Eukaryota > Metazoa > Arthropoda > Insecta > Diptera > Drosophilidae > Drosophila > Drosophila nebulosa. The sequence continues at coordinate 5,711,145 of CM045725.1, read as the reverse complement.
TGACGGATTTTGAAACATATTTCGAACATGATTCAGTTTTCAGTTTCCGTTTTAAAATTGACCTAGGTATTTGTTTGTGGTTCGTTGCCAGAGTCTTTCGTTCTATAATTGCCTCAAGAGAGATCGTTTATCGTTGACGAAAAACGTATTATAAGACATATTAGCTCTTTCTCACCTATTTGACTATGGAAAGGGATAATAACATGCAATGAGAGTTTGAACTCTTCCCAAACTTGCTTCGACTTCTGTTTTTATGTCCTTTTGCAGAGGAGTTACTTGTGGAAAATCAACCAATTTACTTGCCTTTAGAAGACTTCTTTACATTTACTAGCTAACAAAATGGAACCTTTTGTGTTTTGGTTGCTTTAGTTCTATGTTTTTCAATTTAGTGTGCAAAGTGTTAATTAATTTACAAACCGCATTGAAGACAGCAAATGCTTTTAGTGTTGCTGCCCCAAATACAAGTGCCATAGTATTTCAATTTTTTTTGAGTTGAAGAAACTTTGCTTCACTTAACTTTACTTGACTTCAATGGTGGCTAATTTATGTACAACAAAGGCTAAGGAAACTCGGTCAAATTGGTATTTCAAAAATTTGTTTAAGCTTTTCTTTTGATTTTCTCGAGTTTTCTTTGTCGATTGTTAGACTTAATGTTGTTGTTGTTGTTGTTGTGTCGTATTTCGACAGAGACAAACATAAATTAGTGTGTTTATGAGACTGTGGACTGGGTCGTTGATTTGAAATTAACATATGATTATCACAATAAAATGTTGTTCTTGCTTTTTGCTTCCATTTTTATGGCAATTTTATTTTAAGTTTTCTTCAAAAAATTATTTTTTTTGATTTTTGCATAAATAGCACATAAATGCACATTTGTAGTTATATTTACATACTTAGAAATATCTAAAAAAAAAAAAAATATCACGAGAAAACGAGCTATACCCTGGGGACTTATACGACGACATTTGTATGCATATTACCTTATATTATATAGTTCAACGACTTTGATTAAAAGTGGCATATAGAGTACTTGTTAATGAGTATTGCTGAAAATCAACATAACTAAAGCATTAAAATGTTGTATATCCTTGGTCCACATTTCAAATGGAGATATATGTAATGTTTCAACAAAAAAAAGTGGCAAGTCTAAACTAAACATAATAAATGTAAAGTGATAAGTAACGTGAAATATTGAAAATAAGCTAGTATTAAGACGTACGCCAGAAATGGTCACACTAAAGCGTAGTACCTGCACATTAAAAATTACAATAATTAAAACGAATATTTCTTTAGTTTATTTTTTATTTTTTTTGCTGCTTTAATAAACATTTATTGTTTGCAACATTGTTCAAATAGGGGGATCGGAATACTGGGAGGCTGCAGCCCCTATTTTTTCACCTGGAAAATAAAATACCAAAAGATACTGACCTAACCTAACTGATTGAAAGCATCAACATACTCAATCCTTTTTTTTATTTTGTGCTATTTATAAACATTTAACTATAATGCGCATGCTTTTTTTTATGTGAGTACAAGAAATCACAGAATTTTGTTGTTATTTCTTCGCAACACCTAAGTAAATATATATGGGGTATGGACTTTGTCACCTAGAAATAAATCTAAATACGTAATAGCTATATTTAATGTTATCAAGTTGTCTTATTTGGACATGTGTATTTTTATTATTTTTCATATTTATGAACTATTTTCTTCTGTCATTTCCATTTTACATTTGTTTATTTGTTGTTCATTTGTTTGTTTTCCTTGCCATGCCAAATGTGGTGTCTGACATTGTCGAGACCTCTCCAGGCCTTAGATTCAGAGCTTAGACTCAGAAATTGAAACTCAAACTCGACCGCCTGCCGGGGCAATAGGAACACACTTTAGTATGGAACATAGATAAATAAATGTTGTAAACATTTGGTTTCTTTTTTTTTTTTTTCTTTGCCATGCTTGTCATATGAATTGATGTTGTTGTTGCTGCTGCTGCAACAAATGAGCTTGTCAAGTTAAATGGCACGCACAAAATGCAGTCAGAATGGGTGAGAGGCAGAATTCGCTACAATTTCCCCCTGTGTGTGTGTGTGTGTGTGTGCGTGTGTGTCTGTATGTTGCCGCCATTTTGTCTGGCTGCATTGAGTAAATTGTTGCAATTGCAGTCAGTAAATAACTGTGCACACAATGTGGCACAACACGGCGTATTAGCAATACGAAGCTAAATTAATGAATGGAACGAAAATATTCAACAAGAAAACATTTTCTAATCTATACTTGTACACCATTTCCCAGAGATGAGTGGTTTTGGACCACTTGAGTCCAAGTAGGTACTTATGGTACCTGATTAGGAGCTAATTTCCTAATGATACCCACCATTAAAGCTGGTTAAATCAAAAAAAAAAAACCTAATCAGGCATTGAAATAAATTGTACCTCATTTAGATTAAGATGCATTCTTTGTTTGGGCTTTACAAAACTCGGGTATTTTTATGAGTAATTAGCACTTTAATCACGTGTGAAATATTAATCGGTGTGAGTAATTCAACAACTAATTGCGCAATCTCGAAATAGTTACAATAATTGTTGAAATAAAACTATTACTTTCAAAGAAATTAACTTTCCTGGGAGTACAAAACAAAGACAAAATAGTTTTAACAAATTTCAGTTTTTATAGCCTTTGTATGTGTAATCGATTTTAATCAATATTTTAAGCTTTGTATGTCAATTAAATATATACTTCTCGAATCGAGAAGAAACTGTCTGAGTTTGATTCAAAGAAAAAATGAACTCTTTAAATAAAAATTACTACAAAATTTAAAGAACCATTTAAGCCTCAACTTACATTATATGGAGATTTAAATACCATTTCTACCAATTTTCTCAGCAGCTAACAATTAGGACATTTTCCTCTTCAAAAGTCAACTAGTTTCTAAGTTGAACAAGATTTAAAGATGTCATCGCATTTCTAGACAAACTAATGCCAACATTTGGCCAAGCTGATATCTTCCAATGCCCAATACTGTCAGCTTAATTTCTCTCCGTCTCTCATTCTTTAGAATTTTTCTGTTTTTCTTTCTCTTTAGATCGCACGCCGCTTAGTCTGGCACAGTCTGGGGTCCGCGTATGGGTCTGTGGGGAGGGGGGGGGGTTGAACTGGTACACTGGATCTGGTCTATTTTTATGTGTTATCAGAGGAATTTTCATTGGCATTGCCGTATGCCTTTTGCTTGTGGGTAAATATTAATTAGTTTGTTTGATTGTAAACATAAAGAGTGCGCTGTGAAGTGTAGGTAAATTGGCTGGCTGGTTGGCTTATTGTTATTGTTTTTTGCGTGCCATTGCGAAATTATCAAACACACACACACACACACACACACAGAGAGAGAGAGAGACACTCAAGTAAGTATCTGGGGTGACGCAGACGTCGTTGATGTTAGTGGGGGCTGGTGAAATTGCAATTGCCAGACGTTGTAGACGCCGCGCCGCTCCGCCAACCTGCGATGCCGATGCCCATGCCCATAGCGATGACGCATGGCCTTTGTGTCCATGCTGCCAGTGTCTATAAAGTAGAGTAGTTGGCTGGTTGGAGAGGCATAGTACAAACAGGCGACATATGGCGACACACAAAAGCTGACGTCATTGGAGTAAAGGAACCCAACGGAATAGAGTCACCAGCAGAAACTACCCCTTGAATGATGTGAAATGCGTGTCAAGCTCTCCAAACAGTCTCCAAAACGAACAAAAAAAAAAAAAAAACAAAACAAAACATGAACAACTAACCGAAAAAAAGACTTTGGACTCTTGGCAGCAACAGCAGCAGCAGCAGCAGCTGCAGTTCGGCCAAATCCAAAACCCACCAAAGAGAACCATAGAGACCCACATCCCACGCAGGCAATTAAGCAGGCCTGAGCTATTGGGTTACACTTAAACTTCAGTTCAGTTTTTGTGGTCAGCATTTAAAATAATTTATTAGAAGCAACAGTCGTCGCCGTCGCCGTCGCCGTCGCCTGCTCCACTCCGGAGACAGAGTTGGAAATGGAGAAAGAGACACAGAGAGAGAGAGAGAGAAGGCGACAGGGCGAGCGTATCAAATGATTCTTTTTTGTTTTTTGTTTGCTGTCATTTTTGGCTGGTTGGGGTTTTTTTTTTTTGCTGGTTGCCAAAACGAAACCAGCCAAGCCAAGCCAAGCCGGGCCGGTCTCTGGTCTTGACTTGGCTTGGCTTGGCGACAGCAATTTACCTTTAAGCGAATGCAAAAGTATGCGTAAAAAAAGTAGTCGCTACAACAACAGCAACATCACTACCAAACAACAACAACAACAACAACACAATTACCCCCGAGAGTGTCTATAAATAAAAGAGACAGAGCCAAAGCCAAAGCCAAAGCCAGAGACAGAGGCAGAAGCAGAAGCAGAAGCAACCAAAACTTGGGCCATAAATCATAGGAAGACACACGAGTGTCGAGTTATTATGCGATCATATTTTAATTGCCGGATTATTATTATGCAGGCCATGCCACAAAATGTAGAGCCAAAGCAGAGCAGCAAAGAGACAACTTGAAGAGAAAACATTGCTGAACAGAAATTGCCAAAGGAATTAAAAGCGGAGTGGAGTGAAGTAGAAGTGGAGGAGGATTGGAGTCCAGCAAAAAAAACCAACAAACAAAACACCTGCACTTTTGCAGTCGATTGCCAATTGCCGATTGCCAGATCGCAGACGAAGCTCTCTGGCCACAGACCGCTTGGCTCTATGGTTGGACAGGTGCGTGGTGCCCAAGGAGCACATAGACAAGGAGAACTGAAAAAAAACCAAAAACAAAAACAAAGAGTGACACGAATAAAGAAAGAATGAGCAGAACTAGGCGTCAAGTGAATGCTCTAATAATGTCAACAATCCTTACAGTTGCAGAATTCAATAAAAACTCTTTTTAATTTTAAGAACTCTAAAATATTGGAAAGTGTTTTTCTGTTCTGACAAGGAACGAAAGTTTTGTAAATTAGTAAGCCCTTTTTAAACAGTTTTTTTGAACATATTACTTAGAGTTAACAATTTTTTAAAGGGTTGTGCAATTGCTCCAAATTTAAAATTATTTTTAACTTATTCAATATTTTTGTAGTTTCAGTTGACTATTTTTAAATCTGTCTTTGTTTTAAGTGACCAAAAATTAAGTAAAATACTTTTTTTAACTTTTGATGCTCGTATTTTATTTTATTAAGGTTTACTTTTAGACTAACTAACTAACTTTAGCTAAGATTGCAGGTAAATAAAGTAATGTACGTTAATTTACTTTTTATTTTTACTTTTCTGTTGATATTTTAATCACATGAATTGAATTTCCCAACAATTAAGATGCTGGTCAATGCTGAAGACTTATTTTAAAAATCATTAGTTTGAAAACTTAACGATTATTTATTAACAATTTATAAATATTCTATCTGCCCCTTTGTCATGAGTTTTTTTTGAATACTTTTTTAAAAAAGTGTTGCCATAAGTTTTTGAAATTGATTTCTGTAACTCTAAATATATTGCCTTTTCCTTTCTGATAGGTTAAAATCTCTGTAAGAGAGTTAAATGATTGCTTTTCAATGTTGTTAATCCCTTTGACCAGACATATTTCACAATTTCATTTTGGGGGCCTTGTTCAACTCCTCTTCAAGGGTATGTGGGGTGGACATCAGAGACAGCAGCAACAACAACAACAACAACTAAATTCACATGTAGTTTTACTTATAGTTACAGTTGCAGTTGCAGTTGCAGTTGGCGGCTCACTCACAGTTTCGCCTCGTTCGTCTTGGGGAGTTAGTAAAAGAGGAGGGGGGGTATGACAATATCAGGGGGCAAACGAGTTGGCCCCGTCGTCGACATCGTTGTCGTGTGTGTGTGTGTGTGTTGGCAAAACTGGTATGGTTGCATTTTTATTATAAAGCGAACAGCAAATAACAACAACAACAGCAACAACAACAACAACAAGCAGCCGCAGCAACAGCAAGAAAAAAGCGACACCTAGGCAAAGAGTATACAGAGAGAGCCTGCCTTATCCCCCAGTCTCAACTGTGCATTGACTCTGCCGAGCAGGCTACTTACTCCTTACACTCCTTTTCCTACTGCAATTCCTTCTTATGTCTATGCCCAATCCCCCTATGTGTTGCTCCCCTCTAAAGGGGCAAGAATAGTTTGTGGCTGCATTGCTCAGTTATTACCAACATTTCTTACGTTTTATTACTTTTGTTGCAGTTGCTGGTTGCTGGTTGCTGATTGTTTGTTTTGCCAGTGACTCTTCTCCTTTTTGTGGCCGTCGTCTTCATTGGCCATGACATGTAATTTGTATTTTTTGTTCACCGAATGTGCTTCTGTGTGCATGTGTGTGTGTGTGTGTGTGTGTGTGTATAGAAATAGAGCTAGATAATACTTTTTATAGTAAAGTAATACAGGAAATTATCAGCAATTTACTTTAGTAGCCAATTGAATTGGAGTTGCAGCTGTTTGCTTTTGCCACTGCCACTGCACTTGCTGTGATTTATCGCCCTGGACATTTTAAACTGTGACAGTTATCTACAGTTTATCTTCTCTATATATATATATATATATATCTATTTCTCTGTGTGTGTGTGTGTGTGTATATAGATTTGCTAGATTTGACACCTCATTACTAATTGGTTAAACAATATATATGCTCCGCTTCGAATGTGAATTGTCATTGTGAATGCGAATGTGATTGTGATTCATTTGGCCTGGGGACAATTAAAGTGTGATATTTCTTTTACTATTTGCGCAATGAATAATCATTTGAGTTTACAACTCTCCTCAACGCATTGAAATTGAATCGTTTTAATCTTTATTTAAACGTGCAATTAGCTTCAACTTGCCAAAGTCAAACAAATGCACAGAAGCCAAAAGAATTTCAACTTAGATGTTTTCAAACTAAATAAACTTGTGATCAAATTTATGAAAATTTATATCTATATTAACTTGAAAATCAAGCAATCCAAAATATATTATGATAACGACACTGATATGAAATGCAAATTGAGAATAAGAAGAAGAAAACATTTAAGATTGTTAACTTAAAGTGGATCAGGTAAAGGGAACATTTTTTATGGATTTTTTAATAGAATTTTCAATCAATTCAACCTAAGTCTATTAATATATTTAAATATTTAAATATCATTTAAATAAAGTGTTAAAATTCACTTTTAGATACATTTTTACAAGAAGATTTGGATTTTGAGAAATTGAATTTTATTTTTTGATTAAAGAATCATTAAAATATGTTATAGTTTACTCAAAACGTGTTTTTTATCAAGTTAAAATTGAATATAAGTGTGTTAAATTATGTCCTTAAAAAAGTGATTATTTAAGACCAATTTAATTTGAGTTTAGTTAAGAAGTTTGTGCAAGAGCAAATCTTGAAACTTATCTCAAATTTGAGATGTTCTAAACAAATTGGTAATAAAAATTATCCAACTGTTTTTTTTGTCTTTTCAATACCAACTTAAGTACTTTAAGAAATGAAGTATTTGTTCTCAGTTATTGGCAACTTAATTGCAAACTAATAAATAAAGCAATAAACATTTTTTAAATAGGCAATTGGCAATTGGCAATTGGAGTAGAAATCCTTGAAAGCAATTTTACAAAATGTTTTTGGCCACCTGTTCTACCTCTGCATATTTGATATATATTTTAAAAGGTATTTAAGCATTTTAATATTTATTTCACGTCTCAATTGTCTTTGGTTTTTTATTTTATGTTTTTTTTTTTTTTTTTTTTGTTGTTATTTGCTTCCAACTGTAAATTTCCGCTTTTACAAAATTCTATGCAAATTTGATTTGTTATTAATTACGCTCAAGACAAACTCTGACAGACAAACCTATAGAAAAAAACGTCTATAGATCTATGTATAGAAATGTCTCTGTATGTGTATATGTATGCATGTGTGTAAGTAAGTTACTTAGTTTGCATATTTGTAATTTGAGCTGCTGCTTTTGATTTCCAAGTGTCATTAATTTGTGATCATAAATTGCTCTAGCACTCGGCTCAATCTCAAGAATACTGTCAAAAACAATAAGAGACAGGGAGAGAGAGAGAGAGCGAGAGGGAGAGAGCGATAGCGAGAGAGAGTAACAAAAACAAAAAGATTAATTATAGTATCAAGAATCAGAATGAAAATGTAAAGACAAGGAAAAGTTTACCCGTAATAATAATTACACTTCCAGATCGGGGGCGGGCTTCGATGACGACGACAACAAAGACAGCGTGGAAGCAGAGGAGCTGGAGCAGGAGAAGCAAAAGGAGCTGTTGTTGTTGTTGTTAGAGGTGCGGTTGGTGGCAAGAGATCGGCAGTGGCAGCAAAAACAGAATCGAAAATTAATTATGCTTGACATGTTGCCCGCTCGCCAGCCGGCCAGCTATGTACGAGCTATGGATCTGGAACTTCTGGGTATAGCGTTGGGGGTGAAGGTAGCAGAGTCGTCTAGTTGTAGTTGTAGTAGCTGATGTTCTTCTAGTTGCTATTGTCGATATGAATCGCATTTTCAATTGTTTTGTTGTTGTGCGGGAACTCTCTTTACATAGCCATACATATATTTAGATGATGATATAGCACAATTTAAAATATATATACATATATGTTTCTTTAGATTTCTATTCAAATTTAGTTTGGCAACATTACGCATACGCCACATTGAACGGGTCACGTCAGAGGCGGCTGGCTTTGCGTCGCCAAAAAGGGCGCGTCAAAGTTCAAACTGTTTGCGATTGCAATTCCAATTTCAATTCCGTTTCAAATTGATGCATTGAGTGCAGGAGGAGCAGGAGGCACTCTGGGCAACTGCCAGAGGCAAATCAAATTCAATAAAATTGCGCGCCAATTTACTTTTTTGTAGCCACACACAATGCAAAGTTGTTTTTTTGTTTTTTTTTTTGTGTTGCTTCTTTAAATCATAACAAATTTGTAAGTCTACAACAACAACAGCAACACAACGACAACAGACGCAGAGGCCGAGGCAGAGGCAGAGCAAGTGATAACAATTAATATATTTGTTAACTTTTTAGTATGTTTAATTACGTTTTTTTGTGAAATATTTATGAGAATTTGCCCGCTCACTAAATACGCTTGACACTATTTTTTTTTAGTTTCACTTGGGAATTGCGCGCGCGAATTTCCTTTTGAGTTTTCCGTTTATTTTTCAATTTTCCACTCGCCCTCTCTCGCACTCACTCAGTTAGTGGTCAAAACACGGTAAAATGTATCTGTATCTTTATTGAGAATTTTGTCTTACTGCGTCTGGGCAGAACCGTTCGCCGGCACAGTTGGACGAGAACTGAATTGAAGTGAACTGTGAACAGCAGCAGCAGCAGCAGCAACACCACGAAGTGCTCCGTGCTCTGTGCTCTGTGCTCCGAGAAACGAACCCAATTCGTTGGCCAGAAACGAAGTCAAAGCAGCGCAGCGTTCAAACACCGAACACGAGTGTTTCGGGCAGGGGGGATTTTCATTTAAGATGGTTTTCGGGAGATGAATGGTATTTGTTAAGGATTCAGACCAACTACCAAACAGTCAAACTAAAGTTAAGTTGAGGTGCCACGGCAAATGGCAAGGCAATTGAAATTGTAAACTCATGACAATCGATGAATATGTTACCACATTCCATTCCACCTAAACGAAATGAACACCTTGTTAACACTACTCCCCAAAAAACAAAAAAAAAGACCTCCCCCCCACTTTCCCCTTGGCATATCTCTTGGCGCGGTGACTTTACCCTTTGTACATGCTAATAATAATAATGTTATCTACCATTCGTTCGCCTTTTTGTCATTCTTTATTATACGAATTCCCGGAAACTTTTTTGCCAATTAGATGGTTTTTGCTTTTCTTTTCAATATGTGTTAACATTCTGTTTTTTTTTTTTTGTGCTACTCTTGTTTCGGGGAATGCCATGGGAAATACTTTCAACTTTTAACGGTGTCAGTTGGCAAACTGATAAGACGGTTTTTTGTTTTTTTTTTTTTGTTCTTTTCGGGAATTAAGTGGGCATAGTATGTTAATTTTTTTTGTGTTTGTCTAGTAAAAAATATCGATTAGATATTAGTTAAGTAGAGCAAACTTATGAATGAAATTGTAAACAGGAATTGTGATTAGATTTTTCAAATACTTTTTAGTTGGTAGCGTTTAGCACGTAAGCAGGAAATTAGAAACAAAAGTCCAAAGTTCAAAATCAATTTCAAGACCCACAAGCCACGGCCCACACAACTGAATGAAACTCATGGAAGAAAACAAGAAAAAAAAAACCCAGGTGGTAAATTGGTTTTAATCGCAAATGCCATTAAAGAATGTTGCGGCCTATCGAATTGCATTCAAAAAAATTGATAATAACAAATTGCTGAAGGTGAAATTTCTTTTTAATTACTCATTACACATTGGCCAAATACGCCAACAATCTAGCAAATTATACTGCAGACAAAATCTGATCGAAAGTCTATAAATGAAAAAGATTTCTAAATTGGCTCAATTCAATTAAATTTTTGTATAAGATTCAAATGAAAAAGTTTTCTACAAGAAGTAAAGCTAAGAAAGAAAAATAAGCATATAAAAAGGAGAACCACTATCAAAATGCTAAAAATTTTGATAAAGAAACTAAAGTTTTAAGAAATATTAGTTAAAAATGCATTAAGAATTCGGCATAAAAGATGAAATGATCAAAACTTTGGCTAAGAAAGTGATATTTCTTGCAAAGAATATGGAGAAAAAAATGTATTCAAGGGAAAACGATTTCTAGAAAAGCTAAATAGGAATTATTGAAATATTTGTTAAAATTGAACAAGAAGTCAGTATAGAGAAAAAGGAACGAAGATAAACGAAATCAACTCTTAAAAAAAGGCTGAAAGGCTTTTCGAAAAAACTTCATAAAAAGGAGCATAAGAGATAAAGGAGTAAGTGGAATAATGTAGGAATAGAACCTTTTTCTGGAGACATAAAAATATAATTAAATGTTTTGAAAATTGTTAAAAACTAAACAAAAAGTCAGCATAGCAAAAGGAACGAATATATTCAAATGAAAACTACTTCTAAAAAAATTAAGAGAGTTTTTGAAAGTTTTATATTAAAAACTGAAAAAGAAGGCTTCATAAAAAGGACCAGAAGAGAAAGTGGAGTAAGAGAAATGAAGCGTAGAAAGTCTTTTAACTTGAGTAAACAAAAATAGAAATATAAGTTTTGAAAATAGTTAAAAACTTAACAAAAAGTTAGTATAAAGAATCTAAAGAACACAAATTGGCTAACGATTTCGTATTAATTGCGAAGTCGAAACAGATTTGTATGCTAAAATACATAATCATACCAATTAAATAATTATAAAATAACGTTAACAACTAACACCAAGAGATTGCTATAAAATTAACATCTAGTCTTAGGCACTAAATAATTTTGTTGGGCCATTTTAGTTAATTTTTTGCCATACTTACTTAATGACAATTTATTTACGAGATTTGCCATATGCACACAGATAGTGTGGGCAGTCTAATAGATAGTATTTATAATTTGAATTCCACAATAAAAAGCGCATTCAAATCACTCATAAGTAGGCAAAAGGCTTGCGACAAGAGCCAACATCAAGTTGCACTTACAATTAGCAAATCTTTTTTTTTTTCTATGGCATTTTGTTTTTTTAAATGCGATAATAACACTTAAGCTTTTAAATCGTCTATAAAGCAGGCAAATGCAATGAAAGAGACAGCAAGAGAGAGAGAGAGAGAGAGAGAGAGAGAGAGAGAGAGAGAGGGAGAAAGAGATAGATATGATAGTTTAGCAGAGAGTCAGAGTCAGTCATAAAGCTAAACCAAACTTGAGGCCCTGGGATAATTTACACTTAACCCCGGCCAAATCAAATTGGCAGGCATTTGACATTTGCACACAAACACACACACACACCACTTAGAGAGGCACACACACACACACACACACACATACATACACATATGCATGCACTTAGATGGAGTCAGAAAGACCGACCACAGTTAGACCAGCAGATGGCTTGGAAAAGCTGAGAAAAATCTTTTTGGCCAGATTGAAGTTAAAACGAGAGATGCAATAACTGAGTGACGGGGGAGGAGAACCAGAGAGAGAGAGAGAGAGACAGAGAGAGAGAGAGAGAGAGAGAGAGAGATGATTTATGCACTCATTGTATTTGTTTTTGTATGCATAGTCATGGAAAATTGCAGCTATCACGAATAATCCGAGTTCGAAGTGGAGTTGCATTTGAGTTGCAGTTGAAGTTGAAGTTGAAGTTGGTTCCCAGGCCGTTGCATATATTTCTGTGAGTTTTTTTTCTTTGTTTTTTTTTTATTGTCACAAGATATTTATTTATGTGGCCTAACAATCCAGCCATCATGTGAGCCATAACCATGACGCAGTCTATGATTTGCTTAAATAAAGGAATAATTACGTATACATACATATGAGAAGGCATAAGGCATGAGATAGAACTCACATATTCGTATAATTGCGCTTAATTAATTGCTACAGTATTTGCCAAACGAAAAAAAAAAAAAAAAAAAAAAACGTTTGAACGTCATTCGGGCCACAATTTTCCATGCCACTTGAGCGTAATTAGCCGTTGAAGTCGAAGCTTCTAAAGATTTTAAAGCGCTTGGCAAACAAGGCGAAAGGCGCAAAGCCAAACGACGGCGTTAGCCCCGCCCTTCTACCAGATTCTATATTTAAAAATTTAGTTTGCTTGCCGTTTGCCATATCGATGCTATTTTGATATGGCCAAATATTTGCACTTGGCCATATTTATTTGCATTTCTTGACTTTGTTACTATTTCCACTATTTCTCTGTGTGTACACAGTCAATTTGTGTGTGTGTGTGTGTGTGTGTGTGTGTGTAGTTGTGTTGTCTGCGTATTTGGTGGTTATTTTTAGATATTTTTCGGCTGGCCCAGAGTCAGGCACCGATCTATTTAATCCCTGGCCAAATATTAAACCAAAAAAATAAAAAAATCGGTTGTGAAATCGCTTTTGGGTCTATGTCAAGTCACAATGTCAATATCGGCAATTTCCATAAGGTTGGTATCTACAAAATAAGCTACTCGAATTTCGTGGCTAATGGGCGCCAACTGGACAAAGTTCATTTGCCCTGCTAAAGGAGGCTGGTCTGGTTGGGTCTTGTCTGGCCTGGCCTGGCTGGGTCGAGTCAAGTCTGATGGTAAATGATACCCAAAGAAGCGGTAGTTGTTGGCTAGACAATGATCTGTTGTTGACACAGGCGGCAAGAGTCTCACACAACAATAGCAACAATGCCAACATATTGTCAACTTGGCTAATTGAATGCTTAACAAACGCTTCTTGCAAGGGTCGCCGAAGGAAGATAGGTGGAAGGGGGGCAAAAGGGGCTTGTCTGTTGTGGCAAATTGTGTGTGTGTATGTGTGTGTGTGTGTGTGTGTGTGTGCATGAGAAAGAGCCAGCATCATAAAACTCATCTTTGCTCAACAAGGCGTATACTTAACATCAAACAGTTTAAGAGCCAGTGGCTTTGAAACTACATGATGTTAAAGTTTTGGAGTCACTGGTCGTGCATGTGAAGAAAACAATATTTTCAGCTAAAACAAATAAATGGAATTAAATGGAATTATTTTACCTAATGCGAATGTTTGCCACAGTGCTCATCAAACTGTACAGTTTCGATTGCGATAAATATGCAAACTTGATCTTAATTGAGACTCTAATTAAAACGCATTGAATTACACGCGACCTCTTCGCACACACAGCATGCCGATCCAGGCAAAGGGGCAATGGGGTGCAAGCGGCAAGGAAGTGGGGCAACGACTACAACGATGCTGCTAAAGCTATACAATTAAAATCGAACAAGTTGGCGCTGCAGTTTGCTGTTGTTGCAGTTGTTGGCCGATCTGGCGAGTCTGATTATTTCGGAAATGCCAATCAGATGAAAGGGCCCAACCAGGCAGCAGGCAAACACACAGCACACACACACACACACACACACACACACACACAGTCAGTGAGTGAATGCGACATCATCTCTGTTTACTGAATTGCTCATCCCGTCCTGGATCGGGCCCCTTTTGCCCATTGATGTTGATTAACTTTCTGTCTGATTCACATTGCTGCGTCGCAGCGTCGCGTCGTGCTTTGGTGCTGCTTGTTTTTCGACCAATCTCTAAAAATGTTTCAACTGATCAAAGTACAATTGTGGCCAATTATTTTTTGTCCGATAGCCAAGAAATGTTGCTTCTTTTTTCCTCATGTCTTGCCACTCTTGGGATTTTCCGATTGAGTCATCTGCATGAATGGATATAACATTTAAAATCATTTCATTTATATATGTATATATATATATATATTGGCAAACAATTTGTCTACACATTCGTCTTCGTCTCCGCGTCCATCATCATCATTATCCTCATCGTTCTATATACCTTGAGTACAGATCTAAAACTAAACAATGCAACTTAGGGCAACAATTCTTTACACTTATAAATCTAGAGAAAATCTAATACTAAATTTGAATCTGAGAGTTGGTTTTGTTGTTAGAGCAGTCGTTGCTTAGTGTTCCTGTGTTTTGTGTGTCATAAGCCAAACTTAAGATATAACAAGGACTTAACATCATCTACTACTGTACACCAAACAATAGGTTTGTTGCTACCCTTACGCCCACCAGTCACAGTCGCAGTAACAGTCAAAGTTTCCGCCGACCATCACCAGTCATCGCGAGGTAAACGATATGTGGAATTGTCGCTGCGGACTATGTGTATTCCAGCGCCATAATAGGGTATAATATAGGCGGAACCATCGGCGGGTCCAACCACTTGAAGGGCAATCAGTATGATGTCAATTAGCTGACCCAGGAACATGCCACCCAAAGTGCAGAACTTGAGCAAACCAATTCCCGGATAGCCTAGATAAAAGCGATCGACACCAAACATTCCTAGGAATACGGATAGCAAAAGCGTCGTGTCCAGGTGATAGCCATTCCTAAATAATACGAGAGAAGATCATTCATTATAAAAAGGATCGCTTCACCAACGCTCGTCACTTACGTCCACTTGCAGGGCATTTCCCTGGTAAAGGTCGAATTGCCCGTTTCCGTGCAGTTGATCTCATTGGCAGCTATGCACCACACGCGAGCTCGATTATCCTTGGTGCAGCCGCGCAGCTGTTGCGTTTTGGGATCAATGTGATCGTTTCTTGATGGATCCGGGCACATGAATTGACCCATTAGTAGCTCATTGCAGTCCACGTTAATCTGTTGGCTGGTTGTTGTGTAGAGCAGTAGGATTAGCAGGGTTAGTAGCCAGTACATTTGTGGATGAATGATGGTGATTTGTCCTCCCTGCTCCTGCTCCTCGTCCTCGTTTGGTATTGTTTTTGTTTGTTATTGTTGTATTCGCTGCCACGGCGCCCAATGTTGCTTAACTAACAAACCGCCCCCATCATCGTTCGACTCACATCGATAACAAAAACAGTGTTGAGAACTTAACAGACTCCCAAATGATGCTGTTCAACTTAACAGTCCCGCAACATTCAAAATGTATCTATTTAGGTGTTAGTTATAAATTATTATATACATATTTGTTGCACTTTAAATAGATTTGCACTTTCTTTATCGTATCTATGGAGTCTCAAGGCAACTCCTCATGAACTTCTGTACAAACCTTTGCTGTTTGCCTAAAGGTGCCATGTGATCTGCTTTAAGGTCTTCAATGAAGAGCGTTAAATGTTAAAATTTCAAAAAGTTAATTTGAAGCGCCTAACAGAGACACCGATAAATTAATCGATTTGTTATCGATACTACTACTACTCTTAATCGTCTCTAAAGTTGAGTGTGATATTATGGACCTATCCCAACATATTCAAGTGATTTTAAAAGCTCTGTATGTCCAACTTTGATCCAGAACTATGCACCTTGGTCAAAAGATATGGGTGGAAAAATTTAATTAAATAATGTCAATTCATTATGAGCAAGTACAAAGTGTAATTTTGGCATATTCCAAAACTACAAGTTTATTTTTATATATGCCGAAGTAATATTTGCTGAAGTTTGTATACCCTTTAAATATTTCGACCAAAAGCAATTAAACTATTCTTAAAAATAGAAGAATAGATGGTTCTATCAAAGCTTTGGGTGAAATCAAAAATATATATTCTTTATTTTTCTTAAGCTCTCTCTATTACGTGTTACATATGACTCAACATATTCGTAATAGCTTCTGTAAGGGTATATGAAGCAACAGTCCAAGCTGTTTGAGCTTTTTCCATAAAAATAAAAACAAATGTTTGCTTGTAAGAGAAAACTATGGTTAAGTCAAATATATAAGTATGTATGTATGTATATATGTATCTGTGTTATCAACGATGTTGAAAGAGAGCAAAGTTTGCCCCGTCGTTTAATTTAAGACCGTTTTGCACATGTTTTTTTTCAGTTGGAAGCGAGCAACAAGTGAGGCAAGTTGCTAAACTAAAGTAAATAGCAATTATTGCAGTATTTATAATATTTATATTTCGACGATGTCAAGTGTGATACCAAAAACCGTAAATCCCGACTTGCAGAAGGAGAGAAATGCAGCCAGTTTCAGCAGCGAAGAGTTTGCCGCCTGGTGGGCAGGTGGCGAAGAGAAACTCAAGTTCAATCGTGGCGTGAGTAAGTACACAAACCAAAGACAATCCGATTGGTGCAGGTTCAAAAGTCCATTAGTGTAAGCAGTGGCGTAGACAGGTGAAGAGATCATTGGCTTTGGGTATTCAAACATTTTCTCTACGGCTCTGGATATATGTACATACATATAACATAGGCAAACAAAAAGCGTTTGTTATCTTTGAGAACAGCAATAAACAAGTTCATAGAACAAACTTGCCCCCTGCCTGCATTGTCGTGATAATCAGTGCATAATCTTAATAATAATAAACGAAAGTGCTAGTCATACTGATTAAGCTATTTTCATTTTCATTAGGGGAATATCTGGCCAAGGATTTCGATTTGCACGAGTTGGGTCAGCTGTATTACAAATCGCATGAGGATATGTTTGAGCATTCTACCAAAACGGCTATTGAGTTGGCCAAGAAGCTGAGAGCTTTGCAGGAGGAACGCAATCCCGGTGGCAATGATTATTGGCCGTGAGTAAAAATGATTGCAAGTCTCTTCATTTGGAAACTTACTGGAAAATCCATCTCCGTTAGGGCTCTATTCGATACTCAGGTCACTTGGGGCTTAGTTCCCGCTGGCAATCCATTTGGCGTGATGTATGTGATGCTGGTTAATGCCCTGAAGGCTCAATGCACCGACGAGCAGTATGAGGAGTTTGGGCAAAAAATCGAAAAATTTCAGGCAACTGGCACCTACGCCCAAACTGAGCTGGGTCATGGCACCTTTTTGCGTGGTCTGGAAACGCGTGCCGACTACGATCCCAAGACAGATGAATTTGTGCTGAATACACCAAAAATTACCTCCTACAAATGGTGGCCAGGAGGCTGTAAGTAATCTCTTCTGTATGGAGTTCCCTTTTCCTAATGATCTTCTGATTTTCTTGCAGTGGCTCATAGCTCGAATCATTGCATGGTCATGGCTCAATTGTATATTGATAACAAGTCAAAGGGTCCACACATGTTCTATGTCCAGGTGCGTGATGAGGAGACCCATGAACCTTTGCCAGGCATCCATATCGGTGATATTGGCAAGAAAATGGGTTTCCATGGCGTCAATAATGGTTTTCTGGGCATGAAGAATGTAAGAATACCGCGTAACCGCATGCTGATGCGTCACTCGCAAGTCCTGGAGGGTGGCAAATATGTAAAGAGTCCAGCTAATGTCCTTACCTACTATGCCATGGTAAGGACACGTTGTGTGGTGGCACGCTCGAATGCTCTGATGCTGGCCTTGGCAGCTACCATAGCCACACGCTACTCATCAGTCAGACGACAGAGTCCCATTAATCCCAAGTAGGTAACGAAACAACTTCGACTAAGATTTTCTCTAAAATTGTATTTTTTTTTTTTTTTTTTGGTTAGTGAACCTGAACCACAGATTATTGACCATGTTACCCAGCAATTGAAACTGTTTCCCGAAATAGCCGCCAGTGTGGCCCATCGTTTGGCCAGTGACTCGCTGTGGCAGCTGTATGATGTGACCTTGGATGACATTAATAATGGAAGATATCAGCGTCTGCCAGAACTGCATTCCCTTTCGTGTGCCCTCAAGGTTCTATGCTCTTCGGACTCTGCTGCGGGCATAGAGAGATTACGTTTGGCCTGTGGTGGTCACGGCTTTCTCAGCTCTTCCAATCTTTGTCATATTTATGCAAATGCCACCGCTGCTTGCACTTATGAGGGAGAGAATACGGTTCTTTTACTGCAGATTGGACGCTTTCTAATGAAATCTTGGCGAGCTGCCCTAAGCGGAGCAAATTTGGCTCCCACAGTGAGCTATTTGTCGGAGGTGCAAAAGAATCCAGAATTTGGTACTTGGACGGGCAGTTGGGAGAACATCGTCAAGGCCATGCAATACGCTGCAGCCAAGTGAGTAGAGGAAAAATGTTCCAAATAATCCTGAGACTAAATCTTCCTTTTCTAGCAACACCCGCTTGGCCTTCAAGAGTCTTTCAAAACGTCTAGCGGTAGGAGAAACCGAAGAGGAAGCAGCCAATCACACAGGAATTGAGTTCACTCGGGCCGCTGAGCTCCATGGACGAGCCTTTGTCTTTGCCTCCTTTGTGGCCGAGGTTAGAGGACCCAAAGCCAAGAGTCGTTCAGCCAACCTAAATAACATTCTCGAGCAATTACTCGAGTTGTATTTGGTTAATGAAACCCTTAAGCAATTGGGTCACATCCTACAAGTAGGTTGAGCAAGTCAGTTATTATCCTATTATCCTTTTTAAAACATTTCCTCTATTATTTGCAGTTCATTAATCTAACGGATACGGATGTAAGCAGACTGCAGGATCGTCTGGAGCACGCTTTGACCAAACTTCGTCCCGAAGCTGTGGCCATAGTGGATGGCTTTGATTTCAGTGACATTCAAGTGAACTCCACATTGGGCTCCTTCGATGGCAATGCCTATGAACGTATCTTTGATTCCGCCCTTAAGAATCCATTGAACCAAAAGTCTGTGCCAAAGTCTTTCCATACATATTTAAAACCATTTGTCAAGTCCAATATTTAAGTGTCTAGAATTTAAAACGATAAATGTACATATTTTTTATAGCAGGAGACGGGTTATCATTTTTTTTTTGTTTGTATATACAATTGTTATTACCTCATTAACTAAAGTCTCTTAAATAAATTGTATAAACAGAATATCGTTTCTCTTCGGTGTCTCTCTTTAAAAACGAAAGCTTTTTGCAGCAACTGCTTTCACTCTCTTGCTAAACTTTGCCCTCACTCTCACTTTGCCATAGCTTTTCGTGGTGGCTATCAGCAAGTTTTTCGTTTAGTTGGCTCGTTTGGCTCTCATTGAATGGTTCGATCACTTTAACCAAATAATGTCGCACATTAAAAATTTAATACCAAAAACTGTTAATCCAGACTTGCAAAAAGAACGTAAGGCAGCTGAATTCAATGTAGAGGAGTTCGCTGCCTGGTGGCAAGGTGGTCAAGAGAAATTGGATACCAAGCGAGAAGTAGGCAAGTATTTCATAAATTGGCCATTGGCCATCCTGGCCAAAGATAAGTTGCATTGTATCTGTATCTGTATCTGGGTCCAAAGAGCCCACATCGAATAACTGTCGAAAGTCCAAAAGATTTATTTTCATTAACGGTTAATTACCGCTTGTTTAAATGCAATTGATAAGGCTGCGGAGCCCAGTGCCCAGTAACGATTTTTGTTGTTGATAAGATTTTAACAGGCCCCCAGACTAAAAGATAACTCTTTGCTTCCATATAGAACGAGCCGTCTTCAGTGATCTGGAGGATGGTTATGGCTTAAATCATGAGTATATGTCCCATGAGGAGGTCTATAATTCGTCCGTCAAGAAGGTAGCTGAAGCTGCTACCAAATTGAAGGCTCTGCAAAAGAAACTAAATCCTGGAGGCAACAACATTTGGCCGTAAGTAAACAGAAACTGGAGTAACTTTCGTTCAATAATTCATCTCTCTTTCTCTCTCTCTTGTAGTGGCAGCCTCTTTAATGTCCAAAGTCATGGCCTCTTTCCCTCCAATCACCCTTTGGCCACACATATCACCATGTTTGTGGATGTGATCAAAGGTCAGGGCACAACCGATCAGATTGAGAAATGGGGTAAAGCAGCGGAGAATTGCAATATTATTGGAACTTATGCTCAAACGGAATTGGCTCACGGCACCAATGTGAGGGGCATAGAGACCAGAGCAGATTTTGATGCCAAGACGGATGAATTTGTTTTGAATACACCCAATTTGGAAGCCTACAAATGGTGGCCAGGAGGCTGTAAGTATTTAACCAAGAGTCCATTTAATTTCTGCTTTACTTGCTTGTTTTCTCTGCTCGCAGTGGGTCACACAGCCAATCATGCCATGGTGGTGGCTCAGTTGTATATCGACGATGTGCATCGAGGCATACAGATGTTCATTGTGCCAGTGCGTCATCCGGATACACATATGCCACTGCCTGGCGTGGATATTGGTGAAATTGGCAAGAAACTGGGCATGGCGGCTGTCAATCAGGGCTTTTTGGGTCTCAACAATGTGCGCATTCCACGCTCGAATATGTTGATGAAATATGCCAAAGTGGAGCGTGATGGCAGCTTTAAGGCGAGTCCTGCCTCAAGGGTTAACTACCTGACCATGGTCTATACGCGCTGTTTAATTGTCAATCTGAATTCCACTCTCCTCCTAGAGGCAGCCACCATAGCAACACGCTACTCGGCTGTGCGTCGCCAGAGTCCCATTGAGGCCAAGTGAGTGACTGCCAAACTAAAATTTGTTTCTTATAGTAATTAACTTTCTAAACGTTTTAGCCAACCGGAGCCCCAGATCATAGATCATGTTACCCAGCGTCTGAAGCTCTTTCCAGAGATAGCCACGGGCATGGCCTATCATTTGGCTGCCGAGTACATGTGGGAGCTGTACGATCAGACGGTTCTAGATGCCAATAATGGCAAATTTGAACGTCTTCCCGATATGCATATCCTGTCGTGCGCCCTCAAGGTCCTTTGCACCACCGACGGCTGTGCGGGCATTGAACGTCTGCGTCTAGCGACGGGTGGCCATGGCTATCTCACGGCAGCCAACTTGAGCAACATCTACGGCAACGCTGTGGCTGCCTACACCTATGAGGGAGAGAATACCGTGCTTCTGCTGCAAATTGGACGCGCCTTGGTTAAGGCCTGGTCCAATTTCATGGACGGCAAACCAGTTTCCGCTTCCTATGCCTATTTTGAGTCTTCCAAATTAAAAGAGTTCCCCAAATGGGACAATTCCTGGACAACCATTATTAAGGCCTTGCAATTTACGGCTGCCCAGTGAGTTTATCTCTTAAATGAGTTTACCAAAATGCAATTTCAATCTCATTTTTGTTCATAGTAAGACCCGCATTGCCTTCGAGAATCTGGCTGAACGTATTGCCAATGGTCAATCCCAGGCGGTGGCTGCCAACAACACGGGCATTGAGTTCACTCGGGCTGCCGAGGTAAGTCCAGGTCAAGTCCATTCTCATCACATTTCTATAGTCAATAATTAATTTTGCAGTTGCATGGCCGTCAATTTGTTTGTCAAATTTTTGTTGAACAAATTACTGGTCCCAAGGCACAAAAGCGTTCCGCCTCACTGAACAAAGTTTTGGAAAACATTTTGGAACTTTTCTTGGTGCAAACTGTGCTCAACAATCTAAGCGACATATTGAGAGTAAGTTCTAAGAATTGGACTACCTTTTCTATCTATGTTAGTTACTACATATTATTTTTATTATTATTATATAATGACGTAAATTGAGTTAGACACGCCGCTTTTTCTTTTGCTGTATCTTCTAATCGAAATGGAATGCCCGCAACAGATAAACTTTGGCATTTTTAGCTTGTAGGCTTTTATCAGGTAGCTGTAATTCTCAACAAGTTGTAGCGTTGCAGTTATGACAACGGCATATGCAATATTAACGCTTTGCTATCTATCTAAATTTTCTTTAACATTTTCCGAACTGAATGCCCAAAATAGATGATCTTTGGCATTCTTGAGCTTATACGCGTAAGCTTTCATCAATTGCTTGTAATTCCCAACTAGTTTTAGGGTTGCTGGTATGACAATGGCCAACTTAAAAGCCTGGCGATCCTTGAGTAACTGCTATAAGTTTAGGTAATCACCTCTAAAAGCGCCTAAAAGATTGGCTTTTTGCGGGGAAATGCCCAAGGCTTACAACAAAAAGTCGGTGTTTTTTTTAGCCACTGAATGACTTCAAATTTCCATTCTAAACATTTGGTTAATAATGTTACCACATTCTCCTGCTTTTAGCTTTAATCGAAAAGTGCAATCACTTAAGCAAACTACGTCAAAATAAGCTTTTCTCCTTTCAGTTTCCTTACTCCTCCTTCTCAAACACAAAAAACTAACTTTAATTAAGTTACTAAGAAAATATTTTCATGTTCATTAACTTCCTTTTTGCTTTTCAGTTCATTAACCTAACCGATGCGGATTTGAGATCACTGCAAAAACGTTTGGAGCTCTCATTGGAGAAATTGCGTCCCAATGCTGTGGCCATTTGTGATGGCTTCGATTTCCATGATCGTGTGCTGAACTCAGTGCTGGGCAGCTATGATGGCAATGTCTATGCCCGACTCTTTGATTCGGCCAAACGCAGCACAATGAATCAGAAGCCGGTGCAAAAGTCCTTTGAGTCCCATCTGAAGCCATTAATGAAGGCAAATTTGTAACATTGATTGACTGACTGATTGATTGATTGACTCTCTTTGCTTGTGTTTAAATTAGTTTTATATCATTTTTATTTAGCAAAAATCAAAACCAAAAAATGATAGAAAAGTAAAACAAAGAATTGAAATGAAGTTGTTTTCTCAGTACATTTTCAGCGCATTTTGTAAAAAAATACAGCAGGACTAACAAACTAAATGCCTTACTTAATAGAGAGTGAGACAGAGAGCCAAACTGAGAGCGGGAGGAGAGTAAAAAAGAAAAAAATAATAAAGAGAAATGATTGCAAAAATTGTTGTAAAAATTTTTTCTTGTTTCGTTTGGTTTGCTTGTTCTTGTTGTTGTTGTTTCAGTTAACATAGTTTTATATCAAAAAGTTGTTTGCAAGTTCTTTTTGTGTTTTTTTACAGTGTAGAAAAAGTTAGTTAGGTCAGAATTCAGTTGCTTTTTTTTTCGTATTACATGTGTGTGTGTGTGTGTGTGAGGTGAGGAGAAGAGTGGTGTGTGGGGGGAGGGTAAAGGTAAAGAGTGTTTTTTATATAACATTTAAATGCTGTTTTGCTGCTGCTGCTTTTGCTGTTGTTGTTGTAGTAGTTGATATAATGAATTAGTTAATTATTTGTTATTTGTTTTATTACACACACACAATTGATTTATAATTTGTTTTGTTTTTTTTTTGTTTGCTTAAATATATTGCTAATTGTATTTAATAGTATTTTGTTTTTATTATTATTATTATTTTTACTTTTATGTATTCAATTTAATGATAACTTTTTCTCTTTTCGCAATGGAAAATATAATATGGCATGAGAGAGAGAGAGAGTTTTGTCCTGTTTTTCTAATTCAGTTTGAAGGAGAATATATATGAGTATATGTAGAGGAAAGTGGGTGGGTGGGGTGGGGGGAGCGGGGGCTGGGGGTAGTTGTTCTTTGACTAACAATTAAACAAATCTATATGTATGTGTGTGTGTGTGTGTGTGTAAAACTATTGCTAAAAAATCAATTTCATTTTATTTTTCTGTTTAACAATTATTTTGAATAATAAGTGAAAAGAAAACGGGGCGTGTCTATTGCATTCGTTTAAGGCTTGAAAAAACATAAAAACTAAATAAATGCGTTTTTAACTTTCTTTCTTTTTTTTTTACCATTTTCTATTTTGATTTTGTGTTTTCTAAAGCCATTTTGAAAGAAGCAATTAAGATTTTAAGATGCTTATATCTTGTTTGAAGCTAAATTTTTAAAAAAATAAATCAATTTGACTTTCTCGTTTAAGTTTCGTTTGTCAAATTTAAAAACTAAATATTAATGTACAATCGCTTTTTTTTTTTTTGCATTTTTCTTCAAATAAATATTTACTTCATGTCTGTGTGTTTTAGTTTTACTTTTTGTTTTGTTTTGTTGCATTCATCAGAAATAGAAAATTGTGTAGAAATTGTTTCAGTTTTTTGCCGGGAGAGTTAATTTTTTTTCAGTTTTTTTTTTTTTGTTTTTTGTTTTTCTTATTTCATTTTTTTTTTCATCAATCTTTAGTTTTCTTTTCTATATATATATATATTATAATATTATCATTATTATTATTGTTTTTATGATTTCATTTTACGAATTACGCTAATAATTACATAGTTGTTGTTGTTGTTTTTGTTGTTTCATTTTCTGCTTATGTAGTAAACTTAAAAAAAAACAAACATTTATGCTTTCAATTTTCCATTGTTTCGCTCATTTGAAATGTGTGTGTTTTGAATTTGAATAATTTTAATATATAATTCTCGTATAATATAAATTGCGTGTGAATTGTTCGTTTTTTTTTGTTTTTATTGAAATTAATTTTTAAGTTTTTCTCCGCTTGCGCGACATCCGAATTTGTTTCATATTTCAGCTAACATATATATTTGATTCATAATATATATATATATAGATTTCATATGCACGAGAAATTGTTATACATCTATGTAGTTGTGGTTGTAAGTGACTGTGTGTGTGTGTATGTATGTGTGTGTGTATGCGTATGTGTGTGTTGTTTGTTTGTTTTGTTTTGTTTTTTTTTCTACATAATTTGCTTAATTTTGCCCGCCCTTATAATGGTTTCACTATTCGTATATATATGTATATATATATCGATTCACATATACATATATATATATATATTAGATTTTGTTTGATAATTTTGTTTTTTTTTTTTGTATTTGTTTTTTTTTTTGGGTTTTTTCTTTCATGTTGTTGTTTTGCTTAAAACTTACTTAATTATAAAACTGGCACACCAAACACACTCAACCACCCACACACACACACACACACACACACACGCGCGCGCATATACAGCTGTGCGTTTGTGTGTGCGTGTGTGTGTGTACGCTTGTATGTGTGTGTGCGCATTGCTTTAACTTACAGGTAAGTTTGAAGAGTTTTTTCCAGTGTTTTTTTTTTTTATGTTTTCGGTTTTTCTTCTTTTTTTTTTATCCCCTTGCGAAAAATTCTTGTTTAGATTTGCGAAAATTTCTTCATTATATAAATGTGTGTGTTATTTTAGCAGTTGTTGTTGTTGTTGCTGCTGCCGTTGTTGTTGTTGTTGCTTCGCGCAGTGTATTTAGTTGTTCCTTTTTCTGCTTCTGCTTTCCCCATTCATAGTTTTTGCTTTCATTAAACTGCTGCCATTAGCTCACAGATCCTTCTTCTTTTCTCGGAATCCTTTTTAGCTGCCGCTGTTGCTGCTGCTGCTGCTGCTGACTCTGCTTCCTTTCCGTTTGCCACTCTAATACCTGCGCGCTGTGCCATTATCTCAGGCATAGAATTCACGATTATTCGCATTTTTCGCATAGGAATTATTGGCTGGCGAACGCTTTGGCTCATCCAAGGCATAGGAACCTTCATCCTTTTTCCTCATGCGGTACACAATGAACATGACCACCAAAATGGCACACAAAAGCCCAACGACAGCGCCGCCAATAACAGCTACAGAGAGAGAGTGAGAGACAAAGAGAGAAAATTGCATTATTAGACAAGATGTAAATAAATCCTTTATTAAGTAAGTTATTTTAACAACTAATTCTGCAGGCTTTCCCCAAATTTTAATATGCCAAAAAAAAATTGGCGTTTAAATACACGAAACGTTCATAAACAATTAATGATTGAGGCTTTCTAGTCAAATAAGTGGAAATAATATTATATTTATATTTGCCTAAAAGGCAGCTCAACTCCGAATGGTTTCCACAATTTACTTATTTGCTTTTCTGGCAAACAAACTCATTTTACTTGTGGCGAAGCTTAAATACTCTGTCCCACATGGCGTATGATGTATTTCATGAATTTTTTGTCATTTCTCTCAGATATAAAACTCCAAGTCGGACAGTACATAAAGTCGAATTTTATTTTACGTGGCATTTACCCTTTAAGGTTAAGGCATTCACATATGTGACTTAGGATCATATAATGCAACAAGTCAATGCAAAAATGAAGAGATACTTCTCGTCAGTTCCAATTAAAACGCATGCTTTCCCTTTTCCGAGGGCGCGTCCCTTGTTAAACCTCTGCTGGTCCAAGGATACAGCACCCGATTGAATATGCAATTCCACGCTGAGCTCGAAGACTCTATCAGCATTTGGATTTCAAGTCCCAGCCACTACGATCTCTACGATAGCCTTGAAGAAAATCTCATTCAGAGATCAAGAAAATACCTTGTATATGACTTACTGACCTCAAGCCGGAAAACAAAGGTTTAAGATTTATCAAAAAGCTTGTCAAAAAGAAGAAGTACTTTTATCAAAATTTTTAAAACTCGAACTAATTTTGTTAAGTTTTCGTGACAAAATTCTACAAAGAATTCTTTGAAAATAAATTTTCAAAGATTTGTATACTAATTGCAGGATTTAATTCAAGAAATTGCTAAACTAATTAGAGGCTTGAAAAACTAAAGCTTAATTTTTTTCTCCTTCAGCTTTTATTTTTGCAAAATAGTCTTACCAAGAATTAGACCGCTTTGGTGTAAAATATATAGTTTCTATAGACTAGAAGCTTGAGTTCTAGAAAAAATGATTCAGGAATACTTGAATATACGAAATTTCTTGTGCAAACTTTGAATTTTTAAATTCATAATGGCAAGAAATATATGAAGAATATTTATGCCGAACTTTAAGTTAATGTGCCAATATGAACTTGGGATTTTAATTTTCACGCCCCCTTGACACCGCCCCATTCAAAGCATTTATTAGACTGTTTGTCCCCATGGAAACTCTCTTCTTCGATTAGCCATTCCTTATATTTACTTTAAAGGTCATTCACTTACCTGCCAATATGCCTGGCTGGGCAAAGAAGCTTGTCGTACGATCCTCCTCACTCATGATGACCACCTCGTTGCCCGCTGGCCTGTGTTCGGTTCGTTGATTCTGATCCGTTGGCTGGCTATTGACGTTGTTGTGCGGATTCAATTCGTGCACTGTGTTAACTCTTTCACTGCCGCCGCCGCCGCCTGCTAGGAAAACAATAATAAGAAGAAGAAGAAACAAAGTGGATGAGAAAATGGTAAAAATCTGCAGAGAATTGACACAGTTTTTTTTTTATTGAAAAAAGCCCCAATTTAATTCCCATGGCGTGCAAAACAACAAACCAAAAGTTAAATGAAAAGAGAGTACATAAAACAAAAATAAAAATAAAAAAAAAACGAGTGTGAGTGAAAGAGTGATACATATTCAATTAAATTGATTCAAGTGTCAATATTTGTGTGAGTGTGTGTGTGTGTGTATGAGATGAGTGATTGTGTGTTAATGGGTGTGTGTGTGTGTGTTAATGATATGCAGTTTATGTATATACAAGGTTTTAGAAGTCTTTTTACGTGCCACAAATTTTATTTGATAACAAGAAAACTAACTAACGAACTAACTAAGTAACTAATTACTCCTTTTTAAACGCACATCATCAGCCAAAGCCAGCAAAATGAATGAGCGAAACAATTTTGGTTTTTGTGTTTTTTTTTTTTTTTTCGTTTTGTTTCTGTTGTTGGCGTTGACAGGCGCAAGTACTGAGAGTAAAAGGGAATTTAATGCCTGTCAAACAAATGATTTTCAATTAATTTAATTGACATTTGCCCCTCGAGTGTGCAAGTGTGTGTGTGTGTGTGTGTGTAACTCTACTTCTATCTCGCTCTTAATCTATGCATCTCGTTCTCTTAGCTTTTCAATTGAAGTTCCCTCAAAATTCATTTAATTAGTGCTAAAATGATTGCCTACTTATTCGGGCATTTTCGCCTCAACAAGCCATTGCCTACTTATTGGGGCAAATCCATCATCAATCAATCAATGTGATCAAATATTTTTTGTTTAAATTTCACTAAAATATATTTTATGCCAATGACTTGACTTGCCCAATCGAAAGTTATAAATATTTGTCCTTTTATGGCCTATTACGTTAAAAGCTTCTCTGAATTCAAGAGCAAAAGGCGAAAGGAAAATCAACTTGATTGAGAGAGAGAGAGAGCGGCTAAGAAATTGTTTAAACTGTTTGCGAGAGCAGAAAATTGTCTATGTAGAGGGGTGGTGAGGGGGGTATGTCTCTTTAACTACTTTCCCTAATTGCATAGAATGTTGGAAAAAGCGTTTAGTTGATTGAATTGGATTAACTCTATTCGCTCTTTTGAGCCATGACTGATCAATGGCTTGCAGATGCAACATTATTTTTGGTTTTTGCTGATGCAGTTTGCTTGCTCTCAGTCTTTGGTTTGTGTGTTTCTCTGTGTGTGTGTGTGTGTGTGTGTGTGTGTGTGGTCAACTGTAGGCAATTATGACCAAATTATAGTCCTGCCATGTCATTCCACTCTCAAATTGATTGTGTTTGTGTTGGCGCTGCCTGGCAAACATCAAAGCAGGCCATAAAATCCACAAGCCGCATGCCATTAGGCGAAAACGGAATAACGGCTGTTGCCACATTCCGCCATTTCGCCCCTTTCGCCTCCGCCTCCTGCTAACCGCTATTTCTCCTCCAACTCCTTCTGGTTGTGTTGCACTCAACCAACGCTTACGCTTTGGCAGTTTTCGTCTATAAATAGTGATTGTCAAAGGCACACACACACACACACACAGAGAGAGAGAGAAGAGGACATAGGCAACAATGCCTCAAGTAAGCAGCTACAGTTACACGCAAGGATCATGCTGATGATGATGATAAGGAGGAGTAGGAGCAAGAAAAGGAGGGTAGCACAGTGATTTTTCATTTGAAGTGCGTCAAGTGTTTTTCCACACCCTCTCACACACACACACACACACACACACACGTACACACAGAGTAAATCACTGCGCGGCTTAGAGAGATTTTTCAACAAAAATAAAGCAAGAAAAACCTTTTGATTCAACTTTGAGTTGATATGAGGAAAGGGCTGGCTGGAGTCGCAGGCGGAGGCGTAGACGGAGTCATTGGAGTGTTAATGGAACTTCATGCCTAGGGCATGCAGAAAATCCTGCCATCCACTCTCTGGCTACCTCCCCCTCCCTTTTGATTGAGTGTTTTAACGTTAGACTGAGACTAAATCGATTTGTTTGTTTGTTTGCCATGACTTAACGACTTATCGGCCCAAAGGCATCTAAGCCACAGTGAAAAGCAGCAGTCGATAGTAGAAATTGTGATAATTAATTACCTAAAACTATTGTTCAATTAGTTAAATAGTAGACTAAAACCAGAATGTTGACATGTAAATGGAAAACTAATGTATGAATGAATGAATGAAAGAATGAAATGTTTGTTTGATTATGTTAAGGTTTTGTTTCATAACTTTCAGTGTTAAATGTGGTTATTGTTTTTTTTTTTCCTTCTCAGTTTTTGTTAAGTAGTGTGTAAAATAGTCTCATTTCTGTTCTGTGGGACAGGGAAAATAGTAAAATGTTTTTTTGTTTTTTTTTTTTTTCTTGTGGTGAGGGTAACAGCTGATTCGTGGCGACGTTTTCATGTTCATTTTTCGTTTGTAGAGCGCGTTTTTTCTTTCCCATTTAATAAACATAAAAAAAAAAATACCAATAATACATAAATTCAATAATACTTAAACTTTTACAAATTACAAGTTAGAAATACAAAACTACCAAAGAAAACAAAAATATTAGTCTTTTTTAAAGCAAACTACAATAAGAAAAAGAGAAATGAAAGTTTAGCTAGATTCTATAGCCTGGCATTTGATTTCCAGTGAAAACTTTAATGAAGTTTCACAACTGATCATTCTAAATTAGAGGTGGAGAACTATCGATAGTTGAAACGGTCGATAGTCCTAATAATATTTAAGAAGTGTTTTGCTTGATTAAAACAATTTAGTAATTCTGAATAAATAACGCACTTAAAAGCACATTTTTTTGTTTTAGTATCAAGCAATCCACTTCTTAAATGACATTAGGACTATCGACTGCTTAAACTATCGATAGTTCTTCACCTCTAATTTTAATACTTATTTCTAGCTGAATTGTGCAGTGTTCTCATCTAAAAGAAATTAAACCTTTTGAACTTTGATTTGTGTTTTTTTTGTCAACTATTATTCTTGGAATTTTCGCTTTTTCAAAGATTTTCAATAAAAATCATTTCTCTAAATGTCTTTCTACTTAGAACTTTAAATTCAGGAGATGTAAGGACATCTGTTGAGCTATGTGGCTAACACAGGTCAAGAAAATATTTTCTATAACTACGACGAATTTAGTCTGAGTTGCTAAAATATTACAGAAATTTTTAAGCTTTTCTTTTTTGTCCTATCATTTTGAACATAATCTACTTTAGAGAATCGATAATCCAAGAATTAAAACGAATTACACTGCAAGAATTTAATCTGCTCTAAGGACAGAGCGAGCTTCTTTTCTTCTGCTTATTTCTGCTCAAAACTGACGACTTGCAGTCTAGTCCAAGGACCAGAAGTGTCCTTTTTCTCTATTCTTTTCGTTTTTCATTTTTCTCTTGTCTTTTATTGTAAGTACCATGCCACTCGACAGAAATAAATAGAAATATATGTGTGCATAGAGAAAGGACAACACGACACAAAAGCAAAGGCAGAGAAAATAAGAAAAGCAAAAGTAAAAGGGACACAAACCGTAAAATAAAAGCAACAATAAAACATACAAAATAAAAATATGTGTAGGATGTGTATAGTAAAAAACAAACTAAAAGAATAAAAAAAAAAGGAAAAAAAAACCAAACAAAATTAAAAAGGTGAAGAAGGACGAAGGCTTTGTTTTAAGAGGGAATGTAAGACGGTGGAGAGGAGCGGGAATTTTTTTTTGGGGGGGCGGGGGTGGATAAACCAAATGATAGAAAGAAATTTGTAAAAGAAATAAAAAAAACCACTGACGTCCGAGCTCTGTGTTGCCACTGTCATCGCCATCATCATCCTCATGGCGGCCATGTCCTTGGCCAGGCTTTTCAATTTTGGTGATTTCCGTATAAATCTCATCATCCCCCTCGCTCGGATCATCCACATCGATGGTGGCAATGTCGTCTTCCTTTTCCTTGGCCACCTCAAGATTGCTATCGATTCTTGGATGGATGGGCAATTCGTCATCATTATCATTATCATTATCATGTGCCCCACCAATGCCAATATCATCGCCATCTTCATCATCGCCATCATCGTGATCGTCGCCATTATCATCATCATCATCATCATCATCTGCATCGTCATCATCATGATTACCATCACCGCTGCCCGCTGGTAGAGGGAAGCCATCGTGATCTTCGTCTTCGTCTGCGTCTTCTTCATCAAGATCATCTTCATGGTAAATGGTTTTGGGTGTAGTTGATATGGGCGTGGTACTGGGCGTTATCTCTAATTGCGTTTGATTGACTAGGGCAACTGTTGCTGCCGTTGTTGTTGTTGCTGTCGACGCCGTTGTCGTCGTCGTCGATGATGATGGGAGGGAGGAGGAGGATGTGGATGTGGTCTGTGTAGTGGTTGTTGTTGTTGCTATTGCTGTTGTGGGTGTTGATGGTGGTATATGAGCTGCTGGATAAGAGAGTTTTGTTGTTGGTGTTTTGTTTTTTGTGTGTAAATTGTGACTGTAACTAAAATCAATCAAGTCATTTCGTTTATTCGTCAAATACAAGTCAGTTGCTGTCTCTGTTACGGTTACGGTTACGGTTACGGTTTCGTTAACGCTTTCTATTATTGAATTGGACATTTGTGTGTTGGTTGTGGTTGTGTAATTGTTGTTGTGGTTGTTGTGGTTGTTGCTGTGGGTGGACACATTTACTAGATGTCTAGCTTGATCTTTACCGATTGTATTATGACCACTGATGTCACCACCACTGCCGATGATACCGTTCTGGTTGTTGTTGTTGTTGATGATATTGTTGATATTATTATTATTAAGATTATTGTTATTATTATTATTGTTCGCTGTGGTGCTACTACCAATGATTGTGCCACTATTCGATAGATGATTGCTGTCGATTTGATTGTTGTTGTTGTTGTTGTTGATTCTACTCGAGATGAAGTCGTTGTTGTTGTTGTTGTTGTTGTGGTTGCTGTTGTAGTTGTTGTTGTTGTTGTCGTTCGTTATATGCTTACTATTTGAATTGCCGGCACTGCTACCACCACTTTGTGAAATGCGCGTATTATGCGAACCATGCGAATCGTGATGATCGTGATGATCCGTATCAGAGTCCTCGTCATCAGGTCCAAAACCAGAGCCAGAATAGTCTCGATCCTTCTCTAGATCGTCGTGTATCTGCAAAAAGAACAAAAAAATAAGTTGGCAATATTTATTTAAATGTCAAAGTTATATATTTATTATATGGATTGAGTTCACTGAAGCTTAAACCATTTTTTTTTTTTTTTATATTTTATTATAGAAATTCTTATCACAGGCTAGTTTCCTGTTACCTAATAGGCAACTTAATCTTGTCTGAAATTTACAGAAGCTTATTATTTATATTAAGTCAATTTGTTTATTACAAAAAAAAAAGTTTATATTTATGGAAATAGTTCTTTTTTGTTAAAGAAATCGACTCACATAAAAGTTCTAATCGATGGTTGGTCACACTAGTGCGCAGTGTTGGTTAACGAGACACATAAACAGTTAGAAAAAAAGTAAAAATCTTATCATATTCTCAACTTATGCAACATTCTACTATACTTTAGACTTATTTTAGCTTTCTTAAAATGCCGTTTGGGTAGTCAGTGTTGATTAACGAAACACAAGGTGTTAGAAAACGCAAAATTTCTATTCAAATCTATCGACCTTTCGTATCTATGTTGGTATTTTTATGATATAATTGACCACACTTCTGCAAAATATTGGCTAAGAAGTGCGTTTTGTTGCTTATTCTTTCTTTTACTCACAATGCTCCTGTTTCTAGCGAATTCCTTTATTATGCTGTCAGTTGTCTTGCCATATTCATAAATTTCACTTGAAAATAACTTAAGTGTAGCACCACGAAATGGAACGGAACGGAACAGAGCAACAAATGGCAAGCATTTTCATTGAAAATTATGCTAGCTTTCAGTCTGAGCACTTCAGTTACACTCCACTTCACTCCGCCTCCAGTTCCACTTTATGTGTCTATGTGTCCTTGACTCGTTGCTTCACATAAAATGCTCGTCGAGTGGGTTTTTTTTTTGTAGGAGTGTGTCTGCCCGCCCTGGGGACACATTTATATATATATATAAATATATATACATATATATATGAAACCATTGTCTGACTCAACGATGACTATGGCGGTTTTTGCGGTTTACAGTGTACGCCAAATGAAAATAGAAACCTTTCCATGCACACACACACAAACACGCCCAGAGACACCCACGACACAGTGGCTACAAGAAAAGCGACAACTGTGACCAATGTCAATTGGCAGGGGACAAAAGGAAGAACAAAACAGTAAGAGATAGAGCAGGAGAAGAGGATGAGGAAGAAAAGCAGTTATGGCAGAAGGAGTCCTGCAAGTCTACTTGTTTATTTACTATATAATTTCGGTCCAGGCCATAAAAAGTGTGTGTGAGAGAGAGAGAGAGACAGAATCCACTTAATTGAATTTGTTCAGGCGTTATGAAATGGCCAAATATAAGTCTGGACCCGGCTACGACACTTGTTGACCCCAACGCCCCTTACCAAAAATGCCTAACGTCTCTGCCCCTCAACCAACCACCCATCCACCCACACGGCATTCCATATGTGTGGTTTTTCCATTAAAAATGTGATTTGAAATTAATTGTTTTTAGCCAACATTTTACGCGGCACACACAAATGAAAAGCGCACATACATACAAAGCTGCAGCATTTCCCAGTACTCCAGCCGCCGCGGGAATACATCAAACAAAACAGAGCATAAAAATAAACAGAAACACAAAATATAATGCCGAAAAATTATCCACAGCTTAAAGAAAATTGAAAAATTTGTTGTTACGGTTATTTTTTTTTTTTTTTTGTTTCCTTTTGTTTTCTTCATTTTGCAAAATTGAATTAAAATATTTGCATTTCTTGGTAAATTGCGTATACGCCCCATGTGGAGCTCATAAATTTAAAAAAAGTGCACAAAAGCAAGAAAGTAAAGAGAGAGAGAGAGAGAGAGAGAGAGAGAGAGAAAGGAAAAGTAAAGAAAAATTATAAATTATTTTATAATAATTGTATTATACTTGTGCAATTAAAATGGAATTGCAAGTCAACTAAAATATACACTACATAATACCTAGCAAGCATTTTAAGAGAAATCTTGCTTTGATGATATAATACTAAGTCTTCCATATGTGATTAGTTTCAAAATATGACTCGATAAAGAGTCGTAACTGATTAGAATATGAAATCATGTGCGACTTAACAAGAAAAATCGCAATTAGAGTAACTTTTTCTACCCACAGAAGAGTCATTTATAATCAGAAAACAATCAATCAATCATCTGAAAATATGCTGGATTATGGCATGGGCATAGTACAGCAATCTAACGTTATAAAGTTAACTTAGAGCTATAACATATTTGTAGCATAGTAAAAAAAACGTATAGACTATATAAAATAACTATTTATGATTAATTACGAGGGTATTGCCGGCTCGTGGTCAATCTTTGGAAAGACTGTGTGATAGAATGCACAAAAGGTGAGCAGGTTGTCTGCATAGCTATTTCAGTTCTATTATCAGCAGACTTTGCTGAAGACTCCAAAATTAAAATCGCCATAAATGGTTAAAAACACAGCAAGAAAGACATATCATTCCAACCATTATTTATGTATCTAAGCATATATATATTATTTTTTATATATTAATCAGTATTAATAAGCCAATCAAAGAAATTATCTCTCTGTTTCTGACGTTAGTTTAAAGGGGTTTTTGTTTTGTATAATTTAATCTTATAAACAAGTTTCAAGAATTCACTGAAATTAAGAGCAATGGCTAGAACGAGGCTGTCAAGTATTAAGGAATCAATTTGTTGTCTTTTAATGTGCCAAAATGTCAGTTCTATATTCATTAATTGTAGTTTAAAACACTTAATAAAAGTCATTTACTAAACTATAAGCCAAAAATATATATATCATTAGATGTTTATAGAATAGAAAATATATGGAATATATTATGGAAAGTATAATTTTAAATATTTTCTTCGAGCGAGTGAATCATTTAAAGAAATTGCTTGAAACTTGAACTTTTATCTATATAGGCTTAGAAGTTCTTAATAGATAACTTCAATTAGACGAAATTTCATCTAAATAGAAGAATCTAATCATCTTATTGAGAAGTTAGATCGTTTAACATTATAAATATAATATATTTTGGAATTTAGATTAGATAAATGAGTTGCATTATCCTACATTTCTTTCTCAAATCAATTACATTTTTTTTAAGGATGCAACACTTTGAACACTATTTCCATTCCAAGAGCAATTCACTTTAAGGTCCTGTGATATAGTTACGCTGCATGTGAGTTTAAGTAGCTAATATACCTTCTTTGTTACTCTATATAAATAAGTACTTAAAAAAGCAAATTGCTTTGCCACACTTTTAACACACATTTACGTACATATATATATATATAGAAAGTACATATATTGGTATGCCCTGCTTATGCTTCCATTTCCACTTTCTTCCCCCTTTGGCTCTGTCGATGATTTTTGCTCTCTTTGCCATTTTGCCGCTTGATTTATGCAGCAATTAGCAAGGGATTGGGGTAAGAAGAGAGAGAGGGAGAGAAAGAGAACTTAGAAATTTCCCTTTAAGTTGTAAAGCGAATCGATAAAATGTGGCAACTGGTCGCTGCTGCTCTTGTGGCTCTTCCCCTGCTGGTGGTTGCGTGGTTGGGTGGTTGGGTGGTGGCCAGTGTGAATTTATGCAATAAATTGCTTTGTTAATAAAATATGAAGTATATGCTGGCATTTCTGCTGCTGCCGATGCCAATGCCGATGCTTCTCTGCAGTGGCCGTAACAGATGCTGATGCTGCACCCCTGAAACGATGGTATTCCCTTTTTCTCTGCCCTCCGCCAACCCTATAGAATATGGGTCATGCATGAATTTAAATGATGTCATTTTAACGTTGGCCACCTGCTACCTGCTACCTGCTACTACCAATGGGCCATGCCCTGCTGCTGCCACTCGATCTGGGTGCACTTTCCGCTTGGTCGCATTAAATTTGCATTTTCTGTTCTGATACTTTCAGCAAATGTAGCCGGAGACCCACATGGCGTATGCTTGATATACGACAAGAAGAAAGAAAATGCACATAAAAGAAAGGAGCATTCATAAAAAACGTTTATGAAACTTCTACAACACAACATTTCTTGCACAAAGAAACTTTTCTAGGTTTTTTTTGGCTAGTGTTGTTTGAAGAAAATAAAATTAAGGAAAAAAAAAAAAAAACCAGTAACCAGGAAGAGCGTGAAAAAGTCAAACAACAATGAGGAAATATTTTATAAATGAAGAAAGAAAAATGTACAAGAAGCACACACAGAGAGAATAAGTCAAGGAGAAGAAGACAAAACGAAAGAAAAAGTCGAGTGGCAACAACCTTCGAGTTGCCTCATAATGAGAGCAAATTGTGTCAGCTAGCGGGTGGATACATGCAACATGCGGTGGCCAGAGAGAGAGAGAGAGAGAATGGGGCATGGCTTCATGCATAAACAACAAGTTTGTGAGCTGCTGCTGCAATTTCCCAAAAAGAGGAAACGAAATGCCAGAGAGAGAAAGAAAAACATTGCAACGAAGTTGTCATGGCCCCCAAGGAAAAACGAAATGATTTCGACGACCTCGTCCCAACCCGCCGCCTCTACCCACCCTCTCGCGTGTTGCTCTCTGTTCAACTAACTGTGAGCATAATTAATGCCTGGGAATTTAATTTTATCTTGAAATTTCTTTCTCTCCCTTTTCGTTTTTTTTTTTTTTTTTGCAATCTTCAATAAGGCCAAGAAAAATCAGCTAACTTTTGGCTTGAGGATAAAGTTTTTTTCCCCTCCTAACGAGTAAATTGACGATTTGACAATGTTTTCCCTCCCCCTCTCTCTCTCTCTCTCTAACAACTTCTTACTGTCTCTTTCTCTTGGTCTTCCTAGTGCGTAATATTACCGAAATGTTAGTTTTCAAGCTTTCTACATTTCCTTTCGTTCCCTTCTCTTTATTTTTACATCTAATTTTTTGACCTGCAGGAAATGGGCAAAAGTTTTATGTACACACACATATAGACCACACAATCCCAGGACATTGGCGCAAAGGAAAAGATAGAGCAAGAGTAAATTTTCGTATAGTTTGAAATTATTTTTTTGTTCTGTTATGTTTTGTTTCAAGCATTTGTGCATTGGCATAGCTCAATAATTGCTTAGGTTGAGCTGCTGTGTTAGTTTTGCTTCTAATTTATTTACATGCACTTGCAACTTTTGGTCTCTAGAGAAACGGTAGAGCAACACCACAAGAGAAAGAGAGACATAGCTCAACTCAATTTTCCAAGTGGAAGATAACTTACGGCTTATTTAGACAACGAAATTGAAAATTCGTTTCGCTTCGTTAGTTTTCCTTTTCTCTTTCATTTTTCCTTTTCTTTTTTTTTTTTTTTTTTGTTTTCTCTGGTTGCACTTTTTTGTTGCCTTAAATTTGGATCCCTTTTTTCTGCACTTATTATTTTCGAATTGCCCATTTACATTTAGATTGAAGTGAAACGTAAAGCAATAAGAGGGCCAAAGAGGGCCCAAAAAAAAGGGTAAGCAATTTAAGCCTAAAATACATCTATATATATATATATATATATATTTGCTGAGAAAAGGCTCAAGAAATGGCAAAATGGGCAAACTTTAGACTCAAATGTTAAGACAATTGGTTAAAGAGTGCCTATATAACTTGCATCTTTAAAATGCTTGACCAAGTTTTTAGTCTAGGTCAGTTCAGTTCTTTAATCATTTCAAACTTACTTAAGAAGCTGTATAAACTTTAATAATTATGTTGCAAGCATAGAAGCAAATGGACTAGTAACAGGCCACTGGATTTTGCTTCCGCATGAAGAAACACAAATCCAATAATGATAAAAAGCAGCAGAAGATATGAGAGTACAAAATTTGATTTGGTGTCTTCTCTGTTACACAGCAAGAAAACTTATTGAGAGCCCTCTCAAAGATTTTCCAAGATGTTTAGATGGACAAAACAAGGATCAAGATTCTATGCCAATTTTGCCATTTTAAAACGTATGTAAAGCTTTGGTAAGAAAGCCAAAGCCAAAGAGAGATTCTGACCTGGAGAATCTATTTTAGACTTTCCGATTCCTTTTGCTTTAAACTAGTGTTCACTTGTTATTTTTTTCGAAGTGAGTCGACTCGCTCACTTGCTCAGTTGCCCACTCACATTGCTCAGTTGCTCAAAGCTACTAAATTCTTTACACAACAGACAAGTTCCATTTTAAATCTTTTTTTTATAATTTTTATAAGTCTTGTACATAAAACTAATTTAACAAAACAAACCAAAAACTTAATTTATAGATTTGATTCGCTTCATTGGGAGTATTTATGTTTTAAAACAGTAAGCAAAAATGAGCAAAGCCAACAGCTGAGCAAAATGAGCAAGTGAACAATAAGAACAATTCGAGAGGAACATGTTCAGTTGCTCAGTTTAGTGAACAACTCTTTTTTGTTCACTTACTTATGAGCAACATGAGACACAACTCTAGACTCATTATTCCCTTGTTTTTTACAGTGTATACTTATATTTTTGGTTGTATTCGTCTCGGTTCGCGCCTTGTAAATAATTGCATTTTAAATGCACGAAGCGAGTAAATTGAAAAAGTTTTTTAGGTGGCTCTAAGGCGCGCATTGTTGTTCAAAGTTTTCACCAACAGCAGCAGCAGCAGCAGCAGTCGAAAACTGGCCAAAATGTGTGTCGTGGCCTTGCAGAATTGTGTTGCAAGTTGCAAGTCTAACAATTGCCATTGTCTTTTATAAAAACCAAAACAAGAGATACAGCAGTGAGGATAGAAGGGGCGCCCGCCCAGTTGTATGCAAGTTGCAACCGTGTTGCATACTTTTAAGCATAATGTGGCACTTAATTGGCGTGAGGAGCCTTCAACCGGCAGCAGCAGAGTTGAGTTGGAGTTTAACTGAAAATGGGGCCACATTTATCAAGCTGGCAGTTGTAAAAAAAAGAGAGAGAGATAACAAGTAAAAGGGCCCAGAGGTGAAAGAGCGAGAGAAGAAGGAGAGTGGAAAGGTAGAGGAGCCGGTAGAAAAGTTATATTTGTTGTGGGCAGGATACTACTACAAATTTGCGCATTCATTTCACATTCATTCGGCTTTCAACTTCATCACGTGCTAAGCCTCTGATTGCAAATGGCAAAGATTTATGCTTTAAATGTTGCCGACTTTTTTATGCTTTAATTTTTTTTTACCATGTTGCCAACACACACACACACACAGACACATATACACAGACAAAAAATGTGCCATTTCGGCAAAACGCAACGAAGCGTCATCATCATCAAGCAGAGTAAAAAAAAAAAAAACGAAAAGGAGAAAAAAATGGAGAAAAAATAAACGAATAGGAAGTAGGGAAATCCAACTCATCAGCCCAGCCGGAAAATCAATAAACCGCACCCAGGCTTGGCGTTCTTTTGCCCGCTTCGTCCCCCTGCTCCATTAAACTCCTTCTTGCTCTGCCCCCATTGGCTTATCTCTTCGCCCAATTTTTCTTTTTCCCTACATTTTTTTTTTTTTTTTTTTTTTGGTTGCCTTCCTTTCACAATAAATTAGAAGTAGCCGCATCATCAGCATTAGCTTCAGTTTCCTTCCCCCTCCCCCCCCCCCATCACTTTTAGCCACTTGCAGCATAAATAATAATCTTTTTTTAATGCAAATTTATACCTAGCCTTAGTATAAGCCTACAATTCATAATGCCAGATTTTGTCTCTCTCTCTCTCTCTCGCTCTCTTTTAGGTCGCTTTTTATGTTAATTACAAAGTTCCTACTTAAGGGTTAATTACACATTAATTTCTTCTGTTTTTTTTTTTTTTTGTGTGCCCTTTAGAAATAATTTGCTTTGGCTTTAAACTTGTTTGCAGCTAATCATCAGCTGGCTAAGGACCCAAAAATCATAAACTGCAGCAGCAGGTTGCTTCTGCTTAAAGTTGTTGCATTTTAATTGCAGCAGCTGGCAAAAGCTTGAAGTGAACTAAAAGCATCCTTACACACACACACACACACACACACACATGCCACATGTGAGCACTTTGAAACTTTAGAGGTAAGCTGCTGTTGGGTAAGTTGATTCTCGTCCTTCACCGCCCCCCGCCCTGCCGCCCCTACCTTTCGCCTTCCGCCTTTGCCCACATGCTATTGCGACATCATTAAAATTTTAATGCATCTGAGTTACCTAAGCGAGTTGACAATGTAATGTGGCATGGGCATATACCCATATGGGCATGGTCTCGCGACCTTCTTAACAGGCCGCCCAAAGAGCAAGTCGTCTCACCGACTTGGATATACCCTGTACCAATGCGCCCTTTATTCAGTCTTGGTAATGTTTCTTTGACGACTAGCTCGACTAGCTCTCTTTCTCTGACCAATCGTATGCCATCTCAATTACTCAACCGGCTGCCGCCCCCTTGACATTGTGCGTATAACTTGGTTATATTCCAATTCGATTTTCATGAAATTTGGTAAGCCGATACATATTATGAGCAAATATATGTGTATTAAATTTCATTACGATATTTTAAATATTGCGGGAGAAAATCACTTTTTTCCGAATTTTAGGAGCGGTTGGAGGCGTGCCAAAAATTTGAAATAAACTTGATCTGCATACCAAATTTGGTGACTCTAGCTCTTATAGTCTCCGAGATCTATGAACATGGCTATATCGACTCGGCTGTTGATGCTGATCAAGAATATATATACTTAATAGAGTCGGAAAGGCTTTCTTCTGCCTATTACATACATTGTAATGACTTTAATATACCCTTTTACCCTATGGCTACAGGGTATAATTATCGAAAAGTTAACTATGAGATGAGCTGAAAATAATTGCAGCAAATAAAATGAAAGTTTAAGTGCCTAACTCTTTTCTTTTCTTTTTAAGGATACCATTTTATATTAGATAATACAAAGATCATAGATTACTTAAAATCAAACAATTTTAACTCTTTTAGAAGCGATTTCAAAGTTGTTTTTGCCAAAGGTAGACGTAATATAAGTAATCCTAAATACATAAATTCCCATCTAACGACCAACGGATTCTGGCTAATAATATGTTTGACCTCAATCGCTGGAACGCGACCTTTTAGCGATCGGGTCTAGCATTAGAATAAGATCATCCAACCCTAAAAATGTCACCCATTTAAGAATCAATTTAGTTTCAAAAAGATTGGGCTTTATTTCATCTCCCCTGAAATACCTCTTCAGGTTAATCAGCTCAACTATTGTTAGAATGTCATCTAAAGTATCAAAAGGAAAACATTTTTAAATTAATTAAGCCTTTTGCTTGTTTGTTTTTGCTCTGTTTGAAATTAACCCAACAAAACGGACTTTGCTCTTTTAGCAAATTTCTCTTTATTCAACTTAAGTTGAAGCGAAGGTGAACGGTAAAACAAATTATATTAATTAAACAATTTAAAGCCCAAAAACCCTGTTCAGGCCTCCAATGGAGAGAATGAAAATTTGTGAAAGTGTAGGCATTAATTAGCAACTATAATTGAACAACATTCCATTAATTAGTTTCATACAATCAACATTTTATGGGTCAATTATATCATCAATTATAATAATTGATGCCCTTTGACATTTTGAATCCCCATTGCAAATATTATTTGGTCGGCATTAGTTTTGTAGTTAAATTGCGTTGACATTTGTTAACTTTTTTCCATTAGTAAAAATACTTTTTGGTTCATGAAGTTTAAAATTTATGTGGGTATTGAAGTTTTTTTTTATATGATATATGTATGTATATATGATCCTAAATCCTTGCTCCCTTCTGCCTCTTACTTTCTTTCAAAGTAGTAAAAGGCTTAGATTAAGTTTATCTATATAACTTGAAAAAGATTTTGAGCTTTCTAGACGGTAATAAAAAGTTATTGAAAAAGTTTTCAGAACAAATATTAAATTTTTTCTTTGATTTATTTAAGTTTACATTTCCCTTACCCAATTTATAGGGTATTCGAAATTATAAAGTCATAAAATATGCAATGCATATGCAATTTTGCCTCAACCACAAAACTTTCTTGGGTTAAATGTTAACTCTGTCTGTCCTCTCACCTTGAACTGAAGAGAAGGAACCGGGCACATGAATACAAAATAGAAATGTGGTACATGGAGAAGAAGATGAAAAGACTAAGGAAATGTAGGAGCAGTGCGGGCGTTTGGGCGTGTGGGCATGGAAATGGTGGAAATCCCTCATTAGTGGTTGTGAAAATGTGAAATCAATGTGCATAGAAATGCAACGGCAAATGGAAGTCACATTGAAGGTAAACGTACTAAATGGATTCCATTCTATTGTTGACTTTTGGAATTTAATTAAAATACAAATATTTAACTCAGCACTCTCTCTCGCCCTCTCTCTCTCTCTCTCTACCTCGGTTTGCCCTCTTTTGCGCTCTTCTCCCTGTGTGGCATCTAGTCTTCAAATTATTGTCAAATATTGATTGATGGCGTATGTGTGTGAGTGTATGGGTGTGTGTGTGTGCTGGAATGACTCTCTGGGCCACAACCTTGCCTAGTGACAAATGAATATGCATGGAATACAGAGCAGGCAGGCATGCAGGCAGTCAGTCAGTCAGTCAGTCACCACAAATGCAATTAACTAAGCCAGCCACGCCCCAGATGCAAGAAAATGTGTGGGAGAGACGAGAATAAAAAGATTTTTCAACACAAATGTTAAATTATTCATAGGCAAAAAGGAAGTTGCTTGACCTACGACAACGACTACTAAGAAGAGAGTGCAAAATTCAGGTTCAACAAACTGGCATCACGTTGCGCCTAAAAGCATGCAACACACTCAAGTCAAATTGCAACAGAACCTGAGATGGGACTACGACAACGACAAATGGCAGTTAAAAAGGAAACGAAAGGAAGGATCAAAAGCAGCAGCAGAAACAGCAACTGCATCATCAAGTAGATGGCAACAGAGAGAAGGAGAGAGGGAGAGGGAGAGAGAGAGAGACCGAGAGACTTGGAGAAATCGTAGACATTTTAGCTGTTAACCGCAACGACGACGGTATGCCCAAGTCAAGATGCCTTCAGTTGTCAGTCAGTCGTCTGTCAGTCTCACATAATTGAAGAGTCTTCCTGCCATGTCTCCCTGCTGCTCTCCCCCCTTTTACCTTGCTCTCTGCCAGGCATTTTGCAATTCAAAACGTTGTGGCGCAGCGGCCTTTTGAAGTGCCTCTTGGCCAGAATGCAATTTGGCTATGCGTTGGCATCAGTAGACAACTTTCTCGAGTAGACAAAATGCTCGTTTCACTAATTGAAGCAACAACTTTGAGTGAAACAAATCGATCAGGCAAACAGGTAAACAGGCAAACAGGCAGATAGACACCACAAACCCTAACCGAATAATCAAATTTCAATGCAAATCGTCAATATTTAAACAGTGTGCAACAACGACAACAACAACTAAAGTGATGACCAATTTGCTTCAGTTATCTCTGTTTAAGCAGAAAACGAGAGAAGTGAAAACGTAC
Organism: Drosophila nebulosa; assembly: GCA_024703675.1. Classification (NCBI taxonomy): domain Eukaryota; kingdom Metazoa; phylum Arthropoda; class Insecta; order Diptera; family Drosophilidae; genus Drosophila; species Drosophila nebulosa. The sequence goes on along the minus strand of CM045725.1, from coordinate 5,667,232 downwards.
TGTGTTTCGGGAAAATTTTATGGCCCAGTTTAGCAGCTACAAATTTGTCATAAATTATGCATGTGAGTTAGAGCCACAAAACGACAAAAAAAAAAAAAAAAAAAAACCCCTCAGAAAAGTAAGGTCGAAGAAGGAAGGAGTAGGAGTCAGAGAGACAGAGAAAAATGGCAAAAACAAAACATCTAAAGGAAAAACAAAATGGCGGGCAACGCCTCCCACATCACCATCATCATCAACAAGCACCACTCTCCCATCCAGCCTGCACCCTCGTTGTTGTTGGCGTTGCCATCGTCGCCATCTTTGTCATCGTCATCAACTTTGACAATGACTTTGCGTTTGGCTTCCAAAAAAAAAAAAAAGGAGAAAGAGAAAAAAAGTGATACGGCCCGGAATCTGATTCTGAGTCTGACTGAGTATGTTTACGCATTTGTATGCAGACAGGATACAATTCTTACTAGGACTTGTTATTACTCTTCTTACCTTCATACATGAAATACTCTTCACTATAAAACGGGCATATGAGAGGCTTTAATAGAGTTAGTTTAGGTTCTATTTACCATATTTCTTGCTCATAATCTCATTAATTAAGGGCTTAAGACGAATTTGGATTTGCATCTTTGATATCAATTAGTGAATTAATTGAAATTGCCGCAAAACCTTTTTCCCCATTCGGCCCAAAAGAGATTTAATTTGCATTGTATTAGTGCTTTGTCGTTAAAAAGGAGGAAGGAGGGACACATAAGAAGATTTTTAAGAAAGTTGCATCAAAATATTTAAGAACTTTGCGTTCTTTAAAATAAAAGCCACAGCAAAAGGCTTAAAATTGAAACTAAAAAACTAGACAAAAACAGCAAAAGGGAAAAATTGAAATTGGAAAACTAAAAAACACAACAGCAATTCAAACCATTTTTTTTTCTTTTTGTTCAACTATTTAACTGAAAATCAACTATTTATTTAAAATAACAGATATTATATATATTTAATATTTTCATTTCTAGATTACCGTTTGTTTAACTTATTTTTAATTAGGGTAACCACAATTCTTTTATACGTTTAATTCAATTTAATGCTGGTAGCAACAACATTTTCGCATGCCCCATAAGCCGCAGACTCAACACCAACAAATAACAAACAACAACAAGGACATCTGCCAGATGTTTTGTCCACCCCCCTCACAGACAGAGGAGGAGTAGGAGGAGGAGGAGGAGTAGAGAAAAAGGCAGAGAGAAAAGCTGTTTGGCCTCAATGCCCTTTAGATTAAGCTGGTTATGCTTTGCTTTCCCTCTCTCTCTCTCTATTTCTCTCTTCTGTGTCTTTGCTCTATTCATTTGGGGAATTATGTGTTATGTGAAATAATGCTAGATCATTTGCCAAAGACAAAGCTCCAGCAAATAAGACTGAAGAAAGAACAAGGAAAGAAATGACATTAAAAAGTCAGTTTAAAGCAAAAGCACAACATATGCTTAGGCTTTGCTCTTACAATTCCAGCAACTTGGAAAAATATATACCATAAATTTCAATGTCTATACCCGCCACCCTCCCCGTCTCTCTCTCTCTCTCTCTTCCCAGTTGTAGCTGTCGGATTGTATGTGGCATGTGCATTATGTGACTCTGTGTGTGTGTTTTTTTTTTTTTTTTTTGTTTCGGTATTGTGTGGAGAACTGTCACCAATAAATTCTCAATGTAAGCAACTGATATTGACAGCTCTATGCTTACGAAATTATATGTACATATATATATAAGTGACGATTGCGAGATATGTGCAAAATTTCCAGAACAGGAATAGAATACAGCATTGAGGAGAGTATACTACGAAAAGGAATGTTGTTTATATAAAAGCTTTTAAATCAGGACTCGGCTTTTTGCATATTGTCTAATATGAAGTGAAGGGATTCGGTTTCCTAAAGATACACATACATACATACATACACATATGTCAATCGATGTTAATTTATTGTCAATGCGGCATATGTGAATGTCAGTGTGTGTGTGTGTGTGTGTGTGTGTGTGTGACACAAATACCAAGCAAGCAAAAGGCTTATGCTATGTGCGGCGTTGTTGCCTTCCTCTACGAAAAACACGTGCCGCATGTGCACGTTATTAATCAACAAGGACACACAACACACACACACACACACACACAGGCTTTTGGCTCTCAACGTCCACAGAATAACGTGCCTCGCATGGCTATGTGTGTGTGTGTGTGTGTGTTGCATGCGGCTTATTACGACACCAACAACAAATGCGACAACAACTCTCGGCCTGAGCTCGCTCGTTCGCTTGCTGGCTGGCTGGCTGGTTGCAGCAGTTATTTGCATATCTCCTGCTAAAAGTCCACAACACAAAAGCTCATTATCTTGTTGACACGTCTCCACAAAATGCCAGATTTTAACACAATTGGCTGGGGGGGGGGTTTGGTTTTAGGACCGACAAAACGACAAAGCAGGCGCAGCCTGCATTACATTGCACAACAACAAAACAAAAAAAGAAAAAAAAAAAAAAACGCCCACTAAAGATAATCAATTTGACCATCTCCTCATATATGCAGCAAAAATGGTAACTAGATTCCAAAGGACCATCAATAGAATTTTCATTCGCTTATATGAAAATTACTTTACTTATACACTGAAACCCTTTTAATTTAGGCTTAAGTTTTAATGAATTTATTATGGCCACAACAGAAATTCAATTCAAGTCAATTGAACTTACGCAGAACGCAAAAGAATGGCGCCAAAAGAGTTCTTCTAGGCCTTAACGAATGGCTTGTCATTAAAAAATGATATATTTGTTGAACTAAAGTTGAAACCCAAATGAATTCAATTTTATATAAATTTTAAGTGAAACTTGTCTTAACCAATTTTAAGTTATTTAGCTAAATGAAACGTAAGAAGTAATGAAAGCATAGAAATAATTCTATTACGAAAGTAAACGATTTGCTTCTAGATTTCAAACATCTTGAAAAATATCAAATATTGGATAAGTTGCGAGTCGAGGTCAATCTTATTAGAGATGGAAGACTATCGATAGTCGAAAAAAAAAACACTACTAAAGGGAACAAGGCTACTCAACTAACAGGCATTTCTTATGCCATTTTTTTGTATTATTGAGGAAAACATTAAGAAATATTATTTTTGATTTTTCCATCGACTGGGACGGTTCGGACTATCGATAATTTTCCACCTCTAATTCTTATCTAGATTATTTAAATAGACAGAACAAAATGTAGAAGTTCTGTTATCAGCTTAAAGACTGTTGTAAACATTAAAAAAGTTCTTAAAGATGTAAAGATACAAATTAAATTAAATTAAAACGCAATTAATTGCATTTCGCACTACTTTTGGGGATCCTACAAGGAGACAAATTTAGGCGAAAAATATAATTTAAAGTGATTGACAAAGAAATTTAATTAAGCATTCAGTTTGCATAATCAACTTCAAACTGCAAACTAACAAAATGAGAAGTTAGTTTTGAAAAGTTTTTCTGGCACTAGTTTTTGTTTCTCAACAGTTTTTTTTTTTTTAGTTTGGTGGGGAGGGGGTTGTGTTAGGAAAACTTTAATGAAATTAATTAAACACATATTCTCAACCACAATAAATCAAGGCAGAAAAAGTGCATAGATGCTAGATGAAATATTTATAATGAAATTTATCATAATTTATGAAACCAGCAATCATTAATAATGTCATAATGAATCCCCCAGGAGAAAACTGACAGCAAAAGCGTTGACAGCACTTCCAAAGAAAAAAACACCAAAATGACAGGAAAGGGGAGGGGAGTGGGGAGAAAAAAGCCCACCGAGATGAAGCACTGCTTGACACTTGAGTCAGCAGCAGGATGACACAACGGTTTATTGTTGCGGCCAGGATAAGCCCGAGAAATGATAAGCCTGAGAGAGCAATCAAGATGAGCTAGAGCGCATATACATAGTACATGTCGCGCCTGTTAGCCTGTGGGTCCATTTTCAGTTCCAGTTTAAGTTTCTACTAACGCGTTGGTCTAATCACTTTAAATAGTCCCAGAGTCCTGGGAAATGCTGCAATTGTAGCTCTGCTCTGATCCCAAAAGAGCAAACAGACAGCCATAATAAATTGCATTTTGTTGAGTGAGACAGACAGAGAAACAGAAAAATAGAGACCGATGGATGCAAGAGAAAACAACAACAAAAATAAATATCATGTTTAAAAAAAAAAACAAGGAAATAAACAAGGAGATACCCCGTAAACCTTTTGTGCTTACTTTGAGATAGTTTGCTTAAATATATCGATTGCAGACTAATCGATAATTGTCTCCGCTCTATTGGTCATATTTTTCTTGCTCGTTACATTAGTTACTGTCCATCAATAGACCCTCTTTTACCCACCGAATACTGGGTATTAAAAAAAACTACAGCAGCAAGAACCAGAAACACACATATCCTCCACATGAGAGACATTTTACGTTTGTCAGTTGCATAAAAATGTCAACTCATTTCATTTTCTTGCTCGTTGGCCAGAAGGGACATCATGGCGGGTAGCACATGAAAAAAGATGCGAAAGGAGACCAAAGCAGACAAGAGAAGTGCGGCACCAGAGACTTGCCAACTTCAGAGGACCGCAACGGAAATGGCGCAAAAAAAAGGCGAGAAGGGAAATTAGAAAATGCCACAAAACGACAGTGAAAAAAACAGAGAGAGGAGCACAGGAGGGTTGGAGAGAGAAAGAGAGAGAGAGAGGTAGAGTTAAATGTTAAATGTCCCGGCCAAATTTTCATCGAATCTCTGAAACGTTAAGGAACTGCAAACTGCTAAATGCTAAAGTCAGAAATGGAAATGTTTGTTGATTTAGTAACTGTTCACTGATTGAATTACGCGAACGAAAAAGTTTCTATCTCAATTTTTTTTTTTTGCTTTTCGTCTACTTTTTTTTTTTTTTTGCTTCTATTTGTGTTTTGTCCTTCAGCAAATAAAACAGAAAGGAAAAAAAAATTGGGCAAAAAAAATTGCCAAAATGTTTAATTAAATTCAAGCAGCTGTAGAAAAAGTGTGAGCACACGCAAAAAAACAAAAACCAGAGAAACAGAGAGAGAGAGAGAGGGAGGCAAGAGAAAGCAAGAATTTAATTTAACTTTTTGCCTACCCTATACTCATATGACAAAAGGATATTCTAAATGTTGTTAGAATGTATATAACTAGAGAGAGTTCCAGATATTTCTTTTTATCTGAATTCACAGCAAAAGCGATCTTAATCTATTTCTTCTCAAAAGTAAACATTGAGATTTCAAAACTAAACTAAAAAGCTGTAAAAATGATCTTACTTAACAAAATGCCTAAGATCTCTTAGAGTAACAGCTGCGTTCAATAAATTAGAAACACTTGAATGTCAAATTCTTCTGTTTGATCTCCTACTTCTTCTTCAGCAAATAAATAAGATTAATTCTCATCTCATCACTAAGAGATCTTGAGAGATGTTCCATTTCGACTGAGTATAGGGTAACTGCAAGTCATTGACGACTTTTCTACGCAGTTTTTGCTTCTGACTGTTCTTTTTGTTTTTCGTTCTTTTTGCTTGCTGTTGCAGTCACGCATTTTAATTAGTTTTTTTTTTTTTGTTCCTTTTGAAGTAGAAACCAAATACAAAGTATGCTTGAACAATTGATGCTCGAAATGGGCGTTGGAGGGAAACGCTGCGGTGGTTGCCTGTCAAAAAACTTTCAAACAAATGTCGCTCACATGCCAAGCACATACACACACACACACACGCATACACACATACACGCACATGTGCAGAAAAAAAAGGTGTTGAGCATTAACATTTCATGTGCATAAACAAATGAGTTTTCAACGCCAAGTTTTGATTATGTAAGCCAACCATCCAACCAGCCAAGCAGGAAATTTTATTTTACATATTTGACGTATTTTTTTTGTTAGACATTTAAATATATATGTATGTAGATGATGGTTTTTCTTTTTATTTTTGGCCATGCGCCAAGAAGTATGCCATGCAAAGTGATATAAAAAACTGGACAAGGACCAAGGATTGCGTAGCATGAAATATATTTCACATAAAACAAAGAGAAAATACTTTTTATTACATTGCTCTGGCTCTATGATGTAGCTAAAAATGAATTAGAGTATCCACCTAGCAATGGCTGTTCTGTACTCTTTTAAAGTCCTTCAAATCCTTAGATTTTACTGAAGTCTTTGTGAAAATCATTTGGAAACTGAGTTGTATTAGCAAAAGAAACTTATCAACTGGAGTTTTGCGTAGCAAAAATACCGGCTAACTCAATATAAAAAATTGACAAGAATTGTTGTTGTTGCGGAAAAACTTAATCTAATACATTTCAAAAGATTTTTGATATAGTGCCTAACTATATTTGAGTTATATTAGATCTAATGATTTGATCTGAGCTTTTTTCACTGGTAAACAAAGTTGAAGAATGCACTTAAGAGACATTTTGTTGAAAAATATATACTTTTTTGGAGTTTTTCCTAAGCCCTTTGCAAACTTCTATGCCTCTTTATGTATAGAGTATGAAAAAAAAGTTGAAAATCCTCAACAAAAATGCGTTAAAAATTTTGCGTTTGCGTTTTTAAATGGTTTCTTTTTTTCCAAAAAAAAAAGGTCTTATTTCTAATCAGTATTATAGTCCAAGCGCAGTTAACACACTGTTAAATAAAATACATATTTACAAGTCGTAAAATTTACTTTTCCACTGTTTTGTCTCTTTGCTTCTTTCGGACATTTTGTTTGAGAATTATTTATTGGTTGTTTGTTTTTTGGTTTTTGAGAAAACTTACCCCGCCACGTCCGCCAGAACCTTCGGCGCTATCATCATCAATATAAATTTCATCTTTGTTGGTTAACGTCGACGATGATGAGGATGGTGAGGCTCCTCCTGTTGCTGGTCCTACTACGGCTGCTGTCGAGGGTTTCACAGATTTCTGCAAATAGAAAATGTAAATTTTTTTCCTTTGTCACAAAAAAATATACCAAACTTTTTTAATTTGCGTCAAGTTTTTATTTGTATTTTGTTTTTTTTTTTCGTTTCTACTATTGTCAAAATGCAAATATTTTCATTTCATTAATTAGAAAGAGAGAGAGAGAGAGACAGAGCCCGATGAAGGGAAATCGAAATGTAGATGGGTAGGTTGAATGGGAAACTTTTCTGTTTTACAATTTCAATTTATGTGAGCCCCGTTTTGGTGGTTGGCGACTTGTTCCTCCTTAACCTTCCCGCCTCCATCAATAATTTCGTGCCATGAAAATTGCCAAATGACCGCAAATTATTGCAAGGCATTTTGCAATTAATTAAATGTACGAACAATGCTTTAACAACAACAAAAGCAACAAACAAAATATGAATGGCAAAAAGCGACAAATGCATTTTTAATGATGCATTGTACAGAATTCAACAGAAATCAATGGAAATGTTCGGCAAATGGAAATAAAATGAAAACGAAGACATGCATAATTAATGAAGAAGTCAACAGTTTATGGTCGACAAAAAAAAAAAAAAAAACAACATGAAAGCCACAAACATGGAGAAAGCAGAATAATAAGAGAGGAATTTCAAGAAACGAATTTTATGTGAAAAGTCCTTAAACTGCCTCATTACTCAAGTGTGCCGAGACACGAGGCAACACCACAGGAAACACACTACAAAGAAACACTATAAAATTTCATCATCAGCCACAACATATTTGGGTCGACTTTATGCGAAAGCGAAGAAAAACTTAAGAGAATTCTTTTAATTGGGTAAAAAAAAAGGGAAATGTCATATTTAAATCAGTGTTAGATAATTTTGGTATCGTATTTCTTTAATTTAGAGCATAAATTGACATGCTTCTTCGAGTTAATGTCACTGTCATCCATAACTGTAAGTGAAATAGCTGTAAATGGCCACGCGACTGTGGAAGAATGAGTGGAAAGAAGACAACAAAAATGGCATCGTCATTTAGAAAAACTAAGAAGACTGCTAAGTACTTTTAACTTTACTTTTTACTTGATGTTTAGATGTAAAAATCTATCAATATATTCGTTATATTATATACACTAGCAATTGAATAACTAGTTTATCTTTTTACTGACGGTTACTGTCCAATTTAATGGTAGGCAGCATACCCGACCGATCGAGGCAACGCCACAGCAGCAAACTAAAGAGACCTTTGGTGATGCTGCTGCTTACATATATACATACGCTCGGAGCAAGGTGCAGAAGCAGCGCTGCAGTGAACAGCTACGCTGGCGCTCATTTGCACTCACCCAACTCCACTCTCCCGCTCGCGGTCAATCAGCATCTGCTTCAAGAAGAAGCACAGCTAAAGCAGCATTTGCTGCGGCCAACAGCTACGCCCGCGCTCATTTGTACTCACCCAACTCCCCTCTCCCGCTCGCGGACAATCAGCAGCAGCTGCTTTAAGAAGAAGCATCACTGAGTTTGTGTGAGCGAAAAAAAAGGGTGAGTGCAAGAGCGCCAACGTCACGCACCAGCGTCTACTCAGCGGTTCTTTTTTTTTTTTTTTGAAGCGAATGCTAGGAAGAAGCAAGGAAGGGGGTGGGTGGGTGAATGCGAGAATTCCACGGCGTACGTGCTCACTGCAATGCTGCTTCTTCTTCTTCTTTGCGCCTATATAAGCAACTGAGACGTCGCCCAATTGGAAATTAAACATTGATAAGAAGATCAATTTGTTTTTTAATTGTTAGTGTTTATAGTAAAAGGGAAATACATATGTATAGACATATGTTAAATAAGAATGTTTATATATACGTGACTCTATTGTACCAATTGGCAATTACTACACAAAGGTTAAACAATTTGAAGTCAAACAAACAAACCGCAAATTGCTCTCTCGTTTATTCAGTTTGCCATATCAATCGATAAATGCTTTAAACCAACCAAACCGATCGATTGATTTCAATTCAAAAATCAGTCAGCTAAATGATGAAAGCTTTTATGACATGAAATAAATTGATTTCGAAAATTATGAAACCGCATTATCTTGTGAAAGCCTTAAGTTTACTTGACTTATGTCAAGTTTTTGCGAGAAACTTAAGTTTTTATGCGTCTGCCAAAACATTTTCATTTTTGGCATTGCACTTTTCTCGACAGAAATTAAGTTAGCCGCGTCTTTGCGCTTTTCTTCAAAACACAGATTAGCGCAGTATAAAATGGAAGACAAGTTTGTGCAAAAGTTTAACTTTGCCAAGAAATAAACAAGGAGAAAAGAGGAGGGAAAGAAAGACAGGTAAAATCTGTTGCTTGGCAGGTTGAGTCTTGTCAGTCATTCGCCTCTATGCGTTGCGGCTGGCTGTCTACCCTCCCCCAGGGCCCCATATCCCACCCACCCTAGGACTAAACAACTTTTCTCGCCCTCACATAGGTGTGAATAACCGCTGGAGATAAACTTTTGTAGGATGTTGCCAAAGAGCGACGTTTTGCGGTTAGCTTGTTTGGTTGCCTGCCTTTTCTGTGGCCAGGTGACAGGTCATTGAGAATGGCAGAGATATATTTATGCCACGCCCCGCCCCACAACCCCCCTCAACTCAAAAGGCTTGTCTCCTGTCTCTATGCAGTGAGACAAACAAATTGAAAAGTGTTTCATTTCGACAGATGGGTAAAAACAACAACAACAATAACAATAACAATTTGGCATCGCATTCAATTGAAAGGCAATAGAGAACGACATTTTTGTGTTGCTGGTTGCCATTTAAAAATAGTTTTTCGCGTTCGCGATGTGGGTGGAAATGTGGTGTGTGAGTGTGGGGGGGGGGGGAGTGGTGGGACTATAAATCAATATCAAATATTGGCAGCTTTATGTATATATTTTTTATTATCAGAAACAATTTATATACAATACTATTTGCCATTTGTCATTCATTGGGGGTGTGCGCCGATGTGTGTGCGTGTGTGTGTGTGTGTGTGATGTGTGGCTGCACTTGACAAATAAACATTTTTTTTTCCAGCTTTATTATATGATAAGTTAAATATAAAAATTTACACGGCACTTAATGATGTAATATTTATGCAATTTATTTATGTGTATGCATTTTTTTTTTAATGTAACTATTTTTTATATACACAAGCATATCAAATTAATTGACAAACATATTGAATAACTGATATAATTGATAATTTAAATATTTAATACTCATTTTATTAAAAGATTAAAATTATCTTGGCCACAAACAAAAACGTGCCTAAAAGTAGGCAACAAAGTTTTGTGGGGTAGATAATTTTCTCCTTGGCTTTTAGAGCGAATGACAAAAGCAAACTAATAATAAAACTTAAATTTAATAAATTTTCTTCATTATGATGTGATGCGCAGAAGAAACATTCTATGTGTGTGTGTGTGTGTGTGTGTGTAGGATTATTACTTATTTAAGACGAAACATAAAAGTTATTTGACTCAAAACAAATAATGAGACTTTATCCCATTTAGTTATTATTAATAAAACTTTAAGTGGAAATATTTGAAATGTTTTACCATTGTATGATGAAAGCTTGTGAAAGTCTTTCATGTCCAATGGGAAAACAAACAAATAAAGCACAATTGAAAACGATTTTGTTTCTTAAGTATATTTACTCTTTTGTTTGAGATTTATTCCTCTCGTTTGACCTCCTAGGAGCGTGTCAAAGAAGTTTAAAAGTACTGACCTTTTTTTTTTTGTGGGGTAGCGGCGGTTAGGTAATCATAAAACTAACTTTTCGTTTTCAAATTATGGCTAAAAGTTGAAATGATTTGTCCATCAATGAAGTGCTTTTAAAAGTAGACAATGAAATGGGAAAGTAGGCAAAAAGAAATTTGAAACTATGACCAACAACTCGTTCAAGTTGCTAGCCTGTTTGAATCAATGATGACAAGGCAGATAAATGGAGGATAATGATGATGATGACGATAATGAAGTGTTCAGCCAAGTGAATCGAAGCCCAAACAGTGATAAATAAACAAAATATGCTGAAGAGAAAACGAAGGCAAATCAAATCATGCACATTCCAGGCGGCCTCTGGTCTATCTCATGTGGGTCATTAAGGTGTCAAGAAGGTACAAATGGTAGCAAGTGGCAGATGTAGGAGAAGAGCCCACAAAAATAAAAGCAAATCAAAACTTATTATGCCACACACAGACACACACACACATAGACACACGCACGCATATGGAGAAATATTTTGTTGCCTACTTTCATATATATTTTATTGTTGTTGGGGGAAAACTTTTATGTTCTGGTCATAAAATGCCCCGAAAAGTCGAGAAGGAAACAAAACAAAACAAAACAAAAAAAAAACTAATTGAACAGACAAAATTAGAAGCCAACTCAAGGGGCAAATAAATTTTGTGATGCGTTGAAATATTAATTTGCCTAGATAAAGGTAAAGGTAACGGTAAATATATATATATATGCAAATCGTAAATGTTGAATCCTGCAAATTAGTTTATGGTTCTTTCGCTTTTTGGTTTCGGTTTCGGTTTGGGTTTTGCCTTTTTCTTTTTTACTTTTTTTTTTTTTTGGCAGGCGCACTCAAATGTAAATAAGGCTCTAAGGTATGCGAATCTTACTTTACGTGTGTGTGTGTGTTGGTGTGGGTGTGTGTGTGTGTGTGTCAAGTGACTTGACACAAAGCCAAAGGCGGAAATTGCGCACACTCACACACACACACACACACGCATACGCAAACACCGAGAGACACAAATGAATTGACTGACAGTCAGACAGTAAAAGAGACAGACGGACAAACAGTTGGCCAAGGCAAAAGTATGCCACATTTACACACACACAGTAATAATTTACAAACACACACACACACACACACAATCACACAAAGTGTAACACTGACCTACAGAAATTGCCAACTTTGACTTTTGGCCAAAATTTTCTTAAATATTTTCTTACCGTTCTCTCTTTGTTGCTTTTGATTTTCGTTTGAGGTTTATTTTATTTTTTTTTTTATTGTTAATTTGTTTTCAATGCGTATTTAATGTTTAAATGCTTTTGTATTTGTGCGTCTGTGTACGAGTGTTTGTATGTGTGTGTCTGTTTTGGTGGAAGCGTTGAAAGCGCCAAATGCGCGTGCCGCCGCCTTTGCTAGAGGAAACACAACCGTCGACTTCACTAGAAGATTGCCAACTGACAGCAACATACAAAATGCTATCTTTTTGCCACATATAAAAGGCCCAAGCAGCAGCAAGCAACGAGTGAGAGGGGAGAGAGAGAGGGGAGAGAGAGGGGAGAGCGAGGCGGGGGCTGTGAGTTAGTGTGTGTGCAACGGAATGTTGTGATAAAACATACAATTCCACGCACACCATCATTGTGGGGGCCACTCTAACTGTTTCTACTTTGCTGGTCCAGCTGAAGTGGAACACATTGGGAAAGGAAGCTGTGGCGGCAGTCGCGCTCTCTCTCTCTATCTTTCTCTCTTCTTCTCTGCCTGCGCATGTTAGCTAAAGGACGTGAGCTTAGAGGAACCAGTGGTTCCGTTTTTCATTCACACAAAAATACTAGTAACATAATTTTTAAATTATCATATTTTACTTTAGATATCTATATGATAGATAGAGTAGGCTAAGCTTCAAATAAAAATTTATTTTTTTTTAACATTTTTACCTAAATACTACTTTATTTCAAGTTCTAAAGAAAAAAAGTGTGGATGAAATATTTTTACTCTTTAGATAAGATAACTATAATAAATTTTACAGCAAATATTGCTGTATCTTAAATATAGATTTTTCTTATTAACGTATTAAAAGTTCTTTAAGCTTTTGATCAATAGAATATTAAAAAAAAGTGTGGATGAAATATTTTAACTCTTTAGATTAGATAACTATGATAAATTTTACAGCAAATATTGCTGTAACTTAAATATAGATTTTTCTTATTAACGTATTAAAAGTTTTTTAAACTTTTGATCAAACGAATATTAAAATAATGTTCCTTAACTTTTATAATAAAACGTGTAGATCAAATTGGATAAGAAATTCTTGTACTTTTTCAAGTTTGCTGTCTTTAGAGTATTAAATAATGATTTCACAATATTTTTGCAAACACAGGCATCTCTTAAGCTTTATCCTTAAAAGCTAAGGTTTAAATCGAAGCTAATTTAAAAGTTTGGACAAAAGCTCAGTCATCGTAGAAGCTAACGCAATTTTAATAAAAGTAGGTACCGAAAGCTCGAATTATGTTTCCGAGATAAAGTAAAAAAGCTTGCATATCCTTTTCAAATGGCAAAGCTTAAAGCTCTAATAAAAAGTTTCTAAATGGTGCTAAGCCAAATAAAATTGCATTGAAAGAAAATTGATTCTAAACTGAAAGCAAAGAATTCTAATTGGGAATCAATTGAAAACAAATCGACTGCAAATTGAAAGGACTTAAACATTAAAAATAATATGATAAACTTCAATATTATGAATAATGAACTGGGAAAAAGTTGTTGTCTTTGGATTAAGTAAAGCTTTTACTTTATGTGCTTAGGTCAATTTTAAATAAATTTTTCCATCTGCCATTTGTAATTTATCAAAACTTTCACCCTGAAATAAAAAATAATGGACACAAAATCTGATTGTTCTAGCCAAATATATAATTTTTCTTTAATTGAAGCAAATTTTCGCGTCGTTCAACTGAAAAATGGAACTGATTATCACCAGCGGCAGTGGCAGTGGCAATGGCAGTCGTCTGGCAATTTGAAAATGAAGAAAAATTAACAAGCCAACACAAAGTTGTCCTTCAATTCTCCTACCCCTCCCCCCCCCCTCCACTGGTTGTGGGCATCTTGCCTTAAAACGCCTGGCTGCCTCTTGCACTCATTTCCTTTTGGCCATTGCTGTGGCGGGTGGAGTGGGTGGCGAAGGGCAAGGCAAGGCGAGGCAGGGCAAGGGAGGCTGCTGCTGTCGCAACGCATAATGAATTACAAGTGTCCATCTTCATAAAACAAGGCAACGGAAGGTGCTGTCAAAAGGACACAAGCAGAACACCCGAGCTCACTTTTGCTTACTTGCTCTCTCGCTCGCTGTTAGCTACTTTTTTTTCGAGCTTTTCTTATTAGTTTCGTTTAATTTGGCCATAAATTACAAAATTTTTGTTGTTTTTTTTCAAAATTTCTTTTTTGTTTTCTTGTTTTTTTTTTTTTTGGTGCATGTCGCCGCCATCTAGTTAATACTTTTTAATGATTCTAAAAGCGTTTTTTCGTCTTACAAAGTTGGAAAGAGTGGGCTATATATCACCCAAAAGAAGCGTCAGAGCGTAAGAAACTGCAGAGAAGAAGAGAAGAGAATAGAGCAAAAGGAAAGCAAGAAGAAAAGCGAGTAAGCAGGAGAAGGGCCAATTAAATGGGGCAACTGGCAAGGTCTGGCAAATCAGTCGTCTCAGTGACAGACCGCAAAAAAAAAATGAGAGAGAGAGTGTGAAAGAGAAAACCCCCCCAAAAAAAAGAACGATACAGAGAAAGCAACAATTTACCTTTAAAGTAAAATTGCTAAGAATAATTGTAATTAAAATCCTTGGCAGAGGACAAATTTGCGGAAATTAAAACCAAAAGACACAATTCTAGCTAATTAGAGAGAAAAAGAAGGACAGTAAAAGGAGATAGATGAAGGGTAAGACAAAGAGCAAGAGAGAGAGAGAGAGTAAAAAAGGTTGAAGTAGGAGTAACATAAATTTGACACTTGATTAATGCTCAACTCTCACGTATGTATAATTGAAGGACCAAACAAAACTCCACAAGAAAGCATTGGAAATACCCTTTAAATAGATTAAGTTTAATTAAATCATTTTCTACCAAATTGTTTAACTGAATGTGCAGTCAGACGCTTAGCCAACTACTAATTTGAACACTTTCTAAATTTTGGCATTTTCAATATGCCGCATCTTGGTCTAGGGTATGGAAAACAGAACTAACCATTCGACCACTTAGTCCTATGTCCTTAACACCATTTGACTTGAAGAGCCCAAATGGTCGTCGCGCCAACATAAATCAATTTTAATTGCTTTTGGGCAAATGTGGAAAATTACATTTTAACTCAGGGTTAAAAAAAAATATATATATATTGCATTCAGTCAGACAACAATTGATCAATAACATGTCCAACATTTAACCATTTATTCTCGTTAGCGTTCGCCAACGGCGCTTAAACAATAGTCAAAAATTAATGACTAACGAAATTCAATTGCCAAATTCAATCAACACATGCGAAACGCTCACTGGCTCATTTTCCAATATAAATTATGCAACAATTTGACAATTGCCAGTCAAATGAGTTAAGAGAGAGAAAGAGAGAGAGACGCTGTATATAATAAATAATTTAATGTAGTATTAAATTTAAGTTATATGTTTTAAGAGTTATATCAATTATAATTCAATATCAGTTTACAAACATGATTTTATTTAATAATATTTTCTTGAGCTCTGTTGGAAATCTATCATATGATGCCCATAAAAAACTCTTTAAAATCTCAATCTACAGTGCTTATCATATTTATAGCCCACCCAGCAGCTTTAAGCTTTGAAGCAGTTTTAACAATACTTTTAAAATTTCCCAAAAAAAAAAAATTTACTTTACTTTGTTGACAGAATCATTGAGATCATTTTTAGGAAATGTTGTTTTTTCCAAAACATGAAATTGGGCTATAATTTTGATACAGCAAATTTGAGCTTTTTTTCTTTGGTTTTACTTCTTTTCAAGAAATCGTTAATAATAATTCAAAAAATTGAGCTATTCATTTTAAGGGAATATGTAATTTGAGTTATAAATAATTCAAATATTGAGCTACACATTTTTTAAGATTTTTAAGGGAATATGTGATTTGAGTTATAAATGTGATAAGCACTGTATTAAGATCGAAACACTTAAAAGTAGATGTTGGAAAGATGATTACAAGTTTAAATACAAATCATTATTTTGATTGTATAATTGAGGCATACAAAAACAGTTTATTACCCTTTTAGAGGGTATTATACTATTGGTCAGATGTTTGTAATGCAGAGAAGTGAAAGTTTCCGATCCTATAAACTTGAACAGCATAAGAAGCCGAGGCGCTATATCCATGTCCGTCTGTTTGTACATCTCTTAAGCTCTACTAAATTGGATATGTAAGCCTTTTTTTAGATTAAGTTCTTTAACGTCTGGATCGCACTACAATATTAAATATGTGCCATAAAAACGATTCGTCGAAAAGGCAGTCATGGTATGCAAAACTCGTTTATTTCTTATATTTTTTCGCTTCGTTTCTTTGTTATTTTTTAACCCTAATGTAACATATAATTTGTTTCTAGATTGATATCTGTAAACTATTTGCTTTTTGTGCCCTAAATGAATATATTTTTAAAATGCATTGAAACTGCAAAAAACATATCTCAAGTAGTAAACAAGTGGGTTAATTTTATAATTTTCATTCATTAAAATTTTCCACTTTAGATATTGTCGCTGCTGTTCACAAATAAAAATAAATTGAATACTTCATAGAAAAAAACTACACATTAAGTTTGTATACTTTATAAGCTCGACAAGTTCAACCAATTGAAACTAGATTGTCGTTAATTCAAGTCAAGCACCTGCTGCTTTTCTAGCTAATAAGAAGCCTCACCCAAGTGAATGAACAATGGGGCAAATGTCTTTATCTTTGTTGTACTTGTTAAAATAAAGATAGAATGGAATTGAAATCAAAATTAGTCACGGGCCAATGTGAATTTAAATTTGCCGATTTAATACATTTTCATGTTGATGATAATGAAATGATTATATATAACAACCAACCAACCAACAGGAGTCTCGGATTACATATTCTGGTTGTCATAGTTCAAAGTTCAAAAGGTTTTCAAATTGTTATTATACTCTTTAATTAGTCAATGGACGCGGATGTGGCTGCGGATGTCGATAGCATACCGATGTCAATGCCATATTGGCTGGCCACAATTAGTGGGCATTATTTAACAAATACAACAACAACAAACAACAATGTCAGCGACAAAAACACATAATCAGAATGTGAATAATTTGCATATAACAAAAATCCAATTAAAATATAATAACTTATTTAATTAAATTTATGCCACGTGCATTATAAACAAACAGTAATAGGAAAAGCAAAAAAAAAAAAAAAAGAAAAAAACAACAACTTTAAAAGAAAGAAAACAAAGTATACACTTGGCAAAAGGTCACAAGTAAATGGGAGCTAAAAACTTTTTAGATTAATATAATTATTACTGGGATTTGTTCGCAAAATATCAGTCGTAAAAATTTGGTTAATTGGAAAGAATGCAAATGTTTCATTCCAAGTTGAGAAACCACGTTAATGAAAATCTATGTCAACTGGAACTATACAAATTGAGAAATGGAATGAACCAACATGGTCTCAATGCAATCGATTGGCTTAAACTGAGAAGCTATAATCAAAACTGTCTACATTTGAACTAGAACTAGAGTAACTAAGATCTTTCAAACAATTTAGGGGCAAAAACAGTAAACTTTAAACTGAAGTTCAAGCTTCTAGAACTTAGTTCCATTTCATTTCGTTTCATAAAAGCCCACCTTTCATGGTCTATTGGCACAAGCTACTTCAATCTACTGTTTCATTTCATGTTCCATGGGCATTTACTGTTTCATTTCATTTTTTTTTTAATCTAATTGATATCTAACTCCATCTAATTGATATTTTTTAAGCATTTAAAGGCAACTAACTTAAAAAGGAGACAACAAGTACATGTTTCATTCTAGGGCTTTTTGGGGAACGTTTCACTGTTCCGCATTTTCATTGTTTCAACGTTGTTTCGTTTCAGTTCTAAGAACTAGTTCCTTTTCTTGTTCCATTTTCGGTTTGTTCTTCTTGATTTTCATTTTGTAGTTCTTGTCTTTGAGGATGAGTTTAATTTCAGTCCAAGGAACTAGTTCATTTCTTGATTGTCTCTTTTTTTAGGCCCTTTATGATGTAATGTATCTGATCAATATGTTAAATTTATGGTAATTTGTCAATTAATTACTTTACGATTATTTTAAGTGTAATAAAAATGTTGATATTTTAAACTGATGGACATCAGAAACGTTTTTGCAAGTTATTAATTTCATAATTGTTTTTGCATTTAATAATTTTTTCCCCTTGATTTGCTCGTTGTTTTTTTTTTCTTTTTTTGCGTCCAAGCTTTTAAATAGATGGAATAGATGAGATGGCCCAATGGCCCCATAAACAACTCCAAGTAATATTTAACGCATTGTGCGCGTTGCAAATATTTTCACGGCAAAATATCTATGTAGGGAGAAGCATAAATATGCTCCCATGTAACGTCAAACCCCGCTACAATTTAGAGCATGTTCAAAATAAAACGCACATGCCCATAGAATACAAGTTTTAATTAAGTTAAGCGGAACCCATAGTTAGAATATAGATAGTTAGGGAGAGAGAGAGCGGTGCATGAGTTTTGAGTTGATTATACATACAACCAAGCAACCACCCAACCACCTAGCCACCCACTCATAGTACGCCCAATGACCAGAAACAAGCGTTGCAATGGGAATTTATGACCCACGAAAAGCGGCCACTGCCCCTCTTTCTTCACCCCCTTTACCACTATGTTCCTTTAGCCCGGATGCGGGGCAGACTGTCTAGCCGGCAATGTATACATGTGTGACACGTCGAGGACACTAATCAGCGATTATGTACACCCAGAGACAGAGGCAAAAAATAACAAGGATACCAAGAGAGAGTTTGCAAAATTGTCTAACCAGAATTGTTGGCTCATTTTCTTCTACTTCTACTGCTGCTGCTTAGGTAAACATAATTTAGTTTTTTCTATCTACAACAACAACATGTGTTTTCAATGTGTGTGTGCGTGTGTGTGTGGGTGTGTGTCTGTGTAGGATTTTGGAAGCATAAATTTCCCTAAAACGATTATAGTAAAAGATTTTTGCCTGTGTATATGTATTTCCCATAGGTGTTTGTCTATGTATGGGTGTGTGTGTGTGTGTGTGTGTGTGTGTCTAAGGCTTAGTTATAAATAATGTAACTGCTAAGTCCTTTTGGGTATTTACGCCTTTTGTTGTTAACAAAGTTTTCTGTGGGTTTTACTTTCTACCTAGAGCTAGAGCTAAAAAGAAAAGTCAGACACAGCAGCCGTAAAATGGGGAGCAAAGGGAAAGTGTAAGGGAAGGGAGCAGAATGAAGTCTGTCCTGCTGCAGTTAGACTCACAGTTAAGTTTGAGTTTTGTTTTCATTGCAATAAAATAATGTTTTTGTTTACCAGAAAGTGTATTTAATTAAGAATAAAATGCAGTCACAACGACAAAGCACAAAACCCAGAGACAGGGACAGAGACAGAGAAATGCTAAAGGGGGGAGTGGAGAGAGAGAGGGAGATGAAAAGAAAATTCTTGTAGAGTGTCTCCTTATTTAACAGACTGATTAAATTAGAATGCGTACACACAAAGGCACACACACACACACCAACGACACACTCACACCAACACACACAAAATAGCAACAGAAACATTTACTTGTGAATGTCAGAACAAACAATGATGGCAAATGAGGGGAGGAGAGGAAGACACCATAAGGGTGACATATATACACTTGAAAAATAAAACAATTCCATGAAAATAACTAACAGTTTAGTTTAGTTAAACTTGCTAACTAAATTGAATTGTGCAAATGGGGGGGGAGAAAAACATTTCCAAATGATGGCAAATCGAGAAGGAGGAGAAGTAGCAGGAGCCGGAATACAGCTCAGTTGACAGTTGTTATTGGTGCCCCCTGTCTGGTGTTCCCTTGTCATGAGTAATCCTTGTTTCTCTATCTCAAAACATTTCATTTTGCCTCTGACAAGTGAATGACATTCGAAATTCCGTCTCACCCAGAGTGGCCACCGTTTAATATTCATGTTTTTTAAATTCTCTATTTTGAGACAAAAAAAAAAAAATTCATCATTTCGTTCTTTGTAGGTGAAGCATTTAAAATGCTTTAAAATTAGTTTGAAAATTAATTGATTTAATTAATAAGCCTTCAAATTATCCTAGAAACATTAAAATCAAAAATTAAACAAATTTCTTTGTAACGTTTAAACGATTTACAAATGGAAATAGACCTGATTAAAGAATTATATTTTTTACTAACGTATTAAAAATTTTATTTTTAAAAAGTCACAAGAAACTAAATGAATTTAAACATATTCGAAGAATGTCAGATTTGTAATTTTTTTTTTGTGTCTTTAGAAACTAAGATTTGGCTTAGCCCTCTAGACCTCAAACGGAATATTCCACCTAAGCAAATGAAATATAACTTAGATTATATCTTTGCAATACATCTCATTAATTTTCATTGGCTTTTTCCTTAAGCGAATCAAGGATCAAGGATCTAGCCTCTGTTGAGAGTTTCCGATTCTATTCAGATTTTATTCAAGTTACCCGAAAATTAAAGCTCAACGGGCAAGCAGCTATCATTTAGACTCTCAATTATAGCCAAAAAAAAAAGGCATGAAATTCCTTGTTTTGTGGCCATTTGCAAAAATTGTCCATATCAAATCAAATTGAATTTCTGTTTGTTTCAAAAAATTCTCTCTTTTTGTGTGGCTTTTTTTTGCAAGTGCAGAAATATTTCAACTTGGCTATTTTAATGAGTTGCCAATTAGCATATCACACACATACATTCACACACACAGACTCACACACGCACACATAGTTTTTAGCCTGGCCAACAGAAAGAGAGAGAGAGAGAGAGAATATGAATGAAAATGTTGATGATGAGGGGAACTGGTAGCACCAGAGAGAGAGAGAGAGAGAGAGGAAAATGCAGGGAATGAGAATTTTAGATGGAAATGCATTTTATTTCACACAAATATTTTGCCTTGCTTGATTGTTTGCTTGTTTAGGGTACTACTCTCGTTTAAAATTGCATATATTTAAAAAGTTTTAGTGTTTTTGTTGCTGTTGTTGTTGTTGTTGTTGGTGTAAAGTTGTTGCTGATGTCGCTTTTGTTGCTTTTTTTTTGACAGCAAGCAAGCAACAAGCAACATTGGCAAACCTCTGTCAAATCGCCGGGAACTTTAAATGTTCTTTCCATTGATGTTAAAAAGCAGAAAGCAAACTTTTTTTTCACTATGTGTGTGTGTGTCTGTGTGTGTGTGTGTATTTGATTTTCAAGCGTCTTAACCTCAAAAGTTTTACACTTTGCAAAATGCATGTGCCACTACAGAAAACATATAGCAAAACCCTTGCCCCTCTGCCCCTTTTCCGCTTTGCCCCTCAACTTTTTACAATATAAACGTTTTATGCAAAAATTTTTATGTTATTGTTTACAGAGAGAAAGAGACAGAGTGTGTGTGTGTGTGGGAGAGTGGGCAACAATTTTTGCACTCGACATGCTTTAAAACTCTGCACAAAATTACAACTAGCCAGAGGAAAAGTCAAAAAACAATTTTGTGATTTTTATTACAAAACTTTTACACCTACTTGCAACTAACTCTCATCTCTTTCTCCCTGTCAGCCACCCTCTCTCTTTCTCTGTCTTCTCTGCCGCTCTTTAAGCTTGTAATTAAATATTAAATCATCAGAATGATTTAATTTTTTTTATTTATTTAGAAATCATTTACTAATCTCAGTTTTGACTTGGGATAACGTACTTTTTATTTTACATTTTGTTCGGATTAATATGCCCTTTGACCTACTATATTTGTTTGCATAGTTTCTTCTGTCTATCAGTTTAGACATTTGTCATTGACCAGTTTCCGCTTTGATTATCTCAAGTGTCAATTTGATGCTAAAAACGTTCATGAATTTGCCCCGTTTAACTAATTAATAGTCGGGCAATGTCAAAGTCAGGTGTGTGTGTGTGTGTGTGTGTGTACAACCACAAGAATAACTGTCTTTATGTCTGTTCGTCTGCCTTTCCTGTCTTATTGTCTCTTTGCCTTTCTCTCTCTCTCTCTGTCTCTATCTGTCTCTCTGTGTGTCTATGGGGGGTAACATTTTAATTAGAGCCAAATGGGTAAACTTCCCCCTTGAATTCTATCTCTTTCACTCATTGTGGCCTTAAGCTACAACTGAAAACTTAATCACACAGGAGCGCATTCAAAATAGGTGGGGGCTCTAATGCTTAAATTACATATATAAAAATTTCATTTAAGACAAGTTTATTTTTCTTTCTTATTTTTTTGAAATGGTTATTTTGACTTGAACTTAATTACTTTTTTTTTGGAAATTTGTGTAAACTAAAGTTCGAGTCAAAATTTTATAAGAAATTCATTTTATTTTTACCTAATGAACTTCAACTTAAGCGTAAAATAAAACAAACAATTAGATCTCACTTTAATTTAAATGCATCTTTTGGAATTTAATTAAAAACTTGAGGGAGCACAATTAATTTAAGACTTGTGAATGTAAAAGTTCATAAATTTTCTTGTAAGTTTGCGACAAACTCCCGCGACTAATTAAAAAGTTAAATTTGTAATTCTATACATTTAATTTACATTCGATTTTCTTAATTTTAAAGTTTTGTTAAGCCATAAGCAAGAAAAAGAAAATGGCGAAAGTTGGTTGGGGGGGGGGGGGGGGGAAGAACAAATATTTGTTCAAGTATATAGACGGAATTTTCTGCATTATTATTTACCATGGCGCCAAGTTGTATTTTCATCTTTTTGTTGGGATTCCCTTTTTTTCGGTGTTTTTCTTCTTTTTTTTTTGCTATTTATCGCATCATCAAACATTTTGATGTTGATTTATGGAAAATATATATATATATATATATACACTATTTCTTTTTCTCTCTCTCTCTCTCTCTTTCTCTTGTTCTCTCACTGGGTTATAAAATGAGGTAACACCGCAAAAGCAAACAGACCCAAATAAACACCGAGAGAGAGAGAGAGAGAGGGGAAGGGGAAAAGTAACAAAACGAATGAAAAGGAAAGCTAAGAAAAATCGAGCTTTGGTCCTGCTGCTACTGCTGTCATTCATTTTCTTGAAGTTTTGGGAATTGTCCTGGCGATTTGCTTCTTCAAGCGAAATCATCATCATCATCATCATCGTCAATACTTTGCTCTCTCTCTCTCTCTCTCTCTCTTTCTCTCATTCTCTTTCTCCGTCTGTTTTCTCTAGTTTATATTACAAAAGTTTTTCTTTTCGTTTATTCTCTTGATATATATAATTTATTTTCATTGCAATTCTCGCTCGCTTGCCTTTTGGGATTGAAATTTGATTTTTATTTGACATGTTGACAGCAAAACGTTATTCTCTCTATCATTCTTCGCACTTCGCTTTTTTTTTTTTTGGAGAATTCTTCTCCATTCATTTGCCATCCATTGACATTTCCATTCTTATCCTTAGTCTCATTTTTATTCTTAATCTCATATCTATTCTCAATTCTTATTCACATTCATTTGACAGTTTAAAAAAGTTTGGTCATTAAGCTGGTTGGTTGAAAAACTAATTAATATGTTGAGCAGGTAAAATCCACAGACAGGTAAGCAGCAACAGGATATATACATAGCTCTATCTCCTTTTATCCTTCTTTGCTTTGCTCTGCTTGCATTACAGGCACACACATACACACACACACTCACACACTCACTTCATTTCTGCATTAATTATGCGAAAAGTTTTTGCTGACATTTTTGTATTATTTATACTCTTGCTAAGGGCATTATACAATTAATTAGACGTTTATTAAGCAGAAATATATGTGAATACAGGTTTTCAAATAAATCTATTTTTATTCACCTTCAACTCATATTATTTTCTCTATTAATATGTAGATATTCTTTAATCTAACTCTATACCAACTTTTTATTTGAATTTTTAAGAGGTTAAACTTTTTATTCTATTGATTATAATTTTCCAATAAGATTGTCAAATTAATTGCATTTTATAAATTGATGTTCATAAGGAGGGTTTTTATAAGAAAAACTCATCGGTTTTTTTCTGTTTGTAGCCAATTGTATATATATTGGGCCACCTCACCTCTTTCTAAAAAGGTTTATCTGGCATATATGGCCAATTATAAGTTCAAAATTCTGTCTGTCGGACTGCTTATTATAAATACACAATACCTTCAAATATCCATATAACTTATTAATGTATAATTTGGTCTTTTATTCTCTTAAATAATTCTTTATAACTCATAATATTGCTGTGTGTTTTTAGGATCAATTTAATCTACAATTCGGTAGAATGTAACATAAATATAGGATCGATTCAAACAAACAAATGATTAATCGAAAAAAATTAAAAAAAAATCATTAAATAAAATTGGGCTTCCAATTAGGTTAAAATTTTTCAGTATAAACTAATTTTTTGCTTATGAAATTGTTAGTTTGAAAATTTTCGACTAAGCCTTTTTTAAAATTTTGATTGGACAAAAACACAAAACAGCAACACAAAAGGGTAAAGCCTCTTCCATGGCAGAGTATATGAATCTCGTCGCGACGAAATCAACTCTCGGAATTTGTGTAGTTTTTTTTTTTTTATTTTTGGTTTTATATTTTGCTTATAGCTTAGCGCGCTTATAATCCCTCATAGAGGAAGGAAGCGAAGAAAGCTGGCAGGCAAGTGCCTGTGTGTGTGTGTGTGTGTTTTATTGGATTTCATTAATTAAAATGTGTTTGTTTATCGACGCGTCGATGCGTGCGTGTGGGTGTGGTTGGAGGCGTGTGTGTGTGTGTGTGTGTGTGTGTGTGGTGTAGCAACAATAAATGGCACAAGTAATTAAATACCACTGCAAATTTACACTTCACTCGTTCAAGCCTACACCCCTCCCCCACCCTTCTCCACCTGTCTTTCTTGCACTCACCTATTTAATATATGTCCCCATTTCACTTACTCTGCTTTTCTTCCGCCATTTTCATTATTAATGAGTTATTCTAGGCAGATCCATAAAACTCCAAATTATGCATTAAAATCCCCAATCAATGGTTTGGCGACCAAACCAGCCATTTTCACAAATATATATATATACATACATACATATACATATAAGTATTTATCGACTTGGTATATATGTCTCTCTCCATCTCCCTCTCTTTTACTGGTTTCCCGTTTCCCTGTATGTGTGCTTACACGGATCATTGAGCAACGCGGATGCGGAAAACGCGCTAGAGTTTTCCCTCCAACCCACCCCCTCCGCCACTTGAATGAGGGTGCCAAACGGATTGCAGTTCCTGACTACAGACTGACTCGAAGAGTGACTACTCTCCATTGCGGCTGATGCTTTGCCTGGCATCCATGTGCTATCCCAACCATAATTAAGTTATGCACAAGGGTTTGCTGCTAGCATGAAACATGAGAGAGAAAAAAAAAAAGACAAAAATCCACTGGTTTAGCTTTCTATAAAGGAGAAAAGAAACTAGTAGTTATATTACCAGCTCTCAATTCAAAATGCACTGTGGCAATGATTGGCTTTGTTTTAAGAAAAGCTTTCATTCAGGTGAACTTGGTAATTTATGAGTGCAGCAAAGAGGAATATAGAGCTATAGAAATAGAAAGATACCCACACACACACACACACATATGTACATACATACATACATACACCCACCCATGCACTTGAATGGGTATTTACTTTTATATTACATAGTAAATTACATATGTACATATTTCAGCGAAAAGAAAGCTGCAAAACAAGTTTCCAGTTGATTGACTCATAAAATATATAAGGTATAATTGAAGGACTTCATAAAAAAATTGAAAACATACACAGAATGCTAAGCTAATATTTTTCGAAAAATATGAAAACTTAATAGAAATATTAAATGCCTTAAATAACACTAGTTTACACCAAAGATTAACCTTGGTGTAAAAGTGTTATTTGTGACCATGTTGGATATTTTATTGAACCTCCGTTTACAGAAATATATCGATGACATAAAATATTTGCAAATTTGTGTAATGCACATTATATTATTATATTATTTATATACAGTTAAAAAGCTAATTCATATTCTTACCAATGTTAAATTTCCAATTGGTGGCGAATTTGACATACGCTGGCTGCGTCGCTGCTTATGTACGCTTAGAGCAGCACAACGTGAAGAAGCAGCGCTGCAATGAGCAGCTACGCCGGCGCTTACTAGTACTCACCCACTACCCTCGCTCTTGCTTAGGCCCACTGAACGAGAGAGAGAAGTTGGGTGAGTGCAAATGAGAGCGGGCGTAACTGCATCGGGCAGCTACGCCGGCGCTCACAATTACTCAACCACAACCCTCTCTCACTCGCTTTAGCTGTGCTTCTTCTTAAAGAAGATGCTGAGTGGCCGCGAGCGGAGAAGGCGAGTTGGGTGAGTGCAAATGAGCGCCGGCGTAGCTGTTGGCTGTAGCAGATGCTGCTTTAGCTGTGCTTCTTCTTGATGCAGATGCTAAATGACCGCGAGCGGGAGAGTGGTGTTAGGTGAGTGGAAACGAGCGCCAGCGTAGCTGCTCGCTGCAGCGCTGCTTTTTCAACTTGTGATGTCCTGATGGTCTATGTAAGCAGCAGCGTCAGCAGCGGTTACATCAATTTGCTGCTGAGGCGTTGCCTTGATCGGTCGGGCATGCTGTCCACCATTAAATTGGACAGTGATTGTCGGTAAGAAAATCAACCAGCCATTCAATTGTTAGTGTATACAATACAAAGGATACACGGTTATAAATTGGACGTTACAAATATTATTAATAAACAAATTTGTTCCTCAGTTTTATGCTCTATGTTTTAAATAAAATAATATGCATTTGGATAATTTTTAAAGTTAACTACTTTCAGAAAGTAAGGTAAGTAATCTCTACTTGCTGTTCTTGATTTTATGCGAAAGTGATTATTATTTCGCAAAGTTTATTTTATGTATTATTTTGTTTTTGTTTTAATGATGTGTTGGCTTTTAGTGAATTATTTTCTATTACTTTAAATGGATTTTTATTTTTTTCATCGCATTGGTTGTCAGCTTTGGCTATTAGCAGAGAATATTTTTTACCCCCTCCCAACTCCCCATCGACCACAACTCATTTTGACTGCCGAAGCTACTTATAAAAGTTGCTCGCTTTCATTTTTCTTCTCAGTTGTCTGAACAGCTTTGCGGAAATTTCATTTTTTTAAAAATGTTGCCCCATAAACTAGCTAAATGGAAATTCAATTAACGGCTTTAACACACAACTCACGAAGAGAACAAAAAGAATGAAGGCGAAAAGTGCCACAAGAAGGAGTGAGAGTGTGGGACAAGGACAGGGAGAGGGAGCGAGAACGGGAATGTGAACGAGGGAGATAAACGAACAAGCGTAAATTGTACCAAATGCCAGTGGCACAAAAGGGCATTGAATTACACGTGTAATCAAACAGCAATGAGAGGAGAGAGAGGGAGAGAGAGAGAGAGAGGAAGAGGGAGCACAGGAGATTCCAAAGTCAGAGATGCGATTTGCCATTGCAACAGCGTATAAACCGGGGGGGCGGGGTCGGGCCTCTCTAAGTGCTAGTAATTGAATATTGATCGATTGCTGGCATTGAGTGATGAAATTGCTGCTGCCACTCTTCTGGCTGCTTCTGCTCCTTCTGATGCTCCAATTGATGTTGATGACGATGATCAAGCTATCTTTTTGGCTAAGACAGACATTCGATTGACCGAGCAATCGTTTGCTACAGAATGCTTTATGAATATTTGTTGACCGTTTCACACAAAGAGTTAACAAAAATGCAAAATATCCATATAACAATTTTTTGCACAATTTTTCTGAGGGGAATCAAAGAATGTATAAGAGAGAGAGAGAGAGAGAGAGAGAGAGAGAGAGAGAGGGGAAAATGCATGAGAGGAAAAAATATTTCTCAACTCACAAAGAGGCAGAACCCAGAACCCATGGCATGGCATGTCATGACATGGGCATGGGTTTACCTGCTCCGGCATATGCATATAATTGCATGTTGCAATGAATGAAATTGATTGCATGCAACCTGAGAGCCTGGGGGCGCCGGCGGCATGAGGAAGGAGAATCGTGAAGGCGGCAGCTGACTGACTGGAATATATTTTCCATATGCAGAGAGCGAACATTTTTGCAGGTAATCGGACACTGGAGACGAGAGCCAGAGCAAGAGCCAGCGTCAGAGTGAGAGCCTGCTGCAATGCGTGAGTCTGAGAACTCGGAAAAGTATGCTATGTTATTTTGTAAAGACGACGTCAACATTGTTGTCAACACACAAACACACACACACACTCTTCCACGATAGAAAGACAAGTGAAAAGTGGAAAAACAACAGCTGAAAAAGCCAGCTGACACCTGCCTCAAGTTGTTTGCATTTTATGTTCATTGTTTGCCTACTCAGCCATCCCACCCATATTCTCTCGTCCTCACCACCTTCAATATGGCTGAGAAAAGCTTCTTATATGCTGCAAGTCAACTTTAGAAATTGCTTTTTCATACAAACACACACACACATACTGACAGATAAAGCGAAAATGGGGGAATTTGTTAGAAATTCTACAAATAAAAGTTGTAATTTGAATTTCCGAAGAAATTGGAATATTTTTTAAATGGCTCAAAAACAAACTACAGTCAACAACAGTTTACCAAGCAAAGTTCGAACTTACATAAGTTGGATCACTTTCACCTTAAGGGTCATTGTGCTTTATAAGGGAATTTTCTGAACAATGTTGATTATTGCTTAGCATTTTTAGAGTATTTTGGTGAGATTGATATACTTAGTTCGAATAGACTTAAGATTTGAACTTTACAGAGAAAGAACTTTATTTTGCAAACAAATTTTGCTTGATCAAAATTACATTAGAATTTCTTAAAACAGTGTTTAAACATGCTTTAACGAAAGGCTTGTTAGCTTAGAATAACGTATACGCAGTGTGAGCCAACGAGACTTACAATGTGTGAATAATTGAAAATGGCTTAAGTTCCGAAAATTTGCATTCATTGTGCACTATCAAAGAAAAAAGTTTTTAGGCCTAACAACTAGTTTTTAAGAGATTTTTTACGCCTACTTGTAAAATTTCTGTCTTCACAACTTTTGCCTTCACAACTTAAATAGAATATTTCTATGGCAAATATATTTCCCTTACAGATACTTTCATACAAGTCAGTCAACTTCAACAAAGATGATTTGTCTCAGTGTCTTCAGATGAGAAATTGCAACTAATTGACATGGAAATAATGCAGGGCAAGAGGCGTATGGATAATATTGTTTATTATTACGTTTTTTTTTTTTCTTTTTCTTTCAACAAATTGTGGCAAACAATCAACACATCTGGTGAGTGACGGAGGGCGGGAAGGGAAGTGATATGCAATCGTTGTTGTAGCTGCTGCTATTTGCATTTGACTTGCATTTCCTGGCAGGAGCAGCATTCATTTCACTTAATGTGAAGTAGGTGGCATTGGTGTTAGTAAGAGTCCATGTCGTCGTTCTTGTTGTCACACACACACACATCTACACACACATATTGAAATGGAAAAGATACAAAATGTTGCCACACATGGCAGGAAGGGGATTTCCATGTGTGTGTGTGTGTGTGCAACATTTCTTTTTCTTCTCTCAACTGTTACAAATATATGCTAAAATAAAATACGAATTTCTCTTCTGTTGGCAACACAACAACAACAACAACAAAAAAACTAAAAAAAAGGCAGAAGGAGCAACAGGATCGAACAGCAGGCATAGTCTGACAGGCAGGCAGGCAGGCAAGGCAGGCTCTCTGCCTGCTCCATTAGAAATATCACACAATCTTTGTAGTTGTTGTTGCTGCCCCTCTGTTTACATTTGATTTGCCGGATATATGTACCCCTGTGTATGTATGTATGTATGTATGCGTATGTATACATGTTTGCTGTGCTTATTTGTCCTGCGATTTTGCCAATGTTTACTTATTGAAATGGCAACGAAGCACAACTTTTCATTTGAATTGAAGCCCGAAGCTTTAACACACACAAAAAAAAAAAGAAACGAAAAGAAAGAAAAAAATAGAGGGACAAAATTCTCTCTACTTTGACATGGGCCCACCTGTACCTGGGTGGGGCAGGGATTAAGGTTCTGCAAACAAATGGTAGAAGAAAAAAAACACTTTGAAATCTAATTAAAGAAGAAATGCAAACTTGTTACGTTTGCTTCTATTATAATTCCGACATTTCATTTGCGCCAACTTTGCAAGTTTCGTGTACACATATTTAAATGTGCCTACTTACACATAAAATGCTGCACGATAAAGGCCAAACGTTGCATGCAGCACACTAACACGGTGAACACACACTCACACTCACACACACTCTCACACACACATGCCAAGCAGGTTGTTGGCACAAATCTGAATAAGTTTTTGCCATCATTTACACAAAATTTCTCATGCATTTAGCCAAGATTCTGCCATAAAACTTTGTTATGTTAGAGCAGCACAATTGCATTTATTTCAGGTTTGTTCATGATACAAACGAATGCCTTAAAAAATTTCATAGCAAATTTGAAGGTTTTATAAGAGAATTTATGATAAATGCCAGGTAATTATTAGGAAACTGTTTATAAAGTTTTTACACACCAATCCAATTGTTTGATATGCACCATTTCCGTTTAAGGAAAAACCTTATGAAGGTCTAGTAGGAGCAGCAATCAAAAAGCTGTTGTGCATAACATTTTTAAAAAAAATAAGCTGGAACCTATTCCAGTATGTAGTATAAAGCAGAGCCATACTTTCCAAGGACAGGAAAGCGTCGCCTTCACAATACCGAAAAAACCAAAGGATATAGAATTTTAGACCACATTTTACTTTCCACGAGTATTTCGGGTGCAGGCTCTTCCACCGGAATACAGTTTTAGCTTGATCATAAATTTTCTGTTTTTTTTTGCACCACTTTCAATCAATTTCTATGCCAATGTCATTTGATCTGGTTAGCAAATAAAAAATACATTTCTAATTTGCCAAATCCATTGAACACATCCAACTCTTTAGACATTATTAGATTTCATATTTTAACTTTAATTGACAATTTGAAGATATCTTCAATTTGTTTTGTGAATTTCTTATGCCAAATTTTTATGGATTGGCATATTTTTCCAAAAAAAAATAAAAACTACCATCAAAGTAAAAACGTAAAAAACCTTCAATTGGCAACTCAAATTCTTGGCATTTGTATATCTCTACGTGCTTTGTCTTTCAGTTTGTCTATTAGTGAGCTTAAGCCGGCATGCTGAAAAGTATGCTACAGTTTTTAAATTCCTTTTTTTTTTTCTTCCTCTCTCGTTTTAGATGTCAGAAAAAGCAGCCAAGCAATTTGTATGTTTCGGTGTGTGAAATGTGTGTGAGGTGTGTGTGTGTTTGAGTGTGTGTGTGTGTTTTTATTTTTTGCTCTCTCACTTGAAACTAAAACGATTTTCTTTTAACGCACCTTTTGACTTGGTTTATGCATGTGCAACAACAACAACACCAACAACGAGAGCAACGGCAACCAGAAAAAGAGAAACAAGGCAATTTTGTGCTGCAATGCACAGCAGAAAAATTCCACAACAGTTGACCCAAATTTGTGGGCCACTTGACTTCTTCTTCGTCATCGTCGTCGACATCGTCATCATCCTCATTGTCGTTGTCGTTGTCGTTGACTGCGTCACCGCTATGACTCTAGGGTATACTGCAGACCAACAGCAACAGCAGCAACAGCAACAACAGCAACAGCAGCAACAGCAGTTCTAGTCACAGTCATTATGAAAAATTCATAAAGTAACCAACCTAGAGCAGCCAGTTTTACCTGTCTTGAACTGAACTGCAGTTGGTGCTTGTGTTTCTGTTGCTGTTGTTGTTGCTGCTGTTGCTGCTGCTGCTGTGCATAATCAACCTAGCGGCAGCAGCTAATGAGTTTAAGTTCTCAACTAGACACATAGACAATTGACAGTGGGCTCCCTCTGGGCTTTGCGTCTATGTCTGTGTGTGTGTGTGTGTGTGTGTGTGTGTACTGTGACAAGTGCCTAAGAGTTTTGCACCTCAAAAACCCAACTGCAACACAATTGCCCTCAAGAGGCAGGAAGCAAATTCTCGACAATGACAACAATTGCAACAGGTGGCTAGGCCAGGCCAGCAGGTTGATTGTCTGAACAAATAAGTTATTAATCAATGACAAAAAAAAAAAAAAAAGAAAAACTAAATCAATTACAATGCCCAGTTCTTAATTAAAGAGACATTTTCTTTTTCCTCTTTTTAAGTTGGCCTTAATGTAATTACTTTGAGCGCGAACAAAAGCAAATTCTACATGAAAGTAAAACAATCAACAAGCAAGAATAAGATAGAGACAGAGACAAACCGACTCGGCAGGATGTTAATAGAGTTCCTGGGCTGTCATCCTGGCTGTCTCTCTCCTTCCCTCCCACCCTCCTCAGACGTGGTTCACACTTCCCGTCCATTCAGCGCATATTCAAATTGAATTAAAATTCCATTTGCAGTTGTCGTTTGTTTAACAATTTTATTGGGTTTATTTTTCTTCTTTTTTGTTTTTTCATTTCGTTCTTGGGTCTCTTCGCCAATAATTTGGCGAGAGAGAATACTTGAGATTGAAAGCGATTTAAAATGAGAAATTCGAGTGAAATGGTAGGAAATTCTGCAGCACACATTCATTCACTTATCCTTGAGGTCTTTGAGAGTTCAGCTTGCTGTTTTTTGGGCGTCATTTATTTGTATTGAGACACAAAAAAATAAAATTTTAAACTAAAACTAAATTAAAAGTTCAGAGACTGAAGCAAGGGTATATAAAGGTCGTCCTAGTCAAAATGATTTTTTTCTTTCCGATTTTTTCTCCTTCTTTCAATAATTTAAAATCGATTGATATTGAATTGAAATGGAATTAAACTTGCTAGCAGACTTGAAGGAAGCACATAATTTGTTGAGTTAAGATTTTTTCTTTTCCCTTTTCTCTTTAGTTCAATTGAAACTGAATTGAAATAGAATTGAATGAAGTTAGCCAAAAATAAAATTAAATTGAAAGGGACATAAAATTTTGAAAATGAAACATGAAAATTTTCTTTCTTTAATTAAAGTTGTCGTTTCAGTAAAAGTTTTTTTTGCGACTGCTGCAGCAACTACAATGGCTAAAAAAGTTTACAACAAATTTATGACAAAAAGTTTTCGGGTGCATATTTTTTAATATTCGTTTTTCATTTACCATTTTTGTTGTTGTTGTTGTTTATGCTTGGTTTTTTGTTTATTGTTGTTGGGGACGACCTCTTTAGCTCAACTTTTCTCTGTTTTTTTGTTTTGTTTTTGTTTTTGTTTTGTTGCCCAAAATGCTTATTGGAGTGTGTGCAACATTTTGGCTGGAATTTATAATTAAAATGGTGTGGTAATTTGAGAGCGAGGGAGAGACAAGAATTTGCCGAGAGAGCGTGGCGAGACAAGAGGAAAATAACATTTAACAAAACAAAATGAAAAGCAACAGCGCCTTTTTCCTAAAATAGACAGCGCAAGTTTTTTCCCCTTCTAAAGAAATTGTTCCCTCATTTTGACAAATTGGTCAGTTCTTCATTTTCCTTCTTTACATTTGATTAATTAGGCATGAAAAGAGCCAGCGACAAAGGCGGGACAAAGTAACCCAAAGCGTTTAAGGCAACGAAAAGGTTTAGATACAACGGTTATATAACGATAACAGTAAACAGAGCCAGCCAAAGGACTAAGACTTTAATGCATGACTTCATATAAACAGTTCAAGTTAAGGACAATGGGATTAAGTTAGTAATTGAGACCAAAAAATGTCCTGCTTAAAGGTAGTTGGTGGTCAAAGGAATTAAAGTTGTATACATTTATGATCCTTCAGATTGATTCATTTGTCACTTCACTCTGTAAAAAGTTTATGGGAATCACTTAAACCCAACTAAACTCTTTTAGCACTGTAGAAAAATACTCCATAAAAATTGGTTTGGTTTTCTAAAATTAGCAAGATATGGGGGAAATTCCTTTTAAAGATGTTCTCTTGGTTTTTTTTTGGTTACCTCATCCCAGCATCATAATTTGTGAATTTAATCACATCTCGACTTTAATAATGTCTCTAATATGATTATTTTATTATTAGTATTTGTGTTCTAATTCTTAAAGATGGTTTTCGAAAGTTCTTACACTTTATATGAAACTTTTGAAGTAGCAATTTAAATATTTTAATCTACAAATTTTGATTTAAACTTCGCAATCTCAAAAGGATTGTTGGGAAGGGTATACAAAAATGTACGCACATATTTTAAAAACATCTTCATTAAAACTGACTGGAAAAAGGTTCAAAATTTCATATAAACAAGGAAAATTAATTATACAAAATTTTACGCACATATTTTAAGAACATCTTCATTAAAACTGACTGGAAAAAGGTTCAAAATTTCATATAAACAAGGAAAATTAATGAAAATTTGTGGATTTCTTAAAAAAAAAAATAATAACAATTTGAATTGTCAAAATTAGACTAATGAGCAACAAATACCAAAAACGTTTTAAAGTAAATATTTCGTTTCTAAGTCTTTCGAGAAGTCGACACCATTAAGCGGCCTTCTTTCGAAAAACCATTAACATTGTGATTCTTAACCAAAAATGAAAATTTATGTTAAATGGTTTAATATTTTGTATAATTCCGTGATAAATAATGGTTAAAAGTTGTAATTTTTGTGCTTAAAGAGCAAATTAAATTTCAATTGAAGTCAAGTTACTTTTGTTGCTTAACTAAAACTCAAATGAAAGTCTTTTGGCCTTCTTTAGTGTCCTTTCTACCTTGCTTGGCTTAACCATTTAGATAAAGTTTTATGGTATAGTCGATTGACAAAGTTTTTCCACACACACACACACACACACACAAAGACGCCCACACACAAAGAAGAGGACAAAGAAAAGCCTGAAATCGTGTGAGCAGCATATTGAAAATGTTGTTCAGTCTGTTGCCGCATTGAAAGTAGCATTTTCACCTCTAATGATGGGTAATCGATAAGTACCACAGGAGAACTGAGCTAAGCTGAGCTGAGCTGAGCCGAAAGCACCACCAAGCACATACTGATTAGAAAGTTGAACCCAAAAACCAAAACCAAAAACCCTCAAACCCCAAACTCGTTGTACCTGAATCCAGAATGCCTAAACCTAAACTCAAACACAAACCCAAAACCCTTAACCGCCACCCAATCCAAGCGATGAGAGTAAAAAGTTTTCACTTGGAAAAATAATAACTGGTAATTTTTGCCTGCCAAACTGCCTGCTTGACTGCCTTGCCACGCCTTCCCCATCTACTCTCCCCAACCACCCCCCCACCCTAAGGGTTTAGATAACTGAAAGCCGTGTGAAATAAGAACTGGGTATGGGGGAAAAGGCATACAATGTTAAGTAGGCGTGACTCTTTATGTTGAAAGAAATATCTAGTTAAATTTGAAAACACTTGAAATTAAAATTGAAGCTGTAAGGAAAAGTTTTCTTTTTTACCTTTAGATTGCGCTTAATTAACAAACCTTTTACAGGGGTGGCGGAAGAGTGAGGCAGAGCCAGTCGTAAAACGATTTCTTAACTATCATAAATATTTGAACTAAAAAGTTAGACAGGGCCACTAGCACACACACACTCACACACACACAGAGAGATATAGAGTGGAATGCTCACATAGATACATAACTTTTTTTTGTGTTGGAGTTGTAGTTGGAGGTAGATTTACACATTTGTTGATAACAAAAGTTTTTAAGCTGCAAACACATACGCCGACAGATAGCAAGTGGATTTCATACCTGTAACGAACAAGAAGAAGAGGAGAAATGGTAAAGTTAGTTTAGATTTCGAAAAATATATATATGTAAACCTTAAACTGGATTTATTATGCATTTAAACCTTTTTGGATGTGTCTAATTGTTGATGTGCTGATTAGTTAAAATGGGTGTAATGAATCTCTGACAGACACACACACACACACGCACACATCGTCATAAACACGTGCATTGTATAATGTGTGTCTAAGTGTGTGCGACACACTTGTGCTAAGAATTTTGAATAGTTTTCTCTTTCATCTCGTTTTAGTGTTTTTTTTTTCATTTATTTTTTACAAGTGCAGTTTATAATGCGTCAGCTGCTATTTATGCCGCCAGACTACATGCCAACCCCACCCTCACACACACACACACACACACACAAACAACTACAACTAACATCGCTCTCCTTGCACTCCTGTTGGCGTGTTTTTGTTGCTGTTGGCCCACTCAAATTGTAATTTATGTCCCCATGACACGTAAAATTGACTTCACGTGCCATGCTCTGCTCTATATACACACACACACACACACACACACACACACACACACAGACAAATAAACTCGTTCTCTTATCTTGTCACCCTGGCGAAAGGCAACTGCCAACAAATGGCCACATAGATGAAGGGGGCGGGGGCCAGCCACATCGAGTGGCTCAGAATGAGCAGAAAAAATGTTTAATTTATAACAAACGATTTGTATATGGCAAATATGTTGCCAAAAACAGTTGCCACAACCAAAACAAAAGAATATGCAAATACAAGAAGAAACACCCAAAGGCAGATTATTGACAATAATAATTATATATATACATATGATAAAAAATACAATATATTTATTTAAATTAACAAACTTGAAAATTGGAAATTAAGCTCGAGGTTGCTTACTTTATTTAAAGTCAATCAGTTTAAGGGGCAAATATTTGCTTTAGCTTGATCCTTTTGGCAAGTTTAATTAGAAAAGCAATTTATTCTTACGTATGTATGTATATAATAAATAAAGGCTATCTATATCTCTGATAATTTCTTGTTTGTCACTTTTCTCTTCACTTTGACCTATGACACCTACACTCAAACCAATCGTTAATCGTCAATGACGACAAAAATAGAATAGAAAGAATAGATTAATTAATAACATTGAAGGACCTTGGAATGGAACCATTTATAAACGTTTAAAAGCAAAAACAAAGAGTATGACAGGTATGAACTTAAATATGTTGAAGTTGCTCTGCAATATTTTCTTTATTTTTACAAAGTTTTTCATAGTTTTAAAAGGCCTACCTACAATTTTAAAATTGCGTTTCTTATGAGAAAATGAACAGCTTCTCTTCCAATTGTTAATTATTTGCTCACTTGCTCTTCTTTCATTCTTTCAGATCAGTTTCACTTTTCAAAATGGATAATGCCACATTTTAAGGACATTGGCAATCGATAGACTAAATGCAAATGCATTGTTAGCAATTTAAGTCGACAGCTAGTGAGCAACTGAACAAAATGAGCGAATTGACTTATTTTAAACAAAAGAACAATTGAATGTTCATGTTCAACAAAATGAGCAATATTCACCTTTGATTATGTTTTCTTTCACACTGTTTTCAATT
Source organism: Drosophila nebulosa (assembly GCA_024703675.1). NCBI lineage: Eukaryota > Metazoa > Arthropoda > Insecta > Diptera > Drosophilidae > Drosophila > Drosophila nebulosa. The sequence continues at coordinate 5,630,000 of CM045725.1, read as the reverse complement.
CTTCTTAGCATTTACTTTACAAACTTTAACAGGGCTTTTTTTGTGATGCCTCAAGAGATAGTTTAGATATTTGAAATTAAAATTAAACAAGGTATTATTTGGCATTTCTAATGCTGGTTATTATTTTGACACTTTTTTACTCACTCTCATTAAAATTCTCCTTTTTTTGTTTCACAGTCTTGTTTAAATTAAATTTCATGATCCGAACATCAAGTTTTACATCATCTTACATCATTGTAACATTTTGCAATCATTCCAAGTCTAAGTTATGCGCTAATACTATGTATTCTATTTTGCATTGCAAAATTATTAAATTTTTGATTCAATTTTATGCAAGAATATTTGTGTTTCATTTCATATGCGAAAATCATATATCTTTGGCATATTTACACTTATTTTGTGTCCTATTATTTGCATTTTCCAACTCTGGCTGCTGCTGGGATGAACTGTCAAACAAGGATGCGGCGATTGCTTGCCAACTTTTCGCTCTCTGCATCGTTTCTCTTCTCTGTTACTTCGCCTTTTTCTCTTCATATCCGTGTGTGTGTGTGTGTGTGTGTGTAAGGATTGACAAAATATTTGACATTTAGCAGGCAGCCTTCACGTACATTTCGTTGTGCTGCAGCAGCAGCATTCCGCTGCTCGTTGCCAGTTGTTGTTGTTGTTGTTGCTGCTGCACCCAAGTATTGTATAAGTTTTCTTTCCTCTATACCGTTTTTTCTTTTTTTTTTATGTCATTTTGGCTGTCGTTGCCTTGTACTTTACCGATAAATATAAACGAGCTAAAAATCACCGCAAAATGGTTTCGAACGTGGCATTGTCGTTGTCGTTGTCGTTAGAGTCGTTGATGTTGCCTTTGCCTTTTTCGTATGGCATTTCCTGTTAAAGGAAGCAGCTAACCAAAAATCGTTGAGTAGATTTAGTTTGACATTTAGCAGGCGAATGGCTGACATCAATCACCTCGTTACAACAACAACAAAACCATACAAATTTGTTACTCGTTTTTTTTATATAAGTATCATTAATCAGACCACAATTTTGTCAGACCACATACCAAATTAAACGAAACCAATCCAGACCAAACCAAACCAAACCAAACCAGGCCAGAAGGACTCTAACCAATATCATTCATAGCCAATTATAAATTGTGCATTGCCATACATATAAATATATAAATTGATGTAATTATTGCCTCCCCCCCCCCAGAGCAAAAAGACAACGCGGTATAAAAATTAACATGCAAAAAGGGCTCATTAATGCTGGCGCTGCTGTTGGTAACCGCAATACCAAAATCAGTATATATCATTATGATTGATCAACGACTTTAAGATACCCTGTAGCAAGTGGACTTACATTTCTAGAACTTAAAGAAAATTGTCGTGCTACTCCCATTTCAAAAACAGTTTTACTCATGTCTAAGAGTCTAGGAAGATCTATAGATCTTTATATTCATTGAATGAGAATATACATACAGTGTTGGAAGAAATAATAGAAACGGCAACCTTTTTTTTTTTGTTGAAATCATTTTTTTCAGTGTTGGTGAAATTATTCGACCTAAAAATCAGTGTTTAAGTATGTGGGATAGTAGTACTGTTATTTTCATTCCTTTTTACACCGATTTTGGCGAAACTTTTTTTTCTATACGCTTTTTAGTAGAACTACCACGTGTTTCGGTTGGAAAAAACAATAGAAACGCTCAGTATTTTTCACGTCAAAAACATTTTAGATCTCATAAAAGTTAATTTTTTGTTTTATTTTAATATTCTAAATCAAAGGTATTTAATATCCATTAGAATTGGTTCTGATTTCTGTTTTAATTTTTTAACATTATATGCACAGATTGCTGGGTCTATAGAATACCATTCATCCTGGACCTTTTCCCATAAATCTTGCTGTTTTTTTGGTTTATAACTAGCAATCCTTTACTTTATTGATTACAGGATAAAAAGGTTATGGACATGAAATGGTAAATTTTATCTAATGAGCAGGCAACAAAGCCATAGGCAGCGAAAGGAAATATTATATTTTAAAGATTTATTTAAAAATCAAGAGAGTGGAGAATGAAAATTGTCTTCTATCTAGCTAAAACCAAGTCGACTTAGCTTCCAGTTTTGATTAGAAGCTATCTACATATATACAATTTAAGTATTCTTCTATTGAAAATGTTAAAAAATATTAAAGTCGCTTGTGCTCGTTTTTAATTATCGTTTTATAGTGAAAAGTTTTCTTCGTTAAACGCTTCAGAATTTCTTTTCACTGTGTAAAACAAATTGGCTATTCGAGGTTTAATGATAAAGCATACTTTTTGGGGCATATAAAGAGATGCTTAAGCAGATAGTTTAATTTTTATCATAATAATATAGCATACTTTTCAGAGAGCTTTTGCAGAGAGCCTACCACAGAAAAGAAATTTTTAATTGGCAAAAGAAAATTGCAAAATGGCTGGCAAGCGGGCAGCACTCCAAAGACAGAGAGAGAGAGAGAGAGAGAGAGAGAGAGAGAAAACGTGAAGCGTATTGAGGATTTCATTAAAAAATATGTTATGGGTCATAACGAGAAGCGACCTTATGAGTTGCCATTTATTTGACGTTACACACAAAGAGGCAGGCAGAGAGTGAGAGCGAGAGCGAGACAGAGACATATACATTTGTGTAAGTCAAATAAATGAGCGGTGGTCGGACCGATGGACGTACGGGCGGGCGGGCGTATGGATGGCCGTGACCATCTTTATCTGGAATCGAATGAACAACATTTTATGGGTCCACCCTTCTTCATTCATTTGCCAGTTGGCTTGTTTGCCATGGAAATTGGGTGTCGGACAACGCATATTAAATATGGTTTTATATGGCTAATAATGAAGGTTCCTATATATGTGTGTGTGTGTGTGTGTGTGTGTTTGTGAGTGTGTATACGTTGTGTATGCAATGTGTGTTGTGTGTGCTTAATTACATTGGACAGCGTGACGCCATTACTTGTGGTTGGTCAACTTAAGCCGCAATAAAGTGAGAAAGTGAGGCAAGCCAAAAAGAGAGAGAGAGAGAGAAAGAGAGAGCGAGCGAGAGAGAGAGAGAGAGAAAGTGTTCTGGGTAGGGCAGGCAAGTGGCAAAACTTTTACGCTTTAACTCAATTTTAGTTGATATAGTTTTTCACTTAGTTCTCCCCTTCACCTTGGGTCCTTCTCATTTCTTCTCACTCACTCTTTCTCTAAGTCTAATGCATTTTGCTTGTTCTACGTGGTTTTGATCACACTTTGTTTTCTTTTTTGCTTTTTTTTTGTGTGTGTTTGTGGTCAAAACTTTTCACTACTGACAATTGCCAAAGCCACAATGCATTTGCAACAATTTCTTGTATAGCTGGCTAATTGAATCTATATTAAGTCGAGGATAATCAAATTGGACAACCTTGACTTGATTTTTAGTCAACTCAAACTCTCTCTTGCAAAAATTAAAAGAATATGACAAAAGCAGCTCTAGCCACAAAAACAAAAAAAAAAAAAAACAAACAACAAAAAATATTAAGACCAAAAAGAGTCATGTAAACTTTTGTAATAAAATGCCAACACACATACCAACACACACACACTCACATACACTATACATAGACACAACACGTAAACTTCATACACATAAACTGACCCCCTTCTTAGCCCGCAAAACTTTTTGCAGTTAGTGAGCTGTCTGCCGCACACACAAACACATAAAATTGTTATAAATACCCTCTAAAAAAAAAGGTATATTAAGTGTAAACTAAGAGAATGAAGAAGTCTCGTCGATTATACAACGTAAATTTTGTCGTACGGATAAGGATCTGAAAAAAGATGATGCGGTTTCAGAGGGTAACATTTTTGCATAGCTTCCTTTTTAACCTTTGCTCAAAATTATCATTTCTTAGATCACAAAGAAGGACAATATACTCGGAGACTAGTTAACATTTGGTTTGTTTTAAGCTTTTAATCGAAAGATGATCGATTTATAGCTAAAAATAGCCTTTTTACCGCTAAAAGTGTTGTGAAATTTGCTATTTATTGTTTGGGCTTAGTTAACTGCTTTGGGCAATGCATTTGGTTTGAATTAAAAAGGCTTTTAATCGAAAGGTGATCGATTTATAGCTAAAAACAGCTTATTTACCGCTAAAAGTGTTGTGAAATTTAAAATAAATGTTGAGAAATGTGATTCATTTTGGCATATTGTGCTAATGTCTTATTAAAAATGATAAACAAAAAAGATTATTATAATTTTTTTATTAATGCCTTATTTTGCTTTGGGAAACACATTTTTCAGTCAATAAATTAAGCTTTTGCCAACACTAAGGTTTGAAATCAAATTATTTGCATTTTTCAACACTATAATTTTCAAAAATTAAACTAAACATTTATTAAAAAGTGTTTACGTTTAAGAGAGTTTTCACGTAATTCAATCTAATATTAAATTGAATGTGTCATAAACTGAATATCGTAGAAATTCCCTTAAAAGTCAGTTTACTATATTGTAATAAAAGGAAAGAGTAATACAATTTTCGCCATGTCGCCTCATGCAAATTAAAATTCGTCCTGCTTTTGCTTTGGTAGTTTATTTTTTTCTTTCACTTTTTTTTGCGGTCTAGATGAGAGCTAGTGAAATTATGCAGGTTCTTGTTGTTGTTGTTGTTGCTGTTGCTGTTGCTGCCATTTACTGGCTTGTTTTCCAAAATTGTTATTTTATTTTTATGTTTTTGTTTTCGTTTTTGTTATTTTCCCAATTTTGCTGACAATTTTTGCTTAGCTATGCTGTAAAACATTTGGCAATTTCTCTCCCTCTGTGTGTGTGTGTGTGTGAGTTTGTGTGTGAAAATATGAAAAAAGATTTTACCTCAATGTTAACTAAATTGTGCTCAAAGCTAAAACTCATATAATTTTTCTATGAGTTGTGGTCATAGAGAGAAAAAATTTAAATAGAAAACACAAATATGATTTGAGGAATAAATTTGCATAGAATAATTAAAGAAATTCCAGCTTATGGATTGAAGAAAGAAAAAAAAAATATTGTCAATGATTTTGTTATTTATTTGGTAGCCACTGGAATTATCTCATTAAATGCCTACATAATATCTGCAATTTCCGCTTCATTGATATTTATTGCAATGAGCGAAATTTATCCACCTTAATTCCACAATCAATTTCACTTACAAGCCATAATTGTTTGTTGTTGTGCAAAAAAAAAAAAAAAGGAGTTGCAAGCGAAGGACCTTTGCCCTACATAGCCGGAATGAAAATCACTTAAATGTTGTCGCAATTGTTGTTCTTGTGTACGCTGCGTGTGTGTGTGTGTGTGTGTGTGCAAGTAATAAAAATAAGACCAAACTGGATCGAATCAAGTACAATTAAACGAGAACCTTTTGTTGCTCTTGCTTGACGCTGATTGAAATGCCCAAAGCAAACACAGAGTACAATTGCGAAAATAATAATAAAACAGTGTGTATGTCTGTCTCTCTCTCTGTGTGTCCACATGTGGGTGTGATTTTTAATTAAAAATAAAAGAAAAATATCTATAAAAAAAAAAAAACAACAGAAATAACCAAATTCTCACATAAATATTTGTTTCAATTATTCAAGCAGAAGCTACTCGCACCAGCATTAAGAAGTTTATAAACAATATTTTTTTCTGTAGTTTTTTCATAGCATACATTTGGGATGGGGGGGGACGAAAATTACTAATTGAATTTGATTTTCTTTAAATAAAATGTAATTAAATGAAATATATGGTATTTTAAGCATATCTCTTACTCAATTTACCCTGAATGCAATTTGGTTATGTTCTAAGCCGATTACAAATACAACCATTGTGTGAGTCAACCTGAATGGCTAGAAGTTTGCAACTGTGTAGGTGTGTGTGTGTGTGAATGAGCTTTTCAACTAACTGTATGTGTATGTGGGTATTGCAGCAACAGCTTTGGTTAAATGGAGCATAAGGTTCTATACTTTATTTAGATTTATGTTGCCCACGAATTAATTATCTGACTTTTCAAAACTAATTGCCACTTCCTTTTTGTACGGCAAATTGGGAGAAAGAAGAAAGCAAAAAACAACAAAAAAAAAAAAAAAAGTTCTCACTTCCGATTCTCTTGGCTGATTTGCTTATTATAACTTTTCTTTTATACCCTTTACCAAATGCATTCCTTGGGGTATATAAAAATTTCAGAAATTTATAGAATATTTCCCTGACATGATGAAAGATCTCAGAAGATTTTAAGCTAAGATCCACATTGTTGGCTTACACTTTAAAGTCGGCTAAAAATAACCAATTTTCAATCTTTTATAACACACAAAATGAAAGAATTATTTAAAATTCAAAGCAACATCCATTGGTTAATGGTTTCTAAAGAAGAGGTTAGAATAGTGGTCATTGGACTACCAGCTGGAAGCAGTTTCTCTTAACTGAAACTCCTCGTAGTTATGTAATCCATGAAGCTTCAAAATTAACTTCTGGAGTAGACTTAAAGCACATCATACAATGCTTGACTTTATTGTTGACATTTTGTTTCTAAGAACTCTTGACACTTGAACTGAATGATGAAAACTTTTGACAATTCCCCATTCCCAAGCAGTTTCTGTCTACCTTTTTCTGTTTTTGGCATCGAGAAGGACAACAAGTTTTGTGAGTAATTAAAAATTTACATCATTTACCTGTAAGGGGGAAAGTTTTTTAATACAAAAACTTACATAACTGTTTGAAAACTAACCACCAGAAAAAGCTATCTAAAAGCATTGCCAATATCAAGTTAGTAACTCCCATCTAACCAAGAGACAGAGAGTTGGATAGAGAGAGGGAGACAGAGAGAGAGAGAGAGAGAGAGTGAGGGCGAGAAAGACATAGAGAGTAAGGTAACTGCTGCATTTTGTTGCTTGCCCCACAAATTGTAGTTATGTAAAAAGTTTTGCACTCCTAAGTGTTATCCCTGTTGCCGTTGCCCCTCACTCATCTCCTTTTGGCCATCCCATTTCTCCATTCGCCCGTCTCAAGTGCCTTAGCTTAGCCTGGCCCGCACTGCCTTGGCCATGGTAGTAGTAGTATTACGTATAATTTCTCATTAATTTCTGCCAGGTCTGCGCTTTTTGAGTGCAAACCTCGTCACGAATTCTAAATAATAAAAAAAAAGTAACCGTTTAAACATCATCTCATCAAAAAACAATTAAAAACGCAAAGCAGAAAAAAAAAACGGCAGCAGCAACAAAAATTTAATTTATGGCCAAAACTTTGGCACACCAACAAACAGAGTGAGAGATAAAGAGAGAGAGAGCGAGAGAGAATCTCTAATCAGTAAAAGTAAAAAACAAAAATTGCCAAAGAGAAAGAAAGAGCAACGGAAAAAGAGACTCCAGAGGCCTGAAGGCAAATGCCAAAAATGTTTCAGAACTGAAAGTAAACGGAAACTTTGTGATTTTCTTGATATATGTATATATGTGTAGGCAAATGATTTGCGTTAGATAATTATTAAATATTGATTCGATTGATTATCAATTAAAGAGCCATAAAAATCGATTAGATTTCTTTCCAATTGCCTTACATTTAATCATATAATATAATTTATTAGAGTGGTTAGTCTACACTTTCTATTAGACTGAAGTAAAATTGAATCTACACACAAAATATAAATGATATTTTTGTCCCCCACAACTTTTGTCATTTCCCCTTCAAGCTAAACATTTCCCTTTTAGCCAGCAAACAGTAAATTGAACTAAGGAAGTTAGCAGAGCAAAGCCAAAGAAAATAACAAGAAGCTAAATGCGGCGAGGGAGGTGAAGAGAGCACAGACGGAGTAGAGGAAACGGAAATAAAGTAGAAAAATACATTTTAGGCAGTCATTAGCAGGATTTTCTCTAGACTCTCCCATCCGGTCTTATCTCTCTCTCTCTCTCTATCTATCTCTTCTGTTTGTGTCGTGTTTCCTTTTTTAGTCTTTATTTTTTCTGTTGGTTGGTTCCTTCTTTCAATCAATGTGAGTTGCAAATTAACTAAAGCCAAAAGGTACTTGCTGAGGGTACACACATTCTGCTTCAATGGAAATGAGACGTAAATGTCGATTAGCAAATAGTGATTTCATTAGCAGGATATAAGAGAGAGAGAGAGAAGAGAAATTCTTGAGAGCGTGAGAAGAAATGACTAAACCATTTTTCACTTTTGCCTTATTGCATTTTCTTTTACAATCAAATCAAATTTCATTTTATTTATTTTATTTCGTTTGGCTTTTGTTCAAATTTTGTATGTACATGAGCTTATGCATGTACATTTTATGTTGAGTTAATCTCATTTTGGCATAATTGAAACTTTAAGAGGATTTCATTCCCCTTACCAACCGACCACATAAGGTGAAATTCCTCTTGTTCAAGCATTCCTAAAGGAATCTACCTGACAGGTCAGGACACCCACATCCACACACACAGACACACACACACACACACAGACACCCGCACACACACTCTGGAAAAAATGTCAGCAGTTATTTTTGAACTTTAACTCAGCAAAACTCTCTTTGAGTCTGCGCAAAGAGCAGAAAAAGTATCATCAAGAGGCTTTTGTGTCTAATCAGTAGGAAAGAAAGAAAGACAATGAACTCAGATTTGAATTTCAACTCACGTTTTGTCTGACAGTTTAAATATCCAACTAAACATATTGGGGGAGGGGGGGTACAAATATTTAAATTATCAAGCAATTGCCGACAGTCTAAAAAGACTCAAAAAAGGGGGCACACAGTTAAGGGTACTCAATCTATTTATGAGGGGCAATCGTATAAATTTGGTCAAGAGTCGCCAAGTCATAAACTTTCTAGCTAAACCACCCAGTTAGGGGCATGATATTAAGTTAACAAGTTCAGTCTAGCATAAATTTTAATTTCAATTCCATTCAATCTTCAAGAAAATCTTCAACAGATATCAAGCAATATTTACTAAAGTAAAATTGAATATCTGTGACTCTAAAATTGAAATTTCAAATTTCTCATACATAGACTCATGCATAGTTCACATATAACTGAAAAAGTACACTCAAGTATTTGATAACAGCAAAAGGTAAAAGGGAAGGGGGTGAAAAAAGGTCACTTCACTTGTCAAAGCTTTTCAACATCAAAAGGTAAAAGAAGCCTAGAAAAAAAAAAAGGTTTAGCAAAAATATAGCAAGAGAAATGTTGCAAAGTATGTGCACGACGTGGCTAATAAACTGTTGGGGCACAACTTGAGCGAAAAAGGAAAAAAGGAGTGGAAAGGAATGGAAAACCTAAAGTAAAAGGATAGCTAAAAGCGGCAGTTTACCTTTAAGACACACACACACACACAGAAGCAGCTCGGTAAGCCGTTAGGCATTTATAATTAAAAATGCTAAAAAAGAACACACAAAAATATAAGAGAAAAGGGAGAAATGGCAAGCAAAAACAGCAGAAGACTAGCGCAAAAGTAAAAAAAAAAAAAACCTTAAATAACATTTTACTTAAGGGTCTCTCAGACTGACTTTGCCAACGTGCCGCACATTTTTTGTGTCGTCGCCGTTGCCGTTGCCGTCGCAGTGGCAATGGCAGTGGCAGTTGTCTCAGGCGGCAGACAGAAGTCAAACAATAAAAGGAGACAACAATAATTTCTACCATAACATGACAAATTGTTAGCCAAGACAACAGCAAAAACGACAACAACAACAACAACATCAAAAAGAGGAGGCATAACAAACAGCAAACCAAAAAAAAAAAAACTGCTGCATACTTTCGTGCGGGGGCAAAAAGTTAAGTTCCGAGAAAATTGCTTACAAAAAAAAAAATAAATAAATAAACGAAAATACAAAATTTGGTCTAAAGTTTGTATAATTTTTTTTTGCATGGTAAAGTCAAATTTAAGTGCATGCTTAGCAAAAATTTGCAATGCTTTAGTTGATACTCACATAATTTCTAGTTTTTCATCGTTCATATAAATCAATTTTAATGCTTTGGGAACGCCTTCTCGGCCCTCCCCCGACTCAGAGGGTGAAATATGTAGATGAAAGAAAGCGCAAAGGAAAATTGCAAGAATATTCATGATTTATGTGGCAAGACAAATCAATTTTTATCCATAAGCATTTTCATGCAAATTGAGCACAAAAAAATAAAATATAAATTGTGAAAAACTATTTAGTAATCGGAAAAAATTATACTCAATTCCCAGCTAAAGCTAAAATTAAAGATTTGATTAATGAAGTATATGTTTAGACTGCTATAAAGCTTGCACTGCCAAGGACTTTGGGTTTTCGAAAACAGGCGAAAAATGTTGGCGAATTTGAAACTTAGAACAACCCCAAATGGAAAGCTTGTTCTGTACATTAGTTTTTCAAATAATTTTGTTAAATCTATGCTTTGCATCGTACATGGCGTTTTTTTTTTACAATTGCTATGGAATATATATTTAAATATATTGATTGTTGAAATATATCAAAACATACTTTAAAGCTTAATTAAATGTGAAATGTAAATATTAATTACTACTTTAGATTGTTAAGCAAAATAAACAATTTATTTCACGATGACTCCCTTAAAGTATATGTCTCAGCTTACCTAAAAGTGTTTTTCCTTTGAAAAACTTACACCCCAACACTAAACATTTTAAATTCCCAGCAATATTTTGACTATAATTAAAATGCTTTTGTGTTGGGGGTTAACAAATCCTTTTGGCTAAACATTTGTTTTGGTTAGAAGGAAAGAAAAATCACTTTCGTTGCTTTTTAGGGGCTTTGATTTCAAAGCTTTGCCTTTGTCCCCATGTTTGCTTGGGCCCCATGTCCACTATGGACTAAAGTCTCTCTAAGCCTTTTCAAGCTGACCAACAGCTGAGCAACTGAAACAGCAGCAGAATGATATCCCATTCCCCAACCCAACCCAACCCCTCTTCCCATTCACTTGCCAGCCTTATTGAGTGTGAGTGTGTTTATTTTTCTTTTCTTTACCACAATTTTCACCCCTCTCTCGCCACACTTGTAAGTGGCTTTTCACGCAGAAAAATAAAAAACATTTTCGGTATGGTGCAATAAAACATAATGAAAGTGTAAAGCTTTACTCAGCTCTCTAAGCGTGGACGGAGCGTGAGGAGGGGACAACAAAGATGAAGAAGAAGCGGGTCAATTGCCAACTCTTGAGTGCCACAAAAATGCACATAAATGTGATAGATGACCCAACCAGAGAAGCGACAGAAAGCGCCAGAACTGAGCACTGCAGTTGAAGTTGTTGCAAGTGAAGTTTTAATGCGACGGCAATCACAACATACAAGAACATAAATTTTCTTGAAAAATAGTTGACCCCAGTCCACTTTTCATCTATGTATCTATCTCTCTCTCTCTGTCGCTCTCTCCACTTTTGTATCTGCTTCTCTGTCTTGTTGAGTAAAATTCTGTACATTTAATTATGAACATGCCACACATTTGCGGTGACTGTAAGAGGTTTATGAAATGAGCCACAAACAAACAAATCCTGTACAGTTAAAACCTCATGAAAAGTACATCAAAAATGTGAGACAGAATGAGGAACAGAATGGCTCCATTGTCATTTTTAGGGTCAGCAATTTTACAAAAATTCGCAGTACCAAAAAAAAAAAAACAATATAAATATATAAAAAAAATAAATAAATAAAATGTCAACTTTTATGACGCACACAGCAGCAGCAGCCAAGAGAGGAGACAGCCAAAGGGGAACAGGACAAGGCAGAGAGATGCCAACCTTTTAATGGCCCTGCATATATCAAAGTAAGTACCAAAAAAAAATTAAAAAAAAAAAATAAAATAAAAAAATGTACTGCAAAAGGTAAGAAAAACCAATCGGCAGAACATTTTTCATGCCACAGACAGCCGCATCCTCTCACTCACACATCTCACACCCCACCCCACCTCAGAAAGCCCTTTTCCCTCAATTTTTGCACTACTCTAAGGAGTAATCGATAATTCTTTTGTTCATTAAGAAGTTTATAAATCACACGAAGAAAGAAACGAGAAAAGAAGAAAGAGACCAAAGAACAGGAGAATGTGAAAAAGAATTTCATAGTTTTCCTTTTTACCAAATTGCAACTCAATGAGTTAGACAAGAGACTGAGAAAGCGAGAGAGAGAGAGAGAGAGAGCGAGAGGTGACTAAAGCTAAAGTAAAAGTGTGGAAGAGGATTTTCTCACACACACACACCTTACACCTTTGTATGTTGGCACTTTATGCCTCACTTATTCTCACTTTGTAAATGTAGTGGCAAAAAGCTCATTGCGAAATGATTTAAAAGAAAACTCAAAAGAGCTGCAAATAAAAGGTGTCAATTGAAAATAATCCTTTATACTAAGACCCTTTTCGTTTTAGTAGAATAGAGTCAAATATTTATTGACTTTGAGAGGAAAACATTGAAGAGAGAAAAATCACAATTGACATAGATAGCTACAATTGAGTTCACAGAGTTACAAATGTTTAATTGCTACTTAAATTGACATTTCTGCTAATGATTAAGGACAACTTTTTGTAGTTCAGTGAATTGAACTTTTTCTTAGGATGTACTCAAAACAATTTTGATTTGTGGTTAAAACCCAATCAAATGGTCAATCAGTCACAAAGACTCCGTCTGATATGTTGCCACATTTCAATCACTTCAACATTCAATTTACAACAATGTCAAGTATAAGAAAAGAAAGAATTCAAAAGCAATTAACTTTATTATTCCATTTACCAATTGCTCCATTTCCCTTTTTTTTTTTTGAATGCGTCTTTTATAGGAATAGAAAATGTCCAATAAAACAAAATTTAAATAAAGGTATTAAAGCTTCCTTAATGGACACCTCTATTGAGCGGTCACAACTCGATGGTTGTGATTAAAATTTTTTAACACACTAATTTAATAGATTTTAAAGTTGTTTTCCAAAAAATAAAAAGAACTTTTTTTTTTATCAAATCTCATTTAAAAAAAAAATACTGAATATATGTTTCGAAATGAATTACCCGTTTTTCATTAATCAATTCTCTTAAATCTGCAATTTATCGTATGCATAAATGTGAAAAAAATGTGTAGAAAATTAGAAAAATAAACAATTATATCAATCAGAGTCAGACACAGTGAGGAAAAGGGAGGGAGAAGGAAAATTGGGGCATAAAAAATCGATTTAACCAAAACTGACAAGTCAGACAAAAAGCAGCAACAGCATCATCATCATCATTATCATTATCAGCAGCAGCAGCAGGAGCAGGAGCAGCAGCAATTAGATTGCTTCTGAAGCCCCGAAATGTATGCTAATATAAATTTGCATAATCAGTTTTGTTTTATAAATTGCAATTCGACTAAATGAAACACTAAAATCGTGTCAAATCCAAACGATTAACACTTAAAACGATTTTGGCCTAAATGTTTGGCAACACAATCAAGTGGGAAAAGTGTTCGTTTATACATATATGAATGAAACTTCTATCAACTTTCACCTTTTTGCTTATCTCCTTATTCTGGCAGGCAGAGCAAAAGGAAGTGAGGAAAATTGCATTTGCACAGCGGCACTGAGAGAAAGTAATTTATAATTGTCAACTTTTTGAAATGCAATTAGCAATTACTAATGGGGCCAATTAACAACATTATGGCCTTGGCCCGACAAGCGACAGAGTCAGAGACAAAGACAAAGTGATATAGTGGTGGAAGATGGGCAAAACAAAAAAGGACATGTCAAGGCTAAACACGGACAGCAGCAAAAGGTCTCTTTGCAGACATTCAACTTTTCCTTTGGCGTATGTATGTATAATATTTTTGTATAACTTTTTAATTAACACTCTGTGTATCAGAATTTATTTCATATTTTCTCATTCTCCGTCTCCGTCTACATCTCCATCTTTTATCTCCGTCTCACTGTCTCTGTGTCTCTTTTTAGCCTTCTCTCTGTAGGCTTTAAACTTTTTAATTAAATATTTTGTTGCTTCTGCTGATGTTGGCAAAGTTTTTGTTAAAATAATTAAAATATATGTATGTATGTATATCGGTGTATATGCGAGAATGTATTTATATCACAATTAGAGGATGCCGCCTCGAGCACTGGTGCTCGGCTTTAGGCCAAAACGAATGTCATAGCTATATACACACACAGATAGAATTTCCCAGTCACTCGCCAGCAGCCACAAACCGTTTTCATACTGTGGCCAAAAGGCGTGTTTATTGAGCATGTTCTGTGTGCATGGGCATTTGCAAGTATGCATCACCCACACGCACACCCACACCCACACCCACACATCTTGCGCATCAAAATTTGTGGTCATAATCGCTGTTCACTTCTCTTGGCCAACCATTCATGCGTCTAACCATTTGGCATTTCGGCCGCTATAATTACAAATCAATGCGAGGACTCTAAACTCGTAAATCTTTCCTCATAATCTGAATGTTCATTGTTTCATCATGCCTTTCAAGCATTAAGAGGGTCTAAGACCATGCCTAAACGGAGTCAAAGGTTGTTACTTAAGACGATTTGGAATATACATAAGCGTAAAACTATTTTGTATACAAAAGGCCCTGATGCAATGCGACTTGGCTTTGACTGGACAACTTGAATTTTCTATAACTTCGTCAACTTGTATCCTCGACGACAGCCCAAATTGACTACAGTGACTTGACTTATAGAGTTCCCCTTTTTTGCCTGTTTTTTCTTGCATCAACGGATTCTGCCCCTATTTCAGATCAACCCTGCCTCATCTGCTCGCGCGTAGTGTGACCGTTCACTTTGCATACCTAAATCAAAACAATCATGGATCAAAATGCAATCAAAGTTTAGAGATCACATTTGAATTGGTACTTTATTTACGTATCAATAATCAATAATTTGTATGCCAATATGTGCGTTTATAAGTATTGACTATACTCTGATTCTCAAAGGACACAATCAATAGTTGTCTTTTTTGTTATTTTTTTTGTTTTATAAACAATAACTTCGATATTTCAAGTCCACAGTTTTTTATTCGGTTTTTAAGTTTGGCTGATCTCAACTGATTTGATTTGTCAACTTTTTGATTTGAAGTAATTTAATGATTGTCATTTAAAAACCGTGTGAATTATTATACTGAAATTAATTATGCGTATAAATAATGGACAAATGGCGAATGACAGACACAGAGACTGACACTATGAGCGTCTGCGTGTGTGTGTGTGTGTGTGTGTGTGTGTATGTTTGTGTGCTCATTAAAATGAAATTTGTTTTCGGCCTTCGGTTGTTAAAAGTGGCAAGTGGCACTTGGCTTAAATGCCAACAGACTGCAGCAGACCGCCCAAACCCCCCCTTATCACGCCCTTCTTTTTTCCCCTCTCGCTGAGTGAGTCCACTGACTGTGTTGTAGCCCTGTCACTGTCACATAATTTTGCACTTTGGGTCGACCAACCACAAGCACTCGAGCATTTTGGTTAAATGTCAAACACACACACATACTCACACTCACGCACACACGCACACACATATATATGCATAACAAATATCTCTGTTTTTTTTCCCGGTTTTTTTTTTTTTTTTTGTCCGTAGCACAGTTTTTTGCATGCAGGAAGAGAGAAGAGTGCAAAAATCCGAGAGAGAAAAACTGCAGAAAAAGTTAAAATAATATTATGCAGAGTGTTCGCGTGCACCAGCAGCCAACTCATAGTTTTATTTTGGTTTCAAATTGTTGAGCTTGTTGTGAGACAAATCCTCTCCTCTGCCCCTAAACCGACCACATCTCCGAGGAATAACAATGTAATGCAAATAAATATACGCACACTTGCGTTTATATGCTTTATATGTACAAAATGTTATTTCAAATTGAATTCCAGTTACAAGTTACACAATGAAAATAACTTGGAAAATAATGGGACAAAAAAATACATCATGTGAAAGTTGCAGAGAAAGTTAGTGCAAAAAAAACACTAAAGAGACAAGCATTTAATCAAATATTGAGATTAGTAATCAAATAACATTCAATTGTGATGTTTACAAAATAAAAACCATGAAATGAAACTTAATTTTTAATAAAAATAACAATTTTCTATTTGATAAAATAAAAACTAAGCTTCTATAACATAATTGTAAGAAAAGAAATCAAAAATATATATCAAAAGCTAAATAAATTGCAATTAAAATGAAATTAAGTTGCCTAAAAGTATGCAATATTTTTCTACACACCGCAAATTTGCCCAGATTTGCTCCTAGCAGGGCAAACGCCATAACTTAAAGCGAAATTTTCTCAACTTTAATGAAAGATGAATTAATTGAGAAAATTTCATTTGAAAGCATTTTACGATGGAATTTTCAACAAAATTAACAATACAAATCAAACATCTGCCATATTATTGTGAGGTCAGAAATCAGATACATTGATTTAAGTCGCCCAAGAATGTGCCACAGTATTATGACAAAAACATCTCGACAGACATCGGCACACGCAGAGATATCGTATTTGAGCCTTTGATAATAAAACTTAATTAGGATAAAATGATGTCAAAGTTGAAGAAATTCCATTGTATTACCATAATTGACTATATTGGAATATTTGTTTGTTTAATTTATTGATAGAGATTTTGTGAAAACCAACAATCCAAATAACCAACTAACCAAACGGCTAACCAAACGACCGGCCAAACGACTGGTCAATCGTTCAACCAAATAAACCGAAAAACCCAATCAGGCAGTGGCAATCAATTGCAACAAATAGCTAGATAAAAAACAGAAACAACAACAACAACAAGTTGAAAACTTTTTGACAAAATTCGAAAGCCATTAATTTCTAGTAAATTATCTAACATATTTGTTGGTTGTTCATTAAATTGCATTTCAATTGCATAACTTAGCTTCCAGTTTCCTGCCCCTTTCATTCTCATTTCTGCCCTCTCTTTGCTGTTGCAATCGCCGTAATCGAGAGTCGAGAGCCCTAATCACTGGCCCATGTTTTGTGGTCTCACAAGTATTTCCATTCATTCATATATTTGTGTTCGTGTTTGTGTGTGTGTGCCTGTTTGTGTGTGTCTGTGTGTGTGTTGGTGAAATTTACGTTTTACATAATAAATCACGTAATGTTTCGAAAATGCTGTCATGTTGAGCTTGGTGAAAAGGACGTACATGCGGCCAGGGGAGTGAGGGTGGGGGGGGGAGAGACTGGGGGGGGAAAGCATTAAAGACAGCTTGGTGTTGTCTTGCATGAAATTTAAATGAAATTGTCAGCTTGCAAATGTGTAACATGTGGTCAGGCCACAAATTACCAAGCTATACAATAGGCTGACATACACACACACACACACTCACACACACATACGCACACGCGGTCACACACACACACACGCACACAAAGACACGAAAATTATTTTGAACATGTCATGTTAAAATTTTGCACTTTATCTCTATCTATCATTTCTGAGATTTGCTTTTTGGTTTGTACCAAATATTGTTTATGTCTCTGCATACATTTTCATATTTCTACTTTAAATATTCATCTTCATTTCCACTGCTCCCTCTTCTTCTTCTTCTTCTGTTTATTCATTTGCTCCTTTGTCTCCACATCCTGTCGCTGCTGTTGCTGCCGCTGCTGCTAATTAAGCAGTTCAACGCCTTAACCCATAATTACTCAAAGAGTATAGAAAAAGATAAAGCACGAAACCAAAACTCTTGGAAAATATACAGAAGCAGCAGAAGCAGCTCCCCTCTCGCGCCCACTTTTACTAATTTTACCAATGCCCCACCTAACGCCTCCCCCGCCTCATCCTTCCATTTGACTCCCACTTCGCTGCGCTCCTGCTCCGTTCCTTTACAACCTTCTCTTCTTCTTCTTCTCAATGGCCATGTAATTAAACTTTGATTACGGTACTTAGCCAGAGCACTAAGCATTCTTTTTTTTTTTTACAACTTCTGCATTGAGAGGAAAAAAGTAAACTGCGGGGCGACAGGGTAGAGCGGGTGGGGCGCAAGAAAAAAATGTAAGAAAATGGTTTTCCGCATTGATGCGACGAAAGTTCTTCATTTAAGGGGAGACGGGGGGGCGGGAAAGGGAGACGGAGAGGTGCCACAGCTAATGACAACGTGAGAGTCTGAAAGAGTACCCAGGCATCATTTAAGTTGAGTGTTTTTTTTTTGCGGGCTATTGACTAAAAAACCAAAAAAACGAAAATTCATAGCCTACTTTAGAGAGCCAAATGAATCCTTTGTTTAGCTTAAAGCGAACTTAATATTAATGATGGGAAAAAAATACAATAACAAAGTGAAAAGTGAAAAACAAAATCGACAAAAAAGAAGACGAAAAACCAAGTTACTGAAACAGAAATGGCAAACGAAACCAATGAAGTAGAAAACAGACTTAGAAAAAATCAAAAATAAAGTGATTGAACAAAAAGATGGAAAGTAAATGAAACAAAAGAAATTTGAGGTTTAAGAACAAAAAAAAACGTCAACAAAAATCAATAAAATATAAGGTAACAGAACTCAGTATAACAAAATTCACATTGAATGTGGTTTTTGATTGGTTTGGTGACCCCGATGCAAAGAAATGTAATATAATTTTGTTCTATGATAAATGTTTTACCCTGTACGCCCAATTTAATTCTGTGAAATGATAAACTTAAGGTAGTTCTATATACATTTCATGGTAGAACTCAAATTAAGGTCTTTGGTGACCCCGACGAGGTAAATAATTTCATTCAAAACCCATTTCCCTATGTCATCACATTTTCTATTTCTGTTTTATTACTTTGGTTGTCAGGAAGTACATTAAATTATTGATATACCATTAATCCAATTTTCATCTAAGACATTTCTTAACGGTTTAAAATTGTTTTTTTTTATTGAAGTAAAATCGTTTAACTGTCTGATTGTTCACTTTTATAGCCCTTTCCCTGGATTTGCTGCTGCTGCTATATTTGCAATTATATTTATGACAATTGGTATTTATATGTATGATGTGTTATTGTTCTTGTTGTTGTTGTTTTTTTTTTTCTTTTCTTGTTTGTTTTTTATAAGATTTCTTACGTTTAGTATGGCATATGAAAACATTTATCATGCTTTGCCGAATTGCCGAAGAGACAAACACATAAATACGCTCCACATGCACACACACACACACACACACACACACATATATATGCGAATATTTTTTTATATGTGTGTGCGTACTTCTAAAGGTCCTGCAAAGAAAAGGAATATCATCATTTGTGTTGGTTGGTTGCCTGGGCCATCGGAGGCTAAAGTAAGCCCACAAGCCATATAATGTGCCATAAATATTAAAACGTTTTGACTTTACGCGCAGAGCGTTGTCGTTTGCCGTCTTCTGCTTCTTCTTCTTCTTCATTTTCATCTTCTTCTTGGCAATGCCCAAGGCCCAGGCTTACCAGTCTGCCTGAAATTGAGGCTGAGGCTACGGCTACGGCTACGGCTAAGGCTAAGGCGCGTCGCATCCTGCCCTAGCAAATTATTTGCATTTTTTATACGCCACAGAAGAGAGAGTCACGGAGGGGAAAGAGAAAGAGAGAATGAGCCCAGAGACACAGAAAAAAAAAAAAAAGAAAAGCGCGTTGCTTGCTGCCTGCTGCCGCTGCTGCTTTTTTGAGCATAAAATGTAAAGTGCAAAAGAAAACTCAACGTTCGTTGTCGGCATCAGATCGGAAATCTTATAAAAAATTTATTTTTATATATATGTATATGTATATAAGCAACGAAGCGAAGCTATCAACGGCGGGCTTAGTGTTGTCACACACCGCGCTATAGCCAGCCAAGCAGTCAGGCAAATTGTGGCCGGATAAGAAGGATAAGTTCGCCCAAGGACTGAACAACAACAACAACAGAAAGTATCAAGAATACGGCAAAGCCAGAGCAACCACAAAATGAGCAACTGCTGGCTCCCTTCCCTCCAGACTCATACCCATACCTCAGCATAATACGGCGCCAATTGAATAAAACACAATAAATCGCATTTATTTTGCAATAATTTCATATTGATTTACAATGAAAAATTCTTGCTTAAAAGAAGATGCCAAACTGGCAAAAAGAACTCCAAACTACAAGCAAAAGCAGAAGCAGCAGAAGCAGATGATGATGCCAAAAGACAAATTTGGAAAGTTAACTAACTGACCAACCGAGCGACCTAAGGACCCCACAACCGCCTTGTCATGCACATGAGCAGATAATGTGGTTAAACATTGAAGTAGCTCAGACACAGATAATACGAGTCTATTGTGGCTGCAAAGTGCACTTGAGAGGAGACCGAGACAAGACCAAAAAGGCTACAAATTGAGTGGCCCGACAATAACTAAAATTTGAGTACAATAGAAAATGTCAACCAAAATTTTGTATTTCATTTCAAGTTCGAATGCAAAAATATAAGCCAAAAATTTAAGCGTTTGCCGCGCGCTCCAATTTTGAAAATATAATCAAATAGTTCCTTGCTTATAGAAAGGCTTCCCATTTTATTTTTATTTTTTTTTTTTTTTTGGTAATTAAAGGTTGGCAGGCAAAGCAATTTGAGAATTTAATTTAGAATTCTGTTTAATGATTGCTTAATTGTCCATAGACAGACAAAAAAAATATTCTCTATATATAATTCTCGTATAATTATGCCAACGAATGAAAATATCTAATGGAAATCAAATCAATGTTATCCACAAAGAGCCAGAATAGGCGAAAATATGTGAAATATTTGCTAGTCAGCTTTTAATTAGCAGCAGCAGCAACGGCAGACATAACCAAACGGGAACTCATTTTCAAAATTTTCATACCACACTCACTCAGTCTCTCTCTCTCTCTCTCTCTCTCGCACACATTCTCTTTCTCTTTAGTTCACTCTGGAAACGAAAAATGGATATGCACAAATATTTGCATATTTCAGTGCACACATCAAAAACATTTGCACTACTAGAAACGAATGCTAAATGCTGGGGAGGTGTGTGTGTATGTGTGCGGGGTGAGCGGGGATGTGAGAGAGGTTTTCTGGGTGCAACGATAAACTCCTCCACATGTTAACCAAGTTTACAGTTACAGTTTATGTGGAGGCTCTGCCGCTGCTGTTGCTTTTATTATCGACAAAAATGGCATCAGAAATTGGTTCAAACTAAACTAAAAACCAAGCCAAACACAAAAGCCAAGCGGAAACTTGATGGAGCGTCGGCCATTTTTCGTTATCGTTCGCCATTTTGAATGAGCAAATGTGTATTGGTGTGTGTATTGGTGTGTGTGTGTGTGTGTGCGGCTTCATTCAACGGAAGTGATACATTTTGTTGTACGTATATATATCTAAAACAAGACTACAAATGGGGGGGAAAAAAAAAACGCACACACACACACATTGAATGAGAGACTGTGGCAAACAAGCGTAAGTGGAGTGACAGCGGAAACGGAAATACAGGCACACCCAGTCACACACACACGCACACTCACTTAGCCAACAACAAAAACAAATCAATTCAACAACAAATTAAAAATGAAGCGACTGTTGCATGTTACATGACATCTACAAAAACCAACAAATACATACATACATATACATATATACTAAATATATGTACATATATACATACATATGTATATAGAAAACGCATCTGGTAAATGGTAAATTTTGTATCCTTTCAACATTCCGCCTGACATTCTATGCGGCAAATGTCACGTAGCAAAGCGAACAGAAGAAAACAAAGAACAAAACGCAAACAAGAACTAGTTGAATCTTAAATCCTGTGGGACTGTACTTTACTCCTTTCCTCCCGACTTGCCCTCCTTGAAAGTTTACGACTTGCATTTTGTACGTTCAAAGATATTTAAGCTTTGATATTGAATTTTTGCATACTTATGACTTGACATTTTTATAAAAATTTATAGAATTTGCAATAAATAAAGCTTTGGAATATGCTAAATATATTTTCATTTAATTTGAGCTTACTGAGAATTTTGGATCATTTGAGAAGCTTTCAGAAATTCTATTAAATAACTTGGGTATAAGAGCAAGTGAAAATTCCAAAAATAATTTTGAGATTTATTAATTTTTGGGAATACTTCAAAAATCAACATATTATTTCTTACAATTTCAATAATTTAAGAACTTTAAGAACTTTTAATTCAATAGCCTTATTAGACAGAAGCTTTAACTTATCTGTTTATATACAAATTTTCAGAAATTTCAAGTCTTACTTACAATTCCCAACTAGTTCAAGCTGATTTGGTTGCGATTCTCAACTAGTTTAAAATGCCAATATTTGATATTTTTGGCGTCGTATTTCATTAGCTTCCATTTTGCCTCAAACAAACAATGAATTTCAAAATTTCATTGAATTTGTAATAAAGTAATTCCATTTATTAATTTTAGATCTCAGCATGATATTTTTTAATTATTTATCAATATTCAGTGAGAGCTTCTTTCGTTTCTTGGGCATTCTCATTCCCTCGACGACAGTGCATTTGCCAATTGAAAAGTTTAAAATCAATCCAATGTGAAGCCTACTATTGCCACCAAGGTACACACACACATATGCAAATATATGTATGTATGTATGTATGTATGTAGGTTACAATACGCATACGCAGTGTATGGTAACCAATAAAGTGCTCGAAACATTCGGCTTGGTATTTGACTTTTGTAGATGGAGACTCAGGCCTGTGGGTAGCGAGGTAGAGGGGGGCGGGTATGGCGAGTGGTATAGATGGAATAAAGTGCGGGGGAGTCTGTGGTGGCGGAGTTGCTGGATTGGTTAAGTCGGACAAAACTGTAATTGGCAGCTTTGGGGCATATGTGGGGAGCAAGGCGAAATGAACCACTACGGAGAGCAGGAGGAGGAGGAGGAGGAGCAGCAGCAGCAGTGGCAGGCCGTCCTGCTGATGGAAAATGCACAAAAGGCAACTCTGCCGAGCAACCTGATTCAATTGCCAATGTATGAGTGTCTCTCTCAGTGTGTTTGTGTTTGTGTGTGTGTGTGTGTGTGTGCATTTTGTTTGCTAGCGCTGTGAGTGAATTTTTGAGGTGAGCATAAAACGGTTGTAATCGAATATTGATTAAGTGCAGCTGCTGCCACAAAACTGCTACCAACTACTCCAAACATACACACATACATACACATACATACATATATAAAGTGCATACATATATAAAACTGACAGAAATCAGAGGCAAAGCAATGATATTGCAGTTAAACGTTGATAATGCTGGCCAAACGATTTCACTTCGCTGGGGCATTTTTTTTTTTTTTTTTTTGTGTTTTGGTCCGTTGGCTGTCTGCATTGTGAGTAGTTGGCAGGGCGGAAAATTGAAGCACTTGCTGCTGCTGCTGCAGGAGCAGGAGCCGGAGCAGATGCAGGACTTCGACCTGTGGGGCCTAGAGTGCTTTGTGCTTTGTGTTGCTGCAACACAACATTGAAAATGTAAGCGAAGTACCCCATTTCAACCCACTCCACCCCACAGAATCTAGAACCCTTGGCCCTCGGATGCCTTTATCCTTATATTTTCAGTTCTTCTCGGCGTTTTATTTTCTTTCTTTTTTGCTCGTTTTGGCAATGAGTTTTGATTGCTTTTTGGCTGGGCAACAGCATGAGTATTTTGGGTGCAGTGACCCCATTTCCGCTTGTTATCGATTTGATCGACCAGTCCCCCAACACCCATTCCAGTTACCGACCCTTCTCTCACATTTTGCTTGCTCGAGAAACCCTTCTGCTAGTTTTTTTTCTTGTCGTTCTCTTGTTAAGTTTATTCTTTCCTCTGGCAGCTCTGGCACTTGACAGCCAACCTCCTTTTTTTTGGGGGGGGGGGGGGGGGGGGGTATCAAAATGTAGGCAAAAATTAATTGATATTGTCAGCAGAAAAGATTCTTAAGCAATCAGCAAGCAACACAGCAGCAACAGGCATCAATTGAATGAATATAATCAAAGTTTAATTTATTTTAATTAAAACATTTCAACACTTTTCAGACGTAACAAATGGAAGCAATATTTGTGTTTTAAATTAAAACATTTTTAAATTTTTATCAAGGTTTCCAAAATCGATTGATCCAATACTCTAGCTTTCTTTTTTTTTTCAAGTCCGCAAGCATTCTGCTAATTGGCTATTAACATAATATTCTATATATATATATATATATATATATATTCATTCTAACGTTTTGTTTTCGAAATACAAGTCAACAAGTTTGTTTTCAATTCTTTTTATTGCATTTGCATCTCTTTTGTTTGCTTCGCTTATGCTTTCTCTTAACAAGTTTTGCCAAAAGTTGGCCATTCTTTTGTTTAGTTGATTGGTTTTAAGCCATTTGTCTTCAAGTTAACAACTAATATTAACCTAATTTAGCAAGGTCATTTATCTTGGTATTGTTGAAAGTTTTGGTCATAATTTCATGCAAGCTGACAGCTCTATTGGCATTTCGACATTTACTTGGCACTTGCAATTGTTGTTGAACTGCATATTTTGGCAGCTTAAATGCATATATATATCTATATATATATGTATATGTACATATGTGAACTTTTATCACAGTTTCATAAGATACTTTATATCAATTTGCTAGCGTTGATTAAAGGCGAGCAAACTTTGAGTGTGCATTCTGTAGATGGACTGAACTAATTCAATTGATTAGTAACCAACCACTTACTCAGGCATTCAGTCAGTCAGTCAGTCAGTCGGTCAGTCACTGGGCACTCTTGTGATTCACAATAGAATTTAGTGGCTCTTCAACAAGAGGGAGAGAGAAAGGCAGTGGAAGAGGGAGAGAGAGAGCAACCTTTTCTGGTTTGTATTCAATTTATTTTACTGGCATTTTTGCAAGCCATATTGTCGCTCTCAGAATTTTTGGCTACATAAATTTGCCACTTGAGCACGCAGAAATCAACAAAAATGAATTTGTTGTAAGGGAGGAAGAAGCACAATAACAACAACAAGTAGAAGAAGAAAAAACGTTAATAAAATATGCAACTGCAACTTGAAAATGAAGCAGCTGTTGCTGTTGCTGCTGCTGATGGCATTGACATCACAAGTGGTGGAGGCAACCGACGACCACCAGCACCACCAGCACCACCAAGAGGAGCAGCAACAGCAGAAGCAGCATCAGCTTCTCATCTTACTCATGGTTTTGCTTGAAGCCATCTCTGACTCTTGTGTCGTTTTGCGGCTTTCAAAACATTCAAAGCCACTTTTGCTCTTCTAATATTCACTTGTTCATCTTATATACAAGAAGTTAAATCAAGAACTTTTACTTGGCTCAAATTCTAAGTATTGAGGGGAAAAACTTCTACGTTTGTCGTGCTACTGATTCTTTCATTTTCATCGCTGTGCATCTACTTTGGTATGGTGTTTGGTTATCATTGCATTTTAATGTGTGAAACTGACAGGAACAGCAACTGAAACAGGCTACAGAAGACAGAACACAGGCAACTTAGCAGCAACAGCAGCAACAAAGAGCAAAGAGCAAACCAAAGTGCCAAGAAGCAGTTGCCATATGGTGTCAAGTGGCATTTTTAGAAGGAGACAAACACAGAAATATCCACATAGCGGGCGAGAGTGAAGAGCGATTGGACATGGAAGAAAAGAAAATGCTCTTATTCCTTTTGTTTATTTATGCAATACAAAGCCAGCAAACAGCTTGAGGAGATGACACTAACAACAACAACGATGAAAACTTTTTTATTGCAAACATACATACATATACATATATATATATAAATATATATAATACATAGATAGATATTTATATATATATATAGAAGATTATATCCAATCTCTGACCTCTCTTGTAAATGCATGTTCGGATTGCTGGAGCTTGCTGCACGCACAATTGTGCACTTCGAGAACAGCTGTCAAAAGTTTTGCCCAGCCCCCAACCGACATGACAAGCCAAGCCAAGCCAAGAGGGCGAAAATGTTGTCTGTGTATGTAACTGTGAGTGTGCGGGTGTGTGTGTAGGAGATTGAAATCAATTCAACATTCAATCAAAACTAGATATAGAGATTCGTCGTAGTAACTGACAGACTTCAAAACTGTTAAAGCTAACCAAGAGTCACTGTAAAAAGTTTTTACCACTCTAATCGAGATTATAAACATTTCTTTTAGCTGTTATCTTTTGGCCACACAGTAATTTACACGTTTGTCAACACTGACATTAAATGAAGCACTAACTAAAAAACAAAATCGGTAAATTCTATGGAAAAGCTTAACTTAGGAGATAGATAATAAAAGCCAATTAAAGCTTGACTTCCGCTAAGTATGCGAAAATCTCACAATATCTCAATACGTTTATCAACACTGACATTTAATGATCCGTCAACTAAATAACATTAGCAGAAATTGTTTTGAAAAACTCAGATCTGATCTTTAATCCGCTGAATACGAGATTATGTCCCAAAGGCATGATATTCTTGTGTCTTACCAACACTGTTTCAAAATGTAATCCCTATTAACTTAACAACACAGAATAGATGCTTCGGCCAACGAAATAAAAACCAAAAGACATCTTGAGACATACAACTAACCGTATAAATTCTCAATAAACTGTTTTTAGCCAACACTAGCCCTAAATATGGCTATAAATGAAAATAGAAAACTAAGACTAACTAAGTAAAAAGGCATGACAACTAACTTTCTACAAATATTCAATGATAATTTTTGAGAAATTACACATTTGGTAACTCTAAAAGTTACTGTAGTCATCGGCAAATAGTGTTTTATTATTTTGTTAACCAACACTGATTGGAAATTTATCATTTGAATGAAAGAAGCAATTTTGTTGTTTACCAACACTAACTATAAATTTACCATTTAAGTGAAAATAACAAGAACAATCTGTTAGCCGTGTTGAGTAGCCCTTTTATTATTACATCGAAATTAAATACTAAATAAAAAAAAAAACAAGCAAAGGCCTGAAAGTTATAAAGAAAATAAAGTTTTGCCCAATTTTAAAAGCTTTTTCACTCTAACAAAATAAGTTGGGATATTCAAATAACTTCACTTAGAAATCTTCATATTATATCTCTTTGGCTTAGTAAAAACATGAAGAATCCCATTTGAACTCCAAAAATTAAGCAAAGAATCAAATGCCCTAGATTATTTATCTGGTCTCTACAAATGGCAGAGTTACTAGGAAAATATCATATGTATATATTTTCATTATGTTGACCCTTTTTTTGGCTAAAGGGGGAGAAAAAAATGTCGCTTGTAAAACTGTAATTTCATTTATTGTTTGTCTCATTTCTGGTTTTAATTTCTTTTTTTTTTTGTGTGTGTTTTTAATGTCAAACAGTACAGAAAATGTCAGAAAGTTATAATTAATTTGAATGCTGCCATTTTGTCAACTGCAGAAATGAAACATAATGCATAATGCAAAGCGGATGCAGATGCGGATGTTTCGAACGAAAAACAGAAAACAAAAACACCAGCAAATAAAAATCCGAAACACAAAATGACTGCAATAAAATGATGACAACAAAACAACAAACCGAACAGAGAGTTTTGGCTTGAAACGAGCAAAATGGACACACAATTAAAATGAAATTTTCATAATCAAGTTTGCACCGGAGTAAAATGCGGCCAGCCAGTCTGATGGGTGATGGGCAATGGGTGGCGGATGATGAGCCGCCAGAATGTCTAGCCAGCGGCCACAATTGTTGGTAATTTTAATTTGTTATATCAAGTTGCCAAGTTACCATTGATGATATCATCAATTTAAAAGTACAAAAATCAAAAACGAAAGAAAATTGCAAACTTTTTTCTTGCTTTGCCGTTCCCTCTAAGCCAGAAAGAAAGAAAGAAAACAAAAAAAAAAAAGAACAAACATTTTGGTAACAGACAAATCCTTAAAGTGGAAAATAGAATGAAAAGTTTTCCATTTTTTTTTTTATCTCTCTTGGGGTGACTTTGAGTGTGAGAGTGTGAGTGAATGCGTGTGTGTGTGTGTGTGTGTGTGTGTGTGTGTGTGCGGGCAAACTCATCATCAAACAAGATTATTTGATCAAGCAGCAGCAGAAGCAGCGCCAGCAGGAAGGACTAAAGTTTTGTTCCTTTGGCTTTTACTCATTTGCTTTTTAAGCAGCCTAAGAAACCACAACCTAACCAAAATAAGACAACTCTGAGAGAGAGAGAGAGAGAGAGAGAGAGAAACAAACCAAATTGAGGATGAGAGAAGAACTTAATACAAATGAGTCCTAAGACGAGTTTCAAGTTAAATCAAGCAAAAAGTGCGCGATGAAAAAGTTATAAAAAGTTTAGAGGGCTATAAGCTGTAGAGGAAGTTCCCTCTAGCTTGGATTTGGATATACTCTCCCTATACCCAGTATACTCTGCAAAAAAATGAGTTCATTCTGCTTGGTAAAAGACAAAATTTAGGCGGGAGATACCTTCTGTTTTAATTAACACAGTTATTTTTTATAATTTTCTTTCATTTTCATTCATAGGCTCTCTTTGGTTAATGGTTATTAGAAAGATTCGTTCTTAAGTTCCATTGACTGACTTAGCTGATCTAGACTCTTAAGATTCTATGTAGACCAATTTTTAATCTTCTGCTAACAGTTTCAGCTAATTCTTTATGCAGGATTTAAAGAGTCCCTAAAAGTCTTATACATGTTTTTCTGTACAAATCTTAGCTTTCTTCTGTGGTTACTTGGAAGAATGAATTTAAATACTTGACTTTCAATGGATTCAAACTTATTTGTTAAGTAACTCAAAGACGACTTTTGCAGCTTCTTTGGATTAGATTTCTTTTTTGTATATTGTAAGCGAAGAAAGTAGAGTGCTTGCTGGCTTTAACTACCACAAAACTTATTTAATTTTTCATTTGTAATTTCCATGTACACCTATTTTCTCTGCCTTTGACTTGTAATTTATTCATCAAGCCAAAAATGAAAATGAAAACGAACCTAAAGCTAAAGCTGAAGCTGAACCTCGTGAACACGTGGTGATGCGCCTTTTAATTTACGGTTCGTTAAGCGATGTGTCTAGTCCAAGTTTTACTTTTACTTTTACTCTGCTTGTTCCTTACGGATCGTCAGCATTAATTTTCATTACGCGTTCGTCCTAACGATTCGGTTAGTTGACCATTTTGCCCGCCATTGGCCATTTTTTCTTTGAGATAGGTACGCAAAAAGAATAGAGAGAGAGCGAGAGAGAGAGAGAGAGAGGGAGCGGGTGGGTGGTTGAAGGTAGGTAGTAGCTACGGATGTGCCAAGTAAATTGCTCAATGTCGTTTATTCTTATTTTTCTTTTTGTTATCCCATTTTATTCATCGTGTAGTGCGGCGACCCTTTTTTGAGCTTTATGAGCTAACCGAAAGGGAAGACAATGTCATAAAAATGTTTGGCAATTTCAAAAGAGTTTTCTATTTTTTCGAAAAATAACCACAAGAAAGTCATTTAATACTTACAACTAAAGACAGAGACCGAACATTTAATGGTGTATAGTTTGAGAATGGAGTCACATTTACCTTAAAAGAGAAAGAAATTGGAAGAGAAAAAAGGTTAGAGATTAAAATGATAAGGAAAAGAAATGCTTAAAAAGCAAAAAACTAATTGACAATTTCTGGACCTGTAATAAAAATTTGTATACCTCAATGTTCTTACCAACAGCAGCATCTATCGGCAATTAGTAGGAAAGTGTTGCCCATTTAATGGGTAGCACTTGCGAATAGTGTTGTTAAACGACTTCTCTCCGTTTATCTTCGGGCACACAAATCGTTACTCGTATTAACTAAAGGGTGTTTTAATGGTTTATTCAGCAAAACGAATTGTTGTGGAGATTGTTAAATTGACATTTTAATGGCATTTTGTAATGTATGTGCAAACCTTTTTGTTTCTAAATGTTCTTACCCGTACGCAATTTGTAACAAAGTGCTGCCATTTTAATGACATTTATGGGTAACACTTTACCACAGTGTTGGTCAACAAATAACTTTATTGAGGAAAATAATAGGCTTAATTAGAGAAAAGTAAAGTAAAATATTAAAGAAATTAAAAGTAGATGCTGTCATTTTATGTGTAACATTTTTCTACAGTGTTGGTCAACGTCTCATTTTATTGAGTAACAATATTAGAGAGTAGTAAAGTGAAAAGTCAAAGATATTAATAAAAGATGCTGCCATTTTAATGTAATTTAAGGGTAACACTTTACCACAGTGAAATAATAGTATTACAGTAACTTTTCTTGAAGATTTAGTTGATGCTTTTTGATATTTAAACCAAATTTAAAGAAAAGTAATATTTTTCTGCTAACAAATACCACAATTTCCGATGCCTTTTAGAATCGAGTTAACAATAGACTTATTTTTTTCTTTCAATACTTGCATCGCTTCCAGTTGCTTGCTCTCATAAACTTACTTCTTCCTGTCAATAACAGGCCTCAAAATGTATATGAAGGAAAAAAAAGGGAACAAAATAGAAATCACTTTGCGTACAATTTGCTATGTCATAAATCATATTTTGCAAAATGCACACACACACAAAAGAGGAAATCAAAAATATGGATAGCATGAATGAGAGAAAGCATAAAAAATGAACTATTTTTTCACAGTTTTTCACGTGCTAGATGCACCACCTGCAGCCATAGACACACACGCACACACACCTCACACACACACACACTCATGCATACTCTCACTCGCAGGGCTAACCCAATTTATTTGAGTGTGAAAATTGGCTTTCACCCATTTTGGAAAATTCTAAGCTGTTGATGGCTTCGTTCTCACAAACATAAGGCAAAGTGAGGGGTAGTGGGTATGAGGTGCGGTTGGGAAAAACGTTATATACTCTCACACACACACACACACACAGGAAAATGTGTAAACGCATGGATTAGATGAAAAATCAAACGAGAGGAAAGCAAAAAGAAAGAATTGAAAGAGAAAAGAGCACAAAAGAAAACCTTGTAGCAGCAGCATGCAAATGAATTCTGTTTAGATTGGCTTTCCTCCCTTCGGCACCACTCCCCTCTCTGCCTTGGCATCTAAACCACTTGGCTTTTTCTATATGCCAACTAAAAACATACACAACAAATCGGTTTAGCATTTTACAATTACTTAAGCTCTTCCTCCCTTTCTCCCCAACAACCTACCGCTCCTCCACATAGAGAGAGATAGAGAGAGAGAGAGAGAGAGACTAGGATTTGGGGTTTGGGGTTTAGGTTGGGTCTAGCTTAGCTGTGGTTTCATTTACATAAGAGATGAACTCTTTTCTACTTCTTTCTTTCTCTCTCTCTCTCAATTGCTCTATGAAACAAAATTTTGACCTAGACTCTCTTTGCTATTCTTTGTATTTTTTGTTTTGCAATGCGGTTTATTGAAAAGCTTCCATCGCACATCAATCTCAATTTGCCATACCGCAAAATGTGGGTCACAACAATACGAAGACACATTCATTGAAGTGAATAAATATATGCCTAATTGATTTTGGCTTACGCCACCATGAAGCAGAATTTCATTTTATTATTTATTAAAATTTATACCCCCAAAAACTCAACCCAACCAAATGAAATGAAATGCAATGGAATGGAATGAAATGAAAAGGGTATGCAATAAATATGAATATTAATCGAGGCAAAGGCAACGATGACGTCGCTCGCTGACGACGCCAACGACGACGACGACGACGACGACGACGCCAACGCCGACGACGATGTGGCAAACGTTGCATTTAAATTGGCAAAAAGTCAATTAACATTTTGCTTTTGCTTTTGCCTGCCTTTTTGTCTGGCGCAGCACATTTTATACTTTACTTTAATCACCTGTAATCCAGGAATGAGCAGCCACCAGTAGCAGCAGCAGCAGGAGCGGCAGCAACATATGCAGGTGCCAGCATGCTGATGTCATTATCAGCATGCCTACACTGAGAGAAATTAAGGTGATGAACTCATTTTATAAAAGTTGAAGTCATTTAAAAAGTTCCCTTAGATTTTAAGTTACAAAAAAACAACCAATTAAAGATCTAATATAAATATAAGACGACTTAAACTTATTGTCGAAATAAATGTAAGGGAAACTGAATTCTTTTAAGATAAATAGTATATCAATACAAAGAAAATTTACAATATAAATTGCTAACAGAGGTAAATTAAAAACCATTTAAATTCAATTAAACGAAATTTTTATATACGCTCAAAGACCAATTTTTTATTAAGAGACCCTTTCTAACTAAGACCTCTGACTTAAACCACTTAAAGTCAATTAGATATTAAATATTTTTTGAAAGTATGTTTAAGAAACTTATACAGGAAGCTAAGAAAGTTTAAAAAGATACATAAATTTTCCCTTATGTATGTTTTATATAAAGAAATATAATGAAAACTCTATGAAACTTTAAAAGTTGAAACAATGTTTCTGACTTTAAGACTTTATGACTTTAAAGGTTAGAATTTATTAAGTTGCTTGCGCTAATTTAATTTTTCACTTGATATATCTATTGTTAAGATATTTCACAACTTTTTTAGCTTATTAAAAATAATATTATTTAAAATATATCAAAATTTATATAAAAAAGATTTAACTATTTAGCAGTTTTTCAATTTAAATAAGCAACTTCAATCAATTTACCTAAGACACTACAAGCATACTTAGAAAATTTTTAATGAGAATTTCAATTGATAATTAGGCTCCTGATGATAATCTCCTAAAAACTCATTCTTGTGGACTTTCGAAAACTGATTGTAATGAAACTTTTCTAAAATAATCAAAATCCTTTGGGTTTTTTTTTACAAAAGTTATTCTTTTTGCTGTTTCCAATTATTCGGTTTCTATATTTGAAAAAGACTTTCAATGGTGATTACTAAAATTAAAAAAAAAATTTTAACTTTGTCGACTCCCAGGTTTAAATAAAAAAGACTTTTATTAATTTTAAAATATTAATTGAGGTTCGGTTGACTATTTAATGATTTTTATGGCCGACAATTATTTTTTTAAAGTGCACTTTCATAGCCATATACAGAGAAATGTCTATCAACAAATCCTCAATTCAGTTTTTGCTGATGCAGTTGTCGTCGTTCACTGCATGCCAACTAATTTGTAGCGGCATTTTCCCTTATCAATTGTCGCAATGCATATGAGGGAAACAGAATGCAAAAGAGATGGGGGGGGGGGGGGGGGGACCACGAGTGTATGTGTGTATGTGTGTGTGTGTGTGTGTGTGTCTATTTGTGACTTGTATCTATGAAGGTTTTGTCATGGCAATCTGCCTACAAAACCAAATGGCCAGAATAAGCATCGTTTAACAAGCAGCTGGAGAGGCTCTCTCAACAGTATCTAACGAACAGAGAGAAACACATCACCATGACCTCCAATGGCAGCAAATCTTCTTCCTAGTGAGTCTGCCTGGGTCGTGCCTGCAGTCGTTAGCCTCCTTGTTGGCTGCTGTTGTGGCACGATGGTTTCAAGTGTCATAAATGAGAATTTATTCAACCCTGGCATTGTGATTCTGTAGCCGAGGCAACATTCTCTGATTCTCTCTCTCTCTCTCTCTCTCTCTATCTGCTGCCTCTCTTTCTCTTGTTGTTGCTGTTTGTTGACGCTCAGTGCGCTCAGGTGGCAAATTTATCCAGACTTGCCTTTGGGTGTTAACTAGGTGTATGTGTGTGTGAGTGTGTTTGTGTGTGTCTGTGTGAGTGTGGGCTAGGATTTTGGTTCCATGAACTCTATGGCATAAATTTCATTAACAGCTGCTCGGTGTCTGCACTGCGGCTCAAATACACACACACACACACTCACACACACAAACACACTGACAGACAGATTAGCTTATAGATTATATAAATTATAATTACGCATTCTATTCCAATTCGCCATTGTATCATCCGGGATTTGACCTGGTAAAAAGCATATTTTCCTATACCCACTCACACAATGGACAAAAATATGGAATAAAAGAAAAACGCACACACACACACACACACGTAGACGGAGACAGAGACAGAGGGAGAACAAAATACTTGAACCATGTCGCTGTTCTTCCTCTATCTCTCTCTCTCTCTCTCCCTTGTTGTTGTTGTTAGTCGGTTGTATAATGCATGTTATTGTTGGCTTAGGTCGGGTCAGGTCAACAAAGGCCACAGACCGACTGGGAGAGCAACAGAGATAACAATGACACACTCACTAGTCATCAGGATTTACAAAAAGGACAATACCACAAGCAACAAGCAACAACAACAACAACAATAATAATAAAGTTTACAATAAATAGAGATACTAAATTGTATTTATATTAATTTGATTAAAAAAAAATGCTATATATATGGTGGATACGCTTTGTTTGGCCAGGATTTTGATAAGATTACAAAACATTTTAATGATTTGACCTAAAGCGAACAAAAAGGACTTATCCTATGATATCTTTTCTTTTAACAAAAGGTTTTATAGACAACGTTTTAGCAGGCAAAAGCTATTTTTTTTTCAAAGAGAATAAAGATATTTGTGTACAAAAAAATAAAATTTTCCAAGTTTAAATCGCAAGTACGAAAGGTTTTGAAGCGTTTGCATAAAACTCTTTAAAATTTGCCAAACTTTTTCATTTGTGGCTAGTTTTCATTATCATCATCGTGTCTTCCTCTGACATGGCTATGATTACAAAACTTTGCCAAAACATGAAGCGAATTCTGTCAAAATTCTCCCAAAATTTTACAAAATGCAATTGACAGCTAATTGCCCTTCTAGCTTATGGGAGGAAAATCGAAAAAGGAAACCTCTTTACTCCCAATTGCTCCCTTTTTCATATTTGATTTAAACCAATTTTCGAAATGTTTCAAAATTTCTCAACCTAAAATGAAATTTAATACAAATTTTTGAAAGTCTATTCTCCCTGCAAAAACTTTGCCTAATATAACAAATATTTTGCATAAAATTGTTTCAATTTTAGCAATGTTTATTTATGGTTTGTTTACTTTCTTCATCTCAAACTTTTGCCCCATTTCAAGTTTTTTCACGCTTTGTTTCTCTTTTTGCTCTAATATTTCTTAAGGTAAATAACAATTTACATCAGTTGTTGCACTTTTGTTGTTGTTTTTTTTTTTTTTTTTTTTGTTACATATTTAAATACTTGAAAAGCAACAATTTTTCCACATGTTTTCGTTAGAACAAAACGATGTCTTGCTTGAATTTTATTGCGCACAGAATCGTTTGCACTTTCAGTTTTAAAATCTTTGTTAAAAATGACAAAGGCAGTAAGAGAAAGAGACAGAGAAAGGGAGAGAGAGAGAGAGAGATAAGAGAGTGCAAGGGAGATGAGCGAGAGAGAGAAAAGAAACAAATCAAATATTTAGATGCGGGTAAGCCCAAATAAAAACAAAAACTACAAAACACTACAAAGTGTAGAAGAAAAAGAAGAAGAAGGAAATCTTTCAGCCTGACTTCCTTCCTTTCTTGAAAGCAAAAACTTTGTTGGCCAAATATCACACACACACACACACACACACACACACACACTTACAGCAAGCACAGCAAAAGTTGGCCTACTGCAGAGATAAAACATTTGTGAAATTAAAAAAAAAGAAACATAGCCAGATGGCTTAGAATAGAAAGGCTAGAGTGACTTTTCTATACCCTTTCATATTCAATTTCGTGTTAGAGAGTTAAATTTATCACTCATACGCACAATGGTACAGCATATGGCAGATTGCTATAGCCAAGATTTTGGGCAAAATGTTAAAGAGGCTTTCTGATGGGTCATCTCATTATAGATTATTTATAATATGATTGATTAGCTTTTTTGGTAATCGCTCAGAAGAAGACGAAGATAACTTTTAGTTGGTTAATTATACTTTCAGAAATATTCAATAGTTTTCCATCACTTCTGCATTTTCAACGTCTAAAGCAAAGAAATATATTTTGCTTGGTTTTTATAGAGTATTTCGACTGTATTTTATATATGCCAGACGCGTTGCGAACATAGAAACAGAAACCTGGCATAGGCAAAGAACAAGCTCTGAACAAGGGCATCAAGTAAAACAATTGCAAAATACAAGGAAAATCGCCGACACGTATTGGAAATTGTAGCAGGAAAATCAATTTAGGCATCAAAATGCTGCTGGTAGCTTGCCAATGCCACAGAAAAAGCACACACACACGTACACGTATGTTAGAGTGTTTGTTTGTGTGTGTGTGTGTCTGATGGAAATGTAGGCTGAATTTGAATCTTTGTCTCGTTCTCCTTCTCCTCTCACCAGCAGCAGCAGGAACATCTCGTGTGTTCGAATACAATCAAAGTGCCGCCATGTCGGATGCAAACACTTGAATAAAATGAAATTTATTTGTTTCCTTCTTCCTGCTCAATTTGGTTAAAGTGAATGAAACATTCGCCGCATTTTCTGCCGCTACCTCGTCTTGTCTTCCTTTTTGCGTTTTGTGTTTCTGATTTTTTTTCTGTTTTATGTGTTTAGTCTATTGTTGTTTGGATGAAATAGTCTATGAATCGTATCATAGACGCGAAATTGTCTTTTACATTTTCTCTCAGTTCTTTACTTTGGCGTTTCTTTATTTTCCATAGCATACTTTTCAGGGATTTTTATAGCATTATCCTGGGTGCCACCACCCTAGCCTCTTGCCGCTTGCCTCTTGCCTCTTGCCACTCGCATCTATTTCTAACTCAAACTGCTGTTTGCCAGAATTTTAAGTTTTTCTTCAAGTTTTCTCTCGGTTTT
Organism: Drosophila nebulosa; assembly: GCA_024703675.1. Classification (NCBI taxonomy): domain Eukaryota; kingdom Metazoa; phylum Arthropoda; class Insecta; order Diptera; family Drosophilidae; genus Drosophila; species Drosophila nebulosa. The sequence continues at coordinate 5,593,458 of CM045725.1, read as the reverse complement.
TTTTTTTTTCTTATTTTTTGTAAGCTGGATAAGCCCGGCCAAAAGCATAATGTAAGCCCTTGCCAAAGCTGCACTTAAACTTTTGATATCAATATAAAAAAAAATAAAAAAAAAATGAAAGCAAACGCAAAGGAAATGCACTTGGAACAACAAACACAACAACAACAACAGCCAGCAGAAAACAGCTAAAGAAGCAACAGCGGCAAACTAAAGCAAAACTTTAGTGAAAGTGAAAAGAGAGCAAAGGGAAATATAGAAAGAAATTTTTAAGTTAAATTTCTTTTCACTCAACTCACACGCATAGAGGCTGAGAGAGAGAGAGGGAGAGAGAGAGAGAGAGAGAGAGCGAGGGCAGGAGTGGGGATAGAGAGACAGGCATAACAGAAATCCTAATGCAAAACTGTCATTTAGAGTCGTCTCTTATTTATTTTCATGTCAGTTGCACGTGCGCGTCCTTTTTTTTTTTTTTTCTTTTTTCTTCTTCCCTCTGTATGTCTTCTACGGAAGTCATCATCGTGGGTGGCAGCAGGGAGGACAACCAAAATGGCGACACGACATGAATCGCGTTTTGCCTTTCAAGTGTCAAGGCAGTGTGCCGGCCCGGGCAGAGGACACGCAAATTATGAGAGTTGCCCAAACATGTGGATGCAGCAACAAACCCAAAAGTCGGACGAAACAAAATCACTAACAGGTGATTTAGCCAAAACGTGACCAAGTCGAATGATAGCATTTGAAATTTATATCAAAATTTCATTAGGCTAATGAAAAATCGAACAAAACGTGACATGATGATGGAAATTATCAAAACAGATTTATTTTTAGTCAGCTTAATAAACAGAAAAATTTGTTTTTATTAAATGGAAATGAAAATGGGCAATGCCATAGCAGGGAAAACGGAACAAAAGAAAGGCAAAAGAAATGAGATCTATGACTAAACAAATTAAGACAAGATTTAAATATCTATTAAAATACCTTAACATAATCAGAACTACATATATCAATATCTCGTACATTTAGTACCCAATACTTCATCTTTATTTAATTATACCCACAAATATCTATAAATATTTCTATATAAAGAGTTGTCAAACGTCCAAAAATTCTTCTAAGAACGATCTCCAAAGGTAATCGAAATATATTGAAAAAAAAAAAAACACCTTGTGTCTGATTTATTGATCTGAAGCCCGCAAACCAATGGATTGAGATTTGTATTTATTTATTATTATTGTTAGCAATTTCTCTTGGTATTATTTTTAGCATCAACAATTTGCTAATCATTTGCTTATCTTAAAACTAAATAATAAATGCGCAGAGACAGGTCATTCTTCATTTTCATATTATAGATAGATGTTTTAAAGGCAACTTTGCTTTTTGAAAATAATGTCAATTGATTGGGTAGATTGATTTTCAAAATTCACCAAGATTCGCTGCTCCACCCAAAGGATCCTAAATATTGTTAACACAGTTTTCATGCACACACATCTAAGGATCTTTCGTTGCTTTTTCACAATTTCAACATTTTCTAAATGTAGTTCAGATAAATTTTTAAGAATAATTCTTTTTTACTATTCTTTTTAGGTTTTTTGTAAATTTCAATTAAATTTTCTATAAATAATTTGTAGTAATTTTTTTACTATAAGAAACTTTGGGAAACCGTCTACTAGAGAGATTAAATGATATAAATATCTAATGATAAAAGCAAATTAAGATTTTTGGTTAAAAATAAATTTATTCACCTAAAAATTGCAATAGCTGTGGAACACAAAAAAACTTAGTACAAAATAAATTTAGACCAGAAATTATAAAATTACCACTTAAGATCTATAGCCCTAGCAACGTATTGCTGATCGTTGATCTATAAGTCATCAAATTTCTATAAAAGTCGATCGTATTAAAATAAAATTCTCAACACAAACTTCTTTAGAATTTTTGTATTTGATTTTAAAACAATAGACAATTAATAAGATTGATCGCTATTCAATCGTTAGTCACACTATTTAATATGCATCACTGCACATGCATGAAATCGATTAAGTCACGAATTTCAACATCATCTCATCATCAGCAGCAGCAGCAGCAGCAGCTCCAACCCAATTTCTTTCATCCGGCGGCAGCATCAGCAGCTGCTGTTGTCATTTCAATTTCAATCAAAAAATACAAAAAACTCAAACTCAAACTCAATACTAACAAATTGGAATGAGTAATCTAAGTGACTAAGCCAGTAGGAAATGTTAGTTTCTGATATGGGATAAAGGTATCTATGATATCTCTGAGGAGAGTTCATAAAGTGTCAACGATGACAGCTGGAAAAGAATGCTGGGTGGGTAGCCAGAGATGGGGTAGTGGGTGGGGGGGTGTGGAGAGGGTAAAAGAGATACATACATACATATATGCATACAACATGTTGGATCAAATTGTCTACTGCCGCTGCTGTCGCTTAACAATCAAATACATGCCACTGGAGACACTTTGGCCAAAAATGTTTTACACTTGATTGAATTGAATTGAATTGAACACGGCCTACAACGAAGAGTGAGGACGACCAACTGGAATAAGTGGAAGTGGTATACGATGAGCAAGAAATACATATACAAGGGGCTAACAAACAACGCCCCAACTGTCACAAAATCAATAAAACTTTTTTCTTTTGGCATTTTGGCAGCCAAAGTGAGCAAAAGCAAGAGAGGAAGACAACGTTTTGACCAAAGCCAAGTCAAGGCAAGCCAAGGCAGGGCCAACACCCGACCTCTGTAATTTCGCTACAACTCTCAGCGGGCACATTAGCAACATGTGTTGCCCTCAAGGAGCAGCAGCAGCAACAGCAACAGCAGCAGCAGAAACAGTAGCAAATTTGTATGGCAGCAAAACTTTTGTATTCAGGCTAACATAAAATAGATATAAATAGGCTATATATATTTGGGGCCAACACAAAGAGAGAAGTGGCAAAGCTGCTCCTACATCGTCTGCTCTTGCTGCTCTTATTGCTCCTCCGCTGCTTTATCGTGCTCTTCCTTAATGTTGCCAGAATCTGGTCCCGATAAATGTCATGGAGTCGTTGAGATTTATGTGGGAATTGTGGTTAGGGTAAAGTAGTTGGAATTTTGTGAGGCGCGAATCACAAGACGCCGACCTTAGCGGATGGGGTGGAGGGCATAAATAAATTTACACTTTGTTCGCGTCTAAGACACTCGGAAAAAGTCATAAAGAAAAACCAAGTAAGAGTAGAAACTGTACATTTTGGTAGCTAATCCAATAAAGAACTAAAGACATTTGCAGATCAATTTTTAATTTCGCTTTTCATTTTTCTGAAATCTTTTGTACATATTTCTTGTTGAATGCAATTTTTAATATTGTTCCCAATTTAAGGAACTTTTATTGCAAGATTTTCTTTAAAAAGTTTGAAATTTTTTAGGTTTTAGTTTTTAAATTTTTTTAAAATTAAGTTACTGCCCAGCTTGAGCTTAGCTTTTTAGTTGTAAAAAAATTGTTCTTTTGTTTTTTATTTATTTTTTTTTTGGTTTTATTTTTCTTATTTCTTGGTTTTGTTTTATTTTTTTAACATTTTTTTTTTTTGTTTTTAATTCAGAAACTTTTTTTTAATTCACATTTTAAAAACAATATAAGTTGTAGTATTTCTTTTTTAACTTTTAAGAATTTTTTTTTGGGTATTTTTTTTTAATTTTTTAAGAAATTTTTGTTATTTTATTTAAATTTTTAATTTTTTTTTTTATTGTATTTAAATTTTTTATTTTTTTATTGTATTTATATTTTCTACAATTTTTGCTATTTTGTTTCCATTTTTAAGAATTTTTGTGACATCCAATTTCAGAGCTTTCTTATTTTAGGATTTTGCAAATGTATTTTAAACTAAAACTGTTTAACCGTTGAAACCGTTATTTGATATATGAAAATCTGTCTGTTTTCCAACTGATTCTTTTGTTTTGCAACTAATTTCTTAAGTTGCTTTCTATTATACTTTTGCGTCTTAATTATAAGAAAAATCCAACAAAAAATGAATAAAACTTACTTCACACTTTCCTTTTGTTAAGGAAAATGCAATTTTCGTTTCGTTGAATTAGATTTGCAATTTTCAACGCTTCTTCCACTAACTAAATATTTGTTAAGAAAATAACCGAAAGCAAGTGTTGACTTTAAGTTGTTCCGTTTAGATACAAAAAAAAAGGAGCCAGAACTGTGCCGCAATGTGCATTAGCCAAATTGCCAGCTTAAAGCGGGCAGACCAAGAACAAGAACAAGAAGGAAATCAAAAAAAAAAAAGGAAAAGAAAGAAATTCGCAAGACAATGGAGAACGAAGCTAACACACAAAAAACAACCAAAGGAAAATGTGTGTGTAAGAGCGAGAGAGAGAGAGAGAGAGAGAGAGAGAAAGCGTCTATATATATTCTGAACGGTTTGCCACTTTTGGCTCCAACCGTCTCCATTTCGTCTTCCTTTTGGCGGCTTCGTGTTGAGCGAATGACGATGAAGGTGGTGGCAGAATGCTGCGCCATGTGAAGGAATTGCAAACAAAAGGATTCATTAACAAAGTAAAAGAGCAAGAGCATTGCAGCAATGAAATGAAGGAGAGCAAAGCCAACCCAACCGGAAGTTTATAGCTGTGAAAAGCAGCAACCAAGAAATGAATGCGAGGTACATATAAGCCAAAGACTGAGCCGAACATATGAAGACATATTAAGGACATACAACAACAAAGGAAACAACAAAAAGGGCGCTTAACTTTGCCTCACCCATCATCATCATCATCTCTACCTCTACCTCTACCTCTACCTCTGGCAAATCTGTCTTGGGGGAAATATGCTTTATATATACTCATTTGATTTCAACACAATTTCGCAAATATCATTTTAATGTTGTTTAGAATGATTTTCTGTGCATTCTTCGCTTTGTTGTTGGTTTGTAATCCCATCGTTCTATTCTTAAGGTTGGTTTAATGCTTCATCATTTGATTTTAGCTAATAAACTTAGTTTAGTTTCCTTTTCTGTTAACATTCCCTTTTGATTTTCTCAGGGTATTAAAAAATTCAAGAAGCTTTTCATCAACTTTTTGCTGCTGTTGTTGTTGTTGTTGTGACAACCAGATATGTCAAACAAAAGGTAAAGTCAAATGGAATTTAATTCTGCATAATAAATGACAAAAATATCCAAAAAAAAATACATATTTATACCCTGTACCTTTTGGCTAAAAGAGTATATTATAGAAGCCAAAATGTATGTAAACAGGCAAAAGAAAGCAACAGATGCGTCGATATACATAGCTATGCATGCTCTTATAGTGCGTACGCAGATCAAGTATACGCCACCTTTTCGCCCCTGCAATTTGGGCGCAATATTAAAAGAGTGATAATACAATTTGGTATACAAATATTAGCGGTACATTTTTATACGCTCACTGAATTTCATAAAAATTGCATGAAAAATAGCCAAGTTAGGCAAGAGGGCGGTTGACGGAAGAGTAAGAGAGATGGCATGTGATTGGTATGTGTCCGTTGCAAAAAATAAAAAAGAGAAAAGTTGAAAATAGGGTACAGGATATTTTCGAGTCTTTATGGCGAATTGCTGCTTAATTTTATATACATATGTACATAAATATTTATTGCCTGCCAAAACAACAACAACAACAACAACGACAAGTGAACCAAAAGCCCCACAAGTTATGCTATACAAAAACCCGAGAACAAAAAAAAAACCCAAAATGAAAACGAAAAGTTTCACATTTCAAAAAATTATACATATAATTCCCTCTGCAAATGGTGGCCACTTAGCTGACACACACACACACACACACACACAAAGATTGCTGCTGCTGCTGCTGATGATGATGATGATGATTATCTAATGTTTGCACAGTAAAAACGAAATTATTTTTGTGGCTATAAAAATACATTCATTCCCTGCCACTGTCATGGCCGTCTTTCCTCACCACCCACCACACAAATCCGCCTCATTTTCTTACACTCTTGTCATGCTAGACGAGAGATAGAGAGAGAGAGAGGGGGAGAGGGAGACAAAGTCTATATACGTACGTATGAGTACATATATCCGGAAACTCTCATTCATCAAGCGTCAGCAAAGTCAGCGATGGCATCTCGCCACTCATATTTGCATTTACATTTCTGCCTGCCAGCACAGTGGGGCAATGTTCCATGAAATATGCAAGAGGCACAAAATTTGAATACATAATCAAGGATATTCTCATAAATAAATTACTTAGTGACCATATGAGAAATGGAAAGTAACATTATTAAGACAAATCGGTTAAGATTATTTCAGAGAACGCTAAGTTCCCCTTCCACTCAAGGGGAAAAACAACTTTTTTAGGTTATTAACTAATTTCATTTATACAAATAAAAAATGATACAAACTATTTCAAAATTCATTTGAACTACTTTTTGCTTTTAAATATGATATAGAAAATTCGAACAAATATAATTTTGGCTACATTTAAAGTAAACAAAATAAATTGAATAAAAAAAAATTGCAATTAAAGAAAATAAATAGCTGCAGCTTCTTTTCTTTCTTTTATATGAGACAAGTTTCGTGAAAAGTACAATTTTTACCACTGCCTTTAGTCTTCATGTTAAGCAAAATATTTGTCTAGATTTATGCTAGGCAAAGCCACAAAATAAAAGTTGACCGTGTTTTACAGATATATATATATTTATATATATATATTTGTTTATATACATTTTGTTTTGCATTCATAAATGAATGAATGAATGGATGGATGGATGGATGACTGGATAGAGGGATAGATGATGCAAGCTGGCTAAAAATTATATGAGGCCATGCCATTGCCGTTGCTGCTGCTCGTTGAAAAGTTTTTGACGAGCCAGGAAAACATTTCATTTCATATTTCAACTGCCAGTTGGAATTTTTGTGTACTGGCCTTGAGTGTGTGTAAAATTCCATTTTTCTCCCTTTCTCCTCCTCCTTCACTCCAAACAAAAATATTTCATTCCAAAATATGTACCTCTATATATTGAATTTGGCATGTGTCAGATCTTTGTGCATTGCATTGAAATATTTTTAACCCAACTTACCTCATCATCTGCCCTCAACCCGGAGAAACAATCAAAATTATATTTATCATAGTGTGCATACCTGTAAATGAAGGCGAGAAAGAGTTTTATTAGCAAAAGATTATTATATTTTTAGACTTTAACAGTAGAGTAGATATTTATGAAATGATTTTTGGACAGAAAAGAATCATCTATCCCATTAAGACAAGCCCCATTCGTGTAACTAACTTAGACATTTTGACTGGAATTACGAAGTGCCAAAAAAATAATGCTTTAAAAATTTGAAAACCTTTTCTAATTGGTTGAAAAAAAATATTTGATTCTTGTAAGTTGGGAATTTTCAACATCGAGCTGAAAATGAGTGAGTTATATGGTGTGTGAAATTAAGATTGATTTTGAAAATTTAACACTCTATTTGCATTCTTTAAGCGAAAACTAATAAACAAGACCTCGCTTTGCGTTGTTTCGTTTTGCGTATTTCCAAAGTTGCTTCGATTAGAACTAATTTTCGCAGTTTTCTGGTGCGTCTTTAGTTTTTTGAAATTTCATTTTGTTTCTCAAAGATGTCATTATTTTTGTTAATTTTTCAATTGCTACTGAAAAATTTATTTAACATTGAAACAAAACGCTGTATAGCAAATATTGGACAAATTTTTGGTAAAAGAAAAGCCAATTGGATCCAGACATTAATTGTCTACAATATTTACAAATTATTTGAATAGTCTATTTTGTTTAAATTGAATACGGTAATCATTTGGTTTTTTGTATGTAGAAAATGAAATTTTGTATTATTTTTGGCTTTTTAATTTTAACTTTGCTTAACACTACTTTGGATATTGACATAGTTTGCCAAAAAAAAAAAAAAAAATCCTGATTTACTTTGCGTCACTTCAATTTGCGTCATGTATTTTTGGAACGTAATCCCAACGCAAAGCAAGGTAAGGGTGTACATTTGTTTCTCCGATTTTTATTAAATTTAAAGTATATAGCAGATCGGTTTAAAATGCACAAAAATAATCGTTTAAAGTCTTGAACTATATTTTGAATCAAGAATCGATTAAAGTCATAATTAAAGTGACAATTGTGGGATTAATTTTTTGTACAATGATAGTTTTTTTTTGCATTTAAGTCAGGGAATGGAAACTTTGCCCAATTGAAATTTAATATCCTGAATCTGTTTTATTTGTTTATTGCCATTTTTTTTTCTAAATTGAAATTTCGGCCTAAATTGAATTTAAATACAGTTGATTTATTTGATTTCATAGCTGCAACAGAATCTTTCCCTTCGGGCAATGTGTGAAATGTTGTTTGTTGCAATATTTATGATACATTTGGCATTTTAATTAAATTCGTGTTTTTTTTTTGTGTTGCTCTTTTTTTTATTATTTGAGTATAGGGCATATGTGAGGCTGTTGTGCGGCAGCAACATTGGTGGCATTTATTAATGCTGCTTCTGTTGTTGTTGTTGTTGTTTGTTTGTGGCACTTGCATAAAACGAGTAATTTATTGCATAATTAATGTCATTTCTCATCTTTTTGCTTTTTTATAGCACTCTTTTGGGTTATTTTTTTTTTTTTTTTATTTTTTATTCAGTTCTCTGCAAGTTGTTATTGTTGGCAAAAACATTCGAACCAATTTAAATGAATTTGTGCGCTTGGCATCTGGGCAACGTTTCTTTCATATGAGTGTTTAGTATACCAAAGCGAGAGAGAGAGAGAGCGTAATTGGAATTTAGAAATTCTCGAAAAGGTGAGTCAATCAATCAATAATGTTGTTTATTATAAATTTTCGGATTTTTTTCCCCCAATTGCTTTTTGTAGTTTTCTCTGATTTTGTTTGTAAATTGTTAATTGGAGTAGTTTTACTTTAGCCAAATTGGTCTCTTTTCATATGTTTAATTATCTATTAATATTAGTTTAAAAACGAGAGAAAACTAGTATCTAAAAACTTGTACAAATTTTAAGTATTATTTAGCTTTAGTTTGTTTTGTTTCCTTGTTTTAATTACAGAGTTTCGACTGGCCTTGGTATTAGGAATTTTAGCTTAAATGAAACTTATTCTAAACGAAACATTGCTTTTGAAGCTAAATGAAACTATAAATTACCTTTGAAATTCCCTGTGAAATATCGCAATTATCTCATAAAATGTTTGCTCTGCCTTTTTAGCATTTATTTTAGTTCTTTAGTTGAGTTTCCACTTGATTTGCAGCTCTTTAAAAGTTGCAAATGGAAAACTTTTAAAATTATTTGTTCAACAATTTGGCAAACAATTGTTGATTTTTTGTTTTTTTTTTTTTTTATCAATTTTATTATTTGATGTGCGACACAAAATCAATGCAAAATCTGTTGGGAACAGAGACAGAAAGAGAGGGCAAGAGAGGGAGGGACAGATGCAAAGTGCACTTGATGCAATTTACACAATTTTATACAATTTACCAACACACATGCATTTCCGTCACAGAGCATTTTTCACTGCATACTTTTCAGCGCACATAAAACAGAAAATAACAAAAACAAAAAAAAAAACAAATATTTGATTTTGATTTTATTTGATTAAACAATGTTGTTGTTTTTGTAACTGTTGCTGTTGTTGCTGATGATGATGCTCTTGTTGTCGCTGTTGTTGTTGTTGTTGTTGTTGTTATTGTTATTCATGTTGTTTTTGCTTCATGTTGCGCCCAATTAATTGCTGATAAATTAAAGCATCTGTTCAATTGTTAACACAAAAAGCACAAAACACAACAACAACAACAACAAAGCACACACACACACACACACACACATATTTGATTCAGCAATTTTTAACACCATTAAAAAAGGCGTAAACAGAACGAGAATGATATCTATATGGAAATAATTAACACAAAAAAAGTTATACGTATATGTATATAAAAAGAGTACCACATTGGAGCGGCTAATTTTGGACATGACATAGTTATTATACCCTTAAAAACGTATGTGCACTTCTTTGGGCAAAAGAAAATTAACACTTTCATTGATTTAGTAATTGCATTTCAACTAACAAAGATGAGTTTTAATCTTCAAAATCTTTTCTATTCTATATGCAATAAATATGAAAGTATACAGAATGAAAAACTTGGATTTTACTTGAAGATCCCAAGCTAACTATCGTACAGGCTACATGGGACAAAAGGAACTCTAAAGACCTACTGCCACCCACATACTACTAAAAAAAGCTTCATTTTTCATTTAAACAGATCTGTTGAAACTATTAATATAAATTAAAAAGTTGAATGATTTTTTGCTGACATTTAAATGCATATTCATTGGATGATCTTTTGGGCCGTAGAGAGAATTGAAATTGAATAGTTTGAACAATTTATGATTCTAGTTAAGCTAAAACATATTTTACTAAGTTGCTTAATTAACTTTAGTTAATGCTTACATATATTAAATAGTCAGTAGGACCTAAGCGGGAAATCTCCAATTTGTTTTCTCATTACAACGTTTCTTGAACTCATAAAAAACATATAAATTAATTACGATATTAATTGAGAACTGTCCAGATGCGTTTTCAAAAGCAGTTAGAAAAAAGTTCTTTTAATCCTCTCATGAGTCTATATTCAGTTTCATTATTAAACATATTCAGACATAAAGGTTATACACTGCGCGTCACAAAAGCTTTAGTAAAATGTATATACCTTTTTTTTTTTTTTTTTTTTATTTGGTTTTATTTCTGTTGGCATATGCTAATGAGAGAGTTCTGCTTCTTCTTTCTTTCCCTTGTCGGCTATATCACATTTACCCTGTCTGTGGTGGCTCTTTCATTTGAGTAAAAATTGTTAAGCTGTTTTTCCTGTTTAACTCTTCGTTTTCATTTCACTATTGCATGTGTCATAATTTCCACTTTTTTCTCTCTCTCTCTCTCTCTCTCTCTCTCCCTCTATCTGTCTGTCTGCTTCTTCATTTCACTTCCCCAACATTGTGGGGAGGGGTGGGGCAAGAGAGGGTTTATTTTTTTTGCACTGACCATGAAAAAAGAGATGAAGAAAAAATGTGTGCAGTGGGGCAGCAAGAAGTTGAAGTGGCAGAAGAAAACCGAGAGTAATATAAAGCTAAGCGGACCAAAAGACCGTCTCTTGAGTCTTTTATACACATACATAAGTACGACGAGCATATCTTTCCTTTCCCTCCTTCTTCTCCTCCTTCAGCTCCCACAACTTGGCTTGGCCCCCCTCTTTCGTAAAGTTAATGAGGAAATAAGCTTAGATAATGTGCCCGACATAATGTGTAGAAGGAAAGCAGGACTAGCAGGGTAGCTCCAATAGAAGAAGTCATAGGTGGAGGCGGCAAAGGGTTGGGGAGCTGGGTTGGACGATGACGTCTCATATTCTCATGTTTGCGGTTATGTCATTTAAGCATTTTGTAAATGGTTTGTTTTGTCTTGCAATTAGTTTGAAAGGGTTGCCTGGTTGGCTGCATGCCTCTGGGATGGGATGGTATGGCAATGTTGAGAGGAAAAGGGAGATGAGAACAAGCGCCAGGGTATCAGATATACACAATGACCAGGCATTGTTATACCAAATTCATGTAGATCAAGGGACTAGTTGTTTGTTGTTGTTCTTGTTGTTGTTATTTCATCTAAGATGCCTGGCAGGTCCAATTGATAAGCTATTAATGAAATTTGAGTGTGAGAGTGAAAGAGAGCGAGTGAGAGAGAGCCAACAGAGAAGCCAAAGTTGAATTTGAAGTTGGAGCTGGAGCTGAGTTTTGCGTAATCAGTTAAAAAATTTCCACAAAGGAATTCACATCATATATTTCCATTTATTTAGAGTTTAAAATTACATTCCCTTGAAACTACTCCAAATTGGTTTGGAATTGGTTTCGATTTCAAAAAGTTTCACAAGTTTTTCTCAGAATTAATACCAAACGCAAGAAAATATTTGTCTGGCAAAAACACTTGTTTAAAACTATTCAACTAACCCTCGCAACTTAAAGTTTAGTATTCAAAGTTAATTGCTAAACTTAAACGCAAACTTTAGGCTTTCACCTAAAAACTAATTTCTCCATTATTTGGCTATAACAAGATGACTTCAAAAAACTAGTTAAACTTTGACAACAAAATTTAGGTTTAAAGTTCAAACGAAGCCAACGAATTAAACTTGTGTCAAATGTTTTGAAACAAGTTAAACTTAAATTGAACTTGCTAAACAAAATGATTTCATAGGCAATCAAACTGTATTTATACGCTTTTCTTATACTTATTCGAATCGATTTTTGGGAAATTCCAAATTGAGCAAAAGCCAACTGGGTCAATATTTTTACACATTCTTTTTTGTATATACAAATTTTTGACTGTATTATAATTGGCGCAGCAAACTAACACTTTAACAATTTCTCAAACTCCACGAAACGAACCTCGGCTCCTTCATTCGCACAAACACACACACACGCACACACACACACACATCTTTTAATGCCTGTGAAGCACGCAATTGATGCATGGAAAAACCGCACATTGATTTTATTTCAACGAAAGAAATTATAATTGAATCATTGGGAAAACAAACCAAAAAAAAAAAAAAGGAAATAACAAAATGGTAATACGAAGCAGGTGTCGAACGAATCGATGATAATAATAAGAAGAAGCGGCATGGAAAAACCATTCTGTCATAGAAAATCCAAAAGGAAGAAGGACAACAACTGAAAAACTTAGTGGGTTACCTTCTTTTGACCATTAAATGTTAATTAAGTCTTGTAAGAAGCAGAAAGGGGTCAGGGTCATTGTTCTATAATAGACTTGCAAGAAATATCGAGATATGCATTAACCCCAAATAGAAATTTAATTAAACATCTAAATTTTGTCCTCTTAAATTTTAATTTTTGTTGCTTTTATTTGATTTGTGATCAGAAATCCTATCAATAAATCTACAGAATGGAAAAACTAAATCTATATAAAGAACAATTCGATTTCTTTCTTATTTCGACTAATCCAAAATCGAACAAATTTATTTTTCCCTGTTTCCTGATTTATATTTTTTAAGGTCCCTGGTTCAGAAGACAGTGAGTAAATAACTGAACAAGTGAATAAATGAAGTAAGCATGTTCACTTGCTCACTGAAAGCAGTTGATTACTTTTGATGAACTTACTAAAAAAGGAGCTATCACTTCTCTTCTAACCGCTTCAAATGCTAAAGTAACCTGATGACCTTATAGAATATTGACTAAAATACTAGAAATTGCTTACTGCGGACCCTGAAATAGGCTTTATATAAGACTTGAAAATTCCAGAACAAATATATAGCAAAAGATTTGTTAGTTGTTTTTTTTTTTTTTTTTGAATTTTTCTGTTCGTCGGCAGTAATTAAAAACGCATGAATAAACGATTTTGTTTATTTTATTATATTTTGTATTTTAGTTCAATTTTGCAGGTGTTTTTTTTTTTTTTTTTTGTATTTTTGCCAAACAAACAATTTTGCTTGATCAATATTCATGCATGCGGCGGCCATGAATATGCTGCAGCTATAATAAATGTGGCAAACGAAATTTGATTCACACTTAAACCAAATCAACAAAAAAAAAATTTGTTCTTTATTTTCGCCATTTTGGGTAATTTTTGTAGCTTTATTTAAAGGGCTCTGAATGGGTTAGAGGTGAGAAAATGTGCATGAAATGGATTCAAACACGTACAAATCATCCCTTTTGACGCGAAACGCAAAAGAAAAAAAAAAAAGGAGGGCAGAAAACGTAATTCTTATTGTGTTGGCCAGGCCCTTTTTTGGCACGTGCCAAAATGTTGAAATGAAATTGAAAACTGCATGTGAAAGGGCTGTTAAGTGCGAAGGAGATAGAAGCAAGAGAGATTTGACTTAGCTGCAAATGGAATTTGATATTAGATTGAAAAAGAAACGAGCTTGTTATTTTGTTTGAAGAAATGTGTTAAACGGAATTTGATTTAATTTTTTAGACCAAATTGCAAAGCAATATTAATTTTTGTTTTAACTGAACTTACATCCTGCATTTTTTTATCTTTGATTTTCTTTTGAAACAAGCGAACTCAAGGTCGTTTATTGAAGCGATTAAAGGCATTGAAACATTGGCTAATTATTCTATTGCAACGCTAATTGTAATGCTATATAAGTAATTTTAGCGCTAAAACAAGTTGCGAATTATAACTAAATAAAGCAATTGGAAGCCACACCTTACACCTGCGAAGGGCGTCAGCAGTTAGGTGTAAAATTTTCGTTTTCCACACTACATTATTTTATATATATGTTCCACTATATATTTTGTCGTTAAAAATTAATAACAAATGGCTTTGCCTTGATAGAATCAGTAGCTTTTAAACAAACATTTAGCAAAGTTGTAGAAAATGCTTCTTCTTTTGCATCCTTTCACTCTATTCCGCGTAATTTGCCACATCAAGGACAGTTGCTGCGTACATTTTACTTTATCGTGATCGTTTTCTTACACCTGTTTTGGCCATATACAGACTATAGAACTGTTCTCAGCCAGCATTCAGTTACATAGCAACTGACCTCGCTGTAATCATCTTCCTTTTAAAAGTTAGTGCAGGTGAAGAAAGTCTTTCTTTCATTTATGCTTTACTTACAGCAAGGCCAGCTGCTGCTCTCTGTAAGCCCTTTTACATTGGGCTATGTCCGCAGTTGTTTCAAATTTGAATATAAAAAACTGATCTTGGACATATTCCTCAAGTCAATCTATCGTAAAAGTGTCGAGGAACATTATGTTCTCAGCTTACTTTACTTTTTTACATTAAGAAACGATGTATCGATCGTTATTCCCAAGACTTGTAAACCTTTGAAATTAAATGAATTCGTATAGAAATAATTTAAACAAAAGTTTCGGTAATGGCTTTTCTTATTTAAAGATTTTTCCCTATCGCTCTTTCTCTCCCTCTCTCTCTCTCTCCTGGCCTCTCTCTCTCTCCTGCTGCTGCTGTTAGAAACAAAAGCCGTGTCGATAGTGAAAACTGCAACCGGCAAATGCCCGAGTTTGCTATGCCAGTTCTACGAACTTTTGTGGCTGAGGCTGACGACTCTTCCTGTTTGCCTCCTGTTCTACATCCTACTCTTGACTTTCCTATACTATATAAGGGCGACGATGTTGGCTGTCAAAAAAAAAAAAGAAATAAAAACTAAAAAAAGTCTTCAATTAAATGCAAGGCACACAAAGGCTGAGCTGAACTAAAAAAAAAAAAAAAAGAATGAGGAAAATATAAAAAGCAAGCCAGAGAAACAGAGGAAGAAATGAGAGCAAGCAGGCGTTGAAAGGGAGCAGCAGCAGCGAAAAAAAAAAATAGATGGGAGGTGAATGCCTCCTACTCCGGCATCTTCTAGGCTGCAGTGGCAGGCCACCATGGCAAGACAATGATGTCAGCTCCAATGTATGGCCAGACGATGACGACGATGGCAATGATGATGATGATGACGATTATGATGGTGGCGCTGATGATGATGATGTTGGCTACGACGAGGTTGCCCACATGGTTGCCACTGCCATCGTGGAAATTTCATTCACATTCACATTCACATTTGGAATCGCCAGTCTTTTGCATTCTCATTCCTTCTGTCTGTAGAACACACACACACACACATACATAAAGTCAATGCAAAAAGTTTGATGTCCAACCAAGCGACCAACAACTGCTGATAAGCAGCGGGAGCAAAATTCTCGTTCTGGTTGAAATTAACTCGCCCGAACACAGCATTTGGGTTTCCAATTTTTGTAGAAACCCTTTTACCCTCCGGCGCCTTTCTCTCTCTCTCACTTTCCTCTCTCTCTCTCTCTCTCTGACTTTTGTGTGTAGCATATTTTTCCCTTTTTGAAGCCTTTGAGCCAGCCTTTTCACACACTCACACGGAGAGTGGGCGAATGGCAGTGAGTTGAGTTGAAAGTGAATGACTTTTCCTCGATGGAAAAGGCGAAATCAAAAAAAAAAGAGAAAAAACGCACACGCTTTTATCTTACTTTGAGAACTAAAGAACCATGTGGCATACCATTTATGCTGGGCAAAGATTAAAACGCCAACGGAAAGTGCTTAAACTCAAAAGTTTCTTAAAGCGCAAATAATACAATTTATAGCTGAGCATCATCTAACGATGTCCCATCCTTACCCTGGTATACCCTTACGAAAGCTTTTTACCTTATAAGACTCTCTTTCACTATCTTATTTACTATTTACTAAAACTAACTTGAACTACGTCTGAACATTAAAAACCTTAATTAACCTTTTTTGGCCTCAAACTTCTTTTTCTATACAAATAAATGACCTTCAAATAATTATTTAAAAGCCTCTGTGGTCAAATATTATATCCAAATCGAATTACGATTTTCTGAGAGCGTTAAAGTGATAAAAACAAACGGACATGGTCTTATCTATCCGTCTATTGAGGCTGATCACGAATATATATGCCATATGAGCTTATAAATGCTTCCTTCTGCCACAATTATTAGAGTTAACTTATTTAATTAACTATTATTGGTGGTAAAAACTAATCAAAAGTCAAACAAAATTCGAATTTCAATTCGAATACTCAAAACCAAATGAAATAAAACCTTTAGGGCATAAATATATAGAATGTTATTCCTCGGCACGTAGAAAATATTTACCATTTAAATGCGAAATGGACACGGACATGGTGAGACATGAGACACTCATACATGAGACACCTCCGCCACCGCTATCGCCATGTCCCTGGCCAATGCATTTTGTGGACCACACAAATGTATAGAAAACGCCTAAAACTATGCAATGACATTTACAAAATTGGAATTTTTCACTATACCAAAAAGTAAATAAACTCGGCCAAGCGGCAAACAAACAAAACTAAACCAAACTAAACAAAAGAAATAGAAAAAAAAAAAACGGCCCAAAGAGAAAATGGAACAAACGTGCTAAAAGTGAAATACAACAAATGAAATGGAGGAAAAAAGGAGGAAAAGAGCTGATAGCCGAAGGAAGGGGCCATTCGGGGGGGAGGTAACTATAACATATGAAAAAGCATAGCCTAAAACTAGGCAAATAACATTCCCATTTCTTCTCCTTACTTTTCCTGCTCTTCTGTAAACCTTTTTAATTGAACACATGTCCATCGATTTATGATATAATTGACATTGAAAACACTCGTACAACAAAATGTGTAGATAATGTTTTGCACAATTTAATGAGTTTTTACTGTACTTCCTTTGAGTTGCGGTATGTGACTGGCATGTGAATAAAAATAATGTTTGCTTTTCGTGCACATAAAGAATTAGCAGGCAACAGCAAATTTCAAAATGTACGTGGATTGGTTGTCCCCCCCCCCCCCTGCCCCAGCTCACCCCACTTATTTCTTACCATGTCTCTTTCCTTTTACTCTGTATTCCCAAATGGGCCTGGCCTACAACTTTGTTCGCTGTGTTCTGTATTTTTTTGTTTTTTTTTTTGTTTTTTGCTTTTGTTTTTGTTGGCAAATACATAAAACCCCAAGTAGGCAAGCACATGATTAAAAATGCACACACACTAACACACACACCCATCGCCATGGCCATGCACTGGACAAACTGGAGAATACATGAACATGAAACGCGGTCTCTGGTCTCCGGTTCTTACTGGTCATTAAACCCTTTGGAAACCCAATCGAAGTGAAGCCAACGGAATGCGAAGTAATGGAAGGCGGTAAAAGAACCCCCAAACCTACCCCCCCCCCCCCATATATGGCACCAACAATCCCAATAGACCAGCAGCTTATCGTAATTTGCCATTAACTTAGAAGCTTTTGATAATCTTAATTCCCAAAAAAATTTAGTCAAAGTGCTCGAACATTTGGAATCGATAGAGAATAAATTCCCAAAGCTGGGATTTCCTCTAGAAAAAAAATATTGAAATTTTCTACTGATCGGCTTAATGCTCTATATTTAGATAAAGAAATAAATCAACCGAGATACATATATAAGGCACTTTTGTCAGACGCATTGGATTGGATTCGATTGATTTATAATGAAATTTTGTTTTCATTTCAACTTGTTTTATCGTCAACTTGGGAATTTCTTCAAAATTTGACTTCTTTAGTAAACATTTCTTGAAAAATTTATTCAAAATCAGTTTTCAATACTCTTGGATTTGGAAAATTAATTGTTAAATCCTTTTTTTTTTTTTTGTTAAGTTCTTTTAGCTTCGGTTAGCCTCAGCCTAGATCTAAAAAAGTTTCCAAATTTATTTACCCTCATGAAAAGTTCTCTTCTTTGCCTAAAATAGGAAAAAAAAACTCTTTGTGATTCCGTAAAGTATATTCAAAAATTCTTGTTCTAAATAGGCCTACACTAAATATATCTGAAGGCCACAATCGTTCACCCATTTGTTTGGTTAGCTACTGAATTGAAACAGCTTTAGTCCATTTAAATTTAAGTGTTCTCCACAAAATTGCAGGCCAGCATATCTAAAACACAGATTGATTGATGACAGCCAACAAACACACACACACAGAGAGATGGAGCCCCTCCTCACCCTTTGCATCCCCTTCTGGCCCCACCAATCGCCTCTGATTTAGATCAGCAGTAAGTAGATTTATATGTATGTTTTTTCAGACCTAAACTAATTACAAATTTAAATGCAAGCAGGGTGAGGGTTAGTGAGAGGAGATGAGATGAGAGAGAGAGAGAGAGAGAGAGTGTGGGTTAGGCAGTCAAAGTGCATAATAAATGTGAATCCAAATCTTGCTCTTCTTCTGCCTCTCTTGCCCATAGAGTTTTTGCGGTCGTCATCAAGAATTTACATAAATTACTGGCCAAAAAAGGAGCTGGTAACTAGAGTGGGAGAAAGAAAGATTTTAAGAGGAGTAGGGGGGGTCAATTTTTACATCGTGTATAACATTTAGAATGAGGCTCTTAGAAAAATATTTTTCACAATTTTATCCATTAGTTAAGATTCAGTCATAATATGGCG
The DNA here is from genome assembly GCA_024703675.1 of Drosophila nebulosa. Classification (NCBI taxonomy): domain Eukaryota; kingdom Metazoa; phylum Arthropoda; class Insecta; order Diptera; family Drosophilidae; genus Drosophila; species Drosophila nebulosa. Next base: position 5,574,510 of record CM045725.1, on the reverse strand, counting down.
TTAGATACTTTAAATAAAATTGTAGTATGTTGAGCACAGACCACATAATGTGGTAGAATTAAAATTTAAAAAATTAATTTTAATTAAAATTTTAAGAACATGTATGTAGGCCGTCTTATAAATAAACTCGCAAGTAACTTTCAGTTGGAAGTTTGTATAATGGAAAAGAAAAAACTATTGCCATGCCAAGTTCTAGAAGGATCGTAATATGACGAAGTAATTCTTGATCGTAAATATTATAATATATATAAAATATAATATAAACCATTCAGTTGGGTCACAAGCTGGAGATAGCAATGCTTCCTGCTTGTTGTGCTTTACTTTTCTTATTAAAGAATAAAAGTTTTTCACAAGAAATCATTTTAAAATTTTTAACACATAATAAAAGGCGATTTTTTTCTACAGAATTTGTTATCAGAAATATGCCATAGAAAAAATGTTCCTTTTACATATATCTCGTTATCAAATTTAAATTTTTCATTTGTTCTTAACATTTGACCAAATTTTGATTAGTAAATTTTCTTATTATATTAAAAATGCATAGAATATTAAACACGTGGTGGAGCTAGCTAAGTAGAGTATAATGTGCTCTAACTTCATCTCTCTTCCTCTAGCTTCCACTCTTATCCGCGCTCACGTAGGGGTCCAACGTAGGGCGGAATCCCAAGAGCTGCCACATACCAGTAGTAAGTGAGATGTTAACTAGTTTTGATTGTGGCAGCGGGAAAGGAATTTACTAAGGAATTGGCGGTAAATTCGTTGAGTTTCAAGTTACAAAGGAGCCAAGCGTTTGATTGGCTCCAAAATATGTACATTTTTTTCGAGTTCATGCACTGCAATCATCAACATCTGTTGGAATTATGTTTATGTGTCAAAACCAATTAGATAAGGTTATAGTTGGATGTTGAGAAACTTCTTTTGGCTGGCTTTCGTTTTGTTTTTATCCCCATCTAATACCCATGGGTAATTTGAAATGCCAACATTTTTTTCTTCTTTTTTTTTTTTGACTTTGAACCAACTAACTTCCTTTTGGCCAGAGAGAGAGAGAAAAAAAAATGTAATGAAAATTGTAAGCAACATGGCCACTATATAAATATATATATACAAACATATACGCATATATAGTATATATATATAGCTCAGACTATCAGCGACGACGACAACAAAGCGAAACGTGGAAAATTGAAAAATGTGAAAAGGCAGCAGGCAGTCAGGCAACAGCAGCCGCACAGGGCAAAGGCAAACAACATTTGAAAAATATTACGAGTATTTGCATATGAAACAGCAGAAAGAGAGTGAGAAAGAGAGAGAGAGAGACAAGCAAGGGAGTGGAATGGGGGAGTGAGACACAGAGAAACCGAGTGTAAGAACTGGGAAGAAGCCGCCAACGACCCCAGTTTTGGCGCTAAAGGCGGTTTGCTTACATATATAGCAAGGGGAGGCTGGTTGGCTGGTGCTGGTGCTGTATGTGTGTAGGAGCAGATGGAGGAGTCGAAGCTCATCGTGTTGTAGTTGTGTAAATAATACAAAACATAAAAAAAAAATGAAAATAAAACGTAAAAGAAGAAAATGCAAAAATCTTACGCTCTCATTTCAGGCGTAAATGAAAATGTAAATTCGCTTAAAGCGTAAAAGGAATCCCAAGAGTAGGTGGGCGCAATGGTCCGGGTGGAGGGGACGAATGGGTGGATGGGCAGGGAGGGCGAAAGAGTGGAACTGGTGAGAGGCGACCAACCAACTATATAACATTTTGTGCATACATACTTCAAATACTTTTTCCTTCTTGTTGTTATTTCAATCGACCAAAAGTCAATGCCAAAACCAGCCAATAAAATTTCCATTGCACAGTGGTTTGAGATATCATTTTAAAGGGGAATTAAATAAATAATTAATTATGATTACAAATTTTTAAAACTTTAGGTAAAATGAAAGCAAAGCAAGACTTATATTTTGAAGAATGGTGAACTTAAGCAGCAACTGGCTTGACTTTTGCTAGCAAAAAAGAGAGAATGGGAAAGGGAATTCTCTTTAGGAATTCGTAGCAGCAAATGGCCTAACTTCGCTGATGAGAGTAAAGAAGTGAGCGGAAAAGTCTTTGGCAATTTCTACCACTTTTGAATTTAACTAAAACGAAGTCAGTTGCTGTCTATATGTGTAACAGTTAGCTACATGCACCTGTTGATCTAGAAAAGCTAAAGCTAGGGTTATAAGTACATCCTACACCAGAGTAGGATTAGGAAATAGTTAGCCGGTAAGGGAGAAAAGTTAAGCTGTTGCAAAGCCAGTTGCTGCGTTTATATGGATTCACACAGTCTTCATCAATACAAAAGCAAGTGCGTACTGCAAATGGCTTGGTAAATACGTTAAGTAAGTAACAGTTGCTGAAAATTGGCCTTAACGACCTTTTGATCGCAAATGCAGCAAATGGCTTGGCTTTTACATAGAAATATTGCCAAGATGAAGCTACTAAATGAGAGAACCAAGGTAGAATTATAGTCTTTGCGTGAATATTTTTCATGGTAAAAAGCTTAGGCGCAGCTAGTTGCTGCCCTTGCGAAGCAGCATATTTAATATAAGGAAAGTAAACGATTGACCAAGTGCTAAAATAAGACTTTTCAGCGTTAAGTTACTGTGTCTTAGGAAATCTTTTCCATTGAAATCCATTAAAATTTAGTTCTATTAAAGAAACTTGGGAATACAGGCACTTTGAGCTAATATTGTGATATATACTTAAGCCATTTTAAGGTAATTTATGAATATAGTAACAAACTTAAGATCACAATGATGCGATTTATGATGTAATTAAAATGTTTATTTTGCTTATTTTACCGGTTGATATGAATCAGCGAGAAACTAAAAACAAAAACAATTTATATGCACGTGCTAAATATTTCAAATGTCATATTATGTTAATTTTTTTCAACTCTTCAACAATTTTTTAACTATTTTGTTATTATTGTTGCCACACCTCACATGTACACACACATAAAGCGGCAAACAAACACAATGAATTCGCTTTTCTTTTTTTGGCAAATCCGTATAAATTTTTGATATATGTATATATTTATGCATAATTCATAAAACTGACTTTATTTGTGTTGCGGCAACCTCGACATTCGCTCGGTATTTCATCTAGCATATACTTTTTAGTGACGCCTTAATTGATAATGCTCGCAAACCCAAAGAGAGGTGTCACGGTGGGAAGAGAGTAGGACAAGGGGAGAGGGGATTGTACAATATATTATGTAAATATTTTTTGGCATTAAATTATGTGCTTATGTATGCCGCCGCAACACATTGTTGATGTATGTATTATAAACATGTTTAGTCACATTTTATCATTTTTTTCCGTCACGTAGAGTTGCCCAATATCCGATTCTGATTCGGCGCGATGACTCAGATTCAATCAGATTGAGAAGAAACATGACGACGATTAAAGACAGTAAATATTTATATGCATAATGCCCTGAAAGCCACTCTCTGCCAATTGGTTTTCAATTCCAAGAAAAAGTCAGCAAAAGAACTTGAAACTGTATGCGAGCAAAGTGTATGATGTCCGTGTCAATAACCTAAAACTGAACAAACATCGAGCAAAAAACAAAAAGGCAGCAGTAGCAACAGCTGTCATCAGGCCAAGTCAAAATTAAGATACTTTTAAGGGGACATTTCCAGGCAGACCAGTGCAGTTTCCTTTCGTATTTTGAGGGTATATAAGGGCAGGCCAAAATTGTTTAACAAACAAACAACAAAACAAGCAAGAGTTGATAACTAGAGGAAAATGGAAAGATATATAAATATATAGAGGAAAGTTTCTTTATGATGGCCATATGATTCTTCTTTTCAAAAATGTTGTAGAATTTACTATAAACAATAACAAATGCCAAGTTAAAAGTTTGAAGCCTTGAATTTCTAGATGTATGTAGGTTCCAAATTTTCAGTAAGTAACAAAGAACAAAGCATTTATTTAAAAAAATAAATAAAAAATTTAAATGCAAAACAAACTAAACCTAATCACATAACGAATTTGATTTTTATTCTTTTTTTGTAGTTGTTAACTTTTTGTGCTAATTTATTTCAAAAAATGATCTCATTAACAACATCATTTTTAAGTTAATCGCAAATAAGTGAGCAACCGCCCCCCAATCTGACCTCAATGTGCGATTATTGATTGGGCGCAGCGCCGTGGGGATTATCAATACGACTGACTGACTGACTGACTGGAGGCAATTTTAATATTTTCAACAAAGAATTTACGTACATATTTAGTACATTATTTTCAGATCACTCAGCAGATTCAAATATATGTATATATAGACCCGATTATTTTCTAAAAACAACCAAAATGAAATTAAAATTTATACTGTCTATGGTTCATATAAAAATATGGAAAAATTATAAACAAGAGAAACAGCAATTTGAAAATTTCCAAAAGAAACAAAATTTTCATGTAAACAATTTGATGGAAAATCTGTGTGTGTGTGTCTGTGTTGGTAAGAATTTGCGTTGGTGGTTTTGGTTGGCTTTGGTTTTGCGTAGGCGCACCACAAAAGCTGTAAAAATGTGGCACAAAACAACTAAAAGGCAACAACTGCCAAGGCAACACCCAACAAAGTGAGAAGATTTCGGTTGATGCATAACGAAACATTTTTAAATTGAATTCAAGGCTGAAGAAAAATGGTAAACAAAATCTCATTAGTTAAAAATTTAACTAACTTAAACGAACTTTCCAAGTCTAAACCTTTTCAGTTTAAACAACCAGCAAAGAAGTAGCCTACAATAACTCATAAGACATCCGATTTTCCCTATATAGCTTTTTAAAGTTTGCTTTATTTATTGTTTCTTCAATTTAACTCAATTCAGGGGGCGTAACTATTAAGTAAAGTAAAACAAACAAAGGTTTCTAAGCACTATATCATATAGATAATTGCGCATTTAAACATTTAGAGAGATTAAAATTTCATTTCTCGCATCAAAAGCGATCTAGCAAATGCGTTTTCTATAGCAGCTAAATTTGTTATAGTAAAACAATTCTTTTGAAATATTATTTAATTGTTAATATTGACAGTATTTTAGATTAAAGAGGCATCGAACAGATTAAAAATATGTTTCTTTTTGTAGGGAAGTGGGGACCCCTTACTGCTCATAGCTTAGTGGGTTCTAAATTTAAATTGTTTGTTAATACGTGTATCTAATCCTCTTCTAGACATAGATGTAGAGTCGAACCATGATCCATTGATGGGACGGTATACTAAGGCGACTACCGTTAACCTAGCCTGTTCTTGTCTTTGATTCTGAAGCAATATCTTTCAATGGTAACCAAATGTTTTACGTTTAAAAACGCTTCGGAAGTTAGAATGGGACTGAATATAAAAGTACAAAAGGACACCTTCTATAAACCCTAAAACTTGCATTTTAGCTACAGAACTTCAATATAAAATTGTTCTAAACAAACAAACAAAAACGTATGTTGCATACATATTTTTCGTTTCCCCAATTCCCTCAGTTTATATAGAGATTTTAATGTCATTTGGAGAAATCAAACATATGCACATGCATTCTTTTTTTTTGTGAAAAATAGAAAAAGTATCAAATGTATTGAAAATCCACCAGAAACAAGAGAAAATCAAACTACAAACATATCAATGAAGAATAAAATTTATGCATTTGAAAGATGACTTTGAAAATACCCTGCACCAGTATAAAAAATAAACTACAACCAGCTTTGCATAAGTTATCTATAAAATTTTTTAACTTAAATACGTATACGATATGTGGTACATCAAGAGTTTTTTAGTGTCATACTCCTTGCATGTAGCCATGTACCCTTAATTCCCATGCGTGAAGAGTATAGAAATGCATAATTATGAAAAGCATGTAAAGCGCGTGGGTGGGTGCAGGGAAGCAGGGCAAAGGGGGCGGGTAAGAGGACTGCAGCTGTTGGTGCTTTTTGCGTGGGCAACTCTTTTTTTTATCTCTCTCCTTCTCTCCCTCTCTCTCTCTCTATCTGTCTGTCTCGTTTTTGACTGGTTGGCTTACAAATTTTCCATGTTAATGATATGCAAACAAACACTCACATTCACACAGAGAGAAAACCAAAACCAAAAACCAAAAAGTCAAAGTCGGGACAGGAAATACGCACCATATACAATAATTGGAAAGAAGCAAAAAAAAAAAAAAAAAAAAAAAAAAGGAAAAAGGAAAAGAAGATACGAAACATGGAGAGAGAACGAGAGGAAGTAAAAGAAATCAACAGAAAATTTTGCGCGCGATTTGCGTCAATGAATGGAAACAAAACGACGAAACGCGGCGGGGGCAGCAGAGTAGGCAAGTGGGGGAGGCCGTGACACACACACACAAACACTGACAAAATGCAAATGGTAGAGAATGGGGCAATTAAAAGGAAAAAAAATAAAACAGAAAAACGTGCGGGGGAAGCGGCAACAATCCGATAGAATAAACAAAAAACGTGAAGCGGTAAACAAATCAACTGTAAATTTATCATAAAGAGAGAGAGATATAGAGATGCGAGAAGAAGAGAAGGAGAAGCAGCAGCAGAGAAGAAAGAAGAATTGCAGTAAATAACAAATTGTGTGAATCAGCAGCAACAACAACTGCCAACAATTGTAAAACCAAAAGAGACACACCAAAAGAGAGACAAATCCAACAAGCTCCAACAAGAAGAGAGAACGGAGAAGTGAGAGAGAGAGAGAGAGGGAGAGAGAGAGAGAGAGTGGAGACAGAGAGAGACAGCAATGAAATGTGGCAACCACGCATCATTATTGACATTGCGTTACCCTTCTTTTGGTGTTGCCAGAGCCCAAAGACAGACAGACACGGTAAACCAGCAGCGGGGGTGAGAGACACACACAGAAAGAGAGGGAGAGAGAGAGAGAGAGAGACAGTGAGAGGGGGAGGGTGAGAGAGTATGAACAGGCAGTTCAATCTGCTGCTGCTGCTGCTGCTGCTTCGTCTTCTTCTTCTGCTTGTTGTTGTTTGTGTTTGTCTGCCGGCCTATGCATGCATGTGTCTGTGTATCTACGTATATGTGTGTGCGTGTATATCTGTGTGTGTGTGTTGTTTACCTCAAATGCCGCCTCAGCAGAAACAGAAACTGAAATTTCCAGCAGCAAAGCAAACGACGAAGCAAACCAAACCGAACTCAACATACGGGCCAAAAGACATTAAAATCAGAAAAGAAAAAAAAAACCGAAGCAACATCACCAAGTCTCGAGGCCGCCAAGGCGACACAGTCTGAGTGCTGCGACACTAGACTACAAGAAATTTAAACCTAACTTACAAATAGTTCACATATGTATGCACATACATAGGGCAACGGATAAATACATTATCGATAGCTGTGACGAGTTTAGTCAGTTAAGTCTGTTGTCAATTTAGGGGAAATTGTTTTGCTAGTTATCTATCTTACTATCTAATCTATACAAACGTCAGCAGTAACTTCAAAATTGGACTATTAACAGTTGCACTATTACTATGATAAATTAGCAACATGAAAACGGCAACCAAATCTATAAAGAAAAGAAACTCATTTTCAAATAAGAAAACTAATTTATTTTCTACCATTTTTATAAACTTTACATTTGTGACATCGAATTCCCATGAGATTTTTATTCATTACGATTACAAAATAAAATAATTCCTAAATTGTTTTGTGTTCATTTTAATTCTTTTCCATAATTTGTTGTAAAGTGTAATTTGACTTCTCTGCCGAAGTTCGAACTCCACCACAGTCAACTGCGTTGTCGTCATTTGGCTGTCTTCTTTCTTCTTCAACTTGGTCTGCTTCTGCCTACACACTCTCATACACATACACACCCATATACAGACACTCACAGAGTTATATACACATGGCGACATATTTACATTTTTTTGCTCTCGTTGTTGTTGTTGTTGTTGCTACGCTCTTTTGCTCTCTCTCTCTCTCTCGATTACAATTTACAACGGCTCTTCCGCTCTCTCGCCGCTCACGTTGCTTCTTTTGCTTGTTGTTTTTGTTGCTCTTCTTAATGTGGTTAACCCTTATAAGTTGTTGTTGTTACAATTGACTTGGCTTTTACTTGTTTTTTTCTTTTCAAAGAAGAGGGCACATGAAAGAAACATTTCCTATTTTATTAATTATCTGTTTAATTAGCAACTAAATCGATCTGCTAACTAACCTTTATGCTTTTACTACTTAATCAATCCGCTAACTAACCTTTTCTGACCTTTTGCTTCTAAATCGCTGCGCTAACTAATTATTTTCGGCCTTTTGCTGCCATCTCTCTTGCTACTTTTACTACTTTTCTGCTACCTTTTGGGCTACATTTTCTACTGCTTTTTGCTACTACCTTTCGCAACGTTTGTAACGTTTTTTAGGTACAACATTTCGATAGCACTTTTTGCTCCTACCTTTCAAATTTCCGCACACAACTTTTTCATATAGAGTATCTTGAAATCGGTGTCCTGCCATAGCTTGCAAATTTGGATGTTCTTATTTACATGAAAATTTTAGCTAATTGGATCTCTATTCCTCTCCCCCACTTCTCCCGCACTATCTCTCTCTCTCTCTCTCTCTTTTTAAATACACACTTTCCGTTTGTTTTTGTTGCTTCTGCTTGATTTGATTTACTGTAATTAGCTCGTGTGGGGATTTACACTTGAACTTACATAGATTAAATTGAAACGTTGACATTTTTCTTAAGAAAGAAAAACAAAAAAAAAAAACAGAAGAAAAAAATTCCCCCCCTCCTTGTGTCTGATAACATCTTGACATCTCGTCGCTGCGTCAAGGTGCAATGGAATGGCGACGACGACAAAGGAAGAGCAAAGTGCATGCATGCACACGCCACAATCCCCAGCAACAACAACAACAACCGCAACAACAACAGCAACAAGAGAAGCAACTACAAATACAAATACAAATGGGCAGGGCCCAACCACACGTGAATAATAATTGAAAATGGTAAAATAAAAAAATGAAAATGAAAATTGAAAACCCACATGGCATAATAACACACACAGCGAGTGTGTAAAAGGCAGCAGTATGGGGCAGGCGGTAGGCGTTGAGGGGAAGCAGAAATGCAAGGAGAAGGAAAAGCGCAACTGGAACTTCAAGTGCGAGCGCGAATGAAATGGCTTTACCAATGTACATAGATAGAGAGAGAAAGAGAGCACGGGAAAATATTTTTATACCTGCATCAAAACTCAGGTGATTCGAATGAACAAAAGACAGAAAGACTAAGAAAAAGGTAAAATGTTTGCGAGTGTGTGTGTGTGTGTGTGTGTGTGTAAGAGGGAGAAGTGCAAAGTGCGAGAAATTGATTTGGTAATAAAAAAACTTTAAAGAACAAATTAAAATTTTCAGCGAATTTACAGGCAATAAAAAGTTACTGCACACAATCTGATGGCAAAAATTAGCAAAAGTTTTATCATGAATTTAATGCGAAAATCCTAAGAGTTAAGTGTTAAAATCCAATTAAGTCTCCTAATATAAATCGACACAAATCTACTGACTAAAGAATAGTCTTCAAAGAAGGATTTAAGTATTTTTTTAGTCCTTTTTTTCGCAAAACGCATGAACTCATATCGGAAGTTAGTGTAGAATTAAAATTTTTCTACAATTAGTATATGTATTACTCTCCACAGTCTCACAAAGTTTCTAAAATGAAAACAAAGTTTTAACAATTGTTTCACAATCGATTTTTCAAAACTCTACAAACTCTCCACTGCTCTTAAAAGGGTTTTTATCATCTTTAAAAACCAAATCTAGACTTAAAAAGGAGATTTAAACCCCTAATGGACGCTACCAAGTCCTCCTCCTCCATCTTAAAGGGCTCTATCGACTCTAATTTTCAAAACTCTACAAACTCTCCACTGGGCTTAAAAGGGTTTCTATCATCTTCAAAAACCAAATCTACACTAAACTCTATATGCTCTATTGACTCTTTGCATCTTAAAGTAATTTGCATAGAGTTTTCAAAACTCTACAAACTCTTTACCAAACTTAGAAAGGATATATGTATATCACCACCTTCAAGAACTCCACCAAGTCCTTTCAAATCTTATAAGGCTCTATCGACTCTTTGCATATTATATTGTTTTCAAAACTCTACAAACTCTCTCTACGAACATTGAAAATTTGCTTTGACGAAATTCAAGCAAGTCTCCATTTTGCTATTCCTAACGTACTTATTACGACATTTAAAACCTCAATGCCACAAAAACCCCCTATCAATAAATTAACTGATATGTCTAAGGCTAATACCTGCCTGGAAATTTATCCATCCTCTGTCTCTCTTCCTCTCACTCTTTCTCTTTTTGTGTGTGTGTGTATGTGTGCGTGTGTCTCTCTCTGCCTCTGGGTCACAGCAGGGTTCCTTTATACCTAGATGGAAAATTGCTCTCTGTCTATGTTTTTGGTGTCTAGCAAATGGCAAATGGTAATTCCCCGAAATCTATATAAATATAAACATGCTGGAACAGCATCTTCATCTAGCACGTAGGCGTTCGAGCGGGCGAACGGGCGGTTAGGCGGTCGGGGGTCATCTATGGGTCGTTGTCGCCCAACCAACGCCGAACACCTTACACTTAAGCCAAAGAGTCAGTTGTTGATGATGATGACAACCAACCAACCAACCAAGCAAGGCACCCATCCAGTTAACATACATGCCAATAATGCTAATGAAGGACTCCCCCTTCGACCCGAAAAATGCGTAAACGAGAGAATGGCAGGAAGCTGGCACTTTACACACATCCCACACAGTACTATGTACATCCCATCGCTCTCTCTTACTCTCTCTCTCTCTCTCTCTCTCTCTCTTTTTCTCATCAAATTGCTAAGCACGTTCTGGAAATGTTTTGCTGGCGACATATAGGAAGCTGAATCTCCGAATCGTCAAAGAGATAACCACACACAAAACTGTTCGCTTGGCCAATTTCCTTTTTCTTTTCTTTTTCTTCTTTCGAGTTTTTTTTTTTATTATTTTGGCAAAAATAAAGCCTTCTTTTGCTCGATTTATGTATGTACATACATGCACATACATATATGAGATTGTGTTTTTGGGGCCAATAAGTCACTGGCAAAACACACAAACAAACAACCAACCAACTAAACAAAAACAAAAACAACAAATTCAAAATTGGCCATAGCCGAGATGCCAACTATAACCACTTTTGGCAGGCGGCAGGCCGATACGTTGGATGCATCGTGACCACTTCTAACACGAGGTGTGAGAAGAGAGAGGAGGAAGCGAGAGGCGGGGGGCTTTGGTGGCTAGCACTTGCCATAAACTAGTCTTCAACAACTATCATGTGAAAATTTATTAATTAATTATTGTAAAAGAATTTACTTGATATGAAAACTTAATAAATTATTGATAACAATCAAATATTTTTAATATTTTTAAGAGTTTTTTGTTTTTATAATCTTTAAGCATCTCTTAATCGATTTTATTATACAATTTTTAAAAATGGAATGCTCTAGGAATGGAAGGAATAGGAATTCTAAGAAAATTCCAAAATTGTTGACATTTGTTTTTAAACAGATTAATTTGATATTTAATACTTGGATATTCGTAAAAATTTATTTCGGATCTGCCAGTAAAAAGCTTCAGTTGCTATAAAAGGCTTTTCTGTCTGTTACGAGAATAAATAATCATTTCTTAACAATTTGTTAATTATTTCAAAGTTTCGTTTTAAAAATTTCCCTTTTTCGAATTCCGTTTGCAGAATTTTAATGCTAGAACAAAAGCTTGGAAACTTTAGTTCACAAATTTGAAACCTTATTTAACGTGTGTGAAACAATTAAATTTCCCGTGTTAGTCCTAACTGGTTTCAAAATGTATAAATTGTGATAATAATTTAATAGTTTAATTAACAATTTATCGTCAATATCTTGCCACATCGATGAGGGGACACATATTGGCATTCTCGTTTAGGCCGGCTAGTCAGTTGACTTGGCTAGTTATCAGAGTCCAATGTGCCGTTTGCCAATGCTATTGCCATATTTGCCCCGGAACTGAAAACTAGCCAAAAGCAGAGATGATGCTGCCGATGAGCCAAGAAGAAGAGTAGACACATGAGGCAGGCAGAAGATGTAGTAGACGAAGAAGAAGAAGAAGAAAAAGAGTTGTTGCCATATTTATGCGTTCGCAATGCAGACATTTTTAACGTCTTCTCTCTTCAGTTGCCCCGCCGCCTTCCATCACACCACTTTATACCTCCTATTCAATATCTTTGTCATCTTGATATTTGTTGTTGGCGTCACAAACTGGAGTGCAATGTGACTTGAAAGAGATTTCATTGTTGCAACATGCATACAGACAGAGATACGCACACACAAACACACACACACACTTCTATAGATTGATTGGCATCAATATTCATTAGTTTTCCCCTTCCCAATTTGTAGACGAAAGTCGACACAAAACCCACGAACCAAAAAAAGCAGCAGCAACTAACAATTTTAACCAACAACTAATTAATTTATAGAACTTATTTCATATCCCCAATATCGTTTGGCTATTCAATTTAGAAGAAACTAAATTTTGTTAATTATTGATCAACCATTAATTGTTTTATCGTAACCGAAACCAAAATTGAAACATTTAACTAATATTTAAACACAATTTCTACAACTAAGTTGAGACTTAGTAAACGAAACAGGTGAAAAGTGGAATGACTTTTGATATTTCCTCAAAAGAAAGATTAAATCAATAAATAAGAAACTAAGAACCCTTAGATTAATGCATTATGGGCTGGCAAAATGTACGAAAATAGGCTAAAAACTGTTCTTTTAATCTTAAACAAAATATTTAATTCGACAAAGGTGGCTCAAATTTAAAATCAAAAGTGTATGACTAAGCAATGACTAGGGGGAGACGGGAAGTGATAGTGGGCATTGAGAATAAATCTTAATCTTTTGTTGGAAACCCGCTGCGATATTGACCCATTGATAAATTAATATGTAATACATTCTGACTGACTAACTTAACTTGACTAAGACTCATCAAAAAGATATTTAAAATGTAATTTTTATAATTAATAAAAATAAAATGAAGTTTAAAGGCAAAGGATACTATTTACTTCGGATCCGCAGCTATCATTCTTCATGCCTGATTTTAAGAGCGCGTTACTAAAGTAAAATTTCTTAAGAATCGTAAATTGATATATGTATATAAAAATATTTGTGAGTTTTGGATGGAAAATGTCTCTTGAATGTTACGTAGAGGGCGGAAAGTTAAAAATCTATCTAGTAACGTAAGCCATGGTCTATACCCAAAAATTAAGAGAGGGAGATTCCACGAAGAATTTTTTTTGGGAAAACCTTTGATTGATGACCTCAAAAAGCAAAAATAAAAATTGGGAAAAAAAAAAGAAATAGAGAGAAATAGGTGAGAGCAACAAGATACATATGGGAAAAAGTCTTACCTGATCAACAGCTTGGGTGGCGGCCACCAATAAACCCGCGAGCAGCATACTTAGCATCAGCATTTTACCTCCGAAGCCGCCCAACAACAACATGCTGCTGCTGCTGCCTCTGCCGACGTTAACGCCGCCGTCGTTGCATGAACAGTTTTTCTGCTTTAATTTCATATTTGATGCTGCCTTTGTTGTTGTCGTTGTTGTTGTAAGCGGAAGAAGAAGAAATTGTTGATGAGAATTTGTAATTTTCTTTTTTTTGGTATTACTCCGATTATTTTTCTTTTTCTATTTGAAATTTTGTTGTTCATACAAAAAGATTAAACAGAGACATCTGCACTCTAGAAATATTAGATAAACACAGACACATTTAACTTTATTAAGTAATTCCACTTGTTAGCACACACATGGGAAAACATTCCAATGTGTGTGAGCGAGAGCGAAATACCGAGCCCTGAGTAGAAGCAAGTGAGCGAGCGAGATGGAGGCGAGTTCAATAATTAACAACAATTTTGTATAGTTTATAATGCGCGCGCGGCTAAAATCAAAGTAAAAAACGAAAAAAAAAATACTATCTTAGACAGAGACAGAAAGAGAAGAGAGAAGAGAGAGGGAGAGGGAGAAAAAAGAATAAACAAAAAATTGGATATTGCGAGAGCAAACGAGAGCGAGCGAGTAAGAGAAAGAAACAAGAGACAATGACTCTCATTGCTATAAAAAAAAATGAAGTAAAGAAAATAAGCAACAATTTATTTAGATTTACTTTAAAGTTAGTAACTAAAATTTATGAATTTCCTTTTGAATTTTCCTTTTGAACTGGTTTCAAACAACCGCCCACCACTACAACCTTGCTCTCCCTCCCTCTCTTTCACTCTCTAACCACTCTCCTTGGTTCTTGACTCTCTTTCACACAGACGACACACACTCAAACACACAGACACACACACACACACAGACACACACACACGCGTTGGCGGCGGCGGCTTCTTTTTGCCTCTTTTTCTTTCTGTAGCTATTTCGTTATATTCTTTCCTTTTCGCACTTGTTGTTGTTATTTAGCACTATTATTTTTTTTTTTGCATCTTATTTGATATGCTTAAGCATTTCTTTTTGTGTGTTGCAGAAATTGTTGTAACAAATTTCCTTACACTCTCCCACACAAACACACACACACACACGCGCGCGAGCACAGTCGAAGATACAGACCTAACGAGAAAACCCCACGTTTGTTGTATTTTTCTTCGAAAAATCCGACAGCACAACCTCTCTGCTCAAGAACAAAAACAACACTGAAAAAAACAAAAAAAATTACAAATGAGAGACATATATAAGGAACAAATATAAGAGCAACTTCTCAATTCGCCTATCAATTTATTGAATATTCGCTCAGCTTTTTTGAATATTCGCCCCAACAAAATCATACAAGTTTGAAGTTCGAAACTCTCGCTCTTTCAAACACGTCACCTTCACATTCTCCTTCTTTTTTTTACCCATTATTAGCCTCACAATCAAAGGCAGGGCGCCAACATCAAACAAAATTGAAAAAAAATAACAGCGTTTACTACGATGACGATAACAAAATTTACTTGTTTGCTGCGATCCCATTTGAGTTCTTCTGCGGTTTAGGAGTTTATTGCTTGTTAGCTGCAATTTAGAATGTAAATAGCTTTTGATATGTAGAAATTAAAAAGATTTTGTCGATATATCACCATCAAGAAATTTTCATCGATATATTGAAAACCTAAAATTCCATCGCTTCTATCGATAGTCCATTAATGGTTCCCCACCTCTAACACTCAGTTTTCGTACAATGTAAATTTGCAATAGGGATTATATTTGTTAATAAATTTAATAAAAGGGAACAACAACAACAATAAGCAAGTAAATAAAGGTAATTAACACTAGCCGAAAATTAAAGTGATGCGTAGATAGACAGATAAGGTAAATCAATTGGCAGCATCGCTTAAAAAATGAATCATAATATTTTCTGCTTTTGCTTTGTTTTTTCGTCTTTTTTTTCCCAGAGAAATTTTTCTTCATTAGAGATTTAATTACGTCTCTCTCTCTTTTTGCAGTTCATTGACGGCTCACGAATGGATCTGGTGGATATAGATCAAGTTTTGGATAATTTAGAATTGGAATTGGCTGCCTCAACGACAGCTGAAAATCATAATCCTAATCAGCGGCGGCCATTGGGGGATGGATCAGCCAGTGGGGGGTCAGCGCCAGGTCCAGTTGGAGCGGCAGGAGGTGGAGGAGGAGCAACGGCAGCGCCAGCATCTTCAGTGCCACCAAAAAGCACTTTTGTGGCCGTCTCACAGGTGTTCAATAGCCTCGATGATTACAGAAATAATGTAAAATCCTTGGAGCAAACTCCACAAAATTACAACTGGCAAACGGAGGAGCAGCAGGAAGTACCCACAAGTAGAGAGCGGGATGTAGAAATTGAGGAGGAGGTGGAGGACGACGAGCACGACGAGGATGATGATGATGATGAGGAAGAGGAGGAGGAAGAGACTCACGATGACATCAACAAATTTAGTGAGCGGCAAGAGAAGGCACTGAAAAATGGCGATGAAACCAGTTCTAGGCAAAGATCCTCTTCATCCGAGTCATTGACTACCTCTTCATGTTCAACTTTCTCCTCTGGCCCATCGCCAGTAAGTCAGTCCGAGGATTTCAGCGAGAAAGTGCCAAGTGCTCTTGAGGTAAAAGTTCCATCAGGTCAACCCACAAAGGAACAGGATCAGCCTGCAGGAGAGAAAGTGACAGACTTAGCTCAGGGTCTATCGTCTATATCGCTGACAAATACCTCCGAATCCATATTACCTGAAGAGGTGACCGCCTCATCTGCTTTGGTCAAGGTTATAAATGAACTGGAACAGTTGGAAGAGCAGGATACGTCCACACAATTGGTTGAGAATCATCCGCCCACTGAGGTAAGTATAAAATTACGTTTATTGTCATTATTTTTAATGAATCCCATTTAATTCCCAACAGGAAATTGCTAATCCACCCGCTCAGCCGGCTGTTCCTGTTGCCAAAGTAAATAAGGAATTACCCAAACATAGTCAACCGTTGACTTTTTGCTCGACAATGGATGAGATTTCAGATACTGAACTGGATAGCATGCTGCAGGAGATTGATATCGAACAGGAAGAGATTTCCCTGTCCGCGTCTCCAGTCACAGAAGAGGAGTCGGTGAGAATTCTATCGGAACAGGAGGAAAGGGAATCCCATTCGCATGACCAAATGAATGTGGATAATTTTTCACAAGCATCCACGGTGGAATTTGCTGAGCTCAGACCACAGGAGGGCAGCATGGTCAGGGATGCGGATGTGGCCTCATCTTTTGGCAGCTCCGAAACAGATTCCCTTTCCGGCCGAAAACTAGAAACGGAAGAAGCCCTTGAGGAAGAGCCACAACAGCAGCAAATGATAGACGGGGAAAAAGAGGTGTTGGAGCAACGTCCTCAAAGGCCTCAGACGTTGGATCTAAATGGTTATCAAGGAGATAATGCAGAAGAGTCGCCGCCGCCGGCATCCACAGAAGAACTTCATTCGCCACCACCAGCAGAAGCAGAAATGGAAGCCGAAGGAAATCCCTTGGTCGACGACGATAGTCCCATCTATGAGGCAGTGGGTTACAGCGATGATCCTCATGCCAATTTGGGCAAAGTGCCACCCATTTGGGTGCCCGACAATATGGCCGGTCAGTGCATGCAATGTCATCAGAAATTCACCATGATCAAGAGACGCCATCACTGTCGTGCCTGTGGCAAGGTACTCTGCTCCATTTGTTGTTCCCAGAAATTCCATTTGGAATTTGCCAATGAGCAGGAATCTCGGGTCTGTGTGCAATGTTTTATGATTCTAAGTGAACGACAAGCGGGCGGTGTACCCACATCGACAGCGGCCTCAGCAGCTCTACCACCCACCCCGATGAGATCACCCAATCCCAATAATCCCATGGAATACTGTTCCACAATACCGCCGCATTGTCAGGTGGCAGCCTCTCAGACGGGCGCCCAACCCCCGAGCGTGATTGTTCCCGTTGGTGTCCTTAAGAAACCCTCCACCGAGGGCAGCTCCTCCAATAGCAGTTCCTCATCGGATGGCCAAAAGAATCGAAAACGCAAAAGTGTCATGTTCAGCGATGGCATTGCCCCGGGCAGTGAATTGGCCAGCTCCATGGAGCAGCAACAATGGGGCGAGCAGGCCAAGCAGGCGAGACGCGGTCAAAGAAACAATTCTAATGGCGGTCAGAAGCCTCCAACTCCAGCAACGGAAACACGCAGTATTGATAGCACCACAATGGGTCTGGTGGCCCAATTGTTTAGAGGATCCATTCCACCCAGTGCAGCGGCTGCCACTTTAACTGCAGTCACGCAAGAGCCAAGTCGAGCCGGTAACTAAACCCATTCCCCAAGTCTTCTTCTGTGTGTGTGTGTGTGTGTGTGTGCCCTCCTACTAACTATTCCTTCCTTTTCCAGTTGCTTGCAATACAGCTCAAACATCTCCACGTCGCAAGCCGGATGCAGTGCGTTCACGTAAATTGCCACCGAATGGTGATGCTCAAGGTTGTTATATTCCGAACGAAGAGAATGCTTTGCCTCCCATTTGTGTGACCTCCAGTCAGGCGACGTTATCGAATCCCAATTGCTGTGATGTGGACTATAAGGAAGTCAGAAATGATAAGGATCTCCTCGAGAGATTGCAGCATGAGACACTTAAGTTTATTGTGAAAAATAATTTCTATGTTTTCGTCAAGATTGTCAATAGTGAGTATTGAAGTAGATTTGGGATGACTTTCATTTCCAGTTTTTACTCTTTTTCTCCTTTTTTATATCTTCTTCTTATATCTTTCACAGTGAGCTGTTGCATGAATCGATGGGTATTAAATTTTACTACCTCGGGACTGCATCATGTGGGCAATGATGAATTGATTATATTACTGGAAATCAAGGAACCCAATAAGGCCGAGCAATTTGAGGGCGTTCCGCGTGATATCTTTCAGCATTTGTATGAGATTTATGTTGAGGCCGAACATGCACGCTCGGGCATACATGAGTTGGCCTTTACCAGTCCACGTAAAGCCAATTTCTTAAACTCTCGAGAGCATGGTGGCTTCATTTATCTGCGACCCACCTATCAATGTTTACAGGGTGTCATTGTGCCGGAGAATCCGTATCTGGTTGCCGTTCTCATACATCGTCATGAAGTGCCCTGGGCTAAGGTATTGCCTTTACGTTTAATTTTACGTTTGGGTGCCCAATATCGTTATTATCCCTGTCCATTGATATCGGTGCGTAATCGTGAATCGGTTTATGGCGAGATTGCCCAGACAATAATTAATTTCCTAGTGGATTTTCGTAACTACTCCTATTCCCTGCCAGCCATACGTGGGCTGTTCATCCATATGGAGGATCGTCAGACAACGGTATTGATACCGCGTCATCGTCAACAGGATGTGATTAAGGCAATAAATAATGCCAGTGATCATATATTGGCCTTTGCCGGCAATTTCTCCAAAGTGGCCGATGGACATTTGGTTTGCATGCAAAATATCAATGACGATCGAACGGAAATGTATGCCTATTCCACGCAAGCAATCAATATACAAGGCCAGCCCCGAAAAGTGACGGGCGCCAGCTTCTTTATACTAAATGAAGCTCTGAAAAGCAGCAGTGGTCTATCGGGCAAATGCAGCATTGTGGAAGATGGCCTCATGGTGCAGATAAATGGCCAAAAAATGGATGAAGTTCGTCAAGCATTGAGAAATCAAACAGACATTGACATTGTCTGCGGTCCCATTGAAGCGAGCGAGGAACAAAGTGAACTTGTTAGCATTAAATGGATCGATAACGATCGTGACATCAATGTGGGGTAGGTAAAAGTTATACGAAATTAATTTTCCATAATTAATTCCTTGCCTTTCCCCATAGCGTCAAATCCCCCATTGATGATAAGGCCATGGATGGCATTGCTAATATGCGTGTTCATGCCAGCTTTAACTATTCCAATGCCAATTATGCCATCAAATTGAGTGACATTTTTATAGTCAAAGTAAGTTTGTGCTAAACAAAATTTGCTCCCTCTTGTAAAACATTTCGATCTCTTCATTTCTAGTGCGATGATTGGTATGCCACAAATGGTGGCAATTATGCAGACATTACTCGCATAGCCGAACAATTGGCTCGTAGCGCTTCAATGGCTTTGTTACCCTTTTTGGATCTTTTAGCTGCTGCGGGCATTAATAAAGTTGGCCTACGTGCCACTTTGGATCAGGAAAATGTGAGAATCAAAAACAAATAATATCAATTATTTAGACCCAGAAAGCTATGAATTTGCCTTTGATTGAGTAAACTTGAATTAGGGTTTACTCTTTTCACTTGATAATAATTGTTTAATAAGTCACATTTATGACAAATTTATATCTGCCAATGCCTTAAATCTTTCATTTAAACATCAGTTTTGTATTAACCTGGAAAATGCATTATAAAACGTGCTAAAACTGGAATAACTTTGGCTTAGCTAAATGCATTTGCCATTGATTTCTTAGTTATACAAAAACCTTACTAAGAATAACAATTTAGCAGGCAAAGCTAAACCAATTTCAAATGCCTAGTCCTATTTTATCGTACAGAAAGATTTTATAACAGCAATTTAATTTGTTATTTTTTGCAGCATTAATGCTTCTTTGTTTGTGATCCCATTTGAAATGGCGCCTAGTCCCCTTTTTAGTAATATCCGAGTCCAAAGTATATATTTATTTACAAAGTTAGATGAAATATTAATACTATATCTAAACAAAAAATAGGAGTACTAGTTACAAGGCCTTTGACTCAAGATATTCTACATTGATTGGATATGACATAAAGATTTGGAAGCCCTAATTCTTTTCAAGAGTTTTTTGGCAAGTTTCTGTTTTCTTAACGCTTTCTTAGAGATTGTATAACCTTTTAAACCTATAAAGGCCTCACCTTATTAACAGACATATTATTTATTTAATATTTGTAATTAAATGAAAGTAAGAATTTGTGTCAACAACTTTGCTTTCATCTTTCTTTACGATTTGCTTGAATTTAAATTTTAGCCTTACCATTGAACTTCCCATTAGTTGTTTGATATTGCTACCTTAATGGACTTTTTATGGTTTTATTAAAATGTTTAACAATTTAAGTTGGATTACTTTATGAAGGTCTGAGTCAACAATTGAAGTTGGTTTTTAATACTTCGATAAAGGTCTGAGCCAAGCAAGAGACACGTTTCTTATGTAATATTTTTAGAACTTTAAAATAAATAGTCTTAGCTTAGTCTAAGCTTCTTGATTTGTGTGTTTCCCCTTTTAAGAATTTTTGATTAAGTACTGAAAGAGTAAAGTCTTAAAATTTAATGGGCTTCAGATTGTTGAAACAGATTTCGCTTTACCTATTATGATTTCCCTTGATATAAAGCCAAACTCAACTCTTCATATTTCTCATTGTTTATTCTTCTAGGTCGGCTATGAGGCTGGTGCCCGGGGGTCCAAGTTGCCGCCACTTTATATGAACGCTTTGGATAATCATTTGATAGCCACATTGCATAACGAGTCATCGGGTATACAAGAGGCGATCATATTGGAGCTGGTTTTCTATATACTAAATGCCTAAACAAGCAACAACAACAACAAAGTGAAGCAAACAAATTATAATAACCTTTAGTGCAATTTTTGCTTGGTACTCGTACTTTTCGTAAAGAATGTTTTTTTATTAGCTATATTCCTATAAACTATATAAATGTAAGCCTATCAAAGTGATTCTCCTTACCCCCCCCCCCCCCCCCCCCCCCCTCCCCCGAGATGTGGTTTTTCAATTGTGTATATAAAAATGTAGTCCTGCCCCTCTCTTTTCCCCTAAATGGCAATTATTTTAATGCTTGAACAAAGTTTTTTTCTTTTTAACTCTTTGTAAATTGTCCAAAACATTTTGAATTTACACAATTTATTTCTTTGTTTTATGCATATTAACTCTATATATACATACATATATGAATATAAATAACTGTTATAAAAATAAACAAAAGAAATGAAACACGATAGTTTGGAATTGTTGTTAATTTTTATTATATGCAAAAATTATTAAATTAATTTAATTATTCTTTGTCATTCTTTTTCGTCAATATAACAACCTATAAATGTATATAAAAAAGATGTTCGACTTCTTCATTCTGGTTTCGGTTTTTTGTTTTCTGTTTTGTTTTTGAGCAGACATCAAGAGAATGATGTAATGTAATGTAATGGTTCTTATATACAAAATATATATATACTATTTATGTATGTATATTATGTATAAGTATATGCATATGTATATGGGATTACACAAATCAGTCCACTCAAAAATTATCCTTCATTATACAAAATTATAATTTTTCATGTGTGTGTCTGTGTGTGTGTGTGTGTGTGTGTATAAACTTAAGCACTCTTGTCCTTGAGAGAGAGAGAGAGAGAGAGGGACGATATATATTTGATCGATCCTACAGCTCATCGTGCTTGGGACCAGAGAATTCATCGTGCGAGATGAAACCATTCTTGTCCTTATCCTCATGCTGGAAGATCTCTTCAACTAGTTTATCATTCTCGGCCAGCATATTCTTCAATTCAGATGAATCCTGACCCTCCACAGCAGTCATTTGTTTCTTTAGATATTCACTGACCTGCAGATTAAAAGGAAATTTGCCAATAATTAGTGACAAGAGTCAAACAAAACACATGAAATTATTGAAGAATAAGTTGTTATTGTTGTGTATTGCCCATTAGCCCAAGGATAATTGCATAGAGAGAGAGAGAGAGAGATATATATATGTTGGTGCAAAAATGTGATCCATACATAGACGTTTACCTCTTCGCGGCTCAATTGCTTATCGGCATTCTCATCGATCTCCTTGAACACATTTGTGGTAGGTGGGGCATTGCCAATATTGATCAGTTCCACATCGAAGAGCAGAGTTGCCTTGGGTGGAATAACATTGCCGGCACCCTGATCACCATAACCCAATTGTGGTGGAATTGTCAATTTACGTTTCTCACCTGAAAAGAAGACAGCAAAAAATTCAAATTTCCAGCTTCAGCTTCTTGCTTTGCTCTGCAATTTTGTTCGACTTACCCACACACATGTTGAGCAATCCTTGATCCCAGCCCTTAATCACCTGACCAGCGCCCAATTGGAATGTGAAGGGCTGGTCACGGTCGAAGCTGGAAAAGAGAAAGCATGGAAAAACAGGTTGTTAGCGGCGCTTGTTAAGTGCTTTTTGGGGGGCCACAAAAAAAGTTTCAAGTGAGCAAAACGTATGCAAAACAGTTAAAATTTATTGTTCCGTGCAACACATCATCTCAAAGCAGGCGAGGATGAGGATGAGGACATTTCAAAACAATACATCATTTTTTTTTCCCAACCCTCCCCCCAACTTCCCGCTTTTTGTTTTTTATATTGCCATAAAAAAGGGAAGTAGAAAAGGTCTTCTTCTTTCTTCTTTTGGTTGAGCAAATTATTTGTTTGATGGCAAATTTACTTTAATTTGTAACGGTGTGAATGGGCGTGGCAGCAGCAGAAATGGAAATGTCCCACAGTTACTCAGTTATGCATGAGGCTTGAGCATGATGTATGATGTATGATGATGTGACACAGTTGCATGTGACATCATCAAAATGAGCATATAATTTGATGATTACAATGAGGTAAGAATAAATTTAGATGATAAAAATGAAACCCAAATATAGCCATAAACATGACTATTCAAATTCGGATGTCTACCTCAGGGAAATTCAATTCTTAAACAAAACTTTTTTAAATTTTTTAAAAATCAAACTCAAACTTTCTCAAAAACAATTATTTATAAATAGAAAGGAAAAACAAACATGATTAAAGATATGATAGTTAAAACAAAATAAATTCTAGAAACATTTTTAATCAATATGGAATCTTTAGCTTTACTTTTAAAAAATCGCATATAATTCATTTTGAAACAATTTTAAGCATGAAAATTTGAGCCCTTCATTTCAAATATCACATAAACGCTTTTAAAAACCAGTTTAAAACAAAATATTTTCAAATTGATAGATAAATATTTAAGATTGTCCAATTATTTACGTATATTTATCAAAGAGAATTTTTCAAAATTTTTTCAATCATATAGAAATAAAAGTTGACGTGAAAAAATATATTTTAAAAAGAAAAACTTTCTAAATTGTTATTTAAATGCAATATTTAAGATTAATTCATGCGACATTTTCAAAGTTCTCCTAAAAAATAGTATTATAAATTGTTTTTTAAAAGTATTTAATTTTATGGCACAAAATTTAAATTTGCATATTTTGAAATTGTATAAATTCATAAATGTTAAAGAAAAACATTAAATAAAAATATTTTTTTTTTTATAGACTCTTATGACATGAAAAGTTTGATAAAACGTTTGAGACTTGATATAAATAAATTTATAAAGAGTTTTGAAATATTTTTGCATATATATTTGACTTTTAAATGGAAGCACCATTTAGTTGTCTCTAATTAAACTCAAATTGTTTTAAATAATGAAAAAATATGAAGGGTTCTTGTGTTCACAAAAACTCTTGAATTACTAAATCAAAACGATAAAAATCTAAGTTTTGTGACTACTTTTTTTAAAACTCTCTAAAAACTTTGCTATTTAGAAACAATTTCCAAATCATTTTTCAATAAGTCTGCCAATACAAATAGCTAGATATGTTTTATTTGACCACTTTGTATAAGGATATGCTTACTTAGTCCTAATTTATAACTAAAAACCCAGTTTTAGACCATTTCACCTTCTTTTTGAAATAACAATTAACATTGATTAAGTCTAATTCCATATGAATAGGTAATAATATGCAAAAAGCAAGACAAGTGGCTTAACATTTATGGCCATAAATCTCATAAATAACCAGGTTAATGCCTTGAGAAAAGCATCCTGCATCCTGCTTTCTGCTGTATAACAAACAAACACACGTGTCAGGAGCTTGAGCTCGATCTTAACCAATAAAAAATTCGCACATATTACCTAGAAATTCATGGAAATTCATGGAAAATAATGCAATAAAAATTCAGAGCCACAGACAAAGTCGAAGGTGTCTTAAAGGATACAAAAACAAACACCAACCCCCTTGTCACCTACTCTCTACCCTCCCCCCCCCCCACACACACACACACATTCACCTCAGTCGTAGAAATTTTTTACGCTTTTTTATTTCATCAGGAGATTTGCACTTGAGCGAAAGCCACGACGACGACGACGACACTTTGGTTACGCTCCAGCAACAACTGCTTCAACTGTTTCCAGCTCCATTTTTTTGCTTGGTTGGATTATGCCGCGGCAATCCGCATGCCATCATCATGACTTCCAACTTGAATAACAACACAAAATGTACAACAAGCAAAACATGTAAAAATGTTTTGCCAAAATGCCCAAGAGATGCACATAAAATATTTAACAGACACTGCCGAAGGGCGGGGTGGAGTGGAGAGTTGAAGGAAGCTCTTCTTGACTAGCTTCCCCATCCAATTCTCCATCCCCATCTTTATCTCCAACAGCCTACACCCTCAAGTGCATAGAAGTGTCGCCTGAGGTTGGCCTTGTTAATCATTTGTTTCTTTTCTCGCTGGCTATAATCTGTCTCTTAGCTCTGGCCATTAAAAAAACTGATCGGACTTTAGGGGTTGGGGGGGTGGGGTCTGAAGGGGCTTTAAGCTGGTGCAACAGTTTTCTCAGAGTCAAGCAACAATGAACTTTTTGTTAAACAACAATAATAAGTATGTTGAGAACTTTTCCTTAAGCCATGACCCAAGCGACACATTTCAATTCCAAGTTCAATTTGTCTGGGGACAAGTTGAAGTTTCCATTCAAATATTCACTACAACCAAACACGAGAGTGTATTCAAAAAAAAAAAAAAAAACAAGTTTCAAAAAAAACGTTTGCACAACAACTTCTAAGAAAAATTGTTACAAATTTACAAGTTTCAGCAATTTTATCTAAATTATTTACCCAACAATGTTTATTTTAGACATTTTTTTTTAACGAATCTGTAATCAATTTTAAAAAATTTTCTCTCTTGCACATTTTTCATGGCAATCGACCATAGTACAGTGCTTTTCATATTTATAACCCACTTTTAAATGAAAAAAAAAAAAACACATTGTCTGCAAATTTTTCCCCAATGACATATTCTCTTAAAATCTTGAAAAATGATATTTCAATTTTGGCGGTTCAAAACAATTGTGGCGCCCCACATCGATCGTCGGTATCTACGAAGAGTCGGTATCAGTTTAAATAGCTTAGGTACTGTGCACGGCCCTGAATTGTATTAAATCTATATATTTTTTTGCTTTCAAACGAAACTTCTGACTTGGAAATCGCAGATTTTTGGCGTAAAAAATCTCTTAATTCAACTTATTTTAAGAGAAGTGAAATAATGTGGCGCATTAATCTGTATAAATATGATAAAACGCGTTTGAAGCTATAACCGAGCAATAAAGCGAGGTAGGTCCAGCAATTTATAGGCTTTGCTTGAATCAGATAACTTTTGATTTCAAAATATAATAATTTTCTCCAATAATGATGAAGAATCCTTTACCCTTTTCTTTATTTATTTACTATCAGCATAAAAGCTGGTGGGTAGCATATTCCCGGAATAATAATAATAATATTCAAATTGGCGTTCTTTTTTTTTGTAGGCTTGAGGGCATTTTAAAAGATTAAAATGAAAGTAAATTTTTCATTTTTCTTTTAGAAAGGAGACAAAAATCATTTCGATATTTAAAACACCAATAATTAAAAAAAGCCAGGTCCTTAAAACAAACATAATATTCCAAATGGTGAACAAATTAAAGATGTTTGTTGATTTTAGAGTTCTCTATAGTAAACGTCATTCAAAGGGGGAAACAGCATTTTATAAAAAGTCGAAAGAAAAGAACTTGAAAGAGCCTTGAAAATTCAACTACAACTTTTCTCACTAGAAACCAGAAAAATCTACTTTAGTTTCTTCTCTCGAGATCAACAAATCAATGATAAATCTTCTCTAAAACAACTTGAAATTGGCTAATAATTGTTTAACAATAATTGTTTTACATTTAAATATTGTTTGGCCGTTTAGTGCATTAAATTAAATCGATTAAACGTTTTTTTTTTCTTAAAGCTGACTAAATGAATTAATAAAAATCATTTAAAAATGTGTTGATTGTTTGCCAGTCAACACACAAATGACCATGTCCGGGTTTTGTGTCCGGGCGTATGTATATGCTGAACAATGGTCCAAACTCCCAGCAGCAGCAGGAGCAGACCGACCAACAGGCGGCAACAATTGTCCCAAACATCAAAAATTTATGAAACACGAACTCGGAGAGAGTCGACATTTTGTGTTCAATGTGTAAGGGTAAATTGCTCGATGTAATTGTTGTTGAATTGAACTTGGCTTAAACGCTTGACCAAAACAACACAACAACACACAAGGCCTAAAAAAGAGATTAGGAGGCTAGCAAGGTTCCCCCCCCTCTCCCCACTCTCCGAAAAGAAAAGAGAGAGAGAGTGAGACTGAGAAGGAAATTATCATAAAGTCAAAGAAGTAATGTAAACGCATTTTTTTCTTTTTTGTTTTTGCTTTTTCTCCTTTTGGCTGGACTGGCTTTTAAATATTTGATAAGTTTCGATTTCATTCAAACGCATTTAAAATGCAGCTCAATGGGCGTACAAACATCCGTTTACCATTACGTGATTCGAGATGAGGCAGGAGCAGCAGCTGCTCCACCAAATCATACCCAGGCACACTTGCTTACTGCATTGACTTTCAATCCAATCAAATTGAATCCTTTTTTTTTTTTTTTGCCAGGGCGGCTCTTGTCTCGTCTCTCTTGGCATTTTGATGACCTCGATTTTATGTGTCCAGCCAAGAAAGTTATAAAATCAAATATGCGTGTATTGAGATGGAGGGAAGGAAACCGCAAATAAAAAAATCGAAATCCTTATGCGTATATCAAATTTTTTTTTCTAACGGAATATTCCCCTTTGGGGCGACAACTTGCCGATTTAAGAGGTCCTTCTGGTCCGCTTCTTGGTCAATGTGCGAACAATTCGCAGACTGAAAATAAGTTTCTTCAAGCCAACAAAAAAAAAAGAGAAAAAAATTTATATCCCAGATGGCTGCATCACGTTTTTTTTCGGCACCCTTGTGAGAGATATCTCATTAATTATTTAAACTATCTACAAATGTGCGCCAAAAGTCATGAAGATTCTCTGTCTGCCATGCCAGCCCTCTACCCCCCCCCCCCCCAAAAAAAAAAGGAATTGTATATGCGAAACACTTGCCATAAAAGTCAGACTGCAAAAAAGAAGAAGAAGCAAACTCTATTTCACTCCATTCTAAGGTCTTTGAAACTTGATTGCTTCCATATGGTAATGAGCTTTTGAGTAGACTCAACTCCATCCATGGCAACTCCCATTATAACATATGATGATGATGATGGTGATGCCTTCTCATGTCAGGGCTGGCCTGACCATGGTTATAACCCATCATCATTAACTGCCTACCTGCCGCTAAATAGTGGCTCTTCCCTTTCCTGGGTGACAACAGTCAAGGTTGTCTGGTTTTTTCTCCTTTTTTGTCTCTCCATCTCTCTCTCTCTCTCTTCTGCGCCAAAAAACTTTCACTTTGAAGTGTTTCGTGTTTTTCTTTTTCTTTTTTTTACGCACACTGCTTTTGGACATTAAATTGCAAGCGGAGACAGGAAGGACGGAAGGTGGCTGGGTAGTTGCACTTGTTTCAGATACAAATCATGCAAGTCAGCCATATCTTGCTGCCGGCTACAAAGACGCTCGACGGTCTACGGTCTACGGTCGGCGGTGGGCGCACAGAGGGAAGCCTCGGCCCCAGGTTCACTGTTGGCTGTTGTCAAAAATTTTGAAACATGGCTGCAAAAGCTACTTTGTTAGCCAAGCTTCAACTGGGCTGTACTCCACATACACTTGCAACAAATTTCGAGCATATGGAATTGTCGGGATACTTCAAATGAGTTCATCATTTCAGATCACTTAGATCAGGAGCAAAAAAAAAAACCAAATTAGTTATAGAAACTCTTAAAAAACTTAGCTACCAACGAGTTTAACAATTTACAAGGGGTTTAACCTTCTCTTATAATTGTTATTACTAAATGAAAAGGTATACCAAAATTCTAAAAAATTTCTTACATAGTTTTAGCAAACTGCCAATTTCTTCTTCAAGAAGACGACGCACAGTGGGGTCATTTCTCATCTATTATATCTTCTACACTAATAAAGCGATTTGAAAAGTTTTAAGAGCATTGAATAGAAAATTTCTCAAGCTTTTAAAGTGACAAGTAAAAGTTGGATGTTTTTTGGTTAAGTTTACTAAGTATTTCAGTGATATTCAATATTTATACAACAGATTACTAAGAATAAACATACATTTTAGAAAAAGTAAAAAGATCCAAGATCGATTATTTATATCGCCTACTATTTAGTTTGAAAGTAGCGAGTTTTCGTTAAAAATCGCATATTTTTGTACTTTTGAAAAAAGTCTCAACTTCGAAAAGAAATAGCACTCACAATTATTAGACGATTTAAAAAATCTTTTGGATTTATAAACTTTTAAGTATGCTGCAGATTTTTAAAAAACGCATTCATGAGAAAAATTATTTTTGCAACGATTTTCGTGCACTGTGCTTCGTGAGCCAAATTATACCCAATATAGACTCTTTCCCCCGACTAAGGTGATATTATGTGATATTTTATTGGACCTCCAAGGAATTTTTTTTTTTTTTTGAAAATTGAGAGATTAAATTTGTTGGGCAACTTCTTAAAAAGTATTTTTTTCTTATTTATTATAGTAAATAATAAAACAATAAAAAGAGATCATCTCTTGGATCGTGAAAAATCATGTAAGACTCAACCAATAGCTTAGCAAAAATGATCAAAATTGAACGAAGAATCAAGAATTCAAGTTCAATCAAATGAAATTATTAATAGATTGATTCATTTAGAAATTTCATTCAGTTTAACATAATTTAAGAATCTGATTAAATTTGGTTACTCCTTACTTTAATTAGAAATTAAGGGGAATCGCTATGTGCCAACAAAGTAATCGTGCTCCTACCTCTCCCTTTACTGATATCACCTTAAAATGAAAACTATTCACTCTCTTTAATTTCCCTGCCTAATAGAGTATATTTCCATGCCATCTAACTGTTTCTAAAATATTTTGTAAGAACGCTCAAAGAAAAATAAAGAAAAACATTTTTATTCCGCCATTCGCCCGGCAGTAACAAATTAATTTCATTTGCCCAATGACAACAACGAAGAACATAAGAAACTTGCGAGCATATATCATAAAAAAGAAAACAGAATAGTGGCGGGGGTAATGGAGATAAGAGGAGCTACCTAGAAGGTAGCTAGCTAGAGTTCATGTTACGCGTCAGCCTGATTAGAATATAGCGGCAATGTAGTGCATAATTTATACACCCAAAATGAAGGTTTGCGGGTCAAAACTTGTTGATGAAAGCAGCGAGACAAGAGGCAAAACTGGGGAGATGATGATGAAATGAATGGAGCCGGTGTCGTAGACAAAGTATGTGGGCACGTGATGTGGCCATGGTCATGACAGGTAAGTCTACTTCGTAACAATGACAATAAAAGCAAAAGGGCACGTGACAGGACTCTCTCGTTATTGAATTAGTTATAAAGGAAGGTGTGGAGGGCGGGGCACATTTTAATTGTAAAAGACGTTTTTCTTTTTCGCCAGTTAATCCTTTTTATAAGCATCCAGTCACGACTGACAAAAAGGCTATCCTGCAATTCATTTTTCAATCATTTTACTCCTTTTGATTGGCATTTCAATTGAGCCTTCTGTCAAATGCACAAAGAAACTCTATCTCCAGCCAATACTCCTCAATCGTCTCCTTGCTTTGGCATAATTATCTACTGGATGAAGGGTTAAAAAAAACAAAAAAGAACAAGCGTGCTACAGTAGCTAATTTCCGGAGCCTAAAATAAAAAAAAAAGGAATAAACTCAAGAAAATGTGAAACGATTTTGCATTAAAAACCTCTGGCAAAAACCGCTGTGAAGCATACTCGACTGCACTTGACTCGACAAAGTGCCACCCCAGGGGGGAAAATGGTTGAGGTGAGGAGAAGTAGGAAGAGGAGGGAGGAGAGTGTTGAGGGCTGATTGCCAAAAGGTACATAGTGAAAGAAAGGTTAAGCTTTCTATAGCAACAAGTTGTTGTCGTCTTTTTGGTAGAATGCGACGCACTCTCTGATTGAGTTACTTCTTCTATGTACCAAGTCCTTCGTGTCCTGGGCTTTTGCCATGCTAAATTAAACAGCAATTGCAAACTTTCTCCTCAAACACACACACACACACACACACACGAACACACACCATCTAACTTTTAGATAATTTGTGCATTCTGAAGTAAAGAGGTCTCTCTATTCAGGTATTTGGACTTTTTTTTTTTTAGCATATGGAAAGATGAGAAAAATCATTTCCTTCTATTAGACAGGACTCAATTTTCTGGCCAGTTATGCAATCAAATTTTTGCATTCATAAATTTAATAATACGTAAAACAGATAAAGACACAGGGAGAAAGAGAGATTGGCCCAAACGAGATTACGAAAAACTAAAATAAAACCATAATCATTTTTGCGATAAAATCAGGTAAATTGATAATAAAACCAACCAACCAACTAACAACAACAACAAATCGGACCCAACTCAACTCAACTAAACGCCTGCCAAAATAATAACACGCTTTATATATATATGATTATAGATATCGCGTCATATCAAATGATTTTTATAAAGTTCACACACATTTGCGTAATTTTAGACATTTTCTGGTCTTTAATTGGCCCAAAAGAAGAAGCGACCGACCCCACACGAGACTCGTGTTTCAGATTAAGATTTATTAACTTCCACACCAAAAAAAAAAAAGAAGGCCAAAGACGTTAATAATTAGCCTAATTATGGGTTTTATCTTTGCCAGTGAATGGCTTTAATTTGGTTATCTTTTGAGTAAATATGGCTAACTGATAGGTAAGACACTTTAGCCATAACTCTGATAACTTTAATTAGTCGTTTGTGGCAGTCATTTTACTTAGTTGACCTACTGCATTGATTTCGAAATCAGTGAACTAAAATATTTGTTTATTTTATTAAAGTTTAATTATGTTAACCCTGCTAACTGAGCTAATTTTGTGGTAGTATTTGCTTAGATATAAAAGTGGCACAAACATAACCTCAAAATCCCAAATTTAGCATTTTTAGGTTATAAAATCTTTTAAGCCAATCAATTTTGACATTTTGAGCTTCTATTCAGAATCGTTTGGAAGAGCGTTCTCTGGGCTCCGAGTCTAAGGGTTTGTTTTAATTTTGTCGACTGAAAAATTCTGAATTTAAATTATTTATTTCTGCTTTAACACAGTCTTCCAAAATTGCCATTTTTATGGTTAAAAAATGAAAATAACACGCTAAGTTATCAATATAAGTCAAGACCATAAAAAGGTTAAGATCTTTTTATTTAAAATAAACACACAACCAGCCAGATAGTGGCTACAGAATTCAGACATATTGATATAGAAAGATTTATTTATTTATGCAATGAAAGGAGAGTGCCCAGTTGTGGGAAGCCATTTGTTAGATTCGGTCTAGCTGAATGAGGCAGTGAATATATTGCTGGAAAGTTACTTATAAAAAAGAAAGATGTAATAATTTTAGGCCAAGTTAGATAAAGCCAATGGGCCTCAGCTTAGAGATGGACTTGACGTGTTTCTAAGTGGTATCGAAATGGATTAAATTATGTTTATATATATTAGGATTTAAGAGTACTTGGGATAAGCCAGCAGTTCATAAGCAGTTCTTTTTGGCCGCCTCTTGCAGAAAGTTAAAAAGATGGATGATTTATTTGGTGGACAAGTTTTTTTTTATTTACTAAATTTGTTTACTTAGAAATTTTTCCTTGTTTATTCATTTTGTTTGTTACTATCTAAACGTTTAAAAAAAAAGTTTATTTATTTTAAAATCTAGATTATAAAAATCAAAGTGCTTTAGTTGAAATTAGATTTTCTTTCAACTAAAAATTAATCTCTAAACAATGTTTTTCCAAAAAAAAATCCCATCTATATTCAATACAATTTTATATAGTTCTGACATCATTAAAACAATTGCATCTAAAACGAAATATTTTCTGTTTAATTTTTAAGCTAATAATACTATGACTTTAACTAACTATAGTATAATAAAGTTAAGTTTGAGAACTGAGCTAAATTTGGGCATGTTCGTAGCCTTAATATGGCAAATTGTGTTAGCTTCATGGATAATAGGTTACAGTTTCAAACGCTTATATTTCAGATACTTTCTCGGACTCAGAGATTTTATTGTAGATTTTTTATAAGTTTCATTTCATAAGGGATTTCTATTTAGAAAAACTTCATTAAAAACATATGAATTAAAACAACATATTTTAAAAAATTCATAAAATATTTTAATTAATGGATTCAAAAGATTTTTAAACTTAAAAAATTCATTAAGTATAAATTAAGTTAGAGACTTTCAAAGTTAAAGTTAATTAGAAATATTTTTTCGAACAATCGATCAAATACGTCAAAATGGTTTAATTTTTGAATGGTTTTGAAAATGGAAACCCAAATTAAAGTATTTATAAACAAAAGGACAACAATTGGACAAGCGAAACAAGTAAACAAATTAAATTTGTAAACAAAAGACAAAAGCAGTTATCAATTTCGATTACGATAAGTTGTTTTTCGTAATCGATAACAAAAGCTTGGCTCGTTAAGGTGTTGATTTGAAAATTCTTTGACACTCTTTAAGAAAATGTGCTAAAATTTTAACCAAAATCAAAGGCTAGAAGAGTATTTCCCCGAACTAGTTGAGGTTAATATTATTTTTTTTTTTTTTTATACTTTTGATGCATTTCCACTGAAGTGGCCCTGGAAGTTGGTTGCATTGTTGTTGCAGCCGCCAACCGAGCGGCAACAACAATCAAAACAATGTATATATAAAACGAAAAAAAAAAGCAACAGCAACAACAACAACCACATTCACATCCGAGTATCAACAAAAAGTAGGCATGGCAGCAGGGAAAACTCTGATGGGGCTAGCGAATACAATGAGATCGCTTATCAGTAGGCGTCTAATTTACGACAATGAGCCGACGACAAGTGGCGGCAGCCTATGCGGCAACAAGCTTAATCCCCTACCCAGCTACCATCCCCCCCCCCCCCGCACTCTCTTCCTCTAGAGCATCGTCATATGCAAATATGTTTGTCCATAGGCTTTAATGCCAAACTCTGACATTAACCAGGCCCAAAAGTCAAACAAGAACAAGAAAATATATTTTGTAATTAAATGCAACTCACCTGGAATCAAATTTTTTGCCATCAGCTTGCAGAGTTCCTGTATAGTGCATGGTCAATGAGTCGCCACTCTTTGATTTCTGATCACAGATCTCAGGTGTGCTAATGACCTCCACTTTAAGATCCTCACATCGGACACCGGCAACCAGAAGGCATGAGAAGACCAACAGTGATTTCAACATGGCTGCAATATACATAAATCCGCAACAAAAATATTGTGTAAGAAATCGGTTAACAAATTTGTTTTTTTTTTTTTAATTAATTATTAAACTCAAAAAGCAGAAGAACTTGTTTTCCTATTGAAAACCGCACTGCGTGAGGTGGGAAATAGAAAAACTAGCTAACACTCAACAGAAAGGTAAGAAATCTTCCTCTTCTTGACTAAATGTGTATATGTAGCTATAGCTTTATGGACTCTTTATTTAGGCTTTTCCTTTTTTATGAAAAAAATACAATTTTCATTAATTTTTCCATAAAGGTTGAAAAATTTTCATTGGTTATCAAATTTATAAACAAATTTAGCCAGTTTTTTCTTTTGTTTAAAATAAATTTAGGAACTTCAATCATTTAACCATACAATATAGTTTGTTGATTCCATGGATTATATGAAAGCTATAGAACAGGCTTTTTTTGATGAGTAAACTCAACTAAAATATTATTAAAATGTTTTTAAATTGTATTATAGAACTTTTTTAAAATAAATGAATTAAACATTATTGTTTTGCACTTGTAGATGGTAAAAGCTTGTAGAGTAAAAATAGACAAGTATCTTAAGATATTTGTGTTCCAATTTATTTTAACTATTTTATAGTAGCTATAGGCATCAAAAACTGGTGAAAGAGTTAAAGCAATTTTAGCAAAAATTAAATGAAGATTGCATTGGATTCAGGCTAATTAGTAGTCAAGAGTGGCAAAAACTGTTTATTCAAGCCTTTGAAACCTTAAAATATAAAAGAAATTCTTAAAAATTTCAGTAGATAAAGTGAAAAAAACTAAACGAGAGTAGATCCATAAGATTTTGGGATGGAAATGAACACTTCAATGTACGTTTGTCCCCCATTTTCCATGACATCCAATCCAATCATCAATTTAAAGTAAACCTTGTCTCGACTGAGAGTCCCATTAAGACGCTCAAGCGG
Organism: Drosophila nebulosa; assembly: GCA_024703675.1. NCBI lineage: Eukaryota > Metazoa > Arthropoda > Insecta > Diptera > Drosophilidae > Drosophila > Drosophila nebulosa. The sequence continues at coordinate 5,539,519 of CM045725.1, read as the reverse complement.
TGGTCAAATTTTAAGAAATATATTGTTTCCTTTTAGAAATTCAATGCACAATTGAACTATTTCATAATAGCTAAAACACTTTGTTTTTGGCGTTGTCAATGCTTACTTTTTTTTTTTTTAAATAGTAAACAATTTAGAAAACACTTCGACACTCTTTCAAATAGTTTTAAAGGACGCCAGTTGTTTAATTTTCACTTCCTTAAGAGCATTTATTGATTTTCCATAAACAATATAAACAAATCCTATCCACCGACTGCCACTGAAGATAAACAATGTTTGAACTTATAATGATTTACACAGACTTTTATATAGAGAGAGAAAATAAGTCAAACTCTGACAAATTTTCAACACTTACTTCGATTGCTCAAGTTTGCTCAAATTGCCCCCGAAAAAAAAGGTAATAGTCCAACTTCAGATGGACAGTGTAAAAATCGAAACGAAGAGGAGATAATGGAGGATTTAGTGAAAGAAAAAGATGAAGATGGTAAAAAACAGAAAATCAAAAATTGCTGGAAAAATTAGTCATTATGCAAATGTGCAATTCATTTTACGAGGCAACAGTCAAACTGATTATGCAATACGAATTGCAAATTGTTTAACCAAAATAAAAACAGAAAAAATTTACCGAATACTTGTCGTACAAGGTGTACATGGGTGCGTATGCGTAATGTTGGTCAAGATGAGAGGGGAATTTCAAAATGTTGTTCATGTAGGTAGGTGGGTATTTTTTGCTTTTTTTTGTTTTTTGATTTGCTTTTGATTTTGGTCAAATGAAAGTTGGCCAATTATTAAGATTTATATAGCAACAATAACAACGACAATGATGATAATGATGATGACCATGATGATAAAGTGTTTAGGTCACAAAGAGCGAATAAAACTTTCACTAATGAATGAAAGACATTTTAGTTATTCAGAGACACCTTTTGTCAATTGTGTCACAATGAATATACATATATACTTATATATAGTCATACATATATGTATAATTACGTGAAATCATCATTAACATCTAAAGACTGAAAACTCTTTATGTGTATACAGATTTAACAGTTGCTCTTCTTTTTTTTTTTTTTCTTTTTGGTGTTGGTAGGAAAACCAATCCAAAAAAAAACCTGTTGTGGGCGACCTGATCTTGGTGTGATTTTTATTACATTTCTTTTTTTTCTTTTTTTGGGTTTCAGGTTCATTGAACTCCGCTCTGAAAAACCGTTAAGACAAACAGCATTCATCTTTCAATTTGCAGACGAATGCTAAATGAATTTCGGTTCATTCGTTTACAGACCACGTCATGAAAATTTTTCCTAACGTTCAAAACGCTTAAAACAAACAACTAAAAACTGAGAGAAGAAAAAAAAAAATTATTTGATTAGCTTAAATGACCGGCAACAATTTTATTTCTTCTGTTTCAAATTGTAAGCGATAAGCGTTCAGTTTTCTCTTTGCACGCACACACACTCATTCACACTCAAACACACACACACACACACACACACACACACACACGATGTGAATATGAATGAAAAAGACACGACATCATATATGTATACATATATATATATTTGTGTGCTTGCCTTTGTATATAGTCAAAGTACAATCACGCTTTCTTTCAATTTCTATTTTCTTGTCCAAACAAACAATCAACAAATTTCTAAAGTGTTTATCCAAAATTCTATTGTATATTGTTTATACCTTTTTGTTTTTTGTTTTTTAATATTTGTCAATCTAAAATGAAACACGCGATCGAAAAACGAGGAGATATGAGAGAGAGAGAGAGAGAGCCGAACGACACAACTGCCACGATCCAAGTACTGAAATGAACTGAACCCATGCGGATGGGGGAATGAAAAAATATCAGTTTAACTGTCAGGGCGAGCTCTTCCAAAGAGCGGGAGAGTTACCCACACACACGCACACGCACACACAAAAGCAGATGCAGCACTTGTCCACGTAATCAAGTTACTTGAGTTTAACGGGGACGGTTCACAGTTAAACGGGGGAGCCCAGCATATTAAAACAAAGAGAGAATTTCTAATACTATTTGGCGTTGTGGATTGGGGAAAAACAAAACCAACGATTTTTTGACAGAAATTTTTCAAAAACTATAATGAAATATTTCGCCTACAGATAGCTAAAGAGTGGTCAGTAGTAGAAGTATCGGAAAAACCGGTTTGTATATGATTTACAGAAATTATTTTAAAATTTCTGCCAACATTACCCAATGTACATAACTCCATTTGAGTTATAATCATCATATCAACAGCAACCTCTGAACCTCAGCAAACCAAATCAGTTTAAGAGATTTGTGGAAATGTTTTTTGTATTTGAATGCGATTAATTAACGATTAATTTTAATGGTATAACTATAAAACTGCTCTAGATACATCAAATATATGTACATATGTATACATTAAGACGGATAAATTTTTAAAGAGCGAGACTTCGGTAAGTTTGAGGAAAATTCTATCTAAAATTAATTCTAAGCCACTGCTAGGAAGCTGACCTAAACAGAAGTTTAATTTATCCAAAAATTTAATAATGATTTAAATGCGAAAAGAGAATGAGACAGTACAATGAACAAAACTATTTTTTGTATTGAATCATTTTTTTAATCTTTTTTTCTATTTCTAAGATTCTCCTACTAAATAATCTTAAAAACATTTCCTAAAACAAAATTTCACGTCTACATATTAAAGTAAAATAATAATAAGCATTTAAAGGATAGTTGTGTATAAAATGTGCAAAGTTAATAATAGAATGCAATTCTTAGAATAGCAATCAATTTTAAATCAAATGCAGTAAATATCTTTCAGACCACAAAAGCTTATAAAAATTTCCGGAAACAGATCATCGTCAGGCAAACGATTAAAAGAGACGGAAGTTCATTTAGGTGAAATGAGACTTTCTCTATTTCCTCTTTTGTTTTTGTCATTTCTTTTATTTAAAATTTTCCATTACTTACATAGCGTTTAGTTTTTAGTAATTTGTTAATTGAAACTGTTTTTAACTAATTAAAAAATTACAAAAAATTGCAAACAGAATAAACAGAGCGAAATTGACACACACACACAACCAACTCGAGCAATGTTTGAATGTTAACTGAAAGGATGTGTCTGAAAGGATGCGGAAGCTGCAAACCAAAGTGTTGCCAGCCATGTGTGCGAGGGGTGGCCAAAAAGTTAACAAGAATTTGCACAGGTTTAGGAAACTTTCTTTCTTTTTCAAGAGATCTACTAGCCTGAGGTAATAAGTCGTTTGATTAAAGCCAACTAATAAATTCTTAAGAAGAACAGAACATCTTATTTATTGTCCACACCTCGCAAGCTGAAAATGTTGCTAAACATTTTTGTGGATGTTTCGAGTTTGCGCAACTCAGTTCCATTGGCTAAGAATTTATGATGAATCAACCAATGGGCTTGCTAAGAAAAGAGGCAGGAGGTCCTTAACTAATGCTATTGCCAATTCCAACTGAACCAATTGAATTTAAACTTTGAACTTGAAAGTTCTTAAGATGCAGTTACATACATACATACATAACGAGATGGGCCCACAGAAATAACTCAGTCTCAGAGACTGAGGTCCGAGGTGCGCGGACCTCCTTATATCCTTATCTAAAAGTGCAAAAATAAAGAGAATATTCTTTAAATAACCTTAAAAATAGGCAAAAACTCTTCTTTTCGGTTATCATATTGACAGCACCACAATCCTTTAACAAAGATGAAGAAAGATCTGAGATATCTATAAAACTTTTGAGATTAGAATATGAAAGAATTTTTATTTTCTCTTGTTATTAACAATTCACTAAATATCAAACGTTATCATTAACGTCTTAAAAAAAGAAAAAGATTGTATATTTCGGATTCAGATGGATCGAATCACTATATCATTTAGCTCCCATTTCAACGATCAGTCAAAAATAAATTTTCGAATCAATAACTTTATTGTTTTCCATGGGAATATCAAATCCTAGTTTGCCTTGTATCCAAACGTACGTGATAAATTTGTTCAAAATCGAACAACTATATCATAAAGCTTTCATAGAAACAATCAGTAAAAATTCAGTTTTAGACCAATAACTACCTTTGGATTGTAAGTGTTTATTATATTATATTATTTGTAAGTTTAATATACCATTAAATATCAGTGCTAAATTTGATCAAGATCGAGTGACTATATCATATAGGTCTTAACTCTCTATGAATATGATCGTAATGTCGTAATGTTTCGTATAATGAATTGAATTTCTAAACAAATAGTTTTTTAATACCAATCAATATGTTGATGCTAAGCATTAATGAAACTCTCTCTTTCGAATCTAAGTTGGAGTAAGTTGAAATTATTACCTTTAATTTTATTGTGTTGAATAGTTTTTAAAGCTACAAAACGCAGTCCTGAGTCCTGTACTCAATTCCCTTGCTTGAGTAACTCGCATATATACTGTGTCAAATAAGTACATACACCGTCATTTAATTTAAGAGCTAGATCTGCCCACAAATTTTCACAATGTTCGTTGCCTCCTCGATTATTTGGCTCTCCGGCACCCCAGATGGCCGAGGGTATAGGATCACCAGTGGGAAACCAAACGTGATTTCCCGCCTTTGCCAAGTCGTTGCCAGATGTCCAGTAACTTTTTTTATGCAGATTATTATTCCTTAGGTAAAACACCATTGCCATCCATTCCTGAACTGTATTAAAAGCTACAAGACGGGCTCCCATCTGATGACAAGTGGCAAAGGCATCGTACCAGTTTTTCGTTTCCTCTGTCTCGATGAAATAGTATTTTTGACCAATTTTCGTGAAGATGGGCCAGATTTCAAGATCGGATGAAGGAACGTCTGTAATGTCTGTACAAAGAGTTAAAATGAAATCTTTAGGCAATTTATTAGTCTTACTCTTGTTATAGACGGGTTGATCTTCCAAAGCCGCCGCTATGGCCAAAACGCCAAGGAAGAAAGGCGATATATAATATTTTCCATACATTTTCTTGCTAGCTATAAAATGTCTGAAATGTTTCAGAAAATGTTTTCCATTTTATAGTCAAATTCTACATGGGAGGCAATTTGCATTGTCGCCTCAAATCGTAAAGGTTTAAGCCACGTAATCCGCTTATCAGCAGTAAAAATTTATTTACCCTTAACCAATTCATCTTCCTATATTTCAAAATCTTTTTGTCTTTCTCAATATGATAAGGCGTCAATCTTGAGCAATTTCGAACTTCCTTTTTTTGGTTGTTGAAAAGAAATGAGAGAGAGAAATGAGGTAGAGATAGAGATAGAGATAGAGATAGAGATAGAGATAGAGATAGAGATAGAGATAGAGATAGAGATAGAGATAGAGATAGAGATAGAGATAGAAAATTTACAACTTTGCTTTGTATGAAGTCATTTAGGTTAACTGATTGTTTAGTCTATTTGGTTTAACTAACTATTTTATTCGACGCGCCTATTTAAAACAAATATCATACAATGTCAAAATAACAACAAGCATTCCGAATATTTTATACCCTTTCAAGAGTTTGTTTGGCATTGATTTAATATATTTTTAAAATGGACGTGATTTAGTTATAATCAATAGATTTTTACAGTAAATGCATACATGTTCACTTTTATTACGATCATATTTTATAAATATTTCATTTATCAGTGGCAATTCAAAGAGCTTTGCCTATAAATTTCTGAATCGGATCAATTATTCTCATTGCCTTTAAAGTATTGTCACTGCAAACAAAATATTTTTTAAGGGTTTCCGATCTGGAAGGATGCAAACAGAATTGTTTCTAAGGGTTCCTAATCATCTACAAGTATGTAAAAACAACCTTGACCTGGCTCAGTTCATACCTGCTGATCAGATATACATATTAACAATAGATACATACGCCCCCCCAAAGCAAGAGTATTAAAACATTACCCTTGGGGCCTCATTTTACGCCCCAATGAACGCTCGAACACTCGCTCGCTGATGCTCAATCGTAGCTAAATTCAAATCAATTAGAACCCAAAATCAAATCACAAAAACAAAAAGCGACAAATTTAATTGAGATGGCATCGAAAACAAATTGAATATCAGTTCTAGAGTGAAATTTAAAGCGTTCGGTTTAAGCACTTGAAAAAATGTTGCAGGAACTACCAAAACCCAAACCCAAACCCTCAGTGTCCTATGCCCTGAAACGTCGAAATGATAAATTTGTGGTGGAATGCATTGTGGAGGGCATAGTGAATCCTGCCTATGAGCCCGATTTGGATGGTGATGCTATAGCCGAGTTAGCCACTCAGCGTTTTGGCAAAGCAAAATGGCAAGTAATGAAATTAATTCAAATAGGAAATACTACTTTGAAATTTTGTGATATATTCTGTAATTAAAGACCTTAAGTAGTAAGCAAACGAAAATTGAAAAGAATTTTATCTTGCTAGAAAACATTTAAAGCCTTCTTTAACCTTTTTTAAAGTGTAGCTTAGGCAAGATATCAAATATTTGACTGTTTCTATTACTTTACTGAAGATGAAGATAATAATATATAACATATTTATACACATATAATAATATAGAAATATTAAACGGTTGCATAAATGTTTACATAGCACTTGGACTCGCCTTTTGTTAGAGCAACTTCTTATACTGACTCAAAAGGGTAATTTTAAGGAGTTATTCGGTGATTTAATCATTCTCAAGTCAGATGACCTTTAAAAGGGCTAAAATAGTTGCCATGTAGACCTTTCTTTAATGTTTTTTTATTCAAAATAATAGTATAACTAAAATATTTAAGGAAAAGAGGTTAATATAAGACTAGAAAAGCCAAAGCTAAAGGTTTTGTTTAACAACACTTTTAAATACTTTTAAACTACTAACTTTTAAACAATTTTGTTGTTGTTAAGTAGTTTGCGTTGCAAACTTCATATTGTTTTCAAAAGTTCATTGAAATTGTGTGTACAAAAAAATTGAATTGATCTGTAAAATTGTGAATAAGGCAACGGCAAGCAGGCGACCAAGAGGAGAAGATCACATCTCATAGTTTGGAGGTAAAATTTGCAAATTCTTAAATAGTCTTAATTACGGAATATATCTACAAATATCTATACAATCCTTAACAAGAAATATCTGTTCATAAACTTGTTTATCTAGGTTGCCTTATTAGATTCCTTTTGCTTAAGTTTAAAGATTTGATGCTGCAGTTCGAGATTTCCTAACTCGGCCGAATGCTTTTGTTTGATAGAATTCCACTAAAGTTGAGGGGGCTGTAATGCAATTGTTTAGTTAATTAATTTATGTATTTAGGTTTAAGTTAAACTCACATTTCGTAAGCACATTTGATCTGTTTCCTCTTCAGCATTGCTGGCTTCAAAAGTTTGCGATTAAAGATCATCCTGTAAATCCACTTAAAATGTATTTAATTTTATATTCACCTTATTCGGATTTAGTTCCTGATTTCCATTATCATTCTCCATCTTCAATTTAACCTTTAAGAGTTGCTTATCTCCGTTATTTAATTGCATAATTCACATTTATTTCTCATTTTGGCCGCCGTCATGGCGAAGTTTTAGCATTTTAACTTTGATCTGCAATATCATTTTCATATTTCTGTGTCAAAGTTCTCAAGACATTCTCTTTGTAGACAATCTTTGGCGTTTGCTCATTCCGAAAAATGAGAGAATTATGGCCAAAAAATAGAATTTCTGTTTTACCAAAGATGTTTATTAATATATATATTTTACAATTCTTATTTGTCTAAAAACCCTTTGTATGCTTGACTTTGGGTTTGGAAGTGCGTTTTGGCGTCATTTGCTGTGAGGTTGATGCGACAGCTTCAAAATCATATTCAACGACAGTGAATTGACCAGCTTCCAGAAGAGAGTGCCGACGCTCGGTGGAATAGTTTTCAATTTTGGGTACTATATTACTTGGTATCTCTATATTGGGTATGGATACTTCTGTATAGTCTGCATCTTTGGCATCATAATGCTTAAGGAGATTAGTGCCCGGCACGAGAGGTTCATCTTTGGCTTGCAGTTGGGAATCAGTATCATTAACTAAATTCTTTAGCCAATTGGCCATGCAATCTTCCATTTTGTCTCTTCCATCATCTTCCTTCTTGAGCTTCTCATCGATCATATCGATATGAACATCTCTGGTCTGATCATATTCATCCAAGTCCCAAACACTCAGAAGTCGTGTGGTAATCATGTCCGTATAGCGTGCCAGTTGATATGCAGATTTTTGCCAAGGACCACGATTTAGAGCCTTTTGTTTGGTAATATTTAAGACTTCAGCTGGAGGAGGTGATGATTCGGCTGCTGCTGCTGCTTCTTGCGTTGACGTTGGCGTCGGCTTCTGTTTCTTGGCTGGTGTTTGTGGTTCCTTGGCTGGAAATTGTAATTCCTTGACTGATGACTGTGAATGTGCTTCATCGCCATCTTCACTTTCTTTATCTGAATCCTCTAAACCATAATCAATTACAATATCCTCAACGATAAAAGGTTTCTCATCTTGAGCTAGTCTTTCTGTGTCGGATTTTAGTATATCCCTAAGGACACTGACATGTTGCACTTCTGTGCATTTCAGTGGCCTTTGGTCGATATTTTTCTCAACAAGATTGGCATAATAACGTATTGCCTCGGCCGTATGTAGACCAGTTCTCACCTCCTCCTTCTTTTCCTCTTCGTCCCTAAGGCTAAAGCGCTGACAGTAGACATCTCCTATGGATGTGGAGCTCAAAAGCTCAGCAAATGATTTATCTGAGCTATTTTCCAATTGTTGAAACTTTAAACCGGTAAGACAACATTTTACACGCTCTGGCAGATCGGCATAGACACTAATAGAACCACGCAGGCGAGCATCTGTGAGAGCTTCTTCCAAAGTGGGCGGAGCATAGGGAAGACAAGCCGAGGACATGGTACCCAGACAATTATTTAACTCACACAGACGTTGATCCGAGGGTAAAGCACTGCCCAGGGCAATATATTCATTGCCCTCGTAAGTGCAAGTATCCATAAAAGTGGGGGGGTAATTCATTTGATGTGTCCACGTAACGACAGAACGATCCGATAACTTTTTACCCATCTGACGCATATCCAGGCAATGCAATTTATGATTACTAGCCACATAGAGGAGATTTGGATTACGGCTACGATGCAGGCAGGAGAAAGTTTCGCATTGTTTCGAGTACAAGCTGGAGGCAAAGCAGGGATTCAGATTAGTGTCCTGGCAGCGCATGTCCACTGTAAGGACAACCGGCTGGGCGGCATAATAGAAACAGTTACCATCCAGAGCTAACAACTGAGCCCAAGTGCTATTCGATTGCTTCAGACTTTTCAGCAGGCACACATCAAATTTCGATAATTGCTGATCCGTGGACATATCCATCTGCCGTATGGAGCGATCTTGACAGGCCACAGCCAAATGCTCGGCCTGACCCAACGATTGGGCGGCACTTATAAAGTTTGTATCTTTATTCATGAAATTACTATGGCAAATTAATTCATAATCCGCTTCGTCGTCAGCGGCTTCAACCTTTTTCAATTCATAAAGAGAAATTTCCCTAAGATATCTGGTCAAAAAGAAATGTCCATGATTAACCAGATAACTTTCCAAATTACTAATTTCAAATATTTCACTTGACTTTTCTCCGCCAATCCGTTCGCTATGCAATGGTTTCCAACATTCGGCATTTGGATTAACTTCCGAGACATTCATTTCCCTCAATTTGTCTCCACTCACATGCAAGGCAAGAGTTTTGCCCTCGAATTGCATCAATTGCAAATTGCCTCCGGTATAATAATAATCATAACTATCTCTAAAATATGCATTTTCCTGTGTGGCTATATGCTCGGCCATATCAAAGATATGCGTATCGTAGATTTGATTTGCATTTTTCAGCTCCCGTTGTTTCATCTTCTTTGATTGTGCCTTATGTTGGGAGAGAGTGATTTGCAGCTGACGCATCCATTCATCACAGGCCTGAGGGCGTAATGTGCAGGGTTCTACTATGGGTGTGTGGCAATTGGCTATGTACAGGGGAACCGGCATGGTAACCGTGCAGCTGGGAAAAATTTGTATGGGCTCATCCAGTTGCACACTCATTCCCTTGTTTTCTGAGAAATGGGCAAAGTGTGGTGTATTGTCTAGGACATTTCGTAGATAATCTTCAATTTCTTTGGCGCCGTCTCCACCATCTTCCCCCTCCGTCTGTGAAGCATCTTGCTCCCCTTCTTCATCATCAAAATCGTCATCAGAACTTGATCCCACGTGCTGCTCACTTTCCTTGGAATTTAAAGTGGAGTTCAGCTGTTCCAGCTTTAGTTTTTTGGCATATCTTCGTGGCATGGCTAGAATTTGAAACTAAAGTGAGCAAAGATATAGAAACTTTCCTCGGATAAAAGAGGAGGAAATCGTCAAAGACAACGAGCACCACGTGCGTTTGCTCTGACAATATTAATTTGCTTGTGTTTTGCCACTTTTATCCAGCCGCTGCGGTTATCTTCACGTTCTTTGGTTATTTGTTATCATTTTATTTAACAAAAGCAATTTATTAAAAGTTTTAAATTAAATTTAGGGCGCAATTGCAGATTGTTTATATTTTGCTCTTTGTGCTGCTTCTTCTTCTATAAAAACCAGCGTGACCGTTTAAAATCTAACATACTGAAAAATACTAAAAATACTGTATGAAAAAGATAACAAGTATTTTTCAATTGGTTAACAGAAAAGTCCACCAAGAAGAATCAGTGATTTTTTTTTTTACAAATAAGATGTATTAATTATATAGTACAATAGAATTCCTTGGAATATAATTTCCACTATCCAAACCAAATACACTTAATTACTTTATGAACAAATTGCTGTGTCCCCGCACTGTTGGCGACCACTGTAACTTAACAGCTCAAATGTTCGAATCGGCTCGAACAAATGAGTGTTATGCCTGTGTAGGAGCGAAAGAGAGAGAAAAATGAAACGGAACATAGTCCAACTCAAACTTTTCCGATAATAATATCTAAAACCATCGATAGTGGCCTACAAAACATCGATAGTTCCGATGTAATTTCTGTTAATTTTCTGCAATTTTTGTTAACAGTAACGCAAAAGCAGAATCATTTCAGAGCTCGAGCAAAAAAGACGGAATTACGGTTTTTAGCAAATAGCAAAAAGTTGCATATTTTCTGAGTTAAGAAACACCGCCTGGCTGCAGAGTTTTAAGTAAATGAAGTGTGTGTTTTATTAAAATTTAATAAGAGTGCGCTGCCCGCCTGACCGCGTGTAAAAGTGTGTGTGCTTGTTGTGGGTGTTGCGTGTGCGCGAATGAGAGAAAAAACACACAAAAAAAAAACAAAAAAAATATACAACGAAAAACGAAGAAAAATTACACAAGTCGCCCAAGTCAAGAGTTGTAAAAGCAAAGACGAAAAGTTTTATTGATTTTTTTCACACCTAAAAAGACGACAGACACACACACTTACACTTACACTTACACTACACCACACACTCACCCACACACACACACAACGTTTTTGTTGTTGTTGTTGTGTTAAAGTTGCAATCAAATTAAAAAAAATTAAAGCAAAAAATAAAAAAAGAAAAATAACGGTGAACTGGAACTTGGCTGTAGGCTCCTACACGGACTTGGCCAGCAGCAGCTAACGGTAGTTTTCCACAAATTGTAATTACACCTGCTGGTCAGATAATCCTCCCACAGCTCGACCAACCGACCGCCCACCCTCTCCTACAACCCGCCGACCCATTTGATTTGCAAGAAGGAGGCGTAGAAATTATATAGACACAACGCCGAGCGTCAGGTGAGTTTTGATGTCCCACAAAACACACACACACACAATCAATCACTCTGTCTCACTTACTCTCACACTAACACACATACACACACATATATTCAAGTCAATTAAAGAACAGACAAGATAAAAAAAAACAACTAAACAAATTCTCTCCATTTGTTTAGTTGCATTTTCTTCTTCTTTCCAATATATATACATACATACATACATAAATACTACTACTACTATTACTTACTACTACTATGACTACTTCCCCTCTCTCTGCTCCACCTAACTTACCCTTCCCTACATATTCTCTTTAAATGCGCTCGCCTCATCACTCATTCATTTTGCATCCATTTATAAATTGAAATTTTCCTTTTTTCTGTTGTCAATTAGCACAAAAATGTTTCGTATTTTTCTTCTTCTTTTTGCACCTTAGTTTAACATTTGTTTGTTAATCTTGCATGTTGTTAAATGGTCTTGTTGTTGTTGCTATTGTTGTTGGTGTTGTTTTATCTACTAATGCATCTTATTTTGTTCTTATATTTTATTTTTTCTGCTGTTAATTTTGACAAGCCCCAAATGGCTTTTGGGGCTGGCTTGTGTTCAGCTTTCTCTGACGTAATTTCTGACTCGGCCCTTCTCCTCCCTGTTCTTCTCATATCCTCATTTTCTGCACAATTTTACTAACTCTAAACGACCTCCAAAAAAAAAAAGAAGAAAAATAAAACAAAGAAAAAAATAATAGCAGCAGAAACTTCGCCGCAATCATTTTCGAACAGTTACTTTACAGTGGTCACTCGCTAAATGAGCCAGAAACGCAGACCACAGAGAAATTACAATTAAATAGCTTTAGAACTTTTTTCTTCGAAAATTATTTACTAAATTATGTAGATTACATCTTTTAGCAGAAAAATTGGATTAAAAAAAGAAGATTATTAAAAAAATAAACAGATTCTAGGAAAATTTAGGCATTATAAGTTTACTCCATTTTGTCCTTTTTCCAAACCAATCTCGAAATATTTTCCACTTAATTTACTTGAAAATCGTTTAACTTCTTATCACTGATGGCTTAAAACGATTTGGAAACAATTTGGAATTAAGAACAGGACTGAATATTATTGGTTCTTGTTGTTAACGTTTTCTTAGTTAAATCATTTGCAAATTCGACTTGTTTTCAAATTAATGTTTTCGTTTTCAAAACGAAGTGTACATAGAACGTACTACATGTTCGTGGTGCTGCTTCTCTGTTTTCGTTTTCGAATCGTTTTCTAAAGATATAAATCGGTAGCGATTCCTTTTCATTGGTAAACAGAACTTTACGAAACTAAGTTCGAAACGTTTTCGTTCTTATGTTTAAAACTATTCTCTTTCCATTTTTAAATGGTATTTTAAAGTGATTTGAAAGCAATTTTATAAAGGTTTTGGAACACCTTTCACATTTTTTAACTGCTCCAAATTACAATTTCAGAAAATTTCTCTAAACAAATGCTTAATTTATTGTTAAAAACAAACTATTAATATGAACTCCATATTGCGTACACAAATAAGAAATTCTCTACAATTTTATTAGTTTACCTTTTATTTACGAGACGAGTTTCCACTGTAATTGTTTGTTTGCTCGCATTTCTTATGGCTGTTTTGGTGAATTTTATTGCTCTGGTTGAATGTTGTGGGGGCTTGGAAGGGATTGGCATTGGGATGGTGGTTGATGGCTCTGTGGTTTGGTTTGATGTTTAACCTGTCGGCGCCATCACCGACTTCTGTTTCTTTTCTTTTTTTTTCGCCTCAGTTTTTTCCCGTGCTCTCTTCTGTCTATTTTCATTTTAACTTTATTTAACTTTCTTGCATATTTAATGCGTAGGTCAGTTTACTGAATATAAACACACAAGGGACGGACGGACAAACGGACAGCCGGATGAGTCCGAGCTAGAGCCCTAGTCCAACTTCAGGTCCGCAAATTGCTTTTGGCTGTTTGTTGCGTTCTCCAAGTGGCACTCTCTTGGCTCTTGTTGGTTTTCCTTTTTTGATATTTTTATGTAACTCTCAAATCGATTGCAAACACGTAACACAAACGCCCTCGTCCTACTGCTTCTTAGCGGCGTCCTGGTTCCAACATCCTGCAACACACAGAACAGAACAGCACACACATGTATGTATATTTCTACGTCTGTACGTTGGTCGTCATCGTGTGACGTTCATCGTGGCCTGCGGCAGAGCCAACTATCCAACCTGAACACTAACATAGCGTGACATTTGGCTTCCATTCGATTTAGTTGGTTTTGCCTACTGAAAAAGCGGAAGAATATTTGAATAATTTGTTTTCTATGTAGTATGTGAGAGAGTGTTGTATTCGTGTTGGGCCAAGCAAATTCCTTTCTCAATATGGCGCAGACATCCTTGAAATTATTGGACAAATTGAGCCTAAACAGATTTCATTTTTGTGATATTTCAATCTTTATTTCTTCATTGTTTCATAAGTATTGCAATCAATTTTGAAGGTTTAAGTCATTTGGAAGATTTTTCATATCTTTTTAATGTCATACAACATTTTAGGATCCACCGAACTTTTAAAAACTCTGAATTTCGATTCAATTTAATCCCAAAATTGTTAAACAAAGCTCTGAAGGTCCTTAAGCAAATGCTTTCCTCTCTTAAAATTGTTTTTTCAGGCCTCTAAAGTTTTCCTTTTAACAGAGAAAATCTGCATTAAAAACTGTCCAAACCGTAAACTAAAACTGTGATCTTTAAACCATTTAACTAAATCGATTCACAGGGCCTAAGTCTAAGTTTTTCTTTATTCTTTATCAGGTAAAAAGGTAACTTCTCGCTTTAGATATCGTAGTTTATCTTTCTTCTAAATAAGCTTCATATGAATATGAATTAATGTATATATAAAAGAAAAGATACTAATCGCTGATTCGAACAGGATTTTTCTTCTCTAAATGTGCCTTTTGCTTTAGAAGAATATTTCTTGATCTTTAGAAAATATTCGAATAGATATTTATGTATATAGTACAAGCTCTTTTTAAGAAAAAAAAACTCGTTTGCACTAACTTGGAATTTAAAGATGCTATACAAATTTTAATCTCAACTTGGCAGTCATTAAACATTCCGAATAAAAGTTTTGAATAAATCTGGATTTAAAGTACAAAATTGTTTATTTTTTTGGGCTTAATGTTTAGTTCGAACTATTACAAAATTTTGCTTAAAAGGTATAGACAAATCCAATCAACTTGGAGATTTGATCTCTTTGTTCGTGGAAAAACTTTTCTACAAAGTATTCCATATCAAATGCATTTTACGTGTTTTTCCTACAATGTGTGTGTTGTTCCAGAACGGTTGCCATGGGCGACCTGCCAAATTGTCGATATTTCCTTTCGTGAACGCGAACGAGACCCCCTGCCGAGCCCACGTCTCCATGTTGCCCCCCGGCCACCCGGTTTACCTTGCAATTGTAATTATGAATAATTCGTCATAAATGGCACTTCTACTGTTCTCTGTGCTCTCTCCCTCTCTCTCTCTCTCGCTCTCTATTTCTCTATGTATTTGTCTCTTTCGTTCCTTTACTCTTTGTGTGTGCAATTATCGGAATTGAAGTGCCCCAGATGCCAATTGGATACATAAATCGGTTTTCTACTCGACCTACCTGGGTTCTGTGGCATATTCTGGTCATTATATCATCTTGTATGTGTGTATGAAAGTGACGACGGTTTTTTTCTACTTTTGTACTCTTCTCCCTTCATTTTTATTGTTATCATAGACCCATAAATCGCTTAGCCAAAAAGGTCAAAGTTTACAAGTGCAAAAAACGTGCGAGACAATGAGAGAGAGAGAGGATGAAGCCAAAATGGCAAGATAATAGAGGCATTTCAACTGAAATTGCTTAGCACCAAAAGGAGAGAAAATACAATGCTATATTGGGTCAATTACGATAAACCATTTCAAATGGTTTATATTGATCTCTCTGGTAATGTGTCTATGTAATTGGATACATTTCGAGTCATTTGCAATAATTCTTGTAACTCTGTTGCAAAAAACTTAATATATTGGCATTTATATATACATGCAACCATATTTGATCGCAATCTTATGGGGATATATACCTTTAAGTGGGCATTCCTATTTTTCTGAACAGACGAATTTGGGGATTCATTTTGTTTTTGAGCCATGAAAGGCAAACAAATATAAAGTTTTATACAAAAAATGTGTAGTTATTATGATAAATATATACAAATTCTTATTTTCATTCATTTTTTCCCCTGTTTCTGTGCAAGACAACTATGTACGTTCCTATTTTTCTGAACACAGTTCTTCAGCTTAAAAATTTCTAGTCTTTGATGTTTTTAATTCGAAATTAGAAGTCATACAATGTTTTGATCTAAAATTATTCGAGGACTTGATTTTTTTTCTAGTAAAACGATGTAAAATAATATCCATCATGTCAGCTGTTAGCTGGAAATTTAAACTTAAGACTTGAAATTTCTTAAAATAATAATACTCAGAGAGCTCGACCTTTTTAAATGAATCACTCAATTTTTTTTCACTGAATATTTAGACTAATTCATTTGATGAAATTTGCTTGAAGTTTCGAAAACTTTCGAAACTAGAATTATCAACGAATTCGTTTAAACACCTTCCAAGTTTATAGCATCTACTATCCCGCAGAATCCTTAATTAAAATAATATTTATTATTTATGTGCTTCTGCTTAAAGAATTTCTTTTTATTATTATTGACATTCGCTTACAATTTGAAATAAATATATGTAAGCATTTAGTTTAAATAATGTGTATAAGTAATCAACAAAAAGTTTCTGATAAGAAAATGAGACCCAAACAATCAGATCTTTAGATCATCTTCTTTGTAGCTGAAACTCATTATAATTGCCGTTGATAAGATAGCTTAAACTTCATTTGAAAATCCACGTTGTTTGATATATACATATATGTGGTGTATATACAATTGATATACTCTTTATATACTACGATACGTAATATGCTTCTGAAATGGCACTTTACGGTTTTCTTAATGGCAAAAGTTTATTTTTATTGCCCCGACAAATGTTTGCAGTGAAAATGCAGCTCACAATTATCGGGTCATTTGTTGTTTTATATAATATGTATAAAAAAAAACTAGTTTTCTCTCATTATCTTGCCATCTCCCTTATTCTCTCTCTGTCTCCCTTTTTGGCTTGTTAAATTTATCATACGCAGTGTTGTCTCTCGGCTTAGAATATTCTTTGAGTTATATTTTGTTTTGTTTGAGACGCAAAAAACCGAGTCATAACGAGTTTTTTGTTCTCTTTCATATATCAATTTTATTTAGTAACACATAAATATATATAATATATGTATATAGTATATATCGAGAGCTGGAAGAGCTCTGTCCGGGGAGCTGCGTCATTGCCGCCCAGTGCGACCACTCGACTGCGAAGCTTTTTGCTTTTGTTTTTGTTTTTGCCATTGTGATTATGATGAGGTGATAAATTCTTTTCGGTGACGCACTTAATCAGCCCCGCATATATTGTATGACTGGGAGGATTTGTCAAATTTTTTTTGCTGTGCGTGTGTGTGTATGTGTTTTTGGTTTGTTGCTTTTGGCATGTGTGTGTGTGTGTGTGTGTGTTTGTTTGAAATTTTCATGTGGCTCGAGTTCAAGCCGCAACCCTTGGCATAAAACTGGGTTAATGTAATGCATATGCCACAGTGTGCTGCATGGTAACTAAAAAAAACAAGGGTGAGCGGAAAGGTTGAGGGAGGTGGTAATATGCTGGCTAGAAGTGGTTTCGACACTCTGCTGCAGTGTGTGACATTCTCTCGCCTTCTATGCCAGTGGCTTGGCGGCCTGGTCCCCACTTGCACCCCATCTCTCTCTATTCCTTCATATCTCGTTTCAAGTACGAACATTGACGCCAAAAAGTTCAGTAGGACAGTAGAAACTCATTATGTATAATGCAGAATTGACTGCTGCTCTGCTTAGTTAAGATTTGTGACTTTTTTTTTGTAATCAGTTTTTTTCTTCTTGTTCACTCAGGGGCGGATCTGAGCGTACATTTTTTCAGATGCAAATTTGGGGCAAAAAACACTCCTGAAGTTCTTCCCCATGAGCTAGCTTTTGCTTTTGTTTCACTATTTTACTAGCCTTTTGTCACTAAGAGTTATTGTGCCTCTATTTTGCATTGTAATCAGCTTAGTTAAAAAAAAAAAGATTTGTTGCTTTTAAGATTTAGGTCGAAAAATATTTACTTAGAAATATCGCATTGTTAGTAAGATTTAAATAAAATACCGTATGGTAAATTTAGTTAAAACTTTTCCATTTAATGCCTACTTTAAGTTTTCCTTAAATTGAACTTTGATTTTAAATTGGTAATTTTAATTAATGTTTATATACAACTGCCAATTAGTTTTAAGGTTAGTTCGATTGGAGTTTTTTGATGGAAAAATAATATTAAAGCTAGGCCAAATGCCTCCTATCTAAAACCATTTACTGTGATCTTGGCATCCTAATAGCGTTGATATTGTTAGGGATGTTATGCAGAAGTCCTTTCCGACAATTAGGCATTATTGGATTATAGCCTAGCAGTAGTCAGCAGTCTGGTAATGATGTAATCTAAAGCAAACTAGCGCGCAGGGGAGTATTTTATGGGTTAACGTCCTCAACTCCAGTAGAGCAAATCTCTGTAGATCTTTATTTCAGCGGTTATTTAGGCATTTTGTTGCAGTGAGCACGAGTCTGAACTTGAATCTGCCTTCGCTTAGTCTCTTTATTGTGCTACATTTGATTGAGTCCAGAATGATTGATGATTAGAAACCTTTTGTGTTTCTAAAAATAATGGTGTTTTTTATCAAACAAAATAATCAACATAAAAGTATTTCAAAAATTATGACTAGGGTAAAGTACTCTAGTCTAAGCGATTCGCAGAGAATGTCAATGGGAAACATTTCCGAGGTGATTTTAGTAATCAAAGTCTGGCTTAAGTAAATACTTAATAATACTTATTTATTAATGAAATAAAACAAGGATATTAAAATCTGTTTGAACAGAAATTTTATCAAAAAATTATGCAAAAGAAAACGATTTATCCTGCCCTAATGAGAGGCTTTATTTGACCGAATATTACTTAACCTTGTATCCCCACCTATCCTCACCATATTGAACTAACCTTGGCTAACAAATCATAGTAACTTAGCAGTCAAACTACAGTTTCATATTGTCTATGTAGAAATATACGGTGAAAGCTGCGTAGACTTAAAGGATTAAAACCCATAGCAAAGCCCCCTGGCTTATGCAATGTTTTTCGGTGTTTGTTTATTCATTTGTTTTCAATTTGGTTGAATGTTTATTTGTTTTATTTAATTAATTAATCATTGTGTAAGATAATTTGTGAAAACACCTTTTCTGCGCTTTTTGTATTGTTTTTTTTTTTTATTGTGTATACAAAGTTTTCTATATATTCTTTTGTTTTTTTTTTTCTCTATGATTTATGTTTTTGTGACGTTTTGCTGCGGATGTGCCGTGCCTCACACACTTTTTGTGTAACATACAAATAAAAAAAAAAAAATAAATATAAATAATATGACTCCATTCGAATGGCACAAATGGATTGATGCCCGCTGCGTGGCTGCCATCTGATGAATGCGAATGCATTGTTTGTTATAATTTATAAACGACAACAACAAAAAAAACAACAACTACAACTACAACTACAACAATATATGCACGACTCTGCAACTGCAACTGCATGCAACCAATACACACACGCACGAACACACTCTCGCTCACACACACACACACACAAACACACGCACGCACACACATACGCGCTTGCTTACATAGTGAGGAAATTTGAAAGCCAATTTGCAAAAATTTGGAAACAAAAAAAACAAAAGAAACAAATTTCATTTGCAAAAACATGCCACAATCAGAGGGCGGCTATGTATCAATGCCAGCTGTTGTGAATGGCAATGGCAATGGTTCTAGTGGTGGTTCCATTTATCAGACCACCACAGAGCCCACCTCATCGCCCTCGTCGGTGTTTGAGAGTGTTAAGCGGGTCATAGGTCAGGCCATCAAGTCATCACCCGGCGATAGTGAAGAACTGTTGCGTTCAGAGCGACAGACCATAATTGTTGTAAATTCCAGGTAAGTAACAAACTAATTCCATTTAATCAGCAACCATTTTTCGCAAGAAACGAAAATGTTATATAAATATTTTGTTTTCTTTTTTTTATTTCTTGCCTTCTATCCTATCATCTCGATCTTTCTATTTTTTCTCCCTACTTCTTCGTGTTGTAATCACTTTTCAATTGCAATTGCATGTGAGATTTGCTTTATTATGATTATTGTTATTATTATTCAACAATTTTGTTTTCTCTTCTTCTTGTCATTGTTATTGTTGTTGTGTGAGCTTTACGTTTTTGTACGTTATGAATTTGGAAACTAAAAAGGAAATATCACATTTGCTCACATATCTTTAGCATTTCCGCTCAAAACAATATTATATATCATTCATCATCGACGAGTAATTTGATGGGGTTTCTTTTGGGGCATTATATTAAATTGATCACGCAAATGAATTGAGCTACATAAAATCAAATCCTGACTCACAATACGAGTTTATTAGTTACTTGCATGATTTACGACGACAGGTGGCGCCACATTTTAAAGTCGTTCATCTTTGAACTGGTCAAATTCTAAGCCAAGTTATTCAAAGCAAATTTATAATTATTATAAAATATTATTAATTCGTTATGTTTAAGAACTTACTAGGAGAATTTTTGTCTTTAGGGCTCAAACTAATATAACAATTATAATCAAATTATGATCTTAAAGGCTCTTTGCCGAAGCAAGTTTGGTAGATGCAAGGAAATTTATATAATAAATGGGTTTTTCTATCTTTAATTAAATGCTTTTTCATTAGCTACAATTTTCTGTGCTTTAGATATTGACACCCAAATAATATGTTGGTATATTTTAAATATTTCATTTAAGTAGGGCCATAGGAAGTTTCTTTTATTACTAAACCGCTCCTCAGCCGTCTTATCCCAAGTTTTGATATAGCTCAAGAAGTTCCTAATAAATTAATAAGAAGTTTTCGCTTCATATGATCTAAAAAAAGTCAAAGGATCCCAGACCATTAAGTAATTTAAAATAAATTCTTAAATTCTTTTATCATTGAAAATGTAGGCTAAAAACTTTTCAATTATTATTATTGAAACAAATTTTTCCTACCTACTTATTAAATAGGGCAAATTTTAATTTTGCTCTTTTTGTTAAGATTTCCCTTAAAAATGTTCTTTCACTTTGCTGGCATACATATTTTTGAAAGGGCATGCAAATGTTTTATAAACTTTTTTTTTTGTTTTTTTTTTTTTTATAAATTTTGTTTGGTCTTTTGTGTTTTCTTTTGGTTAGCCATGACTCAAGGTCGTGGCTGCCTGTTTCATGCAGTTTTGTCAATACAACAAACCAAAGTGCAATGTAAACCGAAAAGCTGAACTCGACAAATGCGCTTGAGTCATAGAGTCTCGGTCTCGGTCTCAGTCTCAGTTTAATTCTCAGACAACAACAGCAACGAGCAAGCTCTACGGCAATTTGAAGCAATTTAGTTTCAGTCTAGTTCAAGCGACCGACCCACATCTGTAGGTATCGTATGCGCTATTTCTGGCCACAAAAAGTTTAACTCATCATAAATTATCAAGTGCTCTAATTAATATTTCCGTTTTGCGCGCAAGTGGTGGGCGGTTCCTCCCATCTGTGGTTTACTTCAATTAATATATGCTTCTAAATTGTGAATGAAAGAGACTTGAAATTAAAATGAAAAAGACTTGAAATTAAAATAAAAAAATTGTATATGGAACGACTTTAAAATACCTAAAACTCAGGGGAAATGTTACCTGAAAATTCGTTTTGAAACATAAATAATAATATTCTTATTTTAACTTAACGTTTATTATCTTCAACTGTTCCAACCCCAGATAAAGTAGGTATAAACATTTGAGAAGCTAAACTGTATGTTTCAAAAGCCTTCTTCAAGATTTAATAAAATTTTGAGAGTGAAATATTTAAAACGAGAAACCATAGTTTTATATCTTTTCTTAAGCGTCAGTTAAGGCAGCCGATTTGTCAAAATTAAGAGAACATATTTTAAAAGGACCTAACTTCTTTTTAAACATCTTGAGGATAATCCTAGAGGCAGGAAGGCAATTCTTTCAAATTCAGATTCTTTCTATAGCTTTTACTAGCTTTCATTGCCACATTGCCCTTACCACATCTTAAATGTTAAAACTAGTTGGGAATTACAACTAAATGTAGAGAAAACTCGTCAAATATTCGAAATATTACGTAAATAGAATATATTTTGCCATGAAAGTGTTGATAAATTCTTCGAAAAATCAAACCAAAACAATTAAAGTCGAATTTCCCTTCACTAAAATACTTTACAATTAATTTTTCCGTATAAAGAATTAATTTCAATTAATGAAATTTATTTTACTTTGGCGCAAATTCGATTTTAGGAAATTTTGTATTTATATTAAATCTTTTGTTTAGAAATTAGCAATTAACACTTATTTATTGACGTCTGTTTTGCTCAATGGGGGGGGGGTGGTTGATGGGGGGGGGGGGGTGAGTGGGGGACTAATAGGCGCGTCTTGACGACGCATTGAAACCTCTGTTTACGCTTAGTTTCAGTGCATTGCACTTTCTGCCTTTGTTTGTTCGCACTCGGCACAAGTCTCTGCTCTGTCTTCTCTGCCGCCTACCTCTGGTTGGTTCAGTGGAAATACTAAAGTTTTTCGGTTTCAACCGGTTAGAAGCTGGCTGAAAGCGACGCTTGCTCTGGATTAAAGAAATACAGAAATATCTGATTAACGGTACAAGTATATATAAATATGTATTCGCTGAAGAAAGACAGAGAATGAGAGAGAGATAGATAATATTTATATATATGTATATATTCATGAGTGTTTGTTAGGCGAAAGGTAAATAATTAATATGTAATTAGGCACTACCCTACCTCATATAATATACATATATACAAATGTAGTAAATATGTTTAAAGTCTCCTTCAGCTAGCTCAGCTATCAAAAGTGCTAATCAATTGCCACATACTTATTAGTCATTTTTTGGAGCCAACTGTACCAACACATTTCAGGGTCAAGTTCTGGCAAAACCTCAAAATTTAACTAAATCATAGGAACATTCGAAAATAACTTCAAAATGCTTGCAAAGAAATGGAAAAATTTAGACCAGTCGTTTTAAGTTAGTTCATTGAACAACTTTAAGTCAACAATAAACAAAATTACTAAAAAAAAAGAACCAAAAAAATGCAATAATTCCAAAAAAAAAAAAACCTAACGAAAAGTCGTTGAAGTAGATCGTGCAATGGGCAAGAAACAGAGTCGATCAACCTGACGGACTATCTCAAATTAATTGGTTCTGTTTCCTGTTTAGTTGTTCTTATTCAACTTCTTTTCGGTTATTTAACATTTCGTATTTTTTTTTTTCACACACTTCCACATTTCTTTATAAAACACATTTAACGCCATGAATCGGGCTCGAGGTTTCCGTTGTCTGATCATGGGCCCACCTGGAGGTGGCAAGGGATATATCTCGCAGAAGATTGTCGAAACCTTTAAGGCTTGCCACATCTCGACGGGTGACATGCTGCGCCGTCATATACGCCTTCGCACAGCGATAGGCAAAGAGGCCGAGGACTACATGTCAAAGGGAAAACTAGTGCCCGATTATTTACTATCCGATATGGTGCGGAATGCTGTCAAGGGGGTCGGAGAGAAGAGCTTAATACTCGATGGTTATCCGCGGAATATCCGACAAGCCAGACAACTCGATGCCATAGTCAAAATGGATTTTGTCCTACACTTGGATATGCCCCAAGATGCCATTGTGGCGAAACTCAGGAATCGTTTGGTACACCCAGCCTCGGGACGTGTCTACAATGACGGAGCCATGGCACCCAAAGTGCCCAATCGTGACGATGTGACCGGCGAGCCCTTGGTTCGTCGTGACGACGATGCTCCCCAAGTGGTCATGGCACGCCTGCAGGGCTATAGCGATCAAATGGGTCCAGTGATAAGTCATTACCGAAACAAATTTATACTCCAAACAATATTAGTCCGCCGCCATGAGAGCTTGTGGCCGCTGGTAAGAAGATATATAAAGAGACGCTGGAAGCAACGTACTCTCAATCCTAGACTTCAACCGGGAGCTAACTTACCATGCGGAGAATTTTGAAAACCATAGTTACACACATTTTTTGAAAATTTTGGAAGTGGAAAATTTTGGAATTTAAAAATTTTTATAACATTGACAAAAAAAAAAAAAATAACGATCTACTGGTTAGAGGTTTTGCCTATAGGGAAAAGAAACACTCATGGCTATTATTTGAAGGTCATTTATTTGTATGATGTCTTGGTATTGACCGTAAGAATACTCCACGTAAACAAAGTTTATTACTTGGTTGATTTCAATTTTTATTGTTGAGCTCTAAAATGAATCTCCGAATATGCCAAAAGTCATAAAATTTTCCAATTTAGAACTGGGCCTGCTAAACCTAATCTATTGCCATTTGGATCTGGGCCAATTTGGTGTTATTCTAGAAAGGGAAAATTGATTTTTAGACTTGACTAAGGACTCAATATGAAGGAACATAACATTAACTAATTGACGTTTTCCTATGCAGAGTTATAGTGAAAAATATTTTTGTTTGTTTTATTTGTATTAAGTAAATTACCTAGGCACACATATGCACGTCGCTCTCTTTTACTCTCAGTTGCCACTCTGTGGTGAAATTTAGAAGCTGGGTGTGAGTGTGGGGGGGGGCGAGGGAAGGCAAGCCCCAACTAGTTTAGAGGGGGCCACCCACCCAATCACCTGCCTTGCCGCCGGCTCAGGGGTCTCTCATATTTCTGGCGCCACTTGTTTGTTTGTTTGAGTTTCCATTCCAAGTTGGTTGGGACGGACGGAGGGACGGACGGACGGACGGACGAACGACATTTACCCCGAATGACATTGCGTGACTCATTTATTTACGGGTTTACGTAACGACGTAACAAACGTAATGTAAAACAATGTCCTTGGGAATACCCTAACTCTCGTCATATTCTCTCTCCATCTCTCTCCATCATGTTCATCACGCGCGCTTTCACAATTCATTTTGCTTCTTTTCATACACAAAGGATATACAATTGCCTTCTCTCTCTCTCTCTCTCTCTCTCTGTCTGTCTCACTCTAACTACACACATATTTACATAACGAAAAATACACTGCGCGAAATATATATACATATATACATTAGCAAAAGAAAAAACAAGAGAAATACAAAAACTCGTTGCAAAAAGAACAAAAAAGAAATATCCGTTTTTTTGTGTTTTTGGTTTCTTTCTTTTTTTTGTTTTTTTTTTTTTTTTGGGTTTGCTCTCTCTTTTTTCTTGCATGCTCTCATAGTATTTATTTCAGAGATCGGGACAAAACTGGTAAGACACTACTGAACACCAAGATGCCATCAGCACCAACACACACTGCCGAGGAGGCACATCTGCTGGGGTAAGACGAAATCAGAGTTACCACTTAGTATCTAGAATTTAGAGATAATAGTCAAGAGTAATAAATATTTTGTTTGTAAGTTCTGCTGAGATAAAAGCCCCCCACCAAAAAAAAAAACACACACAAACACACTGTCTCACACACACACACACACACACACATTTTGTAACTAAAACAAAAAAAAAATGATATAATTCCAGTTGATTTTACTTTGCGGTTTACTTTTTTAGACTTAAAACAAAAAACTTAGTTACGTACCCCTTTCTCCCTCTCTCTCTCTCTCTATCTCTCTATTTATCTTTCTTATGGAATGTGTTTATGCGTTTTGTTTTGTTATTTTTGTTGCCTTAGTTAAATAATAATTTAATTTGTTTGTAATTTGATTTATTGATTAGAGTGTAGAAGCAGCGCGCCTAAATGAGATCAAACACCTATCTCCAGTATAAACAAGTTTATGAACAGAGCAACTCCCCTTGATCCATTACCCCGCCAAGCCATAACTTGTGACACCGAAACTATCTATATACCTACTCTATATATATATATATATAACAATTGATATGATTCCTTCTCTTCACCTTCAATTATTCAAATTTTGCTTTTTGTGTATTTGTCGTATATTTTGTGATTTAGCACCATGCCCATTGATCCAATGGATGACATTGAATTGCGTTCAGTGCAATTGCAATTTCCCAATGCCCGTGGCTCCATATTGGAGGCCTGCGAACAGCGTCGTGTACCCACAGATAAGGGCGATATCCATGTGGCCATTCAAGGTGATACATCGAAACCGGCCATTGTCACCTATCATGATTTGGGTCTGAACTGTAAGTTTTCGTCAACATCGTTTCGATTCTGTAACTTAATTAATTCCTTATTTCGTCTCTTCCCAAAACAGATGCTACCAGCTTTGCTGGCTTCTTCAATTATCCAGTGATGCGTGGCCTATTGGAGAACTTTTGTGTCTATCATGTGACTGCACCGGGACAGGAAGAAGGTGCACCCACATTGCCAGAGGAGTAAGTTCAATTGTAACCTAAAAGGAGCATCTGTATTGTGAAAATTTAAGGACACTTCTGTGTGCAATCTCTTAAAACTTAATCAAGCCAAATCGGTTCTGTTAGCCATTTAGACGTGTCCTTTCACAACAAAGAAGTTGTGGCTTAGTGCAGCTCTTGTGAGCGAGGTTTTTAGTGGGATTAATGACTTTGACTAACTCTGCGCTAAATCAAATGTCATATTCCTACTGCCGCCCAGTTTGAACTTTTACTTGTCAAACTTTTCAATATATTGCCAGCAACATTTCAACTGTCATCCGGCGAACGTTGTAACTAACACAATCGTGTTGTAAGTTACAAACTGTAACGGCTGCAAATGCCCAGGTTGTAGGTTGCATTTGTCAAACCTTGGCTACAAGGCATCAGGAGGCATCTAAGGGGGGGGATATACTAAGTGTTTCCAATTAATACACTCTCTGATTTTCCACTCGCCAATTTATCTGGTAAGCTACTGGAACAGGACTAATGTATTCAATTTAAATGATAAATTTAACATTTTAAACTACACTTTACTCTCCATTTAAAAAATCTTTCTCTAAAATAAAAAAAAAAGTCTCAGAATTCCATTTAGAAAACAAGCTAAAGATCTTATAATGCTTAAAACAATCACTACAGACAGGCATAACTATTATATTACACTTTACTAAGTTGAAAACTATCAAAAGACGTTGTAAAGATTCCTCAAAAGTATTGTTTAGTACATGAATTGTGAATCTCTTTAAAATTTATGGTGAAAAATGGCATCTGATTTAATATTAGGAGTATCCATAGAAAACTCATTAAATTTACTAGAAAAACTCTTAACTGAAGAAGTATTTTTGTGTTTTAAAATAAAATATCTAGTTATGACCCTAGATAAAAAAACGAAAACATGCGGCGCAATTTACAACTGAAATCATCCAAAAAAGGATCTTTAGTTTTGTAAAGATATAGAAAAAAGATTGATTAAATCGTTTCTAGTTTTCTCAAACATCTCTTTTTTTTATTATTTAAACTTTGCTTAGCTATGTCTACCCAACAATGGATGAATTGGCCGCCCAATTGCTTTTTGTTCTGTCGCATTTTGGTTTGAAATCGATAATTGGATTTGGAGTTGGTGCTGGAGCAAATATTTTGGCTCGCTTTGCTCACGGCCATCCGGATAAGGTTGGTGCATTGTGTCTGATTAATTGTGTGTCGACACAACCGGGATGGATTGAATGGGGATATCAGAGTTTCAATGCTCGTTTCTTGCGCACCAAAGGCATGACCCAGGGTGTCATTGATTATTTGATGTGGCATCATTTTGGACGCAATCCGGAGGAGCGCAATCATGATTTGGTGCAAATGTATAAGCAGCATTTCGAACGTGCCGTGAATCCAACCAATTTGGCAATGTTAATTAATGCCTATATACATCGCAATGATTTGCATTTGGCACGAACACCGCCGGGCACACCTGGCACCGAGACGGCAGCCACAACATTAAAGATGCCGGTGATTAATATAACTGGATCGCTGTCGCCACATGTCGATGATACGGTGACTTTTAATGGACGCTTGGATCCAACAAATTCGTCATGGATGAAGGTTTGCAAAAGAATCCAATCCAAAAAACAATCAACGAACTTTTATTGATTTTTGCTATCATTTGTAGATTTCCGATTGCGCTTTGGTACTGGAGGAGCAACCAGCCAAATTGGCTGAAGCCTTTCGGCTATTCTTGCAGGGCGAGGGCTATGGTAAGTGTTAGATAACACAGCAGCGCACACACTCAACCAACCAACCAACCAACCACTTCAACTCCAACAATCTACAACCAAAAAAAAAAAAATCAAAAAAAAAAAAATCTAAATCTACCACCTATCTTTATATCTCTTAGTCTTACACCTAAAATCTCCCAATTTGGATCCATTCACTTTCTAAAGCGCGTTAAGTGAGAATCTCCCCCGAACCAAAGTCTAGTTTTCAAGTTTACAGTTCAGTTCCAAATCGATGCAAATTCCAAAGATGAGAAACAGCCTATTCCTTTCTAGCCTATTCCTACCCCCGCCCCCATCAACCTCCCTCTTAGAGTATTTTAGTGAAGAGAAATGCCGAATTATGAAAAGTTTTTCCACAGCTTTTTCATGTATTCAAAAGAAAAAAGAAACTCAAAAATTGTCAAGTATTTTGTAATTTGATAACAAAAACAAATATAGAAATATAAAATTGGCTTTTCAAATAAATTATATATATACATACATATATACAAAACCAAAAAGAAATACTATATATACAAAATATATATATATTATATGTAACAGTTTTACAAATAATAAAATCAAAAAATCAAACAAAAGTTGTTGAAAAATTAAAAAAGCGTTTCAAATTAGTACAGTGTCTCACTCAGTTTGTCTCTGTCTGTCACCCTCGACTCCACCACCTCCCTTCTCCCCTTTCAAAAAAAAAAAAAAAACAAAACAAAGCTCTCTCTCTGTCTACCTTGAAACACTTTTAACGACTGAAAATAGAAAAATCCATTTTCCAACATTTTATCAACGAAAATATCTCAATATTCTTCATCTTACTTTGTTTTTTTCATTTCTTTTTTTCCTTCTCCAAAAACTGCTTGTTTTTCGCTACAAAAACCAAAAAACAAAAAAAAAACCAACAAAAACAAACACAACAAAAAAAAAAAATAATAAAAAATATATATATAAATAATACACAATCAAAAAAAAAATATGTACAAAATCGCCGCCTGCCTGCCTTCCTCCCCCCCCTCTGTCTGTCTCTCTAACTATCTCTCTGACTATCTCTCTCTCTGTCTCTCACACACACACACATAAACACCCCACTCTGGTCATGCTTCCTTCATTATAATCATCTTCTTTTTTGGGGGGGCGCGACGAAAATTGCATTTGACTTTTAACACTTACAAAAATATTTCTTTTCGTTTCCAAAAACAAAAAAAAAACTATAAAAATTAATTAATTACGGTATGTATATTTGTACAAACACACACACACACACATATACAGTGTCTGAGAAACCCGCTCAGTAGGCAGCTTGAAGAACAAACAGCAACAACAACAACAAATACAGTTTTTAACAAAAACAAAACAAAAAATCTAGTTTGGAATGCATTTAGCTAAATTAAATATATATAAAATAATACCTACAAAAAATTGATATAAACGTAGAGCTTAGAAATATATAGCACACACACACACACACATACACACATACACCTACAAACACACACAGAGAAAGTAGAGAGAGAAAGAAAAAAGGAGAAGAAAGAGTTTTTGTTTATTAGTTTTAAGAGAGCTTTGAAAGCTTCTTTGGCTAGTAGGACATTAACTTGCTTTCGCTCTCCCTCTCTTTCTCTCTCTCTCTCTTGCTTTCTCTTTACCACACGTAGTTTGTCTTCTCTTTAATTGCTATCTTTTCCTCTATCTTTATTACCTTAACTCCTTTACTCTCGCTCTCTCTCTCTCTCTCGACACTTAATTACACATGCAAAAATGTTTAATTTATTTTCGATGTTTTATTTATTTTATTTATTTACACGCAATGAAATTCCACAAAAAAAAAAACAACAACAAAAAATCTCTCCATAAACTGAATAAAAAAAAACATTCCCAAAGCTGTTGGCACACTACAAAAGTTGGCGCGCAAAATCTCAACGGCCAGTCGGAGCAGTTCCAACCAAATTGATCTGAGTGTGCATTGAATGTGAGACCATCCACACCCACATACACACACAAACACAACCAACACATTCACCCACCCACACTCAAAGAGAGAGACAGTGAGGAGCTGATTCTCCTCGCGGGACTTTTGGAGGAAGCAACCCATTTCAATGAATCAATCAATCAATCAATCAAAACACATTATACACACGAGTGAGAGAAACTTTGGAAGAAGCCACACAACAACAACAACAACAACAACAGCTACAACAACACTTATTACGCTGAGATCGAAATGGCAAACAACAACAACAACAACCAATAAACAACCACATAAATTTTTATTTTTGTTCTGTGATTTTCACTTTGTTTAATTCAATTTCAGTTATTATTTTTAAATTTTCCTTTATTTTTTATTTTTTTTTGTTTTTGGCTTTGTTGAGTTTTATTAATTATATTATAATTTGTATTATTCTTACATATGTATGTATATGTACGTATCTGTATGGTATTGAATTAGCTTAAGATATTGGAAATTCAATTGAAAATGAATTTGAAAAATAAAACATACAAAAAAGAAGACCATAAAAAACAGCATTGCCTATATGTATATATATATTTAAATATTTTATAAATACAATATGTGTATTGTGTGCCTTTTTTTTGGTTTTTCGTATTTATGTATCATTTCCTTACTTGAAGATTCGTTTTTTGTGCTTTGCTGCAGCTTTAAATTCAATTGGAAACTTTAAGAAGTTCCTTTCGATTTTAAAAATGAGAAGTTTAATCAGATTTATTCAAGTTGAAGTTGAAGATAAAAATCCTATTTTGTTATTAAATCTATTTATTCATCCTCGACTATGCATATTGAAATATTTATAATCATAGTTGTGCTTAGATGAATAGATTTAATAACAAAATAGAAAATTTATCATTTAAAGACTAATGCATCATTTAAAGACTAATGTTTTTAAAAAGTTGAGAAAGGTTTTCAATAGTTTGAGAGAATTTTAAATCAATTTCATTTGGGTTTAGAATTTCCTACACCAAATTTCACTTGTTAAAATTGAATTAAAGATCGAAAGAGCTGCCTTAGATAAATAGTTTTTGGATTGTATAGAAAAAAGTTAATGATTTTACATTTGTCATTCTTTAAGCTTCATTTTTTGGTTTAAATCGCATACACAGAGACATCACACACACAGACACATACACACACACGCATACAACGCCTAAATGTATGGAAGCAATAAAACTTTATATATTTACATTACTTTATACAAATATACATACATAAAACATGGACAAAAAAAAAAGAAAACAAACCAAAAACAACAACAAAAACAACGCTAATAAAACAGATTTAACAAAATACGTATATATGCAAAAAACAAAACAAAACAAAAACAAAGATAACGAAAAATAATTTAAAGTGTAAGCTTTTGTTGTATATTTGAGAATTCTAAATAAACCGAACGAATTATGAAAATATATAAGAAAAACATACGCAGAAAATTTGAGGTGGATTTGTTTTAAACTTCCCCAAGAAACAGCAGGCACAACCGGACTAGAGAAGAAGTGGTGGAGGAGAAGAAGGAGAAGGAGGAGGAGGAGCAGGGGTTCCTCTAGAATCTCTTCACCTGTATCTATCAATAGCGTCATCCTCATCAGCATGTGCAGAGCCAGCATCAGCATCAGCTTTCATCCTGCCATCATCTCGCCCACACACACACACACACACACACACACACGCACACCGAAGCAGCAGCAAAAAAAAAAAACTAAAAAAAAATTAAAACAAGAAAAATCTTTAGATAAAAAAATCAAGTAAATAACAAAAACCAAAACTACTACTACCTTCCCCCCCCCCAAAACACCAACAATAACAACTCCAACAACAACAACAACTACAACAACTGTGCCACAGCAACACCTTTATCAACGCCAGCCAGCTCACCCTGTGGCACCAAATATCACACCTATTCTTCGATTTTCTTTGCCAATTTCCGCGAACAACAAATGCAAGCAATGCAGGAACGGGAATTGAATCTACGTTTGGGTCAACGTCTTAGGGAAACGGCCATCAATTGCCATGGTGGCGGTGAGAATAATAATGCCGTAGCGGATGACAGTGCTGTGGCATCGGAAATGGAGGAGGATGAACTGATCGATCAGGAGAATCATCGGGAGGAGGAGAACGGTAATGGGAATCGAGCCTATATGACAACAACAACGGATACATCGGGTACCCTATATTATGGCACACAAACTAACAAAATACGCATCACTGAGAATCCACTGCCCGAGCCGGTTAGCTCTTAAATAATTAAAGAAACATACGAACAAACAAACAAACACACACACACACACACACACACACACACAGACACACACAAGCAAACAACTACTGAAGAACACACAAATTGTTATTGTTGTTATATGAAAACGAAAAAAAAAAAAAACCATAACGAGAAATTAAACAAATTAATAATAAACAATGAAAACATTAAACACAGCCGCAGCAGCAGCCGCAGCAGCAGCGAAGCGCTTAGCCCAGCAGCATTAGCCTAAACTCTTACAATTAGACTTTATGCCAAGCCGTTCCAGAAATCAAATACACCGCAAAACGATAATACCAAAATACAAGAAATCACACCGCAAATAAAGTTCGGATTATTCCGAATTCTTACATATAAAGTATGTCCTTGCAGTTGCTCAACTGGAAGCTAAAGATCATTAATTCCGAAATGTGTTCAAAATTCCTAGGAAATCTCTTTTTTTTATGAATTTAATTGGTTCTTGATTAAGAATTGTGTTCCAACTTCCTAGGAAATCTTTTGAAGAGACGAAGAGAGTTTCGTTCTAGCTTCTTGTTAAGAATCAAATCTTAACATCATCAAAAGCAAAATTATTTCACATATCTGAAAACTTGGCTTAAGATCTTCTTCCATTGAAAGCTTCATAGGAGTTTTACTTGGAACTTTTAAAGACATATCTAAGAGTCCTTTTGGTGCTATTTGCCACAAACTAACTTTCCTAAAATTAAAGTTTGAATTAGTTTTAAAGACGCGACTTTTTTTATTATCTGTTTTTCTTTTAATTCGATTCTATTTTAAAGACATTTAAAAGATAATCTTTTCTTTGGGAAAAACGGCTGAAATCTAAAGATTTCGTAAATGAGAAACCTCTGCAAGGGTATACACCGAATTACCAAAAATCAATAATTACAGAATTGTTCCCAATACCGATTTTTCAAAATCCATCAAAGTTAAAATTCTCCGAATTCCAATAATTCGTTTTTGATAAGTGTGTATATAATTTCTTATTAATATCTGCATTTTTAGAGGTGAATCGACAACAAATCGGAATTGAGAACAAAACTGTAGAAACGAGTAGATATATCTATCTGTATATGTTATGTTACTTCACCAAGAGAAACCAAACAAAAAAAAAAAACGGATTAGTTGAAGTATTTGTAATTTATACACTTTGTGCCTGAAGCGTAGCAAACAAAAAAAAAAAAACACAAAAAACTTAAACAAAAGATAAACCAAAGAAACAAAAACAAGATGATCCAAATATTTTAGTTAAACTGACAAGTATTCATTTTGACTTTGGATTTGATTTTTCTTTATGGACAATGTTGATCAGAGATTGAGAGCTTGCTTAGTTGTTGTGAGAGGAGAATCTACAAAAAGTTTATAAATTAAAATAAAGCATTTTCGCTTAAATGTTAAAAAATCAACAAATAAAAATAAAACTGTTAAATTAATCGCAAAAAAAGAAAACCCAAAAACAAATCCCAAAAAATGTAGCATATCAAAATAATAATTTAAAATCTCTCAAATGAAAAAACACAATTTAGCTAACTTGTAGCCAATTGAGGAATATGAATTAAATAAATTCTAAACACTAAACAAACACCACACACATACACACATGATAACATTAAAGAAAATATACAACTAAAGAACAAGACAAAACAATGATAAACCTCTTTTGCAAATAACTTCGAATTCAATTCAATAAAAGTTTTAGAAGCTTAAAATTGACTTTTGTGTTATGCGGAAAACTGAATGCAATGCAATGGAACCCAATAAAAAAGTGAGTATAAAGTCTAGGTTAAGTTAAAAAAATGAATTTGAAGAAAACTGCGTCTAATATGTGTATACATATATTCTTTAAAAAAACAAATTAATTGCTTGTGATGCGTATAAATAAAATTTTATTTATATAATTTAAATTAGAATCAAAACATTTCTAAAGTCGCATTTGTATTCTCTGTTAGACATTTTCTTTCATCATTTGGATGAGGTTATTATTTCGGTTAGCATGCGAAAGTTCTCCTCACGATCTTGTCTCATAATTGTGGCCATTTCTTGGAGAAATTCCTTTTGCTGTTCGCGCTGCTGTTTTAGGAAATTTTCATTGGATGTTTTGAAGAATGCTATGAGTTCCTTTTGATTCTCATTGATGGCCGAAAGTACCTCCATGGGGCTAGGCTCTATGACACCGCCATTATAGCCGGTATCCCCATCAAATTCATAGTAATCACTTTCGACAGCGGCAGCAGCTCTCAATAGATCGCAACTGGAACTTGTTTGCTCCACATCGCTCTCTAGTGGCATTTCTTGCTTAAATTTTCTCGGTGATGGCTTTGAGACTGTACTGGGACTGGGATTTGCCTTGGTTGATTCCAATGACGATTTCCTGGATTGTGTTTTAGGAGCGTTCATCAGGTCGTCGATCATGTCGAAATGACGGGGCAGCATGCGTACATTGGAGAGCCCATTCTTTTTGGCTTCCTTATAGCGTTTGAGTAGCAGACGCAATTTATTGCGTAGCTGATGGGCTGTACGCTTGAATGATTGCTCGGCCAGAATTTGGGAAATGTGTATAAGAGTCTTAAAGTTGCGTTTACGTGAGCCATCGAGAGCGCGAAAGAAGCCATTATCCTTGATGATCAATAAAAAGGCATCCACTTCCTCATCTGACCAAAAATGCGCTGTAAAAGAAAAGGAAATCAGCAAGCACGACGGACAACTGACATTAAGAGAACTTACCTCCTCCGCGCTGGGAACAATCATTATCCTCATCGTCGGACTCATTGAATTCCGTATCGCTGCTGCTGCTGAAGATTCCCTCGCAGAAGGCCGCCGCAGCAGCCTCTTCCTCTGTGGGATCGATGACCGCGCGCATGGCGTCAAAATGCTCGAAGTACTCCTCGCCGCCATTCTTGACCTTGTTATAGAGACGCCTTAACAATTGAAACTTAATGCGCAATTTATCGGGGCCCTTAATGTAATTCTTTTTCGCCATTTCCTTGGACAGCAATTTAAAGATTTTGGCATTACGCTTACGTAGCAAAGCTGTTTGCAGTCCCATAGATGTGATGAGATCGAGAAATACATTCACTTCACCTTCAACCCATTTGCAGCGGGCATTAGAAAAACCGGAGCCTCCAGGCTCATCCTGGCCAGCATCTAGTGTGAGGCATACGAATACATATGTAATAAGCAAAGACATAGTTTTACTTATGTTATACTAATTACCTTCACTGTCCATGGTGACATCTTCTTGCGCCTCGTCCATTTCTCCAGCGCTCGAATCACTCTCCATTTCATGCTCTGATCCATTTTCCTGAACCAAGACGGGCAAAGCTTCAAAATGCTCAATTACTGCGGGACCTTCGTCAAGATTTTTGGCCTTGGCATACCGACGCCTTAGTAGACTGTACTTAATTTTCAACTGTTCAGGTAGCTTGGAAAAGCCGCGTTTGCTCATTTCCCTGGCCACTATCTTAAATACTCTGTCGTTTTTTTTGCTTGTTATTTGAGATTGCAATTTCAGTGTTCTGATAATGTCAAAAAATGTGTCCACTTCGCCTTCAGCCCACTTGCACCGGACACTGCGAGTCAATGCTTCCGCTCGATTTCCAGACTTCCCTTGTTGGCTTGGCTGTTCCTCTGCCATATCCTCTAAGTCTTTAAATTTAAAAGTTATTTCTGATTTAGGTTTGGTTGCAATACGTTTACATACATTCCGTATTTAGCATGTGAGAATACTTTTGCTCCTTGTTGTCCTCTTCTTCGTTTTTTTTTACAAAGGACGCAGAACGCTTGCTCATCTTTTTTTTTGAGCAAATTTAAACGCCAACAGTGTTGCCAGAAACTAAATAGTGGTGGCCGATAAACTGGCTAAATTTCAAAGCCGCCAAAGACGAAACGCTATTCTTTGTAAATGGTAAATTCTTTTAAGATTTAAAAGGTTCTTAATGTTTGTTTATATGATTTTTTTTTAAATTTAAGTAGTTAAAGGATTGGCGTTTTAGGCAACACTGTTGTGTTAAAAAATAGCTAGAAATGGTGGAACGCTTTGGCCGCCAGTGTAATTCTCTGTTTTCGTTTTTTGTAGATGGCGCCACTGATTCAGAATAATATAATGTGGCAACCCCATAGTTAGATAAAACAGTTGGGCAACAGTTGTTCTAGCAAAATACAAAACAAAGACGAAATTTTCGTTTTTTATTTGATTAATACTATATAAACGGGCAAAGCAAAGTGTGATATAAATAAATTTGTATAAGATATTTGACCTTGGGGGCTTGGTGCATGATGTCAAGCCCAAATATTAACTATCGCTCCCTGGACGAGGAGCTGACAAATCCATTTCGAACAGCTACGACTGTTGAGGCTACGGAAGCAAAAACAACAACAACAACAACAGCGGACGACGACGAGAACGCAAAATCATTGTTCACAGCTGCTGCGCATTTAGACCTCCCCGATCCTCCCCTGCACCAGCACGATGACCAGGAACATGAGACGGACACGCCACATACGAGTGGCATTATGATTCACATTGTCCCCGAAACGAGTAAGGCTCGATGGAATCATATCGAGGATTTGGATTCATTTTTCTCCCGCATGTACAACTATCAGCAGAAGCATGGCTTTCAAGTGATTGTTCTGGATGAGGTATTGCAAGTATTGGAATTTGCTTTTGTCATCTGGCTGCTAACCTTCACAATGCACTGCATCAAATATGATGTCCTCTTTGGCAATACGGCGTTTCAAACCAAAACCACACTGTCGGATGTGATAATTCCGGCGGGAAAGTGTATTCAAAATTTTGGTGTTTTCACCTATTTCATCATATTCATGGCGGCCATCTATTTGGGCATACGCCTGCTCAAGACGATATATCATATAACCCATTATGCGGATATCAAGAAATTCTATAACACTGCCTTGGGCATCGAGGATGCCGAACTGGACAACATTACCTGGCACGAGGTGCAACAGAAAACGCGCAAAGTACAGGCCGAGCAGCATATGTGCATCGATAAGGAATCCCTTACTGAATTGGATATCTATCATCGGGTTTTGAGATTCAAAAACTATTTGGTGGCTCTAATGAATAAGCAATTGTTGCCAGTGCGCTATAATTTGCCATTTCTCGGCGAGATTTGTTCGCTAAGTCGTGGCATGCTTTTCAATATCGATTTTATACTCTTCCGTGGTCCCGGTTCGCCGTTCCAAAATAATTGGCAACTACGCGATGAGTTCGCGGTGAGAAGCAATCAAACGGATTTGGCCCAAAGGCTATCAAAGTTAATTTTGGGTGTAGCCCTGGTGAATCTACTTCTGGCTCCCGTGATCTTCGTCTGGCAGCTAATCTATTTCAGTTTCTCGTATGCCAACATATTGCGGAAAGAGCCAAGTGCTTTGGGTCTGCGCACATGGTCCAATTATGGACGTCTCTATTTGAGGCACTTCAATGAGCTGGACCATGAATTGGATGCAAGACTGAATCGTGCCTATGAGTATGCTGATCGTTATCTAAGCTCCTTCTCATCGCCTCTGGGAGCTGTTATAGCCAGAAATTTACTCTTCATCAGCGGTGGATTGCTGCTGCTAATCTTGGGTTTCGGCATCTACGAGGAACATGTCTTCCAGGTGGAACATGTATTGACCATCATGGCTGTACTTACGGTAATCGGTGTCGTCTGTCGCACCATGATACCGGATGAGAATTTAATTTGGTGTCCCGAGCAGCTAATGACAGCCATTTTGGCTCATGTCCACTACCTGCCCAATGAATGGCGATCCCAGGCACACACGGCGCGGGTACGCAAGGAGTTTAGCAATTTCTTTCAATTCAAGGCTGGCTACCTGCTGAGCGAAATTTTCAGTCCCTTTGTCACACCGTTCGTCCTCATCTTTGTGTTTCGTCCCAAGGCCATGGAAATTGTGAAATTCTTTCGCACATTTACGGTGTCGGTGCGGGGCGTGGGTAATGTCTGTTCGTTTGCCCAGATGGATGTGCGTCGCCACGGTAATCCCGACTGGCAGGTCATGCAGAGTGCTGTCCAGGTGGAGAATCAACCGCCAGTTGCACCCAATACGGTGCAGTTGCCCCAGAGTCTGGTGGGTGGCAAAACGGAAATGTCCCTTGTTCGCTTCACCCTAAACAATCCGGAATGGCAAATGCCCAAGGAGGCTAGCCAATTCATAAAGGGCATACGGGAGCATGCTCTGGGTGAATTGGTCAGAGCGAAGACTTCAACTATCAATCAAGCAGCCGAAAATCCGCTGACCCACAGTCTGATCTCATTTGGCACCATTGGCGAGGAATATTGTTCAATTGCCAATTCAGTGCTGGCCGCCCAGTTAAGTCCCGCTCAGCTGGAACTATCGCAATCTTTTCATCCCCATCCAGGCCCTGCCGGGGCTGGAGCCATTGGCAGTGATTTCCGCCAAATGCTGCAGCAGAATCTATCTGCCAGTGTGGGACCATTGGACAGCATGCGGCGTCTGCGTCTCAGTCGTGCCGAAGGACGACTTGAGGGACCAGGTGATACACTTCTCTATAGTCTGTATGGTGTCGAGCCACGTCTGGCCAAAAATCCCATGGGTGTGGGTGTGGCTGACATGTGCCTCAGTGCTCTCTATTTGCACGAGTTGAGCGATCAAAAGCGAAAGGCACGCCAATCGCGTATCGATGAACACATCGAGCCAGAGGACCAGACAGGGCCGCGCCCTGGTTCCAGTAGAGGCTATAGAGGCGGTCCTCCATTTGGACCACCGCCGTCATCCAGCTCCTCCACCCGCCATAACGTGATTACCTCAAAGGCTGCCGAGAGCACGCCGCTGCTTATGGGTAGCATTCGTTCATAGCAGCGACCCGTTTGGATCTAATATCTAAGGATAACTACAAAGATTACACACACTCACACACACACACACACAGAGGATGCTGCTATTAGATTAAGGAAAATTGAAAGATTATGTCGATATGGATATGTCTAGTACATAGCTAAAAAAAACGAAAAAAAAAACTAATATAAATGAAAAAGAGAAACGAAAAAAAAAAACCATTTACTAAACTTAAATTCAAAAGCAATAAATTTTAATGAAAACGATGAATTGAAAATTGTTGTTAGAATTTGGATAAACTATGTTACCCTCTTCCCCCCACTATAGGATCTTCTTTAAAACGAGGCCCCATTTTTTCGGGCAATATATTTAGTTTAATTCTAATATAATAAATAACATTTGAACAACATTTCGAAGATTTATTTGCCAAACTCTTAACTTACTTTCAAATTCCGATATACTCCTCCTGCTATGTATGTAGTTGGTCATCATCCATTTGTTGGATAGATATTGTTGGCACCACAAAAACCGAGAAATCTCTGTGCTCCGGTTGCAAGTCGTTGATTCCAGCTGTGCTGGCATCGCCTCATGTGTCACTTGCCACACACGATAGCCATTTGGCGATTTGGTGTTGATGGCAAATGCAGAGAGCTTGGAGTAAGGAGAAACCGCACTGATACTGATGCCGCCGCCATCGTGGGCCAGGTGCGTGCAAATGAATCTCCTTCCAGCTTCCAACAGCAACAGCGGCAGCTTGGCCATGGGAATGAGAATGGATACTACTTATATTGGAATGGGTTACCAGCTAGCCAGCCAGCCAGCCAGCCACTGTTATGAATTATGTGCGTGTTGCATGCTTCGGGGGACTAGGAGAACACGTTGTCTCATTTTTCCGCTGCACGCCAATTTTGGGACGACAACGACGGCGGCGTCCATCGGTTGCCCAACAAACACACACACAGACACACACACACACACACTCGCACATAACTTGTGGCCATTTGTTAGAGTCTTTTTCCCGTTTTGGCCAGCCTTGTATCGTTGGAAACCATCTGAAGAACGTCTGCATTTTGCGATGGAATTGCATGTAGTACTAATTGTAGAGCTCATGTTATCCGATCCAGTCAAGGAAACTGAAGAGACCTAGCCAGAGAGAACGAACCATGACTGAGAACGCTCAAAAATGGTTAGCAAACAAACCAAAAAAACTGAAAGAAAGAAACATGTCAAACAATCGAATTTAATTTATGATTTCCTTTGCCCAATTGGCACGACAGGCCAGGCGAGTAATGACACCGCATGTGGTTGAGGTAGGCCTAGGCAAATCTTGATATGATCTAGCTGCCAGCAGTCAGCTAGCCAACGGCAGGGCCAAGCCATTCCAAATTTGAAAGGCAACAGGAATATGTAATTCTCTCCATTTTGTTTTTTTTTTTTTTTTTTTTTGCCAATTTTGAACGGGAGCCTTTTTGTGTGTGATTGCTGGGACCACCGCAAATACAAAAAAATAAAGGCAAAAATCTCGACCAAGCAAAAGCGAAAAATAAAAGAAAAAACATATCTCGCAATATAGAACCAGTTCAAGATCATTGGCGCACCGCTGACAGTTGGATAAGGTAGCTGCCATTTCGCAGATCGCAGCTGCCAATTCTGCAATTAGAGCCTAAGTCTGGGCCTAGTCAGCAGCAGCACGTCGGCTTTAGCTTTCGTCATCAAACGTGCCTTGGCAGCGGCGACTAATGATGATAGTTTGAGGATCCATTCAACAGGTGTTTCTCCTGCATTCTAGCATTAAAGTGATCACTGGAGCAACAAAAGTTTCAGCTATTTTACAAATGGCAAACGAAAATCAATCTTTCTTAGAGTCATTGCAATACCAAGCAGTATCCTAATCTATTTCCGAATCGATGATTGATTTTCAAGAGTAAAATAAAACTCATATCTAAATCAATGGGATTTTTAATTTGAAATTAAGAATCTTCTCGAAAAGTGAGCTTTAAATGAGTTTTCTAGTTATGCAAAATGAAAGTAAATTTAATAAACTACAAACTGATACGTTGCTCTTCCAAATCGCAATGGCCTTAAATTGTCCAAGTTTGAGCATTTGGTAAGTATCTCAAAAAGCATTCGTATCTAAATTTTATGAAAATTTGCAATACTAAATTTATATTTAAGACTATTCCACAAAGTTTTATGTACAACTAGCTACCCTTACAGACATTGTTCTGTCCTTTTGCTACTATGCAGCGCCACCTGGTGGTGAGTTATATCTATAAACATGTCAGAATCCTTTTCTTTGTGTAGAAACATTTGCTACAGCGCCACCTGGTGGTGTGTTATATCTATGAACAAGTCATATTCATTTTCTTTGGGTAAAAATACATGGTCATACCGATTTTCATGACAAAAGGTTTAACGAAACAGAAGTTGCTACTTTGCAGCGCCACCTGGTGGCAAGCGGCATCAATGAGCATACCATATAAACTTTCTCGGTGGAAAAATACATTCAAAAAGACATGGAAAAATACATTCATTTTTATATATATGTAAAATAAAGTTACGAGAAAAGTTCTTAGAATTAATTGCCTAATTTGTTTTCCCTTTTATACAATATATAGTTTCACAATTTTGAATTACCCAATTCCTAACATTACGTATTCTGACTTAAGAGATTTATTTAAGAATTTACTCGAAAAAGGTTATCAATTTGAAGATTTAGAAAACTAAACTGAAATGTTATCAACTCAGCGCAATTACTATTAAAATTTTTTAAAATTTATCAAGTAACTATTAATATTCTAAGAACAAATTAAAAAATATGAATGTATTGCAAAAGTTTTTTGTTTTATGAAGTAGAAAATCTTTTTGACTGAGAAACAAATGACAAATATTAAATTTCAAAACAATAAGAATGAAGTTATTGATCCAAAAATTTATTTTAGATTGATTGTTAACATATGTGGAAAATTGTATAGTTTTCCAATATATATAATACTTTAAAGCCATTTTGGCAAGTGAGTAAATTGAAAAACTTTTTCAGAAAAAAACACATCTAAATTTTAAACGGTTTTAAGATAAACGGATATGGTTTAAGATAAAGACAAAAGATCAATATAGAAATATATTTTGACTAATTTTTAAGCACATTTATTAGAAACTAAAGCCAAGTTCATATTAAAAAAAGGTTTTTTTTTAATTTTCAATTTTTTTTTAATGATCCTTTAAGAGTAACAACTAAATATTAACCCTTGAAAGCGTAATCTAGTTCTTTGGGAAAAACTCACAGTAAAATGACAAGCGCTCCTTGCGCTCACTTGATCACCGCTCACTTCGGTGTGATGAATGTGTTCACTTTTTTTTTTTTTGTTTTGCCGTCTCCAGCCATCCATCTGACCATCCAATCCAGACGTTGTCCGTCTGCTGTCTGCCGTTCGTCGATTGTGTCGAGTGTGAAGCATCAGCTTCGCCTTTGATTGACATTTGATCAGTGGATCATGCAGCTGCAATTGCCACTTTAGGACACGCACGTTCCACCTCCGAACCCCACTTCCCCCCCCCCCCATGCTCCATACTCCTCCTACCATCTTGCGATA
This sequence comes from Drosophila nebulosa, assembly GCA_024703675.1. Classification (NCBI taxonomy): domain Eukaryota; kingdom Metazoa; phylum Arthropoda; class Insecta; order Diptera; family Drosophilidae; genus Drosophila; species Drosophila nebulosa. Next base: position 5,496,730 of record CM045725.1, on the reverse strand, counting down.
GGCTTATCGATATACTTTACTTATTTCTTTTTTTTTTTCTCATTTTCATTTTTAGTTCATAATTAAAAAACCAGTTTCACTTTAATCTGGTTCGAGGTTCAGATAGTTTAGTCAAATTGCAGCCGCATCCTGTAAGAAAGTGTGTGAGAGAGAGAGAGAGAGAGAGAGAATGAAAATCAAAAGCAAATTTGCATTGCAAATTTGAAACGGCAGGCTCATCCTCCTCTACTGCGTGGCCTCATCTTTGAGGCCAGCAGCACGCATGGGACTCGTCCCTCACTTGTAATCGAGCTCTTTGGCAAATGCCAATAAAACATTTCAACATTAAACTGCTTTTATGCAAATTACCGGCATGCGCTTAATTTTGTTTTTCAGACTCCTTTTGGAATCCAGATTCCAAGACTTGAATTATCTTTGCATCGCTTTCAGGTAACACCTCAGAGGAGGACCTCCCCCTACTTCTTCTCCTGTGTGATAACATCTAGAGTGGATCGTCTACAATTTTGTACATTTCGCTATCCACCTGCCTGCCTGCCTGCCTGCGTACTCCAACCCCCCCCTTCACCCTCTACCACATTTCTTCAGCCATCTTGCTGCTCCTACCGCATCTAATGGCAGTGGCTAAAATGCTAATCAATAGCCTTATCGCTATTAATCTCGGCTTCGATTTACCTTTTTGCCAAAGCTACTCGTTTTGCCAGACTTCGTTGCCCCGTTGCCCCTGTTGGCCCCGTTGCCAATGGAGAGGAACTCAGAGGCAACTGCCATGGAAAACTGCCATGACCAATTCATTAAACATCCAATTGCCTGTCGGCTGTTTTGTAAATGTTTGTTTGTTTGTTTGTTTGTTTGTCTGTCTGTTTGTCTGTTTGTTCGTCGTCTGGCCAAAATCAGTTTCGCATCATTACATTAAATGGGCATTAAGCATACGCAGTGTGGGTCAAACCGTGTCTGCTCAAAGATAACGTCGACCAGAAAATGACCATTTAGAATGAATCTTCGCCAAAGAGCCTGGGAACTAATTTAGCTGCCTTCAATTGCATTTGCCACACTTGAACAAAAACGAGAACAAGTTCCATTTCTCTCATACAAATCAAGCAAAATGTCACATACACGATCATCCACAGAAGATAAAGTTGTTTAAACCACTTTAGATTTTCACTAGATTAGTTAATCATTTATTTAAAACCATTGCAAAGTGTTTAATTAAAAGTCAATTTTGTAATCTCTTCATATCTTCGAGATGAGCTGCAATCCTAAAGATTTCGGATTGAACTTAAAGTTTTTGTGGCTTTTTATCAACTTTCTTTATTGCTTCGAATGGAATTATTTTGACCTAAAGGATATAAACCTATCAAATTTTGGCTCAAACTGAGATTTAAAGATGCTATCAGATGTCAACGGCAATAACCATCAATATAAACTCTTTAAAACGAAAAAGGTCTAATCATTTTTTTTAAATACAATTACAACAAATTCCTCTCAATAACTTAAAATATTTTTATTTAATTTTAAAAGACTTTTGTGGCAAAGTAATGACATCTTTTAATCTAAAACAAACAATTTAAGCTTGAATTTAAAAAGTTTAAAGACTCACTCGTAAATGAGATCATGGTCTGGGCTTAAGGAACTGACCTGAGTATATCCTTGTAAATCCTTCTTTATACCTTTGCAGAAAGCATTATAAAATTGATCAGACATTTCTAACACAGAGCAGAAGACGTCTTCAACCCTTTAAAGTATATAAATTCTTGATCGGCATGAAAAGATGAGATGATAAACCCGTGTCCGTCTGTTGGTTTGCATCTCACTTTCTCAGTTTTAGAAATACTGCTATTAATTAAGTTCTTAAACGGCCTAGATCAAACTACTATAACATATAGCTGCCATAGGAATAAACGGTTGTAAAAAGAGTCCTTCTAAGAAAAACTTTTTTGTTTCTTAAGTTTTTCAGATCCATATTCATCACTAATGTCTATTGTTGTGGTTGGTAACTATTTTCGAAATTTTGTAAGAATAGAAACGATCGGTTGAAAAAGCAGTTTTAGTGAGCAAAACTTTTTTGTTTCTCAAGATTTTTAAGCCAAACTCGCTCCACATTTGTATACAGAACTTTTTGCATAATTTTATAAGGATCGGACAAACAACACAAAAGATTCTTGAGAGAAAAACTTTTTTTTGTTGAAGTATGTCAACCAAATTTTTGTGGTATATATCAGATTGCGGAGTTTTATCGATAATGTTCCGGGTCTGCTAGGGTATACAAACTTTGGCTATGCCAAAGATAACTTCGAAATTCCTCCTTATCTAACGAATCTCGCCTGAAATCCAAGGCCGAATTTACCGAAAATGCCGCCCAAAACACTATAAAGAAAGTTGCCCTTTCATATATTCATTATTAGAACATTGAAATGAACATTATCAATTACACATTGCGACCGAAGAATTAAAAAGTTATAGCATTTGGTTTGGATCTAGCACTTTTTATAGGTAGAGTTAGCATACTAAGAATGTTTAAGATAAATTTAAAATATTCTATTTTATTCTTGAAGTTTTTTGAGTTTTCATTTCTAAAACTTTGCGGTTTCGGGTATATGTGCCATTTTAAATATTTTGATTTGTATTTTAAATTAATCTGTTACAGTTTTTGAATTGGCACTGAAAAACTTTAACAGATCTAAGAGTGAGTCGATTAAAAACTCTCTCAATTGATATAGAGATCAAATAGACGGTAACTCCTAACACCTTGAGTATCATCCTCTTGGATCGATTTTCAAACCGAATTGATTCCAAAATCGTGCAAAGAAAACAAAGACAAAAAATCTTCATTAACATATTTGAAGTTCGCTTATGGAGCTAATGAAAGCCTTCATGATGGCTTTGGGCTAGCATTTAGCCGTTGAAGTGAGAGCCCTCCAGTTACAGGTCAATTGAGAGGGAAACTTAAGACTCTTACAATATCGACTCCTCACTCCCAGGTTTTGTGGCATATTTATGAGGCTCAGTCGAGGCGCGGCGAGGCGAGGCACTAAGTCAGAGCCAGCCAGATCTTGTGGCCGGTCTCCCTGGCAAACATGAGCCTGCCGGGCGGCAACCACATCGCATCGTCTTGATCGTGGTCTTGGTCTTGGCGCGTGGGTTGCCGTTGCCATTTGGTATTGCCTTGCGTTGCCCCCGCCTCGCCTTCCCATGCACCGATGTCGCCTGAAGTGGATTTTCTGTTCAACAAGTAGTTTATGATGTTTTTGTCAATTCATGGCAAAATTAATGACGCTGCAGAAAAGCACACGCAAGCACATCCCTTCTCCTCCTGCTGCTTCTCTTCGACTCCTCGACTCCTCTCCTTATCCTCAGCCTAGGAAGAGGCTGAGTAGATTGCTGATCATTGGGGCTAACGCTTGGCTGGGCTGCTTGGCGAGGCGTTAAAAATTGTGGCCCATAAACTTAAAGAACTGCCAAAGAGAAGAAGGAGCTGGCTCCAGAATCAGCCTTAACATCAGCATCATCTCTCTTGCTCCTACTCTGCTGCTCCTTCTCAATCTGCATCTTGCGCCTGCATTAAAAAATGCCATTAGTCACATTTGTGGGCCACAGCGTTTGGTGGAGCTTGTAGCCATGACTTGTAATTTTTTGTTACAACCAGACTCGTTTTTTTTTGGTTGAAGAAGGAGAAGACAGAGTCGGAGACAGAGACGGAGCAGCAGAAGCTGGCTGGCCAACACAAATATTTCTATTGCCGTTAATGGCGTTAATAATTTTTACAGAGTTCCACTTGGAGTTGGGGCCGGGTAGGTGTGGATTAGCCGCGTCTGTCATGTTGAAGATGACGTTACATGGCTTGCAACTGACAGAAATATGAAATTCCTAGCACGAGGAAAAACCAACACAGAAATAAACAAAAACACAAAAAAAAAGAGTCCAAAAACCATTGGGCGTCGGCTAATTCGAAGTTAATTGGAAAATTTTCTTTCACTTTCCCAAAATGCAAGTGGGCAGCTGTGCTCAGAATGAGCCGTAGCAAATGGCATATCGAATTTCCACTCATGTATCTCTTGGCTGGTAGCCGCAATGTCTACAATCTTGGTAAGCCAATGCCCCAGCGGGGCTGCCAAAAGCACATGTTCAACATGCCAGCAGAAGCCAGCAAAAAATAAAAGAGAGCTCGGCAACAACAGCAGCGGGTAACAAGAGATTTTCCCCCCCGAAGCTGACGACAGGAGGCAAAGAATCGGATTTCCAGGAATCACGGAAATGACACGCGTTAGAAGGTGAAGAAAGAGCCTTAAGAACGAGCTTAGAATTTTCCTTGAAAACTTTTAATTGCCACCCGTTAATGTGATTTTAATGAAAATTGTTTTTTCGCCTCTTCGAAAGTGGCAAAGATTAGGTCTCCATTTCATGGTCCACAGTAATAGGAAGCATATTCAAATTGAACTCTAGTTACCTCAAAAATCTATTTGTTTTAATAGTATTCTTTTATTTTTGGTTTTAAATTTCTAGCAGCAATAACAAAAACTCTTTATAATGACGATTTCTTTCTCTTTTTGACTCTGTTTTAAGGCTTATAAACATTTTTCGCCAGAAGCCAATACAAACAAATTTAATTCATATTAAATTAAATTTTTGTTCTTTAGTAGCTAAAAATTTTAATTGCTTAACTTTCTTCTTTACTTTATTTAATTTACTTTATTTATTAAAGTTCAATTAAAGGCTAAAATTTTGTGTTTTCTAAAAACTTTAATCAAATTTGAATTAAAAGTTCTTTATCATAGTAGGCAAATTAATTGAAATTTAATATTTTAAAGTTAAAGTATTGTAATTTAAAAATTTCAAAGTTTATAAATTAAAATATAAAATTTGTTATTTTATAAATTTAATGGATATTTAGACATTATAAAGTTGCATTTTACTATCCATAACTTTAGAAGAAAATCAAAATGTTAGATATTAATGATTGCCAGATCCTTTTAATTTTTTGCCTTTAAGTGAACATTTTAAGAGATAATTTTAACTAATGCCTGTTTGGAATATTACTTTAATTCTTTTCTGCTCATTTAAGAATACTTTACAAGATTTTTAAAGATCCTAAACCTAATTCCCACATTAAATATTATTTTATATGAAAATGCATTTTTTAAAGCATTTGAATTATACGCGCAGACAGATCCTTTAAGTATTACATAAAACCATTGCGGAGAGGAATCCTTTGTTGTGATGCATTATGAGGAGGAAAAATAAATCCCATAATGCATTATATGACAATGACTTTCAAATGAAACTTCTCTTTATACAATTTGAAGTGAAATGCCACAAATAAAAAATAAAAACGAAAACAAAAAGCGAAAGTAACTGTAAATTGTGGGTGCTTTACAGAGGCAGAAAGAGAGAGAGAAAGAGAGTAAACGGAATCCCAATTCCAAATGTTTTCATTCCAATGACAGGAACGTTTTGCCATTTGTCGATCTAGCTTTTCGTAGCTTACAAGCAATTTTTTTTTTTTTTTGTCACTCGTTTGTCTTTTACGTTTTTATTTCGATTTATTTTCTATAGTTTTGTTTTGGTATTTTGTGGCAATATGGACGCCATTTTGATGTGTTTGTGTGTGTGTGTGTGTGTGTGTAGTGTCTAAGGCCGTCTAATAAACACGCCTACTTTAGTCAAGTTGCAGCTGTTTTGTTGCAGTTGTTGTCAACCTCATTCACCTGTGCGTGTATATGCGTGATTTACCTATGCAGGTGTGAGCACGCAAGCACACGCACACACACACACACACACACATATTACTTTTATCATTGTATTTGTATTGAGTGCAATTATGAAAATGAAACAAAAATGAAAACAGACAAAACTCAACGAGTGTAAAAGCGAGAAGGCATTAGTTTAGCCTCTGCCTTTGTATAAGTGTGCGTAGTGAATGGCTCCAACGCACACTCACACACACGCACACACACACACACACATACACTTGATTTGTTGTTGCACATTTGATTTTCATTTTGATTTTTCCAAAAAAAAAAAAAAAATAAAGCTCTGGTGCAAACAATTTATTTGCTCATAAAAAATGCAGCGTGTAAACTCCAATTAGAGGCTAATTTTCCAGTCTCTCCAATACGAAAGCGATTTGAATAAAATGCAAATGCAAAAATTGTGCGTGCAGGAATCGTTCAACATCAGTATCTCAGCGGGTGTGTGTGTGTATAAGTGTGTGTGTGTGTGCCACATTCGGAGGCAAAGTGAATGGAAAAGCAATTAATAAATGGCAACCAATATATGCACCTGACCAGGCCCCCTAAAACCAAAGCCAAAACCAACTTAAACAATTAAATGCAATCACATTAGTCTTTATGCTCTTTACTCCAGTTCCTTCTGCTTACTAATCCTATTGGAAAACCTCCTCCTGTTGACCGCATGTGGGGGACAACCCGCAGGGTTTTGCGTGCCATTTGAAAAACATTTTCTATATAAAATTGGTTGCATCGCCCACGATTCACATTGGGATAATTGGCAATTATGCGACGACGAATCAAAGCAAAGCCACCAAATTTGGCCAAAAAAATAAAAAGGAGAAAAACCCCAACAAACACACAGACACACACACACACACACACACACATGAGTTGGACTCTCGGAATATAAAGTCAAGTTTTTTATTAGAGTTTTTTGTTAGCCTAGAGGCTCTAGCCTAGCTGCTCCAGGCTCTCATGAAGTCATTATAAAATATTGCGTCCCAGGCACGCACTCCTGACTCCAACTCCAACTCCAACTCCGACTCCGATTCCAAGCTCTTGGCTTCAGCTTCATTGGCCATAAATTCTCATTCGTTTTAACTCCAAGTCGAAGTCAACCTGTCACGACAGCTGCGCTGCTGTCTCTCTGTCTCCATCGTCTAATCTAATCCAATTGCCTTTACTTTTTTTTTTTTTTTTTTTTGTTACTCTGTTTCGTGTTGTTGTTGTTGATGTTGTTGTTTGTGGGCCTCCTTTCGAGTGCTTTATTAATGCAGCCAACTCATTAAGTTGACGCTGGGCAGGCCATAAATCCATTCAACCGCCCACCCATTACCAATTCAAAAAAACCAATTCCCAGTGCCAATTCCCGCCCAGCCTTTCAACCCGCTACTGATCGGTACTGATCGGTCTCTGGGTCTCCGAGATCTGTCGTTATGTCAGCCTGTCCTGTCTGTTGCATTGACTGATCGCAGTTGTTGCCACCGTCGAGATCTTGGCTGTTGAGCTTTATGACTCCACTTGACTGCAACTGACACACACTTTGTTCAACTGTCGTCCGGGCGGGTCCGGGTCCCCAAACATGACCACATGGCCACTCCCAAGGGCTTAATTTGGTTTGAGTATGGGCGACATGCGAACAATTTTTGATCAGCAACGAAACGAAAATGCATTAAAATGATTAATGAGTGAAAATCCCAACAAAAAAACACAAATACACAGACAGAAGACAAAAGTTGGTAACAACAACCCAAACGAAAAGTATTAACAAAGTGAAGTCTATCAGAAATATATTCCTAATCTAATATAGACTTCTGATTCAAAACGTTTAGATTATATTTTGGCAAAAAACTTTATCTTTAAACTAAATAACACAATTTTTAAAAGAAAATTGAAATTAACTTACAAAATCTTTAGAATAAATGTTTTTTAATCTTCATTAAACTCAAAACAAAATGTTTTTACTAAAAAAATTCTAACAAAAATATTAAAAATTGTTTAAAATTGTTTTGAATGAAAATGTATTTTTGTATTTTTTTTTATTTCCAACAAATTTAAGTAAAATTCTAAATAAAATTTTATAAAAAAATTTCAATGAAAATCTTTGAAACCTTAAAAAAAGTTAAAAACTTTTAAAAACTTTATAAAAAAAAGTGAAGATTTTTAAAAATGTATAACAAAATGTTATTAAAAATTTACTTTTACTTGAAATTCTAAAAATAATTAGTTAACTTATAAAAATGTTATAATTGCCCCTTGAATTTTCTATGAACTTTTGTATATGTTTTTAAAATGCTAAACATTTCCGAAAATTTTTAAAATTTTTCTGATATTTTCTTCGAACAAAAATCGTCTAAGCTTTACCTAAAAAAATTGTATAAGCTACATAAAAAGAGTATATATATTTAAAAAGGAATAAGAAAAAATTCTAGAAAATCTATTTGAACATTTTATAAGGCATTACTACAACAATTTCTATTCGCATTCCTTGTAAAATAATCTCTCGACGGGGATTATTGTTTGACTTGAAGAAATTTTATTTAATATATCCAATCTTCATTCTACTTATATTCTCATATTCAGCAAAGATTTATTCATAAAATTTTAAGCCATTTTTCTTCTTGATGGTTTAAAATTTAAAAAACTACTGCAGAAATATTTTCTATTATAAACAGAAAGTAAAACTTACTAAAAAGTAATCCTACGATAAATTCTGAAGGTTTCCCGAAGCTTCAAAAAAATGTTTTTAAGTTTAAGAAATGATATGCCAATGAATTTACTAAGGGATTGTACAAATATTTTCGTTTCAGAGTCAATTAATATAATCAACTCAAGGGTCTCAGGGGTCCATTAACATATATATCTATGGCCAATCTAGCTTAGGCAGAAATTTCTATAAAATGCCACTTTCACTATCCTTGGATAACTCAGAAAAATGTTGTCGGCCATTGTGTGGAAACGTAATGCAGCTCCTGTGCAAGCACAGAAAGTGGAGCCTGCACCCAAACGAAGAACCGAAACGAATGTGGCCGAAACTATGACCAAAATAGATGGCATTATGTCGGTAAGGTGGCGCGCCCCTTCCTCTAACCTGAACGGAATTGAACTCATCTAACTCCTTTGTTTGCTTAGCTGCAAATCCAATTCATGGAACTGGGCGAACAGGCAATCGATAGTCGTCGCCTGCAATTGCTGTGGCTCATCCTGCAGGCATCTACGGTGATTGTCTTCAATGTCTATCATTTGCTTATGTTTGCCATGAGATTGCTAATAAAACATCCAACGAATAATTTAAATGTTATAGAAGCCTTAATATACCACGGCCATCCCATTTTATCGGAATGTTTGAAATTGATTCTAACCATTGTGGGGATTAGTTTACTTAAGCAATCGGTGAGTTGAGGAAAGAATTGAATGAAATAAAAGTTAATTATATTTATGATAATTTCTAGTTTCAGGAAATGCTCAGATATCTAAGTAAATTTAATGTCTACGCTGAGGATAACTCAATGAGGCAGAGAGTAAGTTCATCGGGATTTGGAAGGGCAAAATCTTAGTCACTTTTTCCCCCCTTCCCTTAGCTCTTTCAATTGTCCACCAATATGCGTTGTAATCTTGAGAATTATACGGTTTATGGTCTTTATGCTTTAAATGGAACTCTATTGACCTCGGTAAGCATGAGATGAGGTATCTATAGAATCAGCTAATTGAAACTCTTTATAGATTGCAGCCAATACACTGACATATATTGTTATACTCATGCAGTATAGCATGGGTGATATATACACAAACTCCTTCTAAAAAAAAAAAACAAGCAGAGGAGGAGGAGTAGAAGGAGCACGAGAAGCATCTGGTTTACTTGACTTTTAAAGGCGTCATTATTAGCACTAACAAACAATGAATGAGTTCATGAATTTCAAATTCTTGAGGATTGAATCTAGTGCACTAATTGGAGGAGTACTCCAATGGTTGAGGTTCATTTTCTTTTTTTCTTTTTCTTTTTTTTTGTTGTTGTTGTTAGGCATTTTTCCGTTTGTTAACATTTTCACATAAATTGTATGCTCGAATCTTGATCTGCAAATCATTTTCGACAACTTTATGGGGCCAAGGCATGATCGTAACTTTGGCCTGGCTATCTTTTGGCTAAGATCAAGATCTGTTTGAGCAGACACAGAAACACACACTCAGAGAGAGAGGGAGAGAGAGATGGAGACACACACACACACTTGGCTAGGCTGGTCAGTGAAAATTCTTTGGCCTATGTAGAACTGTCTTTGGCTGGTAATGAAATTTATGTATTTATACGATGAAGCGACCGATGATCCATGTTAATGTCCATCAGCTGTCAATATGCGATTGTTAGTGGACATTCTTGCAATTTGCAATTAGTCGCGAGCACTTGCAACGGATATGGTGATGGAGGAGAACGAGAGGGAGGAGAAGGAGGAGGAGTTGCAGCTGAAGTTGATGCTAGCAAGTGTCGCCATGGCGCGTTTCCCGTGAGAAATTTCAATTATTTTAATTAGCGACGACAACAACAACAGCGACAACAACGAGACGAAGAGTCAGAGGAGAAGACCGATGTATTCACGTCTGCGTCTAAGCAGAGTCTGAGAGATCGAAACGAGTAATGGAGTCGAAGCCACAGCAGCCAGGCAAAACCAATTTCCGCTGCTGCTCGCCGCCGTCAACGACTTGGAATGCCAGTTAGCCCGGCCCGGCCCGACCATCTAGACTCAAAATAGGGTTGTGGCGAGTTGGAGTTGGAGTTGAGAGAACAGGATTCTGTGCGACGCCGCCTAATGACATGTTTGTTCGGATAATGATGATGGAGCAAACGGGGAGAACGCATCCGATGATAAAGTCGGGGAACTTAATTTAAATTGATGACACTGCTGGTCATTTGGAAAATTGCCTACAAGCTTTGGCCACAGAGCCAAAGCCGAAGCCAGAACGCCAAATCAAATCGAATCGATCTGCATGCCAACAACCAGTTGGATGGATTTTAAAGCCTGGCGGCGCACACCGGACCACCCGGCTAGGGAATGGCGGCTTTAATTGGACGCAGCGGTGTCAATTGCAGCACTCCACAATGGCAACTCAACTCCACAGGGAGACTCTGTTTCTCTGCCTTGGCGATTGCCAATTTCAACAATTAATGGCCAGACAGGTGAGTTGCCAGTTGTGTGAGCCAATGAGTGATTAAATTGCCAGTTGGATCCGGAAGCAGCAGCCAGAGACACAGCAGAATCAGCAGCAGCAGTAGCAGCAGCAGCAACTTCTAAACCAGATTAGTTGCGGGTGTCGAGGACAAAAGGCCATTGACGCAAGATAAAACACATCAATCAAATAATGGCACAATGGGTTCGAAATGAAAATATAAAAACATCAAATTGTCAGTTTCTTTCTCTTACAAAATCAATTGAAATAGATTTCTAAGAATATTTTTTAAGCATTAATATAACAAAAAAAAAAAAAACATTATAAAAAGGTACCCATTCTGTGTCTTATATTACATTAATTCTCTTTCGATTCTTTTTTAAAATGACTTCAAAAAAATCTAAACAAAAACACAAAGTTTTTTATATTTCTAGTCTTAAATGTTGGGCAATGGAAGTCCTAAAATAATGTTATAACATTTTAAAGTTCTTCAAATAAACCTTGTAAATGAAAATGTGTCTGTGTGGAAATGTGAACAAATTAATTATTTTTAAATAAAATTGCTTGAAAATCATTTGAAAACTTGATCTCAATGCACTAAGCACAAAATTGTGGCTTCAGTCCCTAAACTAATTTATAAATAAAGTGATTTAAAATGGAATAATTAATTATAAGTATTGAAATGATTAATAGCCAAGATAATGCAAAAGAAATGGGTTCACTAAAAGTAGAAAAACCGATTGATAATAGTTATTAGAACTCAAATATTTCTCTATTTACTAGGAATTCCCAATCTTATCTCTACAACGATGCCATTTCGAAACCAATTTGGATACTCACCTGGCCCATGGTGCGATAAATGACAGCTAGATCAGATGAGATCAGATCAACTTGTTATGGCTATTGTTATATTGATTACTCCACAAAAATCTTGCCCTTTGACGGCATAAGATTTCTCGTTGTTCCTCTGACATTGCAGCAATCGCTCAAGCAACATGAATCTTAAATTTGAATTTAGAGTTCGATGACTCTTGGAGTTGATTGAATTGCTGAAAAGGTCTTGTTAAGTGTTAAACTGACCTTGATTCCATCTGACCGTTTAAGCGAGCAACGATTCTCCCTCTCTCTGACTCATTCACTTACGTAGTAGAAGTATTTCCTGACTGAATTGATCCAGTAATATGTGCCATTTTGGTAAGACGCTCAGAATTTGTTTAGCGACACGTTCGAACGCTTTTCTTTTCTTTGGCTGGCAAAGTAAACAAGTTTGATTATTACACAACATGGGCATTGAAATTAAAATAGCAAAATGTGAACATAACAGAAGAAAGACAAAGATATTGACGCAGCCCACCTTATCGAATAAGTACACACACTGTAAAGCAACTGGAAAAAGGCCAAAATTAGAATATATCAGCCAAGAGAGAAAGAAAGAGAGAGAGAAAGAGAAAGATGACGCAGCACAGGCAGCTGAGACTTGGAATTGAATCGGCCATTTTTTAACTGACAATCATAAGCCACACACACACACACACAGAGATACATTACATACAACAACAACAACTACTAAAACATTGCAAAAATAACTATAAAACATTCTAAAAAAATATATAAACCAATATTTGGCACGTTTCCGAAACGCGTTTCAATTTCAGTTAAACGAAATCAAACCCGAATCCGAATCCGAAACCGAAACCGAAGCCCTCGCACTCGGGCCATCTCGGGGTACTCGGGTCACTCGGGGATCCATACGCTCGGCGCTCGTTGCCTTCTGATGGGGAGCTTTCGCTTTCAGTTGCTGCTCGCTGCTACAAACGTTTGGTATTGCGGTTAAAAAAAAAAGAGAAAAAGACCTTTAAACGATATATTTATTAATTAATTTGGTTTGTAGAAGTCGACAAACTTTTTGTTTTTGCAATTTCTGTGATATGCCATGGATAACGATTTAAAGGCTGAGCATAGCGAAAATCATCGCGGTTCGGTGTCGTCTAGTAAATCCTTAGAAATACCTCTAACACCAACGCGTTCACCCAAAAAAGTGTCCTTCTCCGATGAATTACCGATCGATAAGCCAGCCAACGCCAACGCCACCGCCACCGCCACCAGCAGCAGCAGCAGCACCACAGCCACCACTGAGATGATGCCAAGTGGTGTAAGCCAAGTTTTGCAACAGGCTGCCCAGTATCTAGAGAGATTACATGGCGGAGCACGTGACTATCCTAGTGTCGTTGATGATGATATCGCTATCGATGCAAATGCAATGACAACGGATGCGACGGCAACAGAAACAGCAACAGCGACGGCAACAGCGACGGCATCTCCAGCTAATTCACCTAGCATTCTGATTGCCAATGATGACGACCAAGAAGACGATGGCAAACAGGAAGCAAATCATCATCATCATCATCGTGGTGATCATCAGCTGCAATCGAATTTCTACATGGAGCGTTACAACCTTAATTTAGATAAAAACTGCAGCTCGATGGAACTGGAGGCGCGACGGGAGAAACAACGCTGGCTCTTGATATCAGAGTGCAGTGCTCTCTTTGGTGAGGGTAAACACACACGTGAGGCATTCCGTAAACTATTTCTGGACGAGGTAAGCTCCACTATTCCCCCCCCTCCCCATGTTCTAGACTTAATTACATACATATACAGATTGTCAGAGAGAGAGAGAGAGAGAGAGAGAGCGGTGACTTCTTCTACTTCTTCTTCTGTGGCATGCAAATGAAATCAAAACCCCAGCAATGTATTGGGGGACAGGGGGGGGGGGGGCGAAAGCATTTGACCTTGTGCCACATTTTTTTAGGCGCTGGTCCTTTACCTTGTCTGGGCTGCGGTGGGCGCGGGGCGGGGGAAAAACACGTTTTGGTTTATACCCCTTTGTGATTTGTGTGTGTAAGCTCTCTTTTCTCGATGGGTTTTTGAAAAATTTTGGATTTTGTTTTGTTTCACCGCTTCGTCCAGAAAACAAAAAGCTGTCCAACCAGTCAACCCGTCGACCAAGTGCCTCTCATCATCAACATCATCATCATCATCTTCGTCGTCGTCGTCGTCGTAGCCGTTAAATATGCACACATTTTTCATCATCTTCACAAAGATAATATTGTTTTTTTTTTCTTTTTTTTTCTGAGTCCCAGCTAATCTGCAGAAGATCAATGAATATAAATATCGTGAGATTGAATATCATTAAAATATTAATAGGGAAATGGGCAAAAACTATTGATTATGCTTGGAAAAGCCACAAGCCACAATTCATTCATTCACTCATCTGACTAAGTAAACATTCATCTCATCCTTTTACCATAAATCTCTAATTAAATTGTTTAAACAATGCGCTGAAAACATAAATAAATTAACACAATTTCTTCGTCTTCTTCGAATCGACTCCCATCATTTTGAATTTACTTACAACTTGTTTTTGCAAATTGTTATTGTTACAGGAATTCCAGCAAAAACTTTTCCAGCTCTTTGATTTGGAACAAAATGGCTATCTACTGCAAGATCGTTGGATAGAGCATCTTAAGGGCCGTTTAACGTAAGTTTTTAGTGGCAAAACAATTAGCTTACTTAAGTGCGGAGGGGGAGGGGGAGGGGAGAGAGAGAGAGAGGAGGCACTTTTGCCTTCAGGCGCAGTCATAGGCACAGAAGCTGTGGCCACAAAATGGAAAATTGAAATGCCAACGCCAAGTTGGCCAGATGCTATCTGAATCTGTTCTATCCAAGTGTCTGCTTATGCGTCTAAGTGTGTGTGTGTGTGTGTGTGTGTGAATGTGTGTGTTGTATGTTAACATATACCAACAGCTAACATAGTCCGCATGCCTAGAGCTGAGACTGTCAATGGTCGCTCGCTGGTCGCTGGTCGCTGGTCGCCCGTCGTCGTTGTAATGAAGTCATTCAAATACAAATATAGCTCGATGGGCATCAGCATCAGCAGCGGGGAGCTGTATGTTTTTAATGGTAATGCCGCCTCCTTCTTCAACTCCTTCTACTTCTTCTTCTTCTTCTTTTTCTTCTTTAACTACAGCGACGATCGGCAAATGGATTTTGCCGAGCAAATTGAATCGGTGGCCTATGTGATATGCGGTGAGAGGAGTCGAGTGAGCTTCAAGAACTTTTGCGATATTTGGCATACTCGTGGAGTAAGTGGTTTTTGCTTTACCAGACCAATTGTGGTTTAATCTGTGTGTGTGTCTCTTTGCAGATATTGGATAAACTGTATCGGCTCATTGATATGGATGGAGCCAATCTCATATCCACCAATCAGGTAATGGAATTCATTTCACATTTGACCAATTCAAGGCCACGCACTGGCTTCGATAAGAGCTCCTTGGCCAGATTGGAGCAACTCTTTCGCTCAACTGTGGGCAATGAGCAGGAGATTAGACGTGAAGAGTTTCAGAAAATTGTTACCTCGAAAAATGTAAGTTTACCATTAAATCACAAATTATCATTACTTTCAAACTAAAAGGTGTCCCAAAATTAACGCAAGATTTCAATTAAATAGAAAATGCCTATTTTTAGTCTATAAATAGTTATATTTTGTATGGAATAGCACATCGGACAATGCGCACTCTTTTGTCGAAATTTTCCATGGCAAATTCAAATCTTGCGTTAATTTTGGAACACCCTTTACTGGAGAAAGTTAGGGCAACTTTTAATTACATTACTTTTCAAATAATCATACAGTGGCAAGCCTGGGTGGATACATGTTGCGATACTGTGACTTTGAGTGGCTGTAAAACCCACAAAAATTCATTAATCGATTCCAAATTATAATACGAAAAACAAAACATTTTATTCATTATCCCCTGCTTAGCTCGAATTATTCATAAAAAACTCAAAAATGAGCAAGTATCCACTCACTTTTGCTCGTATAACAAAACTTATAGATTAAGGAATTTTTGTCAATATTTTGTCTTTTCGAATAATCTTAATTTTGGCGGAACTTTAACTTCTGAAAAGAGCTTTGCGGTCTGAAGACTAACAAAAGTTAAGAAAATGTTAAGTTTTTGTACTAAAAAAAAACCCCTTTTTATACCCTGTACCTCCATAGGGTAAGATGGTTTATTAAAGTCGCCACAATGTATGTAATATGGCAGAAGGAAGCGTTACCGATCCTTAAAAGTAAATATATTCTTGATCAGTATCAATAGTCGAATCGATATAGCCATGTCCGTCTGTCCGCCTGTCCGTCCGTATTAACTTCTAGATCTCGGAGACTATGAGAGCTAGAGTCACCAAAGTTGGCATTTACTGGCAATGTCAAGGGGAGAGAGAAAGAGTACAGGGCTAGTCATCAAACAAGCATAACGAAAAGGGAATAAAGGGTATACGCGAGTCGTTATTTGGTTCTTAAGATTGAGTTGATCTCCCAACACAGAGGCATGGCCAAGAAGGCTTAAAGAGATTTTAGGCCAAGCACATTTAAAGAATGCCTATACCATTTGGGTTATAACTTCTGAATGTTCCTCCCCCCCCCCCCCTCTACCTTTTCCCCTTTCGATCTAAATATTTACGGGCCTGATACGGCCTTAGTCTACAAACTGGAAGTTTTATGACCATGTGTACGGTTAATCATTTGACTTAAGTCGTAAGACGACTCAAACCCCCTCCCCCCCCCTCCCCACACCCTTCCCCCCGCTGGAATAGCGAATGCAATCATTCGAGTCGCTCATTTACTTCAAAATGTCACTAGTTCTAGTTATTACCTGCAATAATTGAGTAATTACTGTGAAAAAAAAAATATAAGGAATCCAGAGAAAAGTCTTGATAATTTGTTATTATTGAGTTGCATCTTTTTTTAAAGGTTTTTTTTTTTTTTTTTTGAGAAAAACTAATTAAATGAACCTTCTAGCCCTTCTTCACCGAGCGTGTTTTTCAAATTTTCGACAAGGATAATTCAGGATCAATATCCCTGCAAGAGTTTATAGATGCCATACATCAGTTTTCCGGACAATCAGCCGATGATAAGATACGCTTTCTCTTTAAGGTCTACGATATTGATGGTAAATACTTCAATATCTTTTCTAATTAGAAATGAAACTTTTATTCTGAGAATTCTCGAAATATTTAGGTGATGGCCTGATACAGCACAAGGAACTGCACGATGTGATACGGCATTGCATTAAGGAGAATGGCATGGAGTTTTCAGAGGATCAAATTGAGGATTTAACCAGCGCCATGTTCGAAGATGCCGATCCCCATAATAGTGGGGAGATAACCTATGAGGCTCTCAAGAATCAATTGCATAAGCATGGTGGCCTCTTGGAGAATTTGAGCATAACGTAAGCTAAATTTAGCTAAGATTATTTGATTAAAGGAACTAATCGAAGGACGTCTTCTTTTTTTTAGCATTGATCGTTGGCTAGTGCCCATGGCGGAGGATAGACCTGTGGCCGGAAGTTCATCCAATGGCAAATTCTGGAATACCATACCTCACCAGCTAACGTTGGCCTATATGAAAAACAATCAGGTGTTTGTCTCTTACCTTTTCTTCTACATAGCCGTCAATCTATGTTTGTTTATCTCGCGTGCCATTCAATATAGAGCCAGCAATGGCTTCGTCATCATAGCCAGAGCTTGTGGTGGGTCATTAGCATAGACATTGCCATTGAGTTTCCACTGACCTCTGCTCTTTCTTTGTAGGACAATGTCTGAACTTCAATTGTGCCTGGGTATTGGTGCTTATGCTGAGGCATTCCCTTACCTATTTAAGGGGGCGTGGTTTGTCGTCGTATTTACCGTTGGATCATCATGTTTATCTGCATAAACTTACGGGCATAACCATATCGGTTTTGAGTTTAATTCACACCATTATGCACCTGTTCAATTTCTCGATTATTGTGATCAATGATCCCAAGATTAATGCTGGCCACTATAGCATTGGCGAATGGTTGCTCACGGATCGTCCGGGGCTGTTTGGCTTGATTCCTGGCTGTGCCAATCCCACGGGCGTTGCCCTGCTGGCCATTCTCTTGGTGATGTTTGTCTGCTCGCAACCGTTTGTGCGGCGTAAGGGCAGCTTTGAGGTCTTCTATTGGACGCACTTGCTCTATGTGCCCTTTTGGATATTGGCTCTGTTTCATGGTCCCAATTTCTGGAAGTGGTTTCTGCTGCCGGGCATGGTGTATCTGGTGGAGCGGGTTTTGCGTTATGTTTGGATGCGGGGTGAGCATGGCAAGACCTATATAAGCTCTGGCCTGCTTCTGCCCTCGAAAGTGATACATTTGGTCATCAAGCGGCCATTCAATTTCCATTTTCGTCCCGGGGATTATGTCTTTGTGAATATACCAGCCATTGCCAATTATGAGTGGCATCCGTTTACCATTAGTTCGGCGCCGGAGCAGGAGGATTACATGTGGCTACACATACGCACAGTGGGTGAGTGGACCAATCGGCTGTATCGCTATTTCGAGCGGGAACAGCAGCGTCTGCACAAGGGTGATGGCACAATGGAACCCCCTCAGCATATGCATGCCATTCCCACGCCCAGTTTCATGCTGCTAAATGAGACACGAAATCCCTCGATGACCACCACAACGCCACAAATGGATTTTCTGGCTCAGAGTCAACAGATGACGCCGCCAGTCCGTCCGCCACGACAAAATCGACAAAAGTCCTCGCCAGGTGATAACGGTGGTCCAGGTGTAAATCGCATACGAAGCATCAAGAAGACATTGCAGAGGACTTTCTCACGTGGCAGGGATGCGACACCAGAGCCAACGCCCACCCCCAAGACGGGCTACGTCAATGGAGCCTTCTTCGGCTCGGAGGAATTCGCAGCAACGGGAGGCCAACACAAGCAGAGGCCGCTGGAGAAGAGCATCTCACTGCCGGACATTAGTGCCAAGAATAACAACAAGAAACGAGGAAGTCGTCTGAAGGCGTAAGTGAAGAAGGCTCACCTTATTAAGTGATCAATCTCACCTGTGCTTTCCTTTCTTTGCAGTCTGCGTTCTTTGGCCCGTTCGGAATCGGAGCGAGCCTTCGATGAGAAACGCATTAGACTTGGCGGGCGGCGTCACAATAGCGTGGGATTGGCCTATCTCAGTCCGCAGAACAAGTCGCTGGCCCAAAGTTTTCGTTACATGCGTAACAAGCCAACAATTATAGCCTTCAAGACGCCAAGTCTTACGGAGCAGGATGACATGCAAACACCTCAATTGGATGCGATGCACGCAACGATGGGTGAGACCGATTTGGGAATGGAAACCGGTGAGAAGCTGCAAATAAGTCGGCTAAGTGTTAATGCAGAGGTTGTATCATCCAAGCCGCTCGAGGTAAGTAACCCCCCACGCCCTCTTCATTCGACACAGAAACCGTAGAAACAAAATGTAGAACTAACCTTTGGTATATTGTTAACCCAAAAAAAACCCATTCCCATCCAAGGAGCACACACAATTGACAACGGGCAGCAGAAAGTCGCGTCTGCGACGTCCCACATTTTTGCGTTCCCTGTCAAATAGGGCAGCGGCAAATGTTAGTGGTGGCGGAGGAGGAGGAGGAGGAAGAGGAGGCGGAGGCGGAGGCGGAGGAGGAGGTGGCGGCTCTACATCTAATAGCGGTGGCAAGGTCACACTTGATGCAGGAGTCATGGAGGTTTGGGTCACACCAACATACACACCAACCAACAATTTACACAACACGAAAATGACAAAAATGAACACAATTGCTAGAATTTTTGTTGTCTGCTTTTTTTTCCCTTCTCCTAGATATTCATTGATGGTCCATATGGTGCTCCATCGAGTCATATCTTTGGTGCCCAGCATGCGGTATTGATAGGAACTGGCATTGGTGTAACACCCTTTGCCAGCATTCTGCAATCGATAATGCATCGCTATTGGAAGGCTCGACACAGTTGTCCACGCTGCCAATTCGAATGGGCCAGCGAGATACCCAAATCCGTGATGAATTTACGCAAGGTGGACTTTTTCTGGATCAACAGAGATCAGCGTTCATTTGAATGGTTTGTCAATTTGCTCTCACAACTGGAAATAGAGCAGGCAGAGCTAGGAGGAGCCATGGAACGGTGAGAGCTTAAAGTGTTTCATTATGGCCTGGAAAATCATTGTTATATGTCTCATTTTCATGGCAGTTTTCTGGACATGCACATGTACATCACTAGCGCCCTGCAGCGAACCGATATGAAGGCAGTGGGTCTTCAGCTGGCTTTAGATTTGCTCCACGAGAAGGTAATCCCCTATCCATGCCATGTCTTCTCTCTGATCTGCTTCATTTGTCTATTTAAACTAGGGCAAACGTGATCTTATTACTGGTCTGAAGACCCGCACAAACGCCGGACGACCCAACTGGGATAAGGTATTCAAACAATTGCAGGCCCAGCAAAAGGGCAAGGTCACCGTCTTCTATTGTGGCCCGCCACAGCTGGCCAAGACATTGCGCTACAAGTGTGACCAATATGGATTCTCTTTTCGTAAGGAGTGCTTCTGATTCGTTCCAACATCTCCATCCAGCCATAAATGCATCTCTTTGTTTGCCATTGTTTGTTAACTCATTTTGGGTCTTGTCTTTGGGTTTAGTATCTATCTATTCCATGTGTTGTTTTGTTGACTCATTTTGTTGTATGTCCCTTCCATGATGTGCCGCTCCGCTACCTTGTAAATATTCAATAAATTTTGTTATCTCATTATCCAAATGTCCCGATGCATTCTATTCCAAGCATAAATCTTTTACAGGCGGCTCTGAGTTCTACATTTAGACATGAGAAGGATTGATCGAAATCTATACTTTTGGGCTCTTGAAGATTGGCCTAAATGTTTATTTTAAATTGCACACTAACTTCATTATATACCCCTCAATTGGTGGGTACAATGTTGTCTGGACATAAAACTAAACACGAAATTAACAAAATAGATGGCCTCAATGCTTTAACCAGGTGCTAAAATTAATATCCGTAGGCCTGGATACACGCTCAATGGTGATGTACTCATCATGCACATTGTCCACATTATAGAATTCTCGCAGTTCCGCTATGGCTGTCTCCTCGATTTGAGTATGGTAAAGAGATTTGTTACGCATGCGCTCATAGGATTCACGTTGACGTCGCTCGTCGGCCAAAATGCGTGAAAAGCTATTTGGCTGCTGTTCCAAGGGTGAACTGGCGGTGGCGGTGGCGGTGGCGGTGGCGCCTGTTGTGCTAGCCCGCATCATATTGGCAAATGAGGTGGGATCCGTTGAACTGCCAGTGGGCGGTGAGCTTAAAGGATCGTTGAATGAACTACTCAAAGCTGTGGGATTTGCAGGTAGCCCCCAAGCATTGGGCACAGGCTGCGGAGGTGTTGCTGCTTGGGTGGTGGGTAACACAGATCGCCAGCTTTTCGACTCGGAGGAGAGACGTTTGCGTTGCTTCTGTGACAATTTCTGTGATGATTGTGGCGTCCATGAGCTGAGATCGAGATTATAGCTTTTACTTAAGGGAGATGTTGGCTCATCTTCAAGCGATATAGGTGTAGCATCGGCAGGAGGTGTTGGTTGGGGTGGTGGTGTTTGTTCTTTAATTGCTGGCTGAGGCACCTGTTCCTGTCTCTCACTTAGTTTGCGTGTTTTCTCCTTCTTATCCTTCACCTTGGACCAATTCTTAGCATCGTTTGTTGACTGGTTTCCTGTGGATGCTGTTGCAGGCGTTCCGGCATCACCTCCTTCACTGGTACTTAACGATCTCATCATGCTTGTTATGGCCTCTTGTTCATATTGATGGCGTGCATCTTGTTTGCGTAACTCTTTCTGCTTATTCTGCTTAGCCGTGACCTCTTCCAATCTCATTGTGGCCTTTAGATCCACCTCGTAACCATCGATTAAGCTCAAGAGTAACTCATCCTCTATGGCCTCGGAGAAGGGAGTTATCTGACGATAGTCAAACACACGACTAAACATTTTTTGATAGTGTCCGTTTAGGAGTTTTAACGTATCCTGATCGCATTGCTCAATGCTGCGATAGCTAAGAACTCTGGCCAAATTCTGGCATATAAAGTCCAGGCAACCCTTCTCCAGCAGCTTGCAATTGTACATTGTGGCAAATTCCAACATCTCACCACATTTTCGTATGCTAATCTTGTCCAGAATCAATGATTCGCATACATTCTGCAGCGTTTGAATAAAATATTGATCACATATGATAATCATATTATAGAGAAAAGTTTCAGTATAATTTTGCTTGCAGAATCCCTCCGTGTCCAGATCATAGAGATAATCCAGAATTGGCTCCATATACTCTATAGGAACACCCTCCATAGTTACCGTGGAGTGCTCAACCCATGACGAGTGCATAAACATCATTTCAAAGTATTCCAGACGTGCCACCAAAATGCATTTATGAGCATCTAAGACTTTAGATTCATCACAAATCACCCGAACATCATAGAGTTCAGGATAATCGCAGCGATGTATACGCTGCAATCTTTGTTTGCCCTGAGTAGGGATTGCCTGCTTACTCAACACCTGCAAGTTTGATAGATGACTTATATCAAATTTTTCAATATAACTGAGGAATATTTTAATGGCCTTAGTCCTCGATCTTGAATTTGGATCCAAACTTTGCTGAATGCAATCAATATCTACAATAGAAAACAGAATGGAATTAGATTTCCTTTCCTAAAGGATACTTTTTGGTGGCAACTTACCATCTTCAGTAGGCGAGTAATTGGTATAGATAATTTTTAATATTAGTTCAAACATTTTTCCCGTCAAATTCTCAAAATTCAAATAGATATCCTTGTCCAAATATTTCATTACCAAGTCCCTTAATCCATTAGCTCGCGAATAAATGATAAACTTGTGAGCTGGAAACAATTCGCCATCCACATGAAAGACCACATCGTGAACAGCATCCGAATCGCTGGTATCATGATAGAGCTTCTTAAAAGTGTGTTCCCTCCTGGGTAATGGAGGCTTGCGAAAGTATTTGTTGGGTGCCTCTTGGAGCACAGCAAATGAGGAGAAACTCTCGTCACAACAAATGTCAACGGCACGATCAATATTGGGTAAACGTGTCAGTTCTATGCGCACAATATGTTCCTGAGAGATTTCCGTTCGATTCTGATCATTGTTGGTCCAATTGTCTATAGACGATCGAGTGTTCTTTATGCCCGAAGTGGAGGGTAAAGCCACTTGATTGCATTTGCCACGATAGACACAACCATCGAGGGAGAGTATTAAGACTTGATTGCATTTATAGAGAACTTTTTTTATTTCTGGCAGACGTATGGGTGATAAAGTGCATCTGCAACAATTACAGAGAGAATTAGAGAGGAAAATCATTGGTAATAGCTATGGACTTACCTGTAGAATTGTTGAGTATTTTCGTACCAAAGATAAACCACATTCGTTTCGGTTAGCATAAGCAACTTCAAAGCAGCTGCTGATCCCTTAGCGGAGCTCTTTATATTTCCACCCATCACGGCAATACTCTTAAGATCTTCATAGCTAAAGAGGCAGGAGAAGAAGATTAAGTTAGGTATGATCATTTAGTTTAGCTTCTTGGTCGCTTACTTGGGTGTCTTTATATATTTGGTCTTTTCTCCATAGTAAAGAGAAATTATCTTCTCTTCATTATAAATCACAGTGGCTGCATTATTGGCTTCCACAAATCGAATGACAGTTTTTGCCGGCAGTTTCATTTGCACCGGCACCGCAATCGTTTGCTGATTTGGTCCCAAACCAAATTGACCCTGATTGGCACCCCAAACATACACGCACTTGGAGCTATAAGCTATGGAATGCTGATCACAGGCTATAACCTTCAATAAATCACTAGCTCCCTTGTCCCTTAAGCTGACAACTTCTTTGAATTGATTCAGTTGGTCGGGTGCATCTCTCACACCCAACTGGTGATCACTATTAATGCCGCAGGCAAAGACCAAAGAGCGTTGAGTCAACACAAGGGAATGCTGACGTGATGTGCTTATGCAAATGATGGTGTCTTCCTGAATTTTGCTGGATAATTTTACACGCTTGGGAGCTGGTAAGCTATTCTCATTGCCGTTGCCTAATCTGCCGCCTTTGCCATGACCTACAGCATACAGATGACCCTTCTTGTCCAGAAATAGACTGTGATAGGCTCCCAAAGCTACCTGCTCAATCCAAATGTTTGCCTTGCGAAAGAAATCCACAGCCTGAGGAGCACTAGTTGAGCTTTGCTCGGTGCCTATGCCCAGATTATAGTTCTTGTTTGAGCCCCAGACTAGAATATCGTTTCTATTAAAAAAGTAGAGAGAGATAGGTCAGTTCCCATATCAATTTCTGTATCTTAACTGCTCACTGAGTATTTGTGTCCGTGGCGAAATTCGACTCGTCGCATTTTCGACAAATTGCCTGCAATGGACAGCGAGTGTCCTCATCCAGCAAATCCAAACTGGCACCGTACCTCATCAGCAGAACAGCACAATCTATGGAACCATAGTAGAGCGCTCGATGCAAGGGACTGCTGCCTGACTCAAAGTCCCTGCCATTTATATAGGCGCCATGGTTCAAGAGCCACTCCAGAATCTCATAGCGAGCCACCGAGGCAGACATGTGCACAGCAGAGCGACCCTGCATGGGGAATATGGAATCATGAGTATCGCTTCAACTGAGCACTTAACTTTGCAGTTTACCAGATCATCGAGAATGTTGGCAAAATTGGCGCAGCTCTTGTATATGAACGTGGCCAGAGCTTGACTCTCTATGGATCGCTTGGTAAGGGCGGCTGTGATGGTGTTTCCATGCTGACGTAGTACGCACTTGCTAGTGCAATCGTGCTCCTGGTATTTAGCAGCTGACATTCGAAAATATGCAAAATGCCAATTTTTTGTTCGTCTCGAATTAAAAATAAATTGCACAAAAACAATGCCGGACAAGTAAATAGTGTGACCAGGTGACAGATAAGTAAATACTAAAATAGGGTATTCGCGAGAGTATACGAACAAATTTAAATCAGTCTTAAGGGTGCTGCCACTTTCGGAACCAAAAGTGCTAATGAACCAGTCGAGTTGAGTTAGAGGATAATTCACTATGAACTGATCTCCGATACTGGGTGTATCTATCAAAGCTCTATTAAATTTGTTTACTATAGCCAAATTTCTATTAAAAACATGTAAACCGTTTTTAAGAAAAGAAATTGTAAGATACTTGTAAATTGATGTATGGTATATATCATATGGTATAAATTAGGCAAAACATAATGCCCTTCGGTTTAATTTCAACACAACTTGCTTAATAAGCACTCCAATTTTGTTTTGGTTTTATGACATCAATTTTCATTTCCGTTGGTATTTTAAGAACTGGTAAACAATAAGAGATTTTTAAAAATGTCTTTTGAAATTATGAAGAGTTAATTATATTCAATGAAAATAAATGGTAAGGTGCAATTATTAAGTGAAATAATTCTAATAATTTTTCGTGTTTACAAATTAAACGACATTTATAAATATAATTAATTTTCGTACTTCAACATCAGCGAAGGTGATAGCAACTAGTTACTAATATAACGGTGTGGCAACGGCATTAAATTGCGCCAAAACATAAACTTTCAATTTGCCAACACTGCTCCACTAATCCTTTAAATTTTGCATTTTTATTTTGCAATTGTTTTAATAAAACTCAATCATAATTGTATTTAATACTGACAAGGTCGTCTAAAATGTTTAGGTTTTATGTATTTCTGAAGAAATTCCAAAAAACTTTTTATTTTAAAGAAACGGAATAAATATGCTGGGAAAAAAAGCCAGAATTGGTAAGATAAGTATAAAGCAATGAATAATCTTTATATCGCGTCAAATAAGTTTGGGATACACCGGTAATGAACAAAGCCCCCAAAGTTATATCCAATCAAAAATTAGTGCTGGGTAATTCAAATTGTGGGGAAGGGCTGGACTGCAACAACAGTGTAGGCTAACGGATAATTTATTCAAATTTGACGTTGCCAGAAAGTTTAATTTTTATTACAATTTTAACAATGTTTAAAGAACAACATGCACAAGGAACCCTATGCTTATTGCATATTTGAAACAACACTACCGTCCCATAAAAGTTTATTTAAAATTGGGAATGAGATCAGTCCAGATGGAATTGCTTTTGGGTCACCCCGACAAAAGGTCGCGAGAAGAATCCAAGATATGGTCACACCATTAATGGATGGCTTTTGCAACACTAAGAGCATTTGCATCCACACTGTAAACTAAAAGCCGAAGAGAAATGGATCCGGAGGACTCTCAAGTTGAATTAAATATAACTAATCAAAACGAAGTTGGGCAAATAGTGCTCAACGATCTGCGTCTCCTAGAGTTGTTGCACATGTATCCCTATCTCTTCAGCAAGCAAGTTCGACCGCAACAGGTGGGTTTCGTTATTCATGTTTTCGAAAATTATATTTGAAAATTTGTGTAAAATAACCAGGACGCTGACTACGACGAATGGGGATGGCGGCAGATAGCCAAAGCGTTCAATGCAAGCTATGAGAATCTAAATTTAAGTGCACCTTTTTCGGTGGAGGAATTGCAGTGGCGTTGGGATATCCTACGACCCCTAATGGCCACTCTGTCCAAGCACTTTAGCAATATACCACCGGAGCTAAGTAGCATCATGCAGAAAATCAATCAAATGCTCAATGCCCAAAGACCACATAATGTAAAATCGACAATATTCGAGAGTTTTCTTCTTGATCAATTACCTTATATAGAAGCCCTGTCCCAGTCACAACGTCGACGTTTGGAAGTCGAGATTGTAGATGTCATCTTGCAAACCGAATTAAATCTTAAGGCCCCGGCCCTATCGGCCACTAAAGACAAGGAACTGGTACAGACGGAGTACGACACGTTTTTAAAGGAGATACGAGTAAAGGAGCTACCAACGGATACTCTAAATCGTTTGTCTACGCCAGCAACAGCCGGAACATTTATTCCAGCTAATTCAGCGTCGTCATCAAACAACTCATCTGCTTCCGCAGATAATGCAACAAGTAGCAATCATAATATAGTTAGCAACGAGCATACTAATCTGGTAATAAGTAGCGTATACACTGCGTTGCAATCTTCTACCGATGCAGCTGCATCCGAGCAGCCTTCGCCTATCCCAAAGGCATCATTGACGCCCCCGCCTTGCATTATCAAAATTGAGCCACCAGATGTAATGGATCACATGCCCAAAACAATTCCCCCTCCAGATCCTGATCCTGAACAAAAATTTAAACCATATCATCAGCCTGTGCCTGTGCGATTTGTGCCCATCAAGAGCGCCAAATATTATGTGAAAAAGGTACGGGTTTTGATGAAGCGCCTGCACCTGAACGATTTTTTGCCGCTAGCCAAAATGAGGACAAGAAGATGAAAGTAAATTATAGTTGTATTAAACTTTATATCAAATGCACATAATTTTTTATTAATATTATTATTAAAAAATACAATTACTATAAATTACAACCTAAGGGCTAGAGTTCGATTCAACACAAACCATTCTTATAATTTTTGTTTATTTTATTAATTCATTCATTGAGAATAATCCTGAATGAGGCGAGTTCGGGATTGGCTTGAAGAGCTTGAGGATAGTTGAACTACTACAATATACGATCAATGGATGAATCAAATTCTCAACAACAGTCACAATGAACATTTCAAAATTAACATTTTATATAAAAAGCTTAGCACATGCACACACACACACACGCACGCACGCACACAATCATAACACGCGGACTAACAAGTGGGAGGATAAGAAAGGAAACAAAATCTAACAAACAAGAGTGTCCAACAAGACGTCGTGGAGTCTCAGAATAATTGATCCGCCAAATTGCCAATAAAGGTGGCCAGATTCATGGAGGATCCTTCTTTGAATTTCAGTCCAATTGTTTTCCCATATGCCTGAATAAAGATGGCGCGGACAGCATTAAGGCGTTGCTTGCGTCTATAAGCAGAGATAAATAATTTCAATTACAATAAAAAAAAAACATTCAAAGATTTGGTGTTTCGTTTTAAAACTCACAAATTGATGCACTGCTTTGACGCCATCGAAATGCCACTGCCGCCAACATCTCTGGAGGAACCGTTTGCGAAACCGTGCGTTATGCTATTGCTGCTCCCACTGCCACCGCTGCCGCTGCCGCTGCCACTACCACTTCCACTGCCATGATGGGGCACGGTACAATGATAGCCATTGCTGCCATTGCATATAGGAATGTTAGATGAGACGCCATCCAAGCCCGTTTGTTGTTGCTGCTGCTGCTGCTGTTGATGCTGTTGGGCCACAAATCGCATCATGTAACTGCCATTCATCATGGAATCAATTGAACCCGTATCGGTGACCACTTGCCAACTGCCATTCGATGAGGTCGATTCCTGACGCTGGCGGGCATTCGATCCAGGCACTGAAATGGGGCTAGTGCGGGAACGTTTCGGATTTGGCGAACGATTAGTCAATGGATTAACTGTTGCAGTTGTTGCAGTGGCTGTGGCTGATTGTGGCACTGATGTGGCATAAAAATTGTCGGTAATGGACATATCACAGTTCGAACAATTCGAATAGCTATCGTTGCTATCTTGATCAAAGGCCAAAATATAATCCCTGCAAACAAAAGAATCCAAAAATATTAATAACTTCAATCGATCGATTTCTGACAATTTTTACTCACTCCTTGAGCGGCTCATCGTCACAGCAATCGGATTTGATGACTATGACACTACTTCCACTACTGCTTGATGTCTTGGTTCTTTTCCTGTGCTCAACTATGCTAAATTCCTCATCGGTTATAAACTTTAGCACATGGAAACAAAAGAACATAATATCTTCGCCGCGTTTCAGGCGATCGGGCAGTTGATGGCCAAACAAATACCAATCGTAGGCCAATGTTAGATAGGCCATTTGCAGGGCATTCAATGACTGATGTATAAGTCCATCGGCCCACAGGGATAGACGCACCAAGGACACAAAAAGCGGCGTGCGATCCCATCCACTGATGCAGTGAATTAAAAGTCCAGAATTATCCTCCTGTATATACTTGAGAGTGGCACGTAAATAGTTTTGCGTTATGGTAACCAAATCCCATTCTCTATATTCCGGCCATATAATATCAATATCGGCAGCCGGTCCCAAATTGGGTATATTGATATTTGCATCATTGAACGACTGCTTCCAATTGTAGTGCAGATTCTTGGCCATGTAGTTGTTGTCGCGGAATTTCTTAAAGAATTCGCAACCAGGATAGGGCAGGGATAGCAAATTGAAACTCTTGTAATGTTTATTCGGATCAGCTTTCTCCGACGAAGAGACACTACAACAAACAAAAACAGAGAGAAGAAGGGGTAAGATATATAGCGATTGATATCTGTTTTGACTGATTTACTTACGCCATAAAATATTTAATCTTTCGATTCTCTACCATTAAATCGACTATGGTGGATACATTGAGGGTATGCAGCAGTTGAATGTCACTTTTGATGACCTCATCGTAACTGAATTGCGTTTGATCATTGATCTGATTGATCAACGACTCATCCGTGGAGTCTGCATCATTCTCATCACCATTTGGCGGGGCATAGGTGCCACCGCTGAGGCAATTGTAGGCATAGTTGGCATAGGTCTCTGGCATAACCGATAATGTGGCCGATCGGCATATATATTTGCCCCTATACATGATGACGGGCACAGCAAATCTTTGTCGACATCGCGCATATTTGGCCATTGTAACCAGTTCTTTGATTCTTTGTATATCATACTGATCCTCGTATATCGTGTTCTGTGGCTGAGTTGTTGCGGGTTGGGGCTGTGGCTGTGGCTGTGGCTTTGACTGTTGTTGCTGCTGCTGTGGTTGTTGTTGCTGCTGCTGAAGAGGATTGGCAAAGGTAACAAAGGCCTGTATTCCCACGCCTGCACCATTATCGGTGCCATTGCTACAATTGCTGCCAGCACTGCTGTTTAAGGGCGTGGCTGTAGCTGTTGTGCCCGAGGATCCTCCTCCACCACCGCCGCCAAACAATCCGTTGCCCGGAATCAGCGTCTTGGCCATATGACCGTGCTCGTATTCCGGTATGAGTATGCGTCCAGGATACCGTGGACTGAGCAGCCCGTTCGTATTATCCAGCTCAATCAGGCTGTAGTCCATTTTGAACAGGAATTCACATTTTTTGGAGATGGCGTACTCCTGCAAAAAAAAAAAAATAATAAATAAATAAGAAAAATTAATTTCAACCAAGGAGACAACAATGTAGATAAACACAACTGGATTAAAATATTAATATAAGTTAACAAAAGTGTAAATCGATTGAAATATATGCATACATATTAATGTATAAATTTCTCATTTAATAAGATTTTGGAATTTCATTCAGCACGAGAAACCATTAATTTTTTAAACTTCAATGAACCCAAAATTCCTAAATTACTTCATTAATGAATATTTCAGTTTAAAATTTAAAAACAATTTATGCATAAGTAAATTATGTACTTTTGCTGTATTTAAAAAGCAAAGTCAATTTACTTGCATAAATCAAAGTCAGCGAGCGGGAGGTGAGGAAGGCGAGAAAGCATGCGAGAGGCAGAAACAGAGACTGAGAAAAAGATTAGAATGCGCGAATTACAACTGGTTTCTATTGGCTTTGGCTTTGGGTTCAATGGAATCTGGAAAACCCTGGAGTACAAACATATAGAAATAAGTGTGTATGTACATACATAGCGATAAGCAGGCATCCATAATGAATAGTTACAAATAGGAAAAGAAAAGCCAATTTGGGAAAATTGTATAATTGTTCTACTATTTACGACAATTCAACAATATTTTGTTTTGTTTTTTTTTTTTTTTTTTTGGTTATGGCCAATATCTCACGGTTGGTAATCGCTTGGCAAAAATACCTAAAAATAGACAAACGAGCAGGCTATTAGTGAGGATGGGAATGGAGGAGAAAGGGGGTACAGCAGTACTCGACTAGCCAGCTGTCCCAGACAAACAACAACAAACTCTCACACACACACACGCAAGCAAACACCTTGGCAAAAAGTATGAAACAGGTTTTTAGCACAGAAAATATTGTAAAATAATCCAACTGAGTGACGACTCGTAGATATCCTACAATTGCTTAAATTTAAAAAAATCTGGCCTTCTCCACTTTCAGTTCCATTTTAATCAAGCTCGATGATGCACATCACCAAATAAAGCAAAAGCACAACTCAAATGCTCAACAGTTGTCATAACCGTTATTCATTTCAACATACCCTTTTAACAATATGTAAAAAAAAACTAGGGTATTAAAATTAAACAACAAAAGAAATGTGCATAAAACAAGACAAAACTGCGCACAAACTGAACACAGCTACAAAAGAGTACAACAGAGCAAAACAAAGGTGGCAAAAATAATTTGTGTCTGTCTATACATGTGTGTGTTTATGTGAGTGTAGAGGTGCGAAAGAGATAGATTGCAGGAGCACGCAAAACTATGCAGAGCGAAACAAACGAGCAAAACAACTAAAACGCAATTACCGCCGACTGCGGTGAGGGGGTTTTCAATGAAGGTCGTATTCAGTTTGGCGGGGTGCAGGGAGGACAGGGGTTTTAGTTAATAAGTTGAACTAGAGCAGAAAGCTTTATTAATTATTGTAATCTTCTGATGCACTTTAAGGTATTTTCTTTTACGTTTTGCCTACGACATTGCCGTAGGTAAAAACAAATATTACAAAAACAAACACGTGATGCAATCTGACCCTATGGGACCCACAGGGCTAGTGAGAACTCATGACAAATGGACTCCTGTGTGTGTTTAACTTTCATGTGTTTATTTCCGACTGGGGGCCCTGCTTACACCACGAGAAAAAAAAACTTTGCACAACAGTTAGTTGGTGAGAATAAGAGAGCAAGAGAGAAAGAGATGCAGATAAATACAGTGGAAGAGAGAGCAACTGGTGGGAATGAGAGATGCCGATGCCAAAAAGTTTTATTGATAACATTGTATGTGAGAGAGAGGAGAATGAGCGCCAGCACCAAGTTGGAGACGCTGACGTTACAATCGCGCACACACATACACTCGCACACACAGAAACAGCCAGACACATAACTATGTATGTATGTATGAGTATTGAACTGCTTGCTTTTGTTGTTGCACTTTTTATTGCGCTCTTGTGTTGTTTTTGCTTCTTTGTAAGCAGCGAGCAGCGCGACAGAGCATGCAACTGTAACCTGATTGTGGGGTCTGTCTCTCTGTGTGCAGTGGCAGGCGGTTGCTGAGCTTCTTTCGCTGTGCGCCTGTTAACAAGGCGCTGTAAAACTTAAAAACAACAAACAAACGCGCGAAATAGTTTTTACCAACTTACAGCAACAGCAGCGGCAAGCTACATATACGATCATCATCATCAGCATTAACATCATTAACATCGCCATAAGCTGAATGATACTAACATCATCATCATCATTATCATCATCATCACGGTCTGACCCAAATAGTGAATTTAAAACGAAGACCTCTCCTTTCCTCTCCCCGCGCTCTTCCAACTCAGATTTGGAGTCTGAATTCAGTAGTCTCAGCTTGAACAACTCTTACAATGCAGTTTTCTTACAAACCCGGATTTTAAAGACTTTAACCATGCTGGGCAAACAGAAACCAACGACACAGTTCAGTTTTCTGTGCATCGCTTTTTATGCAGCGGCAACACAGCTGCAACAAAAACAACAACGACAACAACAAAGAAGCGAAATTGAAGAAATAAAAACTGAAAGAAAACCACGACGAACCCCAACAGACCAGGGACAGGCCAACAGCATTTCGGCAAAAATCACAAAAAGAAAAAAAAAAAAGAGAGACAAACCGAAAACAACAAAACAACGACAACTAAAAGCAACAAAAATATACAGCAACTCGTGTTGCATATTCATCAATCTGGGAGCCGCCGCCGGCGGACAAGGAAAATTGCTTTTCTTCAATGAATGAATTATTCAAGTCGAACTCGAACTCGAATACAAACTCGAAAGTCGGGGCCAGTGAACCACACCTTGTTCCATTTTCTGGTTCCCCCTACCACCCCCTTCCACATTCCCTGCGCTTACATGATTTATGTTCACGCTTAAAATGTGTTGCACTTTTTTTTTTTATATGTACCGGCTGTCGTCTTGCAGCTTTTCTTTTATTGACGAGCAACATGAGCAAACAAGTTAAGAATGTGTCAACTTTGTACAGTACAATACAAAAGTCCAAGTAGATAAAACTGAAAAATATTTTAGATAAGACATACTCCGGTTGCATTTTATTCAGGGTTAAGTCCGAAAACGTTATAGACAAATTATGTGGGGAAAGGTCGCATGAAACATTTGAAACATGCGCCTCACACTGACATTGATAATCGCTAATTACCCGTGCAAAGCATAGACCAATTTTCTGATAACGTTTCGAATGAGAATAACCTTGTATGTTACACAATATATTTTCCAATTCCGGGGTCAGTTTATTGATAAAAACGAATTAAATCTCTGAAGACCCTAACATTTTGACATCGATATTACACAAATATTTTTAAAATGAAGAGTGTGAAAATTCGAAACTTTCAGTTATTGAAACATAAGCTTTATCAACTAAACGTTTCACAACTAGAGCCAAATATATAAGTTTTTGAAGTGTGGATAATTTACTCCGGATAATTGCGGCCGCCCTTATTTGAAGCCAGATTGGAGAACGCCTAATTGGAATCCGGAATAATTAAATCATTTTGTCTTGATAATTGCAGTCTACGGAATTTGATTTCATATAAGTGGAGTGCGGAAATTTTAAGTCAGGATAATTTCTATTTTATTTTTGAAATTAATCAAATTTAAAAATTCTTATAACCAGGCTCAGGGCAACTTTAAACCTTTCTTTAGGCGCTTTATATTTCAAATAGCTGCTGCTGCATCATCTCCAACTGTAAAATTGTAACTAATCTTTCCTCTCCCTCCTATTAATGCGATTATTTTTCCAGTTTTCACTTAATCATTGAGCAGTTATTAATGAGATTTTAATATGCATAACAACTTTCAAACTTGTTTTTTAATGCAAATTTCCTGTAATTGAGCAAAACAAATGACAATGAAATCAATGTGGGTGAGGTGAAGTAAATTGAGGGGTGTGGTGTACCATCAGGAAGAGATTTGCTTTGTTTTTTTATCCAACACCCACACATACAGACAGACCAACCGACGACCCACAATGATTGTCTTCAATGGCTTTCTATATTTCATGATTTCCTGTTCAGTTAGTTCATTTGTAGGCGTTGAAGAGAGCGCATTTCTTTGACAGTTCTCATATATGGATGAGAGAACAAAGAGAAGAGATCTCAAACATAATTATTATTATTTTTTTTTTTGGAAATATACAATTACTTAATAATTAGAAGAGAAGATAAGCGTTGTATGTGATTTCCTAATGTAGTTTAGTTTGTTTCTCCATCATCATTTCAATTATTATCGATTTTATCTGACTGTTAGCAGGCCCTCATGAAGCATCAGCAGCAACTCATCATCATCATCATTATCATCATGGACAGTCGGGGAATAGTGGTGAGTGTGCCGTCAACTCCCTTCTAAATCATGAGTGCATGGTGCATGGTTCTTGCTGTTGTTAACCCAACTAACATTGGTTCGACCACTGTGACTCCAAGTGGTTGCGGTTACACAGACAAACAGACGGGGACGGAATTATCATTCAGGAATGATGATAGAAAGCAGTAATGGAACTTCAATTGGACCGCTCTCTGTATGCCGGACATGCGCCTCTGCTGCTGCAGTCCCGTTAAGCATTTCCAGCAGCTGTTGCAACTGGCTCAAGTGATGCTCATGCTCTCGCTCTGGCTCTTGCTCTTGCTCTTGCTGTTTACCTGGCACAAGTGTCTGCGGCTCGACCCACGCACATTTGAAACGATGCACACACACCGAGACACTAATAAGGACCACCTATGGACAACTGAGGTGAGTTCAGAGAGAGGGCGGCGGGTGGCAGGTGCAGAAAGCGTGGGTGTAAAGTTCAATGTGCAACAGGCAATCATAAAAAAGGGCACAGTCGATTATTGATATGTGACCACTGTGGTATCAGATATGACTAAAAAGAGGGTGAAAACTATGCCAATTCAATTTCATTGAATGAGAACGATTACTCTCCTTTTTAAAATGAGGAACAGCAAAAAAGATTCATAAAAAAAAGAAAACAAAGATCAAATCGCTTTTTGTTGATATCGTAAGACTAATAAAATAAATATTGAAAATGACGACGTTATTCACAGCCTTTTGTTAAGATTCTCATAATTCGTAATGAATGAATCAATTTATATTCTTATTGATGCGTATAATAAGTAGTAAGGAGCAGTTTCTTTATTTGTAAGTAAGGAGCATTTCATTTTGCAGTTAAGGGCGTTGTTAAGTAATAATTTTTTTTGTCGTAAGATCATTGTTTGAAAGGGTAAAAGAGATCAAGGATAGTCGTTATTAGTTGGTTGGCCAATGGATCTCTGCAGAAAAAAAAAACCAGCTTTTCATTCGCGTCCCCTGTCCAATCGGCTACCACAGTGCGACTGCACTGTGTCTTTGCCTTCCAGGCTGCATTAAAATTCCGTTGACTGCCTGTGGTTTATGTGCTCCTGTATGGCGTATTCCAAAGCGCCCACACAGATACTCAACACTTGGAGGAACAACAGCTGCCGCAATGGGTAGGTGGGTGCAGCAAAGAGACCCACATATTCCTCAGCCGGCCGGCACAGGATTGCAGCAGCCGAAGAGGCAAAGGCGTTGGCGTCCTGCGCATTGCGCACTGAATCAACTTTAACAAGCCAGGCTCTACTGTACAAGGGATGTAGGGTGTAGGGAATATGCATGGAAAAGTCTGTTGCAACCCCAAAGTGCAGCTGCGAATCCAACGGCTGCAGCAGCAGCAGCGCAGACTGGAAGCATTGGCGGGGATACAGAAAACATAGAAACACAGAATCTCAGCCAGAAGAAAAACAGTCTTCTCCAAGTTCCTCAACAATCAATTACGGCCAGAGAAAGTCTCTCGGTGTGATATATTTTTCCAATCTTCTTCTTCTTTCATCACTTTTGCATAAAAGTGGTTAAGAAATTTTCATATTTTGTCTACAATTTTGGGAGCATAGTCGGTTGGTTGGTCAATTTAAATCGAATTAGGATTATTCTCCAATGTGTTGGCCCATATTCCGGATGCATATGTTTCTGATTGATACTTTCTCTCTTAGGGAGAAGCAACTGCAGCAGGCGGCTTAAATGTGAAGGATTATAAATTACAAAAATACAACAACAACAACAACAACAGGTGGGAATACACACAACAAAAAACGATAAGAAATCGACAAAAAAGACAAACAAATTATGTATTAAAGAAAGTGAATTAATATATATTTTTAACAAAGACCTTGTCATTTATTTTTAGCATTTAGCGAATATTTATTTTGGCGCCCACAAACACAAAAACACGCAGAGAGAGAGTCAGATACACCCACACAACAACACTTGCATTTGCATCTATTCACACACTCACAAATACACACACCCAAAAACATTCACAAACATTGCCAATTCAATGGACTAAGAAGGCTTGTGCTATAAATACATAAAAGCTGATTGCAAAAGAAATAATTATACTACATAAAATAAATAGAAAGAAAAAATACTTTTTTAATGCCAATGTTATGACACTTTCAATTTCCTAGAAAGCAATATAAATTTAACAAAGTAACAGAAAATATATGTAAATAGTTTTCTATATTTCTTGAAATAGATATAGATTTCAATTAACTAATGTTCGAAGGGAATCTCAAAAACATCCCTGGTTCATAAGGTGTCTAAGAATTTTTTTTGATAAAAAAATAAATCCATTTTCTTTGCCTAAAGCGGAATTTTGGCTAGTTGAAGACCGAATGATTAAGTTACTTCTCTATCGATCATATCTGAAGCTTAAGGAATGAAAATTAGAAAACAAAATGTATTTAGCCATATTGGGCTAACGTTCTAATTGAATAATACCAATAAGAAGTTAGCTGGATCATTCTCATCTGCCCCTCAGAAGGGCACCAACTTTTTCGGAAATTTAACCAATTTTTTTCAAATTCGTCATTCCTAAATGAGATACCAAAGTATAAATTAAATATTAATTTCTTCGCCACAAGAGTTTCTCAAAGGCTTGTTTCTAAGTATGCTAGGAAGACATAAGTCAAACCTTGCTCAATTATGGAAATCAGTTTTCCATGTACTCTAACAAATTCATAAATAAACAAATAACACAAATAAATTTATTGGCGGGTTTATTATACTCTTAAAAATTTGTGTTTTTTATTTTTAATCAGTTGTCACCTCAACAGATAATTCGGATTACACAAGTCCAAGCTCGGGCTCAAGCTCAAAGTTTGCGATCATTGAACAGAGAATTGCATAATCAGCGCGCGTCAATTTCTTACTGAACAGTGGATTGAAATTCTTTTGTTTTTCAGGTACCTAAGACAAACAAATTGAAATTGAAAAGTTATGGCAAATGAGGAAAAGAATCCCCCCAATTGGTGTGAGATGCGCATGAAAAGTTTTCCATATAGACAGAGGAACATTAATCGGCTAGTGATGAACTATTTGGTGAGAGGTTCGTATCGAATGCTTTTTGTAGTTTCTTGATTCTCGATATGCAGCCTGCGTTTTGCATTGCAGAAGCTTACAAAGAGACTGCTCAACGAAAAGATCCACAATTGGATAGCATGGAGGATCGTTTACTTATAAGGAACGCCATAAGGGCTGGGCGCATTCAGTATGCCATGGAGGTGGCCAAAAAGTTATATCCAAAGCTATTCGAGACGGATAATTATATGTATTTTCATATGCAGCAAATGCAATTGATTGAACTGATACGTGAACGCGAAGTGGATCAGAAGAATTCAAATTCCACAAGGCAGAGTCATCGATTGGAATGTGTCTGTGAGGATCGCACCTTGACCCTTTTGGCATGCGAGAAACTTGTGAGTGGGAGTCAATCGATGAATGCAAAAAATGAATTGCAGAGGAAACAGCAGCACCAGCAGCAGAGGCAGGAGCAGGAAGAACTATTTCCCGGACTTGAGAATTGTGAACCCAAAATGATGTTTCTCATTAAATTAATATTATGGGCTCAGAATCGGCTGGAAGAAGGCGGCTTTATAGACAATGAAACACTCGAATTGGAGGGGGAACATTTTGAAGAACTTTTGCGTCGAGCCATGCAGCAGGAGGAGTAAAATGGGGAAAACCATTGTGAATGGTTTTTTTTTTTGGTGTCTATTGCATAAGTGCATAATTGTGTATTAATAACCTAACTACATACTAATAACGGATGATTTTTTTTTTTTTTTTTTGACATAAATAAATAAATAAATCAATGTTTTTAAAACATCTTGATGTTCAGCCAAGTAATTGTTGTTTCTATCTTTTGCTTTGTGTTGTCGCTGCGTTGCTTGCCCCTGGCAAACAATCTAAAACGCAAATTCTTAAGTCACGTGCGTTTTGGCGAGTAAACAAAACGGTTACCGACCTGAAGATACCCTTCATCCCATTGATTTTCAATTCGCCTGGTTCTATATCAAAATTTTAATTTTTATATGTATTAAAAAAAAAATACAAGCTAACCCCAGACCAGATATTTGAGCATAAAAATCTGCTAATCGATTTTTTGGGGAATAACATTTTATTCAGAAGTTTTGTACACTGATTTTGCACATACATAAATCAGCAAATAATCATTAGCTTTAGCATTAGCATTAGCTTTCTTATTTTGGTGTTGTCGAAATGAGTGGAAAAACTAGGCAATAGAAATGAGAAAAGGATATTCACAATTCTGGACAAACTTGAGTATTTAAAGTATAGCTTTAATTTCCAGTTTACTAAATTGTATTTGTATTAATTCATCATATGAGAGAAATGCAATTATTTTGATTGACCTCAAAGTGCAGTTGCTTTTTTTAGTTTTGCTTTGTTTTATGTATATTCATTTTTATGATGAAAGCGATAAGAATAAGTCATCTTGAATATATGTACATATATAGACATTTATGGGTCTGATTGGCAATACAAAATTGTTCAATACACTTTATCAACATATGAAAATGCCTGCAACTTAATAATAAACAAATCAATTATCACACTATTGCTTCTATTGAGCTTAAAATATGTGGTTAAGGAATCGTTTAAGTGTCACGTACTTCTGCCCAAGAAAGTTAAAATTGACTAAAAGTGATCCTGGCTTTGATTTCTCTATGTTCTCTCTCGCAATGTTGACATTTACTATTTATTATTATCTCTTTGCTCTTCTTTCTTACGTTTCTTATCCCTTCTGAACTAGAGTCGTGCGAAGCTCTCTTCAAAGTTGAGGTTCACGTTTTAGCGATAAGAGTATAAAATTTCTGGCGCTTGCTGGCTATAGCTGCTGCTGCTTCAACTGATAAGACGATAAAGGTGTTTGATAAAGATTGAGGTTTTGGCATTCCATTGCTCAACTGATTAGTTTTCTTTATTTTGTCTTTTTACAACAAAGTAATCAAAATCAAACATTTTCAATTGCTGCTGAAAAAACAAAGTCAGTGGGAAACGTGAGCTACGTGCCAAGTTTAGTTTAGTTTCGTTTTTTTTTTTTTTTTTTGTATATTGTTGCCAAGTGCACACTCTTACACACACAGTGAAACCCAAACACACACACACACACACACAAACATTTTAACATGCAAATGAGCAAAAAATGTTATTGCCGGCTAAAACTAAACGCTTTTCATTGGCGGCAGGCTGCAAGGGAAGTGGGTGGGCAAGAGAGAGAGAGAGAGAATAGAAAATATTTGTTCGGCGACAGGCTGTAACTAACATTCAAGGGCAGAAAGCGTGAGATGGAAAGAGAGAAAGAGTCTGAGAAAAAAGGAAGAGCAAGTGCGTGACAAGTGTTTGTTCTCCCTCTCCTCGTTGTAAGTTAAACGGTAACTACATAATTAAAATGTAACGGTAAACAAGAGCAAACAAAATTGCATTTTAACCCCATTTGGATGACATGGGGTCAAATTTGGTGACGCAACCTCAAATTAAAGAAACAATAAAAATGTGGATAAGAAGTTGCCCTTAAAAAATTTTTATTAATAATTAAAAACAACGAGTGCTGAAGCAAGTGCATCAACAAGTTGTATGTAATAATGGCCCTATCATATCATACACATTTCTATCATATAGAAATATTTGACTGATTTGCCGTGTCTTAATATAAAAATTTTAATTAGCAAAGGGTTAAGTCTTCCTAGCAACCTGTATGTGTATGTGTGTGTCTGTGGGGTGAGGAGACAGAGAGAGGCGTTTTAGTTGGTTGGCTAAGCGGACTGAATAAGTGAAAGTTTTAAGATAGTTGCCGTCTCATCGATGTCAATAAATGTAAAGAAAAAGTGTATGTTTTTTAAGTGGCAGCCATTTTTTGTTTCTTCAGTTCCTTTACTTAATTTTCTTTCTGGGTGCGGCAAAAAGCTAATGACGTGTCCTTGCAAGTGTCAAGCACGTGCGCCTAAATGTATGTCAGGCGTTTATCCTTTATTTTGTTGGCTCTTTTCGTGAAGTTGCGCCATAATCACACTCACCGCCGATCCTTCCTCAAAGGCCACCGCCTCGAATGATTTTTTTTCGAAAATTTCTAATAGATCGTGTAAATCCTGCTGTGTTGGGCTGCACATTTTTGCGTCGCTGCATTTACCGGATACTCTATAAACACACGCACACACACTAGCTTTGGCAGACACTGGCACACACACGCACACACGCTAATGAAAACCCGACACGCAATTTAATTTGCCAAAAACGAATTTAAACAATTTGATTTTGTTGCCGTTATTGTTGTCGTTGGTGGCTTTTATTGTTGTATTTTTATTTTATTTAACTTATTTGCTGCGTATTTGCCCGTTTTCGTATGCGCTTAATCGCCGTTGCCGCGTTTCTTTTGCTGTCTCTTTTGCACACACACGCACACATTTCCACAGGCGCTAATTCGCCTGGCTTTAGTGAATTCGCTTTGGTTATTCGAATTCGCTTAGCTTTTGCGAATTATTCATCGAAATATCGATGCCAATATTTTGATAAGCGTGACCGAAATAATCGCAAGTTGAATTAACAAATAGAGACAAACAATGTTAGAATTCTTTTATGAAAATTAACATATTATAGAGTATTTATCTATTTTATTTTTTTCGATCAATTTCTAGAATTTTCTTTTCAAAATTATCAAATGCATTCTGTACCACAATTACAGTTATTTTTGAATCCGGTGTTAATAAGACTTCGTGATTTCTGGTGCGTATTCGCATTAATAACAATTCGTCTTTCGCGTCTATTTTTTTCATTCCTCTTTCCAGCCTTCCTCGCAGGGCTTGAAAAAGTCCTGCAAATTCAACTGAAGCATCGTGCTCCATGGTACTTTTTATGGGATGGCCTCGATCGTTCAAGATAACTATATCTCGAATGTTTTGCTTTTCCTGTATTTGAGCAAAGGCTTCTTCCACATAACGTAAAGACCTTGGTGGCTAGAACAAAATTGGAATATAAAAGGTTAATTAAACGTGACATTTAATAGTTAAATAATATTACCCGCTGTGGTGCAGATCCATGAAACATTCTCTTCCGTATAATGTACACAAGTGAGGGTACTTAAACAAGGATTTCACTGCGTTTTTTGGTTTCTATGGTAGGTTGCCATGGATATTCGCTGTATATTTCGGTTAATGGGTCAGTGTGTTTAATCTAAGTTCTTGACTAACCAACCCACCCATTAATATACATTTTAAAGTGCGTTTATTTGAATAGAAGGTATCGATAGTTTTGGTATTTTTTATATCGATTTCAATAAAAACCGATTTTAAAAACTATGTATATCGATGGATATCCCATCGGCAGTTATTGAACAAACAACGTTAAGTTTATTTTATAAATTTCGTTTATTCATTCCAAATTTTTTGTAAAAATGGTAAGAAATACGGTAAACAATTTTGTGTGAATTGAACATTTTATTTTTTTCGTAGTCCCAAGAAGTGGAAGAAACCTTGAAACGTATCCAGAGCCATAAAGGTGTTGTTGGAACTATTGTCGTCAACAACGAAGGTGTGTGGTGTGGAGGCGTGGCCCTGTTTGGGCAAGTTTGTGCAATTGACTAACAGCAATATTTTTCGGCTTTTCCAATTAGGTATTCCAGTTAAGTCGACATTGGACAATACAACAACTGTGCAATACGCTGGGCTAATGAGTCAACTGGCCGATAAGGCTCGAAGTGTGGTCAGAGACTTAGATCCTTCGAATGATATGACGTTTTTAAGGGTTCGCTCTAAGAAGCATGAGATCATGGTGGCCCCCGACAAGGATTTTATACTGATTGTCATACAAAATCCAACAGATTGAATCGTGGATTGCTGAAACTGAGCAATATATTTATTACTAGATACTCCTAAATATACCTAATCTGCACATAAAACCATCTACAAGTATTGTATATGTATATATTTTTCGAGC
This sequence comes from Drosophila nebulosa, assembly GCA_024703675.1. Taxonomy (NCBI): domain Eukaryota; kingdom Metazoa; phylum Arthropoda; class Insecta; order Diptera; family Drosophilidae; genus Drosophila; species Drosophila nebulosa. The sequence continues at coordinate 5,454,364 of CM045725.1, read as the reverse complement.
AAGAAACCTAAGCTGATGTCACCACTGTCCCATTAAACGGTAAAACAAGCCTTAAAAAAGTGGTATGCATAATTCTAGCCAAACAAATTTATATACTAATAGGACGTCATAGCAACACGTATGACTATAACAAACAGTAATCATTTTTAAATTCATCTTAAGGCAACTCAAAAGAATCTGTCATTTCAACAATAAGGCATCTTTAAAACACAATCTTAGTCCATCTTGCTCATTCTGAACATGAGTTGCTAGTTTTTTTTTAAAAGCAGAGTCAGACTGCTAGTCAAAATGCAATTATTTTATTATGTCATTTAATCAATTTTGATATACCAAATTAATATACGTTTATAAATTTAGTTTAAAAAGGAATTTTTTAGACACTATCGAATTGACCATAACGTGACTCATTAAATGCGACGTAAAGCGAGCACGGTCACAATATGTGTTACTTAACAAGTTCCAATTGACAAAATACGATCGATAGTATTGTTTTACATTCTTAGAATCTTTGCTTTCAAATTGATTTGAAAGCACAAGGAAAAAAATTTAAACATAATACCTATTTATAATTTTTACTTTGTTTTGGGATTCTATATTTTTTTCCATAAATAATACAACGTCACGTATTTGGCTTATATTAGTCGGGTAATATAGTGACTTTTTTTTGTCAAAAATTTACTTTTAGTATATTGGATGATTTATATTTTCGCATAAGACTCGCATTTCGTTATATTGGTAAAGCCAAAATGTCTTCAGTGTTTCCGGTTTCTTTTACGAAAAATTTCTAATATGAAAAGCCTATCGATAGTTGACTTTAGCTATCGATAGTGAAACAGAAAATGTGAAACGTTTCATACATCGATAGTGCCATCAATAGATTGCCAGCTCTAGTTAGCAGACGCAGATTGTAAAATCGAATTTTTCAAAGTGATGCATTTAACCAGAGAAAACCAATATTAAATCCCATAAAATAGTCAATAAATATATACAAATAATCGAATTAATAATCCTGGCAATAAGTGTACGCGAGTGTATTATCACAATAGCCAAAAATATATAATAAAAAAGGTAAAATTAAAATGGGCGTGCAAGAAAAATGGCGTAATCACGCACAAAAAAAGAAAAAAAAACGAAAGAAAAAACAAAACCAACAAACGCAACGCAAACGGAATCTATACTCTGTGTCAGCAATACTTGGAAAAACGAATAAGAAAAAAAATTGAAAAATAAAGTGAAAAAATTTTGTGAGCAAAGCAAAAAAAAAAAAAGAATTTGTAAAAAAAGTATAAAAATTTTAATTTGTTTCGTGAAAGAAATATAAAGAGGAAAAGCAAATGACGAAAATAATATATATGTATATATATATAAACATATATACACACATATATACAATACATATATATATGCATGTACTTTCAATATCGACGATGGCATCAGACACAAGCACACATACGCAAATATATATATATATATTTGTATGTATGTACGTATATACATGGGCAGACACATACGCACGCACGTTCGTATCATCGGACTGACTGACTGGTTGGGTTGTTGTACATAACGTCGACAGTTCAACACATAAGGGCTCTGGCTCGGCTCAATTTATAAATATGTGTGTACATAAGAAGAAAAAAAGCATGTGGCGCTGCTGCTAGCGTTAACGTTGCAGTTGGCGTCGCTGCTTTTAGCGCTGCAAGGGATTTTATTACGTCGAAAACGTTTGGTTTGGGTTCGTTCGTTTTATATTTTTGGATATTTTACACATGTATCAGGTTTGTATATATGTATGTGCAATGCATATATATAAGCGTGTATGTGTATGTACACACACACATGTACATTTCTCTTATATCCCCCATATGCAGTCTATTGCTCTCTCGCTTTTACGCTCTCGTTTACTCTCCGTCTCCGTTCGCCTCCTTTTTTCGAAAATGCAACGTAACGGGAAACTTTGGCGAGTGCAATGCTGCAGCAAGAACAACAACAACAGCCCAGCAATGTAAAGTGAAACGGGAACGGTACATGAATGGGGAGCATATATTTTCGATTTTCAACCGAAATGGCGGCGGCTGCAGCGTCGTCGTCGGCGTCGTTATCCTCCACCAATATATAATTGCAAAATGGTTTTAGCCATAACAAGTGCCTTTTGCTGCAATCTGTTTAAGGACAATGAAATCAGTAATTGAACCCGAAAAAATATGCCTTTTTATACGCATGTATTTCTCCATGTTGTGATTCACTTAAACAAAAATGTGATATTTTTGTTCCTGAAAGTGCCAAGGAATTTTTATCCATGAGTCAGTTGAATTGTTGTTTTTTATGTTTTTCAGATTAGTCACCTCTGTATCACAGATTTTGCAAATTTAATTAGTCAAAATCCCTCAAGGGTAAACACCCATACATACATACATAAGCTTTGTATAACAGATAAGATTGTTATTATTTTTTCTTAGCGCCATGTAACGTCAGATATAAAGAATAATGCCTATTTAGCCAAGCCAAGCTAAAATTAAAAACAAACGCGACTTTGTGATACCCTTTTCCAAGTGGGTGCGCTAGATTATTGTTTTCGTCGATTTAAAAATGAGATTAATACAGAATTTGAATGTTGATACTAATCCATAAACCACATGCCTTCCCCTTATTCCTCTGCAAAATAATTGAAAGTACCTTTTATTAATATTGTATGTATGGTTAAACTTCGTTTACTGTTAACTTTGATCGATTACCACCCACACAGCTGGAAAATCAAACATTTGGGAACTAATATTATCGAGAAGTGCAGTTGTTTTCTTGCAATAAGCCAAGTCTAACCTTTTTGGTGAATTGATATGAAAACATTTGATAAATCAATGCAGGGTGCTTTATCTTTTATCGATTAATTTGGTTAATAGATTAATTTGAAAAGTCGGAAACACAGTGTCTAAACAATCTAAAAAGGTTTTCGACTCATATCGTTCTCTCTCGAACTGTTGACATGAGTAAATATTCCAAACTTGGTGTTTGAAAATAGAAAAATGTGGAAAGGGCTAGATTTGAAAGTCAGTGTTGAAAACGTTTTATTCAATACTAAACACTTCATTTGTTGCCTAAATAGGAGAAACTGAAAAAGAATATTTCCAATTAATAAATTTTCTTTTATGTGGTCTATTTTTAGCTCATCTGATTAGGTTTGACAACTTTGACTTCACTTTTTAACTCACTGCGTGATTGAAAACACATAATTTCTTTGGTGTACTTAAATTTAAAGTAATTGCTACCATTTTTTATAAATATGGGTCGCGGAAAATCTTTAACCGATTTTGAAAAAGGTCAAATTAAAGGCTATATTGAATCTGGCCTAAAACATAATGAAATAGGAAAGAAAATTGGTCGAAGCCAAAACGTGGTAAGCAATTTTCTTCGTAATGAAGCAAATTACGGGAAAAAAATGAAAGGAGGAAAAAAATATGCTACAACGGCATCAGAGAGGCGTCTAATCCTTCGAACTGCTTCGAATTCCCACCTCTCTGCCAGTAAAATCAGGGATGAATGCGGTGTAAATGCTAGTTTGGCAACGGTAAAAAGAGTTATTTGGAATGCTAAACACTTAAAGAGATTAAAAATAAAAAAAAAACCTCCTCTTAATGATGTACGAAAGGAAGCACGACTTCGATTTGCCCGGGATCACATGACTTGGAACAAGGAGTGGAAGGCTGTGGTCTTCTCCGACAAAAAAAAATTCAATCTCGACGGACCGGACGGCTATAACGATATGAGAAAAGAGGAATGCTTTTTGAGTCGTCATCACTCCTGTAAAGGAGGCGTAATGGTTTGGGGAGCCATATCGTTCTATGGAACTTGTGAGCTGCAGTTTGTTTCATCAAAGATGAATGCGAATGTCTACAAGACTGTGCTCCAAAAGGCTTTTCCCCAGTTTTCCGAAATTTTTGGACCTATTCAATGGACATACCAACAAGACAACGCCCCTATCCATACAGCCCGGGTGACAAAACAGTGGATTAAGGACCAGAATGTCAACTTGCTCGAGTGGCCGCCATACTCCCCAGACATAAATATTATAGAAAACATTTGGGGACTTTTATCCAGGAGAGTGTATGAAGGGGGAAGACAATTTCAAGACTCGGCGACCCTGGTTGAAGCGATTAAAAAAGCCTGGTCAACTATTTCACTGAGTGAAATTGAAAAATATTACGATTCCTTATCAACTCGAATGTTTGAAATAATTAAGAATAAGGGTGGTCATACCAAATATTAAATAATGCAGAAATAGTGTCTTTTATTATTTGAGTTAGCAAGTGCCATGAAATATTGCTGTGAATAATTTTTTTTTATAGTTTTGTTGGTCAAACCTATTCACTTGAGCCAAAAAAAGTGTAGATTTTCAGTTATGTTTTTGAAAATATATTAAAAAAACAATTTAAAAACCGAACCCAAAAGAAAAAAAACGTTTGTATTTTATAAATAATTAATTGTTTCACTTAACAAAAATTATTTGGTTCAAATCCGAGTCCTCGTTATAAAGATATTAAGTTCTAAGTTTAAAAATTAAGTCAAACCTATTCAGTTGAGCGGCACTGTATTAACGAATCCTCAAAAATTAAATTTTCATGTTGGTAGAATAATTTGTAATGAATCAAAAGCTAAATAAAGTTTGATTCGAATCCTTATAAACTAAGCAACAATTTTTTTAAGCGCATGGGTCATTGTACTCTCCAATCTAAAGCTATATATAGAAGACGCACAAAGCTATGTATAGAAGATATACAAAGGAATTGCAGTTTCCAACACTATTAAAAAGTTGACTTCAAAAATAGGGCACCCTGTATAAAGCTGTATTGTTTTTCAATCTATTCTTATTAAAGAATATCATATTTGCCAGGGTGTGAATTAGAAAACTAAATGTTTTTGACCAGAAGTTTTCCAAGAATTTGAGTAAACAGAGGTAATGTTTCTTTTTATTAGAACTGTGGAATCGGGTATCTCAGTTAAAGTTTTGATGTTTTATCAGATGTTTTGCTTATATTGTGCTGCGTCATTTCCTTCCCCTGTTATTCTGTATCAGTGGCAAATCGAAGGTCTTCTACCCAAAGTGAACTTTCGACCCGGTATTAGAGGCGAAGCGTGTAGTGAGAGAAACTTTTGTCCCCGGCCAAAGGCAGCAAAAGCAGCAGCAGCCAGCAGCGGGCAGAGCTCTGCAGTAATTTCGATCAACCGCCGACCGAGTTGAATGCAGTCAGTAGGAAGGAAGAGAGTCCTTCAGTTGACATCCGCACAGCGGCAGTCAGCAGCATGAGCAACCCCACACAGATACACACAAACACACACACACACACACACACACACACAACAACATCGAAGAAGAAGAAGCAGTAGCAGCAGCTTTTCCTTCCCTTCTTCAATGTAGTTGAAAAACTGGAATTTTCATCCCTGTCGTCATTTTAATTTTATTATTATCAGTTGTTGGTGGGGGGATAAAATAGAAAATTTACAAAGTTTTCTGAAATTTTATTATTATTTGTGCGCTTTTTGGATTAGGAATGGAGAGATTGGTGGGGCATGTGCGTGCGCGTGGCTAGCGAAGCGCCCGTCCGACAGTCAGATGATAAAGACAACTACATACGGTATACATATACAATCTTTATATACTTAACATATGTGTGTGTGTGCCTGTGTGTATGTAACTAATGTGTGAGTGTGTACAATCTACGTGTTTGGGGCCTAGTAGCGCAAAAGTTATCGCTCTATTTGTGTGAAAAGAAATCATCATCAGCAGTGAATTAAAATGAAAATACGACAAAAAAAAAATCAACAACAACAACGAAAATAACAAGAACGTATTTTTGGCGTAAATATGGCCTCTTGCACGTTGCATTTGTCCCCCTCGTTGAAACCACTTGTTTGAAAAATTAAATGGCAAATGCGTGAAAAGGATCTTTTCGTAAAAGAAAGGCAGAAAGTTCAGCCCAGTCGGAAACCAACTTTTTGCAAAAAAAAAACTCCGTCTCAAACGTGAAGCAAAAACAAAAAAGGCCAAAAAGCACGAAATTCCCACAAAAAAAAAAATACAAATATCAAGTTTTTCATAGAGCACAACATCAGCAGCAAAACATGTTCTAAGCTAATTTTCGGATTTTCCAGATTGAAGTTTTCAGAAAAATAATTGACTACTTTTAGCTAATTTGTTGCTGCGCTGGGCCGCCTCAAGATTTGGCTTCATGTTCCTGCTGGCACATCCATCTCTACCCGATACCCTTGCGAATAGTTGTCATGTCGTAGAAAAATTTATATTATCAGTTATGACTATAAAGGTTTTTTTTCGCATTAAATTACGTCTAGGGGAATAAAGAATGATATTCCATATGGGAATGTTACTCAGAATATCAATTAGTCAACTTGTTACTTTGTTGAGCACGTAAATAGATGATGTAAGAAAGTGTAAACCCCTGGTAAGAGGCGCTAGCCACTATGAGAATCAAAACTGAATAATGATCCTGAGGGTTTCACGTTAGGTAAATTTTCTAATAAGAGTGCAATCTCAGATCAAGCACGAATATTATCTTCAAGCTTAGCAGCGGCTAGGCATAAGCACCTACGCCTACGACCACACCAGGTCTATGAGGGAAATTTTGTTCGAAGTTCATTGTTTTAATGTGTGTTTCTTTGTTTATTACTTTCGCCTTTGATTTTTATCAAAGTATCCCATTCCCAAAGAAAAAGGATTATATTTTCCTATTCGGTCAAGATTGTTCATGTTCAAGTAAAAACTCCATTAGTACATTTAAAATGATGACCCCGATTGATTGCAGCGACGCAATGTCTCGTGAAAATAGATGGACCCCTGCGAAAAGTGTACACAAATGAACCCGGACCTGTCAGTAGAAGAAAAAGCAAAAATCCCAAATTGCCAAAAATGAAAAAAAATTGCACTTGTATGTACTTATGTGGTTTTTTGTATGCGTTTACATCTGTGTGCTCTCATTTCTGTCGAACGACCGAAAACAGCAGATGAAGATGGACGACCGAGCAACCTTTTATTTACTTTTCTTCTTGTCGGCCAAGGGAAGATATGTATAGGGAACCGCCGACCTGAAATCTGAAACCTCTGAACAGATGTTCCAAAATTTCACCAAAGTATTCGAACATTGCACATGCTTTGTGTGTGAGTGTGTGCGACAATGCAAAGTGTGAAACAAGAGTCGTTTTTTGTTTTTTGTTTTTTTTTTTTTCTTTCGTTTCACATACTTATACCTGCCTGCCTTATTTTATTCCAGGTAAAATCGACATCGACGACAACGACAGCGGAATACCTAAAAGCAGCAACCAGCAACCAGCAGCAGCAGCAGCAACAGCAAAGCCATCGGCGGAACGCAGAATAAAGAAACAAGGAAACATTTGCCAAGCCAAGCAACAGCAACAGCAGCAGCAGCCAGCAACAAGAAAAACCACTTCAACAAAAGAGGATAACATATTGGAAGAGCTCACACATACACACACACATACTCTAACACTCCGCACACACACTTAAGAAAAAGTTGAAAGAGAGACCACCAGACATTGTTGCTGTGTGCGAGTGTGTGTGTGTGAGTGTGTGTGTGTGCATGTGCGTGTGCGTGTGTGTGTTGTACGTGCCCGGTTGAACGGTGGGAAAGTAAACCGACATCTTTTTTGTACGAGAGTTTTGCAATCAGAAACAACGACAACCAACCAGTCAGTCAGTCAGACAGACATAGTCAAGGCAGCCCTTTGATAACACGCACGCACAAGCGACGATCGCGCACCGAAAGAGAGAGGGCTCTACGGAGAGAGAGCGAGTGCGTCAAAGAGAGAGAGAGAGCCAGCCATCGACCGAGAGATCGGTCTCAATATTAAGCTGCATTTATTCAATATTTAAAGGTAAAAAAAAAAACCGAAAGCATCTCAAAATTTACGCTGTCTTGATTTAGATCTCAGTCTAATTTCTAGGATGTTTTTAATACCAGTTTCGTATCCTGGAAAATTTCCATATGATTGCGAGATTAAATTCCTATAGTTTTCGTTAAAATTTAGCATCAAGGGGCGGCTTCTATTTTGCGGAGAAGTAAATATCATCACCTGTTTACTTCTCAAAATACATATGTTTCATTTGATCTTAAAGTGTGTGACTGCGATTTAAATACAATTGAAAACGATTCAAAAATAGAACAAAAATAATTACAAAACACAATACTCCTCTGACCCTGAGTTAAATAAAATTTTTAATAATATGTTTTTTGTATATTTTGTTTCTTGCAGTTGTTTCGACTTCCAAATGAAAACGCTTGTTTTGAGTCCAGATGATTTGCAGAACTTTAACAAGTTCATTTATGATCCCAAATCGGCTGCCCACCTGGCGGCCAGTGCTGGGGCCATAGGAGCGGCGGCTGCAGCGGCAGCTGCTGTCCAACAGCAACCAGCGGGAGCAGTGCAATTGGTCACAGGAGGCGTGGGCGTTGCTGCTGGCGGTGTGGCCGGAGTCGGTGTAATGCCCACAGCGGTGTCCACAGCAGCAGCAACAACAACATCGGCAGCGACAGCAAATAATAATCTAATGGCATTACATTATTATTTAAAGCATCCCGGAGCCCCACAGCCACAAATGTTAGCCACCACAACAACAGCCTCACATCAGCAACAGCAGCTGCAGCACCATCATCATCATCATCATCAGCAGCAGCAACAGCAACTGTTAGCTCAATCCCAGACACAGCTGAAGCAATTGCAATTGAAACAGCCAACAATTCATCAGCATCAGCAGCATATAAGCTATCATCATCCTTACTATCAGCAGCAGCAGCAGACCATTCAGTTGGCCAGCAACTCGCATCTGCAGAAGACACAATCACAGGCGCAGCATCAGCAGCAGCAGCATCAGCAACAGCAGCAGCAATCGCATCATCATCTGCCCGTGCACGCTTTGAATCAGAATTCCAATTTCTCTGCGGCTAGTTCAAGTACTGGCGGCACCGCCTCAAGTCATGCCCCCACCTTGCAATCAAATGGTTCCAGTGTGTCGCCAAATATTATATCACGCGTAGCGCCACAAGTGGCGACACAATCGGCAAATCCCCACTCGACTAGCACGACCAGCAATACAACTAATATAGCTGCTGCAGCAAATGCCTTGCTAAGAGCAGCAAATCCTGCCACCTGCTCATCATCATCCTCATCGTCGAGCTCCTCGTCAGCCGCCTCCAGTTCATCAGCAACGTCCACGGGCAGCTCGGCTGGGTCATCGAACGCTTCCAGTTCCACGAACTGTGCCAAGAAACTAAAAACGGAGCCAGTCCTCTCGCAATACAATCAAACGGAGCGTCTGAATTTCGCCAACACTTACATTGTGTGGAGCGAGGAGCATTGGCGTCGGGTTATTTTCCATGATGAGCGTCGCTTTAATTTGGATGGTCCCGACGGTTTCTCCTATTACTTCCACGATCTTCGAAACTACGAGCGCACTCTGTCCCAGCGTCCGCGTGGCAATTCGGTCTACATTTACCTGGTTATCTGTGTGGGTGGTGCCTTGCATTTGGAGGTGACATCAGCCAAACAGCGACCCGAATCCTGCATTGAGGCCATACTGCGTGAGCGTCCCAATATCGTTAGCAAACTGGGCGGCAGCACAGAGTTTGTGCTCCAGGATCATAATTGGATGTCACACGCTCTGCCCACTGCCCAGGAACTGCTAAATGCCGAGGGTCTCAAGACCCAGAAATGGCCAACAATTGCCCATGACTTGAACATTATGGAAAATATCTGGGGCTGGCTTATACGCGAGGTATTCGATGGTGGACGCAAATTCTCACGCAAAGATGATTTGATATTTCGCATCAAGGAGGCGTGGTCGCGTCTACCGCTCGATTTGATAACGAATCTATATAGCACACTGCCAGAAAGGATCACAGAGTTGTACTATACACAAGGCGTCTATACGAATTGTTGACAACCGACCACCGCCTGGGCCTGGCAGTTATGCACAAGGATAATGTTCTAAGAAAATAAAGATCAACCCAATAGGAACACCAACAACAAAAACAACAACAACTGCAATCTGGGATGAAAGAGAGACAAAATCTTTATATACAATTTAACTTAACAATTTTTTGTGTATAGCTTTAAGATATGTGCAAAAGGAAGGAACGAAACGAAGACGCCAATGCTGGTGAGGATGATCCTAATTCCGACGGCGACAATGATGCGGCGTTGAGATAATGAAAAGGATATCATTTTCCTTTTTTTTTTTATTAGTTATTAAACCAATTTTGTAATTAGTGTTTTTATTATATACCCTGCCTAGCCTCCCTCCTATCCCCTATCCTCCACCTTCACCGCTTCTCTTTCCCTCTCCTCACTATGAATGTAAGCTTTAATTTTAGTGTTCCCCAACCCCCACCCCTTACTCCTACTACCTGCTTCTGTAAACCTCCCCATTCAATCCCCCAAATTAGTTACAACAAATTTCAGTTAATTGCAACTCTTTAACTCCTTTTGTTAATTGTTTTTAGTTATGCAAAAAAAAAAAAAAAATAAGAAATTATATTAATGAGAAAGGAAAGAAGGAAAAAATATGCGAACAAAATTAAGGCAAAGCAAGCAAACATAAAAAAACTTGTAACTGCGTGGGGGGGGGGGGGGGGAGTTGATATACTTATATAAACATTTATATATGTTAGTATCCCTAATCTCCTTCCTCCCCGCCAATAAATCCCTTACTTTGTAACTAAAGTATTATTTTAAGGCATAGTTTTTGTTGTAGCAAATTACATAAACTCACATTATATCAAAAAACAAAAAAGAGGAAAACGAAAGAAAAGCAAAAGAAAAAATGAGACAGAGAGGGAAAATCAATCCTATCATGTATGTAAAATTGTTTACGAACAGAAATTATAATTAAACTAATTATCAATGTAATTAATACATATTAATTAAACAACAAAACAAACTAAGAAACAACAACAACAAAAAGGCAACAAAATGGAAAGCAACAACAACTTTAGTGTTAATTTAAGATCAAAAAGAAATTCAAAACTAGAAATCATGCTGAAGAATTCATTCATAATCCTCCCGCTCGAACAAGTTTCCTATTCACAATATAGAACAAGAACAACAAGATGGCAGCTACTGGCGAGCTCCATGCCTCAAGCAAATTAACAAACTCTACCAATACTTAATATACATATACACACCAATATATGTATATATATATATATAATATATATATATGTATATATAGCATACGATGAGATGAACTGAAACTGAAATTGCAAACTAATCTAAAAAAGAACTCGCTAAATGACGAGAAAACTATCAAATCAAATAAACAAACCTACCATTACCATATACATAAATGAATATGAAACTCAAAATTCGGACGGATGAGAAGAATATTCGATGGAGAAGAAAACTAATGAAAAACCAATGTGATTTTCTTTTGTTTCGCTTCATGGGGAAAAACAAAATCAACCACAAACAAAACAAATCTTTATACATGCATATATACATACATACATATAGAAAACAAAACAAAGGGAATTACTATGATAAATTAATTAATAAAACAAACAACAACAAGAAACAAACAAATAAAACAAATACAAAAAAAAAAGAAAAGAAAAATGCAATTACCAATAAAAACTACCAGCAAATACGTAAAAAATTAACAAATAAATTTGTGTTTTCTTTCGCCTTTGAGAATCAGTTAAATTTTTTAAGCGTTTTTAATCTATCTAAATATGTTTGTCGTGAGTCAAGTTAAGGAGAATCCGCCCCAACTGATATTTATTGGACCTAGTAAGGCCTTACTTTTAAAATATTCTTGGTCTGTTTTCTATAAAGTCATAAGCTTGTGTAACAGATCCAAAAAATATGAAGCACAGTAGGAAAAGTTTGCATACGTTAGGATTTTTAGGTTATGTTAACCAAATGAAATAATTTACTTAATCGATCTATCTCGTCCTTATCCAGAGCTATGGCAAACAGTTTCTTATACAGTTGCTGGACGTATGTACCTGTAGAGAAGTAAAGATAAGTAAATCCAGCACTTCTTTCATATAAGAAACTAAATATCATCAAACCCATAATAGAACTTTAAAAAAAACTTATTAGAGCTTGAACAGATTGGACAATGGATACGAGTTCCACATGAAAGCGCATTTACAATGATAGTGATTTTTAACAAATTCACATCATAAAAGTCGATCCTTTTGGCAATTATAAACTGAAACTCTTAAGTTGGTTTTCTTTAAAGGTGATAAAAAATTTTATTTTAAAAAATGTGCGTTATAAAAAGACTTTGTATATAATACTTGTTCAATATTGGATATAAAAATTCAAGTGTAGATAAATATTTAGTTAAAATAGATTGCTATTGGCACGGCTAAAATCGCGGTTGTAGGCACTTACTATAAGGTCCATTTAAGAATCAATATTATCGTTTAAAGATTGGTAAAATATTCAATATTTTAGTTTTGCATTTCCTTAAGGGAGTTTTTGAATAATTATATCAGTAATAGGAATAATGTAGAAGCGTAGCTACCGGAATATTTGTTTTTTATCATGCAACCTCAGGGTTGGGATTGTAGTCCTGTAAAATCTAGTCTTATTTTGTGCATTTTTTTTTTTTTTGTTTTTGTTGTCAAAATACTGTTTGATCATATATTTACGAAATTACGCTTCTCACACAGGCTGGACTGCAAAAGGGCATATCCTGCTTGACACAGAAGCGACCTCCGATAAGTGACTTGGAGCAGTCTCTACCAGCACACATAAAGCACGGTCCATGCCAGTGTATATCGCCCCAGGCCACACCCTGATCGGAGGGTCCAATGGGCAATTGGCAGCGTTTGCAATTGACAGCAAAGAATTTGTCATAGCACTGGAGACACAGAGGCATATTGGACTTCTCGTCGGGAATATATTGCTGGCCGGCCAGCGGTTCATCGCATTGGTAGCAGCAGAAGTGCTTGATGTGGAAAGTTGATCCCTCAGCGGCAGTGTACTCCTTGGTGAAGATCAATTCATCGCATGCCTTGCAGCGGGGAATTTTCAATTTGATGGCCAAATCGCGGCCACAATATACTTGGCCATGGTGGAAGAAGTAAACCAAATCAGCCAAAAGCTCGCGACATGTGTGACACTTGAAGCAGGCCGGATGCCAAGCAATCTCTTTGCCGGCACGTTCCGCCTTAACTGCCACTTCGCCAAAATGAATGGGTAAATTGCAGTCTCGGCAAGTGACCGGTGGCGGTGGTGGTGGCATTGCCATGGAAGTGGAGTTGGGCTGTAACTGCAACTGCTGTTGGAATTGCTCGGCAAGGCCCTGACAATTGGGATACATGTTCATGTCCTCAATGCCTGGAATGGTAGAGAATTTTCCTTGCGCCGCATTAAGTTCCGGCGTTGAAGGTTTGGAGTGGAAACCGGAATCATTACTTAGGGAGGCAGGGAGATCACCATATGGCTTGCCGTATGCAATATCTGCAGCTGTTCCAGCCGCTGCCATGTTAGCGAATACCTTCTCAATATCCTCCAGCAGTTGCTCGTCATTGAGCAGCCAATTGTTGATATCCTTCAGGGGTTTCAATAGCTGGCACTGATCGTGCTGAATTCTCTTGTCCTCCAGCGCCCCAAATAGTTGATCATAGTAGGGTCTGTTGGCCACCGCTGAGTGTAGCATATGCTTATCCACACCGACATCCTGCAACTGGTTCCTAGTGACGGGTGTTAGTCCTGGCAACTGATTTAGATTATTGATATCAGCTGGTTTGCTGGCCAAGATAAGGGTTGGCTGTGGATGGCCGGAACGTGCCGCTTGCAATGCTTGTTTCAGGGGTTCCGCCTGTACGATTTGGGCAAACACTGGATCTCTTTCATAGTCTATGTGAGCCGGCAAACCGCAATCGTAAATTATGGTAGATACATTACCAAATTTCACACGTCGCATTGGTGTGTCCTGGCGCATTTGGGAGCCAAATCGGGCCTGAACTGGATTTTTAAGGGGCAAGGGCGAGTTGAAGGGAGTGGCTGGTGAAGATTTGATTGGAGTCACGGACTGCGGCTGCTGGGGACAAATGGAATTGATCTCAGCTCGAAATTGTGGGTTCATGTTAAACTCCTTGCGGAATTCAGCAATGGGCCCCAATTTGGGATCTCTGGAAATGTTATAGTTCTTGTTCTGCAACGAAATTAAATAAAATAACTGGGTAATTGCCTTATTCTTATTGTAATTTTTACCTGGAGTGTGGCCAACACCTTATCATAGATGACACCATGGGTGACCAAACTTCTTAGAGCCGGTTGACTTATGCCCAGAAGTTTCTCTTTCGTCTCGGCACGAAGGCCACCAAACTGTTCCACTGAATCAGTCAACGGCTCGGAGAACGCCACCAACAGCTTGGGTTGAGCATTGGCTGGAGCTTCTATAGCCTGGGCCACTTTAGCATTAGACAGCACATCACTTAGGGTCGGATCATTAATGGGGGCAACGCCTAGTGTTTGCCAAGTTTTTTCCATGGGAGCAGAAGCCGGAATTTGCTCGACTTGACCATGCATAAGGCGATTGCCCACCCGCACAACAATACCCTGACCTACACATTGTTCTCGCAACTTCTGGACATATTGCTGCAACTGCTGCGCCTCTGTCTCAGTTAGGCTGTCACATAGAGTGGCGTCCAGATCATGGGCAGGCACTTGGAATTGCAGTTGCTGCTTTCTTCTATTAGCAGCATCACTGCCAGCCACAGGAATTTGCGAGGCACCCAGCTTTTCCATATAATCCGTGACCACATCTGGCGAAGCATTCGGTGGCACCCACTCCAATTGAACTGGCTGGCTGGCTAAGGCTTTGATTTTCATATAAGCCGGTTTGGCACGTATTTGACCCAAAATCTCAAACTGTGCCCAACCCGAGGCTTCATCGTCGGGGCACATGTGCTGATCCTTGCGGCATTTGCAATTCCTGCACACCTTCCGCCAGAAATGCAAATCTAGACCTGGGCATTTCTCCAGGCATTCGGTACAAGGAGCTCCCGCACCAGATTCATGTCCCAGTTTGGATTTTTTCAGTTGCTCGCGACGTTTTTCCAATTGTGAGAGCCATTCTGGGGCCAAAGGTGTTTCCACACAAGAGTTGGAGTTGTTGTTGGACGCCATGGCTAGTGATTCATATCAGCAAGAGTTATGGGAATGAACAAAACTCCACTGGTAGTAAGCCGGTCAACAGCTTTGTGACTGCAATGATTCACGTTTCAAGTAGAGGGTGGGTTTCCCCCAATAGCTAATAAAACTTGAACTCTTAAAAATCTGTGAAATACAAAATAATGAAATCACTTCAAAGGAATAAGCTAAACAATGAAGTGTTGGGCAATTCTTCAAAGACGCTACATTGACAGTTTCGGAAATCGTTGCAACCCTGCAATATCAGCTGTTTTTTGTTTTGCTGGTCAAGCAATACGATGGCAACTTTGAACATGAACTCTGCCGCCAACCCGGAGCAACTGGACTTGGTCGGACTATACGCGGAGCTCGTCGTAGGTGCTGGCCAACGCAACAATCATGCCAACAATATTCATTTGACCGTCAAAGAGAAGCGCACTGCATCGATTGACATACTGGATGCCCATATCTTATGTCATATTTCTCAACAACCAAAAGAGCAACAGAAACTTCTATTTAAATTGATTTAATTTGATCACTTCTCAGTCTGAACTTTGCCGCCTTTTTCGATAATCTTGCCAAGATCCTTGAGCGATACTTCGCCTGTTCCACGCTCTAACGGTTGCGGTTGATTTGGACCAGGTTTCCAGCCGACAAAATAAATTATTTGAAAAGTAGCAGGTACACCGTTTTCATTGGCCTTGGCATAGAGCTCCTTATAGATTGCGCTGGCCGCCAGCATAGTCTCTCGACTCAGATGAGCCGGTCGATTGAAGGCAGCATTATTTTCGGCCATACCTTTGAGATCCCACATCAGTTCAAACATTGTGGGATAACCGATAACCATCTCATCTGTATCTATGGTTAGCATGGTAAAGCCAGCTCGATTTAGCAAAGACCCAATATCTCGGATTTGGGTAAAGGGCGAAATGTGCGGCGATATGCCTCCTTTGCGCTCCAACTCGGCAAGTTGCAGGGAGGAGCGTAGTTCATATAAAGTATCGCCGCCAAATAGGGATGCAATGAAGACGCCATCGGGTTTCAGGCAACGCTTAATTTTGGCAAAACAGCCTGGCAAGTCGTTTACCCAGTGCAAGCTGAGGCTGGATATGACCAAGTCTAAAGAGTTTTCCTCGAACTAAACGAAAATTAGCAGAAAATAAGCGAAAAGTCCATCACGATTTTCTTTGCCATTGTCTTTACCCACATCCAAATCTTCCTCATCCTTGACTAGTTTCACCATTTTAAGTCCAGGTGTGCCCTGCGCTTGCTCCAGCATTGTGGGACTAGTGTCCGTTAATGTCAAATGTTGCACGCATTCGGCTAGAATGTGCCTGGAAAGGTAGCCACGATTGCATCCTATATCAGCTGCTGCTGCAAATTCGCGCTTTATGTCGAAAATACGATCAGCTAGACGGAATCCAATTTCCTCTTTTAGGTAATCATAGAGGGCCACTTCAGAGCTAAAAATATATAAAATTAGATAGAATGTCACAGAGCTTCCAGTTTAATTTATATTTTCATAATATATTCACCTGAGAGCAGCCCGTTCCTTTTGCAACCGCTTTGCGTTTCTATCAAAAATAAGCTGATGTGAAGGCTGCACTCCCAAGCAGCGCAAACGAAGCGTGGCCTTGCCTGCTGTCAGCAGGGGCCGGCCTTTTGTTATAATCATTTAGAAATTCTACAAAATTGCGAATATTATAATTAAGTGCCGTATTGTTATTTAATTTGTCCAAACAAACTTTTAGTGTTGGAATATTCGACAATGGAAAGTTATTTAAAAAATGAGTCTTGGTAAACGTCTAATTTTTGACGTTTAGTGTAATTTATTTAAAAGGTGACTACTGAAAAAATTAAAGAATTTGAGTCTAAAATAAAGAGAAAGAGCAAATTACAAAAAAAAAAAAAAAAAAAACGAATAAGATGTCAAATTTAATATTCTTTTTGGTTTCTAAATAACAAAAGAGTAGTAACAGTTATTTAAATATCGATCCGTCTTAAATGGTGCTTTAACATTGTGAGCACATCTCTAACGCGGTAATTTATATTGTATTTAAATTATACAGATTAAGCCTTAAATCGTACAAAACAATAAACACATTTCAGCGGCACGTGTTCGCTAATAATTTAGACAGGTATTTTCAAGAAACCATAAGTTTACTTCTGTACACACATATTGGGTGGGAGCAAAAAACAAAAAAACGCGGTTTAGCATTCACCAATATCGAATTTAAAAAAATTTCACCATGAAATTTCTTATGTATCTACATAGCTATATCTTAGTTGTTTAAAGATTCCAGAAAGAGTTTTGATTGCCTTAGTAAAAACAAAATATATATTTCTAAAAAACGGTTACTTATAGACTAAACATATTTAAATACGGGTCATTTTAAAACGAAGCGGCCCTTCTGGGGCATACATAAAGGTCACTGCATAATCCAATGGTTTGTGATTATATTCCAATTTGTAGTTTCGCAACAATTTGGCTAAGAGAATTTGCATTTCCAGGTCAGCAAATCGTCGCCCCAAGCACATGCGAGCTCCGTAGCCGTAGGGAAGAGAGGCAAATGGATGCAATTTGCCAGGATCTTGATCACCACCATGTTGTGGCTTCAGCCAGCGCTCAGGCCTGAATGTGGCTGCATCTGTTACATACTCTTCCATGTTGCCAGTGACAATGGTAGGGAAGACTGCCTGAATTCCCTTGGGAACTTGATAACCACATATCACGCTGTCCTCCTGCAAGGTACGACCGTTGCCGATCACTGTGCTATACATGCGGAAAACCTCCTTGATGAAAGCCTTTAGATAATGCATTTGGTCTAGCAAGGGAATGGTGAGAGGTGTTTTCTCATCTGGCAGCAAACGTTTCAGTTCTTGATGTACTTTCTCCTGCTCTACGGGACGGGTGGCCAATTGATAAAGCATCGAACAAACAGCCATGGAAATCTATAAACGGAAACTGCTTAGTAGTTGTCTTACTTATGGGCTTAAGATCTTACAGTGTCTATGCCGACTAAAATCAAATCGAGAGCCATTATTGTGGCTATTTTCTCGTCCTTTTCGGACATGATCACCTTCTCCACCAACGATGGTTCGCCAACACGCTGGCTGGAGTCTTCATTTCTCAAACGGTGTGTGGCACTATCGATGTACTTCATGCAAACCCTGCAATGAATAAGATTCATAAAAAATGGCTAATCAGAATTAGCAACTTAATTGAAATTTACCCCACAAAGAAATCCATGTTCTTGACATAACGTGTCCAGATGGGCGTCGGAAAGTAACGCCAAAACGGAGCTTTCAACTCTAATGTGGCAACATTCCGCAACGCAAATTTGGCAGCATCAATAATTTGTTGCGGCTCCGAATCCGGCCTAAGATTAGGCTCCAAACAACCCAGTCGCGTGTCCAATGCCACACGGCCAATGCCTGAAGAAGAAGCCATTAGAAATTACGAAATTTGAAATGATTGATTAGAATCTAATAACTCACATTCCAAAGACCATTTGTGTATTTCATTATCGAAATCTTCGGGCAATTCTTGCTTCTCATCCAACAGCTGCTCACAACGAGTAAGGAAATCCTCGGTAATGACCTCCAATGGTTGTAAATAACGTCGGACCGTCGATAGCTGCAGCACAGGTTTCTGTACACGTGAGCGGAACTGGCGCCAAGGTTCACCATGACTGCGCGAAAAGTATTTCAATACGGATATCCATGTCTATATTAGTTGTTGCCACTTACACTCCCACAACACCGCCCAGCTCGCCAAAGAAATCCTTGCGCACCTCGCTCTTGTACTTCACCAGACTGGGCATCGATGGTCGGAAAGGTGTGGGGCCTTCACTGCGATAGCACTGAAAATTTGTGATATGGTAATTACAGTAATTTGTTGTGTCGTGAATGCAGTCAACGAAGCGTTAAGGCTAGAGGCTTTGCTTACCTTTTCAATTTCATCGGCATCGTAGATAAACAAAAGATCTGGGCGACCAATTAGCCCACTGAAACGCACAATTCTGCCATAACGCTCATGGAGTAGAGATGAAATCTTGGCCACATCCGATATGGTATATTGTCCAATGATTGGCATCAATCTGGCCCACAAAAAAAGGAAGAGTAAAAGTTCACTTAAATGCCACAGCAGAAACGAGGAGGGGAAAAAAATGTGCAAAAATATTGTTGTTTTGTTTAATCTGCATCGAAAAGTCACACCACATGTCTAAATAGATGACCTTGAATATTGTCAGCTAATTGAACGCTAATCAACAAGATGACGTGCCACAAATGGCTTTCGTTTTGGTCATCGATCATGGCAGAAGGGAAAGGTTGAAGGGAAACCGAAATGTCTATGATTATCAAAACTAATAGGAGGAGGTGTAAATTTGCGATTAAAATTATAAATGGATAACAAGAATTAGTTTACGATTTAGGAAATGTTATAAACGAGAATCAACAGAAACCAGTTTCGTTTTTTCGAATCTTCAATTGAGCATCCAAGCATAAGTGGGTCAAGTGAAGATGTCTCGAGGGAATTTGCCAAGTATGCTGCCTAAGTCTTTTGTTTACTCACCGCCAGGTGTTACCCAAGATGGGCAAGGGCTTTGGTCCTGGTATTTCATTGTAGGGTAATGCGTTTTGCCACTCCCTAGTGTTTGACACACCCTCCCCCTCGGCACCTAACAGATGTGGACAAGCTGTGGCTGCTTCTGTTGAATTTTCGCGTCGAATTGTCGACACTTTTCGCCTCAGGTTAATGCTGCTGATGCTGGAGGTTGAGGAGGTTGTGGCCTGCCAAACCTTTGATGGAAGTTTGTTCATTTCGTTTTGAAATTACAAAAGCCAAAACTGATTAAAATTCAAATCAGATTTCACTGCTTTTCGATTTCCAATTGTCTTGATGTTTTCTTTGAAGAGAGCAAAAGAAATGGAGAGCGCGCACTACAGCGAGACTTTTAATGACTGCATTAAAAAAAGACAATGCGAAGCAAAAATTATAAACCGGCCACTGCTTGACCCAAAAATTCAAGTCCACACTCTG
Organism: Drosophila nebulosa; assembly: GCA_024703675.1. Classification (NCBI taxonomy): domain Eukaryota; kingdom Metazoa; phylum Arthropoda; class Insecta; order Diptera; family Drosophilidae; genus Drosophila; species Drosophila nebulosa. The sequence goes on along the minus strand of CM045725.1, from coordinate 5,434,149 downwards.
CGACTGCCTGATGGAAACTAGCTGGAGCTTAAGTTTTAAACGCTGGGGATTGGAGCCAAGCCAAGTGGGTTCAAGCTTTCAAATGAGCTTGTAAAACTAGCTCATAAAAGCTTCTTGTTTACTCTTGTCAAATAAAAAACTCATAAAACACTGACATCCTCCATGAACATTGGTTAAACACAACGACCAATTGAAATTTATATTCAAATTTTCCCATTTACTCAAGCATCACTTGGCAATGGGAAAAAAGAGCTACCCAAATCCCAAGACATTATCGATATCAGTGTCATGACAAACGAATTAATGAGCTTTAGAATCCTTAGGACTCGATAAAAAGTTTTTGAAAATAGAACACAGTGGCTTACACAGATAAAGAAAAAACATCTTAAAACTCAAACATTGCTACAAGAACTTGAGGAAAAGACAAAAACAATTGGTAATAACTTATACTCGGCCTAAAAGTTTTTTCTGGTTAAATAAGTTGTTTAAAAGTGTTTCTTTATTCTTTCAGTTCTGAAAGATACTTTCAATTTAGAGCGAATTCAAGTTTCACAACTTCGTCTTAATAAAGGGAGCAAATTCAAGTTTCCCACCAATGCTAGAGGTGGGGCAAACTGCACTCAGTAAACAGGGAATTGCAGTTGTGTCGATATACCGATAGTTTATGTCAGTGAGTAACAGTGATGTCATTTTTGCCTTTTTCTGTCAGATCTAACCATTGCACAAGGCCGATTGCGGTAAAAATTTAAAAACAATTGGAACTCGAATGGAAGTTCATAAACAAAAAGTTCAATGTGTGGCAGTAGAGTTTTTAATTCATAGCGAACGAATTGTTGGTAACAAGGCAAGCCATGGGTTCGATTCTCTCTTGAAAAGAGAGAAGACAAAAATTTATCTAGCCTTTTTTTTGTTTAAAAATTACATCTCTGGTGAGGAAACCCATGTAAACATACAAAACAAACAAATCTTCAAATCGTTTACCAACACTACGCCAGTTGTGAATTACCTGCAATTAAGATTAAGAAGGTATTTGTATGCACTGAATAATCAAAGCGTATAAAAGTTGCCCATAATTATGGTTTAAGTTGCAACTAAAGTGCATAGAAGACATATACGAACGGCAGTAAGAACAATTAATGTTACATGAATCTTTAATTTTCTTCTATGCAAAATTAATGCAATTTTGCTGCAACTTGCAACGGGACTACACATACACACACACAGACGTACAGAAAAAATAGGTGAAAACTGCCTACCCACTGAAAAGTGAAAGTGCAGCAGCAGGACCGATGTACAAAAAAGAAGGGCGAGATGTGGAGATTGGAGACCATGACCGTTGAATCGGAATGAAAATTGAAATAAACCGAAAGTGAATGAATAATTTAAATCAAAATATAAATAAAGAAATTTACCGGTTTCAATTAATCGGTGGTTGTTTTGTGCCCTCTCTCGCTCTCTCTTGTTTAATAAGTGAGTGTGTGTATATGTGAGAAAGAGAGTTGAAGCCATGTGTATGTGTGTGTGTATGTGTGGGCTGCAATTTAATTAAATACAAAAAAGGAAGTGAGATTAAAAAGGGGTTAACTGTCATCCCTATTGCTTGATTGTATTCCTTTTTTACTTCAGCTGCTCCAAGCAAAATCACAAAAAAAAAAATTTAACCGAATTCCTGCTTCGGCATCATGACCGATAAATACGATGGCAATGGCGACTTCTCAACTTATGCACCAATTGAGGACCAGGATCAGGACTATAAGCCACGAAAACCTGGTGGACCACACAATGGCGACAGCTCTGGACATGATCATCATGGCGGTGGCGGAGTAGGAGCTGATGCAATTAATGCTCAAATAAATGAAAAGGCCAATGAGTACGTAAGAGATTGCATGGCCGAAAGGAATCGCATGGATCGCAAGTTTCCCATTGCGGAAAAGCTCATTGAGGGCGGTGAGTCAATTCATTTGTCTCTTTTTTTTTTCCATGTTGACCCAATCTTTCATTCTTTGCAGAGATTGAGAAAGTTCAGACCACCGGAAAGATACCATCGAGGGACCAAAAATATGCCGATATTTATCGAGAGAAACCTTTGCGTATTTCTCAGCGTGTCCTAGTGCCCATACGAGAGCATCCGAAATTCAATTTCGTGGGAAAGTTACTTGGGCCAAAGGGTAACTCCTTGAGGCGTCTGCAAGAGGAGACCCTGTGCAAGATGACCGTATTGGGTCGCAACTCCATGCGGGATCGCATCAAAGAGGAGGAACTACGTAGCTCCAAGGATCCCAAATATGCTCATTTGAACAGTGACCTTCATGTTGAGATATCGACAATAGCGCCGCCTGCCGAGGCGTACGCTCGCATTGCCTATGCCATGGCGGAGTTGAGGAAATATCTTATACCCGATAGCAACGACATTATACGCCAGGAGCAGCTACGTGAGCTTATGGACAGCACTACCCTTAACGACAATGAAGGCAAACAGGCATATAAGAAAGTGCAACATATGTCCGGGATTGGAGGTACCGTTAGTGGCTTGGGTGGCGTGGCCGGGTCCGGAGCTGGTACAGGAAGTGGTTCCAAAAATTCCACTCATCACAGTTATAGGTAAATGCCACGAGAATCCCCATTTGTCGAGCTTCTAACTTACAACTTGATTTGGTTTTATTGCAGGGCTAATCAACCGACATCGTTTAGTAAAAATGTCCTGGCACCCAAGCAAAAGGTCATGTCTATACTGGAAAAGGCTCGAACAGCCATGGACGAGACATATGGGTGGGTTAATTATACTAAACGAACTATCTATCAAACATTTTATTTCATTTCCATTCACTTTGCAGGCGCGGCGGCTACGATGATGGTATGGCCTATGATCCGCATCAATCCTACGATGGCTATTCCTATGCAGCGGCTCATGGCCATGGTCCACCCTCTGGCATTTTGGGCGGAGTTGGTAACATAGCATCTCAAGGCGGTAGTCTGGGACGTCACTATGAAACAGCCGAATATGATCCAGATTATGGCCGTCGGGAATATTACCAACATTCACCCAACTATGCAACTGCTGGCCTTGGCTCACAATCGAATCCAAATGGATCAGGCGGTGCTGTTGGTGTGGGCAATGCCTCTGGCCTCAATCCCAATCACAATCGCACTCACGCTAATAGGTGAAACTTGCTGGAGACCAGCAACAATGCCAACGAAGGTCGTGGCCCAACACACAAAGCAAACGAAAGCCACTACCACAATGGCAGTAGCAAGATCAATAACACCAATCACATCCATCAAGCCAATGGCAATTACAAGGTAAGAGTGAAACCTTTTTGTCACTTGTTTTATCATTTGTTTAGCAAATTGACCCATGACCTAGACACCAAATAATGTAAAATAAGACGATAGATGGAAATTAAAGAGAAGTTACACTAGATAGGTTGTTGACTGATTGTTGACTGTTGTTGACTGATTAGGGAACAAATCTACATCAGAAAGAACTCAAGGACGTAGCTAGGATCTTATTAAGGAAGGTCATTATTAAAACATTTGCTTTCAGTTTAAAAAGTCCAGAGTCTGCAACAAAATAACAAAATTATAAATTTAAATGTATCCCTTTTTATTTGAAAATTCAATTTAGAAATTTTTTTTAAATCTTTAAAATTTGTGTTTTTATTAATTAAAGTAAAACCAGTAATAGTCTTTTTTAGGTAGGCTTCCCGTTTAGACATTAATTTTCATTTAAATAAACATTAATTATATTCAAATTCAAATTTTATTTACCCAACAGCAAAATCCACAACAAGAACAAGAACATCTACAACCACAACAACAACAAAAACAAATTCTCCCACCGCAGCAGCTATCAACCACCCACAATTACAATAATAAATGCAACAACAACAACAACAACTCTAATGATATGACCATGACAACATTTTCAATATCTTCGTATACAATCAACCAAATTGAAAGACAAAATAACAACAACAGCAGCAGCAGCAGCAACAACAATAATCACACATTAGCCAGTAAAAACAATAATAACAACAACAACAACAACACAACTGCTACAGTGCCCAATATGCTGTTAGTAAGGTATTGACCAAATCTAAAACCCAACAATCTCTAAGCCCTTCATCATCTCTCCCCCTGCCACACACACACACGCATACACACGCTTTCATCTTCAAGGCATCGTTAAATGTAACTAAATATGGCTAAAATTTAAACCAATCGAAAATGTAGATCAAAAATTACTCCAAATATGCAGTATAAGAATTGTATAAGACCTAAAAAGATTTTGAACAGAACAGGAGGAACAGCTAAGAAAAATTTGAAACAAAAAAACATATTTCTAGCTCTGAATCTTAGTTATTGCAGTCCTAGTTATTTTCATAATAATTCAAAATTCATTAACATGCGATAAAGTTTGTATTTTGAACTGTCAAATAGCAAATGTTATAAAAAATAATCATAAGGTCTTAAACAACGTCTTATACTCTGCTATTTCATGTCTAAAAACTAAACAAAAACATAATTAATTAACTACTATATTGATCAGCTATTATACTCCATACTAAAACTTGCACACACACACACACACACACAAAAACACTTCTATATACACTAACTCTAACTCACACTAACTCACTCACTCACAGATTGACATATTCTTCTTCTAAACAAAACATTCTTTTACAGACCTGCTAATCCTTCGCTTCATATTGGTACTACATTTCCGTTCTTGCCAGTGCAGTTTTTCTGATACAACTAAAACGTAAATTAAAACATCAACAACAACAACAACAACATCTACAACAAGAACAGCGACAAGAACAACATCACAAATACTTTACATAGGAAAAGAATAAATGGGAAGCATATTTACACATAACAATGTACATATATATACATAGATATATATATATATATATATACATATATACACTCTTATACATATATATACATATTAAATGGAGTGCAAGAAGATGAGAAGCTGGATGAGAGAGGAAGATGATCTACAAAACAAAAATTGAAACTTTTACTTTTGCGTTGGCCCAGGATATGGACAGACGTCGACAGCAGCAACCATTGTGTCAAGAGGATATATAGTCCGATTTTATATCTATATATATACATATATTTACACATAAAAACAAACAAACAAAACAAAACAAAACAAAAAACATCTTTAAGATATTCTCAAAGAGCCTGAATAATTGAACAACAAATTATCTAAATCTAGACAAAAGACCTACACAACATACAACAAAACAAAAAAAAAAAAACAAAACAAAAAAAACGTTAATAGATAAACTCCCAACTTAAAGTTGAGAACGAGATATTTTCAAATATACCTATAACATAAATAAATTTAATAAATATTTAACAACTGACATCAAACAGTAGACAAGGATAACGTTAAGGAATAACAAGAGGCGAGCAGTGGAGAAGAGCGGCGCAGAGGAGAGGAGAGTCAGAATGAATCTATGAGATTTACTTAAACCAACCAACTAAATGATGATTGGGCACATTTCAAAACATAATTTTATTTATATATGCATATATATTGAATGGTAAACATATACAAAATATAATATTTACACGCAAAAACCTAAAGAGAATAATTATAACATATAAAAATATAATATTAAGCCTAATGCTTATGTTGAATAAACAAACAAAACGAACAAAAATTAAACAAACTCAACACAACAAGAACAACTAACAAATTTAAAAGCAAACCAATTAAAACTATCTAATACTCAAAAACACTTTAAACAAATAATAACTGATTGAAGCAACAACAAACAAATATATTATAAATACATCATAAATATTTACATATAAACAAAATCTTAAATATAAATACATATATTCATATATGTATTCATGTATATGTTTATGCAATGTTTATTATGAATTAATGCCCAACAAAATTGTGGATATTGCTGCAAATGATTACTTTATCGACAAAAAACAAAAAAACAAAAAGCATAATAAACAATAATAATTTCTAATACGAAATCAAGCAAAATGAAAAAAACTAACAATAACAAATGATAATACTCACAATTCAGAAACAGAATCTATAATAGGCATAAGCCCAATATATAATGTACTTATTCGATTTGAAAATAATATTAACACTTTAATTCAATATGCCAAAATAATTATTCGATCCAAAAGTCAACAAGCTCAAATTAACTTTACTTTAACCACCCCGCTTCCCCCCAGATTGAATCTATTAACTTTATATATTATATACATATACTATTTGATTTTTGTAATGAACGATTGAAGGATATTCTATATATAGAGATTTAGTTTGTAAAAGGAGTGCCAAATGTTTTGAATGTTATCTAAAAGATAATTTTATGCCTAATTATATTTAATTTTTTATTTCTGATGTTTGATCAAGTGAAGTGAGAGGGAGCACTTAATATAAACTACTACTAAATAATATTTTTGTCCAGAAAGAAAAATGAATACAAAACAAAAAAAGTGAACGAACAATTGTTGCATTAAAAGGCAAAACTTAAGAAAGAAACAAACATTTACTTAAATACCTTGTGAACGTTGAATTGTTGAAAACAATTAAAAGCGAGTTTTTAAAACAAATTACAAAATAATAAACAAAAACAAAAGCAAAAGCAAACAACAAAACCCAAACACACCCAAAATTAATAAATTAAAAAAAAAAAAAACTGAACTATTGTATTAATTATTGTTATTAAACCGAATACAATTTATGAATAAACAACAGTATAAAATTAAATTAAAGAACAAAAACAAAACAAAATGTCCCCGCCCTAAACAACAATAAATAAAAAAAAAAACAAAACGAACAAACTTAATAAATCAACTAAATATATATATATATATACTTACAACAAAAGAAACAAATTAAAAGAAATAAAATATATTGCGATTGAGATATTCTCATTAATTATATTATATGTAAAATTAAATAACAAAATATGATAAAAATAAATCAAGATATTACAAAAAATGTATATAATTAAAGCTCTACTTTTTGGTACAAAAATTCGTTAAGATTTCCCGACTCCCAGGAGAAAATATGTTTGCTGGAAATATAATGCCAAAGTATTACATTTCTATTCAACTTTATACTTTATGCAAAATATTATTCAGTTGTGTATTTTAATGTACTCTTGCATACCTCTCATTTTGTAGTAACTAACCCATTGAAACCCGAGAGGGAATACCTGCATCTACGTGGATTTCGTGAATTCTTCCTTGGTCTATAACAAAACTATTTATTGCTATTAACCTTTTAAGGTCTCTCTAGTTTCATTAAATACAATGATTCATATTCATTTGGATGGTCTTATTTGAATGAATGGTTGAAAGATAGGGCGGCTAATGAAACTAGTGAGATAGACATATGGAGATAGTACTTATCGTTAATTGTTTCGTGCAACAAAGTATTACTTATTGCAATCGATTAGATTTGTTTTACTCCGCCAGACAAGTCTATAATATTAATTAGTTGCCGTGTCTTTATCCTAGTCAAAGACTAGGCTACTTTACAGAACTTATGCTTATTGTATTTATTAAATATTATTATTATTTTTGTTAAGCATAGGATGTAGTGTTAGTGTAAAACTATCAACCTTACTATTTTTACAAGCACGGGCAACTAAAGCCATCGGCTTAGACAAAAACAACATCCATTTAAGCCCAGATTTTCGTTCGACAATTTATTTACCAAGGACTGCATATATTAAAAAATAATTTCTACATTTTTTGATACATTGGACCAGATCCTTTAGTTTTGTGGCAAGTTGAAAATTTATGTAAAATATATTTTTATGTTGAATTTTGTTGTTTTAAAATTTGTCAGCCCTTTGGTAGGCAACGTTTTTTGTAGTTTAGAAATTAAATAAGATGCAAAAAAATATTGCATACTTTGCAGCATACATGAAAAGTATTACTATGGGCAAGGAGTCGAATTTTTGTTGACATAAATGAATAATATATTTGATATCCTTTTTGTTTTACCACTTTTTAAAGATTTAAAATTTCTACCATATATAAAATACCATTTATTTTTAAATGACTTGCCCTAGTAACTTTCCTTTTTTACTTGACTTTACTTTATTGGGTTAACAAAAATATATGATTATATGTTCGTATGAGTTTTGTCTTTTTATGTCGTCTAATTTAATAGAATCGTTTGCATACTTTTAGGCCTCCTTTTTTTCATTATTCGAGACCTGTTTTCAGCAATTGATATTATCAATATGTAGAAAGCAATTAAAATATGATAAAAGATCAATTAAAAGATAAAAGATGATGCATATATCAATAACAGGACAACAGATAATTAGAGATCAATCATTAGCAACTGATTGAGATTCATTGCCCAGAGACCCAGTCCAGACAAGAGGATATCTCTGCTCTTCTCTACGATTGTCAAAACTTCCTCTGGGAAGTTTTCAAAAGTTAAGGGTCAAGAGAATATTTTTTTTATCAATATTTTTTTAAAGTAGAGACTCAAAAACTCTTCAAACTTCTTAAGAAACTGATCAATTATAGTGATGGTGAGGGGAGTGCCATAAATTTATGCGAATTTATCCAAAAAAGTCGGATTTCTAGCAACCACCAATTGAGTTAACCCAATAATGGGGAGCAGCTGCGTCCAGCCTGCCCAGTTTGTTAACCCTCTGACGAGTTATTCGCTTAATAATAGGGGAAAAGGGGTTTTTAGAATTTGTAGATATTTCTATTTATTTTCTATATGCTATGTTTTTATTGCTTTACAATAATTGACTAGAGTAAACAACTTAGTTAATTAACTTGTCCCTTAAATTCTAAGCCCTCGTTTTTTTGGTTGCAATGAGATCGCTGACTAGAAAGCTTTTGGTTACACTCTCTTTACGAATCGTATTTGGAGTCCACAACGTTTCACGCCTGGAGGAGACCATCGCTCTGGCCAACCAGCTTGCCCAGAAGCGCCTTGTATAGAACAGATTCGGTGGAGATGCCCTCGCTCTGCAGAAAGAGCAGAGTTTCGCGAGCACACATGGCAAAGCCAAGAGCTTCGGCCTGACTTCGCTGCGCGCCAGACACTGGGGCAGGTGTGGGGGGCTCAAAGTTTTCAGCCACTTCGGCATTAAGGGCTGCCTCTTGCTGATCCTCTTCGTCCTCTTCTTCCTCCTCCTCTTCCTGGCGCTCGTCCAAATCATTTTCAAAGCCTTCAAGTTCTGCCTGCAACTCCATGATCTTTTGCAGTGCCTCGAATAGAATGCTGTGTGGATCGGTGGCTTCTGCATTTGGGGCAGATACATCTGGGTCTTCTGCTGGTGGCGTTAGGGGTCTGGAGTCGGCACGATGGCGCTTTTGCTCAACATCTTCTTCTGGTTGTTGTTGCTGTAGTTGTTGGTGTGGCTGCTGCTGCTGCTGCTGCTGCTCCTCGGCCTGTTGGCTCCACTTGCGTTTCATGATGAGTTTTCCCGACATTATATAACGAATCCTTCTTTTCGCTGGCGTTTTTGGTTTGATCCGCGGCACAACCTTCGTTCACGTGGTGATCGCAATGACTGAATCTAAATGCACCCCGGCTCTCGGGCTCTCGGCGCAGTCGCAGCCGCAGTTGTTTTGGTAAAAGCAACCCCCAACACAGGATAACAACCAGGATAGGGCGCAGGGGACAGAAACCAGAGAGATAGTAGCAACCGTTCGTCCGCATTAGGGGATGTGCCGTGCCGAGGCCGGGGGTTCGGTCGAATAAAAAAAATAACGAAAAACGAGAAACGAAAAATTGTTGCAGCTGTTTGAATTTTGGTTTTGCTGCCGGCAGCTGAAGCGGGAAGGCAACAGGATACACTCGCAGGAGCAGGATATTATTGCAACAACCCCTGGCAATCTGCTGCCGCAACCATCTCTAACTGCAGCCTGTCTTCCCTGTTTACCCTCTGCCATTGCCATTGCCGTTGCCATTGCCCTGCCTTCTGTTCCTCTTCCCATTTGCCCTACTACCTTTCCTTCCCTTCCCTGCCCTTTTCCGTTTTGTTGTTGTCTCGTGGCGGCAACTCATCGCAAAGGCTCGACCATGTCAACTTGTCTTTGCCCTACCGGGGGCAATTCTCCTGGCAGTGTAGGGTATGCGCTGGGTTCGGCTGGCCCAGCCAAGCATTTGCAGCTGGCACGCTTCAACATTCATCTCTTCGATTTCATTGCTTTTTGCTTTGACCTGCCGTAGCCATAGCACTATTAAGTGCCACACACCTATGTAAATATGTACGTGTATGTATGCATATGTGTGTGGTACACTGAAAATAAAATTAGGGTAGAAAAACAAAACGCTTTATGGGATATAGATGGGGAAACTGAGTAACAGAAAAAAAAAATTTTTAAATAAACGATTAGTATAACAGATTAGATCGATTACTCAGAAACGATAACTTAACCTTTAAATATCTTAAAATAAATGCCTGTTAGCTTCTGTGCAGAAACTTCAAAATCTCGTATCTAACCTACTTATATAGTAGTCGATAAATTAAATTAATATGAGCTTAGAAGACTAAAAAACTTCTTTTATATCAAAGTCTACTCTGGAAATTGGAAAAAACCGACTAGCCCAAATATACTGTTTTATTAACTTCGTTTAAATTTTGAAATTACTTTTCAGGAGTCTCTGTTCAGTTGAAATATTATCTAAACTTACTCCATAATTCAGAATAAGAGGTGGCAAACTATTGTTAGCCGAATACAGTCGATAATTGGTTGCTTTGATGGCAGACAAGAAAAATAACACTTCTAAATGCAAAGGCCAATTCAAAAAAAAATCTAAAAATCGTTTTGTTTTTTTTTTGTACTTTTTAATATTACTGGGTAAAACATTAGAACCACTTTGTAAATCGATTCTATTTGGACTATCGATAGTCTTCCACCTCTATTCACAATACCCATATCTTCTACTAAAAGAAAGCAATAGATCAGTTAAGACTTATCGCCAAAGAGACTTAACTCTGATGTCTCAAGGGGTGATGACATATCTTAATTTTTCATACAATTTCAGTCAATTTTATTGTTAGTATATAATCTTATTCACATAGAACACAATCGTTCCAAGGGGATGTGGATGATTTTCAGATATTAAGTACTATTTATGTCAATGATTATAGCTGGTAAATTGAGGTTATTTTATCAATAGAGGCTTAAATTTATAATAATAACATTCTTCAAGTAGTCTTCCATTTAGTTAATTAGAAAAAAGGTGAGACTAAACAGTTATCAGAAGCTCAACGAAACCCACTCGTTTGCAATTGCTGATTACAAAAAAGGACTTTACATTCATTTTGTTGACTTTCATTAGAAAAAGGATTAAAAGTTTTTTTGGGCTTTGTTTCCCCAGCTTATCAATAATCGTAAGATGAATAAATGATTCTCTCATAATGTATAATTTTGATTACTTAATGGATCTTTTTAGATAGGCAAAACTTTACAACATTAATCGAAAACTAAGTCTCTACCAAGCTAAATTGTGTGATCAGAATAATGGGCCGATAATATTTAATGCATACATTATACAATAAAACTTTTATCGTAGAAAATAACACTCTTTGAATAGAGGATTTTAGTTTATAATTCATATATGTATTTACACCCCAAAACATTCTTCAAAAGCAAAACAAGAAAAAAAAAGCGAAACAACAAACCATTTTTGGAATAGGTTCCTCTGAGCAATTACTACTAAAATGAACAAATTTAATCTGATTTTTATTATTTTACTTCAGTTTGAAAGGGAAAACATGACACTATGGATGGATGCACTTTTGATTTGCTACAAAAATTGACCTACCCACCTAGACAGGAAATTGAGTTACCAAATTCTAAACAAAAGCCAAACTAAACTAATCCTTTTGGCTGCTTAATTGAAGCCTTGAGCACATGAAATTTTTTTGGCGCTCAGCTTGCTAAAAGTAGGTAGCAAAAAGTTAAAAAAATTAAAATGAAAATTAAATGAAAATTTAATTGTAAATGTTATGTAATGTAAATTGTCATCCGACAAAAGATATGGGCAACTTATTAAAAATATTTGCTTACAAAGTTGGTAATAACGTTTTCATTTTCCAAACAAAAAATTGATTGAGAATATAATCAAAGATGCCATCCATACTGATACAATATTAAAATTAATGGGATCAATTTAATAAGATTAATGATGACTTAAGTTGAAAAATTGCTTAATTCAATCAGGAATTGGAATTGTTAAACCCCGAAATTGATGGGCGTAGTCAGGCAACTGCCTCCTCTCCCCACTAATCTTAACAATTTGGAACTGAAATTTGAATATTTTTTTTTTTTACAAATTTTGTGTTCTCTTTTCCCACTCTAAATGGGATCTGGCCCCCAACCAGATGGGATCCTGGAGACCGAAGCATGAAGTCCAGCATTAACGATTTTCAAAAATTTAATTGTAATTTCTGAATGTTCTTGACTCATTCTAGTAGGCCAATGTATATTTCAGTTTAGAATTAAATCATGGGTCTATATAATCTTTGTAATTTTGAAGTTGTTATATGTATAAGAATATTTTAGAACAGAGAAAAAACTGCAGATAAAAAATGACTTGTGGGAGAAATATGTATAAAGTTTTGTATTACAAACTAAAAATACAAATTTTGTTCTTGTTTTTTTTAGTAATTTAGGGTCCATTGGCAATCTATCAGCACACCAGCCAAATATATGTAGTTAGTATACATATATATTCATGTACTATATGTAGATACTTATGGGAGGGGAGGGGCAGCTGTTTAGGCCCATCGAACGGAATTGTCATTTCCCAGCAATGTGTTGAACGAAAAGCAGAATAACAAGTGCGAGTATTTATATCATTAAATATATATTGTATTTAGTTATTTCTGTATCAACTTTCGTCCATACAAAAGCACACATGCACACACACACACACACACACACATAATGCTAAACGACTAGAGTAGAGAGTAGAGCCAGCCAGCAGATAATTGAGGAACAATAAGTGCTTGTGATCGCACTTGAAAAAAAAATGAATTAACACACGCAAACACACACACACACACACATACACACACTATTGAGAGTGTGCGCAATTAGAATTATATTTATTTTCAATAACAAATTCGAATTCATCTAGCAGGCAACTTCTTTGAGTAGCGACCAAGTGAGAGACAACAAAACTGTCTTTGTTATCAATTGAATTTGATTTAATAATAATTTATGTAGAAAAAAAAATATTCTATTATAGGGAATGCAAGAGAAGGCCACATAGTAGACGAGATGATAACGAGAGGAACCTGCGTGGGAACATGTAGAACTGTTTGACCAACTGTTTAGACCATTGAGCAACTTCTAAACAAATAGTCTGATTCGATTTATTTAAACGGTAATCAAATGCACGACTTTGGTATATCCATTGACAATCTCACCGAGAAGCGGAAACAACTGTCACCATGATCGATAACTTTGAGCCAACTTTGATGAACTTGATGTACTCTACGCAACATCAATGGACAATGGAAAACAAATATTAATTATCTTTTCACCACAGAACATAATTCATGATTATCTGTTGTATATATCACTCTCGCCAACTAACAAGTGAGGGTTTCGTGATAAGCTCCTGATACAATGACGTTGACCATTTTTCAGTTAACCAAAATCGGAGAACTCTCGACGGACGGACGGACGGACTAGTGCCTGAAACTTATCAAAATCAGCCAACTCAGCGAGACAATAAACCATGTATGCCTTTTTTTTTTATTTTTTTTTTTTTTTTTGTATTTGTGTTTTTGGGTTTTAACGGTTTGTTAGCCACACATTTCGGGCCAGTTTGCTTGTGGATCGTGTGACGAGAACATGTAAGTAACTTTGCGCTGTTTTTTTTTGTTTTTTTTTGTTTTTTTGTTGGTAGCTAGAGCAGCATGCGAGAGAGAGAATGAAAATGAGAATCGTAGTGAGTGTCTCTCGCAGATGGCAATTAGTTATGGATACATTATAATTACCGTTAAAATTCAAATGAAATGGAAAGTAGAAACTTCATTTACATATGTGTTACCCTTTAGTAATCAGAGTCTATACGCTAAGACAGAGAACACATGAACTTAGTCCGATGAGCTTCACGGCACGATTTGATAAGCAAACCGATTAGATTTAATGCATGCAATTAAACTGAATTATTATTTTTGCGATTTCTTTGGCCCAACTTAACCAAACTGAACTGAACTCAACTCAATTGTGTGTAAATGTCTGCTTATAAATCTAGATAATAACAATCAAACGAAAGACAATATTTGATTTTATTTCCAGTGCCGCATTCATTATGGCTACTCTTTGGTTTATTGGCCTATTGGGTCTGGCCCTTATGGGCCACATTGGGGCCAATCCCATAAATCAGCCACGTGCCGATGTGGCCACAGAGTTTATAATCCTGCACAATAATGATATGCATGCCCGATTCGAGCAGACGAATGTGAATGGTGGCACCTGTTCTCAGGAGGATGCCAATACAGATCAATGCTATGGAGGTTTCGCACGTGTGGCGTATGAGTAAGTAATGCAAATCCCCACACCCCCCACCGCCCACAAAGGAGCTACCTCTACAAAGCATTCTAACGCTCTTTTTAGAGTCCGTCAGTATCGGGCTAATGCCGCAGCTGGAGGCACTCCCGTATTCTATTTGAATGCTGGTGACACCTACACAGGAACTGCCTGGTTCACTGTCTTCAAGGATGCGATTGCCAGTGCTTTTCTTAATAAGCTAAAGCCGGATGCCATTGTAAGAACCCTTCACGATCTAATCGATCTAATCTATCTAATCGTTACTTTTGAATTTTTAGTCACTTGGCAATCATGAGTTCGATAAGAATGTGGAAGGCCTCATACCATTCCTTAATGATGTGGAATTCCCAGTTTTGGCCTGTAATCTGAATCTGACCAATGAGCCAGAATTGGCAGCCGCCAAGCAATTGGCCAACTCAACGGTTCTGGAGACGAATGGAGTTAAAATTGGTGTCATAGGCTATCTGACACCCGATACAAAGTTTCTAAGTTTCAAGAACGATGTGGAATATAATGAGGAAATCGAATCCATCAAGTAAGTACAGTGAACACTCGGCAAGAACGATTTCGTATAATTCCCATGCTCTCTCTCTCTCTCTCTCTCTCTTCAGTGCCGAGGCGGCCAAGCTCAAGGCCCAGGGCATTAATATTATCATTGCTTTGGGTCATTCGGGCTATCAGAAGGATCAGGAAATAGCCAAAAATTGCCCAGAGGTGGATATTGTTGTGGGCGGACATTCGCATACATTCCTAGATGCTGACCAGCCGGTTGCAGATCCTTCGGACACCAATTCCGAGGCAGTACGTGGACCCTATCCCACCACAGTGGAGCAGGCCAGTGGCAAGAAGGTTCCAGTGGTTCAGGCCTATGCCTATACAAAGTATTTGGGTAAAATCCATGTTCAGGTAGGAAACGACATCCCAAACTCGCTTGGGATTGGAAAATATTATATAGATCATTTCGTTTGTAGTTCGATGCGGAGGGCAATTTGATTGAGTTCGATGGAGCTCCCATACTGTTGAATGCCTCTGTGGCCCAGGAGCAAGATCTTTTGGAGCTACTCGAGGTCTATAGGCCAAATGTGACCGCATTGGAGGAGCAGATTTTGGGCTACACCAAGGTAACTCTCGAGGGCGGCAACATTTGTCGCCTGAGAGAGTGCAATTTGGGCAACATGTTGACCGATGCCATGGTCTATGCACGGGTTATTGAAAATGCCGGAGGGGAGTATTGGACAGATGCTTCTATTGCTTTACTTCAAGGCGGAGGTGGGCCAGACGTTGTTTATTTACTTTACTTCAACAACGATTCATCGTTTCCCTTCTCTAGGTATTCGCGCCAGCATTGACAAGGATGCGGACGGCAATATAACTGGCAGCGATGTCTTGACCGTGCTGCCATTCGAGAATCCTCTCTATGTCATCCGCATTTCGGGTCTAACTTTAAGAAGCGCCCTGGAGCATTCCGCGACAATAAGAACCTATGATTCCAATGGCGGATTCCTGCAAATGTCCGGCCTACGCGTCGAATACAACTACAACAAGCCAGCGGGAGAACGTGTGATCTCTGTTCAGGTTCTATGTGCGGCTTGTGGTGTCCCATCATATAGCAATCTGAATGATACTGCCCTTTATGGTGTGGTCATTCCGTCATTCCTCCTGGATGGAGGCGATGGCTATGTCCTGACCGAGGATAACTACGAGCTTGTAGATAAACTGGAAGTAAATGATTTGGGTGCCACCACGGCATATCTGGAGAGACGTCATTACGTTTATCCCGAAATGGAAGGACGTATTGTCATTATAGAAAAGGATGATACTGGTGCGGGCTCCCATCTATGGGCTTCCATAACTCTGATTTTCATATCGGGGCTAGTCACAAAACTTCTTTAAATAATATACTTAATATTCACATTTTCGTTCAAATAAATATAAACATTTAAATTGATTAGCCATATAATTCGATTTACCTGTTTAAATGGAAATGGAACTTTCTCTAAAGTCCCTGTCCAAAGAATTCTTGGGATAATTGTCAATATTTTTCGTTGTTACCTGCAGGCAAACGATTCACCCATCATAAAATTTTATTAATGAGCCGTCTACTCAGAAATTGAGTAAAAAATCTCGTTCTTAGCATTTTTTTTCTTTAGCTAATTTTTTTTTAAGCTGTTCAACTCGGCTTCGGGTCGTTAATTTTCCAGGAATAATTTAGCGTTAACCGAACAAGAATTGACGATGATTTGGAAACAGCATGAATGCTTTATGAATCATTTTAAAGATTCGCTGCAGGCAAACTTAAAATATCTGAACTACGACACACAAAGCAAATTAGAAAATATCTGAATTCCAATAGAAAAAAAACCTTTCAAAATGGGCCTAAAATAAACAATAACTGCTTTGCTACAAATGTTAATGTTTTTAAGATGTAACTAGCCCTACCAAAAGACATTGTTAAACAAATCTGGAGCACCAATTGTTTTCTGGATCTGATCAACAAATAATAGGTGACATATACATAAGTATATATTTTGTAATATTTTAGAAGATTATATTTTCTTTTTAAGAAATTTCAGTAAATTCTTTATTTCATTTTATGCTTATTTTTAAAGATTTTTTGGTGTAAAAAATATAATAGTATAATAGTATTTTAACTATCGCCACACTCCGAGTGCCTGCAGTCTATTGTGCAGAGTATATTAAAGTCAACAAATTATTACATAGTCTTATGAAAGCTTTTCCAACCCCATTTTGACTAACATTATAAACTTCATAAATCTAGACCTTACAATAGGCGCCCAGATCTCGGAAATTATAGCATCAGAGCTCTTAAATGTGGACATAAGCTAATGAAGTTTATTTTAAATTGTTAACCAGTAATTTGTTTTGCCATCTGGAATAATTCGAATTTGTCTGGCAGTACTTAACGTATTTTCGATTCCATTTCAATACTAAAAATCGTAAAGATTACTTCAAATTTAAAGCGGAGACTTCAATTAATAAAATAATAATACCATAAATTAAAATCTATTTAAACAATTAATATTCATTCTCTTTTTGGCTTACCAAAGTGATGTTTTGATGTTTTTCAACTATCTCTCAAAAGTTCCACTGTGCGCTAGGTAAGGTCGTTTGCTCAACACCTTTTCGAGCGTGATTTAATCAAATTTCAATTGTGCGAAATGAGAAGATAACAAAATTTACTTTTAGTTGGCCATTGAGAGTGAGAGTAATTGAAATTTGAGGATCGTTTAAAATGAAAGCTCATTTCATTATATTTCAATTAAGTCCTTGGTCATAGACACTTTAACGAATTTCCAAGTGAATGCATTTCATTTAATGCAAGAGATAATATTTCCGGAAATTACCCACACGAACTAACACATACACACACACACCCACTCACTCATTCGCACACAGACACGCATGAAGCATACGCTCACGTTGTGCGATAAGCCAGCAGCATCCCCCACTTTTTGGGGC
The DNA here is from genome assembly GCA_024703675.1 of Drosophila nebulosa. Classification (NCBI taxonomy): domain Eukaryota; kingdom Metazoa; phylum Arthropoda; class Insecta; order Diptera; family Drosophilidae; genus Drosophila; species Drosophila nebulosa. The sequence continues at coordinate 5,416,110 of CM045725.1, read as the reverse complement.
TACGTAACAATTCAACGTAATGATGTGACGTATTTAAAGAGAGAGACGCGGAGAGAAAGAGAGAGAGCGAAATAAAAAGAGAGAGAGAGCATGGCTGGACAGCAGAGAGGGAGAGTTGAGACTCACCTGTTGTGTGGGTGCCATTTGATCGAGATCGTCGCATCGCCGGCAGCAGCGGCAAAAGCAAAAACAAAAAAAAAAAACCGCAACACCAATCACAACAACAAGAACCGCAACAAATTGCCGACAAGAGCATTCAAGCAGTTCGAGTGGCGCGAGTGAGAGTTTAGTTTGAACATCGACATCGATGACAACGGTTGTATCAATTAACAGGTCGCTTGTCTTGCTCACACTAAGTACGTACATATAAACGGTTTTATTTGCCCCAAAGATTTGGCTTAGTTGGTGTTTATTTGTTGTGAAATTTAGCCATCAAATTAGGCAAATTTTAATGGCCAATTTTGGGCAAAACTGCACAATCACGACCAAAATAAAAACAAACAACCTTTTGCCCCATTAATAATGGACATGAACAATCAGAAAATTTTCTAGTTTCCGTCAATCAAATAAATAATAAACAAATGTAAAAAAAAAAAACAAATTAAAATGAAGATAATTTTCAATGATTGCATTGAACAAGTGAATTATTTACGAGCATCATGCATGGATACTACCTGAACCACAATTGCAATTATTATTGCAAATTTTCTGTAAATACGAGTGCTAATGGGGCAGCACTCGGAGTTGAATAACTCTTTTTTTTTTTTTATTAAATTCACTAAATTCCATTGCCTCAAGCTGTGCATGCACTTGTCTACATATTTGGCATTTACCGAGAAGCTGAAACAATAATTTATGTGTTTACATTTCTGCAAAACAATAAAATTCTTTTCGATTATTTATGGTCTTGCAATAGTTATTTACCTAACCAAAAAAAAAAAAACTCTTGTTTTCCAATTAATGGTAGCGACGAATCTCTCTTTGCTGACGTAAACATGTGCAAAATATTTTTATATTTTTGGGTCAGATCAGAGAGCATGGACTTTATCCAATAGGCTTTTAATAGTTTTTTATTTTCACTTGACATTTACTTATTTTATCCGCGACCATAAAATTTTAACAGCGACTGTGACAACTTTTTAGATACCACGCATCTAAAGTTGGGAATGGGTATACCGAGTCTTGGGTAACTTATTCAAACTAGAGATTCTCGATTTAAGAAGCTACCAAATCAATTTGAATTAAGGCCTTATCGAAAATTTTATATTTTGGTTAAAAAAAAAAAAAAAAAAAACTAAAAAGATTTGCTTAATAAGGAAAATTATTTTTAATATTCAACATAAGCTACTCGCTTTTTTAAATAAAAGAAATAAAGTACGAAAAGTTAAAAAATCATTTAATTAGAGTAAACATAACTTAAATTTGACTGTTTTACAATACTTATTTAAATATCTAATAAATGCGGTTTAAAAAGAGCTCCAAACGTGGACTAAAAGCAAAATAAAAGGAAGCCTAACGCCAAAAAATAAAAAACCGGTTTATCGAAGTTATGGATACTAAAAATTTAACTTTATTTGCGAAAAAGTTTAGTGAACTTGCTTTTTTTACACTGAAATCATGAAAAAAATTAATTGTTATAGGAACAACTCGCCAAACAAAAGCTTAACAAAGATTTATTGAAATATTTACAAGATTGAACAATCATTTATAAACTTTAAACACGATTTCTATGCCTTTATGAGTATCTATACCCAATCATACCCCATTCATATTCCTTTTTACCGTGTAAATTGGATAACATTTGACTGTCACTTTCAATTATTAGAGGGTATTGCAAAGCCACCAACCACTAACTAAAAATTGATTCTTTTTTATTTAAATTTGTTTTGTTTGGTGTTTTATTTCCATTTTTATTTTCCTCAAGTCATTGGCACTACCGTCTACCCGTTTAACGTGCAATTTGTGCAAAAATTTGATTATGTAAACAAAAAATTAATTAGATTTTAAATGGATACGAAATTAACAACTCGTTCATTTTTTACTTTGTATGACATTGTTTTTTTTTTTTTTTTGCTGCTGTTGGTTGTCGCGGTTATTGCGTTTCAGATAAGTTCATCAAATATTTTCCATATAGTATATTAAATTTTTTTATTTTCAAATCTCTCTCTCATTCCATCACCCACGTGCAGAGAACCTGCTCCCATTGTGGACATGAAGCAAACATACATAAACTTTAATTGCTCCCCACTAATAGGTTGGGAAATTATTTCGTAGAAAATGTCATGTTAACTAAGAATGTTAAAGTATATTAGATCTCTATTGTTGTTAGACAACAAAAGATAAATTCTATTCATATGTGGAAAACCGGTTTAAATAAATTTCCAATATTTTCTTGTCGGGGGTTTTTCTTTTGACTAAGCATTTTTTTTATCTTATGAAAAGTCTCACGGCACTTACAATAATTTAATAAGTTCACTCAGTTTAATCTTAAGCCCACTTTTACGTTTCGTTAGGAAAGTCATAGGCAACTAATATAAATAAAACTAAACGCTTGTCTAAAGAGTCTCATTATAATACTTTTTGTTTAAAATTTTAATGTCGTGACTTTAAGTGATGAAGACAAATGAATTTTTAGTGCTTGAAATGCCTAGAATACATGATTTTCGCGCTGAGAATTTTTTTGCTTGGTATTGAAAAGGAAAAATTCTTTAAAGTTTGTGAAAATTGTGTACATTGAGTCATTTTATGGTGTAAATCATCAGTTTAGCTGCTATAATAAAATAAAGAAACTGTTTCGCTTAAGATCATTTTATCGCTTTTTGGTTAGAAGTGTGCAACGCATAAAGGAAATATTATTTGACCATATAAAGTTTATATTAACTTGATCGGCAAATTGTTCTATCTGTTTAATCTACGCGATTTGTTGTTAGAGCCTATAAACTACATAGGACAAAGGCTTCAGTCGGTTCATAGGACTATAGCATACACAAAGAGCTTTCAAACGTACAATCGGACATACAGTAAAATAGTTTTAGATATAAACATTTTTTTATCTTCTACAATATTTATCATAAAACATAATATTTATGAGTTTACTAGTCACCCCGGCAGACTTTGTTTTGCCTGCTACTCTACAGCGCCACCTGGTGGTGAGTGGCATCAATGAGCGTATCATACAAACCTACTCCGTGGTCAATCCAATCATTAATGACATACAGACAAACATTAATTTTTATTTATATAGATTATGCAAACGCCCCATTTGATTCAGATCGAACTTCTTTACCATTTACCTTTCTTAGGAACAGTTAATAACTTTGTTAATTTTCCAGCAATTGTCTCAAGTTTAATAATTGTTAGTAGATCTTTAGTATATCCCTTAAAGGGTATAAAGACTTCTATCTATCTCCCCAAAATGTTGTATAACATTCCAAAGAAGCTTAAACTGACATTTGTACTAAAATTAGACTAGACTGTTTATTAATACATTTACTTTACTTATACCTAATGTAAATATGCATTTAGATGAACTAATAATTTGCATTTAACTTAGACAAAAAGTATTTTTAAATAATGCCCTTCGTACCTGAAAAATAGTTTAAAGGCGCACCTTATTTTTAATATGTAGTTTAGTTGATAATGAAAGAGTATTCATAAGACGGGTTTAGTTAATGATATATAACTTAATAGCAATTTGTTTGAGTTACAAAAAAAAAAAAGTTGAGAAATGCATTTTGATGTTAATAATCATTTGTTTATTTAATTTCAGTACCTCAAAGATGCATCCAAGGCTGATTTTGGCCCTTGCATTTCTTCTGTATGACAGTATTGAGGCCAATCCCATACAAAGTGCCAATGCCAAGCCCCCGGTGGCCACAGAGTTCATAATCTTGCACAATAATGACATGCATGCCCGATTCGAGCAGACGAATGTGAATAGTGGCATTTGCACGCCAGATGATGCCAAATCGAATAAATGTTATGGCGGATTCGCTCGAGTGGCCTACGAGTGCGTAAATCAATCAGTTTATTCGACATATAGATAATCCAATAGTCATTGATTCGTTACAGAGTTGGCAAATATCGTGAAGAGGCTCGAAGGGGAGGAACTCCAGTTTTCTATCTAAATGCCGGTGACACTTATGCGGGCACAGCTTGGTTTAGTATCTTCAAAGATAAGATAGCCAGCGCTTTTCTTAATAAACTTAAACCAGATGCCATTGTAAGTTAAGAGAGAGAGAGAGAGAGAGAGCGAGAGAGTGAGTCTAACTAAACCATTTCCAGTCACTGGGCAATCATGAGTTCGACGAACAGGTTGCTGGCCTTATACCATTCCTAAATGATGTGGAGTTTCCCGTGTTGGCCTGTAATCTGGATTTGCGCAATGTCCCCCAGTTGGCAGCCACCAAACATTTGGCAAATTCAACAATTTTGGAAACGAATGGCACCAAAATCGGTGTCATAGGTTATCTAACACCGGACACAAAGACCTTGACTCTGCATTGTGAAGCGGACTTCTTTGAAGAAGTTGTGTCCATTAAGTGAGTAAATGCAAACAGTTCACCTGAAGATCAGTAACCAATTAAATCCCTTCTTAGTGCCGAAGCCAAGAAACTGAAGGATCAAGGAATTAATATTATTATAGCCTTGGGTCACTCTGGCTATAAGAAAGATCAGGAAATTGCCAAAAATTGTCCAGATGTTGATATAGTCATAGGTGGACATACGAATACATTCCTTTACAATGGCACCCAGCCCGATGTGGAGAAAATTGAAGGTCCCTATCCCAGCTTGATAAGACAGAAGAGTGGCAAATTAGTGCCAGTTGTCCAGGCCTATGCCTATACGAAATATTTGGGCAAACTCCATGTGCAGGTTAGTTGAACTAAACCAGAGTCTCAGATGGAATTAAAGTGAATTAATTGTTTCTCCCCGTTTAAGTTTGATGCAGAAGGCAATCTTATAGAGTTCGATGGCTCCCCCATTCTACTCGATGCTACAGTGAATCAGACTCAAGAAGTCCTGGATCTACTCGAAGTTTACAGATCGAATGTAACTGCATTGGAAAAGTCCGTTGTGGGTCATACCAAGGTGTTGCTGGAGGGACGCAAAGAGATTTGTCGAGCCAAGGAATGTAATATGGGCAATCTTATAACGGATGCAATGGTCTTTAGTCGGGTGCTGGACGATCTTGGCGGTGTTTATTGGACAGATGCCGCTATAGCTGTACTACAAGGAGGAGGTAAGTATCGTCTACCACATGTATTTGATATGAATTTCATGCAAATTGTTCTCTTTTTCTTTTAGGTATTCGCAGTTCGATTGAAAAGAGATCAGACGGAACTATTACAGAGAACGATCTATTGACGCTTCTGCCTTGGGGTAACCTACTCTATGTGGTCAGAGTGAAGGGCCAGACTATACGCAAAGCTCTGGAACATGCTGCTGCTGTGCGTTCTACAGATTCCGATGGCGGTTTCCTGCAGGTGTCCGGCATTCATGTGATCTTCAATCAAAACAAGCCCAAGGGTCAGCGTGTTGTGTCTGTGGAGGTTCGTTGTGCCGCCTGCTCCGTGCCAGTGTATCAGCCACTCAATGATACCAAAAGGTACAATGTGGTCATATCCGAATTCCTGTTCCATGGCGGAGATGGACACAATTTCAATGACACGGATACAAGAGACTCTTTCCTGCCCGTTCGCCTGCAATTGAATGATCGAGGCACTGTTGCCCAGTATCTAAAGAATCGTGATTTAATCTATCCTGAGATCGAGGGACGTATTAAATTCCAGGAATCATCATCTGCCAGCAAGTCACTGCATTCGCTGGTCTTCTTGCTGCTTGCAAGCTCACTTGGAGTGATGCGAGTCTTTAGTTAAGAGTGTGTGGTATAATTTTAGGCTGGATGGTTCCAAGAAGTATGCTTGAAATGGCAAAGAATTCTCTTATACATCTGTGTATATACATACAAATGTTTTCCAATCATTGTTTCTGTTCAAACACTTTCAAATTTTCTCATGCAAACAAAATTTTACGCCAAAGAAACATTTAAGAAAAAAAATTGGCGGCTCTTTTCGATATGAACTTTCGATTTTAAATATGCCTAGCTTAGGGTTAATCCTTCTGTTGGTCTTTTTTAATCAAAGTCTTGGAGTGAAGTTCTCGATAATCCATAATAGTGACATGCATGCCCGCTACGATCCCATTTCTGGACACTATAACAAATGTAAGAAAATCGAGGAGGAGCAGGGTCTCTGCTTTGGCGGCTTTGCTCGCGTTGCCACCGTGTAAGTTGCAACTGCTAACGATCGATGTCCTTTATCCTAAAGCCCACTTTTTGTACATATGTATGTAGTATAAATGAGGCCAGATCCAAGGGTTCGGTTTTATATTTAAATGCTGGCAACACTTATCAAGGCACAGCCTGGTATTCGGTATACAAAGGCGCCATGGTTGCCGAAATGTTTAATATTTTAAAGCCCGATGCTTTGGTAGGTTCCATCTGATGTGATATGAATAGCTATCTATGTATATAAAATATCTACTTCATCTAGTCCCTTGGCACTCATGAGTTCGATGATGGCATCTCTGGTCTATTACCCTTTCTCGACAAAGTGAAGGCTCCCGTTGTCTGCTGTAATATGGATAAAAGCAAAGAGCCTGATCTGAAAAATCATAGAAAATTAACAAATTCAACAATTCTCGAGAAGTTTAACACTAAAATTGGCATAGTGGGCTACCTGACGCCGAAAATAAAGCAAATGTCTGCGCAAAATAAATTGGAATTTACCAAGGAGATAGAAGCCATTAAGTAAGCCTTATATGGAGTATTTATATGGTCGACTATCTAACCGTTCACCTACGTAAGCTCCGAGACCCGACGACTTAAGAGTCAGGGTGTCAATATAATTATTGCCTTGGGTCATTCGGGCTATCCGATGGACCAGCTGATAGCCCAAAAGTGTCCTGATGTCGATGTTGTTGTTGGTGGTCAATCGCACACATTTCTCTGTACAGGTAAACCGCCAGACAAGGAGAAACCATCCGGGCCGTATCCCACAGTAATACCGAAACCAAACGGCATCAATGTGCCAGTGGTGCAGGCCTTTGCCTATACAAAATATATGGGTAAACTAGATCTAGAGGTAGCCAGCCCAGCCAGGGATTGAGTGAGTCTCTTTAAATTTGAACTCATTTCTCCTCCTCCTCCTCCGCCTCTCTTAGTTCGATTCCCATGGAAAACTCTTGAAATTTAAAGGTGCTCCCATTCTGCTGGATAAGAATATAGCCCAGCAAGAGGATGTGAATAGTTTACTGGCTAGCCGAAGGCGGCCAATCGATGCCATCGAATCCAATGTCGTGGGCACTTCTCTGGTGTACTTGAATGGGGAGCGTCAGACCTGCCGTCGGGAAGAATGCAATTTTGGCAATCTTATTGCGGATAGTTTTGTCTATGCCCGTGCCATGCAGCATGTCCGTAATGGTGGCTGGACAGATGCGGCCATAGCTCTCGTTAATGCTGGCGGCATTCGGGCATCCATTGAACCCGGATCTTCAGGCGCTGTGACAGGTTTAGATATCGCCACGGTTCTGCCGTTTAGTAATGAACTCTACTACACCCAGATAAAGGGCAGGCAACTAATGGATATTTTGGAATTTGCTGCCAAAGTGCGCAACAAGGATAACGACGGAGGCTTCCTGCAGGTATCCGGCCTTCGTGTGAACTTCAACTACAATCGGCCCAAGGGCAAACGCATCACAATTCTCGAGGCTCTGTGCACCGTCTGCAAAGTCCCTTTCTTCGAACGTGTCGATAAGGAAAAGCTCTACCGTGTGATTGTGTCCAACTTTCTACTGTCCGGCGGCGATGGTCATAATGTGAAGGACCCGAAAACTAAAGCTTATGCAGACATACATATAAATGATAGCACGGCGCTAATTCAATACTTTCAAGAGCACAAAGTTGTCTATCCCATGCTCGAGGGTCGCATTGGGAATGTGGAGCGAAGACATCCTTCCTCAACGGGCATTCGTATCTATGGACGTATTCAATTAATGGTTATCGTTTTATTTTTACATTGTACATTTCTATATTTATAAATGGGCTAAGCTAAGCAGAAGATCGTTTTTAAACCACAACCATTAGCTGCATCTGTTGGACTTTGAAAGTTTCTTTCATTGACCTTCATTAGGCTCTTTAAATAATTTCAATTTTAGGTACTATGTAATCATCGTCTTAGCATGGCTGTCTTTTACCTTAATTTTCCTATTACATTTTATTTGACTGTCAAATTAATGTGGCCTTTTCTTCTTCTCTCTCTCTCTCTGTCTTCTGTCTTCTGCCTTCTGTTAGTGTTAAGCACTATTAAATTCTAAATAGTTAGGCTTTCATGAGAAGCCCAGAGGCAGAACCGAAGTCAGAGCCAAGCATTGGCACCAACCTCTAGGCATGGGCGTCCCGTAATGGGCATAAAGCAGTCGGCATTGGAAGCTACGCCCATGTATCGACCTCTACCCACATAATAGTCATCTTGTCTTAGCCTTAGTCGTCATCAAGCTCGTGTTGCTTTGTTGTGGTCCTCGCCCTGTGCACAATGTAGCTACTGGCGGCATGTTCCAAGCTCGTGAGAAACACACACACACAGCAACATCTACTACAGATCGTACATACATATGTATATGTATGTGGCAATAGTCAAAGTTAAAGCCAGAGCCACTTCTGCATCTGCAGTCGCTTGGGTTGTAGGCGACATAAACACAATTCAGCTGGCGGCGGCATTTGGCCAGCAAAAACAGCAGAAACAGAGTATGTAATTATGTGGTGTAGCTTCAAACATGGTCTTGGTCTTGGACTTGGACTTGGTACTCACTCGGACATACACGAATTGTTGGAAAGACTCGTCGCGTTGCGTTGGTCAAGTGCAGAATCGAGCCTTTTGCACGGCACTTTAGCTTTTCAGCTATCAGTCATTCAGTTAGTCATGGTTCATGAAAGGGTTCTTGAACCCATTCACCCACACAACACACTCACACTCACACTCGAACCCGATCCCAATTCCGTTTCTGATTCCCCAATCCCCATCGTACATACATTGCATACGTAAGCCCGCAGATGTTGGCAGTGGCAATTTAATTTCACAAATGGACTTACAACTTGGCTATAATCTTGGCACTCCCGCTTAACTTCCGTCTTTTGGTTTCTATTCAATTTCTATTCTTCTTCATTACGAATGCTTTTGTCATTTCCCATTTCCCTTACTAATGGACACATTAGAAGACATTAACTATCCATGAGAAGAAATTTTCGACTTAATATGATCAGCTTTGTTCTATATCGAATTGAGACATGAGCAACACAATAACAACAATAACAACAACTACATATATATGTACATACCGATATATGTATATTCATTCTATACTTATAGTTATTGTAGTTTTTGCTTGGTTTGATCATGCCATGCATGAGGCTGGACAGTCACAAATTAGTTGAAATAATCTCCATTCAACGTGATTTTCGTGTTGATGCGGTTAGTTAGTTAGTTGCTGTTGTTGTTGTTGTTGTTGTTGTTGTTGTTGTTGCTATTGTTGCTGTTGCCATTTGGTCGTGATTTTTTTCGCCTGGTTCACCAGAAACGTTGAATTGGCTTCACCTTTTGACATGGAATTCGAAATGACGTGAAGCACAGACAAAAGAAGAACTCAAAATTGTATTGTTGTTGTTGTTGTTGTTGCTGCTGCTACTTTTGTTGCTGATGCCAAATTTTCTTCGTCCTCATTCTCCTTGATTGCCATGGACAGTTGCCAGTTAGGCCATCCCCATAGACTATGATCATTTGGCTTTCTTGGCTTGACTTGGCTTTTGTGTGTGATCGAAATTATTTACCGTTGATATGGTTATGACTTGCTATCAAATGCCAAAAAGAAAAAAAAAAAAAACAGAGAAATAAGCCTAAAAAATATTCAAAAGAAAAACCAAAAAGCCGTGGCGAACTTTGAATTCCCTTGGCAAAAAGAGTTTGTCTCAATGAGACAGGCAGAACCAAGTCGAATCGGTTTCCCCTCCTTATTTTAAAAGGTTTAGAAACTATAATTAATAAGTTTGGTTGCCAACACAGTTTTCTTGGTAGTCTATCCGAAACCGATTTGGATTAAATTTGGTTAATAATGGCCTTGCAAGGTTGTAAGTCTCTAAATCTCTGTCTCTTTCTCTCTAAATTTTGTAGGCTTAAGAAAATTAACTTAAGATTTAACCTTAGAAATTTAATCTGCCAAATAAAAGCAAAAAGAAATAATTAAAAGATAGAAATAACCATTAAATTACCATCACGAAATTTGCTATTTGAATATATTAACATAACAGAGAAAAAATAGTACAAAAATACATTTCGATATGTTCCATTCTGTTGAAAGATCAAACTTGTATATATATATATATATATGGATATGACTTCTGACAGAAATATAATTGTTAAATTAGTTTATAAATTAAATTGAACTTGTGGGCAGAATCACAAATTGTACTCCCAAATATGTGTAAAGCAATTGAAATCATGCTACCTAGTAATTCTGTGATTTTTCGCTCTGGTCACACTTTTATTTTTTAAAGTATTTTACGTTATTAAGTAACCACTGGGGTGCGAATTAAAAGCAATTTTTTCTTTATTTCAATATATTTTTGACATTTTTTAAAGCTTGTTTAAAAAAAAATGAATTTTTTTTATATTTCAAAATTATTTTCCTGCTCAAGTGGACAAGATTAAACACCCTTAATAAATGTTTAAGTAAAGAAATGTCAAAGAGTGTTTAATTGTCGTCAACATTGCTTAAAACTTCACTTCATTTACTCTTCATTTAGTCAACTCTTCAATAAAGTGTATAGATGCTTTCTCATATTCAATATACGTAAATATTTTTAAACATTTGGCCCTTAGTGAATTTGAAAAGTCTCTTACATCGCATAGAGAATCAAAATTGTGAGCTCTTTACAATTATTTCTGAATGGTTTATAAAGCTAGATTAAATATAACAATTTTATGGTGAAGTAAAATTAAAATCATATCGACTATTTTATTTGCCAATGCTTGAAGACATTTCGTGCATATTTTAATAACTTTATTAAGCGAGCAAAACGAATTCGAAAATTTCCATAAGACTAATGAATTTATGTATGAACAATCGAGGAAGTTCTTGAAGTCCTGATCAGTTTTTCTGATCATGTTTATGCTTACGATTTTGTGGGCTTGGCTCTCACGACTCTCTTAGGGAGTACCCTGTGACCAATGTCTGTAATATCCATATCTATGTATGTACATACATATATATGTATATATCCAACCATAACCATATGCAATGCAAATGCTGATGACCTTCGTCCATCAAGGACACCATCAAGTGAGTTTCAAGAAATAACCAAGAGACAACAAAAAAGAAGAAGAAGAAGAGCTTCATCTTCTAATTGGAAGTTCAGGCAAGCGGAAAGATGCATCATGTCATTTCTTTTGACACAAAGTAAATCCAAATATATATATATATATATATTTTAATCCTTTGATCTCAAGCGGAAAATGTGTATATTAGTTGTTGTTGCTGTTACTGTTGTTGCTGGTTTTTAGTTCTTTATATCATGCCATGACCATGTCATCATCATCGTTTCTTAAAGTTGACGCTAAAGTGGATATGGATACACACAAACACACACCACACACTCAGAGATACACACACACACACATACAGATGCAGACAACCGCACAGTCATAAAACGAAGGCAGGCCAAAGCCAACTCTTCTTGGTTCTTGCCAAAGTCCGTTTGCGAAAACTGGAGGATTTCTACCAAAAGGCGAATTAAATTCCTCAATCTTGTGCCAGGTTTATTTTTAGACCAAAAAAAAAAAAAAAAGTCGAAGGAAGCAGCAGAAGCAAAGCGAAAACTAGCAATGAAATAAACCAAAAAAGAAACAGCAAGAAAGGAGACAAGAACCAACAGCAACAACCAACAGTAACAACAACAACAACAACAACCACGAAGTTAAAGAAGAAGATGACGCCAAGGTGCACACACACAAATGGTGAAGAAGATCAGAAAGATCAACCAGCAGCAGCGGCAACAAGTATAGATGGATGAATTGAATGCTGTGTGCTAAGGCGAAGGCCATCCAAATAGCTCTACCAGACCCCAATCCAGATTGCCGATTCTTCTGAAATATGGGTTTGGCAGGGGGCGCAGGCGGAGGATGCCAAACTAGCATCCGCGGCGGTCACATTAAGCTGGAATATGCGTCGACAGGCGTCGGCGTCGCCCCGGCGGCAATCGTCAGGAGAAGAAACCAAAAAAAAAAAAAAAACAAGAGGCAAAGGCACAACAGGCACAGGGCACACATCCAGCACGAAGGGCGTCCCAAAATCTCTCAACTCTCGGCTCATTTCTCGGTGCGTTGTTCTTCGATAGAATTTTCGATTGCAATAAGCACGCAGCACGCAGCCCGACTAGCGGCCAGTGACTAGGGCTATAAAGCTCCCTCGCCCCATGGTCCTGGCCATCAGCATCACCACCCAACCTGAAAATGAAATAATAAATCGAATCGCGGCTATTGCATCGGCTTTTTGCCAGCAAAGAGCACACAAACTGCACAAACTGTGGCTGCAGCTGGATCACAGCTTCCAACTGGGAAAATTAATGCCATCCATTTCCCATGACTCTTAATCACTTGACCATTATTATATTTATTTGTACTTGGGCACTATAATTACGTTCCTACAAACATCCACCCACCCGTATCCCCGATTCGATCCATTTGTGTTCAATTGGATTACCTATTAATGGCCAGGATGATGATCATCATGATGATCAACTTTTACTGCTACAAAGGAAGTGGCTGAAAAGCACTAACAAATGATAATAAACCAATACACGTGAGTCCATAAAGGTTCATTGTGCTTTAGGCTTTGGTATTAAAAAAAAGAAAACTACATACTTTGAGGAATTTTCGAAACACCTGAAGTGTAAATGAAAAATGTCACATCGATTTTGTAATACCCTGCACCGGGTGAAAAAGCATTTCACATGCCATCCCACTCACTTTTATAAGCTTACTATCACTTTAGCGCACCTATCGGGCAATGCCAATGTTAGATAATTCGTAAGCCCATTGAACAGGATGGTTAAACTCTCTCTAAACAATCATATGATTGTTTTTCTTTAGTTATAACAAGGACTTGAGGGGTTGTATTCTCTTTTTAAAACTTTTTGGCGCGATTTCTATATGATGAATTTACACATAGTCAGGAAAAAAAGGTTTTAGGTTTAAACCTTCCACTTTTCTTTCCCTAAATATGTTTGTCTGCTCTTTGGTATAACATAAGAAAAAAAAACTGTATAAAATAGTTCATTGAATGGAAACAAAATTCAAACGCAATTTATTCATTGTAAGAAAAAATATATCGAAACATATTACAAGAAGATCAAAATATAAATATATATTATTATATAAAATATATGTAATTATATTTTATAAAGAATTTAAATGTACAAAGTTCGCTTTAAGAAAGTTAGTACCCTTCTTTATGAAATTTTCCCTAAATTTAGTTAAACAATTTTTCAAACGATTCCTCTGATTAGCGTTCAATGATATAGCCTGATGTCTTGCAGGGAAGATGGAAGTCTGTGGGCTAAATTCAAACGGACAACCGTAAACTGTTAATTCTTTTAATCGCTTTGACTAATTTAAAAGCTTCTCCAATTATAAGGCTTAACTCATTAATTATACCCCTTTTCCTTGGCCCAACACTTTAATTATAAGTGTGGAAACATTCCATTTCTATTCTAGGTTGTTTGGCGCTTCTTCGCGCTTCTGGGCAGCCCGCAGAAAAAAAAAGAAGAAAAATGAAAAGGAAAAAAAAAAACATCTTTGGTTGGTATTGTCAAAAATGCAAAACAGAGAGAAGAATCATTATTACATTTCGCGCTCTTCCAACAGGGAGACGACCACAAAACCAAAAAAAAAAAAGAAAACTAAAAGAGAAAAAAAAGAAGCAGAACCACAGAGTGGCAGAGAGTCGACGGGTTAACTGCGATAGCGTACCAAATTAATGGAAATGGAACCACCGCGCATTCGATAGGGCTGAAGGATGGTGGCCGGGGAGCCAAGAGCGGGCGGGGGGAGTGGGGGGACGGGTTAAACACCAAACGTGCTGCGACAAGGGAGAACATGGAAGTCAGGGGACAGGTAGGAGACGAGAGAAAGAGAGGTGGCACCAGCAGAACCTTAAAACCAAAGCCAAGTCGTTGTGGGAGAAAGAATAAAACTAACAATGACTCCGACTCCGATGACTCCCATTGGAATGATGACGATGACGAGGGCGATGGCAGCAGGGGGGACGGGCACGGGCGACGTGCACCGAATGGGTATGTGTGTATGTGTTGGTAAGTATTTCGGTTTTGGCCCGATTGTCTGTACCTTCGTGGCGGTTGGTTTATTGCGTTCTTTGTCTAGCACTCACACACACACACACACACGCACGCAACGCGATTTCCAATCTTTGGCTCTTTCGGTTGTTGTTGTTGTTGCTGTTGGAGCTATTCATTCATGGTCTCTGTCTGTGTCCATCAATTTCCTTTTTAAGCTAACAACTCGAGTTCCTTCACGATATTTCGTTTCACTTAAATAGAACTTCAAATTCAAGTTGAAGTTTAAGAGACGAAATCCTACTTAACGGCCGAAAAGTGTTTGTTGAGTGCAAGGATTAAAGACGCCTCAATTCCACTCTCTACGCTCGTGTATGTGTGTGTGTGTGTGTGTGTGTGTGTTCGCGTGTCTGTGTGTCTTTACCTTCGTTTCGTTTCGCTTCCAACTCGCGCGCGCTCATTGGAAGAGGAAGTTAAGCTGAAACCTGGAATTTGGAATTGTTCTTGGCGTTCTTCTTCTTCAGCGTCATCACCTACGTTGGTCGACGTCTTCCAGTTTATTCTTCTTCTTCTTTTTCATCGTCTTCTTGGCGGACATTTGGTTGGGTTGCCTGATATTGGCCAGATCATTCAGTGTTCAGTCGAAGACGAAGGCTTGCAGTGAACGCGTCGTGTTGTCTAGTGAACGATCCCGAGAGTTAATACAACTTGAACTTCAATTAGATCCTCGTGTGTCGTCTATATCTACGTAAAGTTAACATTAACTTAATTAAAATGGCCAAAATCATTTTGTTTTGTTTGCTAAGCCTTTTGGCGTGTGCTGCAGGTTAGTAAAAAAAACAATAGTAAATAAAACAAAAAGAAAAAAACTATTAAACACTCTAAAGTTATGTTAGTTTTCCAAGAGTCTTAATCCCAAGATCAAAAGTCTAAGCATTATAGAGAAAAATTCCAACAATAATAAAATCCAATAGTCGCTTTTTAATGGTTTCATAAAAACTTTCTTATAAGAACTAAAAAGACAACAAAAAAAAAAAACGCGGATAATGCGCTTCCCATCATTATATAGGTATATGTATATAACTGACTCTGAGTCATTAACTTTACTCTGTGAGTGGGTTTTTTTGTTGGATCTACATACATCAATTTGTTGTTGTTGCAGTTCTTTGTTGTATGGGGCTGATCGATTACCCCAGACCAATTCTGATTCTGATTGCATTGGTCCCGTTTTCTTATGGGCCAATTGTAGTGGAAGTCCAACTAACAACTAGCAACTGCTCCCCATCAGTCCCAGTGCCAGTCCATAATAATCATTTCAGCCGGAGGGATGTTAGGTGCCAACTTAAATAACTAGCCATAGCATCATTTCCTTTTCGGGGGCTTCTCTTGGCTCTCTTGACTTTCCTTCTGACTTTGAGTGGCATCATTAGAGACGTGCTAGATTCGCGTTTGGTCTATTCTATGAAAGAAGTTGGTTGGTTGGCGGGGCGGGGGGAAGAACGGTAATTACCCTGAAATTATAGTGGAGTTCGGGATGAAGTTGAAGTTAAACTTGGCCATGGGGTAAAATGCTCTTCAATTATTGGGATCACAGAGTCAGCAGATACCAGTCAGTGTCAAATTAAGTGCAATTCCTTCTTCTTGTTATCTCTCTCTCTCTCTCTCTCCCTCTCTATCAGACAAAATGTTAACCTTCTTTCGAATTTAATACTGATCTACGAGTTTAGATTGGCAACAGATTTTCTCTTTTGATATGTCAAGAAATTATAATTCCAAGGAGTTAAGTCTATTCAAGAACGTCATCTATTCATCAGGGTTCTTTTTTCTTTTATTTATTTTTGTGTTTTTTCTTTTTTTTCATTTTGCTTGCCTTAAATCACAGAGAAGACCCAAGACTTTACCTTCGGCTTGGACTTTGTATGTGTCTTGCATTTAAATTGCCGGAAATAAACACACACACACACACACAAAGACACACACACACACATACATACGTATAGAGACACTCGGCGATCACTTATGTATGTAGATACAACGACACCGTCCCGTCAGAGACAGAGACAGAGACAAATATTGGCCCTCGAACCAAAACCTTTAGCTAGAGCCCACACCTAGGAAGAGCCCATGACAAGTGCCATAAATAGAGAAGGGGCCAGGGGCAGTTCGCCTAGAGAAAATCAAGGGAGAGAATCGAACAAAAAACGCGGAACGTAAATTTCTTTGGCATCGGGTGTTTATTTTTCTTATATACACTTGGACCTCAGCTCAGATCTTTTTTAGCTACCTGTTGCTGCTTGGCTCTTGTCTCTGTCTCGTTCTCTGTCTCTGGTTGTCCCCCTCAGGGCCAAAAGTCATTGTCATCTTGCATTGTCAGAAAGAGTCTGAATGAATACACAGACATCTATCATTGTGGTCCAGTGATTATTTTAAGAACTCACAAAAAAAAAATATTGTGTAACCTTTATGCCCTCTCTCTCTCTTTCGCTCCCTCTCTCATTCTTTCGTTTGGTTTTGACCATCGAGCTAATTAATGTCATCATCTGGCCTATTATATCTCATCAGCTTTCACGTAATTAGCTGAGTCTGAGTCTTTTCTTTTCCTTCTTCTTCTCCCCGGAAGGTCAGAGACCTGGTCATCATCATTATCATTATTATTGTTAGTCTTATTACGGTAATAAATCAGACACTACCGACAAAAGTCCAAAGTTTTATTAGTTCTTCTGTTGGTTTTTTTTTTTTTTTTTTTTTGGTAATCCTATTTAATGATATTACGCATTCGTAGACCGTTACGGGTTTACGCAATCGCCGATTCTTCCCCACCCTCCCAATGTTTAAGTATTCAGAGCGAGCTCTGGCTCCAGCTCCAGATTTGGTTTTGGTTTTGGCAAGTTTATTGAACTCCCCTTAAAAAACAAAAAAAAACACTGGAAATTGCAATATCATTAAAATAATTAGTCATCAAACGCCTTAGAGAGTTTGAAATTAAAAAAAAAATGTATCTAATTCTTATTTTGTTTTGTGGCAGGCCAACGCATTACTACCATACATTTGGATGGCGTACAGTATTTCATTAGCCGAATGAATCCCTATTCACCGGAACTGAACTACTTTTTGGCTTACCAGTATTGCCGATCGCTGGGCCTGCAGTTGGCTTCGTTTGAGACCAAGGAGAAGGCCGAATCCATGACCACATATCTAAAGAATGCCGGCTATGGTAACTATGATTT
This sequence comes from Drosophila nebulosa, assembly GCA_024703675.1. Classification (NCBI taxonomy): domain Eukaryota; kingdom Metazoa; phylum Arthropoda; class Insecta; order Diptera; family Drosophilidae; genus Drosophila; species Drosophila nebulosa. The sequence goes on along the minus strand of CM045725.1, from coordinate 5,398,479 downwards.
CTGGACATCCGGAAATCGCTTGGGCACGGGCATGTTCCTATGGATGAGCACCGGTTTACCGTTCAATGCCACCTTTGATTTCTTTGAGAATTCGGCCGATGCCATTCAGGCTGGCTTACTCGATCCAGTTGATCATAATAGCAACACTTCGCCTCAGCGTACAGCACGGGACAGGTAAGTCTTACTCGGAGTGGGTTGATCCTTAGAAAACGAGCATGAATTTGTACATATCTCTCTCTTTCTCTTTCTGTGTGTTTTCACTCTATCTCTGTCTCTCTCTCCCCCATTCTAACGAACTCTCTCTCTGTAGCAGCAGTGGCGCCGAAAAGGGATGCGTTATCCTGAAGCAGCCCACTCTGAAATGGATGCCCGAGGACTGCTCGGCCGTCAAGGATTTCATTTGTGAACAGACCCGCTGCTACTACTACAACTATGGCAGCATCCCAGTGTCTTCTGCGCAGGGGTAAGATAAGGACAACAAAAGGACTACTAAAGAGCCAGAAAAAAAAAGAAATAAATAAAACAAAAAAAGCAACACAAAATCACAAAAACCACATAACCATAATTAAAATAAAAAAAAAAGCCACACATCAAAAGCATCATAATACAAATAAATCAATAAAATAAATAATAATACAATTAATTTCGCTATACGAACTTTGCCCCAACGGCAAATTAAACAAATGTCCTTAATTAAGCAGTAAAATATAAAAAGCATATTTATACGTGATTAAATAAAAGTTAATTTAGTTGACCACAAAGCAAACACACACATCGAAAAAGTAAAGAACCCAAATCCAAATACAAAAAATCAAAAACAGACTAAACAAAAATAGGTGAGCTAAACCCCAAATCGTTACAAATCTTTTTTTACCATTTCTCTACACACACATCAATTACATACAAATAATAATACAGACAAAAAAAAAAACAGACTAATGCGAAGCTAGCAGCTAACTTTATACTAACTTAATCAAAAATTACACAAAAAACCAAATTGCTCAATTTTTCCCATTTCTGTAGACGCCAATGGAAATCCAAGTCAAGAAATAAAGAAATTTATGCAATCAATTTGATCCAATTATCTCATCCCCAAATAAAAGTTAAATTTGGCGCCTCACTGTCGTGTCACTAATTGACCAACACTGTAAGCCAGTGTTTACACAAACATCACAATAAGCCGTTAGGTAATTAATAAATGTAAAAAAATCTGGCTTCAACTTACTTCTTTTCGTTTAAAATTAATTTGCGAGAATATTTTTATGATTGCACAAATTTCTCAATATTTCAACAGTTTTCCATATGAGCGCAAAAAAAAAACAAAACAAAAAACACAAAATAAAAAACATTTTTTCATTTGGCGAATCTGTCGCCTAATTTTGGTGGTTTGGGGCTTAGCTTTCCATAGATGATATTGTTGCTGTTCTTGTTGTTGTTGTTGTTGTTGTTGTTGTTGTTGTTGTTGTTGTCATAAAGATTTGTGTTCAACTAACTAACTTTAGCCTAAAGCTCGCACTTTCGCACTAACTCCGCCTTCTGATCTCCACTGCCAAAATCAAAGAAAAATCCCCTCCAGAGCTTCAAATAAAAACCTTTCTTGCTTCATATTTCTTATTCTTGCGATAATTCTTTATTCTACACAGACGCCCCATTACCTCGACTACACCCAGAACGCCCGCTTCACTCTTGGATTTGCACGCCGCCCCTGCAACCACCACACCACTTCCCCTCCTGCTGTCCACCAGCTCAGCTGGGAGTTCGACAGGTTCGCTGTTCTCGGCGGCCAAGGCAGCTAAATCATCGCCAGCCATTGGCATTGCCGCCGATAGCGCTGCTGAGCCCTCGTTCATGTCGTTCAAGTTGAATCACGATCATCGCTCCTATTCTGATGCGGATGCCACCGATGTTGACGTTGATGCCGACCTAGAGGCGGAGGCGGATGCTGAGGAGCACGACGAACACGAGGGGCCCGAGGGTGGTGAGAGCGAGACGGATGCGGATTCGGATGAGGAGCACGAGCACGATGGCGGCACCTTCAATGAACATGCTCGGGAACTAAACGGCAATGGCGATGACGTTAAGGAGCATGTTTTCCCACTAAACGACAACGAACTGCATAACAACGAGATGCACTCCATTGAGGAGCTGCAGCTTCAGTTGCAGTCCCATTCCCATGAGTTGCAGCACCATGACGAAGCCGATGCTGAGAATGATGATGAAGAATCGCAGCGACAGGAAAAGGAAAAAGAATCTCAGACCTCAGCCGAGCCTCACTCCGAAGCGGAGGCAGAAGTCGACTTTGCTCTGCCCAGCTCAACAGAATCGCCAGCCATTGAGGTGCGTCTCAAGCAGATTGCCCAGGACTTTGAGAAAATGACCAGCTCTCAGGAGCGTGCCAAGGATGAGATTACCCCGCAGTCTTCCCTCTCGCTAAGCGATCTGATACGCACACTGCGTCCCAATGAACAACAGATCATACCACAAATCGACTCGGACTACTCGAATGCTATGCGGGTCCTCGGCAAAACCTTTGTACCCAATAATTAGAGACTAACAATCACTATCAATCCATAATAGTTGGCTAAGCTTTGGTGTTGTGTGTTTGGGGTGACCTAAGACTTAAGAAACGGGGTTCCACTGAGGAATGTACATTTTGGGAACAAAGATACCATATCCACACTAAAGACTAAGGACAAAATGACGCTTCTCTCTGAGGACCTCCCAAAAACAATGACGGTTAAAGGCGCCTTCCCCTCTCCCTGTAGTAATTTACATACTTATAACGAAAATTAAATAAAAAATATTTTGCACATAATTGTACCCAGAATTTATTATTTAGTTGCAAAGCATTTAAAAAACAAAAACATTTTCAGAAATTTATATGCATTATGCATATGCCAAACAATTTGATAAAATAAAGTTTTAAATGTAATACCCAAAATTGGAATAATACGATATATATGCAGACTCAGGAAGAGTGAAGTTCAAAGGAAAAATTTGAAATAAGCACTGATATTTTGGTTCGTTTTATTCTATATTCTTGGACCGCCTAACTGTTTATAGGTATTTTTGTTGTAAAGCAGTTTTAAATGGAGATTAAAATGGATATATTTTTAAGTGATGCTGATTTTCAAATTAAGCGGGTAAAAAGAGCTTCAATAACTCAAAAGAATTTAAGCATTAGGTTGGCAGTCCCAAAGAATTTTTTCTTTCCTTCCTATTCGTTTGTAATTCTCGTCATGAGCCCCGTTATACTCAATTTATTTTTGTGGGCCATTTTATTAGGCATGAAATTAACACCAAGTGCAATTTTAAATTGTGTTTTATGAAACATATATATAAAAAACTTCAAGATATTTCGTTTGCTTTATAAATGAATAACTGATTGCTGCAAAGCGGTAAATGCGCACATCCATAAAAGTTCAATTGCCACGGCTGTAAATTATTACAATAAAATTCATTCAATTTCAATTAGCATCTTAATATGTTGGCAACAGCTAGTCAGTCCTATTAAAAATTATCTGTTATAACTTTGTTAGTAACTAATAGTATTTCAACATGTTCCAAATTTACCAACTAATTTTAGATGTGTGAATTTTCTTCATGTTGACAAAATCACAATACAAAAAGTCGAATTAATGGCAAAAATAAAAATAGAAAATAACACATTTCCCAATAAACTCTTTCATATTCAGATATTTAAGAAATTTATGCCTAGCTCTGGACCTAGAAAACTATATTTTCTTACTAGTTTCACCCAAAAAAAATGCAGTAGTCCGATGCGTCTGGTTTCAACCCGATAAGAAGCTTATTTGTTATGATCCATCTTTTAGGCTGACAAATTTTATAGTCTAATGGTCAGGGTAATCGACTCTTCGATCGTTAATGTGACTATTAATCCATTAAGGCACCAATAAAAGTGACAATTGCACTTATTGCATAACCAAAGAAAGAGAGAGAGAGAGAGACACGGTGGAAGAAGAGTTCAGAATTCCTGGCACTTCCCTTTCAACGACGCCACTGAGCATACCAGATAAATTAGATGCTAACTCTATTTTTAATAGTTCCCTAACAGTACTAAATAGCTCTATAACATTTTTATTTGAAATTTCTATGAGTTATATAACTTTAGTCAATAGAATTCTTTGGCAGAAATTACTTTAAATTTGTTTTAACTAAACTATTTGATGATTTATGAGTTATTTGAAAGCCCAATAATCATAAATTAACTGCTACGGCACTAAAAAAAAATCTCAAAATTTATTTAATTTTTTTCAGTTCTTTTGTGTTTTTTTTTTTTTTCTTTTCTTTTCTTTTTATTACATTTGGACGTATGGTCGCCATAGCGTTAAGCCAACCTTACATCATATGGGGGAATTCTTGTTCTTCATCGTTCGCTCTTTGGTGCGTGACTGCATCATCACAAATCTGCAAATCATCTTTCTTAATTTAAAGAGGATTTAACGAAAGAAATGACGAGTAGAAGGAGGAAGAGAAGGTGGCGGAGTCGCAGTCGGAGGAGTCAGACGCATCGCATCAAGTTTTATGTGTGTCGAAACGATGGTAGATGGAGGACGACGCCGACTGGCAGTGGCCAGAACACATTAACCCAAGAACAGCTACGTCCCGCCTCACTCTGGCCACTGATCTCTTCATCTTAAGTCCCATTCTCCTGCATTCGCCTTAAGATGCAGACGACGACGACAAGGAGACGGCAACGTCTGACTGACTGACTAACTGACTTTGTTTGAAGCTTTGTTGACTGATGTGGCTTTTGCTTTAGCCATTGCCGTTGGTTAATAAAGAAGAAGATGTAAAGACAACCTTGAAATTTATAAAAGAGTCCAACGAACGTTTCTCTTTTTTAACGAAAAAAAAAAAAAAAACAAAAGCCAACATCACGTTTAAAAGAGCGTAAAAAACAAATGTTCCTTTAATTTTACTTAATTTAAGTTTCATTGAAACAAATTGAAAGTAAAAGTATTTACCCCAAACCAGCTGACAATCGATCGGGCCCCTCTCTCTCTCTCTCTCTCTGTCAGTTATTTATATCGAATCCGATGATAACGCTCATGAGATCAGGAAGTGCATAAGAGCATTCTTTCTTCCTTTTGTTAAGGTATAAAAAAGGTTTCATTCAGTTCATTTGGCATTACTCCAGAATCAGCAATTGCCTTGAAAGGAAATGAAGACCATTTTGATTTCAGTTCTCGTCATCTTTGTGACCGCCATCACTTTGATTTTGGCCATGCCTCAACATGGCTCAATAGATGGACCCAGTGGGGTAAGCAGAAATCGTAAAACTAACATTTTGAAGTTGTTTATTTTTGTATTTTGCATACACAGCGCTTTCCCATGACTCAAAACTGGGCATCACCCCCCGTGGATTTGTCCCAGCCAATTGTTTTTTTGCGTGAGGCTACTCCCATACGGGAGGAGAACCAGGAGGCGCCGGAACGCATAGACCAAAGACGAGGAGATTAAGAGATTTTAATTAGATAATAAAACAAAAAAAAAAAAAAACTGGTTATTGGCTCGGCTTCGATCCTAATGAATATTCACACGACTGTTTATAATTATTTAAGTCAATAGCATAAACTAGTTATTATTTAAAAATATATATATCTATATCTGACATCTAAGCCACAATTATATAAGACAATTCTCCTGGCTTCTGTTCAGAGTCGAATTTGAGTTAAGTTTTTTGTTTACTAAAAAAATTAAAAGTAAACTTTAAACAAAGCAGTTCTTATCTTCTTTATGGCGATAATAAACTGATAAAAGTTCATTTAGAATTGGACTCCGGGAACTGATACAAAAAGGTTTTTTTTAAATTGTTGTTTGATATTATCCTTGAGTGAAAGTTAGTGAAACGAATTAAGAACTAAGTTAGAGGAAATAATTTAAAATTTCCGAAAAATTCGGATTCTCTGCTATTATATTCAATATTTTCTTTCCTTTCGTTTTCAATAACCTTCTTTAATCCTTCTAAAATCAAACAAAAAACTTAAATTACAATTAAATTTTTAATTTTCCTTTGAAGTATTTAACTTTTATGAAATTACAACAAAATAAGGAATCAAATCGAAAAAAACTTTCATTAAATATTTTGTTTTGGATTACTGATATGGAAAAACTTGTGTGTAAAAATTTTATTTGGTTTTTTAACAGCCGATTTTGGATATTTGTTTAGAAAGTACGTTTTTTAATTTAAATCTTTTTTGCATTCCTTAAAATGAAATAACAAAATAAATTATTAAATATCTGAAGTAAGTCTATTTTTACCTACTTCAGATATTTTACTATTTATTTTATCCTGCGCACGGCCCTGCAACAGATGTTACCAATTCTTTTAAATACACTTCTTAATTTTCTTTTGTTAAACTTTGACCTTTTTCCAATTTTAAGGCGCCATTTTTAGGCCCTAAAAGAAGCCTGTTTAAGTCAAGATCGTTTTATTTAACATAGAGCAGATTTAAATATAAATAATTGAGTACTAAAATAAAGTTCTATACTCTCACCAACATCATCTTAAAAATTAAACGTTGTAAAATTTTTGCCTTAATTAATGAATCTCTAAAATTTGAAACCAATTTTTATTGTCAGTCTTCGAAATGCAGCTATTTGTTATATGAGAAGGCGAGGTTTATTGTTAGGAGGATCGGTGACTGCGTCAATGTATATACTATATAGATTCGGTTGGCGTCAAGAAGATGCAAAAACCGGCATTTCTTCTCTATGCTATGGTCTCAATATACTAATTGAATTTGTTTTAATGATAAAACGTAGTCGCCGATTTGCTATAAAAGCTTGGATTGTTGGCTCCAAAATTGTCATTAGTTTCGGAGATAGTCTTCGAGAAAGGTTCGTGTGTGTTTTTGTTTAAAAATTCGTATCGAATGTTATTCAATAGAAATATTGAACTAATTTGTTCCCTGCAAAATGAATTAACTTGTTTTATCTCGGCTGAATGTGATTGTGTTGAACAGAAACTCGTTTCGTTGCATTTGGAATAATTATGAGAACAATCTTCCGGTTTTTAAAAATAAACTTGGAATCGAAATCGCGCGCCGCTTGGGTTATACCCCGTAATAAGTAATTACCTTTGTCCTTTCTCCCGATCTTCTGTAGGATATCATGCAATTGTCGGTGTTAGTGTTTGCCATTTGTCTGGGATACGTCTCGGCCCAATTCCCCGGATTCGGTGGCGGTGGCGGATTTGGTGGGGGACTTGGCGGCGGACTCGGTGGAGTTGCTAATGGTCTCGGCGGAGGCTTAAACACTTTGGCTAATGGAGCTCAGCAGGGATTCTCCTCCCTCACCGGAGGCCTGGCCTCGGTGCCAGTGCTTAACAATGTCCAAAGTTTTGCCGACTTTGCGGTAATTAAACCATCACCCAATGGGACATCTTAGAAGTACTACAATTATAATCCATTTCCCAAAGGCCCAAACCGGTAAAACATATGCAAGTGCAGCCGAGCAGGCTCTGCGCCAGGCTGCCTTCGAGAGCAGCAAGGCTCTGGTGGATGCCGGAAATGCTGCTTTTGCCGCAGGAACTTCCACCTTCTCGTTGGCTGCGAATGCCTTCTCTGACCTGACCCCGCTTGAGTTCTTAAGCCAGTTGACTGGCTTAAAGAAATCTGCCGAGGGCGAGTAAGTCTCTAAGATCGTCTTCTGTCCAAGTTGAGGATTTCACAAAAATATACTTATATTTGTAATTGACAGAGCCAAGGCTGCTGCCACTCGTCAGGCAGTCGAAGTTCCAGATGCCCCCATTCCGGATGCATTCGATTGGCGTGAGAAGGGTGGAGTTACTCCTGTTAAATTTCAGGGCACTTGCGGCTCGTGCTGGACTTTTGCTACCACTGGAGCCATTGAGGGTCATTTGTTTAGGAAAACCAACAAATTGCCAAATCTATCTGAGCAGAATTTGGTGGATTGCGGCTCCAGGAACTTCGGACTCAATGGCTGTGACGGTGGCTACCAGGAATATGCTTTTGCCTTCCTCACAGAAGCTCAACGAGGCATTGCCGCGCAAGACAAGTACTCCTATGTGGACAAGCGTGACTCGTGCTCCTATTCGGACAGACAGGCTGAGGCCTATGTCCACGGCTTGGCCACCATTACCAAACTGGACGAAGAGCTAATGAAGAAAGTCGTTGCCACTTTGGGTCCTCTGGCTTGCTCCCTGTACGGCATCGAAAGCTTGAAGCTCTACGAGAAGGGCATCTACGACGATGAAAAGTGCAATGGGGAGGAGCCCAACCATTCGGTGCTCGTGGTGGGCTATGGCAATGAAGATGGTCAGGATTATTGGATCGTGAAGAACTCCTGGAGTGATGCCTGGGGTGAGCAGGGTTACTTCCGTTTGCCCCGTGGCAAGAACTTCTGTGGCATTGCCCTCGAGTGCAGTTATCCCATTGTATAAGAAACTAAATGCAAATTAAATTCACACTAAATTTAAAAAACCAAATGTTATTGCACTGGGATGGGTCATAAAGCAACTTCACAATGTTGCTGATTTTTTTTTGTTTTTTGTCTCAGCTAAAACGAGTTTTGGGTTTTAAGTTTGCTAATTAACCCATATGAAATCCAGTTTTCAAAACATCTTGAAAATCAAAATGTTTCACATATTAATTTATTATTATTTTTATGAGGGCTGCAAACCGGTTCGAAACTTAAGCTTATCTAAATTGCTGCAATTTAAATTTGGCGCCATTTTTCAAATGTTTGCTATGAATGGATTTGAATGCTTCTAAAAAATATATATATTCATGATCATTGCTTGCCTTGAACTTTCATTTGCTTGAGTTTAGTTTGCCAAAAGAAAGTAACGGAACCTTTCCAGTAGTAGAACAGATTTTTAGAAATTCAAAAAGTTCAACTTTTTGCCATTTTGCATTATCTTCGAAAAGTTCTAATATTTTATCTTAATTTTATCTAAACTGAAGAAATAACTGATAGAATTGGCTGAAGCTAGATTATTGTATGCAACTTTCAATGAATTAAACACTCTCACCCATAATATACGAGATCTGCAGCCCTGGTTTTTATTAGTTTACATGTCTATACAATGTCCGGAGATAAGAGCAAATCTATATAAAAGTTCCTAGTTGGGAAGAGAGATCTGGTATTCGTTTACAACGAGTCAACGTGAGAGGTTAGTCGGTGACTAAGTTAGAACAGGTTTTAAACAATTTGATTACTTCTATGAAAGTGCAAATCATACTTAATAATGTGTAAAAATAAAATTAATATTAAAAAAATACGCGCAATAAAAAATAATACTTAAATGTTATAAAGTTTAGAAAACGAAAATAATTTCTTTAGCGTGGAAATTGTGAATGAAATTGTATGAAAACATTTTGTCAGAAAAAATATTTCGTTAGGGAATAATTCATGAAAAAATTTGTCAATGGAAGGTGACAAATGTTGCAAGGGAACCGCCTAAAAGTAATTTAAATTTTCCTCATTCATTAACCATTTTAAACTATAAACGTGATAAAGATCAGCATTAAAAGAATCGATATAAACACAGTTTAAAAAACCAGAAGGAAATTTTGAAGAAAATACGAAATTCCTTAAAGAGAATCAAGAGACAAAGTCAAGAAAAAAGGACTAAAAAGGTTTAAGTCAAATAATTAGATCTTTCCTCAAAAACTGAATAAAATTGATTTGTTAATGTTTTTTTCAGCCGCCCTCGCTTTGTTGATTGTTGATCGACAAGTCCGGTGATAATAATCAATTCAAATCGTTGTCTATAATCAGTTGTAATCGCCTATGAACTGTAAACCTGTGAGAGGTCAAGTCAAATTAATGTAAACAAACATTCGCTGAGCTAGAAACAACTTTGATCATTAGATATTAATCAAAGTTAAATAATATATGCTTAATACATTTTAATATGAAGCTTATTAGAGTGATTCCCCATAAATTTTTGCTTTAGGTCAGTTTTGTGGATCTGCGGGGGCTGGAATAAGTTCTGAGTTCTGAATTTTGTTAATTAACTCATACCAAAATCCAGTTTTTTATATTTCCAAGAAATTAACGTTCGACAAATTTGACTATTCATTGTGTGTTTATTAATTTTACATATCTATTTAGATTCTCAGGAGATAAGAGCTTTTTAGTATAAAATGACCATGTTAGGCCTACAAATTCAACATTCATCTGAAGTGATTCTACGTGCGAGGTTAGACAAATTTTAGTGTTGTGACTAAGTGTTAGAGATCAGCTCTAAGTGGAAAATGTTTGACAAAAGAATCAATTAAATACGATGTGAAACATTTGAAATATAAGAAACCTTCTGTGTGTGAAAAGTTGTCATTAGTTTAAATGTTTAGAAATGTTTTGTTTTTATATCAAGTCAACAAGGCTTAAAGGTTAATAGTAATCACATCATAATCTTCTAATCAGGGGTTATCGCCATAAAGTGACTTGCTCACCTTTAAATCTTGAGGGAAACTACACTTGTTAGTAAACCGATGTAATAAATAATATTTTTTTTTTAATTTAAATAGCTTGCTATGAAATTGCTGTTGGTGCTTCCTTTGCTATTGGCTGGCTTGGCTTCAGCGCAATTTGGTGGTGGATTGGGTGGTTTGGGACCACGTCAAAGATTGGGAGCAGCCATTGGCAATGTGGCTAATCGTGTTCAGGGTGGACTAGCCAATATAGCCGGCAGATTGCCGCCACCGCCAACTTTGTCAAATGTGCAAAGTTTTGGAGATTTTTTGGTAAACAACATTTGGAAATCCCTGCCTGAATCTTTTATATACTTATGGAAAAACTATTGATTTAGAGCCAATCGGGTAAGACATATCTGGATGCCGCTGATCGGGCCCTACATGAAAATGTGTTTGGCGCCCGCAAAAATTTGGTCGATGCCGCCAATGAAGCGTTTGCCCAAGGTGCCGCTTCCTATAAATTGGCTGTGAATGCCTTCGCCGATTTAACCCATGCTGAATTTTTGACCCAACTGACTGGTCTTAGGAAGTCAAACCAGGGAGAGTGAGTAGAGATTAATTTTGTACAACATGTTAGCTGTTTAATCCTTCTTTTTCTTTGTATAGATCTAAGGTGGCTGCCAGTCGTCAAACTGCTCAGGTGCAATCAGGCGGTAAAATACCAGATTCCTTTGATTGGCGCCAACAAGGTGGAGTTACTCCTGTGAAATATCAGGGCACTTGCGGCTCCTGTTGGGCTTTTGCTACCACTGGGGCAATAGAGGGTCATGTCTTTAGGAAAACTGGCAAATTGCCAAATCTTTCTGAACAGAATCTGGTGGATTGTGGCTCTTTGGATTTCGGACTCAATGGTTGCGATGGTGGATATCAGGAGTATGCCATGGCTTTCATTAATGAGAAGCAGCGTGGTATTTCAAAAGCTGAGCCATATCCTTATAAGGACAACAAGGAGAACTGCAAATATACGAATGGTTTGTCAGGTGCTCAGATCACTGGATTTGCCTCTATTCCACCAAAAGATGAGGCTCTAATGAAGAAGGTTGTAGCCACTTTGGGTCCATTGGCCTGCTCGTTGAATGGATTGGAGAGCTTGTTGCTCTACAAAAGTGGCATCTATGCCGATGAGAAGTGCAATGACGATGAACCCAATCATTCAGTTCTCGTGGTGGGATATGGCACCGAGAATGGTCAGGATTATTGGATTGTGAAAAATTCCTGGGATAAAAACTGGGGCGAAGATGGTTATTTCCGTTTGCCACGTGGAAAGAATTTCTGCGGCATTGCCCTCGAGTGCAGTTATCCAATAGTTTAAATGTAAATTGTTATTATAAGTCAATAAAAGCAAAGACAATTTAAAATTAAAACTATTGAAAAGTATCGAAAAAGCATCGGCGGCAAATGCGTGTTCAGTGTTGCCAAAAGGCATTGGCAGTGTGACCATGGCTTTGCGATTTTTAATGTTACCGTTGTTTAGCACAAAAATACTGGGCAGTAAATTAGAATTAAAAGCACACAAAATAGACAAAACCGACCCAATTAAACGAAAATGCAGCTACCATAGAAATGGCTCGAATATTGGGAATGGAAGGCCCTTAACCGCTGACAACAACATGTTCCTACAGGTGGGTGTGAAAAGCCAAGTAGATGGATGTAATGACAGACAGCCAGCCAGGTCCCAGCCCAACCCAACCCAAGTACAACAACAACAAACACAACAACTGCCACTAATATCACTCCTCTCCCCCTTCTTACAGAAATGTGCATTGTGCATTAAGTTTGATCCCAAAGAGCCCCGCCCTGCCTTGCCCCCTCAGCCAAGCTCAGCTTAGTTTTGGGGTCATCGTCTCGCATTTATACCAACCAAAGGCCAAGCCCACAACAACACCACCTGCATCCAGCACTCGTTGTCTCACGAACTAACCCATCCCTGACCCCATCCCCTATTCCCTCAAAAATGGATGAGGACATAATGAACGCAGTAGAATCTCTGTTCGGCAAGGATGTAAAAATTGTCGACTGCGAAACTTCGTCTTCCATGCAACAGGAAGAGGTTCTGCTTATCAATGGTGTGCCCGTCAAATTGGACGGCATACCAATCGATGACGCCAATGCCATCAAGACGGCGCTGCTTGATGGTCAAATGCCGTCGGTGGAGCAGTTGAATCAGCTCCTCTTCCGCGCCGGTCTGGCGCAACAGCCCATTGAGGTGGAAACTTCGCTGACAGTCAAGTCTTCTGTGACCACCACCGAGGAAGTGTTGGTTTCTCGTAATGGCCAAATCCTGGATGAACGCACTGTGGAAACCAAAGAGAACTTTAATCATCAATCACATCAAAAGGAAATCTGGCAGCCCGCCAAACAGCAGTCGGCGTTAAACCGGGCCACACCAGAAAATGCTCTGAAGTACGGTTCCAATTCCACATTTGCCTCTTCCCAAGCTACGGACACCGATGATCGTATACGGCAGCTAAATCAAACCTTCTCGAATGTATCGCTAATGTCGAACACCAGTTCGGCCATTGGCTCGGCCTCATCAACCACTTTGGGGGACAAAAGCTCGAATATAAGCAGCTGCGACTCTGGCCACGATGGTATATTCCACAGCGTATCTATGGGTGGTCCTCCATATGGCAACAAGGGGGACAATACCCTAACTGATTCCATGTACTGTGACATTACGAGCTCGGCAGATGATGAATCGGATGCAAATTCCATTTTGGTAAGGCAAAGAGTAAGGAGGCAGGAAGTGCTGTGAGAAGACTAACTTTCATTCCTCCAATTCCAGCAGCAACAATTGCGAATAACAGAACACCAGGACCCTGAAGAGGAGACATCCTTTGCTAAAGATCTGCCCAAGGCTGGTACCCTCAATGAGCTGCTTCAAATGTTATTCGAACGCCAGAGTGAGGACATTGAGTTTGCCCTGTTGGCCACGTCGCGAATGTTTATCACTCCCGCCGAGTTTCTTGCCGAAATGGCTAAAACATCTGCCAAGTATCAGGACACGATCTTCCTTCATTTACTCACTCGCTGGACGCAGATTTGTCCATGGGACTTTAACAATGAGATCCTAATGAACGAATTGAACAAGCAGCCGGTTATTCTTCCACAATTGGGCATTCCCCAAAGACTGGAAAAAGTAGAGGCTAGTCGGCAGAATCAACTGCGATTCATGCTAATCAAACAGTCCTCGAGCAGTTCCCTGGGTCGACAAAGCAGTATTAAATCATTAAAACGCTTCTACAAAGCGGACAACATTATTAGCATTTGCAGCAATCCCTTCGAATTGGCCCATCAACTGTTTGCCATTGAATATGTTTATCTATCGCAACTAAAAATCGAAGAATTCGTGGAACTTCTCAGCCAGGGAAAGTTGCAATCAAATCTTGAACAGACAAAGGCTGGAACATTAAGTGCCAATGGCCGAACAGATGTCAATATAGAAGCCTACCTTCAATGGTTCCATCACTTGAGTCAGTTGACTGCCACAGAAGTTCTTAAGGTGGGTGAAACCGCTGCAGCACCCATTGAATATCTAATTTACAAATCTATCTTTATCTATAGCTTGGCAAAAAATCTCAGCGTGCTCAAATGATAGACTTTTGGATAGAGACAGCCTTGGAGTGCTTCAATCTAGGGAACTTCAATAGTCTAATGGCCATAGTGAAGGCTCTTCAAATGACCGCAATAATCAGACTAAAGAAGACCGTAAGTTTAACTCAAATCGGGATGAACCTTTCGAATAACATTGCAAAACTATATTTTGTTCAGTGGTCAAAAGTGCAAGGACTTACAAAATTAAATGGATTGGAGCACCAAATGGATTCCAGTTCGAATTACAACAATTATCGCTCGACGATGAAGGCAGCTATTTGGCGTTCGGAGCGAACCACGGCCAATAAAATTGAACGTGCGTTTATACCATATTTTAAGCTCATACTCAAGGATTTAGTGGCCATCTATAAAAGCCATGAAAATAAGTAAGTTAAAACTGAGGAATACGAGATCAATACACCCATTTTTTAACAAACTTCTTATTCCCACAGATTGGCTAATGGACTATTAAACTTTGAGAAATGCTTCTTAATAGGCTCCGAATTAAATAAATTGTATAATTACCAGCATCTGAACTGTCCCTTTGAGCAGCTGCCACAGATTGTTAATTATTTACAGAAGACAGAGGCCTTGAGCGAGGATTTGCTAATGAAGGCCTCCTATGAATGTGAACCGCCCGAGAATATCGAGGAAAAGGATCATTTCAAGACATTAAAGGCAGCAAAAAAATCCTAGGGTTACACAAAAAAAAAAGAAAATTTCCCTTGCACATCGTTTTGTTGGCATTAATTAACCATCTTTTCGTTTTTTTTTTTTGCATAAATAATAACACGATAATCTGCAAACGTATTTGTTAATTCGTACTTAAGATTAGTGGCTTGTATATTTTAAATGGACTTTTTCATCTATATATACATATTTAATACAGTGTAATGGGCATTTAAATAGAAACACCAAAAATATGCATACAACCAATTACTAAAAGATAATCATCATTTTAATGCAATCAAAAATAAAGAAAGCAATTCTAACTAGTTAATATTTTATCCTTTCCAATTTCTCTCTTATCGTATGGTGGCAAATTTCTGAAAATCAACTGTGCTAAATTTACCAAAAAGTTCCAATGGGTAATGTTTGCCCTCGACTGGGGCATGAATACGAATCTGCCGCATATGAGTGTCGCGACCGTTCTGATGATTGGAGATGACTGCAATTTGAAGCATGAAAGTGCGTATGGACTTGACATTGCCGTCCTTAATAGGTATTTGCACCCAGCCAGTGGGTTCGCTTAGATCGATGACTTGTAATTCCTGTAGATCATTGAAATTGGTTCCGGATCTGATCGATATGCGAGAGGGTGTGTAGCTTTCGTCCAACTTGTAGTCGGTGAAGATGTAGATTTGGCTGATGTTTGTTCGCTTATGGAATTGGATATTGACCAAATGGGGCAGTTGGCCATCGGATTGCCAATAAGTGTCCATAATGTTGTCCCGCAAACGTTCCACTCCAAAACCTGTCATCATGATGGGGAGAGGATGCTTCAGCGAGGTAAAGACGAGGAAATTTTAAAGACGCTTACCCGGTTTGCAAGAGGAGAGACTCCACACAGCCTGGCTACCCACTTCTCGTACTCCACCTAAACGCTCTTCCGATAATGGGTCCTCTTCATTGACAGTTGATGCATTCGCCGGAGCACTTACATCCTCATCCATTGGGGCAGACATTGCAGTTTGCAATTCTATTATTATTTTGATTCTGCAATTATGGTTTTTCTAATTTTCCTTTACAACACTTAATGACGCTTCGAACAGCTGTTTACCCAATTGAACTATTCAACACTGAACGCACATGTGCACTCATTTCAACAACAATAAACATTAAAAATGGTGCGTAAACTTAAATATCATGAGCAGAAATTGCTCAAAAAGGTTGACTTCATCACCTGGAAGGTAGACAACAGTAGCAAGGAGAATAAGATACTGCGACGTTATCACATACAAAAGCGGGAGGACTACACCAAGTGAGTTTTTAATTTAGAGTCTCATAGGGGATGTCAAGAAAATCCTTCGATACTTTAATATTCCCCAATAGAATTATTACATGGATATATCGCAAACGCCATTGATTAACCATTTTCACCATTATTTGTTTAAGGTACAACAAATTGGCGCGTGAGATTCGCGAGCTCACCGAGAAAATAGCCAAACTAGATGCCACAGATCCCTTCAAAGCTGAAGCCTCTGCCATGCTGCTTAATAAATTGCATGCCATGGGCGTGGCCAACGATCAGCTTACCCTGGAGACGGCCAGCAAGACATCGGCAAGTCATTTCTGTCGGCGTCGGCTACCAGTAATTATGGTCAAATGTGAGTAGTAAATCTAGAGTAGATTGTGTTCATTATTCCTTTTCATATATACGTTGTCCCATTTCAGTGCGAATGTCGGAGCATTTAAAGCATGCCACGGAAATGATTGAGCATGGTCATGTGCGTGTTGGACCTGAGATGATCAAGGATCCAGCTTTCTTGGTATCTAAAAATCTCGAAGATTTCGTTACATGGGTGGATGGTTCGAAGATTAAAGAGCATGTGCTGCGCTATAATGATATGCGAGATGATTTTAAAATGTGAACTGACTTTAGTATAATGATAAAAAAAAAAACAATAAAATACTTTTAAAAAAATGTTATACTGGAATCTACTTCAAAGAAGAAATAAGTCAGCATAGATACTGAAATATATTGTAGAGAACCACACAAGACTAAGCCATTTATGTTTTGAATATCGCTCATATTAATTTGACTTTTGCCATTTTTGACCAATTGAAAACACTGTTGCATGCACTTTGTTAAATAATCATTTTAAATAACTTTATTACATTTCATATAATAATGTTGTTCTTTTGTTTTGTTTTTGTTTTGCTTTGTTTTAGATCTCATTAATATTATTTTTCATTAATATTGGTAGCATATCACGCCAAGGGCGCAACTGCGCCGACACACATATACATTATACATATTATATAAATTTGATCTGTCCCCTCTTTTCTTTTTCCCCAACGAGCTTTTTCGCTTTATATGTATATATTTATATATATGCTACATGCCAGGATTAGCACAGAGACAGACACAGAAAAGTCGTTCCACAATGGCGGTAGTTAGGTTTATATGTCCTAGTTAGTTGTTTGTCGACTTATTTCGTTAAGTTTGTTTCTTTCACAAATTACAATTAATATTTAGATAAAAAATACATTGTGTATAAATAGGCAATTCAAAAATTAATATCGTTAAGAAAACGAAAGGAAATTACTTAGTAAATTATATAAAAAATAATAATACGAACATGCTTTCAAGTTTTTAGGCTCTTTCTGTTTCCGCTTTCGAATAAAAATGTATATAAAAAAAGGATGAGATGGTAAGTTGTATTTGTAGTTAAGTTATGAGCGATTCAAGCGGGGGGTGCGGATGCAGTTGTATTGAGCGATTGATCGGTTGTTTTGAGTTTAAAAGATTATATTCCTGTTGGCAGTTGTTTTTTTTTAATTTCAAGGACCCTGAAGGAAAAATTAAAAATGCATTCGAAGTCGAGTAAACGGAAAAGTTATGGTTAATTTGAGATATATGTTTTCTGTATATATATATATATATCTGCTCATTGTTTGTTAGGGTCCCACTGCACAACAAGGATCTGACTTGGTCGAGGAACACATGATGCATGTATGATATTCATATTTTTGTATATATTTATATATATTTTGTATATATAAAACTGAATTTCCATTTGTTTTTTTTTTTTGAGTCAAAAGTCTTTCATTTGTTGTTGCATATATTGATATATCTTTAGATATTAAATGTATTATATATGTGGTAATCGCGTTTTTGCCTTTTTAAATATGCATAAAAAGTAATTATTAATAGGTGTTAAAATAAATAGCTAAGTGGCATTAAAATTAGTGTCGACTTGCGAAATTCAATCGATGGCCCATCTCCCCCCAATTCTATTTCCATCTTCATTTCTATTTTGCGAAACAAATTTCACTTGCATATAACTTGATAACAATATAAAACAAATTAATAAAATTAAAGATATTTTCTACAAATTGTTGTTGCTTTTGTTGTTGTTGATCTTAATAGTTTTTTCAATTTGTGTAGAGACAAAACTAAAAAAAAGAAATATTCAAACAATTCCATTACATTGTGTTGCCTCTGTTTTTTATCGTGTTTTTTACCAGGTTCTTTGCATTTGTTTCTTGATTCTAATTTCCTTTTTGTTTTTTTACATAATATTTTCTCTTGTTTTTGATGTTGTTGTTTTCAGGCTGGTTTTTTTGGAACAATAAATTAGATTAGATTAAATTCAATCGCATTGTATGAATCACTACAATATAGTTGCTTCAGTGTAAATTCCAAATTTTTTTTGACCCTCGAACGAACACGTGCAATTTGTAATTAAGCCATAGCCATACTACATATACATTTACCCTGTCCCAGACATAATTTTTCTAAATTCTAGAAAAATGTTTCGCATACAACATTTTCCAATTTTTTGGGTTTCCTTCATATAAATCTCTTCTTGATGCGGAAACTATTGTTATACATAGAAAGCTTCTGTTCTTGTCTGCTGCTGCTGCTGCTGTTGCTGGTGATTTCGTTTCTATATAATTTTGAATCTGGTGAAACTGCTGCGCCAAGCGCCCATTATTTAGATCACAAGCGCCATATCCTTTTTGCTGGGCAACTGGACTCGCTTGCCCTGCCACAGGGAGTTGTGTATTGTGAAGGCGTCAATGGTAACGGTCAGATGCTTGGTGTGCACTTGCGAGAAGCATTTGCCCCCTGAGTTGTATCTGCCGAGAGTAAAATATATATTTTACTTATGCCAAAATTTTATATAGAATAGAGACTCTCCCTCTTACTTGAAGAACTTATCGAACATGACTTCGTCCACCTGACTAGGCCCAGTGCCGTACAATTTGGTCACTTGATCCGTTTCCGGTATATAGCTGTAGAGTGCCCGAAATTGGCAGCCGGCATCACGGAAGAGTACTAGGAAGTGTTTGGCCTCCGATCGGGCGATTTTCTCCAGAACCTTTTGTTTGGCCTCCCGATTAACGGCACCGGGAAAAACGCAATATTCCACAGCATTCAAGATAATGCCACGATTCGATTTGGCCGCTGGTTGTTTATACAGTTTCGGACCTGAATGCCAGCAGGAAGAGGGAGAGAGAGAGAGAGAGCAGTAAATAAACAATTGTTGACTCTAGTTTCGTCGGGAGATGCTACTTCTTTTTTCGATGGCAAGCTTCTATAACTTTTTCAATTTTACATTGCAGAATCTACGCACGTGCAACAGTTGGATGGAGGAGTTTAAGGGGCTCCAGAGAAGAGCAAAAGCTACAAAATGCACTCCGCGGAGAGAGGTAAGAGGGGAATAGCTTTAACAATTGAAATGCAAAAATTAATATTATTTGGAGTGCATTAATTAACCTAGCTGTAGCTGGTTTCTCTATTACTAAAACATTCCATAAAATTGTTAAATTACAACAAAAAAAAGAAAAACATTCCATAAACAAAACTCAAATAATAACACAATCGAAAGGGATAAACAACATAAACTTAAATATAATAAACTTTGCTTGCAATTTTGCATATGACTTTTCAAGTGATCGATAATGGTGGCCGATTCGGGGGTTTTTTTTTTTTTTTAGTAGGTAATATATTGGAAAGCTTTTTTTGGGTTTAGTGTTTCATTTTTCTTTCTTTCTTTTTTGTTTTTTTTTTTTATTCTTTTGTTTGACCATCGAAAGTCGTGGATTTGACGACGAAACGGAACGGAATAGGTAGAAGAACGAAGGATTACACATTTCTGTTTAGACGCGCACACAAATTGTCGCAGCCCTCTACTATATACTCTATACATATATAGTTATATATCGGTTGTGTCTCATAAATCATATATATATGTATGTATGTATTTATGTAGCATTTGTATGTATGAATTATAAATTAAATCATTTTTAATGCCAATAATTTATAATAAAATGGAATGGAAATCATAATGAAAAATCATGAGAAAATAATACGAGCATGGATTCAAAAATGTTCTTTGCTTCTTGATTATGGATGAGAAACGTTCCAAAAAAAAAGGGACACAAAATGCAATATATGTATGTATGTATGTATATGATGATAATATGACCAGTATATGGTGTATTTGATGGGTGATTGATTGATTGATTGATTATAAAACTGAGAATGGTTTCAAGTTGTTTTGCTGTAGTTGATGTTGTTGTTTTTGTACAAACCCGAATATTCCATGATTGAATTCGGAGTTAATGAGAAATCGCTGGATCCATCATCAAATCCGCGACGTTTCGATATCAAACCTGGAGGCAATGAGCCTGGTCCAGATGGAGATGGCAAATGCCTACCTGATGCGCCCATTCCCATGCTGCCCATGCCCATTCCTGGCGATGGGGCACGCCGCGGCGGAGTGGCGCGTCCCAGTCCCGAATCTGTGTCTAACCGGTAAGCAAGAGGCGTCATCAGTCAACATGCATCATCATCATTATCATCATCATCATCATCAGAGAGATAGACACCCACACACAACACACACACATACACACACAGAGAGAGAATGTTTGTTGTTGTGTGGTGACAAGAGTAGAGTAGGAAGATTAGGAGCACACAATGCGAAGGCCATGCGTTTCGGGTTAGTTGTCACACAAAGTCACGTCGATGATGGAAGGCGAGCGATGAGTTCATTTTCAAATTTGTTAATACATTTTGTTTCGGTTTAGATTATGGTTTTGGTTTTGGTTTTTTTTTTTTTTTTTTTTGGTGGTTTTGCAGTTAATTTCAAGAATTCATTTTGTACATTTTTTTTTTCAATTGAAAAAAGAAAGAGAAATAAAAGAAGAGAATGTGTGCACAAAATTTAGTTAAAGCAATTTTGTAGTAGATATCGTTTATGGTAGAGAGATAGAGAGAGAGATACTTAAGAACTAAGTTTGATCATGATATCTGGGTTAAAAATCGAAAATATTTAACATACATAAATGCGTGTGTGAGTGTGCTTGTATATGTGTGAGTGTGTGTGTGTGTGTGTGCAACAGCCTGTCTTCATGTATGTGTGGGTGTTTACAGGCTTATTTGTGTGCGTGTGCGTTTTATTATTGTTTTTTGTTTTTTTTTTTTTTTTACTAATTATTTCCCAAAAGCAGTTTAAAAACGAATTGATTAAATGCCAGAACCAGTTGTGAATTTTTCGAAGCAAGTTTTGCAGAAGAACCAAAACCAGCTGACGGACCCAACAAAAAAAAATCAGCTGACACAGGACACGAGATGGAAAAAAAGCTTGAAAGGACCATCACCACCATTAAACCCGAATTTCATAGAAATTTTCGCAGTATCGAGAAAACATAAAATATATGTATATAGGTAGAAAGAAGAAGTTTAAATTGAAATGAAGAATCAAAAAAGCGTAAGAGACAAATGTACAAACAAAAAGAAAAAACCAGAGAACTAACACCATTTGAATATAAAAGAATAAGAGAAGAATCGTAAACAATAAATAATTCAGCACTCTAATTTAAACAAGTTATTCCAAAAACCAAATTTCAAACATTAGAGATAGAGTTGAATAATACATAGATTAGGAGGAAAGGATAGATAGAGTGTTTAAAAATAGATAGATAAAGGTAAGGAAAAGCAAGCAGCTGTGTTTTAGATTTTTTTATTTTTATTTTTTTTTTTGGTAGCTGTGAAACGCTTCTTACCGCACAAATTCATTAGCGAATTGGACTTTCGGCCACGGAAATTAAGTGTGCTCCCCTTAGCGACCGATATACGCGACAGAGTGCGGCCCCGTTCTGGGAGTGCGGCTGGCTCTGTAAGGAAGGCGGCACCAAAGGAGCCAAAGGAGCAAACGGAGCCGAGTGCATTGATAAAGTTTTCAAGTTTCAATTGTTTGGTTTAAATAACGATTTGTTGTTGTCACAAATGAGAAAATAACATAAACACAAAATAATATGCATGAAGTAAAATCTAACTTATATCCACTTATAACACCACCCACACACCGCCCCCCAACACGCCAAAAAAATTAAATCTTCGGTTTAGTTCAGCAATCTAACCAGAGACCTCCCACACACAAAAGTCTAGATCGATTAGAGCCCCGCCCACCTAGTGCAGATTTTGGCTTTTACATGTGAGTGCAAATTGGCAAATTTTGTTAATAGTTTAGTTGCATTTGCAATTAGTTAATAAAATATAGGCGACGCTTAAGACACATTAGCTTAGGTGAAATTTTGCATTTTGCAGCGTTAAAGTAAAGCACGCCTCAGCGGATTGTAAGATTCTAATTGAAATCAAAAAAAAAAGGGATAATTAAAGTGTTAATCACAGGTCTAGGTCCTTGTCCAGACCATAAAAAAAGTAAATAATAAACTAAAGTTGTACTCTTTCTAGCGATTCTTTAACCGGAACTCAAAAGAGCACAGAAAACTTAGAAAGTAAATGTGAGTAGAGAGAATTAGTACCCAGCACCAACCTCTGGAAGTTTTATAGGATCCCCGACGTCCAATCGGAGTTGAACTTGTACTGGGATAATCATCGGGGGATTCTGTTTAAATGAGATTAGTAATCATAAAGAATATATATACGCCAAATAGAGGACTTATCAACTAGAAGTTAATAAGATACAAAATATCAAACTTACGACTAGGTTAAAGAAAAATTATCAAAAAAATAAGAGATTCGAATAGAGAAAAAACTAAAACAACGTAAAACAAATCAAATTATTTCATGCTTAACACATAACTTAAAATTGAGCAAATTATGATGTTATAAACAATGAATGATTGGGCACATAAAAAAAGAACACAAAAAATTACCTTTGACTGTTAGGGAATCTTGCGAGCCCCTATAATAATCTCTTTTCATTGAATTTGAGCTTAGCTGACCGTAGCCTGTTGCCAAATTATAAAACATAACAGAATAAATAAAGAAATTAAGGACAAAACTCAAGAACAAAGCATTTAAAAGCAAAAATCGGTGAACCGAAATTGTTTAGAAATCAAAAAAAAATAAAGAAGGAAAACGCTCTTACACTTGATCCGCATAAATGGAAAAAATACAGATTAAACACAAGAGAAAGAGAGAGAGTTAAAAACTAAACATTATATAGAGGAATGGATAGGGAAACAGACATATTCCATTGTCCATTGATCAAGTGTAAGGCGCGGTCTTTAGAAATGCAGCGTGTGCCACGCTCACCGGTTAGATTTGATCCAGAACCCTTCTTGCTTCGACTAGAGATGCTTGAAGCTTCACTAATATCCACACTGGCATCATCCACATGTATGGTCTTGGGCCTGGGCCGTGTATTGCGCTGTTGCCTTAAACGTGGCGTCGATGAGGACGCTGACTGTGGCTGCAGTTTCACATGCAAGTCGGGCCGATCCAAAGTCTTGCCCTAGGAAAAAAAAAAATGGGAAAAAGTTTAAAATTTGAAATAATTAAATTCAATTGATATTCTCACCTCTCTTTCGGCCTCTTCAATGGCTTTTTTGAGTCTATGCTGCTCTAATATGGCCGCTCGTCGCGCCATTTGTTCTTCCTTTTTGCGTGCGCGTTCCTCTTCCTTTTCTCGTTCCTTTTCCCTTTTCTGTGACGCCTCGATCTCTTTGCGAGCCTTGGCCTCCTCTTGCTGCTGGCGGCGTTGCAAAGAGAGCAGCATTATCTTCTCCTTGCGACGCTCCATTTCGTCCACCGAGTCCTGCAACGATAACAAACCAAATTAAACAATATCCAACCATGAACAGAAAGCGTTATACATTTTGAATGGGTCTGTCACATGGTAACTTATAATCGAAAACTAAAAAATCTGGAGTCATTGCATTAAAGACTTAAAAAATTTCAATTTAATTGTGTGTGAAATCATCTGATGAAATTTCGAAAATATATTGAAAGTTGACAGCAAAAAAAATGTGTTAGATAGAGAGTGTTGGAGTTGGAGTTGGAGCTACTTACCGGATCTAAGCTAGTTGCATCTGCTCCTATGACCAACGCCTTGTTCTTGGCCGCCTCGGCAGTATTGCTGCTGTGCTGCAGTCGAGTGGGTGACATTGGCTGTTGCTGCTGGTGCTGCTGCTGCAGTGGCGGCTGGTTGGTCAGATCCTCTAAATGACGACGTTCCAGGCTGCCACCCGGCTCCGATGTGTTCACGGCCAGTTGGCGCAATTGAATTGGCGGCTCATCAGTGTATTTGTTGTAGGTGGCATTACCAGTATTGGGATTTGTTGATTTGACACTGTTGGAGTTGTTGTTGTTGCTGGTGTTGTTGGTGTTGATGAGGCGGCTGTGCCTGGCATTGTTGGCTGCTGGCTGCTTGCTGGCATCCTCGCCGCTCATGCTGATGTTGTGCAGTTGACTAAGCGATTCACGTTTAAGGACAACTTGGTTGTCCACATTATCTCTGCCGCCGCCTGGCGTTTCCTTTTTGGGCGAGCGTTTGGCTCTGAGTGGCGGCTTGGGTCTCTTGGGCTGATCATCATCGAAGGATATATAGAAGCCCTTTTCGGCAGCCTGTTCCTCCTGACCAGCACCACCTCGGGGATCCTGAAAACTGTTGGCCTGTATGGAAGGACGCGACGGCGAGGGTATGCGATAGGTGAGATTGCCGCTGGTTATGTTCAGCTTATTGGAAATTAATTCGCCGCTGTCGTAATCCTCTGAGCTGCTGCCACGTCCGCTCTGACCCTGTTGGCCTCGGAGTTGCTGCTGCTGCTGCTGCTGCTGCTGGACCACAAAGTCGGAGATGCGGGTCGAATGCATTGACTCTATAATATTGCGCTCCAGCTCGTCCACATCCTCCTCGTCACCGATAAAGCAAATGCTCTGCGGAGCCATTAGATCTTCATGCTGCATTTGCATGGGCATAGCCATTGGCTGGGGATTGGTTTTCGGCGAGCGATTGTCGCGCAAATTGGTCAAGGACTGCTGACGTTGGACGCCATTGGCCCCACTCATCGGGCGCTGGCTGTGCTGTGGTGAGGCCTGCGCCTGAAAGAGATGCTGCAATTCCCCACCTCCTCCGCCGCCGCCACTGCCATTCTGATGGAGCACAAAACTGCCTTGCGGAGCCCCTCCCGCACTCGAAAGCGGGCGGTTATGCCAGCCCTGTTTCTTCTGCTGCTGGGTTTGCCAGGCGTTCACGTCGACCAAAGGCTGTTGGATCTGCTGATGCTGTTGCTGCTCATAGGCGGCCGCTGCTGCCGAATGAGCCCAGGTCCGACGCTGGGGCGGTGGCTGCGGCGACGTCTCGTGCAAATAGAAGTGATTTGTCGGCTGTCCATACTCGTCGTAGACCACACTATTCCTGTATTGCGGCGGCGGTGCTCCGTACGGCGAATGATTGTGGTTGTGATTGTAGGGGCCACCGCCATTGTCGCTGTAGAGGCTTTGCGGCTGCATGTAGGCATGGGCGGGCTGCGGCGGCGACATGTATTGTCCGTGCTCGTTGACGTACTGCATTGGCTGGGGCATGGCCATGGGCGGCGGACCTTGCTGCTGCTGCTGCTGCTGGTAGGGATCGCGACTGGGCGGACGGGAGCTGTATGCACTGACTGGGGCATTGTAGGCCTGTGGAAGATGCGGTGATGAGCCAAAATTCTGCTGCATAGCGCGCGGCTGCTGATAGTGATGATCAGCAAGATGCTGCTGCGAGCCATATGTTTGTTGCTGGATGGGTTAGCCGGAGCGTGCATGCCACAAAAGGGGGAACAAAAACAATCGTTCAGTTAGTAAGCGGGCATAAATCAAAGCTTTCATCGATAGACAATAAAAACATAAAGCGAAGATGCAGGAGGCGGGGCTGGTTGGGATGAGTTTACCTGGTTCAGCATGTTGGCTATTTGCTGGGCCTGCATCAGCTGCTGGGCCTGAAGATGTTGTGCCTGCATTTGGCTTTGCTGGGTGGCTAGCCTATGGATATCTTGTTGGATATCCTGCAGATTCATGTTCATAATGGCGATGCTTTGCTGTTTACGATCCACATCCAAGATTGCAAATGTTAGAGGGAATGTCAGTGTGTGTGTGTGTGTTATGGCGTGTGTGTGTGTGTGAGTATTTGTTGTAATGTTTATGTTCAAGCAAACCACAGACACAAAATGGAAACAGGGCAGGGAAAAAAGAGACACAACAAATGCGTAAATTATTGATTAATTCTTGCTTAGGGAGATTTGGGTTAGAGGATAAGTGTGAGAAGTGCTAGACGCAAACGTAATGACCCACCTGATACTTATCCAAGTCAACGGGATCCATATCTGGTGTTCGCTTTGACTCGTTACTCATGGTCTCCCACTTCATGACATCTGGACACGATTCCAAATCCTCCTGAGGTAAAAAAAATAGACACAATTTATATCGGTTAAGCATTCATATCTTCTTTGGTCTCTACCTTCTCTTGATGCCTCATTAGAGCCATTTCAATTTTACGTTTATCCTGTTCTATGCGACGCCGCTTCTCCTCCAGCTTCATTCGAATGTTAGACAACTTGGTGGCATTCTCCAAGGAACGCATATCCTCATCGCACACATCCAATTGCCAGGCAGCCGGACTGGCTGGCATGCTGCTGGTTGAGGATTTGCGTACCGGCGTACTTTCCGGATCCCCGAAATTCGATCTAATATCGTTGTACAGTTGGTCAGCAATACCGGCGCTGCTGTTGTGGCTGTAGTCTTTCTCGCTGGAATGTTGCTTGTTCCGTGCCTGCGGCAAGGGACTGCCCGCATTCGATAGATTGTGGTGGGGCGCCGATACCGTGGGCACATTGTCGACACTTGCCTGTCGACGCATTGAATACTTCTCCGTCTCCCGATCCTGCTTCTCCGAACCCGAATCCGTATCGTACCCCAACTGTAGTGTTCCACGGGCATCGGCAATTGACGAGCGTATTGCCACGGCAGGTTCAACTGGAAGTCAAAAGTGAGTTTTAAAATAATCTGTCCCAAACTAAAACAGAACTCATACTCTACTTACCCACACTTGTGTTGGACAACTTTCTTTCCCTATCCCGTTCACGCTCGTAACGTCCCAGCGTATTCAGTTGATCCTGTGAGCCACCAAAATTTTCTATGGTCAACTGTGAGTCTTCGCTCGAGGAATTCCTACGCGAACGACGCCCTGAAAGTGTATCAAAATAAATCATTAATACCAGATGCAATAAACTTTCTACTCCAAGGGACCAACAAATTGATAATAAATCAAAAAACATTCAACTGAACTCTGGTTAATGAAGGAAATGTGGAAACTAATGTATGTACGATGATGCATGGAACATTAGTATATAGGTATGTATGTATATATGTACATATAGCCGCTCTGTTGCGAATGTTTTAGCTGATTCTCATACCTGCAAAACTCGGCCGTCGGCTTTGCTCCCAGTTACTTGGTCGACCCGCAGCGACAAAATCGCCTAATTTCATTTAAGATTGAAAATCATAAAAAAAATAATGGTTAACAAAGCAATTTTAAAACAATTTTACAAATAAATAATAAAATTATAATAATATTCAATTGTTTGTGGGGGCGAAATAAGGATTCGTTTCAAAACCATGTAATAAAATAATTAAAAATAAGAAAAAATAAAAAAGTTTGTAATATATTCTACCTAAATTCGCTTTGCAAACCTTCTAAATTGCAAAATTGGTTAAATTTAAATATTTCTTACATTTTTTTTGTAAACTGAATTGGAATATTTAATAGACAAATGGATTAATATGCAATTTTTTCTCTACTGCAAACAAAATTTATCTTTTTCTGGAAAGTTTTCCCTCTACAAACACAATTCTTCTTTACACATTTTTATGGTGTCCGCATATAATTGTTCTTGAAGAATCTTTCATGCTCCACATACAAGTCAAATGTTATATAAATATGCAAGTTCATTTACGCTTCGAATAGTTAATTAATCAAATTAAAATCCAGATGGTAAAATAACAAAAAAAAAAAAATAAATAAGAGTTGGAAAAACGAATCAAATATAATAATAAACTAGACTTAAAAGCAAACCTCTCTCATCCGCTTTCGACTCGACATTGGATTTTTCTTTAGCTTGCCGCAAGCGAGCTGGAACCAAGGGCTCCTGCTGCTGCTGCTGCAGCTGCTGGTGTTGTGTCTGCTGTTGCGGTTGCTGGTAATATTGCTGTTGCTGCTGTTGTTGTTGCTGTTGTTGCGAGTGCATTGATGAGAGTGTGGTAATGCCACGCGACTTGTGCACAACGAATGCTACACAGAATCGTGATGTGGGAAGTTAAGAAGGTGGCGGAGGCGAAGGCGAAGGCGACGCAATGAGCAGGACGGACAGGTACACAGTTGCAATTGTTGTTGTATTGGCAGTAGTTATTATTGTTGTTGTTGTTAATGGTGGTAATTGGTTTTTTTTTTTGGCAAGCATGTGTGGATTTTGGGTGGAAAAAAGATAAAGAAAAATAAAAATTAAACACACAATTAAAATCAAATAAATGACAGAGAGTATTTTATGTAAATGGTTTTTCTATAGTTAAAGCAAAAATTAGCAAATAATAAGTAAATGAAAATAATATATAAATTTTACCTTCTGCATGATTACCATCAAAATTGTTTGACTGAATCGCCGACGCCTGATATTCAGTGGGCGGAGTTGATCTACGATTTAGGCCGCCGCCAAATGAATTCGTGTGCGGAACTAAAAAAAACATAAAACAAAATGAAAAGACCAAAATTTTTAATCAAAAAAACTAAATAAGTAAATCAAACAGCATTTTATTTCAAGCGGTGCCAACGAACAAAAAAAAAAAGAAGAAAGGCAAAACAAAATGCATATTAAGCAACACAAAAATCAGGTAAATGAACTTTTATTTATATAATACCATACATGAAATGTTATGAAAAAGAAATGGAATATTTGGCACTTCAAGAAAAGTCAATCGTATCGTATGAAAAAGCAGTTGTTTGGGTGCCGCGAAACACAAAATGTTGTTTTCAAAAATTGCCATTGAAAATCGACACAGAAAGCTAATATTAATATTAAAGCAGTGCACAGGTGGACAAGGATCTAGAGAAAACTTCAAAAATGCTGTTAACTTGTCATACACAAAGTTCTATCCTAATATTAGAGATCCGTTCCCCCTTTGAAGTCGGTTTAAATACCAAATCGACTCTGTTTTCGAAACACTTTTTAGCTTTGACCGCTAAATTCTTACTTTTTGAATATTTTGGCTACTGTATGAGCTATCAAATCAAAGATTATTGGGATTCAAAGAAAGTCAGGTGCACTTTGACCTAGATCACATGAAATATACTAGTTGATATATGGCTCCTTCGCATTAACCATGTCAATGTATAACTGAGAAAACGGTTAAAAAGAACTGATTTCTACGAGTAAGAGCAGTCCTAATCAAATATATATATCTTAAGTCTTGTTCTCAGAGATTTCACATTTAATACTATTTGGTATTTAACAATTTACACTTAGATTTCTTTTTTCTTTCAGTTTTCAGATCCTGACCCAGTCCAAAGGTGAGCAATATGATTTTAAATATAATCTTGTGCAATGCGACGATTCTTAGACTATATAATACAAGTATATATACTATAAGTAGGATTAATTGCAAGACAAACTGCAACAATTAAAAAAAATGAATCAAATTTTGGCAGCCGAACAAGCATATCAATGGAAGAAGACACACATTCATGAGAAGAAGGCAAATGCAGCAAATGGTAGTTAAAAAACACTTTTTGTTTTTTTCTTTTCGGTGGGGGGAACGCTTGTGGGGTTACTTTGGTGGGTGTGGCGGGGAAGGGGGACTTAATAGGAATTCATACACAAATAACAACAAACAGTAACAAACACAGGAAAAATGAATTTAAGAAACAAGAAACACAGAGTTCTGGAGAATGCTCAAAATATATAGAGAAGTAGAGTAAATTGTGTGTTTTTTTTTTGTTTTGTTTTGAGATCAAAAACCTTGAAACGGTGGCCGATTCGAGGGTGAGCCTACGGGCGGCTGGTCAAGATCGCTGCGTAAATCGGGTATGGGCATAACAGGCTGCATTGTGAGGCCTCTTCGATGGCAGATTCCGTGCTCATTGGCGCCCAGAGTGCGCCTGGCGATGACATCTAAGTGAGATACACAGAATTTGCATATGTGTGTGTTGGCGTTGCGTTGAGGGGTGTGGATATATATTTTTTTTTTAATGGTGAAGAGAGAGAGCAAGCGGTTTGGTTTTTATTTTGTTAAACAAAAATAAAAGAGAGAATCAAGTACAGAGAGATTTTATTTGTCATTAATAATTGCATTGGTACACTACTATTCAGTGAAAATTGTATTTTATATGCTATATAACTAAATGGATGAGTTAATGCCAAGAATTATGGTCATTTTGTGGATACATTTTTTAATGGAGGTAAACAACGAACGAAAAACCGCATAAAAGTTAAGTGGAATTGGAGCTAAATTGCAATATGTTTGCTTAAATTGTTGAATTTTTTCTCTGACTAGGCGTTTGGGTGGGTGTTTGACGGATTCAGTGAATCACCTCAAAGCTCAAATAGCTCGAAACAAGACTCAAGAACTTAGGAGTAGGACAACGTAAAATTCAAAAAAAAAATAAAAATAACTAAAACAAACAGCGCAAATTATACATAATAAAAGGACTTAAAAGAGGAGTAAAACTTCACTTTTGGGACAACACTTTTAGCATGCGTCACTTTGAAATAAAACAAAGGCCAATCTTTCTGCTTGAGATGGTGGTAGGAGGAAAGCGGGAGATGCGATGCAATGATTTGAGAATTTTAGAATTTTGGGTCATGTCAAGACCCACACTTACCCTGACCATCCATGCCTGGATAACAAACGCATTTCGCTGGATGTATTTCAAATAGATTAAATAAATCCGTTAGCAGCAAAACAAGATTCAGTTTCATCGAGCTGGAGGTAACAAGAAAAAGAATCCACATTAGAGGAAAGAAAAAGAAAAGGGTTTTCGAAAACTTACCCGCGCATATAGGTAACATCCTCGGGCGTCATGTGGAATACGCCATATGGCAAATGCTTTTGAGAGAAATTGCCCACTAATAGAATATTGTGTATCGAATCCTCAACAGCGGGCAAATAATTAATTCTCACACATGTCCAGGGTACCACCTTGGGGCAATAATAGGAAATGAGTAACGCCAGGCAAATGCCATCGCACAAATCCTGAAAATCCCTCACTGGCGGTATATCTGGCGTCTGCAAACGAGTGCCCTACGCAAAGGAAATCAAAATGGATCAGTTTCAAAAGGTTGAGAGAGCAGTGAAACCAGTGACTTACATTCTCATCGGGTAATCCAGTTTCTACCTCCTTTACAATACGCTTCTTAAGTGCTGCGCATGCATGAGAAATCCAGGCCAAAAGACCTTGCTCATAGTTTTGGCCAGGCGGCGCCTGATAATTGCTGCCAGATATTCTGCAAAGGTACCAAAACCAATTTAATTGTGTTTGGTCACAATTGTTAATCTCTCTCCCACCTTCGTATGGCAGCTGTAACACGATCACCCGATGATATTTCCCTTGCATATAAAACCATCAGCGATTCTATCACAGACATATGGGCATTCTGTATAGACAGAATAAAGTAAACAATTAGTAAATGATCCTCTAGAGGGATCAAGTGTTTGAGTTCAATGTACTCACAAGTCTTAACGGATTTGTTTGAATTAATACCGTCTCGGTAATGGGCATATCCGAGGACTCAGCCACTGCCACACCCTTGCGCGCTAGCGTCTGTAATATTGACCAGTGATTTAAGCTTTGGTAATTGGGATCTGAATACAGATTGGACAATGTTTGGCAATACAGAGTGGCATTGCCCAGCTCCACAACAATTTGTGGCTTCAGGCGTTCCTGATTCTCGTGATCGCGATAGAACGGCTCCTTCAAATTGTCCGGCACGCGATTGTTAAAGGCCTTCGAGAGTAGCCATTTGACGGAAGCACGTTGACGAGCCTGCAAAAATCAATTGAAATTGCCAATTAGATTGCTAGATTAAAAGGCTACAAAGGGCTTAATAAAAACAAATGTCTTAAGCATTAAACATTGTTTATTAAAGGACGGAATTGTTTGAGGTTCCTGGACTACAAAGCCTTATTTTATGATAGAGAATTTCAGAACCAAAGAATATGCAAAAAACTTCTCAATATAAACAACTTTTCTCTATCTTTTCTTTGGTAACTTTATCTACATATATCTAATAGTTCAATCGGAATGGAAAACTTCAGCCTACATCAAAAGAATGTTTATATGGAATTTCATTTACAAAATTGTATAAAATAAAGAATAAAAAAGTAAATAAAATTTTCATTTTCCACTAGAGATTCTTTTTTTTAAAGGGGCAGATGATACAATAATATTCATTAAACATTCCAAAGGTATAAAAGTATTTAAAATTTCATAAAGTTTCGGGCTATAATTAATTTCGGTTCTCCTTTTGGTTCTCATGATTTATGTAGCTTTTCTTCACAACAATTTCAGTTCATACGAATGAATAGTCATTCCCCTTTCTCATCAATGAAAATTATTGATTGGTAACGCTTTAAAATTGGTTCAAGCCAAGGCCAAAATCAGAGATTCAACTCCAGCTGGTCTGACTGACTGGATGGTGGGGGGAAAGGGGGAGCAGCTTTGCTTTGCAATTAAGTAGCGCAACTGTTAAGTGCATTTTCCCCTCTCCCTACCCTCTGCCTCTCACTTCCCCTTTTGTAGCTATCTCTCTCAGTGTGTGAAGCCATGCGTAGAATCTTTCAATATGAGTTCGATAAACTCACTCGTGGGTTTTGGCTTGGCGTGCGCCGCCGTCCGGCTCTTTCTCCTCCTCCTTAGCCTGAATTATATTCTAGTGTGTGTGTGTGTGTTTGGAGGGGAGATGGGGCTGATGGTCACTCAGCATGAAAGGCAGCAACAGCCCAGCCAGCAGTCGCGACGACGACGACGCTTTTCTGCTCTGTTTTTAGATTCTCAAGTGCGAGCGAGCCGCCGGCTGCAATTTGCCCAGTTGCATTTTATAAACCATAATTTTAGCAACCTCAGAAGAATAGGAACATCTTCTTTTTCCCTAATTGAAAAATGTAGCAAGAGTGAGTCTCAAGAGGACAGCACAAAAGAGCAACAGAGAGGGAGGAGTACAAGCACACATACATATAAAGAATTATGGTTTTCCTTATCACTAAATAAATACTTTGCTCGATAACAAAAATGTGTAACTATGATTTTTGGGCGCACAAAAATATCTATTTTTAAATAAGGGATTATTAAATATTATAGAACAAGCAAATATTTAAGCAAGATAAAGAGAGGGAAAGAAGCGAAAGAGCCATGAACCAAAAGTTCTTACTAAATCAATATGAAATCATCAATAACTGTTCAATTCATCGAGAATTGGTTTTTGTCTCGAACCAAATTTGTATTTTTGGTCATTTTATTTGACTTCAAGCTCCACAATCGAAAATTGACGTAGGTCGTATCGAACTATGCAAAACTATTGGTCAACAAGCAGCAGCAACAACAACAACAGGTGCTGGGTGCTTCCTGCCAATGGAAACCGGAAAAACTTGTATGCATTTTTCAAACGAGCTTTTTCACAGTTTTTTAGTGCTTCTTGTCGTTAATTTTACTTTTGCTTTTTTTTTTAGATGTCGACACAAAACAAAATATATTAACTTAAATTTCATTCACTGTTTTGACAAATTTATCATCTTCAAACGCCCGCCCACAAGTTATTTGGAATGTGATGAGTGTGTCGGAGTGTGTGTGTGTGTGTATTAGATACGAGCAGAACTCAAATTGCAAAGTTTTTATGATTTCATTATTATCGTTGGCATTTGGGCAAACCATGATAAAGTCAAGTGAACAATTTGGGAGAGCTAACACTATGCAACAAGTTTTTGGTACAAAGATTAATCATGACTTCGTGCGAGGACTACGAATAAAAGATAACGCTATGCGAGCGATGCGTCTTAGTTATACGGTCACACTGTATTTACTTGTCGGAAGATAATTCAATCAGATGAACTATATTATTGAGATTACTTAAAAAAAAGTGTGAGTGTTAATAGTCTGTCCTGTTATAGCAATATCGAGGAGTAATTTTCAAATTGTTAGCTTAATGGAAATGTGTGACTTATGACTTAAAATATTAAATTTTGTTTTTAAATAATTTTCAACAAATTTTTTTTTTGCTCGTTCTAAACTAAAAATGTTTAGTTATTTTTGTTGCGGTTCCTCGTCGACTTTGACTAAGCAAAGCTAAAGTTTTCTGACATCACACATTTGTTGCGTAGTGTATTTTGGAGCTAAAAGTTTATTTTTGAATGGTTTTCGGTTTTTGTTTTTTCATATGATCCATAATCCGCTGCTAATTGCTTAAGCAAGAATCACACACACAGCCGCACACACACACACACCCATTTGGGAGGCCTTAAACTTTCTAGGGAGTTGTCCAGAATGATGAGAGAGGGTTGGGGGGAGCATTCTTTCCCTCTTTCCACCTCTTCTTGGTGGTTTCTCTCTTTCGCATGCGTGTGTGCTGCTGTTTATAGCGATTAGGTCATGCAACAGCAGCTACAAAAATACAAAAAAAAAAAGGCAGAAATAATCGAACAAAATAAAACATAAAAGCGATGGCAAGGGGGGCGACGCATTTTCCGGCAGCTGTGTGGAAATTACTCTCAACCTTTTTTATGAATGGAAGTTTTGTTATTGTTGCAGTTTTTTTTTAGAGTTGATTGAACAACTCAGTTAACCACTCCACTGACCCCCTCTCTGTTAGACGAGACAAGCTCATGGCTAGAAATGTTAAAAACAACAAAAACAGAAACGAAAAAAAAAACCAGTCAAATGTTAAGTAGGTGTCGGTCGCATATTAAAACCTAAGCGGACACAAGTGGGAGCGGCAAGGCAAAGTAAGCAGTAAGCAGCGCAACCATTTTGGCAAAGAGAGTAGGTGGCTTGCCCAACGTCAACTGAGGCAGAGGCAGCGACTGAGACAGCGTTTGATGAGCGCATTGGGGAGTTAGTTAGTTTGAGGCCTCTGTCGCTGCGCTGCTAACGCTATGGAATGTTAATGAGTGCGCTCTATTTGTGCCTGCCAAATAACAGAGCGAAGATTGATGAGTGAGAGGCAAAGAGTGGGAGAGGGAGTAAGAGACAGAGGGAGATAGGGGTGGCAAAGAGACTACAACTAAAAATATTTATTTATTTCTTAACCTGTCGTATTTCCTGTGTTTCGGCATCCATGCTGAAAATATGGGAGCGGGGAGCTAAAGCGGGAGAAAACTCTGTGGTGACAGTCTGGCTATCCGACGCCCAGTCTTTCCCAGACTCCGCTGCGGCTGCTGATGCTGCTGCACTTGGCACTTCACTTTACTTTCTATCTTCTTCTTCACACACTTTCCTTTTAGCTTCTGGTTTTTCCTTATTGGAATTTTCACTTCAGGCCAAATGCGAGCCTAAATTGCAGAAGAAAAACATTTTTTTTGTTGGTTTTCGTTGTTGTTAAAGTTATTTTCTTGGCAAAAATTAATTGCGCACACGCACAATAACAACAACAACAAAGATTCAACACATCACAACAACAAAAACAGCAGTCGGGAGGGGAGGACAAACTAGCAAAAGAAAAATGTGAATCATTCAAGGGGGGGCCAAAGCGGGCCAACTTTGCAGTGGGCGAGCAGAGCGCGGAGTGTTGCAGCCACAACAACAGAGCGTTTACAGTTTACTGTTAATGATGGATATTTCTTTTTGCTGCTGCTGCCATCAGCTGTTGCGAATTACTGCTCTAATCGACACACGAACGCACTTTTCTCTTGACCGTGAACACTTTTCATTTATTTGATGTACAATTAACACAACCGTTGCCAATTTTCCCTACTTAAAACATTGAAATGAAAACATTTTTCTTTTGCTCTTTCGTTGTGGAGACAACATTACAGCTCACTGTGAGACAGCAGCGCCGCTCTCATTGGAGGGCAGTCGCTGCGGAGGTGACTGCGACGCCAGCGTTGACGTCAGGTTGTGATGACCGAAAAAAAAAACTGATTTTGCTGTTGTGTATGTGTGTGGACTAGGCACATTTGTGTTTGTTGTCGCACTAATTTCCATGTAAGGATATCATACAAATGCATTTCTCACGCTTTGCGCTCTTTTCACAGCATTATTCACTTAATTTTACACTTTAATCTCAATTTTTCAACGAAAAAACAGCAATTTCTACCAATGTGCCCAAACTATCTGTTTGGCAAATTGATAGAGATGTGACTTCAAACCGATAACAAAGTCGCAGTTAAGTTTACAGTGCTGTTAAATCTAACCCACACCGTCCCTGTTAGTCTTACGATTAAAAAGCCGCGCCAAATTAAAAGTACTTCTTTATTTATTTTCAAAATAAAAATTTTAATATTATATTTTTGAAAGAACATTCGTTTCCAGTGCACATAAATCATTAAACTATTCGAAAGTTATTGTTTTAGACCAAGAAGCATTAAATCAATTTCTGCTCCCAAAACCATAACAATAGATTTTGCATTAAATTAAAAAAAAATAATAATACAAAGCTATTAAAAAATAATCTTGAGATAAATATGGGGGGTTACATATTTATCTCAAGATTATTTTTTAATAGCTTTGTTTCAACTAAATAGAAATGTAAAAAAAAATTCAAAATTCAACAAAAGAAATTTTTTGGCGCCAATGAAATAAAAAAAACCTCGTTTGCCAGCACTGATGTTTTAATCGAACACTTTTCACATTTTCCAAGACTCAAATGTCAAAAAACTTTTACCTCGTAAAGCAAACTCAAAAATCGGTACACAACTTTATACATATCACAATAATACATATCTACTTTCGATTTAATTTTTTAAATTCGACTTCCCCGAGGACTATTTTCCTTATATTATTCAAATCTTGTAGTTATCACCGTCCTCTTGCACGAAGTTTTCCAACACTGTTTTGTGCGTGACTGACTGTCGTGATAATTTATTTTGCTTTTGCTGTTGTTTGTGGACTTACTTTGGACTCGCTATTTTCTTGAATTTCGATCAAGCTGTGATTATAGCCAACAAAGATGCATGTGGAGAAGAAATCCGAATTGCGAAGTCTCCTCAAATCAAAAGACCAGCGCTGTAAATTGGTTGAGCCAAGGAATACAAAAAGCTGCGTTTGGAGATTTTTCAATTTAGTTTCTTGTGACGATAAAATTGAGCCGTATGCTTGTTGCAAAACCTGTGGGGATTTGTTATCCTACAGTGGGAAAACTGGTACTGGAAGCTTGCTGCGCCACAGGTGCCTTCATACGCCGCCTAACGGTAAGTTCAGAATTTGTATTTTCGAGATTGTTTCACGCACGTCACGCCCGCCGCCGTCTCATTGCCACGCGTGCTCCGGATAGAAAAGATAAAGATGGGTGGGCACGGACACGGGACACGGGTTCTCAACGTCTGCCATCGCAAATGAGGGTGAATGTACATCAATAAGAGTATACATCAATTTGCAAATTGTACAATTAATCTGTTAGTATTATCTAGCTTTGCAAGGGCATTTATTCTTCTATTTATAGAATTTAATGATGATTATTTTTTTTTCATTTCATTTTGTTTGCATATATATGTATGTAAGTATGTATGTATGCCACGAAATGTCGTTTTGCAACACTTAGCATATATAACAGTTTACCCACACTGGGCCATATATTTTCTTTTTTCTTGTGGAAAATTGGTTTCGATTTAATTCTTCTTTAAAAATCTCATTAGCAATATGCCTAAAGTTCGCATTAGCACCGTGTGGCAGCATTATGATGTGAATGAGCAATGCGAGAATTTTGCTGTATGCCGTTATTGTGGCAACAATATATCGCGTGGGGGTATGTCCAGCAATTTAAAGGGAAACAATACAACAAATTTGTGGACTCACTTGCGTCACAAACACAGCGACGAGGTTCTAGTTAGTCCAATACAATCGCAGAAGCTGCGTACTCCAGTCACCATAAAGAAAGGTAAATCAATGCAGAAAGATTCCCACAATAAATCCAAAGTGTTTTTGCATTATTTTGGCGCGCAAGTGGAGGGCATTAACGTGAATAAACTATCGTCCATCGCTGAAGTTGTTTCCATTCAATACATCGTTTTCATTTTTTTTTTTCCTTACAGAAAAAACTGTGCGTATAACCAAAGCTAAACAGAATTTGTCCTCCTCCTTACGTGTGGTTAAGCCAAAAATTTCGCTGGAAGCCAACACTTCATCGGCGTCGGATGTGGGAGCCTTGCCCCAAAAGTGGGAGGGGTACGATGAAGGCGATGAAATCGTGGAGGATATCAAGGATATCATCTATAATGAGGACCCGCTATGCTACAGTCCCATCCAAGTTGTAGAGGAGGAAATGATAGACTCCACTGAAAAGGTGGCAACTGTACTTAACCCCTCCGGCAGCATTGGCAGGGCAAGTGCTAGTACTACCGTTACCCCTATGGTGGCCACTGTGGTCTCCAATCCCTCCATCAGCTCGGCAAAATCGCTGAAGAACAACCTGGAACAGTCAATCGACCGACTGACCTCAGTCAGCGAACAATTGACTTACATTATTCAACAGAATAACGACGAACACTCGAAGGATGATGACTATTATTTCGCTCTCAGCCTGGTGCCCATTATGCGGCAATTGTCGCTCAATCGAAAGCTATACGTGCGATCCAAAATCCAAGATATCTTGTTTAAGGAGAGCGAGACTACTCCCTCCACGAAGCAGGAATAGATTTAAATATTATTAATTAAAAAATTCGGAGCCTGTTTTTAAATGGGTTGACATTAATGCTTAACATATTTGACTTTTGTCTAGAATTATTTCTTGAACATTCATTTAAGTGCGAATATATATGTACGTATATATCTATGGAACTTTTTTAAATTAACTGATAGTTAAGTAACTCGTTCAAATCTGTAAAAAGTGATAACTCTTCATCTAAATTATAATTTCTTCGATTAGCTGCGGGTATTAATTCTGCACTTTTACTCCACATAATGAATACGTAGACCTAATATATAAAAAACGTATATACACATATATATACTCCTATATATTATACAAATTGCAATAAATCAACTTATTCAATATGTTACTTTAAGTGTAATATTGTGGCCTGCAGATATAAGTAGGAGGTTTGTGTTGGTAAGAAAATGAAATGGATTTAGGCATTATAAAGCAGAGCGTTTTAGAAAATTGGTTGAATGCTTGTAATGCAGAGGAGAGGTTTCCGTCTCCCTAAAGTATATAGATATATATGTATGTATATTCTTGATTAGCATAAGAAGCCGAGTCGATATACCCATGTCCGTCGGTCGAAAAAGTATTGTTAGTAAGGATAAATTTTTGTTTCTTACATTTTTCGATCCAAACTCACAAATAATGCGAGATGTTGTAGTGCACAACTTTTCCAAAAATGTTGTAAGAATTGGACCACTATATCATATAGCGCCAATAGAAAACCTTTTTTCAATAGGAAAAACCTTTTTTGTTTGTTGAAGTATGTGAACCCAAGTTTTGTATTTAGATCATTTTTAGTATATGTATATAAAGTATACAAACTTCGGTTTTTGTTCACTTGGTTGTTTGGTTGTTATATTAGTTTAAATGTTAAAAATCAGAGAATTCAATTTTGCAACATTTACAGAAGTTGATTGTCTTCAAGACCTCCATTCGACAATGTCGCTTGTTCGTCTTGATTGTCCCTGTCAGTAGGATATATTCGTGGTTTAACTGTTAAAGCATATACCAATACAATTTTGAATGTTGCGCCTTCGTAAAGACAACACTGCATCTGGTAACGCTTTTTTTTGAATATTACAATGCTGGCAGTGCTGCTTTAGCTAATAACCGCTAGTTTTCTCTAATTTTCAATTTTTATCTATAAAAAACACTAGACAATAAATCACAAAAGCGATTTTTTCGTTCGTTTTATACCAAGTTCGTAAGGCAGTTTTGGCCTCAAGTAGCTCAAGTTAATAATTAATGTAAATATTTACAGAAGACAAATTTAAAGACAATCCTACTGGTGTAAGTTATAACTTCTAAAACTAAGGCAACTCTAACAGCATTTGGAGTTACCTAACACTTGCCCGCCAATAAACGGACCTCGTTTCAATTCGTTTGAATGGTAATCCAAATTTTCCTTTTTTACTGCACTTTGTCATAGTAAAATTATCAGGATTTATATTGACACTTTGATCGTTTGGCGATCAGCCATCTTCTATTTTGCAGACTGCATTGCACAATGAACAATCAAATGCCATCGGACACCTACTGCAAAGTAAACAATTTGCTAAAATGTGGAACTATAGCTGCCTCTCATCGTATACGAGCTGACAGCAGCACGGAAAATATCGCCGTTGTGGATTCAGCTGGCGATCGGCTCATACGCTGCTACATTTGCGGTGATCAATGTAAACCTTCAACGCCTCTGACCGAAATGTGCACAAAGCGTACTCCTACGAGATTTCCAAATAAATTGGCTCAGCTAATGGGTGAGGTTTTTAAGATCATCGTTTGTGCCGAGGATCATAATTGCTTGCGTTGCACCAAATTGGTACATTTTTATGATTCCTTGGAAACCAAAATCGTGCGGGTGAAAACGAATGTTAAATAAGAAATATGCCATCAATGAAGATGTGAATCCTAAGAGACGAACAGCTCAAGTGGCTGACGCTTTGGGCTGCGGCGTTCATTCCACTTTTGCCGAAGGATAACAGATAAAAAATATGAAATTTATTATTTTTAAAACGTAGCTAATAAGTAAAAAGAAATTGATATATGATATTTTATTTTTTAAACTGCAAATTTCATGAAATATTCATTAATTCGACAAAAACTTGAAGTGATTTTAAATAAATTTTTATTTTAATAACTTGTTAAGATTTACAAAAACAGAGAGCGGTTTACTAAGATTATAATTTAAGATACTCCGATTCGATTCGGTTTTCTGTACTTTTTTTTTTGTTTTTTGCTTTGTTTTTTGTTTTCAATATGCATATGTGTAGATCTAGAATTATAAGCATATGCTTCGTATGTATATGTATAATATAATCCAAATCTACAGATCGAGTAATAAACAATAAACTTACCCAATATGTTTACCATAAGCTTAAATACTCTAGTCAACAAATGTTGTGGGTGGATTGGGAAGGGGGGGGGGAGGGAGGTTATAGCAAAAGTTATTGATATATATTCGTATCCATCATTCGTTGGTGTTTTCTTTATTATACTGAATGAATTTTTAGTGGGGGTTTTCATTGCAAAATGATGAGATTTTCTTGATATAAATACAATTTGGGTGAAATGTGAAATGCCTAAGTGCACGATATGTTTGCCAAAAATGTTTGTGTTTTGTTTTTTTTTATGGGGGGTGGGGGGTGTGGGGAATTTTACGAGAGTAGGTAGTATTTTTTATACCGATTTTCGAATTTAAGCATACAATGGTAGGTATATCATTTTGATTTCGGTTTTGTTTGTATGTTTGTGTCTACTGTGTCAGTTCGATAAAGTGTATAGATGAATGTTTGATATGCTGAGGCTTTTATCTCTATATTTAATTTGGTTTGAGTTTAGTTAGTTTTGTTTCAAAAATGTTTGGGTTTGTTTGTGGGTGTATATATCGTATACAAGCATTTTATTTTTTATAGCCAAAACTTGATTTTCATATCGTTTTTTTTTTTTTGCATTTGCATTTGCATTTGGTATAATAATATGTATTTATCGTATCATCATGGGGTATAATTTGTTCTATTCACAGTTTAATTTAAAATTTACATATGCTCGTTGCATGAGCATAATGATTAATCAAGCAGTTAGACCTATTCTCTGATATGCCAATGCATTTTTGTCTTGCCAATATGTAGGTAGATATATATGGTAGATTCTGTTCACTGATCTATTTTGATATGCGGTTTAGGAATAAAAATAAATAGTCAAAAAATAAACAACTTACACTAGTACACATTTATACAGTATAATTATACTAATTAATTATATTTATAATAATATTAATTAATTTTGGAAACATTTGCATGGCTTATTGCACTTTCGAGCTTCTCTTTTTTGTTTTTTTTTTATCATTTGCTTTTCGGTTTGTTATTGGATATTTGATGTATGC
The DNA here is from genome assembly GCA_024703675.1 of Drosophila nebulosa. NCBI lineage: Eukaryota > Metazoa > Arthropoda > Insecta > Diptera > Drosophilidae > Drosophila > Drosophila nebulosa. Next base: position 5,356,236 of record CM045725.1, on the reverse strand, counting down.
ATATTTTGATGAGGGGCCCTCAAATTAATATATGTATTTATATTTCTTTCTTTAATAATAATATTATTTGGTTGAGGTCACCAACTGACTGGTGCTATAGCCCTGGGTATTACAGGTGGGCAGGGCGAAGGGATTGAAGCTTAAACTGCTAACTCCTGCAATGAAAAAAGAAAGAGCAAAAGAATTCAAATTTTAATGGGAGAAAATCTTTCAGAGAATGGATTTCAAAATAAATTCATTAAATAATAATATAAGCCTAAATTTAAAATAGGAAATCATAAATACCGTTAATTGTGTGTTGTTTGCATGTAGTGGTAGTTGGTTGTGGTGTTGGTTGTGGAAGTTGTGTAGGTGTAAGCTCAATTACATCCACACGACGTTGTGATGTTGTCCGCTTTCACCCAATCCCCATTCCCAGACCATTCTGTGGGTTGAAGGTTCTGTCGATATGTGTGCAACTGAATGGTTCTGTGTCTGTTTTTTTTTTTGGGTGAAGGGGCGGGCGATTGGTCGTTTTGGAGTATTTAATTTCAACAAAAATGTCATTGGCTCTGATGGTGCTCCTGTTGCTGGCGCTGCTGCTGCTGCTGCTGCTACTGCTCTTTCCTGTCCCTCCTTAAACGGCCGCAGCGGTGGCTGCTGATGCGGCCGGATTGTGCCATGGCTGGTGCGGATGCGGATAGTGATGCGGATGGGTGGCAGCAACGGCCGCCGCCTGATGATGTTGCACGAATGCCTGATGCCAGGTCGACGACACGGACACTGTTGGAATTAATGGGCGAAAATGCAACATTTTGGCTGAGCATACATTTTTCTCTCTTTTTCTTTTCACTATGTGTGTGTGTGCTTTTTTGGGGGGGTGTCAAGGGTAGGGTCAAAATTGTAGGCTTATGCTTAAGTGTGTGAGTGTTTAATTTTGGTTCTCAAAAAGAAAAACAAACAAACTTCATTTGGAAATTATCATAAAAGTTATCAAAAAAAAAAAAACAACAAATGGAATACAAATCTTTTGATTTCCTTTAAAATTTCAATATACTTTGAAACGGTTACATGGTTATTAAGTGTTTTCTCATTAAAGAAACTTGAATCACTAACCATAGAACACATGGTTAGTGCTTGAATCTTACGTTCTAGTGTTAAGTAACGCAAAACGTTGCGTTGAGCTTTCTAGCCTTGTTTTTTGAGGTGGAACTTCTTTAGAATCGTTCTTCCCTAACAATTTATGAAACGAATATTGGAACGAAAACTCAAAACGAGGATATTGCAGACTTTTTAGAAGAAGAAAGATGTACGAAGAGCTTACAGAACGGAGGAGGATCAAAATTGTTTTAGAAGTCTAAAGTTTGATCCTAATTAAGCATTCGATCTGTACGGATCATCAATCATCTTGTATATACATACTTAATAGGGAGTATTTGCGAAGAGAAGTGTAATTTTCGTAGGATCACATTGGTCACAGTAAATTGGAAACTTTGGTCTGGACTAGGAAGCAAATTGTTGAGTAATTCATAAATTTAAATTAATTAAATTTTCTGGTTGGTTTTTAAAAGAAGATTGCTTATAACCCATGCAACACTTTAAAGGATATCAGATTTTGTCGAGTTAGATGAAGAAGTTCGAGAGATTTGTCTCTAAATGTTTCTACTCACTTGACGTGGAATTGAAGACACTGCCCGGGGAGGAGGACAATGTGCCCATGTTGGGTGCGGGAGCATAACCATTAGCAGTGGCCGACACCGCGGCAGTGGCCGCCGAGGTGCCATACGAGCCGCCCGAACTGTGCGGCGTTGAGGCGCTGCTGCAGTAGCCGCCCCGAGGACTCACACTGCTGGATTGGGCGCGCTGATAGTCGTCCTCGGTCCATTGCCCGGAGCCATCTTGGACACTGACCGCCAGCTGGCCGGCATATGAATTGAAACCGGTGGAGCCACCCGGCGAGCGGGGCATTGAGTAGAGAGCCTCGACCAGATCGGCGGCACGCTTAAGGATAATCTCCTTTTGCAGTTTCTCCGGATCGCCGGGATGGCGGGGTATAAGCTTCTGCAGGCGCTGGAAACCGTAGTCAATGGTGGGTTCATTGAGTGCTGCTTGAGACGGTATTGCAAAAGGAGAGTAACGGTTAGACATGTGGGCAAGGATATTGGGTACATGGCCAGGCGATTACTTACAGACATAGACAAATCGTCCGGGCGATCCCTTGCAGAACTGTTTGCTCTTATAGGACAGCGTCACCTCCACTACGCCGGGTATATGCCTGGGCGGGGTCTGGACGCGTATGGCATGCGAGGTGATCAGCTCACTCCACACCAGCATGGTGCCAAATACCACTTGAAGGCCATCGAAGAAATTGTCTCCGACTATTATGACAGTTGCACCGCCCGTTGTCCAACCCTCGCTGGGTGAGATTGCCTTAATACAGGGCGTGGCCACGGGCAAAGGTGGATAGAGTCCTGCAAGACAAAGAAGAAGACCGACAATGAGTATACATACACATGTGGCATAGGAGTCATAATTCAAGGAGTAATCCAAATAAAAAAGTTCTCAGAGTTTTTGCCAATTGCTACATCAAATCAAATTATAGAAATCATAAACATAAACTGATCGAGGGATACGAACGAAATTAAAATTGTTGCAATAATTGGAATTTTGTTTACAGACCATCGTAGGTACTGTCGGGCGCTAGGGGGTGACCGGATATGGACAGGGATGTGTTGCCTGTACCTTCCGTTGTGTCCAGTCGCTTGGCGCGTCGTCCATGCTTTGAATTGTTGTGAACGAACATGTTATCCGAGATCGCCAAAAGTGGCCCATCCACAGCCACTTGAGTGGAAATTACAACCTGTTTAACAGAAAGAGAGAGAGAGAGAGAGGAAAAAAGATGCGTTTAAAATTAATCGTATCAGTTAAATTGGTCTTAATAGGGCCCACTACAACTATCTAACTAAGGAGGATGTGGGCTAGGTAAACTTTCCTACAAGGTGAGACTTTAAAATGTCGCTGGAATTTGTAAAAGGAAACAAAGTAAAAAAAATTGCCAATTCCGCCAAAACTACTTTAATATAAATTTGAAGCAGGTATGGCTAGGTTAGATAGACTTTCTGGAGACACTTTAGATACTAAAATTAAAGTATCAAGAGATTTGGAGAGAAGTTTTAACCCATTTGGCCTATTTATTGTTTGATTTTTAAGTCAAAACCTTGGAAACATTGGATGGAGACGTATACTGATATGTCTGTAAATTTCAAAATTTAAATCTTCCATAAAACAGGCCAAAGCCCAGTCAAAGAGACCAAATTACACTTTTCTAATGGTGCGCTGAGTCTGAATCCGAGTTTGAAATGCTGAAATTGACTTTGATTTATGAGAAATGCTAACCTGCAAGTGTTATTAGGATTTTTTTGCTGATTTTTGAGGTTATGTAGCATCAATATTTTTGTGTCAGTGGAAAAATGAAAGAAATTGTTTTGGTTTTACTGAATTATATCCCTATTTCCAAAAAAACCAGAGTCAATCTGATTATTTGGATTTGGGATTTCAAACAAGATTCATTAAATGAGTCTACTCTAGTATATGAGTCTAAGTTTTATCATCCTGGGCCAAGATCGAATTGCTTGGAGTCCGCTAGATCGTATTTTGAATCTACTTTCTTTTATTTTGACGTGCTCACATATAAGAAAACAACTTAAATATCAAAACTGCATTAAATTATTCCCTATAAAAAAGTATAAAATTAAATATCTCTTAATTAAATAGTTAAGATCTTGTTTAAAGAGATCATCAAATCTAAGCCAGTGGGCAATGACAAGTAAATTGACTCAATGCATTAATTTAAACTATGTTTCTAAGCATTAAATTTAAATTTGCTTTAGGCTATTGTCTATAGCCACGATTTTGCGAGCATTAACTTCTTAACTTCCTTTGAACTCACCTGAAATCTTCGCATGTCCCGCGGGTTACCGGCATTTTTCAGACAATTTTGATTGCACTTCAAAAAGAACTTAAGGAAAAAACTGCAATACAAAGGGAGAGACAAAATGACGTTTCAGTTACAGTCAATATATAAAAATTTATTTATTTATGTATATCTTGGCGATAAGTGGAAGAACTTCCACTTTATGAGCTGCTAATTATTGGTTGTGTCTTTTGGCAGTTGGAATCGGTTGGCTGGACTGGCCAGTGCTTCTGCTTTTTCTTTTTTTCAGGCAGATGTTCGCCCTAGAGCGAATTGCACTTGCCCCTGCCTTCCGCGCTCTCTCTGTCATTTTGGTGGCCAATCATGGCCGGAGGCATGGAAGTCTAGGCCGCACAGCATGCGATAAGCGTTGAACTCGGCGAATTTGGGGTGACAGTATGTTATTTTTGTTGTTGGTGTTGGTGTTGGTGCTTCTGGTGTGGATATCCTGCAGGCAGGATATACGATATTGACACCCGTGTGTCGCGCATTTAAATGGTAAAATACTTTATACATATACCCAATGCCAGAGGCAGCAGGAGCAGCAGCAGGAGCATCAGGAACAGCGACATGATATTGTCACTCCACACTCTACTCCTGCTTCTAGCAGAAATTGCTTGCAGGTCCTGCTCCTGTTTCTGTTTCTCCCTTTGCCTCACTGATTTTATTTGCTGAAATAATATTTTGCCCCTCCTTCTGCTCCTGTTCCTGCTCCTGCTGGTCGCATGTTGCGCTAATTCGTTGAGCAGCAGGAGGTTGAATTTTCCAATGTTTTTTCTGGTGTTTTTCACTCGACAAATTGGACAAATTAGTGGGCCAATCCACGCCTACTATTACAAAAGGATGAACAACAAGGAGTGGGGGGGCGATGGGATGAGAGCAGACAGAGGGAACAGAGGGAACAGAGGAAACACATCTGCATATGGTGGCTCATAAATTTGTGTTGGGTGCTGATAGCTCTGAAAGCAACTAAAAATAGTTTTCGATCCTAAGAAATAATTTACACCAGAGAGAAATTACTTTTAAGTACGGTCGTTCTTGTTTTAAAATTCCTTTAAATTCAAATTGTAATTGAAATGGTTAAACACGTTGTAAGATTTTAGTTATCTTAAATTTAAACGTTTTTAAAGGTTTTTCTAAAAACGGAACGAGCTTTTGCCTATATTTGTGACTGATCTTTGATCGTTGACTCAATTAAGCTAAAGTTTAAAACTAGTTTTCAGTCCCAAAAACAGAATGGAACTTCATACCTCATGCCTAACAACTTCGTAAAGCACTTTTTGTCTGGTTATTCCCAAAACACGAGTTTTAAATAAGCTTAAAATAAACTAAAGCGTTTTAAAAGAAAATAAATATTCTAAGTAAATTCAAATGAAACAACAACAAAGGAAACAATTAAGATTTAAGCTTCTTAAAACTTAAATTCGATTGGGTAGCATAGAGTTCTTTAGAATCTTAGGATACACGATTAATTCACTTGTAATTCGCAACTGGTTTAAGTAATATAGAGCTTGCATTACTAGAAGAGACGATCAACTGCGCTAATAAGAGAAACCGAAAGAATCTTTGCTTTTCTTTCTTTCTGATGGCAGAAGAATGTCATAAAAAGCTTTTAGCAAACATTTCCGAATCGATTAAGCTTTGAAATTTTAGCATTAGAAATAAATTGAAATACTTTGATAAAGGCAAATTGAATGTAGTTTATGCAAATAAGCGATAAGAACTTTTAAGTTATCAGCAAATGAACAAAAATATTATAAATATTAAATTTGATTATTATTGTTTGTTTGTTGTTGTTGCTCTTGGTTCTGCCTATTGAACTTGTCGATGGAATAAAAACAGATGTGTGTGTGTGTGTGTGTGTGTGTGTGTGTGTGCGATTGTGTTTGGTTCGTTTTGTTACAGCATCATTAACACACGGTCCTAGGCCATTCCAATCCCATACTCATCCCCCGAGAGACAATGAGCTGGAGTGGGAATGGGGAAGGGGAAAGGGAGGTCGTGTATCTGTCAGATGCAATATCGAGTTACATGAACCAACAAAACAGCAAACAAAGAAAAAACCCCTCACAGATGCAACATTTGAAATTTGAATACGCATCGAGTGGATATTGAGAGTTGTAGGAGAGAAGGTTAACTCATTTACATCTCTGAAGAGACATCATCGCCCGGGACATCAGATGCATGTTTATGGGCAGCTAATTGACTTTCTCGGAAGCATTTGATGGCGTCTCAGCTCGCCGTGCTCGGTGCACGGTGCTCGTTGCTCTCCGCTTGAATTACAATGTTTTCAAAATATCCTGACAGGATGCATAAATTCCCAGGCCAGGCTACAGATTTTCCCTTCAGACAAAAGTCAAGAAAGACTCTGAAGAATCTTTGCCGATTCAATTTGAAGCTCGGACATGGATTTCGCTTGAGGACAATTAAAAATTCCGCTCGCGTCCTGCCAATAAATCAAAGTGTCTCTCCCATCTTGGCAACAAAGTTTGGCACTTTTGTTTTTTTTTTTTTTTCGGCTGGTTTTTCTCTCTCTTTTTTGCTGTGCCAGACCAACGCGAAATTTTCATTTAATGAAAAGCTACGCATCATCAAATGTTCGCACATGACAGAGAGCGCAAGAGGGAGGGCATTTGAGGGTCCTCCATGGGGTCTATTGACAGCTCAGGCACGTAGAGCCAACGAAGTGCATAATTGGTCATTCATATTTGTGGGAGATGGAGTCGGTTCGGCTTCGGATTGGTCGATTGGACAGTCTTAAAAATTTCGGATTTAAGTGGAATTGGAAGTGACTCGAAGGTAATTGAGGAAAAGATTGCTTTAAGGACCAAAAAAGAGACAAATAAAACTGCACAAAAGATAAAGTTCATGAGAGAAAGTGTGACCAAATGAAATAAAATGCTGAACTGAAGAAGAACTAAGTAAATAAAAGTATTATTTTAAAATATTTAATAAACTTTCATAAACTTTCTTAAAATATGGCAGTTTGATTATTTTACTACACAGTTTTTAAGTGACAACGATGGATTAAAAATTTTCCAAAGAAAATCAATTGAATCAATTAAAGAAATCGATTTAAGCTATATTAATTTGTGAGGTAAGAAAAGTAATCCAACTCATGTTCATCTCACATTAATTTGTATTTTTTTTATCAGTTTTTTATTCGAGCAATTGAAATAAAGTTGAACCTTTTCATATTTGTCGTCGTCCTCGTCGTCTCGATTAACTGAAAATTTGTGAATCAACAACCAAACAATAAAGCCAAGTTTTATCTTTGCATCTCGCACACAAATTTAATGATGAATTTTCAGCAAACATAAATCGCTTTGGCGTCCTCCGTCCTCCTCCCCACCAACACCCTCCTCCACACACCATCCATTTCCATGTCGATATTATCTTTTGAACGGCGTGAACAGGCTCGTGAGTTGCCGCAAGCATTTTTGGCGCACGACAGCCCAGGACTAGAAAGGATGTGGAACTAAAAGGAGAAGGCCAACTGTGAACAGGTGAACTTGGCGCTAATTTTTCACTAACGATAATATTCAAAATTTTCAACTTTATTGTCGCATAAACTCAATGGCAATGACACGCACAAAACAGAGCGACAGCAGGACCAGGACCAGGACCAGGACCAAGACGAAGACGATGATGAAGAAGAAGAAGAAGAGGAAGAAGCCAGAACGACAGAGGGAAAATGCCTACAAAAGTAATGCGAAAACTTACTTTCGCGCCATTTCCATGCCTTTTGGCATTTTCCACAACACAAAACATGGCGTCGACATGAATGGGATGCGTAAGCTGAAAGGGGGGGTAAGGTGGAGTGGAGGTCAGTGGACTGGGACTGGTACTGGTACTGGTACTGGGGCTGAACGGGGAGGATTCACCATTTTCTATTGTTGTTGGGCTTTATTTATTTATGCTCTTTCTCGGCTTAACGCTCCACGCTTGGCAGAGCAGCAACAGCAGCGGGAGGGTGAAGGGTGTACATCTTCACCCACCCTTCACCCACCCTTCACCCTCATCTTTAGAATAACGGAGAGTTCATAGATTTTCTTTCTTTGCTTTTCTTTGTATTATAATAGACTTTGAGAGGGTGTTTTTCCTTATACATTCAGACAGAGGAAAAACACAATTTGAACTTGTTGAAAACACTTTCGCCTAAGCCAAATGAGAGAGACCCAGAGAGCGAGACAAAGAGAGAGAGTTAGAGAGAGAGAGAGAGAGACTACAAAAGGAAAAGCGAAAGTGAGTGAGAAATTGAGTGAGCTTTTTTTGAGTGCCTTCGGATATTTTGGAGAATTGAATGCGTATCCTTAGGAAGTTGGGTTTTATTTGGTTTTCTAAAGGTTTGCTCTCTGTGTTTTTTTTTTGCTTGTTGTTTCTGTTTCTGTTATGGGGTTGCTTTGGGATTCAATGTCATGCCGTTGGGACCAGGGAAATACCCTTCAAGTGTTGTTGTTGTTGTTGTTGTTAACTTAAAGGGAATAGATGGCGGCCAAAAGGATTTTTGTTGGTGTTTTTCTCGTTTTTCCTTTACGATTTCTTCATCTTTAAACTGATTATAGGCTCACGCACAGGCACACGCATACACCCACACACACACACACACACACACATACATTTATACACATATGGAGATTAAGCATCAGACATCGATAAAGAGAAAATTTTTTGGTCTTTGTGCTTTTTCTTAGCCTTTTACTCTGAAAACTTACTGAACCATCAAATTATCGACCTCATTGAAATGAGCCAAATTATGCTAACTATTCGTGTGTGTGTGTGTGTGTGTGTGTGTGTTTGTGTTTATATGGGCTGTCAGTTAACGCTTTTAATATTATTAATTATGCATTCGGGCCGTAAGGGACTAAAGAAATGGCTAAAGCAATGATGAGACAACTCACTATTATAGGACATCAAATGCGAGAAGGCAAATACGTGGGTTCATTTTCGAGTTCGGGTTTATAGATCTCTGCATTTTAGATACATGTCGCGGTAATTTCAATTATGCACACTAGACACACCTTTTATGGAGATTTATAATTTATATAGCGGCTAATTGTTGTTTAAAGTGAAAATCTCTTGAAAAGGCTTAAACTAAACAACTTTTTCTGGCCAAATCTATTTAGTTAAGATGAAGGTTATCTGCTGAAAAAGGTAATTGAACCAAGGGAATAGATTAGGAGACTCCTATTTTGATGACTCTTAACATCTTAACTCGAATAAAATTCAAATATTCATTATTTTAGATTATTATTTCCAACTAAATTTTGCTTAAAAATGTTTCTTTGGGCTAATCTATTAAATGTTCCTTCCATTTACTTCTACATTAAAAATTATATCAATTTCCTTTTTCACCTTTTAAATTTGCGAGTGTTTCTATAAATTGCAAAAAATAGATATTTATGATTTAATAAACTGCATTTCCCCAGAGATAAACGGTACATACAGACATACATATACATATATATATATATATATATTTTTTGCATTTGTGAATTTTCACGCCACTTAGAAACAGAGTGTGAGAGATAGATACATAACTAGATAGAGAGAGAGAGAGAGAGAGAGAGAGAGGCATACAAAGAAATTTGCATTAATAATTCAATTTCAATAGACAGAACAAAATATGCAAATTTGCCAGTACGAATCGTTGTTCCTTTGAAATGCAAAAATTTCAAATCGAAATTCCAGCATTCCCATTGATTTATGAGGTGCAAATCAAAGTGCACCTAGATAAAAATTCGCTTCCTTTCTTCCACTTCAAATGATGTAGAGATAATCGTCCTTCCAGCCGATGGAAGTGCTCATAAAAAGCGTCAAAATATATGTCTAGCATCGCCTATCTTTATCGATAATTAACTGTTATTGGTCTCGCTGTCTGTCCAATATTTCATACGACTCTGCTGTGGCTGTCGCTGTCGATGGTTGACCACAAGTGCCGTCAAAATTTGTGTCTGGCTTTAGGTTTTTTTTTTTTAAATTTTTATTTTGGCGTCGTCGCTTTGAATATTTGAGTACCCGCCCGCTCACATTCACATTCACGTGCTGCGTGTGTGTGTGTGTGTGTGTATCGTGCAGTCAGGACACTCATTCGCATCGTAGTCATCCCATTGACTCATCCCACCTCATCCCGCAAAAAACCCTCTTCACCTGGCCAGAGGCTAACCTGAGCTCGAGCTTGCCTGAATGCATTTAGAAAATTAAAAACTGTAGCCACCAACAACAACAACAACAAACACAACGGTAACGCCAGCGGTAAGAGCGGCAACTAGTAACAGGAGTTTTGTCATCATTTTTAGAGCACAATTGCGATTATCAAGGCATGCAATGAACGCCCTTCCTTCGTCTCTACTCCTACTCTTGCTTCACCCACTCACGCAGTCAATAATACAGCCGCGTCTAAAATTATCAGTCATGGCTGAAAGCAAATTTATCTCCATTACCTCTACCCTTATAAATTAGATTACATATAGAATTAAATAGCTTTAAATAAGTAGAATATCAAATCATTGACTTCTCAATCGAAACTCATGTTCTTTTCCCCGTCTCTAAGTAGCCGATGTTCTCTTTGGTAGTCTAATTTTTATGACCGCGACTGTGCTTGCCCATGCTTTTGCATATTGGACAGCGAAAAATGTCAATTCTATTTGGCGGCCGCCCACATTTTGTCCATGAGTTTGCACTTAGTTTATTTCACCATTTTTTTTTTTGTCTCAATATAGAAAATTGAAATAGCGCAGAAGAAAATGCCGAAAACACGACGAGGATAAATGCAAAAGCAGCAAATTTTCGATTGTTCGATGGAGAGAGCTTCTTATTTTTTGTTTTTTTTTTTGTTTTGTGGTTTTAGCCTTCCGCCCACTCCACTGTCCAGCCAGATGGGAAGAGTTATCATGTTTGTTTGTGTTGCTTTTTGATAAAGTGCAGAACACACAATTTACTCAAATTAAAAAGTCAATGTCGTACTGGGCACTCGGGGCAGCGGGGGGCGTTTGTCACGCGATAACGGTTAATAGCTCTTGATAACAATTGAGAATTGCATGCCTGACCATAATTTCCATCGTTCCTTATGATGAAGGTGGGGGAGGCATGAGCCGAAGCCAGAGCCAGATGGGCATACGAAATGAAATGAAATGAAATGAAATTAAGGCAAAGCAAACGGAATGGCGAATCGGAAACGAAGCAGAAAGACTGAAACCCATCAGTCGATTGATGAAAATGTGTGAAAAAACCGTGGAACATGTCGGCCGAACAACAACACGAATACCACAACAACAACAACAACAACAAATACAAGCGATTGACCACCATCAGAGTTGCGTTTTAAATTCACTTAATTATATTATATGGAACACACACGAAGTGCATACCAAAAATGTGTAGCGCACACACACACCAACACACACACAATGCTCGCGGAGTGTCCTCGCAAATCATAAATAAGTAAAAGGCAAAGAGAAGACGACCAGAGAGACAAAAGCTTGAGCCCTCACCTGCACTTGGTAATTGCAAATCCCAGCCGATCTATTGAACTGTGTCTTAGGATTGATTGAAAATTGATTGAAATCATTCTTTGAAGTGATTGAAAATTTGTCTTTCACATGAGAATCTTGAATTTTTATAGACTTTGCCCCACTGTGCCTGTGGAGGCGCATTGTGTTGACAATTTCGGCTTCTCCAAAGTCTGCTCGTCTTGTGAGCAACTGCAGATCGTTGCATGAATAACAGAAATTCATCAATAAAACATGTGCAGATCGAGCGAAGGCTGCTTCTTGCTGCCTGCTGCTGCGGCACACGTTGCAGTTACCTGGTGCCTGGTGGTTGGTAGCTGCTGGCTGGTGGCTGGTGGCTGATGGCTGGTTGGTGGTGTTGTCTCTGCCTGGTTTGTTGTCATATGTATCATGAGTTTTGCCTTTTGGCTTAGGCTTTATAACCAGCCACTTTGAAATGCAAGTCCAAGACGGAATTTTCAATCAGTTCCAATTGTTGCGCGTTGCGGTGACAAGTTTTCAGTTGCGAATCGGGAATCGCGAATCGCGAATCGAATCGAATCGTATGGCCAAGATCCACAGAGTTTGGAGTGGCAAAATGTGCTGGACCTCCAGCAAAGTTAGCGCTTTAAGCCAAGTAGAGGCAATGACACGGTGAGTGGGGGGGGGGTGGGGAGGTACAAAAATTTAGTTGCGAACACATAGATTATCCCACCAGACTTTTCGTTGTCTTGTTGGGCTTTAAGGCGGCATGATCTACTGGCATATCAATGAGAGAAGCGAACGAGCTGGCGAGCAACAGCAGGAGAAATATGTGAAGGTGGGGGCAGAAGCAGTTACAGAAATTGTCTGATCCATGCCGCCTTTGTCCTGGTGATTGATATGCGCCTGCTGCTTGGAACTCAATGCCAATTGACAAAATGCAGCAGCAGCAGCAATCGGACGAACGAATGGTCGTCTGGTATGTAAGTTCGCCCTCTCTCCGCGGGATCTACTTGGATTAATCAATCCGAAATGGCCTGGTATAACAAGCCAAATAAATAGGCGAAAAAATGAATGAATTAATAATCGTAAATATCATCAAAAGCTCAAAGTGTTTCGCCACCTGGGAACGAGTCGTTCATCTCATTCTTCTACTCTTACTCCTTTCCGTTTATCTGTAACAGTAACTTTTCTGCCAAACGGGTCTTGGTCCGGCTTTAGCTCTGGTGATGATGCTAAGCAATTTTAACAAGATCATAAATGCAATTTGTGTTTGGACTCTGATCTTGCCGATGTTGTTTAGCTTTTGGTTTTGCTTTTGCCTTAGCTATTTATTTCCTAATTTGCAAATGGACAGCAAAACAAGTTGAAAAAGCAAGCCAATCAATTAAATTTAATTATGACACCAATTATGGTCTGATTGTGTCAACCCAGTCCGACTCCGACTCTGACTCCGATTCCGACATAACATTTGTGGTAATAATAGAATCATTAAAGACTGGTCTGCTCGTGCCCAGCTCGAGGTTTTTTCCTTAGAATAGGCAAATACTTTAGGACACCAGCTCCAAGATGGCAACTACACAGATGGGAGATGGAAGATGGAAGATGGCAGATGGATGGATAGGACCACCAGTGATGAAGGTTTTACATGGAATCACACACTGACAACAAGTTCCATCCACCTTCAATTGAACACAAGTTAGAAGATCATTAACATCTGCATAAGGTGTGCTTCTCAATTGAATGGGGGCCTGGGGACTGGAAAAAATGGTTTAACAACTCAATGAAAATAAGATAAAATAGACGAAATACTTTTACATTATCCTTCTCCCCAATAAAGTTCTAGGCTAGATAGATTTTTAGTTGAGATAAGGCTTAATATAACTTCTTGTCTATTCTCATGTTTAATTTGTAACAAATTTGTACAAAAATATTGTGTTGCTTTTTTTTCTTCTAATAATAATAATTTTCGAAGCCAATTAGAGGCGACGCACTTCGCCGTGGCAGTCCATGAGGAAGTGGCCTGTGGTTTGGGCATGGTGCATACAATTAACATAATTCGCCTGACACGTGACAGGCAGTTACTCCAAGAGGTAGAGAGAGGGCAATTGAAAGAGTCGGGTGAGTCGGTGGGAGTCGGGAGGTGGGATGATGTGCGCCACAGTGTCGGATTGCCGCGAATTGTGTGCGCGTGTGTGTGTGTGTGAGTGTTGTGCACTTCGTCTCAATTTACAATTTATGAAAATAGAATTTGCTTTTGCCATTTTTGATGAACTTGGTTTGGTTTTGTTCTATAATTTTGTTTTTTTTTAAATTTCTGAACTCCCTCCATTTCTTTTTTTTTGCTCTGCCCATCTCCCAGAGTTCACTCTTCTTCCCTCTCTCTTCACTTGCTCTCCCTTTCACTTGCTGTGTGGACTGTCTCGCTTGCTCTGCTCTGTGCCGCATCATGTTTTATATTGCAGTTGATAATAATGCCAATAAATCAACGATACGCATAACACAGGCAAAGCAGGCAAAAACAAAATAAAAAAAAAACCCAGCCACCGATGATGAAAAGCAGCTTAAAATGTCATCTTTTGTATGGGAAATACAGAGATGATGCTGGTGAGAGCTGGAACTGAGCTGGGGCAAACATCATGGCAAGAGGGGAGCACTTTGGGGTGGGGTGGTGGTTGGTAAATGTCGTTGAACATGAACTGTGTGCGACTACTTACCGATCAATAATGACGGGGTCTGATGGCGTCTCGTTGCGGTTACCACAGCTCTTCTTATCACAGCAGCGGCTGCAAGTAAACGAAATAAAAACAAACAAAAAAAAATTATTTCAGTTACATTTATATTCACTTAAAAAGAAATAAAACTTTGGTAAATTAAATAAATTTTAACCATTTTATAGTTGGGAAATTGTGTCGAAAGGGGTTTTGGCATTAAAATTATAATTTTTCGACTGACAGCTTAGAGGTAAAGAAAGATTACTTAGCCAAGGAGGAAATTCTGTACACTCCATCCAATGTTTTATACTTCCTTGAGAATATGCTAACTCTAAGATAAATAATACCATAAAAATATGGATTACATATTTATTGAGTCAGTTGCTTGTTTTTTTTTTTTTTAAGTGTTAAGCCTCAAATTTTAATTCTAGCTTACATATTTGTGTGTTATGGAAACTAATAAAAAATTAAAAAAATTAAAACCTGTTTATCTTTGTTTGTCTCTATAAATAATGTCCTCGAGTCTGCTCATTCGAAAGTTTGAGGTAAAAATTAACACTTTTATATGTTAAGTCACCAAAAATAATGAAATATATTTGTAAAAGTTTATAGTACTAAAAATTAATTAAATTCACTTATTGTCCATAAACACATTATACATAAATCAAAATAAAGTAAAGTAAAAATGTACGAGTCCTTGACATTAAAGCGTTTCCTTAGCAATTGTGTCAAAAATGGGGGCATGATTTAAAAACGAAAATTGTATTTGTTTTTTTTAAAACAACATTTATAGTCAAACAATTATTGCAATTCTTTAAAATTTTTTAAATCTTTGGAGGGAATAAATAAATAAATTATAAGCTTACGAGTCCTTGACTTTAAAGCGTTTCCTTAGCAATTGTGTCAAAAATCGGGGCATGACTTATAAACGAAAATTGTATTTTAATTGAAGCATTTATAGTCATAAAATTATTGCAATTCTTTAAAATTTGTTAATCCTTTTTAGCGAATTAATGTTTTAGAGTATTTAAAAAATGTTCAAAATTCTCATGCACAATTTGACATTTTTCTTAGATTCTTAGAATCTAATCAAAAAAATCTTCACCTATTTTGTTTTGTTTTTTTTTTTTTTTTATTTTGGTTTTTCTGTTTGTAGCGAGTTCAATGGCTGCGTAATATTTTGACCGCACAGCCGCTGGCCAGTTTCTGGATGAGGGTCATCCTTTTTTTTGCGGTGGTGGGGGTTGGTTGGGCGCTGGGCGCATACACACATACATACATACATATAACATAAACATGGATGACTAAAAATGGGCGAAAAGCCAAAACGATAAAGAAGACGCCATTGCCGATGCGAGAGCTTTTGTTGCCGTAGAATGGCAACGGAGAGTTTTTCCTGGCCGGGGAGTCGAAAGTCAACCCCTCGTCAGTGTGCGTGTGAGTGTCTATGCGTGTGTGTGTGTGTTGGTTGTTGTCCCCTTGTTTTGATAATGCTACGCAAACATAAAAACTGGGTGCCAATCCAAAATAATAAAAGATGGCCGGCCGGCAATGGGAACACGGCCAAAAAGGGGGGGTAGAGCGGCGGATACCGGGGGATGTGTAAGGGGGATGCGAAGCTGTGTAATTCTTTTTTTCTGTTTTCGTTTTCTTTTTTTTTCTGTTTTTTTTTTTGTTTTTTGGGTGCTTTTGCTGCGCCGTTTTTATTTCTACGCAACCTTCAACTGCCATGGGGATGCTAGAAGGGTGAATTTTTCACAGATATGATGAGATGGCAGGATGGGGTGGGTGCGGGTGTCCAATCCAAGGGGAGAAACGGGGACTTCGAGTGCCTGCCATTTATACGTTTCAACTCGCGTGCGTTTGAGCGTAAAAATAAAACGAAGGACACGGACACGGACACGGACACAGCGAAGCTTAAAAATCAACAAAATTAAAGGCAGCCGCAAAAGCACAAACAAAAACTTGAGGCAGAGCCAAATACAAGAAACACTGAGAAAATCACGCGAAAAACGCTTAAAAACAAATGAGAAACTCCGCCAACTGGCAATTGGAGTGTCTCGGCCAGGAACAACAGGACAAACAGACAAAAAGCAAAAGGAAAAAAAAAAGCTTCGCACAAACAAAATACAAATGCTTAACCAAAGCTCTGGGGACTCGCCAAAGAAATACCCAAGGAATCAAAGGTGTGGATTACAATGAGAATGATGAAGAGAGCAGAGTCAAGGGGGTGGCAAAATGGGTGGCAAGTTTCACCACCAGAGTCTGCTATGGGTAAAATTATTTGCAGATTATTTGAGGAAATTCTCGTTTTGGTATTCGCTTTATGGTTAATTGTGATCTTACCTGCACATAACTTCGTGCGTCAGTAGGACTCGACACATTTCCGGATTCTTATCCTGACCCTCATAGATAATGGCCTAGAAAGACAGACAAATTATATATGAGAAAAATATTATTGTTACGGTTTTCTTAAAATTAAGCTTGGTTTATAATAAAACATGAAAGGTTATCTAAAAGTAGCGATGGAGAACTATCGATAGTTTTTTTTTAAAGTGATAGATAGTGCCATCGTTAGTTGTTTACTATTCGATCGACTGTTTAGCCTATCGATAGTTTTCCACCTCTAGCACCAAGTAACGAAAACAGTTATTATTTAGAAATCTATATATCTAAAATATTTTTTCATAAAGTCATCAACTTAATAGTTAACCTTTGATTTTGTTGACCTTTAATTGCAAAACTAGACACTTCGAAGAAAGTGTTATTTTAAAAATATTTCTTAGAAATTGACTTTTTGATATCGTACAGCTCAGTCGTAAAAGAAAGGAACTAAATTTTATCATCAAATGGAACTAAAGTAGATCTTAAAGTATTCTACAATTACCTTAAGGTCTTTTAGACTGAACCTGAAATGGGGTTCAGCCTAAGCATTTAGTAAGTGAAAGTTCATTGTTGATTTACCTGTCTAACTTTCTTTCCCTCTTGACCCTCTTGGATTATTATACTCCTGCTATTGACACCGATCACCCCCAACCCCCTCGAAGCCCACTCACCCACTCAAGCATATCCAAAAACTATCATAAGACAAATACAAACACACATAAATGCTAATTACAGGAGTAAAAAGTACTTGGCCGACTTCGTCCTGCACGACTCCGAATTGCTGAGTATTAAATCGACATATGGGACTTATGAGCAAATATTGACGCACTCCTCGAAAGGACTAAACGGGCCATAGCCATGGCGGATGGTCAACATTTTTGCCTAATCATAACCGTCTGCGGCGGGAGGGGGAAAGGCACAAACACGTCGATGGACATGAATATGTGCGTATTTGTTTAATAAAAAAAACAAAAAAAAAACAAAATAAACATTTGTTTGTTTGGTGTTTTTGGAGCTGGGCGAACAGAGAACGGAGGAGAGAAGGACGCAGGGTAGAAAAACATTTTAGTGTCAGAGGAAAATCATGCCATGTGCCGCAGACAGTTGCCAACCGCCACTCAAAGTTGAAAGTGAGAGTAACAATAACCGCAAGTGCAGCCAGAGTCTCTCTCTCTCTCTCTCTCTCGCTCTCGTCCTTTGACTAGACAATCTGCTGCAATTTCCCAACCACTCGAGCCGGCGCCTTCTCCGCCTTCTGGTGGAAATGAAAACAAATAGATAAACAAACGACCCAACCACTGCAAAATGGATTGGCCCGTGTCACAGGACGAGGGCGAGTAAACAAAAAAAGGCTCATAGTTCTCTCTAATTTAAAAATGATTAAAGCGGGTTGCTGCTGCTGCTCATCGTAATCCAACACTCTACCGTCACCCATTCCGGCAAAATATGGCATATGCGCTGCACTCCTGGGCAGAGCCTGATTGGGGGGGTGGGGGGAGGGGATCGGGCGGGATCATTCATCACTATCAGCCGCCGGGTTACATGCAAAAGTAATAAGGCTGAGAGAGAGAGAGAGAGGTTCATCCACCAAAAAGAGATAAATAGAAATTATAATGCTGCCACTTGCTGTTACGTCAAGGACGAGTGAATTTCGCTCCTGACGCTGACGTCATCATGTGTAGAATGTGCCAACCAGCTAAACCAAGGATTTCGGAAGCTGAGCCAACCCAAACAGATAATCAGAAATTAATTTCACTGCAACCAGGCAGCAGAACTCTCCCTTTCCCTCTTCCTCTTGCTCGGCTCACCCCCCGCAGGACATAGGCATTGGGATGGCACATGTAAAATTATGATCATCCCTTATTATCCTGTTTGTCAGGTTAATAATAATTTCCCCTTCATTTCCGAAATAAAAAACAACAAAAAACATTAACGACTCGGACAGAAGCTCTTCTGGTTAAGTCGAGGGATAACAATGGCCAAAAACTACACTGATATATATCTATGGGATAAAGGATGCTACTTCTGTTCGGTTGACAGTCAATATCCTAGCTCAATTTTAGTGTCCTTGTGTGTGTGTGAGTGTGGGACAAGTGCAGCTAATTATAGATGAGAAGAAGCCAAAATCCGTGCGTGTCCCTTTTTAGGGCTTTCTTTTTTTTTTTTTTTTTTTGCTTTCTAATGGATTTTCAATGTTTTTGCAATAGAAGAACTTTTCAAAGTTGAATGGACAGCTGCGGCTTACAACTAGAAATAGTAACAGGTTGCTGCACATATGAAACATCTTATGACATTTGATTCGTCCTAAATCTATGCTAAGCTGCCTTCCCTTTCCCCAAAGCCCATCAATCATCAAAACAATTAGTCTCTTGACCCCTAACCCGCCCCCCAGCCCTAGCTTCAGGTCCGAGTAAAGTCTAGAAAAAATCTGACTGGCAAAATGCCGCTAAATGGTTCATCTAATAAAAAACAAGAACAAACTAAACGAAAAGCCACTAAAACTGAAGTAAAAGCGTTTAAACTACGATTTATCATCCAGCATACAGGAGCAGGAAGCAGCAGCAGCAGCAGCAGCAGCAGGATAACAGGAAAACAAACGACAATGATAAAAAAAAAGAAAGGAAAACACAAAAAACCATTGGACAAAAAACCGTGTGATGAAGTGATGACAAGCTGGTTTTGGATATCGATGGTTGGAAAGGACATTGTCGAGGAAGGGTCTTTTAAAAAATTTAAACGTTTTTCCATCAAAATGCTTTGTTTGCCTCTCGTTGGCAAATTGTTATTATGCTCTCTTTATATAAATAAAACGAAATTGTTCATACCTCGCATCATTCACATGCAATAAATATTTAACTTTAACGCTAAAAAATAAAAAAAAAAAAGAAAACAAAAATCTCACCAAACAAGATAAATTATCATATACAAAAGAGGCAACTAAAAAAAAAAAGTAAAAGCAATTGCAAACTGCTTGGCAAATGGAATTGAGAATACCCTTTACTAGTTGGTAACAAAGGAAAGAAGGTAATTCGATTTTGAGGCTCCCAAAAGTATGCTATGAGCAATTGACTAAGCAAGCAGCAGGAGGCAGTTATCAAGGAACCAGCAAAATGGGCAAAAACTACTTGGAAAATGAAACAATAGGTGACCTATGATTTTTTCAAATATATTGTTCCATATTCTATTTTGTTTCTGTTTTTTTTTTTATTATGTAATAAACTTTAACAAGTCTCCAATGGGTATTACATAAATTTGTACTACTTTATGGGTACAGGGTATACCTGAAAAATCTGAATCGAGGGTGGTTCTTAATTTATTAAAGCTTCATTTATCAGTGAAGGGCAGCAGCCAGGGCCAAACGCACATACACAGGAAAAGGCATAAATTGGAAGCACAAGAAAAAAAAGAAAAAAAAATGAAACAAAGGTGACCATTGCAAGGGACTCTTTCCGAGTATATGCAGTTGCTATCTGGCGGGTACAACCCTTTTTTTTGCTACTGTTCTTGTTGCTGGTTGTATGCCTGAAAGCCCGAAATTTGCATAATTTAAAGGTGCAGGACTAAAAGCATAATGTTGTAAAAAGTAATCAAAAAAAATAAATTTTCAGTTTGAATTGAAGTTTAAAGAATTTTTCATAGAGTTTAAGCATACTTAAATTGACATAATATAACAGAATAATAATTTGAAATAAAAAATATATAAATTTCATTATATGTATGTACATACTTACATACAGGGTAAAATGGGCCTATTAAAATTATTAAAAAATAAAGAAAAAGGGCAAAGCTGTCATATATGAACATCTGTTTTTTATATTGATAAAAATATGTGACAATTTCAATATCGATTGAATGTGGAACATTTTGCCCATTAAGATGTGAAGAATGGAAATAGTGAGACGATGTGAGAGATGACCTTACGATAAAAGAGTGTAAAATGGAAATAAAGTAGACGATAATCAGCCCACAAGTGCTGAGGGTGGGAGACAAATTTTACAAAATGAATTGAAACACTTTTATTTAGTTTTTATCTCTACTGAGAACTGTAATATTTTATAAGGGCAGCGTACTCCCTGATGCTCAAAATGACGATTTCGGTAAATGCAGCCCTGGTAATAATAATTGAAAGAGGAATGAGAGAATAGCTGGGGGTGTTAGATAAACGCCACCTTTTGTATAACTTTAGTCACGCCCCCCCCACCTGTTAGAGGGTATCAGAAAGTACGAGCCACCACTTAATGTAATGATATTTTTTGTTTCTTTTTCATTCATTCCTTTTCATCATACCAAACCGCAGCAAATGCACTTGGCGTGAAAGCATTTTTAATCGCATTGCAGAGTGCAAGACAGAAAGAGACAGAGGCAGCGACAGCAGGCAAATGGGCTCCATATACACATACACACACACACACACAGCCATAAACAGCCCCATACTCGCTCTGCCATGCACACACACACACACAGCAAAGAGATGCAAATGTGGAGATTTCGCGCAATCTGTTGAATTTATTGAGCGACCAACGAAAACAACAACAACAACAACAATAACAACAACGGGCAATAACAACAATTGGCAATAAAATGAAATGTGAAATGCGTTATTCAGCGCACATTTCGTTCGCGCTCTGAACTTTATATTTTAAGTGTTGACATACAAATTAATATTATCGCTTAATTAACATGTAGACAAAAGCCTAAAGGCACAACATAAAGAGTGCAAGAGAGCGAGAGGGAGAGAAAGAACTGGTTAAGAGCGGAATAGCAAGCAGTGCATGATGAATGATTGGCGAAATCAAAAATTTGTTGTTGTTGTTGTTGCTGGTGTACGCCATTGTAAAAACGCAGGGTTGCATTAAAGAAACTGGCTGAAACTCGATTTTTTGGGTAGCCCTGATTTTTGGTTTAGTCCTCATTAGATGGACCAACATCATCATCATTTGGTCTGGCTTATCGGACTGCATTAATCGGTCTCTGCCTCTTCCTCAACCCCTTTTCGTTGGGTTTAGAATTTCGCTGCGCTTTTTGCTGCTGCTGTTGTTGTTGTTGTTGTTGTTGTTGGTCGTGCGCATCATAATGCGTGTAAATCGCGATAAGCGTTAAATTTGCCATTGAAATATGCCCCCGGAAAAAAGGATTTTTACCCAGTTTGCCGCGCAGTTTGCCTTTTGTTTTATGCTGGACCCGGTCGGTCGGTACGGAGGCCTCTCTCGATGAAATATGATCGCAAATGAAGCGAATTGGCCCGCCGATTGAATCGTTGTCGTTGCCATTTGCTGGCGTTGTCGTTAGCTCAAATTGCAATTGCCGCCCGCTCGCCCGCTAGCCTACCCACACTCTTGCCTGCTCACTATTTGGTATTTTTGGTTTGGTTATCTGATCGAATGTAATTATGATTATGACAATGATTTGCTACATTTTCCCGAAACAGGCAGGACGCTTGCCTACAACCCGATAACATCACACAGCCAACAGGAGGAGCAAGAGCAGGAGCTGGGGGGTTGGTCCTGGTAATGCTGGTGACGGTGGTGAAGTAGGCAAGGGTTCAACGGCACGTGACAATTGTCCTGCCCTCAAAAAAAAAAAAAAAAAAAAATTCTATTTTAATCGGATTCAGTTATGTCCCATAGTTTCAAGTTTCTAACCCACCCAATACGACGATACCTGTTACGCCACGAGTTTGCATTTCAGATAACCAAATATCGTAGAATTCTCAGCGAACGCCAAGCCACGCGTAGAACAAAAAAAACCCAACTAATCCGATCAAATGATTGTTCTTTTGCCAGTTGAAAATTCCATACTCTGACATTAAGTCGAGTTTAACACGATTTTTAAGGGTAGGTAATACTTTTTAAAAAACCAACTCGAAAACCTGCCTCAATAGTTGCCAAATTTTGTGACACAATCGTTACATTTCCTAAGATTTCATGGCATTTAATTGGAAAATATCAATCATTATTTTTTAATTTCTTAAGCATTTCTTTCGATGGAGTTTTCTCCCCTTCTCCCCTCTCCATCTTCTATCTTAGGCATT
The DNA here is from genome assembly GCA_024703675.1 of Drosophila nebulosa. Lineage (NCBI taxonomy): Eukaryota > Metazoa > Arthropoda > Insecta > Diptera > Drosophilidae > Drosophila > Drosophila nebulosa. The sequence goes on along the minus strand of CM045725.1, from coordinate 5,333,682 downwards.
CATGTGTTAAATGAAATTCATTTTGTACTTTCTGGGATTGATTTCAATACCCTTAAAGTTCAACCTTATGTCTCGGTTAGTCGTTTTTTTTTTGTTTTTTTTGTTTTTAGCTCACGCAATCGAAAACTAATTCCTTCCACTTGGCTAAGCCGTGTGCACTTCGTTTTTGCTGATTCGAGCATAAGTTGCATTCGAAATTGATTGTCATGGCTAATTAAGTGTGTCCCTGTGCCTTTTCCTGTCCCTTCTGGTGTGTGTGTGTGTGTCCCTGGAAATCGTAGTGCCAATAAATTGAGTCGTCAAACGAGCAATTCATTCACACAAACTTCCATTCACAGGCATAGACGTCGAGTCCAAGTCCGAGTCCCAGTCGCGCCCTACGAAAGGGGTGTAACCCGGTCTAGAGCTAGGTTAGCAAACCAATTGAACATGGTTAATGCGCTTTGTTGTGGGTGCCAGGACGAAGCCCTAGGCTGAGGCTCATACAATCCTGCTGCAGTGCACCATATGTCAGCTTTTGTTGTTGGCGTAATGCGTGAGTGTGTGTGTGTGTGTGTGTGTGAGTGTCCTCTTCCAGTTCCTGCGCCTTTTTCAAGGGCAATTAATTTCTCGAGTGACAAATTTTTATAGACATTTCTGTTCAGTTTGCCTTTTATTTCGTCGTCTCTTGCCTTTTTTCGTGGGCGGAGTACGCAATAAATTTATCCACAAATTATCGATACGAAACACAAAAAAAAAAAAACAACACAAGAAACAGAAATTGTCAGAAATCCATTATGTCGGCACAATTAATGTTTTTTTTTTTTTGTTTTTTTTTTGTGTTTTTTCTTTCATGTTTGATATCATTGGAAATTTCCAAATTTTCTATATTAATAATAAACGACGAAATATAGCAAGGGAAATCCAAAAGTAATTAAATCTTATCGTTCTTTTGGTATTGAAGCGAATTGTTCTATAATTAGCTTTTTGGCTTTTTAATTTTAATGGAATTTAAACAAATTATTTTCTTATTCAAAAAAAATTGCTTTAGTTTCATGAAGAATATTGTAAAGTATTGATTTCTTATAAGAGAACTTGTTCTAAATTGCTGATGTTAATGCTATAATTCCCAAATTGTTAAGGCAACTTACTTGTTTTGTCACCGAATCGATAAGACGCACAAATATATCCTGTTCCTGTCTGGCACCTAAAGAAAACATAAACAAATTTTGAAGTTGTAAGACAGTAAGATAAATAGCAGTAAGAAAAATGTCCCTTAAAGTATGCAATAGAGCATAAATGGAGTTAATTAAACTAAATTTCTTAACAACTTCTGCAACGTGCCAATTTTTTAGTTTAAAAATTACTTTTAACTAAGAAAATTACCTTTTTTGACTATTTATTGCATACTTAAAGGGGCCAGCTTTCCTAATTTCATAGATAAAGAAAAAATTGCCCCTTAAAGTATGGAATAGAGCATAAATGAAGTTAATTCAACTAAATTTTTTGACGATTTCTGCAATGTGCCAATTTTTTAGTTTAAAAATTACTTTAAACTAAGAAAATGACCTTTTTTGACTATTTATTGCATACTTAAAGGGGCCAGCTTCCCTAATTTCATAGATAGTGAGAGAGAGAGTATTTTCCCTACTTACCATTCGCATAGAGCAACTGTAGTCGATATTGTATGCCATTATTTGTCTTTGTGGCATCCGATTCCGAATCCTTCTCAATGAATCCAATAAATGCTGTACGCTCAATCTCAATGGGCTGCCCGGCACGATCATAGAGAGCAATCACAAAGTGAAAGAAATTCGATTTACGTAAATTGCTAGGCGGCTGCTTCTCAAAATGTGCTCGACCAATGCCCAGGCTGTAAAATAAGCACAAGGCATATGATTAAGTCAGTGAAAAATGTCAGATAAATGGTAGCCTAATTAAGCCATTACTGAAAATAAACATAGACCTAGTCTAATGAGTGTCTGTTGACTAATATCTGTCTAATTTTCTTTAGTTTTGTGGGCCCCACAAACACAATTAACCGGGAGTGACAGTTGGACCAGCAGCCAAGTGGCCAGTGGTCAGTGGTCAGTGGTCAGTCAGTCACTTGGACGACAGTGGTGAGTGGTGGCCAGTGACAACTATCATTAAAAGCGCATAAGCAACATCAACGTGACACAATAATCCTGATGAATAAAGGAATTAACACACAACATACAAAGACCGCAAAGAGAGAGAGAGAGAGAGAAGGGGACCAAAAATTCATGTTATATGGGCCAAGTAAACAGACTGTCTGGATAATTACAAGGACCAGGGCCAGGCCAAAAAGGCTTGCCTTTCCCTTCCATATGCTAAATGTCAACTCGTGACTGTTGTTGTTTGTGTCCTTTTGCTGTCATCGGACAATTACCGGACAATGCTAACTACCAACACCCATTCCCCCCCCACCCCCTAACTGCAGTTCCTGCACTTTCTTTAGTTACTTAAAGTCCTTTGTCCGTTGCGTTTCATATGCATAACGAACAATTTAATTTAGAAAATGCTGATTTTATCAGATTTCCGTATTATTTATTCAGGTAATGTCAAAAAGAAAAAAAGATATATGAATATATCCACCGCATGTCTGTTGCCTTAACCTACACTCGAGGGTCCTGCAATTATATACACATTTGCCAAAGGCTAATATACATCACCACCACCATCAAGGATCCATGTTCGCAGAGAAACGTAGGGGGGAGGTCAAACAAAAGCCATCAGCTAATGATAGTTTCCCCAGTATGATAAATCGTCAGAAAATTATGCCGAAAACCCATGGAAATTGCAATTATATTTAGAGGAATAAGGATTCGAATTCTTCTATCTGATATTTGTTAACTTTAAAGACAAAACTTATAGATCAAACAATATTCTTTCTAAATCAGACATATTATAAATATTAATGCATTTTCTTAGCTCCTATTATAATGGCATATATCAATATTCTGATTTGAATATTTGAAAATGATTTTTTTAGACTTAAAAAGCTTAAGAGCCGTTCAGATATAACTTATAACTTACATAACGCAGCTTTTAAGCTTTCTACGTTTTACGATTCAAAAGAAGTTTCACCAAGACAATGCTAAAACGTTTCACTAGGTTTCTTTGCTCTTAGCTCTTTTAGCAAAGATTGTTAACAATTTCTTTTTATGCTCTATTAGATTATTAAAATTTCAAATACTTTAGGTAAAAAAAAAAAGAAAATTCCCACTTATTTTTTTTAGAGAAGATTTATTGAATTAGTAAAAGTTCCAGGGGGTTGGTTAAGTCAATGCGGTTAAACAAATGCCAAGCGAGAGAGAAGCTCGAGCAGAAATTTCAAGGAACAACAGAAGGAGGACGAGTTCGGATTGGAAATGAGTGTATGGTGAGACGGGGGCAGATGCGAGTACGACACATAAATGCCAGACATGTTACATTTTGGTGAAAGGTTATTGTTATGTTGGCGTTTAAAAAAGTATCCAAAGAGCGCGCTGATAAAAAAAAAAACTGCGACTGCCGCTGCCCCCGCCACTGCCACTGCCACTGCGATGGCTGCTCCTACCACACACACACACACACACACACACAAGCAATCCCCTTGCGTCGCCCCAACAGTCTAAGCCAACTAAGCTTGCCGCCTTGCCTGGTTTGTTGACTTTTCAAGTTGGCTGGATGGTCGGTTGGTTGGCTGGTTGGTTGGTCGGTTGGTTGGTTGGTTGGTTGACTTTGTGTTTGCTTTTGCCGCCAATTTGCGAAAAACGTTTTGTGGCCGTTTTGCTGTTGATTTTATTATGCCAACATTTAATTGTCGGAAATCGATGCCCAGGTGACCGCCAGCAGTTGGGCAATTCCTGGTCACGTTTTGTCTATTGTTAGAGGCAGGATATGCATGTCCTTTTTGAAAATGTACTCTTTATTTGCAACACTCACCAACAACCAACCCATTCAAGTATTTACTTTCACATTGAATTGAGCACATTTTATGGCCCATGTCGTTGCATTGTCTTGTTTTTGGCCATTTTACTTTGCCGGCTAACGTATTACATATATGTATGCCAGGACAATCTTTGTTGATATAAATTTCCAAATATTTTCTTGATTTATGACCCACAAAAATTATTGTTTCGCTTGCAATTTTATATGCATTTTATTCACAATGTGGGCCAATTTCTTTTTTTTTGTATTTGGTTTTGTTTTTTTGAGGGAGAAAGGAATGGAGTGTGGGGGTTGGGGGGTGAACTGATAAAAACGGGAATATATTGGTACTGATAATTATGAAATTTATTTTCAAGTCCTTTGTAATGGGCAACAAAAGTTGAATTGCCAATGCAATTGTTCAATTTTCAAAAGTTTTAAAGTTTATCTATAAAACATAAATTGCATAACAAATTTAAACAATTCGAATGGCTTTTTGAAGTTTAGAATTTGAATTAAGAAGCTCTCGAAATATCATATATGATATTGTGAACAATTTTACCATTAATCTTTATATTTCGAGGCTAAGTAAAAATAAAAAGTATTGCAAATACTGTAGATAATTTGGGTCATTCTAAAATGGTTTTTGGTAATTATTTTTAAGCCTAGTTAATTGCTTTTCATGTAATCCTTTAATGAATTTGGTTTTCAGTTGATTTTCTAGATCTAAAACTCAACGAATTTGACTTCAGAGTTTTTAAAATAAACCACATTATAAAGAGTTTTGAATTTCAAGATGCTATGGCGTAAAAGTTTGTTGCGAAAACACTTGGAATTGGTTTGTAGATTCAAAGATAAGAACAACAATATATTTCCAATTGAGTAAACATTTAAAAATATTCAAGCTTTCTTTGAAACTAATACTTTTTGATTTTATTTTAAAATGTTTAATTAGAGACCTTGGAGTATCTGGCGGAAGTCTTGTAAAGAAATTATTGATAATGGAAAGCGATGATAAATCAGTTTTAAAATGAACTTTAGCTAATTATATATCGATTTTATTCGATATTCGATTAAAATTCTTGCAATAATATCGATTATGTTGATTGAAATGAGTTGTTAGTAGAATTCCTATCTGATTTCTTTTAGATTTCCAACTGATTTATTTAACTTTTATATCCACCAAAAGCATAAGAGACAATTTTGTCCCTTTTCCATGGTTATTTCATTAATCCTTTTTACCTTGTCTCACAGCGCATAATTTTATTGTTTGAATTGCTTTCGATTTGATTGTCTTCTTGATGTTGCTGTCGTTGATGTTGCTGCTGTTGCTGTTGCTGCTGCTGTTGCAAGTGTTGCTGATGACTAACAATATGCTGTTGATGTTGCTGATGATGATGATGATTTGCCGTCGCTGAATGAACAAAACCCGCTGTCATTTTGGCAAATGTTGTCGAGGACGCACTTTCAATTTCGGCCACACGCGCACTTCGTCTCGGCGTGAACATCTCACGCTAGAAACATCTCAGAGACAACTAAACAACAAACAAAAACTCCCAAAAAAGAAAAAGCTTTCTCTAGCTCAAAACAGAACATCTCCGACACCGCCACCCCCTAGCCCGTGAAGATATTTGAGGGGGGAGGAGAGTGGGAGTGCTCTACCAGCTTGTAATTCAATTGAAGGCAAAAGCGAAAGTAAAAGTGAAACATCCCTTTGAGCAGGCAAAAGCCCACACAAAGTTTAAGACCAAACAAGGACCTGCTGCTGGCTTCTGTCTCCTGCTTCAGTTTACGCACATTCTCATTCCGGCATCAGAAGTCAACCCTCAGGACAAAGATGCCGCCTGAGTCTACCGCAAACATTTTTGAGTGAAATATCTTTGAGTGAATTCGAATCTAGTTAAAAAAGGTAGAAATAATTTAATGCAGCGGCGGGGGAGAGTTCTGTGTGTGAGTGTGTGTGTGTGTGCGTCCTTTTGGCCATAAAAAGCCCCTTTGCGAATAGCTCCCCCAGGCATTCGTATTGGACATGGGACTTGGATGCCGGCTTTCGAAAAAGTAAACAAAACAGTTGTTGTTGTTGTTGTTGTTGCTGATTTTGGAGAGTTTCTTTTTTTTTTTTCGTATTGTTTGTGGCAAACTTTTGGTTGCCGCAACATTTTGGCAATGTTGCTGTGAGATTTTTTTTTTTTTTTGGCAATGTTGCAGCAACTTGTTAATACATTTTGGAGATCTTTTTATTAGATGAAAGAAAAGATTAATGAAGTTGTTGCCAGTTGCCATTCCGGAAAAAAATTGGAATGTGTATCAAATATGCAGAAGTACGAAGTGCTGATCCATAATATAGACACAAATCGATACCAAATCCAATTCGTAATCTACTTACATGAAGCAGAAGCAACGACCAAGGTGAAACTCAATACCAATGGAAACTGAAGTATTTATACGTTTTTTCAAATCCCTAAATTCCAGCTACTAATTATAATACAAACGTTTTGAAATAATGACATCCAAACTATATCCTAAAGTTAATCCTAAAGTTCTAATGACATATTTTCCCACTTTAATAATATAGTTTATCTTAAAATAAATGGGCAAACATTGACTCATTCATTCTAAAGAAAAAGATAGTCTTATAATTTTATCTCTATTAAAAAAACTCTTAAAATGTTTTCTAGTTGAAAAATGAACTCGAATTCAGGTAGATAAATCTTTTTAAATATTATTAATTATAATTTTGAAAGTAAAACACTTTTTAATTCGTTATATTAGATATTTCCACAAATTTTAAATTGCTTCACTTACTTGCTCTGATCGACAACTGGCTGCATGGCCCAACGGCCGCCTAGAGGTTCCTCTTTGAGGGATGTCATGGGACCACGCGGCTGATTCATATCTGCTGCTGTGGGTGGCAGACCAAACATCAGACCGCCCGCCGATCTGGGGCCGGCGGACGGATATAGTTTACGTCCCCATTCCATGCCCAGCTCAAGCGTGGGCCAGGGGGAGGCCGAGCTAAAGCCCGGCACTGGCTCCTCGGAACGCAGCTTGAAGCTCTCCGCGCTGGTCAGGGGCGCTGTGCTAGCGAAGTGATGCGTATGATGCTGGTGAAGATCAGCGTACGGATAATCGCTGACTTTCGTATAATTGCTGGAGGCGGGCGTGGTTGCTATGGTGGCAGCCGTGGTGATTGTTGTTGTGGTTAACGCGACGTTCGAGGAAATTGTGGGAAAGCGTTCTGATACACTGGAGGGCACTGTCAATTGTCTGGGTCACTTGGCTCTGGCTCTGGCTCTGGCTCTGGCTCAATGGCTACGTCTATGACTCTGTCTCTTGGGGGCGTATCGAGCACGCGAATCGATGATGATGACGACCGAGCCTGATCTGATTGGTAAGCCTTCGATGGCTTTTTCACTTAACAATTTGCGCAAATTGCACACAGACACAACAAAACCGACGCGATGATGAGACACTTGCTGGGCACCTGACCTGATGTGGTGTGGCGTTTGATGTGTATGTATGTGTGTTTGTGTGTGTGGGTTGTCGTTATGGCCAATGCACCGCAGAGAATTTGGGATTTTCGGAAAATTGGTCTCGCAACAAGTTTAAGCGACGCGCGCTACCGTCCCGAGTGGCTGTTAAACCCCAACTGAATCCGAATCCGCTGCCGATGCCGATGCTGTTGCTGCGACTGCCACTGCTGCTGCTGCTGCTGCTGCTGCTGCTGCTGCCTTAGCTTCAGTTTCAGTTTCAGCTTCAGCTTTAGCTTCTGCCTTCAAACCGAACGAAAGACATCTGCGCAGAGCTCTGTGGCTCGACGTCGACAGAGGACCTGGGCGAACGACCAACGAGAGTTGGAAATGAAACGAGCCTGCGCCACAGGAGTGCACACATAGACACAGCGGGACAGCGGCGAGCGGTGAGGGTGAGGACCCGGACGATGATAACAATAAGAAAGGCATCTGAATTCGTCTGAGGACGAATGGAAATCTAACCTATCGCTGGGAGTGGTGGTTTTTTCCCCGTATACAAACTTGTCCACAGAGAGCCGAACTGTCAGCAACAAAACCAACCACCGGCGACAGCAGCGACAAGAGCGAGAGAGAGAGCGCGTAATAGAGAGAGAGAGCGAGAGAAAGAGAGTGAGTTCAACTCACGATGGAACGGTGGAAAGGGGTTTAAGGCGGGAGCTAGGGGGTCTTAATCTGATGGTGAGTCTAGGACCTGTTGTGGGACTTTGGAACGCTGTGAATTGGCACACACACACCAACGCACATTCCGACGTTCCCCGTTGGGGGGCGTGCAACAGACATGCAGATTCAAGATCCAAGTCCCTCTCGTACTTTGCTGGCTTATCAATGGCAAGCAAACGGACAAACTGCCAGAGCCAGGCAAGACGAGGGAGGTGGGCCTTTACTACCTGGTGCCGACCCTAAAGAAAAGTGTCAACGCCTTCCCACTGCGGCCAACTAACCAAAGTCGTTTGGGAATTACAACAAAATGTCATGTGCTTGCCTGCTTGCCCTCCTCTGATTGGTCAATGTTATTAACAGACAGCACCTTAGCAAGAGAGAGAGAGAGAGAGCAACGCCAAGAGAGCGAGAGCATTTTGTGGCTCTCTTAGATTAACTGTCGGCAAAGCAGTGCCACAACATTCCATCTGCTCTTGTATAACGATGGAAACGATGGAAACAACGAAACGAAACTGTCAAGTTTGCTATTTAAATTCCTGACAATAGCCAAGAAATTACCAAACAGAAGAGAACTTTAGATTTCATTGGCACTGGGATTAAGCACTTACTTCCAAGGCTCCTCCCCTCTTCAAATGGGAATTATGTATAACCTGCCTATGGAATAAAATGGAATCGCAATATTTACCAAGTTATCATAAAGGAATCCATGGCAATAGACTGAAACTTGCCAAAAGATGTTAAAACAGTTTCAACTCAAAAGCTTATCACTTAAATTGAACTTAACTAAAACAAATGATTTAAATAAACTAGAAATTAAAATTTATTAAATACAAAAACTCAGGAAATCGATTCAGTAGTCGATAACAAGCATTTTCTTCAGTTTTACTTTATTCAGTTATAATTCTCAACTAGTTGTAGGTTTGAAGAAGTAATTTAGCCATCCTTAAGTTAGCTGAAGAAAGGTCCTTTCTAATTATCTTTTCTCTTGCAATTATTTTTATTTTAATTAATAAGAATTAATAACAAACTGAATTTTAGTCATTCTATACAGCTAAATAAATAGTTTCAGGATTTCATTTCTATGGAGGACATTCATTTTGATCCTTAACACACACATTATCTACTTAAAGAAACACTTGAATAATTTTCTTTGCCTAAAGTAAGTTGTCAAATAGTTTCGAGTATTTTCAAGGCAGTTCCCTGCTGAAGGATTACAGGAGTCAGGAGTCAGGAGTCAGGAGTCATGCTATGTGAAAATTACAAACATAAGCGAAACCGCCCACAAAATTGTCACGCCTTGTCAGTGAAATAGAGAATGTGTAAAAATGTCACAGGGGTTTGGTTTGGTTTTCGGGTTCGAATTTCGTTGAAAAACAATTTGCATTTTCCGCATTTGCGGTTTTCGGGTCTCTCTGTTGATCTTTTCTGTGAATTAATTTTAAAGGGGCGTGAATAATCTCATTAACTTGGTAAATCTCAACGGCAAGTGTGCTTACCTGAACCTCTTTCTCTCTCTCTCTCTCTCTCTCTCTTTCTCTCTTCCATTTCTTATCGGGTTTATTTTAGTCTTTGAAATGTTTCCCTAAAGATTTACATTCGGAGTCAATTGGGGCGAGGAATTTACCCGAAACAAAAAAAAAAAAAAAAAAAATAAGTAGCGGACATGTCCCCAGACATCGCTAATTAACCAAAATACATACCAGCAAAGATTAAACGAACGAAAGTCTTTTGGCCGCTAAGAAAATTCGTTGAATTTTTCCGCTCTTGGTTCGCTTGGGTTGCCTTTGCCTTTGCATTTGCCTTTGGTCCAGGGGCCGTTCGATTAACCCCTTTTATCACGCCCAATTCTCCATGGAGAATGCCGGGGGAAGGGGGTTGCAACAGCAGCCTGTGACAGCTGTCATGCTAGTGTACCCCTCATCCCACCAACTACCCCCTCTCCCTCTCTCTCTCTCTCTGTTTGCTTGTTTGTTTTTGTTGGTTTTGTCACCACTCGAAAAGCAAATTTCGAATTGTTTTGCTGCCTCAGCCAATTGCTAAATAATTTGTTGGCGACTTAATCCACTCATAACCCGCTCTCTCCCCTGTCACTGGCGACAATTAAAAGGTGTCCGACTTCGTGGGATTAGACCAAAGTCATCTCATCATTACAATTGCATGTCAATTAAAGTGAAAATTGACTTTTAACTTGTATTCAGAGGGCTGATTCTCTTCTTAAAGGGGGAAGGGGAGTATAGTTACTTTAAAAATATGTTTTATTTGTTAGAAACCTCTTATAATGACTGTAAAATCTCTTGTTCACCTCTTCTTTTAAATTCTACTTAATGTGAAGATGTATCAAATCGTTTACCAAAATTTGTCTCAAAGTTTTCTTAACGAATTTAAAAAAAAAAAGTATATTTATGATATAAAGTTTGTTTGCCTTTGGCAATTCTGAAACTAAACATCAAAGTCATCATCGATTGTTTCGACTATCGAATGTTTGCCACCTTTATGCTCAAGTACAATTTGCAGTCATAGTTTCTTTTAGATTCTGTTCTTCCTTTGAAATAAATTATCAAAGCAACCATCTTTTCTTTTATTTTTGCGACTATCGATTGTTTCGACTATCGAATGTTTGCCACCTTTATGCTCAAGTACAGTTTGCAGTCATACTTTCTTTTAGATTCTGTTCTTCCTCTGAAACCAATTATCAAAGCAACCATCTTTTCTTTTATTTTTGCAACTATCGATTGTTTCGACTATCGAATGTTTGCCACCTTTATGCTCAAGTACAGTTTGCAGTCATAGTTTCTTTTAGATTCTGTGCTTCTTCTGAAACCAATTATCAAAGCAACCATCTTTTCTTTGTCTCTGCGACTATCGATTGTTTCGACTATCGAATGTTTGCCACCTTTATGCTCAAGTACAGTTTGCAGTCATAGTTTCTTTTAGATTCTGTGCTTCTTTTTAATACTTTCACTATTAGGTCCATCTTATTTTTTCATATAATTTTTCTAAATTCAATTTTACAATCCAAAGTGATTTTCCTTGTCAACTTATTTAAAGCTAAATAAATTAGCAACATTTTCTTTTTGGCTAACGTGAAATCTGTAGTTTCAATATTTCATTCACCATTTTTGGTTAGGCAATCTAATGAACTGCATTTCCATTTAGAGCCAATTGACCAAATACTAACATTTGTTTAAAAATATCAAATTTCCCAAAAAATAATTGTCATTTATGTGCGTGTGTGTGTGATTCTCCAGTCAATGATTTCATGTTTAAGGCAAGTTGTTTTCCCCATCTTCAAAGTTGGCTACTTGCCACATAAGAGCCTATCTCACTGGCTAAGATCGGACATAAATATTTATGAAATTGTTTTGTAAAGGAACAGCAGATCCTCCAGCTGTGCTTTCTCTCTTTCTCTCTCAAAGACTGTGGGAAATGATAAATCGAAGGATGGTTGGTTGGTATATGTTTTATGTTTACTTTTCGTTATGTAAACGAAACCTTTTTTTTTTTTTTTGGTTTTTTTTTACCCTCACGAGAACGTTTAGCAAATGCTTTTGTAAATATTTAAACTGGTTTCAATTGTTTTGCAAAATCGTTGCAGTTGGTCAAACACGTGTTGGAGATAATTTAATTAAATTTACTTGGCTTTTGTGTTGGTGCGTCTTACATTTTTTTTTTGCCACGTGCCGCACTCCGCCTCTCACTCGACCTTTAACAAGTTGCAACACAGAAAAAAAAAAACTCCAAATTCAAGTGGCAAACACTTCAGCACTTGGTAGTTTAAGTTCTCCAAAGGGCCTAAAGGGGTTGGGTTGGGTATTGCGGCAAGTGCAATTTGTTTTGGTTTGATTTGATTACGAGAAGGTAGTAGGGCGGGGGGTTGAGCTTGTTAAAAAAATGAATTTCCCAGAAAATGTCATTGCAACGAATTGAATCTTTGGTGGTCTTTTTCTTTTGGTTCGGTTTGTTGTCGAATGTTAGACAAAGCAACTGTCATATGCTGTCAGTTGTTGGCATCGGCATTGGCATCTGGTTTTTTGGGTCCTTGGAGAGAATCTTTTAAATGAAAACAGTTTTCCTCAATAGGCAATGACTTGAAGAAAATCGTATGAAGAGAAACTGAAACTAAATATGATTTATTTTCATGGTGTGTTTTTTTTGTATCACATATTCTCTTGCCCCACTCCTTGGCTCTCTCACCCCTCAGCACATTAGTCATTTCAGCTAATTTGCATATTTGTCCTTTGGAGTTGTCCTGGCAACTCAGAGTCCTTGAGTGCTTGAGGAAACTAATTAAAATGTTCGCGCCTCAAATTTCCTTTTTCAGTTTTATTTATGACTCTGTGAATGTCCTGCATATGGTAAGTTGGAAACAATAATTTGTCGATTCTGTTTCTCTCTCTCTCTCTCTCGCTCTGCTTTCTCTCTCTTCTTTCTTTGTTGTATATTTGTGATAAATGTGACAATTACAGGCGAGTGAGTGTCTGAATGTTTATAATTTACTATCAAGTAAATTATTCAGGATCTTTATTTTTTTTTTCTTTTTTAAAAAAGAAGTAATTAAGCTTAAACGAATGTAACACAAAAGAAAGAAGCAGAGAATATGCCTTGAAGTGAAATTTGAACTGTAAATATTTCTAGCTGCATCTATTTAAATGTTTATTACCTACAACATTAACATTAAAAATCCTTTAAAAAACTAAAGATCTTAGTTCAAATTTCAGTAGTTTGAAATGTGATCAACTGGAAACAAAGTGCCTAGAAAGTGGGACAATAATTCTTTAAGGTTCAGCAGAAATTTAGTAAATTATTGAAGTTTCTCAAAAAAGATTTGCAATTTAAAAACACAAATTCCTTGAAAACTAATAAAAAACACAGGCCAAGAACTTAGAGAACTCTTTTCTAAGAGATTCTAGTACTTAATCAAATACAAAACAAACTAAAGGCTGCTCAATGAATGAAGAAAGGTCATACTTTAAAATAACATAACCTCAAATATATGAAAAACCCTTATTTTTGCTTTTTGAGGTTAGAGTATATCCTAAACAAGTCTCTGGGTCTTAGATTTGTTGGCCAGTGTACGTTATATTGCTTAAATTATTAGTTATTAAAAAACTCGCAGACTTTTGGAAAAGATTTGTAGATTTTATGAAATAATTTTACTCCAAACACGTTAAAAACTATCATTATATTTTAAAAAGGCAATTCTTCAACTTAACCTCAAAAAAATTTTTTTTTTTTAAATTTTACTTTAAAGCAATTCTTCAACTTAGCCTCAAAAAAAAAAAAAATTAAATAATAATCCTAACACCTTAAAGAATATTAATTTTTACACAATAAAACAACTTGTTCATTATTAAATGTGACTCTTCAACTTAACCTTACAAATTTTTGATTTATATAGAACTTAAGTTGAAGATAGTTAGAAAGTGTTAAACTGACAGATTAACACTGAAATTTGGATACAAATTTAAAACATTTTTGAAGAATTTCAAGCAAAAAAAAAAAAAAACAGTATTTATATGAAAGAACTGTTACCTCTTCTATGCAGTTGAAAATTAAAAACTTTTCATTTAACATGATTGATAAATAATTTATTTAGAGCACATTTAAGAAAACTTTACGATCCGTTTCGAGGGAAACATTTCATGCATCTCATTTTGTTGCGCTTGTCGGTTTGGGGTTGGGTTTTAGTGCAGCTCCCAAAGGAGAGAAAGGTAGCAGGAGGAGGAGGAGGCGGCAGAGTGGAGGAGCATCGACATGCGTGTGCCTTTAGCCAGGTGGAGAGCCTCTGGAGAACCACAAAAAGCATCAGGCGATGTTTGGGGCGAGTGAATTGAGGGGGCTATGGACTGGGGGGGGGGGCGGGAGTGGTTAGACGGGGGTGACACATTTACTAGATTAATTAGCTCATTTACAGTTAACAATGTTCGTGTTAATTTCAACGAATTAAATGATAACATCGCCGGAATGGACTTGGACAGGCGAAGAAGAAGAAGGAGGAGAAGGAGCAGGAGGAGGAGGACTAGGTGACACAACCAAGTCATTGGAATGAATGAATTGGGAAATGCTTGCTTGTTGACGCTAATGTCAGCATTAACGCCTCGATGCCCAGTTGGAGTTCGACATGGTTACACCACCTAAGCCTCTCACTCACACATTCACACACTCACACTCTCCTGTATGTGTGTGTGTGTGTGTCTGCTTGCGATTTGCATAATTTGAAGCACCATTCGTCCTACGTCCAAGAAGGAACGCACCCTTCGCTTATGGATGGATAACGCCCAGCTCGTTGTGGCCCATCGAGACATCGAATCGGTCTGAAAATATAATTTGACTTCATTATGCGAACAGTTGTGCCTTTAGTTTTGGTAATTTATTTCAATTTTTTTCCTCCGTTTCGTCTGGCCCTATCTTGGCTGGTTAAGGGGTTAGGGGGGTGATTCGCTTTGACTCGCTGTTTGTCCTTTTTTTTATTCCTTTTTGGCTACAAATGTTAATTTATATGCCTACAAATGAAAGCAATGAACAATGCCACGACTTCTAGCTACCCTCTACAATGAAGGGAACGTAGTATATAGCTGAAAACCCTTCGATATTAGATGGTTAGAAAGAAAAGACCTAGGAAAACTCTTTTGTTGCTTAAGAGAATAATCTAAACTCGGTTTCAATGGGGCCAAAGCTTCCATCCAAACTCCAATTTTATTTATCACAAAATGAGGCAAAATACTACTCACAAATAGTGCTGGGAAAATATCGATATAGTATCGATACATCGATATTTTTCATGGACATCGAAAATATCGATGTTGCTAACGATACTCGATATATCGCCATCACTAGACCATTATTTTCACATCATTTGAAATAAAAAGCAATATTTTAACATGGAAAATATCGATCCGAATACTTTTTCATTGGATTACTGGAAGGTAAAAATACATAACATAAGAGCAAAACATTTTTAATTAAAACAATTTCTTCACAGATCTCAACTGATAACATATTTAAAAGATGCGTGAAGAAGTTCTTATGCGTCCCAGCAACGTCCACAGAGAGTGAACGAATGTTCAGCAAAGCTGGACACATCGTTAACGAGAAAAGAAGTTGCCTTAAATCGCAACAAGTAGACATGCTGCTTTTCATTAATAAGAATGATTGGATAAGAATGATTGGAAAAGAATGATCTCGTGAAATAAATTCATCGTTTTGAAGTAGTTTAAGGATATAAAACGTATGTTAACTTATGTTTAAATAAAAAATTTATCTTTTGTTTTTGATACGAACTTTTTTTTTTAAATTTTCGGGAGTTTAAATATTTCGATACGAAAATTGATATATCGATCTGGACCCATACAAAATATCGGTAAATATCGATATTTTCCCAGCACTACTCACAAACTGAATGGGCGTGACTTTACTTCAGCTGTATATATGGCTTATATTAAGATCGACAAGAAATGAAATTTATATATATCTATTAGGGGTTTAAAATGTTTTTCTGCTACCCTAAGGCACCTCATATACCTTTTTTTTTTTAGAGGGTAGAAAAATTGGTCATATGTGTATTTTGTTTTGTAATTGTAATTTGTTTTTATTGTCTCTATACACAGCCAGATCTTCTTGCATTTTCTCCCTCTCACTCTTTGTTGTTGTTTGTCTCCGTTTCTATCTTGAAGGACTTTTGTAATTCAATTTTGTTAGAAAAAACAAAAAAACATTGCAAAAACAAAATGCTTGTCAAAATAGCATAAACAACTTTTGGCTATCTATCTTAAAATTCATAATTAATTTTTGTGAAAATTTTCCAAGACTCATCATTATGGGGAGGCTACTGAACTGGCCGACCTCGGACTCCCAGGGGAGTAACCTTTTGGCCATTTAAACACAGTTTGAGAGAGAGAGAGAGAGAGAGAGAGAGAGAGAGAGAGAGAGAGAGAGAGTCTGCAACAAACAACACAATACATAACGGTTCTTAGGAGTGGGCGTGGCTTCCTAGAAGCCCTTTTTATTTTTCGTTGGCCCAGCCGCCTGGGCCGTCTCAAGCCGGTCAGCCGGGCCTCCTTCCAAGACTCTTCTAGTACATTGACACTTTTCACACGAACTCGTCTCGTGCCGAGTCGGTCTCAGTGTTTAGGTCCAGGACCAAGTCTCAGTCCTGCAGAATTTCTCAAACACATAACCATGCATATAAATTTGATTATTATTAAGTCAAGCACATTAGTGTGAATTTCTAATGAAGACCAGAAGGGTCAACTGAAACGAGGAGCGTCTCCTCAGCCTCAGCCACACACACAAAATGTGGGTGGCGTGTGTGTGAATGTGTGTGTGTGTGTGTGTGTGTGTGTGGTTTGTCTGGAAAAGTTAATTTCTAAATACTCAGGTTTATGGTTTTCAAGTATTTAAATATTTAGCACACTTCTTTAGGTCGTGTGTGTGTGTGTGGATGTGTGTGTGTGTGTGTGTGTGTAAGGATTTTATTCATAATTTATGCCTTTCACTGGGCGACACTCCATTGTTTGGCC
The DNA here is from genome assembly GCA_024703675.1 of Drosophila nebulosa. Lineage (NCBI taxonomy): Eukaryota > Metazoa > Arthropoda > Insecta > Diptera > Drosophilidae > Drosophila > Drosophila nebulosa. The sequence goes on along the minus strand of CM045725.1, from coordinate 5,317,058 downwards.
TCCTGCGTGTGAAATGTGCTCCCGGTTTACTTTAATCAAATTAAATTTAAGCAGCTTGTCGAGTTTCGTCAGCTAATTAAAGTCAATTTTGCTTTAAAATAGTTTCAGTCGTTAGTCAATGAGAATTTTATAAAAAATGTCAAGTTTCTTTTCCTTTACTAAAGTTACACAGAATCTTCTTGGTCTTAGTCAAAAGCCGAACTAATTAATTCTGAATAAAACTGCGTATCCGATTACACAATTCTATCTGATTACACAATTTATAGCGATATCTATTCGATTACACAATTTTGCAAAATTCATAGCCGAAGTCAAAGGCTTTAAATTAACTTGAAGAAAGAACTATCTTAAAAGAACTTCTTTAAAGATTGTTTGCCAATTTCAACATTCCATTGTAAATTATGGCGCTTTCCGTTTAAATAAACAATATCATAGATAGCTAAGTAGTTCTTTAACAAATAAAATACAATGCTCGGCTTAATAAACTCCTCGTAAAGGTGGAAAAAACAATTGCTTTCTCTTTGATGGTCATTTAGTATTATTAACCAGTTTTAAACAATTTTTTAATTGTCTTATTAACTTACAATTATGATTTTTCTGCCATCTCTCTAATTTAAATAATCTTATACGAAAGTTTCTTTTGAGTAATTAACAAAAGTAATGTCTTGTAAGGTAGCTGCTAATGCTCGTTATAAGACTTGACCAATCAAAATTATGGTAACTTAATAATGAACAGCGATATTTGATCGGGATAGTTTTCAAACTGAGCTTGTCTGTGTTTCTTCCAACAAGTTCTTTCTTCAGCAAAATTTTAATTAAGGCTCTTTTTGTATAATAATAGTTAATTGTGAAGATTAGTCGATAAAGAAAGAACACTCAGCTGCTAAAGTTTTTGAATAACTTTAAAAACTCTGCAGTTCATTTTGTTGTGATTCGCAACTATGCCAATGATAAAAGATAGAATATCACGATTCTATTTTGGATCTATTTTATCCATTTTCATGCTAAGTGAAATGGATTAACAATGAAATGTGAAAATAATTGACCTACACTCTTAAATTTAATGTCGTTCTTACTCTCTTGACTCTTCCAACACTCATCACTTATAAAACATTGTGCAACACTGGTTTTCTCTAAATAATAATCGGAAAAACGAAGTAAGGCAATCATTTTAAAAGCCCATCATCTTGGCCTTGCCAAAATATTCGCATTTCTCTATGAGGATTGATAAATGAAGCCATTGAATGGATATAGACCTTTGTTCCAGCTTAACGATTTCAATTATCAGAGTTGTAAGCGAAACGAAAGGGAAGAGCAACAGGGGAACAGGGGGTTGGTTGGTTGGTTGTTGCAACATTTTTTGGGACATGCAACCGCCGATTAGCACGTGCCGTTGCCGTTCCCGCTGGCCACGTGACCTAAACGATGTTCCCGGGGGGGGAGGAGGATGGCTGGAGTCGGTATCGGAAAATAAACATAATTATACCATGGAACAACTATGTAGAACAGGAGCAACGGAGAACGACAAAAAGGCCAAGCCAATCTGATAACAATCGCAAATCGCCAAACACGCAACTAGATTTGTCATCATCAAACAAAGTGGGCGTGAAAATTGCGGATGATACCCGCCTGGTAATATGAAGGCCCACAGGAAGGAAGGCAGGAAGGATGACTGCATGTATACAGCTTCCTGGGCGGATGCAATCATCGGGTATCGTTGGGCATCGTTAGGGCGTGTGCCAGCAGGCGACTGTTTGCTCTTTGTTTGCTTTTCCCAGGGACTAAAGAAATATGAAGTTGTTGTCCTAGTTGGAAGATAAGAAATGCTCCAAAAGTAACTTATGGCTTCTTTGGAAGCCAAGTGAAAGCCAGCATACTGAAGAGCTCTGCCAAGTTACCTCACTACATTCCACTTTGTCTTTTTTGACCATCACGTAGGCATCAGCTCCTGCACTGCAAATCAAATTCCAAGCCTTGCTTTTGGTCCTTGGTCGTTGGTCCTCTTGTTCATTAAACTTTCATTCCGTGTGCCCACTTGGCATGCGAATCTTGATTTCCACTACTTTTTCTATTCATAAACTAATCATGTCCTTGCCATCCTGCCAGGCTCTTTCACTGATTGCGCCAAAATCACTGGAGAAATCATCGAGTGGAGGGCACGAACCAGAAACCGAACCCTACTCTCCATTCAGAGGGCTAATTTACCACGCTGACATCTCGCATAAAATTTGTCAGTCTTCTTTTTCTTTTTTTTTTTGCTGTTTTTAACGCAAAACATTGAAAATCAATTTGAGGGTAGAATAAAATTTCTATAAATATGATTTATAAAATAAAAATGTCAGTCAATAAAAAAGAGGAAGTGAAATAAGGAAAGGGAAGCAACTTACACTTGCCTTTAAGAGTAGGCACATAGTCGGTCAAATTTATGTGAATTTTCATAATTTAGTTTCTATTTTTAGCAAGATGGAAGGACTATTTTAACTGAAGGAGCAATTTTTTTATATATAAACATTTTCTAAGTGTTTGTAAAATATTCTAACGGCAGGTTATAGGCTGCCCATATAATACCCCTTATACTTTTAGAATACCCTTGTTATGATAGTAAGTAAGCTTATCGATATTACTTTCACTTATCGATACAGCTTTATCGTATCGATATGAGAGGTTGAGCAACAATAATAAAGAAACAATAAACAATGGACAGATTGATTTATTTTCGTGACTGGTAAGGAAAGAAACACAATATTTAATAACTTAATTAAACTTAGCTAATGTTGATCAACTTTTTGTTTGCTGTTTCTTTAACTAGGATCTGCTTTCATTCGGACAATTATAAATTTCTTTGATTATATTGACAATGGGAATTAAATGAATTACGACCCAAAGAAATTAAATGGGCAAATAAAACGTGGTATTACGAAATAGTGCTAACTTCGAGTATGTCACAAAGGAATACGGATTGGAAATGATTGTTTTAGATGCTTTGTCCAGCAGGCTCATGGCAAGATTAATGTCTTTTTAGCTGTGCATTTTTTTTAAAGGCAAAGATACAATTTGTTGAATAGAAATATAGTTTTAAAAAAGCTTTAGTTATTATCATATTTCCATGGATTTTCAAATTCAAATTGCTTTTAGTCAGATTTATGTAAATAAAAAACCAAAAATACCTAAAATATTTCGCTAGCATACTTTTTGGCTTACAATTTGGTTAGATGAGTTAAATTCTTTTGCTTTAGTTTTATTTTATTATTAATTGAAATGGAAATTGGAAAATGTTTTGCTTTTCACTTGCAGCTGTTTCAATTATTCATATTTTTTTAATATTTCTTAAATTGATTTCTCAAGAGGTTTGCTTTATGTCACACGAAAAAAGAAAGAAATGATAATCGCAGAGTGAACCACATGACTTGAGATTCTTGTTCATACTGTTAATTCGGCAATTATAAATGGCGGACAGTCTGACAGTCGGACCGAATGGACGGAGGAACAGTGGGAGGGCAGACAGACAGACACGACGCTCATACAGTTTGCTGAAAAACATTTGAAATACTGAAATATCATGGCCATAAATCAGCACAAAAAAAAGTCTAAGGCCAATTTTTGGACACATTGCACTTAGTACCCATGTCCAGGCCGGGCCGCCATCACCCTGTCCCAGGTCGGCTGTCAAACATAATCACCTAGCCACACCTCTCTGTTCCCTGTCCCCGGGTGGACTGTTTGAAACAACAGCAGCAGCCCTCGCTCATCAGCATTTGAACTTTTTCGTCTGTCTCAAAGCAAACGGAGATCTATTCTCAAAGGAAATTTATGTCCGTGTGTGTGTGTGTGTGTGTGTGTGTGAATGAAATATTTTATTTCTCCTTGTCTCTGTTTTCTGTTCATTTTTTAACACATTCTCCAAAATATTTTGTTACTTGTAATTTCAACACGTTACAACTGCAGCACAGAAAAGCCCAACAAAATTGTTTCGCCAATGTCCACAACTCGGACACAACAAATGATTAATGTGGGGGGCCAGTTGCAAAGTCGAAGTTGCAAATAATAAATCGTTTTTATTTTTCTCAAATGTTTTTTTTTTTGCGGAAACAAATGTCAGGGGAATATTTTCTGAGCAGCCGGAAAAAATTGCTCAGTCACTCTACTTATCTGTGGAAAGGTTTTGTTTTATTTAATTTGTTTCTTTTTTTTTGTTTTTGGTTTAGTCGGGGCGTTAAACGTGTGGAAAATTCAAAAATAGATTTTGGTAAAATAAACTGTCAAAACTGTGAAATTGTCGATAAAGAGGGAGAGCAAAGAATAAAGACGAAATTTCTATGCCCTTGTCTATTTGCAGGGTTTTTTTCTAATAAGGTTGAATATTTTTCGAAATCCTTCTAGAAGAGTAGGAAACTCTCATTTTCATATATCAAAATGGTTCTTGTCATTCCCATCTCTTTCGCACCTTTGGAATGTTTGGGTTTGTTGGCTAAAACTATATGTTATAGTAGTTCGATCGTGTCGACTTTAACAAATGTTTAACCTGCATTAAGTAGAAATCTAAACACGAAAACTAAATAAAATATCTTATAAACTGAGACACTAGTTTGCATGGGAACAGACAGACTTCCACCATTTGAGAATGAATAAGAATCGGCAAACTCTTAACTAAAGACACCCATCTTGTTTATATAACTGAGTTTGTTTAACAATTTGACGACGGTTGCCGTTTTAAATTAATAATATTTAAGAAATTTTATGTGAAGTTTTTGAGGTTTTTTTTTTTTATTTGTCTCGGGTTCATATGAACCGGTAGCGAGCATTGTATAAGCAGCTGATTTCTAACCAGAAATCCCCAAAAATACGAAAATAATATTCAAGCGAAATTTGTTTGATAATTCGATTCATCAAACATGTAAATGAATAGACAAAAAAAATAAGCAAAAAAAAAATTAACGCGTGTAGTCCATAAAATGTTAAACAACACGAAATGAAAATATATAAATTATGAGAATATAGAAAAATTGAAAAACTCTTGAGCACATTGAGATTCAATCAGGTTATTGCCCCAAGCCAACAAGAGAGAAGCACCTAAAGGCCTCCAAAAGATGAAAATAAGAAGCGAATAAGGTCAGAATGAGATGAGATTTTGTGGGACAATTATTGAAGAGTAGCCAATGGCAAGTAAATAAAGTAAATTAAAACAAACAAAACAAAAAACTCAACAAAATCCCCTATGAACAAAACTGAGTTTTAACTAACATTTTTGATCTGGCTTTGCATGTTTCTGTTATTAGCAACTGGAAGTAAAACTTAACTAGATAAGAGAGAAGTGAGAGAATAATTATTTAACTAACTAATAAAAGTGTTTCTCTCTCTCTCACTCTCTCTCTAGTTCTCTCTCTCTCTGAGAACCCTTTGATTGCTGTGATTCATACAACTTAAGTTTAGGTTTATGACTCTTGTGTAAAGATTTCTTTGTTGTTCTTTATTTTTTTATTTTTTGGTGTCTTCTCTCTCGTTTTGGCTTGTTTGACAGCTTCTTCTTTCTCTTCTTCTTCTTCTTCGTCGTCGTCTTGACACTACGTCAGCTCTATAATTTCCATATAAAAGCCTCAAGCAACGGGCATCGAAAGTTTAGTCGTTTTGGAACTTCTGCCGGTTTGTTCGTTCGTTGCCTGAGTCTTTCGTTCGTTGTGAGTGCCCAACTTGATTGTTCCTAGACGAGCATCATTATCATATTATCATTGCTGATATCATCAGTTTGTTTGTGTGTGTGTGTTTGTTTACTGTACAATTACAGATTTGCCGTGGTTAAATTAAACAAAACAACATAATGAAATACTCATTGATTGCTCTTGCCCTCTTCGCGGTGGCTGCTTCTGCCTCTTCCGGTAAGTTAGAGAGCCAAATAAGCTCTGGGATTACATCATCGCACCGACTCCATCATTATTATTATTATCATCTTAATGAATAATTTTATAATACCAATAACTGGATAGATCTCAAATTTAATTTTGTGGACAAACTGGTTGTTGGTTTTTTTTTTCGTTTAATTTTTGTTTTTTTGCAAAGAAATAATCTTTGATATTCCGCCAACAAAAACTTTCCACAAAAAATCAGTTCATTTCATTTCTTCGGTTGAAACTTTCTTACAATTCGTTTACACTTTCTCCTTCTCCTCAGCTGGCCAATTCGTGCCGCGTGCCTTCTTCACATTGGACTCGGAGGGCCATCAATCGAATGTGCATCCAGTGAACGAGCATATTCTGAGACGTTTGCGTCGTCAGGTCTTTGCCTCATCCTCATCTTCCTCCTCGTCGTCGTCATCGTCGGGCAATGGCCAGAATTTTGCCTCCACCTCACATGTTGTTCAGAATCCTGATGGCTCGGTAACCTCCGGACAGTCCTACACCCAACAGGTTATTCCAGCAGTAGCCGGGTAAGTCAAAATGAATGCAAATTCAAAGAAGTTAGCCCAATTTAATTGTGTTTTCTCCCTCTCTCTCTCTCTTTTTGTAGAATCATTCAGAATCGCTTCAGCGATGATTCGCCCACAAGTGGAAGTGGTGCCTATGGTGCCACCAATAACTACAACTCATATGGTGCCAGCTACAATCCCTCTTACTCCACTGGCGGTTCCATTTCCAGCAATACTGGCAGCTATGGCTCCGTTCCCATCACACAGATTCATCAGAGCGTCACACAAACAGATGCCTCCGGACAATCGGTGACCACCACCATAACTGGCCACACCGATGAGAGCGGAAATCTGCACACACAGACCCAAAAGACGCAGTACTAAAATAATTTAATGACTTTGAATTGTAATTTTGAGGACTCACAAGTTCCTCTCAAGAGATGAGTAAAAAAGTAGCTTTAAAATATGTCATACAGTTCGATTAATCGCTTCCAAGTGGCTGCATCTGACAGAAGTTTATTCATTGCGGTTTCAGCTGCCAGACACTTTAGATGATTGCATCCCGATGCTGCTCCTCCCGCGCTGCCGCTCGATTCCATTTGCTGTTTGTGTGTTTAATCTCGCAAAAAGTGCAGCGCCTGCTCTGTTGAGCACAAACAATTGGTTGTGGTCGGGTGTGGGCGTGGGCGTGGTAGGCAGTGTTGGTAAATGCTTTTAGCGTATTAGCCCAACCAAGCGGAATGGATGACGGATGAGCAGCCGCCCCCCCTCCATAGGCTGTTAACGATAATTAAAAAACTACTCGCAGTCAAAACTACATACATATATGCGGCAGGGCAAAGCTGCCTAATGAAAAGCCTTAGCAAAGGACACGATATGAATATGTTATTTGCTTAGGGAATTAGCCAAATCTCAACAGGTGCACGCACTTTCGTGGCAACACACCACACTGACACACCCCTCCAATCCTTTTTTGGGATAAACTTTTCACCAAAGTTCACAGCGCGCACAAGGCTTTTTGAGAAAAGTTTTTAATTATTATAATTAATTACTTTGATCTCTCGCAACGAGTTAGCTCTGCGTTACGGCCGGGCCACAACTCTCTGGCAAAACTCTGTCTTGGCTATTAATTTACTTGATTATGTTGAGGTTTACTGGGTAAATTCGTTTAGTTACTGACTGCTTCATGTTGCAGGCAGAGAGGCCTCTGCTTCTGACTTTTTATTTAAATTTATTCCACGTAATTGTGCAAATGTAATGAATTTATTCGCTACGACATTGAATCAAACTTGAGAAACTTCTCATTTTGAGAGTGACATATTTTCATTAAAATGGATCACATATGCGAAGCATGCAAAATGGGTTGAAATTTTCATACGAATAGGAGAGAGAGAGGGTGAAGCACAAATTGACACAAAGAACTTCTTGCTATAACATAACCTCAAAAATAAACTCAATAAAAAAAACCCCTATTTTTGCATTTTTAGGTTAGGACATTTTCTAAACCAGATTTGAAATCGGCTTAAACACATTTAAGTCCATTTAACAAGCGCAGTGTGGTTTCTTTTGTCGTTTTATGTAATTATTATTATTAAAAAACTTAGATTTGTTACATTTTAGTTGCCCTTTTAACTGTCTTTTAGTTTATAGTTCATATACAAGTCTTAAAAATCATAGTATTTCACGTTAATTAATTGTTTTCTGCAAATTTTGTTAAACTTATCTAAATAATAATATTTTTGAGATCTATTTTGTTTAGATACACAAAAACCTAAGCAGGTTGTCCGTGTAGCTATTTCAACAAACACCAAGCATTATTTTTAGCAGACTTTTTTAAAGACTTTAATATTCCAATCGCCATGCCATATCTACAATGCTTAAACTAGTTGGGAATTGCAACGAAATGAAGCGAAAAAATTAAGGCAAAGCTTTAATAAAGTTGCTCTATTCGTCTTATCATATTTTGTTTTTATAAATTTTATATGGAATATTCACCTAAAGATAATTTGTCTAGTTTATCAATAGGTACTTAGGCTAAACGTCCAACAAACTTGCTTAAAGGTGAAAGTTGTCCTCATTTTACCCTGCACAGATTCGTCAACAAGTTAACAATATGTTATACGAAAAAAGGTCCAAAGATTTTCGTTCAGAATTGTAAATTAAAGAAAGTTAACTGCAATTATTTTTCTTATTCCTTAATTAGAAACTAAGACAGCAATATTAAGAAGATCGAGAGGACATCTAACATTTCAAGTGAAATGGATGACATAATTATTTAGTTAATTAATGCCAGGATATTTAAGCTTTCATTCGAATGTAGATGACTTTGAAGAGAATAGAGAAGAGTCGAAACACTCTTGATACTTACAGGCGATCATCGAAGAAGGAATATCTAACGAATAAGCGATCTTTAACCCCTGTAGCTTGGCTTTTATCCTTCGTTTTAAGAAGCCAAATGTTCACTCACTTGTTGTTGTCTAAACAAAAAGTAATGCCAAATGAAAATATCTGAAATGAGATACATAGCTTAGGTTGCCGTGTTCTGAATTTTTGATGCAAGTACAAGAAGATTGGCAAGCAACAAAGAAAAAGCAGGCCACTCAGTCACTCCACTCCACTCCACTCCACTTGCAACTGACTCCACTGATTGATAGCGATTCAGGCAGAGTCAGCGACTCAAGCGGAGACAACTTGGAGCGCAACAAATTAAGCATCTTGTGTGGTCCATTGAATGCGGTAGATCGACGCCACCTGGCCTGGCAGAGGACGGCGAGTCCAACATGGATGGTGAGTGGCCACCGCCGGCGAATGCCAAATTCAGTTGGACACGAGCGCCGATGTCGATCCAAGTGACATTTTATTGTCGTCGGGGCCAGATGATTGTTTTTGTATTTCTTTTCTTTTTTTTTTTTCTTCTTCTTCTTCTTCTCTGCTATTTAGAGGCATGAAAGCGGCGGCAAGTCCTCACATGGATAATTGACAACAGTTAATTCCATTGAGCGGGCATTGGATATGTCGCAAATTTAATTATTGAAGTTGACTGTGGGTGGGCATAGAGGAGGGGAATGCCAACGCCTCCATTTCTGTTTCAATTCTTCTCTGTCATAGAGTTGGAATTTTTGTCCTTAAAGGACATAAACAAACAATCTGGTTAAAGGAAGCGAGATGAAGCGAATGCACAGAGCAAGAAGGAAACAAAAAAGAAATCAAACTGAACAATTGCCTGACAAATTTTTTGCCATTTCAGCTGAAGCTGAGGGACAGACAGACAGACAGACAGAGGAATAAGGCAAAAAAATATGAACAAATTTTTGTCGTATTTGCTGAAAGGAAGGGTACATTGATGACTATGAGTCTATCTGACACAGTCCTTGGTCGATTATTGCATCCAACTCAGAGAGCAAAAGAGCATACAAACTTCGGTGATTGACTTTAGCTCAATCGTTCTCTTCTTGTCCTTTTTTTTTTCTGTGCAGTCATCGGAAGCGGAAGCAACTCATGCTGATGATGATGATGATGATGATGATGATGACGGGAACCAGGACCAGGCTAAGTGACGTTCACTTGGACAGTTGAGATGGAGTTGGCTTTGTTTATTGTTGACTTAAATCGTTTAGGTAAACTTAAACAACTTGTTCCGTTAATTGTTAAACAATGTCCAGTTAGCTGAGCAATATCCTTCAAGAATAATTGATGCCAAAATGGCAACAAGGAAAACAAAAATGCAATGCTTTAAGACCGAAATGAGACGAAAATTTAATTACTGCAACTAATGAATCTTTCTTTTTACCCTGACAATTTTCGTTCGTTTTGTTTTCTTTTTTTTTTTTTTTTTTTGGTTACTTTTTTCCCTGACAAACTTCTCTGGCAAAAAGGGTGAAATTCGACCCCAAAAAATATACAACATTAGCATCTACATATGTACATGGATTTCCGTTGCATGTCCCCAGGGAGAATGGATGACTACTACCCACATTCTACCACCCGGTGGACGACCCAAAATGGATGACAATAAGCAAGGCAAACCAAATCAAACATAGAGACCACACAGAAATTTCAAGTTCATGGTCCTGCGAACTACCAAAAGATTGGAGACATTTTTTTTCCTCTTGGCATCATGTTGCTAAGAGGCTTGGCAATAAATTTTTGAATCTGTCGAGCAATGTTACTCGATACAGTCTTCTCTTTAAGCGATATTTAATTCCAATATTGGCTTAATTAGGCATTGTCATCTGGATTTCATAGTTTTAAATGTGCCAAGACTGAGGCTCATTTCAATCTCAATGGATGTTGTTTCTTGTAAGTTTACCGAATCTGAGACGGCGTAATTCGGCGATCATTCCTATGTAATCTAAGTGATATAGTCGCCACTTCTTGATGAAATTTGTCCCATATACTTAAGAGTTTATTAACTAAACAAATTTTAATTTTAAAAACAATTGCTTGAAAAACAAAAAAGTTATTGACCTAAAACCGAATGTTTGACCATTTGCCTATTTTAGACCTATTCTTTCTATGGTTGCTCTATGATATAATGGTATGAATCAGCTAAATTCGAGATATGTTTGTAGTAGTTGGCAAGAATAAAAGCCGCTCACAGTAAGAAATCCTAGATATATGACTTCTAGACAGAAACTCTTTAAAGGACATCTTAAGGCCTAGCAACGTTTTAGGAATTTGGCAAAATAATCTAAAAATCGACTCCCAGTCGAAGCATAATCAATCTCCATTCATTTCTATACTCATCCCATTAGGACCATCTCATCAGTTGGCGCATTTGAAAAGGGGAGCCAAAAGGCGCGCGTCGATAAAGCAGTTCAATGAAAGTTGCTCTCTCTTTGACTGTGCTCCGCTTTTTCTCTTAAACGTTTCGGAATGCTCTTAACTCGAAATGGCTAAAACAATTCGTTTTTTATTGGCTCTGGCCAACTGTTCTGGCCATGTTATGGATTTAAGCTTTAGAATTAGCTCATCTGAGACCAGATTCAACTCAATTTAGATTTCGAAAATTATAAATTCATAGCTAGAGATTTAATTTATTTTTTTTTTGATTGAGAAGTTTCGAGGACTCGAAGCCTCCGCCTTGTTCTCATTTTTCAGCGCCGAGTTTTATTTATTACTTGCTGCTTTTTGAATTTTAAATTTTTACTTCATTTAATAGAAATGTTCTGGCAATTAAATGTCGAAAAAAACACACGCATAAAAAATTTGTTTTTCCACTTTTTTTAACAAAAACAAAAAAACTCACGAAATTTCATTGTTTGCATATTTAATAAAGCTAATCAAACACGTCCAAGACCCAAAGGCAAACTCTCCCTCACGCCCATCCCCTTTTCTTTTTTTTTTTTTTTTTGGTATTTCGAGGGGAGTGAGGGTTGTGCAATGACAGCATCCTCTATATAATTTATTGGCAAATACTCAAGGACATGAAGTCGACGCAAAAAAAAAAATAAAACACACACACAAACGAAAACAAAAACTGTGAAAAACTCAGCGGGAAACCGCGTGGCAGTCAAACTAATTTGTTGTCATTTTTATGCGACAAAAGTTGAGAAAAACAACAACAAAAACAGTAGAGAAGGTCGCCGATAGAGAGATCGAGGGAGAGATTGGTGATTGCAGCTGCCATGATATTGATGAATACATTCACAAATCGTTTAGTTATAGATTAAATCCTTCAAATTCCACATATAGCTACTAACTAAGGATATTGTAGGAAAAAGGTCTAGGTCAAAGTGTTTAAACCCTTTCATATTTAGTTTTAAGCTCTCATGCTTATAGGAAAAAAGTAATTTTGTCATTAGTAAGTGTAGTCTATTCAAAAGCTTTAACCAAAAGATTATGGCATCCAAAATTCGACAAAATTTTGATCAGTGGCTGTCCGTTTGTACGTCTGTCTGTCTGTCTCTTAGTTTTTAAACTATTTTGGTCAAACTTCGTTTTTAGGCTTCTCTTTGTTATAGGCAGAAAATTTGTCGCAAGAATTGACCTATTATAAAATTTAATTTAAGCCTAGAAACCAAAGATATTAAATTAGCAGCACCGATCACTCTAAAGACTTAAACAAAAATTGAAATGGAAAGCGGGACAAAAGTATAAATTAATATAAAATAGTCATGGTTCTAAATAAAATCTTAGTTTGGTTCTTCATAAATTATATAATTTTCTTAAAATTGTAATTTAAGCATAAAAAGAAAACAATTTAGTTCCGAATTTTAAAAGTAATATCTGCATTTTAATCTTAAATCTCTTTTTTAAAAAAAAAAGAGAAAATCACACTCCTAAAAATTAAAGTATATATCATCTATGGCCTCTAATAATAATTTTATTGCGTAAGATCTTCTTCGTAAGGTCTTCTGCTTTTGTCGTTGTATATAGTTAAGTTAGTTAGTTGAAAAAGCAGAATATGACTACCTAAAGACATTAATCAGTTCGCCATCAACACAGGAACGAATCGAATCTATAAAGTGTTTAGCTTTTTCAAAATGTTCTCAATCCCAAAGAACATTCTTCTTAAATTCGTTGAACAAATGACTAGTTCTTAGTTATTGTTCTACTTATTTAATGGTTAGTCTAGTATATTTATTCATTTCAATTATGTTGATTTAAATGATTGTAAATGTTGTAAACTTCTGGCCACAATTGAAGTACCCGCCTGGCACAGAGGGTGGTGGGGGGTGGAAGGGGGTAACCGCAGAAAACCAACAAAAGTCAATAACAAATGCTCGTAATTAACAACTCGTAACAAATTTATTTTTTTTTTTGAAGTGTCACCCGCTCTCAAGATTGTACAGAAAAATCCAAACGAGCCGCAATGTTATCGTTATGAAAGGATTTTCTCGCATATGGACTGAAATTGATGATTGGTGAGTGGCAAGTGGCAAGTGGTCCAACGTAATCAATTTAGCCACCAGCAGCAGGAGCAACAGCAGGAGCAGAGTCATCATCACCAGCCTCATTTCAAATGCGAATTTAAGTTGCTATTGTTGCAGTTGAGCCCGCTCGTCCACCACCCTCCTGCAAGGGGGAATGCGCTTTAGGGGTGATTTGATTCTGCGGCCCGCCTCTTTGTCTACCCGCCAACATCATTACTGGACTCTCTTGTTCTTGTCTTCCTCTTTCTGTTCCTGTTCCGAATGTAATGGAATATCAGCAACATATGCGCAGCAAAAAGACCAAAGATGTTCCAAAACCAATTGCAAAATGAAACGAAAGGATATACGATATGTCTGAACGGATGTTTTAAGCAAGTGTTCCTTAAATATTAATGAAAAACTAAACTGCTTAATAAATTGCATTTCCAGAACTTTTCCCCAACTAAACGAATTCATCTTCACTCGTATTCGGGGCAAAGTTTTCCTTTTCTTTACAAACAGGCAGTTTTTGAGTTGATTGATTGCCATGAGAGATATATGTATATAATTTGTTTCTATTTAAATTTAAATTGGAATTTGAAATAAACACAATTTCGAAATATCTAAAACCGATTCCAAATTAAAGAACAAGTCCAAGTCAGATTCAGATTTAGAAGAGGACAGTCAGGCATTTTGGCCAGAGCCAAAAATGACAGTTCACAAGATATTTACAAATACTTGAATCAAGTGGCTATAACTTAGACATAACTCCACGAACTCGCCTCATCGTGCTGAGATGAGGTCGGAGATGTTTCCTTTTAAGAAAACGCAAGCCAAGACAGTTCCAAAAAAGAACTTTCATATGAAGACATTAATATCTGTAGACCAGTGTAATCAGTCGATGTTCAGATCAATGTCAAGCTTCTGCATTTTCCACATGTCTTTAAGCCATGTATTTTAGCCAAGGCATTTTTAAATTTCAAACATGAAGAACATTTGTTTTACTTAAATATGTAACTACCTTGCCATGGCTCTTTTATGTTCCTAATGTCGCATAAACAGTGCTTAATAATGCACTAACCTTGGCTTGGTGTCTTCACTAAGCCATGTAAAACTGTGGGATACCAGCCCAAGTCGAAGTCAATCCATTCCAGGGGAAGGCGCAACCCAAGCCAAAAAATACAACGTCGACAATGATTAATATTTAATTCGTGTGCGTTGAATATATTTTTCCATTTTGTATTTTGGGAAAATTTAATGGTTGAGGAGTTCGTTTGCTTTGCGAGAAGATGTGTGTGTGTGTGTGTGCCTTTGGTATCCTTTGTTTTGCACACAAATTCGGTGACGACCTCGGGGATCTGCCCTTTCACGTTTACCTGTGTTTGCACTCATTTCAAGCTATTGAAATATTCCTTTTGACCTGTAAAGTAAATATGTGAAAAAGACCGAATAACATACCACCCCCACACACCCCCACCCAAGTAGACTGCCTATAAATTTGAAGCCAGTTTGACTCATATGTACACAACAAGAATGATGTGGTGGGGACGGGGGAGCGAGGAAATCTGTTGTTGCTCCATTCTCACAGAGTTTGTCTTAATCACAGTTTTCATTATATCTGGCAACGACTTGTGCTGATTCGCACAATCGGAAGCGATTATGTGTGTGTGTGTGTGTGTAGGTGAAATGAATGGCAACTCCCCCAGAGTGCAATTAGCTGGTGAACTATAAAATTTCAGTGTTTGTCTTGGAAGATACTTTGCCCAAATGCGTGGAGGCTGTGGTCTGTGATATGTGGTGAGAAAACAAAAAGATGATGATGATTTTACCCCCCCTCAAACACACACACACACACCCACCCACTCACACTCACACTCAAACCGACACAAACAACAATTGCCGCCCTAGACGCATAATTGGCGTTCTGTGACCTCTAAGCCAACTCAGATCTTTGCTGTGACTTTAATAAGTTGTCCGGACAAGGAGGAATGACTTTAAGCATTTGGTCGACTCGTCTCTAGGCCATGGAAACCTGGTTGATAGAACTCCTCTATGGCAGCAGCAGTCATGCGATACAATTTATCATTCATTTCGTCCCATTCCTTCTCCTCGGGTAGACCGCATATCTCGGCATAATACTTCATCTTGGACTCTGTACCACTGCATCGCAATGAGATGACAAATCCATTGGTGAAGGTGAACGTAATCATCTGAATGGTGTTATTTACGGGTAGACGAGCTTTGCGATCCGAGTACAAAGTGTCCACACCGGTGGTCAGATCCCTTACATGCAACACCTCGAATTCACCATCGAGAATGCATCGTGGATATGTTCCAGCCTGATCGTCATCAAAACGGCGCAGTCGCTCGAAGATTTGCGTGGCCAAATCCTGATCGGGACAAATGATATGCGAACTGATGGACGCATGGTAGCCATAACGATCATAGATCTCCCTCAATTTCTCAATCAGGGTCATGTTGCGTGTGCTGCGCAAATGGCAGGCCATGGTGGCCAATTGAGTGGCTGCCATTATGCCATCTTTGTCGGCATGATGCATGCCGAACATGTAACCGAACGACTCTTCGAATGCCAAGAGCACCGTTTTGCCAAGAGCCTGCAGCTCCAGAGCCTTGTTGGCCATCCATTTGAAGCCCGGCAGTGTCTCCACATGAATGAAACCCTCGGCCCGAGCAATGGCCGCCAGAATTTGTGAGCTAATCGTGCTGGAAATAGTAACACAATTGGATATATCAGGCTTGGGTGTCCTTGTTCGATAGCTCTCCACAGCCCACCAGCCTAGCAGAGCTCCAATTTCATTTCCATTGAAGATTTTCCAACGGCCCTTGGGATCTAATTCGGCAACGCCCAGCCGATTGGCATCCGGATCGTTGGCCAAAACAATAGTACAATGCTCATCCTCCGCTTTCTTGATGGCCAAGGCCAAGGCGTCCTTGCCCTCTTTCGGGAGAAAATAAGAGAGAGAGAGAGAGAGAGAGAGGGAGAGAGAGATGAGAAATTAGAATGGATATTCAGCTTAACTGCTAACCTTCTGGACTTGGCATGATAACTGTTGGAAATTCCGGATCGGGATCCTTTTGCTCAACCACTGGAAGCAAGGGCTTCAATCGGGCCTGATAGAATGCTTCTCGCATAAAGGGATAACATATTCCATGCAAAGGCGTATAGACAAAACGCAGCTGGCTGCACTCGTTGGTCTCCAGGAAAACGGGCGGCAGAAGCTTCTTTAGTGCCTCGTAGTACTTGGGATAGACCAACCGATAGGGATCATCCAACAGAGGACTGCCATCCAAAATCGAAAGATCCCACGAGGAGGCTTTTGGCTCGAGATTCTTGAGTATGGCATCATGGATATTTTTGTCAATGGGCGTGGTGGCCTGAGCCCCATTTGACCAGTAGATCTTGCATCCGTTATCCTCCTTGGGATTCTGCGAAGCAGTGATAACAACGCCAGCCAGGCAATTCAAATGTAATACAGAGAATGAAATAAATGGAGTCGGGGTCGTGCGGTTGAAGAGATAGACACGAAAGTTGGCATTGAGAAGAACTGTGGCCGCCAGTTGGGCGAATCGCTTGCTATTGTAGCGACCATCGTAGCCTATGACCACGCCCTGGGCCTCTCTCCGCTGGACACTGGGATAGATTTCGGTCAAATAGTGCGACAGACCCTGCATTGTTTGTATGATGACCAGGTCGTTGATAGAATCGAAGCCAGCTCGCATTCCACCTCTCAGGCCGGCTGTGCCGAATGGAATGCGAGTACAGAGACGCACTCGCAGAGCTTCCCAATCCTTGTCATTGACAGCATCGACCACCTGCTGCAGTGTGGCCTCATTGCGATCCCAGAGTACCCAATTCTTGATCTCAGCATCGAGATCCGCTTCCCCAGATAGTTCCAATGACTTTATCAGATCGACGGGCGCGACAGTTCGTTTGGAGCTACTCGCCGACAATGCTGCAGTCATTTTTTTTTGTTCCAAAAACCAAAAAATCAAAAAAAAAAAAAAAAAAAGGTTTTCTACTTTCCAAAATTTTTATGAATGATACAAAACACAAGGGAAACTCATCTTCACAAAGCTAACTGACTTAATTTAGCTATCAATTGTCCCCCTCCCTCACTGCCCACACTGTCTGTCTTCCTTGGTTTTGCATGCCGACTGACCAATTGAAAATTTATGTGAAGCTCATTTCGATTTACGGCCACCAAATACGACCCCGGGGAGACCTTTGGCCGACACTGGCTAAGCTCTCTATGTGAGTGGTAACCACAAATTGATCCATTGCCAATGGCTTGATGAATTTATGGCCAAGAGATTTGCCAGCGAGAGTTGGAGAGAGAGAGAGAGAGAGAGAGAGAGAGAGAGTTTGAGAAGTGTCTCTCCGTTTGGCCGTTTTATATGGCTTTATGAATTCTTCATTCCATCTTCATAAGCATTAACATGATTTCAATTTGTCATCAATTATGCAAAGCGAGTGAGTCTAGGAGTGATTCTAAAGCCCTAACCCTAACCCTAAGCTTGCCAAACTGCCAGAATTTTGTCGACCTGCATGCCAAGCAATTGCACATCCATGACGACGTCGACGATGACGACGACGGGGAGTCGGTGTGAGTAATTTGCAACGATAATTGGGTTACACACAGAGGCGCATGCAACATTTATAAGGCGTGGTGGGCGGGGAAACCAGTGGAGAAGGATGTTTAAAGAGGGAGAGGGAGAAAGGGGGGGGGGAGTTACTGTTGTCTCATTGGGGGGCGCAGCACACACACACACACAGAGTGACACATCAATTGCATTCTAAACATGGTTTCAGCTCAACGGCCTGCAATGACAATCAGGAATTCCAGGAATCAGAAATTGCCATAGCGCACATTGGCAGTGCTGTGCCAGAGGAGTGCATTAGTTAGGAGCTGGCTGTTGGGAGCAGGGAACAGGGAACAGGGAGAGACGCACACCAAAACCAGCCAAATGCATTTCGCGTCAAATTGTCAGAGTGTTAATTAAAAATGGACACTTCAATAGGACAAAAGATAGACAATGCACACACACACACACACACACACACACTAACACACACCCACACACACATACGAACAGTACGTGCCGGCATGCATTTACAGTTAGTTTCCGAATGCTGGTTATGGTAATTGTCCTTTCCCCACACTCCTTTAACCTGACGACAGGCTTGAAGGAATTTCTGTGCCATTTGTTTATGTAGAAAGTTGAAGGAAAATCTATAGCCAAAGAGAAACAAATGTTTACTTTAAAAATGTTTAAAGTTAGTTAATTTAACTACTTACTCTTAGCTCCTTATCAATTGATATTCCCAGTAATTTGCACACTCATTATAGGAACCCAAAACAATTATTACTTGAAATCAAATAATTGATTTTTAATCAAGAATGGAATAGTATCACGTTGGTTATAAGTTTTTTAAATTTTACTTTAAGCTACAAACAAATCGGTTACGGCGGTAAGACGCTTTTGTTATACATTTTATCTAAAATATTGTATTTGAATTTCTGTCTTGTCATTACTTGAGATGTGACACAATTACAATTGTACTTAAAAGCATCGTATAAATTCGATATTGATTTTCCGCAGAAATTATCAAGAATTAATTTTGGCTTTGAGGTTTTAAGACGACCCAACTTTTGTACGGTATGGTCATTCGTCTTCCTGTCATGTGGACGAAGTAAGATGTTGTCGTATGAAGGCATATGAAGTGCCTCCATCCTTATAAACATTATGAATGTATAATTCATGACGCTGCCCTTTGATAAGATAATAGACGCATCCTGAATTAAGAGCAATATCTTGTTTCATTGATCCGCATTGTATAACGACTGATGACCAACCAACCAGGACCAGCTACATCATTCTCGATTTCGAGCATAGTGTACTTTAGGTTCATCTTCGTTATGCTGTTCTTTAGCTGTTTTGCCATTTGTCTTCATTTTGTCTTCACAATCGCAAACTTCCGCTAATGAATTTTCCATATTATGCTTTTGTAGTTCAAGGCTCTTTACTTTTTCGTAGGACTTCCACAGAATAAGATTGGTTATCCGTTTGTTCTTTGTGTGAGACAACATTCTTGGCTATTCCATTGGCCTCATCTAGAACAGCATTCGCCTCTTTAAGTTGATTTTCACATTTTGATACAATGTCCAAAATGCTTTTATATGTATCAACTTTGCTTTGTCTTTCACTGACATTTTTTAAGTCAGAGCGCTTTAGAAAATAGTCAATTTGACGATCTTTAAATTCTATTTGCCGATCCCTAAAGTCTTTTTGGCGAACTTTCAGCTTTATTTCATTAACTGCTTGTTTTATTATGGCTTTAGCTTTCTGATTACAGCCCCCTCCGCATTGTGGCTTAAATAACTTAAGCCTATCCAAAATCTAAAATCAAGTTCCATAAATAAAAATTTAACATTAAATCGCTTTGAACCTGCTTAGTAAGTATAGTTACCGAATTTTTCTCAGGCTCTTTCGGAGAATCATCTAGATTCGATAACATTAGATTCAAAAAGGTTCCATCCATTCCTGCTGCAAAATTGAGAAGTTTGTTTTAGAAATGTGAACACTTTTGCAGAGTAGGCAAGTTTTCTGTATGTGTGTATGTATTTAGCTATTTTTCGCTGCTTACACAAACAAACACACATGCATGCATATATGTATGTATGTATGTACATACAAACATGCATAGCGATACAAACAAGTGTACAATTAAAATTTATAATTGTTAGTTACCTATGTTGTTGTTAATATTGCCAAAAAGAAAGACTTGCCGTTTTATTACAAGATTTGATTTTTTTAAATAAAACTTGGAAGAAAGAAAGATATTTATCGAAAATCGATTGTGTTAGAGATGGATTGTGTCGAATTGTGCAATATTAAGCACGAAGTTAGTGTTCTTATAGAATTATCGATAGAAAATCATTTTAAAACATTTTCAAATTGTACGTTAGTGCAAAACACAATAAGAAGCGCCACTTATTACTTTCGACTAAAGGCTTTACAAATAAACTGTGACTTCTTTCGTGAGGTTTAAAAGAGTCGTTTTTGATTTTTGAGAATCGTTTTAGCCTTAGGTGCGCAAGTCTATTAAAAAAACGTCTAACAGAAACTTGTTTCACTACAGTGCACAAATCTAATTTGTATTGCCAGGCACGATCTGAGGATTTTGCTGATGTCCAAAGCCAATGAACATTAATCCGTAATTTGCTGCAGCTACTAATAATTTTTAATGGCAAACCCTGGCCATAAATGGGCAATAGTTGCCACTGTTTTTTAGGCTGATTGCCTCGACTGAGCCCAACCTGATCTCTGCCGTCCTGATTTGCGGGAGAATGAGGGACTGACTGACTGACGGACTGACTGACTGGCAAGTGATTTTGGATTTTGATGGCATTGGAATTTCAATTCGCGGCACGTGCAAGTGTCAAAGAACTTTACACGTTTTGCTTTTCGAATACCTCAACAAGTTGGGTCCAACTATAACAACAATTAACAGTTAGTCAACACTTTTAATTGATTTTCCACCAAATACAGCGACATAAAAAGGAGGTGACTAAGGGAAGGTGGAAGTGTAAGTATAGGCCCTTTTCATTCGCTTCAAGTTCTTTTAATTTATGAACTACCCAACCATATTCGGTTAAACATTTAATCAATGTTCGAGTATCTCAAATCTCGGCAACACACAAAGATACTACTTATATTACTCTCTGGCTTATAAATATTTATAAACCCAATAGCATAGCCCGAATGTAGCGAACCTAATGACAAAGTGATAAGGACAATTAAGGAGAAAGCAGCTTGGACTTGGTCCACAAATACTCGCAAAATGTGTCAGAGTCCAACTGCTGTAAAATATTGCTTGCTGCATTTTTGATCACTTGTCATCGCCGCATGATGAACGATCCAAAGCCAAGAAGACAAAAACGAACACCAAGACCAAGAGACATACATATGTACATAGTAGAGAATGCTTGTGGACACAAACGATGACGATGACGATGACGAGGATGAAGTCCAAGAGAACATTCCGCAGAACCTGTTGACAACACTTGCGAGACAAGCGAAACGATCTCGCTTTTTGCCAACCAACTTGGACTACAAGCAAGTGGAAGTGGTAGCCAAGGTGTCGATATCGCACAATGATTTTAATGATGGGATCGAAGTTGCAGCTCCAGCTCCAGCAGCTTACTCCCAACCAAACAAAAGGAAGGCAACAAAAACAAAGAAATAACAATTCAAACAGAAAAAAAAGTGAAAAAGGCAACTTGTACCAGCAAATCGCTCAGATGCCAATGCTGATAATCAATAATTTTTATATTTTTACCACATCTTCGCTTTGACTGCGAGTCGGCAAACTCAAAGAAGGAGGAGTAGCAGCGGAAACCCGAATTGGACATGACAATAATCCTTAATTACAAAAGCACAAAGACTACCCCAAAAATTTAGACCAAAATTCTGCATCACAATACAAAAAAAAAACAGGTGTGGGAGGATCCCCCCAAAAACGCTCTTATAACTCCCTTTCACTCTTTTTCTACTCGTTTTTAATATTTAATTGTAATGTTTAAATTTAAATATTTAATTGTGGATACTAGTTTCAAATCATTCATAATTTAAATTATTCTCATTTGAAGACAATCGGATTATAGATTATATAAGCGATTGGCAAACGTTAACAGATCTTTGAAACATTTGACTTTAACGAATAAGCTGTAAGTCGATGAAGAATTACATTAGATAAATTTCCTTATACCCAAATAGATTATTCAAGTGTGTCTGTCTGTCTGTCTGTCTGTCTAACAACTTAAGGACCTTGTCATGTGCTTGGTATTTTCACTCTTTGATATTCCAATTGCAAAAAGAGGAAAATTGACAGGATGCCAAAAAGCCATTTACCTAAACTGTTGGTGCAATCACCACCTGGCCAAGTGTGTGCGTACCAGAGTCTCTTGTGACTCAACTTAACCCTAATGTAACCCTCTCCCGCAACAGCCACACACACACACACAAACAACATTTGGAGTGCAAACTCGTGCACACACGACACATGTTCCGACCCCTCACTCCGAACTTAAACAGAGAGAGGGAAATGCCAATCCCCCTTTTCTCTGATTTATTCTTTTATTAATGCGCAAAAATCCAAGCAATTTTTGTGTAGAAAATTGCCCAAAATTCTATCAAAGTTCGAACCCTTTGATGGTGACAGAAAGACACTTCGGGTTGATTTTCATGTCACGTCAAAGCCAAAAAGGTAACAAGAAAATCGCATTGCCAGAAAGTGCCAGAAAGGTGTTTGCAAATGTGAAATCGAAATGGCAGTCAAAATGAAGGGGAAACTGGAGCCAACCACACGGGAGGCGGCTAATGATGATTGCGAAACCGCTGGAAAAGCAATCAAAGGCCAAAACAAAGCTGGGGGCCAATTAAAATCTTAGACGGGGAGAAGGCCCCACTCACTTGACTTGATTGCAAAAGACAATTTCATTGAGCAATAAAAACGTCGACTCTTTATCTCTCTGTCTCTCTGTTTCTCTCAATGTGAAAAGGGAACTTCAGTTTGTAGTTCCTTTTTCTCAAAATTGGATTTCTGACCCTTTGGTCAGCCATGTGCGAAGGTCCTTTTGGCTATTGCCATTTGCATCTAATACATAAATATAATGCGTTAATTTCACAAAAAAAATAAAATACAAACAAAAATGCAAAATAAAGTCCCCCCAGAAAAAAAGGAAATGTGCAAAAAAATTCACATTTCTATTTTTGTTTGGGTGGTAATCAAATTTGTGAGGTTTTTCCTTTTCCTTCGCTTGGTTGCGAAAAAAAAAATTATGAATTGCTGAGCAGCGGACTTGTCCCCCAAGAGACAAAACACAGACCAGAGGGCAGAGTCACTTCCGCTTCAACCGAAGATTATATACCCTTGAAGGCATAATCGAAGTGGAGAACTATCGAATGCACTATCGGCATTATCGATGGTTGCGAAATTGCTATCGTCCACCATTGTGATGGCGTCGACTATCGATAGTTCTTCACTAATAGCTATTGATGGAAAGGCTCAAGTGGCTCCGAAAAATATAAATTCCTTCTTTTGCAAAGGGTATCAAAAGATTCTAGGACATGAGGGCACACAAATAAACAAATGATGTAAATTTCATTTTCAGTGGTAAAAAAGGAAATGAAAATCAAAATATGAAAAGCCGCATAAATAAATTACATAAATATTTTTTTTTTTCTCCTTACCAAAGACAAATTCCTACAACTATCCATAATAATAAAGAAGCAAGGACAACAGCTGTTTTGGGGTCGAATTGGAAAATGTGAAAAAAACTTTTTCCTTGAGAATCGAATTAGATTTATCAAAGTTCGGCATATTTGCATTTATTTCACATTTGTCATGCTTTTGGTTCTGTCCAAAGATGTCTAGACATTAAAAACCACTTTTCCATTCCGAAACCGAAAAGAAAAACTGATTGACATTAAGCTGGCTGGTGAAGCAGCGGGCAGAAGGGGGATGGATGGAAATGTCAAACATTTTCACGCACAAAATGTGTCAATATTAATTTGGGTTTAAGTACTTTTAAGTTGAAAATGAATGATTTGGTTTTAATTTAATGGAAGCTGACAGATTTTAGAACTTAGAACTTAAAGTCTCCTTGAATTTGCATATGCATTTGCATTTGCGAGTGTAACTAGAGCCATAAAAATGACATAAATTAGCATATTAATCGCTTTCGATAACTCTAGTTATTCGAGTTGAAAATCAGGAGGTCACATCCATATAAGACCGCCTGCCTCCTGCCACACAGAGGACACTCTGGAGGGCCATAAAAGATTCACACAACAGCAATTTGCCAGCTCATCTTCAAAATCAAGAAAAAGTAACCCACCAGCTAGTAATCGAGCATCCATCCAACCTATGGCCGATTCGAGCGATTAAAATTATGCAAACGCATTATACGGCATGACTCCGGGGAATGTAGGCAGGCGTAGTCGGAGTAGGGGTTGGGTCGTCGTAAACACTCAATATTTGTTGCCGCAAGAAAAGATTTGAAACAAAAAATGAAATAAAAGTAAATTGACTATGCAAATTTTCTTTTCTCTTTTCGAAAATTACATAGAACATATAAAAATGTTATATAGATAAACCTATTATAAAAAGTGGAACGACTTGGAAACGATAAAGAGATTTAAGTAAATAAGAGAAAATACCTTGCGAATTTGTTATTTCTAATTATAGATTAGCTATAGATTAAAATTATATTTTTATTTATTATGTATTTGTGAGTTGTCTAAATAATTAATTAATCATTTGGCAATTCGTTGCACTCTATTTTATTATAGCTCATATTTCATAATTCCACTTAAAGAGATGACATTGAGAATGTCAACGTTTGGCCACATTTGCCACCCCTTTCAATTGATGTTGGCCAACTGGTAAAGTTTTGTGGCTCAAATAAATTGCTGTTCCAAAAATAACACCTGCCGCAAAAGTTATTAGGTAATTTATGCTGCCTTCTGCTTACTAAGAAGAGTCATAATCCATTTTTTGTCTGCTCATTAAAATTAATAGATCTAACTGAAGGAAGTCTAACACTGTGTCGGCCCGTGCATATTAATGGGCCAACTGGAATGTCCGCGGGGATAATAAACCGCTAATAAGAAATTAAAAGACACTTCTACAATCCTTTGGCACAGCTTCGCTCAGCTCCGGGCAGCTACAACTGCTGTTTGTCTTGTGTTGTTTAATTTTGAAAAGATTTCTCAATGTCTTTGGGCCAAGACGAAAATATTAACTAATTGGGAAATGATTGCGTGGTTGAATGGCCAAAAAGGTGCCAAAAAAAAAGGGTTGAGGCATTGAGAATGAATTTTAAAGTGGCTCTGGCGAAATGAACGTCTTGGGAGTTGGCAAAGAAATGGGTCGTCAAGGGTATTTACCGAAACACGGACATCTTTAAATGGCTGGGCGGACGCCCAAAAGTAGGCAACGAAATTTGTGGTCTGAGGTAAACACCAAAATCGAAGCACAGCCGGCGGTGATAATTAAATAAAATGCGAATTCATTGGTGGAACTTTTTTTCGTTTTTGTTTTTTTTTTTTTTTTTTGTATGTTGGTGGAATTCCCTGAGTGCATTTATGGATGCAGTCTGTCGGTTTGGCCAGTGCGTGGCACATTTGTTTATTGTTTTCGCAATTACAATTACAACTTTGTGTTGTTCTTGGTGTTGTTGTTGTTGTTGTTGTCGGTTGGGTTTTGTTGGTGCAAAAATTATCGCCAAGCCCATTTGCGGTAATTATTTAATGTGCACTCCCAGGTGAGCACATGAAAAAGAAGAGTACGAGGTGCCCACCAACCAGCCACACCACACACACACACACACACACACACACACAGAGAAGCAATGGAATTAACGTTATGCGTGCGATTGCATTGCCACCAAATCCCTGACCATGCCCATGCCAATGCCCTTCCTTTAGCCCTTGCCCAGTTACTGTGTCAGTTGTGGCAAGTCCTTTGGCTTTTTGGTCAGTTTTCCATTTGCTGCTGTTGGGTCAATTAAATTTTGCCAGGTTGACAATTGACCGAAGTTGGCAAGAGGTAAATAGGAGAATCCATATGCGTATGACTATATACCGTCTGTGTCCCATTGTTAACCAGGAGTCAGAGAAGTAGTCAGACTCCTGCCGACTGCCGACTGGCCTCCCCTACCCCTTCCCCTGCCTGTGTCATAATTAATGCCGTTTAAGTCCCGTGTTTCACTCGCTGGTGCGGACCCCCCCTGGCGATGGCATTTCCGCATGGATTGTTCCCCGTTTTTAATTCAATTTTGTTGCCATAGTGCAGTAAAAATTTTCAACTCTCCAACTTCTCTCGGCCCAGAATACACATAAAGTGACATCCATTGCTGGGCCGTTTACAATTAGGCCCACCAACCAACAAAAAAAAAAAAAAAGAACACAATTTTTTCTAGCGTGTTTACTTTTTACATGTTTTTTTTTTTTTTAAAGTAAGAAAATAATATTTATAATTTCCCGTGAGGGCCATTTTCTAAGCAATAGCAACTTGTCCCCAAGTTGCTGAAGTTTTATTCGTATTTACACCGGAAAAACAACAAAAAAAAGCATCTTGGGCGTGGACAATAGAAATGCTTGACCTACATTTGGTATTCGAAAATTCAGCTTATGCAATTTTATTTATTACAAAGATCCTGGTTTATTGTCAGAAGGACAAAGAACAATTTCTCTATGCTCAGCTAAGTAACTGCTCTCTAAGCAAAGATCACGTTCAATTTAAACAAAAGAATATTTAAAAATTGATCTGTAAAACAAAAGAAAGTATTCTTCTATAAAATTTGATTGTTATTAGAAGGTAAGCTTGGTTATTAGATGAATTTAATATAAATAATAGCAATCGATTAACCTTTTAGAACGTAATTATAGTAGCTTAATAAAGGTTTTTAGGGATTAAAAAGGGTTAGAAGATGGCAATAAATAAGACTCAAAATATGAGATTTAAAGGAAAAGAAAGCTAAAGAAAATGTCTCCTGTTGATGTCTTTCTTATTAATGTGCTTTATGCCATGTAAAAAAGGAAAGACTAAGATTTAAAAAAATTTAAATTATTTACAAAATATGTGATAAAGTAGTTTCGCTCTTTTAAATGGCATATTCGGAGTCATATTTTTGTAAATATTGTCTTCTCCATAAGGTATAGTTTTTTTTTAACACATACTTTGAGAAAAATCAGATGCACCTTTTATAGGTCTGAGATGTGAAAGAGAGGTTAATTATATTTTATCCCGATTTTGACAAACTTCAGGGGACGAAAATCTGCAAAAACTGTGTCAAATATTATTTTAAATGAGCCTTTTTCAACATTATTTAGGCTCATTTCATTGGAGTTTTTAGATATATGTTCAGAGAGTTCACTCTTAACCTTAAACCAAATAATATACTCAAAATAGGCCAAGATTTGTTTGTCATTATGCAAGTTTCTAGTTTGAAAAAGTTTTTAACACTGCAAACAACATTATTTAGAAAATGGATGGTTTTTAATTTCATTTAAATTTCATAAGTTATCATGCCAAAAATACAAGAAATCACAAGATTTTGCTACGGTTTACAATTATCTATTGTGAGTGCATTTAGGGTATCGAAATTTATGATTTCTGAAAATGTAAAAAGTAGTCGCACTATAAACTTTATAATCCTTATTTTCGTACGGCCATCGAAGTGTAATTTCGGTTTCGGCAAACAAAATTCCGAAAGTATTTTAGCCATAAGGATTAAGTTTTCTAAAAGAGAGGTTTAATTAACAATCAAAGAAGCATCGTCTTCTTTTATATATTGTAAATAAATCCTTAAGGTTCAGAAATAGCGAATTGTTTTTTACTAGACCTTGTTTATAGAGATTTTAATTTTAAATTTTAATCTTTTAAGCATTGCCTTGTGACTTATCAAAGGAAAGCTAATTACAAGATTTGGATTTTTTTTTTAATTTTGACGAATTTGTATTATATAATACGAAATTTATACCTGTAATTATAACATCCGAGGACATTAATGGCACGCAAACAAGATTTCTGCATTAGTTGTCCTTTAGGTATTTCTATTACCCCTTTCGCGTTATGCTCCCCCATTGAGTAGTTAATGTAGATGGGCAGGCAGAACAGCTAGATCGTCCTGTTTATCGTCCTGACTTATTTGGGATAGTTTTGCATAATGAACTAGGATAATGAAACAGAGAACTAACAATGCGTGAACACAACGTGAGAAAAATTTAATTAATTTATGTCGCACATTCTTTATGCCCATTCGGGGACCAAGTAAATAGTTTGGCCCGACCGCGTTAATGGACACATGCCTCTGACTCCTCGACTTCTCGACTCCTCGACACCTCGACAACTCGTACCCTTCTTCTGCCAGGCAGTGTATGATTAAAACTAGGCATGTTTGTCCATTTAAGCTCGTAATTTGTGTCGTAAATCACTCCGAAAGTCAGCGCCCACGCTTCGCACCTCGGTCCAAGTGGAGGGAGGGTTTGGGTCCCATTGTAATGGATGTTTGTCTAATGAGTCTAATTGGGGTTGAAAATGTGGCCAAATGGCTGAAAATGGAGCACGCACGTAATCGGCCTGAACTTAAGAACCCTTTTTCTGTTCTGGCGGGCAAATTTACAAGTCTTTAGTTGGTCATATGTGGATATGATATGTATGATATGATGCCATGCGGTGTCATTCTCGTTCTCTGGCTGAGGCTGAAACACCATCACCATCATTAACGCGGGCGCCAGTGGCCGAGCAGCAGGAGAAGGAGTGGAGGAACTGTGTAAAACCGGTTCATTTGCATATCAAAGGCCATAATCAACACCTTGGCAGGGTCCGAAAGCCACAGGCAACATCAGAGACACACACACACACACACACATACACGCACACACACACACACACACACACACATGAAAAACCTGAAGTGTGGCTGGCCACCACATTGCAGCATTGACAAGTTCCATTTGCATGCCAAAATCCCAACCTACATACCATCTGCTTTTGCTCTGCCCTCACTCGACGACTCCATCATCATTATGATTTCCACCTGAAATGGAATGTTTTTACGGGTCGTAAGGTGCAAAATTATGTGAGACCTTTTGCATTAGCATTAATTGCCTGCCTCTGCGTGCTCTGGATGCAAATTGCATTGGACAAACCAAAATATGCAAGCTGGAAATGCATTAGGAAAACTCTGAATTAAATTCATTTCCATCTACTAAAAAGAAAATCCAGTTTTCAACTAAATCGAAGCAAAAATATGTGTGCCCCCCCCCCCTGCACCCACCCCCTTCGCATTTATCTCCTACATCGTGCCTACGTGCCTACATATATGTGTTGCGGTACCCGAAACGTTTTGGAATTGAAACAGTCTTCAATCCGTCGTCCCACTCCCCAACATCGTTGCCCTTCCCCCACTCCTCGGCCACTTCGTGACTTCTACGCCAACTGGACGAGGCGAAAATTCTTGCAGTTGCGCAGTTCGAGGCGTTGTCTAACTTTCAAGTGAAACCCCACACAATTCAGGGCGGAGTCTCCATTGGCATTGGTGGGGCCTGTATCCGACCCAGAGTCGTGTATTTTAGAGTGTGTCCGGGATTAGGTGCACACAACTTATGTCTCTGCCCAGTGGATACCCTCTCCATCTCTAGCGTCAGTCCCAGCCCCAGCCCCAGATCCACTCAACATATTATGGGGCAGTGGTAGCCCCATTCCCACGGACTCTTTAAATATTTTAATGGCTAACAAAAGAATCATTTCTCGCAAACGAATTTATTATGTTTGAAGCTTCAATATTTATTTTTACGGTACAAGAAATTCATTTATTAAATATTTGCTGAAATAGCTGCCAGTAAATCTTTTTTATTCACTTTATGATTCAAGTTTTTTAAATAGTTTAAATAAATTGCGATATTAAGAGGCGAAGTTCTTTTAAATGCATCTTAAAATGTGACTCAAGTTCAAACAATTTGAAATTCAATTGGTTTAACCTGGACCGAAATATTTATCTTTGTCTATTTTTTACTCCTTCATATCTCTATTCATCTATTTATAATATTAAATACATTTGATAAAGTGCAATTATCAAATTATTAATGTCAAAAAAGGAAAAAATCAAATAAAATATATTTGTTACTAAGAATCTGCATTTTATTCTTGGTTAAAACAAACATTATTATTACATTATTAAAATTATTTACATTGTTAAAATGTTTAATCTTGGTCTAGTCTTTGGATAAGAGGACAATCTTCGTTATATATATTCTAAAAATCTCTGGCGAACTAAATATCATTGGTGGATGAGTGCAAATTGCCCCCCTTAAGTATGCCACAATTTTTTAAATGTCTATTAACGGTGAAATTTCTCTCACCTAGAAAGCTTTGATTAAAATATACGAATTTTGTCGGATAGTTCCGGCTTAGTATGGGCGTCGTATCACTCCTTTAAAATAATTTACTAAAAATTTAATGAATTCGGCATCACAAATTTAAAGTTGCGCTACGTCTTGTGTTAAATTTTGTGAATTCAAGCAAAATTTAGTAAATAATATATAAAGGTATTTGCAATATATTGAAGAATAGTTTACGCTAACCAAAGAACTCTGCTAATTTGAGGGCCTTATGCTAATTGGTTTTATTTTGATTAATTAGTAAATAATCCACTTCTAAAAAGGCCTAAAAGGTTGCTTTCATAAGATTCCCACTTTCGAACTCATGCGGAATATAATCTTTATTTGGAACGGCTAAGCCGACTTTCCTTATTTTAAAAATTTATGGAAAGAAAAAGTGTCCAAAACTTATTCAATGTCTTGACGGCACAAAAAATAAAACAATTTTGCAGTTCCAATTCCAATTTAAGGAGAAATTCAGAATTTTGTTCAAATATTTGAGTCAAAATAACTATGAGTGATTAAAGATATACACAATAAAAGTTAGACTGAAGCGACTTTATTTACTTTTCACATCTTATTGTGTAAAATCTAATGCCTAAAATAGAAACATGTCAACAAAAATCTCTTCATTATAAATTCTCCGGATGTTAAGCCCAAGTTTTATTTTCATGTAAATACCTTTTTTTGTGTTTTGTTTTTTTTTTTATGTACTTAAGTAGTTTTCCCTTGACTGATAAGCAAATCTATTTTTGGTATTATATCTAGAAAAAGTTCTAACTGCTTCTTCTTCTTCTTATTGCTCTTCTGTATCTGGATGGCGTAACGATTATTTGCGACCCAAAGTGCTGTTTCATTCTTTTTTACGATTTCATTTCTTCTCTCGCATGTTTCTGCGATTGTGGGTAATTGTCATGTAATAAAAGTGAGTTTGAAGAGAACCACATACTTGAGGTGAACTTTCAACCCAACCCCCCGGAATGTAATGGGCTCTCTGCTTGACAACTAACTGAGTCAGCAAAACTTTCAAACGATGTAACTGGATGCCGGGGAGGGGGTAGGGGGTGGGTTAAGCCTCTGGAACTGGAATGAGTGGCAGATCCAACACTCACTCTTTCTCTTTTATCTTTCTGCTCCCTGGCTGTAATTACAGCCTTGAATTTAACCCACTCGTAAATTATAGAGATCCTTATAGCTAATATGTAATTTATGGGCCTGACCACCACAGAAAAAGAAACATAAAAAAAACCAGCAAAATATGTGGCAGAAGTTTTTCACACATACACAAAAAAAAAAAACCTTAAACAAATACCCAAGGATTTGTGTGTCCATTAGCCGCAGGGAAGGACTCATTTTGTTGCGGTCACCACTGGCCGAAGGTCTTAGCGGACCCATATCAAGTACCGCTGTTCTACGTACGTATGTCCTTTTTAAGGCTTGCTGCAATCTAATTACCTCAGACCTCAGGGCATGTTTTAGTCGCATATTTTTGGGGTTTTCGGTTTTCGGTTTTAGGTTTTGGGGTTTCGCTTTAAAGTCACTTTAAATAATCCATTAGCGATTACTGTGAGAACTCCATCCCTCGAACCAAGGAGTTGCGGACTTAAAAGCTAAAACCTGTTGAGTTACTTCTCAATTCCCCAAACACTTGGCAAACTAGAAATGGCAAAGGAAAACCCTTCCACTCACAGACTCACTCTCTCTCTCTCTCTCTCTTTCCCGCTTCCTGCATCTTGGCACAGATTATTGAATGCTTTGAATAACAATCGATGGCGCGACAAAAGCGCTTTCAATGACACCAAAAAGGGAGCTCAAGATGAAGGAACCAAGGATGATGTTGAGAACGCTGAGGATGGTAAATGGTAAATGGCAATGCAAATGGCTGAGACAGGCTATCCATTGTCTTGGTCCTGTTGCTGGAATTTTATTACTCTATCTAAAAGTGTCTGCCAGATTTTTTTCTCTTTCTGTTTTTTTTTTGCGGGTAAAAGCAGTAAATTTGTTTTTTTTTTTTTTTGTCATATCCCTTTGAAAAGTGAATTTTTACGATTGAAATTTGCCAAAGAAAAAAAAAGAAAGTTGGTCTGCAGTTGGAGTGACTGTGGCTAATAATTGATTTGATGGCTATTCCGATTTGTCAAATACGAAACAGTTTAGCAACGACTGGGTCAGCTTGGGGTCAGCTATACATTGGCACCAAACATCAACAAAACTATCCACGAATAAAAAAAATAAAAAAAATCTTTAACCATCTGCTTATATATGTATCACAGATGAGTTTATTATATTTTTAATGACTTGACCGTTACTCTATCACTCTGCCATAGTTTCATTTTTGAGCACTGAATTCCCGTCTTAGAATGAGCAGCGTTGCCAGACTGTTTCCTTATGAGAAAGTAGTAACGTGGGGACGGGGCTGCATATGCAATAGAAATAAAAAATTTGCATGGTTACCTCTAAAGGCAAACAATCAAAGGGAAAACATTTATTAATTGAAATTGCAACAAATTGAATCGATATACAAAAGAAACTCTGACTCTTTTACTCTGCACTTTATTAACTGAGATATGGATTTGAAAGTACGTTAAGCCTACTTAAAATGAAAAACGTGCCACTATGTCAAGAAGGAGTTAAGTCCTTGTTATTTATTAACCCTCTTTAAAGGTCCTTTAAAGTTCAAATGTTAAAAGGATTACTATACATTTAGCATGGAGGAAAAGATAAAAGAGCTTAGAAACCAAATGTAAGAACTTATCTCCAACACGAATTTTACCATAGAAATTTTTATTTTTTGTTTTTATACGAAATCACACATAAAGAACATAAAACAATTCAACGTTGTTTCATTTCTTGTATAACAAAAGCAGCTAATTTCAATACGTTTTTGTCTTTTAAGTGTTAACTCCGTTAGATCGTGATAATTTTGAACCTCTTTCGATCACTTGGCCAACTCCTTGACCTATAAAATTGAATATGCAATAATTAATTATACATATTCTCTGACTAGATCTTGTTTTCGACAAACATCTCTACATTAGCATATTAATGATGAGTCATCGGTGTAGGCATTATGTTATTTATCCATCCATAGGTATTTTGTTTAATTATATTAGTTAAACACGCGCACAATTTGCAACAATAAAATCATAAATAATGCCATTACAATAATTATACGATTGCATATTTAATGAGGCCTTAAAAATAAACAATTGGAGAATATATCTTCAAATCAAACGTCAGTCAACGTGAGTTGGTTTAGGTTAACGGGGGGGACGGGGCCA
The DNA here is from genome assembly GCA_024703675.1 of Drosophila nebulosa. Taxonomy (NCBI): domain Eukaryota; kingdom Metazoa; phylum Arthropoda; class Insecta; order Diptera; family Drosophilidae; genus Drosophila; species Drosophila nebulosa. The sequence goes on along the minus strand of CM045725.1, from coordinate 5,283,552 downwards.
ATGGTGTGGGTCGTCGCTAAAAATTAATCAAAATCAATGAGGTAATCACAAATTTGAAACAATTTGCCAATTGAAAACATTTGATTTTGACCCACTGTGCCAGCACGATCGGTTTTTGCTATGACAAAAGGCCAACAGAACTAACAATTTGATTCTGCTTTGTTGTTTATTTTTTTTTTTTTTTTTTGTTGCCTGTTGTTAGTTGTGTCTACATAAATTTGGCTCATAATTTGTTCTGGCTTGAAGACAACAATAACAGCAAAAAAAAAAAAAGAATAAACTTCAACACTTCATTAGGCGGACTGAAGGCAGAGAGAGGGAAAGGGAGAAGCGGGAAGATGAGGAAAAGCCGCAGCTCAAAAGCTTACAGCTCAGCGATCAGAAACGGAGATCGGAGACTGGGTTGTGGAATTCAGTCGTCAAACGGCAGCATTTAACACAAGTCGCTGGAGCGGAGTGGGCGCACACATCTTGCCTAGAGAGTTGGATACACACATTTAGAGGCACTCAGCCAAAACGGTAACCACAAAACAGAACATAATCGAGATCAGAACAAGATGTTCGGCACTCAACAACTATGGGTAATTGTGATTGATGATCATCGTAAGCGAATGAAGGTTAAATGAATCTTTTGCAGCTGCTTTGCCTGCTAGTGGGAACTTTCTTAGGATGCCCCGCAAGGGGTGGAGTGGTGGAGGAGCCCCTCGAGGATAAAATCACAGAGGATGTTGTTAGCATAGACAACGAGCTGCAAAAGGTGATACGTGTTATGCCCCAGGAGTTGCCACCTAAACAGGATCATACGGGCAATCAAATGAACTCGGCTCTCTTCCAGATCCAACCCCTGCGCCCGGGTGGCCCACGCCAATACCTGGACTCGAAACGTATGCGCCGTCCTAGGCCCGCCGCCGCCACTGGTGCTGCAACTACTCCTCTTACTACTGGTGAAGAATCGCAGCAGAATGCTTTGCATTATCCATACAACAACGAACTAAAAGCCTTTCCCAAGCAGAAACAAAAGCAACAGAAGCAACTGCATTTCGTCCTCGACTCTGACGGTGAGAGCACCCAAGCGATACCCGTTGCCATGACCCCGGGTCCGTATCCCATTTACTATGTGGTATCCAAGACGAATGGTCGCTTTGGCAAATTCCCCATCAAGGCCTTCCGCACTCCGGCGGAGTTCTCCAAGTATTTGATTAAGAGCAAGGCGGAACCAATTCCGCGTGTCCAACGCTTCGAGGGTTTGGTTAGGCGGTAGATTTTATGCTTTATTTACTTTGCTTTGCTTTGCTTACTATTACCTTTTGTGATTTTTGCTTAGTTAAATTATTTTGCTCACCATAATTATAATTGCTAATTACCACAAAGAAAAACGCACGAACAAAAAAAAAAAGAAAAAAACAAACACAACACCAATTTCAACTATATACAATATTTTATTATACTTTTATATATACAATATATACTTATAAATGTAGCTAACCCAAGTTTAACTCTAAACCAAATAAACTGACGGCGACCTTCGCTTCGCCGTCGAATGAGTCATTTCTAAGTACAGTGAAACCTCGATATAACGAACTTCGTTATAACGAAAAACCCAATATAACGAATTTTTTGTTAAGTCCCTTGAAAAAACCTCGTTTTTACGAAGTTTTTCATACAAAAAAACACTATAGGTATAACGAATTTCTGAGCCTAAAAGCCTCTATGTAGCGAAGAAATTTTTCGAATACCTCTATACAACGAAATCCAAAAGAGCAAAACAAAATAGTATTTTGCAAGCCGTTAAAGTACCGTATCAATTATCTGAATGCAACGAATTCAGAACAAAGCAAAATAAGAAGAAGTCCCGTTATTACTTTGTGTGTACATATTAAATGCTGGAATTTGTTGTCAATCGCGCTTTGACTTTTGCCAAAATGACTTCATTAAAGCGTAAATCAATTTCCATTCGCGAAAAAATTTCTATAATTGATGCCGTTGATCGAGCTGATAAGTCGAAGCAAGAAATTGCTAAACAATTTAATATTCCGCCGAGTACTCTTTCTACAATTTTAAAAAATAGAGAGACTATTTGCAGCACCAAAGTATCAAAGATGAAAAGAATGCGGGGTGCTGAATATGAAGACATTGAGAAATGTTTGTTTAAATGGTTTTTACAATGTCGGAATCAAAACATTCCTTTAGGAGGTTCGTTAATAAAAGCCAAGGCTGAAGAATTTGCTAAACGTTTGGAGCACAACGAATTTAAAGCTAGCAACGGTTGGCTTGAAAATTTTAAAAAGCGCTATGATATCGGATTTCGAAAAGTGAGTGGAGAAAGTGCCAGTGTAAGTGTCCAAGTTTGTTCTGACTGGAAAACATTTATACCAAGTCTGATGGCAGAATATCAACCCCACAATATTTTTAATGCAGACGAAACTGGATTATTTTTTAAATGCGCACCAGATCGAACAATGGCACTTAAATCCGAGAAATGTCACGGTGGTAAACATAGCAAGGAAAGACTATCAATTTTATTTACTGTTAATAGTTCTGGCACTGAGAAAAGAAAATTGTTGGTAATCGGAAAATCGACTAATCCAAGATGCTTTAAAAATATTAAAAGTTTACCAGTGGACTACACCGCAAACAAGAAAGCTTGGATGACTACAGACATATGGTTGGATTACTTGGAAAAATTTGATAAAGAGATGACTAAAGCCAACCGTAAAATTTTATTGCTCGTTGATAACTGCATGGCGCATAAAAATCCTACTTCGCTTAAATCCATTAAATTACAATTTCTGCCGCCAAACGCAACATCGAAACTACAACCTCTAGATCTGGGAATAATTAAAAATTTTAAGCATTTCTATCGCAAAGAGGTGGTCAAAATTTTTATCAATGACATGGAAGAGGGGCGCAAGAGCAATATTAACGTTTTGCAAGGTATCAGAATGGCCCATAAAGCATGGGAAAGCGTAAAACAATCAACGATTGTCAACTGTTTTGCGACATGTGGCTTTGTCGACAGTCCAAATATTACGGCTACAAACGATTGTATTCAAGACAGTGAAGAATGGCTTGTCATTAAAAACCATTTTAATTTGGATGAACATTTTGACGATTTTGTTACCTTCGATGACAACGTTAGTGCTTCGGGGCCTTTAACTGATGATGACATTGTTGGTAGTTTTGCGAAGACAGTCGATGTTGTCGAGGAGGAAGAAGAGCTAGAAACGGTTATCACCGCAAAAGAAGCTAAGCAAATGGTTGAAAAACTACAAACTTTTCTTGAGGCACAAGAAGCTACACCCCAGACTACTTTTGATGGCTTAGCATCTGTTGCACAAACTATAGATGGCTGTATTCAAAACTTGCGCAAACAAACTAAAATAACCAATTACTTTAATAAAGTCTAATAAAAAAAAAATGTTTATTTTTTGTATATTTACCCCCTTTCAGTGCAATTTAGCATTATTTTGGTGGAAACAATGTTTATAACGAATTTTTTTTCAGATTTCTTTAAATTTCGTTATACTAAGGTTTTACATTTCAGTACCTATAGCGAATCAATAGATATAACGAATAATTTTGCGATCCCCCTCAGATTCGTTATATCGAGGTTTCACTGTATATTCTTATTCTTTCTTAATTGTTGATGACTTTTCATTAGGTGGTGCTTTTTTTTTTTTTTTTTGTTGGCGCTCTGGTAATTACATGGAATCTTAAATCTCTCTGTTTGTCCGCCTATCCTATCATATGCAAATTCGGCATTAAGTCCCCACCTCCTCCCCACCCCTTTCTCATCATCATCATCGTGGAGTCAAGTGTCGTATAATTAAGCATTTGCCTCAATAATCATCAGCAACATTTACATATGATGTGAGAACAATAGCTTTATAGATACATTTGATTTATTGCAGCCCCTCCCCCATCGTCCCCTCTCACATACCCTCACTCAACCATCTTCTTTTGCGTCTTTTGTCTATCTATCTTTCGCCAAATCTGCAAAAACAAATGATAGTTCTGCTTTCTTCGTTGCATATGCCCATTCGATACATTCTTTCAGTTCAGACAGACTTTCTCCACCAAATTTAGAACCTTTGTGCTGGTCGATTCTTTAGAGTTAATGTTTATTTATGAAGTTCAAGAAATTTTTGGCCACATTGTCTAGATTCTTTTCGAAAACAAAACCAATTTTACTACCTTTAAATGTCACCGTTTTATGCCTCAGTTAACGCAAAGTTTTTTTCCCGTTTTTTTTTAAATACTTTAATTTCTAATTGACGAAATTGTTAAACAATTTTAACTTTATTGATCATTATTTGGCAAGCAAAAGAATTTGTCGAATTTGACGAATGTAGAGAAAGAGAAACCAAGAGATTGAAAAGATTATTAATATATCTATTAGAAAAACCGTTTGTTTATCATAAATATATAAACAAAGTAAACTAGAGTCCAAGTTAAGTATAGAAGGTTGCGTATATGAATCGAAAAAGTCTTGATAAGGTATTTTTCAGATGCATGAGTCACATTGATTCCCTTAAAGTGTCAAATTTGAGCATAAACATTAGCCGTAAGTTTTGAGACAATTTCTTCTAAATTAAACCAAAACAATTTTATGTTTCTATTTTCGTATTGAACTGCACTTTTATTTCATGAGTAGTCTAGATTACGTTATTGTTATTTCGATCGATCTAACAAAATAATAACCTTTAGCTCAAGGGTCTTCAATCCTAAGGCTGCGAGTCATAATTATTTTTAAAAGGTCTACAAAAATATGTTATACAACACTAAAATTGGCAGCCAAACACAACGGCAATCTTTGCAGGTTCCAAAAGAAATGTTATAGAGTTGCCAAATTGTTGGAAAGGTTGCGACAAGGTTGGGAATACATATTTTAGATGGGGACTTAAAAGAATTACAGTTCATGCAGTGGGCTACAAATCTTTTGCAATTCTTTTGAAATCTAAATTTTATAAAGGAACCAAAAGCAGAAAGAAGTTGTTTCAATTGTTAAATCCACCTTCCAACCAACACTTCATTATCTCGACAAAGACAAAAACTTATTTAAAAAAAAACCACTGCAGCTTTTTAAGAGTGAAAAAGAAAAGAACAGACGTTACGTTAGGTACAATAGATATCTGCCCGTTTTGAGATTCCCCTAAAAATCAGATATATATGAATCTATCTATTATCTATTATCTGCATCTGCTAGACAAATTAAGAGAATCCAAACAATGGCTTGGCTTCCTTTAGTTTATTTTTAGGTCAACTCAAATGTCAATGTTTTGATCATTAATTCACGATAAATCAGCAAAATAATCGCCCTGCCAAAACCTTATTTAGATATTTAAAGAACTATAGATCACCACTATGCTTCTGATGAATAAAATGTAAAAAAATGGATTACTGATCTGATTAAACTGTCATTTGTAATGCATTTAAAATATATCATTAATAAGAAACTAAACAAAAATTGATTATCTCTGTAGAAATGCTCAATTAGCAGATTGAGGTTATCTTGCTTTCCTTTTACTCTATGTCCAAATAAATCATTTTAGATACTCTTGTAAGTAACTAATTTATTTTAATTGCAAAATCACACGTGCAATCATGATTATGTGGCTGCCACTTCCAATCAGAGGAGTAAAGAAACGAGACAGGAAATGATTCCCTCGTAATAATTATGATTTTTATTGGAGTTGGGCATCACCGCATACACACACACACACACACTCAAACACACATTTATTCCTTTTGTTTCCCATTGAGTGGGTCCTTGCCCATGTGGTTAATCATCTTCTTCGGCCTCTTCTCTCTCGTCTTGTGCATTTTCTCATTACTTTTGCTCATTTCGACATTTCATTTCATTTCGTGTATGGCGAATGTGTAATGAACTCTGCCCACACACTACACACACACACACACACAACACATAGAAAGAGGAACATGACGAACAAAGTGTGATATCGAAATTTCCCAAAGGATTCAACGCGACAGCCATATTTTTGCACGCCAGGAAAAAGATTCCTTTTGGCTTTTGGCCGTGTCTGTTGGCTGTGGTTTTGCCAGCAGATTCCACCAGCTTGCTGCGTGCTAAAGAAAAATGTGTAAGTTAAACAAGAACCCACAAGAAGAAGAACAAGAAGAAGAAGCCGGAGAATTCAAGAAAAGTGACGTACATACTTTCCGGGTAGTATAATCAAGCGTAAAAATGCGAAATTAATCAACTTCGGAGAGTCGTGCTCTCGCTGTACTCGCTCGTCTCAAGTTAACAACGCAGAAAAAATTGAATTAAAACTTTTTCGCTTTTCCCCCCTTTTGTGCAACCCCTTTCTTGCGACTTCGTTTCGCATTGGTCCTTTTCGTCCATGTCGGAGCTGTTATTCAATTATGTATTTTCGCTTGTCCTGCAGTAAAAATTACAATCTACACGACAAGTCAACAGAATTATGAACACTCCTGGGCAGTAAAAAGTAAATAAAAAATGTTACACAAAAAAAAACCCTCAAAAAATACAAAAAAATACGAAAAAAAGGAAATCGAGAATTCGAGAGAAAAGAACAAACTTTTCTGGGCGACAGAAACAATTTTTATTCTCCCCGAAAATGTTGCTTGAATTTTTCTTTTCGCTGGCTGCGCGGTAATTGCAACTCGCCTTGTCCTGGGGGAAATGTGAAACAATAAATGAAAATAAATGAATTTTTGTTAGCCAAATAGCCCAGCCCGGAGGCTGAGGCGAGTTCGGTCCACACCGCACCAGTGCACCGTCTCCATAAATTCCTTGAAAACCTCAAAAATCACAACAAAAAAAATGAATTTTATTTATTAAAAACACAAAGCCAGAGAATTAATTTGTATACTTTAGATTCTGTTGCGGTTAACCGTCAAATTTAAGAATATTTATTCTAACTTCATTTACTCGACATTCAAAATGAAATGTCACATTTAACGATTGCTGCCAACCCTTTTTCCTTCTGCCAATAGCAACCAATTTTATGCCGTGTTAAAATCGAAAACCAACTCACAAATGCCAAAAGACAATTTTCGAGCGAGTCGAAAGCCATTTGATCAAAAATTAATGTGTGTGTATGTAGTTGGAACATCTTGCAGCATTACGACATTATACGCGTGTCAGGCCAAGACGACTTTCGCCGGGAAAAGGGCTAAAAGGTGGAGAAACTTAGACAAGGGGAAAAACTGAAGGCAAATGTCTTTGCGCAATGCGGTACAGTGGAAATTGTGGCAAAAATTGTGCTCAGTTTAAAAAAAAAAAAACAAGCAGAATTTTTTAATATTAATCAGTAAATTTTTAGAGACAAACTCCAAGTAAAGAGTTAATGATTTGCGTCTTGTAATTGTAGATTAGGCATATGGATATAGAAGTGGCCCAAAGAAAACTCAAAATTTCATGATTTTTCAATATTTTCTCAACTTTTCAAGTTTTCAATATTACATATATTTCAAAAGTATTTTAGCCGAAAAAGAAGAAGAAACATTTCTTCTGATGTAAATTGTCGTTTCCTTCCATTGTGTCTAACCTGGTGATAGGCATGACAAAACTTTTGGCCGTAAAAAATGTGACCCTTATGTCCTGAAGATCCTGTTAGTTACTGACAACCAGCCGCAGAAAGTTTTGCAAAGGTGTCCCCGCCCCCATCCAAATCCACACCCCAGAACACTCGACTCGACCAAAGATGGAGGCCTTCGCCGGACGACGACGCTGCTTAAATATTAATGCTCTGAGAGTCTGGGAGTCTGGGAGGAGACAGGCTGGGGGCAGGCCATGAATAAATTTTTGGCTATGAATTTTCAATAGCCTCAACACAGTCACAGTTCCAGTTGCACAGTTTTCCGCCATTTCGACCAGATCTTACGTTTTCAGGCTTTAAGTCAGGCCAAAGGTGTCAACCACAAGAACCACAAAAAAGAAACTAGAAACAAGCACAAAGGGTCAATTGGAACTTGAAATTAATTTCATTTCGATGTGTACTTCCGTTGCCATTGGCCATGAACTTCCCCACTCCGCCACATTCATCCATCGAGTGCCCTGGAGCCTGCGTGGGAATTTAAAAAGCGCAATGGAAGGGGAGCAGGGTGCTCTACGTGCGTATGGCGCCAATTGCCAAATGACCACAAAAACAACATCACTCGCACACTGTTGACCCAATAAATAGACGGCCCCCGGGTTTGAGGACTTAATCAAAAACCAAACCGGAAACAGTTCATTCGTTCGACCGTTCGACCGCTCCTCTCCCCGATACCGACACAGCCGTTGTTGGGCCAGCACATTGCCCACTGATTTTATTTGCTTATCCAGGAGTTTATGATGCTTTTATTTGATTTTTATGCCTGCTGCTGCTATTTCCATTTCTGTAATTGAATTGTCATTGTCCTTGCCGTGCTGGTCCTGCTGGTCCAGCTCGGTCTGGAGTCCAACTGTTCCTGGTTGGTCGACAGCGGCTTTGGCGGCTTGTCCGAGGCATGTCAAAAATGGTTTTGCGCTTGATTGGCGCTCGGCAAACACCCAAAGGTATAGGCCAAAGTGAAGGACACATGTCCTGCACAAAAAGGGTTGCGGTCAGATGAAGTTTAGAAGTGTCCATTCATTGGCAAATTGGCGCAATTGATGTTTGTGTGACGGACAGATCCGAAGCCGATTGAAGGTAGGGAAAGTGAGTAAATAAAAGTGTCGCAAAACACTTTGCCAAAGGGTTGCAAAACAATTGGGCAAACTTCATAGAACTTTTACTTTTTTAGAATTGAAGAATAAAATTGGAATTTAAGAGCGAATACATGAAAATGAAGAAATTCTGGAATTCGTATTTTTTCAGTCTTTAAAACACTTTAAGTTGCAACCACTAACTGATTTGTTTTCTGGCTTTCCCTTAACTGTGTGCTCGTCTCTTGTATTTGCATTAATAACTACTAGCTTACTTACTTAGCTGTTGAACGTTTCTCAACACTTAACTTTCTAATTTAAGAAACAATGAGAAAGCTGTTTTAAAATTGTTGTAAATCGAGAGTTTTCTAAGTTGAAAATTAAAATCAAAGTGGCAGTGGCTTATAATTATAATTATCATAATTGAAATTAACCTGTAATAAAGTGGGCCAAAAATTTAAAGAATTTAATTTGCAAAAATTATTCTTAACAGTCAACCCAAAAAAATTAAATGTAAAAAAGTTAGGACAGCAATTGAAATGAAAATTGAGACAAATTTTCTCCTTTCTGGACGATCAGCTAAAGTCTATTGTGAATCGGACGACTATGTATGTATATTGTTCATTTCAAAAACACTAGCCATAAAAAAAGTTTCCTGTCAAAAATTCAGAACCGGCAGGTCGATTTCCAGAGAATTTGCTTAAAAAAAATTCTATTAAAGTCATTTTTAGTTATTTTTTTCTACTCTCATACGTTTGTTCCACCTATCCTTAGTTGAAATCTTGTATCCTTGGGTTCTTTTAGCTACGTTTTTGATGTCCATTTTGTGGACAATTTAAGCAGTTTTCATATTTAAAATTCCCAAAATGGCACTACGTGTGTACATAACCATAACATTTAATGGGAATTTGTGTCGATATTTCATGTGAAGATACTTTCAGCACAAAGCAATTTGCGCTGCATAAACAGCGAAGCCAAGTCGAAGTACAGACAGACAGACAGGCCATATGGACGGAGTTGTATATTTGTTCTTATGTATATCTATAAATTTTAAAGAAAACATTTGCTGAAAAGGGTTTACTCGTCTTGAGCAGCAGCAGTAGCAAGCCTGGGTGGTGGTTAAACTTCCGCCGGATGTGCCATTAGGAGCGAAACAATACGATATCCAATGCTGATGCCAATGCCGACGCCGATGCCGATGCCAATCCCACATGCAATTGAAAAGGAAAACATAATGGCATAATCGAATGATAATTTAATAAAGCCCAAAATGTGCCATCAACATTTGAATTGTGGGTTAAGACTTTGCCTTTGACTTCGATTTTGCTGGTTAATTGAATCTTCAAGGCGTTTGGCTGGCTTGTTTTCGTTCTGCTCCTTGCCTGGAAGGGAATATGTTATTCATATCCTTATACATATCTCTCATTGTGTGTGTGTGTGTGTGTGTGTGTATGCATAATCAGAATGAATGTTCATCGAGGGAATTGGAGAAACTTGTAAGGTAAATTCTAGAGAACAGACAGAAGGAGGATTCGCATGGACATGATTGTGGTAGAGTTAGTAATTCGCACTGACAAGCCAACATCGACGCGTGAACTCACACACACAGACAGGGAGACAGAGAGAGACAGTTAGACAATGGTAGACTCTTACCCCTCTTCCACCACAACTCCTCCTGGTTGTTGTAGTTGTTACTGTTCATGTACATCAATTCAATTTGCATGCATTCATGAATTATGCAATCTGAATGCAGTCTTAGGTTTGCCAAATGCCAGAAAGCTAAATTGACTTTGGGCACAAGAAGCAAATAATTCTAATGGACTTTGGCCTAAAATATTTATAGCACATTATGTTTCTCACATACGGATATGTACATACATACCTAAAACTGTGTGCAACGGTAACCATTTCCCACTCAGATTCCTCTACTAATGAAGAGTAAGAGAACCAGAAAGAGAGTCAGTCCCTGCAATTATTATTTTTGCAAACGCTTTTTTATTATCAGAAGTCACTCTTAATCTCCATACGGTCTCTTATTTACCGATTATCTCGCTCGTCCCCACTTAACGGTGCTACTTCTTGAAGCAAATGCTGTTACGCCGACGCTCTTACACTCATCTATTCTTTCGCTCGCGCATACTCAGCATCTGTTTAAGAAAGAAGAAGCACCGCTGAAGCGCTCTCCCACCCATCCACCCTCACGCTCGCCACCTTTTTGCATATGCTTAAGAAGAAGCACCGTTGCGAGAGTGTGTGAGGGTAAATGCGAGAGCGCCGACGTAGACGCTCATTGCAATGCTGCTTCTTCTTCACGTTTTGTATATAAATCAGTGGCTGAGACGTCGCCTCGATCAGTCGATCGGTCGATGCTGAGCCATTGTAGAACTTAAATAAGACTTGGATTAAATTAAGAATTCATAATTTTTCCTTAACCTTTTTATTTTTGCTTTAAATTTTAAAAGTTAATTTAAACTTAAAGAAAGCGCACGTGAAAACAATTAAACCTGGAAACTTAAAAAAACAAAAAATATTTAAACAGGTAAACCAACTCAATCTTATGATTTTATGTGAAATATTTTAGATGCTTATTTAGGTATAATATTTGTTCTAGTAATTTTATTTTTTATTTTGTTTTGCATACTTTTAGGAACTACATGAAGGAATAAATTAAATTCTCCTCATTTTGACTATTTTAAGGCATAAATATCTGCTTTTTTAAGAAATCCAAACGCAAATATTTACTCCAATGATGAATATTATGTGGTTGGTGCCCATCTTCTGAATGACATGTATCCTTCACTTAATGTCTAGGCAAATATACATAAGTATCCGAAATAAGTAACTCCTTGCGGCAAGCCACCACCACCACCACCACCATGTGAAAACCCGTAAACGAACCCGGACATTCAAATTGGCTAACTCTGACCTGAGACGACCCGGACCCGAGCCCAGGACCGAGCGCCGGCTGAATGCGCATGACTTACGGGCGAAAACTCGTATTAAAAATAATATGCAAAGTGCGGGGACCTGTTGAGATTTTCACAATTCCCAAAACAAATAACATATTCACATATTGTTGCTACTGCTCCTTGTTGTGGCATGTCCTCGTCCTGCTGTGGCTGCTGCTGTTGATGCTGGTCCTTTTTCACTTTTTTTTTTTTCTTTTGGGGGGGGGGACGGCTGCTTATGATTTATCATTGCCGTCGCCAAAGTTATTTCCTCAAGATTAAAACATCCATGGCCATGAGGCTGGAGCTGGAGCTGGAGCTGAAGCTGGCTCAATGCTTTTAACTGTCGCCCACCCTCCGTTGTCTGCTCCTTCTCGTTCATTTACCTAATGTGACAACTTTAATTCGGTAGAAGAAATTTGTTAAGTGCCTTTCATATATTTCACATTTTGAATGAGATGAACGTGTGTGTCTGCTCGAAATTGAAGTTCTGCTTAGCATGGGACAGAGGAAGAGAGTAAAATTCAAACAGGAAACTTGCTAATTCAAATAGAAACTTCCTCCACCTCCACCGGCGAATGGATAAGTTTCCGCCAAAGCAAAAAGTTTAGTATTAGCTTGCAGAAACTGAAACTATGACTAAAACCAAACTAAATTAGCCCGAAGGCTGGCCAAAACTCTGGCAAAAACCGCAAACCGCACACATTATTAATAATATTTATGATTGAGTGACTGGGCAAATGTTTTCGAATGGTCCATGGGGAAGTGTGAGTTTGACTGTGGATGGAGCAGACATCTGCCTACTTTATGTAAGAAGTGTAAATTAAAGATTACAGATGCTTCCCTTGGCCCTGGCTTCAATATTTAATGTTAATAAATAAGTTGCATCAGATAAAAGGACAAAGAAAAGCAACTATGCTAGAAGAATCCTCAAATAGGGTTTCGGTAATTAAAACTTAACTAAAAACTACTTAAATTCAAAATATTGAGAAGTGAAATATAAACGGAATATCAATTTTAATTAAGAAACATTTTCTAATCATTTTCATTTGTTTAGATATAGAAACTTCAATATACAAAGCTTGTAGATTCACCAGTAAACTGAAATTGTGGAAAATCGCAGTGTAAGTTGTACTCCATACAAGGAGTTAAAAAATCTAAGTTTATTCAAAATTCAAAGGACTTTCTTAAACTTTTGAGGATCGCAGGGGAGAGAACTCATCTTTTTTGTAAAGTTGTCTTTACATTTTATCTAACTTGTAAATGTTCTTTTTATTTAAAGGTTTTAAAACACCAGAAAGCGATGTAAAGGGCAATAAAAGAAAAAGGAAGGCAGACTTAAATGAAAACCATATGTCGATAAGTAGAATAATAACAATCTTTATATATATATTCTAGTTAGGATGATCAATGAGTCTAAACTCACCTCTGAATAGGTAAGATGACTAATTAATCGTCAATAAATTAAAATTTAGGAAAAAATATTAAATGTTCCTTTCTTTAGGAGGCTGCCCCTTTACAGAAATTGTGTCTTCTTTAAGTGGATCTAGAATTTTTCTTAACTTTGCTTCTTCTGAAGATACTTCGAAGGACTTTGAAGGAAAAAAATATTTTGAAGCCCATAAAAATTACTTAACAATCGAAACTATCTCATTCTCCACAATCATTCTCTACCAATACATTTTCAGGTGGTGAGTTGCGACAATCGAAGGATTTCAGAGGTAAATAAACTAAACAATTATTTCTCACTGTTACCAAAGAAGCTTGGAGTCTCTTGGTTAAACATAGTTTCTAATTTAAATCTGTTTACAATCTGAGTCTGTCTAAACGTGGTTATCAGTGGAAGTTCCGCATATCAACTGGCATGTTCGCACATCCATTAATCCGTTGCTCGGAAAAACGCGAAACCCAAATGCAGTCACCTGGGAGCAAAGGAATTTATGGCATAAAAAATGGATTTGCGATGTTTTCGTTGTGCAAATTAAATTTATTGCCGCAGATACTTATACTCCCCACACACACACACACACACATGCAGAACACTACATCACACACATACCCACACCCACACATGCCCATTGTTTGAGATGCCTCCCATTTAACGGAATGGAAATGGAAAATTATGAAGCGACGTGCCCGGAAAAAGACAGAACGCCATGCAGAACTCGACTCGTGCCCACATAATAAATGTAACCTGCCTAAGTGGCAAAAAAAAAAAGCGAAAATACGCGAAGGGAAAAATTGAAAATTAAAATACACAAAAAAAGAGAACGCGAAACGACGAACAGGTGATGGGCGGAGGCAACTGCACGCCCTTTGAGTTTATTTGTTGCATTGCCTGACAATGAGACAACCACCGAGTAAACCATCTACGCCCCCCATCCCCGCCATTCCGCCCGTACCATTCTCCTTGCCACCTACCAAACAGACTAAACGGAATAAGCGTTAATGCTTCGTTTGAATGAATTTTTGATTGCGTTGTTTACGATTGAATTTACTTCCTGCCGGGGAATTTTTTTCGCGATTCGCTTTTTTCCTTTTGTCTTTTTTGCTGTTGTTGTTGTTGTATTTTATTTTGTTCTGGTTTTCGAATGGAGCATAAATTTAGCTTGACTTGGTGGAATTTTGTGCAAATCCATGCTAAATTTTTTATGTACGCATTGTTTGGCCATGTTTTCACTTGTTATTATGTTTGTCATTCCGCGTTTCGTTTCGGTTTTAGTTCCTCCTGCTCCATTGCCATTGTTTCCTGTTCCCTGTTCTCTGTTCCCTGTTCCCCGTTAACTGTTGTTTACAACTGGGGGGAAAAGTCTCTAAAGAGCCGATAATGTAAATTGCAGAATGGTCTTGAGAGTGTGTGGATGTCGGTTGGGGTGGGGGGGGGGATGTAGAGGGGTGTGGATTTTAAATACACTTCACATTCAATGAGCATTGGCAACGGAAATACCAAATATGCGATTAAATAAGCGATTATTTCTGATATGAATAAATAAAGTGAATGTGATTCGGAATGGGCAACTGGCAAATGGCAAATGGAAAAGTCCTCACATTTTCCAAGCCTGATGATGTGCGATAATCTCATTATTGATCTCAATTTCTATAGCAAACGAAACGTAACGGGAAACCAATTAATCTCCATCAGCCTGGTTTTTGCCACTCTCGCTTTCTCCCTCTCTCTCTCCTCCTTCATTTTTTGTGACTTTACCACCCAATCTCAAGGATCAAGTGACAAGACATTGACTGGATTAGTATGGAGAGCCGAGAGCAGAGGTCCGAGTCTGACATCTACGACTCCCTGGAGTGCAATCGGAAATGGACGCCAATGAAATAAATGCAAGTACGTTAAAAAATAGCAAAGACGAAAGGTCGCCTCGTACACCGCATCGCATCGCATCGCATCCAATTGTATGTCGTCGGGTATGAGTAATGAGAACGGAAGGGCAGAAACTGGGACTGAGACTGAGAACTAGACAGAGACAGGATACAGGAGACAGGAGCAGCCACGGCTATTACTAACAAGAGGGTAAACGATTTTCCGGTTCAATCAGTTTTGATTTAAATTGCAATTATTAACTTGAATGCAGGGGAAAACTTCCTCAATCTATTTAGAAAGAGGCAGCAATGGCAGGCTTTCAATACATATCTCATTAGCTAGCTGCTTGATTTTAAAGATAAACGAACTTAGGCTTAAAGGATTTCGTAATTTACTAGTCTGTAAAATTACGTAATTGTCCTCTATTCTACATACGTTGTTTAAGCGGAAAGTCAAAATGGTTTTAATAATTCTTCCTTGTTTAAGAAGAAAATATTTACTACTATTCTATACTTTTCTAAGTCTTTACATTATATTGTAAGTACTTCTTGATTTTTATAAACGTCAAAATTGCTGAGTCTGTTTTCGACCATCATAAATTGCTTAAAAATTTACATTACTTTCTCTGTTCTTTTGTTGGGTTTTGTTTATATAGAAAACAAGGACCAATCTTTGGGCCAATCCTACTTTTCTTTCTGGAAATATTTTAAAAATTGTTTATGCTAAAACATTTTGTTAAGAAGAAATTATTCAAAAAGGAACTAAAAGTATATTTATGGAATAAGTTGGAAAGGAAAGTGAAATGACTAACATTACATCTTTTTTAATTTGGTAAAGTTATCAGCCAACCAAAAAGCCCAAAAGCCAACCAAAAAACCAAAAACAGTTTTTACCAAAACATGAAATGGGGCTATAATTTTGATACAACAAACGGGTGCTTTTCTTTGTTTTTACTTCTTTTTGGAAAATCGTTATAAAATCGTTGATTTAAGTTTTTCACTCATAATTCAAATATTGAACTACTCATTATTCAAGATTTTGAGGAAATATGTCATTTGGGAAAAATTTGCAGCCAATGTGTTTTTCCATTTAAAAGTGGAAAAGTTTCAAGCATTGTAAGTATATTGAAAGCAAACTACTCTTCATCATAAAAGATTTTAGATTAAATTCGAGCAAATTTAATCAAAAGTGTTAGCTCCCAATAATATTCCCATAAGAACGATCGGTTCGAAATACAGTCTTAGTAGATTGCTTTTCATTTTCTAATCAGCTGTTGGCGCCATTCTAAAAATAATTCACATCCATGATCTTTGCCTCGTTTATCTGTGAAAATCTTAATGCTTCCGTAGATCTTATGGCGAGCACACGCAACATTCATATGATCACAATGTGATCTATCTTATGCGAGTCAATAAATCTTTTGTTTTTATCAACTGTATTTTATTCAGGAGTCACACTGGACGACAAACAAGCTGAGACGTCTTAACAGACACATGGAACCTTACACCTAATCATAACGAGTTTGCTTAAAATCTAGAGAAAAAGTTGTCACTGATCTATAAGCCGCAAGCAAATATTTTGCCAATCTTATCTAAACGAGACCAGAATGACACAAAGCCACGGGTGAAATGAATTAATGCCAATAAAAATGACGTGCGATCACTTTTCGTCGCTTTCGTTCTTCTTTGTTTTGATCTCATTGTCCACTTCGGTGGTAGCATCGGGGTCTGCATTAAGGGGTTTCTTTTCCTCTGCAAGGGATTGCAGCTCTTTGAGATTGACATCGGGCAATGTAGTACAGCAGCCGCTATTCCAGGATTGAAGAGTCGAATCCGAAAACAGGACATACAGAATACCGCTGCCAATTAACATGGCCGCCGTAAGTTGAAAGACATGCTTCCAGGCCTCAATAGTTTGCTAGGGATTCAAACAAATTAGAATGTTGGATGCGGAATCATATTGCATTTCAAACTTACATTTCCTTGCGTCAGCAGACCCACAATTAAGGGTGATATAAAGCCCGGCATGCCGCCAATTGCTCCACTTACGCCCAATACTATGCCGGCATAGTTTGGAGCGAGATCCACGACAGAAGCCAACGGACCAGAGGAAACGGCTCCGTGAACCATCGTGGCCACAGTTACCAAAACAATGGCAGCAGTGGAATTGTAACCGAAATAGGCCAATGCCAAGACCACCAGACCCTTCAGAAGGCAACAAACTGCAGTGGCCAGTTTTCGTACATTGGTGCGACTTAGGCGTTCCGTGCGCAGCAAGTAATCCGCGAACATCGAAAAGCCATAGGCAAACAGCATGCGCATCAAATGTGGAAGTCCAGAGAGGAAGCCCGTCTACGAGAAGCCAGAGTTAGTTTGTGTTTCTTAAAGGAGATTACTTGCCACTCACCGCTTTGACATCCCAGTGATGTATGATGCGGAAATAGGTCGGACCATGGGTCATAAGAGTGAAGAGACCCCAAATGCCACCCCATTGGGCCACCACATTCATCCACACAGGTCTGGAGGTGGCTATCTCCCGCCAAGGCGTGGGTCCAGGGCTAGTATTCTGCACGGAGGCTCCCAGCGACTTCTCTATATAACGTCTCTCCGATTCCGCGATGCGAGGATGCTCGGCTGGGCTGTCGAAAACCAAGAACTGCCACGAGATAAACCACACAGTTCCGACCACACCAGACACATAGTAGACACTCTCCCAGCCGATGAAATCAATGATATAACCAAATATGGGATAAAACAAAGCCACTCCCACGGAACTGCCCAAATAGGCACTAACGAATTTACTCCGCTCATTGGGCGGAATCCATTTAGCAGTCATCACATGCATGGAAGGCCAAGCCAAACCCTGTCAAAAGATAATCTAATTAATTTACTTTTTAAGTAAGGAAGTTAAGGCAACTTACCGTAACAAATCCCTGGAAAACACGTAGCCATAGCAGATAACTGTAACCCAAATAGGATACAAGAGGTATGATGAAACAACAAAAGATGCCTATACCATTTGACCAGCCAAAGATCAGTTTTGTGCCATATTTTCGTGCTAGAATTCCACCAGGAATCTGCAAGATCCAGTGAGCCCAGAAGAAGGAGCCTAACAGGGCACCCTGTTGCTTTTCATTCCAGTGGAATCCCTCCTTCTCATACGAAATCTGCAATAAGTTTAGTCATATTATTTTCAGTCATCAAACAAATTAAATTAACACATGAATCACAACACTCACATGTGCCCAATCCAAAATCCCATGCTCCAATGACAATCTTTCCGGGCGTACAAAGTTCGTTACATTTGCTGCACTGCTGGCAGATAGATTCGCAGTTGTCTTACCTTTGGCAGCCAACATATCCACTATGGTGATATTGAGATTAATCCGCAGCATATAGTTGACAATGAATCCAAAGAATGCCATGTACCACAGCACGGTGCGAGCCTTGACTGTGAAATCCAATTTTTTTGATTAACAAATTTTAGCCTTCGATTAAGTGGTGAGAGAAAGGGAATTGGGTCGAAGTCTCTGTACTCTTACTAATTCTAAATGCCCACTCTAAACATGGCAGGTCATGAAGTGTATGTAACAAAGTCTACAATGATGAAATGCGATCGAAATTGAAGGCAATCTGTGGTTTGTTTGTTTTAATTGAAGAAGATCTTGAGCCAGATTATAATGTAACATAACTTTAGTTGCACTTGACAAACATTTGCGCGTACCTTCGGTCATTTTTCCTTGTTGTTGTGTCTTTTGAGATAACTTAATTAAATTAAACTATATTTTTTAATAAGTTGCTTAACAGGATCGGTAGGATGAGTAGGTGTAGAGACAATGCGATCACTACCAGGTCCCGTTTTGGGCTTGTCGACTGCCCAGACTAGAATGTCAAAAGCAATCCATTTGGGTATCCAATACGGATGGATACTAACCGCCCGCTAACCACCCACACCAACACACACGTCACACACAACTGATAAGCATCTCTCGGGTTTTATGCTGCAGCTCATCTCGTAATCTCTTTACTGCACACGATAGGGGAGCGGCGGCAAGCTCGTTCCGACTGACGATCGGGTGTGAACTGCGGAAAAATAAGATAAATTTGTGAGTTGACAATCTTTGTATTTTTTATGACATGTCGTATGCTCCCTCTTGCTTTAGCTACGGCTACGGCTACGGCTACCTTTAATCTTCAGTACAAGTCTATGTCTAAGGGAAGAGGTTTGCTCTAAATATATGGAGCGAAGACATTTTAATGACCAGGCCAAGCAGTGTTATAAAATATATTAGAGAATTGGTCCTAAAGTTAAATGAAAGTTATGAGTTTCAAACTTTTCGCAACGATTAGCAAACTAGCAAATTACTTTAAAGTTTACTTTTACTTCGCAACATAACAATCGAAGTCTGTGGCTTGCCATGGATAAGAGTCTAGCCTACTGCTAGCGCCCGACTGCATCTTAAAAATAAAATTCCAGCACTCTTATAAAATAGATTTTCACATCGATTTGTGGCATATTCTCGTTTTCACTGTGTATATATATATTTTTGTTTTTGTTGTATACAATTGATAAATTCACTTGTTTTTTTTTTTTTTTTTTGTTGCACTCCCAAAAAACTAAACGTACAATTTTAAACAATTTAAGTTATTGTTATTGTTGTTGTTGTTGTTTTACATTTTACATGAGGATCGTTGCATGATGGCTCCTACATACGAGAATCTTACGAAAACACGAGTAAAGTAAAGTCTAAAATATATATGTAAATGTTTAAAACAAATTGTTTGCACACAGTTCCACAGACTGATTGTGAGCTTGGCTAACAGTTGTTGTGCGCATCTGCCGTCGTGGGGGACACATGAGTCGATGATGGGCGATGAGTGGCTTCCCACAGACGGCTTAACACTCATCCGACATTCTCGTAGGACATGGCCGGGCGATCTGTGCTGGGAGCGGATCCAAATATGGTAGGCGGGTGGTGTTGCTGTTGTGTTTGCTGCTGTTGTTGTTGCTGTTGCTGCTGCTGCTGGTGCGGATGTTGCTGCTGCTGGTGAGGATTGTGGGCATGGGCCAGCGGGAACATTATGTTGTGTGCCATTTGCGGATGATGCAAATGCTGTTCGTTAGGTGGCGGCGGTGGCGGTTGCTGGTGGGCGGCATGCTGCTGCTGATGGGCAACAGCTTCCGCATGTTTGCGCTGATCCTTGTCAACAACGCTCTCTTCGTACTTTTTCTGCAGCTGGAATAGCGGCAACTGCTGGGCGGCATGAAGTGAGACCGCAGAGGAAGCAGAAGCAGCAGACGATACAGCAACCCGATCTGCCTGGGATTGAGGCGAGGTCTCCTTTTCGCTCTTTTCGTACTTTTTCTGCAGCTGGTACATGCTGTGGGATAGATGCGCCGCCGTCGAGCTGGCGCTGCCAGAACCACTCGAGCTCTGCTTTTGCGACGACGTCGAAGTCGAGGAGGCTGAAGACTTTTCCGCCTTGACAGGAGACTTCTTTTGGTACTTTTTTAGAATTTGCATTAGTTCAGACTTGACATCCAGGCGAATCTCCTCAGGCACTCGCTTAATTTCCTCGTAGAGGGAGAGCAGAAAAAGTCTATCCGGATCCCGCTGTTTGCGCTTCTTGCTCTTCTTTGGAAAAGCATCCTGCATAAATTGCAACAGCTTCTCCTCGAATGGGGATTCTCGCGGTGTAGCATTGCTACCGTGCTGTCGCCTTAGAAGATGTGGATGCAGACTACCATGGAATGCGGGATGTTGGGGCATTCCCGGGTGTGCCTGGGTCCCACTACCGCCACTGACATGGTCTCCACCTACTGTGCCATTGTGGGACTGCTGCAGTTGACCTTGATAGGATCCACCATTTGACGAGCCCGGTGCATCGTTTGTTTCCCCATCCTGACCATGGTGGTCCTGCCCATGGGACTGCGGATCCTTGGGATGCTGCATATGCTGCTGCTGTTGCTGCTGGCCTGCAGCAGCTGTCAGAATGGCATCGCAGAAGTGCTCCGGCACATAATCAAAGCCAGACATGAAATTCTCTGGCTTAAGCTCACCATTCATTTCCTCGTAGAAATATTCGGTGCCCACGATGTCAATGATGTCGTTATCCTCCTGATTTAACTCAATACCAGGCGGCGGCGATCCTCCCGAGAGCTGACAACGCTTTAATTCGGCTAATTTCTTCCTAGTGGTCAAGCGCATGTCTCGCCAGCACTGCAAGCAAAAGGATAAATTGATGCACTCGTAAGTATGTAGATGAAGATAACTCACTTTTTTCCATTGGATTATAGTCTTTTTGGGTCCAATCGTATTTAATGCCGCTTGAATTTTCTCCCAATACCACTCCTTTTCCTTTTTGCCCTCCATGTACTTCGTTTCCCGCAGTAATGTTATGAGCATTTTCTTCTGCGGCTTTGTAACTCGATCCTTAAAAAAAGGGATTAAGGAACAATAAATTTATGAATCGAGATGAAATAGAGAGCTGCAACGGGACGCGGATAAGATGGGAGGGATTCGCACAAGATTTGCATCCGGTAGTGATATCACTCACACGAATCTTGACCCCCACCTTGCCCCATTCAGCCTCAGCTGGAGTCCCAGTGTCTATAATTTTTTTTATCCACACACACACAGACACAAAACTGCACACACACACACACGCATACTCGTTCGACACACAAGCAAGGGAAAAGCGATTTAATTTTGCATTCCTTACCATGGCGAGCTTGGTGAAATATCTACGTCGGCTGGAAATTTTGAAAGGTTGTCCTCCGGACTGGTGCCGCCTAATTCAAGAAGGAAATTTTCGTTTTTTTTAGCAGGAGACTCCGACTCTGTTTCAATTTTTCGCTGCCTCCTCCAACATTGTTGTGTACTTGTAGTTGTGTTGGTGTATCTCTCTTTTACGTCAGTCAGTCGGTTTGTCTCTGTCGTCGTCACGTCGTTTGACGCGCGCAGTGTGACCACATTAAATAAACAACTGTCAGTGGTTTTCGAATTGCGCGCAATTATGTACATTTTTAGATTCTTAGTATTTGATGATTGATTTAAATGTTATTTGAATAAAAATTATTGCACGCAAATAAATTTATGTAAATGGTTTTTTAACCAATGGAAATGGCGACTTCACTTAAAATATATAAAATTTGTATAAAGTACCTACTTCCATTCACTGATTTTGGGTTTTTCCCAATTATTCATTAAACTATTAAACAGCTCAAAAAATTTTTAAAAGCCTTATCTAACGAAATTATTTGTGAAATGTTTTGTTAAGATAGCAAAAATTCAAGCACACAAAGGATCGAGAATATACATATAAACAAAGTGTTTTGTTCACCTAACGGTTAACTTTAACTCCCCGAAATATCAGTGTTGCGTAATGCCAAAAGTCTAAACTGGGCCAGTGCTGGTAAACGTAAAATTACCTAATTGTTGGACCTGGCAGAAAAAGGTGATTTGAATTCCCCATTTTTTTCGGTACGGAATTAGATAATTGAGTTTAAAGATAATTTAAAAATGTAATATTTAGAGGATCCATTCGTAAACATTGTTATCTTTCATATATTAATTTGGATATATTCTCTTGTACGAAAATACTAGTTTCCAATAATGCACATAGAAACAAATTTTGTATAATCTTTATAAAGTGTATTTGTAATGTTTAGCTGAGTTGTTTATATATTTATACAGAATAATCATAATCTATGACCTAAAAATCTAATTTTTATGTGTTGCTGTGTTTATCCGGCTGACCTGGCGCGAAACACTAGACACACCGTTCTCAAAAAGTGTGCGAAACAGGACGTTGGCATGATTGAAGAGGCCATCTTTGAGGGAAACAATCAAGAACTGGGAGTCGGTGAAATGCTCCTTCAGCATGGTGCCAATATTCTGAGTATGCGACATATCCAAAGCGGCATCAACCTCATCAAGAATGTAAAGTGGAGCAGGAGAGAACTTAAGCATGGCCAAAACCAGGGACAAAGCCACCAATGATTTTTGCCCACCTGAGAGCTCGCCCAAATTATCTTTCCAGACACCATTGAAACCGACTTTGATCTCAAGACCGCTTAATGATCCATTGGTCATTACAGGATTAAGTCTAGCCTGAGCTCCTGGTAGAAGGGAACTAAAAATGCCACTAAAGTTTTTAGTAACCTGAGTCCAGGCACGATTTAGCTGACCTTGCTCCTCCTCGTCCATTTTTACAATTATATTCTTGATTTTCTCCTTGTCTTTCGCCACAATCTCGCGACGACGCTCGGTCTCTTTGAAATTCTCCTCCTCCCGTTCAAGAATCATAATAGCGTTCATGTTAAGAGTGCGCTCCATTTTGTCCTTTTTCTCCTGCATTTTGACCAACTTGTTGCCGGCCTCAACTGGATCCTCTTTGCTGTAGTCATAGCGGGTGTTCTTAACGCCGAAGAAACTTTTCTCCTCAGGAATCCAAGGATACTTGGCTTCCAGGGCGTCCATGCGTTTCTTGGCTTCCTTGGATTCGCCGCTAATCTTATTCTTTTCGTTCTCCCTTTTCTTTATTTCCAGTTCAAGTTCTTGATTCTGCTTGAGCATTTTCTCTTTTTTAATCAGCAAGTGGCGCATTTCCTTGTTCTGGGCATTTAGTTGATCCTTCTGTGTCTTAATGGCCCGCTCGAGCTGGGCCACTTCAGTAGCAGCACTGGAACTGTTCTGCTGCAGAGCCTGCAACTCGGCTTTGTATTTCTCGAGATCTTCCACCATTCCTTTGTGTTGCTCCTTTGCTGTCTCAATCGATTTCTGCAATTCGCTTATTTCCAGCTGTAAAGTTTCGAATTCCTGTTCCCGCTTCTTCCAATTGGCCCGAGATTTTTCTGCCCTCTGTTTGGCTGCCTTCATTTCGTTCGTCGCTGATTTCAGTTCGCGCTCTCTATAGCCCTTGGCATCGGCCAGCTTGCTTTCAATGTCCTTGACCTTGGCCTGGGAACTTTTTTGCTTCTCGCGGGCGTCCGATATTTGCTTCTCCAATGATGTGACCTTTTCTTTCATTTCCTCAATCTCTGTTTGGTTCTGCTGGAAAGTTGTCTGAGCTAAACGACTCTGGCACATTGAAAGTTCATGCTGTCGCATTTCCAAATTCTCCTTCAGCTTGTTATACGCATGAGCTACTTGTTCGATTGACCTATAAAAAAGGAATTCTTTAAGTAGTAAACAATGGAAATTAGGCAACGATTTATTTACCTCATTTGATGCTCGATTTGCTGCAATTCATTTGCCTTCTGCTTGTATTCCTTCTCAACTTGCTTAATGGAATGCAACTCCTCCAGTACGTTTGCACCTTTGGGAGCTGCACCACCCGACATAGTACCAAACGGATCCACTATATCTCCTTCCAATGTGACCGAACGACAGTGGATACGAGGATCATAGCTGAGAGCTTTGGCCACTTCAAGATTCTGGCATATTAGAGTGTTGCCGAATACGTATTTCATTACAGGGTCAAAGAAATCATCGTACTGGATAAGGTCTAAGGCCCACTGGACGTTCTCTTTGCCAACTTTCTGCTGGGCATAGTCAATCACACCCTGGCTCAGGCAACCCCTTGAGATTTTATTGATGGGTATCATGCAGACACGTTTCTGAAGTTTTCCGCGCTGCAGAATTTTCTTACTAGTCACATCGTCGTCCGTGACGTAATGATATAGCTAAATGAGAGTAGAAAAATGTTAGAGATCAATGAGATTCATTGCAAATCTTTATAATACTCACCGATCCGCCAGCTGTCATTACCAAAGCCATGGAATTGCTCATGTCTTTGACCTGAAATAGCTTTCCCACCATGCCCCTCACTTTGCGCCGGTTGAAATTCGGTTCAGGATCTTGATAAACCAGATCGAACCTTGATGCATCACATCTGTCCAGATTTCTCTTGATTACACGCAATTCGTCTTGGAGCTGCTGACGGCGATCTCGTAATTGTTCAAACTGTCCGGCCTCGTAGTTCACTTCGCCCATTTGACGTTCGAGATTTTGGATTTCCACCTTTAGTTGATCCAGCAGACGTTTGTCTTTTGTATAGGCAGCATCGTTCGTTTGCGTTTCACTTTGCCGTTCCTTGAGAAGCGTCCGCGTGTGACGCAGTTCCATTTCAGAGGTCTTAATCGTTGTCTGCGCCTCGCTAAACTGCTCCTTGGCCACTGGAATGGTAGTAAAAATTATTGTTTTAAAAATAAATCAATCAAATGTGATTGCACTTTCTCACCCATCAACTGCTCTTGCAGGGTAGAAGCCTGGCCATCTTCGTTGGTCGATAAGCCTTGGGACACGGCTTCCAATTTAGCCTTGGCATCTTCATAGGCCTTTGAATCCTGTGCATCGGCATCTTTGAGTCCTTGAAACTCCTCACCTACCTGGGACATGGTGGCTTCCTTCTTTTGCAAAGCGCGCTCATCATCGGCTATGCTCTTGCTGGCTAAATTGATTTTCTTTTCTTCCTGCTGTATTGTGCCCTGAGCGGCTTTTAAACTGCCTGATGCAGTGGCCTCTAGAGCTCGCTTTGCTGTCAGCTCTGCCTCCAAGCCCTTGATGCTTCCACCCATCTGGTCATCAATCTGCTGTTGCATCTCCTGCACAGACGCATCAATAGTCGCAATTTCCTCGAGATTCTTGGATAGTGTCGACTGGCAATTGGATATCTTCGACTCTATCTTCTGTGCACTGGCCTCTACAGATTGGAGGGCATCGAGTTGCTTTAAATACTTGGCCGATATGTGAATCCTGATGAGAAACTCAATATCGCGACAGGTTTTTTGGTATTCCTGATAAGCGGCACGTTCTTGCCTAAGTTTAACCAACTTGGGTAAGATCTCCTCATCCATCAACACTTTTGTTTCCCGCACCTTTCCCTCTTTTTTTTCTATCAGATTTTTTGTGGCGTCTCGCTTGGTCTTGTAAATACTAGTGCCAGCCGCTTCCTCCACCATGGATAAAACCTAATACGAAAACAATTGTAGTTGACATTATTTCCTCTAATCCACACTTTTAACTTACCTCCTTGGGTTTCATGTTAAGAACTTGTTGGATTTTGCCCTGCATAATGAGGAAATTTGGATTGTTCACATTCAGTTGGATGGAGCAAAAGAAATCTTGCACTTTTTTGTTTTGAACCAGCTTTCCGTTTATGAGAAACTTGTTTTTTCCATTTACTACCACTTGGCGGGCTACTGAAATATCGCGACATTTTTCATATCCTTGGGGACATTGGGCAGGATTGGAATTGTCGAAAACAATCGTCACGGTGGCTTTAGAAATGCCCGCCTGACCGTTTTTATATACCAAATCTTGCAGAGCTGAGGCTCGAACCTAAAATGTCGAAAACAGGAAGGCTTTAAAAATATTCTTTTGGAGATTACTAGGATCGTTTATAAATTTGGCTTACATTCTGTAAATTGCTTATGCCCAACACAAAGCAAATTGCATCCAAAATGTTGGATTTTCCTGAACCATTTAATCCGGTAATTGCAGTAAATTCACGATCAAATCCCTCGATCTCTGTCCGCTTGCCATAAGACTTGAAGCCATCTAGAATAAGCTTCTTCACATACATTTCATACTTATTTAAATCTACATAAAATAATAACAATTTTAATGCCGCCAAATACTGATGCTGACGCCAGAAACGATGTGTTGACAAAATAATCGATATCACATATATACTATCGACTGTTCTGGTTAATATCGATAGTATTGTTGTTGAACGGAGTTTGTTTGAAATTGAATCTAACGGTGTAAATCTATAATCGTTAAAACACACTTACTTTTCTAGCTGTAGGCAGAATTCGGCATGACTGACGTTTAACAGGCTTTTTTATTAATTTACACTTTTGGCAAATATTTGTTGCATTTTTTTCAGTGTAATTTTTACCGATAGCCTTATCGATGGTGCCCGCTATCGATTTTCTTGTGACTGGAGTTTCGATGTCAATGCCGCCAGCACTGCCACACTGACGAATTAAGAAACGACTTTTCAGTTTTAAATTTTATTGCA
The DNA here is from genome assembly GCA_024703675.1 of Drosophila nebulosa. Classification (NCBI taxonomy): domain Eukaryota; kingdom Metazoa; phylum Arthropoda; class Insecta; order Diptera; family Drosophilidae; genus Drosophila; species Drosophila nebulosa. Next base: position 5,256,609 of record CM045725.1, on the reverse strand, counting down.
ATTAAACACTTTCGGAAATTTGACGTTGGTTTTAACTAAAGCTTCGCCCTCAAGGCCTCATAACCCTTGGTGTTGTAGCGCTTATACATTGTACGCCAAAATTCCATACGTTCAGCATCTGGATTACGATCCATTCGGCACTCCTTATCAATCAACATAAAATCTAGTTGGAAAGCTTCAGTCTGTTGGGGCTTCTGAACTGGTTTCCATTCCTCTGAGGGCTTCCCGTGTCGGGCAAAGTTCGCCCACATGTTGCATAGCTTCTTTGACACAGCCAAATCAGTTGGTTCATGTGGTGTCTGGTCTCCATACATTTGGAAAATGTAAGAAATATCATCGGCATGTGCTACTCCACGCAAGTGGTCATTTTGAAAGACCTTCTTATACAGATTGCGCCCGCCAACATAGTCCAGCCGATAGAAGTAAATCGCCGATTGGGGCTGGCAAATCGTCTGAATCTCAGCTGCATGCTGCATATCCTTGGTAAAGTGGTAGTCCGAGAATAAGTCCACCAGATTATCCAGTCGCTCCTCCGTCACTTTCTGGCTACTGAAATAGAAATCTCGAATGTCGGCGGTTGCTGCTAAAATCTCTGGGTCGCTGGGATCCTTAATGAGGTTGCGTGGAACAAGACGGGCCAAGTCTTTCTCATAGACATCTAATTTTTTTTTGGCTGCCGTGACCATGGCCATACCCTCTCCAGAATTGTATCCCATAATCATGGGCATGGAACCTAAGATATCCCTTTGATGCATCAAATCCACAATATCACGATCTATGAAAATATCAGGGCAATGGGCCGGCTCCACAACGGGCTTAAAGGTAAATGGTAAATGACGACGCCGCTCATCCGCTGTTAAAACTGACATTGTATTAGCGCCTATCCTCTGAGGAGTAACTTTTTCAGATTGCAGAAACTGGAGAAGCTTTTTTGAGTCGTTCACAACGTCCTGTTCTGCTCCCATTAGCTCAGCCAGGCGGCGAGTCTTATACTCCGATTGGTTTTGGAAGACCCATTCCATATTGCCTGTTCCACTCTGCATGATGGCCTTGTGGACTAATTTATTGGCATGTCTCGAGAACGCATGCAAATGGACGGAGGCTGCTCCGGCACTTTCGCCAAACAGCGTGACATTTTGCGGATCTCCATTGAAGTTGGCTATGTTTTCATTTATCCATTGGAGAGCCAGGCGCTGATCCTTAAGTCCAGCATTGCCAAAGATGCCCTCCTCGGGCAAACTGAGAAATCCCAAGGCACCCAGACGATAGTTTAGTGTGACAACTATGACACCCTCTTCCATGAGATGCACTGGAAAGTGGCTAAAAGAGTTTGTCATTAATTCTGTGCTTAATTTTACAATTGTTTGACCAACATACAAGTCACGATTGCCATTTCCAAACAAGAAGCCGCCACCATGAACCCATACCATGACGGGTAAGGGGGACTTTGAACTTGTCTGTTTTGGCTTAAACACGTTGAGGAATAAACAATTCTCGGAGCCTACTACTTCAAGGGTAAAGGGATCCTTTTGATGGGATACATTGCCATGCTTGCTGCAGTCCAATTCATGCTGGTGAAACCGCTTCAAAGGCACTGGACTCTAAAATGGATTTTTGTTAATCTGGACACAAGGGCTTATGCACACAACTTACTCGAAATCTTAACTCTCCAACTGGCGGTTGAGCGTACGGCACACCCAGGAAACTTTCGTACTCCAATCCGTTGGGCATTCTGTGATGCTCACCCACTACAATGCCTTGCTTAACAGGCACTTTCACCTTGGAGATCTGCCGAATGCATAAGTATATATGTAGATATTTATTTGTTTTCTTTTTTTAGCAAATATTTATTTTTTTACATTTTTAACTTACTTTCATGCTGCTATAGAGCCTTAAACAATTCCTGCCAGCACCTCTCACCTGCAGAATCACGCTGGCCAACATTGCGAGATTGGCCAATCTTATCGACTCTGTTCTGCTGCAATTACACGCCAACTTATACTAAAAACCTGATTGACTATAATGGACTTTGGAAGCGGCAGCCAACAGCTGATTCCCATTTAACCCTACAAAGGCCAATGCAATTAAATGTGACCCATTGGCTATGGCATCGGTAAACATTTATTTAAGAAGAATTTCAAACAAAAAGATATCATTATTGACCGGTGCGATTGTTAGAAATGAACACAGACTTTATAGTTGAATAAAACACTTGAAAAAACTCGTTAATACATTTATACTATAAACACTCAAAGTTTGACCCAGATGCGGTCAATTGAATTATGACAATTATATCTGCTAAATCGAATAAAAGACCAACATAGAAAATTATATAGAATTTCATTGTCTGACCTGATAAAAGAATTTTATACATTAAGATGTATTTTAAATTTCTCTAAACCAGCAATATTTTGAGAGTTCGAAGATCTGCCCGCTTAAAATTCAAAATAGAGTTTCTGGCGCTTTTTTTTCTAAACTTTTTTCAAATGGCTAAGAGGCGCACTTGAATATTTTTGAGTAAAAACATTTCCAAAAATATTTCAGACATTATTCTAAAATGTATGCGAATTATTATTAAATTCACAATTTTCTCCAAAATATATGATAAAAATCTGAATTTTGTTCTCCCACCGAAACGCATTACCCGAAACAAATGAAAACTCGTCGTCAATTTACACATTTATAGTTACATTTAAAATGTTTCTAAGTTTTATTTGACTAGTTCCATTGCATAAACATTTAATACAAGTTCATTTATGGTTTTTTGTGGTTTCCAATTTGTTTTCCTCATGTGTTTTGTGTGTGTGTGTGTGTGTGTGTGTGTGGGGGGTGTTTTAAAAGAACTTTCCTGGCCATAGCCTCCAATGGTCGAGTTTACCATTTGAAGTTGAAAAAATTGGTGTTTTAGTCAGTTGGGACAAGGAGTCGCGAAATGATCGCGATCCTTGGCAACTTGAAGAAAGGTTTGAGCTTTTTTCGCCTTCAAACTGTTTGCATAAGCTCACCATTGCGGGCCATGGGCACAGGTAAAAGCAGTTCCGTACGGGTGTTTTGTTTTATATAAAATTTTTAAGGTAAGGTAAGGAAAGGTTGTTGTTGGTAGATGTAATAATAATAATAATAATAATCATAATAATAGAAATATAATAATAATTGTTAATTAACTTTAGTTCATTAAGCATACTTATATAGTTCACACCAAAAAGTTGGAAACATTTACACTTATGTACATACATACATGCTGCACACACAATTTCATTTTTTTTTTTCTCATCGGTTTTTTTTTTGTTTGTGTTTTTGTTTTTTTCATTTTTTTGTAGTTTGTTTTTTCTCTTTTGTGGTTGTTGTTGTTGTTGTTGATTTGTTTTTGTAACATACACAGACATCCAAACACTTAATAAACATTTATATTGTATAATGTATAATGGTTTATATATGTATGTATAGGTATAATATATGGTAATAGGTAATTAATTATTTAGCAAACATTGAGAAACATCTACTCCTGGGGGATGTTGTCTAAATGTTTTTTAGGTAAGTTTCGAGACTCTTTTAGCCATGGTTTGGTTGTTGTTGTTTGAGGGGAGTGGGAAGTGGGGGTGGGTAAGGGTTTTGCTTGTGGGTCACATTAAATAAGGGTAAAAAAAATTTGATTTGTTCACAAATATTATAATATTATTTAAATATGTAAATTGGTGTTTTGCTCTTCTACTTTTTCTTTCTCTCTCTCTCGTCATCTGATTGATTTCTACTTTGTGGGTTAAAAGGGCGCTTGTGGGTGGGGAGGTTCTAGAACCTCCTAAGCGCCAATGTTCTTTTCAAATAGAGACAAATGGCGCGGTGTATTAACTCGTATTGCTCCGAGTTCTGGACCATGCCGCCACGCTGCAGCCGCAGATTGCACACAATGCCCAGCACATCGACAAAGATTTCCGGCATCTTGCATAGCTTGTCGAAGGTGACCGGCTCCTCCTGCACAATGCGCTTTATGTAGCGTATGGTGTTGCAGGTAAAGCTACTGTCGCTATCATCGTGATTGATTTGCTCTTGAGTTGTTTCTGATGGATGAGGAATAGGTATAGTTGTAGGTGTCGTCCTCGTGGTGGTGGTGTCATCACTAATCAATGCCTTTGCGGGCATGCTGGTTAGCGAGTAGGCTAGAGATTGCCGTAATTGTCTGACTGCATTCAAAATGGCCGTAAAGCAGCCAGTACGCCCGATCCCAGCCGAGCAGTGAATAACTGGCAGCGGTTGCACCGCATTGAAGATATCCTGCTGATAGATCTCTATGCGTTGCGCCTCCAAATGGGCATTCGGTGTATCCGTGCTCCTCTCATCGTAGCTATCAAACTCCGACTCGCATTTGCCCAAATTGAGAACGTGAAGGCATGTATCCAAAAGTGTGTTAATATCCTTTGGCGAATGATGATCTGGCCAGTCGGGATACCAATAGTGATAGCAGCAAAACTTTTGCAAATAATAACTTGTACTCTGCGGCACATGGATGCAATAGATAAGCACAAACTTGCGAACCGAGTAGCCATTCCTTCGCACAATGCCCACATTCTTCACCAAAAAAAAACTGCTATTTGCTGGCAATGTCTTGGCCAAATCCTCCTCAAGTGTCACCTTAACCGACTCAATGGCAATATGATGCCGATTGTCAAGCACATCCAATCCTCCACCGCCTCCTCGTTCTAGCTCGACATTAACAGCTGTGTCCCTGCTTCCCGACATCCTTAAATGCTGATCAAAGTAGTCTCGGGCAGATGGACTCAACTTGAAGACCTCACACTTGGCGGCCACCGCAAATACTTCATTTAATTCAATGGGAAAGTAAATTGCACATTTCTGGCGATTCGCTTCCGTGAAATTGGTCAGCATAATGATCTTCTGAAAGTATTGCTGGAGCATGTGCGTTTTGTCCATGTGGGGACTGTTGCTGCTGCCGCCGTCTACGCAGCGGCGTATATAGCGTTGAGTATTCTGATAGATCATTAGCCAAAATTCGTAGATGGTATTCGGCAGAGGTCCTTGCGTAGCCACATAGCACTTCGAGACGTAGTCGGGGCCCTGCAAAACGAATAAACAGATGAGAATCTAATTTAAGAGATACAATTATGTGAGAAGTTCTACCTTGATATAATTGGCATTGATGTAGGGAGGCACATCCTCATGGACAGCAAGGGATAAATTGTTTTTTTCCAGCTCCTCCTGCCCCTGCAGACTCTTGAGCTCACTGGACTCACTGATGAGCATCACCCGGGTTTGCTCGTTCGGTAGTATCGTCTTATAGCGATTCTTTGTTTGGGATCCAAAGACCATGGGCTTTTCCTGATGATTGAGCGGCAGATCCCAGAACTCCTTGTGCAATTCTCGAAAGATGCGCTTTTGCTCGGCCTCCTCTAGCTGCATTGCGGGTTGGGCTTGCGACATACGCTTAACCACTGCCTGGTAGGCCGTCAGCAATTCGCTGTCCTCCGAACTGGGAGGATAACTATTTGTGGGCGTGTCCGCCAGACGCTCATTAAGCGGCACCAGAGGCTGCTGCTTGCTGGCTTGATAGCTATGATCGAATACATAGTTCAGGCGGATCAAATCCAACTGATTGAGTGGATTCGATGCACTCTGAAGCATTTGGATGCTGGCCAAGTAGATTTTAAATTCCTCGCTGGTGGTTTGAGGGGAAAGTGGGCGTGTCATGATATTGCGTACGTGCGCTGCGCCCACACATGTGCAGACGGCAGGCTCCAAGGCAGCGGCATTCTCTGGAGGATTACTAGGCTGCAGATCGGATGCGGAGCCAAAGCATACCTGGCCAAAGAATTGCTGATTGACTTTATTGGTGTTGAGGTTCTCGGTGCTGAAGAACTTGCGTTGAGCCTGCGTGGAAGCGGCGCAGCTGCAGACAACCGAGACTTTCGGATGCACCACATCCTGAGTGACCATGCTGCTATTGTGGGTAGCTGTGGTGCTTAGGTCACCACCTCCCAGGATACTGCCCATATTGAGGGTTAAGCTCTGATTAGAGCCACGCCTCTCGAGTAGACCACGCTTGGGAGTGGGCACATTGGACACCGAAGCTGATCCCGAGCCCGAACCCGTGGAATTGGTGCGCATGCCAAGCCTGTGATATTTATCGGCGGTCAGCATCAGAGATGAGTTTAAATCCCCGCAGGACGTTGTGGTATGACCCTTGAGGGTGATGCTGTGATTGGATCCACGCCGCCGAAACAGACCCTGACGACTGCCCTGGCTAGTCAAATGATGGTGCGATTGCTGATGGCTTGGACCCACTGGGAGCTGAGTGGCCTCCAGATTGCAGCTGGACTTGGAATTGAGAATGGAGCCCAAACTGTAGTTGGAGATGCTCAGGCCACTGTTCATCAGATTGCCGCAGGAGCTATGCAAGTTAAGGGTCAAACTGTGATTAGACCCGCGGCGCTGGAGAAGATTCATGGACGAACTGGACACTGTCGAGGACTTGGGTAGGGGCAGGTCCATTGATTTTTGTTTAAAAGGAGATTCTTGCTTCACCATATTCGCCGGGGATGCAGAGTTGGTGTTGGGGTTAGAGGAGGAGGAGGAGGAGAACTCCACTAGGGTCAGGCACTCGGGCAGCGTTTTAAGATTCGTGCTTGACGCATGCAGCAGCTGATGCGGATGCTTGTGGGCACTTCGTGGCGCCAGGTTGGCTCCTAAACCAAATTTGGAACTGCTATCCACACTGCATGCGGATTTCAGTTCCGCAGCACTCCTCTGGGGCGAGTCACTGCTCATCTCAGAAGAGTCTAAGGAGCTTTGCGCCGTTGTGGCCACCTGGTAGGGAATCTGCTTGCGATGATACGTTAGCCAATCCGACGAGTTGTTTAGGGTAAGACCAGGCGATTTGCGCCGCATGGTTCGTCTGGGTGGAGGATTCGAGGAACTGGCTTGCAGGCTGTGGAGGGATGTAGAGAGCAGACCGGAGGCGGCGGGTTGCGGCAAGTGATGCGAGCTACTGCTGGCAGATGGTTCCATATCCTCGCAGCTGCCATGAGATTCGGTTATATTGTGCACCACGATGGACAACTCGGATTCATTGGCTGCCGAGTCCAAGGAGCGGGCCTTTTCTTTGGTGCTTTTAATGGTGGGAGTCTTGGGCTTGGTTAAAGGCGACACCTGATGGGTTGATGCCTTAATCGGTACATCGGTGATGCGTATGGTGAGATTATTCTTGTTCTTCCGATTCTTGCGTCCTTCCTGGAATTGGAGCTGCGGCATGACCAGCACAACCTCTGAGGTGGCCTGGTCCTCCAATGAGGAGGGCACCTCTTCCTGCTGAACTACATGATCGATTTCGGGAAAGCGAAAAAAGTTGCCATTCTTGTAGCCAGCCGAATTGATGATGTTCAACGGGGATCCGGACACATTTAAATTGTTAATGGAGGTCAGCAGTTTTGGTGAATAGCCGGACGTGGCCGTCGATTCATCTTTAAAGAGAATTGTCGGTGAGTTGTGCTCACTCTTTGAGAGAAACAAACTGATGTCCTGGTCGTTTTCGTCTTGGCCTCCCTTTGGTATGGTGTTCTCCTTGTCCTTGCCACGCTCCTCCGTGCTGCTACTACCACTGCCGCTTCCACTACCACTGCCACTGCCACTGCTGCTGGTGCTGGTAATGTGGGGCGAACAGGATCTTCGGTCATAAAGGGAAAAACGCTTGAATCTGCGACTTAATGTGGGTGATTGTGTCGACTGATGGGAATTAGGTGGCGGGGGGTAAGCTATGGTAAATTGTTTGGGTGTATAGGAACGGGCGGATGTCTCCTCGGTATCAACTTCTCCTTTAGGGACTCCCACTCCCCCGCTAATGCCACCACCATCTGTAGTGGGGGATGGAAACTCAAAGGAAGTCTGCATGAATTCCATGGGCGTGAAATAGGGTGTGCTTTTGTTGCTCTCCACATCCTCGCCGCTGTCGACAGTTGGGTAGTCAATTGATGCATTTTCCTTGTTGTTGTTTTTTGACTTGTCCATTATATACACACATCAACACACACATACACACCAGCACCAACACACACACACGCCACTAGAATACAAATGCAGAAGCAAAGGCGCCCGCAGCGCCAATACCCTTGCTTTGCCCTGACCAAATCAATTTGGTTCCTTTCTTTTCACTTAAGCAACATTCCCAAAAATTGATTTTACTTATTTTGGTATCTTTTTTATAAATTCTCTTGTTTAAATTAACATTTAACTATATATTTCTATGAAAAACGAGCATCTTGACGGATTAATGAGTAGCAAACGCAGGTATGAGTAGCAGAGTTGTCATCGTTCATAAGTAAACATTTATGGCCTATTCGCACTAACGAATACTACACATACGGCAATCGGACGTATTCACATGGCATTTCTTAATGTGTAAAAGCTAGACTTTTCGTCCCACCATATATATATAAAATTTTCATTTTGAAAAATTAAATGAATGTGCGAATACGTTTACATCTACTGTGATATTTTAATTTACCCATTACACCTTCAACAGGTTGAGGCGACCCTCCGAGACCCTATAAATTTACTTCACAAAATAAATTTAAACTGAACATTTGCTTTACTAGAATATCATTTTATGTGTTTAGTGTTTTAAAATAATATCGGTTTAGTGTCTTTGATATGACGCTTGGCTCAGTTTTAAAGAAGGACCAAGGACGCAACTGAATTCCATTCCAAAAATCTCTTGGGGGATTCTATTCACTTAACAGAATATTCCAAAATAAACTATAATTTTTAAAAATCACATTCGCATAATTTGCAAGCGCTGCTTCGGCTCGATATTATCATTTTAAAAATGGCAAACCAAAATAAATACAATTAGCAAAATACGCTTTACTTTTTAGGAGGTTGGCAGATCTGACCGTTATCGTCTCAAAATTTTGGAACATAGAATCACTTGAAACATTTAAAACTATACTGAGAAATTTTCATCGATTTTCAATTAGGCTAGGCTAAAGTTAAGTTCTAAGAGATTAGTTGATCGGAATGCATCCATCGACATAGCATTGAGCGATTCTGGGCCAAAAGAGCAGCAGACTCCAGTTGCAAGCGCCTAAACTTGTTAACATCGAGATGAACCAATTCGTTGGTAAGAGGCTTGTCCCTGGAGTTATGAAGTGCCTTGGATCCGATTTGGGGGCTAGATATGGAGCTGCCGCTGCCAAATTGGCGCGCCAAGATGACTTGTAGCCGTTGCTGATGATGGCCAAGGTAGCTAATTGCGTCCGGGAAAATGTGAGGTGAGGCCTTGTTTGTCTGCTCGGATAGTTGAATCTCTGGTGCAGAGGCAACAGTAGTTGCTGGAAATCGTTTCTTCTTTAGTGTCTGCGGTTCTTTAAGTGTTTCTTTCAATGGCTTGGATTTCTGGGTTACTTTGCCAGCAGGAAGGGTAGTGGCAACTGTTGCCAGCTGACTTGTCCCTCCCTTCTTTTGGTTAATAGGCTTGCTCTTTTTGGTCTTACGGCACTTTTTTGTCGCGAGTTTCACTGCTTGATCTTGGCGATATTGTTTGGGATCTACCAAGATTATATGTGGTTTGGGTTGCTCCACATCGAATATGCTGAATCTAGTATCCACCGGCTTCATCCTCTGACTTCGGGTCTTACTTTTAGAATGGACTTGACTTGACTTTGTCGATTTCTTTAAACGAGGTGTTATCTTCACACTGTACTTGGACGGGAGGGGAACACATGTCTCGACGGCTTCGGCATAGCTCATGCTCAGGGCTGAGGAGGATGAGTTGGCCACTGGCGATGGCAAAGATGATTGTACATTTAGCGGCGGCTCTAGCTTAATGTATTCCTGCAGGTATTCCCCCAAAGGTTTACGGCGCACGGGTATAAATTGACAGGTAGGATCAACAGTTCCTGCTGCTCCTCCTCCCCCTCCTCCTCCTCCACCGCCGCAGTTTTCACTCCCAGATGCTCCATCGGCTAGATTGTTCTTTTTGCGTGTGGAGCGTATGGGATTTTTGCGTTTCCCAATCGCTCCCGTCGACTTTGACTTCGGTGCCGCCAGTTTAAGGTGTCCTCGTTGCCCTGCGTCCTGCGTTCATTGGGTTTCAGAGGAGGGGTTACTTAAGTAAAGCATTACGACGACATGACAAGACTTACTTGGTATCAGTTTATTTTTGTTTTTTTTTTTTTTTTTTGGATAGTATAGTCTCTGTTAACTAAGATTTTTCGTTGTTAATATATTTTTGATTTTTCTATCTGTTGTTTCATTCGAAATTTGTAAGTTGTAAGTTGTGGTTTGCATATCGTTTCAAAATTTCCTAGAGCTACTCAATTTCTAGTAGAGCGCTTTCTCTCCTACTGACAACAAAAAAATTCTCAAATTTTCTCATAATTTATCGTTCATGTGTCTGGAGCATTTCAAATAATTCGAATTCGTTTTTCTTTTTTACGTGATATCAAAATGTTTTTCGCTAATTTGCTGCAGCGCAGACTATTCCAAGGGTATGGGTAAGAATAGTAAAAGTTCGAAATCGATTCCTTCGGCATCTCTCCTTTTCTCCATGCAGAAGTCTAATGCCCAAAAGGCACTATACAAGTGACTTCAAACCAGACATATTTTTTTTTGGTGGCGGACTCTGGAAATTGCAGGGCGGAATGAAAGAAGTGGAATATTTCAAATCTGTCAATCAGAGTCTTATGTCCAAGCTCCACGAACACTTGGATAAGTGCAAAAGCGCCGCCTATCTTCAGAATTGGGACGAGTTTAAGAAAACCTTGGATCACCAGGCTCTCTATAATAGCTCGTGCATGAATAAGCACAAAAATGTTATGGAAGAGGCTTTCTTTATGACTGAGGTAGGTGTAAGCATAAACATTTTTCAACATTTTTGTAACGCTTTTTTTTCGTATAGACTGCCGATTGTATTAAAGCAATGCAGGATAGAGCTCATAAGGAACGTTTATCAGTCGCTGCTAAGGGCACTGAGAATGGAAAAGATTCTGAAAGCGGCTCTACATCCTAAGCATTTCTTTTTCGTTATTGTTAATTTCAAATATAAAATTGTTAGTTCGGGCTAAAAAAGAAACCGTTTTATTTTCTCTAAGCGATTTGGCAACTCTATTTTTAAATGTCAGCTGGGTGAATGAATTTACGCTAGCTGTTGAAATCGAAATTGGTCGTTGCGCATAAGTCACAGCTTTATATTTATCTAAATAAATACTATATAAATTGGTATAAAAAAGGCATACACAACACAATGTTCTTATTGCGTCGTCTGAACTGGCAGTTATATCCCAAGCAATTTCAGTAAGTTTCATCAAAATTGCATAAGACAGATAAGATTCTAAAAATATAATTCTTTTTCTAGATTTTCGAAAATGTCACAGATTGGTGAACTCGGTAGTGGAGCCGGCAAAGGTGGTGGCGGCGGCGGAAGTATTCGAGAAGCTGGCGGCTCCTTCGGCAAAATGGAGGCTGCTCGAGAAGAGGAGTTCTTCTACAAACAGGTGAGTTACTCGAAAATGTTTTTAAAATTCATAATATAAACTTAAAATTTTAACATAGCAAAAAGAACAGCTGAAAAATCTGAAAACCAAAACGGATCAGAAGACTCCCGAGTCGGCAAAGAAGTGAAAATACTTTCGACCATAACTATTTCTTATTGCAATTATTAATATTTATTGATATCCGGAGGGTTTAACCTAATGGAATCGTCTTGATAATAATCGTGTTTATATTTGACCGACTTCCTGAAAAACAAAACAGCAACGTTCTCGTATGCTTAATATGAAGGACTCTAAAAGAAGAACCCCAGTTATTATTTCAATAACCATACACTTACTGATCTATTTTTAAAGTCACATTTTTTGAATAAACCACGTTCAAATAACGTTTTGTCTTGCTTTTATGTGAATACCAATCAGCTGATAGAGTGTGAACCTAGGATCAGTTGTTTACGAATTTCAGTGGGGATAAAACGGTATAACTGATAAGAGAGCGATCTGTAAGCGCTGCGCATAGCAAATTGTGATAAGAAACAGTTCTTACCAGTTTGGACAAGTACGAGCAGCGGATTAATCCCAAAATGGCATCCACCATACAAAATACTGTAAAAGTGGCTTTGCGAAAACGCATGAAGGAGGTCATTAAAGGAATTTCCCAAGAGGCCATTGCTGAGCAATCTCGGGCCGTGACTTTAAAGGTACGCTCAAGAGATTGCCATGTGAGGAACATTTCTTACATTGACTCAATCGTTTTAGGTCCTTGAAAGCGAGGCTTTCCGACAGGCTCAACGTGTTAGCATTTATTTGAGCACTACGGGTGAACTGGACACCACCGCATTACTGGATGAAATGTTTCGTTTGGAGAAAATGGTTTTTGTACCCACCTACCAGGGTCAGACTATGAAAATGGTTCGACTACGAGGCATGGAAGACTTTCAAAATTTGCCACTGACCAAGTGGCACATTAAACAGCCCGATTTCAAGGAACCCCGTGAAGATTGTATGACTAATGGCCATGGCATTGATCTATTTCTAATGCCCGGCGTCGCATTTACCCGACAAGGAGCTCGCATGGGTCATGGCATGGGCTATTATGATAAATTCCTGCGTCGTCATGCGGAGAAATATCCTAACAAGAAGTCAGTTCTTATGGCTCTGGCATTAAATGAGCAGATTGTAGACCCCGATGAAGTACCCATGGAATCTCATGACGTTCGTTTAAACTTTGTTGTTACAGAGAAATGATTAAAAATGAGGCAGCATCTATTATAGAGAGACTAAAATACATATACAAAATTGCATAATTGAATACAAAACAGATCTGAATCTTTGTACAGAATGATTGGCCTTAATTCTGGAGCTGCCAAACAAGCTTTAGTTTAAAGTCAAGACGGAAAGGTACAATAAGATGATATTGTATCCTTGGCTTAAAATATTAATTGCCTAAAATCCGGCACTCCATTATAATGTAGTCTTATTTGCATGTTTTATATTCCTAACGTAAATACGGAGGTCTTGAGCGAAGACCACGACCACGGGATCTTCCCAAATAGTGCGGCGAGGAGTAATGCGAGTCGCTGCTGCTGAAATGTGATTCTGGATTGCTGGAACGATATGATGATCCTGGGCCGGACTCGGACCATCCAGAGGGCGAGCCTATACGCATTAGTTTCTTTTGTCTGAAAGCAAAACCAAACGAATGATGTAGAAATTGTCATTTCAATTGTCAATTTTATCTCACCTAAAGGCAGCCGCTGCCGAAATACGTGAACCGCGATTACGTCCCACTCGGGAACCTCTCAGCATTGAAGGTATTTTATTATAGCCAGTGGGTCCGGTGGGTTGGGCGCCACAAGTCTCCAAAGCGAGAAAATCGTCGACGTGGAGGGAAGGTGGACGCGAAGTATTTGGAGGACGGGAACGAAAGAGATCGCCACGCGATGGAGGAGGCCGAGCAAATCCCCGTCCTCGCACAGCAGACACAAACATCTTTTTCTCTGGCCGTCCAGTGGTGGGTTCCACCTCAACACGACGAGTACGGAAACAAGGAGCTGTAGGTGTCATCTCCCGGTTGGACTGTGGCGATCCGGATAGATGCAGGACACGCTTGCAATCGCCTGTGAGATTCAAGTCGGGATTCAGACACACATTGGCCAAATCGGTGAGATCGCAGGCAATACGTTCGTACAGAGGTTCATTCATGTCCTCAATAACCTCAATGGGTAAGGGCTCTAGCCAATAACGTGCGGTTAATTGTACATTTTCGGCTGTGGCACAGAAGCGAGTGAATATGGGTCTTGCCTCATATTGGGTGACAATGCCCTCGGCTTGTGGTAAGAAGGGTTCAACATTAAGCGACGCTCCTCCCGCGGGCACAGCTCCTCCTGCAGTAGGGTTTGTCTCAGCACCTGATTCCAACTCGCTGGTTACCTCAACGGCACTGTGTGCTGCATCCTGTTTGGAAGCCTGCAGTACGATAAGTTGTTTAAGATCACGCAAAGCTGCCTCATTGGCCACAGCCTTGTGCTTCTCCAAAACACTGAGAATACGGGTAAGAACTGGCGGCTTATCCAGCTCAATGTCCTGAAACTCAACCAATTGAGCAAGTTCATTAGCTCCCAACTTCAGAGTACGCTGTGGCATGGCTGTCAGAGGAGTCGGCGGAGGCTCAATTTGGGTCAAAGAGCGCAATAGTAGAATTAAGGATTCAATATTGGCATTGTATTCCACTGTTTCATTATGCAAGATAACACGCTCCATCCATGCCTGAAGCTCTGTGATCTTCTGTTTCAGCAACTGGGCCAAGTGATAAAATGTGAAACTGGAAACGGGAAAATATATTAATAAATATCAAATAAATTGTGAATGAAAGGAATAAACTTACTCATGTTCGGTTAGAATGACCAAATTGCGCACAGCTAGGATGGAGATGCCATGGGTAACCTCCACACTTGTCAAATTACTAAATACCGCATCTATAACCCGAGGAATTAACTCCTTGGGCGGCAAAGCAGCAGCCAGATTCAGAGCTGGTTGGGCCAGAGATTTATGTGAAATTAGCGAAATTCCTGAATCCAGAAAACTATCTAATATACGATGCACTGCCTCTTGGCAATTTGAGACCACCTCGTTGAACTCATTGAGGGCCAGCAGCGATTGAAATAGTTCCCAAAACTTGCCCGATAATATTGAGAGCATGGAACTCTTCAACGGAGCAAAGGCACAGAGTCTCGTGGAGAAGCGGAGAAGACGCTCCAAATTTGTAGTCGGTATGCAATTGGAGCCATGATATTCATTGCACAGCAATTCCGTAATTGTCTTCGCTATCAGCAGAGTCATATTGGGGGCCAGATCCGACAATTGCATGCAGACCCTCTGCAGCAATTCCGAAAGCTGGGGGAAACTCGAAGGGGCCAGGGCCTCGACAAGCTTGGCGATTTGTCCACTTTGTGGATGCAAATGGGCAGACCAAAGCTTACGCTCGGTTATTAAGCGCTGCTTGTGCTGCTGCTGCAATTGGTCACACAATGGCTGCGGCATGGGCAATGGCAAAGGCAACAACTCGGCTAGAAGCTTAAGGCCTGCGAAAAAAGGAGAATCTATTAATGTTGGTGCCCAATTTAGAATCATTGTCGTCACTCACCTGGAATAAAATTGGCTGGTCCATCGATGTTCTTCAACACCTCACGTATCATTAGAGTCCAGAGGGACTTGTGCAAGGATTCCTCGTCCTGCTCATTGGGTTGGGTATAGGCCAATAGAGTCTGGACCATTTCCAGTTTGCATTGTTCCACCTCGGCCCCAGCTTGACACCGGGTGGGATAGTAGTAGAGCAGAAAATAAACCTTCACCAGATGATCAATTGCAGTCAGATCCTTATAGGTGCCATCACGACATAGTATGGCATAGGAGAGCAGCTCGCGTAATATACGCAGAGTGGGCAGCATAATCTGACAGCAGTGAACACCCTGGATTGTCATCAGAGCCGGAGCATGCATGCCAGGCTGCTCGAAATACGTGCAGAGACGCTCAAGAATTTGGATCATCAGTTGGACACCATCCGCCGCATATAGTTGAAGAGAAACAAAGCGATGTTTCAGCTCCTCCGTAGTGGCATGACTGCTGCTGGCCTTAACGGGCACCTTGCTGATGGAGAGAAAACGTAAGATGCGCAGGGCCATGATCAAATCTCCCGGGAATGTGGTCAAATAATCCAGAGAGCGTCCAATCACCTCCACCAAAGGCATTATGTCATCGTAGACAAACACATTGATGGCTTCCAGCGGTTTCATGTACACATACATTTCCTGTAACACAGCCGATACGGAGGGCTCAAATGTTTCATGATTTTTGGCCAACTCCAAGATGACTCCACCGTGTTCGATGAGGTAATCCAATTGCTCACAATAGCGCACGCAGGCATCGACCATGTCCACAGCATAACTCAGCACAGGACTCTTGTATTTGGTGCCAGGAGAGCTGAGCTGTCGTTGGGTCTGCAGACGTTGCTCTTTTTTAATTAGATCCATAAAAATCTTCAGATTGTTATTTAGACCCAACACTTCCACGGTGTGTTGGCGTCCGGCTGGGTCGCAGGTCTGGGAGTAAATGGAATGCATGTGGGTGGCCAGCTTGATGGGATCGTACTCAGATGAAGTGGAGGCAAAGACAATGGCATCTAAGTGATAGCGTGTCTGCACTTTGTAGGCCAGCTCAATGCCCAGGCGGGCCAAACGAGGCGAAACAGGACGCATAATGGGTTGCATCTGCAATTGGACGGGAGCAGGAGCTGCAAGAGGCTGCACTTGGGCAGCTGGAGGCGCACTAATAACTTCTCCAGGCTCTTCTTTCAGTGTGGCCATGGGAACATCTGTTATATCAGCCCCTTCATTTTCCTTCTTCTCGTCCTTGTCAGCTTCAGCTATCGCCTCTTTGGATGAGTCTTTCTCCTCTTCAGGCTTGACTTCCACTTCTTGCTTCAATTGCTGATTTTCCTCCTTTTCTTCCTTTACCTCTTTTTTAATCTCCTCCATTGGCTTTATTTCAGTTGGCACTTCATCTAATCCCAGCAAAATGGACACTATCAGTTGAGTTACCTCGAACGCATTGTCCACAAAGTAATCTATGCCGACGTGAGATTTTAGCAGAGTGTGCATCATATCCAAGGTACACAAGAATGTCGTAGGTGGCAGATCCTTGGAATTGCTAAGCATCACCAATAGAGATTCAGCCAGAGAATGCTGAATAAAATAGGATTGCAAAGCATTCCCAAAACTACGCTGAGCGGCGGGATCGGTGATCACCTCGAATTTCTTCGACACAGGAAGAAAACGGCGGGGTTGTAGGAAACTCAACTGACTGGCCGTTAAGGCGTCCATAACCATCTCGAAGGCATACTCAATCTTCTGACAGATGTCTGCTCGTGCCTTCAAGTCCTCTTCCCTCTCTCCTTCCACAAAGAGTTGGCGGCATCCATCATGCACCGTCTCCAGAGCCTCATAGAGATGTAGCTTCTTGATGATGGCCTGCAGGGCATACTTCGTTCTGGTAAGCTTGGCTGTTTTAATGGACTCAACTATCATCTGATATCCATTGGTTTTTGAGTCAAGGAAGTGCCGGATGCCCAGTCTGGTGTCCAGCATGGAATAGACAGCCTTGAGTAACTGCAATTTAATGGATAAAGCCATATATGGCTCCTGGTAGAGACTGAAGACAGCCTCGAACGGATCGAATTTGTGCTCTTTAATGAGGTAACGGACCAGCTCCTCATTGCTGCCCAGAAGCTCTGTCATCCTAGCTCCCAGCTTGATGTGACGTATCTTAAATGCTGGCTGTGGCTGCTGGCAAGCTGCCTGGAAACTTAAAGCAATCTGCAATATGTTGGCCGCCTGGCGTAAATGCTGATCATCATTCTTAAAGAACTGATGGAGCACAAATTGTCTTCGTTTATAATGCTGGGATAAATAGCCCAATTGATTATTTAACTGCTCGCCCAGATACACAAATTGTTCTCTCTCGTCCACGCTGACAGGTCCGTGCTCCTCATTAAAGGCCGCAACATGCTCGCAGCGGGTCTGCACCGAAAGCTTTTTGAAGAGCAGACGCAATGTCTCCAGCTCCTTACTGAAGTGAGCGGACAAATCACCTTGATAGACCATCAAGGGTCGCTGCCACGGTTCGAAGGCGTCAATGGCAGGCGGAGCAGCAGCAGCTGCGACCTCCAGTTCTCGCTCATATTCTGCTGCCGCCGCAGCATCGACACCATCGTCCTCTGGCTCATCGTCATCTCCCATGATCTCGTCGTCACTCAGAATGGGCTCGAATTGCTCTTGCGGAGTTCCGGATCTTTCCTCATCATCACGTTCGCGATGCAACGACTCGGAAGAGTGCCTGTAGCCATGGGAAGATGAAATCTTGTAGTGGGAACGCGAATCGTCATCATCGAAGTCCATGGTATCGGGAGATCGTGGACGTGCGGGTGAATCTATAGAGGCTGGCGGAGTGCGTGGCCATTTGTGCTCATCGGCATCGGAGCGAGAGCGCTCCGAGCGCTTGCGACGTGATCGATGAGTCGAGTACTCAGGTGAACGTGACCAATCACGTGGCGGCTTCTCCCTAGGGCTGCAAAAAAAAAACTGAATGAACGACAAAATAATATATAATATATATAATTTTTTTTCTTACCATCTGAGATACTCCCTGTCATTGCTCTCCGAATGGGTGTGGGTACGCATCGGCGGTGGTGGCGGAGAACGATCCGTGGAGCGGGTGGAACGGCGCAGGCGACGTAAGTCTCGCTGTTGTTGCTGCTGCTCCTCTTCGGTGTGTTGGTGGTAATGATCGCGCGTTAGACTATAATCTAAATCCTCATGCTCGTAGTCACTGACATTTGCCTTGTGACTCGCTGCAATCAATTGTTCGCCTGGTATCGGCTCAGGCCATCCCTCGTCTTTCAGAACCTCCTCCTGCATTAACTCTTGGCACAATTCAGCCCTAGCTGGCTCGCACTGCATTGTGGGACTGGCTATCGGTTCCGTTACAGAATTGGTTAGAATGCCATAGACAGCCAGAGTTATGGTGCTATACCATCCCCGCAAAACCAATCCATCTGTAGGAATCTTTTCTTGCGAGCAGTCCAGGTGTATGCAATCATTTTGATTATAGCGCAATATTCCCAAATTCTCAAATGCCGATGCTCCCGGCATGCCCAAGTCATTCACAAAGAACTCCAGATCGAATTTTGAAGGATTTGTTGCTCCCAGACGAACACCACCAGGAAAATCCGCCTGCACGCGCGCACCTAAGGGTATAATTCTCACCTGGGTGATAAACACTGGCTTTGGAAACTGAACCAAGTCTAAATTAATGTCCTAAACAGAAAATGCAAATTATGTGGGAGTGTCAATGATTATTTTCATTCAATTGAAAATAAATATACTCACGCTGACTTCTTCATGGGAGAACGTATCAAAGAACAGCAACTCGGCTCCATCGTCGGCTTCAGTCATCTTTATTAACAGGTAATTAAATTGTTATAAAATTGTATTAAAAATTTCGGCGTCGGCAAAATCTATTCATTCCTGTTGTAGAGGTGGGAAGCCAATCGATAAACTATCGATATTGTCGATAGAAGATACATCGATACTTCTTAGTAATGCGCGATTCTTTAACAGTAGTTGTGACAAAAAAATATTTGCGATACGGTAAGGATTGTCTAAATTAATTTATACACCTTTGTTGTTCAGTACTTATTTAACAAAATGTAATGGGAGATTTTTTTAATCTGCATCGCTCCATTGCTTATCAATATCCTTACAGCAGCCATCTAATTCACCAAATTTAAGGAATAACGTTCAGTCACATTAGTGACCAGTCACTGTCACAAACGAAATCACTACTTTCCTTATTTTAAACGGTCACACTTAAAGTCTGCCGGTGGCGCCAAGGCCACATTATTCTTGGCAAATAAGTCTTCTACGTTGAAAAGAAAAGTCGTGTAAGTTTAGCGATCCCGACATAAAATAAAATATAAGTAATGTTGTTTATATTTAAACGAAATGCATACATACACATACACCTAAACTGTCAGGTGACAGTTAATTGACATTTTAAGTCTTTTGTTTGGCCTTCATTTTCACTTTCCTTTGTTTTTTTTTATAACGGCATCTTTTTTGATTCCTGCAACTCATCGTGTTTTTCCGTTTTTCATTTATGTGTATGCTATATCTATATATATATATGTAAAACTAATTGCCTGTTTTATTTATCTTGCAGAATACCCAGTTGAAAAACAATCAAAATGTTCGTTGTACGTCGCAGTGTTGCCCGTCTGTACCCCAGTGGAGTCCAGTAAGTTGCGCATTTGTTACTAATTAACATAAATTTATTATTTATTTTCTTATTACAAAATCATTATGTATGCCCCTCTAATTGCCGCGTTTTCCTTTAGGTGCGATAAGATAAACAATAATTCGATTCCCACACTTTTTTTTGACCCGCCCAAAATAAGCTTACATTTTGGTTGCGTAATCAGTGAGAAAAATTTGTAACAAATACTCCATCAATATTCTCTTGCAGATTGGCTAAAATGAGCAACAGCCAGATTGGCGATTTGGGCAGTGGAGCTGGTAAGGGAGGCGGCGGCGGTGGATCAATTCGCGAAGCCGGCGGAGCCTTCGGCAAGCTTGAGGCTGCCCGCGAGGAGGAATACTTCTACAACAAGGTAAATACGCAAAGTCTAATTGAAAATTTATTTATTTACACACTGATTGTTAGTAACATGGCCTGCCATTGAGCAGTTCTTGTACCCCGCATTTCTGTATGCGATAGTTAATCTCCTTGTAGTCCAATCCCCCTGATCCAAAGGCCTTCTGCAAGCGATTGGACAAAGCCCAAATCTCTTCTTTGCCCTCGTGATTTCTCACGATTTTCAAGCCACTTGTGAATTGTAGGTTTCTTTCATCCTCTATAAGCATCACCAGATTCTGGTGCGTATAGGGTGTTCTTGTGTTCCAGGCCAATATGCTGGCTGGGCTGACGAGACCGCAAAGAAGCATTCCCGTTTCACTCATAGCAGCAGCCACACACTGACTTCCCCGCTTGCCCAAGACAATAAATTGATCCAAGGCAGCACTGACATCATTCAGTTTCCAATTGCTTGCATTGTTGACCACATCCAGGGGAATGGCCATTTGCCAGTCACCCGACAGTGAATGAAAATACATCATTCGCTGCTTTACCCCAAGGGCATGAGGCGTCAGGGTGATAGACACAGTGCCATCCCATAATTGAAAACTTTCGCCGGCTATGGTGAATGTACCAAAGTCCGGATGTGGATAGGTAAACTTGTTCTCAATGCGCCACGACTGCTGAGCAGCCACATCGTAGACCACAATGCCATCTCCAATCGAGTCAGCCATATACACAAATCCCACATCGCAATTATGGGAATCCAGCTCTATGGTGGGCGTAACAAAGCGACTCACATTCACCTTGTACAAACGCTCTGGCATTCGGTAGTGATGGACAACCTGACCACTCTCCAAATCAATGGCATACAATTGAGGTGGACAATAGTGCACAAAGTCGATCTCGCCGCTGTCCAATATCCACATGCGTCCACACTCATCGATCTGTGTGCGATAGACAGAAGTGAGCCCATTACAGTCGGCTCCATGGGATTTGTGCCACTCGTAGCTGGGATACGCCTGCAGCAGAGTGCCATTGGGACGACGTTCATTTGTCACGTAGGCCAGAGAGTAGGGCACGCCCTTGGCAAAACGTGGAATGGTTACAAAAATTGATGGTGTGGGATCTCCATCTGCACGAGAAGAATTTTCAAATTAACACAATTCGCATATCCAAAGGAGCTGCTTACGTTTGTAGTAGACATCCACATCGATCGGTATCACACTATTCGGATCGTAAAGACCTTGAGCCAATGCACGTTCTCTTTCACCTGCCGAGGGAAAGGCCAATTCTAAATTTCGCGCCTCAAACACACTCTCCAAGGCCTTGTTGGGCTCCACATCGTATTGCTGGCCAATTGTCAACGTCGCCACACTTAGAGCCAGCCACAATATTGCATTCGCGTAATCCATTTCGTGCTAAATCCTTTCACTTTCCTTCCTCCTCCAAGTTGTTAGGCGTGGCCTGGTTGGTGTGTGTGCTCCACTTTAAGTCGGAATCGAGACTAAGCCTGCGTGGCCACTAGCTGGCCCATGTCTTTCTACAACAAATCTCTGTCAGGCTAATCGTTTCCAGCTTGTTTGTAACTGGTTTAATTGCACATAAACTTTTTGTGCATTGAAAACGAGTTGTGCTCTAGTGTTGACTAATTATGCACACCAACACCAACAACAACAACAACAACAAACACAGCAAAGAAACGGATAAATAAGCAACACACACACGGAGCCGGAGCCTGTTCCGTGACGTCTAATTAGTTCGTTGGCCTATTAAGTGCGATCAATCAGGGCAAAGCCATTAGATATACATTGTTTCTTTTTTTTCTTTTCGTTTTTCTGGCTGCCGCGATCCAGTTTTTGGATACTTGCACGTGGTGGGGATCAGTACTGAGAAAATATAGCTATACCCTCGCAATAAATCACTTGGATACAGTTGACAATATCATAAAGTTGTTACTAACGTTTCAATCAATATCGAAATTAATTACTGATATTGATCAGAGTTTCTGTATATAGATGGGCAAATAAGTTGTTGGATTTTTGTAATTGAAATTTCTTAACTTAGAAGAGCCAAAAGAGGCTTCATGATGATTATTCTCCTCAAAGGCATCTTATGTTAAAAAAAAAAACTCATCGAGTTTTCGGTCGTTATCGGCATAATTGTTTGGGTAGTGTATAGAAATGGTCGTCATGGTCCGGAACTTAACCCTGGCCTCTCTGGTCCATAATCATTGCTTAGTGATAACACTTGACGACGACTGTGAACTTTGCGTCAAGAAAAATAATTCCATGAAAATATTGAGTAACCAAAAGTGAGAGTAAGTTGAGATTGGGCACAAAGAATGGCAAATAATCAAGTTAGGTAGGACGAGAGGGTCCAGATTTTCGTTGACTCGATAAACTTGTAATCTTATTCATGTTTTGGATTAAGATGTTGAGGGAAAACGTGTTTTAATAAATGTTTGTAAGGAAAAAATACATTCAGCGACATGTAAACCGCGATCTTTTGCCTCTGGGGGCACGGCCCTAAATCTTATTGAGATTCTGTACCAATATCTGCGATTATTCTGCCTTACATAATGGTTTGATTAGAAATGCAAAGTTAATCTAAGAGAATACCAGCCGATTGGTTAGATCGTCATCGCTGGCAAAGAATACGCCACTTTGAACATCGTCCAGGGATCGTCTCAGTATGCGGAAATTAACCTCGTTGGCATTAAGAGTGCCAGCTGCGATTTTCTGTAAATGCAATGAAAAGAGAAATATTAAAATACTCTCACTAGGAAGTTGTTACGCCAAGATTTACCTGAAAGCGATTGGAAAGCAGCCAGAGTTCATCTTGACCAGCACGATTGCGTACAACTTTCATGCCGCTGACAAACTGCAATTCATTGGCATTGGCTGGAAGAGTGCCAAAATTACGGGTGGAATAGGGAGTGTTGACATTCCAAGCGAAAAGCTTGATGGGATTAAAGGTGACGCAATACATGTTGTTCCTGCTATCTATGGCAGATGCAGCACACTCACTCTTCCGCCTACCAATGAGAGTGAACTGATCCGCTTGAGCCTCGACGCCATTGGCCCAGTTCTCTCGATTATTGAGCACACTCAAGGGTACCGAATACTCACTCACACTGGCCAGTGGATGGAAATAGAGATTGCGTCTGTCATGGTTGACGGCAAACATGCCATCCATGAGGATGAAACTTTCTCCAGCAATTGTGTGATGGCCATAGTCCGGATCGGGATACATGAAACGATTCTCGGCACGCCAAGATTGCTGGGCCTGATGATCGTAAATGACCAGGCCATGATAGCTAACATCGGCTATGTAGATCATGGTGCGAGCACAATTACCACGCGGCGGAGGATCCTGTACCAAAACACTGGGAGTAATGAAGAGAGAGCCGCGTGGAATGTAGGTCTCATTGGGGAAACGATAGCGATGCAACAGACTGTCCGTATTCAGCTCGAAGAGCAAGAGTTGAGGCGGACAATGCTGTACACCGCCAACCAGGCCCGAATCAATGACCCACATTTGATTGCATTCGGTGATCTGTGTGGAAGAGTGGATTAAAGTTTCACTTTATCTCATCTATATTGAAATATTCGTTGTCCATTCAACTTACCGCCACTCGAAAGGCGGATGTTATTTGATCGCAATTCTCTCCGTTTCCATTGTGCCAGGAATAACTGGGATATGGCTGCAATACTGGACCATTGCGTCCCACCTCTTGGGAAACGGTGGCCAGCGTATACGGTATGCCAGTGACAAATCTGGGTATTGTAGTAAAGATTCGCACTTTCCCATTGGCCGCATAATGAGCCTGCACATCAATGGGTGTTCCATTTTCGGGCACCAGATTACCAGCTGCCTCGGCATTAGCCCGATCCTGGGCTGTGGGAAAACCGTATTCCAGTTGACGCCATTGAGTCAATGTCTCCACCTCGCGAACGGGACGCAGCGGTGGCCTTGGCACGGCCATTGGTGGGCCATTCTTATAAGAAGCACCCTCAGCATGGCCAATCAGCAGCAGCAGCGGCAGCAATGAGCCGATAACAAATTTCAGCGCTGGACTGGAATGATGCTCCATCTCTGGGTATAGATGATTGTTAAATGTTCAAAGTAGATTTTGTGAATGAGGTTTATCAGCGGGAAGACCGACTTTGAATACTTTTGCGGAGCTGATAAACACACACACAAATTTGTGAGCTTCTTGTCTAGTTTATTGGTGTTTTTTTTTTTTTATTGACTATTCATTAGAATAATAATAATTTTGTTTTTGTTTTTTTGTTTTGTTTGCTTTTACTACTAATACCATTTGATATTTGGTCAGTTGTTCTGATAATAATCTTGACCTCAATTTAACTTTAGTTTAGTATATGCATATGGAATGAATCACACTTTCTTTTTGCACCTTTCTGACTTGGCCGAATCGTTGCGTTGCCCTGCTTTAAGTTTTAACGAAACGCAACTTGACACAACAGAGACGCTGTCAACTATCAACTGAGCCCTGAGCCCTCACTCTCTACACTCGAAACGCGACGACGTCGTGACTACGCACAGAATCAGGTTCCTCCAGCCAGCCAGCAACGTTTTTCCCCAAAGCCTTTTCACTTGCTCTGCGCTGCTTTGTTGTTCAATATTTATGTTTTGCCTAAAGGCTAATTTGCATTTCGCCTTTGAAAAGAAGAAGATTCTCACATGTGCGTGCTAAAGAAAAGAAAAAATAAAACAAATCTAACTATTTGTATATTCAACACTTGTGATACTTGGGAATTTTTTGCAATGCCTTTTATAGCTGAAAAAAGGAACGTAGCGTAAGACCAGAACGTCAGAAGTGGGTGACAATAATCGTATATGGCTTGAGTTTACCTAATATATAATTAACTTTTAATGAACTTACTACTGCTACTCCAATCTTTACTTATCTGTGTCATTACGTTTTACAGCAAAGGGAGCAACTCGATCGCTTGAAGAACGACCAGATCCATCAGGCTGAATTCCATCATCAGCAGATTAAGGAGCACGAGGAGGCCATTCAGCGTCACAAGAACTTCTTGGAGAATCTGCACAAGTAAACTTCGAATGCATTCAACTGAATTCACACAACACTTAAGATACATTCACTTACAAATGCATTTGCAAAGTTTGCTACAAGAAAACTCACAATTGTTTACTTTGACGTCGTCCAGTTTGTATCCCTCCCCCCCCACTTTAACTCACAACAAACTTGTTCATTGTGTTTTCTAAACTGAATATACATGAATAAAATATTCTACTAAAGTGCTTTAATTAAACATTAATCTTTATTAATAGGCGGGATGGACTAGCAAGTAAGCATATAATTCCAGCATTTCAATGCTTCACGTGTCTCTCTCCCAACTGGTTATAAATACAACAAAATCTCTAAAAAAAAAAACAACCTATAAAATACGAAGAAGAGAGAAAGCAGGAGTCGCCAACAGCATACCCTGTTTCCAGTATTCAGATGGCCCAGCCCAATTAAAGGATGTTGCAGCAGATAGACACAAAAGAGAATCGTCTCTACAGCTTACTACGAGCTCAATTGAAAATAGTAATGATTTTTATTTTTTAAGAAAGAGTAGAACCTGCGGAGCAAAGAAGATTGTAAGAACCCAAGCCGAAAAGGTTCATAGCTTACGCGAGTCTATATAACTATTGAAAAGTTTGCAGGTGCAAAAATTAAGCAAATTATAACTAGCATAAGCAAATCTTTGGCACACAAACTGTAATAGGTCTCAGGTGCTAAATATATTATTCAAGGGTATTTCACATTTCGCACAAAACTCTTAAGTAACATTGCCAAAAAAAGAAAACACGCAAAATATGGACAAGTAATAAGTATTAAGAGTCATTCTAATTACTAAACAAATTGGCTGTGATTTTTTTTTCAGCTTATCTTTAAAACGAGTACCGCAAATAATTATTAAATTTCGTCATATTCTCTATAAAGAAACAAGCCATTAAATATATTTAAACTTAGTCATCACACAAACATATATTCATGCCCAATTCTGAATTTAGGAGACTAGCTTGAGAGACTGAAAGACTAGGGTATTTAAAAGTCTAAGTTAACTGAAAGATTTAAAATGGTTTTATTAAGAAAAAGAAAAAAACGTTTTATTATTGATTATATTAATTACATATATTTGACAAACAAATATTGAAAACACATTCCAAACTTAGCTTATTAGGGGGGCGTTTCCTCGATGCGGGCATTTCCAAGATGACAGGTCAAAGAAGCTAACTTCAGATATACGAATAACAAATTTGGTTTATTGGTTTTCTTTATCTCAACAAAAATTTTAATTTACTACAAAGTAAACTTTTTTCTAATAATTTAGAATTTCTACAGTTTGCCCACAAATATAAAATAAATGGCTTTTGTGTTTTTGTTTTTTTTTTTTTTAGCGCTACTTTTATATTTGTTTACCCATTTGCATTAATTTTACGCTTTAAGTGTAATTTTAATTTACTGCCAGAAAGATAAATTGCAAGTGGAAAAACAAATAAGTAAATAAATGCTGAACTTTGTATCTCAATTACAAGCCATTGCAATTAAATAAATTTAAAAAGTGTAAGCCAAAGAGATAGAGAGAGATTCTAACTTTGTTTCCAAACTGTTGCGAGATCCGAAGGAAAGTCCTTTCAAAGAGTCCATGTTTATAAGGATGTGGACTTGGGACTTGGCATAGTCAAACATGCTTCCCAAAGAAGGCTTAGAAGCTTAACAAAACATTTTCGAAAGAGCTTTGTGAGAAAGATTATGGACATTTATAATCTGCATAATAAATAAATTTAATTTTGCAATGCAATTTTTCTGGGTGTAAAAAGTCAAGCATTAAGAAAGGAATAATTAAAAAACAATTTATACTTTATTTTAATGTGTCTATTAAAAATTAGATTCGTTTGCATTTACTTTGAGAGACATGTACGTAAATTGAATGATATATTCCTACAGTCTGATAATTAAAAACTCAATATGGGAATATCGATACTAAAAACTTGTTAAATTAAATGCTTTAAATGAAATAAATGTTTCAAAAAACAAGTAAAGGTTGTAGAAAACTACATATACGTCGTACGTTCTTTCAGAGACTCTGAGGTTCTTAATTTTTGAAAAAATTATAACACAGTTCAACAAAGTTTACAAAATTGCAGAAATTTGTAGGACTAAGAAGACCTATAGAGAAAAATATTTATGTTGTATCCATGTGAAAATAAAATTTTCAAAATCGAGAGGTGAAAGTTACGGATTTTTTTTGACCAAAACATGAAATTGGGCTATAATTTTGATACAGCAAATGGCTGCTTTTTTTTTCTTTGTTTTTACTTCTTTTTAAGAAATCGTTATTCAATCGTTAATTTTAAGTGAACAAGTTGTCGTACATCATAATTCAAATATTGAGCTACTCATTTTTCAAGATTTTCAAGAAATATGTCATTTGGGAAAAATTTTCAGCCAATTTGTTTTTTTTTTTTGTTTTAAAGTGTAACTTGAAATAAATTTGAGACATTTCGCACAGTCTACTATCGTTTTTTTGCAAAGTGTTATAAATAATATAATTTTAAAGCTTTTATTAAATAAATTTCTTATTGTCATTCAAAAGTATTATTTTTTTAATTTGGTTTCGAGCAATTAAATTCTTTAATGTTATTGGGACTATCGACTGTTTGGACTATCGATAGCGTTCCACCTCTGATTTATGTATTTACTAATTCTAAAATTCCAATGAAAGAAAAAGCAAGGCTAAAGTCCTCAAACAAAGTTTTAAGACTCAAGCGTAACTGGTTCTTGGTTGATTCGGCAATCTTGGCACTGGAGAATCATAGTAGAATGGCTTTGCCGGTGGTGGGGGATTCCGAAATAGGCTGCCACCAGGTCCACTGTGCCGAGATGCTGCCGACTGGCCGAAAAGCGTCACTAGAAGACCAAAAAGTGCCAGTAATTTCATGATGTAGATTTGATTAGTAGTTGCTTACTGATTGAATCTCTACTCAAGCTTCAGCATTTTATAGGTCCCTCTACCTGGTAAGGTGTTTCCCCAAGGGGACTATTGTTGTCGTATTTAAAAAAAATCACCGCTTATAGCTCTCAGCTTATCATTTATTGCTCCCTTTACACAAAGTGACAAAATTTGTTAAGTGCAAACCAACAAACTCTTTGAATGTTTGCCCATTTTCATTTGATATTTCAAAAGACGGCCAAATATATATTGACTTTCTTTAAAGAGTAACAAAATAAGAGGTACTTGATTTTGTAAAACAGCTAAAAAACGAACAAAAACGTTTTGAAAATAAATTTGAAATGTTTATAAGTAGTCATTGAAGTCCCCAAAAAAGTGGAAAATGGCTGTCAATTAGCACGAAATTTAAAATTTCAGTAGGCCTTACGTTTAGTGTCAAGTTTCAGATTGTTATCCCTTTCGTTACATTCCAATGTTCATTCAGTCGAGCACTGAATCTTGTCGTGTGTACACTAGTTGAAAAATAAAGCTTAAAAGTTGAGAAAATTTTCCTAAATGAGCGCCTCAGAATCACAGAAATCGCAGGATCATCCTGTGATCACTATACAATTGCGCAAGTCCAGCGACGAAAGGGAGATGATGCAGCGCCGTAAAGAGTTTTTTAAGCAAATGAGGGAATTACAGCAAACGCCATTCAAGTTGAAACTGGACGAAATGTTGGTGGCCATGAGCAGCGAGAGGTTGGAGTTCCGGACAACGGGCATACGCTGGACTCGCCAGGTGCTATGCCAACAGAATCCACCCATTAATATGATGATGGACTGCGGCATTGTGCCCAAATGTGTACGGTTCCTGGAGTCCGGGAACAGTCCGGAAGTGCAGTATGAAGCCGCCTGGGCTTTGACCAACATCGCATCCGGCAATAAGAGGCAGACGCGTTGCGTCATCGAGTTTGGAGCAGTGCCCAAGCTGATTGCCTTGCTGCAGTCGAAAGCAGAGAATGTTGCCGAACAAGCTACCTGGGCTTTGAGCAACATTGCTGGTGATGGCGAGAATCTTCGTGATTTGGTTTACAAGGGCGGCGTCGTCGATAGCATCTTGGCTTTGATCAACTCGGAAATTTCGCTCTCGTTTGAACGCCAGATAGCAATGCTGCTGATGAATTTGTGCCGCAACAAGAATCCTCCGCCCAAGTTTGCCGAGGTGCAACGTTTGCTGCCCATGCTATGGCAGCTTCTGGGAAAATCGGACGTACAGGTGATCTCATTTGCCTGTTGGGCCGTCTTCTATGTAACGGATGGTAATGCCGACAGTATTCAAGCTGTGATCGATTCGGATGCAGTCAGTCGCCTGGTGAATCTGTTGGATATGCCTGAAGAAAGCGTTCTGATTCCAGCTCTGCGCTGTGTGGGAAATATAGTCTCCGGCACGGATGAACAGACTAATGTGGTCATTGTTAGCGGGGCCCTGCCCAAGTTGGTTCTGCTGCTGCAGCACCAGGAGAGCCACATTGTACAACTAGCCGCCTGGGTAGTGAGTAACATTGCCGCTGGAACCGAAAGCCAGATTGAAGCCCTTTTTGAAACTGGAGCTATCTTTGAATTACGTCGTCTCCTTGAAATGGGCGACTCAAAAGTCCAGAGGGAGACTGTCTGGGCAGTGAGCAATGCCATAGTGTCGGGAACTACAGCACAAGCTGCTGTTCTCGTCAAGACCTACAGGATTCTGAGATCCTATACAAGACTTGTGGATGAAACACTCTTCGATAAACCAGATCCAACTACCACTTATGTCATCCTGACCGGGCTGGAGACTCTCTTCAATAACGCTGAGGAGTCGGACAACCTGAAGCCTTTTTGCCGTATATTTAAACAAATAAGATGTCTGATGAAGCTTGAACCGCTCCTGAAGCATGAGAATAAAGTAATCTCTAAGAAAGCTGCCAATATCATTGATAAGTACTTCAAGCCTGCCATAGAAGCGGGCGAACCTATAGGTCAACCCTAAAGTTCACACACCAAAAACCCACACATGCAGTAGACCGACCCAGATCCAGCTCCCAATTCCCCGCCGATAACACTAGCCAACACACTTTTACACTCAACAACACATTGAAACATCGCCTTCGCCACACACAACTTTACACCAAAATATGTTTTCTATTTTCACCTACCGAAAATATTGTGTACTATATTTTTGAAGCATTTTAGAATAACCAAAAAAAAATAAATTGTTTTAACGTGGAATGTATATAAATAAGCTTTCCTTTTTCTTTTATCATAGGATCTTTAAAAGTAGGTGATCCATTTTTAGAAGTTGTAGCCTTTATTGTAAGAGATTCCTTTCTTGAGGTTCTAAGCTTTGGCAGAGCCTTTCTGATGTGTAAATTAATTAATCTTATCAGAAATATAAAACCAACAACAAAATTGGGTCCGAAATTTCTGAAAATCCTATTTGAATGATCTTGGACATAAAAAATGTTAGTTGAAATCCCCTTTTAAATTTTTTAAATATTAAGTGCCGATTTAACTATTTAAAATCTCAAATAAAATATAAAAGTGCCAAAAAAGCTGGTAAGAGGCAAAGAGTAGAAAGGCAAGTCCTATTAGGCCTTACGAAGCATTTCGTAGCCTTGTTTTTTAAGATAAAACTTCTTTAAAATCGTTTTGAATTGAAATTTTATGAAATTAATATGCAAACGAAGATTTTTTTCGACTTATTGAAAGGGTAAAGAGCTATTATGGGAAGTGGAGGAGACTCTACAGTTTTTTCGGTATTGGGTAACTTAATACTCATTCAAGTATTCTATTGAATAATTCTCCTTATTGTTTTCAAGTCAGCTGAAATTCACATTTTCCAAAAATTTAGCAAATTTAGCTTTAAAATTAGAGTTAATGCCATTCAAATCGAGAAAAAAAAACACAGGGCATAGAAGAATTTCAAAGCGTGTTAAAAATATACAAAATTATACGATTAAAAAATGTTTTTTGCCTTTGAATACCTAATTATAATGCGATTTCTGTTAGAAATATTTAATTTAGTACTTGAAGCTTTTTCTAAAACATAAATTATAAACTTAATTTGTATGTTTTTAATAGAAGTCTTAGCACAAAAGTTTTAGAATTTTGTCACCAAACTCAAAATTTATAAGAAAAAAAACAAACACAAAAAGTTAACAGTCGCTGTTAATTTGTTATGCGCACAAAAGTATGCAACACTTGGTTAATTTCTGGAACACTGCCGTCCCACAATTAAGTGTATGGTAACACAATTCTTATACAATTCTCTATGTCGATTGCTTTGCTTATATTTTCATTATTCAAAATTTCTGTTGAAAAATTCTCATTGCTAATAGTTTTGCGGAAGTTTTTATTAAGGCCTTCTACTTTTTTTTCTGTTTTTGCAATGGCTCATCTCTTGCGCAGGCTTATGAATCAAATTGAAGGTATTACCATCTGGAATTATTTTATCAAGAGCAGCATAAATATGCCGAAAATGTTTCGCAGCGACTCCGGCAATATCGATACTTATTTAAAAATGGAAGAGTTGCGCACGGTAAATGGGTTAACAATGAAAAGTGACCCTAAATTTGCTTACAAACATTGTCTAGTTAATGCAGGAACGGCAGGAACTTGAAATACGTTCCCGGACGCTGGCCACCAAGCAGAGGAGTCTTGAGGTGATGCTGACAGAATTGACGAGGTGCATCAAACAAATGGAATTCGATAAGAAACAATGCGACAATGTCGGAAGTAAATTGCTAGAGGAGCAGGGTAAACCACCCAAAGATGCGGCAACAACGGAGGCAGTCGAGGAACAAAGGAACACCATGTCAAGCAAATAAATAATCAGCAGTCAATTAGCAGAGAGAGCCGGTGATTTTTTTTTTTTTTAATATTTTTATTATTATTTAGAAAACCTTATCAGAAGGCAACAACAACAAAATCCCCATCGGGGAACACCGCCGCAGACTGAGACTAAATATAAATTGCTGAAGCTTGAGTAGAGATTCAATCAGTAGGCAACTGCTAATCGAAGGTACATCATGAAATTACTGGCACTCTTTGGTCTTCTACTGGCGCTTTTCGGCCTCGCGGCAGCATCTCGGCACAGTGGACCACTTCAAGTTCCCGGTCCGGGAAGTCCCTTCCGACAACCCCCACCTCAACCGCGGCCAATCTACTACGACTCACCGTTGCCCAGATTGCCGAATCAACCAAGAACTATGTACGCTTAAGTCTTACACTTAAATAAAATAAAATTGATAAAACAAATAATTCAACTTTTATTTTCCTTTCGTTAGCCTTGCTTTGTCTCTCATTTCGGTTCTCATTACTTCAAAATTCTAAATAGATTTCGGCAAAAAAAATTTAAAAAAAAAAAAATGTGTTCGGTTATTGTATCTCAAAATTCTCTGGTAATACGCAAATTTTTGCAAGCTAAAAATGTTTCTAATCGGCAAAGCATACAGTAAGTTAAAATGATATCTAACTAGAATTGTGTTCTTAATTCTCATTCCCAACTTTAGTCGTTTCTGTGAGAAGATCTACGGACGAGTGACAATTCAGGAGAATATTCACTTTTTGAAATTGGTTAGTAAGAATTGTGAAAAAATCGTCCCAACTTGATTTTTATGCTTTTCAATCATAAGATAAAGACTTAAAAGTGTCCCTATATGGTATATACTTTCTTGATTCGAGTCGATCAGCCATGTTTGTCTGTGGGAACATATATATCCTTCGGGATTTAGAGAAATATCCTTTATATTTAGTAATTTTGACACTGAATACCATTAAAATTGGCGAGTGTGTGCCCAAGGGCATAGCTGATCGTTAGGTGCGCCAAAGAGCAGCGTTTAATTAAATCCTTTATTTATATGAATTTGGTCTGCCAAATCGTCCTGGCTACTTTATTTTTTTTTTATTTTTAGCAACGGGAACAGTTGAAGACTTTACGTTCAAAAGTACTGGAAGAAAAGGCTCTTCTTAAAGCTAAAATGGATAACTTGGATGGAAAAATGGTTCAACTGCAGGAAAAGCATTCCAAGTCCAAAAATCCTACAAAAAAATAGAGGAAATTTTACTAGTAAGTTGCCTTTTACTTAAATCTCAATTCTTATTTGAAATTGTTTTTTTTTTCGGCATTAAGTACAATCATAATGAATCGAGGACTTCTCTCTTTGGGCTTAAGAGGCCTCCGACTGTTGAAGCCGGAGCCACAACTGGGTCAGCTAGAAGTAAGGTAAGTTTAGTTCAGAAATCTTGAAGCAAGGTTTTAAATTTTGTGGCCAAATTCTAATTGACAGACGCCACGTGAAGAACATCTATGACAAGGGCAAAGCCAATGAGAAGATTCATGTCAATAAACTTGTTTGTATTTCTTAAACTCAATATTCTATAAATAAATTGATATATTTATTGTTTCTTTAGCAAATCGAGCAACTGAATAAGCTTCGAAAAAAGAAGATTGAAGAATTGACAGCTGAAATTGATGCCATCAAAAAGGAGATCGATAAAATAGTCAAAGAAAAAGCCACCGATTGGAAAGAAAGGAAAAAGGAACTAGATGTCAAAGCTCAGGAATTACTTGAAGTCGTCAAAGACATCATGAAAATATTAACTGAAAAGAAACGCTAAAAGAGTTAAGAGCCAAATTACGATTACGACTCTACTCGTTCGTTTTCCATTTCAACACTTCAAAATTCTACATTTCAAAATGGGAATATCTCACCTCCAACATTCTGTATCCTCTCTATGATAATCAGTAAATTTTATGCCGATTACTAAACAAATTTTAAAATGTATTAATTATTTAGCATTGCTGGAATGTGCCGTATTTATTAAAAATGCCGCCCATTTTATATTTTCAAATATAACTAAAACCAAATCTTAAAATCTTTAATCCGATTTTGAAACTAAGACAGACCAAAAATTTAATTTCTAGTATAGCGAAAGACCTATTAAAATTGTGACACTGGCAGAACATGGCCCTTAAACGAATATTTAAAACATAAAGAAGCAATATATACAAAAACGTTGCAAAATCATGTTTTTCACTTCTCTTAAAAGTAACTTTGAAACAAAATTCAAAAGGTAAATCAAAATGCTACTACGAATCATAGGCCCAGTAGCTAGTAATTAGAGATGGTAAACTTATCGATAGTCAAACCAATGGAAAGTAGAACCAATCGATAGTGCCAAAAACATTTAAAAAGTCGGTTGCTTGATGCCAGAGACGGATGGATACGATTATAAAAGGCTAACCAACTAAAACCTAACAATAAGCGTTTCTAATATCAATTGAAAAAACAATCGTTCCCGCTTTTTTCCATTCAGAAGTAAACTTTTTCTTTAAAAAACATAGTAATCGATGTTTGAATAATTTGTCAACATAATATCAATGCCAAATTAAATGTAAATTATATAACTTTTGTTTACACTTTATGTTTAGGCTTAAGTCTCTTCCCTTCAAAATTCCGTCTATTCTTTCTTATAGAAATTATTTCATCGGCATGATGTCCTATAGACCCATTTTCGTCTTAAAGCATCTGAGAGCCTGCTATCTGCAGGATTTCATGTGAGTTGGTAGTGAGAGAAGAAAAAGAACGTCATGCTAATCCTAATACAACAAAGTACATACATTTGCAGGAATTATGGCATAAGTGACCGAGGCAGGATTAGAGAGAATATACACTTCTTACAAATTGTAAGTACTTTTCAAATATTTAGTTTCTTAGTAATCCTTATTGTCTTTAATTTTCAGCAACGTGAACAGTTAGAGAACCTGAGAAGAAAAATTCTTAGCGAGAAGCAACAGATTACCGACAAAATGGATCTTGTGGATAGTAAAATTGATAAACTCGTTAAAGTTGCAGATCCCGAAAATAAAAGGGGAACCAATAAAAGAAATACCGAAGTACCGAAATAACATCGAATTCCTTTCCCTCAAATAATCTAGTCACATAATCGAAGCCATTAGCACAATTCCAATGGCTCTTATTTTATGTGCCAGACCGAATTGGTGGACATTTTAATACAATCACGACGGAAGGAGGTCTAAAAGAACAGCAAAAGATGATACAACAACAACATATTTTATTTTCTATTCTATTCCACTTTCCCAATAATAAAATAAGCATTTAAGATAATTTGTGCGAAATCAATCTTCGAAGGGAATGAGGGAAAAAAGTATCTAAATTGGGGCAACTCTTTCAGAACGATTCTTCAACTTAGGTGAATCCATTTAAGCAAATTCTTTTTACTCCTGCATTATTTTTTGTTAGAATTGATTTGGATTATTTTAAAGACTCCAAGATGGACATTACTTTGGATAAAAAGAGATTTTAATCCAAAGTAGTCTTTGAAATTGATAACCTTTTCTAAGACTCCAAAAGCCCTAGACTAAGGCAAATTCTCTAACAAAGTAATTCTTTCGATAATTTTCATTTCATTTTTAATTTATTTTACTTTAAGGTCAAATTCAAAATTCAAAATTTTTGATTTTTTCATTATGTGGAAATGTTTTCGTTTAACTCTTTTAGAAGACAAACCATGCACGAAGCCAATAAAATTATTTTTAATAAAGCGTCTGAAATCTGACAAAAACGAACGCACCAGAAACCATGGCAAAAGGGTAAAGGAATTATATTTAAAATTTTATAATAAATATGTATAAAATCTTATATTTTTCTATAGTATCCGGCTGCCTGGTTGCAGCAAATGCAAATGCTAATCAAGGTAAATATAAACATTTATAGGTGACCTTTAAGTTTTATAACATTTCCTTTTAAAGAAACGTGAAAATCTGCAAGGAATTAGCTCAGAAATTCAAAAACAACAAGCGGAAATTCAAAGCAGATTGCATTTGAATGAAAAGCAGCTGCAAAAAGCAACCAATGAGTACAACAAATTGAAGCAAACAACAAATAATAATCTTTAAAGTAAATAAATTTCAATATTTAAAACATATTTTTGGAATTAATCTTTTACTTTTTTTTTATTTAAAATAATTTTGTATTTCTCTCATTTACATGCTTTACAATGAAGCTTTCTCTTTTAAATCAATTACTTTTTGTTTTACATATACATATACATTATATATATGTATATAGTTTGTTTATATATACTATATAGTAGTTTCATGTGTTTTTGTGTGTGATAACAATTTCTTGGGAGGGAAAAAGGATAATTTGAATATGGTTAGGATTTTGTTTTCCTTTTTGTATATGGCATTTAAACAAAAACATTAACATAAAATCTATACAAAGTTAAAAAATAAATACTGTCCTTTGTTTCGTTTTTTTTGTTTTTTTGTTTTGTTTTCAATAAAAATGTGTGACAGATAATGGGATAACTTAGGACTACGAAAAAAGGTTACGTTTGTGTGTGTGTGCGTGTGTGTGTGTTGCTGTTGGTGTTGTTGTTGTTAGTTAGAAGAACTCAAGTCAAGAACATATATATATACATATATATATATATATATATATTGGGTTTTATAAGTACGTAAGGTTTGAGCAACTTGGAGAGCTTTTTTCACTATATAAAAACTAATTTTAATAACTAGTGATTTAAAAATTGAATGCTGGACTGGCTGTCGATGCGAACTCTATCTGACTTGACTTGGTCAAGTGAATCCTCTTCATTTGTGTGTGCGTGTGTGTGTGTGTTTGGATGGTGTATCTGTGTGAGGTAGCGGGAGTCTAGTAAAAAATAATATGGCATACTTTTGAGCGCCTCCTGGTCCATTTCTCTTATGTTCGATTTGAGTGCTTTTGCTTCTAGCTTTCCTTTTGGATAAAAAATCAAAAAAAAAAAATACTGTTCAACAATGCCAGGAATGTTGTGGAGTATGCAACTCTCTATATCTCTCTCTTTTTCTATGTGTGTGTGCGTATGTGTGTGTGTGGGTTAATATATATATATATATATATATATATATGTGTGTGTGTGTGTATTACTTAAATAAGATCTCTATAAATCATTATTAAATTTAAAACTTTATCAACTAAAACAACATAAAACCAGTTTAAATTTGAGCCCCTAACTGGGCAGACGCTTGGTGGCCAATTCCTGAAGCTTTTGCAGGGCCAACGTTTTGTTAATCTCAACCAGATCCCGACTATGCTTGGCCGCCTGCAATTGCACCTCCAGAATTTTCATGCGCATCATGTGCTCCTTGCTCTGCATATCCATAAAGAGTCGCAGCTCAAAGTTATTTTGGCCATTTGCAGTTCCCGAGGATGTAATGCCGACGCCGCCTCCATTGCTGCTGCTGCTGCCAGTGGTTGATCGTTCCAAGGCCTGATTGTCTGATGAAGCG
Organism: Drosophila nebulosa; assembly: GCA_024703675.1. Taxonomy (NCBI): domain Eukaryota; kingdom Metazoa; phylum Arthropoda; class Insecta; order Diptera; family Drosophilidae; genus Drosophila; species Drosophila nebulosa. The sequence goes on along the minus strand of CM045725.1, from coordinate 5,219,114 downwards.
TGCGCAATGGCCGGGCTGACTACTGTGCTCAGCGGTGTTGTTTGCTCCTCATTGTTTAAGCTGCCGCTGCTGGTACGCTGCCGCTTGGCCAATGGTTTAGGCAGATCATCGTCGTCCTCGTTGTTGTTATTATTATTGTTGTTGTTGTTGTTTTGATGGAGTGCCGCCGCCTGAGCCTGTTGCTGCTGTTGTATGGCCACTGCCGCTGCGGCCGCACTTGGAAATTGTCCCGTTCTCAATGCATTCAGAGCCTCCAATGTGGCGGATATATTGTTCATATTGAAATTGGCCTGGAAACCAGACATCTCGGCCCCGCTTGGTGTCAAAAATCCCCCACCCGAGCTGGCATCACAGAGGCCAGAGGCTGTGGACACAGTGGCAGGACTTTCCACCTCACGCATGCCATTGCGACTGTGATTGGGTGAGACACTCAAACGTTCACCGTTTGTGACATCGTGATGATGATGATGATGATGATTGTTAAATGTCTCATTGAAGGTCTCATTTGTCTCCTCCTCCTTGATATCGACATCGCATAGCTCCTGCGGGGGAGTGCGGCTGCTGCTTAAAAAAAAAAAAAAAAAAACCAAGTTAGCTAAACTGATCAACATCGCCGTAAAGAAATAATTACTTACTCATCCATATCATGCTCATCGGCTGTATAATCGCCTCGATATTCGAAATCCTCCTCCAAAGCCAAGGGAATTTTGGAATAATCTATGCCATCCAAGGCCTCAGATTTGCAGGCCTTTTTCGCCTCCTGCATAAAATCCCAGACCTCAAAGGTGAATGGCGACGGCTTTTTACGATCGGCCACCTCTGCCCCAAATCTGGCCAAACGATTGTTATAGTCCAAGATTTCATTACGTGTACAAGCTGAAGGAGGTAAAGGAGTATTGCAAAATAATGTATTTAGAGACGGTCCAAAAGTTAAATCGAAAAGTCGCCCCCCACTCACCCTTCATCCGTCGCCATTGCTCCTTGAGGCGATTGCATGTGCGATCTGTGCCAAATTGATTGGAGAACTTTTGATGAATTATTTTCCATGCTTTATTCTTGACCGCCGTTAGACCTGCATCTAAACGTTTATTCTCTATAATTCGCATATCCTTGCGACACAAATCCAATAGATATTTCTTCTCCTGATGATTCCAATTCTGGGTGCGTTCTCGTTTCTTGTACATGTTCATCGAGGGACTGTTCATGTACTGTGTCATTTCTGCAAAATATAATTATTATTTTTTTTTTTTTGAATTTAAGTTAGAAAAAGAAATTTATCTATTAGTTTTATTTTTGGTTAACTTACCCGTCTTTAAGTCGACGCCCTCTAGCAAATTGTGATTGGAATTTTGCCAGTTGGCGGCGATCTTCATAAAGGCCTCCAGATCGTTGGCTGTATACTGTTTGTTGACCTGCATATAAGAGAGGGGATGATAGGGGGAAAGAGAGAGAGAGAGAGAGAGAGAGAAGAATGGTTGATTAGTCTTTAAATTATACAATATACAATAAATGAGCGTTATAATTCGCCTTCTTTATGGTTACGGTTATGGCGTTTCGGTTCTCTCGCTCTTCAAGCGTCTTAATGTCTGAGCTACTTGATCATGCAAAACTTGTCCAACAGATTCCAAAATGAAATGAAATGTCTGGGATCTTTGATCCACACACTCACACACACACACACACAAACATACTTCATCATTCAATGAACCTGAGTTTCAATAACAACAATAACAAATGGAGTCGAATTGAAATCTTATATCAATTAATTTTTCGAAACAGAAGAGTCAAAGAGAAAACAAAAAGGATTTTTGAAGTCGACACAGAATGTGAGATATAACAAGGGGTATATACATACATATACTTATATATACATACAGACATACATATATAGTATATGTAGAATGCAGTCATATTAATTGATTTTCAATTAGCCAATACAAGGAAAGGCCGTTGAGTTGGCAACAAATGTTGCCAGACCTTATCGAAATGGGCTAAGAAATTATGAATAACAATCAAATAAATTGCACACACACACACACACACACACTCACAACCACACATTCACACGCAAAGAGCGCGATTTAATTTATAAATTAACAAACACACACACACGCAAACAGCTGCCGACATTTTGTTTTGTTTCAAGTGTATGTGTGAGCGAGTGTTCGTGTGTGTGTGTGTGTGTGTGTGAAGTGAGGCGATCAAACGTCGCTTTGACAGCCAATTATACCAAGATCAGAAATACACTCACAAGAAACTTGAAATATATATATCTGTAGATATATTCTTCCAGCATATAAAGCAAATTATGTACACATATTAAAGACCTTAATACAGTAAAACATGGCTAAAGCGAAAACTCTTTTTTTAACTCTTAAATGAGTCTACATTCTGAGATATGCCAACTGAAACGATAGAATAATGGAATTGGAACATGACCCGTTAATTCATTTACACAATATTTAAATGAATGTTGTTCATTTTAGTGTTATCGAACTGTATATATCGGGCTATTTGCTCTTTGGCTCACTTAAAAGTCTTTCATCTCGACACTTGCCCCACCCCCACACTCTTGGCCCTCACTCTCTCTCTCTCTCTCTTCTTGGGAGCAGTTCCACTCGTTATCCATCTTTGAGCAGCAGCAACAACAACAACAACACAATCGTCAGAGTCTTAAGTACATTTTATATGTGCTTTATTTCATTTCAATTTCTCAGTTGGCCACCCTACCTTCTCCTCGCCGCCCACCTCCCTCGCCAATACTCCCCCACAAGTCAACCATCCACAAGCTGCGCCATGTGTTCAATATTTATGCCGTATCTGATTTACAATTTCTATATACAAACATATAAAAAAGTGTATATGTACATATTTATATATATATTTTTGTCGTCTATATTTGCGAGTATTGAAAGAAAACTTTTTGACTCATTGGCGGCAGCGGCGCGTGCGCTTATTATTATTACTTTTTTTTTCAGTTTATATTATTAACAATTAATAATTATTATTATATGGTAATGTTTAAATTTTAGTTATGAGCTGCAAAATGAGATTCTAGAGACTCATTTAAATTCTAGACAAGTGGCAACCATTCGGAGGGTGCGGCTAAATAAGTGACTAATAATTCATCAAGAACAATTCGGTTTTTGGTAATCGAATGGTTGGTCCCTCTTTAAGATAGGATCCCTCAATTGTTTTCTCTACTCTCCACTTTTGACACTGAAAATCGTAAAGCTTGCGTCGCAAACAACAATTTATTAAACACAAAAAAAATAATCACTCCAATCAATGTGACGTTAAGTAAACTGGTTTAGGTTTTTGGAAAAAAAAAAAAAGAAACTACCAAAAACCAAAATAATTACTGGTAGTATGTACATATGTACGAATATAGATAGGTAGGTAGTTAGGTATATGTATATGCTTTACTTTACAATTGTTGCGGACTGAACCTACACAAAAGTCCAACCTTGTGCCTTAAAATAAAGCGAAGGCATTGTGTGTTTCTTGCCCACATTGACGACGACGACGACAACGACGAAGTCAAGAGTATGGAGTAGAGAGACCAACCAGAGAACCACGGTCGGTGCACGCTGCCGTATGCTCGAAATATTTTTGAGTAATTACCACAAATTAACAACAAGCAAACAATAAAAAATAACTTAGTACAGTGAACTATTTTTGGACAGTTATAGAAATGTCAGAGTACAGCTATGCCCTATGCTTTTGGAATCGTAAAACTTTATCCCAACACTAAGAGATAAAAAAAAGTTTTTGCAACCCAATAAATCTCCCTGAGAGAATCTTCTCATTACTAACAAGAAAATAATGCTGAAAGACAGACCATAAATATAAATCCTCATGTCCTAGGAAAAAGGGAAAATCAATTGGGTATTGATGGCCAATTCGGGGTTTAGAGATTCCCTACTTGGGCACAGGAGTACTTGAATTTCTGGGGAGTACTTCAAGTCAACGTACGAGAGAGTTCGTTCCAGGTTTTTTGAGCCACTTGAAAGTGATTTAACAAAAAAAATTCTTTTCTTAATTATTATTATTTTTCATTTTTTGTTTTTTGTTTCTACATTTTTCTCAAATTTATGTATTATAATAATTACACATAACGAAGGAGAAAGAGAAAAGGGTGCTGCTAGAGTGGGAGGGGAACAGGGAGAGAGAGAGAAACTAAAAACGAAATGTCATCGAACGTTGAAGTGGACGAAAAAAAGAGCTCGTACTTTGAATGCTACAATTGGGTTTGGGTTTGGGTTTAGGTTCGGTTTTGAGATTGGGTTTGGGTTTGGTTTTGGTTTGAAAATTGGAATTTTGGTATGGGAGACTCGAGTGGCTTGAGCAGTTCGGCTAGCAGTTAGGAGGCATTGATTTGAATATGTTTTTTCATGCTTAAACAACAGAAAAAATTAAAGAAAAAAAAAAATATATATGTATATATGTATGTTTATTGTTCTACCGTTTTGAAGAGGAAAATAGTGAGGGGGTCGGCGGCGGTGGAATGGGGGAGGGGTGTTGTAGACGACGCACTCATAGTTGTTGCGCTTAAGTGGAAGAGTCGGAGTGTAAAATCCGTGCCCGCGGCATGGCTGCTGCCTCCCATTAAAATACACTTAGTTTCTACCATATGCCACATACATAATTTGAGCAATTTGGAAAAATAATGTAAATCAAGCTGGTGGGGAAAGGGGCGTGAGGGCTGTACAGTTAGTTTAGTAAGAAACACTTTGGCATGGGGAAAATTAGCTTAAAACTTAAAATTTTCAAAGACAATGACGAAAATTACAATGACTTGGCTAATTTTGATGAATTAAACTTGTTAATTTATCGGGACTAACGAATTTTCCGTAAAGTTAGATCGCTAATCAAGCCTTACTTTGAACTTTTTACATTTTGTCTGCAGTTACACTTAATTAAAATGTTTCCATTTTTTGATAATTCGCAAGTAGTTTAAGCGTTGAAATGATTAGGATCCTTTAATTGGACAGCATCTGGTTTTAGTCTATTGGGCAAAATATTTGATAAATCCAAATCCAAATGTACATAAATCGTTTTTGAAAAAAAAATAACTTTACTCAATTTTTGATACTGAACTTTATATTTTCTTCTTCTTTTTCTGTTTTTTGAGCCAGGTGTGGCTAGCGTTAATATGAGTTACAGTTTTTATGTACAGGGCTTAACCGATATTAGTCAGAGCATTTAAGTTTCGTTTATGCAAACACATACACGCACACACACACACACACACACACAAATATTATCTGTACATATGTGAGTATCTTTTGTTATAACTTTATTGTATTTTTGTTGAAGTATTTTTGTATATTTTTCTTTTTTTTTTTTTTTTGGTTTGTAGTTCGTTGTAGTTTGGGTTGAGGCTGAGGCGGAAATTGACTCATGACTGTTGGCAACGAATTATGCTCCAGGTGTGCATGACAGAAACAACAAATTTATTAGAAATTGCTAGCTGCACACAGACACACACACACACACACATACATCGACAGAGGGGAGAGACATACACGTGCATGCATACAATTACAAACAGTCTCGCACATATTTATGCAAACAAATAAACTAATTTCATGACGCACAACGCTGCGCGCCTGCGCAGTTTGCCAGAGCTTTGACTATGCGTGTTTGTGTGTGTGTGTGTGTGTGTGTGCTACTTACAATTGTAACTAGCTAAAACGAAAAAAAAACTGTAAGATTTTGTTGGTTTCCCGATTTTTGTCAAACGTGCCTACACCCAAAAAAAAAAAACTAAATAGAGTTTTATTAAACTTAGAATTAAAGTCGACGTGTAGTTACCCTTTAGCACCCCACTCTTAAGTGGGGGACTGGCTATGTTTCGACGTGCTCAATTACAAAAGGAGAGATTCGCATCAGCATACCCTTTTTCGGTACTGGGCATGCAAACCCGAAGACAAAGAGTCATGTCTAGACAAAAAGAGAGTGTAAGAGAGAGAGAGAGAGTTCATCGACTTCGAGACAAATTGCGTTTGTGACAATTGGCATCGCCATTGGATTCGACATCGACTTCGTTTTCGACATTGGCATCTCACTCACACTCTTTAAGCTGTTTCTGCGGCTGCGGCTGCTGCTGCTGCTCATGCGTAGGTACTAAATTATTGTTGTATTTTCATTAGTCAGCAGCGACGTTGGCAGCAGCGGCCGCAAACCCCCGAAAAAAAAAAAGTAAATCCAGGTTAGGTATAGAGCGCAGCTGCGCATAGTTTTTACTGCTATTATTATTGTTGTTGTTGTTGCTGTTGTGCTGTCTGTGACAGTTACCCAAAGATATCAGCAAGTAGTCGTCCGTCTGGCACAAAATGGATTACCTTTAACTCTCGACTAGAGTGGGAAACAAAAAACACAAATGGAGCAGAGTCAGAGCTTAGATTTCCTATATCTATATCTGTCTGAGGCTTTCTTGAGCACGAGAGAGAGAGAGAGAGAGAGGGAAAGAGCCCACACCCTAAAATTGTTATGACTGACAACAAGTTCATTACACTACTCTCCTTCCCAAAGACCCCCAAGCCCTCCCCTCCCCCCGCCAAACTTACACACACATGCATATGTATGTAGGTACATATGTTCCTACGTAGATCACAAATTGTGGCCTCTCCCTATATGGTCATATTTGATTGTTATTGTTTTATGATCTTAACGATGATGATGATGATGATGATGATTCAAATGAATCTTACCACACAAATACAACTCTGTTAGTAAGCAATTTGAATCGTAAAACAGATAATTAAAGGAAACGCATTACACATTAAAAAGGTGAAGAAATGTCTAGATATATTTTAAAGGCGTTGTTTATAGATAAATATGGGCCCATAGGAATGTCACGAAACAGAAAATTGTGGGTTAAAGGAATATATAGAAATTGCCCTACAGTCCCCCAAATAGTATTACCGGAAATCTTAGGCATAGATTTCCAGTCCTCATCATATGTATGTAGTGACATAAGAAAGTATCTATGATATGAGCGAGAGTTACTTTTAAGGACCTAAATTCCAAGTTTTAAATGTCTCAAATCGATAACCCTTCCTTTCATACTGCAGCGCTTATCCTTGAAGTGGATATTCTCAAGCCCTTACATCAAATTGGTCCTTCTGTATGTATAAATAACTCATTTGCTATGACATTTTGTGTCATCTACAATTGAAATTTCAATTCTTGTTTCATTTTGCTAAACAAAAAGTTTTCTTAATTGTACAAAACTTATACATACATACATATGGATGTGTGTCCATGTGTGTGTGTGTGTGTATCTGTGTTGAGATATTTTTTCTTGATGTGGGTTAACAGCCATTTGGGGTCTTGTGTCTCCTACTCTTAAGCATTTCACTTGGTTTTCAAACTTTTGATTGTTATTATTATTATTATAACTCTTACCCAGACCCCAAAAAAAAAAAAGAAGAAGGAAAACAACAACAAGATAGATATACACACAATTCTAAGCACTCGCCGCATTTTTGGTTTAGTCATTTTCAAAAAAAAAAGATGAAATAAAATTCATTTGAATATGGTTATATGCACGTCTGTGTGTATGTTGTGTGTGTGTGTGTGTATCTAATTTCTATTTCTATTTCTATTGAGCATTATATTTCTTTGGTTTTATAATCGCATCAAGTCATGATTGTGCCACAACTTTGACTTCTTTTTCTCTCTCTCTCTTTCTCTCTAATATTTCTCGTTTTTTTCTTCTGTAGCACTTGAAGGCGTTCAAAATAATTTCTGGTTCCATTTAACTTGGTCTTAAAATGAAAAAAAAAAAAAACCTAAAAAACGAAACGAAACTCTTCCACTTGAAGTAAAGTAAGTAAAAAGAAAGCCTCATCTCATGTCTCGTCCCGGCTCGAAGTTATTTTTTTTTTTTTTTTCGAGTATTTGGCTTTAATTGTTCCCCAAGCTGAATCTAAGATTGATTGAAGGGAGATGGAGAAGTGGTGGGAGGGGAGGGCGAAGAGTTGAATGAACTTTACAATTTAAATCGAAATCTAAGCAAATGTAAATTATGGCCCAGTGATTATCATTAGATTGAAAGAGGTTGGAGGAGGGGTGGGGAATGGGAAAGAGGCAAAATCTCGCTTCATTTAGAATGATTTGTGAGCCAATGGCAAGGCAAATATCGTATGCCAAAGCCACGCCCCAAAGAGCAGTAGCAGTAGCAATCCAAGTCACCACCACTGCCACCGCCCCCGCTACCGCCGGCACCCTGTCATATCGCAATGCGCAATAATAATTACAAATGATCAGATGTCAATTTTTTTTTTATAGCAATATTATTTTTTACAGGCTGCTTGTCGCTTGTCTCTCCATCTCCATCTCCGTCCATCTCCCAAACTCTTAAACATTTGCTTCTTGGTTGGTCACCCCACCCTTCTCCCTCCACCTTCCTTCTTACTCGGGGGCACAAAACTTTTTTAAACAAATGAAATTTATTGTTAACGGTTAGTGACCCGAATTACACGTATCGCTTATTTATATCTACGGCGGGGCCAGACCCCGAGAGTGGAGTCTACCGACTCGCTGTTCGCCGATCGAAGCGTAGCTCTGATGCGTGAATGTAGTAGTAAATAGTAAGCCGAATACGAGTGTAAGTACGAATACGAGTGCGAGTATGTGGCATGTATCTTTAAGTAGCAGCAACAGGCAAAGAGTCTTAGCCCCATCGACTCAATCGAAACGAATCGAACGAATCGACGAAGCGCGCTCAAAGCACTTTTAATTGCGCTCCATCGCGCCATCCGCCTACAATATGGTACTATATACTATCTTTGTATCTGATCTTAATGTTCGCACACACACACACACACACACACACAAAGTCTTCTATTCTTTTTAGACTAGAACGACACAAAGTCAGTCAAATATCTTGTCCTTTTCAATTTCGATATAAGTTCCTCTCAATGAGCTACTTACATTTCATTGAATCGGCATTTCAGTTATGCGCCATGGCATTAATTAACATGAATGTTTGTTCGGAGTGGAAAATAAAAAAAAAAATAAATACATATTGCTCATATATGTATGTATGTATGTATGTACATATATGAAAATGTAGCCACGCAGATTGCTTGAGCTTGTCAGCAAGACAAAACTTATGTGTATCTGTCAGATCTCAGTACAATCTGTATCTGTGTATCTCTCTGTCTCTGTGCATGCGTCCAATTCTTTGTACTTGGTTCTTGAGTTCGCATTATACAAATATACACATACATATATATGTATATATATGTATGTATATAAATGTGAATATGGCATATTTGTAAATCACGTTGTTATACCACATGTGCCACCCCTCCCTTCCACTCTCTCTCCCTCTCACTCATCTATCTTGCAGATACTTTTTTGCTTTTTCTTTCAAGTCTCTTAAATTATTAATCCTTGCTGCCAATGCCGTGTCACATTGTGGGAATCGTTTATAGAATTAGATCACACACCAAATAAATGCAGCTGCCATTTCCATTTTTTTTTTAAGTTCCTCTTTTTTTTTAACATTCATTGTAATCTTCCTTATCGTTGAATTTTGCATTTTGCAATCGGCAATTTAAATGTTTACTTAGGCGTGTTTTTTTATGAGCTTATCATCTTTGGGTCGCTTGTTCGTTCGCTTGGTCGGTAAGTCGGTTAAAGCCAAAGGAGAAAGAAATTAAATTAAATGCGCATAACGTATAACAAATTGTTTAATTATGCCCTCAGTAACAACAACAAGAAGTGTTAACTAATTCTCTGATAAAAACCAAAACCAAACGAAACGAAGCGCACCCAATGACAACATTTGCCTGGGCCGGTGTGGCCCGGTCTGGTCTGGTCTGGCCTGGCCTGGCCTGGGCTGGTGACGCCTTCTTTGTATAGTTTATAACTCTTTCCCTTTGTAGTTTTACGTAAAGTTTAAAATAATAATAAACTACAAAAAAAAAAAAAAACCAAACACAACAAAACTAGGAGCGGATGTATGTACTTAGGCTTAGCGATGGTAACGTGATCAATTTGGTGTGGCATAAACTAAGTCAATTAAGACCAGTAAAGTTGAAAGATTCAAAAAACAATTCAAATTCAGATCATATTTTATAATATACTACGACAGAACTTTTTAACGTTTCTTGTACTGGAATTGTAAGGATTAGAGACATTTGAGATAGTGACCCTTTTATTTCTATTTCATTTTATTTTATTTTTAATTCATTGAAAAAGTAATCTCATAGTTGAAAAATCAATATAAGATATTTAATGAAACGTTAGAAAGTCATTGCCAATGATTTTTTAAAGATGTGGTTCTGAATTTTAGGGTTTGCCACCAATTTCTTTAAAGTTAGTTCTAATAATCAGGGTAATTTCCATCAATCCATTATTGGAACACTCCAAAACAAGAGATCATGAATTTGCAATGTTAAAAATTTATGAATTTCTTTACTAAATTCATTAGTAATATTAGAAACAAGCAATAGGATATTATAACCATCATAAAAGAATGTGAAGATATATATTTCAAAATACCTAGTTTTGTTTTAAAAGTAGAATACTTAAAATGGTTCGTTTACATCATTGGAAATCTAAGAGGGCGCTTCTAATATCTTAAATTAAGAGTTTAAGCGTTAAAACTATATTGGATTTCAATGGAAAACAGATTTCATAATTGCATAATTACAAAATTCTACATTTTAGCTAGAAATTGTAATGACTAGTAAACGATAAGAAGCTATAATCATCTTACTATATACAATACAAGTGAGAATATGCTTAAGTTCAAATGAGAACTGGGAAAACATATACATAGATAGCGTCATCATACAAATCGAATTCGACTAATGATGATTTATTTGTCGTTTTAAGCAAATTTTATTGGATTATCTTCATAAGAATGATTATAACCCTTTTTGAGTTCGTCGCTTTGTATATGTAGCAGCCTTAAGCAGTATTTTACATGCATATAAAGACAAGATTTAAATTCTAATTAGCCACGAAATTAAATTGGTATCAGTGACAAAGTTAAGTAAATTTACACAAGAAAGTCGCCCCCAATTGATGGCCTTATATACAGGCATAATATATAGATATGTACATTAATTGTGTGTGTGTGTGTGTGTGTGTGTAAGTCTAGGTGTAGTCATAAGTATTTTCACCATTATACAATAATTACCTTTTTGCCGCTGCCTTATCGAACTAAATAAATATTAAATTGTAATTAAAGTCATGGGAGTGATTTTCGTTTCTATGTCTGTTAAATCAACAACAAATTGTTAAGGCTACATAATTTGTGTGTGTGTGTGGCTCTGTGCTAGTGTGTGTGTGTGTGAATGTTGAGCTCTTTTGTTTATCTACTCGACGCACCTTGTGTCTATATAATTGATAAATAAGTCAACTGACTTTTCTTTGCATTAAATTGAACTGAAATTTAATTGCTAATTGCATCGTTTAGAGGGGCTTATAAAATTTTAACTCTAAGAACTACTCTATGTAGGGTAAGAGACATGTGATAGATGACGTTAATTAAGTTGTCTTTGTTGTTGTTATTTTCTGGCTGCCTGACTTTTTGGCGCTGGGTGGGTGGGTGACAAATGCCCAAGGCACTCGGTCAATACGCTAAACAAAAACAAAAAAAAACCTATCTATGTATGTATGTATATAGTTCAACAACTATTTGAAATACTTTTTTTTTATAAATATACACACATACATACATACATGTACATATATCTTGTATAATTTGAACACAGCTTGCACATTTTTGTCCATATATTTGTATGTCTATATAGTGCACACCTGGACGCAACGGTGGGTATCTAGAATCTAGACCCGGCAACAACAATAAGCCCCCAAAGCGCCAGCAGCAGCAACCGGCAGCAACCGGCCAAAAAATAAACCGAACTCTCTGATATCAACTGGACCACAAAATCAGCAACTGCTGCTGCGCCTGCGCCAGTGTCTGGCTCCCCCTCCCTCCCTAACCTATCCTTCTACTCCCGCATGTGTGTTGCATGACTCATAATGCTCATATAGATAGATACATAGATATAAATTTATTATTGCTTAAATTTTTCATAAATTAATTCTGATCATTTCATCTGTCTAAATAATTTACAATTAGAATTTAAGAAAAGTCAAGTCTAATTTGCATATTATTCTTAGCTTCTCACAATGGGATTAAGATCTCATATCTCTGTCTATCTATATATGAACATATTCTTTATATATTTGAAATTGTTTTCTGTAGATCTCAATGCATGCAATTGTTTCTTTAGGCCAAATAAGTGAGCTATATTAACGCTTTTAGTAGATAAAAGGGATAACTCTCCCATTAATCTCTGCTTGTTTTTCTGATAGTCCTCGTTTGTTCAAATCCTTAAATTGAGTAGCATTTCCTATTACAATCTGTCGAACTTTTTGCTTATCAATTTGATTATATTTCCTTAATTGAGTAAACTTCTTTAAATTGTTTATGTTTTCTTAGTTGACTTTATATCTGGAGGTAAATTTTTTGTGTATTTGGAAACGCTACTTATTTAGGAATTGTTTTTTAAACATTTATCATTAGAAATTATATATATTTTAAGAAAAAATAATACAATTTTTTGAGTTCAATATTGAGGAAAAGTTTATATTATATTTCGATTAACGTTAGAAAATATTTTCTAAATAAACTATCTTTTAGTAGGATCTTGATAGATTTTGCCGAATGCACGTAAAAAAAAAAGACAAAGTTTGTTTAAAAAAATTTTAAATCTTTCCGTTGAGAAAGAGGTTTAAAATTTCTGAAGAGTAAGAGCAATCATCTAGGATTAGAAAGGACTCCAAGGACAAATCATAAGTTCCAGTTGAGTGACATTTGACTAAGAGTAATTGTTAGCCAACTTTGATGAATAAATATTGTAAAAAAAGATTAATGAGTATCATGTGAAGAGCATCCCCTATAGAATTTCTTCTAGTATAGATGAGAAATTTCGATTATGTATTTGCATGATAAATTCTGTCTTTGATTATTTGCCAACCCCTCTCTCTTTCCGTCTCACTCTCTCTCTCTCTCTCTCCTTCTAGGGCACTCTTCTGAAAGAAGTATTTGGTGCTGTTAACGCATCTGGGTTAAATATAACCAGTTATTGAAATAATGACAGTGCCGCGCAGCTGTGTGATATGCGGCTCTCGGCTCACATGAAGGCCATTTGTCCTTTTTGTCTTTGTATGGGGAGCATTTTAATTCGCAGTTTGATATCTTTTGTCATATGGCATGGGCATGGGCATGGGCATGTGTATCTGTGAGATACTTTCTGTCGAGGAGGCATCATAACTTATGCATCAACGCGTACAACATTTAAGCATAAATCGCGCCTTGTCACCCTGCCGGGAGAGACAAAGAGAGGGAGAGATCTTCTCTTTCTACTACTACTACTTCTACTTATACTCCTCTTTGACTGCCTTTTGTCATCGTCTCGTCTCGTCCGTTTCGTCCGTCCGTCATCATCATCATCGGTTATGTTGATCGTTTGTCGCTCGTCTTTCTTCGTTGACTTGCCCCCCGCCACCTCACCTCACTACACCGCACCACACCCCTTCTCTAGTCTTTTCTTTCATTTTGATTGTTTTTGGTTTTTTTTTTGTTGTTGTTGTCGTTAAAATATTTTTGGGTGTGTTCTGTATTTTAATAGCTCGAAACGCTTGCGCATTACTCTGCCTGCCACCACTTCCTTTCGTATCGCACTCACTCACACACACATACATACTAACACACTAGCACACCCTCTTAGCCCCCCAACCCCTCTATCAACCATCATCTTCTACCTCTGATATATTTTAGCTTGTTTAATTTCTTTCGAATTTGTCAAAAAGAAGAGAAGTAGAAGAAGGAGGAGAAAAAAAAAACGTAACATGATTTCAGTTTTTACTTAAAGTACGCACACACTCGCATTAGACTCGTTCCGCTGTCGACGACGACGACGACGACGACAACGACGACAGCTAATCCCCTTCGTTCAACGGATCGCACAGAGAGCAAGAGGGCGAGGGAGAGAGAGAGTTAGGGAGAGCCTCTGTGAGTGAGCGAGCAAGAGGAGTAGCAGATACTCACTTTGAATTATTAAATCCTAATCTTGATTGTACATTTTGTATTTTCAGTTAGAGTTTCGTTCTTCTTCTGCTGCTGCTCTTGAAGAGTTTTTGTGTTTTTGCTTTTTGGCTTAATATGCCTTCACGATGCGATCGCACGAACTCGTCGATAATAAAAAAAAAGGCAGACGATTCCAGAGATTCATTCAGGTAAAACTCCCCCACCTAACGACAACGAACGAAGCTGACGAAGATGATGACGATGACTGCGACTGAGCGCACACACAGATTTCCTGTGTGTTGTCTTTGATTTTAGTCTCGATTTTAGAGGATCAACGAAATGTCGTCAGCTTTTTTTATACCGAATTGGCATTGATTTCGTATTTGTATCTTTTAACGCACCCAAAAAAATCAGCTCTTAATTCTTGACAAATGATTTGGGTTATGCGATTAAGCAGCAGCCAAAGCAGCAGCAACAGCCAAATAACTAATAATGTTTGCTCATTCACTCTCTCATTTCGAAGAAACTTCAAATTTATGATATTGAAAAAATACATATTTGTTGTTTTGATAATTAAGTTCTCAGTTAAAATTCCAAGCAAGTTATAAAACTGCGTTTCAATTATTCCATGGAGGCTTTAAATTTCTACATATTTAAAACCCATCTAAGAAAGGCATCAAATTGCGCAGTTGTCATACATACATACATATGTATGTATGTGTTAGTATAGATAGACACTAAAAAGATGCTATCGTCGGCACAATGGCACTTTGAAATATTAATCCCATATTATTAGAGTGCACGAGGCTCAACCCCAAATCCAAATGAAAAAAAAAAAAAAAAAATTGCCAAGGCCCAAACAAACGAAGGGTAGAAGAAGTTTGGTTGCCAGCTGACCAAATGTATTTTGTATCTCTCTTTCTCTCTCTCTGTCTCTTACCCATTTTCAACACTCAATTCTACCCCCTTCTAAGCATAAATATGCAAATCTCCGTATTAATGTGAGCACAAATTTCTTATTTTAAAACCACGAAATTTGCTTTTAACGGCAAATGCAACTTTTAAGACTGATTCAATATCTAAGTGAACCTTTATTTCCTTTATACACTTCTTTTATATACTTGTAGACTAAGTCACGATATTTGTGATTTTTGAAATTTTCTATGAAATAGTCACGAATTAAAGTGCCCAACGCATGGGAATTTCCTTTTGAGGTGGCTTTAAATAAAGTCTTTGATTATTAATAAAGTTCTCAGTAATAACGATTATAAAAAATTGTGATTTTTGTTTTGGAATTTTAAAGTAGTTAATTTTTCGTAAAGCTCTTACAGATTCTGCATTGATCACAAGTTAATTAAATTAATTAATTAAGTTTTTTGTTATTAATAGAGAGCGATTTAAGAAAGATCGCTTCTAAAAACATTTGGCATATGAATAATTTTGTTTTAAAAGTCTTTCTTTTCATTTTGGCAATGATTAATTACTGAGAAAAAGAGTGTTTTTATTTATCTCGGTTCTTCCGTCTGTTTAAAGGTTTGCCCCATTTTGGTCGGCCGAAGGCGACGACAATTTGGGGCGTTACCCGTTGGAGCTACCTGAGATCCGTTGTGGGTTTCTAAAAAGCTGTCATAATTTATGACTTGAAGACGAAATAGAGTTCTTATTAATTGATAGGAGCCAAAGAAAAAGAAGAAGAAGAAGAAGAAGTAGATGAGGAAAATGTTAAGAAAATGCATTTTTCCCCCTTTCGTTGGATTTTGTTTTTATATTTTATTGTGACTAATTGCGATTGGTTGTCAATTGGTTTGCATGTTGCAGACAAATAAATTAATGGGCTTTTTATTTCATTTTCGGACAGATCGAGGGGGGGGGGAGGTGCGCGGGGAAGGAGGGGTTACTCATTGTTGTTGTTTCTGTTGACTGACGAACTGACAGTGGTATGAAATAAGACGAGGGGGGAATGGGATGAGGTGGGGTGGGGGTATAAGGCCCGCATCTGCAGCCATTTGTCGGTTAAAATAAACATTAGAAAAGAAATGGAAAAAAATAAATGTTCCCTAATTTTAGTTGGCGTGAAAAACTTTACCCCAATTATTTTTGCCTATGTGTGAGTTTGCCCGAGTGTGTGTGAGCCTGTGTGTGTGTGTGTGTGTGTGTGTGTGTTTTGGTTGTTGTTTTTGTTAATTTGGTAGCAAGCAAGAGCGGGTTAAGGGCAATTGTCACATGAGCTAAGCCTAAGGGTACCCCTATATACATATCTATATATGTATGTATGTATAGATACATATGTATCTAAACTAAATGCTATTAATTCGTTACTTAATTGCTGCGTTCGCTGCTGCTACTGCTGTTCTTATCGCGCGGGTCTTATGTTAGTTTGTGCGCCTTGAAAGTTGCTCGCTCCCCATTGAAAATAATTAAAATTAATTAAGACATTTTTGTTATGTATTGTATATATAGTATGGCCTCCCCGCCTTTCTTTCACTCACTCACTGACTGTCTCTTCCCCCGCCCCTCGCTACCCGACTTTCCATATCTTTATTATTATTTCTGTTGCATTGGCCAATCGTGTATCTATAAATTTAAATCGCCTTTAATTGAAGCGACTTCGAATGGGTTGTTTTTGGGTGACGACTGACCGTTCGTCCGTCCGTCCATCAGTCTGTCCGATATATATAACCAATTGTCTACATGTATGTATGAATTTGTGGTCTTTTGCGCAATGTTTTAATTAATATTTAATTACATTCTGGTAGTGTAGACATTCTCTTGTTAGATCTAAAAAGCACCAAGTCCTAAGCTGACTGATTTGTCAAGTTTTTTGGGGTCGGCAATATCAAAATAAAAAGCATACACAACAAAAAAACAAAAAAAAACCATATGATTGATGGTCAGTTTATTGTTTCGGCTCAAAATCAAATAAGGATGCAATGACTCAAGCCATTTAACTGACTGACTGACTGACTGATAGATAGATGGACATATGCATTCATTGCCTTTGCTTTAGCGCACTTTTCTTTAGAGTTTTCACTAAAAGACTGAGTGATGGAACGAATTAGCATACAATATTTATAACCTGAGACTATGGTGTCCCTTATAACTACATATATATTCTCAATCTCTATAAAGACTTAGTGCACTCTTAATTGATGCGGGGGAAGCCCAAATAGAGTTATCATAAATTTACATTCAATTTTTATCTATACATACATAAGCAAAAAGAAAAAATTTGTCTACAGTAGAACCACGAAAGTGGAACTCTCTGAAATTGGATTCTCCTAGTTAATCTTTAGAAAATGTTTCTTCTTTTTTTTTTTAATTTTCGAGCAAACAGTTCAAATTGAAAAAACAAAACAGCTTTGAATAGAAATTATCACAATTTATGCCCTTTTACGAGCCTCTACTGTACCAAACGTTGTATTCCTGAAAGACCTTCTGATAAAAAGCATTACTGGGTATCGTTGAGCAGATCTTTTTACTTTATAAACTGGGGGGAACTCTCTCTCCCAAATACCTTTCAGCAACAGGGCTCTTATTTTGCCCTCCCTCCCTGCTCCTTCTGTCTGCAATTGAGTGCCAATAAATAAACCTAATTGTTTATTTCATTTAAAGCTCTCTTCTTTTTTTTTTTTAAATATTTATAAGCATTGGCTATAATAAATAAGCCAAACTGATTTTCAACGCCATAGAAAATGTGATTGGGTCTACATATTTTTATGGCACTTGGAAATTAAGTAGTCACATTCACCCAGCCCACATCAGCCAGTCCGGCCAGGCCGGGCCAGATGGTGAAATGGGAGAAACGAACAAACGAATGGATGGCTGATAATGATAAAGAGGAAGCTAAAGAAGAGCAAAGAAGATGCACATACCATAAAAGAATAATGTTATATTCAAATAATTGCCATTTGAATATACATATGAACATACAATTTTCTTTATATGGCAAATGGCTAGTGACTAATTTATCGAGAAACATATAGAGCAGCATTATTCATGCACTATGAATTAGGAATGAAATTATTTTATTATGAATGAAAGCCCTTTGATCGGTTTGAAACATTCTGAAATAAACAGATCATTTCGAGTCGATCCTTGAGTTCCTTTTGTCCCTTTGAGTATGGAAACCTGTTAACTTATGCTTACAAAAATCATGAATCTTTAAAAAATTAATAGAATTCATTCACGAAGAAGTCAACTGATCGATCTAAATTTAATTCACTAAAGATTTAGTTGTAAACGTTATCTTTAAAAGTATTTTTCACAGCAAAAGACTGCAAAATAATAATACAATTTTGTTGTTTTTGGTTTTTTTGTTTTTGTTTATCAAGAGTAAAACGTTTATTACAATTTTGATATTTGTATTAAGCAGTCGTGACATCTCATTTTATGACATTTTCATATCATTGTAATAAATAGCGAAATGCCATTTAGCAAGAGATTATGAATCACCATCAACGAGTAAAAGTTATATTTCGGAAGTAAACAAACTACAGAAAAAGTTGATAATAATACATAAGTTAAATGCGAAGATCATTTAAAATATCCAACTTAAACAAAATGATTTCGATTAGTTAAGTAATCGAGTAGATATCGGCATATAGAATAAACAATCTATCTATGTATGTTCCAAATTGTGCATCTTCATTAAATGCAATCCATGAATAATGTCATCTAAAGTGACCTTTATTCAGGGTTAAAGTTATTGAAACTTAAATATTTGATCATTAAGAATTATTAATTATAATATATGCCACGATTTTGAATAAATACATATGTACATTCATCTCGAATAGCGTGTTAACTATGACCAATTAATGAAGCAAATGCGTTTTTGGGTGAAATTGAAATTGGTATTGGTAATGGGTAAGGGGAATTGGCCTAAGTTCGTTGAGTTAAAACATACATTGCTTTTAATTATAAGTACAACAACAAGAATAACAACAACATTGGGCCACATTTTCGTTTTCTCAATGAAAAAAAAAAAAAAACACAAAATTTTCAAACGAATGAAACGAAAAATTCGAGTTGAAAGAGACGCATGGCGCATGGCGAGAGGGAGGGGCGGCGGTGTGCAGCAACCAAGAAAAACACGGGAAAATTATGAGAAATAAGGGAGAGAAAATATGATTTGTGTAAAAGTTTCGACGCTACTCGGCAATATCGGGCATTCAGCTGTGATTAAGCACTTTAAGTGTAATTTCCAATTGCATTTGTATTGGTGGATTGCACTTAAAAATAGCCAGAAACGGGCGTTCATAAGAGCGAATCGAGTGGAGCACATGCTAAACCATAACTAAAATCTTTATGGCCAAAACAGATCTATCTGAACGATCTGGGCAGACGAGGGAAAACGACTGTGGTCGACCCAAACACATTCATACAAATGACATATACATACACATACACGCACACACACACAAATATACATACATATATAAAATTCTATATATCTAGCTGGGAATATGTATGGCGGCGGCTGTTTTAAGTCAATTTTTGAATAATTATGAATCGTTTTTCGCTTTCGTTGTTCTCTAATTATAACAACATCATAATCATAATTTCAGTATTCGAGTATTTCTCATTTTGTTTCCCCCAAAAACACTTTTGTGATGTTCTTAATGTGCCAAAATTTACGAATCACACACACTCACACACACATAAAACCTATGCAAATGTATTTCGCTTATGGTCAAAGAATTTCAGTCTATATAAAATTTATATATTTCCATTTTTAAGACAATTAATTTAAGTAGGTTTTAAGAGATGCAAAAAACTAATGAAATGTTTTGACTTCATTTCTTTTTTCAAGAAATTTTACCAAATTTATATATCCCAATTCACGTTAGTGCATTATCCTTAAGATCCTTCGTCGCTTAAAAATCCAAACATGCGTATTTTACCATAACCTAACATATAGATATATCTTATTTGGAAATTTGCTAATTTGGTAAACATTTTTTGAAATTGATTCCCAAAGCATTGCACTTTTGTAGTTCAAGAGCCTTAGGATGGGTTTTTTTTTTTTATCAAGTATCTACCAATTTCGGTTTCCAATAAAGGATTTGTAGTAATTGTTAACAAATTTTTTAAAGTTTGAAAGAAATCTTTTATATAATCCCATAGGGATCGAGGTAATTAAATTGAAATTTGTTTTTTCAAATTTTAATGGGAATTGAAAATTTATCAACGTTTCTTTTGGGCGGGGGGAGTCACTAATTGTATTAAGCACTTAGGGGACCATATTATATGGTAACCCTTGAGATCGTTTTTATATATGTACGTACATATGTATGTATAATCTCTAAGTGTTCTAGTGTGTTTCCTCAATTATATCCGCATAAGTCCAAGCGGAAATTCTATAACAGATTAATGTAGTTTGATTTTATGTGGTGCTAAATTACAAATCTTAGCTCCTTTTAAGGGTCTATAAGAGAAGCAATCTCCGGAAATCGTTGGATGCCAATATAATGAATATAATGAATAAAAATCGATTAATATTCAAGAAATAAGCAATAGAGATTAAGACAAATTTATATGTACAGTGCGTCACACAGCGAGCAACGAGCGTTTTGTTCTATGGACGGTCGAGACGGTTGGTCGGTCGGTCGGTTGAATGCGTGCCATAAAAAAATCACAAACACATTGAGAAATCTTTATAATATGCAATCGTAATATATAGTTTGTCTTCTTCTTCTTCTTCTGCCATTTTTCTATTTCTATATGGTTGTTGGTTTTTGCTTTTTAATGACTAAGACTAAGGAGCGGCGGTCGAACAGAACAACAAAAATTAGCTCATAAAATAGAAATTAGCCAAATGATCCGCTGAATCATTCATGTTCCCATAATGAATATTATTCTATATATGCATGCATATATGTACATACATATGTATGTGTACTATATACAACATTTAAGATATCTGTGGAAGGGTTTTTGTAGTATTTACCATTTTGTTTTGAGGTTTTGATTATCCTTTGTATTTGTAGTTAATAAGTTTTGTCGGTGCAAAAGTTTGTTTTGTTGTTGCTTTTAATCCCAAAAAGTGGCAAAAGTTTTCGATTTGTTGTTGTTGTTTTTATTTATTTTTTTTTTGTTAACACATATTCAAATGTTTAGAGAGAAGTTTTTGCAAAAGTTTTGCAAATTCAATTTCGGGGTTTTCTCTTCTTCTTCTCAAGCACTTTGTTAGTTTTGTTGGACGCGTGCCGACTCCGTGTTTAAAAGGAAATAAAACACTCTCACACACAAACACACAATCCAGTTGTTGTTTTTGTTGTTAAGACGGAAGACTCTGTTCCGCTATTACTATTATTATTATTATTATTAAAATATATTTATTTTTATGTTTTATTTTTCTTGTTTCTCTTTTGCCGCTGCGCGCGTTCGCACTGCTGCACGTTTAGTCAATGACTAAGGGCGGGCAATTCAAAATTTTTTTAAATTCATCAACGCAGCCAGCAGCGTAGCGTTATCGTCGACGTCGACGTCGACTTCAGCGTCAGCGTCGACAGCAGCAAACACACAACAAAAACCAAAAACTAATAAAATCAATTACAAACGCACACACAAACACCGAAACATGCTACGGAGATTCGTATAAAAACCGAACTGTCTTGGCCGAAGGCTCAACTAACAAGACGAAGTGCTAGGAAAAGAGAGACAGAGAGTGCGAGAACATTTCAGCTGTCTTTATGCTCTCTCTTATATATACAGCAGTGGCCACGTATCTAGTACACTATGTTAAAAATATAGGTTCAAGTTGTAGATAACTTTCTTACGTACTTTAGTAAGTTTTTATTTCAGAAAAATCATAAATTTATTGCAAGTTGCAATATTTCCTCTTTTAAAAGTAAGAATATTTATGAAATCGTAAATATAATCAAAACTATGTTTTAAATTAAAGTGATATTAGGCAGGTGATCTTTAAATCACTTGTACATTGTCACAAAAACAGTTTGATAAAATTACTTGGGAAATAAGAAATTTTGAATTGAAACCAGACAGGGTACGATGTACTATAATTGTGGCCAGTATTGTAGGTTTGAATATGGGCCAAAAGTAATGACAATAGCGGCAATTGTTGTAATTGTTGTGCTCTTTTTCGCTCTCTTATTTTATCGCCCTCACTCAGTCACTCTCTATCTCTCTCCCTTGCCATCACTCTCAGTTTGAGTGGGTGGGAGAGCATTTCTGTCTGTCTGAATGTGTGTGTGTGTGTACGTTCGGTGCCAAATGAGCCAAGCAAAACAAAAAGGCAAAAAATGCTTATGCTCTGCGGCTGGCCCCCCACAATAGAATGCTCCCCCCGCTTTCATCATATAATTCGCAAGCAATTCTGGTGCATTTATTTAGCTATTTTTGTTTTCTTTTGTTTTTTAAGGAACACAGTTAGGAAATGTTGCAGCTGCGTAGCATAGTTTAGGGAGTTAAAACCCCGCCCAACCCTTTTTTACACATTTTTTAAAAATAAAATATTCTTTTACCCTCATGTCAACGACCGTTATTTTGTCGATCTTAAATTGCCCTTTCCAACGTCATTATAATTACACACAAGCAAACATAATGACGTTCCCGCTCGCACATGCATATATGTATGTATGTATACGCATACACACACATACAAATATTGTACATAAATCGCAATTAATCAAGTGCAAGCCAATGCCAACTAGAGAAGGAAAGAAAAAAACGTTTCTAACTCTCCTCCTAACTGTTAACCCTGTGAATCGAAGCAGCGGCAGCAGCAGCGGTAGCAGCAGCGGCAGCAGGAGCAACCCTCCTCATGTTCCATTTTCCTACCCAAAAACTAACTCAATCCAAAATCCCAACAACAAGTTGAAAACTCCGAGTTCTGTGAACAACAACAATTACAAGGCGAATTGTTTGGCTCTCACTCATACTCAGATTGCCTCTTCTCTCCCGCTTCGTCCCATTCCTTCTTCCATATAAACGGAGAGCAGCTACTAAAAATGTAATCATTATGCTTTATCGTAATAATCAGCAGCCGCAGCAAAGCAGCAAAGTTTTGAATACCCTTGGAAAAAGGAAACGTTCCGAAAACCAAATCAAGGGTATATTAGGATTGAGAGACGTTGTTATGGGATAGAGTGAAGTGTCCCATTATTTTAAATGTTGAAAGAAAATTATATTTATATGTCGACAAATATAAAATGGAAAAATTTTAAGCTGGGGTAGCTTGGTTTGATTGTACCTATAGATAATATGGAGTTTTTCCATATAATATTGTTGAAAAGAAACCAATCTATTATCAATATTTTAAAAACATTGAGTTTCCGATTGTTTTTGAAAAGTATGAGAAATATTTGCAAATATCTGATTATGGAAGGTTTTTAAGCTAAGGCAGTATTAAATATGACAAACTCCAATTGAAAGAAAATCCCAGTGCATGTCGTGACATTTAAAGATTGCAGCCAAGATTAGAACTACCTAAATATTAGTAAAATCAATTACGAGGTATCTAAAAGTCTTTTCAGACCATCGTTATTACTGCAATCATCTCACTTGTTTTCCAACTGCCACATAGACGGCGTACTAATACAAATATAAGTACAAACGAAAGTCAGAGTTTATATATAGCACACACAGAAACATACATACATACATACATATATATCTACATAAGTATATACTGGCTTACATATGTACATACAAATACATAGTAGAAATACTAGCCAACAAACAGGCAAACAAACAAACTAAATTACAACAATTCCAAAAATTTATAATTGTGCACACACACACACACACAGACAGAAAGAGTGAAAGGGCGAGAGAGTGAGAGAGACAGAGAGAAATTTTAACCCACCACCCAAAAATAAGGGCCACCACCCCATCAAGCCTTCATCATCCTCATCATCGTCTCCTCGTTCGCTCTGGCTTTGGTTTGCCTTCTCGCCTTACAATTCGCCATGCCGAAGCCCAAGCCCAAGCAAGGACGAGAAGCATACAAATTCAACAAAAAAAAAAAAGGCAGTTAAGTTAAAATGTACTTAGAGTTTAAGCGTAACCCCGAAATCCCAATCCCAAACCGAACCCAAAAACGAGATTGTGTGTTTTAAGCGTTTTAGTTTGCCCTTCCTGCCGCCCCTCATGCCTGCTCTTGTGCGCTTCTGTCCACCACCCCAAGCCCTTCTCCTGTTTCAGTTGAGAGCATTGGCATTGGCAGCGCTGCCAACGTCGACTTCGACGTTGACTTCATTGTCAGCCATCTTGGGCGGCGGTTATTAAATTTTATACAAATACTAAAAATGAAATCAAAATTTTCTTATTACAATGACTATTTTGAGACTCGGCCCGGCCCGGTCTGGCCCAACCCGCGCCCTCACCTCCCGTCCTGCTGCTGCTCTACTCTGCTCTACTCTACTCTACCTTCAATGGAATGGAACAGCTGTGCCTTGACTTGAGTCGGCTGGCTGGCATTGGGTTTGGGCCTGACTTTGAGTTTTACTTTGGTTGCGGAATGGCATGCGGAGGGGTGGTGGGGAGAGCAAGGGGTTCTATTGCTGCTAGCGAAGCATTTCATTTCGTTTCATTTCTCATCGTCTGTATATTTGTTGAATGAATTGTACTTATGCCATACTTATCGACATTGCATTGTTGTTCTCAGGACTCTAGAAAAAGTTTCGGTTCGTTTCGTTTTGGTTTGGTTTGGTTTGCTTTGCTTCGTTTTGGTTTTGGATGGTTCATTTTGTTTTTTTATTCTTTTTTGGGTGTTGGCAACTTCCAGAGCTGAACTGGACTGGAAGTCCTGCAAGTGTCTAGTTAAAATAAAGTTTTCCATAAATATTCCAGGCAGCCATGAAAATGATGAAAAAATTGCAATTAGAAATTGCAGAAAAAAACTTTGCCAATTAAACTCCGATTCTTTGTTACATTTTGAAAAAAAAAAAAAAAAAAAAAACAAAGAAAGAAATTTGTCGAAATAGCAAGAGTTGAAATGGAGTTTTCTAATATAACCTGAGACAATGATAAATGATTATATTAATGGAAGGATTATGCTCTTAGTCAAGAGCGTCTGGAGGAAGGGGATTAGGGGCTTGAAGATTTTAGAAGGAGATTTCGATAAAACAAGCGTTTGTAAGGAATATATTTCGAATTCATATTCTAGGATCTGGCATCGAGAAACGATGATATACTGAGCATTTTTCGTGTGGTTTTTAACTGTGTCGTTATTAAACTTTGCCTATCATTTTTGGTAACTAGGATTGTCGTTTTTTCCCACTCGAAAACGTATTTTATGACTTCCTGCCTTAGGAAACAGTTTCCAATAACATAGAAATACGAATATCATCTGTGTAGCTGTGTATAGGTAATGGGAATATGTATTTATTTTACCTACCAGAAACTCATCATATCTTTACCTGAGGAGACTACATACTTAAAATTTAAATTAAACATGCCACAAGCACTAAGAAACCAAAGAAAGAAAAGGTACAAGTAGTGTATGTCAGAGCCTAAACAAATTTAAGCTGATAAGCAGAGATTCCTAGGACAGGACAAGTAGTGATGAATAATACCAATCACGTAGAAAGACATTCAGATAGACAGCAACAAAAAAAAACAAAAAAAAGAGAGTTAGAGAGAGACAGAGGCAAATTGTCGGGGGAGTAGAGGTAGAGGTAGAGGTAGTGCTAGGTCAGGGATCGGGAGTCGGGGGAAAATAAGGGCCACCTTCATAGCCTAATCAAAAGAGCATTGTAAACTAAGCCAAGACAAGATTGGAATTCTAAAGGATCGACGAAAAAATAACAACCAAGCACAATCTATAGAAAAGAAAGATCGGGCAAAGGTCGCTCAGTCGCTCGGTCGTTCAGTCGTTTGGTCGGCCTCTGCATATGGTAAAATGCGTAATCTCACACCAAAACTACTTTGTAGACAAAAACAACAAATTAAGTGCCAACACACATGCACACACACACACACACACAGGCATACCAGCACACACAACACATAGGGACTATATCTATATATCTTTAAAATGAAAACATTTTTCATGCGCAAGCGCAAAAGGCTGACGAGCAAGCCAAGAGACATTTAGACAGGCGGACAATTAGTTCAGACAGGCTTCCATCTCCCTTGGATCAACCCAGAACTACTCTATCTCCATCTCTGTGGCCCTCTCTCTCTCTCTGACTTAGGCTCTGGGGTCTGTGTTAAAAGGTCAGCCGACTGGTCTAGGCCCGGTTCGGTCCGTGGTTCTTTTGATAGCATTGATCTATTGTGTGTGTGTGTGTGTGTGTGTGTGCATTGCTTTTTACATTTTATACGCTTCTCAATTCTCGGTTCTTGTGTTTTTTCTCTCTATCTCACTTCTCTTTCCTAGAGACTAAGGTTCGTCAAAATGATTGATTTGTAGGTGATGAATTACAACAACATCAACTTGCATTCTAAGGTTGATTTTTTCCTCTTTTTTTTTTTTTTTTGGTTTTTTGTTTTGGGTTTTAGTTAAGAGCAAACCGACAGATAGATATGTGTGAGAAAGGTACAGCCTAGGTACCTAGTGAGGATTAAATTTTGAAATTCCATTTAGGAATCTTTTCATTGTTGTTCGACTTCGTTTCGTTTGCTCTTTTTTTTCATTTTGTTAGGGGTGCAGCTTAGAGAGAAGACAAAAAAAAAAATAAAATAAAGAATTTTTTAAAAGATAAACTGATATCACGATTGGGGAAAATTAATTATTGTAAGTAAAGCCAAAAGATAATGGAAAATTTAACAACAACAAGTCATGAGTTTGAGCAATGATTGTCATTTAGTTGATGGAATTTCACTGGAAATGCAATTGCGTGAAACAAAGTCCTTTGGATTTCTTTAATTGTAGAATCAATCAACTACAAAAGGAACGAATCCCAAAAAATTCTTTTGAAATCAGGTGCGTGGGCTAACCTTCTTCCATTATATTCCTGCGGATTAGATAAAGTTTTCAGAATCTTTGTGATCTCTCTCATAGAAGGTGTCAGATGCCCCTTCGAAACTTTAGCCAAAGGTTTTAAAGTAACAATTAAAGATGGGATATTAATATCTTACATTGTGCGCTTTTTACATCTTTTATTAAAATCAGTCACAAAATTAAATTTTTTCTCATATAACAAGAGATTTTTTGCGAAAGTTTGGTCAGTAAAATTTTCAATTTGTGTTGCAACGAAAGAACTTTTTACTAGGGAAGCAAAATTATATGATCATTTATTACGAACAAAGGTCAGTTTTATTAAGGAACTTTCTCTTAATGGTACCAATAAAAGAATCCAAATGGGGAAGAGAGTTATTGAAAAAATTACAGTGCCCTAAGGAAAGAGTTTTTTAAGTGAAACTTCTTTGGAATCATTGTATTAACTTATACATATATTATACTCGTTTCACATTGATGTTTACAAAACATTCGCTCCTTGATCAGATTAACAGACGAAAATGGCAAAAGAGCTGGATTCAGAACGTCATTCTGGTCGGTTAAGAATACTTAAATTTTACATAGTTGGAGAAACATATTTTCTTCTTATACATTATTGGAAAATGCTGTGCATTCGATTTGCTGTCTTGAATTTTAAACAGTTAGTGACAGATGCCGTAAAAATTATTTTAATGTTCAAAGATAAAATAGAAGAAACCTTTGTTTAAGTTAGAGACAAAAGATCATTATCATATCATATATAACATTTGCGCCGATTTAAATTCTAATTTCAGCAACGTCATAAATCTACTATTGCCGCCGCCCTGGCAACATACAATTTTGAAACGCAGGGACTAAAACAAAGTCCCCCGAGCTAAAATAGTTCACTACCTGAAATTCAGTTTTTGGTACGTCATCAAGTTCCAAGTAAAAATTTTTGCGTCTTGTGCAAACACACACACACACAGGAAAGGAGAGAGAGAGATAGAGAGAACGAAACGAACAAAGGAAACACGTTATCCTTTTTTTTTCTTAAATGGTTCTGGTTTCCTTTCATGAATCGAGAAATGGAATAATAACAGCGCCTAATGCTGAAATCTATGCCAATCCTCGACGGCTTCTTAAGCTAAATGCTAGGCACACATAATAAACAAATGAAATGAAAAACTGTGTGGCAGGAAAGGAATTTGTAGGGAAAACTAAATGGTTCATTGTGTGCGACTCTCTCTTTCTCTGTCACTCTTTTGGGTATATATATTTTCTAGTTCTGCTGGTTTTCCTTTTTATTATTATTTCTTCTCCAGCTCCTTTTGCTTCTTTTACTTATTTTTTTGCGCAGCTGCTTTTGCCATTTGCCAACTATCTATAGATTTGTCCTTTTGTTTGAAGATTATTCTACACACACACACACACACACACACACAGAGAGATGCAAACAGATACATAGTCGCATTTGTACGCATATTTATACATTTTAGAGCTCTTTTTAAAATCTGTCACGGAAACAGCAGAGATCGAATTTCCATCGTCATCATCATCAGAATCAGGATGACAGGTGGCCACCGCCGCCGCCCACCCTTGGATATCTCCTCGTCTCTCTCTCTCTCTCTCTGCCATTGTTAAAAACTTTCTTCCACACTAATAATGCAATCAAACTTTAAACTGCAACCCCATTGACCCCCTGCCAACCTTACGATTTTCACTGCTTAAATATCAAAGAATCTAAAAGCGGTCGCACTGAAGTTTATATACTCTTGCTTACTTCTTGACAAACAGAAGATCTATACATATGCTTGTTTTAGCCAAATCAGCGGCAAAAGCCCAACCCACAAGGTCATAGAACTTCTTTTGATGCCTTTAACCTAACCTTTTTATATGATAACTTCCTTCAAATAAATGACCTTTAAAAAACTACTCAATGGTTCTACTCTCCCGCACCGTACAATTTTGCTTTAAGCAAGAGAAGTTTTTACATTTTGACGTTTCTCGGAGCGTTATGTAACACCATTTCGGAGAAAGAGAGGTTAATAATTTTCACAAAAATAATCCTAGATTTCATTAAAGCAGTTTTACCTTAACCTAAACTAGTTTATTTACACGAAACTTTATCTATATGACACATCTATGGGGAGTTTACTTACAAAGTTTTATCCAAACTTTTTATACGTTAGAGAAAACGCTTTCGAATCAATTCTTAGCAATTTTTCAATGACCTCTTTTGCAAGAGTATTAAAAGCTTTTCCTCTCCTTCTTTCTTTTTAGCGTTTTATCTTTGTCTAACTCTAAGGGGTTAAAGCTAGCAAACTATTATTAAACAAATTAAAATGTCTGCCAGAGTTTTTGAGGCTATTGTTTTCTAAGCAGAAAGGGTGGCAGCATCAGCAGCGCACCAGCAGGGGCTGGGGGAGGGGCAACGGCAATGGGCAAAAATTATGAGCGAAATGGCAAAAGTATCTACGACAAATTCATATCTAGATTTAACAGCCAGCAACAACTATTGGCTGACTGGTCGGACGGACTGACTTGACTGATGGACAAAAACTTGACTGTACCTACAAAATATTTGAAATTCAAATCTAACTGTTGAGAGCGTCGTCGTCGTCGTTGTCATATTTGAATTTCCCTTTTGTGTGAAGTGAAGTGCTGATTGAACGAAACGATTTCAAAATCTAAAGTTAGGCAAATGTATTTACATTTTAGAGAGAGAGAGAGAGAGGACCAAGAGCAAGGAAGAACACAAGGGGACGCAAAAAAAAAAAAAAAACGCACAAAGATACTTT
This sequence comes from Drosophila nebulosa, assembly GCA_024703675.1. Lineage (NCBI taxonomy): Eukaryota > Metazoa > Arthropoda > Insecta > Diptera > Drosophilidae > Drosophila > Drosophila nebulosa. The sequence goes on along the minus strand of CM045725.1, from coordinate 5,189,362 downwards.
TAGTGCAGGGTTGCACACACACACACACACACACAAAGATAGAGCTCGAGTTAGATGTTTACCCTGAGATATGAATACGTAACAAAAAGGGGGAACCAACATTCTGCTCTACTCAAGCTATTCTGAGGGATAGCTGCTAAGGCAATAATCATCATAATACACACACACACACACACACACACACACAATTGTATATATATATGTATATACATTTATAGCCTACGTTTGTCCATTCGTCTATAGCAAAAATAATATTAATGAGCAAGTTTTTGATTACGCAGCCATTAGGCAGAAGGCAGTCGGCAGTCGGCAGGCGGCAGTCAGAGTTTGAATTTAAATTTCAGCTTCGACTTCTGTTACGCTTACGACGATGTCTCCTTCTCTCTCCCTCACATCCCCGACTCCTTTTTGCTTATTGTTTCATAAATACAATTTTGGTTTTATTGTCTACTTTTGTTACTTTTGCTCAGCTTTTTGTGCCCGCGCAATATGGCACTGTCAGTGGGTTAAGTTAAGTTGCCCGCCACCCATTCCACTCCCTCAATTCATCCATCCATCCATCCATCCATTTCTCCATCTCATCTATCTATGTATCTATCAAATTCTTTTAAGGTTCCCAAAGAGGGCTGTTAAATTGTGTCGACGTCAAGGGTTGTTATTTTAAAATTTCACATTACATTAAAAATGTAGCACAAAGTGCTGAAAGATGTGCAAATTAGATGCGGCCATTTGTTGGTGTTTTTTTTTTCAGCCCATGGGAGAGTTCGAAAAATGCCTACATAATGTTGGCTAATTGTGAAATTGTCGAATTGGTATAGACATATTGAAAGTTAAGCAAACCAAAATAAAGTAGCCAGAAATCTTTGGGGTTGGCCAAAAGCCAGCATATCAAATTATTCTTACAATCGATAAAATTTTGTCACGCATCTTTTTGCATTGATTTATAGCAAATACGTCTAAGTCCCTGAATTTGGTTGTAAATTTTCTTGCAATGCCTTTTTTCTTTGGTAAGAAATAGAGATAGATCTAGAATATACATATAACTAATTAAGTATACTTTGTATCATCGAAAATTGTAATGGTTATGCGCAAGATAATACAGAATAGAAACTTCTTCGCAATTTCAGATCCACATACATACTTTTGGCTTCTATAGTAATGTGAGATAACTCAGAATCCTGTCAATTAAACCCAAATGCATTAATTATTAGCAAAACTACACACATCAAAAGGCAAGGCAAGACTACTCCAAGTAAAATTAATCGATAGGATGCATAATCCAAGGCATGCTTAGAATTGGTTACAAGGATTGGTATCCTTAATTTGATAGTTTTTCAACGATTTTTTTTTTGAACAATTTTGCTTCTGTCGATTTATTTATTGACGTTTTATTTTTCCTTTTGTAAAAAACAAATTGTTACTCAAAATGTTGTTTGCCTTTTGTTTACACAAAGTGTAAAAAGAGTGAAAAATTTAGAAGTTTAACTAACTTATTTAAGAATGTGTTAATATTTACGCTGAGCAAACTTGATACTTAATATGCGCAATATTGATTACCGGATACGATTGTGAGTTACAATCTAGCCACTTTGACTTGTCATTATGATAATTATTAAGGCTTTATCTGTCCAGCAGAACTACTAAAAATTACAAAAAACTTACGGAACAAAGATTTCAGTGAAGATATTTTTCTATTCTTAAGTAGACTCTTTCGAGTTTTAGGTCTAAGGCCTTTCTAAGTAGTCACACTGAAATCAAATAAATCTTTTCCGAAAGACGACCTATTCAGTTACAGCGAGTTGCATCCTTGAGTATAATTCTACCCCTAAGGTTAATGCTTATTTAAAGAAATTTACTTTTAGATCGTCTAATTCTTCGATAAGTTAATCGATTGTAGATAGGAACTTTCCTAAATTCTAGCCTCTTCCTTTTTTACTTCTTGGCCATAACCACAGTCAACATGTGTTTTTGTATCCGATGCCAACTGTTGCAGTTGTTGTTGTTGTTGTTGTTGTTGTTGTTCGTGTGGTCGTTGTGATACGACAAGTACGGGGCAATGTTGTTGTGACACGCCACAAACACCTAGGATAAGGAACACGTCGTAACCATCAACGAAACAGAGCAGAGCAGAGAACAGAACAGAACACATGCTCTCTGCTGTCACTCACACACAATGCCATAAGAGAGAACGATGGAGGGAGGAAGAGGAAGGGAAAGGGAAAGGGCCCGCTACATTATATTGCATATTTAGTGGCATTCATTTAGCTACCATCCAGGTCCTGGGTTAGGGCATGAAAGAGTCCTGATCCCTGACCTATGCACATGTTGCCAAATGTGAAACCGAAAAGCCAAAACAAAAAAGAAGAAAAAACAACAACAACGAAACGGGGGGGAAAACGTCTGCTGTGTTTGCATGAGTGTGCGTGTGTGTATGTCTGTCTGTGTGTGTGAGTTCACCTTGATACAGGGTTAAGGGACACACGGAGCAGGCACTCTCGTGTGCGTACTACCAGCATGTGTTGGGTTTCGGCAACGGCAACGATAACGACAACGACGACCTCGGCTGTTGCTGTTTCCTCCCCTCCTTCTCCCTTCTCTTCTGGACGAGCACGTGAGCGAGCAAGCGAGTGAACGAGTGAGTGAACTGCGTCGTCGTCTGTTGTCCTTTTTTGGTTGGTTTTTTTTTGTTTTTGTCTTTTCTTTTGGGCGCGTGTCTGGGTAAGAGAGAGCGTGATGGGGAATACTGCGTGTGTAGCCTCAACAGGTGTTGTTTTGACTATTTTTGACCTGCTCATGATGATGTCCTATGTGTGTGTGTGTGTGTGTCCTTGCCAATTCTCAATTCATTCATGGCAGAGCATAAAGATGAGAGCACACATAACCCATAAAGCCGAAATTGCGAAAACAAAAGAATTAAAAATGCAATATTTTTCCCCTTTTTGTGTATTTTTGGGCTACACGTTTTTTTTTTTTTTTTTGTATCAACGACGGCGACAACAACCTCAATTTAAACTTGAATTTTCAAAAAGCCAATGGCAAAGCTACAGCAACAACCAACAACCAACAGCCGACAACAACAACAATTACACAAATCAAAATGGGCGCAAGAATAATGGAAAAAGTTACTCAGCCTCTCACAAAAGTCTCAACAAGTCAGACAACTTTGAGCTATCCATACAAAAATATACAGACTGTCATTTACATACACATACCAACAAACATACATTACATTTATATACATACAAATATACATACAAAGATACAAATAGTATATATGTACATACATATATAAAGTAAGTACCCAAAAAACGATTCGAGAACGACTGGCAAGAAGCGAAAGAGTAAAAGACAAATTGTTTTCAAACGTCGTAATCAAGAAATGATTTCTTTAAAATATGCGTCGACTACTATTTGAATTTCTTTTGGCTTATTACAACAATAACAATAGCAACAACAACAACAACAACAACAACGCCAAGAAAAACTTTGGAAAGGGTTTAAAAGAGTTCATTTTCGTCATAGACGAAGTCAGAAATACTCTATTTTTAATCTAATACCGGGTTGGAATGTCTGTTAAATGGTGCTCATTTACCAACCTTGCAATTTAGTGTTTTAAAGGTCCTTAACAAGCTGAATGTAAATTATTTATAACGCTTTCATTCAAAATCTGTAGCTCCAATGCGTTTTAAATACAAATATTCGCTTTATTTGCGAGCAGACACGTTTAAGTAGAACTTAGGAATCCGTATTATCCTTAAATTTTGGCTGACAAATGGTCAATCTTATGTGTTTCCAATTTTCGAACTCCTACTGCAATTTTTAAAACTATTTTAGATAATTTAGTTTCCCTTGAAAAACCGTCCATGAAAGGATTAAGCCGACTAAAAGTTAGCTAAGCTTTAAAAAATAGGCATAAATCTTCTACCAAGTTTGCATAATTAATTGAATAATTTTTCTCACACTTGTCAAACTTCTGAATCATTTATCAACTTGGCCACAAAAATCCATATATCCTTGCCGTTAGGGTATTTGAAAACAATACGAGAGAGAGAGAGAGAAAGAGAGTCAAACCACCGCAACAAACAGAAGCGAGATTTCGACATAAACTTCGACTCATCGTCAGCATCATTGTCCTTTTTTGAGGGATGCTATATAGAAGAGGGATGCCCAAATACATAGTTTGATATAAATCAGAGATAAAGAATAAGGAGTTTTCAGCCAGTTCGTACATACATACATACATATGTACATACAAAACTCGTCGTAGTCGTTGGATTCTTACAACAAACAAATTTACAGCTCAAAGTACAGTTTGTTTTTTGAGATACTTGAACCAAATTGAAAGCGTCATTTTGCCTTTAGATATCGATGCCGACAACGGCGACCCTAATGGAAATTAATAGAATATAGCAAAGCATATAAAATTTATGATTTGATTACAGGCATCAGGCACCAGCTATGTACATACATATATGGGTACATATGTACATATGTATGTGTATATAGATCTCAAGTGTCACGTAAGTAGTCGACGATCACCAAACTGTTCATCTTGCTTGCCATTTGCTAATGGTTTTTGTTTATTTGAATTTGACAAAAAGGCAGCTGGTTACATGATGGGATTGGGTGGATTGAATTAAATTGAGTTGGATTGGTTTGCATGGGGATTGATTGGTGTAATGTGCCGACAACAAGCTGATCGAGCGTTCCTGCTGTGATTGCTCAAAACAAAATAAAACTTCAACTCAAAATTGTCTTGGCACTTGAAGGGCCGCCGAGAAATTGTCGAATTGTCGCATTTCAAATGGTATGTTCCATTTTTTTTTCTCCCTATGCCTCTATGTAGGGCATCCCAAAAGTGTTTCATTTCATTTCGATTTGACGAAACTTCAAATTTCTGTAATACAGTAAATCAAAGCGGGGTAAGTGCTAAGTGAAGGGAAAAATACAAAGAGTTCTTTTCTCATTCTATGCACGATTAAAGTACACATTTATATTAGCATTCCAGACATGTGCAAACGATCTTCAGTCTACAGGAAATATTAGGATAATATTTCTGCCCGAGGCACAAGTTGACCTGTCTTAATACAATGTAATACAATACCAGCTCGTAGCTCGCACCTAAAAAAAAAACATTGTTTTTTGTTAGGCTCCACCCAAGTGTGTGTTTGTACTATATATATACATATATATATACATATATCGCTTATATGACCGACCAACCAACCACTAACTGGTTTATTTAAATTAGCGAATAAAAATGTATTATTAATGCGAAAACATGTTTATAAAAGCTCTCACACACATACACAAACACACACACACACACACACATTGGTGTGTTTACTCATGCATACATACATACATATATGTACATAAAGGGAGAACCATATTCTCACTGGGCTTAGCCCCCAGTCAGAAGAGTGCGAAAGAGAGGCAGCTCATCCATTTGTTTAAAAAAACAACAACAACGAAAAATACTTTTTTGTACGTTTGTATGTCGAGAGCTTAAGGCGGGGCACGAAACGTAGTCCAAAAAGAACAAAAAGTTAAAAGAAACAATAACAACAAGAAAAGCAACAAAATCAAATTGCTAGCACTTATCTTAAAATGAAATTAATAAATTAAAATGAGCTGAGAATTTGAAGAGAAAGAGATATTCATTATAAACTTTTCAATTTTTTTTTTTTTTTGTTGTTTCTTGAATGGCAATATAATCACGTATTTGCCGCACACAAAATATTGCGGGGGTGCATATATTATATTGAATGGCAATATTTAACTAAACAAATTTTGTATATAAATCTAAAATGTAATACCAAAACGAGGGTAGATCAATCAGAACGCCAGAAAGCATAGATATTCCTTCAAAACTAAGGCAAGCGCATCTAGACCAAATCAAGATAAGAAGAGGGAATATGAGATGAAAGAGCTTCAATAAAAGGAAGATACATTTAAGAGTTTAAGAGCGATTTTGAAAGATAACTTCAAACTTTATATATGTATTTCCTGCATGTTTAACGATTTAAACAATCTTCCTCGTATAGCCAAGACAAGTCATTTCTGTGGAAATTATAAGATTAAGTAGAACGCTCTGAAAGATACTCAAAAAAAATGTCAAAATTGTATGTTCCCTCCAACAGTCTTCGAGGCATCATCGAGACACCTTGCTTAAATAAGATATATAGTAGTATGGTCTAAAAGAAAATCGATCATACACATAGTGTTTATCCATATAGTTCCGGATGAAGAATGTTTCTAGCTATTTATAAACGCTTCAACAGAATCTTTTTGACATTTAGCTCATTCTGATAGTTACGAATTAGAGGTGGAAAACTATCGATAATCCAAACAGTTGATGGTTTCAACAACATTTTCAAAGTTGGTTGCTTGATGCCATAATAAAATATCATAATAACCTATCAATGTCAACAAATGATCTTTATGTTTTCCTCAGTTATATTAAGAAGTATTAAGAAACGACTATTTTTACAATATTTTTGAATGGTCTTTTTGCATTTAAAAGTGTTATCAAAACAACAAACGTTTTAAAATCTATTAAATTTATATTGGATCATTATTATATTCATGTTATAAATCGAAAAACCGCGCTGTAGATGTACATAAGTGAATATAGATTAATTAAAACACATAATAAAGTTTATTTTAAAGAATTCAGCTCTTTTTTGAAAAGTTAAACAAAACATTGCTATGTAAATAACATTTAAATTAATAAACCTTAAGATTCCATTGGCTAATTTCACATTTTATTTGTGGTTTGTCGTTACTTCTTGTAATCAAAATAGCCCAACATAGATCATATAGCTACTTTAAAATGATCTGTGAATGATCTAGAACGCCAAAAGATTGAAAGTTTCACAACTTAACAGATTTATCTAGAATTTTGAAAACCGTTTAATTTGAAACTGTGTGAAATGAAGTTCTTACACCCAAAACGTTTAAATGTGAGTAGATTTTGCTATATGATTTATTTAGTTGGTACCATAAAAATGTTTTTTATGAATCTCTTAACCCGTTTTAATCCATTTGCTCTGAATGGCCTTTTTAGCCTTTCTTATTAGGTTAATACAAACTAAACTTTTGAATTTATAGGACAATAAAATCTTGTTTAAGACATAAGGGAAACATTTACCATCCTAAACATTCTCGGTCCGCATAAACTCTCCAAATGACTTAGACATGTCTTTCTGCTGTATATACATAAGACAGAGATCGGGTCGTTAAAACCACAAACTAAAAAGGAAACCACTATGGTTGATCAAACTGACCTAAGACCTTAACCTTCCGAATTTTGACCTTAAAAATTATTGAATTTGTATTATTAGGTAAAAAATACTAGAGATTTAAGCGAAAACTTGTTTTCTAAATGCAGATCCACAATATTTTGGTAATCCAAAAATCAAAGTCATCAACGTTGGCTGACTAGGTGGTCAAAGAATCGACCACTTGGTCACTTCGGATCCTGGTACTCCTCATAATTCCCTTCGTTTTAAAATCAAAAACTGAACAATTTCATCGTCAAAAACTAGTTTTTGGCTTTAATTTTTGTCGACTTGTGAGGTGTGTGTGTGTGTGTGTAAGTGTGTGAGTGTGTGGTTGTTGATGTTGCTGTTCCTTTTTTTTTTATTTTTGCATAAAAAGGCAAACATTTTAATTTCAAGTGACGCACAAGCATTTTTGCCTACACATTGGGCACGTAACCACACACACACACACACTCACCCAGAAGAGACTGAGATACAGATACAAATATATATATATATATATGTATCGTACCGATATACCGAGAGACAGACAATACATACCTTAGCCGCATACTTAACGCACTCGAGTGACAATAATTGAATTCATTATTACCACAGAAATAGAGAAAAAAAAGAAAAAAACAAAAACAAAACTAACAACTATTTTTAACGGAGGGGGGGGCATTAACTGAGCTTGATTTGCTTTTGGTCTATAGGTAGGATTAACAATGGTTAGGTAATTAAACTGATATATGTATCTATGGCCGTATGTTTGTATGTATGTATGTATGTACTTTGGCCTTGGACAAGTAAAAAAAAAAAAAAAAAAACTAGATTTCGACTTTGCGTTCAGAAGTGATTCTAATTTTCTTGTCACTCCATTTTAGCATAAGTTCTGTTACCATTTTTATTTGTTCTACGTGTGCGGTTTTACTTATGAGCCAAAGTTCTCATTTCCAAGTTGTCTTTTGTCGTTCTTAATTACCATATAGTCAGTCGTCAGTCCATCTCTCTCTCTAGACATTCTTTCTATAGGCAAGGTACATACACACTATACCCGAGTGCGTTTTAGCCATAAAAACGAGAAACCAAAACCTTATTTTTCCTTTTTTTTTATATTGACATGATCTTCGTGCATAAGTTTCTGCAAATCTTTATCAGACATCGGTGGGGTCAACAAACCATACAAATGGCTATTATGGGTATAGCCGGTGTATACCTTTTTTCTCTCTTTATCAGATAATGAGTCGGGCGGGCGGCAAAAGACGTAATCGTCAATTCTCCACGTTGTGTGACTCAAACATAATAAAGCAACTCGCTTTAGCGGTAAATTTGCAAAATTTAAACAATTATTTTCTGTTTATTACATTCTTAGTTCAAACTAGTAAGTGACAACGGCTTTGAAAGTCGAAAATCGTTCTTAAAGTTTAGCCAATTTCATAAAAAATTACTCTGGACAGCGTTGACAAAAATTTTTATCAAATTTAAAGTTCTTGCAAAGTTAACTCCGAAATCTTGATAACGATCTTGCCAGAGATCTGCAGATTTCTTTAGTTACCTTACAAGAATAAAGTTAATATCAAAATAAGTTTGCCAAAAATCCTTAAGAAATTAGTCTATCAGTGCGAAAGCCTGATCCTTAACCTTATCCTGCAGACTTTAAATTCAACAACTGAATTACAAACAAAATATATTATTGTGACAAACAAACAGGGTTAAATCTACTCGACTGTTGATGCTGATCAAGAACATATATACATTATGGGGTCGCAAACGTTTTCTCTTGCCTGTTACATACATTTTGGCGACTTAAAAATACCCCTTTGCACTACAGGAACAAAAATGTTTACAGCTTCTTGCTATGAGCTAAATTTAAGGATCTTCATAAGAACATTATTCATCATTTTTGGAGGTTATTTGTTATTTTTCAATATTGTGTGATAAAATCATCATCCAATTTAATGGGTTTTTCTTTAATTTTAGCCGATTTCAAAACAGTTCGAAAGCGATAGTCTTTTAAATATTAATTGAACAAATTTTTGTGAAATTTACCGGTTCTTAATGCATTTATAACGAGAATCATATCATATAATCAAATTAAAAGCTTCTAAATTACATTTATATCCCATTTCTACAAAAAACACTACAAATTTGGAACAAATCTTTAACTAACGATAGGATAATAAGCCGCCAATAATAGAGATACTTTCTTTTTATTTCAATTCCAATGAATTTTGAAAGAACGGTAGAATATATCCCTTATACTGAAATCTTCAAAGAAACAATAGTTTCCTGGGTGAAATCATCTTTCTATTTTGAGCTTCACATACGGATTAGGTACATAACATGGTCTCATGTACCGGCTATTACGTAATTGGGTTTCAATCATAATAAAAATTCGTAAATGAAATTCTCTTAAGATTTGTAGAGCTGGAACTTACCATAAAGATATCATATAATTCGGGGAATTTGAAACTTTGAGAGTAAGAAATTTAAATTGTGGATTCGTTTATAAGATTAATTTAATTTAAATGACTTTTATGGAAAACGATTAATTTGTGTACGCGAAAACTTAGGAACTGCCACTCCGAGGGCACCGATAGCACTGATCGCGCGCACTGAGAAGGAAGGAATTATTTTTTTTTGTCGATTTTGTTTTTTTGGTATCCGAGACCTTAAAGAGTGTGCTGCTTCTCATAAACAATAAATAATATCTAAAATCATAAAATGAGCAGAACTGCAAAAACCTAACTAAACAAAGTCTCTGATGTTGTTGTTTTTGTTGTTGTTATATTTTTTGTTTTTATTTTACTCTCTTCGCCGCTCTTCCATTTGAAGAAATTTTGCTGACAATTGCAATAGAATTTTGCTCCGACTAGGGTTGGCGTTGAAGAGATGGTGGCGAGTGGATGGATGGGTGAATGGTGACGGTGGCGGCGGTGGCGGAGGAGTTGCTGCTGCTGGTTACTTGTGGGTCTTATTTCAATTTACAACCAAGTGACGAAGTATCACAATTCAATGTTTAAAGTTTTTATCACGTTGTGTGGACGCCACACACACACACAGACACACACAAACACACATTGAGACGTTCCGAGCCGCGTGTATGTATAGACTGAGCCAATACAAACAACTAAATATGGAGCAGAAAATGCAACCCGCGAACGCGAACTATAACTGGGGGATAGAAGATTGTGGGAAGGAGGAGGAGGGCGGGGAAACCCTCTCTTTTGGCACGGCTTGGGAAGGGGCTTTGTGAGGCGACTCTGGTTAATATGGCGCGACAGTTCGCTGGCGTCGTTTGCCGTTCGCTTAGTCAGCCCGCTTGCTGGGCACTAAATGTTTAGTAACCCAACTGAAATAGTAGCACCCGTGTTAGTATGGGTTCATGAAAATAATAAAAATAACAAAAAAAAAAAAAAGTAAAACGAAAACCATTTCGGTTTACATAGAGTTTCGCATGTAGGTACACGACTTGCACTTGGATTTGAATATGCACACACACACACACATATGGATACAGTGGAGGAGGAATAGGAGGAGAGGTTAGTGGGAACCAAAACGACGTCAGCGTAAACTGATTACCCCCGACGACGTCGACGACGACTCCGAACCGACGACAATCTATGGAGCTGCACAAGCGGCACGTACATAATGTCGCTCGAAAGCGCTATGGGAAACCTTCGTTTTGGGAGTTTGGTTCTCAAAAATAAAACAAAAACTATAACAACAACAGCAATAGCGACAACAAAAAAAAAACGTCATCAACGTACATATGTATGTACATATGACTACGATTCATTTCTCGGACATTCAACATAGTCAAGTTCTAAAAGTATTGCATACCCATACGAAAATCTGTGTCATAGTATAGGAAGTCAGAGTTAACACTAGAATTACACTAAAAGCGTCGTATTAAATGGAATTGCAATTCCTAGACTGCAGCTACATATTTGGTAATTGGGTGAATTACCCAGAATCGGCAATTACTAAAAGAGCGTATTAAGAAATTTAACAGAGGGAATAAGAGCTGAGTAATACAGGCCAAAATGATTACTCGCTTCTTAGTAGCCCTTTAATGCTTTACATTGGATAAAAAAAACAAACATAACAGAAACGTCTTAAGAAACGTCTAAACTAAATGTGTTATTTATTGTTTTTGAAGGTTTAATCATTTTTAAAAAAGGATGATTAAATTGCAGAAAGGTAATTATGTACGTATTGCCATGTATAAAAGAAAGTAACTAAAAAACCCTTTCTGAAACGAAGAATTAGCAAAAATGGAAGTTATTTTCGGTGGAAAATCAGACAACGCCCCTTCAGATATGCATACATACATAAATAAAATAGTTGACAATCTTTAGCTTATCTCAGATTAAAGTCAATATATACTAAAATTAAATCAATTTCGACATCTCAAATGTTATCATTTCTTATCAAAAGAAAGCAAAACAATGACCGTTAAAAATCGCACGTACATAAAGTGAAATTAAGCTGCCAACTAAATAGCCAAACATCTTCTGATCTAGTAAACACACACACACATACATACATACATGTAAGAAACAATTGCATACGCATTCACATGTACATATGTATGTATGTATGTATGTATGTGTGTAAATTTACACACACTCAACCGCGGTCTGCCTGCCACTCAACTTGGCATTCCAAGTGACTTTGCACGAAAATGAACACGTGCTGCAAGTTTGTGCCTGTCAGGACGAGCGAGAAGGAGTCGGGGGGGAATGGCAGCAGCGGGGGCTATGGGGAAACTATAGCTTGGTATTACGGCGTCTCTGACGGCAGACAGACATGACAATAACAAAATGCAAAGCCCAAAAGTTGAATGCATTTGTTGTAGTTGTAGGTGACTCACTCTCTTTCTCTCTCTCTCTCTCGCTCGCTCTTGTTTTCTTGCCGGCTCTCTTTGTCGAACAGAAGAGAGGGACAGGAAGAGACAAAGAGCATACTAAGAGCACATTGCTTTCAGATTTATAAATTAGTAACAAAACTAGCAAAATGCTTGTGCCAAGTTTTTGCCCCAAGACTCAGTTGATATGGAGTTTTAGATTTCAACTCTGCCCTGCCAGGCTATACACCGCCCCTTATTGAAATCTACTGGGACTGGGCAAATGTAAAATTTGCGGTGGAGCGTCAAAACTTTAGTGGCCCCGGCTAACTTTTAGCAAAAACTTTTGATTTGAGTACCTGCCACTAACTAAGCAGGCACTGACACACACACACACACACACAAACACCCAGAGAAGGAGGAAGGAAGATAGGAATGGGGTGAAAAGTTTGCCGGCACAAAAACCACGCATTGAACTGCACTGTTATGGCAAAGAAAACTTTACAGACAGAAATTTAAACAAAGCGTATAATTTTAGACTTACCGCAGTGCTCGCCATTACCATTCAAAACAGAGTAAAACCCGAGACAACAGGAACAGGATGAAGGAACTGCCGTCGACTCTTGTATAAATCACAAATTACAACTAAAACAATACTAAGAATTTTTCAAAATATTGCGGTACTTGATGTCAAATGTGCGTTTCAACGTAAGCCAATAACGTAAGAGCTGTCATTGCTGCAAAGTAATCGTTATCGATTTGCTTAACGTCAATGTTGATCGAATTCAAATTTGTTTTTTTTTGCTGTTCTTTATTTACACTTAGTCGTAATAGATAAACTAAAACAAAAGATGAACATGCAAAGACTGACCTCCAATCTGACAAATGCCAAGATGTGTTAATCGAATAATTGTAGTGGATTTAGTTTTATACTTTAGTTGGAATAAATATGTACATATCAATCACTCCCTTTCCCATCACTTTATGGGCTCAACAGTATATGGGACACCTGTTCGGGTGTCTTTTGCAGCATCTGTTCGGGCTCAAAACCATTGGCAGGATCGTGGACACGATCGTAAATTTGCTTATAAATGGCCACAATCACATTGAAGGCTCGACGCTGGACAGTGGCGCGATGAGAACTGGACATGATGAGCTGTATTTGTGGCAACAGGAGCACATCGGGCAGCTCGAGGAATGCATCCATTTTGGACATGAATATCTTAAGAAGATTCGTTTCGATTTTGGTCTGATTGCTCTGCAAAATGGTATAAATGGGGCCCAAATTCAGATTGGCCACCAACGAAGAGGCCTGCTCCGAGGTGAGTGTGTCTAACTGAGCATCTGACTGGGCTTGCAGACGCTCCACCCGCTCATCCATATACTCGTACACGGCCAGAGTGGACTGCATGTGGTAGAGACAATTTAGTAGATAGACACCCATATCGACAGTGGGTAGATGGGCGGCACTCTCCTGGACCGATTGCAGTAGAGGATCAATGACACAGCTAACAATTTTGGTTATATCAGCCTGTCGGCCATCCACCATAGTAGCCACTGAAAGGATCTCCTTCAACATATTCAGCAAACGAGCAACACTTGCTGGCGGTACCAGATCCCGTTGTGGCGGCTCCAACGCCAATGTAGACCCAGCAGGACGCTGCAGGACACTCCGCACCTGGCTGGCCAAAGCGTTCAGATAGATTTGCTCACTACTCTTCTGCAGATCAATAAGACATTGTTCCAAGCTTCCACCTTGAACCACTTGCTTCATGATTTGTTGATAGAAACGCAAAAGATTCGATATGGTAAACAGAATGATAGTGTCCTTCTCTGAGCCGAGAATTGTCTCCACGCGCACCTTAAGTGGATGACAGACGCCGTCGGCTATATAGCACAAGGCCTTTTGCATCTGCTCCGAAATATCTGTGTCAAAAAAAAAAAGAAATGTGATAGGTTTCTAAATCTATAGGAGAATTCGTGGCCATCTGCTCACCATGCTTGTCACACTTCTTGAATAATAAAGCCAAATTTTCTTTTTCATTGGGTATGCTCTGATGAAGCCAGGCAAACATATCACCGATATATCGCTTGGGATCGTGAGCATGCAGCTCTATGGGCCTGGGATTGCCGCCGGGTCCACCCTCGGTCAAAGCTTCAATAAAGAGACGCACCAGAACCGCTCTCCGTGCTATGGCGTATTCATCGATGACGTATCTAAGTTGGGGAATAAAAAGTGGTTATGGAAATCTCTTTATCGCTTTTCCCTTGATCCTTACTTAAAGAGCACAGGGCGATCCTGTAGGCGGCTCATTGCCTCCACCACTAGGGGACCAATTTCATTGTTTTCCAGATTTCGGCAATGATTCTGTGTCCATCGATAGAGCCTTTCCAGTGCTCCCTCCTGATGCAGTGTCATCTCTTCCATGATATCCAGGGCAGCCGTCTGATATCCACATTGCATTAAGAGCCGGCATTCCGCATGTATGGACTGCACTCGATCCAAAACCTTGAAAAACTCAGGCACAATTGGTGCATCTTTAGCCGTTCCGTAGAGCAATTGATGCTCGGGAACGCTAAGCTGAAATCTAGACAGAAATGCCTGGGCTATCTGTTGATGCACTTCCAGCCGCTCGCGTTCTTGCTGCATTGTATTTGTCTGCTCGATAAGATCTTTGGTCAAGGCTTTGGATGTCTCTAAATCCGTTTTCATTGTTTGCACTGAAGTGGCCATGGTGTCCAAGTCGTCACAAACTGCATCAAGGGTCAGCTTCACTTCCCGAAAAGCTTTAAGAAAATTCTCATTGATGCCCACGGAACGGTGCTCGATTTGGGAGCGAAGATTGCGACGATTTTTCAAGGTGTTCTCGCCAAAGAAACTGGACAAGCCATTCAAGGCATCAAGCGTGTCCTTGTCCGAGTCTAAGCGAGTCTCCAGTATCTTGTTGACGCGTTTCTGTATCCGATCCTGCTCAGCATCCTGTGGTTTCTCCTGTGCTGAAGGCATATTGTCTGCTCTAAGTAAAAATTTCTTGCTATTGTTTATTGTAAGCTAACAGAACTGACACATTTCCAAATGTTAACTAACAGATTCTTAACAACTATGTTATTTTACAGCAGTCGACAAAAGTATGTTGCCAAACATTTTTAAATATTTTTAAGCCAAGCCAGCAAATATCATAAGGGAAATTAATTAATTCATTCACCATTTGTGATTAGTGAAGCAACGATTTAAAAGTTTTCTTCTAGGAAATTTTCGTTGATGTGAATTGTTATAAAATTAAAATTGATATGCATTCTATTATTTGTTGATAACTGTACGAAAACTTTTTGCAGTGCCATGAACTTTTAACAATGTTAACAGATATTTATGCTTATAATTAGTGATGGCACTAACTTTCAGTTTATGACGATTCTTTTAAAGCAATTTAAATCAGCCTTCTCTTTCTTTTCGTAGTTTGGTTTTGTTACTTTGGGAAAGATAATTCAATATCTACGCTTTCTTCAGTGCGGGTGGATTGCTGACGACTCCTGAGCATATTGGCAGACAGCAAATGGAACCATTTGAATCTTGACAAGAAATCCTCCACCCCAATACTGATGAAATACAATTTCAATGGTCGTTTACTTCTTTGTGGATGCTTTCGTATGATATTGATTGGCCGGTGGGTATACATCAGATCCAAGGCGAAAGTGCAATGTAAGTAGAATATAGCGGCCGCATAAAGGGCTATGATGGCATTCCGTCTACAACACAGATAAAATCCATGTGTGTCCTCTTCTCGATTCTTTAAAAACATCAAATGAATATCATGCTCGGCCAGATACATATTCGCATAGACGGTGAGCATGTTAAGAGTGCCTAGCAGACCACTCATGGCTGCCTCCAATTTCATCGTTGGCTTCTCGGCATAAAACAGCCCAATTATGGATAGAGCACAAATAATGGACGATCCTCCATAGGTGGCGCACAGTAGAAATATATGCGGAGTGCTCTCGGTTTGAAAGCATCTGATATGAACATAGCAACCAACACCACTGAGCACCAACTCGAGGACCTTAAAGAGCAGCCACACTGGCTTTTTGGAACGTGTTTGCATAGTTAAGGAATTTAAATTTATATAATTTCTAGGAATATACAGACACAGATATACATACATATATAAAGAAACAGCTTCATGACATACTAGAACAGTTAAGAAATGTAACTTTAGTTCTTGAAGATCTTCTTCGACCTTGTTAAGAAGTTCTTACAGATAAAACGAGCTAATAACCAGGAAGAGCAAGCGTTAGGTAACCCATTAATATACCGGCATTGCATTCCCTGCTTATCACATAATTAAAAGATTTTCTCTTTTTCACATCTAAGATCTCTACTTTCTCCAGTATTGAGTAAATCGATGAATCTGTTCGACCAGAGCCGGCATCACAGCGGTAATGGAAACGTCGAGCAGACTTTGCAAATGCTGCACAGCCTCTTCATCCGTTAGACCCAATTGGAGATTCTCCTCTACCTTCTTAACGGCCTTATCCGGCTCAAGAGCTATATCCGGCACTGTGGCATCCACCATAAGCGAGAACAGATTCAACATCACATTGGCATGCCGACGAAGATGCAAATAGGCCGTATAGCACTGCTTACGGAACTCATGATGATGCTCTGAGCTAATACCGCCCATAGCTTCAACCATTTCCTTGCTTAGTTTCATGGGCGGTGGCATGGGTTTGGGATCTCGTCCCAAAATGTAACCAAAATCAATATGGAAGAGTTTTCCATTCGTTGTCAGAAGAAGGTTATCCAAGTGCCTATCGCCAACGCCTAAAATCAAAAATATAATTAATGTACGCTCGAGCTGCATCGGATTCTACTAACTTACCTAGCAAATAGGTGATTACGCAGTAGCCTGCACAGCTTTTTATATAGGTGTCCATCACCTCGGCTGATATGCCATAGGGCCCATTGTCACAGGGATAATGACGTCTAAAGAAATTGTGAATGTTGCCCTCTCGGGCCAACACATCAGCCACAGTGCAGGAATCAATGTACTGAAGGAAACCATGTTTCGAGCTGGTGGCCAGCACTTTATACGGGGTCAATTTGAGATCAAGATTTTCGCGACGCAAGAGCTTATCCATTAAGGTGATCATTTGGAGAATTAACTGATCCTGACGCAAGTCGTCTCCATGCTTAAAGATCGCCACATACTCGTGTTGAGCTATGGAAGTGACGAATGAAAGCCTGTCGAGAAAAAGGGATATATTAAGATGGATTGGACATTCGAACAAGATTTTCCTGTTCCACTCACTTGGCTGGCATTAAAGCACTTTTGAAGAGTGACGTGCGCATGGGTACAATTTTGGTAATGCAAATCTCTGGATCCAGGGGAAATGGTATGGGCTCAAAGTTGGTGAAGTTCACCTTGAACATGTCCTGTTCGTTTAAAAGTTTCTGAAACTTCTCGGTCTTCTTATTACGATTGCCGGGCTCCTTGGCCACCAGTTTGACCAACTTAACCAGTTCATCGATAAAGCGACGTTGCTTGCGGAGATTATAGAAAATGCCACGCAAATTAAAATTTCCATTCTCTAGGACTTTGAGAAACATTTTAAGAACCATGGCATACATGTCATGGGCACGTTCATCTTGTTTGCGTACTGACTCCGCCACATCCTCCACTTCGATCGATAGATACCAGTAGAAATAATTGGCCAGAGTGGGATTCATGCAGGCTCGCTGTATAAGGAATGTGCAGAGGTTGGACGGAACAGTGCCAATGCTGATACCCTCCGGTAGAATTAAAGCATTCGAAGTGGAATCAGAGGCTATGGAAGTGGCATCTGCAGTACCGGCTCCTGGACTGCCGCGTCCACCAGTTCCAACCGGACTAACTCCAGCTGCCCCTGTCCGCTGACTGGCTGCAATTACCGAATTGTGCAATGCATTGCTGGCCACACTCAATTCCGAAATGCTACTCTGATCCAGCAGTGAGTCATTATCGTCGAGAATAGAGTGCACCACGTCCCGTTCAGGAAAGATGCAGTTGTGCAAATAGAGAATATTTCTCGGATCTTCATACTTGAGAGCTTGTACCAATTGCAGCAGATATAGGAGTAAGTCCTCGTCTGGTGCCTGGGCCAGACGACTTATGGCATACTTGCGAACCTGGGCATGGGTAAATTGTGGACTGAGGAGCTCCAAGGCGTCCTCAACATCCATTGGTGCCCAATTGGCCAACATCCAAAGTGCTTGGGTCACCTCGTCGTCGAGTTTCCAGTTGATGCACTTGAGAAATTTGGTCAGAGCCTTTTTGTGAGACGATAAATAAAAGCGGAATTTCCACACCAAATCCTGCTCCTCGCTGCTCAGGACATATGTGGGCGGTTGGCGGTAGACAATGGTATGGAGTTGATCGCGAATATGAGCTGTTGGCTTGGCATCGCGATCCGATATGCCAGAGCGCTCTGAACGGGCCAGTCGATGATGCTTGCGTTCCACCAAATTTTCCTTAAAAGAAAAGAAGCTAAGATGAGATTGTTTATTAAGATTTAAATAAGCGTTTACCATTTGAATTTCTGAATCTGGTACAGAGACCAGCTTTGGTTTGGCTGGTAGTTTATATTTGGCATCGCCATCGGGCTCAAAATAGACGACAGCATACTAAGAGGAATAACAATTAAAAATCGAAATTATCCAATCCTCATAAGTGGCTACTCACATTATACATATCATCGACTATAATGGCTGGAAACTCAATCATTAGGAACATATAGTCCGACATACGTTTCTCCCTTTCATTGATCACTTCAATTTCACGGAATGTCAAGCGATCCAGCCAATCCACTTTCTGGATCTGACCATTGCGATGCTTTTTGGCCAACTTTCCTAATCGTTGCATTTGCGATTTGGATGATTCTTTTCCCTTGCCGGGCGTTTTACTTGGAAAGCTGCCATCACCCTCCTGACCCAGCCAAACTCTCAGGTCGTACATACCCTGGCGGAACATTGCATCTTTGCCAAACATTGAAATAGCCGTCCCACCAATCACTGTTGTTTGACCCGCCCCCGAGCAGTCCAAAATGGTCATTACCAACATAGCTGAGCGTGGCAAGTCAGAGAATTGTAGAGGCAGTGTAACCCATTCGTTCCAACTCCATCGTTTGCCAAATGCCTTATAGGAACTGTTTACGGGAAGGCAATATGGTCGCCCATTATTATACACCTGGAGGCGTACCTGAAAGGAAGGATACTCCTCGGAATAGAGGCCAGAGAAGCGTAGTGTGGGATCATCCAGTAGTTTCTCATAATCTGGTTGACGTTTCTTCCCCTCTAGTGTTCCTCTGAAAAGAAGAAAGGGTAAAATAGCGCTCTCACAGAGATAATAGCCTAACTATACATACACTTTAATCTGTACTCGCTCATGCAATGATGAGCTGTGTATATAACGAAAATGATCATCGGGTTGATCCATTTCTAATGAATTAAACACTTTTCAAGAACTGTGCGTAAAACGAAAAAAAAAACCCATAACAGTGAACGGCTGATGGCCAATAGTGTGACCATGTTACAAGTCGTAACAGCTGTTTACTGTTTTGGATGGTCAATACCCTTGCTGAAATTCATACTTTGATTTTTGCATTCGGCCAGCATTTTAGTAATTATCAAAACAACTAAATATTACAAAATAATAATTGTTTCTTTTTCTGTTTATTGACGTATTTTCATTTATTCTAGATTCTAGAATTCTAGATGCTTGTTTCTTTCTTTCCAAAAGCAAAGAAACTGACAAATCTATTTATCCTTCCACACATAGGGTATTCGCGCCCTTTAACAGTAAACAACTGTTGGTGCTTAGTGTGACCAGATTTCTCTTTACGTTTCCCACGTTTCGTTTTCGTTCAGGTCTTTTTAAAACATCAAATTATAAAAGAATAATGTCTATTAATGCGACCATTGGATTGGCCCTGGATCGTGTAGACTGGAACGATCTTGCTGAACACCAGGATCGGTTGCCCCGGATCTACACACCGGGTGAGGTTCTTATGCCGGAAGCGGGTTTTATGCGAGGACATGGCACATTTGTGGAGGAGGAAAATATTAAAGCTTCAGTGGCAGGAGTCATAGAAAAGGTGAACAAATTGATTTCGGTGCGGCCGTTGAAGAGTCGTTATGTGGGTGAAATTGGAGATGTGGTGGTGGCCCGTGTCATAGAAGTGCAACAGAAACGATGGCGGGTGGACACAAATTCTCGTTTGGATTCGGTTCTGTTGCTGTCATCGGTGAATTTACCCGGTGGAGAGCTGCGACGTCGCTCAGCCGAGGATGAGCAAATGATGAGGCGCTATTTAGATGAGGGCGATTTGATCTCTGCTGAAGTGCAGGTGAGTCCCAACACATCAAGCAAATAAAATTAAAAATAAACCTTTTTTTCCCCACCTGTAGAATATATTTGAGGAAGGCACTCTATCGCTCTACACACGCAGTTTGAAGTATGGTAAACTCTCTCAAGGTATTTTGGTCAAAGTGTTTCCCGCCCTGGTCAAACGGCGAAAAATGCATTTCCATAATCTGCCCTGTGGAGCGTCAATCATCCTTGGCAACAATGGTTACATTTGGATTGCACCCACAAAGGCCGAGAATCAGGAAGGCGGCGAAGGCGGCTTTGCTCAAAATCTTAGCGAAGTAGTTCCACGACCCGAACGCGAAGTCATTGCCCGTCTGCGCAATTGCATCCTGGCGCTGGCGAAATGTAAATTGATGCTCTATGATACAAGTATTCAATATGCGTACGACGAGTCCCTCAAATACGAGGCCTACGAACTGCTCCAACAAAATGTTATCCATGATATAGGTGAACAGACGCAAGCGCGCCTAAGGGATGCTGGCGAACAAAGTTAATAAACATTTAAAAAAAAACCTAAATATATGTTAGATTGAGAGACAGATAGATTGAGTCGAGATCGTTATGTTAATGCCACAACACTAATTTATTTAATGCTTATGAAGGATGTTTATCTGATCTGATATATCTGATTAAAAATATATACCCCCTCTGCAAGGGTATAAACATCAGCATTGGCCAGTGGCTTGCCACATGACATTTTTTGTAAAGAGTGGCAACTCTCCGGGTTTGTGTATTGACGCTGCATCTTTTGCCTTCGCTTTGTGTTTTTAGATAAAAAAAATAATTTAAAAAATGGCCGAAACAACAAAACAACGCGAGTTGGAATTAAGTAACAAGCAAATTTGTCGGTTCTGTTTGGCGCAGAACAAACTGTCATCTATTTTTATGGAAAATCAACGTATTAAATCTACGGCAGCTCTTCCGCTTCAAATAATGGCAATTTGTTCACTCGAGGTGGGTACTGTAACTTACTAACCAAAAAGTGGTTTCTGAACAGACTTATGCGTGAGAGACTTGGCTAAGAAGCTAATCCCCAAAGACAATGACCAACTGAACCTAGTTTCCGAAGAATTGTGCCAACATATATCCAAAATGGATAACGAAAATTACGCTAAATGCACTCAATAACCCAAAATTGTTAAATTTACGTTCATTACGCACACATGCACGCACAATCGCATGTAAAGAGAAAATGCCAGCTGTTTGGCGTTGCCACTAAAACAAAAGGAGAAACCCGCATTATTCAAAATTGTATTCATTTGTTATATTTCTTATCAAAATTTATATATGTAAATATATATATTTGTGTGTAAATGCATCTCTTCAGGGCATTTTATTGTTGGTCTTATAAACTAAATTTGTGACGATTGTGATATGAGAAAGAAATTATCAATTGTAATGGAATAGAATGAATTTTGTCAACAATAACATTTCAAATAATGTTGAATAAGTCTCATGATTAGTCATTAACTAAATTAAAGCGAAGCAAATGTAATCCAGATATATATGCAAATCAATGGAAGAATATGGTGGGAGCGGGAATGGTTGAATGAGCGTTAATGGCGATGGTGATACCTAGCCAGCTTTATTGCCATTAGGTTTATCTGTAAAACGCAATATGCGCGTCAACATGGAAGTGACGCAGGGTATTTGCTTCTGGCGATCCATTAAAGGTGTAGAGGGCACGTTCGATTCAAAATCAATAGCCACACGTTGACTTACAAAGGTGAGCAGAGTTAGAATGTCATATTTTTTGCCATTTGTGTTTAGCTCTTGGATGAGCGATTGCATATACCAAGATCCATTTGTAGTATTGCGCCAAGAGAAGTAGCCTACAAAAACAAATATGTATATAGTTTTAAGAAAATGAAATACCATTTCTATTGCTTGTTTACCTGGTATCGTTGAATATGAAAACAGAAAATCGGCATGGATTGGGATTTTGTAGCTCATAGAGGACTCCCCATCCGTCTCAGTTACTCCATTTTTCTCCAGCATTACTCCCGAATCCAATCGATCGCCTTGACAGGCCTGTATAAAGAATAATTTTGGTTTGCCCGCCAAAGTGGGACAAATGTGAGCTGTAAAATAATGCCAAATTGCATCCAATTTATATTGCACATCTTTGGCATAGATATATCCATGCTCGCCGTGCGATAATATGGCAATGGCTATGCAATCATTATCCGTATGATCCAGCGACGCGGCTTTATCGATATATTTTAATATATCTCTTAATTTACAATCCTTATGCACCGATACATCGAATCCCAGTCCCTTAAGAGCTTTGCGCAATTCCTCGGCATCAACATTAGTTCCAGCTCGTGATTTTAGCGAGGGTATATCAAAAAATTCATGATTAAATATAATAGCTTGTCCGCGATATTTGTGATTCATGTTATATTCGCTGGCATAGCGATCTACAGGCATTCGGGCTACATATTTATTAATTGAGGCTGGCGCAGCGCTAGAATAATCAAAAAAAAAATTGGCAAAAAATTGGCTATTAATCATAGTAAGATTAGATAGTGGCTGATAAGCTATCAAATAGACAAAAGAATACTATAACTAAATTTTTAAATTTAACAATGGAAAACTAACAATTATGGCGGTATTTTTTAATGCAAATAATTGTTGCATACACATAGATTAACTACTAATTAAAAATTAAATTCAAAATTTTATCTTTTTTCCTTAAGGAAGCTTATGTACATATGAATAATCTGATAAGCTATAGATTTCTAAATTAAAGTTTGGTTTAAAATATAATTTTAAACGAAAAGCACCTGCTTGATAAATGAAAACGAAACTTTAGTTTCCTTATATCCTTGGATACAACCAAAATTTTAAGTCATACTTCCATTATCTCGTAGTTTTTCTATCGATTATTAATTAAAAGTTTGTGGAATTTTTTTTTTTTTTTGAGTTGGTAACCAAAACAAGAATGAATCAGAAATTCTAATTTTTGGGGGGAAACCCAAATTAGTTGGTCAATATTAACTTCCCCCGATTTGGCCTTTTCTGGCCAATAATTTTCATAACTCTTCTTCTATGGGCATCACTGTTAACCAAGGGCACAAGACAAAACAAATACAAAACAAAAATGAAGACTTTAAGTGCGAAAGGGAGGGAAAGACGCGCGCACATGCACCAGCACATGCATGCATATATATGTATGCATTTACCTCGCCGCTGCTAGTCCCGTTCCTGTTGCACCACCACTGCTCCCTTCCATGCAGCCCTTGGCGTCGGTGTTATCAATAATGCTGCTGCGATTGCTCTTGGTCTGTCCATTGCTTCTATTTAGAAGGCTGAAATTTCTGGTTATGCACTCGTCCGTCATTCTCTCGATTCTCTTTCAAATGTTCTGCTTCTGCTTTATGCTCTATGCTTCCTTGTGCCTGGCCCTGCCTTCCTTTTGTTCTCTTTCTCTGTCCCTTCCACAGCGCGGGGGTGGGGGAGAAGAGCTCTTCACTATTGTTGTTTTTGTTCAATTACTTTTTAACTAAATAAACAATAGCCAAACAGCTGTTGCTAATGTTTTTGTTAACTTTTTTAATGCGAGTCACAATAGATCAAATGTCCTTTTTTGGCAAACACGATTAGCGTTTTTTTTTTTTGTATACTTTTTTGTTGTAATCAATTAATTAACGGAGGTTAAGCGTGCTCAGTCGCCGCCGCTTTCAAAAACAAACAAAATTTGTAAATCCACTATCTCGAATTCGCTTAAGAAATACTAAATACTCGCTCATTTCTTTTGAACATTCGCCCGGCAATATCATACAAGACTGAAGTTCGAAACTCCCGCTCTTGAATATCTTATTACCTTTCTCTTTTACTCCCACATGAAAGATGTCTAATCGAACAAATCGAGCTCGAACTCCGACAAAATGAGCCAACATCGAACTCACAGTGCTGATACTTTGGCAAAAAAACAGTCGTTGTGGCAGTCTAGCCATTTGGCTGCCAGTAGTGTTCTGGTAACTAGAATTTGTCCAATTGAACAACAAACTTACTTAAAACAATTTCGTAATTTTCTGGCCTTTGAATCCGCAATTCAGCTTATTCTTGTGTCTTTTGTTTTTGGTAAAACGACATTACTCCAACATTGTTGGTAACGCATTAAAACCTGTAAAACAACATTGCTTTTAGCTAGAAAAAGCTAGAGACTTTTAAATTAACGGTTTTTCGCTTTTTCAGGTGATTGACGACGATGGGATGCCGTCTTTAATCTGTTTGGACTGCAGGTTACTCTTTGAGCATTGCTATCGCTTCAAACAGATGTGCAAGCGTGCCGAGACATTGCTAAGACAATATCCGTTGACTGGATCATGGCCAGAGCCGCTAGAGAAGCCGCGCGCTCCTCTTATAGCCACGCAAGCAAAAAAGGACTCGGCGCCCAAGGTTGGACAACCTAAGAAATTATTAAATTCTTTGGTAAAATCGAATCAGTTGGTATTAGAAGATGTCCAGGTTATGGAGACTAGCTCATTGCCAATTTCCACTGCCACGCCTGCGCCTACCTCGAAGAAGGTTAAATCGGCTTATCAAATGAAAGTGGAAAATAACCAGGAATTGTCCATGGATGATGTTCACAATTTGATAGCAGAACTAGAGGAGGAAGCACTGGCCACCGATCCGGATCTTAATCCTCCAAATCCAAGTCCACCATCTATTCAAACTCCCACTCCCACAGCTCCACAATCAACATCTGAAGTCATATCAAGCAAACCCAAAGTATTGAACAAATCCTCCATTCGAATTTTGAATAAGGTAGCCTCTCAGCCTGTCGAGCCCCGCCTTTCCACACCTCAAATCCAGCGGGATGAGGATGGCAATGTGGCGGCCATTGTAACAGAAATTATTGATCCTCGTGATTTGGACGGAGCCGAAGATCCTACTAAGAATGCTGCCCCTGTGGCAACCAATGTATTCCCGTGTCCAGACTGCGAGCGTTCGTTTCCTCTTGAGCAACTTCTGGAAATTCATCGCCTAAATCATTCACGAAAGCGCAGCTTTCAGTGCACGGATTGCGATAAAAGTTTCTTTTCGAAATATGATCTGCAAAAGCATAACTTTATCCACACCGGCGAGAAGCCATTCCAATGCACCGCCTGCGATAAGGCTTTCACCAGGAAGGCTCTATTACATCGCCATGAACGCACCCACACGGATATGCCGAAATTTTTGTGCCTCTACTGTGAAAAGCCGTTCCTTTCCAAGGAGGAGATGATGAAGCACGCGGAACGGCATACGAAACAAAGAAATTTCCAGTGCGGCGTTTGCAACAAGTCATTTGCCTTCAAGCAAGGACTGGAGCGGCATGAGGTGAGCAGCTACAATCTTATGACACTGGAGTGTATTAGTTAACCCTTTTTTCTTTTAAATCTTAGGTAATCCACAGCAATAACTTGCCATACTCCTGCCAGCACTGTAATCGCAGCTTTGTTACTCCCTGCAAATTGGCTCGTCATCTGGTAGCCCATGCTGGCAAGCGGGTGTATCCCTGTAAATATTGCAACAAGTCATATTTGCTCTCCCATCATCTGTCTCGACATTTGAGGGTCCATAAGCAGGTATCCGGCACCTCATTTGTATGCAGCATTTGCCGGGAAACGCATCAAACGTATGAAAGTCTAGTGGATCATTCCTCTGTCCATGCAAACGCAGATATGGTGTGTCCTTTGTGCAAAGAGAATATCGTTAGCATTGATCAAATTCAGAATCATCTGCAAACCCATAAGGACAACGAAAGATTTGCTTGTGAATTTTGCGATTATATTTTCCTTAATCAGAATCAACTTCAAAAGCATATTGAAGATGACCATGTGGTAGATATGGTGCCCTATCAGGAGGCCGATAAGGAAGCTAACATGCAAGTAAAGTCAGAAGACGAAACGGATTTGCTACAAGAGCTTCTCGACGATGACTATTCACCCACAGAGGCCAACGCTCCACCGCCAGCAAAGGTGATGAAATTGTGTCTGCCCAAGAAACCAACAACAACATGCTCGCCTGAGGACAAACGCCAGACACGCAGTCAGGATAGTGCTAAGAAACAGAAGCCACAGGAATCAGCGAAGAAAGTACAAAAAGACAGTGAACCAAGGAAGGAATCTACAACCAAACAAGGTCGCCTTGTAAGGAATGGAAAACCCACTGGTCAAGCAAAAAAACATTTCAACTAATGGATTCTAATTTCAAAAAGCAAAAAGGCAAATAGCTATGACCAATTCACTAAATTGTTTCTTCTGAAACTGTGTAATAAGATGATTAGATTTTAATAAAAGTTCATATGTAAACTTTAACCAAACATTTCAAGTTCTACCTGTAGAGGATTCTATAAACAGAAAAAGGTTATGATTTAAGCCTCGTGTAAAAGATAAGTGTGTCAAGGATAAAGGATCTGCAATATTATTTTACAGATGGGACGAGAACTGCTCTATTTTAAAAAACCTTAAGTCGGAATACTCTAATGTGGTTGCTTACTTCCCGTGATCTTAATTATTGCCAAAACAAATGTTCTCTATAGACCCATTCCTTAAGACTACATGAACATACAATACATCTTTGGCAAACGGTAAATGATGGCTCAGAGAGTTAATCGAGTTTGGATATTCCATGCAGTGACCAACCGGAGGTTCATTTCTTTTCACATTCAGTTTTATTCCATTTCAATGAGGTTTACCTTGGGCAGCAGTAAAATGTGTCTGTATTTGTCGCTTATCTTAACAAATTGAAATGTGAATACGCCAGGCCAGCATTCATTACCAAACAACTACATAATCCTCCTCATCAATCCTTTTCGTCTCTCCGCCCACATTTAGTGCTCATAACCATCGGGAAGGGGGTTAACATGGGGGTTATGGAACAGACTCTTCTGGCCCTCGCCCCAAGGGAAACGCTTCTCGCGACGGCGCAAGTACTCGTATTTGACAAATTCCTGGCGGGGTTTGTCGTGCTCCTCCTGGTGCTTAAGATAGGCATTCAACATGCACAGACCAACGGCAGGAACAGCCACAAAGAAAGACAGGCGCTTCCAGACCTTATATCCACCTGGGAATATGCGCAAAGGAAACAATCTTAACTTCTTGCCCAATAAGCAAATTACATAACCTTAACCTTACAAACTTGAAAGGATTTTTAAAATGCTTGCGGATATTTACCGGAATGTTCACCAGCTACGGCAGCAGTGCCGGACATGTTCCTGGCCCCAGTGGCCACCAGTTGGCGGCGAATTGCGTGATTAAGAACTGCAGACATAGTCTTTGGTTGAATCTCCAATAAAATTTTTCAATTGTATGTGCTTCTTCTTTCACCTGGACAATGTGACCAGATGCGGGCTCTGCTGGAAATACCAAAAACCAACCCCGATATTTTCATATCGATATATATTGATACAATATATACTAGCTACTCACGCTACGCTATCAGTGTCAGTGCACACACATTACAAAACACATCTGTGTGTAAGTTTTTGAATTGTTTTTTTTTGATTGAGCATTGGGTATATTGTTGCTACAGTTGTCTACAATGCACAATAAACCAATGAAACTGGACCTATCTGATTTCTTTACCGACGAAAGGAAGTGCTCTTTGATCCTTCTCGATGTCAGCTGGCAAAACATTAAAAACTTGCAGGATCACATACAGAATCTCTTTCATTTGGTAAGTTTTAGCTATAGGACGTTCTCGTTGAAAGGCCTTAACGTTTCCCCGTTCTTTTCGCAGAATGGCATTAGCCTTTTGACTGGCGATGGTTCTTATTTGCCGCCAAGGGAGTCCATAGAAGTATTGAGAAATGCCGATTCCCTAAAGTATGTAACTAAACTGCATTTATATACTTAAGCTTACATAAATTTAACCATTTGTTGTATGATCCTGCCAGGGCATTTAAATTTCAAACCCCCATCGATGATCAGACAGTCGTGGAAGTGGCTTCGACCAAGAAGTCAACTAAAAAGCGAAGGAATCAGTCAACAGAGTTGGAATTGGCCAGTTCCACGCCAAATAATGCAAAGCGATCGAGGAACCACTTGGATTCAGTTAGTCCTACTTTAGCCACTAACGAGGATATATCACCTAAACCAGAGAGCAAAAAGAAACGTTCAAGACGTCAGGATGAGAAGGACAAAATAAAAACAAAGCAGGATTTAAAAAACAATGCCAAAGCTCGCGGGGAGGATATTAGCAACAAGGAGAATACTCTCCAAGTTGAAGTCATGGAGCAGGAATCTCCCTTATTATCTACACAAAATTCACATTTAGCTTCAAGCCAAAAAGAGGACGAGATTGCGCCACCCGTTCCCAGGCCTCCACAAGTGGTCCTGCGTTGCGCTCTTATGGAATTAGTATTGGATACTCCACGCATATTCAAATTGCCCAGAGCAGAGACGCCTATTAAGATCTTGGAGAATATTCTTATAACGGCTAAACCACTTTCCACTCCAGAAGTAAGTGAAATTGAACCCGTTCGGGATGTAGCAGAAAAATCAGAATTTGAATATCAAGCTCTCGATTTGGAAACAACAGCAACTGAAAAAAATGAAAAAGAATCAACAGAGAAGCAGCTAGAAGCTGACGAAGATCAAGCTCTTGATGTGGAAACGCCAATAGAAACTCAAATAAGTAAAGAAGAATCCACAGAGAAGCAGCTAGAAGCTGTGGAACTGAATACAGATAATGTTGTACTTAATTCTGATTCCGAAGATGATATAATGGTACTCGATGATTCCGACTCGGATGTGGAACCCGTTTCCACAGTAGTGGGTGTGTTTTATTTCCCAACCAAACTCCCATGAAACAAACTTATCTGATTCTTTGCTTTTAGGTTCGAGAAAAACCGAAACTACGGATGTAATTTCAGATCTTTTGCAGTATGGAGTTAAGTTGACCAATCTCCCAAGGCGAGGCGACACCCTAGTCTTTAAGTTAGCAAAGACCAAGGGTTGTCCAACTTCTGGCCAAACGGAATTCTTGGCTGGTACCTGCTCCTATGTGAATCGTCGCACGAAAGTTATCAACATAAATATGATCTGTAAGTAACGAGCAATTAAGAGTCTAAAAAACACTGATTCATTTGCTTTTTTTTTCGAAAAATGGTAGCCTATCCCAAATATCTTCTTAATTTGCTCAGCCAATATAAGAGCAATCTCGATGACACCGAAGAAGAAGTACCCGTATTGAATGTAAATATCAATGATCTTATTGAGGCGAACATTTGTGTTTCCACAGTCGACTAAAATAGCATGGTGATCCTTCTTCACTTATATACAATTAAGATACATTCCTTCATATGTAATAAACCCATAATAAAAGTAAAAAGGATACAAAAATGTGTGAGTGTATATGCAATTCAGTAATTGTTTTCACTTGATGTGCTTCTTTATCTGCTCCAACAGCTCATCCGCATCGTCGGCCGTCTTAACTCTCAGCAGCATGGTGGTGGCCTTTGATTCCTCCGGAGTGGGTACACAGACCATCATAACATTATTTTTGCCCGTGCGTTCAGTTGGTATCCCCTTGCTTAGTATTAGATTAACCAAAATGTTGCCTAAATTGGTATCGGCTCGCACCAGAAGTTGTGTCTTCTCCGAATCCTTGACGGGCTTTAGGAACAGAGTGCCGACACCTCGATCTGCAAAGTCTTTTTCTTTTTTGACATACACTTTGCAACGCTTGGAATAAACAGCATCATCTTCGACGACCTAAACGAAAAATTAAAGAAACGGGATCGATGAGAAGAGGAAATACTTGGTTTTCTTAAGATTTTACCTGCTTGAATTCCACCTTGGGCGGTGTGTCGTCTTCCTCGTTCTCAGCGGATGCAGATGGTTGTGCTGCTTCTGCCGGTTTGCCGAAGCCAAAGAAACCTGCTGCAGGGGCTCCCTCGGATGCTGCCGGCTTACCAAAACCAGTAAAGCCCGAAGTACTCGGCTTGTCATCGCTGCCAGTTTTTAGGGCAAAACTAAATCCATTGGTTTTGGGCGGCGATGCTGCATCATCCTTGCGGCCAAGGCTGAAGAAACCCGGTTTGGTAGCATCTGCACTTGCCGATGTGGCCGTAGTGGAGGAGGAAAGACTAAATATACTGCTACTTGCAGCCGAAGTTGTGGTCAAGTTCGAGGCAGATCCAGTTGTGCTAGATGTGGTACTAGTCGCTGCTTGGGCCTGTCCAAAAGAGAAGGCCATTGAGGGTTTCGTGCTTGTGGTTGTCGATGTACCACTGGTAATGGTACAGGTTGGTTTCTTTCCAAATAGCAATGATGATGTTGAACCCCCAACCGGATTCGATGGCTTGTCAAAATTGAAACTTGCCGCAGCCTCAGCTGACGAAGAGTTGGTAGCTGATTTGCTCGATTTGCCTGCCTCCTCATCCTTTAGCTCCTTTAAATGTTTGTTGTAGTTTTCAAAAACGGGCGTAAGTATGCAATAGGGATTCTCGTCTATGTTATCTTTGATGAATTTAATTACTCCACGATTCAAATCGGCCACATTTTCACGATACTCAGACGAGGGTTGGCTACTGCTGGATGATTTTTTGATTGCTGATGAATTCTCCGATGGCACAGAGGCTTTAAACATTGACGTGGACACGGGAGCGGGAGGTGTGGCTGTGGATTTCAATGGCTCATTGTCTATTTTGCCAAATATGGAGGAGGATGAGGAGGTACTTGTTGCTTCCTTCTTGGGGCCAAAAGAAAATGTTGATATTGGTGCTGGTTTGGACTCCTCTTTTGGCTTTGCGCTGTCTCCGCTCAAAAACGAGAATGACGAGGTTGACGATGTGCCTACCTCAGCGGTGGATGTAGGCAGTTTGGAGAGAAAGGCATAGGGAGACGATGTTGAAGTAGCCGGCTTGCCAAAACCTACAATTACCATTGAAAAGTTATTGTTATGGATCAAATAAATATTTACATTTGCCTACAAGTAAAACTACTTGCCTGAAAATCCACTGAAAACATTTTTCGTTTCAGAGGGAACCTCGTCTTTGCCGGCGACCTTGCGGCGTGCCTTTTTGATAACACGCAAATTCAGTTCTTCCTGGGTGGCAGTTTTAAAC
Source organism: Drosophila nebulosa (assembly GCA_024703675.1). Taxonomy (NCBI): domain Eukaryota; kingdom Metazoa; phylum Arthropoda; class Insecta; order Diptera; family Drosophilidae; genus Drosophila; species Drosophila nebulosa. The sequence continues at coordinate 5,157,781 of CM045725.1, read as the reverse complement.
GTGCCGCGTTGCTCGGGCTCTTCTTCCTGATCCCAGTTCTCATGGTTAAGATTAGTTGTGGCTTGCCGCTTGGCAGACATTGCTTAATTTATATTGATTGATTAAAATAATGTTATAAACTTGGTACTGTGAGTACGGAGGAAATGACTCCACATGCGTAACCAAAACAGTTTGCTGCCGCCGATAACAGATCGCCAATGCCAATAACGTCTAACCACACTAACACGTTGCACGCTGAGATGTCCTTGCACACGCTGCACTTTAGATGTCCTCGCACTTGTGTTTTGTTCGATATACCGCCGGTTTTTTTTTTCCCTGTGCTATGCTGTTTTAGAGCTGTAGAACCATCGATTGGACCATTGACAAAATCGATAGTTCAACCTATCATAAAAAAAAACTATCGAGTAACGTCACTATCGATTGTTTTCCAGCTCTACTCTGTGTCGTAATATCGAGAGCAAACCAGGGGGTCTTCAAATTCAAATTTAAAGCCCAATAGGTTTTTTTTTTTACCAAATAACAACTGAATTTAATTTAACTACAATGTGCGCATCTCCTTCTTACAAATACTACAAACTACTTTACAGGATACCGCAGGACGTTCTACACGTTGATATACCTTTGGCCCCACTGTACGGGGGTGACGAATTTTCTTGTTTGTCCTCTCCATGCAGCAACATAGCAAACAACTAAGTGGTACCGCTTCCCCTTGCTCCAGGGATTGGGGTAGATTTCGTCCTCGAGTCTCTGGCAATAGTAGACTGGCAAAGCCACCCAAAATTAATAAACAACCCATAATAATCAAGGGCAACGCTAGCATTTGCTGACCCTAAAACAAAGCCAAGTAAGTAAAAAAAGAAACCTGGTTTATCCATTGTCTTACCATGTGATTGATAATAGGAATTACTATGGGTCCGATCATGGCAACCACTGAGCTAAAGCTCATGCCTAAACCACGAACCACTGTGGGATACAGCTCGGAGGCAAGCAAAGGAAGCACCACAAACGAGGAACTGATGCCCATTTTGCCTATGCAATAGAGAAGCAAAGTGATGCTCGGATACAAAAAAGTGGCCACGCAAGCAACTCCCCCCACAAGCATTGATATGAAGAGTATCCAACGACGTCCGAAATAACTCAAACCCGGCCAAAGGAGCAAATAAGTTGGCAACTCTACGGCTCCAGCCAAAAAGAAGTTCCAGATCTCATCTCCACCCAACGCAGGAGCATAATAACTCAGTCCCACATAGACACTAGTGTTGGCAAACCAAATGAAGGTAATGATCAAGGTTTTTCGCCGCATATTGGTGCCCCGAAAGAGGTCTAGAATTCCATAATGTGCAGTGGCTGCCGCCTCCGCTGCCTGTGTGCTAACCAGACGTAGCTGCAGGCGTTCCATAAACTCTCGATTGACCCGAACTCCATTAACCCGCGCCATCACTTTGAGAATCCTTATTGCCCTCTTCGTTTGGCCCACCGCCATTAGCCAACGCGGTGATTCAGGTAGCACAAAGAAGCAGGAGAAGAGCATTAGAAGTGGCAGAGAAACAGCCAAGCTAAGATCACGCCAATCTCTCACCAAATACACTACTCCAGCCAGAACAACCAAGCCCATGGAATAAGCAATGTTCGAGACAATTGTGCAAAATACTCGACGCTCTGGATGGCCATATATGGAAAAAGTTGTGCAATTTTTTTATACATTTTAAAAGAGGTTCCTCCTGCAAGTCCTAATATATTTACCTGGACCCACCAGTTCAATGGCCAAGACATAGGGGCTGGCTAATATGGCTGGCACCGTTAATCCCACCACAAATCGGAGACCCAGCCACGAGTAATAGTTCCATGCAAAGGCACTTGCCGCACAAGCCACTATTTCCAGCAATAGATAGGCATAGAAGGAGGGACGTCTGCCCCACAGATCGACGAGATAGCCGAAAACATAGTTGCCCAAAAGACCACCCAATCCGAAGATAACCAGTGCTAGAGTTACATAAAAACTCCTGTCGCATACCAAGTTCCACTACACGGAATGTAAAATAGATAGATTAAAGATCTTATGACTTCTTCTGCAGCCGCTTTGGCGCACCTCTTGAACCACTGTGCTGGGGTAAATGGACCTGTCATAGTGCCATCCATGTTGACATGGCACCACTTGCACCGCCTCCTCCGATTTGATAAGATGTTCAGCTTGTTGTCGCAATAATTCGAGCGGGGGTCGGTACTCCAGATAACGCACTAGATCACTGTAATTTCGGGCAAACATTGAACATTCGGCGTAGACACCACTCTTCCTTGGTATGCTTAAATTCTTAACAAGTTGTACATAATCCGGAGTCCAAGGCTCCAATTCTGGCACTCGACACCAGTGCTGAGGAGTCGCGGCAATGAATAACTGACTGCAGGGAAGGATCATGATTTAATTAAGTTGATTATGGCTTAGCTCCTTAGCTCTCACCTGTATGCATGAAAGGCACAAGGCAAAGCTGCCGGCAGCAGCACCGAGCATATGATAATCTTCTGATATAAACCAAAAGATCCCACTTCTTTAAGTACTTCATCAAAATCCATAATCGTTGTTTTATATACCCGTCGTTTAGTCTGCACCCAAATCAAATACAAGCACTACTGATCGTCAGGGCCCATTTGCCCACTTCCAGGCTAGGAATTGTCGCTCATCTGATTGAACATAATTACATTACGGCCTTTCATGTGTTTTAATTAATTGGACACCGCAGCGTGGACAAGGTTCACCAGTCGTGCACTCATCTAGCTAGATCCGCACACAAAAATCAAATGGCACACACGCTTCTCAGAGTGGATTTTAGTTGTCGGCATTGTCGATTCTATATATTTCTCCATTTACATATAGTTTAACATACAAAAAATAAATTACTTCTAGATCATCGATATTTATTTACTCTCTCTCTCTCTCTCTCTCTGTCTGTCTCTCTAGCTGCGAGCTAAACCAATGATGGCCAGCAGGTACATAAAGATATTGACAATATCCAAGTACAGATTAAGGGCAGCGAATATATACTCTTCCGGACTGATGGAGTATTTATGATTGCCGCCCAACATCAATTGTGTGTCATAGACCAGATAAACGGAGAAGAGTAAAGCGCCTAGGGATGCATAGACCATTGCGATGACCTTGCCCGGTATGAAGATGGCAATGATGCCAAAGATTATGAAAACCACCAAACAGGCAACCAGCACACCGCCGCACATGGTAAAGTCGAACTTTGTTTGCAGGGCAAACAGGGTAAGACCCAAACTTACTGCCGCTGTAATGCCCACGGCCATGAGAACCTCATCCGCCTTGTATTGCCCGGCAATGATGCCTAATAGAAACGACTCCGCAATGGTGAAAAGGAACAGGAATATAAAGTTCAGTGGCGTCTTGCGACGGACGCTCTCGCAACAGGCCATGCAAATCATGGTCACAATGAGAACGACCTGTGAAAGGACATAGCAAAATCAAAAATAAATTCCACTGAGAAGATCAAGAATTTACCAAGGCAATCCAGAATAACCAGGGATTTTTCTGGCACCATTCCTGTGTGGGCTCGGAGAAGGTGAATACGCTGACAAACCCAAAAGTAATCGACAATTGGACCTGCATAAAGAGGATGAAAAAAACGCAGTTTAATGCCCGTTTGCTTTAGTCAGGGGCCTGTCCTCTTACTCACCAACAATATCAAGTAAACTTTACGTATAAATCCTTTCCTTATCGTCTGATCATCAAAGGCAAAACTCTTGTCGGCCTCCGCATCTGCATAAGTGCCGTTTTCATCACCTTCGGTAGAATCAGAATTCAAAAGAATTTACAATTTAAATATCAATGACTAACCATGTTGAAAGTGATTATCCATTTTTGGTAGTGGTTGGGTGGTAAATAGATGGGGTGGGGTGGTCTAAATATATATGTATATAGAAAACTGCTTCCGTTCGCTTGATGCGTGCTATACGCTCGGGTTTAAATTAATGCCTGAGAGAGCCCTGTTACCATTACTACATTGTTCAGGTGTCCATATGGCAGATTAGCCCAGCGCTATCTCATATACCAGTTGATGGTGATAACAACAAGCAAGTGCTGATAGTGCGTCACTCCAACACTTCTTGTGTGCTGCGATATCGATGCCCTATATATATATATATATATACCGTTTTAGTATATATGATTGATCGTGTGAATCACAAAGTATGTAGTATATAGCCACACAATAATTCTTACAATCTCAATTCTTCGTCTGGAAAATGCTTTCATTTGAGAAATTTTCACTCACCTTGTTGGTAGTGGTACATCTCGTTTCGTTGTGGTTATGGCTTCGTGGAAATCTCTTGGACTACTGGTAACTAGTATTTATAACCAACTTCTGTGACCTGTGGCACCCACATAAAATTTCCTCTATTATTATTACTTAAGAGTCTTATCTTATAAGATAAGAAAGTCACCACATATTGATAAGGTTGGTTTTTGGGTATTTCTTGTTTAATAAATTCGTCTGCAGCAGTCCTCGCTGATGGCAGATTGAGTTATGCGCCAACGAGCCCCGAGCTTAGCGGGAAGACCTACAAATCCCGATTGACTGCAGTCTGCGGTTAACAACGTGTAGAATCGCTTTTTCTTTTAATAAATAGATGCGCTTTATTGTTGAATTTGAACTCAGTGTAACTGGTCTCACAATGGTTTGACTGTGTTGCACAATTCTCTTGTAAATCGGTTTCTTTTAGTTTTTCTTAACAACTGCAAGCAAAACGTTGCATTAAAGTATTTAAATATATATATTTTCATATATATGTATATATTAAATTACTCATTATCATACACATGATTATTGTTTTGTATTGTATTGGTATATCATTATTTTTGGTTTGCATCCACAAATTGGTATTCTCAGGTATGTAAGAGTACAAAATTTTCCTCTTTCTTTTTCGCTTTTCTTCTTTCAACAATAACATATAGGCATATATGCGACTTAAAGATAATACTTTATAGAAGAAAACAAACGGATAGATAAACATTTTAGAAATATCAGAGTGTGAGACAATGCGACAACAACAAAAAGAAAGATTCGATCCATATTCGATCGTGCAACATTGTTAAGGAAAGTGTATGGCTATGGCGGAATTTTAATCCCGTGAAGCTCCTATTATAGTTAGAATGTAAAGGAATATATTGATAATATCCAAGTAGAGATTCAAAGCAGCAAAAATGTATTCCTCGGGGCTAATGGAATACTTGTGATCGCCGCCCATCATTAGCTGAGTGTCGTAGATGAGATAGACGGAGAAGAGAAGGGCTCCAATCGATGCATAGACTAGTGTGATGATTTTACCCTTGACAAAGATGGCTACAATGCCAAAGATCAAGAATACAACCATACAGGCAACCAGTATGCCACCCATCATCGTGAAATCGTACTTCGTTTGCATTGCAAAGATCGTGAGTGCTAAGCAAACAGCGGCCGTGATTCCCACAGCCAGGAGAACCTCTTTCGGCGCATAGCGACTGGCTGAAACACCCATCAGGAATGATTGCGCAGCAGTGAAAAGGGCCAAAAAGATAAAGTTGGTTGGTGTCTGTCGACGCACACTTTCGCAACAGGCCATGCTCAGCATTGTGACCAGCATCACGCCCAAAGACACCCAGAACAGCCATTGATTACGAGCGGCAAAATTGCGAGTGCCCTCATGAAAGACAAACAGGGCAACGGCACCGAAAGTAACCAGAAGTTGACCCTAAAATGCAAGAAATCGTTAGAAGAGATAGTACACAAAAGTGTGGTAAAATAAGTTCCATTTACCATCAATATCAAATAGACTTTGCGTATAAATCCACGACGAATGCTCTGATCGTCGAAGGAGAAATTCTTCGGCTGACTCTCCGGATCATCGTAGGCTCCATAGCCAGATGATGGCGGCGGCATTACGAATCCCGGTTGCGGAGCATAACCCCCGGGTGGAGGTCCCTGGCCATAAGGCTGTCCATAGGGTCCTTGCGGATACGGTTGGGCTCCTCCCTGACCATAAGGTGGATAGCCCTGTGGAGGTCCTTGTGGCGGATAGCCGCCACCCTGTGGGGGCGGATAACCCCCATAGTTATATTGCTGATTTGGATCTGTTGAACGCATTTAAAAAAATGTTATCAAATGATTTTTTGAATATTCTTAAAAATCTATTTATCCCAACTTGGCAAACCGTGAAATTAAAAATGAATCGCCCATTAACAAGAACTAAGGCATTCTTATTAATAACCAACCAACAATCAGAAACCTAAAGCAGAGAGCTATGAATGAGGCGTAGATAATTGAAAAGCAACAAAAAAAAAAAAAAAAAAAAAAAAAAAAATGGGTAACAACAAAACGCCAGCTTATATCTGAGAAAGTTACTAAGTAAAATTACGGGGAACGTAATCATTACGCAAACAAAATAAAATTTACGTTTCGGCTACTTAATTCAGAATCCGGCAATGCTCTGAGTAATCATAGAAAGCTTTTAATCAGTAAATGTCGAGTATGGTACTTGACATCCGATTGTTGTGGTTTTTTATTTTTATTTTCATTAATATCCATTAGTAACCACAGTCTGGTCCTCTAATGTGTTCTATCCATATTGATTACATTCCCTGGAATAATACTGATATTAAATAGAAAAACCCCTTAAGGGGGGTAAAACGGTAAGCAGGCAATAATGGACAAAAGACAGAAGCATGCTTAAAGAGATGTCGAAACAGAAATGAAAACTTAATTTTGAAATCAACAGAAACAGAAACCTTGATATTGCGGATATTGGGGGACACTTTGCCACGACATTGTTTGGACTTATTATCAAATCGATGCTGTAAAATTTTGTCTCAAAATAGGCAAAAGAAAAGAAAAGAAAAGGAGAACGTTTTAGTTAGTCGTCTGGTATTGAAGCTTGACTCACCTTGCATAGTGTTTTACGAGTTGATAATTTACCTGCAATTAGATGAAAGGGTAACAAGTTGATAGGTGAGATAAGACTTGATATGACTTTGTGTACTTAGCTAATTAAATTAGTAGTTAAGTGATGAATAAAATTAAAAGTCTCATTTAACAATTTTGGCGAAATTTGTATTGCTGCGTCACTTACACTTTCTGATAAAAGTGAAACAGAGCGAATGATTTTTCTGTTGTGGCAATTTTTCTCGTTTTTTCTTTAGATGTCGTGGGCCCTCTCCAAGTAAGGCTGCTTATGTATGTATGTACATATGTGCGGGTGTGAGTGCTACGAGACTTAGTCAACGTCAATGTTTTAAGCTTAAACCTTTTAAGGAAAAGGGGAGGAGGAGCGGAGCTGCGTTCTACTTAAACGCTATTATTTTGCTTCAGCTGGAACATGCACACATCAATAATACATACATCTACATACATATACCCGCTTATAGCCCATGTATTTGGAAATGAGTCATTGGCTGCCCGACTCCTGGGCATTTAAAGGGGAAGCACCTTTATTTACTTACGACTTTCAACATCATATGAAAAAGTTTTTTATGTGGTTTAATATATTTTACTCACCTCTTTTTGTGGTACAAAACAAATACACAATAAATGGAATTTCGTATTGTTTTCTTCTAGAAGGAAAATTATCAGCAATTTTAATATCGATAACGATTGTGCAAGCGCATCATATGAGAGATGTACAATACAGTGATATATCCGTCATAGTGATAACGAGAATAAATATTTGCTACTTTGATATTTTGAACCGTGAAATATTAAACAGCCCCCCACAGCTAATAAAACTATGGGGCTTTATATCGATATTTGGTATTTACACAGACATAATATATGCTAGATGGTTAAAACCCTCACTGTAGCACTGTATCAGGTACCTTACCACGTTCGTACATTTTTGAAATGCTTTTTCTTGCTCTCTTCGTGCTTAGGAATCTTTTAACACTATCTCTCACACTCTTTTTATAATATCTGAAAAATCAAAAATATATTTATATTTCTAATATATCAGATTTTCATCGATATTTTTGAATTCACATTTCTTCCCATCGCTAATCGTAGGATTTTTTTCATGGAATTTTGGTCACACTGATTCCGATGCATGCTGCTGCTGTTGCAATAGTCCGCGACGTTCGTGTAATCTATTCGTTTGTGTATTAAAAGGGCAATCTTTTACTGGTAAGAGCAATGTAAGTGCTTTATGATATCAAAACATCTTCAAGTAGGTGATAAGAGTGAAGGCAAACAAATATAAACAATTGTCAACTTTGATGGGAAAGTGTCGCAAGTTTAGGTTATGTGTAGACAAAGGGCGACTCCCCCAACCCCTTTACGCAGAACATATGGGTGACTGAACTTGCAACTGATGACAAAAAAGCCGGAAGTCGGAGTGCAGAAAATTGCAAATAAGAACAATTGATTCGCTAGATTCTATTAATAGAGACAATGACGCAACGTGACTTTGCCATTCCCTTTCTCCGCACCCATTTTATACATCGCCTGTTGCTGGCTTATCATTGACTACAAACTTTTACTCGATAAATTTTTACAGCCGTTTTTGTGCATTCCAAAATGGTCGAGGAAAAGGAGAACGTGTCAGGCAATGGGGAGCAAGTCTCCAAAAAGGGAGCCAAGAAGGCAGCAAAGGCAGCCAAGGTAAGTTGTTTTGTAGACGTGGCTTCTCGAGCGATAACAATACTCAAACCATGTTTATCTCCACAGAAAGCGGAGCAAAAGGCCGAATCGGCTGCAGCTGCGAATGCAGGCAATGATGGCGAGGCTGGTGACAGTGGCGTAGATCATGCCCAGGGTCGATATGGTCTCTCCGAGATGATTCAATCTAAAGATAAGCGTAGTGAACGTGTTTTTGTCACTGTTCCCGAGTTGGTTAATCATGTGGGCAAGAGTTTGGTCTGGGTACGGGGACGTGTACACACTTCTCGTGCCAAGGGTAAACAGTGTTTCCTCATCCTGCGTCAGCAGAGCAGCACCATCCAGTGCATCTTGGCTGTGAATGACATTATTTCCAAACAAATGGTGAAATTTACGGGAAAGTAAGTAACTAACTAAGGCTTTCCATTCATTTTATTTTCTACAATTTCATTTCGTATTGCAGCATTCCCAAGGAGAGCATCATCGATATTCAGGCCAAGCCGGTTTCAGTGCCCAATAAGATTGAATCTTGCACTGAGCAAACGGTGGAGCTTTGCGTCGAACAGGTCTTTGTCATATCGCAGGCGAAACCACAGTTGCCTCTGCAAATAGAAGATGCCTCGCGTCCAGAGAATCCCGACGATGCCGAGGGATTGAATATACGCGTCAATCAGGACACCAGATTGGATAATCGTGTTTTGGATCTGAGAACGCCAGCTAATCAGGCCATATTCCGCCTGGAGGCTGGAGTATGTCGTCTGTTCCGTGATATTTTGACCGAAAAGGGATTCACCGAAATCCACACGCCCAAGATTATTTCGGCAGCCAGTGAGGGCGGAGCTAATGTCTTTACAGTAAGCTACTTCAAGGACTCAGCTTACCTGGCTCAGTCGCCGCAATTGTATAAGCAAATGGCTATTGCTGCTGATTTCGACAAAGTCTTCACCGTGGGAGCTGTGTTCCGTGCGGAGGATTCGAATACGCACAGGCATTTAACTGAGTTTGTTGGTCTTGATTTGGAGATGGCTTTCAAGTATCATTATCACGAAGTGCTCCACACCATTGGCAATACATTCACGGCGATTTTCAAGGGTCTGCGTGATCAATATAGCCGGGAGATTGAAGCAGTGGGTCAGCAGTACAAGGTAGAGCCATTTAAGTTCTTGGAGCCACCGCTAATACTGCAGTTCGCGGAAGGCGTGGCTATGTTGCGTGGGGCTGGTGTTGAGACCGGAGATGAAGAGGATTTATCGACTCCAAATGAGAAGCTATTGGGTCGCCTGGTCAAGGCAAAGTATGACACTGACTTTTACATCCTCGACAAGTTCCCGCTGGCTATACGCCCCTTCTACACAATGCCCGATCCTAATAATCCCATATACTCCAACTCCTATGATATGTTTATGCGTGGCGAAGAGATCTTATCGGGAGCCCAGCGTATCCATGATCCAGAGTACTTAATTGAGCGTGCCAAGCACCATGGAATCGGTGAGTTACCCCTTACAGTAAACCGAAATCCAATTTGTTGACTTTCTTATTTTTCATACAGATACTACCAAAATTGCCGCCTACATTGAGTCCTTCCGCTACGGTTGTCCTCCCCATGCAGGCGGCGGCATTGGCATGGAACGTGTGGTTATGTTATATCTTGGTTTGGACAACATCCGCAAAACATCGATGTTCCCACGTGATCCCAAACGATTAACGCCCTAAATATACAAAAATTCACGCCTCTTCACACCATTGAATTAAATTCATCAAAGAAAACTATGTTTTTATTTGCCCTGTGACTTTCCAATTTAGCTCAGCCTTTTTGTTCAATATCCTTTATGCGCCCCTGTTTATGTTAGCATCCCTTCACCCACCCTCGTCCTACTTCTCAGTTAATAAGACTCGACATGCTGCAAAGTTGTTGAACAACAAAACACGAACTGTTAAAAAAATGTAAGACTGTTTAGAGTCAAATTGATTAACACAAAAAAAATTAATCTAAAATAAATCTTTGCGCGTGTGTTTGTACTTTATAACAACTAATTAATTGTTTTATTGAATTCCTGGTGAATCTTCTATGCTCATTTGTGTAGCACACTTTTGGGAGGCCTTCCACTCAAAGGGCTCTTTAAATTTTGAAATATTTTCTTGTTGAGTGATTAATAACGTTTTTGTGAGTTTTACGTTATTATTTGTTTTAAGAATTGATCAATGAATTAGTTTTAGATGGGATGAAGGCTAAAGATTTGTTTAATTAATTAAAATGGTTGAAAAAAAAAAGAGATTTGTTTTGGATACTTTGACCATGTTTGTTCATAAAGTGCAGAGTTATTGAATATTTATGGTTTCAAATACTGTAGAACTTCAACTGCTTGAATCAATTGGTATCTGACTTGGTTTATCGGAAGTTCGAATAGTTCTACTCCATGGTCTCTTCCTTTTTATATTCGGGATAATTGAGATCTTTGAATGGAGTTTCATTAAATATCTTAGAAATTGCCTCATCTTTATAATTAATTAGCAATTTAATCTTGATTATCCTTTCAATAACGTTTAACTTAAAAAAAAAACTTGATTTTAAAACAGTTTAACTTGTGTTTAATGCATTTAGAATGGCTTTTAATTTACTGCTAAACTGCGATTCAACTTCATTAAAGTGTAAGAATATTAAATGGTGAAAGGAATAATTACAGTCGCATACATGGGCGGAGAGTCAACGGACTTTGTTCCCCGTAACATTTGCCTTAGGTCTAAATTAGTATCATAATTAAATCACCATTAAACGATATTATATTTTCACTTCTTGTATGTATATTAAATTTGCTTTACATTTTGCATTTGCAAAAATCTTCTCGAGCATTCTCAAACAAGTGCACCAGGGCCGTCACTTTGGCGAATTCCTCACAAGTGCAGCACCTTGTCAATGGGAGAAAGGAGAATAACAGAAAACAAACAATAAATTGTATTCACTTGCAATCAGATGATTATCAATAAAGTATACGTCACGTTGTAAGCAAAAGAATTGTACAAAAGGAGCTCAACAAGGAGAGCGAACAAGGAATAAGGAGAGCTGTAGATACTACACATGGGAGCGGAACACTGTTGACACAGTTGGCAAATACTTTTCGAGCGGTGCACGAACAAAAGGACGAATGCGGAATTCCTTTCAATCTGCTGCAGCTATCGCAGACTTTAAAATCAAACAACTGAAGCACAAGGCACAAGACAGCCAGCAGAAAGACTGAGAGAGAAAGAGAGAGAGAGTCGATTTTTAGTGGATCTACTGGAGGACGGAGCACTGGTCACGACGGAGGAGCTGTCTACTTCAAGACACAATTGAGACGCACTCCATTTTATTTTCACACCGTTTTTCGTGGCATCATCATCATCATCGCTCCCGTCAACAACTACAACAACATCCCCTATACAGTCAAATGGGCGTGGCTACACACAGTCACACATTTAATTTATATGTGACGTCGGCACACTGTTTGTCCCACTCTAGCAAACGAACAAAACCCAGTGAGTGCAAGCAGGACCGCTTTCGGGGCAAATTGCCATTTTGTTTTAGTGCCTCTGCCGCTCTCTGTGGGGCAGCAGCAACAGCCGCAACAACAGCGCAGCAGCTCCTCAAGCCAGTTTGTTTTGTCTCTTCTAAACGAGCGGCAGGCCGTAGCTCCCGTATGCTGCCCGGGTCGTCTTCTTTGAACGCGTAACAGCCGATTTCAAGAGAAACACAAAAAAAAAAAAAAAACCAAACACAAAAGAAAGAAAGCAAAAGAAAAATTTCGCCATTTGAGCGATCGTCGCCAGTGCAATTAAAGAAGGCAAATTCTGATTTCTACGTCACAATCTCGAAAGATATATCTATGCGGTTGGCTCTAACTAATGATGTAGCATCAGCATCCCGCGTTGACTTTTCCCCACCGCTCGCCGTTCGCTCCGTTTCCGTTTCCTTCGCCGTCGTCAACGTTTCCATCGCCAATCGCCGCCGCCGCCGCCGCAGCCGCAGCCGTTGCCACTAGCCAAAGGAATTTATGGAATTCGGCATTTTGTGGATTTAGTAGCGCAAAATATTTTCATTGAGTGCCCGAGCAAATGTGTTTTTATTTTCAACGTCTATGAAACAAGCAAGAGAATCAAAAAAGAGAGAGAGAGAGAGAAAATTAAAAATAATAGCTACGTTTCGAAAATTTCAAATATTCACGTGCAAATTCTCAGCGCTTATAATATGCTTAATTACTATTTAAATTAACATCAGTTGAAATCTACAAGAATATAAAATATTATAATTTATTGAAGCTAAAGAATGAGTGAAATTTAAGAATATTTTTAAAATGTGTAGAAAACGCTAATTAAGCTAACCATAGCATTTTGAGAATGCAAATTATATGACTTTTCTCTATACGGATTATGCTCAAAAGTTGCAAACGGTAAGTTAATGATCCACATTGGCAATGAATATTTATCTCGATTACAAATTACAACGAAATTTCTTGGTTGCCAAGATTATCCATAAAATATAGGTTCTCTATTATCAGTACATTCTCTACCAATATCTTAAATTTTGACAACAAAACTTTAACATCGACAGATTTTAGAACATTTTAGCTCTAACTTAAAATACTGTTTATTTGTTTTCAAGAATCATGTTTCAAAATAGCCATTTATATCTTTAAAAAGTAATATTTTAAACCATTTCTATTCATCTCTGCAAATACCGTTTAATAACTAGATAAATAAATTTTTATTTCATAAATTTTAAATACTTAATCGTTAAAATTCTCCGCATTTGAGACAAAAATAGAAAAAATAAGAAATGAAATTTGGCAATTAACTTAACACTTAACAGTTCGAAACTTCAATGTTTAGCTAAAAGAGTCTGCATTTTTAATGTCCTTTAAAAAGATTAAAAATTAACCTAGGCTAAATCGTTTTAAAGTTTGCCAAATAAACGTTGATAACTATCATTTTAGATCCATTTTACCTTTGAAATTATCAAGAAGATTATCCGAAAGGCATATATAGAAATGCAATAAATGTATTTTATTGATTAATAACTTGAACTTAATAACTGATAAAGGGAATCGCCTTACGATTTTAGTAGCATGTTTTATTTAGAGTCTTCGTTTTAAATAATAGTTTTATTTCGCTTATAGCATTCTTAACACACTAAAAAAAAACTTTCAATGTCTAATAACAATAAATCATGTTTAATAATCTAGGTTTATTTCAAATATGAGCGAAGAAAATTCGTATTTAGTTAGTTTGTTGATTGCAATTTAAATATTTGGCTATTGTGCTCAATTTATAATTGCAAGTAAAGGAATCTAAATAAGAAGTATTTACACTTAGGTTTAAGTTTTAGGACCAACAAAACAATTTTTAGATGTAAAAGTTTATAGAGATTAAGAACTGATAGTCGAAATCTGAATAAAAATAGCAAATCGATTAACGAAATTCTCTTTATGTTAAACAGGACTAACGTTTTATTAGTGTATTAATTGGATTGCGTTCTGCATTCAGAAGGGTAACCAATTTTTTGTGACTATCGGCTGTTTTGACTATCGATAGTTTTTTACCTCAAAGAGTAAATGAAAAAACCGTTGGAAATGTTATAACTTTTACCGACGGCTTGCATTTTGTATAGGGGGACCACTCGTCGCAGAATGGCGCCCGGCGCAGATGGTCACCCTGATTTTGTATCTTATATTTAGGTTGTACATACTACCTTTTGTAGGTATTCTTAGTGTGTGTTTATCTTAGCATTGTTTGACACAATTAAGCGAAAATTTCAAATACTCTTTTCTATTCAACACCCAACCATTTTTAATTCATTTCTCTTCTTTTTGCAGTATGCAATTTTTCAACGGAAATTGACGTTCCAACGCCAAAGGGAAAACTGAAACCCCAGCACAACAACCAACACAAACAGCAGCAAACAATTACAATTACAACAATAGCAACAACTAACTAACAGCAATCAACAATGTGGAAATGATAATTGCAATTGCCTGCACATAGAGAAACAAGTGAAAGAAAGTTGCAAGGCAACAGCAACAACAACCAAAACCAACAACAACAACAATACCTGTGTGTGTGTGTGTGAAATAAAGGGGGAAAAAATAGTTCAAAAAGAAAAACAAAAAAAATACTCCATGAACGGGAATGAATTTCGAATTCATAGAAAAAAAGAAGATTGTGCGAAATAAGAGGAAACAAAAAAAAAAAGACGAAGACCGAAGACGAAAAGTAATTAAAGCTCCTCATACATATATATATATATATATATATATAAACGCGATGGTGTTTTACAATATGTAAATATAATTAGTCAAGCGGAGTTTTCATTCCTGGAATTCGCCATAATACAATAAACAACAACAACTCACACACACTCACACACGATTCGTGTTGAAAAGCCGGTTTACTGCAATTAAACCTACATATACAGAGATATATACAGATATATAGAAATGTATTCCTCAACTCAATTCAATGTCTAAAAGCCAGGCCTAGGCCTAAGAGTAAGAGAGAGAGAGAGAGGGAGGCAGAGAGAGGGTAGAAGCTAAGGCAGTGAGTGAATAAAACAAAAATATTTCCTCAAGGAAATCTGTGATTATTTTACCATTTATTCTCCCTGTGAGCTTGTGTTTGTGCGTGTGCGTGTGTGTGCATAGTGTAATTAGAAATTTTTGAAGGGCAATTGCAATTCGGCGATTGCGACGATGGCAGTGTCCTGCCCTGAAGTTATGTACGGTGCCTATTATCCATATCTATATGGGCGCGCTGGACCAAGTCGTTCGTTTTATCAATATGAAAGGGTGAGTACTTTTTCGTATTTGCAATTATTTCGACCTAACCTCACACAAAACCAGGGAAAATGCTCCAAAAAGTATGCTACGAAATGGCAAAAACCCTTGCAATTTTCAAGCCAACTTTACATAATTAGAAACTTCTAACAAATCATCAGAATTCAACAGAGCAAACGCAAATCACAAAAAAAAGACAAAACGACAAGCAAAAAGCAACAAAAGAAAAAGTGTTTGGTTTTGTTTTCGTTTTGGGTTTTTTTTTTTTGTTATTTTTTTTCAAGGAATTTGTGCGTCTTTGTTTCGGTTGTTGTTCGGCTAACATTGATTTCGAAGATTTTTCTGTGATTTTGTGTGACAAGTACAGAAAAGTTCTCACGATGCCAAAAGGGCACAAAAAGAGGGAACTTGCCTCGGAGTCGTCTCGTCTCAGAGTTGTCGTTTTTGGTTTTTTTGGGTTTTGCCTGCCGCGCTGGGGCACAAAGAAATTCTTGTGTCGCAAGTTCCAATTATACAAGGCCGCCGGACCAAATCGAAATTGGCCTTTTATGTAAGTAACCGATACGACACGATTCCCTCTGATTCTCTCTATAAAACTTTTGCATGCCCATAAAAGAGGCTCTTCTTCCCCTCGGAAGATAAAACTCAAAAATCGCCGCACGACCCGCTGGAGCTGTTTTGGCCCAAGCTGTTGCTTGTGCTGCTTGCCTGCAGCTTGACCAGCCAATCGCAGATTGAGTCAGCAGCTGAGCTTGGAGCCTAAAGCTTAAGGATGACCGGTTTATACATATATTGGGCAAACCATGGGACCAGCAGGCATAGCAGGAGGAGGCAGAAGGCAACAGCCAGCAGACGCACAATTTTGTCCAACCGTCGACACTTTGTTCTGGGCTGCCCGTTTGGTTAATTTATTGTGTGTATCGCCATTAGTTCTTTTGCCGATCTTCCGCGAGCTTTTTTGTTTTGTCAACCGATCTGATAACCGACCCCAAAAAAAAAAAAAAAAACCAAAAAACCCAAAAACCCCAAAAACCAAAACACACAGACAACTCGGAAAAAAGTCACCAAAAATGAAAAAGCTTGTCCCGTGATTTATGCCGTGTGATTTTTGGCCTGACTTGGCCTGGAGCGTAATCGAAATATCACTGCACCTAATAACGGGCGAGCATTGCAGATACATTTTGTATCTGTATTTGTATCTGAATCTTTTATGCATTGTTTTGCACCTTCGGCTACTGCAATTTGGCAAAAGATCTGTGGGCATCGGCATCGGTGGCAGAGGAAAGATAGTGTTACCCGATAAGCCCAGACAGCCAGGTACCCAACTACTATATATACATACGTATATATCTCAATATATATATATGTATATTGATTATGTGGTTGAATCAAGTGACAGCAGAAAGAGAAAGGCAAAAAAATAAAACCGAACTCAGACATGCAGACAGATTCGAAATTTAGATGAATAAAAAGTGTCACAAAGAGTCGAGGCAATACTTAAATTAATCAGACAAATTTTGATTTCAATAATTTCAAAATTTGCAACGTTTTGTTTTAGGTTTTCCAATTAGGCAGCTTCAGCTTTCAGTTTCTTTCTATAATCATTGTCGAAAATGTAAACAATAAAATTATATCGAACGTTTTCAAAGAATGGTTGGAAGACCAAAGATTGCAAATCTTATATACGTTTGTAAAATATAAAAATAGATAAAATATTCAATTCGACTATTAAAGCAACTTTCAGAATGATATCCAAAGAAGTCATAGAAAATATTTGCTAAATGCAAATTGACAATCCGTTGCTAAGACATTGTTCATATCCGCTTATAGATAAATATCTTTATCTAACATTCTGCCCATTTAACTTGTTTGTATAACAAAACTTAAAATAAATCTAGAGATTTGTTTCACTGGATTTTTTTTAAGCGAAATCTATAATTAAACTGTCATAATAGACAAATACAATTTAATTTTCTTGATTTTATGCATTTGAATCTTCTGAATTCTCCTCGTGAAACTAAATTCAAAGCATTCTAAATATTTCTACAACATTTTAAGAACTCTTCAAAGCACGAATTGGCTTCAATAGAAGCAAGTTTACTAAGTCAAATTTTCTATAACTTTTTTGACATAAATACATCATTTCGTTTTAAATTGTCTTGGTTTTCGATTAAGAAAATCACTCACGATTTCTCGTCTATTATCAGATTAAATATTATTTTTTCTTATCTTTTTGCGCTTCGTTTCCTTTTCCTAGTTCCTTTTAGTGTGACCGTAACTCAATTTGCCTAGAAAACCACTGCTTACAACTTGGGCTTTAATAAACGGGCAGTCTTAAGAATAATGTGACCGCTTACCCGTTACAAATGTAATACTTCAACGGAAATTTGAACATTAAAATTAGCATAGAAAGATTTGATTTGCTTTTCATTAAAGCAAAAGCTTAAACCAATAGCAAAAAAGTTTAATTAAATATTCCATAAACTGTTTGGCAAATCTTTAGGAACCAACTCAAGTACAAAAGTTGTTACTTTGCGCAAGTGAACTTAATTTCTAACGCAATGTCTTCATTTATTGGATAGAAATTTCTTGGATGACACTGCAAAAATCTTCTCTAATTAAGCTAGCCGACAGTTAAAAGTCTTTGTAAACAAGCCGCAGCTGCTCGAGTGCCCCCGAGCGCCCCTTTCCATGATTCAGATACTCCCACTTGAGGCAAGCGTCTGGTCATAAATCAAAGATATATTCCTCTGTCAATGCACAAATGGATCGTGCCTGGTTAACCCATTATTAACCCTTTGGCATACGCCTAGTGAATGAAGGAGAAGGAGTATCTAAAAGAAGCAGGAGGTCGCGGTCGGGTTATAGTTTATAGTTTAAATTTAGAAGCATTTTTGGTTCCAAATGTTGCATTAGACTCAAATGGAGCGCAGCACTAATGGGCTCATTAGAGGGGAGAGGAAGCTAGAGAGGAGCCGAGGGAGGGGTGTGGAAGTCGAAAGGTGTTGGTCGTAAATCGTCGCCAGCGCCGCATTATGTTTGACACTTTGTTAAGCTGGAAGATTGCGGCGTGATTATCGCCTCGTTCAGAGGCAGCGCAAACTCCCGCCCTCCCCCCGACCCTACCTTAGTCCTACCCTTCGGTCTTCGTGATAATATGCCAACGGTCGTAAATTTAATGGCCCTGACTCTGAATCGCATTTTTCCCCATAGCCTTTTCCCATCAGCATAAATTTTCGTATTGTGTCATTTTCAATTTGCTGCAAGGCGTCTCATAACTCATTTTCTTGCCAACTTTGGACTAGAATTAGAACTGGGCCAAAGATGGTTGAAGGGCCTCAGAATAGCTTCATCTTAACTCGTTTTTAACTGACTTTCTCTCTCTCTCTCTCTCTCTCTTTCTCTCTTTGCAGTTCAATCAGGATCTGTATTCCTCATCGGGCGTCCAATTGGCCGCCTCATCAAGCGCCTCTGGTAGCTCCCATTCACCCTGCAGTCCCATTCTACCGCCTTCGGTGAGCGCCAGTGCTGCAGCAGCAGCCGTAGCAGCCGCTGCTCACAATTCCGCAGCGGCAGCAGTTGCTGCTGTGGCAAATCAGGCCAGCTCATCCAGTTTGCAACTGGGTGTTGGTGGCAATGGAGGCGGCGGAGGTGGTGGTGGTGGGGGTATCGGTGTCGGTGTCGGTGTCGGCGTCGGCGTTGGAGTAGGTGTGGGCGGTGTCGGGGGTCCAATTGGCTTGAGTAGTCAAGTGGTTCCCGGCAGCAGCAGTAGTATGGGCAGTGCCGCTGGCCTGGGCATGAGTCCAGTTGGGCTTAGCGGAACCGCCGGACACTCGTTACACAGTCGCACACATGCCCATCAAACGCATCAAACCAAAGAAGAGGATCTCATCGTGCCACGCAGCGAAGCTGAGGGTAAGCAATCGACCAGAGGCAGTAGCGAGTTGAAGCAGGAGCAAGGGAAGGGAGGAGGGAAGCCAATAATAGTGCACATATCATGGCTTGTCGTAGCTAATTAATTTGCAAACATTTTTCACATATTTGCTGACATTCACCACAGTTGGTCCAAGTCGCATTCCATGCGAGAGGCAGCATTCAATAAATTAATTCATATTTCATTGTGAAAATCGATTGATTGCTCATTTCTGCAACTATGCAAACACTAATTATTAAAAAAAAAAATTAATAAAAACAATCCACACACACAAATTGTTAGAAATCAAATGGAATGAATAGAAAATGGAAATTGAAATTCCCATATTTTGGAAAAGCCATTCATACATTTCATAATCAACTTTGAAGCGACTGGAATCTAAAGAAATCAAGCCTATTAAATTAAATTTTCATTTAAGAATGTATCTAATGTCTCTCTAGATATTATTTGTCTTATTCTTTCAATTGTTTCGCAGAGATTTCCATGGGGAAATCCCAAATGCAGGCCTATTTCATATATATTATGTCCTGGCCGGGGCTAAAAAATCCTTCTCTCTGTAATTTAACCTTTAAGCTCAAATGGTTTATAAATTCGCCCCCTAAAGTATGCAACATGCCAAATTTTTAGCGCTTTAAAAGAATTGTTTACAATTTTGAATATAGTTTGCCACGTGAAGCATTTTTAAGCTAAAGGTTATTTAAAAATTGCTTTAAAACTACATTTTTCGCTAGCCATTGCATACTTTAGGGGGAAACTTTTCCATAATTCTTTTAAATCAAGTTCTAATTCCCCCTCAAGCACAAAAATTGGCTTTAAAGTCGTTTCAAACTATTTTGAATATAGAAAATTTCATAGAAAACGGCACATATAAGTTATAAGGATTAGCCCAACTGGAAGAAAACTAAAGGATATTGTAAATATTTTTTTTTTAGAAAGTTTTTAAGTTTTCCCCCTCTTTTTAGCAAGACTTTTCACACATCTAATAGAAAATTTTTCCATTTTGCAGCACGATTGGTGGGCTCTCAACAGCATCAGCATCACAACGAATCATCCTGCTCCTCTGGTCCCGACTCACCGCGTCATCCGCACTCCCATTCGCATACGCTGCATGGGGGAGGTGGCGGTAATCCAGCCGGAACTGCCTCATCGACTGGTGTGAGCTCGGCAAGTGGCGCCATGTCCAAGGAGCTGCCGTTGGATACCACAAGCAATAGTGGTGGCGGCGGTGCCGGCGGCAATAGTCAAGGACGAGCTCAATATCTATCGGCCACCTGCGTTGTATTCACCAATTATTCAGGTGATACGGCCAGTGTGGTCGATGAGCATTTCTCCCGTGCCCTCAACTACAACAATAAGGATGCAAAAGGTAGGCGTCATCATCATCATCATTATCTAAACAAGGGGGGGGGGGGGGGGGATGGGGGATAGAAATACATTACATTATTTTTGATCAAAGAAGCCCGCACATGTCATGTACTTGTCCCGGCTGTCAGTTTGCGTGTTTAGCTACAAGAAGTCACTTTTTCACTTCACTCCACTCCACTCAGAGGAGTGTGGGGTGGAGTGGAGTCGAATGGAGTTCCGAGAGTTCCCAGAACCGAGAACCGAGAACATTTTTTAATTAGGTGAAAATCTTATCCAAAGCGAAGTTATTAAAATGTTCTAATTAAATTGTAATTGTGTAGTTGAGGCTATAAAATATTTGTTGTATCTTACTTTGGAGGCGTAGAAAATGTAAATTCAAGAGAGAGTCACTTAAAGAAAATGCAATGCAATTGCTTCTACCGATATAAGTACAACCGATTTGACAGTTGATTCTAGAAATCTTCTATATTCCAACAAGCCTCACCATTCATCTCCCATGTGTACCTAGAGAAACGACAAAACTTGGCAAGGAAGAAGGCGATAAGCTTTAATTTTGCTTCTTTAGAGAGCAAATAATGTATCCTGTTCTATAGGATTTGTTTTCCCAAAAAGTCCTAAAGGTCAAAGAAAGTGCAATTATTTATCTTTCTCCTGGAATTTCCCACTTTTGTACAGCTGTCAATCTATTCGGAAACATTTTGCTAAACTTAAGAAAGTACTACAATTTTGAATAGAATTGCTTGCCATTAAAAAGCTTTGATTATTTTTAGTTAATTTATTTCCAGTGTGTCCATTATGTGTATGTAGAATCCATTTTTGCCAATTTAGTTCTTTGAACCCTTTTGGCTCTCTCTTTTTAGAACACAAAGGTGAATCGAAGTGAAATATTTTTTCCTGAGAAGAGTTTCTAAGCACAAAAATTAAGCTAAACGATATATGTTTGATATGGCAAATACTTTTCCGATTTTAAATATACATGTTTTACTTTACGATACTCTCTTCTCTATTAATATCTCTATATATCTTAAGGATAGAATCGTCTATTTTACTGATACTCTCTTTGTTAGCTACTCAGCAGTTTACAATATAGGAACATACAACCCGATTTAAAAGTTTATTTTAATGAAAAAAGATGAAGACTGACAGATGAAGAACATTTTCCTGAATTCAAATAGCTTAAATATTGAAAGTTATTTATTTGAGATAATCGTTCGAAATTCGAATGGAATAGAAACATTATAGAAAGATAAGATCAGACGCACGCTTCAGACTCTTCTCTAACTTTGGCTGCTTTAATCTCAGAATAAGTCTTACAAATTTCATTCAAATTATATACGAATTGTTTTCCAATAAGTCGAGAAATGATAAATATTATAGATTTGGCCATAGTCATCCTAAAACGTCTAAACCCAAGAATCTGTACTTGTTTTGCTGATATCAAAAGCTTATCAACCATTCAAAGGATACAAAATGATGTCCTTCATAGCCATGAAAACTAGAATGAAAAGTTTTATCCTCATCTTCATTACAATTTGAGAAGTAACAAAATCAGTTCAGCTACTTTCTTAATCCAAAGAAATAGGAAGATCTATAAGGCTAACGATTATACCGTTTCCAGAATTTATCTAGAAT
Organism: Drosophila nebulosa; assembly: GCA_024703675.1. NCBI lineage: Eukaryota > Metazoa > Arthropoda > Insecta > Diptera > Drosophilidae > Drosophila > Drosophila nebulosa. Next base: position 5,135,411 of record CM045725.1, on the reverse strand, counting down.
CTTAATAACTTTCTCTATATATTTCATTGCCATTTTAAATTCGCCTTTTTAATTGTTTTTTGGGAGCGTTTTGATTTACAAAAAATATTATATTTATTGATTTATTATGTTTTTAATCAAAAGAATTTGAAATATTTAAATATTCATTATATTTTGGCAAAGATTTTTAGCTTTTGTTTCTGTGTGTGTGTGTGTGTGTGAGATGTTTTGTTGGCTAAACGTATGTTCGATTTGTATATAAAAAGAGATCTGTATACATATGTATGTATATAAATCCATTTTAAGAAGATGGCACTTGCCATTGCCCTGCCGTCTGCTGCTGCCTCTCCTCTTTTTATCTCTTGGTCTCACCCCTTTTAGTTGTCTGTGAATGCCACAAAGCGATGCGATCCACTGCGCTGCGCTGCGTTGCGTTGTGTTGCGCCTCGCACACACAATAAACCAAATAAATCAAGTTGCCACTTGCCACTGGCTTGTTCTTTCGATTTCAAAATTAATTACCTCCTTTAATGAAGATAAACGTTTCGTTTGTTCATGCCTGTCTGTCTATCTTCTGTTTTCATTTTAGTCTCTCTTTGTTTTTTATTTTCGGTATTTTTTTTTGTTTTTTTTTGGTATTTTTATTTATGCAATTTTCTGTGACGCAGTTTCCTCTCGTTTAAAATGGTTTTAGGGAAATTTTTATTAGCATTTCATGGCTCAATCAATCAATTAGAAAACGCCATAGAAGCACACACACACACATTTGCATGCTAAACAGGTGGCACTTAATGTCTGCTACGTGTGTTGCCCCCCCCGACCACCCAACCCAACGTGCTGCTCCATGGCTCTTCTCCTCATTTGCAATCAATGCTCGCCAGTTGAACATTTTGTGGCGTATTCCTTTTACCCACAGATAAACGCAATTTCACCTGCTTACCTCTGATGCTTTTTATTGAGTTTCTGTGGCTGCCATTTTCCACCTCAATTTCAGTATGCGAATTGGCTGCTTGTGCACAAATGAAAATAATTTCCATTTTTCATTTGGTTTTGTAATTCATTTTAAAGGGAAATTCAATTCAACAGAAATTAAAAGAGAATTAAAGACAAAATGCCAACTCGTGACAATGTTCTTGCCGTCTTTATACTCCAAATTTTATATAGATCCATGCAACATTTTTTTCTAGTTGCTTCAATTTGAAAATGTTATTTAAAAAGATTTTATTTTCAAGATGATTCATGAAATATAAATAATTTGAGTAGATTTAAGCCATTTAAAATGAAACCTTTTTGTCGAAATCAGAACACAAATCATGGGAAAGGAAATGTTCCGATTCATTACGTAGAGTTTTTCGAACCAGGTTACTTCTTTATAACCGTTTTCAATAAAAATTTTATAAAACAAAAGAATAAACAAACATAAAAATACAATAAATTTGGTTTTTAATTAAAGATAGTAAAGTATAAGTTTATGGCGAGATATATTACTCCTGTAGTCCCCAAGAACAGGCAGCTAAAAGTGAAGAGCTATCGATAATCGATACATTCGATAGCCCCAAAATCAATTTTGAACTACGAAACGTTCTAATACTTTTCTGACATATATAGAAAAGCGAAAAGGATTTAGTTGAATTTGAAACTGGTATTTGAAATGTCAGATCAACAGAACTTATATATATCCTAGTCATTGATGGCAGTTGAGCTTAGCTATATCTCACTTTTAATAAAACTTAAAAGAAAAGTGTTTGGGTTAACTCCAATATTTCAATAATGAGTCTAAAAATCAACTATATTAAATTGCGTAGATAGTAAATGAGACAAATGTGATTAAATATTTATTGATAGAGTTTTTTTTTCATAAATAACTTTTTGGTGCTTAAGAATTTATTTTGATTCATAGAAAATTATCTTTAAAATGCGTTAATTATTTACTTATTGTACCAAGAAATCGCAGTTGCTCTAAGTTAGAAGCAGAAATTATAAATAGAAGGATTTTGTTTTCAAATTTTTTGCTTATAATGGCTTAAAAAAAAAAACGTTGAAACTTCGATAGAAGTACAAATGAATGCTTTAAATACCCAAAATATGCTTTCTAAATGTTGTGAGATTATCGATTGCTTGGACTATCGATAGCTTACCATCTCTAATAGGCATAGTAATGTGAATATACGCCTTTTTTAAACATTTTGTTTGACCCTCGTTAGTCAGTATCTGTTTTAAATTAGGCCCAAAATATATAAATTTTTAATGTACATATTTCGAAATCCCTTTTTGAGTCGAATATTTTAATGCATTTCGATGTGATAATTCATTGAAATTTGAGTCTTAACTTTCAATAACATTTCAACTAAATAAAAATCGAACTAAACTAGGTCAATGGGTTAAGTTTTGGTCTATAAACCGAATGTTGTTCTGTGGCACTATTTTAGCCATTAAATTGCCAATGTTCGTTGTGATTTAAAAAAAAAAAAAACATTGCAGAAAAAAAAACTAAAAAAAAAATATCGGTTGTTTACTTTTTCGGTTTGCATTTGTTGTTGCTGTTGTTGTTGTTTTTGCTGCTTAATGGTATTTAAAGTTCATTTTGGTCATTTGTCTATTTGAACAGAGACACACACTCACACCCATACACACACACATTTGCATTTTTACTTTTAAAACTATGCAGCATTTTATATAGATTTTTTTTTTTTATGGTAGTTGTTGCAGTTGTTTTATATAGATAGATATATATATATATATATATATATCTAGTTGGAATGTGCTATGAAATGTCGCCGGAATGCGATGCGGTCGATGTTGCTCTTGTTGTTGTTGTTGGTGTTGCTGTTGCTGGTGTTGTTGTTGTTGCTGGTGTGCGGTTCGTCTGGCGGTGGCAATGCCGAATGCCGCATAGATTCCTCATTACGATTTTAAAATGCATTTCAATTAACTGCTCCACACACCAAGAGAAACAGTGACAGAGAGAGAGAGAGAAGAGAGAGAGAGAGAGCGAGAGAGAGATATAGAGCAAAAGAGATGGCAACTGGCACGCTTGCACTTTTCTGTATCTATATATCAGAATCTCTTGTTTCCTTGGTTCCTTCTTCTCGTTTCTGTTTTCGTTTTTTCAGTATTTAATTAGATGCCTTAAGAATTCGATTTAAAATTCCTTGGCACCCGCCTCGCACTGACGGACGGGACGACAACGACGACGACGACGATGGCCTTAGAGAGACCCTTCTAGGACAAGTATCTCTCTCTCTCCCTCTCTCTTTCTTTCTCTCCCGGTCGCTGTCGCTGTCGTCGTTGGTGATCGTTTTGCCTTATCAGGCCATAAATTCTTGACCATGATGATGATACAGGCCATGCCATGACTTCATTAGGATACCACAAAAAGGTGAAAGGTGAAACAGGTAGCTTAACTTGCGGCTTTCGCTTTTGAAGATTGAAAAGTGAAATTGAACTCAAGAAAGAGAAAGAAAATGAAAATCATTTTGCCTATTAAGTCGACTTAGTAATACCCTTTTAATTGTAAGTTGATACGAATTTTTAATAGTTATTCAGAGAAAGCTCTCTAGAGCATTTAGAGAGACCCATTAGATGACATTAGAGACCAATTTAACAATGATCTTCAAAGTTTTAGCTTGATTTAATTGGTTTTTGATTGGATTTATGCGATCTTAATATACTCTTCCACTGTTTGCGTTTGTATAGGGTAAAAAAAAAATATATCCTCAACAGTTTACTTGTTTGCACATTAATGGGAATTCCTCAAGTTTAGTTGAGCGTATGAGTGAATGGCTTCGACTCCTTCAGGCACGCGGCATCCCAGCTAGCCAGTGAGCAAAAGAGAGAGCAGGGTGCATCATCATCATCTTCATCATCATCTCTGCCATCAGCATGCAAGGCACAACCACAAACGTGCCGTGGAAGTTGCGACTCGCGACGGCAGCCAAGCACAAACATTACACATCCACCACAGCAACAGCAACGGCAACGGCAACAGCAACGGCAACAGCATCCATCCACCACCAAGAGGAGAAAAGGAACCGAGTTGGAGACGGAGACGGAGTCGTCGAGTCACATCCTCCAATGTTGATGGCAATGCAGTTGTTGTATATTTTTCCCTCGAATTGAGTTTGGAATGTTGTCAACGCAAATGCGCCTATGCAAGTTTTTGGTATCAAGCTGCAGTCCCTCTCTCTCTCTCCCCCTCTCTCTCTTCCCCTTCATTCCCATCTTCAAATGTGCCAGCTATTTTCGGCTGAGAAGCTATTGCAAGAGAGGGAGCTCCATTACACGTAATGGAGATGTCTTCATGGCTCGTTGCCGGCTCTGGTTTTGGGTTCTGGAGGCATAGTCATCGGCATCGTCATCGGCATTGGCATCGGCATCGGCGCGCGTTTGCCATTTCATAAACGCGTAGATTTACAACCATTTAATACAAGTGATGATCCTGAACAAGAAGGCGACAATGCAACAACGACAACCGAAAACATTCCGCTCAGTTATTTGCAACAAGCCATGGCGCCGACAACGAGAAGCAGATTCAGCAAATCCACACACACACACACACACACACATACACATTTTGCTCCTACTCTCAATCTTTGCCAGACAAAAAGCGGGCCGCACTTTGTCAGTTAATCACCATGTGCACTTGAATTGAAATTGAAGAGAGGGGGAAGAGAACGGCGCACAATTTTCAGCTAACCAATGAAAATGACTAAAAACAAGTTTCGAATTATGGAATTCAAACCATGGATTATAGTTCTTAAGCTCTAAAGGAGCTGAGATTGAAATGGTCTCCTCTTAAAAGACAAAATCCAGTTACAAATTGGCAAAAATCCATTTGAATTCATCATCGAAGAAAGATTTGAACTTATGCTAATAATTTGAAAAGTTATCTTGTTCGACATGGCAATAAGAGGAATTCTTATGCAGAACTCTTTTAAAATTAATTTCAAAATTCAAAAAGATCTCAAGAGTTTCACTTGTATCTATCGTAAATTTAACTCTAATAACAAAGGAATACGAATTTAATATAGTTCTTTTCGTTCGTTGAGATTTTGTAGTGATCGATCTTAAGTTCGCCAGATTGCTCAATTTTTACAAATTCACAATTTTCTCGAAAAGTGGTTTCAAAATGAGTTTTCTAGGTTTCTAGGAACATATAAAGTAAACTAAATGAGCTACTAACTAATACATTGCTTTTTTCAAATCGTCCCAAAATTAACAAACTTAAGATTTTGTCGTGATCGATCTTAAGTTCGATTGATCCTTTAAATTCTTGTTATTAAGAATATTCCAACTTAATAGCTTGGTATTCTAATTCATTTACTATATGTTTAGGTTAACCTTCACCTTACTAAGTGGACTATGTCGGCACTTTATAGTGATTCGATTTAAATGAAGAGAATGTACTTAAAATTGTTAAATTCTTTTTATTTGTTGTTTCGTGTCTCTTTGCAGAAAGCAACAGCCCCATGTCGACTCGCAATTTCCCACCATCGTTCTGGAACAGCAATTATGTGCATCCCATACCCGCGCCCACACATCCACAGGTAAGCAGCTCCTTTTCGGTTAAAAGAAGAACAATGCTACGAGACAACTAGCCGAGTTCTCGAATTCTTGAGTTCAGAGAGGAAAACGATTACCGCACGATACGTGCTGCAATTATGTAGACTAGTCCGTTCATCCTTTTGACTCTGGGTTGGCTCCTTTCTATATAGTAAATAAGTTGTAATTCGGTTTCGTGGCTGATTGGCTATCTTTTTTGAACTTACCTCCTTCGCCCTGCACAGGTTAGCGACTTGTATGGGTCGGCAACTGATACTGGATATGCCACCGATCCGTGGGTGCCGCATGCGGCGGCTGCCCACTATGGTTCCTATGCCCATGCAGCGCATGCGCACGCGGCCCACGCACATGCCTATCATCACAATATGGCCCAATATGGTAGCCTCCTGCGACTGCCGCAGCAATATAGTCATGCCGGCTCAAGGTAAGTGACCACAAACAAACAAACGAATAAACAACAAAGGCAAGGAATCCCTTTTCTGACCGGCAATGTGAATTTTTTGCAGATTACATCATGACCAGCAGACGGCACATGCATTGGAGAGTGCGGCAGCCTACTCGAGTTACCCAACAATGGCAGGTGAGTGAGTTTGGGGACGACTTCAAAAGGTCAAATATTTATTTATGTATGCCAAATATTGGCATGACAACCCTCGAAATTCATTCGCATATTTCATTCAAATTTCTCATCTCTCTTGTTCTCTCTCTCTTCCGTTTGTCATTCTTAGGTCTGGAAGCTCAAGTGCAGGAATCATCAAAGGATCTTTATTGGTTCTAAGCGGCTAAACCCTTTTGTGTGTGGGCAAATTGTATAAAAACTCTTTCTATCTACTTTCTCCCCACCTTCTCCCCATCCATCTAACTTCCGCCCCCCCAAATGGCGCAGGCTTCAGCAAATCTTTGATATCCTTGTGTGTGTGTACTTAACTATATATAAATCTATATATATATTTGAATCGGTTTTTTGTAATTAAACAAATTCGCTTCTTAAGCAAACTGCAGTCTGTGTTTCTTGTGAGGTTTTTATGTATATTTTATAATTTAATTTTACCTTATTTTACATGTACTTAATTTTAAAACAAAAAACAAACACACACATATTTTTATTTGTAAGTTTAGTATCCCATATCAGCAAGTTAGATATTATATTATATACACAATAAATAAATATATATACGTACATATATATATTCGCGATACTAACGATCGATTCGATTAAATAATCAACAGACACACTTCTTGTATAGTTAACGATCTTAAAATACAAAATACACTTTAATAACAAATACAAAACAAAAAGAAAAGCAAAAGGTTAGAATTTATTTTGTTTAAAAATTTCAAATTTTTGCATAAATTTCACAAATTAGGTTATAAACAATTGAAAGCAAAACAAAAACTTTAAAAACAAACAAACAACTAAAAGAACAAGATTAAAAAAAATTAACTAAAAATAAAACAATTTGAATACAATCATAAAACTTTGTTCATTTGTGTCGTTTTTTGTGGGAAGGGTCAAAATAAAAGATGAATTCTTTGTATTCCAAATGAAACTTTTAGTAACTTGGCTAAGTTTTAACTGAATTGTAAGATTTATTAAAACCAGATATCGTTTTTTTTTTTAACAAAAAGCTATAGACAGAAACCTTTAAGACGGTTCTATCCCAATTCTTTATGTTTTTACTTTTTAAATGACCAAATGACATTAAACGCTTTTTAGTAAGGACAATCACTGATCCTTATTTCTTATATATATATATATATATATATATGTATATATGTATATACATTTAGAGTATAGATTAATAGGAATTGAGGCAACAACAATGTGCTACAACCTGAATCTAAGAAATTCTAAACCGATTCCAGAATAACCAAAAAAAAAACCGCACTGAAAACCAAAACGCAGGCGTCCTAATTTCAATTTGTTTGGCTTTTAAACTGAAAAAGATTTTAAGGTGTTTGTGTGTGGGACAGGACCATAAGTAAGTTAGGTAACGAGTAAGATTTCTTTAAGAGAATCACTTAAAACTTAAAACTTCTCACACATCCATCTCGTTTGGCTGCTATTGCTTCACGACGTTCACATACATCAGCTGTTTTGCCAGGAATCTAGCTTTTCGGCGTTACCAGACCATTCCCACATAGCGTTATTTGAATAGGAATGATTATCAGCTGAGCTTGATTCATTCTGATAGAGAGAATGGTATTTAATATCCTGATATCACTGCAAACAATTTGAAGATGTCTTTCTTGGAATACACAACTAATGCGGGGTTTATTGGGACTCAAATGTATTAATTACTCTAATTAGTGCTTTAATTACTCCATTCAAAAGCCAAAATTCTATTAGAATGTGGAATAAAAACGAAATTCTTTATCAGGCATTAATTTTTAAATAATACACTCTTTGGTAAGTATTAGAACAAACTAACAAAAAAGTATTACTTTTTTTTCTAATTCTATTTGACATTAATAGCCAAGAAAGAAATATGTTTAAATCAAATGGTTTAATTAAAAAGATTTGAAGATTTTTCTTATAACTCTAAGCTGATAAGTTTAGAAATGCAAATGAAAACTATTCAGTCCAGGAATTACACTTGCGACAGTCGACAAATTTGAAAAATAGAATGGTTAAGCATTTTTTCCCAGGTTCGAAAATGTATTTAGTATCCTGATATCACTGTTAAAAACTGGTGTTTGGAATATTTTAAAATTGAGGTGTTCCTCCTAAAAAATTGCAAATAGTTTCGAAAACTCTTTAAACATTCTAAGAGAGTTCAAGAGATTAAAACCCAAGTATGGACAGCAATTGTGGTAAATTAGAGTCCTGTAAATGATTAAATGTTAACATCATCAAATACATTTTTTGTAATAAGTTGGTTTTGTTTAAAGAATTTCATATATGATCTAAGAAATGCAGTATTTATGTCAACAGATAAACTTATCAGATGATCAAAATAAATAATTTATACAATTCTCCTTCGTCTCGCTAATGATTTCGTTCTGATCCAAGCCCAGTCATGAGCTGAGCTTCTTCCTTTGCAGTGATATAATAATCAAGGGGGGAAGAAGTGGGGGAAACAAATAAATTTCATAATCGTTAATGTCGCTTTTTAGCTCCCCAGCTCCCTGGCATACATATGTTTGAATGTGAATGTGAATATGAATGTGATTGTGAATGTTTTCCACGCCATTTAGCCAGGCGCCTTATTAATCTCGGGCTATTTATCATCTGGAATAAGGCAAGGCAAAGAAAAAGATGCATAATTAATGAAAAACAAATCTCAGATATACACATATACATACATACATACATAGGTAGAGACCAGAGCAGAGAGAAAGAAGACTGAGCAACTCATAAATAAGATATAAAGTCACGGGGCAAGATGTTCACTGTGACTGCGACTTCCTTTGAACCGGATGAACAAGCTTTTGGCTTTTTATTTCGCTTGTTTATTTGTTTGTTTGTTGTGCAATGAAACTGGCGTAACATATTATTGAATTTCCAATGACTTATCGCCCAGTTGGTCAACTCTTTGAACCATGAACAGTTGTTGCCTGGTCACAATACCACAATCCCTCCTCCTCCTCCTTCTCCTTCTCTCACCATCCCCCACACCGAACCCAAGCCAAAGCGATTCTCATGAATTAAAGAAACAAAACGCGCGACATGATGCTCCCGCGCTACCGATGTACATTATTAGGAAGGCTTCTTTCTTTCCGTTGTTTTTTGTTGTCATCCTACTGCTCCTACTCCCCATCCACCACGCTCAACTCGTTCGCTGGGGTCCCAACTGAAACAAATTTATTACTGATCGATCGATCGACTCTCCACTGGAATCGCCTCTGTTGCGCGAACCTCTGGGTCCATTATTTTAGCATAAGAATTCCATAATTCCAACAACACTTGGAGAAAGCCAAAGGGAGAGAGAGAGAGAGGAACGTAGTCTACGGCAAAAGTCTCAAGGTGTTCAACAATTCGCCAATGCGTTTTGCTCTGGGTTTATCGCTTTTTAATAACTTCCCCCTTTAAATTTAAGTGTTTAAATTTCCTCTTCTTTCTTACTCTGTTTTTTTTTTTTTGTTTGTTTTTCCCTTACCTCGTTTACTTTTTTATTGTTTTATGCTTCTTGTCACTCAAGTTTTTCGGGATGAGCGACAGATGGTTCCGTTTTTTTTTTTTTGGTTTTGGCGCGCACCACTTCCTTCTTACCTTCCTGCAAGCGTCCAAGAAGCGTTCGAGAAGAGTTATAGGAGGACAAAGGCAAGTGCGCATTGTGTGCTAATGAGATGGCGATCGGCAAATGTGATATTGAAATAAGCCTAGTCAAATTCAACAATCGATGGCTAATTTCTTATCGCAAAAACATGGCAAAAATGGTCAAAAGGATCACAGGACAGCAAACAGCCTAATATCGAATCACTCTTAACCAACTTAATTCTATACGGAAAATGCTTATTTTCTTAAAATTTAATACGTTTTCAGCCAAAGCCGTAAACTTGAGGCTGAAAAAGAAAAAAAGGCTAAAATGAGCTTAATTTTCTATTAAGTTGATTGATTTGTAAACTATATTCTATCCAAATACAGGATTTTGATATTTACTTTAATTTTTTAGAGACTTTTGACTTGACTTGTAAAACATTAATATGAATTTGGTTAAAGATCAATTACAAACGGTTTGAATTGAGATTATTTGAAACGTAAACAAAGAACTTTCTGTCTTTTTGGAACAAGAGAAGTATACAGAAGAATGTTTTGGCGCTATACAGGGTGCCGGGGGTATTGAAATTCCTAGTACTTAAACTACTCTTTCTAACATAAAAAACTCGATTTTTGGCAGCCAAAACTTCTAAGAAAAGACAAAAGGAGGAGGCCACAAATAGCTAACGATTGAAGATTTTGAAAACGTGGGATCCCAGGCTAGAGATTATACCTATTGGAATACAATATAGAAATGGCAATAAGACAAAAATACAAAATGCTTCAATTAATTGCAATTCTTAACTAGATTTAGGTTAACTAAATCTGAACCAACTTGTGATTTCGACTCTTGTGATTAACCATTTGTGGATTTTCCATCATCTCAAATCCATTTTGTCGCCTCCACAAATTAACAAAACTGTTTTGGTTGCATAAAATGAAAATTAATTCTACTTCAGATAAACAAAAACAAAAAACGAAAAAATAAGGGAAGTGTGTGTGTGTGTTTAAATTATGTTAACAAATTGAGGCAAAAACCCAAAAATTGATAATAAATAAGATGGAAAAACAATAATAAAACCCCAACAAAGAAAAAAGACGAAAGGCGGCCGTGTGGCACGTGTGTATTTTTGGCTGCGTGTGCGTGTGTGTGTGTGTGGCGGGGGGGGGGGGGGGGAGGGAGAATGTAAGGGGGCCACTGGTGAAGTGTAAACTATTGAGAACTTTGACACACACTTTATGGCCATTGAATGTTCGTGACATAAATAAACATTTCCATTGAGCATAGGCATCTCTGTGTGTTGTTGTCTTTGGGGCATTGAAGATTTCCACCCAAAAAGCGAGAGAGAGAGAGGGAGAATAGAGAGGCAAGAGCGTGTGGCAGCATGTCACGTACCTGGTATGGAGTCAGCTAAATGATGGGGCACCCGTGTGCCACTTAAATGCTTAAGGGCCAATCGTAAATTTGGAATCAAATTCAAATTGAATTACTCGCGGCTAATTGAGGTTAGTTAAATTTGTTTCCCAAAGAAACGACCAAGGTGAGAGAACGAAAAGAATGATAAAGAAAAGTTGTTGTTGTCCTGCCAAACATCATGAGTGAAAGATAAACAGCTAGTCCCATCTTGTATAGAGATGACTTTCCTTTCCAATATCCAATTTTCTGCTTCTTTAAAATTTCGAAATTTTCTAGTTAATATTTTATAGCAACTTCTGATAGAAAGTATTCAAATTAGAGGTGGAGAACTATCGATAGTTTAAAGAGTCGATAGTCCTAGTGGCATTTAAAAAGTGGATTGCTTGATTCTAAAATAAAAAATGTGCTTTCAAGTGCGTCATTTATTCAGAATTACTTAATTGTTTTAATCAAGCAATCCACTTCTTAAATGTTATTTGGACTATCGACCGTTTCAACTATCGATAGTTCTCCACCTCTAATTCAAATGGAAATCATATATTTTGTTCATGCAAAGAGAAACTTTGATTTAAGAAATGTTTTAATATATTTTGGGAGCTGTAAGAAAGTTCTTTGAATTTCTGAAACGCAATGTAGATGATTCTATTTCTAATTCTATCAGTAATGGATTAATGTACTTAAAGTAGTTAGCTCAATTAAATTAATTGCATATTTAAAGGGATAATTTATTATTAAAAATTTAAATTTCACACCAAACTCTTTGTCAGATTGAATATTTTGGAAAATATGGGAACTATTAAATGGAACTAGCTAGAGAGAAAGGAAGAACCAGCCAAAAGAAAGTGGGAGTGAGGATCTCTCTCTCTCTCTCTCTAAGTTAGCTTAATTAAAATAATTGCATTTTTTAAGTTATCAATTATTACAAATTTAAATGTCACACCAAACATTGAATTAGATGATTAAATTCAAAGCTTAAGAAACTAGCTAGAGACAAAGAGGTAACCAGCCAAAAGAAAGTGGGAGTGAGGATCTCTCTCTCTCTCTCTCTCTCTAAACGTAGAAATTCCTCTCCATTCAGTCTGTTGTCGTTTTTTAAAGAAATCACCAGATAACGGTTGATTACGGTTTTGCGGTTTTAACAATTTCGGTTACCTAATGTTTGCTGCTTATTTCCCGCATGAATCCCGCCGTAAGTCTTACTCCCATCAAATACCAGAAATCAATTTATAATTAACGTAAGGAAATTAACATATTCCGACCACATGTTTTGGGTCCATTGATCCCCACATGCAGCGCAGCAATGATTATGGGCGAGAGCTACTGTCTGCCAGTTTCAGCTCCAACTCCAACTCCAGCTCCAGCTCCATGTGGCTCCTGATTTTGGCGCAGACAATCAGCAGCGTTAAAAAAGCAATACATCATTTTCCTTCGTAGCTCCGAATTTGACCCTCACATTTGGGTTCATTTATATGAACGTGTGTGTGTGTGTGTGTGTGTGTGTAGTGGTTGCGGTTGGGTTAGTGCAACCGCACACACACACACACACACACTTGTGCATCTGGTTCGTCTGTTCATCTGTTTTCTGTGTGGTTTTTGTAGGTTGGCCTGGCCTGGGTTGGTCATGTCAGAATTTATCCTGGCGTTATAGTGATTTATTTGTCTGAAACAGGAACAGCATGCTGTAAGGTGCCTGTGACATTTCCTGCATGTTTAAATGCTTCATTGATATTCTAATTAATGTGACTAGATCTTCCCCCCTCCGCCCTCCTCATCTACTCCTGTTGCCTCTTAAGCTGCCACCGTTTATTTTGTCAGTTATTTTCTAATTTACACGTTAAACAAATGTAAGAGAAAAAATATTATGAATACAACAAACCAAAAAGGAACAATGCTTCAAAGTGAGAATTTCAAGTGGTTCTCCTGCCACTCGACTTCCCTTGACTTCTTCCTTCTGTCTTTTTACCTTGGCAAACTTTTGAAATTCAGACCGCGTTAAAATACTTTTCCCTTTTTTGCTTCTTGCGTTCCGCCCCGCCCCACTCTCTCTTGCTTTGCCTTTTGTCTTTTTCAATTTTCCTTTCTCAACAATGGAGAGAAGTTTTCTACCTCAAAAAACACAGCCTTTGCCTGGGCTGTGCCTCAAAGGTCCCTTCGACTCGGTTCGACTCGGGCTTGGAGTACATTTTCCAGTCAAGATGCCGCATTTGCCAAGACACAGACTCCCCCAGACAGCTGCTCCTGCTCCTCCCCTCCCCCAGCTAACTCTCTCTCTCTCTCTCTTTCGCTCTCTGGCCATCTTTCTCTATTTGAATGGGCCGCACAATAAACTTAATCTGCTCATAATGGGAAAATAATTCACAAAAATGTTCAACTTGGAGTTTTCCTGGCTGCATTTGCAGCTTACCTCTTGCCTCTCTTGTTCCCCTCTTAGTCACTGGATGAGCCTTTAGGTATAGCAATTAGATAAGAGACTTACCATCGGAGAGTCTGAGACAAAGACCCTTTAAAAAAAAAAAAAAGGAAAGTTTATTAGTTTGACCTGTTCCAAAGGATGCGGAATACTGAATCCTGGAGTCTTTGGTTTTCGTTTAGAAAATTAGCAGTTACTTTTCAGAGATTATAAACTGTCGACGCGGTTATTCTCTGATCAAATTAAACGCCAGATATTTAGTTGGTAAAATGAGTTCGAGTTTGAGACGTTAAAAAGGTTCTTGGAAAATATTATTATAATTAACTTTAAATTAAGTAATACTTTAAGTTCAAGTTGAAAAGAGATATATATATATATATAAATATATATATAGCGTTATCTCTATGTTATGATAATATGATGATAATCGTTTAAAATATTAATAGTTTCTTTAGTAAGAAGCCATTTAAACTATTTCCTAGTTATGCCTTTTTATCAATGCGACTTATGTTAGATTCCGATTGAAAATAGCTTAAGTAGTTCTCACAATAAATTAAAATTTTGCCCGATCTTTCTTTCAGCAGTTCTTTCTAACCAACTTTGTCTCTGAAAAAGAGAAACTTAAGAACTTGCTTAAATCTAATGCGACAAAATTGTATGTGAATTTTGAAATTAACATGATTTTAAAACATTTTAATAATAATTTAAAAGGCATTTCTGACTTGAAAACTGAATTCAACTTCAAAATGACGGCAAAAAGACGATTCCATCAACCGAAATTGTTTGTATTTATAGATTAAGAACTTAGAACTTAGACAACTTAGTTTCTTCTTATTTGACTTTATTTTACTGTAATTCGCAACAAGTTTTAGCCTTGCAGCAAATGGCGAAGCGAACTCTGCTGATAAGAGAACTTGATAGTTGATTTCTTTTGTTGCTATTAATAAATAATCTATACTATCAAATTTAGTACACGATTAAGATTTGATAAATCAAATGCCTTGGAAAGACTTTTTTATTATGTATAAATTTTATCTCTTTACTTTATTGTATGCTTTTTGTTGTTGTTGTTGTTGTTGATATTCCCCTTCTTCTTAATACAGCAGAGTCAATAAATGAAACATTCGTTGGCGATGGAAATGTGAATTTATTCATTTGCATTTCATCGTGAATATGTTTTCAATTAACATATTGCGAAATGATTTCATTTTTACGAAAATGTACCAAAAGAATGCAACTGATTACCGCACATCATATGAAAGGTTGTCTGAGTGAGTGTGTGTGTGTGGGGGGGTAAAAGTAAAAAAGGATATGAAATATGCACACGTGTGTGTGTAAAAAAAAAAAAGAAAATGCCATGAAATTGAGTTAATTAAAAGGGCATCCAGTGTATATAGCCCATATAGAAGCAAAAGAGACAGACAAACCCAAAGAGAGACAGAGAAAAAGAGAGAGAGAGAGAGAGAGCAAAAATGCCATGAATTGCACAAAAAAAAAAAACAAACAAAAATAACAAAAAAAAAAAAAAAATACGAGAGACAGACAGACGCAGAGATGAATATAAAATATTTGGTTAATAATGCACACACACACACACACACGTGTGTATGCATGTGTATGCATGCAGTTCATAACGGTAATAAAAAGAACGAAGAAGGAAACTGTATGAAAAAATTTATAAAAATGTTCGTTTGCCCTGTTAAATGCATTCAAGTGCAAGTGCCGCAAATGCAGTGCACATATGTACGTTGAATCGATTTTGAATACGTCCACGTAACTATGTATCCTACCTATCCAGCTTACCTACCTACCTACCTATCTGCCTATCCCTTCCTATCTACATATCTGCATATTCTGCTCCATTTTGCAGCTATTGCAACATTTGGGCAAGAACACAACACAAAAAAAAAAACAAAAAACAACAACAACAAATAAAAGTGAACACAAAAAAAAAAAAGTTTTTTAACTCGCAAACGATGAAGCAAAGTTTATGAAAGTCCAGGTCCTGCGCAAACGTGTGAGAGCGAGACAAATATAGTGTACTTGAACTGGCGTGTATACACACACACACACACACACACGCACACACAGGCAAAGGCAAAGGCAAAACAATTCATTTCGTGCAACATATCAGACGACGAGGAGAGCGGCCTTATGGCCATCAGATAAGAGCAAGTAAAAAGGCAACAACAACAATAGCAGGCAGCAGCAATACCAACAGAAAACAATAGCAACAACAGCAATAACAGCAGCGCAGCTCACCAAGTCTCCGCCCCATGCAAAGAGGTTGAACCCTTGCGAAAACCGGTTTTGCTCTCACTCTGCGCCTGTTTGTATATGTGAGTGTGCGCCCCGTGCCTGTGCCTGTGCGTGTGTGTTAGTGTGTGTGTAAGCAGAACAGCAGTAAGCAACAACAGCAGCAGCAGACATCTTGCCTCTCCACTCCACCGAAAATGCAGCAAAAACCATTACCAAAAGCTAAAGACTGACCTTAACATGAGCAAATTGGCCCAAAATGTGCGTATAGGCTAAAAGAAAGAGAGAAAGAGAGAGAGAGAGAGAGACAGAGTGATTTGGGGGTTTGGGTGTTCGGGAGGGGGCGACCATGGCAGTAATTAAAATTTGGTGGGCGGTAATGGTAACTAGGCATGCGAATATAGGGTGGATGTGGTATACCTTTTCTATATATACATATACATATATATATGTACACACATATATATATATATATCTTTATAGGTAGGCAACCCTGCAACCATCCATCTATATACCTAATTGCCACATACAAAATACTTTCACCAACTATGCAATGCTGTCATAATTTTATGCCCCACCCATCATCCCTCTTGGCCCTCGTGGGCGCTGGTGCGGGGTTGTGGGGCACCACCACCCATTCAGTTACCGAAAAATATGAAATATGCGCTATGTTATTGCTAATACGCATTCCAGCTGCAGTTACCTTTTTACCCGGAGTGCATGTGAAATAGCAGCAGAAACAGGACCCCACCAGATGCAGGCCATATAGTCAATACACTTAGAGAAATCATTACATGAGATGGCAAACATTGAGGTATAGACATCTATTCTCCATACACTTTAGTCAACAATTTCTCTTAACCCACTTAAACTAAAATCTGAATCCTCTCAGTTAGACATTAAATCCTTATAAACAGTTGAAGAGTTCCGCAGGATCTAGCTTAGGATCTCTCATTCTTGATCTCATAGTTACATAATTTAGCTATATTCTTCGTAAAATGCCGACTATCGATGTGGGGCGCCAAAATTTATTTGCTTATCAACACTATAAAATGGCTTCGAACCGCAAAAATTGAATGTATGTATAATGTTTGTAAGAACGTAAAATGAACCCAAATGCCCTCCTGAGCACGGCTCTGGTTCCATATCTAAGAGCTAATATTCCTTTCTAATATTAAAAGCAATCAAGTTAATGATTTAACATTTGACCACAAAATGTGCTACTAATCTATATTATGAATCTGAAGAGGTTAAAGAAACTTCAATAAAAAATCAAATAGCCTACTTTGAGTACTTTGAAATTTATGCTAACCTTTTTTAAGATATAGTATAAACCAAAAACTTCGTGCGTTAACATCCTTTTAAAGTCCTTAAAACAATATGACTGGCATACAAATGTGACAAATACCATATAACCTGCATAAAATAGAGTAATAGTAGATGGCCCAGCAACCAAGAAACATTGTCTACTGTCTCTGCCCCTGTAATTTATTTATAAATATAATTTCTAACTTATGAAAGTTAAATACGGACTTTGCTCAAACCTAATCTAACAAAATAAGTTAGCTAAAAGTGTCTACTCGAACGATAATTACTGAATTTAACACAAAATTTAATTCAAAACTAGCTTAGTTAAGAAATGAAAACTCTTTTCAAGAAATTAAAATTCTCACAGTGCTTACCAAGGACATAAAGTATGCGTATGAGCGATATTTCATAATCAATTTTAGGATTTACACAGTAACGCGGATTAGAGGTGGAAGACTATCGATAGTCCCAATGGCATTTAAAACACTTCTGATTGCAAAGAGGTTATTCAATTAAATTACAAAAGTCAGCAAAAAATTAAAACAATTTAGAAATTCTGAATAAATGACTCATTCAAAAGTATCACATTTCATTTTGGTATTTGGACTATTGACCGTTTAGGCTATCGATAGTTATCCACCTCTAACTCGAATGTACTTTCGAATAACCTTAACTCTTGGACATTGTGAAAGGGTTTTTAGTACTTACTTCTACTTTTTTGTAGAATTCTCGCAGTGTAGTTACTACCTTCACAATGGAATGCCACTGTCGTTGCCGGCATGTCAAAGTGAATAACTCAATAGCCATATTGGGTGTCCACCTGTCTTAGTGTACATACACAACACAGTTCATATGTGTGTGTGTGTGTGTGTGTGTGTGTGTGTGTGTGTGGTAGGAAGATGGAGCAGCTTGCAATTCCACGTAAATCCGCCAAACCGACAGCGACACAGTGAGAGACCGAGAGAGAGAGCGAGAGAGAGAGAGGCAGACTCGGAGTGCACTAGCCACTAGCCACCAGCAAGCAGGAAAAGCAACAAGAAACATGATTTTTGTAGAGTTGCACACACAAATGGCCGTTAAAATTCCTTACTTAACCCGATATGGTAATGATAATTTCGCACATTGAGCTGCAATTTACACTTCTGTGGAATAAAAACCGAACCTCTGACCATTTAAGTGCCATATCCTCTCGGAACATGTCGACGCTTGACCATCCAATCCCACCCAAATGGCCAAATGGGCAAATGACCAAATGGTTGAGCATAATCTTTAATTAGTAATGCCCAAAGCCAAACAACAAAAATGGCAAAAAAGAAAAAAAGGCTGGCACAGCAAAAATGTTGACTCAAATATGCAAAATATGACACACACACAGGTAGGAGCCAGAGTGGCACTCCAGGAACGAGCCATTTAAAATAACTGACAGAGTGGCAGAGTGGCAGAGAGGCAGAGAGATAGAGGAAGAGGCGAAGGTAGAGAAATGGCAAGAAACGCCACAAAATGTTGCGCAGGTCAGTAGCAATTAAGATAAGCCAAGTTACAAGTGTGCCGATTATGTCCTGTCAATATGTCGTCGATAAGTTCAATGTGGTGGCCCCCCCAGGATCGTATGCGGTAGCCGTTTTCTTGCCATGGGAACCAAACGCGGCAATGTGTCGCGGATGCGCCGCCACTCACTGTGTGCCGGTTACGATAACCAGTCTAAGTGGAATACTGTTTCGGTTTCGGTTTCGGTTTCAGTTTTTGGTGTCCACATCGTCCTCTGCATAATGCATTCATTTGACAGCATTGACAATCGCATCAACCGCATCTGTTTGGCCTTGTCTTTGCTGCTTCTGTTGTGTGTCCTCATTTCTAATGGTGGTCGTCCTTTTCATATTTGCCGCCTTTCACCTTTCTACCCTCCCCGCCCCAGGCCCCCCCCCATGACCATTCACTATTAATTAGAATGCGTCTCTCCCTCTCTCTTTTTCTCCATTTTCTGGCATTTCAAAGTTAACGGCACGCGACATTTTAAATATGTTTTGCCCATTGGATCTGCTCCTGCTGCTGCTGCTGCTGCTGCTGCTGCTGCTACTGGGTTTCGCCCTGAGTAATTTGGTGGCATTCCACAAATATTATTGTTCAAATATTTGAAACTTGATTTGCATTTTTCACCGACTTTGTATATATATCTATATGAAGCGTGTAGCAGCTGTTGAAATTGATGCCGCTCTCTGAATTTTTGGTATTTACGTTGAATACAAAACGAGACCAAGTCGAGTCGACTTGGATCGGAGACGGGATCGGGGTCGGGAGCGGGGACGGGGTTGGGGTATGTGAGTCTGAGTTTGAGTATATCTAAATAGGTCCTTGACATTATTTAGATAATTAGAATTAATGCCATGATGTGGTCTGGTCAACTATTTTTTTTTTTTGTCCTCTTTGCCTTTTTTTCCTTGTTCTTTTGCCAGCCAGCAAAATGTGTCAAAATGTTTAAATATTCAACAGATGTTAAATAATGCTATACTTTTAATAAAAAAAAAAGATCTGAATATAAATGTGTTAGCCATTTAAACATTTAAATCTATTCGTAGAAAAAATGCAGAATTTGTTTACTCAAAGAGGTTACAAATTGAAGAACTGGCCAAATTGGCTTCTTTGGCAATAAGATTAACCATTCATTAATAGATGAACACTTAATAAAAACCCATCAAAGGGTCTCCCAGGTTGATTAATAAAATAAAAGTTTTGAGACATGTAGAATCAAATTAATTTTAAAAATTGCTAAAAATTTCAATTTCTTTCCCTTTTTTTTTGATTTTAGCAAATAATTAAAGTAAAATTAATTTTGTTGGAATTGGATAAAAGTCAAGCTTAAATTTAGTGAAAAGATAATATTTGATCACAAACAGATGGCGAAAGGTAAGTCTCCTCAGGGCTAAGAAACTTATAAACTAATGCTGGAATCGAGCCGATTTAATGAGTTTATACATAGAAGACATGGAAATCTCTTATCTAATTATATAAGCTAAATATTTAAAATAACTAGACCCGGTTAGCGGTTAGAGAAATGGAAATATTTTACTTTATTTTTTTGTCGTCTCAAAAATGGTTAATATTCTGTATAAGCTACTCATTCCACTCACAGTTTTTGCAGTCCTTGACTTGGCCGGCAGAATAAATAGAATTTAATCTAGAATATAGTGATTAACTTCAATCTGGCCAGACCTTCAGCCTGATCATAAGAGAGTCTCTAATAGGAAAGGTCGCAAAAATAATCAATTCTGGCATTTGGTTGTAAATTTCATTTCAATTTGTCTGTTTTCCTGGCTTTCCTGGCTAATAATTGCTTTTTTACTGCTACAATGAAACCTTTAGATGATTTCATTATGAACACCGATCAGTTTAGTCCTTTGGACTTTAACCGGAGTCCCTAACTTGGAACCTTATGCTAAGTAAACTAATCAAATTTGTTGCGCCGAATTCTTTGCCATAAAGAAAATGCGAAATACTGATTGAATTATATAATTAATATCAATGCTTACCAAAAGCAAATGAAAAATGGCGTTTGGACAAAGGCAAAGATGGCCGCTAGGTGTGCCAATGTGCCAAAGCGATTAATCGAGATCGTAAGAAAATTCAATATTAAATTTACAATAACTATCATACTTAATGCTTTTCTTAATTCTAAGTTACTCTTATAAAAATGTGGAGAAAAAAGACTGAAATTTGTTAGCTTTACGAAAGCTTTATCTAGGATAGATCCTTAAACCTCTGAATCCCTCTGAATCTGCTCTTTGAAAAGCTTTCCATTTTGATATACATTTCCCCTAATTAGCTTTTGTTTCCTTTTCACTTAGCACTTTTGACCACTTTTTGACTTGGCATCTTTGGGCTAACAATTATTAAAGAGATAACAACAAGAAGAACACCTTGAATCAAGATGGCATTTGTAGATGTTAGTCATAGTTGGAGCACATGCCACTTGGCTGGCCACTTCATTTATAGCCATTCAATCTCCACTTGGACTCACATAAATAAATAACTAAGCACCTTGCCATCGATAAACTCAATTGAAAGCATTCCATTCTGTCTCAGCCATCATTCTCCGTTTCGTTTTTGCTCTCTCTCTCTCTCTCTCTCTGTCTTTTTTACATACCCGGCAAGGTCAAATGGCAGCCAAACTCACCTCCAATCCAAGGTGGGGTTGGTCCACCTTCGACAAACTTTCAATTGCATACGAATTAAATAGAAGCGGAGAGGCAAAAGAATAAAAAAAAAAAAAAACAGAAAACGCAATAAGAATGTCAAGACGTGGACTGCCGCCGGCGGGATAGATAGATAGATGGCTTGGAATGGATTTGATGAACTTGCCCACAATTTGCCATGGCAACGGAGGCAATTTCGGGCTCATTACCTCCAACTGGGATGCCGCGTGCCGTGAAAAAGTTATGAATAGAGAACGGAACGGTAGCACGGCAATCAGGCAGTCAACGAACCAAATGTTTTCCTCCTCCTCTCCCTCCCCCTCCCCCTCACCCACTCTTCAGCCAAAGGATGACTTCCACAGAAGATGAAGATGATGACGATGACGACAAATTGATGTAATGAAAATGTTTTTCGAGATATTTACTTTGAGGTGAACGCGAAATTGAATGAGCATGAATATGAAACAAATAAACTGAAGATGATGGTAGGTGGAAACGAGCGGGTAGGGAAGGCAAACGAAAACGCTGAGAAGTATGCTAGAAAATGTTGCCGACTTCCACTTATGGAATTGTCTCCTTTAACTTCTTATCGATAGAAATGCGAAATGTTTCTGTTTGTTCAATGTTACAACCGAAACAGCATGTTGAATGCTTCCAAATCGCTGATAAACAGCGAAACAATTCTGCAAACAGGCCAGGGAACAGGACCGAGAAAGAGAAAGAGAGAGAGAGCAAGAGCGAGACAAAGGTAGGAGGAAAGGATCTGGCAATGGCGATGGGTATCGGGAGCTCTCTACATCTCGAGCCAAAACGAGCCAAAGACAGACAGAGACAGACAAAAACCCACGAACGTCTCCGACTCCGACTCCGAGTCCGACTGCGACTCCGTTGAATTTCGGTGTCTTTGAACAGCGCCTCGTCCCATGGAGATGGAGTCATGGGAACCAACTTTTCACATTCCGCGCGTGCTTCTGTTTTGCAGTCTCCGCTTTGACTTTGATATTCGGTGCGTTTTTTTTTTTATTTTTTTTGTATTTATTTTGCTTCTCCTTGTTCCTCCTCTTTGGTTGTTTGTTGTTGCCCCGAAGCGACCACGAGATGCTGGCGGCACAAAGACAAAGCCCAAGGCATCAGCGGTCCAACTTCAAGTCCAACTCCAAGATGGACAATCTTAGCGATATGTGAACAGGACGAAATTCTAAGCGCTGTTTTTCTTTTTTTTTCGATATCGAACACGATCCAGCTTTAGTTATTTTTTTTTTGTTACCAAAATGCTAGCCCTCCCCCCCCAAACACTCTGTGATAAGGTGAGACTGTGGGCAGTGGTGTCTTTTTACCTGGAACTCTCTGGCCATAATCAAATTGCTGCTTTTCTAGTTTTTCCCAATTGGTAGCAATCGCAAATTTCTTATCTGGCGTCGGCAAATGGCCAAACAAACGGCAAACAGCTCGAAACGATCGTCAAAAGCATTAAATTGCCTCCAACAACTGAACAGCCCGCAAAGATGATGAAGTCTTGCTTGCATCCAGCTTCAGTTTCTTCAGCTCCTTCTCCACTTGGGTCGGCTCAACTGCAAAATGCTTTTAAGTTTGTTTCTTTTTCCCCTTCCTTAATTTTTGTTTTTTTTTTTTGTGTTTGTGTTTGCGCCGCGTTGGCCGTTGGTTGAAAAAGATTTTCAACTTGCCAGCAGCAGTTGAATGCAGTTGTTAGGCTTTCTGTGTCTCTGCCTCCTGTGTGTGTCTTCTTCTTGAGTCTGCCTTCTCCTACTCCTCCTCGTCGTCGTGGTCGTCCAATCGAACGACGATCGAACAAATGAACGAATGAACCTAAATAAGTATGAGTAGCAACCAAATTTGTTTCATGGCAACAACAACCTTCACATGACGCACGATCCAAACGATCCTTGAGAAACTTTAATTTCTCCCCCCCCCCCCCCCTTGGCCACCCTTGGCTTGTAAACTTCAGCAGTTGGTGTGTTGTGGGCGGGGGAGAAAGGGGGGTATAGTTGGCAGCATTTGCCTTTTGTGTTAAGTTGGTCTTTAGTTTAAATTTTAATTCATCAGCTTAAACATTTCATTTTGTCTGCCATTCTCTTTTCACTTTAGCATTCATTGCTTGTTTGTTTTTCTCGTTTTTTCTTGGGGTTTTTTCTGTTCCTTTTTGGTTAGCTTTTTCTATTTGGCTTTTCTATATTTCTATTGACTGTTCATCCTGTGATTTGTTATTTGCATTTTAGGCTTTTTATCAATAAAGAGTTTTCTGATTTTTGTAAATCAAAAGTTTTCCTTTTTCCTTATTCTTCTTTGTTCTAGTTCGTTTTTTGTAAATCTTCCCCTTTTTGTTTGTTTTAGCTTTTTATACCTTTTCTTCTCTTTTTGTTTTTGACTATTGCATTTTTTTGCTAGACATTTTCTTTTAATTTTCTTGAATTTCAACTTGTTTTAGTTTTTAGATGTTCCCTGCATTAGTTATGCACCATTTAATATATATACACACATTCTAGATCTGCATCAATAGCCGATTCGTTGTGCCTTTGTCCATATCTAGAGACTTTAAGCTCTACGTTTTTGTAATCTTTATAATTAGCCAAAAACGGCCTGATCTAGGAACCCAAAAAATGTCTAGGATATGTCTGAATATGATAAGACAATATTTCAAAGTTGTTAGATAAACTATGAAAAGTTGTTTTGCGAACAAGCCAATGTTTCCTTTTAGAACTAAAACTCCTTTTGAGAAGATTACCCATAACTTGAAATATCTTTAAACCAAATTTTTTTTAACATTTTTTTAGTGTGCGATTTTGTTGTTGTTTTTGTGTTTTAGTGTGGCTTTCTTATCTTTCAATGCTCCTCCATTAATTCAATGCTTTCGTATTCTAAGTCAATTAATTCTAAATACTGAGACAGAGAGCAAGATTTTCTGTTTGTGAATTTTTAAAAAGTACAAAAAAGACCAAGAAAATTGGTTTAACAATTATGAAGTACTTATTATCTATTTGCAAAATCTGAAAAAAGGTTAAGGATATCAATTTCTCCTAATTCTTACTTTAAATTACGATTGTATTCCATATAGATTACGCAAGTGAAGAAACAACGATCATTTTAAATATATCCAAATTATATCTTTGAGGCTTTATGACCAATTCTGGAAATAAATGAAGGGGCAACTATAGCAACAAGTTCAGGTAGGATGTGCAATGTTTTTGTTATATTTTACTATCATTTTGATGAAGCAATTTTTGAAGTCATAATTGTGTAATCTTTGCGATTAAGTTGCTCCTATGATTTTTGGTGTAAATTGAATCCTTCATTTTAAATGTCATTTCATTACTTGATTTATTGGTACACTCAAGTGTCCCATACAACTCTATCAGGCGATGGGCTCTCCGCACTATTCCCCAATCGAAGTTTTGTAAAATTGGTTGACTGAAATCGACCTGGCCTTGAATGTTGTTGCCAACTCTATTGCCAACATCAACCATTTTGCCAACGCCATTGCAGAATGAAATACCCTGTAATAATGGTTTTTTAGCCGGGTATATGCAGTAGTGGATGGGGGAAAATGTATGCTCGGGTGATTAGTTTGAAGAGGTATTCCCCACTTAGTACAGGGTAATAGTTAGTTGCTGTCCCCCAACTTAATGCATGGAATTTGTTTTCTTCGATGTTTTTTTTTCGCCCTTCCTCTCTCTCTCTCTCTCTCTCGCTATATGGTCGCTTATCTTCGCCCCATCATCATTTCGTCTTCGGCTTCTTGTATGTGGGCCCTTATGATGACTTTCTGTCATCCGTTGCAAGAAGAGCCGAAAGAGGACCTGTCGACGACAGTCGAGTGGGGGACGGGACGAGGCAGAGGTACGTAGCATGGAAGCAACGTCAATGAGTAGATCAATCAAAAAAGCCGTCAACGTAGCAACATTAAATGCTCCCCCATCCATAATGACCAATCGGAAGAATCTTAAATGCATCATCACATTGAATGCAGTATCCGGCCAACATGACTCAAAGTGGTAACCGCTTGCCAGCCAGCCGCCCCTCCCCCTCTTACTCTCTCTGCAACTTATCAAAACAAACAAAATTCTTATTGATATAGACCATAAGTATTGGTTGAAATTAGTTGTACTTCTAGGTGAGTCCTTTTTGTTGGGCTCTTTTTTTTTTTGGAGGGTAAATTTAATTAAAATTTCATTGCCGCCCATGAACTTGCCTGACTACCTTCCCCCCCCCCCCCATTTCTCTCTGCTGTGGCAGGACTCGTGCTCGTGCGAGTCCACCCTGATGCCATGACGATTAGATTTTATTAAAAAGCCAAATATGCACAATTATTATGCTACGCCAACCACTTGACAGTCCATGAACATAAATATGTGTGTCTCTTCGTGTGTGTGTGTGTGTGCGAGTCCTGCCCAGCTGGGCTAAACCACCACCACTAGCATCTGTGTCCTGTCTCTGTTGCTGCTGCTGCTGCTGCTGCTGTCTGCTGAGTCCTTTGCTTATTTGCTTTTTAATAAAACAGGTGCTCGACCTTCAACGTTGACGGAAAGCGGCGTAAATGGAGGGTGAATGCCACTTCTCCCCCAGCCACAGCCACCGCCACAGCCCTGCATTCCCCTCACCCCCATCTCTCTTTGCATGTGTCATTGCTATCTTTTATCA
This sequence comes from Drosophila nebulosa, assembly GCA_024703675.1. NCBI lineage: Eukaryota > Metazoa > Arthropoda > Insecta > Diptera > Drosophilidae > Drosophila > Drosophila nebulosa. The sequence goes on along the minus strand of CM045725.1, from coordinate 5,109,432 downwards.
TTTAATTTCGCATTCAAACGTTTCGCACCCTCAGCATCAAAAGGATGCTCGAAGTAAAGGATCACGCACAGGACAAAGTCATGCCTTCCATATTCCCTTTCCTTGGCTCCGCTCTCCCCTTCCTCCACTGCCTCTCAAAGTGCGTGCGGTCGTCACTCGACCCTGCCAGTGCCAGTGTTGTCATTTTTCATTTCGCTCACAACTCCCACTGCCACCCTCCTCCTTCATCTCACTCTCTCACCCAAAGTCGAAATTTGTATATGTCGAAAAGTCCGACATTCCAAAGAGCAGAGTAGAGCATCATCATCATTATCATCCGTATCATCATCATCAACAGTCAGCGTCCGCATCAATGGTGCTGGCTCTTGCCTTTGCTGCTAGCTGATCCGGCAATTAGGCCAAGCGGAAAGCGTGCTCAAACTATAGAAAAAGACACGGGGGTGGGGCAACACGAGAACGGTGGGTTAGGGGAGCCGAGAACGGGGAGTGCTAGTCCAAATCGTTTTGTGATTGCTGCTGAAAAGCTGTCGTTGGACTTTATTGGTTTTCCGAAACGAGATTTTCATCTACACTGAACGAATAAGAACAGAATAAATTTTATTAAAATTTAAAATTAAGACGACCCGAAAATGTGAAAGGTAGCCAGCGGGGAAGTAAGAGAAGTATTTCCTGTCTAGGCGAGTACGGTCACACTGACACGATTAATGGGCAGTGTCACCATTTCTCTAGGTCTGAAATTTTTTTGGTTACTAAATTATGGGAAATATACAAAATCTAAAGTATCTGAAATTAAAAAGAAACTGTATAGATCGGTTTATGAATAGACAGTTTGGTTATAGAAAGATAAATGGACAATAAGAACTCATCCAGTCGAAATGGCTGTTATTTTTTGAAACTAAATTTAAACAATTTAATCAGTTTAACGCCCCGTTTTAACATTCTTCATAATGTAATTGTGAACACAATTTTAATATCATTTTTCTTATTAACTTTTATGGCCAATTTCTCTCAGTGTCAATTTAAGCAATGAATATGCTTTCGTCTGTTTTCTTATTGTTGTAGATTCTCTTTGGTCTTTATGTTGTTTTTGTTGTTGTTGACTATCATTTCTATTATCAAAAGTCATTGACACCCTTTTTATTTATTTGTACATTTATTGTTTTTCCTTTTCCATATTGGGTTATCCTTGCAATAATCGCTTACATGGCAGGACCAAACCCACCACGTTGGTTGGTAGGCTGGTTGGTTGGTTGGTTGGTTGGTTGGTTGGCTGGTTGGATGAGTTGCTCTGTGGGTTAAGCGAGAACAATGACGTGAAATAAGGATTAATGGTGTACACGATTATTTTGTGCGGAGGGCGGACGAAGGGACGGACTGGATGGATGGATGGATGGATGGATGGATGTGGGGACCGACAGACAGACAGACATAGAGACAAACATATTAAAAAATACAATACGAAAACTGTCGCGAGGACGAAGGCTGAGAACACATTCAATGCATGGTGTAGGTCGAATTTAATAAAACGTCCCCAGATCCTTGCCATTTCCATCCACTGACTCCCCTCTGCCGCCTTCATCTCGAGTGAACGCTCTTGTCTTTGTTGGGATTTCGCCACGCTTCTGGTTGGCTGACTGAGTTTATATATATATATATATATATATATAATTTTCTTTTTTTTTCGGTTGTGTGTTGTGAGGGGGTGTGAGTGGCGGCAGGGGGAGGTGAGGTGGTTGCTTACAATTGTTTTCGCTGCTTGGGGTTTTCCTTTATTTGTATGATGAAGAATTTATTTGAAAATTAAGAAGACAAATTATTTAATTTCGACTTTATGAGCTTTTTCCTCCCCTGTTAGCACTCCCCTCTCCGCTTTTGCATCGCCATGACTTGAGCTGCTCAAGGAAGATGAGGTTAAGGAGAAAAAGGACTTTTAGCCAGTTCTGGGAAAAGGGTTTTTTCTGTTGTGTTTGTCGGCCATTTTGATAGGGAGCAGCAGAAAACTTGAAACGCGTTTTGCATTTTATAGCCAACTTGGTAATAAACACGCAGCCCTGCCCTCAAGGAGGGCTTTAAATAGTGGGGGAGGGGGCGATGAAAGAGGAGGAAGGGAGAAAAGGAAAGGGCAGTACTTTGGCTCGAGCACGCCACAAACTTAATTTCATTTAGTTTTATGTACATTTCATTAAGCAAAAAATTTCCAGGCAATGCGACGACTATGGCGACGGCGGAGTCGACGGCATCGGCGACCAACAATTTGAAGTGTCCTCTCCGAAAGAGAGTGTGTCCTGGCCATGGCGATGGCGATGGCGATGGCGACTTAAAGGGACAACAATCAAGATAAATAGCAAGCGGAATTTTTATTGCCGAAAGGATACGGACGAAGGCACAAAACAAAAGGCAACCCCAAAAAAAAAAAAAAAAAACACAAGAAAAAAACAAGAAAAAACGAGAAGAAAAAGAGTTGAAAGTGTTGACGTGACTATGTCCTTCCCCCAACCCCCCCACTCGCACACACATACACACGCACACACACTCACACCAACACAAACATATGCTCACCTTTTATGTGTGTGTCGTTGTTGTTGTAGAATTGTCAGGCATGTTTTGTATTTTACCAAATTTATTGCCCAGTGGCAACATTTTGTTTGTTTGTTCGCTCATTCATTCTTACCCCTCCCCTGGCTGCCCACCGCCTTCCCCATCCACTAGTCAACCATAACCATAGATTATCTCATCGTTTAGTGCCTAATATGCACCCAAAAGGTAGTCTCTAGAATATGATTTATCACCGATATATGAGATACGGTTGGGGCAACATTTTTAATTACACTTTTTACAAGAAAATTAAATGGCAACATGTCAACGCTAATTAAATTGTTCTTCTTCTTTGCTTCACTTCGGTTTGGTTCATATCCTGAGGCCATGTGAGTGCGTTTAAGTGTGTGTGTGTGTGAGGATAGGTGAAAGGGTTGGGAGCTGGAGCCGCCGCTAGATGACAACAATGATAATGTATTGCGGTCGTATGACGTGGTAAGGGGTATTTGGGGTTAAATGGTTGGGGTTGGGGTTGGTTGAACATTCATCAAATTGAGACAATCGAGAGACAGTGGCCTAGGTTAAGAGTTATTATGTTGTTAACTGTGAATGGCAAGTATAATGTTTGAATTTATAATAGGACATCGTTGCCGCTTTGTTGCCTTAATTAAATAAAATTTTTTACTAATTATTACATATGTGGAAAATCATTAATAGTCAGACAAGCCTCGTTTCGCCGCATTGTTCACTTATTTTAACACTGCAAACAGCCCTTAGTGAGTTACTTGCCATTTAAAATGTTTAGCCAAATGCTGTTCAAAATTTCCACATAACTTTAAATTTTCGCGCGAATTAGCAATTTTCAACACTGGGAACAGCTGATCCCTAACAGCCAACACTGAACAGTGTCACCACGACATGCTCAAATTGAGCTAGTTCGAGTAACAGTCCCAAATTGAGTGACAGACTCAGTTTGGGTTGTCTTAAATATTTGAAGTTATCGATAGCTCAGTAATGCAATCGTTGATTTTGCATCTCTAGTGTTAGTGTTGTTTTTGTTTTCAGGTAAGTAAAAGTGGCGTGGTAATCGGAGTCGCATGTTTTAATTTTTAAAAGGTGAGTAAAATTCAAAAAATCTTCCAAATAATTATGTCAAATTGTCAATAAGATACAATAGATCAAAGTAATATGCCAAAGTAAATTAAAAACTATCAGAAAGCTTTTTTAAAGTTATAGCCTAAAAAAAAAAACGGAAAAAATTCCATGATGGAGAGAAAACGAACGATTAGGTGCCTCAGTGTTAGTGTCTTTGTGTGTGTGAGTTCGCTTACTGTCTATGTGTGAGAGCGTGGACGTCCTCGTTTCTCTTTAAATCAATAAAAGTGCAAAAAATCAGTCAATTGATTTTCGAGACGCAGAAAATGTTAATCTTAATAATTACAAAACGCAAATTGTATGCAGAAATTTTATTTTAAATGAATCATTTTTATTGCGTCTGCTTGGGAGTTCGCACAAAGAAAGTATATGCTGTGTGTGTGTGTGTATGCAACAAAATGGCGGCGACAGCGGAAAATCTCAATAATGCTGTTGACTTTGCCGCTACAAGCCACCCCGCCTTCAATAGAAGTCACCCCGAAGATAATTTTTCTTAATTTATGGGTGTTTCACACTGCAGCAAATGTGGCCAGCCAGCACCAGTTTCAAATCATCTTTATTTTTTCTTCTCTTCCGCATACACACACAAATAACAGGCGTATGCACGTACATACGTATATGTACGTGTGTGTGAGAGGAAATTATTGCACTTTGTTCGAATTGCTTTCGTCATGGGGGTTACATAGAAATAATAGTACCTATGTGTATACGTTTATGTGTGTATATAGAAGCTGAGTCTGAATTATATATTCTTCATTCCATATCTGGGTGTGCCATACACACACTTTGGCTTTTGGCTTGTTAAATATGCAGTGGCAGCAGCAGAGCCAACAGCGGCAGCGGGGCCCTCCTCTCCTCTAAGCCGAACACTTGTACACACGCGCTTGAATTGAGGTCAAAATCATCCACAAACTGGGTCTTCCGAAGGGGGATGGTGGAGACTGATGACGGCCAACCAAAAAGGGTGGTTTGCTTCCATTGCATATACCGTTATATTTTGGGGTGGCTTTTGTGTTCACAATCAATTACCAACAAAAAAATTTTTTAAACAAAATGACTCACTTTTATTCTCGCCTATTTTTTGTTGTTGACTTCAAACTTCGCTAATCATCAGGCAATTAATCGCCTCCGATCTATATACAAGTTTGTTGGGGTCAAGGGACTTTAATTCAGAGCGCGAAAGAGGCCAAAAACCTTGCTCTCTGCCACACAAAGAAAGGACACTGACATGTGGCGGCTGCGGCTGCTGCTGCTGCATCATCGAACTCAGAACCAGCTAGAGCAAATTGGCTGCTCCCCCTTCCCCTACACACAAATATCTTTCAAAAAAGACAAAGGAGAAAATGGGAACACAAAGAACGCACGTACACACACATACAAATACAGAAAAAGAAATACACGCTCCGACACGCAAATACAAGTAAAGTAGCAAATAGCCGACAAAAAACAAAAAAAAAAAAAAAAAAGCAGATGAATCATGTTTAGCAAGAATTTGTTATCTAAGTTTATTTTTGTTGTTCTATTGATAGTTATTTAAATTGAATAAATAATATGTTTAAATTTAGTCAATTGAATCAAATCCAGGCTTTCCCATCAGGTGGCAACTCCCTGCGTCAAGTACACACACACAGAGTCATAGAGAGACACGCAAACAAGTGGGGGAACAACGCGGCAGTTACGGCTCAATTCAAATTGAAAATCATTTCGAAGGCGTTTTGGCTTTCGTCGAGGTTATTTCCAGTTTACATTGACTGAGCAGCCCCCGTAACCCCGCCACCATATTCATATGCTTGCAGCTGCAAGTGAAATTAATTACAGCTGTTTTTTTTTCCCCTCTGTTTCTCTAATGCTCTGTACCAAAGATAAACTGCGCTTTAGAAAGCAGCATCAAAACAACAGAATCCAGTTATTTCGATAAACAAGTTATCGAATTTTCCTAGCGAAATACTTTTTTTAAATCTTAAGGTCATTTAACTGCTATTGTTTTGGTTAAAGTGCAAGCACATTAAAAATTTGATTTAGTTCTGTTTTGTTTTAAAATTGAGCCCCAATAATTCCCTCGGTGTAGACACTTAAATGTCTTCTTCCTGAACGAAAGAGATACACAATGCACTTGGTTGTTAAAAGAAATATGGAAAAAAATTGAGATTAGTTTGCATTGATAAATTTATCATTTATCTTGTATGTGGATATTATCAAATTTTATTTATTACAGTTTTGTGTTGTTGTTTTTTGTTTTGTTGTTTTTTTTTTAATTGTGCACGCGCATAATTTTTGTAAATATTTTTTTAGGCGTTTCAATTTTTGTTTTTTTTTTCATTATTTTTTTTTAGTTATTTTTTTTTGGCTAATGTTACATATAAAACTAACATCCTTCAACCTTTTTGTTTTTCAGGAATTCCCTTTATTTATACCGCAGAGAGAAGGCAAACACCAAGTGTCAACGGTGAAAGGCGAAAGGATTCCCTGAAAATTACCACGACGCATCTAAAGTATTAGAAGGATCTAAAAACAAATTGAAAGGAAGAACGAGAATATATAACTGAGAATCTTCAAGGATCATATTTACCTTAGAGAACAACAACAACTACAACAGCAGCAATTTTCCTGTGTAAAAAAGAAGACTTGTGTCGTTTTTTAAATCGTACTCCAAACGTCATTTTGTCTATCTGTATTTTTGTGTGCCCACACTCGCCCCTCGTCGTTCAGTGTGTACGTTTGTGGAAGTTTTGAAGGAAGCAACTGGTAGCAAGTGATTCCCAATCAAAACTCAATCCATCCATCTGACCCCCCCTCATCTCATCTTCTCAGCGCACCAAGCGAAAATAAGAGAGAGAGAGGAAACGGAGAACGAGACGGAGAGAGGCATTTTTCAGTCCCCCGAGATATATAGAAAAATTATCACCATTCCTCTATCAACGTACAACCCGGCTCCCCTTTTACATTCTTACGACGACAGTCCGCCGCAACGTTGGGATCATCGTCAGACCAACGGGCATACGGGAGGCGTCATCATAGATCAGTTCCGTAGGGGCGCCAAGCAAGCGATCACCATTGAGGGAGGCACCAGTACCGGTGATACGACGAGCATTGGCGGCGGCGGCGCTAGCGATTTACGACTGCTAATAACGGCCAATCCCAGCGAGATCGAGCGCCAGTACGATCAGCTCGCGTCGCATCGAGGCGGTGGCGGAGTCGGAGGCGGCGGCGGTGGCGGCCAAACCCCACCGACACCTACGGTCGTCGGGAAGACCCTATTGAATACCAGTCCAAATCTTCTGCCGATAACCACAGCCACCGATACGTTTAATAATCTCAAGAATTTGGTGAAAATCGACAAGGGCTCAACACCCGCATCGAATCAAGGCGGCGGCGGCAACGGCAGCGGCGGTAATTATCGCAAGAACTCAAACAGCTCTAATAGCTATAAATCCTCTGGATCGGGTGGATCTCCAGCCGTAGGAGGCAGCGGCAGCAGCAATACTAGCTTAGGTCGTTCATCTGGTGGCCCCCAAAACTCTGGCGGACACTTTTCCACTGGCTATAGCAAGAACTCCGCCAAAATTCGTCAACACGATAGTGAGGTGAGCCCAAGACCTCGACGATCTTACCAGGGTGACTCGTCGTCGTCGCGTTACTATAACAAAAATAGTGACTTATTGGGTACAGGAGGCGGCGGTGCATCAGGCGGCAGCAACAGCTCGGAAATTGGCGGTAGATATACTACAAGCAGTAGCAATTCCAATTCCATTGACGGTCATCATCGTGGTAGTCGTAGCAACTATCATTCAAATACCGATGGCGGCGGCAGCAGCAACTACAATCGTTCAATAAACTCGAACTTTGTTGGAGGAGGAGGAGCAGGTAGTGGTGGTGGAGCAGGAGCTGGTGGCAATTATCACCGCTCCACTCGCAGCTACGAGAACGGCAACGGCAATGGAAACAACGGACAACAGCCACGTTACGGCAACGGCAACAACTATAATCACAACAACAACAACGGAGGAGCTTCCTCATCCAGTAAGTCATCTTATGGACGTGATGGCGGTGGTTTAGGCGGTAGCTATACGCACAATTATCGCGACAGCTACGAGGATTCACCCACACATCATTCACGCTATTCAAACAATAGTCTCGAGCGTAACGGCGGAGGAAGCGGTGGATCCGGTTCAGGTTCTGGATTGGGAGCAAGTCGCTCTGCTTATAGGGCCGGTGATTCGTCGGAGCGTAATTACAATAGCAATCGCAACGGCAATGCCCCATCGACATCTACAAATGGATCACTAAACTCCTCGGGATCACCACCCGGTAGCAATCAGCAGCAGTCAACGATCAGCCAACAGCAACAACAACAGACATCAGCTAATGCTTCTTCCTCGGCTATTCCTAAGTCAGCCACACCACCACCGGTGACCGGACGCTGGATACCACCATCGCTGCGTCCGCAGCATGGATTAACGCAAAGTGAAAAGAACGATGCCGTCTTTCGACGTGTAAGGGGCATATTAAATAAGCTAACCCCCGAAAAGTTCCAGGAGCTGAGCGATGAGCTGTTGAAGCTCGATCTCAATTCGATTGTCATACTGAACGGTGTCATTTTGCTGATTTTCGACAAGGCATTGGATGAGCCCAAGTATTCGTCTATGTATGCACAGCTGTGCAAGCGTCTTTCCGAGGAAGCGCCATCATTCGAAAAGGAACCAAACAATTCGTGCACATTTTTACGTCTACTGATCGCCGTTTGCCGCGATAAGTTTAACAATCGTTTGAAACGCGACGAGAACGACAATCGTCCGCCGCCCGAGAATGAGGCCGACGAGGAGGAGCGCCGACATTTGGCCAAGCAACGGATGCTCGGCAATGTCAAGTTCATTGGGGAGCTCAACAAACTGGATATGCTGTCGAAGACCGTGCTGCATCAGTGCATCATGGAGCTATTGGACAAGAAGAAGAAACGTACGGCCGGTGCGCAGGAGATGTGCGAGGACATGGAATGCCTGGCTCAATTGCTCAAGACTTGCGGCAAGAATCTGGATTCAGAACAGGGCAAAGAGCTGATGAACCAGTACTTTGAGACGCTGGAGCGTCGTTCAAAGTCAACTGAATATCCACCGCGTATACGGTTCATGCTGAAAGATGTCATCGAGTTGCGCTTGAATCATTGGATTCCACGCAAAGTGGGCACCACCGAAGGACCTGTGCCCATTAAGCAAATACGCTCCGATGATGATTCGATCATAAGGACACCGTTTGCCAATCGTAATCGGGATATGAGAAATAACGACCGAGATTCCGATAGCTGGATGAATCGTTTCCATTTGAATCTACAGCCAGGCTACAATGATATGTTCAGTGGTCTGAGTGTCACTGGAGCTTCACCAATTGTATCTCCGTAAGTAAAGGAATCTCATCCCCCATTTTAAAGAAATTTCTAATCTGTTTTCTTAACCCGTTTTATAGGTTTGCCACCAGCTCGAATCGAGATCGGGACAATCGCTCGTACAACAATCGCAATGAGCGTCAACGTGATCAGGGCAGTGGTGGCAGTGGCGGAGGCAGTTATAATAATCGCTATAACAAGCACAATCAGAACGGAGGGGAAAGAGGAGGAGGAGGAGGTAATAGTGGTAATGGAGGAAGTGGTGGAGCAAGCGGCGGCGGCTCATCGAATCAAAGAGATCGCGATGATTCGCGACGCAACAACGATCGAGAACGCAATGATGGGCAATATGGTGGTAATCAGCTGCTGGGCAGTAAGGAGTTGGCACCGCGATTTAAGCGCAATTTGATCACCACAAATCAGGATGCAGTGGAGAATTTGCAAATGCGCCCGGCGGCCAACTCCTTGCTCTTCCGAGCGGCCTCCCAAAACCAAAAATTCCCAGCAACCTTGCCCATATCAACACCACCAAATGGTGGCAGCAACAACAACAACGGCAATGCCATCAACAAGGATCAGGGCGGCTCGGGATTGTCCAACTCACATTATCCCATGTTGGGCACACCCACATCCCATCTCATAAATCCCGTACGGCCATCGTCCACACCATCGGCCGAATATGCTGCTGACAAGACTGTGCAATCGGCTCATCTAGAGAAGAGCGGTGGCCTGAAAGCCACCTCGTCCTCCCCGAATTTCGGTGAGAAACTGAATGAGCCCACTCTGGATGCCAACAAAAAGGCTGCCTCAACTAGCAGCGAGGGCAAAGACAGCAAGAGTGGCTCTGTAGAGAGACCCAGCACACCAGTTGGCAAGCAGCCACAACAGCAGAAAAAGGAGAAGGGTCCCAGCAAGGAGGAGTTGTCAAAGAAGGCCACAATGTACTTCAAGGAGAAATTCTACTATGATGAAGATGAGAAGGATGATGAGATTGAAAATGTTATTGCAAAAACCGTTGAAGAACTGGCTAAAAATGTTGCCGAAAACGGAGTGGGAGCTGAAGAAGAAGACGTTGTTGTTACAGCAGCAGCAGCAGCAGATGGAACTGAAGCAAATGAGAATACTGAGGATGTGGCGGCATTGCCACCATTAGATAGCTTCAGCAAGCTTATCAATGGTTTCGTTGATTTGAAACTTCCAGAGAAATCGCTAAAGGATATCTGTATCAATTTGCTTATGGAAGTGTTGGACCGTGTGAACGATGTCTACCTGGAACGCGTGGTGCGTTTCCTGCAGACATTGCGCAAACAGTCCAGCATTAAGCCCAATATCCTTGTCGAAGTGTTCAAGCAGCTGGTGAACAAGATGAACGAACGGGAGGCCCTTAATCCGCGCATAACTGCTCTGGTGGCCAATGTCTTGGCCCGGGCCACCGTGTGCGACCCGCCGCTGCTCAAGCTGAGCGATGTGGCCTCCTACACGGATAATGGCCAGCACTATCCGCTCTTCCTGCTTGTGCTGCAGCATCTGCACAAGTCCATCGGGCGAGATGCCCTCGAGGAGAAGTTCCGGGCCAGTAAGGTGGAACTGATGAATAGTTTGCCCGAAGTGGATCGCAATAAGGAGCGTTTAGCTGAAATACTTGAAGATCGTCAGCTGGCATTCCTCTATCCGCTGCTAAAGGTCCAATCCGAGATGTTGAAGCAACTCCAAGCCGATCCCAATCCAAACAATTTCTACAAATGGATAAAGGCCAATGTGGACAACAAATACTACAAGGATCCGGGCTTCATTCAGTCTCTCATGACGGTGGTGGTTAAATATGTTACAAAAGAAACCACCTTGGCTCCCCATCTGGATCCCAAGGAGAATCCAGAGAAAGCGGTGACCCAAAAAGAGCAGGCCCTATTGGAGACCTACAGCCAAGTGCTACAAACCTTCCTGGGACAGAATGAATTGCAATTGATTGCGCTCTATGCTCTGCAATCGTTCTGCTATGCCGAAAACTTCCCCAAAGGTTAGTAAATCCCTAAGAGAAACAAATCCAAATGATCCACTAATACAATTTAAATATATCCTTCCATTAGGTATGCTGTGCCGTTGGTTTAAATATCTATACGATTCCGAAATTATTGAGGAAGAGGCTTTTGTCTATTGGAAGGAGGAAATTTCCGACAAGTACCCCGGTAAAGGATCTGCATTATTCCAAGTTAATGCCTGGTTAACCTGGCTCCAAGAAGCGGAATCCGAGGACGACGATGATTAAATAAGCACCAGCAAAATATGCAACACCCCCTAACCCCTCTCCCGAGCACTATATAATGTGTATCTCCCCTCTATATTTATTCACAAAGAAAAAACTAACAACAACAAAAAGAAAACAAAAAAAAAAGAATTATTCCAATAACACAAATCAGAAAAAGATGAAAGTTTTGAAATCGCGATTGCAAGTCTTAGTCAAATTATACCGTAGATAAAACCCAACAATTATAAACACAACAAACACAAACACACATCCCCATACAGTCACACACACAAAAACACGCAGGAAATTAAATCAAAATTCTTTGATATATATATATGTGAACTATATTCAAAAACAAAAACAAATTCAAACCACACTTTAACTAAACAACAATTTAATTCAAAATAATATTAAATAAAAAAAGAAAAACTAAACCAAAATCGAAGAGAAAAGTAAATGCAATAGACTCGAACGTAACGAACATTATTATTCTTATTAATATATTAGTAAATTACCAATTGACATTACTTAACAACATAAATACATACAAATAATTAGTAAATTTATCTCCTTTTTTTCACTTTTCCCCACAACACCAACAATTCCCCATTGAACCAAACTAGGAACTGATTTTGAAATTCCTTTTAAATTCTTTTATTTTTTATTCATTTTCCTTTCGCTAATTGCACATTTCTGAATTAATTAAGTAGTTGAAAAAGGAAATGATGAAAAATGATGACGCATTATAATTGCGGACAAAAGATATCGTGCATATATGTATTTTAATTCAAAGCAAATTCTACAAAATATTATATATATACAAACAAAAAATGACAAAAAAAAAAAAAAAACACTCGCCTCATTAAATAGAGCCTTAAATAAAATGAAAACAACACTGCGAACGGCGAAATAAAAGTGTATTTTTGATTTTTAAAAAGGTTGATATTTTGGCGCTCAACAGAAGTGACTAAGCCAACCCTTAAAATAATTATCGATTAATGGTGGAGTAAAGGGTGGCTACAATCTCGCTTACAGGTGGTTACCTCTGCCAATGCTTGAGGGCCTTGTACAGTTATTGCAATGTCGGTTTCTTACATAAAACTATTCAGCATATATATCTCATCATAATTCTCATGTCTACTTTAAAGTTCTTACTGCCTCTAGGAAAAGCACCCACTATTTCGATAATTTTTATCGCATATGTCAGCCCTGTCTTTTGTGTCAACTCATTAGATTTGTTTATATACTTGGAAAATGGAAACTATGAGCAAAATGAAATCCTTGGAAGACAAGCAAGGAGCAGGCGATGTACCCTCATTACCAAAGTCAGATTCGCTGGCACCGTTCACCTCCCACACAGCCAATCTGGAAGCTGGACATGCCAACTTTACTTTGCGCGTCCTCAAAATGAATGGCAGCACCATGCTATTTCTAAATGCCAAGGATTCGGAGGTATTTGATGAACTGGCCGTTGCCATGCCGTCACGCAATCCCAACGTTAAGCAAGCGATCTCTTCCACCATCATTGGTGGCCACGGCCAGACAGATTCTTCAATATTGGCTGCCAAACTAAGCAGGCGCTATGGTCGACAATTCTATGTGAGTCTTAATCTAAAGATGGATCGCCTTGTCGGCCCGCTATTTGAAAAAGCCCTCATCACCTATATAAACGATCATTTGGAGAAGTTCGCATAGATCTTAAGTCAAGAATACAAGACTAACTACCTCTAAGTATGTGATTAAAATTAATTCAGAATACTATTTTTATTTCTGATACAATATAACCATGTGGGGGTCACTGCAGTGTTTATTTTGGTGTTCGCTGGGCGACCCCACGGACACAGCCTCTCAATGTCTCGCCGCACTCGCACTCCATGCCCAGGCCCATGTTCAGAAGTCATCAAAACTGCCTATGGCATGCGTCGGCTGAGTGAGCGCGAATATTTCTCAAAGACAAAAATAAAAGAGCCAACCAATTTGATATTTATTGCCCTAAGTAAGTTTACAGACGTTGTGACTTGGCGTAATCAAAAAAATATTGTGGTAATGAAGGTGATAGTGTTTGATGCTCGACGCCATGGATAGGAAAATTACCCAATCTCTGGGAACTTACACTCCCTTTGGGTGTGATCGCATGCCATACACGTGTTGTTGAGTGGCGACGTTGACATTGGCTATCAACAAAAGAATTTACCAAAATTTTGATGATTGTGTGCAAGTCATTTCGTATGCAATTTGAACTGCAATTGCATCATACGCAAAGTGAATCATCATAGGCTAGAACGATTGATTGAAAATGGGAGTAATAATGGAACCTTAAAATGTTCACTCTTTAAAATGTTTGACTCGGATGTTGTGTATGTGTGTGTATAAAAGGATAAAGCAAGATTTTAACTGTCATAGCTACAGTTTTGTTAATAAGACCCCCCGCAAATCTCTGGCATGTTCTAAAGGTGCCTCAACAAGAGTACAAGAGCACTTTGTCACACAGTCTGGAACATTTACCGTATCAATTATATATATAACCCCCCAAAAGTAGCATCTTCCATGCCATATATAAATATATATATATATATATGTATGTATGTATATATTCCTGATAAGAGTCAAGAGACAAGTCAAACCAGCCATGTCCGTTCGTCTGCTTCTATGCATTCTAGTTTCTTCGAAAGCTTTTTATATAATATATGAGGTTTCCAGTGAAGTGGGTTGTATAAATATGATTAACAATAAGCAGAAAAAAAGGGATAATTTATTCGCGTCTAGGTATAAGCCCAGAAAGTTTTCATCAATTAAAATTATGTACCATTTCGAGAAATTCTTTCCTATTTAGAGATATCCAAATAAAACCTCTTTATAAAGCCGAAATTTATTCTCTTTGTTCCCCGTTTTTAAAGATAAGCTAAGTTCGTCTAGAACAAATTGATTAAAAATTATATAACTTTAGGTATAGCCTTAGTCATGCTCGAAAATGCGAAACGTTGAATAACTCGAGAATCAAAAGCGTAACAAAGCGTTTTTCCAATCGACATCTAATCTAAAAGTTAAAAAATGTTCTTAAATTAATGGTTTAAGTTTAGTTTGTTTATAAAATAATTCGAATAAATCGATTTTATTTCATTTGACATTTTAAACTTACTAGAATATCCCTAAACCATTGTCAATCCATAGAGTCAATAATACTTTTCAAATGTCAGCTTCTCGTTGTGTTAAATTGCTTAGTAAATTTTTCAACTGTGATTGCAATAGATTTGAACTCATAACGAATGACTAAAATATTTTCAATTTGTAGCAAAAAACGATAATTTTTTATACCAAAAACCCATTTTTTTTTATAGGTAAGTCATTTCGGAAAATGTTTAAGGTCTTTACGCCTTTTCCATGTAGTATTTCTTTTTGAAAAGTTAAGTATTAGTTAGTTTAAAACTCACTGGTAGACTTCCCTTAATTTTCAAGAAAACTATATATAGAAAAGATCGATAAATTCGCCTTCAACTCAGATATCCATCATCATGATCTAGTTATTGTTGGCAAGTTAATATTTCGCTTTGCATAAAAGTTAATTTCCGTTTTCTTTGCCATGACTTTTCAAAAACGAAATCTATTTACAATATTTATGTAGAGGAAAATGTCTGGAGATAAGGGTTTCTTCATGTGAGTGGGAGACAGATATGGCCCCCCAGGAATGTCAATTCATGGGCCTAAATAAAAGCCCCTCCCCCTCCCCACCCCTTGCGTAATGGTCTCTTTCTATAAATGTGGCCAAAAGGTGGTGGGGAACGTGTTATTGAAACTTTTCCGTCAAACTTCAAAGCCGCAAAAATATGCCTCTCATAATACCCTCCGTCTAGACGAGATATTGTCAGAGCCATATCAGGAACGGTAACAATAGCATAGAAAACAAAAAATTGGAATTATTAACAACAATGTTGTGTGCACGGGTATACCAAAAATAGAGTCTCACTCTGGGCTCCCACGAATGTCTGGAATGGTTTGTTTTTGCTGTTGTTGCTGTTGCCTTTGGCTTCATTCATTTTGCCATAATTTGTTACTTTTATATATGCGCCATATCAGACAGTCTGGTGAATGTTGTTGTTGCGATAAGAACCACCAAATACAATATGTACATATATACAATATATAATATATAGAACATCGATGGGAACGCAGTGAAAATTCATGCCTAGATTGCATGGCTAGAGAGTTTGACGATTGAAGTTGGATGCGCGTTTTGGAGTCGCTACCAGAGAGAGAGAGAGAGACAGAGAGAGAGAGGGAGAGTGGGAGAGTGGGCCAGCTGCTGCTGGTGCTGCTGCCTGGACTTTGGACGTCTGTCGTTGACAAAGCAATTAGCCATCCATTGGACTCTGCAATGTGGCCAGCGGGCGACGACAAAAGTTCGTCCGTCCATATCAATAATACTCGCAGTGGGTTCCGACATTGTCGCGACAATGAGATAACCACAAAGAGCCGCCAGATCTTCCATAACAAGACTTTGCTTCTTTGAGACGCTTCTCTCTCTCTCTTTCTCTCTCGCTCGCTCTTTTGACGGCGCGCTTTTTGGATGATAAACCCGACTTGAATGGAGCAATACACGCCCTCAATTTGAATCTTGGAATTTTCATTTCGGTTTCGTTCTCATTATGAGCTTATCTAGCCAACCATCGACCAACCGACCGGCCGGCTCCCGCTTTCAGGCTGCACCTTTGCCAGCCATTCAGACCCCGGTCGTCTGTTATCAGTCGATTCAAATGTTATTATATACAAACAGATTGAGTATCATCATTAGGCCGAAGCGGTTTTAGCTGGATTCTCTATGTATCTCGTTGAATATGTTGTACATATGTTACGGGCACACACACGCTTCTCTAGAAGAGATTGGCGAATATTCTGTGGAATCACCGATGCCTGTACCGTATCAGGTCTTCTCGTCTTGGACTTTGGGAATGTCCACAAGAAGTGTGTGTGTGTGTGGGGGGGGGGAGGTGTAGGGGTAGACAGGCTAGCTAGAGAGAAGGAACAACAGCTGAGAGCTGGCTTATCAGTGAAAAGCGCCACTCGCGCCATACAAAGTTCATAATGTATGTGTGTGACAGAAAATCCGGATTTTTGTTTTGTTCCGCCAACCATAATATAAATGAAACAAAATTTCGACCATTTCAATGATATTTATTTAATAATGATGATGGTGATGATGATGTTATGTGATCTAAGGCACACACGCTTTTGTGAAGCATTAAATTGTTGAGGTTGGAACGAATGAAAACAAACCCGAATCAAGGCCGCAGACACATTGAACTAAAAAAAAAAAAAAAAAAACTGTCAGAGAGGCATCTAAAGAAAGCAGCGAGACTGTACTTTTATGTATGTAGAAAACTAACAGTGACAAGCGCAACTGTACTTGATTGTTTAGAGCTAGCCTTTAATTTAATTCCACGTAGATTTAGTCTATATAGTTTGAACTATCTATTTATAAGTTGTGATTGTGCCTTAGCTAAGGTTTTTGCGCACTTTGGAACGTTTAGGAAGCAGGGCGAACGCCAATTCCGATTACACCTGGTTAGCGCTGATGTAGCGCCGATAGCGCTTGCCAAGGCTTATCAACTTGATGTCACTTGATGTCATCTACATGCACTTTATGTAACTTCAAGACCCCACTTGGATTCGTTGAAGAACATAGAAAGGCAGAGCGAAAGAGAGAGAGAGCGCGAGTTTGTGCTATGGTTAAGGTGAATCACTTACTATCGGACATGGGCCAGACAGTCTCTCTGATAACGACAATGAGATAGCACCCAGCAAAGCCATACGTTTACCCCCTCGTCCCTTTCACCCAACCGACCGACCGACCGACCGGCCGACCGACCGACCGACCGAATTGGGCCTTAAGACGTCGAGCAACGACAAGCGTCATAGTTCGGTGCCTTACGGAGTACTCCGGCAGCGGCAATGCGTCGTGTACACACACGTAACACTGGTTCTAGCTGTGATACCTGCTCATACAGCGACGACAGGTGGGGGAAAGGGAACTCTACGCTATGGTTACTCTGCGGTACGAAGTACACGGCCAGAGACGAAAGCGTTGCGATAACGACTTGCCCCCCAAGAACTGCGCTCTGATCATTGGCCACACACATGAACACACTAACCAGACCCGACGCTAGGTTTTCCACTTACTGATAACGGGAGCAATACCAGCCAACCCGCCAGCTACCAACCCCGCCCCGCCCTGTCTACTAGTAACTCCCCTTGACCCTGTCGG
Organism: Drosophila nebulosa; assembly: GCA_024703675.1. NCBI lineage: Eukaryota > Metazoa > Arthropoda > Insecta > Diptera > Drosophilidae > Drosophila > Drosophila nebulosa. The sequence continues at coordinate 5,091,858 of CM045725.1, read as the reverse complement.
GGTATTTACCGCCATCGCCAACGCCACCGCCAACGATGTTTCACTCACGTAGTGTGTGCTTTTTGTCCCAGTTCCAGTTTCTCCCGTGGCATTTTTCGTTGTTGTTGTTGTTGTTGTTGTTTATGTACACGCACCTGCCCCGACTTGGCAGTGTTTTGGTTCCGATTTGAATGCCTCCCCATGCCGTTTTGGGGCCCCTTCCCCCTCCAACGGGCCAACCAACCAAGCAACCTACCCCTGGCCTGTCTGCAGCCTTCGAGCTGATAAGGAGTCGTCTCTCGCTCTTATCGCGAATCAAGTTTCGAATATTACACGAATGTCTGCAGGCAGGCGGCTCATTCGTTTAGCAAACGCACCACAGTGAACACTTCCACATTTCCACACTTCTTAACTCTTAAGTCGAGTCTCGTCTGACCTAAACATGGATATAGTACAAAAGTCAATGTCAATCTTTAACAGCTACGAGCCACCGGCGGGCTACTACACACCATACAATACGCCGCCATATATAACACCCTATACGGACAGCAGTTGGCTAACGGAGCACCAGCAGCAGCAGCAGATGCAGCACATTAGATTCCCCACACCACCAATAACACCGCCACGACCGGTTCTTTTCGATGCCACTGGCTCCTCGACCACGAATCTGCGTACGAAATCGGTCATCATGAAGGTGTCCCAGAGTCCCAGCAACAGTATCAGTCCGGAGGAGGAATTCCAGGACAGTAATAGCAACAGCAGCAGCAGCAGCGAGTCCAGCGACTTCATCTGCAATTGGCTGGACTGTGGCCGCATCTTTGAGTCATTGGAGGCACTGGCTCAACATGTCACCCAGAGGCATGCGATTGCCTCGCTAAGCGATGGTCTCTACTATTGCCGCTGGCAGGGCTGCCAGAGAAGCGAGCGCGGCTTCAATGCGCGCTACAAGATGCTTGTCCACACCCGTACACACACCAAGGAGAAGCCGCATCGGTGTCATCTGTGTGAGAAATCGTTCTCGCGGGCGGAAAACCTTAAAATTCACATCAGATCGCATTCGGGTGAAAAGCCGTACAAATGCAGTTTCGAGGGCTGCCAAAAGGCCTACTCCAACTCCTCCGATCGTTTCAAGCACACCCGCACTCACTCCATGGAGGTATGTAGAAACATAGAAACCCATTCAAGTCTAAGAAATTGCGATCCTAATTCGAGTATTTTTCATTCTAGAAACCTTATATGTGCAAGGTAATCGGTTGCCAGAAGCGCTACACAGATCCCTCATCGTTGCGCAAGCATGTGAAGACCTTTAAGCATAGTATTCAATTGATTGCCAGCCAGCCCTTGTCGTTGCCCAATCATCATCATCATCATCAGCAGGCGATAGTGGCCTCTTCCTCGCCACTGGAGGCCAGCGAAGCCAACGCCGTCAATACCTACACCTGCCTGCTGCCCGCTGCCTTGGGCGTTGAATCCTCATCATCATCATCGTCGGCTTCGGCTGTAACACGCTACTACATGGATGCCCAGTCCAGTCCCGATGAGCCCAGCGATTATTCGCTGAAACACAAACCGAATCCAGAGTTTACGTCCAGCTATTATTTGCAGAGTAAAGATTACTATATGCATATGGATGTGGAAACGCCGCTGGATCTGAGCATGCATCGAAGTTGAAATCAGAGATAAGCCGGCTTTGAACCCATCTCTTTCTCCTCTCCTTCCACCTCCTGCGTTTCTCTAGTCAGTCAGTTCTTGTCATTACTATTAGATTATCTACATATATATACTATACACAAATATAAATTATAAAACAAATCTACTGATTAAACACTTTATAACAATTACATCCTGAATTTATGGTCGCTACAAGTCACTACAAGGAAGCAAATGGCTTAGAGTCTAGACAAGATTGGGTGATAAGAGCTAAGTATGACATCAATATCACAAAAATTCCTTCTATATAGACTTGATTTCTTAACAATTTGTTTTTGTTTCACTGAGGTAATTTCTTCAATGGTCATAAAACGTAGCGAATAGTTTTACATCAAGGCCTTAGATTTTAATTCAAAATGAATTGGAATATATTTAAACAAAGGTTCTACTTATAAAATTAAGTAAGTAAAGTAAAAACAAAAAAAAAGCAAATTGAGAAGTTAAACTTTTTTTCAAACAATAAATATATTGCTCTTTTTAAGTCAATTATTCAATTGTTTATAAAATTTTGAATTTTTAAACTCTTTTGGAAAGCTCAAGTTTAACCATTTTGGGGTTAATTTGTTTCAATATTTTGTTCATACATTTAGAATGTGTTCTTAAGGGAATGATAAATTAGATTTAAGTGTGGTTTAAAGAGATTTTCGATTTATGGAATTTTTTTATTACACAAAGTACGTTTGAAGGTAAAGTTATTGGCATTATGTTTACTGAAAATATAATAAAATTTAATTTTTAATAATAATCTTGATAAAAAAAGCAGGAATGCAAGAAATAAACATTACTGTAAAATGCTTTTCGTTAAAATTGAATAGATTTTTGTTTAAAAGAAATGATTATCATGCAATGATCAGAGTTCCTGGGTAAAACAAAGAAAAGTTTTCAAAATTAAGATTTATAGCGTTAACTCATTTCATTTTATTGGAAACTAAATTTAAATTTTCAATTTATTAGAAACTTATCGTTCAGTTGAGCGATAAATAATAACAGTTTCTTTTTTGCAGTGTGGTTCAGCAGTGTTGATAAACAACTAACTTTGGGGTTATTTGTCAACTGAAAGAAATTGAATTTTTAAAATCTTTATTTTTAAATGCGCATCTAGACGTATTTTTCTTTTTATTTTTACAAGTGAATGTGGGTATTTGGGGGGTGTCTTTGTCACAACTGTTAAATAGAGTTTATTGCATCCATTGGGATTTCATATAGGAATGTTAGTTCATCTAGATTACCACTCGTTTTGTTTTGTATTCTATCATTTGTCATACAAAGAACAAGAAGAAACAATAATAATAAATAGCAAAACTATGTCACAGTTTCCATTTTATAATTAGGTAATAATGATAAATACATTTTGAAAGCTTTTTGCAATACGCATAGTTAAATGAAATGAAATAATAAAGTAAAGTATTAAAGTTCCTGTCTTAAATTTCTACGTTTATAGAGGTTACACATATACAAATATATATACATATATATTTATATATATAGGGGAGAAACAATAACGTTGCTAATATTTTTTGTTTGCCTATTTGATTCTTGCTGAGCCCATTATCGATTCTATATATCTATTGTACACATACACCGGATATTGTTGGGTGAAATTTGTTTTGTCTTAATCCACATTTATACCACATAGTTAAGCCCTAAAAAAAAGTGGAGCATTCGCTAACCGATTATGCTCTAAAGAATCGTACAACTCGTACAATATATTGTCTGCAGATCGGGCATTCGTTCAAAACTTTGCCACAGCTTGTGCATGTGGCCATATGACCGCACTCCAGAAACACACACTCAATGGGGGCGTCCATGCATATCTTGCAAAGCTCATCCGTTGGCAATTTTTCAACAGCTGCAAGCAAAAAAGAAATATATCACATTACAAATTTGGAGAATTTCCCATTTTATCGCCTAATCTAATCTTATCTAAATAATCTTAAGGTGTAGCTCAAGTTCAATGTGAGGAAATATATAATACATATTTTCTTTTTCTTAGAATTGTCTTGCTCAGCATTTTTTCCTTTGGTGATATCATCTTCTTGATTGTATTATTGCTGACATGACTTTCCGTTTTATGCAATGGCTTACAATTTTGCAGAGTTCGTTATTTTTTTTTTTTTGTTAATCAATAATAAATTAATTATTATTTGTTTAGCTGGGAGTGAATGAACTTAATTAATCTGCTCACCTGGTGTGGAACGCATAGTCTTCCAGAGTCTAACCACGCGATCCAGCAGCTCTTGTTTTTCACAGCAACCTTTGTAGTCAACACGATGCAACATGAGTACCTCCTTCAATTGTTTCACCGTTAAGTTCTCCAAGTCTTTTCTGTTAGGGAAAATGATGGATGAGTAAAGAGTAAATATAATCTGGTTTTGATTAAGCAAGCTTACAAATCTTCAAAATCTTCAAGATTGACAAACCGCTGGTCTATGCAGGCCGCCGGCTCGAAGTCTGAAGGAGCTGCATAAACATGAATGCCCTCATCATCGTCCCAATGTCCATCATGATCATCTTGTGTGGGCGAGAACTCTATCGTTGGGGTAATGGGCATGCCGGAGGATCTACCTCCAACGGCCAATTCACCACTCGATGGAGAGACAGCATGACTACCCGACTCAGAGCCATCTACCGATTTGGTGCGCTGTTCAAGGTACGTGAGGAATTCTTGCAGTTCTTGCTTAATATCCTCTTCCGACATTTGGGAATTCTCCAGGTGACGACGCATTCTTTCGACATGTCGACGTATGTTGGTTTTATTTTTCCCACAACGCTGGCATGACTGGCGATGGGTGTGGCCACTCGGTTCGGGCTGTTCACTGAGTGTGGAGAGACCTAAACTGAGGGCCGGAGCCCCACTGACAGCCACTGGTGATTCATCGTCACTGGAATGATGTCGACGATTTAAATAACCTTCCGAACGTCGTCGGGTGACCTTTTTGGAACGTTGCGGTGCCATTGGCGGATTCACAGCTCGCTGTTCTATATTCAGACTGGGAGTTGACTCGCCCTCTTCTGTGCCCCGCTGACGCATGGTTACCTCGAGAATCTCCTCGGTGGCACTGGGTGTAGGTGTCTCTAGGGGTATGGACTGTTCCACCACTTGCCACTGATCCAGATGCGAGCTATTCGTGTCTGTGGCAGCCTTACTCTCATCAGATATGCCGCCAATCGCTCCTAGTTCCTCAAAACTGGACTGTGAAGACATGTCAGCTCCGCAGGCATCCACTTTGGAGCTGGTCGAGCCTTGTTTGGAGTAGCCGGGGCTCGGATCTGGTACCAGACCATTTGAACTGGATTGCGTTGGTGGCGGCGTAGGCTTAGGATCGGTTTTCAGTGAACTGAATGTGGCTATGATTTCATCATCCGAGCATTCACAATCATCTTCCTCGGGTTGGCTAGTGGTTACCGCTCTCGCCTCCGGCTCCGCTTCCTGAGTGGATGTGGCGGTAGTGGTAGTATTACTATTACTACTTTGGCTGCTGCTCCCATTGGCACTCACATGAACAGAGACTGGCTGCTGCTGCTGTTGTCGCTGGGTCCATCTTTGGGAATCATTTACCGAACTGGCATAAGTTGGAATCTCACGTGTGGACACACGTGGCTGTTCAAATATATGTGACGGTTCGCCGCTGGCGCTGCCATTCTCAGGAGGCTTTGCATTTGTCTTGGCATCGAATGAAGCAAGCGATTCGCTTATGTTGTCACTTAGATTAGTAAAGAAGTTTTGGCACGATTGTTTCAGGCTATCAATGGGATTATGTTGACCACGACCAGGACTCTGGGGGTTGTTTCCCGATCCGGCACCGCCACTCCTGTCCACTTGAGCCACATGCGCCAGAACCAGACCCACTAGCTCCTCTTTTTCTGCAAGGTCATTATCAGTACATCAGCATAGAATCGACCAGAATTTAATATTATGATGACTCACCCAAACAGCCTTCAGTGGAAATGTGCTTCGATTGCAAATAAAATATTAGATCCTTGGGTTTTAGCTTCAATAGGTCGGTACGTAGGAGTGGCCTTTGGGCAAATATTGCACATCGCTGACAGCGTCTAGCTGCTATACAGTTTCCACAGTAATAGCGTCTACAAATAATTATTATTTCGTATTCATAGGTATAGAAATATTTGTAATTCCCCAAATCACTTGCCTACAATCGAAGCAAGCACGCTTGCGACGAAACACTGTGAATTCCACGCCACAGCTCTCGCAGGGCATCCTGTCGTTTAATTTATCGTCGTCCTTCCAATTTCCGCCCACCTACACCAACAGTAACAGCAACAACAACACTTAACTTTAAGCTACGCCAGTTGTTGTTGGCATTGCGTTTGCTTTTCAATGTCAACGGCGATTTCAGCTGGGAATCGTTAGTCAGCGTCGGCTAGAAAAGATCTGAAAGAATGCCATGCAAAACAAAGAATTTGCTGACCCATTCTTGGTACTCACCCATTCCCTTGAGATAGGAGACCAAAGCAATTTAGTTTCAGAAAATTATCAGCAAAGCTTAATGTATTATGGCCCAGAGTTTAGAGATGGAAAATGAGACTATCGATAATATCGATAGTTTTGGTATTTTGGCAGCAATCGATTTTTTTGTAGCAAAAATATTTGTACGAAATTTAATTTTCACAACTTGCCTTGCTTTATAACGATTGCTAACGGTAAATACGTATTTAATTAATTGTTTTATTGTTTATTTAACCGATTTTAGTAAACTGTTTGTGCTGCCAAGTGTAGTGATTTATCCACCTCTAACATTTCAACGAATAAAATTATATCAACTTTATTTTTTATTTCGGATTTTTTTATTAAAAAACAAAATACTCTTTCCGTTGAAATGCATCAAAACCATAGATAACCTCTAAAAAAAATAGGCATCTTCACTTTTAATAATTAGAAGGCATGAAGAAAAAAAGATCTTTTAAATTGTTTGAAAAGAAAATTTCAAATATATTTAAATGTGTGTAGGCTCTATTTAAATATTAAAGTAATGCAATTATCATAAGCAAAACTTAAGAGAACAATTTACGCAAAAAATATACGTTGGCCATTTGCCATTCAAAAATTTGAATTCGAATTTACGTTAACTGTCATTTAGTTTAGAATTTCATTTGAATTTTTTATTTAATTCACATCCACTACTTATAGTTAAGTATGTAATTTATATGCATTTTGAAATAGTTAAGGTGCCATAAAATGTTGCAAATCTGGGTTCTTTTGTTTTCTAAAATAATACAATCATCGTTCGTTTAATTGCTAATATAATTATAACTCCGTTTGTTATATATATACACATATTGATTGAGCTTTTTTCCGAATAAGTCTTTAATTATTATACGAAATGCGTCTGCTACGGTCTGTGTGAGTGTGGGTATGGGTCTTTGTAAAAAATGATTGCAAGCTACATAGATGTTTTATGTTATTTGTTGTATTGCTGGTCGCAAATGGAGTTTGGAGCAGCGCCAGCACCGCATCACCGCTGGAGTGGAGTGGTGTTGGGGGGAATGGGTTGTGGGTGTGTGTATAGGGTATAGCAAGCAAATGAATGAATATTGAACTCTTTGAAAAATGTACAATTTTGTATATATGTAATTTCTATTGACATATTGAAAGCGAATACTACGACACATGATGACGCAAATCGCCGCCAGCCAAACCATCCTTGACATGACTTTGCATCAGTGGATCATCATTGTTATTGTCATCATCGTGATGGTATTGATGGTGATGCTGCTGCTGTTGCTGATTTTCTTGTTGATGATGATGGATATCGGACAGCGTTGACTCCTGCGCTCGTGTCTTTTCATAGTCGACAAAATCGTCGAAGAGACTGGGCCACGCTTCCGTATCGTCATAATTTTCTATATCACATTGTTCCGTAAAATTGAGGTACATGTTCCATGTATCCTTCGGTATGCGGCGTATATTCGGATGCTTTTCCAGGAAGTTTATCCAGTTGGTAAAGAGATCAGGTGTTTGTACAGTGAACACAAGTTTCCATAAATCGATGGCCATTTCCAGCGGCAAAACCCGATGATCCGGCTCCAGGCCAAAGCTAAAATTGATTAGCAGAAAAATTTAATTAATAACTGATTAGTTTATATAAAGTGAAAATACTTACCGAAATGTGAACCGATATAACTGCTTGAACATCTCCGCATCTACCTTGAGCATCTCAATTGTTTGCTCTAATCGTAAACGTATGTTGGCTATGTTATCCGCCCGCATCTTGTGCAGGCCATCAATGAATTCCGTTTTCGTGAAGCGGTACATTTGAGAGGCATCCAGGCACCAGGCTAGGACAAGTATTGCAAATTCATCCGGCTGATAGTTAAGATCATTGCACAAACGCTCAATGCCATCGGTGAGTATCAGTTCATCATCATCTGGATCCTTATAGATTTCAAAAAGTTTATTCAGCGTCTGATGTGACACTTCCAATGATTCCTTAACTGCTGTTGATATTAAAACGGAAGAAAAATGTTATTATTAATACAAAATTTAGATGGTAGTTACATGTAAATAATAATAATAATGAGTATAGTATGACTAACTTGAAAGCAATTGTGTCTTTTCATTAGAAGTAATTCTCGACTGACAACAAATTTGAAACCTTTTAGGGCATTAAACTATTTTCAAACAATTGTTTACATCCATCATATCGGATATTATTTTATGACGAAGTTTTCTTTATGAATCAAGAAAAAGTCGCCACAATTGGATTCTTATCAATGCGGAAATCGTGGCACATAAAGAATGACTCACAAACTTTTTATGAATACAATATAAATATTTAAATGTCCACTTAATCGCCCTTCAATCTCGATTGATGAAACTTACCAGTTGTGATGATGTCGCTCATGGTTGGTGCACTTCCATTAAGCAAACCTAGAGACTTAAAACTATTACGCTTAGTATCACAATTATTTGCTTTTGCTGGCTTGAGTGGAGTTCGGCTAGAGAGCAGTTCATCCGTTTCTAGAAAGTATGAACAAAGTTTGATTACAGAAATTACATATGCCCAATAGTGGAAATTCTCAGCTGGCTTACCACGGGCACAACGCTCATTGGCATTAGGATGTTGTTGATGATTATGATGATGATGGTGGGCAACACCGACCACGGTTTCGTAGCAATTGTCCAGGCTGTGGCTGCTGTGAATATTGTTCACTGCTGGATTTGGAGATGCTGAGGATGTTGGCAACGTTGGTTCGGCAGAAGATTGGAAGCATTTCAGGCAATTGCCCATAGTGCGGGCGTTTCAATATTTCTTTACTCTCACTCTCTCTCTCTATATATCTCTTTTTGTCACGCTTGCTCGTACACTTGCACACTCCTACCACCCCCGGCCCAGCCCAGCACCACAAAATTCTCCTTCAGCTCCCGCCAGTTAGAGTAATTGCTGCTGCTACTGCTATTTCGAAATGGAAAAATGGTTTAGTCTCCAGTTTTTTTCAGACTTGACACTTATCTCCGAGGTAAGATGGATTGATATTTGGGAAGGGGGTTCGTGGCTGGGTGGAGTCTCTATAGCGTTGACATTGGCACTGGAACCGAATTGGCCACTTTGATGCACTGAGGCATCGAACATATGGTAAGATTTGGGCTTTGTTTTGCTGCTGTTTCTGCTACTCCTCCTTCTCTTCTACTGATTTTGCTGTTATTGTTATTTTGCTACCTCCTACGCAAACGCCATGTGTGTATACATATACATATACACATGAGAGACTTATGCTGCGGTGTGTGTGTTAGTGTTGTCTGTAGTTTTATTAACTGAATTTTCCTACACAAAATGTGCAAGTGTGTGGTGATCTTAACATGTTCTCGACCGTTGCCTCGCGCCACATTCAATTAAAATGACCGAACTGCACTTTTTTATTAAATTATTAACTCTTTTTCTTCCCAGCATTTGCGCCAGAGCAGGGTTGGGCAATCTACAGAAGCAATCGGTCTATCGATAAGTTTTTAATCCACCAATAAGTTTTATTGATTAATGGTAAAACTTTTGTAGGTTAGTGTAGTCTTAGTCTGGCAACCCTCTCAATTTGTTGCTCCTGGCAACTGGCGCTCAGAATAGTCGACTCGGCAGCGAATTCAAAACAGCTCAAGCGAATTCAACTTAGCTAAGCGAATTCGCGCGTGACACAGTGGGAAGAATTTAAATTTTACAAATCAAAACACAGTGAGTGTAATCGTGTTTTGGCTTTTACATGGAACGGACGTGTATTTGTCCGCGATCGAGAATCGGTTTTATAGTCGGGCTTAAACGTTAAGCTCCACAACGAAATTCAGATTAAAATTCGTGTCGAATGCTTGCACAAATAAAATGAAATAAAAAGAAACAGAAAAGAGAAAACCAAAAATTCTGCAATTACACAAAAAAGTTACCAAACAACTTGCAGTGAAGACGGTGAAAAGTGCGCTCGCTTTACAATTCTTCAATCTACGAAGAGAGAAACTTTTTAAGTTTGTGAAAAGAAGTGTCAAATGTTTTAGTTTGAAAATTCGCAGAATAATTTTGAAATCGGTTGCCAAAAACTACATAAACAAAATACGTTATATGTATGTATATATATGGTTGAGTGCCCCCACTGGACTAGATGATTGTAGTTTTTCGGCAACTCCAAGTCCAACAAGGTTGAGTGAACTTGGTAGCTAAGGTAAAACCGAACCCAGTTTATGGTTAATGTGTGTCGTATGCGTGTGTGTGTGTGTGTGTGCGAGTGTGTGTAAGCCAACTACACTTTTCTTTTTCACTTACCATGTACTCAGTCACACCAGTTTTTCTTTTTTTTTTTTGTTATTAATTTAAAACGTGTGAACGTACTGTAAAATCTAGTTTTTCATTCAACTTGTCTCTATCAAGAATTATAAAAAGTAATGACTTTAATTTTGCCAAAAACAAAAAAATAATTTGGCTAAAAACATACTTAGGTATGCAATATTTCCTTAAATGAGTTCAGACTTAAAGATTTGTGATATTTTTTTTTTGTAGCCTAATTGTTTTCGCAAGAAAAACTTTAATTTAAATATTAAATATAATAATTAAGCTCCTCTAGGAATACATCATTTCTGCCATAGGGCCCATAGGCTTTGGTAGATGAGTATTCTCCATATAGCTGGCTAATTCATTGACATTCACTGACTCATCTGAGCGATTAGTTTCACCACCTTCGAGTTTGTATTCCGTCTCACCTACTTGGCTATGGCCATCCATATTATTGCAAAGTTTTGTCAAATCATCATATATATAAGGATTAGTTGTTAGCTTAGTTTTCGGCAGATTCATGGTCCAATTGCCCGAGACATTTGTTGCATCGAGATTACCAGTTAGCCATTCATTGGCCCGACTCATGCTCTTTGGAGTGAAATATGGTATCGAGGCTTTCCTAAGCAAGACCTTAGTCCTTAGTTTCTGCTTATTGATCTTGGTCCATTTGATTGCATGCTCGGGGACCAGTTCATCTAAATCATATTTATAGTGCTTGTAGAACGGATTTGTCTCGATGGGAATAGCAAATTTTTGTTGTTCGTCTTTTGCCATTTTTTGGTTTTAGTCTGAATAGTCTGAATATCTACAATAAATGTATTTAATTCTAAAACTTACTTTAGAAATGTAAGTAAAACGAAAGGCCTCCTTTTTTCAGGTACTTTATTTATTTTTTTTTTTGGGTTCTATGGAAATCGGCAATAGATAAGAGCTTTGAATATGTCTTCAGATCGGTTTCACAAGTGAGTAGTAACAAGCAATTAATTTGTGTCTCTCTATCTTATCTTGGGACATGTCCAATTAACTTCTGCCACTTCTTGTTTGTTTATCATAACAGAGCGGCCAAGGATGGTCTATTGGATGTTTTGGCAGCAGCCACACGCAAGGATACGAATGCCAAGGATAATGATTCAATGACTCCCGTGATGTGGGCAGCCTTCGAGGGACGTTTGGATGCCTTACGTTTGCTTTGCGGCAGAGGGTGAATATTTCAAATGAATACTTTTTCAGAACTTAAAGGACTTTGTTAATGATAATCTTTCATAGCGGTGACCCCGATAAATGCGATCAATTTGGCAACACAGCCTTGCACTTGGCCTCGGCCAAAGGTCATTTGCATTGTGTCGACTTTTTGGTCAAGTTCGGTGTGAATATCTATGCCCTGGACATTGATAAGCACAGTGCCAAGGATTTGGCAGCCATTAATGGACGAGATGAGATTTTGCGTTACCTGGATGTGGCCACGGCCAATTTTGAGGCCAGCGAAAGGTATTTAAAATGAATGCCCCCAGATTGATTTTTAATTCAAATGTTTTCTGTTGACAGAAAAAAGGCAAAAGCCCTTAAAGAGATGGCCGAAAAGAGTTGCGAGAAACGCGTTAGGGAGTACATGAAACGTCAGCAGCAGCAGGACTATGTTGAGGTGCCATCTTATGCCACCAGCAGCACCAAGTCAAGCAATATGTTGTCCACTTTAAAACAAAAGATCTGGTCCAGTCAAGGCAATCTTAATAAGACACCGCGACAGGAGCACAGTCCTTTGGCGCAAAGCGCCACGAAATTCAGCGATTTGGTGGGCAGCGGCAGCAGTAGTAGTGGTGGCTCCACCATAGCCAGTCGAGCGGGAACTGTGCAAAAGAAGCAGCACACCAGCTCCTGTCCCCATGCCCAAGGTCGGCACGAGGCAGATGGAGGCTTTAAAGTGCGTGAACTGGAGCCAGATGGCAAGCGTACCATAACTTCCTTGACAGGTCTACAGCGGGACTCGGAGGTTCTATATGTGGGCACTTTCAGCTCCAACGAGGAGAGTGTGGGCGGTAAACGTGGCAAAATCACCGATGTCTTCGAGGTGGAGGCCAATAATAGTGACGAGCCAACAGATCGAAGTGCCAGCAGATTGGCCCTATCGCGTTCCTTTTCCCAGCCCGATATTCTGGGTGATGGTCAGCTAAGTGAAGATCTGTTGCTACAGCGACCAGTTGGTCTCTTTGATAGACCCACCATGTTGGGTAGCATTGCATTCAGGCGTTCAGTGACTGCAGCGTTGAGTCAACTTCAAGTTAACACAGACACAAGCTCTTCCACATCGACAATGCGTCAAGCTCAGCACAGAGCAAATAATACCAAGCCCAAGGGACGTCTGTATTTGAATCTTTCTGATGACACGGATTCGGAGGGCGGTGGACATGATATGTACAGCGATGAGGATGATGAAGATGATCAGGAAACAGCTGGTAGTGCCCTTCAACGATTCCTGGCTGTCTGGGCCCTGGAGGAATACTTGCCAGTGTAAGTGGAAGTATTCAAAATCCCGTACAATTGCGAACTTAATCTTTTGTGCTTAGTTTTCAGAAACAAGAGATTGACCTGGAGACACTTATGTTGCTGACAGAGGCTGATTTAAAGTCCTTGAGTCTACCCCTTGGACCTTTTCGTAAATTAACCTTCGCTATACAAGAGCGACGAAATGCTTTGGCTAATCCTGGTCCCTTGGTCGATAGCCGCTTGTAATTTGTTTAAACAAACATTTATACATATTTTTAAATTTAATCTACTATAATATATAATAATAATACGTAACAAAAACTTTGTGTTTCTTATGCTAAAACTAACCCGCTACTTGCTGCATCAAGTAGAGATTAGCGTAGATTCCGTTGAGTGCCATTAGTTGGTCATGGGTGCCATGCTCCACAACAACGCCTTTTTTCAGGACACAAATTAAATCGGCATTCCTCACGGTGGTCAGACGATGAGCAATTGTCAGACAAGTGCGGCCAGAACGCGCCTCATCCAGAGCCTGCTGGACCACTTTCTCACTCTCCAGATCCAAGGCTGAGGTGGCCTCATCTAGAATCAAAATCTTTGGATTTCTAACCAGAGCACGAGCAATGGCAATGCGTTGCTTTTGCCCACCGGACAATTGCGATGTCTTGCCCAGACGAGTCTCATAGCCCTGCGGCAGGGAGCTAACAAAGTTGTGGATATTCGCCTTCTTGGCTGCCTCGATGATCTCTTGCATGGGCACATCATCGCGGAAATTGTTGCCATAGGCAATATTCTCGGCAATTGTGCGATCGAAAAGTACAGGCTCTTGGGAAACCAAACCTAGCTTGGAACGCAGCGTATCCATGGGGAATTCTGTGCTGGCTACGCCACTAAGATTCACTGAACCCGAGACGGGATCATAGTAACGCAAGAGCAACTGTACACAGGTCGATTTTCCCGATCCCGAAGGTCCAACCAAAGCCACTGTCGTCGATTTTTTGATGGTGAGATTCAGATTTTGTAAAATCGGTGTACCCTTGCGTGTGGGATACTCGAAGCCAACATTCTCATAGACAATATCGCCCTCAGATTTCTACAAAAGAACAGAATAACCGAATGGGTATGGGTTGGACTGGAGATCATATATGTAACTCACCTCAGCCGTATTGTAGGGATTTTGTGGCGGATTATGCTGTTTGTTCGTGGCCTGGAATAGTTGCATTAAACGTCCAGCCGACAAGATGGCATCGTTGACATTCGGAGCATAGGCCAAGGCCTGTCCCAGCATCCATGAACCGAATATCAAAGCCTCGGCCACCTTGATAATGTCCTCGTAGCTCATGCGTCCTTCGGCAACCAAAACTCCGCCATAATACATGGAGATGCCATAGGCCAGGAAAGGAGCTGCTTGGCCAAGGGAAAAGACCAAGCCACGGAAACGCACCTTTTGGCGACAGGCGGCATCCACATGATCGATTTGCTCCGTGTATTGTCTGATGACCTGACGCTCCAGACCCAAACCATTGACAGTTCGTATATTGGTAATGGCTTCGACTGCAACCTGTGAGGCCTCCTCAACAGCTGCCTTGGCGGCCTGAGCACTCTTCATAATGAAGCGACCCTCCAGATAGACAGACAGACACACCAGGGGTAAAGTGACTATGGTGAGAAGGGTTTGTTGCCATGAGTATATGAACCCAATGACCAAACCCACAAATAAAGTGGCTACAGCTTGCAACATTATGCCAACTCGCGCTCCTGTGGCCTGCAATGAAAGAGGGAAAATTTAATTAATTATGTAAACGCAACAAAAACTTCGACTCGACGGACTTACCCCCTGGACATTGGAACAATCACTGGCTAGACGTGAGCACAAGGCACCCACCGAATTGTTTTCATCATCGAAATAGGCTATATTCTGGGCCACAATAGTCTTAAAAGCCATCTTACGCAATCGTGTGGTCATCTTTACTCCAGCCGTGGTGAACATGCAGGTCTGCAGCATGGTTCCCAGACCAGCCATCAGTCCAATGCCAATGAAAATTAGCGAAATATCGATGGTCTCCGAACGTACAAGGTCATCATCGCCATCGGACAAGATGCCAAAGAAATTACCAAAGAACAAACCAAATAGTGGAAAAGTGGCTCCATGCAAAACGGAGGCAATGCATCCAATGGCCATAAAATGCCATTCGGGGGCATTGAGTTTCATTAAATTTATGAAGGATATTTTTGGTTTCTCTGCCTTCTTCTTCTTGGTGCGACCTTAAATAAAATAACAGCGAAAAATGGGTCATTATTTGCGTATGAATATGTCCAAAAAGAATTAACTAATCTATAAAGAAGTTTCGTTTTGGGTTTCAGTTCTTAGAGCTTTTCTTGACCGCGCAATTTTTCGATTTTACACTGTTCAGCTTAGAGGTGAAGAACCATCGATAGTTAAAACTGTCGATAACATTTTAAAAGTTTTTCGATTGTTGTCAAAATAAAAAGTAATTCTTGTCAATGATATAATAATGTTTTCTTAAATATTATTAAAAAGTATTTAAAAAACGCAAATTTTCAAGATGCTTTACCATTTTGTATAAAAGCAACCAATTATTGAAGCTATCGACTTCATTGACTATCGATAGTTCTCCACTTGTAGTACCAATTGGGAATCTTTTGCTACTTACGTTTACGACGTGTACTGGTCCTCAAGCCACTATCCCGACTACTATTGACCTCCAATTCGGGTGCACCATCATCATCTTCATCTTCTTCACTCTCTTCAGAGGAATCTTCGGGCCGTACCAATGCTCGATCTGTGGGAATGTTTTCATCTGCTTCGGTGGCCTCCTTGCGTTTGGTGATGTTAACCAATTCACAGTACAGACCACGCTGTTCCATTAGCTCATCATGTGTGCCCTGCTCGGCCACCTTGCCATCCTTGACAAAGACAATTTTATCGGCATTTGTTATGGTCGAGAGACGATGAGCCACCACTAAAGTGCTCCGCCCCTGGCTAGCCAATTCCAAGGCACCCTGTACGCGTTTCTCGGAGGTGGGGTCCAAGGCGGAAGTGGCTTCGTCGAGTAACAAGATTTTTGGATTTCTCACCAAGGCACGAGCGATGGCGATCCGTTGCTTTTGACCACCTGACATCTGGGCACCTTTCTCGCCCACCTGCGTGTCGTAGCCTTTGGGAAGTTTGGATATAAAGTCATGGCAATTCGCGTTACGAGCGGCCTGCTCAATATCCGCCTGGGTGGCTTCCGGATAACCATAACGTATATTCTCGCCAATGGTTGTGGCAAACAGAACTGGTTCTTGGCCCACAATGCCGATTTGTGAGCGCAACCAGGCCACATTTAATGAACGCAGATCTCGTCCATCCAGTTTGACGCTGCCCGCTTCGGGGTCATAGAACCGCTGCATTAGCTGAATTACTGTGCTCTTGCCGCAGCCCGAGGCGCCGACGAAGGCCACCGTTTGGCCTGGATTAATGTCCACAGTGAGACCCTTGAGTATCTCTACATCGGGACGTGCCGGATAGCGGAAATGTATATTTTCGAAGCGCAAGCGTCCTGATATTTGTGGCGGCTTTTGTCCCACATCGGACATGGGATCAATTTCCGACTGGCGATCGATGATACTGAAAAGATTCTGTCCGGCAGCAGTGGCCACAGCCAAACATTCGACATGTGGCGATGCAAATCCAAGATTCTGTGCCCCCATAATTACAGCAAAGAGCACGATGACAAGAACAGCTGGTGTATAACTGCGATCCTCCAGATAACGATCGTCCAGAATGAGCCCGACGCCATACCAAAGGGCTAGGGCCATGCAGCAGTAGATGATCAACCAGGTGATGGCGCTTCCCAATCCCGAATAGACGCCCTTCTTAATGCCCACAGCTTCGGCGGGACTTAAGAGTTTCGAGAAGCGTTCGTTCTCCTTGCGTTCGCCACTAAAGGCGAACACGGTGCGTATCCCACTGAAAACCTCCTCGGCTACGTTTCCGGCATTTGAGTAGGCCTTCAATTCCCTTTCGGCCAAACTGCCCTGAAATTTGGCCACCACACTGCCGGCTATAATGATGACGGGACAACAACTGAGCACCACAAGAGTCAGTTTCCAGCCATAGACAAATGAGGCCACAATGCCAATGATAAAGGTCATGAACAAGAAGGTAACGATGGCCACCTTTTCGCCAATGCCCTCCTTCAGTTTATCCAAATCCCTAAAGAGTAAACCAATGAATAAATTTAGACATGTGTGAAGGGGAAACCTTTGTCTGATGCACTTACTCTGTCATCTTGCTGGCAAAATTCGTTCCCGATGTTGTGTCATACCACGAAATATCCTGTCGCAGAATTGCCTCCAAGAAGTGTTTGCGTATGCGATCAATTTGATTGAGAGCCACACGATTGGCTATATCGATGGCCAATGTGATCAATACTAGCATGGCCACCGAGCCAACCAAACTGGCCAAGCCAAAGGCCAACGAGTCCTCGACAATGGCATCGTTGTTCTCCTCTCTGCTGGCATTTGTTCTAATCAAACGAAATATTTTTTAGTCCAACTTATTTAAATTAGATTTGATGTTGTTCCTAACTCACAGTCTTTTGCCACCCCCAAAAAGGGGCAGGACAATTGTGGGCGATGAGGTGCCTTCGCCCACTGTGCGATCAATCAACACAGATGTGAATTCTCCATAGATGATCATGAAATATGGTATAAAAATCGATGCCACAGTGGCCACCAGCATGCTAATCACAATCAGAAAGCGTTCACAGCAGGTTGAATAGCGATACTAAAAAAGAAAATTGCCAAAAATTTAAATTATAAATCATTATAATTTTAATCGAATAATTCTGTAGTCTCCAAAGAAAGATGTGTAAAATTTTAAGTGCCATTTATTTGCATGACGTCATTTTCATTGAAAACACAGTAAAATCAGAAAACTTACGAACAGCTTAACTTGACTTCTTTTATAATTTTATTTTTACCTTTTACTTTGTTTGAACAAAGAACTTTTATGTGGCGAATTATTATACAAAATTTTATGATAAATGCTTGTAAATTATTTCGAAAATACGCAATTTCTATATATAGTACCTTGTCTTTTTTTTTGTCTAAATTGTTATTGATTTTGCCTGTGCGATTACATTAGAGGATGGTCTAAAAGATAAGCATTATATGACTTTTCCAATAAACTATTATTGTCGATTTCAGTTGTCTAAGTACATTGTGTAATGTAACAAATAATCTAAAGCGTAATTACGAAATCTACTAACTGCATAATGTGTAACTTTTTATTCTAAAAAGTTTGGATTAGTTTGGAATAGTGCAATTCAGTCAACAAAATGGCAGGAACTTGGCTCGTGGTTCTTATGAAAAACTGCATACAAAAAGTTTTCAGAACATCTTCAATATATTTTTATACAGATAAAACTCAAAGTATTTACACTTTCAATTAGCCATCAAATTTACTTCTTCAAACTATTTTTTGGTCTTAAACGCAAAATTAATAAAAAGAGAGATCAAAGAACTTGCAAATTTATTTTTAAACCTTTGTACGAAGTATAAAAAATGTTGTCTGTAATTGTCCGTCTATCTGTCTGTTCCCAGACTAACTATCCTCTCTGCTTCTTTAGCCAAACTTGGTATTTAAGCTAAGCCCAGGGGCAGAAAATTTGTCCAAACAGGTAAAATCGGAGGTCCCTTTTTTTGCCGTGTATCAGTATTTTGTATAAAGTTATTTAATTAAAAAGTAATTGAAAATCATTTTAATCAATAAATATTAAACGTTTTTTATTTCCCTTAATAAAGATTATTATTTGAAATCCGGGAATAAAAATAAATATAATAAAAATTTACCATTTTCGGGCAAATTTAAAAAGATTTTAAAGCAATTGAATTTTTTTACTTAACAGAATGACAACTTAAGTTGGCAACTTTGGTTATTTTTTTATGGGAATTTATAAATTTCTAAATTTTCAAACTGTTTCTTACGTTTAATTTAAGGTACGGAAAAAATAAATTATTTATTTATCAATTTTTTTTAAACTTTTCAAATTATCTCTTACGTTACGATGAAATATATAAATTATTATTGTAATTATAATTTTGATCCATATCTATAAATTTTTAATCTAACTATTATTAAATGTAATTATTGTTAGCCAAGTTGAACATTGAATAATGCAAATTAGAAATAAATTTAATATTCATTTGCAATTTGTTGTTATGAAAAGTCACTTTCGAATACAAAAAACATTTTTTTTTACTCAAATTAGGAACATTTTAGCTGTAATTCAAATTTTTTCTACTGAACTTTCTATTTCTCAACTTTTATTATTAAATTTAATTTTTTAGCATTTTTAATTTTTAAATTTATTTTAATTAAATATTCTATAGTTTGGGCTAAGATTTAGTTTCACTTTATAATCACTTTCTTTGTAATTTAGAAGTGCTTTTGAAATACTTACCAAATCTAGATAATTATATTTTTTATCTGGTTCCTTTTGCCCATTTCCTATTTGTTGATGTCCTGGTTCTGGCGTTTGAAAATCAGCCAATTGCGGCAATGAGTTTTGTTTCTCAAACGCTTTATTGTCCATTTTGATTGAGATCGATTTTTATATGTCGATTGAATGGAAACTGTGAGAAAAACGAACAAAAAACAAAAATTCCAAATTCAAATAATATAATTGGATGGAATTGTTTGGCCGCATTCAATTTCGAGAAAGGGAAAATTGGTTCAAACTGCACTCAAACTGCAATTGGCGTTCATAAATTAATAAATTAAAAGCAATTTCGAAAGTGAAATACTTGTGTGTTTTTTTTGTTTTGATTAATTAAAGTACAGAGAGAAGCATCACACAATTATTGTTTATATTGCAAAACAATTTTCACGCCAAAGATCACTTGAAATTGATTATTGATTAAACGCGTAAAATTTAAAATTTTTTAATCAAAAAAAGATTGACTTTTGCGAACCAAACGTTAATTTTTATCTCGTACCTCAAGAGTGAGAGTATGCAAACAAAAAATCCAACAATTTCCTTGGCCACAAGACAGAGAGAGAGAGAGAGAGACGAGGAGAACGGCCAACGTCTGTAGCCAGCAAGCGCGCGATTCTAACTGGATGAGGTCTCCATCGCGGGGTAACGACAACGCCTCGGTCTCGATGTCAGTGTCGGTGTCGGTGTCGGTCTCTGTCTGGCGATTGTTAAACTGAATCGGCCATATGACGATCATAAGAACACTCTTGCTCTGGCTCCGACTCTGGCTGTGGTCTCAATAACAACACGATCGTATAATTTAATCGGACCTCAATTAAATGGCAAACGACAACCAAACATTTCCATGCGAAGGGCAAACATAGGGAAATAAATTTGTTGCCAAAATGGTTATGGCCACAAGCAGATTAGATAGATAGGAATCAGGCGTGGTTAACTATCGCTCTATCGGGCTCCATCGGAAGAGGTATCAGGCGGCGGCGTAGTATCTCCTCTTATTGAAACCAGAACCAGTTTGACATGGTTTGGCACGTGTTCTCCTCCTAAGTGCAGGAGCTTGGCCACAAAGAGTCACATATTACTCTTAGTATATATATGTATATACATATATTCGTCGTGTGTATGACTGATTCTTGGCTTAGTTATTCCACTGGCGTTGTAGGGTTTTCCCCCCAACATTTTAAGTGAAAGATGCTTACGCATCACTCTAAAGTGAATTGGAACACAATCTTAATCTGTATCTCAAGATGTGTTTCCCCGCTTGGTTTTAACGTCATTGTGGAATTCCTTTGAATTTCCACACTTCTTCTCAATTTGGCCAAAACAAATACTTTAATTATT
The DNA here is from genome assembly GCA_024703675.1 of Drosophila nebulosa. Classification (NCBI taxonomy): domain Eukaryota; kingdom Metazoa; phylum Arthropoda; class Insecta; order Diptera; family Drosophilidae; genus Drosophila; species Drosophila nebulosa. The sequence continues at coordinate 5,071,067 of CM045725.1, read as the reverse complement.
TATTAAATTATTATCTTAAACATTTCACCATATTTAGCAAAATTTCACTCATTGAATTTTGTGTAATGGCAACATCTGTGTTGGCTGTTATCTTTGTAAGCACTTCAAATGCGAGCGACGACTACTAAACTTATAACCGTAATAAAAAATCATTCCATAACCTAGGCACACTCAAAGATTGAACAATACCATATAATAATATTTACCCAGAAATAGCTTAATTACAATAATTTAGACAAGGCCCCTATCATCTTCTACGTGTTTCCTTCTGAGGGCTTTCCAAATCGGATGGCATTTTTGTGAAATTCATGCAGCAAATGAATATATCGACTAACCTAACAGAAGATTTTCGAATTTTTGGACTCAACCAAAGACCCACACACTTGATAATGGTCAAGGAACTTGCACGAAACACTTGAAAATATTTCACTTAATTTACCTTAATTTCGATTACGGCGAGTGGATAGGTCGCGGCCTATCTACGGCCATTTCCGTGGCATAGGCAACAGGAAGTCCTGGAATGGACTCAATGCATTATGCAACGCAGGGAGGAAAGAATCTCCGACTTAATGAAGTATATATATACTTCTGATAAGCAAGACGAAACGAGCTCACATAAAATGTTAATGTCTGTCTCTCTATCTGTCTAGATTATATCAACCTTCTCTGAGACGACAAAAAGCTACAATGCATTTTATCTTTGGATTCAAGCAGATAGGATAACTTTGTTGTTTTTCACGGGATTATCAACAAACTTATATGCAAACAACCTTGACGAATGAAATCAAAAAAGTTATAGACAGAATTCGAACAAGAATTGAGTTTTAGCTTATTTATGTAGGAAAACTAAATAGTAGAAGATTTTTATGACTTTATTATCGTTTTCCAAAGAAATGCTAAATAACTTCAAGGGTATAAAAACTGTCGATGCAGCCAAAGATTGCTGCTGTGTTCTATATCATTTCTTCCTTTTTTTATGGGTTTAAAGTATAATCGACTATATAATATGCTGCGCTATTTTTCTCTCCTCAATCATCAAGTGCCAACAGACTTAGACCATTCGATTTTATAAGAATCATTTACATATCATGACAAAAAGCTCTACGACTGAATTAATTCCAAAGTTAAGCTAACATAGACTCCAATTTTTTAGACATTTCTTAAATGCAATTTGAGCCATAAAAAAATTCAATTTATTTATAGAAATATATTATTTCCCGATAAGCTTTATTTTTGACTTATTTTCGCTGTCAATGATTTTTGCTTTCCATGAGCAGCTGATATTTTGGTATCCCCAAAAGTATACTTGGATATTTTTGACGCATGGTGGTGACTTGGACTTTAGTTTCAGATGAGTGAGTAAACAGTATATAAGTGTTGTAATTCTTTAATTACTTGATCGCTAAGTTAATTCAAGTGAGGCAAAATTTCTTAAACGACCCCTGATCTAAGCTCTTGATCCTTGCAAGGAATACCCTAGGCTTTAAGCCGTTTCCAATAAGCTAACTAAATCGAAATGGAGCTAAAAGGATCTCAAGTATATTAGTAAGAATTTCTCTTTCATTAAACTTGTGGAAGAAACATAATAAGAGAACCAAATGGATGCATTACGTTTACGATAAGTCTTAAATCTAATTTATGTTATTAATAAATGATATGAATTTAGTCGTAAGAAAGGTTACTCATATTGTTTAAAGAAATTCGAAAGACAAGTGTTAAAGATTGCTGCGTGTTTTTTAATGATCTTTATTAACCATACTTTAAAGCAAATTAAATATTGTTAATTACAATGCAATTTGAATAAATAGGAATAAGTTATACAGGTTATGCAGATATATGTACATATCGATTGAAGGCAAATGTGGAACAAGTGCAAATAATGACGTAATTTAAGAGTTAGATAATAAAACAGGTAAATAATGTATGTATACTGGAGGTAGATAGATAAATAGATGGATAGCTGCTCGGAATAATAATTACCTTTGCTTAGTAGACCAAGCTGATGGCTTGCTGTCTGTGGTAGAGATCGCTTCGCACCAGGATTTCGTAGTTGCTAATGCGCACCTCCTGGCCCCCGAATGGTATTTGCAGACAACGATGTGACTGCTGAATCTTGCCAGGTGTTAGACTTCCGCAATAGTGGGCACGTCCAATGTAGAGGGGTTCCCCATTGCTGGCCCGACCAGCCTCAACGGCTCCCGGAGCCAAACTGCCGTCGTAGCCGGGCACCCAATGGTATTTGCCCTGGCCCATTAGGACTTCGTAAGAGGACTCGGCGATCTCCATGCCATTGTAGGTGATGAAGCAGTATCCTTGACTGGGATCAGCCTTACCCGGTATGGGACCGCCAGCGTAATAGGCGCGTCCTACCAAAAGTTGCGTCATACTCGAATCGTGGCCACCGACAACTGCATCGGGGGAGTAAAAATAACCAGGACCAACATTCACCCAGCAATCGTAGTTGTAATCGTAGCCGCCTCCGTATAGAGGAGTGGCAGCGTATTCTGCTGGAGTGTAGGTCGAGCCATAGGCCCCGCCCATTGGAGGTTTGTAAGTATCGGCGGGAATAAATGCAGAGCTGGGACCTGGAGCCACAGTAGCTGCAGTGTATGATGGCGGCGGAGGAGGAGGAGGAGCCACTGCAGCCGGAGTAGGTACAGGCGGCAAAACTAATACAGGTTGCACGCGTTGAGGAAGTATCTGGGGAGTCGGTGCTGGCAGTGGATCAGGTGTTGGAGTATACATTGGCGGTCTGTCATGCATGGGAAATGGCATGGCAGACATTTCAAATGGATTGGGATAACGAAATGGTTTCTCTGAGACTGCAGCTGGAGCTGGTGGTGATGGTGGCGGTGGTGGTGTCAATGGAGCTTTTTCCAAATCCTCTGGCGGTGGTGGCAATTGCCATCCCGGCTCAGTTGTTTGTTTCTCCTCCAATAGAATCTCATAGGAATCCAAACGCCTCTCAGCTCCACGATAGGCTATAAATAATGCTCGATGTACTGAGGATATTTTGCCAATTATCAAATGTCCTTCATAGTGACCACGCCCTATATAGACTGGCTGATCCAACGAGGTGCGTCCACAGAGCACAGCTGTCTCTGGTATCTTATGATCGTAGCATTTTCTCCAAGTTAAATTCTGACCACATAACACCTCAAATATATCCTTGGGCAATGCTTCGCCACGCTGTGAGACGAAGCCAAGCTGCTTTGATGGCACCACTTTGCAGACGAGCATGTCGCCCTCATGCTCGGCACGTCCCACATAGATCATGGCGCCATCTTCATCATTGCCGCCCACAACGGCATTGGCTGGTATCGAGGAATAGGCCGATGATTGCACCCATTTGTAAGCTGTAAGCAAAAATCAAAATTAATTCTATTAATTCAACAATTAATTAACACTACTTCTCTTTTATCCTTAACTTTAGCCATATTCTCTTCATTTTTACGTTTATTTGTCAGTCATCATTCTTATTTTGGCTTTATCTATCTAACATAAAGTTTATCTATTGCAACAAAGGATGTGCTTATCATTTTGATAAACCCAAATTTACTGTTTCCGGAGTTAATAAAATTCTGCACAACTGCGTTAACCAAATAATATTAACAACAACTTATTCTAGGTAGAGGTGAAGAGCTATCGATAGTCGAAACAGTCGATAGTTAATCCTTTGATGCCAAAAACAAAAAAAGGCGGCTGAATGCAATAGGCAAACCAATCAAATGGCTCGTTTTAATATTGGTCAAAACCACATTAAGACAATTTCTTTAATTGATTATCCATTTTATTCAAAATTGTTATTATTCTTCGACATCACGCAATCAACAATTTTAGTGCTTTGGGTCTATCGACTGTTGCGACTATCGATAGCTCTTCGCCTTTCATTCAAAGCGGAATTGTTGCCAATTTTCAAAGCTTTATAAATTTCAGTTTGTTTGGTAATAAAACAATTTTAGTTATTTAATTTAAAGTTATACAATTTTATTGGATTCACTTCCATGATTCTTTTACAATAGGTGGACATCTAAATTCTAGGAAAATAAGTATACGGAGACTCCAACTCCCTGTTTACTGCCTGCACAGAACTTCGTAGGAGTCCAGACGAATCTCACGTCCACCATATGGAATATACAGACAACGTTGACGCGATGAAATTAATCCTGGTGTCAGACTGCCTTGATAGTGTCCGCGGCCATAGTAAATTGGCTCTCCACTTCGTGTACGTCCAGTGGACACAGCATTTGGCGGTATGCCATGTGGAGGTGGTCTAACCCAGACATAGCCGTAGCCAGTGAGGACCTCATAGGTGGGTTTCTGGAATTCATAGCCTCCAAAGCAGACGTAGGCACATCCCTTGCTGGGAATCACTTTAGATGGAAGCATTTCGCCCTCATGCATGGCACGGCCAGCATAGATGGGTGTCCTATCAGAGTCGTGACCGGCAATAACAGCATTCGGAGGTGTGTAACCAGGTGAGGCGGGCACCCAGGTATCGTGTCTCTGATAAATCAATACTTCGTAGGCATTGATGCGCACCTCTTGCCCCCCAAACGGCACATAGAGGCAACCGTGCGATGGATGCACTTTGCCGACCGTCAGGGAATTGGAATAATGACCACGACCCACGTACAGTGGCTCGCCCGTACGGGTGGTGCCACTGCGCACAGCATTAGGTGGAATAGCACCGCCGCTGCTTCCAACCCAAGCGAATCCCTGACCCACTAGCACTTCGTAATGGGTCTTCTGATGCTCCTGTCCGCCATAGGCCACATAGGCACAGCCCTTGCTGGGAATCACTTTGGCTGGCAGGTTCTCACCCTCGTGAAATGAGCGACCGACATAGATTGGTGTTCCATCGGAATCATGGCCACCAACAACAGCGTAAGGAGGCAGAGCGGCATATGGAGTCGAGTGCACCCAGGTGTGTTCTGCAACAAAGAGAGCAGAGAAGGGGGGGAGAACAAACCGATAAGTAAGTCTACGCGATAAGATACCAGGCCCTATACGAATAATGGCTACGCAATTCGAATGATTCTGATGGTCAAGTGAAAAGAGTTTAGAGGGTTCAAATGGGGCTGACTCGCACCAATGCTCACAACTGCTCCTGGCTGCACGGCGCCTAAAAGAGGGCAAAACGAGAAACCAAAAAAAAACACACGAATCAAACACTAATTCACTATGCCAAATGGCAAAATTTCGGAAAATCTTTTTCAATATTTTAACCTTGTTCTTCTTTCATTTTAACTCATCTTATGTTGCAAAAGATAGTAACTAGTTAATGAGTAATTTATATATAACTTTTCTTTCCTTCTTTCTTTTTAGACTTACCCATTGTGATAAGACTGGCAAGCACAGATTATAGGAATATCAGTTATATATATATAGGATTTGGTCCAATGTTTCGACTGAACTGAACGACGTTTAATTTTCAACTGAATGTTTCGCTATAATCATACCATGGGGAAAACTTTAACCACGTTTCCATTAGTCATCCTTTATTATCGCAGGAAAACAGACAGAGAGAGAGAGAGAGAGAGAGGAAGATAGAGAGAGAGTGAGCTTTGCAATTTGTATTTATTTATAATTTCGATAATTCAGACTTCGATGTCCACATTGTTTATCACTTTCCAGTCATTTATTTCCAGTGCCTTACCACAGAGAACACTCATTTCATTTCATTTTACTTTGATATGTGTTATCTTATCAGAAGAATGAGTCATATGCGGCGCTTGTTTTTTTTTCGGGGTACTTTTTCGAAACTGGTAGAAGGTGTTTATGTTTTTTTCTCACCTGTGGATCAGGTGTGCAGCTCATAAACATAAACAAAAACTTTGTGGGTTTGGTTTGGTAGGGGAACCCCTTTCCCAATGGCATCATAAACTTTTCGTTTTGAGTGACTTGAGGTGAGGAGGGGGAAATAACATCTTAATAAGGGACAAGTTTATCAGTCAAGGCCTTAACTTTTTATCATATTTTTATCCACAAAAAAAAAATTGCAAGAAGCTATTAAAGCTACATGGACTTTGTTTAAAGTCTTCTTGTGCCTTTTGACGTGGCTGTTGGCTCCAAACTGGGCTCAATTCGTTTAGAAACTTAATCATTCATCCATAAATAGAAAAAGTCTTAATAACTTTGGTTTATTACTTTTTATTTTTAATAGTTTTGTTTGTCAATGTGTTTCAGTTTTTGACCAGCACCTCATATGACCTAAGTTTAATCTCATTGCCGCCAAATGGCACATAGAGACAGCCATGCGATGGATGCACTTTGCCGACAATCAACGAATTGGAGTAGAGACCACGGCCCACATAAAGAGGTTCACCTGTTCGAGTTTTGCCCGTGGTAACTGCATTGCGTGGAACATGACCGTCACCACAAGCTGCCCAACCATATCCATGACCCACCAGCACTTCATAGTGGGTGATCTTGTGCTCGCTTCCGCCATGGGCCACATAGGCACCGCCTTTGCTGGGAATCACTTTGGCTGCCATATGATCACCCTCGTAGACACAACGACCCACATAGATGGGTGTTCCATCGCAGTCATGGCCAGCAAGAAAAGCATTATGAGGCAAATGACCATGGGCAGAGCAGCTCACCCATTCTGCGAACAAAGAAGAAGAAAGTGGACAAAGTTACAAAGTCTCCTCACGGAAGATCAGTAATTTTTCAAACTTACGACCCATTTTCAATTAATAATAATTAAATAAATCGTTGCTTCAAGTGATCAACTCGATGGCCGATTTTAAACTGATAACTTTTTAGTCTATCGCCATGCTTTAACCATTATCTTCATGGAGAAATAATACCCTGCTAAAGTAGAGTATATCGAACATTAGGTAAACTTTTTAGATTTATATTTGGTTTATTTATCTTCGATTAACATTAACAGAAACATCTTTCTTCTAGGAACTCACATAACTCGGAGTCAACCAGATTAGACGACTTTATTGTAAAGAGGTAATCAAAATGAATTCTTTCTCATAGAATTTTATTCCTGAACCTAAAATATAAAGTTTGGATAGAGAATTTCTCTAGTTAACTTCATATTATCTTTAGATAAGAGCTTCAATTTTTCGATCGAGTATCTATAAAATAATAAATCGTATCTAAACTATGATTCAGCTAGCCCAGCTGGGGCGGTTTTTTTAGATATGAAAAGAAAATGGCAAAAACTCTGATTTCACATCCAAATTTTCAAAATTAAGTTGATTTAAAATGTAAAGACGAAGTTGGCTTACTTTAATTGCTCTCAAGGACTTCTAAAAGACCCATTAGCATAGTAGGGTATACGTGCATTTTCATATAATCTTATCGTAATTCACACTAAAATGTAATCTATGTAAGAATGTTTGTTATTTCTGATTTTGCACTTTATTCTTTTGAGTTAAATTTCTCTAATATACTCCAAAAAATACTTTTGTTCCGATAAGTGGCCTATTCTATATGTTTTAGTTGATATATATACAGATGTGCAAGGATGATGTAGCTCTAAAGCAACTCATTCCCAAAAGTGAACAGTTTTCTTCGATCCATTTTCAGTTGTAAGTTGGTTTTTCTCAAGTTTGGGATTTCAGCCAAGTAGTTAAAGGCAACAAATAATTCTCTGTGAATAATTTCCTTTGTCTTTATTTTATTTTTAATTTCTTAACTTCTTGAAACAAGTCTAAACATAATGGAAATCTCTACACAAACAAGACAATGTATTTAAAATGAATTAGTCAATGCATTAATTTTGATTTTTGTTAACACAAACAATTTTTCAAGATGACACATCAAGGATTGCCTCACCCTTAGGTAAACACGTTTTATCTGCTAACCAGGACATCGTATGTCTTAAGGGAAACCTCATTGCCGCCAAATGGCACATAGAGACAGCCATGCGATGGATGCACTTTGCCGACAATTAACGAATTGGAGTGTGGACCACGGCCCACATAAAGAGGTTCACCTGTACGAGTGTTGCCCGTGGAAATTGCATGGCGTGGAATACGGCCATCACTGCATCCATGCCAGCCATATCGTTGACCCACCAGCACTTCGTAGTGGATAACCTTGTGCTCCTTTCCGCCATAGGATACATAGGCGCCGCCTTTGCTGGGAATCACTTTGGCCGGAGTCAGATCACCCTCGTACATGCATCGTCCCACATAGATGGGGCTTCCATCGCAGTCGTGGCCAGCATGGAAGGCGTTATGTGGCAAAGGAGAATTGGCAGACGAATGTACCCAATCTAACGATGGAAAAATAGGAAAAATGACTAACATGCCACTCCCCCGCCCTTCACTTTATTTATACACTTACGACCCATTTTGAACTGTTTAACTGAATCGACTGTTTGGCTCGATGTCTAATTTGGAACTGATGACTATTTATTCCAACCAAAAACATTATGATTCGCCTCTTTAACTTGACTTACCATTGTAGCAAGGGTATATTCACTTTAGACAACACTTTGCAACGGATATACATACATATATATATGTATATATGGAAGAATCCCCGCCTATATCTTGATTTATTGTTCAGCCATTGACATCAAACTTTCTGACTCTTATTTTAGTTGTTTATGTGCGAGGTGAGGTTAATGAATTAATTAAAAATGCTTTTAATTTACATTTCTTCCATTTGTAGTTTAAAATGTGAACTCGTTTGTTGTCATTGGAGTTAAATCTTTGCCATTTTTATTTGGAGAATGGCCATAAAATCTGAAGAATTTGTGGTAATTTGAAGCCTCGAAAATTCCACACGAAATAAGCAACATTTAACAGGACTTAAGAAATCCTTCAATTAATAAAAGTGTCCTTACTCACGAACTTAATGAACTACCCTCGCGTTGCCTATAAATACATTGTTTGTGAGATAAAAGTTCATATAACACTTTAAAGATAAGAAACGATAACAAACTTTTAGGTACTTGCTCTGAAATTCTTGTTTTACTATACAAATGAAGCTAATGATTTTTTTTATATTTCAATAGGTTAGTTAATAAAAGAAATCCCTCATGGATCAGATACTGCCGCAGCCCAGAAGGAAGGCGAGCTTAAGGAATGGCCGCCCAGCTGGGCATTTGATGAAAAGCAATGCTCAAATGTAACCAGGATTTGCAGTTCATCAGGAATTAGCTTCTGTCGTCTAAGCCCTCGCATGGAGTCACTGTAAAAACCGCTAAAAATGATTAAATCATTAGGATTTCTATATTTAAATGTGACAGTGTCCTTGGTCGTGGGTTAGTTGTGATGTGATTGATCATCCTCTCTTGACAAATCCAATGATAAACTCAAATGTTAAATGTGACTCATTGAGGATTTTGCTAATCTTTGCTATTTGCTTTACAATATTTATTTTGCTTTATTGCACATCGGTTGAATAATACATATTTTTGTTTACCTATTCACACACCTTACTTAAACAATTTAAAAGTTAGGCAAACAGCTAAATTAAACTAAAAATGTGTTAATTTTTTAAGCTGTAAAAGGTTTTTTAACTCTCTCTTATTCATTAGAAGAGAAGAAGAGAATAATTCTAAGAAAAGAAAAAGGGTATTCTGAGCTGAGAAAAGCTTTTCTTCTCCATTTTCTTGTTCATTCATTGCGGCCCAATTCTCACTTTGTTTAGCAACTGAGTTCATCTGCTGTCATTATTAATACAATCTCATTAGGATCGGGTGACTAATGCTCAAAACAATAAATGGGTCTGTTAGTTTTCTTAAGCAACATGTCATATGCATTCAGTGAATGTTTTTCTCTGCCAACTAACTGAGACTTTAAAAATTGACCACTTTCCACAAAAATAAGTTTTCCTAAAGCGGACATATCACTTGTAATTGCTCCAAATGGAACATAAACATTAGACCATTTAATCCAAGTGTATTCATGACCCACCAATACTTTGTAATTAATCTTCTTATGCTTCTTGCCGCCATAGGAAACATAGGCACAGCTCTGGCCGACATAGATTCCATCCGAGTAATGGCCAACCAACCAACAGAGTCCAGCGGCAGTGGATCATCTGGAGGCAGAGGCATCCAGTTGTTGTTAAATGATGATGCCCAAGCAACTTTAGATTATAGATTCTCCCTTTTTCTAAAAGTTCATTTATAAACTGTTTTTTTTTTTTTATTCACTATCCAATATCTTCGCAAATATTGTAATCAGTTATTCGAGATTATTGTTTATTGCAGTGGCTGATGCAAATATTTTAAAAACAGAAGAAGGGCGAGCTAACTTCTGCCATGCCGAAGTTTGTATACCCTTGCAACTTAAGTTTAAGAAGTTACCAATTAAATTGACTACTTTTCGGGCTTTCCAACCAGGCTGGTCCTTTCTATTTAACCTATATGATATGGTCACCTCATCTTGATCAAATCGATTGTTTCTATGAGAGCTATATGATATAGTTGTCCGATCTTTATAAAATCTCGCAAGTTTTTATTAATCTTATGGAAAACAACAAAGTTAATGATTCAGAACTATATTTTCAACCGATTGTTCTTATGGAATCCTAAATGATAGAATGATGCGCGATCCGGCTGAGTCCGAGATTAACAGACCACTTGCTAAATCTTAACAAATTAAAGCTTTAGTGGTCTAAAAGAAGTTTGCGCTGATCCAAACAGAATGAAATGAATGGACATAGCTTTATTAAGATGCTTTCTTCTATGTTTTGAGCACTTCTGACCAAAATGAATATACGCTTTTCTCAAGGATATAAAAAGTTTATAATACCCTTTGACTTTGTGTTTTAGAGTTTGCCACAAATGATCAGCTGACTTTCGCTGGGCCAATCCATTGATGATCTGTAATTGTCATGTGAGACGAACTGACTCATAGGAGGATTTTGCCTATTTGAGCAACTCAGCAAGCTGTTTCCTTTCAATTAACAGATGTGTGCACATTTTTTGTTTTTTTTTTTTTGTTTAACTATTTGCAGACCATTTTTAAAAAGAAAATGTAAAAATTAAGCAAACAGCTGCAGTTTTTAAATTTTTAAGCGGTGAATGACTTTTGAAACTCATTTTTTTTCTTTTTTTTTTTGTGATCTGTGATGAGAGCGAGTCAAATGGCTAGAAGTCGTGATGGTCAATTTGGACTGGAAGTGAAGAGAACGAGCCAACTGAAAAGAAGAGGACAATGTAAGCTAACGTGGCCAAAAAGTCCAGAATGGACCTAGTCCAACAGGTGATGGAACACACACACACACACACACACACAGAAAACACATATAACTACTTTACGAGGTTATTGATTAGGTTTATTTTTGACTTATTGTTTAAGTGTGATAAGGTTTGCTCTATTATGCGCTGGCAATCACTCATTCATAGATAAAGCCCCCGTAAAAATCATCTATAAACAGGTGTATAATGGATTTTATGGGAATTTGTGAGTTAAAAAAGTTGTTTGTTCGGTAAAGACAACCAAAAAGGCATTACAATTTCGATGACGAATATGTTAACCCCCCTCCCCCCCCCCCACACACACACCTCCTTTTATATCAAGTTCATTAGCTTCGAGAAAGAGCAAAAAAAAAGAGACTCCCTCCCCCCTAGTCACATTCTGATATCTTATCGAGAACAGTTGTTGTTGTTGTTGTTGTTGTTGTTTGTCGGTTAGCTATAGTCATAATGATAAGAGGTAGAAAACGACAGCCTTAAAACGCAAGTGCCGACTCGACAAAAACTTCAGTCATAAAAGTCAACCGGAGCGTTACGGTTTACGGACGACGACAATTGGATATTTTTCATCATTAACAAACAAAACTAAAATTTAAAACAAAAAAAAAAATGGGTAAGAGAAAACTGTCATTCACGTCGATGTGTGAAAACGAAATCTATAAAAATAGTTATCCTTGGAAGACATTAGCCTGACTAGCTGACAGTTCAAAATCCCTTGGACTTAAGAAGCTTTTCTTCACATTTATCTATCTACCTATCACTTTTGATAAGATTTCAATGGGTACACAACTGTACCCATGGCGGGTTGACGACAACACGTTATCTGGCTAGCTGGTTTGGAGGTTTTATTTTATTTAATTTAATTTTTTTTTTTTTTTTTATTTTAGATCACACTTGGGTACCACGTAATGTCTATGATGCGCTGCCGCCTTTTGCCATTGTGGCTGGACATGATTCGGACAACGATCCCATCTATGTGGGCCGTGCCTATCATAATGGCGATGTCTTGCCATGCAAGATTGTGCCCAATAAACAACAGGCCTATGTGGCCTGGGGCGGCGAGGAGATTAACAAACATGATTTTGAGATTCTAACGGGACATCATTATTGTTGGATACCAGCCTCGGGTGGCTTTGTGCCGCCCCATGCTCTGCGTGTGGGTCAGACCACAGAGGGGGAGGCTTTATATATTGGACGTGGCTACTTTTCGGGCAGTCTGACGCCAGGCAAGGTTCATCCATCGCATCGTTGTCTTTACATTCCCTATGGCGGCAAGGAGGTAACTATTCATCATCATCCTTTTGGCCGGAAACCAAATTAATCTGTGAACCTTTTTAACATAACTCCATTTAGCACAGTCTCGAGGCCTATGAGGTGCTGGTCCAACCCGAGACCTGGGTATCATCCTCGGGCAGCAATATTGTGCCTGGCACCATTCTGGCTGGACACGATGCCGATGGCGATACCATTTATGTGGGACGGGCCTATCATGAGGGTGATTTGCTGCCAGCCAAGGTTATACCCAGCAAAGGATGCGCCTATGTGCCATATGGCGGACAGGAGCATGTGAAATATGATTTTGAATTGCTGGCCGGCTACGGCTACGGTTGGGTTCCCGACTCCAATGGCAATGTGCCACCAGGCGCTGTCGTTTGCGGCCGGACCACGGAAGGCGAATCCCTGTACATTGGCCGCGGCAGTTACAATGGCAGCTTTACTCCTGGCAAAATACATCCCTCGCACCGTTGCCTCTACATTCCGTTTGGCGGTGAGGAGATTCGCATCGATCATTACGAAGTGCTTGTGAGAAACTAGGACTAAGGACTAAGGAGAGAAGCATTTCATTTCATTCAGCCACCGACTTTTGATTTCACATCTTTGGAAGACTTCTTTTATAATGCTATTAAATTATTATTTACATATATAATTCACAAGTAAAAAAACAAAAAAAAAAAAAACCTAATTAACCTTTGAATTGAGTAACTTTTGGAAAAAGCTTAAAAGATTCTTTGCATCTTGATAGAAGTTCAAAGAAATTCTCTAGGTTATCCCCGATTTCATAATTATGCTCAAATCCTCCAAAAAAAGCTGCCAGGTAATACCTCAACACTTTATTTGTTCATATCCCGATAGTTCAAATAGTTTTCTATATCCTTGTTTAATGCAAAACGACTTCTTGAAAAGTAAAAAAAGCATTCAAATATAAAAAGAAAATGAGGGAATGCATTAAGAATAGCCTGGAGGCCCCTTAAATGTAAGGCCTTAGGTTGCGCCCCGTTGATTTTACCCTTAATCCAGCCCTGAAGCGAAGTATCAATGTCTAAAAAATTATCTTCCCAGAAACTGTGTTACGTCAAAAGCTCGTCCGGAAGCAAAGACCACGAATTTATATAAATAAAATAATATATAGATCGATTCTTTGGCATATATTAGTCATCAAAATTAAATGAAATTCGGGGAAAAACTTTTGAGCAGCTGTCAAATAGATAACCTACAAAAAAAACACTTTCTAATCGATGCTAAATTGACTACTGATTACAATCTAATCAACAGAAAACTACTCCCAAAAATACACTTGTGTTCGAGTTGGTAAATAGCAAGTGCCAAAATGTTTTACAATCGATTTTTGCTAGCCATTTGATTATGGGCGTAGTCAGGTAGGGACCAGGCCCCCTTAAACTTAACAATTCAAAACAGAAAATCAGTTAAATTTGATTTAATTAAAGAGTTTCAAGCTTTTTGGCATTACTTAAGCTTTTCTTACTAAACACGTTGAAAGTATTGTTATATTTCTTACCCTAAACAATTTAAGAAGTGTTCGATAAGCCACTCTGTGCAGCATAGCTAATCTACCTCATTGGCAAGAGTAACAAAAAAAAAAAGCATTACAATTTATACCCATTCCCACTGGCCGAGAGCTTTGGCCAGAGCTTTCCATTGCTTTTGTCTACACGAGCGTGTAGAGTTGCGTGTAGAATTTACACGAGCGACGCGTCGCGACGTGCCAACTCGTTGCTCGTTTTCGATTGGCTGCCTTTTCTCGGCAAATGGAAACCCGTCGTGGATTGGTCGTTTCAAAAACGAGCCACACCTTAGGGCTGAAGCCAATTGGTTTATTGCTGGTAGCAGAAGGCGTCAACTCGTCAACTTGCCAATAAAACAAGAACTGCTCCAAATAGTTGGACCTATTAAAATTTAATTAGGGTTTCATTTCAATTTACATAATTTACAAAATACTTTTGGAGAGTTTCATAAATTTAATTGAGAACAGCCGCTTATCTGGTGAGATTTGATGGCCAAAACTGGTTTCTTTGGCAAAGTGTTAATGCCGTCGCCTTTTGACAACAACCATTTGGTAGGGATTCGGATGAGTTGGGCAACAAGTCCAAAGACTTATGTTTAGATAAGGCCACACAAATCAGTTAACTGTGAGACTTTAGTGAGCAACTAACTGAAGAATTTAGAAAAGCATTTTGAGGTATTGAATATTACACATTTCAATCAATTATCGATCTTAAGGATTGTATTGCCAATAACCTGTTCTTAGTTGGTCTTAAAAGGTTTTTTTTTAAAGGAATTCTTAAGCAAGCAATGGCCCTTTGTATGATCTTGATCTTTTTCAGTATATGGTAAGCTAGGATTGAAATTGAATCGACTTTTTTTTGGCTTACTTTGCAAATTTCTATATTAAAAACTGTTCTCGTTTTTGAACGTTTGCTTTTTGAAATCTGTTATTTACAAAAATAATCTATGGTCAGCTAATTAAATATATTAAAAAGACTTTTCTTCAAAAAGTCTACCGCAAATCTTTAAAACACTCAAAAAAAAAGCCCTTTTTATATCCATCTGTTGATATCTGATCAAAAGGAATCGCATCAATATTAAAGAAGATGTTGGCATGTGGCTTAAAGACTTTGCATATCAATTTCGAAGGCCTTACAAGATTTTGAATCCTCACTGATTTTCTAATAATATACAAGATAAAGCGAAACATAATATATTCTATTGAAATTATACTATCTAAAAGTTATAAAAGATTTTTTTTTTAATTCACTGAACCAAATTGCTATGATATTATGTTGAAAATAAATTTCAAAGCAATTTTCTCCTTTCGATTAAGAATGATTGGTTTTAAAAAGCGTTTTTTGTAAGCGTTTCAAATATTTGACTCCGGAAGTTGTTAGTTTTCCCAATTTTTCAATTTGTAATGCCATTTTCTCCACTCTAAAGGCTTTTTTACAATATTTTTGGGATACAAATTTCTTCAAATTGTTTCAATATACATGTACATATATTAATATGCCATTTTTTGAGAGTTTAACTTGTTCATTTAAGTTCAAGTTGATTGCTTAACAAATTTCACCTATAAATAGCTTTAAATTAAATTTTCTCTTTGTATCTTTGAGATACTTTCGTTTTCTCTAGTTTAAGTATAAATTACTTCTGCGACTTGTTAATCTTCGCTTAAATTGTCTTCGGCTTGCATAAACATAAGATTTTTGGATTGTATCTTAAAGATACTTCTTTCAAAAAGGCGTTCTTAAGCGTATCAATGAACTGAAATCATAGAAATTATGTAAGTTATACATTTCTATGCATTTTCTGCTAATATTTTTTGTTTTTCTCTTCTGTTAATGATATGAAATATTGCCTAACTATTTATGAACATATTTCTAGCAAAAATTAATTGCTAATATAGCTCCAAGTCAATGTCCAACGGTCAGTCTGACCATTTTCTTGCCCCTTGAAACATAAATAAGGAAACAAATTAAGTTTCTCCTGCCACAAAACGAATGCCCAGCCAATATAAATTCTTGTAATTTAATTTTGTTATAATAACACACACTCACACACACACTCAGACACATATTGTGCGTTCCCCCCAAGCACACACACACCCATACGGCACATATCCCATTTAGCTAAAAGATATTAAAAAGTAACTCAGATGCTATCGCCCAAGAAGAGAAAACAAGAGAAGACAAGAGTAGAGAAGAGAAGAGAAGAGAAGAGACCATCATCAAATGTTTGTACCAACTTTGGTCGTCAACCCTCGAAATAACTGTGAAAATGCTCGAAATTCTTTTGCCCCAGAGCAACAGCAACAGCCATGGAATATCAGTTTCTTTCTACATCCCTCCATCCATCCATCCATCCATCCAAGGAATGACAATATTTCGCCTGGAGAGTAGCAAAACGGAATCCCCCCCGTACCCAATGCCCAATTCTCGTTCTCAACAAAAGCAGAGCGAAGCGCATCATCAAATTGATGGAACAAAGGGCGAGAACAAAAAAAACGACAGAAACTCTCAGACAGAAAGTACATAGTGGAAATCCATGTACATACATACATCCATATATGTACATATATAGTATATAAGTAGGTATATAAAGAGGCCTTCAATTAGTTGGGATGCCGCACGATTCGATAGACCAGCACATAAGAATGGAGTGGGATGATGTTGCTGGCGGAGGGATGGTTAAAAATTGCTTGCAGCATACAATTTCAGCTGTTGTCGCGGGCAGCAAGCAAGCGGGGGTAGGTAGATAAAAAGATTGGTTGGGTAGCTGCTAGGTAGAGCTAGAATTACATACAAATAACAAAAAAAAAAAAAAACAAGAAGTAAATGTGAATGGAAAGATTGTATATAAAAATGGAAATGCGATGCCGACGACGACGCCGCCGCCGCCGACGACAGCAGCAAATGGGCGTTTCGGTTAACTCAAACTTCAAAACCTAAAACCCAAAACCAGAAACCTTTCTTGAATTATATTTTCTTGGGCCTAGGCAGTGGAAGTGAAATAACATTTGTTTAATATTTGCTTAAAAGCTTTAGTTAAGGATAAACCCAAAAAAAAACCAGGGCTGGCAAGCAACAGCAAAAAACTCAACTACATTTCAAATCTCTTTCATCTAATTAGTTTTTATGATTAACAAAAATATGTTTCTAAAAATAATCACACACACACATACACACACACACAAAAAGACATATATCATCTGGCGTTCGCTTATGCGTGATAATTCAATTAGGAATGTGTGAATCAGCAGCAGCAACAACAACAACAACAACAACAACAACTGCAGGCGGTACTGCAACGGAAATGGAGGGTGAGAAAAAGAGAGAGAGGGAAAGAGGAAGAGGGGACAAATGCTGAAACTAAACCTAAACTCAAAACTCCTCATGTAGAGGGAAAAACCCGAAAATAACAAGAAGACCAAAAATAAGAAATGATAAAATACATATATAAAAACGAAGCCAACTTCTTTCTTGCATGCAACCCTGTTTCTTGGTTTCTCCTCTATGTTCGCTTCTGCTGGCAGGAACCAAACAGAATCTGAAAAGGCCAGGCGATCCACACAACGAGGCAGAAGCAGAAGCAGAGGCAGAGGCAGAGCCCAAAGCCAGAGACGGCGGCCCAGAGAGCACTCTGGCGGCATGAAACAATTTATGTGCATGTATTTGTGTTTGTACATAAAAATAGCGGTCGAGGCAGCAG
Organism: Drosophila nebulosa; assembly: GCA_024703675.1. NCBI lineage: Eukaryota > Metazoa > Arthropoda > Insecta > Diptera > Drosophilidae > Drosophila > Drosophila nebulosa. Next base: position 5,053,387 of record CM045725.1, on the reverse strand, counting down.
CAGCAACAGCAACAGCAACGGCAACAGCAGCAACACAAAACTGTGGCAGCAGCAACAGCAGTCGATGGTCTCGAGGTAAACGCGGGCTGAGGCAAACAAGAGGCAGGCACAGGGTAAGAAACAGGGGCAGGCCACGGGCAAAGGGGGCGGGGGTATTATGTGCGCAGCTTGTGCGCCTCGAAAATACATATTTCAGTATGAAGCATGAGAGAGAGAGCATGGGACATTGAGTGGGCACAGTGGCGTGTAACTCTCAGAAAGGGGTTCAAGTGAAAGGAAGACAAAGTACAATGAACATATAAAGAGAGTTCTAGTTCTTTAAGATTTTTCTTCTTATTAAAACTTTTACCAACAAATCACATTTTTATTTGAGAGATACTTTTCTACATTTCTCCAAAGAAAGACTTACATGGAAAAATTACCATAGAAAAGGGGGTACATATAGTAGGATTTATCTTAAAAATACAAACTACTTGAACTGACTTTGCAAGAATGTGAAAAGTGAATTATGAAGAGATGAATTTTTCAAGTCATCTCGAAAGATTTAGTTCATATACAGTAATTCGCATATAATTCTACGTTAAATTGCATTTAAAATTAACTAAAATGTAAACAATTTAGTGTTAAATAGAAATCAAAACAAAATACTGTTTTTCTAAAAGACTTCGTCACTTTTCAAAATATTTCGCAAATTTAAATTAGCAATTGATTGCATGAAATAGAAATCCGTTTTCAGGATCCTTTTTTTAAGTTTCAGCGGGTCTTTATGCAGTAATTTTTAAAATCAACAGCAATAAAATACTTAATTTAAAAGAGTTTGTTATTAAAAGTATAAAACCAATACGAGACTTATCTTGAATATGCTTTTCGAAATCATTTTAAAAGAATATTCATTATGAAAATACTTTTCTATGACTACAGCTAAGTTACTTTTCAAGAAGACACTTGATTATGACAATCTAAGTAATTTTGAAAGAATATTCAACCTGAAGATACTTTTCTATGACGATCTAAGTCATTTTAAAAGAGTTTCCCTTACATTTACACATTTGGCAAACTGTTACACACTATTTTTGCAGCTTTACTGCTTAAGAAATAGAAGAACAAGGATAGATTACTTAAAATTTAAGGCAAGAATACTTTATAACTTTCCCTGAAAGCCTTGAAAAAGGCTTACAATTTTAGAGATTTAACTAAAATATACTTTTCTTTAGATTCTTATATTCTTATTTTTCATCATTATAGCTTAGCGAACTACTTGCTGCTGACCCCCTTTTGTAGCCGCCTCTGTTTTGGTTTGGTATCTTGTGCAGTTTACTGTGCATACACACACACACACACACACCAATACACGGCAATCTACATAGAGGTATATATATATGTATACATAAGCATATACAAGCAAATATGAGTGTGTGTTATGTGTGTGTGTGTGTATGTACTCAAGTGTGCGGCATTTGCGATAGCATTCGAGGACGCTCAACAACTTAGACCCACGTTCCAGGCCCAAGGCCCAAGACCCAAGACCCAAGACCCGTTCGTTTTTCGTTTATTCTCGTTTCTTTGGTTCGTTTGTTCGTTTGTTCGCATTACCAATTTAAATGCCCATCCAATGTCCGCGCACGTTCTAAGGAAAAACTATACAACAACAACAACAACAACAATGATGTTGATGAAAAATATAAAGACAAAGACTTTAGCTAAAATTCAATGAGCGTTGCCAAACCAACGTATACGTAATGCAGAAGTTGTTGTTGTAGATATAGCTAGGTATACATATATATATATGTATATGTATGTACATACTATCAAATTAGGTTCATTTGCTGCCGTTGGCATTACTGTTTGCTTCAGTGGGCAAAAGCACCCTTGGAGCTTATGTATGTATGTGGTTCACTCTTATCGTCATCGGCGGCGTCGTCGTTGTCGTCGTCTATATAAACCGCACGGCTCACTGGTTGTCGTTGCCTGGTTGCCTGGTTGCCGTTGCCGTTGCCCGTCATTGTGGTTACCTTTTTGGTATATAAAAAGACATTGCCTGAGTGGTTTACATAGGACCAGCAGTCGCACCACCACCGCCACCACCATCACCACCAACAGCAACCAGCCTGCTGTGGCATGCTGATAATTTAATAAAAAAAAAAAAAAGAAACGAATAAGTAAAAAAAAAAAAATGAGGAAATAAAAAGCTGATGAGTTGCTGCTCCTGCAAATTGCCGATGAGTGTGCCAAGTCTCTGTGTTTGTGTGTGTGTGTTTGTGTGTGTGTGCAATGTCATGCAGCTGTCCCAATGTAAACGCATTGCCTACCTTCTCTTGCTTTACCTTTAACACAAACCTTCAAAACAGCATCCCAACACACACACACACAAACAAACACACATACAGCATTCATTTGCAATGCAAACAGCATAACCACTCAGAGTCAGTGTCGGAGTTGAAGTCGGAGTTGGAGTTGACTACTTTTTGGTTCTTTGTGTGTAATCAACTAATTACCAGAGCCGCCAATACAGTTGGATCTTGGTTTAGAAATGACTTTTAAGCACTGGCAAATAACACACACTTCACCTACCACCACCAGCCAGCCAGCCCCCTTTCTGCCTGCCACCATTTGGCGAATCTTCAGAGACAATTGAGTAGCTCTTTATAGACGGCTGATGCTGCTGCCACTCAAATCAATCAAGACCTTCTTCACAGTCATCAGCGGCGTCTTAGTCGTTCTCGGCTTCCCCTTCTATTTTTCTTGTTCTTCTCTTTTTCTTCCTTTTGGCAAATTCGCGCACTTATTATTCTTATTTCCGGTTCAGGATTTTCGTTGATTTCGTCTTGTTCCCGACGATGACGACGACGACGAAGACGACGAGGACGACTTGGCTTGTAAATTGATACTTTTTTTTTCGTTTTTGGGGTTCAAATTCGAGTAATTTTTTCTTTTCCTTCTCAGTGGCCCAGAAACGAGACAAGAGAGTGAGAAGAGAAAAAAAGAACTTTAAGTCCCTTCTTCTTCTTCTCTCTGGTGCCATCCATCCATCCATCCATATTCATAATGGCACACTAATTGGATCTTAATGCTGGGATTTCATTTGATTTACATCACTGAATTATGTTTGATGAATACAATTACAAGCGTGGTGGTAAGGGGAGGGTGTTAAAGGGGGAGTTGGCATCGAAAACGTGACATTGACACTTTGTTTTTTTTTTTTATTTACAATTAGTCGGAAATGAGGGTGTCCTTAACCCTTTATTCAATTGCCGAAACTGGCAGCACTTATTCTTCTTTTTGCTTTGTACTTAAAATTTAAGAGACACTTTAGGAAATTCTTACCGAAAATTGTTTATTCCTCAATAGATTTAATATGTCAGAATTTACTATCATTCAGATACACTTTGGTTTTTTTTCATGCACCTTTTTTGATTAATTGTTTCGATAAGAGGAAGTTTTGACACGGAGCATTTGGCATCTTTTTCTCTTTCAAATTTCGTTTGCTATAATAATTTATTTATTTATACATTTCTCAACTTGTGCACTTTCATTTATCAATTTCTTGCATTTGCTTTATGATTTTCTACCTCCATCTTCCTATTTCTGTTTTATAAGTGACTTTACAACACTGAAAACGTTGGTATTAACAGAAAGGAAACGAAAAAAGCTCTTGAACTTAGCTGAAATGCAAAGCCCAAATAAAAAGTAAACTTCAAACTAATTTAAAAGGCTTAAATCTTACTTAAACAATTTCTTATAAATTATTTTAAAAGACAAACCCCAAAGGAAGCTAAAAAAAAGCATATTTATACTGTTAAAAATCATTTGCCAAGTCCAAATAACTTATAAATTTTCATTGAGTTCATTTACTGAACGCCAACAAAGGTAAGAAGGTTTAGAACGACAAAAAAAAACCTAAAAAATTCAAAGAAAATACCATTTTCATATCGAAAGTCTAAGAATCAACCCCTTGTACAGGTCCTCGAAACCGAATTGTGAACTTTGCCAATTATTGATCGATAATAATCAGATATAATTGCACTTAACCTTACTTTGCGAGTCGTGGCTAGCAATTTGTTGGTAAGACAAGTTCAGTGCCGCATCTAAAGGGGATGAAATGAGAGTAAACTTCCCCAAAAGCGTTTATTTACACCCGACTTGGCTTAACAACTGGTACAAGGGGATATACATTTTGAGAACGATTTTGTTCTGACATCCAGAAGACACTTGAGCATCTAACTAACATCGGCTAGGCTTAGGTCCCTAAGAGCCTATCTTCTGGACTCACATCAAGACGTGGCCAAAAGATTCGACTTGTCTTCCCATCGACTTAAACTAACCTAAACTTTTTCTCTAAAATAAAGAATTCTACTTCTCCCAAAAAGGCCACTAAATATGTTTTTGTTTAGATAAAAGTTTAGCAAAAACTTGAAACATCTTGTATCAAGAAAAATCAACTAATTAAAACACGAGCATTTTATGTATCTCAAGGACTAGGTCCTTGGATTATAACTGTATACAAGAGATTAACCCAGAAGGATGGGGAGCAAGCTCCTGTTAAACATCTTCTTCTTTACTTAGACGATACGTCTGTAGAACGGAAACGGAAAACAAAGATTATTCAGTATTTTTGGAAGAATTGAGCTGTACAGAAGAGTATTAAGGGGCGTTCGGTAGAGGAAGGCAGTCACGTAATACTTTTAAGGACTTACTACAAGTTACTTGTTGGATTTTTGACTTTCGCATTACAATTTCTTTCTTAGCCCCCTGAGCCTCTTCCTCTTGTAGCTGGTTTTAATTTCCCCCTTTTAGCTGAACATCCCTTCATCCCCTTTTAAAACAGCTTTAAATTATCTTCTATATAAATAGGATATATAAAATTAGACAAAGTAAAAAGGGCATAGAAATGGAATTAAAATTTGCTTGTAAGTTATAACTTTCAAAAGGAGTATTTGAGCTAAAAATGAATAAAATTTCTAAACAACTTGATAAATTTAAACGTTTTCTATAACTTTAAGGCCACGCGTAATATCTTGATCTAATTCTGATATCGAAAATATTAAGTAAACTAATTTCAGCTGTCAAAAAATGATATTAAAGTCTTTCGATTGTTTAAATTGCTAGCTTCATCTCATTGGCAGTTATGGAAATTTCTTGTTTTATGGCTTAAACTATGTGGTTATAGTGGTCTGATTCAGCTGGCTTTAACAAATGTGCTGCCTGCAACAATAAGAAACTTCACAACGAAAGTGTATTGAAATAACTCAAGAGCTAAAGAAATAGTTTATCTACGAACAGACAGACATGATGAAAGAAGGGTATAAAAAGTCGACTTAATTAAAACAATTTCTTTATGTATAAACAGATTTTAAGATCCAATTTCCGCACACACACACACACACACACACTCATCCACATGAGATTGGCAATCTCTCATCGATCATTCATCAATTTCATTTTCATTTCCAGTAACTGAATCAGTGCCACTTAATCGAATGACAGCCGTGTGATTGGCTAATTAAATTTCATCTGCTTGGGATCCAACAACAACAACAATAAAAACAACAACAACAACTTGTTGTCAGAATTGTAGGTAACGAATGCTAAGCACATAAATCGTCATTTACGAGAACACTTTTCTGACATAACAAATTGCAATTAAAGGACTTGTCGCCTTAGTTCTACAAGACTAAAGCTAAAGCTAAAGCTGCCATCAAACTTTTCTCGAGAAACTTTTTCCTGTGCGTGTGTGCGAGTGTGTGTGTGTGTGTGTGTGTGCCTCCCCTCAAAAGAAAAAAACAAAAAAAAAATATTCAATTAAAGCTGCTGGCCAACTTTGATGTGCGTAGAGGCGAGACCTTTAGAAACTGACGTATTTATTTCAATAGTGGCCCTGGTCCTGGCGCTGGTCCTGGTCCTGGTCCTGACTGGCCTGGCCTTGTAATTCAAGACAATTTCATTAATTACAATATAAGCAGTAACTTAGCTCCATCAATTGTCCAGAGAATAAGTCTTGTTCCAGCAATTGTATACAGGAAAATGTTGAGAAATATCATTAATATCCAAAGGTGGGGGGCATTTGGCTTTGATCCTTACTTAGGGACAACTCAGGGGCTACTAAGGGACTTTAATTTAGTGTGAAAATTGTTTAGATCAACAATGAAAACTTACGGATAGAAAGGTCCCTCTATTTAGAAAGTGGCGGGAGCATTTGGCTTTGATCCTTACTTAGGGACTACTCAGGGGCTACTAAGGGACTTTAATTTAGTGTAAAAATTGTTTAGATCCACAATGAAAACTTACGGTTGGGAATTAAGTTTCACTTTTCGCCTATTTGCAGTGAAGTTTATGGTTAAAAAAGAGTTTTCTGTTAACAGGTTATTACATTACTTTTTATGTTTACCTAATTTGGCGTTAATACTTTTTACGAAGAAGCAAAAAAAAAACTTATAAAAGTTTTGATTACTTATGTATGTATATATATTCTCAATATTATATAGAGTAAAACATCTGACTTGGTTTGGCTTTTGGTTGAAACTGAGCCGCTTTCCTTCTATATTGTTCGTTCCTTTGACCGACCAGAGACCAAGACAAGATTTCCCACTTAAAACTAACTCAAAAGAAAGAGTAATTTAAGACTAAACATAAATTGCTACAATAACTTTCGTGCCCATCGAGTTTTATAAAAATTGTATAAAGAACAGCCAACTTATACGCAAAACAGAAGCTAAGAGACGGAACCGGCCGCTGGGTGCGCTAAAGTGCTTAAATTTTATAGAAATCGTAGAAAAAAACAGCCAAGTTATACACAAATTAGAAGCTTAAAGGCAGAATTGGCCCTAAGAAGCGCTAAAAACGTATAAAGAAGAGCCAAGTTATATACAAAACAGAAGCTAAAAGGCAGCAATGGCCGTTGGGGGCGCTAAAGTGCTCGAGTGGTTGTTTGAAAAAGAAAATTGTCCTTTTAACTTTGATTCTGAAATAGTTAGTTAAAGTTTCAGTTCCATTTACTTATAACGAAAACAAAGTATTAACGATATATAGGTACTACTTCTTTAGGAAACTTCTCATTATTAAGTTTTAAGCCATGGCCAATGAGATATACTATTTGGCAACTGTTATGGGCGAGTCTCTACTACATATATAAAAAGTATAAAGAATTATGTCCCAGAAGACATTGCTTATTGAGATTCTAGTGCTAAGATATTGCTAGGAATTTTTGAATATAAATTTATTCTCTCTCTAAGGTCAAGATTTGATTACAACTCTTGCCCAATTAGCCAAAACGTGGCTTACATGTGACACTTTATGGCTTAAAAAAGTGTTCAGCTTAGGAAGTGGCAGATCTTAAACTAATCAGAGCCTAAAGCTCTAAAAGATTTATGCAAACCATAGTTAGTTAGTTAGTGTAACTAGTCAGTGGTAAGGTGTTATACTTTCCTTCCTTACCAAGTAGAACAGAGGGATTAACTGAAGCTCAGTTAAGTAAATTTTTCCCATTCTAGGGCTTGTGCTTAAAGTTTACTTCAAACAGTTCTCCAAGTTTAGTTAGCAAAGAAAGATTAGTTGGAAGAAGACTCTTTGGAGTCGGGAAACTTAACTAGTTACATATTTTTTAAATCATTTTCACTTGCAATGACCTACGATTTGGTCTTTTGTCTCTTAAACAATGACAGAAAGTTCTGTCTCTATATTTTTTCTATATTTTTTTAATAAGTTTTCTCAACACTTTTCTCTCTTTTCCTTACATCTTACTTTCTTAATCCCGTTTAATAGGTTCCTTCCCTTTAAAAAAGTTTTGTAATAATATTTTGGCTTAAAATATTTCAACTCTAACTAATGAAATAGTTGGTTTATATAGCAGGGCTTTTTAAACTTTTTTATATAGCGACCCCTTTAAGCTTAGGAAATTTTAAAGGACCCCCTTCTCCATATAATGAAATATGGGTATATTTCATTAAATCATTTACCAATCTTCACGAGGTGTAGAAACCAAAATGAACAGTGATTACGTTAAGCACAAATTATTTAAACTTTAGTTACGATTGCCATTTTGATATTTATTACATGGGAACCCCCATTTCTCTATAACTTTTAGTTTGGTAATCAAAGAACATCTTGAATCTGTTTAAAAAGCCCTGCTATATATTAAGAGTTCTTATAACAAAACTTTTACTTTATAGATTATTTATTATTTATTATTTATTATTTACTTATTTATTCCTAGAAATTTTTTGAAGCAGATACTTTTGTCTATCTATCTTTTAGATACTATCAAACTTGCATGGAATTTCATATTATTCTTTAAACTCATTTTAAAAAAAAACTTAGTTTCTAGAAGTTATAATTATGGCTGACTAAATAAAATATAAATTAATAAGAAGTTTTATGAATATTCAAATTTACTCTTTAAATACTGCAATTAGTTTTTAGATTACTTTTTAATTACTTTGTAAAGTTTTTGTTTTTTTGTTTTTTTGTTGTAAAATTTGTATTGCAATTTGAGGGAATATTTCCTTTGTTCGCCTTTAACTCTTTTTTTTTTTTTCCTTCAGCGAAGGGTTAATTCCTGCATTACTACCTGAGGGTAATTTTTGCATATATAATTATGTAGCTGGCATCCTGGTAGATGTTTCATGTGCTTCATGTGGAGGCGTGTGTGTGTGTGTGTGTGTGCGTGTGTGTGTGTGAAATGAAAGCTTCTACTTACCAAAAAGATGATTTATAAATGCTTATTTTAATGCGTTAAAAGCCGAGCGGAATTAAACTGGTTTTCAGATGGTGCACGTTTCTACACACACACACACACACACACACCGAAACACACACACACACACCAACACACATTCAAAGATACAGAGATCTGGCGTTGGATTCATTTATGCTCAATATGGTTTCTGGTCTTACTTAAAGCAAAAGGGCTTAATTATTGTAATTGGAGTTTGCTTGCACTCTCTCCTCACTCTTCCCTCTCTTCACCCCTCTCCCTCTCTCTTCTCTCCACGCTTGGCATAAATTATTTAAGCCAAAAAATAACACAAGTTTTTGGTAGAAATTTCAAGATGAATGCTAATTGTTGCGCTTGCCTAATGGACTTTGGTTCATATAAATCTTTTGGGCCAAGACAATTTGCACCTAAAACCAACCCCTAAATAACTGTACATATTTTCTATTTCCATTCCTAACTATCTTTGCTACCTTCGCTGGTGCTCGTGTCTGTGTGGTTTCATCCAATGGGCAAAAAATTCATTTGGGAGACATTCGTGAAAATTGCCAATTTTCGAGAAATCACAAACGTTTCTCTTTCTCTCTCTCTCTGTGTGTGTGTGTTTGTGTGTGTGTGTGTGTGAAGAAGGTAAATGTAAAAGAAAATAGGAAAAACCATTGAAAACCCAAGACAATCTTTTTATTTTCTTTTGTCCTCGCGTGAAGTTTCTTTTTTCGAGCATTTTTCACTTTTTGTATTTTTTCGGAAAAAAGGAAAATTGGCAGGGATTAGTAGACAGATTGGAAACCCATGCCATGGTCAGGCGACGACCTTTGACCTTGACCAAATGACAGCTGATAACAAATAAAAAAAAGAGTTTCACATACAATTTTCCATTTTTTGTTTGATTAGTTTTACTTTTATTTACGTAAAAAAGTTTATAGAAATCGCATTTTTTTTTTTGGAATATTTTTAATTATTTACACTTTAGCTTAAATCTCAATAAATTATTATCGATTCTGAATCGCTGTCTTTTGTTTTTTTTTTTTTGTTTTCTTTTTGAATTGTTTTTTGTATACATTTATAGTTTTAGTTTTTTGTTTTTTATATACATGGTATATATATATATATAGATCTAGATTTTGGTCTTACTTTATGTACAAAACTAAAGAAAAAAACTTAACTTAAATTTTCTTAATACAAAATACGCAACAGTAATTTTGGGGGGGGGGGGGGGGGGGCAAGGAACAAAGGATTAAAGATGCCCCAATCAAGGAAACCAAAATAGAAAATAAAAACAAAGTCTTTAAATATTAATTCGACTTGTCCGCCTGTCCGTCCGTCCAACCGTTATTAACGGCCAGCTCACACCTTTGCCCGGTTACGGACTTAACTTCCGCTTGACTGAGGGCGGGGGGTGGGGGGTTAAGACCAACGCTGTTCACTTGCTTTTGGCAGTGGCCTGGGCAGCGGCGCCGACTGCGGGGGGCGTAGATGTGGCCGTGGTGGTATGAGGCGTGGGCGGACGATTGCCATTGCTTGTGGCCGCCGTCTGTTGCCTTGGACTGGCCGCCCCTTGGCCCCCCTTGGCCCCAAGAGCCAAAGCAGGAGTGGCTGCTGCCGGATTTAACTTGCCGTTGGGCAACGGCGATGTCTTGGGACTGGTTGCCGCTGCCGTTGGATTGCTCAGACTGGGCAAGGTGACAGTCGGCAGCATGGGCATCACTGGCGGCGGTTTGTAATCATCGCCAGCACCGCTGCCATTACCATTGCTGGCCCCGGCGGCTGTCTTTAGCTTCTGCAGATAATCATTGAACACCTCGTTGCCGGCTCGCTGCATTCTGGACAGATGCTCCATGAAACAGGCCTGCTGATAGTTGTAAATGGCCGGCGTTAGTTGTCCGATTTGGGCGAAATTGTACAAGAGATTCGATTGATTGGCGGCCGCCACTTGGGCCGCTTGGGCGCGTATTAGATTCTCTTTGAGGAAGTTGCTCAAATCCAGTTGGCCAGCAGCGGCAGCAGCAGCACTCGAGGCAATGCTCAGTGGTGCCAGGCCGGGATGGGGCGTCATCAGTTTGTTCTGTGAAGGCGGCGGTGTGGCATTTTTGGTTGCCTTTTTGATATTGGTCGATGGTTTCTGATTTGGTGGACTCATCTTTTGGCCGGAGGCAGCTGCATTCACAGAATTGGGTGACTTTTTGCTGGGCTGCACTTTCGTTTTATTCACATTGTTGTTGTTGTTGTTGTTGTTGTTGTTGTTGGAGCTGGCTGTGCCCAGATTGAGCTGCTGATGATTGGAATTTGGTGACAATTTGTTAGCCAATTCCGGCAAAGCATTCTGTCGTGGTAATATGGGACGAAACTTTTTAGCCGCCGGATCTCCATTGGCCGACGACGCGGAGGAGGAGGAGGCACCTGTGGCAGCTGCCGCCTTTGGAGATTTATTCTCACTGGCTGTTGGTGAATGATTAGCGCTACGCTTCTCCGGACTTGGCGTCTTCTTATCCCCCTGCTGGCTGGGTGTCAGCACTGGCTTCATGGGAGTAGCCTTAGCATTGGAATTAGGTGAAGTTTTTGGTGGTGTAATGACTCTTGGTGGATTGGCCGGCGGCGGAAGTTGTGGCGGTGTCAAACGCGACATCAAATGCTGCGGCGATGGTATAGTCTTGGATGGCGGAGCTGGCGGCAATTTCATTACAGGAACCGCAGCCGTAGAGGATGCAGCCTGAATTGTAGGAGCCGGTGGCGATAAACGTTTCTGAGTCTCCACATTTGCTGAGCTGGGCGGTTGATCCGGCAATTTGACAATCTCAATGTAATTATTAACCGGACTCTTGTGCTTCGGATGAGCTCCATTGCTGGCCGACGAGGAGTCGCCATTATCCCGGGATATGGTTATCGATAGCGATGAGGGTATATTTATGTTGCAAGAGTTGAGCAACGATTTCACCTTGACCTGTTGCTTCTCCGGCGCATCCTCATTTGGGCTAGCACTGCGCGGATTATACGGACCATTGGCAGCCGGCGGAGTGCTACACTTGACCGGATTTGTATTCTGATCGGCTTTGGTCGGTGGCGTGGGGAAAAGACCAGCCGACAGATTGCCAACCACATTGCCAACCGCTCCGGAGGCAGTTGCTCCGGTTCCCAGTATATTTTGCAAATAGTTGTTAGCCTGCGTGGTTGACGGTTTTGGCGTATACTTGTAGGTGGGCATGGTGGGTATATTATAATTGGGCACATATTGTGGTGAGCTCGGTGAGTAAATTGGTGAATTTGGTGTATACATGGGTGTACGGCAGCCGGGTGGTGCCTCCTTGCCCTTGGATTTGCTGGCATTGAATAGAGCCAAATTTAAATAGTTATTCGATTTGTTTGATCCCGTAGAAGAGGTGGAGGTGGAGGAGGCGGAGGAAGAGGAGCAGGAGGAAGAGGAGCTGTTGCTGGAGCCTGAATTAGCATTATTAGTTGGCTTGGTTAATCCACCATTTGCCAAATGACGCCCTGGCGCTGGTGGTGGACCCATTTTGGTTTCCGTTTTAGGTCCATAGACATGCGGCTTGTTGCTTGTTGAGTTGTTATTAATGGACTTAATCTCAGTGCCCGCATCTTTAAGCAAACGATTGACATCGTTGGGTATATTGGCAAAGGGATTGGGACGTGCCGCCTTGGGTAGAATGGGCTGATAGCGTTTAGCAATTGGTGTACGATTGCCAGGAGCAGCCATTTGCATGCCCTGAAACAAGGGAGGCGGCACCGCAAATGAACCCACTGACTGTTGTTGCTGCTGCTGCTGCTGCTGCTGCTTGCGTGGAGCAATCATTGGTGGCTTCATGGGTGGCGGCATTAGTGGCTTATCCTCACCCTTGGCTGCGTTTGGGCTTCCCGGCAAACGTATCTTAAAGTCTTCACGTGGCAATGGAGGCGATAATTTAGGCTTTTTGGCTATAGCCTTAACCGGTTCCTTGCTCTTACGCTTGGATGAGGCAATGGATTTGGGTGGCATGGCGCTTGGTGGCTTCATTAGCAAACTATCATCCACACTGGCCTTGGCGGCTTTAGTTGGTGTGCTCACTATGCTTCTTTCTGGCGATTCCACCTTCACTTTAATCGGTGTGAGAGCAAAGGATTTCAAGAATGCCGATTTAGGATCCTCCGAGACGGCAACAGGCGTTGCTGGCGACAATCCTCCACTGGTTATGCGTGGACTCAGTGTGCTCACACCGTTGGGACTTAGAATTCTCTCAGTTCTTATGGTTAGCGGCGGCACTGTCAGCGGACTGGGACTCTTACGCTTGCGCTCCCCATTGGAGCAGCTGGAACTTGGTGAGGTCTTGGGACTACCATCCTTGTCCTTCTTGCTCTTGGAACGCGATTCCTTTTCTGGTTTCAGTGGCTTTACAATTTCCTTACGCTCCGGATCGGACATATTTATAATAGTCACACTATTCTGTTTGGATAAATCAATCTTTAATTTAATATTCGGCTCTTCCTTGGGTGAACTTGGCGGCGTTGGCGATGGCGGCGTCAGTGTGTTGGCCTTTGACGACAACTTTGAGGAGGATGAGGCAATGGATTGGGGTGTGTACTGTGTACGATTGATGACCAGCTTAAGCGGTTCGGTGGGCGATTGGGCCAATTGTTTGCTGGCAATGCGAAACTCTTCCTGTTTCTCTTGCTTAATACGTGGGGCGTTTGTCGTACAACTGACAGACATTGGGGTGGCTGTTGCAGGCTCAACTCCCGCCGCCCTCTGACCGGTTGGCGGCGGAGGGGTCGGCGGCGGCGGCGTGTGTGCTTTAATTGCTATTGCTGGTGGCGAAATCTCTCGCTTTTCCAGCTTTAATGGCAATACCCGCCGTATCGTTGGTGGTGGTGGTGGAGGCAATGCCGTTTGCGACTCATATACCCGGAAATAGAAACGCATGGGTGCATCCCTTTTCCATGTATATATATACGCAATATCCATAAGGGTATAGTAATCCAATAGCACAATTGTCTTCACCTTATACATAATGTCTATGCTGAAGCGTTGTGCATCAATTTCAAATTTATCGTATACAAATTTCTTTAAATGACTCACACGGCACATGGCCGGACACTGAAGATATCGAGGACGCAGTGTATCACCGAATTCCAAATCTGATTCAGCATTCAGTTCACTAAAAATAAAAAAAGAAGAAGAAGAAACAAAAAGACGTATTAGTTTCTCTCTTCTTCTTCTCTCTCTCTCGAGCTCTCTCTCTCTCTCTCTCGATCTCTAATCATTTTGAACTTACCCTAATTCGGCATATTCCAAGGATAGTGACATATCATCCGAGGGACTGAATATCAAATGCTCTGTATCATCGCCTCGCTGTTCGGGCGTGGCTAAGGCGGCCTCCTGTGGACGATCCTTGTAGAAGGCTCTTTTACGCATCAATTCCCGCTCATAGAGACCCGGCACTAACTTATAGACAATTGCCTGAAGCGTGGTGTCCGATCTGCAAGTAACAAAAAAAAAGGACATAATCAGTGAAATGGAAAAGACATAGACAGACAGAGAGAGAGAGAGAGAGATAGAGAGAGGAAGAGAGAAGCGGGAAAAGTCACAGAGACTTGGCGCGGAAATGTACGCAAGGCAATCAACATCATCATCATCATTTCTGGATACAAAGAACTCTCCTAACAACAACGGATACACACGAAAAAGGGAAAAAGGGACAAAGAAACAGCCAGCAAATTAGACGGCAGATGCAATTTTTCTATTACTTCAATGGCACGCAACACACACACACACACACAGACACACACACACACACAGACAAGAAGAAGGAAGAAAGGCAACGCTTCAACAGGCGTCGTCGTTGTCGTCGTCGTCCAAGGAAACTATTGCATGGCATGCGCTACTGGTTAAGGCGACGATGGTGTTGGTGATGTGGTTGGATGGCTACGGTTGCTGGTGGTGGTGGTGGTGGTGGCGCACAGGAACTTGGCATTAAGTCGGCGCTCACTTAAATCATACCCAAAAGAAGACTCAAGACTCAAGACCCAAGACCAAAGACCGTCAAGGTTGTAAAAAAAAGAAGGAAAACCATTGTAGTAAGAGGAGAGGAGAGAAGAGGAGAGAAGAGAAGAGTAGAGAAGAGTGCCAGCCAGGAGGGGTGGAGTGTATATCATTTACATTGGCACAAGGCATAGGAATTTCTAGGTAGAAATTTTGGTTCCTTTTTTAATTTTTTCAATGCTCACTTATGTATGTATGTGTGTGTGATGTGTGTGTGTGTGTGTGTGTGTGTGTGTGCTTGTGTGTGTGCGTGTCTAGATACTGTGATAAGCCGCATTGGTATTAAAAAAATTCCTGAACTGTGTTAATGATTAAATTGTGTTGGAATACCCCCATTCCACTTACAAAAATTACACTTTACAATACTAGATTAAGTATTTTAAGTGACATGAAGTTTGGTCACACTGAAGATTATCTTTTACTTTTTCTGCAAATATAGAAACGTGGTTGCTGATGTTGCCAAAACTTAAGTTCAAGTGTTTAATATACATAAATGAAGATCTATAAACATATAAAAGCGGTGTTTCTTTTGTGTTAACTAATAGATCAGTTCTTCAACAAATTGCTTCAAAAGACGAGAGGGCAAAAATAAAAGGGGAAAAAAAAGGTAAAAAGTGGAATCATGAAATTCCAAAATAGTTGGCCAAGAGGGTTGTTGTTGTTGTTGTGACATTTCGTGGGTCCAAAGGACTTGCCACTGAGATCCATGCGAGATCTTAATTTTTTCCTACAAACAAGAAAAAGAAGAACTTTTGGTAACATGGTTTAGCTTTTTCTAACATTTTTAGTTGTTGTTTCTTTTAAGAACTTTTATGTGAAGTTTGTTTCATCTGCAGAAATCGACGATACGCTCATTCTCTCTCTTTCTCTCTCTCTCTCTCTCTCTCTCTCTCTCTCTCTCTCTCTCTCTCTCTCTTTCTCTCTGTCACTCAATTCAACAAACGCCCGCCCCTTCTAGTCCTAGCACTTTTCAGCTGTCCCATGGTGTCTTAGTCTTCATTGCCGTCGGCAACATTGAAATGTTGCTGCCGTTGCTGTTGCCGTTGCTGTTGCTGCTAAGGACCCGCCCGTTAATTATCTTGCCGCTTTTCGATTTGTTTTCTTGGAAATGCGTGCAACTTCGTTTTTCGGCCGTCTTTGTTTTCTTTGCAGTTTATCAGTTGATTTGGTGGCCGCTTTTGTTCGTTCTTTGGTTTGGGCCATAAAAACATGGCCGAAATGAATTGTATAATTTCTGTTTTATTGCAAGCTTGTTTTTTTTTTTGTTTTTCTTTTTTGTTCATGTTTACCTTTTTGGCAAAAAAAAACAAAAAAAACTGGCTTTTCTTTTGTTTTTCTTTCGTCCCGTTTCATTTTACTTCTTTTTGTGGGTTAAACAATAAACTTTTGCAATAAATTTAATTGGAGACTTGAGACTGGTTTTTTTTTTTGGAAGGGCGGAGGTGGGGTGGTGGGGTGTGTCTACTAAAAATTCATGGCAATGGCAAAAACTTGGCTCTACCACGTACAAAAGACACTTGTTTGTAGTTTACTGCCCCATCACCAGACGGATTCAGATTCAGATTCAGACCGAAACCTAGAGCCAAAAAACCACTTCACACCATTTGGCCAAAGCCAAAAGGTTCATCCATACACACACACACACACACATACACACACACACACACAGACACACATACACCTGACTAGCCGGAGTTCCTCATTCCACTTCCCGGCCCCCGCGACCTTCGCTAGTTCTCACCATTCTCTTTCCGCCTATCCCTTAGAATTTGTATTCATTATCTTTTTGATTGTGTGAGCAGTTCGTGTGCGTGTGTGTGTGTGTGTGTGCAGAGAGATTACAACCTACAACGAAGCAGCATCAGCATCATCAACGGCATTTCCATCCGATTTGTCTATCGAAGCAACAGCGAGCGAAATGATTTCAACTTTGATGTGGGTGTGGATGTGGGGGTCTGAGTCTCTGAGTCGCTTTTCTATACAGATTCCTATTAAAGTTGTATAGCTTAAATGGAAACGTGTTTTTCATTACGCAGCACCCTAAAACCCAAACAAACCGAAACGTGACAGAGAGAGAGAGAGAGAGAGAGAGAGAGAGAGAGAGAGTTAACCGCACACCCAAGACAAAGTTTTTGAAGATAGTAGCAAAAAGTTCAGAGCACTAACTAAAGGTAGTGTAGGTGGTTAGATTTGAAGGCGCATAACCCAACTTCTTTGGCGTTTTCGTTTTCATTTTGACCACAATCAGCACACATGGAAAACTTATGCGTTTCCCTAGAGTATAACAATAACCAATTTATCAAAGAGTTTACTATATTGCCAAAGTTTGAAATCAAGAATGACTTGATTTTATGTATGTATGTACCCCTTGTCAAAAGTCAAAAATATATTAAGCATAGGGGACGTTAATGTAAAAAAAACACTAGTTTCGGTTAAAGGCAGAAAATGCCAAATGTGCTTATTCTTGTTGGTATTTACACAATACAAACACCAAGTAACTGAAAATAACTGTTTTTCTCTTTGTTTTTAGAGTAAGCAAAAATGAGCCTGAATAACCGTTTAAATTTTTATCGTTTAATGTGTTAAAAAACCTTGTTTATGTTGTTAAAAATGCCTTATGGAGATTTTCTATGTTTATCGACTAAGTAAGTCTGAACAACCGTTATAATTTATAACGGTTAATGGCCTAAAAAACTCATGTATTGCATAAAAAGTGATGTGAATGCCTTGTGGAAGGTATTTTTTTTTATGTCTTGAATAACCGTTTGGCTCAATTACGGTTAAAGGCACCAAAACAGTTATCATTTCCGATAAAAAGTTGCTTGTTAGTTTGTTTTCAGAGTGGATAGAAAAAAGTTGGATTAACCGTTTGCTTTATTATGGTTACAAACTAAAAGGAGCCTTTTTTGTTAAATTATTGCCAACTAAAGCTCTAAAGAACATTTCGCTTCACACAAATATTACCTAGAATCGGTTTAAATGTACATTAACTCAACATATAACGGCAAAACGTTTTCGGTTAAGGCGCACATCAAAATGTGCTGCGTCATGTGAACACTTTAAGAACATTTGTGCCGTAAAATAAATATGTTGTTAAACCTTTTGAAGCTTTTTGCCCAATGTCCTAAAAAAAAAACAAATTATTTGCATAAAATCTTTATCTTCAGGGTTTCCATTTCATGGGCCCTTAAGTGGCCAAAGACAAATATCTGCATATATCCTTTGGAATGGCATCTAATCGCACATGTCAATGGCAGACAACATAACTGTGTGTGTTCTGTGTGTGTGTGTGTGTGTGTGTGTGTGTGTTTCTAACTGTCCATCGATGCTCCTGTTCTGTCTCGCTCTCTATCTAACTATCTCTTTGTCTCTATCAACAGAATCTCTCCATTCATATCTGCCATCTGAAGGACATACTTCTGATTCGGCTTGGCAATTGTACTTACTTGATATTCGGTTTGGCATTGTTGATAACCATCTCACAGCGTGGACAATAGCGTTCCTTTCGCAGGTGATTAATGAGGCAACTGTGACAGACTAAAAGAAAATAAGAGAGAACAAAGGTAAGTTTCGTGCATAAAACAGAGTAAGAGAAAGAGAGAGAGAGAGAGAAAAAGACTTTTAAAGTCCATATCCATATATGGAATTGATAGGCGAATTATAACGAAATAAATTGCACACTGATTTTTTACTCCAATTGAAATGATTCAAATTTATGTAAAACCTGCCGCCACTCCAACGGGCATTCCCAAGAGCAGTCACAGTCAGACTGAACCCTCGCCCAGCTAGCCACCCACTCACCCATCCAGGAGAAAAACCTTCATCGAAGTCACAAAAAAAAAAAAAAAGAAACACAAAATCCAGCAGCCCCATGAAAAAAAAATTGTTTTGACTTTAATGTCAATGCCAGTATCTGTCTGCCTGGTGCTTCGTGCTTCGTGTCCTGCACGCTACAACTGTCACCCAGCCGCCGAGTGATGCTGAATAGCTGTAGCTGAGGGGGGAGAAGTGAGTGGAGATGGGAACCAGAGCGCAGACTTTCAGAGCCTGTTACGCTTGTCTCCCAGCTCAGTTTGGTTGGTTTTTTTTTTCGGGTGGAAAAGTAAAAATGGAAAAATCATAGCAACGAAATTTCTATACCCTTTCTATTAAAAACCTCAGCTTGGGCATAGAAGAAAAAGCTTTGTTACTTTGGTTCGAGCTTTATTAAAAGATCAACTTGAGAGACTTATTAAATGAAACGCTTTAAAAAAGTTAGTTTATAATTATTTGAATGGCATTTCTAATGTCATTTTTGGCAAATAATAGTGTTGATCCATAAAGAAAAAGAATACAAAAAATTAATTTTCTATGTGATTAGTTAGAAAATCGATGTATTATAAAAAGTACATAAATTTGAAAAGTTTCGGGGGTAAAACTTGTAAAATATGACACAAAATGTGCTGTCTCACAACTCCCAAATATGGAAAAATGACTTTCACTTTACTCTAAATGACATAGAATCCAAGTTTTGATCAGTTATCAATAAAATTATACCTTTTGAAGGTAAAACAACTGAAATATGATAGAATATGTGCTGTCTCACAACTCCCAAATAAGACAAAAATGACTTTCGTTAGGAAGTTAGTTCCTCTAAGTGATGAAAAATCTTAATAATAATCAGTTTTTATTGAAATTGTAAGTTTTCAAGGTAAAACAACTTAAATATGGCAGAATATGTGCTGTCTCACAACTCCCAAATAAAACAAAAATGACTTTCGTTAGGAAGTTAGTTCCTCAAAGTGATGAAAAATCTTAATAATAAACTATTTTTATTGAAATTGTTAGTTTTCAAGGTAAAACAATTGAAATATGACAGAAAATGTGATATCTCACAACTCCCAAATAAAAAAAAAATGACTTTCGTTAGAAAGTTAGTTTCTCTAAGTGATGAAAAATCTTAATAACAATTTGTTTTTATTGAAATTGTAAGTTTTAAAAGTAAAACAATTGAAATATGACAGAAAATGTGCTGTCTCACAACTCCCAAATTTTGAAAAATGTCAAAATTTACTCTCAAAGTTACTTTGAAACTTCTGACTAAGTCGTTAATAGCCTTTTTGGAAGAGCATAAAAGCAAAGCAGTGTCGTAGTAGCTTTATATGTTGTTTTGGGGTGCAAAAGGAAAAAACAAAAAAAAAAAAAGCAGGAGAAAATTTGTTGTTACTCTGCTGTCCGCCGCCGACTAATGGCCTCGAGTGCGCTCAGCAGCTACAAAATTACAGCACACTGTGCCCGAAACTCAGGATTATAGAGTAGCCACGGACTAAACTTGAAGCAGAGAGTAAAGCTGGCAGCAGGCAGCTGTTGCTGCCAACTAAATGGACAGCAAAGGCAACCTAGACCTGACCATTCATATGTATGCATGTATTTCGGTTTCAGGTTCCGAGTTTGACAGTTAGATGGCACTCCCGGGTGCTCTTCTCTTCTGTCTGGTGGACCAAAAGATTTAAATGAACCGAATCCAAAGTGTATCTATTGCCCATTATCAACACGTTGGTTGGCCATTTTGGCCAATACCATTTGAAAGGGAGGCCAGCAGCAAAATGGGCGGACGTACATACATTATTAATGGACAAATTGCAATGAGTTTTGATGTTCGATGTCCGCGGTGAGGGGGCAGTGGTCAGCGCCCTCTTTCCTGCTGTGATAAAGGTTGGACGGACAGACGACAGAATCTGTAATTTTGATTGTGTTTTGTCCATTTGGAAAATTGCCCTTGATAGTTGGAAACGATAATCCCAAAAGTATGTCATATGATTTGTGTGCTGACTGAAAGATCATTATGAGATCATTTTTGAAACTAAGTACTTGCTGCCTAAACAACGCCCTTGGCCACCCTTTATCCCTGACTGACTGGCTGACTGGCTGATATTAAGAAAGAAAATGCACATTAATGTGCCCACAAACTTATCGTCAGGCAACATCTGCGTGTCGTCTGTGAATCTCTTACTCACCCCTCCTCCCTTTCCGCCAAAGGCGCACATAACTCATCGACCCGAGCAAAAGCAGGCTAGACAGGCCTAGCCAAGTAGAGAGACAGGCCGTGGCACTGTGTGTTGAGTGGCAATAGAGAGTGTGGCAAGCAGTACCAGAAAGTTGCCAAGTTGGCATTCTAATTAGGGCAAGCAGCAGTAATAGATGGCAAACTAAATACATTCAAAATGGAAATGGAGATAGAGACACACACAGAGAGAGAGAAAGAAAGAGAGAGAGAGAGTCACTAACAAATTACATTTGATCTCATAGAGTTAGTACCAGAAAGATTGTTGATTTTATCAACATGAACTCGTTATTCTCACGTGAAGGTACTGTACGAACTTTAAGTTAGAGGTGGAAAACTATCGATAGTAGAAAAAGTCGATAGTCGATAGTCTCGATAGAGCCTTAAAAATATTCCTTATTTTTGTACCTTTTAAAATTATTGAGAAAACAATTAAAACAATTTTTTAATTCGATTTTCTATGTCATATAAAAGTATTATTTTTTTGACTATCGACTGTTTCTATCATCGATCTGATTTACTTTGAAATGAAAGCTAAGTACAGGCTGCTTGTCTTTGATGAAGGTTCCTAAGGGTTCCAAGTGAGTTTGCAAATCAAAGACTTCATTTTTCGTTAGAAGTAACAAAAAGAAGTTGGAAACCTTCTTTAAACCTTACTCGGCAGTAATTACTTTTTAAAACGTTACTTTCAAGAGAGTTTGCAGTTCAAAAACAAGTTGAAAACCTTTCAAAAACTATGAACTTTAATATTTGCAAAGTTTTCTTTGGATTTTAACGACAAAGATGATTTCGAAATACGCTAACAACAAGGATTCATGTGATTGACTGTAATTTAAAGACTTTTGCTTGGAACTTCCAATTCTTTTTTTTTTTGCATTAAAGATTTGTGTTTTTTTTTTTTTTTTTTAAGCTAGCAAAAATACTTACATGAGTGAAGGCATTCGACAATTGTTGTGGCATTGATCAGATAGCCCTGACACAAGTGACAGATTATGTGAGGATTAACCGCTGTTAATAATACAGGGTGCGGTGTGGTCATAGTTGTTGTTGCTGTTGTTGCTGCCGATGATGATGCCGAGGAGGAAGTCTCTTCGGCCTCTGCTTCTGCCTCTGCCTCTGTCTCGGGTTCTGTATGATTGACAGAGGAGATCTCCTCATCAGCTGAGGCGCCACCATCAGAGATTGCTGATGACGACGACGACGACGATGATGATGATGATGATGATGATGAAGACGAAGATGCGGAAGATGTGTTGGTGTTGGTTGTTGCAACAGACGATTCTGCAGCAGCAACATTAGCATTAGCAATTGTTGTTGCCGGAGGTGTTGATTCCTTTTTTATGTGATTCACTTTGGCGTTTACAACGGATTTCGTTGCTGTTGTTGTTGTTGTATTTTCACTTTTTATTGCAATTTCATCAACACTTGGCGTCTTCATAGTGGATGTTGCTGTTGTTGTTGTTGTTATTTTATCAACTTTGCGAGACAAAGAGAGCTTTTTGCTGTTGCTGTTGCTATTTGCATTGCTGACAATGCTTTTCGCTGCCTTTGAGTTGGCATTTGTAGTTGCTGTTGCCGTTGTTGTTGCTGTTGCTGTTGTTGTTGCTGTTGCTGCTTTCGCCAACGTTGACAACTGCGTCACTGCTGGCTTTTGTTGTGTATGCGCCATTGTTGTTGCTGTTGCTGTTGCTGTTGCTGGCGTTGTTGTTGTTGCTGTTGTTGATGATGTTGCTGCTGCTGCTTTCGACTCTGGCGTCATCATAATAAAATAATACTCGCTGCTAAAACTACTACGGGCTTTGTTTTCTGCAAAAAAAAAATAAAGTAGAAAAAACAGAATAAACAATTTGAAACTAAATTTATAAAACTTTTACCCAATGTATAAAACGAATTTAAATGAAACCATTGTTTGTTGTCTACAAATACAAAAAAAAAAAAAAAACATATTCACAGCTGGCAAAAAAAATAAACAAAACATTTCACCAACCGCTTCTCCTCTAATCTTTCCACTAAACTTTTTACAGTGTTGACAAATGTTTCAAATTACAGCAAATACTAAATATATTTAGAGGGTTTAATAAAGAATTTATTGAGGGATCAAATTACTTTCCATATATAAACGTTTAAAAGAGGGACACATAAGGCAAATACTTGGCTAGATTATTAGAACACTTTTAAAGTGGAATTATTTTGTTTTATTTTGAAAAGAGTGTTGTATAATTTAAATAAAAGTTGGTTTAGATTTAATTGAAATCGTGAATCAAGCTTGTTAATTATAATGGAAAACTCAATAACAACTCCTGAATTTATTTTGTTTAGAGTAACTTTCTCACAACTCTCGAATCTATGGGGCGGATTAACCCTCAACGGGGCCCTAGGCAACCATCAATTTGGGGGCCCTTTTTTTACGTCCGTTCGCTTCTTTTTTCGATTAAAAAATATAAACTGATATCTTTCATAAACATTTTATTGTCACAATAAAATTACTATCTTCATTTTAAACATGTCGTTTTCTACATTTGTTTTCGTCAAATTCTTTAATTTTATCATCAATATCGATTTTGTTCAATAAATTTGACTCAATGC
This sequence comes from Drosophila nebulosa, assembly GCA_024703675.1. Taxonomy (NCBI): domain Eukaryota; kingdom Metazoa; phylum Arthropoda; class Insecta; order Diptera; family Drosophilidae; genus Drosophila; species Drosophila nebulosa. The sequence continues at coordinate 5,030,020 of CM045725.1, read as the reverse complement.
AACATCTTCTTGCCAGGCGTGTTCCTACTGTATTTCGTATTTTTTTAAATTATTTTCAGTTCTGATTATATTTTTTTCTTTCACTTTCTAGACTTTTATGTTTGTAAGAAAATTTTAGAAGACTTTTTCATTTTTTGGGGGCCTCCTAAAATCGGGGAACTGCCTATTCTGCCTACTTGTTAATCCGGCCCTGATTGAGTAACTGTCTGCCAAATCTAACTCACTTTTAATTACTGTCTCTTAAATCTTTTTTGTCTTTGCACTTTTTTCTTACTAATTATGAAATAGTTGTTAAACTTTTTAGATATTATTTTCAATTTATTTCTTATTCTTCTTATTTCTTCTATACTTAAATCTATCTTGTTCGGTCTGACTGTCGGCCAAATCTTTACTATTTAAACTTTTCTCTTCTTACTTTTTACTTCTACTTCTACTCTTTTATGTAATTCTTTTACTAGTTTCTTGTATTTTCCTTTTTAAGTTTTTTTTTAACAACTTTTCTACTACTTATATAGATTTTTTAGAAATATCTTTATGCATTTTATTAAACTGAACGTTCGTATTAAACCATTGTAAAAAGGGCCACAAATGGTTAAGATAAAAAAACGTGCTCTGAATCTTACTCCGGTAGTATTTCCTTGCCCAGGGGCCCAATAAATGGCATACAAATTTACTCTCAATAAACTTAACAAACATTAAAAAATTTAAATTTTTTTTTGTTTTTTTTTTTAGTCTAAAATTAAGCTATGCCAATTGTTTCTATAATTTTTAAGCAACTTTTATTATAACTATTGATTGAAATATGTTTAATGGGGGGGGAAGGAGAAGAAATGGAACAATGTGCATACATTTTGTAATCTATTATATGCAATCAGTCGATAGATGCGGGACGCAACAACAAATGATGGCGGGAAAGGGTATGGGAAAGGGAAGGAGTGGAGTGGAGTGGAGTGGGGGGGGATGTCAATAATGGGATGTTTGCAATGCATAGTTGCCTAGGGAATGCTTATAGACTCTCTCTCTCCCTCTCTCTCTCTGTCTCTTTTTACTTCCATTCACAAATATTGAAATGCACGGCACTCCGGGGAGCATTGAGCATTGACCAAGGGTAAAAGGGGTATGCATAGGTGAGGGCGTTAAGGATAAGGGATGGTGGGGATAAACGTGGAATGGTAGATAAATTACAAATGGAATATATATGTACATACATACATACATAGGTGGATATTTTTCAAACAAATTTCAAGTTGTTTTTGCATCAACGCGTTAAAAAAGAAAAGTTTTTCACCCAAAAACTTTTCAGCCAACACAACAGAACGTGAATTCCATTAGAGAAATATGAATGAATATGACAAGTAGACTGTGTGAGAGAAAGAGAGAGAGAGAGAGAGAGAGACCGAGTGCAAAAGGAAGTGGAAGGACCTTTTTTGCCTGGCTTTAAACTCATTTTACATAAAATTTAAGTGCTGGACAAAAAGCGAACAAAGTTTCCCTTAACCCTTTTCCCATCAAAAACAGAGAGAACAGAATTGAATGAGAAGGGGAGAGGAGGACAGAAGGCAACAAGAGGAACCGGAGCAACGAATGAGTCCTCGCGCGCGCAAAATACAAAAAAGTAAAAACAAAAAAACTGTGTGAGTGCCAACATGAAAAGGATAATAAAAAGCAGCGGAATTTCGTTCTCTACCCCCCTCCCTCCCTCCCCACCATCCCTCTGTGTTACCATTGTGCGAGTGTGAGAGAGTGTAATTGCGTGGGGGATGGGATGAAAGTAGAGGTAAAGGTACGGTTAGTTTAAGAGATCACATACCGAACGAAATTCGGAGAATGCACGGAAACCGAGAGACCGAGACCGAGCCCGAGACCGAGACTGAGACCCGAGGCTTAGGCTGAGCCAGCAGCAGCGGCTTTATCTCCTGTTTCACACACACACACCCATACATACATACATACAGCGGCTTTCATTCAGTAAAGTCGGTGTATGTGTGTGTGTGTGTGTGTGTGTTTGTATGCGAAGCAAGCAACAAAATAAAAAAAAAAAAAAACGAAAAAAAGAAAAAAATCTTTGTGGCTTGGGGAGGGCTTTGTGCCCAATCGAAATTTGAAGCGCGTGGCAAAGGCACAAGAAGTAACGTGAAGTAAGAGCGGTGTGGGGAGGAAAGGAGAGAGAGAGAGAGAGTTTATATGAATTTTGGGTAGTTGGAGCAACAGCTGTGTATGACAGCATCCCCGAGCCGGCATTAAAATGATTTTTCTTACCTTTTTGTATTAGTTGTTGTTGTTTTTGTTGTTGTTTTTAAAGTGTATTCTAGATGCTAATCCAGCCAATTATTCGGCCTTGCTATGCTGCTTATAAGGTGGTAATCCAAATTGCTGTCGAAACAACAGCCGACAAGTAATCCAAGCTTAATGATCATTATCTTTATATAATTATTTTATGTAGGTATATGTATGTATGTATCGAGAGCGCACACTTTCACAATTCTTCGCAGCTTTAATATAAAAATTTTCAACACAATTTTCTTCAAGCTAGCTTCTTTCTTTCTTTCTTTTACTTTTTCTCTTTGATTATTTATTTTTTTTTTTTTTTTTGCTTTCTTCAGCTGTTTGCTCTACGTTTCATTTCTTCTTCTTCTTGTTCACTTCACCACACTCCACTCTATTTCCCAACTCTCTTACACACATATATACATATACACGTATTATATATACACACACACACACACACATCCAAACTTGACTGTGCTGCTCTCGCCCGTTGCGGCTGGCACTTTTTGGTTATTTGCTTTTGCTTTCAACCTTTATTGTGTATTACGCTTTGCACTTTATATTCTGCTGCGCTTGTACATAAGGCAAGCTGCTGCTGTTGCTGTTGGTGCTGCTGCTGCTTCTGCTTCTGCCTCTGCTTGCTGCCGCTGCTATGTTTCGCTGCTGCGGCATTTGTCACACGAGACCGAGACACAAAGGAAATTTCTAGCTTGCTTTTAGTTATTTTAGTTAGAGTTGCTGAGTTTTTTATTTTTTACTTATGTTTATAGTAAAGAACTTTTATATATTATTTATTAATTTTTTTAATTAGTTATGTCTTTTAAATAAACACTTATGTATTCGTGTTTCAGTTGTATACACTCATTGGATGAATTAACCGTAATCCGTAATTGGATCCGCGCACAACCGCTCGCTTCAACGTTTCAAACAAGATTGACGTTCGAACCTCCCGCTCTATCGAACACCACTTCTTATTCTCTTTCTCTTTCGCTCCAATATAACTTTATAGGTAACAGAATGTCTTGCTGTTAACTAACAGATCGACTGTAACTGCTGGGTCGCTGCCGCTGCTGCCAATGCGCGTTTATGTTATATACGAGGCGAACACACACATACACATAGACAATTTAACGCAGGCAACCAACTGCCTGCCCCTGCCGATACTTTACGTTTTCCTTTTTCACTCGCTGCCAACGTGCTATCTCGCTCGCTCTGGCCTCTCACTGGACGATTTAGGGTGCTCTCTTTCGCTTGGCGTTGGTCTCTCGCGTTCGCTCGCGTGGGGCGTTTTTTTTTTTTGTATATGCCGCTGCGTTGTTGTTGTTGTTCGCTTTTGGTAAACTCGTCGTATCTTTTAGCTATCACAACAAACGTCCGCAAAACGAACCGTTCCCGTTGAATGTGTATTTCATACTAAAAGATACAGATACTTTTGGTCTCTCTCTCTCGGTGTTTGGCGTCGTCGTCGTTTTCGTCGTTTTCATTGTCGTCGTCGTTGTTTTTGTTGTTGCTGCCGAGTTTTGCCGTTGCCTTTTGGCTCATTTGCTTTGCGTGATGTTTCTTTGCTCGTTGTTTTCTGTTGTTGCTTTTCGAGTGTGGGTACATTTGTATATAACATGAAAGAAGAAGAAAGGGCTGATATGGCTTAGCGAACGTTGCGAGTGTGTGTGTGTGTGTGTGTGTATGTGTGTTTTTTTCTATATACACAATTCTACAGTATATTATATACTGTATTCCTACATAATTGAGTTGCCTGCAACTGCGAGTGCAGTTAGCTAGCCTTTTGAGTACTTTTTGTGTATGTGTGTGTTCGTAATGTAACACGTTCCATATATAGCGAGTCTATATACATAATCCCATATATAAACAGAGCTTATTTTACATACATATGTACATACCTGAATAATTCTATCTACCTAAATAGCTACCGCAATTGGCTATGCTTTCATTACGCTTCAAAGAAATCAATTCGCAGTTTCCGTGCACAGAAATTGCATATTAGCACGTAGGCGTGCTATAAGCAAGTACACACACACTCACACACACACACACACACACAGTAATCAGTAATAGCAATTGTTTATTTTTCTTTCATAAATAAACACTATCATCAGAGAAGCTCCACAGCTCTCCAATCAGCTTGACTTGTGCCGTTATTCTTGAGACGATTACACATATCCATACAAAACTCTTGATTACGTAAGGACCGGGATCTACATACATACATACATAACTTTTGTTTATTTGCCAGTTTCTCCACAAAGTTGGGTTATGGCGAATTTACTATGCAATGCAAAATGCAATGAAAGAATGCAAAAGAACAGTTAGCTGCATGTAGCACTGCCTAATGACATAACAAGATAACAGAAAATGTTAGAAGAATAATCAGATAAACTAATTATTTTGTGAAATTCTATAATAAGCAAAATGAGTCTTGGTTTTATTTTTTGTAATGATTCATTGCATTGGCAAATCTTTTGTAGACGATAAAACAGAAGTCGAAAGAAAATAAAAATATGTGGAAATTGAAAATAATCGAAGAACATATGTAGAACTCCATTTTAAAGTTGACTTTTTGGAAGAAATTTCCTGTATGAGATGAACTAAATCTTTAACTAAGTCAATATTATGTTGCTTAAAGATCTAAAAAGTCTATTTATCTCACAATTGTTTATAGAAAAACTAAAAAAAAAAAACACAAACTGTTGGTTTTGACATAATCAAAGAGTTTAAACAGCACAAAGTATCATAACATAATAATTATTAAATATTCTAAAATAGACAAAAGTCACATATCAAAATTACTAATAAAATTGCTAAAATAAGTCCAAAAATTATGCTTCTTAAGACCATATAAAACTCAATAAGAGGATGTTTTCAATATAATTTAAAGTAAAATAGTTAGTTTGGAAATTGATTAAAAACAACTTCATAAGCTAAAGCTAAAGAGTTTAAAGATTACAGGAAAAGGACTTAAATTCATTAATGAAACTACAAAAATCTTTTAAATTTTCAAAGTTTGAACAAATGTTGATCAAATCTCACCTTACTTCAAGTGCATTTTTATCTTAAGTTCAGATTTTATAACAACTTAACAAACTCTTTAAGTTTGTCTTAGCCAAAAATATATAATATCATGTTAAAATTGATTTCAGTTAATTTAAAAGTAGCCTAAGATTGACTAAGAGTTTAGGATTAGTTTATAATTGCAATAATTATTATTAAATGATTACAAATGAAAATTTTGAATGAGGAAAATTCGCCTTCGAGACATCATTTTGAAGCAAAATTGCGTAATTTATTGATTTCAAATGTTCAAATTTCATTTTAACTAAATTTAGTCCAAGAAATAATTCCATCAATCATTTGTTTAATTTAGTTAGCCCAAATTAGAAGTCAATTATAGTAGAGATTATGTTCCTACAACATTTTTGTGGATAATGAAATATTCTGGAGAATTCTATGAGAGTTTCGTGGCAGTGAAATGCTTTTTCAGTCACAAACTCAGTTAGAAACTTCTGACGATAATGGGTTGGCGGCACTTGTTGGCCAAGTTTCCAAGTTTTTACGACTCCCGCCATGTGAATAGATGCATTTTCCTGTTGCAATATTCATTCAAGACTTTCTAGATATAATTTAGAATGCATTTGTTTACCATGACTTCTTGGCTTTGTGCTTCTTTCTGCTTTTTTTATGGCTTGGACTTAATGATTGTGTCGAGAAGGATTTTCTATATTAACTTTTGTACTTATTTCACCTGATTCATAGCCAAAAAGAGGTCTACTTAAGACTGTCCATTAATCAGGGAAAAGAAAAGACAATTTCCAAGTGTCAATAAACTTTGAAAAAAAAAACCCTGGAATTTGTGGGAACCCGGCGCCTCGCCTAGACCTCAGACGTATGTATTAATCGTTGTATATATGTACTAATTACTGATTCCCATTTACCACCAAGAGACACAGTGAGCATTCCCTCTGAGCGGCGATGAGTGGTCGCCATTTTAAAAGAGTTTTCTGTCTGAATTGTCGGTTGATTGAGCTCATCCTGTCCGGATGATGACGATGATTAGGCACACTCAGCTTCAGCCTCAGCACATGGCATGAAAGTATGTACAAATATAGATAGATAGAAAGATAGATAGATAGATAAATAGTTAGTTGAATGGATGGTTACATTTGTGGCTGCTGGGACAAGTCGTAAATTATTGATTGGCTTTAATGCTGGCCGATAGATTGCCTCAACTGGTTTTAACAGCTTAATTGAGACCCCATGAAGCAATAAATGCGATAAAGCGCCAGATCCAGAGCGGGCACGACGACGACGACCAAGAGAAAGAGAAACTAATAATGTGCCCCCACAACGATGATGACGCCAAGTTATATAGCAATATATGTAGAGAGATGCCCCAAAGGCGATGTCCGATGCCCGATGCCGTTGCCCATTCAAGCATCATCATCAGCAGCAGCAGCAGCAGCAGCAGAAGCATCTGCAACAGGCAAAAAGCAACTCCAGTAGCAACGTCCAAGTGAATGGGGCATTTAAGTTTAATTTGTGTGTCGCTGCCGACGTCAACGTCGTCGTCGTCGTCGTCGTCGTTGAGTATGTATGTGTTTTATTTTTTTTTTCTCTTTCACTCTGCCTGCCCTTCTCCGCAGCGGGCATCATCTCCTACCATCTCCTTCAACTCTTTGCCCGCTTTATACAACAAATCCCCACAAGCGACGACCAGCTCAGATTCAGATTCGTTCGTCGGGTTGTATTCAGGGCGCATGCCGAGATACCCAACCACACACACACACAGCAGTCACACAAATATATACATACATCTATTGCCTATGTATCTTTCGAGTAGATTTTCCAATACGCATTGCCGTGACGTCACACATCATCATCATCGTCATGATCATCATGAGCAGCAGCAGCAGCAGCAGCAGCAGGCATCATTATTGCCAGCAGCAGCAGATGTTTATGTGCCCACTGTTTCTCTCTCTCTCTGTGTGTGTGTGTGTGTGTGTGTGTGTGAAAAGGTGCATCTGTGTTGTGTGCAGCAAATAGTATTACCCAGGGTTGCCAGCACATTGAACTCTATGAGCTAGAAAATGTATAACAAGGTTTCATAAGGTTTTTCTTTTCCAAGTTTCTGCCTTGATGAAATGGTTTACAGTGAATTTCTAAACTTAGTTTTGACATTTGCTTTGCAGAGTTGTTTTCTTCTCACAATTACCCAGACTTGCCGAGCTCGACAACCCTGAAAGCAATTTTATCTACGCGTACCAAACAGGCCAAACAGTCACAGTCAAAGCATAATAATGAGTTTTCTCACTTCCCATATACACAGCAGAGTTTCCCAAGTGGTAAGGGTATGGTCTAGGCTAGGAGTAGGGGTAGTACTAGCAGGGGGAGGAGGAGGAGGAGGAGGAGGGGGAGAATCATAAGTTAAGCAAAAACGGGGCTGGTTGCCAGATATAAGATACGAAACGAAACGAAAAATAAACGAAACGTGCATACATAGTACGTAAAACTGAAACTGGTTGGAACAGCAGCAGCAGCAGAGGTAGAGCAGCAGCAGAGCCAGAGCAGAAGCTGCGTGGAATGAAGGAATGAATGGAGTAGAAAAAACAACAACTGACAGCGAAGCCATATGCGAGTCGAGGCCCAAGCCAAGCATAAAACGAAAAACGACACAAAGCAGAGAACCACACATACATACACACAAACACACACAGATGATGAGGGTGGTTGAGAGAAGAGAGCCGGCAGAGGCAACGCTTGAGAGAGAGAGAGAGAGAGCGGGTGAGCGAGCGAGCGAGCGGTCTCTGAAAGGTGAGTACAGATACGTGAATACGAATATGTAGGCAAAAAGGGAATAGAGAAAAAAACCTCGCTGCCACGAATTTTGGCCACAAAACATAACAGTGAGTACATAAAACCGAAATCAGGCGGCAGAGAAGTATATAATATACATTGAATGTGTGTTTGCGTGTGTGTGTGTGTGTGTTTGTGTGTGTGTGTGTCCGTATCTATATCTTTCGTTGTACTTATGACAAACACAAGCGGGCCACAGGCATTGGCAACCAAAGGTTGGGCAACATTGACAGCGACGCTGGCAGAGCACAGCATGATACCGATACCAACGATTCCGATACCAGGCCTTGAGAGCTGAGCCAAGCTAAGCTAAACCCAACCGTACCCAACTGAACTGAACCGAACTGAACTGAACTGAGCGGAACGTAGCGCCTCGTGCGGTTGGAAACAAAAGGTTGCTGCCGGCGTCGCTGTTGCCGCTGCTGTCGCTGCTAACTGTGCCTCATAATTAATCAAAAATATATATGTACATATATTTTTTAGTTTCAATTAAACGTGTCGGATAATAAATTATTTGATTAAGGTCCCCCACTCCCCCCCTGCTCACCCCATCTGACAGCCTACCACGGTAGCCAGCAGTTCCCCTCCCCTCCCCACCCCTACAAACACATACGCTCACTGGCTCAACAAGATTTGCGCAAAAAACCGTCCCAAACGGGTCGAGCAAAAGTTGCCCAAAAAAAAAAAAAAAAAAAAAAAAAAATGAAAAAAAAATCTTGAGCCAGCAAAAGTTTGCTCAAGTCGGGCAACTTTTTTTTCTTTTTTTTTTGTTGTTTTCTTCTTCTTATGTTCACGCCAATTTTATGCGTAACAAAAAAAAAAATAACAAGAACGAAGTGAGAAGAACAGTAAAAGGAAGCAGCTACACGTAAAGGAAATCCGGCAAACGGCATCAGCAACGGCGGCAAAACTTGATGGCAAAATATTTTCAGTTGAAAGCGGATTTCGGAGACGCATTTAAAGATGTAAAATCAATTTGGATTTTCTGTTGTCGGCGACAGGTCCAAGGCGAAAGGGCTAAATAATATCCCATCAAAAGGTAAGCCCCCCCCCCCCCCCCACACACACACAAACACACACAGACACACACACACACAACGAAAGACAGTAAAATTGAAAGATATTTGTTGCTGCCAAAAGGATGATATCATTTAAAGGGGAGCCCTTTTCTGATATATGAAATTCCTATAGAAAAATTCACCTTTTGGTATTTATATCTTGGCTGAAACTCTTTTAACTTGAAAGGTATTTTCAAGCTCAATTTCAAGGAACTTGCGAAACTTAGATTCGAAAGAGGCGAACTAGGAACTTTCACGGATTGACTGTATAAGGATATATTCACTCAAGATTAGGTTAAAGTAAGGGATCTGGTTATATAAATTCATCTACATAGACATATGAAAAGGTTAGAAGTAAGGAAGTAGAGAATAGAAATATGGTAAAGTATTCGTAGGAGTTGTTTAAGCTCAAGTATTACGTAAGGAGCTTTGTCTAGCCTGTAACGCATCATAATACCCTTCTTAATGCCTTTCTCGTTTAAAAATATTTAAAAATTTCTCCATTTTTTGTTTCCGTTCTTATAACCGTTTCATTAAATGTAAATTCAGAACGATTTTAAAGAAATTTCAGCTCAAAAAGTAAAACTTTCGTTGAATTTGGCAATATCCATGTATTAGAGAAGAGAACTGTGATAAAAATGGGAAAGGATTCGTAGGAGCTTTGTCGCCCTTCTAAATGCCTTTCTCGTTCCAAGAAAAATTTTAAATATCTCCACTTTTTGTCACCGTTCTCATAACCGTTTCATAAAATGTAAATTCGGAACGATTCTAAAGAAATTTCAGCTCAAAAAGTAATATCCATGTATTATCCATCTAAAGAAATTTCAGCTCAAAAAGTAATATCCATGTATTATTTTTTGAATTTTTAATAGTTATAGCAAGGAATAGTTTATAATTTGCTTATATTCATTGAAATAATGGCAAAGTACGTTAAAAATTCATTTGAAAATACCTACACTAGTATTCGAAAGTTCATTTAGAGTGTATATTTAATCAAAACTAGTTACTTCTGAGATCTGATTATACTTTTGAGTTGGTAGAACACCTGGAATTGTTTATAGTAGGGTCTAACTAACTCTAACTAAGAAAATTTACTCTGTTCCAACTGTGGGGAATCTTGTCATAGTGACGTAAGCTGCTAGAGAGTTTGTGAAGTGTAATTTAAGGGTTTTGGATATATGTAAAACGTTAAAAAGAATATTTACTTTTAGAATAAAGGTTGAAAAACTAGAGTCACAAAGTATTTAAGTAATTTTGGCACTATTACCAAACCCATGATTTTATCGTATCGAGGGTATATTCTAATATATTTCACTAACAATTTTTACCAAATTGAGATTATTTCAAGATACCTAAAGAAATGATAACCAAATTCTATAAGCACAGTTCCTTTGTAAAGAGTCGAATTAGTCTAATGCCAATTTTGATTGAGAAACAACTTTGTTTAGTAAAGAATTTGCACCTGCATAAAGAAGGTTTCACAATATGTTTTGTTTTTTTTTTTTAAGAATCAGCAAAAATCAACACAATTTCATATGGCGTTCCTGGAATTGAATGACTTTTGTAGTTGAGTTAATTGTTTTCTGTTTTGTTTTTGATATGTAGGTAACTTAAGTTTATTCCAAGAAGTTAACCAGAGAAGTATTTGAAAATATGTGCAATGTTTTTATTGCTTTTGTCCTAGCCCATTCTTAAAACGTATTCAGAACCTGTTTTTTGTTATACATATTTTGAGCTCTACACATTTGCGTGAGAAATTTGCATTAAATTCAAAAGAGAGAGAAAAAGAGAGAGAGAAAAAAGGGGTAAACAAAAAAGGCTTTTTAAACGTATTATTAAGGTTCATTTTGCAAAATAATTTCAGTGGTTAAGGATCAAGGGAAACGGTCTGCAGATGCTGCCAGAAGGAAGATAAATGAAAAGGTCGTCCCACGCCATTAAAACTTCAACTTTAACCTGATCAATGACAAAAACAGATACGACGAACGGAAAGAGGCTTAGCTTAATTATGTATATAAAACAGGGCGGACAATCGCCAGTCAAAAGGGGGAGGGTAAAATAGAGAAAAGGGGGCGGGGAAACATTACCTTTATTTTCAGTTGCAGTTTACGGCCAAAAATATTGGGAAAACTGCCAGAAATTGGCATTTATCTCTAAAGTATGATAAATTTGGCGCTGACCTTATGGAAACAGCGAAACTTTTATAGGTGAAAATTAGTTAAAGCTAATTCCATTTTATGTTATCTACATACATATAAAAAAGGTCTATAATTGCAGGAGACCCGCCAAACAATCAGCCGGATTAGTTATGGAAGGGTGAATGAGGCAAATGCCAAACGGACAGACGGACAGATTGAACATTGGCCCATTGTTCGGGCTTTCGTGTATCAGCAATAAATAAGAAAATAAACCGGAAATTGGAAATTGGAAATTGCAATCGTTCGGACAATGAGACTGAGAAGATTTACAACCATTTAACAACACATTTTTCTACCTTAAAGTCTATCAAATGCATTGAATTGCAGTGTTAAGTAAGTTAATTAAAATATAATCAGATTTTTACAAAGCTCGCAATGCCTACCATCTGCCTTATGCTTAAACCATTTGGGAATTACAATACAATTTCAATTAAATAAAGCTCAAATAAGATGTGTAAAGGTTAACATTATTCAATCGAAACTTAAAATTTATAATTTTGAAAAGCAAAAAGTGTTGAGAAGCAATTACTTGAAGGCTTTTTGGCCAAGTCTCGTTAGTCAAAAATTTGCTGGAAAGAGACAGAGAGAGAGGCGGAGAGAGTAAGAACAAAATCGTTATAATTAAATACTGTAAAATCTTTTAAAAGTCCCTTAAACGAACATCTCGATGGTCTGTTTGGATTTCTCATTACCAAACCAAGCATTAAAATATATTTTAAAAACCTTATTCTTGCACTTAAGTGGACGTTTCTCTATCTGGACAGCTTCCACAATAATTTTATAATATCATTGCATATTGAAAAGATCTTAAAAAGTTTGTTTTTTCATCTTTTCAACCTTCTAAGACTTTAAATTGATTGTTTTTGCTTTCTTTAAGTTCTATAACCACAAATATCCCATTTGAAAGAGGGAAATTTAAAAAGTTTTTACATTTTTAATATAAGATCTGAATCTATGTATACTTCAAACTAACTGAGCCGCCTATCAAATCAGAGAAGAGAAGGGCATCAAGCAAAGTTTATGCCAGGCATTTGTCCATTGTTTTTAGCCTTTCTATAAACAGTTTCTAAAGGTCGTCTTATATGGCAGGCCATTCACTTTTGTTTGTAGATATTGCAACATCAATTGAAAAAAGAAAAAAGGTTTTCATTTAGTTTGAACTTAACTGCATCTAAAAAAAATATGAAGGCCTTCTATATAGTTTTCCAGGTATAACTACCGAATCCCAGTTAGTCTTATAACTTGTTTTCTTTGTTGTATTTGTCATTAATAAAAAAGGCAACAGCAAAATTAAAGAAAAGAAAAGAAAAGAGAATCCTGTTGTTCTGTTTCGAATAATGAAGCTTACTTTGGCTAAATAAAACTTTTTAGCATCTCCAAAATAAATTTAAGGATACAGAAAATTGGTTTGTTAGCATGATTTTTAAATATTTTTAGATTTATTCTTGATCTGGATCTGGGGCTAACCTAATACTCATTTAAAGTATTGTCGAAAGCTCGCAATGCCTATTATCTGCTTCTTGCTTAAACCATTTGGGAATTACAATACAATTTCAAAGCTCACCATTTACGAATTTTATACTTAAACCTAGAAAACGCACTTAAATATTATGAAAAATGTTTTGAAGTTGTGCGTAAACGTCACTAAAAACTATTCTCTACTAGCGGGGGAAACCCTTTATGAGCTTTAAGCAGCTTGCCTTCTTATATGTTAATTTGTCTTAAGTATTTCTTTGGGAATTTTAGTTGTTAATTTCTAGTTTTATAGTCGCCATTATATGGCAAACAAGTTTTCTTGATAGCCGCACCCATTTGCGTAGTTTTTGCCGAAATGAAATCACTTAAACTTTTGAGAAACTTGTCCATAATTATGCAAATTTCGTATGCTTCGGGCAACAAGAAGCAAGACGTAAAAATCTCAAAACGCGCACAATTTAAATCCACTCTAATTTAAAGTTAACAACAACGTCAAAAGATTAAACAACGGGGAAACAAATTTAATCTCTTAAATTGCAAAATTTCGCAACATCCTAGGGGAAAAGGCGGCTGGCTGGCTGTGGCCCTGATGGAAGGGCTCATCACCCACCATTCCCAGTTACCACTCAGCCACTCTGACGATCTTTGGTAGTGGAAAAGTGGCATTTCCACCCTCTCTCTTTCGCTCTGACTCTCCCTTCCTCTCTCTACGCAATGTCGCAACCTAAACTAATTAGTGCCATAATTTGAAAGTCGCGACTGGTTAGGGGTGTGACAATTCCCGCAGGTCGCCAATGCCGACAGAAAAATATTATTACATAATAATTATGAAAAATTGTATTACCATTTCAATTTAGCTGCTTGGCAGCTTCCAAAAAGCCTCTAAAAGGACAAGAAATATTTCAAATATTCGACAAAGATAAAGTTTACAAAGTTTCTTAAAGTTAAGTCGAGGGTTGCTTGAACTTGAAATTTGAAATTATATTCCAGTTCCAGTATTTAGATAGCATTAATAGGAACGTATTCGGAGTAACCAACTTATTCCATCTCTAAGAAGTAGTTTAATCGAGAGTTCGACCAAGTCTGTTAAGTTTTGCTACCGAGCCGCCATTATTAGAAATCCAGAATGCTTTCTAAGTCCAAGTTTACCCGAAAAGCTCTATTCGTTAAAGTTCATTAGCCAGTTAAGCCAGTCTAACGTGGACAGTGCTAGGCGCAGCCTATTCCCCTGGGAATCTAAGCTCTAGCTTAGCTCTGCCGCAGCTCTGCCATCACACGCGAGCTGCAAACGCTCGGCTAATACGTCGGCTCACTTTTCGTATTCGCTAAACTATGACTAAATGTGTGCCTTTTTCTTATTCAAAGACTTTCTTCGGAGATGTAATCTGCATAAAAATATTTATAAAATTTCTTATCGACGTCTTAAGGAGCATCTCTTCATAGTAAATACTTCGTACACTTTTAAAAGAAGAATTTCTATTAGTGACTATTATTTTTATAAATTGTTAGGTTATACTTACTTCTGTTTTCAATAACATGAAGCTAAGCTCAAAATGTGTATATCCGTTTCAAGCCTACAAATCAAGTTTCAAGCCTAAATATCTATTAAAATTGTATTTATTTTCAGAATATTTGGACGCAGTCCTAGGTAATTCTAGGTAACTATGTCTTTAATTTTACACAATTTATGCAAGTAATTGATATGATTCTTCTTTGACTTTTACTATGTATTATTAGAATGATTTTTATATCGTTTAACCATATTCCAACTTCATTTGCATTTTATATATTTTTAAATTCAAGTTTAAACTCTACTCTTTGAGTAGGCATTGAAAAATTGGTAAAAAAAAGTGAAATTTTTTGGCGAGAGCACTTTTTAAACATAAATTTGATTGTTCGAGAAAATATGAATGAATATCTTTCGATCTTTCTTGGTTTTTGTAGAGAATCAAGTCTTTTTGGGCGTCAAAGTATATAATATTGATTTGTTTAAACTGGTTTGCCTATATAATATACATTTTTAAAGTAAGCAAGCACTTATTGATACATTTATGATTACCAATTTATGAGAATTTATGCAAGTTTGTCTTTATGTATCAGAGATAGCCAATTAAAATGTTTCAAAGCTTTGTCAACTCGGTCAAGCAGGAATTAGCTATAGTAACAGAGCTTTAAGGAGAGATTTTGTAGCCTCAGAAATGAGTTACAAATTCTGTGAAATAGCCTGCAAGTTTTTTAGAATAAAATATATACCTCAAAGACTAAAAGTCAGTCTAAAGGTTGTGTATTTTGTACTTCTCATTTTTATTCTCCTTTTTCTTAGTCATCCAGTTAGCTTTGCCGACCAAAGTAGAGTTTAGAGAAAAACTCCATTAAATATTTAACCTTCTCAAATCCTAATGCTTTCGGTGAGAAATATCTCATTCCATATTATCTTGGATTTTCTAAACAAAATATACTAAAAGAAAAATTTATTAAATATTAACTTGTTGTTTATATAAATTGTTGTAAAGGTTTTAAAGGTCACATAATGTTAGGTTAACAATTGTTTATAAATATTTAAACAATTGTATATGAATTTCTGCATATACAATTAGCTATCTTCTAGTTGAAATTGTTTGAAATGTTTTCAAAAAAATTGTATTTTTCTGTTGGGCTGATGGAAATTGTTTCATAAATTTTTGTTTTTTTTTTATGGGTTGAAACCATTTTTATGATCAGACTAAAAAACAACTAAATGGAGGTTAAAGTTCATTGAAATTTGATAGTAAAGACCACAAAGATCTTTTACTGTTAATTATGTTAATAAAATTACAAATAATTTGTAAGTTGAGAAAGTTTTGTTTAGCATTTTGGCAAACAAAATACTCAGAATGGAATGTGGCCCCATCTGTCTACCTTTTGTGTTAAAAAAAAAATAAAAATAAAAAAATAGACTTGTAAAAATAACAAATATTTTGGCGATTGTTCAGAGATTAGCGTGTATATTTTGTTGTTGGGTTTTTTTCTTTTTTTTATTAATTAATCATGTCGCAGGTTTCATTTGGATTTCTTTCTCTATTGCCTTAGCCTTAGCCTTGTCTCAATAATATTGTGTGATAAATCGAAACAAATTATAATTGGACAAAAGCGGATAGCAGCAACAACAACAACAAATGACAGAGCCCCAAACATACACGCACACACACACTCACACGCACGGACACACAGATAGAAGAGGAAAGAAAGAAAAAAAAAACACAACGCCAGTGCTTGGTGTTGTTGTTTATATAGTATTATATATGTATGTATGTATGTATGTGTACATATGATTTGTTATGTCTGCCTGCAAACGAAAAAAGAGTACAGCGAGAGAGAGAGAAGAGAGGAGAAGAAGAAAAAAAAAAAACGACAGCAGAATGTTAAACTACACCCACGTACACACAAATGTATCCGTTAAATGCGCCTCAACAGTTTCCCAATCAAAATGTAAATATGCCTCAGTCGACTCATCAAGTGGTAGGGTGCAAGGGGAAAGCGGCGAGTATACAGGGGGGGGGGGGACAACAACAAGCCGAGCCCCGGGACTGTGGTTGGGGTTGGCCAAAAGCTGCCACACACAAGCGAGAGCTGTCAGACGTCGCTGCCATCGTCGCTGTCGTCGTTGTCGCTGTTGCCGTCGTCTGCTGCTGCTGTCCGCCTGCAATTTAAAAGTAAATATTGTATCTTTGTATCTGTAGTAGAGCCTGGGCCCAAATTGCAAAAAACACAAAAACAAAAACAACAACAACGTTAAAAGGAGAAAAAAAAAGCAACGCCATATTTGCGCACGACATCAACTGAAGTTGAAAAACAGACGCTGCCGCTGCCGTTGCCGCCACTGCTTTTGCTTTTGCTGCTGCTGCTGCCAACGTCAACGTCGACAGCAAATATGCCAATACCAAGCTACACACTCCCCTCTGGCCGTTTGCCTTCTTCACACCCCTACTCTCCCCCGCCCCCAAAAACCCCCACACACAGAGACCATTGGCACACGAAAACAACATACCCAATTGGAAAATGGATATGAAGGAATGAGAAGCTGAACTAAAACTAGAGCTAGAGCTGGCTCTTTATTCCTAGAGACCTTAATGTGATATGTAAACTAAATGAAGTTGGTAAACAATATTAACGGTTAAATTTAAGGTTAAGGCGAATGGAAATACTACATAGACTGTTCCTGGTGAGTTCCTTGGCGTTAAAACATTAAGTAAAACCGCATGAAGGATATTTAAATTGAGCCATCTATTTCAAAATAACTTCATTGACGGTTTAAGAACTTATTGTATATAATAATTTATAATTATAATTTTAGTATCATAATTCAGAAATGTAAATAGATTTATTCAGATGCTATCGATAAAAGATCACAGGTATCTATTGTTTTTTTTTTTAACTTTAACTTAGGCTTTGAAGTACTTTTTTAAATAAAATTTTAGTTACTTAGGATTAGAGTTTAATTCAATTAAATGTAGTTGGAACTCCCTGGATACAAGTGTTTAGCTGTATTTGTCTGAACTCTCTCTCTCTCTCTCTCTCCATTTAAAGTATATTGTCATAAAGTATTTCTTTATATTTCCAAACATTTCAACTTCTATAAAAAACATATTTCTAGATATTTGTAAATAATTTGTTCTACATATATTTAACTTCTTTTTCTATTACTTTAATTTTAAGTTTCTTTTTAGGGTTTATCTTTTAATACCCAAAATTCAAGTGAATTCTCATGTCGATTAAGTTGGACCAAATTGGGCATTGGGTCTCTCGTTGTCGTAAATGGAACGATGAACGTGAAGCAAAGGCAAAGCAGCAATAGCAACAGCAAACACAGGCATAGTTGAGTAAGTTTGTATGGCTATGTGTGTGTGTGTAAGTGTGTGTTTGTATGTTTGTATCTATGTGCACAGTGGTGAGTGAACGGCAGCAAGAGCCAAGCAAGCATTTCGTTTGTTGTTGCTTCGTACGTTCGTTTGTTCGTTTCGTTGGTCACAAAGTGTATCTCGCATTCAGATTGAGAATTTCAGAATCAGCATTGTGTATATACATATAAAACTCCGCATTATCGTGTACCGCAAGTGCTCATTACGAATTCACACACACACACACACACACACATTTTGTTTTTGAGGGTTAATATGAAAAGATATTTCATTGCGCTTCAGAGATTTGTAATTTTTTTTTTCTTTTTTTCATCTCAATGCAAATTCTTTCATGTTTATGCTCTCTCTCTCTCTCTCACTCTCTCTCTTCTCATTTTGGTTAATAAATTATGCTCCCTTTTGATAAATGTCACATTGAGTATTCATATATATATTTTTTTTCCTAATTGCCCTGCAAGAGATTTGTAATAAGCGCACCTGTCAAAATTATTTCTCAACTTAACATTTTCTCTAATATGGGTCCTCTCGCTCTCTCTCTCTGTTTCTGTGGGTCTGTTGAACTTAATTGAACTTAAACAAGCATATTCTAATCCTCCTCTAGCACATTAATGTGGCCAACACACACACACACACACACAAACACACTGGTTTTTCGCCTGGTTAAGAGGTAATGGCGGTGGCATCCAACAGACAGGCGCAAATGCAATTAGTATATCCATGTCCCAGGCATCATACATACATACATGCATACATACATACATATATATACTCATTCTCATGTACTTTTGGTATTTTGAAAACCGCAGAGAGACAAAACCACAGCCAGTTGCTATATGCATTAATTATTCATTTTGCCAGAGGATTCATTTTCGACTGGATAGCACACACACACACACACACACACACACACACCCACACACACACACACACAGGTGTAGGTGATGGCAAGTGCAAGTCAAGTGATTTGGGTCCTCTGAGCACATTCATAATTACTTTTGCATGGTTGCCTAGATTATGAACTCGAAACAGAAATGTTCTGTCATAATCTGTTTGAAATGTTGTTAGGAAAATCTCTCTCTCTCTCTCTCTCTCTCTCTCTCTCTCTCTCTCTGAAACATTACAATTTACTTTAAGTGTGCCGCTCAGGTTCATAACTCAAATATTTGGAGTCAACTAGAAATGGCAAATCTTCAAAGATTTCTTCTTAAAATGACAGCTACTCTGACTAAAAGGTCTTTAGTCTTGAGATCATCAATTTGGCTAAATTGTTTCATGTCGTCAATGTTTCTTTATTCTTTATAAAAATCTACAATTTTCCAAAAATCTTTAGAAAGTCGTAGCAAGGAAAGGTCGGGTAGAAACACAGTTTGGTGACTCTCAAAAGAATATGCCAAAAGGGGCAGCTTTTTAGCCGAAACCTAGATGCATCTTTGCATATATTTTTAGTAGCCATCTTAAACCCTTTTCCGAATATTCTGCAATTCAACATATTTAAAAATTTGATCAGAATTACTCAGTCATCGACATGAAGTGCAAATATAGACGCAAGATACACAAACAAGTTTCGAATGCGTATCTGAAATTGTTTACTAATAACCACGAGTTCAGCAAATATAATACCATAAATAAATACAATCATTCTATTAATCCAAACACCCTTCTTGCGATACATTTCTGATTCATATGGAACCCTTTTTAGCATATGTATTTATATTATTTTCTATTATATTTTTGTGTTTTTAATATTATATAAAATCATAACTGTCTTATAGTTTGCTAACTTCTTTCATTTTTAAAGAATACTAAAGAAATATAGAATTGGTTTAAAGTTATTATAAATAAAGGAAAAATATATACACATATATGTTAAAGCTTACTTAAATAACTATATCAGACGACTTTAAGACTTCCTAAAAAACGGTCAAACATTTTGCAATATACGTTGAAAGTTCTGTCATGTCATTATTGCTTTTTTGAAAGTAAAATAAAAGTTTTTCATTTAGAAAACTTTGCTTAAAAGGAAACAGCAAATCACCTTTACCTTTGCTTCATCTTTATCATCTTTATACATACATATAAATAGCTAATATCAACTCATTTTAAGTCAGTTAATGTTTAACTAAAATTCTATAACCAATATTTTGTTTAAGAACTTATATCAACTAATTATAAGTCATTTGATGTTTAACTAAAGTCATTGAGCTATCCATTTTATGACCAATATTTTGTTCAAGCGCTTTCTTGGAAACTTTTTGTCATTTTGTCATAAACTACCAGTTGAAATGTTTATTACAAATTATGATAGAAATCAAATGCAGCCTAAACTAAGCATTAAAGATAAAAAAAACACTTGAAATCAACTTTCTCTAAGCTGTTTTTTTTAACAAGGTGAACCAATTCTCTTATTAGCAGACTTTAATTCAAAAATTCTTATGCCTTAACCACTGTGTTAAAGCTAAAACTGGTTGTGAATTATAGCACAAACAAAGTCTTTCGTATTTTGGCTAGCCTTTTAAAGTCGTACTCGACTTTTTTGTTACCAATAAATAAGGAAATTATAAAATGAAAAAGTCCTAAAAAAATCATTTAAAAAAACCTATTAAAAGTCTTGGTTTTCTCGAGATATATATACTAAAAGAGAGAAATTGTTTAATTAATACTCCGAAGGGGGATAAGGGTAAAATAATGAAAGCATCTACTGATTTTTTTTTCAGGTTATGTTGGGCAGTGTAATGCATACGTTGTTGCCTGCAATTGTCTGCCGAGAAATGGATGTCCATTTTGAGTAAGTCTCTGCTGGTGCCTTATGCCGGGTATACTAGGATCACAGCGGGTAGCTGTTTTTTGTAGTCGTTTGTCTACTGGTTGGAGGCACATCTCGTGCGTGTTTTGTAATCTAAGTAAAATAAAGCTGCTCAATTTAACTGAATTCTAGCATATATGTACATATATACTATAATTTAGATTTAGCCACCATGACATAGACAAAAATGGGATCCGATTCTCATCTGCAGTCTCAAGGGCATGAAGTACAGTGCCTTTTTTTTTCATTGGCATCATTTATCTTTGTCATTTATCAGGCATCGCAGGCTGGTAGAAAAGCAAATTTTCCTGACATTTTCACAGCAAGGCATCCATGAAAGAGTGTACGATATGATTCAGGGATACTTTTCCTGCAATTTGCCATAAGCCTTTGACATGCAAATTCGCGTCAATTTCGATTGAATAATAATACAGAAAGAGTTTCCTTTTTTTTTTCCATCAACCACCCCGCGGCGGTTGTCAAGTGGTTGTCAAAACGATGTCAGCGACAGAAGTAAAGGGCAGACACCTTGCTTGCGCTTGGTCCATGTGCACTCATACGAACGCACTTGTGCGTTGCTTTTCGTTTTTACGTTTGCCCAACGGCAAACGGCGCCCAAAAGAGAAAATGTATGTATTTTTTTTTTTTTTTTGTGTGTGTGCGATAATTATAAATGCCAAGGCCAATACGTAGTCGAGGAGCCGTGTCGATGCAGTCGAAAAAAAAAAACCTGCGTTAATCTCTCATTTGACAGTTGAGTTCAATTAAAAACGCCACCCACACACGCACCGGATCGCACCGTACGGTCGCGGGCAAGTATGTAAGTACAGCAGCAGTACGTCACGTCACGTCACGTATACGCCACAACAGCCACCCCAAAAAAATCAAGTTTTTGGCCTCAACCTCCTCTTACTGCCTCTCACTCACTCACTCACACACACACACACACACACACACACGCGCAGGCACGAGCAGCGACGACGACGACGACTCGACGCGATGATTTTAGCCGAAGACTTACGAACTGTTGAAGCAGCCAATCAAGCTGCACAACACAACGAAGGGTGGGCGGTCAAAGGTAGCAATGGCGTGAAACGGCAATACCACTTTGCTCTCCATCTCGTTCTTGCGCTCTCGCTCTCTCGTGTCGGTCCCAAAAAGAGCGCATGCGCAGAAACCGGGTATATTTCGTCGACGATTTCGATACCAGAAAATGTTGAACGCGCCAGCAGGTCTAATCAGTCTTTGAAAAGTTTTCGTGCCGTGCACTTTGCGACGGAGAAATTGTTTCGAAATATAGCGTGGGAGAAAAAGCGAGAGCGAGGGAGAGCGCGCGCGAACAAGTGAGCGAGTGAGAGTGAGATAGAGAGCGTGTGTATAAGAGAGAGAACTGAAAAATCTCAGTCTCATGATAAAAACGTACACACAAAAAAAAAAAAAAAAGCGTCGTGCATGAGAAATCGATAAGAGCCAGCTGAAGTGAAAGAAGAAGCAGCAGCAGCAAAAAGCTGTGGTGTGTGTGTGCATTTCGAAAAAGTAAGAAGAATCGATTAAAGTAGCGCCTAAAACATAAATTTTGGATTGACATACCGGGAAAATGTAATAATAGAAATTTTCAATTGTATGTGGGTTAAATGAAAAAGCCAAGAAATTCAAATTTCCAACAGGGAATTTGAAAATTTTCTCTAAAAATCAAAAACAAAAAAAAAAAAAAACTAAGTGTTGGTGAAAATTTTGTAAACACACGTACACGTGACAAGTATTGGTGTTGGTGTTCCCATGTGAGTGCCAGCTTGTATATGTGTGTGTGTGTGTGTGTGTTGTTGTCGTATTGGAATTTTCGTAAAGCGGCGAAGTTTCGAAATTGACGGCGAAATTGCGCGCGCGCAAAAGTAGAAAGTTTGTTTTGGACCACTGCTCCATTACCCACCTCTCTCCGCCACCCTTCCACCACCCACTTACTAAAACCTAGACTCTCTCTCTGTCTCTCAAAAAACATTTGCGGCGAATAGATACAAAAATTTTTGTGTTTGACAGACAGATTCACACACACAAACAAACACACACACACACACACAGCCATACTCACTCATACGTACTATGCAAGTACGTTCGCTCGGGTTTTCGCTGCTTGCTTATTCTTCAGCTTCGGCTTTTGGGGGGGCTCTGGGGCAATTGCGCGGCGAGTACACACGACGACGAACCGAACTGTATAAACAACAGTGTGTGAGACATTTGAATTTCATTTCATGCAATGCGACTTTCAGTTGTATTCTCAGTGGCTGCTGTTGCGGACAACCCAACACCAACCGATACCGATTCCGATTCTGATCAGAGAGTGTGTGTAAGAGAGAGAGAGAGAGAGTAAAAGAGTATGAGAGAGAGCCAAGTAGATTTATTTTCGTTTTGACATTCGGCAAGCTTGTTGCGTTACATGCAGTCAGCAGCAGTGTGTGTGTGTGTGTGTGTGGTGTAAGTGTATCTGTGTGTGTGTGCGTAAGAGTGTATTGTAAAAGCAACCACCCTGCGGGCGGACTGCAGAGCTCGTGCCGGCGACTGTCGTAACTTTTTGTTGCTGTTATCGCTTCCACAATTTTTGTTGTTGTTTTCGTATCTGTGTCTGTGTGTGCATGTGGTGTCTTTGTATAAGTGCGCGCCTTTTACGAAATTGCGGCGTATAAACAAAATAAAACTAAAAAGAGACAAGAGACGAAGAAGAAGCAGAAGTCGAAGAAGAAGAAGCGTGCAAAGTAGAAATAGTCGAAAAGGAAAAACGTCAGCAGCATGGCATGAAAACGTCATCAATTCGCTTGTTCGCTTCGGACTCATACTCGAACTTCTGGACCATTTTTTTTTTTCTTTGAGATGGGGCGTGGGTGTGAGCCTGTTTACTTAGGCATATCTCTATCTGCAATCAGCAAACTCAGGCAACAGCTTCCTTGCATCCTTCCTTTCTTCGCTCCGTTTCTTTCCTTTGCTTGCGCCACCTTCCTTCTATCTCCTTTTGCTGTTTTTCTTCACTTTGCCTGGCGCCCACTTTTACTTGGCTTAGTTTTCAGTTTGTAAGCTTTGCACTTTGTTTTTGTTTTTGTTTGCTTTGTTTTGCTAGCACAGCCTCTTCTACTTCTCTACCCCTCACTCCCTTTTTGCTTGCTCGCTCGCTCGCTCTCTCCCTCTCTATGGCTTTTTGTTGTCATTTTGCTGCCTATTTTTGGTCTTCCCTTTCACAAGTTTCAAGCTTTCGTGCCAGATTCGCGTGAGTACCAAAAAAGCGAAAGAAGACAACAAGAACAACAACAACTACTACAACAGCCATCGCTGCTGACGACGCCGCTAAGGCGACTATTAGTTACACTATGGACTATTAGAAAGAGTAAAACAACTTGAGTGTCGATATAATCCCATTACAAACGGATATTATCATAACTTGATTTTAGATATTTTCCATGATCAACAAGTCAATAGTTCAACTTTAGGCGCATGAAAAATTCATTTTGTGTAACAAATGAACTGTTTCTTCAAGTTTTCGAATGTTTTTCGTAAATGTTTCTTACTAAATATGTTTCTATATAGAGTTTTATAGAGTTTTTTTGTAACCTTTCAAGCTTTCGAGTCAAATCTGAAGATTTAAAACCAAATTAATGTTAGCTAAAATGAGTTCTCTTTTCTAAAGTTGCTTAGAACATTTCTATATACTAAAAATTGTTAGTTACTAATAGTTTTTATAAAGATAGATTACCAAACCATTTACTTATACCATTAACTAAGGTTTTCGAAAACCTTTTTGAATCATAACATCTTGTTTACGACTTTGAATATAACTTTCTATATAATTTGTTATGCCAAAAGTTAAACCTTTATAACCTTCTAGATTAACGGTGCTTGTGTTCTATTTTCGACTAGTTAAATTTATATTCTAAGGCACATCTGAAACATTTTTTCATCAACTTTCTATATTTCTAATATTTTGCTTGTTGAAAGTAATGATTTCTTTCTGGTATATAACCCTGTTTCAGTTAACTATACATTTAACTTATTTCATCTCTTTGGCTTAGTTGATTGTTTATTATATTTTTTTACTTTGATTTCATATTCTCAGAGGTCAACAAATATCAAGAAGAATAAGACCTGACAACCTGCTGCTTTTCATTGTCGACCCCCTTTTTTTTTTTCAAGCGCCAACGCTCTCATTGTCATCATCATAATCATTATTATTCTCATCATTATATGATGATGATGATGATGATCATTAAAATGTCTTTTTCTCTTTTTTTTTGGCTTTGGGTTTTGCGGGTTCGTGTGTATAGGGCACAAAAGCGTAATTTTCGTAGTTCAAGACGACGACAGCGACGACGACGACGACGACGACGTTGAATCTAAAACTAGCTTCAAGTACACACAAGTCGAGTGCACATCGGTTCTCTATGACTGTGTGTGTGTGTGTGTGTGTGTCGGAGCTCGTAGGTGCCCTCTGTGGCACGAAGGGCGTCGCTTTTACCAACGAACAGTATTACCCTTTCCACCTCCTGCCAACAAGTCGCTTCTGCTTCGTATGAGTTACTTTTTTTTTTTTTTTTTTTTTTTGTTATTTTCTTTCTTTTCATATTTTGTTATTTTTTTTGTTGTTTTTTTTTTTTTTTTTTTTTTTTTGTGTTTCGGCATTGTTCCGATTCATGGATATGGATGGCTGGTTTACTAGTCTAAAAGTTATGTGCGCTGACTTTGCCAGTATCTTTGAAGATACATTTACATTTACAGATACAGATACAGTAACTGTGACTCTTTTCCTCTCTGTGTGTGTGTGTGTGTGGCTTTTGTAGTTTTGACGAGAGTCAGACCACATAATGTTGACGAGCGACAATGATGGGCAAATGTTGATGTGATGTGATGAGATGGGATTTGCCTTTATATTGTATTTCTCACAGTTTATCTTTTGTTCTCTGTGTGTGTGTGTGTGTGATCATTTAGGGATTTGCCTGATTAGATCATTAATTAACTAAATAACTTTATTTCAACAGGACATGCTGACTGCTTAGAACTATTAGAAACAATTAAGAGGCTACGCACAAAAA
Organism: Drosophila nebulosa; assembly: GCA_024703675.1. Taxonomy (NCBI): domain Eukaryota; kingdom Metazoa; phylum Arthropoda; class Insecta; order Diptera; family Drosophilidae; genus Drosophila; species Drosophila nebulosa. The sequence continues at coordinate 5,004,382 of CM045725.1, read as the reverse complement.
AAATATTACAACAAAAAGGAATATCCTAAAAATAAAAAAATGCAGAAAATGTCAAAGAAAACTTTGAGTACATCAATTGATGTACGGCAATTTCATAGTTTTATCACCTGTAATATATGTCGGGGTTATATGATTGACCCCACCACAGTGGATTATTGTTATCACACATGTAAGTCCCATTCACCACCACGACAAAAAGTACTCTAGATATCTAAGACAATTCAATAATATCTTCAGATTGCCGCAGTTGTATACTAAAACATCTGCTCCGGGATGCCTATTGTCCGGAATGCAAAAGCACGAGCGGCAAACAGATCAGCGAAGATAACCTAAGGTAGGTTATCACTCTACACACTTCTTACATAGATTCAGTTTACTATAATTCAAAAGCCGCCAATTCGTTTCAGATCTGATAATACAAAACGATCTTTGATCTATAAACTGGTGCCGGGTCTGTATCAAAGGGAATGCAATCAATTGGCTGAATTTGAGGAACAGCAAAAGGAATTGGCTCACCACAAAGACGACGACGAGGAAGAGGAGGAGGAGGAGAAACCCCAACAGGAATTCTTTACAGTAGCCGAACCAATTAGGTAAGTCAACAAGGGAAATCAAATTTTTCAACTATTACTTTATTCGTTTAGTCGATTTAGCTAATTTAGAATATAAATTTTTAGTTTTAGCAACATTTGCTTTAGAAATAAACATTCTTCTAGTTGCACCAACTAATTTCAAATCCTTTTGCTCAAAACAAATTTTCTTAAAGTTTTTAAAATTATAAAAAAACCTTGAAAATATATGTATCAAAAATAATTAAAAGTTTTTGAAGTAATAAAAAAAACCTTGAAAATATACCCAAAAATAATTTAAAGTTCTAGAAATTATAAAAAAACCTTAAAAGTATTTAAAAAAATAATTAAAAGTTTTTGGAATAATAAAAAAACGTTGAAAACATATTAAGAAAATAACTAAAAGTTTTTGAAGTTATAAAAAAACTTAAAAACATATTTAGAAAGTTATAAAATAACCTTGAAAATATTTAAAAAAATAATTAAAAGTTTTTAAAGTTATAAAAAAACAATGAAAACATGTTAAGAAAATAATTAAAATTTTTTGAAATTATGAAAAAACCTTAAAAGTATTAAAAAAAATGATTTAAAGTTTTTGGAGTAATAAAAAAACATTTAATATATATCAAAACATAAAGTTATAAAAAAAACCTTGAAAACATATTTAGAAAATAACTAAAAGTTTTTGAAGTTATAAAAAAACCTTGAAAACATATTAAGAAAATAATTAAAAGTTTTAGAATTATAAAAAAATTTTTAAAATATTTAAAAAATATTTAAAAGTTTTTGAAATCATGAAAAAACCTTGAAAATATATCAAAATATAATTAAAAGTTTTAAAAGTTTTTGAAATCATGAAAAAACCTTGAAAATATATCAAAATATAATTAAAAGTTTTCAAAGTTATAAAAAAACCTTGAAAACATATTTAGAAAATAACTAAAAGTTTTTGAAGTTATAAAATAATCTTGAAAATATTTTAAAAAATAATAAAAAGTTTTTAAAGTTATGAAAAAACAATGACAACATATTAAGAAAATAATTAAAAGTTTTTGAATTATAAAAAAACTTTGAAAATATTTAAAAAATAATTAAAAGTTTTGGAAATTATGAAAAAACCTTGAAAATATATTAAAAAAAAATTAAAAACTTTTTGAAATTATAAAAAAATCTTGAAAATATTTAAAAAAATAATTAAAAGTTTTTGAAATTATAAAAAATTCCTCGAAAATATCGAAAAATGCACACACAACACATTGAAACCATTTAAAACTCTTTTAAAAAGGTTCCAAACAGTTTCATTATTTTTTATAGCCAACTAATTTGTGTTTTAATTAGATTCCATTAACAACAAATGGTTTGCCTTTTGTTTTCAGTTATTACAATTTCATTTTCAAAACAAACTGAACGAGAATACCACAAAATCTGAGTCTTAGTCTTAGCTTTAGTTGCGTTTAACACATTTTACAACAAATTGTAATCATTTTTCTTGCTCTGTGTGTCATTTTCTTTGCAGTTTATCACTTGAATATCATCCGGCCATGTTGGAACATTGCTCTGCGGGTAAGGGTCCGGCGATTATATATTTGCAGTGTCCCGCTGGTCTTAAGGTTCAGCACTTGAAACGTTTTCTCTCCTCGAAATATGATATTGATTTGGAGAATAAACAAATCGAACTGGAGATCACATATGAGGATGAGGTATTGCCAATTAATTTTACCCTAATGGATGTTGGCTACTGCTACAAATGGAATCGGGTAAGTGTGCTCACTCTCTGTTTTTTGTTTGGTGGGGGGGTCGAGGGAAAATCAATTGTTCTGCTAGATTAACCAACTCAATTCCGTTCACTCCACGGTCTGCGCCCTTGTTTTTTTTTTTTCCCCGACAGCTGGCGCCCATGGCCTTTCACTATAGAATACTTTTATATGATGAAATGAAGCGAGTGAAATGTCAGGAGAAGAATTTATCAAAAGTTAAACAGGATATTGAATTAGAGCAGGGACAGCAGGCGGCTGGCAGTGTGGGTCGCTGGAAGACGGGCAAATCGGTGACCTTTGCCGATGACTTGGAATTGGATATAGAAACGAGTACACAACGTCAGGGCAACAAAGTGCGTGGCAACAAAGTGTCAAATGTGAAAACGAGCACAGTGCGACGTGCCGCAACGCCAGCTAAACGTGAACCGGAGGAGACAAGTACTCCGGCTCCACCCACACCCACTCCCACTCCCACACCCGCTCCCGCTCCAATGGTCAGCAGTTTTAAGAGCTTGCGCAGCAATGATATGCGTTATAGTGACTATCCGGTAACGCGGGTCAAGAGCGAACCGATTGTGGTGGGCGATGAGGCGTCGGCAGTGACAAATTTAGTTACTCATGCCAATATTGTGGTCAGTATACCGCCATCCCAGTTGAGCAAGTCATCGGGCTATGGCGATGAGGGAGTCTTTGAGCTAAAGACGGCCAACAAGAAGGCCAGTCACTTGCCCAAACTGACCATCGAATTGAATAGCATGAAGAGTAAGCTATCTATGCCCAAATCGGCAAATGCCCGACTCGAGGAGACTTCTTCGGCCCAGCAATTGGATCTGGAGACATATGCCAAGAATATAGGATTAAAACCAATTGAACCAGCGGCGGCGTCGGCGTCGTCGTCGTCGTACAGTCCCAATGCCTCGCCCATGTCCTCGTGCTCATCCTCCACCAATGGCTCCAGTTCGAATGGTCTGGCTGGCGAACTAACTCCATCTTCGTCAAGTTCGCATCGCAAACGCAAGAAGAAGCACTCCAAGGAGCCCAAAGATGCGAATGGCAAACGCAAGAAGCTGCATGCTGAGATTAGCTCACAAACCGATGGTAAAATGAAAATGAAAATAACCACCACTCCGAAGGTCCACAAGGTGGACCTAAAGCGTTCACATTCGTTAGCTGGCGGTGAATTGGCTTCCGTAACGCTTAACCAATTGAAATTGAATGAGCAGACGAGAGAGAGTAGCGACGTACTGAATCGAACTCTAGGCGAAGAGGCACGCAGCATAAGTAATCTAATAACTACGCCAACTACGCTGGCCAACAGTGAGAGTCAGTTGAAGATTAATGCCAAGGATCTAGCACTACCGGCCTCACCACCTTTGCCGCCAAGTTTATTTAAAGCTTTTACCCCAAACTCCGCGCCGGCTGTCACTCCAGCAACACCCACGGCAAAGGCAACACCCACACCCACTGTGACAGCTGTTCCTGTGCCTGTTGTGGCTACTGCCAGTGGTGTTCCTTTGGCCAAACCAAAACAACCAGCATTGAGTCAAAATAATCGCAGTAAACCGCATTTTGTGGTGCCACAACCGCCGTCGTCGCCTTCCTCAGGCAGACCAATGCCACATATGCAACGTTACCTATCCACACCCAGCTCCATAGCCAGTTCGGCCCATAAGCCGACCCACAAGCGTTCACTTTCGATCGATGAAACGCATCCGGGTAAACAACAGCGCCTGCAACAGGCTCATGTCCAGGCCATGGCAGCCAAATGGCAATTACAGCAGACTCCAAAGATGCCACATCAGCCCCAACATCAGCAGCAAATGCGTCTCTATGGCCCCGAAATGGCCAAATCAACGTTGCCTCTATTAAGTCCCAGCTTAAGCCTTACCAGTTTGCCCAATCAGGCAATTAGCATAACACCACGCCCACGTCCAAGCCCAACCAGTTGTCAGGCAGCTAATAGCAGCAATCTATTGACCTATCATTCCGCCGTCATGGAACAAATGCCCGCTCTGGAAATATTGCGTCTGGGACCAGCGGGTAAACCAAAATTAACCATGCCACCTTTAAGCCCGCCCAGCTCACGTTTGATGGGACCACCAATTGGTTTGCCCGCCAAGCCGGGTCAACTTAAAATGCCCATACCAACAGTATCCAAATCGCCGCCACTTTCAGTGGTCCTAAGTGGACAGCGTTCGTCAATGGGTGGCACAGTCGGCGCATCTTCTTCTGCCGCTTATCTACGCACATCGCCGCCGGCCTTAAATTTCCTCAACAACATTGTTCCACTGCCCTATGGAGCATCAAAGTCGACGGTCAATTCAAAGAAATCTTCAACGGCAGCGGGTCAGCAGGCAGGTAAAGCCAATGGCACGAGTGCTCCAACTGGTGGGGACAAGTTTAAAACAAGTTTACGCGAATTTCGTCCGCCGCCAACGACGACGACAGCAACAGCGACAGCGACAGCAACATCCAGTCAAGCGACAGTAAACAAGGATGCCGACATACTTGATTTATCAGCGAAGCAAACTCAGGTCCAGGTTCAGGTTCAGGTTCAGCCAACGAAGGCGCCTACATCACCGCCCTTGGGCAGTAATAGCCTGGAGGTAGCTTTAAATAAAATTAAACAGAACATATCCGCAAATAGCACTAACTCCGCCAGCGCCAACGCCTCCACCCCCGCCTCAAATGTGGCCGCCGCCAACTCCAACTCCTCCTCCTCCTCCTCCTCAACGAGTGGCGATGATCTACAGAATCTGCATATGCTTTCGGAATCGGCAACGGCACGCGAAAAGATTTCAATCAAGTTTGAGAATAACAAGCCAAAGAATGCCAATGCCAATGCGTTGGTGCGACCACAAAATGCTTCAGTTCGTAGTATACCCAATCCATCGGCTTTGGCCTTTCGCAATCAGCCAGCCATCACGGCAGCAACAGCAACAACAACGGCAACAACATCCACTCCAGCAACCGTTAGCATGACCGTTAAAACCGAAGAGAAGCTGTCTAAACCAACAACAACAACAACTCCAGCTCCAGCTCCAACTACACTCAATTCCATACAAGTGAGTCCAAGTAATAATAGTAACTCATCCCATATGAGTTCCAGTGCTGCAGCTACCTCGCCCCGTGCTCTAACCAAGAAACCGACAACAATTGATCAAGTTGCCGCCAATTTGAATATACGCGCCGAGGCCAAAGCAGCAGCCCTGGCCGAAGAGGCACCAGCCCCAGCGGCGGCCAAATCACCAGAGGTGGCCAAAACTATGCCGCCAACAGCAGCAGCAGCGATGACTGATCCATTACCAGCAGTAAGCAAAGCAACGGAATTAAAGGAACCAACGACTACCACAACAGTTACGGTCACAGCGGCCAGCACATTATTGACCATGCCAACGTCCATGGTGAGCGGCAACGGCAGCAGCAACAGCATCCCGGCAGCTCCAGTTCCATCTCCAGTCAGTGTCCAAGTGTCACATGAGTCCACCATGTCAAAGCCGCCTGTACAAATTTCAGCTACTGACACATTGGCTCCGGTGGCAAGTTCCGCTTAGTCACAAGGTGAGTGCCAAATATTTACTCTTAACTTAAGTTGGAAGTGGAAAGTAGTTAACCAAACCAGTCAATTGGTTATGGACAAAGAAAGCTTCATAATGAGGTTAGTTAGATGATTTAGGGTTAAGTGTTCTCTTTAGAAAGCAGTTAGGCACGTTTTCTTTTCTCAATTATAAAGTGATCTGTTATTTTTAGACCCCTAAAGTATGCTATAAATAACTTTTGTTTACTTACTTTCTACAATGAGTTTAGTTAGGGTCTTCAGAAACCAGTTAAACTCGTTTTCTTCGCTCAGGGAGTAACTATTTAACTGATTTGTTATTTTAGTCCCCTAAAGTATGCTACAAATATCTAGTTTACTTAACTAGCAGAACGAAAGCTTGTTACTGTTACAATGAGGTTAGTTGAGGTCGCATCCTCTTCGAAAAGCAGTTAAACACGTTTTCCTTTCCTAGTTATTAAATGATCTGTTATTGTTGTCCCCTAAAGTATGCTACAAATAACCTTTTAATCACTTAAGGACTCAAAGCCGGAGAAAGAAAGCTCTCTCTATAATGAGTTTAGTTAGGGTCTTCAGAAACCAGTTTAACTGGTTTTCTTATCCCAGGAAGTAACTAGTTTGTTTTTCTAGTCCCCTAAAGTATGCTATAAATAACTTATTAACATAGATTTCGTGTCTAAACTGCACTAAACATTGATAAAGTTACTGAAAAAGGGATAGATGATATTTGAATACAGAAACTAGTTCGAAAATTGAGTTACTTTCTAAAAGTCATAAACTGAAAACTGAAATTAATGAATACCGCTTTTAGCTTAGACTTCGATTAGTGTTTTAGCCTTGTTTTTGAAATGAAACTTCTTTTTCGAAAACAAATATAAAAGCAAAAACAAAAAATTAAGCTTTTTCTGACTCTTTGCAAGGAGCAAGCTCTTCAAAAGACCATTATGATGGTTTACTGTGGCGGGAGACATTGAAAATTCTTTAAAAAATTGCAAACACCATTAAGCTGATTTTAAAAGTTAAACATTTATGTAACAAATGAAGTTTTTACGTTTTCTTTAAAGTATTAAAAAGGTAGTTAGCATACGTAGGTGGAAATCGTAAAGTGTTTCAATAACAAATATAACAAACTTTGTTTGGGTTAGATTTTAATTTAAGACTTTTAATAGCTACCTTTTGATTTTTGTTCTATTCGAAAGACCCTTTTTTCCATCCTCCCAGTTCAGCTGGACCCATGTAGTAGTGCTCGAAGAGCTCATCTAATACCAAAAGAAGAGACTTAATATTTATTTAGTGAAGACTAAACATAAATCTGCAATTTGACCTGATTCTAACGTTGGCCTTCTCATTGAGGTTTCTCTAGATGCAAGTCTTACAGAAGATGCAATTGTATCTCTAGCTCAAATAAACTAATTGGTAGCTATTGACTTGGTTGAAATAGTGACCAAGATGAATAAGCTGGGTCATCCCTGCTTTGACATTTTTTATGGCCCTCTAAATCTTCAGTTTGTATTTTTCATGCCAAATTACACACATCATAATTATGGCTTGGTCAGTTACATTGAGGTAATTTGAAGAGGTGTTTTTTGGTTATATTGTCTTTTCGAAAAATTTTGAAGCTTTTTTTTTATCTTTCATCAATTATTTTAGTAAGAGAAGAGAATTTTTCTAACTTTTAATAAATTAGATTTTCTCAACATTTTCGAATAAAAGTTTTTCCAAATTTTTAGTTCAACTCAATCAATCATACTTAAACTCAATTCTTCTCATTACTTTGATGAAACTACAAAATATTTTTTCTTAGTTTTTTTTTGGCGCATTTCCCACAAAAAACAGACACGTAAGAAATGAGAGAGGGGAGAGAGAGAGAAAGATGAGGAGACACGAATTATACAAATTACATTTCGTGTTTGAGTTTTTTACTTCAACTTCTTGCCCTTTTCATACCACGCTGCTTACTTGTTGTGTGTGTTTGTCTCTGTGTGTGTGTGTGTGTGTGTTTTTTTCCCCTTTTTTTTTTGCTCATTTTCTCAAGTAGTCATTATACAGAAATTTGTAGCGGTTCTTCGTCGTCAATGTGTCTTTGGTCTTCTACTATTGCTCTCTCGCTCTTTTGTCATCATTCGATGGTGCTTTTGGTGCTTTTTGTTTTTTTTTTGCCGTTACAATCGTTCTCTCTTCCTCTCTCTCTCTTTGATGAACATCAGTGTGGAGAGTGTGAAGTCATTACATCATTTTGAATAACATTTTCATTTTTGTTTCTTCTTCTTCTTCTTTGTTTTTTTTTTATGCAGCATTTCTTTGGCTATGCGGTAGTCAGATGTATCTGGTGGCGCCGCTGGAGAATTTACAGAATGCCAACAACAATAACAACAACAGCAACAACTAAACTACATAATTGGGCGCCAAGTTCTAAACAATTAGCACCAGAAGAAGAAAATAGTGTGAAAATTAAAAAAGGGTAAACAACGTGCAATTTCATTAAAATAAACGGGTAACAACAACAACAACAACAACAACTGCATATGTAAAAGCCTTACAAAAAACAAAAAACAAAAAAAAACAACCAGAAATACCTTCGATATCGAAAGCAATATTTAAGTATAACAAAAAACCCAAAATATACCCGCCCCCCCTCACCCTACACGCCCCCATAACATACATAACTCCCTCCCCAAAAAGTGTATAAGAAGCTTAACATTTTGCAATTAAATTAACATTTACATAAACATATTTGAGGCACACACACACATTTTACAAAGATTTTACAGAGAAATATCAAAAAAAAAAAAACAAAAAAAAATAGATATAGTATAGAGCCGATAAGACAAGTAAACCGCGCATGCCTAGAAGAAGAAAAAAGAAGAGTTATCCCGCAGAAAGTAAAACCAAACTAAATGTTAGAGAAATTGTTAAGAAATCAAATTCGCATAAAGAATATTTTATTCTGATATTAACATATACATATATATATACAAAATCTAGAGATATAGATATACAGACACACACACACACACAAACAAACACCCACACACACACAGACAGACAGACATCAGTTTTGAAGTGTGAAACGATGTGCCTGACGAGCACTTTAGAGCGAGTGTATTTTCATTCCATGGTAGTCAGTCAGTCAGGCAGCTAGAAGGGGGGTGTGTGGTGTGGTGGTTGAAGGGGTGGGTGCTGGTAGCGGTGGTGGTGGTGTTAGGTAGTCAGATACACCGATAGAACGCACGTTCGTTTGTTGAGGCGATAAAATTTTAACGATTTTGCGCCGCTTTGGGCGAGCGTGTCAGGCATAAAGATACAAACAAACAAGAAACAAAAAAACGAAAAACTGAATATATACACACACATACCGACAAACATATATATGTATCTATATATATGTGTAGAATGAAAATATATCTTGTAGATATATTTTTGTGTTTGTTTTTTTTTTTTTCGTTTTTAGTTACGTTTTAATTGCAGCACGAACTTTGTACATAAATTTCAATCGAAGCAAATGCACAAAAGCACAAAAATAAATACTGAATAATTTTTATTTCAATTTTTTTTTTTTTTTCACCCAAAAGCTTCGACCAAAAAGTATAAAAAAAAATTTACATATATATGAATGATATACTAAATATGCGAAAAAAAAAATACAAAAACAAAAAGCTTTAGATTTTTTGTTGTTGTCGTTTTCAATTTATTTTCCCATATGGAATTTGTTTATATTTTTCTCTCTATTTTTTGTTTTGTACATAATTTAAACAAAAACAAGAGAGAGAGAGAGAGAGAGAGCGAGAGTGGAAGTAAAGGGGCGTAACTACCCCCTTAAAAAAAAAAAAAATTTCAACCCCCTTTGGTAGAAAAATTTACATAATTTCCAAGCAATCAAACAAATTGGGAAAAACCTCTCGACAAAAAAAAACAAAAAAAAACAATCTTCACTCAGCTCTCGCAAATTGTTAGAGATGATGTAAATTTTTAGTTGACTATTCCTATAAACAAAAAAAAAAAAAAGAAAGAAAGAAAGAAGAAAAAAATATAAGGCTTATGATTAGTATCTTATTTTGCAATTTACTGTACAATTTACTTTTTAAGCTGATATTATTATTGTTCACTGAAAACTAACTATAACTAACATTATATATACATATATATATATGAACTATAACCATATTGATGTATGTTTAGATATCTGATTGTATGTAACTATTATTGTTAGAAACACTGAAAAAAATGTAAAACCTTTAAACACACACACACACACACACATAAACACTCCCAATATTAGAACATAATTTAGCTGATTTTTTCCAAAAATGATAATAATAAAATGGATCAACACCCGAATTATATATATATACATATATACAAACGAAATCAAATCGACAAATGTGGTTTTATTTTTATGGCCAAAGATAAATCAGGCGGCGGCATCTCCTCCTGTCGTCGACTCGAATGGAAGGTCTACTAAGTATATCAGGTTACATGCCAATCCCAATGCAAAAAAAAAAAAAAAAAAAAAAATGGGAAAAATTTCATCCCCCACTTGTTGTTGTTGGGCCAGCAAAATTTCAACGCTTTTCATGCTTGACAAGGATGGGTTCGGCGGGTGCATTGTCCGGGTGGGCGGGGTGGGGGTGCGGTGAGGAAAACACTTGCCGGAAACATATGGCAGCACGCTAAAACCAAAGCCGACTGACGACTGCCGACTCTCCACACACACACACACACACACAAAAGCCGCAGCCACAGAACAGAGAACTGAACGTGCGGCACGTGCCCCACACACACACCCACACCCACACATACACGGAGAATGGAGAGTACCGTAACCTTCTGCAAGGGCGAAAACGAGGACGAAGTATGAAATGGAAATAACGAGCTAGTGCCAAGGCGAGCTTGCCGCTGACTGACTCTTTACCTTACTTCCTTGCTTCTTCTTCTGATTTAGACTTTTGCTACTTATTTGTTGGATTGCGGCCTGTGGGTGTCATTTTTTTGGCCATGTGTGTGTGTGTCCACAGTTAAAGTGTTGCCATCTAATCATAGAGATGGCAGCGTGACAAAACGATTAAAAAGTCAAACCTCAGCTGGGTCGCTTTCTCAATAAGTCTGTTGGCCGTTTTATATGAACGTTTCAATTGGGTCAAGTGCTATTTTATTTAGTATACAATAGTTTTGAAACATTTTTTAACTCACTTTTTATAGTTTTGAAAGTGCAGGCACGCTAAATTTAGAGCTAATATTTATTTTGTAAGTGTTTCGTTAGTTTTGTAACGCAAATGTGATCTGTCAATTTTGAGCCAAAGTTTTGATGAGTTCAAAAACTTGTGAGAATGCTTTCCAATTTATGGCTTACTCCTATTTCTATGTATTTACAGTGATGGTTCTGAAGTTATCCCAGAAAATACTGTGTAACACTTGAATTTATAAAAGTTTTGAGTCTTGAAACTAACATGGATTTTTCTGTCCTTTATTTCCTGCAATGCTCTTGCTTGGTTGTTTGTGTTTGCCTTAAAAAAACCTTTTCGGGTGGCTCATGGAAAATACAGACGGATTTAACAAGTGGTAAAAGTCATTAACAGTGTTTAATTTTAGATATCTTAGCAGTTTACTGCACTGTATACCAATCAATCACGAGAAAACACTTAGATCCAAATTAAGAAGTTATTAAAATTGTAAACTGGAGACTCTTTACAGTGTTAAGTATAATATGAAAGGGGGAACAGTTCGGAAAGTAGTTCCAAAAAGGTGAAACTTCTTTAGAAACGTTGTGAATTAAAGTTCAATGACAACGACAAATATAAAAAGAAAGTGTAGCATTGCGATGCAAAATGGGAAAGGTGGCGAAAATGGCGCCTCCAAAAGCTACAAAGCTTGCTTTACGAAAAATAACTTACATTGAATGTTTGTCTAGTTTGGACCTACTTCTTTTATATGTGTATATGTATTGGTAACAAGTTTTGCGATACTTTTAAGCGCATCAGATAATACACGTTTGCATTCAGTTTCAGATTAATGGACTCAGTTTAATTAATTTTTTTTGTTAACTTTTAATTTAAAAACATTTCAAAATGTAATGTATGTCAACTTCGTTAGACATTTGGGTAAGGTTCGTGTCACGTTTTCATTTCCATTTCCATTTTACGGTACAACTTGTTGGGTTTTATTTGTTTGTCGTACTTTTTATTAAAAACGAACGCTACTTAATCAGCAGCAAAATGTCGCACTTTACTGCACACACCCACAATACAGATAGGGAGAGGGAGAGAGTGAGATTGGGAGTGGGAGAGGAAGCGAGACAAAGTGTGAAGATGGATGAAGTGGAAGGGTGGCAAAGGGTAGAGAGTGAGAGAACTGTAGCGCGCGGCTATATGAGGGTAATGCAAGGGTAAGGAGCAGGGCAGGGCATAGCAAGGCTGGGCAGGGGGTGGGGCAATTCATACGACAGACGCCGTTTGACTTTTTGCTGGCATTGCGAAAACAGAGACTTATCAGCTTTAGCTTTTGTTTTGCTGTTGAGAGCTTTGGCAAGTCGTCGTCGTCGTCATTGTTTAACCCCCACCCCGTTACTCGCCCCGCCGCTCCTACTTTTTTTTGTGTTTGGCATGTGCCACTGCCATTGCTACTGCCTGCTGCTGCTCCCCAACAACAACAACAACAACAACACCCTCTGGGTAACCAAGGTCTGCTCTTGCTCTGCTTTGCTCAATTCTGCTCTCCCCCCCACTGCTCCGTTATGCGCTCTCTGAGTCTGCTGATAAATAGCATACATACATATATAAGCAAGCAATTGCTTGTAGACGTCGTCGTCGTCGTTGTTGTTGTTATTGTTGTTGTTGTTGTTATTTTGCTAGTCGCAGTTGTTGTTATTGCTATTACTGTTGGTTGGAACGTGCCCCGTTTTGCGATTTGCGATTGGTAAATTGGGTAATTGAAAACACTTAACCGTTATGATTTATTATCTGTTTATTCGTCGACTGCCGCCTGCCGACTGCCAACTGCCAACTGCTGACTGCTGATGTAACTGCCATAAGCATTCAGATTGTTTACCCAAAATGATGGCGCAATTAGCATTTGGCCCGACTATAATGCGAAATATACAAATATACATATAAATAACCACATAACAATATTATACATTGTAGTTACCTGACTGGACAGGTGGATAGGTGGGTATTAAAAACAAATTAATCAAGCTTCTCTATACAATATACATTTCCATGAATATATGTACATATATTCATTTCGAGAGCTATGGAAAACTTTTGCCTCATTTGTTGATAAAGTTTAATAGTTTTGTATATTTTTGTTTTTTTTTTCCTCTTTCGAGATGACTAATTATTGAAAAGGTTTTTAAGCAAACGAAACACTGAAAAGTCAAAAGAAGGTTCAATTATTCTTCTAATTAAAATACAAAATATGAAAACATCTTCAACTATAGTTTAAATGTGATTGAATCACATTGAGGTTAGTTTTTAGTTCATAAAAACATTCAAAATTCATTGTATTTGAAGCTACAATTTGTATCGTTTAATTTTTTTTTAAAGTAAATCATCGAATTTGGTAATATCTAATGGAAAATGCCATTAATCTTAAATCCTTTGTGAAAATATAGAACAACTGCCTTCTTCGTTCTAAAACACTTTTTCATACTATTAAGAACCGTTTATTCAGTTTGAAAAAAGCTCAAATAAGTTTATTACAGTGTAAAATAGTAATTTAAAAAAACCTTTCAGGTATTACGTAACGCCAAAGGGTAACGAAGGACGTTATTATTTTGTAGCCTTGATTTTTGAGAGAAAACTTCTTAAAAATAGTTTTTAATTGTCGTTTTTTGAAAGAGATATGAGAAGAAAAATGAAAAACCAAAATGTTTTCGACTTTTTAGAAGGGAGGAGGTCTACAAAGCGCATTATGGCACGTTACAGGAGGAAGGGGGATCGAAATTCTTTGAGGATTGCATTAAGTAAAATTTGAACGGAACCTAATTTTGAGATGCAAATGTTTGGAGGAAACCAGAAACGGTTATTCTACTTACAAGTAGACAATTTAGTGTGATTAAAGTGGTTATTACTCAGTTTCATAATCCAAAATTATGTGGTATAGCTAATACGGAAACACAAAACGCTTTAAAGAACACGTTTGCATCTTATAAGTCATCAAAATTCTATATGAAGGCAGATAGTCAATTAAAAAAAAGAGTAATCAAAAGCTTGAAGACTTCAATTCGAAGCTGAATCTTAGTAAAAAACAATTTGAGTCTTGCTATAACAATTAAGATACTTTTTATGGTCAAAGTTTGCTTTTGCGTTAGAGCAAAGCTTACATAGTTAAACGTTTTATAACTTTACATTAATTTTTATTAAGTCTTTATTCAAAATGTGTTTTTACATGAAATTTAATAGCTCTAAAGTCTTATCCTTGGTCGGAAAATTTGCTAATATTCAATTGATAGCAATAAAATTGTAGATTAGATAGTTTAAGAGACTTAAAAATTAGTTAAAATTTCATTTCAATCGAATCTCTTTGATTGATAATGTTTTCCCAGTAATTAATCTTTAACTTTCATTTGCTTTTCTATTTTAATCAACTTTTTTATGTACTGTAATCTAAACTGAATAATTTTCTATAATATAGTATAAGATAATAATTTCGTATTGCGCAAATAGAGAGACAAAAACAAATATAAGGAATTAGCAATTAGTTAAATTTGACTACAAAAGACTCAAAATAGAAGTTTGAATTATGATTATGAATGATTTTACCTTTGCCTTTGTTTCTTCTCTGGGTAAGGATTTTGAAATGCAAATTAGTTTGAGACAATTGTAGAAAAACCTCAACTTAAAAAAGAAAGACAAATAAGACGTTGCGAGAGTTCATTACCCTCGCATATAACATGCCAAAGTTCAGTTCTGATGACAAATTCGTAGACTTTTTCACTTATCTCATCGGAACTTGAGTCTTAAGGTCTCACTCGGCCTTTGTGTTTAACTTGTTTTTTAAGCGATTTTCGACTATTGTTTTCCGGCCTTAAATCGCGGCCATAAATCAATCTTAATTAAGAACGTATTAGTTTTAGGATCCCGCCATAAAGTAACTAACTAAAAATATATACATACATACATATGTATGTACTTGGCAAATGAAATCTTATCTTGAAATTGTGGGGTATTTACCATTTTGGTAATTCCTTTTCGAAAGATCCATTGGTAGAGATAATTTTTCGGGGCTTTTTGGCGGAAATTATTTCGTGTCTCAACTTTGATCCCAATTGAAGGGAATGGAATGGTATGAATGAAATCTGAAATTAATGAAGAGGTAAGTCAAGCGCGAAGCAGCCAAAAGGAGAGAGAGAGAGAGAGAGAGAGAGCGAGAGCGAGAGAGAGAGAGCAGCCGAAACTAACGAGAATAACAAAATGAGCGTTAACCAAGCGAATCCTCGGCACGTTTTGGAATTTACACGAGGCCAAAAGCTAGGAGGAGGCAAACTGCGGGGCTGAGCAGGGGGAAGGGGATAGCAGGAAGGCAGTCCGGGTCCAAGGTGTGCCCGTGATGCTCACAACGTTATGCGAAACACGCAAAACGAATTCGATTTCGTTGTACAACGACGATGTTGAATGCCCCCCCACCTCCACGCTCCCCCAATTCCATACCCTCGCCCTGCCCGAACTCTCCGAACTCTGACTCCCTCAATGGAATCGCATGTGGCGGCTGCTGGCTGCTCCTGCTAGCTAGCATGGCAATTTGCCATTTTGAGCAACAAACGCCAAGAGAACGAAGTCGGAGTCGGAGTTGGAGACGGAGGCCACAATTTTGGGGCTTCATTGGATGCCAAAGGCAGAGGTTATGAAACGTGACTAGTAGCTGGGGGGGGGACCAGGAAATGGCCAGCCGATGGCTGTGGAAATGTTTACCAAGTGCAGGCAAAAATATTGCCGAAAAACTTCAATTGCAAAAATAGACGAATACAGAGCTAAAAATCAAGTTAAATCGAATCGAAAGTGTTATCAAAATGTATCGTTTACTTACGAAACTTAATCATTTTCAATAAACTATAGATAGATCATTAAAAAGTGTTGAAAATATTTTAAAAACTGAACAAACTTTAGCAGAGACTTAAACAAAACTAGATGAAAAGTTAAATATTAAACTGAAATTTCGTTAACTTTTGCAGAATGCATCGCTTTGTAAAATTTTCTATAATGTTCGAGTTCCTTTCAGGCAGAATAAAGAAACAAAAAGGATTTTCTGTGCAGCTACTTCAAGTTCCCTTGCCAAGTCTAAGTATTAGCCAATTTGAGACTCCAGACTCCATACATTTAAGGCTTAAACTAATTGAGAATTACAAGTAAATTAAGTGAAAAAGGCAAGGCAAAGAATGTTTCCATCGGCTCACCCTAAGGCTTGATCAAAATTCAAAATTTTTGCGGAAAGGAAAGTTTCTTCTCTTCTCCAAACTGAGCTTTCTACAAGAAAATTGATTTGGATAAGTCTTAACACTTTAAACAGTCAAAACTCTTTAAGAAATTCTTCGAAATTTACAAAAATTGAAAAAATGGTTAAAAAATTTAAAAAAATTAGACGTTTTAACACATAGTAAACCAATTTTTAGGCTTTCTGTTTTCTTTATTAGCCAATTTGAGGCTCCAGACTCCAGACTCCATATATTCAAGGCTTTAACTTTGAGAATTAAAAGTAAATGAAGTGAAAAATGCAACAGAAGGAATGTCACGAGCCGGCTGATCTTAAGGCTTGATCAAAATTCAAGAGGCCGCCTATACAATTTTTGCAAAAAGGAAAGTTTCTTTTTTTCCCAAAGTGAACTTTCTACAAGAAAGTATACAATCTACATAATCAGTTTAACTTGATTTGGCTAAACTCTTCGAAAATTCTTCCAAATTTTCATAAATTGCTTTTAACATTGAAAAATTGTTCTCGTCTTTAGAAAAATTATACGTTTTGGTACATAGTAAACCAATTTTTAGGCTTTCTGTTTTCTTTAAAACATTTCCAAGGCCTTAGCCAGCTTTTTCAGAGCCCGTAAATTGTAAGTGCTAAAACTTATGGAATTAAGGTTTTCACTTTTTAAGTTTCTAGTTAACTTTTTTGTAACTTCTGAAATAGTTTTGTTTATAAACGGAGGTCTTTAGGTCTTAAGCTTATAATATCTAAAATTTAGACCCTTAAATATGGAATTTACTTGTATTACTTTAGTTAAAACAAGGCCATAAGGAGAGAAGAGAGCTTAGCAGATTTCTTAAATGATTCTAACTGACTTGGCATTGAATTTGATACAATATTTTTTAGATTCTATTTTCGCTTAGAATCGGTTTCATTTTAATGATTAATAATCAATAGAATTGTTTAAACTCGTGAGTAAGCTCTCAAGACTAGCATGCGTACTAAGTTAGTAAAAGATTCTCATTGTAGCTTGTATTTTAATTTTAGAGTTAACTGAGTTTGAAAACCTTTTTTCTCTAAAATAGATTCGATTAGCCGCAAGTTGGGGGCTGTGTATGCACCTGTTCTTTCTCTCCCTCTCTCTCTCTCTCTCCATCTGTCTCTCTTTTTCTCTCTATTGCTATCTCTCTAGTGAACTTTATGCATTGTGTTGGGGCCTCGTTGTGCAGTCAGTCGTCTACTCTCGTCTCGCCTCGTCTCGTCGCGTCTCGTCTCCCCTTCTTGTGGCAAAAACACAGTCTGTAGGCGGAACTCAAATAAAAGTTATATTGCCGCTGCAGGGGGATTCGAGTTAATCGAATAATAAGCACACACAGACACACACACACACACATAGATACAGAAACTGCAGCCCCGACGTGGTCGAGACATGACCAATTGGCGTGTTTTTCAAAATATTTCGTTTCGCTGGAATTGAAATTGGAATGGAAGATGATAGCCTCCGACTCGACTGGTGACTTCTGAGCTCGCTTGCCTTGTTCTTGTTTTTTTTTTTTTTTTTTGCGCCTCGTTTCAGTTCCCTCTTTACTTCTGATTTTCTTTTTCTTTTTTTTTTTTTCGTTGTTGTTGTTTTATTACCTTTTCGAACTGGTGGGGCCTGGGCTGGGGTCTCATCAAAAATTATGTGCACTCATTTGTGAAGTGCGCGACGACGACGACGACGACGACGAGGAAGACCAGCGGCCAGGAGAAGAGTGTCGAGGGGTGGGGTGGGGTGGGGAGAGGCAAAAGGGGCTCTCATCTGCGGCGCTTTGTGCGTGAGAAAAGCAACTTGTGACTTCAACTTCCCTTTTGTGGCCTTCTTCCGACCTCCGGACAAGCTTGTTTACTGTCCCCCTCCCCCACCCCACCCTCCTCTTCTGCTCTCTCTCAAGTGGCAGCGGTGCTACTTGAAAGTAACTTACCGAGTTCTTCAAATTCATTTCTAATTGATTCAAAATTGCTTTCAATTGCAGTCGGTTTTCAATTGGACAAAGAGCAAAAATGTTCGATTTCAATTTCTCCTCCTCCTCCTCTCCAATAATAATAAAAAACGAAGCATAAAAATTGATTGATTTCTGTCTATTAATTGTACAATATCTTACAGAATCTTATGACCAAGTCTTAGCCAATTTAAAGGAGAATTGAAATCAGACAAATACTTAAAGAATCCCACATAATGCCAATTGAAATCAATTTTTTAAAAGTTTAGAAAGTGCATAAATAGATAATAGCATATTTTAGTTAATTGTTTCTTTAAACTTTTATAAATATTAAAAATGTGAGATTATAAGCCATTTAATAAAGTATTCTAGTTTTATTCAGTAAATTCGCTTGAAATTTCTCAGAGTATTTAAATTTTTTAAAGTCTCTTTTTGGGAATTTCTCTTTTAGTATTAAATAAACAAATTATGATTTAAACAATAAAAATATAAAAGAACAACGAGAAAAAATTTAGGTCTAAATTAAATTAATTAAAGTTTAAGTATAACTCTTAGGTCATTTGATCTAGTAATGTCAAATGAATCGTATTTTATGTTTTCTTTTTAAATTTTTATCTTTGATCATACGCCCCGGAATCCGTGGACTTGTCCAGGTTCATAGGAAATGTTCCGCCCCTCTCGACCTAGTAAAAAATTTTACAAATGGCTAAGAAAGTGTCAAATTAAAATACATTTTTTGAATTTACAAAGCAAAAGTAAGTGAAACATTCAAATTTTATCTTTTAGTTTATTTAAATTAAAATTGTTGGCTTTTCTTGTGACAGAAATTCTTATGTTATTTGTTGTTTTCATTTTGAGAAACATTTTTATTTCAAGTTTAGTTTTCCAAGGCGGATTATTACACTTTAGATAAAGAGATTCTAGTTTCAATTAAATAAAAAGATTCATGAAACAAAATTTAACTTTAAGTTACTTTTATTTGGGGCCTTTATGTAGTTAGTTTAAGTACATATATTGATTGCTTTGAGATTTAGCAATCATTTTGGTAATAGAATAATGTAAACTCTAAATAAGCAATCTCATAATCAAAATTGATAGAACAACTTAATTAAAGTCATTCTTTCCATTTTGAAAACTTTATAAAAAAAATAATGATTGGTATTCCAGGTTTTTCCATATGGCACTTTAGGTTTTGATTGAACCAGCGGCCCTTTAACATGGGATGGGAATCCTAAAGGGAATACTTTTTGTATACAATTAACTAATACTTTTGTTTGAAAACTGTTATTCACTTGGGAGAAGTCCATATTAGAGGTGGAAAACTATCGATAGTCCAAACAGTCGATAGCCAGAATAACATTCATAAATAATCGGTTTACAAAATGGTCTAAATGTTTTTCTTGGTAATATTAAGAAGTATCAAGAAACCGCCTATTTTTAGGATTTTGATTTGAATAGTCTTTTTGCATTCCGAAAATGTTCTTTTTGTCTGGCATCAATGCAATCAAATTTCGACTATCGACTGTTTTGACTATCGATAGTTTTCCATCTGCTACGCAGTTCGTTTGCTTCCCTTTTGTTTTTGCTTTGTTTGTTATTTTACTTCATCAAATGACAATAAAGTAGTTAAAAACACTTGTTAAAAACTGTTTTTTTTTTTAACAAATCGAAAAACATATTTAAAAAAAGAGTGTTATTGGGTAATAATGTATGCACCTCATAGGCATTGCCTTCGATTCTCTGAAAGACCTTTCCATTACCTCAAATAAATCAAAAACTTTAAATAAACATTGAAGAAAAGGGTTCGATAATCGATTTCTATTTTTGTTTTTGTTTCTTTTGGTTTCATTATTTGTTAATTTAATATTTTGTAGATACATAAATAGCATCGGCGGGCTAAATAAGTTAATATCCAAATTCTAACTGAATTTTTTGACAATTGAGTCAACATGTTTTGGGTTTTTGTACTTAAATTCTGATTTTCTTGACTAGCAAATAATGTTTAAGCAATATTTGTATTGACAATAATGAATTTAAGTTTTCCAAATTGCATTTGAGCTCAACAATTTTATCTGGACATACCTTGAAGATAGCTTTTCACATTGAAAGAAAAATCTTCAATTATCTATTTGGGGCCAATGAAAAGGCAAGCTTTTTCCCTTTATTTGTTTGGATCTTTGGGCTTAATGGTCAAGGAAAAAGAGGAAAATAATTTAGGAAAAAATTTAGATCTCGATTTCTCCACAGTAAAGTCATTGTTAATAAACTAGAACAGAGAGCGGGTCAGGGGGTCAATTTAGCCATAAGCAGAGAGATAAGCAGAGACATAAACACTGAAGGAAGGCTTTCTGGTTGGTGATCAAATGAATGAACTCTTACCAATTGTAAGGTAAATCGCTTCATTTGGTCAACAAGGTCATCATAAATAGGCCATAAATTTATTAAATATTTATCGCCTAATGTTCGTACATACATATTTTCCATTTCCGTTTATGAGAAATACAATTTCAAATGAACAAAACATTCCAAAGAAGCGAAAAACCGAAAAACAAGTGAATGAGAGATGGAAAAGAATAAAAACGTTTCATTTAAGCTTTTCGTTCAAATTCCAGAGCGTCGTCGTCGTCGTCGTCGACGTCGACGTCGGACAAGCGATAAATTTATATGAACAAATTGAATGCGATGTGTTTTTGTTTTTTTTTTTTCTGTGTTTTTTGTTGCTGGCGTATTTCATTTCACGTCTGGCTGACTGACTGACTGACAGCAATTTCAAATTGCGCGCCAAAAATGGAGCAAGCAAAAATGTGTTTTTTTTTTCTGTGTGTATGTGTGTTTCCTTTTTTATTTGAATTTTCACAGCTCAAGGTTTTCGCACACATACACACATACCACTACTAAGGCCAGTGCACTCTCACACCCATATGCAGACATTTTATTTTCTGACGTCGACGCCGACGTTGCGTCCTCTCGGCGCTGCGGCGCGCCATTTGTCATGTGTCGCCTTGGTAGTTGGCTTTTTCTGCTTTGCTGCTACTGCTATTTGCTGTTTGGGTGATAATCCCCCCTTCCCCCTTTCCACTGCCGCTTGCCCACTCGCCCACTCACACTACCCACCCCATACAACATTCATCAGCTGTCGTTGCTTTGCTTTGCTTTTGCCTTTCTCAGCAATTGTGTGCTAACGCTGACTTCGACGTCGACGCTCAGTCCTTAGCAGTCCAAAGAGCAGCAGCTGACGTCTTCCCTGAGACAAAGTTTATGCGGTGACCTCAAAAGGGAATCGAAAGCAATGGAAATAAACATTTTAAGCTATAAATATTGAGGAAGAAATTTGTTCAGTAAGCAGAAGTGTCCAAGAGGTGCAAAATTAATTACATATAACTAAGGCGCCATATCTCTTGTCCTTGTTCAAGTATTAAGTAACGCAATTTTAAAAGAATTTTGATCCCTTCTCGCCCGAAGCGCTCTTCTGGACATCTTCCAACTTTCAAGAAGTCAGAAACATCTTCCTTTTTTGTTTCCGTTCTCATATTCGTTTCATAAAATGTGATTTTAAAGAAGTTTCAACTCAAATAACACGACTACGTAATTCAGTGTTTAGCAGGACCCTTTCTTCTCTCTCTTTTGCAGTCCCTTACTTAAAATATTAAATGTGTACCTTTAAATAACGTTTATTAGTTAATATAGAATATTTATTTCTCGTTTTCGATTTGGTTTCTTCAATTTTCAAACATTTTAGACCCAAGTTCTATATCTATGCACCTTTCTTTCTCTTCTCTTGAATATAAAAACAAAAGTTTTCAAAAATATTACTTAAAAATAAACAACATCTAATGGTATTATTATTGTAGAGCATTGTTAAGGAGGGAGTGCTCCTGTTCGACTAAAATGCTTAGTTAATAATTTTAAACATTTAAATTTAAAAAAAAAGGTTATTTAAAAGCGCTCTCACTTTGCCTAAAAAATTCTAGAAGCAATTGATTACATTTCATTTCAAAAATTAAAGCATTAGTTTACTATTGAAAAGGCAATTTGAGCGATTCTAAGAGCCTGGCAAGTTCTAGGCAAAGTCTGTTCTCATTTCAGTGGCGGATCGCTTAATTGGATGGACGTAATTGGTCTCCAATTTTCAAAGCTTTACAAGAGAGATAAATTCACCTTGTTTGAAGCCGCCTTAGTTACGCTCCTGACCCGTTATAGTGCGCTCAACAAAACTTTCTCTCTCTCGCTCTCTCTCTTTATCGAAATACACAAACAAAGTCAACGCATAAACGAAACGTCGCCGCTGGCAGAGTGAAACTTTTTCTTGCTCTCAACTTTTGATGCTCTCGCCCTCTCTGCCCACTAGCCTTTGCGCTCTTTTTTGCTTGCCTACCCCCCTCCCCCCCCACACTAGCTCTTGCTCGCTTTTCATCTCTCGGTGTTTTTGCGTCAGGGCCTTTTTTTTTTGCAATTTTCTAGCTTTTTTCGTTAGTTGTCAGCGAGCGTGGGGCGGTGGAGGGGATAACTTCACGTTGTATGTAGTCGGCCCATAGGGAGGGAAGGGCAAGCAAGCAAGTGGGGGGAATTTGAGGGGTCTTGTTGCTTTTATTTGGCATTTTTCTTTTCTCTCGTTTTCTTTGTTGCTGCCCAACATTTCCCACTGCGAAATTTTCATTTTAAATTTCATGGAAAATCGTTTTAATTATATTCGTAAAGTTTTCCCTGCTTTTTGGGTGTAAAAAAAAAAAAAAAAAGAAAAGTTAGTCTGTTGGCATTTTGATGAACTTTTCGCCAAGCCTTTTTATTATTCCATCCAAGGCGTAGGCAAAGCAACGACGGCGGGGGCGGGGGTGTGAGCGGGAAAAATAATTGTAAATTAACATAAAGTGTTAATGTAATTAGTTAACGCTTCGTTGCTTGCTTAATTATTGCGTCTTGATTGCCCAATTCGTGTTGCCAAGTTTGATAGGGGAAGGGGAGGGGGAGCCCCAAAAAAAAATGGCGTCACAAAATTGCATCAATGAAAGTCGTTTCAATGACAGCCATTTGCTGTGACTAGAGATCCGCTAACGATGACGAAATGATGATGACGTGATGACGCGATGGTTCCTGGACGTCATGTGGCGAGGTGCGCCAATTTGATTGGCATTTGCAGAAGCCCGAGAAGGCCATAAATGAATGTTGTTTTTTTTTTTTATAATATTTCACAGCAGTTTCTGCCGGAAATGCAATTCAACTTTCTATCGACACTTTTTTTTGATGGAAATCATATTTTCTAATATCAAATGTCTGGCATGCTGTAGGAGAGAGAGAGAGGGAGGGAGGTAGAGCAAGAGTCTTAAGCGCCATTTTGATGACCTTTAACGACCTCTTTTTTTGGGGCTTAGTCAATATCTTTAACATTGTGATCCCTGCCCAACATTTTGTCACAGACTGTACCCTTTTATGACTTATTTCTCCATTGAAAACAGAGCTAAGAGCTTAACAATTTGCCTGGTGAACCTTTAAAATTTGATATGAAATAATCCATTTCGATCAACGAGTATGAGTAAATGAATATAACTACCCATAAAATATGAATATTAATGAATGAATACAAAGTAATGAGTGTATTCTTTCATTCATTTACGAAGGCTACAAATTTCACCAAACTTTCTCCGATTTTAATCATTCGACGGGAAATTTTCTCTACTTTTTTTGTCGTAGTTTAACAGAATTAGTCAATTTTAATTACTTAGAAAGCTAAGGCCCCCAAAAAATCTATACGAAAATAATTTTGTCAATTGTTTTCAATTCAAACTTCTTCAAAGGATTTAGGTGTATCTTAGGAGATCTTTTACTCAAACTCACTTGAAAAACAATTTCTAAATCAATCTACAAGGTTCTTATATTACGATACGATGGAATGTTAAGGTCAGAGCACGATATTACAATTAAGTAGATTACATTTTATAAATTAAGGACCAATTTTCAGCTAAAACTTCAGATCAGATTGTCCTAAAAGTTTTAGTTTTTGGGAACAAGAACATGAATATATTCAATATTGATTAGATCACGCTTTGTGGCTAAATTTCCACAAATGATTTTTGAGTAAAAAACCATTTACTACAACCTTCCAAAGATATCAAATGCAGCTCGAGTAAATAAAAATCATTCCTCTATTTAAATTAAGAGTCAAAGTTGAAACAACTTAAGAGACTAATGACTAACTAAAACTGGAACAGCATTTTGACAATTTGAATATCTATTTGAGACTCGTTGGACTTTCACAGTCTCATTTTAACTTCAGTTTCTAGTCAATATAAATGTTTACTTTGCGAAAACTAGAAATGCGTTTTTGAATTAAGAATTTCATATTAAAGTTTTCGACTCTGTTCTATATTTTTTAAACTACCACAACTTCACTTGACGACACAATATAAAAAAAACACAACTGGAATCAAATCGGTATAAAGCATACAAACAGCTAAAACTAAGGAAAATAGAGTAAAGACAGAGTTTAAACAAGATTTACAATTTATTTGGTTAATCTAGAGATAATAGAAGACATAAAATGGGATTAAAAATGAATAAACTTTCTGTTTTTTTTTATGTTCAAAAAGGCTAAAATTTAAGATTTTATTTACCAAAAATTAGATAAAAAAAATAGAAATCAAATTGAAATTTATGTTTTAAATAAAATTTATTTGCTAAGTTGTTTCTAGATACTATATTATTCGGATTTTGAGGGGTTCATTGGGCCAAGTTTTGGATCTAAACAAAAGCTACAAGTAGCTCAAGGCAGTTGAGTAAACTTTAAAGGACATAATCATCATCTTGTCAAAGCAGAGCTTCTCATATTTGTCCTTTCAACTTAAACTCAAACTTTTCGTTTGTTCAAAGCGAGAAAAGAATCACTTTTTCATATATAAACCAATTAAGAGTCTTGTTTTCCCACTAAACTATCAGAAATCAACTCAATTTGCTTATTGAAAGAAAGGACTATAAAATATTAAGAACTGCTTTAACATAGATTAACTTTGAGAACTCTCTCAAACTACTTAAAAATGATCTTGTCATTGATGATGGCTTATGGTTTTTTCAAATTCAAATTAAAGCGTTGAAAGAAAATTCTTCTCAAGTAAAGTTAATCGCTCGTTTCGATTCGTTTAGAAAGTACAATTTTTATGTAGAAAATTTCCCTTTTTTTTTGTTGTTTTTTGTTTCTCAATATGACAACCAGCTGCGGCCATTTTGAGACATGTTTTATGGGGACAATAACTCTCTGGGTTATGACAAATATAGAAGAAGAAAAACTGAAAGCATTAAAATATTGGCGACAGGCCGAATAACCATAAAAATGAAATGAAATGAAACGCCAAATAGGCTTGGTGAAGGAGAGGGAGTGTAGGGAAACAGAGAAGGCAAAAGGCCTTCACTTGCCATATACATAAGTGGCAAATGAATACTCACATAAGGCTAAGAGGGGCAAATGAATGAATGAATGACGCACAGCAAACTAAACTCTATGAATTTTAATATCAAAAATTTTTGCAATTCAAATTCTTGTTATATTGATCTCAAAATGTTTTTCAGATCGAACAACAAGTTATCTAATAGTCGTAAAATAAAACACTTTGGCATATAAATTGATAAAATTGTTGAATTTGGCTTTCGAATTCTTTTCTTTCTTTTAAGTCTCAGACAATTGCCACAATTTGCTGTTAGAAAAGTGAAGGCAATCGGCACGTTTTAACTCCCACATTGAAAATATTTTACTAAAAGGAAATGTACATATATAAAATGGCGACCAAAAAAAAAACCAAAAGGGCCAGGCCCAAAAGCTGCTCTGTTAGTCTGTTCCTCTGTTTGTGTTAATGCCTTTTTGTTAGCCTCACATGACGGGGAGAAG
This sequence comes from Drosophila nebulosa, assembly GCA_024703675.1. Taxonomy (NCBI): domain Eukaryota; kingdom Metazoa; phylum Arthropoda; class Insecta; order Diptera; family Drosophilidae; genus Drosophila; species Drosophila nebulosa. The sequence goes on along the minus strand of CM045725.1, from coordinate 4,978,250 downwards.
ACGGCGACAACAACAGCGACAACAACAACAACAACAACGACAACGACGGCAAGATAAAATGCCATAAAACGCCACCGACCGCCGACCAGACGTTCCAATGTTTCGGACCCAGAACAGGCCAGACCAAAACCAGCAGCAGCAGCAGTCCCGCAGGTAACACACACACACACAAACAAACAAACAGGCAGTTGCCCGACCGACAACAACAACAACATTGAATATTGTAGAACGAATGCATACAGCATTCGCCCATTCATTCATACCCCATATCCATTCCATTTATGTATTCATTCCCAGGTAAGAATCCAAACTGAAGACGACGATGACGACGACGACGACAAGACGGACACACTTGTGGGTGGGCTCTTGTCGTGCCGTTGTTGATGTTGCTGCTGCTGCTGCTGCCCAATGTGTTAAGAAGGCATTAAAATAAAAGGCTGAGAGAAAAACAAAAAAAGAAAAAACACGTAAAATTCTCTCATTTGCAGTGCGCTTCTGTGCTTTTAGCCGAACCCCAAAAGATAAGATACATACATACTTCTTTTTTTTTCTCTTAACTTTGCCAGACTTTAAGCCATGCCATAAAATTCAACGTCTTATTACACTTTGACTTTGACTTGAGTTCAAAACGAATGCCAAAACAAGTTCAAAGTTAATCAGGAAGTGAAAAGTAGTTCTCGTTTGAGACACCATTTTGAGCTAAGGGGGCTAAGGGGTACTGAAAAAGTGAGACCACTTTTATATTAAATAAAGTCTAAGATTTCTAAAATATATACCACAAAATGTCTTAGCTTAAGAGATTTTCATTGAATGAAAACTTTATTAATGGCATGGTCTCTCATTCTCATTCTTTGTAAATGAGAGAAAAATTGGGAACTAAAAGAAGTGTCCAGAATTAGTAAGGTATTAAAATCTAGAAAACTTGCAAAGTTATGAACTTTCCATTAAAAAAACTAACTTTGCAACTAACTTTTAAAATGACTTTCAAAAGTCAAGCCTTACGTCGTAGTTCTTCATTTGTAGATCTATGTTTCGTTTACTCATTAACTCATTTTAAGTAAGTTAAATTGATATAAACAAAATCGTAATTTGGCAAACTTCGACTTAAGCTTCACAAGACTTAAACTTATCAAATTTAAGCTAAGTCGTGTGAAAAGCGATTTCGGATATTTGGAATATTTATGCGGAAGATCGGCTTAGATAGATACCAATAGAAATTGGCTCAAAGGGGTCACAGTTGTTGGCCAAAACATGACTGGCTAACAAAGACCCATTTCAAATTAGAGGTGGACAACTAGCGATAGCAGAAACAGTCGATAGTTCCAATATTATATGCTATTCTACTATCGATAGTTTTTATCTCTAATTTGAAGTGAGCTTGCAAAAAGTCTATTCAACTAGAGCCTTAAAAATATTCCATAATTTTTGTACCCTTTAACATTATTGAGGTAATAATTAAAACAATTTCTCAATTCGATTAACTATTTTCATATAAAAGTATTATTTTTTATTCTAGCATCGAGCAATCAACTTTTTTTTTATGTTATTGGGACTATCGACTGTTTTTGCTATCGATAGTTCTCCATCTCTACTTTAAACTAAATTTGAAATTCTAGAAGTTAAAAAAAAAATGCCCTTAAGGGGTGTTGCCTCAAAGTTATTAAACCAATTCAAAAGAAAGACAAGATTTAGGCGTAAACCTGCCATAATTTGACTTGACTTAAAAGCTAAATATAACTTTAATAGGAAGGTTTCTCCTTCAGGCTTGGCCTGACAGACAGACAGACTTGTTTTTTTAAATTAGAAAAGAACTTAATTAAGTTAAATCTTAAATTAATACTTCAACAAAAGGTAAATAAATAATGTTCTAGTCTGTCCAAGCTAAATTTGACCACAGGCAGAAAGAAAGCAACTTTCTATGGATATAATCAAGAAATCAAGCGCCATATCGATAAGCTAAATGATAGTTCATAGAAAGGGCATTTTATACATAGTTATAAGGGGTTTTACTTGCAATAATTTCAAAGCTTTTTCCCTGTTGTATAGTGTTTTCTACACTTTTTTAGCAAAAAGTTGGTTTTTTATAGTTTTTGCTCTTTCTCTCTCTCTGGCTACTTCATTTTATTTTTGGCTTATTCTTGGCGTAGAAACAATTTAGTTTAGTATCATCTGTCTATCTGTCTGACTGTCTGTCCATCTGTCTGTCTGTCTGTCTGTCTCTCAATCTCTTTGTCGGAGACTTCTGACCTCTTAAAAGTTGTTGTAGTCGCCGGTTTGAGGCATATCCAAAGTAGAAAAATGTTCTTTGTTTCCAGTGTTAAATGCCATGAATTGCAAAATTTTTCACACACATAGAGCTCTCTTCTGCTGCTTCTTCTTTTTGCGAGAGAGAGAGAGAGAGAGAGAAAGAGAGAGAGAGGGACTATATATAGTTATGAGATGGTATTTTTTTTTTTTTTTGAACAGGTTCAAGTTGCGTTAAGTCCATTTCAAGGTTTGCCAACTTAATTTCCATTAAATTTTTTTTTTTTTTTTTTTTTTTGAAACGTCCGCTTTTAACTAGTCAAATATGTGCACAAATGTTTGCCACTTCCACTTCGGAATCGCTCGAAATTAGCATTTGACATAAACAAATGCCCACAAATACATACAATACATATATAGAAAGATATTTGTTTTGTTATTTTATCTACTTTGAACTCATTTGGCGTGTATTTATTCGTATTTTTAGCTCGAACTTCATAAGTAGTTGACTTTAGCTAAACAATTAACCCAACTTGTGACTAGTATGTTTACCTGATCTGGATCTGGAGACAGACTTTAGTCAAGCTATTTGAATAATATCAGTTTAAATAGTTAGTTACTTATATTTTTGGGTCATTCCAGTTCTCTTATTCTCTATTTTTCTGCCAAGAAAGTTAACCGATTCCATATCTCATAGAGAAAAATAATAAAATACTTTTCTAGCTTTCAATTCCGAGTCAAAAATACCCAATAATTGCAAATTTCCTTATTCATAAGAATAAAATTAAAATTAGCGAATTTAAATACTTTTCTATAAATTTTTAAAATGTTAAAAACAAAGAAAATTGAGTGAATTGAGAGACAAGAGAGAGAGAGAGCTGCTCATTCGAAATGATATCCTCCTTTTTTAAACTTTCTTAATCCTAAATAAACCTTAAAATAATATATAAAAAACAACTAAACTGAATTTAAAAAATATTGTCAAAATAATATACAAATTAAGTTTATATAATTGTAGACCTTAAAAAATTAAGAGCTGACACACTAGAGAGAACAGCAAGGTCGCCAAATTGTTAGTGATTTCTTTTTTGGAAAAACGTTTCGAAAACAAGGACAGAGCTAATTTGACTTGAATAATAATACTTTAAAAGGATCTATTCTAAGAGTTTAAGCGCCAAAACGTTTGTATACCAATCGAAACTATTATTGGTTGGCCCTCTAGGGAGCATAAAAGGCAATTCAACATATGTTAAAGCATTACTAAAGAACTTTAAAATAATTTTAAAAAACATATTTCTATGTGGCACATCGATTCAAGCATTTATTATCAATTTGGCCAACAGAAAACAATAAAATGAAAAACCAAATTTCTTTCTTTTGCCTCTCAGAAGGTTGAAATCAGGCCACACCTCTTTCTGGGCGCAAATTAAGGACTCTAAAAAGCGACTGGGCCGGCCAAAAAGAAACAGATTTCTTGAGCAAGAAGTATCAGAAAAACTTCTAACAGAAAAGACAAAACTGAAATTTAAATATTTAGTAGACGCCGTTTGCGCTAGGATCCTAAAACTTTCGATTTTAGATGATAATCTACACACCTTTTGGATGCTAAGTAATAAAAGTTTCACATCTAATATATTGAAATGATTGAAATTGAACAAATTTTGAAGTTGTTGAATTAACATTATAACTCTAATTGAAGTAACAAATTGGATTCGGTCAACGAAGTGGTTCATGGGCTTCACAGTCGTTCTAAAAGGGGCCGATATCGTTTTTCAGAAACCTTTTTCAAAGCAAACAATAGTTAAAGTTAGTTGAAAGCGAGAGCTTTGAAAGAAAAAACCGAATTGAGTTCTAAAACAATTTGGCAACATTTGAGCCTACGAAAAGAATGTGCATAAGTAGCTTACACCTTTTCTTAACAACTCTAAAAAGTTATATTACTTGATTCTAATTCTTACTTGCATTCTCGTGGTTCTCATTTCAATTGGTCAGCTTATAAATCGCAATGGGACTCTTCAGAAATGCTTAGACAATCATATAAAAAGCTGTTGTCGTTACCACTCAAAAACTAGAGCGAAATCAGAGGCTATTAACCGATTTAATAATGATATCAAAGTGCCATAACATGATTCTTCATTAAGAGGAATGCCTTCAAATTGCTTTAGAGCTTTCCTATCACATTTGTCTTTAAAGTTTATTGCAAGTTTGTCCTTAGTAACTTCGGAAACTCGACTATATTCGTCTAACTTTTCAATTCTGGGGACTCACATAAGATTCTCCAGATAATGCAGAATCTCGAATATATTCGTTTAACTTTTCATTTCTGGGGACTCACAAAAGATTCTCTAGATAATTCCAAGCAGCTCTCCATTCTTGGGACTTATTCATATTTGAGTTGATTCATAAGAAGAGAAATATAAATCAGGTATGGCTATATCCGTTGGCTGGCTTATCAACAGTTTTGCGGTTGATTTAACTGGAAAATTATATATTAAATAGTTTCATTTTAATAAAACTTAAATAAATGGCAAACTTGAAATAAATTTTCTATATATTAAACTTTTCAATAAACAAGATTAATATATGTATATATTTTTAGAAGATACTTTTTAAATTCAATTCGTTGCGGTGCTTGTGCTTTGCTCGGTTTGTTTTGATTCCTTTTTGAGGTGGTTGTTTTCTCTTGATTAAATTGAAGGACCAAATTTTCCTTGCTACTTGTTTTTTTTTCTGGTTTTTCTTTTTTGGGGTTGTTGGTTAACCAAAAGCAAAAACCAGATTCGGCTAACGATGTGCCAATCTAATCCATTTGAGAGATAAGACCCAATGTTAGAGTTTCCTGTGAAAAGGATGATGAATGAAAGAAGCAAAAAAAAAAGGGGGGGGGGGGGGGTAAGGGATACTTTCAATTGAAATTTTCAAGCTCTTTAAAAAAAAACCATCAAAGATAGCCAATAAAATTGAGGAAAATTATCTTGCATTTGTCTTTCAATGCCAATTCAGTAATTTTCTCTTGAAATTTGGTTTTAGTTGAACTAAATTACCTAGATAGATACATACATAGGTGGAGAGAGAGGGTAGAGAGGTGGATAGAAGTGGAAGGTTTCCTGCCAGAGAGTTGCTTCAATTCAATGGAAAAGTTTTTTTTTTTTTTTCTTTTTTTACGTCTGAGTTGCTTGTACACAATGCAATCCAACAAACAAACTGAAAAGAAAAGAAGATAGTGACACAGAGAGGGGGGCGGGAAGAGAGGAGAGAGGTGGGTAAAGGAGGGGAGAGAGTCAGAGTCATGCATCTTCCACTTAAACTTGAGCTACAGTTTCTTGTTCGGACATTGCCTTGCCGCAAGCTGCATGCCGAAAAGCCAAGCAAATGAAATAAATTGCAAATAAATTCAATATGTGACTTCGTGTCTCTCTCTCTCTCTCTCGGTGTGTGTGTGTGTCGCATTAGAGATCCAGTAGCTGAGATACATAAATCAAGGCCATAAATGGCAACTGCGACGCCGTCGGCAAACGCCCCTTGCCCGTTGCCCGTTGCCCGTTACTCGTTGCCCATTGACGTCGACGTCGACGTCGAAGTCAGTTTGATTGGAAGCAGAGACATTGCATTGTTATTGTGTTTGTGATTGGGATTGGTAGTGGAATCGGTATCGGTATCGGAATTGAAATTGGAATTGTGTGTCTGAGTCTGATGACTTGTGAGTTGCAGATTGAGTCTAACTCTGTGGCTTGTTTCAAGTTGTTGCCACACACTGCTGCCATGCATGTGTGTGTGTGTGTGTGTGTGTAAATCAATCTTTATTAAGCGCCTGCTATGCTGGTGCCCCTGCAGTGGCAGCTATAAAAAAAAATAAAAAAAAAACTCAACGAAATAACCAAATTGCACTACCGGGTGCCAGCAGCAACAACAACGAGCAACAACAACGAGCAACAGCAACCACAAGCAACAAGCAACAAGCAACCTGAACCTGTTTAAAGTGCAACATTGCGGCAGCCACGGATTTCTCCATGGTTTTTTTTTTTTGGTTTTTTTTTGGTTGGTTTTATTTTCTGTTCCTCATTTGCCCTTGTTGTTGTCAACTCGTTGTCGCTTGTCGTTGCTCATACGCCCCGTTCTCCGTCGCATATTTTCTGGTGCAAGAAGGCATCTCTCGCTCTGCTCGTATCTCAAATGAAATCGCAATTAAGTTTTATTTTGTAGCGAGCATTTTTTTTTTTTTTTAATTAGCAACAACAACGGTTTGCTTCGTGCCGCCTCTGCATCTACTTACCCCACCAGGAAATCCCCCCCCCCTTCCCCCTTAGCCCCTTCCTCTCATGCTTGCCCTGTGTAGTTGTTGCTGCAAACTCTTCGACTTTTACTTCAGCAATTGCTAATGATAATGATTGCGTTGACTGACTGCTAGCCTCTCTCTTGCACTCTCTCTCATTCTCTCTCTCTCTCTCTCTCGCACTCTCTCTCTCTCTCTCTGTATCTGAGAGCATCTTTCTTGTATGTTGTATTGAGGTATCTCTGTATCTCTGTTGGCTTTCTGGCTTTTGAGTCCAAGCGAACCGTTTCGTCTCGTGGATCTCGGGGACTGGAAATTTATTCGCTTTTTGATTTTTAACACCCATGGGGGTATCGAACGAACGAAGGAACAAACGAACCAAAAGATAAGTAGATACAAAATGCAGCTCATTGAAATTCTACAGAGAAGATCGACGCCGACGCCAACACCGACGCCGACGCGGCTGAGGCTATATTTGGGCAGCAATTGAAAATATCTCAAAATATTTTTTGGATATTGATATTGATTTTAGATGGCTCGGTAAAGGCAATAGCTACCAAAATCGAAAAATTCTTATCTAATTTGCTTTACTTTGTTGTTCTTTTGATTACCCTTAATAATGGTTGTAAATTTTTTAATAGCCTAAATTTTATGGCAACAGCAATTTCCGTCATATTTTAAATTACTTATATTAGCATCAATCGTCTCCTTTAAAACTAATTGCTTAATGGAACTTAAGTTATATTGGCCTTAATTAATACTATATTCATCTGACTTCAATATAAACTTATACTTCAAATTTCGATTAACAAATTAAATTATTAGCCGTTCAAACTATAACGTTCTGAGAAAGGTTAACAATAAATTCAGATTCTAAAGACTTTCTAACATGGAAATATGTTAAGAATAGTCTTTAGATTGATATCGGAACAGGCTATGAAGACTTCTTGCCTCAAAGGTCTCAAAAAATTCAATTGGACATTTGCTACTGGCCCTATGGTCTATAAACTCTTTCAAAAAGACAAAATTTCAATAATTCTAACTTTCCAGAAAAACTTTAAACTGATTTATTCCTTTCTTAGAGCACTCTATGGGCGAATGAGTGAAAAATGAAAGTTAATGTAAACTTTTGGAAACGGAAAACGGGAAATATTTAAAGCGATGCTACGAGCGGCCCATTTCTGCTGCAGCGCTGCCGTCACTGGTACAGCGAAACGCTCGTGTAACTTCGGCTAATGCTAGAAACAACCGTTTCGCACTTCGTGTCCGCTGCTAAATGCATTTAAACATATGACTACATGTGTGCGTAGCCTTCAGTATCAAGTATTTTAGTTATAAAATAAAAAAAAGTGTCATACACAAGATGATTTATATTTTTTAACCTGATGAGCCAATTTTTAACACCTTTTTTTTCATACTTCTTTCAAGAAAAATTGCAATAAATTAATCTCATAACTTACAATATTCAAATTTGTCTTGTCTTTGAAGAGAATTCACTGCATTATAGTGTATTTGAGTCAATTATTCCAAACGGTTCGGAAAATATTTAACATTTACGGTGAGTGTAAGTGGGGCGCTAACCTGATGACGCGCAGTGTATGTCGATTGTCGTTTGCCCGGGGACAACCTACCGACACTTCTATTACAGTTGCGGTGACATTTAACAGACAGAAGATAACCTACAATATTTTAATTCTAGTTCCTAAGAATGTCTTGACGAACGCCTTTGGAACGCCTTTGAACCTTTGGTCGCCGGGACTGGAAGGACAACGGTGCTAGGTACGCTAGCCGTTCGAATTTCGATGACGACATTAGCTTATTCGGACGCCTTCGACTAGCCAACGCTTGAAATACACGTCACAAGACACTTTTTGCTGCCTACGTCGATGCTTAGAACAAGGCGGCAAAAAAGTCAACGCCGACAATTTGGTACCAATTGATCTAAGGCAGAGTGGTAGGTACATAGTCCTAGTTTAGTCTTCTGTTTCAGCCCTCAGCATCAACCAGCGTTTTCAGTCATAAGGTCATACATCATCTTGCCTGGTATACGAAGCCGAATCCTTGATGTTTAGTTGCCTAAATGATTGGGCCACTTAGACAACTCATCTACCGAGGACAATAGAGCTCAGCCTATTTCCCACTGGTCCAAGGCAGTCACACGAAGCTAAGTTTGGGCTAGCTCTGCCGCAGCGCAGTTGTCACACGTTCACAGTGAATGTTCGGCTCATGCTTCGGCTTAAAGCGAGAATAAGCTTTAGAAAGCCGGGGCTATCTTAAAGCTGTATTTGTGCTGATAACTAATCTAAAGTATCTATTTAAAATATCCATTCAATGTATCTAAATTATACGACGTCGGTCAATACAGATGGCAAAAGTGAACAAAATTTTCCTTAAAACGATCTCAAAAGTTTATTAAAATAAATGTTTTAGTAGACCAAATCAGAAACAACTTTTAAGTTGATTTATTGACCTTACCAAAGTTTGGATATCAATCAAAAAAAGTCGCCAAAAAGAAAGATATTAACTATATAATAAAATGTGCCAATCAAAAAACCATTGAATTATTTCCAAAATGTAGTATATCTTAGCTTTATCTTTCAAGGAGTTTTTTTAGTACCAGATTTTTGATTTAGTTTTCACACATAAGAATTTCAATTAGCTACAAAATTTGCATATCAGTTTGCTCTCGAGCCGAGGGATTTTTTCAACGTCAGAAATGTGTCTAAATAATTAATGTGCATTAGTTTTAATAAATTGAAGGCAAGGCTATATAAGTTGAAAATTTATTATGGCGCAACATTGGGTTGGGCTTTCAATATGAAACACAAAAATGACCAACTAGGTGCGGGGGGATAGACAACAATGTATTTTTTAAGAAATATTAAGGATTTACCTCAAACCGAAATGGAGTAAAAAGATCATTTCAGCTTGAGGTTCCTGTAACCAAAAGTTCAGCTAACTAAGTAAAAATTTTTCTAAGCCTTGTTCCTGAGAGAAATGTGTTAAATATTTTCGACAGAAAAAAGTTCTAGTTCTAGATCAAAGTTTTCATTTCGATTGGAAAAATGTGTTAAAGTGTTTCAATGGAAATAGATTAAAAATGTGACAAGCCCAGATACAGGAACATTTTTATAAGAACTTCTTGATATCTAAGAATGACATCTTAAGACTGTCAGGACATTTGGGCCAATCGTGGGCGTTACAGGACATCAAACTTGGCGACTCTAGACGGACATTTATAGATCGAATTATGAACTTAACACGCCTTAATTTTATTTACATGATTTATATTGTATATTGAGACAGCTGCCTTTCAGTGACATTCCCCCCCCCCCCCCCTCTGTCTCTCTCTCTCTCTCTCTCTTACTCTCTCTCTCTTTCTCTCTCTCTAGCCATATTAGTTCTCTTCTGAGTCTGGCTAATTTCTGGGCTATTTGCACGTTTTATTTTGGAATCGGTTTGTCTTTTGTTTGTACATACAATTTGTGTGTGTGTGTGTGTGTGTTTTTTTTTATATTCTGTCTGCGGTTGCATTTTAAAAACATGATATAAAAAAAAAAAAAAATTTGCATTTGACTTTTATTGACATATTCGCATTTTTATTGATCGTTTTAATTTGCATTTCGATTTCAATTTCGTTGCTGCTGTTGTTGCTGCTGTTGTTTTTGTTGTTGCTATTGTGTTGTGGTTGTTGTACTTGCAAATAAACTGAAGGCCTTTTGCATTTATTTGTGTTATTTTATTTACTTTTTTTTTCTCCTCTTGTTTTGTTTAACTTTTTGCCATAAACTGGTTGCCGTCGTCACCGTCCCATTTGGTTGTTGCTGTTGTTTGTTGCTGTTGGTTGTTGCTGTTGCCACCTCATGCTGTGTGTGTGTCTGTGCAACAAAAACACATTTGCAATATTTATAAAATTTTATTGCATTAATTATTTAATTTATGACTTTCTTTCGTTTTACGACTTGCAATTTTTTTGTTGCTCTTTTTGTTGTTGCGTTTCATAAATGCAACAACAACAACAACAAAAAGTAGTAGCAACAGCAACAGCAGCAGCAGGAGCTGATTATTACTCATTTAATTTTGATGGCATAGCAGCTTATATATATATATATATATATATACCTATATTTATGTTTATATTGATTAGGTAACATGACAAAATAGACTTCAGGCCATAAAAAAAATTAATACTGGAGCAAAGAAAGTTTTAACTGAATCAGATATTTGAGTGAGATGAATCAAAAGTGTCTCTTGGGCTTAGGATAGAAAAATACATTCAACTAGAATGGATCTAGGAAAGAACTGTGATGAGCCATGGTCATCCATAGACGGCTGCTGACTATGTCTAGGGGGCGGCAAATTACCTACTGCATGTTCCCTTTAAAGACCTAAATGCGGCCCTGAAATTGAAATCATGCAACAGGTAGAAAAAACGCTTATAATCTTGATCCTTCAGTTTCTTTTTCAGCTAAATTAAGCAAAACTTCTTTTGGAGACAGTTTTCCGTAAGCTTAAAAAGGAATGTCTACTTGTGTTTAGCTAAGAGATCGTTTGAGTATTATTTAATGCAACTTTTTGTGGAATTTCGAACGCCCCTCCACCCCCTTCTCTTTCCGTAAACAGTCAAAAATAACTTCATTTTTCGTTTTATTTACTTAGTCCTTTCATACAAGGTTAATTCCGAGCAATTCGAAAGAAGTTTCACTTAAATTTGCACCTATAATGCTGTTCCTTTTGATCGATTTAAGTAAAGATCTTGTGCAGTTTATAAAAAATGTTAGAGAAGCGTTGTCTCACGTCGGGGTCACCTGTTGACGAAATTATTATTGCAAGATAAATTAATTTAACTTAATATTAATAACGGGTTTGCGTTATTGAGTATTTTGTGTGAGGCCACAAACTATGGAGAAGGTCTTATATTGATTGGGAACTGAGAAAATGAGGGAATCATCCCACTTACCGGGAAACTGTTAATTGCCAAAGTGAGCCCTTAAAAGGGATAGCCATTCCATAGATTTGTGAACTAGTATTAACCCATTTTTAAGGACTTTAAGAGTCTTACACTCCTCATCACTTAAATAGGACACCTCCAACCAATAAAGCCAGGGATCAATTTTTTTTTTTTTTTTAAATGAAAGATTAAATTATAGTTATGTTTTAAACAAATGAAAAACTTAGTATTATGTATCATGTATCAGTATCCTTAACCTTGTATGAAAAAACTTAGTAAACAAAGCGAAAAATGAAGTTATTTTTGACTTTTTAGAAGGTCAAGAGCGTTGCGGTGCTTTACGGAAAGTGAAGGGCTTTAGTTTATTATTCTAGTATTCTAGTATTTATGTATATACCTAGATAAATTAAAATATCAGACAAATTCCCATGAGAGACTACCTAGGTTAGGCTATATACATGCATCAATTTTATAATAATTTTCAAACACATAAGTGTAAACCGGTTTTGAAACAGAAACCGCTTCTAATCCTATTTCTAGCTTGCTCCCTAATGAGTTCTGAATTTTCCCTTCGGAAGAATTCTCAAATTTCAAAATTTCATTTCGATATTTGATCTCTGCCCACACAGGAAACAAAATTTTTAAGCGAAAATGGAGCAATCATTTTGAAGTTACAGTCAAGGAGTAAACCTTGAATAATATACGAATCGATTACAATTGCCAACAATTGTGATGACTGTGACAGGGCCTTGGCTACAAGTTAATAACTTGGCTATTAAAACTTACGCAGAAGTTAAAGCCAAAGCCAAAGCTGAGGCCTATTATTATTTTTCATGGCCCAAAAGGCACAATTTCTGTTTCGGTTTACGTGCCGGGGGAATGACAAAAGGAAACCTTTTGCGGTTAATTGCACCACCAAAACACAAAAAAACACTCACTCACACACACACAAAGCGTGATGGCTGGGGTCAAAGGCTATGGTTAAATGTCAATTGGATTTCGGGGTGGGTGCTACGTCCAATTCAGTTCAGTTCAGTTCAATTTGAGTTCCTTGTGTTCCATTCATTGTCCATGACAACCTGCTGTGTCAATTCAACAACAACAACAACAACAGCGGGCCAGCATAACATATTGAATAACTATAAAGCTAAAAGGAAATAGAGTTTGGTGGGGGGGGGGAGTAAAGGGAATGGTGACTTTTGTTTTCAATAAAATTATTAACTAAAGCTGGCCACATTAAATGAGTGAAAAAAATCTATATAAGCAATTCGAAGTGGCATCTCAATCTAGAGCAGGAAACGTCAGCTATGGCCAGGGATGCCAAATCAAAATTTGAGCCAGGCTCCAAAATGTACGAGTTTTTCCTTACTTTTCTTTAAAAAAAAAAAAACAAAAAATAAACCATTAAATTTTTAAATAACCTGTATGGTACTTCATTGTTTTTAATTTCATTTGTCGTTGTAGAAAGCAAATTACATTGTTCAAATTATACATATTAATTTGTTAAAATATTAAAATATTTTAGGTGTTTATTAGAATTCTCTTTGTTTTCCTTTAATCCACTTTTGGTATGAAGCAATCCTCTTAAAGTCTTCGTGTCTAATTTGTTGCTGTTATTTGTCTTAATTAAATTAATTTCTGTTGCGATGCCAATTTTTATGCAATTTAGCGCTGCTAACCCATTGAAAATGGAATTTAGTGCTGCTAATCCAATATAGATCATATCATCTTTTTTATTTAATTCAAAAATTAATCTCTTCACACGTAGACACGTAGATATCCTTTAAAATACGGTGATCTACAAAGACGGAGGGTTGGCATCCCTGGCTATAGCCCCCCCCAGGGGGACGAAGTGTTTCGGCAGTTCGTGTCGATTTGAGCCGAACGTTTGCCGAAGTTCTCACCCATAAATTTTCATAGGCTACACATGAAAAAAATTATCTTTGCTTTCTTTTCTCTATCTTTCTTTTGCATTTGATCGCTGGATGAGCTTTTTGTGCAGAATTTGTTTACTTTTTCAAAGCAATTGACATTCACATTGAAGAGGGCCATATTTTGTCTTTATCAGACCAACGAATTTTTTATTATTGCTTGAGCAAATGGAATCAGATGGTTGCAAATGTTTTCCTTCTTATACTAATTTTAGTGAATTTGTTGAAAATTGATTTGAAGAATTGAAGCTCACACCAACTATAACCTAACTTAAGGACAAAGTTCTTAACATAATATCAAGTTAAGATGAAACAATCCAAAAAAAAAAGTAGTTAGGATCCTACTGGAAAACCTGCTGTGACATTTGGCCAAGCATAATAGACTAAGCTAAACACTAAAGAAATGTACACATTTTTTATAATGAAATATCAAGTGATGAATGGAGTATTTCTTCTTTAGCTACTTTTGCAATTTCAAAGCAATGTCTATAAGTAATTGGTATAAGAGAACAATTTTAAATATTTCAGCCGATTAGCTAGATAAAAAATGTCTAAATGGCTTTTTATATAAAGTTACCAAGACTTATAATGGAAAGTTAACAGCCAGAACACAAATAATTCATATTATTTATTAGGACCGCAGATTTGAACAAGTTTAGTGTAAAATGATTTAACTTTTGTTATAAATCAAACTTAATTTAGACTTAAGTATTGTTTGATATGAACTTTAGAGTTGTGCTTTCATTTTTCTAGCTTCATCTAGTTGTAATTCCCAATTAGTTTTGGCGTTACTATTCTAGCGGGGTTAGCGAGAAGTCTTACTTGGGTAATTCCCAAAACATTCAATCACTAACCACATTCTATGGTTAGTGATTCAACCTGCTTATCTTTGTTTATCGCTATAAACTAAAGACCTGAAGCCCACTTAATGGAAAGTTTGTTTCAAATTTGGGAAATTAAAGTCAAAAAAATGTTTATAGTTAAAAGAAAATTGTTCCTTTTAAATGTTAAAATTAAAGTTTCTAAGAGATTTTCCCTAATTTGTGAAGTCCCGAAGAAACAAACTCAAAATTGTTAGATGTTAAAAGAGAGAAGCTAGCAAAGGTGTTAAGTTTTGGGTCAAGAGTAAAATTAATGTCCTAAACTAAAGTTAATATAAAGCGAGCATATAAAACAATAAGTTTAAATATTGCACATAGTTTAAGACATTAAATCGAATTGTTTCGTTTACTTAACCCCAAAATTGTTCAATTAAGGATCATTATTGCCTAACGCAATAGGCTGAAAAGGGAAATCCTGCATTTTTGAGGTGAAACTTCTTTAGAATCGTTTGAAATTGACCTTGTTTGAAACGTCTATTAGAATGAGAACAAAAATCAAAGATAAAAAGTCAAAAACTTTTTGGTAAGGAGGGCGCCATGCAGAGGAGAAAAATGGTTTAAAATTCTTCAGAAATTGTATTATAATTAAAAGTAAATATTAAGCAAAATGTCACAATTTCTATGTATCATAATTTATGTGGTTTGTCTTAATTATGTATAATTGTCCCCTCATTCTTGCCCTCTTACCACTACCCATAGCGAGACTTGCCCATAACAAAATCTTTTGCCTTTGCCTTTTTGTTTTTTGGAATGTGTTCTTCACTTATGTTGTTGGTGTTTTATTTATTTTTTTTTTTCTCTCATAATTAGCTGACCAAAATGCTTTTCATTTTTCCCCAAACGCTTTTCCTTTTGGCAATAGCATAATAAATGCTTTCATTTAAAGCGAGCAAACGGGCGAGATTTAAAATAAATTATATCAGCATATTCCCAGGGGCGCTTTACACGAAATTCCCCCTTACTCGCTCACGCTCCCCCTCCCCCCTTCTGTCACTGTTTGTCTCACTCTGACATGTGTGTTGGGTGTGTGTGTGCCGTGTTGAGTGTTTTATGCGCGCCTGCTCAGCCCCCTTTTTTGTGGAGCACTAGAAGAGTCTACAGCGACGACCTCGTCTCGTCACACTCGACACGCCAATTCCATATGTTGCACACTGTCTTCCCCTCTGCCATACCCCTCTCGTTGGCCATAAAGGGGTGTAACACACACACACACACACACACACATATGTAAGCAGCAGCAGCAACAGCGACGTCCGACCGCATTGCATGAATTTAGCTTAACCCTGGCACAAGCATTTGGGCTCTCTCTCTCTGTGTGTGTGAGTATACGTGTGTGTGTGTGTGTGTTTGGAGCAGTCGTCTATGTCTATCGTCATCGGGGTAAAAAAAAAAAATGCAACAACAACAATAAAGTACTCTACTCTGCTCTGCTCTGTGATAATTGAACATGTTTCCGCTGCTATTGCTAGCAGGGCAGCAACATGGAAAAAAAAAAGAGACAAAGGACGAAGGGAAGGGCAAGGCAAGGCAAGGCAAGGCAGTGGCAGCGGTAGACCAGAGCAGTTCAGTTCAGTTCAGTTCGGCCTCGGTTTCGTCCTCGGTCCCGTCCTCGGCTGGGCCCTTTTAGAATTTTTCGATATTGCCTTGTGCCTGAAACTTCTCATTTTTGTTTTTGTTGTCTTTTTCTTCTTTTTTTTTGGGATTTCTCTTCGCTTAGCGTATACCCAGCCCTAACACACACACACACAGATGCACGTATAGTGGTTTCTCCATTTTGTATAGGTTAGTTTTAGGGTTACCAGACTTCATGAAATTTAATTTGATTTTAGATTTTAGAAGTAAAAATCAAAATGAAAGAATAAAAATATCTACAAAAAAAAGAACCACTCTCAAATATTATATAGAGAAAATTTTTGTAAAATTATGGCAAATTTAAGTTAAAATTCAATTTAAATTTGCAAAAAATATACATACATTTTTTCTGTTTAATATTTAAGAGTTTTTTTTTTTGGATTAAAAGCCTAAGAGAAATTTTAAATAAATATAAAAACTTTAAGAATAAATAATTTTTATATTTGATGTATTGATAAAAAAAAATTGAAACACTGATTATTATTAAATGTATTTAATGGGGAAAAAAAATTTGAAATTATTTATTATTATTTAAAATTCATTTATAAATACTTTTAGAAATTTTGTAACTGAAAAATGTTTTTAAGGCTAGGTACATTTAAGACTTAATTAGTTTAATAATTTACTGTTAGATATGTTATCGTTGACTTGAGAATTTTTAATAATTTATGACTCAATCAATAAACGACGCCCATCTGGTCACCCTGTATTGTGTGAGTTCACCATTTCACTTACTTAATGAATGGGCCCGTCATGTACATGCATGCATTGTAATGAAGGCACACACACACATACACACAAAGGACGAGGAGAACGAGGACAACGGCGAGTGCGAGGGCAAGGACATTGTACCATTTGGGGAGAGACTCAAAATGAAATGAAATGTCACGCATATCCTGCTTCCTGGTATAGATAGGAAGGAGCCTACCTGTTATATACATAAATACATTTGTTGTTGGTAAATAAATTAATTTTTTATCAACTGACCCCCAGAAGGCATCCCCCCACCCCCCACCACCACCACACCATCGTCAAACAACGCACTGCTTAAGCTCTGGCCTGGGCTCAGCCTCCCGTCATAAAGTGTGCGTTTTTATGTCCATGGCGTTTATCCTTTAATATTTTTTAAAGCTCCACACAGAAGCACACAAACAGATGGAAAGAGAAAGAGAGAGGGGAGAGGAAGTGGGGTGTGTGTGCGAAGGGCTTTATAAAAATTAAATATTTGCCCAGGAGAGCTAAGCTAAGCAGAGCAAGAAAAGGGGAGCCAAAAGAGCACGGCACAAAAAAAAAAAAAAAAAAAAAGAAAAGTTAGAGCTGAAAACTTTGCCTTCTATTTGATGCGCTGCTGTCCTCGTTGCTGTCCTTGTTCCTGTTCCTTTTTCTTTCGTCTCTCCCTTCTTTTCCTTCCCTCCTTCTTCCTCTTTTGCGCGTTGGGTGTTGGTTGTTCTCGTTGCTCTGATGGGGGTGGTGGTTGGGTGCTAGAAACTTTTACCACGCGTGCTTTATGCTCGTTTGCTTGCTAACCGCTTCAGGCAACTCGCTGGCACACACACACACACACACACATCTGTACACACATATACATACATATTTGCATCTGTATTTGTTTGTGACTTTTTGTGTTAAGGGCATTATTGCACAGTTAGGGGGTGGTTCATTTCAGTTCGGTTTGTTTCGGTTCATCCTTCTCCTTCTGTCCGTCATCTGTCGCTGTCCTTTACTTATTTCCGGCCATCCCCCTCATTTGCTTTGTTAGTTTTTCGTTTTCGTTTTCCTTTTTCATTTCCATTTCCATTTTATTTGTGTGTGTGTGTTGTATTTTTTTGTATGTTGTTGTTGGTCCTTTCAAATGATTCCCCTGAGCCGACAATTATGCCATCTAATGATTGGTTCCTCAACAAACTGTAAAGCTCTACCCATAAAAATGCCAACAGATTTTGTTATAAAACTCACCCAAAGACTTTGATTTATGCTATGAGTTTTTATATACATATATAGAAATCATCCAAATATAATAGTAGGCGAGTAGTTTTATAGTTAAAAAAATCAGAAATCGTATAACCATATTCTCACTTTATTGAGATTGTTAGTACAAAATTTGTATCAAAAAAAAACAAGGAAATACAAGAGCGTTTAATATTTTACTGGATCAAGGAAGCCCAATTCTGGACTATTAAAGAAAGGAAAACTCTATAAAGGTAAAAATTGTAAGCTTTGCCCATCTTTTTCTATGTATTTACTTGTAATTCTCAAGTAGTTTTAGCGTCTGTAGCAGAGCCATCATGGAAAGACCTTTGTGCTCGTTAGAAAGTTTTCTAGATGAGAATTCCATTAAAACTGCTTTAAAAATTCGAACAAAATCGTCTTTATATTGTTTTTTCATTGCATTTGGTTCTGACCTTAAGCTAATAACTAGTTTTTACCATAGATTTCTTATTGTTAGTAACTAAATTCAATCTCATTTGCTCTTGTTCAAAAACTTAAATTCAATCTTTGTCAAATGCTAGTGATAATATATTGAGTATATATGTATGTATATAGAGACCTTTGTCTAGAACTCTGTTTGAAAATCTTGAGCTAAGACTTTATTTAGCCTAAGCTTAGCCAAGCAAAAGAAAGATTTTTCATAGAATTATTGTCGATCTGGTAGAAGCAAGTATTAGTTGATATGCTGTTCCTTTTCCTTCAAAGTTCTCCGCATTTCGATTAGTTCTTTGTTTTATTCTTCATCATTGATTTAATCCATTCATCATTTATCTTTCAATTGGGCTGGGGAAGAAACAAAATTTTGGCGCAGTTTGGAACAGAGATGAACTATATTTTGAAAGGGTCTTGTCGGGAGGTATTCCTCTATGCTTCTGCTTTTTGATACTTTCCACATAGAAACTATTGATTGTCCCTAGCAATTTATCTGTAGCGTTAGTTACACTCAAGGCCAGATTAATAGGTGTGATCCTAAGACTTTTAACACATGATAAAATAGCTAAAGTATGGCAACATCTAAAAGCCTGAAACAATTTTTTGTACTTTGTATTTTGTATATGTTTCTATCTACTATTCCACAAATTATTTTTATTAAGAATTGAAACCAGCTAAAAAATCACTCAGAGCTAATTGTAGTCTCGACAATCTATTAGGTTGGAATTGGCATTTTTCATTTAAGAACTTTTTTTTAAAGTGCAGAAAAGCATTCTTTTTAAACCCAATTAAATTTATCTCGAACAAAATTTGAACTTTTGTTGGTAGTTCAAAAACTTCAATTAAACATTTAACTGCAATAAAGTGAGGTTTGACTATGGAAATGAATCCTACGAAGTATCTGAAAATTTAAGCATTTGTTTGGCTTTGAAATTTTTCACAAACTGATTTATTACACGATTTTTTCTTGCCACGCAATTTTTCGATTTTTTCTCGTGTTTTGTTTGGCTTTTTTTTTTTCAATTTTCCTCTGTGCATGATTCGTCTTTCAGTTCATTTAACTTGGACGTGCATTAGAAAAACTCAATGGCAAATGCTGTTCGTTATCCATTCGCCCCTCTCTTCCCTGCCACTCTTCTGTCGCCAGTGCCTGGGATTCAAAACTTCAAGTTGTACTTGCACTTGATTTATTGTCATGTTCTAAAAACACCAGACACCTCCGTTTCGTGCGTGTTTCGTGCTGTGTTTCTCTTACAACACTCTTGGCCATAAAAAGAGTAGATACATTTTTTGCAGACGTTTGCAACGCAAATGAAGAGATTCGAGATGGATCCATTGGATAATGCTAAGGAAAAGTATTGATGCCAATTTTCTCGCAATTTTCTCTTTCTTCATTACATTTCTTTGAATCTGCCGCCTTGGTCAGGGTTGATTTGTCAACTCATAGCAAAGCCTGACAACTCTAAAATAATAATTGAAAAGCACTTTGCAACACTGGCGCAAGCTGTCAAATCAAGCAACTTTTCTTCTTTTATAGCAAATCATTTAAATATGAATCAGCAAGGACGCGAGGAAATTCGAAGTGATGGCGAGGAGGCGGCATTTACACCACCAAATGAAGAGGAACCAGAAACTGAACCGCAATTGCAACCACAACGTCAACCTCATCGTCTACCTCAATCTGAACCTGCAGCTGCAGCTGCACCTGAATCTGAACCCGAAGAAATAGCCGATTTACACTATGAACCGTTTGAAGGACTCATACCGCCTATGTCTTTGGTGCAATCGTTTAACCGAATCCTTCAACGCTCTGAAGACCGTCGTCGCGCTGAGGCTTATGCCCAGGATCCACGACGTATTCCTAAGAAGGAACAGCTCGAACAGGAGCAACAGGCCATGGATAAGTTTCTCAATACGAAACTAATGCGTGACCATTTGCCACCGGATACACCATTGCCGACTTATTTAAGCTATCGCGAACCGAGATGTGTCAGTCCGCCGTCCATGTGGGACAAGAAGCTACTAAAGAAGCGCAACAAGAAGCCCAATCAGCCCAATCAGCCCGATCAGCCCGATCAGCCCAATTAGCTACCCAAAAACGACAACAGATGACCAAATTTTTTTTTCGTTTCCTAATTAATATTTCATATCAATAAATGTACAATGTAGCCGCCAAAATTATCAAGCTAAAATGGCCTTAACTATAAGCTTTGACTTTTTTAGACGGCCTAAGGATAATAAAACTAAATATCTTGAGAAAGTTGTATTGATTGGGCCCCACATTGAACCCCTTAGAAATATAGTTAAAAAAATCAAAATTTGTCATTCTGTTGCCAAAGGACTCATCGTGTTGGCAAGGGTATAAAGACTACGGATACATTTCGGTATTTTTTCTTTCAATTTAGTATTTGCCGCCAAGTACCGTACTCCATTTCGATCCCTAGAGAGAGAGAGAGGGAGAGAGAAGCTTTGGAGACTTAACATATTAATCAAAGGCATGAAATCTTTATCAAGTTGTCATGCCATGCGTCGCGTCGTCTTGTCGGAAGCTGGAAATGAAACTCGTTTCATTTGATCCTTAACACGCACACAGAAATCAACTCGTCTGCCTCATTATATATACTCATAGAAAGAGAGAGAGAGAGAGAGAGAGAGGGGAGAGAGATATATAAAAACTTTTGTCACCAGATATTTGTTTGCGCTGTGTGTTTTTTTCTGCTTTGGGTTTTTTTTTAACAATTTTCAATCGCAAATCTGTCTGTAAATCGGTTTCTGTGGCGGCGGCAAACATTAATATTCACATGTCGTTCGTTGTCCGGCATTGGGTTTCGGTTAAGTTTCGTTTCGGTTTGGAGCGACCAGTTTTGGAGCTCGAATTAAAGTGGAAGCAGCTCGTCGATGGCTTTAGGCCTGACAGAGCCGACGCCGCCGTCGCCGCCAAGCCGCATAAATTTTAGTCGACGCTAACTAAAAGTCGAGACTTTTGCTTGGCTCTCGGCCTCAAAACTGGTTCCATTTATGCAAGCTATTATTTGTTGTTGTTGTTGCTATTGTTGCTGCAGTTGTTGTACGCTTTTGGGTATTGTTGCTGCCGCATTGAATTTTGCGCCTCAGCTACATTTTACTTATCGGCATCTAAATTCAAGTCGAGGCAGTTGCGCGCGAGTCTACCGCCAGCTTCCCCCCCCCCACCAAACCCCACACGCCACAGTGTGGGCCCCCCCTACTTTTGGACCCAGTTCAGTTCGAGTCGCTGAAACTTTTTTTTTTTTTTTTGGCTTTGCTCCCGGTATGGTATGTATGTATGTATGTATGTGTGTGTGCATTCAAAATATACAAAAAGTATCGAATTTCAATTCCAAACAAATCCATAGTCAAGCACAGACAACATCTAAAATTGCACTAAGCGTTTTTAGTTAAGTCGACAGAGTCAAATTCCATTAACATCAACAACATCATCATCATCATTATTATTATAATAATTATCATCAACTAATTTGTTTATTTCATTTTGTTTCTATATACTCCATAGACATTTAAAACCTCAAACAGCTATTTCTTGGCCTATTTATACCCAGATTGAAGGTCACTGTGATCTCAAATCAAAAAATAGACCAAAATTGACTTTAAGACTATTTTACAATCTTAGATTTCAGATATCTTTATTCAGTTTTTTTGGAAACCTCTGAAATTAAGCGAAAGCAATAGTCAAAACTTAAGTTTCTTTGAAGAAAATTGTTTAATTTAACATAAATCACTCTGAAAAACGCAATAAATTGCCAATTATGCAAGTAAAAATCTTTGTCAGTTTTTGATAATCTCATTTGAGTTATATAACTTAAGAAACTATGGAAAACTTGAGGTTCAGAACGACTGGCAGAAAGACATTCCAAAAATTAGTGGCCAAAATGTAAAGTGTTTGAAAGTTTCTTAAAGTTTCATTAAAAACCTTCTTAAAACCAATGTGGAAATGGAAGCCAAAACAAAGTTTCGTTAAAAACCCTCTAGAAAATAGCGCATAGATATAAGCTAAAAACCGCTGTGTGTGAAAATAAAAACCCTCTAATAGCAAGCGCAAAAATGCAAGCCAAAAACCGCTGTAAACAAACAAAGTTTCTTCCAAAACCCTCTTAAAACTAGCGCAAAGATTAAAAAACCACTGTATAAAGCAACAAAGTTACGTTAAAAACCCGCTAAAAGCTAACGCTAAGATGCAGGCTAGAAATTGCTATAAAAAGCAACAAAGTTTCGTTTAAAGCCGCTAGAAGTTAGCGCTAATGCAAGCAAAAACTTGTAAACATTTCAAGAAGTTTCATTAAGATTGTCTAAAAACTGAAAGTTTCTTTAGAGCCTCAAAATTAACAGAAATTTAAGGCATAAAAATTGTGTGTAAGTCCAAAATTTATGGGCTTAAACCAGGTGAAGAAACAAACGGTTTTAAAAGCTTCACTAAACACTGTTAAGAAAGAAATTAAGACTACAAAAAGCGTTTGTAATGAAACTTCTAACCAAAGTTGCTATTCTTTATGGCAGGGTATTTGATGGTCGTTGATACCGATAGCTTTCTTTTTGCATTTCGTACACTTAATGAAATTAATTGATAAAAAAACAATCTCTCAGTAAACATCCGTTGCCTTGAATTGAATTTAAAATGATGCCTTTGTTTACACAATCCAGCCAACTCTTTCGGCCAGAGATATTATAACGAATATGAACAAATGAACAAGCTCACACACATATATCTATATTCGTATATCTATAGTTTGTTTGTAAATAACGCAAATGAAGGCCTTTGAAGATACACAACATATTTAGATGTTGATGTTGATGCCGATGAAAATGGAGAGGGAGTTGGAGATGGAAGACAATTAACTTTCCATGTTTGGTCATTAGACTTAATGAGCTTTCTTTTTAAACTCAAAATGTGTTCAATGGCCTCCATTTTGAGCCCGTTGCAGTTTATTCACTTATCACACTTATAAAACTATCATCAAAATACACTTTTGCAAATATTTCACATGCGAACCAATGAAAACTCTTAAACTATTGCTTCTAATAATGATGACTTGTTTGTTAATTTAATCAGGTTCAGTAGAGATTGACTTTGACTGAAAGTTTTCAATCCATCATGTCCTATAAGTCGCAACTGGTTCAAATGGAGACGTAATCCATCAATGACAATTTGTTAGGTAAGCAAATTTATAGTTAATTGCAGTTACAATGTAAGCTAATGGGGATAGTGTAGCTACGATATAATAAATCACACTTACATAGTAACTTAAGACAAACCGATTTATAACGTTAAAATGATAGCTTTCGAAAACTGAAATATTTAAGATAGTTTTTTAGGCAAATTTTTATTTGAAATCGCAAGAAGGGGGGATTTTTGTGCTTTTCTAAATAGAGTTTTGTTTCATGACTTTTATTATTTTTATAATTTCTTTAATAATTGCTAAATTCAGAATCAGAGAGATGATTTCGAGTGCGTATTTCACTAAAAAGTTGCCGATTGATAGACATAAATTTGGTTTCAATAAAATCCAAGTATCTTTATTTAAATTTGGTAGAGTTTTACTTCATTTTCTTGATAGCAAAATTAAGCTGACTACAATGGAAGATCTACTATACAGAGTATTTATATTCTTGGCTTAAGCGAAGATTCACAAAATTTTAACCATAAAGCATAGGCATTTCCGCGTTCTAAGTTACTTCAGATGAAAAATTTGTTGATTGCATCATTTTCCATAGGTAAATGTGTTCCTTCTGTTCTCGGTCACTTAAAAGTTAAGCTGCCGTTGATCTGTATCTCCGATTTGAAGGAAACTCGGTATATATCTTTATATGGTTGTAAAGATTGTACCAAAAGACTATTACTATTTTTTTGGTTTAATGACCCGTTAAGTATGTACGCTCAAAAGCATTTCAAATTGTCGTCACGCCTTCTTTTTTTGTTTTTGTTAAACCCTTAAATTTCAAGCAGCGATTTGCACCCTTAAAGTTAAACGTTTGCGTTTATAAAAGAATTTTAATTCGCCTTGGCTTATTTTGAAGAAACTTAAAGCTTATGCTTAATAATTGATGGACCTTACCAACACTGCCATTAAAATAAAAAAAAAATAAAAACCGAGCATAAGAAAATGATTTTTTTATCATTAAGTAACATTATATCTGGAGTAACTATTTCGGTCGGACTCCATTCGGGGACAAGTCGTTGGCCCCTTTCCTCCACTCTACCGCTGAACCCAAATTTTCTTAATTATCTCGCATTATGTGGAGAAATTACTTAGGATATTGCTTCATTTTTAAAATTTTAGAATACTTTGGAAGAGTAAATGTGCGAAATACCTCAAAGTTTTGCTCAAGGCTAGAATTCTTGTTTTATCTTTCAGATAGAGACCCCGGGACATTGCCTTTAAAACCGGATTACGTTTCAAAACGAAGCCACCGTTTAGCATGGACGTTTAATTTCTTTCTCTGTTACTTTTTTAAACTTAATAAGTAGATGTTTGAATGGTTCTAAATAAAGTGAATAAACCGAAAGAGGATACTCATTATTTTTCACAGCTCTTAACAGCACATTTCCAAGTTTTAACCGATGACAAAAATTCAAATTGTTTAAATCTTGTAAATATCTTCTTTTGGTTAGTTATCTTTCTTTCTTTGTAAGAACTTTGCCACTTAACGGTTCATCTGGATTTCTATTCAACAAAAACTTAAAATAAACTTGCACAAAACTTAAATTTTAGTTTCATCAACAATTTATTAACAAAATGGTGAATCCCTTCCACACCAATTGATTAGGTTATTAGAAAAGAATCTGGCTGGCTGGCACATTATCATTCCAACCATCGCCCACAAATGACTTTCTAAACACCTCTCATGCCATTATACCATCACTCAGACCCAGACTCCTCCGCACCCACACAAAACTTAGTGAGTTTTCCCCTTTCTCTTCGTTGCCCCACTGGCCAGAGACGTCAAAAAGAGAAGCAGCGGTAAATTTTGCTTTTGAAACTTTTTCGACATACTCAAGAGTTTTTTTTTTCTTTCGTAAAAGTTAATTGATTTATATTTTGACATTTTCCGCAAAAGAAGGCAACCAACAAAGAATAGAGCAAAAGGAGTGGGCATGGTTTGTCAGGGATGTGGGGTGCTGCAGCACAACAGAAACAGAAACAGAAAGGTTGCAACTCCAGAGAGAGACCTTTTCGTGACAAATGTCAGAAAGTTGGCGTCGGCATCGGCGTTGGCGTTGGCGTTGACGTTGGCGTTAGCCGCTCTCTGTAGGGTTCCCCGAAAAGTTACTTAATCATGTGCTCCAATTAGTGCAGCGACTGGGTATTGAGAGTGCTCCTCGTACTGGTTATAGTAGTGCCCCTTTAGCAAATGGTTTCGTGCCAAGCGCATATTGTAGTCGAGAAGCGATGTCGACGTTGGAAAAAAAAAAAAAATGAAAAAATAAAAATGGAGTGTCACGGCGTATGCACAACGAAGGCAAAAAGAAGAAGGGAACGGGGCTTGTTGGGCGAATAGTGGGTAGCGAGGAGTGGAAGTGGGAGGAGGACACGGGCAAGGGCTGGCATCCAGACAAAGTCTGCCCATTGTTGTTTGTGCGGCAGCCTCGATGAGTTGCTTCCGCTGCATTGTATGGCCCTGCTTCGTCTCTACCTCCCTCCCTCCCTGTCTCTGTCTCTCTCTCTCTCTCGTGGTCTCTAGCTCGCTCCGTTACTCTTCGGTTGCTGTTCGTGAGCGTGAGCTCAACCACCACCCTTCCCCACACCCCACTGCCACTCCCACACCCAGTGTTCCACTCGTTCACTGTCGTCATCGTCATCGGCTCGTTTATTTTATTCGGCTCGGCTCGGTTCGGGTAATACTGGCGGCTGTTCGGCGTCTTTCATCAGCATATTTCTGAGTGATGGAAATTATGTTGATGACGTTTGCACACAAAGCTACAGAGTCTGACGATATCTCTGTGTGCGCTTTGCACGTCGCCGCCTATACCCCTACCCGCCCGCCCGCACGCCCTTCTCCCCGACTGACGCTGCCAAGAGGGCCCCCTTGAGGCCCCAACAGCAGCAGCGGCGTCGGTGGCGACAACTAGCGAAAGTTGCGCTAAATTGGAACATCAGCGTTTTTATTTTTTTTTCTCTGTTTTGCTTCTGTTTATTTTCATGTTTTGTTTTTTTTTATTATTTTGTGGCTTTGCGCCATCAAGCGAAATATAAAATTCATTTACATCAACAAAATGCGCACTAAATTTATGTATGTGTTTTTTTTTATTTTCATTTTATTGTTAAGTATTTATTTTATGTGCATATTTTGTTGAACTCGGCTGATTTAATTTGCGAGGAAGCACATTTTAAAGCTTCAGCAAATATGAAGCGAAGCTTATGTTTTACCTTTGACCTTTAGTTGACAGTGCCAAAATTTACGAATGTATGGCATAAAAAACTCGTTAAAATTCTATCCCAACGGCGGACCCTTCTCTTCTTTTCTTTTCGCAAATCGAAAACTGAAAGATTTTCCATTTTTGAGGCCGAATTCATCTGCCAAAACTTACAATTACAATTACAAATACAATTACTTACTGTTCTTGGGTTTTCTTTACTGAAACTAAAACATAAAGTAGGCATACTTCATAACCTTTTTTGCTATTTCTACAACATTTTATTTGGAAATCGTAGCCATCTATGTATGAGTTTTAGCTTAGTTCTTTTCCCTTATTTAGTTTTTACCTTCAATAGGAAAAGCTTCTAACTGATTTTGCTTCATTGTTCTTGAGAAACGACATTTCAAAACACTTCAGAAAAGTCTGCTATATGGAAGAAATGTTTGTTTTTGTCACTTGAAAAAAAGCTCCGAGACGGCAACTGTAAAAACAGGAGTAAAAGTAAGGGAAACCCCTGCAAATCCAAGTCTTACATCACCATCATCTTTTTTTTTACCATCATCTTTTTTCCCTACCACTTCCACAGCAGGACACTGTAACGACCATCTGAAACCTTCTCCTACTCCGTAAATCTTACGCAACAATTTTATGCGACAGTTACAATTTACTTTGGGCTTAATTTTACGTAACGCGTTGATAGAACCCCGTCCCCTAGAACGCAACGCAACGTTTCACAGGATTGTCCATCGGTCTTTATCGGATTAGGTTACGTAAAACTGCAAAACAGTCAAATAAAGAAAAGCTATCGCAATTCTTAATAAAAATTCACAATAAATCGGTTCCAAATGTTCAAAAGTTAATCTTCGTAATTCATTAAATTGACGCCTTTTACAACACTAGCAAAAGTGTTGAGAAAGAGTGTAAGAGGTTGTGGTAAACGTTCAAATGAACCGAAAAATATACAAGAATCATGAAAGTTTCTTAAGATTACACTTTTAGTCATATACATACATACATAAATTAATTATAGTTAACTATTCTTTTTGTTTCACATAGATTGTAATTAGTTTCGTGAAGAATTTGAGACATTTTGTAGAAATGAAAAACTTTTCATTCAAGTTTCCCTGCGGCCACTGCTGTTCTCTGAATTGAATTGTTTTTTGTTTTTGAAACTTAACAATTTTAGATGCCTGGCATTTGCATTACCATTTAACTGAAATGTAAATCGGAGAAAGCCAGATTGAACGCATTGTTGTTAACCAAGTTTAGCAATAGTCACGGTGTTTGCATATCCATTTGGAGTCGTCTCGCTCAAGGCTTGCCAAAGCACAAATCATTTAGCCAATTTCGATGCCAAACCGAGCCTGGTCGTCGGTTTGCCAACTTTCCAGACGCTTGCAAATTTAAAAAAAAAAAAAAAAAAAACAAAAACACAATGGAGTCATCCAGCCTCGGCCTCAGTCTCAGCCTCAGCCCCAGCTTAAGACCCAGCCTCAGCAGCCTCAACCGATACGGTAAATGAGCGTTAGGTACTATAGCAAACTAACAATTTTGGCAGCTGGACACGTAAGCGGCAACTGCAAAACGCTGAAAAACTCTAAGCACAACACACAAAGCAGCAGTTAGTTGTGTTTTGCCAGTGAAATATAATTAGTAGAGTCGTGATAAACAAAAAAAAACACAGCGAAAAAAAACCAAAACAAAAAAAAATACATTTAGAGGCCTGTTTCTTTATTTTTTTTTGCGTCGTTTTTTCGCTTTGCCAAGCAAAAACGTTCAATTATCATCGACTACGACAACGGTGTCGGCGGCGTCGACGGCCCCAAAACGGTGGAGCGAGGCTGAAAATATTGTGAGCGCTGTTGTCAATTTTCAGTGTGAAAGAAGAAGAAGACGACAAAGCAGCAGCAGCTTATGAAATTTTCCGCGCTTTTCGAAATCCGCACTCACCCATACACACACACACACACACACACATATTTAAGAAGATGAAGCAGAGCGGAGAGAGGAAGAGTATGGAAATGCGTCTCTCTCTTTTGTTTACACACACATACATACACACACACTAGCAAGCCGGCAAAATGTGCGGCGAATTCAACGTTGAGAGAGAGAGAGAGAATGAGCGAGAGAGAAAACATGTGAAAATGTGAAATTCGAAATTCGAATAAAATATTGAGTTCGAAATAAACACGAGAGATATTCTCTCGTCGACAATAATAACAACAACAACAACAGCGACTACGAAGACGCCGTCACAGAAAAAAGGTCATAACAGATACGAACGCATTTTACTATAATTTACGTTTGAAATGCAACGTTGTCAATTTTCAAAGATTACGTAGTATGGCGAAAACGAAATTAAACGAAAATTTTTTGTGAACAAACGAACGAGAACGAACTGCCCAAGTGGGTTGCTACAGTTAGTGGAAAGGGCGGGTGGCAAGCCAACAGCCGGGGTGGGAGGGTATTGTCGAGGATATGGCGCCATTTATGACGATTATTAAGTTAACGCTCAAAGCGTTTTGATGAGCTCTTTTTGCTATCGCACTCGTCTACTATGTTTGGACCGTTTCTCTACCTCTCTGCCACTCTTGTCCCCTCTCATGACCATTCCCTCTTGTTAATTTGGGTGCCACACACACACACACAACAACACTAATCGATGTTCGTAATGGGATATTACATATAGTTTTATGACCTTTGTTTAATGTTTTCACACAGCGTCCAAAGTGGGTTGGGGGGGGGGGGGGGGGGGCTTTCTACATACATACATTAACGCATTTCATTCATTTATTTATAAATAATTTCGACTGCTCTTCAAAGTTTTTTTTTTTGCCTGCCTGCCGAACTGGCAAAAGTTGAAAATATTTAATTATAGAATATTTGCGTGTCGCTTTGGTATTTTGAAATTTCTATTCAATTAAAATGCGTCTCTGTGGGTGTGTTTGTGTGTGTGTGTTTTTCATTGTGTAAAATTGATTAAATTGAATATTTTCAAGATTACTGTTTTTATATTGGTCATGTGTGTGTGTGTGTGGCCCAGTATGACGTCAATCAATGACGACGCTGGCGCAGTCTGGCCTCTGCTTTGCTCTGCTGACGCCATTTTATGTGGTCGAGACTTGAGCTTTCGATTACCACAAAGTCAAATGAGGCTTAGCTAGAAGAAGAAGAAGAAGAGCCAGCACATATTAAATTTGTTGTATGCAAATTTCCAACGGATGGAGGGAGGGGAGTCATGACGATAGATGCTGACAATAATGGAGAATTAAATTTTATGCAATTATAAAGTCATATGAACAAAAGGATTTGCCTGAAAGGCCAAAGTCTACTCCTGTAGACTCCTTGGGAAAGGGAAGTGTTAAAAACAGTAGACAACTTGTAAAGGGAAGAGAATTTCTAGCCCAAAAGCCCTGGGCGCCAGATTGTCCAAAGTGACATAAACGTTTAAGAAATGGAAGGAAAATTTACAATGTTTAAGTTTGCTTGCTTTAAAAAGTTCTCAGCCTGCTTAAGTTCAATAAATGTTCTAAAGGAAACAACAGTTTCTAAAGAATTTTTGAAAACTCTTAAATCTTTATGTGTAGCAGCTAAAATGCAGTTAGTCTCCAATGACAGAGTATTTTAGAGGTAAAATGTACAACTTATTTATTATATTGTTATTTCCCTGTCTCGGGCTTCTTGAGCGAAATCATTGAAAATGTTTAAAATTAGTTTCAGCTCGTTGTTAAGTCGGTTAAGACCAGAATTCACAGGTCCAACACAAGTGACGCCTAATCGCATGGAATCTATAAAATGGTGGAACCTTCCAAAAGCCAGCGCTAAGAAGTTCGTTTCCAATGACTGAACTTGTTAACAACCATTAGAGAATTCATTAAATTTGATCATATGAGGGAAAAAATTAATTAAAAATATGTAAATTCCCTTAAAAATGTGTTGGTAAAAAAAATTAAGTTAACTTTCTTATTTACATATGTTGTGGATGGAAGTGGAATGGCAAAAAGTAACTGGCAAAGTTATATATACGCGATTTTGAATTGTTGTGAATTTTGCCATGTTCAAAGTGAACTTTGAAAATTGACTTAAAAAAGAATCTGAAGATATTTACAGATAATGGAACCAACTCTACCATCTATAAATCTATCTATAAATTGTCTTTTGAACCAAGATATAGTCAAGCGGCCATTTTAAGAGGACCTTAGATGAGATATGACTGACCCCACGCCTATGGGTGGATAGCGCATACCTTTCTGCTTTAAACCATTGAGAACCCCCAAGGACAAACTATGAATCATTTAATAGATTAGAGAAAAAGGACAATGACTAAAAATGTCTGACTCATTCACACAGTTTTCTAGGTTTGAAAAAAAGGCTTCCTGCTTTCTAACTGTAATCTTTCCGCATTGTTTTATTGCCACAACTTGAAAAGAATTGCCCATAGTAATTAAGAATTCTCAATCATTTAGACGATCTTCAAAATGGAAGACGAATACTGTTCGAAAAGTACAGGCTCTGCATAAAATATATTTTTTTTAGTCAATAAGGAAAATGAAGGAAAACCAGATAAAGAGCGAAAATGTAAATAGAGAGAGCGAGAGAGAGAGAGAGAGAAAGAGAGTGTGAGAGAGCGAAATCCACCACCGGCAAATAACAAAAATACACTCTCGAGTAGAAAACCGGTTTGACGAAGAGCAAGAGCCGATGTGTTTGTGCTTGAAATTCGCTGTGAAGCGAATTGGCGAAGCGAATTTTGGTTATTGGTCGGTTTTAATGGGCGTGCATTAATATTTCAGTCGATTGGTCGTGGCAAATGTCTGCCGAAGACAAACGAAGTTTGGGCCACCAACGATTGGTCCACGATTCGGGCTTCGGTTAACCGAGCTCTGCCATTCGAGCGAGTTCCCGTTCGGGTGGTGGCGGCAGTGGTAAGGGTGGGGGGTTGGGTTGTGGTTTAAGCTGCAGGCGTAAGGGGAGACTTTTCGTGAAACAACAAAAAACAAAAAAAGAAGAAGAACGAATATTGATTGATGGGCTGTGTCGGTGGTTGTACGAAAGGAAGGAAGAAAGAAAGAAAGAAAGGACGAAAGGAAGGAAGCCAGAAACAGTCGAACAGATCGAACTGACAACACCAACTAAATCAATGGCCGCAGGAGCAAAGTAAAAAGTTAATCAATAACTTAGTTAGGCTCGATCCATTTCGGCAAAGTACAGTTGCTACCGCTTTTGGTTTGTTTTGTTTTGTTTTTTTTTTGCACAGTCAGAGTCAAAGCCAAACCTGATGTTAGGTTTCCCATCTCCAACCCATTGTTTACCCTCTTTCCCATATTCTTTGGGCGTCTTTTCACTCATTATGAAAATGACAGAAGAAAAAGAACGTACATATCTACACTTCCATTCAAAGTCAGCCATATGGAAAGATATTACTTCATGCGCTGTACAAAAACAAAATGCGCAAAGGGAAACCCCGAATAGTCCAAACATCAAGACAAAACGAAAATTCTCTGCTTCTCTGTGTATGTGTGTGTGTGTATGTATATGAGAGAGTGTTTGCTTGTGTTTGTGTAACTCCAGAAATAATTTTCGGGGGTTGCAGCCAAGTGGAAAGAAGAAGCATTAGCATTTGATGTTGGCTAGATTGTAGCACTCCATACAAATTACAAGGTTTTCGGTTTTATGTAAATGAAGAATGCTTTTTTTTTTCAGTTTGTTTAACTTTCCACATGATAGTGTGGGTAAGGACGGCGGCGCGACGGGGGCGGTAATGGCTAACACGTGTGGAAGTACTATAGTAGGAGCAGCTTCTTCCCTCCAGCCACCCAACCTTTCACCCATTCAGCCAGCCAGCTAGCCAGTCCGGAAACATTATTTTTGCCAACATTTTTTTTTTATTTTTCGGTAGCAATTAACTCCAAAAAAAGAAATCTGAACAACATCAGAATGGAATGGAAAATTTCAATGCTCACTTTGCAGGCATAATGCACATTCCACGGATGAGTGGCAGCAATCCATTAAACGAATGCAACCGGAACTAGAACAATTAAGAGGCACCAATGGGCACTGTGACTTTATTACACTTCTAGTTGGGTCTTCAAAAAAAAAGGGACCCAAAAAAAAAAATCCATAGAGAGAAATTCCGAACGAATGTGTGGGGATTAGTTCATCGCCTAAACAGCTTACTTCCGGTTCAAACTTTTGAGAAAGATTAGGGAAGCTGCCAAAATAGTTTCTAATGAAGCGTAAATGGAAGTGAGTAAATATCATATAGGCAAAAGAATTTAAGAGTTATAAAACTGTTTATATTTAGTTGGGGATAATTAGTTTCATTTAAAAGTAAATACTCTTTTAACGTACAGCTCTAAATTGTATGTATAAACTAGAGGTGGAAAACTATCGATAGTCCAAACAGTCGATAGTCTTAATAACATTTAAGAAGTTGGTTGCTCGATGCCCAAAGAATTAAAAAAAAAATACTTTCTAAATGACAAAAAGACATCAAATTAGAAAATTGTTGTTTAATTGTTTGAACTATCGATAGTTTTCCATCTCTAGTATAAACCCCCTAAAGGTACATATCGTTTACTTCTGCTTGTTTGGCTTGTCATCGATGTGTGTGCCGAAGTCCGTAAGAAGCGCCCAAACTCAATTCGCAGCATTTCGTTTATGTCGCTTTGCTGTGAGGCTACACATAAAAAAATGTATGCATACTTTGTTTACTCTATCTTACTCGTTGTTCACTTTTGACGTTTAAGCGATACATTTCATTAAAGAACATAATTCATTTTATAATATTAACTGCAAGCGTATAAAAAAATTAAATTTCAGAGACTAGTTTAATTTTTGTCGTAGAATGAATGATGATAATTGAACTGACAGCCAGTGCTCCCAGAGTTTTCCAAGCTAAAATTGCTAGATTTTTGAAGAAAAATTGCTAAAAGTTGCTAAAAATTTTTTGAAAATTGCTAAGCCATTAAAATCTTAATTTTCAACAAATGTACATATTTATTTAATGAAACGTAGAAATTATTACTGAAAACACTTAAAAATAAAAAAAAACCCAAACAATTTACATTTAAAATTCATTACTTAATCAATTTATACACTAAACAGCTGACAGCGTCACTTGCAACACTGTTATTAAGAGGCACACTTCTTCTTGTTACATAACACTGCCTAAGAAACGATTGTTTGCAGAAGGAGGCTGATGTTGCGCTGGCTTAGTAACATGTTGTCTGACAAGTTTTTTTTTTAAGTAGAATGACAACAGTCATTAGGTGAGCTTCTATATAAACCTAAGCAATGGGCTCAAAGCGGTCAGAAATTTTGTGTATGCCGCCCAAAGCTTATTTAATGAACATGTTCCGTCTTAATACTAATTAATATTTCAGACAACAAATTTCCTACAATTGATGTATAGCAAACTTTCAAATTTAAGTAGCTAGTTAGAAGAGCTGCAATTTATTTTTGTCCTAGCACTAAGTTTCTAGTATGCTGGTTTTAACCTAATTTACTAGTTGAAGGATTTTTAGCTACTTTTTTATTTCCTTCTTCGTCGAGGTCAAAATTGTTATATGCCAAACGAACTAAATAAAATTCGTTGGTTTTATTTTTGCCTGGCTGTCATTAGGGCAAATATTTGTACACGACTGCGCTCCATGATAGATCAATAATCAATATTCAGATTAGAAAATTGATGATGTTTATTGGTATTTCAATTAGTCGTTTATTTACTTGCTTAGTGGAAACAAAAAGTAAATATTATTTTTTACATATATTTTGCAATATTTATAATTGAAAGTAGTTCACTTTGTGAACTTAAAACCTTCGTTTCTTTGCATGTTTAGTTCGAACTAAATGCTTAGTAAAGACTATTTTTATTCATATTTTTTGGACCCATGCCACTTAATTAGGTTAGGGTAATTTAAGACTCTTGCTTTATTTTTCTTGTGTAGTAGAAACGAATAGTAAAAACTTTTCCTTATATGCTGCCATTTTGACGCCTTTTCTTTTTCCTATAAGTTCTAGTTTGTTAGTTTTATATTTTGGTAAAAAGTCATACTATGAATACTTTTAGGAATATGGCTATTAAAAATGAAAAGAATTGATTCTATTCGATAGGGATATACAGTGGATCAAATTAATATTCGTTTTTTTCTTTATTCAACTTTTAACCCAAGTAATTTTATTAAAATTAGGTCAAATTAAAAAATAAAAAATGGTAAATTATAGATGGATTTATTTATTACCTCTTCATTGAGGCATAGTACCACAATATTTATTTTAAAACAAAAAAAAAGAAAATTAACAGAAACACAAAAAAAAGGGCAAAATTCGCGCCACATTAATATTCGGGTTTTCGGTTATGTAAAGCTTTGTACCAACATTATCTAAAACATGAAGCTTCTTTAATATTTAGTGTGGTACTCATTATTTTTAAGGTGTTTTGGCATATATAATCAACCACCACACAATTGCCCAGGTCCCATGTTTTAGTTCTTAAACGATTTTATGATTGATATCGTGCAATATCTCGATATACCGCCGCCATATTAGCTTTCGATAAATCCCGTTGTTTTAGGTAAACTTGGGCAGTGATTCTAAACATTTTCACTAAGCACCGCTCTCCTTTCGGCTTACTTCATTATAAAGGTAAAGGTAGAAAAGGGCTCAATAACCAAATAATAAAAGTGTTTTGCTTTCTGGTTATTTCCTTTAGTTTTGTGAGGCGAGGCACAGTGCTGCCACCTGGGTTTTTGATAATTGTTTTGGTGTTCGCAAACCAGTATTGTAATAATAGGGGGATAATAGTGGCCACAATTGTGCCAACATTTAGTTATCTACTCAACAACAGAAGCGCTAATGGGCGTATGTTAAATCAAGTGATTAAGTACTGTTAACTTAACAGCATCATTTGCGAGCATTGTTCAGTTAACAGCATCGTTTACAAGCAGTGTTAATTCAACAGCATCATTTGCGAGCACATGAAATGTAACGTAAGTCTGAATCAAAGCCGCCAAATTCAAAACGAAGAAATCTTTAAAACTTATAAGAAAATAATAGTTTGGGGTATAGAACGAAAAAGCTTTACGAGTTAATTTGTTCAGACATTTGTCAGACATTTGAAGACTTTGTCACATTTGGCTCTTGTAGAAATTGAAAACTCATCAGTAATTCCATTTGTAAATTCAGTTTATTTTCATTCGGTTTTTGTCTCATTTGTTTTTTTTTTTTTCTTCTTTTTTTTTTGTTTATTTTTAGTTTCTTTTCATTTTGTTGTTTTTGTTTTTGTTGTTGTTCAGTTACAAATACTGATATACTACACAGGTGACACAATTTGATTTATAATTATCATTTTTATAGTTTGCTGCTGTTATTATTTATTTCTTTTTTGTGTTTTCTTCCTTTCGTTTTTCTTTTGGTTTTTTATTTAATTCAACATTTTTTTTTTTTTGGGGATTTTGTTTTCTTTGTATGATGAATATAACGCTGAATGCGTTCAAATGTTATTTGTTTTTAATATTATTATTATTATTATTATCGTTTAGGTTTTGTTTCACTTTTTTTTTCTGATTACGAGCAACAATTAACAGTTAAAGTTGAATTCTTGCAGACATTTATGTTTTTTTTTTTTTCTTTTATATTTTAAGTTGTATTTCAATTGTTGTTTTTTGTTTTGTGTTTTTTATATTTATATTGTATTGTATTATTATTATTATTATATACTGCCAGTTTATAAACTTGGTTTACAATTTGGGTATTTACATAGTATTTTTCTTTTCTCTGTGTGTGTGTGTGTTTTTTTTTCGTTTGTGTAAATAATTGCTCAAAACTGAATTGGACCGGAACCAAAAGTCTCATGTTCAAAGGCTTAAATTGTGCTCATGAGACGGTTCTTGCCGGATTGGAAGGGGGGTTAGGGAGGGCGTAGGTAGTTGGGAGCGGGTTTCGGCTGGGGGATCGTGGAACTTTCATTAATTTTGAGCCTGACTACGAGTACTTTAAGTCAATTTTTCATCATCATCTTCTTCTTCTTCTTGTCCTTCGAGATGTATAATAATTCACCTTACATTTTATACACTTACATACAATATTTTTGTGTTTGTGTGTGTGTGTGTGTGTGTCTGTGTTAATTAGTTTTCTTGAATGCAGTTAAATTAATGTTAGTTCTTAATTTTAAATGCAAATTACAAAGTACATTTTGCCTTTGCCATGATTTTGATTTGTTGTTGTTGTGGTTTTTGCCTCTTTTCGATTGAACATTTGTATTACACTCAGAGAAATTTATGGCAGAATAATTGCTTAGCATGAGAAAACAAGTAGTAGACAAATTTTAGAGACTAAAGATTATTCCTACTAAAACTATAACTTAGAAAATAATAAATTTCTAAACTGAAGAAATTAAAAATGGAATTCCACACTCAGAAAATCAATTGAAAATTGAGTCAACACAGAGTCGGTATTATATATAAGACTTGTAAAGTTGTTATTCAAAACAAATCTAAGTTAAAATTATCTAAAAAAATGCATTATAAAAATTGAATTTTAATTTGTAGCCTCAAAGTGAAATTGATTCTTAGCTAAATGGGTTAAAACTTGTAATTAAATTTCAAAATAAATGCTACATATCTTAAATGAAATTATTTCTCTGAGTGTAGCTCATCGTTTTATAATTTATATTTATGTATATTTTGTCAAAATCTCAAATTGATTGCTTAATGCTCTCTGCGCCAAAAATGTCTATGGTTAGGGTGAGCGAAGGGCCGCGATGAGGGGGGAAGAGGAAGTGAAGGGAAGAGTATGGTAAGGGGTGAAGGCTGAGTTGAGTAATCCTGTTTCCTGCTTGTTTTGTCTAGGATATCAATCTAATTGAAATTTGTTCATCTTCATTTTTTTTTTGTGTTTTTTTCGTTTTATTTATTTTAATTTCTATTTTTCTGCAACTGTTTGTTGTTGTTGTTGTCTATTTTAGATTTAAATATTTGTTTTTTTTTTTTGTTTGTATTTACTTTTAAAATTTATTGAGCTAATTTAAAGCTTTCCATTTACTTGAACTCCACACATCTGCAACTATAACTATATATCTATATATATATATATATATATATATATATATGTCTATATATATATATGTATGTATGTATATAGCAGCAGTAAACTTTATTGACACCGATCTTTAGTTCTTTTTATGTTTATATTAATTTTCCTTGTTTTTTCGTCAAAAATGATTAAGAAGGCCAAAATCACATCGATCCGTCCGTCTTACCCCCGCAAAACTCCCCTCTGTTGCATTTGTCTTCCCCTTAAATAGTAAAGCGTTTTTTTTTTTTTTACAAGCAAACTATAACCGAAACACATTACGGTAAACCGAAAATACAATTTATAACCTTGCAGATCGAAAGCCATTTGAAAGCGTCGGGGTCACCATTGAGTGCACCTTAAATGAGTCTCTTGGCCATTTGAAATAAAGTTACGTTATCAAAGCAGAAAGTTTATAGCCAAAAACCACTTGAAGAACTAGCTCTAAAGGTCCTTTAGATCCTTTAGATCTTGATTTAAAGACCAAAAACCAAAGAATTATCGAGTAAGAAAACTAAAGAAAAAGTCTTGCCATTTAAACAATGTTTGAATTGAAAACTTAGCGCAATTTGGCGAAATATTTAAACTAAGACAGTAAATTTTTGGAAGAAGCCAAATTATTGAACTTTTAACTAGCAAAAGGCTTTAAAACTTATTTCAACTTAGTCAAGTCTAAAACGTTTTTAAAGGGAAAGCATATAGATTAGCTTATAGAATTCTCATAATGAGTTTAAAAAAAGAAATCTTAAACAAAAGAAAATTATTAATTCTTTCAGTTGATGTCAGATGGGACGTTATTTTGTGTTATTTAAATTCAAAAATATAATAGAAATTGAATTAAATCTTGTTAAGCTGAGTCTTATTTCATTTAAAGGTTCCCCAACGAAATTAGATTTGCCTCTAAAAAGATATTCTGGAGGTACTTGAAAAGTGTTTCTATACAATTTCTTACAGTTTTTTTTACAGTGTTTTTTTTTTTTGTTTCATTTACAAGTTTTTGTCTGCTTGACTATTTTTTGTTGTTTTAAAATTTTTGAAAGAGCAGGCTTGAGATCTGGAGCCAAATAGAGATGAGCATAAATTTGTTTGAAATCAGAATTCCATATTGAAATTAAGTAGGATTTTATATTGATTCGACTTAAGCAGAAACACTTGAAAGAAGTGAGTTCATATGATACAGATTAGGACTGGGTGGATCTTCCTTAGAGGAATTCCTAGTTACATCGGGAAAAAATATTAATCGTAAATATCGACAGTCGACTTGTAAGACGCCATACTTTGTTTGTTTTCCAACACTGCTCTGAATAGCTTTAAGCCGCGAAAATTGATATAAATATATAAACCTAAAACAAAGATAATTTTCTGATTTCCAACGAACAAATGGGGGAAGTTTGGACACCCGAAAGCCCCCTCCCCTGAGCTTTCAAGTGATTTAGAAATCGCATTAAACATCCTGGAATTGCACTCTTAAAAACTTGTATTCCTGCAAAAATATCTTAAGGGTACAATCATCTCAATTCCATATATATATAAGTTGCTGTTTTTAAGTTTTTTGCTTACTCAATAAGACAGACAGGAAACTTGGCAAGGATTTGGCCATGGCTATTCTATCCTCCTGCAAGGCTATAAGAATCAAACGAAGGAAAAAATGTTGCCCAAATGAAGCGCTCTCTGATTTTGTGTATTTTTGTTTTTTTGTTTACTTGTTTTCTTGCTGAAACCGATAGAATATTGCTTCAAGCTAAAATTTTTTGTTTGTTTGCCGTTTTTGTCGTTTCGTTAAATTGCAACTGAGTTGTGTTTTAAGGAAATTATATTTATATATATATATATGTATATGTATATAGTATGTATGTATATAGATTAGCAATCAATTTCCTGTTTATTCTTTTTTGGTTTCTTTCTTTCTCTGTTTCTTTCTCTACATATCTAAACCTAGCCTGGCTTCTTCTGCTTCTTTTACTTAAACAACTTAATTTTCATTTTACTACACATTCAATTTCTGTTGCTTTCGCTTTCGCTTTCATTCAACATTTTTTTTTTGTTTGTTTGTTTGTTTTGTTTGTGAACACCAACACCTAAAAAACGACATTTGTTTTCAGTTTAACATTTGCATTTTTGTTTTTTGTTTTGTTTTTCTGTTTGTTTTACACTTAACTTTTAAAATTAAATTAATTCGACAACAAGCTCGTTTTGCACTTAAGTAACAGTTTTTTTTTTGTTTTTTGTTTTTTGCCTTCTTTCGTTTATCGTTTGCGATTTACCTAAAAATTTATACAACAATTCAAATTCAATTCGACTTGGCGCCAACTTTTTGGCCTCTTATCCGAAAATTGAAATTGGAATAAATCTAGTGAATGTTTATTTATTAAATTTTCATTAGTTTAGTATTTAATTATTTATTTATTATTATTATTGTTGTTTGGAAATTGTTTGTTTTTGTTTTGGTTTTTTTTTGTTTTTAGCTTTTAGAATACGGAATTTGCTGCAGCGTTTTTTTTCATTTGCCTAGTTTTTTGGTTTTCGGTTTTCTGCTCTTTTACATTGTACTTAAGAGTTACAAAAAACTTTTTCATTTAACATTTCAGTTTTGTTTTGTCGTGTCCTTTTTTTGGTTTTTTTTTTTTTTGTTCTCAGTTTTGTTTAACTTACAATTAGGCCCATTCTGTTAACAACTTATTTG
Organism: Drosophila nebulosa; assembly: GCA_024703675.1. Classification (NCBI taxonomy): domain Eukaryota; kingdom Metazoa; phylum Arthropoda; class Insecta; order Diptera; family Drosophilidae; genus Drosophila; species Drosophila nebulosa. The sequence continues at coordinate 4,937,769 of CM045725.1, read as the reverse complement.
GATCCAAGTTCAAGAAACGTTTAAAGAGCGAAAGGAAATCAGATTGAAACCGAAACTCGGTGGAAACCTGAACGAAATATTTAAATTGAATTGATCTGCTAGACCAGGAGAGAGGGGAATGCAACCGTTATGTAAACGAAACCGAAATCATAAGACAAAATATGATTATTAAACGTTTATCGATCGTGCCATCAGCGTTAGGCGTCTTATCGATTATTGTTCAGGCGTTAGTGATGGAATCACGTTTAACCTATCGATAACTTTTCAGTTTGAAGCTTAGTCGCTGACTTCTAGTGAAACAAAAGTGTTGGAAAGTCTTTCAGAAAATCCATTTTTGTGTTATAATTGACTTAACTGATGCAAAATCGGACTTCTTATGCTTTGGATATCGTTCGACGTGTTCGTTATAATCGTTATGCATTGCGGTTACATTCCCTTTGCAGACTTTTTCTTAACTCTCGATTGCCCTTATTGGATCACGTTTTGGTTTTGCTTTGGAATTTTTCTTTGTTTGTTTGTTTGATTTATCTGTAACTAACAATTGAAGCTAAGTTTATTTCGGTAATACAAATCATTTTCTACAATTATCTAATTATCATATACGCACTTCGGAGTGCTTATTCATTTTTTTTTGTTGTTTTTTTTTTTGTTGTTTTTGTTGGTTTTCATTTGATTTGTAGTTAACAAATTTGATTTCATTTCCTTAAGTTTTGTTACTTTTGTTTGTTTTGTGCGCATAACATTTGTGTGGAGAGAGAGAGAGAGAAAGAAGAAGGGGGAGTTGGGACTGGGCATAGATAAGGCGTTGAGGGAGGGAGGGAGGGGGTGTCGGGGAAAATTTGGGCGGTTGACTGTACACATTCATATTGTACACATCCTGTTGCTACTTGTTGACATTCTCATATCCATGGCCATATCTCCTTCTTTCCTGTTTGCCTGTTTGCTCTGATGGGGGGTGTCACTTCCTTCTTCCTTTCAGTTCAGTTCCGGCTGGTTCCCCATCTGATGCTGATGCCGCTTCGCTGTTTGGCGCTGCTGCTTCATCATCATCACCTCATAAATATTCATCGGATGTTATGGTGCCACCTGGATTTGGACTCGTCGCTGCATATGCTGCTGCTCCATTTGCTGGCGCTGCAAATTCAGTTCGGTTAGATTTTTCATCATCAGAGTACGCTCCAAATTCTCCTTAATGTTGCGCTCGTTCTCCTGCCGAACTGTATAGAAAAGATGAATGGATTAGGGTTAGCAAGGGATTTCTCAAATAAATTTGTCAATTTTTCGTTTAGATGGCTAAAATGGAACAAGTTGCTATATATATACATATATAAACTTATTTTTTTTTTTATTCACTGCACGCGCTGTTATTATCCTTTCTTGTTGCATTTCGTTCAAACTGCAGTTGAAGTAAATGCCTGTTGATGAATTCTTGAATATAACTTTCATCAATCCAGACTATTTACTTTAAGCACAGTTCAACATTATGTTCTATATACATAAGCGATGACACGTTTACATTTCCGTTTCCGGTTTAACCTCCGCTCTCTCTCTTTCTCTCTGTTCGATTTCTCGCTTATTTTTTTTTTGGTTGGCATTCGCTTTTTGGGTTTTTTTTTGTTCTTTCTTTCTTTGTCAGGACAATATTTGTATCCTTTTTTTTACTTCACCCTCCCCCCCCGACCGGAGTGACAATTGTCGATTGGCGTTGTTTGCTTGCCGCTTTTGTGCATTTTACAGCAGTTTTAATTAACGCTGAACAAATTGAGGGAAAGGAAAACGAAATAAAAAGGTCGTCGGCGGCGGGTCCCCTCCCTAGTGTCAGTGTACTCAGGTCGATGAGAGTGTGTGTGTGTGTATGTTGGGATGTTGTGTAAAGTGTCAAAAATTTGTTTGCCAATCAATCACACATACACTCTTCTGGTTGCCAGGGTGCTCTCCGGGTTCTCTACGGGTTCTCTGCCCCGTTTATAGTCAAAGTTCACGCAGGTTGTAAACTGTTGGATAAAACCGGTGGCCAGCATGTAATACAGTTACTAGATATTGCAACATATACCATTCCCCCCCCCGCTCCCTCCCCCTTTTCGACCGCCTTCTTGTTGTTGCCCCATCCGCAATGCCAAATGGAAGAGTTTTGAAAAACCGATATTCATGTATGACTTTCGCAACGAGAAAAAATGAGAGAAGTTTACAACTTTGCAGCATATAGTGGGGGGTGGGGTGGGTGTGGCATATGAGAGAGTGAGCCCTCGGTCTGTTGCTTTGAAAATTGTTTAAAGTTTTCGCTACATGTTCTTAATGAAAATTCAAACTAATGAAAAACTACAAAGCCAAACTAACTTTGTCTGTCTTCAAGTTAGTTTTGTTTCCTTTTTTTTTTTCAGTAAATTTGCCAAAGTCTATATAACGTTTTCATTTAAGCTTCGAATTGGAATATGGTAATTATTAGAACTTGAGAAGAAGCAAAAACTGTGAATTCTGCAATATTTAAGACATTTTACTTTTAAGAGAAAATTTATCTAAAAGAAGAAATCATTAAAGAATTAAGAGCTTTACTTGTAAATTTGTTCACAGACAGAGATAAATTGGCACGTATATCGATTATTGTGCCAAGCTAAAATATCGTCTCCACAACGATTAAAGTCTTCGCTTTATTCGTTTAAAATATATTATTTCATATTGTTATTTTTATATATTTCTATTCAATCATTCGGAAACTGATGACTATAGATAAAAACAATTCAATTGTGAATTTCATTCAATTTGACGCTCATTTTATGTATTTTTTATATAACCAATATTTTTTAGATGAACAATGACCATATTTTGAATAAACAAAATTCAATGAAACGTTAGCTATTAAGTCAACATTTTATTGTTTTCTCATTTTTATGCTCACACGCAATATGTAAAATATTTTGGAAACATAAAAAAGTTATTATGTACTCACTTTACTAGCAATTCAAATGTCAATATGGTAAAATTTTTCCCAACTTTTAGTCATAATAAATGTTATTTAGTTGGTACAGCGAAATAAAAAATAATTTTTAAATTCTAGCTTCTTCTAAAGAACATTTGAATACAATTGAGAATCGATTAGTATCGATCTGTTCGAAAAGACTTTGTTGTATACTTGTTAATACTAAGAAAAATAGTTGAATTTTTACTTCCTTTTTCCAATCGATTGGTTCTTTTCTTCTTCTTAAGACAATAATTGATTTTGAAGAAAAACAAAAGATTCAAATCTCTTTCAAAAGAACCTGTTTATAATATTATTTTTCTAAAATATTTCAGTCGGGAAAGCCTTTAAGAATCGAATCAGAATCAGAACTGAACTGAAGACTAAAAATGGCCGAATAATAAACTGAGTCTTGAATTATTTTAGCTCTGTGTTTACTTTTATCAGAGCCGTACGCATGGGGCAGGGGGGGTGAGCGTAACATTTGGGGCTCAAATTTCTTTACAGCTTTAAAAAAAAACTATAGTGCTACATATCGATAGTTAATATTTACGTAAGAAAAAAATAAATGCTTCATGATGAAACCACCCCTTTCGAGCTAGATTATGCGTGCGTCTCTGACTTTTACAACTGATCCAGTAATCTAATTCGCCTTTGCATACAGGCAGAGTAACGGACTTATTCAAAAAGAGAAAGCTCCAGCTCAAGAGAGCGCCTCTTCTCATCTATCATCATACGTCTGGGAGGCAGAGCGAGATGGTAATATAAAAAGCAGAGAGTGAGAATTTATAACGGTGTTTTGGACAGTTGCTACTAACACCTTTGCACACTGGGCTTAATACACTAAAAAAGGCAAAGAAACATTACTCTGAAAAAACTCACTCTCTTTTTCGCTAACAATGTAAAAAAAGAGAATTTATTGTTACACCAAGTGGCTAATGGGGGCGTGGAAGGAGGATTGGGGGGAAACAAAATAAATGAATGCAAATTTTCTGATGATATTTGCCGATACGTTTATGGCTTTTATTTTGCCAGTTATTAGTTTTGGTCCATTATCGGGCATTTTATAGTCATTTTCATTTTCATTTTCATTTAAATTATCGGCTTTTTGGCTTTTTGCATAAATGCAAGCGGGCAGCGCCCATATGCTACGTGTGTGTGTGTGAGAGAGTCTGTGTGTATTTGTTTATGTAGTAGCAGGAACAACCCTGAACTGAATATTTTTTGCCATTGCACATTTTGTGCGTTGCAGAAAATTTAATTAAAAAATACTTGCTCTAAATGGCGGGCAAACACAGACACACTCATACAACCGCACACACACACAAACATTCAGTGTGAGTGTGTGTAAAAGCATTTAAGTAATTTGCAAACGTTTTCATTTTAATTGAAAAATTAGTAATAAACATTTTGAAGACTTTAAGTTGTCATGTTGCGGTGGCAAGCGAAGGCTGCCCTGTGAGTAGGCTTAAAGTGCAACAGTAAATATGCCAGGCAGGTAGTGGGGATGCAGCACGCCCACAACTGCCCACTTATCCACTCTCTCACACACACACATATGTATATATTGTTGTTGCCATTGTCACATGACTGTCGCCAAACTCAAATATGGAGCAAAGGACCCTGGGTCCTGTGATGGTTTCGTGCCTTTGCATAGGCTTTGAGGCGTAAGCGTAAGCGTAACGTGTTAATGGCAAGGATGGATGGATGGTTGGTTGGTTGGTTGGGGGTGAGGCGGGAGGAGTAACAGAGAGGGCTATAGCGAGCGAGCGAGCGAGCGAAACAGGTGCCATTATTCACTTGGCAAGTGCTTTTGTCGCTGTGGTAAATAGTAGCTACTGAGCACAATGCTTTCGGCTCTCTCTCTCGCTCTCTCTCTCTTTCGCTCTCTCCCTCTCTTGATTTCATCACGTGGGCCACGTGGGCGAGCCATGTGCGTGTTGGGCTATTTGAGACCAATTAACATATAACTTTCCCACTGGTAAACAAGTTAAATTGTTAACAACCATTATGGGCGCTCATAAATGCTGCCGTGTAACTTTCTGTCCGTTCTCGCTCTCCTGCTCTTGCTTCCGACCCCCGCTCTCCCCCCTCTCCCCCTATCTCCACACTCGTTTCTCTGGTTAGTTGGCATGTGTTTGTGTTGGTTCTTTGTCTTTCATGTTGTTTAATTATAAATGTGAGGTTGAAAGCAAAAGCAGCAAAAGCAACATTCTGTGTGGCCTCCACTTTACCCGCAGCCCTACCCCTACCCCTCCCCCTATCCACCCCAACTTACCGGCTCAAACCCCTTGCCACCTTCATTATACGTTCATCACCTGCCGCCACTGTTGCTTCTGTCTGACGGATGAAGACCGAAGACTAATTAGTTAGTTCCTCGAGTCTGGGTCTGGGGAATTGTTGCTACCAACTATTGTGCCTTTTTAAATTGAATTTATTGATGCACTTTTGTGGTTTTAATTTAGTTGCCTACTTTGAATTCGAATTGGAGCATAACAAAATGCAAAAGCCCTAAAAAGTGTGCTATAGTTTTAGTATCTCTTTGTATTTCAATTTACCAAGTCAACAAATAACGTGTCGTTAAATATGCACAAAATTAGAAAATGTTTTTTTTTTAATTATTAAGAAAAACAAGTCACTCTAATTAGTTAATTGTTTGATGTAGTCTTTTTAAGTAGAGAAAGACACACATTTTGAATGAGTTTTGCGTTAAAAAGTTGCTTATTCCTTAAAAAACAATTGCAACAATAGACTAAACTCTCCGACTGGCTGAATTCACAACAGCCATTATCCTTCTGGCAACTCATGCGCACAAAATTAAACTTACACTAACTAAACAACGGCAACTAGTTGCGGCAAATGTCCCGGAGACAATTCTATGCTTTCCAGGCAGGACACAGGTGTGTCTAGGACAACTTACCAACTTACATGGCTCATGTCTTAGCTTAACTTAATAGTTATAGGTCTAAGTTGGACTGACTAAATTTAATCGACACAACAATAATTTGAGAAGTTAGTTAAAGCAAAACTTTTGACAAGAGTTGATTTCATGAACTTTTACAAAATAAATTAAGTCCAGGTTGGCTCTGAATATTTTTTAATAAGTGGGATTAAGTAATATTTAGCATTCACCTTAAGTCTTGCTTAAGTTTAAGTAAAGGTTTCGAGGGCAATTTCGGCTTTAAAAGTTTTTCTAACGTTTTTTTTTTTAAAAAAAAGCGCTTTAAAAGTGGCGAGTCTTCTACTTAAACTTAAAAAAAAACCTCCAATTTGTGAAACAATTCATTCATTCAAAAAACTTAAATTCTAAATATATTTTAATTTAATATTCTTCATGAATACTTATTTTATCATCAGTAGGAAACAATGCCGAGAGTCTGAGGAAAAAAAAGTGTGTAAGAAACTATCAACCATGGCTAGAATCGACGTTTTTACTTAATATATGTATATCCTTTTTTTTTTTTTGTCACTAGTTTCCAAGCAAATAGACATTGCATTTTGTGGCTTGCTTGTGGCAAGTTTAAGTTGCAACTTATATTGGAGCAGAAAGTTTTTCCATTTTAAAGTATTTTGTTGCCACGCCCTAAGTTATTGCCGTTAGGCGCGTGCCGCTTAAAGAAAAGCAATTTAGACATATATTTTTTTTAACCATTTTTTTTTGTTTTTTTTTGTCGTGCGAGTTGAACCGAGCTGAGAGATGCGCAAGCTGTCAATTTTTTTTTGCGTTTCTTTTTTTTTTTTTGTATTTTATTTGTGGTGGAATGTGACTTTTGGAGTCTTAGGCTTGCTTTGTTGTTGTTGTTGTTGCTTTTCACATGGGCATTGCCTCGCAGAGTGACGTTCGAGCCAGGCATCAGACATCAGGCAACTGGCAGTTGCCAGTTGGACAAGGCCATCAACTCGTATATAAGCCAACTGAGCGGGCAATGTCACCAACATGAGGCAAAAAGGGGAGCGGGGGGTTGGTGAAGGAGGATAGGAGGTATGAGTAGGGGTGGGGGGGGGAGTGGAAGGCTGTGTTATGCCAACAATAAACAATTGTTGCTGTTTTCTTATTGTTGTTGTTGCTGTTGTTGTCGCTGCACTCACGCACACATGAAAAAGTAACCTAGTTTCATGTCGTAAACGTAAAATTAAGGTTGCTTGTGTATGTGTGTGTGTGTGTGTGTACGTGTGTTTGTGTGTGCGTCTGTGGGCACACACATAAAAGGGAAACCAACTGTACCGAGAGCCATAATGATGCTGCACAAACACAAACACACACACAGACACACACACACACACAAACACACACACGTAAACAAACAAAACTATTAAGCGAAAGTATAAAAAGTGAGCATGATAACTAAAGGTCTTTGCAGACACAGCAGCAGCCGGAGCCCGTTCACTCAGTCAGTCAGTTAGTCAGTTAGTCAGTGAGTCAGTCAGGCATTGTTATTGTCTGTCCTTAGCTACGCACACACATACACACACACACACACACTGATTAAGAAGATGCTTCTGCGGCCTGCTGCAGTCAAAGTCATTAAAGTCGAGGTAAGTACAATATCATTTTTTATGGTCCTGTGCGTCTGTTTCTCCCCCTCCCGCCCAACCTTGCTTCCTGTGTGTCAGTCCAGCAAAATGAAAGGAAGGAGTCAAGAGGAAGCTGAGCCTGGTTAGCCATTTAGTTAGGTTATATAATGCTGGAGATTTTGCTGAGCTTTGTAGCCGGCTCAATTTTTTTTTGGTTATTCAGCAAACTCTCGAACGTAACTCTCCCCTCTACCCCCCCCACCCCCCCCCCACGTACCATTGGGGACATATTTGTATTTGTTCGGCTTTATGAGCAATATGGTCCCCCAAAACAAGAAAAGAGAAAACATAATACAAAGGTGTCTGCTGCCTTAGTCATTGATAAGTGTTAATCCCAATGAAAATGATGATGAGCATGGGAATGATGATGTTTTAGTAACTCTTAAACTGAGAGATGACAGACAATTGAAACATTTGTGCATATAATTTAAAGACAGTAGAAGAAGTAGAAGAAGAAGTCTTGACCCAACTTACAGGCTTTTGGTAATTAGTGCAGAGTTAATTCCATGTGCTCCTTCTAGTAGTAGTAGTAGTAGTAGTCGAAGGAGACAAACCCATCATAGCGTAAGCAAAGGAATTGATTATAGTAGTGACTTGTTCTAATAGTAGTAGTAGTTGTTGTTGTTGTTGTGGAGGTTGTTGTTGGCATCTTGGTAGGACAGTTCATGACGGTCGCATGCCCGTATAGTGCACTGGGGTATCTCTACTAAACGAATGCGCCTTCTTACCGGACTGACTCTGGCCGGAGGTGAGAGTGACAATGACAACGAACACACTGGCGCAGACAAGGCACAATAGAACAGTGGCCAGGACAATGCAAACGATACGCTTGCGTTTGCGATCAGCCTCCTCATCCTCGTCGGTCTCATCGCTGAGGGATTTCTTCTTCAGTTTATGGGAGCCACCGCTTATCGATGCCTTGCGACCGGCGGCCAATTTGTGATGAAAGGGCCGGAGCACTTGGGCGGCAAAGGCCGCATCGCTTAACTCATGGTCGTAGGTTAGCGAGGATTTTCTCTCAAAACTGGGACGCTTCTCCTCAATGAAGGCCGCCGCTGCCGCCGATGAAATGGGACGTGGACTTCGTTTTATCTCATCGATATTCACACTGGAGCTTGGCACAGCCGTCGACAGGGGACGACTATTGCGTCGGTGGGGTGAACTCAGCTCAAACTCATCGCCATCCAGGCCGCTGCCACTGGCCATGGGTCCGACATCGCCAATGAAGCTCTTTGACTTTTTGGAAGCACTCAAAGTTTCGCGATAGTTGCGCAATCGCACACTGGCGCTATGGAGAGCCTTGGCCTGCTTGACACTGGCGCTGGCATTGGTGCCTTGAAAGGCAGCGGCGGCCGCTAGGACGCCCGGTCGATGGACAGTCAATTCGTCCAGATTGCTGGGCGACAGGTACAGTGAGCGTCCGTGCTGAGCGCCCCGCTTGAAGTGATAGGCAGCGCTGGCCGCTGCAGCGGCACTGTGCAGCTGGAGCGTGTGGGCCGAGGTCGATGGTCTGCCGTCCAGTTCAAGGCTATGGGTACTCTGTTGTCTGGAGTGCGGATGCGTTTCACGCTTTTGTTTCACACTATTCGAGGCGGAGGGTGGATGGGTGGCACTGGAACCGGCTGCATCCTCAAAGGAGCCGGAACTCTTGCGCATTCGTTGCACGGCCACAGCGGCGGCGGTTAACTCGGCCAGGCCGAGTTCCTCCATTTTGGTGTGGCTATTGCTACGCGAACGCGACTCGATGAACAGTTCGTTTTCCAGTGAGAGATTCGATTGCGGAAACATGGAGGCGGTTGTCGTTGGATCCATTAGATCATCGTTAAGCGATGGATGACGTATCTGAGACTCGACAACAGATTCTGGCTTAGTGCTAGGCCTACGTCCGGGATCGTTGAATGAACGATGCGAACGGCAGCCACGTCGACTGGGTGACGGGGAACGGGAGTGCTCTTTGCCAATGCCGATGCCGCCGCCGCCGCCGCCTGGTGGTCCAGGCATTAGGAAATTGGCACGCACCGAACTGGTGCGACGACTGGAGGTGGCCGAGCCGGCGGCAACAGCCAATTGGATTTGTTCCATTGCGGCGGGATCCTGTTGTGCGTGGAAGGAATGCGTTTTCTTCATCTGAAAATTGGTAGACGGATGCACATCAATAGTATCGGAGCGTCGAAACATATTCTTCTTGAGTTGTTGTGCTGCCGCTGCCGCTGCAGAGCGGGACTGAGCCGATGTGACTTTTGGTGTCGGCTGCATATCATCGACATCGATGAATTGTATCGGTGATGTGCTGCCGCCCAATGGTGATCGGCCCATGCCCATGCCCAGACCCGTCATTCCCACACTCAAGCCTTCGCCCAGGCTGCTGCTGCTGACCAAATAAATGTCCGGTTGTCGGTGCTGACGATCCAGCACCGGGCTAACCGCATGCGATGTGGGCGAGCTCGAGTGCGAGTGTTGTCGGTGTTGCAGATGCTGCGTATGATGTTGTTGCTGTTGTTGTTGCTGTTGCTGTTGTTGCTGACGGGCAGCAGAGGCCTGGGCGGCCAAATGCTGAAATGTGTGTAGATGCAGCTGGTGTTGTTGTTTTTGTTGTTGTTGTTGTTGATGATGTTGTTGTTGTTGTTGTTGTTGGAGATGATGGTGTTGTTGGCGGGCTGAAAGGGCTGGCGATACGGCACCACTACTGCCGATGCCTCCGCTACGCTGGGAATGGGATAGATGTTGTGCTGGGATTGCTAGGGTCTGCGGTGGAGCCACCGATCTAGGCACGGGCAGCGGCGAGCCGAGCGATGTATTAACGGTTGCTCATTTATCATAATGCCATCATCATCATCATCATCATCATCGTCATCCATCATCATCATCATATCCAGATCGACAGATGATTGAGATATTGCTGCCTGCGGTGCATAATTATCGATGGCCATCGATAGCGAACGATGGATGGGCTTCAGCTTGGGTGGCTTCTTTTTTGTGGCGGGATTATCGAAGGATGATGTGCCCGAGGTATGCTCCTCGTCCGCCGCACCGGCCGTCAGATACGGATCATAGCTATGTACGGCCACAACATGCTGATGGCGCGAATGGTGCTGGTGGGATTGCTGTTGTTGTTGTTGTTGTGGTGGTGGTGGTGGTTGTGGTGGTGGTGGTGGATGGTGATGGTGGTGCGACTGGTGCTGACCACCGCTGGTGCCGCGCTCCATGCGGTAGTAGTACTGCCGTGGGTATCTATGGTAGTAATGTGCAATTGTGGTGCTGGTATTTGGTAGGGCGGTGTGGCGAGCAGGAGCAGGACTTTTAACAGGTTACTACTACACACGCACACACACACACACAAACGCGCACGCAGGCACGCACGCAGGCACGCACGCGCACCCACAAGCACACGTACACACAGACACAAGCACACACACACACACACAGACAGACAAACAACTGACCTGGTCTCTTGCTGGGGCTTGGGAAACGCTTTGTTTAGATAAACAATTTACTATCGATATTATTTATCGGTGGCTTATCGATTAACAGCTCCACTGGCCAAGTTGCTTAGTTTTTACTTTGTGGTGGGTGCGTGCTCGATTGTTGCTCTTCTTGTTGGTGGTGGGTGATTGGTTCGTGATTGGTGGATAATTATTATTATTTTGTTTTTTTCTTTCTTTTTGGTTTTTGTGGTTTTTGGGGTGCTACACACAATATTATTATTATTATTATTACACACAGTGTGAATAAATGGTGGGAAATGGACACGGAATATGCACACGCAACACGGAACACCGAGAGAGTGTAGTACATAAATGTGCAAAAGGCATTCGGTTAACTAAAGTTTTGCGATGTTTCTATTTGTTTTGTGTCTGTGTGGTTGTTGTTGTTGTTGTTGCAGAAATTCTTCTAGCGTGAATTATCACTGTTGCAGAGAGAGAGTGTGCTTCAAATTTCTTCTAGCTTCTTTGTGCAAGTGGCATCCTTTCTCTTTCTCTTTTTTGTCTCTCTCTCTCACTCTTGCTCTTTCTAGTATTTATATTTGTTTTATTTGTTGTTGTTGTTGTTGGTTTTTTGTTTTATTGTCACATTGTGTATGTGGTTGTTGTTATTGTTTGTTCTTGTTCTAGTTGTTGTTGCAATTCAAATGAGTTGTAGATGAGATTTGCTTGTACATAAAAAATGCTCTTTGTTCTTGTTGTTATTGTTGTTGTTAATACTGTTCGTTTGTTTATTTGTTTGTTGTTGTTGTTTTTGTTGTGTTTTGTCTGTTTTTGCTACACTCATTAAAATTGGCAAATACAAAAGCACAACTAGAATTAGAGAAGAGAAATACGTAAAAAAAAAAAAATGTATTAGCAAGCTGGACGGGGAGGAAGTGATTGGGTAGGTGGTTGAGTGGGTGGTTGTTTAAGTTGTTGCTTCGTGATGCTAAAGTAGAGTAGAGTTCGTGTTCAATTGTGATGTGAATTGAAAATTGCAGCTGCAATCATTTGTATTGTATATAGAATCGTTGAGTTAAGAGAGACTAAAACTAAAATCGGTACTCAAAAAAAAATAAGTAAAAGGAAATGCAAGGAAAAGCACATGGAAAATGCAAATTGAGTCAAGCAGTTTCGAAAAGAGATTTGCATTTAATGAGCTGAAAGAACAATGACGTGGAAATACATACTATAGCTACATCTTCCTCTCTTTCTCTCGGTCTCTCTCTCTCTCTCTCTCCTTTTCTTTCACTCTGTTCCTTTGTTGTCACATTGTCGCAAATGGAAACATCATCGCTGTCATCGCTTCAAGTGCATATACATAATTGATGAGCTCAATTGAGTTGAGCTTAAATAGATACATATATCATCTAGCTGACACAATCAAATGAATGATATGCAATTCTTTTGCATGAGATCTTTAAACAAATTCTAACAAATGCAATGCCCAATTTATACTACAATTAGAATACTAGCTACCGGGTCTCTCATAAGTAGACTACAAATATTGACTCTAGAATCGCCATGCTATGCCTTTAAGTCAATGTTTTAAACAGTTCTATATCCTTTTAAGTGAGAATCTGACTATAATCCAGTCTTGTGTTAATGTACTTTAACTTTTCAATGAGCAAATTATCTTTTTTAAGGACTTTTTTATAAGACTTCTTTTTTATAGTTAACTGTTTATAAGATCGAATTTTATATGTACAAATCTGCATAAAAGACCACATTCGAGTCACGATTTTAGAGGTATTAGACTAAGACTCAAGTGTAAAATAACTCAAAAAACGGTATAAAAATTCTTAGAAAGTTGCGTCTGCTATCTTAACCCCCTTATAAAATGGCTTTATTTATATGGTACGATCAATGTGTTCTGGCTGTAGTAACAAAAAGGCTTTTATACGAATTTAAAACTGGTAGACTAGTTTGTCTTGGAACAGACAGACGGACAGAAATATTTTGTAAAAAAGGTTTCTAAATTGTGACTAAAATCTTACAAAACCACTAACAAAACTTGTTTAAAATTTTATATTTCTAGACGTTTTAACTTGGTTTACTATATTTAAAATATAAGTCTTATACTTATGATGAATAGCCCTTCATTATTCATATTTTAAGTAATTTTGTATTGTGAAATTTCTCTGAAATGATGAAAATATGTGGTAAGCTGTCATAAATTGAACATTAAACATTTACTGCTGGCTGCTCAGGGGAATTTAGTTAATTCCCACAAAGAAACAGCAGAAAATACATTTTTACTTTCTCTTGAATAAATGACTTTATTTTGTCTTAGCTAAAACACAGTGCATCATTTCTTTAGAATAATAGAGCCTTTGCTCATTCTTTTGAGTTGATATTGTTAGTAAGCTAAAGAAATCGAAAGTGTTTCAAAATGTATTCAAGACAAAGTAAATTAGGCTTTTTAATTTGCTCTCTGTCCAAATATTTTTGCACAAATATCAAACGCTTTAAATCTTAAAGTTTAAAAGAAACCATTTAGTAGTTTATTTAGCCGCTTTTGTTGCCACACGTTCTTGGACCAAGGCCAAGAACAAAGTTACATTGAAGATGAAACTTTTTCAAGGGTTTTTCAACAAATAATTTGATTAATTTTCATACCATTTACATTTTACAACTTCTATCGAGTCACGTAGTTGTTGCCCCTTTCTCTTACACTTTGTGTGTGTGTGTGTGTGTGTGTGTGTGGTAATGTGGCATAATCAAATTTAATCTATGAAGTTGCCACCGCTGAGACCTCAACTCTTTGTGGCCGGCAATACAATTCATCATTTTGCCATACATATTTACCTTTTTACCCATCCAGGCAAGGGAATTGTAGCATTTTGCATAATTTAAACGACAGGCAAATGGAAGCAAAAGCCATGAGAGTAGCTGGTCGGAGGGGGGAGGGGGAAGGCGTCCTTTGCCACTGTCACTCACAGTGTTAATTTTTCAAAGCTCATTGATGGATGAGCTGGAGTCAGTTGACATTTTGTGTGGCATGGTAGGCAGCGTCAAAGAGCCAAGGCTTGTTAAAAATTAACGTTTTTTTTGCGGCACGAGTTAAACATATTAAAATTTGCTTATGCAAAAAAGGTAAATACCAAAAAAGCAAAAGAAGGCACGCCAGAGTATGAAACAGAGAAGCAGGGGCGGTGGCCAATTGGAGCCCAAGATGAGGTCCCAAATGCACAGAAGACACTTAACATCACGTACTTTAAATATGTTTAAAAGAGCTTAAAATGGGGAAATGAAATGTTTTGCCAAGACAAAAAACATCAGCTGAGAGAGAAGGGTCTGTGGGAACCGTAGAAGTAGGTAGGTAACCACGGTGCACAAGGACGGACTTCAAAAGAGGTGAAGGCATCGAAGAAGGCTATCGAAATTTCCATTTTAATTAATTAAATTACACTAGACCAGCTCATATGGCAACTAAGCTCACCAAAATTGCACAAAAAGCTACAAAAAGTAAAGAAAATGTTGTTTAATACTTGAACTTTTCCCCACAATATATTTTCTTTAATCTTAAGCTTAAAAAGTTAATTGGTTAGCCGCCATTTTGAATGGATTGATACGATATCGATTAAGAATGCGCTAAAGTTATTTAGCGGTTTTATCGATAGCCGGTGGATTTTTGTTTTTTGCCATCACTAGCAATACATAGAGAAAATGATATTGGAAATGGTTTGCTTTGTTTTTTTTCTTAGTCCGCTACTGTGTCTAGAGTACAAGGCCTAAAATGCCTTACATATGAAGGAGGTGGTTCTTATAGCCATGGCCAGGTGATGCCATTGTCAATGGCAACGTCTGACACGTTGGCACAACTTCAAACATCTGGGTAACTAAGAACTGAGAACGGAAGATATGAACTAAGCCTAGCAAGATTTCATCTCTCTCTCTCACCTCTCTCTGTGTCTTTCTTCCTTTCTTTTGAGACACGTTTCGCATGTCAAATTTCGCAGGATATCAAATATAAGAGGAATTATATTTAAATCCTGGCACATAAGCAAATTGGCCTTAGCTCTGATTTGTTTTGAGTAGAAGACGCAAAAAAGGTTGCCTAGGTCACTTAACTTTAAGGAAATTGCTTTTCTTATATTATTATTAATTTTTGGCGTGTTTTTTTTTCTTGGTTGTTGTTCTTCTTCTACCGCACAGACACTTGAACGTAATAATTATGCGAGTTTAGGTTAATTGTCATAAACAATAGTTAATTAACATAAAACTAACATTTCCGAAACTGAAAGCCAATTTAAACAGTCATACGTGCGTAATTAAGTCCGCCTACCGGATTGAGTTGCCACACCCCCTTTTGCTGACAGCCGCAGAACTCTCTCTTCGAGTTGTTGTTGTTGTTGCGGGTGGGGTATTGGAAATTGTGTGAAAATCAAAACGGCATTAAATACACGCCCCATCCATGGGGTTTTCTGGTCAGGATTCTGTTTGGCTGGTTTGGTTTGGTTGCCTGGCATAGCAATTAATTGCCGCTGCCATCATTATGGCGTGTGGCAAGTGGCAAGTGGAATGGAGCAGGATAAAGATAAGCATAAGGATGAAGCTCACACAAACACACACACACACATGTTATATGAGAATTCCTGCAAAAGACAACAATGTCGGAATCATACATAAGTGCTGCAAACAGCAAACATTTCCCATCTTACTTAATGTTATTAAATGTGGCTCAAGCGGTTTGGTTTGGTTTTTCTCTTTTGCCTGCTTGCCAACCATAAATATATTTACTCAAGGACTCTCTCTCTCTCTCGCTCTTTTGCCCTCTGTTCTTGTGTGTGTCTTCTTTGTCTGCTCGGTTTGATTTGTTGTAAAGGTTGCGCACTCCGCTCTCCGCTCCTTTTCGTCTCATCTCATAATCCGATTAAACGCCGAAAATTATGCAAGGAAATGCATTCTCGTGTTCGCGACACGCTCCAACATACGCTGCTCATACCCTGGCGCCTTTAGCCTCATCATCATCATCATCATCCGCCCTGGTGTCCCTTAACTCTGTCTCCCCACAATAAAATGTCCTTCTACCATATGGTGAAATTTAAATTGTGTCGCCGTTTAAAGTTTCGAGTGCCAGTTGAGATTCTCTTTTCTTTGAAACAAGTAAAACTTCATCAATACTAAAAACTTTTCTATTCATATGAAAACTTTTCAAAATCAGCTTTCCCCCTTAACAGGTAAGGAAAGTGGTTAAAGGGTTTTTCTTTCTCTAGTTGATTAAAGATTTGATAAATGTTTAAAAGATTTTTTCTATAAGTATAAATTTTGAATTTAATTTTCTAATTAGCTTTGTTAAAATTCTTCTTAAAAGTAGTTCAAAACAATTTTTTGTTCATATTATCAGATAGGAAATTTCGGAATCCCAATTTTTTTTTTGAGAACTTAAATAAGCTGAAATCATTTTCTATAACATTCGTTTAAAATTGTTAACATCTTCTGCCTCATTTATTGAATTTTAATTCTAATATTTACATATGTCTTGTTTCCAAACCTGAAATAGGCATTCTATATCTTCATATTTGTTTTTAGAGTTGTTATGTTTTCAAAATTAGCCATTCTAAAGACTCTGAAGTGGGGAGAAGTAAATAAAATGTCATATAAAAAACTCTTAATCATGTTTATTTATTTTTCAAAATATTATAGGAAATAGGTCATCCTTATAACGTGATTATTTTGAAAAGAGAATAGAGTTTGGAGATGAGCAAGCCAAAATAAATTGTTCTTTTCATAATTTGTACATGTTTTTCTAATGGTCTATAAAGTCTTTTAGTCTTTTTAGTCTTTAAGCTGTAATTTGTTAGGAACCTTTATCTATTCGTCATTCATTTTTTTGGTAACTTTCATTTATACGATAGTTCAACTCATAAGTTCAAGTTTTCCTATAGAATTCGCTTTTAAGAACTTTATTTATCCCTTGAGTTCCCAATCAATTCAACTGCGAGCGCTTAAGGAAACACTTTAGAAAGCAGAAACTTGCACAACGTTTTCTTGTCAATTAAACAGAAACCCAAAATGAAAAGTTTTAGTGAACTAATTCGCTGAAACAGCTCAAGTGGGGTCAAAGGCTAAAAAATTAGTTTAAGTTTGCCTGCCAAAATGGTGGTGGCTATAAATGCATTCATTGAGAGAGTGTTAGTCCTTTTGAGAGTTGTGGCAAACGTCAGGCTTAAATAAATATAAGTACAAACAAGTATTTTTAGCTTGTGTTCTTTGTTTTTCTTTGCTCACGAATGCTGAATGCTGAATGCTGTTGAGATGAGATGGTCTTTCGATGCTTCTGCTGATGTTTGGTTTGTGCGCCTGCAGTTATGCAATATTATTTTAAAACAAATTCCACTATCACAATGCTTGCTTTAGTTTGCCTTTATCCTTGCCTTGCCTTTCGTTGGCTTACACTGCCCTGTCCTACCCTGCCCTGCCCTGCCCTGCCCTTCCTCTTGCTATTCATCCGTCAGCGTCTTCTGCTTCTTATGGTTTTGTTGCTGTGTTTTCTAGTTTTTTTTTTTTTATTGTTGTTCGTGGCAGTTCAACATTTTTGACTTTCTATTTAATTTGAATTGTTTGTGGATGGCAAGCATTTTTACTGCCATTTTACTATGCTGACGTTGCAAGTTGCCTGTTGCGGCCACGCCCAACTTACTCTTTGTAGGTGTGTGTGTGTGTGTGTGTCGGTGTGTGTGTGCGCCTGTCCATAAGCTTATTAAGTGCGCTTAGTTCTTTAATAAACAATCGTAAAAACTTTCAAATACTTGGCCAGAGAACTGTGGCCACATTATTTCCGCTTATCCCCTTAACAGAACACAACCAAACTGAACTGAACTTTCACCCAAAAGCAAATCTAAACGAGAATTTACGAAATGTACAAAGAAATGTACGAAATGTACAAAATGTGAAATGGTTGTCCAGGCACCGGGCACCAGCGTTAGCCATCCTGAACAGGAGACGTAAAGCCACAACGCCTTCGGTGGCAAATTCAATTAAATAACTGCACACAGCAAAACTTTCTAACCAAAAAATAAAAAAAAAGACACACACACACACACAATTCCAAGCATCTTGATGGCTTTTGCAACAGTTTTTGACAAAAATTTATATACAAAATCATCTGTCCTCGACCAGACAACAAAAAAGGAAAAGAAAAGGAAATAAAATACAAAAAAGTTCCTCCTAGCGAAAGTGAAGTATTGGGTCTTGGGACTAAACTCGCTTGGACTGGCCTAGTCTGGCCACTCTTTCTTTGCATTTTGATGAATCCATCCTTGACCAGCGGCAACTAAGTTGTACCACATTTATGCACTGAGGAAAAATAAGTTGGCTTAGAATGTTGCTTAAATTTTAGCTACATAAGTCATCGTGAAATAGACAACTATAAAAATTTCATTGAGGCCGAGTATTTTCTTCTCATTTTCTTATAATTGATGAAATGCATTGAAATTGTATTAAGAGCGTTGTCCGTTGCCTTTGGTTATGTTAACATAAGATAAACTTTCGAGTTGTACCTTGTGCTTTCTCTTTTTCGCCTTAACTAGTTGTAATTCTTAACTAGTTTAAGCGTTGAAGTAGTGATTTGGCATTACAATTCTAAAGCGGTAATAGTAAAAAGTGTTAACATAATAATTTTGACATCTGCACAGATCTCATCCAATCTGATTAGAAAAATATCGAAACTCTATAAGAATATCGATATCCAAACGCAAGCGAAATAAACCAAAATTTAAATAAAATGAAACTAAGAAGAATGACTTAGGACAACGGAATATGTCTTTGCTTATAGTCTTCAGCGAGTAAATTTCATAAAGAGAAGTGAATGTTTCAAAGATGTAAAATGTTTTTTTTACAGTGTTGGAAAAGTAATCGAAAAGTGCTCGCAACACTGGTGAATGGAACCTATTAAAAATATTCGATACCTTAAGTCGATACGCCATTAAGAATCGACTAAACATTAGTGAAAATGTTTCCCCTCGCCAGGTTCGATTAGATCTTGGACTGAAATGTTTTATAATCTCTCTGAACTTGCATTAATGCAGAAGCCATTAGTCTTAGCAATTATACATTCCCTGTTGAAGTTATTAGTCTTATTTGAAAACCATCTAATACTTTTTTTTCTCTATGTGTGTTTCTGTGTGTGAGTATGTGTGTCTGCTTAGTGTGGGGGGAAACTTTTGACCCAACTAAAATGGAGTTAGAGAGAAAAATCTCACATCTCACAAAAATTTTCTTAGTCAGTTTGTTAAATGAATTTCCAAGACCACAAAGCTGCTTAGAGATTTGCTGGCAAGGTACTTAGGAATGAGTGAAGTGGAGTGAGAGAGGGGGGTATGGGGCAAATGATAGAGAGAGAGGAACTTTGCTTCATTCTATTTCACTTATCGTCATCGTCTGGCCACTGGTAAAACCGATGCTTAATGAAGGGCTACCCTCCCCCTTCCATGTTTCTTTCCCTTCAAGTCCCAACATAAAGTTTAATTTCACTTTGATAAAGTGAAAAACAAACAAAAATTCTGCTTCTTTCACTTCCTTATCTAGCCAAAAGATGGCGAAAGGTTTCCATGTGTATTGGCCTGATGCTTGTTTATGGCTCCTACGGTTTCTGTTTCCCCATGGTCTTTGTGGCCATAAGCTTCTTCTTCTACTTGCCAGTTTCAACTTTCTGCCATTGTCCATAAATTCACTAGCATTTTGGGGGGGGGGGGACGGGGAGGTCGATGGTTGGGGGAATGCCAAAAATTGTTGTTTAATATGTTTGGCTATTGTTGGGTAATTGTTTCTCATGTGTGGAGTGTGTTTTTGTGTGCGTGTGTGTGTGTTTCTGTCTTCTATTAGACCAATTTATATTTAATATATATTTCCCCTGTTCAAAACGACAAATTTTCTAATGCAATTTCTATTAAACTTGACATACAAAAGGGTCCGGAGGTCGTTTAAGATGCAGTAAGAAGGGAATGCTATTCAATAAATACATCTAACTAAGGGCAAAGACAATTTTAGACAATTCTGAATTGATTAAAGGAGTTTGATAGGAATGAAAGTAACTATGACTATGAGTAAAGGTTTATAGATTGCTTATTGCTAATTCCTTGTCAGCTAAATTAGCTGGCTCAATAACTCAAAAGATTCTAAATTGGCTTACTAAAGTTTGTGCATAAAGATGACCACAATTAAATGTGGTCAATTGGAGAAGAAAAGGTTAATTAAGATAAACTAATTCGACTAAATACGAACTCAAATTGAAATTGTTTTCAAATTAAGATGGGCTCACAATTATTTGGCTATAGTCTTTATATTAAATAAACACAAACAATTGAATAACTAATTGTTTTGCTTACCAACGTTAAATTTCCAATTGGATGTGGAAAACTATCGATAGTCAAAACAGTCAATAGTCCCAATAGCATTTAAAACTTTGCTTGCTTTGATGCCAGATTGCAAAGAGGTTATTTAACTAAATCACAAAAATAGGCGTTTCTTATGTAGTTTTTGACATTATTCAGAAAAAAAATTAAAACAATTTAGAAATTCTGAATAAATGATCTCAAACAAATATATCACTTTTCATTTTGATATCTAGCAACCCACTTCTTAAATGTTATTTGGACTATCGACCGTTTAAGCTATCGATAGTTCTCCACCTCCAATTGGCAGATCTTCTGATCGATCGAGAGGACACCTCAGCAGCAACTTATTTGAGCTGTGCTGGCGCTGCTCTTTTCACCCTTAGAGTGGCAAAATGTGAAGAAGCAGCAGCAAGCAGACTACGTCGACGCTCTCACTCACTTGCCCACCCCCACTCAGAAGCATCTGCTTCAAAAAGCAGCGAGCAGCCGACGTCGGCGCTCTCGTACCCACACTCACACTCTCTTACGCCCACTAAGCAACTGCTGCATCGAGCGGCTATGCCTGCGCTCTTGCACCCACACGCCCCCACGCTCACCCTTTTTAGCTCATGCTCATTTAGCGGTGCTTCTTTTTGAAGCATAGGCCGTGGGCAGCGAGCATCAACGCCGGCGCTCTGTAAGTCACGCTCATCCTCACCCTCTGACAAGCTCACCTAGCGGTGCTTCTTCTTGAAGCAGATTCTGCTCGCTGCGACGCTGGCAGCTACGCCGGCGCTGTGATTGTCACGCTCTCTTTCTCTCTCGCCTACGCCCATTTAGCGGTGCTTTTTTTTCTTAAAGCAGTTGCTAAGTACATATACATATATCGTTTTTACCGTTATTATATTTCGATTAATGGGACAAATATTTTTAAATGTCTAAAGCAAGTGCCTAAAAACTAGATTTTTGCTAGAACATAATAAGAAGAAAGAAAAACGATTTTAGCACTTTCGTGCCAAAATTCATGTTTGGTATTAACTAGTGTAATTTTTAGAAAGAGCTCGATCTAAAGCTTTTAGATTTGATAAGATCAATTTAATTCCTTTAATTAAAGGGAAAGCTTGATTATAGTTCTCGTAATCGGTTAAATAAGAGACTTTCAATCTGATTAAACGAAGTTCTTCGAAGTGTTCCAAATGAGAAAATAAACCGTATAAAGCAAGGTGTTTAATCTGGAGTTGAGATGCTAGATTCCGCCTATTTAACTCGATGGACCAGTTTTCAAACAAAATGTGTATGAAATTTTCGGTCTTTTATTGTTTTCTTTGATTCCCTTTAGCCAATTCTGTTTTGGATGGCAGAAACTGTACGTCAACTGTTGGTGGAAAATGGAATTCGTTTCAATTGCATTTTCCTTTGTGAAGTTAACATCATTTCACAATTACACAGAAAAAAAGATTGACTGCAATGTGAGTTGAGAGTCTGCTTATGACTGGGTTAAAGTCTTTATACATTCAATGCTAAAATGTTATTATAAATTCTTCAATATTATTATGCGTGTGTGTGTGTGTTCTCGTGTGTGTGGTGGGGTGGTGGTAAAGAGGGGGGCTTTTGCGTAAAGTAATCTCACTTGGACCATTAATAACAAGGCAGAGACCTAATGTAAACCAGATATTTTGTGTACAGACAATGTGCTTGAAACTCTAGAAGAAGACTTCATTAGATGACACAGCAAGAGAAAGTCAAGGAATAAGGCCAAACAAACGGCTGTCATTGGAAAATATATGTATGTATGTATTTATGCCAAGGATATAAACAAATATACATATATCTTTTTTTGGGTTTACGCTAAAAGTAAAAGGCAAAACTTTGCACATATATTTACTGATTGTGGCTGTTTGTTCTGTTCTATTCTGTTCTCTTCTGTTCTGTGTTCTGTGTTCTGTGAGCTGACAAGTTCAATTAATTGATTTATATGTTGAAGGAGTCGCCTCAGTGAGCCATCAATTTTTTTTTCCTGCAATTGGCAAATGCCAACGAAAAATTAAATTACATATATTAGCAGAAAATTGCACAATTTTTCCAATTATATAGCTAAAGCAGCTGCTGCAGTTGAAACGTGACCAGAAGAGAGCGACCAGAGACCTATATATATATATATATATTGATTCATTTATGTTGTATAATTTGGCGTAACATAAATAAATTAGTGCAATACAAAGGACAAGGACAAATAAGGAAAAAGGTAAACGGGAAATGGTTAGACGGATATTGGCAAAGGTAACAGGAAACAACAGACCAAACCAAAAATGAGACGAAGAACTGAGCAGAGCAAAAGAAAGCAAAAACAAGATGAACAATTTTTGTTCCCCAGCGGAAACGGAAATCTCAGGTGTTTGCTTTGCCTTGGCAATACGGAGCAGCCGTTACCTTTGCCGTTGCCGTTGCCTTTGCTGCTGCTTCTACATCTTCAGCTAATTAATCTTATTTGAGCTGAGCAGCAGAAAAAAAGCTTGTGGGAGGATGAAGAAGAAGAAGAAGCGTTTGCCAGGATATATATTTACAGGATGGATATTCTTGCACTTAAAAAACAACTAACCAAGGAGGCCCTGGCACATTCTAAACCGTGTTGCGACATGAATGACATGATGAATGTCCTGGACTTTTGACGAATGCTTCTTGCACGAGAACTGGCATTGTTTGAGTGCCTTACACGCAAAACAATTTTCAAGCATTCAACAACTGTTTTGGCGGATGCATGTTCATTTGTTTTCCACGACCATGCCCCATTTTCGAGTGTATCATCCGACAAACGGACAGGTAGACCGACAGACCGACAGACAGTTGTCGCGTTGTTTTTGAACTTTTGTTTTTTTGCATAAATCTCTCACATATCTCATGTAACCCCCTCTACATTTTTTTTTATTTCTAGGTAAAAATATTTCATAATATACACATGACACATGCTCTCTCTCTCTCTCTCTCTCTCTCCTCTATCACTCCTCTCCCACCAAGCATTCATTTCTGGCTCTATTTTTGATATGATATTTTCTGTGTTGTCATTTGGCTTTACTTTTACCGTTACTATTGCAATTGTAAGCTGATTACTTTTCAAGCATATCCATCACACAAGCGCGTCATAGATATGTATATAGTACTATATGTTCATAGAGAGATTAGCGTTCAAAAAACGACGACAACAGAGAGGGGAAACAGCTCCAAGAAGCCAAAGCAAACTTTCTGTGTGGATATGTCTCGTTATTGTTGTTGTTGTTGTGTGTGTGCGCGTGTGTGTGTGTGTGTGTGTAGCAAATAAAGCTTAGCAACCTAAGCTCGCAAAGGCAACATGACATGGTAACTCTGGCCAAAATAAGGAAAATAAGCAACTGCTAATAAACAAAAATTTTCTATTAATTTCAAGGGAAATTGACTATAGAGATAAAAGCAGCACGAAAAGCTTATCTAAACAGATTTTCTTTATACTAAATTTAATCAAAGCTTCTTAATATTGTTGAAAAAGAAATATGTATATAGAAATTAAACTTATTCAATCGTTAAAAACGTCTTCGTTATCCTTCTAAGATAGTCTGCCTAGTTAATTGAAAGTTAAGTACAAACATAATCAAATGAATCAGTTCACTCACTCAACAAGTTCATTTACTCACTAACTCACTTGTTCAATGATTATTGACTCACTTAATCCACTGAACAAGTTCTTTCAATCACTGACTCACTTGTTCCACTGAACAAGTTCTCTTAATCACTGACTCAATGTTTCACTTGTTCCGCGATTCACTAACTCACTTGTTTATGGCCATTGCCCAACAAAAACTGTCACACTAACAGCAGAAAAACAGTTGGTCACACTTGCTTACTCACTCACAAGGGCGTTGCCTGGAGCTCACCTAGAACTGAGGCAGGCGGCACATATTGCATCAGAGGAGAGCAGCTGAGCCCATTGTCCCTTTACTAGTGAGCAGGTGTTTAATAGAAAAATAAAGTTTTGTTTTTCACTTAAAACCTTGAATGGGTTTATCGTACATATAAATAAAATAAAATTTAAATCATTTATTCACACATCAAAGCTTTTAAACTTAACAAAAAATATATTATCTTTTTCACAATGCAGAATTTATTTCTGTGTGTTTTTTTTTCTCATGTTTAATCTTGCAAACAATTTTAACACGTAAAAAACTAATAAAAACAAGAAGAACAAAGAATCTAGCTCCAGCTGCAATTATTGCAATGCATCCTTTTTCTGTATCAACTAAGAAAAGAGTCCAAATGGAAACTAAAACAAAGCCGCATATGGATGGCAACAGGCACAAGACATCTCGCACATTAGCGCACCTAACGGCCACTTTTATCTATTTGCTTCACTTACGTACAAATAGCCCATAGATTAATCAGATTTCTTATGCAATTTAATAGATCGATATATTGATTACAAATATTGATGTTTGTAGGCTCCAAAAGTATCTCGAAAGACCGACTTGGCGGATAATAATGAACATTATTGGCTTGAAACCGCTTACTTTGCCTGTTACATACATTTTGGCGGCTTTAATCTAGCAATTCACCCCAAGGGTTCATACTATAATTGCTTAATCGAGCCTGTACAATCGAATAAGCTCTCATTCTAACACCTCTTAACCACAAATAGCTCCAATCTGCTTTCTATAAAGTCCTGTGAGAATTGTCCACGAATTGACTTTGAAACGTCTTAAGGCCTAAAGCCGACTAAGTTGACCTAAGAGTCAGTTTTAAATTCAATTTTCTAAAAGATTGCTCGAGAGTTTTTAGGATACAAAGCAAATATATGAAATTCAAGGACCTTATGGGCTCCATATATGGTCTTCTTACTGTTACTTATGTTATAATCATCCGATTCGGCTTGATTAGACATATGTATGTACTGTGTATGTCAATAAGAAGTATTTAAGGTGAAGTACAATTTCAAATACCTAAAAAAACCGAAAAACTAGTTTACATCTAAACAGACAGACAGACAGACAGTCGGACACTGAACCTCTGACCGTAAATAATTAGCAAATTGAATTGAAAAAGTTGTTCAAAACGAATAAAAATCGACTTCAATTACATTCAATCAATCGATTTGTTAAGCAAAAAAAAAAAACAAAAATGAGAATAAATGTAATTAAAATTATATAAAATGGAAAATAAATTCGATTTCCATCTTTACATTTTATTTTGGCCTTGTAAAATGAATAAAATGTTTTAATGCCAGCTCAAAAAAATTGTTTAAGTTCGAACGCATATTTTTTGCGGTAAATAAGAAAAAAAGAAGAAGGATTTTATTTGCCAACAGTTTGTCTATTTTCATGTCCATTTGGAGCAGAGAGGCAGAAGGAAATTTTGATGACCCTTGCATGGGCTACCATTAAGCACTCAAAGGAAGAAAGTTCCCATTGAAACTGTTGTTGTTGTTGTTGTTGTTGTCGAAACTTTTTGGTCAAAAAAGTTTGCTGGACAATTTCAAACCAAAATGATTGGCAGTTAGAAAGGTAGAGAGAAGAGAGGAGAGCAAAACTGGCCATCAACTGAAAGTAGCAATGAGTTAATAATGACAAAGAGAGAAAGAGAAAGAGAGAGAGAGAGAGAGAGAGGCATATGAGTAAATGGAGATACCCAAAGTAGCATTAGGAGTCGGGCCATGATAGGTTCTTATACTCTTAGCAATGGACTTAAAATTGGCAAATAAATTACAATTTCTAATACAATTTGCACATGGCAAGATAGAGAGAGAGAGAGAGAGAGAGGGACGCATGGGGCAATGTAATCTCAGCGTCATGTTAGAAATGTAATTTGAGCACAAATTACATTTGAGTGGAAAATTAGCACAGTTGTCAATCTGTGTAAGTGAGTAACCCAGACTAAATCTATACCTCTCGCACAGTCTCTCTCTCCCTCTCTTTCTCTCAGTGTGTGTGTGTGTGTTTATGCCATTGTAACCACAGAAATATCAGCTAGCAAGGCACCATGCCACCATACCACCATGCCACCATGCCACACCATGTTGCATGCCCCCTACATGTTACAGTTATTGCGTTTGGCCAGCTTTAAAATTCATGAATTTCAGGTTACGGGTCAGGGGGAATGTAAATGTACACGGTTACGCACCACTGGCAAACATACACAGCACCTGTTTACATTCAATTTCAGACAGAGAACCCAACAGAGAGACTGAGAGAGAGAGAGAGTGAGATGGCTTCTCCATTGGGCCTGCACACTTTATCATGATTATTTTGCCAACACATTTTTCTTTCAACCAATCAAAGTGAAAATATTCATTTCATAAAACACACACACAAACTCCCCCCCACCCCCACTCTCTCTCTCTCTTTGTCCTTGAAGATGGGGCATAGTGGAAAAAAAAATCAATTATGACATTTCCTGTATAATTGCATATTAATTAATGCCAACAAAAGTTCTTCTAACAGCATGAAAAACCACAACAATAAAGTGTAATAATTTCACATAATACTTTTTCCTTAATGACGTAAATTTTCATTTAGACCAAATGTATCTAATGCTAATTTATGAAATCTTCTTTTGACCTTGTCGCTAGTGTTTCTTGCCGATGATGATGGATAGATAGATAGATAAGTGCAGTTATCCAACACAATTTATGACCTTAAAATTGGGTGAGGGTTGAGAATTGAGAATTGGAATTGCCGCACTGGCAACTGACACCAAAGGCATCAACATGAGAGTTACAACAATTGAAATTCTTCTGATTGACAGCAGCTGTGGATGAGAGATGGCCATTTGCCTAGAAACAGAACCGAAATCGTTGACTTCTATGCAAATAGAAAGATATACCAGTTACCCAGAGAGAAGGAGAGAGAGAGAGGGCGGGGGGGGGGCGGGGGAAGGGGACGTGAGGGGTGACTACATATATATATATGTATGTATAACCCCCTAAACCAAATAGATGCGCATTGCAATCGGATTGCGGTTTAACGATGACGATTCATGCATATGCAATGGGCCCCAAGCCAAAAGCAACAGTTGCAAAAACCATTTCCCTGTCAACCGCCACCCGGCCCCACCCTGCCTCTGGCCTCCCCCCCCCAACTAACACGCCCAAACCAATCTGATTTGGATGGCTTAAAAGTTCTATTTGTTAAGTGAAAATTGCATATCGCCATGTGGAATATGCATCTAGAAGATGAAGTTAGTCCAAGATTAAGTTGCTAATATTTACTTAATAACAAACAATCGTATATGTGATATATTCACTGGCTTATGTGGGATTCCAGCTCTGGAATTCTTTTAAATTAAAGACCCAACTATAGTTAAAAGCTAATTTAGTTTAGTTAATATTATTAATTTTTCAAATATTTACTGTGAATTCAAAGGAAGTTTAATCAAATTTCTTATCCATATCTAAGGATTCCGCGAATTAAATTTTCTTTAATAGAAAAATTACTTACTAAGGCTCATAAAAATTAACTACCTATTCAATTTGAACTCTTCTTTTATTAGCAATTAATTGGGCTATAATGCGTTTAAATTTTACGTTTATCGCAAAGACTCGAAATAATGAAATATTTAAAACTAAATGAAACCTAGTACGCAATAATTTAATCTCATTAAAAATTGTATACCTAAATTTAACTCAATTGTTATTTCATTCAACTAAAATGACTTTGAAATTAGTTTGAGCATAAAAAATTTAAAAAAAATTAAAGTAACAGGCCCAGTGAAAAAATATTTTATATTGAATTAGTCTTTCCTAAACTAGTTTTGGCTTCTCAAACTGTACTCTACTCGGTATGGAGTTGAAAAGTTTCTTGCTTTGACAACGTGAGTCATCAGCTTATTTTATTAAATATTTATGTAATAATTCTCCTCAATTTCCATGCCCAATATACACTTATTTTAAAGCGTTTTGAGTCTTTTACATTTAAGAAACTGTTCGGCGTGTTTAAAAATATTAAGGAAATTCTTCCAAGCTAAATTGAATTTCATTATTGCCCTCATTATTGACCATGTATGTTGCAGTTAAGAGAAATGTGTCTGGCCACGCCCACTTCATAGTTATTCACATTAATGAAGCGGAATAAAAATGGCTTAAAATGGTCAATTTTTTTTTTTTTTTTGGTTTTGCCATGGCCCTCAAAAGTATGCAACACTTTTTTTTTTTAGATCCCCTTACAAAGTTGTTTGCCTGAAGTTGGTTTTAGTTTTAGTTTTATGTTTGTTAAAGTTGTTGCTGCTGTTTTTGTTGTTGTTGCTGCTTGTGTAGTTTTTGTGGTAGCCAAGCCGCTTAACAGTTTATCAGCCACTGACAGTTCACTTGGTGTTTGCTGGTGCTTCTGCCGCTGCCACTTCTGTGGTCGTCTGACTCTTGTTTTTTTTTTTTTTGTTGACCACATTCCCTGCCCTTTTGGATTTTTTACCCTTGGTCAAGAGTGAAAATTGCTTATGCTCTTTGCGTAATTACACAGCTGCCGACCCGTACATCCACTGTACCTATCTCTCTCTCCCCCTCTCCCTTTCGCATGTATATTATGTGTGTTTTTTAAATGTACCTTGCCAAACGGCATGAATATAAAATGTATAAATATACAACATTATATTCCCCCTGTAACTTTTTCCTAGTAGAGCGAAACTGTAAAATAAATAGCGAACGAGGGAGCCAGCGAGCCAACGAGCAACTGAGCCAACGACCGAGCGAGCGAGTGAACGAGTGAGCGAATGAGCGAGTCATATTCATGCATATTACTTGTAATGAATAAATAAGCATGGATATACACACACTCATATAGTGAAATGGATAAATGTACGTGTTGCCCTGCCCTATCCCGAACTGCCCTCCTGCATCTTGTCCTTCGTTTTCATATTCGTTATGCTGTACGCGCGAATAGTTGACATTTTTCATTTGCATCATCAATTCCGTTGGCATATTTTACAGTTTCAGTTACCGTTAGCGGGCGTTACGGTTAAAATAACACAACCATAATGTAATGGTAACATAAGAGAAATGCGTATGTCTGAATATGGTTATTGATATTCCATTCAACTGACAGTCTAAATTAAAGACAAGACAACCAAGCAACCAGTCACATTGCCACAGTTGTCTCTTCCTCTCTCTCTCTATCTCCACCCAAGTTCGCTCTGTGACATATTGACAAGTCCCAGAGAAAAAAAAAACACAAAAACAGGCAACACACAAAAATCGAAAGAAGAACAAGTCTAAAAATATAGTCGAAGCATTTTTGCGCCCAAACAGAGATTGATTGGAATGCATGCCATAGAGAAAGATTGGCACATGAATTTCAAATGAATCCATTCATTCATATTGTTTTCCGTAAGAAAGTTTTCCCTTTCACAAATTTGCTGAAACATTCTATCCAAACAAAAATATGAACATATTAAATATGCAATTTTCCTGAAAGTTATGGCCCATCTTTGCCAACTTGTTTAACTAATTTCAACAATATTCATAAGAATATTGTTTTCCTCTGTTAGTTTCTGTTTACTAGAAGCTACAGATGCATACACTCAAAGTTCATAGTTTAAATGGAGCCTCGAGAATGTTGGATGTAAATATCTTCAAATTAATAAGGCCTAAAAACATTTTCAAGCCTTGACACGAATTTCACTCAAGCAATGACTGCAAATTGCGTCAGCCAAAATTAGTGTGACCAACTCTCTTAAGTAGGAGATTGGCAAAAAACTCTTAGTCAAACTTAGTCGCCAGCCCTCGTCTCTCAACCATAACTAATATAATCATTGTTTGTTTGACTAAATAAACTTAATTACCTAGTCCAAAATTTGATAACAAAGCTGTTTAAGTTTTTATTCTAACATTTTTAAACAATAATAACAAGAAATCTACTTTTGTTCTTCAGGACTTTTGCTTTGTTTCTTAAAGTGTAACTTTCTGTCACACAATCTTAGCTGATCCTAGTAACTGAAACTGTCAAAGGCGAAAAAATGTATTAATTATAATAATATGACTTATTTAAAAAATTAATTTTATTATTTTTTAATTCTTCTAAAGTTTAACTTTCTTGTTTTTGCATTAAAGGTGCAAATTCTTCTTTAGTTTTTTTTTGAGTGTGTGAGTTGTGTGTGATCAAAATGGCTCGTTTTTCATTTGTGGCCTGGCTGGCTGGCTGTCGCCTGTTTGCCCGCTGCCTGCTGCCAGTTTGTGCCACAAATGTGCCAACTCAAATTGACTTTTGCTGTTAATACTTAAAACATGCTGCTGCTGATGTTGTTCGTGTTGCTGCTGCTGCTGCTGCAGTGGCAATATTTTATTTCTAGTGCATTACTCTAATCACTAGAGTATTTTTTTTTTTATACATATATATATAAGTATGTATATATGGGGAGTACGCCATGGCATAAAAGAGCAATCTTTGAAATGGATATTCATTGCATTTCATTTTTCTTGCTCTGTCCATTTGTTTGTCCCTCTGTCTGTGCGTCTGTCTTCTTGTTTGGCTGCTTGGCTAGTGCTTGGCCTCCTCAACAAAAAAAAAAAAAAAAGAAGGTAAACTGTGTCTATTGGCGCTTTCATTCGCTTACTTTTTGGATGAATTTCTTTCATTTTGCTTTCCTTTTGATTGAATTAATCAATCAATTTGTAACAGCTTCTTCAGTTTATTTTCTTATCAAAACAGATTCAATTTGCTGCTGCTGCTGTTGGAGGAGAATGATTTATAGTTTGCCCTTTTTGCCTTGCCCTCTTATACATACATACACATTGGCAATTTAACAATTTGTGAATAATTAATTTTCAATTATGCAAAGCTGCATGCAACAATTAAGTATAAAAAAACAATGGCCTCATGCCACAACAACACGACAAAGTAAAATCCATTAACACGCACGCCTGCACATGGCTGATTGAAGACCAAACGGAACTGTAACTGGAACTGGAACTGGGGATGTGGAAGAGGAAGTGGAAATGGTTGGTTGGAAGTGGAATTGGAGCTGTAACTGGGTAAATGTAACTGGGCATGTTTGTCTTGCCATAATTATACGGAAAAAGTGCTGCAGGCCGAATAGGGCTGAAAAGGGCCACAAAAAAACACTCACACACACACACAAAGCCTCACAGCATCGTGTGTGTGTGTGTGTGTGTGTGTAGCAGACAGGGACGGATGAAGTTAATTGTAGGTCTTTGGCCAAATCGAAACTTAGTTGAACAAATATTTATACACCAAGAAAACGTTTCAAGACATTTAGTTTTAATTAATATTTCATTTATATGAATTTTTTAGAGTTTACTTCGATATGAAAACTATTCGGTTTGATGTTAGTTTTATTGGCAAACATTTAATTCGTTATTAAATTCTAATTTATCGAATATGTTATCGAACGCATAATCCTTTAGCGTGTCAAGAGTTGCCACTTCGCGCAATCTCTATCTTCCTAAGGACAAATGTGAGACTTTGCTTGTTGTTGCTAGAGATGGAACTGGATGGAAATCTTTATACACCAAGAAAACGTTTCAAGACATTTTAGTTTTAATTAATATTTCATTTATATGAATTTTTTAGAGTTTACTTCGATATGAAAACTATTCGGTTTGATGTCAAACATTTTATTAGTTATTAAATTCTTCGACTATTATAGTTGATGCTTAAAACTTACTTTCATAACTTCTTTTAACCATTAATTTGTTGTAGTGCGATAACTATCGAACATGTTATCGAACGCATAATCCTTTAGAGTGTCAAGAGTGGCCACTTTTCGCAAACAAAGTAAAAGTTACTTTCATATCTAAGAACAAATGTGAGATTTTGCTTGTTATTGCTAGAGATGGTACTACTACACGAACAAACGATAGGCAAGAATAATCGATAAGAGAAGACAATGCTCTTACTTTTTATAGGCTCAAATTCAATCTCAAACAAAAGTCGCTTACTTTGCTTTAGAGTTTAGAAAAACTTTGCTAACTTCTTCTTTTCGCTCTATTTAATTGTAGTTCCCAACTAGTTAAGGCGTTGAAAATAGGGAATTTTGTGGACTAACTTCGTTGGTTTGACATTGGCAATCTGGATTTTAAAAATATGTCTCATACCTTCCGCCGATTTGTGTTTAGGCCTTGTGATAGATTGCCTAAGTGCGGTCCTGTGTGTGTTTGTGGGAGTTGAAACAGTCCAACGATTGTCAAAATACTGGACATATGTACATACATATATCTATATTTTGTATTTAGTACTGACACACACACACTCACACACACTAATAGAAGCAGGTCAATACTTTTTTCTTCTTTCTCTGTTTGTTTATTTGTTTGGTTTTCTCTTTTGTTTATTCAGTCGTTCGTTTGCCTTAAGGGGGGCAAATGTGAACAGTAAAAAAGGACCCACAAAAACACACACAAACACACGCACATTATGCACAGAGAGCCACAACAAACACACACACCGCACACACATATATTTTTAGCTAAAGTGAAATTGTAAAATGCAAAAAAAAAGAAAAGAAGAAATTAAAGCAAAATAACGCAAAAATGTTTTATCGAATATTAGATGACATATACATACACTCTGTGGGAATTTTAGTAGTCCCTTATATATAATGCATATATATATATATCGATTCCGTATTTTAATAGCCCCCAACGTAGTCGCAAATCAAAAATGCTTAGACCCCAAGGCCAAAGTCAACAGCAGCAGCAGCAGCAGCAGCAGAGGCAGCGGCAGTCAAGTTGTTGTTGTTGTTTTTTTTTGGTGGGCGTGGCATGTGCACAGAACCCAGACTATGTCGCTGGCTGGCTGGCTCAAGGCTAAAGGACTCGCAAACCTTTTCTTTTGCCGTCATTCGCCGTTTACGCTGTATTCTTTTTACATTTTTGCTTGCTGCCTGTTTACATTAAAAGCTTTTTAATTTGTATTCTAATTTCAATATTTGCCTTTGCTCACAACAATGGAAAAAAAGTGAAGCGCAAAAGAAGAAAAGGATAAAGGCTCTCCGAATGGCTGTACGCCTGGATGGCTGGATGGCTAGGCGACAATTTAAGACTTTAGCCCAAAAGACGAGAATACAAAAAAGAAATTCTCGTAAATATGCAAATGGCATTTAGGACATGTAGCGTAACTTTTGGCACGTTCAGTCAATGGAGCGCAACAAGAGCGAAGAAGCCAAAAGAAAAGAAAAAAAAAAAGGATTTCAAGTCCTTTCATTCTCCCACATGCTTCACACACCGCTCAAAATCTATTGCGTCTACAAAAAATTTATGATATATCCTCATGGAAAGGACATAAACTGAAGAAAAATTTCAGCTTTTTCCCCCCTAATGAAATCTGTTCATTTCACAATGTTAGACGACAAGGCCCATAATCTATGTGTAATGGGCTCTAAATGGCTTAAGTTCAGTTCCAAAGACATCATCATCATCATCATCTATTTTGGCCTTGTTCTTTCATATTGACCAGCTGATTGTCGTGGGCAGATTAAAGTAGCTATGCCTCAGTCTCGGTCCTTTCTAGTATGCTTTTATGCTAAGTAGTTTGGGAGTTGTAAAGAAGTCCTTTCTTGACATGGCTTCTTGGCCTCAAAGTGGGCTAGAAGACGAGAACAATTGGTTTGACCTTTGACATCAAACAATTTTATTTGTTCTGTTTTGAGCTGTTTAAATCGTATCTAAAAATTACTTAACATTAGACTCTGTTCATTTTGCATACTTAAGCTGTCACAATGTGCGTATACGTTATTTTTGTTAAGCCAAAAACCGAGTATTCCAGTAGAGTCTGGGGAGCTAAAGGTTAAGGAGTAAGTCGAGGAAATAGAGAACAGTTTTAAGCCGCTTCTCTTGCAGTTAGCAAGCAGTTTCTTAGACACTTGCTCTGAGCGAGCCTAAAAAGTAGGGTTGTCGAAAATATATCGAAATATCAATATATCGATATTTTTTGCAAAAAAAAAAATATTTATATCGGGATATTTCTTTGCCCAATTATCGAATTATCGATATTTTTAAAGATATTTTAAGATATTTTCGAAAGTAGATGGTTCGGGAAATGGGGAGCTAAAGATATATTTCAGCTTGCCCCAATCTTCGTGGGAAAGTAACCCAATAATGTTGTGAAGTTCGTATAAGGCGGCTATGCCAGGACTCTCGAAGTTCGCCTTACGATACCTTATAACCCCAGGTAGTTCAGTGCTTTCGGAGCGACTTGCTTCTGCCATTAAATGTGTTGTCTGTGAACGCGTTTTTTGTAAATCTTTGAACTCCAAATACTGAAGTTAAACGTTTGTTTGATTTTGAAAATTTTGTCAGTATTTTGAAAACAAATTGTTGTTATTTAAATTAAAATTTATTTTTGGGGAAAAAAAATATCAAAAATATCGATATATCGATATTTTAAAATGATATATTAAATGTAACATTGATATTTTTTCAAAAGTTAAAATATTATCGATACGATATTTTAAAAATATTCGACAACCCTACTAAAAAGGTAGGTTGACTAAAGGTTAAGAGTCACGTAATATTTAACATAGATTTCTTAAAACCAAACTTACTTAGGAATGCATAGCTCTAATCTTTATTTTAATGCCTGTTTAAGAAAGAACATGATAATTTTTAAGGCTGCGATGTGTATAAATAACATAGCTCGCAAATAACTGTTAACCGTTTCACACTGTCGCGAAATAAGTGTTCTTCACTGAGACTTTGAGCAAAAGGTCTGAGAGTAACCGATTGGATTGTTCGTAAATAAATTTTGCTCACGCTCAGTCGAAGATAATTTTTTTCTGTTCTCTTTTGCTCTGCTCATTCCGGGACCGTTTGCTTCTGAGCGACGATTCGAAAAGTCTTTTGCGCGTGTATGTGTGTATGTGAAGTTTCGTGGGTTTTACGCGTCAATTTGCTTTGTGAGTTTCGATTGAGCACAGTGGTTTTAACAAAATGGGTCGTGAAACTAATAAAAAAGTGCATCAATTTTTAGCTTTGCACTTTATTTTGAGCGAGCGACGTAGTTCACTAAGTTCCCAAAACATAAATTCATGATTAGTTGTTAAGCTTAATTCAAAGGCGGTATGAAGTTCGCCGGGTCAGCTAGTTCAAAAGAAAATACTTAAAAAAAAAAACTATTCCTGTTTTAAACAAAAAATTATTTAATTATTTAATTTATTAAATAAATATACTTAAAATACCAAACACATTGTCGTCAGTAGAGATGCATAAATGTAAACACTTGTAACCAAAATATCCTATGTACCACATATCAAGGTACATAAATATAGTCAATGACCAGACTAAGGACCGTCTAACGACCAACGGATGTCAGGTTAAAAATAATTTCAACTCTGCTCTGCGACTTTTTAGCGATTGTGTCAAGCGTTTAAATAAGATGCCCCGATCCTAAGAATGACACCCATATAAATTCACTAAATGAAGTTTGAATCCCTATTTAATGCCCATATAAAAATGATTCAAAAACTTTGCCTTAATATCTTTGGTTAATATTTAACATAAATTTTTAAAACCAAAACTATTTAGTAAAGCAAAGCTCTAGTCTTTATTTCAATGCCCATATAAAAAGGATTCAAAAACTTTGCGCAACCTCATTAAAAGTTTACATGCAAATGGCCAACTTAATAACCTTTAATCTAAATTAATTAATGTAAACATTTGACTAAGGACTCCAATTCTTGGCGCCAAAATCCACACAGAAAGTGTGTCTATTTTGTCTTCTAAAACCTCTTGAAGTCTTGTCTTCAAACTTTTAAACTAGACAACATAATATCTAGATCTATAGATCATATGGAAAACTATTTACAGTTTCTAATTGAATTTGAAACTCACTCAATTAACAAAACGCTTTTGTTTCCAACTAAAATAAA
The DNA here is from genome assembly GCA_024703675.1 of Drosophila nebulosa. NCBI lineage: Eukaryota > Metazoa > Arthropoda > Insecta > Diptera > Drosophilidae > Drosophila > Drosophila nebulosa. The sequence continues at coordinate 4,901,620 of CM045725.1, read as the reverse complement.
TTAATAAAATCCTTTTGGCAAGTTATAAAAACTGAAGCCAAATATGTGTTAATTTCGAGCAAATAAACGCAGTTGTGGCTAATGTTTCATGTGCTGGTTTGAAGCATTTTTGGTTGCATGCGGCGTATGCTTAATTTTTGAGCACTTCATTGTGCGAATTTGCACAGCAGGAGGTGAAAAATTTGAAACCAGATGCTGCTGGTAGCTAAAAGATGGCATCTAAATGCTGGCTAGCAGGGGGCTAGGTGGGGTAGTGCTCTGTTACACAGCTTGATGTCATTCTACTGGGAGCATATTCTATTTTTGCCGCCTCACTGTACTTAAAAGGGGGTGGTGCAGGGCGGCGGAGAACGAGATGGCTGCTGGGATTTGTCAACAGGAAATCTATTTACAGTCTCTTCTTGGCCCTGCAGCAGATTAGATGACCTGTCATCGTCATCATGTTGGTTAACAATGTTTCATCTACGGAAATGTTCGAACTTGCGTGGCGATGTCAATGATGCTGACGTTGATGCCGATGCCCATGCCCAAACTGATGGCTGGTTGTTGATGAGTAGGCCGCAAAATTGATATCGCTTTGCTCTTGACCATTCACTACAAAATAAGTACAAGCAAAATGGGGGGGGAAAAAAAAGAAAGAAACGCAACTCAACTGACATTTTGCTTTACACAAAGAGTTTGGTCAAAAGGGGTTTCCAACCATTTGACTTACTGACAGGCTGAGTGACGGACTGCCAGCAACAATTTTGAGCAGGATGCGTGTGTGCCCAAGGACTTTGAAAAGCTTCTTCTTTTATTGATTTACTTTATATGTACAATGTACATATATTAAAATTTATTTCATAAAGTTTTGACTTTTCTTTCGTTCGCCTCAGCCTTAGCCGAAAAGTCAAAAAAAAAGTTTATTTTTATTTCTTATGTTCTTTCGTTGTGCTTCTCTTTTTTTTCTCCGATTACAAGAATGCAGGGGGGCAGGGGGGAAAAAGGTGGAGAATGAAGAATGAACTTTTCTGTTTGAAGATTCTTTGTACAAATAGTAGAACTCTTATTGAGTTAAACAGTTGTGAAATGTGAAATGTGAGCATCAGCAGCAACTGAAAACTTTTCTTTCATAGTCTCTCTCTCTCGCTCTCTCTAGCTCTATCTCTCTCTCTCATTGTTGTTGTTGTTGTTGTCTTGGGTATTTTTTGTGACTTATTGTTTGAGTTTAATTTGCTAAAGGCTAAGTCGAGAACCTACGTAATTCGTTTCGTAGTGTAGACAATAAGTCGTAAATATGTCCAAAAACTTTTTTTTTCTTCTTTCCCTCTGTCTTTCTTTCTTTCTTACAGTCATTCTTTTGAGAACTCTCTCTTCTTTGAGTTTTTCATGGCGGGTTAATTAAAAACAACTTGAGTGACGTTGTTCGTCCTGCGTCCTGGTCAAGTTCGCGCATATCAAGTGAAGACAAAGACTTGTGAGTGAATGAGAGACAAAAGGCTTAATTGCTTTCTCACACACACAGAGACACACACACACACACACACTCGCAATGTAGAAAGACACATTGTAAGCCCAACTAAACAGCTATTAAGAGCAGCCGCAGCAGCAAATTGGGCTTTCGCCTTGAAGTATGCAAAGCATTTTGTGACCAAAAAGTAAAAAAGACAAAAAAAAAATAGAATGGAAGCAGAAGTGAAAAAGAATGGCAACTACAGCGAAATAACTTACCAAAGCGGAAGGCAGCCAAGGCAAAATGAATGACGATGATGAAGAACCCAACCCAACCAGAGGGCTGGGACGGGGGCGTGGGGAGAACAAGTGAAAGCCCAGATGTGGGCCATGGGCAACAGTTTTGATTTGCATAAACAAAAGCGGTTCAAGTGTAGCAAAAGTGCAACTGATTGAAGATGATGTTGCCTACTATTCTTATCCATTATCCACCGCCCCCTTGCCACCCCAGCCCTAGCCTAGCCTAGCAATTTCTTTCAATTGTCTGCTGCTCGGGCTTGAAAAATGAAACTGTTGCAAGGTCGAGTCTCCACCTGGACAACTTGATAACTTGGCAACGGGTTGGCTTGCGATTTCGGATGGATTTCTCATTTTTGTTTTTTTTTTTTTTTTCTTTGTTTTGTGTTGCTATTTTTTCTTAGTTCTTCCTTTTGTGATAACTGAGCAAAAGGGAAATAAAGATGGTAATGGGGAAAAGAGGCCAGGATGTTGCACACTCGATTTCCTGCGCGCATGTCGCGCTATGTTTGTCAACAACAACAACAACAACTGAGTAGAACAAAAAGCAAACATAGACACACGCTTTACATATACTTACACACACACACCAACACACACACACATACACAATGGAGCAAAAGTTGATTGTTTTCCAGATGAAAATGCAAACTGCTGTGGGTCCGGCTCCGGCTCCGGCTCCAGCTCCGGCTCGGTGACTGTCTCCGGCTCCCACTTCAGTTCAGCTGCTGCTTCTGCTCCTGCTCCTGCCTGTTCCACTCTCGTTTCTTATCAATGAAAATTTCTCTGCTTTTCCATGCGTTTCCTTACTCTCTCTCTCTCTCTCTCTCTTTCTCTTTCTTGTTTTCCTCTTACTGTTTTTCGCGTTTTAAACATATTTCCCTAGAAATTTACACCAGTTACCACAAAAATCACATAATTTTAGAAGAATTTTACGAGAAAGCTGAACTAAGGTAATGCAAATTAAATTTTCACCATGGCCATCGGTTTGTCTGTCTGTTCCCATACAAAATACTAACTCAATTTTTGATTCATTTTAGCCAAAGTTCGTATTTAGGTTTCTTTTTAATGCAGGCAGAACATTTATGAAAGCCAATTCGATCGGATCATTGTAGCATATAGCTTCATTCAAAAACAAAAAATGTCCATAAGTGGAAAAGAGAATAGCCTTTTTTTTCATTTTAAAGAGTATACAGAGTCGTTGGCAAAAGATTTCTGTCATTTTATTGCCCCTAAAATATATATATTTCAATTTCACTTAAAGCAAACAAAATTGCAAAGTATTTAAAACATTTTAAAAATCATTTTCACTTCCTAACATTTCGTTTGTTTTGTATTGTAAAGTTTTAATTCCCAGAGATTTCCTGAAAAGTGTGCCAAATAATGCCTTTGGAGGGGAGGGGGCACAAAAAGTTTTTCCTTTGATTTTTCTTATCATTTGAAAAAGTTTTTCTTTAACCACTAAGCAGTTAGCAATTATATCTCAAGTTGTAGATAACTATCATGGCTGACGTCACGATTATCCTTTACAAAGTTGCACTCTTGGCCAGCTATTTTCAGTGCACACACACACACGGACACGCCCTCTCTCACACACATTGTGAGGCAGTTAGACAATGGCGGCCGTAAATAATAAAGAATGTGGATAACGTTGCACTGGTTTTGCGATTCGGTCAAGGAAATCATTGCCCATCATCAGCCACCCACCCATTCTCTCTCTCTCTCTCTATCTCTCAGAATGTCTCATATTGGAGGACATTGTTCTAGTTTTTGTTTTTGCTGCTGCTGTTTTTGTATTTTGTTTTTTTTTTTTTTTGGTTACTGTTAAATTTGTCACAGACGTCATTTTAATCACATTGCTGCAACAAAAGCAGTTTGGCAACATTTTTGTTGCTTTTGCCATTTTCTTTGATTTCGTTGTTGTTGTTGTTTTGTTCTGTTGTTCGTTCGCTGCATTGCCATCTTCTCACTTTTTGCTGCATATTGATGTTTGTTGAGGAAAAAATAAAAAAAAAAAAATTCATTTGCATTTGCAAGCACTTGACAATTTTTGCACTTGAAAATGTTCATAATACGCTACGATGGTTAGAGAGAGAGAGAGCGAGAGAGAGAGAGAGAGGGGGGGGGAGGGCTAAGGGCTGAGGGTCTGGGATGAGGCCATGCCCCAGTTCAAGCACATTTTGACAGTTTTTTTTTTTCTTCTAGCCAGGCCAACTACTGATCTATGTGTGTGTAGAGTAAAAGCTTTTAAGCACACACACACACACACACACACACCCACTGAAGATGGGTCATAAGTGGAGGGGGTCGCCTGCACTCGCTTATGTTAATTAAGCTAAGCATTTTGTCCTTAGAAGACAAAAAAAAAGTATTCGAAAATAAACAAAACTCGTTAAGTTTGTGTATTCTTCACTCGGTTTCACAGCTTTTGCATATTACGCATACGCCATGTTAACTGCAGCTGACAACAACAATCGTTTCGTTTCAATCAAAGATTAGTTGGCCATTATTAAGGCTTAAAGCTGCCATCATAATTATTAAGCTCATGATGGTCGTCGCGTTTCATTGTCAGCGCCAAAATTTGCGTTTGTGTTGTTTTTTGCTGTTGTTGTTGTTGTTTTTGTCATTTTTTTTTGTTTTTTATTTTTTTTTTGTCGCATAGATAAAGCGCATAAAAGATCAAAGGCCTTGGGCATCAAATAACGCGCCTGCCAAGGCAGCAATCGAGGCATGATAATGAAAAAAACAACACACACAGCCACACACACACACACCCACCCACACACTTAGTTAACAGACCAAGCAGACAGAATGAAAAAGAGAAATGAAGAAATGTAAGGCAGAGAAAGAGAGAGAGAGAGAGAGAGAGAGGAGGCCATGTGCCACTGTCAGGCATTTGACAAGCGATTAAACCTACAAGTCCACTTCCAAAAAAATTAATGCCATCATTGGTAGGTAGATGAAAAGAAAGTGAGTAAGTGAGGGAAGGAGAGCGACAAAGAGGAGACAGAACAAGAGAGAGCGAGTGAGGCAAAAGGACATTTGCATGGGCATGGACATGGGTTTAAGATAAAAGCGATATCTCTCTGGCCAAATTCAAGCAATTAAGGCCAACAGGCTGCATCTTGTCAATTGCCTACGCTAAGCCACATATTGTCAAAAGGCAAACAGAGATATGATGAAGCTTTAAATCAGCCTGAGAGTATATTGAAAAGTAAATTCCATTTAACTCAAATCACTTTTAGAGAAAGCGAAAGTATGTCAAAATTCTTTAAAGATAATAAGAATCAAAATAAGCTAAAACCAATACCAAGTCAAAAGAGTTTAAGTAATCACTTTTCAATTAAATTCGATTACATTTTTCAAATTTCAAACAGAAAGTAATGAGTCTTAATTTATTTAACTTTCTATGACGTAGGTTGATGGCAACTTTTAAACTAAAGTTAATTACTTGCTAAGATTTAGCCTTCTATCTGGATTTCTTTTCAAAAATTGCTCAATCCAAAATCCTTTAAAGTAGTTTAACCGATTTTACTAGAGGTGGACAACTAGCGATAGTAGAAACAGTCGCAGCTTGATCTATTCAACTAGAGCTTAAAAATATTTCTTAATTTTGTACCTTTTAACATTATTGAGGAAACAATTAAAACAATTTCTCAACTCAATTTCCTATTGTCATATAAAAGTAACTTTTACCTTTAACTTTTTTGAATGTTATTGGTACTATCGACTACTATTTCTACTATCGATAGTTATCCACCTCTAGAATTTACTAGTTAAACCTCACTTTGAAACCGATTTCCCATTATGGTTTGTGTGAAAGAGACACATTTATTATTAATCGAGTGAACCGTATTGGCCGCTGGTTGATTAGACTAATAATTAGTTGCATTGACAACTGTGGCCAATTTCAATTAATTAATGTAAATGCTCTCGACATGAGCCCGGCCATAATCAACTGGCCACTAATTAGTAAACAGATTTCAATCTGTATATTAATGTTAAATGCAAAGTGCCCGGCCGGGCTCAGGGGTTTTGATGTCGATTCGAAACCCCTTTTGACCTTTTTTTGTTTTGTATTTTGAGGGATAGAAGGAGGAAGGTGCTTGGGCATGTAGTGGGGGTCAGAGCACTCATAAACCACACATAAGAGGCTGGAGGAGGGCAGACGAAACGAATGAATGAACGAACGAACGAACGAACGAACCGATTGACAAAGTTATTAAAAACGACATAAAGAATCGTCATTCAGGCATGCGGGCAGGCAACATGGACAACGGCATACTTAGGAACACAGTTTGACAGGCGGAGATGGATGTGGACGGGGCGCGGCAGAGGCAGAGGCAGAGACGGAGGCGGAAGGACGAAGGAACCGTGCAAAAGTGGCAACCAGCAGGGTGAATCATGTCGAACATGCCAGCAGCACTCAAACGGAAAAGGAAACATTCGCAGAGATTTCCTTGAACAACATGGCCAGACATCACAGCAGTTGGCAGAGAGAAAGAGAGGCGGTGGATGGGGGGGGGGGGGGGGGGGGGGTGCGTGGGCTGGGAAAAAAAGGAAGCAAAACGTTAAGGAATTCAATTAGGCAGATGAGTGGGGCGTATAAGTGAGTGAGGGGGGCGTGCATAGGCATGGGCTTAAAACGATGAGCAGATAAAAGTGTTGGCCAAGTCAAAGGCAAAGCCAAGCGACATGCCTGACACTTCACACACACACACACACACATACACCCGCACTTATGAGGGCGCATTATTGGCATTGGGCAAAGTAGTGACTTATGCTCCTCTCCCCATCCGAAACTAAGCGAAACTAAACTAAGCTGATGTTGCTGATCCTTTAGCTCGATGTGTCGATGGCTGACGAGTAGCGTTGATGGCTTAATGGCCACATCTATCTGCACTTTGCACCCACATGCTTGCCACAGTGGCAGGAGACTTGAACCCGTTTGAGTGGCATAACGACAGAAAAGTTGTATGCGGTTGCAGAAAGTTATCACAACTGAGAAGGATGGATGGATGGATGGATGAATGGGCTAAAGAGAATGGCAAGAGGATGCAGACGAGATGAGACTAGACATTGATTGTGTGTGTCAATGGGGTTATTCAGTTGAAATGCGAGGGTAAACCAATCACTTGTCGGAAATGGACAGCATCAACCATACAACAAGTGCCTCTCTCTTGAATACTGAAATCACAAATGCTTTCTATTCATCAAAAAATTACTCAACACTAGCAGCCAGTACAAGAAAATATTCTTTGATCGGCCTTAATGAATTTTATTTGACTTTTCCATAGACTAAAATGAACTATGCATGCGTTTTTCTCTTCTTGGTTTCATAACACTGAACTTTTGCTTTCTATTGACTTTTACAACACTGCTCAAACGTTTAGTTAAAATTCTCTTTTATTTCAAACTTCCTCAACCCAAAGAGTACTCTTAAGTTATTTTCTAATATGATTTATTCAAAGAACTTTTTCCCAAGAGAGTAAAATAGTTGTTTTTTTTTTTTTTTGGAAATCTTTTTTGTTATACATATCCTTACGCTGGGCAATAGACAAAGTCGTTTTTAACTGGATTTTCTTTAATGGCTGATACTGGCTGGGTGGGGTGCTGGAGTGGCACCCCCCCAAAAAGACAACATTTCAATTCATATTTATCATTCATGGCACAGAAATTTCACTGTTCAACAATGCATTTTGTATTTGTCTAGCAAAATTTGTGCATATATTTGATTTGTGGGAAGAAAGTTTCTCATTGCAAAATTGGCAAGCAGAAGGGGCATGAAGGAAGGAGATCAGCTTAGCTTATACAGCTGTGGATTGTCGTCATTGCGACAATGATAATGATGATGATGATGATGATAGTCATAGTCGTCATGTCGTCGCTATACTGAACTGAATCGTTTTAATTGCTGGCTCAATATTTGTTTAAAATTAGCTGCAATGGTGCATAGTTCGAGTAAAAGCGGGCAGACAATTAATATAAACCACGAGAGAGAGAGATACAGAGAGGGGGAAAGAGAGAGAGAGAGAGAGAGAGTGTAGTGTTTTGCATGTTTGCTTTTGTCTGAGATTCGAAACAGTCAATTAACACATATATTTATACATAATTAATGGGTGTATAAACTAGAGATTTCCTCCATATTCTGACAATAACTCTTAAAGCAAATGAAGTCATAAATTTTATATTAAAGAAGACATACGAAAAACATTTGAGAGAGGGAAGGAGAGAGAGAGAATGAGGGTGAGGAAACTTTCAATTCAATTGTAGCCAACTTTATTCCCTCTCTTTATTGTTGCTCCGTTTATTGAATAAAAAACTTTTCTGCAATAAAAGGGAAAAATTGTTTCTTTTGTATGTAGTTTCTCGGATTCGTACGTTCAATACCTTTTTCGATCGACTATATGTATGTATATATGGAGCATTGTGTGTAGACGATTTTGTGCAGTTTATTTATTTATAGCCAACACTTTGTGACGACGACGACGAGGATGAGGATGAGAATAAGTATGAGGACGAAGGGGCGGGAAAGTTGGACAAATACTCGAAATAGAAATCGAAATACAAATAGAAATATCATCGCACTTTTCCACTCTCTCTCTCGCCCCCTTTTTTGCCTTTTCACCTGCTTTGCTAATATATATTACCGACAACTCGTAGCATCAAATTAATTCGACTAGTTGTAAAATTCTCTGTGTGTGTGTGTGTGTGTGTGTGTGTGTGTGTGTGTGTGTGTGTGAATTTGAGTGTGTGCACAGCTGTAACTATATCGAGTTATGTATACAATATGTGTAGATGAAATTGCTTTAAAGGAAAATCCAAGGGCTGGAGGGTTGAGGGGCTGCAGGGCTAAAATGGGGTATGAGCCGGGCTACAAGTGCATGCAAAGCCGCAACTAGTTTAGCTATAGCCCTTTAGGAAAATTTTTTTGGCATGTTTTACATATCTTGCTAACTGCACATTGGGACAAAGTATGTTGCCAGTATCATTTAAAATATAACATGGAATAATCTTAATAATCTTTTAAATTTCTAACATATCAGTCTCTGAGAACTGCTTCTTTGAGACAATCTTATACGAACTTTGAAAAATTTCACTTAAAAAGCTAAATATTATGCAAATAAAATTTAATTTCAGTTTTTAAAAAAAACATATCATTCTAGCTTTAATAAGATTTATTTAAGCTAAAATCGTCATCTAAATGTTTATTAAATGAATTTTTAAATTAATGGCTTTGACATTTGTTAGAACAAAAAAAATGTATATTCAGCTCTTTAATTTGTAATTAGAAGGTAAAATTAAGTTTAAGAGTGCCTGACTCTTTTATTTTTCGCCTTTTTACAGTTTTAGCTTTCAATTATGTTTTTATTAATACTTAATAAAGTGTTAAGTCCAAAAAAATACTTCAGACTTAAATTTACTTCATTTGAGTGTTGCCACATAACTTTGACTAGCTCTTGTTCGAAGCCAAATTTGTACTTGAGATTTCTATTATATGCATTGTAACCAGAGTAGTTTAATTAAGAACCTCTCTCTCTCTCTCTTACACGATGCTTCACAGGTGAAAGCCTTTTATTGTTTGAGCAAAATATTTCGGGTAAAATTTTCATAAAAATTAAATTAAAAATAATGTTTGTGAAACATAATTATGTTAATTGTTATGCCGACACCCTCAACGCTTTCAACAAAAGCTTTGGCACACTGTGCTCGTGACGCGGCATGCGAGCATGCAACGTCACGATTGCATCACTCCCCCGCCTTCTGCTCTATACCGCTAGCGTCGTCATCATCATGTGTTTAGTCGGTGTTTGCTTTACTCGCTCTCTCTCTCTCACACTCGCCCCCTCACTCGCTCTCTCTCACCCGCTTACCCTTTGGCTGTGAACGCGAGGATAAGTCGAAATTTACACACAGAGTTTGCCTGAGCGGCGTTGAGAATGCATGGTTATGCTGAAATTTGCACTTTTTGCACACATTTTATATGTATGAGTGTGTGTGTGTGTGGGTTGGGTAGAGAGAGAACGTGAGAGAGAGTGAGCAGCATAAGTAAACAAGTTTAGTATAATCAACGAGCCGAGCCCAAACCCACCCCCATAACACAGAATGGAATGCTGGGTGAGAGCGAAGCAAAGAAAAAAAAAAAATAACTGCAGCACATCCGCTTACATAATACAGAAACCAACCAACACACACACACAGACACACACACACATATGTATATATATCACTATACATATCGACAGGACAGAACATGACATAGTATATGTTTTTATTAGCATGACCAAGTCTCGAGGCTGCATTTAGCAACGAAACTTGACAGAGCCTCAGATATACATACATATACATACATATGTACATATATTCATACCTGATAGAAGGAGATGGATGCAAAAGATGCTGTCTCACAGTGGCCATAAAACCACATTACCTGTGATTTCCAACACAACACACGAAACACATACACACACACGCCTGTACACACAGATTCACAGGATAACCAGGATGGCTTGTTCATCAGTGCAGCAGTCTCAGGCCATTGAGTGGCGCCTTTGTGGCCCAGGCTCATTGAATGTTTTCATATTAATTTTTTATTGAATGATGCCGCTGCTCTGGCTGCTGCTGCTGCTGCTGCCGGCACTTGCCGCCACGTTTTATTTAGTTATCAATATTTTTATACTCTCTCGCTAACGGTACATTAATTTTATCAACAACAACAACAACGTAGAGAAGGTTAAACATAAATAATGTCTTTATCAGTGTTTAATTCAATTTAATGATAAACTAAAGTTGCTTCTCACAGCTGCTTAAATGCATTGCCTTTGGGCTTAAACGCCTCTTCCTATCTATCAGTTAAGCAACTCTTTTTCAATTAACACATTAACAAAACAATATCGTTTAAAATAAACAATGGGCTAAATAAAGGATTTATAGTTATTTATACAACACTTTGAATTAGTGGAAACGAAGCGAAGTTTTTTAAAGAAGTATTTTAAAGTTAAGTAAATCTACTTTTATTTTGGAGTTCATTGTAATGTAATCCTTGTTATCGATAAACAAGTTTCGCTATCGATATACGAGCATGAAAGATTGATCGATTGGCAAAGTTCAAATTAAGAGTTGCCCTGGATCACTGGGCCGACTCAAAGTATAAGTGTTTTTGTATATAAAATATAAAGGTCTAACTTTTATTATTATTGACTGATATTGATCAGTATTTTACCTTAATTTGATTACCTGTTGGTTAGTTATTTACTCTGACCTATCTGACTTATCAATTGTCTAATTCAGAAATGAAATTTAATATTCTAATACTCTATTCTCAATGAAACATTTTTTGACTAGTTAAAACAACTTTCGAATCTAACCCGTAAGACCATATCAAACAGATAAGCCCAAGCATAAAGAGGGTATTAAAAAATCGACATAAAATATAGTTAGTTGCGGCCCCATTTGCTTCTTACCGTCTCGTCTTACTTTTGGTCATGTGGAAAAACGAGTCTTCAAACTGTCTAATAAATGAGCAACGTTTCTGGGTTTGTGTGGATATATATGCATATATGCCAGTCAGTCAGTCAGTGAGTACTTTTTATCTATATAAGGATTTTTTTGTTATTTTTTGTTATTTTTTGTTTTGTTTTGAATACAAGTTGAAGAAGACAAAGCTGCTTTAAGCCATGCATATGCCACTCCATTTGGTAGGTGTTTTTATGAGGTTTTTGGCCACATAAAACCAGGCAAAATACAGAGAGAGAAAGAGAGACAGAGTGGAAAAGGACACACACACACACACACACACATATAAAGGATGCCAAAGGGTGACACACCCTCAGAACAAAACCGCAAAACGTGGCTCCATTTTGCTTTTTTTTTTTCTTTCGTTTTGCAGACAGAAATGAAAATTATCGAGCAGCAGCTGCTCGGGCTTTTCTGTAAATATTTTTGCATAAAATATCAATTTCATATGCAAAAATGCGCCAATCCAAATATGACTTTAAACTTAATGAAATTGAAATTGTAAAACAAAATTGAGAAGCAAAAGTTTTGTTCCCCATATGAGGATGACATTCATTTGTCTTGCCACCCGTCTTCACCGTCTTCCCCGTCTCTCCCGTCTCTTTTTTTTTTATTGTTGGCCATATCCTGCGGCTACTTTTTGCATAACTTTCTAAAGGACAACGGGCACTTGTGATTTATTTGCCACTGCCGCTGGCTACTAATTTATATTGTATGAAAATATCTTTCCGCCGCTGTTTCTATTCCCCCCGCTCCTTAAAGTTAGTTGTAAACTTATCTACACATTAATTTCATCAGCCACACCCAGAAAACTGAAAATGAAGACCAAACAAAAAAAAAAAAGGTCTTCTCTCTTCTCTGGATCTCATCTTGAAAGAGTAATTGAAATCATTTAAAGGTGACATTAAGCCGCCGCCGGATATAAAGACAAGAAAAGGTTCGCCACGGCCAACAACATTTTCTGGCAATTTTAAAAGCAGATTTACTTGTTGATTTGCTGCCACGTTTCCCAGTCCTGAGGATGGTGCACCCAAAAGGATGGCAGAGGGCAGAGCGGGTGAGGGGGTGGGGAGGGGTGAGCTGGTAATTCAATTATGCGCGTATAAAGTGAGCCTGAAATGAGTTTCGACATTGACTGGGGACACAATTACTAGGCAGGGAATCATTCTCCCTTCCTTCATCGCTTATCCTGGGGAATTGTTTTTCATGTAATTTTCGGTCAAATGTTTTGGCTTCGCTTCGTTTCGTTTCGTTTCGTGATGCTTTAACCCTTCTTCTGTGTCCACTAATTGTAATCAAATAGGTTTTTCATGTCTGTTGTGAAATTTGTGGCAACGAAATTCGTTTGAAATTTGAATTTCCATTGAAAATATATGGAATATTTAGCGAATTGCAAACAGCTGCTGTGGGCTCTGCGACCACATATCCATATGTATATAGAGCAACTATATACATATATACACATACATACATATCAGTTGCCTTTGGCGCTCGTTCTGACAATGCGTTGACTGTTTGCTCCAAGGGGGATAAGCGCATAAAACTGTGTCATGGCTTTGACAACCAGAAAACCAACAACAACAACCAAAAAAAAAAAAAAAAACGAACCCAAAATGAAAATACATCTGCCGCAAAAAAAAAACGCTATTCAAATGAAATCTGCAATATGATCCATAGTAAACTTTTCTTTAATCAAGTGTAAATACTCATTCAATATTTGTGATTTGCATGGATACTTGAATCAAGCCTGAAGTACTTAGTAAGACTGCTTTTTATATACTACTAATCTACTTCATAATGTAAGCCCTCTTAGTAAGTACTTCAGACTAAATGAATAATTTGAATGAATTGATTTTACACAGTTTATTATGAAGCACTTGAAAAGGCAATAACTATTGCGAAAATCTATTTTACCCTAAGATCGCAATCCAATTGTCTATCTAAAGATTCATATAAAGAAACTATTTAATCTATTAATTAAGAATTATAAATTACAACTTTCATATGCAATTTAAGCCAAGTTTTATTTTGAAAAAGCTGGAAGCATTTGATAGAAAAAGTAGTTTAAGGTTTCGGTATCAGCATATCAATTAACTTTTATATTATAGATATTTATTAGTAAATACATTAAACAAATAAAAAGTATATAGTTTACTAGGAAGACTGACCGGCTAAGGATTTTCCATTTTCTTATCATATTTTTTAAAAAGGGTATTGTACTTTTGAGTTAAATAAGTTCAGAAGTTGGTATTAAAGGTAACTAAGCTGAATGTAAAAAGGCAAGGAAGATAGTTAGATATGATAACTGGATACTATTTGAAAGTCAATTAATTTTGGATTCCAATTATTCGACTAACCAAACTTTCTATTTCATAGTGAGTTTTTTGTATACAAACGGTCACATTATTATTAAGAGTGCCCGTTTTGAAGCTAAATTTGTGAGCAAAGAGAGATACGGTCACACTAATTCAAGCTAGGTTTAAGACACAAAGCATGAAAAGCTCTAACAACTAATGAAGTTGATAATAAATAGGTAATGGGACGATAATATTAAAGAAATTTTTCTTATTGACACTTTCCTTTGTCAAGTGAAGTAACCTTTCCATACACAACACGATTACATAATAATAATATAATTTATAAAATCATGAAATATGTTAAAAGTGTTTGACAAATTTTTATGAAGAATATATCGATACGAAAAAAACTTAAAATAAGAAAAAAATCGTTCTAAAAACCTCTCGATTAGGCCTAACATGAAGAGCAAACAGAAAATAAACTAAAAACTATTCTCAACTACCTAAAAAAGAACTTAATTTTCTTCTCATTTAACCAAATATGAATTTAACACCCAATTACCCCATCAATTGTAGAATGAAAATTTGCAATTTTCAAATGATTTGTGCATTTTTGTTTACAAAATGCCATCAATTGCTGGTTAAACAATGAATATACAAATTGAAATATGCAAAATACTAGGTATTATTTCCTCTTGACAATTGAATAAAGGTTTTCCACATACGTCAATTCTATGGTGCATGGTTCATGTCAATAGGCCAGCAGGCAAAAGTGGTTTTTCAAATAATAATAACAATAAATAAATAAATAAATGTATAATTAAACTACCAAATTGTTGCATATGAAATGGGAATTGGTTGAATATAAACAAATGAAATGCCTAACTGAATGGATGAATGTGTGGAGAGGGAAGGGTTGTCCTTTTCTATCCTTGCATTGTGACATTTTGTTTGTCTATTGGTATTTCTTTACGATTGACACCCACAATTATTTTGTATTTCTATGCCCAACTGTTATCCAATCAAAACATCTCAGCCACGCCCTACGCCAGCCCCCCTTTATCTATTTATTTGTGTATTTTGTATACCCTGCAGAAGTAAAAGAGTCAACTTTTAGATCATTTTTGGTTAGGCCAATGGCAAATATTTTTTAACATTAACAGTCATATCCTTTGACTAAGTATTTGATAGAGTATGTTGTCTTTGTTAGAGTATTTCATGGTCGACTTTAACCAACAGCATTTGGACATTTGGCTGTAAGCATATCACGTTTCGCTGTTAACGGCCATAATAAATATTTCAAACACACAATTTCATGGGCGGCAAACGTCCACTTAACCCAAATCAATGGTTTGTGCGAATGGTATAAAAAAAAACTGGCAGGATAACGCCATGGTCAAGTCCGTTTGTTGCGCTCATTCAATCGTTCCTTCTGCGGAAATGAATAAGAATTATTTTTTAGTGCAAAAGCGAGCCTTGCAAATAATTGGTTTTAAACTGAAAGACACGGAGCTGGTGCTGGAGCATCCATGGTGGACAGCATTGCTGATGTTCTCATTGATCTCACACAATTGGCCAATGGTTGTCTATGGACTGCAGGATTTGAGCGATTTGACACGGCTAACGGACAATTTGGCTATTGTCTGGCAGGTGGGTTAAAATAGATTCAATGCTTTTCAAGATGGCTATTTAAAGTGAATGGGTCAACGATTTCAGGGCTCTCTGTCGACTTTCAAGACCTTAATGTTTGTGCTAAAGAGACGAGAAATTGGTGCCATTATTCAACGTCTGCATAAGCTTAATGCAAAAGGCTCCATGGATGCATCGAAGCTGGAAAGAATTCGAGCAGAGAATCAACTGGACAATTATGTGTCAACGGCATTTCGCAATGCTGCCTATGGAACTCTGATGGCCTCCATACTGGCTCCCCTTGGTCTTGGCTGGCTGGACACTTTGCGGGGGGAAAAGTTTCGTGTTCGTACTCCAATGGATTTCAATTTCTGGCTAGATGAGACCAAACCCGAATACTATTGGCCCATCTATTTGTGGGGTGTATTCGGCATTGCTGCCGCTGCCTGGGCCACCATTGCCGTCGATACCCTCTTCTCCTGGCTCATACACAATGTGGTTGTGCAATTTCAATTGCTGAAATTGATGTTAAAACGAAACGAAACGACTTCGGCAACGCATTGGCATCTGGTTAAGTGCATAGAACAGCATCGTTTGGCCTTGGAGTTGGCCCAGCAATTGAATGAAATCTATGCAGAAATTCTGTTTGTCCAGTATATGTTGAGCTATTTGCAACTCTGCACATTGGCCTACCGCTTCAGTCGTGGCGGATGGAATGCCCAAGTGCCCTTTCGTGCCACCTTCCTAATGACCGTGCTCATGTATCTTATATCCTATTGCTATGGCGGTGAATATTTGAAACAGGAAAGCTCCTCGGTGGCCATGTGCATCTATGAGAGTTTCGATTGGTCAATTGTCGAGCCGGGCACACGTCGCCTGCTTATCATGATGATGCGGCGTAGTCAGAAGGCATCGAAAATATTTGGCTATATGTTTGATATTGATTTTCCTCTATTCCTTTGGGTCATACGTACGGCTGGCTCATTTTTGGCCATGCTTAAGACTTTGGAGCGTTGAAATAAGCTAACAATCTGATCAAGTTAATGGCTTTTAATAGCGATCAAATACAACTTAAAGCTCGTCGCAAGAGCTTTGTCGCAAGCTCAATAAATTGTTGTGAAATTTCACTAAGTCTAACGATCGAACAAAGCAACTCCGACTAACTCGAACCTCAAAACCCTTGTGAGCTTTGCTTCAAGTTTCAAGAATCGTTGCGAAATTTCAGCAATTTTGCGACAAAAGCAGCATATTCTATGCCAATATTTTGAAGTGCCTACAGCCTTATCTACAATTTGGGAAAAGTTTTTGCAACTGATATTTGTACTTAGTTCCACACGAAAAAGAGAAAACTAATTGTCCGTTACGGTGTTGGCTCTAACTGGCTAATTGTTGCTTACGGCTAATTTTCTCGGTTTTCGTATGTAATGCAAATTATGCGTTAATTTGTTGAAAATTGCAAGCATTTTATGCTCAAAGTTATTTGCATTTAGTCTCATTTGTTTTAGTTAATATGCTCCAACGCCCACCCAACAACCAACCAACTCCCCATCACTGGAGAGACAAAGATAGAGAGAGAGAGAGAGAGAGAGAGTGAGACAGATTGAAATTCATGGGCCAAAAAACGTAGTCATGCATGTGGCAGGATCAAGTTGGAATTTTTTGTAAATGGGAAAATATGCAAGAACAACATGTACAATAAGTAAAAGAAGAAGAAGAAGAAGAAGGGAACACAACGACCCAAACTATGTGGAACCAGGTTTCAGATTCGAGAGTCGAGCCACCGCCTCAGCCAATAGCCCAAAGCAGCAAAGTAACAACAGCAGAAGCAAGGCTCTTAGATCCAGGTGAGCTGCTGTTTCAGCTGCTTCTGCTGCTGCTGCTGCCCTCTCCGTTGCCTTTGATTATGGCATTTTGTCTGGAATGTGGCCTGTGTTACTTCAACTACTACTTTTTGCCAGTTTTGCTCGCTCAGTCAACTCAGTTCAGCTCAGCTCAGTTGGCAGTTGCCGGCGCTTGAGTGCTCGCTCTTCGGTTCCGTTTCATTCCGTTTAGTTTGGATCAAGAATGTTATGTGTTGCGGAATGTTTTAGCAAACTGAGATTCGGAGATACAATGAGAAATATATATTCTTAAAAAGATGACAAGAATTTTATGATTAAATTTGGCAAAAAAAAAACAAAAAAAAAAAAAAAACCAAATAACAATATTCCATGAAAATTGTGACAAATTTTTGGAGGTCTGTCTCTTTCTCTCTCTCTCTCTCTTTTTGCTTGACTTGACTTCACTTTGGCTTATGTAATACAAATTACATTGCAGCTTTTGTCAGCTTAATTAATATTTCTTACTTTTGCTTGATTTATTTTTGCCCTGGGCAGCAAATATTCTAAAAATAATAAATGCGTAAGTGATTAATAATAGCAAATGAATGAAAAGACAAAGAGAGAGAGAGAGAAAGAGAAAGAGAGAAAGTAAAATCAACAGAACACGCCCCATTAGACACCTGCAGCATGATAATATTGAACAAATTGTGTAAAAGTTTGAGCACAAAATAAAAGTAAATTCCCCTCGAAAAACATTTGGGAAAAAATAGTGGCGAAAAAAAAATGATAAGTAAAAGTGAAAACCAGAAGGAGAGATGTACATTTCTTTTTTACGTTTTTTGCTGCGGTTCGCTGAGCACATAATAATTCCATCATCAAACAGCGAAAGGAACAGGAAACGAAACGAAACAAAAAAACCAGAGAGAGCGTAACAGAACAGAGCACTGACCGACGGCATTTTGTGTGTGTGTGTGTGTGTGTGTGTGTTGGCTCCATCTAGAATTTTAGTTAACGCTGTTTAGACCAGACCTTCGGGTCATATAAGTTACCATTATATGCTTCATCGTTTAGCCAGCCACTAAAGATGATGAAAATTGAATGAAAATCAAAAACAAGAACAAACTGAGTTCAAGCCCGCAAAAGTATGCTACGAAAAAAGGGAAATTTTTGTTGGTTTTAATGGCCCAGGCATATGTTTGGCTTGACAGCGCAATAGGCCGGCTAAAAGGGGGTGAGGGAGGTGGGGCCTTTTTAGCTCAAACTTTTCTAATTAAAATTTGTACATATAGATTTAAGTGTGTGTGTGTGTGTGTGTTTGTGATGGCTGGCAAAGCCAACGAGCTGTGAGCGAGTTTTAATAGAAAATTACATTAATTAATTTTTAAAATATGCATAATATATATATATATAGGTATAGAAATGTATATATATACATATTTAGAGAGAGAAATATTTCCTATGCATAAATTAACACACACATAAAGCAAACAAAATGAAACGTGACGGGTTAAAAGAAAAACTAAAATTCTATGCAATCGCCTTGTCTTACCCACTAAGCACACAGAATCAGAGTTAATTAGGCAAGTTATATAATCGTTTTATATCTAAGAGATTCCCTAAAGTAGTTCTATAACTTTAATTTTTCAACTAAAACTTTTTATTCGACCTTCTTTTAAATGAGACCTGCCCCTTGGTAAAAATAGTCTTATAAAATCTTAAATAGGTATTGGATATATTTTCATTTTACACTATTTTTAAACTTTCAGCGGAAAAGAGAGCCAAGAGGTCGTTTCATGCTTCTTAAAAGTTTCACAATGAACTTTTTATTGCCATTCAATTCATGTCCTTTCACTTAATAAATTCATGGGACATTTTAAAGCATATATAAAACAATAGTTTCTGAGAAATCATTTCTCAAAAACATTTAATTTAAGCATTCTGTAAGAGTTTCTCTTCAACAAGAAAACTTTGGTTGAACTTAGATCTCTCTCAGCCATGACTTCAGCCTCTTAGCCATGGTCAACTTTAAGTTATCATTTAGAAAAAAACTTCTTAAAATGAAATCAAATTTTATTTCACTTTTCGCTACTTTTACTGGGTATTTTTTTGAACGACTTTCGCAATGAGCAAAATGTTTTGTTGTCATTGTGTCATTTGTTGCGTTTTCGGTAGCTAATTAAAAACTTGTTTATATTGTTAAATGCCTTTTTAATTGGCACTTACAAAGCAACTATTTTCGGCTCCTTTACGAGTAACTTCCGCTGGCACCTAATTTAAATTGACTTGGCCAAGTTAAACCAGAGAGAGAGAGAGAGAGAGAGGAAGAGCAAGTTGGCCTGGCAGACAACCAAATGGCTTTGTTTGTCTCAAATTGGGCAAGTTTATTTTTTTTGGTTTTTACACACACACACACACACGCACACAGATAAGCTGGTGAGGTTCAATAGTTGGTGTGATTTATTTTGGAACATTTTTATGAATGGTGACCCAATTGCGGCAAATGAAATGCAAATGCAAATTGACTTAAAAAAAAACAAAAACAAAAGTAGAAGAAGTCCCAATTGAGTTGAGTATTTTTGCATAAAATATTAGTTGACGTTTTCCCATTATTTTAATCCATAAATTCAAAAACACACACACATAGACATATGTATATATGCATGGCACTTAGAAAGCAATTGCAATTAATTTATGCATAATTAAATACAAATTTATTAGTTAACTTGCCGCAAACGAATTTCAAGCAATTAAATATTAGCCACAAATTACCCTCGAAAATCATATTGAAAGAAGTTGTATTAATTCTATGATATATGGCCGGCCACGCCCCTAGGCCAACACAACCCCATTCCTGCTCTCAAACACCTTATATACAGGGTATCATTTATGCGTTCAATTGAATCAATTTCAAGGCTGCAATAAAAAAAAAAAAAATATAAATATATAATTGAAATGTAGTTAACGATGAAAACCAATATTAAATGCTTGACTCGCGAAAATTTGCATTTTCCTTAACGCATTTTCCATGAACTAATTGAAAAAATTGAATTAAATCGTGTGTGCGAGAGAAATTTTGTGAGGAAGTCGTAAAGAAAAAAAAGAAAGAAGGAAAAACGACGTCTAAAATGATTAAATGAATTGTGGAAATTGTGAAAATTGTGTGAACATTTTATCAATGTCATCATTCAAATGTTGACTTGATGATATTTTTTTTTTTTCTTTTGTTGTGGTGTGTGTAGAAATAAAGAAATGTTTCTCAGTGTAAGACAGCAAAATATTTTGTTTTTCTTTGGGTATTTTTTTTTTTTCGTGTTTTTTTTTTTTGTGTTGTTTTTGTACATTACAATTTTTGGTTCCATGATGATGGTTGCTGCGGCTTGTGCTATTGACTTGGGCTTTTTCGTTGATTTCATTTGACTGGCTGTGGCTCTGGCTCCGGCTCCGGCTCCGGCTAAGGGTCCTTTGCGCTGCTGCTTCCTGGTCGTTTGATTCACTTTTTCTCTTTCTCTCTCTCTGTCTCCCTCTCTCGGTCTCACGCACTTTCTCTCCTTTTTTCTTGGCGTTTTAATTCGATAGCGCAATTTGTGGTTGTTTCTTTTTTTTTTGTTTCGTTTTTTAACGTTTTAATTATTTCATTCTTGTTCAATTTGATCCTTCTTTTTCTCGTTTTATATTTTCATTTTTGCTTAACTTTCATTTCACTTTTTTTTTTGTAGAGGGGGAAACCTTAATATTGTTCTTTGTTGTTGTTTTCGATACGTTTGCTTTTTTTTGTTTGTGTTTATGTATTTTGATTATATATTTTTTTTTTACAAAAATCTTTTGTTATCTTTTTGTTTTAAGTTGATTGGTGTTTTGTGTGTCAATTGGTTTTTGATTTAATTTGATTTGATTTGTTCCTTTTTGTTTGGTTTTTCAATATTATTTACTAATAAAATGCATAAAAGTCAGTCCGTCGTTTCACAAATTTGAGAGCAACAAAATAAAGGTAGCTGCAAATTGTTAATAACTAATTAAAGTGCACTCGACTAACTAACTAAAACTGAATTTGGGACTAGGACTAGAATTTGGTTGTTCCTGGATTTTTGGACACACACATCCGTGGCCTGGCAGCAGCAACTGGCAAATGAATTGCAATCTTCCTGCAGGATATGACAAAAGCCAAAAGCAGTAACAGAAAAAGAAGACGGAGTGGGAGAGGGAGAGGTAAGAAGGACAAAGGGTGCACAACAAGTGCATAAAGACCGCACCCACTAGTTCTAGCGGTGGTGTCGATTGTGGGTGATGGTGGTGGTGCTGCTGCTGCTGCCACGCCTACACTCACAACAATTTCAATGTCCATTTAAGTTGCTCTACTCATTCACACACACACACACCCACACATGCTCACTGGCTCTAGCTGAGATGCTCGACCATTTGTTTAGCTTATTTCTTTGATTTTTAGTGATTTTGATTTTGCTTTGCTTTGGTTTAGTTTGGTTTAGCTTGGCTTCTATTTCTTGCGTTATCTCTCGTAGTACGTTTCACACAAATGTAATTCCAAGTCAGCGCTCGGCGCTCAGAGGAAAAGACAACTTGATCACAGCATGGAATATGTTCAACTGACCGATTCGCCAGACACATTGGCTTTATCACACACAGCCTCTCGGTGCTCGGTTGGCTCGTTTAACTCGCTTCGCCTCGCGTCGCCTCGCATCGCATCGCATCGCGTCGTGGCTCGTCTCGTCTGAGCTCAGCTCAGCTCAGTTCGGCTCGGCTCTCCGTCGTTCGTTCGTTTGTTCGTTTGTTCGTTCGTTTGGTTGGTTCATTCGTTTGCAATGTTTTTCTCACTCGAAAACCGTTGATTATGCTCGCTCGCTTGCCCCCCGCTCGCCATAACGCACGTCCCTTGCCCTTGCCAAAATGAAAGCAACATGTTGGAACTCAGCATCCTTGGGAGTTGTCTATCCATTGAGTTATCTCAAGGTTTTTCTATGCTTTTGTCACGTGTTGCTTTCGCTCACTCAACAATGAGTGAAAGCTCCCTCAACATATCCGTGTGTGTGTGTGTGTGTGTGTGTGTGTGTGTGACTCAACTTTGGGCGTGTTGATGATGACGAGGACGACGTAAACGTTACTTTTGCTGTTTCTTTTACTGTTGGTAGGAACTGAACTTCCTCTATAGTTAAAAGCGGAAATTATGTATGATGATATGTATATTACTTTTCCCATCGCCTTTAACAAAAGGCTTGTTGCTCAGCCTCATCCTCATCCTCATTCTCCTTAGACCCTTCGCTCAGTTTGAGTCTGTTACTTTTCATCAGCATTTGGTAATTGAAGGACTGTGTGTATGTTTATTTTGCATTTTGCTACACAACCTTCCATTCCAACTTAATTCCCCAGTCCACCTCTTGCACCTCCTGCACCTTCTTGCACCTTCTTGCTTCTTTCTGACTGATTCCACAAAACACTAGTTACTGATAACTATAGCCATCTTTCCTTCTTTTTTCTCTCTGTATGCTCTTTCGAATATTCTCGGAGGTGCATTCACACATGAGTGCCTTCTGTTTCGAAAAACTAGAACGTTTAGGGCAAAAAAAAAGGGGCCAGCGGGAGGGGAGAGTGTGTGTGTGTGTGTGCGGCAACAAGGGAACAAAGATTGGGCCAAGTTTTGGGCAGACTTGAGCCGTCATAATGCAATTATGAAAATGCTTGCAGGCGAAAACTAATTTTTCGCTTCATAATAAGCACTTGGCAATTCACAAAATGAAGTACCAAAATGAAGCCCCTCCACCCCACACTCCCCTTTTCAGTGTCATGTCGGAGTCAAGTTAGGTAAGACTTCTTTTCCAAAAGACCACATCCCAATCCCCACTGCTCCTCTGTGCCCTCTCTCCCTACATCGTATACACTTTTGTCTGCAGTTTATTAATAAAGTTTCTTTTTTCCAAAAAAAAAAATTAAATGCAAAAGAAATGAAACCAAAAGAGTTTGTGAATTTCCTAAATAGATAAAAGAAACAGCAAATTATTTAAAGCTTTTTCTCAGTCATCTTTTCCCTTCATCTTTCATGCAGCTCTTGAATATTTTAAGCTGAATGCATTTGTTGACCATTTAGTTTGGCTTAGCCAAATTGCAGCAAGAAATTGTAAAATTGAAATGAAAGAAATCGCTTCACTGACTTGGCCCAAATGAAACTTTACAGAAAGCCAGAGAGAGAGAGAGAGAGAGAGAGAGAGAGAGACAGGTCACAAACTTTGAGAATTTCCAGCTTAAAATGCAGCAAACTATGGCTAAGCTGGCTTCTGTTCAATTGATAGGAAAAGTGAAACTATAATTGATAAGATGAAGAGCAACTCATATGCGAATGGGTCATTCGAGCAATCTAGGATCTAAATTTATTAGTTAGTTAGTTAGTTAGACCAAATTTCAAAGAGGAAGAAACCAATCATCAAGATTATGCCTAAAATTGTTTGGTTAAACCAGCAAGAGTAAAATATTCTATAATTTCATGTGTACGAACTATTTTCGAGACTTCAGAACACTACCAAAAGATCCTCTTAGATGCCAAATTCTTTTATAGCCATATTTGGCTAATCTTTTAAAACGTTTTTCAATATTATTTTTCATCCGGATGGAGAAAAGTTCATTCTTTCTTAAAGATTTATTGCTTACTGATAAAACAACAGCTAAAAGTTCATTATTTTTGGTTTAAATTTTCTCTAGCTCAAAGTAGTTTCATAACACTGAAACATATGGATGACTCTAATGTCGTTTTACAACACTATTTTAACTTTAAAGACTTTCATCATAATCGAAAGTGTTTTTAGGGGGCAAATGCAAGTGCATTCAATCGCTTTCTGTGCATCTCAAGAGAAAAGCTTCTAAAAGTTCTTTGATGAGCAACGAAATGTTCAGCCTTTTGAAGTTGGCAACTTCTTTTCGTGACATTTGGCTTGCCTAATGAACCTCTAACTAAAATTTCTAGCTTAATGAAGCCTCAATAGCTCTTTGTCTAATGATATGCTACAACCAGAAGAAAATGTCATTTACTCCTCATGTTGTATGTGTGATTTATGTTTGTCGCTTAAGTAACTTTCTCCCTTTTGAAGCTCTTCAATTGTTGTTAAGAAATATCTCAATTCAGATTAAGCCAAGCCAAATCTACTTACATAACAACTTAAATTGAATTACTTGTTTGGGAACAATCAAGAATCTCCTTATCTAATTGTGTATGAAGTTGAAATATATATACAAAAGTTGTTTTAATTGTAAACTTTTAACTGAAGGCTTTAAAAATTTCAAAAAGGATGGCAAGGTAAACCAATTTTTAAAAAATTTGTTTAGAAATCAATCAGAAATTAATTGACTCATTCATTTCTCTGTACTATATTCATTCGATTCAGCCCAGCATCAACTACTGCGTCACCCTACTCTGAATTTACAATAGGGGCAGTCGGGAAAGGCAGATTTTTGAGAGCCGACAAGTTTTAAGAAACTTTTTTTTAATATTTTTTTCAAGCAGAGATGTCAGAAGACGCTCCCCGAGACACTTTTAGCCGAAAGCTTTCTTGTCCCACGTTTTAGGCAGCTGCTTAGTTCTACAAACAGAATGAGGGAACCCAGAATGGCATTTGAAGTAAGTCCAGCCCTGGCATAAGCAACTGCAAGCATTTGTCTCAGACCTCTAATAGAAATAATTTGAATTTTGGCTAATGCCAAGTGAGTTGAGTGAGTTTATAATGATTTTGCTTGAGCTCTGTTAATATATTTCTTCCATTCAATTGATGGACATTTCGACCTCTTCCGAAAAAAAAACTATAAAGTTATTTTCCTTTAGTTAGTTCTGTCCACTTTGTCCATTGTTGTTGTTGTTGTTATTGCCACCATTTTGACCATTTGGTGGTGTTGGTGGTTGGCCTTGTGGTTGATTGCCAGCGGTTGGCTGCTTAAGAAAACCAGAGACAGCTCCCATGGAGCGACCAAAATGGGGCACCTGCTCATTGTTGTTGGCCTACAATCAAATCAATTTCCAAAATCAATAATAACAATTGTAATTGATTGAGGGAAGAATCGCTTACCAAAGCTGTGGCAATAGCCAAAACCAAAAGTAAGACACCAAATACAGCGAAATATTTCATTTTGTGGGCATACAAACCAAACTAAACTAGAATGCCAAATGAATTGGGCTTATATAGCGGTCGAAGCAAACGAAACAATTCCAAAACAAGGAGAGAGAGAGAGATAAAAGAAGATGCTTATCGATATATATTTCAATTTGTACAAATTACAAAATATCATGTGATGCATGATGCGAAAATCTACCGCAAATAAATGCAACAATTTTGTAATTAAATCGAAGTTGCTATATTATTTATAATTTCACGTATGAAATTGTCATGTTTGCGACCAATTAAGTTTTATCATAATTAGTTAAGTGTGAACCAGAAACAAAAAAAAAAAAAAAAAAAAAAACCTATGGAATAAGTTTTTAATTTACTTTTGATTGATGGTTTTTGCAATGATGAAAACACATCATTAAAAAGAGGTCCCATTTACTTTAACTGAAGTTAAGACTAAGAGGAAAGTCCAATCTTTAACTAAAGAGGGAAATCTTCATTCGAACTTTTATTCCTTTCTTCAGAAATAACTCTTTTAACTAAATCCTAGTCCACTCTCATATTTTTAATATAAAAACCTCATCAAGACGGGGTTCGATTTACTTTAACTGAAGTTAAGACTAAGTGGAAAGTCCAATCTATCTCTTTCTTCAGAACAAACTCTTCTAACTTAACCCCAACTCCCCCTTAGGGAAAGAATTGTAAATGTGAAATATTTTTGATACAAACTTATCATCAAGACGGGGTTCGATTTGTTTTAACTTTAGTTAAGACTAAGTGGAAGGTCCATTCTATACCGAAAGAAGGAAATCTTCATTGAAACTTTTACTCCTTTCTTCAGAATAAACGCTTCTAATTAAACCCTAATCCACTCTTAGCGGAAGAGTCGTAAATGTGGATTTTTTTTTATACAAACTTATAAGAAGAAAGAAGTAAATCTCCATTGAAACGTTTACTTCTTTCTTTGAAGCAAACTCTAACCCACTCTTAGGGAAAGAGTTGTAAATATTTGCACTTAACTAATTGAAAATGCTTTAAGTTTGTTCAATTCCTACATGATAGCCTGACATTGAGTTCTTGGGTTAATTCCCTGAATTCCGAAAAATTTATGCTTACCATAAATTATGTGAAAATATATTTGGCAAATTAAATAAAAAATTTCCCAAGCGAATTTAACTTGCTAACATTTTGCATTGACATTGCCCCACACATCGCGTTGAATGGCCAATGACAGTTCATACTGTGGCAAAAACCACCTTCGGGCCATGTAAAAGCAATTTCACTCAACATTCTCATTCACCCAACCTTCCTTCCATCTCTCCCCCCTGCTCCTAGATAAAACTGCTATTCGCTGTTATATGCATATAGTTGTCTTTAGTTTCAGTGCGAAATGAAATTTTTTGGCTGCCAAAAAACAAACAGAAAATTTTCTAGTTTGTCGAACAAAAGGTGAGCAAACCTTACCTCATCAAATCCTTCTTCATATATTATATATAGAGAAGTCAGGTAATAAATAAGTAGGTATGTGTGGGTATGCCTGAATATGAATATTGGATATGCCTATAGAATCAACGTGTTTGTATATGAAAACCTAACCGTTGATGTTGATGATGATTATGATGATGATGATGATGCCGCCGTCACCAGAGCTGCGGCTCCTTCATAGCCACAGAGCCATAAGCAAGTTGAACATAAAACTATAAAAAACGAAAATGATTTTCGACAAAGACGAAGTTTAAATACACTTTCGTTTCTGTCATTACTTTGCTTTTTACTAAACGGAACAACAGTCAATGTAATCGATAGGAACGATAGCTGTTAGTTAGCGTTCTCAAAAGAATCATCGATATTATCGATAGCACGAAATGTTGATCATACAAACAAAAACAGAGTGAAAATTAGACGTTAAAGCTTTTTAGAGCTTTTCTAATGAAATTATCTAAATAGTATTCCCAAATATGTTGACATTTATATAAGCAGTTTCGAGACGCTCTGACTGGAAAGCTTCTATCGAACAAAAGAAAGTTCTAGCTTCATTACAGAAAAATCAGCTGATTGGGTAAGGCTCACATAAGACCGCTTAAAGCAGTTTCTGTTCTCTGACTGGAAAGGCTCTATCGAAGTAAACAGCTTATCGAGTGGAAAACACATTTCCATTGGTGGCAAATACTTTCACAACAATAATATTCCCTTTTTGCTGGGCAAAGGAAGATAAAGGGTATACGAGAAAAGCCACCAGCATCTGGGTATATTCTTCTTCTTTCAGAATCTACTCGTACATTGTGGATGAGCAGCACTAATGAAGTTTCGGTTCGTCCTTTTTGGCGTTGTCGTTGTTGGCGTTGCCTTTGCCTTTGCCTTTGCTGTAGCCTCAATTGTTTGACTTGGCCGCGTTTGTAAAACTCACGAATGTTTGCACAATAAAGTCCCTTCTCTCTCTCTCTCTCTGTGTGTGTGTGTGTCTATGTGTGTGTGCGGGGCCGCCAGCCTATTTATTTATGTTTATAATAGGATTTTTATCACAAACTTTTTTCGGTTGTTTTTTCGCTTCGCTTTTCAGTGTTTTGTAGTCGAATTAATTTTGTAATGAGTATTTAAAAGACTTTTGCCCGCAGACGTTGTTGCTGGTGACATGACCGAACTGGTCGCCGCTTGTGTCTTTGACACCATGTCCCTCATAAATTCGTCCTGTCTCTTCCCCCACGCTTCCCCCATGCTCTTATATCACACCAAGTTTTTTGACTAATTTGCTGCACTTCATTGTTGTTCGTTGGCGTCGGCGGCGGCGGCAAAAAAAAAGAAACCGAAACTAAATAATTGCCAAATATTTACACAAGTTTTTCGAGTCGAGTGTTCATCTCATTATGGTTTATTTCTCACACTCTTTTTGCTGCTCATAATGAGGATACGAGTGGCTGCTAAAGATAATGATGATAAGGATGATGATCATTTTGGTAGTGCGAACCAGCAAAACTTTCACGAACATGGTCATATTTAAGGTTTCGGTTTCGGTTTCGGTATTGGTTTTGTTTTTGTTTTGTTCAAATGCTATGCACAATGGGGCATATAGGACTTCAAGATAAAACCTTGAATATTTATAAAAATAAAGTAATATTACTTCAGAAGTGAAACTTACTTTTACTTGGTTTTTGTTTTTATTTAACGAAGCCAAATTTAAATTACTTAAGAGTTGACTACTCTCTGTCTAAGACCAAGCACACAACTTTTTATCTAGCTTAAGAAGCGAAATCAACTTTTTGTTTGTAAAGAGAATGAGTCTAAATCTCGAGTTGCTTACTTAAATGTGTGAGAATCGCAGAGGAGAGCATTAAAATTTAAGATTCAAGGCAAATGACTGCGTCTGCAAACGCCCACGATAGGATCCTGTAGCTTATATCCACTACCTACTTAAATTGGCAGGGCAGAGCACACTCATTTAAAAATTTTAACAGATTTGAATTTGGGTAAACGAATTTTATTTAGTTGTAAGTTCCGCAAAGTTAACAGAACGTTAACATAATGCTGATAAGTTAACAGTATGTCAACAGAATTATGTAAAGTTAACATTGTGTTAATAGATTGCTGTTAAATTAACTTTATGTTAACAGATTTTAAATAAATGAACATTGTGTTTACACAATTCTGCCAAGTTGACACAACTATGTTAAGCTAACATTAGTTATTTAGTTAACAGTGAGTTATCTTAGGTTAACAGAGCTGTGTTAACTTAACAAATATAGGCTAAATTGATTAAGATTTCTAAGCCTAAGTTTTGGGAGTTAATTCGGCAATACTCAAATCTCATATATTTGATGTTTTTCTCTTATCCAGGATATCAAATATTCGTGACTTTAATTTATGTGCCCCATTAAAAAGCTTAAATGCTGGTTGCGGCTGTGGCTGTGGCTCTCATTAAGCTCTCGTCTCGAATTTAAAACAAAATCTCTTAAGGTATTTCTCGCTCTTGCTCTGCCACTCTCCACTTGCTCCACTTGTACCTTTTGCCCGTCTCTTGGCCTTGATGCTGATGCTGGCCAGAATAGAGGCTGCTTCTCAGATTGCTTTTGTTTGCTTTATTCTGGCTAATTTTACTACGAAATATGCTGTTTAAACATGGCCAATTTAAATTAGTGCTTAGGCCTGGCATTTTGCCCGAATTTTCGCCTTTTGCCATTTCGGTTGGCTATCGTCGTCGTCGTCGTTTAGGTGGGGCCGCAGCAATTAAGTCAATTTAGTAGAAACGAGAGCCAAACCAAATGAAAGTGCATTGCTCTAAATGCTCTAAACTGATTAAATCAACTATTCAGACCATGGCCGGGTCCGAACAACCAGGACGAGGGCAATCATTAAGGATTACGATTACGAAATGATGTGATGACAGACTAGGCCAAAAGGCAAAGGCAACATCAACAGCAACAGACCGAACGGTCGTTAGATTGCAATGGCCAAATGACAAGTTTCCATTGCCTCATTAATCATGCAAAAGTTCACAAGGACTTAATCCTTGAGCTTGCTCTCGGTTTTTGTGTATGCATAGAAAGAGAAAATCATTCAATATACTTAGATACAAAATGATACATATTTCTACTTTACGATTGACTATGACTACTAAATCCATTAATTAATTTTGATTTTGATTTATCAAAGAAACCAAAATAAAAAAAAAAACTCTCTTAACCGTTATTTTCTTTAAGCTCGTCGTTTAATTTTCCCTTTTTAAGCAATTAATACCTATTGACATTTATAGGAAAGACTTTGCTCTTTGTGGTCAGTAATTTAGCTAAACATAAATTTAAAATCTCAAAGTTTATGCATTAAAGAATCATTCAAATGGAGCCAGCTTTTAGACAGCAAAGATTTGGCTTCAAAGTTAAGAACTGAAGTTAAGTTTGTTCCTTAAGACTTGCCCCAATAAGTATGCTACAATATTAAAATTAAATTAAATTCAAGACGGATAATCCATGAAAAGACCAAAAAAGGGAAGCAATGTTTCAAAAAATAGAAGTAAACACAACAACATAATTCATTTAAAATCATCATAATGATGTTTCAACACCAAAACTAGTTGGGAATTATAATTAAATGAAGCTAAAAACCAAAAGCACAGCTTACAACTTTAAAGCTCATCAATTGTGTGCATTCCCATAGGCTCTTAATCGACTTTGCTCTAAAATATTTATTCGTTTTATGATCTCTAACAATCTGAAGTGAGCTTTGAAGAAGTCAAGTCAAAGTGGATTTAGATTAGTTGAGTTGAGTGTGATCTAAATATTAGAATATTGACAACTCTGTGTTAAAGGTTTGTTTGAAATTCAAGGGAATGAAATTATGTTTTGTTTGGAATGCTTTGCATATTCCTTTGCTTTTGCTTTTACTGTTTGTTGTTTACTCCTTGTGGTTAGCATACAAACACGCACACACACACACACACACACACGTAGAGGACATTCCCTTTGTCTCTATGGCTCGTCCAAGCTGCTCTTTATATATTTTGTTTGGTTTGTTGCTTTTTTCGCATGAAAATACTGTAAATATTTTTAATTCTTTGGCATGCCCCCCCCACCCCCCCACCGGAGGCGTTTATATGGCGAATGCGTTTCAGCAGTGGCAGCTTTTAAGCTAAAGCTATGAAAATAATTTGGTCCCTGAAATACTTGCGGCCTCAGCCAGAGCCAGAGACAGAGCCAAAGCCAGAGACAGAGCCAAAGCCAGAGCCTGTGGGTGGTTACTGAGGAAAAATACTAGGAGAATGAAGAATATGAAGAGACAGAGAGATAGGGTACACTTGGTCCTGGGCAATCGGAATGCTTTTTGTGGTCCACGACAACAACAAAAACAACAACGACGAGGACAACGACGACGACAACGACGACGACAACGATGACTGCGATGCTGCGTTGATTAAGCCAAAGGAACGAAACGCAGCGTATAACAGGGGGCACATTGTTCTTGTTCCTCCTTCTTTATTTTTTTTTTTTTGTGTTGCTCCTGTTGCCGGCAACGGCGACAACGACAAACCACAAAGTGACGCTTGCAAGTGGATAATAACTGACGGAACTATGTGCATTTGTTTTATGCATCAGCGGCAAGTAATGAAACAACAACAAAAGCAGCAGCAGCGGCAGCAGCAGCAGCAGCAACCCAAAATGACAACGCACTGAACACTGAGGCCCGCGGGCCAGTTACAGCGACGGCGGCAACAACAAAAATAAAAACAAAAACCAAAAACATTCTCGGAAATTGCGTGCATTATAGATAGAAAGAGAGAGGGAGACAGAGACAGTGACAGAGAGAGAGAGAGAGAGAGAGCGAGAGGAGACGCAAACTTTATTTTTTTTTTCTTTTTATTTCTTTTTGTAGTTTTACTTGTTCTTCCTAGCCCTAGCCATGAAGTCACCAAAGTCAAGAACGAGTAAGAGGGTGTAGAGACTTCTTTGCATTTTTGAGTGCCAGCATGTAAGCACACACACACACACACACACACACACACACACCGATTTTACCCCTTATCCAATGCGACTGCTTTGTCATTGCCGCTGATTTAACTTAAGAAATGCATAACTGCATTTTACCCACATTTTGCGCACACTCATACACACACACACACACACACACACCACAAGCAGCAGCACCATCAGGATCAGGGCAAGGATTCTTAAACAAAAGTGCGCTCGTGCATGCAACTGTGTGAGTGAGCACACACACACACACACACACACAATCTATCGACGCCTTTACAAATTGACTGTGGAGTTCATTATACGGAAAATGGGCCACAAGCATCTAGTAAATCTCTTGTGTGATTGACGACTGCCAAATAATGGCCAAAAATTACACAACAAACCATTTCAAAGGAACAACTTTTAATGAAAGAGTTAAGCCCAAATTTGCAGAAATTTCTAAGCGAGAACAATCTTATTTCATTTATGCAACAAACCAAATTTTTGGGACTAACAATTTGGTTAAGTTAAAGGTAAAAATGCATTTCTTATAGTATATTTTATCAAAGAGCTTATCAAAGAGATAAATTTCAAGCAAATTGTCCAAACAGAAAAGAGATTCTCTACAAAGACAAAAAAAAAAAAGCAAGAGAACATTTCAAATTCCTTAACTAAATTGGTCGACAGCTAAATAAAAACCTTTTGGGATACAGAAAAAAAAAAACAAGAAGAAGAACACTTGTTAGGCTAATAAAATTTGCTCATCTTCGGTCTCTATGGAATACTACTTATTTGCATTGGCAGATTGCAATTGGCTTTGCTTTGGCTGTGCTTTGGCTCTGCTTTGTATTAGATAAATGTATTGCCTACTTTTTGGGGCCATTTGCCAGTTGCCTGTTTGGAATTGAATTGGTAATCAACAAAGTAATAAATTTTATTGAAATCTTTTAACAATTGCTTACCTTCGCCATTTTAATTACACACACACACACACACACACACACAGTTTGCAGATTCCTTTAATTAATAAATACAATTTCTGTTGACCACAATTTAATTTATTTATACCACAGTGCTGGAAGAGCACTGCTGTTGCTCGAAGACCTGAATTAAAGCCAACACACAAATTAGTTTTAACCAGGCATTGTCACGCTATGTTGCACCCCCATTGTGGTTGCATCACGCCCCCTTTTTGCCCCTTCTTCGCCTTTTTCGTTGCCTTCGCACAGCATTCCACCATAATCCTGCGATGCGATGGTTGGCGATTAAGTGCGGCGCCGTTTGTAAAAGGACTTTCTCGAGTTCCAGCTCGCAGCTGGTTCCCGGCTCCTTGTTGACATTTTGCAGTCTTTTCAGAAAGTTTCATTGCTATCGCTAGCTAACAGGACCTCTCGCCATCTAGGCATACGCAGGTTTTTGGGGCCCAAAAACCAGGTGACAGCTGCTCTCTAATCAGCTTCTAATTAATTTTGCGGCCAAAAAAAAAAAAAACCACGTTGGCTGGCTGTATAGCATGCATGATTGATGATTGATAATTATGACGGATTCAAAACCGACTCTAAATAATCCAGAACTGGCAGTCAGAGCCAGAACCCGAAATTCTACACACACACACACACACACACACAAACACACACACACACAACAAGCAGCAACCAGAATAACAAGTAACATTTTTAAAAATAGCGAAATGCAACCGAAATTATTGAAATGACAGCTACAAATCTATACCCCAAAAAGCCCACACACACACAAACACACACACAGACACAAAGACTTGCACATGCAGGCCAAAAACTGTAACAGTAAATATCTGAATGTGTGTGTGTGTGTGAGATGCAACATGTGATACAGTGTCCCAGTTCTGCGTCTATTACTGTGTGTATGTGTGTGTGTGTTTGTGCGTGTGTCTGTGTGCGCTGTTATGCAACACAATGGCACACATACGGCCAAGCGGGAGGCATTGAAATTGAGTGAGAAGAACACGACACGACATAAAAAAAAAAATGAACACACGAGAACCGTAAGCCGACAACAAACAAAAAAAATAAGAAAAAATATTGACTCAAAAGTTTCACTCAATTCGCTAGTAAACTTTGGAGCCTGCATTAACTTAAAGCTTTCCAGAACACACAAAGCTTAACATAGAAAATAGTTCATTTCGGGTTTATAGCAAAAGCTCTTAACTTAACGGTAACAGTAACAACTGAACTGAAGCTTATTATAGGAGCACATGGCTGTAGTTGCTTACACTTCACTGGGTTGGGTCAGTGGGGTCAGGGGCGGGGGCGAGGGGGGTGAAAAACACTCAAATCGATCAATCAATTTCATTTTGTGCTTTGTTGTTTGTACTTACATTTCGTTAGGTATTCTAAATTTGAAATATAACGAAACAAAATACAATACACAGGGCATTAGATAGTTACACGTAAATTGTTGTACATTTTGTTGTTCATGTATATTTACAATGTCAAAGCACAAAAGGAAACCAAAACAAAAAAAAAAAAAAACACAATAGAAGAAGGATAATAACATTGATGCGCGTTCGTTTATATAGCCTAAAACTTGTTCCATTCATTTTAAAAATATATATATATATATATATATATATAGTTTTATATGCTTAAAACTAATTGGGATAACAATTAAGACGCTGGGCAGGCATGGATATTAACCGAGGGAGGGCGGGGAGAAATATATATATATGTATATTGAAAAAGCATTTTGTGGGTCTAATTGATAATAGAGTAAGTTCCTCCACTTACCCATATCATCGATAATAGGAGCCATGCGTAAAGTTACGCCTATTAGCATCAGGCACATGAGCAACAATAGGCAGGCAGTTGCAATTATTGTCCAGCGTGCACGCTGGGAGAGATCTTGCGGATCAATCACCTAAAAAAAAACAAATACCAACATTAGCCAATTAGTTATTATATATATATTGTGTTTATTCAGAAAATCAAAGAGACACACACACACCTTGACAACTTCGGTATCCAAGTCTTGGACAAGTATTTTGGGTTTTTTGTGACGATGACGTTTTTTGTGGCGATGCCTTTAGTTGGAGAAAAAGAAAAACAGAACAAAAATATATTAATGTAAGAGAAATCTTTTCAAGTCTTTAGTGCTTTAAGAGTTCATCATAAACAAATGTAGCCAACACTGGGCCGGGTCTATCCAGCACGAAACCCTTCTCAAAATATTTACCACCTGCTCTCCAAAGCGACCTGGGGATGTAGCCTTATGACAGGGCCAAGATAACAAAAACCAAAATCATAGATAACAAGAGGTTAGTTATGCGCCCAAAAGGACTGCTCGCTTAGAAAGTTCCTAAATGTCAACTTAAGTCCTTAAGATATGTAAATATATAGAAAACCTACTCAAAAGTCTCATAGCCTCGATGAAAGCCCTAAGCTCTAAAAGCAAATGCGATTTGTTACAAGAGATTTCTTAAAAGTAGTTCTTCTTATCAAATTCTTGTTAGCTTTGTTCTTCAATTTAATCAACAGACTCAAACAGCTAACAAGAAGAACTAAAAAAATAACATTACCGACTAGTATATACTCTGTGCCCATTTATCACTCTTCGTTATGTTAGATGTTTATTCATATATCTTTCTCTCTCGCTTTCTCTAATCAAAATTTGTAGTTTAACTACTTTAAAAATTGTATAGAAACAAAATAGGTTTTTTATAGGGACTTATTTGTATTTTTTATCGATCGCTTATAGCTTATCGCTTATCAGCTATAAGATATAGTGGTCCGATTCGCTCATTCCAAGAACCTAACTTGCTTATGGTAGTAAAAAACGAATATAAGAAGTTTCATCTCAAAAGCTCTTTAACAAAAGGGTTTTAGATGCACTGAAACAGACAGACAGACGAGCCCACAGGTGAAAAGCTATCGATAGTCGAAACAATCGATAATCCCAATACCATTTGGAAGACGTGCAAGAAGGCTATTCAACTAAATCCTGAAAACAGGAGTTTCAAGTGAACTTTTTAACATTATTGAGGGAAACAATAAAGAGAATTTTTTAATTCGATTTTTAAGTGGGACTATCGTTAGTTTAGCATCTCTAACGGATATGACTTTTCGTTCAACTAAATCCTAAAAACAAGAGTCTCATATGTACTTTTTAACTTTGTTTAGGAAAACATAAAGAGAATTTTGTAATTTGATTTTTAAGTGGGACTATCGATAGTTTACCATCTCTAAGGGACATGACATTTAACATAGTTAGTTAATGGAGTCGAAAACGTCTCTTTTTCTGTTAGAGAAAATGCATATCATGAATTTTTAAACTTATTTACACAATTTGTTTTAAGAACATTTGATTTGTACTTCTATTTTTTAGTCTTTTTGGCAATGTTTTACATCATTTATTGATTCTAAAGTATTATTTAACATGTATATCAAAATTATATCGTGAAATAAAAGATTTCAAAAAAAAATTAAATGAAAATTACATCGTTTCTGTCGAACGAAAACTTGTTTTGAAAGTTGAAATAAAATTATTGAATACTAAGAATTTGTAGAAAATTCTTTTAGCAAAATGAGTGCTAGACTTAAATGGGGAGCAACTAAAAGACTCATGAGACTAGCAACAAATCAAATCTAATAAACAAGGATTTAAAGTCTAATATCTAAACATTTTGTCCTCATGAATAAGAATGGGAAATTTGAAATGAAAATTAAGTTTCACTTTTAAATAATTGATATAAATATATTTACTCTCGTCTATTACGGCTAGAATATCTAAGTAATTACCAGTATTAGTCAAATGACAATGCCAGCTCCCTACTTGTCCCCTCGCTACTACCCCCCTCCCCATCCCACCACACGCTGCACCTAATACATATACAAACATTGTGTACAAATGTCAGACTCTGGCGTTTGCAACAGCAGCTTAAACATATTTGCTCTATTTCCGTTTGGGTTTTGCAAAACTTCCGCATTACAAAGCTGCCGCAATTTCCCCTTCAACTTCAAACAGGCTACCCTTCACCCCCTCCTCCCACCCTTAGAACTATGAGCTCCTCGTTTTGTGCAACGGTGCCTGCTGGCGGTGGAGAAGGCAACACAAAAAAAAAAAAAAAAAAGAAACAGAATCGAGAGCAAAAACCAGGTGGATATAAAACCATCACCAACACCACCAAATGATGATGATGATGATGATGATGACGACAACGACTACGAAGGGGGAGAGCTAGTTTTGGGGTTTGGGTGCATAGTCAATGCCATTGTTATTGTTGTTACACCGACCACCATAAATTCTCCCTTCTCTTTTGCGCCTCGAACACAAAGCCTGTCAATCAATTTTTGTCTACCCTCCGTCCGCTGTGGACATCGTCGTCGTCTCGCGTTCTCTGGAGAATTGTCAGGCAGGCATTAAACCATATTCGGCAATCGCAACTACAACTGGACATTTATTAGTGTAGCTCAAGGCCATGTCAGGCCAAGCAGTCAGGGCAGTCCTTTGTTCGCCCATCCATCCATCTATCTATCCATCCATCTGGCTGAACTTACCCACCCCACCCCCCGAAATGAGCAATTATTTATATGCTTTTTGATCATTTCTCAAACACACAGTGGACACAGTTTCAATTCACTGTCAACCAACCAGTTGTAACCTCTGACCTGTGGTCTGTTTGTGGCCATAAGTTATTAAATATTTAAGCCAAAAAAACAGGGCACAGAAACCCCTTAATCGAATGCATAACATTTCGAATTTGTGTTTGTGGTTAATCACCTAATTACGGTGAGCACAATAAACCGTATGAGAAATCGCACACACATTGAAGCGGGTTAACCGAAACTAATAGAAAAAAAGTTCAAACAAAGAACTTAAAGCTAAGCTTTATGGCGTACCATAACTGTTAAGAATAGACAAAGCTAAGCTTAGGGTTAGTGAAAGCTCTCACAAAGTTCATTGTTTCGGTTAACCTTTAAAGACTTGGCTAGACAAACGTAAAGAATCAAGACTAATGTAAATAGTAGTTCGATTACTGTCATTAACTGAAATGATTCGTGAATAACCGTTTACTAGGCTTTCTCCCAAAACCCTTTCCTTGTCAGAAAACGTTTCGGTTGACCTTTAAAGACTTGACTAGACAAACGTAAAAAATCAAGACTAACGTAGATAATGGTTCGATTAGTGTACTTAACTGAAATGATTCATTATATGTTCTCAAATAACCGTTTACTAGGCTTTCTTCTAGAATCCTTTCTTTGTAAGAAAATGTTTCGGTTAACCTTTAAAGACTTGACTAAACAAACGTAAAGAAATGAAGCTACATAACGAATAAAATTGAAACAAGAAAATAGTAATTAACCGAAATAATTAATTTCATATTCCCTAAAATAGTTAACGAATAACCGTTTACTAGGCTTTGTCTTAAAATATTTAACCACTGTTCTGTTGCCTTCTTGTGCTTACCGATGCTTGCGTCGATGCCGTTGATGACCACCCGGGACCATTTGCTCAAGGTCGTCGATTTTATCAGCATCTGTATCCATATCCATGTCCAGTTGCAGGTCACACGGTGAGTCCTCGCCATAGGGGCATTGTCTGTGGGGCAATAATAAATGACATTAGCTGACAACGGGCCAAATGGGGCAAATGTTGATTGGAATCAACTCACATGGCCTGTGCATTGGCAGTGGTGGACGTGGTGGTTGTGGCCAGGCCAAGCACATGAACATAATGCTGCAGACCACTGGGTGTGGGATAGACCAGGGCAGGATCCGAACAGCGATGATGACGCTCTATTAATTGATTAAGAGATTAGTTCAAAGTTATTCCCCGCAACGGCCCCCCAACGGCGACTTACTGTACTTCCGTTTGCGTCGTCTATACTCATCATCACTGCCTGTGGTGCTCTGGGCCTGAGTGGTGGCCGCTGCCACAGCGGCTGTGCTCGGTGGCGTGGGCTTGGATTTGGCTGTGCTGCAGCAACCCGTTGGCATGGCCACACTGGAACCCGTCGAGGTGGAGGCCATGCGTTTAAGTTTCTCCTGATCGACCCTGACCAGGCGACGTCTTCCCTCATCTTCAATGTCAATAACGACGACATTATCCGAGCCACGACCTGCCAGTATGCTGGTACTTCTGGACTTAAAACGCTGATCCTGGTCCCTAGGCACACCCGATGATGAGGTCACTGCTCCCGTCATGGCCCCTACCGTCGCTGTGGGCGTGTTCGCATAGCTTGGCAGGGCGTGCAACGACTGAGAATCGCTCTGGGCTAGAACTGTGCTCACCGTCACATTGGCACTGTCCTCGGAGGTGTTTTGGCGCGAGAAGTAACGAAAATCGCCACCCAAGCCGCTGGCATAGGTATCTGTGCAGGAGACCTGTTTGGGTAGCAGGCGCTTGCGTTGAATTATGGGGGCAGGCAAGGTATCGATATCAACAGTCACATGGCCGGGAGCCGGACCCGGGGTCCTGGCCAGACTGGAGGGCACTGGCATATGATGAAGGCGCTGCAAATGAAAGAGAGTTAGCCATAAATTCAGAGAGAGAGAGAGAGAGCGCGCGCTTACCGCTTGCTGGGGCGTGGGCAGGGGAAACGAGCGCACCACATGCCTGGGAAAAATTGGACTACACTGGGCACTAATGGACTTGGCCTCCAGTATGCGCAAACGTTTGGCCAAACGGGCACGTTCCCTCATATCCGTATCTGCGGTCGCTACGGCAATAATTTCGGCTCCGCCAAAACTGACAGTGCAGCGGGAACTGGAATAGGAGAGGCTCTCGATGCTGCCGCGCAACGATGTGGTCAGACTATCATCGGCCAAGGTGGAACTATGGATAGCCGCACCGCCACCCCTAGTGACCACCGTGGCCGTGGCCAGCGAGGTGGAAGTATTGTCATAACCGGCCGAGGGTGGCATTAGATCCGAATCGCCATTGGTCGTTGTTGTGGAATGTTTGGCTGGCTGCCGTTCCGCATTCTCCCCATCCCCATTCCCATTCCCATCCCCATCATCAGCATCAGCATCATCATCGGAGGAGGAATTGCGCTCCATATCTGTTTGGGCTGGCGTATGCGTTTGGGCTTGAACGAGGAGACTATGACTGTGTCTCACCTGGCGTGGACCCTGTGTGCCCGAGGAATTGCTTAAGGTGCTGGCCACACTGTCTTCCAGTGGTTCTATGGCTTTGCTTTGTCCCATCTGCTGTATAACTTGACCAGACGAAGCCACTTCAATTACATCCATTCGTTTTGTTGGAACAGTCTTTGCTTGTTGTTGGTCTTCCTCGCCTGTGGATGGCGGTGTCTCTTCCCTGCTACCGCGTCGTGTACCAAATAGCTTGCGAGGCAATAGAATGCGACCAATGGAC
Source organism: Drosophila nebulosa (assembly GCA_024703675.1). Taxonomy (NCBI): domain Eukaryota; kingdom Metazoa; phylum Arthropoda; class Insecta; order Diptera; family Drosophilidae; genus Drosophila; species Drosophila nebulosa. Next base: position 4,861,742 of record CM045725.1, on the reverse strand, counting down.
TTGCGTTTCTTGGCACGTTTGGCTCGCTTATGCTCCTCATAGTCACGTTTCAGTACCTGCATTTTGTGCTCCACCAGCGAACTGAAGACAGCCTCATAGGTGAGAGCTCGCTGCAGATCGAGCAGTATGTCATTGGTGGACACGGCCTTGTCCAGCTTGTTGGTCAGCAGATGCAATGACTCTCGCCCGCTTCCACTTCCACTCCCGCTTCCACTCCCACTTCCACTCCCACTTCCAGTCCCATGTCCATCGCTGCCACCGCCACCGCCGCCGCCGCCACTGTTGCTATCGTCCGCATCCGCCATGCTGTTGTTGGATGGTGGTGCCCTGATGATTTGTGTGCTCAAAGTAGTCGAGGCGTCTGTTTTTGTTTACGACTATTTGCATTATCCTCGCTGACACGTTGATCGGTTTGTCCTCGAGCTATAATACTATCCTGCCCTGCCGGCCCTCGTCATGTGCTTGGAATGGCTGTTGGGCTTAGGCACATCACAGTAAACACTGCCATTTCCATCGATTTTCGCATCTTGTTGTTCCAGTTGTTGCTCTAGTTTCGATTTCGGTTTCGGTTTCTGTTACAGTTCTCCAACGGTTTCAATTACGCTTCCTTCCTACCTCCCCCTTTTTTTTTTTTTTTTTTTTTTTTTTTGTCCTTTCTCTCAATTGGCTGCTTCAAGTGGTGCTTAAAGGCAAATGGCGCAGCTGCTAGAAAAGAAACAGTGCAACAGTAGAAGAAAAAGAAACAAAAAAAAAAAAAAATAGATAGCAAAACATTAGACTTAACAATTCGCCAACTGTACTCATTCCCCCACCGCCCCCCTCCTTGCCCACAGCACCATCCCTTGCTGGCTTGTCAAGGCCATAGAACAGACGCATCCGTTGTAATCGAGAGAGAGAGAGAGAGAGAGAGGGGAAGAGTGAGAGACAAGGACAGGACAGTTCGCCAATAGTTTTGTTCACTTTTCTGACTTCGATTCAGTTTCGGATTCGCTTTCGCGCCTCCAAACATTATTCATCAATGCAACAACAGCAGCAGCAGCAGCAGCAGCTTCCTACTTGTTGCACGGAGATTCACACACACACACACACACACACACACACACACAAGTGCATGCAAATGCAGAAGGTGTGGGTGTCAGTAGGCAAAATGCCAACTGTGATGGCGAAACAGCTATTTTTCTGCCAAAAACAGTTAGAAATATATTTACGAATCCTCTAAAGAAGCCAAAAACTGTTACTTGTTCAATTTTTAGCAAAAAAAGCATTCCGAATTAGTTTCAGGTTAATTCACTTTTGTTTTTGGCTCAAATTAATCCAAAGAGTAAATTAAAGCGAGAGCTAAAAAAGTTGTTTTCTCTTGGGCAAGTTTAAGGATTAAGAAAATTGATTGGATTGATAGGTAGCCTCGGCTGTGCCACACATGAGCCTGGTATCTTCATATCTTTCGTTCTTAGGGAAATTTATTATGTTTTGTAAGAACTAAAGTTATTTTTTTATTTCAAGCGTTTATTACAAATATTCTGTCTGTAATTATAAAAGAATTATATACAGCTGTGTTCAGAAAAATAGGAATGCATACTAGTATGACACTTATAACACTTTTTTGAAAAAGTGTGACCATTTACTTGATCAACCGCTTACATAATTTAAGGAATAAGGTTATAACGACAAAATAACAAACAAATTTTGACATTTTGGCGTTTCCTTTTTGTGTTGCCGCGCAGTTTTAAAAAACAAAGGTTATACAACGCAATACCAATAACCAATTTAGAATAATTTAAATGACTTTTAACTTTTAAGTAGAAGTAGAAGTAGAATTTAGGAATTCATTTGTTCTTGAGCAATGAGAGGCAAAGAAATATAAAGTTTTATCCATTTTTATTATAAGAAATATATATACAAATTCTTATTTTCATTTATTTTTGTAGCTATTTTGCATTTTGCTTGTTTTTTTTTTCGCTTGTTTCTATGCAAGACAACTACGTTCCTATTTTTCTGAACACAGTTGTAGCTAGATTTTGCCAACATAGCTTAAAAACTAAGAGACTAGTTTGCCGTGGAAGAGACTAAAACTGACTGACACTAAAAATGTAAGCCAAATAACTGTAGCTAAGTTAGCCAACACTGACCAAAGGACCCTACGACTGAATGACTGAGTGAAAAGGTAGCGTGGGAGTCCTGTGCTGAGTCCTGTGTGTGTGTGTGTGTGTGTTCGCCCTGGGCCATTGGGCGTATGCCAGCGACAGGTCTCCCCATGGCCGTTGCGCTTTCTACGTTTGTTTTGTCGTTGCTTTCGTTTGTTTTTTTTTTTTTCCTTTCTGTTGCTGTTCCATCAAATAAAAACATACAATGGAAATGGATATTGTTTTCATTTCCGCAGCCAAAGCAGCAGCAGCAGCAATAGCAGCAACAGTAGCAGCGGCAACAGCAATCGCAGTCATGTTCATGCATGTCGGCGGCATTTGTGTTGCAAAATGGCACAAAAGGGTCACAACAATAAGAGTCAGGCAGCCATCATCCACAGCATTACGAGTCGCAGCAGCAGAAATGATTAAATGCAAATTTCTTTTTCATTTCTTCTTTCTGTTGGTGAAAATATACATAAAACATGCTTTGGGCGGTGATTTAGTTTTCTGGCATATTAAATGCAGCCTTGTGGCCATGTTGCGCTAATTAAACGAGTAACTGTAAAAGTTCTATGCATAAATTTCAGTTATTTTCAGTTAAAATGGCTAAAGTGAAGCTTATGTTCGATTAGTTTCAGCAATCGACTATGAGTTACCCTATAAGAAATGGAAAGTAACAAGTGAATCGAGAATTTCAACTCAACTACTTTAATTTACGTTCAAGAGATATACCCCTTTCTACCCTATAAAAACTGATACGGAAAAGTTAAAGAAACCAACGCCTTGGCGTATGCAACGAATTTCCATTTTATGTTGAGGTTTTTATACGATTTTTGTTTTTTTTTTTTTTCATCCTAAGCATCTTATCTTTTACTCCAAACACAATATCAAACCAAGTCAAGCGTGCAAACAATCTAGGCAATGAAAAAGAGTAGACAAGCAACCAGAGGACAAGAGATAGAGACAGAGAAAGAAAGAGAGGGTAAGAGAGAGAGAGACACAACAAGAGTGAACAAGGTAAAAATGGCGCGGGCAGGCGTTAGAGAGACGCACGCATAAATCCAAACAAAAACCACATGCCTTAACTCGGCACACACACAGGCAGAAGTAGTTGTGGGCATAAAAAGGGAGCAAGTGAGCTCTGTGTGTGTGTGGGTGTGTGCCAGGCCAAAAATAAATCATTCCGAGGACATAAAGAGAAGCCAGGCAAAAATTATAACTGTTGCTGCTAAGCACTTGCCACAAATGTAAATAAGTTTTAACAGCGGCAACAGCTGTTGACTGAGCCGCGCTCAACAGTTGTGCAGAAGCAGAGCAGAGGCCACAACAGAGCGGAGAGCAACAGCAAACGAGAGAGAGAGAGCGAGCAAATTAACGCTGCGCAGTAGCAGCAGCTGTTAACTGCTAACAGTGGACTGCTTGTTGCTCGCGCTGTTGTCTAAACATTTCTATGCATGTGTGTATGTGTGTGTGTGTTTCACTGCGTACTTATTGTGTTTGTGTGTGTGTATTTGTTTAAGCACGAGGCAAAAGAGAACTTTTCGCTTTTGTTGTTGTTATTGTTGTTTTTTGGTTGACATTTTTTCCATTAAATTTATATGATTGTATTTGCACCTACAAACGATGCCTTGAAACTTTCAGGTCGCCTGTTTTGGTTGCCATTGTTTTTGTTGTTGTTGTTGCTGGTGTCAATGACAAGCACTAACAATGCTTAATTAAAGCTCTACCTGAAATTGAGATGGGCATATTGATGGCTCTCCAAATCGACATGAAAATGAAATTTGTAAAAATCGGACAACTAAGCGGAACTCTTCTCTTTTTTTTTGAACTCCTCATACGCGGCGTATACGCAATATTAAAGACATTCAACACCAGAATTTTCGTTTTATATTCAAAGTTTCAATTGAAACAGCAACATTTACATTTTGCTAATGAGTATTTATTTATAAATTAGACATAAATTAATTGTGGCTTAATTAATTTTTAATTAAATGCTTTCACAAACTTCAAATCAGCAAATTGAAAAAGTTTTATGAATTTAAATACTATTTAACTGGGACAAGTCTCTACTTAGGTAAAGGGTAACCTTTTTCTAAATTTAACTGTCAATAAAAAAGGTTTCACACAGAGCATCAAAAAATTTATTTCGCCATAATAAAGTTTGCAAGTTTTTCATATATAAACAAATCAATTAAATGAAATTAAATAAAGATTCATATTGAAGTGGCAATTAGAAATTATAACATACATTCGGGCATTCTGAATGACTCGGATATCTCTAAAATCAAAAGCTCGAGCCAATTGACAAATGGGCATGGTCGAAAACGTCTCCTTCTATGCGTTATACCCTCTGCAAGGGTTTAAAAATATTGTGTTCAGTTTAATTTTTACAAAACAATTAAATTTCTGGTAAAATATTTAAACTTTGTTACATTCTCTTGTTAAGTTTGATAAATACCAGTTCGGGATATTTAAGATTTATCTATCTATTCTCGATTAAAAAAACTCTCGAAAGATGTGTGATTCAATTTCGATTAGAAAAGATATTCGATATTATATGCGACGCCTCGTTTTAAATTTTTTTTCTTTGCCTTTTTATAGTTCGCCTTTTGATTTGATTTTCGCAAGATTTGCAACTGCATAAAAAAGTACTGTGCGATACCCTTGGTCGTATACGTGATTATTAAGCTTATTCCACAGACGCCGTGTTGGCCCAGTTTGGTCTGCTCCCCCGTTTCTCTCTTTCTCTCTCTCAACCCCCTCACTTCTGTACGTTCTCAAGCACATAAATAATTGTTAATAATTTCACAATGCAATTACCAGCTCAAATCAAGAATGGAATAGTAAATACAAAATGCGGATTCGGAGTTGCCAACAAACTTCATTCGGGGTCAGTTGCTTAAATTTAATCAACTTCATGCCGTTGCTCTTTCTCTCCCTCTTATTCTCTCAGCTGGGTATTCAATTATTGACGCCTCTTTTCGCAGTTGACGCCGGCCTTCACACAGGACGCAGGACTTGCCAAATGCAGCGTACAAAAGCAACAACAACAACAACAACAACAGCAGCAGAATAAATGGCAGAGCCAAATAAAACATGCAGATGGCTTAAAACACATGACACCGACAACCGAAACAAGAGCGAGCCAGGCTAAAGTGAAGGAGACCAGCCAAAACCAAAATAGTAAAAGAAAAACAAAAAAAAAAAAACAAGAATAAAATGGAAAATAGCAAAAAAAAAAAAAAAGAAAATGAAAAAATAAAAACTAAAGCTGGAAAATGGCAAGCGAAATAGAACACAAAAGAGAAAACGGGTTTTTTTTTTTGTAAACTGGCAGCAGCAGCACCAAACAGAACGACCTTTGAAATTAGAGTTCTGAGATGCGCCACGTAAAGTTCCTACATATATGTATGTCTCTGTGTGTGTGTGTGTATGAGCTACAACAACACACATTCAAATGAGTCCTTGGCCGCAACGAGCTCTGCAGCAGAAAAGAAGAAAAATGTTCAGGTCTCCCCTTCTCAGCTCGACCTCAGCAACATCAGCGTGTCAGATAATTAGTGAAAACTGTCTGTGAAGAAGCGTCTGTCGCCAGGTCCAAAGGTCCACATCCCCACACACACACAGACACACACACAGACACATACAGAATCATACAACATGTCCATGTCCAGAGCAGTCGGCAATGTCATGTAATGCAAACCCAAAACCAACATCAAACAACACTGTGGAACAGAAAATAATTGAAAGAATCCAAACGATTTATCTGGTAAAATAAAATAACCAGTAAAATAGCAGAATTAAGATCGATAATTAGTTTATAACCACTTGCTATGCTTTATTAGGTAAAATGGAAGAAGACTAGACTTAACAAATTAAATATAATTAAATTTTTAATTGACCAGATCACTCGTTACTAGATTTGATCTGTTTCGAAATAAAATATCAAAAATAACTTTAAAATGTCTTTACTTCTTTTGCAAAGAATTAACTTTCCTTAAATAGAAGTTAGGAATTATTAGTACTGTACTTATTAAATCTTGAAAGAATCCTAAAGGACCATATAGTAGACAATGAAACATTTTCTGAGAAGTGTCTAAGACGAAAAGTTGCACATAGAAAAATCAAACATATCCTAATAAACTTCGTTTTGGCTTTTAATTAACCTAAAAATGGAAATTAGTATTTTTTTTAGTATTTCATACGAATGATATGATATGAATGAAAATAAAGATAAATTCCTTTGAAGATCTGCAGATGTCTTTGTCTTTGGAGAAACAATGGGATCCCAAAAAGAGTCGATTAAGCCAATTGACTCTTAGTCTCTTAGAATTGAACATCTTTATACCTAAGTTTGATAAGTTTTGATATAAAATATATCCAACAAATTTCTTAACTTTGTTTAGATCGGATTATTGCAGTTGAAAAACAAAATTTAATTACCTCGAGTCGTCTCTCAATCCGATCAGTTTGATTTCAATAATTCTTAAAGTTGTTAAGATCGGACAAACTTCTATTTACTTATAAATATACATTGGAAAACTAAATTAAAGAAACATCTTGTAATTGACCTTATTGACCTCGAGTCGGCAAACCAAAAGTTTGGTTCACTAAAAAGAAAACCTTTTAACTTTTTTTTGTAAGTTAGCATTCGAGAAAACCAATTCTCGAGACCGTGAAGACTTAACTCGCTTATCTAATTTTGATTTGAGAAATCGATATAATTTGATTTGTATTTCAATTTGTCCCAAACAAGTTTACGAAAGTAGAAAACAAAAAATTCCTTGGCTATTACACTCAAAGTTATAATTTATTTAAGCCTAATTTATTGTAAGCTTTCAACTAAGACATTATTATTATTATAAAAAAAGGTTTTTAGGAACTTCTTTGAAAATTTTTTTACAATTTAATACTTTCTGCCCATGGTGCAGCTTTGTCTCTGGCCAGATGAGATGCCTGAAATGCAGGTTGACAGTTTTATGACACACACACAGAGAAAGACAGAGACAAGAGAGAGAGAGAGAAAGAGGGGGAGGGGGTATGTCTTTATGGGTAGATGCAGTTGTTACTGTTACAGTTGAGCTGACATGTTATCTGATGTTTCTTCATGTTTCTCATGATGCGGCTTTCTGATGCTGGTCTTCTTTTTCTTTTTTTCAGCCATCTTTTACATATCGATGACAGAGAGAGAGAGAGATAGAGAGAGTGAGAGAGAAAGAGGGAGAAGGCAGCATCAACACGTGTCCCCTCATATCGAGCCTTGAACTTCTTCGCTAACAAAAGCCAATTAGAATTTGGTTGCTTCTCTCACTCATTCGCTCTCTTTCCGCCCACTGACTTGGTCAATACCATTAGCCAAACGTCGAAACAATAGTTTTTAACCACTCTTCCGCCCTTGGAATGCAACACGGTGTTGTTTCTTGTTGTTGTTCTGTTCTGTTCTGTTTGTTTACCTAGAGACCATGCCAAGTATTTATAGACCTCCTTTCAGAGTCACATCAACGTAGCTGTTGCTGATCAACCTGCTCGCCCCGCCTTCTTCGTTTCCCCGTTTCCCCTCACACGTTTCCATATAACAAATCAAACTATCAAATGGGCTTTTCTTTCTTTCATTTCCAGTTGTCTGTGTTTGGGTTTTGGCCTATGCGTTGATGATATAAACATGGCAATTCGACTAAATATTTACACATTTCGTTTCATTTCATTCCTTTCATTTGGCTGTTTCGTTTTTGTTTGCCGCTTTGATTTTATGAATGGTCTAACATTGTCTAACAGCAACAACAACAACAACAATAGCAGCTAATAAAAACCAAAGGCAAAGCAATTTAATGCCAACAACTTTTTCCAAGTAATTTTTTGGTTGTTTTTGCTTTCAAAATATTGCGTATACGCATAGTTTTGGTTTTTAACCCTGACAAAAGTAAAAAGAAGTGTGTGTGTGGGTGTGTGTGTGTGTGTGTGAGTCAGGTCAAGAGAAAATAAACTAAATATGGACTTTAAAATGTAGTTCAAATCATTTTGCAACATTTGGCAACCAAATCTAATGACTTTTTAGCTATTATTATGCTTGTTTTTATTTCCTCGTTTCGTTTGTTATAAAACATTTTGTTAAGAAGATTCCACTAAATTGAAAATCTTCCCCTCATCTAGACTCTTCTAGAGCTTAAAGTAATTTTTATTATATTTAATTATTAATATATCCTAGCAGTTCTTTCTTATATAATCAGCTAATAGTGTCGAAGTCTTAACTGTAGTGGATCTTGGAGAAATTGTTGTTTTTTTGAGTAAAACTATAAGTTATAGTGGTCCGATCAAGTCGGCTACAACAAATGTTTTACCTATAACATTAAGAAGCTTAATTACGAAGTTTGTTTAAAGTAGCTCAAAGAATGAGAAACTAGTTTATTTAGGAACAGACAGACGAACAGAGTGACCCTCCAGCAAGGGTATAAAAATAAAGTAACTAAGTTGTCACGACGACTAAGGTATACCCTGCACCAAGTAAGTAAGAGGACAAAATGTTACTGGTACAGTTTTTATACCCTGTACCCATTTTCAGCCGCATTATTTACAAAATCATAAAATTTATCGTGAAATTTAGTACACATATATTTCCCAATAAGTTGTATAGGCTGATTAAATTTCATGAAAATCGCATGAAAAATAACAAAGTTATAGGCACAAACTATTTACAGGCAATGTCAAGGGGGTGAGTGAGTGAGATGGCATGCGATTGGTATGTATTAGATCAGATAGGGCTAATCATCAAACAAACATAACGAAGAGCGAATAAAGAGCGCATTGATATAGAGTATATCCGAATCGGTGAGTTGACTTGATTTCTTTATTATTATTCTTTTGGATCGAACAATAGTTAATATCAACTTGTTTTCGATAATAACGCAGCATAAAGAACTTTATTCCTGAGCTTTACAAAATTTTGTTTTTGTATGATTTTTTCCGAATTAATTTTTACCTATTTTAACTGCGTCCAAGTCGAAGAAGTTTTCCAAGTACTTCAAACCAATTTCTCAAGTTATGCTTATTATTTTTAGATGAAGTTGAAATATATAGAGTATTCAAATGTCGATAGAGTTTTATGTGATCATAAATTTTCTTTGAAATTCATTGCTGTTTAACGTAAATTAACAATTAATTGCCCAAAAATAACCATTTGTCAGCCGGAGTCGAGATAATGGCAATTCACTGATTTTCATTTGCTCTTCTGTTCAACATTTTCTTCTTTCGATTTTACTTTTTTGCTTTCACTTTGCTTCCTTATGTGCTGCAATATTTATTTTGGTTGTTTAAAGTTTGCCTCGATTATTGGAATTGTATTATTGGATGTTGGTGTTGGTGTTGGTGTTGGTAATGGCGCCACATTTGTTCACGCTCCCAAAACCCCCAAAGTGTGGCACGTTTGCCAAAAGGGCGAAGAAGTGGACGTTGGCGCGCGCTAACCGAGGCGAGGCACTCAAATGACAATCGATTTATATATATATATATATGTATTACATACCATTTGGTTGTGCGATACACAGATATACAAATCAAATATGCATTACACAATTGGCCACTGCCATCAGCCTGAACGGTCAGGCCTTGGCCCCGGACTGGAGTTCGTATGGAAAAGTTTTTGGCCCCGCCAATGTTCCAGCAAGCAAAACTTTTTCTACTACAAATTCTCTGTGTGTGTATATAATGGAGCCCCTTACCCACCCCATCCTACCCCATTTGGTTTCCTTTTTAACACTTGTAATTTTAATGGTTGCCCAGGCTTGATTCGACTCGACTCGACTTGACTAGGCAGCAGCAGCTGTTGCCTTGATAAACTTTTCTCGCCACGCATTTTTAGTGCAATTTAATTGCAAGCATTTAGGGGCATGGGGCTGCCATTATGCTATTAATTAGAACACTCACACACACACACACACACACACACATGCCCACAAAAACCTCCATATAACATCGCAGACACACACACTCAGCATCTTGGGTAATTTATGTGTTTTTATCGCTGCAACAAGTTTATCTCATGTTCCGGCTAAAAGTCAGCTCATTATGACCCTGGGAAAAAAAAAAGGCAATGAGAATAGGTGAAATATTTTCAACATGTGTGGGTGAGTAGACGCAGAGGTTGAGGTTGAGGGAAAGAGAGTGCGAGCGGTTTACGCTGCGTATGAGCAATCAAAAATTGCTTGGCTATGATTTTACACGATGCCATTAAATGTTAATCAACAACAACAAGATAATACACACACACACACACACACAGAGAAGGGGAGAGAAATAGAGAAAGCAAAATGCTAATTGATGAACATCAACGTTTAAGGCAAAATGAAATACTGCTAAATTTAATGATGAGCTAAACTGCTTAGATCAAGATTTACAATACTTAAATTAGGATTCCTAAGATTCCATTTAAATATTCTTTAACCATTTAGGGCATTGACCCATGTGCTTAAAATGAAAAAGCTTTGAAAATATTCGATTTGCAACATTAAAGACTAATACCCTTCTGGAACTCTCACGCACTGACTGTAGCAGGCTTTTTAATGGACACTGTGCCAAGGTAATCTCCAGGTATTAAAGTGCCTCAAAGGCTCAGATTCTCCTAGGCAACTGCTAGGCAAAGTTTGGCCAAAAGGACTCTGGTTTATATTAAGCCAAAATGGCAATCGCGATTGATAAACAAATTCGTTTCTCTTACCAAAGCTAAAACTGTTTTTTCAATCCAAAAGTTTTCTTAAAATGCCATAATTAATTTTCATTATTAATTCACGCTCTGTGATAAGTGAAAATCATTTCTCAATTTGACATTTAACAATTTCTAATTGAATTCAGCAACATTTTCATGCAAAATTCGTTTCGTATATTTGTGTGTGTGTGTGTGTGTGTGTGTGTATGGCAATGCAGTTCTCAATTACAATTACAAGAGTGTTTGCTTCTAAGTAACCAGCTGGGAAATGCCATTATCTAATATTGATTAGAAATGACTTTGCCGAAAGAGAAAGAGAGAGAGAGACTCGATGAAACTTGGCCAAGACTTGGCGCAGGCTCTGGACCACTCAATCTGAAATGCCAAAACGTAATGAATGAATGAGAATGCAATTTCTTATTCTGGTTTTTTTTTTATCACCACCCCTCCTCTCACTCCCCTGCCCACGCCCCACGTTCCACGTTTTCGTGTTTGGTTGTCTCAAAAGTGTGAACATGAGAGGCAGCTTTATGCATATAAGTACTAGTTGGGTTATATCGTGTGTATAAAGCCGACATGAGTAATACACACACACACGCACACACCCACACACACACATAAATAAATGCAATAGTCGTGTGTACCGAAAAAAAAAGGAAAAAAAAGGAAAAACCAGCCAGCTGGCAGTAGCAGCAATGGGAAAACAGCTTATCCTTGAGATATAAACTGACATTTAAGCAACTCAGGCGTATGCATAGCACACACACACACACACACACACACACAGACGCACACACACACACACAGTCGCACACATAGAAAAAGTAAACACAAACACAGGCAACCTTGCAGCGCCAAAAAGAAATTCAACCCATCTTGCTCGCTCCTTCTCGTTAAGTCTTACCCATTTCTCTTACCCGCCTTTCACCCCGCCCCCCCCCCTCGCCCCTCTCCTGTGACACCCTGCAGTCAATTGCATTGACTAGAAAAAAAAGAAACAGAAATATAGAACAAAAAATTCTATGCATTAAATCAAAGTAAAGACTTGCAAATATCCTTTACTTCCAAATTGGGGCAATCATCTTTAAAAGATAATTCTAATCTTTAAAAACTATTATCTATTAGATTATAGAGATCTACCATGAAAAAAGATACCACCTAAGATTCTTGCTCTTACACTCTTTTTGCTATATTTTATCAATTTTCTAAAAGTGTCACAGTAAAAAGTTTCTTCAAGGAATGTCAAACAATTAAATAAGTTTTCTAATTAAGTTTTAATTTTCTTTTCATGAAATTTTTGATTTAAAAAATCGATGCCCAAAGTTGTTCAAAGGGCGAAAGGCAAAAAGCAGCATGTGGTCCCTTGGAAAGTTCACCTAGTCCAGTCTAAGAGTCACAAAGAAAACTTTGCTAACCACTGATCAAAAGCCAAGCAAACATTTTAAACACTTAAAGCCTTAAAACCTTATCGAACTGAGCATAGAAAGATTGTTTATATTTCCAAGTTTACATAAAGTCCTTTACAAACTTAAGCCAGGCTGTTGGCCTTTATACCTGAGGACTATTTACTAGTTTAGTCACTTGGTCTTTTAGCCAATTACTTAAATTAAGACTTAGTTTTCGAATAGTTATGAAAAAAGGATCTATTGAGGTTGGCTATGAATGTGAGTAAGGACAATAAGAGCAAGAAACAGCCGAGGCGTAGATTGTCTACTAGAATGACTGAATTTTTTTTCAGCATCGGAATCTACTTAAATTCTTTAGAGCATTTCTACATTAAACTCAATTTCTAGTACCCCGCTGAGAAGCACAAAGATTGACACAAGGTTTCATGGTGAAAAGTTCTTAAAATTTATTGTAGATTCCGTAGATTTTGGTAGACGTTTGCCACGCCGTTTTCAAAATTGATCCGCCTGATAACCTTCAAAGTTTTTGTGAAAAACATTTTCTAACCAAAATTGTTTCTTAGAGTCCTTTGTTTCTATGGCATCTATAAGCTATGGTCCTCCGATTCGGGCACAAATATTAATGAGTACAAGAAATAAAAAAAAAAGTAAGTTTTTGGTCTAAAACTGCATATTTGAACGATTATTTCTATTAGAGCTTTATGATATAGAGTTCGATCTACGATCTTAGTGAAATTTGGCAGATATTATAATTATAAAAAACTGATTTATTGGAGTTACCATATCATATTTTTTGGGAGCTTTATAATATAGTGATACAATTCGACTGACTGCAAGATTAATAAACTACAACAACTGTTGAATAAGCCTATTAACCCAATGGCTTAAGCCTAACTAGGGTATCAAAAGTAAATAAACTGTAGCATAAAGCACGGCGCATTACCTTTTCAATAGAAAAAAGAGTGCAGAAAACGAGAAGCAACCAAAGCTCATTTTAGATTGCAGTTTATTTAGCATTTTAATCGCGGTCAAAGGGGCTAAGGGGGGGGAGCCAAAGCGAGGGCTAGTCAAAGGCAGACTGAGTGTGTGGGAGGCTGAGTGGGTGGTAGAGGAAGATTAATCTGCGGATTATACAGATTAGCGCCCGAGCAAATTAACAACAGCAACAAAGCAATACAACAACAACAACACAAAAGTTAAGCAATTAAATTCAATTGCATTTTCATAGCACACACACAAACACACACACGCACACAAACACAGAAAGAAGAGAGGCAAGAGCCGAGAAGCACGTGTTGCTGGTTTTTTTTTTCTTTTTTGTTGTTGTTCTTGTTTGCTTTTGTTTTTTTTTTTTTTTGCTGTTATTGAAATTAAATTGTTCGTGTTAAATTTCACTGCGGCAAATTGTTTCTGCCGCACCGTCATCCACATGCAACATCCTCACGTTAGTCAATGTCACACACACACACACACACACAGAGTCACAGACAAGTGTACATTTTGTGGTTTTTGTGTGTGTGTTTGTGTGTGTGCGCCTGTCATGGCAGATATGAAGTATTTGCTTGCTATGTTGCCTGGCATTTGCTTTTTTTGTTGCCATATTTACTCTTGCATATATGCAAGTCAAATGTGTGTGTGTGTGTGTGTGTGTGTGTGTGTGTGTGTTGGTGCGATGGGGGGAAAGGCTAGTGATATTAACACTTTTTCTAACCGTTTTTGCAACACGTTAGACACAAATGCGATTCGTTTCTCACACACAAACACACACACAAGCCGAAAAGTGTAGAAAATTTAAATTATTTTAGCTCCTTTTCTTTCAATTGTGTGAGCAAAGGGACAGGACAGAATGTGAAATGTTGCGTATTTTTGCAGCAAAACATTCTCTCCATAAAGATCATAAATTATAGACAACTCGTCGAAATAGTCAAAAATAAAAATTTGACCAGAAATTCTGATTAGAATTCTGATTCGACTATCTATTGCATAGTTTTGGGCTGGGGGTCCTGTTGCCCTAGCTTCCGCCTCTGGGATCCTAAAACAAGCGTCGAGCGACACATGACATTTTCATGCATATCGAGAAACTAAAAAAGAAAAACAAAACAAAAAAAAAAAAAAGGAGGGCGAACTAGCGGATTGGTAGCGTCCTCGCCAACTCCCAGTGGGTTCCGGGAATATATTACATATTTAATTTTTCCAAAAAAAAACAGTTGCTGAGAATTGGAGAATTGGAAAGCGCATTAAAGTTGATGAAATGGCAAAAAAAAAAAAGTATCGCTTGGTGTGAAATTTAACAAGAAAATATGCAAAAAAAAAGGTCACTGAAAAGTTCTCAAAATAAATGGAATTACTCTTAAATAAGATTTTTCAATTAGTAAACTTTCTCTTCTTCCATTCAGTTCCGTTTATTACTTAGATCCTGTGCTTTAGCAAAGTCTAAAATAATCCTAAAACTTTTGTATAGAAACCTTATCAAAAAGGCAAACTTTAAAATAACCGAAGTTTGTATACCTTGCAGATTTTAAAAACTATCGATAAAACTCCGCATAGTATTTCTTATGGGAACTTTTTGTTAGATTCTTCCCAAGGGCGCTCTATGATATAGTAGTACGTTCTTTAAAAAAAAATTTTGGCAAACGTTATGAACCATACTAACACGCATTTGAAATGAGTTTGGCTGTAAAAATTTGTAAAAACAAAAATGCTTTTGTCCACTGCTTTAACAACCGATTGTTCCTATGGCAGCTATATGATATAGTAGGCCGATTCTTATAAAATTTGGCAAAAATAGCTGTAGACCATAAGTAATGAATATGAATCTAAAAACTTAAGACACAACAAATTTGTTTTCAGAAGAACACTTGTTTTTTCAATCGACAGCTATATGTTATAGTAGTCCGATCCGTTCGGTTCAGTATGTTTAAAACTGAGAGCGTTTAGACAGACAGGCGTCTATCGACACGGCTACTCATGCTGATCAAGAATATATATACTTAAGAGGTTCCCTAAGAAACATCTGACCAATTTTATAAGGCTATAAAAACTACTTTAACTTAGAATATGAAAGTTAAGCCTGTTCCAGGTCTTTCATTTGCTTTAGAAGCAAATTATCTTTACAGTTATTCATTCATTCAATCAATCAATCACTCATGCCTTCATTCAAGCACTTCAACTTATGGTTTTTGGCTCTTGTCTCTCTCTCTCTTTTTGCTTGTTTAACTTACTTTGGCATTTTATCAATTTGGTTTTGGTTAGCGTCTTTGCTGTTGGTTTAGTTTAATTGGAAAATTTGTCAACCAAAGAGAGTTGGTTGGTTGAATATGGATATATTGAAAGATATATGTACATATATCCTTCAATGCGCTCAATTGCTGCGGTTATTGCGGTTTGACTTTTGTGTAAATATTTGTTTAAATTGTGGGATAAACCTTCTTTTTTTTTTTCTTCAAATTTTTTCTTTTACTACTTTTTTTTCGCGTTTTTAGTATGCTTGAAACTTTTCACTTAGCTGCCGCTACAATTGGCCATTCATGTTAATGGCTAATTGCAATGCGTTTTGACGCCCCCTCGAGGGGCAAATTAAATTACATAGAATATATATATATATATACTTAATGCCATGTTTTTTAGCACAAGGACACCAACACACACACAAACACACACACACATATGGTTGAACCAGTTTAATGGGGAATGAAAGATAAAGCTTTAGGTAAATAGCGCAAGAGAGACAAAGCGATCAATGAATCGAAATCGAAATCGAAATCGAAATTTATGGCTCTGACCTTAGGTCTGCATATTTTGGCTTCACATTTATGCAATTTATCAATGATTTATTAAACATTCAATGGCTATCAAGCACATTAATTAAGCACAATAAATGTGCATAAGCAATGCCAACAACATGAACAAATATTTTAGCACAAATTAATGAAATTAAAACAAGAAACTAAGTACAACTGCAACTAAAGCTAATTTCAAATGGCACCGAAAGCAATATGCAATTAAGTCAAGCAAACTGAAAGTTTTCTCCTTCTATACAGGATGTGCTTAGTGCCGTGCAAATATTTCCACACTGCCAAGGGCTCTTGGCATTTCGTCGAAATTTATCGCTGTAATTAAAGCCAAACTAATCATTTCCAGCGAAAAACGAAATTGTATGCAAACAGGAAGCGGTAATTCGGCTGAATTCAAAACCGAAACAGTTTAAGTTAAGCAACGCTTAAGCGTTAGCTAATCAAAGCTTTAAACTAAAAGGCTGCAACTTTACGACTTCAACTAGAAACGACACCAAAGCTTTTGTCATTAAGGATCTTCATAGACATTTACAGTAGGCGCACTTCATATCCTCATCAACTATTACATAAAGGACACTGCAAAATGTAGTTTACTTTATTTAATTGTTATCCTGCCAAAAAAAAATAAAGGTAGAATTTATCACACGATATTTAAAGTTAATAAGTCGAGTATATTTCCGTTTTCGAATAAACAAAATCTCACACAAAAAAATTATTTAACTTGGCAAAGGATACAACAAGCAGAGCGAAAAAGTTGAGTGCTGTACTTTAAGATACTTAAAGTCTAAGCTTTGTCTTCTTAATTAGTAAATTTATTCAACAAATAAGACAAAATACCTGAAGTAAAAGTTTTCAGCTTGAGCCATATTAAGGCTTCCAGAGCTAAAAAAAAAAAAAACCCTTCAATTGAATAACGGTAAAAATAAAGTGTGTAGAATCAACCGATTACTAAGGAAATTGGCAAGAGAAATTATTGTTTATTTTGTTAGCATAACTTAAGATTGCTAAATAATTAATTATTTCATCAAGTTTGATAAGCACATAATCCAATGGGTATTAAAAGTCGAAAAGGAAATCAATATATCAAACTAGTTTCTCAGTATTTAGACAATTTTGTCCAAAATTCGTATTTCAGCTTTTTATTATTGTAGACAAAAACATTTGTTAAAGCCCGCTCGATCGGACCACTATAATATATAGTTTAAGCCAAATAAAAAGAAATGAGAATCCGATACGTTTAATAAGGAGAATAGTTTCTTTAATATTTTTCTTTTTCTTTGATTATTTTCCTCTAAAGTATTAAATGAAATAAAAACTAAATGTTTTTCTTTACATCTATTCTAAGTTTCATTGTGTGTAATGTCTTAAAAGAAAGCATAAAGTATATTTATGAAAAAAATGGAAAAAGAATTAATTTCTTTTTTTCTTTGTCTTTCTTTGCCTCCAAAAAGGTTCTTAAAATGATGTTGTTAGACATTTGTGCTGGCAATCAGCAGGACTCTCTTACAGAAACTACAAAGTTAAATAAGTTTACACATTTATATTGCAAATCTACTCCTGGCCATTGTAGTATCTTTACCCCCATAGACAGATCTAAATGTGGCTTAAGGCATTTTTGTAGCCATTGCTACAGAGGGTTGGGCGGCAGAGTGAGTGGTGAGTGGAAGGGAGTGGCAGTGGGTTGGTTAGAATAAGAAATATGTTTTTAATATTTCTCATGTGAAACATGTCGCGACATATATCGATGATTAAGGAGCTTGCCTCGTCAGATGCCAAACAGATTTATATTATTTATGCTGCTAACACACAACATGCTGCTGTCATATGTATGTACATACATACATAAGCCAGCATACCTTTCATATACAAATATATAAATATATATGTACATATATATGTGTATATATATGCATAATATATACATATATTCCGACCACCATATGCCGTGTTCTCATACGCATGAAGCAATTTTCTTATTGTATATGTATGTGTATTTATAACCAAAATATACACACGTACACACACACACACATACACACATACACTCACACACACAATAAACATTTCGTTACGCTTACGCTCTTTTTGAGGCAAGAGGCACATTGGCCAAGATTTGTGGCAAGTAAAATGGCAAAAACAACAAAGCAGAAAGAAAGAAGAACGATGAAAAAAAAAAAGAAACACCAACTTTAAAATGAATTTCCATTGAAATGCCCTAATGCCATATTAATTTGAAATTCCAAGCTCACTAACCGAATTTCAGTTACTCTAACCACAGTGAGAAGTTTACTTAACAGCAGTCTAAAAAGTCTTCTTTAAAGGTATAATTAGCGCTATATATGTCATATATATGGCCCAGAACATGATGATTAACTAAAAAAAAAGGTCTCTTACTTTAGTCAGAACATCTTTGAAAACTAAACTTTTTGTTAATAGACGCCTAGATCAGGCATAGAATGAAGAAAAAATAATTGAATAGGTAAGCCAAATTTGAAGAAGTTTGATGGACAACTTTTAAGGATATCTCTTAACCGTGAAAGATCATATCTCTTAGAAATTCACGCGAATCAATTTGAAACTTTAAGACAATATTTCAAATATATATCAAGACCTGTCGGAATCGGATTTAAAACCTGATCAATATTTCGATTACGCCACAAATTACTGAAAAGTATTTACTTATTTTCTCATTAATACATAAAAAATACGATTCAAATATAAATATTTCAATATTTTTCCATTAATCTTAGAGGATTTTAAGATAAATCGTATTAAATTTGCTGTTTTTTTCTCCAATCAATATTTTTCTACCAACATTCAACTCAAATTTAACTAAGGCAGGTAAAAGAATTTACCTTGACCAAATATGTTTTTTAAGATAAAGCCAGAAATCGAAGTTTTCATGCTGTTAGTCAGGGTGAAGTTTTCTCTTAAGGTGTCTCCTGATTTACCCCTTTTCAGAGCAGTTCTATTTCATTTTGTAATAGACTTAGCTGTCAGTTTTTGCTGCCCAAATTTGGGCGTTTTGCAGACAAATTTGCTTCTTATTTTTGTACAGAATCAGCTGCCAAATTGCGTTTTTAAATTTTTTGAGACTCGGCCAAAGAAAAATGTTGCCAAATGTTTCCTATTTGGAAATCTATTTCTTTTTTTAATTTCCTGTCTACCTTTTTGCCCCATTTGGCGGCACTTTAAAACGTCTGCCACAAATTCTACACAAATTAAAAATTATAGCTGCAGGTCTATAAAAAAAAAAAAAAAACAGAAAAATTTCAACAAATTTTGGCATAAATTAAAGATTTTCATTTAAAACTTTGTGGCAGCTGCATGAGAATTTTGCATGGTCAGCATTACCAAAAAAAAAAAAAAAAAAAATGAAACTTTTGAAACTAGAAACTAACTAAATAATAATAAAGTTTATGCTTTAGTTAGAGTTATTGCTTTAAACTGAAAAACTTTTTACTCCACTTTTGTATTATAGAACTAGAAACTGTGCCATTTAGTTTCTAAAAATAGTTTATGCTAACTAACTATTGTAAATATTCGCAATGTTTTTTATGAAATTCACTTTGGGCTTTGATATTTAAGCTAAAGTCAATACCCCTAATAAGGGTATAACAAAGAAGGGATTGCTTAATCCAGCATAAAGTTTATATGGCAGAAAATGAGACGTCACACACATGCCGACATAAACCTATATATGTAGATGCCTATTAGGGGTGTTGATGGATGGGGGGGGAGGGGTGTTAAAGATTCCCCTTGCATGTCATCAACAAAAGTTTCAAGTTACTTTCAACGAGACTTTGAGACAAGCAACCAGCCAGCCATATGAATGTCATTTTCAGCTATGACTTTCAGAATTAGGTAAAATATTTAAGGACAAAACACTGAAACTGAAAGGACTAATTTATAGTCCTTTGATTTTACCAGCAAAGGACTCAGTTTATCAGCAGATCTTTGTTTGAGAATGTTTTAAGTAACCAGTTTGCATTGACCTAAGAAAAAAATTAAAGGAACACCTCACTGGGGCCAGTTCTGACGTCCTGTTAATCAGGACACATTTCTTTGAATGCCGAAGAAAGTGTAATTTTATTTCTATAATGGTGAAAAGGTTTCGGAATTATTATGATTATTTTTATATACGAATATTCTTTCGTCAAATAAATGAACCCAAAATGTTGCTTTTTATTATTATTTTTTCTTCTGCTCCATTTGCTTACACACACACACACACACACATTTGAAGCGACACAAATTGAATTGGGAAAAGAGGAAAGGAAAACCAAAAGCAATAAATTCACATTTTTTTTGTTGTTTTTTGCGTTGTTTCCTTTTTGTTTTTGGTCTAAACAAAAGAAGGTGCACATATGTTCCTTTGTTGTTTTCGTTAACAATTAATTAAACATTAAATTTAATTAAGGCCAATATATTCTTACTTTGGCAGTCTTTTGCTTTAGACTCTTTTCTCTCTGTATGTTTCTCTTGTTGTTTTCTCACTTTTTCGCTTCATAAACGAAATTTGCCAGCTAATTACAAAAGGGTCTCTTTGTGGGTTAGGGCAAACACACACACACACACGGACACACACACACAGACACACGGACACGCACACTCGCACAAATGGGGCATTTGTGCTTAGGATGGCACAAAAATTAAGGGCATGAACATTTCAATTAGGCCTGAATGAAGAGTTTTTCAAAAATTGTCACACCAATTCGGTGTGGTCATAATTCAAGACAAAAAAAAAAAAAAAACTTTTCCTTTGGCATACTTCAAGGCGCCAAGGCAAAAAGAACGAAAAAGAAAGAGAAACCCACCAAAAAGCGAGAAAGGGACAGAGAAGTATACAAAAAAAAAGAAGAAAAAATTGGGAAAATACTGACAGAGGCAACAGCTTCTTCAACTTGTTGACGTCCGCAAGTGGTGGGTGGTGTGCGGACCCAGAAAAAAAAAAAATACTCATAAGGATTCAACAAATTGTTGAATATACATACAAACACACACACACACACATACAGACATACGAAAAGTTTTGCTGGCTGGGCGAATATTTTTTTTTTACACACAGCAAAAAGAAAGAAAGCGAAAGCATGGCAGTGAGACAGAGAGGCAGATGTTGAGTGTTGAACTAACTGTTCTGCGGCAGGTCTATGTGTGTGTGTGTGTGTGTGGGTGTGAGTGTGAGTGGGTGTGTGAAAGAAGAAAAACCGGAACGAAACATGACCATACCAAAAAGTAACCTCATACCCTTTGAAACCTCCCACACCTCGCCTCAAAATTCTCGGTACTGCCCTGCCCTATGCCCGCTTGAAATGTTAAAGAGCAAATAAATGTCCTCTCCCTCCTGCCCCTCGCTGCCCTCTTTGCGCTGCTCCCAAAGTCAGATAAACAGAGAATAGAGAACCATTAGCATGACTAACGGCAGATGATCTGAAGCATAAAGTTAAACTTTAGCCAGATTTATTTTGTTTCACTTTTCTTGGCTTTCTTTTTGTAGAATTTTGCACAATTCTTCAATATTTTTTCAATTTTTGCCATTTTTTTTTTCGTATTTATTTTCTTTATTTTTTTTGGGATTTTTTTGGCATATATTTTGTTATTTGGTATTGGCTTAATGAATTTTTTATGAACTCACTCACACAAACACAAACGAACACACACACATTATATGTCTGGGATTTATTTTGTTTTTCTTCTTTTTTTTCTCTCTTTCTTTTTTTTTTTTTTCTTTTGGTTGGTTTTCCCTCGATTTTAGGCAACGCTTTTCCGCAATTGCCAACAGAAACAGATGAAAATCTCGCAAACACTGAATTTTTTCCCTGTCTCAGTTCTGCTGCTGCTGCTGCTGCCGCTGCGGCTGCTGCGACTGATGCGCTGCCATGTTAAAGATTTCTTTAGTTTTTAACAGAGCTCTGTTAGCGGCTAATAGGTCAGTGTTAACAGTAGATTTATACAATCTGGCTAGCGCTTTAGTACTGTTATTTATGGCTGGCTGTTGCATATTTTCAAGCTTCCAAGTAGCCCAAGAGCATCTGTTTTCTATCAAAAACTTTTGTGGTGAGCGCGGGCTGGGGCAGGGGGCGTTAGGTAGGAAGGTCTACATACCGTTAGCCGCCTGCTAAAACTGTTTACAAGCAACGAGAGTGTGTGCGTGTGTGTGTTTGTGTGTATTTGTTTGTGTGAATGTGTGTGAAGGGGAGAGCGTTTTATGTCTCGACTTCCGCTAGCCAAGCGGAAAAATTTTACTACAGATTTGTGCACACATAAACGCACCCACACACTTACATACACACATACGTATGCATGTATGTACATATGTATGTACATGCATACAGTCAGAACTAACGGTAATGTGTTTTTATGTGTTTTAGAAAAAGAAAGCATATAAAAACTCTACGGAAATTTGCTAAACTAAAGAACTTTCTTAAAAACACACACATACACACACAGAGCAACACATGTTGAGGAAAAAATCAAGCCAAGTCAGCTACAGCCCAAAAGAAATGTTCTAAAAATGGTCGCTGCCCCCTTTCAATGTCCTCCGCCGACGTGCGCAGCATCCACGACGTGCGTAAAACGCACACACACACACAGACTCAGTAACACGGACTCACTTTGGCTAATGGCGGGTTTCTGCTGCTGCTGCTGTTGCTGCCACTTCTGCTGCTCCTACAGCCATTACTCCTGGGAATACATTTGTACATGCTCTGCTTGGCTGTATATACACACACACACACACACACATACACCTTAACATTCGTGGCACCGTGCATAAAATGTGTTTTTATACCGAAACACGCGCCATTTCATTTCCCTTAAATTGCTAATTGCCAGCACTTGTTTAAACTTAATTATTTGCCAAAAAATTTTACTTGAAATAAAAAAATTTCTCCCATTTGCTCTTAAGTGCTGTTGATTTTGCTAATACAACCGAAAGGAGAAAAAAAAAGACAATTATCAAAAGTACTCTTAGATTCAATTTCAAATATTACCCCGGAATTCGCGAACACGTTAGCATCAAGTTAGCGCGAGAGTAAAAAAGGAAACGAAATACTTCTTTGAGAGAGACAGACAGAGAGAGAGCTAGAAACCTGCTCGAGCACACGGCATGGACTGAAACTAAGTTGAGTGCCGCTGGCGCTGAAACAGGACATGAATATCCTTGAATCTTGCCGCAACAGTGACTTAACAGTGCCTGTTAACAGTGAGCTTAACCCAAAACAAAAAAGAAACAACAAACTTGGCCAATAGGTCAGTTACACTGCAGTAGTGTGTTGTGGCCAAAAACCGAGTGCCGCAGCGCTTTGTAAATTTCACTGTTAAAAATTCATATTCATTAACATACACTGAGCGAAATTCTCAATACCTCCCAAACTGTGGGCCACGAAAATAATTACCAATTCAAAATATTTTTCGACAAATCATTACTAACTACTAAAAACTAAGATACTAATATACTACACATTTACATTTCGGTTTAAAAAAATTAAAAATTTGTTAGATGAAACTCTCTGCAAATTGCTCGCATAATAATAAAAATTTCACTCACCTGTTTTTTAAACGGATGATGATTTCCTCTTAGCTTTTTGTGTACACTTCGAACTTCTCTTCTGTTTTTCACGATGTGTAGATTTAGTTGGAATGCGACAAAATTTAAAAAAGAAAATTGGCCTAATTAGATCAGAGAAAGCATATTTAAAACTAAATAATAAGATTGATATGGCTTACCTGTTTCAATATTTCTATTGGTTTCTATACAAAATTTCACTCATTAAACATTGGAAATTTAAAAGAATAATAATTTACTTTACTTAAATGTTCAACAACCACTTAGAAAAAAATGCGAACGACTAATCGAGACGAGGCCTCAGCAGCTACGCCGGCGCTCTCCTTCAACCATTCTCTCGCTGGCACCCACTCAGCAATGCTTCTTCCTGAAGCAAATGCTGTGAGCAACGTTGCAGCGAGCACGTACGCCGCCGCTCTCCCTTAGCCTCTCACGCTTGCGCTCACTTAGCGGTGCTTCTTCTTGAAGCACATACTGAGTCGATGCGAGCGAAAGAGTGGGTGAGTGCGAGAGGGTAATTGTTCAGTGCAATGCTGCTTCTTCTTCGTTGAGAGTCTGTATGCAGTGAGCAATTACCCTCTCACTCTCACCCTCTCACGCTTGCGCCCATTCAGCAGTGCTTCTTCTTGAAGCAGATACTGAGTCAACGCAAGCGAAAGAGTGGGTGAGTGCGAGAGGGGAAGTGCTCCCTGCAATGCTGCTTCTTCTTCATTGAGGGTCTGTAGGCAGAAGCACAAGCGGAGGTCAAATCAGTCGCTGTTGAGTCGTCGCCTCGATCGGTCGATCGTATATTTTTGCTTAGTTATTGTTAAACATAAAATTAAAGTGTATTAATATTTTTTCCTAACCTATTTTTTCATTAAATTTCAAATGTTTAAATAAAATAAAAGTATTTGTAGAATAAAAGTAAACCAGAAATATGGAAAAGGGTAAGCCATCTCAATCCAATGACTTCTCTCATATATTTTATATGATTTATTTATTCTTCTTTTTCAGATCTATTCGAATTGCAACAAAATCTACATACATCATGGGAAATAGGACAGAAGCTAGAAATGTATACAAATAGCTGAGAGAAAATCATCTATCGATAAAAGAACAGGTGACTACAAAATCGGACGCCTTTTTTAACGCCTTCCCTTGATAGCCTTAATCGGAGTAGTCTGCCCATGTTATTCCCATCGATAACCTTTAAAGATTTCTATAGTTGGGGCTCCTCGTTGAGAACGACTGGTTCGCCATCCAGTTTACGTATTGTAGGCAATCGTTTGATGCACTCGGCTCGCCAAGTTGGTTCATCTAGACCCTCGGACAAGGGATTGCCCACAACTACCAAATCCTCCAGAGATTCGATTTCGGCCAGACGATTGAATTCCGACCAATCTTTGATTAAATTGTTGCTTATGTAGAGAACCTTTAGACATTTCAGACCCGTAAGGCCTTTGATTTTTTCTATCAGATTGTAACTTAGCCACAGTTCCTGAAGAGTCTCAGCAACAGCTTCCTAAGACGAAACGGGGATACAAAATAAATTCGAAAAATGTTTCTATAATACCCACCAATCCGGAAATTTGTTTTATATAATTTCGCGATAAGGACAACACCCTAAGACACTTCATGCCGGAAAGACCAAAGATTTTCTCAATCATATTGGTGGACAAGCTGATCCTTCTGCAAAAAGTTAATCAAGGCCGGATTATCTTTTAATAGAAGAGTTGGATCCAACACTTACTCGCAGTTGACCAAAGTACCGAGTGTGGCATCCATCTTCTCGATAGGTGGCCATTGGAATTGCAAGTCAATGTCCTTCGCATTAACTGGATTTTCCTGTTCACGGTCTTCCCAACGTTTGAGGGCTTCCTTAATGGTGGTAGCTTTCGACATGATTGGATTACAACTTAAATCGAACTCGAAAAAACAACTGAAGCGTTGCCAAGGACAACATGCTGCCAAGGACAATGGTAAAATCCTATCGATATTTGGTTATTACATTTATCGGTATTTTAAAAAAAAATAATCCTATTAAGGAATTCAGGCCTTTTCATACAATCCGCCAACCTTTAACCCTCTAAAGTAGGCAATAAAACTTCAAACTGAATTTTTTTATAAATACAAAAAAGTTTGTATTTTAGTGATAAAATGGGATAGATACATTCGGAGTTGGTACAACTAAAAATATAGAAAGAATTCTTAACGACGATCGGTTTTGCCTGTGCCTCGTTTGCCAGAATACAAATGCTTGGGCATTTTGGTGCCAATGAAACGATCCGCTTCACCCTTGAGACCCATGCGAGTGACCTTCTTGGCAATGTCGCGTTTGGCCATATCGTGGGCCTTCTTACGTATCGCCACATTCTTGATACCCAGAGTATCGCGTGCCGGAGCCCGTTTAAGCGGTTGCCCAGTTTTCTTAACAATCGCCGAGGATTCCTTGTCGAGCAGAGGCTTCTTGAGTGTAGTCTTTGAACCGACTGCCACAACACCACGACGCAGATCCACCACAGATTTGTTGAAATTAGCTGTTTTGCTGCCAGACATATCCACACCGAGTCCCTCCATTGTGTCCACCAGTTTCGAAACTGAACGATCGCGCACCTTGGGCTGTTTGTGACGCGGAATGATGGGTTTGTTCTTTCTCGATGATAGACGTTTCTCATCGCGTAGTTCGAATCGTTTGCCGCGTATCTGCTTGGCCATCTCACGAATCTCCTTGAGAGTCTCATCCATCGACATATCGGGTACAGTGTAGACACCACTAGATTCACGTAGACCCTCTTCGCGTTCAAGTTCCTCCAGCTTCTCAAAGATATCGGCATCAATGTAATCGGCGATATTGCGTCCTTCCCAGAATTCTGGAATTACATCGTAGCGCTCTTCTTCGGGTATTTCTGTGTAGTTCTTCTTCAGATCGAGAGTGTAATCATCTCCCATTTCTTCCTCAATCTCCTTCTCGAGCTTGCGTTTACGCTCTGCCTTAGCAGCATTCTGTTCCAGGCGAGCCAAAGCCTGTTCAGGTATGCAAGGAGCTCGAAGTTTCTCGTCTCTGGGTGCCGGCATGGCCACATGGAGGCGATTCAAAATGTTGTCCACCTTCTTGGTGCGCATTTTTTGATCGACGCGGTAGGATAGCAAACGCTCACAGGCCTCGGTCTTGACTTCCATCACGCCGGATTCCTGGACAGTTGACATGAACATCACGGGAACGGACTTATCCTCTTGCAGTTTGGTAATGATTTCCTGTCGCTCTTTGGGTAGATCTTCAAGCGTTAGTATATCGATTTTATTGATGGCCAAAATCAGGGGTTTGTTGGTGAACAATGGCTTGATGCTCTCGAAAAGCTTCACTTGCTCCTCCAGCGAGTGGCCGCACTGTTCTGAAATGTCCATAAAGTACAGGACACAGGCTCTCAGATGGGCCAAAGCTGTAATGGCTTGCATCTCGATGACATTTCTTTCCTCCAGTGGGTGATCCAAAATGCCGGGTGTGTCGATTACCTGCCAACGCAGATATTTGTAATCTGTGTGTCCCACATACAGGGATTTTGTTGTGAAGGCATACGGCTGGACCTCGACATCAGCTCGTGTGATTTTATTGATAAACGAAGATTTGCCAACATTGGGGAAGCCGCAGATAATAATGGTGCGAGAATAGGGATCGATTGTTGGCAGACGGGATAAATGCTGACGCACTTGCTCCAGGTAAGTCAAATTTGAAGCCTGACGTTTCAATATGGTGGCCATGCGACCCAAAGCAGCCTTCTTCAGTTGCTTGCAGCGATACAAGGAATCGCCATACTTCAATAGACGCACATAGTCCTTGGCAACGCTATGGAATTACGGAGGAGAGACGGAATAAATAAAAGATTTATAACTTGCTCTCCAATAAACTCACTTGTCCACCAAATGCCTGGCTGTGTTTAGCTGACCTAAAGCCAATTTGTAATGGTCCTTGTCATACAAGACATTCATCAGATCCGCGTAGAATGGATGCACATCGTCCAATTTGGGAAAATCTTGTATAATCTGAGACAAACGATCGTGGAAATTCTGTTGTGTGTATTTCACTTTACGGGTGTAAAAGGCACGTATCCTAGAGATTTTATAACCCTTGTGGACAACTGTCGGCGTCTTGCGCTGGGTCTTTGACAGCATAATGTCAATAAAGTCCTAAAAGGGGAAGAGATGAGCATTATTTTTATTATTGATAAACACCTGTGCTGTGAGGTTAAGTCTTCGGTGTCTATCAGGTAGTCCGCTGGACCGCTACAAAACCATTGTGGTATTCTACTTACCTTTGCTGGCGGAACCACCATAATCTTTTTGAAATTGTACAAACTCATTTTTGCAGAAATTTATTTATTTTCCAAGCGAAATAAAAGGAAAATAAATGAAATGTGCAAAGCAATAACACCACGCGGTGCTAGAAGCGTTGCCAGAAAGAACTCTTGACAGTGTTGCCAGAAAGGAATAACACATAAGAATTCGAAAATTTCCTAAAGCGTTATAAAAAATGCCAGAAAAATCAAGAAAATACCAAGTTGGCAGGTTCGCGAGCATTTTGAACATCTCAAAGAAGGTCGTAAAAGAGGAGGTTGAGGGGAGATGAGTTTTGTTTGTTATTATTGTATCGGCCATTTCTCTACTATTGAATGTATGTAGTTAACGCGCTGGCAGTGGAAAGAAATTAAAAATTAAGTATATTAGATCTAGGCTAGAAATGGAAACGGGACACATTCTCAACAGAGAGCAATTGATTGAATTACTCGAAGGAACACCTTTTGGCTATATTAAGCCCACATTTCCCCCCTCACCGCAGCCGCCCGTTTATAACAAATTGGGAGTTCTTATAGACTTTGTGGAAATTGTAGAAGCGTCATCCAAACCCAGCAAACCTAACCACAACAACTATAGCACCAGCCAATCGTTTGTCTGCTCGGAATGTCGACGAATCTTACCCACCGCACATCTGTTGGATCTACATATTACGGAGCACCACGATTTATACTTTGCTGCTAGCGTGGAGCGGGGAGACAAGCCTATGTACTCCTGCTACCTGGAGGAATGTGCAATTAAATTCAGCACAATCAAGGAGCGAAAGGATCATTGCATTACTGAGCACAAGTTCCCGGCCAACTATAGATTTGATCAGGATAAAGGGAAAAAGAAGGAAAAGTCCACCACATCTGCGCTCTCAACTACCGCTTCCACCCTCTCTATGGATACATATGAGCCAGAAACAACGTGTCCGCCCATCAAAGCCTTTACTTTTGGTCACCAAAAACTGCGCGTTTTCAATTCACGCCCGGTCAAGAACCACGGAAAAGCTCTTGAAGATGTCCAAGATCTTAAGGAGGCCATAGATGATATCATGGATTAATCACTTAGTTTTATTTATCAAATCGAATGTTAATAGCATTGTATATAGAACGTAGACAATTGTAAGTTTATTGTTTATTGTTATCTGCTGCAGACCTTAGGAATCATTTCGTTTTGGGGCTGCTGCTTCTGAAACAGAATAAAACTCGTTGAATTTTGCCGGCAGAAAATGAAGATGCGAGACGACTTACTTGCCCGTATTGGCATTAATATAATGATAGGCCACCACCAAGAGGAAAAGGAATACGCCCAATACATTGGAGAAAATGGCTAATTGCACGTCCGTTATCATTTTGGTGTGGGAATACTTCTGAAATCAAGAAAATCATTTAAACAAACTGAGCCTAAGAAGTGACACGTCATGCAATGCATTCAATTTCAAACTACCGCTCAAACTTGAATTGATAACATCAAGTGAAACATGCCGATCACTTGTTAAACATATCTCAATACTTAAACAGCACTTAATACTATGTTTAATTTAATAATTTACCTTTTCTTGGTAGCGGAAAAACAAAATTTATTTATATTGCCGTTTAGTGTGACCGGAGTATAGCTGTACAACTATCGATATTGTTATCATCGATGGTTTTATCGAGCGCGGTTGTCGAAGCAAATCGTAAGTTTAGTGTTTCAGTTCCAAACTTCCCGCGCCGGCTGGACGTCATTTCAATTTCTTATTTTTTCTCACTTTGTTTATTTTTTCTTTCAATTCTGTTTGTTTAAAGAGGAGTCCGTAACGAAGCGTTTCAAATTACGCGATCTCAGCAATTTCATCTCAAGTGGGCTATGTTCATTTGTGATCACTGAAGGCTCAAAAATTTTTGAGATAAGCACATGTAACGGCACTGCAGCAGAGGTTTGATTCTTTTTGCGTCTCAATTTCCGTTTGATAAATTAACAACAGTTTCCCCCCTTCTCTTTTACAAGAAATTCGAATACCAGGCAGAGACTCAACACTGGGGAGCGAGCTACAGAACTCAGTTAAAATAAAAAAGTCGGAGGCTGCGGTGGTGCGCTAGGAACTAATCCAATGATTTCCTTGATATGTCATTTGCTCCGTGGTCCGGAGAATCAGCGACAAATAATAGCAGAACAATTGGATTTGGAAGATGCATTTCTTAATAGACAAGTGCTTAGGGAGGAGCTTGAAAATGCCAATACAAATGCAGCTACCGAAAATAGCGAACCGAATGAGGTTGAGGGCGAGAATGACGAATGGGGTGGTGTCATTGATGCTGGAAAGGATTGCTTAGCCCGCAAAGGTTACATTACCAGTATTGGCGAAGAATTTGGAATAATTGATTTCAAAATAAACTTCAATAAAAAGGTATGTGACTCCACATTTGATCAACTGCAACTGGGATGCAAGGTTCAATATATGACATATCAGACGGATGCAAGTTCCGATACCATTAATGTGGTGAAAGTGGAGAGACTACACGACGGCGACTGGGAAAATACGACGGATAAAAAGCTCCAAGAAGCCGTCGAATCTCTGAAATTCGAAAAACCCACATATTTTAAAACTCAAGTGCGCAATAGGCTCGGTGTGGTAACAAAGCGGTGTCAGTCCACCATCGAAGTGGACACCGATTGCGGTGTGCTGACAGTTGAGCTGGACAATATTGAGATGACGTTTTCGCCCAAAACCGGAGACAGCATTTTAATAGAATGCAAAGTGCAATTGGATGACAGCTATGTGGACAAACAGGGTGAACTTCTGCAGGTCTTGAAGATACTTCCCTCTCGCATGGACCTAATGGAGAGATGCATTGTGGAGAGTGTTCACTCTGAAGTGGTTGGACTATCCGACAATGCGTATGTGTTGCAAGAGGATATTCCGTCGAATGTAAAGCTACATTCGGATGATGTTGTCATTGTCGATTTAATCGAGTGTTCGTATTCAAATTGGACTCGTCGTGCCATTAAATTGAAGCCAGCGGAGAAGAATTTCGGTATCACAAATACGAAGGGTAATTACAACAATTCCAATAAATATGTCTCCTTCTCCGGACCTGAGTATGCCATTTTAACGGAACTCTGGCAGAAAAAAACTTTCACCATAAAGGCCCATAACAAACTGAATACAGTTCTGCAATTGCGTTCAATAAAAGTCCACAATGATGACGAATCGCCGCAATTCCGTCTCTTAGAGCCCCAAGGATCAGTGGCTATTCAGGCTGGGGAAGAGATTTCTTTGGTCTTCCAGGTGCATACCCAATACCATGGCGAAGTAAAGGAAATTTATACCGTAACCTTTGATAAAGGCGTAGTAAAGCGATCCTTTTTGATTGTAGTAGTCGAAACGGAGGAGAAGGCCAAAGCAGCCGAAAGACGTCTGACTGTAGCAGATTTTATGATAACAAGCGGGCGAACGGCGCATCAGCGTAATCGTGTGTATGCCAATCGAGTGTGGGACCGAAAAGTGGACATTGTGCCCGGAGAGTATATGATTCCAAAGCGCCGCTTTGTGGCCCTTCGTTTGGGCCGATTTGACGTGCCACAGAAGCTTCGTCGTCTGTATCTCACATTGGAGTCACGTGATGAGCGGTTCCAATCCATTTCGAAAGAATATCCCTTTCTCAAGGATAAGCTGACAGTTAAGAATTATGCCCAACGTTTCAGTTTGTTCTTGCACTTGGAGGAAATCGAATCTTTTATACAATTTCGAAATTATGATATGGAGCGAGCCCATTTCCAGCGTGACGGAGAGTTCCTTTCGCTACAAGTTGAGAATCTTGCCGAGCGTCGGCCCTCCCTGGTGGTGGGTGATGTTGTGCATGCCTTTACCATTTGGGACAATAACTTAAAAATGGACAAGTGCTTCGAGGGCATCATCAGTAAAGTTCTCTTTGATCGTGTGCTCCTTAAATTTAATTCTCACTTCCACGACAATTATGATAATGCGGATTATCGCTTGGAATTTCATTTCTCGCGTTTCCAATTGAGAAAACAACATTATGCCATATCGCGAGCAGTTTCCCAGTTCGGTGAGAAATTCCTATTTCCCTCGAAATTGTCGAAACGGCAGCATCCTCAATTGGATCTGGTAATGAATGATGATGATGAAATGTATTTCTTAGATACCAAACTGAATTGGTACAATAGCTCCTTGAATAGCATCCAGAAGCGTGCCGTATTCAATATTCTACGCGGCGAAGCTGACAATATGCCGTATATAATATTTGGTCCACCGGGAACAGGAAAGACAGTCACCGTGGTGGAGACAATTTTGCAGCTCTTAAACAATTTGCCCGGAGCCCGTCTCTTGGTGGGCACACCATCGAATAGTGCAGCCGATTTGATAACCCAGCGACTAATCGACAGTGAGGTTCTTAAGCCGGGCAGCTTCGTTCGTCTCGTGTCGCACAATGTCGTGGAAAAAGATCTAATACCACCGCAGCTGGCGAGCTATTGTGCCACAGTGGATATAGGCACTTCGGGCACTTGCAGCGACAACATGATAACCACCTCTTCCGGCCTGAAGATGCGCGCTCAAATGAATCACCTTGGTAGGCATCGGGTGACCATTAGCACTTGCATGACATTGGGTACCTTTTTGCAAGTGGGTTTTCCCCCGGGTCATTTCACCCATGTACTGATCGATGAGGCCAGCCAATGTACGGAATCAGAAGCATTTGTACCTATTATCCTGCTGTCCAAGCAACCCAATCAAGTCATCCTGGCCGGTGATCCCAATCAGCTGCAGTCCATTATTACCAGTCAATTGGCCAAAGATCATGGATTCAGTGTCTCGTTATTGGAGCGTGTCGTCCAATTTAATCCCTATAGCAAAGATTTGCTACGTTTTCCAGCTACCTCGGGCTATAATCCGTGTTTGCTGACCAAACTTCTATACAATTATCGGGCCCTGCCCTCTATAATGAGCGTCTATAGTCGACTCTTCTACGAAAATGAGCTAATCCCCATGATCTCCGACAAGGATTCGGAACAAGCACAACTCCTAACAAAGTTGCATCCCATCTTTGAGACAGACATGAAAATGCCCCCTGCTCATGGCTTGATTTTCTGCGGCGTTATCGGTGAGAATGTGCAGGAGCGTGATTCCCCTTCGTGGTGCAACCCTTTGGAGGCCCAGGAGATCTTCCTAACAACCCTTTCACTATATCGCAGCGATATTCATCCCGATCAGATTGGCATAATAACGCCGTATCAGAAGCAGGTGAAGACCATTCGGAATATGTTTGCCGGCGTCGAAGTGAGCATACCGAAAATTGGATCTGTCGAGGAGTTTCAAGGACAGGAACGTGACATTATCCTTATTTCTACAGTTCGCTCTACTGTATCCTTGCTGCCGCATGATTCCCGTCTATCTCTCGGTTTTGTGCGTTGCATTAAGCGCATGAATGTGGCCATATCCCGTGCCCGCTCCCTCATGGTTATTGTTGGCAATCCCCATTTGCTGGCCGTCGACGAATGCTGGCGTAGTCTGATCGTCTGCTGTGCCCAAAATAATGCCTACTTTGGTTGCGAAGTCCCGGATGCGATTTTGGCCAGTGTCAATGAGGAGGATGATTCTGAATATTCAAATGAATAATAATTTTGCGTGCCTTGAATACAATTTTTTTAATTAGTTGTTAAGTCAACCATTATTCCAAAGGTCTTTGAATGATGCCAAATTGAAGAACGAATTTACTTTCTTATATTTTTACTCATATACATATAGTATGCGCATATACTCTGACATTGAATTTCCTTATTTAAACGACAATTGTTTTTCATTTGAAAAAATAAAAATTCCATAATATATTATGTTTTGAAAGCATTTTCGAAATGTATATACCAATTGTTTTTAATTAAGTTTTGTTGCAATTTTTATTCATTTTCTAAATATTGCATTGAGTAATTACACTTAAAGGTAAATATATATATTTATATATATTATATAGGTATAAATTAATATATTTAGAATAATTTAAGCGTAATGATGATAGACAAAAACAATTACGCTAAAAACTAATTGTAATCTTTTGCAATTTTGTTTTCTTATATATGCCGGGATAAACTTTTTGTTTTTGTTTTGTTTTGTGTTGTTTTTTTTTTATATTTTACTTGTCGTGTTTTCATTTTGAAAACATGCATCGGTAACTATATTAAGAATGCACTTTTTCTACTTCTTTTATCCTTCTTTTTTTTTGTTTTTACTACTTTGCGATTGATTTTATAGATAGATGTATATTTTAGATATAATTTAAGAAAAGTTGACAACAGGAAAATATTTACCGAGCTTACGAATTTTCTTGATAGTGACAAAGCATTTAGAGCCCGTTACTTGTATTGCTTTGGTAAGGCTTCTATCGGCCAAAATTAATCGGTTCATTTGCTCAATTTCATTTAGCTGATAAATATCTTTTGGTGTTGTTGTTGTTGTTGCTCTACGTTCGTTGGTGTTATTGGTGTTGCTGTTGCATTTGTTGTTGTTATTCATTAAATATTGCTCATGTTGTAGCGTGGCTTTGGCTGCATTCAATGTATTAATAATTTGGTCCCCCCCATCATCATCTTCATCCTCTTCGTACTCCTCCTGGGTTTCAGCCAGTGAGAGTGTTTTAATATTTGTATTTAGATTGAATAGGGAATATCTTTGATCGATATGTAGGATGGTTGTTGCTGATAATGATGATGTGGTTGTTGTTGTTGTTGTTGCTGCAGTTGCTGACGAGGAACAAGCCTCTATTTCGGCCTCTGTTATGCGATCCAGGGATTGACTTTCTCTTATGCGCCGTCTCCTGGTCTGTTGATGATGGGTCTGCTGCTGCTGCTGCTGATGATGCTGATGATGATGATGATGATGATGATTACTTTGATGCTTTTCCTCATGGGAATGTTTGTCCAAATGATCCTTGTGCTGTTTACGTTGCTTTTGAGTATGAGATTTACGTGTTTCCTCTGATTTGTTGTGCTGCAAATAAGGACAGTTGACTATCAAGTAAACTTGTAATTATTTCCGATTCCTTTCTTACCTCCTTGCATTGTCCTTGAGTCTCTTTTTTGCCGCCTGAGCTGCTATTCGATATGAAATTGGCACCGGTGCCACTGCTATTCGATCCTGGCGGTGGATAAAGCTGATCCTGCGAATCACTAGAGTCATCATGCGAGTCACGGCGATGCATACGAAATCGTATGGGCGTATCACCCACAAATTTATTAATCTTCTTTTTATTCCGTTTCTGGGTATCGTCATCGGAGGCCTCCGAACTGCTACACGACGGTGTCCTAATCTTATTTAGTTTGCTTCGCCGATGTGTAAGGACTGGATTTTTACTGCTGCTGGGCAAGGGCTTTAGCTTGCCAATTTCTAATTCTTTGAGGCCACTTAATGTATCCTCATCGTCATCCTCGATTGATTTGTCCATTTTCTGGCCTAAATTTGGTTCCATGGGTATTAGAATCTTTGTGCGTGAATGTAGATGACGTGGACTACTTGGCACTTCGGCAGCTGGGGCGGGCTGGGACTGACTGACTTCAAAAACAGACCGATTAAGACGGCCATCGGAAATGGATTCACGACGGGAACTTGCCACTTTAAGCTCATTACCCAACCCGGAGCCCTCATTCGCTGACTCCTCCTCGTCCTCTTCGCGCACAATGCTGCATTTGCGACTCCTTTTGTCGGGTTTCGTGCTCTCCTGACACAACTGCGAGGCTGGGGTTACATTGATGCTAATGGGCGGCACTACGTGAACTTTAGAGCCCTCCGTGGGGCTGGGCTTCTCGGCCACAGGATGGAGCAGTCTAAAAAGAGCAAACAATTAGGTTTTTCGTCCACATAAAAATTCAATTCTCCCCAAATTACTTTTCTTTCTTGATTTGCTCTTCACGCCGACGTCTTAGACGTATTTCTGCCAGCAAAAAGTAAGTGGCCGTTATGTGATTGTACTTGTTCTTATCCAGAGCCCTAAATTAAGAATATTTAAAGTAAATTAAATGAAAACTGTACGTTTAAGTAAGATACTAACTGTAATATCTCTTCTTTGGACGCAATATTTCCATTGATCATTTTCTGTATGATAAAGGCATGATCTTCTTCGCTCAACTGCTGACGACTGACCAAAGGCAAAAAGCTTTCTGTACCACTTGACGACGACGACGAGGAGGAGGAGGTGGTGGCGGCGCCAGAGGCAGAGTTATCAAGTTCATCTATGGTTTTTAACCAATCCGAGGAGGCCAATTCCTCAACAGAGGCACGCTTCTTTGGATCTCGTACAAGCATGGAGGCAATCAATTGCCTACAAGCCTGACTAACATGTGAGGGCACTGTGTATTTGCAATCCATTATCATGGTCAAGGTCTCCGAATCGTTGGCCTTCTCGAATGGAGCTTGGCCGCAAACCAACATATACAAAATAACACCCAGGGACCAGATATCTGTAATATATATAAAAGTAATTTATAATTAAAAAATGATGATGATCAATGAAAACCAGTAAATATTTAATTTCGTGGACATAGGCTGCACTTACCGACAGCTGGGGCATCGTACGAATCCCCCAAGAGTATCTCCGGAGCGGAATATGCCAGACTACCGCAAAATGTTTCCAATTTTTGACCCGGTGAAAATTTATTACTAAAACCAAAATCGGTCAATTTGACCAGACCTAATTTCTCAAAGAACACTACATTCTCCGGCTTCAAGTCTCTGTAAAACACAAGCGGGCAAATAAATTTACGTAAGTCAAGGGGTTATCAGTGGGCGTGGACCTTTTGGGGCGGCTACTAACCTGTGCACAACATGCAATTGATGACAGTACGTGATGGCACGCAAAATTTGCCGGAAATATTTGCGAGCTAAATCCTCACTTAATCCAGACTCATGTCGCATTATATAATCGTACAGATCGCCACCATCACCCAGCTCCAAAACCAAATACAATTTTGTTTGTGTGTCAATTACCTCATAGAGTCTAACCACATTCGGATGCTGTACCAATTTCATGCAGCTAATAGATGGAACAATGGAACAAGGTCATTATCAAGATCGACATCATTGATAAATCAATGATCTTACCGCACTTCCTGAAACAAATGCGCCTTCGAGACCTCATCCAATTTTGTCTTATCGACCACTTTTACCGCCACCTTGGCCCCGGTGAAGACATGCCGGGCCAATTTCACTACAGCAAAATGGCCAGAGCCCAATGTCTCTTCCAGATCGTAGAGACCAGCTATTTTGCCATCACATCCACCGCCAATGGGTTGGGTTTCGAGCGTCATAATGCCAGCAACAAATTCTTCCACTTCCGCTTTGCTTTGCTGCAAATTTTCGGTTTAAGCTAAAACGAAATCAATGAAATGAATGTTTAATATGTGAAAGAACTCTATTTTGAGTGGAAAGAATGTGTAATTTGTTCTGGTTACACAAGGGGGGAAGGGCCATTGGTTGACGCTAGTCCGATTGTAATTTTTTTTTGGTAGTTTTCTTCTCCATTATTTTTTAATTTTCTATTCTTTTTTGGCTATTTACCTCCAATTCGCTTCCTTGCTAAGAACTATAATAATCTCGACATTTCGCTATCGATGGAATCGAAACAGCTTGGACGTTTCACTTGTCAAATCAACGTGAATTATTTTAAATTTAATGCAACGAAATGTTATCACACACGGAAAAATGCTCGCTTTAAACTTTTTGTATACACATTTTCGAATCAGTATGACCGTAGGAGGTTATGTTAAAAATGCGCAATGTGGTCAGACCGCGAACTGGTTCAGAGCGCTTCCATTCAAAAATGAACTCTTCAATAACTGAACACTAAAGTAATTAGCTAGAATCAGGAATATTTTTAGATATGTTTGAAATAATGCATTTATAATGCAAAACTACCTATTAAATATTCCAACTTAAGCGCCAAGTGCATTTTCATCCAATTGGGAATGAAACTTAACCACTTGGAACTGGTGCTGGTTCCGCGCAATTGGTTTGGCATTTTCGCGACTACGGTCTGCAGTCACATTGTAGTCCACCCATCGAAATTCTCAATAAAAATCAAAATAATCAAAGAAAACATTAAAAAATAAAACGTCAAACGCTTTAAATAATGAATGTGAGCTTCAGTCCACCATGCCCACACTCAGAGACTAACCACAAGGCAGTGGATAAGGAACAACGGGTAACAATGAGCTGGCCAATCGCTGCCTACTGCCTTACAATTTACATGACTTTCGATTTTTTTATTCGCTTTCAGCCAGCTGAGACCTCCGATTCGGACTACGATTTGGAGCGCGACGATAATATGTTGAGATGTCACGACAAGCTCTTCAGTTGCTCGCTGAATTCGCTGGCCAAGCGGGATGACTGCCTCGAGGATGATGCCACTGGCTCTGGGACTGGATTAGTGGGACTGCAGAATTTGGCCAACACTTGCTACATGAACTCAGCCTTGCAGGCTTTAAGCAATCTAAATCCCATGACGCACTACTTTATTAATTGCGGCGATTTAGTAGAGCACATAGCCGATCAGAGTTCGAGTCGCTGCAAGCCAGTGGGTTTGGCAAAAAGCTATCAAAGACTTATGCAGGACATATGGCTAAACGTGGATGATCCCAAAGGTAGGAACTAATTGTTAGGCGAACAATTGAGTTAAAGCTGTGTGCCTTGCAGAATTTATTGCTCCCAGGGGTATACTCTATGGCATACGTTCGGTGCATCCCATGTTTCGGGGCTATCAGCAGCATGACACGCAGGAGTTTTTGCGTTGCTTTATGGATCAGTTGCACGAGGAGCTTACGGAGCAGGTTCAACAACATCAAATCAAAATGGAGGAGAAGCCGGATGAAAATGAGGAGGAAGGTGACCACATATCCCCCACCCTCCACACTCCCACTGCCTCTGAAAGCGAGTATGATACTTGTGAGAGCAGCATGTCAGAAACATCGGGCGAGGTGCTCATGAAAACCGAATACTTTATGGCTCCCAAAGGACGCAGTCATACGAATTCCACTAGCCAACCAATGCCCCCAGCACCATCGCCAGCAGTGGAGTCGGCCCGTTCCATCATTAGTGACGTGTTCGATGGCAAGTTACTGTCGTCGGTGCAGTGTTTAACCTGTGATCGCATCTCCACGCGAGAGGAAACATTCCAGGATCTTTCCTTGCCCATACCCACTAGGGATTTCCTTAATGTATTGCATCAGACGCACAGTCTTAGTGTCCAGAGCTTAAATGCAACCGATGCCAATGAGGGTTGGATATCCTGGATGTGGGGTCTGTTGCGATCTTGGCTATATGGGCCCTCGGTGACTCTGTACGATTGCATGGCAAGTTTCTTTAGTGCCGATGAGCTCAAGGGAGACAATATGTACAGCTGCGAGAAATGCAACAAATTGCGTACTGGCATTAAATACTCCCGTGTGCTTAATCTTCCCGAAGTTTTGTGTATACACTTGAAACGCTTTCGACATGATTTGTCCTACAGCTCAAAGATATCTTCTCATGTCTATTTTCCCCTTGAGGGCTTCGATATGCATCCCTATGTCGACAAAAATTGCCAAAGTCAGGTCTATTCGTATAATCTATCTTCGGTGATTTGTCACCACGGCACTGTGGGTGGTGGCCATTATACTTGCTATGCTCGTAATTCGCTCAACGGGCGTTGGTATGAGTTCGATGATCAGTTCGTCACCGAGGTGACCCCCGACGTTGTCCAAAATTGCCAGGCTTACGTTTTATTCTATCAAAAGCATAACCCCCAAATGAAACTGGTGCGAGAGGGGGCACTGAATTTGTCCACCATGTATCCCTTATGCCATTCTGATATCCAATTCTATGTCACTCGCGAGTGGCTAACTAGATTGGCCACTTTTTCCGAGCCAGGACCCATTAATAACCGAGAGATCCTATGCCCTCATGGTGGTATCCTACATTCCAAAGCCGATTTAATAAGTCAGATTGCAGTGCCGATTTCCCAGCCGTTATGGGATTACCTTTTTAAAATTTTTGGTGGCGGTCCAGCTGTGAATATACTATTCCAGTGCGAGGCATGCAAAAGAGTAGCCGAATGTTTGGCCAGGCGCCAACAGTATGAGCTGAACGAGTTTACCAAATACAATGGACTGCAAAGTGAATTGCATTTGGATTCATCTGCCATTTATGCTATTGCCATGCCTTGGCTGCGTTCGTGGCAGCAATTTTCGCGTGGTAAAACCGAAAAAGAGCCGGGACCCATTACAAACGAGGCGATCGCCAATCCCAGCGAAAGCACCTCCTCCACCATCAGCTGTGTGCGATTGGGAGCAGACTATGCTCAATTGAATGCCAGATTGTGGCATTTTCTGCATGGCATCTACGGAGGAGGTCCTGAGATAATGCTACGACGAGCATTATCCGATGACGATGACGCCGAAGAAATTGAGATAATCGATCAAGATGACGCTGACGAGGAACCCGACGCGGAAGCTGAGGTCGAAGATGAAGAACTTAATAACGCTATCAATCATTCGGACACCGAAAGCACTGTGGGACGACACTTTAGCCCAAGTACCAGTCCGAGTCCAGTTGAGCTGGCAGCCACTAGTCCATTGAAAACCAAACGCAACAGATCCCATCTAAAGGTCTCGGCATTACGTTTGAATATGCGCAAACGAGGACGACGGAATCGGAATGCCTTTAAGCAGCACGCCGAATTGTATGGTGCCGAAGGTGAGTAGACAATCTCCTTCCATTTGTCTATCTCTAATTTATGACTCTTCTGTGTTACAGGAAACTATCATGCTCATGACCCACCGCTGCCGCCTGATGGCTCTGTTGCGGCTGTTGAGCAGCGCGTTGCATTTGAGTATTCCATAAACAGACCATTCCAAAAGGACAATTTCCAAGTCAACGGACGCCGTGATAAGACTTCCCGTGACAAGAATCGCAGTGTTAGCGTCACAACCAACCATAACAACAACAAAGAGAATGTCACCTTGCAGAAGTTCGTCACATTACGCGAATCGAATGGGGTCAATGACGAGACTGATATTTGATCGAAAGCAAAAAATCACAAGCGGATCAGGCCAAAATCAAAGAAAAAATTTAAATGCCAGTAAAACGAGAGAAAATAGAAAAGGGCGGGTTAATCATAACTCAGTTTTTTTTTTTTTTTTGTTCTTTTATTGGGGTGGAGGCTATCAATCAATATATACATAACTATAGAGACAAATTGTGTATAAACGAGAAATGAAAGAAGAAAAAGAAAACTAAAAAACTGTAAACTGTATTTATATATATATATAGAAATTACTATAATTGTATGTTAACGGCTAAAGCGCATCTACACCAAACTTAGCAAGTTCCAATATAGATATATATATATATATCTATAGCTGTCACAATATAAAAGGAACACAACTGTACATAATGTAGGAATTTTAGAATGATAAAACAAAACAAATGTATGTAAATTAGATGGAAAGAAAAACAATAATTTTAATGTGAAGCTGGAAAAGGCACACGAAATAACCATGATGCCAATTACAGGATATGTTCTGGTTACTGGTGTGATTAAAACGGAAACGGAAAAGCAATTACACTATTAAAACGTCTTTTTTTTACTATTACAGCCATACTATTTATTATACAACGACAGCCTTTTTTATAAAAACTTTCGATGCTCTTAAGATAAACTGTCTCAAATTTTGCGAATTAGTGAAATTTTAAACATTTTCAAAAATATGTCTTCTCTTTTCTTTAACGAATTTAAGTTTTATTTCTTAATTTGTTAAAATTGCTCATTTCTGTCGCAAACTCTTGAGAATGATCCAACTAGCTTTCGAATATTTAGGCTTTAATGTATTAAACGTGGCGAATTAGTGAAATTTTAAATATTTAAACAAAAATGTCGCAATTTTTCTTTTAAGAAATCAAGTTTTATTTCAAAATTGCTTACTGTTGCAAATTTTCTAAAACAAACAACGATGAGCATGTTGTCTTAAAAGCTATTTTAAGGACAACCAAGTTATTTATTGGAGTTCAACTACCTTTTAAGTCGTAGGTAAATTGGTCAAGTTGGAAACTTTTACTAGAATAAATCGGGAATCGGCAAGGGTTAATTTTGACAATTTTACATGACATTTAAAGCTCATCAAGTTAGCAACAAAATTCAAATTAAGTTGAACCTTATATAGAAAAAGAAAATGAATGAAATTTTTCACAATTATGGTTGAATTTTCATTACAAAAGTCGTTAAGGAATGGTTTTTTATTTCAATTGTTTATGTTTAATTGAAAAAACTTTATTTTTTTCGGTCCTTTAAATTTTGTTAGTTATTCAATTTTTCCATTGGAAAAACTCTCTTAACCTTTGGGATATTTTCATTCGTATTCGCCGCATTGGTCCACACTAATGTCGGAGGAGGGGAGGAGGGGGGGATCTATTTATAGATGCATCGCCCTACATGCTCAGCATCAGACGTTGCTT
Source organism: Drosophila nebulosa (assembly GCA_024703675.1). NCBI lineage: Eukaryota > Metazoa > Arthropoda > Insecta > Diptera > Drosophilidae > Drosophila > Drosophila nebulosa. Next base: position 4,819,358 of record CM045725.1, on the reverse strand, counting down.
TACTCAGATTCACCGAAGCAAGAAGCATAGAGGAAGTGTAATTTTCATCATTTGTGTTGCTGTTTTCCATCATCCAATAATGAACTCCTGTCAGGTGTGCGCGGAGCCAACGAAAAACCATTGCTCCAATTGCAATCAGGTTTCCTATTGCAGTGTCCAACATCAGAAGCAGGACTGGAAGTCACATAAGCCCAATTGCCATCCGTACAAAGTAAAAGAAAAAGAAACCATCAAATGAATTTTCCAATTAGTTGTTGATCTAACCTCAAAGTGTGTTTCTGCAGATAGCCCACAATGAGCTATTGGGTCGTCATTTGGTGGCCACTCGGAATATAAAACCCTACGAGATAATACTAAAGGAGGCACCACTGGTGCGGGGTCCGGCCCAGATATCGGCGCCAGTTTGTATGGGCTGCTTGAATAGCATTGAGCCCGAAGATCATATAGAATGTGAGCATTGCGGTTGGCCCTTGTGTGGGCCGGAGTGCAAATCTCTCGATGAGCATCGGGCGGAATGCAAACTTACCAAGGATCGTGGGCAAAAGGTGAATGTGCAGGAGTTCCAGGGCCCACATCCCCTCTACACCTGCGTGAGCACCGTGAGATGTTTGCTGCTGGGTGAAACAAATGCAGCCAATGCCAAGAAATTCAGTGATCTGGAGTCTCTGGAGTCAACGAGACGCGGCTCTAGCCAATGGAAAGCGGATTTGACCAGCATAGGACAATTTATACCCAAGTATTTCAGATATTTCCCCTTAAAAGAGCTTTAATATATGGAAACGCTTCTTGCAGATTCTTCAAGACCCAAAAATTCAGCGAGGAGGAAATCATGCGCACTGTGGGTGCCCTTCAAATCAATGGCCACGAAGTACCCACCTCGGATCCACCGCATGTGGCTGTCTTCTATGTGGCCTCGTTCACCGAGAACTCTTGCCTGCCCAATCTGGCCAAGAGTTTCAATAAGCATGGCCACTGCATCCTCTGGGCTCCACGGGCCATCAAGAAGAACTCCCATCTAAGTATTTGCTACTCGGACGCCATTTGGGGTACAGCGGATCGTCAGCGGCATTTGATGCAAACTAAACTCTTCAAATGTGGCTGCCCTCGTTGCACCGATCCCACCGAATTGGGCACCAACTACAGTGCCATCAAATGCGAAGATCGCAAATGCTCGGGTCTAATGCTGCCCACCAAAGCAGACGACTGGCACGGTGGCTGGCAGTGCAGAGAGTGCCACAAACAAGTGGCCAAGCATTATGTGGAGGGTATACTCGAACGCGCTGGCCAAGACATACAGAGCATGGAGAAGACAGTCGATAATGGTTTCAAGTGAGTAATACGCAGACGAAATTCAAGTTCTTACTCACCCACTTATGTTCATGGTAATCTTTCGTAGATATCTTAAGCACTATGAACGCTGGCTGCCGCCACAACATTTTCACATGAGCGAGGTGAAGATATTGCTGGTTCAAATTATTGCCAAAGATCAGCAGGAATTGATGGTGGTGTCCGATGATAGGCTGCAGTCAAAGTTGAAGTTTGCCCGCGAGCTAGTCCAACTATATGAGACTATAACGCCCTGTAAGATAATGAATAGTTTAGATCGTTGCGGATCATATGGAATGGGCAATTGGTACATAATGGTAAAGTAAGATTAAAAGTCTCTTTTTATCTATATAGAGGTTCCATATGATCTGCAACGAAATGATGACGGAATGGCAAAAAAAATCGGCCAATGGCACTTGTGCTCATTTATTGCGTATACGCCATGTTATCTATATAACTTTTCTATTGATTTGTTTATATCTCTCTCCCACACACACACACACACACACACACACACACACACACACTTGTAGGTGAGGTACGCACTTTGGGAACTCTTTGCTTTGAGCTTCATTCGGCAATTGCCGAAAATACTCGTCGCATTGCCCTGGAGACCAGCCTATCACCGGCCGAAATGCTAGACGAATCTCTGTTGTATGTGGATAAATGCGTCAATTATTTGCAATATGAATCGGATATCTTTGTGGAGGGACACATCTTGAAGCAGGCAAAGATCAATCGTGATGCACTGCGCATGGTCATGAGAATTTGTTAAACCTAATACAAATTCTACACTAATTATCGTGTTCTACTTGAGTGCCAAAGGCCCATATCAGTTTAACTGGTGATAAAGCAGCTGTCTGGTTGTAGACAAAATATTAGCAAACTCATCAGGATGGGGCTTACGTATATGTCAATATCAAAATAAATATTCAATACTAAATGTCAATGTATTTTATTTCTATTTTTTTTTTTTTTCGTTTTATGTTTTTATTATCAACCCCACGCGCAAAATTTGCTCAGTCATTTTACATTCTCAGGCAAATACTCAATTCTAATGTTATAATCTTGTACGAATAAATATGTATATATGCACTCAGATATAGTTAATCATCAGTTCAATAGGTAGTCACGCTTTTTGCCATAACTTTGGCCATAGCATGGGATCGACACTCGGACAATTTACTTTGATTGATAAGGACAAGTATGTCTGTTGGGAGAGAGCTTAACCTTCTTCGCTCTTTCTTGCGCTCTCTCCCTTACCAGCACTCTTCCCCTCTTTCTCTCTTTCCCTCTCTTAATAATATCGGCTGATGACATGCATAACAAAATTTGCTAAATTGTGAAATTTTACCCACTACTGTCATAAATCGACTGTAATTACTTTACTACACTAAAGATTATTTCGCCAAACATTAGCAGTAACAATTTCTGATCAATTAAATGCGAAAACAAAACTTATTTAAATAATAATAACTTAACATTTGATTTTTGTATTTGAATCTATTTTCCCTTGAGTTGGTTCCTTCAGGCAAAAGCCAAGTAAATCGAAATTCAAAATTTTGTAGCTAAAAATCGGAAAAATGTCATTTAAAATTTTGTAATATGTATTCCTAATAAAAAAAAAAATTTAATTTAACACAACATTGAAATTTAACCTTCAATTTGCTAAATGAATTTTTTTCAAATTTCGGAACAAGCAACTCAAAATTCAGAAAACGAAATAGAAAGTTAGAAATTATCGCATTACAAATATTTCCAGTCGTAGTTTAATAAGAAAAAGATTTATATTTATTTTTGTATTTGGCTTCTGCTATGAAAATAAGGTAAAACATTTCTCTATTCACTTCCTAATCGGGCATGTACTTAAAGGACATTCATCATTAATAATTAATTCACATCCAGTTCGGGTATAAATTTGAAGGACAATTTTCATTAATTTCATTAAGAAGATGTTTGCCGATTTTTGCGGAGTTTGAAAAATTTGTAAAGCATACTTGAATTTTAAATAAGGGAGATTTAGAGGCTAGAGTATTAATTTCAAAGATCTCCATCATTTTTATTTCTATAGTTTTTGAATTTTTACAGATTTTTATTTAGTTTATTGATTTTTATTTAGTTTATCGATTAACACACGAGACTGTGCTTCGCGGTTCCAAAGTTACAATTTTTTTTTGAAGTTTACAATAGACAACACTTGAAAATGGTATTTCCATTTGCTTACAATGGCACGTTCTGCTACCAAATGAGTATTTCATCAGTCTCTTATTATATTTAAACACAATCGAGCACATTAGAATGGACTTACACTGGAATTTCTTTGATCAATCAAATACCTCCGAATTCGATAAATGTTAACGAATAATTCGGCCATTTGGCATATAGACGATTAAACAATTTAAATGATTTGTTATATGAAAATAATGTCCGCTCCTTTTTGACGTTTCTATTTTATTTTAATGGCAGAACTCTTTCGAATTGACCTTCTCTTTGACTCAGCATTACTCTTAATTTTCCCTTATATTCACCAATAATAAATTGATAAAATAAAAAATTGCGGTCTTGCTCAGATATGGACTACTAGTCAATGTGTAGGTATTATCAGTTATTTTAGTGTTTTTGATAACACGCACACAGGCACCAAGGCTCGTATTCAAATATAAAGGCCTAAGGAATTTGGCAAATGCTATTAGTCTTCTATAAACTGTACTACTGATCGGTTCGCGTGTACTAAACAATATACCACTAGATTGTTCCAAGTTTTATTTTCGTATTCGAGACACAATGACGGCCGCTTCGAACGGTAACATCGTCAAGGACGATGAGGGACCACCGTCCCATTACAAAACCAATATAACATTGGGTGACTCCTTCGCTGGCAATGGCAAGGACAAAAAGAGCTTGTGAGTTTCAAAATATTAAATGCAAAAGATTTATCCCAAAGAAAATCTTAGATAAAAATTGTGACAAAATTTACCAAATCATGATGAAGTTGAAGGTTTTAAAAAATTTACCAAAACTTAAGTGGCACTAAAATGATTTTACTTCAAAAGAAAATGGATAATGAAGCAAAGAACTCATTTAAATATTTAGTGATTGATTTATGTCAGATTAAAAACAGTTTCTTATTTCACAAGAAAGTTTTTTAAACAAATTTCAAAAAATCATTAATTTAGATAATTGAAGTGATTCATTTTTGATTGATGTCAAGAAAGTATTACCAAATCATGGTGAAGTTGGCGAATTTTAAAAGATTAACAATAATTCAAGTAAAGTTCGAAATGTATGTACCCTGTGAAAATGGAATTAATAGTGAAAACTTTTAAAATTGTTTAATAATTATTAATTAAAGTAATTAAAGTGATTTGAAAATGAAAACAATAGATTCTTATTCTAGAGAATTTGAATTAATTTTGTTTTACCATTTTTCTTACATTTTTTTAAATCTACAAAGTCACGATGAAATGGACGAAAATAAAAAACTTTTAAGAATCGATTATCCTTATTTGAGTTAAAAAATGAAGTAATTAAGTGCATTATTTGTTGAGCGCGTTAAACAATAAATCACTTTAAAATAAAGAGTTTTAAAAATTTAAGACCCTTTCAAAAGATTATAAAATTAATGGGCACTTGGAATATGGTAATTATTTTTTGATTACATATCAAAATTGATAAGAAATAAATCAATTTTAGTCTGCAGCACGTGACATTTTGAATTGGGATCGTGGTATGCGAACTCTCCGGTGTACCTTTATGGGCCTTGTAAAAAAATTCATACCCACCATGACATTGCTTTTATACGTTTATCATTTGCGTATTTTTTTTTTGTGGTTGCCATTTCGACAATTATTTACCAACAATCGATGGGCAATAAATTTAAGAGAACCATAGGCAACTGATACGATGGTCGTCGTAAGGGGTTTGTGGATAAGGGAATTCTTTTTTAAATTTGAATAACGGTTTACACCAGGGGGTGACCATTTGGGAGTGAGCGAAAGGATTTCCTCCTGAAACGAGTGCGGTCACACTTACAGGAATTTGTGTAACGAATTCTTGAATTAAAATTTTTTTTGATAGAAAAGTTTTGAAATTTGCAATTAAATTCGTGTTCTGAATGGTTTGTGATAATATTCGTTTTTTTTATTTATGAATCACAAGGCATAACAGAAACAAAGAAATAGCATTGGTTTATTTGTGGCTTTTGTTATATGTATGTAAAAGATTAAATAATGGAAACAGAAGTGTGCGTCGGCGTGTGCGTGTCGGTGTGTTAGATATTTTTTGACGATCGACTACGACTCCGACGCAATCGTTTGTTGGCCACTACTACTATGCTGATTAGACTCCAAGAGCCATCGAGAGGCGGTATGCATGGTGTGTTTGGGTCTGGTTGAGTTGAGGGCTTTGACGCAGCCTTGACTTGTGTCATAGATAAAGCAAAATTGCTGCTCGGGAAATTGTCGCCAATTTATGAATTGATTATGATTACATTGCCTTCTCAACGTGGTTTATTGCAGCGAACCGAATAAAACGAAAAAGAAATCGAAGCATGACACTTCAGAAGACAACGATGAGGATGCCGATGGCAAGCCCAAGGAAGAACTTCATCCTGTGGGTTTCTTTTCCATGTTTCGCTATGCCACAAATAAGGATCGCGGATTGTACGCGATTGGTTTATTGTGTGCCGTAGCTACGGGTCTTACCACTCCTGCCAACAGTTGGATTTTTGGTAATTTGGCCAATGTAAGTTCAAATCTCAAAATATTGTTCCAGTCCTATTAATTTTCTTTCATTTTGCAAACAGAGCATGATTGATTTTGGTGGCGCCGTTCAGGGAACTAAATATACACGTGACGATGCCATGTCCGAGGCTCTGTTGGATGCAGTTACCGAATTCTCTCTTCAGAATACTTATATAGGCATCGTGATGTTGGTCTGCTCCTACATATCGGTCACTGCCTTTAACTATGCCGCCCACTCCCAGATCCTGAGCATACGCTCGAAATTCTTTCGCTCAATTCTGCACCAGGACATGAGCTGGTATGACTTTAATCAGAGCGGTGAAGTGGCCAGTCGCATGAATGAGTGAGTAGAATCCTAAGGATTTCCCCCAAAAAATCGCTCTACTGACATCTTGACATCTTTATAGGGATCTCTCTAAAATGGAGGATGGCCTGGCTGAGAAAGTTGTGATGTTTGTGCATTATATGGTATCATTTGTGGGTGCTCTGGTGTTGGCGTTTATTAAGGGCTGGCAGCTATCGTTAGTGTGTCTGACCAGTTTGCCAGTGACCTTCATTGCCATGGGCTTGGTGGCAGTGGCCACATCGAGACTGGCCAAACAAGAGGTTGGCATGTATGCTGGAGCAGCTATTGTGGCAGAGGAAGCTCTTTCCGGTGTGCGGACTGTAAAGGCTTTTGAGGGCGAGGAGAAGGAAATTGCGGCCTACAAAGAGCGCGTCGTTGGGGCCAAGGAATTGAACATCAAGCGCAATATGTTCTCCGGCATGGGCTTCGGTCTGCTGTGGTTCTTTATCTACGCCTCTTATGCTCTGGCCTTCTGGTATGGCGTGGGATTAGTGTTGAAGGGCTACAAGGATCCATATTATGAAAACTATGATCCCGGCACTATGATTACCGTATTCTTTTCGGTTATGATGGGCTCCATGAATATAGGCATGGCTGCTCCGTATATTGAGGCGTTTGGCATTGCAAAAGGAGCCTGTGCCAAGGTCTTTCAAATCATTGAACAGATTCCCATTATCAATCCCATTGAACCACAGGGTAAGAAACTTAACGAGCCCCTTACCGACATTGAGTTCCGCAATGTGGAATTCCATTATCCAACGCGCAAGAAGATCCAGATTCTGAACGGGCTTAATCTAAAGATTCATCGTGGCGATACGGTGGCCCTGGTGGGTCCTTCCGGTTGCGGCAAATCTACCTGTATTCAATTACTTCAGCGCTTCTACGACCCGGATGGCGGCGAACTTTTGTTCAATGGCAACAACTTGAAGGACTTGAACATCAATTGGCTGCGGGATCGCATTGGTGTAGTGGGTCAAGAGCCGGTGCTTTTCGGTCAGTCCATCTATGAGAATATACGCTACGGACGCGAGGATGCCACCACGGAGGAGATACACGCCGCTGCAGCGGCAGCCAATGCTGCAATTTTCATTAAGAAACTTCCCAAAGGCTACGATACTCTAGTGGGTGAACGCGGAGCCCAGCTGTCTGGTGGACAGAAGCAACGTATCGCTATTGCCCGAGCTCTGGTACGTGATCCCGAAATCTTGCTCCTGGACGAAGCCACCTCTGCCTTGGACACGGCCAGCGAGGCCAAGGTACAAGCTGCTCTGGAGAAGGCCAGTGCTGGACGTACCACCATCATTGTGGCCCATCGTTTGTCCACAGTGAGGAGGGCCGATAAGATTGTGGTCATTAACAAGGGCGAGGTGGTTGAGAGTGGAACCCATCAGGAGCTTATGATGATTAAGAACCACTACTTTAATCTGGTCACCACCCAGCTGGGTGAGGATGATGGCACTGTACTTAGTCCTTCTGGCGATATTTACAAGAATTTCGACATCAAGGATGAGGATGAGGAGGAAATCAAGATCTTGGAGGAGGAGGAGGAGGAGGTGGAGGAGAAAGTGACTGCTAAAGATAAGAAAAAAAAGAAAAAGAAGGAAAAGGATCCTAATGCCGTGGCACCCATGACCGGTGTAATGAAGATGAACTCTCCGGAATGGCCGCAAATCACCATTGGCTGCATTTCCTCGGTCATAATGGGCTGTGCCATGCCCATTTTCGCTGTTCTCTTTGGCAGCATCTTGCAAGTCCTTGCCGTAAAGGACAACGACGAATATGTGCGAGAGAATTCGAACCAGTACAGTCTTTACTTCCTCATCGCTGGCATTGTGGTCGGCTTGGCCACATTCTTGCAGATCTTCTTCTTTGGCATTGCCGGCGAACGTCTAACGGAGCGTATTCGAGGATTACTATTCCAGACTATGCTGAGGCAGGAAGTGGCCTGGTTCGATGATCGGGCCAATGGAACGGGTAGTCTGTGCGCACGTCTATCTGGCGATGCGGCTGCTGTTCAGGGTGTAAGTTAAATTCGATCTTAGCTAAGTCGTTGTCAAATTTCTACAAATTCCTTTTAATTCTTTAGGCCACTGGTCAGCGCATAGGCACAATTATCCAGTCCATTTCCACGCTTCTGCTGGGCATTGCTTTGGCCATGTACTACGAATGGAGTTTGGGTCTTTTGGCATTGGCTTTCACGCCATTCATTCTGATTGCCTTCTATCTGCAAAGGACAATTATGGCCCAGGAAAATATGGGCACCGCCAAGACCATGGAGAACTGCACTAAATTGGCCGTAGAAGTGGTATCCAATATACGCACAGTCGTCTCGTTGGGCAGGGAGGAAATGTTCCATTCAAACTATATGAATATGCTCTATCCGGCTGTGGCAAAGGCCAAGAAAAATACCCACTACCGAGGTCTGGTCTACGGTTTGGCTCGTTCCATGATGTTCTTCGCCTATGCCGCCTGCATGTACTACGGAGGCTGGTGTGTGGTCAATCGTGGCACCGAATTCGGAGATGTCTTCAAGTGAGTACACTTCCCCCGCTTTAGAGAGACAACAACTAATCTCTTGTTTCTATTTGTCTAGGGTCTCGCAAGCTTTGATTATGGGCACAGCTTCAATAGCCAATGCCTTGGCTTTCGCCCCCAATATGCAGAAGGGTATCAGTGCGGCAAAGACTATATTGACTTTCCTTAAGCGTCAGCCCATGATCACAGATAAACCTGGAGTCTCTCAACTTCCCTGGCATTCGGAGGGCAACGTAAAATACGATCGAGTCGAATTCACGTATCCCACTCGCAAGGAAATGCAGGTTCTCAAGGGTATTGTGCTGCCGGTGATGACCGGCCAAAAGGTGGCTCTGGTGGGTCCATCTGGTTGTGGCAAATCCACATGCATCCAGCTTGTTCAGCGCTTCTATGATGTCGATGAAGGTGCTGTTCTGATCGATCAACACGATGTCCGCGATGTTTCCCTTAGGAATCTTCGCAATCAGCTGGGCATAGTTTCACAGGAGCCCATTCTGTTTGATCGCACCATCAGAGAGAACATTGCCTATGGCGATAACTCGAGGACAGTAACCGAACAGGAGATTATAGCTGCTTGCGTTAAGTCCAATATTCATCAGTTCATCACAGCTCTGCCATTGGGCTACGATACACGCATGGGAGAGAAGGGTGCCCAGCTATCCGGTGGCCAGAAGCAACGTATTGCCATAGCTCGTGCCCTTATACGTAATCCAAAAATTCTGTTGCTCGATGAGGCCACCTCTGCCCTGGACGCAGAAAGTGAGAAGGTGTGTAACATGGAATATCTTAAAAAAAATTCAATAGATTTTACTTCTCCCTCGACTTATTTCCCATTGTAGATCGTCCAAGATGCTCTTGATGCTGCTGCTGAAGGACGCACCACCATTAGTATAGCCCACAGATTGTCCACCATCATCGATTCCGATATCATCTACGTATTCGAGAACGGTGTCGTCTGTGAAAGCGGCACCCACCACGAACTTCTTAAGAACCGGGGTCTTTATTATACCTTGTACAAATTGCAAACAGGCGCCATGTGAAGAGCTAGTCTCTAGTTAAGAAAGTTTTAGGTTAACGAATTTCGATCAATGATATGCCAAACGCCTCTTGACGAGGATCTGACAGTATCCCATTGTATTTAGTAATTAGTTGTTAAGTTAATTTATTAATTCAATAAAAAAGATAATTAAACGAAATGTGCCTTATGCTTCGTGGATTGAAGGTATAAATTTGGCCAAAAATGTCTGATGAACAACTTTGATCTAGATTTTATATGCTCTACTTTTCAATTTGTCAAAATGATTGAATAGAATGAAAACGTTGATACCTATAGAAAGTCAGAACTGGCAATTTCGTTCAGATTCTTCTATATATAGTAGGGAAAACAGGGACTAAGTACTTTTCCTGACCATAAAAAATTAATTAATTAAAACCGTTTCACAATGTTACTATTCTTGGTGACATTTGTAAATGTCCTTTGAAGTCAATCCTTTAGTCAACATTTTATTTTTTTTATTTGCTTTAATCATTTTAAAATCTATTTGTGTCACTAAATTACGATAAACCACTTTCAGTTCAAATGACAAAAATTTTATATTGAAATTTAAGATGTTGAGCTAAAACGATAATTGGCGTTGAGTTAGAAGGAAAAATAATTTGAAAAATGTCATTTCAAAAACACATTTGAAGATTTAATGCTTTTTAAAAGTTTGCCATTTGGAAACTATATAAACTAAAAACGAAAGAAAGGGGTTTTAAATCATTTACGAAAATATTTGGAAAATGTGATCCCTGTTTTTTGGAAATGTTGTTCAAGAGCTGGATCGGCCAGACTTCTAAGACCAATGGCGTTTTAAAAAATATTGCTACGCTATCAAAAAGGCCCCCAGTAATCATTAGTTTGTATGTTTTTAGTTCACGTATATTTTAAGTTTACATCGATTGTTTAAATTTAATTGCATGTTTACCCAGTCACATTTGGTTAATCTCACTGGAAACCAAAACAAATTTTAGCTTAAATTACAGTTTGGTGTTTTAGGGGGGTGTGGAAGAGATCCCCCAAAAACAAGCTGATATCAATGTCCTTGACACATGGGGCCACAAGATGAAGTTTGTGCTGTGCTCGATGATTCTAGTTTAACTTTCTAAAAACTAGTCTTTTGTTTTGTTTTCTTTTAGGATAAATGTAAAAATAAGGGAAATCTTACAGGATAGCACAGGATAACACAGCGACTTCGGACCATTATAAGGCCACCCACCAGGGAAGGCAATTGGTTACATAATAAACAATAAAAACTTTATGCAACACAAATTCTTACAATTTTGTTGGGCAAAGACATTGTCAGCTGATCTGTCCGATATAACTACACAATTTTGGGTAAATGCTTTTCATGTTCTCTTCTTGTTGTGTGATTTGGAAAGGGAATTCTGATTCATGATGTGTGTGTGTGGGTGTGTTTTGTGTTGTGGTTTAACGTAAAACTTAATAGAAATCCAGAAGCGATTATCATTTAAATTAAGGATATAAGGGAAGTGTGTGTAGGGATGGACTGGCGGGGGAACAACAACTATGACTATTTGGTTGGCCTAATATTTAGTTCTTGTCTTCCTTCTTGGCATCGCCGGAAGTCTCGTTCGAACTACTGCTGCTATCACCAGCTCCCGATGAGCTACCCTCGCGCTCAGCAGCCATCTGCAAGAGATAAGTTTAAGATTTTGTTCAAGAAATGAATTATGGTTAACTCACCTTCTTGTAGGCCATCTCGAAGAGTTTCAGCGAAGACTGCTGCAATTGAGTGGTGGCCTTTCGCACTTCTTCGAGATCGGCTGTCTCCTTGTTGGCCATCAATGTGCGCAGGTCAGCAATTTCCTTTTTCAGCTTTTCGCACTATAAGCATAAAAATAAAATTAATTGACTTGATCTTCTCTAAAAAAATAGAACTTCTTACCTCCTCGGCGGGCAGCTGGCTCTTGAATTCTTCCATCTTGGTCTCTGTGTCGTGGAGTATGCTCTCGCCTTGGTTAACAATCTCGATCAGTTCACGCTTCTTCTTGTCGGCGGATGCATATTCTTCGGCCTTCTTGATCATGTTCTCGATTTCATCTTTGCTTAGGCCACCGCTAGATTGAATGACAATCTGTTGTTCCTTGCCCGTGCCCTTATCCTTGGCCGATACATGGACAATGCCGTTGGCATCGATATCGAAGACCACCTCGATTTGAGGTACACCACGAGGTGCTGGTGGAATACCCACCAAAGTGAAGGAGCCAAGCATTTTGTTATCACTAGCCATCTCACGCTCACCCTGATGCACCTTAATCTCCACCTGAGTCTGGCCATCGGCGGCTGTGGAGAAGACTTGGGACTTCTTGGTGGGAATTGTGGTATTCCTGGAGATAAGGCGTGTGAAGACTCCACCCAATGTCTCAATACCCAGCGACAGAGGAGTGACATCGAGAAGCAGAACATCAGTGACATCGCCAGCCAGTACACCACCCTGGACAGCGGCACCGACAGCCACAGCCTCATCGGGATTCACCGAACGTGAGGGCTGGCGTCCAAACAGATCCTGAACAGTTGATTGCACCTTGGGCATACGGGTCATGCCACCGACTAGCAGAACCTCGCCAATTTCCGACTTGGACACCTCGGCATCAGACAAAGCCTTCTGGCAAGGTTGAATGGTGCGCTTGATGAGATCACCCACCAGACTTTCCAGCTTGGCGCGTGTCATTTTGAGGTTCATGTGCTGGGGACCAGCAGCATCCATGGTCAAGTAAGGCAAATTGATGTCAGTCTGTTGGGATGAGGACAACTCGCACTTGGCCTTCTCCGCGGCCTCCTTCAAACGTTGCATTGCGATGCCATCCTTGCGGATATCAATTCCAGTGTCTTTCTTGAACTCGGACACCAGGAAGTTGACAATGGTATTGTCGAAATCCTCGCCACCCAACAGAGTATCACCATTTGTTGACTTCACCTCAAATACACCCTTCTGGATTTCCAAAATAGAAATATCGAAAGTTCCACCGCCCAAGTCATAAACAGCAATGCTGAAGGGGAATACAAGTCAATAAAGCATATAAAACGGAAGGTGAAAGTAGGCAACTTACATTTTGTCTTCGGTTTTGTCCATGCCATAGGCCAGGGCAGCTGCTGTTGGTTCGTTGATCACACGCAAAACATTGAGTCCGGCAATTTGTCCCGCATCTTTAGTGGCCTGACGCTGTGAGTCATTGAAATAGGCTGGCACAGTGATCACGGCATTTTTAACGGGTGTATTCAGATACGCTTCAGCGGTCTCCTTCATCTTGATCAGAATGAAGGCTCCAATTTGTGAAGGGGAGTATACTTTGCCATCGGTGGCGGAGACCCAGGCATCACCATTTGAGGCCTTGACCACTTTGTACGACAGATTGGTGATGTCCTTCTTCACCTCGGGATCATCGAAACGGCGACCAATCAATCGCTTGGTGGCATAGAAAGTGTTGGCCGAATTGGTAACGGCCTGACGCTTGGCGGGCATACCAACCAGACGCTCGCCATCCTTGGTGAAGGCCACATGGGAGGGGGTGGTGCGTGCACCCTCGGCATTCTCAATAACCTTGGCCTGTTTGCCCTCCATCACTGCCAAGCAGGAGTTGGTGGTGCCCAAATCAATACCGATAACAGCACCCTTAACATCTCCAGATCTAAACGAAAAACCAAAACAATAATAAATTGATAAGCGTGAATTGAGGAGGCAGCAAAGATAAGAGAACTACAGCACATTGGTCTAGAAGATTCTACAAATCAATAAAAGGTCATGACTTGAGATGAAACTTCTTTTAATCTTAAATATATAGCGAATAGAAACATAGGGTGCCCCATCATGTAGGTAACGAGGAAGCTTGGCACGGACAAAGTTAACTCGGCCCTGTTTAAGTTACTTAATGTTAACATAGCAGCAGAAAATATTGAACACTCTGTATAAATTGAAATAGCCTTACAACAAAGATAATGGGCTTTGAAACTCCTTGACTAATTGATATGATAGAAAATAATGTATAAATTTTATTGGTTCTGATGCAATGAAAAGAAACTAAGTGTAATTATGCGGCAAGTTCGGCATGTGCTCATTACATAAGCAAAATATTTCGATAAATTTATGGATATTACTTACTTGTAACGATGCAAACCATGATTGGCCACTGGTAGAGTCTGTAATGGTGATATAGATAAGCCATCTATTTAGTATAATCAGAGAAAACATGAATATGCCACGCTCTCCACACCCCGCCGTTGCTACATGCGGCGGATTATGTAAAGAGGCGGCATTCCATTCCGTTGTGTACTTACGCGGAATATGCTAGAAGCTCCGGCTAGATTTGTTGGAGCAACTCCGACCTGGCGTGCAAGACGAGGCAACAAATTGGGTACGCGCAACATTTTAAATTCTGGAGTTCACACTGCAAATGCAAAAGGCAAGTTAAAAAAAATATGTGTAAAAGAAAACTGAACTTTGATAGGCAAATTTCTCTTTAGTTCCAGCCTATCGTGAACTTTGGCAATCTGTTGTTCAAAATCGATCCAAGGTTGTATTACCAACAGTTGCTTGGTTTAAACACATTATTAAATTATTAATTTATTTATCTGCATACATACGATTCGTTTCTTATTGGAAATAAATTATGAAACAACCGCTACGAAAGCGAAAAATTTCGTCAGAGAACGGAACAGCGAGCACGTTTCCCCACAAGGGTTGGCGAGTAAGTAAGTAGTTAGAATCACAATCGGTATCGATTGCAATTGCCACAATGAAATTGAAACTTACCGAAAATTACGCCAGAGTTGCCAAATTCGAATTTCGCTGTTGTTAGCTATTATCTGTGTATTAAGTAATTTAATTCACAATTACTTTGAATTCTTAAATTTTTTTTATTATTATTAAAATTATTGATTTGACTTAAGACTGCTTAGTCTAAGCTGCCTAAGGCAAGCATTAAAAGGCAAAAGAAAATTGAAGATGAGTAGGTGTATCTCAACAGTGTGAATACGTTTAATTTGAACGGTGTGCATGGGTTATGTGTTTCTTATCAGCTATCGATGTTTGATAGCCGGTTTTTGGTATAACCAACCCTGGTTTGACACATGCCTGAACAGTGGAGCAATCAAACAATCGAGATATCATTGCGTAAATAGTGTTCCTAAAATTTCGTGATTTACATCAAAATTTACGCACAGAAAGCCGGTTTGATTTTGGGCTGAAGAGCTGACTAATTGGTCGCATTAGCCATGCCTTCTGATAACGAAGCGGATGGAGAACTGGAGGAGAACTACTACACATTTCTTAACCTGCCGCGAGATGTAAGTTGGTGACCCTGATTATTTCAAAAAGGATGTCAAATACATAGCGAATTTTCAGGCCACCGCCGAACAGATTAACACATCCTATCGGAAGCAAAGCCGCATATACCACCCGGACAAGCATTTGGATGCGGACAGTAAAAAGAAGGCAGAGATTATGTTCAATCGCACTAAACGCGCCTATGAAGTGCTTTCCGATCCCCATCAGAGAGCCATCTATGATTCGGTGGGTGTAAAGGGTCTCAGGACCGAGGGCTGGGAAATAGTGCATCGCACAAGGACGCCAGCAGAAATCAGAGAGGAGTACGAACGTCTGGCTCAGGCGGCAGCCGAGCGTCGCCTCCAGCAGAGAACAAATCCGCGGGGAAATATTACTATCAATGTGAATGCCACAGAGATATTTGCTCCCTACGATGATACAGAAATGCCGCGGGTGGAAATTGGCTCCATGAGCATTGCACAGTCGATTGAGGCTCCCATAACGCGAAAGGACATGATTGTGATGAGTGGCAATCTATATTCCTCAAATGGCACCGGTAGTGGTGGCTTTGTCGTGGCCGGACGACGACTTTTGAACAAGGGATGGCTTGAGCTTTGCGCCGGAGCGGGCAATGGATTCCTATTGGGTGTGAAAGGTAAGTATATGACCTTTCGACGTCGGACAGATACAGGCAATTTATATATGTGAAGCTCTATTCCAATTTAGGTGGACGCACCCTTACATCCAAGCTGACAGTAAACGGTGGCACCAATCTAAGTTTCCGTGAACATGGCGTGATCCCCGCTCTCTTCTCCACCCTGGCTGTGCAGTTGGACAAACATACGATGGGCAGCCTAACGCTAAATGCAGGACCGCAATCGTCTATGACCACACAGATTGATCACTCCAATGATCAGTACTCGCTGAGCTCGTCGTTTGTGATTGGAACTCCACACATATATTTTACCCTAGCCTACACACGAAAAATGATGGAGAACGAGCTCAAGCTCAAGCTGGCGGCCAAGTAGGTTAACGATTTTGATTAAGTTTCCCTGATTATGACTTCTCTTATCTTCTGTCTAATCATTCAGGGTGGGCACATTTGGATTTATGGGCGAGTATGGAGTAGAGAAAAAGGTTTCCAAATATAGCTCTGTGGTGGCTACCGTATCCGTAGGTGTTCCATCTGGAGTTATATTGAAATTTAAGTGAGTTCATGCATAAGCTGATGCCCTCTTCATTCATAATGATAATAATCTCTTAATCTTAACCATCAGAATTGTACGTTCAAATCAATCGTATGTGTTTCCTATACATTTGAGCGAAGAAATAGTTCCAGCCGCTGTGTTCTATGCCTCCATAACGCCGGTCATTGCGTGGTTCTTCATTAAGAAGTCAATAATGGAACCCATGGAGGCCGAACGCAAAACCATTGAAGTGGAGCGCACCAAGAAGCAAAATGAGCAACGATTAGCCGCGAAGAAACAAGAGGCCAGTGCAGCGACACATCTTATGCAGCGCACCTACAATCGGATTCTCAATGAGGAAATGCTGAGACATGGTCTGATCATAACTCGGGCAACGTATGGATGCCTAAGTGAGAGCGGCACTACTTTCCAGCCGACTTCATCCTACGATGTAACCATACCCATACAATGTCTAGTCAAGGATGCCACCTTGCAGCTGTACGAGTCCTCAAAGGTGGGTGGGGTTAATTGTGCCGTTTATAGCAAGTGAATCGGTCCTAATAGATGCCTCTCTTTTCTATTTGTAGTGTGATTTGCCTGGCTTTTATGATCCCAGCATTGGGGAAGAAAAGATATTACGTATAGAGTACACTTTCAATGATGAGTTCAAGATCGTTAATCTAAAGGACAATGAGGGTCTGCGACTGCCCACGGCTGGGAACTCTGCAAATTCTGCGGGTTCCTCGCCAAACAATTAGCATAAATCATCAGTTGTGTTTGTACTTGTTTTCGACGGTAATATAATAGCATACAATTTATAATTTCGGCTCGCTTGCTATTATCAATGCAGCAGATAATGCAAATTGTTTGTTTTTGTACATAAGTCAATTATTAAATAAATGCTTTTTAAAAGGGACCGCCGATTGGCCATTTATCGATGCCGATAGCCAGTGTGAATTGGCCATAATGGAAAATTGTTTTAAGTTATCGATTGCATGCAGCAGCCCTGGTCAGATCGCAAATATTTTCGAGTGGAGGGCAGTGGGAAAAAAAATATGTAAATATGCCACTGCAGACAGTTAAAGACACCGATTTGCAGTGGCTATAGGAACAATGCAACCCCTGGACCATAATGGTAATCTCAAAAGTGAATCTCCTCCGCTTACTGGCCGCGGCAGTATGCCTGCTGCTGTTGCTTAACTTTGTGGGTTTCGGCTTCCGGACGAGCGCGGATGGAGATGGGGTCAGGTAATATGAGCAAATCGATTCATTAGTGCTAATATATATGCAAAATTTATTTATTCACACATTCTGACAGCATTCGTATACGGCGAGTACACAAATATGCTCATATCTACAATAGGAACTCGTCTGGTAGTGGCCTGCCCGCCGCCCCACTGGCCCCTTCATCTATTCTAAACCAGGAGCAGCGAGCCCGCAACTCCACTCCCACTGTGTCTGTGATTGCTTTGGCAAACTTTACTTCCATACCACAAGACTTATCCACGCACAAGCCAAATCCAAATGCCGCCGCCCTCCTGCATGTCAACTGCACAGATCCCGATCCCCGTGATGGTGGACCCATCACTCCGAATACCACGCTTGAATCGCTAGATGTCATTGAGGCCCAGTTGGGCCCTTTGCTGCATCCAGGTGGTGCTTATCAGCCTGAAGATTGCCTCGCCCAGCATCATGTGGCAATTGTGGTGCCCTTCCGCGATCGCTATGCCCATCTATCGGTCTTCCTGCGTAACATACACCCGTTCCTAATGAAACAACGCATTGCCTATCGCATCTTCATTGTGGAGCAAACGAATGGTAAGCCCTTCAATCGGGCTGCCATGATGAATATCGGTTACTTGGAGGCCTTAAAGTTATATCAATGGGATTGTTTTATATTCCACGATGTCGATCTACTGCCTTTGGATGATCGCAATCTCTACAACTGTCCACGCCAGCCGCGGCACATGTCAGTGGCTATAGACACCCTAAATTTCAAGTATGAACAAAAAAAAAAATAGTTATAGCAAATTGGTTTTCCATATTTAACAAATCTTTTGCCAATTGCAGGTTGCCTTACCGTTCCATATTTGGTGGAGTATCGGCCATGACTCGACAGCACTTCCAAGCAGTGAATGGCTTTTCCAACTCATTCTTTGGATGGGGTGGCGAAGATGACGACATGTCCAATCGGTATTAATTATAGACATTGAGTTTGTTGACCTAAATCATATGACAATGGCAATTAATTATTTGTTTTTACAGTTTGAAGCATGCCAATTTATTCATATCAAGGTATCCAATTAACATTGCTCGCTACATGATGTTGAAACATCAAAAGGAGAAGGCCAATCCTAAACGGTAAGTGCCAGAAAGGAGTATCCATCAACTTATCTTTGATTTATCCTGGAATTTTCTCTTTAGCTATGAGAACCTGCAGAATGGCATGAGCAAAATCGAAATGGACGGCATCAACTCGATCAAATACTCTATATACAGCATAAAGGAGTTTCCAACATTCACCTGGTATTTAGCCGAGCTAAAGAACTCCGATAAAAAGAGTTGAACAGACACACAAATATGTACAAAAGACATTATTACTTTCTCGAATCGTAGAATCTCTCTGCTCGTTATATACAACATTTTTTTTTTGTTTGTTGTTTCTTCTTTTTATCATCATTATTAATTAATTATTATTATTATATATATTATTATATAGAAGTAGTCTGAACAGAACAGAACAAAAAAAAAGACAATTTAATGAAGATCCAGATCAAAACTAGTGAACAGATGTGGTGGTAGTAAATATATATATGTATACATGTATGTCCAAGTCAATATACTTAAATTATAATATGTAGTATATATACTTTTTAACACAAACACACACAGAAACAACATAATTTATCCACAACTCTACTCGCAGTAGTCGTCGAATATCTACTAACTCTTTACCCCCGCTCTCGTACTACTATTTCGAAAATAATTGTTAAATCTCCTATTTGATTTTTTAAACTTTTTTAATACCATTTCGTTTTTCGATTCGGTCTCTCTCTCTATCTCTCTGACAGCAAACACCTAATTCCTACAAGGTGAAAATGTAGATACATATATATATATAAAATATATATAGTATATATATATATATATTACTTTTGTGATATGCAAATTGTTATTCGAAAATCAAGAACGATTTATACTAAAATAAAAACTTTTACTATATCATCAAAAAAATAAAAAAATAAAACAAGCAACATAAATTCCAGTTCGTTGGTTAGATTTCGATTTATTGTTCAGGTTACTTTTTCTTTTTTTTTTTTATTATTATTATTATTTTTATTTAATTATGTATTAGATTTAGATAGTAATTATGGCTTTTCGTAACGACGTCGACTAAGTAGTGGGTTAACCTCAGGTTAGTGGGCAAGGGGAGAACTCAAAATATATATTTTTTGGGGAATTAAATTCCTTGGCTCATTTATTAGTAATATGTATATATTTCCAAATATGAAAGTCAAAACTTAAAATTTTAGAAGCTTTTTCTGCCTTGAGCAAAGTTATAAACAATTTTTTTCCTTTTCTTTTGAGCAAAACCAAATCCAACAATTTTTCATACACATTTTATATATATATATATATATACATAGAGCTAATTGACAATATAAAAGAGTTTTACAAAACGAAGATATTCTCAAATCCGAAACGCATTTTTAGAATTAGAATTCGCAATTCGGAATATCCGCGTTAGCAATAGACACGCAAAAAAAAAAAAAACAAAAGTTTGGCCAACAAAATTACAACAATTAGAGCAAACCCAGGAGTTAATTTTAGTTTTTTGAGGGGTGTCGGGGGCAGGATTTAGCAAATATTAGAAACCTATATACAAGTTTAACATATTCCAAGAGATTTCCAACTCTCGAGTCCTCTACATAATGGAGCAGGGCATCGCACAGCAGAGGGGCAAACAAACGGGCACTACAGCTCCGCCAGATTTGGTTTTCGTCTTGGACTTGGAACCGGATTCGTACTCATACATACCGGAGCCCTTCGCCCAGCGACCCTGTAAGTGAAAAAAATTTTAAAAAAGATGAAGTTAATGAAATTCTTTTTTTTTTTTGGGACAGTGTGAAGACTTACGCCGGAAGCGGAGCCCGCATGCATCTCCTCGCGCTTCAACATGATGGTCTCGTGTCCAGGTGGATAGTAGACCTCTTTGCCGGCTTTGTTTACGGATGGAACATGTTGCTGATTGGGCGAAGCGACAGCGGTTTCAATTTCACGCTTGCGTACCGGAGTCTCGATGTCTACACGATCCACATGATCTGTGGTCTGAGGGGAAAGATTAAAAAACAATTTTGTACATTTGCAACGATGTAACTTACAGTGCCAAAGGATTGCATTAGATCGTCCACACGTTGGGGAGGATTGGCATTGCCAACTGGAGGATAGTGTTCAACACCGTCCACTGGGAAGGGCGATGGAGTGCCGTAGGTGTCTGGACCGGGACCGGGACCACGACGATTGTTTGTTGTATTGGTATTGCTTGTGGATGAGTATTTGTATGTGTAGCTGGTGGTATTCGGTGGATAACCAGGTCCGCCATTCTGTGGCTGCTGTGGATATGCCGACACTGGTGGCGATTGCTTCAACGGAGCCGCCACCGGCTGTGGGCCATGACCATTTGGTGGTCCATGCACTGTGTTGACTGTATTGGAGGTTTCCGTCTCCTTGAAGTAATAGCGATTGAAGCCTGGCGGCGAGGCGGGCATGCCATAGTTGGGACTATGGGCCGGACTGTGGGGTGGATAACGCGTCTGGTTTGGTGGATACTCGTTCACCGTATTCACATTGTCCGTCTTGTGGATGTTATAGACAATGGTGCGACTGCCATTGGGTGGACTAGTTGGTGATCCCACAGGCAACTGACGCGGCTGAGGACTGACTCCGCGCGTGGAGGTCTCCTTGTGCTCGCGAATCTCATAGGATTGATTGGTCACCAGAGGACGATCGTTGGGCTTGTTAAGAGTGGAATAACTCTCCGTATTGTAGACCACCGTCTGTGGCACATGACTTGGCGACAATTGGCTGTAGTTCTGACTGGTGTTCGTGGAGTGAGTCTCATGTTGGTGCTTGTAGCTGCTGTTGCTGCTGCTCAGGGTATTTGAGTTAATATTGCGATTGATGGTGCTAGTGTTGCTGCCGGGACCGGCTGGTATCTCATAGGTGTATGTGCGCACTGTTGTGGTCACCTTGGTGCCAGGAGCAGGCAAAATGCCATCACTCAGGGCAATGTCTTGCAGTTCCTTGTCGATGTTGTTGCTGCTGCTGTTGCTCACAGTCTGAACAGTCGAACTGGCACTTGGCAATAGTTCCACATTGTTGTTGTTGATGGTGCGATTGCTCTCATAGATCTTGGACTTGCTCTCGTAGTGTCCGCCGCCGCTAGGTGAAGAGGCTGCTTCACAAGATTAGGTGAGTTAGATACGCCGGCTCCAAGCAAATTTATGAAACTCTTACCCAAAGTGTAGGATGGCTTCTCCTTAGTCTGATACTCATCGCGATGCAAACTGGAATACTTGGCCGTGGACTGCAAAGTGCTATAGTCCTTGGGATTAAAGGTTTCCACATCATCCAAATAAGATTGCTGGGGGGCACCTGAGTGTTTAGTTGTCTTGATCACACGCGTGGTCTTTGTCACTGTGCCAGTTGAGGGATCAGTGCGTTCCCTAAGAGATTGAAAGTTGATTTAATTAGAGGTTCTTTCTAAGGAAGTTGGCAAAATCAACTTACAAAGTTCTATAAGATGTCCCACCACTGGTGGGCAGTAATTCACGTTCTCTGGTACTCAACTGGCGTTCGTGCTTAAGGTCCTCCAAAAGAGCATCCAATTGATCAACATTCTGCTCTGGAGTTTTGCTCTGATACGATAAACTATTATCGCCGGAGCTTGAGTATTGATAGGATGATTTCTTATAAGCATAATTCTTATCGTTCTGCAAATGGGAAAAATGAAATAAAATGTTTTTCGGGCTGATATATATATATATTTTCTCCACTTACACGTCCTCCCCATTTTGAGGGGGTGTCTCTCAATGAGGATGAGTAATTCTCCGAGTTGCTCGAGTACTGCATTTCCGATCTCTTCTGCTGAAAGTATCGTAAATCAATTTATAATATATTCATCAATTACGTGTGAGTAAGTCAATATAAAGATCGTGGCGTGGGTGTAAAACACGTAATCATGGTTCAACTAGCAGGTTCATAAGAATTTCATTCTGACATTCATTTCATTGAGACCCACGCTTTATGCTGCTGCTGCTGCGATCTGAATCTCTACAAAAATGGTAGCATTTGGCATGCCTTAAGTGAGAAGTCATCTCAGTGATGACCACTTCAGATACAAATGGAATTTTCAGAATTCATCTAAATGCGCACACATCTCAATATACACTCTGGAGATACATATGTATCGTATCGTATCGCATCGTATCTACAAGGGCAATCTTGAAAACGGGTTTTCATCTTTGCGTGTCCTTAACTCTTTTTTTGTTTGCGTCTGATCGGGAGGAATAAGGCGTAGACAGCATTTCGTATGCGTTTTTTCACTTTCTGTTTTGTTTTGTTTTGTTTGAATTTAGCGATAACCTTGAGAGAGAGATGAATTGAGAGGAGATACAGACAGAGACACGAGATGATGCAAAAATTCGTTAAGCAAACAATAACAACAACACAAGGATGACCACCACCACCAGAACCGCCGATGATGTCATCCCATTCGAGTTGATAATGAAAACTAACTACTGCATAAGCGCAAAAACTGTCAAGTGACCGACTGACACGGACACGGGCAAGTCGAATAAATAAATCACAGACAACTACACACACACACACACACAAACAAATTTATGAAAAATATTACAAAAGATCTATATACAATAGTTTTTTTTTTTTTGGTTAATGATGCTCCGAAATTTACAATGGAAGACCATGAGAGGTTTAGGGCGCTCTGTTGTAGTTGTAGTTAAAGACAATTTAGATTAAAAGAAAGATTAATATCATTTCATTTTCTATAAGATGAAACAACTAAAATGACAAATAAAGGCGTTAATTCCTATCTTTGAAGTATAAGTTAAAGGTTCTGTAAAAGTTTCAAGCTCTTTATAGCATAAATTTGTTCACTGGAACTAAGTTCGTAAGAAGGACATAAAATGCCAAAAAAACATCTTAAGGAGACACTCTAAAGGGTTTTCAGGGTACATAGTAAAAATTTTCTCGAAATTAGCATTATTAGACAATTGACTTTCGATCCCTTTTAATAAATTTAGAAGAAAATTACAATAATACTAAGACCAAGTAGGATTATGTCAGTTTTTGTGGCGCATTGTTAGAATAAATGTTTTAAAAAGACTCGACTTAAGTGTTTGTCTCTAATTCGAGTTTCTTTTTTAAATGAATTACACCAAAATGCTTTTAAACATTTATCCCTAGACTAGACTTTTTTTTATTTACATAAATTTATCAAAAGATTTTCGTTTACAACTCGAATTATAAAAATAACCAAAAATCAAACGACTAAAGTCGCTTAAAAAAGTTTAAGCCACCGTTAAAACGCGCTTTGGAAAATTTTATCAATTTTTTGTCGCCTAACAAAGTTAAAGCCACCTTCAAAATCCACTTTAGAATATTCTATCAATATTTTGCTAGTTCTAATACGAAATTTTTTTTTACTCATTTTGGAGTTCGGGGTTCTAATAACATTAAAGTTAAGATTTATCGAATACAAAAGCTAAAAAAGAGTTTTTAGGCACTTTAAAAACAAACTGAGAAACATTTTTGAGCAGTTTTTTTGAACATGTTAACACTGTTAATTTAAGTTTTAATTTATAATCTTTTGAACCATTCAGAATTCTCTGGTATAATGAATATATGAAAATTTCTAACATTCGATCATTATTTAACAATTAATTCTAAGTTCTAATTGAAAATCTTTTAAGATCTATGAAAAAGAAACTTTTTTTAAGCACTCCAAAAACGAATTTTAAAACTTTCAACCATAATTTGTCGTTTAATTTTAAATCTATTTAAAAATCATAAAACCTTTTTTTATGTTTTGAACTTCCTATAGCATTTAACGCTAAGATCGAAGGAATTCGAAGTGTTTTGGTGTTTCATTTTAGTTTAAGTCTCAAATCTTTTGAACCTTTTTTTGAAATTCTTCAAGGGTCTTATTGTATTAATGAACTAAATATGTATGCATTTATGTATATGTAATGTCCCCCAACTGAGCCCAGAGATCTTGGAAAATCCTACACACCATATGGTCAAGAAACTCACGTAAGCAAAAACAGAAAACAACTAAAAAGAAGAATGAGACATAAAAATCATAATATAAATAAAAGGCCGAATCTAATTAATGCCGCCTGATCATAGCACGTTTTTAGCGTCTGGGGACAGAGTAGAGAACGGAGGAGATTTTCGACTCTCAGACAGAGAGAGAGAGAGCAAGAGAGAGAGAGGGAGAGCGAGAGCTTGTGTGTTTTGCATTTTGCATACACCAAAAAAAAATGATCTCATAAGCATATTAAAAATTATTTTGTTAGAGAGCAAAACATGTTGTTGTGAGGGGTCGGGGCGGGGCGGGACTTGCAAAATGCCAGGCTGTGGCAGGTCGTCGAGATCGAGATCGAGATCTATATGGCGTATACATACATATATAATACGTAGGCAAAACATAAAATAAACAACAAGTTTGTAGAAGAGAAGAAACAAAAATCAAGAAAAAAAAGCGAAGGTGTTGTTGTTGCTGTTTCTGGTTGTTAAAATTTCCGAAAAAATCAAAAATTGAAACGTAGGCGAAAAGTATATAATCGAGAGTACATATGTGTAGATACAAAAACGGTTTTTGTATATATGTTTTACTTTAACATGTGTGTTGAATTGCCAATTTCTGTGCGTCTGTCTTTGTGTGTGTGTGTGTGGGTGTGTGTTAGGGTGACGCTTCTCCTGCCGCCCCATACACCTACGCAGTTCAAGCCATTTGAACTTGGCTAATTTTTGTTTTGGGGTATTTCTGTTTTAAAAGGCAACCTCGAGCCTGAGCAATTTCTTCTTGATATTCATTCGCGCCGCCTTTCGTCGATTCTTCGTACATTATATGAAAGAAAACAAATAAATTTTATTTTTAGAAGCCACTGGTCACTGTTTTTTTTTTGGCTTTCAATTTGAATACTGTGCTTGCTGTTTTTCAAGCATTATTTCTGAAGAGTGCGCCTGGTAAATGAATCATTCATACTACAATACTTCTGGTCTACAGATAGATAGATACAATACATGGTAGATACAAATAGATAGGGGAGTGGGGTTGGGGGTGGTGGGGTTGAGGCATCTCCTTGACGGATGCGTGTGTTGTACTTTGTATCTTTTTCTTTTTCGATTGAACGCAATTGAAATTTCACTTAAACAACGCGTAGGGGAAAACTCGTTTCTATGCTCTCGGCTGTCACCTAAATGTACATAGACACACACACACACACATATATTTCTATGTATGTATTTGCGTGTATGTGTGTGTTTGTAGTAAGCTCGTCTGCCTGGTGGAGTTCAGTTCAATAGATACACAACATTCACTCGTCACACAATTCTTCTTCCTCCTCCCCATCGTCACTCACTTTGCACTGTTCCAAAACTTCCCAAAAACTCCGTAGTACAGTATTTGAGCTTCAAGCGGAAAAAGAAAATTAGGTTGCTGTTGTTGTTATTTCTAACGATGCGCGGATGCGGATTCGATTCGATTCGTTTGTGTTAGTATTGTCGATCTTGTTCCTAACTACAACTACGTAACGGTAACGGTAACGGAACACAATTTGCTTATTTTGTTGTTTCTACGCGTAAGCTTCGTGCAGTACTGAGGCTCCAATTTCGCACTTGCCACCAGCGATCCCCAATCTCCATGAGAAAGACCGGACCTGTTCGCTTTCGCTCACCAGCCCCCACCATCAGCAGCAGCGAGAGCATCAATTCTCTCAGTTCAAAGCTCATTGAGTGAACAGAAAAGCTTTTGATTTTGTCTGTCTCAGAGGCTCTAATGCTAATTGCAATTGAAAAAATATCGAAATCATCTAACTGAATTTGAAAATACCCTTTTTTAGTTTTTGCGGATTTCGAAAAATGTTTACAGTATCTCTTTTATAGCTTTGATATCCTCAAGAAATGCAAGAAGCGTTTGGAGTATCCTGTGGGACATCTTTTAAAGAAGATTGCTTTTCAAAACTTATGTAAGACGCAGTAGAAATGGTTCCTAGCCTAACCCGGCCAAAGGAAACTATCAGCTGATAGATCCAAGGGTAGTGCGCTGTCATTAATTATTCTTTTTTTTTTCATAAACTCTAATGAAACAAATACCCTTTGTTAGTTTTTGTCGATCTCGAAAGATGTTTACAGTATCTCTTTTATAGCTTTTGGATCCTTCCTTGGACTTGGGAAGCCATTACCAACTGAACTTAGGCAAATTGATGTGATTTTTTGATAATAAATCAAAAAATAAGTCTAGAAAATGTTCAGATGCTCGTCAAATTACATTTCTCAAACCAAATCAAAAAAAATATATTGCAAATTGGATTAAAAACTTATAAATCATAAACAAGTATTCACATAAACCTCTTAATATTAAAGTTTTGTCTCAAAAGTTTGAGGATTTGTTTAGTTTTTTAGGTTATGTTGCCTTTCAAATTAAATTTCTGAAATTTCGTGCATATTTGAGGTGATTATTTCTTTGATCTCGCTTTCGGTGAACGTTTTCTGTTGATTTACAAATTCATTCCAAGAGGATATATGTATATAAAATTGTTTTTAACAGATTTGGAACATTTTGTTTTGGAAATTTTATTCAATCATATTGCAGTTCAAGCGATATTCATTATAAGATAAGATTCTTTCTCGATCACGAGAGCAAGATTTTTTATAAAAAAAACAAGGACCAAGTTGACACAGTACATTGGTGTTGGGGTGTTACTTTAAAATTACAGTTACTTAAGCAGTTACTCCTCAGCGGCCTCTGTCGTTTCATCAAAGTGGTTCATATTAATCCTTAGCGGGAACCTCAATGACTCGTGGTTTGTCAATGATGCGAGCCGTCTTGTTGCCCTTTTCAACAATGCCAATGATCCAGGCCTGGTAGCCCTCCTGTTTCTCGATGTCCTTGCAATAGGCAGCTGCCTGTTCCCGGGGCAGGCAGATGAGCAGCCCACCGGAAGTTTCGGCGGAGTGACCCTGCAGTAACTGGAACATATTGCCGCAGGCCTTGGCCACAGCTGCCATCTTGGCAATCACTGGAAGATTATGGATGACAAAGGAAACATCCTTCTTTTGATGGTTGGCCAGGGTCTGGGCATGACCCAAGAGACCAAAGCCGGTTATATCGGTGGCACCGTGGGCATTGTACTTGTGCATAAGGCGAGCAGCCGTGCGATTGAGGCGCGACATGGAGTTCATTGCCCGGTGATAGGCTTTGCGGACATCCTCCTCGGACACAACCAGTTTGATGCGATTCCAGCGTTCGGGCTGATCGATCCATTGATGAGCATTGACGGCGACTTGAGTGCCCAGAGGCTTGGTCAAGACCAAAACGTCTCCCACCACGGCATTGTCAGGAACAATGTACTCATTTGGTTGGCAAATGGTAGATGCTACCCCGCCAATTGTGCACCATGGATTGACCACGCTCTGACCTCCAGTAACCGTAGTTCCGGCATCCAAAGCGGAGTCCTTAAAACCGCGCATGATCAGTGGAATAACCACATCCCGTTCCTTCTCTGTCATCTTAGTGCTGACGGCAAGCAACATGAGCATATTATCGCAATCGGTTACGCCCATGGCGTACAAATCGCTCAAGACATTGGCGCAAGCGATCTTGCCCATCATGTAGGGATCGTCGACAATGGGATAGAAGAAATCGGTTGTCTGCACAAGGCACAGACCACCATGACGCAGAGGTATCACCGAACAATCCAGACCAATACCAATTCTGGGAATAGCCACATTCATAAACTGCGTTTCCTGGTCCTGAGCCGAGTAATCCTGCTGCAGGGCTGATACCAGTTTGCTGAGAACCTCCTGTGGCACCTTGCAGCCGCGTCCCTTCAAATCGGCGAAACGTGTCAAACGAAATGAGGCATCCAGATCATGAGCCGTGGGGTCGAAAGGCCGACGCAATTCCGCATCGCCCCCACCTTGTAGTTCCAGATGAGCGGAATTTAAGACATCAGGCAGGTAGCTCATTTTATACTAAAATGGAGAGGGGGATTGAGAAGGGAAAGGGATGAGTCTGATTAGGAAAACTCTCTACGCACGCACTAAAAAACAAAAACAAAAACCCCACAAAGGCTTGGAAGAACTCGCGTTCTCCCTTGTCACCAATACTCGAACAGACAGACGTGTATGTATACGCTATTTGCGCTTAGTGTTTGTAACAAGCTCTCTGATTGGTCAATCAGCGGATGGCGGCTAAAACGGGCGAAGTCAGTATTTCTCCCTGTTGGTACAGTGCAGAGCGTGATGGCGACCAAAAATGCGCGCCTTTTTAATACATAGCAATTTTTCTATATTTAACCCCAAAATGCTAATGTCTATTGCAACTTACGATTGCTTAACGTCAGTTTTACGAAAAATATGGAAAAACTTTTGAGAAAATTGAATTCTTTTTGCTTTGCTGTAAAGCACACACCAAATATCTTGCAAGCACTTCGGTCACTCTAAAAATACAACAACAACTGCGAACCACTGTTTTAACATGCCTATTTCCCGATATTTTTATTTTTAATGTTATTTTACAGACTGTTTAAATATGTAACCCGTTATTAGAGCCCTACGTTTTAACAGGCAGCGGATTCATGCAAACCGCGAACATGTTTATTTTCAAGTTTATTGGTGATTGTTTATGCATGAAATGGAAAATAACAAAACACAATAGTTGAATTGTTCTTAAATTATTGTATTCGTTGAGAACAAACCATAAACGCTTCGTCAAGTGAGATTTATGGAATTCGCTGGTTAGTTTTTGGCCAATTTGCTGTTTATCGATATACATTTTTCTGCTGACCTATCGATAGATAATGAGTTCTAACAGACAATCGCCACAAAAAGAAGAATTTAAATAAATAAAAATTTGTATATAAATAACATATAACACCAAAACAGGAAACATGCGTTTAATGGCCTTCAAGCGAAATTTGCTTGGTCAGGGCTTTTGCGCAAAGCTCTTGGAGTTGTTGTTATTTAGTGGTTAGTCAAGCAAGACCAGGGAAAGAAAAGACAATAACCTGTTGCGCGAGCGAAGCAACAAGCGCAAGAGTAAAAGCAAAAGTGATATCAGTCTTTTATTATTCAGAAGGTAGCATTGCAAAGCAAAAAGCATTAAAATATTTAATTGTATCAATTTATAATTATTATTAAACTTTTTATTTCTTCTTCTTGTTCAAAACACAAAAGACTTAAGCAACAAACTTGCTTGGATCATGGAAATACCGCAGCACTGACGTCGACAGAATCAGAGAGCCATCAAAGTTCATTATGACTCAGTTACGCATGCGCACACTCATACTGCTGCAGTTTTGCTTTTACGCAGTGGCTCTTGGTGAATATGTCTACGGGGAGCCCAAATATCTATGTCCCAAAAAGTAAGTTAGTGCCCTTTGATTTGCAAACAAATTTCAATAAGTTGTCGTTTCCAAACAGGCCACAAGTCTTGTTCCCCTGCCTATGTACCAAGGGGAGTGATCAGGGTCTCTATGTTCGTTGTGAAAATGTCAATTTGGCCACACTTTCGGTGGCACTGCAAAATTTAGCTGCCCTCAAAATGCCTGTCGAAGAGTTGATTATCTATAAGGGAAACTTTGGTAAGCATTATCCCATCTGTTTTACTCTCACTACTCACTTGTTTACCTTGCAGTGCGTCTATACGGTCCTTTGTTTGCCCATACCAAGGCCCGTTTACTTAAAATAGAGGACACACCACTAGCTGCCATTGAGGATTACGTGTTTTATGGCGTCAACAGTACTCTGGAGCAGCTGCACTTGTTGCGCACAAACCTCAGCCAAGTGGGGCAATTGGTATTTGGTGTAAATATGCCTAAAATAAAATCAGATATTGCAGTTATTATGATTAATCACCATTTCAGATTCTTGGCAAGACCAATCAACTGGTCATTGATGGCCATTCTTTTAAGCAGTTGCCAAAAAATTTGTTTGTTGACCAGGTTATTACCAATGTTTTGGACACTTTTCGTTTAATCAATGGTCAATTGAATGACTTGCCCATTGAGACATTTCAGCCATTGAGAAAACTTAAAACTTTGGATTTGCATGGTAATCAATTGGAGAATCTAAAACGTAATCAATTCAAGAACCTGCGCGAACTCGAGGTCTTAGATATCAGTCACAACGGAATCAAGAAATTGGAAGCCCAACATATATCGGATCTAACCAAACTGGGCTGGTGCAATGTCTCACATAATGCTCTCAATGAGCTGAGTCGTGGCACCTTTGCCAGAAATTCAGTCTTAAAGGTACTCAATTTGGCTCACAACAATATTACACGTCTGGATGCAAATAGTTTTCGAGGAATGCGATTCCTGCGACGTCTTTTCCTAAGTGACAACCAAATAGTGGAAATAGGAAGAGCCACATTCGGTTCTGTGGCGCGCATAGGCACGATAGACTTGGCCAGAAATAAGCTAACTAAGATTGAGTATCAAATGTTTACACAGATGAACTATGTTGAGGTGAGTCAAAAAAAAAAAAAAAACCAAAAAAATATTTTCGTATCATTTTACCATTTTACTTTTTTTAGTTGCTGGACTTGGCAGAGAATAATATAACCAAAATAGAGAAAAATTCCTTTAAGGACATTTATCAGGCGGTAATCAATGTCTCTCACAATGCCTTGGAACTCATAGAAACGGGGGCCTTTGAAAATTGCGTGAATATCACTGTGCTGGACTTATCACACAACCGTTTGACCAACTTTTCAAAACGCAGTTTCGATGAGACCACCTTTGCCACCATATTTCAGCTGAGCTACAATGGTTTAACCAATCTGGCGCATGTAAGGAAACTCCCAAGAAATAATATCTCTCACTTGTAAATATCTCTTATCTTCTAGATTCCCATTCAGAATATGTCGGGGCTGAGAGTTTTGAATGCTTCGCATAATCTAATCTCGGACATACCTAAGAATACTTTCCCCAAACTCTATGAGCTGCATACGATTGATGTGTCACATAATAATATTTCTAGCATATTCAATGGCGTCTTTCAAACTCTCTTCTCGCTGCGTTCTATAGATTTGAGTTACAATTCAATGGCGGAGATCAAATCCTCTACATTTGGCACTTTGCCCACTTTGCTGGAAATGAATCTAAGTCACAATCAATTGGTTAACATAGTAAGGGGATCCCTGGCCAAGTTGACTAGCATGAGGCAGTTGTGGTTGAATAATAACCAATTGGAAAAACTATTCCAATTACCAATTTCATTGAATGAACTCCATTTGGGGCACAATAATATCACTTCCATACCAGCTGGCACTTGGCCAGTGATGAACTCATTAATATATTTGGATTTGAGTTACAATCAACTGGAGGATAATTTGGATGGACAGAGTTTTACGGGCTTGTTGGTGGTGCAACGTCTAATGCTGCAACACAATGGAATCACTCAGCCACCACTGGAGGCCATATCGGTTATGTCTACCTTGCAGTATCTGCATCTGGAATATAATAATATAACCACACTTGAGCGTAGTGCCTTTGGCAAGTTGCCAGTTCTCTTTGAACTTAATCTCTATGGCAATCAAGTGAAAGATATAAGGTAAGTGAGGTTGATTTGTCCTACCCGAAACGGACTTTAACTGTCTTCTTTCTTTAGTAAACGCGCTTTTGAGGGCCTTTTGCAATTGCTTACCCTGAATTTGTCCGCAAATGCTTTGAGTCAACTGCAGACAGATATATTTCTGGGTCTGCCCTCGTTACGTTCTTTGGATTTGTCATTTAACACTCTTACCAAACTGGATAATAAGACAAATGGTGTCCTGGATGATCTGCTTAGCTTGGAGACTCTCAACTTGAGTCATAATCGCATTAGTTTTGTGACCAAAAAAACGTTTCCCTCCCATCAGTATATACCCTACAATCTAAAGTATCTGGACTTGAGCTACAATCAAATGCCTGTATTGACCTATGACCTAACGTTTGGCACCAAAAAATTGATAAAGTTAAATTTATCACACAATCAAATTAACGACTTGCGTCGCGGAGTCTTGTCCAATTTTACATCGCTGCAACAGCTGGATATTTCCCACAATGAATTGGCCAACCTGATGTCCGAAGAGCATATATTTGATCTACCTCAGAACTTGAGCAGACTGGACTTATCGCACAATAAGATTTATCATTTACCTTTTGGAAATCTGGCCAAGATTAAATCATTGACTCATGTGGATCTACGTAATAATAGCCTAGAGGATATGCCCGTCACATTGGTGGCCAGCATGCGTAATGGCAGCCAAGTGTTGATGGCGGAGAATCCATTACACTGTGGCTGTAATGTCAGACCACTCAAGCACTACATCTTGCAGCAAACCAGCCCAAGTGAGGATTTGCAACAATTACAATGCAATACGCCAAAAGTGGTAAAGGAGAAATTCATCTGGCAGCTTGACGATGAGTATTTCCATTGTACGGAGGATGAGAGGGAGACGTATTCAGGCAAAGAGTATGAACAGCTTACCGATGTACGATTCCGTGAGGTGAACACGTAAGTTAATGTCGCATTGGCGTATCCACTTACCAATTATCTAATTATCGTTTTTTTTTTTTTTTGTTTTATAGCAACAAAGCGGGCAACTTGACGCTTAGCTGGTTTGTCTCCACCTCCGCAGATGTGGCCGATTTTAATGTCTACATAAGATCAAACTCAAATAAAATTTTGCAACAAGCCGTTTATGAATATAACCAAAGGACTGCTAACATACCCATATCCGAGTTGCTTGTGCATGGTGAGGAGCAATTACGTTCAGCTGAGATCTGCATATTGTCCAAGGATAGTGATGGTAACACACGCCATTGGTTTGCCGGCCAATGTCAGAGATTGCCCTCGCTAAAATTGCGAAAAACCTTTTTCTTCGGCAATTTCAATGTGCGCGGAGGAGCGGACAGAGTTTTCCAAGTGCCCTTAGCCATTCATATTTATTTGTTTTCAGTGTTAATGTTTATTATTGTTGCCCATTAAATGCCAATATCCACTGTAGTTCAAGCCCTGCGCACATGTAATGTTTTTTTTTTGTTGTTTACTTGAAAGCCAATGCCGCCTCAGCACACAATGGGCAAAATGTTAAAGTCCACACAGCTGATGCCGCTGTCGCTGCTGCTGCTCCTGCTGCTGCTGCCGATGCGAATATTCATTCACAGTGAGGGCTCGTGTTGGCTTCGGGAGCGCAAGGACTTTTGTTAAGAAGAGATAGAGCCTCGTCTTGGACAAACAAATGCGCACTCGCACTCTCACACACTCTCTTCAACCAAAACTAAACGGCACTGCCTTTAGGTGTGGGTCTTACAGTGGTGGACTAAAATATAGGTACAACGTGACACAATATGTGTAAAGTATGACGAATTTTCGCAATGAAACTTAATAAACTTAAAAATAATAGATGAAAGCTTACATTAATACAAAATATTTGAAGAAAATAAGGTGGAAACTGGATAAAAATAAAAATATATCGTACATATAAATAAAATCATATGCATATGTAAATTATATTGATTACAATTGGAACTTAAAAGTTGTAGAAATATCTAGAAAATTTTTTAAGATGCATGTTTTTAATTTTTTTCAAACAGTCAATAGCTCGCATAGAAATAGAAATATTTAAAAAATTGTATACTATTTTATTCAAATGATGTGTGTGACAATTTTTTTGACCTCTACTGTTGTTCTGTTATTGAGTTCATGTGCACTTTCACTTTGTCCACCCACAACGTGCTCTTGATTTCACTTTATCCCCCTTGGCCTTACCCCCCTCGCAATCATCACCCGCTCCCTGTCATATAGAATATAATGTGCTTTTGTGACTTTGCCTGCCTGGAACTTTGCTTTTGCTTGTCTGTGTCCTTATCGATTTTCAGGCGAATTTTTCACAGGCTCACACGGCGCACGTCAGTAGGGCCAGGCGAAGTTTCACTTGTCTCGCTGAGTTCGTTCGTGTCGTCGTGTTCGCACAGAGCAGTAGCAGCAGCAGCAGCAGGACCAGCACTAACAGCAAGCGCCACCAGCCGTTTCGTTCGTTATATAAAAAAAAAAAATAAAGAAACCAAGAGATTTCAATAGCAAGTTTAAGTGCGCTGCTGCCAAAAAACAAAAAACAAAAAAAAAACAAGCGTAAAGAAAAAAGATAAGGAACAAGCATACATAATTTATTTAAAAAATGTGATAAAATCCAACAAACCAAACAACAAAAAAAGCACAAAAATCGAAACGTGAAAGAAAAGTAAAGCTAAAGACTTAGTTCGTATAACATAACTTGAGGTGCCGTAACCACACGAAAAAAAAAATTCAAAAGAAAATTCGGCACAGGTGCGGGAGGAGAAGGAATGTATGTGTAATGTAATAGAGGTCAAAAGAAGCATTGATTTAACCTAAAACTTCCAGCTCCTCGGGCCAACCTGCCTCAAACGTTGTGGTGGGTGTCTCTCGCTTTCGCTAAATGTGTGTTAGTCTGTGTGTGCGTGTGTGAATAATTTGTTTAAATTTCGCCATTCATACACACAATCCGCATTCGCACCTACACACACACACACACACACACACACACACATTCGTTTGATTTTGTGTATTGATGACGAACCACTTACGTCTACAGCAGTGGCAGCAGCAGCTGAAAAAGGAAGAAAGCAAAAAAAAAAAAAACAATAAAAACAACAAGAAATATATGTATATCGCATGTAACACAGACACACACACACAGACAGACACACGTACCGTTTAATAACGTATAAGAAACCAAAGCATAATTACATAATCAAATAGAACGAAAAATAAAAAAGACACTACAAAAGAAAAGGCAAGAAGCAGCAAAGCCTAAGAAATAAAATCAACGTTAAAAGAAAAACTTTGCAATAAAATAAATCCAACGCCTAAAAGTAGAAATAACACACACAAACAAATGAAAAAGGCAAGAAACCTTTAAAAAAAAAGAAGACAAAAAAAAAACCAAAGTACCTGCAATAAAACCAAAACCCCAAAAAGAAAGTTAAAAGTTTGTTATAAATGCTTACATAAAACAACAACCAACAAATAAATAACGAAAAAAATCTATATAAATTAAACAAATTGTAGTTCGTTGCCGTTCACCGAAAAACCAAAACCCCAAAATAAAAAAAAAAAAACTAAAGGAAACTCCAAAAATTATTGAGCTAGACAAAACGAAAACCTCGTAGTTTGTAGAGATACATAGAGCAAATCAAATATTACGCACGACTCAACTAATTAAACAAAAAAGAATAAGAAGAAAACTACCAAGTAGTTGCCTCTCTCTATACATATACATATATACCTTATAGAAAACTATATACAATATACATATATATAAAATTAGTTATTATATGGATTTATTTTTATAAAGCCCTCGACCTAGGCCTTTATAATTGCATAAATAATTAACGAACAGATTAATGCATTAAGCGAAACTAAAGGACGACGCAAACGACGACGCCGACGACGACGAAAAGTTTAAGGAAAAGTGAGGCGACGCGACGCCACGAGACCCGTATCCTTCGCGTGTTGCTTGCGCTACTAACATACTTATGTACATATATACACACATACACTAATATATATATATGTATATATATATATAGGAATATATACTTATATATATATAGAACGAGATAAATACGTGAATTTATAAATAAACTAACTTTTGCCTGCTTTTTCTGGGTTTCTTGTGCGTGGCTTGACGTAACTTTTTTGGCACAGGCAGCCACGCCCCACGCCTTGCCCTGTCCTGCCTGCCTGCCTACCATAACGCCTTAACTTGACTCACAAAAACCACAAAAAAAAAAGGAACAACAACAAAAAAAGAGAATACCGTTGCGTTCATTAAACTTTCACGACGACGACGAAAACGACAACGACGACCAAAAAATAGTAGTAGAAGGAGCACAGGGAGCAGGAGCAGCAGCAGCAGCACCAGCAGCAGCAGCAACGAAATTTTCAACCAGGACCTTAGATAACTGATAAGACGCCGCCTAAAGTTGTTGATTTTGTGATAAATTATTCAACGATCTCTCTCCTGATCCTGAATCTGCCCACCTTCAATACCCCAAAAGAGATAACCAACAACAACAACAACCACCACCACCACCAAACTCCACTACCACCACCCTTCGTCGTTCTCGCCCAGTCCTCGCCACCTACTTAAAAAAAAAAAAAAAACGAAAATAAACGACATTTATAATCCAAAGTACAAAACGACTAATTAAAAATACGAACGCGAAGAATGAGAAGAACCCTGTAACTCGATATATATATAACTAACTAAATAGCAACATATGGTATTATTATATTTACATAACCTCAAAAGTAAACCAACAACAACAAAAAACCAAGACGAGCAAAAACCACAAAAAAGAAAAACGGCAAACCAGCAACAAAAACAACAACAACATCTGCATAACGTAACGAGAACCATAAGCAATACAAACTAGTGCTGTTAAAACAACTACTAATTTAGAGGCCTAACTTATAGAGACCCACAAAACACACACACCTACACACATAGGGACATCCACACCTCTTTCTACACCTATCCCAAAAGCTACTTATAACCCACCAGACTAAAGTAGAAACTAGTAAAAAGTTCCCATCCAACTTCCCTTATCCCTTACCTAACTTCCCTCCTCCCTAGATGATGCCAGAGTGACTCGGTGCTTACCTACCAAAAAAAAAAAAAAAAAACACACACACAAACAAACAAACACCTCGACATATATATATACAACGAAAAGCAATTATTTTTGGTTTATGTGTGTTAGTTAATGCCAAAAAATCGAAACGGAAGTTGCACCCACTCTCACACATACAGATAAACCCCAACACACACACACACACACACACATACATACATGGGACTAACACCATGCCCATGACAAGGTTAAGAATTGCATCAGGCCTGGCGGGGCGACGTGTTCAATGGCAATAACAACAACAACGGCTAAAACACCAACAACAACAGCAATCAGAGCAACAACAACAACAAGAACAACAATAACTGCTGCAACGATTGCAACATCATAAAAAAAATAAAAGCAAACCTCACAAAATTGGCAGAAGTAGACGGAGCCGTAGCCGGACGACGGCAGCGCAGTGCAGCAGCGTAGCGTGTGCGTGTGTGTGTATGCATGTGCAGTGTGTGCGTATCTAACGGTGACTCTGTCGTCAACAAACCTACCAACAAAAAAAAAAAACACGAAAAGATAAAAATAGCACACAACATTCCACCGCTAACCAAATGAAGCGCTGCTGCTGGTGGTGGTAGATTCAAAAAATGCACGTTAAACACACACAGCGCCGAGTCAGCGGTCCTGGAGCATTTGGAACATTTACCAACGACCAACGGTATGGCATACGATATTTAATTTTCTTCACTAATATTACACATTTTTTCCGTTTTGAACTCGATGTGATTCAATTTGGAGTTCCGTTTGTTTTGCTTTTCTTTTTGTGTTAATTCCAAGTTTATTTGATTAATGTGTGCGAGAATTTTCCCTGTCTTGTCAAATTGTGTTGTTAATTTTTGTACATAATTTACATAATCACAGTCATAATCTGTTTCAACTGCATGTGTGTGTGTGTGTGTCTATATGCACAGGAAAACTCACTAATGGCGATGAGCGCTATTGGAGGTTATCGAAATTAAACCAATCGAAATTTGAATTTTAAGGATCTAATTTTAGGAAACGCCATTTTATATAATTAGGCGAACGTCTTGATTTAAAGTCTCCTAAAATCTAAACAAATTATATTTATTTCTTCGTATTAACATAATCCGTCCGTTGTAAATTTAAATGATAAAAACTCTGTTAAATAATA
The DNA here is from genome assembly GCA_024703675.1 of Drosophila nebulosa. NCBI lineage: Eukaryota > Metazoa > Arthropoda > Insecta > Diptera > Drosophilidae > Drosophila > Drosophila nebulosa. Next base: position 4,780,756 of record CM045725.1, on the reverse strand, counting down.
GTAAAAGAAACGAAAATAAAGAAATGAGCCATTGTTTCACTTTTCTTTATACTAATATTTTAGCTAAAAGTAAAGCTAGGCTTTCGCATAAGAAATCGATTATTTAAACTCTTTTCTCAACAAATTTTGATTTCTATTTAAAATCCAAAGTTTTTGTTCGACAGACTTATGAAACGAACCTAAACTTCTTACTTTGTAATTTTCTTAAAAGATATATTGAGAACCTTCAAACCTAATACTTATATTAGAATAAATGTTAATTTCTTTAAAACCTTTATTGAGCCTTAACCAAAAAAGGCAATAATGCTTTTAAAGACAGTTTTTCTTAATAATCTTAATAACATATTTTGGAATAAAAGTGTGTGAAATTCTCATTTAATTAGAGATTCTATTACATCAATAATGGCTTAATTGAAAGTTCAAACGAATTCCGTCAGTCCGAATTCTGCTTTTACGGTTTCGTAGTATATCAAAAATTAAGTGATAATACTTGAATTTTCGTATAATCAGTGCATATATGTACATATACACATTCCTATATAAAGTTGAAATTTGTTTTGTACGAAATGAATGTAATTACGGTTTTGAGTTCAATATTCGGTATTTGATTTTGTTGATTTTACGGTTTAATGATGAGTTTCATTGAACTGTTGTTTGTTTTTATTACTGTTGCTGTTTGATGTTCTTGTTGTTGCTGCTAAATGTGTGTCTGTGTGTGTGTGAGAGAGAGTTAAAATTTTGAGGTAACAAATTTGCAGTTAACTTTGTTCATAGTTTCCTTCCTATTGAAATGCTCACGCGCTATTGGGTCAGAGTTCAGTCATTCAGTCATATTCAGTCAATGCAATTACTAGAAACTAGATTAAAAGCCCAACAATAGCAACATTACAATGGCCCACACACACATATATCGACACCATGCCACCCACACACACACATACACACACACAGCGAGGAACACATATACTATTATGTATGGAAATAGTGTCAAAGTACTTGCAGAAAAAAAGGCATTGCATACACACAGGCGCCAGATGCTAACTGTATATTCGTCCATGTACAGCGGAAGCTTTCGCTTTTACTTCAATGATTAAACCACTGACCGAATTTTGGCTCATATCTGTGTGTGGGTGTATGTGAGTTAGGGTGTGTGAGTGTATGAGTGTTTGTTTGTATGTATACGATAAGCGTTTTACTGACTTTATTGTTGTTGCTTTACACTTGCATATGGCTTATTCACACATACATACAAAAACATAAATGCAGACAGGCATACCTATACAAACACACACACGACACACACACACACACACACAGAGTACAGCAGAGAAAGCAAGCAAGATAAACCGTTTTTTGATTTCTCTTCTTGTTCTTCTTTTCTTTTTGTGTTATTTTGTGAAGGCAACTCAATTTTTCCAATTGAACTAGTTACAGATTTCCATATGCACACATATACACACACACACTCACAAGCACACAGCAAATACCATTTGCTGTCTGTGTATGTGTGTGTGTGTACATGTTTGCTTAAGCTCTAATTTAAGTTCATTTGAGTTTTATTTGAGTTTTCATCTGCGTTCTTTTAGTTTCTCTCTTCCTTTTGCCATTTCATTTGATTATTCCTATACGTATAATGTAAAAAAAAAACAAAAATTATTTTGTGTCATTGTTGTTGTTGTTTTTACAGAAAACTTGCTTAAAAAGTACAAACAAGAAATAAAAAAAAAAACAAAAACAAAAAAAGTTCGAAACAAACAAAAAAACGTATATAACAGAAAAAAAGAAAAAAATACTATATACAGTTTGCGTCAATATCTCAAAGAGAGACGAAAACGTTTCACGTTTTCTCATAATTTCGTGTGTTGGAGACCTGAAATTCCCCCCCTTCCAGACAAACCAACATCAATCAGTAAAGGTACCTGAAGTACAAAGTTCTTAAATCAAAAGTAAATAAACCAAAAAACTCCCACCTTTCGCTCTCTTTCTCTCTCTCTCTCTCTCTCTTTATATACATATATATTTTTTATATATACGTTTGTATATAATAAGTAGACTCAACTTCCAAATCTTCTATATGAACTTGCTATTGCTAAGAGCTACTACAAATACTATACAAAATAAACCAACCTTAACTCAACTCAACTAAACTATGTAAATCCCACCACACAATTAAGAAACTATTTAATAACACTTTTAATAATGCTATTAATTACTATTACTGCTCCTCTATACCCAGATGCTACACATTTCAATAGTTGATGCACTTTTCTCTTTAACTCTTCTTCTATCTAATAGTTTTTGCATCGCTTGAATATTGCTCGTTTTGCTTTAACCAATTCTCTCAAACCTCTCCTCAAGTGTTTAAAAGCCCCAAAAAATCCCCTTCTATATACCACATATATATAAATAAATCTGTACATACTTACCTGCTAAAAAAAACAAACACTTATTGTATACATAAATCTTATTTGAAATTAATATTTTTCAATTGGCATGTCAAATAAATGTGACGTAGCAGTTTTTTTCTATTTCTCCTTCTTTCTTTATTGTTGTTGCTCACTTTGTTTTTTTTTTTATAATTACTCTTTATAATTAATGGAGAATTGGCAATTCGACCCTCTATTGTTAGGCCCCATCGAAAAGAACTCATTGTATTAGCGAGTGCTTTGTGCTCTTAATATTAATTAAATGTACATCAATGTGAGAGCGGAAATCTTTTCAAAAATTAAATTTATTTTTTTTTTTTTTTGGTATAATTATACAAAAATTATATATATATTTTATTCTAATGGATCATTTGCATTGCTGATTGTTCGAAGCCCAATAATTTCAATGTGGACGAGGGAAACTTAGCTATAGAAAATGATTTGTTATTCAATTTGGGGGTTCTCCTTTGTTTCTAGAGCTATTGAAATTGCAATTAAAATTGTATTTATAAGTTTTCCAAACGAACAAACAGTAAATAAACTTGTTGGGCATGGGTGGCGAGGGCCAATAGAAATCATAAATATAAACATTTTATATTACTCAAGCTTAAACTTTAATTTAGCGTTGCCAGAATGTATAATTAAACGGTACGTAGATCTTGGCGGAGTTGCCAGTTCATACACGAAGTCTTTAAGTAGATTTTTCTAGACAAATTTTAGCTTGGTTAATTTTTTCGCTTTTAAACCTCGAAAAAAACGATTTGATTAAGGGTTTGGAGTTGCCAGATCTTTAATAGATAAAGATTATTAAAGAGTTACTAAATAGAAGATCGTTCTATCGAAAAAATCACAACTTTAGAGCACTTTAGAAAGACAAACTTTATGATGATGTTAAAGAAAAGCTATTAAAAAGATTTAAAAGGCACTAAACCTAATATTTACTTAGCAGAATAAACTATTTAGTTTAGAATTCAGGGGCCTCTGCACGAGGCGAATTTGAAATGTAATCATATGTTAAAAAAGATTTTTATACGCTTTTCGTTCGATTCGCTTTTCTCTTGGCCTGAGAACCGTGTGGATTCATTTGGATTTGGCTCGAAATCAAAAGAAAATGCAAAAATGTAAACATTTCCGTTTTGGAAAATTTGTAAATTTACGTAATGTGTTTACAATAAAATCATTTTCAATGGCATGTTTTTGCAGAATTTCGTATTCTTCTTCCGTTTGGCCTCACATCGTCCACCGCCCACCGCCCACCGCCCATCCGCCCAACTCGTCTCGTCTGCCCTACTAACAAGTAACGACTGGCGATTGGCCACAATTATATTAATTATTTCAAAAATAGAATAAAAACTTTCCAGAACAATGCAAAAACGTGAAATTAATCCAGTTACATATTTGAGAGCAATTGATTTAATTTCGATCAAACAAATGGAATGCAGCCGCAGTCAAGTCAATTACGAATTTACTTACGCTTAATGCCTTCAATTGGCTTTTGAATTATTAATTGTGTGGGACAGAAGAGGAGGGCGAACAACGCGATGGGGAGGCGGTGGCAACTGACAGCTTCATTTAAGCACAAAATAATATAAAATTGTATGCATTGCGTATATATGTACATATGTATGTATGTAGATAAGCAAACTCTCAATGGCCGATTGCCCCGAGGTTGACAGCACGTGCTCTCTTCTCAAGCCTCTCAATCTCCTCCGCAGTATCCGCAACGTGTGCCATGTCGAGGGCCACTCGAAAATGCCTTCAATGCGCCAATAACCAAACCCCAAAACCCAAAACCCCAAAAAAAGAGAAAAAATAACCAACAAAAATCAACAACAAAAAGCCAACAACATTGTGACATTGCCCGCAATACAATTACCGTTTGACAAGGTTAGTTTGTCTTGTTGTTGTTGTTGTTGTTGTTGTCCACTCTTGGACAGGTGGCAAACACTTGAAATCAAAATGAAAAAGTCGATCAAAGTCAAACTTTCTCTCAGCTTAAAGCCCGAAGACTAAGCTCAAAGACAACGGCAGCAAATAATATACATACTCTTCCAGTCTTCTATGACAACTTAAACTTGGACATAGTTTCTACTATTAGGAGTGAAATTCTTATGACATAGATCTTACATTTGATTTTCTAAATGCATTTGTTTAGTTTATTTATCTGCAGCTGTAAATGTCATTTTTACAAATATTTAATCATTGAAATGAAAATTTGTTTTGCAAAAATTACCAAATTCAGTTAATTGCAGTTATGAGGCAGATGGCGTGTAAGCATTTAATTGAGTGAAATTGATTTCAGTTTGTCAAGCTTCGATTTACTTAACAATTTTCCCCCCGCCATTTCTTCTATGTATGTGTGTGTGTGTTCACGTTCACTCAATTTTGTGCAAAAAGGCAAATATTTGCTTTTAGATTTTGCGTGCCGTAAACGAGTTGAGTTTGAATTGGGTTTGCTGACTGAACCAGAACCAGAACCATCACCTAGACCCAGAAGCCCCCAACTTGAAAGTCAGAATCCAGGGCCCAGGCATTATTTAGTGTGAGAGCTTTATGCACGCACACCCATACACACACACACACACACACACACACACACAGATAGAGATAGATATGACACATATTAGAGAAGCATTTGAATTGTTTTTCTTTTGTTCGCTACTGCACACTCCAATTCCCCCACCCCCCGGGTGCCCCGCTTTAGCCACCATAGTTACCAAACATTCCATTGATTACCCCAAACGAACAGTGGAATGAATGAAAAAGCTCATGGGGAATAGATAAGCCACAAAACTCAAAATGAATTTACGGGACTGTGGAGCAAAGGAGATTTGATGAAGATTTCATCTTGTCTAAAATTGATTACAAATTGAAAGTTAGGAGAATGGGAAGAGCCAAAAAGCTTTGGCATTTCGAAGCAATCAAACTGAAACTTAAATCATGAAATCTTTTTAATTAAAATTTTGCTTAAGGCATTTACGCTACTTTTGCTTCCGAACTTTGTCATAGCTATTCCAATCTTATCCCCTACTTCAGATTATTACTTTCACCTTAGAACATTTTCATAAAAAAGATATAGAATATTGGTTTCCAAATGTTTCTTTTGTATATGAGTGTTTTAAAACAAGCTTAAAATATAAAAGTCTAAAAATGTGTTGTGATTCTCAACTAGTTCTAGCTTTGAATTCTGAAGTCTTTGGGAACTGCCTTAGATAGATAGGTAGACAACGTGCATAACTTAGTCTACTGCCTAACACAAAGATTTCAACCTACTTCAAAGATATATAGAGAATTGAATATAGAAAATACCCCATTTTTATCGTAATTGTTTTAAAGGTTATATTATTGGGGGCAAAGCAGGCCCTTCTAAAGCCAGCCGAGGAGCAGAAGGAATAACTAATTTGAGACTTCATTATCTATTTGCTTTAGAAATAGTTTTGAAAGTCTTGGACTCAGAGGCTATACGCTGTCTTCATATTCCTAATCTCTGCCTGATAGGTATTTCAAGTCATTTACTTCAAGAGGTTTGGCTTGTTTGACAAAACTCTATCAAAAAATTTACACAAAGTCTAAGTTTATTTAAGAAAAGCTTTTAATCATATGAAAAGTTGAATTTTGCCACCAATTTGTTAACTAATTTATCAAAAATTGTGATAATTTGTAAATTAATTCATAATTAACAAGTGTTAGACTTGTTTAATTAAAGTGTTAATTGGAAATATTGAAATTATTGAAATGAAAGAGTTTCCCCTTGCTATGGGAACTTAACAGCAGGTTAACAGTGGATTAACAGTCACATGCAAATCAGATGTCAAAGGCAATGAGCTCTGTTAACTGCTTATGTTAACATTAGGAAACCAAAAGACGGACCATAAATTTAGCTGCCTATCAATTTCCACCCATAATTCGGTTATCAGTGCCATTGTAAGGGTTTTGCCCCAACCCCCCAACCCGCTAAATGGTCTACACATTTGTTTTGTTTCTTTTTTTTTTTGCTGTTTCTGTTTCTATTTGAACGGACGCATCGCATCGTCTGACGCAGTTTTATCTTATCGCTGGCTTTTAGGGAAATTTGATTTAGAGTACTTCCGTTGTTGCCTAGAACGCCCACTGTGCTCCCATTCATATTTTATCTTTTGGCATAACCCCCCCCCCCCCCCCCCACCACTCCAACGACTTCATCCGCCCCCTTATGACCCGTGCTATATGCTGCTGCTGCTGCTTCTATCAGTGTTTGCCATGCGTGTTTGCTCTCTATACATTAATTTAGTTCAATTTTTCGCGCGATCAAAAGCATCCATTGTATATATATAATATACATACATATATATACATATATATATATATATATATATTTACTATAGACATATGTGTATATGATGAACTCAGCCTTTCCTGCCCCGTTGCCCACCCTTTGCCCGCCTCTGCACCACCCAATAACCCATAGTCGACCCTCTGACAATGTTGCACAATCAATATTTATAATTAACAAGTTCTTTTGTTTGTTTCATTTTGATATGTGTACAAATGTGTGTGTTTGTTTCGTCTCTTTCTTGTGTCTTTTCCACACCGTTTCCTTGCTCACTTTAGCGTAGCCTCTCCAAAATAGATAAATTTATGCGCCATGCCCGATTCCCGGACCAGTATGCGGCTCGTTCTGTTACCCGTTCTCATTTAATGTCTCTGTTCTTCTTCCCGTCCAGCGCTAGCCGAGACAACTTGTGCCCCGACGACCATCAGCAGCGACAGCACTCGCATTCGCATCAGCACTTGGTGCGCCAGTCTCTCATCAGCCTCAGTTACGCACAGCCGTCACCGTCGCCGTCGGCAACGCCGGCCCCCGCAGCAGTTCCTGCCCCTGCCCTCCATTCGCATTCGTCGGCCTCAACCAGTCCCAGTCCCCAGGCAGCCGATCAGCAGAGCTGCAGCAGCAGCAGCGTCGGCGTTGCAGCCCGCATTCAGGCAGCCGCCCGCCAGTCCATCTCCTGCAGCTGTGAGTCATTGAAGAGCAAGGTCAAGGTCTTGGGGCGACGCGGCGACAGCGATAGTGTCTCGCTGCTAAGAGGAACGGGTTCGGGTTCGGGTTCGGGCTCGGGAGCCGGAGCCGGTGATGAGGATCAGCGTCAGCGTCAACGCAGCACAAGCAGTCGTTTGTCCAGTGGCATATCCAAGCAAAATTCCAGCGATAGTCGCCACAGTCCGAGTAGCCATTCAGCCCTTTACGATGCCTGCCATGAATATACCCGCAGCTTGAGTGCAGCCCCAGCCACAGAAGGAGCGGCATCTGGAATTGCCGGTGACTCTGATTCCGCATTGCTCTTGAAGAGCCATTTCAGTGAGCAACAGCTGGCAGAGCGGACCAATCTAAATCTCAACTTGAACAGCGAATACGAGAGCGATAAACAGCAGCTGGTCAATGAGACTTACATCTTCAAGTGCATTGCGAATAGTCCATCGTTCTTGCGCACCAATAAGATCAAGGAGCAATCGAAGAAACTTCGCAATCTATCGCTAAAGACACGCACGGCCAAGAAGAAGGGTCACCAGATCATATCAAAATCGAACGCCGTGTCGGATAATTCTTTAAATCCGGGTGATAAATATCTCAATTTGTATCTGGTAGAGAAGAAGCATTCGTTACAGTCCAGTACACCCAATCCTCATATTGGATCGGTTTCTGCTCCGGCAAGTTCCTCATCATCATCGACAGGGCGACAGCAACAACAGCAGCAACAGCAGCAACAGCAGCAACAATTGCCGGCACTTTCCGCTGTTGCGGCACGCCAGCAACAGTTGCTACTGAACGGTTCGCTGAAAAGCAAAACGAAAACCTTTCCCTCATACAGAGCCTCAGTGAGGAGCGAAAGTGACGGCGGCAAGGATTATAGGGCCGCCACCATTCCAACAACGGGCAAAAGTCCACCTCCGCCGGTGCCGCAATCGCTGGCGGCCAAAATCTCGGGCAGCGGCAAAAACGCCGGCAATAAACTTAGCGTTAGCAGCAATTCGTGCAATAAGCTACATGCCCAGGGCCACTATTCAACCGCAGCAGCCTCGTCACCCAAGAGTTCCGTCTCCAGCAACGGTCATCTCAACAAATACTGCCTGACGGATCTGACGCGACGCAAGGCCGAATTCAATCGCCAATTGAGCGCTCCCACGGACTATACGCATCATTCGTCTAGCAACGGTTCGCAGCAGGAGGGCTCCGAGGCGGCCAATGAGGCTGTGGGCGAATCCACCATTACAGTAGCTAGTGCTGGGGTATTAGGACATCACAGTCACACGGGAAGCCTTCCCTATTCGCATCATCATCCACATCAGCAGCAGCAGCAGCATCACCACCAAAATCAACATCATCAACACCATCATCATCATCATCATCATACGGCATCGGCCACTGCGCCGGCCACCCTTAAGTTACACAATCTTGGAGGCGGTGTTCAGCATTCGTATCCGTATCCAACGCGTCCCACGTCCACATCGTGCACGAATAGCTTCAATCGACGTCACATACGCAGGCACAAGAGTAAGCTCGGCGAGCGGTAAGTACCAGTTACTTTACCTTTACCTTTACCTTCACTTACAAGCTCCATACAAAAAATTACGCATGCAAATCACCAAAAAAAAAAAAATGAAAAAAAATTAGCAGTCGCCGTTGACGTCGCGTCGTCGAGTCTTACCGGTTTTTTTTTTGGGAGCTCGACTGGGTCTCGAACTGGAGCTTATCGGCCAGCATTTGCATAATGACATCTTGTTGTTTCTGGCTCAAAGGCAAGACTCTCGGTTCTGCGTAATGAGTTGCCAGTGAATTTTGAAGTGTGTGCGAGGCTAAATCTAAAATTCTGAGAACACGGTGAATGATCGATCGATCGATCGATCGGTGATAGGTGATGGCCTAAAACTTAAATCAAAGCGAAAGAAAGAGAGAGATCCCTGATATTAACTTTATTTCAGTTCTAACTGTTTTCATACTTAGTTGCGTTGCCTTAATTGTTAGTCACAACAAGCAATAAACGATCGCTTGACAAGTCATTTGAACAGGTGATCATCTCGTAGAAAAGTTAATAATAACCAGCAAATAAAATGTGTAATTAATCAGATTTCAAAAGCTTGATCAACTTTTATTATTATCAGCAGCAATCAGTTAATGTTAGTCATCCTAGTAGTAATCGATTTGCCTAAACCGTTTGATTTCGTTTGACACTAAAAACTGACAATGATGCGGAAAACTTTGCTCCATTATCATAATGAACAACAAAGTAAACAACGCCAGTAGTTGTCGTTGTCTATTTCCCATAGAATTTTAATTTATTGCAACTGATCTAGACCCAGACCCAGACCCAGACCTAGACTCGGCCGAGAGTCTAGAGAGCTTCCTCAACTCGTTTTCTGGTGGTTGGTTTCCTAAAATTTGCATAAACACTAAGAGAAGTAAACAGTTTTTTTTCCGCTACTTTTTCTAAGGTGTTTTTTTTTTTTGTTGATTTTGAAGAATGGCAGTAAATTACAGACGCGGCTATAATTTGTTCGTCGTCGCGAAATCAATTAAAAAGCAACACAAAAATACAAATAAAAACATTCTTTATTTATTTATTGTGCAACACAGCAAAGTTGAGGTTCAGAACAGGTTATCAGCAGCAACTGGACGCAGCGCGGATGCTGCGCGCAGCAAAATCACAAAACAAAAAAAAAAAAAACAAAGTTTAGCCAACGAACAAGCGAGTAAAAGTAAATTTGTTGGTGTCAATTGAGAAATTATTTAATTAGCCAATTGATGGGGACACACTTTTCCCCCTCCCAATAGTCATCATCATCATCATCGATCGGTATAGCCAGTAGCCAATTCTCCAATGTCTAATTGATATTCGAGGTAAACCAAATGAAAGCGACAACAAATATAACAACAAAATATCTAGCCTCAAGTGTTCTTCCCCCTACCGCCCCCCACCCCCCTGCTCGTGCTCTCTAACTGTCTCTCTCTCTCTCGCTCTATCTTTCTGTCGTCGTTTATGTGCATCTGGAGGACGCACGAGTCCCAGTCCGAAAAGAAAAAGAGACTTCGGCTTGCTAGTCCGCATTCGTCGTGAGTTTCGTGAGTTGCTTGCTGTTGCTGTTGTTGTTGTTTTTTTTTTTCGGAGTATCTCAATGTCTATGCCGGCTGCGATGGTTCAGTGTGTGAGCGGCATCCGCTAGTCGCATAAAGTTAGCGCTTGTAATAACTTGAACACAAAAAAAAAATAAAATTATATACACATATGTATATATCTATCTATATACAAATATATATAACGTGATATATGTATACATAAAACCCATAAAATTCTGTAGTATACGTGGGAATAGTGTTGGCTGGCAAACGTTAAAAATCAGCAAATAAAAACATCTGCACGTTTCACGTTTCCAAGCAGCAAGTCAGCAAAAAAAAAAAAAAAAATAAGTTTCCAAAAACCACAATTACTGAAAATAACAATAATAATAACAACAACAACAGCAGCAACAATAATAACAATAACAATACCTGTAATACGATATTGTGTTGACACTGTGGTTTACTTCCACCAGTGATCATCATCATCTATTATAGTAAACCGTTTGTGATGTGATATTTAAGGAATGAATATAATAACTAATAAATTCATTAGTGCCAAGATTAAATTAAATCAGCTTCATTAGGTTTAATTAAAACCTAACTTACCCAAAAAAAAAAAAAAAACAAACCAACAATAATTGAGTGTGAAGTGATTCAAACAAAAAAAGAAAACTGTGCACGCTTCTCCAACAATAGAATCCATCATAGAGTGAACACCACGCGATTTTTTTTTCTTTCTTTTTTGCTCCATTTCCGTAACATAGGCTCAGTAGCAGCTGAGAGTCGTGATAGAAGGAGAAGGTGGCGGAGGTGAAGGTGGAGGTGGAGAAGACCTTGACAATCATTGAGCTTTTTCAGCAAGGTGAGGGACGTCAACGACGGCGACGGCAACAGCGGCGTCGATTGTATTGCTAATGCCTGTATTGTGCGTGTGCCCATAATTAAAAACTAAAAAAAAAAAAAAAAAAACCCCCCCGGCACATACTTTCACTATTTATTTATTTTACAACTATCTCTGACCTTACTTGGCAGAAATATTTTGTTTTTTTTTTTTTACTTTTTGTATAACTGTAATCTAACAATCATTTCAGATTGCTTAGCGGCGATAGTGAAGAATCGGTACGCTGCTCATATTGCTCAGTTTTGAATGTGAATGAGAACGATTTGCGTATATCCTTCGAGAACACCTGCACCGATTCGCTGGTCACCGCTTTTGATGATGAGGCACTGTTAATATGCGACCAAGGAACCGAAATGGCAAGAACAAAGGTTTTATTTGTACTAAACAGCACAGGACTGAGTAGCAAGCAAACACCCAACCGAAACCAACCAATCCAACCAACTAATCAACCCATCCCCCCAGTCCATTAAACCAAATGACCTTGACCATAACCATGACCTATGCCTAACTATACTCAAGAGAGCTTTTAAGTCATGATGATTCTTAAGTTTAATATTCAAATAAGTATAGAGAAATGCCAAACATATTTGAATATCACTTACATTTGATAAGAAATTTATTGCAGGACCAAAACTGGCAGGCCTAATAGAAACTCAGGTGTTTATCCTTTTTAAAAAAATATTACTCTAAGCCTAGTCTATGGCAATATCCACTTGGCAATGTTCTTTTTGCCTCATTGTTCATGTCAAGGTCGACTTTATGAATTATAGAGAGATAAGACGAAGTTTTATTTGTCATTATGCGAAAATCTTCTTTGCTTGATTCAAGTATTATGTAAAATTTCTGACACAGCCCCTTTCCCCTGTAACACCTTGTAGTGCTTTACTTACCTACCTCCTTTTAAAATGTCGAGAATATTTTCGTTTTTGGTTTTCGTTTCAATATTCGTTTCATAAAATGTCAATTAAAAAAGATTCTGAAGAAGTTTCACTTAAAAAAGCAAAGCTCTAACGTTTAAAAGAACTTCCCCTATTTAGCCTAAAGCGTTACTTAGGTCTTGAACGGCTTCAAAGCTTTCAAAAAATTTCCCTATTAAAAATTTATTTTTGCATTTTACAACATTGGAATGTATAAGGTAAAGGAATATGAAAATTGGAACCACGCCTCAGATAGTATTTGAAAAGTTTTGAAAATTGGTCTAAGCTGTTTTATAAATTTAAGCGAATTATCGTTTGAGACGACCATTTTCCTTTGACTAGTCTTGCCATGCGCATTTTTGTCTCTTTTTGGGTAGCCCCACCTGCCCTTCTTCAATTTCGCACCTGTAAATGAAATTTAAACCCAACCAAACAAACACAGCGAACGGCCTTAAGAATCATCATTTGGAAAGCAATTTTTTGTTTAATTTTACACAACATCATTATGACGACTTTTGCAGGCAAATGAAATTATTCGATTCGAGAAATTTATAAAACTAAATGCGATTGATTGATTCTATTTGGTTTCGTTTAGGTACACTTTGATGACGTGTCGTTGTACGGCACTCCGAAAGAGGAGCCCATGCCCAATATACCGATCGTGTCCGAGAAGGTCTCTGCTAATTTCCTAAAGAGTCAATTGCAATCATGGTTCCAGCCGACAGACAATCGTCTGGCCATGAAATTATTTGGCAGCCGCAAGGCATTGGTCAAAGAGCGCATTCGTCAAAAAACTTCCGGGCATTGGGTAATACACCCTTGCAGTTCATTCAGGTAAAATATATTTTGGAATTTATATATGTACATATATTCTCAGATTGCTTAATTGAATTTCAATTTGTAGGTTTTACTGGGACCTTTGCATGCTTTTATTATTAGTAGCAAATCTTATTATCCTGCCAGTCGCAATATCATTCTTCAACGATGATCTAAGCACACGATGGATTGCCTTCAACTGCCTAAGTGATACTATTTTTTTAATAGATATTGTAGTCAATTTTAGAACAGGTAAATATTCTATCTACTAACGTCATTTGTAATATTTACTAATTACTAAATTTTTAATTAATCGGTTCAGTGTCGACAAAAATATTATTATAAAAAGCAGCTTGTTTTCCCCATCATACAAATTTCTAGTGTATCTGACAAAGGACCTTAGTAACAGTAACAACATTTCATTCAAAGGAATTGAAGAAATTGTTCCTAACTTTTGTTTCATTATCTTAGATGAAAAAAATCGAATTAACCTAGATCAACTTCCTGTAAAAAGTTGTTGTTGTGAGCCAGGGAAGCCAAAAGAGCCACTACGTCCCAAACCTTGATCTAGATCTTAGCTCTAGCTGGTCGCACATGCTTGCCCATTTTTATCTTTGTTTCCTTAAGTATTCAAGAGCATATTTACCAATTTTTCCAAAAATTTTCAAAATTGAATGGATTATTTGATTGATTGTGGTGTAGATGAAATCTTGAGAAAGTCAATCAGCTAGTTTGCAGACTGAATCAATCAAATCTATCATATTGTTGGTTTGATTTGCAGACTAAAGTTGTTTCTAAAGTACTGTCAAAATGCTGAACCTTTCAGAACCTTAAGCATTATTCAAGAACCTTTTTAATAACGTTCACAACGAAGTCCTTAGCTTATAATGGCTACAAGTTATTAAAGCTTTTTAAAGTTGTTAAACGTTTTAAAGGTTGTACTCCCTTCTGCCAAATTAAACTCAGTTGCCACTGTTGTTGTTATATAATCTTACTGTAGATAACTAAATTAGGACACTAGGACACTACTAGGAATTAGTAGGACACTAAATTTTCTCGACTCCTAAACAACTTTTTTAAACAATTCTTTTTGCGATGTAATTGTCGTTTTATTGAGAATATATACCTTAGCTTTTGGCGTTTTTTTAAGTACGTTTGCGTAAAAGAACCCTTAATTTAGCTTGGTCACTAATAAATCCTTCAAAGAAGTTGCAGTTTCAGTAAAACAAAAAAAAAAACTAAAGACTTAGAATTCTCTATTTATCCACACACTTCCAATTGAAGGCAATTGAAAATTTTGACTTTTTGTATGGATTTTTTGGGTGCGTTGGCTTGGCGTCAATTTTCGATAGTAAATTATATAAAAATGCTATGTTCTGTTAAACTACGAAAAAAAGGTTTTAAAAATTTCCACAAACTTCTCAAAATTAAAGCAATTTGAAGTTATTCTTCATATGAAGTATAATTTAAGAACATTATAAAATAAAATGGATTTACCATAAGGAACTCAGTTTCCAGGCCAAATTAATTTGAATAGTTTTGCGGGTAGACGACGTCTTTAACTCGTTCCATTTTTCTTTCCTTGCCTTGGATTGCCAACTAAGAAGCCAATTGCTTTGGGTTATTATGAGATTATACACAATTTTGTCATCGTTTCAGGAATTATGCAACAAGACAACGCTGAACAAGTAATATTGGATCCAAAGCTTATAGCTAAACACTATTTAAGAACTTGGTTTTTTCTCGATTTGATTTCATCGATACCGCTAGATTATATATTTTTAATTTTCAATCAAGTAAGTGAATGTATTTTGTTATAAAACAGTGACGCAACATTTTGATTAAGATTATGAAATTGCAGGATTTCTCTGATTCTTTTCAAATCTTGCATGCAGGACGCGCTCTGCGTATCCTGCGCCTAGCTAAATTACTTTCACTAGTTCGCCTGCTGCGCCTATCCCGCCTGGTGCGCTACGTGTCCCAATGGGAGGAGGTCTATGTAAGTACACGGTTTTTGGGTTTTCTGGCCCAACATTTACTATTTTTCCATATATATATTTTAACTTTTTCTTTGCATAACATTTTTTTTTTTGTTGTATCTACTTAAAAAGTAAATGTTTCAAATGAATTAATTATTCGTCTTTCAAAAAAAAACAAAAAAAAAAAATTTTTAATTTTGACCATTTTTCGTTTTGAATCCCGTTTTCGTTTGCCACATTTCGACATTTCAACAATACACTGAAAGAAAACAAGGGAACTAGAAATCTTAGAGAAGAGCCTTAGGGTTTTTGAAAAATTGGGAAAATCAAAGTGATCGATCATATTATCAGTCTAGATTTGTCGTCTAGTCTCCAAAGAAGTGCTCACTTTTCTTGAAAACGTTTTTTAAATAATAATAGAAAATGGCGCGCAAAATGTTCAAACTATGTAAATTTCGTTCTGGTTTTTATTAATTTTCTGTGTCTTTTATTTCAAATTTCATTTATGTTCAATGTCTGTAAATCTATAAGAACCTAAAAAAAAAAAAAACAAATGTTAAAGACAACTTTCCTAAGGATAAAAAATGCTGCTGCTGCCGCTGTACCATAAGCCCAAAAAAAAAAAACAAAAACAAAATAATTGATCATTTTTTGTATATTATACAATGTGTTAAACCACCCCCACTTCCTGCCTCCCTTGAACCTTGTTCTCAAGAATGTTTGCGCGCCCAACCCAACCACTAAGATTTGGCCAGTCCCTCTCTCTCTCTCGCTCGCTCTCTCTCTCTTTCTCTCTCTCTCACTCTCCACCTCAACATCGCCTCGCTATGCTATATACATATAAATATATACATATATATATCTGATTTCAACGACCAACAATAAAATTTTGCTGTAAAAGATATTTTCTTTCTCTATTGATTTTCGTTTGCTTTATTTGATTTATTCGTTTTGGTCTGTTTGTGTTTCGTTTTCACGTTTTAATATTAAACATTTCTCGCTGATCTTATTGACAAAGCACTCCCATTTAAGCTCAATCAGAAATTATTCACAAAACCAAACATTTTTGAAAAATGTTGGCCAAAAACGCTTTTTCTCCCACCAAAAACACAATTTCTCTTCAATCTCTCTCTCTCTCTCTGTCTCCTACTCTCTGTCTCTATGTCTCTGTATCACCAAATTCCCCTGCCCCTCTTCAAAGACAAAAAACCAAAGAATTTTCAATAATTTTTTTTTATTGTTTTCCGTTGTTAACAATATTTTTTTTATGTTTGTAACGCTCGACTTAAGCAAAATTGCTTATAAACAAACAAAATCAGTTTAAGAATAAAAAAATCGTAATTTAACAACAACAAAACAAAACATATAGCAAATATCAGGGGCCCTAAAATACCTGTGTATATATATATGGTTTTTAGATTCTGCAGAATCTACAGAAAAAAAGTGCTGATCGCAGAGGGAGAATGCACAGAAAAGACAAAGATGGCTTGACAAAAAGCAACCTAATTCTCAAGGTAAACAAACAAATTAAAACACAACAACAACAACAACAACAAATTAATTTAAAAATAAAAGAAAAACAAAAACAAAAAGCCTTGATTGATTGCAAAAAAAAAAAACAAACAAACAATAACAAAAAAACATAACTCACTTTTGAGAAATGGACATCAAAAACAATTAAAAAACAACAATTGAATTTTAGTGCATAATTTCGTTCGTTCGTTCGTTCGTTCGATTGTTCGTTGATCATATTTTGCTTGATTTTAATGTTCGTTCGTACGTTCTGTAAATTTTTCTGAGATTGCCTTTTTAATATAATACAATATAAGCATATAAATTTATATTCTTAATTTGTTTGAAAAAGAAATCCAGTTTAGGTTTTTTAAAAAAAAAATGACAGCCAACGATTTGTTCTAACCAGGAAATGCAACAAAATATCGTTTTCTATTTTGAACTATTGATAGTATAGCAACATGCTGCAAAAACATTTATCGTCAAAATGAAATCCCAGCTGATCAAAAGTAAATGTTATCGATAAAGATTTAAAAAAATTTATGCTCAACATTCAAGGCAAGCTTTTTTTTGCTTATCTAATACTTCTTAAAAAGCTTCTATTAGAAACCAAATTACTAGGTTTTGTTTATGTTTCAGGAATTATCCTAGTAGAGCTGCTCTTAACTTGGTGGCTGAAATTTTGTTTTTTAAGCAAGATTTTTAAAGCTGAATCATCAATATTAAATGTTTCCCTTAAGGCCTTCAGCTCACATCTCCATTAAGCTGGACAGTTCTCATTCTCTAAGCTTGAAGTTCTCTTTTTTAAAAAGCTCTCCCAAAGTAAGCAATTTCCGAAAAAAATTTCCATCAATATTTTCAGCTTCATTTTGACTTTCTGTCTCAGCAATAGACAATGCATTTCCTGGTTTTAGATCATACACCACCAGACATAAACAGGTATATACACACACAAGCACCCAAACACACACTCATACACACACACACAGAATTGTTTGTTCTTCGGTATAAAAATCGAAGTCTTATTTTAATTGCTCTCTTCAATCAACTCTATGCCATGTGATATATTATAGTAGGAATTGAGTTAACAACAAAAAGTATATAGTTAGATATATCTTCTTGTATATATATATATATATAAAACTTAGGATTTATTGCGGATAGTTATGTAGATTCCATGCATGGGCATGAACTAATTGAAAAAAAAAAAAAAAATAAACCAAAAATTTTCTAACTATTTCTACAAATTTGCTCTGAGACCACAGATTAGCTGGGTTTTTTTTTCCATAGTCATATTTCCACTTCTTCATTTATTTTTCCAACAATTCTATGTGTGTGTGTGCGTGTGTGTGTGTGTGTAAATCAATAGCAAACTGTGACTCAGGTACGATAAAATCAAACAAGGCAAAAAGGGTTTTTGAAGTGCATATAGTTAATAAGTCGGTAAATATATATACATACATACATATATAAGTTTCGGGGGCAGCAGCATCAACTTAAACCATGTAAAACTGCACAAAAGGTTGCTGCTATTGCTGCTTTCGGGGTCGCGTATTAAACGTTGCTTTTGCCGTAAGCTTCTGCTGCACAATGGCAATTTGTGAAATGGCTGAAAACTTGGTGGAAAGTCGTAAATCAAAAGACATTTTTCAAGCTAATTGACAACTTTTCTTTTCCACTTGGTTTTCAATTTCGCCTTTCACTAATGCCGCCAAAAAAAAATAAACAATACAACAAAGAAAACACACTTAATCAATTGATCGATCGATCAATATGTAAGCTTTTGCTTGATTTAAACTGAAAAAATTAAATATAAATAAAGGATCAGTCAACATCGAACACGAACACAAATACTGTACTATATATATACCATCTATAACTATTTATATTATATTTAGTTACTATACTTACAACAAAAAAAAAAAATAATAATAATAACTTTACTTGTTCTAACAAAAACTCAAAAGTTGAAACGTAATTTCTATAGCATACATTTTGGGGCCAACTGCCAAACAAATCGCTTATTGTGTATTTTTCTCAATTTTTGTTTTCGTTTCGTTTGGTTAAATTGGTTTTGTCACACAGACTCACACACACACACACACACACCTAATCGTTGCGTTTTTGATTGATATTGATGATGCTTTCTGCTTTTGTTTGGCCCCTCAAGTTTTTGGCCTAAACGCGCTTTATTGCTCCTAACTCTTACTATGTACTTTACTCTTTACTCTACTCTACTCTCTGCTCACCATTTTTAATCCCAAGACTTACACATGTCTACACAAGAATACGATTAAAAGAACTGGTTATCACTATTCTAGGGGATATGAATTTACTCTGCTTTAGAAGTCCTTTCATTGTCCTTTGTAACAATGCAAGGTGAACCCATTTAAAGTCCAAATCGCTTACCCAAGCGTTGTTTAAGAAGGCAACCAAGGCATATTTCTCGGAAGTTTAATATTTTAATTCACATTCCAAAGAACCTAATGCGTTTTGATTCATTTATATGTAAATACTTTGATTTTCTACAATTTTATAGTCTTTCGCATAAATTAAGCGATTTTTTAAAAGCTTTGCCTAACTTAAAACTAAATAAAGATCTAACGCGTTTGCCTTGAGTATGACAAAATAAAATTGAATAGCAATAAAAGTAAAGGCAAATAAACAAGAATCAACATATCATTAAATTAAAAGATTAGATCTACTTTTCAAATTTATATGATCAAATAAGCTTTAAATGCACTTTCTAAAACCATTATAGTGGGATCAAAAAACAAATTGGACGATCTCCACTTTATAGGTTCAATACTCTATAGTGAAATTCTTAGAAAATTGACATCCAGTTCTGTGTATTTCTTGTGGACTTGTGTTTTATTGTTTCTTTACTACTGTTTTTTGATTGTTTTTTGTTGTCCAAGTTTTCATTCTAAGATTTGGGTTCTTTAACAATTCTTTCATTGCTTTTGTTTAATTTTTGGGTTTTGGTTCATTTAACGTTTGATTCATATCGTTTGTGTTTTGTTTTTTAATTTTTTTTGTATGTACAAAAGATCTCAGCAAAGAAAAGTTCAAAGAAATTTAAAATGGGTCAATTTCTTTGTAAGTCTGAGTACATTATTTGAGGCACGCATAGCAAGAGCTTGAACTTCTTCTTCCCATTTTGTATTTGGTTTTTGTGTTTTTTTTTTTCGGGCCCGTTGGCCAATTTTGGGAACCATTTTGTGACACACACATACACAAAACACAGTCTCAGACACACACACACATACAACAGAGAAAACTGTTTTCTTGAATGCAAACAACTCTCTCACTCTCTCTAAGTCTCTCTTGTTCTCGCTCTCTCTCTCTCTCTCTCTCTTGCTCTCACTCTGTTTTTCTATTGCTCCATTTAAGTTGATTTGTTTTATGTTTGATTTGTTTGTTCGTTCGTTTGTTTGTTGGTTTGTTTGTTCAAATTGTACAGAAAAAAAATAAACAACAACAATTTAGCACTAATAACGGGAGAAAGAACAAACAAATGCTTTTATTGTAAAATAATTTGAACGTTTGAACGGCTTTAGTGTCCATATACAACAACAACAGAACAAACAAAAGTAAAGATGAGCACTTGTAACATATAATTATATATATATACATATATATATCAAATTCTAGCTATATCAGCTGAGTTTTGCACAACAACAACAACAAAAACAAATGTAGAAAATGGTTTGAATTTTCGATTTCGATTTTGAATTTGATTGCTCAGGTTGTACACTAATGTAATGCCTAACATTAGATTACTTTCTTTTTTCATTTTATTATTGATAAATAAAAATATATGAAAATCTACCCTAATATGCATATATACCTAATTTATTTGATTTGGTTCTGATTTTTTTTTTGATTTTCATTTGGATTGCTAGTTCAATGCGATATAACCAAAAATTGTTTAACAAAATTTTTTCCAAACTTCTTTTTAGTTTATTTTTATTTAACTATCCTACATAGTATTGATGGCTGTGGTGCTTTAGTTGCTTTCATTGGCATTGCAAAAATTAATTGATTCTTTATTAATTAATGTTTAATTTAATTAACGGTAGTCAACACAACAAAAATGGCGTTTAAAAGAGTTCCCACCATGAGTTTGTTGTTATTTCTGTTGGGTTTTTAATTCATGGAAACAATGTTTGGTATACATCACTCACACACACACACAAACACCCACACAGACACATACACATACGCTCCAACACTATACAGACATACACACACACACACACTAACACAAGGTGCTGGGATTTTTCATGTTTTATACAATTTGATTTGATGGATAATTCTGGCATTACAGTTCCTCAATATGGCCTCGGTTTTCATGAGGATCTTCAATTTAATTTGCATGATGCTCTTGATTGGACATTGGAGCGGTTGTCTGCAGTTCTTAGTGCCAATGTTACAGGGTTTTCCATCGAATTCTTGGGTATCCATTAATGAGTTGCAGGTAGGATTACATTTTCCTTAACACACAAAGGGAATTTGCGTATAAAGTGCGATCGCTTTTAAGCTAAATGCAAAATGAAAGTATTTAATTTTAGGAGGTATAATGGTTTCCATGCAGGTTTAAATTTTGAACCGTTGAAGAAGACATTAGAAGTGGAGAGCTAACGATAGTAGAAACTATCGATACTCCTAAAACCATTTACAAAAATTTTTGTTTTGATGTCAAAAAAAAGAAGACACTTCTGAATGCAATATATTCAATATAAGTTTTTTAAAAAATATTAAGATAATTTCGTATGTCAATTTTTTCATTCAAAGTGTTTTTACCATTAAAACAACAAAAAACTTTTCTAAATGTTCTTGGAACTATCGATTGTTTTGACTATCGATGGTTTACCACCTCTACAAAACATGCGCCAAACGCTTAAACGCTAGCTGTAAAAGTAATAAGAAAGCAAAGAATTTGCAGCATAAAAATGGTCGCACTACAATAAAAATTAACATTTGTTTTATTGCATTATGTATACGATTATTAATAAATAAATTTGAAATAGGAATCCTATTGGCTGGAGCAATATTCCTGGGCACTATTCAAGGCCATGTCCCATATGCTGTGCATAGGTTACGGCAGGTAAGTTAATAGCCTTCTCTCTCAATAAGAAGATCTTTGATTAATCTTCGTTTCTATCATTACAGATTTCCTCCTCAATCCTTAACAGACATGTGGCTAACTATGTTATCCATGATATCGGGTGCCACATGTTATGCATTGTTCCTTGGTCATGCGACCAATCTCATACAGAGCTTGGACTCCAGTCGGCGGCAATATCGCGAAAAGGTCAAACAGGTGGAGGAGTATATGGCCTATCGCAAGCTGCCGCGTGATATGCGTCAGCGCATTACGGAATATTTCGAACATCGGTACCAGGGTAAATTCTTCGATGAAGAATTAATACTTGGCGAGTTGAGCGAGAAATTGCGCGAGGATGTCATCAACTATAACTGCAGGTGGGCGATCTCGGTTTGGCCAATTCATAAAGTTTCCATCGTATTACTTTGATATACAAAATTGATTGCAAAAAACTGGCCAATCAAAGTGATATGTTGGCTAACATCTGTTTAATCTGTTGTAATATCGTACTTTATATTTATTGGGATTGTTGACATACAAACACATTTATATGGTCCAACTTCATGTGGTATAATTAAAAAGTCTGCACAATCCTTGATATCAGCACAATATGCATTATGTACTATATACTATATTAATCTATTATTTCAAATATTCATTGACAGATCCCTCGTGGCTTCAGTGCCTTTTTTTGCTAATGCCGATTCGAATTTTGTTTCCGATGTAGTAACCAAACTGAAATACGAAGTTTTCCAACCAGGTTAGTATTATTAGATTCTGCCCAAAGTCATTTTTTTAAGCGTTTTCTTTATGTACCAGGTGATATTATCATAAAAGAAGGCACGATCGGTACCAAAATGTACTTCATACAGGAGGGCGTTGTGGACATTGTCATGGCCAATGGCGAGGTAATTCTAAGAAACTTTTTTAATTACCATTACTATGGTTAAATTTGTAAATTGTTTTTGTAGGTGGCCACCTCGCTATCGGATGGCTCTTACTTTGGTGAGATCTGTCTGCTGACCAACGCGCGTCGTGTGGCCAGCGTGCGAGCCGAAACCTATTGCAATCTATTCTCATTGAGCGTGGATCATTTCAATTGCGTTCTGGATCAATATCCGCTAATGCGCAAGACCATGGAGACTGTGGCCGCCGAGCGGTTAAACAAGATTGGCAAAAATCCAAATATAATGCAACAAAAGGATGAACAACTAAGCAATCCAGAATCGAATACAATTACGGCCGTGGTCAATGCATTGGCCGCAGAGGCCGATGACTGCAAAGATGAGTGAGTTTGAACGTGCTTTCATTTCCTCGTTCTTATTATTTTTACTTTGGCTTCCGTTTTCTCTTTCGCTTGTGTTGTAGTGACATGGATCTCAAGGAGAATTTACTGCATGGGTCAGAGTCGAGCATTGCTGAGCCGGTGCAAACGATACGCGAAGGTCTGCCCAGGCCAAAAAGCGGGGAGTTTCGTGCTCTATTCGAGGGCAATACTCCATGACACTGAGGCAGGTGTGACAGCAATGGGCATAGGTCAAGCATTTGAGTGGAGCTTGACCAGCACTACAAAAAAAAAAAACACACACACACAACTCAAACACACACACAAATACACACTACTCAAATACACACACATACACATGCGTATATAATAATTTAGTAAAAACCCCCCAAGAATCAATTTATGGTAGACACTCTATATATGCAATTGCGATTTAGTAGAAAAAACCAATTAAAAATGAAATGAAAAACTAAAAAAAAAAAAAACAATTATAAAAAAAAAATTACACAAAAAGAAAAAGGAAAAACGAAAAAAAAAGAAAAACAAGAAATGTCCTCAATAATTATTCATAATTTCAGCTCCGCTAACTGTGATGAACTTTAATATAAGAATCGAAAAAACACAAAAAAAAATGGAAAACCAAAAAAAAAAAAGAAAACACAGAAAAAGCCATAGTGAAAAAGCCGTTACAAGACAAACACACAGAGACACACCACTTACATACCAACATACAGACAGACAGACAGACATCTATATGAACATAAGTTTTATTCCCACAACAACAACAGCAACAACAAAATATTGTAACAAAAAACGAAGTGAATAGACTTTTCAATTGCTACATGTAGAGGTGTTAGTCCTATGGACCTACTACAACAACATCCACAACTACACCCACACACGCAACATATACAAATGCATAATTAACATACAAACAAACATAAATACATACATACATATGTACATACAGACATATGATGCATATGTATAGTTAACCAACCAAAACCAACTAACAAAAACAACAACAAGCAAACAACAACAACAACACTTATGTATTATTGCGATTATATAGCATATTTAAATACCGCCTGGCATATGTGGCAACAACATTAACAACATGAAAACAACAACAAACAAACAAACAAGAAATATTTAAGCAAATTAAACAAATTGAGCATTAGTAGTTGGAACTATTAGTTTCTCACTCAAAAACTTCACATTCTATTACAACACTCACTGACCCACTAAGAAACAAACGTAGTTGAAAACCTCAGACAACATGCATATACTAGACACACACACACACACAAATAGACATTACATGCATACAAACAAACAAGCATATATACAACAACAAAACTTATATAGATAATGTTGTCTTTTATAGGGAATTGTTCTTACAAAAAAAAAAAAAAACAAACGAAAAAAAAAACAACAACTAAAACAAAACGAATAATGGTTATTATTCTATAATTTCTTTCCTTTCTGTTGCCAGCTATTTGTTTCTTTTGAATTTCCGTTAGGACACAAAAGAACAACTTTTTGTGAAAACATTTATTTAAACTTAGTATTTTATTACACGTAAACTACAAAAAAAACAGAAGAAAACAAACAAACAAAAGAAAAATAAAATGAAAAAGCAGAAGGACAGCGTTTGCCTTAAATATAAAAACAAAATAAACAAACAAAAACTATTTTATTCAAAAGGAGATCTTAAGTAAACACCTGGACTTCCATATCGATAATATAGACTATTTTGCCGGAAATCTCCCTAGATTATTTAAGGAACTGTTTTTCTTAATATTAATAATGTCTCACTTTAAGGCGTATAACAGCGACGCGCCAATCCACTCTCAATTAATCTCACATTGATATTCTTAATAGTTGCCTTTACTTTCGATTCGGGATCGAGCAATATCAAGTAGACTGCATCCTGTAAAAAAACAATTAGAAATTATAATTTAGGGTTAAAAGAAGAAAAACGGAGTGTCCCAAAAAAGACGACCGATTTGGAAATTTTTAATGATTTTTGGCAATTTTCGAAACTTACCTCAACTTGCTCCACTTTGGCATGGAGTATGCGATAGTCGACCTGCTTGAAAAATGATTGTACAGCCTCAGCCGACCAAGCTAAACCCTTCCAGGGTGTCACATAGGCCAAACGTCCGGCCAAACATTGCGGCGGCAATATGGCGAAATCGGTATACAAATAACATACATCCTTTGGACACACACATACAGTGTGTCCCGTATCAATGAGTTCCACTTCAATTGTTTTCTTTAAGTTTCCTGGTTTGTAGTTAACAACGCGAGCACGCTCCCACACACCTACCGAACGGACAGCACACAGATGACCCGTGGTAATCAAGTAAAGTGGCATAACAAAATCCGTAGACCTAAGGTCATTGTAGGCTATTCTGTATAGTGTAAAGTAAATTATAAAGAAATCGTACACAAATTTTGTCATTCTAAAATATTAAATCTTCAACCTACTGCATATTGTTGCACATAGCTAAATAGTCATCGTAGGTGTCATCATGAATCCAAAAATTAAAGCTATGTGGATTGTCAATCTTTACCAGATGTACCAAAAGGCGTTCTCCCAGGTGAACCGAATTGGGTAAATCACGATTAGGTAATTCGTAATCAGAGCGCACAGCAGATTTGGGATATGACAAATTTAAAACACGATCATCGATGGCATAAGATGGTATGGCATCGTCATCAATGCCTTCATCCGGTGACCCAAAGTCGGAATCCAAGAAATCCGGCGGAGCATCTTGTGCTATCTGGACTTTCTGCTGCTCTTCCTTGCTCAATTCTCTATTTAATTGATCTTCATTAGAAAGCCAATTGTCATTCTGAAATTGAGCCTGCTCTTCCTGGTCGGATTGATTTTCATAAACCTGCCCATTATTTTTGCAGTCTTGATCCAGCCAAATTTTGTGGTGCGATTGAGCTTTCTCTTCCTCGCTTGAATCTTCATACCATTGATCTTTATTCGAAATCCAATTAGTCATTTTATCTATCTCATCATTTTCATATTCTTTTTTCACATCTTGTTCAATGGTCATTTGATTAAAAGATTGGGTCACTGCTTCACCTTCAATCGAATTGGATCTAACTATTGGTTTCTCCACATGGTTATTATGGTTGCCGACGGCTTTATATTTAATTGGGTTTGGTTTGGTTATTGTTTTCTCTAATTGGTAATTACGGTTCTCCTGAGGCATAGAGCGTTGATAAGCTATCTCGTGACATTGGGAGACGGTACGATTTTGGGCATACGATTGTTGAGTGGGACGCCTCATAACAGGTTCCGGCGGCACATTAGTTTTTTCATTAACAAACACAATATTGGACCGTTGAGATCCGTAGAAATATTTAGGTTTGCCCCTGCTACGGTTCCTGGGCTGGTGTTTTGGCTTCCTTTGGCACTGCACTAATTGTTGAATGTGAGCAGACTGCGCTTTGGAAACAGCTAACACACGGGACATTGGTCCATGCCCCACTAACTGTAGAATAAGATTGGTATTATTTGAAGGCAGTTGACATCTGTCTAGATTCTAGAGACTTACAACAACAGTGTCTGTAATGTAGCGCAAAAAACTTTCTAAATCGCGAAAACCAAGCCGGCTATACGGAATTGCCGTGCCTTCCTCTTTAAAGTAGTCGCGTTTCAAGCTTTCGATGGTCACAACTTGTGGTGTCGAAACCACCAACGAATGGATCATCTTCTTTACAAAACTAAGTAGACCGTGGTCATTCATTGTAATCAAATCTTGCCTTTCTCTTCGTTCCTGGTTGAAAATGGCGGCATATACTAAGCTCAATTTGTCCGGAGCAATAATCGCATATTAATTTGTCGAACTGGTTCCAGCACACTAAACAGTTCTTTTCTCAAGTCACGGGAATCACAGTAAGTGTAGATAACAGTAGTGACAAGGTGCTTGTAGTTCCAATGGGGCTCATGTGTTTTGTACAATTTTTGTGTTAACGGATTTTTACATCAACATTCGAATTATAATTATTTCTTGATCATATGTTAAATAAAATTAATTTAGTTAACCAAATTATTTGAAACTGTGACTGGTTCATATTTTTGCTTACGTAGATGTAGCAGCTACTTAATTCTCAAAACTGCGTGAGCCAAATATCGAGCGATAACTAGTTCTTTAGTAACTCACGTTAAGTTGGCTGTGGTTCGTGTCGGCGAACTAGCTCTTTCTTTTTACTTCCTTTCGGTTCCAAACAAGACGCAAAATGTCGAAGAGAGGTAAAAAATTAGAAAAATAATCTTTTAAAATCGTTATTATTACCAGTAATCCGAATGAAAAAACTGCGCTGAAGTGAAGTTAAAGCTATGTAGAAGTGAATGGATTAATTATTTGTGTATTTGTCGTTTTTAGGACGTGGTGGTACCGCCGGAGGTAAATTCCGTATCTCACTAGGTTTGCCCGTGGGCGCCGTGATGAACTGCGCTGACAACACAGGTAAATATGAGAAATTATTCAATAAAATGAATTTTTCTTTAAGAATATTGTTACTTTTTTCGCTTGTAGGTGCCAAGAACCTGTATGTCATTGCTGTCCATGGAATTCGTGGTCGTTTGAACCGTCTGCCGGCTGCTGGTGTTGGTGACATGTTTGTGGCCACCGTCAAGAAGGGTAAACCTGAGCTGAGAAAGAAGGTGTGTATGTTTAAGGACCACGCAGAATTACTAAGACTAATGCCTTTGCTCTACATTTTTCTTACAGGTCATGCCTGCCGTGGTAATTCGGCAGCGCAAACCATTCAGAAGGCGTGATGGGGTCTTTATATACTTTGAGGACAATGCGGGGGTGATTGTGAATAACAAAGGCGAAATGAAGGGCTCGGCCATCACTGGACCGGTGGCCAAGGAATGCGCCGATTTGTGGCCCCGTATTGCATCGAATGCCAGCTCTATAGCCTAAGCGCGCAAGTAATCCTCCATCAACAACAGAAATAAAACCAAGAACGGAAATATGTTTGTTTTTCAATACGAGTGTTCTGCATCAATGTTTCTTTATTTAAACTAAAAATGTTCGCGAGTTTTTACACACTTATTTGGGTGCTTCAGTGCGTAGAGTGGGCTTTGGTCGTGCCACTTCCATAGAGATTTTGCCATTGGCTCCCTTGAACAGTGCATAACACACTGGGAATGTCAGACCCTCGAGGGAATCGCCATTAAATTTAGTTATAATGTCGCCGCGCTGCAATTTGTTATCAATTTCTGGATACTGACCGGAAACCTGCAACGTCCAAAAATATGAGTGAAAACCCAATTGCCAAATCAGTTAAGCTTTTTTTGGACTTACTATATCGGATATAGTGCAACCCTTTTCATTGGGCGAGAGGGACAAGCCCAGCTCCTTGCCGCCCTTTTTCATAAAGTCCACATTGAACTTCTCCATTTCTGGCGGATCAGCCCGATAGACGGTAAAATTCACGCACTTCTCATATGTTACATGGAATAACTGATGCACCTTCAGAGTGGTTAAAGTCTCGCAATGTACGGGGACTCCATTCACCTCGCAAATGTGATCGAATATTTGCAAACGCTTATCGGCGGCCAAGGCGCCTTCAGGATAGATGTGTGTGATGACACAACCAGTCTGAAAAAGAGATTTTTGTACATAATCCTTCTTGTGAGAATGACCTTTTACAGGATTTACCTTGACATAGTTGTTCTTACCGCCGGTCACTATGACGCCCAGCGGCTTTTTCTCCACTTTCACCTCAATTAATATCTTTTTATTTGGTTTTATCTCGGCTGTGGCTGGTTCTTGTGGCTTTTCTGCCTCTTTTTTGGCTTCTGTAAATTTGAATGCAAATTGTGGAAGAATTGTTGAGTGTGTTTAGATAAAGCCACGTTGTGGCGCTCTTTAAAACGTGTTAATTGAGTAATATATAAATTTAACAAGATGAGACGTCTAATTAGTAACTCTAATTAGTTTGTTCTTTCAACAAGTCTCTTTTCATCAACAAGTTGCACGTGGTAAAATTTTGATTGTGTATACCAAAAGTTGTTCGCAGTTAATTTGGATAATTATTTTTTTGTTTACCTTCTTTTTTCTTTTCCTCTGCTTCCTTTTCTTTTTTTATGACCTCTTCGTCCTTAAGTGTGAGCAGTATCATGGTTACCATGCCCTCAGCTCTTTTAAGCAAGCCAGATGCCTGAAATTTCAGATCAGTTACCTAAAGATTGACAGTGGATAATGATCTTACTTCATCATAGTTGGATTCCAGTGTTACATCCTGATTAATGGCCAGCACCATGTCGCCCACTTTAACGCCTGCTGCCTCTGCATTGGAACCTTCTCGCAAATCCGAAATAAATATGCCGTTGCCAACTTCAGCATGCTTGCCATAGATGACCATTATGCCCAGGAAGCCCTCCTTACGCACTTGCACAGTGCGAGCTTTGGGGAATTGATCGAAAAGGAATTTTGTCTAGAAGGAAGGAAGGAAAATGGTTTTGATTGTAACTCCAATGTGGATGACGCTTTGACTTGCCTCATCGGAAGATGTGGGAAACTTCTTAATGGGCTTCACGCACATGCCTTCATCGTTGGGTTTGCGTCGCGATGTGATCATCACTAGCTTCTCGCCATCCAGATTCTTAAACACGGCGGAGGCATTGAGATGGCAGCGATTTTTGAGAACATTGCCATTGACCTCGACTATCTCATCGCCGGGCTTAACATCGACGCTGGCCAGCAGGCCATTGGCATCCACACCAGCCACAAAGCAGGCCATCTTCTGACGGTCTTTGTGACCAGCGAGGGCTATGCCCAGGGGCTTGTTCGCCGGACGCTGAACTTCTATGCGACGCAGATCCTTCATCATGTTATAGCGCTTGTTAATTTTAGCTAGTTGGGATTGGAATAATGTGAATTAAGAGTAACAAATTAAATTGAAAGAGACCGGCCTCACCCATCGTATAGCCAAACTCATCTTCCTGCTCCTTATCCCGATCCTTCTCCTGCTTGTTTAGCTTGCAGTTACCAGCGGAGGCGCGATCAATCTATGAGGGAGAATTTTTATAGACAGAAATTATAGTTCGTTATGATTTTCAGGGAAAACAAGCCACCCGAACCCCCCCACCTCATTGCCAGCCTCCGTTCGTATACGGCCAGTCATGTCGCGCGTATCCTCATCATCCTCATCGGCATATTGCATGTGTTTGGCACGCGACGAAGCCGTGAAGGTGGTATTCCTCTTCTGCATTGTCGATTGTCTATTCATGCCCATCCCACCGCCGGAACCGCTGCTCATGTTATTACTGGCCACAGGTTCCTGATTGAATTTATTTTTGGCCTGCGTATAGCCATTGCTTCTGGGATCGTTCTTGTTTTGTTGCTGCTGCTGCTGGTCATCGCTCTTATCGAATGTTTGTATTTCCAAATCAATTTTAAAATCCGCCTCCTTGATAAGATCAATTACCGCCTGTTCGGTAGAATGCCGCACATCCTTGCCATTGAGCGATAGTATACGATCCCCCACTTTTAGTTTGCCACACGAATGAGCTGGACTGTCGGGTACAATGCCCTTAATAAAGATGCCGGTGGTTTTCGTATTCGGTGAGTCCTTCACTTCGCCACGAACAATGCAAATGCCAAAGGATTTCTTTCCAGTCTTATCCAAGGTGACCATATGAATGTGATCTGGTAAATGGTAAGAGAAAAAGTTTCCATAATCCATTTTTAGTTAGTTAATAATTAAAAGATGATGTCAAATTATATATAAACGAGGTCACTGCACTATATCCACGGGTATTGAAAGTCCTTGTATCGGATCACTTTTTTGACAAATTTTCACTTTTGAACTTAGTTTAAGAGCTCGAAAACTCTGTTTTTGGTGTTCTTTTTTTTCATTTCAATTATTCTGAATCTAAATTTATACACATCTATGTATATTGAATATTTTCAATATTCTTCACTTTTTTCTAAAATTAATTTATTTTAGAGAGAGCTCTAAAACTTGTAGAACTTTAATGGAACTGACCACCCGATGATCCTGAATTGCCTTGGAATTGAACCATGATTGGAAAGATGATGTTTTCGTCTCGCTAATAACACTTTAATTTAATAATTTAGCATTGATTTGGGAATATTGTTAAACAAAATTAATTTTCGCTGATTGTGAATTCTCCGCGCAGACAGCTCTCCCTTTTGAGCCCATTGAAAATCGCGCCTAAACTGATTTTACAATTAGTCGACGAACATTCTTGCTAACTGACTTAGTGGCCATTCTATTTTGACCATGATTTTCGTATCGATTACACTGCCCAACAAGGGCAGAGAAACAATAAGAATGAATTAAAATTTATCTTAAAGTCAGTTGAATGTATATATTTCAGATTTACAGCCAGAAGGATGACTATTTGGGGAGCAAAATAAATAAAAAACTATTTTCCTCATGTTAAATCGGACTAAAAAAATGTCTATTGCTCCCATAGAAAACTATGTTCCATGTAGTCCAGTGTTATCGATCGATTGGTAATGGTGCTTCAATTGCATTGAGTAACTTTTGCTGCTGCTGCTGCTGCTGCTCTGCTGCCGACGGCGCGCCGTGGTGACAGTCATAATATTATTGGAAGTAAAAGTAGGAATTGTCTTTTGATGGGTGTTGCCTTTGGCTGACTTGACTATTTCTTTGGTTGGCCATTGGCATCTTTATTGGCCATATTACAATATTAATTTGTTTGTGTGATTTGCACTAGACGAAACTCAACACTCCGTGAATGGAAGCCCATCAAATGCTCTGGCCAAGGCGGGAAATGCTCATCGATTTTAGCCATTTCTTTGCCTCTGTTCCATCAGATGATGATTGTGTTAGCCTATGCAATGGACAAACCAAAAAACACATAACTTATTCCACATAGGTACATACATACATACATTTGTACATATATATAGATCTATAATTAAGCTGCAACTTGTGCAAGGGCATAAAAACCGATTATGAATGCAAAAGTCTATAATTCAATCATGCCTCAAGCCACAAATTTGAGAATATGAGCAGGAAAAAGCCTTGAACTATCGAACTGCTGCCGGAACCAGCAGGCACAATAACCTCCAGATGAACCCAATCATGCTCTATGGTCAATAATTATATGTATATCTTCATTTACTTATAGAAACCACAAAATAAGCATTAAAGTTTGCACAGAAGAATTTTTAAAAAATGTTTGATGATCTTAAGGCTTTAAATCGAATTTATACATTAATTAACAGAATTTTCAAAGACTTGTTGAAACTTAATAAGAACTTTCCCTCACTAACAAACAAGTTTTGGAGTTCATTCTATAAGTAGAGCATTGGGTAACAAAGGTCACACGCAATTCGTTTCAGTAATCAATTAATTTGACTTTAAATCGTATAAACTTAACCCTAAAGCATCAAAAATTCTTATAAATTTATTATAAATAACCCAGTTAATCAGTACAGTGAAAGCTCTAATCGCGGACAGCCTCCACAGGTGGAAATCTCTAGTAGCCGAATAAATTTTAAAGTCCAAAGCATGATTCTTATATCAAATACGTTCCCATGGGCGTACGCTACAAATTTCTTAACAATTTTAAAACAAAACATCTCTCGCAGGCGGGACAAAAAAACACTTTTTAATAGAACATAATGCGAAACAGCAATCATATAACGAGGTATTGCAACAAATAAAACGATTAACAGATCTAGCGAGCTTTGTTTATATATCTTACCAAGGGATTTTAGCCCTTACAATTCAATTCAGTTAAACACATAAAGTCTTGACTGCTTAGTCAACAATTCAACAATTATTCAAAATGTAATTTTGTTAAGAAAACATATAAAAATAAAAGAAAACTGAACCCTTCATCAAAATTTACAATTTCTTCGACATCCTTCGCAGGCGGACAAAAATACTGAAAATGTGGCTGTCCGCCCATTTAGAGATTTCACTGTATTTGATTTGGAAAAACCAGGTAGATCATTTTATTATCGTTTTTCAGCTCATAAGACTTTAAAATTAGAGTCCTTAGTGTGATAAGCTTGGCGTGTGTTTTTTTCAAATTCATCTAAATAATACAATTTTTAAAAATCGCCATCTATGCTAAAAGCAAATGAAACACAACAACTTTCTAGTATATAGTCCAAACATTTTTCATAAATTGTCGAAATTATTTCAAAACAAAATGCCATAAATTCTGAAAGCCAATTTATGCCCCTTAATAGTTAATTGGTTTTGTGTGTGTTGGGCGAAGACATTCTTAATTTGAAAAATATGCAAGTATTTTTTACAATTTCAATAGTTTGTGGCATATGAATGTGGACAAGGCCAAGATAACTAAAGTTGAAGTCATCAAGCTGCAAATGAATTTAATTTGTCTGCTTCTGTTTAAATTCATAATCAAGATTTGCATTCTAATGCCTTTGCCTTAGTCAGAGTTGGTCAGGATGGGAAGCAGTGAGTGAGTGTTGTGGGGGCGGGGGTAACAAAGCTATGCAAACATTTCCATTAAATACTTTGAAAGCGACCAAGGCAGGGAAAAACGAACGAAAACGCAGAAAAGTAGAGTAAACACATGCTCTCAAAGAACGGGAATTAGGAAAAGAAAAATGGCTGCGAATGGCTACCAGAGATCCGAATGGAGAAGGAGAAGGAGACTGAGCCAACTGTGGTAACTGTGTGGGAATGGGGGGCGGGAAAGGTGGGGGAGCTTGCAACGTCAACGACTGCGAAACGATGTTGAAAATTAATTTCATAATAAAAAAGCGTAAGGAAACCCATTTGATAAAACAATTTCCTTTTTGCCTCCCAACAGTCATGTTTTGTTAGTAAAGTAAATTCAAAAAAACAAAAAAACGAAAAAAAAAACGTCAGAAATAAAAAAGAAAAGAGAAAAAACAAAGAGGAAGAATGAAATGAAAGCTGGCGAAAAAAAAAACAGTAAAGCAAAAATATGGCAATGAGCTTAACTTGCCAGCAGCGGCAGCAGCAACATCCTTCGCACCAGCAATGGCAGCCGACGTCGGCAGCAACATTGCCGCTGTCGCTGTCGCTGCTGCCCACATAAGCAGCAGATACTCAATGCTCGTTGCTGATTGGTTGACATCGACACTTGGCCACGCCCCATGGCAATGGCTGCTGTCAGCATCCTTTTCTAGCCACCTTTTCACTTCCTCCCGTTGCTGCTGTCGCTGTTGCTGCCGGCGCATGGTTGTTGCAACGATTTAGTTAACTGAAGTGATTTTCTACTGTTTGCTGTCACCAACACATACGCACACACACACACCAACACACACACACACACACAGAGTGAGGACCTCTTATGTAAGTGGCTACACGTGTATGTATGTGTGAATCCGTTGTTGACTTGTTCTCGTGTCGTGTACTTACATGCAGTTATATCAAATTGCTAATAATCGTTTAGCAGCCACTTCTGAGTGCGTCCTGGAAATGAATAAAAATTACAGTTTTTGCTGCGCAAAAAACACTTCAGCCGGTCGAATAATATGCGGATTTTCTCAGGCTCAACATGACATAACCAAAACCAAACAGAACGGAACACAACAAAATTGGTTAGGCCAATCGAGAGAGAGAGAGAGAGAAAGGGAAACATTCAATTGGAACTGTCCTTGAATTCAAAACAAATTAATTTCCAAATTCTTATATAAGTGAGCGTTAATTTTTAATCCATAACTTTAACTCGCTGAGAGTTGGCCTAGATTATAAATAATGCACAATAAATTGGAAGCCAAGAGCTTTGCCAGATTAGATACTAAAATATGCATTAAAGCAATCATTTATTTAAATCAAGCTGCCCTAGATACGCGACTAAAATATAGTTTGAGATAGTTTTATTCAATGTGCATTTTTAGCATACTTTTTAGGGCAATATCGTAAATTTTATTACTGATATTACTTAACCAGGGCTAGATTCATGTAAAATTATGCCCTTGCCTTTAAAGTGATTCGGCCCTGCGAAGCAAGGCGAAAGAAAATCTTAAAATAATTTTTTTTTTCGAAAAATAAATTAGCAATTTTAATATATTCAAGTTGAGGCAATTTCAATTTTAATTTGAAGGCTTTCTGATGGATAGGATCAGTTCTAAATGTAAGTTAAAGAAACTTGTTGAAATCGAAATGCCAATTTTGATATTCTAAACGATTAGAGAATAAAGATCTGCGACATTTTCATACGAACGAGTGGAGTTTTAGATTTTTTTATAATTACATAACATTTAACCATATTCAAAATAGTTTTATTTATTTTTCATGAATGAATTTTAATAAGCTTATAAATATTTTGAAATTTGCCTACCATTCTATCGGCTTCTGCACTGAAATTAACTCCCTATTGAAGTTGAACAATCAATTCAAATTCCTTCAGTAGTAAGGCTAATCCTAAAACAACTGATTTTGATAAATTTATCGTATGCAAATTTGTAGATCTCATGAATATCAATCTTGTTTTTGATTTTCATTGAAATATCTTAGATTTGCTGATCTTTTTTATACTATATCCAGCTATAACCAGCTCTAGATTTAGTGAACGGGCTAATCATTCTTAAATATTTAACAAAGAGGCGGCATTTTCGTATATTCCGGCCCTGCAATGTGCATTCTTCTTTTCAAACATTCATAAAAAACGGTCTAGTATTTAGAATTCAGTAGACCACTACAAGTTTTGCCCATTGTGGGTTAAATGACAATCCAACCTCAGATAAAGAAGTTACGTTTCCTTTGAAGTTTTATTTCCTTTAAAGAAATATAATATAAACAAGCCCCCAGCAACAGGGCTGAGTGAGTGGGCTTAAAGAAGCAACTTTTTCTTATTACGTGATTGAACATAGTCACTAAACTTGTTCTAATTTCGCTCAATCACTTGTTCAGTTGTTCACTGATTCACTATGTTGAGAAAATAACTGGACAAGGGAGCCAGTGAAATGGGGAACAAGTAAGTGAACCAGTAACTTTGTGAACTGATTCATCTAATTGAGACTTTTGAGCCAACACTAGTAGGCAGTAGAGAACTTGAAATTGAGCAATAATTACTAACAAGAGAGAAATTTGGCTAAAAGATAGCCAAGAATAAAGGAAATATATGTTGCATTTAAATCCCTATGTAATAATTATTCTTACAAAATAAGTGAAGTATATTAACTCAAAACAAATTTCCAGCACTTGAATATTTTTGAAAATGTTAATTTCACCTTTTGTTTGTAGATGTTTTCTTCGATTTCAAAGGAGTCTAAACCTTTTGGCGAAATGGGGATTAAATTTATAACAATGTATCACAATATTGTGCCCTTATATAGATACATATATAGCCTAAGGGATCGAATTTTCAAAGTTTACTTCAAAATGTCATTAAAAAAAAAGAGAAGCCCAACAGAATTCAACAGGCTCTTCTCCTAAGCACATACACACATTCGAGAGGACAACAACAACTGAATATTCTCACGACATTTAAGGACATTTACAAACAATTATGTTCATACATGTGTACAACACACACACACACACACACACATACACTGACAGAGATGGCTCTCTGGCTGGAATGCCCGCCTCATGGGCTTAGGATTATAGATATTTGTGTTTAGTACGGGCAGAGATAATGTCCTCATAACTTTCAATACGTGGAACGTGATAGAGCAAATAATGGTGCCCACATAAATGTACCGAACGTGCGGTACTTGTAGCCGAAAAGAATAAACGGGGTGCACACAGGATGCAAGGATTTTGCTCTACTGATGTCAACATTAAAACTCAATTTAAATGACAAGGCATAAGCAAATAATTGTCCTTTTACTGAACCCGCCGCCCAATGTCCTTGCGTCGCCGCCTCAAGTGAGCCACGGCAAAAGTTTACTCGTCGCACACGGTAGTAAGTTATTCAAATATTGAGTTTGCCACCCTGTCACCCGGCCACCCAACCACCCAGCTACCCAGCCACCACTACTACACGGCAGCGGCAGCGGCAGTGGCATGTGCGCAGGGTCGCAGCTGGAGCACAATCCGGACCAGAAGCGGCAGCAGCAGCATTTTGAAGTGCCGAAAAGCGAACAATTTTCATTCGCATTTGGCATCCCTTTTTGTTTGAGTTCAACTCTCCTAAATGCGAGTATATATTTGATTTGTTTACCATGGCCCGAAGCTAAACAAAAAATAGGAGAGAGAGGACGAGGGAGAGAGGGGAGAGTGAACTGAATCTTAAGCTGCATGTAAATGCGTTAAATTAAATTTCAAATGCAAAAGGACTCTTTCTAAAGGACAATTGAAATTCGTTTCTCATATTAGGCTAACGATCTAATGCGATTATGGGACCATCAATGGAGACTGTCAGCCAAGATGTTGATTCAATCACTGTTATTTCCAACGTCTTCGTCTCATATCCTTTCATTCAATATTGTTGATTCTGGACACTGATATGTTTGTGTCAAAAGTATCGGCACGTGTTCACACTTGGATCTCATTCGCGGTTCTCGGTCACGTGTTATATCATTTTCTGTTTACGATATTGGTAATATCACTTGATGATTGTTGTCTTTTCATTTGTCGCCATGACGCCCAAAATGGGCTTTGATCTGAACAAATTGATTTACACTAACGATTATTTAATGAAATTCCATGTCAGGAAGTGTGAATTACCCCAAAACACTCACTCGACTAACAATAAAAGCGTGAACGTGCGACACGTGCCCAGCACGTTGCCAAAGTTATTAGGTCTGTCTCTATGTCTCTCCTTTCGCCTTTTGCCTTTCTCCTTTGGCTTGCATATAAAATTTTTATTGAAATTTCCCCCCAGCCACTCTAACTAACCAACTAACTCCCTCTAACTCTCCTCCAATGAATGGAATATGTTTTTCTAAAGGCTTTTCTTGTTGTTCCTTCTGCGGATTGATGTCAAGTTATTTCCTTTTTGGTTGACTAAGTCTAGAGATTGAATGGAATGAAAATTTATTATAAATAAGTAACTATTCATAACTGAAGACCGACAAAACCTTGAAGTAAAGTTGGCAATTTTAACTAGATTAACTAGAACTGAAGATGATCTAAACTTAATTCAGAACACTGAGCCACTGGGAACAAGCGAAAATATTTGTCAAATCTTTAAGGAATTCAAAATTATAAAAAACCTATTAGTACCTCGAAAAAACAAACCTTTTTTCCATAGAAAAGTGAATAGTTCCAATGGAAGCTGTTTATATTTTACATTGAGATGGTTATTGAGGCATTACGAAACATTTTTCCTAACTAAGAAGTATATAAACTCCTGATCAATAGAACAAATATCTGAAATCTTAAAAACTATTAAAGCAAATGGAAAATGAATCATGTTTCCTAGTGCCTTTTTACAATTTTGTAGTTGATCGAATTTTCTAATATTTTATGATTGGTAAGAAATAAGTTTCCCAATAAATATTTTAACAAGAAGTTCCAATAGGACCAATTCTTCTCTACGCATAGCAGAAATCTTGAGAACTCCGTTACATTTAATCATTAAAAATAAATCTTGAGAATTTCGTTATATTTAATCATTAGAAAGAAAACTTAAGGCTTTGGCTTTTCAAGCTCTTCAATTGTTAAAAAATATTTTATTCATAAAGTATTGCTCATTAACTGAATTTCTGTCAAAGGTTAAAAACCCATTTAAAGATGCAAAGATTGTAGAAAACATTTAGATTGAAATTGCTACAATGAACAGAATAAACTAGGTAATACTATATGATAAAGATTAACGTAAAGAATAGTCTAATAGAATATCAGAAATTAATCGCCAAAGGTAACCTGCGAAACGTTTAAAAAAATATTAGAAATCTAGACCTAAACAAAAAGACAAGAGTACTAAATACAAGGCCTTCGACTCCGTTTAGAAATAGTTTAAAATTTTTCATTTAAAATTCATTTTTTTCCAGTTTTGGGCTCGTTCAAACTGTTAGATTTAAATCCTTCAAAATGGGCACAAAACTGGAAGCAACCTTTCACCTATTTAGTGGGATATGCTTAATATCTGTTAATGATTCGTTTTTAGGTGAAATTGAAGTCGTCAAAATGTTTGTAACAGGCAGAAACAAACAATTTCGATCCCACAAAATGAATAAAAAGCGAAGACGATTTGGCCATGTCCATCTCTGTATGGCCGTCCGTCCGTCAGTGTAGCCCTTGACATCTCGTTAAGTAACTGCAGCCATCGAACTTGACTTCGATTCGGTTTAAAATGTTTGCCATGTCCCAAAAACAAAATTTGTCACACTTTCGGATTAAGGTGGGCCAATATTTGCTATCAAGATTTAAAGATTAAAGATTTAAATTCCGAGAAGTTCTAGGTATAAACCAAAAGAGGGTAGAGTTGCCCGCTGGGTGCGCTAAGGAGCAAGAGTAAATGGCTTTTGTTTGCTTAACGACTTGTGAAATGAGTTTAATAAAAATCGGAGACTCGATTAGAATCTATAGCACATTTGAGTATAAGCAAATTGGACTTTATCGCAACATTCTTCGTCTAATCTTTGCTATTTGTTCTGCTCCCTCAATGCCTTGTAAGCCCATGAGAAATGATTTGAAATATTCACCTCTGACTTTTTGCTCTTTTATCATGATAATAGAGTAAAAAGGCAAAACAAATAAATGATTATCCTAGCGTATAATAGCGAAAGTAGATAAGGCAGATCAGTGGCAAACTATTAACAACTGTCGAAATAATCACGCCTCACGCCCAACCATTTAACCACAACCAAGGACACACACACACACAGAGGACGAGACACATATTCGTTAACCTAGAAGGAGTTTTGCTTTCGTGGCATACGGACAAGTGACAATCATCCAACTTAATTGAATCCTGTGCTGCATAATAAATCAACTTAATGCGATCCAAGTGGATCTGCAGGGCAATACGAGAAACGCCAACTCCAATCCTTTTGGCTGCGGTTTAGTCGATGCACAAGCAAATAAACAACAATAACACACTCTCTTCACACCCCTCTCCACCCATTCCCGAGTCAGCCATCCAGTCAACCTCCTGCAATGGGAGTAATTTCCACACTTGTGCTGACACATTGAAAGGGCTTTGGGTTTTTATATT
The DNA here is from genome assembly GCA_024703675.1 of Drosophila nebulosa. Taxonomy (NCBI): domain Eukaryota; kingdom Metazoa; phylum Arthropoda; class Insecta; order Diptera; family Drosophilidae; genus Drosophila; species Drosophila nebulosa. The sequence goes on along the minus strand of CM045725.1, from coordinate 4,740,626 downwards.
TATGAATTGAGAAATTCACATCCTGTGCAGTCTGATGGGGGGGGGGGGGTGGGTTGGAAGAAGCGTCGGGGTGGGACTTAGGACGGCTCTCGATTTTTATTGCCACCAAACAAGAGGCTTAACCAAAGCCCAACCCAAACTCATAGTCATCAAATGAACAAATGAATGAAATGAGCCTCAAAAACATTCAGCGTGTGGGCAACAGTGGCGGGACTCAATCAAAAGTAAGGGGGTGAAGCCTCTTACAAATGTTGAAACATCCCCCGCCCTAGGCTCTGAGCCTCTGTGCGGCAAGCACTTGCTCCTGACACTCGTCCTCCAACCACCTGCTTCGCTGCTTGCTACCCTCTGCCAGGCTGGGCTAGGCCAGGATAAATCGAGCGTAAAATATGCACCAGCTCGGACTGAGAATCCTTTTGTTGTTATGGCATAGAAGAGCCGGAGAAGAGCCAGAGCAAAGCCAGAGCAAAGCTATTCGGGATGCAGTTGAGCTGCCGCTGTGATTGTTCACATTGATGGAGGGTTGATTTCTGATTCCCGATGCCGATGCCGTTGCCCAGTCCCTTGGACCATGTTCTTGTCGATCAAATTGAGCGTCACTCATGTATTCAAGTGTGTGTGTGCTTCGTGTCCGTGTCCTTGTGCTTGTTCTTTCCACTGCAGATACTTCAAAGATTTAATAATGACATAAGAAGAGATGCTATTAAACCTGGCCAGGATATCCAGCCGAGTTGTAGACTGTTTGCCTTGGCGATTGTTCAGGTGCAGCCTGCAAGGCTCACTCACAATTAGCGGCATCGCCATTGTTGTTATCCTGTCTCTCTGTCAAAGCAATTCAAGTGTCAAATCTTTTATTTGCCTTTTGCAGATTTCGCAATAAAAATTTATATTGTCAAAGTCGTTTGTCCCCCTCAAACTCACTCCAATCCAACTCCAGCTCAAACCTCAGAGTCAGTCTCCTCAGTTTTATCCTTCTTACTTTGGCTTGGTTCTTGGTGGCGGCATTTGTTTGTGTGCAATAAATTTGCTGACAAAAGAAGGATTATTGCTGCTGCTGCTGCTGCTGCTGAGCAGGATGTGCTCCTGGGCCAAGTTGAGCTCTTCCCCTGTCAGCAGGCATTCTTTGGCGTTATTGTTTGCCCATAAGTTAATTGTTCCCCTTGGAAAGCTTCCGCTTCTATGCAACGCATCATTTCCCCTCTGATCCCCTTCCAAAAAAAAAAACCAAAACAACAAAAAAAAGAGGACTAACCCATGCTGTGCTTAAGCGATGATTAACCATAGATTGATATGGATAGCTACGGTTCATCCCAGCGTACAGAGAGTGGCCCTAGCAACTAGTTTTTCCCCCTTCAACTAATAAGCATTAGAACCAATGTTTGCCAAACTCGGCTTGATTTCTTCTTCATTATTTCAATTTTTTTTCGGACGATAAATTTCGCAAAAATATCTTCTTCTAGCGATTCTAGTAGTTCTATACAATTTTCATTCTTATTATGGATAGAAGTAAATAATTTCTCCCACAACAAATTGTACATACTTATTCCTCTGCAATTTATATAAATTGTAGAATTATTTCATATAGGACTACACCACCAAATTTAGATGTAATAATGTCTTTTGGCCCATTTTTATAGGATATTTGCATGAACTTCTTTATTACACATAATTTTCTATCCTTTTGTATCAGATGGCTCGATATCTAAGGCAAACAAGAATGAGCTTATTGTCTTTATAGAGCTATTCCGAAAACTATTAAGTTTACTCATCGGCAGACTTCGCTAACCTCTTCAGAATGGTAAGGCCAAACGACTTCTTCAACGCCATAACTAGTTGGGCATTATAACGGGATCAAGCGAAAAAATAAAAGCACAGCTTACAACTTCAAAGCTTATCTCAAGTTTGCAAAAAACAAAGGAAATTGAAAATTTGATACGTAAAAATAATAAAGAACCAATAAAATTATAAACTATTAAAATTTATATTGTAAATCTATAAATTAGGAAGTTTAAAGAAAATTGTTTTTATTAAATGTGTTTTCTTATTGGTGTCCTTTGTTGTCGCTAACACGGTACTCAATATTCGGATCAGTTTGCAGTTTTATCCTTTCTGAAAGCGTAATACTTAGAAGTTCACGTTTTTAATTATTTTTTACGCCAATTCAAATGTGTAAAATCAAGGGGAAAGAAAGTGCACTTCTCTTTTCTTAACGTCTTTTAAAATTATTTGGAAAAAATTTTAAAACTTTTTGAAATTAAATGAAATATTTTGCCCCCTTAAGAATTTAAATAATCATTACGTTTATGTTGTTGTATGAAAGTTTTACTTCTTTTTTACGTTTATGTAATTAATGTTTTCATTTCCAATTCATATTTGATCCTATCTGAAGTAGGGCACTTCTGTTCTTGCATCGCCCCTAAAAGCAGGCAATGAATATTTTCTTAATTTGTCGCAGAAGAGAAACCTAAATTGTTAATAACACAATTCTAAAAGGATTCGTGATTTGACGAACAAGTGTCGACAAAAACAGTTTTTTAATTAGGATTGGTTGCCAATTAAAATAGTCAAATGAAGTAATAAGTTTTAGTTTAGTCTTCTTTTAAACTTAGCAAACTTAACTTCTTAAATGTCTAATGATTTTGATGACACCATAAAACTAACTGAAATCTAGAAGTATTATAATGTGACTCTATCATAATAGTAATGTAAAATACGTAAAGAGTCCGTTCTAGTATAACGTAACACAATTTTTAAATATTTTTGTAAACTCCCTCCGCCCCTGTAACGCAACGTACCGCCTTTCCGTACGTCTTTCGTTCTTAAAATTGTTTCGTAGAATGTCAATTTCGATCGATGTTAAAAAAATCAATTTTTAAAAAGTTTGACTAAATACTAACACGAAAAAATAGTTTTTAAGTCGAGTTGCTTAAATTTCTATTTATAAAACTTTCATTTTCTTTCTTTATTTTCACACTAAGCGTATCCTAAATAGATTTCGCACCATATACCATGTTTGTATATACATACTTTTTTATATATATGTATGTGTACATATATATATATGTATCTAGGCAAAAGAAGTGGCAAAAAAAAAGGGAAAAAGAGGAAAAGAAGACAAAGCAACCGCAATAAATTTTCCGAAAACTAAATTACATTGAGGGGTTAAGGGGAGAGGAGCATGGGGGAACGATATCTCTAAATCGCATAAACTTATCTATATAACTGTCCATATATACATATATACAAACACACGTATATACGTATATAGTAACCCCGCCACGCCCCAAATAAAAATCAGTGATTTGTAAATGTAACCAAGTGGAATGATGGAGAAAAATTGGGAAGGATGAATGCTGCCAAGAGGCGAGAGGGGCAAAGCGGCCATGGGCCCGGGGGGGAGAGAGAGGGTGGCGTCTTAGTGATGGCTTTGGAAAGTATAATGAAAATCAAGCCAAGTGAAAGGAAACGATATCAATATTGTACTCAATGTAAAGATGGCGGACACTACAATGGTGTGTGTGTGTGTGTGTGCTGTATGAGTGTGTGTGTGTGTGCGCCTGTGAGTAACTTCCGTAAAACTGAAAACTAATTTGAACAAAGTACAACAAATAAAAGTGACTACTGAATGTTTAATTTGAAAAGGGAGAAACGAACAACAACAACAACAACAGCAACTACGAACAACAACAAAAACAACAACAACAATGTCTAACAACTCGAGAACAAAAATAGCGAAAATGAAAAAGAGAAATAATGCCAAGCTAACAACAAAGGGGAATCTTCCATATCCAAGCAGACACATGTATACAAAATACCCCAATTGTGTTGGTCCAAAATGGCGCAACCAAAGAGATGGATAGCAGGGAGGCAGAGCACCACGAACAGATGAAAAGAGAGAGAAAAAGAAAGAGAGAGAGAGAGGGGAAGGGAAGCAAGTTGGGTTGTTGGGGGAGCTAGAATTGAGAACGCCGACATACGGTTAGAAAAACATTCGCACATAAAAATGCTAACATTTGAACGAGCCGCAACACAGACACACACACATGCACATGCACGTCCACACACACATACATACATACATACACACATGCGTCTGTTGGAAAGAAGGAATGAATGAGTGTGGGGTGCGGTGGGGAAGCTGGAGGCAGCGTCTATGTGGCTGACATAATGAAACATTATTAAGAGCCACGACGTCAAAGCTGCAAAAGGTATCTAAATTTGCGCAAAATGTTTTATGCCACCCCCTATCCGCAAACCCCCCCTTCAGCCAGCCAGCCAGCCAGCCACTCTGCCACCTTCTCTGACTCCCTCTGCTGTCTACTTTTTGGCATGAGTTTTGGCTTCTGCTGCCGCCGACGTTGCCGCTGCCGTTGCCGTTGCCGCCTCCTGCCAATTTGAGTTACACAAAAAGCTGGAGAGGAAAACACAAATATCACATTTACAGCAACACACACACACACACACACACACATACATACACATAGAAAAACCCGTACATTCCACCATTTTATGTGCAAGCGAGAGCTAGAAAGCAATACAGAGAAAGAGAGAGAGAGAGCGTTAACAAAAGAGCTTCAAAGAGAGAGAGAGAGAGAGCGAGCGAGATTGTGCTCCTGCCACTTCTCTTCCCAGATTGGCTTACAGAACAGCAGCATCTCCAACCCTTAAATACCAACTGCATGCTGCTATCCTTGTCTAAGGCAGCAGCAATAGCAGCAGCAGCAGCAGCATGAATGACGCCGACAGTGACGCTTGCTGTAGAATCACAGTTATTTGAGGATACGAAAACATAGCAGAGCCGACAAAAGCCCATGGAAGCGGCAGCGGCAGCGGTTTTGTCATAAATAAATGTTTGAGTTATGTAGAAAAACATTTCGGGCGAGAAGATTTTCGTTTTCGTTGCGTTTCAGTTAACATTTGGCAAAAGGATTCCGCCTACAACAGAAGACACATTCGGCGACGCGCATCACACACAGTAAACGTACATAACCGTAACCGTAAACGTAACTGTAATTGTAACCGTAACTCCAACTTTGTAACTTTGCAACTTTGTATCGCATGTACAGTTACCGCGATCGGCCAACGGAAACGGAAGTGTGCGCATTTAAATGGCCTAAGCAAAAATAAAAAAGAAAAAACAAAACTAAACTGAGAAGAGAAAATTCATATTAATAAAATTATCGCAATAGTTCCTTAAAATAAAAGAAAAAAAAGAAAGAAGAGAATAAACCAAAGAATATCGAAAAAGTGTTACGTCCTGTTTAATATTAACTAAGTGTATAGAATAACTAATAGCTTAAATAATTTTATAATCATGCACACCAGCACAGATCCCATGCACGCTCTCCACGACAGTGTCTCCCTATCGCCGCCCCTGCACAGGAGTCAGCGCGGCGGCTCTTCGCGTGCTGCTGCCTCCGACGCCATGTCCATGGTCTGTGATGATAGCGACATTGAACCATCCGTCGGCGGCGGCGGCAGCATCAATGGCGACAACAAAGATAGCCAGGGAGCTGGCACTGGCGGACCATTGGTCAAGCCACCATATTCCTATATAGCCCTCATCACAATGGCCATCTTGCAATCGCCGCACAAGAAACTAACTCTCAGTGGAATATGTGATTTCATAATGTCACGGTAAGTTGTGGTTTCACAGGACTTCTAATCCTTGCCGACGGTGAAGCGGTCGGTTTAAAGAAATCGAAAGGGAAATTAGTCAATTAGCTGAAAGTGGAAAATGTTCTGCAAAAGCTTTCATTATGAATTTCAAAGACAGCTTTTAATGAAAAAGTTAGATTTCCTAACCAAATACTTACAAAAAGCTTGGCTTACAGAAAATTGGATCTTAGTCCTTATCTTACTTCTATAATTAGGCTGAACCCGTTTTGAAATCATTTTCTAACATAAATTGGCTTGGTGAGATAATTTTCTAAGTGAAAGGCTTTAAAATATGAGAAATTTGTTCGCCTAAATATATTTTTAAAAAACGAAATGAATTGGATATAAAAAATGCACAAATTAAATTGCAATCAAAGGATTTAATAACTTAATTGCATGTAATTGAAAGGAATTGGTTTGAAATTTGATAGAAAGCTTTAACTGGTAACCTAAATAAGCAAAATTCATAAGAAAGCTTAAACAAAGCAGGATAATTTTGACGAACTTTTAGAAATAACTAACAAACGATTAGTGGGCATGTGTTTATTTAGAACTTTTACTTACATTTTCAGCTTTCCGTATTATAAGGATAAGTTTCCCGCTTGGCAGAATTCCATACGTCACAATCTGAGCTTGAACGATTGTTTCATTAAGGTCCCACGAGAGCCTGGTAATCCGGGAAAGGGCAATTTCTGGACACTAGATCCGTTGGCCGAGGATATGTTCGATAACGGAAGTTTTCTGCGGCGACGTAAACGCTATAAACGGGCACCGGCCATGCAAAGATTCTCGTTTCCAGCGGTCTTTGGAACCCTTTCACCGTTTTGGATACGCAAGCCCGTGCCATTGGTGCCGGTGCACTTCAATGTGCCCAATTTCAATGGGAATCGTGAGTTCGATGTGATGCACACGCCCAGCGATGTGTTCGATACGGCTCTGAGGGCAGATAAGAAATTTAATTTCTTTGCCAATGCGGAGGCGTCGTTCTATCAGAACGATAAATTCGATCGGCTGTCGTTCCTCAATCGTCGCGGCGGCGATCCAGCCGATGCACTGCCCCTTGGCAATAGCGGAGTGGAGGCGACGAGCAGTCGAATTGCCAGCAAGTACAAAAATCCCTATGCATTTGATGGAGTCTCAACGATGACATCAGCTTCCAGCGCCGAATATGTGGAACGCAATAACTACACGGATCTCAATTCATTTGCGGAGGATGTGGAAGCGGAGGCCGAAGCAGAGGCCGAAGCCGAAGGTGATGATGCCTCGAGTGACGATAAGATTGATGTGGAGAGTGCCAACGAGCATGAGCCAGATGATTCTCACATATCGGATTCGGTGGACAGTGTGTGCACGAATCGCTTGGATGCCCCCAATGATGCTTTACCCTTTGATCAAACCGAAGCATCTAATAGCTCGGTAGCCATCACGTCCAGCCCCAAAATAGCAGCCAGTTTGCGTTCCTCGAATAATGCCAAAGATTTTCGCATTGAGTCCTTGATAGGTGGCCATCATCAGCATAATCAGCAGCTTCATCATCATCATCTGCATCATCACCATCAGAGGATCGGGATCAGTGTCAGTGATGAGGCTAGTGATTAGACAAACTATATGCATAGATTCCATTTTAAAACCAAACAATTCTCTGTATGTGGTAATACTTTTAGTTGTATATGTAGATTGGGATTATAAAGCTACTATATAGTACGATAGATCGACGGCCTATCGGATCGATGATGAATTTTAAAGCGACCAAAATGCAAGAGTCCACTTCAATTGTATAAATCTTATATATATATATATACACACATACATATATAAATGTAGACCTGACAAACAAACAAACAAACAAACATCATCCATACATGCATACACTATATACACATATATATACATATACATATATATATATATGTAAATTGCATATTTATAGCATACTTTTAAAGCGAATTCTATATACTATTATATATACTACTTGTATGTGTGTGTGTGTATGTGTGCGTGTGTGTGTGTGTCTGTAATTGTAACTACAACTGCAAAAATGATAAAACAAAAATTACTATTAATTATAATTTAGAAATTTAAGAATTTTGCTGATGTTATTAAAGACGAAAAATCAAATAAAAAGCCCATATAATAGATGAAAGAAGTTGAGTATAAACTGTTAAATATTTTTTACTGTCCAACTTCTTATAAAGTATGCTAAAGACAAAATTTCCCATAGAAATAATTTTAGTTTTGCATTGGGTCAGACTTGCTTAAAACTTACCTTAAGTTTAGACTTTAGCGATAACTGTCAAACTGACAGAACTGTCAAAATGACAGAAAATGGACAATTTGACGCATGCGCCGACACGTTTGCGATGCTATCGAAAAGTCAGCTGTTTTTTGTGTGCAGGACAAACAGGGACAAGCGTATGAAGCAAGAGAAAAGTTTCTCTTGCAAAAGCTTGGGGCAAAAGCTCTCTCTCTCTCTCTTTCTCTCTTCATCTTTTGCTCTCTCCAAAGGCTTAAACTGTGTGTTGTCGCGATATATGCCGTACGTAGTCCACTCGTTGGTATTCCAGTGTTAAAACATAAAAAGCTACGCTGGAAAAAGGACAACAGTTAAATAGAAGATACCAACACTATTGGTATCCAGCGGCATACGAAGAACAACTCTGACTCCGATTTCGACTCTAAACTCCGTTTGGCATAATTCTCCGTACACACAAACACACACACACACACACACACACATACACACACACGCACTAGCACACCTACACACATGTACGCGTACTAGGAACACCAACACTCACACACTCCAACAGCGCGTAGCAAAAGTCGATTTTCCACCAAACAAAAAAAGAAAAATAAAATAAAATAAAATAGAAGTTCGTTGTATATGTGCAAAAACTTTAAATTGCTGACCATAAAATGCAATTGCGATAGCAAACGAAAGAAAATCGAAAAGAACACGGTAAAACGTTAAAAGTTCATAGAGATGTAGACAAAGTGTGTGAGAGCTTTGATTTTGCTGCGATTCCCCCCCTCCAAAATTGTGTTTTTTTTTGTCCTCCCCTCTCATCTCTATAAATAATGTTTTTTTGGTTATTTGTGCTGAGCTCATCCGAAGCGTAAGAAGAAGGGGGAAAGAAAAGTTTTTTGGCCCAAAAGTGAACAACGTTCTGCCCTCACTTCAGTTTTAGGCCCCCCCCCCCCCCAAAAAAAACCCGCGCACCCGCGTGCCCTTTCGTGTAAGAAGAAAAAGGTTTTGTGATATTTTTTTTGCTGATGAGTTTCGGTTGATAATGAGCAGTGTGACTTTAGGCCTCCATGGCCATTGAGCGGGCAACCGGTGTAGGAGCAACGATAACGTTTAACGTCCACCATCGAGCACAACGATTTGCCTTGGAGCAATATAAACACAACCACGGCGGACCAGGACGAACTCTAGGACGCGCACATGGCGAGCTGGAGCTTCTTGTGCGCAACGCTGCTGGCCTGGCTGACGTTACTGACGCGTAAGTGTGAAATCTTCTCCAAATAGTATGATGCCTACAATTGGTTTCTTGGTTTCTTGGTTCCTTCGGTCTAGTTACCCACTCCGTGCGCATTACCAATCTGCGTGTGCCACATACCTACACTCTAGAACGTGATATCGAGCCCGATCCTCTGGTGCTCGACTGTGAATATGAGGTGGAGGACCGTGAGAAGGGATTTGTCTTGAAGTGGCTGTTTAACAATCACTCCATCTATCAATGGATACCCTCCGTCAAGGGTTTTGCCATGGTGAGTCATCCATCCCTCCATTTCACTCCTGGACGGTGCGGAGCGGAGGGGGGAAAAGTTAAAAAATTAATTAACATAAAATTCGCTTTCTTTCTTTCTTTCTTGCCACTCTCTTTCCCTTTTTTTTTGGCTTATTGTAGGGCTTCATGAAGGCCAAGATAGATACAAAAATATTCACCATGGAGGGCAGTCCCGGTGTTATATCGATAAAGAATCCCGACTGGAACATGACGGGGGAGTATACATGTGCGGTGCAAACCTTTGAGTCCACGGATAAGCGAAGTGCCCGCTTACAAATCATTGGTGAGTGGATGGGTGCGGGAATTGAGGGGTGCTAAGGTTTTGAATGGGTGTCAAATTGTTTGTTTGCATAGGTGTTGATGTTATGAGTGTGTGTGTGTGTGTGTGTGTGTGTGTGTGTGTCTATGGGTGTGTGTTTGTGAGGAAGGCACGTGCGGTACACAGTAAAAGAAATTGTGAAATTTCTTACGAGTTTCTTGGAAATTGTTTTCCTTTTAAATTCAACCAGATTTCAAAATGAATACAAAAGATATGGAAACGTAAATACTCTGTACCAATTGGGAATTGTATTAATAATTGTTCTTAACTGAACGATTTCGATCTTAATGAGAATTCCTAGTGATTATATTTTCTTTCGACATGTCATTTGTTTAGAAATTTTAAGAAGCAAAATCCATAAAAGTTTTTAATTTTAGCTTTGCCTACAACTAAAACCAACTTGATCTTCAGTCTAGAAGTAATTTTCTGTCAGTGTATGGGTTCTTTTTTTTCATATATATGTAAATGTATTTGCATGCGTGTCATGTGGCCATGGGGCTGCGGTTCCCCAGTACCTGTTGTTGTTGTTTTTGTTGTTTTTTGGGGATATTTTTGTTTTTGTTTAGTTTGACACTTGATTAATTCTCACGATTCAATCCTTCCTTTACCCTCCTACAAAACTGCCGCCGGCTTTCTGTGTCCTTTCCCTTCTTCTACTTCTACTTCTACATCTACTTCAGTTCCTGAATCGGATTTCATGCTGGAGGCACGCATGGGCGGCGAACACACAGATGTGGACATAATGTGTGCAGTTCAACATGTTTTCCCCCAGCCAGTGCTATCTGTCATGTAAGATAAGAGAGAACCTGAACCAGAAAGCCACAACAACTGGCAAACAATTTGTTATGAATTAGATAAATATAAACATTGTTTTTGTTTACCCCCCCTATCTCCCCACTCTCGGTCTCTCTGATTGAAATGCAGTTTTGATACACACATACTGGACTCGGTGCTGACGCAATTGGATCAAGATCCTAGTGGTCTTTATAGCATGACCGTACGGACGCGTATACCACGAGATCAACTAGAATCACCCACACCGATAACCTGTGCGTTTTTCCTGCTAGGCACAAACTATACCAAACGCAGGGAGACTATTTTCTATGGTAAGTAGAGGTAGGTAAGATCCGTTAACGCTCTACCGTAAGCTCTCTAATCGGATTGCCCCCCCTTTAATTTCCCCAGATAAGGCCACAAATATACAACGCAAATGGACAACAGTCGCCGTAGTTATGTCGATCGCATCCTTAGCTTTAAGCAGTTAGTTTCTTAGTGTTAAACATTTTAGATTTGTTCAATTGGTTTTTTTTTTTTAATATTTTCCAATCATTTTTCTTATAGAGTGTTTGTCTCATTTTCTTTTGAATAGAACTTTTAAAAACGGATAAACGTAATTTTTTTGCGGTATTTTTAAAAAAAAGCGCTTATTTTGTAAATGCATATAAATGTAAGTAAGTAAACAAAAAAAAAAACCCTAGACCCACATAAATGCAATATATACATACATACACACACACACTAACACGCGTACACACACACACACATACACAGAAAGACAACTAAAACAAAAGTAAATACAAATTATTGTATTCATATATTTACCACATAAATAAATATATATATATATATATATATATAAATAGTTATATGAGATGTATAGGTCTAATTGAGTAAAGAAATGCTAATAAAAAAAAAAAACAAACAAACGAAACGAACTTACTTCACCTCTTCATATTCTGTCTCTGAAAAAGATCGTTGATATAAAAATAAGCAAAAGAAACTGTTAACGAGGTGAAAATTTCTGTTGATTGAGCAATTATTTTGTTTTCTAGCATATAAAATTTATATGAAAGGCAAATGAACTTCTTGCATTGCCAAATGTGAATACCCTTAGCAAGAGTAATGTAAATTTCCCTACAAATCAACTCTGTGTTATGACAGTGCAGCCCTGGCAAGTGACTGGCATGCGCATAGCTCATTTCCACTAGCTTTCCAGTGCGCCCATGAGTATGCAGTGAAAAATGACAGCAGCTGAACACAACATCGTCGCGCGTACTTAGACAGAGCAAAAAAAAACAAAAGAAGAAAGAAAAAAGAAAAGGGGGACAGAAAATAGGAAATAAGAAAGCATTGAGGCAACTGAGGCACACACAAGGCACAATCAAAGCCAAGGCCCTGCGGATTGGATAAGCAGCCCACCCGAGTCGAATTCACTATAATGTCCTAGTAGAGGCTACGCTAGACTGGAGACGAGAGACAGCCAGAGACATCTGAGCCAAGATGGCTTCTGGCGATGGTGATACCATCAATGCCATTGACATGGACAGCTCCTCCACATCACAGGCTAAAATGGCCGATGGTTAGTACTACTACAAATTTTTTTTCTTCTCTCTTCGCTGCTCTTCTCTCCCCTCCACCACCAAAAAAAAAAAAAATGATAGTAGCAAATATTCAAAAAAAAAAAAAAAAAAAAAAAATCAATGAATGGCCATCAAATGGAAGTGCCCGTGGCGCATGTGTCTGGCAAATAGAAGAAAGAAGCAAAACCACTCCTCCTCAACCCCTTCCCCCCCTGCTACCTACCGCCTCATCCGATGAAAAACAATTTATATATTTTTGGAAAATGCCATGATAACAAAAGAAAGTTTCCAAAGGGTCATTTCCTTCGGTCATTGACTATTCACACTCACAATCGTCACTCACTAATTTAATCATGAATCTGAACTAATAATAAACTTCTTGCCCTCTTTAACGACTCAACTTGTAGCCACCACCGACCATGTGGGTAACTCATCACCCGACGTAAGTGAAAGTTCTATAGATTCTATACATAGATGAAGCTCTAAAGGATATTTAATTTACTTACAGTTGGGCACTCGTCCCTTGCGCTCGGCTAACAAGGCGGACAAAGAGCGCAAAATTGGACATCGACGTGTGGGCGAGGGCGGTGAGATTACCTACAAGAAGATACAGACATCACAGATTATGGGATCCATACAGCTGGGCATACAACATACCGTGAGATTACCTAATTTTTTTTTTTTTTTTCCTTGAAATATATGAAATGATCTTTTCGTTTTGGCAGGTCGGCAGCCTCGCGTCGAAACCCAAACGTGATCTACTTATGATGGACTTCTGGGAAATTGAGAGCATTACATTTCCCCCAGAGGGTTCTAGCCTTACACCTGCCCACCATTATAGTGAATTCCGTTATAAGATCTATGCCCCCATAGCATTTCGCTATTTTCGTGATCTGTTTGGCATTCAGCCAGATGACTTTATGGTAAGCTCTTCCCCACTCTCTCTCTCTCTCTCTCTTGGAACTCTCATTATGTCTTTCTTTCTATTGGTTAGATGTCTATGTGCACTTCGCCTTTGCGTGAATTATCGAATCCAGGTGCTTCCGGATCTATATTCTATTTAACGGATGACGATGAGTTCATTATCAAAACGGTGCAACACAAAGAGGGTGAATTTTTACAAAAACTACTGCCTGGGTAGGTCAAAGTTCAAGCTAAGCTCGAGCTAACTAATGAACTGGCTTTTTTCCCCTTGCAGCTACTATATGAATCTGAATCAAAATCCGCGCACTTTATTACCGAAATTCTTCGGCCTGTACTGCCTGCAAACAAGCAATGCCAAAAATATACGTCTGGTGGTCATGAATAATCTGTTACCCTCATCGGTTCGTATGCATCTGAAATATGATCTCAAGGGTTCGACATTTAAGCGGAAAGCATCGAAAGCGGAACGTGCCAAGAAATCGCCCACATATAAGGATCTTGATTTTATGGAACAACATCCGAATGGTATATTTTTGGAAGCGGAAACCTATTCTGCATTGATCAAGACCATCCAAAGGGATTGCACAGTTTTGGAATCGTTTAAAATTATGGACTATTCCCTGCTATTGGGTGTACACAATTTGGATATAGCCCTCAAGGAGAAGCAAGTGGAGCAAAGGAAACCAGTGAGGGCGCCCCTGGCCGATGATTCGGATGTTGATGGAGATGAGCCGCTGGATGGCCTAGATACCGCCACGGGCATTAGTCGAAACAAGTAAGTAGAGCGAGCTTCGTTTTGGAACATTTTGGAGACTTTTAATGCCTAATGATTATCAGTATGGCATATAGATCGGTTAATCGTCAACGTCTGGTGGCCCATTCCACAGCCATGGAGAGCATACAGGCCGAGAGTGAGCCCATTGATGACGAGGAGGATGTGCCGTAAGTACCTAAGCAGAAAGAAGCTAAGAAACTTTTTATTATTCATATTTTCCACTTGGTTTCTTCCTTAGACCCGGTGGCATACCCGCACGCAGCGAAAAGGGCGAACGTCTCCTGCTTTATATTGGCATCATTGATATTTTGCAATCCTATAGGCTAAAGAAGAAACTGGAGCATACCTTCAAAAGCATTATACACGATGGGGTAACTAGTTTTGGAAGAATTGCTTAGAATTCGAAATTGATATTTTGTGACCTTCTTTAGGAAACCGTTTCGGTCTGTCGGCCTTCGTTCTATGCTCAAAGATTTCAAAATTTCATGGCCAAGACCGTGTTCCGCAAGATACCATCCCGTAAGTGTGGGCTGACCAAATTCAATTGGGCTAAGTACAAGTACTATAAAGCATTTTTTTTTTGTTCTTGTATTGCAAAGCAAAAAAAAGAAATTGGCAAAATACCAATACCAAAACCAAGAATCGAATAGAATCTTGAAGGTTCTTTTTTGCGTAGATTAGTTCAAGATACTATCCACCCCACACCGACACCCACACTCACATAAACACACTTACAACACCCACACACACACACACACGCACACACTTGTATCTTGCTAATTTTGAAAATGCAATATAGTACATTAGTTCACTTGGCCTTGGTAGTCCTTACTAACTAACTAAATAACTAATTAACTAACTGCTAACTATAAACATATTTATTAATTGAATGTTAACTTTAAAAAAACAATTGAAAAATCGACCAAACAAACAAAAAAAAAAAAAAACGCTCTTGTTCTCTGCTTCTTCTCACCATACACACCTAAACTACGTAACGCCTCCTAGTGGATCTCCCAGAGATCAAGGGGAATCACAGAAAATTTCGTACCTTGGTAACCAGTTACATAGGTAAAAAAAATTATATGCTTCATTCGATTAATGAAAATTTCAATACTTATTTTATTCTTAATTCAATTTCTATTTATTTATCTAAATAATTTCTTAATTTCTTGTTGTTGCTGTTGTTGTTATTATTGTTGTATGTATGATTTCTGCACTCTTTTTTGCGGACGATATACAAAAAGCATGTCTCTCAATCTCACGTTAGTGTCCAATGTTTGAAATTTGATTCTTAAAAGCTTTTTTTAATGCCAGAACGCTCCTAGAATGATCTGCAGACCAGTGTCATTACCCCATGCTAATAGAATTTATCCTTTGCAGCGCTAAAGCATTCACCATCAAAGAGAAAAAGTCTCTCAAAGGCCATCCAAAGGTCCATAGATAGCGAAAATGAACAGGCGGCGATAGCAACGACGACGCGACGTAAGTGGCTAAGTCATAAGTTGTTGCATTTATTAATGAAATTGATCACATTTTAGCCGTGCATGCCTCTCATTCCCATAGCAGCGGGAAGATCCATCAGCATCAGCATCAGTCCGCCAAAGCAGCTGCTGCAACAGAGCCCGCGCCAACATCGTCGGCTGCAATTGCAGCCGATCGCGATAGTGGACGGAATGCACCGCCACCGGTTAGCAAGCGAACACCGTCAGCGGCAGCCAGTAGTAACCTAAAGGCCAGGGTTCCACCGCCAGTACCGCCACGAGGATCACCACGCCGAAAGGATGCACAGGATCGTTCGACACCAGGTACGATCGTTAATCCCACACCAGCATCGAGCACGAATCAAACCACCCTTCAGGTGCCCAGCGAGTTGTCAATGCCACGGTTCGGTGATCGCCGCTCGCCCAGCAATGTCCAGGATTGGCTGGAATTGCATGATCTCTTCGAAGTAAGCGAGAGTTCAGTTCCTGTAGTGCCGGCGCTGCAGCGAACTGGCTCCCTCCGGCGACGAGACTCTCTGCAGTCAGCCTATTCCACTGCTAGGTCGGAGAGCAGTTTCCGGCGACAACAGCCGCGCCTGCTGAACCATGTGGACATTTTCCAGCGTCAAAATAGTTTCATGGCCCGCAGTGAACGCTCCTCGGTGGGTTCAATTGTACGAAGTTTTCCGCCCATACGAGCGGACAGCTATCGTTCGGCTCGATCCCGATCCACGGGTACCATAACCTCAACCTCACCTCGTCGTCTAATGAAAGAGAAGCAACGACGTCAGCGATATCTGCACTATGCCGATCTGGCATTGGGTGAGGATTTCTGTGACACTCAGGAGGACAATCTGCTGCAATCGGTTAGTGCTTTCCTAGAGGTTAAACGCGAGCTGGAGGCGGTACAAAAACCCAAACGACCTCCGCCCAGATTGGAGATGCAGTTGCCCACAACTGAATCCATTTTGATCAAGGAGAAGCCCAAATATCCTGCTAGACGAGGCAAAAAACGTGCTCCGAAAGCGGCACCTTCAACCATACCCGAAAGCACTGGCACGGACAGCCACTCCACGGCAAAGGACTACTACTGTGTCTAGACTTACTTCACTCGCTTGCCTTGTCCCATTTGCATTACCACCCAATATCCAAAACCCCAGCGGCATATGTATCTCACTCTATACTCATGGCAATTTCTCCTTTCTGCTCCTACTCTCATGTATCGCTAGGCACAACACCATCCTGCAGTTCTACTCCACCCCCTGCCTTTGACGACATCTCCGAGGACAGTTCGAACAAGAACAGCACATCGTCGATAGGACGTAGAACCCAGCCGTATTATCAACAACAGCCGCAATATTTGGAACGTAAAATGAATATAGGGCCAGCATATAGGGGATCCTACAAGGAGGATATTGTGAGGTATGATGGCTAAGCTAATTTATGAATTGAACACAATCAATTGGTTAATCTTGGGTAATGCTTGCAGCGTCTCCGAGGTTCATTTGGATACTTTACTGGCGGTGGATACATCGTCGAGCAGCCATTATGGTTCACGCGGTGGCCTGGCCTGGACGCCACCCGCATCAGGTGAGGGCTCAACACCGACATGGACAGAGGGCACGCCCAGTTTTACGGACTCCAGTTCAAGTGGTGATCTCGGTAATTGGCCTATGCAGTTTTCAAAAGATTTTTGTTTTTTACTTTACTTTATTTTGCCTTCATTCAATCTCATGCTTACCAAAAAATCTTGCGTAGACAACTTCTCGCCCATCAATTCATCTAAAATCGATCGACACAAGCCGACGGTGGAAGATGCCATCAACTCTCTGTCCTCGGGAATGGTAAATATCAGAGGTGGCAAGCTCTAGATATATACATACATAAATACAACCGATTTATATATAAATATGTGCATAAATAATGTAGTCAACAGTCGCCACACAGAAACACTCAAAAAAAACATCCGATCCAATTCCCTGAAACCCGAACACAGAGACAAATTCCATTTTTGTTTTAACCAAATTCATGGATTGCCAAATTGAGATCGTTCAATTTCATCTCATCTAACCCACATACATACATACAAACGAAACTAAACATACACGTAATGTCTATCAATATTTCTTTCTCTGTCTCTCTATATATTTCATTCTTATAGATCAACTAACATAGCATGTGATGATGGCACACTAAAACCCACTCTCACGTATACATTGGTGCGAACAAATTTCGAATAAAATCTATTTTCTAAATGACAATGCTTGCGTGTTCAGGTACCCCGAATACTTGTATAGCTAGGATATAATCAAAACCATAAACAAAAAAAAAAAAAAACAAACAAAACAAAAAGAATAACGCGCCCTCAATACAACAGAACATACAACAAACAGATTTACACCATGATTCAAACACTATGATTGATATTATATATATACATACATATATATCTATATATACAACAAAAAAAAAAAAGAGTAAATCAAAGGGATGATAATAAAACAAATGATAAGGATGCCTACCTGTTTCCCAGTTCCAGTTTTCCCCAAGCATATATACAAATATATATATGTACTTTATATAAATGTAAAGAGTTCGTTAGGCGTTGTTCAAACAAACAAATTAATTAACGTTTTCGATCTCCAATAATATCCACATACGTATTATTGTACACTTACGTATAATCAGCAATCGCGATATTACAAATTCAAAAAACAAAAAAAAACAAAAATATTGTTGTAAAATATTTCAAAAGATGAAACCCGAAAAGCAAAATTATATACATATTATTATGCATTATTTGTATTTATTAACGATAATTGTAAACGTGACTTAGGTTTACGGACAACCACCAAAGCAAACATTAACGGACGCGGACTTGGGACAGACACGTACTCCAAATGAATTGATTATTTATTAATTAGTTGAATGTTATTTAACTTATATGCATTATTCTAAAAGAAAAAAACAAAAAAACCAAATTACTAAAAATCCAATTGTAATTACAATAAATTAAAAATTGCAAGGTTGAAATAATCGCTTTTTTCGGCTCTGCTTTTTTTTTTTTTTTTTTTGAAAACTTCTCTTCATTATTATCCCTTAAGAGTTATGCAAACTAATATAGCTTCTGCAGATCGTTAAGTGATTTGTTTAGAAAATCATTGGTCCAGTCATTTTCGGGATTGTCCAAATGATTGTCAAAATCTATGACATCACGCATGGCACCACGTTTCAGCAGCAGCGATACACCCTCCAGGGTCTGTGAGGAATGTGTTAAGGTGAATTTGGCCTTTGACCAACGTCCAGAATCATTGGAGCAACCATACACCTGTATGGCTGGACGATCGTGCTCCAGGGTGAGCAATTTATTGTCGATTAGGGTAAAGCAGGCATTTTTGAAGTTTTCCTGTATCTTGTCGGCTATTTTCGCCGCTGGCGCCTTGTCTAGCTGGTTATCATAGAAGTTCTCCGGAGCTGCATAGTAACCGCCAATAACGAGACCCTCACGCTCGGCATAAGCATCAATCTAAATGTGGGTCACATAAATATTAATTATATCAACCCCATCTACTTCCTCTCGTTTTATTTACCTGCATTAGAGCTATCTCAGCCATGGGGGTGACATGTAGACACTGATGGAACAGCGGTATGGCATCGACAATTTCCACCAGCGAACCTTTGGAATTCTTATCGGCTAAGAGTAGTCCATTGACAGCTTGATGTGGATATTTGGCTGCATGGAATATGAGCTTGGTGTAGGCACGCTCTGAAATCTTATATTCGCACATTTTGTTTGATTATTTTCCCTTTATATTAAATTAATTAAACGAATTTTTTTTCAGTACGTCCGCACGTACAATTTTCAATACTGACGGCCAGCTGCTCAATTTAGAAGTTATTCAACACTGATTCGTATTTGTATGGTCATGCACAGTGTGACCGTACAAACGTAGCTTAATTCATTTCATACATATTCAAAAATTCTTATTAGAAATGTTGTTTCTGGGATTATAGACAGATTATGCTGAATTTTATTTGTGATAACAATCCAATTCTTTTGCTGAAACAAAATTTAATTCAATTATTGCACAGTATTGAGGTATAGAGGGAAACAATCACTTCCATTTAATCAAACTTTAATTCCGTTATTTGAAAGGATGTCGGCGATGGCCATAAAAAAAGAAAAAGTAAATCAAAAGCTATGAATAACATTTTATTTTGTAAACTGTCCGTCTGCGTTCCGCTCGTGTTATGGTTTTCTATGTATTTTATGGTTGTAACTAAAAAATATATATATATACGTTTTGCAGCTCAGCTCTGTGTCTGACCCGACTGAAGGTTGGAACTGGATGGGTAGAAGAAGTGGTAAACTACGTCTGGTTGTCATTCAATATAGCCTTGATGTCGTCCGCATCCAAAGTCTCATATTTTAAAAGCGCCTCCGCCAGCGCCTTGTGCTCCTTGGTATGTTTCTTGAGGATGGCCTTTGCACGTTCGTAGCTATCGCTAAGGATGCGCTTGATTTCTGCATCCACAGCTTCGACAGTGTTGGGGCCTAAAACTTCACCGCCACCCAAACCCTTGGATTGTTCTATAGTGCGCAGGCCAACCTTGTCCGACATCCCCCAATCTTTGACCATATGCGTAGCGATTGATGTGGCCTGTTTGAGATCACTGCTGGCACCGGAAGTAATCTTGTCCACTCCAAAAACAATCTCCTCGGCAGCACGTCCACCCATCATGGTGTCCATCATGGCCAGCAATTGGGCTTTTGTGACATGGTAACGTTCTTTCTCCGGTATATAGGCGGTGTGACCCAGTGATGGGCCACGCGGCATAATGGTCACTTTATGCAGGGGATGTGATTCCTTAGTGTAGAATGCTACGATGGCGTGACCACCCTCATGGTAAGCGGTAATCGTATTGGCCTCCTCGTCCGGTAGACGAGCCTTGCGTTCCGGTCCCATAAGTACTTTATCGCGGGCTGTCTCTAAGTGCTTCATGCTAACTGTGTCCGCGCCATCAATAGCAGCCCTAAAAAACAATTCGTGATCAATTTGATTTTTGAAGAAAACTCACTATGACTTACCTTAAAGCCGCCTGGTTAATCATATTCTCCAAGTCAGCACCTGTAAATCCGGAAGTTCCTCGTGCCAACATATCCAAGTCGATTTCGTCATGCAGAATCTTTGCTAAATATAGCGATAAAATTTCCTTTCGTCCAGTAAAATCTGGCGTTGACACCATAACCTCAACGTCAAAACGTCCAGGACGCAGCAGAGCCTGATCTAGGTCATCCCGACGATTGGTAGCTCCCAGTACAATTACACCAGCATTCTGATGGAAACCATCCATCTCAGAGAGCAGCTGGTTGATGGTCTGGTTGGCGTAGGGATGAAGCACAGAGTTTGTACGTTTTGCTCCCACCGAATCGATTTCATCGATAAAGATCACACAGGGAGCCCTTCCCTTGGCGGCCTCTGAAACGGAAAGTAAAGAGATTAAATAAATCGCCAGGTGAGTTTCCTTTTTCGAAAATGCTTACTGAACAAATCCCGAACACGTCTGGCACCTTGACCCACCAAGACCTCATCAAACTCGGGACCAGCTGCGTGGAAGAACGGAACATTGGCCTCTCCGGCAACAGCTCGAGCCAACAAAGTTTTGCCAGTGCCTGGAGGACCAACCAGAAGAACACCCTTGGGAAGTTTGCCACCCAAGTTGGAAAACTTATCAGGATTCTTAAGGAATTCTACAACTTCCTTCAGTTCCTGTTTGGCCTCATCGCAGCCCTTGACATCATCAAACGTGACATGAATCTCCTCCGGATCCACCTCTACTTGGTTTCCCAATTGAATGCTAAACAGCAAAAAATAATGGTAATAAATTTTACCATATAATTTTGGTATAAAATCAGTATTTAGGTATTTACTCACCGAAAGACCGAACCATTGGATGAGGTAAAGAAACTCAGAAAGATCCCAATGAAAACGACAATTACAATGAGAGTCTGGAAAATCTGTGTGACAATTACTGAGCATTATTTAAAACACTTAAAATACAGGACACATGACATGACAACATGGACACAGGGCATACCTTCAGATATTTCATTGTTTTGCCTGTTTTTGGGGAATCTTCAGCATTGGATGCGGCTAGATAGCCTTCGGCAAATGCAATTTTTAAATTCTCCTGCAAGGCAAAGAGAAACTTACATTATGTGCCACAACTTTACATGAATAAATGATTTACCGCAGTCTTTGTATTCCCCAACTCATCCGAGCTGGCCAAGAGCTTCCGTAGCTTCTCCGCTTGCAATTGTGTATCACCATCTGGCCTTTGAGGTGAATTACTAAGTGCTGACTTAATCCTAGTACTCATAGTTGGATTTCGTTTTTGCTCGGCTTCAATGGAACGATCAGTTTTAAAGCCACGTAATTGTTTTCTAAAAAAATTAGTTCAATTTTAGTTAACACGGTAACGGTGATTAGGTGAATTTACTTACATTTGTGGGTTAAAAATAAATGGACCTTTGACCAATCTTTGGGTTAAAGTTGGAAACAATTTGCTGGCAATAAAAAAAGAGACAATTTAAAATAATTATTTTAAGAAGCCTCTTTCAAGACTTACACATAGGCTGTGTTTGGTTGGCCACCACTAGTCACTCCATTTAATACTCCCGAGCCGTCTAATGAGACCTCAAACTGATAATTTTGTAGCTGGCCACGAATCATTTGTACTTGTTTGGAATTCGGCTCCTCCAATGTGACCTGGACATGGCGCATAGATGGCATTATGCTGCACACTTTAGCCAATGCGTCATTGATTACTTCTTTATCCAAAATTCCATTCAGTCTGGCCGCCTTCTCCACCATACTCTGCAGCTTGCTGCCCGACCGATTGACCAGACTCTTGACATCCAACACGAGGTCATGTTGCTTGGCGGATGTAAAGGAGGAGACTGCTTTGGTTCTATTGCTAAAAAATCGAGCTGCAGCTTCCGTGCCCTGCAGCTTGGTACGTTTCACGCTGTAATAATGTGGCTTACGACTGAAGTTACCCAAATAGAGGTAGGGCTGCAATAGAAGAATGCGGCAAATTATGTACTGTCACTAAGCAGAGTCGTTTCCCGTGTTCTATTCTTACCACAGAGTGTGTGTTGGCAGAGAACATGTCCAAAATAAAACTGAAATACAAAAACTTTTGAAAAATTACAACAACAGAGGCTCAGGTCCTTCAGGTAGCGCAGACGAGACAGTAACTTCTATTTGACAGCAAAAATGTCATAATCTTCTTAATGCTGCGTCTTGCACATTGCATCCCTGGTGTCTAGCTGCAGCCCTGCCACGAGCGCCCTCTGCATATCCCAAATGGAACTATTAATTTTGAATTTCGCTGCCGCTAGTTGTCTGTGCGCAGATATTGGACTATTTTGATAAAAGAAAATTACATCAATTCGTACGCTATATGAAATTGTGTTGCTTGCTTTGTTTTTAAATTGACATTTATGTTCTGATACAGACACTGTAGCGTACGTTTGAGCAGCACTGTGCTTGCAGTAGCAACAGCAATAACAACTGTGTACCCAGGGTTGGATAACTGAATTTTCCATCAGCCGGTAAATTTCGTCAATTGCTGAGAAAATTCAATCATAGACATGGACTCGCCATTAAACGAGCAATTTGGACAAGGATTGGGACAACAGCAACCCCAACGACCACCACCTGGTCAACATCCCTTGGCGGACTATCAATTCTCCCCGGAAGTATGGTGCAACTTTTTGGAATCTCTGGCAATTTTTATCTTTCTCTTTCGCTCTTTCGTAGGAGGTAAAGGCGTTACGTGAATGCAATTCGGAATCGTTCTTCCAGCGTTCCCTTCCATTTGGATCTGGTCTGGGATTATTGGCCTATTTCGGTGTTAAGAACGGATATCTTCAAGGAAATGGCAAATATGGCCCCGTACCCAAAGTGATCATGGGTGTGATTTTAGGATACTTTGTGGGCAAGTTCAGTTACCAGCAAAAATGTGCCGAGAAAATTATGCGCCTCCCAAATTCTCGTCTAGCGGAAGTGCTAAGACAGCGCCGACAGGGTGGTGGCGTCATTAGCACCATGACACCGGATGAGAATCTAAGTCGGGCGTTCACATTGGCTCCATTTTCGCCAAGCTCACCGGATGTGTATAGCGATGAGGCCTATCAACCAGGTCGCAGTACGTCCCTGAATTTGGATACGGAATCTAGACCCACATTAAGTGGATTGGATGACATCTACAGACCGAATTTGGATTGTGGGTGATGTTTAATCGCTCTTTTAGGCATTAAATTAATTGATATGTTTATTCTTCAGCCGCCAGTTCAATAATGGACACAGAATTACCTTTGGAGCCTGCTAAGCCAGGTCAAACCTATGAAGATTTGCGGCGCAAGAATCGCGAAGAGTACTCCAAGCATCAACAGAGTCCTTATTCGAAGCCCTATGAGCCGCCAGTAGTTGTGCAACAGAGGCCGGTGGAACCGTTGGAGCAAAACCCAAATTTGAGTCCATCCAGAAAAAATAAATATGGCGACTCCTGGACAGATTAGAATGCACACAAATACACCAAATTGTACTCCCTTTTAAATTTATGTATGCAATATTATAATGTTTTGAATTCGTGGAAAATTTATTTACATATTGTTTTCCCTACCCTTTCACTTTCTGGCATGCTCAAAGTTGTTTTTAAACCATTCCACCGATGACTTGATCGCTTTATCGAACTCTGTAAACCTATAATCAGGAAGAAGACTGCGCAGCTTGGCATTGGAAGCAGTCTTCTTGTACTGCCCATCCGCCTTCGATAAGTCGCATTCTAGTTTGCCCTGTAAAGACATATTATATTTATATTAGTGACTTGAATTACTTCAACTCTTCACCTTCTTTTACCTTGAAATCAAATGCCTTGGCTATGGCTTCTGCCACTTGGTAGATGGTCACCTCCTGCTGTTCATCCACACTGAGGACAACAGGCTCAACACTGTTGTAGTTCCTTAGAACCCAAATCATTAGCTCAGCTAAGTCGAGGGAATAAATGAACTGACGCAAAGGTTTGCCACTTCCATAGACTGTGAAAACTTTTTCGCTCTCCAGTTTGTCCGGCTCCTCCTCATTGATGAGTTTGTGCATGCGATAAATCATTCCGGGAATGACATGGCTCACCTCTGGTTGGTAGTTGTCATGGGGTCCAAAAATATTGCAGGGAATTACCGAGGTAAAACTGTGACCATATTTATCATGATAGGCATGATTCTGTACGTCAATCAAACGCTTGGCATACGAGTATCCATAGTTAGACGGATGCGGTGGCCCGTTGTGGACCATAGTCTCGTCTATGGGATAAGTAGTCTTATCTGGGAATATGCAAGTAGACAGGCAGGAGACGACTTTAGTGCATTTGTAGTCATGGGCTGTTTGCAGGACGTGATCATTGATCAATAGATTGTGACGCTGATGGAAAAGGTTTAATATGAGTAACAATCAATATAAGTTTTCTGTGCCAGCGACTTACCAAAAAGTCAAGATTGTTGTTCATGTTGTGGAACAGTCCGCCCACCATGGCAGCCAAATGTATCACATGCGTGGGCTTGACCTTATCAAACAGTGCTTGCGTGGCTATCAAATCTCTAAATGTTTATTTTAATAGCTTGGTTGTGTCTTTTAAACCACTCTACTCCACCAGGTCTACTCACTTTAAATCCGCGTCCTTGGAGCCGGAAAAATACCATTCCTCATCCTTTGGCTGTTGTTCTTTGATGACCGCTTCCAGAGCTTTGCCCACTAGGCCAGTTCCACCTGTTACCAACACCTTTTTCATTGTTGCACCGTCTCCAGCTCCGGCTCGGTCTGTTTACCTAAAACAAAACAGTGTGACCAGCGATTAGGAGCTGCCAACTTTTATAACGTAAACACAACAAAAGCCGAAAACAAGCAAAGCTAATGAAACAATTTTAACTACATATTAAAAAGTTCGTAGACAAACTAAAAGCTTTCCCTTTATAAAAAATTATATATGTAGATTGACCACCCATTCGAAAATTAAACCTTATTTTTAAAAGACAAACACAAAGACCGCCAATTAATGAATCTATTTGTAGCTATGAAAAGGCTAAAACGGCATCACTGTTACCTACCCGGCAAGAAAACAATGCATCAAACAAATAAATAATGGATCTGGACACGCAAATTATTGATTCCGTAAACAATTTCCTGGTAAGGACTACAACATACGAAATTTTAGAAGATTTTTAAGCTTCTTATCTCCTGTTTCAGAAAGTCGATTCCATTGATGAGGCATTTCTTAGCGTTATTGTGTTTAAGCCAAATGGGGAGCAGACCAAGGCACAAAATTTCACAAATGATTTTGGTAAATATTTTTGTGTTATTATCTATCGCACATTATTGATTTCTATGCATTTCAGTCACTGCCTTTGGGCAAGTGCCGCAGGAGAATCGGGATCAAGTGCTACGGGTGTATTTACTACGCACCGCAAGCGCGTCCAATTGCCACATGAAGGTGCTGATGAATGCCCTGATTAAACTAGTGGATGCTCATCTTATTACTGCGAGGGCGCTTTGCGACAAGGTCTTGTCCTGCGAGAAACTGGAATATGAACACAAGATATTTTGGATTGAAAGTTTCCGCCTAATCAAGAAGGTGATAGTCCATGTGGACTACAAGGGAGTGAGGGAGATCATGAAGGTGTGTCGCGACAAGACCCAGTGGTTTCCCTTGAACGTCAATGTCGCCTACCTGCCCCAATTGCTAGCCGTGGAAGAGATCATTCGGTTTATATTCGATCGGAATAATTGCCTACTGCCCGCCTATTTCATAGCCAATGAGATTATGCGGCCGTTTCCGTATCACTGGAAATTGAATAAATTAATGACTGACTTTGTGGAGGAATTTCGAAGTACAGCGCAAATGGTGTCAATTATTGGCCATGCCCATATGCTGCCTATTGTGGAACATTTTGGCTATGCGGATCACATGATGAACTCCTGGCGGTTAGATCACAATACTCTGAAATTCACCTTTAAAGGCAGCCTGCCCTATGAACCGGAACTGCTAGAGGAGCAACGTCTCTTGTTGCGTTATGTCTTGGAACAGCCCTACTCCCGAGAAATGGTCTCTCAAATGCTGAATTTGCAGAAGCATCAGAAGCAACGATATAATGCATTGGAGGAGCAATTGGTAAATTTGATAATACATGCCATGGAGATGACGGAGGCCAATGATACCTTGGCGGGCAGCGGATTTAATGCCTGCGATGAGCAAATTACTCCCTACGAGTGGGTTTGGCTTCATCTCTCCTCGCAGTTAATCTACTTTGTCCTCTTTCAATTTGTTAGCTTTATGCACATTGTTTTGTCGCTGCATGAGAAGGTCAGTTTAAAATCCCCATTTCAGTTGATTTTACAAATAATTCAATACAATTTCAGTTGTCTAAGCTGGAGCTTCGCAAAGGAAGGGATCAATTGATGTGGATCCTGCTGCAGTTTATTTCGGGTAGCATTCAAAAGAATCCCGTAGGCACAGAAAACTTTTGTATATAAGAAGCAAGTTAATGATTGCATTTACCTTTATAGATTACGAATTTTCTGCCTGTGTTTCGTCTGTTTGATCTGCTGTATCCCGAACAAGAACCTCTCAAGCTGCCTGACATCAACAAATCTTCTATGGTTCGGCATATGGCTCCCATTTGTGTATGGATCCATTTAATGAAGAAAGCCCGTGTGGAGAATATGAACATCACCAGACCTCTGCCCATTGCTCTGAAGAATCACTATGAGTAAGGACTCAGACTGGTCAACAAAGAAGTTTCATTATTTATCTCATTTTTCTTTTCTAGTTTCCTCCAGCACTTGGTCACTCCTAATACCTTGATGAATATGTCTCTGGGTTCGGATTTTCGCATTATACTTATCTGCAATGCCTACTCCACCAATCAGGAATACTTTGGGCGACCTATGAGCATTCTGCTCGATGCATTAAATGGCAACTCCAAGTCTGCGAACGGTGCACAAATTCCAGCGGTTACCTTCTCGGTGGCGGTGCTGGATAGCTTGACGGTACACAGCAAAATGTCGTTAATCCATAGTTTTGTCACCCAAATGCTCAAGCAGGCTCAGAACAAGAGTCAAGTACCAGCGGCCGCTTTGCTAGAAACTTATGCTCGTCTGCTGGTCTACACGGAAATCGAATCGCTCGGCATTAAGGGATTTCTAAGTAAGAGTTAAAGTTTAATTTAAAAAAAATGTGCATATATTTTGATGGTTATTTCTTTCTAGGTCAATTAATGCCCACAGTATTTAAGAATCATGCCTGGGCCATGCTCCACACACTAATGGAGATGTTCTCCTATCGCCTGCATCATGTGCCCACGCACTATCGTGTCCAGCTGTTGTCCCTGCTTCATTCCCTCTCCTCATTGCCGCAGACCAACAAAATGCAGCTTAATCTTTGGTAAATTGCTATATTTAATTGCTTAGAGTTTTAGTTAATTTTTAAATTCTCTTTTAGTTTTGAGTCGACCGCATTACGTTTAATCACCAGTATTAGCTCAGCGGAGTTCCAGCCTCAATTCTCACGGTATTTCAATGAGAAATCTCCCGGAGCCGTTGCCTCCAATGAGAGTGAGGAGCTTAATCGAGTTTTGATACTCACCTTGGCTCGTTCCATGCATGTGCATGGCGGTGGGGATGAGTTGCAGGGTTGGTGCAAAGATTTCCTGTCCAATATTATGCAGCATACTCCTCACTCCTGGCCACTCCAATCTCTGACCTGTTTCCCTCCGGCCCTTAATGAATATTTTAGCCAAAACAATCAGCCGTCCGAGAACAAACAGGTGCTTAAGAAATCCGTCGAGGAGGAATATCGCATGTGGACATCCATGTCAAATGAAAATGACATAATTGCCCACTTTTTAAGACCCAATGCGAATCCGCTGTTTCTGTGTCTGCTCTTTAAAATCATTTGGGAGACGGAGAATATTAGCCCGGTGGCTTACAAGTGAGTCAGTTACGTGCAATTGTTTCTCTACCAAGCTAATCCTTTGCATTCCTAGGATTCTGGAGCAGATCAGTGCCCGAGCTTTGTCAACACTTTTACGAAAGTTCTGCGATTATCTTGTTGTTGAGGTGGCCAGCTTTTCAGATGGCCGGGACTTTATTCACAAGTGTGTCGATACCATAAATAATATGATTTGGAAATTCAATGTGGTGACCATTGATCGTGTGGTTCTGTGTCTGGCTTTGCGCACACACGAGGGTAATGAGGCTCAGGTCTGCTTTCTGATCATTCAGCTGCTGCTGCTTAAGGCCAGCGAACTAAGGAATCGTGTGCAAGAGTTTTGCAAAGATAACAATCCAGATCATTGGAAGCAAAGCAATTGGCAAGATAAACATTTGTCTTTCCACCAAAAATATCCAGAGAAATTTGCCCTGGATGAGTCGGCATCGCAAATCCCATTGCCCGTCTACTTTAGCAATGTGTGTCTACGTTTTCTCCCCGTTTTGGATGTGGTGGTACATCGTTTCATCGAGCTGACCATTCCTAATGTTCATCAGATTTTGGGCTATATATTGGATCACCTGAGCATTCTCTACAAATTCCATGGTGGGTAAAGTAATTTCTTCTTATAAGCACCAGCAATTGAATTTGTTTTCCAAAACAGATCGACCAATTACCTATTTGTACAACACATTGCATTATTATGAGCGGATACTAAGAGATCGACCATCGCTGAAAAAGAAACTGGTGAGTTTAGATTAGGAATTTGTCTTTTTTTTACATAAGTTGACCCTTTCATCTTTAGGTTAGCACCATTACCAGTGCTTTTAGTGAGATAAGACCACCCAATTGGAGCATCACCGAACCGTATAAGGTATTCCTACAGAATCAGGATCTTCTATGGACGCCAGAGCTGGGATATTATATGAATCTTATAAGGCGTTTGGCTGACAGTAAGTTAAAAACTAATAATGCTCCATTGAAACTTATCTGTTAATAAATCTTCTCCAGCAATCAGTGGCAAAAATGTGTTCTACACTACCGACTGGCGTTTCAATGAGTTCCCCAATGCTCCGGCGCATGCGCTCTATGTGACATGTGTGGAGTTGTTGGGTTTGCCGGTGGCTCCCTCACTGGTGGCCAACAATATAATCGATGTGATTGTCAACGGTTACGCGGTGATACCACAAAAAGAGATTCATAGCTATATCAATGCTGTGGGCATTGTTCTCGCTGCTCTGCCCGAACCCTATTGGAGCGGCATCTACGATCGTCTGCAGGATATGCTGAATACTCCACAAATGTTGCAATGGACTTATCGCTTCAATGCCTTTGATTTGTTCAACTTTAAGACGGTTCGCGAGGCAATGCTTGAGAAGAGTTATGCTGTGGTTCTGGCAGTTGCCCACGCCGTATTCCATCACATGGGAGTCTTCAAGCTGGCAGCAATGGTGCGGTATATTAAGGAAAAACTAAAGCCTTGTGTGCGCACCGAGCAGCAGCTGTTGTATCTATGTCATGTCTTTGGTCCATTCCTGCAAAGAATTGAAATGGAAAAACCCAATGCGGTAGCCGGCATTGGCATACTTCTCTACGAGATTCTGGAGGTGGTCGATAAACAGCATGGACCGAAACCTTTACAGTATATGGATCAAATATGTGACTTTCTGTAAGAAACAATCGTTTGATCTTTGCCACGAAACTAATTATAACTTTCGTTTCAGTTATCACATCAAGTACATCTATGTAGGAAATATAATTCGAAATGAATCGGAGGCCATTATCAAACGATTACGTCCACAATTACAAATGCGTTTGCGTTTCATTACACATCTTAATGTGGAGGATATACACACGGAAAAGAGGTGCGAAAAGTAAAAAACGTGGCGATCTAATTAGCGATCTTTGTAGCCAAAAGAAATTGAAGTTTACTTAGCCTTCTTATTTTTTTTTACCCGTTTCAGTGTGGAAAGCAATCAACACCAATCTCCGATGCAGAATCCTCAGCAACAACATCAGCATCAGCAACAGCAACAACAACAACAACATCACCAGCAGCAACAACATCAACAACAGCAACAACTGCAGCAGCAGCAGCAACATCAACAACAACAACCCAACGCCATGGCTAACACCACAAGTTTACCATTGGGCAGTGGGGGAAACCCACAACAACATCAACAACAACAACAACAACAACAACAGCAGCAGCAACATCAGCAACAGCAATTAAATCAACAGCAAATGTTCATGCAACATATGCAACAACAGCAACACATGCAAAATATAGGCATGCGCCACAATTAGCTACCGACAAGCATTTATATACACACACACACACACACAACTCTTTAATTTAATCTAATTGTAAGATTGTTAGTTAAGCAAAAAGTGTAATCGTCTATACATTAATTCAAATCTTTAATACTAAAATTAATATATTTCTAAAGAAATTTGCGTGAACATGCAAATTAGAACCATTGCAAGGTGTTCAAGCGCCAGGTTTATGCGATTTCAGATGATCGCAGTGAATAAGTTCTCAAATCTTGATGAAATCATACAAACTGCTCACGCATCAACGCCGCGAGATTTTCTCTCAGCTGTTAGCTATTGTCTGATCTTACCTTAATGCTTGGGCTTGCTCACCTCCAGCTCTCAGTTAAATTTTTGCTGTTAAGCACAATGCTTGTGTTCCGGTTTTTGTTTTGTTCCCTGGCACTACTCAGCAAAAACGTTCTCAGCGAGCTTTGTGATAATGGCACAGGTGAATGTAAGGAATTAACCGATACGGGTTGCCCATTTATATACTTCAATCAGCATTTAATTGGTGCGGATGTCAAATACTGTGATGAATACAATGATATTGTGTGCTGTCCTTTGCCTTTGAATTACCAGAACCAGCCGTCTGTAAATGCGACCAGGGCATTTGAGAAGGGTAAGGTCATGTTAATAAACAAAGCAAGTCTCAAGGCAACTCGCTCATGGATTGAGTGCTTCCCCTTTCAGAATGCAAACGTTACAATGAAAGGCGTTCCAGTTGTCGTTCCACACCCTTTATTGTTGGCGGCTCTAAGGCCAAGGGCAAGGAGTTCCCCTTTATGGCTCTGATTGGTATTAAAGAATATGCTGGACCACACATTAACTGGGATTGCGGTGGCTCGTTAATACATCCCAAGTATGTTTTGACAGCGGCTCATTGTCTGGAGACCACTGAGTGAGTATTCATCTGCATAGTTACCCTTTCTGTCTCTAAACGAATTCTTTTCCAGAACGAAAGCGGAACGTTTGGATCCCAATTTTGTGTCGCCCAAATATGTAATACGCCTAGGAGATTTGGACTATAATAGCACAACCGACGATGCACGGGTACAAGATTTTCAGGTGGTTAACTACGTCGTGCATCCAGCCTACGATGAAGACGGAGACGATGGTGTGTTTAAGAACGATATAGCCATCATGGAGTTGGACAAGGAGGCTACAATTGACGATTATGTGGCACCAGCTTGCCTACCCCCAAGCACTGGCAATGAGAATGTTCAACTGACAGCCGCTGGCTGGGGGCTAACCAAGGATAGAGGCAACAAATCGTCGCATTTACTAAAAGTTAACTTAGAACGTTTCACCGATGACATTTGCGGAGATCGACTGGAGCTAGAAATCGATACACGTACGCAATTCTGTGCTGGCTCATCTACCAGTGAAGCAGACACCTGCTCTGGTGACTCTGGCGGACCAATTTTCGTCCAACACCCACAATATTCGTGTCTTAAGCAGGTCATAGGCATTGTATCCTATGGCCAAGTGTGCGGCACCAAAGGCTTGCCTAGTGTCTATACCAAAGTCCATCTATACACCAATTGGATAGAGAGCATTGTTTGGGGTGAATGAGGAAGCTAAATATAATTGCCATATGTCAATAGAAACCTGACATACCTTAGACATACTTAGAATAGAATCTCAGGCTCAAAACGGCCATCAATAAAACGTTGTACTATCTTTTGCTTAAAAATATAATGTACTGCATTTATGCGATTTTATTACTATTAAGTTTTGTGATCAGATAATTTAAGCATTTGCCAAATGAGACGTGAAGTTACATCCTATTTGCCAAATTTGGTGAAACGCTTTTAGCCGCAAACATAAAATTCAGATTCGCTTTCCATATCATTGAGCAATGACCACTGGAAACTTTCCGTTTAGGCTGCTCTTTCTGTTTTTCTTAGTCTTTGGTGTATCTAAGGTATTAATTTAAACAACTTCACTTTTAATTTACTCTGTTATAGATATATGTTTTCTGATAGATCAGTGGCAAATTTGAGTTTACCAATTTAAAATGCACTTCACTGGACGAAACTTTTGTGGGATTCGAAAGTTGTTATTTGAAATCGATAAATCGCACCTATAAATATCTGACAGTTAAAGCAAAACTCTTAAAAATGCCTTTAACAAATGTTGTGGTGAGTTAGACATAAATCACTGAAAAAGTGTAAATATCTATTTGAAATTTTCAGATAAAGGTGGAGGTCCTTAAGCGTTTAAATGGCTATAAGCCCTTTCTATTTAATTTCACTGTAGATGCATGTAGATTTCTATCAAATCACCGAAATTCTCTAACTCAATATTTCTACGATTTATTTGCTACATATTCCAATATGAATCATCGTTGTCCCTACAATGTGAGTTTTAAACAAATTATCGACTAACTAATGATTTATCAAAATTTTAGCATGATCTAATTGTGGAAAAGCTGCCCATAAGTTATATAAATCACATGGTGACCAATGTTTTACCTTTTCCCGAAGGCGACTACTGTGTTCATAGCGTTTGGTCTGTACATGGCATAAATCGGGTGGATCTGAAGGTTTACGTATCCATAAATTAGTTAAGAAGTGATTTATGAAATTAAATGCTCTGTACTATTAACGATAATATAATTATTAAAAATTAAAGATTACACAGGCCGACAAAACTTAAACACATAGACCAGAGTGTAATGGTGCACTGCATTCAAATCTGCTATATTTTAGATAAACATAATAATATTTTGGTAAACTTTATGGCATTCGAAAGAACAAAAGTTATACTTTAAAACAATATTAATCGGTTTTCAGGTAACATAAAAATGTTAATGTCACATAACCTAAAAAACAGACAAAAACCCCTATTTTTACACTTTTAGCTTAGATTCGGATTTAGGGTACTCGGGGGCTCGTTTTATTTTTACTTTTGCTGCAGCTTGGACAATTCTAAAATGATCTTAAATGAGCTTAAATTAAACCATTTTATAGCATAACTTTTTTTCTGTTAATTACCTCTATATGGTAATCTAATATATCATTATTGGAGCACTTGGCATTATTTTGAGAATCGTTGGAACGTGAAATTATGTTTAGTGATTAATATCAAACATTATTTCATATTAAGCACCGCCAAATCTATATTAGTACTCCATTCCATAGCAGAATGATAGCCATGAGGCTGGTGCTACTCTTATTCATCGGATTCGGATTAACTAAGGTAAAGCACACATCGAATTGAATCACTTTAATCTATTTTAAATATCTTAGATAAATGGAAAATTCGAGTTTACCAATGTGCAATGCACTTCCCTGGACAAGAACTTTACAAAATTTGATGGTTGTTATCTAAAGTCGGTTAATCGTACCTATAAGTATATAACAGTTAAAGCCAAACTCTATCAATTGCCATTAAGAAGTTTATCGGTACGTATAAATAAGGAAATTCTTCATTGGGTAATATAAATATTTATGATTCTTAGGTAAATATTGAGCTACTTAAGCGCTTGAATGGCTATAAGCCATTTCTCTTTAACTTCACTGTGGATGCATGCAGATTTCTGGCAAATCATAGAAATTCCCTCAATCAATATTTCTACGATCTAATTGCTCCATACTCGAATGTCGATCATCGATGCCCGATCAATGTGAGTCAAAATGAGATAGTTAGTTGCATTCATTTACTGATTTTAATGCATTAGCATGATATCCATGTGGATAAGCTGCCCATAAGTTATCCGAATTATATGGTGACTACGGTTTTGCCCATGCCGGAAGGCGCCTATTGCATGCACACGGTTTGGACTGCTAATGGGCAAGAGCGTTTGGACTTAAACGTTTATTTCTCCATAACCTAGAATTGTGTATATTTTCGAGATTAAGTTATTTTGTCATCATTAAAAGTTCATTTGAAATTATAAGTTTGCCAGCTAAATGCCATAATTAAGCCACACGCGGGATCACAAAATCGATCAGCCGTGAAATTATGTTAAGTATTTCGATTTGGCCTAATGTGATCTGAAATCGTTGCTAGGACAATGTAACATATAGTTAGATAGAACTAACTAAGAAATAATCAAAAGCAACTTAAAGACTTTTAAGTTTTGGCCAAGTTTTCTGCTTAGAAAATTTGTTTTGCCTCTAAATGACTTTTGGGTGTCCTGAAAATTTCTTGTCTACAGCTTTTCACTCTCAAGATGTGCTGGGTAATCTTACCGTTTCGTTTGGCTAGCCGTCTTGCCGTACTTTGTTAAAAAGATCGTTGAAAACACTTTGAAGACGCTTTAAGCCAAGTTTCTAATTTAGCTTTTAAGCTCCAAGCTCCCCATGCGATGGCTCTTAACGTCTTCGACTCAGTTGCGATCGAGTCGTGCTACAATTCAGACGTGTCAGCTGACAAAACTTGTGCTCCAAGTTGTAGTTGGCCTGTGTGTATTTTTGTTGTGTCCCGAGTGTGCGCCGCCACTTCTGGCTGACGAAGCGTGGCTTTCAATTGTGCAAGTGCAGGGCACGTAGTACGTTACATGCCATTGCAATAAATCTCGATGACTGCAGAAATATCCAAATATTATAAGCAAAATTAAAATGTACTTTCAATGCAGCTCGATCGTTGATTGATTAACACATCACACACCACACACACACTCACACACACACACACACACATCTGAGGAACGGTGTGGGTGAGCAAACGGAGTGACTGTGCCAGTGCCAGTGCCTGTGACTGTGACTGAAGTGCATCCATCCTAACGTTCAAAGTGCCGCGACGACGACTCAGCATTGTTTTGATTGTGCCTCGTTACCCCCGCGCTTACTGCTCCTTACCACTTCGTCGGCAAGCGCGTGCGTGTCGTAACTTTTGATTAGCTGCATTTTTTTTGTGCTGCCTTTTTATTCGTTGTTATTGTTGGTGTTGTGTCGGATACATCGAGGCGTCTTCTTCTTCACCGTCAACTCTTTGGAACATTGCGCTTGCGTTTTTCGTAACTTATCGCCGCCTACATCGCATAATTTTTGTTGTTGGAATTCGTTATTTTTGTTTTTTTTTCCGTTTCGTTGTCTTCTCCAAAGTACTTAAGGTGAGCAATCTAAAGGAATGCCCGGATAGTTGTTTCCTTCTGCCAAGTCGCTGTCGTGTGGGCACAGTTAAAAGAATACTCGTATGTATGAGCCTCACGAGTTTATCGACAATGCTTCCTGAATTTGTTATTTCATAAAGCCAAAAACCAAAAAAAAAAAAAGTGAAATTAATGAGCCAAGTTGTTGTTTTAGCAAAAAAAAAAAAAACAAAAAACAACGTTTTGTAATTATTTGCTTGAGATTTTTACTGTGATTTTTGCTGTGGGCTGCTGTGGCAAATAGAGATCTGACATGAGATGAGATCATTGCTAAAATCGAAATGGCAAAACCAAAAAGCCAAAAAGAATTCTTCTTGTATGCGTTTGTAAATTCATTAATCACAAAAGAAATGTTAACCCCGGAGGAGTGTAGAGTTCTGAGTCATTTCAATACACTGTGAGAAAAAGCAAAAAAACTAAATGTCAATGTCAGAGATCGTTACTACATAAATGGTTTTTACAGAGTTCTAAGATCGATCAACAGTTTAGTCAGTCATTTGTCTTTTCTCTCTCTATATTTTCTATTGAGGATCAATTAGGGATATAGTCAAAATTGTCAATAGAATTGATATATTTTGCAAAATAAATCATTAATAGAGACTTTAAAATCACTTTACCTACACTATACGTAATCATTTGTAATTTTATCTAATAAATTTGTTATCTTTTGAATGTAAACAAAAGTCAAGAATATATATAATTGAAATTCTTATAATCGGAGTTTCATTATATCATATTTTCATGTTGATTTGATTATTTTAAAAAGTATTAAACTTCATGAATGAAAGTCATAACTGCTTAGCTTAAGAATTATTCCCAAACAGTTCAATTATTGAAGAAATCTTAATTTATACTTACCAAAATAAATAAATAATCAAAAAGTTTGGCTCAAATATGGAGAAAACTCGAAAAAACATTTCTAAAATGAATCATTAAAATATTTTAGAGTTTTTCTTAGTGTAGGCCGACATAAAGAGATCTACCACTTTGTTTATATCTTTATCTCGATGTCATAGATCTTGGGTTTTCTTTCTTTTGCTGTGTCTTGGGCTTAGTTTCGCTTTGTCTACTTAAGGAATCTAATTAATACTCTTTTTGTTGTGTCTCAGTTGTGTTTAAGCCGCTTAACAAAGTGTTAATGTGATTCTGAGACGATTGTATCGGGAGAAGAGTAAACCAACCACTTGGAATTTATCGAGCTACCTTTTTTGTTTATATATATACATACATATTTGTATTAATTGTTGACTCTGATCTGCTGAAACAAGCGAATTGACCGAAAACAATCTAAGTAAACGTTAGAGCCAGTAAACCGCAAGTCATGCCAACAGACCGAAATGACCTTGAGGTAATAACTCAACATATCTGGTCTTGTCTTCAGAGTTAGTCATAGCAGCTGGAATGCAGCTGAACAGCATTGGCTTTGCTCAAATGAAACCGGATGGCATCAAACTCCTCTCTCTCTGACTCTTGTGGTCGGTATCTCTGGCTACCCACATAGAGTGGCATCTAAATTGAAGAAGTATTCTCCGTCAAATGCTAATTAACTTGAAAGGCAATATGCTTATATAAAGCTTTATTAACATACTTCTACACACAAATTCTAATAAACCGCATAAACTCAAACACAAAAAAAATAATAAAAATGAAAAAGTGAGAATGCTAAAACAAAACCAGAATCAGAATCTCAATCTAATGGTTGAATGTCGACGGTGTAAAGGAGGAGAAGTAGGTGGGGGAGGGGCTTAAATAAACTGGTTAGACACTCAGACTCAAATATTTTTTACTTGCTCTCTCTCTCTCTCTCCTCCCCTCTCGCTCTCTCTTTCTGTCTCTCTGTCTCTTTCCATCTTGAAGCTTCTGTTGTTGACTGCAAAACCTTGGGGCTCATCTCTTGACTCTTCGAACATCATTTGGTTCAAGAGACCTGTCAACATTATATACTACATACATTCTATTTTTATTTTTTTTTTCGTTTTGTAATTTATGCAGTTGTCGTTTAAAGTGCGACTAACATACCTTCATACAAAGCAAATTGTTTATAAATGGTTTAATAAACAATTTATTGTTCGCGTTTCCTGTTTACCAAGTGCATTTTGCGGCAAGTTTGTGTCTGAAGTCTTTCGTTTCGTTTCGTTTCGATGTAAAATTACCCAAAGTCACGCCAAGCAAAATCAATAAAATGCGTAAGAGCGTGCCGTCTAGATGACCTTAAAAACGAGGCCTGATTCACATATCTAATGTGTTCCAAATGGCAAAACCAATTGCTGGCACAAAAGTTACGAAAATCGTTAAAAAAATACTCGCCCATAAAAGCTGCATGGAATGTGTGTAAAAATCCAAAACGGGTTTCTGTTTATCTCTTTGCCAAATTATTTATCAATTAACAAATTTATGTGAAGATGCCAAAAGGTTGCGTGATTTACTTGAAGGCGAAGACTTTGAGTTACCCTGCAATAACAAACTCTTTAGAAATTTACCACAAGTTTGTCGGATAACGATTCATATCCGCCTTAGAAATAAACGTTTTCGATATATACTATATAGAAGATGTTTATAATAGTTAAACAGAATATTTAGTTGCAAGCAAAGTGAAGTGTCTACTTATTTGCATAAAAATAGATTTCCCTCATAAGTAGATAGTTCTCTCAAGAACATCTCTGGGCATAGAATAGTTGTTGCTCTATGCCTTTTAATATAAACTATCTTCTCTGAGAGTTAGAATAGTTAGAAATAATGCTAATAAAATTTTACTTACTTTTGCTTAGGCAAAATTTTTATTTCTACTAAGATTTACAGTTAACTTGTCGTGAGGGAATGTCGGTTATGGTATATTTAGATTTAAGTATCGAAACTTATGGCAAAAAGTGACAAACAATTCGATAAAGCAGTTAGAAATTAATTTGCTTTTACAAAGTAAACGGAATTTTTTTTTTTTTTTTTGTTAAAAAAATGTTTCTAAGATGCCTAAAGTGAAGTGGGGGGAATATTTTGTAAATGATTAAATATTTATAAATACAAAATTTTTACGATGATCGAATCAATTTGTTTGGGCCAGTCGGCAAGACAGCAGACAAATGAACTTGAGTTCAAATTAAGCTACAAAGCAAACAAGTTGAATTTGAGTGTGGGTTGGGTGGCAGAGAGACGGGTAAGGGGAGGAGACTTAGGGTAGTGCTGCCTTCTAATAGCAACAAACCACTCAGCCAAGACGGCCATCATTTAATTGTATTTGTTGTTGTTGTTGTTGCTAACTGATTGAAATATGATCTTTAAAAGAGCCAAGTTTACGCTGGGCAAACATTACAAACAATTTGAACCCTGACCTCGACTTTGCTTATTTTAATGGCTCCTAATACAAAATAGCAACAACTACAACAAGAAGACAACATTAAAACTTGTATAGCTTGATTCTTGTGAAAGTTTTGTTAATGCGTTTTAGAAATCAAAATAAAGAAGAAGAAATAACAAAAATAAATAAAACAAATCTACTAACGAAAGACTTAGGAGACAAACTGGCTGCACCAGTTCAACAAGATTACATTTACCCATTTAAACACATGCATACATACACACACACACACACACACACACTTACACACATATTTATATGTATTTCACTGTGCTAATT
The DNA here is from genome assembly GCA_024703675.1 of Drosophila nebulosa. NCBI lineage: Eukaryota > Metazoa > Arthropoda > Insecta > Diptera > Drosophilidae > Drosophila > Drosophila nebulosa. The sequence goes on along the minus strand of CM045725.1, from coordinate 4,701,223 downwards.
TATGTTAATTTTAATATGCTTCTTTCAAAAATTGTTTTATAATTAAACGAATATCAAAACAAAGTGGCAAGAGAGAGAAGGCGAAAAACGAGAAGGAAAAAAATACCAAATCGATTGTTGAATGGCATACCAAAAATGAAATTGAAAAACTTGTCAGCAAACTTTCACTCGAACAGAAGTCGTCACATTGATACGTGTGTTTATTTAACTAATTAAATTGATTAACGAGCATTAACACTCGAAGGCGACGCAGCTTTGGCAGGCCGCTTAATCACATAGACTCCGGACAGGCTCAAACTCAATCAGTCGCAGTCTTAGTCTCAGGCTCTGTTTGGTTTTTCTTCAGTGGCGTTTTGAACCCCCTCGAACCTCTCCCATCCGCCACTGTTTCTCTTTTTTTTCTGCAAGTTGTGCCATTTATGTCAGAGCCAAAAAGCCAAGCAAACCGAGTAATTATAATGAGCCCACTTGGCATAGATGTTTGTCAATCAGCTACCAAACATTATTGTGTCGCTGATTTTTGTGCGTGACATTCAATTGGGTTGGGAAACGTATTTTTGTTTTCTTTCGCAAATCATTGAACAAAATCAGCACCGACATAACACTCGAACTCGCGACTCTCGACTTTCGCAGCTCCCAGTAACGCGACAGCAAATCAAATAGTCAGGGCACCGTTAATAGCCGCTGGTCAAATATAGCGTATACGTCATGGTGGCCATCTAACTTGCGCACAGTTCATCAATAAGGCGTGATTAGAAAGTTTTTTATTTTTTTCGTTTATTGTTGTTGTTAGATAATAAAAACAATAAATATGGGCGTGACAAGAGTCAATTGATATCCAATCCAGAAAAATGGTGGCCAGTCAGGTGCAAGTTTGTTGGCAGCGCATACAAAGTAATGCAGTGAGTCAATGGAAATCATTCATTATTATCATCATCAATATTTTTTGTATAATTATTAATTGATTTTATGTGAGAGGCTTATAAAGTATCAGAGTTATTCGAGTTGGACGTGATTTTAAGTCTTTTGTGGCCGTAATTGGTCACTTAATTAGAACGTCTGATTAAGATGAAAATAGGAAAGTTTTTTATGCTTTAACTTTGACTAGTCTCAAAGAGCAAAACTCGTACCTTAGCATGTAATCAGTTTCCATACACTGTAATTAGTTAAATCGTTGACTTAAACTCTGTAAATAGTTCCCTTATACTGTGATCAATTCAAGTTGCTCTTGTCTATTTTATCCCATGTTAGCTTCCAGTTAGCTGCAGTTATCATGGAAAAATTAATTTGCCTGTCACAAAATCTGCAATTTCATTAAAGATCAGTAATAAGGGAATTTAAATCCATCAAAGTTCTAGCTCTAAGCTGCCAAAATTTAGTTGATTTATCAATTAACAAAATTTCTATGTTTTATTTGGGGGCTTTTTGGGCCGTGGTCCAAGGCAAGTTTACACCCAATATAAGTAGAAAAGAGCATTAGCTTCTGAAGACTTTAAATCGCCTTGCATTTCAAAATCTTTCCTCAAGTTTTTTGTAAGAGACTATTTGGTCTTTAAGCTTTTCAATTACCTTAAAAATATAAATTCGTACAAATATTACATAATTTTGTTTCAAACTCATTGAAAATCAATTGCAGCTCTTTAGTTCAACAATTTTCTTCCTTTTAATTTACTTTAAGTCGCGTTGGCGCGGCTATTTTCTAATTTGGCTTAAACTAAAATAGAGCAGACTTTGATCGAGACTTGGTTTGTTGTTGTTGTCCATTTTATTAGGAGCGGCCACCAAAAGCGATACACTTGCCGCCCAAAAAAAGCACCAGAGATATCATCGACGTATCGTAAAACCATTAATAGTTGACTATTTTGTTTTGGGCTAACCACCAACCGGTTTTCGGAGAGACAGCGAGCGAGAGAAAGAGAGAGATAGAAACGAAAACCTTTTCTTCTCTTTAGTTTTATTTTGAAAATTGTATCTCAAGCTCAACATGAATGAGCTTTTTTTTTTTTGTTTCTTTGCTTTTTGAAAATATTTTGTAACCAGTTGGACTGCATTTTTTATAGAGCGTTTTGGTGTCTGTGAATCGAACATGAGTAGCGTGGCCAAATGTTTATGTCCGCAGCTTGCCTTCGACTTATAATCGATACCAGAGAGACCAGAGACCCAGACCGACCGACCGACCGACCGACAGGCGACAAGTGTTCTCAACGCACATCTAACCGAGATTGGACATGGTCTTTCGACTGCTAGTAGATGATCGTTGAGATTTTTTAATTGCGTGTGAATTGCATTTTAATTTGTTTTCCATCCTAATGATGTTCAGTTCTAATTAGTTTTCGTTGGTGGAAATGCAAAGCAACTTGTCTTAAAAAGGTAAATTCAATTACGGTTGATACTTAATTACAACTGGGCTCCGTTAGATTTGAAGTTGGACGTGCAGATGGAGTTGGAGTTGTGTAAGAGGGCTCGAAATTTCGCCAACTCATTGTGGTAATATATTCATGAAAAAACGCTCAGTCAAAACATTGAATGTGGCTAACGCTGTGTCTCGCTCCCAGACAAAATCTCTCAAACCCAATTCATTTAGCATAAGCAATAAATCAAACGGAAAGCTAAGCTATATCAATCAAATCAAGCGTCTTTAGTCTATTTAATTGTTTAACTAATGTCAATACAAAATATTTATACATTCCAAAGTTTAAGAATTCTGTATCTTAAATGTCTGTGCAACTTTGTTGTAGTTGTAGACACTGAAATTATATATAAAAAATTAATAGTTTTGGGTTAAAGTTGGATTTTAGTTTGTTCATATTTTTGCAATTGACAAAATCTTTAACTTAACTTAAGGTTAAGAAACATATTTATAAGTCTCTTCCCTCTAAGACGTTTATTTATTGTAAGATGCCCTTTACTATATTATAGTTAGTTCCTATAAAAATGCACAACTTTATTTTTAACATATTTGCTAAGATTTTAGGTTTTGGTTTGACCCAACAGAGCTTAAAGCCCCATTTTTAAGGAGCTATACCAATGTAAGACTTTTAAGGAATGATTTTCTTAGTCGCCAGTCTATACTTTCAACAATGTTCTGTAAAATGTTCAATTTCTCACCTTAAATATTCGAATAGTTTTGCATTGAAAAACAACTTCTCGAAGGTAAAAATACATTCAAAAATGTGCTAACATTCTCACTCGAAATGAAAAAATTCGATTGACCCTTAAATACATATTTTCTCCACAAAAAATAGGCATTTTTTATTGGCTAAAAGTCGAGAATTTAATGGAAAAATACTGTATGAGAAATACCTTTGGGTTTAAGGAGTAGGAGATGGAGCTTTTGGGCCCTTTTTCTAAGCAACGCAAATGTCGCTTTTTTTCGACAATTTAAGCATTCAAAATTTGATACATATCATCCAAACAAATTAATCCAAAGCTTAAAATGTCTTTAATTTCTTTTAATATATTCAACATTAAGCAATTTGAGGAATGTGAGGAAACCTGAGCAAACGTTTTAGTACCTTTTGGTCTAAACAAAACTAAATACTTAACACATCATTAACAGATTTAAACACCAATTTAATAATCCAAATTATGAGTTAGATTTGCGTATCGATATTTCTTAAAAAAACGTCTGCAAGTGGAAAATATTTTCCTATTTAACTAAGCAAATTACTTAAATTACTATGGCCAACATCAAGTTCAATTGTCCCCCGAAAATATTTTCAAGCCTCCAGCAACATATTTGGGTATAACAATTTATTTAAAGTTAACTGAATGTAAGTAATTTTGATGATATCTTTGCTGCCTTTTAACCAGCTGTGTCTGGGCCAAAACCATGTGGGCTTTTTCGTATTAAATTACATAAGCCAAACAATTTGCCAAATAGCAAAAACAAATTCGATGCGGGCCAAGTTTTGAGATTCCAATTTCCTTAACCGACTTGAGCATACGTTAAAGCCAATAGGGCATTGCCAATTTATTCTAGCCCACTTTAAACGCAACAACAGAAAAACAAAACTACAACATAAAAAATAAGAAAAACAACGCAGCTTTGCTCTATATATTTTTTTGTAATTACTTTTCAACGCTTTGTTTAGCTAATTAAGGTTTTTTTTTTTTTTTTGGTTTATTTTGCTTTACACAGTGTTTCTTGGTGTTTATTTGTTATTTTTTGCTCTGATCTTGCTGAAGACTTCGGCTCCAATGTCAAGCCAAGTGTCTCTCAATGCCAGACCAGAGACAATTTCCACTGTCTGTCCGAGTAATCAAAACCAAACGAGGCGGTCACCCAAAACAGCTGCTCGGAAATGGCTTACAGAAAAAACGAATAAATCGTTTTTGTGTGTTTGTGTGTAAAAATATGTTTGGCATTGGACAATGACTTGGACCGGCTTAATTCTTAATTATTGCTGAGACTCTGACTCCAAACTGGAACATCCAAATGGTCTCGAGCTCGTGCTCCCATTCTGTTGAATTGCAGAAAATTTGTTATTTTTTGTTTTCTATTTTTGGTTGCCAATCAGTTTGTTTTGTTTGTTTGTGTATTTTCGTTGTTTGTTGCCACGGCCGACTAACACCAATTGGCGATCATTTATCTCCCGAGGCATGCCACATGCAATTTGCCTGTCAAAACTGTGGCACAATTTTTAAACACCCAAATCAAAACAATTGGCTCTGCTCCAGCTATATAGTTGAAGCTAAATCAGGTAGCTGATCAGGGGCGGACTTAAGAGCAAATATGACGGGATTGTGTCTCATTAGGCACTTAATAAATTAGGGTAAAGAATTTGCTTGCTTTAAGACTGTATAATTAGAACCTTTTAACCTTTATCAACCTTCATTTTGCTTGCCGCCATTTGAATAGAAAAAATTAATCGAATTAAATAAATTTTATAAACATTAAAAACATTTTTATGAAAGGGAAACGCCGATACTAAATTTCAAACTCTAGAAAAAAGAAAGATATTTCTAAAATTATAGAAGGGGGGAGGTATAAAGAAGAGCATTACAATGGAGAAGGAGGGTGAAAACTCTTTGAAAATTAATATGATACTTTAAATTCTCTAACTGAGAAGAGAACACATTTTTTCGTTATGTATAAAATATAAAAAATTGCAAAGCAAAAAAACTCTTTTGTATGCGCACGTAGATGATAAATAAAAACCATTTGAAATCACGTTTAAAGCCAAGTCAAGAATCAAATATTTACATTAAAATATTAACCCGTCAAAATGAACTCGTATTTCGTCTACCCCTTTGTCATGGAATTTCTGGCTACGCCCCTGCTAACACCTACCGTTTAGGTTCGGCTTATTTATGACATTTCATTAGACACAGTCCAAAGTTTTATTTTTATTTTTTATTTTTAATTTTTTTTTTGTTTTTAATGTGCGGCTTAAGTGTTTTTAGTTGACTTTGGCAGCTGTCATTCGCTGTGATTAGTTTGTTGAATGCGGTAAAAACCTTCGATTTCACCCCGATCATTGAACTGAGTTTCACACGCGTCTTAGCTAACCTCCTTCCCTCCACTTCTCAAAAAAAAAAAGAAAAAAAAATACAAATCTTGGCCAAGTAAAAGTTTTTTGTCACCAGTAAAAACAAAAATGTAATGAACTTTTGAAATTTTTCACCTGGGAAATTTCCTAGTCATTGTCTTTTTGCAAGAGCTTGCAAAATCTGATATATAGACAGCTCTCCCCCAACCCATTTTCCCCATTCTCCTCCTTTATGTAACTTAAATATTAAATATATTTTTTGTTTTAAAAATTAACATTCTTTCTCTTCTTCTTCTCTTTTTGCAGATGTGTTAAAAAGAAATCGCCAAAACAAAAAAAAAAAAAACATCAAAGTCACCATAACGAAATCTTTTGCTAATGTAAAATAAAGAAGAAAAAACAGCAAACATATAACAATAGATTTGTTAAAGAAATAAATTATATGAACAAAAACCGAAAATGTCTATAAATAAAAGGCAACAACAATTGGCAATAGGCAAAGCCCCGCCCACGTCCCCTACTCGCCGCTCCCAATCCCAATCCTCATTCCATTCAATGGCTGCTGTTGCTCTGGTCGCTGTTGTCTGCTGGAGCTGTTGCCTGATTTGGGGCACTGAGGCACACGTGGCTCTCACATATCCACCTGCACGTAAATACGATTTGGATTTCTTGGATAATTCCCGTACCAAGCCGCCATGTGGTATGCCCAAAGGTGAGTACCAAACCTGACTCCAACTTCTCTTTCTTCTTTTTTTTTGTGTATGGGAGAAAAATCTCTAACCAAATTGACCTGGTTAAGCATTACTTTTGCTTCTTATTGATCTGCCATAACAATGTAAAACAATTTGGGCTTCGTTCCCCTTTTTGGTGGGAACCTCAATAAGTACTTATAAGGACCCAAAGAGAAGAAGAAAAAAAAAACTGGCGCCCTTTGCTCACATGTGGGAAAATTTATGAAAGTTCAGCTGAATTTTTTTTTGGTTTGGCAAGAGAAAACTTTCTCAACGTAAGGGATAATGAGATTTAAAATCCATTTGCTCATATTGTTAGTGTAAATTTGTAAATGTATTTTCCAAGCGTTATAAAAATTAAAACTAATAAAGTATTGTCCAGGTTATGTTTTCATTTATTTGTGATAATTTTCACGTCTTGACTTCTCTCCCTTTACTTCTTCTTCGGGCGCCCCTTGCCAGATTGTCGTTGTAAACCCTCAGCTGAGTAAGCCAGGGCTGGCTGAATGTCATTACCAGAGCAAAATAGTTACAACGTATACTATAATTTATTTTATTGCATAATTTGAGATAAGAGGTGAACACATAGAGAGGACAAACTCTTTCGAAATCTGTATAGCATCTTTAAAAGCATAGAAACTCAACAAGTTTTGTTAGATATTTGATTTTTAGTTTATTATTTTAAACTTGAATTTTAGATCTTATTAGCTCTGATTGAAATTCAAATTTTTAAAGTAAAAACTTATGGGATTTCTCTCCGGGTATTGAAGTAAAAGTGATTATATCCAAAGAGGCCAAAACATAATTACCATAATCTGCATATTTTCTTGGCTTAGTCATAGTTTTAATGATTATTTATGCTCCTTACATGCGATATCAAAACATTTTCTTGTGCTTATATCGTAATGTATAGATACACTTACTATATAGAATGCATTTATGCAATAGCCGCCTCTTGGATTTTACATAATTTTCCTCGAATCAACGAACCTTGAGGCAATTTGCTACTCGATAGAGAAGAATGTCTGCCTAGCATGCATTCTAATTGCATATGCAGGGAATGTGTTGGTAAGAGGGGGGAGGGAAGTGTGCGGAGTGCGGAGGCCCGGATGGGTTGTGGGTAGAGCCAAATATGGCTTGGCTCTTGTATGTATGTATGTTGGCTCAACTAAAAGACTTCCGCAATGCACACACGAAGATATAGGTACACACACACACTAACATACACTGACTCACGTAAGGTTGACAAATAAACTTCAGTTTCAGCTTTGGCTTTGGCTCTAATGGTAGCAGCATTGCACACTGGGCCGAATGTTAGACTTAATGTCTGAGATGTGTACACGATGAAGTCGTCTACAAAACAAATAATTCTAGGTGAAGGTTTTTTCATGTTCTTTTAGTATCAATTTTAAAGTCAAATTTAATTTTTAGAAGCAAAATAATTTGGATTACAGGAATCTATTATTATTAGGGGAAAGTGAGATATAATTTTTAAGATGTAATGTGATAAAATTGCATTTTACTTGACATTTTTTGCTAAACATTTTTAACATTCTCTTCGTCCCAGTGTGCTTTGGCAGAAACTAGCGAAGCGGCAGTTGGCAATAAGTTACATGCCATAAAATTAATTTTACTTTGGCAACAACCCTATGGCCGGCCACTGTCTTGCATACCTGGGCTGGCAAATTAACCTGACCAAGTGGTTGGTTGGCTGTCGGTTGGTTGTCGGTTGCCAGCATTGGCAGCTCTCCAAGATTGCTGTTGCTGTTGTGGTCAAGGAGTTTCAGTTTCGCTTTAGTTAATTGCTCGTGACGTTGGCTTTGCTCTATAGCTGGTACTTGTGTGTATTATGGTATTTATGGCATGCATACTATATACAGTCCGAGTCCGATTCCGAATCCGAATCTGACAATGCATTTGTAAATGTAGGTACATATCTTTGTTTTTTTTTTCCTTTTTTTTTAAATGTCAATTGTATTACGCGCTCTCTCATTGATATTCTATGGCGCTTTTATTTCTTCTCCCGCTGCTTTTTTTTTTGCTTGTTTCAATTTTCTTTCGCTTTCAATGGGGACATTTGGATTTATTTATATGTATGTGTGTATGTATGGAAGGGGTGGGGAGGATGGGGCTGAAATTGAATGGGCATTCAAATTGAAATATGATGGCCTAAAACAAAGTATTTCGATCAAGGCTTGATAAATGAGATTTGACCGACCTGCTAAGCAAAATAGGAAGATAAATCTTTTCGCAAGAGACTTGCGAATGTTGCATAAATGCGACTGAATTCAAGTGAATAGTCAGTGGGAGCCAAAGAAATTCTAATATGTACATACATATGAAGAAATATGTATGTACATATGTATATATGTGTGTGTCTATATAGATGGCCGTTAGTGTGATTTATTTGTATATTCAAGCTTTGAAATTTATCATCTTAGCAATATGTTAACAAATGAGTCAAGTAAACTCTCTGCTTTTCCCTTGTGATTTTCTTATGACGACTTCCTTTTGTTGCTGCTGCTTCTATGCTGTTGCCGTCCCATGTTAACTTCTGTTGGATCCCTGTTGTTCGACTGTTAAACTGCATTAGGGCGTTGCCACTGCGTTAAAACTTGCCCCAATTCACACACATACATAAACATACATACATATAGGTTAAGTTAAAGGTAATAATTTCGGGTATACAAATTTTCTGGACAACTGCTACTGCTCGGACTCCTGTTTTCCTTTGGTTTTCTGCTCCAACTCAGTCTTATTCTTCATACTGTCAAACACTGACTTGGATTTCCAATTTGGCTTCTACTTTAACTCAGTCCCAGCTCCTGCTAAAACAATATCTAATGCTCTATCTGACTTCTAGCGGTGAACTCCTGTTTTTTTCTCTCTTGCCCCAGCAAGTTTTTCTAATATTTGTATTTTTAGATCACAGAGTTGACAAAAGACACCTTTTTTTTAACCTGTTTTCAACATTAACGATCGATTTTAAAATTGAATTTTTAACGAAAGTTTTTCTTAAAAAAATTAGAAACGATTTTGCACTTTTTAACGAAAGTTTTTCTTTAAAAAATTAGAACCGATTTTGCACTGATTGAAAAGTAGGCCTTTATGAAGCAATCCATCGTTTATATTTAGTTAGACCAGTGACATAATTTTTATAGTTTTAGATTAGAAGTTAAACAGATAATAAGCCGGATTTCATTAAATATATTTATTATATCAATGGCTCGGCGATTTGACCAACTAACATCAAGCTTCTCGCCCCAGGGCCGCCTCTACCAGGTGGAGTACGCCATGGAATCGGTTGCCCAGGCCGCCACTTGCCTGGGCATCGTAGCAACAGATGGAGTTCTTTTGGCCACCGAGTGCCGCAACAGAAACATTTTACATGACACTAGCGCCATGCCCGCGGAGAGAATTCAAAAAGTGAATGAAAATTTGATCTGTGCAGCGACTGGCGTTCTAACCGATGCCGGTATATTGCTAGACGAACTGCGTCTGGTCTCTCTCCGTTTTCAGTCTAACTTTGAGGATGTGATTCCTTGCGAGAACATTGTCGAACACATTTGCGACATTAAGCAGGCCTACACCCAGTATGGGGGTCGTCGTCCTTTTGGCGTTTCGTTCCTCTATGTGGGATGGGACTCCATATATGGATATCAATTGTATCAGTCAGATCCCAGTGGTAACTACACCATTTGGAAGGCCACATGCGTTGGCCGAAAGTTTAATATTGCCATGGCCATGCTAAAAAAGGAACTTGCTGGAAAAAAGAGCATTAAACTGGAGGAAGCCAAAGATCTGGCGATTAAAGTGTTTGGCAAGATTTTGGACACCAACAAATTGTCATCAGCCCATGTCGAAATGGCCACGCTGGAACATATTAACGACTTATCACTCTCCTGCGTTCTGGATAATTCCGAGGTAGACGAGCTTATAGAGAAATACAAGAAAATCACTGAGGAGGAGGCTGCCAAGAAGGAGCAGACAGGAGACTTGGGTTTTTTATGTTAGTTTAGTTTAAATAGTTTTCATATATATTTTCTATTAAATTCTTTGCTCGTTTTTTGTGGTTACTCAATTTGAATTGGCTTTGATTACGTTAGCTTAGTTAGTTTGACATTTGTGTTGCGTTTTTTAATGGCTCTTGGCATAATTATGGAAAATGTCTTTGTCAACTGTCTGAGGCAGCATCTCCGAACCAAAGAAACCGCAGAGTGTGACACAAGATGTGAATAGACCACAACTTGACCTCCATTCCAAGACAATTACCAGGTAACTCAGTTCGCTGTGGCCATAAAAACAAAACAAAACAGGCAACAAAATCAAACCAAATCGTGTAACCCTTAAAATCAGCAACAACAACGAGTGTCAAGCACGAACAAATTGAGTTAGTAAAAAATAATGAAAACAAAAACCAAAAAACAGAAACAAGAAGAGCCCAAAAGAAGTGCCATCAAATGCAAACAAGATAAGAAGGCAAAAGGCAACGGCAACGGCAGCCCAGACGGAGAGGTCAACACAGTTGTCAGGTTAACCCACTCGGCAAATGTGTGTGCCTGTTCCAGTAAACCAGTTGCAGCTGTAGATTCAGACATTCAGCTGTCACTTTTTAGATATGGTGGCTATAGCAATTGCTGCCGTTGTTGTTGTTGTTGTTGTTGTTGCTGATGCTGCTGGCCATGCTGTAATCGAGGAGCAACAGCAGCAAATCATTTTGTTGTGCCGTAATGTTCAAGTGAAAGTTTTTTCACTTGCAGCAAGTTGCATTCCACTTCTGTCTTGCTCTCTGCCGCATACATCATTATCATTGGCATCATCGTCATTATCATCATCATCATCATCATCGTTATGATTATCAAGGCAGTCAGTCAGCCTCAACCTGCTTGGCCAATTCGCGGTTTTGTCCAAGAAAAGCAAACGAAGGCAAAAGTTGTCATGTCCCGAAATGGGTTAAAACGTGCCACAGGCAAAGACCACAGCCAGAGAGCCAATACACATTGCGTATACGCACTACGCGTATATAATTAAAAAAAAAAACACAAAAAAAAAATGAAAAATTGCAAACAAAAATGTGGCTCAACTGGTTTTACAGTCTATACATATAAATAAAGGAATATCTATAGACAGTGATGGATTTTGATAGGAGAACTTATATCGGGAATCTTTCCCTAATGTAAAATGTAATATTTTTTTTTTGATTTTAAAAGTAGCCTTTTAAGTTGTCTTAAAAATTACACAAATCCCTCACCAATTTACTTAAAATATGCTTGTAAATGTTTACCAAATTTGTTAAATTTTATATTTTGAAAAATTTATGTAATTTTTGTTTAGTAAAACAAAAAACAAAATTTTGTAAAATATTGTTTATTGAATTAGCTAAGAACTAGCTAAGGATTGGTCTTACTACCTCTTTATCTAAATGTTTTAATTGTGTTTTTTTAAAGAGAGTTTCATCTTTTTCTTCTCAAAAATTAAGTAATTACACTTAAAATATATAATTTTTAGATCTAGATTGCCAATTGATTGATTTGTAACATATAAAACTCTTCTTTTGTAAATTCTAACAGTTTGGGGCATATGTAAGGCGTTGTCTCCCCCTATGAATCCGCTCCTGATTCGATCATATATGTAACTTATATAGCTATGAAATTGATTTGGCATTTTGATGCTTCGCACGTGTGTGCAAGTTGGCAATTACTTGAGATTTGAGATGATCTCAAGGCTTTCAATATAATTAATATGCTGTATGAGTATTATCGAAAATGTCAAAATCAAAGTAAATACAATATGATTTTTAGTCTCTTTTTTTTTTTTTTTTGAAAGTGCACAAATATGAGCATATACCGACATAAGTATATCATAATTTGTGACCCCATTTTCAATTGTTTAGGTTGCGTTTCGTATGTGGAGCGAGAGTGAGGCAAGTGAATGGCGGTGCGCCGCTTCTTTTGCTCGCAAGATATGCAAATTAATTGGTAACACTTTGCAGCTACATTGAGCAAGAGATGCCACATACCGGCCCCAACACCCTGCAACTAGCTCCCCAACACTCCAAACCGAATCCCCTAACAACAACAACAACAACAAAAGCAAAAGCAAACATTATGCAAGCAAACAAATGCAAAAGCAAAAAGTTTAAGTTATTTTTTTCTCTTTGTATTATGGTTTTGTTGGAAAATGCACGTTTGTGGTTATAAATATGTAAATTATAAATATAACTATAAGCAGGCATAGGCTGATTTCATATCTATTTATGTATATACAATGAATATGTGTGAATTGAACGTGCATGGCCAATTTATGAGCGAATAAACAAAGAGAGAAGAAAACCAATACCAATACCAAAAGCAAAACCAAAACCTGGCAATTATCAAATTTGGTTTCGGATTCAATTTTCAGTTTACTCGCATTGCCATGAAGTATCCATTGAGCTGGGCCCGTGCCCAGAAAATTGAATTGAATGAGTAAACAATAAAAACATATTTGTTAATGAATTTGCAAGAGGAATTTTTAATGGAATTTTTTAAATAAATATGCCCACGCAACATCCAAAGCAGTTCCTCATACTAAGACGATTATAGTAGTGCTTATAAGGTCATGGCAAGTTAAGAGCAAGAGAAGCTATTAATCCTGCCTTAAGTTTGTAAAATAAATTAAAATACTTTGTCGATTTCAAGCATTTGAAGACTTTGAAACCTGTAAGTTATTTTGGAATGGAGTATTTCAGCAAAGAATCATCCAAAGTGGATGCTCATTTCCATGGTCACCCAATGAAGATTAAAAAAGTTATATAGTATAACGCGAGATGAAAGTCTGTTTGAATGTTTCTGATATATGTCTACAAATTGTCATATTTAGCTTTATGTAAGTTTTAAAGAAATTTTAATTCAATTTTAATTAATTTAAGAGCAACTGATACAAATTTGATACAAATCCTTACCAAATAATTTTTAAAATTTAATCTATAAAATGGAGTTCCTTTATAATCTTGGATTGTGATACTTTAACAAATAAAAAGTTTAGCCTTTCTTAAAAACGTTTTCATTGAAGGAAAATCCTTTAAAAAGTCTTACTATATTTGTCTTATTTTATTATTCAGTTTCTCTCAGACCGATGATAGTTTTGAAACCACTTTGGTTCAGTTTTGTTAGCTGCAACTAATTTAACAAATATTTTCGCTTTTTTTTACAACATTCTCCTGTTTTATATAACATTTTTTCACACCTGCCCATTGATTAATTCACCGTATAACCATTTCTCTTTAATGTGAACAAAAACTGTAAGATGAAATCAATCAACAGCATAATAAAAGTCGTTATTTCTTTTTTTTCTCTTCACCTAATTAAATAATGCTCAAATTAGGTAAATTTTTAATCAATTTTCGAAGAGCAAGAGGCAAAAAAAAAGCCAATTTCGTGCGAAAAATAATATTTTGTGGTGTATTGGCAGAGTGATGGGGCTGGTCCGCGCCGGGCACTCCGGGTGGGGAGGGGGGGGGGGGCAGACTTTCGAAATGACCAGATCAGCGTGTAGACCGTGGTGAGGTGAGTTCAAGCGCAGCCAGCGGCAATGTTCATGCATCGCGTAGCCTCAGCCTCCAAAAAAAAAAAAACATAACCAAAGGTGAACAACTTTCGCGCGCTCAGAGCTCATGAGAAATATGACAGAAAACAAAATACAAAATTTTTGTTTTTTTTTTTTGTTGTTTTTGGTTAAGCGTATACAATTTTTGAACCTGACCAAGCCAGATTCATTGGCGGCTACATGAGAAACATGAAAACGTAGAGAGAAAGAAATCCCAACTTAATTTCGGGACACAGACGAAGCGAGACCCTATACACAATTGGATAGCATTAATTCTCAATTGATTTACTTCATTTATAATTTTTTTGAAGTTTTCTTTTATTTATTTAAATTTTGTTGTGACAAAATTTAATCCAATTGCCAAAGAGATCAGAAGATTTCGATTGCTTACCAACTGCTTATACCCTGACTCGATAGAGTATAAAAACCACCTGCTTACTTGGTAAAGGGTATTTTTCTTTTTTATGTTTTTTTGTTAATCGAAGAAGATGAAAGGGTCATGTGGATTTTGGGGTATGGGCAGGAGTGACGCCCATTTTTTGGCATAATTTGGCAAGCGATCTTTCGATTTATTAATGGTGAACAATTGACTTATATTTCTTCTTTCAAACTTAACCCATTTAAGCAGAAACAACACAAAACAACAACAAAAAAAGCAGGTTCAACGGCTTTTTGAAATTTTTTAAATCGAATTTCGCCTTGATTTAGTTTTTCTTAATTTTTAATTCTCTCGGTGTGTGTGTGTGTGTTCCACTTTTTGTTTAGGTGCATTGGAACGTAGTGAGCTGGAGAGTTAGAGGCAGAGAAAATGCATTGATCTGGAAATGGAAATCGAATTAATTTGCATACAAATGTTAAGCAAATGAGACAAGAGTCATAGGGTGCGGTATGGAAAATCCCACCACATTTTCATTTTCAGTTGGAAATATTTTAAAATTCATTCTTTAATTACACTGTGCAACAGTTTAGAGATCAAATTCGAAATGAAGTGAAATTTCTAACGTAAATTTTATTGTTTGAAAATAAATATGTATTCCCAAAACGGATAAAGTAAAAAGTCTTAATTAAGTTGTAATTCGCAAATATTTTAAAGATTGCTAAAGCTTTTAATCGTTAAACTAAAGTTTGTTGCGAAAATAGAGATTCAAAGAATGGTATGCCCAGTTATCTGACTATGAGATTTACCTTCCTTTGTCTTGTCCTTTTAACCTCTCACCTCATAAATTTATGTAATCATTTTTATGGCTTCAGTGCTAAAATACTACTTTGTCTATTGTGGACTATGTTTTATCGTGTTTTTCATTACTGACCTACAAAAGATTAACAGATGCAGCTGTGCGCCTATAGCTTATAATCAGCTTCGCCATCAAGTCGAAAACGCAAACGTTGTCATGTCCAATGCAGCCATCTGTCATCATCGTCGTCAGCGCCATCGCCATCGTCTTTTGACCATATTGAGTTTACAAGCCACGAATCATTGAATAAACAATAAATAGAGAGACTTTAACACAGTTGGCTCAGGTGGTCACTGCAAATGCTGGCAAATCTATTGGGGATGAAACTCGTGCCATAGAGTAATCATAATTTTTTGCTTCCTTATTTGTCGGGAAAGTGACACTCCGCCTCCTTTCGCTTTCAGCCTCAGCCTGCAACCTCTCCTTTACCAGTTGGGAAAGCCTAAGAGACCAAGACTAAGACTGAGACTGAGCCTGGCCATTGCCATAAACATTTAATGGCTTCAATTAGCAACTCGTTTCGTCTTGTATTGGCTGCCAACGATGTGTGAGTTGGAGCTGAGCTTCATCGACTCCATCTCAGACTCCACTTGTAGTTTGTTGCTTTTTTTTCACAGCTGGTCAGTCGAGGTTACCGCATTCAATCTTATGCAATCTCTATACATACCTACCTACCTACATATGACAAAAAGCAAAAAGTAGAAAAAAAAAAGAAGCAAGCCTCTTGTAATATGCACCTCGATGATGATCTATGCATGTGTGCGAGTAGCGGATAGTTGTGGAGACCGTGGCTAAGAAGTTTTAACTTCCTGCGATTGTCATGCACAATTTACTGGGCTGGAATTGGAAATTGGTTGGAATTTAGTCCGCAGGTGCACCATGAATGAATGCAGTTGACTGCACACACTTACGAGTATTTGCACTACAAACCAGTTCAACTTGAAAACAAGCAGCCAAAACATTTAATTATGCCATCTACAGAGAGAGAAATAATAATTTATCGATTGCCTCAATGATTGTGTTTGAAGAATTTTGAATTAAAAATAAATTAACTTCATGTTTATGTGGTTAGTAGTTTACTAGAAAACGATTAGTTAAGTGGGGCAACGCCGAATAGCCACCCTATTAACAACACAGATGGTAAATGAGACGATCTGGCAAGTCTGAAAAACGAAGCTTGGCGATAGAAAGACAGTGAAAACGTCGCACGACGTATAAAGTGACAGCCACAACAGAATGATTTAATCGAATTGGTTACACAAATATTAACTAAATCTGTAAAAATATGTAAATAAAAAAAATATAAAATTAACTTAAAGGAGATCTTAGGAATTCAATTGTCAATTTGATTCCATTCAATTTCTACCAATTTCTCACACTGTACTTGATTATTATTATTGTGACTGCATTTCTTTGGCCTGTCATTTATTATAAACTTCATATTGAATTGCAACTTTTCTGCTCTATTTATGTTTCAGGTTCTATACGTACTTCTTTGCTTTCTGGAACTTTATTTAATGTCACCTGGCATCTGGCCTATCCGCACAAGGTAAGTTTATCGCTGAGGAAAATCTATGTTATTATTATTATCTATGGAGCAACCCATCGTTTCAAAATTCATGTAACCGCCTTACCTTGTTCTTATCTGTCAGTTTAATTAGTTAGTTGGTTACTTACGCGGCAAGTCAGGGGTTCGTCATTTTGAGGTAATGATTGCCTCACATGCCATGTGTCTAGTCAAAGTCAAGACGTTGCATTAGAAGTTCTCATAATTCTAAAAACGCAGATGATGGGATCAAGACACAAGTTCTCAGTCATTGTTTTACGAAACATAGAATAACAGAGATTTTTCTTTCTATCTTCTAGGGCGGATTTCGTTTACAATTATTGGATGCACTTGATCGGCCTGTTCTTGATTTGACGCCCCATGTCAACAATTCGGAATTTGTCCGCACCGATGTTACGTACGTGCTCGAGATAAACCTCTTCCCTGCTCATAAGTTTACATCATTTTACTTTTTACTTTAGGGCCCAGTCATATCAGGTCAACCTTCCAAAGGATTTCGAGTGCTTCAATTGCACTCTGCGCTTGTTGCGTCAAGCCGACGAATGGTCCAATAGCTATCGCTTTTGGTCTTGTGCCGATGTGGACATCAAGCAACGCAAGGACTTTAAGGAGACCTGCTCGGGCAATGGCAAATACTTTCCCTCACGTTGCAAGTGCGACAAGAACTTCTACGGAGCGCAATGCCAATACAAAGATGAGTGCACCAGTAATGCTGATTGCGGTGTTCAGGGTAAATGCATTGATCTAGCTGGCACCTCCTTGCCACGTCGCCAATGCTATTGTAATTATGGCTGGTATGGATTGGGTTGCCAGAAGCGTTCACCGTATAAGAGCACTAGTCTGGACTTAACCTCGTACGCTAAAAAGGAGCTTTCGCCTGACTATCACATGTACTGGCGGCTGTTGGAGGAGGAGAAGGAGATTGAAGTGGTGCTCAAGGTTAACGGTAGTTCCTGGGTTGGTCTAGGCTGGCGTCCACGAGGACTAACAGCGGAGTGCAAGAATTTCCCACTTGTTCGTGACATTGGAGATTTGACCACAACACTCGAAGGACCAGCCCCAGAACCAAGTTCGGAACCGGAGCCAAGCTCAGAGCCGGAGCCAAAGTCGGAGCCGGAGCCAAAATCCGAGCCGGAGCCAAAATCAGAGCCGGAGCCAAAATCAGAGCCAGAACCTAAATCAGAGCCAGAACCCAGTTCGGAGCCGGAGCCAAGCTCAGAGCCGGAGCCAAAGTCGGAGCCGGAGCCAAGTTCGGAGCCGGAGCCAAGCTCGGAGCCTAATCCCAAGAGTGAACCTTCAAGTAAAGCCGAACCTACAACCGGTCCAGGTAAAAATGCCAATATACAATATTATATCATTATAATTGTTAATTATTTATCTAATTCAGAACCTGCAAGTGAACCTTCAAGTAAAGCAGAACCTTCAACAGGCCCAGGTAAGAAAGACAAAATCCAACTTATAAGCAACCAATGATTTGGTGGGAAAGTGCTGACTGATTTTACTATCATTGTCATCTTATTGCGTTTTCGCAATGTGGTTATTTTCCACTTTACACTTATTTAACACTTAACTGTATGAAAAATTACCGCTCCAGTATGATTCACACTTTTTTTACTATAATGTTAAAAATTAAAGACATTTTTAAAACTTTTTTAGTTACTTTTTTAAATTTGCAATAAAACATAGCATTATAACTTAATTTGTATTGTTACTTTGTATTAAAAACAGAACCTGCAAGTGAACCTTCCAGTAAAGCAGAACCTTCCAGTAAAGCAGAGCCTTCCAGTAAAGCAGAACCGTCAACAGGTCCAGGTAAGAATTTTAAATGAATTGCGGCAAAAGCAAATTCATATTTTTGTTTAGATTCACATTTTTAATAAAATAAATATTATTTATATTACAACAGAACCTACAAGTGAACCTTCAAGTAAAGCAGAACCCTCAACCGGACCAGGTGAGAATGCAAACATATATAATTATAAATTATGTTTTCAAGCACAAAATTTTACTGAATTTTATTATTGTTAACAATTTATCTAACACAGAACCCGCCAGTGAACCTTCAAGTAAAGCCGAACCTTCAACTGGTCCAGGTAAGAATACCCAATATTTTTAAATGTACATAATTAAATTATATTTTAAAAAACAAATTTTAATCAACCCTTTTTCTTGCTATCATTTACAGAGCCTGCAAGTGAACCTTCAAGTAAAGCAGAACCTTCAACAGGTCCAGGTAAAAATTCAAAAATATACATATATACATATGTAGGCTATATTTTAAAACTAATTTTAATGCATTTTTTAAAACAGAACCCGCAAGTGAACCTTCAAGTAAAGCTGAACCTTCAACTGGTCCAGGTAAGAATTCCGAACAAAAAAAATATATACAAAACATTTATTTTATTTACATTTATTTTATAAATCCGAAACAGAACCTACAAGTGAACCTTCAAGTCAAGCAGAACCTTCAACCGGTCCAGGTAAAAAGAATATTCAATTAAATAAATACTCGTCTACTTTTAAAATAAAAGTTATATATAAAAAATGTTAAATTTTTGAGCTTACATTTTAATGAAGGTTTTTTGTGTTGCCTTTTTATTCGCTACAGAACCTACTAGTGAACCTTCAACAGGTCCAGGTAAGGATAAAAAATACAATATTAAAATACGTGCTAAACTCTTTTATATAAGTTACATATTTAAGTTATATTTGTTAACTGAAATTTTAATTAACATTTTTATGGTGAATTCTCTATCTACTGCAGAACCTACAAGTGAACCTTCAAGTAAAGCAGAACCCTCAACAGGCCCAGGTAAGAATACAAATTATCAACAACAAATTATGTAGTTGTAGAGTGTAATTAATATTTTTATCTATTTCCTACAGAACCTAAGAGTGAACCTTCAAGTAAAGCAGAACCCTCAACAGGTCCAGGTGAGATAACAAAAATATAAAATTATATCATGAATATTTTGATTGTTAATTATTAATTACAGAACCGACAAGTGAACCGGCAACTAAAAGTGAACCAGAAACCGCTTCAGAGCCAAGCGCTAAAACCAAGCGAGTGGCGAATCACGATGAAAAACTGGTTGCTACCAGTGTTTCCTATCGCGTCAGTACCAAATCTGGACGCAGTCGTCGTCAAGCTCCAGGTAAGCGAAGGACAAATCCCTGCAGAACGTTTAGAAGCGCCATGACACTCCACACCACACTTACTATTAAATCAGGATCGAAGCTCAATTACTTTCTCTAATATATAACTTTTTCTTACTTAATTAGAGCCTAAGCTTAAGCTCAATGCTTATACCCCGCGTCACGACTTTAATCCAATGGACTGTACGGATATTGTCATTGGTACGGCTCGAGGCATGGCCAGTCGTGTCGGAGATTACTACACACGAGATCGGTCCACGCCTAGGAAAGACGAATTCTATGGTGGCAAATCCGATTTGGCTTTGGGCACTGGTTTCGAAGAGAATGGCATGACTACTATAATTTTCCGCAAGAAGCTTGTAGCCAATGAACCCACTGATCATACTCTGGACGATGCTTTGACCCATGTGATCTGGGCTAAGGGTCAGGAGCCGGGAAGCTATGTGCATGTTCCAGCCTCTGGTCTGGAAACGGAAGCATCGTCGATCAAGGAGTTTTATCAGCCGGATGAACTGAAATACCATGGCCATAAAATGCAACGTGGCGCAACACAAATCAATTTCTTTGGTAAGTTTGTAGAATTGAGTAAGCCGGAACCACCTGTAATCGATTATCGTTCACTATCTCTTACACAGAGAAAGAAAAACCAACTACCAGCACGGATCGCAATGACTTAAGCTCAAATGTGCTGGACAACGATTGCTATGGTCACTGGAAGTATCCGTCCAGCTGCTCACCTCAAGAGCACAATTGCGAGTACTACGCTTCGTGGGAAACGGCCGGCCGCGGTGACGAAATGCGCTGGCATATTGAGACGACCAATACACAAACCTGGACGGGCATTGGATTCAGTGAGGATCAGCGCATGTCGCAAACTGATGCCATTATTGGTTGGGTGGATGGACGCAGCGGTAGGCCTTTCCTAATGGACACGTGGGTGATTGGCTATGCCCCACCCAAGCTGGATGATCGCCAGGATATCTACAATGCCTCGGGACGAATTGACAAGGGTGTTACCATTTTGGAGTTTAACCGCAAGAGAGTTAGCAACGATGAGCAGGATTTGTCCTTTACTGATGATCATTGTCTTTATCTGTTCTTCCCCGTGTTGGGTGGTGCATTCAATGTGGTTAACAAGAAGATACGTAAGCACGAGCAAGTGCCTCCAATTTCACCGCAACGCGTTTGCATCAAATCATGCGGCAAGGGTCAGTAGAAACTCTTATACTAAAAAATAAAACGGCAAGTAAATATAATTTTATTTACATATAGAAATGGAATCTGTCTTTGTGGCTACAAGTACACCAGCTCCCAGTCGCTTAGTCTATGCTGTGGGTGTAAAGTTAATGAATCTGGCCGAATCCTTTGAAGCACCCGAACCAGGTACAGTAGAGTTTAATAATCTGGCAGCAACTATTTCGGATTCATTCAATGGCATACTGAATCCCATACCTGGATACTACAAGACTGATATTTTGGGCTTTGAAAAGTAAGTTAATCTAAACGAATTCTTGATCCGAGTTATCCAATATGTTGCAATTCTTTTCCATTACAGACAGGGCACTACGGTAGTGGCCAAAGTTCAAGCTATGTTCGATAAGACGGATGTCGAGAAAATGCATGCCCTGGACACAAATAATATAGACAAGACCAGCGAAAAGGCTGTGGAGAAAAATGCGCAAATGATCAAAGCAGCATTAATGGATCAAATAGCCACCGGCAAAGTGGGTTCACTGACAGTGGATCCTCAATATCTTGACTTCGAAGCTCTGGAATGTAAGTAAAGTATGATCAAATGTGTAAAATAAATCACTACAAATAATTATCTACAGATAAGAGCGCCGAAGAACCAAGTACAAAGGAAACAATTCTCTCGTTTTTCGATCTATCTGAGACACGTTTGTATATAGTTCTCGGTCTAATAGGAGCCCTTGTATTGGTAGCACTGATTCAGGCCATCTGCACCATTTGGAAGACATCCCGCAAGAGTAAAAACACCAAGGTGAGCAGCAGGAGGGGAAACCAGAGTTTTGAACTCTGATCCTTGCCGCTCCTTAACTTAGCCCTAAGTGCAATGCAATAATTATATTATTATTTTGAAGCTGGTTTACATAATACCCGAAGAATGGCGCATATATCAACAACAAAGGGAGCATCAACGATACTATCAACCCTCTAGCGATTTATAAAGAACTATTTAAATTTGTTAAATACTGTAAAAATCACTGCCCGTACCAAAACAAATTTCAATTCAACTGCCTTAAGAAAACCCAAACCTTAAATAGTTAGCCCAAAAACAAAAAACTATCTGCCGAAATTATGGAAATATATGTGTGTCTGTGTGTATTATGTGTATATTGAGCCGCGCTTGTCTAAATTCTAGAACTTATATTGGTAATTTGAAATTCCTTCTATATATTGATATTGATGTTGTGCGTATTAACCAGTGTTTTTTTTTTTTTGTGTCTTGCTAACCCATCATCTCTTTATCTATTCTCTTCACCTATCTTTCTTTCTATCTCTAAATCTTCTTTCTTATAATTTGTATGCATCCAAATCCTTAATATCCCATAAACTCCTTGTATTTTAAAGAGACCAGTCAGCCGTAACCTAATCTCTAACCATTTTCATAATAAGATATCATCTATCTATCTGGAACTATACTTTGACTGGTTCTTTTTTTCTTCAACTCCTTCTCGTCCTTCCCCTTCAATATAAGAAGAATTTGGCATAGACAAGGCAAAGCACGAGAGGCTCAAATTTTAATGCAGTTGTAGGACACTCTAGTTATATCCTTAGTTTTTTTACCCTTTTCTTTCGCATTGCTGACTGGTCTCACCGATCTTGCTAACTTATACCTAAAATTTTCTTGCCATTTGCAGGAGAAACTAATACAAAATTCACCATGGAAAGAGTTTGCTTCGAACACCAACTACGCCTTTGATCCCTACGGTGAGACGGAGGAGAAACATATGACGACAACTACCACAACGAGCACATCGGGCAAGGAGAAGGCACGCAATCGTTCGACGAGTAGTAGCCAGCAGACGACCTTGCCCATGTCGCATTCACCCACCAGCAAATCACAGATGTACTATGAGAGCACCAATAAGAGTAGTGGCACCAACAGCCGATCCAATGGACGACACAGCACACAAGAGAGCAGTGTGGGAGGCACACCAAGTGGTCCCTATTCACGTAGTTCATATGCAGAGCGCGCCTACTCTCTGCCACGGCAACCTCATCACTATCAGCAGAACTCCTCCAACATGCAGCCATCGGGTGGAGGTTATTACACTCATGATCGACGAGCTGCTCGCCACAGCAGGGACAGGGATGATGGGGATCGTCGCCATCGAGACTATGATAGATCCCGCGAGGATCCACGTCAGAATGGTGGAGCCGACACACCAGATTTCTATTTCATGCCCTCCCAACGTAAATACTCGGGAGAAGTGGTGCGCGTCTATGTGGACTATAACAAGGATCCCAAGCATTAAGAGTTTATGGGATAGCTGAAAATGAAAGTGCGAGCACAAAAATCTTGTTTTAAGCCACCCCTCCCCACCCCCCACCCCCTTCATTTTTGGTCTAATCTTATGTTATTCTATTTCCATATCCGTTGTGCTGTCACTTATGATTTTGCCATAAAGCGTGCTTTACCCAGACAACGCAACTTACACAATTCCACAATTTAGTAAATTGTAAATATTTTACTTAGATGAGAATCAACAAAAATATATAAAAACGATTTCGCAATGTTTTCCCTTAACTGTGCAAAGAAAAAATAGTCACTGTATTTAATCAAATTAAATATACAAATTAAGTACATTAAAATACCATAAAATTAGGAATAAAGTAAATAAGAAATACGAGAATCTGACTTTTTCTTATTTAAAATCCTTCTATAGTTGCCAAGCCAGATATTTCAGAAAAAAAAAAACAAGAAACCACCAGTTTGCAATAATATTTCAAATTAACAGCCTGCTCTTGCGCATAACGGCCACCTGTTAAACGGTTAACATTTCTATCGATAACGCGTCATATCGATTAACCGTCTGTCTTGTGGTCCGTCACTAAAAGGCAGTAGTTCGCGCGCTTTTTGGGCATAATTTTTATTAGTTGCAAGAAAAACATATTTGTGCGGGAATAAATTTAACAAAATACTCGTTTAAATTAACAAAAAGCGCCATGGACATTGACTATGATGCAGAGGCAGGCCAGGCATATCACGCAGTGCAGTTATCTGCTAAAGAGGTCATCACTGCAGGGCGGAGACAGAATTTCTGCAATGTAAGTGGTTTAAACAAAATGCAACAACAACAACAACTTAATCCAACCTGGCTTTAATTTGTATATGGGCTAGATGATGGACTTGCTAGCCGCTAGCTGTAAAACGTCGGGCCTCCTGGCTACCTCATTCACAGACGACGAGCTGGTTGAGTTTTGGCTGAAGGACATTCTGCCCCTGATGTTCGATGCTGACCAGAAGATACAGAATTGCGCTTTAGCTGCCGTGGCAGAGGCATTGGTGGCTCTCGATGTAAGTGTCATACATGCGGCCCAAAATTGGCCACAAATCAGAACGGAGCTCGTGGAGAAATTCGTTCCACTTGTTGGAGAAATGCGGAATGCCAAAAACTCCAACTGGCACAAGATTTGGTCACTAATGGTGCAAATTATGGACTACGAGCTGTTGAGGGGCTGCACCTACATCAACAAATTTCTGTCTGTGGTAGAGCTGGGTTTTCGCAATCCCGATAACAATGTGCGCTCCGAAGCATTTCTATGCTGGCGGGTTCTGATCAAGATCTTTGCCGCCTACAACGAGTTGTCTTCATCAAAGCGTTTGCGCCTCCTGCTTATACCTCTCAAGACATCTCAGTCACGTTCACCGCATGTGAGTGGCATCAAGCTGCGTGTCTGGTGGTATCTTCTTACCTGTCTCGATCAGGATTTGGCCACATCCTTCGACAATGCCGTGGAGTACTTTTTGAGTTTTGTTTATGGCGGCGGTCCAAGAGCCGCTGCAACGGGCTTAGCCCATAACTGTCAGATAGCACGGGAATTGGCTCTCCCGTGCCTTGTCGCCTTGTTGAATATGGAATCCAGTGAGCCTCTCCAAAGAATCCTAAGGGATTTGCGCTTAGAATCATTGTCCCAGCCCTCGCCCCTGATGAGTGTGGAGGTGATGCAAAAACATTGGAGCTCTCTCCTAGCTGCCGGTGTGACAGGCTTTAATCTGCTCTCAAATAATGATTCGTCAGAGACAGAGCAGCTTCTGCTACAGCTGCTAATGCGAAATCTCACACTGGCCATGTTCAAACTGGGCTTGCCTAGTTTTATTATAGCTCTAAGCGGTGAGTTGGAGAAGGCGGACGGACGAGTACTTCGCCTGGTCTTTAATACCATAGCTAGTGAGAATCTCTCCCTAAAACGTGGAGAAGGCAGCGATGGACTTGACATGTTGGAGTCTTTAATGAAGCTGTGCATCAAATGTAAACAGGAGGTCCCGTCCGCTATCCTTCAGCGTAGCATCAGTCTGATATTTTCTACCGAGCATCTGGAAGCCACTAACCAACAAGACTTCCGCCTGATTAGTTCCTTTGCCGAACTCTTGATGCAGACCAACGACGAGGAGGATTACGAAACCTTTTCCATTAAGCTAATCATATGGCGCCAGGTCTCCTCTTCCCTGGCCACATATCTCAGAGACAATGCTTTGGAATACCGTGTGGCTCACAATGCTTCTTTGTTGGACTCTTGGCTTCTATGGCCCCTGAAGACATGCGCTAGCTTTGCCGGCAGAAGAGTTTATAATGCATTTGATGGGTCTGTTTGTGAACAATGGCGACAATTGCTCAATGCTGGACAAAACGCTTCAGAGCGTAAAGTATTTTTAGGTGATCTCAAGAACGCTCTGATGGACTTTCTCAAAAGCAACAAGGAGGAACAACAATTCCCAGAGTTTTTTGATGCCTATGTGACGGCAGTTTTGAAATTGGGAATATGTAAAGATGTACCACTCCATAAGGATGTCTTTAGCCTACTCCAAGTGGTCTTTGAGAATCCTTCCCAGCAAGTTCTTGAGGCCTGCCTAAATACATTGCGTAATATGATAATGGATCTTCGTCAAAATGAACTTATGGTGGTTTTTGATAGCTTGAAGCCCATCCTTGCAGCAGCAATTCAGTCCTGGTCCAAGCATAAGTGTGAGGGCAGCTTTTTGGAAGAATGGAAGCGTGCCATTCAGGAGAAATTCCGTAAATTGCCAATGAAGTCAATGGCCAATCAACTGAAATCATTATTCAAGGGCGACGAACTCTTTGTGATCATACCCTCAGTTTGGAGTCTCAATCCCGAGAAGCTAACTGAGAGGCAAAAGGAACGTATGGCTGAAAAGTCTGATATACCAGCCCTATACAATGATATGAGCCAGTCGCAGGACTCGTCGATTAAGCCGTGGACACCTAAAAAAGTGGTGATAGCCAAGAGTAAACAAGGCGAAATAGCCATAGCAGGGAAAGATGATGAACCAACAGAAGTGGTGGTTATTGAAGACACACCCAATGATGAGCAGGGAACTCCAAGTAGACCTACGGAGAAATATAATTTCCGCAAACCTCGCAGTTTAGTCGAAGACGAAGCAGTCAAGCCCACTGAGGAGACGACTCCCATGCGTCAGACTCGAAAACGTGCTGCCCAAAAGGAAGCCTCAATGGAGAAGCCAGAGCCGGTTAAATCACCTAAAAACCAGCCACAACTGCCTATACCGGCAACAGGTGTTACAGCAGGTAAGCCAAATATTGATCATTTATCATTCGGTCTCTTTCTCACACGCACACACACACCCACACACACACACATTTATATTTACAGTTATTACTAAAACAGCTGTTGCGGCATTACCAAAGGTTGCCAAAGACCTTAATAAACAGGTTAACATTTCCATGCAAAGTGAGGATCTCTTTCCTGATTTAGGGGTGGCAACGACATCGGCCACAGCTGCTTCCTCTTCGCCTTCGCAAGGGTCCGACGCAGTGCAGGTAGCAAAACCTGGAGAAAACGTACCGGTCATTGTTCCAATAGAAACTGTCTCTCTAGTGCCATCTACTCAAGCTATGTCAGAGACTAACAGTGATCCACCGACTGCCCCCACCAATCAAGAGTTGTCCCCCAAGAAATCCAGCACGCGCCTTTGTAATTTGGTAATACGAAAAATCTTTTCATTTAAAGCCTTTTGTTAATCAATTCCATTTGGTATGTTACAGAGTTCGCCACCTGATCGCAAGCAGACCAGCAATTTGACCAGCCCTACGCTGCGTCCCAAGCCAACGGGTCATCTGACCGGCCGTGGGGCACAATTGATAAATATGATACGCAATAAGAAATTAGATACGGCTTCACCGTATAACAACCAGCTAACCAACTCCCACACAGCACGTAACCAGGTGACGCCAGCTAGGAATGCCGATCGATCCGAACAGGTTTCCACACCCACCTGTGAGCTAAATGAACTTCCAGGCGCAGAGCATACGTCCACACCGCTGCAGGCCAAGGATCTATTGATATTCTCGAAACGTTTGCCTTCCCCCTCGGCCAGTCCGTCGGCCAGCATTTTGAAAAGAAAACTGCGCTGCGAGAGCATCGATGATTTCTCTATGGAATCGCCAGCTATGAAGAGGAAACGCGTTAGTTTCCATGATCCGCCGGTATCGGTGACCAAAGAGTATTTACGCGACACAGAAGAGACGCGCAGCAAGACCAAGCGCTGTCTGCTGATGGATAAAATTGCCCAGACATCGGAGGCTAAGCAGGCCCTTAAGCGTCGTGGACGCTTGGATAGCATTATAGAGATTGAAAGATTTGCCCATGAGCAAACGGCCAGATTAGCTTCGGCAGATAAATCATTAGATAAGGCTGTAGAAGTACCCGTCGAGGACGAGGCGTTTGCAACTCTCAAATGGAATGACACCTTGAATCCTCCAATCAGCAAGGAAGATAAAAAAAGAATAATTGGTGAGGAGCCCAGTGTGAGTGGATCATCTAACCAAAATGTGGCCATAGTGGACACAGACACTGCACTAGATCTGGTGGTGGAAAAGTGTTCCCTTGATACAATACTTGAACGCTTTTGTGCCAAATCTACAAATCCATCTTCTAAGAATGCCAACATATTGGCCAAATTTCTATCTAACCAAATGTCAAGCAATGACAAACTGAAAACCACTGTTTTGGAAACCCTCTCAGAGAATCATTCCAAGGACTTCCTCGATCATGCCGTCCGCGAGAATCTCTCCTCTGTGGTATGCGATCGTCTTAATCCCAATTCGGTATTGGATTACATATGCGCCAAGTCCAAGATCAATAACAATTGCCGCACCAATTTGCTCGCCCAAGTTGTGGATATCTTAAAGACCAGCAGCCGTGCGGAGGCCGAACGTTTCACATTCATTCAACAATTGTTGCTGCAGTGCAGCCTCACTGATGAGCAATTGCTTGACATCATTAGGCAATTGATGATAGTTCGAGATGCCCGAAGCAGCAATAATCAAATCATGAGCGCTAGCCACGACAATGTGGCCGAAACTGCAGCGGATTCATCATCCAATTTGTGAGTTTTAACCAGGCCCTCGAATAGAAAATCCCCCCTCAGCGAAAACTGGGAGAGAAAACTGCGGTGACTGTCTCACAAACTGTTTTTTGATCTAGATTGCCTAGATATAGCCATTAGTTACAGTATCGGTTGACAATTTTAGTTATATTTTTAGTATTTTTAATTCTCTTTTTATCTTTTATCTAAAATTTATTTTCCATTTTTCCCATTTTTGGGTATTCCACACTACCCCATTCGATTCAGATGTTAAATTTTAACATACATATTATAAGTATATATATATACATTATATTTGTGTAGCAATAATAATTATGATTATTTAAACGAAATCAAAGCACGTTCTCCATTATCCATTTTTTTGGGGGTCACATCCAACTGTTTCAAGCTCCATTGCTCACTCACCTTCGCTCTAGGGCTTTCCTATGATAAGATAACAATGTTTTTGGGCAAAGTCAAACCCGAAACCGAATCCAGTTAAATGGATTTTAAGTGCTAAAATTGTTGATAAGATTCACGTGCTACATATATAAAAAACACAAATGACGTTGATCGCCGGACATCGGCTGAGAGATAGCATCGTAGTCTGTCGCTAGGAGCTTGCCAAGCTTTTGGAAGTCGTCTACATAGATTTCCGCGTGGGCGTTTAGCTTCACGGCACTGTTGCGTGTCCGGAGCAAACAAAAAATTGTTGTATCATTTACAATCAACGTGATAGCCGGCTTTTCTTTTTTGCCGATTTTATAATTTTTTTGTTTTTTTGTTATTTTTGGCTATAAAACGAAGGTTATTTGTAGGTCTGCCTCATGGGTAGGGATATCTGTGTACCTATCTCTAAAAATAGCGTGGAATTTTCCGTCAGCAAGACCGAACTGACCTACCATGATGACGGACTGTGACGTTCATTAAGGTCTGCTTTATGTCTGGCATTTTGTCTGGCCTTGTGACGTCAATGCGATGTCAAGAGACCGCTGGATCTGGTTGTCCGAATTCTCTCAAGATCTTAATTAGCTTTAATGAATCATTCACAAAACTATGTGTGTTGTGATCCAGTGAAATGCGTAAAGCATGTCATGAAATTATTCTTATCAGTTAGGAGACACTAGACAGCAAACAAAAATAAAGCCAAATGATGGAAAATAACATAACTGATTAAAATTCAAAATTATTAAAGTTTTCCATTGAATTTTGGTCACAAATGCTAGAAAGAGGAATATGAGAATTTTAAAACGGAAATATTTGATTAGTAGGGAAAATATAAATTAATGTATTCTCATTTGGTTCTAATTCCGAGTGTATTTTGGCCTCTCGAATTTTGTAGATAGCCTTATTTATCGAGCCACTTCCCTTACCGTGTGGGCAAGTGTTGGTTGTGTCTTCCTATCAGCAAAACCCGTCTAGATACGTATAATTGAATAATGGCGCGGCGCGGCAAAAAAAAGTAGGAAATAATTTCATTTAGGCGCGCTACGTACAATTGCCAGTTACAAAGTAAAAACGTACGGACACACGACGTATACGCGATCAACAGCAGCGAACGACACATCGCACGAGTTTTGTCTGTGGAAGATATTTTTGACAAATGCCTGCAATTTAATTAGCTGATACACGAAAGCGAATCGCCGGACACAGACACGGACACGGCGACGGAGACGGAGACGGAGACGTAAATGTAGGTGGAAGTTTTGCGATTAAAGGTGTTGCTTTTCTAACCAGACCAGCTGTTCGTGCAAGTTGCAAGTTCTCAGTGCCAGCCAAAAAAGCTGCACATGCATATTACACCCAGCTGTAGCAGCGCTGTGGGTTCGCGAAGCAGAGCGACGGCGACTATCAAGCGAGTCAGAGCAAGCCATCGAACACACACGGACACAGATACGGACGGACAACGACGGGGGCTACAGCAGCATTCAAAACGGTTTCCAGTTTTACTACAGCTTAGTTCCAGGCGTTCGCAGCAGCATCAACATTTTAACGCGCGGTAAGCTTACTTAATAACTAATTTGCCCTAGCTCAGAACGGTCACAAAAAACTACGCAAAAGTGACTCAAACTCTGATGTAATCATTTCGTTGTTACGCTCGCCAAAATCGACAAAACTCGCACATTCTCGTAGATATGTACATATGAATGTTAAAAAAAAAAAAAAAGAATCTCGTGCCATTGTCGTCGTTGTCGGTTGTGTTGTGGAATTTTATTTAGTTTTCTATGCTGAAGCGCTTTCGGTCTCTGGAACTCAAGGTAAAAATACCCCGCAAAGTATTTCAAAGGTGAAAGAAAATCACTCATCGTCACTCTGCCATCTCAACCGTCTGGGCATTAGCGGGAACTGAGACTGTCCCCATCTGGAGCGGCGGCATAGTGGTAGGCTCCCGGTATTAAATTGGTCCAAAAAATATTGATTTGGCACACTTTAACATTATTCATTGGAATGTAACGACGAACGTAGCCGACCCGACCCCTCCTTCCATTGCGCCGGCAGAGCATGGATGGAAACAGCCAACAAAAGCTTATGCCAAAAGCTTTGTTGGCAAGAGAGACAAAAGCATCACAGAGAGAGAGAGAGCGCGCGCGATTGAGAGTGAACGCCGCGATTAATCTTAAAATTTAATTAATCGCTAATTGCCCAATTGTTGTTGTGTATAGCTTATACATATGTTGCATACTTTCACGTATATTTTGTAAAAATAGTTTTCCTTTTCCCACCCCCCACCTTAGCAGAGCAGCACAAACACATCGAAATACAGGGAATCCTCAGTAGTAGCTAGGATAACAAAACAAGGAGATGTCGTCGCGTATGTTTAAGTTCGGCGTAACAGCCGCAAGTGCCTGTGTGGGCTCGGTATTGGCCTCTTGGTCCATTGATCGTTGGAATTCGCCCCATGTGGTATGTAGTCTTCAGTCAAGGTGACAAGGTGAATGATTTTCCTCACTTACACATCCCCCTTTCGTCTTATAGGTGAACAATTCCGTACAGCGTCCACCAAAACGAAAGCGTACCTTACCCCTGCGTGAGGAGCAGATTAAATCGCTGCAAAGTGGTGAGGAATTTGATGTGCTTATTATTGGTGGCGGTGCCACTGGAGCGGGCTGTGCCTTAGATTCGGTCACAAGAGGTGAGTAGAGCCTTAAGCATTTGTCTAAATTGGTTAGTCTAATTTCATGTTCTTTAGGTTTAAAGACTGCCCTGGTGGAGTTGGATGACTTTGCCAGCGGTACATCTTCGCGCTCCACTAAGCTCATCCATGGCGGTGTGCGCTATCTGCAGAAGGCCATTCTTGGCGTAAGTGTTTCCTATAATTACTGACCAACCCACGGCCCACTCCCTTGGTAGATGGCTAATTATTGTCGTTTCACAGCTAGACTTGGAGCAGTATCGTATGGTTAAGGAAGCGTTGGCGGAGCGCGCCACTATGCTAGAGTCAGCGCCTCATTTGACCCACCCATTGCCCATCATGCTGCCCGTTTATACGTAATTACTTTTGACATTTTGTCCGACATGGGCTAATTGTTTTCTCTAATCTAAGGTGGTGGCAGGTTCCGTACTACTGGGTGGGCATTAAGGCCTACGACTTGGTGGCTGGTGATCGAAACGTGAAGAGCTCATATTATCTGTCCAAAAAGGATGCCCTCGAACTGTTTCCCATGTTGAAGAAGGACAAATTGTGCGGCGCCATTGTCTATTATGATGGACAGCAGGATGATGCTCGCATGTGTTTGGCGGTGGCTTTGACGGCTGCCCGTCATGGCGCCACGGTTTGTAACCACGTGGAGGTCAAAGAGTTGCTCAAGAAAGACGATGGCTCTGGCAAACAAGTGCTGTGCGGCGCCAAAGTAAAGGATCATATTTCTGGCAAGGAGTTCACCGTGAAGGCCAAGTGCATTGTCAATGCCGCTGGTCCCTTCACGGACTCCATTCGTAAAATGGATAACCCCACTGTGAAGAGCATCTGTTGTCCAAGCTCTGGCGTGCACATTGTTTTACCCGGCTACTATAGCCCGGATCAGATGGGCTTGCTAGATCCCTCGACGTCCGATGGACGTGTTATTTTCTTCCTGCCCTGGCAACGGCAAACCATTGCGGGAACCACTGACTTACCCTGCGATATTACGCACACTCCCACACCCACCGAAGATGAGATCCAGTTCATTTTGAGCGAGATCAAGAACTATCTTAATGCCGATGTGGAGGTCCGTCGCGGTGATGTGCTATCCGCCTGGAGCGGTATTCGTCCGTTGGTATCGGATCCCAACAAGGACGATACCCAGTCTCTGGCCCGTAATCACATTGTCCATGTGAGTCCCTCAAATCTCATCACCATTGCTGGCGGTAAATGGACCACATACAGGGCCATGGCGGAGCATACAATTGACGCGGCCATTAAGGGTAAATATAATGAAATATTAAATATTCTTCATTTCATGACAAACTATCAATTTCTAAGCCTGCAATCTGAAGCCGGAACGTCCTGAAGCTGTTACCGCTTATCTGAAAATCGAAGGCGGACAAGGCTGGACACCCACCATGTATATCCGTCTCGTTCAGGACTTTGGTCTAGAGTGCGAGGTTGCCCAGCATTTGGCCAAATCGTATGGTGATCGCGCCTTTGCCGTGTCCAAAATGGCTTCGCTCACCGGCAAACGCTGGCCCATTATTGGAAATCGCATCCATCCCGAATTTCCCTACATTGATGCCGAAATCCGTTACGGTGTAAGGGAATATGCCTGCACAGCTGTGGATATGATTGCTCGTCGTCTACGTCTTGCCTTCCTCAATGTCCAGGCAGCGTCGGAGGCCTTGCCCGTTATTGTGGACATTATGGGTGAAGAATTAAAATGGTCCAAGGACGAAAAAGAGCGTCAAATCAAACAAGCCACCGAATTCTTGGCAAACGAAATGGGACATAGTGTCAACCGTACCTCCAAGGAGAGAATACCCATTAAACTATCAAAGGAGGAGATCCAAACATATATTAAACGCTTCCAACTTATCGACAAGGACAAGAAGGGCTATGTGTCCATCAATGATATTCGTCGGGCTCTGAAGAGTTTCGGGGATGCCGATGTCTCCGGTGAGCAATTGCACGAGATACTTAGGGAGATCGATACTAATATGAATGGCCAAGTGGAGCTCGATGAATATCTACAGGTAAGCATACAAAAACAATATATAAAACTTTATTAAAATGACGTATTTACGTCATATACATACATATATAAAAAATACAAAAATAAAATTGATCTTTTTTGCAGATGATGTCGGCCATTAAGACGGGCGATGTGGCATATTCCCGATTTGCTCGCATGGCCGAGCTGGAGGAGCAGAAACATGAGGCCGCAAATCTTAAGCAAAAGATCAGTGTCGATCGCTCGGGTGGTGGTTTGTAAGCGACTTAAACAAGATGACATCATCTACAACAAACAAATTTTTGTAGGGTTAAGTGCAACGAACTTATTTTCATTTTGCTGTTAATAAAATATAACAAAAAAAAAAAAAAAAAACAATTAAACTCACTTAAAATTTAAGACAATTTGCAGGAGAATGAATCTTTCTTGCTCTCCTCCTTTGCTGGTTGCGGTTTGGCTTGAGTGTTATTTTGTTCTGTTACGGGCTTGGAAAGTTCTGAAACAGTCTTTGGCCTGGCTCCTGTTTGAGAAGGTTTCTCCTGCTGCACAGATTTCACTGGACCCACTGGCTGTTCAGTCTTTTTCTTACTTTGATTGTTTTGTCCTGCAGGCGTCGATTGTGCTTTAGCCTTGCATTGAGGTGGTTTCTCAGTCTGAATCGATTTTGTTTTGTTATCCTGCTTCTTCGACTGACAAATGCCACGTTCCACTGGGTTACCTAAATAAAATCAAGCTAGTAAATATCCACTTTGACATTTTAGTATCTTAGTTATCGTACAGAATGAAGATATGACATTCTCTATATTATTTTCGTTGGCGTTTCCGCTAGCCATCCTTAGGATATATGCACCAGAGCCCTCCGTGCAGTTAAACATATCTATACGCTGTCTATCTGTGAAATCGGCAAACATATCCAATTTGGGATCCCAAAAGAATGGCAGTTTTCCATTCTTCTTGCCGGTTTTTAGACATTCACTCAGCTTACCGAACATCTGCAATTAAGAATAAATTTTGTATCTCTTACAAGATTGTGATAGAGTATTGTGTATTACGTCCGTTAAAATTGCATTGAGCTGCTTATTCCAGTAGTTGGGCTCCTGTTCAACGACTTGCCAAAGGAACAATGTTTTGATGTAATAACTTTTTAAATTTCCCATATTTTGTTTCGTATCTCGAAACTTTTTCATCATTCGTATGCCATTCTTTAGATTTCCCTTATCATTTAGCAACTTATGCTCGGCATCAAAGAAGGATGCCCTAAATGATATGTTATCGCCCTGTTGACCCTTCAGGGGCTTTGGTATGGCATTCCAAAATTCAGTTTTACCGAAATACTCCCTTTGTTTTGGTTCCAAGACAATCTGCTTTACAGACAACCTAATCGATGGCACAAAATCTACGGAATATTTATAAGGCTCCTCCACATATATGGTATGTGCTGGTCCTGATCGTTTATAGACCAATTTCGATATATGTCCGTTCACGTTAATTTGTCCATTCATTTTGTTTATGCTCATAGCAATCTGACTATGTAACCAACTTTGCAATTCATTTTCCAAAAGCATATTTCTGGCATTTACAATTTTCTGAAGTTGTTCATATATTAACTTGTTGTGCTCTTGATTTCTAATGCGTTCCATGACCTGAGTCATGTCGAGGGTGACATTACCTTGTAAGTAAAAAAAGGTTAATAAACATGGTTTATTTCATTGTTTGACATAATGATCTATGGTCTACCTGGTCTACGAGGATCAGCTTTTACAATGATATAATCATTCTCCGGGAATGCCAACTGAATAACCAAATCGAATTCATCGGGGCGTGTCACCTTTAAATTGTCACCATATGATCCTGATTGTGCCAAAAAAAAAAAGA
The DNA here is from genome assembly GCA_024703675.1 of Drosophila nebulosa. NCBI lineage: Eukaryota > Metazoa > Arthropoda > Insecta > Diptera > Drosophilidae > Drosophila > Drosophila nebulosa. The sequence goes on along the minus strand of CM045725.1, from coordinate 4,665,843 downwards.
GAACAAAGTTTTGCCACTTCATATAATTTTATCAGTTCTAATGAATAACTACAAATTTCCGGGAAATCTATTCGCGGTTAAGATAGTGTGATAGGGAATAAAGTAAGCAAGTCGCCTTACCGACTCGGATATACCCTGTACCAAATTGAGATGCCACCTTTTATCACACTTTGTTTTGTTGTGTAAGATACCTATTCCTATTTCTTTCTCTCTTTGTCGCACATAACGAACGAACACATACTAATTGCATGCCATCTCACTCACTCACCATTGACTGTAATAAGTTTATGCGTATAACTTAGCTCTTTTTCATCCGATTTTTATAGAATTTGGTTAGCCGACAAATACTAGTAGCACAAGACTTGGTGACCAAATGTAATAACAATACTTTAAATATTGCGAGACAAAATCAAAGTTTTCCAAATTTAAAAATCCAAAAATTCAATATAAATTTGATCTGCGTACAAATTTGTTGACTCTAGCTCATATAGTTTTCGAGATCTAGGTATTTATACAGAAGGACATGACTAGATTGACGCTGTTGATGCTAATCAAGAGTATATATATGTATACTCGGAAACGTTTCCTTTTGCCTTTTACATACATATTGCCGATCTTAATATGCCCTCTTACCCTATGCGTGGTACAGGGTATAGAAATGGAACTGTTCTTGTAACTATAATAACAATTATGTAATTGTCTGTCCTTGAAAAGAAAGCAACTTATTACTTGTAGTAATACATTTTTTAGATGTACTTATTACCGATGATTAATTAATCAATTGGGGCATATTTATGCACAAAAAGAAAAAAATAACTCATTCAGCGAAAACGCGAACATTAACAAACAAATTGGCAATCGAATCTTCTGGTTTGCTCAAACCTCTCAACAATCAGCCAAGAAATTAGCCACGTAAGCCCGATTTCCTCCTCACATAAAAACACAGACACACACAGACACATGCATACGCATGCATTGTATATCAATATCTGACTATAGTGAAAGCCCCCTTAAACGGACAACGGTAGTTCCCCTTTTACAACTCCTGAAAAGTTAAGTTAATTTATTTAAAATTAACAACTACCGTTGCGACCTCTAGATATACATATCACAAAGTTTACCCACAATTATAATAAAATATTATTGAATAAGTGTCCACTTAATAGAGCTGTCCGCTTTGGAGAGCATTAACTGTACACAATTGCAAAAATAACAAAACCGGCAAGAACATTCTTAAAATAGCTGCTTTTTTTTTAAATACGTACATACATATATGTATATGTATTTATATCCTGTACATACCTTCCAATTTATGTCCTTTTAGCAATTTTCCCAATACTTGATTGTTTGTTTTGATGGTGGAATAAAGTTGGTTGCGCAGTTCGTTGTAATGTGATGTAAATTCGCTGCGCTTGTCATTGATATTGATGAAGCGTCCATTCAATAGGTTAAGATTTGCCTCCAGGTTGTTAACATGACCCATGATGTTTTACCCACTGACTACCGCACGCACTGAGCATCAAAAGAGAACTGAACCATACGCCAAAGAGCACGTTATCGGAAGTGCCGATTCCTACATCAAGTAGAATTCGTCCAATCAGCTGTTAAGGGTTCGCTTCAAATCTACAGACATCTCAACACTTTATAATACCGAGGAAATGCTTAATTCAATCTGTTTTCTTCGTTTTATGAAAATAAAAATAATAATGTACTCTTTCTGTGAGAGATACACATCAATACACACGCACACTTCCAAACATATTAAAATAGAGAGAGCCCCACATTGGGGAAAATGTGTATTTTTCTAAGCTTTTAATACCACAAATTATTATGCTCCTACTACATCAAAACCGCACTTTTGAATTTTTACATTTTTAATAACAAATTTGACCCAATGTGCAGTGATCGATTCTCTCTTTTAACTCTCTTAACCCACACTGGGTCTTTTCAAGAATTACAGTATGCGAGAGCTGCTTGAAAAGTTGTTAATATAATCGGCAAATAATACCGAATAATGTTAAACAAAATAATGAAAATAGTCAGACAGCCCTAAAATTTACAATAGCGCAAGTTACTAGTGTTGCAAAACAACAACAAAGTAAAAATCTGTCTCTTAAGTTTGAAAAACCAAATCAAAATCGAATTAAGTACACACATATGTACATACATAAACCTTTGAAAAACAAAAATGTTATCCATAAAGAGATATTAATGGGGTGTCCTGGAACAATTAAGTTCTTTCAGAAAGTGATAGGTTTTAACTGAAATTAAAAATTTGTCATTCTTAAAAGCAAATATTTTATTAACATTTTAATAATTTTATTTTAAAACCTTGTTTTTTGATAGCCAGATCTTCTGCAAAAACCGGCAAAGTCCACCTGGGTGATGGAACTAGAACTGTTAAAGGTATATCATCTTGGACGCAGACAAATTTAACTTTTTTGCATTATTTCCTTTGGAGACCTTGACAAGATTTGAATTAAAATAAATGTACAAAAGATCTTTTTGTCCTCTCGGAAGTCTTGAGAAATGCCTTAATGAGGATGAGTTTGGCGATATGCGCGAACCAAGAAACAATATACGGCCATTTTTTCTCGAAAACAATAACAATTAAGTTCGGAATAGGGTTGCAAAACAATCGATGGCACTATCGATAATATCGATGGTTTTACGAAATGGCGATACCTCGATAGTATTTCTGGACTATCGATTGTTTACCAAATTGCAAAAAGCTATAGGAGATGGCCGAGAAACATGTAAGTAATTTCTAAAAATTTTAATTTTATTTGTTGATGTTTTGTTCTTTCCCTCGTTATTAGTGGGAGTATCCGTTGATGATATCTGGGGCATACCTGCAATATGGAAAAGTATTTAGTAACATCAGGTAGGTGAATAATTTCTTGACAAACGTAATTTTCATTTTGCACGTGGTTGCACTTGCGAAATTTGGTTTACTTGCACTTCTGTTAATATCACTTGACTATTTAGTTAATGTCGTTCTCTCAATTTACAAAATAGCTCCTCTCAACAATACTAGCGACACAAATGCTGCTGTTCCGATTGAGCAGCAAAGCTACAAGCGCAAGAGGAACGCCTCGGAAGTTTGGACTCATTTCGAAAAATGTAAAAATAATTCTACGGCCAAATGCAAGGTATGTGGAAAAGAATATAAAAGGAGCGGGAATACATCCAACTTAATGGATCATCTGAAGCGTTATTATATTTCATAATTTTTATTATTTTAATTGGGATCCTGAAAATGCAGACTTTGAAACAAAAATTTAAACTTCCGATAGTACTATCGATAGTATCGATTGTTTTAAACACCGATGGTAAAACAATCGATGGTTTTTTCCATCGATGGTAAAAACAATCGATGGCGTGACCATCGATAGATTTGCAACTCTAGTTCGGAATAAACAATCCGTCAGATTCCCGCACATAGGATTCTGTAAACAATCCTAACCCACAGAAGACATACATAGTATGTATGCAATATGAAATGGAAAATTGTTTAAAATGCAATTCAAGAATATTTTTATTGATCGTTATTTTTAATTTAAGTTGTATTTTGGTATTGAATTTTCGTTTTCCATTTAGCGCTTCACATTATTCGTTTGGTTTTTTTTGTTTTTTTTTTTGCATATTTTTGTTTGCAAGAGAACAATTATATTTGTCACATAATTTGTTATGTATTTGTCGATATCTACTAGGGAGTTGCAAAAATATTTTACAATAACAATAAAAAGTACAATTGATACGATAGATAATTGATAGATAGATAAATATATACATATGTATATATATATATATATAATGTAACGAAAGGCTTAGGCCAATAAAGCAATAAAGACTGTGTAAATTTTTGTAATTTTAGTCGATTAATTTGTTGGGATGATTTTCAAGGAAAGGGAATTGAAGGAAGGAGGTAAATGGATATTGATATTTTTAGAAAATTTTTCTTTGAAACTCAGTGCAGTCAGCGTACGTGCACGAATTGCTAGAGCAAAATGGAAAATGATATATAATAATGTTTACCGATTTATTCGAAAATCATAAAAACGGCCTGAATTTGTAGAAAATTGAAATGGTTAGGAAGGGGAGGAAGGTTTGGGGGTAGAGATTGGGGTTGGGGTTGGGGTGCTTGGCTGGTGGTGCTGCCCAATTACATTCCATAGTGTCGCGCTCTTCTCTACTCGTTGCCACTCAATTTGAATTGAATTTCTCCTAACTACAGCGTGCATTTTGTCCAAGGAATCAGTTGTTCCCGATTGCTAGACAGTTGAGCTTATATACATAAGTATCCACTATACTATTCTACACATATGTATTCGTTAATGATCTCCTCTTTTGTTTTGTTTTTTTTTTTTGGTTCCCTCTCTCTCTCTCGTTCTATATATACGTTTATGTATTAGCGCACACACACATGGAAAGTTTTTGTTTTTGGTTGAAAGTTCGCCGGCTGCATCGGCCCGTTATGTGTAAATGTCATTACCATTATTTTATATACATATATAAATATATATATATATATGTAGATATAGATATATTTATATATATATGTATACACATATACTAATATAAAAAAGAGTAAAAAGGCGCACAGACATTTAAAAAGCTGGCGCAAAAACTTAATTATACGCTTAGAGTTAACTATATAAGTTTATTTTCCATTCGTAACATTTGTTTTTGAATTTTTGTTTATGCCCAATATAGTATATTTTATTGCATATATGTATATATATGTATGTATATGTATGCTGTTTATATCATACGTTTCATGTTGTAGATTTTAAGTAGAAAATTGGAAGAGAAAAAGTCGTTATGCATAATTAATAATCATTACAAATACGGGAGAGTATGCTCTCAATTCCGATTCGGTATATTCAGAATAATTATTATTAAACAATTGCAGAAGCTACATATAATCAATATCCAAGCCGAGTCTCTTTCCAATTCTATTTGATCCCAAAAATGAAAAATAAATCTCTATTGCATGCGAAATTCGATCGATCGGACTTTTGATTTGTTTAGAAACTAGCAAAACCTTTCATTTAGAAGGATATTAAAGATTTGTACCTGACTTACTAACTTACTCATTATATAAGAATTGCAAGGCAATATAAGTGATTAGATTTCGTTACACAAATCGGCTTTGAGCACACTCCCCAATAATTTTAATTTTTGTTTTACACATTTACTTTTATGTTTTTTGTTGTTTTGCTTTTTTTTGGTGTCTCCTTGTTAGTTCCCTATAGAGAGAGTGATAGAGAATTGATTAAGTTGAAAGGAAGATTGGTGAGTTAAATATAAACTCAATATCGGGTGCTTAGAATATCTCTGTATATGTATATATAGATAAGTTTGCATGTTGTTGTTGTTGTTGTCAAGTGACATTTTCAAAAGTTGGAAAAAAGTGTTTTTTTTTTTTTGCTTCATTTTGTTTCTCTTTGCTTTATAAAGTTATATAATTAAAAAGTTTAGGTTTAACTTTGAGACTTTGCACAGCATTTAATGTATTATACATTACTTATGTTTTTTGTTTTCTTCTCATTTTATAAATATATATATATTTATATTTATATATATATGTCATTCATACTTTTTGTAAACAAAAAATTTGAGTAAAAATCGATTTATACAAAGGGGAAAAAAAAACAAATGCAAGTTTAGTTTGGGCATATTGCTAAGAAGCGATAACAAAACAAAACAAAAATAAATCGAAAGAAGCAAACTCAAGGATATAAGTGTATTGAATACATTCTACAATTTTCAGATTCTTTGACTGGATTTGTTTTTGGGTTTGGATCAGCTACAGTAGAGCGTATAATGAATCAGTCTTTGCATGTCACAAGTATCAAAAGGGAAACATAAATATATATAAAAAAGGTTAAATAAAACATTATTTGTAACCTAAAAGGCCTAAAATTATAGAAGGGCGGGAATTATACGGAAGCAGTTTCGGGCATACAAACAGTACAAAAACTAACTATAGACTATAGATCATATATCAAAGTTTATAGAAGTAGAACTTCAAATTACAATAAAACAAGTTAACAAGCTATAAATTTAATTGTTTAGTAATAGATTTTTAGCTAAGCTGAGTATCATTTTTGTTCTTTCTTTCCACATCTTATTTTGGTTTTAGCTTAGCCAAGTGTTTTGAATTATAGAAAAAAGAGTTTTCGTTACCCCATACATAGTTATGTATATATATATATATATATATATATATATAGTATATATGTACATATATATATATATACATATATAAAGGTTTATGTATATGTATGCAAGTAAGTATGTTTTTGGTTTCGTTTCGTTTGTATAAATATGTATGGTTATGGTTATAATTTTTACTCGTAATTGGTGCGCTTGTTTTAAATGTACACAAAAGTATTTAAAGAGTAACGAATAAAAATCTTACAATCTCGGGGAAAAAATGTATAATTAGAGTTTATAATTTGCTTTTTGGTTTTGTTTTTCATTTTTTCTTTTCTTTTCTTTTCTTTAGAATTGAATTTGTCAAATACAAATGATAATGAAGAGCTGCTAGCATTAGTTAGCTTGATTCCATTCACTTGGATTTTTTTTGTTAACCTGAATACAAAAATACATTATCATAAATATATATATACACATATATAAATATGTGTGTGTGTATGTGTATTGTATATGTATATGTATGCAATTGTTTATTAATTGTCTGCCTTGAAACTTAACTCTGGTTAGAGTCCTGAAACAAGAACACAAAAAATTGTACAATTTTTTAATTTAGAGTTAGCTATTTTCGACAAATGATGATGATGAATCTCGATTGTAGATCATCTACTTTATTTATTGTTTTGCGCCACCATATTGGGTGATTTGTAGAAGTTGTGCACAAACTCCGAGAGACTATAAACGGCTCCAGGACCCTTGCCGGCGCTCATGCATATAAAATCGCCCAGACAATGAGTGTTCGCTGCAAAATAAAAAGATACAAACATATCAGTCTGATTTTGTCATTATATTCTGTTTGTTTATAGTTACTATTTGATAGAATAGGTGGATATGAGGGCGGCGGCTTGATCCAGCTGCCATCTGGTCGACGCATATGACGACGATCCGATGAGAACTCTATGAGATATGTATCTGCGGGTATAACTCTGAAGAATCTACACGAAGGGGGGAGAGAAAGAAAATTGATTAGTTAAATATACTTTCGCACTTGAGATCGCTTGAACTAACTCACCTATGATGCTCCGGTCGCAGGGCCAGATCGGAACGGAAAGTCTCTGTGACATATTTATGAAAATATGTGGGAAATGGTAGAGTGGTATCCAAATCGAATACCAAACAGCGATTCGGCAAGGGATTGTGCATGAAGAATACATGATAATCCTATGTCAAATACAAAAAAAAAAAAGCATTAAAAATAATCAACTAAAAGTAAAAACAAACTTTGACTTGCCCATATCACAACTTGATCATCGCCACGTCCGGCCTTTTGACGCCATAGTGGCACTGTACGTCCTTCGTTAGATACGAAAACAGCATAACATTTGGCCAGTTCCTCGGGTCGCGTTCGCTTGACCTGCTCGCAAAGTTTCCAAACGTTTTCCTCGCTACAAAAAAAAAAAAAAAAAAATATACATTAAAATGTTAACTACAAATTCTAATTCCAGCTCCCTATGCATTTTAATTGTAAATTTTTATTTCTCTCGTATAGTTTGTGCCGATATCACGAAATGTCAAAATGAAAACAAAAGAAGCAAGACCAGAAGGAGACGGAGACGGAGTAGGAGACGTGTCTGACTTGTTTTTTCATATCTTTCAATTTAATCAGCAACAGGCAAAGCCAAAAGTGTTTAAATTATAATAATCGATTTTGTTAGGCACGCGGCAGCGGTTTCTACGAATAAATTCCAATTAATTTCAGTTGCCACACATTGTTGCTCGCATGCTAGCAGAAGGAAATGGTGGCAGGCAGGTGCATGCCAGTGAGGCATTAAAATCAGGGCAACGCCAGGACAACAACAACAAAAACAACAATTCCATGCCATATCAACAGTTACAACAACGACAATAACAACAGCAACAAAAACCAAACTCAAGTGGCTGCCCGGTCAAAAGTCGTGACTTGGCTGGTTATTAATGATGGTTTTGGTTGGCCAGAGATTGGCTTGGTAGTTGATAATAGCACTAGACAACAAAATTTTTAACAGAAGAGTCGTCTTGACATAACAATTAACACAAAGGATAGATTTGGTCTCCAACACTCCAAGAAGACACACACACACAAAAAGCAAAGAAATAATTTGAAAAACTCTGGTCGACACAGGGACTCGAGTTGAAGTGTATTTCTTTTTGAAGGCTAATTATTTGTATGCCGTTAACGCATTGGAATATTCTTCGACAAACTTGTATGAATATTATAGAAAATTATAAGAGACGAAAAACTGTGCTCAGCAAAGATCTAAAGAGATTTCCGAATATACATATACCAAGCAATCCAAGTGCAGAATGAAGAGTGCTCGACAGATTTTGATCCCGCTGGATAGGATGTGTCAAGGAAAACGTTGGGGACTTTTGTTTGTCGAAAATCTACTATTTGAAAATATTGTTGTTTAGTGTAATCGAAGGATGTTGGATAATGCCGCATCCTGATGCCGCCTAATGGCCAAATGCCAGAGGATGATAGCTTGTCTCTTTCCTCTAATTCCTACACTTGGCTGTTCACCTTAATGTCCTGTCTGACTCACACGCACACGCACACACATACACATGCGCTGTCTGACTGTGTGTTTGTGTGTTGGGAGGAAATGGGAGCGGGGGAGGGGGGTGTTGGGAAGACGCGCGCATTGCAAAAATTCCCTCACTGGAACGAGACGAAGCCGAGAATGATTATGACGATTTGGATGAGGATAATGACGATGACGATGACGATGAATCTGAGAGCAAATGTGAGTGCGCAAGCATTTGGCGTATTAATCAATGAACATGTCCTGCGGGTTAAGGGATATGATGTAGGCGCCATTTTTTTTTTGTTTTTTTTTTTTTTTTTTGCTTTTTTATGACATTTGGAGTCCATTTGCTATTGCTCCATAGGGGTTCGGAGGATGGGGAGGGTGTTGTGAGAACTTGCTACATGTTGTCGCCGCCATTTTTGCAATTAGCATTTTTAAATACATCTACATACATACATACATATGCATACATATGCATATCTGTGTGCGTGTTTGTATGTACATAATATTTCGCTTAATTTTCGCTCTGCCTTTAGTTGTTGTTGGCGCTGGTCGCTTGTTTTATAGCCAAAACGCGCCTCTCGCATGCGGCAATAAAAACTTACCACCCCAAAAAAAAACCGCCGACCCCCTTACAAACACAAACACACCAACACACACACACACATACACATCCACCCAATTGTTAGCAGACATGACCGTTTGACCTAATTTCGAGAGCTGCGCAGCGTCAAAATCGGAGTCAGAGCCGGAGTGAAGTGAGTAATGAGCGAATTTAAATGCGAAGCAAGGCCCTAAGAGACGAAACACGAAAGGACGAAATAAGCACAGGATAAATGAAAATCACCCACAAACATACAACAAGCAGTGGGTTGGGATAGCTCTATAGCTATATAGTGTCGGCATTGGCGGTGGTAGCGGTAGCTGGTAGCGGCTTCCCGCTGTGCTTTAGACCAGGAACAGGCGGCAACGGTAGCGGTGGCGGCGTCGGCGAAGGAATTCACTGGGCGGCTGGCAAACGGGTGGTTGGTTGTGGGGGGGAGGGGGGTATATAGGAGGCGAATGTTGTTGCCAAAAGAGATAACGCACAAAAATAAAATATATGTACATAATTAAAACAAGAAAATTTTCTATGGTTCTTGTCAGGATCAACTAAATAAGTGCTAATCATTCACAAAAGCAGTGATGACAAAAAGATTCGCGAGCTAGTGAGTACACACTTATATATATTATCGATCTATAGCATAATATATTTAAACGAGAGGCTTGTTAAATATTCTCCGGGGGCTAATAAACAAATGACGTGACAATATTCTGATGACTCAAATTGAAGTATTTGGCAAGTGGGTGCAATATAACTTGGAATTTAGTATACATAAGGGAACACACAACCATGTTTGGGGAATTAAAGTGGCACATTTTTGGGTCTACAATTAACAAGGAGGATATTAGACAGGAGACAATAACCTGTAGATATTGTAATGTTATAGATTTTCCTGATCAATTTAGCTACTCGGCCTTGCCAACGTAACAAAGCTGTTCTTAATTCTTCCAAGCTACAATTTTACTACATTAAATTAAAAAATATTGAGAAAGTATAAATGACTCTCAAATTAAATTGTTTTTATCATTATCCCTCTTACACTTCGGTCCTTATAGTGGTCCGATTGGTCCGATTCCTGCGTATATATCAAAGATGTACAGTTAAACCCCATGGATATACACAAACTACTTCGCACGGATCGACTCGAGAAACGATATTCTAGTGCATCAACTTTTAGGTTTTAGGTGGTTTCCACCAAAACGCTCAAAACTTTCTAGAAATTTCCATATTATTTAATTTTTTTAATTTTTCTTAAACCATAAGCGAGAAGTAAAAGCGTTTTAAATAAAATGTTAACCCCTCAACCATGACTAAGTCTAGTCATTCCCAGTCGCCTTCTCAGCTCGGCGCACAAAAATTCCTAACACCGACAGTCGCCTCGCCCCGACTCCCTATCCCCGATGCCCCTTGGTTTCATCACTCTTTGGGATTATCTTTGTGTTAATATTCATGCACGTCATGCCGTGTAAATGATTTTGTGTAATGAAAAAGTTTTGTATATTCTTTGGGCCTCACTCTCTGTTACCCCGGAGCCCCTTGTCCTTCTACCTTCTGTTCGCATTGTTGGTGGCTGTTTGCTATAGCCTCGGGGCTAGGACCCGTTCTTTCTCTTTTGGGCTACTCACCAGTAACAGGACACATAGGAGCAATCCGCTATTTTGGGGAACAAAAAGTCTGTGGTCATCTTGATGGTTGGTTGGTTGGTTGGTTGCTTGGTTGGCTTGGAGGTTGTTTCTACTTTGGGTTGGGATGCTGCTGCTGTTGCACTTGTGAGACTGTTGTCACTTGGTTATTTTATGTGCAGATGCCTTTCACTGCATAACGGAGAGGGGGGGGGAAGAGGCGGCGGTGCTACTGCTGCTGCTGTTGCTGCTGCTGCTGCTGATGTTGATGTTGGTGTTGGTGACGATGATGCTGAGTTTGTATCTATATCTATGGGCTTTTGGGTGACAACGTTGGCCTATGCCTATGCCTGGCATTGAATGCAAGTTGCTGCTTACTCCTGGGATGGTATCTCCATCTCCTTAGCGGCATTCCATGATGTCTTGATGCTTGACAGCAATGGCGAAAATTGTTGACAGCCCCCACTGGCTGAGGCTAAAAAGGAACGTTGTGAGGGGAGGGAGTGAGGAGGAGGAGGATAGGTTTGTTGTTATATTCCTATTTGATTTTGTATTGCTGTTGTTGTGGTTGTTGTTGCTGCTATTTCTTTGGTTTCCAGGATGCTGCTGATGCTGCACACATACACAAGCACAGGATACACACTCACACTAACACACACGCGCATACAAACGAACTGAATTGTCGTAGCGTATTTTTTTTTCGTTTTCTTTTTTCTCTTTTTGCAACTTATTTTTCTCAACTTTTCTTTATTTCTTCTTTTTGTATATTGTTGATCATTCAAAGGCTTTTCGATTTCTTATTGCAGCCAAATTGCTTATGCACTATTTAAATTACTCTTTGATGTTACACTCAACTTTTGAATAAAATACCTCGGACAATTAAGCTTTTGCTTCGCTTCCTTTGATTTTTGATGTGTGTTTACTTTTGCCGTTGCACAGACAGGACCTCTTTCCTTTCCTCCTGTCCTGTGTGTGTCCGCTTTTCGCTTTAGATTTCCACGCTTTTGCCGTTTCATGGAATTCCACTAGGGCTGGACCGATAATCCGCTAAATTGAGACCATTTCTAGTTTGGACTTATTTTTTACGAACTATCGAATTTGTTATTAAAGTAAACAGTTTCCCAGCTACCCGTAATGATTGTAAAATTAATGGTATTTAAGTTTATCATTTATATTGCGTAATTCGTTTAAGTCTGTATTTCGCCAGTTCTACGTTAAATTAAGTCAGTTAAATCTAGCGGGAAATCCGCCGATCTGACAACACTTGCCTAAGCTCTCCCGGCAATGTTAAGAACGATTGAAGTCGCCAAGCCTTTAATTTTTGTTGAAGCGTTGTTTCTTCATTAAATAAAATGTGCTTTTTGTTAAGATCACAATATTAAACAAATTAACCGGCAACTAGAGCTGGCAGTGGAACTATCGATAGTTTCGAAGAAATTTTAATTTTGAGGTATATCGAAGCTTCTCTTCTCTTAATGGGCAACTTTTCGCCTCTAGTGGCATACAATATTTTTCCGCGCGCAATTTAAGTTTCAAATTGCAAGCAAAAACTTTATATTTCTAATTTAACATTTATATATTTTAGAAATTTATTTGGATTTTGTGTACATTTCATATTATCAGCGGCATTATAAACAGTGTCAACAAAATTCATAATACATTTATATTCACATTCATAATTTTTTTTAAATATGTAGTAGGTACAATGACAAGGAAATAGATCTACGACAAGGCCGCAGCCTTTGGAACTCTATTCGAATCGAGAGGCATACGATTATAAATATATATATATATGTGTATATGAATAAGATCAACATTTAAAAAACAAAACAGCTATAGGCATCGATTTGTAAATTTAGGATACTTCGAAATAACAGACAAAATCTCTTAGCAATAGATTGCTGAACGAAAAAAAAATAAAAATAAAAAAACAATTGATAGGTGCCACATAGTAACAGATATATGTATCTATCTCGATCGCCCATCACCTTAAAGTACGTAGTAGACAAAATTCATAAAGAGTATTCCATTGCTGGGTGCATCAATAGCATTGCTTGTGATGTGATGTAGGACGAGTCCATAGATTAAGTCAATGGAATATGCATAGTTATTAAATAATCACTTTCTATATCTACCTATGCTGTTGCTCCACAAGTTCAGGTTTAGGGTAGAAAGGCTCGAACATATCCCTTAATGGCCGTCCGGCACAGTGGGCACTCAACCACGCGGGCGCACTGATTGCATGTGACTGCAAAAAAATAAAAACAAGTTTAGTAAACACATTGACGATCGAGCATTGAAAGTGATTACATTATCACGGCACTTTTTGTAATGTATTACAGATAAGAACAAGATAGATCAATTTATTGAGCGTAACTTACCCAAATGACCGCATGGTAAGAATACTACTGCCACCTCATTGTCCAAACAGACCTTACACAAGCGTGCATCCTTGAGTTGGCGATTCTCCTCTTCCAAGGACAGACTGTTGCCATTTGTGGTAGTTGCAGGCGGCTCAGCTGGCTCATTCTTTTCTTTTTTAATAGTTTGTTGTTGAGCTGCTGCCTTGCTGGTGGTTGCCACCGGAATGGAATCAGTATCCAACAATGGCGCCGATGGTTCGGGTGTGTCAGAGGGCGGCTGAAGTGCTTGTGCCAAAGGCTCTGTTACTTCTAATGCAGTGCCATTGCCGCCAGCCTCATCGAATATAGCCTGGAGCAGGTCTTCCAAATTATCAAACGGACTGCCAGTATCGCATACTCTTCGTTGTAGGGCGTTTCTCACCATTCCGTCATCTATTCCCAGTGCCACTGCTTCTTTGGCTGGATTATTAATCATTAGAGTGTCTATCTGGCTGGCGGCAGGCGGATGGTTTACTTCTTGTACAAAGTTCGGCCCCTTGGCCAGGATAAGAAACTGACATTTTGGTGACCATTTGGCATGTTCATGCCAGGGTTCGTCTTCCTTTAACCAGGATCTCAAACCGATGTCGCAGTGAAAACACCGCACTTGATCGTCAATATTCTGGTAATAAAGTCCAGCCTGAGCCAAGCCCTCGGGCGCTTGTACATTCGAAATGGGCCAATTATCGAAGGTCTTCAACCTGGCCTCCAAAGTATCATATCTGGGGCGTTGGGGTCGACTTCTAGGTTGTATTCCCAGCTCATCCAAGTCCTTTCCAGCGGCAAATTCAATCAGTGGTCCCATCTGGACACGCGGACAGTCGGGAAACAAACGTCGATGCTCGTCAAAAGCATTGTCATTCTTCTCCCACATGGATATCACACCACGGCACCACACACACTTGACATGATCCAAATGATTTAAATAATAAAATCCCGCTCTAGCCAAGGATTGGGGAGTGATGTTGGGATTCTATAAATAAGATGTGTGCTTATAAATCAGACTGCAAGTGTAAATCTTTTGCTGACTTACTGGCCAATTCGTAAACGTATCCAGTCGATTTTTTTCTATAAGCAAATCGATTGGCTGTTGCTGCGGCCTGTTGCTGCCACCACCATCGACGATGCTATTGCCTTCGCCGTCGCTGCGGTGACCGTTGCTAGCAATAGGCACATTTCCACAGTGGTTGGGGGCCAAAACCATCGAGCAGATTGGTGAGCAAATTCCATGTCGTGTTGCCACCACATCACCGTATTCCCAGCGATCAATTCGTACATGACACCAATTACACTCCGCTTCCAGCCAATTCCCTGTGGCAAAGAATCCATTTGCCACCAAATCCTCAGCTGTAACTGGAGCATTGGAGGGCCACTCTGTAAATGTAGCCAGACGCTCACTCTCCTGTTCCATGTGACGCTCCGTCATCGTTGTTGGCTGCCCGAGTTCTTCCCCTGCTCAATAAATGATGTAATTTTAATTTCCGAGTTCAACAACAGCAAAACAATAATATTTCTCACAAGTATAAATACCCCAGAGCGAATTCAGGTCTTACGCTTTGAGCGAATTCATGAGCTATTAGTGTTACCATATATGTTTCGCCATCCCATATGAAGCAACGCACTACTCTTCTTTCTGCCAACAATAAAGTCGCAAATATCCAAACACATAAGAATAAAAAGGTTTTATGGTTTTGCTTTTTGAGCATAGACTGCCAAAGTAAATAACTCACGCTCAAGGTTGTTAAGTTACTGAAGCGATTCCTTATCGGTAAGTCAAAAAATTCTCATTGAAGAAACTTAACAAAATTTAAAATATATCTTACCGTTACAATTAAAATAAGGCAAAAGAATATTAAGGGACTATTCATTTGCAACAGTAAGCTACCCGTTTACTAACAGCAACAATTTCGAATAATAGAAGAGTTGGCAGCACTGCACCCTGCAATCTATATATCGAGTGTTAATCGACGTGCTTTCCATCACTACTGCTGTTATTTGTTATTAGTGCGGCGTCGCGGTTGGGAGGAACGCGCGTTTCGGTTTTTCTATTTAGTTTTAAGTTTTGCGTGTTTATTCTAACAAA
Organism: Drosophila nebulosa; assembly: GCA_024703675.1. Lineage (NCBI taxonomy): Eukaryota > Metazoa > Arthropoda > Insecta > Diptera > Drosophilidae > Drosophila > Drosophila nebulosa. Next base: position 4,650,403 of record CM045725.1, on the reverse strand, counting down.
TGCCGGCGTGTCGATCAACTTAAGCTAGACACTGCACAGAGCAACGGTGAGGCCCTAAAATCGAAATTAAAATGCGATGGAAGAGGCTTTTGCTAAAGTAAATTTTAACATCTTCCTTTGTTTAGGCATTTTGTATGGAATTTTTGTAAACGTTTACAACTTAACTACTCTAATATATATATAACAAAATATATAAACAAATATGGGTCGCAGTCGAAGTCCTGCCTCCCCCGCCCACAGACGACGAGAGAAGGAACGCACAGAGCGAAAGAAGCGACGTGAACGCCGCTCCAGGGAACGAGAAGCAATCGGAAGCAGCAGCACTCGGCGGGATCGGGAGCGAGACAGGAGCCGGAGCCGCGACAGGGACCGCGGTGGGCGTGGAAGGCGTTCTAGGTGAATAACAAAGTGTAGTGTACCAAAGACGACGCTAAGTATAAAATGTACTAACTAAACATTTATTAATTACTCCCTTGATCCCCTGGACCCTGCCTCTTTAAACCTGAACTAGGTCAAACGATCTATCTTTTAATACTCAAATTAATTTAACTGTTCGATTTTAGTTGTTAAATTGAAACTCAGTCTTTAGGCGTTTTGAAACACTAGCTCCGTTTCTTTACAACACTGGTGTTATGTATGTGTGTGTGTGAGCTTTTTGACATTTCGTTCTCTCTCTTTCGGCATCACTTTACCGCCTCACAAATTACCACGTGAAGTGAAATTGTTCAGAATTTCATCACGAAATACAACATATTCCACAATAAAATACCAAAAGAAGTCGCCTATCAGCATCAGTTCTGCGGAGGCATCGACGCAGTCGAGGAACAGTAAAGAAAGTCTAAAACAACTAACGTACCGAATTAATTGAGACACAAACATGGCGCTGCGCGTGCAATTTGAGAACAACGACGACATCGGCGTCTTTACAAAACTGACAAACACATATTGTCTCGTTGCCATCGGCGGCTCCGAGACCTTCTACAGTGCCTTCGAGGCTGAGCTGGCGGAGACCATACCCGTGGTGCACGCAAATATTGGCGGCTGCCGCATCATTGGACGCCTCACTGTTGGCAATCGTAATGGCCTTTTGGTTCCCAATTCCACCACAGATGAGGAACTACAACATTTGCGTAATACTCTGCCGGATGCTGTGAAAATCCAACGTGTTGAAGAGCGTCTCTCGGCTCTGGGCAACGTGATAGCCTGCAATGATTATGTGGCTCTGGTTCATCCAGATTTGGACAAGGAAACGGAGGAAATCATCGGCGATGTGCTTAATGTGGAAGTCTTTCGCCAAACTATAGCCGACAATACGCTGGTCGGTTCCTATACAGTTCTCAGCAATCAGGGCGGCATGGTTCACCCCAAGACAAGTATACAGGATCAGGATGAGTTGTCATCGCTGCTGCAAGTGCCCCTTGTAGCGGGTACCGTGAATCGAGGCAGTGAGGTTCTGGCTGCCGGCATGGTGGTCAACGATTGGATATCGTTTGTGGGCATGAATACCACAGCCACCGAGATATCTGTGATTGAGAGCGTCTTTAAGCTAAATCAAGCCCAGCCGGCCACAGTGACCACGAAACTGCGTGCCGCCCTAATCGAGGACATGTCCTAAGACTCTAATTTTGTTAAAATTTTATAGAATCAAATAAATCTGTCATTTAAGAGCGAAATACAACAAACTAAACATAAAAATTCCACACACACACACATACAACCATATAATATATTAAAACTATAAAATGAAAACCGTTTTCAGTTTGAGTAATAAGCAAATGTCTTGAAACAATTCGTCAAATCAAATTGATGAAAGTTTAAAGCGAGGAAACTACAAAATACTCAAAGTGAGCGATAGGATAGTCTCTCATTTAGGAAGACATAGATTAGAATATTTTGTTAGAATAGATTAGAATTCATTTTGTTACGGATTTTACTATGTTTAGCGGTATGTTCCCGGTTTCTTTTTATCAAATTCTTAATTTTTAACCAAAAAAAATGTTTTTAATCCCTAAAACCTAAATTACTCGAAACAAATCTTAAATTGTGTCGGTTTTTAGATCGTTTTGGACATCATTAGAATCTCCTCTTCTCAGTATTTTCAACGCTAAATCGATTTATAAACAAAGCCGTTTAAAATGCTTCAAAATTTTAGTTACCTACGCTTGAAAACGTTTTAGAAACAGGAAGAGGCCTGAATGTTTTTTTGAAAATTCCGCAAAAGCTCCATCAAAGAGCTTTAGATTATTGCCTTGGAAAAGCAATGTGAATATTTCATAATTTCTGATTAACATTTGATAACTATAAGATGCAAATAGTTTTCAACTAACGTTTTATTTTGAAATCAATTCTTTTGGAGAAAAAAATTCTGCAAACCGGTCAGAAATTACACTTAAGTGGAATCTCTTTAGTCTTAGATTTGGAATGCTTAAAACCCCAACAGTCAAAGGCGATGAGTCATCCTAATTAGGTCAACTTGTTTAATTCTTTTAGCATAGTATTTCAAAACCTAGACTAAGGTATTTGGGTTCTTCGCGAACAATTCTAGTAAAGATTGCAAACTGCAAAGATTAAAATTTAGAAGGATTTTCCATTTTTAAGTGAATCTTTAAATTCCATGAAAATGTTTTTTCAGTTGATTTCATCTTTAATATTTTGTTGTCCTTAGCAACAGAAACCAGATTCTGTCAGTTATGATTTGAGTCCTTGAGTTACTTCCTCTTTGTCGCTTCACAAGAGGTGTCACATTTCCTTAATTAAATCTTTATATTTTGCCCACTTAAAAGATGTACCGTGCCCTAGATCCAGTTGCATATAATTTGATTTCGTTTTGTGATTTGATTTGTCATTCAAATGCAATCAACTTTTCTCTTCATTAATGTCATTCACAGATCTCGCTCACGACCAGGAACAACTGGAGGTGCTGGTGGCAGCTCATCAAGTTCTGGACCCTCAACATCGAGGCGAGCCACACGCAACAATACATCGGGCGGTGCAGCTGCCAGCTCTGAGGATCGTCCGCACATTAATGAGGCTGATCTGGAGGGTAAATCGCCGGAAGAGGTTGAGATGCTCAAGACAATGGGTTTCTGTACGTTCGACACGACCAAGAACAAGAAAGTCGAGGGCAACAATGTCGGAGAAGTGCATGTAATCCTAAAGCGAAAATATCGTCAGTATATGAATCGTAAGGGTGGCTTTAATCGGCCGCTCGATTTTGTGGCCTAGCAGCAGCAGTGTCGGCAGTTTCCTGCAACAACTGCAACTGCAACTGCACACCAACAACAACAACTACAACTAGTTTGCTACGTTTTTTTTCAAAGTTGCTTGCAGCCGCGCCGCATCCTTGCCATGTGGCGGGCATCAAGGCAACTTAACAAACCTGCAATTTTATGCAATAGACCGGTTTACAAAATTTACAAATTTGCCAAAAACCAAAATTTCCCATCATCCACAAAACTCACACACAGATATACCTCATATATAGTTATTTAGTAGTTTAAGCCAACAACACAAAAAAAAAAAACGAAAGTGCGTTTAACAAATGTGATTGAAATCGTACAATTTATCGATCTTTTTCCGATCGGCGATCAAATTTCACTGATTTCAATTGCATTTGGCCCCCACATCGCCTTACAATCCCCAAGTACCGAACCGAACCCCAAAACAAGCGCACTCTCAATTGCTTTTTAAATATTTAAAGTAATTACAAAATGGTTTTCGTTAACGAATTAACTGCTTAAAAAAAAAAACAAACAAACAACCTAAATTCGAAATTTCCACAGACAATTACTTAAAGTATTTAAAAAAACATACACATTACCCCAACAAGATCCTTTTTCCCAATCCTTATGTTCCTTCATCCTTCAGCCCCACAAATATCCTCCATACGCTGCAATAGTACAACTTTTTACAACCAATCAAATATATATCAAATATATATGTTATATATATATTAAAAATTAATTATACACACACACACCGCAAGTACCTTAATCCCCCCAACACACACACACACACATTCACCCCCGCCCCCCGCAGAACCATAGCAATTTGTTGAGAATTTGTTATAAACCAATATATTTACATAACACATTTTTTGTTTGTTCAACTAATGAACACAGTTAATTCACTTGAATGGAATCATCAAAATTTAAATTTTTATATTCTCATAACTTTTAATAATTATTGTCATTATTAATTAGTTACCATTTTTTTTCTCTACTATACAACTTTTTGCAATAGTTAATAACATTTTGGTTTCCATTACAAACAAATGTAAAATTCAATCAAATTTGGCCAACAACACACACACACTCAGTAACTATTACAACATAACTTTATAACAACGAAAATTGCAGGGATTTTTTCTTAATTTAAGAATTTATAACAATTACAACAACAAAACTAAAATTGTATGAAAATAAATGAAATGAAAAAAAGACAACATAAGTAAATTTCTTCTTATTTTTTAGAAAGGGTTTATGTTGTGTCTGGTGATAAATGATAATGGGGTTTTTTTACAATTTATTTGGGTTTTTATTTAAAAGATAAAATATATATAAATCAATTTTTATCTTTTAATTTTGCTCAGGTGTGAAATGTAACCCAAGCCAATTTACAAAAAATTGGGAATAATAAATATTTTTCAACATTTTAAAAAATATCGCACAAACGAGTACGATCGGTAAAAAACCTAGGGATTATTGCTTTTTTTTTTACATGAGATTAATTTTATTTAATATTTAAAAAACAATTTTCACTTAAACTGTGAATTTTAATTGCAGTTTTCCATGTTTCGCTCAGTGTGCGCAGTGTTGCCAGATTAGCAGAATGCGTTGTTCGTGTCTCGCAAAGCTGACTTGATTTTTCTCTTTTGAAGTGCGTGGGTGATTTATCAATTCATATTTTTCTTAATTTATAAAATTTTCATGGTTTTTAATTTAAAATGCAAAGCAAAAATTGTTTGAAATTGTTATACACGCTCGTTAGCCTCAATAACCGTTGGTTTGCTTTGGCGAAGGGAGGGCAGCAATGTTGACAGCTGTCGTAGCTGTTGTTGTTGTTGTGGCTAAATGGAAAAATCAAAAGTTTCTCCAACTCTGAGCAAACAAATAAATAATGTGAGATTTGCATTCATCTTTCAGACCACACACACGCGTCACGCGGCAGGCGGAGATTTGGCACAATAATGGGGAACACGGACTCGAAATTGAATTTTCGTAAAGCCATCGTCCAGCTGACGCAAAAGAATCAGAAAGTTGATCCACACGATGAGCAATTTTGGGAGCAGTTTTGGCAAGGACATCAAACGACCATGGAGGATGTGTTTGCCCTGGTCACAGCCAATGAGATACGCCAGATAAGGAACGAGAACCCTGCCAATTTGGCTACATTGTGCTACAAGGCTGTGGAGAAGCTGGCCCAAGCGGTGGATAGTAGCTGTCGCACCCAAACGGAGCAGCAATCTGTGCTCAATTGTGTCCGGCTACTGACACGTTGTTTGCCCTACATTTTTGAAGATGAGAAATGGCGAGAGTTCTTTTGGAGTAGTTTGCCCTCGACACAGGAGAAGACAATGCCATTGGCCCAGTCACTCTTGAATGCCATTTGCGATTTACTCTTCTGTCCCGATTTTACGGTCACCTCGTCGACAAGGCGAACGGGTCCCGAGAAGGCCGAGGAGCTGGCAAATTTGGATAGCTGTGAGTACATTTGGGAAGCTGGAGTGGGATTTGCTCAGTCGCCACCAAAGAATGCCCACATGGAGCGACGGAGAACGGAACTGTTAAAGCTGCTGCTCACTTGTTTTTCGGAGCCCATGTATCGGTCGCCCCAGCAGTCTGAGGAGCCGAATAAATGGATTGCCTACTTTACTTCTGCCGACAATCGCCATGCCTTGCCCTTATTCACATCGTTTTTGAACACCGTGTGCTCTTATGACCCCGTTGGATTTGGTGTTCCCTACAACCATCTGATCTTTGTGGACACCACTGAACCCCTGGTGGAGGCTTGTCTGCAACTGCTTATAGTGACCCTGGACCACGATATGGTGATGCATCAACAACAACAGCAAATGCTGCTCAACCAATCCCAGTCTGGTTTGGCCTCCTACGAAGAGGCAAATTGTGGTGACAATTTGTTCATCAACTATTTGTCTCGGGTCCATCGTGATGAGGATTTTCATTTTGTTCTCAAAGGCATTACTCGCCTGCTCAATAATCCACTCGTCCAAAATTATTTGCCCAATTCGACAAAGCGTCTGCATTGCCATCAGGAGTTGCTGATTTTGTTTTGGAAGATCTGCGACTATAATAAGAAGTTTTTATATTTTGTACTAAAGAGTTCCGATGTCTTGGACATACTTATACCGATTCTTTACCATTTGAACTATTCACGAGCGGATCAATCACGTGTGGGACTAATGCATATTGGAGTTTTCATCTTATTGCTGCTGTCGGGTGAGTTCCAAGGATAAATCTCAACATAAATCCTTTTAATCCTCATGGCAACTCTTTCAGGTGAACGAAACTTTGGTGTGCGATTGAATAAGGCATATTCGGCCACTATTCCAATGGATATACCAGTCTTTACTGGCACCCATGCGGATTTGCTCATCACGGTTTTTCATAAAATCATCGCCACGGGGCATCAACGTTTGCAGCCGCTTTTCGATTGCCTCCTGACCATATTGGTGAATGTTTCGCCTTATCTGAAGACGCTGTCAATGGTGGCAAGCGTCAAGCTATTGCATCTATTGGAGGCATTTAGCACACCGTGGTTCCTGCTCTCGGCTCCCAGTAATCATCATTTGGTCTTCTTTCTTTTGGAGATCTTCAACAACATCATTCAATATCAGTTTGATGGTAATTCGAATCTAGTCTATACCATAATACGGAAGAGGCATGTGTTCCATGCCATGGCCAATCTGCCAACGGATATGGCTGGCATTGCCAAGTGCTTAAGTGGCAGAAAAACTGGAGGAAAGTTTAACTTGCCACGTGTGCCGCAACGTAAATTGGCAGCATCGAACTCATATTCCTCGCAGGAGCTGCCCTCTGCCCAAGTTCCTGATGAATATACCGAAGAGGATGATCAAGAGGAGCAGGAAGAGGATGATTTTGAGGGCGAAGATGAAGAGGCTAAGGCTGAAGAAGATTTAGAGTCGGAGACGGATACTCATAAGGTAACGCCGCAATTACCGACGGCGCCAGCAGAGATGCCTACAGCACAGCCAGCCGAGCCTGGCACATTGAAGACTTCCCTGCTGGACACGCCCGGCATTGGTCAGATGACTGAAAGGGAACAGGCCCATCCCACTGATAAAGAGGAACCCTTGGCAACGGATGTAGTGCCCTATGAGAAGTCACCGAAAGCAGAATCCAGCAAAAGTGGACGCAAATCTACATCACCAACTGAGCAAGCACGACTGTCGGTATCCCATCGGGCCAGTATACGTATGGTACCTGCCGATGGCGACCGCTGGACACCAACACCCGAATGGATTGTGTCCTGGCGTTCAAAACTTCCGCTGCAGACGATAATGCGGTTGCTTCAGGTCCTGGTGCCGCAGGTGGAGAAAATATGCATCGACAAGGGCTTGACTGATGAATCAGAAATTTTGAAATTCCTACAACATGGCACCTTAGTTGGACTTTTGCCAGTGCCTCATCCCATTTTGATAAGGAAATATCAGGCCAATGCTGGTACAACCGCCTGGTTCCGCACCTACATTTGGGGCGTAATCTATTTACGAAATGTGGAGCCAGCCATTTGGTATGACACCGAGGTGAAGCTCTTCGAGATTCAACGTGTCTAGGTCTAGTAAGTGGTCACAAACACCAGCAACGATGTAGTCCAAAACGCTTTCCGCATTTATTTTGTAGTTAATTTATTTAGTGTACATTTCATTGCATTCATTCCAAAAAGTCTTTGTATGTAAAATCCACAACGAAAAACAAAACGTAATCATTTTAGCAGGCCCTTTCCATATCTTAGCTTATCGATCTATGCCTAATCGTCGGCAGAAGGAGGGGGGGACACCCCAAGAAACGAGGCTTTTTTATCAGTCATGGTTCTTTGTATTTTAATTATGACAGATTTTGTTATCGGGCTTTTAGCGTTTACTTTTAATTGCTTTCCTCGTATACCTGTAGTTGTTGCTGTTTTTCTCGAGTCTAGCTCTCTCTGTCTCTCTCTTTTACTTAATTTAATTAAGTTAAAATATTACGTTTTTAAGTGTAAAGTGTGTAGTCCATTAATTTATGTATTGTTCCTTGTGCCGTTTTTTTATGTAGTCGGACAGACAAAAGTTCTACGGGAAGACTCTGATTTTTTTGTCTGTTCCACTGAATGTTAATTAATTTGAATTTCATATCAATGTATTTTTTAGTACACAACAACAGCAACAACGTTTTGTTTATTATGCTATTTATTTTTTACAAAAACCAAAAGAAAGCTTCAGCTTTATTTTTTGTGAAATAAAAAAAATACTTTATAACCATAACGTACTTATACTACTTGATGAACATTATATAAAAACATAAACAATATTCAAACAAATAAACTAAAACCAAAAAACATCGAAAAAATTGTAATTTGTATTGCCAAACAGGAGTCAATATCCTGTGAATGCCGTTACTAGAACTTGTTATAATTGAAAAGAAAATTTGTTTTTATTTAACGTATTGGGAATTTTAAGATAAGCCAAGGTTTTAAGAAAGTAAATGCATTTGCTAACTTTGTGTTACATTGTTTAAGAAAACTACAATTTTAATAAGTTTTCACCGGATTACCAAATCAGGAAGAACAATTATGTATTGAGTTTTTGAGACATGTATCGGAAGCAATCGAGCTGTGGCGAGGTAGAATAATTTATTTTTTTATAAACTTCATTTAATGAAAACGTAGGGCTAGGCATTAAAACAGACTCAAAAATTTGCTTAATATCTATTTTTTAGCTGCTATCACTTTGAGAATTATTATCCGTTTTGGTTCTTTTTAACATCCGTATCCAAAAAACATATTTCATGGTGAAGATAAAGAAAAAGGACGCAGCTGCCACCATAGCAGGATTAGTGACGCCAACAGACGGTCTACTATCATTCTCTGATGAAATGGTGGCATAATTGCGGAAACTTTGACTTAGACTTCGCATCTGCATCGTGATGGGAGCCATGTTCATGCCATGCTTGAGATATATCCGAGGCAATGGCGTTAATTGTCACGATGTGGTGACAGGAGCCGGTGATACGGGTAAAATGCTAAATTTGACCATGGAACCTTTGCTGCGTTTCTGGACAATTTTGCCAATAACTTGTGGCTCCTTTATGGTTTGTTCAATGGCTTTAACTAAACGTTCGGCATTACCGTCAGCATCAGCGGGTCCGCTTCCACCTTGAATCATAATGCGAACTTCGTGCTGCTTGCCCAGCCATTTAACTATATTCTTCAGTCTCGACGACAGGTCATGATCCGTGATGCGGGCGCCTATGGTCAAAGATTTCTCCGATTTCTTGTGATTTTTTTCGTTGGGCGACGTTGGTTTTGCTTCTCCATCTTCATTTAACATTTCAGCTGTCGTGACTAGTCTTTAAAATAAAAAAAGGGCAATTAAAATTGTATTCCACACCAGAGTTGAAAATCAGTTTCCTACTTGAAAGTGGCGCGTCCTGTTTTCGCGTCATTTTGCTCTGTCCGCAACAAGTGTAGTTCTCGACGCTTGGCCAGTTTTTTTGCCTCCTCCAAAGTTGTGACTGTTAAGGCTTGATTTTGCCCAATGAGTGTAATTTTTTCAGTTAATTGCGTTTTATTTGGTTTTGCCGTTTTGTCCTTTTCCCCTGCTGCTTGGGAATGCGCAAAATATCTTTGCAGTGGAGCCTGCTGGACGCTTACCAGTTGGCGCACCACAAAGTGCAGACGCGTTAGATTCATAACCGTATTAAAATTTCTATATTTTCGGCAAAAAATTAAATTATTGTGCAATAATAAACACCCAGCTGTTTGGATTAGAGATGGCCTTGCGGCTGTTTCATCGCAGTACTGCTCACGATTTGTAATAAGTTATCGATAACCGCTCTTGAATGGTAATAACTACGCGACTAGACACAGGCGATGTTTACACTGTTACTTGTCGCAGTTTTCAACAGTCACAGTGACCGCTATTGATCTAGTTCCGTCTTTAATTGTAACAGATGTGGCTACAATTTGAATTTGGCAATTTTAAAGTTTTTTCTTCTATTTTAATGTACGTATCTTTTGGTCGTTTTAGTACAATTACATCTAAGCTTAGGCACTACTTTCCATAATTACGTCCTCTGCTGGGTTGATTATAGCTGTAGACGTTTCTCTGTTCTTGACGGGTCCTGTCCTCGGCCCTGAGGGCGGTCATTATAACTTGACATTGCATTGAGTTGGCGTGTTGTTGCTGCAGTGCAGCAAATTGCGGATCTCGACACTTCTGGCACTCCTCCCATCGGCTGAACTTGTTTACATTGCGGTCACACGGATCTGCGGCATACAGCATACACTCATCAGCGCAGAAATTGTAGAACCAGAATTGTCCTGTTATGGTTTGATCCTGGCAGCGAGGTTGGACAGTGTGCAGCATCTGAAAACAACGCCCAGAGCTGAAGTCATCAGTATCTATTGTATCGGATGGTTCCTCTAAGCCGTCATTTTGGCTATTTCTGTTGTTGCTCTGTGGCGACCAAATGTTCCGCTCGGACTCAAGTGCTGGATCGGAAAATGGTCGCCGTTGCCAGGTGGATCGCTCCATATCCTCCAGACGTGGTGGGGACTGTTCTAATTCTGGGTTTCTGGCATTTTCTGCTAGGTAACTTTGCCTGCTGGTTGGGATCTGTGACTGTCGGCCTGACTGATTCTGGGATTGCCGCCCTGACTGACTCTGGGATTGCCATCTTGGCTGACCCTGGAACTGTCTTCCTGGCTGAGTCTGGGACTGCCACCCTTGCTGACCCTGGGACTGCCATCCCGGCTGTCCCTGTGATTGTCGTCCTTGCTGATTCCATTGGCTATTGGGATTTGATTTTTGTTCCCAGTTATAGTCGGAACCCTTTAAGTCGCCTACTTCAAAATTGCTACCATAACTTTGCTGTTCCTGCTCTGGATCTTGCTGAGGATCGTACATACCGCCTCCTCCCGCAACGCCATAATCCTCATCCATGGCTCCACTACCATATGACGCTCCAGGCAAATTACCCAAGCAAGCTTGACCTGCACATTGGCGCATCTCCTTTAACTCCAAAGGGTAAACACTTTGACATTTTAGTTCCACTCCTGGATTAATGTATTGCCGTTGTCGTATTTGAAATCCCTCGCCACAGGTGACGCTGCAGGCACTCCAACCACTCCATGGACCCAATTGGCACTCGGCTCGGCTCTGCTGCTGTTGCTGCTGCTGACGACCTGGCCTTCCCATTCCCAGATCATCAAAGCCCGTGTTTTCATCAATAGGCAAAATATAACTCGGTCCGCAGATTTCACCTTGACATTCGCGCTCTTCATACTGTAGAACATTGCAATTGTATATCTTGGCCAGTTCTGGTTGTTTGTAGACGCGTCTTCTGTACTGCATGCCCGGGCCACATTTGGAGGAGCAATCACTGAAACTAGACCAAGGATGGGTCAGGCATTCACGTGGCACTTCGGCGTCGTTGTTGGCTGTACAAAAAAAGGAATATAAACTAAATGAAACCCTTCGACTGCCTGAATTGGACTTACAATCTTCATCCGCACAGCGACGCTCGTAAAGGCGTTGCCTTCGCACCGTCAACACGGCCATCGGCTTCATGGGAGCTCCGTCTTTATTATAGAACGGGGATCGCGGGTCATTGGGAAAGTCGGAACGCATGCGTCGAATAATATCGGGTGGGACTTGTGGTTGATCGGACGATCTGTAAGAGGGACCCGCATCGGTACCCACATCCCAGGGATACAAATTAATGACCTTCTCCTCCAGCCATGTGCAGTTGCGCAAACAAAGCTCCAGTCCACTGATGCCGACAATCCAATCGGGTGATGGTTCAATTTTGGAGGCAAACGATATCATATGATGCACGGGATCCACACGCACAGAGCCCGTTGTCTTGCTATTTAAATTCGGATAAGCAGGACCACGTGCTTTAATGATTGTGCGTATTTTTTGATCCTAAACAAAAACCATTCTGAGATTAGTAGAAAGGAGGAAGGAATGACAGGCAATTGAACTCACCCGAAAGTTAATGCTAAACTCTCGTTCCAAAAGACGTGAGGTGCAGTACTGAGCATACTGTTTGAGTCCCTCGCTGGCCAGTGCTCCCGCCTCCCAGAAGCGATAATCCGAACTATGGGCGGCACCTACAAGCTCGCAGAAGCGTGTTTCCCAAGCGCGAGCTGGAAAATCCTTGGGATGTAAATTCCGCGACCAGACACCTTCGAAGATAAGCTGCAAAAGGATAAGACTACTTGAGTGTTCTTCTAATTTCTTTAGACCCACCTCGTAGCGCGCCTCGTCGCAGGCACAGCATGGCACATCTACAGCTGGAGATACTGCCGTCGGTTGACTTTCCACATCGTCAACCACTTCCTCGCAAATGCGCCGTGTCAATCCGCCATCGTCCATATGCCAGACCTCACGATGTTGCAATACAGTGGCCCGTATAAGTATGCAACCATTGCCCGGTTCACTAGGAGCCACCCAAGTCAGATGCATATGCGTCTTGGGATTGGTGTTAGTGTTCTCCACCATATTAATACAATTCGGACTGAAACGCGTCTCGACCAGATCGCTTAGCTCAAAGTGTCCCAAGTCGTCCTTATAGTTAAAGTCGCCGTTTTCATTCTCCAGAGCCAATATGTAGCTGATATAACGATGCCCATTGAAGGCATTGAGGGAGACTGTTTTGGATGGGACGAGAATAGCTTATCAACGACCTTGACTAATGATATATATGTATATATATGTATGTATGTATGTAGATGGAGGTACGCGAAATGCCTTAGCATTTTGCAAAAGGTCTGGGGTGATAAGCCCAGAGAGAGAGAGAGAGAGAGAAAGAGAGACTCCTCCTCCATGTGGTCGAGTTTTTTGTTTACAAAACAAAAATCATTGCAAAATTCTTAGAGACCTTACTCAAAACGGAGACCAAGTTCAAGCGCAAGGCCAATGAACTCACGCACTAACCGTTGTATTCCTGACCAAGTATATATGTTTCCGGATTGTCCGCTATGCTTATCACGAAATTCTCATCGACGGGGGATTTATGCGTGGCCGTATTAGCCGGACGACGGGTACAGATCAAAGCTTGGACTCCGATCAAAAGGAAGCCACCGTATAGTAACAAGCGCAGCCACATCTTCTCCAGAGTGAGTAACGCGTCAGACTAAAGCAACGACGTTTTGCAAAAAAGAAACAAACAAAAAACCAAGCTGAATCTGGATCTGAATCCACTCACACTGATAAGCTCTCACTTTGAGAGCGAAAGCAGCTGCTGCTGACCCACTGGTACAAATACATTTCATGAGCCTTATCAGTGCCGGAAAACGAGCTCCAAACGACTCTTAGAAAAAGAATGGAAAGCCAAACAGAAGATGATTCTCTTATAAATTTTGGATTATTTTATTTTGCCCTATCAAATGCCATAACGACCACGCTTAGCCCCGTAGTAGTACTGGTTATTTGTTTGGGACATGGCATCTCCAAAGCCCAGATTGTTGGCCACTCTTGAGTCCGTAGCACCGCCATATAGATCCATTGCCTCATTTTCGGTACGTTCTATATTCATTTGGGGCTGCAGGCAAGTGCCCTCGCAGGCCATTAACGATTGAAAGCGATTCTTGTTCTCATCACAATTGTCCGTGGTAAAGATTTTGCATTGATGATCATCATGGTCGTAGAACCAGAAATTCCTCACTATCACCGGATTGGCTAGACAGGGGCTTGTCGAGGCGTAGGGCTTCTCAAAGCAATAGTCCTGCACCACATTATAATTGCTGCTGCTGGCATCCTGCTGGCGTTCATTGAAGCGTCCTCCATAAAAGGGTGGTCGCGTCGTATAGGCTGGTGGTCTCAGTCTAGGCGTGGCATAGTCCGGGCCGTACTCATTGTAGTTGTTGACTCCCACCTGATCGTTGGGTGACTGATAACGTTGATTTGAATTCTCCATGGGGGCATAGGGGGTCTGAATGGTGGTTGGCCTACCGTAGATGTTATCTGCTGGTCTATTGTACGCATTGTCATTCCAACTTTGACCACTGTCCGGTCTTCTGTTGTAGCTGCCCACTCCCCAACTGGGTCTAATCGGCTCGTTGGTCTCGCCAAACAACTCGGGTTGCGGCAGACCGTCGAGTTCTCCATTATCGGGTATAGTGCCCCCGCAATCGGAGGCATAACACTGACGCTGCTCCTCCAAGGGTAATCTCACAGCAGACATGCAACGTGATCTTGCTCGCATATTGAAAAAGTCACGCGTACGCGTTGAAATGCCTTTGCCACAAGTTGTGGAACAAGGCGACCATTCACTCCAATTGGTCAGCTCGCACTCGGCCATGGAGCCAGCATTATTAGCACCAGATACCATGTCATCTGCATTGGGCAGTTCCTCCTCCTCGGCGCCCACGCCGCATTGGGTGCCTTGGCACTGCCGCGTCTCCTCCAGGCGACGATTGCAATTGTAGTTTGCAGCCAAAGTGGGATTCTTATAGCTTCGCATGCGTTGCGATAATCCAGAACCGCAGCGGGCACTGCAATTGTTCCATTCATTCCACGGATGGGTGGCGCACTCCAATGGTCCATCCTGATCCATTCTGTCCTCCTCACATTCGCGTATGTAAAGCTTTTTGCGGGTCAAATGGAGAGTGGCCAGTGGTTTCATTGGAGCCCCAGTATCATCGAAAAATGGCGAACGATAATCGCTGGGATACGACGATGTTATGCGGCGTATAACATCCGGCGGCACTTGTGCTTCATCGGCGGACTTGTAAGGATATTAAACATCAATATATATTTATTTCATTTCTCACACACGTTGCTTACCATATAGGAGGGACCCGAATCGGTGCCTATATCCCAGGGATATAGATTCAAGGTCTTACGCTCCAGCCATGTGCAATTAGTCAGACATAGCTCCAAGCCAGATATACCCAAAATCCAATCGGGAGATGGATCAATTTTCACCGCCAATGAAATTTGATGATGGATCTGATCGACGCGAGCGTTTGCCAGGGTTGAGCTAAGCACATTCCGTCTATAGGATATGCCAGGTGCCTTAATGATAGTCCTCACCTGACCGTTCTGCGAACGAAATGTGAAGTGAGGTGTTTTATTTTTTGGTTGTTTGTTGTCTTTCATACCTGAGTATTTTCTCTGATCTCATTTTCAAGTGTTCTCGTGGCACCATGTTCGGCAAACTCCTTCATGCCTTGGCTGGCACGTTCTCCGTACGCCCAATAGCGGTAGTTGTAGCTATGCGAAGCTCCAATTATTTCACCCAAACGGGTGCGCCAAGCCTCCTTGGGAAAGTCTTTGGCATGCGTGTTCCTGGCCCATTTACGCTCGAGTAGAATCTCATACTTGGCCTCATCGCAGGCACAACAGTTCTGTACTTGGGGCGTGAGGCTATTCAGATCATCAATCTCTTCCGCACAGATGCGTTTGGTCAGAAATCCATCGTCAATGAACCAAACATCGCGATGTTGGACCACGGCCGCTTTCATCAGTACACAGCCACTTTCCGGCTGCTTTGGAGCTATCCACGAGACATCTATACGCGCCTTGGCATTCGTATTTGTGCTCTCCACCAAATTCTCACAACCTGTGGCAAATTTTGTGTCCGTATTGTCAAACAACTCAAAGTGTCCTGTCATATCCAAGCCATTGTATATCGGAGATTGATCCTCTCCCTCTAAGGCCAGCGTAAAGCTGATGAACTTCAAGCCATTGGGACAAGAGAGCGAAACTACATAAATGAGAATCGAACACCGACAATTGACAATTGGACTTAACTGCTTTACTCAATCACAAGTTCTCACCATTATACTGATTGCCTGGTATATACGCCGTGGGATTACCATCTATAAGAATCTTAAAGTTGTCATCGACTGCCGAACGCTCTCCATTCGCACCTCGAGGTATACGATTGCAATCGCTCTGTACTAAACCAATGGCATGTAAAATGCAAAGGATCACCAAAATTTGAACTGATCTCATTTTGATTCTCCTGGGAAACGTTTGCACTGCTCTATAGCTAAAAGACGACTGCCGAAATTGGGTGAAAAATGATTTCGATTCGAATCGACAAACATTTCAATTGTTTCTTTAGCGCATTCGCTTAATTGAATATGTATGTATGCTTGCTCCATGTGCTATTTTGTGTGGCGCGCTCTTCAATTAGTCGTTTCTTTTTGTTTTCGCTGGGGTTCTTTGAACTTGGCGAGGGAAAAGAAGCTGGAGGCAAGGGCAAAAATACGTAGATTCTGTATGTGGGTCAATGATAAACAAAAGTACAGTAAAAACTCTCAGTGAGGACAGAGAGAAGTGGAAAGTTATCAGAGGGTCTAAGAATATTACAAATCTTCCCTTAATTTTAGAGCTTTAATTGGTTCACGTTAGCTTGAAACTTCAAAAGAATAGTGTGTCACAGCACTCAAAATCTAAGTCTCACGAGTTATTTTATTTTCATTTCCTCGATTACATTTTAATATAATTACATATTTTTGTTTTTGTTGTGGGGATTAATTTTATTGCCCATTCTTTGTCAGTGGGATTACCACTTGTCCGCCTCATCGTTGCTGGTCATTAGACAGGGCATCATAACGCACTTTTCAATACGCACACGATCCTTGCACTTGTAGCTGAGATCCGTATTGAGAAGCGTCCTTGTACGTTGTCTGACGGCATTATCACCGCAACTGGCCGTACACGGAGTCCATGCCGACCATTCCGAGTAGCGGCACTCATCTCGCGGCTCCAATGGCTGCATCTTGGAGGTCATATGTCGGCGCTCACCATAACCTCCGCCACCAGTTACCGTGTACATGTCGTCACAGCGCTGATAGCAACGATCGTGCCTTACCAAATGCTTTGGACAGGGTTTTCCCCCATATTTGGGAGTGCGCAGAACACGACGTGTCTTCAATTGGACTCCCTCGCCACAGGTGGCATTGCAGCTGTGAGCTGTCCAATCGGACACCATACAATCGACGGGATGATGGACTCCCTCGTATTGGAG
The DNA here is from genome assembly GCA_024703675.1 of Drosophila nebulosa. Lineage (NCBI taxonomy): Eukaryota > Metazoa > Arthropoda > Insecta > Diptera > Drosophilidae > Drosophila > Drosophila nebulosa. The sequence goes on along the minus strand of CM045725.1, from coordinate 4,633,178 downwards.
CTCCTGTTTGTGTCGCGGCACCCGGCAAGTGTCATCGCAATCCTCCTTCGATTTGAACTTATTGCGATTGGTGTCGCAACGATCGGACCAATAGATGCCGCATTGATCACTAATTGGATCGTAGTACCAATAATTGGCCACATCGCTATCGCGGCAATGGCTTTCCGTGAGCTGTTCGTAGCAATAGAGGGGAACAATAGTGTCACAGCTGGGATTGGTGCAGTTCACCTCTTCCTGGACTTTGATATGTCGGCAAGGATCGTTGCTGCCATTGTCACCATTTCCAGTGCCGTAAACTTGATGGTTATTCCATACTTTACGTATGCGTTGCCTATGACCTGTGCCACCGCAGGGACCCATGCAGGGCGAGAAGTCTGACCAAGGGGAGACACCACAGACTGGTGGTATGTAGTCCTCTTTGTGTTGGCTGTAGCTCTCAAAGTTTCGGAATAGGGAACGTCTTTCGGCCTGGGCCTCTTCATCGCCGTTTCCTGCCTGGTCATCTGCTTCCTCATCTGGGCCATTCTCGTTGGCAATTTCACCGCCACATTCCATTGCCTCGCAAACTTTCGTCTCCTGTAGACGCACCTTGCTAACCTTTTGGCACTTCTTCTTGGCCTTCTTATTAAGGTAATGCCGAGATCGGATCTGCTCTCCGGTGCCGCAGGTTACCGTACAGCTGGACCATTCGCTCCACTCGCTAACCGCACATATTGGATCCTCGGAAGCACTGGGAGGAGCCCCCTCCTCCGGTTGAGCGCCTTCTGCTGCTTCTTCGTTGAAACTGGAGCACTTGCGACCCACACAGTTCTTCTCCTCACGCAAAGCATTGTTGCATCGATGACGCTGTTTAGGTAGAGTGCCAAGTTACTAGTAATCCCCGAGAGAAACAAAGGTGTCACTTACCGAGGCCAAAGTGGGATTCTTAAAGTCACGTGTTCTATATTGTTTGCCGGGACCGCATTTGGCACTGCATTCATCCCAACGACTCCAAGCATTTGTTTCGCATTCCTCTTGCTGCTGTTCAGCTGAAATGGATAAGGGGCATAAGTATGTATGTGTGTGGAAGAACATAAATCTTTGGAGATGTCCTACTATCTGCTGACTCGCAGTTCTTCTCGTAGAGGCGTCGTCGATTGAGGTGCAGGGTGGCTAACGGCTTCATCTGGGCACCGGTGGGATCATAGAATGGTGAACGCGGATCATTGGGAAAATTCGATTTAATGCGACGCACTACATCTGGTGGGACTTGTGGTTGATCAGCGGACTGCAATGGCAGCAAGCAATCACTCTAAGTGCATTTTGTAGAGAGAACGGAAAGGCGGAACTTACCATATAAGACGGGCCACTGTCTGTGCCCGCATCCCAGGGATACAGATTATGCACTTTATTTTCCACCCACGAGCAATTGGGCAAGCAGAGTTCCAAACCTGACACACCAACAATCCAATCGGGTGAGGGATCCACCATGGAAACGAGTGAAATTAAATGATGATTCGAGTCTACACGGAACACAGCAAAGGTTTTTCCCGTCACATTGGGATAGGCTATGCCCCGAGCCTTAATTATGGTGCGTATATGTTCACTTTGATCCTTCAGCTCACTCTCCAGAGTGCGAGTGGAGCCATGCTCGGCCACCTCACGCAAACCCTCGCTGGCCAATTCTCCGTATTGCCAAAATCTATAGTCAATGGTATGAGAGGCTCCAATAATATCGCTAAAACGTGTCCGCCAACTGTTAGCCGGAAAGTCCTTGGGATGCGTGTGCCGCGACCACTTGCCCTCAAAGGTCAGCTAATGAAAGATTTTCAGTCGTAATTCGTAACGTTTTGGCTTTTAATTAATAAGGCTCACCTACCTCATATTTGGCTTCATCACAGGCACAACAGGGATCCACAATACTTGGCTGTGTATCAATGTCGTCCACCTCTTCCTCGCACATACGCTTGGTGAGAAAGCCATCGTCCATGAACCAGACATCACGATGTTGCATTACAGTTGCCCGCAACAATATGCAGCCCTGGCCAGGACTCGAAGGAGCCACCCAGATGACATCCACTCGTGTCTTGACATTCGTATTGGTATTCTCCACTAGGTTAGCACAACGCGGACTGAAACGCGTCTCCGAGATATCGATGAGTTCAAAAGTGCCCATGGCATTGGCATCATCCTCACTATCTCCATTCTCGACATCCAAGGCCAGCATAAAGCTGACAAAGGAGAGGCCAGAGAAGGCACTTAAAGTGACTAAAAGGGGAGAAGAAAAGGTCAATAGAGCTTGAAATTGAATGAGGATATATGTATATAGAGCTTACCATTATATCTCTGACCCGGAACATAGGTCTGCTGGGTCCCAGCCACGGAGAGTACATAATTGTCATCAACTGGCGACTTTGCTGCTGTGGCACCCAAAGGAACACGATTGCAGATCAATCCCAAAGCTGGCCATGTGAATGCCAATAAGAAAATGGCGACAAATATTAGCTCATTCGTTAGGTATCTACAATGATATAACAATAAATGATCAGATCCATTTTACTTCCTGCTATTTTTAGAATTATTCACTTAATTGTTGGCTACTATAATCGTTCATATCGAATATCAATGATGAAAACCATGAAGCAATCATTGGAATTGCTCTTGAAATAGACCTTGACATAGACCACAATTAATTGGAAATAGCGGAAATTAAAACAAAAGTATTCCAAATTCTTTAAAAAGGTTTTTCACCTTTCCATCAACTTGGATGATATTCACTTTCCATTTTCCATTTCTCCCCCATTGCCATGCGGAACTTAAATCAAGCGGCCACCAGGCTATATATTATATGTACATATAAAAAGAGGGGTCTACGTCACTGATTAAATTCAATTGAAAAACGCGACGCGACAGCCCCAGCAAAATAGATTTCATCATTAAAGGCAGTTTTAGGGTTTCGCTCCTGACTCTCGACCCTCCATCTCGCCTCCCTCAAGCCAAATTCAACCCCAAGATTAAGCAAATTTCCTTTTTCAACACTTACACAGACATTTTTCCCGTTAACTTTTCACACAAAGATAAATAGTAAGCAAATTTTTAGTTAAAAAAAAAAACTTTTAACTTTTTTCAATACATTTTCAAACGGTTTTTAGGTGTTTCAAAAAAAAAAGTATAGAGATATATATTTTAGTTTTGCAACCTACTCGTTAGGCGCTCGGCACGTAACTGAAATGCAAATGGAACAAAACTCGTGAGTCCGACTGTCATCCACATTTGAATGTGGATTAGTTACAATTGGACAGACGATGTGCATCGGCGTTTGGGAGAGAGAGCAAATGTGAGCAATGTAATTCCTTCTTATCGCACACTGCTCTTTGGTCTATAATTTAGCAGGGCTTCTGTTTTTGCACTAAAATCCATTGACTACATTTGTTTACATTCGCTCGGCATGCGCTTGGAACAATAGATGAAAAAGGGACAAAAAAAAAAAAAAAAATAGCGAGAGTATGAGAAAAAAGCATAGCTAAGTATTGAGACATGTTTTCGCTTTCGACACCTAACCATATTACTTGTATTCAAAACATTTGCCTCTTTTTTCTTTTCTTAGATACATATAATTTTAAATTGCACCTTCCAAATAGGTTTCGTTTGCTCGATTATATATTGAGAACGATATTAACCAAGTTATAGCAGACTTATTCACACTTATGAGTTCTGGGTCATAAAGATGAAGCCTTCTAGGAATCTCTCTACAAATTGTCTTTAAGACTTAAGCTTAAATGTAGTAATAGGTATCGCACTCACATGTTTTTTAAACGATTAATAATTTCCTTTCCTGGAAAAAGCAAATTGCCAAAATTATATTGAAGAAAACGTATATATAAAGTATTCATTTGAAAAAGATGGCTTACCTGTTTCCTTATTTCCAATAAGCTGAAAATGTTCTCTTGGTTTTTACTGCAACTCCCAGGTTTCTTTTTATTTCGGAATGACTTAGCACAAAAAGCGATCGACCGATCGCAGCGACACCTCAGCAGCAACTGAGATGTCCTCTGCTAGCGCTGCTGCTTGTATACCCGTGAACGTAAGAGAAGCAGCAGCGCTGCAGCTGCAGCGCTCATTTGCTCTCACTCCCACACAACTACCCTCTCGCGCTCGCGGCCACCTAGCGGCATCTGCTTCAAGAAGAAGCACAGCTACGTGACGCTCTCATGCTCACGCACTCCCTTGCTTACGCCCACTCAGCGGTGCTTCTTCTTCTTGAAGCAGATGCTGAGTAGGCGCAAGCGAGAGGGAGAGTGTTTGAGTGCAAGAGCGCTAGCTAGACTGCTAACTGCTTGTTGCAACGCAGCAGCGCTGCTTCTTTTTTACTTTCCTCTTCTACATAGAAGTAAAATTCAAAATATGTACTGTTTTTGTTCTCATTTCGCACTGTTTGTCAGTTTGTGTTAATTTTAAAAAACCTAAGCAGGCTGCATACATGCTTTCATTTGGATCTAGAATCGTTTCGGTTCAGTTCAGTTGAGTTTAGTCATTGGCATACGATTCTTAATACATTCAACAACTAACAGTTAAATTTTTTCGAAATTATATAAATATATATATACTTTTTTTTTTTACTGTTTTTGTTATTCAAATTCATATAGCGCGATTGACACAGGACATTATATAAAAACATTTGCTACGATTTGTTACCACAAATCCTTTCTCCTGGTTAATTATTTTTTGGTTTTTTAAAATAATTTTTTTTTTTTGGTGAAAATGTCTGAATTGAAAAATAAATTGCGTTTGTCAAGTGAGAGTAAGTGAAGGAGTGAGAAACCATAGACTCTACTTGTAAACCTTTATCCTTTTCCAAAGCACCAAAAAGCAATAGAACCACCAATTTGAGGGCGATTTCTAACGCATCAGGAGTTTCCACTAGGATTTCCCGTCCGGTAAGTGAAGACATTTTACTGGTCAATATTTCCTTTCGGGTTTTCAAGAACAAAATTATTATATATTTCCAGCCCAGTCGCTTGCCCGTACGTAGTCAATCGCTGAGCCTACAAAAGTACAAACTACAGCCATCTGGCGTATTGCGTGCCACTTCGCCATCACCATCTCCATTGGCTCGCTCGGTGACACCGAAATCTGATTCTTTGTCAACTGACAATGCTAGCAAACCCGAAACGGAGAAGCCAAAAACTAACTGCAAACCGAAATTTGAGCCACGCATCAATAAGACGGCGCAGCAACGCATTAATCGCAGCAACGCATTAACCGTGTCTGGACCACCGAGTAAGCCGACTTTTCGCAATGTTACCTCAATTACCAGCTCGGCAGTAGCTAATAGAAGAAAACTGGCAAATGCCAATTCCATGCCTAATAATCATGGCGATTCCTTGGCGAGTGCAACGCCGCCAACTCCACGACCATTGGAACCGAACTCGGCTCGCTCCCTTGAGGCACAGCATAAAAAATTGCAGGACTTTCAATCGGAATTCATGCGCGAATTAAGTCAACAAGGACGCATGGGCCAACACAATTTTGGGGAATATAAGTTTGTCGCGTTGGTAATGAATGAAAGTTGCGAATTGGTTGTAAGCGAAGATAATTTAGTTGGTTTGCCAAAATTTTTGCGTAAGTATGAAAATTTTTTCAACCTTGAATAAGCCCAACGGAATCCTTTATCCCCTACCAAGCTGCTGAATCGGTATATGATCTGAAGGAACGTTGTCGCCGTATGGTAGACGCAGGATTTGCCATGATGTATGAGAACTTGGCCTCCATACACAAGGCTAAAGATGTATTTGAAGCAAATGCTGCACGGGATGACTTACTAAGCAAAATGCAAATTTATTTGGTAAGACACTGCAAAAAAAATTATGAAAAACCTATTTGAATTTTTGCTGACTCTTCTTCTTAGAAACGTGAGATATCAACGCTATCAACTGAAATTGATCGCATGTGCGGTTTGGCCAATGGCAAACTGAATGATCTTCAGCGTGAATTGAATGAAGTGCGTGGCCAGAAGAGCCAACTGGATAGCCGCTTCGAGGATATTAAAAAAGAGCATACTTCTGCCATAACAAAGTTGCAACAGGAGCACGAGAAATCCATGACCCAGTTGCATCAGGAGCAGGAGAAAGCCATCACCCATTTGCGGCAGGAGCACAAGAAAGCCATCTCGCTGGAGACAGAGAAACGCGATAAGATCATTGCTGATCTAGAGAAGTCTCTACATAAGTTGGAGAAAGACAAGGAGCAACTGGAATTAAGCATCAAGAATGAGCGTGGCGATACGTTGAGTCCTTTGCGTTCCGATACCTTGGTTGAAGTAATGAAGCGTGATGAGATCATTGCAGATCTAAGGCAGACTCTACACATAATCCAAAGAGAAAAAAAACTGCTGGAGAAACGTTATTTGGAAGTTAAGAGTAAGCTATATAATCTAACCGTAGTGGAGATAGCTAAACGTAATGAAATCATTGCAGATCTAAAGGAAGTAGTGGACAAACGTGATGAGACCATTGCAAGTCTAAATCAGGCCTTGTTAACGGCTGGGGAAGAAAGTGTCAAGAGTGAGAAAGCTAGTATGGAGCATAAAAATCTGATTGACAAGATGCGACGGGATTATGCATTAAATATGTCAAAAGAGACGGGCAAACGTGATAATACCATATCCGAACTGAAGGCATCCTTGCGTGAATCCGAAGAAGGAATGAAACACTTTAAGTGCCTCTTCACGGAACTCAAGGACCAGCAAGTGGAATTAGTGGCCCAGCTCGAGCAAATGGAAGTTATGCCATCGGAAACAGAGAAACGCGACAAAATTCTTGCAGAACTTAACAAAAGTCTAAGGAAAACTCGATATGAGCTGGAAAATCATGCCCAGGCACTGGCCGAAAAGATGCCCCTCAGCAAAGAAGACCAAGAGACTGTGCAAAGGCTGCGTCTGGAGGCGGAGAAGTTGAAGACCATGTTTGTAGAAATAAATTCGTATATAAAGTGAATCTCGAAATATAAATTTCGCCCTTTTCAGGAACATCAGCATGCAGTATAGCTTGGAGAGGGCAAATGCTGGCTTAGAGCGTAGCCGTAGATACATCGCAGACAATGAGGAGCGCATTTCATTTTTGGAGTATGAACTAAAGGAGGCACGTGATTTGAGGTCTAATCTCTTGGAGGATCGTCCCGCAAACGTGACATCAGATGACATCACCATACCAGTGCTGAGAGCACAAGTGAATTCTCTAGAGCAGCACAGAAATGTGCTCAACGATGAAATCAAGAAAATAACAGCCCAACATTTGGCCTTTGATAACTTAAATATGAAATTCAAAGAGTCCCAAAAGGATATCAGGTGATGAATAATTGGCAAAAAGAGAATTCCCTTAACTCAATTCGATTTTATTTTGCAGTGATTTGAAACAGAAACTGAATTATAAGAAAAGCCAGCTAATGAAACGTACCGAAGCTGAGTTGGAATTGCGCAACGAACTAAATCTCTCCAAGGATGAACTAACCAAATTTGAGATTCAAGTGGCTAGGTTAAACGAGCAGCTGGAACGCGATAGACAATTGCTACTCGTCCGATCCGAGATGATCAACGCTCTGCAAAAACATGATGAGGAGAACCGCCAAAAACTCGATGAAATGTACAGTCAATTGAATAAGAAAAATTTACTCGTCACAAAGGTCCGCTGACAAAATAACTTGATTTACTTAATGTTTATTCTCTTCTCTTCTCATTGCAGATGAATGACCGTCTGACCTCCAAAGACGAAGAGTTTCGCAATCTCTTCGGCACCCTGAGCAGCAAGCAAAAGGAGGTTAGTCGCTTGGAGCATATTATTAGGCTGCTGGAGGATAATAACGATAGGGGTTCAATGTTGCGTGTTAAACAGGAGGAGAGGAATGCGGCGATGCAGGATGAGATTATTAATTTAAGGAAATCTATGTAAGTGATTGAATACCCTGCATGCAATTGGTAAAAGGGTATACTCTTTTAAGGCTGCCAAAATGTATGTATTCTTGATTAGTATCGAAAACCAAGACGATAGAAAAATGTCCGTCTGAAAATGTATTCTCGTGTGCTGCCAAGCTCTTTGCCACATTATGAGATTACTCTTTCAATATTTAACTTTTCATAATGTCACTTGATATATCAATATTTGTCACCAATATCTTTCGGTGTGCCAAATTTCATAAAAATCGTATATAACATGGCCAAGTTATGCGTAGAAACGTGTTATTCTGGAGGCAGAGTTGTCCGATAGGTGCGCTAGGGTGTGCTCGTGAGCTGTTGGCATCTCTTTCACTTGCTGCAGGGTGTACCAAAGTCGTCACGTTAACTTTTTGTGTTTTGCAAAAGTTCGCCAAATAGTTTTAAGTAATTTGCAATTCTTACAGAAATTCATTAATGTTAGGGACCGTGGCTAGTGATGTAGAATCCTATTGATTAATTCCGGAATGATTTGCATAAACTTCATGAACTGTTTACAATTTTTAAACAATTTTGGTAAGTGGCAATTTGGCGAACTTTTGCAATATTCTTATTGATTCATTTAACATTTTATTAAATATTTAATTATATAATAATAATGTAAATATTTTTATTTAAGGCGCGAATATGCCAAGATCATAATAGGTAATAGCGGACAAAGTTGTTTTGAAATTGTGACGGCGGGTGAAGTAGTTAACCATTTTCATTCTGGCAAGGAATCGGACAAAGAAGAGGAAAAACATTGCTGCGACGACAATTGTAAATTTCATAAATATCGGCAGACTGGTCTTTTAACACTGGCTAAAAAGGCGCAGCCGGAGGGGGAGAGGAACAAGAAAGAGCAAGACGAGCAGAAGGAGAAGAATAAATCAAGTGAGACTTCGTCTCGCCCGGCTCCCTCACGACTGGATAACAGCCGCAATCCAAAAACTCCACCAAAACTAGATAATGACCTCACCGTACTGCTAGAACCAAAATTTAGGGGTAAATCTCTAAAGAAAAACTAAATTTATTGTATTCAATATTCCATGTCTTCGTTTCACAAAATGGAAACGAGAGACGACGACGACGAACGACTATGTTATGTTTTATTAAGTCCAAGTCAAGTCCATAATATTTCAAATAAATGCAACAGAGAGAATCGGCAAAGTTAAAAGAGCCACAATCGAACGATCATCAATCTGACACAATTAATTAAGATGCATTTGCATTTTGAGTGCACGGTCACAACAAAACCCAATGGCAATTGAGTTTTAGTTGGCCTAAGCCGGCTGAGAGGCCTCAAAAACCAGCAACGCCGCGAGATATGCCATGAAATAACCAAAAGAAATCTCTCGGGAGACGATTCTTTTTTTTTTTTGTCGTTAATGCTCATCTACATTTGAAGACTCAATTGGATTCTGCGTTTTGTTTGTAGGTTTCTTTATGAATTATCAGCTATGCTCCAGTTAGTCGCCTGAAAGAGCTCATCAAAGACAGTTGCGTGTGAAAAAACAAACGTTAATGTCTACCTACATTTATTTTTAATTTGTGTAAGCATATGAGAGATAAACAATTTAATAGTTTCGTGTTAAATAGAATTAAGTTCTTCTTAAGGACTACCAAAGTGTAATGTGCCTTGAATTAGGCACTTAAAAAAGATAACTTCTCTCAGTGTGGCCGTACGAACGGTGGGGATAAAATCTCATCCTTGGTTACCCGTTGGCCCTTTGTGACGTAGACAAAAGTGTAATTGGAAAAGTAAATTCTCTGAATTGACGCCCAGTTTATCATTTAGTGTTATTGAAAATATTGAATTTCGATTCTGTAAGAATATTCTTACTTTCGTAAGCACAAAAACTCTGTGTTTCATCCGATTCTAGGATTGCCATTGATAAAAAGTTTTAACGAGCCAACAATCGTCTAGTTTCTTTAGTTCTTATAAGTTTGTGGAGCTTATCTTAAGTTGTTAGACACTGAATATGTTATTGGTTTTGGGTTTAGATTCCACAACAAACGAATGAAAGTAAAATTTGGCCATTCCTAAGAGATAACTCAACTATTTATTGTGCCTAATGTTGGACGGAAACTGGCCTAAATTATGACCCGGGCTTTAAATCACTTTCAACACGTGTCAACAACTTTTTGTCTAGCTGCAAGACCTCCGATAACAAGATTTTTATTAGGACTTGAAATGAGTTTGCTCTTGGCATTTAACAATTAGATAAGATGGTTCTTCTTTTTTTTTTTTTGTTTTTCGGACACGTTATAACGTTTCTTCTTTTTCTATTTGTTTGGGGATTTAAGAAAGGTAAAAACTTTTCTATTTTACTGGTGATTTTGTTGCCTTGTGCACCGTGGTATGAAATTGCCTAAATTGTTTTTAGATTAATTCTCGGTCACATTGAACCCAATTTGGCAAAAACAAACGAACTCAGCAACGCATTTTCTTTATCAGCAAAATACCGAAAGTCACATAAATTTTATATGAGATAATTGCATTTTAAAAAGTCGGCTTAATTAATTGCTTAATGAATTGAGATTGATGTAATTTAAATATTATATTTATATATTGCAAAATATACAATACAGATGTATATATTTCTTTTTGTTTTTATATAAAGTGGTTTTCAACAATTGTATTTAATTTCTAAATGCTTAATATATGTAAGAGTCGAATAAGATTGAAAGTCTATATCATTCAGCTCACAAATCTGCATTTTATGAAAATTTGGCACAGGGTCTTAGACAAATAACTAATTGTTTCAAACAATCGATCCCAGTTTGAGTATGTGTTTTCATCTTATATAAATATTTATCAATTTTTTTGTACTAAATCAAGCGAACTTAACTAGTCACTAAAGTTTAACACAGAAAAAAAACTTATAAAGATGGGTAGGCAAATAAGTTAAGTCAAAGAAAGAAGCTTGTTTTAATAAAAAATTGTTGAAAATGCTTAAAAGAAACGTTCTTCAATTCCATGTTTATAATTTCTTCTCAAAATTTCAATTTTAATAGAGACTGTTAATTGTTAAAGTTTACAGAAAGAAGACTGTTAACTTTTAAAGTTAACAGAAACAAGACTGCTAACTGTTAAAGTTAACAAAAGATAAGAGGTTAACAGGTTACTTTGAAACTGAGAGATTAGATTATGTTATTTCAGGAATAACTCGACTCGTTTTGGTGTTTCAAGAAAAAAAATTACATCAGACGAACGTCGGAGATTCCTTTCATGAAGACAGTTCTCAGACTTGAGTTCATTAAGAGTCTAATTTACATGTCTCAAAACCCACTAAAATAATATTGTAGCAAAAAAAACGAATAAACAAACTAATAAAACCACTTAAAATGTAAATAATTCCAAAATGAGCCCTAATCACAGCAATTTTTAGTCGATAAATGTTTGCTCTAGGCCAACATAAAGACGACTTGCTCTGTGAAACAAGTTTCGTCGCTTTGTTTAAATATTAATAATATTGCCAAAATTAAATTTCACATTTAAATAACTACAAAAACAAAATGCATTCCGTCAGAGAAATTCCATAGCAAGTTTTATAGCCTTTAGTTTGCAGTAAACAGTTCCATAAACTAACTTGTTATCCTAACAATAAAAAGTATTAACACCTATTTTCTAATAATAGTAAAAGTTCTTGTTAATAAATTAGAATAATTATATAAAAAAATCATTGTGAATTATGGCTTAGATCAGGTGAGAAGGAAAAGGAGGATGAGGATAGACAAATGCTGTCAGATATTGACTTAAGTGACAGCGTGTGCCGGAATAGATGAATAGATGCTGGAGCGGGGGGTTTAGAGGGGTTGTTGTTTAGTAAATATTTTGATGCCTACCAACGGTAAATGTTTTTCTTTTTTGTAAAGATCTTATCTGTTTTCGGGTAGAACGCTATATAAGGTATCTGCTATGCTCATCTAGCTTACTGTATTGTCCCCAACTGCTTGCATTTCATTTGATATTTTTAGTTCCCTAAACTTAGTCTAACTAAAAGACAAAAAAAACACTTCAAAACTATGGATGCTACAGAGTACGAGAAGCTGAACCGTTTGATGGAGATAGAGCAGCAGAGGAAACGGCCCTGTGTCATCTATACCACAAATGAGGATGAGGTAGATCTAAATGAGAGAGAGAGAGAGATTGACAAATGGATTAATAGATTAATCTAATGACAATTCAATTGACATTCAGCTAGAAATCGAGTGTCAAGATGGAGAGGGCACATCCACATCGGCTCCGTCCACACCGGCTCAGGAGCGTGATCAATGGAGCAAGGGCGTGGAGTTTCTCTTCTCGTGCATAGCTCTGTCTGTGGGCTTGGGCAATGTTTGGCGGTTTCCCTTCATTGCTCTGGAGAATGGTGGCGGCGCCTTTCTCATACCCTATGTGATTGTCCTTTTGCTAATTGGCAGACCTGTTTACTATCTGGAAGTGATTGTGGGACAGTTCTCGAGTCGGGGCTGCATAAAGGCCTTCGACTTGGCTCCCATTATGAAGGGTGAGTCGGGTGAATTTTCTTTCGGAACTCCTTTCTTTTATGTATATTTTTTGCTGCTTGCAGGCGTGGCCTATGGTCAGGTTTATTCCACTGCATTGGCCACAACCTATTATGCCTGCATTATGGCTCTGACCATACGCTATTTGGTGGCCTCTTTTAGTGAGGTTTTGCCTTGGACCTATTGCCTCATCGAATGGGGCAGTCAATGTGTGGCAACTGCAGCATCGGGCAATGGCACAACCCTTAAGCACGGTGTCTCTTCGGCGGAATTGTACTTCACGTAAGTCTTTCTCCAGTTTTGATGATCATTTAGAGATTTTCATAGACTGTTGACTGTTGTCTGTAGGCAGACCGTGTTGAGGGAGCCCTTGGATTTGGAGGATGGTTTGGGTTCACCTAACTGGGATTTGGTTTTGTGTCTAATGGCCACTTGGCTGATCATTGGCATTGTTCTGATCAAGGGCATACGCAGCTCGGGCAAGGCCTCCTACTTCCTGGCCCTCTTTCCCTATGTCATTATGTTTATTCTGCTGGTGAGAGCGGTGACTCTACCTGGTGCCTGGCAAGGCATAAGCTATTTCCTCAAGCCCCAGTGGTCGCAGCTGCTCAATCCGCATGTCTGGTATGCGGCCATCACACAGATGTTCTTCTCGCTGGCCATTTGCTTTGGAACTCTGGTGATGTATGCCTCGTTCAATGATTTCCACAAGAATGTGCACAAGTGAGTAGTAGCTAAGGAGTAAGGGGATTATCTCATCTAAGCTTCCTTGTCCTATCTTTGCAGAGATGTGATTATTATCACAACAGTTGATTCGTTTACCTCTCTGCTGGCTGGTTGCATTATCTTTGGCATTCTTGGGAATCTGGCCCATGAGACAAACACAACGGATATCTCTCAGGTGGTCAAGGGTGGCGCCGGATTGGCCTTCATCTCGTATCCGGAGGCCATTGCCAAGTTTAGGTTTTTGCCCCAACTCTTTGCAGTGCTCTTCTTCTTCATGTTACTGGTCCTGGGCATTGGCAGCAACATTGGCATGGCTTCGTGTGTGATAAATGCCACCAAGGATCGTTTTACTCACTTGCCCCATTGGCTTTTGGCCATTGGTTTCTCTGTGGCGGGATTCCTTTGTGGTCTGGTCTATATGACACCCGGTGGACAATTCATTTTGAATCTGGTTGACTTCTATGGCTGCACCTTCATTGCCCTGGTGCTGGCCATTGCCGAGCTATTGGCCTTCGGTTGGATTTATGGCGTGAAGAGAATTTGCAGCGATATTGAGTTCATGCTAAATGTGAAAACTGGTTTCTATTGGCGCATCTGTTGGGCAATTGTGGCTCCGGGTCTTATGTTCTTGGTGCTCGTCTACATGCTGGTCAGCTACGAGCCATTAACCTATAGAGGAACTCTCTATCCCTCGCAAGCCTATGCGGCAGGTTGGGCCATCTGGGGCGTGGGTGTGGCTCAGCTGCCCTTGTGGGCCATTTACACTATATACCAACAGCCGGGAAATACTTTCAGCCAGGTGAGTTTCTCTCATGTGTCTTGGCATACCAAAAAATAATTCGATTTCGTCCTTAGAAACTGAAACTGGCCGTTCAACCAACTACCGATTGGGGTCCTCGCCAACCGCAACAATTCGAGGCGTACATTCTGCATCGTAAGCGTCAAACGGAGATCGAAACGCCAACTGGAAGTTATTTTTTTAATAATATCTTTGGTTAGTTTATTTAGTAAGTGCCAAACGCTTAGAAATTGATTTAGCTTAAATTTTTCGACAAATTTTTCGTAACTAATATGCTAAATAGGTTTATATATATATATATATATATATATGTTTTTCTGATTTAATGTATCGTATATTTTGTGGTAAGTTTGTTTGGATTTAATTATTATTAAGGACAAAAACTATATTAAATTTGAATAAGTGAGAATATTTGAAGCATTTTAATGGCAGCTAGTTGAATATTGTCTTTGACTATGTGAAACAAAATGTTCAACAAAACGATAAGGAAACTAATTAAAAACTAATTTAATTCATTGACTATTGTTTCGCTTACATTAACTAACTTTCTTGCTTGCTATGCTTTTTCATTATTTCGATATTCTTCATGTTTGTTTTGGTTTTAATTATCACAGCACTTTTTGATTTTTTTTTTTATATTGTGCAAAATCATAGAACAAAACTTTTATCGAGCAAGTGCCTAATTAATAGAAATAATTGATTGATTGATTGGTAATAATAAAACTCACTTAACTTATGTACAATCTTATAAGCTTATAGAATCAATCTTAGTCTTAAATTAATTAAAATATTGTAGTTTATTTTTTTTTTTTTGGAAAATGGCAAGCTTTTTACTCTAAGCAATTGCATTTCTTTTGCTTATAAAAAATGTGAATTGAATTGTATTTAGTTTTAAATTTTTCTTGCTATTTTGGCAGAGTTTTGTTAGTTTTGGGCAACGAGTTTTCCCTAGAGTTTTTTCTCTCTATTGAGAGTTTTGTGATTTTGCTTAACTTAAGAATTGACTTTGATTTGATTTTCATAGCCTACATTTCAGCGCAAATTGTTTGATTTTCAAAAATTCAGCTATGCAAATTTGTTGATTACATTACATAATTCATTTAAGTTGTTTTTTGTTCGATTCAAAATCTTTTGTTGCTAAAATGGAAGTTTTTTGTTTTTTTGTTTAACTAACAATTCACACTAGATATGGTCCTATTAATTGGTTTTTGTGTTGTTTTAGAAAAACGTTAACATACGAATACACGATATGAAGAGTTTACCTTGAGTATATTGTCCACTACTTTGTTAAAATATATATATATACTATATATATATATTGGCTAAAATTTCAACTCTGTCTAGATGAGTTCAGTGTGTGTGTGTGTGTGTGTCAATTTGCTGGTTTTAAAATTTGTTTCTGAGGCCTAGAAATATGTATGTATAATCACGTAACAGGTGCAGTTTGCAATTCTTGCAGTGGTATTTCTTAAAATTTATATATTTACATAGCATAGAAAAATATATATATTTATTTATATATTATACGCAGATATGCGCATTGTTGTTGCATTGTCTAGAATGCCTGAATGGGCCGATATAGTCCCGTATAACCGCATAGACGTGCTCTGAGTGCCGGTATTAGGAAGGCGGCCAATGAGATGTCCTTCAAGAGGTCAGCACACTCGCAGACCAACAGATACATTTTGTCACCCTTCTGGGAAGTGCTCTTATGCAAGGCAATACGACGCAAGCCCGCTGCCCGAGGCAGATATCTTAAAGAAAAAAAAACGAAAGTCAATCCAGTCAGTCAGTCAGTTAGTCCACCTTGACCACGCCTCTCGTCGAGGTGTGTGCTTACCTGTACAACATGCGGGCACCCGTCCAATAGAGCCAATTCTTTTCGAAACGTTCACCATCGTCGCCTTCGAAGACCTAAAATTAAATTTGAATATTTTATGAACCATTTTCATGGACTTGCGACTATTCTTCTGTAAAATGTAAATGTAAACTTCTCCATCTGCTACTGGTTTCCTGGACTTGCCTTGAACACACTAATAATATAGCCGGTGGCCGCTGTTTGTGTTTTCTTAAAGCTGCCGATTTCATTGGAGGGCAAGACTAAAGGTGGTCGACAAATGGCAGCCACTTCGCTATACAAATCCAATGTATGGGCGGCAGTATATCTGCAAGAATTGCATCAAATACATATATTTAAGGGGGGGGTGGCGCGAATGGGGGCGGGCGTTAACCTACTTGAGAGCTTTGGGCTCAAATTTGGACAACGATGAGACACGTAGGCCGGCATAGAAATTCGAGGGATCCGTTTGCATGGTATTGATCAGATAATACGAGATGAAAGGGAACTCCGCTAAACACGAAAAATAGATTGATTAGTATTTATTCTAAGCTGGAACAGGTGCATGAAATGGAGGACACCTACAACTCTTCTCCATGTTGGCTAGAAGCATTCCACCCACAGCTGTGTTGGCCTGTTGCACTTCCGTCAAAAGCTCTGCAGCAATGGACCGTTGCTTGAGTAAGGGATGTGAGAGAGGTGATTCCATAACCGGATCTATGGCCTCCAAGGGACTCATTAAATGCACTAGAATGCATAATTTTGGATCGGATACCTCTAATACACTCAATGGGCTGGTGGCCTTGCCCTCAGCGTTTAAGGCTGGCAACTGTAAAGGAGTCAAAAGTCAAGGAGTTTCCTTGTAGGGCTTTTGCTTGGCAAAGCTAACTTACTGGTATGCCGGCTGGTAGAAAACGATCTACACTATGTACAGGTATGATAAAGCAATCCCGATCCAATGTGGCCAATGAAATGGGTTCCGCACGCGTCACTCCCGCGTTGCCACCACCACCAAAGTTCACTGTAAATAGTCCAGAATATGAAGCTTTAGTGGGCATACTTGAGAGCTTTTTAATTCAAGCAGTTAAATATTTGGAACACTTGAAGGCATTTGGTAGCTTATTGGTGAAATTACAACACTTAATGATATTTAAAAGCTTTTCGCTGTTGATCCATTTGGCTGATCTACAATATATGTACAAGCTTTTTGCAGGCTTTTACAGGGACTTAAGGGCTTGCAGTTGATCTTAGGCAGTTGAGTTGGTTTTATAACCCACACAGGCTTAGTTTGGTTAGCTTGTTGATCCCCAAAGCTGGGCATGAAATACTGAAAGCTTAATAGCAAGCTTTAAAGCGTGTCCGAACATGTCTAGCTTTCAGTATTTACTCAATTAACAGAACACAACACATTCAAATCAATATATCAGAGATGTCAGGAAACAATACAAAAAAAACAACAAGACAAAATAGCCACAACAACAAGAAGAAGAAGAGGAAGTAGAAGAACTAGAAAGTTGTTTAATTTGAGGTTAGGGTGCAACAACAACAACAACGTGCGAACAATTTCGAAGATTAGATACATAAGTGTGTGTATGTGTGTGTGTGTGTGCGTGTGTGGGGGGGGGGTTGGTAAGTGGGTAGTGGAAGAATAGGGACTACAACAGAAAGAAAGAGAGACAGAGAGAGAGAGAGAGAGAGAGACAGAGAGATGCTTGCGGTGTGAGTGACATTAGTTTTTTTTTTTTTTATTTGTTGGCTTTATTTATTTTTCTTTTTTTTTTTCGGTGTTTATCGCGTGGAGCAGCAACAACAACCAAACTAGTTGGGGAAAAAATCTCTCAAACCTTGCCGCGTGGCTGCCGCTGCGGCCGTTAGCAATGTTGTTGTGGCACTGTATTGTTGTTGTTGTTGTTGCAGTTGCAATTGTTGTTGTTGTTGTTGTTGGTATTGGTATTGATATTGCTGCTGCTGTTGCTGTTGTTGCTGCTGTTGCTGCTGTTGCTGCTGTTGCTGCTGCTGCTGCTGGTGCGGCTGTTGCAACCGTATTAGACTGTTATTCGCACTACTCCCATTGCTATTCCAACGCATTAGAGAGACGGAGGGCTTGCGATCGACCAACGGTTGCGGTGCATCCACTTCATACGGCACAGAGGAGGGCAAAGAAAAAGTGGTCGCCGGTGTGGTCGAGAGCGGGGTACTCGGTATGCCCGAGAGTGCGCTACATCGTTCTGGAATGGATTCTGTCGATATTTTAAGGTGTACACAACACAACAACACAAAACAAAAACAAAAAAAAAAAAAACGAAAAACAAAATGAAAGCAAAACAAAAAACAAACGAGAAGAAAGAAAGAAAAATTTGATTTTGATTTGATTTGTGGCTTGTGTGTGTGTGTGTGTGCGTGTGTGTGTGCGTGTGGTGCTGAGATGAGTTTCGGTTGTGTTTGGGGCTTTGGTTTAGGTTGGGTTTCGGTATTTAAAAAAAAAAAACTAGACATATTCATCAGGTGGGTGTTTAGTAGGCGCGCGCTTCAGAACTTTCTAATCGGGTTAGAATTATTATACACACATTTTGATATATATATATTTACGCTTGACCTCCAAATATTTAGCACATTCAAGGTCATTGCCAGCAAGAGCAAGAACAGAAGAGAGCGAGAGAAATAGAGACAGAGAGAAAGAGAGAGAGAGAGAGAAATGGATATTGTTATCATAACTTACATTCGCTTTCGTTTTGCTTTCTGTGCCCTTTAAGCCAAGCCAACTGGAAATTAGAAGATTAGCTTACGCTTGCCAACACACACACACATTTTCTATTTCTAGGCATGATTTCGACTTGGTCTACATCTACATAAGTGTGCCGTCTTTGGACTTATCAGTTGGGTTAGGTTTCGGCTACGCTTTCGGTTTGCGTTTAGTAAATGTACCGCAAAAAGGTTACCAAATGTGCATGAATATGAGTTTAATTAGCCATGATCTTGGAATGAATAGTGAAGTGACTTTGAAAAATCTTTAACCAGCTTTCAATTCAGACTTTAATCTGTTGCCCAACAATTGAAACTAAACCTAAACCTAAACCTTTTGGTTTTTAAACGGTTTTTAAATGAAAGAAAATTCCTCCCTTAAGTATGCAATAGATAATCGAACTTTTTAAAAATTGGCATCGCTACAAACCCATTTAAATTTGCAATAACTGCCTTAAAACTAAATAACTTGAAATATTTATTCCAAATTTCTCCCACTTCACCTTATTAGTTTCTAACGTTTAGCCATAAAATTGATATTTTCATTTTTAGTGGCATTTTACACATTTTTAAACTATTAAAACATAAATAATATACTTTTTTGGTCGAATTGTTTTATAATTTGAAAGTTCTAACAACTTAAAACTAACTAACTTGAAATATTTATTTCAAATTTCCCCCATTTCACCTTATTAGTTTCTAATGTTTAGCCATTAAATTGAAATTTTTCATTCTTAGTGGCATTATTAGATATTTTTACATAATAAAAACATAAATTGAAGCATAATTAATATATTTATTATTTCTTTGTCTTTTTTTGGTAGAATTGTTTTATAATTTGTAAGTTCCTTCTTAAAATTGGACAAGGAAAAGCAACTCATATATAGAAACGCTTTAAATATTCTAATCAAATATTTCTATACTAAATTCACGCTGTCTTCAATAAATAACGGAGAAGCAGAAGCTTTTTTTTTAAGCACTTACCTGAAAATAACGGTAAGCTCACTATTGTGCGATGCTTAAAAGTTCAATAAAGTACCTCATGTTTTAGTTAAATCTGAACTTATTTTATCAGAATTTAATATCATTTTTCGTAGTCCGATCTTAATTCGATTTGGCAATCATTTGAAAAATAACAAAGTTGTGAACTAAAACTCTATTTTCTATAGATGGTTCCAAAGGGAGATCCGATACCGATGGTTCTGAGATGTATAGCAGGGCTTCTTAAGCTGCGAGATATGTATTTCATTATATGGAGAAGGGGGTCCTTTAAAATTTCCTAAGTTTGAAGGGGGTCGCTAAAAAAGTTTAAGAAGCCCTGATATATAGTACAATTTCTGCAATACTTTTTTGACCAAAATTAGTATACTTTTTTGCTAGGGTATAAATAAATTTTTTTCCCCCTAGTTTCTCAGTTTTGAAGCTAAGTATTCTAGCCAAAATTCGTATTCAAGCTTATATTATAACAAGGAGCCGGCTTAATCGAACCACTATAAAATGTAGCTTTAGGCAAAAAGAAGAAATTTGTTATAAGTGCGAAAGAGATGAAAATAGCAAAAGAGTATTTTTGATATTTTTTAAGAAATATGCTTCACTTAATTGATTTAACTAAAATATAATGTCTGGAATAGTAAATGTAATCACATGTTGAGTTTCAATGAAGACAATTTTGCTGTCGTAAATAGCTTGCCCATCCTGTCCTGCCGCCCAATCATATCAATTACACTGTGCCACACCCACCTAGCGAGAGCCCTCACTCACTTTGAGCTGTGTTTTGTAAAAATTGATGAAAACATTTCGATTGAATGCATTTCGCAAATGGATGGAAAATGTAAATGCTGTGTCAGGTTAATGGAGCAGAGAGAACAAGTAAACTGAGGCCCAGGCCAAAGCGGCAAACACAAAGGAATAGAAGAGAAATATACATACATATATAGGGGACAGATACAAAGAGAAAGTAAGAGAGAAAGAGAGAGAGAGAGAGGGTGATAGAGATAGAGATAGATAGATGATAGATAGAAAGAGCGAGTAAGAATATGTATGATTGAAATGAGAGCTCTGCAAAAACAATTTGTTGTATTCCTGTTGAATATATTTCTTGATTGTGTGTGTGTAGGTGTGTGTGTGTGTGTGTGGAAACATGCAAGGCGAAACACGACAATTTACCTTCGCCCACATCATAGCCAGGACGATTGGGTGAGAAGAAGAGATGGGTACGATAATGGAAATTCTCCTCCGGCTGCTGCACAAGACCCATATCCCTCGAACGTTTCGTTCGATTCGCCTTGGACTGAAGTTTACCACCGCCGCCGCCCGATTTGCTGGCGCCCTCGCGAAAATTCTTACGAAACATTAAATTCATGTTGATATTGGATTTAGATGGCGTTTGCTGAATGGAGCTGCGAGTGGGTCTTTAAGATGGTTGGTGGTTGTGGTGGTTGGTGGTGTTCGGTGATTGCTGGTGTCCCTCTATTGAATGAGGACTTCCTCTAGCTGTTTGTGTTTGTGTGTGCGTGTGTGGGTGTGTGTTTGTTTAATTGTGTACACATGTGTGGGTATTTGCCAGTGTGTGTGTAACAGTTTGTAGTAATATTTAATCAGTTTTCTTTTTTTTTTATTGATATTTATTCAGTTTCAGTTTTGCTTGAACTTTTTGATTTATTTACTTTAGTTGTTATTGTTACAATTTCTCTTGCCCTCATTGGACAATTTATTTGCCTTGAGTCCATAAACGAAACACAATTTGAAATGGTAAAAGTGTTAAAAATAAACAACAGGTAGAAACAACTTTGCACCGGTTTTTTTCGATCGTTCAGGCTGGCCGATTTGCGCATTTGTCATTTTGAAATGCTTTTTTTTTTTATTTCGTTCGATATATTTAGAATTTTCCGTTTTGTTTTTTTGGTATGGTTAATTAGTGCACTCGGAGAAAAATTTGTAAAAGTACAATCCATTACCTGCCCTATTTGAAATTTGTTTAAGCATTTCATTAGCTAATTTCAACATTTAGCTTAGCTTTAACTAGGATAAATTTTGTGATTAAGCAACTGGAATGGGTTAAGAAAACAGCACTTTAAGAAAAGCAAAGCAAGTAGAAATATATTAAAGACAAAATACCAATAAAAATATATAATTTTCGTTTTTGCCTGCACTAAAATTTATGAAAGCAAACTTTTTGAAGAGAACAATTTTTCACTCTTCCTTTTGATGTCATGTGAGTTGACAAGAAAATTTAATATTAAAGGAAGTATTTTTCAATAGAAGAAGTACTTTTTACATTATTAAATGCTTTGTTAACACATGAAAAAGGAAGTTTAACCTCTTTATTGAAAAGTATATATCAAATTATGATCGTTTACGATAATTATATTTATAAAGGAATATGTCTATAAGTGTTACTGATCGATTGATGGTTTCTTATCGATTGCCTGCCTCGCTCTGTTAACTCTCAACCGTGACTGTTAGTTTTGTTCTGTTAAGTGATAGTGTTAGCAAACGTGTGTCTGGCACACTTGATCGTTTTATTTGAAACTAGTCAGTCTTTGTCTTCTCGTCTTAGTCTTAGGTCCTTTCGTATATATACTGTATGGATGACTGAAAAATTTAAAAATAATGCGCCATGATTCCTTTTTGTGGTTTTCTTATATCTATCACAGAAAATTATCTTTAAAAAAGGAATTGACTTCTAACTTGTTGCTTTCCTTTAACTATAAAAGTCAATAAAAAATAGAATTCATTTTTTTTTACTTCACTTGATCATCAACTGCTGATTCTTCTTCTTTTGATATTAAACCAATTGCATAAGTTTTCTCCAAGTGTATTTTGTTAGGATTGAAGCATCAACAAGGCAATTATCCAAAATGTTGTTTTTTATTTCTTAAGCTTAAAACTTAAAGTCAAAAAAGCAAACGAAACTAAAAGTGTGTGGCAAAAGGAAATTACTCGTTTCCGTTCGCCAAACAGTTGAGCAAATCAACTCGACATGAGCAAAGGATACGCCACATCCTTGTTTGCTTCTTATTACAAGCGAAAGGAAAGAAAGTGAAATTAAAAATACTTAAGCCATTCGAATTGGCTCTGCATTTAGTTGAAGGGTTGCCAGCGTGTGTGTGTATGTGTGAGTGTGTGTGTGTGTGTGTGTGTGTGTGTGTGTGTGTGTGCATTTAATTAGTTCAAGTTGTGCTGTAATTACTTTTATTGCTGCCTATTGATTGCCTCTTGTACGATAAATTTAGATTGTCGTTTTTTGGTAAGTTGGCCAATGAGAACGAGAGAGAGTGAGAGAGAGTGAGAGAGAGAATGGGAAAAAGAAGTCACTTCAAGTGGATGAGTGGCAAACGGCAATGGCTTTAAGCACAAATTGAAAAGTGCTTAGCCAAGTGCTTACCATTGGCCTTAGGGTAATTTATAGCAGCTGCTCAGCTTTTTGGTAAGCTGTAAAAAAATGGCAATTTGAATTTATGGCCAAATAATGCACATTCTCAAGATATATAAATATTTGCATGTGGAAAACTGCCAACAACGAGGATTAAATAAAATTGTCGAAATCCAAATTAATAGAAAAATTCGAATATTGGCCATGCGACATGTTGTCGCTTAGTGAATTGCAATTCTTAATGTGTTCTTTCTTCTAACGAAATCATTCTTGGAGACACCATCATCTCTGGGTAATAAAATTTTTACAACTCTCTTGTCCAAAGTGGCAACTATAATTAATTCTTTTTACGACATCAACTTACAAATTCAAAATGTCCATCATTAAAATTGTTTAGTTTGGGGAAGACAAAGAACAACAACAATAATGTGAAAAACAATCAACTGGCAATCAAGCGGCAGTCAAGTGATAGATAATAAAGCCAAAGGAAAATTCAGTTTGCCAGCCAAAAATAAACAAGCAAATAAATTTGTGGGCTCTTTGGCAAAGTGTGAGCAGGCTAAAAGTAGCGTAAAGCGCAAGCAACGAATACAAAATACCCTGCATGAATTATTAATTTGTCCATATTTAATTTTTTATATATAAAAAGATTTTGATGGATTTTAATCAATGCAAATTTTCGTTCGAAACGAATTCAAATATTCCAGCAGCCAAAAAAGGTGTGACCAGCTTCCGCATGGAGAAGATAATCAATAAACAAAAGAATGTAAAAGTTTAAATTCAAATTCGAATTCAAATTATGCTTTTAACTCAATAACATAAAACAAAAAGCATTTTTGAAGAAACATTTATGAGAAGAGGTAAAAACCAAACATTTTCTTTTATAAAGGCCTTTCTAAACATTTTCTCTACACTCACAGTGCGTTTCTTTGTGTCAATTTTATTCAAATGATTTACTAGTTAAAAAAAAAAACATTGCAATGACCAATTTTTCGAGACAAAATAATAATCTAAATATATATTTCTATATATAATTGTGAGCACAGAGAGGCACGGCCCTAATTTAACTTAATTTGGTTTACAAATATGAAGGAAGCCAAATTGAGTCTGATATAACTATTTATTATTATTATATAGGGTATTAAATACGAGAAAAAAAAACGTAAATTATAAAATTAGAATTTCGTCGTTTGGCTTTTGGTGAATTTGTTGCGGGCCAGGCACGTGCGGGGTGGCCTATTGTACATGACCTAGGCAGAGGCAAAGGCGATGATAAAGGCGGAGACGAAGGTAAGTAGCAGCCAGAGAGCAGTAGTAGGCCGCTGCCAAAGGCCCTTGACCTTGTGCAATAGTGTGTTGAGTGTATGTATGTGTGTGCGTGTGTGTGTGTGTGCGTTTTGCTGTGCATGGGTGAGTGTGTATTTTGCCATTTTGTTTGATTGCTTTTGACTATATAGCCTGATGATACATACATAGAGATACATGTGCTTAGGCTCTTTAGATATATAAAAAATTAGCTGCTGAAAAGGAAAAAGTTTCATTTTTGTTATTTGGCCAAGCCAAGCAGAAAGTTATAATATATTGTGTAAATTTTTGGTTTGAGTTCTTCTCTTCCATTTTTAACAGCAACAAATTATGCAAATATGCCATAGAATATTTCACTTTTAACCGGTTGAAACTAGTTTGTAACTAGCCTGTAGCCAGCTTTTTCACCTTAAGGACACATTTCGACAATATAAAATTCCCAAACTGGGACAATTGTCAAATTAAATTATACACATACAAATGTAAATACATATGCAGAGATATATATATATAAGTATTTTGCTCCAATTTTCTTGGCAATTGATGGAATTGAATAAAGGGTTCTATTAATAATTCACAAACATTTAGTGGACACGCCTTCTTAGATAGATATATGAATATGGCTCATATATGTAAGCATGTCGATATATATTAAAAAAATATCAATTGGAAACACACTCAACACACACACCAAAGGAAATACACACACGCAAAATATCAAATATACATATATAAATATCGTAAAAACGTTTTGTCTGCGGCGCGGCAAATATTCAACTGACACTTGAGGAAAGCTTTTGGCCAGGTTCGGATCTCTTTTCGCCGATTCATTAACTTGAATATGAGTATGACGACACAAATTTATGAAAAATACAGAGCAGAGAACACGAAAATAATAAAAAAAAAAAAAAAAGAAAAACAACCAAACCAAACCACACCAAAATAAAAGGCAACAAAAAAAGCTCTTGGCTTTCACATTTGTCACTTGTTGCGCATACGCCGTGTGTTCGTTTTATTTTTATTTTTTTTTTTTTAACTTTATTTCATTGTATTATTTGTTTCAAAATTATTTCGTGCGCACAATGCCAGCAATTAAATTGAAATGAATGGAAATGAAAATGAAAATAGAAGTCAGGTCACGAGTATAATGAGTGTGCCAAAGGGCAATCCTGGCATTAAGGGCATGTTGGACTTGCTAATGATTATTTACCCAGCTCTAGCATACTTTTAGGTTCCTGACTTTGCATGCCAGTAGGGTATCCATAGGTCTGCTCATCATTGGCATTAGCCAACTTAGCTATAATTTTTGTGTACATAGGTCCTAAGCATAGTCGTAACGGTTAGCTAATACAAGGGGGTAAATGGAATTCCATTGACAACTTTAAAGGAGACGGCCAATATTTGGTAATTAACTTTGAAACCAGAATAAATGTTAAGCGGTATTCCCACAACTGTTTAGACGCTAATTCCGTAAAAGTCAAAGGACTAAGTTTTTTTTTTTTGCACATTATTAAATTTCAAGTTAGATGTGGATTGTCGTTCAAAAGCTAAAAAACTAAGTCAAACTGGCACTCTTTACCCTTATTTGCCTCAATTTTACAGTTTCTTCAATGAAATCTATTTCATTATATATAAATGTTTTCAATATATTTCAATTGCTCTCTCGTTACTTGAGTAGGGTTGCCTCTAATAATCGATAAGTGGCAATCGGTATCGTGTAACGGGTATCGATAATCAATATCTATACATTGGGGGTATTTCATTAGGGTTCTTATTCAGGTTTCTGATTGAATTTTTAGCAGCTAATAACAATAATTACTTCAAATATTATTTATATTCTGAAACGATTATGTGTATAAATCAGTTGATTCGTTTTATTGTCAGGCTTACTAAGATTGATGCTTTGTAATACAAACTTAAAATACTAAATAACATACTAAATAAATACTTAAAAATTTAGCCGTTTAAAAATTATATACAGGTAGCTAAACTTTACAAAAAAAAAAACACCAACTCTTTTGAAATAGCTTAGAAAAAATACAGCAGATCAAGAGTTTTTGTAATTTTTAACTAATTGTTGTTTTACCTATTGTTTATTCACAACGCTAATTCAAATAAACACTTTAAATTAAATTGGAAATAATTGTAAAGCGCCAAACTGGCTTAAAGATTTAAAATCACTTCTAATGGACATTTTAAAACGGAAAACGAGTTGGGGACTCATTATGGACCAATATTTTATGTATAAATCTCGTACTTAATGCTTTAAACGTTTGACTGGGACTATCCTTTCGGTTTAGCCATTTCTTCGGCAAGTCGAACCTTGAAATAGTAAAATTCTTTTTCCCCTCAAAGGGCAACTGATTTCACTATCTAAAATGTATCTATAATTCCGCCAGCTTATATTGATTTAATTATAAATACCTCAAGTTAACTCTGACTATTTCAATTAATAGAGACATAAGAAGACTATCAAAACAAATAATTCCACATGTTTGCTGTCAAAAGAAAAAACACTTTACGAGATAAATTTCCCCCATCGACCGCCCCCATTGTTACGCCCCTGCTCGTGTCCCTTGTTATTTGTTGTTATTTACTGCGTGTTTTCCGTTCGCTTTTTATTGATTATGTTCTGTCTCTTTTTTTGTGTTATTTCGCTGTTCGCCTCATCCACTGACAGAAGTTCGACTTTTCTTTATTGCTTTCTTTTTTTTTTTTTTGGTGTTTCCTCTTTGGTCTGGATGTTATTCGCCTTTTAGCAGCTGCCTCTGACTAATTGCTGGCCATAAAACCCAGCAAAAAAAAAAGGTCAAAGCCCAAGAAGAAAGAACTGAAAAAATTATAAATAATTTACCTAATTATGACGACAATTACAAATGCGGTTAGGCTATGCAGACCGCATAGAAAAACGTATGAAAACAATGACGAACATTTAACAAAATAAATTTAATTAAATATGTCAACGACCTTCAAACAAAAAGGAAATCGAGAAACAAGTTGAATATAGATTTATGAAAATGGATTTTTTTTCCACATTTTTACTTCATTTGTCTGACACTCATTCTCTCTGGCTAGTGAATAATTTATTAAGGATTTTGTTATGCAGTTGGCCAAAGCCTCAACTCAGGCTCAACTGCCTAGAGACAACAACCTGATGTGATTTACATCTGTCTAAGCTGCAGGCAACATCTAGTCCGAATCCCTGCTCCTACTTCCTGCCTACCCCGTCTGTGCAATGAATCAGAGAAAAAGAGAGAGAGAGAGAGAGAGAGAGAGAGAGGGGGGGAGCTTTAGTCCTGTTATATCTGCTTTGTTGCTTTCCAGAGTATAACAAATCACCGGTGCACCAGTATTAAAACACAAACTGCATTTTTATTTGCCACACAAAAAACTTTTTGCACGCGCTGACATGCGGCAAAAAATAACAAGAAAGCAAAAACCCCAAACACGCAACATCAGTCTGAACTTTATCCTGTTGGTTAAATTTGCTTAAATACTCTTTAAACCCCAAAAACAAACGAAACTACACTCTTGCCAATGTCTCGGCGTTGAAATGTCTCCTAAGTGTTGGCCATCAATTATTTGAGAAATGTATTCAAAGGCTGTCATAAAAGCAGTCTCAAAAGTTGAAAAGAGTTCATTTAAAATGTAACTTTTCATTTGGTAGAGAAACTTTTCCACGAGCCATTTGGGGAAAAGAAGCGATAAAATTGTCTCCCATGGGAGAGATTTGATCAATGTCTATCGAAATAGAGTTTCGTTTCAGTATTTTATCGCATAAAATTTAAGTGAAATCTATCAAATAAAAAGTAGACACAAAATACTTTTAAATCACATTTAAATATTACATGAAATGGGAGATGGAATTTGTTTCTTTTTCTTTCTTTGATAAAATGTCAGTCAGCAATATAAAATTTAGAGTATTTTTCCATTGGGTCATTTTCTTTACACGTCTTTCGCCTCTCTGGCTTGACAAGTCGTCAAAGGTTGCCACTTTGTTACTGTCGATCAACCATTCTGCCAGAGGTCTGGCCTTTTCGACGTTGCCCCATCATCGTCACACATATTGAAAAAGTAGGGAAAATCTTCAGTAACTAATTATAAACTAGGGAAATTATATTCAAATTTGGCAAAAGGTTTAAGGTCCAACCGACCTTCAAAATCTATTTTAAACAAGAAAATAAACGGCCAAACATTGATTAATATATTTGAGGAAAAAGCAGAATAATTAAGTTAGTATCTAACTTCAACTAAGCCTTCTAGCCTTAATCTTTCACATCTTAAAGTGTTTTTTTTTTTCTTTTCAAGGTCAAGAGCTCTTAATATTTATGCTTCCTAACTTAATGGGAAACATTTTGCAGTGTTTGTTTTGTTACCAATTTAACTAAACAGTTGGTATACCTCGATTAGAGGGCCTAACTAACTGCTGTCCTGGCAACCCATAAACAATTTGGTTAAGTGCCACCCCCTTCTCCCTTCGTTCTTCTGGCATTGCATTTACAACTGCAATAATGATCTAAATGAAATTCTTTGCTTCATAAATATAAATGAATTAGTTTTCATGGCCTCAGAGAGCAGCTAAAGTGCCAGAAAGTGTCGCATTTTTAGTTGTCGTTGTCGTTGTTGGCTTTTAACTTGTTCATAATAATGACAACGAGCTGCTGCTACAGCTACTGCTTAACTTAACGTGTGCATAAATTTGCCATACTCTTAGCCATTACTTTTATTTTATCCCTTTCGCATTTGCCTCGTCTTCTCTTTTTTTTTTTTTTTTTGTTTGCGTTTAAGCAGGTCATAACTTTTAGTTGAGCCGAGAGTAAAGTTGGTGCTTGGCACTTGATGATATAGCTTTCGATCTAATATATATGTACATACACACTTAAGTCTTTAGGTTGAGAGCCCAAAGTAAGTTAAGTTATTGACGTGACGTTGCAATTAAGATAGAGCAAGTCGAATTGCACCTGCCTGAATGCATTCAATGTCATATCAGAGAGGAACAAACTCTTTTCTCTACTGAATTGTGTGTGATAAGCAACTGTCGCTGGTGATATATGATTGGCATTTGGTTGTGGCCATGGGCAGAGCCAGAGAGGCAGACCTATGTCACCCTTGACTTATGTTAGATTAGTTGGCCGCCATTCTCAATACCTTCTCAATATGCGTGTGTGTGTGTGTGTGTGTGTGTGTCACAATGTAAATCTGTTTTTGACAGTGTATACACTCTCTCTCTTTATATTTTTACCATTACAACACACAAATCACACTCGGCAAACACCCAGAGAGAAGGCAACATAAATTACAACATCAGACATTTCCGCACATAAAATTGAAGAAAAAAAAAAAAAAACCAAATGTTGTGCAAATTACGTGTAAATACCACGGAGACAATGGGGGGCAGGCGGGGAGTGATAGTGTAGCGCATGAGAAAATATGCCAAACGGAAAATGAAAAGTGGTAAAAGAGAGAAAACCGGATGCCACTAGAAGCAGTTTATATGATAAATAAAGTTGTTCATAAAAAACAGCGTAACAAAAAAGGAAACTGAATCTATTTTCTCTTTAGGCATCTGTAATTATTCTGCTTTAGTCAACTTCTAGGCAACTTCTTTGTATTTGCTTAGAATGGCATTAGCAAAATGCTGATTCCAATTCATAAATAACACTTGGCCATTGTCCATATGCTGACACTTAAGTATTTGGGCCATAACCTTTCATCAGGCCAAACCAAGAGCCAAACGCATACAAATTGGCCCCAAAAGAGGCGGCAAGGCAAATGTGCAAGCCAAAGAATTTGTGCAATTTGTTACAATTGTTTGGTTTTAGTCTTTGGTCTTTAGGCATTGAAATCGTTATTTATTGCAACATCAAGAAAGAAATTCAAATACTAAAAGACTGACTAAGCCAAATCTAAAAAGAAAGTAACTACTAAAATATTACTCATACGACAGGTTGCCAAAAATAATCTCTAAAAATGTTTAGAAGACCCTTTTAAACTTTAATCATAATCAAAATGGTTCGAATGGATCAACTACTAAATATT
Organism: Drosophila nebulosa; assembly: GCA_024703675.1. Taxonomy (NCBI): domain Eukaryota; kingdom Metazoa; phylum Arthropoda; class Insecta; order Diptera; family Drosophilidae; genus Drosophila; species Drosophila nebulosa. The sequence goes on along the minus strand of CM045725.1, from coordinate 4,602,901 downwards.
ACTCATACGACAGGTTGCCAAAAATAATTTCTAAAAATGTTTAGAAGACCCTTTTAAACTTTAATCATAATCAAAATGGTTCGAATGGATCAACTACTAAAATGTTACTCATACGACAAGTTGCCAAAAACAGACCCTTTTAAACTTTGATCATAATCAAAATAGTTCAAATGGATCAACTACTATAATATTACTCATACGACAAGTTGCCAAAAATAATCTCTAAAAATGAAGAAGACTCTTTTAAACTTTAATCATAAACAAAATGGTTCGAATGGATCAACTACTAAAATATTACTCATACGACAAGTTGCCAAAAATAATCTCTAAAAATGAAGAAGACCCTTTTAAACTTTAATCATAATCGAAATGGTTCGAATGGATCAACTACCAAAATATTACTCATACGACATGGATCAATTACTAAAATATTACTCATACGACAAGTTGCCAAAAATAATCTCTAAAAATGTTTAGAAGACTCTTTTAAACTATAATCAAAAACAAAATGGTTCGAACGGATCAATGGCCGAAACGAAAGACCTTAATATTCTAATACAAGCGAGTCATTATGAACAGAAACCCCTAACAAGTTTCAATTCATGACTCTGTATTTATTTTTATGACTTAAATAAATATCTTTTCGTATGATTTATTTTATTCTCAAACTTTGTAGCCTTTTTATAAATGGCAACTATATGTGATAGTAGTTCTATCCGGGTAATAAAAAGCTTATATACCAAATCTCGTGTCAATATCTCCAAAACTGACAGCGTAAGAGTTTTCCGAACAGACATACAGACAGGCAAACGGATTCGGCTTCTCCTCTCTCATCTTCTCCTCTCTCGTCTTCTCCTTCTCCACGTTACAAACATCTAAACTGGAGGTGAAAAACTATCGATAGTAGAAACAGTCGATAATCCCAATGGCATTTAAAACGTAGCTTGCTTTAATATCAGATCAAAAAACACCTGTAAATGCAAAAAGTCTATTCAACTAAAGCCTTAAAATATTCCTTATTTTTGTACCTTTTAACATTATTGAGGAAACAATTAAAACAATTTCTCAATTCGACTTCCTATTGTCATATAAAAGTATTGTTTTTTATTGTGGTATCGAACAACAAACTTTTTTATTGTTATTGGGACTATCAATTGTTTTTCACCTCTTATCTACACAATAAATTTTCTCTGACCCAAACTAATTTTCTGGCTTTAATATTCCAATGCAATATGGAAACTTTTAGCTTATTCTTTTGTTTCCCAGAGAGAAGAATGGATTTGGAATGGAATGGACTGATCTGTTGGAACGCGATCAAAAGTCTTGTCAAGTTTCCCTTCAAAACTCTTAAGACATGTGAAAAAACGTGAAGTTTCATTTTGAAGATATGTAAAAGAATATTGTTTCACTCTATTTTGAAATTGTTTCATTTCAAGTGTAAAGTTCTCAAGTCAATTACCAACTTAGCAAGCTCAATAGCTAGATTCATAAATGGTTATTTTTGTTTGTCATTTCAATCAGTTATTTCCATTAATTTGTTTGGCTATCTAATCACTTTACTTTGCCCATAAACTTACTCATATAATCACATTGAAGCGTCTCTGGTGGCTTCTCGTGCTTCATGTGCTTCATCCAATGCAGTAAAGTGGATAATTTACTCCGCCGATTGGGATCAGTGCGTTCCGAATTTAAGATATTGGTTTCAAAATCAAAATTTATATCAAATTTAGCCATTTCGAAAGCCTTCTGCACGGCACTGCGATACATTTTTAACGTTGCTCAACTGGGACACACTCCACACTCAACTGCGCGGCGAATGTTATGAGTTCCAAGTTCCAATTCGAGGCAGCATTAGTTTGGCGGGGTTATTATGATTTTTGATAACTAAAGTTAGTGTGCCTTTTTTTCCACCTCGTGTCTGTCGTAAATTTTGCAATATCATTTTGACCAAAGCTTTTGTCAACGATGTTCCATCGTGTCAATCATTTTGGACAGTTTTCGTTTTCAATTACTCATGCGAAACCAAAAAGAAGAAGAAGAATAAAAAATAAACGTAAAAACTAAAGAACACAAAAAATCCCCACTAATTTTTACTGTCATTATTCAAAAAATCAACAACAACAACAACAACAAGATAATTGAACAAAAGAAAAAAGATTTATGATGTCGAACAAAGGGAACTTTGATTGGATGTTCAAAAAAGGCCCAATTCACGAGGGTCACTTTGTACATTTAGTTATTGGAATGACTCTCGTTGAAAAGTTATGTCAAATGATTGAAAATCCTTTAACATATGTCATAATTTATGGCCAAATGCCCAAAAATATCCTTGACCGGTTGGTCAACCGCTAATTATGAGCATTATTTATGTGCTCATCAAATTGACTAACAATTTCTGTTGTGATAGGGAACAAAAAACACACAAAACATCTAACCACTCACGGGTGGGGCCATTAGAGTAGAGGAAGTCCTTTCGAAATGCATATTCAATGCAATTGGCAATAGGAAGCAAGGAAATTTGATTTTGGTTTCGTTTGCCACAAAAAATTATTATCGTTTCTAATGGGACATCGTAAATACAAGTTGCTAATGGCTGGCAATTAGTTTCTGGAGTTTGGTTTTTGGTATTTCATTCAAAAGTCATATTTTCCCCATTAACCCTTTGCGCCTTCTCTCTCTTTGTCAGCACTCGAAAGCGACAATTTTTCATTCTAACAGCCAAGCATAAATCTCGAATATATGCTGGGAATGAAGGTCTCTCTCTCTCTCACTCACTCTCTCACTCTCTCTCTCTCTCTCATCATTTCTCTTTATCTCACGCAATTTTTGTCATGGAATGGAAATACTTTATCATATTCATCCCAAAAGTATGCAACTGAATTTCAACTGTGAAAAGTTGAAGCCAAACGGAATTTCATTTACGTGACTTTCAATTAAATGCAACTACAACAACTAACAAGAGAGAGAGAGTGTAGTTGTGTGTGTGTAGGGGGCATAACGAGCAAAAAGTTGTCCCTATTTTCCTTTCCTGCAGTACGAGAAAAAGATACTTTTCTTTGGCATTCTTTTTATTTGCACATTTCTTCGTTTTTTTTTTCCAGTTGGAGGTTGTAAAAAATACAAATACCACCAACTGCGGATAAGCATATAAAGGCTGGCACTGGTAGGCGTGGCATGTCTATAAATTTCACGTGTGTGGGTGTGTGTTTGGTAGCTCCTACAACATCTCCTTGGACGCCACATACTCGTAAATGCAGACATTTCGCGGCAATGTGGCCAAAAAGCGCAAGTTTTCTTAGGTCAGTAGTCGAATTTTTGATTACCCTAGAAAAATTATAAGAAAGCCCTCAAGTTGCGGTACTTCTTTGGCCCTTTTGTTGTAGGGTATAAAAGGGGTTTTATTGTGGCAGGCAGGTGCAAGGATAAGTGGCAAGAGTGGGCGGAAAAAGGCATCATACTATATGCATTAAATATTTTTATTGTTAGATTCTCAGACATACATATATATTTATATGATATTCAACATTTTCTTTTATGGCATTTTCATTTTGCTTGGCTTGAATAAATCAGGCAATGAAAAATGTTATGGGGCTAAAGTGAATAATTGGTCTGGGCAAAGGCAGCTTATGGCAAATAAATAAAAACTCTTTCTCAACCATTTTCTACTTTCCATTCTCTCTCTCTCTCTCTCTCTCTCTCTCTCTCTCTCTCTCTCTCTTTTTGAAGTTGAGTCAGTTTTGTTATAATCCCCAGATTAGCTTTTGTCTCTCAAATGGCTTAGATGCAATGCAGTCAGTGGCATTTTGTGGCATTATTTTAAACTTTAACCCCATCTGGCAGCTGTTTGGCTTAGACCTGAAAACCTCTTTTGGTTTTGTGCCTTTTCCTTCTGTTTTTCTGTTGACCTTAGACTTACTTCTTAAAAAAACTTTCTTCATGACCTTTTTTCGCTGTCAATTGACTGTCACTTGCAATCGTTTTTCCATTTCTACTTATATAGCTGGCAGCAGATCAAATCAATTAGATGACCTCCGATAGAAGTGACCAAGGCTAAATTTTTTCTCCATTCCAACCTAAATGAAAAATTTAATTGTTACCTGCAACTTCAAATTGCCATGTCCATATCCGTGTCGGTGTCGGTGTCGGTGTCCGCAGTGCCCATAAATTGTGATAAATGAAGTGATGGTAGCCATGTCGCCAGCTACTTATCAATGTTGCTATTGGACCTGCTACTGACCAGCAACAAGAGCAACAAACATGTTTGGCAAGCATCCAGAAGAAGGGCGAGAATTTATACCCAAACTGAGATGAACGCTTGCGCTTTATACACTTTAAGGATGAAAAGGATAAATGGAATACCAACTTAATGCTTTCAAATTGATGTCAATGTACATACAATTCACGTATCAAAACACAAATCTCCCCTACAGAAATGTTTCGAAAAGTCTTCTCTCATATCTCAAGTTAATCTCAATTACCATTTTTATGACCAGATAGTCAGCAAAATATCTAAAATTGCTTGAAGACTTAGGGTCACTTCTAAATTTCATTCAGACTTTTAGTTTTTAGGGATATTTACCCCCTTAAGTATGCCATAGATATTTGAAAAGTTGTTGTCTCTTTGTTTTTGATCACATTTTTGCAAATTTTAACACGTTCTCAATAACTCGTGAGCCCTTCTTTCAGGTACAGAAGATTCCAAAAGTCCTATAAACTTTTTGGGAATAAAATTTTTAGACTATTTCTTGCAGTCTTAAGGGGTAAGTTGCTCTCAATTAGTTTCAGTTAAGAATTCAATGTCACAGACACAAATTCTATTCTTCTGACCAAAACTTCTTTAGCTACATTAAACAAATAATTGCTTTGAAATCAAGGCAAAAAGGTCTGAGAACCAAACTTCAAGAAGCAAAAATTTTGTGTCCCGAATGACCTAAGTAACTCAAACAATTTTTAAAAGTTATTCCAAGCTGAGTCTAAGTTAAGGCAACTTGATTTGTTTTGTTTACATTTTGCATTGATTTCTTCCCTTTCTCGGAGTAGATTTGTAGCCAAAAAAGAGTATCTCAATTGTGTCTATGGAGCATTTGAGACATTCTTGCCTGCCGATTGTTGTTGGTGTTTCAATTTGGTATTTGTTTTGTGCCAGCCTTATTTCGTATTGTTATGTGGCATATTCCAATTTTCATTCTTTCATTTTTTTTAACCCTCTTTTTTTTTTGTTGGCGTTTCTCTCTCATGCATATGCAACAGACTCAGGCAAAACGCTGCATAAATCATACGCAGCGTTGCATGTTGTGTTGAAAGTTTTCTGTTTGTGTTGCCTACTTTTAGGTGCGGAAGAGAATATCTTATTTGTGTGTGCGTGTGTGTGTGTGTGTAGGGCTTTTCATCCCTTAGCGCTTCCTTGTTTGATTGTTGACATTTTCCCTTTTGGTAATGGGGGGGGGGGGGTAAATATTAATTAACCAGAAAGACGACTTAAGCATGGAATCGCTATTAAATTTTCTCAATTTCATTTTAGTGGGTCAAAATATATGGCCATGTGGCCAAGTCGAGTCGATTGGTGACTGGTGGGTCATATTAGGCTACAGATTACCCGTTTTGTGGGTCACTTTAAGCATAATTATAATTAAGAACAAGTAGATGCCAGGGAAGCTGCCAAAAGGGGAATAGGAGAGGTGAAAGGGGAGAAACTGCGGCGGTTGCTGCTTGTTTTTAATGGCGTTAAAGTTCATAAATTTTATATTAAGTCGCAATGCTGTAGCAATGATTGTTTTCGTTTTTTTTTTTTTTTTGTAGCTAATTATGAGGGTTGCATAAACTAATGAAGAAAAATCTGTTTCTTTTTATTTAAAATTTGCTATGTCTTGGCAATTTCTTTCTATCTGATAACTAACATTTCCAATCAGGGCTGACAAATTGCCAATCGATTTTGATTTTTGGCAATCGCCTTCCTCTTTCTCTCTCTATCTCTCTTTGTATCGTTTGTATTTCTTGCGTTTATGCCCAAAAGTTGTTGTTTTCATTTGTAGTTTTTTGATTCCGTTTTGTTTTGTTGATTGAATCGAAGACAATGAAATGGCAATCAAAGTCACGTGTTGGCATCGTCAGCTGCAGAACTAGTTAGCATGCTAGATTGCTGAAATATTGGTCTAGAACAAAACATCAACAAAGCAGCAAAAAAAAAAAAAAAACAGACAAGTTTGAACAAATCGAATTTTAATATACTCTTTAAAAAATGTATGATGGTTCAATCTATATATATAATGCAATGCAAATGGAAATCGAAATTATAAATTTTGTAGCTTAATAACAAATAACAATCTAACATTAAAAAATACCAACTGGAATAGCTTTTAGTGTTAACTAAAAGGTAAAGTAGTGTTTAATAAGGTAACAAAAAGCTAGTATTAAGGCGCATACAAGAAACGGTCACACTGTAAATGGCAAGCAAAAAATCATAATGGCAGTTAAGAGTGGTTGCAAACTAAATTACTTAGTTAATAAATTCATTCGTATCAATTTTATTTGTCCTTAGTATGTAGATCTTAAATAGATCGATATAAGAAAAAATATTTTTTTTCCAAAAAGTAAAAAGTAAGTAAAAAAAGAATAGACTGAATTTTAAATTCTATATAAAAGGCAACTAACCAAATTTAGTTGATGTGTTCCCCTAAAAACCCGCTATGGATATTATTCGTAACTTAATTTTAGCCTGTCCTGTGCCTTCATATTAAAAAAAATATATGCTTAAAATATTTGGCTCAAAGGGCAAAGCTATTGAAATATATTACGCTAGGCAAAAGGGATGGAGAGGGGATCCTATTAAACTTAACGGCAAGTTTCGTAGGTGAAACATCTTTACAAACGTTCTGAATCACTGATGTCATTTCAGCTTTTTTTACGTCAAATCTGGCCATCTTGGAAATGCGATTGCTGGATAAATTTGAGAATAGCGGGCAGCGGGAATTCTAGCCTTTTTGGCAAATTCAATTTTTTTTTTTTAAATTCTACTTTTTCTAGGTTGCATTGTTTTTTAATACGTACGAAATTTTCCAATTTCCAATACACATTTGGACTAATGTACAGAAGGACTTTACGTCGGGTTACATAAAATTGCATTACATAATACTTGAACAGTTTTTATCTGATGATTTCCTATTAAATAAATAAGCTTTTGTTAAAAATTTATATAAAGACACAATTTACTTTACTTTGAAAGGTTTCTTGCCTTCAGCAACCAAATATTTAGGAAAATAAACTAAAATTTAAAAATTTTAAGTATTAATTATGTTGTTCCCGCCCTTGGGCCAACCCAGAAACAGATTAGTTAAACTTTATGAAATGCTTTGAGTTCTTCCCCAAAGAGATTTCTTTCTAAAGAATCCTTTATCCTTTGTGTGAGCTTCAAATGCAAGCTATATGGGTAAATTATTTCATTATAAATCTATTGTAACGGATATAAGATCACTGCTAAGGGCATTCGAACATGAAATATGTCAAGGCACAAATTTTAAAAATATTATTTTGATTGCCAGCCACAAATGCAGCAGCAGATATACATAAGGGCCTAACAGATCGAATGGGTGGAGGGAGGAGGGTCACAGGTGCAGCCAACGAACAATAAAAACAATTAGATGCCAAGAAATATTTTAAGTATATAGCATATTTCCAAGCCAATTAAGCTCTTCACAGGGTGCCCCGTGTTGGGGGTTTTGACTTACCTTTGCTGTTCGGTCCATTGGCCGTCTGCAGCGAGGACATGGGTATGGCCAGGCAATTGCGCCCAGACGGCGCTGGCACTGGCAGTGGCAGATCCTGTGGCGGCTCGGAGCGTGGGCAAGGTGAATAGGCAATCTTGCCACGACCGGGTATCGGACTAACACGAGCATGTCGACCACCTCCGGCACCTCCGCCAGCGCCGCTGCTAGCAAAGGCCCCGCCGCTGCCGCCGCCACGTTCGCTCATGTCGATTGTCGATTGAGGCGCTCAGAGTAAATGCATTTTGCATGGCATCATCCTTGTGGCCCGGCTCATGCTAGAAAGGGATATGGCTGGCAGTATGGAGCATCTCTGGCCTGTCTATCTGGCTTCTTCCGGTCACTTTATGCTAATGCAAAATTATCCAAATATGTGTCTCTTTTCGCCTCCTTCTCTCTCTCTCTCTCTCTCTCTCTCGGTTTAAGTGGTAGGTAGAAAAGTATCTTTTATTGCTTTTTAGGAGGGACCCTTGAACTTTTGCTGAATCCGATGAATCCGACCCAGAGATAATGCAATGAGTGCACCACTTCAATTTATTGTTGCCTGACCGTGAGCGAGGTTACAGGGAAGCCCCCAAAAACCATGCGTGCGTGTGTGTGTGTGTGTGTGTGTGGCAAGGCAAGGACATTCCGAAACGGCTTCACGAGTATCCTAACTGCACTTTACTTTACTAAGGCGAGAGCAACAACAACAACAACATCAACTTCATCATCATCATCAGCCAAAATAATAAAAACAACAACAACAACACAATTACAGCAGCAGCAGCGGCAACTGCACCGTTCGATGTCCCGTTAGCAACTGAGACGACACAAAGTGGCACGAGCATAATAAACAGCCAGCAAGAGCACAGGGGTAGAGCGAGAGGGTGAGAGAGGGGATAACAGTTTCTCCTCTCGTTGCGGCCAAAAATAACACGATGCCAACATGAACCGAGCCCGAGACCCATTCAAAATCAAAGCAAAACAAACAAAAGAATAGAACATAACAGAACACACAAAAAGTGGCAACCCAGAACGCGGCATACTGCAGCTTGCCGCCCGCCAACCCAGTTCCCTTTAAGCATCCTCCCCCCCCCCCCCCACTGCATCCAGCCAGAGAGAGATGGCGAGACAAACGGAGCTAGAGCTTTTGGCGGCAAGAGACTTTCTAGCGTAAAGCTAACGCAAAATGGCAAAAGCTTAATTCATTCACAAAAAACAAATGACGTAACATAATAGTTGATTCTTACGTAGAACCATGGGCGCTCTTAGAGACTTCGTGGCCAAAGGGGATACACACTTTGGGAGCGTTCTATTACCCCTAAAAAACAAGAGAGTTATTTAAAGCTCTTTAGTGGACCGATTAGACACAGATCACAGATCGACGGAATAGGCTATATCAACTCGTCACATCACGCAGATTAAAAATCGATTGTGTTTTATTTTAAACAAGATATTCAAGTTAAGGGTTTATATATTAAAAAATTTATATCAAACCTTTGGGTTTAAAATCTCCAAAGCAGGTTGCCTTTAAAGCTTATTTAAGAACCATCAAATATAGACATAGCTCCCGCCTTAGAAAGAATATCCGCACGCGAAGGGAAAACCATAATGCAGCCCTCTTTTAGACCGGATTCAATCGAATATGCATTAAGTTTTTGATAAATTCATTAATTGTACATGAATTTAGAGCATTTTTAATGCGACTTAACTTTTGCGAACTCTTAGCAATAAGTTTCGTAAGTACTATAACTCCGAAAACTAAACTCAACAAAGGATTCTTTACCCTTAAGGCCATAAAATATTAAAGAACCCAACTTGAACTGTGTTAAAGTTGTAAGTAGCGCGTTTTCAGTGCCTAATATTAATGGCTCTCTCACTCACTCGGCATTTGGGGTGAAGTTTGCTGTGGGCTTTAGTATTTTACTAATAATTATTGTTAAAGTGGGCCGATCCGTCTGGTTTAAACAAATGTTGTGCTTGCAGTCATAAGAAACTTTTCTTACAAGCTTCGGCTAAAGTAACTTAAAAACTGCAAACTAGGTTCGACTTGGAACAGACAGAGTGCCAAAACTATTCAATATTTTTGCATTGATCATAAATCTACCTTTTCTCATGGATAATGACGAAGGCTTAAGACAAAAGCTTTTGATCCTTGAGCTTTTAAGCTAAGCAAAACACACGATTTATGATAATATTGATGCCAGTTTGACAGGACATTGTAGGGACTCGCTGTAACGGTTTCTTCTTAAAGTTAAAGGTCCTGAAGCTTTCCCCAAGGGCAAGCTTTTGCCTACATGCCCCAAGATGGCGCCACACACAAAAGAAAATTGCCAACCAAATCGAATTTATTTATTTATTCTGTTCTTTTGTCTTTATTATTGGGTTTTCCATTTGCCTGTTTAAGTAGAATAGAATTTTGTATTATGAAAATTTGGTATTTGTTTTCATATTATTTTGCAATATTTTCCGCGATTCGAGATCCAATCATCAGCTAGAACATTTGATTTTTGTCAAACTTTCTCTGATTTATTTGGTTTAGATATTATTCCACCATTTGAAAAACTTTTGTCTGTATTTTAGTAAATAGAAAATGAAATTTTGTGTTTCTGATTCTGGTTTAGACTTGTCGTTTACAGCGCTTAATTGGTAGAAATTACAATTAAAGTTACAGTTTTTTGTTCGGAAAATTTACGAAAATTTGATTACTAATTGTTAGAGTGTGTGTGTGTGTGTGTGGATCTAAGTGTTAGTTAGTAAAGCTTTAATTGTGTCCTTTAACATACATACATATACATATTATATGCACTTAAAATTAGACATTGAATCAAGAATTGAAGAATTCATCTTCTTAGTTGTTGGGAAAATTGTTGATGTTGTTGTTTTTACTGTAGCTGTTTAAAGGAAAACGGTTAAACGGTCCAGGAAAATTTCATTTATTTTATTGTTTTTGTATTTAGTAAAAACCCAGAAATTACCATATGACTGCATGTGTGTGTGTGTGTGTGTGTGTATGGGTGTGTTTGAGTATTGTTGTAAGCTGACTTATGGAATTTGTTGCCTACTTTTAGGCTTTCGCATGAATCTAACTTTTAACTCATTTTTTACATATTTACAAATGGCAATCAAATTTGAATCTTTGCTCCAACTAAATAAAACCAAATATTATGTGTGTTTTCTTTTGTCTAAATCTATATATATATATATGTATTATACTTTTCTTAGTTTTTCTTTTCATACTCTCAAGGCCTACAATTGCTTATCCATTTCATTTCTTTCTTTTTTTTTTATTTGCACATTTAGACAAGCTGAGAAAAACCGAAAAATCGAACTCACAATTGATATTATATTTAACAAACATTTATGCATATTTCATACGGAATTGGGTTAATGCTGTAGACATTCATATATATATATATATCTATATATATATGTATATATAATTGTGCAATTACACGACAAATATTTCCATCAACTTCTTGGACAAGATTTAGAATGGAAATTTCTTGCCCTGGGCCAATTAGTTTCGGTTTAATTTGTTTATATTATAAAGGTACATTTGGTTAATTTGGTAGGTAAATAAGTATGTAGGCGTGTCTGCTTGGTGCGTGGTAGGGAAGGAGGGGGCGGGGGGATGAGTTGGGTTTTGTGTATAATATATTCTTTAAAAATATTATTACAAGTAGCAGCTACTTTTAGTTATTGCTGAAATCGTTTTATAGGTGGCTGATTAGGCATATTAAATTCATATGAGATTATATCGAATTGTTCACAATTCCAATTCGTATGAAAATCCTTTATGGGAACTACGAATCAGTTTTGCGAACAATTAACTTTCGACTAGAAGAGTAGAGACAGACAGAGAGGGAGAGAGATCTGCTGAGTAAGAGTAAGTTTCCAACATCCTGGACATCCTTCCGTTCCTTGATGAATGGTTGTCTTCTTCTTGAGGGCTTTGGGGCTTAACTTAATTACTTGACTTTGGAGCTCATCATCGTCCAACAGCAACTTTGGGTATCAATTCAAATCAGTTTGTTTTTTTTTTCTATGTGTTCTGTGAAAACCAATAAAACAAATTGCTTTAGCCAATTCAAATCAAAAGATATTGTCTACAAAATTCACTGATCACCGTCAAAAAAGAAAACAATTTTTTTGGTTGGTTTCGTTTTGTTTCGAGGTTTTTAAAATGTTTGTGTATTTTTTTTTTCATTAAAGAAATTTCTGCATGTTCTTGTTATTGTTTCTTGTTTTGCTTTCTCTGTTGTTGTTGTTGTTGTTTGCAAATTTTACAATATTCGTTAGATATATTTATTGTTATATATAGATATAGATGTGTATATATATATATAGATATAGGGCTTAAGTTGTTATAGTTGTTGCCTATGCTTTGAAATATTGTAAGTTGCTTAAACAAATTTTTGGTTTTTGCAAATGAAAATTCAACAATTTTTTGTTTGCTCTCTTTTTTTTTATTTAGCGAGCTTTCCTTTCTTTCATTTGCGTTACAATTTTTTTTTTTGTGGCTTAGCCCATCTGATCCTGGCTAGCCATTTGTTTAAATCTTGTTTTTGTCGAAGCTTACAGAAGATTTGATTGATCTTTTTTTTTTTTGGAAAAATTCGTGTGTGGTTGTTGTAGTTGTTGTTGTTTTTTGTTAAGTTAAATTTAATTTAAGAATTTGCTTGCTTTATTTTGTTAGAGAGACCCTTTGTTTTTGTGGATTTGTTAAAATTTGCACAAATTTTGCTACAAAATCGTTTATTTTTTTTTGCCTTTTTTCTTGTTATTTAATTTGTTAAAAAAAGTTATAGAAAAGTTCATTTTTTTTTGTTTTTATTTTTAGCGCATGGTGTTTTTTTTTATTAATTTTTTGTTTTGTTATTGTTGCTGCCTGCGCCTTGAAAAAGACCGCCTCAAAAGGGATGGGGGGGGGGGGGGGTAGGGGTATAATGTGGGAGAGAGCAGTCGTGTCCAAAGTCAAGCAAACAAAAATAATTCTGACTTAATGTATAAGTAACACGCAGTACTTCGTGTGTGTGTGTGTGTGTGTTTGTGTTATTTTTGTTTAAATATATACTCACAGTTGATTTATGCAGTAGTTAATAGTAGTAGTTGTTGTTGTTGTTGTAGTTGTAGTAGTAGAGGAGGTGAAACAGAGTTAGATCGAGTGAAACAAAGAGAGAGAGAGAGAGTGCTTGGTTTGATGATGATGATAATGATGTTGATGAGATGGTTATCGGGTGATGATAAAGAAATGGTGCTAGGAGTAGAGAGGAAATAGTATCAGAAGACATCAAGACAATCGGTTAGAAGAGAGCAACATTTAGCCTGGAGAGAAGATGGAAGGGCATACAATTGTTGTTGTTGTTTCTGTTTCGTTTTTGTTTTTCGTTTCTTTCTTTAATAAAGCAAACAAATTTTCGATATAAAATTAAATTTCAAAACCAACAAGTTTTAAGTTTCTTTTGATTTCAGTTTGGTTTAGAGACATAGAACAAAAAACCAAAGCCTACTTATAAGGGCAGACGACCTACTATTGGAGAAACTGTGTGGGTGGCTGTGTGTTGGTTATAGAGGAAGCTTTTGTGTGCCTGTGTGTTGGTAAGATCGGCTAGAACTAGCCCTAACTCAACTGTTATCCCTTCTCTTAACTTTTTCTATCATTATTTCTCACTTAAATAATAAATTGCTCTCGCTGCTTGCCTAAAAAGTTGTTTAAGAAGCTTGTGTAAGATTGTGTGAGTCGGGGCGGGTGTGTGTGTGTGTTTGTAGGCGTGTGCCTGTCACTTAAACTTATACATGCTCGCGTTTTAAGTTTTATCTTCTTCTTTGCCTAAATTGGTTGACATTTTGTTTAGTTTACTTTGTTTTTGCTAAAACGTTTTCATATATATGTATAATTTATTTATAAACATATATGTATATGTGTTGTATATATATATATAGTAAATTTATGCTGCTTCTTAAGAGTTGTCTTCTAGTTGTTCTGCTTTTGTTTTTTTTTTTCATTTTAACCATACTTCAAATCCTCTTCTTCCTCTTCTACTTTCTCCTTATATATGTGTGTGTTTGATGAAATCTTTGTTGTTCTTGTTGTTATTTTTCTCCTCTTACGATCTCTGTCCATTCTTCTTCTTCTACTTCGTCTTTTTATATATATATATATATAAATATTTAATTTGTATATTTCTTTATAATAAAATTATGTTAATATTACACATATATATATATATATGTATTTATTTGTTGCTGCTTGCTTAACGACTAAGAGAAATGTGTGATTGATGTTAGATCTGCATACTATATCGTTTCTGCCATATATATATATATATGTAGATCATAGACAATTTATATATATATATATAGATTTGTTTTGTTTTCTTTTTTTGTTAGTTTTGCTTAAGTTCGCTACAAATCTGCAATGCAAAGCTACGCGCGGCACACATCTCGTTGGTAAGGGAGGGGGAGAGAGGGCCAAACAATTATTAGGGCACCTCGACCCCCTCAGCATCATCCTTCAATCTCTTCTGCTTCTTCAACATCTTGTCCTGCACCAAAAGCTGTTGGAACAGTTCCACGCAATATTTTTATGACCGATTTTTGGTTTCTCAATTTAATTTAATATCGAAAATGTATTTTGTAGTTGGTTTTTTTTTTGTTTTTTTTTGTTGTTTGGTTTGTTTTTTTTATTATTTATTTTTTATATATTTTTTTTTTGTTGTTTTTATTTCCTTTTTATATTTATTATTTTAAATTTAAATATAATTTAATAAGAAGAATTTGTTGTTGTTTGATTTTACATTATTTATAATATATATATGTTGTATTTATAATATATTTTTACTTCTTGTTGTGGTTGTTGTTGTTGGTTTGACATGTGTGTGTGTGTGTGTATTTGTGTGTGTTGTGGGGGGGGTGTATGGTGTAGTGTTTATGTGATTGTGTTTGTGTGTATTGATGTCTATATAAACTTTGCCAGTTTTGCAAAAATTTCAAATTCTTTTTGTAACATTTTTTAAGTTTTGTTTTTTTGTTGTTGTTGTTTATTTATTTGATCATATTTTTTTCTCTTTTGTTTTTTTTTTTGCAACGAAATCGACAAATTTTGTGTTTATACTTTAAACAATTTAGCTTACAGAGTTATTTCATTTATAATTTTTCGCCTAACAATTGAAAAAGCGGAAGGAGAGCGGACGCCCACCAAAAATGCGCTACCCAATACCGCTGCCAGATGGCGCCACCAACGCTCTCACTCACTCACTCACTGTCTGTCTATGTGTGTGTGTGTGTGAATGTCTGTCGGTGTGGTGGTATAAGGGTTAGCGTTTGAGAGGGGGGCGCGGCTTTCCAATCCCGCCGCACGGCTACTTATAAGATAACTGTTACTGTGACTGTTACGGATGTTGTTCTGCTTCTTCTTCATCATCTGCGTGTTCATCATCTTCTTCTTCATCATCGTAGTGGATTTTTTTGCCTGTAGAGTTTTAAGTGTAATAGTAGTAAATTTGTTGTTGTTGTTGTTGTTTAAACGGTGACTTCGTTAAGTATGCTGTTTCTTTTGTTGTTGTTGCATTAAAATTATGTTTTTTCATTCTTTCTTCTTGTTGTTGTTGTTGGTTGTCTGTCTGTCTGTTTTGTTGTTGTTTGTTTAATGTAATTTTTTCTGGGTTTTTTCTTTTTTTTGCTTTGTTTAAATTTTCCCTTCCTTCTCTCTCTTCTTATCATGTGTTTTTTTGTATTTTTTTTTTTTTTGTTTTTCTTTTGTTTTTTATCATTAAGTGTAAGTTTTCTTTTTTTTTTTTTGTTATGTTTCAAAGTTTCTTAAATGGTTTTTCTTGTTGTTGTTTTTTTGCTTAACTCTTTGTTGTTGGTTGTTGTTGTTGTTGTTGTTTTGTTGTTGGGTTTTGTTTTATAATTTTTTAAGATCTTTTAGTGGGGTCCATAGCAACAGCGTGGCGCGATCTTGTTGCGCACAGCTACAGTCTTCGTCAACATCTTAAAAAAATAGAAAGGCTTAAAAAGAAATAATTTAACGCTTCACTTCGATGTCATCATAGTCACGAATTCTGCAACGATAAGAGAGAAAAAGTCAAAAAATTGGAATTAGTAAATTAATAATTATCTTTAAATAAAAGGCAGCACACAAATGGGAACGAATTATGATCATCAAAAATATATAGAATCAACATCAGTTAAAGGTTCGCAGAGGTTCTTCCTAACTAACGTCAAGCAACTTTAAACCAATTTAGAATGCAGCCAACCATTTATCAATCTATCAATCAATCAAGCAAACAAACAGGATTGCTAGCTAATCAATAAGATAAACGAGCAAGTCACGAGATGCTGCCGCAGGCAAAGTGAGAATGATAGAGAAATGCATTAAAAGTGTCGCCAAAATAAATTTATTATGCGCGACAACAGGGTGACAACGACCTTGTGTATACCCTGCACACGAAACCAAACAGATAACAACATAAGAAACTTTGTTATTCTCGTATCTTATGTTGACCTTAATATACCCTTGAACTCTTTTTTTTGTGGGGGAACTGTCTACAGGGTATGAAAAACCAGACAGACTACCGCCAGAGATTTCGATTGTTTCAATATTGTACATATAAATAGATTGGATTATGATTTTTTTTTTTTTGCTGTTTTCTCTTTTACAATAAACCAAAAATAGACACCACTAAATGAACGGCAGACGAGAAGAAAAGCTCTTTAAAAAAATGCAATGACCAACGGCCGGCCAATTGTTCGACGACGACGCGTCGGTGTTGAGCATCATCGACGCAATCAGTTAAAAGCGGGGGGAGGGAGGTTAAGGAAAACAGACTGATTAACAAGCTCCCGCCCTCCTTCTCCCCCTTCCCACTTTTGGTTAATGGTCGGACGGTCATGTGTCCTCAATTTATCAGGTGTGTGCATTTATCTATTTTTAAGCAAATGAATGCCAGCTTCGCCTCTTGCTTGACTCTGTTCATCTGATTGATATTGGTCGCCTGTCTGCCCGCCCCGTCCGTTCGTCCTACACCTTTCTTTGGTCGGTCAGATGTTTCTTGACCGCCGACTGCATTTTTCAAATATTTCTAAATTGTTATGTGCAGTGAAAGAAACACACAGAGAGAGAGCAAGAGAAGAGACGCGGAAGTGGACACTTAATTAGCCAACTATTTATCGATATTTATATCGATAGTCGCTGACACTAGATTGGGGACTGAACAAATTCAAGTTGCGCTTTACGATTAACGAAAAGTTGTTGCTAAGATATCGATAATAAATGTTCGATAACAATATTAAGAAATAAAATACCAAGCCACTAATATTGGTTACTGGTTATATAAAAAAAAAAAATGTTGCAAGTCAAATAAATTCGGCATAAAAAGTCTCACTTTAGCCTTTTTAGAGACAAAAATATTTGTTTTTGATAGATTCAACCATAGTTAAGAGTCAGAAGTACCCTCGTCCTCCCCTTCCATTCTATACGAAATTACTATTTGAAATCAGTCTCTATCTCTATCTACTATAACTTATCAAAATTTCAAATCTATTGGTTTTCCACTAAGAGTTATCTAAAGCCAATTTAAGTGCTCACTTCATACCAAAGAGGAAATTCCCAAAACTCAAACTATTGTGACTTCCGCGAATTATGCAAAAATTACAAACGAAACGAACACGCAACACCCATCACCCAAAACCATCACATAAGCTAATAAAGGAGAAACACTTTTGGCCTAACCAAAGGCCGGCTGGCCATAAAAAGGCTTAAAAATAAAACGTTATTATAATCAAGAAAGCCAGCCCAAAAAAAATGTAAGTTCGCGGGTTCGGGGGTCGGTCTTCTTCTTCTTCTTGGACACGCCTTCGGTCAAATATGCAAGTTTTTGACAGGACCCAACCCATTTCAAGTTGAAATATCTAAATCGAAATTGACTTCTCTTGTAAGTTCCTTCGTCTGTTTCCTTTTCTACCTGCGGGGGCCTTGACATTTACATACAAAGGTAGGGTAAAGGTTGGGGTGAGAGGGAGGAGGTGGGGCTACGTTTTGTATTACATTGGAGACGACCCCGGACGCGCCCCTCTTTGATTAAGTTTAGTTTATAGGCAAGGCTTTCTTATAAAATGACCACGCCCACTTTTTTTGTGGGCCAAGGTGCGGCGGTTGCCGAAGCAATTAAAATGAAATTAAGCTGGATCGTTCATTTCTCTCGATATTATATCGAGGGGGGGGGAATAAAAGGGCTGGGGGAATATTTAGCAAATTTTCGTAAATTTTGCTTTCTACTTTTTTGTTCTTCTTCTTCTTCTGATGGTTTTTGGTGGTTTGCGTCGATTTGGTGGCTCTGCTGTTTATCTGTCGTCGTTTTGTTTACATTCATTTGCCAGCTCACTTTCAGCCATATACCTCCCTCCCTCCTCCTCCTCCTCCTCCTCCTGAACCACCCCGGACACAACACACCGCTCACTTTCCCACACATTTACCTCTCAGTTACCTTATCCCTTTTCTTTCCACTTTTCCCCCCTTGCCACCAACAACGCTGCTGCCGCCTTCTTAGTGTATTTAATTTGTTTTTCTTTGTATTTTGTTTAACATTTTATTTGATTTTCGACTTGATTTCTTTTTCGTATTTTGCTTTGCGTTTTAAATGCCCTGTAAATAATCTAACCAAAGGGAGAATGAGAAGAAGATCAGGAAACATTTCTAGAGATTAATAATCCTGCTAAGCCATGACACGCTTAATATCCTTTTTGACTGCTTATGGAAATCTAATCATATATAATCTTCTGCTGTCTGTGTGGTGCGGTGCTAGGTTCTTTGGCAAGTCGAATTGGCTAGTTAGTTTCACTAAAGTTGGACATAAGGAACAACTTTTTCAACTCTTAATGTTTCATACTAATGGGTATCTTAAAGTCGTTGACCCAAACACTGAGCAGTACGCATTTGTTTTTGCTTCTTTTATATTCTGACAACATTTTTATATTTGGCAATTGGCCAAAGTAAGTCTCAGCTCATCCCCCCCAATATAACTCAATGTGTGTGTGTGTGTTTATATATATATATATATATATATATATATGTTATTTAGTATATAGGATATATGTATATGAGGCCGCCGGTTCGGTCCATTGTTTGCGCCATATAATTTTCACTTGCAAATGAGCAAAGAAAGGCGGCAGAGATTCGAGAGGCGGCAGGCAGCAGCAACAAGACAACAATAAAGACTTTGGTTAATTGGCAATAAGCAAATGGCAACACACACACACACTCATACACACACACACACACACCCATACACACTCATCTGGCGTGTTGGTGCTGCTGCTGCCGCATTTATGTTTTGCTGCGAATTTTTTCGCAGAGATTTCTTCTTGTTCACAACAGGAAAATTGCCTTTTTGCCGTCGATTTAAATAAAGAATATTGCACAATATTTATATTTTATTTTAATTGTTATTTGTCTCTCTCTCTCTCTGGCTCTTCTCGATCTCTTAGCAGCAGGAGGTTAATCATTTAAGTGTGGAATTTACGTGTGACATTTATTTTGCTTGAAAACATTTCAATTTATGTCGCGCCCAAAAGGAAATTACAACTGATGTTAAATGAAAAGTTAAGCACAGTGAAAATGTTTAATAATAAATTTATGCAAATTTCTTATAATTTATTGCCCTATTTACAGCAACTCTTAAGGGTAGCTCCGTGTCTCCGTATAAAGTGTTTGTGCTCTTTTTTTATGCCCCGTTTACACTGAGTTGCGACCTTAAGCTTTCATGTAAATGGGTCATAATGTTATTAAAAATTTCATTAGTAAAGACCTCCTATGGGTTCACTTACTTCTTCAATTGGGTTTAAGTTTAATATTAATCGAGTTCCCATTCATTTTTGGGAGCTTGAATCGTTATGACGAGTTTACCATTTTTATTTTAGCCATATCTTTATTGGTTAAATATGAAACTTTCACGTAGCCTATAAAGCATTAAAGTTCCCCTTCAATTGCCTCTACAAAATATAATTTATAGCTTTATTCGGTCTTAAAGATCTGAAGGAAATTCCTAAAACAGTTTGATTTTTGGTCTAAGTGATAACATGATCCTACATAAATACGCACTTTCGAGCAGCTTCTCTATTTTAAGCTTTGTTTTTTAAACTTTCTAGTTAAGATCATTGTTAAAGCTAACTTGCTCAATATACTCGCTGCTGCTCTACTGAACCAACTTCTATAGGGTATTAGAAGCAGCTACGAAATCGAATGTTAAATACTTTCTTCAATCTTTGCGTCTAACTTTTTAAGTGCTTTTCGAGCGATCTTATCTGATCTAGCCTAAATGTTTCTTTAGAACTCTGTCAAGATAGCAGCAAGAAGGGCGGGCGAACAGGAAATCATTGTCAGAGAATTATATGTAGAAGCAAAATACATTTTTGTGGACATTTTATGGCTTTTGCTGACTGTTTTTCTTTTCCCTGTGGCATTTTGTTTTGTGTTGCTTTTCCCTAGAATCAAATCAAATTAGATTTTGTATTATTTCCAACATATATATATTTTTTTTGTTTAAAAGTTGCTATTTTTATGCTCTCTTTAACGTTTTTTTTTTCCTTTTTTTTTTTTTTTTGTATTTCGAGCTGTTTGTTCATAAATTACTTGTGATTAATCTATTTGATCCAAAGCGATTTTTATTTGAACTTGAAGCAGCATCTGTACACCTCGAAATACTATATAGATATGTATGTAGATATAGATATGTATTCCTCTCTACTGGGTTCTCAGTATTTTTGTCCGATTTTAATGGCTACTTGTTTGGGATTCCTTTTGGCGTTTAGTTTGATTTTCATTTTCTCTCTATTTCGCTCAATTGAAAATTCAATTTTCGAGCAATTAAAACAAATTACGAAAAACACAACACACAAAAGCACCACACACACACACACACACACACACACACACGCACACACAAAAAGGCTAATAAAAATGCGCATTGTAAGAGATGAGATATTTCGTACAGATATAGAAGAATCTATACTATAGCCAGTCGGCTCTGAAAAACAAAATTTACTACATGTAAACACAATATGTATTCGAGCTGCTAGAAGACTCGATGATAATGATGATGTGAGGTGAGAACCTGCTGCTAAATAATGAATCAGTTTGTTTTACTATATCATGTGCCAATATATGTACAATATATATACATATGTACCTATAATTTGTCTGACTCAAACAGTATCGAAACGATGACTTACCTTCGTAATTGACCTGACCATCACCATCGATATCAGCCTCACGGATCATCTCATCGACCTCCTCGTCTGTTAATTTCTCGCCCAAATTTGTCATCACATGACGCAATTCGGCCGCTGAAATGAAGCCGTTGCCATCCTTATCGAAAACTCTGAAGGCTTCCCGGATCTCCTCTTCGCTATCGGTGTCCTTCATTTTGCGTGCCATCATTGTAAGGAATTCTGGGAAGTCAATTGTACCGTTGCCTAAAAACAATACACAAAAGCAAACAATTAATATCCGCCGCCATTCATAAAATAATTGTAAGAAAATTTCCCAAAAATATATAAAATGTTTCCCCCCCGCACCCAGTACCCGAAACCCAGAGCGAGCATCTTTATTTGCAGCTGCCAAAAGCAATTTACCCCAACAAAGAAACATTTTTCTTTATTATGAAGTTTGGGATTTACTTTTTTCGTGTTTTTTTTTTCTTGTTCTTTTTAACTTTTTCGCCTTAGTCAGAGCCAAGAGGCAAATCCCTGCCAGCCATAATCAAGCATATTTTCATATTTGTCTAAGCGCTGACAAACTTTTTTTTTTTTTTTTTGGTTGTTTGGTGGTACACGTGGCGTATGCGTAACATGGCGTTGATAACTTTAAGGATTACGGCAGACAAGCACAAACACACACACACACACACACAAGTAGAAAAATAAGCTCAGCTAAATCAGTTTACTCTTCCTCCTCCTCCTCCTTCTCTGCCACAAATTCAAATTCCTTTCACGTTTTTACTTTTTTCTATGCTCTCGCACCAACAAAAAAAAAGAAGGGTATTATCCTTTAGGTCAAGCAGCTTAGACACAGGCTTTCTCAGGTAAAAGAAATCTTTCTTTTTTTAAAAATTTACATTTTTAAAAAGTCATCAAGTCGTTTTTGCTACTTTTCCATATTAAGGGACCACTCAGATCATTTAACTCCCAGAGAAATAATTCATCAATTTGCCAAAACAATGTTACAGACAAAAGTTAAGGGCGACCTTTTGAAAAATATTAAGTCCGATCGAAGGAGACGAGAAGGGGGGTTGTGTGAGGCGGCGGCTTTTTAAATGAAGTGGTCGCTGGTACGGTCGTTAGGGTCATACAAAAATTTTCTTGTTATACTAATTGAAAAAGTTTCACTAACCCAAAACAAAAAAACAGAAAAGAACATTTTCCAGTTTTAAAGTTCTGCATAGTTTGGCAACTGTATCTCAGATCCGGTGGATGGTTCTCTCTACGTTTCGTCTGTCCGATTGCCCCGTCCGCCTGACCGTCTGACCGTCTGTCTTTCTCTGTGTGTGTGTGTGTGTGTTATTTTATGAGTGAAACGAAACTTTTTCTTGTTTTTGCAAAAGTAAAAACTTTGCCCGAGGCCTTAATTGTTATTGACTCTCTTTACTTCTCTTCATCCCCCTCCCCCAGCTCCTCTCCACCCACTCTCTCCACACTCCTGGGTCCTTCGAACAACTGGGGCCCGGGTCGAAAAAGTTTTTGCCTTTGATGCGATTGTCTATAAAATATATAATAAAAATGTTTGCTCCCATGTGTATGTTGTTTTCGAAACTAAATTGAGCGTGGGGTCATTTTGTGGATAATGTAATGATTTTTTGGGGCTTGCCAGCAACAGCAGCACGAGGAAGGGAAGGGGGAGGGAGGTGGTAGCAATGTGTTTTTATTGCTTTGCTTTTTTTTTTTTGGAAATGGTTAAAGATAAGATAGCAAAAAGGCAAAAATAAAGAGACACACCAATGGGGAGGAAGGGTGAAGAGATTCAAGCTCATTTGAGCTAAAATAATAAGGCGAGCATAAAGGATAAAGGATAAAGTGTTGCTGTGTCATTTGGTGACCTACGAAAGTGTTTACTCCCTTTCGTAATTCCAGAGTAATGATTGAAGTTTACCATAATCAGAGATAATGGTGAAGAATTGAGGTAAAAAGTTTTTTTGAAAAACAAATTTTTCCATTTGTTTTGAAAAATAGTTTTTCGTGTTATTCGCGCGTTTTTCATTGAGTTATATGATCATAAAGTCATTTGTAAATAAGTCAGAAGCCGTTTTAACAGTTTTCAAATTCCAAAGAAATTTCTAAAATTTAGTTCTCAGTTCCGCCCTCCCCTCTCCCGCCCACGCTTTTCTTTATTCATTGAAAAAAAACTAAATCGTAAATAAACAATGACAGCAATCTACTTAATTAATTAGCCCCACTCCTTAACCTCCACACCGCCTGCTCTCTCCCTCTCAACGTTTCCGAAAAGGTGATCAAGAGCAATACAAATGAATATTGACTGGAAACTGTATTAAAAATTGAGCAAATCCAGCTAAATAAATAATTAAGACGAACACTAAAACCACTTACTCCTCCCTCTCCCCACCATCCCGTTAATTTTCTTTTGCCATATGATTTGAATATTTGCCAATGAGAAATTAATAGCAAATGGAAAAAATTTTAAATGGGAAGGAGGAAATAAAATTGGTCTAATTTTAAGTATTATTATTATTCAATGGGCAAAACATTGAAATAATAAGCCAAAAACGTAAAAAAAAAATAAATAAATTTTCAAATTCTTGTCGAAAATAGCAACAAAATAAAATATCGACGGGTGGCTCTTCTGTGTCTTCCGATGTCCGATGTCCGATGCCTGCTGGCCCCTGTCTAAATTCTATTTCTAAAATTTATTTTGACGAAGGTTGCTGCTGCTGCCAACTGACCAACTGACCGAACGACTGATTAACGATGGGATGGGTCGGGTGGTGTGAGGTGGCGGCCGACCTCTGTGTCTTTAGGATTTCCCCAAAAACGCTGAAAATTTGTGGCCATTTTTGTGTGTTTTTTTTTGGCCAAGTTAGACGCGCCTTAGACGAGAGAATTGACAAGGCTCTTTGCCGCAGTCGTCATCATTATCATCATCATGATGTACGTATGTATGAACAATTTTTGGTTTCCATTTCATTTTTGTAGCACTATTTGCAGACAATTTAAAATTTTAATAAGATTTTCTCTTTTTTGCTGCTCGCTGACTTGCTAAATTTAGTTAAAAGACGTCAAGGGGTAATCGAGAGGAGTGGTAGGAGGTAGGAATTCTCGTATGCGACTCATATTTATTTATTATTTTCATATATATGTATATATATGGGTGGCAGTGGGTGTGTATGTGTGGGTGTGCATATGAATGTATATGGACTGGACAATTATTCTGTCATTCCATTTGCATTCACATTTGAATCGTCTCAAGCTGTAGAAGGGGGGGCGGTAGGCGGTGGGGGCAATCGGGGAATCATCTAATGCGGTCATTTGTATGCCGGCTCCGTCTGGTTGCTTGGATTGGGATTGAAATAGGATTGCCTGGCGTCAGTTTTGCTCATCATCATCTCAATTTAGAGACGACGACAAACAAAATTTTTTAAGTAATGTGAATGCAGAAATGTTCCACAGTCGGACAAGAAACCGAATTCATTTGATTTGAATTGAAATGTGCTTGTTATTATAACGACTCTAACATAAGCAAATAACTTTTTTTTTTTATAGGAAATTTTTAGATACGGAAATTTAGTTTCCTAAAACCCTCAGTTTTTTCTAATTCGAACGCAATACAGAAGCATTTTTGTTAAAAGTTATTAACATATTAAAAAAAAAACATTTAATTTACACAAAGTGCACCATAAAATCGAATTTCATTCATTAAATATATTTAAATCATTCACAAGTATGACAACAAGTCATAAAAATCAATCATGAGTGTGCTTAAAAATAAATATTCATATAGAGAAAATTAAGATGCCAAAACTTTAGTTTTGTGTTAGATCAGAAGTCTCAGATTAGAGGAGTAGTTAAGTCAAAAGTGTGATATCAGCAAGGTTAGATCAGAAGTGTTAGAGATTAACAAAAGTTAGATCAATATATCACACAAGATTACACAAATCAGTAGAAGATTACAGAAAATAGATTACTTAAATCATCAACGAGAGAGAGTTGAGATCAAGTGAGTTTAGATTACAATTTCTTAAAGAAAGCTCTAGGAAGACACCTTTAAAGTAGAGGTGGAGAACTATCGATAGTAGAAACAGTCGTTAGTCCCAATAACATTAAAAAATTTTGTTGCTCGATACCAGAATAAAAAATAAGACTTTTATATGACAAATCGAATTGAGAAATTATTTAAATTGTTTCCTCAATAATGTTAAAAGGTACAGTTGAATAGACTTTTTGCATTTACAACTGTTTTTTGATCTGATATTAAAGCAAGCTACGTTTAAAATGCTATTGGGACTATCGACTGTTTCTACTATCGATAGATAGTTCTCCACCTCTACTTTGAAATACTTAAATTCAACTAAATTTAATAATATTTTCATTTAAATATAACAATTTGGCAGTCTTTTTTTGGCAGTCCAATTAACCATCAACGATTTCTGTTTAAATATCAACAATTATAGTTGACTTTTGTGCAAAACTTTTTAACTCTACTTAACCTCTTCACATTCTAACCTTACCCCCTCCCCCCCCCACCCTATTCAGTACCCACCACCGCTCTACAAAACCATCAAACGAAACAAACAACAACAAAAACAACACGAAGAACAACTTGTTCTCAAAGAGTGGATGAAAGGGGTTAAACGGGGGGGATTGAGTAACGGCAAAGGCAGACTCTCAAGTGCCTGCGTCCAAACTATTTTTAGCTTTGGGTGATAAGCAGTTGTTAGAACAGAAACCCCCACCAACTCCCGCCAACTCAACCAGCGCCACATCTCATTCTTCTCTCTCTCTCTCTCGCTCGCTCTTTCATCCTTTATCAAAAATATAACGGCGCAAGCGCAGTTGGTGACAACAAAGGGATGGTCACAGGCAGGGGGGGGGGGGTGTGCAAGCATAGAATTTTTGTGCAGATTTTGCCCTGGATTTTTCATCACATGCGCACCAAACAATTCGCACGTGCAGCAGCAGCAGCAGCAGCAGCGGCAGCAGCTCAGGCGAATGCAGAAAGATGAACGAAAAAGTGATGGCAGAGGCGGCAAAGAGGAAAAAAACGAACTGTAAACGAAGTAAGCGGCGACCGACAAAAGGATTCTGGATTCTTGGCCCCTTTTATTTCCTTTTTTTTTTACTTGTTACACGCCGCGCGCTTTGGAATTTTTTTTGGTGTTCTTCTTTCTCTGGGTGGGGCTGAGTTTTTCTCTTGTTCTTCTTCCTTTTTTTTTGCTCCTTTTCATTGCGAGAAGTTCTAATTGAATTGCTAAGCGAATTGCGCCAGAGAAGGAATGAAATGGTTAGAAGGAGGGGGAGAGTAACAGTTGGCCTACTTTCCTTTCTTTTCTTATATGCGCATCCCTCTCTCTCTCTCTTTCTCTCTACTAGCAAAATGATTTATAATTTTGTGAAATTTATATAGAAAAGAAGGAAGAAGACCAACAAGAAACACCGATCCCGCGAAATGTATGCGATACGCTGATGCTGCCGCCAATGCTGTTTCTGCCGCTGCTGCCGCTGTTGCTGCTGCTGCTGCTGTTGCTCGACACATTTCACAATTGCTAAAAATACATACATAAGTACATATAAAAAGCCACACGAGCATCATTTCTGACTATCTGTCGGTTGGTCGGACGGTCTATCTGTCTGTCTCCTCCTTCTCCTACTCCCCCACCCCTCCCCACTATCCTTCTGCTATGCCACCCCATACATATATCATATTGTATTCTCTCTCTCTCTAACTTTTTGCTAGTAGTTTTTGGCAAAAGGTGAAAAACCTCAGAAAAACGGACGACACATTTTCATTTTCACATTCAACGCCGTCGCCGTCGCCGCTGCCGCTGCCGCCTATGAAAACCAAAAATGCATTCCCCCTGAAAAATAAGAAGAAATCTATCCTTTACTATCATCCCCCCGCCGCCGCGGACGCCGACGCCCTCTTCTTTAACGAAATGGAACGAACTACCTTTTGACAGGCGAAAAGAAGGTCTCTGGTGGTCTCATCTCTTCTGCATTCATTCTCTGACAGCAAAAATATTTTTCGACATCTATTTTTAATGGCTATGACGTGTTTTTGTTGCATATTTTTAGCCAAAATGTTCCGACTGTAAATATGTACATATGTATTTAAAGTCTGTTGATTGGTCTTGTCTTTTGTTTTATTTTTTTTTTTTTTTTTTGTTTTTGTCAGGGATTAGGCAAACATAATGTTTTCTGTTTAAAAATAGAGGCGAAAATCCAACCAACCAACACACACACACACACATGGCTGGCTTATTACTCTACACTCTACCGATCGAAATCTTCTGGATCTCTCTCTCTCTCTCTCTGGACTTACCATCGGCATCGACCTCGTTTATCATATCCTGCAGCTCAGCCTCTGTGGGGTTCTGTCCCAGGGAGCGCATAACTGTTCCCAATTCCTTTGTTGTGATGGTGCCATCGCCGTCCTTGTCGAATAGGGAGAATGCCTCTTTGAATTCGGCGATTTGTTCCTCTGTCAGCTGATCGGCCTGCAAAGCGAGAGAAAAATTGTTGACAAGTTAATAAATTATAAATACATATATCTCTCTTTCTCTCTCTCTCTCTCAATCGTGGTATATACCATAATAATTTTTAAGTGATTTGTTTTATGCTGATGTTTTTCATTTATTAATTGCTGTCAAGAGTTTATGAAGTGTTTTTGAAATGGCTACTTTGATCTTATATTCCAATGATTTTCGATGTCAAACCACAAAAAAAAAAAAAATAAGGGAGAACAAAAAATCAACAAATTGTAACGGTAAAAATTCAACTTCCCGTCATTTAATTTACAATTCAACAGGAACAGACAACAGACAGACAGACAAGAAACAAGAACAAATTGTTGTACTTGTATATATGTTCAAACATACATCGCCTCATCATCAAGTCAATGTCAGAGAATTAGAATAATTTTGCAAGCAACAAAAGAAGACACAGACACAGAGACAGAGACAGTCGTCACAGCCAGATAAAATGAATGTATGTATCTTGTTATGGTATCTTGAAAAGTGTTAAGTTTCCGCTGAGTCTACAAAATGAAACAACAAAATATTGACGTCAGCGCGCGCATATGAGTAAATAGCCAATAACAATAACAAAGACGACACCCAAAACCGAATATGCCGGATGAATGACAAGGCGTGTGAGCGTTGCTGTCATTCATTCTCCTTCACTTGGATTCATAGAGAAAGAAAAGGAGCAGGCGAGAGGCGGAGAAGAAAGGTTTACTTGACTTGAAAGACCTAAGCGGCAAGTTAATTTTAATAAATATATACGCAAATTCTTAAAAGATAGAGAGAAAGAGAGAGACACGCACAGTTGGCAACAGAGAATTGCCAAGACGTGAGCCCAATTTGTTTACCAAGCATGTCCAATGCATCAAGTATACGCAGTGTACACCCTGCACAATTTAAATGCAACATTAAATGAGGGTATATCAAAGCATGAGAAGACGGTAATATAGATTTTAGATCTTGTTCATTGACCAACTCTTGTCATGCCTTTAGAAAGGACCTCTAGAGATGCCTTTCAGTTAAAGGGTTTTTTAACTGACGAGTTTCTTTATAAATTAACTTGCTTTATCACGACAATTTTTCTCTAATCGAATGGGGTTTTTTTTTCTTTCTTTGCTTGTACTGGGTATATCAAAAGTCGACGATCCGATTAATGTAATCAACATTTTTATATAAATGTTTAAATGCTACCTCACTTGGCCGATGATAAGGTCAAATTATACATAAAAAAAAAAACGAAGCCTCAACGCGTTGTTTATAAATATATAAAATGCTTTGACTTGCATATCAAATATGAACATTAATCATTAAATACAAAAAAAAAAGCCAAAAACGAGCAAAACATGTTAATAAAAACAAAACTTTGCTGCGTCAGAGAATTTGTTCGACTATATATACATATATACCAGCTGATAATACAAATTGTAGAAATTCAAAAGGGTTGTGCTCTCGCGTGATTTTCAGTTTCCAAGTTAAAAGCTTTCGATTATCAAAGTGTTTTTTTAAGCAATTCATTCGTTCTACATTTATGGTAGAAATCCCCCACTTTACCATATCTAATCAATATAGAGAAACTATTTGTGCCATAACCAACCACATTTAGACGCGACTAGAAACAGTCGTCGCAACGACTTCAAGGCCCAAAAAAAAAAAAAGCAGCAGCAAACTCCAATGTTTGCGCGCCTGAGACTACATTTATGGGCCAACTTCCGTTTCATATGTCTTTACCAATCGTAAATTTTCCATAAAAGAATACCTGAATAGCACTTGAATTGGTGGTATAATACACATAGAAGCGTACTTTGACTAAAGCCAAATCAACCAACCAACATTTTATCTAATCATAGTTTGAACGGGTTAATTTTAAGAGCCCTGTTTGGTTGCACCTGCCCGCCAGCCAACATTTGGCGTTGGCGTCAATTGAATTTCAGCTGCTGCCGCTGCTGCTGCCGTCTGCTTATCGACCAACTCAACCGAACACATTTTGTAGATAAGGTTTTTTAATAGGGTTATGTCATTGCCAATTGGCAAAGCGTCAGAGGCGTGACTAAGCCGAAAACTCTTTACCGACCTCCATCCTCGCCCCTGCCACGGTCTCAAATGGAAGATTAAAGCTCAAAATATGGCAACCAAACCCACCCACCGAACAGATCCATTAATGGCAAGTCCACAGGTGGATGGATGGAGGGAGGAGGAGAAAGCAATAGGAGGGGCGGGCAGCAGTAGGCAAATGGATATTAGCTGGGATTTTGCAGGCGAGGTAATCTCATTGCCAATTCGTTTATAGATGCCCAAAACAGACGTTGCCGCCGTCACCGTTGACGCCTCCACAGCAAATTGCAAGTAGAAATGTGAAACGAAAGCACAAACAATGAACTAGTTCCGTTCGTAGAGCATGTTTAACAACTTGTTCCATAGCTAAGAGAGAATGAATGAATTCAAAATTTTAACATTGGAACCCCTTCTCATCGACAAAAAGTGCAAGAAAAGAAAAGAAGTAAACTGGCTCATACATCATTTTGCCGGTTTTAAACAGGTTTCAACTGGAGTTTCACAAACCTTTTTAACTGTTTTTATTTTTTGGTTTTTGCTTTCGTTTTATGATAATGTCGATGGAAAAAGAGTTTCACAGTTTATCGTTTTGCCGGTTGGCCGGTTAGCTGGTCGTAACCAGTTTTGCTTGGTTCATGTTTTTATGAATGGCTTTATTTTCGATCATAGATATTTCTTTAAGTTCAAATGCACTAAACTGCGCTAAATGAGCTGTAAATATGGGTTTTCTAGCTTTGGCATCATGCGTTCGTCATCATCATCATCATCATCATCATGACGATCATCATTATAATGAAGTCAGCACACAAAAATATGCGTCAAGTGAGTCATTGAAAATAGTTTTTTTTTTTTGATATTTTAAAACATTCCATTAAATATGATGTATTGTATAAAAGTAAGCCATATGACTATGTGCTGTAGTTTCACTACCTTTCATTAAGGGGGCGCTCTCTATATGTAGTCATGCGATTTGGCATTAGCACTTAAAAATCTGTTACAAAAGCAAATAGTAAACTGTAAATTTATCGATAAACGCGAGCATTTAGAGATCTCGTGCAATAAAAGTCCTGTCGTAATATCGTTCCGAGCATTTAACAAAACAAACTAACTTAATCTATTGATATACCCTATTTTTGGTGTAGGTAATAAGTTTTTTAATTATTTGTATAGAACAATCATCTAATGATAATAAGTCAACAAACTTTGAAGATCAAGCAAACAGAATATGAGAAAAACTTAGATGATTAACTCTCAAAGCTAATGTCAGATAAAAAGGGAAAGACAGAGAGATAGAGAGAGAGGCACAGAGAGTGAGGAATAAACGATAATAGAGTCGAGAGAAGCGAATGAATCACAAAACAGAAATCGAGCACGTAAAACGATTTATTTTAATTAAAAGCTGTTTGCATTTTGCGTGAGCTGTAAAAATTGCTAATTAAATTAAGCAGGGGGTAGCAGCGGTGGGTGTGTGGGGGGGGGGGGGCGTGTAGTAGTAGGTGTAGGTGGGTGTTAGGTGGTTGTTTGTCCTTATCAGAAAGCAAACGCAAAAAGCGCAAAAGCCAAATAGAAGTGAAAGAAGCAAAAAGAGAAGACAAAAAAATTGGATTATGTGGTTAGTGCTTCGCCGTTGACGTCGACGTCGACGTTAACATTAACAGTGACAGCGACGGCGGCGTCTGGCAGGAATTTTTCATGATTATGCGCGCCGCCACTTTAGCCTTTTTTTCTCGGTCGTACACGAACGTTGAGAGCAAAGCGATTATTGTCATTTGTCCTCGTTAATTGCAGTGGAAACATAATCATGTGCGTTTCTCCAAATCAATCATTAATGTTTGCTACTGACTGCAGTTTGCTATGAGCAAATATTTAAAGTGTTAGCTTTCAAAATGCCATAGAAAATTATAAAAATATTTCTGCACTGGATACACAGGCGGATGCTTGTAGTAATATGTATGTATGTATGTACATATGTATGTTTGAACGGTAATGTGGAGCGCTATATGTAAACAGGAGTCCTAAGGAAAACCACGCGAATAAATTTAAAGCAGGGATCCAGCTCGAACTGCTTAAATACATTTGTTCCAAAGCCTTCGGCATCGGATAAATCAAAAAAAGTCGTATAACAAAATTAAGCTATTTAATATTTAATTATTATTTAAAATTCTGCATATTTTTTAAGTTTGTTTATTTTATATTTAAGAGTTCAAATTTTTTAATTTGTGTTAAAAAGCAGAGAGCGCAAAATTGATCGTAAATAAATTAGAGATAATTAAATGCTTTAAAAGGATTACATGCGCGATCAGTATCGGCAGTCGAGACAATAGATGAGTGTGTATAATTTGTCTTAAGTAATGTTTAAAATTGAAATGTTTGTTAATGTTTGGCAATACATTTTGTCCGTGCAAAGTTTTGCAAAATAGCGCACAAGCCATATAAAAGTATAAGGAGCAAAAAGAGAAGACAAAAAAATTGGATTATGTGGTTAATGCGTCGCCGTTGACGTCGATGTCGAATTCGACGTCGACGCCAGCGTTAACATCGACAGCGGCGGCGTCTGGCAGGAATTTTTCTTTATTATGCACGTTTTTCTTTGCAGCCGCCACTGCTTTGCTTTTACCTTTCGTTTTGTTTCGTTTGGGTTTTTTTTTTTTTTGGCGAACACGAACGATGAGCGCAAAGCGAGAGGCGAAAAAGCAAAATAACCGCAATGCGGCAAATGAAACGGGTATGGAACAAAACAACAAAACGTAGGCTCCGCAGCAACAACAACGAAGGCAAGCCGAAAGCGTAGCCGAATGAGCGAAGAAACAGAAGAAAGTGCAAGCGCGAAAAAAATTGAGCGAGCAAGCGAGAGAGAGAAAAACGAAGAGAGCGCTGATAACAGAAAACTGCTGTGCAGCAAGAGACCCAAAGAGAGAGAAAGAGCGCGACAAACAAAACTGTGTAAAACGGTTATATGAGAGAGAATTTGATGAAACGGTTCAACTGAGAGCGGAGAATGCGCAACAATGAGCAAGAAAATTCCTCAAAGCCAAAAGAATTTATATTTCTCGCCCCGTCCAATGCGATTCTAACCTCAATTTCTTTTCTTTTTTTTTTTTTGCGGCGACCTACCAAATATGCGGTAAATAAAAGAAAATGCAAAACTAAGAAATGATGATTGAGGGGGATCGTCGGAGTAAGAGACGATTGTGTCTAAAGGAAGAAGATGCAGAAAAAAAGCAAATTAAATCAATATGCCGGGTCTCCGTTTTGTTGTTAATCATCAATTTTCACATATTAATGATAAACGGTATACAAGGGTGGAGGGAAAGAGAGAGAGAGAGAGGAAGGAGTTGAGCTGGTGGTGGTGGTGGTGGCTGCTTGCTGCTGGCAAATCTTGAAAAATCGCTGATAAAAAGTGGCAATGGCAACGCGTGTGCCGCATTTTCTCTTGTACAACAAATTTGTCATTTTAGTTGATTTATGACTAAATTTCTAGAGAGGAATTATCAGTTGAAGGCGGAGAAAACAAGAGGGAATGATTGAGAGCGCCCAAGGTGTTACTCACGGGAATTGTGATAAGAATTTGCCTCAATTTTTGTTGTAGTTTTAATATTTATTAAGGGTGCGGTACATATGTACATATAGCCATTTAATTGATGTAAATGAGGTTAAAATTTATGGAATTTTTTCCTTTTTTTTTGTACCATGCACTCGTAGAGTGAAATGGCATATCAAAGCCCACCAAATTTTACAAAAATCAGTTTAGCGTAGGAGAAGCTAAGAGTTGGCGACGGACGATGGGCATGTAAAACTGGCCTATATTTGATATTGTTTCACTTGGGAAATGGTATTCCAAAGTCGACCCGACCGTCCTACTTCATTTTTTGATGTATTTTTTTTTAATGTCCGAGCGCAATTTTTTTAATTACGCGCAAATTAATAAAAAACCACAGTTTTTAGATTACTAATTGATTTAGTGAATGTTATTTTCCTAGAATTACCACAGTTTTCAATTTAAAGTTTCAAGCAATTATATGAATAAGTTCTCATAAAAGCAATTACTAGATGATTTTATTAATGGGAAACTTGTATTGTATACTTTGTAGAAATCCTACAATTTTTTCTAAAAATGAACTTGAAGATCTGAAGAAAA
Source organism: Drosophila nebulosa (assembly GCA_024703675.1). NCBI lineage: Eukaryota > Metazoa > Arthropoda > Insecta > Diptera > Drosophilidae > Drosophila > Drosophila nebulosa. The sequence goes on along the minus strand of CM045725.1, from coordinate 4,569,221 downwards.
TTGTCTCCTAATGAACTCTTGTAAAAAAAATTCGCTAAAGTTGGACAAGTTTTCTAACATTTTTATCAGTATAAAGTTGAGAGATTTCTCGATACGTGTCTAAAGCAAAGGTAAATCGAAATTACATGGGGGTGATAACCAGTTTTTTTTTAAAACAATTTGGGGTGAAAAAAATAACACATTAAAAAACTTTGAGGACAGCTGGTTTTGTGAATTTGGGGGTTGTGGCGTATGAGACGCGAGCAGATGATGATGAAAAGCCGCTAAAACCATATAAACAAATATAATTGAATAGCACACACACACACACAACTAACTCACACACACACACACTCTCATAGCAAACAGAGACAGCGAATGGGGGGTAATTGGTGTCTCACTCTGACATTTTTGTGGCATCTTTTTCGCCAAAATTGTTGATATTTCAATGGAATTTTTCGACAGAAACAAATAAAAACAAGTAAATAAAATAAAAAACACAAACGCAAAGTGAAAAATGCATAAACTTACCATTTTTGTTAGGTTTTCTGTGGTTGTTGTTGTTGTTGTTGGAAAGAGTAACTAAATTTGTTAATCCGCGCTACTGGGGCGAGATTTGACGTTGATGTTGTTTGTTGGTATGTGTAATTGGAATTATTTGGGGGGAAAACTCGCGTTTAAAACTCGATTTTTCTTATTTCTTTCTTGCTTTTTTTTATCGTTTTTTTTTTTTTTTTTGCTAACGTTCAGCAAAAACTATATATAACACACTGCAAAGATCAAGAAGAAGAACAAGAATGGTATATGTAAAGAGAGAGTGATAACTATTTATTTTTAACCAGACAGAAACTGGCAAAAAAGTTTAAAGACCAAAAAAGAAAGAAAAAAAAAAGACGAACAAAAGCGGCGTTCCCGGCGTCCGAAAAAGAATAGAAGGTTAAATGAGAATACAACAAAAACAACGGAAAAACAGAACGAAAGAAACGCTGCGAGACTTGACGCTTTTTTTCGCCTTTTTTCTTTTTTTTTCTCTTTTCTTCTTTCAGCGTGGCAATTTCTCATATGCTGACTCTGCTGGGCTGGCCGAATTTTAATACAAAATATTTCATCGTATTGCGATTCTTTTCTTATTTTTTATATTTTTTTCATTCGGGTTTTTTTTCCTTTTTTTTTTTGTATTTCGTTCTCTCTCGTTTTCTATTGTGCAAAATATGCCAAACACACGCGCGCACACGGCAAATATTCTCGTTTTTATATATTATATACAAAATATATAAAAGACAGGCAGAAGAGAGAGTACAAATGTGGTGGTTGGCCAGAGGCTAAAATGCAAGATGTGTATAAAAATGTCGCTCGATGTTTTGGTTTTTTTTTAATTTCGCTTTTTTCACTGCTTTTATTAGTTTTTTTTTTTCTTCGCCCTCAGATTCAGTTGCAATTTGTTACAATTATTTTTGTGTTCTTTTCATTTGCTTCTTGGTGTGAACTCACGATTCTAATCAGAACTTCCGTCCGCAACGGTCAACTTTGAACTGTACGGTTTTGCCCGTTTCGTGTTGTTATATTGCTACGAATTTCCAATAAGTAACAGAAATGCTGCAAAACGCCGCTCTTTCAAACATCTCATGTCGTTTGCTTTCCCTTTCGCTCCTACATAGAGAGCCGGCTCATCGAACATTGTGAGCCGCTTCGAACATTAGGAGCTTCGAACTCCGACATGAGGAGCCCACTTGCCCATACGAATTTGCACTAAGAAACAGAAAATTAGCGCAATGTTATTAACAGGGCATGTTGGCATGTTAAATAACAGAATGTCATTCTCTTGCTATGTTATGCTCAAACCTGAGTCTGCCTATCACTGTTAATTCGCTCTTTATCTCTCGCTCTCCTTTCTGCCGTCGCGCGCAAAAAAAATAAAACAGAGCGAAGAATTGAAATGAAATTTTCTTTTACCGTCGCGCCGGCGCTTTGGCGGGCAATATCAAAAAACAAGTGTATACTCTTTTTTTTCTGCTACAATTTACTTCTTAGCTGAGCAAGCCTTTGCTTCGCATTTAATAAACTTTTGGAAAATTTATCAAAAATTTATGCTTGGAATTTAAGGAAGATGGCCCAAAACGACAGATTGGCGGTCTTCCCTTCACGGGCCAATTCGGTGATAATGAAGCAACGTATTCTCTCGGCCAAACGAGGAATGGGTCTACTAAAACGTAAGCGGGACGCAATTGATATGCAACTACGTGATATCAAGCGACGGATGATGGATCACGAGGAGGAGGTGGACGAAAAAATGCGTAAGGCGATATTTTCAGTGGCTAAAGCAAATCTGTTGGGAACTGATTTCAAGCCCCTGATTGTGGCCGATAGCAGCAAAGCGGCCAAAACCATAATACGCCGAAATCAACAGAAGATAGTGGGCGTAACCCTCAACAATTTTGTGCTCGAAACAAATGAGAATGCGGAGCAGGTATTTCCCATGGCAGGCCTCAGCTGTGGTGGCGTCCAGGTGAAAACCATGCGCCGTAATTTTCTCGAAGCCCTCGTCGAACTGATCGAGTATGCCTCCCAGGAGTATATGGTGCGCATGCTTAAAGTGGCCTCACATCAGACCAATATGAGGGTTAATGCCCTCGATCATATACTGATACCACGGCTAATTAACACGCACACTTACATCACCGGTGAATTGGAGGAGTATGAACGCGAGGATTTCTATCGCCTGAAGCGATCCCAAGCCAAGCAGCTGGAGGCTAAAATTGCATTCAGCGAACTGATCAAGACCAAGAATATGACTAGCGAGGAGTTAATTGATTATCGAAAGCGTGGCACTTTCGTTCATCCAGTGGCCGATGTGGGTTTCGATTCGGATGAGTTCAATGAGAATATGGTTAAGGAACGTTTGACAAGAGCTCGCCTAGAGCGACATATACGGCGTGTCAAGGAGCGCTCCGATTCAATGGAGAATGGTGAAAGTCTATATCCGGTTGCCAGCTCCTTCATAACCACACACAGTATTCTGCAATTCATAACCCAAACAGCCAGGGCACGTGATCCACTTTCAAGTCGAGGATCACTCTATAGCAATAAGCGTATGCTGCTGGAGCAACCGATATCACGGACTAGCAGGCCATCTTCTCAAAGACGCTTTACAACGACAGTTTCTTCCGACTCTGAATCTGACTCCTAAAAAGAGCCAAGTAAAATTCCAAGCATAAATTGTAAATTTGAAATTAATCATGTTTAAATGTTTCTATTTCTAGGATTTTGTTTTTGTTCTCATATATTTTTGGTACTTTTCTTTTACGTTTTTAGACTCTGTTCTCTGTTTGCTTTCGCTTTGGTGCAGCCTTGGCGCATTTATTGCAACGCATGCCAACAAGTTAAGTATGTTAACCTCTGGAAATTAGACATGGGGACATGTACGAACAAGAAAATGAAGTAACAATGCAGCAACTGGCGATGGCGATGGCGATGGCGACGACAACAGCAATGCGCCATTTTTCGTGCTACCCGCAAGACATGAAATTCGGTTTGGGGTCGTCTGGCCGACCCCCACACTATTCCCCTCCGCACACTATCCCTATCACAGTGTCTATCTTTGTATGTGTTGGATAAACATTGTGCCAGCCATTTCTCTCTCTCTCTCTCTTTCTTTCTCTTAGATTGGCGCAGTCGGAAGCCCCACAAGCCTAAGCAAATGTCGCACTGCGTTTGAAAATTTATCGAAATTCGATGGGATAAAACAAATTCGATATTTGTATTTGAGCAAACAAAAAGACACTGAGTGTGCGTGTGTGTGTGTGTGTGTCTTTAACTACTTCTTATGTATGTATGTTTTTTTTTTTTTTATTAATTTCCATCAATTCATTTTCAAGTTTGATAGGGCCACAAAAAACTACATAGTGTTAACCTAATTATGGCGTCATAAACTGAGCATTGGCAACGTCAGCATATATCACCTAGAAAATGACTATTTAATAGACGAGAATCCACCAGTATGAAATTGAGCTACAAAGTAGAATCACCAGGAGGTGGCTAAGATCATAAACATAAAATGTGGATACGGAAATTGCTATTTTTAAGGCATCAGAAGGAAAATAGTGATAGCTAGTTGGTGGTGGTGCTGGTGGTGGTGAGGGGCGTGTCTGTTGAGGGTGTACACACTATGTGAGTGTGTGATAAATACAATGTAAACATAAATTAATTGCGAATAAATATTTGCACTTTGTCTTATTGGATTCATCATAATTTGCTGGCTCTCTCAGCATGTGACGCCATAAAGTAGGCAATGGCAAACATACAAAAATATGTATTACATATATGTTTATTTACGATTATGGCATTCAAGCTGAAAATATGGTACATTTGAATTAAAGAAAATATATCTTTTTATTTGCATTTTCGGCCACATTAAAGACTTAGTAAACTAAGTAAACTTGTGAAACATTAAACTTTTGGTTAATCCAGTTTGAAATGAAATGAAAGATCTATCAAAAAAATCCATAAAAGAATATATATATTTTTTTTTGCCTTCGACCTACGTAAGTATTGTTTGTTGTTGGCATTTATTAAAATTGCGAAAATTGCAAATTTTTGGGAAAACAAAGAGAGAGAGAGAGAAGGAACAATTAATTTCCGCCCTTCTTTTTACCCTTCTTTTGGCGTTTGTTCTTTTTACGCTGCTCTTTGCGCCATTTGCGCCAATATTTCTGTATGGTCTTTGCAGCACGATTCATCATAAAGATAACCAAACGATGCTGCTGAAGTCTACGCTCTTCCTCCTCTCGCTTCAGTACAATATCCTTGTAGATATTCTCCTCGTGACGATAGATAACCATAAAGTCGTCCAATTTCTTTTTGGCCACCAAAAACTCATCCTGTAGTTGAAGATTTTCACGCATTCTCTCACCCATACTCGAATCATATTTCTTGAGCAGACCCTGAAGCTGTAGAAGTAGCTTGTTTCTAATGGTAATAAGGTAATGTGGTTTAGGTTAACAAAAAAACGTTTGTATAGCTTACTTTTCTGCCCTGGCATCGCGTTCTTCCTCTAGATTTATATTGGTTAATCTCTTATAGGCAGCTCTTGCCTTTTCCAGCTCTTCCTGCAACTCCTTTTGCTTGTCCATGCTGATTTTGTGATTCATACGCATTGTTCGACTGCATTTTTCACTAAAAACCATATATCATTCGATTAGAATTGAGTTTAAAGACTGACTGACTGACTATGGATTACCCACATTTCATTCTGTATGCGTACATTATTCTGCCATTTCTTGTTGGCCAAATCGTCTTCGATCTTTTGCAGATAGACACTCTTGGCACATGTCTTCCAGCGCACTTTGACCCGCTGTCGTGTCAGTTGAGCCTTCAGGAAGGAAATCTTTGATTTAATATCCTCGTTCTTCTGGTACATGGCATGCAATTTGCGCTCCTTGCTCAATTCACTCTTCGAGGTGCGATGCAAATGCTGTTGGGCTATATCCAGCAATATTTGAAAGGAGATCAGTATCTTTTGTTCGCCTGGCGTTAGGGTTTTTATCAATTCGGGAAATAGTTTATATATTCCATAATTGCAATGAAAGAAATCGATAACCTTCATTGTGTTGTGATCAAATGTTATTATCTGATCGCCCTTGGCAGAATTTAACTTGCGCACAAACTCATCGATTTCTGGTAATATCGCTTCATACTCGGTGCCCTTTAGGACACGTCGAAGTTTGATGGGATTCTCTAGTATTCTGGGCACAATGAGCGACATCTTCACCCGCTCAGCGGATTCCTCGAGCAGATTGAGTACACTCTCCAATTGTACGAGGCGTACACTGGACGCGGTGGAATCTACATTGAATGGAATTAAGTTAATCGTTTTTAATTTGGCAGATACTTTTAATACAAGATTTACCCATTTGTTTTTATGTTGTAAGTACGTGTAGGTGTAATTCTGTTTGAGTTGTGAGCTAAATTGTTTTACAGTTCGTTCGGATATCGGCCGGAAAAATAGTAAACAAAATGGTTGCTTGGTTTCTAATTTATGTTGCTAGGCCTGCAGTCGCTTCAGTTTATATATGTACATATATATATATGTATGTACATATGTATATAAACTATTCTACATATAGAAATGTAGGTACATACATACATACATAAAGAGGAATCCTTTTCTATGCTGATTGTTTTGTTCATCTTTGCGTAAAGCCAAGTTAGTTTCACGCTATTATGGTTCCACCATTCGGTATATAGTTTCCCCTTTCTTCCCGTCTCCTTGCACATTGTTGGCATTGTCAGCGCTTGTGTAGTTGGTTTTTTGTTTTTATACCCTCACCCAAAAGATATATGCGTTTCAACTAAAGTTTTGTAATAAATTCTTGAAAGTCGCAATAAGCGAAATTAAAATGTTTTTTATAGCTACGGAAAATAGGGGGACAAATAAATAGGGGGGACAAAATCATCCCTGATAAGTGATGTAGATCCCAGCTTTGGTGAGGCTACAAGATCATATTTTTAATTAAGCTAAAGGAAATTAGGAAATCATTGCCAATTGGGTGATTTATATATGTAACTTTTCTCTGACTTTTTTTTGATCTTTAAGAACGTTTCAATTGATAGCTTGTAATTCATTAAAAATGTTATAAACTTGAGTTTAATGTAAATCGTATAAATATTAAGCACTAAAATAGCAATAAAGCAATGCAATTTCCTAGAGTATAGCATCGAACGCATAAATAAAGGGAAAATAACCCTAGATGGTTTTTTGTTTTTATAGTTTTTGCCCGCTGTCGCAGCTTTCATTCATGCCACGCCAGTTGACATAATGCGACATAGCCGCACCAAACATAGCCACGCCTCCCACAAACGCCCACAATGCTCAACTCGCGTACTTGCACAAGTTTTCGTTCATCTGGCAACGAGAGGACCCCCTTTCCCCCATCCGCTTTACGCCTTAACATTGCCAATGGCATTTTGTATAAACGCCCAAGCTTGCCCCCTTTCCACACACAAACACACACACACACAATCCCACTAACCCAAGCCACTTGCCACTACCTCCTCCTTTTTTCTCTCGCCTTTTGGTTTAGCAAGTTTCTTTTGATGTCTTTAGAGGTCTTTTTTTTTCTCTTTATTTTTAAACTTTGAAAGGTTAGTTTGGTGTTTAAAATTAAGATTGAGAGAATAAAACCAAAAATTTCATATAAAATAACGATTTTAAAATGGACCAACAATTTGTATGGATCAGTATAGGCCGAGGCCAGTTAAGTGGCTCATTCAAGTTCATTTACCATATTCCATTTGCCTTGTGACAGCTGCGTCAACGCAACAAGTAAGAAGAAGCAGCAGCAGCAGCAATAGCAGCAGCAACAGCAGAAGGCCAAAAGAAAATTGTCAAAAGTTGCCAGGGACCATGAGCAGCAACAGCAGCAGCAGCAAAATAAATGGGCGACCATTTGCTGAAAACGTCGCAGCAAAAATGCTGCAATGCTGACAAACCAAAAAACACTCAACACAAAAATACCAAAAAGCAAAGAAGAAAGTAAGCAAAAAAAAAAAAAACACACACACACACAAAAAGAAAAGCAAAAGCCAAAAAAAGTGGGAAAGAAAAAATGAAATAAAAATGGGCATGAAATAATATTTGTTGTTGTTGTTGTTGTTTGCTGTTGCTTTTGGTGAGGGCAATGTTGATGCGTGATAAAGATGGTAAGAAAGAAAAAAATGACGCATAAGCAGCTAAGAAAAGCGATGAGATACAGAGAGAGATAACAGACAGAGAGAGAGAGAGAGAGAGAGAGAGAGAGAGAAATAATGCGAGCGAACGCCCCTGAGTATGCAGCAAAATTGTTGGCCTCCGCCGCTGCGTATACGTAACAAATGGCCCTGTAATATGGCACCGCAGCAAAAAGCACTTTAACGGTACTGCAAAGAATGTGCAGACCAAAAGGAATACGACAAAACACGCTCACGCTAACGCGCTCTCTCTCTCTCTCTCTCTCTCTCTCTCTCGCTTGCTGTCTCTCTGTGTGTTTGGCCCACATTTTCAGCTCAGCTGTCAGTTAGCAGTTTTTACCGTTTACGATTCATGTTTTCGTATTCTTTCGGGTTTACGACTTGCCATTCGGCTCATTATGTCCCAGAGCGACGAGGACACATATATCGCTGCCTCTGCCGCTGTCGCTGCGCTGCGCTGCTTCGCATTGGGCTGCGTTCTGTCGCCTTGGCAGCCTTTTCTGCTGCTTATTGTTATATATTTTTATTGTCCTTACTTTACATTTCTACATATTTCTTTTGCTTTCGTTTCGTTCCCTTTTTCATGCCCCTCGTTTTTTGAAATTTTCACTGAAATTTTATTCGGTTACACTTGGTTTGGCTTGGCCGCAATGCAGCTATAAATTTTTGTGGTTTACATTTGCCTTGGAAGATTACTTTTGGGAACTCTCGCCAGGGGGAGAAAGAGAGGGAGAGAGAGACGGAGAAAGGTGGAGAGAGAGAGAGAGAGAAACTAACTAGTATCTGATAATATTACACCTTTTCGTCTTAAGATTCTTCTCAAAATATTGTTTAACTTTCAACAAATGTCTAAAAAAATGAATTGATTGCTAAACATTTATCCTTGCCCTCATGTCCCTAGATGTTAAATGAACCCTTTTCTTTGCTACTTTGTCTTGGCCATAGTGAAAACTTAACGACAACTTTCTACTGCATTTTTTATGAACTCTTTTCCCATTTTCGTTTTCGTTTTCCTTTTCCTTTTCCACTTGTAATATTTAGTTTCTTTAACTGAACTCAAGTTTCTCCCTCTTCGAACTAAAAACTTTGCTTGCCTTTTGCTTCCGTTTGAAAGGCTTTGGCTTTCCACTGCCAACCTTTTTGGTCTCTCTCCTGTAATTTGAATTTTTTCAACTGTGAAGAGCAAATGTCGCCAAAGTTAAAATGTGTTGCCGCAATTTAAGCCGACTCCATCAATATCCCTTATACAATTTATTCAGCCGTAATATCTAATGGATATTGTTCAATCTTATTGCCACCTCAGCAATCTGGCGCCAACAAGCACTTAGCGTTCGATTTATGCATTTTTTAGTGCCTGTTTTTAATGATTCTATTGAAATTTTGCAGACTGACTTGACGGGAGACTCGCTCTGTCATGCCTTAGACTGCACATTTTCTTCACATTTTCAACGTTTTAATGCTGATCAAGAATGTATATACTTTTCTGCAGGGTATCAAAACGACGAGGGAAAAGAGTTAACTTATCTAATAAAGTGTTTGCCCGCCCATTTTAATACTCAACATTTTTGTCGATTTGTGTGTTCCTAAAAACGGAAAACTCTCTGTTGGATGCTATTAAAAAAAAGTTTCTTTTTTTTTTTTCTTCTTTTAGGTGAGTTATTTTTCCCAGCACTTTTTGGGGTAATTTAATAAACTAGCAAAAGTTGTAAGCGATTTAATTTATGGCAGAAACGAAAAAAACTTTTTTGTTGTTGTTGTTGTTGCTCTATGTCACAGCAATTCAATTAAAAAACAAAACAAACATTTTTCTTCTTATGACAATTTATTTAGCGTACAGCGAGAGAGAGAGAAAAAGAGGAGAGAGGGGGAAAGTGGGAAAAAGTCGTAAACTTTTTGCGTTGTAATTTCTTGTAGTAAAAATCTTTTCGTGATTTTTCGACATGCGCTCATAAGTATGCTATAAAAAATTGAACTGAGGCAAGAGTTTTATCAATAAACGCATTTTTTTTTGCTCTCACGCCTAGTAGATATGGGCTTGATCTTCTTAACCCAAATCATGTCCACTTGTCCAATTGTGTGGCCCACTTAGTAAGCAAATCCATCAACGGGATCCGCCGAACAAATAAATCAAATGCATATGTAAATTCTGAAATTTTCCTTTTGTTTTTCTTTCATTCTCTGTCATTTACAGCAATAAATTTCAAATTATTTTTAGCTTTATTGGGTGATTATTGGGCACAGGGCCAAAAAGCGAATGAAAACGAAACTGAAAACGTATAGGGGAAATGGGTAAATAAAAAGGAGCCAAAAGATATATCTATTTTTATTAATAACACGAGCCCAGGATACGTTGACGTTTTGTATTATGACGCCTATGACTTTACCGCGCCCTCGCCCGGCGGTGCCGAGCGGAGCGGCGTCAATGGCAATCAACAACAAAAGTTTTGTGGTTGTTGCCTGCCTGACTGCCTGACTGCCGGTCCCAATTTCCTGTCAATACTCGTAAATGGAGGCGGCTTCGTGTCAGTTGCGCGTCCGCAAAAACCGATTTTCGGATAACAAACAGAACAAAATACAAGGAAAATACAACAAAAAAAAAAAATATTGAAAAGAAGGAACAACATTTGTTTGTTATACACACAAAATGAAATCGAGGCACTCACCTCCCTCCCCTCGCACCTTTTCTACTCGTCCAACTCTTCAGCGCGTACTCACGAATTATCGATAAAACATGGCACATGACGAGAGCAACAGGAGCAGGAGCAGGAGCAGGAGCAGAAGAGTAGCAGGACAACATTCTCATTACGCCCCCGTCCCACCCCAAGACTCGCCCACGCCCCACAAAACATTCTCAGTTTGACTTTCTTTGCTTTCTTGTTTTAATACTCTTACCCAAATGGTGTATGAAAATTTATTTGAGATTTGGAAGATTAAAAGAAATGATTTGCATTGCATTTTGCTTTTAGGTGGCTTAAAGTAAACTAAGTGTAAATCCTACTTCAAGCCATAATCAAGCCAGTTATCTGTTTGATTACACCTTCGTAAAGGGCATAGAAACTTCGACTTAAAGTTAATATACTTAGATCGACTGTCTTATTTATATATGTATGTATATACAATACATATAATAATCTGGCAGGAAATTGAATGTGAATACCAAAAAACATCGACACTTGTTTACACTCACAACACAAAAAAATAACCAGCAAAAATTTTGCTCGACAAGTTTCTCTCTTTACGATTTATTTGGCAACAAAATCAAATTACAAGAAAAAATACTTGTTAAGGCTATAACCAGAGGACAAGCTCGTGGCTTTTGGCTTTAGTTTCGAATTGAATTGGCCGTTGGTTTGGCGAAAATGTAAAAGAGAAAATAGAAAATGCGAAAGAACAGAAATAAAAAAGGTTAAAATGAAACTTTGATGAGCTATTATTCATTTTGACATGTGTTTTTTTATTTTATGGCATGGGAACATGAATACTCCTCCACAAGCATTTGTCTACATAGGGCAATCGGTTGGCCCTTTTGCTTTTTGCCCATATAACTTGAAATAGACATTTTTATATGTTTAGATATTGCGTATACGCACGATGCGCATAGTGGATGGGGATCTTGTGATACCCTTAAGTTAGTCTTATGTAAAAAAAAAGAGTTTAATAGTGGCGACTGCACGTTACTTTCTGAGTGACAGTGACTGCTTGGCTTAAAATGAGCAGCGTTGCCAGACTGCTTACATTAGACAAGGTAAAGATCAAAGTTGTAACAGTTCTGAACGAAGTTATCGTTATCGATAGTACATATGTAATTAAAATGAATTAAATATTTATATTCTTGAAATTGTTAAGAAATTTAAAGTATCAGAAAGTAGTGGGTATTGCAAGAAAGGGATTCAATTAATTGCCAAACGCAAATTTGTGTTATTTTAATAACACTATAATTCGATCTATAATTAAGTACAATAAATTAAACAAAATTTATGTATTAGCTAGGAAACCAAAAAGAAAATAATGTAAATCGATTACCATTTTAATCATTTAGATGCGTTTTTTTTTTTTTTTTTGTTTTTGGCGTTCCAGCAATTAACTTAAATGTTTTTGGCACTATCGTTTGCTTCGACTATCGATAGTTTGAAAATTCAAATTTAAATTGTCATCAATTTATTTATGGTTCACGTTTGAAACATTATCTTTTTTAAAGATTATTTAAATATGTATTTAGATTAGTCTGGGCAAGTTTGTCTAAGCATGACAATCCATAATCTACAATAGATACTCTTAGCGAATGAAATCTCTGCCAGTTTTATAAACCTTCCTAAATTTTATATGCCTTTCAGCTAGAGAGAGAAAACGAGAGACAGAGAGAGAGAAAGAGTATTCTAATAGCTATGTACACACTTTTATGGTTTAAGCACAGAGTATAGTGTAAAATATATGATAAATATTGAATATTTGATTTGAAAGCCCTAAGGAATATATTTTTGTTCAAACACTTTTGCCTGACTACTATTTGTCGTTTAAAAATGTTTCCAATATATTGTGAAGGATATAGAGAGGGAAGGGGGGGGGGGGGGAAGGGAAGATATTCCTTGCCAGGCCACAAACTATTTGCTCTTGTGTGTCTTAAATGTCTTCATAAAATTGACAACGACATTGCACACAGTGCTACATAAAACTAAGTGCACTTAAGTTTGAACTTGTTAAACTCCAAAAAAAAAAAAGAAAAAAAACAAATGTGCAACTCCACTTAGCCTGATTGCAAATTATTGTCATTGGAATAGACCAAAGAAACTGGGCCGGGCCAATAAACAATCATTGACTGAGGCTTTAAAGAAGTAGTCAATGGTAATGACTTCCAGTTGTGAGGAAATTGAAATTCAAATGGGAAATAATAATAATAACGCCAGGCAAGGTGGGTACATACATACATAGAGTAGATGGTAGATGGTAGAATGACCTAAGGAAAACCTGGCAACTCATTGTAACACATGCGACACGTCAACATTCAATTTTCTAATGAAATTTTCATTATAATAAGCGCCAGACTGTAGATTGGGCTAGAAGAATGGGAGCATTAGACATTCTTGGAGTCTGAGTTCGAGCCACGCCCCACACGCACATTCACAAACAAAAAATAAGCTCAAGTATTCATGGGAAAATTGTGCCTGCAACTTTGTATGTGAATGTGTGTGTATGTGTGTGTGTGTGTATATATCGAATGTTTCTTCTCCCTACCCCATCAACCCAAAAAAAACGCAGGCAACATGACCTACATTCTTGGTCTGGGCCTGGGACTGGGACTGGGCTAGAGCTTCGGTTTCCCTTTGTAGCTAAGCAACAGAGCCTGGCTAACCTACCCCCGAAAAAAAAAAAACAGAGCAAGGCACGCACTGGCAACCCAAATCCAACTTCTCATCACTACTCCACATCAGTCTCTCCTACACTCTCGCTCTCTCTCTCTCTCTCTCTGTTTGTCTCTCAGGCTTTTTTTGGCCATAAAAAAATTGTTTTCGGTTGCTTATTGGCAACAAATTTGCGTGCTTCGCATACGAAAAACCTAACCTGACGTTGGTTTCCTCTCTCTCTCTCTCTCCCTCACGTCTTGTCCCCACTGGTTTTACACGGAAATTTTATTTACTTGTTTAATAGACTCCTTGCCTGCTGACAACTGAATTTTTGCGTATGATAAGAGAAAGAGGGAGACAGGGAAACAGGGAGTAAGGAAGAAAGGAAGGAGTGACTGCTCCTGTACGCAGTCTCATCAATCACCACTCCGGACGGACAACAGGGACATTGGTTACTAGGCGAAGTCTGGCCCAAATTCAATGTTAGCTAAATGGACCACCAAGCAGCACGTGCCAGCATTTTGCCAGAATTTTGTTGACTTTTGCCTAACGAAATAAATATGTATGTATATATATACACGATTGTTCGCTATGTCGGTAAGGGATATTTACCCAATTTTGGGGTTTGCCATGTTGATGTAATTGTTGTACAAAGTTGACAGATAGCCAGCACGTGCTGTTGACTCGAATCAATATGATATGGTCAAAATCAAATATTGGAACATACTCCAAAGCTATTGATTCGAAAAAAGTGCGTGTAAACTTGATTTACAACTTACTCAATGCCAGTAAGTGGCCAGTAAGTGGGTTGCTATCAACGATTGGCCAAAATATTTTAGGCCTTAATTTCCATTTTCATCTAATACGTCGAAAGTCTGGTAGGTAAAGTCCTTTTGGCCTTTGGATTTTGAAGTTCGGTCAAAGATTCGTTGTTTTTAAATTCGAATTCCTTATCCCAGGACTGAGTGAAGCTTGTTTTAATGCAAGTAAAGTGTTTCTTTATTTCCACAAGTTATAAGCCAGGTTACAAGTTTTTTGAAATAAATTGTGTTCTTTCTTTACAAAGAAAACACTAGAAAGTTCGAAATATTATTCTAATTCTGACCTTTTGACAGTAAAATCTTCATAAAATAGAAATTGAGCCTTTGGCTAACTGAGAGTTTTTAATTTTGTCTGTTTTTGAGGTTATGTACATATGTATCAACCTAACCTCAAAAGCAGGCAAAAACCCTATTTTTCAACTTTGAGGTTAAGATATCTACTATATCTGCACATTCGGAGCTCAGCTAAACATAATCCATTAGAAAAGTGTACTTCTGGTTCTGAGTATTGGGCGACCCGAAGTGAAAACTTTCTGGAACTGGAAACATAATTTTTCTTAGTTTACATCAATCTCTTTAATTTATATTATTTACATTTTTTCTTGTTTAATGATTTTCTTTTATTAACTTTATTTCAGAAAAGTTGTTGTTGCGGTTTCAGGGTCAAAAACAAATTGTTTCAATTATAAGAAAGATCGAAGAAAGGCTATTATTCAATTAGCGTGACAAATATGTCTCATGCATAATGCAACAATGAAGAATGAATGGAGAAAAGTAGAAATGAATAATGAAAAGCAAAGAAATAACAAAGAAAAATGCAAAAAGAGAAGAGCAAAGAGGAAAGAGGAAAGAAGAATGAGTGTAACTTTTTGCCCAAGTCATGCAACTTAAATTGTTGTTGCTTTTAGTTGTTGTTGTTGTTGTTGTTGTTAAGCCTATTAATAGTAGACGGGGAAAATGTCAGCACTAGAACGGAAAGCGCATTAAAATTGCATAGGGTGAAAAACACACAAACGCACACACACACACTGGAAAACTAGTTAAATGGAAATGGAAAATAATTAGCAAATAAATGCGAAACAAAAGCAGAAAGACACAATGAGAGGGGTAAAAGCATCGTGAGAGAGAGTGAGAGGGGAGGGGGCATGGGTGAGTAAGACATTTAATTATATTTAAAATCCACAAATTGCGTTTATATATATGTATATCTCCACTCACATGAATTGTTTGACATTTTTGCATTAACTATTTTCGTGACCTTGTCAACTCTGCCACCACGAGAGCCGTGTAATTTATATGACATGCAACTAATTACTGCAACCGAGTTTTATTTATTTCAGACTCTAAATGGAGAAACTACATGTATGTATATAATATACAGAATTTGCTGGCACTTCACTTCGGTTTGTTGGCATTGTTAATCAGTTTTGCTGGCATAAAGTTTGTTGCATACTTTTAGGCAGCCGACACGCCAATTGCAAGGCATGCAAATGAAAATGCAATGCCCAAGTCTTAAGCCCAAGTTCCCTCTGTCTGTGTGTGTGTGTGTGTGTGTTGGTAAGGGTAAAGTTTATCGCGCATTCACCTTGTGTCACGCCTCAACTCCAACATATAAATAAAAGCCAAAAGGTGCGATAAAATAAAAACAAGCAAAAGAAAAATAAAAACAACAACAGAACAGCAATAAAATGAAATATGAAAAAGTAAGCCAGACACTTTTGCCCAAGTAACTGAAGTCAAATACCCTATAGGATTATAATTATATAGTTTCTTTGATTCATTAAATATAAGCCAAACAAAAGAGTTGATCTCTAGGAATCAATTCTCTGATCTATTAATTCTAATTGAATTGGTTTGCTTGACTTTTTTGTATTCTTGAGACAACCGTTCTAAACGAACTTTGCTTTTAGGACTTCTTAGGGAATTAAGAATGGTTTCTTAAAGCATTAAAGCATTAAATTTCTCATTAATTTTTTCATAAGTTTCTTGCGGATTCCTAACGAAAAAGGTGAGCTCTTTAGGAATTTAATGAGGAATCATAAAAGATTCTAACTGGTAGAAAATTTCTATATATTCTGGGAGTGTTTCCAATTGTTCTGTGTTTGATCAAACCTGTGTTGTTTCTACCAAAAATGTTCAAAGAATTTTTATCGCGTAGAACAGTGTTGTAAAATTCTTTTTTTTTCTAAATAGGGATCCATACATTGATTATGATCTTCCTGTGATTTAAGTAACATGAAAAGGGTTATCAGCCATCCATAAACGGACTATAAAATATTTACAAGTTTCTGAATGAAAGATTTTTAATTTAAGTCAATTATTTATAGGTTTAGAATGTTCTTGCAATTGATTGAGTTTACAAAAAGCAAAACATAAGTTATATATCTAAAATATAAAAAAGTAAATCTAAATTTACTTCTTAATAGTGAATAACTAGAGCAGAGAGTGAACAGATGAGGTATTTCGGTGGGAATTGTAGATATTTAAGGGTTCTACTTTACGAAGAATAAATGACAAAGTTTCAAAAAAATTGAATAAATATGATAAGTATAGTAAATATTTTTAAAGCTATCAGCATAGTTGGTAGACTTTTCTTTTTTTTTTTTTGTATGTGTTTTTTTGGTATATAAAGAAAGTCGCTTATACGTAACTAAGTATGGTAGCAAGGAGGCGTGGTCTTTGGGGGCTACATGGAGGCACATTTACAGTTTAACATGCAACGAAATGAGCGCGTGACATGACATGCCAACGGAACCTGACATGGAAATGTGCCCAGTTTCAGCTTCAGCTCCAGCTTTGGCTCTGGCTCCAATTCACATTGCCTGAAAATGAGAAATAAATGGTGCGTGGGGGGTGGGGGTGGGGGGGTTGACTTTGAGTTTGGGGGTACTCGCATGATGGACAGACAGACAGACTGATGTGATGTGTGGGTAGGTGGGATGTGGGCGTTCTCCTCTGACACTGACGCATGGAAAGTGGCAGAAAAAGGAAAACTTTTCTACTTACGAATTATATGCACACTCACACACAGACAATGGCAATATTTTCATTTTAATTATACAGAGTCTTGGGTAATTTCATAAGGAAGTAAATGTTTTCTCTTAAAAGAAGCATTTAAATGCGAATAATAATCATAAAAGCAGCCAAATTGATAAATAAAAACCATAATAATGGCAAACAAAACAAAGAGAGAGAGAGAGAGAGAAAGAGAGAGAGAGAGAGAGTAAGAGAGGGAGGTTAAGTGAAAGGGTTCAAAGAAAATGAAATCTTGAGCAAATTTTGTTTGTTCAACTCAAATATTTGTTACCCAAAGCTCCAAAAATTGCTGACTATCACTTTCATGTGCAAACATTTGAGCATTACAAATAAGATCAAATAGCCCAAAACTTGGATATAAAAGCAACTCTTTTTGCCAAAACTAAACCACAAGTCTTGGGAACACAGTTCACTTTAAGCATTATCTTTATAATGAAACAATTTCGTTTAACCAGTTCTAGTCTATGGATCATCAGATTCTTGCTGTTTCTCAGTTTCTTTAGGCAATTTCAGGCGCGTTTGTTATTTAACTCCAACAGCGGAATCTTTTGCCGCTGGAGCCAGAAGAGACTCTGCTCCAAGACGACGCCATTGTGTGTTCAATATATTGATCCTACTACGGCTGCCAGCACTTGTAAATACTACTTTACTCAATGTCAATATCTAATTGACAAGTGTTTGAGCCAAACGAGTGAGTATAAACAAATCATTTGATTGCTTTTAAATTAGTTCGTGCGTGTTTGGCTTTAAATTTAATTTTAAAGCATTTCAAACTTAAAAGATCTTATATCTTTTGTTTTGCTCGAAAATCGATTATGATTAAGTTGTTAGAAATTAAAGTAAAGTCAACATAGAACGGCATATAACCAATTCTTCAATCAAACAGCTCAAACAAGGCGAACGGAGAAGTCAAAGACTAAGTCAACCAGAAGTTAGAAAACTAGGCAACAAACAGGGTCGTGCGTAGGGGGGTCAAAATTAGGAATTATCTTTGTTATACGTTCATGCAAAAATTGTGCATACACTTATATCAATTTATCCCATTCTTACAAAAGAAATAAACTACGAAGTCATATGTCGATACTTGCTATTTGCGAAGAATATATGGAAATGGAATCCCCTTCACCCCTGAGCTAGATCCTGCGCACGGCTCTGGCAATAATGATTTACAAACAGCTCTTCATTTGTATTGAAATCACGAGGCTGTCGATAAAAGTCATCGATTGTACACTTTCTTTTACGATATATCGTTTAAAGAGTAAACTATCGATACACTTTGATACTTTCGCCATATCATAGCCCAACCATCGCAGAAAATTGTTGCGTTGAGGGGGTCGTTTTTACTCCCCCGCAACATTTCGCCGTGAGAGGGTATGATCGTTGCTTTCTTTTCTCTTTCTCTCTCTTGCATTTGATTGTCGGCCTTGCTCGTTTGCTCTTAATTGCGCAGTGTAAAACAAATGTTAAGCTCATTCACTTCTTTCTTCGTCCCTCTGACCCTTGGATTAGGTCTACAACAAAATTCAACAGTGTCACCATGTTATTTGGTTCTAGAGCGGAGTTTATCGATAACTTTCTTGTAGAACAAGAAAACTTGTTAACATTCAAATAGAGCTAACAACATTTCAATTGAGTTCTAATTGTAAACACATTTTTTTAATATATTCACAGATTATGGAATTAGTGGCAATCCAGTAGCTGCCACAATGTGCACAACTAACGGAATCACTGTTGGCCAAACTGCAACTTGTTAATAAACTGAAATTGCTGAATTTGGTCTACACTTTTGCCATGATTTATTCATTAATTTATTGTTGTTAGTAAAAACAGTTTTCTATTTGCATTTATGGCACGTTCATTAAAATAAAATCGTTAAAGTAAAACTTTGTTTATTTAAACTGAAAATAAAAAGAACAATTAGATATTTTTATCAGTTTTGGGGTTTGCCACGCGTTGTACGTGCACCTTTATGTGGCACACACACACACACACACAGACACGGTCCTTAACAATTACGTCACGTAGTTGCGCCCAGATATATGCTATTGTTTTTTTGTTCGCTAAAATTATGTAAGCGGTTTTTGTGTTTTTTCATCTTTCTTGTTTTAATTGCAATTCGCATACATGAAAGCGAATTTACTATAAATTGCACATTTTCAAGGCGAACAAAACGAGCAAAAATTATGGTCAACATACACACACACACACACACACATAGACACCATTACACACAGATATTGTAGATTTATGGCGCTGCTGCGGATGTGAATTGCTGAACGCCTTGCGGATGCAATTAGAATACAAACAAGCCGCAAGGCACAGAAAATCGATCGTGCAAAAGCTGTGGACTAAGCCTAAGTAAAACGGAATTTAAATATTCACTGAAAATTCTTTGATTTATTACACAAGCTTAAGGACAAGTTAACCCGTCCTTATGATAATGGGTCTGACATTTGAGGTTGAACTCGATGTGTAAGGTGTACCCAATATGTTTGATAGAATGCTCACCCAGGGCGCTGTGCTCGACGATGTCGATGATGATGATGAGCTGGATGAGAATGTGCTGGTACAGGTTCCAGTTTCGTTTAGGGCAATGCTCGAACAATTGCCAAAGCCCACTTGATTCCAACCTGTCGCAAAAAAAAAAAAATAAATTAGATCGAAATTTTTATTATCTCTCTATTTCGAATCCGAGTTACTTACTTGAAACAGTTGTCGCACAGTTGGCTCTCTCTAGGCGGCAGCGATTCCTGAACCGATGGCATCTTCTTGTCAAGGCCCAACGACCGCAAACATAAGAATTGACATTACAATTTCGGGTATAGATCACACAACGGGAAGATGGGGTACTGGAACTACTACTGGAACTGCTATAGAGTCGTGTTGAACGGGAACTTGGAGTACTGGAACTGCTACTGACTCGAGAGGATCGGCCATTTGTGGTGCGGGCTTTAACACTTTTGCCATTGGCATTGACCTTTCGTGTCCTCAAATTTCCATTTCTAGCCGTTGAGGTCTTAGTGGACCTGGTTCGAGCTGCCCGTTGTTGTCTTCTGTTGCGCTGTTGAGCCTCAGTGGCCACGGCTATTAGAGCAACTATAAGAACTAGCACCAGGAAATAACGCATTGCTTTAAATAACTATTCGATTTCAACATTTTGCCTCTGCCTTTTATAGCCCATGATCTTTTGTGTTGCCAGAGACCTTGGAAGATCTAACTTTTTAATTTGTAAATATACAATTTTTTTTTTTGATTATTTGCCATTTTCTTTCACTATTATTTGCTTCTAGCCATAAGATATTTTTGAATGTCTTATCACAATTGTGCAAATAAAGCAAAAGCGTGAAACGTGATCAGAGATGCAGAGAATTTAGCGGAAATGGAGTCTACTTTTAGGCTTTTAGATGTTTTGAGGTTACTTACTGATAACTAAAATAAGCAAACTTAAGATAAACATTTAAAAGTGGTTATTCAATGGCTGTTTTATACGACTTCGATGATCTCGCTTCGACTTATTTGCAAATTTTAACTCTCTTCTCTTTCGTAGTCATCTTTTTTAACTTTTCCTTAAATCGTTGTAGTTCTCTGGGGTATAAAAGCAGTAAACAAATTGATGATCTTTCCATATATCTCACTGAATCAGTTCGTGATCTTTATAAAGCCAAAAGGTATACAACGAATCGCCTTATAATTTTTCACTCTTAACACGATTTATATATTTTCCAACACTGCTTTAAAAAACGGTGCTCATATGTGTGTTTTAGAGTTGTCAATTTCTAGAATTTATATTCGAGGTGTTCTGGAAAAATAAAACTTATATTCTATCCGTTTTTAGCACCAATTATCAGAACAAAGTAGTTCGCTTAGAAGCAGCCAAAACTTTTGGCCCAGTTCTCAAAACGCCATACATACATACGTCTTACTATGTTTACTTTCTCGCTCATGCGTCTGGTCTTGTTTAGTTTTCAAAAGTTAGTAGTTTTCACTCTGGAACGTTTGGCTTTGCTTCGGCTGATGCTTCGACTTATTTCTCACTTCGTGTCTATCGCTACACATACCAACTTGACTTAACAAAATTAATGTCACACAATGTTCCAAATTTCATTGTTTCAATTTACTTAACAGGGAGCGCGGAATGCAGCTGATAAAGCACAACCTCGCAGCGTTGCCAGATTGCAATTTATACATAAACGATAACAATAAATATTCCAATATATTTATTTTTAAAAGAGTTTTTCAAAACTTAGTCATATATAATGCGTGTGTTGGAAGAGTTCGATGATGATGAATGATGGCTGCCGCCACAAGATGATTGCTTTCCCACAGTCATTCCAGCACAGACATGCCTCGAAACTCGATGATATTCTAGGCAACAAAGAAATACACAACATTTGACGAGTGTCTTAAGTTATTTTACTTACTATTTTCTCCTTCACAATTGGTTAACTTCCGTTGGCAATCGTTTTTGAAGAGCTGACATATATAGGCACGAGATCGTCCATAACGGCCGCAACTTTCCGAGGACGAAGAGCACGTACTTCGCACATTTTGCTTGCAAGCTCTGCGAAAAGCCTTATTATTAGTTTTTCTAGATTTCATTGTTCCATTAGCTAACCCGGCGGTGCTGTTGGCACTGCTAAAAGAAGTTCTGGCCAAGACCAGGAACAGGAGTAGCGCCACACAAACAATTGGCAATGCTTTCATTGTGTTTTTGTCTATAAAACTAAAGTTGGAATACGGAACTTCAAGTCTTATATTGGCTTCGGGATGTGTGTTTATTTAACAAATACAAAATGCTCCAAATTTTTGCAAAATAACATCAGAAAGTTATGTTGTGCTGTGATCAGCTGTGTAAATTGTCAAAAGAAATTTCCTATTCTATTGTCACAATAAACATAAATAAAGACCATTTCAAAGTTCCTTCTTCAAACACCTGTGAAACAGATTTCATGCGATGACCTTCAATAATTTCTTTGATAACATTTTATTCAAATTGAAACTTTAACAAATTTTGAGCACTCTCAACCTCGGCGTATGATAATGGGAATCACATTCGAGCTGGAGGAGGAGGAGGAGGAAGATGATGTGGACGACGATGAACTGTAACATCTGCGACGATAACCCACTCGAATGCCGGTGCAATAGGAGAGAGCCACTGCCGTGTAGCTGGGCGAGTTGATGCAGGCCTCATAACGCAACTGGCAACTATTGGTGAAGCGGCGACACAGATTCGAGCGTCCATAGCGACCGCAAGCATTCGTCGTGGAATTGTAATTGCAGTTACTAATGACACAGACTTTGGCGCCTGTAGAACTGCTGCTGTAGCCAGAAACGGATACGGCCAACAGGACCAACATCAGAGCTGACAGACTCAAAGTGATTCTCATTTTGCTGGCTCTGGATTTCGGTTTGTACTATTTTCTGCCTTTGGGTTTGGCTCTTTTATAGAGAGATTGACACTGGCAGATGACATTGGCCAATGGCTTTGCCAAAAACACGAACCACTTGTGTAAATATGTGACTTTTAAGTTGTGCGTAGAAGGCACAGAGAGGTCATTTATGTGTTATCTACATCTAAGGCTATTTCAATTCCAACTCGCGCCTGGAAGTATGCTACAAAATTCGGTCAAAAGATGTTTGACAAGGTGAGAAAGAGTTTCATTTTGACTAAAGTAAAAATATGAATATTATTTAGGTTTTGTAAAGGCAAGAATAGTTTTTAAGTGTCGCAATTAGTTCTAAACCACATCAGTACCCGAAAAAATTTGATGCTCACCAAAGAGCAACCTGATATGAGCTACTTGTCGATCTTGCTTAGACCTGACCATGAATCGGAAAACTCTGTTGCTCATTACAGAGGTCAGCAATCATTTTTGTGTATTTCAGTTTTATGAAAAATACAGAGAATAACTTGAAGACTATTGGAGCCTATAAGAGCTCATAAATTATAAACAATTTGTTGAAATCCTTTACAGAAGATTGCAAAAATTAAATCACATATAAATCACAAATAGATGGAAATGTTAAACTGAATTAAGCGACTGTCTAATGCCTGTTGAGGCGACCAATTTGCCTTATTTTACTCAGGAAGATTCGCCATTGGCTGTGATATTCTAAGACTTCTTCAGAACTTCCTGGAGAGCAGTGATAATGTCCAGGATTCCACACAAAACTTAACCTTTAATCAAGCTTGATCAGAAAGCTCGAAAAGAAAGGAAACAAAAATGTAATTCTTCTTTTCCGTGTCTCATTTCTCCTACTAGAAAGTTTATGAAGTTTTCACTAAATTTTCTCATAAAAGAACTGAATATATTTCCCAGATTTTAGCCACAGTCTATAAAATATATTTAGCTTTATATTAAAATAGTTAAAATAAAGTTTCTTTTCATATTTCCATCTTATCATTAGAATATTTAACGTTGAGACCTAATTTAAGCCTCATTCTCTCACTTGTGAAACTTTGAACATGATACTCGTAGTTTATTTCATCTTTACCTACACTTGGCCTGCAGATTTATCTAACATTTGAATGGAATTAAAGTTTTTAAGTCTATTGCAAGCTGAGAGAGTTTCATGGTCAAGATGCTATTTCTGAGAAATTGAAAATATTTTCTGTGGTAAGTCAACGTATGAAGAAAGTTTAAAGACATATACATACATATATTTCAACCAACTTTGATACCGAAGAACTTTAACCTTAGAACCTTCGAGGAGCTCCCTGGATTGGTGGCTTTTGTGGAAATAACTTTAGCATTGCCACAAACATTGCAATTAAATGTAAGTGGAGAAAAGTATTCACATTTAGTAAGATTCAATTTTTAATTTCTTATCTTTTGAATGGCCAAGAGGTCAGCTTTATATTATATAATAACTTTGAACCGTAGAGAGAAAGTTATGTGAACTGTCTTAGCCATTTTCGAGGACTTAAAGGAATAATAATGGATTACTTTTTCTTACACTTTAAACTTAAGAACTTCTCACAGTGTCAACTTTAAGTTTCAATGATTTCAGTCATTGAAGTTAGCTTCCGATGTGATTTGCTTTAAGATTTTGAATAAATATTTAAAGTTCAAATATCAACAAATCTTCTGTCTTCTGTCTTTGCAGTGTCACTTCACATTGAAAATCGATTTTTGATTTTTTTTTTTCAATTTCTTGGCACTGCGCATGCGCAGCTCTTCACAAGGGAAGAGAAGTGGGTAGAGGGTGGAGAGGGGAAATGGGTAGCTGCTGCCTCAATGCGTGTGAAGTATATTAAAAAGGCACAAACAAACAAAAACAAACAGCGCATGTCCAGTATGTTTGTTTAAACATTCCATAAACGCATTTTCATTAAATGTTGTTGAGTTTTGGTCAAGGTTGAACCTCACGATAATTGGCTTTAAATTGGTCGGCTTCAAGATAGAAAATATAAAATCAAAAAAAACTTCTCAACAAAAACTACAAAAAAAAAACTATGTTAGACAAAATGCTGCATAAATTTTTGCCTCAAAAAAGTCTTAACTGGGTCAGAGCATGTTTTGGGTGGATTTAGCTGGTTGCATGTCGCGTTGCAATATATTTTTGGCGGGGAAATTAGGCGCCCATTTTAATCGATAGTTTTGTGTCCACATCTTAATTCTGCTTGCGCGAACAACTATGTCAACTACCGAGTTGAGTGTGGGTAGAGAAAGAGAGAGAGAGAGAGAGAGAGAGAGAAATCATGGCAAGACTTTAGACTTTCTATATGCAATGTTTAAATACTTTCAGTTGCCCGAGGAAAGTGCCAAAGCCTAATTATTTTGCATTAAGTCTTTAAGTAAGTTAACCAAAGTAAATCTCTTGACTTTGTTTTTTAAGGTCTTCAGCGTGTGTGTGTGTGTGTGTGTGTGTGTGTGTGTGTGGTAATCATATTAATCTCGCTTGATTATACATGTGGATGGCTGCACCCAAAATGCATCCATTAATGCATTAATCAATTTGTCAGCCGCAATTAAGCTTGAACTTAAACAAAAGTTCATTATTATATAATTCAATCAAATCTGCTACGAAAGAGGGCAAAGAAATTGACAATCAAAACAAAAGAAAAATAACTTATTTAAACTTGAAATTGAGATTGTGTTTTGCTACGTGAAGATGCCACTAAATGACGTTGGCCAACGAGTTTTTTCCATTTTTCTTTTTTTTCTCTTTTTATTGCTGATCAATGCAGGAAGCTGCCCCAACCAAATGGGAAGCCGGGCCTTGTCAACGAGTTGCCCGCATTTGGTAATGCAATTCGATTGATTGCAGCAGCAAAACGGAGGCGCACAGAGGAAACAGAGGAAGGGAGAGAGAGAGAGAGAGAGAGCGAAAAGCACAAGGCGAAAATAGGGTATTCAGGGATGACTTAGACCTCTTTAGAGAAATACAGTTTTCATGATTAGAATCAATAACTATAATTGTTGCTCCCAAAAAATAGCTTTGACTTGTTCAAACCGTGCTCTGAGCAAAAGGTGAAGAAGAGAAAATTCAACTAAGACTTGTTTTTGATATGCTATACAACTATCTATTTTATCTTTGAAAATTGTTAAAAATTTTTATTTTAATGGACTTCATTCTTTATGTTCTTAAGGCCTGAATCGATAAATCGATAGTTTTTGTATTTGAAATTGAAAAAATTAATTCGTTTTTGAAAAAATTTTCTTAAAAATGTATTCCTAATTTCATTTTTGGGCCATTAGGTGAGAGACGCTAAGAGAAAATCTCTTTTAGAGAAGGCAGATCTTATTTAAAAAACAAATTTGCATGAAATAACCAATTTTTAGTTTCTGGGTGGGAAAATTAGAGCTAATTTAGCTGCCCGATTTAGCTCCTTTCCTTCTATTTCTTAGATGAACATTTTTTTAAATCTATTTGAAATTTAGAGTTTGTCAAACTTTGTAGACAAAAGTTTTCTTTAAACAAAATATATCGATAACTAACAAATACCTTTCGTTTGATTACATAAGCTTACAGACGTCTTTAGGCCTTAATCAAAATTTAAAGTCATTAAAAGTTATTTATTAACTATAGTTTTGATTTTTATCTAAGAAATGTCGACCTAATTATGGACTGTTAATAGTGGTTAAACGAAAGGCAAAAGTAAGTATATCGTAGTCGAACCGTTTTATTGTTTATCGATAAATAAGTTATTGCTGCGGTTACCGTAAAGTGATTTAATTTAGATGCCGCAAATTAATTTGCCTGGCGAATTCACGTGATGCTGCCAATGCGGCAGTCCAGTCGGCAGTCGGCGCCCCCGTTAAATGGCCAGCAACAACAAACTTTCACTTTCGACCGTTTTTTTGTGTTTGTTATTTGTTGTTGTCTGCTTTATTTTGTTTCGTTTTGGGCAGGTCAGTTATAGAGAGAGAGAGAGAAGCCGCCAATGCAGCCGCCTCTTTTTGTGCAATTCCCCCGCACGAAGTGGGAGCTGGAACTGCAGCTGGACTTGCAATGCATGACTGCATTTTCGATTTGGAACATAGCTGTTTATATATATATATATAAATGTACATATAATCATTGTTTTCTTAACTGACTGATATAATAGTGCTTTAGCTAAAGAGAATGTTGTAATAAAATTTTCATTTGTACCAGAAATGATTGCCAATTGCATTTTGTCTGGAAGCTAAATGCCGATTATACAAGTTTCGTTTGGTGGATGGTGAATGAAAGTACTATACAATCTAAAAATCGAGGCGGAGATGGAATGGTAGGCAATTAAAAAGTCCAAAAACAAACCATAAAGGTCTCTAAGGTCGGTCTCTCTGTCTCTGTAATCAACGACTCTGAACGATAGGTGTCAGGTGTGGAATAGGGGGCGTACGGAGGGGAGTGTGTGTATGTCGATAATAAATCTAACCAAAAATAAGCTCAAACTCGCCAACAGCTCAAACCCTCTGGCCAGTGGCAGGGGGCAGAGCAAGCAAATATGCGTGAGGTCGTCGCACTTAAATGTCAAACGCTTCAGCGCTCTAATGAGACTCGAGGCATTGGTAGAGTAAGCCAAACTAAAGATTGGTATTGGGCAAGTTATAGCCACATACATACATACATATCGGTCTATGACCAAGAGCGGTGAACGGAGGATTGGGGCTGCGCAATCTGTGTGTGTGGATGTGGCAAGAAGAATGACCATAAAATAATTTCCAGCCTGTCTAATTTATACGACATAAATTCGTCGCCAGTTTGTTTAATTAATCTTTGATTTCTAGACTTAGGCGTTACTTGCAACATACTACAACTAAGACGCAACTTGTTCGATAGCCAACATGTTTGCCTTTCCTCCATCTGTGATCAGCATGCAAATGGAATGACTTTGCGTTCAATCGAACGGATTCACTGCCAAATTTGTATTTAACGGGTCTGACTGACAAATATTGCCCATCTGCACTTAGTTAGTTGAAGTATGGCCTCTAAATGCCCCAAGAACCCAAACCCCCGAACCCCTCTTCCCCACCCATAATATGCTCAATTGTTGTCTGCGACGTGATGAAATTATTAATTACCAAGCGGTTTTTTCTTCTTTGTAGGCCACTGTGAATATTGCAAAATAAATAAACAAAAAAACAAATCATTTTGATTTTTTGCTGAAGCTAAGTATAGAATATTAATAATGTCAATTCAAATGAACAGTTAATATAAGTGAAATAAATAATTAATTTGTTAGCAGAGTGTAACAAAATTGCTTTTGCAGGACACTTGAGAATATACTTACTTATGAAGACAAAACTCATTTTTAAAGAGGTAACATAAAAACATTTAATCCTAGTTTGTTGAGAAAGAGAAAAGATTTGCTTCCACAAGCCAAAACTAGCGACTTTGATGCCATTTTCCAACACTAATTAATGTTGAAGTGATATCAACAAAATAAGCAACATTAATGTAGTTAATCCTTCGTTTTTGTTATAAGAAGAAGCTCCAAAATTTCAGCAATCTAATTTGATTATTGTTTTTTCTGTTGTTAAATACTTTTAAAAAAGCATTGTCTTTTAACAAGCCAAAACAATTTTATCACTTTTACTTATTTCAAGTGTGCTCATCTTCATTGTATTATTCTTTAAAGGCCATTATAAAGTTTAAAGTTCGTTTTAATATCTATTGAAAATTTGCGGAACAACGTTTAATTGATAGTTTCGGTCATCAATTTTAGATTTCGCTTAAATTTTCTGTTGAACTTGTTTTGCAAACCAGAAATCAGAACAAAAATATTTAAATACTCAAACAATGTTACAATAGTTTGTTGTTATCTTGTCAGACAGACTCCTCTTCGTATAAATAAATAAATAAAATATTCTCAGGTGTGGCAGATCATTTAATAAATAAAAAAAATGGCAGCTTGTCTTAAAGCTTTTTATGCTCAAACGTCTAGCCTGAAGGCCGATCACTTGGAACGTTATATCTTTGTTAATGTTGCTCCGATGTACGTATATTCTCAAAAAGTTACAGTTTTAGAAATGTTAAATAAAACCCTAAATTGAACCGCTAGATTCTTAAGCACAAAGATTAGGTACTTAAGCAGTTGGTTCATTCTATAAAAAAAGTATAAAATATAAAATAAAAAACAAGTAAAAAACAATGACAATTTGTTAAACATAAAATGTCCAAGTGAAAATATGGACAAAATTAATCTATCTATTAATTATTAAAATATCACTTTGTACCTAGCTAAAGTGGAATACAGTTAGAACGTTCCAATAAGTTGACATAATTTTTTTGAGTGGAAACAACTCTTTGAATTGCCATTTAATATTTTTAATAAACATGCTAATTAATAACTTACTAAATGGCAGATCGCAAAGCTGCTGATTGTTTGTAGTTTTATGACCAAACTCAAGTCCATTTGGCTAACTAATTGGTCACATTAGCACTCCCTTTCACAAAGCCAACCTCCAAAATGTCCACCCATTAAGGTGTTAAATGGAACTACAAATATTTGCATAAAACACTAAATCGTAAATCAAATTAAATAAATTGATTTCCTTATGCCAATCAACTACCTGTTTTAGTCGCAAAAAAAGGTGTTAAAATTAAGCCAATATTTATTGTGTCTCTGTCAAGATCAATATTATCATGATGATGATGATCATCATCACCATTATTGAGCCAAAATAAATAAATAAGTTATCAAAACTTTTTTCGACTCATGTCTTCTGGCTCATGGCTTTCCAGAAAATCGCATTAAGTATGCTCATTACTTTGGACTCGATTGCTTGTCATCGCCTAGGAAATGATCATAATAGTTTAATAGCAAATAATAAACACAGATACATAAACACAAACATATGTTGTTGTTGTTGCTGCATATATAAATTATATTTTTGTCTATTTATTTGGTTGCCAAACGTCAAATTAGTAACCTTGTACGGATTTCTTTAAGCTGGAGCAGCAGCAGCAATTGGCGGCAAGTGTGTTAATTACGATGCCAAATAGACACACACACAAAAAACGCTAAGAAATTCGCAGTATAACTATAGCAACTGGACGATTGGGTAACTTGAATGTTGAAAATTGCGTAGCCAAATGCCAGAAACAGAAACGCAAACTCAATTAAGCTGCAAAACGAGAGGCCTAAAGAGGCCTTAATGCCTGCCACATGGGAAGCAACGGAAGAAGGCAATTCAAACGAATCTCTTTTGGAAAACTAGACAAATGCAACAAAGAGATTAACTAAATTGGTCAAATATATAGAAAGCCGATATTGGGTGGAATAATTTTTATACCAATTTAACTAAGTTTTGTGAAGAGTTTTGTTAAACAAAATTAAATTTAAAACTGACCTAAACGGCAAATAAATGATTAATCGATTAACTGCATAATCGATAACTTCAATAGCAAACAACAAAAAAGAGTTGATTAAGAGCCGTAAATAAGGGATGGAAGGTGTAACCTGTGATACTTTACGATGAATATCGTTTTCCTGCCTTTTGCATGGACTTTTCTTTAGAATTTTTGGGAGTTGAGATTTGATGACTTTTTCCTTGGAGAGGGGTATGCCATTTAAGCTTATTTGAGGGCTAATACCTTCCTGAATTGCCAGTTGGTTCAAATTTTCAACTTTCAGCAAATAATCTTGATGAAATTTTGGACGGTTATATTAAGTGATTACTCTAAACCTTAATACTTAACTGTTAGTTCCAATGAGAGCTATTTGATAGAACACTCTGGTCGAAGCTGTTTGAAAATTAGAGTATTTCTAGCAGGACTTAAATTTATTTATGTTCTTTAAATGTGTTTTTTATAATCCTTTTTTGTAATTGCTTACCCGTAAAGTAGAAATAACTTTTTTACTTAGCTGTTATATCCTTTCAGAGAGTCTAATACATTTCTTTATTGGCCATGTGTGTCGTTTGTCTGTTTAGTCTCTCAGTTGTTGCTTATTATTATTATTACAGGCAAAAGATTCGTTAAAACCAGCTTATTCGGACCTCTATAAAATAAAGTTATGACCACGAAAAACTAAAAAATTCATTCAAAAATAATGTCATTTCAAATTTAAGTGGCTAAAAACGCTTTTCAAGAGCTGCTTCATATTTTATTTACCAATTTAATTACTTATAGTTTTTGGGTCAGGATAATGACATTTAAATTGCTTTAGAGTAATTTGTGACACCCTTTATTGATACCGAATTGATAGCTGTTACGGTTTTCATTATAATTAATTAATTTCCTTTTCGATATGCATACGCGGCAAGCCATTTTTCTAATTTAATTAATTACAATTTCAATTTCTTTTACATATATGTATATTCGTATAATTGCCATCATCATTATTATTGCTATTAACAATATCGATTCAATTTCAATTTAGATTTTCATTCACTTTCCAATGCGACGCGGTTTACGGCTTTCGCAATTAAAGTCTTAATTATGCATAGAGTTGGCTCTCGGCTTGGCTCGTACACCGTGTCGCATGTGTAATTACGTTAGCTAATTAAAATGAACTCAATTTTTAATTTACAGCACAATGCAAATTGTTCAAACAACTGACAGAGCCATTGAACTTGTCGCCAGCAACCACAACAACAACAACAACAACAATCCACTTCATCTTTCATCGCTCAACCATTCCAAGTTTCATTCAATTTGCTAATTATGATCATGTGAAATGAAGAAGTTCAAGCAACTCGTTAGGGAAATTTTTCGTTGGAGATTTTTACAGTTTCCGCCAAGAAATTGAAAATCTGAAATCTAAAATCTAGATTAATGGCAAGGGTAACTTTATATCTGATAGATACTTTCGGTTTCTAGTTTCTGTTGATTTGAACTTTAGTTTATGTGTTTGTGTCTTGTCGTGGAACATTAATTGATTTAATGATTTTGTTAAGCTTTTCGTTAACATTTTGTTAACGAAGCGTTAAAAAACAGCCTCAAAAAACAAAAACAAAAAAAAAAGAAGCTCCTAAGCATTGCCATTTAAGTGCCAACAAACTGTGTGTGTGTGAGTGTGTGTGTGTTTGTGTGTGTGAGTTGGCTGCTAAACAAAATATTGTATCTCATGGATACAAGTTTGTTTGGCAGCCGCAGACCTCTTCACGCGTGCAAAATTTCAATTTCATTCAGTTTGATTTTTTATGTTTTCAAGTGCAGCATGCAATATGTTGCAACACAGATGAAGAAGCAACATTGCCACTAGCAGCAGCAGCAGCAGCAGCAACAGCAACAACAGAAGAAGAAGGCCCAACAAAAAGTGAAACTATGGCCATAATTACTCACCTCTCCTCGCCTCTTCTCTTCACTTCTTTCTCCTCCACATTTCATCTATGTGAAAAAGCGAAACAAAATTAATGAAGTGTGTGATAAGCGCTGAGAAAAAAGGCAACAAGACAAGAAGACAACAAACAGACTTGCTTAGAGACAATCTCCCGCGTTTACCTATTGTGAAGGCAGGGAGAGATACATACAAAGATACAACATCTTCTTCTTGAGGAAGTGCAAAAGTAACAAAAAAAAAACAAAAAAAAACAACAACAACAATCTGTTACCAAAAAAAAAAAAAAACGCAACACTTTTCTTTTGATGCGATTTTGTATCTTGAACTTGAGCCATCATCATCCATAGCAAAGTACATAAATGTGCACAGAGCAAAAACCAACCAAGCCAGTCTGACTTTTATTTTGGCGGAGGAAAATTCTCTTTCTATAGCTAAGTAATTTTTTTTGTTTCGTTTAAAGTATTTTCTTTTAAATATAAAGCAAAATTATTATTTCAGTTATTCGTTTCTGTGGCTTTAAATGGAATGCAAAATCCCATTGTTTAGGATCAGGACTATTCTTTAGCAACCTTCTTCTTACAAACTTCTTAATGTTTTTCACAGTGTATACAATTTTTAATAAATTTGTAGCCTCTTTAAAGAATTTTATTTATTTGCAGTATTCAGATCTCCAAACTTTAGGTCTCCTCCTCAGCTTTTGAATTGTGATTAAATGTAAAAATCGTCTCTTTAATCGAAAAGTCAAAAGAGAAGCACCCAAAACATGGAGAAAACTTTTTGAGCTTGATTATGATTAAAGAAAACCAAAACTAATTTACCATATACACATATTTCCGCTTAATATTTTTGATTTATGATAGAAAAAACAAGAAGAATGATTAGGGTAACAACAGTAGGTAAAATCCAAGGCAACAACAAATAAAAAACAAAATAAAAAACAAGAGTTGGCAAAAAACAAATCAAAAAATAAGGTTGTAAATATAAAAGATTTTTTGTGTTTTTTATTTTTTTTTTTTAGGAGGTGCTACAACGAAGTTTTTATACACTAAAGTTGAAGGTAAGAGTTAGGTTATGCTCTAGCATGAAGATGATCAAGATGGACAAAATGGCTAACATCTTTGGCTTCTTGCTGGAATATTGCCTGAACTCTACCTTAATATGCAGTCTGCTTGCTAGAGTCCTGGAGATTGATGAATACAATCCATTCATCTTTAAAAGCTGAAGGAAATCTCAAAGATTTCTTGTTTTTTGGGCCTAACTTCATCTAGTGCTTTTGAGGATCAGCTTTGTCTCTTTGAGAAAAAACATCGATTAAGCGATGATTAAAAGATTCAAATTTAACTTAGCAGATCACTATTCTTATAATATTATGGCTTATTGGTCTTTAAACTGTCTTTGGGAATTAGAGTATTAAGCCAAATTATGTCAAAGTTGGACTTCTGTCCGATGTCTGTGACTTGGTCATGTTAGTTGTAGTTTTTCTTTCTTTCGAAAATGATTTGTGCCAGTGCCACTTGAACCGATGCGTCAGTCTTTAGCTTTAGAGACGCGTCTACAGAGGTTGATGATGATGATGATTATGACTGAAGAAGATGAGTTGAGTTTAAGATGCTGCTGGCTGCTGGCCTGAAGTTTGGTGTCTAATGTCTGCTGTCTGGTGCTGATGATGCAGATGTCGATGAGTTGATTGTTGTTGGTTTTTGTGTTTGTTGTTGATGTTGTTGTAGTACTAGGTACTATTATTGCATCATCTATGGGATTGGGCAATGCCTTTTGGGATTTAAATACACATTTAATGTTTTGCATTTTGTTGTTATGGCTCATTGTGTACGCTTATTGAACTGACTTCGAATCGAAGATGTTGCAGCAAGATATAAAAGAATTCCATCAATTGACTGTAGATGGATCAATGGAGTTGCCAGATATCTGATTTATTTTTATACTCTTTGGCCAGTGTTGGTTATCAGCAGTTTATCAAGATGATGATTTATGGTCACACTAAGCAACAGTGTCACTTAACTAAATTTTTGTTGATTCCTTACAAATTTCCGTTTAATATTTCATAAGATCTACTTATTGGGGGGCGGCAAAAGTCAAAGTCATCTTAGACCAAACTTATTGTTAGCTTCGATTCCTTTACTTCCCAAATGAGCACTTTACTTACGATTTTCCTACATTTCCTTTTTGCTGACACACGAAATGGGAAACACACACAATTACAAGTCATATTTCTTGCCTTTTTTTTTTGTTTTTTGCTAAGTTCATTTTTTTGTGGGTTGAACACGTGCGAGTGGCCGAGAGAGGCATTAACAATGGGGGCAAAATGGCAAAAAAAAAAAGAGATACAAAAAAAAAACGACGACTGCCCAAGACCACTTACAATTATTGGTAAAAAAAAAGAAAGAGAAGCAAAAAAGACACAGAAACAACAAACAGCGACATATGAAAAAACGAAAGTAGAGGCAAGTGACAAGTGAGCTGCAGAGGCAGGCAACAACTTTGGGGCATGGAGCTTGGAGCTTGGGGGCTTTAGGTGCAGCATTTTGCGTTTTGCAGCTGCCTCTAACAAGGAGGTGAGGCGAATGCGAGTGCGAGTGCGAGTGAGTGGGTTTTTGCCACATTGGCGAGCAAAATGTCGTTGCACAATGTCGATGAACATTGGAAATATTTTGGAATTGGAGCAGAGATCAACGAGTTGCCGCCAGTTTAAAGCCAGCCAAAGGCAAACATCTGGCTGATATGCTCTAGGTGAGGTAAGGGAAGGTGGAGAGGACCAGGTGCAACCGGTTTCCTGTTCCATAGTCATAAATAAAAGCCTTGCGGGCCTATCTCCTTCATGTACACATGGACTTGGTATGTTCCATTTCTGTATCTAGTTATTTGCTAAACGATTGCCAAATGAACACTAGAAATTCCAATAGAAATTTTAAAGATTTCTGAGTAAATAACATAATGATTATTTACAAAAACTAAAGCTTAATTGAATTGTTGACAAAAGCTAAAGAAATAATCAAATGACCTACCCAAACCAAAAAAAAAAAAAAAAAACCATAAAAATCGACACGATTTCTGACCAAATCAAAAGCCGCCACCGCCGCCGCATTGAAAGTGAAAGTTTTTGTTGGTTTTTTTGCTATTATTATTTGTTTTTTACACTTATATTTATACGCAATTGCAACAACAACCAAAACATAGAAAGAAAACCAAATAAAAAGCCCAAAAATGTGCATAAATTATTTACGATTTTTGAATCAAGTTTTTTGGACACCGAATTACAAACGTCAGAGAGTGACCACAAGCGAAATGAATACGTCCGGCAGATGAGACTGCAACTGAGACCTGAGACTTTTCCCCATAGTCGGTGAAAAGAAAAGAGACAAAGAAAGAAGCCGGTTCAAGTTTAAAGTCACAGAGTGATGTAATTTCTTTCAATGTCTTTTCCATTTCTATTTATGGTCAAAAAAGCCGCCACAACTAAAAGCCGTGGCAACAAACTGTTTTCAATGCTCTTTCAAATGATAGGGTATACAAAGGGTATATAAGTCCAACTGATCAATTTCATTAAAGATCATCTTTTTTCATCTATGTATGTAAAGGGAGAGAACTGTGTTAATTTTAGATCGAGTTGTTAGGTATTTTTAAATGCTAAACATTTTAAAGAATTTTCGTATTGATTAATATCCATATTAAACTGAATCAATTAATAAACTTTCTAATATATTTAAGGTTCTTATATACCTACATATAAGGTATATCTCTATATTAAATGGCTATCAGTGTAAAACAATTTAAATGATCCCATGCAGATAGAGCTCTATCTCATTAAAGTCTTATAACTAATTAGTGTGGCTGCATATTTGTAACAGCTTAACGCCTATTTCTGCCTCATTTTTCTCAAGTAAATCATTTCAGTTAACTTTTCAAAAATAGTTGCATTATTGTTATATACAGATTAATAAGTCTTATATCATAAAAATCCCCATTTATGATATATATCATATATATGACTTTATGACATATAGAGTGGCTGCATACTTATCGATCATTAATAACGAAAAGTGGTTTAAAGGTGACTTTTATATCAGTTTTCTACATAAAGACTACAAAGTTTCTTGATTATATTAATCTTAAGCTTATTTTTGCCGTAGTTAGGGTATTCCAACAAGTGATTTCTAAAAAATGTAACTAATTTAACAGTTGGCCGTTTTTACATATTGAAATTTACATATCAATGTCTGGCGACTTTTGAAGAGCACTTTTGCAACAATTTAATCAGCAAGTCTGAGTTTAATTATGTGATAATTAATCAAGACCTAAACAGCTGACAATGGGCGCAAAATGAAATTAATTGCCAACCCCAAAAAAAACTAACTTCAACTCGTCTCAAGATCTCAATTCGAAGCGAACATCGAACCGCTTCAAACATGCTGCAGACAAGAGAAGATAAGCTGAATTGGAGCCCGCGCCACCATTAACTTTAACGTCTCAAGATCTCAACTTAAAGCCACATCGAACCGCTTCAAACATGCTTCACACAAGAAGAGACAAGCCGAATTGGAGCCCGCGGCACCTTAAGCTTGGCTTTGGAGCAGTTCATTGACGGCCTAACACGCGACGAGACGTAGACGCGCATGCGCCACAGTGTTTCGGAAATCGGCGATTTCGAACTATGCCAGCCAAGCGTATAAACGGTTTCTATGTGCCGCGTTTGAAACGTGTTTGAAATTCGCAAATATATAAACGGCAAACAGAAAACAGAAGAGTTCTTCTTGTGGACTACAAAAAAAAGTGTCAAACCAAACATACAAAAAAAAAAAAAAAAAACACATTAAAATTAAACCAAAAGGTGAATGAAACTCCAGAAATGGTAGAACTGTGTCAAATTTTTAAAGAAAGTTCTGTTTGACGGTTAAACCACTGTAAATATATATACATAAGCAGATATACAATCTGAATGATATGTGGGTTGTAACTGAAGATTTTGTTGGAGGCGTAGTCAGAGTCAGTCATCTTCATGTCAAGTCTTGTCAGCCTTTGTGGGCTTGTCCAATGGCAAGCGTGGGCACACGCACGTCTCATCTCCCCATCTAAAGCCCCTTTGAGTGCAATTCCAATGTAAAGATGTCCATTTTTGGTTTACCTCAGCGAATTGATACACACACCCAGAGACCTGACTTGAGCATGAGCTTGAGCTACGGCACTTGTTCAACCAAAAGAATACTTCTTTCTTCCTCCAACTCCACCTCCATCTCCACCTCCACCTCCAGCTCTTTCTTCGTGCTCGATGAATCATATACATATTTTACATTTCATTTCATTTGTCCATTGGGGCGGCGGAGTAGGGGCAAGAAACGTGCAATGATTGATAAAATGTCTTTTCCTTTTTGCACATTTCTTAAGAAATTCTTTTGCAGTGAAATAAATTAAGGGAAAGAAAATATTTCAACTATTCAAGGTAGATATCAACATAATAATTAACTTCTTTGAAATATGTAGTTAGTTTCGGTACTTTTGGGTCAAAGAAAAATGTGAGCAAAATGAAGGACAAAAACGTAAGCTCAAAAGATTTGAGAAAAAGATAGATATGAACAATTTTTAAACTAAAATCAAAGTTGTCAAGTTGTTAAGTATCGAGCCTAAAAATTTCCTTCTATGGACATTTTAAAATTTAGGAATTTTTGTTTTGGTCAGTGTCCGTCTGTTTTGTCTGTCTGTTAATAGACAAACTAGTCTCTATGTTTCGGATATATTTAAGTCAAAGTTCGTATTTAAGCTTGTTATTATTGTAGGTAAAACATTTGTCAGATTCAGATCGATTGTGCTATTTAAATATATAGTTTTAGTTAAAAAACTAAAAACTCCATTAAAGAGAGTCACTCTAACGGCCTTAACAACGTTTTCTGTTTAAGTTAATTAATTCTTTAATATTTTTTATTGTCTATGACTTGCAAAAATGTAAAAGATTAAAATGTCGGATTTTGTTAACTTTAAGTAATGGGGAAAAAATATAAATTAGATAAGATTGTAGGCTTTCAATTTCAGTTTTAGTTTTGGTAAATGATTAGATTAATTATGACTAGATAATGCTTTTGAATGCTCTACATTCTATATCATAAATGTTGAGTTGAGATAGTAGCCTTAAATAAATAGAATTTGACTTTATTATCTAAATACTTTTAGGAAACTTTGTGGAATAGTTTTTGTGCTCATTTTGAAACTTACTAGGCTTAGCCCTTTTGATATTTGTTGGGGTTTTTTTTAGGCTGTATGATATCATTCAGTCAATGTTTAAACAAATGTTTTTTTTTTCCTATATATTTATTTAATTTTTGAAGTTATAAATATTTAAATTTGGCATATTTCGCAAGGTCGCATAACATTTGAAAACTTGTTTGGTTTTCATCTTCTCTTTTGGTTTTTTTTGCCATAACAAATTATTTACATAAAACCAGAAAAAAAAATGCAAAATCCACTTGTCAGCTCGATGATCAGAATCTGACATGGAAGTTAATTATTAAAAATTGATTTCAACTGACGCACAGCAGCAAAATAAAATGAATTTCATTTCAAAGTTATGCACAAATTCAATTGTGAAAGGGAAATAATAGATTGAGAATACAAAACCAACCAAAAAAAATATATATGAATATTTCAGTTTATATGGTAGATATACAATGTTAGTTCACTTTTACCCCCCTCTCCCCCACCACTCAAAATTCATTGAAATTAATCAATACGCATAAACAACACAAACAACAAAATCCAATTTGTTTACGGAATTTATGATGGACTTAAAATGCAGATTTCAGATTGCATTTGATGGCATATATAGTTGAGCTTTAAGTGCTCTTATTACGCACACACACACACACACACACACACACACATGTACACTCAGATACTATATATGTATATATTCAATATGCCAATCATCTTGAATATAGCTGACTAAGTACTTGCACTACTCGAACTTGACATATTTGATATGCAAATGGCGCCAATTAAAGAGGCAAACAAAAAAAAAGGCACTAAAGCCACCATGACCAAGTCCATAAGCCAAGTGCAGAGGTGTAGGCAGTCTATTGAAAGAAAATTCAACAATTAATTATCTAAAAGAAGAATGATTAAGAAGTAATCAAATTGAATTGAAACTGATTTTGAATAATTTAAGTCGTCTATTTTTATTGAAAGTTATATTTATATCTCATATTTTTGTAACCGATACAATATTAAGATATTCTTCCAATTATTCAAGTTATTGTAAAACACTTTTTAAAATTTTCAGAGCGCCAAAATTGGATTTATATTTGACATATTTCTGTGTGGTTTTTAATGCTTCGATATTACCATTTCTATTTGGTTTAGGATTAAAAATTCCACGAATCAAAACTTTAATTGTTTGTTTTTTTGATTTTCAAGACGGCAACTTTAAGTCGATCCTTATGCTAATGTCTTTCGGATGAGCTAACTTTGAAAGGCTTTAACTGGTCGGTCGATATCTTTACTTGCTTATTCTTTGAGATCTGCAAATGAACAGTTGGAAAAAAATAATGTTTTAAATGGCTTTTGACTGTTTCAAAATTCTACGATTTTATTAAGAAAATGTTGAATTGAGAGACCCAATCTCTTATATGGGAATTTCTTTAGAGCGAAATGCAGTTTTGATACCCTGTACTTATAGGGGAAAAGGGTATATTAAAGTCGCCAAAATGTATATAACAGGCAAGTGGAAACGTTTCTAAGAGACTATAAGAGCTAGGGTCACCAAAGTTGGTATGCTGACTCTTATAGTCTGTAGGCAGATTAAGTTTGTTTCAAATTTTTGCCACGCCCTCTCTCGCCTCTGCAATATGAAAAAATGTTATTTTCTCCCGCATTATTTTACAAGTCGTAAAAAAATTCGGTTAACCTTTATTTGTTAATAATATGTATCGGTTCAACAAATTTCTAGAAAATTGGTTGAAAAATAGCCAAGTTATACGCACAAATATTTTACAGGCAATGTCAAGGGGACGGCAGGCGGATGAGTGAGTGAGATGGCATGCGAGAGGGAGAAAAAGATAGGACATTACAAAATAGAACGCAGAGTGATATAAGGACTGGTACAGGGATATATCCGAGTCGGTGAGGCGACTTGCTTATTTTATTTGTTAATGAAAAAGTGAGAATTAAAAACTTCATTTTGGGTTTGGAAAATTTGTAGTTTCTTTTTTCTACTAAAGAAAAACGAATATTTGAGTTAAGTGTAAATATCTGCAAATTAATGATTCACATCATTTTCTTAAATACGAAACACTTGAAGACAGACTTAGTCCCTGAAGACATTAAAACGCCAAATGCATTAATTTCTTTTATGATACGGAAGGCAAACATAAAAACGTTTAACAAATCTTAAAAATGAACTTCCCTATTTGCCATAAAATCATACACCGATAGATAAAATTTCTCCCCCAACCTACGCCTCTGACCTGTGTTATGAAGGGTAAAATTTAACCACTGACTGGAAATGCATTCATTTTGCTCTCTCTCTCTTAAATGTGGAGGCAATTAATTAAAAAAAATTTGGTCAGAGAGTGCTAAATGGGAAGCCAATTCACTTGAAGGGCATACACAGCGTATACGTAACATGCATCAACGGAAAACCCATAACCACTTTCATTTGCGTGCACATTGCTTCAATTGCACTGATATAATATTGCATATAGAAGACAAATATATATATGTGTGTGTGTGTGTGTGTGTGTGTGTGATTTTTTTCGTTGTTTTTGTTTGTAGTTTGCGTGCCAGCAGAATAAAAGGAATAAAAAAAAATATGCATGTATATATAGAAAATCACATTTTCTTTTGCTGTTTATATGGCAATTTGTTTAGTGTATTTTATAAATTTTTACTGTACCAACAACAACAACCAACACACACACACACACACACACACACACGAATAGGCAATTGCTTGCCATTCCAAGTGTCTATGGCCCTTTAACATGAAATATCTACGGAACTCGCTCAATCCCCTCAATCCCCTCAACTTGCTATTCAACAAAATGTTAATCGATAATCAAAAGCGATTAAAACAAAAACGTAAAAACCTATGCAAATGACTTTGAGAGTTGCGTAACAGTTCCAACATAGTTACGAACAATAGATGGATGGGCAGCCATAAAAAAAAAGAGGCTGGGTCCATGCAAATGACATGACAAATGTCCAATTGCATGTTGAGGTTGAAATTTTTCCTTATCTGAAATTTGACCCAATTTGTGGCATATGAAATTGGTTTCAACTGGTTGCATTTTGACAAGATATCAAATTTTTGTCGCCAATTTGCATTTTTATACCCTTGCAGGAGGTATTATGAGGTGGAGAGAGGAGATGTTTATGATCGTATTCTCGATATATACCCCCGTTGCCCCTCTGTCTGTCTGTTTCTATAACTCTCACGTTTTCAGTTTTAGTGATATTGATTCAATATTTGATATAAAGACTTTTTATTCCTATAAGCAGATTAAGTTCTTGAACGGCGCGAATCGGACTACTATATAATATGGCTGTCTTAAGTTTTTAGATTCATATTCATCAGTAGTGTCTCTTGTTTTGTGATTCGTACTTCTTTGCCAAACTTTGTAAGAATCGAACCACTATAACATATAGCTGACATAGGATCGATCGGTTTAATTTTTAAGCCAAACTTGCTTCACAACTTTTCGTGGAATCGAACAACTATATTTTAGGAATTGAAAAGTTTTAATGATAATCTGCAAGAGTATACAAAGTTCGACCATGTCGAAATAAACTTTTTTGATATTTTTAAACTTGAACAACAAATGTAAACGAAAGGTTTTTTAATTAGTTGCTTTAGCTCTAGAAATGAAATCCCAAACTGTTGACCATTTTTAGACTTAATAAATTTATTAAATATTTAAAATCAAACAAGTTACTTGAAATGGGAAAGCCTGTCCACAGTGAATTAGAGCCAAGAAAAAGGAATGCCAATTGGCAGCTATGCAAAAAACAAACAAATATTTATGCAAATCGAAAAAAAGAAACCGGCTAATGGTTATAAATTGTAACACCTGCCAGACAGAGACAAGAGGCGAAGGTGAACCAGCTTGCTGGAAAGGAAAATTCGCGGTCAGCTTTGAGCAGGTTGAACGGAAGACTTCATCAATTGCAATTTCTTTTTGTGTCTCTCTCTCTCTCTCTCTCCAGCTTCGATTGCATAAGTCAAGCCATTGAAAATGCAACAAGTTACGCATTAAATTAACTCTCTCCCCCTTTCCCCCTCATCCTCTCTCTCTCTCTCTCTCTCTCTCTCTCTCTCTGTCTCCAGCATGCGGGAACGCAGTCAAACCACACCACGACGCCGAAGAGCCGGTCCCAAGCAGGCCCTGCCTCACTCCTCTCGAGCTGGAGAGCTGGA
This sequence comes from Drosophila nebulosa, assembly GCA_024703675.1. Lineage (NCBI taxonomy): Eukaryota > Metazoa > Arthropoda > Insecta > Diptera > Drosophilidae > Drosophila > Drosophila nebulosa. The sequence goes on along the minus strand of CM045725.1, from coordinate 4,527,185 downwards.
ATCGCCATACTATTCGATCGATAATACCGAAGATATCTATGGTACCACTTTGCTGCCATCGCAGCGTTGCTATGTGGATCCCTGGGATCTGGAGAATTATGATTATGTGCGCAAGAAAATTGATGATGTGACCACAAGCGGATTGGGTATTGCGGAAGCAGACAACTACAACTACAATCACCACACCACCCCGTCAACTGGGGGAGCAGGTACTTCCTTCGGCTATGGTATGTCAGCCACCATGCCACGCCCACACACACAAACGCGTCGAGTATCGCGTGCCCAATGCCAACTGGAGTGCTGCATGCCCAGGAGCGCTCACCATGGCTATCAGCGCAAAGAGCCCTTGTATACGGCACGCAGTGAGATCTATGGTGGTGCTGCCACCAGTCGATATGATGACTACATGGCCACCATGACCAGGCAATTGCACTTGGACGACGACGACGACGACAATGACGATGACAATGATGATGGCTATGACCAAAATGTGGAAGAGGAGCAGGAGCAGCGTCAGCTTTATAATGGCTATGGAGGTAATAAAAATAAGTATACATTGTATGTAAGTATATTCTAAAAAAAAAACCCTTTTTTCTCTATAGGATTCTCCAGTGCCAGTTCCACGGAGCAGCACTCTTCCATTGGTGGCAATTCGTCGCCTCTGCCTCTGCCAAGGCGTGCAGCCACATTACAACGTCGCTCTGTGCCCAGTGCCCAGAAGATCAACAACAACTATGGCTATGGCACTGCTCCACATCCCAGACGCAAGCCCAAGACTTCATCACCCTCAACGCCGCCGCAGATTGATTTTCCAGCACCACCGCCTCTATCGCCCGCCTATGACTATTGCAATCCCTATGCTACATTGCCCTTTTGTAGTATACCGGATTGCAATGAATGCCAGCATCAGCAGCATGCCACATCGGCCTTGATCTATGCCGCTCCCTCGACCCTGTACGGCACTCTGGGGGGCGGCGGCGGTGGCGGTGGACGTGCCAAGTCACAGTCGCCGCAATCCCAATTGGATGGCGATTCATCGCTCTATTCTGGAATTTATTCACGTAAATTTGGTTTGAGCAAAAAGGGTCTACTTCAGATTGATTACTCCTGCAGCTGGACCGACTTGGATCGTGTAATGGGTCGGCAATATTAATTCGTAGACAGGGCAAACCTTATTGGGGTGTTGGGGCTTCGATTTATAAGTTACAACTATACGTAAAGCATGGCGGATTATGGCCTGCTCTATACATATATCCATCTACAACATTTGTACTTAAGTCATTTCATACAAACAACAACAACAACCAAATATTTAAACAATTTTGTCTTACAATTAGCATTCGTCGTAGTCTATATCTATTTCTATGTCAAAAGCAAAAAAAAAGAAAGTCTTTAAATAAAACTTTGATAAATATAACAATTCAATTTGATCTTCTTCTCGCCATCAGGAGGCATATAGAAAGCAAATTCAAGCACATTTTGCCCAACTTCTGCCTAAGTTTTGCTCCAGTTCTGCTCAAAAAATGTTGTCTTAATAGATTTTTGTTTTTTCTGCTGCTTCTAATATCGAATTTCGTGAGCACTTTTGCTCTTAATAGAGCAAATAAGATCATTGTTTGGGTTTGCAGTAAAATTCAAAACATTTGTAAATATTATAAAAATCTTTTAGAAATTAATCGTTTTACTAATGGAATGACAAGTGAATTTGACTTATTTCAATTTGTATTGCATCTACGTTAAATTCTAGAAACATTTTACCATTTAATTTTGTGTCTAAAATCAAGGCCTAGCCTGGGGGCTTAATGAAACTCCGGAAAATACGAATACCAAAGAGTTTAGAACAGTTCAACAAACAAAAAAGGTTTGGGAACGTTTTTTTGATTTTGACCAAATAAACTAGTACTCAAAACTTTATTTGGAATACTCTTAAATAAATCTTTATTGCTAAATTTCATAGATCAGGCGCCAAGGCTCATACAAAAAATCTTTACAAAATAACAAAAAAGCAAAAAAAAGCCCTATTTTTTAATTAAATTTCAAGAAGTTATTGACCTAACTAAGTAAATTAAACAAAAACAGTTACTTAGGTTTATTAGTGATTAAGTTTTTCAATATTTTTGTAATAAATCTTTAGAAATTTAAACTCTAGAAAGCTCTAAAAATGTTTGAAATGATGATTAAAGAAAAATGTAATGAAATGTTTTGTAGATAGTTTCAGACTTTGACTTCTATATAGGTAGGTAGGTTAAGCCCACATAGACTGGGCGTGGTCCGTAACTTTTATAATAAAAGAGTTGCTCAATTTGTTGATATTGTTGCATACTTTTGGGCCGAAAAAGTAAAATGTTAACCAAATGATCTCATGCAACAATTTTTCTGGATAATTTCACTCGTTTAACTAATTAACATTGGTCTAATGCCTAATTTGCAGTAGCTTTCTAACAAATTACTAAGGCTGGTCGTCCTAATTTATGCGCCCATTGCAACTTAACAAGAAATAAAGTTGGGAACCAAAACAACAAAAAAAAAGAAACCAAAAAAAAACTCCAAACATTTCGCTTTAATTAATTTGTGACGCAAGACCAAAAGAAGCACGGCCAGGGAATAGGGGAGAGGGAGAGAGACTTTTTTTTTTAGTGAGGTGCTTAGCATATGGACATTATTATCATCATCATCATTTAGCTTTGACACTGACATTTTTTTTTTGTTTTTTTTTCTAACATGGAAAATGTTTTAACATTTGACTTTGATGAATAAGCAAGTTCGGCCAAAGTAATTGTTCATATCATCAGAGGAAAAACGAGTGAAAACATTTGGAAATTAAAGCATACTTTACAGCGTTGCAACATGTGTGTGTGTGTGTGTGTGTGTGTAAAAAGTAATCACCATCTAAGGAAGAAACTTGTTATGCCAGCAAACTCATTCAACTTCCGTTTTTTTTTTGGCTTTTATCCTGGATTATCTCTAATATTTTCTTTCCTTTATCAACACACACACACAAAGACAAAAATCAATAAGGTAAACATAAAAATTGCGAACGAGAGAGATAGATAGAGAAAGATGGAGAGAGAGAAAGAGGTAGAGATAGAGAAAAGAAGCAGCAGCAGATTTCTCTATGTTGAATGCGATTTCAATTTCTCAATCCAATTTACCTTTTGCAACTGTGTACACAGCAATACCAATGCACAAACACAAACACAAATACACACACACACACACACATCTACACATACATGAATACTCTTTACGAATGAGAGAATACAAATAGAAAGAGCAGAGTACAAAAAAAAAAAAAAAAATAAAAGCCAAAGCTAAAATCTGTCGACAACGACAATAAAAATCGAACCAGAAAAATATGCAAAAGATGAAAAAAAAGAACACAAAAAGAAAATGAAAACAAACAAGAAAGAAAAAAAACATCTTAAGCATAAAAACCCAAAAAACGCAAGCAAATGGCACAAAAAAAAATAATAATAAAAGAGTAGAAACAGCGAAAAACGAAAATTGTTCTTTTTGTTTCTCTGTGTGTGTGAGCTTGTGTGTGTGTATAACGGCAAACATTTGCCTGCGGTGGCGCCTAAATGTATGCCACACTTTCTGCCCACACTCCCTCGCTTTTACCCACTTCCCCCACCACCACCACCAATTTGTGCATTTGCATTTATGTACGTCGCCTGAGCCTGCCCCCCCTGTCCCTGCCCCTGCCCACCTACTGATTCTAGGAACTCTTTTAGTGCTTTTTTCTTCCTTCCTTATTTTCTTTTTCTTTTTTTTTTTGTTGCTGTATGGCCAATGCAAATCGCTGCGAAAATATTTCTCACTTCCACTGAATAAAATTGAACGTAGAACAGAAATTGTTCCATTTGCTTTTTGCCTGTTCAATGTTCTCACATGCAATTTCAGTTAATTTTTGGTGAGAGTTGAGCACTTCATATCAAAAAGAGGAACAAATTTGAAATGAATAGGCACCATAGATAATGCTTCAATTAAGGATATTAAGTCGTAGATATAGGACGAATAATTAAACTAGAAATTAAAGTGAAATCTTTTCTATCACTTAAAAGTGTACAAATAGTTTAAAACATACTTTAAAAACTATAAAATTTAGACTTAAATATTTAAAAAGTTGCTTAAATTACAGTTTTTGTTTATAATTTTTTTTTACTATTTACTATTTTTAGATTTGAGACCCTTTTACATTTTTTCAAACGAAGGTATTGCCGTCTCATGGTCAATCTTTGCAAGATTATGTGATAGAATGCACAAAAGGGTGAGCAGGTTGTCTGTATAGCTAATTCAAACGCCATACGACATCTATAACGCTTAAACTAGTTGGGAATTGCAACAAAATGAAGCGAAAAAAGACGGGCAATGCATTACAAGCTTAGAGTCCACCTTTTTGTGCATACTCTAGCAAAAAACTTAAAACAAAAATACCATCTTGATAAATATGGCACAATACCCATTTCATTTCATGTCATTCTCAGTCAAATGGTTTTTTTTTTGAGATATTCTAGAGAATTTCCACTTGGAAACATCTTTTAATCCCTAGACTGCTGCTTGCTATAAGCGGATTGCACCTTTTGCCACCTATTTTTCTACGTTTTATTTTGTAGGATGACGCTTTTTGAAATATATGTAAAATTTGTGCGATTTTTGTTGCTTAGTTTGCTTTCACCAAAAAAATGAATAAGAAAAACGGAAAAGGAATGGAAGGAAAAATTGGAAATGGAAATTTTTTTTTGAGCTTGCGACAATTGTAAGTCCTTAGCGTAAATTGCAAGTTAAATGGATCCCGTTTGCTTGTGACAAATGGAGCAATCAGAGCGAACAAAGGAACAAGCTGCGCCCAGTTTTATAATGTGATAATCATGAGAACTTGAGGCCAGCTATATAACATTACGATTCCATCCATATAGATAGACAAAGAGAGAGAGAGAGGAAAATGGTGTGTGATTAAAAAGTTGTTCCAAGTTGGTCTTGGGGATCTGTCTTTAAAGGTTTCGCCAACCAACTAGCTGGCTAACTAGTTAAATTGCATTGCGCCCACGAAACCTTAAGGGAGTTACGCCCACTAACAAGGAACACTAGAAGAAGCAGAGAGAGAGAAAAAGAGAGAGAAAAGCGAAAAAAAATACCCTTTTATTTTAATTTAGCTGCTTCAAACTAATGGATTCGGGCTTACGTAACTTCAACACTTTGGCCATAATGCGGCACGTTCGTGTCGACTTCTCACACTCACATAAACACACACACACACACACACACACACACATCCCACTATGGTGTATGCAACAACAAAGACTTAATTTGCATTTCCAGCAACAACTAAAACTATTGTTATACATAGTTATATCTAGAAAAAGAGGGAGAAGAAGAAAGCTGTCGCCTATATATATAAATTAAGTATACGCAATGCAGCCCCCTAAACGCTCTGTGCTCTATACATATATATTTATGTTAGTGTTGCTGTTGGTGTTGCTGTTGGTGTTGATGTCGGTGTTGGCGTTTAAATTACCAACTGAGCCAAAGTCTCTAATGACCACTTTGAGGGTTTTAAAATGTGCGACACAGGCCCAGGTTCCCTGGCATTGGCCACATAAACACAAAGGAAACACCAAAGCAGGGCAGGGATGGTTAAGAGGGAGAGAGAGAGAGAGAGGGGGAGTGAGCGAACTAAGTGATAGCAAGAAGAAGGAGGACACCCCGTAGGCCAGTGCAAAATTAACTTATTCATTAGCAAATGGCAACCCGGAGCGTACTTTTATATCTGCCATAGAGCTCTGTATATTCCTACACCTATGTATATATGTACATAAATACATACATACATGCACTCAAATAAATGTACAAACATATGTGTATTTACCCATACAAAGGTATACCCAAGCAGAGATTGCCAAAGGTGTTTAAATGTTTGGCACATTTTGCACTTTTTGTTTATCGGTGTCAAAGGAAATTGACAGTTTTGTCTTTCTGTAGCCGATTGTAGGGTAATCATAGGTCATATGCATTTTATGCTTGGCCGAAAAAACTTCATAAAACAGACTTAAGAAACACACGAAAAGTGTATGAATAGAAACCAGCTTTGTTTCGATCGTTAATCGTTGGCAAACTTTTATCGATAACATTTCCGCTAGAGTTGTCACTCTTCTAGCGATCTTTCATGTTGTCTCCGCATCATCATTTCAGTATCGTTAATCGTTAGCAAACTTTTATCGATTACATTTCTGATAAAGTTGCCACTTTCCATTTTTCATTTCTCAACAATTGCTAAAAAGTATCAGCAAGTCGACTAAGCAACTGAAATGATCTTGGAGATTTTTAATTAAAAACATTTTCATTGCAAGGTGCAAAACGTCTGGCAAATTGCATACAGAGAGAGAGAGAGAAACGGGACTTTGGGGCGCCATTTTGAGAAAGACTCACCGACTGACTGACTGACTCATTGATGGACTTGATTCCTTCTTCTTCTTCCTTGCTGCTGGCATCCCTGGTTGCCTTTTTTGCTCTTTTCGCACACACACCAAACAAAAAAAAGAAGAAAAAAACAAACTTTTAATTAAGTTTTCAAGTTTATTTTTAGCATGTTCTTTTTGTTGTCGTTGGTGTTATTGTTGTTGTTGGTGTTATTGTTGCTGTTGCTGCTGTTGTGAGTTTTGTCAGCTGGCTGTAATTTATGATGGTATTTAGTTGCATACATTTTTGACGTATGCAAAACAGCAGGAGAAACTTTCCTTTGTTTATTTCCACTTTCTTTTATTTTTATTATTATTGTTGTTGGGCTCCATAAAAAGCACAGCACACAGGTAGGTAAGTTAGCACAATAGACTCGAAATTTATTTACCTTATAAAAAGCCATCCTAAAGTATGTTTAATCAGACTGATTAACTTGTAGGCAACTACATGTGGAAATCCAGCCCTGAACTGAGGCCAGGATATTCGATGCACAAGAGAAAATCATAGATATCTTAATTAGAGGTGGCAAACTATCGATATTAAAAACAGTCGATAGTCCCAATAGCATTTAAACCGTTGATTGCATGGATTTCTCTCTGGATAACATTTCGGAATGGAAAAAAGCTATTCAACTAATCCTAAAAAGATTTGTTCTTTATATATTTTTTAGTATTACTAAGGAAAAAAGAGATGTCCTTATAGACATTTCTCCAATCTGACTTAATTTGTTGTTTAGTTACTAAATAAGGGTTCAGGTATCCAGGTATCCCTTAACTCTTTGCTGTGTCAAAAATATCTTCAATTCGTCTTCGTTCTCAAAACTCATCGTAACGCTTAATATAATTCTCCTTTCCCCCATCTTTCTCTTATAATCCCAAACTTCATTCATTCCTTAAGGCTAGACCACGACTAGAGCAAATACCCTAACTAAACTGACCGCTTTTGTGAATAAATTCGTAAAATCCTTTGGAAATAAGTTATGTTCGAGATTAGTAACTAACACTATTTATTTTATCAGATTAAATGAGATGAAAAAGTTTTAATTGAAACGGAAATTGAAAAGTTTAAAGTTATTTTTTTTTTACTTTCATTTTGTGTGGGTTGGAGAAACTTTTTTTTTAAGCCCTTAGCCAAATAATGTCAAAAATTTTCTATTTCTCTAATTTTTCATTTGCTTTGTTGGCAAAAGTCAGATTACTCGGTCAGAGAGCAAATGTCACATAAAAATAATTTATGTTGGGCAAAGCTTGAAAAATATATATAAAACAATTTATTCAAGTTATTTGTGGTTTATGTTTATTTTTTTGTTGGCTTAACAAACTGCAACTCCAAATTGCAAAATTGCCCAAGAAAATTAAGAATTGACGGAGGGGCGGTGGGGGAGTGAAATGGAAGGGGTTATTCTACATTCTGTTGTCCCAGGCTAATTGACATGAATAAAATGTGACGCAATCAGGCAGGATAATAAATTCAATGGAAATGCCAGACAACAGAGAGAGAGAGAGAGAGAGAGAGAGAGAGAGAGAATGGGGAACGACTATTTGATACTTAAGCTTTAGTTACGATCCTCTATTTTGTAGTCCTTCTGTGGCACAATAGCGTGGTAATGTTTATGTTTACTCAGCCTCAACTATCCTAGAGAAAAAGAAAAGCCAAATTTTATGCAACACATACGCCACAAAGTCGTCGTAGTCGTGACGAGGACATGAACACATCCTGCCAGCAAATAAATATCACACCATCGCCAAGGCTGCTACCAGACTCTATCTTCCACTTCCACTTCCACCACCTCCCCCCTTCTGTGTGTCAGTGTGTCAAGCAGGCTGCGATGTGGAATAATTTGCAAAATGTCATTATTAGTTTGGATTTTGCGCAACAGCAGCCGGAGCAGGAGCAGGAGCTGAAGCAGAAGGTACCGTAAAAAAGAGGAAGAAGGAGTAGAGTATATGGCAAAGGATCAGAGAGTGTGCCGTAGGGCACATAAAGCACGGGCACGTTTCCCGGCAAAATGTGTTTGCTGCTGCTGCTGCTGCAGGATGGGAGGAATGATAATGCCGCCCACAAGTCCTCTCGTATATCATCATCATCCAAGGCAAAGTTTATTTCAGTTTCACATTGTTATTATTGTTGCTGGCTGTAGCTGTTGTCTACCTGCAGGACATCTATCTCTCTCTCTCTCGCTCTCTTTATATATATATATGTATATATATATCTTAGTTTATATGCCATATGCATAAGTAAACAGAGAAATTGGTTTTACCTCAACCTGACATGGGCTAAGGCTTCAGCCATTTCATTTTTCTTTTTTTCTCTTCTTTTCCCGTTTTTTTTTTTTAGGGCCTCTACAAATATAATATAATCTATTGTGTGGCTAATACAATCGGAAAGACAGTCGAGGATATGCCAGATGATGGATGGCAACTGGCATTTACATGCATCAGGTTAAATTTAGTTAACCAAGCCAAACAAATGCCCAATCAAATGCCTAAGCTAAGCTTACCAAGAAACGCAAAAAATTCAAATGAGCTTAATCTTTCAGTTAATAAAGATAGATACGACAATTTTATTTACCCAAAAGTTATAAAGATCAAGGAAAAATTTTAAATACAAATTCAATCAAATGTCAACGGTTTCCCATTTCGAGCTCTCGAAGCATTTAAAGAAAATATTTGCAGCAAGTTCTTCTTTGTCGCAGTTACTTAATCTAAGCTAAAGAGTTAAGAAACGACTCAACTTCACTCACTCTTTTCTTCAGTTGTTCACTCTAACTCACTTGTGATCTGGTTAATTCTTTTCTCAAAACAAACTGTCACACTAACAGAAACAGGAAGCAGCTGGTCACACTTGCAAAGATCAGTAAAAAAAAAACAAAAGTCCTAAGTCAGAAAGCAACTAAACCATTTAGCCGGTGAACAAGTGAGTTATTGAGTCAGTAAACAACTGAACAAGTGAGTGAGTCAAGAATAGGAGCAAATTTAGTAGACGTGATCACTTTCTTAATGAAAAGAGTTGCTTATTTTGATCACTTACCCAACACTACCAAGGATCCGAACAATTTCTATTGTGGTTAACAGAAAATTGATGTTAGAAAGCCAAATTTTAGAAAGTTTTAGTACCTAAAGCCTTTTTTGTGTTTTTTTAAAGTTTCTATTCCTAATTTTTTCGAGATGAAGGCATTATCAAAAATTCAAAGCATATAAACTTCTTAATATGGATTAACAACTCGGCTGCTTTGCTATTTCTTAAAATATGCAAAGAATCGACTAAAATACACTCAGAGAAAAAACCAGAACAGGCCAAGCACACATTCTATTATCCTTCCAAACACATCCTGTGTACGCGTGCTATATAAAACTATATTTTGTCTCTTCTTTATTCGGCACTGTTGATTTTAAAATGAATACATAAAAATATATCTCAGTTAATTAAAAAACAACAAAAAATGTTTCGTTTCACGTGGGAAAAATGCCGCCTACGTCAGAGTTCGAATAAAACTTTAGCAAAAGTTCTGGCTAATGTTAGTGTTGGTAAATGTGCGCATGGCTTGCCATCAGGAATGAATTAAGGGAAGGACAGGTTCGTCTATTAACCAACAAAAGTGCAGAATTTGTTACATTTGCTTATTGATTCTCCTTTTATTCTTTTACATATTTCTGTTTGAATATATTAATCTTAGTGTTGGAAATAGCAAAAGTGATTCACTGAGCAATGTGAAGGTTGCCACCCCTTTTTTTTTGATGTTGCCACGAGGTTTCCCAGCTTAGGCAGAAAAAGAAATCTTGGGCTGATGTCTCACGATAGTTAAAAATAACAAAAATCAACAGAAACATAACTGTTTAAAATATAATTCAAAGACTAAGAGTTTTGGGTTCTTTGGTAACTTCCAGCGATGAACTAAAGAAAGTTTTTTTTTGTTTCTGTGTAGAAAAAGAATTTCGTTTGAAAGCTTTATCCCTGGACACAACTGTTCAGAATGTTAGTCACATCCGCAGGAGAAACAAAAACATATAATGAAAAGAGAACGAGAACGAGAATGAGAAAGCGAACGAAAGGAAATGTGATGAAATATTGTGCCATAACCTTGGTCATATGTCATAACGGCTTTGGGACGTGTTGTGGTTGACTTGTGGTCCGGGTTGGGTGGAGCAAATCAATCGATTGACTTTTATCTAAGCCGATAATGATTAGCATTAGGCCCCTACTTCAATTCTTTGTGTGTGTGTGTGTGTGTGTCTGTGTGGCCCACATTTGAGTGAGTGAATTATTTTATTGAGAGATTTAAGTTCGAAAGCGAAATGAAATTAAGTCGAAAACATTAATCGCTGAAGCGAAAAAACGATGCCGGAGTCAGAGCACAGAAAGCGTGTCACTTCGGCATCTAATAAAGCTTATGGAGCGCAAAATTGGATTTGCATACATTATTGGTTTACACAAGTCAAGCAAACGCCGAAGAGGCCAACAAGAAGAACAAGGCCTAAAGGCACAAAGGCACAAAGGAGGAGAGCGGGGCTGGGAGAGAGAAAGCGATAGGTGCCAGGAGATTGAGAAAGAGAGAAAAAGAATTTAGGCCTCCTCCACTCTCTCTCTCTCTCTCAGTAGAGCGTGTAATGTGTTAATGGAAAATGCTTCCAATTCTTTCTAAAATTAAGGGGTATCAAAGAGTATTTTAGACTGGTAACCATATTTCTATTGAGATGACAATATTTTGTTTAAAGTCTTAAAAGATTTATTACAATCTAACTGAAAGTTGAAATCTTTAATTGATATTGTTTTACTTTCTAAAGATACTAAAACTAAAACTACTAAAAGAAATTCTCTTTTTTAACACTAAGTACTTGGAAAATTACAAAATTAAATAACTATATTAATATTTAAAATAATTTTGTGCAAATTTCTTATAGAAAATTTAAATCCCCTACATTATAATTGATCCCCTTTAATTGTCTAAGCTTCTTTCATTTTCTTTCATGGCTTTCAAAGTTTGTTTCCTTTTCATTTGCCAAATATTTTTGGCTTACAATTGGGAAGTGCCTGGGTGAGGGTGTGTGTGTGTGTGTGTGTGTAAGGGTGTGCGTTGTGGGTGTGTGTTTATATTTGAATGCCGTAAATGCGATTAAGTTGAGTGACTTCAAAGTGATGAAATTTGATTACATTTAAACTAAGGAAAATTGTCAATGAAGAAGGAGGTGAAGAAGAAGAACCAGGACGATGAGAGATGGCGAGTAACGAAATGGAAACTCTAATTTATGCTTAATAAGACAGTTCCATAAATCTCTAAGGTGCAGTTTGTGTGGGCCATAAATAAAACCAGACGAAAAAGAAAAACTGCACATAAAAAAAAACTGGCGAAACTGCCTTTTCTCCACACACCAACACTTGCCCTCTCTACATTTCTCTCTCTTTTCCTTTCTCTCTCTTTTTTTTCTCTTTCTATTGCTCATCTATCTCCCCCACTCCACAGTGGTTAAGATTTAGCCAAACATTCGAATTGTTAAATCTTTTAATTGTATTTTACTAAAAATTAGTTAGGAATTATTTTTCTCAAAGTACGAAGGGGGAATAGCCCGGATTTCTTTAGGAAGATTTGATTTGAGAAAGAGTCTTAAGAGACAAGAATGTTCTAACGATCTGCAAACATTTCGAAACTGTTTTCTTTAACTTTCTTTATTACTTTCGATTTCCAAATGCATTGTAATTAATCTTCTGTGTACCTTCTTAGGTCAAGTTAAATAATTTATGTAGTTTGAAATTAAACCAATAGACGAGGTTTTGGAGGCGTGCATTAAGGACCTTTAAGAAGAGATTAGTCTAACTTAATTCGAGAAGAGTCAATAAAAAAATTTGATTTTATCTCAACAACTTTTGGTAATAGAAAACTTTGTCAATTTTTCTAGTAGCTCTTAATTAAATTAACTGAAATTAACTACTTTGTTTTGAATATTTTACAGTCATCCGCAGCTTACTTAGAGCCTTGACTTTGAGTTGTAATTAAAAGGTCGTCGGATCTCTCTTTTTAAATTGTAATTTTGGCTGCCCATTTTAGAATATTCTAAAACTCAGGGACAACCAAGAAAAGTGAATTTAAGTGCCAGCTGCGTTAAATATCTATTTGCTGGTTAACCTTTTAAACATGGCCCAGTGTGCACCTGCTGCCTAGTTTCCCTTTTGGATCCCTTGGTTGCCTTGAATCCGCACCGCAGTCACTTGCATTTTAATGCCTAAACCTCTGGCCCAGTCATCTCCCTAAAGGTCAACATGCGATGCAATGCGATGCGATGCGATGCTAGGCGAATGCGGATGCGGATGCGTTATACTGCGGTTGCATGGCCGCAGTTGTTGCTACTCGACCATTTTCCATTCTCTGTGGTTAGTGGGCAACGGTTTGAAATTACGAGCGCCAGCTCAAGCGCAGCTTGTTAGTGGGATAAACAGGGAAAAGCAGCAACAGCAACAGCAACAGCAATGAGAATTGTCCAGAAGGAGAAGGCCCTAATAAACATGTTACATGACCTAGCAGCAGCAGCAGCAGACCGAAATACATAAATAGTAGTTGCATCTAGCCCCAAAGGCTAAGGGGCTAAACTGGAATTTGAGAGTTAATTGGTTAAAAGGTTATATTCTTAGAATTACTCATTAGAGAATATTTCTTTCATTCTGTTTGCCCCAATGACCATCTCTCTCTTGCTCTCTCTCTCTCTCTCTATCTCTTAAGATTTTCTAGTCCGAAACTAATTATCCATGACCTACAATTAACTATATACAATCAAATGAAGCCATTTGCATAACACAAAAAAAAGAAAACTGTGAAACGAAAATGAAAAACTCTTGTTCTGAAAACACTTTACGCTGTAAGTGAAAATGAAACGTCTTGCTGTGCACAACATGGCGTATGAGTAACGCCTTATTAAACAACTGTGGGAAACGAAAAAAAAAAATGGTGGCTTATTTTTATGCTCTCTTCTCGCTCTGTTTTTTTTTTTTTATTTCTCTTTACAAGATATGTAAATGAAATTCACTAAACGAATTTTCTTGTAAACGCGACCACGCCCCTGCCGAGTAGACCCATTCAAGAGGCTAGAGCGACGGAAAGTGGAGGCAGGAGGTTGGCGCTGGCGACACATTTCGCATGTTGACCACTTGACAGGCTCAGAGAAGCCACCACTACTACCAGAATCATGCCATCTGCATAGCCACAGGACCACCGCAAGCCACACGGGCGCAATATTTTTCTGCAGAAGGACAATGTTCAACATTTTAAGCTTTTGCCTTTTTATTTTGTTACTGTTGTTTTGCAAACAAAGCTAGAGAACCATTGGGTGAACAGTGAGCGGAGTGGGGGGCGCATGAGAAAGAGAGAGAGAGACAATGGCAACTAGCAACAAGCCATAAATCAATTGGCAGCGTAGAAAAATTGCAGAAAATTACTTGATATTTACGGTCAGCGAACACACAAACACAGTGTAGGATGATGGTTGTTGAGTGGGTGGTGTGTGTGTGTGTGTGTGTGGGAGAGAGGGGAAGAATACATGCCACGCCCCATAAAGTGCAACAAGTATATTTTGTTGGCATCTATGACACACTCAAGGACATGGACAAAAGGACCCCCCCCCCCCCCCCCAGTAGAGGGCAAGAGAATAGAGAGAACATTGTTAGCTATAATTACACATGTACCTTGTGTGTTAGTCTGTGTGTGTTTGTGTGTGTGTGTGTGAGTGGCACATGTCGTATAAGTAATAAGTGCCAAGCAGCAAACCATCACATCATGATAATGATTACAATGATAATGATGATGATGACGATGCTAAAGTCACTCTGGTTCTAGGACAATTTGTACTGCATTCAGTTGCCTCTCGTCTATTTACTTACAACTTACTAACGAAACGAGGCAAAGGCAAATGGATCGAACAAATTAATTGATATGTGCATAAATATAGACGCAGATATTTGCTGTGGTATTCTCTGTAAAGTGAAACCAGTGGAAAGTGTTTGAGGCAAACTAATTAAGCAATAAAGGTCTAGAAACCCACTCCAAGTGGCTTACTACAATTTCGATAAATTATCGATAACAGCTAAAAAATGCTTAAAAGCCAAATTTCAAAATTTTAATTGAGTAAATTTGTAAAAATAAATAATGAAATAAACAGTCGATTAAAGGAAAAATTTAGTCAAATAAAGTAAATATTTGGTATTTAATTTATAATTGTAAAGTGGATTTATTTTCCATATATTTATTATTAAAAATATTTAATAAGTTGTCATCATCTTGCCTTTGAATTGCTTATTTATTTTCTTTGCTTTAATGCGTTTCTTTTGCTTGATTCAGTTTAGTGTGACCGTATGCCTTAGTTTTAGAATACCCACCTTTCACAGTTCTAAGAATAATGTGACCGCTTACAAAGTATAAACAAATTCTCACAAGTTGAAAAAAGTTAATATTACCTGCCCAGGTTGACAAAGTGCGATATAGGATCGTGCAGATATATATATTTCCGATTAGCGCCTCTCTGCTAATATGTAAATCTTTTGGACCACAAGTAAAAATGCATTACCAATCTAAGTGGTCGACTCCTCTGGATTAAACAATAGGCAGAAAGGTTCAATCATTTCTTTTAATAACAATTAAAGAATTAAATGTGGTTTCAATTACAAATTGGTTTCTTGATAGACCTAAAGAAACTATAATTTAAAAAGGTGAATTTTTCCAGTGTTTATTCGGCGGGATCACAAGGTCTGAGTTTTCGATGTGTCACGAACAAATTTGATCAAAAGAGATATTTTTTTTTGTTGTTTGCCCCAGCAAAACTAAACAGGGTCTTTTGTCAAATTTGCCGATATGCCTTGGCCCATAAGAGAACACACATTGTGTGTTGGTCCCACATCAAATTGTCCTAAAACTGTCAACGACATACATATATGAAACTGCCAATGTGTCGATGTCATGACCTTTATGAGGCTATGTAGAAGCCAGTTACAGTCGTAACCATTGGAGATACTAAGATGAGGAGCAAGACTGGTGGCCGGGAAGAGAGTTGCTCCTCCTGTGCATGTAATTAATGTGTCAACTGAGGTGTGTCACGCGGCCAGAAGCAACAGAAGCACAAAAGCCAGATGCCTGCTCTGCCTGGCCTTGTTCTGACCTTTGGCTGCCAGCTCCAGCCACCTAAAATGTTGGTGGAACTTCAGTAGACTCATAATTGCATTGTTGCTATTGTAATTACAGGCAAACATGCAGTTAATTAAAATCATTAAAATGCCTTTGGAGTTCCCGCCTATCCCCCGCCACAAACCTTACGACTTGGCTTGGCTTAGCTCATTGGAAAGCAGCAGCAGCAGCAGACAGCAGCTGGCACAGCCCATGGATTTCTCTAGGTGGAGGACTTTAATTTCCGCCACATGGCTGACATCCAAACAGGCTGGCAGGCAAACAGACTGCCGAGCTGCCAGGATATGTGCTGCTGCTGCGTGTTAAATGACTTTCTTTTCTTTTTTTTTTTGATTTTCTCCGGGCGTAGGGAAGGAGGCTTGTGCCAGTGCCTGGCACCTGACGCATATCCTTGTCTGGGCACGTCTCCGTTGGCTCCATCTTGTAAGCTCTCTTTAGTCTCTCATTCCACCTGTTCCAAGTTGCCGCCTTTACAACTAATAGATTTATTTTTTTGATAAATGCTTCTTTTTTTTGTTTTTTTTGCTTTCTCTTCGGTTTTTGGTTGGCAAGTCAAACAAATGATTTCGCTTCAGTTGCAACATTTTGATTTGACATGTGAGTAATGGCGATTTAACAAAGTTTCAATTATATAGTTTAGTAGCTTGGTTTTTTATTATTATTATTCGATGATAATCTCAGTGGGCACATCATATGAGTCAAAGACATAGAGATGAGCCTTAAGCAGCATTGTTAGTCCCTTCAGTACCGGAAATTCTTTACTGGCCAAACAATGGAGTCCCATTTCAACGTGACAATGCTTGCAGCACAGTTTCTGAAACAATTCCCCAGCATTGGGTTGTCTATTCTGGGGATGGGAATGATCATTGGGGTCCTCAATTAGATTGCAATACTTCGATACGACAACATCGTAATGAGTTTCACAGACTTTTAAGGGCTTCTCGCTGAAAATTGTGCCGCAAAAGCGGCAGCCGTAGATTAGTTTATACGATGACATTGAATGGAATGATGTTTTGTTCAGAGTGTACTAAGCCTCAACGTTTCTCAACACTGAACAATCAACACAACACTTTCGAGATTCTGTGATTCCTGTTCTCCTATACATATATAATTAATGAATTTAGTCTGGAATCCGATGTGGGGATTGGAGGATACTTCTTACATTTCATCCTCATTTGTTTCTTGTGTATTTGCAGCTGTTATTTTATTCAAACGCTTGCGCCTTGAAGATAATTTGCGCACGTGCTAGAAATTGTGTGTGTGTGCGTTCCATGTCCTTGATGATGATGATGATGATGGGGATAATGATAATGATGATGATGATGATGAGAATGACGATGGCTTTTGCTTGTATTCATTTATCTGCATCTAATTGCGAACATTTGTCTTGGGCATGTAATCAAATATGAACGAAATTGTCGATTCAAACAGGCAAATGGGAATTAAAATTTGATGATGCCACCAGTCATACTCACACCACACACCCACACACACACACACCTGGTCGCCCTTGTTCCCACAACACCTTCTAATATCCTTGAGACAACTATAAAAGGCATAATATTTTAGATTTTGTTCATTAAAATAATTGCTTTTTGCTTGTACAGCATTACAATGTTGATTAATCAAAATTATGCTTGAGCACAGTGTTGGGCAACGTTTGTAGAAGTGTTGGTTAGGGAGAGATCTTTCCTTTACGACTCCCATGAGAGAGAATGCAAGTTAATACATGTATCAAAGCTTGGCTCCGAACTAAATTTGATGAAATGAAAATTGGCCCATCTGACGCCTGCTGATGCCTTCGTTTGGTTGCCATCCCAAGGGAATGATAGGAGGAGGAACATTGATGTCGATGCGGTTAGCGTTTGCCTTTTTTTGGCCCTCCACACAAAAGGCAAGCAAAAAACGAAAAGACCAAGAGCGAAAAACATGGCAAACAGAATGAAGAAAGCTTTTATCAGATACTTTACGAAAATCCCAAGGGAAAATATTGGCCCACATTTTTGGTGGGTAGGGCCATCATTAAAAGTTAAAAAGGATTTTCAACGGATTTGCGAATTTTGCAAGACAAACAAAGCCATCAATTTACATATGGAAGGAGCCAATGCCAAAGCCAAAGCAAAGGCACCAAAAAAAAAAAAAATACAAATTCAAATTCAAGCAACAAATTTAAGATGCGACACCAAGCAGAAGGAAATTGTGGGCATGGTGGTATGGGGTGGGAGGTGTGGGGGTCACAGAAACAAAGCCATGCCATGGCAAGACTGTCAAGTAGTCATCGTAGTCGTCGTCGTCGTCGTCGTCGTCGCTGTAGTTGTCGTCGTAGTTCCACTTCTCACATCCACTCAGGGCCAAAAGGACCTTGAGTTTTGTGCCTTGGCTTCCTCTTGCCATTTGCCTTTGTTGTGCTAAACTTGGCGACCGTGGATTAGCTAAATGCAGGCAAGGAATGCCAGAGCATGCATCCTCTCTAACCCACCTCTAACCCCCTTCCTATCCTACCACTTCCCTTCATTGAGCGCCCACTTAAACCTAAACATTTCGCCTTGTTGAGTTTTTATGAGCTGCTCAAGTTGGCGTTTTTTTCTTCGTCTCTCTCTCTCTCTCTCTTCTGTTTTTGTTGCTTTTCTTCATTTACTTACACCTGATGTTCAGCTTATTTTTACTTGTTTCTACTCTACCCTCTCTCACCCAGCCCGCTCCCCTTTTGAGCTAATGTTGGCCCACGACATTGAGTAATGACTGCGGAGAATGTATACAAAGCAGTAGAAAGAAACGAGGGACAAGGAAGAACTCATTGGTAATTGTGCATAGCAAAATATGTGCCTTATCACTGCGAGTCGGAGTCTCCGTCTCCCACCTTCTCCCCCCTATAGCCACTCCTCAGGATATATCTCTTTTCACATCTGTCTGTTATTTCATACTTTATCTCGCATTCTATATAAGATTTCCTTTAAAGTCTTCACATAATTTAGGCAAATTCATAATCAATTTGGAACATGTGGAACTCAAAAAGCAGAAAAAAAGAGGATTTTTGAGTGGAAGATTTCATGGCATTAATTATGCATTTTTATCCTCATTCTTAGACTCCCATTTTGTGTGTTTCCAACTTTATTTAACAATCGAAAAATAACAAATCTGATAAAAAATTGCAAACAAATAGAAAATTAATCATAGTAAGTTTTCATTCTCCAAAGGAATGTTTCCACTTTAAGTTAAAAAGGTTCTTAAAAAAAAACACACACACATCAGAGGAGAATTTAATGAAAGAAATCAAAGACTAACTGACAAAAAATTTAAAGGAAAACTGCTTTAATTTGATGCACAAATTGGCTGCTTCTTAAATTGAAGTATTTATCAAACAAAATGGCAAAAACGACCTCAATTACCAAACTCATCGAATGATCTGTCTGTCAGTGGGCACTTCTCGTATCTTGTGGCGCCCAAGTGGTCAATTAAACCAATAGCAATTCCAATTTCAATTGCAAATCTAAACCACCGACCATAAAATGCATTTAATTAAAATGAATTTAAGCATTTGAAGAGAAAGAGAGAGGAGAGAGAAGTGAGATAACTGAAGGTACTCTGCGGTTTCATTAACACGCCAGCCTCACTCACGAAACGAACATTTCCGGTCGATTGCACAAGCTTTGCTTTGGCTTTGATAGAGAACACGTCCTGCCTATCCAGCCGCCAACCATTTCCCCTCTTATTATGGTCAAAAATCAAAATTCTTTGAACGCAATAGATTGGAATAATTTTTGTGCTAGAAGAAAAACGGGCCAAGTCAATGAGGCGTCATTGAAATAATTAATGCCTAAGCAACAGCAAGAAGCACAAACTCATTCCCTGCCACACCATGACCACCACCAACAGAAGGTCATCAATTTTAGTAGCTGACTCCTTCTGGTCTTTCCCTTCCATCCACTGCTCAGCTTCCCTTGAGCTGCTTCGTTGTTGGGTCCAGCCAAGCATGCAATTTGTTGGCCTTATTTATGTGGCCCAAGATGTGGCCGGAAGCATCAAGAAAACTTTTACAGATATAAAAGTTTTCCGCTATTTGATTTGTTGGTCATTTTTGGTTTGGTTTTTGTTTTTTTGTTTCGTTTGCAAGTGAATTCTATTGACCAAAAACCAGTTAAAAGCATTAAGAAGAAGCCACAGATAGATGGAGAAAGGCAAGTAAAACTTGGTAATGCATTGGCCAAAGTCCGCTCCTGCTGACTGTTGTTGTTGTTGTTATTGCCCGCAGCCAGTCCAGGCCACCAACCAACAGTCCACATCCTGGCCAGCTTTTGTTTGTGCCCCAGCGAAAATTTACAATTTCTGGCTCTTTGGCGGATGCGGTGTTCGTCTCTCGACGTCGTCGTTGTTGGTGTTTGTGTTGTTGTGTCGGTGCCTGGAATTGGTAAAGGTTTGTCGGTGGGAGAGGAGAAATAGAAGAAGGAGAAGAAGCTGTTACCGGTGAAGGGGTACCACAACCAGGATGCGCTAGAAATGGCTGCACTTCCTTTACTTTTGCCCTGTGCTTTATGACTTTTGTCCGCAACTTAAATTGCCCTCCTGAAGGCTGAAAGTTTAAACAAGAAACCAAACAATTTAAAGCAAATGTAACAAAATTTATGTAAATATAACTAAATTGTATCTAAATGTTTGAAATTTCATCATAAGCTTAGAGCATTTTCGCCAAAGCAATATTTGGGGTTAGTGGTCCCTATTTGTTTTGAAAACTAAACCATATCATATCGAAAGCTAATTAACTTCTGTTCCATTCGAGTCCTTAAAAGTTATGGCATTTTTTGTCGTTTTCCCTTCATTCTTTTGGTATCCTTGGCAGGATGTTTTGGGTTCTGTTTTCTACCCATTTCACTTGTCACAAGCAGCCATTCGAAACAACACAAAAAGGAATCCCAAAATGAGATGAGAGACAAAACAGGATGACCCAAAACCCGAACCCACTCCACACCAGTGGACCAACATTTGTATCCTTCGTTTCCTTTCTGTTTTTTTTTTTTTTTCTTTGGTTTTGTGAAGAGTGGAGCGTGGTTTTTGCCTGGTCAGAAAGCAAACCCGGAATAACAACAAACAGTTTGCATGTGCTCAATTGCCAACAATAATAAACATTATTATGAGTACATCCAGGGTAGGTCCACTTTATGGTGACTCCGAGTCGTAGCACACACACACACCAACACACACACACACAGAGAGCAATCTAGAGTCCGTTAAGAGGTTGTCCATCTCTTCGGGCATAAAGTTTCATGACATTAAGTGGATGATTATTTGCGATTACACGGGATGCCAATGCTGGCAAATCCTTGATGTGAAGGACATAGAGACACTTGCACACACACACACACACACGCTTACACTTACACTTACAGACACTCCCTGACCACTGAGCACTGGCTAAGGATATGGCTGAATGCTTTTTGCCTTGTAATTCAATGAAGGTAGAAGACATGAATAAGGACACCAAAAACCAAAGCAAATGCGGGTCTGCCATCTTCTCCAGAATTGGCCACTGTGTCCTATGCTCGGGGTGATGATTATGTGTTAATGGGCCATAGCACGCGCTTTTATATCGATTGCCAAATTGGCTGCTATACAATTGATGTATGGCTGGCAATTACAAAACACATGCATTACTCATCCAGTTTGCCAGTTTTCCAGTTGCCCAGTGGCCAGTTGCCCGGTTTCCCGGGCCAAAGTTTGCTCATAAATGCGAATCGTAAATCTTTGTCGAAGCTTACAATGGTTTCGCATCTTTTTTTGTTTGCCTTTTTTGCTGAAACGCAAAGCCATAAACATGGCCATGGAATGCTGCACAGTTGACAGGACAATCGAGAGAGAGAGAGAGAGGAACAAATAATAAAAATGAGGCAAAGAAGGGGCAAGTGAACAAAAACTTTTCAATTTCCCACAATAGACTACAAATGAGAAACCAAACTAATTAACTCACACTTTAGATACACGACTATAAATAAATAAATATATGCCACAACAATATATGTATTCGTATTCCCATCATATCGATTTTCTCTCTCTCTCTCTCTATACACAGGTCCCTTGGCTTTACAGGCTTGCCAATTTAAGAAATTAATGTGAATTCCTTTTAACGGTTTTGCGTCTTTTACCAAATAAATCCCAGGCATCACGTGAAGCTGCCATTAGCTGGCAGCAACTGGCCAAGTGGTGAGTGGTGAGTGGAAAAGCAACCAATCAGTGGCCCAACGCCCACCAGATGACCTCGAAAACTAAATATCTAGACGAGAAAACATGAGGAAAATCAACAAACCCTACGGCTATTACCCTATGAAGTGGTCTCAATGGGAATTCCAATGAACTTTCTATTTATGGCAAGGCCCAAAATATACTGCAAATATCCTACCAAATGTGCTAAGTTGCCAGACTCTGCCAGACGCCATATTACACTGAAATTAAGCTTTAAGCTAAGGATAATGAATGATAACATTTATACAATTGGGTTTACTGCTTCAATTCTTATCTAAAGGAGAACTTATAAGTGGATTCTTAGCTATAAAGCTAAATCATGTATTGTCTTATTTTTAAACTAAACCATTTATGACAAAACTACAATTCCAACACAAAGACCAGCTACAATTTTAGTATTGCACTCAAATTCTTAGAGCAGGGAGAGCTATTTCCACGGGGCTCTACAAAAGCTAGTCGAGAAGCCAACAAAACAAAAAGGTAACTTTGAGAGATATCTGCTCCAGGAACCCCACTCTTTAAAAGTTATCTCTAATCCTAGTCCAAACTGGCGCAAAATCTATTAATTAGTTCAATACGACAGTATTGAAATTCTTGGTTTCTATTGTAGTGAATTATATCTCTGATAATGGATAACTTTTAATAGAGAGAGACTTAAGTCAAATATAGAAAAATGTACGAAAAATTTATTGTATTGGATTTTAGAGTGTGTGGTTTTTGTAGGTTTGTTTAATTAATTACAACAAGGGTTCTAAGATTCTATTTTTTAAATTGTATACATTTTTCTTTTTACTTAATGACACTTAATATGGAAGGAGTTTTTAAATTTGTTTTCAAAAATAAAGAGTTTTCTAGCACATAACTAAATTTCGGAGATCTTTTAAATTTCCCGTGTGGAGTTATATATATATTTTAAGAAATTTTAATATTTTTATTTTCAGTGTAGTTGCCATTAGATTTTCGTTGTTTCATTGTGCCAGCATTGTCTATGGTTTTGGGCTTGTTAAGCCATCTTTTTTGAACGCCTTTTTATTCTGGCCATAAAAGAAAACAAAAATAAGCAAATTGTAATATGGAATATATGTATGTACAATGGAATTATAGTCAAAGGAAACATCTCTCACGTGTTGTGAGTATATTTTCAATTAGTTTCAAGCGTCATTTGAATTGAAATGAAAGAGGAAGTTGATACATAAATTGGCATTCGGTTGTAGTTTAATTAACCAAAAATCTTCAATCTAATTACCATTTCTAATTGAAAATTCTGGGCACATGTTTGATCCCCTTCATTCCGTAGTATGTACCTCTTCTCTATGCTCTAGGTCGAAAATCTGTCAAGTTTTTGCCTACAATTAGCCAACAAATTTCATTCATTCTTTCTTTATGGAAGGGTTGATATTTGGGTTTTTTCGTAAATATTTGGAGAATGTTACGTATACGAAAAATTAACATAATTACGGAGCTTTCAACCCTTTTTTTGAAGCAGGTATGTAACGGTAGCGCCATGGCAACCCCTCAGCATCGTAATAATTTCTTTGCATTTGTTTTTATGATGGTTTTCGGAAGAGAACCCACCAACAGAACCATTGCCATTGCTTCTGCTTCTGCTTCTGCTCCTGCCTCCTACACACGCACAACGCATAAATTTACTTACTTTAAACAACCCAAAAAAGCGAGAAAGCAAACCTACCTCAGAACCCAAACCCTTGGGCAACCGAAACACAGACCACGACCAAGGGACCCCAGTTACCAGCTGAATGCCAGCCGGGCTCCAACATCCCTCTCATTTCCACAGCTCATCAAAGTTGTATGGGATGACACAGGCGAAGGGGGCACCAGAGAGGTAGGAGAGGTAAGATGGAGATGGAGCCGCAAAAATTATCTGGGTCACTTTTCAAATGCACGCCCGAGAACAGAAAACAAAGAGAGCTATTTACACAGAGTTGAACCAGAAGCTTCAAATGAACCACTCACAAATATAATAGTTGGAAACCTTAATAATTCAGCATAATTCAGGTTTAGTTTGAAAAGCAATTAATTAAACAAAAGGAAGGGAAATGTGGTCTAAAACTAGAAAATAAATAATGCTTAGTTTCTTTATTTAGGCATTTTTGATAAGGTTTTTTCGGAAATTCTAGAACCACAAAAAAATTCATCTAACTTATAAAAAGTGAATTGCTGAAACAGAACTAGTTCCATTTGCCTACTATATAAATCGAGTAACAAGTAAATTCTCTAGCTTCGTTAGCTACAACAAAGAAAATCTAGCATTAATTACAATTTACTTTTTTTTCAAAAGTTCTTGGAGCATTAATTAAATATCTAACTAAAAAGTTAACCGCTTAACTGGAACTAGTTCCCTTTGTCCTCCATTCAACTCAATTTACGGGTTAGGTCAATGTCTTTGACTCTCAACTTTTAAGTTTTTCATGTACACACAGTTGTTGTTGTTGTTGTTGTTGTTGTTGTTGTTGTTGTTGTCGTCGTCGTCGTCGTTATTGTCGTTGCCTCCTTCCCCCTCAAGTTGCTCAAGTTGATAACACTGTTTACCTAATGTACCGTTAAGCGTCTTTTCTCTTTTGTTCTTAATTTGAGGGCAAAACCAAAGAAGAAGATGTAGACAAAGTTAAAGAATAAAACTTTTGCTACTTTTGACTTTAAAGTGTATATTAATTTTCATAAGATGGGTTAACTTTTTCCATTTAAATGCCAAAATAACAATAAAGTTCGTACATAAAATCAACAAAAACCAGGCTTATTTAATCGATAACGTAAAAAGAAACAAAGAATTTCGAGAAACACACAAAAACACGAAATTGAGAATGTTTACAGTTTACCTGCGAAAAATGTTGCATGGAGAAAACCTTGAGCCAAGCCAAAAAGGATTTCACGCGCGTCACAGAAGAGAGAGAAACCTTCAAATTGCAATGCCTAGCCCCGCCCGCAATTCGCAGGTTAAGGTCAGAATCAGGGCCCGCATAGAAAGAGATAGTGAGACAATGAAAGAGAGGCAGACAGAAAGGGAGAAAGAGAGAGAGAGAGAGAGTTTGCCATTATTTTATGCTGCAGACATCTG
Source organism: Drosophila nebulosa (assembly GCA_024703675.1). NCBI lineage: Eukaryota > Metazoa > Arthropoda > Insecta > Diptera > Drosophilidae > Drosophila > Drosophila nebulosa. The sequence continues at coordinate 4,502,253 of CM045725.1, read as the reverse complement.
CATTAACAATGGCAATGAAATGCAGTAACAGCAGCAAAAGCAGCAGCAGCAACGGCGGCTTCAGCCGTAAACGGATTTATATATAACAGCCTTGGCAGGGAAAACTGGGGACGTACGGGTTAGACATTTCAAGGGCATATGTTTGTCATTATTTTTAATCCGACATAATTCTTAGCCAAGCATGTGGAGAATTAGCGCCAAGGCATTTTACTTCGTTTATATTGTTCCGCTTAAAGTTATGAGAGGAATTTGTTTGTTGGCATAAAAGCGAATTTTTATCTTTTGAATAAACACTAAAGTAGTTAAGAAAAGCGCGGACTACAGAACAAGTACATAAAGAAAAGGGATAGCGCATGTACATTCCTCCACAGCTACTCTCCATGTCAACAGAGCATTTTTTAAACGTCTAACATCAACATATTTAAGCAACGGTCAAAATGTAATTTTAAAATCAAATAGACAACCCGCCATAGTTTGTTTGCTTGAATACTGGGTACTCAAAGAATCGCAATTTTGAGTAATTATCGAAAACGTGTTGTACAATTCGAGTATATAGTCGATATATTCGATAATCGATAGTCTGCATAATATCGCTCATTTTGCCGTCTCTAACGCGTGCTCTTTCTTTCCTCTTGCTCCAACATGGCCGATCAGGTAAGGCGTAAAAATGTGGTTGAAATTAAATAAAATGCGTGCGATAAATTGTAAACATAAGTGAATTGAGCTGGAGAAAGAGTCGACAACTGAGTTGTGCTGTAAGGAATGCCGGATTGGATTGTCGAGGAGTAATCCTAGTGCATCATCGATGGAGCCAGCTTCAACCTAACCCCACTTTCCAGCATGGTGTCTCAAAAACTGAAACAATTTTCCGTATTGTAGCAAACCGAGCGCGCATTTCGCAAACAACATGCGGTACCAACCGTGCGGCGGAAGAGTGTGAATGCCAAGAAGCGTCCACGTTTCTATCGTCAAATTGGCCTGGGCTTCAAGGCTCCGGCCGAGGTAAGGTTCCCAGGCAAATAATGACTAATGTTGCGTTTCCCCTTCCTCTGCTCTGTTTCATCCTATGCACGCACCTACCTGTGTTTACCCATATGCCTGCAATCCCGCTTGCACCCGTTACCCAAAAAACAGAACGAGCGCGCTTTCCAAAAGCAATACGGTGTTAACCTAAACCGTAAGGTGAAACCCGGCGTCACCAAAAAGAAGTTGTTGCGCCGTTACCGTGATGTCGGTCTGGGTTTCAAGACCCCGCGTGAGGTGATCCATTCCCCCATATGTTCTAGTTAAAATGTGTCTTACTAATCAAATTTTGATTTCTTTTTTATGGTTTAGGCCATCGATGGCACCTACATTGACAAGAAGTGCCCCTGGACCGGTGATGTTCGTATCCGTGGTCGCATCTTAACTGGTGTGGTTCGTAAGACAAAAATGCAGCGTACTATTGTAATTCGTCGGGATTATTTGCATTTTGTGCGTAAATACAGTCGTTTTGAGAAGCGTCATCGCAACATGAGTGTCCACTGTTCGCCCGCTTTCAGGTAAGTCGCAAGGCATTTACTAAATGTATTACCTTTTGCACTCTTTATCCATTTCTATGATGATAGAATCATGACGGTCTTCATAAAACAAATTGCTGAAGAAACTTGACTCTGTTTTTACTAAATGTAAAAATACTGATAATATTATTCAATTGAATTTTTCATTCAAAATATCTAAAGCATTCAAGTAACCAATATATTATGCCTTCTTATTTCCAACAGAGATGTGGAGCATGGCGACATTGTCACCATTGGCGAGTGCCGTCCTCTTTCCAAGACCGTGCGCTTCAATGTCCTGAAAGTCAGCAAGGGTGTGGGTGCCAAGAAGAGCTTCAAGAAGTTTTAAATGACTACGTGGATGAAAACAACAACAAAAAAATCTTACAATATTTGTAGCACTTTATTCAATTTGAATAAAACAAAAATGTAACTTTATGCTCTTTAAAATTATTATTCTTCACTTTTTTCAACAGCTTCCTTCCCCAATAGGACAAGGATCCTCTAGCAGTGACTAAACGGTATGTAAACGACTTAAAAACCCACTTGATAATTAGTTATCCATTCAAAATTATATATTAATCTGATGATAAAATCATGACGGTCTTCATAAAACAAATTGCTGAAGAAACTTGACTCTTTTTACATAAACATGTAAAAATACTGAAATCTACAATTAAATGTTAATAATAAAAAATATTTTTCCAATTATAACTAATTGCAAATTTTCTTTTATTTTACAGATTCCAATGGCAGTCCCACATGATTAAATAAATTTACAAATTTTTATTAATAAAAGTCTTTTGATATAAAATTTAAATTGCAAATTGGTTTAAATTCTTTGGGAGGCATTTCAATGTAAAAAGTGTTGGCAAAGCTGGAAAATGTTAAGCTTTCAGCTGATCAGTATTAAAATCGAAAGCGCACCAAATCTATCGATAACTCTTGCACAGTGATGCCAAAAATATTTCTACGGCGTTGTAAAAAATTTATTTTGCAGAGTCATTGGAATGCCGTTTAAGTTTTATCTAACAAAGAACATTGCAAATTTTTAATATTTTAATATAGCATTTTAGTTTTTGTTGAGCATTATTTATAATAAACGACCCGTACGCGAACTTCGAAAATACACTGCACATTTATCGATGTTGTTGGTGGTCTAAACTACACTTTTTTATAGCAAGCAAACAAAACATCATAATGGAAACTGGAGCAAATGCGGAAATTGGTAATATTCTGGCTTAAAAACAAAAACAATATGTAAATTGGAAAAGAAGCATTCAACTCATTTTGTGTTCTGCGGCGTTCTCCTTCCTATTCTCCTTGCAGAGCTTCTGGAGCGAGTCCTGCTGCGATTGGGGAATGCAGACACCGATGAGAAACTGGAAGCAGCAGTGGGCAAATTTTTGACACCGGTCATTCTGAAAATTAATTCGCCACACAATGTGGTTAGGACAAAGGCAAGTAGTCAACCTTTTGGGCCACCATGACTCTGCAGAAATGTAATTACATTCGCAATTTTAGGTTGTGGAAGTGTTGACCCATATTAAACGGCGTTTAACTTCACGGGGTCAGATTCAAATACCGGTAGAGGCTCTCTTGGATCAATATGCTCTACCCGATAGTACCACTTTCCTGAAAAACTTCGCCATCATTTTCATTACAATGGGTTTTCCGCGTCTGCAATTGGAACAGCAGGCGGCATTGGCTGCCAAAATTGTGGGCTGTGAGGGCAAGATGGAAAACTATCAGGACAAGCTATTCTCCCTACTGCTACCCATTTTGGGTGACCTCAAGATACCAGAAGATCCGGCCAAACGAAATAAGCTTCTAGATCTGCAGGGTAAACCAGGAATCAGTTCGAATTTTCTATCTCTACTACAGGATGTGTTACTCCTACCCTATGGCGTCACACAGGACCAAGATGTGCCACCTGGTCTAAGTCCTTATAGTTTTAAGCGTATCATAGCCAACAATTGGAGAGCCGAGGAATTGGAAAAGGTTAAAAAGGGCATTGTACGTTTCCTTTGTGCCGGAGTCTTTACGGAAGCGGAGAGCTTCATGTTGCTGGTGGTGGCCTCCGCGGATACCCGCTTCAGTGTCGCCACGCCAGCCATCACAGAATTGAGTAAAGTCTGCACTATGTTGGATTTCCATCAGCCGGCGATCACTGCTCCACTATTCACCCTCTTCATTGGCAACCAACACAGCCTAACAGAGCGTCAGACACAACCATGTTGCGCCAGGGTGCGTCAGAAACTCTTGCAGTATCTGATAAGGTGCCGCGGCAAAAGCATTAATGTGTCCAAAGGTCTTCAGGTGATATTTGATACATTATTTGGAACAAATACGAATCAGAAATGCAAAGTCTTGGCTCTTCAGTTTGTGGAACTCGTCCTTAAGGAGTAAGTTTACGAGAAAATTGGGTGGAGTTCCTTTGAAATTAATTACATCTTCGATATTCTTATAGCGGACCTCGTGAATTGGTGTCCAAGGTGTCGAAAGTAATTCTAACAGGCATTACCAAGGTAATTGGCCGTGGCGACTCGTCGGAACCAAACGATGTGCAGAACGCTGCCTACTCGGCATTAGCTCAACATGCCCGCAGTTTTCCGCAGGATGTCAGTCAGGATCTTAAGCTTGTGTTGGGCTACTTCCAAAACTTGGCCAACTGTCCACCAGATTTGCACTCATCCATACGCGAGGCTTTGGTCTCCATGGCACCGGCATTTGCCTGGAAAACCAAAGAGAAAGCCGATGCATCGATGGATGTGGATGATGAACAGACTGCTGATTCGTGGGAAGTACAACTGGATGGGCAGCAGCATCTATTATTGGCCATGTTGCTGGACAATGCCGAGTCCAAAATTCAAATCGTACAAAATGTCACGAGTGTCTTTCTAACCAGTTGCTATCCAGAATACTATGCTCCTGCTCGCTATCTGCTTCTGCTCATTGCCGGAGAGCGCAATTCGTTGAGGGAGAATGTTACCACATATTTATATGGCACATCGAAGAAGGATCATGTCAACTATAGCCTTATTTCGTCCATCGAACAACGTGGAAAACGCCACTCAAGCGAATCGATTAGTGATTTCAATCATTTGTCATTAGAACAGCGTCGCGTCGTTTTGCCCAGTTTCCGGGTCATGATGTCGCATGTCCATGAGATGGCTCAAAAACGTCTAAAGAAGAGCACCTCCGGCGGTGGCGTAGTGGTTGTGGGTAGAACCAAACTACCCTACACTCTGGAGGTCTACGAAGAACTCCTCGATTATCTGAGACTTTGTTTATGGTATTCTGCTGCCATAGTGGGTGCTCCCGGGGATGAGAAACATACCCAAGAGTTGAGCAAATATATCACTCTGAACTACGAAGAGGACGACAACAATCCCCTGCATCAGTATATGCTATTCGTTCAACGCAGTGTCCAGGCTAAGAGAAGTGAGTTGTGTTTGTTATCTCCATAGATTCATTATTTACTTCTTTTCTATATTTCCTATAGCTGAATCCAATTTACTCGGCCTATATGATCTGCTGAATGCTGCTCCGGAATTGTTTGCCCCTAAGCAGCTGCATTTACTAGAACCGCTGGGCAACTCCCTCAAAGACGTCTCGGAGACTATGCGCAATAATGTGGCCCAGGTCTATGGTATTCTCTGGGCTTATGGACTTTCCGATGATAAATTAAATGAGGAAGTGAGTGAATGCCTACGCAAACTGTCTCAATCATCTCTGGAGCATAAGCATGGCTTGCTTCTTGTGCTGGGACACACTCTAAATCGCAAGATCAGCTTGCAATTGTCACAAAGAGATGCGAAATCGGAGCCAACGGACTACGCCAAATGGCCACAGTTTGTCGATGCCGTTAAAATAATTGGTAAGTAGTAGTCCAATTGACATTTGTATACCAATTCATTATCTCTTCTTCGCAGCCAAATCTCTGTGTGAATCGCAATGGCTTTTGGTCTCGGCCGCCGTTAAATGCATCTCAATGATTGGAAAAACGGTTGAGATACCCAATGTGCAGGTGGAAATACAATTGCCCAGCTCCACTGATGGCGATGACGATGAGGAGGAGTATCGCAGCATTGAGTCATCTACCAAACTAATCATATTTGGTGTAATATTCCAATTGTTGCGCAGCACTTCCGCTCGTCAGAAAATACGCGAAGAATCAGCCAAATGCTTGGGTTATTTGGCCATAGGTGACGGTGATCATTTTACCAAGCGTAATCTAGAGAAATTTCTCACCTTGACCAAAGTGCAAAAGGATGCAGCACTTAATATAGCCATATCGGAGGCCATTGTCAATACCCTCTGTGGCTATGACGTCAACAAGGGAGAGCCAAGTGAAAATTTCGTTAATCCCCATTGCAGCGACGCCGACTTTGAGCAGTTCTTGAACTCTCTAATAACTCTGGTCACCGAACCAAATCCGCATTCACGACAGGCCATTTCGGTGTGGCTATTGGCGGTGGTCAAACACTGTAGCAAACGTCCAGCAGTGCTCAGCAAGAAACAATTACTGCAGTTTGCCTTCACAGAGTTACTCTCCGATGATAGCGGTAAGTGGAAAGAATTACCTCAAAAAAGGTTCCAACTCTAATCGCTTCTAACTCTACAGAATTTGTGCAGGATGTAGCATCGAGGGGACTTGGTCTGGTCTATGCTCTCTCCGATGCTGGCAGTCAAACTGATTTAGCGAATTCTCTGTTGGATCAGCTTATTGGCGGCAAACGCAAAGTTAATCAGGTTACTGGCGACACGGAACTCTTTGCCGAAGGTATGCTGGGAAAAACGCCCACAGGTGGCAATATCACCACCTACAAGGAACTCTGCTCTCTTGCCTCGGATCTTAATCAGCCGGACATGATCTATCAGTTTATGCAGTTGGCCAATCATAATGCTGCCTGGACCAGCAAGCTGGGAGCGGCCTTTGGCCTTAAAACACTCTCAGCCGAATCCAAGCAGAAAATGCAACCATATTTGGGCAAGATTATACCTCGACTGTATCGCTACAAATACGATCCAACGCCAAAGATACAGAATTCAATGATATCCATATGGGATACAATTGTTACCGATTCCAAGGAGGTCACAGAGCAATACTATTGGGAAATCCTAAGGGAACTGCTAGATAATCTCACTTTCAAGGAATGGCGAGTACGTATTGCCTGCTGTTTGGCTGTGAGAGATCTGCTGAAGCGTCCCAATGGCCTGAGACTGCGTTCAGAAGACCGTTTACACCCGAAAGCCAGTGGTAGCGCTTCATCCGATCCCCACAAAATGGATGTGGACGACGAGGTACCCGAGCCGGAGTTAAAAGAACTCTGGGTACAACTCTTTCGCGTTATGGACGACATTCACGAAGGCACCCGCATGACAGCGCATGGCACAGCCTCATTCTTGGGCAAACTATGTGTAATTGCTTCGTCGTCCGAGCATGGCAAATCGGGCACAGCCGTGTCTACCTCTATATTGCCTTTCCTGCTGGAGACCGGAGTGGGTCACAAGGTAAGCGATATCCGAAAGGTGAGCATCAAGACGATTTCCGATATGATTGACTCATCGGGAGCGTTGATTGCACCGCATTTGGTTACGCTAATTCCATGCTTGCTGCGCGCCACTGGCGAACTGGAGAACACAAAATTATCCTATGTCTCAACGCGCCTCGGAGCGGATCACGAGGCCCAGGAAGCTATCGACACGCTGCGTGCCGAGGCGGCCAAGTCACATCACACCATGGAGACCATCAACAAGTGTGTGCGCTTCATAGACTATCCTGAGCTGGAGAAAATGACACCAGAAGTACTCGAATTAATGAAATCCAGTGTCAATCTGGGCACTAAAATCGGTTGCGCCCACTTTGTGTGTCTGGTTAGCATACGTCTGGGCAAGGAAATGTCTCCGGTGGTGGGCAAATATATTCGTGCCTGCTTTGTGGGCATTAAAGATCGCAATGCCACTGTGCGCAAGTACAATGCCACGGCCATAGGTCATCTCCTTGGCTTGGCTAAGGTAAGCAAATGATGAAATCTATATTACCCCAGGCACCGAACTAAGCTAACACCTTTGCGTTTTTTTTTTTTTTTAGGAACAATCCATTAAGAATCTGTTTGCCAAACTGGATGAACTGTACGTGGAGCAGCCAAACAATCGTTCTATTGCCCTGACCATTCAATCAATTAACAAGCGACATCATGAATTGCTTAAGGATTACATGGACAGCATGATACCATTAGTATTCTTTGCCATGCATGAGGAACCCTTGGACGAGAACTCCAAGGGCAATGTGGAACTGTGGAAGGATCTTTGGAATGACATAAGTCCTGGTGATGCTGGCATACGCCTCAATTTAAATGTTATAATACCCAAATTGGAGGCTTCCCTGACCGATGTCAGTTGGTCACGTAAATCTCAGGCAGCGAATGCCATACAAACGATTGCCACACGTCTGACCAGCAGTCTGGATGAGGCGGAAAGAGTGCGTCTTATCAAGCTATTGCTCACTGGCCTCCAGGGTCGCACTTTTCAGGGTAAAGAGCGTCTGCTGCAAGCCCTAGCTGCTCTCTGCAAGAATTTAAATCCAAAGCACGAGATCTCTCCGAGCATTATCGATGCAGCACTGCGCGAGGCACGCAAACGAGAGCCCACCTATCGCACCCTAGCTCTGGCTGCCCTTGGCGACATACTCGACCAGCTGGAAGCAGATCGTTTCGAGGAGGTGTACAATATGATCTGGAATCTACTCGAAAAGAAGGACTTGCATGATGATGACGACGACGATGATGTTGACGACGCGTCCAGCTCCAGCAAGGACCTTAGTGCCGATGAGCGCAACAAACGTGCCCAAACCCTAAACAAACTCAAGGAAGTTGTCTGGGAGACTTTGGGTAAATCGTGGCCAAAACATGCCATCGAAACGCAATATAAATATCAACTCATACTGGCTGAGAACTGCTCGAGAATTCTGGCGGAGAGCACTCGGCCAGTTCAAGTAAGTCTGATGGCCGCCATTTGCAAGTATATCGAACGTCTGCACATTTTCGAGGATTCGTTGCCCAACCAGGAAAAGAAAATCAAGACCGATCAGCCGACGCCTACAGTGCTCACCCAAGAGGCCATTATCGAAAAGATTTGCAATGATATTCTTGCCGCTGTCACTCTCGCCGCTGGTGTGCCACACACCGGCCTCAAGAAGGAGGCACTCAACATTATCTTGATGCTCATCAAGCGTCTCAGTGTGCCCAATGAGCAACAGCATCTGGCCTTGGTTAGGCAAAACTTTGAAGAGAATCTGGTTAAATTTCAACGCGACTCGGCACCCGAAGTGCGTTGCCGCATCAAGGACATTGAGGATAAGCTGGGCAAGTTGCATACCGGCCACTAAGTCATGAAAATGTTTATGGTATTTTTTGGGCAAGAGGACATTTGAGTAAATAAAAAAAAGACAGAAAATTTAACTGCAAAACCAATATATACATACATAGAATGCCCTTTTATCTAATACCCAAGATCATCAGCAGACCGATTCCAAGGATTCGTATTTAATTCGAAACAAGTTTCCATTTTATTTCGAACGCTTCGCTTCGTTTGAAGCGACAGTTCTCAGCGGCAGTTCTCACAGCCAATAACCGTAAAGTTGGTCAACAAACTTTTCTAATATCTTACGAATCTCAAAAATATTTCATTCTTGGATTCCAACATAAATGTTTTGGGATTAAACTGTATCTTGGTTACTGTTTGCTCACAAGTCTCCACACGATACAGACGCAAAATGTGAGCCAAACCCAATTTCAGTTGCAATAGCCCCAGACGACTTCCGATGCAACCATGTGGACCGGCACCGAAAGGTATATATGTCATGGGCACAATATTGGCCAAGGATTCTGGGGCGAAGCGCTGGGGATCAAACAGATCGGGATTGGGCCAATACTGCGTAGTGTGTAACAAATTAGAAACAAATACATATATATATAGCATGGACATGGACATCTTACCTTGGCATCGCGCTGCACACCAAGTATGGAAATGTAGGCTGGCATTCCTGGAGGCATCACAAAATCCAAATGAGGCTTCAGAGAGAAACCATTTTGCTTGCTGTCCACAGTGCATTCTCTGTTGATAAATGCGGCAGCCGGATAGAGACGCAAGGCCTCCAGGCAAACCATCTTGAGATAGGGCAAAGAGACAAGAGTCTCATAGGATAAACTGGATAGATCGGGGGAGAAAGCTTGATACAGTTCATCTTTAAGACGCTGCTGAAGGTTCAGCTGCTTGGCCAGCTCATAGAGGGTGAAGGCCAAAAGAGATGACGAAGTCTCAAAGCCAGCCAATAGGATTATACCCGCTTGGGAAGCGATGAAATCCTCATGTTGTGAATAATGCCAAGAGGGTCGATTTTTTTGCATGCTTGCCAATCGATCTATAAGATCACCCTGATGCTCCAGCTGGGTATCCTTGACCATATGCTTCATAAAGCTGGCATAGTCCTCGGTGAAAACCTTTGCCCCAAGGACTTTTGTCCAGGCGGGCAGAAAGAAAATGCTCATAAAATGAAATACCTTCTGGAAACTGGGAGCAAATAATTGCTTGGTTATGTGCCGCAGCTGCGAATGACCACTACGTAGACCACCCACATCCATGCTATAGAATAGATTTCCAGTTAGATCTGTTGTATAAAGCTGACACATCTCACTCAGCGGTAAAGTGCGAGCTCCCGTTGCCACCCGCTTTATCAGATAGTCCTCCAAATCGTAGGCCACCTTCAGCATTAAAGGATACATGCGCTGCTTCATGGGTCCACTGGCAAATAGAGTGGCCATCCACTGGCGACTATCCCTCCAATTGTGATACTTTGCCAGTGGCAGAGTCAATGAACCCATGGCATCATTTGCTGTGCCTGCTGCCGCTTCATAGCGATTAAGAAAACTATTGAAATTCTTGATCAGTATGAGACGTATCAATTCGGGATCTCGGATCATCAGTGCTGGTGTTTGGAATATAAAAAAGCCAACGACCTTGGCATCTTTAATCGCAGCAGGATCAGCGTAAATATTGCGAAACAGATCGGCAAAGGAAATGCGCAAAAATAAAAGTTGACGCAAATGACCCAACGGTGACCAGGCTGAGATGGATAAATAAGGTATCCGGCGATTCTCAAAATAACTATATTGTTTCCTCAACCATAAATAGCTGCAGGCAATCAAGAAGATGAGTAGCATCAGAAGCGCAATCATGATGGGCTGATGAAAAGAAGAATCAATTTGAATCTTATTACAATTCGAATGGAATCATGCTTAATATTAAGTGTGTGTGTGTGTGCGTTCCTAGCCTTGAATCCAGACGTTAAATGACCTTGTAGCTTCGTTCGAAAGAGATCGCTGTTTCGATATCCTAATTAGCATTTGAAAAAGTGAACCCTGATCTCCCTTTTTGTTTGTGTTTACATTTAAAGTCAAGCCCAAGCGGATGCCCTCAGTTAGTTGTCTATGGAATCGTGTGCGTTTAACATGGCCCTCGGAATGTTCTTGCCATTGGTACTCATCCTAGTAATCTCCGTTTACTTCTTCCTGCAACGACACTATGATTACTGGCTGAGACAGGGAGTAAGGCAGCTGCGTCCCCAATGGGTGGTGGGCAACTTGTCGAGCTTGTTGCGCATGAAGAGCAGTCCAGCGGAATTCATTAGTGAACTGTACAATCATCCGGATGCTGTGGATCAGCCCTTTGTTGGAATTCATGTGTTCCATAAGCCCGCCTTACTTTTACGCGAACCGGACCTCATCAAAAGGATAATGATCAAGGACTTTTGCAATTTTGGCAATCGTTATTCCAATTCCGATTACAAGGGCGATCCTCTGGGATCGCAGAACATATTCTTTCTGAAGCAACCGCAATGGAAGGAAGTGCGCCTGAAGCTATCGCCATTTTTTACCAGTAACAAACTGAAGCATATGTTTCCACTCATCGACGAAGTGGGACGCAATCTGGACGCCCATTTGCGTGAGCAGCCGTTGCACAATGAGCGGATGCGCAGCTTCGATATCGAAGCCAAGGAGCTGTGCGCCCTATACACCACAGATGTGATTGCCACAGTGGCCTATGGCGTGCAGGCGAATAGCTTTAGCAGACCGGACAGTGAGTTTCGTCGTCATGGTCGAGCCGTCTTTGAATTCAGTTTGAAGCGAGCAGCGGAATTTACTCTGGTCTTCTTTCTGCCCCATCTTGTGCCGTTCTTTGGCTTCAAGGTGATACCAAAAGAGCCCACCGTATTCCTGCGCAAGACCATAAACTATGTGATGGCCGAGCGAGAGCGTTCCAAGCAAACGCGCAACGATCTAATCGATATACTCATTGAGTTCAGGAGGAGCACCCAGCAGGCTAAAGCAAATGGAAACGAAGGCAAGCAATTCGTTTTCGAGGGTGACATTCTAGTGGCCCAGGCTGTGCTATTCTTTACCGCCGGCTTTGAGTCCTCGTCCTCGGCAATGGCCTTTGCCCTCTACGAGCTGGCCAAGAACTTGGATATCCAGGAGCGTGTGCGTGAGGAAATCAAGAAGGCTTTGATCGAGAGCAAGGGCCAGGTAACCCATCTCATGATCGAATCCCTGGAATACATGCAAATGATTCTGTACGAAGTGTTGCGTATGTACCCATCGCTTCCGTTTCTGGATCGGGAGTGTACCAGCGAGGAGGCATACGCTCTGGCGCCATATCACAAGTTTTGTGTGCCCAAAGGCATGCCCATATATATCCCAACCTATGCCTTGCATATGGATCCTCAGGTAAGGAGAAGAAGATCTAGAAGATTACAAGCTTGCCACTCAACTTTCTCTCTTTTTAGTACTATCCGAAGCCACGTAAATTTCTGCCGGAACGTTTCTCGCCCGCCAATCGCAAATTGAATGCCCCTTACACTTATATGCCCTTTGGCCTGGGACCTCATGGCTGTATTGGAGAACGTTTTGGATTCCTTCAGGCCAAAGTGGGGCTAGTCTACCTGCTGCGCAATCATCTTGTGACCACCTCCGAACGTACCCAAGGACGCATGAAACTGGACAACAAAGCCATTATATTGCAGGCTCAAGGTGGAATACATTTGAGACTTGTGCGGTGTCCTTTGGGTGTTTAGGACGCGACTTACCCTATGAATGAGAACGAGAAAGATTTTTGATCGGAGTTCGAGCGTTGACAACTGTTTTGGTACTAACTCCAGGGATTTGCGTGTTTTGTGATTTTAAATTCGAAGAGAGAAATGTTTTGCTGTCACACATCTTGGAATGCAATTTGATTGGCAATTTGCGTGTCTGATCAGTTGCGGGAGCAGAAGCAAAACAAAAATTATAACTAATTGTCCCAGGTACCGGTCTCCGGACTCCGGTCACCGTTTATATATATTCTCCCTATCCACAAATGAGTCAACGAACGATCTTTAGGTTCAACGTCTGGCAATCAGTTTCACTTGACTGGGCTTATGTAGTGTAGCCTCAATTGTTATCTGTAAGTGAATTATTCCATCTAAACCAATTCAGTCGACATCGATCATCGATTTACCTAATCTAATCTATTACTTATTTGTAACACGTCTTGGAAAAACGTTTTTCATAAACATATCAATTTGAATTTTATTATTTATTAAATGCGTAATTTCCCGAATCCCAAGTTCAAGGAGAGTCCACCCCCTCCTTGGTCTCGCACGAGGCCCCCGTTTTGATAACAAAATTCCAGGTTACGTTTACTGAGACACTTTCCCATTGTAGAGACCATCATTGACAGTCTCTAGGTAGATGCCTGTCAAGGACTGTAGAACGAAACCCTTGGGATCGAATTTCATATCCTTAATGGTCTCCGCACAAGTACGCACATAGTGATTCTTGAGAAAGTGCACCAGTCCAAGCTTAGACTGCAGCAGGCCAATTCGACTGCCAATGCAATTGTGGGGTCCCGAACCGAAGGGTTGATAGACTCTGGTATCAATGGATTTACGCTTTTCAGGTGCAAATCTTTCGGGATCGAATTGTTCAGGATTTGGCCAGTACTATAAAGAAACAGTATAATAAATTTGATTTTTTGTACATTTTTATCCTACCTTGGGGTCACGTTGCAGTCCATAGATGGGAATAAACACCGGAGTACCGTTCTCCAATTGGAAATCATAGTAAGGTTTTAGGGACCAGTCAGGCTCGCCCTTGACACTTCTGTATTCACGATCCAGGAACGGCAACACTGGATATAAGCGAAGCACTTCATCCACCACCATGGACAGATATTCCAATGAATTGATTTTCTCGTAGGACAATTTTCCGCCTTCTTCTACAAGGGCCTCAACAATTTCGTTACGCAGCCGCTCCTGCATCTCTGGATGCTTGGCCATTTCGTATAGGGTGAAGGACATGGTGGAGGACGAGGTCTCAAAGCCGGCTGTGAAAAAGAGTCCTGCCTGCGCCACCAAAAAGTCCTTGTTACGTGCGTAATGTGGCTTACTTGGCTCCTGGGCAGCCTCCTTGCGCATTCCCACAAATATGTCAATCAAGTCGTTACGAACTGTGCCAGTTCGCTCTCGATCCTCAATCACATGGCTGATGGTGTTACGCATAAACTGAGAAAACTCCGGTGTAAAGAATTTAATCCTAAATAGCCCCACCAATTTGGGCACGAAGAAGGCCACAAAGAAATCTTTGGCACGCGACAGAGTAAAGGTGAATAATTTTCTTCCATGATAACGGAATTCCGCATCCGGATTCTGTAAGCTATGGGCTCGTATACCAAAAGCAGTGGATGCAATGGTATCTGTAGTAAACTGGGCACACACCTCCTTGATTTCGGTGACAAATTTGTTGGGATATTTGCTTAAATGAAGCTCCAAATCGTCAGCAATCTATTGAAGATGAAAATGAAATATTATAGAGATAATTTGATCTTGCCCTCTCGTCTGGTTACCTCCAACATCAAGTTGTACATCTGTTTGATCTTGCCACTGGTAAAGACAGGAGTTAGCTTAGTACGCATCTCCTTCCAGGCATTATTTCTCACAAAGAACAAATTGTTCGAGGCCAAAGGATCACCATGGGGATCGCATTGGCCATAGCGGTTATGAAAGCGATTGAAATCCTTGATCAATATGGATTTGGCCAATTCTGGATCGCGTATAACTAGGCCGGGCTTATTAATAGAATACATGCCCACTACAGCCTCATTCTTCATGCGAGGATCATTGTAGATCTCGGACAAATGCAAGCCAAACGAGTTCTCCAACTTGAACACCGACTTGGTGTTACCTATTATCGGTGTCGGTGGTATATAAGGTAAGCCCTTCCGTTGCCAGTAGCTATGATTGCGCTGGAACCACACATAAACAGCCCCCAAGGCGCCCGCAATGAGAAGGAGAATCTCGGTCAAGGCCATTTCACAGGATGATGCTCTGTAAAAAAAACAAAAATATTAACAGGGTGTTCACCATCCACACCTTTGCCACTCGACTACATGATAAGCCTATAATTCCCCACACTTGAGACTAATCAAGAGGGGCTTGTTTTTTTATTTTTTGTTTTGTTTATTAATTTAATCAATTTTTTTTTCTCAACAACATGTTAGAAATCACCTTGTCACAGAAGCTTAAATTATAGATCCATTATATTAAATTGTTGCAAAATTTAATGTGAAAACTTGATCTGTCATAGATGATAGCTAATCGAAGCTTCCGATCATTAATATAATATTGTAGAATTTATTTTGTCATTGAATTAATAAGTTAATCAAAGTATTTTAGAAGTTGAGTTCCGATAGAATTTACTGAATTTATTCGTTCTCTTAATTTTTTCAAGTTTAAATTAAAGTTTAATTGACAAAAACCAATTCCATTCAAAACAAAACAAAGAGAGCCGCTCAGAGCGAGATCGTTTCTGGACAATCTTTTCGGTTATGATACGAAGCAGATCAAATAAGAAAAAACGATCAACTGTCATTTGCGAGCTATGAATTAAACTAAAGTTAATCGATGCTTCCGATTAACCTCAAACTAAGTTAATCGATCCTTTCGCTTAACATTACAAAACGTATTACTGTAAACATTGATTAGTCATAGAGAAAGGCTAAACTAAAAAATGTGAAAAATTGTCATTAAATAAAACTTATCAGTCCTTTCAATATGACCGAGTCATGCCTACAAATAGATTTTTCATTGAATTCTAGTAATCGGTCCTTCCGATTATTAATTACTTTGTCATAGATGGATGTTAATCGAACACTGACCTGGTATACAACTGTCTGTAAAATAATACTCATGGAAACTTTTTAATCGCTCGTATTTGTGAACCGATTTGAAACACTGTTGAAAGCACACTTAACGCAAATAATATTTTTGCCCGAGTATTTATAGGTAAATTCTAAAAACACAGATTACAAATGTGTCTGGTATACATATATAGGAGAAGGAAATCTAAGATTGCGATTGTAGGGTACGAGAATGTGTATATAGAAGAGCTTTGAAGTGCTCTAGAGAGTCCGACAGTACCCAAAGCAGCTACTGCCGATAAAAAAAAAATCCTACAGATTTCACACCATAATTAAGTTGGCGCGTTGGTGGTTGATGATAACCATTATTAGATAGGAACAATATCATAGTTAAAATACACTAATTTACAAATTTGGGCATTATATTTATTTGTAACAAAATCAAGAGGTATTTGCTTAAGTCTATTAGCAAAACTTTATGTTTATAATTACACTTTTGCATGCTTATCAATAATTGCATTTTTTCTTTCAAAACAAGTTTCAGTTTCACACCTTTCCGTGTAAGGGAAGGGAGTGATTCTAATCTGCTGGATTGTCATCAATCAAAATCTTTCTCCATGTGCTAAGATTTGAAAGCAATAATTGCATAATGTCGTGGAGATATAACCGCATCGAATAGGTCAACAATGTGACTACGCTCATAGCCCAGCTCTTTTAGGTAGAGAAGGCGATCTAAGAGAATCAAACTCTCTAGTACAGGAGCAAATGTCATGCGTAACAAATAGAACAGTACCAAATAATGCCGATCCAGGGAATAGTCTTGAAGAAGAGTGTTTAGCTCGTTTGGCTTGACGGCTTCTAACCACTTTGCATCCAATTTCCTGGCACATTTTTGTATATAATCTGGAAAGTCTTTAAATTTACGCACTTTCCCAACTTGCAATTCGTTTTTCAAGCTCTCGGCATGCCGGCATACTAGAACCTCGAGGCAGGCCCTGTAATAGAGTGTTATGTTGGGCAACTCCTTTGCGTTGAGGGTTCGTTCAATTGACTGAGCCGCCAACATACGCGCATTTCGGCCCAATCGGACTTGTCGATCCTGGAGATAACGACTGAGGGGAAATCCACAGTCGGTTTGCAAATCCATCACAGACTTGTTGCCAAAGAACTCCTGCCGGGAAAAAGTTTCCTTCAGCAAATGATAACAGCAACCAATATTGCAGAGGATCTCACATTGCGGCTGGGCATGGAAGACTTGGAGGCAGGTTGCAGCAAGATTACCACAAGTGTGCAAACCCGTCAGGCAGATGTGGGGACTGGTTGTTTTGGGGAACTCAGTAAACTGTTCAGCGAGCAATTGATGAAGTGACAAGTCAGTGGTGATAAATCTTGCTGTTGTTTTATAGTTATGCAAACCAGGCACATCCTTTTGTAAAGATTGTTTATCACGACATTTGGGAGATATTCCCCGGCTTTCCAGTTCGGCACGTTCGGTTAGACCGTTCCAGGCACGCTACAATATGAGCAAAATGTAAAATTTGAATTCAATTTAAAGATTCTGTTAGACGTCTGTTAACTTAACAGAGCAATCGTTAATCGAACAATTGGTTGACCAAAGCTGCTCATCTCTAACACGCTCCCACCACTTACACGCTCTCGCACGCTTGGCCGGCGAAATAGTAAAATTTTCATTCCAAAAAGTTTAAAGAAATATAAATAAACAAAATGTCGGCTGGTATGCCCATTAACCCAAAGCCATTTCTTAATGGTCTGACTGGCAAACCGGTGCTTGTGAAACTGAAATGGGGCCAGGAATACAAGGGCTTCCTGGTGTCTGTGGACGGCTATATGAACATGCAACTGGCCAACACAGAGGAGGTGATTGAGGGCTCCGTCACTGGCAATCTGGGTGAGGTGCTGATACGCTGCAACAATGTGCTGTACATTAAAGGAATGGAGGATGACGACGAAGAAGGCGAGATGCGAGATTGAAGCGGAATTTCAACTACTTATGCTTAAGACCATGTACAATGAAATAAAATATATATACATTTATTTATATAGTCCAACTTGCCTGAAGTTTCCGATTGCGTTCCAGAGCATTTTCAGTGTTAGCCTCATTTGCATCTATACCGAGAACCCGGTATCCATATTGGAGAGCCAGTCGTGAGGACAGATAGCCTTTGCCATCGCCTGCATCGACAATATAGAATTTTTCTGCTTGACCAGTACTCCGGATAAGTGTGTCTATTAGAGATGCAGTGAGTTCAACCTAATCGGAAACGGAAACTGAAAATATTGGTGACCATTAACTCATCTCACAACTCACCTCATGACATTTTTTAGCACTCATAAACTCCTTGATACTGAGTTCCTGCATGTTTCCATTTCCCCCGGTCAGTTCTTCCAGTGTGGTTATTAATTCCTTGGAATGCTTCAAATGCTCTTGGTACCCACGATTTAGAAATTTTGACCAATTCGGAAATCGTCCGCTTTCCCTATAATTGCTACTCCAAAATAGTTCTTCTATGGCCAGTTTGATATCTTCTTCACATTGCAGTTCCTGCCTCATCTCCTCGGGCACAAAACTTATCCAATGCTTGTCCGTCAGATAGTTTACCATGTGGCAATTGAGAAATTCCCAATATGGCTGGAGATAGGCCAATAAACCATCAAGACGCTGCTGCAACTGGGCCACGCCTACTTTAGCCATTCTTTTCTAGAAACTATAATCCTTCACCTCCTCTTTCTCTGAGGATAGAACACTTGACTTGCTCTTTGTGCCTAACTGAGCACACAAACGGCGATGGGTATTCCGGATGACTTCTACGGCTCCAATAATATCCGCGTTCTCGTCGTTGGTTCGGGGGAACTGATCGATGAGTAAGCGTAGTTGTTCCAGTGATCGCTTTACCTTGTTCGTGTGTGGAAGTTGCTGATGAGCCACCACCTCGCCGTAAATGCTGCCCAGTTCTTCGCCCAACTGAACTCCCTGGGCGTAGCCAAGCTTATAGCCCTCGCTGTTACCCTGAGCCTGACCCTCTCTCCAGCCTTCGTTGTAGCCCAAACGCGCGTGTTTCTCCTCGGTCAGTACTATGTCGTCGAACAAGTCGTTAATATCGTCAGAAGAACGGGACATGCTTGAAATGAGAACCCAAATGTGAATGCACAACCAGAAGCAGCTGATTGGTTGGTTATCTACAAGTGTAGATAACATATGTATCTACGCCCCTTTTGTTTTACATTTTTAGTTATTCGTTTATTTATTTTAACTTTTGGCTAATTTTGCATGCTCGCTTTGCGGGGCGGGGGTAGGCATAGTAGTAGTAGAAGTATATTTGGCTAAGTGCTTAAAGCCGTGCAAGGCACATCATGAGCAGGACCTAAGGTTCCTCCTCTTCTCTCCTATTCCTTGTGGTCATAATCCTATTCTGACCAGGCATCGTCATCATCTTCGCTAGACTGAGAGTGGGTGTTGGAATTTTTACGAGGCTGTACGGGCGGCGGTATGACACGGGATAAGTGCAACATCATAGGATTCCCACCACTAGTGATGTTTGCTGGATCATTTGGATTTTGACTTCCCGAGATTCCTTTGCGTCTCTGCATAAGTTTGTTATGCAAATCAGCCATTAAATCACCCGTGACAGCAGCTGATCCAGCCTTGTGCCTGGTTGTATCGACCACATCTAGCGGAGCAGCCGCTGATGAGCGCAAACGTCCACCAAGAGCGCCGCCAGCGTTTCTAATGGCTTCCATAAGTTCGGAGCGTGGATCGGGAGACGCGGCCGGTGGAAGTGTGCTGGGCATAATGAGTGGCGTTTCAGGGGATGGCGAAAGAGGTTTGACTACGCCACCAATGGGCAAAGAGGGAGGGTTTCTCCTCTTCGATGACTCTGGTGACATTGGTGGCGGAGGTGGAGGAGGTGGCGGTGGAGGTGGTGGTGGCGGCGGTGGTGGACTAGCTGACACAGATCCAATTGTTCTCTTGTTGGGAATGGGTATGTGCATCTGCGCTGCAACTGCTTGCACTGTGATCTCTTGCTCGTCCACATCATTTAAACCTGGCAAATCCGGCAGATCAGTAAACTGCTCGGATGGGGCAATTCGGGCGGGTTCTTCCACCGGTTCATATTGCAAATCCTTCGCTATTCCCGGTAAATCAGGCAAATCCAGCGGCACATCAATCGCCGGAGCAGCCTGAGCCATCGGCGTATAACGTAAGTCTCCGGACGGGGTTACCAATTTTGTGGCTCCATAGTGTAACGAATGTGGGGCCGGCGCCAGAAGTTGCTCTCCTGTTCCCAATGGTTTCTTCAGTTGACTTCCTCCACGCCTCTGGCTCTGCGGAGGCAGACACCGCTTCCAGGCATTCAAATCCTCCCCATAAGCAAACTCATTGGTGTTAAAGCGCAATAAGGACGGTACAGATTTGACTCCGGCTAAGGGCAACTCCCCAAGGCCGGAAGAACGGTTGGTCATTTTTCGCTCGCTAACCAAAGGCGGCTCATACTGCTCCTCAGCCCTAACATGAAACAGGACCAGCTCTTCATCTGGCTTGAGATCCGAGCATGGGGCACTGCATCTTTGCCGCAAATCAGTCCGCGCCTGTTGTTCCGCCATTAGATTATGCGTCACCTGCGGAAAGGTGGCCGGAATCTTCACCAGAACTTCGCTGGCTGGGAATCGGGCAGGCGCAAATATTTTGATGGCCCTTTTAGAGCCCACCAGTTGTGCATTGATTTTCTCCTGCGCCCGTTTTACACGCAGGTTTATTTCTCGTACCTTAGCACCATTCCGTTCCAAACGAGCGTCGATTCTCTCAAATATTGAATTTATTGTTTTGTGTAGACAGTCCAATGACTGGGCTGCTTTGATTATCGTTTCCTCATGATGGAGATCGGCTGGAATGATAGCCACTTCGAAGGCACTGTGTAAATAAGTGTCGCTTTCGTCCATTTGTTATAAACATTGACAAAAATTCTACCCAAAACCAACAACAATACAGTAGATAAAGTCAGTGCTGAGTAGTTATCTTTTTCAAGCTAAGGGAATTCTAGCTTTTTATTGCCAAAGCCCCTGATTCCTGTTGCCAATCTCATTGTGTTATATTAATCCTACTTTGTTTTAAAGTATAATTTAAATAAAGTCTTTTGTTGTATAGGAACATATCCATTTAGTAACAACATTTAAATAAAGGAGACAAGTGAATAAATCTATTATTTCTAATTGACTTGTTTGTAAACACCTGCTTCAAATACAGTTTTAAATCAATTAAAACAAAAAATGTGTGGAAAATAAATGTTTTTTCTCTATTCCAATTATTCTATATACATATGTATAAATTTTTATATCCACATACCAAAACAAAATTTTTCAGCTTAAATTTGTTTGTATTGCGTTCGGTTTAGACATATATACATAGCTATTTAACGTTTTTAGCTTGTTGCTCAGTAGAAAATAAAATACATTCATATCGATGATTCTGCTGCATAATCATATTATTAGTATCGATAACGCCTAAAAATGAGGAGCGAACTGCTCAAGTGCAGAGAAATGTTATTAAATGTGGCGAATTTTTTTGTTTTGTTTTTGTTATTAAGCTAACGAAGGTAAAATTGAGTATACGTGTGCAGAGCTCCGCATTTCGTTAAATAAAGGTAAATTTATGTGAAAGATCACAAAAAACGCGTCTATGGCCATGGTCATCAATTAGTTTTCAAGAAATAGGCAGACATAAGGATAAAACGTCAATGAACAACAAACTGAAAACATAACCCCAAATACGAAGTGCATACAACGTTGAAACAAGAATTAAGGTAAATTAAAATACAAGTAGAAAACTGTAAAAAAGGTAAATAAACATGGGGCAAATGCGTTCAGGAGAGCCGGTAACAATATTAAATGGGGGCAGCTGGGCAGTGCCTTTTAAACTCTGATTGCTTACAACCCTTTAAATCTCAATCTTTATGTCTTTTCAAGCCATCAATCATGGTTGTAACAAGTGAGCAGGTGTCCCAGGTATCTAGACTCAACTCCACAAATTATGGAGTTTTGAATTATTACCTATTGCATGATTCGAATTTGAGTTGATTTAAGAATAATTGTAATGCCACATTCTTCTCTAACTTCTTTCACTTTGCTCTCCGCCACCCCCCTTTTAGAGTCAAGGCAAAGCGAAGAAACAGCGCCAACGCAATCGACCCAAAAACAAACGAAATCGCGTGAAAGATAACGAAACCCAAGCAGACGGCGTTACTCCAATTGTTCAAGTGCAAGAAACCATGCCACAGGTGAAGAGTCCGCCGCACCAGGATGAGAAGACTCGCGAGCAAATTATGGCCGAAAGAGAGGCCAAAAAGTTAAACAAACAGGCCAAGAAACAAAAATCATTAGCTCCAGCACCAACATTAGCACATGCAACTGCTTCTCTAGCCGCCACCACAATTATAACTGAAGTGGAACAAACAACCATAACTACCAAGCTGACGACGACCACAACTACCAGTAGCTGCACAAAGAATAATGTCGAGACGCAAGGAGCTGCCCCAAGACCGATTGCAACAGTTAAATCCTTGCCAGGAGTTCCTGGAGGTGAGGCGACTGAAAAAACTCGAGATCAAATCAAAGCAGAACGAGAGGCGAAGAAGGCAGCGAAACAAGCAGCAAAAGCAAGTAAAAACACGGAAAAGATCACCCAGGAGCTGGGTAAAGTGACGCTCGAAAAGAAAGATGCAGAGCCAACGGCAGCCCCAACGGTGGCGGCTCCAAATGAACAGGTAAGCATCCGAGAAAAAATTGTCACAATTGTCTCAATTGACTTTTGTTTCAAATTCTAGAAGAAACCAGCCGCCACCAAGGCCGAAAGGAGGGCCATTCAGGAGGCTCAACGTGCTGCTAAGGCTCAGGCGCAAGCCCAAGGAAAGAAATCACAGACTCAATTGGCAAATCTCAATGCAAGCAAGTCCAAGTCCACTGCTGTGACGCCTGTGCGGGAAACTGAATCTTCTCCAAGCAAGTCAGCATCGCCTCCGAAAACTTCTCAAGCCGTTAGCAACAACACTCCGAAATCTGAGGGTCGAGTGAAATTGTTTAACCATCTGCTCACCGCTGACAAAGATGCCAATCTGTTTATCAACGACCCGCTGCTGCATCCCAGCATAGCTCGACTGGGTGTCCAATATGCCCAGCGCACGGTGGTTGGGTCGAATGCTCGTTGTATTGCTTTTCTGCATGCCCTGCGTCAGGTGGTCAACGATTTTGAGACACCTGCAAAAAAGGAATTTGGACGCAGTCTCGATGCAGCTGTTAAGCATCATGTTGATCACTTGCACAAATGTCGTCCTCTGGCCGTATCCGTGTCCAATGCCTACAAGCAGTTTAAGAATCAGTTAACTCAATTGCCAACTGATAAGCCAGAAACGGAGGTGAGTAAATGTTTGTTGGAATTACCATTTTTTTTCACGCTAATCGCATTTTTTTCGATTTCAGTTGAAGGAGCTTTTGGGCCACTTTATCGACACGTACATAGAGAATCAAATTGGCAAGGCTGCCCAGGCAATTAGTAGTTTTTTGCAGGAAAAGATTACTGACGGCGATGTCCTGTTAACCTTCGGCTGCTCGTCCCTTATTCATTTTATTTGCGAGGAGGCGAAGCGACGGCTGGTCAACTTTCGCGTCATTGTCGTTGATTCCCGACCCAATTGCGAGGGTCAGGAAATGTTGCGCCGCTTGCATGTTCATGGGATACCCTGCTCCTATGTCCTAATCAATGCTGTGGGCTATGTGATGCCCGAAGCAACCAAAGTTCTGTTGGGAGCCCATGCGCTATTGGCCAATGGCTATGTGATGGCCCGTACGGGAACGGCCCAGGTGGCACTAGTTGCCCATGCCCATAATGTTCCGGTCCTGGTATGCTGTGAGACTCACAAGTTCAGTGAACGCTTTCAGACCGACGCCATTGTCTATAATGAGCTTAGCGATCCCAATCAATTAGTGCGAAACGAAAAGTGTTGCCTGAACAACTGGCAAACGAATTCTCGACTCACGCCCTTAAATCTAAACTATGATATAACTCCACCCGAATTGGTCAGCGCTGTGGTCACCGAGGTGGCCATTCTACCCTGCACCAGTGTTCCTGTCATTCTGCGCATTAAACCGGACATTGGATATTAAGAAGATTCAATTCATACATTGAAACCGCTTGCAATTGTTGAATAAATAATTTTTATTACATTTTCTTGTGATCAATTCGATAAACATATTCGTTTTCTTTGCATCGATTATGATCATAGGTCATCATATAAAGGAACCGCCATGGAAAAGGTGTAAATAATACCCAATTAATTGAATGTTTTTCGATTATATATATTGAACTAAACAACAGCAAAAATATTCGAACGTTAAGGTTAAACCACTGTGACATTTTTTGACAGTTTTATGCTTCAAAATTAATATCCTGTATCCTTTAATACTTATTAAATGATAGATTTCTAATTAAATTAATAATATATAATTTTATATAAAAGCTAAAATTCTGCAAGAATACTGGGTTCAAATTTTAATTTAATCGAATATTTGGTCTTTGAGCAAGCAAGGCAGAAAATTTCGAAAACATTATTTTGGGAAAAACCAAAGATTTGAAGAGTTTGAACTTTAGAAGGCTGCCATTCAAATAGTCTTTAATAGTAAAGATTTAAAACTGTCACACAAACTTTGCCCCTTAATAAAAAATTCTAAAAAAAATAATACAGAAATATAAAAAAAAATTCGATTTTCTGTTGACAATTTTAATGCAGGTTGCAATGACATTAAAAAATAAACCAACTTAATTTCGTATCTGAACAGTTCCCGTTTTGATAGGTATAAAATACAAATATACATATATGGATATATTGGAGAATGCAACCGTTTACATATATTTCGAAAGTAACCGTAACTTTCAGCATAGACGAATTTTCTTATCATAGACGAAGCATAAACAATTATGGCATCGGTTAGGTAGCATTCTTTGATATATGTATACAGGTAAGTAATACATCGATATTGTTTATATATATATATATGTTTAATACAAAGTTGTACTTTATCTTTGTGTGTCATGGGGTAAAAATTATAAAGATATGGAATCGTTAAAATCACCAACAAATATCTTGTAATGCGCTTTCAGTGCCCGACTTATAGACTAGCACCAAATGCGCCGGGGCCATGGAATTAATCCGTAGCTAGTCAAGCTCTTTGACTTTTGATTTGCATGCCATAAGTTTTTAATGTGCTATTAAGCAGCTAAAACTCTACAAATGCAACAGTAAATATATATATAATATGTATACAATATTTGTAATGATTTATAATTTTTGTTGTTTCTCTTTCACACATCACGAGCTGCTCTAGTACTACTAAGTTTTATGCTAGGATCCCTCTCTCTCTCTCTCTTATGGGCTCTGCTTTTGCATTTGCCGAAAGCAGCCGCGGCACACGGGCACCGGCTTACCACTATCGTGTCCAGGGAGGGCTACATTTTTATCTATGCAGCGTTCGCAGAAAATGTCTCCACATCGCCAGCAGTGGGTCTAAAATGAAAATTTGTAAGCATTTTTCATTCAAATGACTGTGAAAGGAGTTCGGTCTAGATGGTTGCTTTGCTCACCTTTTTGCTAAACTGGTCAAAGGGTGTGGAGCAAGAGCAGGTGGTAACATTTCGCATGGGTTTCCAGTCAACGGCCACAGAGTTTATTTCATCGGGCAAAGCCTGCGGGGGACTTGTCTGTTCGGCATTCAGCGAGAGATTGGCGAACGACATGTTGCTAGCCTTGAGGGGATGGTCATCATCGGCGGCGGATAATTCGCTAAGCTTTTTATCATAGTTGTATCTGAAATAAGAAGAATTGAAAATAATTCTATTTGGAAATGTATGTCAATTGCAGATGCCCACTTGTTGTCATTGATCTCGTTGGTGGTGGGTTCTTTGGGGGCTTTGGTGGTGGATGTTGTAGTTGCATCTTGTAGCTTCTTGGCCGACTTGGAGATATAGTTCTTAAAGCTGGCTATGCGTTTGGTCAAATGCTGAACATGATCCTCAAGAGAATTGCAGTGTTCCTTGCTATCTAACAGTAAGTCTCCCAGCGGTTCCCGCGGGTGGATGCCACTTTCGAAGCGACTGTACATGCCGCGCCAGAATCTGCAATGCAAACACAATAGAATAATAGAAAAATCTTAGTTTACATAAATGGTAAATCGATTCTCACTTGATGCATTGCGGTGCCAGATTGGCCTTGATTGATTCGTCTACATTTGGTTTGTAGAGCGGATTTATGTATTCATTCAAATGATTGGCCATAAAGCCCCACAACGAAAATGTTCGCTCCGACAGCTTCAGATCCAAGCGATCCTTTTCACAGTTGCCCACAAAGGTGCCAAACTGACAGGAATGCACATGATCGTGAAGTATCAGAAGAAAGCGTTCATTGAACTCAAACGAATCGCTTCGCTGCGACATAAGCTGCCAGGTGCAGTCCAGAAACTGTGTGAAAATGGGTGAAACTTCTCGAGCATCTGTTTGTATATGACCACAACGTTCGCTGAACTTATGACCAAAGGCCAGCCAGTCCTTCTCGATGAGCGCTTGGAAGCCTTTTATTGTGCGGTAATAGGGATTCAGCATAAGCTGGGCCAGAGAGCACACTTGGGCGGTGCGATCCCAGCCATCCGAGCAGTGGACCACCACAGAGACGCCCTTATCCACAGCATTGGCAATGAAACTAAAACGAATCGAAAGGAAAGTGTCAACAATTGGCGTGGAAACGTATGGATTGTTTGCCTACCTCGACGTGTCCAATATGGAACGTATGTGCTTTAGCCAACCGGAGGACTCGAGGGCATTCATAAAAGCGCTCATTGTGGATGACTTCTGTTCGCATGCCTCCAGAACCTTTTGCAAGCTGGCTCGCTGTACGTGTATATTTTCAATGCCCAAAAAATGGAACTTAATGTTCTCATAGAAAGCCTCATTCTCGTAGCCCTTGCCGGCGGCCCGATTGGCCATGGCATTGATCTAAAAAAAAAAACAAAACAAAACAAAATTGTCTTTACCACAAGCGAATCATTTCTATTTGCTGCTCCACTCACCCTTGGTCGTGTATCTACCACATACATGTAGTCGGTGTTGGGATTGGTTTTGCGAATAGCCTCCAGCATTTGCTCATCCTCCAGACAGCGGGCACTGAAGCCGGACAATGGTTGACTGCAACGGCAAATCGAGGCCTGAAATAGCGGAAAATATTTAAAAAAAAAAATAAAGGGCATTGGAAAATATATAGTTCCATCACTCACCTTGTTGTTGTGCAAGTAGGTCAATGCTGGCAGACGACCCTTGGATCGAAAGCGGGAACTACTGATCAGCATCAGAGTGGTGGCCTCTTTGGGTACATAGATCTGGCGAGGATATGTATCGCATAGTTCATATTTCTCGTTCATGCTGCACAGTGTCCAGTTGTCATTTGGCACCAACATGTGCTTAAATTCGGCCTCCAATTTAAAGAAATCCCAGCCAGCATTTTTGGGAAAATCATCTTTGGCCGGCTGATAGTTAAAGCAATACAACTTGTTGATGGAAACTGATGGAAAATAGATTAAAGAATTTCAAAATCGGGTGACACTTTTAGTGGACATTCATTCATTGACCACCCACCTGGCTGGTAGAGCTTAATCAGTGAGGTGTAAACATCATGACATTCGGAATCCTTGGGTATAACGAATGTCACCGATAGGAATGTCTTGCAGCGTATGAGCAAAGGTGATCCAGTTGTGCTTAGGGGCAACTTCTCAATGTTGGCTATGTGCATGTGCAGAATCTGTAATCAAGAGATGGCCAGTTTAGTCAACCACTTTCACTGTCTCGGGCATTGAAAAATTTATGAGCCCCAAGGAAAAAAACACTGTAATCTCTGGCAACGAAAAAAATCGATACGGCCCATCCACACATAATTGACACTCTGCCGGAGCCAAAGAGAGCGAACTTTGCTCAAACTTTTAATTAACTACGGAAACTTGGCCACTGAGTGAGTAATAGTCCTTCTCCGTGTCATAATTAACCAATTAAAATCTCATGCATGTGTGGCCAGTGAAAGGAATTCCACAAATGTCAAACGGAAACGTTTGCCACAGAATCCTCGTAATGCAGTTACCTGCCAGGTGTGTGTGTGTGCCAGGCAACTTTTAATGATGCTAAAAGTTTGTTAATGAAAAAATTTCAATGGCAATCCACCTTGTGGGATTACGTTGCAAAGAGCAAATGTAATATTTGGCCTTTAATAACAACAACAAAAAAGAAAAGGATAAACAGTCTAACAGGATTTATATGATATAGAATTTTATTTCATTTGTCTAACATTTCAGCTGTCTACTTTGTGGCTTTGTCCATCACTGACAAAAGGAAGCTTGAATGTGCAACAAATGCAAATCTCTTGTCCTGACAGGCCACCCCTTACTCTCCCCCCCCCCTTCCACACCCTTATCCCCACGATTGTGGGTCCACAATGGCAAGGCAAGGCAATTTCAAATTATGTTGTACATGATACAAACAGTGCGAAACAAATTTATAGGTTCACTTAAGAAAATCCTAATTATTAAGCAAACAAACGCTTCATTCATGTAATTTAAGTGAAGATAAGTATTCCATGGATTTCTTTTAATAATTAAAGCCTATTTTAATAATGATTTGATTGTTTTTTGACTTTAAGTTTTCTTCTAAATTAGACCGAGTTAAATTCTTCTGATTTCTTGGCTCTATTTAAGGGATTTGATTAAAAACGAGAGAAAGCACATAAGAAATTCCTGGTTTTTAGGCGAAATTCTAAAATTTCATGGCTTTATTAGAGCCTATTTAAATTCGTAGATATAGTCTACTCATTTTTAAAGCACATTTTATAGCATATGGGGCGTATACGCAACACTTTTGCTAGGTCAGCTTTAATCGTCAAAAAGGGGGAACTTTAAAGCCTTGAGGCCAAAAGTTGGTAAATAAACATGAAGAACTTTTAACACTCAACCTAAAGACTCTCCACTGCCAAGTGGCGGAAGCCAAAGAGAGCAAACACACACACCCACATACACACACACAGACAGACAGATATACACACTTCACTCAAGCCAAGAAGAAGGAGATGGAAGAGGCGAGGTCAAGCTAAAACACTTTTGAACACGTTCCAAGACAAAAACAACAAGGAAACATATATATGGCAATTACTTTTGTTTTTTTTTTTCAGTCATAAAATAATTGATGATGATGTCAGATGGCATTCCTTTTTGGATTGTGGTTGATGGTACTTACCCAAGTCTCCTTATTACTATCCGGCTCCACGAATATCAAATGTGTGGCTGTTAGATACAATGTTCCAACTGTCGGATTCTTTGTATTATACCGATCGATCATCCGCACATTTTCCACCTGCAAAATAAAGTAATACGGTAAAATTACAATAATTTCTCTCTCTCTCTCTTTTAAACGACATTTGCTGACGTCAGCCAGCCCACATTCGGCCTCCCGCAGTGCTCCCACCCACCATTCAAATGAAGTCAAAAAGAGATATTTATTTGGTCAGTTGGTTTAACTTAAAATTCCCCAGTCGACTGAGTTCGTTTTGCTTTCATTCAAGCTCACAATTCTTCGTCAGATAAATTAAATTGTTGTTGGTCAGCCCGAAGACCAGAATTTTTCCTTTGATGTCGTCTGGTTTATGTTTTTTTTTGTTTTTCATTTTGTTCATTCCTTCATTTTCCTTTGCGAAATTTCTAATGCCCTCGGGCATTTAGGAGGCATTTAGCCGTCCTGTTCACCATGTTCATCAGACTAATTTCATGTCACTTAAATTGCCCCCATTGCGATAAGTTTAGTCAATTGTTTTTTTTTTTTTTTTTTTTGTTTTGATTTAAGGCTGAGCAGGCAGGCTGACCCCTGGGCAATCCGTTATTTGGATGCCAGTGGCCAGATTATTTGGAGACATCTTCGAACACGACATTAAGGCACCTTTCGATGATGAATTCTTAAGATGCCCCAGAAGTTTATGTGAGCAAGCCAATGGGTTTATTTTATCTCCAAATTGAAGTCAAATATGGTTTCCAATGCTTGAAACATAAAAAAAATCGTCATAATTTAAAAACATTTTAAGTGCTTCATCTAAGTTTAGTATTAAGACGGCTTATATAACCCAGGAACTCAATTGATGGAGATCGTGGAGCTCAAATAAACTTGAGCCCCGACCACTATTAATTCGTAGAGCAAACTTTTTTTTTTTTAACAGACGATATTTTCAATACCATAGAAGAAAACACATGGAAACCTATTTTTTCTAAAAGATAATTTCATTTTCTATTATATAACATCAAAAGTTTGTTTGTATTTCAATAACAACAACGACAACAATAATTTCTTTAAATGCTCTGCTAAACTGATAAGTTTTAAAAAATTGAATTAATTTAAAAATCTCAATAGTAGAAAGAACTGCGAAGTTTTAAGGGAAGCTCGCAAAGGTACAAAGTAGAAAATGAGAATGGATAGATAGGAGACTAAACATTTATGTCTCTAATATAGAGCCATGCAGATTGTGAAATCTCCTCGCCAACGATTTGGCACAATAAAAAAAATATAATAAATGTAGAAACCAAATCCTTGGTATTCAATCAACTCAATTCAATTGTGCAAAAAATCTTATTTCCAAAAAGTTATTCAATTAAAGAGAACATTTTACTCTCGCAGTGCTGGATTGTTGTTTTGACAAGTTTTTGTTAAATTCTTTAATCTTGGCACATAGAAGGGACCCAGACAAAATGGAAATTCACTTTCCAACCGTCAGCCTGTTGCAGTTTGCTATTAAGTAAAAAGTAATTGCCTTTTACTTTCGAGAATTGTCACAGATGGCCAGGACATCACAATGGCAATGCAACAATTTGTAGCCTTCCATATAACAGATGCCAGGATAGGGTAGATGGATAGGTGGACAAGTTGATTGAGAAGTGCTGTTGCGGGTCCCCGAGCATATTGCCCGGAATGGCATTTACATATTATCCGGGCAAGTGCCGACGGTAATGCATTAAAGGGATTTGCATAATGTGCAGGACAATGGCAATGGAAAATGCTTCTTTTATCTTACTTATTACCTTTTTAAGTACACAATTGCCATTGTAGTAGACCGGAGCCTCGTTGAACTCCTCTTCGATCCACGAGACGACTTTGTCAGAGACAAAAGGAGGCACGGGTACGCCCCAAAGCCTTTTGTTGCCATCGGGCGGCTCTTCTGTCTCCGGCGATATGTTATCAAAGCTCAAGCGTAGGGCCGACGTTGGGGACAGTTGGCGTTCGATTTCGTTAAACTTGTTCATGAATCTGGTGAAATCCATTATGCTAATAATTAAGTAGGACGAACAGGACGACGCCGCAGCGGTGGAAACAAGGCGTTTATTGATTTTAAATTAGCTAGAGTAACATTTGTAAGAATCGTTTCTTTGTTGTTTTTTTTTTAGCAATGGTCGTGCATATAAATCAAATCACGTGAGTGGGTTTGGGTGGCACAAGACTTTCACTTTTTGCCTATTCCACGCACACTCACACACTACACAAAATACTACTCTACAATATTGGATATATAATATATATATATATATATATATATATATATAGAAACGCGTTACTTTGTTGTGTTTTTGTGGTGGGTGGGCGGGCACTTTGCGGTCAGCTCCCCAAACAAGAGATAGGAGCAGCGCGAAGCACTCCCGACAAGCACTTAACGTGAACTCAGCTCCCAGTGTAGCGGGCGCGCGCTTAAAAGCAGGCTACGTTTTTATTTTCTTCCTTTTGCTTGTGTGGGGGAAATTATTTAAGGGATTTTTTCTCAGCGAGAGAGAAAGAGCGGGTGTGTGTGTGTGTGCGTGTGAGAGAGAAAGAAAATTGCTAATGGATTTGCAGAATTTTTGGATGCTTTCTAGATAACATTGTAATGGGTCATTTATTTTTCAGTTTCCCAAGTAAATCTAAGTAAAATCCACGCAGCGATAGATTTTTCATAAACATTTAAATTTCTTCTAATAGTTGGGCAATAACAAATTTATTCAAATGGACTCTGTTGGGCAGTTTTTAAAGTATTTTCAAACCACTTTTTTAAGCAGTATTTTTACCATGATTAGAGCAATGTTTAGAAAACTTCTCACACATTAAATACACAATCCATTGCAAATGAATCACTTAATTTCCAAGCTAAAGTCGCCAAACATCTAATTTTGTATCTCTAATTTTAAAGTAAGTTTTATAGATTTCAAAGCGTAAAGACAGTTGAGTTTGGACAACCCTGATCAAAGTATATGAAACAAAATCCCAATTGATTGTTAACGAATAGAGCAGAAATATATTTCGATGGTCTCTCATTTTATTTAAGTTTTTTTTTAGCGGTTTGCGTGAAAGACTGCCCTATATTAAACTTTGTTTTAAATTTTATTTTGGTCTTTATACATGTTCGTTTTCGTTTTCACACATGTGAGAATATTGCATTCCAGGGTAAACCAATAAATATTCTTGAAAAAAACTGCTGATATTGGGTCAACAACAGTTTACTCATTGTCAAATATTTATCTATGTTTATTTTAATTTGCATATGTATATAATAGATACATTGTATATATATCTTTAATTAATTGTTAACAGGGCCGAATTAAGGAAAGTGGGGGGAACGAGAAAACTAATTAGTTTAAATAAGGATTTTAAAATAAGAAAGGACTAATAGTTCTCATTTCCCAATCTAAACAAAAGTTTTAGATTTTTGTTGCTATAATACCATTTGAAGGTTTGGTTTTTCACATGGAGCACACACCTCTTGCAATTGTGCGGCCAAGCCCTGTGGAAAAACACTTGAAATGCGCGCATTAAGTTCAATATGCAATGTCAAAGGGCAATTGAGTGTAAGTCGGCAAGTCGCCACGTGAGGTCTTGTTTTTCATAGAATTCAGGATGGAAAATTTCAATTTGGCTCAGCATCAGCAGTTGGGAAGACCTTGTTAACTTGGCTAGTAAAAACACACAGGGAAGAGGGCAAAGTGGGTGGTGTTTGGGTTTATTTACTGGCCAGGTTATGCGCATGTTTACATACATACATACATACAAGCGTCCATGTGTATGTCTGTTCACATATTAATAGAGATTATTTTATATTTGTTGCACAGTTGGTCCTTGAGGTTGAGTGTGAGAGTGGCATTGAGGACGGGAAGGGGGAGGAGAGTTGGCCATCAATGCCGGCAAGGTGAGAGCCAGGAATTCAGGTTGGCCATCGATTTTGAATAACTCAAATAAAAGGGTTGGAGCATGACTCACAGATGCAGGTAAAAAGGATTTTCATTTAACTGACGCATCGGACACAATTGGCCAAAGGGCCAACACACGTACCATATAATTTGTTGATAAAGCTTAATAACCATAAACTTAATCGTAATCTCTTTACCTTCGCCAGCTTTATATCGTCCATTGTTTATGTTAGCTTTTGGAATCGGAATCTTGGAAAGATTCCCCCGTACTATAAATCGAGAAACACTTTCACTGGTTTATGTTGTTAGAGCACAGCCTCGCTTTGTACACTTAAATTTCTAAAAATTGCACTAAAAATAATAACATAAACACCAGCGGGGGAGGAGAGTACTTATCGTTACTATCGATAACGGCCTTTAAGAGAGTTATCGCTAGTTCCGAGAACATGTTGCCAGAAGTTACAATCGTTTCATCTGGCAATATTGCCAGAGTTGCTATGTAATGCCTTATAACCGCCAATTTTTGAAATTATTCTCTTAAGACTTCACATTAACTGAATATTCAACAAACACTGTTTGATCAACCAGCCAATTTTAAAAATTGTGCGTAAAATTGTATATTTAAAAACTTTTCCATAAAATATATAAATACACACATCAAAAAATTTTAAAATCTGACTATTAAGATTGATATAACAATGCGTGTAAGTGCACTAGCGGTTCAAATGCGACGGAGTGATATTATTTGCGTAAACCCACGTATTTGGTCCAAATACCTTTCTGGTCAAAATAAGACTTATTGCGTGAACAGATTATGGAGTCCTTGAAAGTCGTTGAATAGTTTGATGGAATCGAGGAATGCTTATAAAGATTATAGAGAAATTCATAGATCCGAGCTTCCTGATCTTTCCAGAATATGTGGTCGCACAGGAATTGAAGACTTTCGGGAAAGAGCAAAAGTCGCTCTTTATCATCAGTGGCCACCACATCCACGCTGCCCAGCAGCACGGCACAACCAGAGAGAACATCTACAGCAAGTATAAATATATCTAGAAGGTACAGAGCCCTCGATAATTTCTCCTTGTTACTTGAGGCCTCAGCCAGAAGCATTTGTATCTCGAGGAATATCTCCATTATCCAATTGCAGGCATGCTCATCACTACCAAAGGCATACAAAGTGGAGGCCAGGTGTTTATAAAAGAAGCCACGCTCCTCCGATCGCCTCTCATATGCATCTATAATGGGCGTTAGCCATTTGAGGGGATTTGGTAATTTCTCATTGTACAGCACCAAATAGCAACGTATGATCGTGGCTTTCTTTAACTTTCCCATTGGAGTTTCCCACCAATTGGCGGGCGTGGTTAAACCATCGATGGCATTGGGATGCAAAACGGCTACTACTTCAGTGTAGCGTTCAAAAAGTCTCGAGTCCAGATTCATCGAGTCCATATAACGCTCCACGATCAGAGTGAACACATCGAGGACTTCAGGAACTTCGCATTTTTCCGCAAATATATGTTTAACGCTCTCGAGAAATTTCTCAAAAAGACAACCTGAAAATAGTTAGTTATAAGATTACTTCAGTAATTCTTAGGCCTTGTCTAGCTCACCCTCGTTAAAGTCATTTAGCTGAGATTCCTTGAAGCAATAGACAGCAACCTTCTCGGCAAAACCCTTTAGAATTTGTAAGCTCACACTGTTGGCTATTTCCGGCAGCAATGAAAAGAGCAATAGCAAATCCTCCTCAAAGCAATTTGGCTCAAAGTCAACCAAAAAGTTCTCCAACAGCCGTCGAGCTGTGCCGGAATGCTGAGCTTGGTTCTTTGCAATCATAATGCAGTACTTCCTTGCGTCAAAGGACAAATGAAAGAAACTGGTTAAGCAACTCCAGTCCATCGGCGGAATGGGTTTCACAAACTTCTTGGACAAAGCCCTTAGGGCAAAGGTCACAGCGTAGGGTTCTGGAACATAATCGCCAAAGCGTGCTTGACTCACTAGATAGTTGCAGACTGCACGCAACGGACTGTTGCCATACAAGCCCACCAATTTACGTGGCTCTGGCTTGCCCTCGGGCAGGCGATAGAGCTCTCTTCGAAAGAAACTAATCTCATTTGCAATATAATGGGCAATGAGATCAGCAGCCGCATCTCCACACTCTGGACGTATTTTTTGCAGTAACTGCACCCACACTTCACCCGGCACAGCATCCTGCTGTAGATCGATCACATCACGACCTCCTCCACTTACTGTTCCACCAACAATTTCGAATCGAAATTGAGCAGGAATGTGGCGGAGATTGAGCGTGGAACCGGGCTCATAACTCTTGAGAGCGGACAGGGCATTGCGCACTTGGACGGCGTCAAGGCCAGGTCGACTAATAGCTTGCCAAAGGTGTTCCAGGGCATCGTCCGCCAATTTCTCATATTCCAGCGTGGGCGTCTGCAGCAGAGGAACCAAACCAAAGAACCGATACAACGACTTAAGAGTCTGTGGCCGCTGTTCGGTACGGAATTTACTGCCCAATGCCTGCCAGGTGGAAGCAATGTTGACCGTGTGGCTATCACAGAGAACATAGATGGCATCCAAAGCCAAGGAGGTAGCCAAATCGCCCTCCTCATTTGTGCAACTATTAAGAATATTGCTTAGATGCGGCAATATTTCGGAGCCATGCAATGCGGGTCTAACAAAATAAAAACATTCATTAGTGTCTGGGAAAGATATACAATACTATAATTTTACTTCTCCTGGCAGATTTCCCTCATGGCGTGTGTGCGAGCTATTTGCAGCTCCCAACGTTTGTCGCTCTCCGGCAGAGGATGGGCAATCTGTTTCAACAGGAACGGATAAGTACGTGACTCCACACGCCACAAGCGCAGATACAAGTCAATACATAAGGTGGCATTGTCGGTGGCTAAATTGCGTATGGTATTCAGAATCATGGGCACATTGTCCTGCAAGAGCAAAGATGCTGCATTAAAAGTTCAAATGTTTAAAGGACAACCTTTACCTTGGATACAGCAAAGCTGGCCAGGCCGCGTAGCAGTTCCAGCTGCAGCTCTGGATTGTGCTCGTGGGCCAATTTAAAGATGTAGGTCATGAGAAAATCGTAGGCAATGCTTTCATTCACCTTGATTATCTGGAGTATAACTTCGTAAATTTTAAACCAGCAATCCAAAGCTGGTTCCCGTGACAAGAACATGGCACGTAAAAACAAATGCAGACGCTGGCAGAAGGCAGTGTTCGCCTTGACATTCAAGGCATCCACAAAGGCGAAGACATCCTTGTTCTCAGAACTGTCAAAGGACTCAACCAGTTGAGCCAAGTCAAATGCTATGGCTATATCCGGATGATAGTTCCTAATATGGGCCGGTTGCAATTGTTTAGTGGAAATGGTGTCCACTGGCATTTCCTTCTCCTGTTGATCAAGCACTCGATCCACTATCTGCTTCGCCAATGCCAGGCCCTCGGCGGGAATAAATGTAGTCTGAGACATCCACTGAATGATGCCGTCCAGGCACATATTCAAAATGTATTCATGGCCACATTGCTCCTGCACCACCACAAAGACTATGATTCTCAACAGATCAGTCAGATAGAAGGGAGACAGCAAGTGCAGCGTCTCGGCAAATAGAACCAGAAGCACATGATAATGGTTTTGAGTGTGCTCTCGCGTGGCATGCAACACTCTCAATAAACACTGTAGACTAGGTCGAGGATCTATGCCGTAGGTGGCCAACTGCTTGATTATGCAGGCCTGATATATGCACAGATCAATGGATTGGGCATGGTCAGACTGCTGCAGAAAGTAGTCGATGGCTTCAATCACCAAAATGCTGGTGGCAAGGCAAGTGCTGGCATTGTTGAATTTACTCCACGACAACAACTCCTGCATGAGATCTCTGGCCTCGGTCTGACTGCGGCTCAAGCCAAGCAGGCATGTCCAGATGGGTTTCACATCAGGCAAAGTCTTGGGATTACAGAGTACATAAAGGAAAACAGGACGCAGATACTCAATGCTAAAATCACGTATACTAAAAGAAGAGATTTCCCTTTATTATTCGTTATGAGAAAATCCAAGCGATGTTCTTACCTTTTGTCATGGTGCAAACAGATTCCAATAATCTTATTGCTCACATCGTGCATGTTGGCGCTCGAGTGTTGCAGAAGTGATATCAAAGGATGTTGCTGGGTCTTCATGCCATAGGGGCACACATAAGCTTCCTGCTCCCTCAACAAGCTAGTCTTTCGCTTCAGATTAAGTAATTGCAAGTTAAGTATGCTCTCTGTTATGATGGCGAAGTGGATGGGACTGCATAAGTTGGAAGAAATAGCAAAAATAATAGATATATATTACAAGCTGTCATTAATAATCATTAGCTGAAACTATCATGACCCAGGTCCTTGGGCCATATAGCCCGAGCCCGAGCCTGGCCCGGCCCATATCCATTTCTAATTTGAATGCTGCTAATGCCAACGAAATTCTCATTCATATATTCCGTCCATAGGCGGGATTCTTAAGATGTTTTTTTTTTTTCGATGTATTTGGCCCTGAACTGTTTCCATTTTCCAGTTGGCCATTAAGGTGTAACGATTTCAACGGCGTTTAGCGCCAACTTCCGCCGCCTCGCCCACGTGTAGTAGGTATGTATGTGTGCAATGCAGTTGATCCTGGCAGGAAAATCGCTTTGCGTTTGAGACGGTAATTACTATTCACGCTTTGGCGAGGATTGCCGAGCGAAGTTGCGGTAATTGCAGTTTCTCCTTTAGCCAATTAATATGCAATTCCTTTTGCTTACACTTGCAGGTGGCAGGTGGGCAACGCAAGGTTAATTAATGCCCTTCGTTTACTCCTTGAATTCAAGTTCAATGTCGAGTTCCTTTTTTTGGCTTGGAAGTTGTTTATATCAAGGCTACTTATGCGTATAGGAAATGCTTAATAGATTTTATGGCGCCTCATGCATAATTTGCGATTGCGGTCAACAGGAAACCCAGCCCAATGCCAAACAAGAACACAAGTTTCCTGTCCAGTACGACATAAATCATTTTCGCATTTATCCACATGACGTGTAAAGTGGCTGGCAATTAATTGGGGCCACTTGGGGGCAGAGTGTTGCGTGTGAGAAGAGCAAAGCGCTGGGGATGCGTTACCATTTCGAAGCTCAGGCATTGGTAAGTGTTAAATGGTCGTCTATACATTAAATTCCTGCTTCAACAAAGTTGTTTAGAATAATTTATGCAAGCAATTGAAGTGCGCGCTCCTAAGACATGTCTACTATGTGGGTCGTTGTCCGCACCCGTGCCTCGGCTTTTCTCCTTACCTCGCATTGGCCAGCATGGAGAGGAGTGTGTTCTGCATACCAGTGGCCTCCAGCACACCCTCCTCGACAAGGCGTACCAAAGTCTGACAGCTCATCAGACTCAATTGCATGTGCTCGTGTTTGCATTGCTGCTTTAGGAACTCGATTTCCTTGATTTGATGTTCGGCCACTTGCTTCTCCCGGCTCTCTACAATTTTGTTGTAGATTTTCTCCAGGCAGGCAGCTATTTTGACCACCGAACTGCTCGGCTTAATGCTGTCAAAGTCCTCCATGAAGGAAATTTCGCTGAAAATGATTACAAAAATATTACAATTCGGTGAGTTCAATCGGTAAACCTGAAGCTAAATCAAATACTAAAACCGCTGCCTCACACACACACACACACACAGACACACAGAACGGAAAGAGCGGGATTTATGGTTTGTTGGGGTCACTTGCGGTCCTTTTTTGTATGTGCCGAGCACGTCCTTTCGCTACCGCGGCTTAAACTCGAATGTTTTGCCTTCTCGTTTGTTTGTCGGTGTTGGCGTTTCCGCATTTGAAGGCTTGCCAAAAAGTGTTGCGTGAGTGATTCTACAGTAAGCCACGAAATTTCATTAATACAAACTTAAATGTTTAACTAACCCTTATGCTGCATGCACTTCCAAAGGATATTGGTTGTTATTTTGGTTGAAGTGAAGTGCTTTCTCAACAGCATATGTAGGTAAACGAAACATGCCCAGTTGGACTTGGCATTAGAATTGAGAACTCGTGAACTCGTAATGTACCTACAATAGTATCGAGCATGAAAGAGTGATACCTTTCAATATACCAAAGTTCTTTCATTCATTTTTAAAGCTGCCACTTTTTAATTATTTTTTCTTTTAATTAGT
Organism: Drosophila nebulosa; assembly: GCA_024703675.1. NCBI lineage: Eukaryota > Metazoa > Arthropoda > Insecta > Diptera > Drosophilidae > Drosophila > Drosophila nebulosa. The sequence continues at coordinate 4,463,001 of CM045725.1, read as the reverse complement.
TTTGTTAAAGTTTATAATATCTTGAGATTTTTTTTCGCCCTGCAACCGCCTTTGACTTTGTGTGAAAAATTTCCTACAGGGCGGAACCGGCGCAACAGCTGCTCAAACAGCTGTCGTTGCTGTGAAAACCAGTGTGACCTACTACCTACTTTTTTAGGCCAGTGGCAACCCTATAGGCGTTATAGGCCTGCTCTAACGTATATTCAAATGCTTAAAACTATTTAAACACCAGCGAATTTGACTTGCTTGCTAACTTAAATTAAAGTACTTATAATTTTTGAGTGATATTTTTGCGCAAGTTTGAGTAAACGTTTATTTATTAGTTGGGGTGTCATTTTATTGGTGACTTTGCGCCTTTGAACTGTTGTTGTTTATTTATTGCGGACGTAAGGTTGACTTACTTTGGTCTTGAATTTTTTGAGGCGGAAAAAAAAGAATTAAGCCAGCATAAACGACAATAGGAAACCCCGTTTCACGAGAATACGCAATTTAATTTCTGGCTTTGCATGAACAATATTCTTATTGACGTAATTTTCCAAGAATTTCGCGCCCACTAAAATGGATATTACTTTCATAATTTGTAAAAATATTGTGTATGGTTCCATGTAAAAGGAATGCCTGTCTAAGAGAAGAAGATGATTCCAAAAGTTTCCAAAATATACGCGGAATCAAGCATTTCCATAGAGAGACAAACGCATTAATATAGAATATAATATAATATATTCTAATATACCTAATATATATATACTTCCGGTATTATTCAACTGTGCTGTTGTGTTTTTCAAGGGCTTATCCCAATCTGTACACAAATATAGATACATTTAATGTGCTCTGGCTAGGATTTATGGACCTACTTCATTATTTGATTCATTGCCAGGGTGCTCAGTTAAGCCACTACAACTTCTTCTCTCGCCGCGGACTTTTTGCTTAATTGACTTTATGCATTTTTTTTCGCTCCTTTCTTTACAATGCGCCTCATCGTAAAATGAAATTAATTATGCTGCTGCAGCTATAAAAATGTAACCAGGCAGAAAAGAAAAGTCAAGACAGAACGAACCGAACGAAACGAGACAAAAAACAAAAATGAAGGTGGCAAACAGGGCCCATAAACGGAAAAAGAAAGAAAGTAAACCGGAAAAGGTGCGGCGGCGGCGGTGGCTGTGTGGCGACCCAAAAGAAGAGCGAAACAAAAACTCCTGTAGCATTAAAATAACTACGGGTCGAGTTTAAACTGCAATCATTCATGGAGCCGGCAGTGGCATGGCATGAAAACAAAGGTTAAGCCAAAAAAAAATAAAGAAAAAAAAGACAAGGCCAACATAATTTCCGCTTCCTGGGCCAAATATATCTCGTTTGTTTGCCCCTGACTTTTTGGGGCCAAGGGGATTTATGATTTTATTACCACAAGGTAAGAAAAAGACAGATGAATATTAGCAAAAGAATAGAGACCTGAACTAAGAAAGCATTTTTTTTCTTTTGGGCTACAAAACATTGCATTTTGATCGCCAGGCTAAGGAAAATTGAAGTCCAAGTCATGTTCATTAATTTTATTCAACTCTTAATGTTTATTTTGGGCTCAAAGGAGATTTATACGATTTATATATGTGTGCTTACCGACAGAGAAGGCGCGGTAATAGGATATGGAAAGCTGCTTTAATATACCCTATAAGAGACAAGGTAAACCACATGAATTGCCTGCCTTTGGTGTCTCGTTTCTTGGAAACGTAGATTATTGCTAGAGGATATCATGCAGTCGGCTCTGCAATGCAATCTAAGGGCACGTTCTATTTTCCTCTTGGCTACCAATCCTGTCATTAATTCAAGCCTTGGATTTTCCTTTAGAAGTTCAATGCTATTTTTCTGTGGAATTGATGATAATATACAATAAATATTTATATTTGCGGTTGCTTCGTAGTGTCAATGAACCGACTGCCCGGAGACGTAAACTGTAAGTCGATTTGGTTGCCGGGTGTCGCGTCAACAGGTTGGCCAGAAAGAAGCGAGGGGACTCCCACTGGCTTGGGGGTTAAGACTCCTTCCATATGATGCCACGTATTGTTGACAATTTGCATAAAGTATGTCACACGCCTCGTAAATAGCACTCAACATACATTGAAAGCAGCACGTGGCATTTGAATTTGCACGCCACGCCCACGCTTAGAAAAGCCCATACTTCAATTATGTATGTATAATGCAGATATAGAAGAAATTTCGCCTACCTTTCCATTGAACACAATTTTGAAGATTAAAAGCAAACCAAACTTAAATTAAAAGTGACAGTTGAATGGAAAGTTTTGTGTGTGCGTTTTTTTTTTTTTTTTTTTTTTTCATCTCTGCCTACATAGAAGCAGAATTATTTTTCCGTTTTTGAAGGGAAGTTCGTGTATAATGTAATATGGAAAATATGAATATTTATATCTACTTGTTTGCACTCAATTTTCCACAAACTTGAAGCAATGAATATTTATAAGTATGTCAGTCAGTCAGTGAGTGAGTGAGTGAGTGAGTGAGTGAGTCAGTGCGTAACTTTCTCTCTCGTTCGTTTAGTCATTGGGTATCCAATAGATACAAAATCTATTTCCTCACCTTGTGATTAGTAGATACAGATGCATCTATACGAAAAACACACTGACGTTGTGGCAAATGCACTTGCCTCATCATGTAAACGTTACTTAGTTGCTCAATAGACTGGCTAATTGGTTTATCGTGGCAAATTGAAATCATTGAAAAATCAACCATGCCGAGCAAATGAGAAAAATTGAAATTCAAAACATTAATTTAATGATTTAGTTTGATTAAAATGGCAATAAGATGGAAATGGTATAGAAAAAAATTGAGTCATCATTTAAAATGTCAAGAAGTGAAGATAGCTTGATTAACAAACTAGACTTAGGATAAGTTTACTTGCAAAAGCTGGTAAAGAGTTTGGCTAAAAGGAAATTGAAAAATAAGTAGTTAAATTAATGGCAGTTGACAGAACAAAAGTAAATTTTTAAAATAGTGTTTATTGTTTTTCGAGACAAAAAGGTTAATGCCACAAAACCTTAAAAATGCGAAAAAACGCCTATTTTTACATTTTTAGGTTATGATATTCTCTAAACCATCTCATGGAGCTAAACATTCGGAACTCAAATACCGATTCGGTGCGCTATAATCTATTAGAAAAGTATACTCTGGTATTTGGGTTAAATCTTTTTACATCTATGTCTTCTTATAGATAATTTCCTACCAGTAGTCAACTAGATTTCTTTAGAAACATTTAATTCATTTAACCCACTGATACACATAAAATCTATGTTTTAAGTTAAAGTTTTTATGCACAATTTCGCGGTAGACTTTAAATTACTCTAGAGATTTTACTGTTGCCTACCTTTGGGCGTGCGTTGGTGGCCCATTTGTGTGTATGCATGTGTGTGTGTGTGAATTTCATTCATTCATTCATTCATACACATTCATATATAGATTTTGTGTGCCCACATAAATTGTAGCTAAAAAGTAGGATAGAATCTTTTCAATTTTCCAACAAACGTTTTCTTTGTGCTGCAGCTATTTATTCTCGAAATTAGAAAATTTCTTAAAATACATATATACAGAACGGAGCCTGGACTTTTTGTGTGTGTGTTTATTATGCGTATGGGTGTATGTGTGAGTGTGGGTGTGGATGGGCAGCAGCAGTGGGCTAAAGTTAAATATAATTTGTGCGGCACGTGCGTAAAATTTAATGAGGCGACCGCGCGACCAGCAAATTGAGCAAGCGCCGTTGCCCTTTAACCTCACCAGTCACAGAAAAACAACAAAAAAAACAAAAAAAAAATTAAATAAATATAATAGAGGACTGGGCTTAGTTACAAAATGCCGAAGATTGAGTACCCTTGTGAATTGTCTATTCAAAATGGCTACCAAAAAAGGAGTTGTAATTTATTTTTTTTTGCATTTAACAGACCAAATTGTTTTCTAAAAGATAAAGTATATAATATTATGGGGTAAATCTACTTCGGGCAGCAAAAAAACATAAATAACCCTTTTACGCAAGGGTATTAAAAGGAAGAGCGAAAAGGCAAACACAAAAAATTGCCTGTTGACTGGGGCATATTATGAATCAATAAGGTTGGTAGAAAAAATACAAAAAAGGATGTGGAGAATAATATTCCCAAACTACGATAAATATACATATATATATATATATATACAAACACACAGATGGAACTTCAGTGTAAATACCCTTGAAATGGTCAAGCTCATGCATTAGGCTAACTAGCAGCATCTGGCTTAATATAAAGTGGCAAATAATATTCTACAAACGGCATTTCTTCTTATGGGTGCAATTTAATACTGGTGTGATAATAGTGTTAGCTAGTATAAAGGGTAGTGTTAGGTAACGTAAGCTAGTATTAAGGCGCTTACAAGAGACGGTCACACTGTAAATGGCAAGCAAAACGTATAAAGTCATTTAAAAGCGGACTTAAATTCTTGAACTTTTAAAAACATTTCAAAAAGATCAAATAGTTAAAATAATGCGACTTAATTTTTCATACAAAACATTCCCTTTGAAATGTTAATTTTAAAAGTGACCTCAAAATAAGTTATAAATGTTTTTTAATTAGAGTATCAAAGGTTCGTTTTATTATTTTTGTTTATTAAGCATGGAATTTCGACTGGTTTGTGTGTGGGGTCAACGTGTTTAATGTGAATAGAATTTGTTACTGCTGACCTTAAATTTAAGTTCTGACCAAAAAATATTTGGCCTAAACATTAATTAAGCAATTTCAATTTGTTAACAACACAACTAACCTCGAAACCTTTTCTAGCAAACACACACACACACAGACACACGATAACTTACTAAGTCATGACTTTCATCGAGGTGAACATGGAAAAAAAAAACAAAGAGATTGCCAACTACCTCACCGCCCACTCATCCAACCCACGGCCAGGCCATGTCCTCTCCTCCATCGAGATGTTTAAGCATATTTGCTGAATACCCCTTAGCACCTCCTCCCTACTCCCACCATTGTTGTTCTTTATGAGTCTCTCTCGCTCTCTCTGTGTGTGTGTGTGTGTACCGTTCCCCCATTCATGTGTGACGACAACCACCCCCACTTTCCCTCGACTCCGACGGCACCAAGTGCCTGTGGTTACAGGGTGTGAAATATTTTGTTCTCTCTCATAACGGTTGCGCCCACCCTCAAAAATACCGAAATCAGAAAAGGGACCCTAAGTCTGCGAGCGTCCGCCATATCTTGTCTTCTAAATAAACAAAGGCCGCCCTTTCTTGGTGGCACCCTTTGTCCCTTTCACAATATTTTCCGTGCCATATGTTAAAGTCAGTTTTCAAATGATTTCCACAAAATATTTGTGCGTATTGTTAAGAGACTTGTGAGCCTTTGTTTTGGTCCATCATCCTCGTTTCCAGGTGCATGGAAAATTTGCAATCAAACAGTCTTTCTCTGGTACAAAAAATATTTAAAGATAATGGAAAAGTTTTTAGTTGGTGCTCCATTTTACTTAGCCTTAGTTTTCTTAGAAATTGTTTAAAAACTAAAAAACTGCCAACTTTGACCTTTAAATCTTATTATGTGTATTTATCTCAATGCGCATAAGCCATACAAATAAATGACCCTCAAAATCAGTCGTTCATTTTGCTCAAGTCTAAAAGCTTTCGGATAGAAGAAGTTTAAAGTCGTAAGGGGGTTTTCTTTAAGAAATATTTTTTTAATTTTTACTATCATAGACTGACCCTCTTCTGTTTTGTTATTACACAAATATCTAATTAAATTTTAAGTTGTCATAAAAAATAAACTAAAATGATATATTTAAGAAAAGGTCATCAGTTGTAAACTCAGCATTATATCATTGGAAACCTAGAGACCTTTCAGAGCTAAAGGCGTTATTTTTCTATTAAAAATAATAGTTAAGTTTTTATGAAGTAATTAACATTTAACATTTAAAAGATTTTTAATCGTTTGTGGAAAGTACCCTGAGATGGAAATATTATACACGTCTAGACATACCTAAACAAATTACCTTTGCCTACAAATAATAATCTCGATAAATTATATAAACAGATTCAAGTAGTAGTTCCAGTCTAAATACTTAGATGATTAGTCAGCCAGATTTAAAAGCAATGTTCGTTAGTTTGCTAGCTGGATCTTTAGTTTTATATATATATTCATATATTTCCAAGTTTTGCCGATCTGGCTAATTTACTTTCCAAATTATAAGTTTAGTTCAATTTAAAGAGCTCAATTTTAGAATAAGTTAATACCCAGCATTAAGTAGTAATCTCGAGAAGTAAGGCGAAGTAAGCTTGACCAAATTCTAGAGAGGATTGCTTTAATTGGTAGAACTTTAGCACTTGGCTATGGCCTTTCAAGTTTAAATTTTTGAAAAATTTATTGATTATGCTGACATAGAAAAATTGAAAATTTTAAATAATAACTTAATACTTAATAGATTAGCCTGAGCTTGCGGGAACGCCTTGAGCCGGAGGAGCATTGCCGGCAATTAAACCGCCAATTGATTGCTGCAACGAACGTAAAATGCCAATGGGAATCTGTAAGCGAGAGAAGTTTGTTTAAATCTCACACGATTAACACAGATATATATTATATTACTTACATCGAGGGCCAGTCCGACGGGATTGCTTTGCGGGGCAATGACATGTCGGTCCACGGAATGCGGTCTTTCAGCCGTTTTGGTATACCTGTGGGTATGAACCACTTTGGCATCACTTTTCACTGGCACCTGGCAGATTTGGAACATACAGACAGATGATTATAATGATAATGATAAAGTTGCATTTAAACAAAAAAACATACAAAAATTAAATAAATGCCAGACACCAATCAAAACGAGCAAAAAAAAAAAGAAAAGGGAAAAGTAAACTAAAATATCATGCAAAAACAAGAACAACAAGAACATTTTGGTTTAAGCCATCACCACGTCAGCAGAGGGAGGCGTTGGCCAGTGGGCGTGCAGGCTGGGTTGGCTGGCTGGTTGGTTGGTTGGTTGATGTGTTTAGCCTCAAAGCGATATTTGTTGCTGTTGCTGTGTCTAAATGTGTTTTATTTTTTTTGTTTCTCTCTCTCTATCCGTTGGTTACCTCATCAGACTGATGCACTACCTCCGCTTCTTCCTGCTGCGGCTGCTGCATTACATAGATTGTACGCTGACGTTGACGTGCACGCTTTACATGAAGGCGTGGTCGTTTGACAATTATCAGCGAGCCAGCTGGCTGGTGGACTGGCGCCAGAGGAGAAGGTGGAGCGGGAGGAGGCGTTGTCGCCGACAGCTCTGCGGCTATTTCAACATGATTTTCGTTGTCCACTCTGCGGTTCGACTAACACATGAATATGATTTGTGGAAAGAGGCGGGCAAGTGATTAGGGTTTAATTTTGGCATAAAGGACATTAGTCAGAAAGTTGAAGGACTTACAGAAACACGCAAATTTACATATAATCAGACTTGGCTATTGCCAATTTAATCTCTTTTTGTACTTACATCTTGCTTAATCAGCGAGTATTTCTTGGGCGGCTTGACCTTCTGGACATGACTGGCCACTGTGGGTAGCGGTGCCTGTCCGCCTAGTGCTGGTGGTGGTCCGGATGTGACTGGCTGTGCATTGTGCTGGCTGGCCGAAATGGCCAACTTGCCAGGACTATGAGCTTCGGCCCCAATATAGCCATGTTCTCCCGCACTGCCGCCTAAAAGGGCGCTAGCTCCCACCTGAGGATTAGCCTGGGCCGCTGCATAGCCCACTCCAGCTGCGCGACCTAAACGCAAAATGAAATCAATTAACGTTATGCGTGGTCGGTCCCCCATTTACTTACCATCCAGATCGCCGCCAATACCAGCAGCAGCTCTCGACCCCCAGGGTGTGCCAGCGGAGGCGCTTAGACCACCATGGGCTGAGTTTCCGGTTAGCAAGCCGCCCAGTCCTGCATCGGCATGATAGCCGGCAAAGTTAACGCCCACCTTGCCGTCGCGCAGAGTAATCAGCTGTGGCAAAGAAAAGTTTATTTCTTAGTTACACGCTGCGTATACTTAATGCCCTGACTAAAAGTTTTAGGCCTTAAGACCTTGGCCTTTTTTTTTTTTTTTATTCTTACACAATATTGAGGAAACTTTTCACCTACTAGACCTAGAGGCAGGTCGCCTTTGTGTGTGTATGTGTGTGTGTGTGCCAATCAATTGAAATTAGGTTTACCAACTTGCTAAGCAAACTCAAATATGAAATTTTGAGCCATTTACTTAATGCATCTCTCTAACATTATAAGAGAGAGAGAGTGTGAGAGAGAGAGAAAGAGAAAGAGTGAGAGAGAGGGGTTGGGAGGGTTGGTAAGAAGAAAACTTCGTTTTAAATATTTGCACAGTTTTTCTGTATTTCATTCAATTTGTTAATCAACATTTAGAAACTAAGAAACTAAGAGACAATGCGAGAGAGAATGAGAGAGAGCGAAAAGAGCTAATGAGTGGTGGATAAGAGGGGCAAGAGAATGATTATACTTATATTATATAAACAAGCCAAAGAGTTGGCTGACTGACTGACGACTTTATCAATAATTATGAAAGCGGTAACAAACAATAATGAAACAAAACATAAAAGATAAGATAACCATATTAGAACCGAATAGTAATTACTCTGAATGAAGAAATCTACTAGCAAATGGTATACAAAATAAGCTATAACTCTTAGCCACGTTAATAACCCACACACTATTAGGGCAAAAGAGACCAGAGCCAGAGAGCGAGAATGAAGCAAGTGTAAGGTGCATAGAATGTGAGCACAAAAAAAAACAAAAAAAAAAAAAAACACCTGAACACTGATAAGCGACGGACGGATTCTAAATGGAGAGCAACCAATATTTAACTTGGTTGCCCTGACAGCGGCTCATTTGAGTTTCACACGTTGCGGGTTAACGGGAATTGCGAACTTTGCGGAGTGAATTAAAGGCCCAAACAACGACCCTGAAAGATAGAGAAAGTGAGAAAGTGAATTGTGCGAGGAGCAGGTAAATCTCAGAACATGTTCTTGTTGTCATGTTGACAAATGCAACAGAATTTCCTGGCAAGCGCCAACTATTGTTGTTGTTGTTGTTGTTGTTGCCTCTGCTGTTGCAATTGTGCGTCGCCTCCTCCTCCTCAGTCACCTGGGGCCAAGTCAACAAATATGCCAGCACATTGTACACCGAAGACATTTACCTATCCCACAATACGCCCACCAGGGATGTGGTCTACGGCTCAGAGGTAAGGTGCCAACAGATCTCTTTACGAATACAAAACTATATATATATATATATTTCGCTACACAGTTTGCCGGAGGCGATACAATAACGGCCATGCACGTAGAGGACTTGACACCATTGGATGATGTTGATGATGCGAATGATGATGATCATGACAGTGTTGCCCAGATAGTTAGGGGAGGCATTGGTCTACAATTCGCTGTTGTACGTTTCCAGAGGCATAAAAAACTCAACGTTTCACAGGATTCTCACTTTCAGTGGACAATTTATGGCTTGGATCTGTGACTTGAACCTCTCTGTTTGGCTACCTTTTTTTTCTCTCCCTCTCTCTCTCTCTCTCTCTCTCTCTTGATGTCTATTCCAAATATACGTAATTAGTAGGTCTAAAATGCCCTTAGATATAACAGGGTAGTCCCTAGATACAGGGTGTTAGAGTATTTAGCCTATTTACAACAGTTTAAAGTGTTTAAAGATGTCAGTTGCTATCTATTCTTGCTGCTGCAGCTGTTAATGAGATGCAAATGCAATAAGACGACACACACACATGCACACACACACACACACACACCTAAAAGCCGCTAAGCGGTTTGGTTTCGCTAGCATAAGCCAAGTCAAGCGTCTGTTAAATCACTTTTCTTCCAACGCCAACATTCTTCTTCTTTCTCTTACCTCTTAACTGCAACTGTCCCACCCCCCAACCGCTCCACCCCACACTTGCTAAGCAGCTTTAAGACGATTAAGAAATAAATCAAATTTACAAGGCAAGAGAACTTGTTGGCTCATTGGCTAAGACAATCGGAAAAAGCATGTAGGACAAGTTCAATGAAAACATTTTGATAAAACTTTTACATCTCCATTTTCAGTTTGTGATTAATTGATTGAAAATTTCAATTGCAATTTCATTTTCATTTTCAGCAAAACACACATTGTACATGCCTGATAAGCCATCAAGTCATTTTGTTATCAAGTTTTTCAAATTTCCATTTAAACACAAATAATATTTGCCAGCAAATTTCCAAAAAAAAAAAACAAAAGAAACCCAGATAGGCGTGTCTAACAACAAGAGAGAGAGAGAGAGTGAGAGTAGAAGATTGCATACCCTTTCTGTACTTGAAGAATGAAATCAGAAATCGAAGTTCTTTCTTTCGACTCTATATTGTCATACATATATCCGACCACAATATCCAATAACTTATAAATTGTTCACCCTCTAAAATTTATAATTTTAATTGCAATAACAATTGTCCCTCTCAAAATCAAAACGTGTGAACGCTAATTTAAACACAGGCCAATCAAATCCCTTTTTTTTTCATAAACAATTGAACACTATTCAATAACAAAATCAAAATCTAATTCAACATTAAAATTCGGGCATACAAATTTAGCCTTTAAATATTTCTATAAGACATTTTTGTACTTCAGTTTTAAGTTTTTATTTAAAGAATAAAGTTCCCGCTTTTAACTCGAGTAAATAATATCTTTTAGCAGATATTTAATTATATAGACTTTGCTTGCTTCCCTCGATAACACAATCTGAATTGCCCTTTTATGGTTAGGGTATATCTGGGCCTCTGTGTCTCTATTGTATCAGGCATAATATTTAGTTAGATGAGACTCAAATATTTGTAGAGAATTAAATAGAATTTGCTGAGTATTAGGGCGACTCTAAGCAAACTGAATGTTTTATTGTAATTAGTTTCGAGTCATATTAAATTAAAATATATATATTCACAAACGAGAAAGAGATTTCATGTTTCAAATAATTCACAAACAAAAATGGCATAGAAAACTTTTTTGCCAGCTTTTTGTTGTTGGCTTCGATATGTTTATTTGTTGTTCATTTGCCATTTTGGCCATAACTTTAATACACGATAAAAATCATCAAAGTCAAAGGAATAATGAGTTGATGGGCATAAACAACTGTCTCCTGCCACCGTCCTCGCCCCTTCCCCCTCTCTCTGTGGGCCAAATACAATGGCATTTTAGACAATTGTATGTTTCAGCTAATTTACGTTTATGGCTAAAGATTGCAGATTGTTTGCTTCTCAAAATTCATAGGCTTTGGGTCATGGCCCACACACACAGAGAGAGAGAGAGAGAGAGAGAGAGAAAGACAGAGAAAACATTCATTTAATCTTTCGTTCTTTACGGTTGCCCGCAAAGTCCATTCCGTGTCCCAGCAATTTGCATGAATTCCAAAGAAATGAGTGCTAAAATTATGTTCAACTCACTCAGACTGAAGTAACCCTTCTTGGGGCACTTTACTCGGGTTCTTAATTTCAATTCCCTTCGACAAAAATCTAGGTTTTTTTTCTTTTTGCTCCTGTTGTTGTTGTTGTACCAACAAATGCAAATTTCATGCATGCGTTGATTAAAATCTAAATTCTATTAGCCCGCGAGCAGTAAGCAAAAGAACCAAAAAAACAAAAAAAAAAAAAAAAAATGGGGCAAAAAGTATAAGAAAAATAAGTTTTGCTTTGACGACTTTGGTTTACCCTTTTTACTAAATTGTAAACTATTTCATTGAGTTAATAAATTCTCTACTTTTTTAACAGTTTTCCTCTGTGGTAATTGCCTCTAGAAGATCATTTGCTTTAGACTTTTGTAGAAGTTTCATCTGAGACAATGTTTCTTTAAGTCGTATTGAAGAACAGTTAAGGAAATTCATATAGAATCACACAAACATTTAAGTTTATAATTTTAAGTACAGTGCTTATCATATTTATAAACCATTTTTTTATGAAAAAACACATTGACGGGGATTTTTTTCAATTTTTTTTCTTTTAAATAAGTAGCTCAATATTAAAACTATGAGTAAAAAACAACTTAACAAATTAATGATTTAATTTAAAACAAAGAATAAAAGCTTTCATTTGCTATATTAAAATTATAGCCCAATTTTATGTTTTGGTCAAAAAAACAAAATTCGAAACCGTTGCGGAAAATAAAAAAAACGTATATTAATTTGCCTTAGTTAACTCAAAAATTCTCTTTAGAGCTTGATTTTTTGTTTAAGAAGTTTGCAGAGGTTTGGCTCTACTCTATACATAATATACTTTAATATAAATACATTTAAATGCATTCGAAAAGCTACACTTCAAAAATAAGTGCTTAAACTTATTCATTCTGAGTCTTAGCACTTAATTCACTTATTCATTTTGGTCATTCACTTAGACCTCTTAATTGTTTGGCTTCGATTTCATTACAAAAAAACCTTTAGGAAATTTCAATTTTTTAATTAGTTTTGGTAATGATGGCTAACATGAAGCAGTATTGGTTTTTTTCCAACTCAAATCTATGTCGTTGCCTTTGAGCGACATGGCGTATGAGCAATTTATTTGCAATTACACACATTTTCTTACACTTACACCAGAAACATTGCAAGTTTGTCATCGAGTGAATCAAAGTTCAAGGCAACAGTTATTAAAATGATGTATAATTATAGTTAGCTAGCCAAAAGATTAATGGATAAAGCACTGCCAACTTTTAATTGCCAAGTTGTGCGAGCGCGCCTTTTTGCCTACAATTAGACATTGACTGGCACGGCCAACGGACTTGGTTGAGAAACTAAAGCCACTAAAAAACAAAAAAAAAAACAAAGCATACAAATTCTTCATTACCGGCATTTAATAGTCGCAGTAGTTGCATAACGCCGGCCAAACAGTTTAATGGCCACGACCAACTGAAACCAACTGTGGGCACACTCTGTGAGGCACTTTTGCCCAAATTGTGAAAATCAAAAGTTGAAACTGCAACCGAGGCCCCAATGTGGGTGAAGGGGGACGGGGAGGGGGGTGGGTGGAGGGTAGTGTGCGTGGTTAAAATGCAACCAAACCGCAAATGAAATCAACGCCAGAGCTTTGGCCAAAGAGCTATCTGCTCTCAATCATTAGATTGCGCTTTGTTGCTAATACAAATTTCGATTATGTTGTCCGCAGGAATAAATGATCCTGTTGATTTCGGTATTTTGGTAAGGACTCTATGCAGTCAAATTTTACATGGAAATTTGCAATAAATGGAAGAAAGAGAGAGAGAAATATGAAGTTCGAATAAATGTTGAATCTGAGATAAAATAGAAATGAATTTTGTATAAACTAAACTTGAAATTAATCAATGAGAATTTTTAACTTTGACCTAAAAACAGAGCGAGCACCTCTCATAGGCTTGTTTATTGTGAACTCAACTTTTGTGCAGTTTGCAAAATAAATAAACAGACGCATAGCATGGAGTGGAATGGATTTGGCATGGTATCTGTCCAATGTGAAGCTCACCGAGCTGTAATTAAAATATTTGCATTTTATATAAAGCCTGACACCTTGCCACACATGTACGCCGCAACATAAACACAAAACAAGCTGAAAGAATTAACCGCAAAATGGCCTGGTTGACTGGATCTCTCTTCCTATATCTCTTTCTCTCTCTGTGTCTGTTTTTGTGACTGCATTGATTGGGTCTGTGGCATTGAAAGTGATTTGCATGAACTCCCCTTTCCCTCTAGAGGACAATCCAAAAAAACACTCACCTGGGCTGGGGCCAAAGTTAGCGTCTGCAAGAGACAAAGTACTCCAAGTATGGCAAACATTTTTCAACCTATGAACACAGGATGAAGAGAAAAAAAACAAAAAGAATAAAGATAATCATTCTGATGGCAGGCAGCTTAGAAAAACAAAAGTTTTAATTGTCTTTCGTATGCGAGACGCGTCGGTCTGGGTCTTTGAATGTGGGTGTGGCAACCACCCAACCCACTTCAGCAGCATAAGTACGAGAGATTCTTTTCTATTTTTTTTATTAACACTTGAACATTTTGTTTTACACACTTTTTTCCGTCTTTGTTTTCGCTTTTTTCTCTCCTTTGTTATAAATTAATAAATCTCAGAGTTGTCGGTCCGTTCGCGTCGCTCTGCCTTTTAGCACTGAATGTGTCTGTTGTTGGCTTATCGAGAGCCGGGCTTAAACTTGAAACTTCGAAACGGCTTCGAGCTGTCCAGACTATGACTAGCACACACTGTATGTATGTAAGACTGACTTGACTGACTGTTGGGATTGTTGTAATGCCTTCAAGCCGAGACTGGAAACTGGAATTGTGGCGCAATTAAATATGCAAGCTTGGCTTTATATAGGATTTGCCATTTCATTTTGTTCTGCGATCATTCAGTTTGATTAATGTCCCAAGACCAAGAGAAGATAACACAGATGCCAACACGCGTTCACCTATCGATGACCGAGCCGATGATGCAAGAAAATTGCAAAAAAAATTTGTTTTTAGTCAATTAGCATATAATTGGCACTTGAAGAAGACGGTGAGAATCCATTAAATGAATGCAGACACTTTCAGAATGTCTTACAGAAGCTGTGAAAAGCAAAACGCACAGTCATAATTATTATGTATGAACTAAACCAGTTTCATTCATTTGGCTTTAAGTCTGAGACATTTAATTAATCAATTTAAAGCGAAAATTTATAGAAGTTCAAGTGGTAAACAGGTTTTCTACACTCAGAGAAATGGCTTTCATGTTAGTTTATTTTAATTAAGGTCTACTTCTTACCATTTCCTTTAAATTAGTTTAAGCTAAAGAAGAGAAAACTGTTTTCAAATATGTTTTCTATATTAAAAATAAAAGCAAATACAAGAGTTTTTAGTTTTGAGAGTTGATTTCCTTCCTGGGTTCAAGAAGATTTCACTTAAAAGGCTCTTAACATCCAAACAAAGAAATACTTTTAACTTTCTACCATTGTCTTTCTATACAAAATGGATTAATATACATATAAATGTGATATTAGAATTCAGCACATTTTCTCATTATTACGCAAATTTGAAATAAAACAAATAAGGTTTGTGGAACATTGCACTTTAGCGCTTCTAGCGGTCAATTTTGACGTTATTTCTATGTTTATATGGCTATTTTTATTGTTACAAAATTTAATGGACTGATTCTTGTGGTGTCTTTAGAAAAAAGAGAAATATAGCTTTTTGTCGAGTTCGAGTAAAGAAAGGATAAATGACGAAGCAAGATAAACTCGATGGAGTTTAAATAGTCCATTTTATTCAAAGAGTCCGTTATTGAAATAGACGGAAACGTGATGGATGGACAAGTGTCAATCTATAACGGGACGGAAATGCTTTATTCTACCTGATGGATTCAATTTCTTAACCAAACACCAAGCATTTATCCTAAGAATAAAGAGAGAAGAGAACATAAAACTGAATTTAATAATATAAAATTATAACAGTTATTCAATGATATTTATCTGATATAACATAAACGCTATATCTTGGGCTAAAATTTATTTAGTTAGCTTTCTAATTTACTATAAGAATATGATTAACGAAAAAATGAATTAAATGTGTCGACTCTACACTCGTTTCCTCAGTGCAGCGTTGCCAGACTGGTTTCATTGTGATGACAGGACTACACACACAAACAGACAAAAAGTTAGGGTCATTAGAGAAATCTTTATAAATTTATATATTTGATTATTTTTGCGGGGGGAAACCACATTGCGGGCTATTTCTTTCAGTGTACTTTTGTTATTGTCAATTTGTACTTGAAGTGGGCCGCGCATGAAAACGCTTTTACTCTTGGTTGTTTTTGTTTTTTTTTTTAGTGAATCGTGAAGCATTTGGCAATGCCTGGTTGGCGGTTCTGCATGTGGTCAGCATTGGCTGCAGTTGACCATAACGATGTGGTTGCCGTTTCATTTGCTCCACTGCCATTGCAGGTCAATTTTCCAGTGCGGAACCAGAAACGATATAATGAGATACAAGGAAAACGCGGTCATGCAAGGACTCAAAGCAGTGGTCTGAGAGGGTCAACTCATTTCGGTTGGTTGGCAGTTTTGCTTTGTTTTGCTTTCTTTTGTATTCTTAATTCTTTATTTCGACTTTAACTTTCCATTTTGGGGTTAGTCTCCTCTTTCTCTCGCTTTTCGATTGACATTCTTTTTTTTTTTTTCGTTTTTTAACAAGAGGCTCATTAAATATTCAAATGACAAAATAGCCGGCCGTTAATGTGTTTTTTGGCTTCGTTCTGTTTGCTTCTTTGAACCAAATTCGATTCGCACGTGCTTGGCCAGAATCAAATGCCAGGAAAAAAGGGCGAACACAAAAAAAAAAAAAAATATATAATTAAATTCAATTCGATTTGTTCTCTCAGTCCTTTTTTTTGTGTGTTTTTTTTTTTTTGCTCTCGAAAGTTTTCAGCACGCATGATTTACTGGCGCGTGTCGTCATTTGATTTTCTAATTAACAAATCAACCATTGGCCCTTTTTTTTGGATCTGTTAGGCAAATCATTTATATTAATTTTCACTTCAATCTCTTTGGAATGCCCTCTGCTCTGCTCCAATGGTCAGTTATTTGCCTCGAGTGTTGGGTCCATGTGTACGTTGGGTATTCAACGGAATTTCCTTTCGCAATATTTTTTAACATTTTTTAATTTCAATTTGAATTTTCTGATTAAGCCACAAACTAAAATTTTACCTTTTTAAACAGAATTAACCAACAAATATTTGTATAATTTTTCTTATTTATTTAAAAAATTAAATGGAAAAGCAAACAATTTTTTTTGTAATTTATGTTTAATTGTAAAAAGGAAGATGAGTTAATTCTTTTTAAAAGCGTATAATGAGCGATTGTTGTATATTTTGTATTTTCTATGAATAATTCATCAAAGTTTTTGGAAAAAAATGTTATAAGCATTAAAAAAAAGATTTGATTTGAAATTTTAAACTTTTTTAAACTTCAAAGAGCGCCATATTTTAAAATTAGGATAGTTTTGAATAAACCTATTTAGAGTTATTTCACTTTGAAAGTTAATAAACCGGAAAGTGTAAGTGAACTTCGCTTAGACTGCAATTGGCTTCCGGGATCTATGTTCTATTAAAATTAATTTTGTTTCTTCTTACTGGGAATTGTGTTCGCAATTATAGAGTACATTCTATTGATAACCCCTCGGCCATGGCATTGCTCTGCATGGTCATTGTTATTTCCACTCCGGGCATATTTGAAGCTGATATGAGATTATTTCTGTTGCGTTTGTTGACTTCATTCGATGCGATGCAAATATTTCGTGGAATGCAGTAGAAATCAGAACTTTTATGGTCCTTAAGGGGAAATTTATTAAAATTCAAATTAAATCCATGAAATGAACAATTGATATTGTTCCTTATTCGCACAAATATGTTAACGCCATTTAATTTTTTTTTTTACCCTTGTAAAAAAAGGCATATTAATTTTGGTCAGAAGTGTGCAACGCATCGAAGGAAGCATCTTCGATCATATAAAGTATATATATTTTTGATCAGCACAATGAGACGAGTTCATATCTGTTCGTCTGTTCGTCTGTCTGTCTGTCAGGCAATGTATATCTCGGATTCAGACGGATTGAACTACATATAGCTTCCCTAGGAACAATCGGTCGAAAAAAGAGTTTTGGATCAATAACTCTGTTGTTTTCTATGGGATATTATAAAAATTTTACATATCTTGGTTTATTCTATATCCAAACGTCCGTGCCAAATTTCATTAAGATCGGACTACTATATCACAAAGCTTCCATAGGAACGATCTGTCGAAAAAAAAGTTTTAAAACAAAAACTTCGCTGTTTTCCATAGAATGTAGAATATTGGTTTATTCTATATCCAAACCTTCATGCCAAATTTCATTAAGATTGGACTACTATA
Organism: Drosophila nebulosa; assembly: GCA_024703675.1. Taxonomy (NCBI): domain Eukaryota; kingdom Metazoa; phylum Arthropoda; class Insecta; order Diptera; family Drosophilidae; genus Drosophila; species Drosophila nebulosa. The sequence continues at coordinate 4,445,074 of CM045725.1, read as the reverse complement.
TCGCATAGCTCCCATAGGACCGAATGGTCGAAAATTCAGTTTAAGAACAATAACTTCCGTCTTTTTAGAGTGATTGTTAAAAAAACTAATATTTGTTAGTTATATATACTCATTAATATCGGTGCGAAACTTTATCAAGATTGGGCGACCGGCCCGAATACCAATTTTGGTCGGTAGAAAACAGATTAATAGCCAATTAAATTGTCGACTTTTTGCATAAAAGGTTCTTTTTTCACTGAGACACTTATACCTTGGAAAAGTGCAAGGGTATGCAAACTTCGGCATGGTCGAAGTTAATCCGGCTCTCTGGTTTTTTTTTTGCGTTTTTGCCTGCAGTGTAAAATCAGCCTAAAGGTATGCAACGGCCAAACAGTTGAATTTAATAAACTAATTTTTATGCTTTTCATTCAACACATAACTTCGAGCTGAGAATTAAAATAAACAGCATTTTATTTATATAAAAAAATTCGAAAGTTTTTAATTCGCCACATTTGCTTGTAAATATGATTTAAATTGGAATTCAATTCTTTTTGATTAGGGTTTTTCATTTACTGCAATTGATTTTGGTTCTGGTATTACTTTTTAGATTCATAAAATAAATATTAAAAATTGTAATTTAAAAATAGCATATCAGTCATATTCTTTGGTTTATTGTAATCACTTGGAAATTTAAAAAGATCATTTGAGCGCGAAATTGACATTTTCAAGGTCCACGACATTAAATCTATAAATGTAAGAATAAATGATGTAAAAATGAGCAAAAACTTAAGAAACTAATTTATTATATACATTTATTCGGGATAAAAAACTCCAATTTAATTAATATATGAGTTGAATCACAAGTTTTGCCCAACGAAATAATATATACTTTTTTTGAATGTGTACACCCAGACCTCGCTTTGCGTCGTTTCGTTATGCGTTTTTTTTTTTTCAGTTGCATCGCTGCACAATTATTACTAATTTTCGCATCGTGTTCGAAATCTAACAATATATAACATGAGGTAACATGCTTATTTTATTTTTGTTGAATTTTGTTAAAATTTTCTTTTCTAAAAGATGACACCATTTTTGGGTTAATATTAATTGCTATTGGGAAATTTATTTAACATTGAAACAAAACACTTTTCAGCAAATATTGGGCCATTTTAGTAGAAAAAAATTTAATATTAATCTTTACTTTTTCTTATTTTTCAAAAATTAATCAAATAATTTATTTTGTTTAAATTAAATGCGGTAATTTTTAATTTTTACTTTGTATAACTTTCTTTTTGAAACTAACTATTTTCGTAAATCTGTAACCAATCTTCGATCTTTTCATGGTTTTCTGTAGCAAATGCTGATTCACCTAGCGTCATTTCAATTTGCGTTGTGTGTTTATTTTTTTGGCAAAGCGAAGTCTGGTTGTATAGAAAATTTTGAACAGTCTTGATCTACATTTATCTGTCTATGTACTTAGCTGTCCATTATTTTCCTGATACCATTTTATTCAAAAGGCAACATAATTATTTTAAAAGAAAACACAGAAGACAGCTGACAGCTAAATAAATGCATTTCTAAAAATTATGATTATACGCTATACATAGGTATGTCCGATATCTAGGTATGGCCATATCGTCAGAAGAATACACATGCCATATAGAATCGGTGATTGATTGAATGTGATTCATAGTGATAATAAATATTAATTTTATTATAATTAATTTACCTCAATTTTAAGCGGTTAATCCCATTTGACAGTTAAACATTGAATTGACTGAGTGATTAGTAAAGCTCACAAAAATAAAAACCTGTTGAGCTTAACTTAAGTTCCAGTTCCTGCACGTGCCACACTGAAGAGAATCGACACAATAATAAATAAAACAATTTGATTGAACTCAGGTTTAAGAAAGCGTTAAATGTTATCGATAAATATCGATCTAGTTTGGAAGTTAGTTGATGAATCAGAAATGATTACCCATACGCCATGTTGCCAATCAAAAGTGATGACAGCTAGTAAAACGGGATTGTCTATTAAAATTGTAATTTATATTTTTATTGTGTTTGGTTTTGTTTTTTTTTTTTTTTTGGGAAGTTTTTGTTTTAAATATCATTGTACATATAACTAATTGTAAGAGCTATAAACTATTTTTACATATATCACAAAGGACGACATCGATACGTAAGTATTATTGAGACACACAAGAACAACAAATAACTACGTAAAATGACAACAATCACTCACAACAAATTCGCCCCAGGCCTAAGGTCAAAGTTGACGTAGAAAGCTAATTAGAATTATTTAAATTTTCAGTGGGATGAACTCTGCTGCCTGCTGCCTTCTCACAATCATCCGCACAACTGGATGGATGGATGAGGAACTAAACCAAACTACGCCAATTCCTCGCGCATTTGCTTGCGCTGTGTATTTGTCGTCGAGAGTTTGAAGTCCTCCCCATGGTTACGGCCGGGTGGAAGCCGTAGAGACGTGTCAGTTGCCTCAATTGTGATGGCGGATTTTTGGCCCATTTCCGTTGCCGTCGTCGTCGCTTGCCTATAGCCGCCGGTTAGCCTGCCCACCAGATTGTTGACAGCACGCAGCGTCGATATTGGTATCTGCGGCAAATGTGAAATTGAAAATTTGAAAATCACTAAATATCAAAAGGTTTTGTTTTTTTTTTTTTTTGTGGTAGCGCCACGCCCAGCCCAGCCAGGTAGATTAATTAAAAAATGCTTACAACTTACCTCGAAAATGCTGTCAATTAATGGACGGATACTGAAGAGCGGATAGCTGGGTTCGCCGCTAGCTAGATTGCTGTTGGTGGCAGAAATCTCACCGCCTGCTCCACCTCCACCTCCATTTCCACCTCCTGCAGCGACACCCGCAGCCAGGCTACCCAGCAGCAATGCCGCATTCTGCTGTATACTATTCACCGAGAGAGCAGCTGGGCGTTGCTCATAATGCCCAGGACTGGGATAGAGTAGCATATTCTGTACGGGCATCGGTTGTAGTAAACTCTGGAAAATTGAAATTCAATTTAACTAACTCGTAACTAAACTTCAATCAATTGGTAATTTTCTAAGTGGGCATGGCCTAGCTTAATTGTTGTTAAACATGGTTTTGTCTATTTTAATGCCTTAAGCCATTTAAGTAACTTTAGGCGTTAAATTTTTAATGATTATTGTGCAATACATTGGTGTACTCTCTCTCTCTTTAGTTCAGCGACTACTCACATCATTGACCAACACCAATTCGTGTCGTGATCCGCGGGCATAGCCAGTGACACGTGTGAATTCGGTAACCAAATGGGACATTACCACCAAAAGAACAAACCAAACGAAACGGTCCATGGCTGTGATAATTATCTGTAAATAAATAAATAAACAACAATTTGTCATCAATATTGGACGAATCAAATGTCACTTCACTCTACACCCTCTCCTCCTCCTGACATACTGACATACATCATTGTTGAAACTCATTCTTGATCTTGATGGCTGCAATTAAATGTTGGCACTCGAAATTGCAGTTCTTGTCTTGAGTCTTGATCGCGCCTTGGTCCACAGCATTCTGAGTAGCTAACAGAGTTGGCTCAATGCTTTTGAGGCAGAGGCAGCAATATCAGTTACTGGCTGGAGGAGATTCTGAGTATGTGGATTAGCACAAGGCCAACATGCGGCATGTCGGCGTGTCGGCTTGTCGGCAATGTTTGCGTTTGCCAAGCGTAACCAGTTTTTTTTGTTGTTGTTGCTTTGGTGCATCTAGTTTTTCCCACATTGGCAGTGAGAATTCATGCTCACATTTTCCCCTTCATTCGCTTATCCTCATTCTCAGACAAGGCCCACACGGATTGGTCAAATAAAATAAAGTTTTCTAGTTCAAAAGCATTGAACTTTGTACCCCTTTTTGGTTATAGACGAGGGAGGACCATATAAAATATAAATTGAAAATCCATCAACATTAACTGTCTGTATTTATATTTGTTGTGTGTCTACTTTTGATGATTTCCATCCTTCCCCCCCCCCCCACTCCACTCCACACTCCTCCATAAACGTTGAAACAAAGTTAAATTTGTAAGACGAGGATTAAGGGGGAGCAGGGGAATCAGCCAACCAGCCATGACAATAATTTGTTAAGCGACACTGACTTTGCATATGGTGTTGGCTCTTGGTGGGAAGGGGTGGTGAGGTTGGGGGGGACAACAAAACATACTTCAATTACCGCTTAATGGGTATGTGAATACATATATGTGTGTGTGTGTGTGTGTGTGTGTGATTTTTTTTGTAAGTATCTTTTATATTGTTTGCTTAGCCGCACAACTCCTAAGCTTAAGATTCTCCTAGAGCCTTGACATGCTAAATTAGTGAGTATGTTAGTCTGGGTAATTAAATAACTAATTAAGCAAATGCTCACCCTGACCCTTGATGTCAAATGTGTAGAAGTAGCAAAAGCAAACGCAAACGTAACAGAAGGCTAAAAGTCAAAGATTCTGTTTAAATTTTTTGTGATAACACACAAATACTCTCTCACACACACACACACACACAGAAAGAGGCGCTTGAAACAAAGCAAAACGAAATACAGAAATATAAACTCAACAGTTTAAATGCTGAAATTATTAAAATTCATTTAGGAAAGGCATAAATCAACTGTAAAGCCATGATTCATTCGAGTGGAAAAGATACAAAAAAAAAAAAACCAAAACAAAACAAAAACCATGAAAACAGAAAACGTAGGCAAACCAAAAATTATGTCCCACGGAATGGGGCTACTTGACTGGGACAGAAATTGGGTTGGCTAAAAGAACCTTTATATTAGAATAATCATGCACATAATTTAAGTGGACACAAGTGCTGAATTTATGTGTTTCCTAAACAAACTGTGATTTCAAATGACCGATGATCGATAACTTCTTCACTTCAAAACTCAAGCTGGCAAACTGAAGGTTTCATTTAATCGATAATCTGAACAATTCATATTAAGCGAAAGTAATAGCTTTAACAATCTCGAGAAGAAAGCTTAAAAGTACGATCATTGGATACCATTGGGGAGCAGGAGTTGTTTTTTCCAATGCAATCGATATGTCGCAACGATAATTTGTTATCGGCAATGCAAAAATCACATGCCCTTAACCACAATCCTCTCAAATTGTAAGACAACTAAAAAAAATAGAGCTCAGCCTTCATTCTAAACAATTCTCACACAAAAGTTATTCTTTAGGTTGATAAATCTAATATAATCGATAGTAAGCAACAATATTTTGTTATCAGCTTTACAAGACAACTAAAAGAAAGAGAGTTTAGCCTTTGTTCTAAACAATTTAACCACACAAATTGGTCTTTAAGTTGTGCTAAATCTAATACAATCGATAGTTAGCAACGATATTTTGTTATCGGCCTTGCAAAAATCGACATGCTCATCCCCAATTCAATCTCAAAATGCAACAAAAAGTAAGTTCAGCCTTCATCCTAAACAATTTAACCACACAAATTGTTCTTTTAGTTGTATTTAATCTAATATATTCGATAGTTAGCAACGATATTTTGTTATCGGCCCTGCAAAAGTCCACATGCCCATCCCCAATTCAATCTCAAATTGTAAGACAACTGAAAGAAAGAGAATTCAACCTTCATTCTAAATAATTCTCCCATCAAAGTTATTCTTTAAGTTGTTAAATCGAATATATTCGATAGTTAACAACGATATTTTGTTATCGGCAATGAAAAAAACATCATCTTCCCATCACTAATGCATAGTAGCATTGCAAATCAATTTAAAAGGAAGAGACTAAATCAATATATTTATGCTTTCAATAGAAAGTTCAAGCTATGCAATTTTGAATTCTAAACAATTTTCTCAATGTATATCTAATTCAAATACATCTTCTTCTTTGGTTGGGGGGCCACAATTAAAGAGCCATGCAAAAACTATTTTTGAGCAAAGAAAAACAAATTACAGGTCAGAGGACATGGTAAAACTTGAGCCGCCTTTTCTGATTTATATGCAAAGCTTCCCTTTATTTGAAAACGTACACCCAAATGTGAATGTGTAAGTGTGCGTGTGTGTGTGTGTGTGTGTGTGTGTGTGTGTGTGTGTGCGAGTGGGAAATGCATTTTCCAACAAAATTTTCTATTTGCATAAGAACAGAAAACCATTCCCCTGAAAGTTAGCCACAGAAAGATGGCAAAAACCAAAACTTTTGCAAACTCCCTCGAGGTGTGGGTGAGTAAAAGAAGGAGGAGGAGGAGGTGGAGGAGTTTCCTCAGAGGAGAGCAAAATTGTCATGCTAGAGTATTTTTTTTTTTTTTTTGTGTCTTTGGTTATTTTGTCTTCAAGTATTTACCGGCCGGCTTATGACCACAACCAAACAATTTCATTTGCATTTTGCATTTTCAATTTTCTTTTGGGTGTTTCTATTTCATTTTTGATTTTCTTTTTCTATTTTTTTTTTGTCTTAGTTCGTTTTAAACGAAAATTAAATTTTGGTTACTTTTGAGTCACAAATAAATATGAGAAAACATTTGCGGTTAACCTGCTATGTTGGTTAAACATTTACTTAAGTTCATAATGGAATGGCAGACGAAATGTTTGGACATTGAGTGCAGAGAGCACTGCGGGCGTATACGTAATATTAGATGTGTGTGTGTGTCTGTGTGAGCGTTTATGAATTTTGGTCTTAGTCTCGCTTGTTTGATTTAGCCAAAGCATCAAAAAACAAAACAAAAAATCTTTTGTTATTCTTAGTCGAAAACTTTGGTAAATATTCAAAAAACCGGTAAACAAAAAAAAGTCTTCGAAAATCGCAAAAGCAAACAAAGTAAAGTTGTAGGCGAGTGTAAATCTGTTGGTAGACACAGTCACAGGATGTGCAAAAAAAAAAAAAAAGTGTGCCCACGCATTTTCGTTTCATAATTTTCCTGGCTTAAAAAAAAAACCCACAAACAGACAAGAAAGAGTTTGACTTGTTGCCAACTCACTTTAGAAAGATCAATAGACAAGCCGATTCTATGAAGAAGAATATCAATCATTAAGACGAACTATTTGTTCAAAACTTGTTAATCACAAACGTTTAAAGTCAATAAATCAAATATGCGAGAATGCTGAACCTAAAGTTATTAACCTTTAATCGATCAATCGATCGATCGATGATATATCATCCTAACAAGGGATGATAAGCTGAAGCTGTTACACGTAACAAAGATAGAAACAAAATTCGATAAAAATTAACCGATTTGCCGTATACAACGAGAAGAGAAGAAACAATCGTTTGGAATATTAAATTGTTAGATTTGTTTCCGGCTCAAATTGCGTTTCAGAACACGCAAATTGAATTTCCATTTGTCTTCAATTTTATTTGGCATTTCACTCAACCGATGTCTCTCTCTCCCTCTCTTTCTAACTAGCCTAATAATTATAATTTGCATTTTGAGTTTTCTGTTTTTCATCTTCATCTATTTTCTCTTGGCTTTCATTTTCTATGAAATTTGAGATTTGTTTTGATTTTGGCTGGCTAGGTTCATGGCCCACAGCTGTTTGCTTACAGCGAAAAATAAAACGTAAAATTAATTATTTATACTAATTTATTCTAATTATTGCCAAAATCCAACGGCAAAAGTTCTGAAAAAAAAAGCAAAAGTGTTAAAGGGAAACGAGTTTCGTGGTTTTGCGTTTCGGTTTTTTTTTTCGGGTTTTGGTTACTCTTTCTCTTAGCTTTTTGTTTGTTTATGCGCTAATTGTGTTTATTGATTATTAATTTCTTTAATTTTCTGCCTGTGCCTGTGCCCCACCGCTATCGTTCCTGCTCCTAGCTCTAGTCCTTAACTTTCTTGGCATGAAATTATGCTTTTGTTTTTGGTCTGGCTCTCGCTGTGCTCCAGAACACTTTGCGTTTGACCATTCTGTGTGGTTTTAATGAGGCAGCACTAATTAGCAGCCACTTTCAGTTGCTCTCGACCAGATGAACGGTAGAGACGGGCAGACACAGAGGGGGCAGACAGGCGGTCGTTTCAATTTCGGTGTGTGTGTGTGTGTGTATATATTTTTGGCAAAGCAGGAACTCACCTCATTGGTGATGCGCTGGGCACTACCGGCTGTCATTTTGTTTAAACAAAAAAACAAAACAAAAAGGCGAAATAAAACAGATATATGTATAATATACGGAGCGTATATAGGAAAACTATTGACTCCTAAATTGGAACTGCACATGCGAGTTCCGCGCGTCTGCGTGGTTCAACTGAAACTGATTGACTGAATGACTGAGGGTAGCGCATGCGCTGCTTAAGTATAAATACATATATATATATATATATATATATATACCGATTCAGCACGTAGCACCAAGCACACTTCTACACTACTCGGAGATATATATGTACATATATATATTTTCATTGAAATTTACATTTTACAGAGATGAGAATGCGGTTGCCATATCTCAGCTGATCACTTTACAGTAAACGCAGCCGCAGTCGGCAATATTGCAGTTTCCCCAACTCCCCCCTCCCCCACCATACACACACACACACCATAAGCACTTTAACAATTTCTTTTTACTGCTTTCTTTCAATCAGCTGGTGGCCAAAGAGATGAAATGAGAGAGATAGCGAGAGAGAGAGAGAGCAAACTGGTTTAAAGAAAAGTGGACATACGACTTTTTTGAGCACTGACACACTTATGGTCAGAAGCGGAGGAGAACGGGATCAAGATATGAGCGAGAGGTACATACATATATATATCTCAATGCCATATATAGCCCCTTATGTACATATATCGTAGAATTATCTGTAATTCATTGCAGTTCACTGAACTTGATCGAAACTAGTCAGTTGTTCACCTCACTCTGACCGAGTTTTCAACTGCAGATACAAACACAATAAATACAGATACAGATACAGATAGATGCAAATGCAAAATGAAGATGTGTGTGTGTGTGTATGTGTGAGTTGTGTGTGAAGAGATTGATGGCTTAAAAGGGAAACACTGACAAACTGTTGAAATGCTCGCAAAATTGGAACTTCCGGAACTACCTTGAACTCGTCAATCTGGCAAACATACACAGCTTAATTAATGAAACCGAATAATGATATTAAATGCAATGCAATGCAATGCGATGATGATAAATAAAAAGCGAAAACCCCAAAAATAAGCACACACACACAAAAATGAATATGCAAAAATTAATGAGAATCGAGTAGATATATACACATTATATATGCATGTGTGATAATTGCTATGAAAATTATATGTGGTAGAGATTCATTAAGCCGACTCAAACAATTAATCAAAATGGAATTGTTCTTAATTGAAATTGAATTCGGATTAAAGTTTTTGTCTAGTTGGTAGTAGAGGTGGAAAACTATCGATAGTAGAAACAGTCGATATGTAGGTAAATGCAAAATATTCCTTATTTTTGTACCTTTTAACATTATTGAGTAAATAATTAAAACAATTTCTCAATTCGATTTTCTATTGTCATATAAAAGTATTATTTTTTTATTCTTTATTGGGACTATCGACTATTTGAACTATCGATATGTTCTCCACCTTTAGTTGATAGAACTCTTCTTCAATTAAAATTGACCTTCCACAAGTGATGCATATTTTGTTTTAACTGGCAAAGGTGTTAATTAAGAAAAATTGCATATTTAACCCCTAGGCGAGATGGGGCTAAGCTGGTTTTCCTGATCTACCCTAAAGCATTTTACATTTACACCTATATAAAAGCCGTATGCATAGAGAGTAGAAAGGGCATTGTAACCTTTTTAACCCCAAAACCATTAGCAGCGACTGAAGAGCCTCGGGCAAATCAATCAATCAATAAATCATTGAACCTACTCCACAAATGAATCACGTTGAAGATGCGTATGACTTAAGGAAGGGGTAGCCGGACTAGACGCTTTTTTACTTTTCATATTGTTCAAAGATAAATATAAAATCGAACATCGTCGTCGTCGTCGTCGTCGTCGTTGTTGTTGTTGAAGTTGTGTTTACAGCCATTTGGCTATAAGTTGAGATACGCCTTGCCTTTTTTACAATTCTTTCAAAAACCAATATTTGTTTGGCAATTTTACAAATTGTAAATCAACAACAAGGCACACCCGCCCCCGCCCCCTTTTTAACCACTGGCATGTCATATACCCAAACACAGTCAATAGTCAGTTTCGGTCAAAATGCAATCGACAGTTATTGACCCTAAACTTGAACTAGAAACCGAAAATAACAAAGCGGCACAAAGCGTTAAATTGAATCGAGTTGAACCGACACCGAAAGTTCGTTTGGCTACCGTTGACTTCTACGCTGACAATGCACAAAATTTAAATAGACAGACCAACAACAACAACAACAACAACAAAAACACACCTGAGTCTAGTGAGCTTTATGTGGATAAAGATGGATGGTTAAATGTGTGCGTGTGTGTGTGTGTGTGTGAGTGTGTGTGTGTTTCTTCATAATCAACAACATTAACATTTGGCGTTCAACGGTTTTGCAGCCGGTCGGTCACACTTACATACATACATACATACGCCCCAATCCCTTGCCCATGCCCATGCCCAAGCCCCTGACATTGCTCAGGGTCAGGCTTTTATGGCCAGTTTTTTTTTTTTTTTTTTTTTGTGTTGCTTTTGGTATTCGTTTTTGGGTCTATTGTTGTTTGTTATCGTTCGTTTTGCTTTGCCATGGTTTTTCTTTCTCGTCGAATCTCGAATTTTGTTTTGGTTTTTTCTTTCGCTTTTGGGCCCCATCATCATCGTACCGCAAGTACGTGAACTTTTATGCGGAAAACCTCAAAATACAAAGAGTACGTTTTCAATATGATTTCATTCCCCCCTCTACACTCTACACTCAACACTCCCCCACAACAATTTATGCAAACACACGTGCTTGAAAAGAAGAAAGAAAAAAAATATTTAAAATAAATAGAGCCCAAGCAAAACCGAAAGAAATTATACACTATAAAATTTAAACTCGAGCACTAGAGTAAAGTATTTTTTTTCAACTTTTTCTTTGTGCTAAATACATTGCCAGTTGCCCCCTAACTAAACCCGTTACATATGACAATTAGAGGTGGGACTAACGATGGTTGCTACTATCGATAGTTCTATGCCCATAATGATACTTTTAAATACTTTTTTTCGGTTCTTATTTTTTTTAGCTTTAAGCCCAATTTATGATTTCCAAGGAAATGCCCAACTGAAAGTTCCCCGCTGAGAAGATCATGAACTTTTTTGATTCTAAGTAAATGAAATGATAAATTGCGTTTTTATATTTTCATTTTTTTTTGGTTAAGTGTATCTTTTATAAAGAATGAACGAACAAATGTATTTGATTATTAGCAAGTTGAGTTTGTTGATTTCGGTTATATTCTTTCTCTGTTCTGTGTGTGTGTGTGTGCGTGTGTTGTGATTTGCGGTGAGAACAATGCGCCAAACAATTAGCTAACAAATGGTAATGGAATAGAATTGAGAGATTGCGTTTAACCAGTAATTAAGTTTTACTTAGTCTTTGGTATTATTTGTGTATGTGTGTGTGGTGTGTGATGAACGGTGTGTGTTTGTGTGTGTATCGTAAGAAGGGAGAATAAAAACAAAGTTCAACAATTAAATCTAGGCAAGATTTAACTGCTTGTATCAAGCGATTGTTGTACGGGGGCAAGTTGGGGTGGAGTCGTAAATCAAGCAGCTAATTAATGGCACACACACACACACACACACACTGACACACACACACTGACACACACACATACACACGTATGCAACACATGCAGGTGTAATTACCACAAGAGCCGCCGAATTGGCAGCAGCCACTTAATACCCAAATAATCAATGTAATTAATTTGCATTAATTAAATTACCGACTGAGATGGCAAAGATAGAGAAAGCATATAGAAAAGAGAGAGAGAGAGAGAGAGGGAAAGAGAAAGGGAGAGAGTTTAATACGCTTTTAGCTATAAGAATTTTACTCCATTTAATGTTTAAAAAAAAAAAACATTTGCAAAAAAGTGAACAAACTTTTAATATATCCGCTGGCATTTTAGCAAATCAATTACGTTGCTTGCATTGTATGGAAATATATATGTATATAATTAAATTGCAGCGATATTCCACAAACTGTTTTGCCCTCTCCCCCCACCGCCCCCCCAGCTCAATTGGCTAAAGCTGAACCCACACGATTGTTTATTAAAATAATGATGATGAGTAGTAGTAGGTCGGTCCGATTGGCCATTAAAGTTGATACTTTCATTAATTAAAGTGCTCGACATGGATCAAGGGGGTTGTGGCAAATGAGGGGGCAATAGGAAGGGGCAGGGCCCGAATCAGTGGGCAGTGCATTGTGATTTACTGGGCCAGTTTTCTGTATGTGATTAAAAACTCATATTTATCAATTAAGTGAAAAGTACCAACAACTACCTCACAGCCCACACACATAAAGTAAAATCAATTTGTTAAATTAAATTGATTAATAATAGTGTAATAAGAATAAAAAACAACAACAACAACAACAACAGTGACTTAACACTGAGCTACAAAATGTCAGTTTGCAAGTACTTAACTAAATTTTGTTTAAGAATTACTGAAGTTTACTTTTTCACTTTGATAAATATGAAAATGAATTCTGGCTTTAGATTTTTTCAGTTGCATTTGGATGTTAGCTCCATTTGCCAACTAATTGGCTGTCATTTTTACTTGGCTCTCTTTTACACCCACCCCCACCCTCACCCCTCACCCCTCACCTTTCACCTTCCACCTCTCTTTCTCTCTCTTCTTCAATCACGTTCTTTGGCAGTCCATTTGGCGCACAGTTTGCTATTAGCATTAATTGTGCTCTGGGGCTCATTAATAATAAGAGAGAGAGAGAGAGAAAGAGACGAAGAGGGGTGATGGGGGGGGGGGAGAACAGAGTGAGAGATAGGCAAACAATCAAATGCCGAACGGCTGTTCTTGGCACGTGTTGTGTGTATGCTATGCTAATGCCATAGCTGGTCACGTTAAGTTAACCAACTATTGACATAGTGAGAGAAGCAGCAACAAGCTGAGGAGCTGAGGAACTGAGGAGCTGAGAAGCGCTCCTGCTTCTGTAGAGATTTTCTGAATGGACATGGAACGTGGACTACGTGACAGGGATCACAGCATGGTTCTCCCCCCCATATCAAGTCCACCCACTTTATATGCAGCTGAGATCATGCCCAAATGGCGCTGACGTACCCTGCTGACGTCCGATTTTTTTTCAGTCGATCAGTTGGCCAAAAATACGTTAAGAAAAACGATATACATTTCCGCCAATACGAGAGCCTGGTAAGTTGTTTTATGATAAGCGATTCAGTGAATCAGTTTCTCGAGACTCATGAATTATTCACGATCTGATGAGAATAAACATTTTTACTTTCGTTTTAAAATATAAAAAAAAAAAAACATCTTACGTAATTTTGGCACGCACATATGCATAATTAATGTGTTGTGTCATATGCGGTGTGTGTGTGTGTGTGCATTTTTAAATTCTTTGCCAAACATTGACGGCAAACAAAAGCAAAAGTTATAAAACAAAAAAAAAAAACAAAAACAAAAACCTTTCGTCTTAATTTTTTTTGGTTTCGCACATGCAAATGAGTCAAAGTTAAGTTGTCTCATTTCCAGATAGCCACAGAATCCAATTCGCGAATATGGCAAGCTAAACTAAAGCCAACCAACCACAACCAACCAACCAACTAAATTAATAGAATATAGTTAACAAAGTTCTTAATTGTTGTAGCCTTTTCTTTCTTTTCACTGGCCATAAAACTAGTCACTTTGTTGTAAGTTAAAAATAAAAGATGCAATTGACCTAAGTATGTGGTTAGAAGTAGAGGTGGAAAACTATCGATAGATAAAACTTTGCTAGCTTTGATGCCAGCAAAAAAAAAAAAAAACACTTCTGATTGCAAAGATGTTATTCAACTAAATCACAAAAAAAGAGCGTTTCTTATGTGCTTTTTAAAATTATTTAAAAAAAAATTAAAACAATTTAGATTCATTCAAAAGTATCATTTTTCATTTTGGTATCAAGTAATCCACTTTTTATATATTATTTGGACTATCGATAGTTTTCCATCTCTAGTTAGAAGGCAGTTTAAGGCAGGTTAGTTTACCTTATCCAATTGACTGCGTCTCTCGATCATAGTTGCAATTTTTTTTTTTTTGAATTCTCTTTTTGGGTTTATTAATTCACTAATCACTTGAAATCACTTTGTCACTTTTTTTTTTATGCTCTTGTCAATTGATAGAGTTACTTGGCTTGTGTGTACTTTTTGTGTGCGTGTGTGTGTGGTTTTTTTTTTTTTGCACTGAAAATAGTCAAACAGCGCTCAGTCAGTCAAGCAACGTCGTCAACCGTCTCGTTTTGTATGAAATTCGCAACTGAATACTTGAGAGTCTCTTACAGATACTCAAATAAGCCTGGGACCTGGGGCCCTGGTGCTACGATTCAAGCCGGCAACGAAGCGTCTCACGTTTTGTTTTTTGTTTTTTTTTTTTTTTGTTGTGCTCTTGGCGAGTGTGGAGTGTGGGGCTGGGCGTAGGGGCCAGGGGTGTTCGGCTTGGAGGGCGGTTGCTAGGTGAGTTTTTGGCGCTTTTTGGCGCCTAACGTGTTTGCTGTAGGGTAAGCATTAACAGAAAGAGATAGAGTTTTGTGTGTGAGAGAGAGTGAGAGGTCTCCCCTCTAGTACATAGTTGGAGCTGGCTGCGCGTGCGCAGTTTCAACTTCGGTTCGGTTTCATCATCATCATCATAATTTCGCTCTGTGTAGATTATGAACTGCTCGAGCAAAGGCTTCAACAACTGCTCGAGTGCTCTTTGGATGGTGCGAAAAAAAAAAGGCAACAGCAACGAACGACGCATGAGCTGGTTTCTGATTAGTTGGGCTACACTTTGAGAAAATTTTCAAAAGCAAGTCTTAAAGATACTTTAAAGCAGAGTCATTCTTTTTTTTCAATTTTTTCGAGTGCATAAAATGTATTGAAAAGTGTATGTAAGGCATGAGGCCATTGACGTTTTGGACTTTCTTTTCCGCATTTGGCGATTGCTGCACAATACAAAACAAAACTCAGGTTGAGTGCAACCGAAAACCGTAACCGGCTTTAGTCCCCCCCGAACCCCCCCCCCCATCCCCAGACTCTGATCAACAATTAGCAACTTTCACTTGGGCCACAGAAAAACAACAAACAAACAACAAAAAAAAAAAAACAAATTACAAATAGTAAAAATTGAGTTTGCTTTGATTTCGTTGAATTCGTTTTTTTTTTTAGTGATTTTTGGAATGCTCATGAGTCATCAGTCCCAGTCGCCCAGTTCGGTTGCAACTGCATGATCATCACACATACGCCACGTGTGACGCAAATATTTACATATATTTGTTGGTACGAACTACGTTCTAAGTTTACCTTGTTAGCAATTAGTTCACACTTGATTTGTTTGTTGGCAATTGTTTAACGTTTTACACAAATGTGTATATAGTTTTTTTTTCCTTTTTTTTCTTTTTTCTGTTATTTGACCACAAATGAGTATGTACAATATAATTTGGGATTTTAACAATTTTATTGACCTGTGCACTGGTCTAGAAACTTTGCTGAACTGGCAACAGCATCCCCGAATTCCATTGTTATTTATTGAAAACCTATTGAACCAACTTAATTGTTCGAACATTTTTGAAAATTCAAATAAACTAAATGTGATTCAGGGCATGACCATAAAAAAACAAATCAATCTATAGCAAATGATTAAAGTCAAATGGTGGCCAAATTCAAGAACAAAATGAAATTCTTTTTGCCTACACACACACACACAAAAGGAGAGATAATAATGGCGTACGTGATACTATTTTGGGATATCTAGGAAACGTTTTTGAATAAACGAAAGAGATTCCTCCACCTACACTCCATTCCAATGAGAGGAAATGTTGATGCAGCAATCGGAAATTGACACGTGAATCCAACTCAATTATGGTCCACTTGTGTGTGGCCAAGTGATAAGAATCTTTGGCTTAAACAGATGACAGGGGCGTGGCAAATTCGAATCATTAAACAAAGCCAATTGCATTTACTGCAAAAAATTGTTGTTGGCTAAACTTTAATTTGTTTCCACATAATTGAATCGAATATTGACTTGCTTGCTTATGTGTTGCGTGTGTGTGTGTGTCGGTGTGTATCGGTGTGTGGGTGGAAATTTGATTTTATTAGCTTTTTGCATAATTAAAATCCAAATTGATTGAATTAAGTAGAGTGCGCTGGCCAGGCGTTCGCATCTAAAATATTTGCATTCATTCAAACAAAATACAATTAAATGAATTTCAATGTTCATGTTCGACATGTTTTGTCATTGTCAGTTGATGTGGATGTGGTCTAGTGGACATATATCCATTCTCTTCACCTCCCCCACCTCTTTGCCCTCCTTGTCTCACTACTCTCTCTCAGATCATCTCTGTTTTGGTTTATGTTTGTTTCTGCTGCTTTGCGGCATTTGATGATCGCAAAATTACTTTTAAATTGCTCTCAACTGGCTGACATTCAAGTAATTTAATGTCATTTTAACAAAATGCTTATCTACCCAAACAAAAAAAAAACATGTCAAGGTTGACACAAAATATATGGCAAATAGTCTCGCAATTAAAATGCAGTTTTCCAGCTGAATTAGCTCAAAGTTAGAAAATTTAAGCAAGTCAATTGAAATCGTTTGAGCAGAAATATCAATTTCTTGATCATCTACAGACAAATTTAGTCTTAACATTTGTCTAAAGAACAAATGATGCTTTTATTTCACATGTCAATGGAAATATTTTACTTAAGTCTCTTAATTAGAGAGTCATCGAGGTGTTACATATTTTGCAATTTTCTAGCAATTTGTTTTGAAATTCAAGTAAATAGGTCGACGCCACGACTTGAATATACCCAGTAGCAAGGGAGTAAGCCTTTTTAAATTCATAAAGATTAATTCAATATGGATCTGGCCTTTGTCCTCTGCGATATTGGGCTCAGTAATCAGTAATAGGATCGATAATCCTTACATTGGCTATTACTTACATTTTGACATAACTTTCGTTCATTTCTATTTAATTCATACAAAAATTTGACTCGACTGTCCTTAAGAAATTTCTACCCAATTTGAATCCTACCTTTTGGAACTTAGATTC
The DNA here is from genome assembly GCA_024703675.1 of Drosophila nebulosa. Taxonomy (NCBI): domain Eukaryota; kingdom Metazoa; phylum Arthropoda; class Insecta; order Diptera; family Drosophilidae; genus Drosophila; species Drosophila nebulosa. The sequence goes on along the minus strand of CM045725.1, from coordinate 4,427,940 downwards.
TTTTCAATCTTGGTACTAGCAGCAGTACGAAAGTCATCTTTATGGTCAACGGATTCCCCATTACTGTCCGTTTCTTAACCACAGGAAGCACTTCCCTTCTGCAGGCAGAGACTCCAAGGGAGCTGGTCCATATTTTCGACATATCAAATCTTGAGCGAAGCTCTCTAGTGTCAGAAAAGCGCTTTGCATGAGTGGCTATTCCTTTTTTCTTCTCCAACTAAATTAATTTAGTGGCTCAATGGTCGCAAGTCTCCAACTCACGAAAGTCGAAGCAAAAAGTAGTCCAGAAAAACTTAACATAAATAAATCAAAGTTTTAAGTCAATCCATTAATCTAAAACCCATTAAAATTACTTTTTTAAGAAATATTTTTTGCGTATACTTAATATTTTTTACGTATACTTTATATTTTTGTATTGTATTTTGTCAAATTTTAATTTTTAAATGTGTAAATAATGACAATTTATTAGCAGCCATTTATGGGCGTTTTGTAGCATTTGTTTTGAAGTGAAATTTCTTTCGAATCGTTTGGTATTTTGGTAATTTCATAAAATTAAAATGAAAACAATAAAAAATATTTTCGATTTTTAGAAGAGGGGAAAGCTAACACATCGTTTTTGCACTCCCCATTGGTTAGTTAATGGTAGCAGGTAATACTTGACCCACTTTTAGTTTAGCCGGCAGGGGTTCCTGCCATTTCAGTAGGCCATAAGTTTTCAATGTGTAGGTTAAATAGTCCAATACATAAAAGTGATGGAAATGCTTTAAATGCCACGAGATGGCCAAGTCGGAGCACTAGAAAAACGGTTTACTGCTTACAACACAGAAAAATATTAATGCAAGTGAAATAAACAGAAAACTTACCTCATTCTGGTCGAATGGGTTGGATTCATTCCAATGCTGCTGCTGCTGTGGCACACAGGGAGCCATTCTATCACGGCCCTTGGAATCGCGGGAATCGCCAGCTATGACATTCAATTGGTTCATGCAGCGTTCCATTGCCATATCCTCACCGAGAGCCGAGCGAGTTAAACACTTTTGGGTGTCGCCTGCCTCCACAAATCGGCGTAGAGCTTCCCGGCTAAGCACATAATTAACGCCACTGGAGCCGGATTTCAAACCAAAGTGAATCGCTGTTTGAGGACTATACGGATAGAGCATATAGCGGAGATTCTCAATTACGGCAAAGGTGTCGTCTTCGGCCTTGTAAAACCAATCGGCATCGTTGTAATGATGCCTATAGACATACTTGAGGGCCTCTTCAACCTTACGATTTAGATTCTCAGGTCCTTCGCCGACATCCAACTTAATCGTAGGCAACTCACTGTCCTCCGCCGTGCTCATAAAGAGCAGAATATTGCATCGTTTGCCCCAAGTTCGTTTCGCATGACGGGCTTTTGCCTTGTGATAAATCGGAGTGGTCATTATCCAGCAGAGTACCCGGACTTCCTTCTTTAATTTATCGGCCATAGTGGAGTTATCCTTGAGCTCTGGATCCATGGCAGGGTGGAGTTCCATCTGTAAATGGTCATGAGAATAATTTTTCGTACTTTGCTTCTTTTTAATTTTCTGACTTACACAAGAATTTTTATGTTTTTTGCTTGCAATTCGTGTTATAAATTGAGCTAAGTAAAATCCTGCCAATAGACCAGCGCTCAGTGTAATCCATAAATGATATTTAGACCGAGCAATCATAATACACAATTTTAATTCTCTCTATGTGGAGGAAACTATTTTTAAAATGGTTTTTCTCCTCAACTGCTTAATGCCAATGGACTGCAGTCTGTGAATAGCTGCCCTCTAAAATATCCAAAGTTTTTCGTTTCGGTTCTTAACTTAATTTAACGGCCAATTCGTCATGGTCAAACTCTCTTTAAAAAAGAAATCAGCGATGCATTTTTACAGGGAGGAAGAACGGCTCTAAAGCTAAGTACAAAACTTGTTGTTGATCTCAACGAGTTTTACTTCACGTTCTATAAAAAACAAGAAAATATTTTTAATAACGCATAGAAATAGTTAATTTCGTTTATTTATCTTTTGCATATCTTTTATGATTTATTTAAATGAGTGTTCTAGAATTTGCTAGCAAACAAAAATGAACCCCAAAAGTAGGCACTCTTTTTTTTTTGTATTGAAATTTCCCCAAGAGATTGATCTGCAAACTAAATCTTAATCTACAAACTAAATTTATATGGCATAGTCAGCCGATGTGGATCGAATTGTGCAGAATGAAAGCTTATTAAACAAACAATACACTTTTTGACCAAAAATTTATTTTTGGATTAATGTTACCCATTGAAGCTTTATATCGAGTTATTTTTATTTAATTATTTTTTATTTTTTTTTATTTTTTGTTATAGAAATTTGTATCACAAGCAGCTATCACAGTCAGAAATGTACAGTCATTTTAATTAGGCTATGGAAAAAATTTTCAGTAGGGTAAAGAGGTAGTTTTAGAGGTACACTCAGCGAAATTCAATTAAAGGCACACCATTTTTTCAGCTTATTTTGAATCTTATGCATTTTGATGTAGTTTTTTATATTAAATCACATATATCTATTTGTTGTATGTTAAACAAAAACATTTTTTTTTTTCACTTTTTTCAAAAACAAACTTATAATGTAAGAAAAACAAAAAAAATCAAAAATATGCTAAAAATATAAAACGAAAATCAAGACATAGAAAAATAGAAAAAAATGATGTTTCTTATTTTTTTGCAGTTGAAAGCACAAAAATGTGGTTGCCTTTAATTGAATTTCGCTGAGTGTAGCTAGGGAATTTTTTAGCACATAATTAACACAGATGATTTTTTTATAAGAACATTGAGTTAAGTCAAGATCCTATTAACAGGTCTTCAGGGTGGTATTAACTTGCTAGGGCAAAGCTACTCTAGGACAATTGCCAAGTGCTAAATCTTCACACGGACGAAAGGCAGACAAGTCGATCAAAAAATGCCAAATTTTGCACCATTAATATGCCCTTTTCAACCTACGGCTGTTTGGCTATTAAAATCATTTGTCAATTGCTTTTCCAACGGAGTGTGCACTTTTTTTTGATTTGCATATTTTGAGGGCATGCCCTGGATCAATGAAATTTATTGATTGCATTTCATTTCAATGTGGTTTTTGCAATATTTCGCAGAGAATGTTACAAAAAAAAAAATGGTTACATTTTTTTCACGCATTGGCGATGGGCAAGTGTTTTTTTTTTTTTTTTGAATTGTTTTTCATGAATTTGTGCTCAATAAGTGACAGCAGCAGCTGGGCAAAAGTGTTGCCTACCTTCAGGCATTTTCTGTTATTTTTCGCCATTTTTCGTTGTTGCTCGCTGTTTGCTCAAAGTAATAAAAAGTAATTTACACCTATAAACAGCAGCTGGCTTCCAGGGGGGTGGGGTAGGGATAAGGGTGTGGGGCCCTTCTTGGAGACACTGTGCCACAAATCAATGACAAAATAAGGTTAAATGGCGGGGCCCATCGAATGACACGCCTCATTTAACTGAAAATCGCATTAAAACCCGTTAAAAAGACATTAAATCACACGTTATCAATGCCCAACAACAACAACAACAACAACAACAACAACAACGCCCACCATACATTCAAAGGGAACTTGAAGGATGGGACAAATCTGCACGTGCCCTGCCAAAGACATGCACATACATATGTATGTATGCCTACGTCATCAGCATATATATATATATATGTACATATGTACTATGTAGGCTGTCACCATGCCCATTTCCAACATCATTGTCGTCGTCATTATCATCAGTATCATTGGCATCATCATGGTCTGGCATTTAAAATTTCAATTGTAACGTTTACCTTACGCAAATCCTTGCGACTCCTGCATGCAGAGTGCCCTCCCCAACCCCTCTTCCACAGCGATCCAAGATTATTGAGGCCACCACAGACGCCGCTCCCCATTGAGAGGGAAACGTGTAATAATTGCCCCATGCGGGAAAGCAAGCTTATTTTAGCTTTCTTTCTTTCGTTCTCGTTTTTTTATTTTATTTTTTTTTTTTATTTATTTATTTATTTGTATTTATATGTACTTACTTGTGTTTTCTTTCTCTTATTTTGCGCTTGTGCTTATTTGTTATTGACATTTGCATATATGCCTTTTGGCCACGTTCATTGTGTGTGTATGTCCCACCTCCTCTTTCTCCTCTCCCCTCTGGGACATTAGCATTTATGAGGCAGCTTGTTACACATGTGATTAAAGCCAAACTGCAGACTGGCAGGAACTCATGAGCTCGTAATCACCACATTCAAGCCAAGGCCCAGGTCGCCAATTTATTGCTTTTATTTTAAATGTAACATATTTGTGTAAGAGTTTTAAAATTGTTTGCTCACAAACTAAATGAAGAGCTGGCACAAGTGTTTACACAAGTTTCTAATTTCTTTAAGGATTTCCCTTCAAAATGACAAGGGTCAAGACGATCTTTAGAAATTTACCCTTTAAAATAAAGACTTATAGATTAGAAAGTGGGTTTTAAATGGCTCGTAATACTTACATATATCCGATTGAATTCGTAATAAGTCTGCTATACTTTCTCACTTAATGGAAAGTCTTGATGAAAGTCTTCAAATTTGGAGATTATTGTCCGGAATAATTGATATTGGTATTTATGTTTCCTCATTGTACTTCGAATGGCAAAATACAAACCGAATTGGACATTAAATTGCTAATGGATTTGGCCGTCAATAAATTCTATTGAAGTTAGATTGGAATAAAAGTCACAAATGTTCACAAATTGGTAGAGCTGGGAAATCCATCGATGGCTTCATCGATAGTAGCGATGGAAATTAAAATGTTGGAAATTTTTCGATGGCGATGTATCGAACTTGATTTGTGCGTGGTCACGTGTTTCGTAGTCGCCGGAGCAGGTGGATTTTGCTAGGATTTGGAGGAGCTGCGTTTTGATCTTGGCAGCATGGACAAGTTTTTACACACCTCCACCTAGCACAATAATAAGATTTATATAGTTTTAGGTTATCTAATTGAGACTGAAGATCTTAATGAAGTTTGTTTTTGTTTGAAAATTAATTTTTTGTTCATTTGTTTCAAATGTTAATTAAATAAATTTAAAAACATAAATTACCATTTTGTATTTTATGCGAATAATAATTCGAATAACCCTTTTAAATTACCGATGGAAGCATCGATTATATGGTTCCATCTATTGCTGAAAAACCCATCGAGGGTGGAGACTATCGATGGTTTCCCAGCTCTACAAATTGGTGCATTGATTTCTTGGCTCAAAGCTTGCTTAACTTGGCTTGGCTGTAGTTAGGAAAATTCGAAGGATTTCCAGAGAACTCCGCTGCGTAATGTATAAACAAATATACTTAAAATACAGAACACATCGTCAGTAGAGATACATACATAAATGTAAACACTTGTAACAAAAATATCCTATGCACCACACATTAAGGTACATAAATATAGTCATTGACCAAACATCTAACAACCAACGGATGTTAGGTTAAAAATAATTTCAGCTCCCGATTGCTGGGACGCGACCTTTTTGGCGATCGACCCCGATGACCCCGACCCTTAGAATGTCACCCATAGAGTTTAGGAATCACTATATAAGCAGAAGATTTTTGTAAATAAAATCAGTTCAATGAATTCACCAAATGAAGATTGGGTTTTATTTCCTCTCCCCGGAGTCAGTATTTACTTTTGATTTTTACCCCTTATATTTGGGATATCTAATCTATTTCGGATTCGTATTCATCAGTCTTTAAAGTGCTGCACAAGTCTGCATTTTGTCGGGCTGTGTTAATAACTTTGCTCTGAAATCTTAGCCAATCATGGAGCCTCTGCGATTTTTTACATTTACTCAGAGCTCTAGTCGTAATTTTCTTAAAAAAGTTTATAGAAGCACTGTACTACCTCATTTAGATGCTGAGTTGTCATGTTTCTAAGCTCTTTTTGTGTGTAGGATAGTTTTCACCGAAATAACCACTATTAAAAAACCACAAAGAATCATTTCCATTCTGAACCATTGATAATTTAAAATACAAGTTCATTCTGTTCAATTTTTCTAGTGTATACACCGCCGCCCAACTAAATAGGTTCATGATCTCAGAGCTAGGAATTTGTCCATAATTTCTAAACCAGTATTCCGATTTACATAATTTTTTTTCTTTAATTCTTAAATCATATTAGAATAAACGCTTTATATTTATTTTATCTTTAGAGAGCGTAGTGATTTTTTAGTGATTTTTTTTTCGTTCAACTGAATAGGTTCAATTATAAAAATAAAAATGATGTAACAAACTTAAGATTATTTTCATAATTTTGGCTCTTAGCTTATATTTAGAAAATTTATTAAAGTAATTTTAAATAAGTTTAATAATTAATAATTTAATAAATCCTCCGTTGATAGAAATAACTTGAATAACTTTACTTTTTTAAGTTTCCTTTGGGCGTTTCTTTGATTACATATTTTTCGTTTGTTAAATTTTTCATAATTGTTTTGTAGGTACTTTAAGTTGGTTTTTAGATAAAAGATGTCAAGTATCAGGCCAAATTTGCTTGTGCCGCCCACATTTATTCGGGTTTTGGTTGCTGTCAGTAATCATAATCCGCTGGCAAAGTCAAAGTTGACATTTATTCACTTCACTTCCCCCCACACACTCTTTTCTTTTCCAGTGTGTGTGTGTGTCTGTGTGTGTGTGTGAAGGAGTAGAAGTTGTCTGTCGCCGACAAGTCAAACTAATTTCATCCTTACGAGACGAAGGCGTCTCCGTCCAGGCACAAATACCGCTCATTAGCCATAATGACTTATAGTTGGACTCTATGGTGGTGGCGTCAGGGGGCAAGGGCGCAAGGGGGGTGGGGGTAAGGGAGAGCAAAAGGAGGTCTGCCAACAGAGTATTTAGCAGACATTATGCGAATGGTGTTTTGGCTTTTTTATGGGCATCAGCCGCAGTCTCGGAGTCCTGTTCAGAGTTTGTCATAAAGTTTTTGGGCTATAAATATAAATATTTTTTTTTTTTTTTTTTAAGGGCGGAGGCGAGAATGGCAAAGCGGCAATAGGAAGAGGGCCCTCAGCCCGTTTAGAGCTTTAAATAGAGGCACAAATCAAGTGGTCGAATCACATGAAGAAAACAGTGAGAGTTGATGGAGCGGCAGAGATTAGGAGACCACAAATTGTTTGACATTTGGCACTGGCACATTGTTCCTTCAACAGCAAAGTTCTGGGCGCAATCCTTTCAACAACTCGGAGCTTGGAGCTCGGAACTCGTAACTGAGAACTGAGAACTGGGATCTGGAAAACTGTGTTATTGTCATTTGCCACTGGCAGTTTCTGTTATTTTATACCAAAGTTTTTCGCCTAACAAACACACACACACACACACACACACACACACACACTTGCCCACAACTTTTGTTGTTAATTCGTGCAAGTTTCTGGCAAGTATTTACGTGCCTCGCCAAAGACAGAGAGAGCCAGAGGGAGAGAGAAGGAGAGAGAGAACCAAGAGTAAGGGGGTAAAGGCTCAGACTCAGGCTGGTTGCTATGAAAGTTTTGCATGTTAATGGCATAGTTTAGGCAAATGTTTTTACTGACACTCCTCTACCTCTCCCACACACGCCCCCCCCCCCCCACACTCCACCATACTCTCTCACACTCTTTCATCCTATTCCGCAGCCTTTTTGGAATGCTCGTTACTTGTATTTCCCAACGAAATTAACTTTCACTCGCCACATTGAGCCGCATAATGTGCCATTGCCGCATCACCTCAATCTACACCCCCCCCCCCACACACACACCCTCCTACTCTTTCCCTCTCTCTCTCTCTTTCTACTTTACGTTAAGTGACTTTCTTATGCCGGTTGTAAAATTTCCCACTTTATGTATATATTTTTTTGTTGTTTTTGGACTAGCATATGGCGGCTGCTGTTTGTGCATGTGTGAGTAAGTCTATACACATGTGTTTGCCGGGGTGCAGAGTGGATGGTGGTGGGGGGTGAGGTATGGACATTGGCATAGCTGCGGTTAAATATACCAAAAGCTCACTATGAAAGCTTGTAATTTACTTGAGTATCTCTTAGTCCCCCCACCCCGCTCCCGCTCTTCATCTCTCTCTCTCTCTCTCTCTCTAGCCATCAAACTTAAGCCATTGACAAAAGTTTTGGTGTTGGCATAGTTTGCGTATTTTTTGATTTGCCTCAAATTTGAAAATGTGTGTGTGTTTTTTTCGTGCAAAAGTTTCTTGTTACTTTTTAGGTTCTCTGCTTACTGCTTATGTGTGTGTGTGAGGGGGGGGGGGGAGTATGGGCGTTTAGTTTGGGTATACGCTCCTATAAGGAAGCTATTAATTCGACAACAAGCAAGTTCTGTTTGCTATTTGAAATAACTTTTACTTTTGTTTCATTTCATTTTCTCTCTCTCTCTCGACAATAATTGCTAACTAATTTAATGCAAAGTTAGGCAAACAATATAAGTTAGCTTATTGGGAAATTGATTTAACCAAAGGATATTGCTGATGTCATGTGCTGTTGCTGTTGTTGTTGCTGCTGTTGTACCTGTTGCCGCGTAATAAGCTTGAGTGTTTGAGTTTCCAGTTCGAAACTTGAAGTGGTCCCCCCCCAACATACATTCATACATACATACATACATAGATGAAGCCAAACTCTCTTGCCACATATCCTTTGGCCACTTGTGGCTGCCACAGTACTGGCAGCAGCAGCAGCAGCAACGATAGCAACCACTTGCACGGCAATTGTATTAACATTTCGCTTAACAACGAATTACTGAAATGGCCAAAGCCAATGGGGGCCACTTCAATTGAAAGAACACTGTGAAAAATCAACCAAAAAAGGACAGGTAAGCCAATCGCCAAGCCAATTTAACCTTAATGTCCTTTGTCTTACCCAAGAAGAGAGATGTTGGCAATATATATATAAGCAATAAGTTGAAATCTATTTGCCAAACTTTAAATTGTGTTTAAGTTTTGGTTTCTGCTTTGATAAACGGTCACTCTAAATTTGGTATTTTTGGTATTTTATTAGCAGGAAATTGCTGCTGGCGAAATAGGGGAAAGAGCACAAATTTCATTAATTGAGAGTGGTTCGGGCTAGATCCTATAGATAGAAGCGCAGTTTCCTGCAACAAGAAAAAAAACTGTTTCGTGGATAAGGCATTTTCCTTTGGACTAGTTACTACTGCCCGGCCATACGACATCAACTTTTATTCTGCTCTCATAAGCTCTATAAATAAGCTAAGATAGGCCCATTTAAGCCATGTTAACACCGTCGAGAGTTCCAAGAATCGATTATGAAATGTAATTCCCACAAGTGCCTAATTCAAAAACCGTTTTGGCATAGTTATAACCATCTTCTAATAAGCCTCTATTGTTGAGTTCAACATTTCTACCCAAATTGCTTAGAAAACTCGAGAAAATTCTTTGCAAAAAGACAGAGATCAGCGAAACTTGAATAAAGCATCACAAAAGGTTAAGCAAAATTTTTCAGAAAGGATTTCCTGGCCAGGAACTGAAACTCAATTCAATTCCAAGGCACATAAATAACGCTGACCAAATTGAAATATATTTTTTTTTGGCAATTTCTCTTTTATGACTTATTTAAGTTCGTTTGCGTCTTTCATTTCTCTTCGTTTTCTTTTTTCACAGTGCACAAAGTTTGCCAACTAACTTAAGTTGCCGTCGCAACCATCAAATGCAATGGACTTTTCAAGTAACAGTTTGCATGACTTACAGAGTTTGGCCAAGACGGAACATGGCCCTGATGCTGAAGGAGGATGCTGAAGGAGGATGCTGGATGATGATGATCGGAATGATTATTATGATGACGCTCCTGACAAGAAATGGCGACACTGTCCGTACTTTGGCTCTGTTTGCCAGCCTCAAATAAGTAAATGAAGCAAGTGGCAAAATACAATTTTCGTTGAAGAAAAAACAGCTGAGTCTGCTAAGTGTCCTGGTTGGCTTTAAGAGAAGGACAGGAAAGTAGTTTGTTTGCCAGGATCCAGGCATTTCCTTTTGCTTTCTATTTTGTTTTTTTTTTTTGTGTGATATTATTTTGATTAAAAATTAACCACTGCCCGAGCATATTTCGTGTGGAGAGTAATTTAAGGCGTGACTGGGCGAACTGATATCGGACTGGACCGGTACTATATGTATATATGTACGTGTCCTGTTTGGGTAATCTACCAACGAAACGAAAGTAAAGGAAAATGTGAAAGTGAACTAAATGTGTTTTGTAATAAATTCAAATCAACTTTTGGCTGCCTGCCGGCTGGCTCCAAACCCCAACATCAAATCTCAAATCGATGGCAATCCCAAGCAAGGCCTGGCTGGCCAGGCTGTGGAACCTTTCTTCCTTTAAACTCCATCTACTGTTCACATTTTACAATGTTAACTTTGCAGATTCAACATGACTTAGTGCCGGACTTAAGCGCTTTACGTACGGCATTTGGCCCTACCCCCCTCCCCGCCCTCCTCAAAAAACACACAAAGCTCTGAAAGTCTTTTAATGTCTTATCGTTGTGCAAATAAATAAGCAACAGCTAGAGGGATTCTTGTTATCCTACTAGTTGGTAGCAATTGATTTGTTTGCCCCCGTCTACATCCCCTGGGATTCAGAGAGAGAGAGAGAGACAAACTCTAAAACATAATTAGCATGAACTTCTCTTTATTCTCTCCTCTCTCTCTCTTTCTCTCAGTTCACTTTCTCATACGCAAAATGATTGTAAACAGAGAGTAAGCAAATTTCAAAGTGGAAAAGAAAGTGTCCACATGTATGCGTAGCATACCACCAGCCATGGCTGTGCTCCGTTTCAAGGATCGTTCCACAAAGAGCATAAGTTTCCTCTTAAACGATTGTCGCTGGCCCAGCCAATTGCAGCTGAAGGCGGCATAGTGTAGGCGTCCGAACCAGTACTCGTTATCCGTGCCATAGTAGCAGCTGGGAAAGATCTGCAGGGGCATGGCCATGGCATAGAAAAGAAAATACATGCGCGACATGGGCTCGGAGACGAAGAAGAGCAGCGCCGCAATACCAATGCAGACATTGAGGGCGGTGACAGCGAACTGAATGAACATGGGCAGTGACATGAAGGCTTCAATGGTGCTGAATAATCTAAGGAATGGCATTAATTGATATGACATGCTACTGGCTGGCAAATCTCATCAGAGATTGACTCACTCTAGCAAATGCTTGTGATCGCTTATGCAGTTCTCCAGCTCCTTCTCATCGGCAATGTCCTCGAATCGCTGGCACAGCATCTTAATGTGGGCCGAGATCAGACATAGGACAACGGCGGGAAAGCAATCGCTTACATAGTTTTGCAGCAGCTGAAACGATATGCCCACAATCTGATAGACATTGGCTATATAGAAGTTTCTCGTTGACAAAGTCCAATCGAAGGGAAACCAAGCGGGATACATGAGAGCCCTTTCCTCCTGAAACAGAAACGATAACTCGGCAAAGATGGCACAAGGTAAATAGATGCCAAGGAAAACGTAGAAAATCATTCTCTGCTGATTCCTCAGCTGACCATAGATGCCGCATTGCTTGGGTCCGCTGACACGCCTATCCAGTTTGCGCAGCAATTGCTCCATTCTGGAGACCAGCTCAAAGTTGTAAGTATAGATGAAGAACTTCAGCGAACAGGCCAGACAGGTGACAAACATTGTAAGATTCATAATGTCCTCGGTCATGGTTCTGTTGCGGAACAGTGACATGCCCAAATGGAGAGGATAGGCCACCGTCACCAGCAAATTGGCCAGAATGGTGGCCACTCTGTAGAGACGACGCCATTGCATCTGCTGGTGGGCCGAACCCAAGACTTTCCATGCTGTCCAATGGCTCTTGAAGAAACTTAGACTATTGATGTCCATGTTGAGAATGATGGACAAGGACTAAACTGATTGGCTTTCATACGTTTGCGTTTGGCTTACCCATTAATTGGTTGTCCCCTAATTATATAATTAGCTTAGCGTGATTCCAGCAATTACCTCAAGGTACACACACACACACACACACACACACACACACACACCTGCCCAAATGGCTGCCTGTTCAAGTGTTTCTCATAGACAAATTTGAAGAATTCATTTGGCCTTTGAGAGTGAAAGCGAACATTGCAATTAAAAATGAAGTGGTGGGCAGATGTGGAAGAGGGGAGGTAGGAGGAGAGGTAGGGAGGTGGAAAGTTCTCGCATGCCATGCAAAAAGTTGCACAACAATTTGCATATGCAAAATGAAATGTGAAATAATATTGCATAGTTTCGAGTTACTTTTCGACAACGAAACTTTTTTTTATTTATTTATTTTACCGCTCCCCCCCCCCCTCTTTTTTTTTTTTGGCAAGTGGTTGGAAAAATGCTTTTCATAATTAATGAAACTGACAGCAAATGTAAATGTAAATGTTTCGTTTAGTTCGTTTTATGGTCGCTGTCTGCTCTTGTCAGCGGTTGTGTGTGTGTATGTGTGTGTGTGCGTCAAATTTTGTGACGCTAAAAAGTATGCTACACAATTTATGGCGCATTCACTGTCAATTTGGCCAGCCAAGTTATGGCGCATTAAATCATGGCGAATGGTTCAAAAATGTTCACTTGCAATTAGCATGTCCAGGGACACCAGAAAATGAAACAGAAACAGATAGCAGAAAGCAGAAAGCCAACCAGCTGCCATATTGTTGACAGCACCATAAATTGTTGCGAATACTAAAATATGTATATAAAACTCGTGTATATACATATGTTACGCCCCACTGCCCCCCCTCTCGCATGAACAATGCCTAGCCCAATTTGGAGTCTTAATTTGTCGCCGTTTTAGTTCTTGTTTAAATGTCAAAACTTTTTCACGCTTTTCTTTTTTTTTTCAATTTGCTCTTTGCATAAAACTGTTGAAGTTTTCGTTGCATTTCTATTTTTTTCTGTCATTCAGAGAGAGAGACTGACTATTGAAACTATAACCCAATTACTCGAAATGGCAACCAGCATCTACATAGTATGGAAAATATCAAACAAAAATGCATTTTTTTTTTTTGGCGCGGATGTTCATTATTAAGGGGTCCATAAACTGAGTCCCATTGCCATTAAAGCGCCATAACGAACAACCGCTAAATATGAGCTACACATGTTCCATATGAGTGACTATAAAAGTCACAAAACTATGACATTAATTAAGGTCTAATCAGAGGCGTAGTAAGAATTTGTTGATAAGCATTAACATTTCATATTATGATCTTTAAATATCGTATTGGAATAATCAGCAAAATATAAGATTCTAGAGTATTTTTTTCCTACCTATTGAATTGAACATTGATTTAAACGGTTTTGGAAAGGTGATCCTTGAACCGCTTGTGCTCCGCTTGGGCTACCTATATAATACCTCCTATATACATAGACACATTTTTTATAATATCTCTTACTCTAATGATACTCTTTACATGCTAGAAATTAAATTGATCGATATCATTTTTGTTTATATCGATAAGAGATTAAGAAACAACGCTGCTTTCTTCCCTTTTTGGGGTAAAAGCGTTGCCAAAATAAAATCAAAAAGGTATAAGCGCATTCTGAATAATAAGAAGTCCTAAAACAGTGTATTTGGATGAGATCTATGCAGCTATAGATATGGATACAGATACCAAATTTATACAAATGTGACCCACAACGATAAAATTTAAAATAGTGTGACCATCAAATAAAAGAAGATACTAAATTTGGTTACAGTCTTAGTCCATTTTTGTAAAGGGCCCCGTTTAATAGACATTTTATTAGAGCTTAACCAACTTTGGGGAACGTGAAATTAGGGGATGGGGCTTGCCTATTTTTGGTTCCGTTCAGCTCCATATATATATGATTTATTCATTTATATATCAATCTTCAGATGTGGGCCTACCAGATCGAATCTATTCAAATGACTTTGTTTGCTTAATTCACTTTTGGTCAAATTTTATTTACTTATCTTTTGTTATATCATATATTATTTTGAACCATTAACTGATATTTAGTTTACTTAATTAAATTTAATAGAAGAAAAAAAAGAGAAAAATTTCTGGTTTATTTGTGTTTTTTACTTGAGCTAATTTGAAATGCCAAAATATGTCGCCCAAGCTGCACTTTGTTGAAAAAGGGGTAAATTCCACCTGCTGCTTAACCCTAACCCCCTTTGCCCCCTCCTCCTCCCCCCACCCCCTCTTGCTCTAAACAAAACTGGCATAGCTACAACAATGTAATTATCATAATTAAAAGTCTACCCCATCGCCCCTAAACAAAAACAACACACACAAAAAAAAAAATAAAAAAAGGAGACGACGACCACGAATTTCCTATTAAAAGCAGCGCACAACAGCAACAATGACAACGAAGGTTAAGGGGAAGCGTGGTGGGGGGCAAGTAGAGAAGAATAACAGATGCAACCGCAAGTGCCGCATAGTTACCCCTGCCTGGGAAATGACTGCATTATTTTGATTGAGACAGTTCACTAATTGTAAAATCTGGCACATTAATTGCATTTACCCGTCCCTCCGGTCTACCCCAAATGGTCCCCCCCACCCCCTATATCTGCATGATGCAGAGGAAATTATCAAGTAATTGCTCTTCTTTAGCGACTATCATTGTTGTTGTTGTTGTTGTTGTTCTCATTGTGTGTGGCTGCAATGCATTTCTTATCAGTTGCCCTTATCAGTTGTTTGGCCGAATTCACCATTCACAAAAAAAAAATGCCGGACATTCGGAGCTCAACAGCTGAGACTAAGGCACTGCGCATGTCCTGGAAACCGAATAAGAGTGAGTGAAAAACATCGAAATTGTTTTAAAATTGCTTTCGAATTATAAGTCATGGCTTGCTTCTCTGAAGGACTGGCTAGGATCTGTATCATAGTAAAGTCTTCTAGCTTATACAGGTTAGAGCCAAATCTTCAAGCTGTATTTACGCAGAATAAATTGTAATAAGAAATATCTCCATTAGTTGTTTTGTTAATTAATAAACCCATTTAAATGGTCTTATAAGGATTTTGGCCTTATAAATAGGATGTAGCTCCTTTATTTGGTGGCATTCCCAAGACGGTTCGATTCGCCTTGTCACTTTCCTTGAAAGAGTGCAAATATTACTTTGATTAGTCTGTCTACTTAAATTGTCTATCTCTAACTTACAAAAATTGATTTTAGTCTAATTAAATGCGCTTCTACTTTTTATTTAGCAGATTCTACTCCCTTCTAATCTTAAAGTACCTACTGAAAGATTTCTTTATAAAATATTAAAACGAAACACTATTTCAATAGACATTAATAAAATGTCTTCCATGGGAGACAATTTGATAACTTCTTTTTTCCGATGGTTGGTCAAAAGTTATATTATAAATAAAGTCTATTAAACTTTTAATTGTTAAACTTGTCGTTTAATTCGAATCACAGAATTGAGGTTAAGAACTTTCGATAGCCGAAACAGTCGATAGACCCAATGGCATTTAAAGAGTTGATACCTCTTTAACCAACTAAATCCTAATCAACCCTAGTCGAAACAAACAAACAATCGACTATCGATAGTTCCTTACCTCATATTATGGTATTGTAGATTGAGAATTCGCTTTGCTATGGAAGTTTATCAACGGAGAAATATCTACTAACGAAAAGCATAAAAGTTTTTAATTTTTTTTAAATTAAAGATTATTCTGTCCTAGTAAAGAGTAATAAATGAAACATACTATATTTCGCTGTATTAAGCCAAAAGTTGCTAAATGTTAATCTTAAGAAGATGACAGATGTTGCATGCAACAGTTTAACATGCGGAATTGTTGTGTTCTTATCAAAATCTCTCATCATAGATGGCACTTCCAGTGTAATCAACAAAACATAGCAAAAACATCGCCTCCCACGAGCTTACTAACCTGCCTCAACGGCAACGGCAACGGCAACGGTAAAGGCAAAAAAAGCAACGGGAACGGCTTTCACTTTTACATGCGCTTGTGTGTTAGTGTATTGTGTCTGTGTGTCCCACAGACCCACAGAGGCGGGGGCGAGTCCGAACCGAACCGAACCGAACCGAACCGAGTTGGACCGAACCAATTGGATTGCCTCGGGCTTGAATTGTGGTCGTTGTCTTTGTCGTTGTTGTTGCCGTTGCCTTTGCCATTGCCGTCGTGTCGTGTCGAGTCGAGGTGAATTTCTTTTGTGTGAACGAGCCAGAGGAATCTCTGATTTGGATGATGGCTAATGTGATTTGCAGTTCGTGTTTAAACGCGTCGCGACGTGGTTGTGTGTTCGTTCAAACGGTCAAACCAATTCTCGTTCAGTTCAACCTCAAATTGTGAGATCAATCCCCAGCCATGGACAAGGGTTGGGCTAGATCGCATTGAGAGTGTAAAGAAGCAAGTGAAAGTGCAACTCTAAGACAAATCGAGCTTATTAGTTTAGTCATAGCAAATAATAATCCAAGTACAATAAAATTTATTAAATTAAAGGGTAAGCTTAATATCAATGAGGCAGAATTTTTGTCATAATTTATGCTCCACCTCCCCCACTTCCCTTACAAAGAAAAATACTTTCATGGCGCGACTTTTATTTCTTTTGTTGATTTTTTGACTTGTTGTTGCAGCTGAAATTTTCTTTTTTTTTTCTTTTTTTTTTTTTGCTTTGTTCGTTTAACCTTTCGAATGATAAACTAAGCGAGATTTTTTGTTGCATACCTCCAGGCGCCACTTAATGATATCTGCATAAGAAACGAAACGAAACGAAATGAAAGTGAAGTGTATTATCCCATACGACGTCTTTGCTCAAACTTTGGCCATTGATTGCAAGCGATTTGCATAAGTAAATATTTGTGTACAAAGTGCGACTGCAAATCAGTCATTTGAATGTGCAAATCAACTCAACTGCTGCATACATATCTCGAGTCTCAAATTCGACACTCGAATCGAATCGAATTGAGACTCGAGACTCGAGATCCGTAATGCAATTGTGCCGACAAGCAGCTTATGCCAATTGAATTGTGTAATTTTCCGTATGGCAAAAACGTTTAAATGGCCAGACGAAATGTAAATTCCAAAAGAAGAACAGCCATATCGAAATATGTACATATATAACGAAACAAAAGAAAAAAAAAAATGCCGATTCATAATAAAATCATATTTGTCCCGCCTTTCCTCTCCTAACCTGCCCCATATCAACGTGTGCTCCCAGTTGTGGGACATTTTTTTTTTTTTATTTTGTTCTTTTATTTTATACGTGGCGTGCGATTTTGTGCCGGCGGTTCTAAAGGGGTTCAGAGAGCCCGTCACAAAACCCAGTTTCAATTCAATTACATTGAAAGCTTGTTCGGTTCATAAAGGACACTAACACACACGTCACACGCACACACACACTCGCATATGTAGTCGTTGAAGGAAAATAAATTCCATTATTTGACAATATTTGTAAATGCAACAACAAGAAGCGAGAACAAAAAAAAAAAAACATTAACAAGCATTTTCAAACTGGGCTTGCCAATGCAGCACAAAGCCACGCCTCTTTTTTGTTTAACAGACTTAATGCTCATAGAGGAGGAAGAGCAGCTCGAGCGTAGCAAGTCAATTAATTAGGCAAAGACCGAGAGAGTGAGCGAGAGAGAGAGAGAGAGAGAGAGGCTAAAAAGCGGCATACAACCATTAAAAGCGAAATAAGAAGCAACAAAAAAAAAAAATATATCGCTCATACGCCTCGGATGCCGCCAGAATTGGGCTCTTCCCGTGCGCAGCACAATGGGCACCAGACGAAGTGTGAAATTGTATTTCAGGCAACTTTCCCAGCCACCGGCAACAGCAACATTCCCTCGCATTAGGTCCTAGGTAAATTAATTAAACTCTTTTGTTTTAGTCAAAATTACAATTAACGCCTAATTAATTTCGTACATTTCTTTTTCGCGTCTGCAAAAGAAAAATGATGACGGTAGTAGAGAGACCAAGACCAAATGGCAACGGAAATGGACACCTTTTGAATGTCATTAAGCGGATTTGTCTAGAAGAGCATGTGAATAACCAGCAAGCCAGCCAGCGAGCCAGTCAGTCAGTCAGCCAGCCAGTCATCCGGCAGGCAGAGTTATTAGAAGCTTCATTCAGCTTAATTGCTTCCAGCTGCTTCAGCTGCTCCTGTTCCTATTCCTATACCTATTCCTGTTCCTGTTGCTCTTGCTGATGCTGATTCTGGTGATTGTTTTAATTTGAATCGTTTACCTGCACGCATTTTCTCTCTCACTTGCTTGGCCGGTCTTGAATAAGGATTGGGAATAGAAGCAGGCCCCAAGTCTCCATGCAGAGAGTTTGTAGTTGGTCTTGGCATTTGCCACTTTTTGCCATTTTGCCCTGTTTTGCATACAAATGGCTTAAATGCGCGCTTCTGCTTTATGAATGCAAATTTACCCAGCATCATGCTGATGCCTGCAGTTTTTCTTTTTTTTTTTCTTTTTTTGACCCATGCTGAGCTGAGATGAGCCGCGTAGACCGGATCAGGACGGACTACTCACACGACCACGAGTCAGTCAGCCAGTCAGTCAGCCAGCCAGTCAGCCATTTACAGCCATGAATTTGCATACACTTTGAGAAACCAAAATAAATAACTTGCCATTCCATTAAATTTTTGCTACGCTGCAAAAGTTTCTTATCGGCTTTTTTTTTTTAACTGTGTTATTATATTTATTCTGGCCCTCCTATTCCCCTTATAAGTTTTTCGTTATAGAACTATTTAAATTCCTTGGTGACAAATATTTTTTCTCATTAAAGACTTTGAGCTAATAACCAAATTTTTGTAATAATTTCTATGAATTGAGGCATATGTATGTATATCCTTTTTTTTAACATTTTAAGCAGTTTTTAGGAGAACCTCTTAGAAAAAATTTAACTTTATATTAAGCATTAACCAAATACTCGAAATTCATTGCAAAAAAGTTGACAATTTATTTTTGATTTGTAAGTTCTCATCTAAAAGAATGAAAAGAATTCGACTGAAGTACAAATTGAATTTGAGTACATTTTGTGTTGTTTTTTTTTTATATATATATTTCTCCATTTTGTCACGTTCAATGCAAATAGGGGCAGACATTTTCTCTGCTATTTCAAAATGAAATAAATTTTTTTTGAATAACATTTGAAGCATTTCCTTAAATGAGGCTTTTGCCTTATCCTTATGCTTAATCCTTTTACCCTTTTTTTTCGAATCAATTGATTTGCTTGAGATTCCCAGTTAACAGCCTTTCAAAAGTTTTAGTAGGCAGAGAAATGAAACATATTTTTGTCCTTAATAGATACCTTAGATTGTCTGGCAATTGTCACTCAAAGAGAAGCAGCCAGAATCAGAAGCAAAACAGTTTTAGATATAAACAAATGAATTTTAAGCAGATTCCTAAGAAATTGAATTCCTTTGAGGTTGCTTCCTTTGACGAAATGGATTTAAGTTAAGCATAAAAACATCAAAATAATCCAACAGATTCATGATTTCTCTTTTAAAGTTTTCCATTGCCATTGAAAGACAATTCAAAAGTGTCTTAATTTGGTTCTTTAGCTGTTTTAAAGTTTGAGGAGGCGAAGAAGAATGATAGATTGATTTGATATTATAAAGGCGTTTATCTATGTAGGCTAATTTAATTAATTTATTTCGAATATTTTAAAAGAGTTTTGGTCATCTTTGCTTATTTGTTTTATTTGAGAAATCTTTAAAAACCAAACAACAAGTTCTTTGCATTTGAAAAAAAGTTTTACCCCAAGTGTACATAGAGTTTGCCTCCGAACCCCACCACCACCACCACCACCCCCCCCCCCTCTCTCTGTATATTGTAGAAACAAGACAAACAGCTCTAAAGGGGAAGTCAGCGGGAAATTCCATAAACTGGCCGCTGGCATTTGGCAGCTGTTTTTCTTACATTTTTTTTTTTTTTTCTTTGCTTTGCTTGTTTTAAGGTTTCCTCTTTTCGCTTGGTTTCTTGGGCTTAGTTTGATATTCTAGACATTTGCCTAAACTCAAAAGATGTTGTCCATAAAAAAAAAAAAACGTTTCTCCTGATGAGGAAATGAGTTCGACGTACACGTGTTTGGATTCAAATTCCATTCACACACACACACACACACACGCACACATTTTGGCATTTTACGGTATCGGTTTTATTTGAGGATTTTAGAGGGCTTTAGCGAAACTTGCCTAGGCCACGCCTCCACCTCGCCCATCCACTTCAATTCGCATAGTCCACCGCAATATTTTGTCAGGGTCAAAATTATTTGCATAATTTTATAACTACTTAATATACCACAACACATGCCTACCGCCCCCGCCCGACCGCCCCACCCCCCCTCACACAGCATAATAATTATGTATAAAATACGTTCGTCCATGGTCCTTTTTGGACTGTTTGTATTCTATTTAATTATTATTTTATGTAAGCGCTTAATGCGTCAAAATTGTTTACACAACCAAATGTAATTAAAATAACAAAAAACAAAAAAAAAAGAAAAACGAAAAGAAAAGCCACAAAAAATTAAAATATGAGTGTGGGAATAAAACAAAAAAAAAAAAGTAGGCAGACAATTATTTGATTGAATTAACCTGAGCGGATGACAGTTTGCAATTAACTTGCTGACTTTATACCCTAGAAACGAATGAATTTTTCGGTAGAGCATTTTGAGTTCGTCGTCAGACGAACGAAAGAGCATTCAAAATTTGCTTTCTGTTCTTTTGTGAATTTCCATTTTGTGGTAAATCGGATTAAAGCGGCTGCACTTTGGTTCTACTTGCCAAATTATTATCCCCCCCACCCACCCACCACCCCGCACTCTCTTACCCACTTCCTGTGCTGTCTTGCTATAAATGTGTTTCGCTCTTTATCTGTGTGAGATTACTTAATAACCATCCAAACAAACAGGAAACTCAGCTCACTAAATCCGCTTGAAGGACTCTTCTATGCGTGTGCACGTGTGTGTGTGTGTGTGTGTGTGCGTGTGTGTAAGTGAGTGAATGCGCTGTTAATTAAATGAAAATAATGTTCACAAGTTGCGAACAAAACACTAAAACTCATTTAATTTAGTTAAATTGTTTTTTCAAAATTATTAATTGGAGAAAGGAAACTCTCAGTTTTTGGCTCTCAGCTCTCAGCTCTTGGCTCTTGGCTCTCTGCCTAATTTATTCGACCAATCAATCACTCAATTGCCAGCTTTCTATAATTGCCAATTAACAATCAAATAGAAATTGAAATGCAAGCTTCTTGCCTTGCCTTGCCTTCCTTCCTTCCTCTGGCTGACCACACGCAATTCCCCCGCTCCGCTTCTCTCATTTCGTCATTCGTCATGGGCCACCTTGACGACCTACGCCTTGATTTAACAGTAAATTAGTTATGATTGTTGCGTGTTAATCATTAATTAACTTGGCTTGATTGCGGTCCGGCATACGGCATATCAATTATTTAAGCGGTTTTAAACGGTTCGCTTGTTGGTCTCTCTGATTGACAGAGACAACAAGCCAAAGTGCCGAAATGTGGGTGAGGCCAGAACTCTGATGGATACCCAATTATGTATTGTGGTTTTGATGCCCCAACAAAGAGAGAGAGAGAGAGATTCCACGAAAATAGCAAATTCTTTTCTTTTCTTCTTTTTCTTTTTTTGTCATAGTCTACTTATGGGGGCCAAGATGAATGTGATTTATGTTAGAGATGGTGAACTATCGATAGTAGAAAACAGTCGATAGTCCCACAATAGTAAATGCAAAAAGTCTATTTAACTAGAGCCTTAAAATATTCATTATTTTTGTAACTTTTAACATTATAACAATTCGATTTCAAAGTGCCAAAAATTGTTGATAAAATCCAGTTAATTGGCAAAAAATACTTCGAGAGACTGGATTCTCACCCGAACAGCCTGGCAAGGCGCCTAGGCATCATTGCTCAAAGTCCCCGGAGGAGAATCAGGAGAAGATTAAAACGTTACCACCAATTGTAACTATTTTTCCATAGACTAATTAAAATAACTGTAAATTTCTGACTGGATTAAGTTGCCTATTAGGTAGCAGGACACTAGCCTGTGATGAAAATTTCTATAATAAAATAAAATAAAAAAAATACCAATTCGATTTCCTTAGTGTCAAAGTATTATTTCTTAATGTTATTGAGACTATCGACTGTTTGGACTATCGATAGTTTTCCATCTCTAATTTATGTGTCATTGGCACAGTAAATAAGCTTCAGCAATTGGATTACATTTCAATGGCAATCCCGCAGGCACAATCCCATCTCTGTGATGGCCGGCGGTAAGAATGAAAAAATCATGCGAAAGAAAGGCAAAAAAAGAAAAAAAAAACTAAGAATCCTGCTGGCAAAAGTTGAGTTACAAGTTATTTGAATGTCTGTCATGGAATCTTGTTCTCGTTCTCTCTCTCTCTGGGTTGCCTTTTCGATTGGACATTGGACATTGGACAAGGCCATTCGTTCTTTGTTTTTGCGTTTTGTCTCCCCTGTCACACTTCTCTTCCCTTTTTTTGCTATTCAGCTGATGCTGTCAGGTGATTTGAGTTGCGTTGAAGTTTCCTTTACCTTGTTCCTAGCTGTGATTGAACCGCTTGCAAATGGCAACAATTGCTGCGGTTCTGCGAAAAACAAATGTAACCAAAGACCGAGGCAAGGCTGACTGAAGTTTTATTACCATTCTCTCTCTCTCCCCCTCCACTTGGGACTGTCTTTGTGTGTGTAGTTTGGCCAAGTGTCGTTAGGGAAACTTTCTTCCTGGTTCGCTTCGACTCGCTTGTCCTGTAAAAGTGAATTATGGCGACAGTTGTCGGTGGGCCACAACTTTTTAAGCTGAGTGCATCTGCAAAAAAAAAATAAAATAAAATAAAAATAAAGTTTTTGCCTGCCAAGCATATCATTTATCAACAAGGCAATACCATTGCCACCTAAAGGCCTACGACAAAAAAAAGAAAAAAAAAGAAGAAGAAGAATGGAGCATCAAGTGTCAAGGTTGAGGCGCGCGCGCGCCAAAATTGTCATCCTTTGTGAATGTGCGAACATAAAGGACACAATAGTCAAGCATTTCATCGTCATATGACCAGATTCAGACTGGGAGAAAGTAAAAAGCGAAAGCCAAGTTTTTACTCCACGCCTCCCTTTGTCTGTTTTATGTGCAGTTTGTTGTTAATGAGAATGACCCTTGGCCTGAAAGTTTGTCTACCTACAAAAATACTTCAGCTCCAGTTACCTGTTAGACAGCCACGTGTCCTTCACTCACACACACACACACACACACACGCACACACACAGAGTTTTCAGGTCTTTTTTGGCCCCACATTGATTGACATGGGCAGGAAATTAAAAATCAGACATTTTGCATG
This sequence comes from Drosophila nebulosa, assembly GCA_024703675.1. Lineage (NCBI taxonomy): Eukaryota > Metazoa > Arthropoda > Insecta > Diptera > Drosophilidae > Drosophila > Drosophila nebulosa. The sequence goes on along the minus strand of CM045725.1, from coordinate 4,404,611 downwards.
CGCTGTTTGAAAATTTTGTATGCCCCAATGGGGCATAAAATGTATGTAAATTTGTGTATACTTATATTAAATGCAAACATAGGACACAAATCGAATCAATGCCATTAACCAAATTGGATTTGGATTATTTATACATGACAATACACAATAACGAAAACCAAAAAAAAACCATAATCAACTTTAAAAATCCTAGAAAAAAAAAAGAAACTGAAGACATTCTGAAGTCAATGTCATAAATCACGCTGGTTAGCCACTTTGAAATGAGTTGAGTTGGGCTGGGGGTAGGGTTAAGGGCTAGTGGGGGGGGAAGTGTTATTGATGGGCATTTAACTTTTGTTTTGTTGTTGTTAGCACTTTTGGCTTTAAAGTTTTTCGCTCTGAAAAGAGGAAATGATTCGACATTTTGCCTTTTGATTATTTTTGTTTTGCTTACGTCATCCGTTAGGGCCAATATCTCTTGCTGTGCTTAAGCCGGGAATTTGTTTTAGTTTTTACGATTGGCATTCGTACGACAATTTACTTAATAGTTTCTGTTTATGCTTACGCGAGCCTCCATTTTTATTTTTCTATTTCTTTTTTTTTTCCCCCCATTTTGGATTTGTTTTTGCATGTTGCTATTTCGCATCGATTTGGCCTTAAGGCTGGTCAATAAAACTGTCATGTCATGTGGTTGGTCATAAAATGAAACAAATACCAGTTTCTATTTCGGTTTTTATTTCATTTTGGTTTAGTTTTTTTGTCAACACTTTGACCAGAGAAAGAAAGAGAGAGCAGCCAATGGGGCGTATGAGTTATTTGGGCATAATTGTGTTGTATTGAAAAATATTTTGTTGTTTCTCCACACTCCACTAGCCCGTCGGCTAGACATTGTCTGGCCTAGGCAATTTATTGACCTGTCACAAAAAAAAAAAAAAAAAAATGTCTCTAGGATTTGGCTTAGTCGACCAACAAATGGCCAAACTTTTTTTTTCCACAAAAGAAAACTTCTAATTGACTTTGACAGTTGCAAGTGGGTGTTCACACTTGTGCGGGGAGGTGGGGCTGCTCGCCCTCTTCCACTCTAATTTCAACCGCCAAACCAAATAATGAGGCAGACATTAAAATGTTGCACATGACAATCAGCCAACCGCAAAATACTTTGACAGCGGCATAAACAAATTGACATAGAATATTTCTACAAATGTTGAATGCCATTTGCAGGATGCGGATTATAGAAATTATTAACACAACTTTGGCATACGCTTTAAGCTATTGAATATTTTTTGGTCGATTTTGATAAATATGTTCAACAAAATAAAAAGGTAGCAACTAATAGAGACAATTTGCCACACGTGGCACACACAGGGCAAAAAGGCAAAAAGGGTTGCCAATGCCAACGCCCACGCCCACGCCCACGCCCTCTCGCCTCTCTCGCTCTCACTTAACATTCTGTATGAAAAGTTGTTGTTGTTGTTGTTGTTGGTAATTCCATTTATAAATTTCACTTGAAATAAACAGTTTACCAAGCAAACGTTTGGGTTTTTTTTTTTTGCTGCCAAGTCGCCTTGCCTTGGGTTAGGATTAAGGCTATAGCTTCATTTTATTACCATGACGCGTTTAACATGTGCCACATCTCCAGCTTCAGCTCCATCTCCAGCTTAGTGTGTGGCTCCATTGTGCCTCTGTTTCTCTTTCTGTTTCTGTTTCTGTTTGCTTTTGACTGTGTAATTTATGCGCTCACGTATAAATAGAATTGATTTTGCTTAAGCATCGCATATTTTACCTGATGCCAGTGATTTAATGGCTGGCGACATAATCTGCCATTTGGCACTCGCTTCCTGTCAAATCACGTACCGACTACCACACACACACACACACACACACACACGCAACACACACACATGTGAGTCTTATGTACACACACACGCACATACATATATCCTTATCACAGTGCCTTTAAGCTCTGCGTAAATCCAAATCCATTTTCTTGAAGATTCCATTATGCGACACGACACACACACACACACACACACACACACACACACACAGAGAAAGACAGAGAGGCATAAAGACACTCGCATAGATAAAAACATGTTCATTGTAGGTGAAAGACAATCAAAAGTATTTCTCCATATGCAAGCGCGTTGAGAAAAGCAATTATGTAGGAAAAAAAAAAAAAACAATAAGCATGAAAACGACTCTGCCCACACATTTATATAGACACAAGAAATTGAACGTATATAACAACACCGATTTGTCTATACCCTAGCCAAGCATTCACACAAGCAACTATTTCAAATTATTACATAAGAAACTTGGCCTAAATAAAGCTCTTTTATTGAGTACGCTGTGATTATTAAACTTCCTAAAGTTTAAGAATTTCTTCTAACGCGCCAACTTTAACTATGAACTATAAACTCAAAGACAAGCAAATCAAATCTTGTCTTATGGTTCTGCCTTAGGGAATGAGAAATCTCCAAGAGAACCTAAGAAAGACTAGAATCAAGTTATGTGAAAACTTTTAAAGAAAGTTCTAGAGATTTTCTCGAGAGTTTTTTGACGAATTTCAAATGAAATGCGAAAATTGTCAGTCGAAGAAATGTCCGGGAATTCCTACTTGAACCTTTTTTTTTTCACCTAAAATCTCTTCAAAATGGAATTGATATACACCGCGAGTCATGAGGTTAGCATCAGGTTAGTCATCAGGTTATTTCAAAGCTAAAAGGGTTAAAATTACAAAAAAAAAATGTAATTGCTGAAAAACTAAATTATATAAGAATTAATAATTTTGTATATTCCATTTTTTTTTTTTAATAATTTTTTTTTGCCAAACCAACTGATAAATTGACTACCAAAATTAAGTCATCAGTCATATTTACATTTTTTCCACTTTTCTCAATAAAAATTAAGTTTTCCAAGTAAAGTATTAATAAATTTAATAACAAAATTAGAAGCACTCATATTATGCTTGTAAAGGTGTGCTATTCTGATGACGCGCAGTGTATCATCTTGGGCTGCCTATATCCTTATGGAATAGAGAAATTCAGTTGTGAAAAGCTTTTCCAATGAAATGTGGGAAAATTTTGTTTAAATTTAAAGTGAAAGTGAGCATTATCTACATTAAATATGCATTTTGCGTTGGTTGAGCTCTAACAAAAATAAACAATATAAATGTGACTGACTCAAGGCGAGTAAATGGAAAATCTAAGAAAAATGTGTAGCCAAATAGAGAGAGAAAGAGAAGAGACAAACACAGAAGAGAGATAAGTAAATAAATAAATAAATATCCAGACAGACTCAAACCCAAAAGCAAAGGAAATGGCTAAAATCCCGCACAAATGGTGGCTAATGAACGAAAATTTCCTTTGATAGAAGAAGCTACCGAAAGGATCTCTCTCTCTCTCTCTCTCTCTCTCTGTCTCGCTTCTTGTCTTGTCTTGACTTGTTGGAATTCTTATTTTCATAAATTCTCAAAGTGTAGCACAACATGACCATAAAAAGGGCAAGAGCCAGGGGCAGGCGGTGTGAGGAGGCGGTGCCTGCCAGTTTTCTCTATATAAAAGCTCAACCCAAGTGGCACATAATCTGAGCAATTTGCTTGCGTTTTATGTGATTTTTGTAGCCAGTATTAGTGGCTGTAAAGCACACACACACAAACACACACACACACATACACACACACACACACAAACACTCACAACATTTGTATGCAAATTGAAAGCATCTTGTCGAAGTGAACTCATACATAACAAAGTAACCCAAAACTTGTATGCACAGTGTAAAAAGGAAATTCCTCAAAAAAAAAATGTCATCAATGCCATTTGTCAAAAAGAGAGATTAATATGAAGAGCAAATTATAATTTTGTCAGCATTAAATTATTATTAAACTCGGTCTTCTTTTCTTTTCTTTTTTTCGTTTCGTTTCGTTTGTCTCTGATTGGCTGAACCAGAGAGAAAGAGCGTGAAAAAAATTATCCAATTTAAAAGTCAAATGTCATTTTTTTTTTTTTTTTGTTTGCCCCCGCCATGACATAATGTGAGTTACCTAACAAAAGGTGGAATGCCGATCCTGTCCCTGGCCCTAGTAATGGCTACGACTGATGCCAATATACGGATGATGATGGTGATGAGTTGACGAGATGTTGTTGCCCCTGCTGCTCCTGCTGCTGCTGCCATTTTGACATTCGCCTTTTTGTGTTCCGTTTCCGTTGCTTTTCACAAACAGAGACAGAGAGACAGAGAGAGAGAGAGAGCGATTTCATTTGGAAGCGGCAGAAAAATTACTCGAATTTCATTTAACGCAGGCAACTTTGTCACTGAAAGCAAGGACAACAAACAACAAAGCAGCAAGGATAACAACAAACACAACACAAACACGGGCCAAGCAAATGCGTTGAGTTTGTTAATGTGTTTGCATAAATTTTCCTCGACAACAACAAATAAGACAAGCGGAAAAGTTGCCAAGTACTTGCCAAGCCAGTCTGTCTGTGTGTGTGTGTCTGTGTGTGTGTGTGTGTGTGTGTTTGGCCAACTAGTTGGCATTGACAAAAACTGCAGTTAAAACTCTTTGAGGTAACTTCAATTAATTTCAGTGTATCCCTTAAGGCTATTTTCCAAACTTTTCAACAACACAAAAATTTAGGAAAATTTTGTATAACCTATGACCCATGCATTGCTGTTACAAGTTTTATGATTCAATTTGTTTGAAATGCTGCACAGCTTGTTCACCCTCCCCCCCCCCCCTCTCTCTCCAGGCGGCTACGGCACCTTTGCCTGGGTGAGCATTAATCAGGCTAAGCATCCAGGCACAGACAGGGAGGGGGGGGGGGGGACAGTCAGCAATGATGGCATTGCTTTTGAAATGAAATTGGATTGTTAGTTTTGCAAGAACCAACCGCCTGGCTGGCTGAGTCTACAACTTGCACCAGCAGCAGCCACTCAACCGTAATGTTCCGGCAACGGCTCCAAAATAGAAAGTAAAGAAAGGAAGAGAGAAAATTTCCGCTGTCAACTAGCAGCGGGAACGGGAACGGTAGCAGCGGGAGCCACATGTTCTAGTCTGAGTGTGTCTGTCACACAAGGGTTAAGTGCATGTTGGATGTTGCCAGGCAACCTAAGTCGTCCTCTACCTCCTACTACTATCATCCATGCGCCGCCACCTGTATTTTACCTACATATATAGCCAAATTGCCCTGGCCCACGTGTTGCCCTTAGACGCTGTCTTTTATTTTTTTTTTTTTGGTTATTTTGTTTGCCGTTTTGTCGTAATGCATTAGCCGTGTCAGGTGGGAGTGGATATGGGAGTGGGGGCTCAACCACCAAGTCGGAACTTTTTGTGCCCCGGAGACATTGCTGACAGAATATTCGCCAATGATTCTGATTAACTCTTCTTGCTCTCTGGGCAACACAAACCAAAAAAAATTTGTTTTCAGGCAGCCCTCAAAATTTGATGAGGGGCTCTGCATTTGACTTTTGACTTATGTCCTTAAATGTATATATATATATGCGAGTATTGTGTATCCTTCGATACAAGGGAATCATGAATTCACAATCAAGCAATTGTAAATTTATTGTTTGATTTGTTAGCCCCAAACCCCAAGAGGAATTCAACTAAGAGAATATATACTAAACCCCCTTTCCCCCCCACCCCCCCCCCCCCCCCCCCCCCACCCATCGATGTCAAGTGGGATGACGGTTCTAGGGTGAGGGCTGCTGCAGATACTTTTTGCATTTCAATTGTGTCGACAATACTTTGGCTCCTCGAGCAATTGTGTTCATGTGTTAGAAAATTTCTTGAATTTTTGTCCAACTTATTGGCAATTGGAAGAAAATAAGTTGTGTTTAATACACCGATTAGTTAGCTAATACTTTAATTTAGATAATGTAACTTGCAGTTCGCTTAAATTTGTTCAATTTCTTGCCGAACTTTATTTCAAATGGCGAAATAATGTCCACTTAAGACCAATTTGAATACGAGTTCTACAGTGCTTATCATATTTATAATCCAACCCAACAGCTTTAAGCTTTAATGCAATTTTAACAATATTTTTAAGGTTTCTTAAACAAAAAAATAAATAAATGTTTACTCTACTTTGTTGACAGAAGCATATTGAGAGTAAAATTTATCGCAATTTGTGTTCTATTTATAGAAAACTAAGAAACAACCGTTAACTTCTTCTTAATTCCACTTAGTAATTATAGCCCACAGTAACAAATTTGACTTTATTAAGTAATTAAGAAACTTAGATGCTTTTTTTTAGAAATAATTATCTGTTTATGAAAAGGAACTTCTATTAAATTAAGTGGCTTCAATGAGCAAGAGAATTTTTGAGTTAACTAAGGCAAATGGCGGCTGCACTTAATGTTAATATTTATTCGTTTTTTCACAATTCCGCAACGGTTTTGGATTTTTTTGACCAAAACATGAAATTGGGCTATAATTTTGATACAGCAAATGGGGGCTTTTTTTCTTTGTTTTTACTTATTTTTAAGAAATCGTTAAATTTAATTAAAAAAATTGTTTATCACTCATAATTTAGATATAGAGCTACTAATTTTTTAAGATTTTGAGTGAATATGTCATTTGGGTAAAGTTTAAAGCCAAAGTGCTTTTTTTCGTTTAAAAGTGAATTATAAATATGATAAGCACTGTAGAAAGTTAGATATGATAGATAAGATAGATATGATGGATATGATAGATATGATAGATATGATAGATATGATAGCTAAAACAGATCTAATAGCTATGAAGGTAAATAGATGTAATTATAGATTTCAGTCTAACGTTTTAAATTCTACAAAGACTATTGAAAGCTTCATCTATAAAAATCGGTGAATAATTTAAGAAAGAATATGCCTAGACCTTAGTCTTTCAAAAGTCTTCTTCTCCCTTTTTGGCCATAAACTCAATAAACAAACTATGCAAATCTGTAGTCTTTGTGGTAATCACCTTTAGAAATTTCATGAAAAACACATTTCAAATGTTTGTAAAGAAAGAAAATTAAAAAAAAAAAAAAACTATATTAAGAAGCTTGAAAAGTGAAATAATGCCTTTAAAGAAGTTAATTGAAGCAAGAGTGCTTACCAGAAATCCTTAATTCGGGATCAAAAAACTCCAATAAACTCTACAATTAAAACCTTTTCTCAGTTGTTCTCACAAAATCGAAAATGCGACAATTCATGGAATGAAGAGAGGCATAAACAGAGTAGAAAATTTTACTTAGATATATTATTCCATTTCCACTGTCCACACTCGTTTTCCCTTTGCTCCCCCCCCCCCCCCCAATCTGTGTCCAGCTGTATCACTAAAAGTGGGTGTCAATTACTCTTGCTGATGCCGTTGTTGTTGTTGTTGTTGTTGTTGCTGTTGCTATGTGTATTTGCCATTTTTTTTTCCGTTTTGCCTTTTGTCGTTTCGACTATTTGCCATGTTTGCTTGTGTTGTCTGTGTTGATGTTTGTCTCGCCTTGAAGCAATTTTTATGGCTCATAAAATCTGAAATTAGAAGTGGAAACGCCGTCTCTGCCACTGTTTCTCTTTCAACAGCACAACAACAGCCTCTTCATGTGTATGTGTATGTGTGTGTGTGTGTGTTTCAGCCTCGTACATAAACAATTTTTATGCTGTACGTTCAAAGGAACAAGAGCCAGAAAAGGCAAAGCAAGAAAGCAAAAGTAGAAGACGACGAAATGAAATCCCAGAACAGAAGCCGCGAAGTGGATTTTCTTTTCAGAATTAGTATTACATTTAAATGGCATATAATTTGTTTGCTTCATAATATTTATGTGAATTCAGTGAGCACTCTCATCCAGCCAACCAGCCACACTGACTTTTGTTGTTTTTGAGCCTGGCGCAAAGTCCCCAAGCTGAAAATCACACGACAGTGGCAAGAAATGGTGTTTAATTTTGTATTCTTGGCCTTGTTTCATGGCCACCTTTAGCTCAGCACAATGCAGGCGCACGCAACATGGCGTATGCGCAATGTTTTATACGCTGGCATTCAAGCGGGAGGGGTAAAGCGGCAACAACAATTGCTTATTGCCGGTGCTGGTTATTCTTTGTTTTCGGTTAGGTGCGGAAATTTTTAATTGCCGTTTTAACACAAAATTCTTAAAATCTTGCTAGCGTTGTTGTTGTTGTTGTTGTTTATATTGTTCCTTCCGCCTTTTGTAACTAAATGCCGCTACGACTATGAAGTGGCTCCAGGTTGAAGACTTGGACTGGTTTTTGCTTCAAAGAGCCCTTCTTACCTCATTTGCCTTACCTTAAGTAAACAAAAGGACACACACACACACACACACACACACACACACAGATACACACCAACGACATTCACAAATATTGAGAAGTGTCCTTGAGCGGGTCGCCTTTTATGGCAAGTAAATAACAGCAAAAATTCGCATAAATCAAAGCAAATATTTTGCTTACGTTTTTGAAATCCAACAAACAAAAAAAAAAAAGGACCAAAAGAAAAAGTAACCAGCTTAGAGATGGTCGAGTTGTGTTAAATATATTTAGTTTTGTTTATACTTTCAAGCAAATAAATAGAAATTGCTCAACATTTAGAGAGAAATAGGTAAACTGAAGTGCTTCGATTTGAGTTGGGAATTCAGTTTAGAATTAAAATTTGTTGCTTTTTTTGACTTAAAAAAAGGATTCAGTTCTATCTTTTTTTTTTAGTTTCTTTAATGCAATTTTCTCGTTGTCTAATCGCAATTTCATTGCTCACCTCTAGCTATACTCCCCCTCCCCCTGTCTCCCTCACTCTATGCTAACTGGCAAAGTCCTTCGAAGGCTAATCATTGGATTTCTGTCTTTTTTTTTTTTGTTTTCTTTTTCTTTTTCTTTTCTCTTCTCATTCCTTTTGGCAGCGCAGAAGCATAAAATTAAAGTTGGAAGAGAGAATGACGATGACGATGAGCGTAAAAGCCGCGACTCCGGGGCCCCTGGCCTTCCGTGTGATGCGGCCTGGTTCAGGGGGGAAATGATTCGACGGATGGCCTTTGATGATTGAAAATCAACAGGAGCTGAAAGCAAGCGGGTCACAAATCGATAACCACAGCGATCCAAGCACCAAACACCGAACCACATAAACTCGTACACCACGCATAGCAAAAGGAAGAAATAGAAAAAGGAGGGACAAAGCGCTGATCAGGCAATCATCAGCCAAAACGCGAAGGACACACAGACAGAGAGAGAGAGAGAGAGAGAGAGAGACGGCATAGGGGTTTACATTGTAATTGCAAGTGAAACTACTCCCCTTCGAGTGAAGCGCGAGTCTAGTCGGGGGGAGGGGGCGGCTAAGCCCATCCATCCCAGGCCGGGTGTAAAAGGATGTTGAGGCCGCGGTCCTGTCGGCAGCTGCTGCTGGTGGTGGTAATGATAACAATGATGCTGGCAATGCAGTTGCAGCTGGGGCAAGGCCAAGCGGATCTGGCAGTGGGAGTAGAAGCAGAACCATCAGCTGCTGGAGGTGCCCCTCAGCCAGCTAGAGCTCGCATCAAAGCGGAAACGGAAACCATGATGGCTGGTGACAGTTTCAACATTCGCCATGGGCGCTCTCGTTCCCACATGCTGCTCCACAGCGGCAGCGGCAGCGGCATCAGCATCAGCAATACAAATAGCACTCTGACTCCGCCCACTCAGCCCCCGCCTCCTTTTGTCGAGGCTACAACAAGCTCTAGTCCTCCAGTCACGCATAAAATACGCAAATTGCACAAAAAGAAAATCAACGAAAGCATACGCAAAAGCGTGGACAAGAGTCTAGGGATGGTGCGTCCGGCCAAGAATCATCGTAGCCTGGCAGAAGCTGAACATCTGCAGGGTCGCCCCACCGACAATGATGGAGAAGATGAGGCGGCGGCGGCGGCGGCTGACGCTTTAAGTGAGGTCATGCAATTGGCGGATGAGATTGATTTGGAAAACTCATTAGAGTCGGCTTACTTGGTTGGCGATGAGCCACAGCCGGAGTCAGAATCGGAGTTAGGGCAAGGCACAGCTATGCCTGTGGAGGCGGACACAACTATGGCGCCAATTCCCTCAGTAGTTGTCATGTCAACAAAGCGACAGGCCACAGGTGCAGCTGATGATGAAGCTTTGGGTATCAATCCAGGCCGGCAATTTGTGCGTGCCAACATTGATGATGCCAATTATGAAGAGGATCTGGACTCAGGTAGGGACGGAGACGATGATGATGATAATGATAATGATGATAGCGGCGACGACGACGACGACGACGATGACAATGAGCTGTTGCTGTCGACGACCACATCCACAATGAGAACGGCGACATTTGCGCCTCGTGATGGCACCGCAAATGGGGCAAGAACACGCCTGTTGCCAGTTAACGGCAATGCCAGTTGGGTGAGAAGCAGCAATGGCAAAAAAGTGGGCCCAGCAAGCCATCTCAGCACAGAGGAGTCCACAGAATCCGATTACCACATAGAAGAGTCGCGGGTGCGCCACGAAAACAATGCACGAAACAATGAAGTAGCCGATGATGATGATGATGGGGAGACCAAGCTGCCGGCTGGAGTAGAGCTGCAACAGCTTAACGATAGCATGACGACCATCTCGACCAGCACCAGCACCAGCACCAGCACCGAGTGGGACTTGCTGGAAGAGCAGCATAACAATAACGACGACAATGCAAATGAACCCGAGGCCGAGGCACGCTCGCAGGCCAGCATGGAGGTCAAACAGATCAATTTCGAGGCCGAAGGTGAATTGGACTCTGTGATGGATACCTCCGAGGTGACAATGGACGATGGCTATCCGCCAGAGGTTTTAATCGATGACAACACCAAGCAGTTGGTCATTGGTGATGTCGAGAATGATGATTTGGATGCGGATAATATGGAATCCAATAAGATAACCGCCGATGTGATCAATGCGAGGGATAGTAAAATTGATTTGGTATCCAAATTTCTGCAATACATTGAGCAACAGCATCTGATGGGGTCCAATTGTGTGGCCGGCACATCGCTGAATCTGGGCGAGGGTGTGGTCGACCGTTATGCCCAGGATCGATTCCGTGTGGAGGCCGAGGTGGCGGTCAATCGCGCCAATATGCTGACCAGGTGAGTGAAAAACTTTTCATGCATATGCCAAAATGAGAGCATACAAACTTTTCCAATCGAAAGTTGGCCAAAACTGCCAAGAGGTAGGCCAAATAGCGATGACAGCGTGACAAAGTGGAAATCTTATGAATACTTTATTATTTATATATGAGGAGTAACTTTAGTTGCTCTCCTCTGTCCAATCATTCTCGTTGCGCACCAATTCCTCTTCGGAGACAGTGAAATCGTTGCGTATATTAAATGTACGGCGTATTTCCTCAGGTGTACGGCCCACTATCATATTGGCCACTGTCTTGCATGTGACATCCATTAGACCACGCATATCCAAATAATTGGCGGCCATTATCAGCTCGAAAAGTGTGCCCTGATCGACTTGCAAGAAATCCGCATCCCATGGGCTAATGCTATGTTTCCGCTCCTCATCGCTGTCGCCCATTGGCTTGTCTTCTTTGTGGTGATTGGCCCAGATGAGAACTTTGCTCAAAATCATGGAATTCACATTGGGCAGTGGTATTATTTGGCTCTCAGCATCTTCGATTTGGCAGTCCTCAAGCAGGGTCTTAATCGTGCCTGACAATTTGGCTGCCTGATCATCGGTATCAAATATTTCTCCATCAGATGATTGCAGCTTGACAGTCGGCATGCTCGAGCCTCAAAGATGGTCTACGGGTACTCAAATTAAGAATTTCTATTATACAATTTGACCAAACCAAACTCTAAAAACCAAACAAAAAATGACAAATAATGCCATGTACATAGGTCAGAGATGAGTTTCGCTTTCAGTTCACGCAATCATCTCTATTGCTTAGCTACCTTGAATGAGCTACTACGATAGAGTTGTTGGCCAGGACAGACTTGCACAATGTTTCGTCCCTTATTCCCTTATTCTTCGCTCTGATAAAAGTTCAATTACTTAGCCATAGTCAGGCAGGCGCGCTTTACAAAAAAAAAAAAGAAAAGTTGTAGCATATTTTCGGGGCCAGGCAAGGACTTTCATTTACTCTGGACAACCACAACTATGGCAATTCATTTGCTTTTTCTTCGCCTGTGCGTGAGTTAGATTTCTGCTTTCCCATTGTCCTGTTTTGTTCGTTTTTGTTGCTGCCATTAGTTCGTCATCGATTTCACAGGGCTGTCGTCGTATCTGGATAACTGACCAAGTGACAATCTCAAGGACAAATTCAGCCAGGCCTGGGCAGCTGGGGGGGGGGATGAGGGGTTAAATTGTGCGGACTTTTCCCCTTGTCAAACCAGCAGCAGCAAAGTTGCCTCTACCTTTAGTTGTTCCAAAAGTTTCAGCAGCATCAGACGCATATGTGGCAACAAGATGGTGTCCACCTCCACATCCACATCCACATCCATGTCCATGTCCTGTTGCCTGCCTGCATATGTCTATGTCGATGCTGTGCTTCTTACAGACATTAGACATTGAATTTATGTCTTTGTGGGACAAAAAAGCATTTCAGTTTTCTTTCTTTTTGTCGGTTTTGCTTGTGGTTTTGGTCTAGGTTTGGTTTTAGTTTTAGTTTTTTTCTACGGCAAAAACAAAAATGCCAGCAGCTACCTTTTTTATGTAACCCTGGTAATGGATAGCTTCAGCTACGTAGTTTCGTCTAAAAGAAAGCAATAAAAAAAATGTCAAGCACTTAATCATAGTATCGACTTCAGGATTACCTTTCCGTTATGATGTAAGAACGACCATTCTTATTCCCATCAATTGTTGTTTATTTTGCCTTTCGCTTTTCTCATTAAGTAATGGGTCAATGCTAATTGCCTTCTGCTGGAAAGCTGGAAACCTAAGCAGAGTAGATCTGGCAACATCAGCATAAACAAACAAACATATATCGATACATTTTAGTTAACGATAACAGTTTTAGATTTACATTTTAGGTTATCTGAAATTCAAATAAAAATTTAACATAAAAAAAATTGAGCTTCTTAAGTGCGAAGTTTAAATAATATTTTAGTATTTATACTTAATTCTTAGGTTCGTGAAAATTTTTATTATTTTTATCATTTGGCCTGTATGGAGCCAACACTCCCTAGTTTAGTTTAATTACAGGGTATACAAACAGCTGGGTATACCATGGTCGAACCTTCCAGTTGGAATATTCACCATTTTTTTCTTTTTTTTTTGTGGCACACAAGCACACACATAATTTTTCGTCTACGATAAGAGCTTTTGTGTGTGTATGTGCGTCTGGGTGTGTGTGTGTGTGTTGTCCTGTTGTGGAAAAATGCTTTGATTAGAGCACTAAGAAATCAAAGCCATTTGTTCAAGAAAAAGTAATTTGTTAAAAGCAAAAAGAGAAACGAGCAAAAAAAAAAAGCTAAAACATTGACGGCTTTGCAGGGGGCAAGTCGTGCGAGGGGCGGGGGAAACAGAAGGAAATACAAACTGGCAAATCTAATGAACAAATGCCGCCTGTCAATAAAACACACAAATAAACAATTAACCGTATAGACAACTTGACAAATTAAGTGAGTGAGCGAATGAGAGAAGAAAAGAGGAGCGGAGCGGAGTGGTGAGAGAGAGGGGAATCTAACAATTGGGTTTGGCCTGGCCCTGCCTGGACTTAGCCTAGGGAGCAATAAAATGCCAAAGTGCTTGACTGTAAACGTCAAATGTCAATAAATTAAATTGTGTCAAAGGACTTTTTGCGCACAGGATCAACAGTGCCGCAGAGAGAGAGAGAGAGAGAGAGAGAGAGAGGACAGAGGATAAACAGAACATTATTGCATTTAGTATCCATATGTTAGACGTTTGTTTTCATTATATTCGCTCAATATGAAATGCCTGAAATGTGACCTCTGGGAGTTGGTTGGCGAGCGAATCTCTTCGAATCTGGCCATAAATTAACAAGCTCATATTCTCTCGCTTATCCAGTGGTAAATCCCTTGTCCATAATTTCACCACCAGCTACATAAATAAACTGTGGATGATCATCTTTTTCCATCATCATCATCATCATTGGCAGCATCATTGGCAGCATCAGAATATTTTAATGAGGTTTTCTTTTGGCCCAAGCTTAATGTAAACATTATCCTTCTGCTGCTACTACAACAAAAACTTGTACAATCATCATCCTGGCAAAAGTCCTCTTTCGCTTTCTCTTCCTTTTCCTTTTCCTTTTCCTCTTCCTGTTACGTGTTCCTCTTCCGGAGCAGACACCTAGCGAACAAACTAATTGAAGTTATTGTTTTGTGATACATTGTTATCGTTTCGTTTTGCTTGTGTTTTTTTTGTTTTGTTTTGTTTTTGTTTTTTTGGTTCGTTCCGTTTTTGCTCACTTTTTACTCTCCGTGTTTAAGCATTTCCGTTTATTTGTTGCTCAAAAAAGAACAGAATGAAAAACAAAAACAAGGCAACACAAAAAAACCAAAAACAAGAACAACATTTAAGGCAGACAGGAAAAACAATATCAATTCAAGTCGAAATTACGAACTTCAATTGTTTTCTTGCCTTGGCCACTTTTCTTAGTTTTCCTTTTGCGACGCCCCAAGACGGGAGCAGGGGGAAAACGAACACATCCACACCTTCCTAGGAAGCACAAAAAGAGTGTTGAATGGTTAAAAAAAAAAAAAGAAAGAAAGAATAGGGCAAGGAAAAGTCACTATGAATCGGGGGGGAAAAGTTTTAAGTACTTAAATGTGCTGTCGTTGCCTTTGGGATAGAAGGAGCAGATGTAACAGAAACTGGATCCAAAGTGTGTGGAAATGAAGATGTAGCTTCTTCGTCTTGGCTTCCATGGCCTGGCTTTGGTCTAACTCTTTTGACAGTTGCACATCTTAGCCATGATTTTGATTTTGTTTTTCACTTTCAACTTTTCCCATACATTTTCCCCCCTTAAAAGTTGAACAAATAATTTATTGCCTGTTCGTCGTCGACTTGTTTTCAATTTGTTGTGAAGCCGCGCAAAGTTTTTTTTTTTCCCCACAAATTTTGGTGATGGCATTCGAATTTCGATTTCGCCTTAAAAAAACAAATCGAAATCTGCATAAGCAATGGAAATGCAAGTGCAATAAAACGCGACAAACAAGGTCAACAAGGCTCACCCCCCCCACACCACACCCCCAGCCAAGCACACTTGTCCCCAAGAAGCCATTATCCACATCCTCAAAAAGTTGCGCCCCAGCAAACACAAAAGCCATTTTATAATGTAGGGTAAGAAAGATCTTCTTCTTAGGTGAGGGAGGGGGAGGCGGTGGAAGAGAAAGTTCTTGAATTGATGCCATCTTTTTGATATTTTGTAATCTTCATTTAATGAATATTTTCCAATTGTTTCGTTGTCTATTTTTGGGTCCTTTTGTGTTCAGTCAGTGTAAGGACATTTGCCGTTTTTCGTTGACTTTTTTTTTTTTTTTTGCTACTTGATTTGGTCTGCTGGTCTCCACGGGTGGTGCTAATAATGCCGCCCATTCCTTTGTCCCAGTTCCAGTTCCAGTTGCAAGTTAACTCAATACGACGCTTGGGCGTTGGCTCTCTCTCTTTTTTTTTTGTTTTTTATTGTTCTCTCGCCCCGAAAATGGAAATTGTTTTCATTTCGTAGAAAACATTTCTAATGTGGATTTCCAACTGCCCCCGCCCGCACTTGGCTTGGCTTGGCAGTGCAACAATGCAACTGACACGAAGCCACTGCAATGCAATGGTTGTGTGTGTGTGTGTGTGTGTGTGTGCTACGGTGGTTGTGGCAGCCTCTAGTCTGCAGCCCCTTTCATTTGGTTGGAGCCATGCCGCGGCCTTTTTCCAGTTGGTTTATTTTAGTAAGCGCATCTGACTTTGACTTTTCTGTAGCTGCTGCCTGCTGCCATCCATTGTTAAATGCAGATGCTGTGTGTATATGTGTGTGTGTGTGTGTGTGTGTGTGTGTGTTTGTGTGTGTGGGTTTCTCTATGTGTATTTTGTTACGTTTCTCTTTTTTGCCAACATTTTGAATGCAACCAGTTTGAACATGAAACCAACAATCAGAGTCACACTACTCCCCCCCCCCTCTTCCCCCCCCCCCCTCTCACAGTTTGTGAATGCAACACATGTTGCCATAACTTAACAGCTTAACAAACTTGTCGAGCAGCCGGCAACCAAAAACGACGCCTCCATCTACTGCAAGTGGCTGTCCCACTTGGCGTATGCGTAACATTTAAACCGCAGCAAGTGGTTCGTTTCAGCGGCAAAGTCTATTTTTGTGCAATAAAAACATTGCGCGCTTACAGTTAATCCTCCCTCCTCCTCCCTCCTCCATCTCTCATCCCCCTCCTGCCTCCCCTCAACGGACCTTCGTAGACGCAAGTGAAAAAGTCATAGACAAAGCGAGCCACAATGTGTTGTGGGCTGAGTCTTGGGCAGACGGAAAAGTTTCCATCTTAAAGGATAGCTAGGCGCGAAACTCTCGTCTCATTATGCTCCACGCCCCTCTTCCCTCACAGCGCGCTTATTTGGAGTGCGTGCAAAGAAAATCAAAAGAAACTTTTTGCCCCGAAAATGTTTTGCCAACTTTTTTGCTGTTGCGCGCCAGTAATAATAATCATCAGCCAAAAGAAGTTGGCAACTTGAAAGCAATTAACGGACTAAATCAAAAAAGCATTTTTTCAACAATAACAACAACAACAACAACCATTGAAAAACTGGCAAACTGGGCGTGGCCGAAGCATGTGTGTGTGTGTGTGTGGGTGGGTGAGTATCGAGGCTTGTGGCCGGCATAAACATGTCAACAACAAATGCCTCGAGGTTCATTTAGTCATTTAGCCACAAGCCGAACAAAGAGTAACAAACCAAGCCAAGGCAACAGCAGAACCGACAACAACAACAACAACGGCAACAACAACGACAAAACGGGCAGCAACAAAGTTTTTAATTAATTGAACTCCTTTTCCAGTTTGCTAATTGAACACATATGGCCACTTTGCTGCCATTGGAGATGAAGCAACTGAAGCAGGCAACCAACCAACCAACCAGCCAGTCAGCCATCGAGCCAAACAGCTTTTGATGTTTTCCTTAAGGGCATACAAAATGAAAAACAAAGAAGAAAAAGAAAACGAAAAAAAAAAATTCTAATTGAACCTTTTTCTATAAATAAAATGAGTTAAATTCATTGCGGCATCTTTACTCTAAGCCAATTTCTTTCAAATTTTGGCCCATGCCGAGACTAAAAAAAAAGATAAAGACCATGAGCTTAGGACCAAAGCCAATTGCAACTCGTGAAATGCAAATTCAATTAACTATGAACTTCCTTCATTCCACTAAGAGTCACAATAAAGTGCTAATTTTTGCCAAATGAAATGACAAAAATCGAATAATAGACACTCTATTAATCGGTTTATTAGGAGTTGTTCAAGTATTATGATGACTTTTCAATCTAATTCCCAACCTTGTTATAGTTTTCTGCTCTAAATTTCGATTAAGTTTTTGCCAAAAAGCAAAATTATATTCGTTTTTTGTTATCGTTCTTAATTCTGTTTCATGAAATTTTTATTTACAACGTCTCTTAAGAAGTTTTATTTTAAAAAGAGTTTATTTTTCTCAAATTTTATATATCTGTCTATAAAGCAAATTTTTAGAAATATCTCTATATTATATTATATATAAATTATATATTATAATTAGACCCTTTTTTTTAAATTTAATTTTAGAAATTTATCGATATTGTTATGCGTAAGACATTTCTTGGTACAACTAAGTTCCAGGCTTGAGCAAAATAATCGATTATTGTGCAATCGTGTCATCGCTAACTGGAAAACATTAAAGTTGAAGCCACAAAGAATAGGAAAGAGAGCAGAACGAAAATTTATTTTAAATTTGCTTTAACACTTTCTAGAGGGTATTTGCAATATCCTACTCTTTACATTTTGTTGAGCACCTTTAAGCACCATTTAGCGAATAGACTAAATTATAACCGATAACCAGTGTTTTCTGCAATTTTAGAATACCGATTCTGTGTAGAGGGTATCAACTAGGCATGTAATGCTTAAAGTTGAAGCCACAAAGAAAAGGGAAAAAAGGGTTTCTAAAATGACAGGCAAATGTTCAGCAAAACGGAAATTCATTTAACGCTATCTATAGGGTATTTGCTAGTCGATGCAATGTCTTACTCTCTACATTTATTGAACACCTTTAAGCAAAATTTGTATAACCGATAGTCTGGTTATCGGTCTGCCTTATTCATGGAAATGATGGCAATTTTAGCATACCCATTCTGTGTGGAGGGTATTAACTAGACATGGAAATATTAGTTTTCCTTTACATAGTTCTCAATTAATCTTTTCATGCCTGTTATTAATAGTCATTTCATCATCTTCATTCAACATCAATTTAGCGCATTGTTGCTGGCCAACAATATTTGAAATCATTTTGAGGATTCACAATATTTTGTTTATATTGAATTCAATTGATTGAAGCTATCTTTGGCCGGCAATCGGCTTATCTTTGATGGACCCCAAGTCCCAATTATTTGTAGAAAGCGAAGCGAACAACATATTTTTGCCATTGGCAGTTATCTTCGCATTTGATCATTTAATTATGGCCTAATTAAAATTAACAAAAGCTTGACCGTTACAGCATAAAATACGAATTTATTGAAGATATTTGCGGCCTTTCCTGGCACAAACAAGCGGCGCCAAAAAGGGCCAAGACAAAAGGGTTTGGCAAAAAGGTCGCAACCATTCATTCATTCATTCATTCATTTGAGTCGAGACGAGTTGCCGGTGTCTCTGCTCTCTGTACTCTATACTCTGCGTGTGCTTTGAATAATTAAACTGGAACATTTCGCTTTCAATTAAGATGTCGACACACTCGGGCAAACAACATAAGGACCTTAACCACCTGCCTCTCGTAGTCGGTTCCTTGGTAAAGGTGCTTAAGGCATCAGACTTCGTTCGTTCGTTCGTTCTTCTTCGCCGTCGTCTCTCAGTTGTGTCTACTATTTTACAGTTGCTGTTTTTCGTTTTGATGGGTCAAAGGTATGGTCGAGGGGAGAAGGATTGGTTGAGGTGCTGCAATAAGCATTTAATTTGCCAATTCGTCCTTTTTTTTTATTTTTGGCAGTCAGTTTTCATGCATAATTAATTGGTTTTCACACATAAACGTAATGAAATTATGTGCCAAAATCAGTGCAAGAACTTGCTATCGATTCTCCTGGGTCCACTTGTACCGAAATGTCCTTCTTGGGTCTATTTTGCTTGGCCTTGTTGTTGGGTTTTTAGTATGGATTTTTTTTTTTCTATTTGAATGGCATCATCATATGCCATCAGGGAAACAACATGCGACTTAAGACCGAAGAGGATGGCGCAGCTTAGCCGCCGCCTGTCAACCTCGCAAGGACTAAGTTGCCAAAGCTGCAAACCGATAGACAGCCCAAGACAGATCCTGGGATACTAACTCTGGTCAATGATGCAGTAGTCGGAACATGATTTTAATTAAATGTCAGAGGCTTTAACAACAACAACAACAACAACAACTTGTGTCAACTTTACATACTTACACACACACACACACACACACAGAGAGAGAGCAAGACAACAACCAGCTGGGCATTAAAAAATTCCCACAATTTGAAAATGATTGGAATGAAGATGGCTGGAGTCTTTTAAAAGTTGCTTTGATTTTTCTTTTTTTTAAGAAATTATTAAAAAAAAAAAGAGAAGAGATTTAACTGCAGACAAAGAGAATATTTAATTCAATTAACATAACATAAATGTTGCTTGTTAAGTCTTTAAATTATGGTTTCTTATAGGAAGATAAAAAAAAAATAAAGAAATCAAAGAAAACCAGATAGGGGCATTCCATTGACCCTAATGCCTCACCTAAAGGTGATCCATTAGCTCCTGGGTGTTGGCTAGCCATTACTTAGTTGACCTATTCAAATGGCATATCCAACTTTCGTTAAGACCCTCGCAAATGTAAACTTGTTTTTGTTTAGTTGTTGTTCTTCTTTCATTTTCTCACAGAGAATGAAGCACTTGCCATGTACTTACCGAGTTACTTACTCGACTCGATTTCAGCAGCAACTTCAGTCTTGGTCCTGGTCTTGGTCCCGGTCCTGGTCCCGGTCTTGTTTTCACCCTTTCCTTTTTTCTTTTTTTTTGCACTTAAGTGTTGTCTAAGTGTCTTTAACACACTTTTTGGCCAGGATGCGGATGCGTAACTGCAAGTGTAATCACTGTAACAGCAATTGCCATATTCTTCCAAATGTACGAGCACACTCTGTGTCTGTGTCTGTGTGTGTGTGTGGGGGGGGGGGGGGGGGTGTGAGTGTGTTTGCTGTGTGTATGCAAACACAGAGGGCGTTCAAGTTGAAAGACTGCAAACGATAGAGTCATCTTGTGGGCAGGTATTTAAACATGACCAGCCACCTGGCACTTTTCCATTACACTTTAACCACTGCAAGGAGTAAGGAGTAAGGCTGCAAAAAGGAAGCAGATGCTTTTCTCTAGAGTCCCTCCATAGAAGCCGATAGAGAGAAGGCTATTCAGGTTTATTTAAATATTCTCTAATTTTATGATAAAAAAAAAAATGATATAATGCTTGGTCATTATCATTATTAAGGACTCAACCTTTGCACAGTGTGTTATCCTTTAAGAGATTACCCTTTATACAGTAAGCATATGTTTAAGAGAACCGAGAACAAATCTCTCAATTTGTAGGTCAGCTTAGCCCTTTTTTTTTTGTTTTTATTATAGAAATTTGTATAACAGGCTAGTGTCCTGTTATTTAATAGGCAACTTAATGTAGTCAGAAATTTACAGTTATTTTAATTAGGCTATGATAAATATTTACAATAGGGTATATAGCTAGTTATAGAGGAAGATAGAGAATTTTTTTTAGGTAGATCATTTTTTAGGACGTAATTAACATAGATTATTTTTTTTTTATAAGCACATTTAGTTAAGTTAAGATCCTATTAACAGTTTTTGAGAATGGTGTGAGCTTGGCCCTACTATATTTAAAAGCTTCTTCCTTATTGCAAGCAACACATTTATAAAATCTGAACAAATCGGAAGACTATAAGGCTATAGTTATCAAACAACAATTGGCAAGGCAAGAGTATAGAAACTTTTGCTTTATCTTGGCTAATGTTGAGCACGTGAAGTACCATCATAAATTAGAAAGTGAAAAGAAATTGATGTCAACTTCATGGACATGCTGCAACATCAGCAGCAGCAGCAGCAGCAACTAGCAACAACAACATTATCTCTTGCTCCTCCTTCTACGACATTAGAGGACATTTTTGAGGCTGTATGCCGGCTTGACAAAATGTCGTTGACATTTACAAATGAGCTACGAGAAACTAATTAATGAAGCCACGCCCAATTAGCCAGCCGAATCGCATAAGAGTCTGTTGTTGAAATTTTCCAAAATAATAAAAAAGAAAAGAGAAAAAAACGTCAGACGTATTGGTGAAAAACAAACGCGCGAATGTTTTATTAAAGCGACATTTTAATTAATATATCCGTAAGAGAACTCAAAGAGGAGAGGCAGAACAAGCATAAAGGTTGCCTGAAAAGTGGGCGGTGGGGAGCAAGCACAATCTTGAACGTAATTTTCTCGTTAACTTGCATGCATATCGCTGGGCACAACGTGCCGGGCAGACAATAGCCAGCCGGCAGCGCACTTGAGCACAGCTTGAGGCAGCATAATGCGCTGCGCCTATAAGTATGCACTTGTCCCAAAGCCCCCCCCACACACCCACCTTCGCCCCAACAGGCTGAGACTAGCAAGAGGTAAGGCAGACGGGTCGAGTGAGTATGTCGGCCCACTGAGCCAGTTTTTGGCTTTAAGATTCGCCAGAATGCCAGAGTATGCCGACTGTGTGATCGAGTTTAGGACCAAGTTTATTGCTGGCTTCCCTTTTTTAAGGGGGTTTTGGTTAGTGTAAGTGTATCTCCATTTCGGTTCTCTGCACTCGTCTCGCCGCATGTTGCCGTTTTTTCATGGTTTTTTAATGCAATTTCCTTTGCTCTTGGCATCATCATAAATTCAATTTCTGCAACTAATATCCGTTATGCTGACCTCTCTCTCTCTTTCTCTCTCTCTCTCTCTCAGAATCTTCAAGACAACGGCCCGTTCCGTGCAGGAGGATGTCAACCTGCTGCATGCCTCTGTCCTGTCAATGGTGGAATTCGATGATGATATATTTGCTGCCGGCAATTGCTTCGATTGGAACGAGCATCCAGCCCAGCCTGGGTTATTCTGTCCATTCGCTTACCGGCTGCCGCCACCGAATTTGGGTGCCATTTTTGCCAAGGATCTGGCCATGGAATATCATTATCTGGGCAATACATCCGAATGGTTCTTTTTGGCCCGCAAGAATGCCGAAAAGGTGATAGCACGCAATGAGCAATATCTGAAATGTAAGTACCTTGAGAAATTGTCCTTGATTTATATGCTCAGATTTAGGAATCTTATTTATGAGGACAAGAGAATATATGTTAACCTCCCTCCCCCCTCCCAATCCAAGATGAATGTACATAAGCAAATGGCATTGAATATTTATATTTGTTGCCTATTTTAATCGCCGACTTCATTAGTCACCCGTGCCAGACGACAAGCACCAAAAGGCCAAGGACAAACATCATTCCCCAACCCCCCTCCCCCCCCCACACACACACACCATTACCACCAAAACAGCTTTCGCTCGAATTGCCTAATTGCGTTGCCATTTTGGCCAAAAGAAAAAGTCGCATATATTACTACATTTTATCAGAAAAAAGGAAAACGAGAACGACAAAATT
Organism: Drosophila nebulosa; assembly: GCA_024703675.1. Taxonomy (NCBI): domain Eukaryota; kingdom Metazoa; phylum Arthropoda; class Insecta; order Diptera; family Drosophilidae; genus Drosophila; species Drosophila nebulosa. Next base: position 4,381,830 of record CM045725.1, on the reverse strand, counting down.
TTCCCATATCAAGCTACTACCCAAAGCAATTAAGTACGAAAATCTAATAAATAAAATCGTAAAATGGGCGCCCTTACATAAATGTATGAATATTTACTAAACTGGATGCGGGGTTACGTCAGGTCACTTTAAATGCAAATTAGCTATGCTCCTTACCTGTGTCCTTAATTGGCCTCGGTAACAAAGGGAACTGCATTTTCGAGAAAGTAGAGGGAAACCATTTAAACGCAAGTGTCAATTGAAATTATCAAAAATAATAAACTTCAAATAGATAAAAGAATAAAAAACTATGCTTCAAATGATTTGATGACTTGAAAAGTGTAAGATATTCCTTGAAAAGAGCTTCTGAAACTTGCCTGAGTTTAAAGAAGAAGAAATCAGAAAGAAGAAGTTATTTCTTTAATTTCAAGTTACATTAAGTTGTAAATTTATTTTGATTTGTTTTGCTTTTGATTATTTGAATACTTTTGGAATATATTATTCACTCATAACTTTAAGCTCTTACTTTTCTTAAGAGCCGCAGAGAAGAGTAGTCATAATGTAATTCTCCAGATTTTCCTAAAATAGTCAATTGTATTAGTTTGGGAGAGGACTTTTCGTGGTGTATATATGCATTTCCTTAAGGTGAGTTTCTTATAATTATACTCTCATTGATTTGACATTTTAAATTTGCTTTTTTAAGTTAACTTTGACCAGCAAAAAAACGAATATTGTTAGTGTAGAAAGAGATTACAGCTTACCTCGGCGAGTCCTGCCAACGTTATGACCCTGTGGCGCCATGCAGATCGTTATATGAGCACTACTTACTACAATTTTTGAGAATCGCAGAGAACAGCAGGGAAATTTAAAATGTAACTGAAATTTCAGATGATCAGTCGCTTCGATTTCCGACCACGTGTGTGTATTTAAAACGTTTTTCATGCATAACTTACTTCAATTTCTGAGAAGCGCAGAGGAGAGCACGTTAATTTTTTTAAATTTAAATTTTTAACGTCGGTTGAACAAAGTTATGTCAAATTAACAGTGGATTAACATACCTCTCTTAGTTTAACAGTGGATTAATATTGCTCTGTTAAGTTAAAAGTGGATTAGCAGAACTCTGTTAAGTTTGCAGTGATTTAACAGAGCTCTGTTAAGTTAGCAGTGGGTTAACATAGCTCTGTTAAGTTAGCAGTGGGTTAACAGAGCCATGTTAAGTAAGCAGTGGGTTAACAGAGCCATGTTAACCTAACAGTGGGTTAACAGAGTCAAGTTAAGTTAACATTGGGTTAACAGAGTTATGTTAAGTTAACAGTGACTTAACAGAGTTATGTAAAGTTAAGTGAACAGCGAGCTAACATAGTTATGTTAAGTTAACAGTAAGTTAACATCTCTGTTAACAAACCATTTTTGGAAAATTTTAAACGTCTGTTAAATTTAAAAATATTATAGTGCTCTCCTTTGCGATTCTCAACAATTAAAGTTAGTAGTGCACAGATAATTATCCACATGGGGCCACATAGGGTCAGTCGCTGCGATCTCGCAGCTGAAATCAATTTCCATGCTAAGACTTGGGCTACGATTGAAATGCATATTTCTTTTTAATATTTGAAGGCGTTTGTTAAATGGAAATCCATTTTGGGCTTTAAGTATTATTGCATTGGCCGGTATCACGTATGTAGGCAAATAGAAGCATGCGGTATCTGTTCCAATTTACGGTCTGCATCAGCAACCGAGTTGAATGCTGTTTTGGCTGGTGTTCATTTCGTTCAAAATGGAGGCGAATTATTTAGAATATTAATTAACTTTGACCACTGCAAAAATTCACGATAAATTCGAAATTGACAGAATTTATCAAACGCCATGGGTCCCCTCTTCATGTGCCATACTAATTGTGCTCCAGAGACTCGACTCGAGCCAACCTGCTGTGTGACAAATTTGTCCGACTTTTTGCATAACACGCATCCGCCACAACCGCAACATTTCAAAATAATTTACAAATTAAAGGTTACGCTTAGGTGTATAGCATATCTACTATTTATGTATGTATATGTACATGTAGGCATGTTTCTATGCGGTATACGCCATTTCGGTGCCCTTTCACCCCTGCGGAGCGTACACGTGATGTACAGTTGTTTGTCCCTGTTGGCATGCAAATTATTTGTTTGCTAGCCTATAACTAATACGGCAGTTTGGCAAGGGATGAGGGGTTGAGGGGCGAGGAGTGAAGAGAATTTTCACGGAATTTCTATGTGCACCGTCTCAGGCCAGAATTGCATGGGAAAATTGCACAAACATCGACAGACAGACGGACGGAGAGAGGGGAAGAGAGAGAGGTGTATGTGAACACAAAGGCCACGTAACGTAATAGGCTAAGAGGCGGGCGACACACATAGACAGAGAGTGGAATGACAAACGGAATCGAAAACAAACAACGCAAAATGGACACGAAGGATCCGTAGCCATGCATACTAATAGTATTTTGGGCTGATTGCTGGGCCAGTCGGTTTGGCAAGCCAACTATTTGCCATAGATAAAATTCCATTTCTCGTTTCGATTTGTTTGCAAAAAGAACGAGTAAAGCCTCAAAAGAAAGCAAACACCATACACCAAGAGCGTCTAAACTTGAAGATACCCTGGCAATCAATCATCCATTTAAATTCTCTTGTCAGCCATAATGTTGCTGGCAAATGTTGCTAGCAATAAAGTTGCCAACACGAAAGTGTTGCATACTTATAAGCTGAAACGTAAAGGGGAAAATGGAATAGCTATTAATTATTTGGTTTATTCTAATCATTTTTATAGGCTAGCCGTGTCTGCCTTTATTAAATCTGTAGAGGGTAGAACATCTAATAGAACCAAAGCAAACAAAATTATATTTGTAGCCTCGAACAAAAGGCAAAAGCAATTCCATGCGAGTCATTTAACGACCTTCTTCGTGTTTTTTTTTTCTGTTTTTGAAGGAATCTTTTTCTTTTTGCGACTCTACTGAACTATGATATATGGCGTACCCAGCTAACATGGTGGGGTAGGGTAGGGGTCGGGCCATTGAGCCAGCCTTAAGGCCATCTTGGGATAACTAACACATCGTTCCCTGACTTTCAATTTGTGTGCATTTGCATATTTGCATTCGCCTTTAAAGTTTGCCCGCACAAACTTTGCCCTCTCTCACACAAGACTTTCGCCAGCCCGTAAATTGCTTCGACGAGTCTTGTCCCCCCCACCTTCGGGGGAGAGTTTATTAAATTTCCAGCAAATCTAAAATAATGGTAGAAATTTTCAATGAGAAGCAGCATGAAGAAAATTGTGCAAGTTTTCACACCGCAACCAATTGGCGGGCAATTCATGTGCAATTAATTTGATTATATTTATGTGGTTTGGCTTACTTTTTCGTGGAAAAACCAATTAACAAATATGATTGCCTTTTCATTGCATAATTAATAATGTCATTATATATATATATATAGACGAGTATTTGTTGTTGCCCAATTCTCTCGAATCATAAATTTAGCAGACAGACATAAAATTTTACACAATTAATTCAGGCGAACTTGTTTAATAGCTTTTCGATTACCAAAAAAACAAAAAACACACATAAAAAGTATAGCGAATATTTTAGCACTTTATTAATGATGAATGAATAAGATTAAAATTGCATTAATTTCAACAAGAGCCTTAAAAAAAAAGGATATTACTATGTCCAGTAATCCGTTTATCGATTGACTATAGAAATTAGTTAAACAGAACAATTCCAATATGCTTGATAAGTCAGTCAGGAATTTCAAATCAGTTTCAATTGTTTGCAAATAGTTTAAATAGTCTCTTAATATTTGTTTATTATAAAAAAACCAAACAATTTGGAGTGGAAAACATTACAAAAACCCAGCATTTCCATTAGTTTTGACTTTATTTTAAACGTCTTGTAAGTTCTGCAAACATGTCGACTTTTGTGTACATTTGCATTTGCATTTTGACAGGCAAAAGAAGTGTATGAAATAAGTATAATTTAAAAAAAAAAAAAAAGCATTTGTAAACGTGTTGCAAGTGAATTGCAACTGGCAAGACCAACCAAACCAGAAACAAAAGTTAAGTAAAATGCAGCAACTTGTGTTTCCCATATGAACAGTTTGTTCCCCGTCGTTTCGGTTTCCATGGCAGATTCTTCTCCTCAAACCATCATACATAGTTCATGTGGAAACTTGTGCGGTTGGAAAACCGCAAAAATATGTCATAATATTTGCTTTTTGCCCATTGCTGCTCTGCTCTTTCCTCTGCTCGCCGAGAATTTACCCATTTGCATTCGCATTCAAATATTATTATTATTTTCTTTGGCCGCTCCTTTTGGCTCCATTTCGTTTCGTTTCGTTCGAGTCACGTGTTTAACATAAAATTTAAATAAAAATCACATACAATATGTAAACAGTTAGATATACTTCCTGTGGTTGCCTCCAGGACTTGTGTGACAAGGCCAGAAATCCGTACCAAAGTCTGAGCCTTTCAGCGACTGCTCATTCCGTTTCTATTCCTGCGTTTGGGCCGCTTTTGTAATTTCCGTCTGTTAACACAATTTGCAAATTTGACTAGTCTCCCTTCTCCACCAAACCACCAGACAGTACTCATCCTCCCATCTTTGTGCTTGGCCAGGCCATTCCATTAACATTTTGAGTGCTGCCGCCCCCCCAAAAAAAAAACTAAATCAGGCAAATCTTCTTAGATAAACTATAACATATACAAATTCTATGCAAATTTATGAAATAAAGTTTGGGAGAGGGATCTTATTGGAATCGTTCGGCCAGATTCATTTGACGCACAATGGTTATAATGCTGAAAGCAAATTTGGCCACCTGCACAAGAAAAAGAGGAGAAAAGCCAAACAGATTGTCAGTGTCGAGTGAAAGTCCTGCGAATTCAGATTACTTACACTGATGTTGCTGTTCATTGAGATGGGGAATATGCCGCCGGCTATGAATATGATTGGCTGCTGGACATGGTGCATAAAGTGGACCAGGGTGGCCTTGTAGCGGGGCTCGGCGTCGACCCAGTTCGATTGGAATATGGTATTGGCTAGATCCTCGCCGTCGTCGATTAGCAGATTGCATGTATAGCAGAAGGGAAATGTCTGCAGCAGAATGGTGATAACAAACAGGAACGAGGCCACGCCCTTCCAGAAATTTGAGAAGAAGAAGACATTGATCAAAGTTAAACCCAGAACGGAGCCAATTAGCATGAATTGTACGAATATTGTGCGGGATATCATAGGTCGAATTATGTCGCAGCATCTGCAAGATCAAGAATCAAAGTAACTGAAGCCTTCTTCTGCTCCACATTCCACAACTTACCTAAGTATCATCTTGTGATCCATGACACAATTGACCAACTCCTGATAATTCTCAGCTTCAGTTTTTGTTGGGTCCATGCGTAAATTCCTTACATGATCCTTGAGCACATCCACATGTGCTCTAAAGATAATGGTGAACATCAAGGGATACGTATCGGCGAGTTGATCCTGGAGCACAGCAAAGGACATGGTAATATACTCGAATATCGCCTGTATCCACAGACTGCCCAGGCCATCGCGCCAGTCCACAAAGGGATTGTAAACCGACCACGGTGGACGGCCACTCAGGGCATAGGACAAGAATGTTGATCCCGCATAGCCGCAGTAGATGAAACTGTACACGAGAAAGGCGTAATTGCATCGAGCCACCATGTCATGGATTTTCCGACGATCGCTATCGTTCTGCAGACGCTGATCCAGAGTATCCAGCAGCTGTTCTGTCTTTCGCAGACGCCACAGGAATATATAGGTAATGGTTGACTTGACCGATGCTCCGTACACATTGATGGCCACCTGCAGGGAGGTGAGAAACTCGCCGGGAGTGAAATTCTTAAACTCCCTGGCATAGCTTATGATGAAGCCAACGGGCAGATAAAAGACTCCGAAGGCAAATGGCACACATGTCCAAAATAGATAGATATAACGCGTCAATCCCTCCTTGGGTGGTATCCAGCCAATTAGCTTCATGGCCCGATACAGATAAATGTTCGCCTCACGGGACTGCACACGCTGTGTGAGCGGTGCGGGATTGATTAACTTGAATACGACCATTGCAGCAGAAGTGGCCAGTCCCGGGTTCCAACTGGCACCTTATATACCCATTGTCACCTTTGTTCGAGCCTTGCTAATTGCACACCTGCTCAATTCACGACCAGCCCCTTCGATTCCAATTCCAAATTCGATTCCGATTCCATGCGTGGTCTGTAATTAGGCCTCAAACGAGCCACAAGGTGTTAAGTGTGTGTGTGTGTGTGTGTTGACAGGGTGTTATCTATTATTCAAGCTCGAGTACCACGACAAACCATCAATTAGCAACTGGGCTAGCATATTTAATGTCACCTAAAAGACTTTAATTGAATGGGCAAAACTTTTGCCCAGACAAAGCCACCAACAGAAATCATAAATTTTATAAACAAAAGTAAAATTTATATTATTAAACACCTTTTTCAGCATGAAAAAAATTAAAATGAGTAATTTTTATATATTTTCAACATGTGCGAAATTTAAAAAGACAAGACAACGGTAAATTTTTAATTGGATAACCGATCAAGGCGACGCCTGGTGCCAATTGAATAAGAAAAATGAAGATGCAGCAGCGCTGCAGCGAGCAGTCTACGTCGACGTTGTTACCCGCACTCACCCACACACTTCCCTCTGTTGCTCGCCTATCTATTTCAAGAAGCAGCGAGCAGTCTACGTCGGCGCTCTCGCTCTTACTCAGCTCTCTCTGCTCTGTGCTTCTCTGGCTTAAGAAGCACAACTGCAGCGAGCACATGCATCGCTTACCCCAATCCCTTCCCTCGCTTGATACCACTCAGCTTCGGTTTCAAGAAGAAGCACAGCAGAAGCAGCTACGCAGCGCTCTCTCATTACTCACTCCCTCGCTTACACTCACTAAGCGGTGGTTGTTCTTGTTTAAACGCGGCTGCTAATATACGCTCAGAGCAACAGAACGTGAGTAAGAATCTCCGTTAGGCAGACACTTTCGCGCTCTCCCACTCTCCCGCTCTTGCCTAATCGGCAGTGGGATGAAAATTCTTTCACAAAAATCCATTCCGAATAGTTCCGCCTTTGCAGACGCTTGCACAATTCTTTAAGTTATTATAAATAATCGCCATGAACCAAGTTCATTTGACCAATTGACTAAGAAAAAAAAAATCCAAAGAACCTAAAGTTAAGCAATACAATAAAAAAAACATTTTTAGTCCTAAATAAACTATGAGAATATCCAACAAACAAAAAAAAAGCTAACACAAAAAAGCGTAAGTGATATATTTGAAATCAAATTTCATTGTTCATTATGTTTGACATGTCAAACAAGATGTCTTTGAAACACTAGAAATCTATTTGATGAGTGTCCAATGATTGATTTGGGTCACTATCTATACTCAACGCGAAATTTTTCCGCCAGATTCATTCGCTTGACAATGGTTATAATGCTAAAGGCAAATTTGGCCACTGCAATGTTACTCTGCATCGATATGGGAAAGATGGAACCGGCCACAAATTTAATGGGCTGCTGCACTCTGTGCAGAAAGTAGACAATGGCCGATTTATACCGCCGATCCGCACCCAACCAATTGGAGTGAAAGATGGCATCGGTGAGAGCTTGGCAATCGTCGTTCAAGAGCTCGCAGTTCATGCAACAGGGGAAAGTTTCCAGCAGAAATGCAAATATACAAGATAAATTTGCCACAGTTGTCCAGATGGAAGGTGAAAAGAAGAATATATTAATTATAGTCACACCGAGCACCACACCAATTAGCATAAACTGTGTGAATATGGTGGCCGAGATCATGGGACGCATTAGTTCGCAGCATCTGCAAGAGATTGGATTATTAAAGGAAAATAACTTTGAATGTTCTCAAAACCCACTCCAATATGATCTTATGATCCTTTATACAAGTTACCAACTGTTCGTAGTGCTGCTCGTTGCTCATTTCTCGATCTCCCCGCAAGTTCTCAATGCGATCCTTTAAAATGGCCAAATGACCACGAAACAGAAAGGTAAACACTATGGGAAACGTGTCCGATTGTTGCTCCTGTATGACCAAAATGCACATGATAAAATATTCCATTAATGATGCCAGCCACAAATGACCAACGCTCTGCCTCCAGTCCACGAGTGGATTGAACAATTGCCAGGGCGGTGATCCAGCGAAAGCAGACGACAGCAGAGTCGAAGTGGTGAAAGCAATATACATTGTGGCATAGAATAACACGGTCCGATTGCCCCAGGCAACCGTATTATGCAATTTCTCCCGCTGAGTCGGGGTCACACAGTGCTCGTCCAGCTGGGCAATCAGCTCGTTCATCTTCCTCAATCGCCAAATCTGGGAAAACGTGACACAGGCCTTCACCGTGTTTCCAAATGCATTTAAATCCACTTGCAGCGAGGTGAGAAACTCGTTCGGCGTGAATTTGTCAAAGTGAATGATATAGGTTGCGATTAGTCCAAAGGGCAAATAGAAGAGAGCCCAGAAAATCGTGTTGGCAGTCCAGAATAAGTACAGCCAACGATGTGGTCCCTTTTCAGGTGGCAACCAGCCCACAATGGTCATGGAGCGATAGAAGTAGACACAAGCATCTGTTGACTTTACCTTCTCAGTTAATGGAGCCGGTTTGAGGCGTTTAAAGAGAGGCGGCCACTTCATTCTGTTTTCGCTGCTGTTGTAAAATGAAATTTTTCCCAAGCAAAAGTCCTTATGCAAGGGCAAACAAATCGAATCCTTGATTTCTTTTTAATGTCCATCCATTGTTGGTTTATTCATGCAATGCCAATTCTATTGCGCCTTTGTTGTTTCCACTTATAGATGCCGGACTCGAATGGTCAATGAAGAGTTCCAAGGTCAACACGCACTGCAAGAATTTTTAATGATTAATTAAACGAACCATTCACCAGCTTAAAACGCAAATATAATAAAATTTCCCCTCTGTTTCTATGCAAATCTCTCTCAAGAACGAGACTTTATAGTGAATATTTTGAATATGATAATACGCATCGCATTCGATCGGAGCACTTTTCATATGAGCGATAGGTCAAAAAGGAGAATCAATTAAGAAATTCTTTTTTGTTTCTTAAGTTTTTTAAGCCGTACTTGCCGGACTATTATATCATATTAAAGCAGTTAAAAATAGTTCTTATAAGAACACCTTGTTGTTTTTTCGAGTATCTTAAGTTATTTATCATATTCCAGAGTTATATAACTCCCTTTTTTAAACACTCCACAAAGTAGATGCATATAAAGCTTGCCAACAAAGAAATTAAACTAGTCAATTGTGTTTAATATTTGTTTTTAATATTTAGAAAGTTTCACATCAGCGTGAATTAAACTTCATTGAGTTTATCATAGATTTAAGTACTTAAAGATCACGTTCATGCTGATCGCGAAACTTTTCACCCAAATTCATTTGATTGACAATGGTTATAATGCTAAAGGCAAATTTGGCCACTGCAATGTTACTCTGCATGGATATGGGAAAAATGGCCCCGGCCACAAATTGAAGTGGCTGCTGCACTCTGTGGAGAAAATAGACTATGGCCGACTTATATCGCCGATCTGCATCCACCCAATTGGAGTGAAATATGGCATCCGAAAGGGCTTGGCAATCGTCGATCAAGAGCTCGCAGTTCATACAAAACGGAAATGTTTCCAGCAGCAGAGCAAGTACAAATGATATATTTGCAATGGCCGTCCAAATGGAGGATGAAAAGAAGAATATATTGATTATGGCCAGACCAAGGACCATGCCAATTAGCATAAACTGTGTGAATATGGTGGCCGAGATCATGGGGCGCATTATGTCGCAGCATCTGCAAGAGATTGGTTTATTAATACAAAATACACTTTGAATGTTCTCAAAACCCACTCCAATATGATCTTGTGATCCTTAATACAGGTTACCAACTGCTCGTAGTGCTGCTCATTGCTCATTTCTCGATCTCCCCGCAAGTTCTCAATGCGATCCTTTAAAATGGCCAAATGACCACGAAACAGAAAGGTGAACACTATGGGAAAGGTGTCCGATTGTTGCTCCTGTATCACTACAATGCACATAAAGAAATATTCCATGAATGAAGCTAGCCACAAATTGCCTACGCCGTTCCTCCAGTTCACGAGAGGATTGAACAATTGCCAGGGCGGTGATCCGGCAAAAGCAGACGACAGCAGAGTCGAAGTGGTAAAGGCAATGTACATTGTGGCATAGAATAACACGGTCCGATTGCCCCAGGCAACCGTATTATGCAATTTCTCCCGCTGAGTAGGGGTCACACAGTGCTCGTCCAACTGGGCAATCAGTTCGTTCATCTTCCTCAATCGCCAAATCTGGGAAAACGTGACACAGGCCTTCACCGTGTTTCCAAATGCATTCAAATCCACTTGCAGCGAGGTGAGAAACTCGTTCGGCGTGAATTTGTCAAAGTGAACAAAATAGGTGGCAAATAGTCCGCAAGGAATATAGAACATGCCCCACAAAATGGTATTGGCAGTCCAGAATAGGTACAGCCAACGGCGAAATCCTTTTTCAGGTGGCAGCCAACCCACAATGGTCATGGAGCGATAGAAGTAGACACAAGCATCTATCGACTTCACTTCCTCGGTTAATGGAGCCGGTTTGAGGCGTTTAAAGAGAGGCAACTTCATTCTGATTCTGCTGCGTTTGTTAGTTACTTGGCAAATGAAATAAAATCAATTCAATGAAATGGTCTTATATAACGGCGAACTAGTCGAATCCTTGATTTCTTTTTAATGTCCATCCATTATTGGTTTATTCATGCAATTGCAATCCGAATGGGCCTTTTGAAGTTTTGCACTTATAAAGACATTAGCCCGACTCGAATGGCCAACGCAGAATTCGAAGGTCAAAAAGCACTGCAAGAAAATGAAATGATGGATTCAACAAACAATGCAGGACAGTGGGCTATAAATGCATGTTGGGTCATACTATCGATTCTTTACACACAATTTCATAGTAGGCCCAGTGTGCAAAGGTAGAAGTAAGATCAAGCACCGTTATAATTTCTCTCTCTCTCTGTGATTTTAATAATGCCATCTCGCTCTGCCTCTCAGGCGTAGATAGGAAGATGCTCTCTCACAAAACTCTCTGAATAAATTTGTAACTAGGCCTGTGGGGAGAGGCAAGTTTGCTCTAAATCAACCCTTAAAGTGAGCAAATCAAAAAAAAAAAAAAAATACATCAAAGGCCACTTCGGAGACACTTTAAAATATCGTTTTGAAATTTATTCTTATAAAATTAAGACTGTTTTTTTTTTTCTATGTGTGCTTAACCAACTTTTCACATGGGTTAAGGCGAATTTTACGATCACGACCCAATTTCGCTGATTATTATTATTGTCCAAACACTTTTGAGTTTCCATGTGTTAGCTACAGATAAAATCAAATATTAAAATTCTATTTTTTTGGCAAGCAAATTCTGTTGAATTTAACACATTTTTAGGCTCCACTTTCTTTGTCTGCTTAAAACATTTTTCAAAAGCATTCTTAAGCTTTTAAACCCTTACCTTCTTCCAAAAACTGATATCATTGCTAGCTTTTTAGGATTTTTATAACACTTTAGCTTCGGAAATTTTCGGAAATTTTTATCAAGATCGTACTTCTTTCATATAAACAATCAGTCTAAAAAGTAATTTCTAATGATATTAACACCAAAATTTGGCACAGTTCTGACAAATTAAATTAAAATCGTATAACTATACAAATTTATGCGATTCTCTCTTACGCCTACTTTTGAGAATCTCAGAGGAAAGGACGCTTCTTTCTTCTCAAAGGAGCTCTCCTTTGCGATTTTTAAAAATTCAAGCAAATTAAAGCTTAAGTAAATATTTTTCCCATTTTGAGTCTTATTTTTTCACCCCAAATTTCTAGTTTAAATATAATTCTTAGGAATTGAGATAAAGCAGTTTCTTTTGATAGTTTCACAATCAAAGAAGCTATAGTTCTTCGATATCGACCACTACGAATTTGGACTATTTGTCTTCACTTTGAGCCACTTAGAAAAGTAGCTTATTATAAAGATTTAAAATCAATAACAAATTCTTTCGGTGTAGACCATTATTCTTCTCCTATTGCATATTAGATCCTGCCCAAATGTGTGCAGCCCTTTGACAAGGAATATCGATTTCTTGGGTTCTTTAATTACAACTTGCATAATGCATAAACCTATTGAAAAGCTTCGCTTACCACTATCACCCACTTGTACCCAATTCCTGGGCACCTCCTTCTTCCCTCCTTCCCGCTCCTCCTCTTTTATCGCAATCCGCCAAACACTCATTCTCACACTCTTTTGTGCTTGCAGCCTTTCATCTTTACTCAAACCGCACCGAGGAACGTATTGAGGACGATACTTTGGCTGTGAAATATGAGGATGGCAGATGGTCGAAACCGTATTACGATTGCGGCGGTGGCAATATATGGATGCTAACCTATACGGTGCCATTCTTTGGCTATGAGAATGGCAGCTATCATTTCAAGTAAGTCTACATACATACAGACCAAAGGGGAAAAGAAAAAGAAAAAAACAAAATGCATCAATAATGCAACAGAAAGAAGAATCAAAAATTGCAATGCTAATGAAGAAGAGCTGAAGTTTCTATGCCCATTGTGTGGCAGGCAGATAGACCAAGTTAGTTAGTTGACCCCTGTGGTGAGGGCATCCATCCGGGGAGACTACCCCCGATATCCGTGCTGAGCTGTCAGCGTCAGCGACAACAGAAAAGAAGCTGGGAGAAAGAACGATGACAAAATATGAAAGGAAGTTGAAGGAGGAGCTGAAGCAGGAGCTGGAGCAGTAGCAGTAGCAGGAACAGGAAGAGAAGCACGAGTAGCAGCATTTGGTTGCAACTTTTTTGGCTTTTGTCTGCGAGCAGTAATTGAATAGCCAAATGGCTTGCTCTTACTTAAGGAGAGCTCTTAGCCTGGCACGTGCAGCAGAAACTTCTTCCATTTTGCTCTCCCTCTCTCTCTCTCTCTCTATCGTTCTGTGTCTCTGTTTGTGTCTCCACTTTCTCCTCAGAAGTGATAGCAAATTTTACTCACGCATTGGCAAATGGAATACGTTAAAACATAGAGAACATAAACATTCTTATGAAACTTTATGGCATGCCTTCCGCTTTCTGTTCTCGACTTTTGTTCGATTTCTTTTATTTTTAAGTAATTTTCCATTTTTGTTCCCTTTTTTTTGTATATGTAGTTCTTCTTCTTCTTGGTTTCTTTTTTTTTTCATCTGTTTTACCAAAACTTTTTCAATTGAATGCTGAGGCAAGAAGGCAGCCAGCCAAAGAATAGAAAAAAAATTGTTGGCAAAGAAAACGTAAAAAGGAAGAGCAGAAGCCGAAGCCGAGCAAAACAAGTTACATAGTTAGTTTGATGAAAATTTCATTGATGTTAAGTCTGTCCATCTGTCAGTTCGTCCGTCCGTCCATTCGTGGGCTATTCTATGGCGTGGCGCGTGGCCAAATCAATAAATTTGAAAATACTACGCGATTTGAAGAGGACCAAAGACCTGAGAGAGAGATTGCGAGATTGGATGATTGTGGCGGGGGTGTAGAGTTAGCAGAGGGGTAGTAAGTGCACTTTGGGCATATTTAATTAATTCACTAGGGGAGGGCCATTTCATTAAATTTGTTAAATCAGCTGTGCGTGTCCGGCAAGCGTCTATTAGAAATATTTTCACTTATAAGGCCAAAAACAAGTGAAAGGCGTAGGAGTAGATGTGGGCCGAGAGTTAAGCCGCTTAACAAGCACCGAACAACAACTTGAACACAATTACAATTAGACAGAGAGAGAGAGAGAGAGAGAGAGAGAGCGAATCTCTGACTCTGATTCTGACTTTGGTCCTTGAGCTTTCAGAACTAACCAAGAGTGATGATGAGTGGCTCAAATGTTGTTAATTTCGTTGTTGTTGTTGTTGTTGTTGCTGCTGCTGCATCCTGTAGTCCCATCAGCATAATGACAGTTGCTACGAGAAGAATAAAAGCCTTTTGGATATTTATGACTAAAACCTGGCAAATAGCCAAATGAAAGGATTGTTCTCAGTTGTGCTGAGAATGGCCAGACAATTAGTCAGTTGTTCCACTCTACTTACTTCATGCATAATTTGTAATTATCACTTGGCAACCAAAGAATAAGAGACACACACAGTCAGTCATCCCCGTCAAGTGTCTCACTGACAAGTGGTCCTGTTTGCAATTACTATAGCATACCTAAGCGGGCTAACAATGTGACATAGAAGAAAATGAAATAAATATTGAATTTCTTCTCTATCAATTTTCGCCAACTGAAATCTCTTGGCAATTGCATTCCACTTCTCATATTCCTACCGCTTGCTCAAATTCCATTTCACTCAAATGGCTATTTATTCAATATAAATATTTCCTTGCCCTCAACCATATACTTCTCATATTGGCTTGTTGTCTGCTCCTCCTCTCCATCCAGTGGCGGCCTGTAGCAATAGCATGGATAAACCATTCGCATATCCTCCGAGTTAGGTCCTGGCCCAGTTGGCGTTGTTGTTGTTGTGGTGGTGAAACGTATTCGTTGCGGCCCTGCAATGGGTTTTCAAATCTTTCACACTTCTCACACCCACAATCCAACCACCCAACCCACCCACCCACTTGGTCACCAAACTCACAGCGTATCTGATAGTATTGTCTCTGCCACCAGCTCAGGGGCTTTGGCTGTGGCCCAACCACTTGACTTGAGCCAGGCAACAGAATTGCCGTCAGCAGAAACTGTGTCGCTATGGCCAACGTGAATAACATTATATGATACTGATTTACAAGTTTCGCCTTACAAAATTACCGCAAACCGAAAAAAACAAGAAGAAAAGCGTTTAAAATTTAATTAGCCATGCCATCAAGAAGCCAGGGTCGGGCTCGGTTGAAATGTGCTTTATTGTTACCAGGTGGTCGTCGTTGTTGTTGGTGTTGGTCTTGCGTCGACAGATAAAATTTCAAAATTTAATTAAAGCAATCAATTATCAACCTTCCGCTACCCGCCACCCATCTAGGGGGACACATACACACACACACACACCCACATGCCTATTTAACGTTCAATGACTTTGCGCGCTCAATAAATTCCACGCTCAGCCAATGGGATGGAACTTTGACAGGCGGCGGAAAACCAACAACAACATGGACTAACTGCAATTAGTTGCAACATAAATTCGGATGAACCCTAATGGACGGATGCACTGTGGTTACCCATCAAAACCAACTGAAAATCAAATGAAATTTTATTCATTCAAGTTGGATTATTTTTTAGTTTAATATTTAGTAAAATAATCTCTCAAAATTTCAAAGTAGACAATCAACAAAGGAACTCTCTACTCTTGATAACATTTTTTTTTTTTTCAAGGACCTTTGCACATTTTTTTCCTTTTGGAATTCTAATTGTAAGATGCTACTAAAGGGAATTTTAATGCTTTTTAACTAAAGTTAATATTTGTTTATGCCCTTTGAAGAGTTTATGGTTTGTAGAGGTGAAGAACTATCGATAGTCCCAATAACATTAAAAAAGTTGGTTGCCCGATGCCAGAATAAAAAATAATACTTTTATATGACACTTGAATCTAATTGAATAATTGTTTTAATTGTTTTCTCAATAAATCTATTAGAAATATGTTAAAAGCTACAAAAATAAGAAATATTTTAAGGCTCTGGTCTGATATTAGAACAAGCTACGTTTTAAATGCCATTGAAACTATCGACTGTTTTTCTACTATCGATAATTTTCCACCTCTAGTGGTTTGGTCTGTCTGTTGCGAGAGAAACTAGACTTCCAGTTTTAAAGTTTTTTTAGCCAAACTTTGTACTTAAGTTGCTTATTATTGCATATAAAACATTTGTGAAAGCGGACTTGATTGGACCCATAGAACATGTTAACTTCTTTGATAAACTTATTGATTCAATATTGATTTCGATAATAAACTAAGCTGATCAAGTGGCCCTATGTTTTACCTTTAAGTTTTAGTTGTTTAAAATTTGACGCGCTGCGTTTTAACGCGATGTTAGTCTAATGAGGGCGTTGAATGAACTGAATTGAATGGAACTGAATTATATGTAGGAACTACGCATCTGTTGGCATTGAGTAATTTTATTTATTTATGCATGTTATCGAATGAATGAAAAGTTATGTGATTTTAGTTTTAGTTAGTTTAGTTTGAGTTGAGTTTTTGTTGCCTTCAGGTCAATGGTTTATAAGCGACTTTCAGTGGCTTTCCTTTAAACACTTGGACCACAGTCCACACTGTAAAATGCAACTAAAATTAATGTCTAAATGTTAAAAGTTCATTAGTTCAGTTGAGTTTGGCAGCATTTTTCGTTGCAAAGAGAGAGAGAGAGAAAGAGAGAAAGAGAGAGTGGGAGCTGCTGTTTCTAGTTTTCGTTCTCGTTCTCGTCAAAATGGAGCTCATTTGTTTCAGCAGCTTAGCAGTGGCACGTTGCCTGCTTCTTGCCCCCGACTCCTTCGACTAAATGAAAATAAAGTTGTGCAGCAAAAAAAGTTTGCGGCCGTTGATGCTGTTCCGGCTTCTCTGGCCCGTTTGTTGGTCTCTTGACTCTCCGGCTCTCCGGCTCCGGTTCGTGTTAATAATGTGCTGCTATCAGTTTCCCATTAGTTTGCGCTAGCTGTGGCCGCAAAATGAATTTGTTTACGTCATTATTGTTTGTCGTCGGAGAGCTCGGTGAATTGGTGAGCCAAGACAGAGAAGACACGGAAAAGTTGCTAATTGATTTAATTTATTATGCGGTTCATTTTTCTTAATTGCCCTAAAATATGCTTAAATGAAACCCAAAACCAAACGAAACGAAACGTAACGGAACAAAAGCCAAAACAAAGCCATTCAGCATTAAGTTACAAATAATTTTATTAAAAATTATTTGGCACTTGGCAGGAGCAGAACAAAATGCGCATTAGCAGCTGCTAAGCAAACAACAAATCACATTAAGCGCCTGCTGTGAAAGGACGTGGACAAGGACCACGAAACGCCAACGAACCGAGGCCCAGACCCAGACCCAAACCCAGACCAAGAAGCCAGAAGCGAGGAGCGAGTAACGAAATGTGCCCTCCTGCTGAGGCAATAATTTTATTTGATTTCATTTAAGTTTCGGTTAGCACCATTTCTCTCTCCTCTCTCCTCTCTCCACATGCAACAAATTTTCAATATTAAAAGAGGAGTGGCAAGTGATGGGGGGTCGGTAATCTCGGCATTGTATTTATTTGACTTATACTGCAATATTCCCAACCAACCGACATACTCAAAGCCCACACAGAGAGATACACACTTTATTTTCCCCTCTCCCCCCACCACCACCACCACCATCTCTTATGGTGGGCAAAGCATAATGAGGCAAACGGAAACGGAAATATCAAATATTGCAATAAGCATGCCTTTGTGCTAAAACCGGAGCGCTTGTTCGAAAAGCGGCAGCTTGTTAGCTTGTCGAGTTGCAACATCTGAATATCTGCATGATTATGAATATGCATGCCACAGACCCGGGCAGACCCACTAAAACCAGCCCAGACCAGACCAAGGACCAATCCCCAGTGTGTATTTGCATTACAAGCTATATTTGGGCCAGCTTTGCCTCTGCCTCTGCCACATATCTTTCATGCAGTATCTTAAGGTCCTTCTCATGTTGCATTAAATTTCTAAAACCAACTTGCCACATTCACCATGTTCTACATGTTCATATGTGCATGTATGTATCTACCGTACCCAGGATGCTGGTACTCTCTGCCGTGCCGTTTCATCTGTCAATCATCGAGCTCCATTGTGGTGCTCTTTGTGTGCAGTCAATTGCATGTGCAGAGCTACAATGTCAGTGTCAATATCCTGTCATAAGGACAATTACATGGCGCAAAACACAACTAACTGTTATTCATTAAAAAATCATCATCAAGGTGAACACAACACGCGGAACTCGCACTTTTCACCCCTCTGTTACGTGCATTGTCCTAGTTGGGAAGGACAACATATGTCATCGAGCAGGGACATTGAATAGACGGAAGTCGAAACGCATTGAAAAATTTAAGTCCTTTGTGCTACAGTTCAATTATAGGAAGCAAAAAATATGAGCAGATTATGTGTAAAGTTATTTCAAGAAGCAGCATTGTTGATTATAGAAACGCCATTGCCAAAACTAGTTGAGAATTACAACTGAAATGAAGTGAAAAGAGATAGACAAAGCTTAGGGCGCATTGAGCCGGCTTATAGCCAAGGTTTAATACATTTGAAGAAGGTCAAAATTGTGACAGTTATTCTTCTTGAGCTAAAGTCCTTTTTCTCAAGCTCTAAAGGATCATTACAAACTTACAAACCATGCTAAGGACTATATTTAGTCAGTTTAAAGGTTTTCTCTAAGATATTTACATTTCATTCAGATATAAAAAGATAGTTCTTCGACTTTAATGTGGTTGGATGGTCCCTCTATTTTAGCCACATGATTGCAAACATTTGCTTGTACGCATTTTTGGCATCAATTTCGTGATGCCCCGTGAATGTATCTTTTGCGGTTTGGAGTGAGAAAGATAGTGGTAAGAAGGAGAGAGAGAGAGGGGATGAGAGGTGGTTAGTGGGTGAGTTGGGGAAAGGAAAACAATTCCATCGAGGTGCAAACTACAAAACTGATTATGTGCATTAACAGCTAGGCGAAGGCAGCGACCACCAACCATGTCGCAATACAGAAAACAGTTTGCTATAGGCAAATTGAGGCACACAAACACACACAAACACACACGCACACGCACACACAGGGCGTATACGTAATGCGACATTGGCAAAAACCAGATGAGTTGTTTACAAAATGGTTACAAGTTGTGAGTGCGTGACAGGGCAAGGCAAGGGAATGGATGGGGTAGAAGGAAAAGGTGATTACACTTTACACGTACAGCGATTGCTGATGTTGTTGTTGTTGTTTTTGTTGTTGTTGTTGTCGTTGTCAGTTGGTGGCTGTTGCCTGCCATAACCAAAATACGCTTACAACTAGTCAACTTTATGAACACGACAGAGAGAGAGAGAGAAAACAACAAGAATCCGACAACAACAACAACAAAAGCAAAGGACTTGGCAGCTGTATTAGCTGTCGCCATTTTTAAATAGCTCGTACGTGCATGTATCCCAATATAAGTGTGTGCTTGTTTGTGTGTGTGTGTGTGTGTGTGTGTGTGTGAGTGTGAGCTCCAAAAATGCATTTCAGCTATTCACGTAATGCGTGTTTGAACTCCCAGCACGTGCTCTTTACTCCTCTCACTTTACACAAAAAGGGTATAAAAAAGTTGTTTAAATAATAAAAAGGTTTTCCTATAGTCTGTGTCTCTCTCTCTTTTTCTCTCTTTCTATTCCTAAGAGTGGCTTGTATATATTTAGAACTGGCGAATAAGGTGCTTAAGTTTTTTATAGGACTATAACCTTAGTTGTCGTAAAAAAAAAACAACAAAAGTGTAAGCTAGATCTACTAAATGTCATCAGTCATAGTTCCTATTAAAAGTTTACTCAGACAAGAAAATGCCTTGAATTAGTTTGAAAGAGAGTTAAGTTAAATTTAAGAAAACATTTTAAACTCATGATTATACTCTACTTTCATTCAATATTCCCTTTTGCAACTCTGATTGATTCTTCTCTCACACATATGTGATATTTGTTTGAGGTGAAAAACTATCGATAGTCCAAACAATCGATAGTCCCAATAACATTAAAAAAGCTGGTTGCTCGATTCCCGAATAACAATATAATATTATTATTAGATGACAATTGGAAATCGAATAAGAAATTGTTTTAATTGTTTTCTCAATAATGTTAAAAGATACAAAAATAAGGAATATTTTAAGGCTTTTTGGTTTGATATTAAAACAAGCTACGTTTCAAATGCTATTGGGACTATCGACTGTTTCCTACTATCGATAGTTTTCCACCTCTAATAATTATAGTTTGATTTTAAAGAAACTAAAGTGCCAAGTAGTAGATGAAATAGCTCAAAAACTAAGTGACTAGTTTGTTTCGGAACAAACAAATTAATCTGTTATGTTCCTGGTCTTAGTCCTAAGGGCTGATCAGATCTTTAATCGAAAAAGCTTTCAGTCTCTGATTAATATTTATACTATTTATACCTTGCCTCTTTTTAGAGTATGACAAATCGAAAAAAAGTTTCCCCCAAGTTTAGCAGAAACCTCTTTGTTTAGTTAGTATATTGTATTAATTTGTATATATGTATGTATACAACAACTCGAACAGAGAATGACGCACAAGTCGTTCTGAGTAAAAGTAAAGCCATGTCTTTATTTAGTTAATTGACGAGTTCTTGGAAAGTCCTTCAATTCGTTATTGGCTAAAATACTATTGAAGTTTTGTGTTAAATCGAAGAGAAGTGAGTCAAATGCTCTCTTCTCTTAAAGTCAACTGAAAGTTAGCTGCCTAAAATTAACTCGAAACAGGGGAAAACAATCAATTTAATTAGAAAATTTGCAACTTATTTGAGGACAAAGGTAAACAGAAAGGCCAGAACAGAAAACCTAATTATGCTAATCAGCCTTAAGTTGAGACATTGAGTAAATTTAAAGTCACCAGCTTTCCACTAGCCCCTTCTCAGTCCCTGCCCCTTGCCCGAGCCAAACTAAGAGACACAATGTTATATATATATTTGGCCATTTGTAGGCTTAAATACTAAATCAAAGGCGTTTTGTCAAATAAATCAAGGATATGCCAGTGATATAGACCAACATTGTCACATCACTAGCCAAAGCCAGCCACACACACACACACACCCAAACACACACACACTGGCAAACTAATAAATCAATATGAGAGACACGCACACTATGAAGGGGAAGGGTAGGGGGGAGGAGGCTGGCCATTCAGAGTGACACAAAACTCATTCGGTCAGCTCAATAAGCTTATTTTCTAATATCCGTTTACAAATTATCTGCAAAAAAAAAAGAAAAGGAAAAAGAAAAAAGAAAAAGCAAACGAGACGAGAACGAAAGAAAAACTGTCAACAACAACAAAAGGAAATGCTAAAAGGAAAACGAGAAACCACAGCAAAATATAAATAAGAGAAAAAGGAGTTGGTGGGGGGGGGCTACAGGAAAAAAGGGAACCAGACACAAGATTCCAGGATTCACATCCCACATCACAGGACATAAAGGCGTTTGGGATCAACTGCTGGAGAATTAACATAATCATTACTATAATGTAATATGGTCATTGTGTTCTTGTTGTTGCCCCGCTGGGTCGCTGTGCATTTTCCAGCCTTTGTATCCTTTTCCTTCTTCTTCTTCTTTCTCTCCTTAAGCTTTCCCTCTTTTTTTTTTCTTTTCGCAATCAATAAGTTGTCAGAAACAATCAAATAAATACAAACTGATATGTCAATATTAACTGACAGGCGCATGAAAACGCCCAGACCAAGACCCAGACTCAGTCCCAGACCCAGACCCAAACCCAGACCGGATGTGGGCACACACACACACACGAGTTGAATTGAAATGAAATGAGAGAAAGTGTAAACGAAATTCAACTAAAGAAAAGAAGAAAAAATAATTTTGAAAAGAAATATTTTTAGATAGAGTTTCAAACGAATCTCATTCTGAATATCGGATGGTAATGGCAAGTTGGAATTGAATTAGGTCTATTATATATATATATATATATATGTAAATATATGTATGCCTGTAGGTGGAACTGCTTGACTTAAATTGATATTAGCATATTGGCCTTTTAGTTTGGTTTTTGTTTTTCCAAAAATAATGGCCAAGCTATCGGGACCTTTGTCCATTGACGTCAGTCAAAGAAAGATACACACACACACACGCACACACACACACACAGGCTAACCCGGCCACAGCTTCGGCGTGAAAATGTGGGCTTTGGATTATGCGTCGAATTGTACATGTGTTCCGGCTGCCTTTCCCGCTGACCCCCACTAAAAACGTTTCATTTCTGCTTCGGTATGCGTGTAATTGGTTGTGAATGGAGAGAGGGGAATGTCCAGGACAGGAGTGTGTCTCACTCACTCACTTACTCACCGAGGGGAATGAGCTTCGGCGGCTTAGTGCACCCTTTTTATGGCTTTGTGTCTTTGTAAAACGACAAGGGCCAGACCCAAGTCCAAGCCCAAACCCAGCGCTCAATTCACCCGGACAAGAAAATAATTTTCTGCGAAACCGGAACCATAATACGCTAGTTGTTGTAGTAGTTTCCGCTTGGCCTTTATCCCTTATCCCTTTTATTTTGTATTCTTTTTGCCGTTGCCATTTCCATTTCCATCTCGGACTATGCGCAATCAGAGTTGGAATTTATTGTTTGTTATCGTATGTAGCGAGAGGGGGGAGATATATACATACACTGGGAATGAGGGAATGTCCATAAATTTAAGCCCCCTTCACCCATTTCCCCGCCCCAACCAACCAACCAACCAATGAGCGAACTCTGTCGCCGGTAGGCTTCAAATTTTTTTTTATTGAATTCCAGTTTATAAATGGGCGCCATTTTGGCTTAAGTGCCGCCCAGTTGATTGTTAAACTGACAAATTAATAACATAAATTTTTAACGCCTTTTTTGCTGACTCCATACGCATCTCTCATTCTCGCTCTCTCTCTCTCTCTCTCTCTCTCTCTCTCTTTTTCATAGGGGCACATCTGGCATTGATATCGACTTGCGGCGCGTGGACATCGACCAGTGCCCCCAGCGTCATACGCCAGGCACAAAGCGACCGCTGAACATCTTCGCCGGAACCGACAAGTGCAAGCAGCGTACCACAATGGTGAGTGTCAGTCAGTCCTCCTCCACCTCCACCACCACTTGGAATACTCCCAAGTCAGCATCAGCAGCACTTAATGCCTGAATCCTCCTTTGCTCGTTCCCTTCCTTTCAGTGCGAGGCCATTATGGGTTTGGGTTTTCGCCGCGGCTCCTACAAATGCCTCTGCCGCAAGGGCTTCTACTTTCCCGATGTGATATCGCAGCACAAATTCTTTAATGGCAGCCTCCTGGAGGAGGAGTACGAGAAGCTTATGCTGGTAAGTGCTGACCCAAGACAGACGAATTCTTTGAGAATGCTTTAAATTTTAAACAAAAGTATTTCTATTGAAAATACTTTAAGTATTTGTTAAAAAACGATCTTAGAGTGAACTTCAATGAATGTAGGACAAGCATTCGTCCTTGAAAGTAACAATTCGCCAATTTGCATTAAGTGTGCCAGAAAAGTTCATGGGCCACTTTAAAAAATGGTTTCTCTCTATGGCTGACCAGTTTAAAATGTAACGATCAATAAAGCTGAGCAGCTGTTTGCTAACATAAGCACTTAACAGAGCACAATTAACAGCATGTGCTGAGGAGGGCTAAGCAACTAAGATGCAACGATGTGGCAACTCTAATAACAGAAAACCGACAAAAAGTAACAGCAAAAAGTACAAAAAATTTAATAATTTCAGTTTGGCCAATCTAAAGTCATAAAGAAGAGAACCAATTTATGTTTTATTGTTTCTTTTTAATTTATAATTGAACCATAAATAATATAGAAGCTGCAATAGTCATCCAATAGTTGGAACTGTTGCTAAAAAAAAACATAATTAAACCATAAAAAATGAAAAATGATTTATTACCCATGGCAGGGTAAAAACTCAACGTATAATAGCAACAGCGAGTACGAGTGCCTGCCCTGTGCCGAGGGCTGTGACTCCTGTGAGGATGCCTCTCCGTGTATAGCTGCCCTTAATTGGCCAATGCGCACCAGCATTTTGGCATTGGCCTGCATTGTCATCGGCCTGTTGCCGCCTGCTGCCTGGTTCACCTTTCGCTATCAGCAAGTCAAGGTAAGTACGATCAATTTTCACTTTCAATTTCGTTTTTGCGTTTCTATAGAGTATATAGTATGTATAAATATTCTAAGAATAGCTGACAAATTCCCCGCTCTGATCCAGTTCAGTTGAGCGTGAGAGAGAGTGGGAGAGAGGGAGAGGGAGAGATAGAGTCTGGTCTTTGAGCAGGTCGGGGTCAGTAAGCTGCTGTCATTGAGCCGCTAAGCGGCTTAGCATTGTTAGTTTCAAGTTAATTTTCTACGTGCGGCATTCGTTCACATTCTGATGACACTGGGGGTGGGGGGGCGGACACGACAGGGGCATGGACACGGACACGGACACGGACATCGGATACGAACAACGGAGATTGTCGCGTATAAACGGAAGTGCAAACATTCACACAAACTTTAACCGACTTCCGGCCAATGCAGTCTCTCTCTCTCTCTCTTCTTCTCTGTGTGTGTGTGTGTGTGTGTGTGTGTGTGTGCTGGCACTCATTAAGCTTAACTGAGCCAGAGTCGCAGAGTCAATCTCTCTGGCGTATAGTTTTAAACCATTTTGAACTTTGTCGTCGAGTCCGCCTTAGCCTTCTAAATACATACATTATATATATATATCTAAGTGTGTGTGTGTGTGTGTGTGTGTGTGTGTTGTGGAGTTACCCTGAATTATTTCATTCCCTTGTCGTTCTCTGACATTTGTTTTTTTTTTTTTTTATCCTCTCCAGCACTTTCCTTCGCATCGCACTCCCAGCCAACTAAACTGTTTTCATTCCTAATGCGATTCTGTCGCATTTGTGTCTACATCGAATGTCATCCAGTTTCCTTTTCCCCCCCTTTTGTGAGTGTTAGTGTTGGTGTGTGTGTGTGTGTGTGCCCTCCAAACTAATTAAATGGCGTTAAACATGCTGCCTGACATCGCTTGCCAAGTGTGACTGCATTTTAAACTTCTTTTTCTGGTTGCCTGCTCCTGGCTGCTGCTCTCCTGGCCCAGCTCCTGTGAAATTGTGTGAATGAAGAAATTTCAATTTGAATTTCATTTCAAGTTAAAGAAAACTTTTTGAAGAAATTCGCATATATAAACTTTAACTTACCTACATGCTAAAGTTTTTTCTCTTTTTTTAGACTCAATGTGTGTTCTCTCTCTCTTACTCTCTCTCTAATTCTCTATCTCTTCGCAGGTTGTTCGAGCAGCAAGTCCAGCACTTCTACGGGTCATTGCTTTGGGTGCATTCTTTATTTACTGTACGGTAAGTACAAAGCTATCAATAAGAAGAAAATTGTATTAAATATCACTCATACGACATGTTGTGCATGTGAATTTAGAAATTGATAATGAAAAGTCCTTTCAATTGATTACCTGAGACTAAACACAAATATATCCCGCTGGGTAAATCAAACTTCTTTGAATTTTTCTTTAATTGCTGCATTAAATAGAAATTATAACATCCACAAAATGCTAATACAAATATCATTAAAACGTCTTGAACAATTTAAGCATCAATTTGTTTGAATATTTAAGTATTTTCAATTGAGAATTTTTATCACGTTGCCATAATTCGATGGCAACACGCAGCCTAAATACATAAAACGGAAATATTCTTTGCATATTATCGGTCTTAGTCGGGGCTTCTTTTTTTTCTTTATGAAAATTTCCATATTCACACACACACACACACAGACAAGAAAGAATCTCTGCCTTTCAAACACGCATCAATGGCAATGACATTTGCCGTTTGCCGTTTGCCGTTTGCCAATTCCAATCAATTTCTACACAATTTAATTTGATTGATTTATGACTCGTGACGAAAACTAATGGGATACTGGCCAAAATAAACAACTTTAAACGAGAGTTCATTGGACATACAATATAGAAGATTTATTCCACTTGTTAGTGTGTGTGTGTGTGTGTGTGTGTGGAGTAACTCAAGCTCCACTTGATAAAACAGAATTGGTTGGTTTTTGGATAGTCGATGAAGTCAGACCAACAACATTTTTTTGCCATTTTTGGTCATTTTGTGTCCATTCAGTGTGCTGCTTTATGATTTTTTAATGGCAACTGAGATAAAGTTGATTCCCGCTTGGATGTACTTGATTTATGAGATGAATAAACAACAGACTAAGTGAAATATTTATGCCAAGAATTCTTCACAAAACGATCGATTGCTTGTTGTTGATTCTTCTTCTTTTTTTTCAGAATATTGTTATGTATCCGAATCCAAATCTTTATACCTGTACAGCACGCATTTGGTTACGTGAGATTGGCTTCTCGCTAACCTATGGGGCTCTAATGCTCAAGACCTGGCGGTAAGCTGCTTTTACATTCTCTCTCTCTCATTCTCTCTCTCTCATTCTCTCTGTCTAATCTCTCTATCTCTCACAGGATTTCGGTGATTTTTCGAGTTCGGTCGGCCAAGGCCGTTAAAATCACTGATGCGGCTCTGCTTAAGCGTCTGGGCATCATATGTGGAGCAATTGGCACTTGCCTGCTGGTACGCACTCTTGTTTCGCCGCCGGATGTTGTAGTTGGACGCACTGCCGATGACCTTAAAGCGTTTCTATGCAAAACAGACTGGTGGGACTATACATTCACATCAAGTAAGTGGAGAAGGAAGGAAGGAAGTACGGTACGGGTTTGGGGGGTGAGGGGGTGGACGAATGGGCTGTAAATAATTCAATAGACCAAGCATGAAGTCACAGTTGATTGATCTCAAAAGTCACTCAAAGGCCACACAAAAATCCAAACAAATAAAACATTGAAGCCATATTACCCATACGCACTGTGGTCAGAAAATGACAATAGAAAAGCGTACCAAATAAGGCACCATCTTAGCACAGCATGAAATTGCATTCCTTTTCTAACATGTTTAATTATTTTATTCCAAAAATTGTATTAATCTATTGCCTAAGCTTAAATAGCCAAACTCTACTTAACTCTGTAAAAATGATTTATTCTGCTTTCGCTTGACCACAATCTTGTTATTTATGCCACATTTTGTTTGTTTCTTTAAAGTCAATCCAAACTGCTTATTAAAATAAGATAATTGGCAATATTTCATATAATATAACATAATTTCCTTTTTGTAGAGGATTATGGCATAGCATTTTAATGACTTAGAGAAAGGATTAGATTTCTAGAAATGTGATGGGAAATCTTTTGGGAAAATTTTAAACTCAAGTCTAAGCTCTTTGTTTTAAGTTATGGCATTATGTTTGTGTGATCTCTCTCGCTCTCTCTCTCTCTCTCTCTCGCTGTCTCTCTCTGTGACTGGAAACATTTAAGAAGTTTGCAGGCCACCCAGCAGCAGGCGAATGGATTTGATTTGAGCCATGGCAGCTCGTCGTCTCATGTTTTGGTCTTGTCTTGTGTCTGTCTGTCTGTCACATTCATAAACGACAAAAGCCATGTGTGTGTGTGTGTGTGTGTGGAAGCACAAGAAAATCTGTTGTTGCTTTAGTAGCGTTGCTTAATTAAAAAACTTTACATATAACTGAAAAAAAAAACAAGTTGCCATAGCTAGGAATAGGGATTCAACTATATATATATATATATCTGTCTGTCTGTCTGTCTGTCTGTCGAAACAATTATCGTTGATTTGCTGACGCACTTTGACTGCAACCAGATGCCAAAATAACTTCATTTGGCCAGAGATCCGGCCCCAACTTCAGTCAAGTGAACTCTCGTCGAGAGAGAGAGAGAGTGAGAGAGAGAGAGAGAGGGGGAGTGGCAGTCATAGCGGGTATTACACATTTTTAATTGCACTTGCCATCAGATTTATTATGCTGGCAATTGGCTTCATGTGAGAGTCCATCCACCCACACCTGATGGACAAAATGATAATGGAAATGTAATTATAATAATGCTACTTGCCCCCAAGTTGGGCGCAGTGGGTGCAGGAGGGGGGGCATGGGGGGGTGCTAATTAAGGTTGAAAGCAAGAGCTTAAAAGCCATGCAAATGCACAAAACTTTCTCTCCATTTATCTCTTCCTCTCCCTCTCTGTCCATGTGCTTGCAGTGGAAGTATTGTTCCTGGCTTGGGGCGTTCGCCTTTGCATTATGGTACGCAAGGCTCCATCCGAATTCAACGAGAGTCGCTTCATCTCAATGGCCATCTACAATGAATTTCTGCTCACTTGCTTCCTAAATGTGTCCATGTAAGTGCCTTGCGTCCGCCTCTGCCTTTAAACTCATTCACTCATCATTCTCTTTTTTTTTTTGTTTTACACTTCACTCCAGGCTCTTTTTACAGTCGCCAGCCAATCCGGATCTGTTGTACATCATATTCTTTTGCCACACACAACTCACAGTGACTCTGCTATTGGCTCTCATCTTTGGCAGCAAGGTAAGCATACACAAGACAATCGCTAACTGCCACCCACTCCGACTCCCACTCCCACTCCTTCTCCTTCTTCTTCTTTATGCACAGGTCTACATTGTTTTACGTAGTGGCAAGTCGCATCAGGAGAATATTGGACTGGGAGCCAAGGCATCGGGGGCTAAATTCAATTTTCGGCCACAAGTGCGCACTTTTGCGAATCCCAGCTCGGTGACAACCTCAACAGCTCCAGTGGCGGGCACCACATCAGCAGGTAGGCCAATCATCATCAGAAGCATCAGAATTGTGTCGTTAGTCGTAATGGTCGTAGGGACTTTGACTTGGACGTGGACTTGGACGTGGACTCGGACATGCACATGTTCCTTTTGTGACAAATGATGTCCGTTGTGGAATGAAATTTATGCCTTATCCATAGACTCAACTGATTGAGTCTTCTCTTGGAAAATGAGCATAGCAAATGGCGTCACTTGTCGTTTATTGCCGGTGTTGTAGTCTAGACTCAACAACAACAACAACAACGACGACCCTTCCCGAACCCCGCCCACTCTTCCATCCTATGTCAACTTTAGTCGTTGATTTATGTATTTTCCTTAGCGAGCGAAAAAAAAAGAAGCTTTTACAATTTCCGTTGGGGTCTGCGGTTAACCCAAGCGTAGATATTCTCTCTAAACATGTGTGTGTGTGTGTGTGTGTGTGTGTGTGTATGCTGGTGCGTAGGTGGTATGTCTATATTTGTAAAGGAAGGAAAGGAAACCGTTACAAAGCGTAAACTTCCGCCTTGACGACGCCGACGCCGTCGCCATATTTGTTTATCACATCGCCTCACATTGAAACTATTTGAAAATTTACGAATACGCAAGATTCAAAACCATTAACATTAGATAGCTACTAAGGCAGTAATTCATCTTCTTCCCACACACACACACACACCCACACACACACACACCCACACACAGTGAGAGAGAGACAGAGGGAGATGCCTCTTCTTATCGGCAAGCTTTTTAATTTGCTTCTCTCATTTCCACTTCAGTTTATCACCGAACGCTCGGCAGCTTTATGTTTTAATGCTTTATGACCGACCCTCTATATATATATATACATAGGGACTTTCTATGGTTAGTAGGTGTTTCCTTTTTTTTTGCGAGCTTTTTTGTTTGCCTCTTCACGGTTTTTATTTAATTTTTTTTATTACTCATCGTATTTCTAGACGTCACGCATTTTTGTGGCTGCCGTAAATTGTGCGTTAAATTTACATCTACATACATTTTTTTTTTCCTTCCGTTCTTTCGTTTTTCATTTTTTTTTTTTTTGTGTGTGTTCTCTTCTATTCGCATTTTTAAGCGGCCTTCAATTTGCATATTTAAATTGAACAATCACAAAGCAACAGCAGCGGGAGCCCGACTTCTGCAGATTCCATTTGTGTGGCGAATTTTTAAATATTTTTCGCAAAATAGAAAACTCTGTTCATACACTCCGTCTCTCTCTCTCTCACTCATAATAAATTAAATTATGCCCAATGTGGACTTTTCTCCATTCTCCTTTCGCTTAATTTCCCAGCTATAAATCTAAAGTCAAGAGCAAATAAAAAAGATTTCAAATTCCAAATGTGAACTTGGCTAAATGACGAAACTTTTTATACCCTTTGAGTTTGTTTTTCAAATCGGAAATTATTAACATAAATATTAGAGACGGAAAACTATCGATAATCGAAATAGTCGATAGGCTCAATAGGTCATATAGCTAATCGATTTTTAATTGTCATGCTGAAGTAATATTTTTTATACCCTGTACCAAAGAGAGTAAAAGGTTATATTAAAGTCGCCACAATGTATGTAACAGGCAGAAGGTAGCGTTTCCGTCTCTATAAAGTATATATATTCTTGATCAGCAACAAGCGCCGAGTCGATATAGTTATGTCTATCTGCTCGTCCGTCCCTAGATTTACCAAAATTGGTATGCATACGTGTATAGTGTGTATAGTGCAGATCAAGTTTACTTTAAATTTTTGCCGCGCCCCCTTCTAATAATTAAAGTTTCGTTATGAAATTTGGTACCCATTTATTTCCCAATATTATGTATCGGCTTATTAAATTTCATAAAAATCGCATGAAAAATAGCCAAGTTATATAGACAAACTTTTTACAGGCAATGCCAAGGGGGCGTCAGCCTGGTGAGTGAGATGGCAAACGATTGGTATGTGTTTGAGAAAGAGATAAGGCTAGACATCAAACAAACATATATCAAAGTCGGTGGGGCCACTTGCTTTTTTTATTTATTGTAACATCAAAAACCAACTTTTTCTGTTTTTACTGTTGAAACTATCGATAGTTTTCCACCTCTCATAAATATATCGAAGCATAGGTATAGGTATAGGTATATAGGTATAAGATCTGCCAGTTCTTTTCATTTCTCCTGTTATGAATTGCTTAAGAATCTCTTCTTACTCTATTCTGCCGCGCATAAGCACCTTTTGTTGAGGGCGGATTGCACCGCTAGGAGCGCTAAAGTTCTCTAGTGCTTCTAAGAGGCAGCGAGATAAAATGTGTTTTACAATAAATGAATTCAGTGCTCAGAAGACTTCAGAAAATCTTTTTGTATCCCTAAAATCGATTAACTATATAAGCTTCTGGCATAAAGATGAGATTCAGAATCGAAATATGTCCTAGAACCGATCATCCGAGAACCAAAAAGATTCTCCCCCAAGGCCTCTTCTGAGCCACAAACTATTCATCATTCCCAAGAGAAAGAGTCTTTACTCTTCAGTTAGACCGCGTGTTTGTGTGTGTGTGTGTGTGTGTGTGTGTGTGTGTGTGTGTGTGTGTGTGTGTCTTATGGATGTTAGCAAGTATGTATATTTTCTTATTATTGAAAAGTCGCGGCGGCATTGAATGGACTTCACTTAAATCACACTGAGACAGGCTTTCACTTGAATTGAATGGCCATTTATCATGCGGGGCACATGTCCTGAATGGGAAAGAAAAACGCAAACTGAAAAACAACAACAACAACAACAACAAGAACAGAATAACAGTTATAAAAAGCAGCAGCAAATGTAACAAGAGCCAGCTAAAAGCCACAAAACGCCAGAGAGCCGCTTTCCCTTTTTTTTTTTTGTGCTTTCTTTCTTTCCATTTCCTTTTTGTATTTTGGGTCTTGTTTGGCATTACGCATTTACCATAAATAAAGTGGGACGGGGGGGAGGGAGACAGTCGGAGGATTGGGGGCAAATGTAGGGGCAACTTTTTTAGTGGAAAACTTTTGGGGCGTAGGACAGCGAGAAAAGTTTTGGCGGCGTGAAAACGCCTTGCTTTATGCAAGGTTTATTTTTTTTTCTCCCTGTTTTTTTGTTGAACGGTAATTGATAGGGCCTTCTTCTTTTTCTTCTTCTTCTTTGTGTGCTTGCAGAGAACAAATTGTCCGACCAGGAGGCACTGGAAGAGATCCGGCAGCTGAGCATGCAATTGCAGCGCATACAGGAGATGGCCCCACCCAAGGGAGTGGCCGTGATGACCATATCCAGTCTACTGGATGGACTTAAAACACCCGGCGGCATGATGGTGGTGGCCGCAGCAGCCACACATGCCTCCTCCCAGCAGCAGAGAGCTCTGCCCCTGTTGGCCCTCAATGCGGAGATGCAGAAATACAATCAACAGCAGCTGCAATTGCATCAGCACCAACACCAGAACAACAATGCCAATGGCCGGAACGTAGGAGGAGGAGGAGGAGGAGGAGGAGGAGGAACACGCACCAGCATACCAACCATGGTGCTAGAGACGCCTCCATCGTCCACTCCGCCATCGACAGCGTACGAGGAACGGGCCATGAATACCGAGCTAAGTGGCGATGACTTCCGTGAGCAATTGCTGCGCCGCACAGCCGATGGCCACATCATATGCAGCCGATGTCTGGATGCGTCCAAAGAGCACTATTACTGCTGTCCGCCGCGCAGCGCCTGCGAGCAATTGGGCTCACCCCAGCCGGAGGGCAGTCTCAGTTTTGCGAACATTAAGCTTGACTGCATGTGCTCCCAGTCGGAGGATCTGGACCAGACGCAACGCCGCCGTCCAGCCCTGCGCTCGGCGGCCACCAACACGCCACCGACCAGCTGCAAGCGCGGCCCCCGCAATCTCCTCGAGGCCGAGGTCAGCATTTCGTATCAAATTTGTGATAATTGTAGAAGTAAGTATAAGCTTAGTGGGCGTCGACGCAGTGGCGAGGAGATTACCCACCCGGCTGCCCCCAGTCTGCCCATCCAGACACGCAGCAGCGAGCTGCTTGATCGCAGTGCATCGGCCACAGCCGTCGGCCAAATGACAGCCCATTCCACGGACAATATAGCCTTTGTTACCGAGCACAAGCCGCAGCCCGTCCCAGCTCCCGTTCCCGTTCCCGCTCCCGCTCCCTCACTGGGCAATGTGTCGAATGCATCGAATAACTCCACTAGCCAAACGGATAAGACAAACGGAAGTGGTAGTGGCTCCACAAGGCCCAAGCGTCCAGATAAATTGGTGCTCGATCTTAACGATCGCTCGAAATATACCAAGGAGGTTTCTGTATAAAGCGAGAAGAAGGAGAGAGAAATAGGTTTAACCTCTCTGACTAATTCCAAACGATTTGTGTGTGCTTAGAATCGATCTATATATATATATATATTGAGATATATATTTGTATTAGTTCTGTATGTTATGCCAAGAGTTTAAAATATTACCAAAGACTTTATGAGATTATATATATATAAAATATTTAGAGTATATAACGATAATTAGCTTATAGATATTTGTTATTATTGCCCCCCTCCCAATTCATAACTAGACTAATCCTTTCTATATATATATCTATATATATATCCGTTGAGTCTAAAACGCCTGTTTTCAGTGAAAGAGAGTGAAAAGTTGTGAATAATCGAAAAGTATTTGCATTGCTAAGCAAAATCATTTGCAACTCAAATGAGCCCCTTTTAAATGTTGTGAATATTTTGCAAATACAACAGATACACACACACACACACAACCACACACAACCACACACACACACACACACACTGTTAGAGCAAACAAACAAACCGAAACCATTTTATTGAAAATCATGTGTTTTAGCTGAAAATTGAATTTATATTGTATATCTGTAAGTATGAATATATATGTATATATACATAAGTATATATATGTATATTTACATATACGTACACATATACTAATGCATATAGGCATTTAACATAATTGAAACTAAATTGCTTACTAATTGAAAACGGCACAAAATCATTTGAAGCAACAAAATGCATTTTGTGTGTAATTAATTAAGTCACATCATTTAAAGTGCCGCCGCCTCTTTCATTCCGCCAATATCTGTGTACTATATATACATATAAGAGCATACAAAATTTTTGTCAAAAAATAGCTAAAATGTAAAATAAACATATCTCTGCCAAAAAAACAAAAAAAAAGAAATTTAGTAATAATTTTGTGGTTTTTGGTTAATAAGCAATTAGCTGCAATAATTAAGTAAATGCAATCAAAAAAACAAAAAACTAAAAACTCAAAATTAACTAACAATTGCCCCCAAAAAAAAAAGAATTGTTTTGTTTGCCTATATAAATTTAGATATATAGATATAAATAAATGTAGTCAAATATATATTTGAGTGGTAAATACATTAAATGTATGAAAAATGTTAAAAAAAAAAATACAAAAACAAGAAAAATAAATTAAATAAAGAAAACAAGTCTAAGGCGTAAATGTCAAAAAAAAAAGGACGAGGTTAACATTTGGTTTCTCTCTCTGTCGCGGAGGGGTAAGGTGGCAAAGCGGTTACATTAAAATCTTAGACAAAAGGCCTAGAACGAATATTGGCAACAAATTTAATGACATTTTGCACTGGCTTATCAATATGTGTGAGTATTTATGTACATATATATGTTTATATATATATATATATCTGTATTTGGCAGATCTCTCATACTTACAAATTTTTTGTTTCTTGTTGTTGTTGGCGCCTTTTGGGCTTTTATGACTACGTTATGGTTTTTATCTTTATGGACATGCCTGTGTGTGACCCTTTTTTTGTGAGGGTGGTGGGGGAGGGGAGGCCATTTATGTTGCTGCCATTCCACAAATGTCTTTTCAACACACACACACACACTCACACTCACAGACAATGTAACTGTTTTGAAGGAGACGTTAATTTAAATGTTTTACGGCAGTTGCTGTTGATGATGTTGCGTCTACCGAATGTTCAGGCCTCATCGGATGTGCTGCTGCTGCTGTCGTTGTTTGTGTTTCAAATTAAAATTCTCCAGCCAAGCTGACAGTTTCTTTTGCATACCCTTTCGACACCAGCAGATGCGGGTATATCACATTCCACAGCAAGAAAGAAGTCGGAGGCAAGCTAAAAAGTCTGCGGCAATTTATTTTCCCGTCTTTTACTTTAACAAAAACTAATTTTCTTCCATAAAATATTCATTTAAGCTCTTTTGGATGAATTTAATGTCAACTTTTTCCTTTTTTCTATGTTCTAAATTTAAAACTTCTTAAAAAAAATTTGCTAAAAAATAATTGAAGCTATTTTAGAATACTTTTTTTAGATTTTAATTAATATCGATCAATTAAAATACTTAGTAAACATTTTTGGACAATATTTTCGTTTCTTTTTAATAATTTGGCTTCAAAATGTTTAAGAATCTTTTTAATACTTTTTATGTTACATTTTTCTTCTTTAACTTGCTCCATTTGACATTAAAATGAAGCCCTTAAATAATAATTTATATTTTTTTATATTAAACCTAAGCCCAAAAAAGTATGCTTTAAAATTTTAAATATTTCCTACCAGCTCAAACTGCAATCTAACGAACTTCGTTGACAAAAAACTTCCAATTAAATGATAATGCAGGATCTTTTTGCCGCTCACTCACTCTATAAAAAATCATTTATTGCCTGCTTTTAGGGGGTACTTCTTAGTCGCCTATTCCAAAATTGTCGTTTCTTTTGCTTTTTTTTTATAAGAATGTCAGACGGCAAAGGAAAAAGCAGGCGCAAAAGTGTTATCAACTGTATAAAGAACTGCCAGGATGTGTTTGGGTATCCTGCTGTGTGTTTTTCTGTGTGCGTGTATTGAATTTGAAACTAGACAGTAGAAGAAGCATTTGAAATTAATTTAAAGACACGTAAGTTTTTAAATTGTTTGAAAATTGAATTTCCAATCATTACACACCCACACACACACACAGACACTCACGCAGCCTATGGATTTATATACATACATACAACATCGATTTCTGTCCCCGTCTGACAATGGGAGTTATTTGCAAAAGTTTCTTCGTGCACGTGACACGAAGGCATGCGGCAGGCATTAATTAAACTTTTAGCCAGCAGCGGGAAGAGAGAGAGAGAGAGAGAGTGCCAACAGCAACGGCAAATTCAACGGAAACGGATTCCGAATCGTCAACGAAATCGGAATCAGAATTGGAATCGCAAACGGAATCTGTGCCCATTAAATTACATAAAATTGTCGCTTGGCAAGTGGCTTAAAAACGGCTTTTTTATATTTTGTATTGACTTTTAAACCTCCGCACCCACCGCCCACACCCATCTGCTTAATGACACAACCAGCAACAAGAGTTTCATTGTCGCCCCGTCGCCGCATTGTCCTGCTCTATTTTCTGGAATACTTTTTATTAAAATGCAATTCAAACAAACGGGTTCAACGCATTTCGACGGAAATTGAAATCGCATGTCTGACCACAAACAATTGCATACAAAAAACAAAAAAAAAAAAAAAGAGAAGTAAAACAAACAATACGATGAACGTTAAAATAACAAACAAAAAAAAATCCTCAACAAGAGGTAAAAAATATTTTGCGTTACGTAAACATTTATCCCCTGGGCACAGTGGGGCCAAAAAGGGGAAAAAGGCATTAACTCAAAGCGTTTTTTTAATGATCGCTCTGTAAAGATTGTTTAAGGTTTTATTCTAAAATATTCAAATCACGTTTAGAATATTTTTTATTGTTAATTTGGTCTGGCAACGCCGAATGGCCAGACTTTAGGCAACAGCTGATCAACGGTAAACGTCGCGACATGGCAAGCCTTTGACGTCGTGACGTGTCAAGTAAGAGGAGAAAGAAAATCCGAACGACATAACGACACAGTTAAAATTTTATTATTTTTACATAGTTTATTATTATTTTTGCACAAATTTCATTGAGACTAAGAACATTTTGGTAAAAGGCAAAAAGTCATTGCGAATGTCTTTTTCTAGACTCAGAAGAATTTGCGCGTGATATACAAAAAGAAAAGGCTAAGCCTCTGAGTGTTCAATGGGAAGTTTAACCTTTAAAAGAAAACGTTTAATTTTGTTTTGGCCATTAGAGCATGGAGTATTTCTCAAGGTATATTTACTCTCCAAGGATCCTTAAACCCATGTTTACTATGTACTTTCTTATAATAACCTATAGAATTCAAAGGAATGTCAATGTTCTCTGCCACTTTTTGTTAAGTTTTGTCCCCTTGTGCAATATAGATAAGTTCATCAATTGATTCGTGCTACGGGGCAAGTGGTCAAAACTATTAAAGCTCTCATGTAGAGACAGAGAGAAAAGCCAATTAAATACCTCAATTTGTGATGGCCAACGAACAATTTGAAATTTCATTATTTTAAAGTAGTAGTTAACCCCGTAGGCTATTATTTGGGCTACTCTACTCCATTGGCTTCTTCATGAGCTGCTGAGAACATTTAATTAAACGCCTGTTGCAGACACTCAACAGAGAAGGCAGTGTAACTCTGCGACGGGGTTGGGGAAAAGTCAAGCCAAACAAAACAAAAATAAAGAAACTTCATCTCGAATTGGGTCATAAATTTCAAAGCAAAGTGCTTCGACTCCCTTTCCCATTCGCTGCCAGACATCTTTCAGGTCGTTTTTGTTAAACAAAGGAAAATTACACTTAACAGTGGAAAACACACCACAGAGAAAAAAAAAAAACGTAGAAGAAGCAAAAGAAGAAAATATAATAATTTTTTGGTACAAATTGCTTTTCGGCTGGGCTCGGGCCAATTGTAAAACTGTATAATGGATAATGTGCCCTCATGTCGATTGTCGACTGGTGACTGGTGAATGCCGATTCCTGTTCTGGTCTCTGTTCTCTGGATTTCAAACATTTTTCATCACTTAATTATGGCAATAAATGCCAAAGGCAATTTCTTTTCGCCGCATCAAAATGGCATTAAATAAAAAAGCATGTTAACGACTTTCACCCAACAAAAACAGGCAACATCTTTTTTTTTGGCCATAGTTTAAATACTCTTTCGAATAGCTTGAGACCCTTTTTTGTAAAATAAGCTATTATATGGATCAAGAATCTATATATATGTATATCCTGGCGGTAGATGCTTAATTTGACTTCCGGCCAGCCTCCAATTTTTTTTTTTTTTGCAAGGGTATAAACAAAAAAAGTGAAAGCAAACACAAATTTATGTGCAAAACAATAAAGCAGCCTACTCAACACTTACACAACGGGGGGAGGGGGGGCGTTGGTGAGGGGTGCCGAAGCTTGGTGGGGAGAGGGTTGTGCTTCTTTAATGTAATGGAGTTACATGTTGTTGTTGGCAAGGACATTGCTGTTGACTCACGTGCTTTTTGGGCGTAGAGCCAATTAAAATTAAAGTAGGCAAGAGACAACAAAATACATCTACACATGACTGAGTGTTAGTGTGAGTGTGAGTGTGCGTGTGTGACTGTGTGTGTAGGCGTGCGTGTATGTTGGGGTACAATACAATAAAATTAAATTGCTCAACACCTTATTAACAGCAGCTGCTGTCTCACAGTAGGCACAGTAAATGGCTTCCACCCTTCCCTCCCCCGCTCACTGTTGGTTTTTTTTTCTTACTTTTATTATGGGCCATAATGATGTTATTTGTGAGCTAAACAAAACAACACAACAAAAACCGAAAGCTAATAATGCACATTGGCCTTAAATGTTTTCGATTAGATCTGAAATTCGTTTCAAATTCAGAAAATTTTCTAATGCAATGAGTCGCTATGTTCTCTCTCTCTCTCTTTCTCTCTCATTTTTTTATTTCTCAACATTTCCTTTTTCGGGGTAATGATTTCCTCATTCAAGGCCAATGCTTGAGCAGGAATACGGAAACAGGAAATAGTCACGGGCTGCCAAAAATGTTCTTATAATGGTAATCGTTTTTGTGATGGAAGAATACTTGTTATGTCCTTTCAAAATGAATCTTACTATATGTAGCTCTCAAGATAATCATTAAATTTGCTGCAATTTTGATAACATAACCCCACATAGAGAAGGCAAATCAAAGACCCATTAGATTTTAGATTGCCTCTGGTTCAGCAGATATCTTAACCTCAAAGTTCATAAATAGGGGTTTTTTGGTCTGTTTGTTGAGGTTATGTAGCATTTACTTTTTGGTGTAAGTAACTTAGACCCAGAGACCAGAATAGACTTTTTTAATATATCACATTCAAACTCCAAATTTTAAGATAAGATTTTAAGATGTACTCTGGGTCTGAGTTTTGTTGTCCAGTGTTGGATTAAAAATTGAAAGACTAGCATTATGCAAGACCAACCTTGAGTTGTAAACAATTCCTTAACTCAACGACTGTAATATTTATGAAGGTTTCGGACAGGTGATTCCAAAACACGAGTGTTGTGGCTTGTGAAGTAACTAAATGAAAAGTTTTTTTTTTTTTTAAACTCGAACTTTTCACGCCCTTCTCCTATTGTTTCGTTAATAAATTATGGTCAAATTAGATATTCATGACCTCTCATATTGGACGGACGACCTTCAATACGAATTTTAAGTACTTACTAAATCGAACTTTTGACTTTAAATGTTCTTGTTAATTGGTTTTCATTGTTTTTCGTTCTTCAGGCAGACAAATATTTTCTCTGAACTGAGATAAAATTTTTATCTAGTTGACTGCTGCTTGGGCATTCATAATTCAACCGAAAAAGCTGGCCTGAACTGGCCAAGACTCATGTCAGACAAAGCCACCTCAACAATTTTGTACAGAATGTGTATACTTTTCATTGCACAATAAAAAAATATATAGAAAAAAAGTAAAAAAAAAAGGAAGTAAGGAACCCAAAATCCACTGACACACACAAGACAAGGCTACCAAAGGAAGAGAGTGATCGAGGTGAGGGAGAGGATAAAGGGGATTGCAGCATATGCATCGAATTAGAATGCCCAGCCAGATATCAAAATGAAAGTCTGCACAGAGCACAAGTTGTGTGAAAATAATGCCAAGCAAAAGGAAAGCTAAAGAGAGGGAGCGAGAGAGAGAACGAAAAGAAAATAACGAAAATATTTATACACACGCACTAACCCACACTCGCACATCCGCACACCCACACTCACACCCACACCACATACCCCATACTCACTCAAACAGACACTCACACAGATCCAAACACAATTGCATTTATGTGCACACGTGAATTGCATTAGAAAGTTTGTGCCGGCATATAAAATAAATCTGCCTCAAGTGCAAAGATTGCTGTCAGTCCTTGGTCTTTAGTCCTTAGTCCCACCTTACCTGACAGGCAAAAAGTAAAGGAAACAGACAGCTAGCGATGGCAAACGATGGAACCTAATGTGAGATAAGATTAAACTGAACTGGTAGAAAAATTGATTTATCTATTCACATGAATATTCTACTACTGTTTTCTGTTCTGTAGATCTCTAAGGAACATATAACTACAGGTATAAATATTTTTACAGTTATATTATTGTACAAATATTTCATTTTTGACTGTAATATACGCTTTATAGCCTTCGTTACGTTGGCTCTGCCCCTCTGTTAACTCCCCTGTTAACGCACTAACATAATAGTGGTAAGTGATAGTGTTAGGAAACGTGCTCACTTGATCGTGACATTCACCCTGCTGAAATTTATATCGAATTTAAAATTGTTCAAGTTATTTATACACATATAGGACAGATTACCAGAGCTAAGTAGATTCTATTATATGTAAATTTCTGCTTTCTCAATTTATAAAAATCTAGTCCAATGAAACATCTTCCAATAATCGGCCAAGGTTTACCGCATTGCGATTGCTGCAAAAGTATTCTCATCTCTTATGCAAAAATACAGACATTCTCCCTAGCTGGCAGTCAGTCATTCGGTGCGGCAGACTGGCAGTTTTTAGCTCCATTCCCAAAGTATGTACATACGTTTGGTTTCTTTGTCAACTTTGGGTATGTGTGGACGGACATGGCTGACGTGTCAGTTACAAGCAATTGTGCAAATGTGTCGGTTGCCATTTTGAGGATGAGATGTGCGATAAGCGCCAAATGCAAAAATTGAGTATAAACTCAATTTCTCTATGGGTGTGTGTGCGTGTGGTGTGGTGGGTGTAGAGGGAGAGCGGTTGTGTTCGTAGTCAGCAGATGCAGATAAAGATAGAAAAGTGTGAATAGTTTCCTACTCGTTTTCACTGATGCCAAAAAAAAAAAAAAAAAAAAATTGAAGAATCCAAACGTAAACGAAACGAAAATAAAGAATGAAACTGAAACTGACACTGGCAACTGTGTTTTAGTATCCATGTAGGTAAGTCCTGTCCCCACCCACTTCTCGCCACACATCGTACTCGCACTCTGACTATTTGTGGAGCCTCTGTTTGGCACTTAATAGAACATATGCATGCCGAATGTCGCGTGTACGTCGTTTCCACAGTCAGTTGGCTTAGTCCTTGGTCCTTGGCCCTTCTCATCCGCTTCAATCGAGCGTGCAAATGTAAGTAAATGCGATTTCAGTGAAATCACTCTTTAAAAGTGAAAACTCTCTGCCGCTAAGTGCATCGTTTGTGCTTTCAACTAAGTGGAAAGTCAAAAATGGGCCCAACTAGAAGTAGCCCATTTAAGTATGCAACAGTTATTCTTTCAATCCAACTTTAATACGCACTGTTATCTAGCCAATGTCATGTGTGAACTTTTATGCACTTCGGATTACTACCACAAAGGAAGAAAGGAAAGAAAGATGGCACAAAGTAAGCGGAAAAATACACATCACAAAAGCGGCAGTGGCCACTAAACAACTGAATGGAAATTCTAGAGAGCCACACAGAGGC
Organism: Drosophila nebulosa; assembly: GCA_024703675.1. Classification (NCBI taxonomy): domain Eukaryota; kingdom Metazoa; phylum Arthropoda; class Insecta; order Diptera; family Drosophilidae; genus Drosophila; species Drosophila nebulosa. Next base: position 4,340,553 of record CM045725.1, on the reverse strand, counting down.
AGAGCAAAAGGCAGAGGCAGGATGTGAGCTGCGGCTGAATATGCCTCTGTGTTTTATGTTCTGCAGCATTCAACAATAAAAACGTGAAATGTTTGTAATGAAAAGCGCAAAGCGGTAATAAAGCTCACATAGTCAAACAGCAAAACACACACACATACAACACACTCAAGCTAAGTGCGCACGTGTGTGTGTGTGTGTGTGTGTGACTGTGTGTTTGTGTATTTTGCTACTTTTCCCTAATTGCAGCACTCATTTAACATTTAAGCACAATTGCGGTGAAGAAGCAATGGGGAAAGAGACGGACGATTGCAAGATAAAGCCACAAATGCATTTTGTGGACATGCTTAAGCCAAAGGCAATTACATTTTCGGACATAATACTCAAATTGAAGTGATACAAAACCATGAAGAGAGCACTAAAGCCATAAAAGATATTTACCGAGCATTAATTGTTCAATCGAAATAAGACTCAACGTGAACAATTTCCGCAACAAATTAATTGCAAGCAACCCACACAATTTTCATGTTTATGCAGTGGCAATTTGGCAATAAAATCAACATGTCAATTGTAGGTAATAGTCTAATCTAATTAGTAGGCCATCAAGTAAATCACTTTTAGAAACTTCTCTAATAGTTTTAGCTGCATTTAATCACTATATACATATATCGGTATATTTTTTAGCAGTTTGTATTTATTTAAGACTCTCTTATATGAGTCTTTAATTAGACGCATATTTTCGTTGTTCTTTTAAATCACTTTTAAATCACTTTCGTTGTGGACACTTTTCCTTGAAGTACTCGTTAACATTAAGTCACGCTGGCGCTCTCGCTTACGCTAACGCCTACTCAGCTGTGCTTCTTCTTCAAACAGCTGATGAGTTCTCGTGGGCGAGAGGGTCGTGGGTGAGTGCATGCGCTGGTCGCTGCACCAGATGCTGCTTCAGCTGTGCTTCTTCTTGAAGCAGATGCTGAGTGGGCGGGAGCGAGAGAGGAGGGCGGGTGAGTACAGGTGAGCGCTGCTGCTTCTTCACGTTTGAGGGTGTATAAGCAGCTGCGCTAGCAGAGGGCAAATCACTTGCTGCTGAAGTGTGGACTCGATCGGTCGATCGCGTTTTGTGCTGAATCATTGTTGAGCATTAAATTAAGGTAAAATTTTTATTTTTTCTTAGAAATTTGTTTTCTTTAACTTAATTATTTTTAATTTTGAAAATTTAATACATTACTATGTGGCATCAAAATTGTTCAGCTCATTAAAAATATTGAAACAGGTAAGCCAACTCAATCCAATGATTACTTTATAAATAGCATTTCCCTAATCTAATTCTGACAATTTGCTTCTCCCAGATATTGTCAAACTTCAACAAAACCTTTGGAAAATAGAACAGATCGCTGTGAATTGTGTGATCGCTTAAGGTGGAAGGAAGAATCATCAATCAATTGATAAACAGGTGAGTGAGATACCTTCTACTATAAGCATGTACGTAGACCTATTTTTATAGTTTACAGTTTGCAAAATCAGAAGAATTGGGTGTGCTATCACAAGATAATTAACCATTTTTCTCTGTTTATCTATAACAAATTCACAAACTTGTGTCACGTGCAATTGCAGGACTTGGCCATCTCTCGACATTCACTTATCCCATAACAAAGGAGAGAAATGCCAAAATTCGACTGCCACTTCAGCAATTTCTGTTTCAGTGCTCCTTTAATTGTGAGTCGCCGACATCATAAATATGCCGAGTGAGAAATTTTAATTAATTCTCCAAATGTCGTAAAGACCGTATGCCAGACCCAGCCACCTACTCACACACACACACACACACAGACACACACAAACACAGATAACAAGCAGCTACAAATGATATAAATTGTGTGTGATTTGTGACAATGTGGCAATTGGTTGCATTACAGTTAATCAATTGAAGATTACCACTTTCTGCAACTATAATAAATGTAAGTAATTTTATGTGCGAAGCAAATTAGCAAAGGACACGAAGATAAGTTGCGTTGTAAGTTACGCTTTGCCACTTCCCCTATCGCTCTCTCTCTCTCTATCTTTTTCTCTCTCTCTTTCAGAGGATGTCTGTCTGTGTAACTCTGTAATTTTTGGAGAAATTAATTGCTTTGAAAACTCTGCAAAGATGCTACTTGACACAGAACTTTTGCGTCCTCTTTTTCGTGTCCTTCTGCCGCTTCCTTCATTACTCAGTGCTCAGTGCACAGCCAACCAACAACTGCAGCCAGAGCAAGCAAAGCTTCGCGGAGTCCAAATTAAATGGCAGACAAAGTGAGCAGCAGCAGCAGTAGCAACAACCGAGAAAAAAAATAGAAGTTTTATTTTATAATTTGTCGCCAATTGCACTAGACACACACAGTAGAAAGTAGAAAGACTCGCAGGAAAGTGGGCGGAGAAAGTTATCATAAATCAGAATATTTTAAAAGTGTTTGCTCTCCGGGCGAGAAAGGCAAAGAGAGTAAGCAAAAACAAAAGTAGAAAAAGAAATTGCGGCAACCATTAGCCAAGATTATGCCAAAGAAGTTGTAGCAATGTCAAAGGCAAAACGCAACCAGATGGGCAAAATTCTTAATTCGAAAGTGACGAAGTTTACACACTCTTTTACAACATGACTACGAAATACTCTACTCTGCTACATAAGACAATTTACAGTAACAGCAGAAATTGCTTTGTCTCTTTTGCTTTCACCGTTAATGGAAAAGGCAATTTGAAAAATTATTAGTGGTGGCTACATTAGATAATTTAGTCACCGATAGCTAAAACCATCGATTGTCCGTCTCTAGTTACGCATCAGTCCGCCTCTAGTCTAGTGGGTGAGAAGCCTAAGATGTTGGCTATTGTCTAGGAGTTTCAATGCCTGCTTGCTCTGCCTTTTCAATCAGAAACTTGGTCGAATGGCATTTTTAAAGATTTCTTTCCCAATGGACGTTAATTTAAGGTCTCCAGGGATGTCGACGAAAGACTGCAGAACAATCTGTGTGGATTACAAAAGGCGGGTGCCATTGGTCCATATGAGCAACAACCTTGTTGTTGTAACTGGGCTGTGATTTTTTTTTTGCCAATTAGCCAAAATCAGTTCCTAGTTGTTCCTCTTTTAACAGAGCTTATAGCATGTTGGCCTATAATTTGACATTTTCCGACTCTCATTCACTAGAGCCATACAATTAGCTCAAGTCAAGGTAAAAAAAAGTGAATTTTTTTTTTCAAACCTAATATTTGGTTACCAAACATTTGCGAGCAATTAAGAGATAATGAAGAACACACTTGTTAAATTCAGGATAATAAAAATTTTACATCAGATTCCTCCAAAGTCAATATGCCATAAAATATTTATAAAATCTGTGCCAGTCTATGACCAGTTTTAGCAGAAGTTGTATCTTTGGGTTGGCCTGTTCTTGCAGTTTTGCTCATTCGTTTGCCCAAGCAAAGCGCTACGGTCCTCTAGGACATTAATCCGACTGCAGCCAATGCTAACATTTGCGGCTCTTACTCCTCCGCCAGCCATTTGGCTTGGAGGCTGGAGGCCGGAGTCGTAGACTGGCAGGCAAATAGCAATTTAAATTCAAATTCAACTTGGCAAATGACTCGCAGGATATGAAGCAAATGATTTGCATTCCGAGCTGATCTAATCGACTTTTAGGATAGTTTTTCGATAACCCGGCGTCGATGAAGGGCGCCGACGACAGTAAGAAAACTGAGAGGAGAAAAAAAAAAACACAAACAAGTCAAGTAAGTCAAGACAAACAGACAAACTTTGATTGACATTTCAATTAAATTATAGCCAAAGTCATTGGGATTCAGTTTCGGTTGTCACTGGCATGTTTCGAGTGCAAAAACTTTTGGTCTTCGAATTCGAAGCGATCTATGAGCCGGTGCTGGTGGAGGGGCCCTTTGTCCTGGTGGATAGTCGTGGCAAAGGTCTGCGTCAGTATCACATGGCCCTAACGAGTCGTAATTTGGTCTTAAGCTGCGACAATTTCTACAAGAACTCGACTACAAGCCCCCCTGACGAGCCATCCTGGGAGGGTCGTGGCCTGGATCCGGAAATCGAATGCCTCGATCTAGTAAGTTTGGTTCCCCTGGAATGCCTACGCTTCAATTTCTACCGCAGAGGCGATCGCTGCCTCATGATGCTTCAGCCGCATCAGACGTACCAGCATCTTGACGTGAAGGAACCAATGATCTTTGAGTTCGGTGGCCACAATTTCAAGCAACATTTCTGGCACACATGGCGGGAGCGTGTGGCCGCCATACGAGTCGTCCAGCCGCGCTATAGCCAGATCACTAACTCCTCACCCTTCTCCAGCAGCGATATTCAGCTAGAGGAGGAGTTCACCGTGCAGGCCCAGGTGCATGCGAAGCCATCTCAATGGTCTTCCGGCAGATGCTATAGTACCTGCTCTTCGAGGGAAGGCTTCTAGATGCACTCATATGGATGTGTGGCCCACTCGGACTTTGTCTGCGGCTTTCGTTTTTATTTTTTATTTTTGTTCTCAAGTTCGCTAAGCAGCTTTCCGTGGCCCGTTGGAAGTTTCCTTTTGCCGCAGATTGATTGATGCAAAGTTATTTTCTTCTCTCGAAACTTGTTGCCAAACTTTACTTTCATGCAGCCCTCGGAAAGTCTTGTAGTATATCTTCTTATTTATTTATATTAAAAAGTAAACTCTCATAACAAATACAACAAAGGGCAAAAAAAAAAAAAAAACACACCTTCTTAGTCGATAGTTGGGCAAAAGTTTCGGACAACAAAAGACAAAGGGCAAAGAAAAATTACAAAATCCAGGGCAAACGAGGGCAGCAACGCACTTTCATTATACAGGGTGCTCTCTCATATTGTCGGCAGTGAGCAACACAAAAGTCAGGATAAGTTCCTTTTAGTTGATTTCACTGGCTCAATTTAGGGTATTGGCCAGTCTAGCACTTTCAGTGTTTCGTATTTGTTATTGTTTGGTTTTATGTTTGATGGTTAATGCAATCAGGACAAGAACAACAAGAACCGAAGGAAGGAGAAGGCCAGTCACCGCAGCTGGCAAGCCAAAGCTCTGGTTTCGGCGGCTTGTTTGTCTCTCTATCGTTTGTTTTTTTGAGGTATGAGGTTGCGAGGGGTTGTCAGCGTGGAATGGGTGGCGGATGGTAGGGGGATGGGGTTGGTATTGGCCACTTTCTTTTTAAACAATTCTCCGGTTTGGCTGTTTGCTGTGTTGTCTGTTGTCTGTTGTCTGTTGCCTGTTTTCACAGCCAAGTTAACCGAAAAAGTTTTCAATTTGTCGACAAACTTAAGCCGCAGCCGCAGCAACACTTGTCGAGTCGGCGAAGCTTTCTTCTCTCGATTTTCCCCCTCCAACCCATCCACCCTCCCAATTCTCACACACTTTCCCTTTCTCTCTCTCTCTTTCTATTGGTGTCTGTCTGAGCGTACAGCTGACACCGAAAATCAATTGCAAGCAAATAAAAATAAAAAACAAAAATAAAAACCAGAACCAACAACAAACAAAAAAAAAACAATCGTCATTGGCCTCATTTGGTTTACAGCATTTAATGGTCAAAGTTTTCCGTTCAAGTTTTTTGGCCTGTAATTTATTTGATTTGGCCATGATAAATTACAATTTATTTTAATGAAATTTTCAAAATATCGAGCCATATAAATCATACGCCATGTGGTTTCTACACGCACTCACACACAGGGCTCTCGCCCAATTTGAAGTTTGAAAGTTTTCACTTGCTTTAAGATTCCTTGCCAAGGCTAATTAGTGCTCTCACTTCGGCCAAATCCATATTCACATGGCAACGGCAACGGCGACGGCAACAGCAATGCCAAAAAGTTAATTAAAAACCCATGGGACATGGATCAAAGTCGATAAAATGAAAAACAGAGAATACCATTCAAAAATACCCTCACACCGAACAAGTTTACATCAATTATTAAAGAAATTACCTTCAGGCAATGAGCATATAAGCTGGAAATCAGAAAACTGTCTTAAAAGTCTTTAGAGTGATTGACCCAACAGCTTCATCTCTTCCGCTCTTATGAAAATCTCTTGTTTTTTTAGCCAAAACTGAATGTTTTTGGGCCCACTTTGACTTATGTTTAATCTGCATTAATAAGAAGCTTAGTTACAGAGTTTGGCTAAAATAGCTCAGAATAGTTTCTCTAGGAACCGACAGACGGGCGGTATGGCTCCACTCTTAACAGACTTTAAAATGCATTCAAATTGAGTTCAATTGATTGAAGGTGAATGAATATGAGTGCTTATTGCGTCTGTCATATGTTTGCGAATGAATTAAATCGCACTCGCTTTCGAACTTATAGTCATTCATTTCGTTCGCTTTAGGCTATTCATTCATTTCAACTAATTTAACGTTTCATGCAATCCATTTTAGACATTATTCATTTTAATATAATGCTTTTGCCTCTTCTTTGCGAACCTCTATTACACATTTGGATAATGAATTACTTACCGATTAAGTATTGATTCCAGCAACAACTTTCAATGAATGTGAATCGATAAAAACTATAAAATTTTTAAAGGCGTTAGATGGATAACACATTTCAACTTAATTTAATCAATCTCGTAAAACTAAGATGCGACGGAGTTAAAGTTAATCCAGGTTGCCTTTTTGTCATTACTCATTTTGGCTGCATTTGAAAACACATTTCGCAATTGAATCAGAACTTTTTTATCTTTAGAAGCTGAAGAAGCGGAACTACAAAGTGAGAAACTAGTTCGCCTAGGGTGACCAACGGGTCAGCAAACCAAACGACTAGGCCAATGACGAATGGTCACCCTATCATATTACTTTTGCTAGTGATAACTTTCGCTTAAATTGATAAAGATAACCGACTTAATGAGATGTATGTATTTTTAAATCAGTTGCAAATATATTTTTGCTTAACCTTACAGTAAGGCAAACTGTTTCGGAGTATAAATTATGAATAGCTTTGAGCATTTGCCCAACATTTTACACATTTTTTCTTTGTTTTACTTATTTATGCCGCCGTCATGCTTTGCTTTTCGTCTTCACTTTTTGTGTTTTTGGTTGGTCCGGATCCGGATCAGTTCAAAAGCAGCCGTGTGGCAGGCTGAAGGCAGGCAGGCAGGCAGTCAGTAGTCAGGCCACATCAAACAGCTTCTCGATGTGGATAATTGCCTGTGAGAAATTTGAATTTGAAATTTGTTGTCAGTTTTGTTGTGGCTCATTTTTGCCATTTGCGGTTTGGCCAAAAAAAAAAAAAGAAATTTTACTTTAAGCTCTCGTCTCACAGAGTACAAACGAAAAATTCATTGACAGCATCGATAAGTATGCCACACATTTGCCACCCATCGTCCCTACGTCCCTAAGTTCCATCCATCGACTCCTGCTCCCTCCTCACAGAGAGTGAGAGAGTCGGAGGAAAAGATGCGCAAAGCCAGCATGGCGTATGCGTAACATTGAAGTGGGGTTTTTGTTGGCTTTGTCGGCCAGCAATATTTCATTAGCCAGGTTTGACATCTTGTCGGAGCATTAAACCTTGATATTTGTGTGAAAATTTTAAAGACTAAAATTAAAGCCCGTTTCGTTCGTTCGTTCGTTTGTTCGTTCCTTTCGTTTCGTTGACGCACATAAGCTGACAGTGATGTATGTGTTTCATATCTAAATACATATATGTATATGCTTTATATATATGCTGCTGTGTATATACTTCTGTTCTATTCAAATTCCAACAGACAGAAGACCGGAGACAGAAGACAGAACACCGTGGAGGCTGTGGATAAACGTTTTAATGTGAGAATTTTGTGGATGCATATGAAAATTTGTTTTATTAATGTGGCACAAGCGAACACACACACACAGACACTCACATACCCATCCATCCGCAGCAGGCATGGAAGGTATCTACGGTTTTGGTAAATTTCTATTGAAATTAAAAAATTCACCAAATGCTTTACGACAGCTAGACAAAAAGTCCTGCAATCCCCTTTTAATGTATTCTCTAAGAATCTCAGTCAATGGAAATTAATTTACACAAATTTATGCCATCATCCATAGTAGAAATAAAGAAGATTTTCACATCGGCCTATTGTGCGAGGGTTTTTTTCAAAAAGCTTGAAAATGTCTGTAGCCTGCTAAACGCTTCCGTCTTCCATAATCTCCATTTGAGTTCTTAGATAAGTCACTTAAAGGCGGCGCAGCAAACTTGATTGATCGTTCCTGTGGGACCTACTTGATATAGTTGCTATAAAATAGGTAAATTAAAACAAAAAATTGATCATTTCTGCCCTAGATTAGAAATTGAACTGGACTATCGATAGTACATACAGTCCAATAGCATTAAAAACGTTGCTTGCTTTGATGCCAGACAAAAATAAAACACTTCGAAATGCAAAACAAAAAATTCTTAACAAAAATATCGTAACTTAATTTATTATTGTCATTCAAAAGTATTATTTTTTATATTTGCAACGAGCAATCAATCAACTTTTTAAATGTTATCGGCACTATCAACTGTTTGGACTATCGATAGTTGTCCATCTCATCCCTAGATAGGCTTCCCTGATTTAACAAATCATTGAAAAGTCAATGAAAGCAGGCAACTTTAAGGGCATTAACATGTCTTTTGAGCTGACTTAAATAAAACAAAAGTTTGCAATTTACATTTTATAGATAAATGCATTAAATATGAGACCAAAAGAGATGTATTAAATGCAGATTGATTGAGACATGTGGTTTTGCGACCCTTTTGTAGTTTTGGTTAATCTTTAAATTTCTGTTATTGATTGGTGGAGTGAGTGAAACGAAAATTGAAAACAATTTTCTACCATTTTTACACACACACACACACACGCAGACAGCTTTTGCACTAATTTTATTTGATTTTCATTCAATGTTTGAGCCAAGTTTTAAATGAATGGAAACGTGACCGGCATGCCAAGGCTGACGAGCTGACGAGAGCCCTTTGAAGCCTGGCCACTGACCGCAAAAGGTGAGAGGGCATGCCAACAAGACCGCGGTCAAAGTTGCCAAGATTTTATGGTACAGCTACCAAACCCCAGCCTCAATTGCTGGTGGTGATGGTGGTGGGAAAAGTTCTAACAAATAGGCGCTTTAAAAGTGTCACAGGACAACAACATTTTGTCGCCTGTTTTTGTTTTGTTTTTTTTTTTTCTTATTTTTAGCCAGCATCTTCAAGGCGACAAAATCTCATACACACACACGCACACATATCGCAAGTGAAAAATCACTGTGGAAATTGTGCGCATAGCGAGAGAGAAGCCTTTTTTCCTGGGTTATTTGCTTTTGTGTCAAGTGCAAAAGTGACTGCTGCTGCCATGAACTGTGTGAGAGTAAGTAAAAGCCGTTAATGTTTATGATAGTGATAGAGCATCGCTACATACGTCCCCCCCCCCCCCACACACACACACACACAAACACACAGGTATCTTATGTACTTGCATACATAAAATATATTGCATACTTGCAAGCGCATTAGCATGACAGAGTCACGTCAGAGAGACAAAGAAGCCAAACGAGAACGTGACTTGTCGGTACCGAAACCATCTATTGTCTTGGGCGGGGTCCAGTCATCATCATCATCGTCATCATCATCGTCATCGTCATCCTAACGATAATGACAACACATTAGACTAAATGGCTATAGCCATTAAAATTTAACTAAATTGACTATGTATATTCCATTCAGCCATCCAGCCAAAATAATTAATTTGCACATTTTAGGAGCCAACAAAACACATGAAATTTTCCATTTCTAACAACTCTTTAAGTGACAAAACTTAAAAACCAGCTTATACCCTGCATCATGGCAAACTAAATTGAATTACCATATCTTTTTTAAATAGGCAAAGTTTAGTTCCCATGGGACTAAAATGGGTGCATATTTGCCCCTAAAGTATGCAATAAATATTTCAATCTATTTATTTTCCTCACAATTTTGAATAATTTGTCTATCGTTTATTAGATCTTCATGGAATATTTGTAAGAGCTTCAATACATTCACAAACTTCTTCAAAGTGTCAAAAATTTGCATTCTTCGACTATCTATTGCATACCAACGGGGGCAGTTTTAATACATTTTACTTCCGCATATCCGTAGATCTTAACTGGGAGGAACATTTTAGTCTGAAAAATAGAAAAGCCAAATCCCTCGGACGAGCTTTGGAAACAAATTTGATTTATTGTAATAAATATTTAGCCTTTAATGCATATTTTTTCCAGTTCTCTCATAGTATAGGAACCTTTAATCAAATGTCTCAATCTTTTCTTTGATGTAGGCAAGTGTGAACATTACAAGAAATTTTCCTGTTTCAAGCGATTTCGATCTATCTTCTGAATTTTCTATCATATTAACTGAAGTTTGATAGGTTAAATAGGTTAGGTAAAGTAGGGAATACCCACCAAGATCTTTAAGATCTAACAAGCTGACGTCTTCCACGACTTTTAAATTGCTCATAATTGAGAGTTTCATATGGACCAAGACTAAATCTCAAAAGAATCAAGTCGAAGTGCTTTATACTGCCAATTAATGGTGACTTAAATTAGGCGTAAACAAATTTTTCTAACGAGTCCAGAGTCAATGATAAATAATTGCAAACAGGGCGTGATAAAGTGAGAGATTAAGATTCTTTTACATGGAATTTATTTGCTTTTCCTAGAATCTAAATCGGACTTTTGTTTTGTCTATTCGAGTTCATTACCAAACAAATAATGTTTGGCTGAATTCAGATTTCGGTTCGGTGAAACAATTCGAAGAATTTTGAGGCAATTGGGCTAATGGGGCGGCAGCCCCTTTTGCACTTTTAACCATGATCTGAATCAGATTGATGATGCCCATGGAGCGTATTTTAATTGTGGCCAAGTTAACTGAAATTGGTCTTGGCCAAAATTCAATTGCATAGGGGCCTGTTGGTCGAAACGCAAACCAAAACCAAAACCAAAGCCAAAGCCGAAACCGAAGCAAAAGCTGCAACATAAACAAACAGACAGGATAGACGGTCGGTCGAATGGACGGACGGCCGGACGGACGGACAAATCGGCAAACCTGCAAATTGATGGCAGTTTAGAGCCTATTAAAATGCAAAACTTTGGTCGTTAGTTCATCGATGGGAGCAGGAAAACTCTTTGCCTAACTCTCTCTCTCTCTCTCTCTCTCTCTCCTTGTCTCTTTCTCTCATTCTGTTCTCGTTCTCACGCCCATTTTGGTTCACTAAGTCGATAATTTTTCCAGAGCACTTGAAGATAGAATTGCAGGCAAACAGAAGGCTCTCACAGTCTTCCTGCCTGGCTGCACTCATCCTTGAGGCCAAACAAACATATTTTCGTTTCAGGCACTCAAAGGGGAGCAGAAGGGAGCAGTAGCAGAAGGCAAACATTTGCCATGTGTATGGGATTCCGATTCCCCCTCCTCCCCTTTAGAGCCAAAACCGAAATCGTAAATGTTAATGGTCGTCCAGATTTAATGTCTTTTGCTTTAAAATCTAGGCAAAAAAAAAAAAAAGCGCTAAGGTCCTTTCTTTCTACACCCTTTTTTTAAGCGACTAGCCAAGCAGTGATTTGCATTTTCTTTGCTTTCTTTTAAGTCAATGTACTCCATTTTGGCAGTGTAAGCAAAAATGATGCCTAATGCTCGAATGGGAATTTGGGAGTTCCTACTTCTACTCTATTAAGCCTTTTTTGTTTTGGTTGCCGCCGAAACCAATTGGGGATAAAAATTGAAGCAGCTGCAATTTACTTAAAGTCTGCCAAGCTAAGACAATAAAACGTGAATTAAGATTTATGCTAGTTTCTTGGCTGTTCATGTCGACAAATGCCAGTTGAGATTTACAAAGACAACATTCGTCATAATTCAAGTTGACACGATTTTTTGGCGTCACGTCCCAGCAGCTAGATAAATCTTTACCATCTGGCCAGCAGCAGGAGGAGCGAGGGAGTGTGTGTGGGAGAAGAGGTCGACACTCAACGCCATTGTCGCCACCTTTTAGCCGCACGTGCACGCTGTTAACCTCAAAAAATGCGCTGCTAAAACATTTTTTAACGCTCGCGAGCCAAGCTCTCTCTCTTTCTCCTTGGCCTAACCCACACGTCACCCTATAACCCGAAACCATGACGGCCAGACGGTCCGGTTCCCGGTTCCCGGTGTGTGGTGCCACAAAAACATGACCACAAGGGCGGAGGGCATAACGACGAGCATCCTAAACCACAACATCTAATCGAGCTGATGGCCAAAGACCAAACCAAACCAAACCAAACCGATGCCAGCCAACGTTGAAGTTGACCAAACGCGTGGACAATCCTTTTTGGCTAGCATACGTGGCATGTACGTGAGTTGTGTGACAAAGTGGGTAGATATATGTATATATGTCTATACAGGGTGTTGCCTCCGTTTTAGTTGAGGATGATCTCTTTAAAAAAAGACTCTAGCTATGCCATAAATTGTCCTACCTACTGACCAAATTCTACAGGCTGCCCCTCGTTAACTTGAACACCCTGTATTTACACTACAAAATATTTGGTTTAGAGTGTCCGTGTGTGTGTGTGTGTGATGAAAGGCGCGCGCTAGTTAAACCCCAAACAGACTTTGCCTTCAAATTAATGACCAACAATGGGAAATGTCCATGACTTGGGTGTCGGTCTGCGGGTCTTCAGTTAAGTCCGTGTGCGAAAGTCACGTACACGGACAACAGCGCCGACGTCGACGACGGCGACGACGCGCCATATTGGGTAGCCTAGCCGTAGCCTAAAAGCATGCTGCAGTATTTTCTTTCTCATTTTTTTTATGTTTTATTTCTGCATACAAAATGCAAAATACATGACTTTAAGAGCTGCCACCAGCTTAAAGAGTGCCTCGTGTCGCCGAATGGTGGTGGCTGTCCCGATGGGTGGTGTAGAGAATGAGAATGGGCGAACGGCGAGTAGAGATGGTTGCAAGAGCAAGATTATCCCCGAAACGGCACACAAAGCGCCAGTTTATCTCGAGCACATTTATTTACTTGCTCGGCTTCTGTAGGTTAAAATATTTGCGCTGGTTAAGAAAGCAACGCCCGCATGGCCACTTTTGGGGAGGCCATAGAGCAAACGAATAGCCTGGCGGAAGGAGAAGCAGGAGGAGTTGTGCTCACATTTGTAGGTAGAGTAAGCAACAGGAATAGTTTTTGTGCAGTAGAAAACGGTTAGAGCGGAACCAGATAAGGGAGTACAGAACAGAGAGCAGAGAGCCAAATAACCAAACCAAAGAAATGCTGGCAGAATATTTCAGCTCCAACTTTAATTTCATGCAATTTCAATACATTTTTTGTTATCTACTAAATTACTTATTAAATTGTGAAACCTGCAAGTAGACAATATTTAAGATGGCAATTGACCAACTCATTCTTAACGTGGCAAGAGTCTTCAATTTCTTTTTAAGCATTTTTAAAAATCATTTGAGAATCCCTTTTGATTACTCAATAATCTATGCAGCAATAATTATAAAAGTTTTTAAACTTAACTAAAATGATTCGTTGCTTAATATTTTAGACTCATCTTTTGGCAATAATTTACTCCCTTAAGTATGCTATAGCAAGCCGAAGCAAGCGTTGAGTATTTTAACAAGTTGTCTAGAATTTATTAGCACTTTGAATAAAAGTCCAAAGGTCCAAAAGTCTCTTAAAGTTTTCAAAAACTACAAATTTTGACTGTCTATTGCATACTTAAGGGGGTGAATTTTTCAACTTTTTACACACCACCACTGTTTGTTGTTGTTTACGATTAACAAAATTGTTTAAGCTTCTTTTAAACGGGAAACGAAGGAGATAAAATTAAGTCGAAAACTTGTTAAATAAACTAAGAACTAAAGCTCAGTGCAAATATAACTTTTTTATGGGTTAGTATGGAGATTTATTTGGCAGTAAAAAAATGTATTAATAATAATAATAAGGGTTATGATTTTATTGATCTTTACATTATTTAAGAGTCTTTTCAAGCTTAGTTTTAGTTATAGTTATATATAATAGTCGTGGCCCAAAGCTGCGTATATGGAAGAGAGATAAAATCTTTATGTGACGGAGTCAGAGAGGTTACAAAATCTTTAACCATCTGGCCATCTGTCTGTTGCTAGACGAACCAGTACCAGTCTATATTGCACAGCAAATTCCATTCGATTTGGCAAAACAAATGCCATATGAGTGAAAGAGAGAAAGGAATAAAATAGGGCGATAAAAATACCACAAGAGATTCTAGACCATTTTTAGAGATCATTAGTTTTTTGAGGTGTGAAGTAGAAGATTGGCTAGAACTGGCATATTGCTTTTGTTTGTGGGAAGTAATATATAAATAAATGAATGCATTTGGTTTAAAGTGGTAAGCGGCGACCAAGAATAGTTCTGACATCCTTGGTAAATCGAAGCGCATCTAAAAACGGAAGTAGTTTCACAAGTTCTCTGTCATTAGGATCGTAGATGAAGGTCTTGATGGGTATGGCATTTTCGGGAAAATCTCTGTAGGCGTTCGGTGAATTATCGATAATGAAAGTGCTACGCAAATCCTGATTGACCAGATTTAGGTCCTTGCTTAGCAGAGTTGTAGCCGAACGACAGTGTTGCCTATAGAAACGTCGTGGTAGAATGCCTCGACCCGCATCCAATCTGTCCACCACTTGCGAAGCGTATACCTCTAGACTGGCCGTATATATCACCAGATCGTACCATTTGGACACAAAGTCCAGAAATATGTCGACATGTGGCCGTTTAAATACTTGAAAAGTGATGGGATGGGTCATGTCCTCGATATTCACACTCAATACATAGTCGGGAATGGCCTGATCGGGAACTTGACTGCAACCAACACTGTCATTGGTGTCCGGATTGTTGTAGCAGGAATGTATCAATGTCTCATCCAAATCTAAAATAAGTGTCTTGCGACATGTGTTGGCCAATGCCTGTTCCGTTTCGGGCGACAGAGGGATTTCATCGTAGGTAAAGTACCAATCGGGCTGAAAGATCACGTGAAATTTGAACGCCAGATAGGTTAGGAATCGCCTTAAATAACTGCCCAGTTCGATAACCCAGCCGAATGAAATACCAATAATTTTGAAGCGATTCAAAAATAACAAATTTCGCTTTAATATGCTGTTATTGTCTTGTGGAAACGGCGGCTCTCTGGTCATTGTTGCCTTTTTGAACGATTAAGAACGATTAAGGAAGAAAAGTTTAAGAAAAGTTGAAAATGTCTCACATTATATTTTTCGATTAATGACACTAACGGATATGCAGCATTGTCGATAATAGCTCGGCTCGATAGTGCTCAACCATCGATAGTTGCTTGGCTCGATAGTGCTCAAACAATGTTAGCCTGCCATCTCTATGGAATGAACTATGCATTTTCAAAGAATCTGTGGCCGAAACTAAATTTCATATATGTAAACGGGTTATTGGTATATCAATTACTTAAGCAAATAATTTAAGCGAAATATTTAAAAATCAACGATGGTGGAAATGTATTTACTAAGTTTGCCCATTTTGGGATAGCGTTCTAAATGTTTAGCACCCATTCAATTGGATTTTCTTTAATCTTATAATCTCCAAGTGGTTCACATGTGGTGCTTTTTACAGCCAGAAACCTTTATCCATTTACATCATTAAAAAATTAATAAATGAAGATTTATTTAAAGCATTATTATAGCCAACTCTTTTGGCAGATCATTTGTTACTTGAGATTGATTCAGTTGATTACATATTTGAGCCGTTGCTGTCACTGATGCAAATGCATTAAAGCCTCGCCTTTTTTGTTGAACTTCATGTTTAATTTTTAATTTATTCAATCTACCCGTTTTTTCTTTTATTTTTTTCTCATTAAAATACCAACACTTGGTCACAAACGCGGCCGGCCATTGTTCATGAGCAACTGGAAATTGGCAATTGGCAATTGGCAACTGGCAGAGGAATTGAATGGCCATTTGCAACCAGTGATAGCATTTAATTTATGTATATATCATTGGTCAACCGCAAATTTCACTTAAAAGAGAAAGCCCCTCGAATTGCAATAATGAAATCTTGTCGAGCAATATTTTATTTATCAATTACACCAGCTGTTCGCAGAAGGAGCGGCGATTTGGCCACCCACCGACAACAAAACAAAAAAAAAAAATGGCCCTAGTGGAGAAGATTTTTCGTACCGATACTGGCAGCAATGGTCAAACATATTTATTTATGGCAAACTGATAGCCATGGCCATAAATCTTTCAAGTATGAGACAAAGTCTTATCACAACAAACACATAAGACGAAGTTCAAAAGAAGCGCAAAAGAAGAGGAAAACTATAAAAATAAATAAATATTGCCAGTACTTGGGAATTATCTTGAACCAATGATCAGCATCATCATTATTACGTCAGTTCCAGTCGCCAGCAGTCTATTTCTGATCCAGCTTTAGTTTCAGTGAGGTATTCGACGGCTCTGCAGAATATATATACATATACAATGTATCTAATAACTTTAAATATATTTTAAATGAAACACAATTTCTAGACTTTCTGCCTGCAAATGGACACACCACACACACACACAAATTCAATTTGTGAAAATGGAAACAAAAAAAAAAAAACCGAGGAAAAAGTATTGTGAATAAGGGGAAAATTGAACATATTGGCAGCGAGCAATCGAGGAGAAGAGGTAGAGGTTAGTCGGAATGGAAATTGTATCTGTGGTAATTCCACTTGGGGATGCAGTTCACTCTTTCCTTTCTTCTCCTCCTTTCATCCTCCCTTCCATTGGTCGTCTCCAAGTCACCGAGTTCGTTACCATAATGCAATTTTGCGAACAAATCAAGCCAACAAATAGCTGCAGTTTTCATGACAAATGACAAATTGCGGTAAATTGTTTAGTTTTGGGTTCGACAGAGTAAAAAATAAATATAAACAAATTTGTAGAAAACTCTTGGGAAGCTTACATGGCAGAAACTTTATTACGATAGTTATGACAAAATTTGGACACATAGGAGACCAGAAAAGAATCGATAATTTCGATCGATTTCTTGATTGACATAAACAAAGTTTCTCTCGAATAAGTGAAACTCCAACTAATTACACTAAAAATTAATCAATCAGTCTGATTTAACCGTCTTATGCTAAACAATTTCCTATATATAATAACAGAATTTGAAGAATTTCATATAAACTTGATTATTTTTAAGAGATTGTGAGCCTGGTTCTATCTTAGGTTGAGTTGACGGGACAGACAAGACTCATTTATAGGGCTACAATTTGTTGCTTCAGCAGAGAAATGGAAGACATTAATGTTCCCTCTCCCTCTGTGCAGGTTAAAAAAAAAAATTGGTTCTGAATAATGGAATGGTATGTAGTTTTTTTTTAACCAATTTGATATTGTATTATAACTACGGCGAACTGATATTAATCATTTATAGTTTTTTAATTATGTTTGTACATATATGAAATCCGTTTAAGATGACTTTTAATTGTATTGATGCAAATTAATTCATTAAAAATGCAAATTATTTTGGTTAGGTAGATGCCACGAAAAGCGTAATTAGTTTAATGAAATATATAATTCATTTTTTCTATTAATATTTTTACTTATACCAGTTAATCGTATGACAATTGCTGCAATAATCGAATCAACAGCGAGTAGTAAAAAAAATGAAATTCAAACACAAAATTGCTTTAAACTGGCATAGCAACAGTTGAAAATAATTAATTAATTTCAACATATTTTACTTTAGCCTTGATTTTGTTTTCATCGCCGGTGTCATCAGGCCAAAACATGCTGACAACATAATGAATTCAATGAGGCGTTGATATATAGAAAATCCTCCGCAGGCCACAGACTAAAATCGGACGTAAAACGGCAAAAATTGTTTGCGCACGTAAGTATGCAACGATTTATTTCGTTCTTCAGCCCTGTCAGAAAAGAGACTTCTGTTGGGTGGGGGGGAAGGGGAAGAGGAGTGTCTGCCCTAGCCAAAAATAAATAGCTCCAAACCAAACGTCAGAATGCCCAAAAGTCAAGACCATGAGCATATCCTACTTATTGGTTATCTCTTTGAATTAATTATTTACTTGTTAACATATTATTATGCTGTGATTATTGTTAAGCAAATGTTTCTGTTCGAAGGTCTTTTAGTTAATGTACTTTAAGGTTCGATCTTAGACAGCAATACAAACAAAAATATGTATATGCTTATCTAAAAAGATTGGAAGAATACCCATAACGATATTAATATCGTTAATAACAAGATTTGATTTATAGACTTGCCCAATCTTAATATCTATAACTAAGGTTTGAGCTGGCTTTGGTTCCGTTTATAATCAGAAATGTGAAGAGTAAATATGTTTTGACGATTCAACTGAAATTTAAGCTTTCGAATGGTCCAGACATTTTAGATTTCAAACGAGAAACTAAGCACTTTAAAAGAAATATCAAATTAAAAATTGCAAAAACTCCAACTGTAAAAATAAAATTTTTGTCCATTTTAAAACTGTATACAATACTTATACTATTTTATATACTAGTCGCCAAGACCTTATAATCGTTTTCATAAAAACGTGTTTTTCCTTTGAAGAGATGTACTCCGATTGTTTTATACAAGTCTTTTTTATTGGTAATTATAATTTTGCTATGCTTAGAACATATGTTTCGACGCCTTTAACAAACTTTTGCATTTTGGCTTTCAATCATTTAGAGTAGGTAATTCATTTCATTAGAGCTTAGCCATGCCTAAGCTACCCCTTCTGGCTAAGATGGGTATCACTCTTAAGAGTCACATGGACCAACCACAGTAACAGCAGCAAAAACCAAGAGAGAGAGAGAGAGAGCTTACGAACCAAAAACAACTTGTCAGCATATACATTGGTGTTGTTGTTGTTGTTGGTCCTGTCTGTTTGTCCTGCTGTCGAGTAATTCATTAACATTTAACTTGATTGACACACGAATTTAGTGCTAAAAGAGAGGGATGGGGGAGAGGAGAGTTAGATTGGCAATGTTAAGTAGACTAGGGCCGCTTTCATTTTGTTGGCAACTCACGTATTTTATAGGCAAACGATTTGTTTGTACAGTTATAATGCATACATATAACGGTAACATTGGATTTACTCTGGATCTGAGTATGCTCACGCACACTCTTAATATATGCCATGAGAGTGAAAGAGAGCGAGAAAGGGAGAGAAAGAGAGAGGCAAGAGAGAGACTGTGATGTGAGATTGTTACTTTGTTAATTTAATAAGCGGCAACTGACGACAACAGGTGCTGCTGCTGCCACGCCCCCAACCCATCAGCCTTTAGCTGGAGTCAACCATTTGCCAAAATGAAGTCACGTAGAGGGTATAAATCAATTGACATGAGTAGAGTTGCCAGTACCACACAAAAATCGTTCATGAAAATTGCATACCATGTAAATAAGGGTGGTCCTTATTCCTCCATAACAGGCAATACCTAAGAATTTCAAAAGAAAGTGTGTGTTTAAACAAACAAATTGTGAGTATTTCGCACATTAACTCTTCAAAGCTAGAATCCTTAGAACTTCTGATCCTTTCGTGAATTACTTCTTAAGTGTTATTGATTTTAGTTCCGTAAGACAATGTAAAACGCCTTCAATCTCAAACTGAACGCTGGCGTTAGTTTGTTGAGGCAAACATTTCTGCTTTAAAATTATTTTACCATTTCAACTCTTCAATTAAATTTTTGACTACGGGTCACCCTAATATGAAATAGTTACGCTCTGCCAAAAGCAACAACTGTCAGATGGCAGCTGGCAGCGAACAACGGCTTGTAAATTGAGCGCGGGCAATGAAAGTGTAACGAGCGTTAATTTGTTTGTCAAGCGCCGCCAAGTGGCCATCCAACCATCCGGCCAGAGGCTATCCACACACACACTCACACCCACACCCACACACACACAGACACACCGCCACTGGCATAAACTCTTGAATAGAAGTTATGGCAAATCCACGCGCCAGCCAGACAATTGGGAGCCATGCCAAAGTTTTTTTTTTTTGCTTTTGGAAGCCAAGTGGAAGACAATTTCATATTCAATTTCCTGGCCAAAAAAAAAATATATACATATATATATATTTCAGATTTGCAAAACCATTGAAAAGTGGATAATAAAAATTAAATCAAACTTTTGTCTTTAGGCTTTTAAAGATGAATTTTGAGAGCCTTTTATCAATTTTCCGTTGCAGTTAACCGGCAAAGTGCATGCATGAAAAAATTCACCCGTAAACGAAGCGAACCAACCTACGATTTTTCACCAGATGACTACAATGAGTTTTGCAAAATTTTCGGTACAGATTTTTACCCCATCTGGCCGAGCAATGGGCAATTAAGCGCCCAAAAGAGCAACCCATTCCGGACACAGATACGGATACACGGTGGCCGAGCATTTCGCTTGATATATATTTCTTCTTTTTTGTTTTTTTTTGTAGGGGTTCACATAGTACTTTGGATATGCTGGTAACTGGCTCACCAGGAGAGTATGGTGACGGCGCCACGTAAGAGTTCTGGTATATCCCAGCCGTTGCGACGCAAAATTCGCAAAGGTCGCACCATGTCGCGCTTGACCTGGAGAAGAGTAAATTTAGAGACCCTCTGGGGAATCGAGAGATCTAACTCAACTTACGAAATTTTCACGAAGACGCGCTTGGAATTCCGGCGATGTGAGTGTACTGGCCAAGAGGCCAAAGTTCGTGTCATCGGCGATGGCTTGGGCAAGATAATTGTGCACCTTTCGCTTGGGCATGGCCAACAAGATGTCCGACATGAAGCTGTGTCCCCTCACTCCCCTGCAATTACAGTCTTTGTCGGGCTTGGGCACAGGCAAAATGATGCAGGCAAGAATATCGACAATATTCTCAATGTCCGAAGTGTCCACACCTTCATCTTGCAGCTCCGTCAATAGCGATCTGTAGGCGGCACTATGCTGCAACATTTCGGCCACCTCACGGAATCGTGTTGTATTATAATAGCTCATGGCCTTACGGAATTTCGAATCGCACTGATAATGCTTCTGGATGATCTCAACCAAAGTATCCCTATCGATGAGGGCTCGCAGTTTATTGAATTCCAAACATAAGTCGTCACCTCCAGTCTTATCATCATCACCGTTATCAGGACTTCCTCCATTATTGCCATTATTATTATTATTATTATCATCATCATCATGATCATCGCCATTATCGGGACCTCCTCCATTACCACCATTATTATCACCTGGCTTACAGGTAGTGGTAGTCGTCGTTGGTGGTTTTTCAATCCTTCGAGCTGCCAAAGTCTGATGACATAGTGTCAACATGACCAGCACCAGGCAGCACATCTGCAATCCCTTTGATTGAAACATTTTCAACTTTCAGTTTTTCGGAACGAATATCGTCTCCAACTGGCTAGCTCGGCACCTGCTTTTATACCAAGCAGGGGCCAACTGTTGGCCCCGTCCAATTACATGAATTACCAATTAGTGTAAATCACTGCGACTCTGTGCACATGTCTCTCCAACAAGTTCTCTCTTATCAGAAGATGTGTTCCAAATGTTCTAAATCCGTTGGCTGAAATTGAATTTAAAACGTTTCTTCCTTTAATTACTTTAATTAATTGCACGCACACACATCGAACAGAGGAGTGTGTTTTCACACCTGCTCACAATGTATGTGGATAATTTTCCTCAGTGTATTTGTATTATTATTATTATTTGGTGAGCCATAATCTTCCTTTGTGCAGATAATTCGTAAGACTTTCGCTTCGTTAATTGCCAATTATCTATTGAGGGGATGGGGGGGGGGGGTCGATTGGTGGTGGGGTTGCCAAGCCATACAAACACTTGCCCCTGCTTTTCTGCTTTCCTTTCATCGACAACAGCTTAAAGCCGCTTTGAGTATTCCCTCATTAAAACCTAAAAGGCAAATGGTTAAGAAGGAAGAGAGCGAGAGAGAGAGAAAGAGGCGGCTTACACATGTTCGCACATACGATTAATGGGTATAAGTGCGGGTGTGGGTGGCATTTGGGTGGCTAATGGCTAATGGCTTACTTGGTATGGGATATACTCCATGATTGCATAATTGAGCCCGACAGTCAGCAGGCAGGCAGGCAGGAACCAAGTCGGAACTATTGTAAAACAAGATGATCTATGTATGGGCAACATTTGGTCACAAAATTCACAATTCTCTTGCACTCGAGAGATGACAGCTCAAGTACTCAAGGGGGCTGGGTTGGCAGAGATTGCAACTGATATATGTACCTACATACATATGTGTGGAGAAAGGCATGTTTGCTATGATGGGATATAAGTGGTGGAGCACTTGTCGGACAGAAAGAACTGAAAAAAGATTCATGGACTGCATGCAGTTTAAAACGCAAACGGAAGTTCCAACTTAAATTATTGTCATGGTGATTGTGTGTACGAAAAGGTTTGCTTACATGTATTTTTTTTTTTTTTTTTTACATAGTTCAATGAATTTAATGTACGCCTACTTTTACTTTTTTTTTTTGGAAAATTTATTATACATGGTATTCAATCAATGAAAAAATAAAAATCCCTTTTGTAATAATAATAATCATACGCACTGTTGCACGGGCATTTACAGGCATTTATCTAGAAAATTTTGCATGCGAGTTTTCTCTGTTTTTATTTTTTTTTTTTTTGTTGTGTTTCTCTTTGTTTTTTCTTCATTTGACAATAGACTGGGCATATTGTAACAAATATTTGCCAACCAATGTAGCGGAAATAGTTTCCAGTCCCCTCACCACCCTCGCCACCCCCGTCGCTGTTAACATTGGCAAAAAGATAAAACAACAAAACAAGCAACACAACACGAAAAAAAAAAAAAAACTGGCATCGACTGGCAGCAAAAGCTGTACGGAGAAATACATTTAAGCCATTTTGTTGTTCAATTTATTTGTAGAGAATTAAAAAGTTACCCATGCCAACGACTCAATTCGATTTCCAATACAAATGAAGCACATAAAAACTCCTTCAGAAAACTTTTCCTTTTCCGTTTCTCTCTCTCTCTGTATTCCATTCGATTCCTTTGCTTTTTTTCTTTTTTTTGTATTTCTGCCGAAAAGGTTAAGTTGAACAGTTTAAATAGCGCCTCACAAAACTTTTTCATCTTACCAAGGTTAAGTGCACACACACACACACGGCTTGGGGAGAAACTTTCAATGGCCAAACTGGGCACTCACATACGTGATTCCCATCCCAAAGGCAATCCTGTTGATACTGATACTGATGAATCTACGACTTTTGTTAAGATATCATCATCATCTTTATCTAATAACATATTCTGTTTGTCTCAAGATGATGCAAGATTGGCCTAATTGGAATTGAAGGTGAACGTTGCCAATTTTCAGGCGAAAATTTGAAATGCAAATTTACGGATTTAACTAATTGCCACGACGCCCCAGCCCTGACCCCATCATCCCTGGCTCCTGTTATATGAAAATATCTCATTCAGCATATCTCTCTCTCTCTCTTCTGCCAGAGCTAACATTTGCCATTTATATTGTATATCGCAATAAATTTTCATTGAATTAGTTTTGGCTGCTAATAAAATGACATTGCCAAAGTAAACCACAGACAATAGAAAGAGAAAGCAAGAGAGAGAGAGAGGAAGAGTCTTCCCATGTGTGCAAATTGCATTATTTCTTTTTCCTATGTTCTCTAGTTTGTCAGCTATTTCTGATTTTGCGCTTGAACCACAAATCAGGAGCGGACTGCGATTCTTAAGGGCCATATATTTGCACTTTAAATATTAATAACTTTTGGTTAATGAGGCTCGACACTTCTTTAGGCCTTGTTTCCTTGCGCCTAACTTGTTGTAAGAATTATCTTAGAGTCCGGTCCTGGAGTGGATATACGTAAATATTTATACATACATGTTTACTGCTACATATGTATGTACATATGTATATATGTACATAGAGCCATTTTTATTTCCCTAGATAATTTACTCAATTAGAGTAGAAACTTGAAGGCTTTGTGGCATTTACAAGAATCGCTTTATTATTGCTCTTAGTTAAAGTAATGGGTAGGGAGTGATGGAGACCTAGCATCCCGGTTCGGATCAGAGCATTATGTGGGCAAAAGCGAATTTGGCCAACTGATAAAAACTGACAAGACATAGACATGTTGGTAACAAAATAAAAACCAAAAAAAGAGAAAAAAAAAATGCTAAAAGTAACTCCGATAAACAGGCTTAATTAGCGACGAAGCTAAAAGTCAACAGACTGGCAACTACTAAAACTACCGACTACCAACTGGCACTAGGACGCATTAAGCCCAAATCCAAACACACATAAACACACACACACACACACGGCTATAGTAACAAACACAAATAAAGTTAATGCCACTAGCAAACGGAATGGATATACAGTAGAGGTCGGTTATAACGATATACACAGAGAGATTTGATTGGTTTTCATACAAGCTTTTATGAAAGCACATATCGCTTTTAACGATATATCGCTTATAACGCGTATACAGTTTTGACAACAAATATCGCTTATAACGATGGCAAGTAAGAAAAAAACAAAAGAAAGAGCAAATATACAGCACCGCTCGGCACAAAGAGAGCTTAAAAAAGTCTCAATGTATTTGTGCGAGAGTAATTTCGTTTTGACGCTCTTAAATACACTTCGTATGGACTTCGGCCTATCTGTGTGAATTGTCAAAGTGCGCGAAAAAAGAGAAAATGCTGTTCGTGAGTCGTTTTATAACGAAAAAGCTAATTTAAAGCAATCCAAAATTACAGATTTTGTTAAAGATACCTAAAATTTATCCACATTTAAACAATCTGAGAAAATAAAAAAAAATAACTAAGCAAAAAAAAATTATTCTTTAATATGGCCGATTCCTTGATTATCGTTATAACCGACCTCTACTCTACATAGTAATAGTAAAGCACAGTAGTCGCTCAGTTAGTATATTGCCACAAAAATTTATATTAGAATATTAAATATTTAATATTTATCTTTTAATTTTGCGAGTTTAATCTAAACCAAGTGAATTTTTTTTCTTTAAAAAAAAAACTTGTTTTTGTTTTTGCAATGAGCCACTGTAGCCTGTATATGTGTGAATGGGTGTGTCTGAGACAATGTGTGTGACTGGGTGTGAGTGTGGTAGGGGCATCTTTCCTTGGGGGTTTCGTTAGTTGGCAGCCGGCATCATTGAGTCGCCTGCTTAATTATGTGCAAGCAACAATGATATTTATATTATCAGCCAGTCAATGTCAAACGTCAGCACTCGAAACCAAATGCCCTCACCACGCCCCCATCCATTTCTCCCATTGAGTTCATATAACCCACAATTCCCATTAAATCCCCAAGACAAAGAAGAAGGCCTGCCGAAGGTAAGGAACCCGAGTAATAGAAGGGCAGAAGTAGAAGGGAGATGGAGGGCTATGGAGACCTTAATAGCTTTGCATGTTCTGGCACTTTCAATTGCCTCCCCACCCAAATACACACACATACGCAAGCACACCCTGATAGGGGAGACATGGCCATAACCCAAAAGTATTTATGCACACATTGCCAATGGCCCTCTTACTGGTGACTTGACTCTTTTCCTTTTGGATGGCCTACGCTTAGGCCAAGTAAGAGATTCAGGTGCCTAACAAATACATAAATGCAGACTCATGGATGCGTAGTCAGCAGACAAATGATGCAGGCGAAAATAAAATCAGTGGACCTTAAATTTTTTGGCTGAGATGTTCGTTTAAATTTTTGCCTTAAGCCTCGATGACCCATGACACCCAAAAAAAAAAGTTGTTGTTCTTGTTGTGTTGAAAATGCAAAATTTTAATTACAATCTATACGCACGAACGATGAGAGGAGAAAAGGACCTGTTGCAGGCGCAAATTGTTTAGTTGTTCAAACCTGAAAGGACACTCTAAGTGAATCGCAATGGATCGGAAAAATGCAATTTTAGTTCGTGTCCATTGTTCTAGAGCCAAACAATTAAAAGAGCGGCAAATGGCACTGGTAAAAGGCACTGACAACAAGTACAAACAACAAATCCGTGAATAAAAGGTGACAATGCTGCAACACACACACACACACACACACACACACACACACAAAAGCAACGAATTGTCATCGCCAACACTCACTCCAACAACAATGGGCCAACAAACACAAACAACATAAGCAAAAATGGCGCACACTCATGGCATTCACATTTCTCAATTTTTATGACAGGTTGTGAGTGGGTGTGCGAGTGTGTGAGTGTCTACATGTGTAAGGTTGTGGACCAGACAAAAAAAAAAAATAAACTTTGAACCTAATCAAATTTCACTATGGCAAATTTTCTATACTCTAATTGACTAAATAATGCTGCATATCTTAAGGTCTGTTGTGCATGCAGCCCTGTCATCACTTACTTCTCTAATGCAAACAGTCCGGCAACGCTGCTCATAATAATTTCAAATGCATACATATGCGCTTTCTCTTTTTAAATTTAAAGAGCTAAATGTATTTAATAACCCATCTTAAGCTCTTAAACTTGTAAAACAGCATATTCAAGATACAACAAAAACACAATGACGAATTCCAAGCCAGTAAATCTCATTGTTTATTAAATTATAGACACCCAATTCCTATATAGAATATCTAGATATATGCTTCTTAAGCAATTGCTAGCAAATTTAAGAAGAAATCAAGTAACTAGTCAATTTGTATGCCTAATTGTTGATACCCTTTCGATTTACATACGTTATAGAGTATATTCTACGAGTAAGAAAAATCATACAAAACAACATGGAAGAGTCACTCGGTCTAGACAAATTGTGTCCTTATGGCTGCCAGCTGCACGCTTTCGGAGTGAGTGAGAGAGAAAAAGAGAGAGAGAGAGAGAGAGGAAAAGGTGGAGCGAGTTGAGGTTCATTTGTGTTAGGTTCAGGTTCAGTTGGCTTGAGGTTTATCACTTTAATGGTTGCCATATTTGCTCAGCTTCCATTTCCATTTCACTTAGCTACCAGAACCCAATGTGGTAAATTGGCAACGTGAGTAGGCAAACAACGCAACGCATCTGAATCCAGGGAGAAGAATTAATTTCGAAACAAATTATGATAAATTGAATATCTCTAGACATGGGTGAAATAACTCCTACTTCTCCCCCCCCCCACGCCCACGAACGACTCATATACGAATTTACTTACTTTAATACGTTTATTGTTAGTTTAAACGAATTCGAATGCAATTTATTTATAGCCAAGATAATTGTATAGAAATTGCCACTTTGTGTGGCACTTTTCAAATGAAATTCAAATGCACACTGCTTTTTGCAATAAATAACCTTGAGTAAAGAAATCCTAGAAATGTCCTGCTTACCCCGCATTCTGTTATCCTGTTCTCTCTCTCTCTCTCTCTCTCTAGGGTTGCAACGGAGCCCAATTGCAAGTCCGAAGTTCTTTTCTTAAGGTTGAGACATTGCTCAATTAAAATGACATTAAATTCCATTCGAATTGCAAGATGTCAGCGTACTGTCCTCTCTCGCTCTCTTTTTCTTACTCCCTTACCCTCTTGTAGAATCATTTGGGTATATTCAAGTGACCAAAAGTATGTCTCGTTCAGCAAATATATTTAAGTTTATCTCTGTCTTTCCGTGTAAGCACTTGAGTCATCTAACTGCCCATCTGGACGATTAAGTTTCTGATGAAATTACAAATTAAACCCTTAAAAAGAGAACGGTAAGAACATTTTTGTCGTATTAATGGGTATACCAAAGTCGCTCTGACCTTACCTCATGCTGTTAACACCGCCTTCTTTCTGTGAATACACAGACAGCTACAGCAACAGCAGCTGTCTATGCATGTGGGATTTAAGCTTGAGACAGTCGTTGGGTATCGGCTTGCCCGCAGCGGCAGCAGCATCTCTCCTTCAACTTCTTGGGCATCCGTCCCCGTCATCCCTCTGACCCCCCTTTAAGTCTGTTGTGGTCTCTTCCATGTCGTTGCATTGCTTTCAGCATCGTCGTCTGCTCTGCTACTTACATTGCTTTACGTTGCTTTACTTTCCTTTGGCATTTAAGTTATTTTTTCTAGCAAAAGCAAATCAATTCACCCTCTTCGCTTCACTGTTGTTTTTCCTGTTGGCCTTAAATGGCGCCTGCAGTTTCATTCAATTGCCAAAATGTCAATTCAAATAGAATTTCATTGAATTTATTTACAAAATATTATGGTAATTGCATCTCCCACATTTTACCCACAATCATTCAGTCTTGGAAATGAAAAGGAACTTATTCGATTTCTACAGTTCTAAGGATAACATTTTTGATTAATTTCTTGGAAAGAACGATTTAAATCAAAGCAAAATTTTCTTTTGAATTACCCTTTCGGGAGAATACCATTTTGACATTCGCGATAGGGGAGGGGAGAAGACTAAGTTGAGTTTTTGTTAATGCTGGCACTATGGAAAAAATATCGATTTTCGATTGCTTACACATAAATTATATATTTTACTTTTAATTATAAAGGGCTGAGCTGGCCGACAGGTGCGCCAAAGTGTTCGTATGTTGTTTGGTATGAGCGAGATGACATGCTTTTGCTGGAAACAATTCTGAAAACAATAAAAAAATTTATTAAAGTATATAAAAGCTCAAAATAAATTCCCAAATATAAAGAAAACCAAACTTTAATCTAGTGGCAATCCTTTTTCTATCTGTTAGATAAAACACTTTTGGCTTAAACCGAGATTCGTTTTGATAAATAAAATATTTCTTATGATTATTCTGAGAATAATCCTTGTTTCAAAATACTTCTTTCTGATTCAATTTAAAGGAAAAGTTAAATCCTCACTTTTGTGGGTTGAAAAAGTAATTCAGTTAAAGAAACATTTAATGCATAAACTTTATTTAAATTTCCAACTAAATGTGCTTATGTGTGTGTGTGTGTGTGTGTGTTTTTGTTGTTTTGATAAGTATACAATCCAGGAGTAAAATGTTATATGGTGATTTGCATTTAGGAGAGTTATGTATGTTTATTTGCCCGCACTCTACGTGCAGATGTAGTAAGTACATATTAGTAAGTAGTTACGACCAGTCCGAGCCAAAACTGTAATAATGCCGCATAGTTGACAACGCCCACAATGAACGATGGAACGACCCGCACAGCCACCCATCCACCCATCCACCCATTCATCCATCCATCCATCCATGCATGGAGGTGAGCTGAGTTGGCGGAGACGCCATAAAGTATGCATCAAAAGCGAGAATATACGCTGAACTGCAGCCCATAACCGAAACGCTTGTTAAATATTCAAAATCATTTGCATGACCAACTTGCCAGGAGGCCATGATGGGTGGCCGGATAGAAGGAAGCAGGAATTGGGGGGTAGGAAGTGTTCAACACAAACACCTCTCACCCAGCTATTTGTTCGTTTGCATACTTGATTTCCATGTGTATATGTTCGTGTGTGTGCGGTGTATGTATATATGTGTGTATATGTGTATTTGTGTGCAATTTATGTGGCATAGAGAACAAAACTTTAGTTGATTTGACATGCAGAAGCTCGTAAATATGCCAAAACGGACATGTAATACGATTTATATGCATAGGGGCCATATAAAAATATTGTTGTACTTAGCCACTACTAACAGGCTTTAACTTCCAATCATCAACAAGAATCGACAATCGACAAAACGAATGAGATGTTTTCTAGCTTTTAGCCGATTAATTTGGATCAATAAAAATTGTTTTGTGTTTTACAAGCAAATCGTTTTAAATCATTTCATACAAAATGCATGACAATAAGTCACAAAAAAAATAAGTAAATAACAATTAAAAAACGACTAGCCAAATTCTCTCTATAGCAGAGAGCAAAATTTAATTGTTGGTTTTAACATCGTTTTTAAATTTTTTTTCGATTTTTGTAGATGGAACACTGTGAAGAGGGGCTAAGGGGCTATCTTTGGTCACTTAAAAAGTTTACTAAATTTACAAACTACAAACGTTAGAAAAATAAGAAAATCTTAGATGAAAAATGCTTTTCCCACTAAAAATTCTGATCGAAGAAGATCCCATCGCTTAACAGTTGCCCCTCATGAACGGACATCCACTTTGAACTTATGTTATTCTTAACAATTGTAAAACAAAATCCTCTTTTACAGCGAACTTTGAGAAAAATTTCCCTCTACATTGCATGGAAACTCCTTGAAAACTAATGTCAAGATAAGATAATGCACACACTAGAAATATAAATTGGTTACTCGTCTGCTGTAATCATCATCACTTTTAGTTTAAACAATAAAAACTTTGATTATAAATCCGAAAAATAATCATATCCGATCTATTTTCGTTTTTAAACAAATAGAAATTGATAACTGTTGTTGATTTTAAAAGCAATTACCGAGTATCGTAAAAATAAATTATCAATATATGTTCCAAATCGATTCCAAAAAGGGCAAACAAGTTCCTAACCTTAAATTCATATTATTTAAGGAGACTACCTGAATGGACCATTAACCAGCTTAAAAGAGTTATTACCGTTAGCAAAGTTATTCTTTTTTAAAAGAACTATATCAAATATTCATTTACCTATCAATCATGGTCAGATGTTGACCGCAAAGGAAAGCAAGTTAATTGTTTTTCCTTGTAGACTAAACAACTTTTGCAGTGAGGGTCGCCAGGAGAGCAAGGTGAAGTATGCAATTTGCCTAGGACATTAACTGGTTAACCAAATTGCATGTGTTACACACACACACGCACACACACACACACATTGATACAATTCCCAAATGTGATGGTAAGCTGTAGGCTGCAGTGCAGCAAGAGACCTTCTGTGTCTCACCTTGATTACATTGATGCATTTCTACATCATTAAGCCGTCTAAACACCATTAGCAACCATTTTCACCCAAGGCATTGAGATATTTATATGTGAGTGTGTGTCTATGTGTGCGTGTGTTTGTGTGTGTGTGTGTGTGTTGCCACAAAATCCTTCGGGCTTCTAGACAAGGCAAGAAAACGAAGCTGAACATGCGTGTGTGAGCATCACTTCCGGTTGAGTAGACAAACACATAGACAAACGAGTGGCCCACGAAGCAAACACAAAGAGAGAGAGAGAGAATGAGAGAAAAATGGAGAATCAACTCATTTACCATTTACCATTTTCGCCTTCTGATCCTAATGGTAA
Source organism: Drosophila nebulosa (assembly GCA_024703675.1). Lineage (NCBI taxonomy): Eukaryota > Metazoa > Arthropoda > Insecta > Diptera > Drosophilidae > Drosophila > Drosophila nebulosa. Next base: position 4,309,437 of record CM045725.1, on the reverse strand, counting down.
ATCAATGAGCTGACGCCGCGTCCAACAGGCAGTTAAGGAGAACCAGCCCCAGCTGGTCCACGGCCACCTCCGGCTTTAGCTTCCTTTTTCAGCTGACTGCGAATGCGTTGATGACACTTGAATGAGTTTTCGGTTCGTTTTCAACGCTTAACGCTAAATTGCGCATATTATTTATATATAAGGAATCAACTGACCATAAGTTATGCTTATATAGTATATTATACTAATCGCCAAAGTTGCTGCAAATAAACAGAAAGAAAGACCTTGACAAAGTGACTTTCAGATTTAAGATTGGCTTCCTCTCTCTCCCCATGCCACCTCCCCTCTTGATGTTAAGAATCATGTCACGAAACTCAATCTTAATGCACAAACACTAGAAGGGGGTGTAACCCCTCCCACCACTTTCTTTTGCCTTCTATTATATAGTACTAGTACGTAAAAATAACCCTTGGCTTTGTTAAGGGGAGAGCATTAAATTCCAATTACACGTTAAGTTGCTGTGTTAATGGCCAAGTTAATGGTGAGTTCTCTTGCAAGCAAATGACACAGCCAAGTTACTTACTAACATACACTTTCACATTTAAGTATATTCAACTTTGTATATTTATATGTATGTATGTATGTATATTTGTATATTTTATATCAAAATGTGTTTGTTTTTTTTTTTTTTTGTACATGAATTGCTATGTTTTGTTTTGTATGTATTTGTGTTTGTGTGTTTTTGTGGTATGTATTGTGATTTGTGAGAGTTTTCCCTGTTTGTATAAGTGTGTCTATGGTGGTCCGTGGGTTAATCTGGGGATTGCGTTGGGTTGGGGTTATTTAATGTCCAAAATGAGCTTAAAGCGACACACATAAATAATTAGAATCATAATAATATGCATTTAGGCGATTGCTGATTGAAACTTAAGATCTAGAAATTAAAAACTATGAGCCGCTTTACTTTCGCCTTGTCCATGAAGTTAGCAACGGCTTTTTAATGGCCTAATCAGTGTATTCCTTTTTTCTTGTTGTTGTTATTAATGCTTATAGCCAAGTTGCTTTAAATGTATTTGGAGTTTTTTTTTTCTTCGAATTGCTTAAGCTGTACCAAATCATCGGATTTAATCGTATTCGTATTCGAACTAAAAGTTAGTCTGCTTTGTTAACATCACAATGGTTCCTCTGTGTAACAGTTGAATGCTTCAATAGAAACAATATCGTGGTCTCACTACCTCACCCAAGGCGATATGCTCAATACTCCAGGGCGGTGTCTCCAGGCGACCCTCACCATTTGTCTTGACATCCTCGCTATCGTCGACAGCCAAGCCGATGTCGACATACGGCAGACGAAAGGCCGGATGGCCCGGACTGCGAGCCAAGGCAGCAACAGAGTGACTGAAGGCAGTGTTGGTGTTGGTGTAGGCCAAAGAATCGCATGACTCAAATGAGCGCAATGAACGACTCTTGCCCTCATCGGCCAGACGCACCAGACCCAGAGCTGTGGTTAAAAATACTTGCTCCAGTCCCTGATCAGTCTCCGAGGATGTCTCAAAGTAGGTGGCCCCTATGGAGGTGGCAAACAAATAAGCCTCATCTCGGGAAACAGCTCGCTGGGCCTGCATATCCATTTTATTGCCCACCAGAGTTAATATCATCGGATCCTGAACATTACGATGGAGCTCCTGTATCCAAGATTTGATTTCCGTAAATGTTTTATATTGCGTCAGATCGAAAACCAAAATGGCAGCATTCGCATTTCGATAATACATGGGGGCAACGGCCCGGAAACGCTCCTGGCCAGCCGTATCCCAGATCTGCAAAATAAAATAATCCCAGTTAGATGTATGTATGGCAAAACTTTAATTGAGTCATTCTACATTTATTCTGCAATTTCGCTTTCCCACAATAATAACAATCATATTGTTTGTGCTTTGCTCTCTATCTTGCTTTTTATGGTGGTCGGTCCACCATTGAAATCTTCATAAAAAATTTGGGGCAACGACATGTTGATGGGCCAATCTAAATTGAAGAACAAAACCACAGAGCGAAAGGAGAAAGCGCAAGGGAGAGAGACAAGTGCGTCTTTGCCCTCGGAAAGCAAGCAAGAACGGACAAGAATAGTACAAAGACACACACACACACAAACACACGCATAATCATTACCATGGGTGTGACTTGGTTTATCTACGCATTTAACTGATATTTTTCAAATGAATCTCACTATATACACACATATACATATGTATATTTCTGATATGTCGCATTAACTTTTTCTAAAAGCAATATCATTTGTTTTTAATATTTCCTATCAAAGATTAATAAAAAAACAAAATCAAGACAAAATTCCTCAAGTCCATTTGTTTACTTCTAGAAATCCAATTCATTTGTAGATAATCCTAGATTTCATATGTATGTATATGTATGTACTTTTAGGGCATATAAAAGTTCGTAGATAACCTTTGTTTTTCGCAGCTATTGCCTGTTGCCATTGTTATATTGCATGAAGTATGGAAGGGCTAGTGGGGGGATAAGCTGCACATACATACATAGTTGAACATAAAAACGAAATCACCCAAAAGAAAATATGCGCGAAAAAAAGGGGTGGCAACCCTACAGCATAAATGGCGGGGGAGAGCGAGCAACTGGCGTGCGCGCTTAGCTTATCAATAAACTATAAAAATAAAACCAAATAAAAGGGAAACCTAAAAAAACAACACAGCACCAACCAGTAGCTAAGGCAAATAAATACAAAGTGCAGTGGACGTAGAAATTGCAAAATAAAAAACTAAATAAAATGTCCAAAGCAATGGCAAGGCAAGGAAAAAAAAAAAAACAAAAACCAAAGTAGAGGCGTGCCCATAGTTGGTAGCGTAAAACCCCAGATTAACTGTGCTCTGACCATTGAACCAAAATGGCAAATGGGATTATGCTAGCCGGCAAGGGCAAAGGTCTTTCGGCTTTCATTTTTTGCGGTGTACAGATATATCCATGGGTGTTTTTTTCAGTTGTACGCACTTGTAATTTGATTTTGACCTCATCCAAAATGATGTTGCATGTAAAAAACGATACGGCTATCGTCGGCACCTCACTCTCATTTCGATGCAATGTGTTCTTCACATATTTGATGACCAGACGGGTCTTGCCCACGCCTGTAAATACATAGAATAGAAATACTGCTTTGAGGATTAATCTATAATGCCAATTTATTGATAAAATTATGATTATGGGCGAATGGGACAAACGACACGCAAATTGATAAAGATAATTTGAGTCGCACATAAGGTCGTTCGGTAAACACTTTGGTGATAAGAAGGCAAACAAAGTAGATCTATAGCTTTCTTTATTTTGCCAGCAAATTCCCCCTTTGGGACTGTTTATATCTTTTTTATAAAATAATATGTACATACATATGCCTAAGTACATATACATATGTATGTATACATACATATGAGGAAATCTGTGAATCATCTCAAAAACAACCACAAACAGCAGATGGCATATAGAAAAGTACTCTGATTGCGATTAAACATTTTTAATGCATTTAAAAGCAGAAAAAATCTATAAAAATAAGTTTTTACATTGTATAATACACAGGTTTAAAACTATACAAAATAATGGACTCAGCCCTCTTTGATTGTATAAGTTTCGAAATTCATAAGTAGCTGACCTTGAAAACAAAATAAGCTATACAAATGCAGCTAACTGTTAGACGGCCGACTATTGGGTCTGTAAGTCATTTGGAAAGCAAACAAAACGATTGGGATACTGTGCAAATCAGTGTGTCAGCGTGTTTTTAGCGTAGCAAAGTTAAGAAGAAAAGTAATACGCCTTTTACATGAAGGTATTGTAGAGTGCAGCGGTTTTCATTAAATTCAACTAGGCAGTTAATACGAAGAATGAGGCCAGACCAGGTACAGGGCCTGCTATCTAGCTGAAGTATGTATGACAAATTTTAAGCCGCTTTCCCATGCATCTACCTCCTACTACAACCACCCTCATTTGGCGGGGTTCAAGGCAGTTGCTCTTATCGATTCACACCGAGACTTTGCAGGCTCTTATCGGCATTGGAATTGCTAAAATGGACATGGCAATTACTCAGAATGATTCAGTGTCACTCAGGTCTCGTCTTATGAATGAAAATTAAAAGTCATTGGATTGTATTGTATTTTTGTATAGGCATATTTCCGGATTCCTCTTACCTCGCGATCCCAGTACCACAACTTTGCCTTCAATTCCGCGCATCTTTGCTCCTCAGTAATCAATTTTATGACATTGCAAATATTTATATGTGTGAACGTACGATGTTGCCTTTTGCCTTTGCTGATTTAATTTGTCTTTGGTGTGACGAAGTTGTTCCTATATTTTTTATTGTCGATGATGCATTTTAAATGCAAACGCATCAATTTATAGTTTGGTTTGGCTTTAAAATTTATCGCACTTGTTAGAGTATCGAATGCAGGGTAAATGCTTTTGTTGCTTAGCGCGCGCGCCCTCGTGTCGCACTGGGTAAGATAAAAATTATATTAAAATATTAAGCAATTATTTTGTTGTTGTTGTTAAAGTTGTTTTTATTGTGTACACAAATCAGCTGTTTTGGCAAGTCTGGCCACCTTTAAGCATTAAATAGAGGTGCCATACAAACCCAACAAGCTGCTAGAGATGGACAGGCGGGCGGCAGTTTGAATTTTTAACAATTCTAATACCAATTGTACAGATATAGATAATTTTCAACAAATAAGATAAATGTTGCAGTATAAACAAGTGTGTGCAGTGGAATTTAAATTCGAAAATGCAAAAAAAAACATTTGTACGAATTAGAAAGATTTTTAATTTATCGAAACGTTTTTTAAAAAGACCGATGACATATTCGTATTGGCGGGGCAATTTTACTAATAGGTTTACTGACACTTGTTTAGAAAAAATATTTTTGCGTGTCTGAAAATATAATTAAAACATATTAATCAATTAAATTAAGAATAATAATAAACTATTGATAGATTTTTATTTCGTTAACTCTTTTCAGTCAAAACTCCACAATCTACTGTTAATGCAATTGCCTTGAAGTATATATCGGCTCGAATGCCCATCTCTAATTGAAATAATCGATAGTGCCACCGCCAAATTCTGGCATGCCAGAATGAGAGAGTGAGATAGACGTAGAAGCCCTGGCAGATGTTCATGCAACGCAGTCAATCCACAAAAATTGTAAACGGTTAATTTTACATGAATTAAACGATAAAATGTGTCCCTAAAGTTATTAAAAGCATGCAAATACTCTAAACGCATTCTTTAGACCATTGTGTATTAGTGCAAAGTGTGAAAAACAAAGCATGCAACTGTATTAAGAGACCAAAACAATTGCGCGCGTTTTCCGCTTGTTTCATAGACCAGAGTGGAGGGTGAGACAAAGTTTTCCCACAACAGGAGTTGGTGGGGGTAAAAGTGCCACATATTTTCAAAAAGGTAAATGCTCTACGTCTGGGGGCAAAGCCTGATTGATGGATAAGATAATAAGTGAAATTGACTCTCACTTAAGTTCCACCGCCCTCTTGCATATTTTTCCCAACATGATGCCGCGTGCTGCTTAATCAAAATTTCAATTTCTATTTTAAGGCGTGAAATGGCAACCTCTACCAGCACGGCTAGGAGCAAAATCAACAATAGTTATGAATCGGAACCATCTACAGGAAGCGGGGTGAGGCTAATTAGAAGTTTAGAACAGGAAAAAAAGCTAATTTAACGAATGTTTTAATTAATAGTCTTCGCTTAGTGAGAACAATGAGGGCCACATATCTGACGATGAACATATGAGTTTACCATATTTAATGAAACCCAAATCCGTAAACATTGACGAGAACCAGGACAGGGTACCACAGCAGAAGCATTCGGTTGCTCCATCATCTAATAAACCAAGCAGCCAGGAGACGTCTCAGTTCCAGGGCTTTGGCGACAGTCCCTATGGTCAGGTCAATAAACGACTCTACGGCTCTCAATTGGCAAACTTAAAATTGCCAGAACCGCAACCCACCCAGCAGGAGCCCCAGCTACAGACCACTCACCCAGGCAGAAGTGTATTTCCCCGTTTCTATGACACCGTTATGGAGGAGAACAGCTGCAATGCTGTGGATATGGCTGAATCCATTAACATCACATCCACCACTACCACTTTGACTGGCAGCCTATCTTTCGATGGCAAAATTAAAAGTCTGACCGATGAAAATAAACCCAGCACCAGCAGCAGCTCGTCCCGTGCACCCAATCCTCGGCTCTCCACCGTATTGGAAACTTCTCTTAATACCTCACAGCAAAAATACAACAATGAACGGTCCCCTGATCTCTTTGCAAACAGTGATGATGACGACGATGAGCAAGACGATAGGGATAAGGGGCTTGGTTCAACTCTCGAAGATCTGCCAGAAGTTTTAGAGGAAAGTATTAGAGTGTGTCAACCTCGTTGCTCTCTCAATGGTCTAACAGAGTCGAGTTTTGTGGATGAACACACGCTAGATACCTCGGCCACCACTCAAACGCTGAGTACTAGCAATGATCCACGTTCGCATTTTCTTGAGAATTGTCGCCGAGAGAGGGAACTCTATCGCCGGACACTGCGTTGCCTTCAAGGTGTACGTCCACCGCCCTCCGTGACCACACCAGATATGGATATTATTACCATGGTTGTTAGCAAGAAACCTCAAGTTCTGAACTTCTTGTCGTCATTCACTGCCTCTGCATCCACGCCGCCGTCTATTGAGGACAGTGGAATAAGTGTAACTCCATCTATATTTAAGCCCACACATACTTTAGTGGAGGCCCAGCAGATGGGATGGCGGGAAGTGCTAGGAGTGCGACATCATGGACTAAGGTGGGTACTCCTCTCCTCGTTCTCATTATTCACATACAAATTTTATTATATTTCTTTTTTGTTTTCTCTCGCCCAGTTATAACCTAAACAAGGCAGCCGAACAAAATGAATACCTCAGCATGTCAGTGGTGGATCGGTATGTGGGCATTGAGACAGCCACATCCTATATACGTTCACCATCCAGTGCCAAAAAGCGCAATATGCGCATGAAGTAAGCATGTGGAATCTTAGAATATTTCATTTAACTCATTCCGATTACTTTTACAGAATGTTGACCCAATCGCCGGGTAACCGACTAAGCCATTTGGCCAAGCGACGTGCCATATTTTCCTCAGCTAATTTGGCCACAAATTCCATGAAACTAACCAGCACCATAGGACCACAAATTTTACTAGATAAAAAGTTAGTTGTCAAAATTGATTTAGTTTACAGTTCTCCAAGCTAATTAGAATAATTTTGAACTGCAGAAAAGCACGGAACAAGCGCAAGGCCACCCCAAAAAGAAAGACACCCGGCAGCAAAAAGAAAACCAGAAAAACGCCCTCTTCGTCTGCCCGCAAGCGTCTTTATCGCAACGATCTCATTAAGCCTGGACCATCGCGTGAATCTTCCAAGCGTGCTCTATTTCAAAGCCCAGCCAAGACTCAGCAACAGTTACTAATGCCCCCCAAGCCTCTGTTCAAACCCGAAATGGCCAATCGTGTTGAGAAATCGAAACGTGCTCTGTTCTCGCCGGATCATCAAAGTGGCAGCCATCAGTTAGAATCGCTCCTTAAGCGTAAACGCAATGCCTTCGATGATGAAGACGCCAACGAATTGGCCAGCCAAAGCAGCAAGCTATTTAGGGCCAACAGCAATGGAGCAAGTGGCCTAACGCCGCGTGCCTTGAAAATAAAGAGTCAGAGCTTTTGTATTGGAGCAGGTACCTCCACATCAGCAGCAACAACACCAGCAGCACCAGGACAAATGAAAATCACTCAGAAATCAGTATTGAATTCTGCAGTGAGTAAATCTCGATATAGCGGAAGCAGCATAAACCTAGCATCCAGCTCTTCTTCAATTGGCTCGGGAACGCCATTGCAGCGGGCTCAATCGGATTTGAGTGGAACGAACAGCAACAGCATGACGGATAATCAACGCAAGGTAAGATTAGAAGCAAAAATTTTGAAAAATTTTAATCATTCTATTACGGATTATTGCAGAAACTACTTTGGGCCGTGTCACTAGCATTACAGGAGAGGAAAATAACTGCCAAGCATGAGAGTTTCCGGCAATATGCAGCCGACTTGACACGCATCGTGAAGCGCATTTTCCAAGAGTTCTATTTGGGCCACTCGACCAGCAACAGCGAGACCTTGTTGCGGTAAGTTTAAGCTAATGTCTTGTAGTTATCCCTCCTGAAATTGCTCATTTCTTTCTCTTTGCAGACTGGCCAAAAAGTTTGCCTACCATGTGGTGGCCGGCAAGCAAGCGGATGAGATTTATATCCAGGCTCGTAGCCAAGAGAGCGAGGCCAAACGCGCCTCAAGCACTCGTCTCTCTGGCTACATTGGGCCCGAAGAGTATGCACAACGCAAATTGTTGTTATCCTCGCATTCTGCTTCATCCTCTCAGCAATCCCTGCCGCAACGGGGATCCATTCACAATCTGTTTGGCAGCGAGAATTCAATTGAATCTTTCGGCCTAAGCCAAATGAGCCAAACTATTAACTGCTCCGACACTCAGTCCAGTCTCATCGATCGCATCTCAGATGACATCTTTCCCACCAGGCAGCAACAGAGCCAGCAGTTGCCCGTACAGCCCAATGCATCGCTTCAAAACAGTTCATCGAAGAGTAATTTAAGCGGACTAGCCCTCAGGGAGAATGTAGACTGTGAGCTGCGAAGGTCGGCTCAAAAGAACTTTACCGGCAAGGATCAACGAAATATAAGTCCCTACTATGGCGGTGGAGGAGGTGGAAGCAACAATGGATCCGCTCGTAAATTCCCACCTATGACCGCCACAAACACCATGAACTCTGGAGTGAAGGCCAAGCGACAGATTTCCTTCGATAGCTAAAAGATATTTATTCGAAAAAAAAAAAAGAAAAAAAAAAAAAGATTTTTGTTTGCAGTTATTTTGGTTTATCCATTTTTGCTTAATTATTCTTTGCTAATTGTTTTATAGCTTAATTTAATTTATAAACAATTTCGACTTCATACAACCCGAATGAATGAGAGATTTGCACAAATGGATCTAAATCTATATAAGAAGGGTTTTTTTTTTCGTCTTGTTTAAGTGTATCGATATGCTGAAAAGAACTTAAATAACACATTTCTTGCAATATTTATCCACTGAAATTTTAGATTATCCATTACACTCATGAACAGTTTGTGCTTAAAAATTACAAATTTTAACTAACCTAAAATCTAGAACAAAATCATAACTCTGAAATAATGTAAAAGTTTCAAGTGAAATATATATATATATAGAATAATATAAATACACATCAAGTCTGTTCCAAAAAAGAAATTTAAATTCGTTTGCCTTTGCTCAACAAAAACTGGAAAAAGTAACATAAGTAAAAATCGGTCTTTAGCGATAAAGTATCTAAAAAAAATTCAGCAAAAGGAATTAAATCTATGGCAAAAGTTAGTTTGGTTTGTATAGGAAAATAGTACAAAATTTTTAATTTATGATTTGGAATTAACATAGATAAGAAGCTTCTATAATTCTAGTTTGTATAGAAACAGAAAGTCTGTCGGTCTAGTCCACGCATCTGTCTATGAGTAGGCTTATGTTCCGACTGATTTTATGACTGGTAAAGACAATAATTGTTTTATAACCAAAGAGGATTACTTTTAGGATGACAATTTAGATATTGATGGACATATAATTTGTTGTTTTAGATGCGTTAAAAATTTATCATTATCTTTTAGAACAGAACTCGCATATATTATAATGGAATTTGCAAGGCAAGCGATGATTAGTAGTAGCCACTACGATTAATGTACCGTCGGACTAGGGCAAATGAGACGATGTGAAAGACAAGGGCCACCACCAATAAGCTGATGCAGTCCAGCCAGTAAGTGTAGTCGGCTGTGCGATAGGAGCCCTGTTGCAATACTTCCATTCCAGTCTTGATGCAAGGATGTTCCTCGTTGACAGGACAATCTATTGAAAAGAGAATGTAGTGATTGCCGATCAGTGGATGTCCCCATTCCCCCTATCTCACCTATATTGTCAATGTCAATCCAAAATTTATACATCAATGCCTCATTTGAATAGAAGAACAAGGAGAAATATTTCAGCCCCGGCACCGAGTCCACATTCATGTATGTGCCACCAAATATCAGAAAGATCAAATCGAAAGGAGCCGCACATTCCGAAGCCATTTTGTCAGTCTCAAAGAGACTGGACAGAAAGACGCCATAACCCACAGCAGCCACAGCGGAAAGGCTCATCAGGAAGCCCATGCTTATGTAGAGCAGAAATCCGCGTGTATAATAAATTGAGGCATATATGACCGAAAGAAAAACGTAGGCCTTGATAAACGCAATCGGGACAAAGGACAGCACCAGGGCCACATAGTACGCCGATAGGCTATAAGTTCCCTCGCCGACTTCGCGTCGAATTATTGGCATGGCAGCGGGAAAGACATAAGTCACACCATAACTGAAGGTGAAGATCATCTCGTTGCTGAGCATAAATATGGAACCACCCACATCCTGAACAGTGCGCTGGGTGAGACCACCAATGCCCGAGTACATCAAAGAGAGCGTGACGGCAGTGATCTAAATTGGACAAGGATAAGGAAGATTAGAAATTATGGGAGTCAAAGATCTCAACCTACCATAAAGAAACCAAAGGCAATGAGTCCATTTTTTATATTTCGCAGATCTTCAGTCATGAAACGTACGATCAAAAGATATACCTGATATATCCAACGTATCTTCTTGCTAAGAATTTGGGATTTAAGACTGCGTATAACCATTGAAGGGATTAATTCTGTTACTCACAAGTTCTTGACATGTCTCAGATAGTCACCACTATAATTTTTGGCCAGCAACCAACTGCCACCATATAAACCATCCGTTTCGTGTTCATATTTAGCTCTCAATATGGAACCAGCATTCTGTGATCCTTGTTTATCCGCCAGGGTCTTCAAATAGAAATCAGCCGGATTGCAATTCAAAGGCAATTCGTAGCCCAGACTAAAGCGAATGAGAGACAATTCCTTAAATTGAGTTCCACACATCTTCTGATGCACTCACCCTGTAAAGAACTTGGCCACCTGATCTGTGCGTCCTTGGTAGACAATGTGTCCCGCATCCATCAGAATGATGTGGGTAAATAGCTCAAATATATCCGAAGTAGGCTGATGTATGGAGCAAATGGCGGCCTTCTTGTGCGTACCATTGGGGCTATTGTTGAGCACACTTAAGGTGGGCATATCCCTCATCGACCGCAGCAGGAGACTCTCATGCGAATTGGTAACCATTTCCATCTCTATGGAGTTACTACCCCCACTGCTGCCACCCTCTTCGCTCGGCGTCTCAAAGGAATCCTCACCGTAGACCTGATTCAGCGAGTGCTTGGCTATGCGTCGCCTGGTGCACAGATGCCGCAAAGTCTTGATCACCGAATAGGCACTGAAACTATCCAATCCTGTAGTGGGTTCATCGCAAAATAGAAAAATTGGATCCGTTATCAGCTCCTCGGCCAGACTGAGCCGTTTGCGTTCCCCGCCCGATAACTGCTGAATCCTTGTATGAGCCGAATCTCGCAGGCCAACGGCCAACAGAAGATCAGTGACCCGTTGACGTTTCTCCGCCTTGGTAGTGCGACGATGCATCTTGAAGTGGGACTACAATGGAAGGAAAGGAAAGTTTTATGTTTTACTTAATTCGTTTCCGGGCAAAAACCTACCATGAAATATAAATGCTCGTAGGCCGTAAATGTTTTAACATTGATTTCGAATTGCGGCAGAAAGCTGGAGATGCGCGTCATTTGATGCCTTTCCATGGCTATACCATTTAAAACCACATCCCCGGTCAGGTTACCACGCAAACGTTGCGAAATTGCTGCCAATAGAGTTGTTTTGCCCGCACCAGAGCCGCCCAAAATAGCGATGAGGTCGCCAGTTTTCATGTGACCGCTAACTATGCGGGGAGACGGAGGAATGGAAAATGAAAGAGAACCACCAAGAGACCACAATTAAACCAGTCAATTTCCATGCCAAAAATGGCTGGCTTCGCTTACCATCGTGCAGAATGCGCAACTCTCGTTTCTTTCGGCACTCATTCCAAAAGCTGTAGTTGCTCTGCTCCTGGGCAGGCACATAATAGTTCAACTCTTTCCATTCCAGGCACAAGGATGGACCACCACCCGACGGACTGGAACTGGACTCGTTCATTACAGATGGCAAATTTAGTTGACCGACCAATGCAAAGTTCAATGCACTTGCACAACAATTTTTGGGATTCTTGTATTTTTTAATTGCATCCAAATGAGCATTCAACTAATCCCCTTAAGTGCTTATCGCTCGGCTTTTGAGACTTGTTGCTTATCTTATCAATCAGTCGGTCGGTCGGTCGGTGGGCTGGTGATATTTGCATATCTCTGTTAGCTTGCACACACACTCATAATCACGGATTCATTCACAGATGGAGGCGGGAAGAAACCTTAAATCTGCCCAAATAGATTTATGTAAATAGACGCCTTCTACCTTCGCGCGACAGCGAAGACCGTTCGCTTCAAAGACTGAAATCCAACTGGGCAACGTCAATGGCAGCCACATGGTTTTCTACCCCCAAGCGAAAAGCCTTAGCCACATCAACATCATCATCATCTTTGTCATCATCATCATCATCATTGTCATGAGTAACATTAAACTTTTGACCGCATTTGGGTTACAATTCGCTTATCAATTCAATTCACATATTCAAATGGAGGTGGTGGCGAGGGCGAGCGCGACGGCAACGACAACGTCGTCGTCAATTCCGGCACTTCCATTGTGTCGGCCAAAGAAATCCGCTCCTTGGCCATGGACTCCTTTTGCCGCTTCTTCCTCATCAGCTGTCTGCGTCCAATGATCCAACCCCTGCTTAGGCCATACAGCCAGCGGATTAGGTTTAGCAAATCCAACAATAGATTGTAGACAATAACGTGGCCTATTTGGACTAAGCCCATCACACTAACGCCCACAAAGAAGGCCAAAGCACCGCCAAAAGAGACTGCAACAAAAAGTTAAAGCGAATTAATCTGCACTTCAATTATTGTTTCTCCTCCCCCCATTCTCCCCACTTACCCACTAGATCCTCAAAGCTAAAGACAACATCGTGACGGAAACGAACCTTTGGCGGAATCAAGTCCCAACGAAAGCTCGATGTGGCCAGTTCACTCGACGTTGTCTCATCATTGTTTTTAATTCCCCACGAGCTCTTCTTCACCGTCTGCATAGTGTATTCAATCTCGGTGCATGTCGATGGACACTTACAAATGTGTAGAGCCCAAATTGGCCATTTAAAGTCCAAGAGACACTCAAAACCAGCCGGATTACAGCTTGGCCCAGGCACAAATGGATAGAAAAAGGGCACACAATTGCACATCTCCAGGGCCATTACAGCACGACATCGGGCAAGACACAGAGACTTGCTATAGATCTATAATAAAAATGAGTTCCAGTATTGAAAGTGTCACCTTATCGCACCAGTCTGGGGAACCGTGTGCAATCGCAAGTGTTTATTGTGTTTTTGACTCGACAAGACAAATTTGTATATTTGTTGAACCGCATCGTCGACCAGATTGATGTAGTCTTTGCATATGTGACCAGTGGCGGAGTTTAGGGGGCAGATAAGGAAAATCAAGATAGATTAAATGCCCGCCAAACCGAATGAAAGACAAGAATCAAATAATCGAAAAGGACCAAACAAGATCAAATTAAGGTTTTTGGTTTTTGAAGAGACAGAGAGGAGGAATCCCAATTCTGACGAGCCCAACGATCGATTCAGATAGCAAAACCGCAACATTCAGTGGAAGACTTTGACCTACTTACTTTCAGACTGGATGTCTCTTCATTATTGAAGACACATTTGCGCTGATCCACACTTAATTCACGAAGATTTTTCGAAGCCCTGGAATAAAGCAAACGATCTGTAAATGCTCTCTGTTGTCTACTGTTATTGGACTACTTACACCGTTTCGAGGACCTTGAACGATGCGGTTATCTCATCCGATTTGTGTAGAGCCACAATGTTGGCTTCTGTAGCGGACACTTCGTACGGCGAATGAACATCTAACTGCAAGGGCAAACAAGATGACATAAGTTGGAGGTGCTTAGAATGGAAACCATTGTCGTCCAACCTACCACGCCGGTGCTCTCATAGAGATCCATGCGTATATAGCATTGTTGTTTTCCATATTGACACGAAAGCGGTTGGGGCATTTCCTCATAAACCACTGTCCTATGGCGAGGGTATCAATATTACGGAATAGATCTCAGTTGGGTATCAGAATCTACTTACTTTCCACTTAGCACTGTGGACATGGGAGCATTAATTGCATAGCAGGAACCTCGCTCCGTCATCACCATCTGAACATGGACCTGAAAATTGGCATCGAAGCTACTGATCACTTGCTCAAAGGGACGATCCACTCGCTGTATCATTTCATATAAATCAATTTGATCGAAACGTTCATCTTCCGCAAATTTGGTTAGCTCGGCGTAGTTGCTAGCGGTGGCATTGACCACTGCATAGAGAAAATCCATAAAATAGAAATAGTCCTCGTCAATGATCGATACATTCCACACTTCTTGTATATATTCATTGGCCTTGAATGAGTCGATATGATCGTAATAGCAAAGTGTAACCGCCGGCAAGGAGCCATTCCATCCACGATAATCCCGATCCACTGATATAACTGTGGGCGATGTCAGGTAACGGGTGAGCTGCAGTCGACTAAGCATTAGGGCGGCTGAAATACTGCTAATTAGCACCAACAACCAAATGAATCTCTCCAGGACGTGCAGATGTCGATTAACCGTCAGACTGATGGCCAACAAACCAGTTTCGGCTCCTGCCTGCGCGGTTATATCCTCCACACGGGACAAACAGGCCCTAAACAAAGTCCAAACAAATCTTCTGAGGTCCAGCATCCTAAGACCAATCCATTTGGAGGCAAGTCTAAGCCGAGCTGCACAAGTCATCGTCCATACGAGAGTTAAAACACAAATGAAATTTCTCATCAACTTTGTCGGCTTTTATTTCAAATGTAACTCCAATGGGATCTATTCATAGCAAATCCCATTAACGATTTATTGCCCAATTCGATTTGTATCAGGAATATAACAATAGCCATAAAAGCACTGATAAACTGTCAATGGAAAACAATATCAATTAGCCAGGACAATAGTTTTGAAAATGTGCCACCCACCCCACCCAAGGCCAAAGTGTCCAAATCAATGATACCGCAAGCTGTTAGTGGTTGCCTTAGCCCTGCCTGAATCTCCAGCAGAAATCGATTTACTGAGCGTTCCAAACGTGTTCCACATACTTCCAATTGATTAAGCAGCATAGTTAGATGGCATTTCTAAGATAAAAGAGAGTTGAGAATATAAAGATTTAATAAGGTTTGAATAAATAATTTTTAAGATCTTTTGTATATTGTATGTATTGTTCGGTCAATTTTTAAGTATTTAAGCAAAAAGTATTTGTTTAGATCAGCTTGTTATTATTTAAAGATACTCAATTAATGTTGTACTTTTATTACGCAACCTTCCAGTGTAAAATGTAACCAGGGCTGCACTTTCAAAAAAAAAAAAAAAAACGCAGTAGGCACTGCAGAAAATGGCAAAATGTTTTTTTAATCTACATAGTCAAAGGATAACATAAAAACATATTTATTAGTACACTGATTAAATTCGATTACTACAAGATACTTCGTATTTTTCTCCTTTTTTAGAAAGAATATATAGAAATTGCAGTTTTTCACCCCCTCCCCCCTTTACAAATTTACCAGCCAGGCACTTGCTAAAATGCTTTTAGTGCAAATCCAGGGCTGCATAATACCGTTAGGAAAAGGTATGGGCAATATCATAGTAATTGACATACGTTCATCTTTATAAGGTGTTTCACCTAAATTAAATAAAAATTTCGTTTACCTGTTCCAATACTCTCTCGTTGGCCGTCAGTATAAACCAAATACGTTCCGCATGCATGATGGACCATAACAATCGGTAAACCAATAGTAACCACTCGTCATAGTTAGGATTTTCAAAAAACTTAAATAAAGTAAACATTTCCTCGCAGAAACTTATTAACGAGTTACCACAATTGAGTACTAGGATAAGCCCGAAATTTTCCATCAATTGCCCATGAAGACGATTTATTTGGGTGCTGGCGGAACGGATTTGCTCTAGCTGCAACATGGAATTACCTCCAGCATCAACGAGGATAGAAAAGGCCATTTCATAGCTGGAGTCCAGTTTGTTTACTCCAAGCGGTGGTCTCTGGCTAAAACGAAGTTCCTCAAGACGTTGACAGAGTTGCTCCTCCGAGAGACACAAAAAACGCAGAGCCAGATCGAATTGCAGGAGATTAAGACTTATTATAAGGGCCGGCAAATTGTGGACACTATTGCTTGACCATGCCTTTACCCAGTCAAAGCCAAAATAAGAGATGTCGATCAGCAGGCAAAGACTATGGAAGGTCAATATCATAATCAACAGTTTCATCGATATATGACGCAGTCGAGCTTGAAATTGATGAGCTAATTCTGATTTATCTGAGCCGATAATTACTTGGAAAAGCTTCCTTTGTCTGGCCATATACCTGCGGCGGGGGCCGGAGCGTATGACACTAAATATTACAAGTGCTACGATAATCATATTGCCCGGATATTCCATTAGATACAAAACTTTCTCAATGGTCAGCATATCAGCATTAAAACTGAAGCACTTCCAAATGTTAAAACTCCACACATAAACCAACACAAGGAGGCACCAAATGCCATGGAGGACTCTTCCTTGTTTACTGGGAGCCACTGCCAGACATAGGCTAATGATCCACAAAAAGCCAAACGACGGGTTTCTCGTTGAATTGTTCATCTGGAAAAGCTAAATGCTACTAATTGTATTTTTCTATTGAGAGTCATAAATGAATATCCGATTTGACTTAGATTTGATTAATGATGATATGCGCCTAATTGAATTTAATTTACTTGGTGACTCGAGTTCAGTGGCAATCTTTAAGAAACATGTGGAAGGAAAAGAAGTTGACACGGAAACGGTATCAGGTTGCTTCTTGGCTCAAGAGGACAGTCAATGCCTCCGTATTAATACGGGAACGAAATCTAAGAAATTTACAATCAAGGTAACAACAGAAAATGATGAAGCCGAAATATAAACTTCTATATTTTTTATTGATAAATGCATTTCTTTCAGCTTTTCATCCACATTTCATTGGGAAGAAGTTCAATTGAAAAATAATTGGTTTCATCAAGATTTGAATTGGTTATTTATGATCTCACTTTTGGCCAACACAGCTCCAGCATCAATTTATCAAAAGTTTCAGCGTCGATTCTATGGCCAACTTCAACTGGGTTGGATGTTCGTTTCGTATGCCTGGCTATGTTGCTCTGCCTATTGGGAATTTGTGAATATAACCCTCGGTTTATCTGACTTGGAACGTTTACTATATGGTATAGAATCTGTGACGTATATTCTCCATATAGCCTACATTATGTACTTGGCCTGGCAATGGCGTCAACGAATCCAAATTGTTTTCAAAGGCATTGCCCAATTTGATTTGGAATTGGGTTACATCAAGAATTGTCAGCAATCGAAGCACTTTGTGCATTTGCAACTCTGGTTAGTTGCCGTCCTAGGCGGATCCGCTTTGGTGATTGATTTTGGCTATCATGAATGGAACTTCTGCAGATGGCTCTTAAGTATTAGTACCTATGTTTTGCCCAATGTGATTAGCTCTGTTTCATTTGTCCAGTATTATGTGCTGCTGCAAGGAATCGCTTGGCGCTTACAGAGAATAAACCAGTTCCTGCAAGAGGAGCTGCTTAACTGTGAGACTAAGCCACGCCGACCTGAAGTACAGAAACTGCGTGGGCAGCAGGCTCAGCTAATACGCTTTACAAAATCTGTGAATCGTGTCTATGGAATCTCCATATTGTTTGTCTATGTCGGCTCGTTCATCAATTTCAATTTAAACCTTTTTCTGGCCTATAAAACCCTCGATCATCCGGATACTTGGGGATGGTTCTGGTGGATCTACATGATATTATGGCTGGGCATGCATATGGGCAAGATGTTTAGTATACTCTTCTTTAATCATCTAGTACAACTGGAGGTGAGTGGAATATTATTTAATATGCTTCATTATACAATATATCTTTTATTGGCAGCAATCGAACTGTTTAGCTATAATGTCCAAAGTGCGCCTGTCCGAGGGCCATCATCTAATTGAGACCTGCAAACACTTTGTTCTCCAACTTCAGAGCCATGTTCGCGAAAATGTGATTTGCGGTGTCATTAAATTGGATTTGCAATATATTACGGCAGTAAGTGAGGAAAAAGTAACCGACTATTACGATTATTTTTCTTAAAATTTAACTATTTGCAGCTAACAATGGCCACAACTAATGTTTTTATATTTTTATTGCAATATGACATTACGTTCGAGGCACTATCAAAGCCTGCGAATGAAACGAAAACTGTTTAAAATGCGCGCGAAACGTTAAGTGAGCCACAGCGACGCATTTTTGAGTCGTTATAGATTTTTAGCACCGTAAGGTCACTCTACATTTTTCCCTCACATTTTGTGCACAAAAGGTCATACTTAAATAGCGCATTGAATTCGCTCGTAACTTTATTGTCGAAATTATTATTTTTTAACTGAAATGTGTGACGTAGCCACCGTTAAAAAGATAGCCAACTGCCTGGGAGTATCTCCAGGTCAGGTGAAACTAAATGATGAGCAGGTAACCGGCAAGAACGAGCTGCCAAGTAAATGAAACTCTTTTACATTTCGCCTCAATTCTATTTGCCTTGGTCAAGGTCGTCACGCGTAGCAGCAAGAACAAATCTGTGAATGGCTTTGCTTCTATTCTGGAGACCCTGGCCCTAGAATCCAAATCCGAGACAGCCCAGAACAGTAAGTCTAGCCGAGAAGTCGAGGCTCAGGTTTATCAATGGATTGAGTTCGCTGTGCTCTATGTGGCACCCGGCTCCAAGGATAAATACGTAGCCAAGCAATTGCTGGCTGATTTGAATAAACTTTTCATTAACAAATCGTATCTGGTGGGTCACTTCATCACGCTGGCAGATTTGGCTGTCTATTATGCCATCTACGATTTAGTGGTGAGTATAATTCTTTGAACGACAGCGAACCTTTAGACTGAGCAATTCTTTTTCTAGAAATCCCTTACACCCGTGGAAAAGGAAGCATATTTAAATCTATCACGTTGGTTCGATCATCTGCAGCAGAGGCCAGAAGTGAACCAAGGAGAACCATTGCTTAATTTTACCACCATTTATCTGCATGGCTGGGCGACTGGCACTCACATCTAATACTTAGAGGAAAATCTTAGTTTTATTTATTTCATTTTCTATTGCATTTCACAATATGTAGCTTTTGTGTGTGATTTAACCATTTAATGCCAATGAGAATTAGTTTGTTTGCTTCGGAATATAGAATATCTCCTATCCATCCATCGAACCGAATCACTTTTCAATCACTTTTTCATTTTCTATGATGTACTGTCGTATAGCAGCGACTGGAGCTTCTCCAACATCAGTTTGCCGGCACTTCCCGTGGCGAGTTCATGGAATTGTTCATTTCGTTCGGCTCAGTGCACTTCCACAGGCCGTAAGTCTTTCCCACTGTGGTCTGCCAAAGGCGTAGAGTGCCATCTTCAGAGCCACTGGCATAGAGTTCGCCATCAGGACTAAACTTTACCGAATGCACGGGACCAAAGTGACCCTTGAAGGATTCTGTATAGCGAATAGAGAAGTAGGTAAATCATTCCATAAGTTTTAAGGATTAACTAACAAAATGATGCATACCAATCTCATTGCCTGTGATATAATCGAATTTGTACATTTTAAAGTCCTCGCCGCCGCAAACAAACACATGCTTGTCCGGATGTAAACTGGCCGACGCCACATTTGTCGGTACTTTCACCTCCTTTAGCTTTTTGAGCGTATCAATTTCATAAAAACTGATGCTCGATCCGTGGGCTATGGTCAGTATATGATTGTCGCGTGAGATCTCCAGGCTATTGGGATTGTTGGGAAATGCAAGGCGTTGCACTTCAATCCCGGTCATGCGGTCCCAAAGGCGTACGGTCTTATCCTCCGCCGCCGAAATGATACACTTGTCGCCACGACAGAATAGAGCCCGCTTAATAGCTCCCGTATGGCCACAATATAGTTCCGGTTCCGCTTCTGGTTGCTCCAAATTAAAGACTCGCACCAGCTTCTCATTGCTCCCAGTCACAATGTTCTCGGATTGCGTATCGAAGGCCACACTCTTCACAATGTGCTTATGCTGGAAACTGTGAATCTCGGCCCCGCTAACCGCATTCCAAACCTTCCCCGTGAAATCCGCTGCTCCCGATGCCGCCAATGTGGCATTCCGATTGAGGGTGGCATTCCAAACGGCACCCTTATGTCCCTCAAAGGTTCCAACCCAATCTCCAGTGTCGCCATGACGCAACATGGGGCTGCCATCTGAAATATATAAAAGACGCCAGGCGAGAATTAGTGATACACATAAATCCATTTTTAACTCAAAAACTAAAGAATCGAAATGCATTATTGTCTATAGTCCCATAATAGGCTACAGGAATAAAAGAAAGCATCCTTTTTTAGTTAGTCTGTCTGACTACTACTAATCGGCATGCCCTCGTAATACGTGCTTGTTTGTCAGACTGGCGGAAGCCACCTTGACTGAATGACTATAACCAATGCCAACGACCCGACGTAGCGACTGCGGCAACGGCAACGATAACGTCAACGGCAATCGGTGCGATCGCCGCAATTCACAGCGTCGTCGGCGTCGTCGTCGTCGTTGTCGTTGTCGTCGTTGTATGCATGCAAACATTCAAGTTCACTCGCTGCATAGACGCGGGGGGGCCTAAAACAAAATCGGGATGGGGTTGCGGATAAATGCAATTTTGAGGCAGGTTGGAACAGGGACACCAGCCAAACGGTTATCATTTCATTTATTATCTACATTTGTCGAACAAGTGTTCAAGCTGCCCTATGAAATGTGTTTTAATTCTTTATATTGATGAGGCTTATTAAATATTGGTTTAACTAAACAATTTTTTAATTAATAATATTATTCCCTATTGTTCTTTTTAGATGTAAAAAATTCAATTGGATTGTACACCAAAACTAAGGCCTTCGCTGGCATCGGACTTTAGAGCTGAAGAAAGAGTTTGGGGATAACTGAGATTTTACTTTATGTTTTTAATAGAGTTTACATTTGAAACATGTAACAAAGTTATAAGATCAATATTAGTATTAGCCTTTGCTGCAAGGGTATGCACCATTCGTTGTAAAGCGTGTCGTTTGTATTTCTCGATGTATCGACACAACATCGGAGAAGTTGTATATATAAATATAGAAGTTTCAAGGTGCTTCCTGTACCCACTTGAGACTGAATGGACAGCAACAAAATGCAACAAATGACTTTCAGTTTTTGTGTAATTTAAAAAGTTGTTCAACCAGAAGCAGAAGCAGGAGGTGATGGAGCTCGATAAGAGAAGAGGGGGGAGCGGAAAAGTGTAAATATGTAACAGGCGCACTAACTGACGATAAAGCAAAAAACGAAAAAAAAAATTAAACATTGATTTTGCATTGAAAATTTTGTTGATTACTTTCCGCATTAATTGCAAGTTAGTTTTGATAGATTTCGCTCTAAAAGCCAATAAACAAAAGGCGTACAGATTGTGATTGTACGACGGATTGACAAACGGGCGGAGACTGGCGACAGGTGGCCGGTAGCCCGACATATCAAGGTAAAGAATGAAATAATATTTATAACATGATAGTTTAATTTTGTTGCTGCTGTTGTTGTTGTTTGCCAAAGGGTTTGCGAAACTGGTTTCGCTTATAATAACAAATTGTTTTAATGTTTTTTTAGTTTTTGCATTTGGGTCAAGGTTTTTGTAGGCAGAGCACTGCGAGAGGCTGCTAGAGATGCTGTGAGAGAAGATGCTACTCTAGAGTCTAGAAGTATAAATAAAACAAGGACACTCGAATATATAGTGTGTGTGTGTGTGTGAGTATATAGTTACCTTTGCAAGCCGATATCAGAAAATAACCGGAATCGCATATATCACTGAAATCCAAATGGACCACAGGTCGCGTATGCCCGCTGCAGGTCAAGGGTATTTGTCTCAGATTATTGGCAGCCATTTCCAACTTGGTTTCGGTTTCTTGCGTTAATAATACTTTTCGCCTAATATTATCTTCAATGTGGCACTTTAATTATCTAGCTTTGTACTGGTGTGTGTTATTATTAATTTAATATTGTTTTTTTATAAAGCAAATCACACAATTTTCATGTCCTTGACGGCGTCTTCGTCTCCCTCTCACTCTTCTTACTCCGTCTGTCGATCGTTTCCAGTCTAATTGTAGTATCTTCCCCGGCACTCGCGCAGTTCTTAACTGCTGGCAATGAAAACGAAAAGTATTAATTTAAACAATTTATTTACAAAATTCGTTTATGTTTCTTTGATTTTTTTTCTTGCCAACAACAATTAAAATAAGGTGGAAATTATTTACGCGAAGCGGACACGTTGTTGTTGTTGTTATCGTTGGACGTTTCGATAGCCGACTCAGCGAGACTACGAGCTAGTGTTACCGTTAATGGTTTAGTGTTTAAGTCCAAAAAATTTTCAATGCTCAATGCTCTGGTCACACTGGGAGTCCGCAGCCCGTTATTTGTCACCTGGAACCAGCTCCGCACTTCCACCTGGAACCAACTCCGCTCTTCCATATGTGCTTCTTCTTCCACCTGGAACCAAAAACAAATTCTTATCATTTAACTATCATTAAGGGGAAACATTAATCATAGTTCCGATTTTAGCATAATGATGTGATAAATACGTGAATGGAACTGCACTGCCAATTCCAATTAAAATGAGCAACAGCCATAATCAACGCGTGAATGGAGATGACAGGGATGAAGACAGAGATAGAGGTAGAGTGGGTGGAGGAGGTGGAGTAGCTGGTGGGAGTCAGCAGGAGACATCAACAAAGGAAAAGCGTGGATGGTTCCATTCTTTAACCAGACGAAAGAAATCCGATTCGGGCAATTCTTCACATAACAACAATAATGAGGGCTGCGTCCTTGATGCAAGTGTTGGCAATGCGGGCACAGATGCTGCCTGCTCCATGGCCTTGGCCAGCTGCAGCAACAGCGCCTCCAATGGTGGCACCTTGCGCAAGCGTAAGGACAAAAAAACAATGTTTTCGCGTCTACGCAAAAAGATGGGCCAAAGACTCAGTTCTCTGCGAAATTGGCACTCCATGGGCGACGATTGTGAATGTGATGGAGGCACCACAGATGCCACCTATGAGTTTCTTACGCCACCTACGCCCCGTATGGAGCCCACATTGCCCTTTACCCATGATTACATACGTTTCATAAGAAAGAAGTGGCTGGAACGACCCGATCAGAACGGACCCAACGAGGTCATGTACAAAGCCTGCTCAGAAATGCTCAAGTAAGTGGTATCAATAAATCAGTTTTAAACAAAAACTTGTTTCTGGTGACTCACCTTTGGCCTTTGTTTTAAATTGCAGTCAAGTCTGGTATTGGGGTGAGATATCCAGGCGGGATTCTCAGCGCCAGCTAAGCGACAAACCGACCGGATCCTTTCTAGTACGCGACTCAGAAACCAGTGGCTCCCAGTTTACCCTAAGCTTTCGCATTGTCAATGTCACTTTGCATTATCGCTTGGAGTTTCGTGATGATTTTTGGCATTTTGAGGAATTGAAATATGAATCGATTGTGAAAATGATTGAGGACATTTTGCATCGTTGCACCAATGATAATTTTGTTTGCTTTGTTAAGGTGCCCAATGAGATACAGCCACCGTTCCCAGTGATCCTTAAATATCCACTTAGTCGATACTTGAACATGCCCAAGCTGCAGGACTTGTGTCGCCGTGTCCTGCAGCGGCAAATGCCAATGGACGAATTGGCTCAACTGCCAGTGCCCGCACAAATGCTGGAGTACTTGTCCGTGGAAAGAGAATTAGTATTTCAGAGCTAAGCAGAGGGAGAAGACTCTGCTGTTGCTGCTGGTATAAGCTTTAACATGGAATGTAAACGCATCGCAGAAACCAAAGAGGTTGACAAAAAGGATAAGAAGCATTTCTAACACACGCACACAAACACACACACACACACACACACAGATACAAACAAACTGACACAACTCCTCTACATACATACATTTCATGTGTATGCTTTTACTCTTTTAGTATTACAAAGTATCAAGTATATATATACATACATATATATATGTATATTTATGTATGTTATTGGCCAAAAACAAAAAAAAATATTCGATTGATTCGTGTTTTCCATATTGATCTTGGTCAAGTCTGTGTACGCAAGCATCTCTCCTTAAATCGAAACTAACAATAGTCTTAAGACAGATTTGTATATTTACGTTATACTCGTGTATTCGCATTTGATTCTGATTCCTAAAAACTAAAACTCTTTGCTAAATCTAGAGATTATATGTAAACGCATAATAAATATAATAATAGCATAAGCAGCTTTATATATATATATATATATATATATATATGTATGTACTGGAAAAACAAACTGAATCTGTTCTAAGCAAAATTTTACTCTATTGTTGCAAAAATGTGTATGTATGTTATTTATTTAACATTAATTTATGTATGATAATTTCAAACAACAAATAAATTATCAACTAACCCAAATTAATCATTAATACAAGTGAAACATTCGTTCTTTTTTAATGTTCTTAAAGACTTTGTCTGTCTATAACTTCACCTTAATTCAGAGCTCGATATTGTGATCTACAAGAAATTTAAGGTAATAAAAAACAACCATTCTTACGTTGAGGTAAGCTTAAGAACAATTATTCAATGTAAATTATATTTGTATCTCTAAAATGAAGTTTATAATATTTACAGTTCAATCCAAACCTAATATTTCTTCCTCAGCAAAGTCGTTAAACTCTTCTTGTTTGGTCTCATCATCGCCCATGGCCTCATCCTCTCCAGCCGCCTGAGATTCCACAGTTGCCTCAGTGTTGGTATCGTATATGCGATAGGCCTTAAATTCTCCCACCTTCTGGCCATTCACATAGTTGAAACTGAAGAAGCAAGTCCTGCACAAGTAGGATGGATCGTGCAATTGCCTACGTGACTGCTCCACAATGTAATGGTAGCCATACCGTCCACACATATAGCATGTGCGTCGATTATAGGTGTTAAAGGAACGCAAATATGGATATTGACTGCAATCGCTAGGTGTTCGTACTACCTCCACTTGGCTGATAACAAATAAGTGCTCACAATTGCCATGATGCAGATATTGCAACGGCGATCCTAAGCTAACAGTTAAGTCAACAAAACGTGTGTTTTCCATTCGCTCTGCCGTGAAGTCTTCGTCCTGTATGCCATGAGCAGTAGCTGCCCAATTGCGGACCGTTGCCGAGTAATCGCAATTGTTGGGATTTCTCTGGTCATTGTAGAACGTACGATTAATAAAGAAATAACCCGGATTTGTATCAAGAGCAGGAAGCGGAGCATCCGGGTCTTCGCTGATGTCCACAAAGCGCCGTCCATTGCAAATGCACGAGATTTTGTCACGCAATTCGGTGAGATAGTTGCTACCCAAGCAAATGAATTCCTCGGAAAAAACTGGAATTTCCAGTTTAAAGCCACGATGATGGGCTCGGGGAGGTCGATAGCAACGCACAGTTAACTCCAAATCGTAATTGTTCCCAGGAAGCACCTCGGCGGAGCAGGTGGGTGGTGGAGCCACTAGTCGGTGGCTGAATTGGCTGCGGCTAAAAGCACTGTGACGAGACTTAGCCTTGTGCTCTTGAATGGCTGTGTAGGTCCTGGGCACTGGCAGATCCGGATTAGGTTGCAAGGTATTTGCACGATGAATTTCCGAGCCAGGTTGAAAGGCATTGATTGGGTTATCATCTAATTCTAAGTCCAGAGAACAACTTGCCTCTATCTCTGGCGATAAATAACCAGGTTTGTTATCAAAGTTTTCGATTCGCAGTTTGCTACGATAGTTTAGTAAAAATTCTTGTAGATTAATTGGCGGTTGTGGCGGCTCTAAAAGATTCTCCATTTTTTCTACTGATCCTCTCCAAAGCTTTCAATGGCCTCTTTGTAGGTAATATTTAATTTTGTTGACGAATTTGTCTCTTCTTCTTGCTCTAGCTCTACTTCGGCGGGTGGCTCCTCCTTTGGTAAATTCTCAATGTAAACTCTATCAAAATTAATTACTTTATCGCACTTATTGACGTATTTATAATGCTGACGGCACACCGACTCGTACAGTGGGTCTCCAGCTATGGCATTATTATCCTTCTCAAAAAATAGATTAGTGCCCATAGCAAAGTCGTAGGTGCCACGGAAAATGTGTCCATTGATCTCGGCCACGGGACTGTCGCTCTCAATGCCTATAATTTTAACTGCAGCATCCTCGTGCTTTAGCTGATGCGGCGGAAAATGGTTCTTAAAATCGGCGTAGACCAGATATTCAGTTTCCTCGTAATCCTCATCATCGGTAGAGACGTCCATTAACTCCTCTGCAGGCTCCAATTGTCCTTCATTATTATCTGCTGCTTCTTTCCCCGCTTTTGGTGTCTCAGGCAACTTTTGTGTTGTTGCTTTACGTTTTTTTCTGTTCATTCGTTTTGATGTTAGATTGATTCTGAAATTATCAAGAACAGGTTAAGAAGTTTTCTTCACATTATTTATCTAAATCCTAAGCTTAACGAACAAATAATGTATCTCCTTTGAATAAGATTTTCAAGGTGGCTCAAGATAAAAATAAAATACCTCCAGTGCGATGTAACTTTATAATTCTCGAATTTATTTTACCTGAAAGCAACTTAGCAAGCAATTCATAATCTTTTGGCGATGGTAATGGCAGAATTTGGGACATTCTTATTAGAGATGGACTACCGGTTATTGATGGACCTGGTGTTGTTATGATTTGTTCCAAATTAGCATAAGTGGAGCTCGTCGGTTCTTTTCATTACTATTGTATTTTCATAAATACAATATATTTTATTTCAATGATATATTTATTTATTACTTCGAAATTATTAGAAAGTATCGATTCTAAATCGATTACACGGCGAAAATCAGTGTCCGGTCGACTCCTATTTTTGTGTCATCCCTAACAAAGCGAATTTGTTTTCGGTGGCAAAAAGAATACGTACGTGCGCGTGTCGTATTTTCTGTAAATATTAGCAAATTCAATTGAAATTAAGTGCGTTTAACGTGGTGCAAAGTGGAAATAATTCAAGTTTTAATAACTACCAACCACATTTAAAACAGGGAATAGCAAACAAAAAAGAGGTATATTAAAAAAATTGTGAGGAAAACGCCATTGGGGAGTTTACTAGAGGTGAACACTGACTGCGTGGCTCAGTCACTGTGACTTTTCAATACTGTGCTAAATAATAACATGTCTGCAACGAGAACAATTTAAAATTTAAAAAATAGTTTTTTGTCATTATTTGCCCCTATCGATTGCACTTACATGTAATAAAAGATTTTTAAAATTGCTTATGTCACAGTGACAACTAACAAGTCACTTGTGTCTCCACTTTGCTCATATCTGGAGCAGCCATTTTTTTTTGAGCGAGTATCAAACACACATCTCTAGACAGAAACGTCACCGAGTTTTTTTTGTTGTATTTTTCCAAAAAATAAAATTGGTGTCTGGGCGACAATACAACTAAAACAACGTGAAAAGTATTTTTGCGAGGGCTAAGACTTATTGATTTATTAATAAACTTCAAACATCAACTAATTAAATTTGCCTTGCGTCGCTCTCTCTGCTTCTTCTAGTTGAGTGCGGCTTGCTCTCTCTCTCTCTCTCTCTCTCTCTCTCTCTACTGTATCGTGTGCCTCTCGTTCCGAAGTTAACCAAAAATAACTTAACCAAACAACAACAATAAAAGTCGCAAAACCCACAACACACACACACACAGAATGGCCGATGAAGATATCACTTTGAACGAGGATCAGCTGTTGGAGTCGCTGGAAGAGACTAACGGCGAGCAGGAGACTGAAGTAACCAATGAAGTCGAGGTAAGATACATTTTGAGCCAAAACGAGTTTGAATGTGAGTTCGCCTTGAGGAAAGCTTTTTGGTAAAACTCGCTGAGAAAGCTTGAAAGCTTTGCGACGGCGTCGTCGGCAGCCATTTTCGAAGCATCTCAGCGTCGTTTCCCTTTGTCTGCCATCGGTTTTCTTGGGCGTTTGCATTTAATTGATGAAGAATCTCCTGAAATAAGCTAACTAATATTGTGTGAATCTTTTGTTGAAAAAGGAGGAGGGCAGCATGCAAATCGATCCCGAACTGGAAGCCATCAAGGCACGCGTCAAAGAAATGGAAGAGGAGGCGGAAAAAATCAAACAAATGCAATCAGAAGTCGACAAACAAATGGCCGGCGGCTCCACGACAGGCCTTGCCACAGTGCCGCTTTCACTTGAAGAGAAACAAGAAATTGATACCCGATCCGTTTACGTGGGCAATGTGGACTATGGGGCATCTGCCGAGGAACTGGAAGCACATTTCCATGGCTGTGGCACAATCAATCGCGTCACCATTCTGTGCAACAAGGCCGATGGCCATCCCAAGGGTTTTGCCTATATTGAATTCGGCTCAAAGGAGTACGTTGAGACAGCTCTGGCCATGAACGAGACATTGTTCAGAGGTCGACAAATCAAGGTAAGCAGATATAATTTAAGCGCAAAAGCTCATCACGTATACGTAATTGTGTTAAAATTTTTGTCTTTTAGGTCATGTCCAAACGCACAAACCGCCCAGGACTCTCCACCACAAATCGATTTGCCCGTGGCAGCTTCCGTGGACGAGGGGCCCGTGTATCCCGCGCCTGTTGTCACTCCACCTTCCGGGGTGCACGACGCGCAATGTAAGTGGGCGACGATCCTCTCCTCCTTGTCTGGTATGCGCTAATTCTGGTCTGTCTTTCGTTTCAGAAGAGGTTACCGTGGACGTGCCAATTACTATGCGCCCTATTGATTATTGTTTTTTTAATAATCCATTTTTTAGTAAGGTAAGTTGAATCGACTTAAATAGACTGATGATATTCCTTATGGGTGGGAAGCTTTTTGGGGGAAGTCACTTAACTAAATATCTTTCTTTCCCTCTGGTTTGCGTTAGCTCAACACATTTCTTTAATCCAATCAATATTTGATTTCAGATTTTTTTACAAATATTATTTCAAAAAACATTATTTTATTGCCAAAACTTCTTTATAATACAAATAAAAAAAAAAACCAAAAGAAACAAAAGATAATAGATGAAAAAAATATGCAAGGAAAAAAATAGACACATGAAATGCAACAACGAAACAACAGCAAAAAAGAAAAAAAAAAGCAGAAAAAATACAACAAAAAAAAAACATATTCAACATGGAAAAAAATATAAAGAAATTACCCCTTGAACTTGGCTATAATGTTTTTTGAAGCACCCAAAAAAACACCAAACACCCCTCTTTTCACACATTTTAAGTTTTCTCTAAAAAAAAAAAACACAAATAAAATACATATGTATAAATCTGTATTCAAAAAAAAAAAAGGAAGGAAATGGAGAAACAAAAGAATAAAAAAGAAACGGAGATGAGAAGTTCAACAAGATGGCAAAGAAAAAGAATAAAAAATATGGATGAAAAAATGAATATAGACAAAAGAAAAAAAAACATTAAACAGAAGAAAAGAAAAAAAAAACAAATGATCAAAATTTGTGAAAAAAGAAGAAAAAGAAAAACAAAGTAGACAAAAAGAAGAGCATTATGATATCTTAAAAAAAACAGTTCAGCTAAATTATATATACGAAAAAATATATATAAATAAAAAGAAATTCAATTTTACCGAAAAACTAAAAAAAAAAATAAAAAAAAAACAGATAACAAAAAAAAGTGAAAGAAAGTAAAAAGAAGACCGAAATATATGAAAAACACATTTGAAACAAAAATTTCTTTGCCTTTCCTTTGCGGGCGGGAAATGGGAATAGAAATTGAAAGCGGAATCCATCACTGAAGAAGGTCTTAAACGGCATCGATCTATGACATCGGAGATGGCAGACGGATGATAATATCAATTTCATAATAATATAAGTCATTTCAAAATATATATAAATGTTAGTTAAAAAAAAAACACTACAAAAAAATAAAGTCAACAAAGTAACAAAAAAAGAATTTGTTTCAAGCTCACTATTATATGATTTTTTTATTTCAATTCAAAGTTTTCTTTGCAAATGTTCGAATGGCTTGTTGTGTTCCTTTCTTTTTGATTGATCAACCGATGGTCTTTCCACACAGTTGGATGGATCACTCTCGTTTAGTTCTTCTTTTGGACGGCAGCCTGGACCAGGGGCAAGTTCTTGCTGAGGAAGCACTTGAAGCCACGGAAAGCCCAGACATTGGCTGGCGACTTCTGTTCGTTCTTATCGGCGCACTTCTCGATATCGACCTTCAGAGCTGCCTTGTCTGTCTTACCCTGTCCCAGTTGGGCAACCAAATTATCGACCTTGAATCCTTTGGTATCCTCGAACAAATCGAATTTGTTGAAGATGCACTTAATGTAGTTGCGTGTAATATCATCTTCGGGATATTCGAAGACCTTGTATTTGGCCACCAGGGCCTCAGTCACTTTGTTGGCCTCGGCACATTCCTTGCGCGTCTTTTGCAGATCCTCGGCCGTACGCAGTTTGTACTCGGCAGCAGAGGCCTACAATGCACGCCAGGATTACATCAATTAGATTAAAACTATGAAATAAAATATCCTTGTCTCAATAGACTTACCAGACCAATCAAGGCGCACAGTAGAATGGCAACAGCGTTCTTCATGTTTGCAGGATTGTTTCGGTTTATTTGATTGAGCAAAGTGTGTTTAGTATTGTCGATGCCTTCCCAGAGAGAACTGTTGTTTATCAGCCGGCTGTTTGCTGCTTTTATACCCTTCTGATGCGTGGGCGATTCGGATTTTAGTGGCGCTCAATTGAGTTGGACTCGCACCCCCACTCTCACACCACTCACACCACATAGAGATCCCCTGGCTCTCTAGGTTTGATTTAAATTACATTTGGTGGGTGGAGAAGAACCGAGAGAAAATACATATTAGTTGCCTGCAAAAGATTTGGCTGGTTTATACTAGATATAATTATCACATAAAGTTCTTGACATAGTGTCCTCTTGAGGGGTGTTTATAGTGAATTAGCTTGGTAGTTACAAGAATCAGCTGATTTACTCAAAACTTGACCCCACATCCATCTCATGATAATCATTTCATCATAATCAGCTAAATCTGTTGGACTGAACAATCAACAAAAGGCTGTCCAAATGGAAAACTACTGAACATAAATATGTTGTTTTAACATGGGCGTAGTTCTAAGAAGGGGAAACTTATCCAAGGCTAGTTATAGTCATCAAAATGCATCTGAGGAAGAGAGTTGCGTGCTCCTTTTAAGTAATCTATTCACATGGCAGCCCCTGGCTGCCCTGGCTTAAGCCACTGGCTTCTAGTAGCACATCTACACATCTGTTTGTGGTCATTTAAATAAGTCCCTCGTTGTTCGCTGCTGTTTAAGGGGTCTCTTTTGTATGCCAATATAATGTTGATTCCGATTCTGTTTCTGAATCTGGATCTGGGTATGCAATGCTCTGCTTTAAATGAGCATTAAATGAATTTGCAAAAATTACGTTGACAAATAAAATTTATTCCCATCATCATCATCATCATCATCATCATCGTCGTTATCGTATGGACACAAATGCATATATCAACCATTTGATCATAATTAGGCAGGCAGTCAGTCAGTAATCTATGAAATTTTCCACTGCAACTTGAGTTTAGGTTGTTTATGTATACTCTTCTCGCTGAGAGTATTATTAAATTGATCATCGGTTTGTAGTAAAAGACCCAAAGTCTGAAATATATAACCAAGAGGGTTAGAGTTTTAGTTATAAGTTTTTATACTTTGTAGCTTTAGTTTTAGGCTAGAAAACATCATAATAGACCGTCTTTAGTTACATTGGCAAAGTTATCGAAGGGTTAAACATTCAGAAATATATTTTCAGAAATCTGGTATAAAGTTTTTTAAATCTAAATAAGTCGAAATGGAAGAAGCAAGCTTTATGTTCTACTCAAAAAATGGCTAAAAAAGTAAAGTGCGATGTCACTTTAGTGATCTGAACAAGAAATATTTTAGCTGATTAATTTCAAATAGGTTTTTTGATAAATAAACAAAATTTTGGTTTACTAAGAGACGAGATATTTCTTATGAAGAAATTCCGATTATCACCCTTACTCAATAGCTTGAATAAGTGCATTATTACCTATAGAAAAATATCTGGTTGCAGAGTATATAAACTTCAGACTGCTATTAAATTATCTTTCGACATAATATTCCTTTTAAATTGGAATTCCTTCTTTTGTTTAGACATCACTTCTCACTCACAAACCCAACTGCAATTGGATCCAAAGTGCAAAAGAAACAGAAAACCAAGAAAATTTAATCAAGCATTTCATTTATATTTCATCAAATTTATATATAATTATATATATATTTATATAGTATATAAGTGGTACAATTTTTGCTTCTTCAATTGCTTAATTTAAATTTAATCACAAATTAAATAAAATTATTTTTCATAAATCACAAGCCAACATCCAAAAATTAATTTGATTAATCTTCTATGAACATAATATAATGGGGAAGTTGAAAGGAACTATCAAAAATTATAGATAAGCAAAATTAATCAAATTAATTGTAATAATAATAATTTTGATTACCCAATTTAACTAAAAATTTCCATAAAATTTGGGTCTAAGTTTTATAATAATTAAATTAAATATGTAAAGTTTTTATTATTTATGTTTTTTTTTCCTTTTTGGTAAGCACATTTAGAAATAGAGAGAGTGTGTGTGTTCAAGCTAACTGAATTTTTATCCTGTGTTTAGGATATATATATATCCTACATATGTCTATATGTATGTATGTATGTATGTATGTATGTATGTATGTATGCATGCCTTTTGGCTTATGCTTTTTATTAATAAGGGCTAAGTAACTCTGGTCGTCTCCTCCTCTTGCTTCTCCTGCGGTTCCTTTAAAATTCACTTTTCTGGAATGGGTCGTAGAGTGGCTATTTCAGTTTTATTGCTTGGCGGCACCAATTCTGTCTCCAGTTCAGGTATATCCAAATCGGGTATAGGATCACGCCAATAATTGAAATTCGAGAATTCCACATTAGCCTCATTATGCTTGACAGGGGGAAACAGTTGATCCACTATATAAGTCATGCTGCAGTACCTAGAAAAGAATCAAGAAAAACGAAAACAAAAAAAAACGTTTTGAGCTTGTAATAGGCGCCTCTTTCATATGCAGTAAACATTTTAGTTTTGTAGTACAGTAGGTAACAAAAGCTGTACGCAATTGAGCATACATAGATTGAGATGCCAGCCCAAAGGTATGCTTTAATTTTTTTTCTACTCAGCCTAGCCAGGCCAAAGCGCCCTAACATTGGCTCTGTCCATAGACAAGAAACTAACTCAACTCATGCCACATGATTCACAATAATCAATAATAATAAAAACATTTTTCCAACCAATTAATGGTGGGAATTGAAATTAATGCATAATGTTTATTACGCCGATCGCTTAACGATAGGTACTTGGAGTAACGCTGGTTCACTTTGCTTAACTTACAGACTAATCAAACATATAGAATACTTTCCATAATTTTTTAAGACTTGGTCTTGGCACACACAGATGCTATGCTTACTTTACACATACATATATAGAAGTATATAAACAGACAAAAAAAGCTATACTTTCTCTTATCAAAACTTATCACAATTTCATCCGGGATTGCATTCCAGATTAAAAAATAACAACCATGCGAGTAACTCCACTCTGCTTAGTCTCTACGTAAAGGCAAAGCCAATGTTTGTTCAAGTGCCACAATTCCTAAATATTTGACTGGGACGCGGGGCATTATGAGACCCTCGTCATCGTCAGCATCGCTATGAATGCCATCATCATCATCATCATCATCGTCTTCGATTTCATCGAAATCCCCATCATCGCCAGCATCATTGCCATTGTCAATGTCGTAATCATCGCTGAATTGCAGCTCATCCTCTAATTCCTCATCATCGAATATATCCGTGCGATACTCGTACTCATCGTGATGGGTTAGGAGTGGAAAATATTCGTCCACTTCGAGCGACTGATTGATGTAGCCACTGTGTATAAATTTGACAATCAAAATGCTTAGATTGTTATCATCGAACGATTCGATTATTGATTTGATTTGGATTGAAATTGATTGATTAGGTGCAGAAAGTGATATATATATGTATGTATATACTTAAGACCTAACATACATTACACACCTAGCAGCGTTACATGATGAAGTTAATATGTTTTTTTTTTAGTTTTTGGTTTTTTGATTTCTTTGTGGTGGTCTCCAATGTGGCATGAGTGGTGGAGTTGGTGGAAAGAGGTAAACAATTTATATGAAAACACCGGGACCAAATAGAGGAAAGGCGGCATACAATCCATACAATATATATATATATATAAGGAAAAATAAAACATTTCTTCTGTTACTTACGAGGACTGGAATGTTTGGGTGAGTTCATGCTTCAGCTCGCCCTTGGTATTAATGGTAAAGATGCGCATAATGGGTATGCCCACGGCACGATAGGCCCAAACATCCTGCAATTAAAAGGCACAATTAGTTTCACTTTGTCAACTCTGCAACCAAAAGAGCAGCTCATCTCACATTGATGCGATTGCCGTAGCCGGCATAGAAGGGCTCCTTGCTTGGAAATAGATCTCTGATGTCCGAGAGGCAGGCAATTTTAAACTGTTCTGGCTTCTTTTCAATCACTTCGCGATGGAATGCCGATATCAATGATGTGGGATTCAATAGGAGTGGACCATCGGGCAACATGACATTACCCTGACGTATAGATCTTAGATATTCGCGTGTCACGCGTGACTGGCCAATGGCACGTGCCGATAGATAGAGCAATTTATAACCATTCTGTTCAATTTTCGAGAACAGCTCAGCCACACCCAATTGGGCCCAATCTTTGCCCACCATTGGCAATATATGACCCAAAACATCCGACTTGGTGATGGTGCCATCAATATCGGAGATTACAATTTTGTCATTGTGCTTCCAGCGGAACAGATAGCATTTACAGCGAGTGGTTCCCTGATAGGCCGTCGTCACACTGAATTCAATCTCATTCATTCCCTCCTTCAAATTGAGTTTTTTCTGCAATCAAAAGATGTAAATGAGACACATGGGGACACATGTTTCTCTGGCCAATCTATGCGAAAACCTACAATTGCCGACGAACTGAGACGCAGCGATTTCCTGTAGCGCTCTTTGGGCTCATCACTTTTGTTGGAGGCCATGGTTAGCTCTTCTAGATTATCCACCAAGGCTGAAGTATTCTCTGGATTGGCCAAAGAGTCACTCTTGCTGGCCGTATGATCGCTAATGTCCGGCGAATTGGGTCGAGAGGTCTGCGTGGCCACTGCCAACTGATCACCATCTAAATGAAAAACAATTTAACCTTTCTAATTGATTGGACTGGAGAAGTTTTTTTGTGGAATGTTTACCCTTCTCTTCCTTGTGAATTGGAACATTGTGATGATTGGGCGCTGCATCTTGTGAGCGACGCCAGCTCCACCAGGAACGCCTAGGTTGACCCTCAGTGTCGGGCTGGGCTGCTATCTCCTCGTGTTTATCATCATCTGTTGGCAATTTACTGGACTCCAGATTGGGTGACATGAGCTGCTCAATGGCTTCCTAGAGTATTGGAATTGCAATCGATTAGCATATCTCAGTAAGCACAGTCAGATCAATGACACACAGAGGATTGAAATAATAGGCAGAAATATGGGTCACTTACATGGGTTAGTGGCTTTTGGAATGTTATCATTGTCATAACAATGGGACATGCAGCCATCCACGTGTAATATTTGCCATTTAGACGTACGACTAGATTTGGCGATGTGAACAAATTGGGATTCTTGCACACCTGCGTTTAGGTGGAAGGCAAAAATGCAGGCGGGGCAGCAGGCAAATGAGTAAAGAATTGGGTTTCATTTAATGTTAACTTGCTTTCGATGCAGTGCAGCGGCGCGATGCAGTGAAGTGCAAAAGAAACAAGACACATACACATCGTTTGGCTCAAGCTTTAAATACTTACATCGGGATAGCTGATCAAATGGCGATCGAAATCCTCGTGCGAGGGTAGAGATCCATTCTCGGGCATGCCGCACATCGACATGGCCACAAAGTCCAGATATCTGCAAGAAATATAAATAACTCTTTAAATATTTCGGTGGCTCATCCTACGGTAAATGGCTACCCACTTGTTGTCCCTCTGCTGTTTGCTTTCATCAAAATCAGAGTCAATGCTCTTTTGGTTCTCCTCCAGCGAGCTGGGCGAGTGAGGCAGACTTGTGCCATTGCCGCTCTCGCGATCCTCTTCCACAGTGGCTGGCACCAGCACCTCCGGCTTGGTTGTCTTTGGACTAGGAAAGTAGAGAGCTGCCATTTCGGGATCCAAGCTACCAGCGTCTAGATCGGACAAGTAAATGTCACCCGACTCGTTGACTTCCTTGCGTATGCGATTCGCCTTCTTCATGAAGCTAAAGACATTGCTTAGCATCGACTGTCGCTCGCTGGCCGTGGCCTCCGCCACCTGTGTGGGTGTTGGCAACTCGCCCCATTTCCAGGAGGCTGCCTTTTCATCATCGCCCGCATGATGTTTGTCCCTCAATGTGGTCTCCAGTTCGCTGTCGCTTTGTATGGGCGTTGAGGGGCGTCCGGCACCACCTCGTCCCGCACCGCTGGAACAACCGCCCACTGGAGTGGTGATCTCAGTGTCGCTAAAGAAGTGAATGTCCAGATCTATGCGCTGCGAGGCAGGATTGGGTGTAAGGGGGCTGTCATCCCCGGTGTGAGCCGTCAGTAGGGGGGCCGAGGGTTGCTCATCGTTGGATGAGGAATTTGTGGCATTGGAGATCGGAGAGGCTATGACCGCTGGCACATCGCCTTCATCAATATTGGCCACTGGTGCTGAGTTAATGGAGACATTATCGCCAGTGTCTCCACCGCCGGTGCTGCCCACCGAACTGCTGGAGGAGGTTTTCCGTTGAGAGTTCTTCTTCTTCATTTGTGACTTCTTGCGCCGCTTCTTAGTCTTGCTCTTTGACTCATCCTTGGGTGCCTCGCTGGTTGTGGGCTGGGCAACGGGGGTGGGCGTGGGCGTGGTGGCTGCAACTTCAACAGGACGAACAAACTTGGCCTCAGGCTGTGCCTCGGGCTTCACTTCTGCCACATGCTTCTCCTCCTTCTCCAGGGGTTTCTTCTCGCTCTGAAAGAGTTCCTCATGTTCCGCCCACTCCTGACGTATTTTCTGGGTGGTAAACTCTTTGATTTTCTCACTAAGATTACGTCGCTCCAAAGTGTTGTCCGTATGCCTGCAATAAGAAACCAATTCAGGGGTTATTCTTTGGGGGGAAATCATGGAGCGTGTCGAATTACTACCTGCGCTGTGTGTAATCCGAAACTTGATTCTCGAATTTGCCACCTTCGGCTACTGTCTCTTTAGGCTCCTCCTTGGAGAAGTCAATGGAGTTGCGACGCGGCAAGGGCAATGGAATTTGCAACTCTTCGCTAGCATTTCTAAGAAAATGAAATGAAACAAAATGAAGCTGCTACTAGCTAATGGGGATAAATGCTTTGTGGATAATCTTCACTTACTTGTTGTCGGCGGTTACACCGCTAATATCCTCCAGAGTATCGTTGGCCTTGTGCTCCAGCGACTGAAGGAAACTCTTTGGTATGGGAGATGTGGCCAGATTCTCGGGCAACTCTTCGTCATCATCATCGGGATATTCCTCAACGAAAAATGCTTCACCCGAGTCGCCCAGTTTCATTTGTATGTCCACTGGCACTCCATTTATTTCAATGTCCACCTAAGAGTAGGAGAGGGAGAGAGAGAGACAATAATTGAGAAACCAATTTAGTAGAGGATCAGCTCTTAATACTTACCACCTTCTCGCGACTGCGCAACACTCCCAACTTGCCGAAGCGCACATGGAAGGGTGAGCACTGAAATTCCCCATCCTCCTGCTCCACAGCAATGACATCAATGGCTCCCGTTAGGGTAGCTGCATTGATGTCATTGTAAAAGTCACGAAAATTGCTAAAGGCTCGCACCAGACGATGCATCTCTTCAGTGTGTAAATGTTGCTTTGTGTTAAAATTCTTCCGCTGGAATTGACTTGATTCGATTCCGATCAAGCTCTCGCTCTTTCTCTCTGTTTCTCTATTGCGCGCTTGTCTTATCGCTCACAATGTCTGAAAATGTTGTGTCTATATACACCTCCAGTTAGTTATATGGCGGCCATTATAGACTTTTATGATAGGCCACCGCCGCTTATTGATGAAGGAAACGGTTCTCTGGGATTGAGCGAGCACCTTTGGACCCAGGCAATTATTGGCAACTGCAAAAGGTAAGAGAGAAATGTACATTGTAAAATTTTTATATGTATATGAATATGACTAATATATCTATTATGGTCATATATGTACTAGAACAATTTTTGTCATGTTGCTAAGACCAAAAAAAGAATTCCTTCTCAGTATTAATTAAATGCAGCAGCAGCAGCTGGCTTGACAAATGAATGACAGAGCCAACTAGAACAATGCCCGTTCGTCGTCGTCTAGTGAATGATATTTAAAGATTTGCTTCAATTTTACATCGAATTTTACAGAATTCAAAGTCAAGGTAAGAAGAGGCAGAAGAGAACAGTTGGCAACATGTTGCTAATCAGCAAATGGGGACATAGACGTCACGTCAGCACGTCTTTGAGTTACCCTTTAACTTGCTTATCAACATTTACATTTAAATCATGGCCACTCTCAATGGGAGAGGCATTCACTTTCATTCATCTGTCAGCTTTATTTATTTATTCAGTTTGTTGTCAGTAAATTTAATTAGTTAATCGGTAATGTTCCCTCCACTTGCTAAATATATCCAAGGTTCTAGGTGTATATAGACCTAGGCTCCTTGTAAAGTCATGCAATAAGTTGTCACTTCGACGAAGTCAAACACAGACAATCTCATTTACTCTTACAAGCACATGAGCCTTGTGGCGCACCTAGTGGTCAACTCCAACCCTTTTTGGTATATCTATTTCGATTCTCATGAAATTTAATGGACCGAATGATCTTTTTTAACATGTTGGGCTCGATCGGTTTGGAAACTTCTTCTTTTTGCCCACTCTAATATACCCTTTCTTCCACCCTATGAGTGCAGGGTAAAAATATCTTGGAACACCAGGTGTTATGGGATATGTTCATAGTTATATCTGTTTATTTCTGACCAAGATATCGATATCTTTATTTAATTAAAGGTACTAAGACTTCCGTCTCTAATAATTTTGTTTGTGTGTACTCATTTATCAATTGCCAATTTTTGAGGAATATTTGGTAAACTATTTATGAGTCTTTATCAGCAAATATTCGTGTGATAAAAATGCTTATCAGGAAATACAAATGGACATAAGTTAAACGGTTTTAGTGGCCTGTTCTACAGTTGTTGTGTGATAAACAATATATGTATATACATAAGCCATAGGTATAATATTATCACCGAACCCGTTGAGCGTTGTTGTGGTTACATACATACATATACACAATATGTTTATAAATGTTTGCCTGTATGTGTGTGTGTGTATTATTAATCATGCCACTGGAAAATATCACGCGATGGCTTTGCGGACGCACGATTTGCAAGTCAAGTAAGTCTAGATCAAAAATCTTTAAATATTTTTATGTGTGGGGGAAAGTTCAATGTCTAAATGTTGCACAAAAATGATGAAACAATTATATATTTTGATTAAAATCATAGCCAGACTAAAACAAAAGAAATTCCAGTAATAAAAACGATTAGACAACAGAAAATTGATTACATTATAAAAATAAGAAATGAAAAAAAAATTTTATGGTTTGGGGAGAGAGAAGATAAGCAAATTGTAAACAATGAATAAAAAGTAAAGAATATTAATACAGTATTTTCGAATAATTGAAACACTTGAGACATTGCCAGAGATCACGCCACACATGCGTCTCAAGCAAACCATCGAACCTTCCATTCACCGCATCTCTGTCACGCCTGAAGAACTGGCCTTACTTTCACCTGCGAAATTGGCGAACATAGCAGACACTCTGCGAAATGAGCCAAGCAAAACAAAACGCACAAAACTTATGAAACAAAGAAAAGTAACGGGGACAATTGAACTAAAAATTTAATTGACTTAGTCTCGAGAATACCCACTGTGAGTTTATAATACATGAAGTTGATTTCAATTTTAGCCTAGCTGTAAGGGGGTTTGGTGTACCCCAATATTTACAGGGTATACAAAACTTATAACAAAGAAAAATCCGAGACACATTGGAACAAAGACCAAAGCCACAAACCATATCAGAAGATATTTGTTGCCAAAGGGGTGTTGCAGCAAATGTTTAGCAACATTTTTTATTGCACAGCTGACACAAGTTGCGCTGTTGCCAGGCCCCGCGTCATTCATCTGAGCGTTAAATCAAATCAAATCAAATTAAATTGAATCTAAACCACTCAAAGAGAATGGTTAATTTCAAGTTAAGCATCATTTTATTTGGTGTATGCTTTTGGCATTTTATTGCAATTTTCGATGTTTTTTTTTTTCTGTCACGATCCAAAGTCCAGAGTCTAAAAATCAACAACAAACACAAACCGAAAAACCACGGGGACAGCCAGACGACTCTAGCGAATGCCAAGAATGAAAATGAATATTGCTGCTGCAGAAAAACACACACACCACACTTGGCCACACATACACACACACACACATCGAGATCACAATTTCGAGTATAATGGAAATTTTTCAATTGAGTTTTTCACTACCTTGATTTTTGGTTCTTTTTGTTTTTATTTCAGTTTTTGATAGTAAAAGTGGAAAAACTAGCGAAACTTCTGCGTGTCTCACTCTGTTTCCGCTAGGTTCACGAAATTTTTATTGTTCCACTGTGAATTGTATATTTGGTTTGCAGTTTCTTAGTTATTTATTTGCTTCTCCGTTTTGTTGTTACTCCGTCAAGTGATTTAGCAAGACTGAGTGAGGCATGGCACAGCGCGTTGTTAGTTATACAACGTTCAGAGCTAATTGAATTAGCTAGAGAGAGAGAGAGAGAGCAACAGCGAGAGAGACGGGAGTGACGCTCTCTCAAAAAGCTTTTACACTTGCAAAATTAAACATTTTCGGCTTATCGCTTAGAGCAAGAAACTTGTAACGCAAGACATAGAAATGAGAATTTCTAACTTTTGAGGGGATACTTCATTTCCACTAGCAACTTTCTTAGGGATAGTTTAAGCAGTGGCAACCATCGGTGGTGAAATTAACGAAATTTAATAACTAAAAACGAATATAGGGTATAGAGTCTTTGACATAGCCGAAGGTATTGCAATCTATTAGTTTTTCCTTTTATTGCTATGTGAAAAAAACCTGTAAAACCGGAAAGTCATGTAATTTGTTTTTGTAGTTGCCAAGCGGCGGTTTGCTGCGTCTCTCTTCTTAAGTCTCTCTCGTTTGCTCTCTTTCTATCTATGCGTCGTTATCTCCATCCGCCCACTCACATGTTGAGCGCTTGTGTGTTAATAACTGTGCTCATCAGCTGTTTTCGATTGCATTTTCAGAAGCGTTTTGTTTGTTTTTGTAAGACGACGTGATCTACGTCAGTTTGTGTGACGCGTTGCCGATATCCCGTTGATGTTTACAGCAGACCGACTGAACTAGTCTAGATGTGGTCTAGTTAGTTCTTTTTCGTTCTCTTTCCTTTCGTTTCGTTGTCTCTTCTGCTAACAGGAAATGGCAAATGTCGATAGAGAGAGAGAGAGAGAGAGAGATAGAGAGAAATGAGTCCTCCCGACCAAGAATAGCACGTGTCCATGGTCAAATCAAAGCGAAATTCTTCTGTTTTTATGACTGTGGAAATTTACTCGTTAAATGTGTCTACAAATTTGTTCACGAATACGGCAAAAATAATATGTTATATGTGCACATAAATACTACATATTTAATGAATCAAAATAAAGAAAAGTAAATAAATAAAAAGTACAATATAAATCCAATCGGTTCGAAGAGTTCATACCCCGCTAACAAATTTAGTTCTTTGCCGATTACTTCTAAGAAATGTTATCTCAATTATTTGTGTTCACGCAATAGAATTTTGAAATAATTGTCGTTAGAATCGACTAGTTGCTTAACTTGTTGAAATAACAAAGTTCATATTGTTTGTGTAAAGTGTGCAAACATGCTTACTATCAAGTCGTTAGATTGCCAATGAAATATCAGGTTTTTTCGTTAAATAATAAGAAAGCCAGTGCTCTGATCGTTTTTTTTTTTTGCTATCTTTCAAAACGAGAAATTAAATATTGTTAAATCCCCGAAGAATATATAGCCGTCAGATCAGCGGATATATTATACAATATATGTATATAAGTATTGAAGTTGGCCGTAAGGCAAAACTTTTTGAATCTTTCCTTTGAAAAATACATTTTGGACTTTTCTTCTTCAACTAATCTAAACACAAGTTGAAGTATGCATTTTTACACTCAGAATTTGGGTAATAGCTGGTATACCCTGCGTATACGTAATTCGGAATCGTTTTGCCTTCTGTTTGGTCAACTAAAAATTACGTATACACAGTGTATGCCAACAGTGTATAACCAAAAAAAAAAAACAAAATAAGT
Organism: Drosophila nebulosa; assembly: GCA_024703675.1. Lineage (NCBI taxonomy): Eukaryota > Metazoa > Arthropoda > Insecta > Diptera > Drosophilidae > Drosophila > Drosophila nebulosa. The sequence continues at coordinate 4,266,486 of CM045725.1, read as the reverse complement.
AAAAAAAAAAACATTTTGTGGACGCAATTTTCAAAGTCCCTGACTTTCGGCACAATTTATGATTCCAAAATTTAAGTTTTTCGGTCCACCCTAAATAATTATGTATGAAATTATGGCACAATACTCTTACAACAATTTTGAATTCATTGACCCCGATGGACATGAAGAGAATACATTGTCGGAAGTGCTTTTCGCTCTTTGCCCTGGAAGCATTTATGCATCATTATGAAAAATTATTTTAATTTTTTACTTTTAATTTGCGAAAAATGAATAATAAACTTGGGAAATTCATGACTAAAAATATAAATATATATATATTTTTTGGAATAATCAAGGCACACTAACTTACCAAATGAAGCAAAACAAATATTTAATAAATGAACTGAAAGAACAAAAAATTTGGTAATAATATAAATAATATTTTTTATTTATCATAAAAATAAAAACTATATACATCGAATTGGAATTGTTTAATAATGTTTAATATATTTTATGCATGGTTCATCATCCTTTTGTCAAATAAATATACTTGTATTTTATAGCATTAATAAAGAAAATACAAATTAATTGGCAATATATATAAAACTACAAATAAAGCAAAATTTAATTGATAAAAATGATTTTGCAATTTTATTTAGAAGATGGAGTGGGGGTAGGGGGAGCGGTAGCGGGTCAAATAAAATGCTAGCACACTAAGCGCGTTAGAACCAAATCTATGTATAATTCATTCATTTAGCTGACGTTGCGGTCGGAGTCGATGTGGTCTCTGTCGTGGTCTTGCGGCGAGCATCTGTTATAGCACCCCAAAGCTCGATAATGAAATCGTCGGTGAAACCGAAAGATTCCAGATCTGAATTATCAATGGCCTCGGCAAAGTCCATGGAATTGGACTTGTTGTTACCCAAATCCCATATCTGGGAGGCCAATTCGGTGTCATTGATGCCCATAAACGATTCGAGGAGATTATTGATGGCATCTATGCCCGCCACAGTGGACTCATCGAATTTGGGCTCGATCTGAGCATTGCCATTGGCCTTGAAGCGTAGCGTCTCCTTGCCACTGCCATAGTTGCGTCCTCCGAGGCTGCTGCCTGAGGCACGTGATGAATTCCGAGGACCTATGCCCTGGAAGCCACTGCGCACGGGTTCGATGAGACGCAGAGTGAAAGTCTGGCCAGTGGGTATGTCCTTTAGCATGCGGGCCACCTCGTAATGACGTTTGCCCACCATATTCTGGCCGTTTAGCTTCTCGATGTGATCGCCCACGCAAATGTGCTCAATGCGATCGATAATAGAGTCCTCCTTGATGCGTTTTATGAAGGCATAGCCCGCCCCATTGTCGGTTATGGTGAGACCGAGGGCATCCTGCGACTTAATGATCTCGATTTCCTTGGGACGACCCTTGCGATGGGCAAATATGAAGTCATCCAGGCCAATCTGTCCACCCAATAGTCGTGTCATGTCCACCTTGTGTGAATTGAGGGTACAGAAGAGAATGTCCTTTTCGGAGATGTCGAAGCATTCGGCTATTTTCTGATACAATTCGCGGACACTGGAGAAGTCATGAATGAGGCCAGTGGGACTGCCATGAGCCAATTGACAATGGAAGACCAAGGGAGCTTTTGATTTGTCATTTATATTATTATTATTATTGTTGTTGTTATTGCCTATCGTTGGAGCTAATGAGGCACGATTTCGCATGGTTACATCGCTGTTGTTGTAGTGATCGACGGAGCCCGCATCGTTGCCAGCCGATGACGAGTTCTGTTGCTTTGAGGATTTCCTGGCGAAGAGTGGCATGATGATTGATCCCACTAGATGGCCCTCTCTCACTCTCTCGCTCTCTCGCTCTCTCTCTCTCTTTCTCTGAATCTGTGTGCGTAGAAGAAATGTTGGAGCTCTTGGTAATTGGCTTGATATGGTTTTTGGTATTGATTTTGATTGTGGTTAGTTTTGTGTTTTTGTTTTTTTTTTTCTTTTTAGTTCCTTATTTACAAGAACATTCACCCATTCACCAGAGGTTTATCTAATCGAAAACGGAATGATATTTATAATATAAAACCATAGATGGGTTTTGTCAAGGGCAAATGCATGACTAATTGATTGGTTGACTGTGTGACTGACTGACGACGACCATCACTATTTTTCGCACTTTACGACTCTTTGATCTATTCCTTTCTTTGCCAATCGAAATCGAAACAAATTTGAGGTTAGGCACGAACACACACCACACATAAAAAAAGTGTTTAACCACACATAATTGAATTAATTAAAGTATAACTAATACACATAACTAGTCTTACGCACCAATTTCGAGGGTTAAATAATCAATATGGTAATGGATAATGTCGGCAAATAGAAGAAATATCGTGCCAAGTGGCGTAAAAACGTAAATTGAATGTGACCAACAGTGTTTCACTTTGGTCTTTTTTTTTCCCCCAGTTCTAGCTGATAAGATTGACAAATGCCGAGATAAGACAACAGCAGAACAGAGAGTTTTCCCCCCCGGCAGATAAGGAGTACGAGGAACGAGAAATATATAAAAAACCGAAGCCCACCACACGTTTGTCCAGTGGTTTTTTTTTCTTTCGGTTTTTTGCTCTTTCGCTGACACAAACCGTCCGACCGACTTAAGTAGTCGGTAAAAGTGTACTGAACCTTATGAAATGCCAGTTCAACTATTTGCGAGACGCATCAGAGACGAGCGCCTCTCGCCGCGCCCTCCCAATTGTCCACAATTGGCTTCTTTCATGTTTGCCCTATGCACTTCCGTTCGACATGTGCACTTTGATGTGATGAACCCGCATGGAGGGGGGAACAGGCCGATGACTAGCGTCTACGAGGTTTTTATCTTGGTCTTATCTTCAATTGTACATACATACACAACGCAACGCCTTTGGCTTGCAATCCGCTGCTTAAATAAAACCCCGGTCTATTTGGACAACAATTCAAAACGAGACTGCAATTTGGATTTACTTAAAACAAACACAAAGAATACTGAAGGGTCAAAAAAAGAACTCTAGACTTAGTAAAAAGCAAATGAGTAAAGGCTTTCTAGGTTTTCATTTATCAATTTATCAACAGGTGGCTTCAAATCGAAAATTTCAAACTTCTTTGGTCTATTAGATTATCAAAAGCATTTTCTCATGAGGAGACTCAAGGGTTAAACCTATAAAAACCTTTTAAAAAGGAAGTCGAAGTGCTGTTTCCGAATAATCGATTTACTTTTGGATTAATTGTTTTTAATGTGCTCGAAATTTTAAATTTCTTAAAAATATGTTAAGTATTATTAGCAAAATAATCATTTTTACAAAAATTAATATTTTGAAGAGTTTTAACCCGTTTTTTTCTTCCTGATAAGCGCTGTAATATTGATCTTGTATATAACTTCATTAGGGAAGTTTTTAGATTACTATTAATGTTTTTACTAGTTCATTGTCTTTTATGGCGGCGACTTGGCCCTTGAAAGAGTTTACTTTAAAAGTGGAGGAAACGCTTAATGGAACTATGACAATTTTTTTAACCTAAATGCACACAAAATTTTGCTTTTTGTTTTCGTGTAAATTTTTAACGATTCTATAGAAGTTTCACTTTGTGTACATTAAAAATGTTAACCTATGGCCACAGGTCCCGGTTATTAAGAGAAGTTCGTATTCTACACCTACCTGAAATGAGCTAAGAAAGTGGTAGGCTGGTGCTACATGGCCTAGAGCAGTCTTCCCTCTATTCTAGTTGCTCAAAAATGAAGAACCAAAAGTTGAAAACCACTAACAAAAGCATTTCTTTCTATAAAAGTTAAAGGGATATATTTCTAGATAGCAACCTCAATCAAAGGTAAAGTTTTAACTGGGGACCTCTAATTTATGCTTAGATGATATTTATCATTCTTATTCGCTATAGTTTTCAACTATTTCAGAACTCGGTTCATTAATTCATTTAATTTAAATTTGTTGTTTAATTTGTAAGCGGAGATCCAACAGGTTCTTGAACTGAATCGAAAACAAGTTACAGGCGCGACAGGCAGCACATGAGACGAGCCCCTCAATTAATGAATACAAATGTAGCTCCTACTCTCTCCGTCTCGTGTTATATTTCCATATTTGTAGATGGGAATGAGACAACAACAAATTAATTTTGCTCTCGCAGAAGCGAGCTATTTGTGTTTAGCTGAGAACATAATAAAGAGATAGACAAATATATAGATAACCCGGCGTATAAAAGAAACAACATGAAATCAAGGCCAAAATAGTTGAGAGCATTGAAATTATATACAAACATACATATATATACATATATTCGAACGCGTGTACAATGAGAAATGTATTCACATATGTATGCAGGCAGGCGTCAACCGGCTCCCCAACGAATTATAAAAACTTGGCTCACGACCTCAAGTTACCCTGTTTTCATAAGGGTAAATAAAATAAATATTGAAACATTTTTGGAATGTTCGAAGCTTTGAAAGAACTAATATACCTCGTTTACCCTTTTCCGCCAAGGCATAAAAACTACGCAGTTTTTGGGTGACAAAATGAAATACATACATAAGTAAAATTGGCACTTGGACGGAAGTTTAACGGAGGGCAGGCCCCCTGAAAAGAACCGGTAAGCATTTAGCGGAAAACAAACAGAGTTCCTATGAATATGGAAATGAAGAGCAAAAAACTATTGGCAAAGTTTTTAGATTACTATTAATGTTTTTACTAATTTATTGTCTTTTATGGCGGTGACTTGGCCCTTGAAAGAGTTTACTTTAAAAGTGGAGGAAACGCTTAATGGAACTATAGAAATTTAGTAACGGGAGAAGTGTTAATGAGGAAATTCAATAAATTTGCAATCTATAGCCATAGCGACACGTATTTCTATGGAGATATGATATCTAAGAACACTAAATGAGCCAAATTTGGCCTCGATTCGAAACTGATGGCAGGTATTTAATTTCTATTTCTAAAAACTGTTTTAACCAACAGTCCTTAGACCATAAAAACACATGTGTCCGTCCACAATTTAACTTGTTTCAGGAAAATTTTCTAGATTGAATTTTAAGAATTGCAAACTTCGAAAGTTCTTTGAATTTCTAAGCACTTTTCATAACAACTATTCTATGCCTCAAGTTTTAGAAATTGTTATCCACTCTAAAACAATAGAAAAAAAGCGAAAGAAAAACAATATGAAAACATTTCCGCGTTGCCGGTTGTTTACTTGCATCCCATTGGCCAACATTTGTGGGCTCGCTCGGTTGATATTAAGAGTCGGTGAGAATAATGTGGGCGACGGGCTGTTTCTACATAATACATAAGCCTTCAATGTGTGTGTGTGTGTGTATGTGTGTGTGATTATGCCCAGAGTTTTGTAAACAACAACAACCATAAAACTGTGCATGGTTTTAGTCAAATTACAAAACGTGTGTAATTACAAATTTACAATAACAAGCCCCCCGACAATAACAAGAATTCTCGATAGCATTTAGTGGTAAACAACAATTGAAGCAAGTGCATAAATTTGATAATGCGACTTACGTTTGCTCTAAAAAAAATATATTACACTAGTCAAAACTAACTCGGAATGAACTTAGTTATTATACAGCACTGCAGAAAAGTGTTACCGTATTTATTCGATAAAGTTAACCACACTGAAGAATGTTATGACCATAATTTTGGAATTTATCTAATCTTAATGTGTTTAACTTTTAGTTATCGCTTGCTTTATGAAGTTAATTGCACTAGTCTAACTTAACTATCTTTTCAACTTTTTTCTTAGCCAACACTACAGAAAGGTATGACCAAATATATCAAGAGAGAATTATATTAACCGACACTAAAAAGGAGTATGACCTTAATTTCAGATTTTATCAACTCTAAATGTGGTTTTAGCAAAAAAAAAATGCATTTCCAAGTTCCATGTTACATCAACAATTTGGTTTTCTATTAAATTTGTGGCATATTTTTGTTTTCTTCGGAATTTTTACCACTTTCGATTTTATTTCACTCTTTCCGCCCTGTTAATCTATAGCTACTTATTACTGATTTAAGATCTAAAAGTGTATTTAAAAAAATTACTCAATTCGCACTTGTTTATAAGTGGGACAGGTATTTTGTTTTGTTTGTCGTATGGGAACTAACACAATAACAAAACTATGTATATAAACTGAACTAACTATAGAACCCCACACCCCCAAAAGCCTCCTGCTCATCTACATACGCGGGACACAAGCCACGCGTGTGGGATTTGTTATCGTTTGACGACGATGACGATGACGACGACGACGACGGCGACACTTTGCAGCTTTTATTTTTGTTATTCCCATTCAAAATAAATGAATAAATGAACCGGCAGCAGAATAACAAATCAAGGTTATTTTTCATCCATAGTCCGGGCATATAAGGTTCCGTACAGAACTCTTATATATAGAGTACTATCAATTTACATATCCCAATACTTTTAGGGTAAATTCCTGACAAAGTCACTGTTTTAATTTCTCCGACTTCAAAGGAAAGCCATTTATAGAAGGCGGAGGAGAGCTATTCTGAGATTCCCTTTCGGATAGATAATGTAAAAATGCTTGTTTTGTTTACTCAATAATAATTACTATTTACCATTTGTTTATATGGGTCTTAAGTGCATTTAGGTGTAAGTGATTTATTTAGGTTGCATATTTTGTCGTACCAAAGCGCTGAGGTGGCAGTTTTAGATATCAAAGTACATTTTAGTCTTTAGTGCAAAGATCAACTGAATAGTTAATTGATGTGTGAGTAAACCTGATATATTTACAGTGAGTAATCATTTATTAAATGGAGAATGGATGAAAGTTGTTTGTGAGGTGGCTTTAAATGATTGATATGAACAAAGAATATATACACGTATTTTGTCAATATTCTCTATAATATTTTTGTTTAACTACCATGAGATCACTGAAAGTAAACGAAATCCCTCGACTAAAACGTCTTAAATAGTTTTAGTATTTCTATATCGATATATTGCCCATCTGTTTGACTCCCAAGCTTTCAAAGAACCTTCACCAAATGAACCTTTAAGGTTATTGTTTACAATATCTAACAAATAAATAACACAACATTTTTCAATTCAATGCCAAAATTAAAGAAACACACTGCATTTACCAAAGAGCAAATAGTTTCAATAGTTTTTCTCTTTAGTTTAGTCAAAGAGCAGTTAAGAGACTAAAGCTTTAAAAAGCTTGCTCTCTCTCATTTTCTAGCTCACTCTCCTTGCGTTTTTTTTTTTTTTGTGAACTTGGGGCAAAACATCTGGTTCTGACGACATTTAGCTTTTGCTGAGATCGTCGTCGGTCGTGATCAGATTATCATATTATGTTGACTAGGTCAATTCTCTGGTGTCCGAATGTGATGTGGAGAACCACCGTATGATCTCTGAGTAACGGTATATCATAATTTGGACAGGCAAGCAGAAAGTGGAGAACAAGCTGAAAATTGGCATTGCCCCTCAAGGGGGACTCAAATATATGTACATACATACATATGAAGCCTAAATAACGGCTATTCGAGGCATGTGTCGATATTAAATACCCTTTAGTCCAAAAATGGGCATATAAGTACCATTCAAAAGTAACCAGGTTTTTGAATTTGACTTGTTTTGTGTTTTGACCATCGCATTGAGATGATATTTTTATGCGACACGGCATAGATCTGTCATCGTATATCTCTTTCTAACATCCGTCTTACATTCAAAGAGAGGACACGTTGTACTCTTGACCGTTGATCCTAACTCTATGTATAAAAAAAAAAAAAAAAATTCCCATCAGCAAAACAGTTGCAATTGCTATTATTGTAATTTTCTATATAAATTATAGATCATCGCTCTTGCTTTTTCAACATTTTATTTTTTTGTGTTTGATTCACGTTTTTGTCTACCATTAAGTCATAATATGCTGACATTTTCATTTCGTTGTGGGCGCACGCGCTCCGCTCATTTGATTTGCATTCAAAACGTGACTCTTGAAAGAAACAACAAATCAAGAGATCGAAAGGAGGGGAGGGGAGGTGTGGAAAAACTGTTCATATTTTACATTGTTTTTCATGCAGTGCGTGCAATGAACCTCGAGTTGTTGATGAACCAGACACCCTGTATGAACCAGGGCACACACACAGACACACACACACACACACACATTAGAGACTAGTTAGCATAATGGATTGAGATTGAGGGGGTCGGGGCAACCCCAAAAATAACAATGAACACACATGCAATGAAACGCCCCCTGCTCCCCCCCAACCCTTCCCGAAACCCAGTTGGAGGCAGTTTTGAAAACATTTAACCGTTTCACCTCGCTGAACTCCTGTGTGTATTTTGTGTGCAAGCCAAATTAAGCAAACGAATTAAAGCGTTCACGGGGCAAAAGGAAATGAAACTAGAAAATACAATAAAAATAAAGCTACCCGAAAAACCCAAAACGAAGCGGCACAACAATCTTTTATTTTTGGGCCAAGTTTACAAGCACGAGATTAGGTTTAATAGTTTATTGGGTAAGTAAGGTAAAAGTTGTTGTTTAAACATTTTTACCCCATCCCTTTGAAATGTGAAAGATTTGTGCTCTAACAGGTGTTTATTTGGTTTAATAGTGGTCAGCTATTGGAAAATACTTGAATAGTCATTTAAATTTACAGTGTTGATTAATGGCAATTTTTCACAGATGCATGAAACCGAAATTCCTGCGGCTTGCCACAGAAAAAAGCGAAACAATTTAAGCAATAGCGGGCAGCGAGATACGAGAGTTTATCTTGATACTATTTTCTGGAGTTTTCAATAGATTTTGAAAAAAGTTAATAAAAAAAAGCTTTTAACTCGGGAGTAGGCATTACCTTCTCTAGTATGGGTTGTTTTTTTTTCATTTTACTGTAACCCATAAATCAATTGCATTGTAGTTAACAACCTTTTTTGCAATTTTGTTTTGCCCCTCCAGCACTTTAATGTCATTATACGGCATTATGTTGCTTTGGTACTATAAACTAAAGAGTGTTGGCTACAGACAGTTTTAATTTAGCTTGATTACAACAACAGGCAGCAACAACAACAACTGGAACAACAAAGCCATAGCGCTTTGACATAATGGAACAATGGAATTGAATAGAGATAGAGCTGGCATTTGAATACTCTGAAACTTCGAACTTCAGAGCACCCAGCATTCCCTGTTCTCATTCGATCCGTTCCCGTTCCCGTTCGACCATAATATGCAAAGCCGTATTGAAATGTCACGCAAGCAATTTACATAAATGGCGTCGCTTCCGCTTTCCAAGCAACCAAACCAAACCAAAGCAAACCAACCAACCGACCAATAAGAATAAAATCAACAAACAATGGTAAAATGAAATGTATCTGTGTTCTGTATTCTGCAAAAAGAACTAGCAAATCGATCAAACATGGCTCAGAGCAAAGCAACAAAAACAAAACTACTCATCATACATTAATATGTACATATGTTTGTTTGAATGTGTGTGCTGGTGCCTCATTAGATGCTTGGCAAAACTTAAGATTTTGTTTCTATTGTGGTTAACTGATGACTGACCAACTTCATGGTTTGTTAACACTTTAATTTGCCTACAAATTGCTTTCTTTTTGGTCAGAAGAGCACGTGCTTGCCACACACTCACTTGCCTCATACACACACACACACACACACAAACAAACATAATCTAAGTCATTAATTAAATTCATTTTTTGATGCGTGCGAAAAAATGGAAAAATTATGCTTATTACTTTTCATTATTTTGAACTTGGCCTGGTCCGCCGGTCTGGTTTGGTCTGCTTGCTTTTAAGTAGAAATTTTGTAATCTTTTTTTTTAATATGTATGTACATATGTACATACATATGTATGTATGTTGGAAAATCAATTTTCTCACAATTAGTTTAAAAAAAACGTGTTTTTTGTGCGGCGTCGACGCAGTAAAGACCTTTAGCCGGCGTTTTTTTTAACACCCAATCTAACCTCAAAAAGCTGGCATAAAGAAAATAGAAAACTGTCATGCCTACTGACACTGAGCTTGACATTGTGGCAGGACTTACGCTTACATGGATACACACTCAGACGTATACAACAAACATATGCAGATATACATAGTAAAATCTTGATTATGTGACTCTTCACGTTATTGGAGACAACAGATTTGAGTTGGGATAATAAAAGATAAAAGGGATGCAACTTTTTCAGAGTTTCTTGTGTACTTCCCTCTTTGCTTTGTTTGCTGTATGCTAGATATACATAAATATAGCAGATATTATAATAAAGATTCTACTTTCTATTCCCTTGCGGACCGTAAGGACCGTTTTAACATGTAGGGCCTTAGAGCGGCTTGTTTTAGTAAGTAAACCGTTTCTCGGTGTTTCTGAAAGTTTTCAATGGAAAGTGTAGCATAATTTCGGTTTTGTTGTCACGGGTAGATTGCATTCTTTAATTTTAGGGGTTGATTTTTATACCATATGATATCATTTCCGGTCGTGGGAACAGAAACATAAAGAGGATTGGGTGTGGTTTTTGGCAAAACAAGGAAGAAAAATTAAACACTTGCCCATTTGAAAATAACTACATTAAAGGCAGCTCGCCGCCTACCTCCCCCTTCCACCCTGGCGTCACAAGCTTGTTGGAGAAAATCAATAAAAACTCTCGCCGGAATTTGCATTAGCTAAAAAGTTAATAAACAATGGTTAAATGGCTGTGTTTAGTAACAAAACATCAAAATGATAAAAAAGCAAAAAAAAAAAAAAAAAGCGGAAAGAAAAATGTGTGCAAAATAAATTTAAAGTTACATGAATGTCACCACCTTTCACTTTAGTCAAATGAATGAAATAAAAAAAAAAAAAGAGACCAAACACCACAAAGTCCAAAAGATGAGGCACATACAAAACAAATTAACGAAAGTTTAAACATTAAACGCACCTGCTATTGGGGGCGGGGCGGGTAACTCCTTCCTTCTCCACTTCTTCTTCAACTTTCCTGCCGAGTGTTTCGCTCCTATCAATTTGTCAGTAGGTTTTCAATAAGCCAAAGGAAAGCGGACCCAACAAACCAGACCAGGTTTACGGTTAACACTTGCACACAAACACACAGACACACAGAGAGAGAAATAATTTGTTCTTTCTTTTTGCTTTTCAGCGCGTTATTGAATTTCTTTCACTACTAACTGGTTTTAGTTTACACTGCACATACACAGACACACACTCCAGCACACATACTTGACTTTTCCAGGGCAAGTAATGTCAACATTAACAAAATTTTTGCATGTGACGCACTACAACACAATTCGTCTGAAGTGCTAATTATTCTAATTGATTGCATTGAATTTACTAAATTATTTTAGTTCATCACTTCACTTCTCGTTTTCTAAAAACTCTTCGCCGTGGCCTTTTCACTCGGAGTTCAAATAACAACAACACTAATTCATAGAGCTGGAACGAACATTGATGGTACTATCGATAAGTCGATGGTTTTGTATTTTGTGGAAAACATCGATTTTTGACAGCAACGATAGCGCTTATATTTTTTTTTACTTTAATTATTTGTTGCTTGCTTGTTGTTTATCCCAGCATTGCACATCTCCGAATCAAAATCTGTAAACGACTATAAAAATATACACATAAATTAATAATTTTGAAAATACCGCGCAAACATCCATGTTTAATGTATGCTTAACCCAGCGAGCATATTTTTTAAGTCTCCAATATCAATGCTATCTTCAAAATTTAGCTCCTTCACTAGAAATATTAAAGTTCTAACAGTGTTTTTAGTATACCACGGATTATTGATATAGTTAATTTGCTTTAAAAAAATAGACATAACGTATTTATTAGTTTCTGTTACTTTCAACCGCTGGGCATTTGTTTGCTTTGTGTGGGTCTTAATGTGTTGCAACAAATTATGTGTAAACAGGAAAACAAAGGCAATAACAAAATTGGAACAAAAATAGCATTCATAGATTAGAAAATATTGTATAGTAAGTATAAAACATAAAAATTGGAAAATGTCTTCTCAACAAATGGTGTAACTTAATAATAGTTGATTATTCTTTCTGCAGGGTTAACCAGGTGAGCGAATGGAGCTTTAATGATTATGGCGATGGCGTGGCCGGCGGTGGTCCGTCATCGTCATCATCATCATCATCCTGATCGTTGTTTTCCAAACGCGCCTGACTCATGAGACGCAGCTTAAAAACTTCACTAATGGCATCACGAAAGCATATAAAATTGTAATCTATTATGCCCCGGCGATTGAAATTCTCTTCGCGCAGAATACAGACAAGGGCCAGGAATTTGTTGACTTCTCGCAGATATAAAATGGTATTGTTATTCAGCTTGATGAGACTGGCGCTGCCGTGGTCGAATGCAGTTTCCTCAGAGCTAAAGAGTTGCATCGAAGACCATTAGAAATGCGCAGAGTTGAAAAAATAGATTGCCTTACCTATATATACTAGATAGATCGATGACCATATCAATCATGTCACAGCACAGCTCGTATGTTTGCATATCCACAGGCGATGAATCGGTGGCTATGTAAATTTTGGAAACCACATCGAACAAAAAGGCTTTCTCTATGCCCGAGTTCTGTGGGAAACAAAAGCAAACATAAGTTTTTACTTATTTGGAATTATTGATGAGATAACTTACTTGTATGAATATATTACACAGATTCTCGAGTGTGGGAAGTTGGGGTATTAGTTTTTGCACCACCTTGGAAAACGCTTCGAATATCGAGTGGTCGTATATGGAAGTTAAATGGTAACTCAAATTAATTTTGTGCAGCCCCGCTTCACCGAGGTCATCAGAAGACCGTTGATGTATATCACGTTGCGATTCCATTTTGGAATCATCGCTTATGCCATCCACCTGTGGGAATACGGACAAATGTTAGATTTGCTGATAAAACCACGTCGCATTTAGCCTTTTCTCTCTGACGCTAACCTTATGTATGAAAACCTCAAATTTAATATTTGGATTCACTTTGTGGGCTTTTATCACCGTGTTTTTGAATTTGGTCAGGGCCTCATTATAATCATCTTTGGCGTCGATGACAAAGACCAATGCGCCACATCCGCCAAAGATCATGTCCGAATCAAAAGTCGGTTCAATAAAATCAATTTGGCCGGGAAAGTCCCAAATTTGGAATTGGACGAAACTGGAATTATTGATGTCATCCTTGACAATTTTGCTGGTTGACTCAAGGAAAAGAGTCTCATTGGGAGCCATTTTGTGGAAGACCACCTTTTGAATGGAACTTTTGCCCGATCTGCGCAGTCCCATAAGTAATATCCTTGGTTTTGTTTCGCTACTGTTTGTGGCATTAGGTTCCAAGTCCAATCCGTCCTGATTGTATGCTCCATACCCGTAATCCTTTGGAAAGGAGTCATCATCATCGTAGCTCTATAAACAAAGGGCGGAGTCCAGGTTAGATGGTTCTTTGATAAGGCTTCTTTGTTTACTCACCATGATGAACGTTCAGCTATTTGCTCCACTATAAATTCTAGTTTACCGGCTTAAGTCAGTAGCGAATACTAAATACTATACTAGGATGCCCTATCTTTCGACATGGATTGGATATGATTAGCTAAAGTTTAATCCCTGCAGTGCCGACTCAATTTGAGCTGTTTCTTTACTCACCCCGTCAGCTGGTCGTTGCAAAACGGGCCAGACTAGTGGTATTTTAACATGGCTTCTGGCAGCATTGTTGCTTACTGCAACAGCCTCGAACAAGAAATTAACAGTTTGAGAACATGTAAAATATTAATTTTTGGATTTTTTTATATGGGAAAATTGGTTTAATTATTAATATAATTTGAAGAACTCGAATGCACTTGTAAACAATTTTCGTTGTACATGACAGCAAGTAAGGAAAATAATAGCTTTACGAAGTTTCGGCGCTTTACTTGTAGTGACCACTGTATAAATAATGATTTAACCGTGACTTCTGTTAGTTAACAGATTTTGGTGCAAGGTAGTGGAAAGCAGGGGAGTAAGAACAAAATCAAAATATGTCCGCTCGTGGTTTATTGTTAATGGGGCAGTGCATGCCCTGCATTAAACAGAATGCATCTAAAATACGGATTCGTCGTATGGAACTGGACAAGAACTTAAATATGGTTAGTTCCACAATTCCCTTGTTTCTGATGCTTGCTAAAATTATCCGTTTTTGCCTTTCAGTATTTTAAAAAGGACGAATTCTATTTTGCCCATGACCCACAGAAAGTGTGCAAGACTGGCGATGTGGTCCTGATACGTGAGCTTCCTGAGCGCCTTACCCGACTCATCACACACGCGGTGGAAAAGGTTGTCTATCCACTTGGTGACATAACCGATCCCATTACCGGCAAGAAGGTTGTTGTCGGCAAATACCGTGAGGATATTGAAATGGCCAATCAATTGTTTGGCAAATCAGAGAAGGCCTTCGATTATGACAAGGCCCCACCACGTGGACGCCTTGAGGGTACGAAGGACTTTACCCATGGCGAAACGTACATCAAATACCATGAAGATGGCAAGGATCAGCCATTTGGAGTATAAGCGAACCCCTCCCCATTTATGTTTAAAGTTTGTTAAGTATGCAATTTGTTGTCAATAGTAAAAGGCTCTTTTTCTATGAAAAGTGCATGTTTGTCCACTTTTTAGTGGGAAGAGTCCCGCTCCCAGTAGTCGCTGTTTTGGGGTATTTGTTATGAACACTTTAGAAATGAGGCAGAACACGTGGTGAAAGAAGACATCGATTAGACATTGTTTTTGAAAAAGTATTTCTTAGAGCTAGTGTGGACTCAGATTGGCGCATTATTTGGACTGCAATATCTCCAGATTGTTGCAGAAAGATGCGGTTCAGCCGACAAGTGCCTTTCCATCTGTTCCACTGATATAACTCATTAATTCGAATTTGAACTTATGTAAACGATTTAAGTCATACCGTTAACTGGAAATTCCATTGGCTGGAAATACAGACTACAAAAGAGTGCCAACTGCTGAGTGAAACTGCTTTTCTTACCTAAGTATTTATGTACATAGCATTATATAATTTCCTAAGATTTTTTTATTTCAAGAACTCTAAAATCCAAGTTGCTCATTGATACATCCCATATTTTTTCGTAATATAAGTTGTAGAAATGTGCAAATGATAAAATCGACTGGAAAACGGATTTTTAGAGCCGCCAGCTTAGTTGGGAAAAGTGGGCTTGCCTCCATCTCTACGCCCACAACAATTGCTAAAGCTATTTTATAACGAAAGACTTTACTAAATATTTTATTTAAAATGTCTCAATAATGCTTTGTGTTTTGTTTTTGTTTTTGTTTGTCTTTTGCTTTGTTTCGAATATTTTTCATTTACGTATAAATGTAACTTGATGTCCTGCCAGCTGGCCAACAGTTTTTGCTCTTCATCTTTGATTTTCCTAAATTGCCGATGTCAAATTATTGGTTCAGATTCGATCCGTGCCATAAATTAAATTGTTTAACTAATCACAATCTCTTACAATGCTAAAGTTGTACTGGAGTATGGGGTTTGCCACGTGGGCGTTGTCATCGCAAAGTTTTTGCTGCAAACGAAAGAGGTTAGATGGATTCATTTTCTATAGAGAACTGGAGCTGGAACATCCATTAATATGTGTATTTACCTGTTCCAGGTCATGGCTGGCGCGCAGCATAAAGTCGCGCACAAAATTGCCGCGCGTTGGTATATCCAGAGCCAGGATCAGCTTGTTGTTGCCCATCTGTTTGAGAACTTTGACCCAACTGCTGGGCGGAGCTTCATCGTCCTCGTTTAGCTGGGTACTCGTCTTGGCCTTGGACTGATCCTCGTCGCTGCAGATGGACCATTGCAGAGGCTTGTTGGAACTAACAAGAAACGGAAATGGATTAATTGATTCCAGTTGATTGATTTGCAGACGCCCTACTTGAAATGGAGCTCCAGGCTAGTGGCCTGAAGATAACGTGACACTGGCACCATGTAACTTATATTCCATGAACTGCCAGCTGTGGGACAATACTGATCCACATCGATGGTGTAGTTCGACTGGGCTGCCAAAACACACGTGGAAATGCTCCAGCAATCCAACTGCACCACTGGGGCCACTGCAATTGACGAGGGCTCTCCCGCCTCGGTGTCTGGTTTGGGAGCCAGCAGCTCTACATGATCCACCTCGGCCGCCACGTTGGGTGCCGACTGAGGGCCTCCCACTACACTGTACAAGGCATCCTCACTGGCCGAGGCGTCTGTTTCGGTTGAGAATTGCTTGGACTGGGCTTCGGTGTTGTGTGAGCTCTTGCCGTGGTACACGCGTTGGGAATTCGTCTGGATGCCATCGGCAAGGATGGTGGTATCATTATGACCCGCGGGACCGGTAGAAACTGCTGGCTGCTGTTCGCTTAAGATGTCCGAATCCTGATCCTGCTCCGCCGATTGCAGATCTATGTCCTCAACATGTTGTTGCTTCACATTGGCATCCAAATTGTCCGGTTGCGATTGGGGTGAAGGCACATCTTCATAGCAAACTGACTGTAAAAGGCAAAATGGAAGAGCTTCCTCAGAGAAAGAGTTCCATTTAGGTTGGTACGCTTGACTTACCTGGCAATTATCGCTGACTGACTCATCGCCATTGCACTCCTTGGGCTGTCCGAATACCGGCGTCTTTAGGCTCTTTTGTCTAATCCAGTCCAGACTTCGCTGATTGGCCGAACGGCGACCCACACTGGAGTCGCGTAGACCAGCTCCCGTGAACTCGAATCCAAAGAGCGCTGTTATGGGATTATCCACAGACTCATTGGTGTTGGACAGATTCTGCAGGTCCAAGGCATCAGCATTGTCGTGTCCCCCACTGCTATTCCGCACTGGCTGAGCCGGCGGTGGTACATCCAAAGCCAGGGCGGCCAATGAACTCTGGGCAGGCTCTGTGCTGACTTTGTTGGTGGTCAAGGCTAGATTCGATGTGGGCGGAGAGACGGTCTTGTAGACATTGTAAATGACTGCATCCCCAGTATTGAGTTTGCGTATAGCCTGGCCGGCGGAGGGATCTGGAGCTGTGCTGCTGCTAGCTATGGTCCCCACCACCACAATATGCTCATCCAGCTTGAGATTGGGCAAGGGTAGAGGCAGTGGCAAGGATGAGGCCTTAGCCTGCAGTTGTTGTTGTTGCTGCTGCTGCTGCTGTTGCTGCTGTTGGGCGTCGATGTCTATGGAGTTGTTCTCGAAATCCTGGGCCAATGCAATAACCTCGG
This sequence comes from Drosophila nebulosa, assembly GCA_024703675.1. NCBI lineage: Eukaryota > Metazoa > Arthropoda > Insecta > Diptera > Drosophilidae > Drosophila > Drosophila nebulosa. The sequence goes on along the minus strand of CM045725.1, from coordinate 4,249,272 downwards.
GCGGCTTCTCCGAAGAGACCAGAGTGGAGTTCTCATTACTGGGGCTGCCACTGGACCCGGCCAGAGCCGATAGACGTCCCGGTACCCGCACAGATTGTACCAGCTTCTGCCCATTTGCACTCTGACGCAACACTTCCTGGGGTAGTGGCCATTTTTTGCCATTTTTGCTGCTTATCGTCTTATTGCTAACCCTGGGAGCTGTTGTGGTTATGCGACTGTGCTTGGCTAGATTTGGCTGTTGCTGTTGCACCTGCGGCTTGGTCATCACAGCGGCCAGCTCTTCCGTTTCATCCTCGCCAGGATGGGCTGCAGGCGGTGGTCTAGAGGTACTCGTTGCATACATCAAACTCGGCCAGGCCACATGGGTTTTGTTCTTAAATAGCGTGTGAAGATTATGCTGAAAATATTGCCGATCCTCGTCACTCAGATGCGTGGCTGAGGTGGAATCGGAGCGGAAGACATGTCCGTTGCCAAACAGCTGAAAGCCATCCAATTGTTGCTGCTTATTATGCTCCACAAAATAGAGAGTGGAGACGGCCGCCAAGCTGGAGAGGAAAAAGGAAAAATTACATTATATTGACTTTATCTTGGGATTAGCCATTCACCCGCTAATCTCTTACCAGGCAGCCATCACAATGATCAAAAGGAAAATGACAATCTGAAGACTGCGACTGGAGCAAAGCTCATAGCCATCGCCTCGGCGGCTGGGTATGGAGGAAGCGGTTGGGGATGATTTCAAGGCCAGCAGTGAGCTTGGCTCCAACAGATCCTTGGCACGCAATTGGTGGCTATTGTGGTGGCTATTGGCCCGTTCCAGATGCTCAATGCGTGTCTCCAGCGAACCAGTCACCTTGCAGAGCTCCTTCACGGCGCCAATATTCTCCATGAGAATGCGATCCTGCAAGAGAAAGTGGTCATTAGAAGGAGGAAATGGACACGAAGCATTCTCTCACCTTATTGACCAGGAGAAAGTTCTCAATGACATTGCCATTGGGCAGCACAACACTGCCAGCCTCTTGCACAGCATCGGGTATCACCTCACGCACCTCCTGGGCTATCACTCCAGTGTCCACAATCTCTCGAGTGTCGCTCTCCCGCCTCAGACCCGAGTGGACCGCAAATTCGGGCTCATAGCGATAGCGGACAATGCGTATTTTCTGCAGATTCCTCAACTGAACCGATGTGTCAAGCTCACCGATCTCCTGCTTGGCTCGGCTATCGCTCGGCTGGACTATGTGGCCCGACACCTTGAGATTTCCGTGCACTACCAGACTCTCATCGGGCCGATCTGTATTGATGCCCACTCGTCCCGCATGGAATATGGACTCTTGGGTGAGGCCGCGTTGCCAGCAGAGATCCACATCGGACTCGAACTGACCCGGATTCGAGGCACGCACAATGATCCTTTCGCTGCCGTGGCTCACAACTGGAAAGTTACCTGAAGTTGTGTGCACATGCAATCCCACCACCAACTGAAAGAAGCGCTGCTCCGGATTGGGGCGACCCTTTTTCCTCATATTATTGTTGGTCGTCTCCGAAAAGTGCAGACGACCCACGGTGATCTTGCTAACAATGTGACTCTGGAGATCGATACTGCGGGCAAAGGGAGAAAAGTGAGTAGAGGGAGGAACTTGGACATGAGACTTGAGGCTCAAAATTACTTACGGTACGGGATAAAATGGCTTTTTGGAGCGATCCGATTGGCTCTGCTCCACGCGAATTGTCTGATTGGGCGCCTCAAATTTAACGCCATAGAAATGCAAATGGAAGGACTTAATCTTCTCCAGGCCGGACGGTGTTTTCACGAATTTGGCATCGCCCTGAAGGCGGGCATGGCAAGTAACCTGAAAATGGTTCTTCTTCTGGCACACATAGGCGTCATCCGAGACGCTGAAATTGAATCCCTTATCGGCATCCACGCGATAATAGATAACAGATAGCTCCTGCAGGCTCTGATCGCACAATTTGTGCCAGTTCTCCGGCTGAAAGGGACTGAAACGAATGCATTGACTGAGAGCCGGATCACCGGCTTCACTGCCAGAGCCAGAGCCAGAGCCAGAGCCCGATCCTGAGCCGGCAGCAGCATTACTAGCCTGACCATCGAGACTATTGTCGGCCTGCGAATTGATGGCGGACAAAGCCGGCGATACAGAGGCGGAACAGTGTGAATGGGCGGGCGTCTTGCTCAGATTTAGATCCTGGGGAGTAGTGGAGGCCAGTGAATGATGTGAAGCCCGCAATGGACTCATCACCAATCCCCCCCCGCTTGTATCCAGTTTCGGTGTGCCACCAAAATCCGGGCAATCCAACTGCGTCGACATCTTACGTTTGCGCGACGAGGAGTGCACTGGGGTGGAGGGTGCCGAGATGCGATTCAGTGACAATTGGCTGGTGCCAATCACCTGGACACGATCGCCCAATCCCAGCGAGGAGGTTAGCATGCAGGTGGTCGAAAGATTCTGATAGCTACCTGCCGAATACAAGCCAGATCCAGGCCCAGGGCCATTATCGTAATGCTGATAAAGCATCTGATCCTGCGGCAATTCGTGATGTTGCTGCTGCTGCTGCTGGAGCAATGACGGCAATTGTTGCTCGTTCAGTGGCTGCAGCGATTGCTGCTGCTGCTGGCACATTAGGCTATTCGGATTCATAATAAGTCCCGACTCATGCTTAATCCTTAATCCATCGGCTGTCGGTGCCACAAAGTGATGACCATTCGTTGCCATTTGTTGTTGTTGCTGTTGCTGCTGCTGCTGATGCGGATGCGGTGGTGAGGGATATTGCAGCTCTGTCTGCAACATCGGATAGATAAGTTCCCGTCCGGGCAGAGTTAGGCCATGGGTCTCGCCCAGCGGACTGTAGGCTGGCTCTGAGCCCGAATCTGGTGGACTTTCCGGCAAATGGGCATGAGAATGGGCATGCTGCTGCTGCAGCTGTTGCTGTTGGTTATGCGGTGTGGATATGGGTGTGCTGCTCAAGCTTCCCACCTGCATGGGTGGTGTGTGTGGCGATTCCAATTTGGTTGCACCTCCTCCTCCTCCACCTCCACTGCCTGCTCCTGCCATGTGATCAACATTTGCGAGTCCATGTCCATGTCCATGAGCAACTGGCGTCTGGTGATTCTCATTATCATTGACAAGGGCACCCACATTGGCGGCCACTTGCATAAACAAATCTAATTCATCATTGTCTATGCCATCAAGCAGATCTTGCCGAGCTGCAATTAAATTAGAGACACCAAATACAAAGAAAATTAAAATTTTTTCTGACTTGGCTAGGAACAAAAATTACCGAATTATCCAATTATGATTATCTATTAAAAAACTAACCCCCAAACTAACCAAAGCAATTCTTTGAAATAGTTCTATTAACACTTAATCAGTTTGTTGTTTCTGTTTAAAAGTTTCTAGTTTTATTTTTGGCATTTGTTTCTCTTCTGTTATCCTTGTTTACCTTTTGAAGCCATTTGAGGTTTACCTCGACAGTTTAATTTGGTATCTAAATATAAATTTCATCGCTTCAGTTTAATCTTTCTTAAGGACCCTAAATAGCAAAACGCTAACACTTTAAAAAGATTGAAATGTGTTCCTTATTTTTATTCGTTGACTCTCTAAAATTATTTGGGATTAACTAAAATATGCCTTTGGTTTCCAATTAAAACACTCGCATCGAACTCCGATCTTTAAAATCGAATAGACTTAATTTCAAGTCTTTAAGTTTTTAAAATTTCACAATTTTTTAATTCCAAATGTTACTATTAGATTAAAGAAGGCAAATTTTATATAACTTTAAAAGATTTTGAGAAGAATAGCAACAGAAACATGACTGAAAATGGAATTTTGAATGCATTTCAAATGGCATTCTTACTATATCTAAGGATTATATATATATATATTTTTTTTTTTATAAAACTAAATCAACTTTACTGTGGGACATTGGGTTTTTGTGTGCTTGCAGTTTCCTGAATGAAAGGCAATGTCGATAATCAGCTAAAAACAGAAACGATGCACAAAACTCAAAAAGTATTTAATTACAAAATAAATATACATACATATATATACATAGTAAATAAACATTTTGCCAGTAATAAAAATATATTTGTGTGTGTGTGTGTTTTTGAGAGTCTTCTAATTGAAGGGCGTAAACCAGATTTCTGGAGTATGGATATATATTAGAATTCATAATAATTGAACTGATAAGGCAACTGAACAGACGACGACGACGACGACGACGAGCAGATACAGATACAAACACAGACACAGATACAGATACAAAATGAAGAGCAGACATAAAAAATGTCATTGTGTTTGATCGATAAACATTGCGACGCAGTTTTAGTTTATGTTTTGCATATTTTTATATATACATACATATGTATAACAAAAATTTGAAGCCTAATAAAGTTTACCATTTAATGCCTTGGGATAATCCATAATGGGATTTCGTAGTATTCCGAATTGTGGTTTAATTTTTGTTTGGAATTTAAGCACTTTGTTAAAAGTTTTTTGTTTTTGTTAGCAGCTCAAGCGAGCTAAACACTTGGCCAAGTTATTAATAACTGGCAACAGCAGCAGCGGCAGCATCCATGGCAACAAAAAAAAAAATGTTGAATTTCTAACAATTATCTAATGTACGTATGAGCGAGCAATACGGTTGATGCACTTTTCACAACTCGCTGATTAGTGAAAATGCATTTGCGAAAATATTTAGCGCCAGTGGCAACAACAGCCAAACAAAAGACCCAAATGAAAGGGAAAATATGAATCAAATTGTTGTTTTTATTGTTGTTGTTGTTGTTTAGCGAAATTATCAACCTTTATTTATGCAATTGTTTTAAGACTATTTAGACAAATGCATTTGAACAAAAAACAAAAACTAAAAAACCGTTTAGTTATTTGCTTATCATACGATTTTCTGTTCTATTCTATTTCAATGAGATTTTCACAGGAGGAGCACGTCAAAATCCGTTAGGAAAACTCTCACAACTGGCAGGATATGAATACAAGAGTAAATATATTTCAATCACTCTGCAAATATTTCTGTTTTTCTTTTTTTTTTTTCGGTGTCCCTCTTATTGATCAAACAAATTTGCTCGTTTCGTGAGGCACATAAAAGTCGCATGCCAAGCAACCAGAAAAAATAAAAAAAAAAAAAAATACTACACAACAACAATAACAAATGCAAAATTATATAGAAATATATATTCAACGATTTGCTTGTTTGCCCGTTGGTTGGTTGGTTGGTTGGTTGACTTGCTGGCTGACTGACTGGCTGGCTAGTGGGTTCGGTCGTCGTATATGTTGATGAGTTGCCAGTTGTCTAGTTTCTAGCTACATCAATTTAGTTTATTTCCATCTATTTTTGGTAGCCTTCAATGAGGCCAAAGCAAGGATAAGCATAAGGACAAATTACATCTATATACACACTAAATATATATTTATTTATTATTGGTATATCAATTTCGATCTACTTACAAAAGTCAGAGAAATCAAAGTCCATATTCATAGCCAACAACGAAAAGATTGCCTTATCCACTTCTCATTTGCATTGTCCTTTTGCCGTTTGCCTCGTCTCTCGTTTGTCGTCTGTTTTGTCTACAGCATGTTGATCTATAAATTTTTTTTTTTTTTTTTGCAGGAATTTAAATGTAAATATTAGAGAAATCTTCGATTGAAATTGAATATGAAATTTGTTTACACACTTTTTAATCACTCTCTCTCACTCTCTCTTACTCTCTTTCTCTATCATTCACTCATGTTTCGAAAGGTTCTCAAATTGATTTTTAGTTTTAATAATTGCAATACGATTCACTGATTTGAACGAATTTTCATTATAACGATGGCAATAAAAAGCTCTCAGGTCAAGCGGTTTTACTGGTTATTTTAAATACCCATTAAACAGACTTAGAAAGGGCATATCAAGTTAAACCACATGCATGTAAATATGCTAGAAGAACTTATGTTTTATCCATCTAAACTAAACAAATCGGTTTTACATACCCAACTTAATGGATATCTCCCATTCGACACTTTAAATGTCAGCCGTACAATATTTAGTTTTAAGTATTTTCCAACTTAAAAAAAGTCGTCATACCAGAACTTTTATTTTTATTTTTTTTTGTTGCAATGTCTGGCCGCAAAATGACGTCGTAGATTTGTGTTTGTTTTTTCTTTGCCAATTCTCCCGGAATTCTTGTTCTTTCTTTGCTTGTCGCCTCACTCATTCACTCGAACTCAGATAAATGTATCTGACGACTCGCCAACAGCCAGCCAACAGACTTATCAGCTCTTGTTGAGGGTCATTTACTAAGTAGCAGAAATATTTGCATATGCTCAATTAAAATTTACGAAATACGAAAACGAATCAAACATTCGAATAAGTTAACAATCGACAATACAAATTGGAACAATCTTCAAGAAGAACGCTGATAAGTAGGCCATGGAAAATTTAACAAAATTTGAACACGCGGCGTATGATTTATTTGCAGGAAAACCTATGTTAAGTTTAAAACTTGAGGAACTTGAGCAAATTGATAAGCAAATACTTTAAAATTTGTTTACAAATTCCAAACAAAATCATTTGAAAAGGGGTCCAATCCACACTTCCAAGGTTTCCAATCGAATTCTACAAATTTTATGTTGAAAAGTAAACTAATTCAGAAGGTGATCCCTTGTCTGCATACCAAAACCTTCAATTCACATCTAAGTAGAAAAAAAGGGATTAATAAAGTAAATTGCAGGTGTAGAATTTCATAGTTAAGTCTTTCGATTAATGGAAAGTTCATAGAACTGTGTCTTCTACAAGAGCCATCTCAATTTTCCAACCATTTTTCATTGAAAAAGTTATAGTTATCACATTTCCGCATTTAAAAGACTTTTAAAAACAGAATCTAGTTTTAGAAAAGTTAAAAAACTGAGTTTATAGAGAATAACTAGCTAAAACTAGTTAGATTTCCTTTAAGGTTCAGAGAGAGAGAGAGAGAGAGAGAGAGAGAGAGAGAAGAAAAACTTCGTTAGGATAGAGGGTAACCGAAAATTCTCAAATTCTATTTCATAGAATGACTAGAAAATTGGTAAGATGTATTTGTCTTAGGATAAACCAATAATAAACTAACAAATTAGTGTGAAAGTTGGGTATTATTTTCATGGAACATATTTCATTTGGCATTAGTCACAAAAAGAAAAGTCTTTTACTTTAATGGAGCATAACTTACAAAATTTGCATTAATACCCTTTAGATTTTCTTGTATTCAATAATAAATTATGAATTAATATGTACACTAAAAATTGTTACTTCTTTTCTTTGATCGAGCATCGTAAAACAAAATTCCAAATTCGGTCTTATAGACTACAAAACTTTCCTAACTATTTTTTACTCAAAAAAAGGAGTGAGCGACTAACTATCAATGGGAAGTTCTGTGGAGTTGTTACTCGAACATATTTGCATATACAGATATAGATATATATATATATATGGATGTGTCTATATATACATACATATGTCTCTAAAGGAATGCAGAAGATATTGTAGCTTATATTAAATCAAGTCTCCAGTCAAAGGCATTGTTATTGTTGCTTCTGTTGTCGCACAATGATTTTGATTAAATTAACGCCTTATCCCAAGCCCGCTAGCATTGCTCACCCGCTCTCTCTCTCTCTCTCTCTCTCTCTCTCTTTTTCTCTCTGTTCTTGTCTCATAATAAAATAAAATAAACTCAAGTGATTTGATTTAGTTTGACGCAAAAGATGAAACAAATAAACAAACAAACAACCGAAAATAAAATCTTAACTAAACTATTCGTTGATGTGTTTCACTTGAAATAAGTGAAGAAAAAAACCTGTATGCTGTATGCTGGCTCAATCTGATGATGAGAATGAGATGAGATGAGATGAGATAAAGATATAACCGGAAGTAGTAGCCGTACGCATATTGATAGTGTTTTTTTTTTTTTTTTGCAGGGCGCCATTGACAGCCATCCTTGAGATTAAGAGTCTTCAAGATGTTGTTATTGTTGGTATTAGCAGGGCTTTTATTTTTTTTTTTTTTAGCATTTCAATAAAAAACAAAAGCCAGCCAAAATGCCAACAACAATAACTTTACTCTTAATGTATGGCGTGCGGCGGCGGCAGCGTCGACTTTGGCGAGTTGAAAACAAATGCACGTAAGCAAAAATTTGATTTATAAATAAGTAAATAAGTATTTACTATATAAAACGTGGCGATGTATGTAATAAGTATGTATGTACCCTGTGCTAATTGCCCTCCCCATAGGCATGTGATTCTAACACCGCTAACAACTCAATTACAATGGCCAGAATGCTGATCAGAAGGAGTTGGCCCGCTGTGGTGGTTGGGCCACAAAACGAACGCATGATTTCAATTTGGTCAAATTAAGTTGGCAGACGAGCAAACAAATCTTACTCCAAATAGTAGCCCAAATGTGCCAAATGTTGCCACAAAATTCAAGTAATAAAAGGCGTCAGCCGGGACAATAATTCCAACAATATTTACTTAAATAATACAAACTAATTAACATAAATGCTCTAAATATTTGAACAAATAACTTATATATGGACACTACCCGCGATGCTTCATCACTAAGTAAACCCAGAGGGCCGGGCTAAGCGTTGTCTAGGCCAAAAACCCATGAAAAAAACTGATGAAAAGTTTCTATAAGCCAAACCATAGAATCCCAGGCAAGACAAAAGATCTTGGCCCGATGTTAGTTTAGGCCTTCTTCTTCTAAGTGTTTGCAGTAGTAGATATACCCATTCGGCCTGACAGTGGAACTCCTAAAAATTTCACAATAAATTTTTAGCAACCTTCTCCTCTCTCTCTCTCTCTCTCTCTGTTTTGAGAAAGAGAGACTTGGCAAATGCGTCATTAGAGTATTGGCCAAGAATTGAGCTGATTCACTTGATTTAATATGAAACAAAATCATGATTAAAATAATTTATAATTAACATATATTTGCTAAGCAATTCTTAATGAAATTAAATACCAAAAAACCATGTTGTAAAAGTCAAAATCGAAACGAGGGTAAATGGTCGAATCGAAATGGAATATTCCATTATCAAACAAGCTAAGCGGATCTTTGGAGAGAAATATTTCTCTCCCTCTCCTCTAGAAAAGAAACTATGCTAAACAGCCTTAAGAAAAAAAAAGAACACACACACACAAATTAAAAATATATATCTATTTACATTTGTGTCTGTGTGTCTATAAAAAAAAACAACAGATTTTGTTATTTATGTTATTTTTTTGTTTTAATTTTTAATTTTTACACTGAATCTGCTTGGATTGCTGCTGCTGCGGCTGCCGCTTGAAACTCAACCAACCGGTTGAATTTTATGTCTTTGAACGTCTTTTTGGGCTCTATTGGCTCGCGGGTAACGGCAACAGGGGTTAGGCACAGGGGAGGATCATCAAGCGGATGAAGAGAGAAGGGGACGCACGTTTGAATCGCGCGCTTGGCACAGGTTGTGACGAGATGAGACACAAATGTGAAGCAGCAGCCAGCATATTGAAGAGCAAATAAGAAGACTTCAATCCGCAAAGAGTAGACACGCCACCCGCTAACTACATGGGCAAGCAAACTGGCCGAGATACGCACACAATTTGCAGATTTTCGGGGGTGAGTTGAATTTGGGGGGGGGGGGCTAAGCATAAATTAGACAAAACGATTGTCAGTGGGCGGTAGCACCTGAGAGAGGCCTCTTCGGGCCAAGCCGCTCTCTAAAACAAGAGCCAAACTGGCCGAATACCATAAATTGTTTTGCCGGATTCTTGTCTGCCTTATAAATGTATGTATGTATGTATATACATATATTTTTTTTTTAAACAAAAAAGTTATTTTTAACCAAATTGTTATAATTGGTATTGGTAAAAATTGTTAAAAATTCGTTTATGTGAAGTTTTTAATGATTCTTTCAAAACAAATTATTTTTGCATTTACTTTCATACACACACACACTAGACACATACACAAACACACACGCACATAGTAAAATCTAGTGAAATCTATTTTTCTCTTGGTTTTGTTTTGTGTATTTCGTTGCACTTGTTTAAATGGATTTTCCAGTTTTTCCCACTCAAAATTGTGTTTCCTTTTTCAATTAGTTGAATTATTGTCGTTTTTCTTATCTTTAGTCGGGGGCGTGTTTAGTATATATTTCTCTGGAATATCTTTTTTGTTGTTTTTGTTGTTTTAAATTGTATTTTACATACACAACACAACACAAAGACACTTACACAAATTGCCGTTACTTTGATTGTTTACGTATTTTGTGAATTTTTTCTCTCGTTTTTTTTCTGGTGTTTCACGCTTCGTATACTCGATGTGAATGTTATTATGATCGGTCTTTTTTTTTTCTCTGTTGTCTGTAGTAGTCGCTGTTGTTGCAGCTTCAGTCTCTCGGGTTTTATTTAAGCTGTTACTTTTTTTGCTTTTTTTCTTTAATTGATTCTATTTCGGGCGGCAAATATATCTAAATCCGTTGGAGTGTGGACAGCAACTGGTGATTGGGGAGCGCAAGTCGAGCTCCATCGAAGGCAGAGTTCTCTCAAGCCCACTCTCGCTCTTTCTCTCTACCGCGCTCTCTCTCTCTCTCTCTCTCTCTCAATAGCTCGATGAAGCTTGGCTTTTGCCAATGGAGCTGCCACTGTGTTCAAATCGAAAGCCAATGGATAAACGAGAATATCTTTTAGAGTTATTACTTTTAAGTGATTGATCATTCTCGATGATTCTTATAACCTATTGAGAATATTACTAAAACATGATTAAAATGAAAAAAGAGATTATATTCATAATAAGAATATTAATTGGACTAAAAACAAATTAATTTTTTCTTAAACTATTCCCTAATCCATTTCGATTACACTATTTTACTGTTATTTTCGAGTTTGAAGTGCGACATAGAAGTCTTGGAAGCAATTCTAATTGAAATCACCTAATTCCAGCACTAACAAGGCAGGTGGAAAGAAGTTTTTTTTATTTCAAATATAGACTAGCTGGCAACTCTGTTTTTCTCGCTATCTAAAGTGAGAAACAGAGAAATCACAACAGCATTGGTTAAGAAAAATGTAAATTAAATTATAACTAGTAGAGGCAACAATGGGATTAAACGAAGACCGAGACCCACGCCGACCCGTGCGCTCAGAGTGCAGTAGCTCTCACGCAATTAGCTACAGCTACATATAACGTTAGTTCCCTCCTCAGCTCAGCTGACACAAATCCGAGATCGGGGACCGGGCTCGATAAATTTCAGCTCTCTCCCCTTTCCACAAAGTCCCCCTCCTTTCAACCACAACAAACAATCATAGGCGCTGGGTTGATTCTTTCGCCAATGGCAAAGTGTCGTGTGTAATGGATTTTCATGCGTTCTCTCTGCTTGTCCCTTCTCAGGCAACTTTAAACCACTTAATGGAGTCGAGTCGCTCTGTTACAGGTCGCTTTCCATTCCCTGATTGAATTAATACAGTTGATTTATGTAAATTACACTAATTCATATTACTCAATTTGCTGTTTAATATTCATTTGCCTTGATAGTTTTTGGTTACATCTTCTCGCAGAACTTTAATAAAAATTAACTCATTTGAGTTTATTATTTCAAATGGACTTATTTAGGTTTAAGGGACTTGAATGTAAAAACGTTGAAATAACAGTGAGTCATTGACTCATTTTAGCGATTTCGATGAAAGCTAATATGGCGCATCTAATGTCCAAACCAGAACAAAACCATTATATATACATTTATAGTTAAATATATGTATATATATATATATATATATCTATACGTATGAAGATCTACTGTGCCATTTTAAATTCTATTTACATCTCTTTTTGTTTCTGGGTTCTTTTAAACATTTTTTTTTTTTTTGTTGAACAGTTCAAAGTCAATTAAGTACAAGAGAACTTGAAATATTTCAAAAAATCTAATCCACACAATAAGCCTTGGATAAGTTGGCCAATAGCGTATCATTCTTATTTGGCCATTGCTTGAGCTCACTTAATATAGAGGAAATTGCTGCAAAATGGAAACGGAGCAATAAATAAATCGAATATGACTTAAATAATAGGTCATACTCACTCTTCTTCTCCTCTGTTGACATGAGCATGGCCAAAATTGCAAATTCATCGTTTTTGCTAATCTCATTCAAAACTGCTGCAGTAGTGGGCTCCTTATTCGGCACATAGAACTCCTCAATGGTGTGCAATAGATCCGTGAAAGTATCAGAATCAAAACCGGCTCCAAGTATTTTGCACAAATTTGGTATTTTAATAGATTTCAAATACTGATATTTCTGAGCGGGCGACAATTCCTTCCACGTAATATAGAATTGGGCTGTGCCCATTGGTTCTGGTGGTAATGCTCGCTAAAATGGAATAAAAATTACGAACTATAATATTGATTTAGGATAAACCAGAAATAAAGGTTTTACCTCCGTGGTGGCTACTGTGGCTACAGCTTCTGGTTGAGCCATTTGAGATTGGGCGTTAATATTAGTTGACTTAATAGATTTCTGTTGAACAATCTCCTTTTCTGGAGTCAGGGATTTATTTGTATTTTCAGTTAATTTTACTGTGGGTGCTTGGATCGAGTTAGGTTCTGGCTTGGGTTTAGTATTATTTTTGACTTCCTCGAATGTGCCACAATTGCTATTAAAGATTTTATCAATATCATCATCTGAAATACGCAATTGATTTGCATTGTTATTAGAGGTAGCTCTGGGAGAGACTATGTCGACTATAGGCACACGTCGCATTGGCTTTTTTGAGCGTTTATAGGCTGGTTTATCCAGTGGCAAAATTTCAACTAAATCGGCGCGATCTGGTGTAAAGTTGGGTCCACTTTTGGTAGCTAAAAATAATAGCAAAGTTATAATATTGTAAATGAGCTTAAAATTTAAAAACCCAACCATTTTTACGCAGCCGATCGTTGATGCGTGCCAAACTTGTTTTAGCTTCCACATTTTTGGGCTCAATTGCCAAGACACTTGTGCAATCTTTCAGCGCTTCCATGTTGTTGCCCAGCGATTCATTCGCCTGCATGCGTCTGTAGTATGCCTTGGCGCAAAGTTTGTCCAGTTGAATGGCTGCCTCACAGTCCTCCACGCAGCTATTATAGCTAAAGAGAAGTAAAGAATTGGTAAATACTTTTCCTTTTACCATCTTTCTTGTGAACTTACTCCTCTTTTTTAAGGTAACACAAGGCTCGGTTGCTGTAGTATATGGGATCATAGGGATAAACGGCCACAGCTTCTGTATAGGCCTCAATGGCTTGGTCATAGTACCCTTTTTTCACATACGTGTTTCCACGATCTTTGATATCATTGGCTTTCTTGTGTTGCTGAGCAATCGGATCGACAGGCAGGTCCTGCTTTTCCGAGAAACTGCCTGGACTAGTAGGTTTAACTGGCTTTTGTTCCTTGGACTCCACATGGCTGCGTACTGGAATATTCTAGAAAGAAATGGGGCATAGAAGGCGGTCGTTTATTCCAGTTGCTAGGTTATTGGCAACAACATGACTTACATTTTTCGCAGCTTCAGAAGGGGCATTCTTCATTGCCTGCTCTTTGCTTTTGATATCCTTCTCCCACGAATACAAATGTTTCACAGCATTCTGGTACTCGGTTGCATTATGTCGCACCTGGCGCTGCAGTTCCAAAGTCTTACGTGCACCTTCATTCATTTTGGCAGCTTAATATTTCCTAAAGCAGACTGTAACAAATAAAACCAAATAAATTTATAAATTTTGTTCCCACAATTTTCCTGTATTTTCCAACACTTTTTAGGGCAATTTATAATACTTTTGTGTGGTATTTAGAGATGAGAGTTGGAATAACAACAAATTTTAAATTCACAATAAAAATTAAACTAACTAAAGGTCACTAACTTAAACATTTGTAAATAAAATATGGTCAATTGGGTTGATTAAGTTATTTAATTTTGTTTCTTTGTCAATACTTTGATTGATGCTGTGTTATAAGGCGGCTTTTTTTGTTAAACGGTCACTCTCATTCTCATCATGTGGACCTCAGCAGTCAGCTGTTGATTGTTATTGTGATGTTTTGTTTATGTTTGTTTAATCGTTCTATTTAAAATTTGCGTTTTTATGCACATACACTAAACCAATAGTTAAACACGTTACTGAAAAATGTTTAGACTAACGTGCATTACACCCAGAATAGACGCTGCACATAAGCGTGCGTAAGTAAGGACCTTATATTAGCTATTGAGATGTAATAGAATTATTGTTATATAAATTATTTACACGGTTTTTCACATTATAGTTTCAGCCGCAAATCTCGCAAGCAGGAAACCCACTATGAAGTGCTTAATGTTGCCACAGATTGCAGCACAACAGACATTAAAAATGCTTTCGTGAAGCTCTCAAAGCAGGTGGGCGATTCACATCTTAAGACAATTCCGTCAGGTGGTCATTCAACTCAGACTTTTTCGTGTTTTCAGTTCCATCCCGATGTTAAAAGCAATGCTGCAAATGGTGAGAAAACTGATCGCTTTGTGCGGATTTCCGAGGCCTATCGTGTTCTGGCGAAACCGCAAAGTCGACGGGACTACGATGATAGCTTGTTATGGACGCCAACCGGTGGAGCACGGAGTCCGGTAACAGAGACACAGCAGACGCATCAACCATGGGAAATAAGGCCCAATTACAGCCCCAATCCGGGAGCTTACTATGGCATCAAGGGCATGAAACGTGTGTCCAACAAGCAGGTGGCTCTTTTGCTCATAGCTCTTGGGATTTTTGGAGCTATTTTTGGTTTCACTTCGGTCAAGTGAGTAGGGGAGTTAATTGAGAATTGCGCTTTCAATGTCTATAACTCAACATATATTTCCTTTAGGCAATCATTTGAACTCAGCCGCCAATTGCAGGAAGAAATCTCGGCAGAAGCAAATTCTCACCATGCAGCAGTCGTGGCTGATGCTCAGAAATATGGCAACGAAGAGCAAATACGTCGCATGGTGCATCGGATCTCCAAGGGTCCATTCAATCACTCTGATGCCAAGTAGACAACTGTTAAGCAGTTATTAAATTTGGTTTTCCATTTGTATGTGTGATCGTAGATCTAAATTTCTTTTGCAAAAATAGATGGATAGTTTTATTTCTCTCTCTCGTATGATTGCTTGTTTTTTGCCCTTGTTTGACTCCAAGGTAAGTCGCTGGCTTTTGCTCACCATCTTGTTTATACAATTTCGTTGACCTTCCCATAAGCCATCTACACTTTGATAGCAAACTGTGTAAATATATGAATCGGAATTTTGGCAACTATTTAAGCTGTGCCATTTGATCGATTTACTCATATCGAAATCCACCATTCGACTAAACATGAAGTTATTTACTTTGATCAGCGTTTTGAGCATTTTGGTGCTCTCCTGCCTGGATATGACCAAGGGACAAACTACCGAAGCCACATACAGCAGCACCGGCTTATCGTCAACTGGTAATGCGAAAAAAGTTTATATTTCCAATTTGCAATACACGGCTGTGAGGAGAATAAGAGTGAGCACAACTACCGCAGCCACCACAAGCAGTCGGAGTAGCCGGAGTCGCAGCACAAAACTAAAACGGAACAGAAGTCTCAAGGCTCGCCTGAGCAAGAAAAGTGGTCGCTCCACCAAATCAGGACGTAAATCTGTCAATGTCCGTAGTGTAAAAGGCTAGAATTAAGATTCTTGCTAAATAAAGATTTTGTTATTTCAATAGAAAAGTATATTTTCCGTTTTGTAATCACTTAACAGTGAATTGTCATCCTGATCCTGCAACTTTTCCGTTGGATTTATAATTAGTTATGACTCGATAGTCAGAGTCCTCTCAGTGTTGGTCTTAATGACTCTTATAGACTTCATTTAAAATTAAACAAATATGAAAGCTTAAAGGTAATACTAAAGGTATACTATCAAATGATGAACAGAAAAAACAAATATTGAATCAACTTGTTGAAGTCAATCGACACAAATAACCTTCTGAACAATGAATTTCAAAAAAACTATACTTTCAAGAGACGCATAACAGTTTGATTATTTCACTTTGTGTAAAATAGTTTCATGAACTATTTTCACCTGCAAAGCGCAATCACATTTAATACACGTGCATAGCAGATGATTAAGTATATGCAATTGTTAATTAATTATAACAAATGTTACCCTCGCATTTGTCCACTCGTTCATTTCATAAAGCATTTCTATATTAGGCGATATAGCCTAAGATATTGATTTTAGTCAGACAAACTATTAAAGGATAAGTGACATGTGCTTTGTTCTTTAATTAACTAATTACGTCACTTGGGAGCTTGATTGTAACGACATCAAGTGTTTCATTTATCCAATTTAACTAAAACTTACCTTTAAATAACAATTAAATTGATCTTCATACCATTTCCATTAGAACTCTTTATGATAAGTAGTTCACATGAAGTTATATGATGTACAAAGCATTTCGATCTATTGCTATAGAAGCGAGTTTCGTTTTAATAACTGATGCAAAAAATAATTTCTCTTACTGGAAATCTTGCTGAGCGATAATTCTAAACCTTGACCTTATGTAAATATTCAAAGCTAATAAAACCTCGAAAGTGGTTATAGACGAATAGACGCATGCAATAACTGACAGAGATAATAGTGTCTGCTAATAAAAAATATATCTTTGAGATATTTTAGAGTAGTCGTTATGCATATGTACTTACACGAGCTTGAGAGCGGCAAGGTGACTGTTATTTGAAGGATATTTGTACGCAGAAGGAGAGCTTGATGCACAATAAAATTTAATTTTTTACCAAAGAAACTTTGTTTCATATTTTTCTTAAAAAATTATAATTACTTTTGATTGTTTTTGTCCTGGTTGAAATTTGCAGTTAGTCCAGTGCTGAACAACGTTGCCTTGACCCTTGACTGTGCTGGCAAACGTCAGCAACTGAAGAAGTCGTTTAAAAATAAAGTTATTGCTTTTCTGTTATTGGAAATAATTTATTTGGATTTGAATATCCATTTGAGCACGACAATTCTAAACACGAAAAACACTTAAAAATTATTACGCCTGGCGAATTAAATTAGATTTAAGTTAAATTAGTTAACCCGCCACCGACGACAAAAAACAAAGCTACTACAAACTAAAGAATCACATAGTACAAAATGCCTAACAGGATTCCAATGAATCCACTCTCACTTTCCGCTTTACAGTTTGGTGGCCGGTTGATCCTGGAGCTCCTTGATCATGGTGCGCATGGCCACATGCGGTTGTTCAGGCTTGAATACCACCTCGCCATTAGGCTTATAGTCAGAGAATTTCAGGTTGAACACCTCATGGAAGCCCAACTTCTCCATTACACGAGCCGAATAATGACTGGAACACAGCACATGATAGACATTAATGTTATTCTCCCGCATATATTCGTAGGCTCGCTGCGTAAGGCGTCCGGCTATTCCCAGGCCACGATAATTAGTGTCCACCGAAAGGATTTTGCCATCCAAAATTAAGTTCTCATTGGGATACAAATCAAAGATATTGAATTTTGTCTCCAAATGATCAAACAATGTGAGTATCTTTTTGAATTTGGGATGTTCGCAGGAATCGGCTGCCTTTTCGGGTATTTCGCTGGGCAACTGACGGAGAAGAAACGAAAATTAGTCAATGGAAACTCAAAGAAAGATGGTTCGATTTTACTTACAGGTTTGCGCATCAGGCCATTAAGGAAGACACCAATGATCTGGCCATTTTTATTGACAGCCTTATATGAGCAATTATCTCCTATGGGTTTCAACGAGAACTTCTCCAGTTCCTTGCATTCGCCCAGATCTAGAAAGGTATTCAAAGGTTCATCCTGAAAGGAAAGAGCACATGGTTCATTATTCTTGTCAATTATGAATATTCATTAAATTAGACTCTGACAATTGTGATTTTCGTGATTTTGTGCTTGTGCTTGTGATTATTTCCATTTGAATGGATTTAGACACGCATTAGGTACATTTAGTATATAGAGAGAACTTGATAAATTGTAAACGGAATTGCTTAATTTGCATAAGGCAAATTAAACGAGTCAAGTCAAGTCACCAAGTCACCAGGTGGGCGCCAAATGGGGCGTGCCATTGGCATAATATGCATTGTTGAAAGTGTACTAAAGTTAACTGAAGTGGAACTGCAATGAACTCAAGATCAAGCCGGATCACAGCAGCAGCAAACACAGAGATTGATTTTAAAAGTGATCAAGTATCTAAACAAATCGTGATACCGCCTATCGATCGGATGGATGTCCATGTCCATGACATGACTCCAAGCCAAGTTAGTCAAATGTTGTAAACTTGTTTCCCTCACTCCCCCCCCCACTCCACCTGTTCGGAAGGGCAATGCACAAGATTAAATGGAAAAGCCATAAAACGAAAATTTATGCACCTTTTGTTTTGGCGAATTTCAGGTTTCAATTAATTTAATTAAGTTCAAATCGGAGTGAAAAAAAAACTTCCAACACGTGCCCCACGCTAATTGAAATTCATTAGAAGCATTATTTAAATTGGATTTTTGGTTGGTTTTTTTTTCGGATTCCTCTAGTCAATTGTTTTGCAGCAGGTGTTCAGCTTGATTTGAGCTAAGTAAGCTAGAAATGGGATTGGTCGAAACGAAGAAGGGAATTGGGTGATGGGGTGGTGTAGGAGAGCTTCTCACCTTAAAGAAGAAAGTCTTGAGCATGGCTATCACAGCGTCGGCATCATCTGGCGTAACCAGCTCAATGGTATAGGGGCAATCCTTATCGGTGGGGGCGTTGGGAGCAGCTTGTTGCTTGCTGGACACATTAAGCACGTCCTCCATTTTCTGTGTTAGACGGGCAATGGGATATAAATCGTTCAGCTGCAAATGTAGACAAAACAAATCATTAAAATCGACTACACTATGGAATCTACATCTATATATATATATATGTATATACGATAATTTATGACTCTTAGATGAGAGGCATATTAATTTGTTATTGTTGTTGTGTTTTCTCCAGCCACATGTACGCCGGAGACGACAAAACAACAACGGACAGACGGATGAAACGGCAGGCGGACGGAAATCGAGACGCTGTATATTGCATATTTAATGCATTTCCATTTCACTTTTCAATCATTTCTCTCACATAACACGAACAAATTTCAGACATTTCAGCGTAAGAAGCCAAACACATAAATGCGATAAGAACTTTTGGCTAATTAGCTACATAAAAAAAAAACCCATTCTATTTCATTGTGGCCTAGAGCAGTTGGCTTATTTTTTTTATAGCCAAGTGACTATTCTCTTTGTCTATAACAAGTGAGTTATATGTTCGAGGTCTTTTAGAAAAGTCAACCCAAAATTGTTGTTAAGTTTTGAATGAGAGAGTTAGGCCTAAATGATGATCTCCTTGTTATTGCCGCACAAGTAACTAAATTTTGTGGTCAAAGAATATTCTCCTTGCTAAAGACTCCTCTCCAAAAGTCCTTCAGCAAGGACGCTACTTACTGTGGAAGGAACGCCTGCTTTTCGTATAGACATTGTCAAAAATGTTTACTATAAGATTTCTAAACTAGATCACAACTTTGTGGGGATTGAAAACCTTCGTGTACGGCTTTCAAATCGATACTGATATATTCCAATCATTGATTTAAATATTTATTACAGCGTGGGATCAATAAACACTTATAGATGACTAAGATATGCAAATGAATTTCTAATTGTATCGAGTGAGTTTTTTTTTTTTTTTGTAGTAGAAACAATAAAAGTTGGCAGATTTTGATAAATTTTTTTGTTATTTGCTTTCCTTATCAATATTTAGAAACAAGTTTAAATTCTAAATGTAGACTCAAGTGAATTTAAATAATTGCCATGTGTTTTTGTGAAAAGTTTCCATAGCATAAATTGTCTTTGTGTTTCAGTTCTTTCATTTTCCACAAGTTTTATGGCTAATACAGGGAAGCCTAAACTCACTTAACTTTCATGACGAAGATTTTATACCCTTAACATTCAATTTACCAAGACTTTATAGGAAACTGCTTGTTTTCTAAAGGCTTGTAGAGACAGAGACTAATAAAAAAAGACGAAGTAAATCATCATTTCTAGACATATTAAGGACACATTAGTTGCCCTTCTTTTAAACATTGTAAACTGACTTAAGTAGCTTGACTCTCGGCAAGGGTATAAATAAACAAACTTTTGAATACTATAGTAGTTCAAGTCCAGCCCCAAAGGAAATGTTTACATTAATTATCGTCTACAATTGGGTAGACATACTCAAACATTTGTATTTATAGGCAACGGGTACTTCATCATACCTGAGAGTTAACCCACACAAAGGCCAAGACACACACCCAAATTATAGAAATGTGGCATAAATAGTTTAATATTTTCTACTTTATATAAAGAAGGTGATTAAGCAAAATTCAACTCATTGGAAAGACGAGGAAACAATTTAGAGAGATATGTTTTAGCTAGGGTATACGGGCAGTACGGCCCAGTCTATGGGTTCTGGTTCTGGAATGGCTTTTGTTTGTGCTCTATGGCCATGGGGCACACTTACCGCACATCTGGAGTCAAGGATGAGACGCTGATGCGGCTGCTGATCGGGCATATTTTGCACTTCCATGTTGCTGCTTTTTGTTCGGTTTGGATTTGTTTATTTGCAAATTACGTATGCAAATAGTACTGTCCGTTGGCCGGAAAGAAATGGCCAAGAGACTAGAGAGGAAACTCTGTAGATGTTGATTCTTTCTTTCTATCTTTTGTGTTTCTTTTTTTTTTTTTTTTGGTTTACTTTTTTGGCGCGCGCGTTTTTTTGCGTTTTGTTTATTTGCCAGTTGATTTTTTATTTATTGTTTGGTTTTTTTTTTTTTGCGCTGGTTGATAAACAAAAAATTTATATATATTTATACACTGAAACACACGCACACACAGGGACAGAGAGAGAGAGAGAAAGAGAGGAACACAGATACTCTGAAGATTAACGTTGAATGAAAAAACAATTTACAGCTTTGACAGTTGCAAATGAGTTAATTATGCAACTGTCTAAATACAGAAAAGTGTTCAATTTGTTTTTCTTGCTTGGAATGAAGGATGGTGATGCAGGTGCAGAGGGTCCTTAGATTGAATGGAGGTCTCAAAAACACGGTATCTCTCTGCCTGCGAACTTTTGCCTTCCTTGTGCAAACAATGAATGCCAAACATTTGCTTTCGTTTGCACTTTATATATAGAGGGGGAATACGTATACGCAGTGTGTGCTGCGACTGACCCGAACGACGAGACACACAAAACAAAACACACAGCACAGCACAACACAACACAACAGAGAACGAGGCAAGACGAGGCGATCTCTCATCGAGTTCTCTCTCTCTTCTCTTCTTCAATCGTCTCCAATAGCTGAGAACTTGCGAGACTTAATCCCACCGGATATAGCCGAATGCTGTGTGAAAGCAGGCAAAACAGAGAGACCTCCAGAGAGGGAGAGAGAGAGAGAGACAGAGAGAGTTTTGATTGTTAAAGAGAGTTACTAGAGCTGTGTGTAGGTGTAGGAGCTGGGCTGGTGAGGTCCGTTCGTGACCAGTTTTGGTGGCCATCCAGCTGCCTAGTCACTAGCCACTTGATAGAGCCATATTTCCTATCTACAAACTTTCCACAATCTCCGCTGGGCCTTGCCCCTCCCCAAACAGTTGGGCACTTCCGCAGGCAAACAAAAGACTTAACCCCTTGGAAATTTTTTTTGCTTGCGGTTTTGGATTCTCTGAGATGATGAGATGAGAACCAGTTTTCGGTTTCTAATATGCAATTTTTTTTTAAGAACACTTTGGATATTTGTGGGGTTTGATTTGGTTGTGTGCATAATCAATTAAGGAAGATAAGACACAATTGGAAGAAAGGGAAATGCTAATCGAATGGAAATCTACTTAAGAACACATTCGGAAAGAGTCGACTTCCAAGCTGGTCGGCTAAATTAATTAATTCCAGTTCATACTATGCATATGAGGGGGATTTACTTCAAATCTAAATCTTTAATTAGCTTAAAAAAGCAAAAGTTTTTATTTGAATATTAAGCTGATACAGAATTCCCAATTCGATTGTGGAACTTTCCAATTGGAAATGTTTCGAAAGAACATTTTTGCATTTGTTTTATGCATGTTTTTGCGCCTATCGATTGTTTTGATTATCGATAGTGCCGACAATCCTTAGATCTCCATCTCTAGTTAACGTTTCCGTTTGAAAATTGCTGATTGTTTAATGTAAATGATATTCCAGCAATTGTCCAGCCCAGTCCTGTCCATTTTGCTCATATATATTTTTGCGTAAAAGCTGTCAAACACTAGCCCATCCGTCGCCCTCGCTGCGGCTACTTGAGACTGCTGAATGTGGGGGGAGTTGGAGGGTGCGGGTACCCAGCTGCGGTTGCCGTTTATTATACCCAAGCAAACACCTAGCCAAAGCACACGCCGCTGGCTCAATTAGAATACGACAAAAGCCAAAAAGAACCCCAAGAAATAGCATCAGAGAGGATGGGGGAGGAAAGAAATCATGCTGGAGTGGGTGGAGTGGTGGAGCGGGGCAACGGTTGTTGGCCTCTCTTTCGCTCTAACGTTTATTTGCATTCCTCGCGGTTTGTGTTTACTTTGGCGCGCGCTAAGAGTAATTATCATTATAATATATATATATAAATATTATTAACTTATTCTCATCTCTTAAAGAATTTTTCAAACAGATTCCCGTTTGTTGGACGGCATAGCTTCTTTTTGGGATTCCAGGGTCTCAGTCAATGGAGTGACATCGAACAGGTTGAGAGTGAATAGTAAATTGAATTTTGCTGTGCGGAATTTATTACAATTAATTTGTTTATGGATTAACTCGGCACGTTAATTTGCGAGGGGCGCGTAAACAAATCATTTGGTGAATTGCCGATTGTTTACTCTGTTTATGTGTCTATGTGTGTGTGTCTATGTGTATGTGTGTGTGTCGCATTGTAAATTGTTGCAATTAGTCACCACTAAAGGGACAAGATGAAAACACTTTTTACTATGTCATCATGTGATCAAAATGGTTTAACTATTCGCTCCCTAGGAATGGAATATTTGCATACCCTGTGGAAGATTGAGTCGCGATCTAGTTGATTGCTTTGCCCCGCCCACATGACACCGATTATTACAGGTAATGGCCACGTCGGCCTCTGAAAGATTTTATATTTCGGTTGATATTTTTTTTGCATATTCATACTTAGTCAGAGACTAAACTGGATTGGGGAAACACAATACAACAATTCAGTTAACTGTCAACTAATTTGCGGTTAACGGTGTTGAACTTGTTTTGGGATTGGTATTGGGATTGGGATTGGGATTGCGTATCCATCCAGTCCAGTCACATGCTAAATTTAAGTTGAGTTTAAAATCGCTTCTTCATTTTATTTCGTGTTCCGGACAAGCCCCCAATTTCAACAGTTTGGTTTTACTTACAATTTGGAAAGTTTATTCTGTGGATCGTAATTTTTATAATTAAAGTAATCACTGTTTTTTTTTTTTTTTTTTTATGTCATCTATAAAGTGTCCAATTGTGCTAATTTGACTTCATTAAAAAACTATTTAATTTAAAATTGTTTGTTTTTTTATGATTATGAATTTTGATTTTCTTTTAATAGATCGCATATGCTTATAAAATTGTTTTTATATCTTTGATCTTAGGTCTCAGCTTGATCAGCTAACTGAGAACTGATCGGATTCTATATACCTTTCAATATCTCAATGAGAAGACGATCAAAATATAGCAGAACGTCAAATATTCTGTCTTCTATTGGTCGATGAGACGTATTAACTAAAGTATCCGACTTATCTAAACACTAAGACTTACGGGGCCCACCCCCCTGACCTGTAAAGCTCTGCCATGTTGTTTCTCCCTTACCTTAAATTCACATGTTTAATAGAGTTTCAATTGATTGTCAAAAGCAATGACTAGAGGCGCTCTATAGGTCCCAACGCTGCCCTTTCATGACCCCTCACACCTCTTTAACTGATTTGTCTGTGTGCTCAATTAGAAAGGAAAAACTGGAAGATAGATGAAATGTATTTCACGTTCGTTCAGATTGTCTGGTAACTTTTTCAAAAGAATAAAACTAAGAAAAGTTTTTGAGTTTTTACTTCTCTGAAATCTGAGTTTTTGCCTTTTCGAGGCATCTCTAACCCATTTAACAAGGTTCCTCTGGGCTTTAGCTTTTAGTTTAGTTCAGGACTAATCTTATAAAGCGCAGAATTTGATATGCAAAGTAGGTTTAATACACTTCCAAATTTCTTGAAGAAGTACTTTTAAGCAAATGATGGCTTGGTTTCTCACAGAAAACTTGGTTAGATCCAACGGCCATTTTCTTGTGTCTAACTGAATTAAAGTTTGTTTTTTTCCGATATTTTAAATCTTAATTGACTTCATTTTTTAACTTCAATTTTAAGTCCCTAACAAAATGAAAGTGAATTTGATTAAGTTGTTTGAATGAAATAGGACAAGTTGCGACATTAATGATCAGTTGCAATTTGCAGCCATAAGTCATAATTTCATATGTATAATACCTATAAACTATTCTCTCTATATGCAACTCTCTCAAGTAATTTCGAAAAGTATTCGAACCTTGCGATTTTAATGGGTTAGTGAGGCGAGTGCGAGCCTAATTTTTGTTGTTTCACCATTTGAATAGAGCAATAAATTGCATTGTCATACCCTGTGCTTCAATGGAGGGCGAGTGGGGTATATTCAATGGAGGAGAGGTAACACAAATCCTTGTTCTCCCTTGATGAGCAAACATCTGCTTAATTAGCAGAAGGGGAACTCGAACTGGTTTTTTTTTGGGAGTGAGTGAATCTACTTCTAGGGTACTTTGTGGTCCATTCCATTCCAAATGCAAATTGCCTGCAATGCACATTTTCATTTTCATTTCCATATAAGCGTACAACTATTTACGTATGTCGGATGATGTATTTGCAACAGCGTCATGCACTTAATGAACTGTCGGAAATTCATTTCAAACACAGCGCACACAAAGCGAAAATTTGCTTTTATTGGCAGCAATTTGGCTGCCAAAATTTGTCAGGGTGTTGAAAACGAGTTTCAGTTTCAGTTTTATTTTTTGTTTCTTCTCTTCAAACCATTCTATGTGGGGTCTGGGTCTCGGTCTCGGTCTCGGTCTCGTTCTCGATCGGTGTGGGTCTAGCTCTCTGGGTCTGGTTAGTTTATGCCGGGAAGCCAACTAATTGACAGTTACAACTGTTTAGCGGCACCTCAAATCGCGCCTCATGGAACGCTTAATTATTCAGATTGGTTGAAGGAATCAAGAACTCATATGCACATTAATGATATTTCCACTTTGTAGCTCAATCGATGCCGAGCAATTGTTTTGCATAGTCATAATTAAAAAGACATTAACGGCCGTTTAAGATAAAGTCAAAGTGCCTGGTTTTCAGTCTCGATTCGAGTATTGATTGAACGCTCAATCATTTTGCTTAATTATCAAAACTAGCACTGATTGATAGTTAGTAAACTGACACTTGAAACTTATAGATGACAAGATGATCAATCAAGTTTCTATCAATTGTCATTGCAACGTACCTAGAAAAGATGTAAACGATTGCAGATCTATTAAGGTTTAATGGACACATAATACCAACAGGAGCTTCTCCTTAGACCATAAATATTCACCTTATTTTGAGTTAAGAAAGCCTTGAGATGATAGTTTATTAAAAAGTGTTCCGTATGGCCACTTTTATTCATTATGACATAGTTTACTCTTGAGTGCCAAAATTTCTTCTCAATTTTTAAAAGGGCAAGAATAATTTAACAAAATTAAAAAAGCAAAAACAATGACTTTTAGCGTCAAAAAAACGCTTAGAACCTCTGTACGAAAGAAGTCTTTGCCCAAAAACATTCTTTAAAGTGTCTTATAAATTATCTTTCACTCTGATTTTATTTCAATTTCTCTATTTACTAAAAGTCCCTACTTAAGTATATAAAATACAAATTGTTCACATCCTTGCAAAATGGGTAGAAGGAGGCACCTCCGACCATATAAAGTATATATATATATTCTTGATAAGCACGATAAGACGCGACGTTTCTCTATTTGTATCAGCGCAAACTCCTCCTTGACCACTAAAGCTATGGTTCCAAAATTTTGCATCTAATCCTCTATATATTCTAGATATTATATGTCTCGGATTAAGATTGATTGGATTACTATATCATATAGCTACCATAGAAACGATCAGCCGAAAATAAAATTTATGATCAATAATTTTTGTTGTTGTTGAAAGATATATACAAATCTTAGTTTGCTTGATATGCAAACGTGCTTGTCAAATCTCATCTTGATCGAATGGCTATATCTTATAGCTCCCATAAAAACATTTGTTTGAAAATTCAGTAATAGACCAATAATTTTCTTTCTTTTTTAAACGTTTGTAATATAAATTCATAGTTATTAGCTTAATCAGTGACAAATTTGAACAAAATTGAGTGACTAAATCATATTGGTCCCATAGAAACGATCGGCCCGAATATAAATTTTGTTTGGGAAAACTGACAAATGTGCATTTTTCGACTTTTTACACAAAAGGTTTTCACTTTGACACTTTTATTTAGAAAGAGTGTAACACAAAAACCTGTAAGGGTATACAACATTCGGCATGGTTGCAATTAGTCATGGCTCTCTGGTTTTTGAATACGTTTTTAGAGACGAAAGCTAACTAAATCTACCGAAATTTATAAGGCATAAGCAATTATTTATTTTTCAAAAGTTCCTTTTGAACTGTTTGCAATATTTCTGATGTCAAATTGTATTCAAAATCATCAATGAATAAAGAACATTGAACGTTTACGGTTGTGGAAAAAAACCATTTGGAGAATGATTTAAAAGACATTAAAGCAAACAAAAACAAAAAAAAAAACGCATATAACCTTTAACTTGCAAATCGTAAAATTTGGATTTTTAAATTATTGCCAAGAAATCTCGTTGGACAAGGTATTAAATAAATCCTGTTGTATTGTGAGAGATACTCAAAATGAAATGACTCAGATCCCAATGTTTTATTGAGAAAGGTCTGCCTGAGCCTTTAGAGGAAACTCAGGGAAACTGACTTTGTGATTCAGTTTCTAAGTTTCAATTTTTGCTCTTTGTTGAAGACATTTTAAGGTCATGTGAATGGCTATTTCACAGGTGGCTCAATTGAATTCAACTCTCACCTCACCTTTAAAGTCAAAATATATCTTAGATATTATTAATAAATATTAATTGTTTAGTTAAGCATTTAAATTATATATCTAGCATGCAAATCATGCCTGACAACCGGATTACATTACTTACAGGCATGTTTTAGCCTGTGGCAAATGGTTGGTGAGCGTGGGGGGGGGGGGGAGAGGGGCAGAGAGAGAGCAAGAAAAATTAACATATTTAATTTAAATTGGTTTGGGCTGGAACACAATGCAACAAGATTTATGACTTTTCCACTAGTTAAATATGGCAAAAATCAAACTCGTAAATATTCACTCGCAGTTGGGAACGGAACTCTAGTTTATTTTTTTATTTTCTTATTGTATGTAATTCTGATTAATACAAATTTTTCTGTCATATAAATATTTATCTAATTTATGTAATCAAATAAGTCAAATAAATTAGATATTTGCAACATTGTCTCTGCAATAAATCAATTCGAAACGTGTACAATTTGCCCAGAGTGGACTTATCTTAGTTTTTTTTTTTTTCCGACAAGCAAGTGAGTGAGTGAGTGAGTTAGTGTCCATGTGGCTGGCCAAAGCGGAATTGATTTGGTCCACTGTTTGTCCACGATTGGCTAAGCCACAAGTTGGTTAGGTCAACACACAATATCCAGAACGTGACTTGAAACTGAAAGCCAATGTCGGATATGCCAGTGGGAGTTTGAGTGGGAGTTGAAGTGGGTGCGGGTGACTGTAAGGGAGTTTCTTAGAGTTTCCAGTTTGATAGAGTTCTAAAGCCGCCTTTGCATTAATTGAATTAGTTGACGGACAACGACCAAGTCGCTACGTTAAGGCTCTGCATTAAGTGCTCAATGTGTTCAACTCCGATTAAAGTTTAATTAACACCATTGCCGACGGCACGACTCACTAAGTGCACTTGGCAACAGTCTCGCTTTACATGTTTCACCTGCAAGAGGAATAAGCATTTACAGTAAAGGCTCGCTTTAACAAACCAAAATCACTGTGAATTTCAAAGAATTTCACTGTGTTTCGAAGCAAATTATAACCAACAAACAGTTTTCACTTAAAGTTATAAATGCCATGCCCACTAACATGGCCATTATTTATACCCTTCTTACTAATATAAAACTAATGTTTCTTTTTTTTGATTTATCTAAACACTCTCAATATATTTTGCTCAATATTTTAATCCTTTTTTTATAATTTAAGCCTTTCTCCAGCTTAAAAAAATAAAATTATTATTAGAAAAATGTTTTAAGCTTGACTTTTTGATGCCGAAAAAGTGTACATAGTTTATAGTAAGATTTCAAAAATAGCTAAATTTAGAAACAATTTAAAAATTTCAACT
Source organism: Drosophila nebulosa (assembly GCA_024703675.1). Taxonomy (NCBI): domain Eukaryota; kingdom Metazoa; phylum Arthropoda; class Insecta; order Diptera; family Drosophilidae; genus Drosophila; species Drosophila nebulosa. Next base: position 4,220,706 of record CM045725.1, on the reverse strand, counting down.
TTTTTGAACATTAACTAAAATTTCAAGGTTGAAAATTTCGTTTCATTTGCATTAAAGGCAATTTTTTTCATTTGAAGTTTGTGGTACTAAGAGCTGAATCCTGAATAATCCTTTTTTAAGTTTGAGAGGAAAAAGACTATCTAATTTATTATTTAAGCATTTATTTTACTTCTCATTTTTCCCTTTGAAATTAATTGAAATTTAAATGTAAAAGAAATTGTCTCACAAAACTGTTGCATACTTTGCGGGATATTAATTTTTGCGTACTTTGTGCCTTTAGAAAGCATTTAATTGACTCTTTTAACGCAATTCGACTGCTTGATATTACATTGAAATGAAATTTAGGAAAAATTTCAAGGCTATTGCGAAACTTGATTGCAAATTATTAACTTCGTTTGTTAAACTTATCTAAAGAAGAAGAACAGTTGTTCAAATATAAATATCTAATCGAATAAGCATTACGAGGTGCACCTATTAGATAACAAAAGTTGTTTAACTTATCGCTTGGAAGTTCTTCTTTGATAATAGAGTAAGGTAGCAATATATTGAATTTTTTAAGTTCTTATAAGACAAGCTAGGAAATAAGCTAGGAGAAAATACTTTCACACAATTCTTTTTTGTCCTATTTTCAAATGACTCTTTTCTTTGGTTTGAAAAAGTCGTCCCATCTAAAGAAGCGTAATGGAAAAATATAACTCTTAATAATAATTAAATTATTTTCGTGCAGTTTTACTTTAGGTTTTTAAATCTTCGCAAATAAAAAGTAAAAATGTCTGTCTAATAATTATGTTTAAATTTTGAACATTTTAGCTCAATAATAATCATTTAATTAAAACTATTTCACTGTTATTTTTTTTCTTAACTTAAAGTGTGTGTGCTTATGTAATTGCTGTTTAACATTTAATAGTGAATAAAATTTATAAATTACCATATTCAGTTAAACTAGAAATTTATATTAAATAATAGTTTGATATTTTTGTTTTTTTCTATGGTTTTCTAGTGGTTTTTAATTTCATTTAAATTGCTCATGCTTACGTAATGGAGGCCGAGGAAGACCGGAAACTCCCCTAATTCCCCCACTCTCTTACATCACCCTCCATGCAACATTCCCCCAGCGTTTGTCTATCAATGTGCACATTTTTCCCCCATTTAAATTCTCATTTTCACATTCGTTTCAAGTGAACTTCATTTAAAATCATCATCAGGAACTAAGCCCATGCCCATGGCCATGCCCAAGCGGCTGCTTCTATTGAAAGCATTTGCATTTAGTAGCCGCTGTAAAGGATGCTTTTTGCAGCATTCAATTAAAATGCATGAGAGAAGGATGTTGTTGCTCTTGTTAGTTGGAGCAACAGCTAATCTGGCAGGCAGGCAGCATATGGCGGCCAGCATTCGATGCCAGAGGCGGCCGAGGCGGCAGATGCATAAGCCGCTTTACTGACAATGCGCATACGCCGTGTATGACACTCGCTGAACAAACACAGTAGACGACAACAAAAAACAACAAAAAACAAAGAATTGTTGGCAGGAAGCCAACGGCAACCAGCTCTCCAACCCTTCGGGGCATTGTTGTTGCCGCTTGGCTGCCTGCAATGGCAACAGCAACAAGCTGAAATCTCTGACAATGTTGGCGCCATTTTGCTGTTTGCTTTTCCTCTTGTAATAAAATGAAATCCGGCATGCTGCTTCCTTCATTCCACAGTCACACAATAAAGACTACGATGATGCTGACGATGATGATGATGATGATGATGATGTTGCAGACGGCGTGCTAATGATAATGGGATTTGCCAGGCAGCCAGGCAGCCAGCAGTCAGATTCAGATTCAGTTCCACAGCTTGTTACCATTTTTGCATTTAAATACTTGAGAGAATTTCAATGACTCTCTCCCGGTCCCTGGCTTGTTAGCATCCTTAAAAACAGGAGCGGAGTGAGTAGAGTGAGTAGAGAGCCACATCAATAATTTATCTATGTACATTTTTCTCATGTCTCATGTCTCTTATGTTGAATTTTCAACCAGCTTTGTCCTTCGCCTCTTGGTAGTCCGCCCCTGCTCTATGATTATGATGACAGTCACGTAGTCAGGACACTTTGTAAAACCAGCAGTCGCCCTCGGGGCCCTGCACTGTTTGTCGTCATCCTTGTCGTCACCGACAACGACTTCTGTTGACAGATTGATTTTGATGTGTTTTTATTGTCATTGTTATGATTCTATCTTGAGACAAGGAGCTGGAGCAGCAGAGTGGATAAGGCAGGACTGGAACTGGAACTGGAAGGGGGGGGGAAGTTGTTGTTCAGTTGTTGTTCAGTTGTTGAAGGACTTTTCAAGTGACAAACATTTTAGCTTAATTGCTTGCAGCTCGCAAACCAACTTCAAGCAGCAATTAACCAAATGAAACTCTGAAATACATACATATATTACCATTCCATTTAATCCTTAGCCAAATGCGATTTATTTTCATCCTTTTTTGGGGAGAGAGGCCGTTTTGGGCTTACATTAAATTCAATTAACTTGGCATATGCAGAGAATCAACTTTATTGGAGCGTATAAAACGCAGCAAACATGAACATAAAATCCAATCAAATCGATACAAGCAAACAAATGTGGCAAGGAAACGGGCAACTGTGCATGTGGTTGGGGGGGGGGGGATGGGAATGGGGATGGGGATGGGGACACGTGTGCAGAGGGCAAATATCTGGAATTTCTTCTTTATTCCGCTTCAATGGCAACCCAGCAGCAGCAGCAGTCAGCAACAAAAGTTGCTTTTTTCTTTTGATACCCTTTAACCAGTAACTAATTGAGGGCTATACGCTTGCAATGCAATGCACACAAAGTAGTTGAAATGATTTATTGTTCAAAAGGGTATTTGCAAGTCAGTTCGAAGCCGACTTAGCTAACAAACCAAATTTTTGCTTTTGGCTTTGCCATTGGCATTGCTTATACGCCACGTTGCCATCATTCCAAATCAATTGAAATAAATGTGTTCGCTGTGCGTTTGTGTGTGTGTGTGTGTGTAAGGATAGCTTTGATTTTCATTGCCTGTAGGATACTGTTTTTTCTCTCTTTCTCTTATTTGTCTGTTTGTTATGTGGAATGCCATATAAATCGTATCCTTTGTCTGTGTGCGCCAGTTTGGATTTTATTTGGTCAATTGTCACGTCCCATAAGACTTTCTTCTGGTTAATTCTGTGCGGGGGTTTTTGCTGTGATTTAAGCAACTTTAATTGTCGATAGTGTCATTCAAAATACCGAGTTAAGCTGTCCTGGTAATCTTTAAGTGCTACTCAAACTTTATTTGCTTCTATTTATTTATTGATAAGTATTTAGTGTACTAGTGCCTAGTAACTGTCTCTTTATTCTTTGCGATCGGTATCTAATCTTGTGAAGGCAAACAAGAAAACAATTAAATTTTGCTAGAATAGAATATGCCATGAATTATTCGAATAATAAATTTTGCTAACCAACTCACTAGATTAGAAGTTATCAAATATAATTTCCAATAACAATTGACAATTGTTTAACAATATTCACTTACGTAAGGGCAAGTTAAATTTTATTTCTTCAGTCAATTCTTTCGCAAGTCATTTTCGGAATAATAAATTTTTGTGATTTTTTGTTAACTTTCAACTTTTAAGTGTTAAGATTAATGCGTGACAAATGTACAAGTAAATATTCTTCCAAATACAAATAAATATACTTTTTTTTTATTATTTGATTTGGCACACAACCAAAAAGTCGCGTCACATTTTGTTTCACTTTTAATTAAGACGCGAAAAGCACTACAAAAACTATCAGAATTTCGATACATACATATGTATATATATATATAATTAGGTATGTATTTGTTTTGTTTTTGAAATATGTACATTGAATGCTGTTATTTTATTTGAAACATTTTTAGAGGCGGCCCAGAAGAGGAGGAGTAGTCGGCGGCCAAAAATTAAATGTCAAGCAATAAATTTGTTTAAAAATAAACAAAATTAACTTACCCTGTGGCTTCTTGACTAGAAAGTGCCTCCTTTTGTGGTTGGTTTGTAGTTGTTGTTGTTGTTGTTGTTGGTGGCGTGCCGTGTTTCCGTTTGATTTGTATTTGTCCGCCGATTTATGTTGTCCGTAGACGAATTGACCGTTAGAGCGCGCACACACAGAGAGAAATTGCCGGATTGGCAGAGGCAGAGGCAGAGGCAGAGAAGTGTTGTCTCGGACGTATTTACCACGAGGGCAACGCGTTTGCAACTGAGACAGAATTGTTGTAAACAAACCAATTCAACCCCTCGCTTTCTGTTTTTCAGTTTCAAATGACACTCAATCTCAATGCGTTCGCCGCTTTGGCTGGCTGGCTGGTTGGCTGGCTAGTTGGCTGGTTGGTTGGCCCTTCGGCTTGCTCTTCCTTTGGGAAATTCGTGTAACTCACTCAAAACGGACAACGACAACCCCAAAAACCCAATGTGGAGCACAGAGTTTGAGGAGAAGGTGGTTGGTGGGAGGTAGGAAGGGATTTGGAATCGAGTAGGGACAGAGTGAAAGCACGAGCGAGCTTTTCTGTTTTTATGTAGTCGCGCTCAAGTTGGCTTTGGCAGACGACCGATAACAGTAGCAATTGGTGTGTGATAAGATAACACCAATGCCACTCAAACACTAGTGTGTCGAATTATTTGTTTTCGAAGGCGATAAGAGAATGGTTTTGTTTTTAGCAGGGCGCGGCGAGGCGAGCCTAGTGAGAGATTCACGCCACTAGAGCTTGTTATCAACACAATCCAGACACAAAATTACTCATGAACAGCTTGCGGACGCGAGTTTAGAATTAAAAACTGCTAATGCATGCATTTTCATTGATATTAATTTACTTAATGGTATTACAGAACATTCGTATTTGTGTTTATGCAATTCCATTACCGCCTTGTGTCAGCAAAAATGCAATTTTTTAATTTGTCCACAAATTGACTGGGTTAGACAATAGTAACGTTTCGTTTTTGGTAGTTATTTTGTCTGTATTATATTTATTATTATTTAGTTCGTTATAAATTGCATAGTTGCTTTGCCAGAGAAATTTAAATCGTGACTTGGACTCTTTTAATGGAGGCACTTTAAAGTTTAAAATTCAAATAAGCCTCACTATTAAATACTGGCAAAGGCTGCCGTTCTGGCAACTCCGGTAACTAGTCGGTTATCGAGTGCCAACAATAAATACCGGCAACTCGATAACTAACGGAAAGGGTCGAATATTAATCGGAACTCGTTAGTAATTATCGATAACTTATCATAAATGATAAGTGATGTCAAATTTGCCCCATATCGATGTTTCACATTTTGCAAAGACATCGATGTTACCATCGATGACATCTCCAGCTCTAATAATAAATAAAAAAATTCAACTTGTTTAAAACCTATAAATTCAAACAAATTATTGACTGTGAGGGCTGCTCAAATTTTGAATGATAGCTCGAACTACAAGAAGAAGGATATCGAAAAGTTACAACAAAGATTCACGTGTGGGTGGAGACAAGTTGCAAATGCAAGTACAACAATATTTAGGAAAGTATTTATAATACGTTAGGCAAGACGGTCTCGCCTAGAAATGAATGCAAGGTGAGTAAGAAGAATTGTTGTTGGCTTTATATAAACTGCTATTCGATTGCAGCATCGCCGAACCACCGGACTTCCAGGCGGCCACCGCTGCCGCCGCCGCTGCTGCCCGTGCCCACACGGAGCAAAGTGATTTGGATTTGGCGGAACAGGAGCATGAACAGTGGGGCATGGGCGAATGTGGATTTACAGATCCTGAGATGCAGCGCACAATAAGGAGTTCCAGTGGAGCAGAGGATATCACACAATATCCGTTACATGGCTGGGTCGATGTGACTGCTGAATTCCATGAAGCTTGCGCCGAACTGCTGCCCGGCGAACTGGCCCAGGATATGCTGTTTGGCTTGTTCGAGGCCATGTCGGCAATTGAGATAATGGATCCTAAAATGGATGTGGGCATGGGTTTTGACAAACAGGATTTACCGCCGCCCTCTTTCGAAGCTGCCGTTGCGGTTCGTTTTGGCCAGTCTTGAGACTTTGATTTCTTGATTAATGTCTTTCAACTCCCTTTCTAGATGGGCGTCATTAAATTGGATGATTTAACGCCCGCTGAACTGATTGGCATCTTTGATGCATTATTCGCTTGTTTTGTCTCTTGGCTAGAGGGCAATTCCATGGATCAAGTGCTGTTCACGTGCCTCTATTTGCATGCTCCTGCCCAGATACAGGATCGACCATTGCGTGCCTTCTGCACGGCTGTCCGCAATCTGATAGACATGGTCAAAATTATTATTGTCATGGCAGGGGTCAATGAAGAGGAGGATTTCCAATTGTATGGCAATTCTGCTTTGTTGGCTGCCGAGAAGCCGCAACCGACCTCAATAGCGTTAATGCTGAAGGAGGTGGAGGACAGTCTAGTCCGCAAATGCAAGCAATTGTCATCGCCAGAGGATTGCATGTCGGTGGTGCACCGATTACGTTTCATGCGTCATCTCTTCCAAGCCATTTACCAGGTTGAGCTCATGGCCGGAGCGGACAGTGCCGAGGAGGCCATCAATGATATTTATAAAAATCTTAATGTGGCCTCGGAGCTAATGCCTCTAATACGGCGTACCATAGATCGGGGCACTCAGCCTGTCGAGGGCTGTAAGTAGTGACCATGAGATCGATTAAGAAGAAAAATTGTTTACATTGTTTTATTGCAGCTGAGGCACCCAATCCAATGGGATTTTCGCCTCGCATTCATGATCGCAGTCAGCCACCGACGTTTCCTCGCAGCATTAAAATCAGAGATCGTCCTAGTAGCTATCAGTTTTTGGAGGAGATGATCTCACGCTTTAAATATGCCTGCAAGATCATACGGCACAAGGACTATTACTCGGCTCTGGTAGGCAGTCAATGATTCATTCCCATTCCGAGCTATGTGTTCGAAATTTTATTTCTGATTTCCTTGACAGAACTTCTTCATCGAGTACAGTCGGAAGTCGGGACAGTGCATTCTATCACGCAGCGTGCTACAGAGTTTGTTTAGCTCCAGCATTCGTCTGGCCCATGGAAAGCAGCCTATGAAACAATTTCTTCGTCACTCCGTGCAGATCTTCAACTCGCCGCCAGTGTTAAATGCCAAGCATCCAGTGGCTTCCGATCCCAAGGTGCAACAGCATTTGGAGACCTTCTTCCGTTATTGCATTAACATGAACACCTTCAATCAATTCATACGGATTTGCGGCTTTAATCGGGCTAGACAGCGGGACAAGTTGGCCCGCTTAATAGAGAACTTTGACACAATCCAAGTGGATGCCGCTCGTCTGGACTCCCTGATGAATCAATTGGCCAATGAACGAGCGGTCGAAGGCAATGAACTGCACGCCACTGCCCTAAAGCACAGCACCCACTTCTCCACATGGGTCCTGTACAATTGCTTCCGTGCCATGTTGATCTTCCTGATGTCTGGTTTTGAACTGGAACTCTATGCTGTCCATGAGTTCCTCTACATCTATTGGTATCCTTATGAGTTTCTAGTGGGCTTCCTAGTGTCGGCCCTGACACGCACTGAAAATATATTGCTGGCCCAGGAGGAGTATGCGGAGCACCAAAGCAAGATTCAGGCAAATGGCAGCAGTAGCGGTGGCGGAGGCAACAACTCCGGAAAGAATCGCAACAAGGCCGCCAAGCCCAGAAAGAATAAGAAGCAGCAACGACCATATCGTTGTGAGATTGTGTACTACCACGCCCTGCTCAGCCTCTGCGGAGGTATGTACAAGGCCATGGGCGCTTTGACCAAAGATGGACGTGTGCGTCTGCCCATGTCCAAGTTCGACAATGAGGAGATACGCTACAATCGTCGCTTCCTGCCCTTTGTAACCCTGACCAGTCCGCCACCGGTTTCCTATGCGGAATTCAAGAACATTAGGGATCACATGATGCGACCTAGTGTGGAGGAGCTCTACAGTCTGGCCGCCAAACACTTTGATCAGGCTCGCAATGTCTTGGAGAGCATTCAAAATCCCGAACAAGAAGTAAGTTCACCAACCCAGTTCAGAAATTTCATGTAAAATCAAATTCTTCCATTTGTCAGATTTTGGACTTATTGCAAATCGCCCGAACAAATTTCGTTGTAATGAACGTGCTGGCTCGCGGTCACCAAAAGGGTTTGAAACGACAGCCTGACTTTGATTTCTCGAAACACAACTATTTTCCCATTATCAAGCTAAAGTAGCTGTCACCTCATAATCCTCTGCCCCTATCGGATTCCCCTAAATCCCAATGCGTTTCTTAACTGTTACAAAATAAAATTTCTGTGTATTCAGTTTTACATTTTTTTTTTACCCTTCATTTTCCACAATATCCTGCTTAATGACATGCTCCGCTACATATCCCTGAATCGGACAACTTTTGTTGCAAGTATAAACAGCCAAAATGCCCCAATCCAGATGTTCATCTTTAAGAAGAGTCAAAGTTTGGGGCATTATTTGGAATTCAAATTGGCGTTCGCCGCCGCAGTTGGGACAAGGAGGGATTTCCAGTTGACTTTCGACTGTCGTGGCCACATTCGTTATCCAAAGGGGATTGCCTCCGCGTTGATACCGTACGATCTGCGCAGGTTCTAAGAATATTTGTTTTTTAAATTGGCGAAAAATTTTATCGTCTACAGCCGCCGTGGTTTGTCCAAAATATTTGTCCATTTCCGCCTCTGGGACATTGCTGAGATCTCCAGTCTGTCCCTGTGCTTTAAGTTGCTCGAACTCGGCCAAGCGTTCCGATTCATTCCTTTCGGACTCGGCGTTAGTTTCCTGTGGATTCATCTCCATCACAATTTCGAATTCAGGAAATTCTATCGCTGTTATAGGTTTACGGGGATCGGCGCCAACTGATGTACCACAAAGAGTCTTGTGCTGGCTCCAGTGTGCTCGCTGATGGCCTGACGAGCAATAATTGATGGCTTTGCAACGACTGCAGACATGAGGGGCAAAGCAACCGCACGCTGCGCAGAGCTTCTTCAGACTTGGAATGGGAGGCTAAAAAAACAGTCGTTTTTATTTGGAACCAAAAATTCTATTTGTTAATTTCATACCAGGGCTTCGCCGTCCTCTTCCGGCTCCTCCTCGGAGTAGTAAGCATTTTTCAACGGCAACTGGGATCGTAACACTGTGACGGAGCTGCAAATGCAATCGATTAACCATGAATCAAACTATATTAGTTTTTCCTTTGGCTTTCTACATACTCTGCTCGATTAGCCTCCTGGCAGTTTTTGTTTCGACAAACAAACACATAAATAGATCGATGGAAGTTATAGTCATCGTTGTAGGAGGCATATAGTTGACATAGGAAACTTTTCTGCTCCTGGCATTTTATGCACTGTAGTTGTTGGGTGCTAGGCAGTTCTTTCAATTCCAGCCAAGCTGGTTGTCCACCCAATTTACTTGGAAAATAGCGATTACTCAACCACACCGAATCGCGCTCCTCGGCAAAGCCAAGCTCAACATCACCCATTGTCTTGCTGATTTTATTAAAACAAAAATAAAATTAAGCGCGTGTTAAACAGCTGATTGAAAACAGTGCTGTAATCGTTGAATCTGCCGCTTTAGTGTTGGAAAACGAACAATTAAAAACGGTTGATATATATTTTTGAAACAAAGCAATATGTTTATTTTGACTCTTAATTATAAATTCATTTAAGTTATATAAATAATCTTGATCAGCACGACGAGTTAGTTAAGATACGTAAAATTACAAAATTTAAATTTGGCTATGTCAAAGGAGGCGTATTACTCCCATAGAGTGGAGCTGTGCATATAGAAATTTGAACTTTTACATTGTTTTAGTGACTAAATTGTAAACGATTTAAAACCAACTCTAATAACAATTTCGAAAAATTTTTTTTCAGTGGACTAAAAGAATCGGATATTTTTCGATACGTCAAATCGGGTGTTATTCAAAGAATCGATTATTTTTTGCGCTGCAATTTTTTTTCAGTGTTGTTTTTATTTTCTAGGTAAGCGGATCTGCGGTCGGTCAAATTGTTATTATTTTTTATTTCAATACGCAAATACAATCGAAAACCATAAAAATGGTTAAATTTTGAGTGCAAGTGCAGCAACTACAGTGAGATAACAAAGAAATTAGCTCAATTATACAAAAAAAAAGAGTGAAACAAAGAGTACGAGGAGGAGGAGAAAGAAGAAGCATTGCCAGTGACAAGTGGCATTGGGCAACTGGGCAGAGGTTGTAATATTTGTTAATAGGAATACATATATAAAAAAAAAAGCAATTGCAACGAAATATCAGCCACAGCAACAGCAGCTGGCTTGAATAACAACAACAAAACAACAAGAGCAAAGCTAAATCCATCAATTGCGGAAGCTGTCGCAGTCTCATCGTGTTTCCTTTCGGAGTGCTAAAAATAAACGTAAACCACCTACACACACGCAAACCATACCAGCACCACTAAGGGAGTGGGAAAGAGAGCGCGATTGTGGGGCAACACACACACACACACGCACGCAGCAAAGTTTGGCAACGCAGGGAAATCTGTTCCCTTGTCGCTGCCCCCTGCTGCCGCCCACGCACCGCATCCAACGAAAGGCGAAGTAAAGGACAATGCAAAAATGAAAATTCATAAATGCAATAACACTTTAAGGAATTTCTGTAAGTTTCTTTAACAAATCCTCCACCCCACCTCCCCCCAATCCTTTGTCACTGAGCCGGGTGAGCTAAATTTAGTAACGCATCGGCTGAAAATAAGAATTAGAGCACCCTGCCCCAAACAGTTGCCGGTTGTGCGTAGCCCGTTGCTTGAAATGAAACTTTTTTGTCAGTTTGCCAGCAAAGAATAAGAAAGATTCAAAAAGAAATGACCAATAAAGAGAAGAAGGAGTGCAGCAAATGAGAAGGGGCAGAATCAGTTCTCTTCAAACTGTTGCGTTAAAGTGAATCAGAAATTGCTAATCAATAAACCAAATCAGACCAGCATTTTATACGAAGAGTGAGTAAACACACACTCACACACTCACACACACAACTATATAACAAAATCAATAAATTCATCCCAAAATCCCATTTTGGCCACATTGTAAATTGAAAATTTAGTCAGCACAATATTTTGAGTCATTTTATTTGTCTATCAGCAGTTTAGAAATGTGTGTGTGTGTGTGCGTGTGTCTGTGTTAAGGACGATTATTAAAAATGTAATTTGGATAGCAGTTATTTAGCATGTGTTTGTGTATGGCTAGCTAATTAAAACTAATTTGCAATGGGATGCGAAAAGCAAGATTAAGAGCAATAACAATAACTTAAACCGCCGACATTACGATACTCTTTCTTAACTGGAGAGCGGTATGATATCAAATCCTGATCGAGAGGTGCCATAATGCATTCATATGTATCACAATATGTACAATGAGAACTCGCTTAACGGATAACTTGATTGGGCATCCTCTCGTGGAAAACTTCTTCCTAACAATATGTCCCTTAGGTTGTTGTCCATTCAAAAGAGTTAGTCTTTAGGGCCTTTTAAAAGCCATTCTTAATGATATTTTGTACTTTAAGATTTTTTAGAACTTTAGCGGTAGTTAAATAATTTGATGGAGGATAATGTGGGAGGGAGAAAACAGAAAAACATTACGACACTATATAAATAAAATTCTGCATACTCTACTTAATAGAGTTTAAATATCAACGAGTACCTATTCCTTTTCCTCATATAACGAGCATCAAAATAAAAATAAAAGAGTTTCATAAGCTCATTAAAAATTAGCATGCGCTTCTGAAGGAAGCAGCACTTTGTTGCATTTTGAATGACAATTGCCTTTAAATGAATTTTTAATGAGAAGCTTTATCTCAGCGAAAATAAGCTGAGTGCATCCTTTACACTTGATATGCAATAGCTTAAAGCAGATTTTATCAGAGTCTTACTTTTGCTCAGGTTCAATTTCATCTTATGCTTTCGTTGTCATTGGCAACTGAGTAAAGAGAGAGAGAGAGAGAGAGAGAAAGTGGGAGGAGGATCCCTAATAAGAGGGGGAATCGCACTGAGCGTGTCGCTAATAAGCTTTTGGCAGCCAGCCGTAAATAATTTGCGTGCACTGTACAAATGATTGACGTACTTGAAGGAAGTGAATTCACTCATCCTCTTTTACGGTCTCTAAGAGATTTATCCCTTGGAAATGGTAAAGGGGGCCGTAGAAGGGAGTGTTCGTTCTCTCACCAGCAAAACAAGTTAATAAGTGGAACTTGAATTAAATCAGCTGGCAACTCTTGCAAATGCATTTTACTAGCATCCTGCCATCTTGGGGGCCGCAAGTCAAGCAAAATGTGTTGATGCAAAATCCAATTCAGATAACTAACTCTGTCGACTTCTTGTGACAAGATTGGATTACAATTTATTTTAGATTGTGTTTACGATTTATATTGAGTATTTAAGAATGGAATCTATATAAATAGTGACAGCAATTTGATTTGATTTGGTTGTATATATATATATTTTGCAGACTTTTGCAGCCGATATTAAGCTATCAATCGCTACCTCCATCTCCCTCCGCTGATCTAAAAACTTACAATTCCATTCGTGACCTCACCATACAGAAATGTCAGATCACAATTAAGTGCCACCAATTATCAATAAATTCGGTTGAAAAATGAGTGACAAATTCTTTGTAGAGGGTATGGCTAGGTCGGTGTGCCCTATTCCTTATCGTATATATATATATATATATACGTGTGTGTGTGTGTGTGTGGGTGTGCATATTTTTGTTGTGTTGACTTAGCTTGGCTTGCTTTTGCTTGATTATCTGTGTGTTTGCCGTTGTTGTCGCTTTTTGCACCTTTTCTGCTTCTCTGCTTTTGGGTGCTGATTTGTCGTCGCTCACTGATTCGTTCTCTCTTTATCTCTCTCCCATTCGCTCCCATTTGTTGTCATCGAGAGTAAAAGAGAAATGAGTCATTCCTCAAGGTTATTCAACGTTGTTTTTGCTTCTTGTTGACTTTACTGATTTGTTTGTGCCTTGAGGCCAATGCACGATCTTTGACTTTTATCGGGTTTTGTGATAACAGACCGAAAAGGGCTACGGCTAGAGAGAGAGAGAGAAAGAATACTGATAAGCATACACACAAACTTATGCAGTATATGACTCTGTGTGTGTGTGTCTGTGTTTGTATATGAAGTTGGCACCGTGTTGGCTTCCGGCAGTTGAAGCATTTCTAAGATTTCTCATTTGGCCAGTTAGGGCACGATTCCAAATGATAGATAGACAGACAGAGAGAATAAGAGAGAGAAAAATAAAGAAAGCGACAAAGGGAAATCAGATTGTGCAATTCTCTCTTTCTCTCTCTCCTCATTGCTCTTTCTTTCTCCTTCTCAGTCCTCACTCCGACTGGACCTAAGCTTCTGCTAATGTAATCAAACGCTTCCGTTTCCTGCCAAGCAAAACTCAAGCTCTTCATCAGTTTTCACTTTAAAAAAACATTTTCAAGTACTCAACAATTTTTGGTTCGTTTTATTTTTATACTTTTGCAAAGGTTAAAATGAAATTGGTAAGCGTCTGTCTGCCTATTTCTATGCAAACTAGTCTCTCAGTGTTTGTATATAAGTTGGCCAATGTATTTGTATGTACATAGGAGGTTTCTCCGATCAAAATGCAAGTAGATGTTTTTCAATTTATTTTGTAAAGTGTATGAAGAGCGGGAACCTATTTCAACAACAATGGTTACAATGGTTGCCTGTTCCGTCCCCTGCAGCAAAAAACTGGAATATATTCTCATAGCTACTCCCTCTCTTCTTCATTCCTTTCCCCATTCCTCTGCTACTTGCTGCAACTTGGTCTTGATTTTTCTTCCATTTGTCCCACAGTCAGAGAAACAATTTTATCTACAAGCAACAGAGGCGAAGAAACAAAAAAGAGGCGGGCATTGGGCAGGTCAGTGTCAGGGAACATGGCCAGTATTTAAGTTTTTCTTGCATTTTGTTCATTCTGTCTGTCGGTCTGTCAATCTCTGAGCGTAAATAATTCACAAATGTAACTAACTTAACTTTTGAATTTACTCTACATAAATATTATATTTGCCAAATGCAAAAGACCGAAATGCAACAACAATTGATCTTTCTACAAATTTACTGAATGTTTATACATACATACACACAAACACACACACACACACACATAAACACACATACATACATATGTACATATATTCGTTGGGAATTCATTTGCGTCTTTCTACCGAGCACATTGACCATTTTTCTGACATTTTTCGAGCGAATTTTTCTGTTTTTTTTTTTCTCTAATTAATTGACTATGAGAATGCTTTTTGCGGTTCGGATAGTTAAGCTATAGGACAAGGGGGAACGTAGAAATAAGGCGAATGGGGATGGCTGTCAGTTAATCTAGTAATTATAATTACAATATTGTGTGGCTAAAAACCAACTTGCCACAAACAGAACCCGAACGAGAATCAGAAAAAACAAATAACAAATGTAACTATTCAGTCGAAGTTTGTATACACTTAAAGATTTAGGTTAAAACGCCGTCAAAATTAAAATTGTTGTTCTTAAAGTTTCCTCAGGATCTACATATGTTATCATTAACAGTAAAAATTTATGATTTAATATTTCACCCCAAATTTGAAAATTCGCAAATATGCGAACAAGTGGAAATCCCCTTTCTTTAAAACTATGCGCGAAACTTATTGTCGTTTTTGTCAGGGGCGTATCTCATTGAGGGGAGGGTTTCGTTTCCCTTTGGAAGCAAATTATTATGTAACTTTCTTAGTTTGAAAAATTAGAGAAGCGCATCCTAACCTTCTTCAGCCCCCTTTCTTTCTCACTACGCCCATGGTTTTAAGTTATGTGAATGCTCCTACGATTACTGCTCCTTTGGTAATTAGATATGATTGAATTTCAAGGTGTTTCCACATTGATAGTTACAACTAATCGAATTGCCATCACCAAGTTGTTTTTTAGTATTCAATTTGCTTGCATAGATGTTCCGTAAGTTATGATTTAATTGAGCTTGATGATTCATGCAAGTTCTTCTCCAAATTGAACACATTTTTAGGTAATGTTGGAGTGTCTTGCCTCCCCCCATTTGAACTCTTTCCTCTATATAATTAGATGATGATGATTCATAAATATATTATTTTCTACTCGTTGAATATTTTGTTATTGTTGCTTAGCTAAATCTAATCGCATATTGCACATACCGATACATTGTGTGTGGTTGTTGTTGTTATTGTTGTTGTTGCAATTGTTGTCCGGTTGATAAGAACGTTTTGCCGGAGCATTATCGATGACAGTCTCGCTAAAAGTTTATTGTTTGTGTATCGGTATCAGTTCAGTTATTGTTCCTATATATGTACATACATATGTAACTATCTAATATATATATGTCTACATATATTAAGCTAGGTATTATTTATGCGAGCTTGGTTGGTGGGCGAGGGAGTGTGGTAAGGGGCACATGACGCATCGCATATGCCTTGGATATAAAGTAGTGGCGCGGCGGTCGATGCTGATTCATGCCAAGCAAATGCAGCAGCCCATTGTTGGGAATGTCTTAGGTTCACCTCGTGGCCCTTCTTCTTCATAAAAATCAATAGCCAAGATTCAAGGTCTCAGAATAAGCAAAAAATGTATCTCATTCTGGCATCTTTTGTGAAACTTTTTCAACAAGTTTTCGGTTTTCCGTTTTCGTTTTTCTTTTCGGCAGGAGAAGACGGCGGCTCATTGAATGCGAGTCCTTGGCCGTATAGCATTATGTCGGACTTTGTTCCCCGCGAAATCTTGCCCGATCTGTGGGCAGAGATATTGCGTCATCATTGGTCATTCCTTGAGACGGAGGAAAGTATCCAAAAATTGGAGGAGCGCAAAAAGTTAGAAGGCTGCCTCAAGGAATTCCTTTGCGTGGTGCCTCATGATCGAAAATTCTTTCTGCCCGAGACGGAGCAAGTGCTGCGCCAGACGGTGCTTGAATTAACCGATTTTACAGCCCAAAATGCCATCGTGGGCTTCGAGGCCATCAGTCAGTATGCCAATAATTTGTTCACCAAACCCTGGCGCAAGGAATTTCGAGTACTCAGGGTGAGTAGCGCCATCCGACCTATCTCAAGGTGTTCCCACTAATAATTATGTTCTCCCTGTCAGACCTATTCCGGCTACTATCAGCACGAGGTTAAGTCCAATTTGGTGGATTCGGATAAGCTCTTTCTGGCCATGGGCTACAGAAAGTCGGCCGAGGATACCTTTATGCTCGATGGCCCCATTTGTCCGGATCAAGTCACCAATGTCTCCAGAGATGCCATGGCCGCTTATGTGGAATGTCAGATTATGAAGACCATCTATGCGGGCTTAACGGCAGCTGGATTCACCTGCAGTTGGCAGGATATCTTTCATTATCGTGAACGACATGTCGGAGGCACCACACAGACCATTAAGGAGATGGCTTATCGACTGAGCGAGAAGAGGCGCAAGCCTCTAGTTGAGAACACCTACAGCAATGTGCCGGCGGCTGAGGGAACTCAGAGCAAGGGTTCAGCAGCAACAGCAACAGCAGCATCAGCTGCCTGTGCCGTTCACGGGAATCCCAGTTGTGTTTACCATCCGAATGGCCCGCCTATGAATCTCATGTACAACGAGGCGGGTAAATTTCTACCACCATATCCCGCCCCACCGCCGACACAGCCGTCGGGCACATTGATGACCCACTCCCGCAGTCTAGAGCACTATCAGGAGCCACACGCTGTACTGCCGCATCGGCATTCTTTCGAGCAGCATCAACAGTGTCACCATCCGCATGCCCATTCCCACTCTCATCCTCATGTCTATGAGACGCCATACGATTGCCTCGACGGATTGAGCATGGGCAGTAGCGCCTCATATGCGGCTGTGGCTGGAGCCTACAATGCCCCGGGGAATCGTTATCCTTTGCCATACAACATCTCCAGCCAGCTGCAAAATGCTCAATATGCCACGCCCACCGATGGCTATGGCACTGTGGAGCAGAATATGTATGCCACCATTGAGAAACCATCGGGATCATTGGGTTCAGCTCCAGCGCATAGCTGTGGCTATCACCAGTCAACTAAAAGCTCTGCTGCCCTGGCTGCCATGCAGCATCATCAGAGCTCCTATCCGCCGAATCATCATCTCATCGATTTCGATGAGCGGGCCCAATTGACGCAACATGACTTTGGAGCCCACGAATACGACCCGCGAATGTATCATCCGACAACGGCAACGTCACGTGCATCCGGTCAAATTAGATCTAATATGAATGCTATGTATGCACAGCCGCGGGACTCAATGGCCTACAGAGGCTACGATCTGCCTACCACATTACCTCAACCGCAGACGTCACGGTCGGCGGCACAGGACATGTATGTCTATGCTCGTCCTACGCCCAAAAGCAGCCGCATGCGTTCCCTGGCCGAGGCGGGCGGCAGCAATCCGACTGACAAGCATAGGCATGGCGAGCAGATGCCACAGGTAAGTGTTGCCAACATTTCCACATACATAAATAGAATAGAAATTTATAAAGTTTTCCTTTCCCAGGACAATAATCGCAAATTGCACAAGGAATTGAAGGAGCGGCAAAGTCTAACGGCTCCCGCAGATGGCCGGCATCGTAGGGCGGCAGAAGTTGATGAGTGTGATATACCCACTACCATTGCGGATTTGACCAACTATGAGTCCGCTAGCCTGGATGGTTTCACAGATCTGGGCAGTAATTCGCCCCCGTTGATGCCCAAATTACAGGAGGGAGTGGGTAGCTTTGAGTCCTGGAATTATGTATTCAAGAATCTGGAGCGTTCTGGATATTCGAAAGATCTGGGCGATCGAGAGGACTTGTTAATGCAGAGCCTCGACTTGGATTCGCTGACCTTGAGCAATGGTGCGGCCAGTCCGGCGGACAAGCGTCGTGAACACCCGGCCAAATCGACAACAACACGTTCCACAGCCGCTGGCCATGCCAATGGTGACAAGGCGAAGCCTGCATCATCGACGCATCAGAGCAGACGAGAGCCCAATCGTGTGGTGCAGACACCAGCCCCAAAGCCAGCTCCCAATAGCAGTAGTGCCGGCGTCAAGAAAGTTAAATCCGCGCTGAAAACTGCTACCATAGACAATAGGGCCACAGGGTCGCGCAATAAGACTGGCGCCATAGCTAAACAGCCGCCTCCTGTATCCACGCAGCTAATTGTGACCAGTCCAAATGAATGGAGCTGTCGTTTCTGCACGTTCCTCAATCCGGATACGAAGCGCATCTGTGAAATGTGCTGTCGCAGCAAGGACTTCAATCTGGAGGCAGCCTCAGCAGCGGCGGCGGCGACTGCAGCGTCAGCCGCCAATGTGTCACATGCATCCTCCACATGCGTCTAAGATCATAGCCAATCGTCATTGTCATCTTCATTATCACCAACACCATCGAACATCATTATCAACTGTACTCTTCACCCCGAAAGTGATATAAACAGTATAGAGAAACGGATATAAATTTATAATGCATACAAACACACATACACAAAATACATACATATATATATATATATATACATATATTTTTGTACGAAATTCGAAAACTGTTTAGCCTGCGCATGTGAGGTCTAGTCTGGTATAGTTTAGGGCCTTCTCTTCTTGTACATACATATTACTTAGTTACCCCCCGACGCCCCCGTAACTTGATCACCATCACGACAACACATAGTTACATAATATAGAATACATGCTTTAATTAGTTCTAGTTGATTTTCCCGTATACCCCGGCACCTCCCCGCCCACTTAAATTGGATGAGGACGTTTCCTTTTCAACTTATGTGCCTCATCGCCCCCTACGACCACCCAACCGCCCGACCGCCCGCCCTTTTTTCCTTTGTATTTGTAATAAGTCAATCTGTGTGTGAGCAACTGAGCGAGAAAAAAACGATCGAAAGCAAACTTTCAACTTTGTACATTTCTGGTAAAACAAACAAAAAAAAAAAACAAAATGAATAAGAAATCTAAAACTGATAATTATACCTTAAATATAAATAGTTACCATTTACAAGACATATATATGGGGAACGAGAAAGTATATTTATATCGCGCGTATATACAAACACACACATTTATACATATAAATATATATTTTATACTAGTTTAATATTAAATACCAAACCAGCAAACGTACCGAACTTTTCATCAACAAAAAAAAAAAAACTAAAAACAAAGCCATACTTAACTACACGTATAACCCGAAAAAAGAGAAGAAAATTTAACTTGAATGATCGAGCTAAGCATAAATACGACTACTTACCTACATAAAAAAAGAAAACGAAAAACAAAACATACAATAAATTGGTAAAAAAAGAAAAAAACACGAGTACAGCTTGTTAACTTAAATCAATTTATGAATTTCAATACAAAATTTTGTTAGTGCTATTGTATACATATATGTTCTTTGTCCCAATTCACCCAGCGACCCCCCAGCCACTCAGCCACCTATATTCCGAATAGACTAATAAAGAAGATGCAATCTTTTGTTTTATCCCACCCGCCATGCCGCACCGCACAGTGTCCCACACACACACACACACACACACACACACACAAGTGATTTGTTTGTTACAATTGTTACAATTTAAACTAAGTGCGAAATGTTAATAGAACCCTAAATAAACAAAACAAAACAAGCCCAAAAACACAAATATTTTTATAAACACCTAAAAAAAGAGAAGAAAATGAAATCATGTACCTTTTGTTCAAAAGAAAACTATGTAAAACAAAAACAAAACCAACATCAAAAGTTATTTCCTATTTTGAATTTAATTTCTTGTTAATATGTTAAACCCAAAAATGCCTTTTGTAAATATATTTATTAAAACAATTCGATCAGTTCAAACCAAATAACAAACAGAATAATCATAAACAATCAAGACAAACGACGAGTTAGACAACACACAAATAAAAACAAAACCTAAGAAAAAAAAAACAAAACCTTTTCAAAAAATACATTAAACAAAAATTACAATGAAATTTCATAACATTATATTGCATACTATATTTAAAAGAATTTATAGGCAAGCTCTTCCTAAAAATCCCCAAAAACAAGATAAATAAAATAAACACAAAACAATAAACTTTCATAACGAAAATGGATGTGAAGTTCGTTTCAACGAATTTTTTATGCCCCGGCAAGTGCAATGCATTTCATCCGATCTGTCCGTTCTCAATCACTAAATTCTCAGGGAAGTCGTAAGCGCCATTTGAATATGTGTAGATATATCTAAGATCAAGTTTAATAAACCCATACAGCATTTGCAGGGGTATATAATATAAAAATCGAGACTACACACACTTTGAACTCTTCAAATAAAAATGAGAAAAACTTGACATAAATAAAACAAACAAATGTTGTGTTTCATTTAAAAGTTAAAAAAAAAGACCTAACATATTAATATTTTTATTTTCAATTCAATTCAATTGTGCGAAATTTTTAGTTTAACAATGCTCCTGCAGCTTCTGCTGGTGTGGCCCCTATGGCTCTGGTCGATTGCTGCTTATAATTATTGCCACAATAGGAGCCACGCCTGCAATGTTGCCCAGATGAAGCACTTTATGTGCCAATTGGATAGCACATTGCAACCGCTGGATGGATTAACCCAATACAAGGCCACCATTCCTGATACTCCGCGTCTTCAGCAAATCGTTTTGAGTACTCTGAACTCATGTCGCAATCGATTGGCGGGCGGCAAACTGACAACTACCTCGAATGTGAGCTTTCCCAGTGCTAGTCGCATGCGGGAAGTCATCTGGGACGCAGAATTAGCCTATATGGCACGCACTCATGCGGCAACCGTTTCGTTTAAGCACTCCGAATGCCGTTCCACACGGCGTTTTCCCATGGCGGGGGAATGTTTGGGCCTGGTCGGATCGAGCAGCGAGAAACGTAGCGTGATGCAACTGCTGGAACTGACACTGCTACCGATGTTCGAGGAGTATCTGGAAGTGAACGATCCCAATGAACTGATACAAGCTTTTGATCCATTAGAGTAAGTGACATGACCATCTGCTTGCTGCTAATCCTTCTGCTAATGCATTTCCTTGGACACTTTCAGGCACTACGATGTGGGTCATTTTACGGTTCTTGCCAGCGATCGAGTGTCTCGTGTGGGCTGTGGCATTGCTGTGGCCTCGAATTGTGGACGCGGTGAGCAAGTGGGTGGCTATTGCCACTTCATTACCTGCCACTTTGACTTCACCAATTTGGCCGAATCGTATGTCTATCAGAGCGGCAAACCGGCCAGCAAGTGCAACGTTTGGAGTGCCACTCCCAGTTCGAAGTATTCCAATCTTTGTGCCAATACAGGGAAAATTTTTAATCTCAATCATGGCGACATTAAGAATCAAACTCGAGTGTTTTAAGTGTTTAATATTGTATTTTTTTTTTTTTACATTCTTTTGTATTTGTATTACCCAAAATGAAAAGCGCAGGCCTAGTTCTAGTTTTAGTTTTTTTTTTTTCTATTACATTTCGCTGGAGCATATATATATATATATATATATGTATATGCATGATCAATTTGTACAATTCCTACGATTGTTGTTTGCCTCAAATGCGTGTATGTTTTTGTTTGGGTTTTCCACAGTGCATAATATTGTTTTTTTTTTTTTTTACTTATAACATCTAACAGCTAACAGACTTGACTTAGGCTTTATATTTTCTATATATCCTTTCGATACGATTCGATTCTAATTCGATTTCGATCAATGTGCGAGTTATGCTAAGATAAATATGCTTTTAATTAGTTAATTGTGAGTTTATTTGTTTCGTTTACGAATGAAACCCGCTTTTGTTTTGTTTAGAGAATAATTTGCAATTTGTTCTTAATTTTCGAACATCAAATTCTCAAATGGAATACTGCTAAATATCTCTTTTTTTTTTTAAACTATTATGTCTATTATTAGTACTTTAATATTCTATGGGATTGATTATGGTAATTTTTATTAATTGTTTTCTTTGCCTAGGGCACGGGAATGCCACTCATCTAATATACATGCGTTTCTTTCTTTACTTATCGTTACTTTTCCTTTTGTTTTTTATTAGCTTGTCTTGAGTAAAATGTAGAAAAATACACAAAAAAAAAAAACGGATTTAAGACAAATCTGGGTGTGTGTGTGTGTGTGAGTGTTTCTTCTAAAGCTCCAATTTGACGTTCAAAATGATAGCCATCGCTATGCAAAATGATTAGATTTTAATTACAATTAAAAATGTTTTAAAAATCTTTGTTTCTTAGGTGGGCTATTCACACACCAATCAATAAAAATCATTTCAATTCATTCTCTTTACATTTGTATTGAAAACTTGATTTTACTTTCTACAATCGGAACAGCAAAATGACATAGAACTTGGATTGTAGATTCATACTTATATGTACTCATTTTTCAAACGATCTCATGGTTAATTCTTGCAGTTTGCATTTATCTTACAATCTAATTCCAATTCTACGCTACGCAGTGCAATTTTTTTTAATTGTTTTGGTGCAAACATTCAGTGCTAAATTTTACATCGGTAACGAGTTAAATATATATATATATATATATATTCATTTCCGGTTTACGGTTTACACAATACAAATATATGTAAGTCCCTTGTATACAGGGTGTATGTATATGTAAATCTGCATATGTAAATAAATAGTTATCATAGACATTGTTGTTCAGCAATCTGAATCTCTCTTTACAATATGTTGCAACCGGATCCGTGCATTACCTCACTAATAAACATGGGCGTGCCAGCGCCAAGGCCGCCATCGGTTTTCTGATGCTCATTCTGAAAAAAAAAAGAAGTATGAAATGGGAAATTGATATAGATAGATTTGATATGCTCACATCATCGTAGTCGCAATCAAAATAGTGACTTTGGCATTCCATGCAGCGGCAGCTCTCCGACATTTTGCAAGTGATGCCCCACTGTTTGGCTAAATCCTTGTAAATCTCCTTGCTGGTCTTGTTGCTCATCATCTCTGGAGATTGGAGTAGATTGCTGTGATTGGATGCTTGCTGCTGTTGCTGCTGCTGCTGCTGCTGTTGATGCTGTTGCTGACGTCGTCCAGATCCAGATCCTTGGGCACAGCAGGCCTCCTGACAGGCCTGTCCACTGCTGTTAACTCCATTCGAACTGCCAGCTAAAAGATGCGGCAAAAAATAAGAATCACATGTAAGAATCCATTAATAAGTCCATCTAATTATTGGTAAACCTACACTCATTATAGTTGCCATAGTTGCCACGATTCAGGAGGGGATCGTAAAAGTTTTGACGTGCTGCATGGCTGCTGGTGCTGGCTCCTCCTTCATCTCCATCGTCAACGGATTCCCCATTTTCCCCATTCTCATTGCGATTGCATCCATCCTCGCCACTGCATTGTGTACACTGGGCATCAGTGCAC
The DNA here is from genome assembly GCA_024703675.1 of Drosophila nebulosa. Taxonomy (NCBI): domain Eukaryota; kingdom Metazoa; phylum Arthropoda; class Insecta; order Diptera; family Drosophilidae; genus Drosophila; species Drosophila nebulosa. The sequence continues at coordinate 4,197,263 of CM045725.1, read as the reverse complement.
TGACCATCGCCTGTATCGCCAAATCCCTTATCGTCGCTCCTCGAGGTTGTCGCTGCCATTTCCGTCTCCAGGAGGAACTCGCTCACGCTAAGCGTGTTGTCCCCCTCCTGGCAATCGTATTCGTCGTTGTCGCTGTTCAGTTCCAGTTCAGTTACTCCTTCGATAATCTGTTGTTGCTCCCCCTCGTTGTTGTTGTTGTTGTTGTTGTGAAGACTATTGTTGTTGCTGGCAACAATTAGATGGCCACTGCCACAATTGCCGTAATTCTGATTGATGTTCTGCTGGCAATCGGGATCGTTGCAAATGCTACTATTGCTACTGCCACCGCCGGCGCCGCCGCCGGAGCCCAACTGTTGCTCCAAGGCAGCACTCAATTGAGCGGCACTGTGTCGAGAACTATTCGCCGAACTGCGTCGACTGTTCTGATTGGGTGTGACGGCACTGTCCGTGGACAGTTGTCGCTGATGCTGAGACAATCGAGTGTTCTGTATCGATGGGAAACACAAAAAAAAAAAAGCAGCACACCCATTAAGACCAATTACAGACTTAAGGAAAGGAAAAAGGAAAAGCACTTCTTAAGTTCTTTCTTCCAGTCCCTCTTAAGTTCTTCCTTTATATTAACCCATAGTTTTCATTACTAACCATCGAACTAAAAAAACAAACAAAGGGCTGGGAAACTTATTATTAATATTACGTATACGCAATGTTGACAGAAAATTAAACAAATATATAAGTTTCACTTGGTTCGCTTTAGGATTTGTTCTTTCTTTTACCCCAAAATAACCGACAAGTAGAAAATAACTATTATTATTATTTGGAATTTCCATAGATTCGTAGAATCCATAGAAGGATAAATCGGCTTTCTAGAACTAAACAAATAACTTAGGTAACGCAAAGTTACATGTGATTATAGGCTTCTTTATCTAATTTCCACCTTTTTCTTCAAAAGAACGATAGACAAGTATACGTATATATGATATATATGTTATCTAGTTTAATTGACGATAAATTTCGAATAAAACTCTTTGTTGTTCTTCCACAAGTGTTAACTTTGTAGTACAAAATTAGGTTGCCAAGTATACTTTCAGACACAAAACTAAGTTTTGGTGTCAGTTTTGGCGGGAAAACGTTAAGTGTGTCAACCGTGCGTATGAGTTACGTGACTTACCTCTTCTAGCACATGCTCATAGGAGGGCGGTGGAGTGGTGGGTAAGTTGTCGGTATCCGTATCCGTTGGCGATTCGTTGATGCACGGCGTACGACTCTGATTGATGTAGCCTGCAAAGATTGTGCAAATCAAATTAAATCCAAGTAAAATGTGTTGTAGGACTTTAAAACAAAAAAAAAAAAACTTGGCTAATTTCTGTTTCTGTTTAGCATTGAATTTTAGTTATCATCTATAAAATTACATAGAATCACGGACATGCAATTAAGAGGCAATTTAAATAGGAAAGTCAAACAACTTTTGCTGGAATTGAGAGATTGAGTTGGTGGTTGTGGGTGGTAATAATGAACTACGGGTACACCTCTACACAGACACACACACACACACACACACACACACACCGAATAGTGGTAGTGGAAAGTAGTGAGCAGTCAGGCGATTAACGTTACTAATTGGAGGAGATGACAATACGTAAATGTAACAGAGTGCGGGGAGGGGGGTAAATAGGGAAAATTTTGCGGTTCTTCCTTCAAGAATCAGGCAACACATTTTGCAGCCAGGCAGTCAAGTGTGTGAGCTTATAAATGTTAATATATATAAATGTATGTATCAATGTGCAGGTGTGTTGTGTGTTTGTGTGTGTGTGTGCTTTAGCCTATTCTTACCCAAACGCAAACTGTTGCTATTCAATGCGGAGGACGATGATGTTTTGTTTGGAGGCAACAGCAACTTCCGTTCACTGCTCATCGAACCAAGACTGCTGCAATCTGCCGAATCAAGGGTAGAACTGCTACTGGCTGCTGCCTGATGATGATGATGCTGTTGCTGTTGCTGTTGTTCCTGGTGTTGGTTTTGGTGTTGGTGTTGCTGTTGTTCCTGCTGCTGTTGGGCACCTAGAAGGGCTTCATTCACCTGCGGATCCGGATCATGTTCTTGGGAAGTGCTTCTAGAGCTGCCCATGCGGAATTTGAGTTTGAATGGCGCCATGATTATGTTTTGCTTCGTTGGCTCTCTTTCTAGTTCTAGTTGTAATCTGCAATTGTTTTTTCAGGATGTGGCTGGCTAATTAGCGTTGCAGTTGCTTGTTGTTGTTGTTGTTGTTGCCCTGCTGTTATTGATGCGGTTGTTCTTGGTTTTGATATTGTTTGTTGGTTCTTGTGGGTGTCTTGTTAATTTTAATGAGCATTGGGCATTATGCTTGTTCTTGTTGTTGCTGTTGTTCTGTATTCACAACATAGATTTATGGCATTGAAAGAGAAAGAGAGAGGAGACAAAGAGACAGAGAAAGAAGGAAACAAACGAAGAAATAGATATATATGTATATGTATATAGAGATATAAAAAGGATACATAGTTAGAGAGAGAGAATTACAAATAGAAATTAGACAGACTTGTACAATATTCAGATTTCTTGAGTTTACAGTGAGAAAGTGTGGCACGAGTAATTTTGTGTTTTCATATTGTGTTTTTTTTTTTTTAATTATTAGTATTCTCTTTTAATTTTATTTTTAACTTGATTTTGCATGCAATTGTTTTGGAATTTGTTTTCAATTTACCTGTCGATGGGGTCTGCTCCCAACGGAATCTGTAAAGAAAATCGAAATTTGGAAAAAAATTTATAATGCATGTTGCTTGTAGAAAATAATTCGGTTCTCCTGGGTGGATGATTGATGCGTATCAAGTGCAAATTGACAGCAACATGCACACACTGATAAACAGAAAGCAAGAGACAGAGGAGAAGGAATGGGGGGGTAATAGATAGATAGACACGTGTATCACTTCGGCCATGGCCACATCCGGAGTCACAGTCAGAGCCGGATCCTCACGTTGCCCATTATAAACGACACGTGGCAGCAGCAGCATGAAGATTATTAATTGACTGCGTTTGCCTTTATGGTCTGATTTTTAAGCCCCATCTCCCCTCGCCCCACCGAACACTAACCGTCTCCAACTGCTGGTCCTTCTTCTGCTAATTGTTATGCAGATTACACAAAGGATCCAAACGTGAGCCTGCTTTCCTTTTGGCCGCAGTGTACTATTATTATGCTTATTTTCCTTCACACGAAAATTCTCATTACCGTTTTCATGAGGCTCTGTCTCCCTCCCCCTCTGTCCACCCTCTTGTCCTACACCTGCCGCCATGAGTTGCCACCTGTGATGTGTGTGTGCACTATCTATTCCTCCATACGATTATATATGAACGTGTGACTTAATTAAGTTAATTATTATGCTTAAGTTACATGCTAGTTGGCTAGTCATTAGGTTAAAAATAGATGGAAAATTCTGAAATCTAATGAAATATCAATTGGAAAGTTTTCTTTATTCATCATGTTTAAAATCACAGATTTAAAGGAGAAGAATAAATAGAGGTGCACGTTTACTAACACTGACACTTATCAGAGCGGAACTAACAGACATTTTAAAATTTATCAGAGATGGGCAAGGGCGGGCCTGCATTCTACTGAACATAAAATTATTGCTGCAACCTTCTTGGGAACATAATTAAATTCCATACTTAATATTATAGAGATTGCAAAAGTGTTTAGTGATGTTTTAATTCATTAATAAATTGATCGCTTCCGATCGCTTTACGTAAATCAACCTTCTTGTTCATAGGCAGCTTTTTTTAATGTTTTAGTGTATACAAATATAAATGGATCATATGAAGAGAAACCTTATCCCCTCAGTCTATGCCTTATTTTCTTCTTGTTGTCTGACAATATTTAACTTTCGTGGTGGGTGTGTGTGTGTGTGTGGCAATCCTTTTGCATTTTTGCACACAATAAATTCTAATTGGTATTGACTCAGACCATGAATAAACAGATTAGCGTAGTCGAAGTCACTTGACGCATTGTTTTCCACCCACCTCCCAGGATTCTTTTTTGATTGCTGGTAAAAGGGATTGTGAAATCAAAGTTCCCCCTTATGTACATACATACATATACATATACATACATAGGTGGATGGGTGGATGGGAATGAGTGCGTGAGTATGTGTTGAAGTAGATTGCCAATGGCAAATAACAATTTTCCATAGACCCACGCAAAAAGCTGGCAACGGCATCATCATCATTCAGCTGGATGCAATTGCTTTACGTGTCGCTGCGTGGGCTAAGGCGGAGTTCTTGAGAGTTTTTCTCGTTTTATTAGTTGAGTAATGGAAGGCAGAGGCATCCACCATCACGGCAACGACAATGACTTGAATATTGTATGGTAAACCGAAATAAATGCCAGCGGTGACAATCAGTCCGGGCCATATCCTTGGGTTTGCATAACTATGGCAGCAACAGTTGGGCCACACACACACAAGGCCATTCGATTATACATTCTTCATGAGCTCCCCAAGTAACTTAGACCTTAACCGAAATCTTTTGACTTGATGGATAAAAAACAATTTGACATTGTCATTAATTTCTCAGCAGTCAAGCGACAAGTTTTTTCTCTTTTCATTTACTGCATCTAACAAAGGGTTTCAAATAAGAATAAACCAGTTGACCCCGAGTTCTAATCAAAATTTCGCCTATAGAGGAGGAGGAGGAGGAGGAGAAGGAAAAGCGGACACAGTTAGAGTCAGTTTCATAGCTATTTATAAAATATTTACTGCCCAGGGCCATGTCAAAAACAAAATGCATTTTATCTGGTATCTACCCGATGGAAGAATATACATACATATATACATAGTTATAAATAAATTGAATTGTGCATTACAATTGTCGCGAACAGATGAGAAAACAAAAACTATTCCCCATTCCAAACGTGCTCCACTTGCATTTGACAGTCTCAAGGTTGTTGCTGGGCCGCATTCTTGGCACTTGAAGAGAATGAATGAAATAATTATTTATACCTACTATCTACACACACACACACACACAAAAACACAAAAGTCAGAAACAGGCAAAGCCATCTCTAATGGTATACATGACAGCTTGAGTTCCTAATTATGGGTATGGAGTAGAAGACTTCACATACCATCGAATCAAACCAATCAATGCCTACGGCCAGAACATTAACCTCCATTTCTACCTATTCATTATAATCCACATATTGCTTTTGCATATGAATATTTAATAAGAAAAATAAATGTCAAATAATGACCTAAGAGTAAAACTCTTTTCCGACAATTATATCTTTTATCATACACTTTTATTTTATATCTTTTGTGAAATTGTTAGTAAGCTTAAACTAATTCAATCCTTACTACATTTTACGTGAGCCTCAAACTTAGAGGCCACCAAGAAAGTCCTTATCTATATTAATTCTTCAAATCTTTAGTTTTAAGGATTCGAACCACTTTTAAAATTGGAAAGTTTAAGTGTTAATTAATAACGACTTAATATTTTTCAAAAAGAAAATGAAAAAAATAAAAAATGTATTTTGCTTTTGAAAAATTATTTCCACGCTTAAGTCAAATGGAAAATGTTTCTTTTTACGGGTGTCGTATTCATAAAATTACGGCTCAGCCAATATGGATAAAAAGTTGTGTATTTTCAATGCATTTCTCAACATAAAATGCGACAAAAAATATAAATAAAAAAGAAAAAGATATAAAGACTTTTGTGGGAACTGTCAACTGACAAATGAAATGGATACAAATATGATGGGCATTTTAGGGAAATGAAGAGCATATAAAGGATTGCCAGGACAATTATACAAATTGGATATTAATTGGTTGCTTTTGCCAATAGTCAGAGCGCAATTAGTGTGGGCAATGGGAAAGGTTAAAGTCAAGTAAATAAACACACGAACAAGTGTCAGCTGATGGAATGTTAAAGGAAAACGCACAAAACGGGGCAGGGCAAAGAAGAGAGGGAGAAAATAAAGACAGGAGGGAGTGGGCAATGAGGGTTGGGTACCGTACTGGCACCCACGCCGCCTGCTGGGGTCAACATTGAGTTATCAAATGGCGCAATGATGATGGAATGTTTGGGTCTTGGACAGGGCATGGGCAGGCAATGGCATCATCATCATCGTCATTATGATCATCAGCTACATTGTAGTCGTCATCAGCATAGCATACGGTTAAATGGAAGGGACACACATCACATCAAAATGAAATGAATGCGTCGTAGATAATGCAACCTTTTGCCCGCCCCAGTACCAATCTGTGGAAAACTGATACCTAATTGAGTAAACAGCATGGCGCTTCGGGGCGTGGGAGTGAAGGTAGGGAATGTCGGGAAGTAAGGTGGCCATGAATCAGACAGCCCCAACATCGGTGCCTTTTTCTTTGTCCAAAACTCTCCATTGAAGGCAGCACGAAAAATCGAAAACACATGACACAACCTTGGAGTGGAGCTCGAAGTACAACATTTTTAAATGATGTGTTGCCATGGATAATGGCTGTTGCACTTACCTCTGTCTAAATGGGGTCCATCTCAAGAGCACACATTCTTATCAATTTTATTTACACACACTTAATTTGGCCAATTTCTTAAAGAATTTAACTAAACTTTTTTTTTTGGTTCAATTATACTTTCTTATAGATTCCAATTTTTTTTTTTTTGGGAACTGTCGCCACTGACTTGGTGGTCTATCAGCCATAGACTGTGAAAAGTTGGTCTTCGCCATGAGCTTTTATTATCCTGTATTAGCTTTTAGTGTGGGGGAGGCAAAAGCTTGTCCTGTGCCAACGTTCAGCGCCTGCGCTACCTTTTCTTCCGGCTTTTCTGTTTCATTGTTTTGCTTCGTTTTTCTCGATTGCTTTGCTTTGTCCCTCTGATTCGCGTGGGAGAAAGCTTTTAAGCCAACGATTTTTGCTTTGTTTTATATTAGATTTTTGTTTTGCATTCTTAATCGCACACTTGGCACCCTGAAAAGAAAACGGTTTGATATTTTTATATAATTCAATCAGAAAAAAGGATTTCAAGAATGCAATTTAGAAAATATCAAATTTACAGCTCTGACAAACTCTTCGAATTAACTTTTAATTATAGCAGAACTTGCAGTGGGCGATATTAAAATCCGATTGTGTTCGTTTAGCTTTTCTTAAACATTTCTATGTTCGTCGATGTTCCAAAATGTATAGATTAAATATCTTCAAAAATTTTGGAATAAAACTAAAAACAATTAGCAGACACCCTTTACTTTACTTGTTTCCTTAATTTGAATATAAAATTTAAATTAAATTTAAATTAAAATTTGAAATGTAACGACAGTTTCTGTCAAAATTTAATAAATGTTTTTGTTACGCAACACTGACATTTCCACTGGTGTAACATATGGTTATTTCAACATTTTCAGCACTGGATTTACTGCAATTAAAGTAAACATTTACTACAAATTTTTTTCGGGTCTCTTAAAAGATGTACCAGCCGCCACTGCCGCCACCACCCAGTCAGCCTCCACCTCCACCACCACCACCGCCGCCCTTGCCGCCGTCTGAAACTCGAGAAGATACTCTGAGACCGCCAGGAGCAGAACCAAATGCAATTCCATCACCAGCTTACAACTATAATCAGCCGCCGCCATATCAAAATGATTCCTATATGCACAACCCAAGTTCGACAGGTTACTATAAATATGGTGGTGATGGCCCAAGCTCATCGGCCCCAAGCTATGATAATTATCAGCAAGGAGGACCACCTTACCCCTATGAAACTTACCAGTACCAAGAGTCATCGTCGTCCTCCTATGGCCAGGAGACGGTTTCTGGATACGACCAATATGGCCAAGTCGGCTATTCCTCTTATGAAAACTACAAATACCAGGAACGTTATGCGTCTTATACACCCAATTACCGACCACCAAATCCCCGGCATTCATCGTATAACCAAAATTACAATCACTATTCCGGCTACAACTATAACAACAACCCCCGTTATGAGCAGCGGCATGGCAACAGCGGAGGCTACTACCAGCCTCGACCATCTCGCTCGCAGCACTATCCAAACAGAAGTGGCCAAGATTACGTACCACGCAGCTATCGGGAGAGAAGTGAGCCAGTCGAGAAGAGCAAGCCAAAAGTGGAGACGGAACGCGACCGCCTACTGCGCCAATGGTGTTCCAATTACTGTGAAAAATCGGAGGACTATATAAAAAAAATGAATGCTCTTAGCGAAGCTGAGGCACCAGCCGAATCTTGGGTACGTTCCTCGCCGGCTGAACTTTACTATGAGCGCACCAAAAACGAGAACGAAGTCAAAGGAAAAGTGCGCCTTCAGAAGCTGTGTGCTCTGTTCGACGAGGAGCTACTGCAACGTGCGGACCGAGTGCGAAAAACTTTGCCTGTATATGTGCCACCACCGCGGAAGGCCCGACGACGCGTGTGCAACCATAAACACAAGTCAGAGGCCTGTTCTTCTTCATCCTCCGACGATGATTCCGACGAGGACGCCTTTAAGATTGAGCAGGACTGCTGCATGGAGGAACTATCGCGAAAAGTGCAACATCCGCAGCGTGTTCATGCCGATCTGTGGCACAACGATCCCGGCGAAATGAACGATGGTCCCCTATGTCGCTGCTCAGCCAAGTCACGTCGCATAGGGATTCGGCATGGAATCTATCCAGGGGAGACGGGCTACAGACTATGCGATAAAGATACCAACAATGCGGGTCACCTCTATCACTATCGCATCACCATCTCCCCACCAACTAATTTCCTGACCAAGACGCCGACAATCATCAAGCACGATGAGCACGAGTTTTTGTTTGAAGGATTCTCTTTGCTTTCGCATGTCCGCCTCACAGATCTTCCTGTTTGCAAGGTGATTCGTTTCAATATTGAGTACACGATTGAGTATGACGAGGAAAAGATGCCGGAGAATTTCACCATCCATGAGCTGGATTTGTTCTGTATGTAGATAAATTCTAAATTCATTTAATTGAAATATAAATTGTAATCTTTTCTTATTCCACCAGTTAAATATCTATTTCACGAGCTTCTGGAACTAGTGGACTTTGATCTCTTGCCCTATGGAGCCACTGCCAATGGTGAGGAGTCCTGTCCAGCTTTTCACTTCCTACCGCGCTTTGTGCGGGAGCTTCCCGATAATGGCAAGGAGGTATTGGCCATGTGCGAGGTGCTTAAGTATCTGCTCGACAACTCGGCCGAACTGGTAGAACGCCAACAGCTACTCCATCTGAACCACATAAGCCAGCACGAGTGGCAAAACTATGTGGACATCATCAAGGGAATGCTGGTCACCAAACCTGGCTATAAACCATGCTCCCTGCGTGTGGATCAGTTGGATCGAAATAATTCGGATCTGCCCGAGTGTTCGGATCGCGAGACGGGCATCTCTCACCCGGCGATTGTCCATTTTGGCATTCGGCCACCCCAGCTAAGCTATGCCGGCAATCCAGAATATCAAAAAGCCTGGAGGGAATATGTGAAGTTCCGCCACCTTATGGCCAATATGTCGAAGCCATCGTTCAAGGATAAGCGTAAGCTGGAGGACAAGGAGCAGCGTCTGCAAGAGATGCGCACGCAGGGCAGGATGAAGCGTAACATCACAGTGGCCATTAGCTCTGAGGGATTTTACCGCACGGGCATTATGTGTGACATTGTCCAACATGCCATGTTGATTCCCGTACTGACGGGTCATTTGCGCTTCCACAAGTCCCTGGATCTGCTGGAGGAGAGCATTGGTTATCACTTTAAGAATCGCTATCTACTGCAGCTGGCCCTGACGCATCCCTCATACAAGGAAAACTATGGCACTAATCCAGATCATGCACGGAACTCTTTAACCAACTGTGGCATCCGCCAGCCCGAATATGGAGATCGAAAGATCCATTACATGAACACAAGAAAACGCGGCATCAATACTTTGGTCAGCATTATGTCACGATTTGGTAAGGATCACGAAACCGTATCCAATATAACTCACAACGAGCGCCTTGAGTTCCTTGGCGATGCTGTGGTGGAATTTCTTAGTTCCATTCACTTGTTCTTTATGTTTCCCGAACTGGAGGAAGGTGGCTTGGCCACTTACCGGGCGGCCATAGTGCAGAATCAGCATTTGGCTTTGCTTGCCAAGAAATTGCAGCTAGAGGAGTTCATGTTGTATGCCCACGGCTCGGATTTGTGTCACGAATTGGAGCTACGACATGCAATGGCCAATTGCTTCGAAGCTTTAATGGGAGCCCTACTCCTAGATGGTGGCATCAAGGTGGCCGATGAGGTTTTCACTGATGCCCTCTTCCGGCAAGACCAGAGGTTACTGAACATCTGGAAAAATCTACCCGAGCATCCGTTACAGGAGCAGGAGCCCTTAGGCGATCGCAGTTGTATTGACAACTATCGTGTGTTAAAAGAGTTAACCAAGTTCGAGGATTCCGTGGGCATCAAGTTTAAGCACATCCGCTTGCTGGCAAGAGCCTTTACAGATCGTTCTATTGGATTCACCCATCTTACGTTGGGCTCCAATCAGCGACTGGAGTTCTTGGGCGATACAGTATTGCAATTGATCTGCTCTGAGTATTTGTATCGCCACTTTCCGGAACATCACGAAGGTCACTTGTCGCTGCTTCGATCATCGCTGGTCAACAATCGTACTCAGGCCGTGGTGTGTGATGATCTAGGAATGCCCAAATACGCGGTTTATGCTAATCCCAAGGCCGATCTCAAGACCAAGGATCGTGCCGATCTCTTGGAGGCCTTTTTGGGTTCGCTTTACGTGGACAAGGGTCTTCTCTACTGCGAACAGTTCTGCCATGTCTGCCTCTTTCCACGACTGCAGCTCTTTATTATGAATCAGGATTGGAATGATCCCAAATCGAAGCTACAGCAATGCTGCCTCACCCTACGCACAATGGACGGCGGAGAGCCAGATATTCCCTATTACAAGGTGGTGGAAGCCAGTGGTCCTACCAACACTCGAGTCTACAAGGTGGCCGTTTATTTTCGTTCTAAACGGCTGGCCACCTCAAGTGGTTCTTCCATCCAGCAGGCGGAGATGAATGCCGCTAAGCAGGCTCTGGAGAACTCCCGAGATCTCTTCCCGCAGTTGGATCATCAGAAGAGAGTGATTGCTAAGAGCATTAAAAAGCAAACGGGCAGCGAAATGGACCAGGATGCATCCTTGGCGGACAAGCAGCAGGATGATAAGGCGAAACGACCCAAATATTCAGCACCACTTGAAGCTGAGTCCCATTTGCCGAAACAATATCGCATGCACGAGAACATCTCTAGCGATGAGCTTCCCGAGGATGATGAGTACGACAATGCCGCTGCCAAAAGCCCATTGCCAGCGCCTGCTCGAAAATCAAGTAGTTCCAGCAGTAGCAAATCCTCTAGTGACAGCGATGCCTCCGATTCTCCAAACACTAAGCGTCGTCGGCGGCGTCTCCGCCAAACATCTGATGCTTCGTCCTTGTCCTCGCCCTCTTCGACTATATAATTTTACATTAAGTGATCTAGTGACGGATTTTGATCCCTACACCAAACTGTTGCTTAAATTTAGCTATCAGTTTAATGGATTTCTATCAGAGTGTTGGAAAATTGACTGAGTTTCCCTAATGCACCTTTTCAAAGCAAAATTGTTTATTTTTATTAAGTTAAAAGCATTATTGAAATAATTTTCAGTTTGGTGTTCTCAAATATATGACAACAAAAATAAAAGGTTTTTTAATTAGAAGGAGAGATTTTATCGTACTGCCATATTTAAAAAGCCCGCCCTTTGTTTTTAACACATCAGATCATTTCGCCAGTGTTGACTAATTATTTCTTTAAAGAGGCTGCAGATTTAAATCTACCTAAAAAAAGAAAAGAAAAAAATGAATTACTCCAATATTAGCAATAGTTTCGGACTGATTTGCAGGGTAATAAACTCGCAATGTGACCTGCAGATACCCGGTACAAAGGAAAGCCAGGAAGAATTTATAGAATTGCTAAAGTGTCTCAATCCAAAAGAAAGGGTAAGCATGCAAGATCGCATCCAGGTGGATATAATAAATAATTATTTTTTAACTACAGCTATTGGCTGGAAAATACTTTTGCCAACTGCCCGGGAATGTTGGTAGCTTTCGTGTTCTTCGTCAGTTGCAGAAACTACGCATCCTTACAGCCACGGAATATGTTCTAAGCAAGCAGCAGTCCGAGCAGCTCCAAGTGGACTTGATTATATTTTTGGAAAGTGAACATGAACTCCTCTCAACTTTGTTTGTATCTGCAGCCTATGGTGATTAATGGCATAGCTCTAAAGATTCGAAATATTATAAACTTCTTTCTTTTCGCCAGATTCCGAGTATGGCATAATATTAACATCTAACTTAACTGATGCTTTGCGGAATCTGTTCATGGGCTTGGCTCAAAATCCAAAAATCAGCAATTTAAGCTATGTAGAGGTTTTGTCTCAAACATTGCCACCGGATGCATTGAATGTGTGTGTTCATTTGCATCTGGGCGTCCTGTTGCAGCTGCATCAGTCGTCGGAGGTCGGCGAAGCCTTTGCCAATTTTAGTACATGGATTAACGAGGGAGTTGATGAATTGACTTTCATCAGGACTCTAACTACAAAGGTAAACTTTATTAAAGGCCATGAGAGAAGCATTAATAATTCAAGTGTCAACATTCATTGACAGTTATTGGCTAAACATCAGCTGGAAGCCCTCAACTACCTGTTCAAACATTCAACTGTGGATAATTTTAAGGATTGGAAATTTTATCTTATTCTTCTTCAATCTATAGCCAGTTGTGGTCAGACAGAGACCCAGGCTTTTATCAAAAGTAAACATTAATTGGAGCATTATTAGCATTATTAGCTTTCCATAAACTCTTTTTTATATTTTTTCATAGAATACCTTAAAAACCGCCTTCTTCACACGGCTAGCAGTGGCTGTTTGAGTTCGTTTTTACATTTCCTGCTCACAGCTCGTGCAATATCGGCCAACTCCATGGATGTGCAGCAAAATTTGGACAACTATGCACAATGGTACAAGCAAAATATAGGCGAAATGTCTTATCTCTTGGACATGGATAAGTTTCATGCGGTACTGAATCTGCTAAATGATTCCCTACACCTTGAACAAGAACTGGCATACGTCGAGGTGAGCTGGAAACTTTTACTGCGATTGCGAAGCGCCCTATCAACAAGGCCAATTCTCTTTGCAGATTCATGTGGCTATTGCCATAACGCCGGGTGGAAAGCTGGTCCAGGCATATAAAACTAAATGCCGAACGCATTTGGCACAATTGAAGGCGAAAGCGAAACGTAAGGACGCAGTAATTGAGTTGGATTAACAATAACGACAAAAAAGAATATTTATTCTAACAAGCAACTTAGAAAAATGTATAATTTGGAATTACAATTTTTGTGATCGCTCCTTGCCGGCAGCCGGTTTATTTCGTTCATCCCAAAGATTAACTCCATCGCAGGCACAAATTCTCTTGAAGTTTTGAAGTATTCCGGCTGATCGAGCAATTATGCCGCATGCAACTCTATTGAAAAAAAAAAAACAAAACAGGTGTAAGATAAAAAGCCATCGAAGAGATTTACTAACCTGTCGTCCAACTTGACTTCGCCGTGATTCTTGGGATCATGTTCTGAAGCTTTCGACCTATCGGCTATAACCACTGCTCTTCCGATAATGTCCCAGACCTCTAGAACTGAATCCACAAGCCGAAATGTGGCCCTTCCATCTTCATCTGCGTGTATTTGACCCAAATCACCGGCGGGGCGCTCTGCCGGCGGCAAACCACGCGGATTATATGGGCCTCCCACGGTCGCACATCCTCTGGAAATGTCACCGCTCTCGGTTACGTACAGGCCATGTTTTCCTGGTCTTAGACCATCCACTACGCCATCGACCACTACTCCCGGCTCGTTGGTTGTTATGGTAGTGAATCGTACGACGCCCTGGACCGGCGTACGATCAACCACACTGCCGGTTGTGTTTATGACGGCGACGGCTGACTGCCCTCCAAAACCGGAGAGAACAGCTTTGCGTCCGGTGCTTTCGATTCGATTATGCACCTCCGACCACGGCTTTTGAGTTTGTATTATCACACGGCCCTTTTCCACATCAATTTCCTCCAACTGCCCCATATCCTCCAGGGCACGTTTTAAGCTATCCGCATATTTCTTATCATCGCTGCGCATTTGCACTGCAAATTCAATCTAAACATAAGATTTAGTATCCACATCTGATAACACGTAAACTAACCTTTATTGCACTCATCTTTGCGTGCAAAGTGCAATTTAACAATGATAAACAAAATTTTAAGTTCCTCAATGTCAATGTAAATAAGCGATGGAACCATCAACGATATCGATAATCAAATCGACGGAAAAACTATCGAACGATTTTTGTTTTTTAAAAATTAAATTCTGCCCACTGTATCAGACAAACTTGAGTTCGACTGCCTATCTTCCATTTTAATTTTCTATTTTTCGCGCTTCAAACACCGTCGAAAATACCAGAAAATTAAAAAAAACTCCAGATTTAGCCGGCTTTACCTTATTTTAAATTTTTCTAGCCAAATTTGGCGATAAATATGCCGATTTTAAAAAAACCGTTACAATTGACAAGTCTTGATCAAAACAAACAATACAAATTAGAATTTACGCATTAATATTCATAGTTAATACTGGCTACTTCTGGCAGAACGTCCAAATCTTTATGGAGGCACAACCAACGCTTAGCATCAAAAGTCGTCCTGCCATAAGTACGACCAAATTTGTACATATTGCCGGGTACATGTCCTGCATAGCTGGGATTCATGCCGGAATCCTTATGATAGATCAAGAAATGTCCCACTGGCGGACAACTAACAGTTGGCCCACTCAAATCTTGGCCACAACACCATCTATCCCGACGCCGTTTGTACATAAAGTCCGAGAAACTGCAGAGAGCACGACGAGTCAGTACCTTGTTCGATTCACCAAACCGTGTGGCTGTCATGGGTATATGAGCGGCATAGGAATTGATAATGAATTTATCTTCATCGTCATCCTCGAGAAAATGGGGCGTGGTGAATTTGCTATAACGTAGTTTTTCCATGGTGGGCGGGCAGGACTCCTGTGGCATTCCCTTGCTGCGTCCCGTCACAGGAAGCAGAGGAGCTCGATAATTGGTTTGGGGGAGCTAAAACAAAAAGGAATTTAGGTGGTAATGGGAAAAGTCTAGAGATTTGCATACCAAACGCTCATTTAGCTTATGCTCGAATAGCCCCTTGCCACTCTCCAGTAAGTCCCGATGTCTCAGAGTGCGCCTCTCACAGCGATAGAGCTCCATTAGATTCTCATGCTGAGCCACTCCCGCTGAAGCGGCGGCCACATAACGTTTACCCATCTGTTTGGCCATATTTGGCACAAATCCAGCATAACCAGGAATAATGGGATGCTTATAAACGGCATCCACCAAATGCTCACGATCATGTAAGATTTTCAGCTCATTCTTGGTGGGATAATCCTTGACGCCTTGTTTGGCATTTATGGGTGGCACAATTAACTCCGGCGCATGATAGATGCAGGGATCAATGAGCAATTTATGCGTCTGCTTGCCATATGTACGACCCACACGATCACGATTCTGGGTACAGTGGCCGGTATACCTAATGGGCAAGGAAGAATTGCACTCAATTTGGATGGTTTCCTTTTTTGGACGAACTTACCCTGGTATTAGATGTGGTTGGGGCGTTATAATATTATCCATAACTGCGAATTTTGGTCTAACAATTGACTATTATTATTATATTTTTTTGTACTTAATTTAACAAAAGAATTTATATAAACATATAGATATAGATTTAACAAAAAAAAGTTTAACAAATGAATTCTAGATGCCCGCCACCTTCAACATTTCATCAATTTTAACAATTTTCTCTCTCGGCTTGCCCTTGGCCTGACCCAATTGCTGTTCGTGGTTGTCGATGCGTTGCCAGTGCTTCCAAGTGATTGCCTGCGGCAGTTGCTCCACTTGAAGACCAGGTTTAGTTGACTTGGTGTCTACTTTTTGGTTTTTGATATCCTCACTCATAGTTTTGGCCACCGCAAAGGCTGTGTTCATGGTGGTTAATATGACGCCAGTGGGTCCAGTGGCCAACCAACCAGCCACATAGAGACCAGCATCGACTTCCTCTGTGCCATTCCTTAAGACACGGCCCTCTAGATTCCTGACATGACCACGTCGTTCATCAAAATTTATAGCCCCATCCACCTGACTGGATTTATAGCCTATGCTGCGTAGTATTAAATCGGCGGGAAGTCGTTCCGTTTTGTCAGTGGCTACAGCGGCATTTTCTTGAAGTTCTGTTACGGAGAATTCCATTTGCGTTTTATCTATTTGCTTGGGTGCCCTAAGAAAAATGGGCAGAAATTGTTTCTCCTTAGGGGCAGTTGAAAAGCTTTTTTGTTCCTCTAGACTCTTGAGCATCAGTTCGGTCAGACGCTTTCGGGGTCTTGGCAGCTTTTCCAGTTGGACAGCTATGCCTAGGGATTAATTGTTAAAAATTTCCGAAAATTTTGAAAGTATTTACTTGCCCTCAAAGTCGCCCTTGCGCCAATGGGTTAAGACATTGGGCAACTTGAGCATTTCACGCAGTTCTTTAATGGTAAAAGCTGCCTGTAGAGGTCCTCTTCTGCCCACCAGATGCACACGCTCCACTTGACTGCGGGAGAGAGCCTCCAAGGCATATTCTGTGGTGTCAGTGACCTAAGAAAAGAATCGAATTGGGTGAATTAACGAATTTAGTTTGTGGCTAAGTCTTTTTGATCCCACCTTCAGCCTGTCAATGGGACTTAAAAGCATGCGAGCCACATCTACAGCCACATTACCCTGTCCCACAATGGTCACATCGCGTCCACTTAGATCGGGTTGCAAATTCTCGGCACCCGGCAAACCATTATACCAGGCCACAAATTTTCTGGCGGATATCACATTTTCTTGCTGCTCATTAGCCACCTCCAAGTGGCGATCCTGATCGGCTCCATAGGTTAGAAGTACGGCATGATAGCGTTCCCTTAGCTCTTGCAAGGTGATGTCCTTGCCCAGACTGACATTGCCAAAGAAACGTAAACGCGGATGTTCAGCTGTTTTGGTAAATGTATTGATAACATTCTTGACCTCCGGATGATCGGGTGCAACGCCAAAACTGCAATTTGCATAATGAGAAATGTAATTAGTGTGGAATTTGGAATATAAATTAAGGCAACCTCAACTGAGTCAGAGCAGTTCTTGACAAGATGTGGGGGTTAGCGCAGTTTCTGCTGTTGCTTCTAATAGCCTGCTGTTGCCTGCCTGCATGCCTGGCCACTATCTCGCCCATGTGGAATCTTAATCAAGTGGGCGGTAAGTTCTATTGGTGACGTCATAGATAACTTTCCCTAATACATATATTGCTCAATCCGATGGCCAATGGTGAAATTCCTTTTACAGATTATTTTAATGGGATTTTTCGCTCAATTTTTGGACCCATACTTGGCTTTGGCAACTCCACTAGCTCTAGTTAGACGACTGCTTATCATCATGTCCTTATATTCCATCCTATTCCTTACCGCACTAGCCCGAAGGGCACAGGCAGCTTTTCCACAATATCCACTCGGCAATTTTCCAACTGTTTGAGAAGCAATTGAGCGGCATAGAAACCAGCTGGTCCAGCTCCTACTATGCATATCCTTTCATTTTGTAAAGCTGTAGAGCTAAAGCCACGCCCACCACGCCTACTTATAAAATGCAACAGTTTGAAACTCATAACTAAAACAGAAAGTTCGTTTGTTTACAATTGGAGGAAGTGCAGAGTTGCCCACTCGTTAGAAGTTACGATAACTTGTTAGAGTTTTCGATATGTTACGTTTGCAATTATCGATATATTGGGCGCTCTTTTCAAATATTATTTTAACAATTCAACAGTATTAAAATTTTGTATACAATTTTTCTAGAATTTTCTACAATTTGCACATGTTTTTTTTTTAAAGCGTAATTTAGTTAGACTAATCACGATGCAGGGCCAACCAACGTTTGGCATCAACAGTCGAACGACCATATGTAGTGCCCACTTTGAATATCTCTCCCGGCACATGACCACCATAGCGCGGCAGCATGCCAATAACACGTGGATATATCACGGCATTTGTATTGGCAACAGAACGTCCCACACCGGCACTCTCCAGAGGAACCCATTCGGTGCTGCGACGAAAATGCATGTCATCCTTGGGAAAACACCAACCATCGTCAGGCAAATGGAAATCAAAGCCATAGCCTAATAGGGAAATTGAATTTATTATTGGCAAAGAACAGGACAAGGCGTTGACATGGCACTTACGACTTGAGTAGGACATGGTTAACACTCGCTAGCGCTAGCTTGTTGCTTATAGTATATAGACCAGGAAGTAAAAAAACAAATAATAATAATAAGAAGGAATCTATGTATATAAACCGTCTTGCCTTGAGGTTCGACTATTAATAGCCAAATAAAAACTAAAAACCTGACGGCAAATGCTTCGATAAAACGTTCATGATTTATTTATTTGTCATGGCAACGCCTACCCGAAACGCCTCCCCGGTGCAAGGGGCTAAGCAACAAGTCCTGCTTGTGGAAGAAACACGGTCACGACATGGTTTAAATTAGTATTCCTTTATGGCCCTAATGATAATTAATGCAGATAAACATTGGGGCAGGTAAAGAGTATTTAAATATTTAAGTTTTTGTATAACGTTTACTGGTTTTTGTCATTTTTTTTTTTTTTTACAGGGAATTTGCTTTCTTTTTCATCAATCAATCATTTAATTTAATCTCTGTTTCTCTCTATCACTCTCGCTAAGGTCTAATTGGATTTCTTGGACTTCTTTTGTTGTTTAGTCTCCAGTTTCTTTTGTTTTTTCAGCTCCTTCTCGGTTAACGATTTATATAGCTTATAGCCAAAGAGAGCTGCAAGGAGAGAGAAGAAAAAAGAAAAAAAATATAAATTAGTTTTTAGTCTTGTTTATAAAGATTTTATTCCGTAAGAGACCGAAAATGGAAACCAATAGAAATATCATAGCCGAGACAATGGAACTCGAATAGACTGAAGCAATATTGGCATGCTGAGATATTTTTTGTTCTATTCGCCCAATTGTGGCCTGTAGCGAATCTTTCATTTCGGCTATAAACTGCGAACGATCCATATCGGTTAGGGCATCCAATTTGGTTTGCATTTCGCCTATGCGTTCAGTTAGATCCTTGGCAAATTGACTATGTGCACCCGTTTTGGCCACAATGGCCTTAATCGAGTTCCGGAGCTGATCCAATATGTGATCATCATCGTGGCCAACCAGATTTGAAGTCATTTCCGCATGGGTCTTTAACCTAAACTGAGCAACGATTTCACACAAATTCTCTCTTCCTCCTCCTCCTTCTTCGTCTAAGCGTTATCTTATCATAAATCGAAACACCTATAAAACCAAAAAGCCGAAACGACATACTATCCAATGCTCATGTGTCTATGTGTGTGTGTGAATGAGTGAGAGAGTGAGAGAGAGGGGGGGTAGGGTAAGGTCTTTCGTTTGAGTGTTATAACCAATATTGACAACTTTTTGGTGACGAAAAAGCAATAGCAAGGGCAAGGGCGTAGCCAGGATCTTCAGGGGATATTCAAGAGAACATCTGCCTCCATCTCCCCACGTAACGCCCATGAACGAAGGTAAATTAAAATCAATCAAGAATTGGGCAACAATTTGTCCAAATTTTCCAAAATGTTTGTCAAATCAATTAAATCGTTTATGGTAATAAAAATTGTTATAATTGCTAAACGATTATTATCAAGGTAAACATAAAGTTTGTGGCAGTTTAGTAATACAGTCAAACTTCTCTACAGGGAACATCTATAAAAATGAAATAAAGAAATAAAGTTTTATTTATTTTCAAGATTTCCAACACAAAGTTGAAAGTTTAACTGCATTTCTCTAATTTAGTTTTTAAGGAATGTCGTTTTAGAGAAAGTAGAAAAATATATTTAATTTTCTTTCTTAGACGCCCTATTGGTTTTATATATTCTTAGTTAATCAATTGGAATCATAAAAACTGTCTTTTATCACTGATAAGTTTAGTATTTGATCGGCAAAAATACGATGAAGATGAGTTCAGAAAAGGGAACATTTTTTTTTAAAAAAGTGAGACGATTCAATTCCGTTTCACCGATTCGGAATCTGAACATTGTGGAGTCTTTCTAAACTGGTTCTAAATTATACATAACATTCAGTCTACAATGAACTTTTTGTTTAAAAAACTTTTTATAATGCTTCCTCTCAAGATCTCTGAGTTCCTATAGTCTATATTATTAGGTGTTAATTTTTGCTTTTCTATAACATTTAAAATTATAGAAAAATCAAATTGCATTTCTCTCTATAAGAAAGCTAAAAAAAAACCAATCGCCGCCGATCTATCCAATTTATTAAACGATTTAAAGATCTTATTCTTAAGTCTCGACTTGAAGATCAATCAAGCAACTGCTTACTATCATTTAAACCGCAACTTATGAGACAACATTGAAAAAAAAATTACATCCTATATAGAAGGTTACACAATGTTTCAAAATGTTTTTACAAGAAACGCTAAAAAATGAATGGGATGGAATGGAATTAAATCGATTTCAATAAGAAGATAGAAAATGGAGCTCATAAATAAAATATCAACTGCAGTGAACGATCTTTTAGAGTCTCAAAACCAATTATGAACCATAATAAATAAGAAATTTCAACCAAGTAGAGTTTTAGGAATCCAATTTTAACTCCAATTGCCCGTCTTAGGCGTCTCTGAACCAATTTCAAACAAAAGAAAAGGCTCTCTAGGATTTTGAATTTAATGCAATTTTGGATACGCTTTTCTTCCTTTTTGTTTCCTTACCAAAGACCAGCAAGATCAGCGTCAACATCACAAAGAATACCCAATATTCGCTAGAGCTGTGACCCAAACGATGGGGCAAACCGCCGGCGCCGCCGCCGCCATTGTAAGGTCTTAAAATATCCTCCGGTGATTTGGGATTGAATATATTCTCACGCAACTCTTCGCGTTCGGCATCTGTAATGCCGTCCATGCCTTCGACTATTTTCCATATCTCCTCGGCGCTGGGCATTTTAAAGTCACCATGGCCAGGACCACCCAAGCCGGCGCCGGCAAAGCCATTGGGGCCACCAGCTTCGGCAGCAGCTGCCACATCCTGGGCAAATGCCTGCTGATTTATGGGATCTTCGGCCATTTTGTTTTAATGAAAGTTTTTCTTTCCTTTCAAATTTTTCACGATTTAATTAGGTTTTTTTTTTTGCCTTCTCGTTTTTCTGTTGTTGTCGTAGTTGTTGTTGTTGTAGCTTTTGTAGTTTTTGGCTGGCTTAACGATTTGCGTCTACACGAAAGGGCAGAAGGGAAATTACAGCATTTAAGTTACAAAATTTACATGGAAAGTGTGGGAGAAACGGCAAGAGAGAATGGAGAGAGAGAGGGAGGAGTTGTTGGGGGAAGTTCTAAAAATATATTTTTAATTTTTTTCTTCGTCTTCATTCGAACACCAAAAAAAAAAAGCAACAAACGAAGAAAGAAAACGAAAAACGTGTAAACAAAAATCAACAACGTGGCATAAACATTAACTTTAAAAACAACAACAATAAGAAAATTAATACTACTAGATTTAATTTTAAGCTCTCATTTGCCAACTAAACTTAAGGATTTAGTTTTTTTTTTAATTTCTTAGTTTAGTTTCTAATTTTTTATAAATTTAAATTTTCATTTAATTTGATTGAATTTCTCACTTCAAACGCCGATCAATCGAATTCAATTCGTACCGTTCGCTACCGTTTGTTCTTGCCAACTAAACAAAAAAAAAAACTGTATGCCATGTCTAAAGAATTAATTTAAAAAAGTTATAAAATACAACAGAATCTTACCTATCTATATATATACTTATATATATATACATATAATCGTAATCAGTTGCTTATATTTCATTCTTATTGAGTATGGAGATATGATGAACAAGTGCTGAGCTTTTTATTTTTACTTCGATTTTGTGTCAGCATAATGCAGGAGGGGATCCAAAAGTACGGGAGAAAATGAAATTCTTAATCATGCTTTAATGCTATATCCATCCATTATAATAACTGAAAATATATGGGTATCATGCAAATGCAATGCCTTTGGCAATGCTTCTTTTTAGGATCCTGTAAATCGTGTTTTCAGATTGTTAGGAAACATGCCAATGCAATATTTTGGCTAATGGCCTATCAGAATCCTACTTTATGTCAGTTTTATCGGGTTTTAGACCATTTTTGGCGATAGTTCAACATTGATTTCAAGTGAAACTAGTGGAAATCTATTCTAGGTGCGTTTTTTGGGGTTTCCGGTCTACTGGAAGACCATTTCTGGAGATGGATAAACGTAGATTCCAAGTGAAACTAGTGTCAACCTAATCTAGGTGCGTTTTTTGTGGTTTTTTGGTCAGCTGGAAGACCATTTCTGGCGATGGTTAAACGTAGATTCCACGTAAAACTAGTGGAAACCTAATTAAGATGCGTTTTTCCGGGTTATTGGTCTACTGGAATTTCTTTGGTTCCCTGATTATATGATTCTTGAAGATTTCATATGTTTAAATTCAGTTTATCTTATTAAACTCAGACAGTATAGCTCTACTATTTGTATAAATCGAATTTAAATGTTTAAAAATATCCAATTTCATCTTTAGGTAACTTGAAAAACCTATAACCAACCTTTTCCCAGATAGTCCCAGAATTTGCCTGTTTACTTTGCCTTTTTAAAAATGTTCATGGAGCAGATACTTTAGAAAAGAGGTTTCTCATTGAATCATATACTTCACGATATCATAGAATTATACTCTTCATATGGCTTTAGTAGGCTATTTCCCTCTTTTCAACACTTTTCACTGTCCAGTATTGCACAATTTTCTTTAAAAACAATTCGCAGCACGCTCCTTACCCTTGAAGCGGTCCTGTCATATTGGTAAGGTGAACGATAAGGGGCAAGATACATACAAATACAAAATTTACACACACACATGCACATGGAGGAGAGGAGTCAAGCGGATGCAGTGGCATAACTTTTAGTTCCACGTGTACCCAATGACCAAACAGTTTCTTTTCACTTCTTATCGCAACATTTTTGGTCTTATCAGTTTTATTTTTCCATTTTATTTTTGGGTTCTGCCAATAACACAAAATTGAACCAAAAAAAAAAGGAAAAAAGAAACTGTCTACGTAGGCAAGAATAAGTTCAAATGCAAGACAAAATGAGATTAGATAAATAGAGAATAATCGCAAATGGTCAATGGTAAATAAAATAAAGTTAACAATAGGTAGGAAAGTGGGGGGGCTGTAGCTCACACTTTGCTGGGTGAAAGTTCTTGTTGTTGACCCACTTTTTGGCCAGCACTGTAGGCAGTTGTCGGCGGCAGCAGCGATGGAGGGGGATGGGTGAGGAGAAATTTGACTTTAGCTAATAACTTACCTGCGAGTCCAAAAACAACAATTGCCGGCAAATAGAAGGCCAGATTCGGTATGGATTGCTGGTAAGGTGAACCGGCGTCTGTTAGGTCAACCATTTTACAATAAAAATACTATTAAGTTTTTGTGCGATCTGCGTCGATGAGATGTAAAAACAAATTAAAACTTTTTTCTTCTTAATTTTTCACACTCATCTTATTCACAGAAGTGAAGCGAATTCAAGTTTCACACATTTTGAAGCAGAGCACACTGGTCCTAAGAGCGGATTTTTTGTGCCTAAAAAATGTCCAAAAACACTGTACAATTTTTTATTTGCACATATGTTTACAAATGGTTCGAGTAATGATGATTAAGAGTGGCAATATTGATGTCAATAGTTTTACTCTTTAAATTTCTTTGAGACCAGTGTGCAGCAGGGCGAATTAACAAACTGTGACTGGTGTTTCGCTCATATTTAGATTCTGGCGTTATCGTTATCGATTTGTCAACAGCTGTTCTCCCGATTGGCGTGCATAAGATTTGCTGAGAAAATTAAATTTTACTAAGTAAATTCGCCAAAAAACTAACGAAAATGAAGGTTATATACAACACTCTGTTCAAGCGTACCTCCACCTACGCTGTGGCCATTATTGCTTCGACCTTCTTCTTCGAGCGGGCCGTTGATGTCAGCGCCAATGCCATTTGGGAGTCTGTCAACAAAGGCGTAAGTATTCCTCCTCTCGCCTGGATTATGTAACAAATAGAAAATAACTAATAAATCCTTTAAATTTCTTGCAGAAATTGTGGAAGGACATCAAGGGCAAATACGAATAGGCGCTATAAATATGATTCGTTTTAATTTTAGTTAAAAATTAAACAATAACAAAAAACGAAGCAAATACATAAAATGTAGTTTGTTTTTATTTATTTATCCTCAAGGACTTCCCAGGGTTTTTCTTCTCTTTTTTCATCCCATGGTTGGGTATTAGGCAGGCGTGAAGGCTCTTCGAAAGAAATTCCATTCTCTTGGATGGTCTGCAGGAGCTTATCCAATTTGCTGCCTTTTACTGGAGCGTCCACCTGGCAAGTCATCTCAGTGATGCCCGCCCGTAGACACCGCTGGGCCAGAACTCGTCCCAAATTGATATAGGCAGCAGTATCATTTGTCTTATACAGTTGTTGCTTAATCGCCCATTCAGAGGTGCTGGCAGAGAGGATAACTCCATTCTCAAAATGCTTGACATCGGCGCTGACATAACGCCCGCTGTTATTAATCTCTAGGGTGTGCCAGTACGAACGTCCTGGTTTCTCCAGATGATAACCCACAGGCTTATAGGCTATGCGTAGACGCTCCAAATTTCTAGGATTTCTGTTAATCGCAAAGCTTCCGGCTTCATTGGCAGATGGCTCGGAGGTGAGAGCCTTTATTTTGTGCAACACACGGGCAGAGGTCAAAGGGCGGGCACTTCTGGACATATTGCTGGAAATATTCAACGGATATTTACTTGTTTTTATTCATAAATTTCAAAGTTTTATTATGTGATCTCTCACGTTTATTATGATGAGCTAAGCGTTAGTGCATTTCTAGATAGAGATGAGCAATATTTAAAAAAGTCACGAGTCACGAAATTTACATATATAGGAATCGCTCGTTTGAATATTTCTATTAAATAATTCATTAATATTGACTTGGGTAATTGTTTGCTGAGAATATATATAAGACAAAAACTTCATTTGATGGTATACTTTCACCTTTAAAGTTTTTCCCTACTTGTGTCTAACACTCATTCATATTTTTACAGTCGATAGTCGCAGTTTAGCTCATCACTGACTTGCCAGTGTGGACAGCTATGGGGACATTACACTTGTTTTATTCTCTCTTGAAATTCTCTTTAAGTATTTTACTCATTTTTAGACTAACACACTTTCTCCGCTTGCCGGCCTTCTTCTCTTCTGTTTTCTTTTTGGCCAAACAGTTGTTGTTGCCACAGACATGCGCGAGTTGTCTAGACAAAAAGCAGAGGAGCCGATGGCCAGATGAAGAAAGGTGACCAAAATTATAAGCGTATCCAGAGAAAAGGTTATGTAAAAAGCAAAGACGCAGCCAAAGGATAAATAAAAGACCAGTTCTTGGACAATAACCATATCATTCAACATGCTAATGGCTGTGAGCAGAAATTCTTGTCGCCTGCGGCATGTGGGCACAGTAGGCCTAGTACAATATAAATGGGCCTACCAGGGTCAAGGTCGTCAGTTATATGTGGCAGCGAGGGTAAGTCAAATTAATTAAGTTTATAAATAAACTCATGTTTTTTCCCCTTCATAAACATCACCTGATGCCCGCGCATCGCTAAGAATTAACTATCGATAGCTACAAGACCGATGACAAACTGAGCGCGCGTATTTTAAAATTTCAATTTTAATTTTACGCTCACGAGTGAAAAATTTGAGCAAAAACTCAAGGTGATTAGAATGTGACGAAAGATCTTTTGCGGAAGCGTAGTTAATACGTTTTACTGATACTGTTAGTGATAATGACTTTGCTTGGCCAAAGCGCACAAAGAGTTGTTGTTCGTGTCGTTTCCCTCCACTTGACTCTTGGCCATAATGCTCAGAGGGGAAACACACACTCTCTCTCTCTCTCTGTAAAGCGCAGCAATGCTTTATCTCTTTGTGTATATTTCTCTCATTCTCAATATATCTCGAATGTGTGTTTTCGTGTGTGTTTTTTTTGTTTTGTGTTTTTTGGGCATATCAACAGTTTTGTGTTGTTTTTGTCAGTTACACTTGAAAGTTCTTAAACGCATGGTCGTGCCCATTTATTAAATAACGACGAAAGTTTATTAAAAGACTTGAAGGCAACTTAAATTTTCAATTACAACCTTTTTTCTATGTATATTTGTTCAATTGAATGCCAAATGAATAAACTTTGATTGTTGAACCTCTGATCCAAACCGCTTGATTTCCATTTTGCAGTGAGTACAAATGAATCTATAGTGCTTTGTCATGGTTAAATAAAGGTATATTATCTTTTGAGGTCGAAACCTAAGTTCACACTTACTAAATTATTTAAAATATGTACAAAAAAACACTCAAAATAGTACTATAAAATGCCCTATACTAAGTTATACAAATACAAAAGAAAACTTGAGTGCCCTAAAAAAAAAAACCCTGATAAGATAACTAATCTATGGTGGGAATCTAAAGAAAAGTTACTAATAGAATTTTTCACAATGTTTCCATTGTAGCATTTCCTACAAGCACCAGTTCCAGAGGCAAACCCCCAGCCAGATGAGCGCCCAGGTGGATGTCAAAGGCACCAGCAGCTGCAGCGGGAGAAAAATCAGGGCAAATCATTGAATAGCAAACAAGAGAGTCCTCAGTGTACTACAACTAACGTATCACCATCAACAACAACACTCAAGAAACATAAACAAGGCTCATCAAATATGTCGGCCATGTCTTCTGGAAACGTTGAAATTCCATATGATATCAGTTGGATCTTCAATAAACTGCGTAATCCCTCCAAATTGTGGTATTTTGCTAGCCAATTTGTCATCTCGGCTGTGGGTCTTTTTAGCAAAGTTGTTTTGGGTAAGTGCCAAAAACACAAAAAACACCTTGAACATGTTTAAGAACTGTAATTTCCTTAGTCTTGATGAACCGGACACGCGTCTACAATAAGGAACGTCTAATAAGTCTCATCTCGAAACGTCCCAAAGGTGTGCCTCTTCTAACTGTTTCCAATCATCATTCCTGCTTCGATGATCCCGGTCTGTGGGGTATCTTGCCATTCTATCATGTGTGCAATACATTTCGTATTCGTTGGTCGATGGCGGCACATGATATTTGCTTTACCAACAAATACCATTCGACCTTCTTTATGTGCGGTAAGCAACAAGAGAATTTGTCTGAATTTCTTTATGTTAATTTTGCTCCATTTCCTGCAGGCAAATGTATTCCCGTTGTGCGGGGTCTTGGTGTCTATCAGGAGGCCATCAATTTGTGTATAGAGAAATGCGCTTTGGGTCATTGGGTTCATGTCTTTCCTGAGGGCAAAGTGAATATGACCAAAGAGGAAATGCGTTTAAAATGGGGTGTGGGTCGCATTATCTATGAATCCCCCAAAATTCCAATTATTCTGCCCATGTGGCATGAAGGCATGGACGAAGTTTTGCCAAATGTTGAGCCCTACGTCCTGCAATGGCGCAAAAAAGTCACTGTCAATATAGGAAAACCCTTGGATCTAAATCATTTTATTGACGATCTTAAAACACAACAGGTCCCAGAACCAGTAGCTCGTAAATTAATCACTGATAAGATACAAGATGCCTTTCGAGTAAGTTCAATCAAATTTTTCAAACAATTCGTCTTGGAATATATCAATTTTTGTTCTTTTTTTTAGGAACTACGTCTGGAAACGGAAACACTTCATAGGGAGCGTGTCTGAGATTCTATTATATTATTTATTTATTAATTTTTATAGTATTAAGCCTAAAATGCAGTCCCAAAATCAACAAATTAATTATTCTACTTTATATATATATAATTCTTGAATATGCTTTGAACTACTTTGTGGGGACTTAAAAAGAAGACAATTCGAAATTATGTGAGAAAGTTTATCTATATATTAAGATCAAACAGTGTGTGCATTAATCAAAAAATAAACCCATTTCCGAAATTAGTTTTAAAATTTTTGAAATTTTCAACTTACTGGCAACAAAGCAAAAAAAAAAGAAACTCGCGTAGAGAGTCCGGCAACACTTTGCTATACTAGAAACAGCTGCTTGAAAGTACCGTTAACTTGAGCATACACATTTTGAAATGAAAATTGCGATTTCAAAATGAAATTAAGAAAACTAAACAGATCCTATTTAGTGCTGACCACACCCAAGCGCAAGGAACTGCTTCAAGAGGGTCCACCAACACCAACTAGGGATCAGCTACTAGGACGTGGCTCGTTTGGTTCGGTTTTTCGGGCCATCTACAGAGGTAAGTTGGCCTGTTTCTGGGATTCCTACTCATTGTGCCCTTTTTATCAAGTATAGAACACTGTGTGGCTGTGAAGATTATAAGAGCCAATGCTATGTCCACATTGCCCAATGAGTTGCATCTACTGAATTTGCGACACAGGAATATAGTGCGTCTGCTTAAAGTGGAATCTACTCAAAAAGATGGCTTGCTTATTATGGAATGCCCCAAGGGACACACTTTGCAGCATATTGTAGATAGCCTGCCATTGCCTCTAATACACATGGTCATGTAAGGAAAAAAGATATTAATGTCTTCATAGCTTTCTAATCATTTATCCTTCTAGCATCACTCTGGATGTCCTGGCCGCCTTGAGATATTGTCATAATCACAATATACTTCATTTGGATGTCAAGCCGGCTAATATATTAGTGGCCTTGGATACCAGAACCCTAATGGTTCGGCAATTTCACAATTATAAGCGGAATTATTTATGCAAACTTTGTGATTTTGGTTCCTCCATGGAAATGGGTCAAATCGGCGAAGGTAATGGCACACTTCGCTATATGTCGCCAGAGGCCTTACGTTCTAGCCCTTTAACTGCAGCTGCCGATGTCTACTCTTTGGCCATAACCATGTGGCAGCTGGAAAATCGACAAATGCCCTACCATTGGCTCACATGTAATGAGGTTATAGCCTATCAAGTGGTCAAACATGATCTGCGACCAGATTATGATTATAACAATGAGTTAACGTCCTCTTTGATGGCCTGCCTCGATTGCGCAAGCTCTATATATAATAAATTCAGACGCAATCTTAGTTTTGGCTATAATTTGGTCAACTACTTTGAAAATCCCCTAAAGTATAGTCCATCTGAAGAGCAAAAATCGTTTGGCAATCTCTATAAAAGCTGCTGGGTCAGCGATATAAAATTACGCCTGAATTCTAGTCAAATGAAAAGTCGTCTAGAAGCTATTTTAATTAAGTTAGCAAATGATCTACAAATTTAGCTCCATCTTTTATAAATTTTTTGAAGAATTTATTTTCTTCTGTATGTTTTGTAAGGTATTTCCTGTTTTTTTAAATTTTTTTAAGCTGTACCTTTTTTTTGTAAATTTTTCAAGGCCATTTTCATATATTTCAATAATTTATTTGTTTGTCATAACTTTTTTTCTTGTTAATGTTTGTTTTTTTTTTAGTTTTTGTACTTGCTACGCTAAGAAAAAATACATTTATAATGTTTTATATATATATATAAGAGCTTAAGTTTACAGTTTTTATATATATATATATAGTATAATAGTTTTTAATATATATGTAGGTGATAAGTAGTTGTTGTGTTGAGGAGACTTTAGGAGAAGTAGTAGAACTTGATTTTAGTCGAGGAGAAAAGTATGTTTAATCTATAAACTATATATACACAGAATTTTGTTTTATTGTTCGCTTGGAAACCGTTTTAAACATACTTTTTTTTAAATTGTTTTCTTTTTTTTTAACTTAACATGTTTTTGTCGGCCATATAAATTTTGTAAACTTTTCAAAATTGTATTTTTATTTCGTTTTAATACATATATTTTCACCCAACTGTTGTTTGGTAGTGTGTCTGTGTGTCTGGTTTTTCTAAAGAGAGGAGGCTCTACTAAATATGTAAGTTTGTATGATTTTTCTTTTTACCATTAAATACACTCGATTTTTGTGCGGAAGACTACAATTTTTGTTTTATATTCTATTTTACTTGATTGCTGTGTATACATTAAAGAGTGAAGGGAAATAAAGGGAACTCCATGGGAAAATTTTCAATTGCTCTTCGTTTGTTTGGGTCGGACTTGAGAAGGACTTGTATGAGAAGCCTTAAGGAACGTTTATTTAGTATAGATTTTTGACGGTTGTCCATTTGTCTAGCCTAGCTAAGGTGAAAATTACATCAGTTACCGGGAGTAGATATTTCCAGTGGCGGATTAAGTGATTTAATTGGTGTCAAAATTTATGCTCTCTTTTAGTTTTTATTATTTAATAAAAACATAAACTAGCTTTTCACCTCAACTCAGCGGGCCGCCACTAGATTATTTCCAACCTTTTTATTTTTTACTAAGTTCTAAATAAATTACAATGTATCAATTAGTTTTAATTCAAGTTCTTATTTCCCTTCACTAATGTACATATATTATTTATTTTGTTTAATTTCTCCAAAAGCATGCGCTGCAACCGAAACTCTAATAAACTGTTTAGAGTTTGGTGAGCCTTCAATCAAAAACAATGCAAAAAAATATGCCTAATTCTGGTTGGCATGGTTGGTAGGCAAAAAAAAAAACTCCTTTGAAAACTCCAACTTTAGGGTCGTTCAAGTATTATGCAACGCAATTTACTGCGTTACTTAACATTCAAAATACAATTTTTACCAAAACGTCACAACTTTTGCATTTCTTGTGTTCTTTCACCTCAAAACAGTGTTACATAACGCTTCAGTCAAACCATTCTCTTTCCTCCCCTGTATGACATTGTGTAACGGTTTCAAATTGCTTTTAAAATACTTAAACGGCCCCCCAAAAAAAAAACTCCTTTCAAAATAAATACTTTTACTCCTTCTCGTGTGGTTAAATTTTTGTTTATGTTTGTTGTTGTTGTTGTTGCTGTTTTGAATATATATCACAATTTAGTCTTTTTGAAATCTTTAAATATTTGTTATAAATTTTTATGCTTCTTTTGAGATTTTCTTCTGCTCCTGCTTCTGCTCTTTCTCTTAACTAGCATAAGAACGCCGCACAGGCACAGGCGGAGGAATTTTCGATTTACGTTGTTGTTGTTGTTGTTGCTGCTGTGGCTGCTGCTGTTGTTGTTGTTGGGATTGCTGAGGCTTTGGTGAGGAGCAGAAACTAGTGGTTGATGTTGAAGCTGTTGCCAGCGTGGTATTGATGCATGTGGGTATTCTGGTGGCAGCCAAAGCCTTGGGCAAACAACTCTTTAGAGCAGCTGCTGCTGCTGTTGTTGTTGTTGTTGTAGTTGGCTTCTTGGGTGGTTGGACCTGAACAGGTGAGGTTACCCTCTTCCAGCCATTGCTGCGACGCCATGAATTTGTGGCATTTGATGATTGACGTTGCAGCATACGCTCCTTGAGCTTGGATACAACAGCGGGAGGAGCCGGCGGACATGTGGATGACTCTTTGGCCATTTTAGCCATTAGTGAACTGCTTAAACTATCGCTACGCACTACACTGGATTCGAGTTCACGTCTCTGATTGTGTCGGAGTATGCAGCTGGGTTCTTGATCCTCGAGCACAGATTTGGATTTTACCAGCACCTGACCTGGGGGACGTCTCAGTTCTTTCTTTATGATCTGCGCAATGCATTGCTGCTCATTGAGAGGCGTTTGATTGTTGGTTATCAGTGGCACATCTTCAATTTCTATATCACTGACACGACGGCGGCATTCATCGATGACAGCGTAATCATGATCCGATTCTTCATCGTCTTGCTTTGGCGGGATTTCTTCAGTTTCGCTAGAAGAGCAACTTGTTAGCTGAGCGCGGCCAGCCTCGCTGGGCGTTGGACTGCTGCGTGCCACCGGCGCCACTTGGCTCTCGGATAAACTAGAATCTTGTTCATCCTCTCCTTCCTCCTCATCATCATCATCATCATCATCGTCGTCTTCATCTTCATCGTCTTCCTCGTCTGTTTCGCCTTCGACATAGGAGTAAAGACTGCGCGAGGAATTGGTGCGTATGTTGACCAGCTTATAGAAATCCTGGGTAAAGTCCGTACAGGCGACTTCTTCATCTTCGGAGTAGACAATCTGTAAGGAAGTTAGAAATTAGCTTGGAGAAATTCCCCCGTTTGGCGTTTACTTACCTTCTGTTGCAACAATTGGGCTATGCCATCGGTTAGGGAATCAGTCTCCACAGTGGTTGAATTAATAAAATCACTTGATGGCCATAGCCAGCGCTGTTCCCTTTCTCTCTCGCGCTCCTCATCCAAAGTCATCACAGCCAATTCCTCCTGAGACATGCTCCAATCTTCCATTTCCGTTGAGCAGGGCTCAGCCGGTAATAGCCATTGTTCCGGTTCTTCGGGTAAATCCTCCAAATGACCATTCGATGGTTGAGGTTGCCCACTGCTCATGGTGCAGTAGCCCTCATCTCGCCCCTTGACTGGACTAGCGGACAGAGCAGCATTCTGGGCCTCTAAATCACGGACACGTCCTTTCAACATGGTAACTTCCTCGCGTAGATTATCCTCAGCCACAATGGCATCCACCACCTTACGCATAACATCATCCAGACAATGTTCATATTGACGTATGCGGGTAAGTAAAGCACGATTCTCCTGTTGCATGGAGTGCAAGAGGTTCTCCTGACGAGCGAAACGAGTCTGTAATAAAAAAAAAGGAGGGGAAATTAAATGATTGATTAGACAAGACCTTTACCTGCTGCTGCTGCTGCTGCTGCTTAAATGATGAGGGTCAATTTGCCGCCACACCATCGCAGACCCAATCTCATTTATCACATTGAAAAAGTGTTATAAATGCCATAAAAAAGTGCTAAGTGAGCGCAGTTACATGTTAGTTCCCCCTTCCCTTGCCACTTCTCAGACGCAATCTCAAATCTTGAATCGATTGTTCAAGTAAACTTGTTAACCCAAAGCGAAGGTCAATGCAATTCGATTGGAGATTGAGGAATGTGAACATAACCTTCGGCATTCATTAGAGAAAAAACTTTAAGACATGACCACGGACCACTCCAGAGTTTCCATAATGTGTTAGCCCTTTAAAACCAATGACTGTACTTAAGGAAAACCTTCAATTTGTATGCTGGAAAATGTTAGCAAAGGGAAACATTGTTTCTTATTTATGACTCCCAATCCTGACCGCCCCCCCCCATCCCCCTTTCTCTGACGAAACCAACCCCCTTATCAAATGGTTGTATTATGTACATACCTGCAGTGCCTTATGATCCCGATATGTCTGCAATTGTTTGCGTTCTTTGGATTTCATAATGCGATTCATGCTGATGGAATGGAGTTTCAAGTGTTCCGATGTGTGTGTGTGTGTGTGTGTGTGTGTGTATGCAGGAGGCCATAAGGAAAACCAAAATATAAAAAGAAAAAAAGAACAATAAAAATGTCTTAATGTTAAAAACAAGTTGCAAAATATAATTATGGAAATATGTTTTCTCCAAGTGAATGAGTGTGTTTCTATGCATACTCCTCCTCCTCCTCCCTCCTCACTCCCTCTTTTTCTCTCTCTCTCTCTCTGCTTTGGAAATGGTAAAAATCTATGGCTCGAATGGCGATAATTGCGCCACAAAAAGGAGGTGAGTGAGTGCAGAAGCGAAGCAGGGTCAAATGATTGATGGTGCTTTTTTTGGTTTTTCTTTGGCTACGTTTGATACCCTTTCACTTGACTTGGTTTATTTGAGAAATTTGGCTATGTCAAAGTTGGAAAGGTATAGAATCTAGATGGGTTATAATGATCTAAAGTGAAACAAATCGTTTTATTTCTAGAAATTATTTAGGAATGTGGTTTGATGATGAGATCTCTCAGAATATAAATATTTTTCGCTTTCCAAACTTGCATTTTCCGTTTAAAGTGGAGCCCACATTTCACATTAACCTTTAATACTATCGGATGACCCTAACCACAAGCATTTCCAGAGTATAACCAAGTCCTGATGATGCCATTTGAATTTTCGTTTTTTTATTTTACCAAGTAAAATGTTTCCTCTTTGGTCTAGCAATTTGGAAAATTGCATTCAGATTTCAAAGTCTGTGCGTAATGGCGAGTCCAACGACGAGTCCACTCCAAAGAAGTTAAAGGGAAGATTTACTATTGTTGGTTGGTTGGGGCCAGGGGCATGGCCAGTCACGACTTGCGCGTAAAATTGCATAATTAGGTAGAAGAGAGGGCAAGAAGAAAATTGTTTATGTATTTCAGTTTTCCTAAGGAATTTTCTTTCAGAGTGAGGGGAGGCAGGGGGAGGAGAGCGAATCACACTATTCTCCATTAAACATAATTACATGTATTTTTTTTTCTATTTTTTTTTTTGGTATTTATTTCTCACTTACTTCTCAATTTGTTCGCGTAATTCCTTCTCAAATGTTGGTGACCCGCATTGACTCTGCAAAATGTGTAGAATGAATAGTTGAAAATAAAGGAAAATAAAATAAAAATGAAACAAAAATTGTAGGAAATATATGTACATATATCAACACAATAAAAATTAGTGCACTTAAAACGTTGATTAAGAACGACAATTTAATTGTTCAGAGATCACAATCCACCATACAGCAGCGGCATTCGTCGGTAAAAGTGACTAAAAGAAAAGGAAAACCCACAGAGAGAGAGAGAAAGAGGAAGAGACAGGGAGAGGGAGGGTGCGGAAAAGTCTGTTGCATGCAACACACAATAAATCAACCAAGGAACGTGGAGAGAGCTAAGCTTCGCGCCGTCTGGAAGTCTAATCGATAAAAAATTACAGCACGAAATTTTTTCATCTGTGTAACGTGACGCTTCGTTCGCCCCTACAATGGATGATTCCCCTATCCCCCGCCCAACACCATCTTGAAGCACTTGTTATAAATCGTTCAGTGTTCTGTGTTTAGTGCAAATATAATGAATGACAACAGCACGGAACACAGATTTGATTCAAGTGTAAATGAAACTCTGAACATGAGAACGACGCGTCGTCGGGTCGTCGAGAGCAAACAAAGTTCTGATACAAATAGTTACTGATAGATGCAAAAGATAGAGATTTGAACAAGTGTCAGAAGGCAGAAGGAAAAGCAAAAACAAAGCTAGTGATGGAGACAGAGAGATAGAGAGCCATGGAGGAGGTAACATATTTGTCTAGCATTGATTTTCTATTGACTTGGCTTTGTGGCTAAAGTCTACATTCGATATAGATATACATATGTGTATTGTTTAACAACTTAAACTAATAATATAGATATAGAAAATCAATTTCCTAGTTGAAATGCCTCAAAACTAAAGCTGATTGATTATTACTTTTTGTGGAAATCATAGAAAAGTAATGAAAATTACCAGTTCTTAGGGTTAAGTCTTTTAAAATTCTTTATATTACAACAGTTGGCAATAATTTCGTCCTAAAAAAAACCTTTCCCCATTAGTTAACAATGTTTTTATAAAAAAAATGTATGTCCCTTTTAAGTCAATTTTTTAGAACTGCTTTGAAACAAAGTTATGGAAATTCTTCCAAAGTCCCTCTCAATAGAGGAATGAAAAATGAATGAATTCAGTCAAATATGTTCAAATATAGATTCCTTTTTTTTTTTGAAAGTAGTGCGGAGTGTCTCTTTTTTGAAATTGAAATCAAACTCATCAAATCTAAGAACCATCACGGGGAACCTTGACGTCTTTCTGGTTTTAAAAACTCTAAAAAATTGGTAATCTTTAAAAGATTTATTTCCCTTCCTGCTGTTGGTGACATACTTTATGCCTGTCAGTTCTCTAGAAGATGATTTGCCACCCGCTGTGCCAATCTGCATGTTAATTAATAATAAGCATGTTCATATTTTAAAATCTCTCTCTCTTTCTCTTATTCTCTCACCCACATTGTAATCTCCAATCATCCAAGAAGCATGCAAAAACGAATTGGGTGTTCCACTTGAAAATAAACGTCCCTGTTGTTGCGATTCTAAGGGATGGATGGATGGATGAAAACTCGCAGTTGCGGGTGCAAATAATAATCCCCTGGACACGGATGGCAACATGTTGCCGAGATTTACTTTTGTTAAATATTTCTACTTGTTTTGCGCTCCTGTGGACCACCCTTAAATCACCCTAATTGTATAAGCGCGCGTTCTCCACCAACTCTGCTTCTCATTCCATGGGCTTAATTAATAAAAAAAAAATTCATGTTTGGCCTTTATAACTTCATCAATAACTGGGACTGGCTTCTGGCTTACTCCTCTCTCCGTCTCGCAGTTTTATGACCAAATATTCACAATGAATATTTATGTCTTTCGGCCCAAACAGCTGCCTACAGTCGGTGGATGCCCAAAATAGCAGACCAAATGGGGGCGGGGAGGGGTAAAGAAAAGCTCCTCTAATTTTATTAACACGTTCATCATGCTTCTTCTGCTGCTGCTTGCTATTTGCTGCCCATCATCAGGCACAAGGCGCACGCACAAGTGGCGCCTGCTGGAGTAGCAGTTGGAACAGACGGCAATCAGTCTGGCCTGGTCGGGTCGGGTCTGGGTCTGGGTCTGGGCTGAATCCTGTAGTTGCCTTCATGGCATTTCATTTCATTTCCTTTTTTTTTTTTTTTTTTTTTGGGTGGCATTTTAATATGTACGTCTTTTTTTTTTTTTTGATGCTCCCTAGCCGAGAGTAAGAGCTCGCTTCATGCGAGCGAATTAATAAAAATTATTGCATATATTTGTAATACCACCCACACCCCTGTCTACCCCCGCCGCCTCCCTCCCCCTACACTTGATGGGGGAATTTTTGGTTGCGTGCCGCTGCGTTTTATTGTTGTTTCTGCTGCTGTTGCTCCTCTTTAGATAAAGCCCCAGCGAGTGTTTCATTTCTGGGTGGTTTTTATTATCAGAAAGCAGCTCTTTTCCCACTCTCCTCCAGCAGCAAGTAGATGAAAGCATTTTCTTCTATTTTCATAGTTACATATTTATGCTGAAGCCCTTGGAAGAACAAAAGAATTGCAGCATAGAAAAAAAAAAACACGAAAAAATGCTAAAGCCAAAAGAATGCTACACCAAAAGATTCTCAAGAAGTCAAAAGAGAAATACTTCTCCTACTTTTGCATCACTTGACTCGACACAGATGTAATAAAGAAGAATTAAAGTTTTAGGTTGAGAAATTTTTGGTTTCTTTTTTGGGCATTTTCCCAAAGTAAATGCATAGGGAAATTGATTTAAAATATTTCCAGAAAACGAAGAAAAAATTCTTATTCGAATATTGTGTCCAAATTAAATCATACTTAGTTTTAAGAGAATATTTATGAGGGATGGTAAAGATTAGGGTTTTGAAATTAAGGTCAAGCAGGCTAACCTTGATAGGCAGAAGATGGTACTAACGGTCCACAAAAACCAATTTTCGAAACCTCTAAGCAAATCTTAGATGCTTTTTGTTTGTCGCATCAACGGCAAATTGTAAATTAAAAGTTGAAATATTATAATTAAGGCAAAAACAGGTGAGTTTTTTTGCGTCAAGGTTAGTTTTGGCAACAATTTAAAGTTTAAGAAAAAAACAAACTTTTTTTCCACCCGTTTCTATTCCTATTTGATACATACCTATATGGGACTTCTTGTATTTCCCCCAAATAAGTATTCGAAGAAGAAGAAAGTATACGGCTACATACAAAGACCTTTGCTAAGCTACTAAAACGACTATTTGCTACTAATGCAACAGTTCCATTAAAGCCTTCCACACATTTTCTGACCTTGGTAAATGTCAAAGCGTTGTCTAAAAGTATTCCCAAACCAAATCTGATTTCCGGCGACAGGACAATTGCTTTTTGTGCTTTCATAATCAAAAAAAAAAAAGAAAATTTGTTTCATTATATGAAATATCCTCTACTAACAACTCTTCAAAAATTTCTATTCGCTTACCATTTTCAAAGAGCCAAAAAGAAGGATGAGATGAGAAGATTATTGTTGTTCTTGTGGCTTTGGAAACTTTCTGTTTTTTTTTCTCTCTCTCTCTCTCTGTGGTCTGCGTCTGCCACAACAAACAAACAAACTTTGACAATGACACCAACACACACAAACGCACACGCACACACATATAGGAGATAGAGGTCCTGGGGGTCCCCAAAAGATAGATATTTTTTAGCGTAACTCAAATTAGTAGGAAAAAATTGAAGGAAAAAATGGAAGCAGACAACGACGACAGAAAAAAATTTTGTGGTGTAGTGAAGGACAGCTGGTGGGACACTAAGGATAAGTGAGAGAGAGAAAACAACCCTTGGGCCATGAAGCAAGGACAAAAAAGCCGGCTCGATGCGACGGCGAAAATATAAGACTGAATTCGCCGCACATGCAAAGCCTCTCGCTCTCACACTCTCTCTCTTCGCTCACTCTCTATCTCTTTCAATCAGCTGGCCTGCCTTTTTGATGTATTGGCCGCTTTTAATTCAATGAAGCGCAACAACATCAAAAAGCAGCAGAAAAAGTAGTAGAAAAAGTAATGCCAGAAGTGTGGGGGCGGACCATCGGATTGAGTTGAGTGTGAGTTTCTGTGTGTAAACAATAAAATAAACATTTCTGCAGATGTGACTAGAACCGAGCGAGGGTGGTTTGGCCCTCGAACTCTTCAAATGTCAGTCGCGAAATGTTCGTTAAATTAATTGCATTGCACTTTTTTTCGTTTCGTTTTAGACTGTCAAGACCCTTTTCCACAAAAGTCCGTATGGACATATGTACATATGTATATGTGTGCATAGTGTGGTGGTAGTTTCATATTTTCATTTTTGGGTTTGAGTTGATGATGATTCACCATCAAGAGTTATAAAAAATCAGCAGGAGGGTCATCTATGGGGTTGAAAATTAACAAACATTAACCAAGGCGACGACCTACCCTAAGCTAAAAGACCAAAAAAGGCTTGAGGCTAGTTGGAATATATATTTAGCTGATTCTTATCATTTTTCTAGCAAGCAAGCAGCAGCTTTTTACTTCACTCATTTCCGACTGAGCAGACTTGCAACGGTTTGTAACAAAAATTTATTAGCAATTCAATGTGAACGAAGACGACCAGCACCGACTCAATGTTGATGATAATGATGTTGATAGCAACAGTGTTCCTTCGGGTGCCGACATGGGAATACCTTGTATTTGAGAGGGTGGAACAGGTCACTAATTTATTTTTCACCTTGTGTGGGAAGAGTCTTCCGTTCTCATGGACAAGCTTTATATGCAGGCGTGTTTTAAGTGCCGTGTTAAATTTTTTTTTAAGCATTTCTTCTCATTTTTCTGATGTCTACTAAGCATTGCTAATTTTTTTGCACCTTTAAGGGAAGACTCTCATGTCTCATTGTCCCTCCTCTTTGACTTTTTTTATCTTAAGCAACTAAACGAAAACCGAAATCTCAGGATAGGCGCAACAAACCTCCAAGCAACGCACAAGAAAAAATAGAACCGAAGTCACTAGGAACCTGACAAAAGTCTCTAAGACACAAACGACTACAAAATTGTTAAAAATTTTAAAATTCCCACTACAATTGCTTCATTCAACAAGAGCTTAAATTTTTTAACGAGAAGAAGCTAAAGATTTCGATCACAAATCAAATTCTCTATATACATATGTACATAGATTATTGAACGTGCATACCCGTGTCCAATCTATGGGTGTAGGGTAAATCAAGTGCTCTCAGCCTCCATTTCTCTCTTCCCTCCCCAGCTCTTGTCCTTTTCAAGTGACACTTGAAGGCAACGTCCATGCAACGGCCCTGCCCTCGGTCTTGCCTTGACAGTGACAGTGGCAGCGACAGTTTGAATGCAACTCAAGCTTATTAAAGCTCAAGCAAGATAGAAAGAGAAGGGGAAGGGGAGGGTTAGATATGTAGTGGAGGGTGGGGCAGCCAACTGTCATTGGTATTAAAAATTGAGCACGTGCTGCGGCTGCTGTTGGGCGATGTTGCTGATGCTGCTACCTACTGCCGCCGCTGCTGTTACTTGGCAAAAACTTGGCCATTGTTTGGCCTTTGGCTGCATGTCAGAAGATACTCGACTGAAGATGGTGCTTGTTTTTTTTGCGCCGTGTTCGAAAGATGGGCGTGACTGGGCATGGATGTCGAGTCTAAGCAAGCGATAAACCTGGTGAAATAAAGCATGAATTAAAGCAGAGGCAGTTAAACAAATCTTTTTTCGAAATTAAACCAAAGCTACCTGAGGTAATTGCTCCATTGCGGATTTGGAAATATTCGATTGAAATTAATGCAAATATGTAGCTCCAATCCGACAAGGTGTGCACAGTGAGAGGGAAAGCACATCATCCTTTTAACAACCAGTGCATGGTTTTTATGGCGTATAATCTTATTTGAAAGCCAATTTCAATTATTTTATACCAATCGAATTTCTTTGCACTAATTTGCACTTTCAATATTCGCAAAAAACTATTAAAAGTGTACACAAAACAATTAAAAGTGGCAACAAATGGCAAAAAGCGGCAACTAAAAGAGTTGCCAGACGGCATAAGCTGAACAGCTAGATAGAATAACTTTTCGATTTGCTATCGAGATCAGATAAAAGTAATTGGAAGTGTACATAGAGGTTTAGGGTTTTCCTTAAAATGTTATATAAAATAACGCAATTAGACTGAGAAAATATAGTTTAATTGAAATCAGGATTTTTTATTCCGCCTATTTTCTTATCTTAGAGTTACCAGATCATTGGCGATAATTTAACAAAAATGTAGAATTTGGCAACACTGCCAGTTAACTTTGCCGCCCATCGCGTCCGTTTGCCGCGCTTTCGCCAAATATTTTGTTTATTTTTTTTCTTGTGTCCTAAAAGTGAAATAGTGCAAACAAATGAGATCCATAAAAAGTTCACGTAATTGCCTTTTAAATGATGCTATTGGCTATAAAATTGGTTTGCTAGTGATTTAGATTTTTGTTGCAGCAAATTTCAGTTGTATGAGGAATAAAATGCAAATGGAGAATAGCTGCGTGTATGTGTATGTATGTGTGTGATCGTTTTGTAAATTGCAAATTTTGTGTTTAAAAA
The DNA here is from genome assembly GCA_024703675.1 of Drosophila nebulosa. NCBI lineage: Eukaryota > Metazoa > Arthropoda > Insecta > Diptera > Drosophilidae > Drosophila > Drosophila nebulosa. The sequence goes on along the minus strand of CM045725.1, from coordinate 4,156,091 downwards.
TACATAATTTGCCAGCAAAAATAGTGCAAATAAATTAAGTCCATATAAAGTTGTTGTGTTTGTCTATGAAATGCTGCTATTGTCTAATAAATCGGTTTATTGGTGTTTTAGTTTTTTATCCAAGGAAATTCCAATTGAGTGAAAAAAAAAACAAAATGGAGAAGTACTCCACAATGACGCTGGGATGCTGCATTTTTCTTTAATTTTTTGTTTTGTGTGCTAAAACGGTGAAATTGTCTTAAAAATTGTTTGCTTTCGCAGAAAATTGCCAAAGAAGGAAAAGCAGAATCGTAAAATTCACCACATCAGCGGGAATGCTGTTGCATATGAAAGAGGATTTCGAAGCCCTCGTGGTGAAACGGGAATGTGTGTGTATGTGTGAGTGATCAAGCTAGAACATGTTAAATTTCGTATCAAAACTGTAAGTTTTCTTTGAAAAAGAATAACTGCGTCCCTAACAAACGGTGAGGTAAGTGTTTTTTGTTTTATATTTATTTTATAAATGATGAATCAAATTTGAACACAACACAAGTTTTTTTGTGTTTATATCTCCCCCACTTTTATGTGTTTCTATCTTGAAAATTGATTGTTTGTGTTATTAACAAAGAATACCATAGATTCGATTGGTGAGTATTACATTTTTTTTTTCAAAGAGCAATCAGAGGGCTTAAAGGTTACCCCTTCTCTTCAGCTCTTAACAATTTGTTTAAGACTGGTTTGTTTTTGTTGTTGTTTGTTGGTTGATGTTGATCTTTCTTACTGATTAAAAGCATACAAAAACAAATCGCGTTACACACAAAAATCACTTTCTATTAGAGTTGCCATATCTCTCTCACTCACTTACACGTCTTTTGTTTGCTCTTGTTACCGTTCTGATTTCATTTATAAATATTTGAACGATTTACATGACGGAGGAGGAGGGAGGTGGGAGCAAGCGGGAACTACCCACCCAACGGCCCACATGGCATAGAAAAGGATTAAGTGTCAAGCCTTTCCGTCTCAGCTGCTGTAACAAAATAGCCGAAATGAGTATGAATAACAAGAACGCCGAATAAGAGGAAGAAGAACAAACAGCTGTCAGCAAATTTGAGTAGGGTAAAGAGAGCTCAAGCTCTTAGAGAGTAACGTTAGTTCCAATATACATAGATGCAAACTTTTCACATTTTTTTCTTTCAATTAGGCTTTGTAATAACTCTCAACTATAGCAAATCAATTACAACAATTGATATAAGATCTTCTACAAATAGCAAACAGATGATGTTGATAATGATGATGATGACGATGATAAGGGGGCATAACGAATCAGTTGATGGATATTCATTGAATCGTAGCATTTATATTGTTTCACATGCCAGCCACATGGCCAGTCAGAGAGCCAGCGACCGAGACCGAGACCGAGCTGTCTGCCAAACCGTTTTTCTGCAACATTCACACTTTTTCGCCCCCCAACGCCCACTTAAACTCCCTCCTTTCCCCACCTCTCTGACTGGCAATGATAGGTACTACTTCGTACTTACTTCCATAACAATAAAGCACACAAACACACCAATATCATATGCCCCGCCCCCACTCCCCCCACACACACACAAGAGAGATACAGAGACTAAGTGAAACCAAAGGACAGTGGCAATGGGCAAAATGACGTCTCCGTCTCAGCCAGTAACATAGTTAATCGTTATTTACAGACAGATAAAGTGCAGAAATATTGCCAAAAGGAGCTGCTGCTGGTCGGAATGGAGGGGGGGGGGGGAGAGCAAAGAAGGAAACGGTAGCTCATGTATCTCTCTCATGCAACCACCAAATGTCGAACCAAAAGGCAGAAAAGCAGAAAAAATGCGCATACGCCCCAAAAAGTAATCGGATTCCCATGCATGGGAGACGGGAGAGCCTGAAGCTTTGCGCTGCTGAAGTTGCACCTTGGTTCACTGTTGGTCGTAAATAAATTAAATTTTTAAATTGGCAAAGGTTTTTTTTTTAAAGCATAACTTAACGCAGTTCAGTGGGAAAGGTCATTTCAAGTGATCGATTCGGTGCTTTAGTGTTGAAAATTATGAAATTGTGAAAAGCGGTCAATTAAAAGTAGCAGTGTTTATTAATGTTAGGAAATTGTAAAAGGAACCAATTTAAATATCCACACCCGTGTTGGAAAACGAGAAACTTATTTCTGGTTGCTATTATATGACAGATTTTTAAAGTTCTAATTGGAATTTAGTTTCTAACTCTAAAGCCAGTTTTCAGATCTAAAAATTAACATATTTTTTAAGTGTATTCTGACAGTATATGGTTCCACTGTGCAAAAAATGCGATGCTGATGCTGGGCAGGCGCTGCTGTAGTGATAACGAGTCAGGGGAGACGCTGTGGGGACAGTTAGGTGGGGGAGGAGGCAAGTGCCTTGGCCATACTCGTAAATTTTGGTCTCGGTCTCACCCTCACCAAAAAAAAAGAAACAGAAAAAGAAGGAGAAGAGAATAGGAAAAAATCAGGCCAAAAAGAAAAGGAACTTTTGTGTCGCTACTGCTTCCTGTGCGGCCGCCAGCAATTTCGTTTTTGAATGCGGGAGTCGGTGAGGGGGAGACATAGTTGGGTGTAGCTTAGGCCACCCGCTGCTGCTTATTCTTTTCACACCATAAACTCGGATGGCGGCGGCGCCTATTTAACTCGTTTTTGCTCCCTGTTTATCAAATTCAATTACCTAAAGCCGGAAATGCGTATCGTCGTTGAACGCCGTCGCCGGGAGTAGGCAGGCTATCCTAGCCAGTAAAGTTCCGGCCATTAAATTTTTTGGGGTAGAAACAAATGTAGATGGAATGGAGCCAGATAGAGTCGGGCAATTTTGATTTTCTGATTCTCAAGAATGAACCTTTAAAAGCTGAGAAAATTCTTGTCGTTCATTTTTTGTTGTATTTTTTTATGTGTGTAATTTAAGCTTGTAACTTTTAATTACTGACCAAGGGCGACCTTTTGGCTTAGAATAAAATAAAAGCCACAAAAACCACACAGGCCTGACAAAAACACAGTGCGATTAATAGTCGTTGGCCCCCGCCTTACCCGCTCTACCCATATGATACGGTATGTAAGTTGACCACACAGGAAATTAAAATGCTGGGGCAAGGAGGACAGATGGTGATAAAGTTGAAGTTGCTAGCTAGATGGAAGATGGGAAATGGAAATGGAGTTTGGAGCCAACAATGTCAATATCCGGCCACATATGTACATACATACTCCAACTTCAACTCGATTGCTAACTCATACTCACATTATGGAATTGCTTCTGCAAACGCTTTAGAGCCCCTTCGACTTCTATTAGCCGCTTCTCCAATAACACATCCTGCAACAACAGAAACAACAGAAAAAAGAAAAAAAAGAACAACAAAAATACAGAGAAAGAAGCAGAAAATTGAACCTTAAGGTCAAAATCAAATGATGATGACATTTTCTCTCAGCTTAGCCAAAAACTCAAGATTAAAGTAAAAGCATATAATGAGTGAGAGTGTGTTTGTGTGTGGTGTGTGTATATACTATATACATATGTTTATATGTGTGTTGTGTGACTAAGGCGTGAAACCAATGTGAACCAAGTAAAGCAATGTTTAAGCATTTGTTTGGGGTTAACTAAATCTAAAGGGCTTCAAGCTACGCTTTAAAAGGGTAACTTAAAGTCTACGTGATGCCTAAAATTTGTTCAGGTGATGGATTTCGCACATCTTGATGAAGTATCGTCGAAAGTTGAACATTTTAGTCATTTCAAAAGTTTTTTTTAACATTATAAACGCAACTTACTGCAAGTGGCCGTAAAAAAAGGTTTTTATCTACGTCAATGATAAGAGTTTTTACATTATTATAAAAAGTATCGTCGAAAAATTGTAAGTTTTAGGCGTTTTCTATTGTTAGAAAGCCATTTCATTATGGCCGTCAAAAGATTTTTTTTCTTGACTAAGACGCGTTTTTAAGGTGTATCAACGAAAATTTCACACGGAAATGCCTCCTTTTTGCAAATGGTTGTCGAAGAAAGGCGATTTTCTTAACAAACTTTTAGTAAAAATAAGGAAGGCTATTTAGACTTACGGTCTATTTTACAGAGCTTACAATGTTGCATTTCTACTTGAAGTATGGTGAAGAATTTAGTACTTTGGTCGCTTTTGAAATGTTGAAAGCGTTAATAGCTATTACCATAAATGAATGTCGTTAAAAGGGTTTTACTTGACGAAGATAATGGATTTTTAAAATTTTGACAAAAATTGAAAATTTGTCTCGTTTTCTAATGTCAAATTGTTATGTTACTGTAAATAACTCTCCAAATGGCAATGTACAATTTGAAAAATTCACTTAACTAACTCATATGTGAAGTTATGAAGATGTCATTTTTAAATGTTAATGAAATAACGTGGAAAATTAATTTTCTTAGCGAAGTCATGTTACTGTACATGATTGTCGAAAAATGCGTTTCTTGTCGACAAACATTTTGTAAATATTAGTTATTAACAATTATCGATGTCGTTTTTATGCTTTTGTTCAACAGTTCGCAACACTTCGCCCTGCCAGGGTGTGCCGGACTTGCAAAATCTCATTATAACTTCGAATGAGGTAGTGCCCAGACCTGAGTACTTGTTAAACTTTGCTTTGACGAGATGTAGTCGACCGTATTAGGACCTATAATGACCCTCAAGTATCAACATTAAAATCGTAATGAGTTCAAGAATTCTTACTGTTTACCATAAGCTGTCTAACCCCCTCCAAGTAAACAGAAAGCAAATTTAATTTAATTTACAAGCCTGTCATGGGTGTAAAAAAACAAATCATTGAACTCTTTCTTTTTTTTTTTTGTTGTAGATTCTACAATAATAAGCCAAAGTACTTAAGCCGCACGCGATTCCAGTTCATTGTGCAGGTGTGCATGGCCAACAACAAAAAAAACAAAAAAAAAAACAACCAACTGTGGCACGAACGAGCTCCAGAGCACAGGCCACTGTCGCCGCCGCCTTTCAATGAAAAGCAAAAGCAACCAAAAAGGTCGACATGATGGGACAAGACAACACAAAAACAACAACAAAAAATGTGACGCCGTTGGTTGCTTTTTTTTCTTTTTGTTTTTTGCTTTTAGATCGTAAAATATTTTGTTGTTAAACATTAAAAATTAGTTGTGGAAGTTGTAAAAAAAAAGCAACAACAATTTTTTGAAAATTGTATAAATATTTTTAATAGCTTTTGGGAACGAACCAAAAAAAAAAAAACGGAAAAACAAATTTGTTTGTTCGTATTTTTATGGATAACAGACAGAAACAGAAAATTGAAATTTTTTTGTTGCTGTTTTGTGTTGCGCATGTGCAACAGCTGAGTGAGGTGGAAATCTGTGCTGAACGAAATGCAGTGACGGGCTAATTTTGACTGTGCCGAAGTTTGTATGCCCTTGCAATTCGTAGACATTTTCGATTTCTTCGAATTTAATTAATTTAATTAATAAAAAAATATTGAACTAAGCGAAAGCCTACGTTGAATGTTTGAGAATCGCAGAGAAGAGCACAACTGGACATATCTGTGTTAACTCAAAGTAAGCTAAGTTAACGCAAAATAAGTAAATTGTCATTCAAGCTCAACTAATTGTTTACTCAAAGTGAGCTAAACTAACGCAAAATGAGCAACTGTCTACTCAAATTGAGCCAAGTTGGCTCAAAACGATCCTCGATTCTCATAGTGATTCTCACACTACTCAATTTGATTCTACTTTATGTGCTCCCACACTTCTGACCAAAATGGATATAACCCTTTTTTTTTAAGGGTATAAAAAAAAAATTGCACAACGTTCAATGAACTTGTTGAAGGAAGTTTTTACTGCAAGAGAGAGAGAGAGGGAGAGAGATACAGAGAGACATTGGCATCCACGCGCAATTGTACGTGGAGAACGTGACTGGGTTCTGATGGCAGCTGAGAGATGGAGCTAGAGCTATAGACCTAGCTGGAGCTGGAGCTGAAGATGGGGCAAGATGCACTTCTGCCCATAATCGAGATGCCATTTGGCAAATTTGTAAACTGACTGTGTTGGGCCGACGACCGCCAGCTGTGAGTGGGTGTCTATGTGTCGCAGTGACTATATTTCATTGTGTTGGTAATCGATATTTGCCATCCTTTTTGTGTGTGTGTGTGTGTTGGGGGCTACTGCTTCTTCAATTAGCTACAAAAGTCGGCCCTGGTCATGGTTGGCCTTATATGTCGTCAGCGTCGTTTCTAGGAACACATTCAACACCAAACATCACATCCAACTTACTACCATTTACATAGAAGATTTTCCACGCCGGCTGAGAGGATGGGATTCATTTGCAGTTGCTTATGGTGGAACGCAACGAACGATGGTTGTAACTCTACCATAAATCAAGTGCTCAAAAGGCGCGCAGGCGCACCATACTTAGTGCTATTAAAACGTCACGGAAGTTTAGAACGTGATCAGTGAACGGCAACCAACAGCAACCAACAGCAGCAGCCAACAAACAGCAAACAGCATTTTTCCAGTCATCCGTAAGAATGAACAATTTTGGTTCTGGTGTATGAGAAAACGTTGCCTGGCAGAACATGGTAATTGCCCCATATTTAAAGCTTTTAAGAACATAGTATTTCAAGCAAAACTAACTTGTACCCTTTCAGTGTTAATTATAACTGTACTCTTTGACGTCCAAAATGATGCTCAGTGTTTTGTCATCAGTTGATTATACTTATATGGGGAAGCCAATATATGAGTACATTAGCTGGTTCAAGCAAGAGTGGGCAGGAAAATTTAACGAACACAATGCTAGGGAGAGAACTAAAAAAATAGTGTTTGGCGCTAGAACGTAACAATCGGTGGGATGCATAAAAGATCTTCGTGGTTTTTGCGGCTTTTTATCGTTACGCTTCACAATTTTTAATAATTTAGCAAGTGAGACCAAAAATTATTAGCAAAAAGTAACAATTTTTTGAGTGGGTGATACACAGTTTGAGATTTTCCAGTGGTTTACAAGCAAGCCAGCTAGAAAAACCAAAAAATGGCGATTACAAGATGTGGCTATTTTAGTAAGGAACGCGCCAATAGGAATGCTCAAACTTTTCTTCACATTTTTTCGACGAGAGATGTTTAGAATTGAGATCTCCAAGCGGTTATTGACATTTTAGAGGCTTTTGCAGTGGAGAACGCACTGTTTTAAGGAGTCTCAAGCTCAAAATTTACTTTTTCCACCTTGTGCTCAGCTCTTTACCACTAATTTTTGAGTTCGAAATCGAATCTTCCCCTTAAAATTCTTCATTCCTAAATGTTTACAAACATTTGTTCTTGAGATTGACGTGCTTTACCTTCTGTTCATTCCTCTGCTTACAAATTCTCGAATTTAAGATCAATCTCCCAATTTTTTGGAATGGATGGACACCCTTTGCCTCAAGCTTTAACATGTTTGTCCCTTCTCTCTCGCTCTTCTGAGCTCAAGATCGATGCATTTCTCTTTTTCTCGTCTCTTCCGTTCAGCATCTAGCAAATTTTTCCACCCGTTGAGTATTGTCCTTTGTCCCTTCATTTACCAACTTGTACTCCTATGACCTCTGCCAGTGCTTTGAGCTCTCCTCACAACCTTTAAGTTTAGGTGTTTGAAATGGCTTTAAATTTGATTGTTTCCCTAAGAATATATGCATTTGGCCAAAAAGAACACCTCAATCATTTAACAATACGGTTGAAATCAGCCTGTCTAGTGTTTGCTTGGGTTGTGGAATCGGTTTTTTTTTTTTACTGCGATTTTTGTGCCGTTGTTTTCGTGCATGTCAAGAGGGCATTTCTTTTCATCGTCATTGTGGTAGAAGAAGAAGAAAAAAAGAAGAGGAAATATGTATAGTAAGGCAGGGGAGGAGAGGGAAAACTTCATCAATCTCTGTAATGCCGCCGCCGCCGCCGCTGCCAGTTGTTGTGGATGTGTCTTAAATAGGACGTTAACGAGTTCAAGTGGCTAGCAAAACTATGAGGAGCAAGAAGAGGAGGTGGAAGTTGGAGGTTAGGTCAAAAGGTGAGTCTTTGCATGCGGAGAAATTGAGTGTGAGAGAGAGAGAGCTTTTTGGGGGGAAATTGGGTTAACAAAAAACCATATGGTATACCAAGTTGTTGTAGTTATTGTTGTTGTTAGTTTTGCATTTGCTCTAGGGTTACGTGAAAATGAAACGATACGATTTCCAGCGTCTTTTTTTTCTACCAATAAAATGAATGGAATGGAACCTACACCAAACTAACTAACTAGCACCTTTCTCTACTATTTTGACATACCTTATCACTGCCGCCACTTCCTCCTCCCCCTAGACTGAGGCTATGTTCCAAAGTTCCAGTCAATTGCAGTTGTTGTTGTTGTTGTTGTTGTTGCTGTTGTTGTTCTTGTTGCACCAATTGTATTTTTCCTTGAGAGATTTGTATATAATTCGCTGGCGGCATTATATCATGCACATCGTCCTTGTCATCATCATCGCAATCCTTTTCGTTTTGCCTAAAAATAAAGTGAGAGAAAAAGAGTTTAAACTTTAGCCTTGGTTTTCAGTGGTAGCCACTCAGTCTGCAACGAAAAGTTGTCCAACCAGCTTAACTTGGCCGACTAACAACAATGTGGTTAATGCCGATCCGCTCCGCTCCGCTCCTACATACATATATTTAACCAAATATTTATTACCCAATGGGAAGGTGTCAAAATTTATTGTCAAGCAATCAGAGCGAGCGTTTCGGTGTTGCAACAAACGATAGCACCTTGCCGATAGCCAGCCAGTCAGCCAGTTAGCCCATAATGTTTATGCCTTTTCCCTCTGGAGTTCAAAAGAAAATGTGCCTCGTTATTTGCCCAAATTGAATTTGCAACTTAAGTGCAAATAATTCGATAAAATTGCCACTTGCAGGCATTTCTTGAGTGGGCAACAAAAAAACGCAAAAAAACGTTAGCTGCTACATAGAGAAACGATGCACAGTGGGCTCAGTGTACGTTAAAATTATAAATAAAATTTAGATTCCAGAAGTAAGCACCAATTAACCAAAAACTGTCACTAAATAATAGGATGAGGATATGAAGTGCAATGTCTGGAATTTTCCATTATTTTTCTATAAACACTTCATCTTCTTTCCGCCATTTCCACTATAATTTTGATATATGTATATAACACTAAACATGTTTTTTTTTCGAATTTCAAAACATTATCTGAATTTAAAAGTTATAGATGAATAATTTTTTGAGAGCCATTTATTTTTATAATGTCATCTTAATAATATGGTAAAAGTAATTTCTCCTTTAATTTTGATTTGTAGAATTTTTTTCTTATTGTTAAGATGCTTTGAGTTCAAAAGTATTTTTTGAGGGCCATTTATTTGTATGGCGTCATCGTTTTAAGATGGTGAACGAAATTCGCCTACTTTTTTCAGAATTTCTTACAACAAACATTTCTATTCTATTCATTGACCAACTGTGCAACGTTTTTTGTTTTTGTTGTTGTTGTCGCCGTGTTGCACTTTGCTACAATAACTCTTTGTGGCCAGTTGGTTGGCTAACCAGTTTCCTATTTCTTACTTCGACTCTAACTGGAGTCAAATAAATGGACTTACAAGCTAATCGCAGCAAATGTTTCGTTTCGTTTCATGACGTTGACATCACACACACACACACACACACACACACACCAAACCCAACAAGTGGGCAGTGGTTTGGCAGGGACAACAACAAGCACAACCAAGTGACAGAGAGTGGAAGAACCTCTTCTACTTGGCATCTAAGTTTAGTTTTTTTTTTTTTTTTTTTTTGCTTTCTTTGATTTATAGGCATCAAATAAAGTAATCAAAATCAATTTAAATGTTATCATGAGGCTTGGCAGCTGGCAATTAAGAGACATCGACCAGCGAAATTGCATTTTATCGTTCTCCTCGTCACACAAGATGAATGATTCAGCTTCATCGTTGCCGCCGTCGCTGTCATGCAAACTTAATTAAACGCACTTGCCAAAGCAGTCAAAAGGCCAATCTAATGTCATTACACACACACACAAACACACACACACACACACACACACACAGGGCTTTAATTAACAGATTTTCCTTTCCCCCACTACACATCAGCAGATTTTCCATCGCTCGTACTTGAGGTGCAAAGTGCGCAGACATTGCACTTTGTGTGATATCTAATTTAGCACGCACCATTCGAAATGGTAATGCAATGACTCACTATAACTTTAAGTTTTAAGGTGCAGCAAACACGGCACACGGAGACACGGAGACACGCGGAATACGCGGTTACTTCTGGACATTTAAATTTGCATTTCCATTACGTCCTCCTCTCACTGCTCACTGCTCACTGCTCACTGCTCAGTGCCCAATGTGAAATGTGCTTCCGTTGTTGCCACACACACAGCACAACACACAACACAATAAATACTGATAGCGCCGCGTCTGCTGTGTATGTGTGTGTGTGTGTGTTTGTGTGTAATGTTCGTCAATTTCGTATTCCCACCCGCGCGCTTTCGGTCATTCGTTTACTGATTATGCCAAGACCATAAATTTCCGCTGCATCCCCATCCCCCGGTAGTCCCATCACCATGCCGGCTGCTTATCAAAGTGACGCAAAAATAATGCGTAAAGGCAATGACGAGCCTTTGTTTTTTTAAGAGGGTATTTATAGACCTTCGATAATTGTAGGTTCTCTATGTGAAATCGAAGGGGATATAATAAGCAACCTCAGCTAACCTGGTAAATTATATCAAAACTTGCCCATCATGTTCGTTTTTCTCTTTAAACACCTTTAAAGAGTAAACCCTAAGTAGATCCAGGTAAAACGCCTAATATTCAGAATATAAACAGTTTGTATACTCTATTATCGATCAAAAAAAAGTAGTAGCTAATTTATAGAGCATAATAATTCTGAACCAGTGCCAGTAGAAGTGACATAGTCGTTTGTATCTGAATTTAGTATTTTGTGTTAAATGTAATCTAGGTTTCTTTTTGGTATCTGAGAAGTGCTGCCTCAACTATAAACTAGGCTTGTTCCTGTTTTTTATTAACTTAAAAGTTTACTTCGAATACTTAACTTTACGGGTTATAATGTTAATCGTTTTCACCCTTAAAACTTAAACTTAAATCAGGGGGTCAGGGGATAGAGCGTAGCACTTTCACGCCATCTTTTCCCAGGATCAATCCATTTTTCAATTGCTTTTAACTTGCTTCAATTAAAAAACAACATTTTGAACTTTGTAATTCGCAACTAGTTCTAGCACTAAAGAAGTGAAATGGCATTAAAATCTTTGTCTACTTAACGGAATACGCTAATAAAAGAACTTGGAAGTTCTTGAACCTGCTTAATTTTTATTTGCTCCAAATAGTTAAACTGATCAGCCTCATGTTTTATTCCAAGCATAGGGAATATGTTTTTCAGATTTTCACTGAATCAAAACTGTATTTATAATGCGAATGTATAACAAATTCCTGTGGTTAGAAGTCCAACACCCCTTTGAAAAAGTCTATGGACGCCTCTGATTTGGTAATAAAAGCAAACTGCATAATTATGGCTTTAAGCTATGTCAAGATACAAAAAACAAAAAACTTTAAAATGTTAAAAATTATTGACAATTCGAGCACAATTGGTTGGTGGTCGAATGGACCGCTGGTCGTTTCGTTCGGTCAGTGCAAATAATTTACCATAATTTTTGATCTGCCAAAATAGAGGAAAAAACAAAAACCAACATGAGAAGGTGGTCGGTCCAACAGACAACCGGGCAGGTACGCCCCCGTTTCTTTTGCTGCTGTCAGGGGCAAGAAACTAACTTGAAGTTTTGAAATCTTGTGGGTGCTTGCCCCACAGAGAGAGAGAGAGAGAGAGAGAAATATGGGCGTGGGAGCTTGATGGAAATAGAGTTGGATGATAATTTATAAGCCAGAAGAGATCTTATTAATTTGCGCTGATAAAACAATGCCTAAGCTTAGACATTTGCCTTGCTCTAGTTGTTCACTAAGTTAACGTTTTTGATATGCTTCGCTGACTTATGCTAAAACATGAAAATGGGCGTGGCATTGTTCACATTCCCTGATGTGTGTGCACAGACTTTTTGGGGTAAAGTGTTGGACAAACAAACTGAAAGAGTAAACGAGAATCTCTTGCTGTGGGTGTGATTAATGTAATGAGAAATGTGAGTAGCTCTCTCGTTGATGCTCATTTCATCACTTTTTTTCTGTTTTTTCTGCTGAGGCCCTTAGACAGACATGAGACGACTCGAGAGATGATGATATCAATGACCCAAATCTCATCGACATGCATCTTGTTCATAACTGATTTTCAGCCTACACACACTCGATGTCGTTGAAATTTGCATAATTTGACGACATGTATCTCTCCCTCTCCCTCTCTCTCTCCGTCTCTCTCTCTCCGTCTCTCTCTCTTCCTCTCGCAAAAAGATTTATTGAAGTTAAAGCTGTTGATAGATAGTCATCAGGTAATTGTCTGAATTGGTTGTCACCGAATATAAACAGGAAATTGCCAAAAGACAAGATCTCAGCAAAAGAAAAAAAAAAGGTCCAGCCTAAAATAAAGTTGCAACTTTGTTGCATTTAGTATCAGAAGCCTGCTTGCCTCTGCTTGCCATGTCCACCACCAACTTCAACTCTTCATTGCCACTCAAATGAGGCGCCAAAATGAAAAAAGCATATCGGATCGGCCAGCCGCCTGGCGTGGCGCTCGCTTGCGACCAATGAGTAAATATTTATGCAAATATAAACAACTATAAGACGGCACAACAAAAACCTTCTTGTATTTATTTACATACAAACAGTGCAGGTCATTCAAATAGGCTTGCTTGCTTCAAGTCTTTGATCAAAGCTTCTATACTATACATACATATTCATGTTGATGGATTGTTGGAACTAAAATGAAATGAAAAAACTATTGTGTATAGTTACAGTGCAGGTCATTAGAATAGGCCTAGCTTGTTGTAATGGTTGGATCTTCGCCATTTATTATATATTTTCATGTTCATAGTTTGTTTCTACTATAAGATGGTACAGCATACATACAGTGCAGGCCATTTAAATAATTTTTCTAGCTTGAAATCATGGATCTTAGCTTCTGTAGCATATATTTTCATGGTACTAGGTTGTTTTAACTCTAAGGAGGCTTCAATAACCGTTTTGTATATTTGAATACAGACAGTGCAGGTCATTTGTATAGGTTTGCTTGCATAAAATTTTCGATTTAAGTTGGTTTGACAAATATTTCAATGTTCATAGCTTGTTTCAACTATAACAAATATATTTTTATTAAAATCGGCTATTTAGTTAAAAGTTGAAAGCTTTTCTTAAGTAGCAACCCAAAGGTTAACCTATACAGTTGCCTAGCGGTGTTAATGCATTTGCACATAAACATTTGAGCATATTGCAGGGTAAGCAGGCAACGAGTCACAAAACGGAAGTCAAGTGGAGACAAAATGTCAAATGATTAAGCCCAATTTGCATGTTATGGAAAGGAAACCTGTCAAAAGGTGCAGCCGCCACCAACCGCCCGCCTGATAGTTTAGAAAGTTGTAAGTTGGCCTTAAGGCGGCACTAGAAAACCTTCAAGGACAAAGTTGAATGTTAATTAGACGAAAATATGCCCCACACACACATACACACCTTAATGACCCATTAACACACTGGGGCTATATAGAATAGGACATATCCGTTTGCTGTTAGATAAGGCAACGGCGATGGAGCGCAACGCACTTGTGACCCGGCCATAAACATTTTGTAGATATAAATTCTATTTATCAACGAAACACACACACACACACACACACGAACACACACACAAAGTTGACGCAGAGCGGCTGTAAAATGGCCCGCACCCCAAAAAAAATAAAGGAAAACAAAAGGGAAACAAAAATGTGGGAGCCGTTGGGGACTCCACCCCAATAAACAGAGAGAGAGAAAGAGAGAGAGAGAGGAAGAGGGAGAGGGAGAAAACTGTGTTTGCGTTTAAAGCAAACGTTAAGGGCAACAAAAACTTTTAATTAGAAAGCAAGTGCGATGAGGAGAGAAGTAAGAAGCATGTTTTTGCATGTTGGGCTTCAATAACTGAATGGAAAAAAAAAAATATTTAAATTTCTACAGATCGTCTGCAAGAAACCACTGTATGTGTGTAAGAGTGTGTGTGTGTGCGAGTTGATAAATCGCTGGGCCGTCATCTCGGGCTGACATGCCAATGCATATTTATATGTCAACTGCTCATTAAAAAGGTATTCATCATTATCATCTTTCTTTTTTATTTCTCTCTCGTTCACAGAGCTCCAATTGTCACACCCAAAGCCAAAGCCAAGCCAATGTGAATTGGAATTGGAATTGAAGTGAAGTGAAGCTGCTGCACCACAGAGATTGAGTGTGTGTGTGAGCATGTGTGTGTTGTATCTCTTGCATCTCTCTTGCATTGTGTGGTGGCCGCATGTTTGCTGTCAAAATTGCTTGATTGAGAGAGGGTGGGATGGAGGAAGATGGCGAGACAGAAAAGAGTGAGGTAGGCAGCCGACAGAGATATGTACATACAGGAGAGAGGGAGGTAGACAGAGCGACAGGAGATACAGTTGATCGACTCTTTTGATACTTCATTGCTTGGCTGAATCTGATGCGGAACGCTTCGAACTTCGAGTGGAAAACAATCAGCAATTTTAGCGGTGCTTTAATTATTGTTTGCGCAGCGTGCGAACTGTAAATGAGGGCATTTAGCTTAACAGTTATTCTATCTTGTTCGTATGGGAAAACAATTGGAAGGGAACACCCTTTTTAGTTAATGCCTTAAAACTTTTAAGCTTTCAAGAGTGATACATTGAAATTCTGTGCCCTTTCCTATATAATATAAAAAATTGTTTGGGAATATTTAATACGTATTTACTTTATCATATGTAAATACAGTAAATTTCATTTTATGAGCAAAAGAATTTATTAATTAGTAATGTAATTAGAAATTTTGATCTATAACTTGTCCAAAAATTTTGATAATTCTTATTTTTTCAGTATATATTAAACAATGTGGTTTCTTTGGAATGAGCCGATTAAAAAATATCGATTATTTTCAATATATCGTTTTTATCTAGTCTGTAAAAAGTGTTATATCAATTATTTGCAAAATTTTAACTAGCGATATATTGATTTAACATCCAGGATAGCTTAATCAGAAATATCCTTACAGATCGAGGACTCCGGTTTTAAAAGCAACCGTACAAATTTCGAATCTTATCGATATGTGAAACGCATATATCGATTAGCAGACCTTTTCCGTTTCAAATATTTTCTTAAAAATGCCACAAAAGCTATGAAAATATTTCTTTTTTGGGTTAATCATTCTCTTACAATGTTTCCGTTCATGTTCTCATAAAATTTAGAATTTGTTTTTTTTTGTCGTTTCAGAGAGTATCTCAAATTCGTTTGTCAATAACAATTATTGTAGAATGCGAAAAGCTTTCATTTCTTGTTTTCGTTTCGGGTTTTCTCTTGTTTTTCTTCTCATTGTTCAATAATAATTTTTCTTTTTTTTTTTTGTAGTTCCCCCACACACACACACACATTTTGAAGCGTTATGCGATATGTGCGCCACTTTGGCTTATGGATGGATGGGAATTGACACTTCAAGAAGTGCGTGGTGGAGTGCAAGTAGAAAAGGGAGACGAGACACACACAAAGATACGTATTATGTATGGAAGAAGATGGAATGAGGGAGAGATTTGAATCTGAATAGTGACTGAGTAGACGCACTTGAAATGCATCAAATGCCATTTTTGTCTTTTGTGTCGTTATCTAGGAGGAGGAGGTGGAGAAGGCGGAGGAGTGCATCTAATGGGTGGCAGTAGAAGAACTCCATTTATGACAAAAGCAATCAAAAGTTTCTCATCAGGGTGGGTTAGCAGCGCTGCCAATCAAATACACTCAAACAAACAAAACTTTTCTTCATCTATCATACAGAGAGGAACTGTAGTAAGCATTTCCGCCATAGGGTTTCTCCATTTACTCTCTCTCTCTCTCTCTCTCTCTCTTTCTGTCTCTCTTTGCGTGTAATCTAAGCTGAAAATTGGCGCAAGGCCTAAGCGTAGACATCTAACTGTTTCTGTTAGTTGCATCACATTTCCTTTATAACCCACAAAAATACAAAAAAAATAGCATAAAACGCACACACACACAAAACGCACACAGAACGCAAAACAAAACGTTGTAAGTGGCACATGTAAAAGATACATTTGATAAGTTCCACTTCCCCACATACTGCGAGAATGTGAGAACAATGGGTAAGAGAAGAGAGCTCCAAGGCACGACACACATCGCACATACACACAAGTACGTGCATGTATCTTCATGCATTCATGTAGCTAGCTATCGCCTCGAGGTACCAAATATGTTTTTCAGTGCTGTTCTCATAGCCCTAATATGGCTAGAAAATGGAGAAAAGCGAAGAGTTGCTCTACTAACTTCTTATGCAAGCCTTCAGTTCTTTTCTGTTTGCTGTTCTGATTAAACAAAAGGGTAAAACAAGTTGGGAATTATAACCAAACAAACGAAGCGCAATAAGTTTACTCCAGGCGCTTATGTTGAAATAACTGCTTAAAACTTTAAGACAACATTAAAAAAGAATAGAATAGGCTTTACAAATTAGTTACTTATTAAAATGAACCTTTAAACCTAAGATTACATTAGCTTTTTCATATGTTTGAACATAGTTATAAGTACTATAAATGTTTGAATGCTTTCGAGATTAAGCCACAACACATCGATAACATTTAAAAAGTTGCTTGGGCGATATCAAAGCAAGCAACATTGTAAAATGTTTTTGGGACTATCGACTGCTTCGACTATCGTTAGTTTGCCACCTCTAATCTACTTGTAGCAATTTCTAGCCTTTTGCTTATCCCATTTTCCAAGGAGCATCACTGATTACATACATATATTCGAGATGAGTGAAGAATAATTGTTATTCTTGTTGCTTTTTGGCTGTTCTTTTATTGCACTTATGGGTTTCCGTATCAATCATAATTAGCCATGGCTCGTAAGTTTTTAAGATCTACCAAAAATTGTTGGTTGGCTGCGATGTTTGTTTGTTTGTTTGTATGTCTGCATGCAATTACAAATCGACCAGCAGAGCAGAGAGCACACATGGAGATGGGGAATTGGATTTTTGTTTCCACTAAAGCTCTCTATGTGCGTGAGAATTCATCATAACTAAGTGTTTTCTTATGCTAGGCATTTTCTGTTTCAGTTTCTGTTTTTGTTTTGTTGTTTTTTGGGGTCAGCCCACATAAAATGTTGGTTTAATGTGTTGTATAAAATATGATGTTATGTCTTTTTTCTTTGGTTTTCGCTTTTTTTTTTCCTATGTAATTATTATGATTTTGTTTTTGTTGCCTTGTGCTTTAGTCGCGCTTGATTGCCTTGGTTGGTACCAACTCCAACTCCAAATATCAAGAAGAATAAAAATTTGAGTGTGGGCTTCTAGGTAAAAAAAAAAGTGTGTGAGAAGGGGAGACCGGACCACCTACAATAAGTCACTCCCCCACTAGGTGTCTCTGCGACCGACTCTCATTATTTGCACAGGTGTTTTTAGCACCTGAGTGCCGTTTGGCTCTGGCCAACATCTAAGTGCTAAAAGGCATTTTTGGCTGCCTTTTATCGGCCTACCTATATTTTACCTGTAATAATTAGCACATCATGACTTGTAAACACAGAAGCAAACTTTCCCAAAAAGAAAAACGAGAAAAAGAAATGAGAGTTTTTCCCCCTCTGGCTTTTCCTCTTGCTGCTGGTGCTGCCCTCTCTCTCTTTTTCACGTTACAAAAAATCAATTTGAAGATGATTTTGTAGTTTTTTTTTTTTAGAGCCAACTTAAAAGCCTTCTTTTGGTTGTTATTTTTCTTGGAACCGTTCACTTTGCCTTTGGTCAAAGGCAATCAAACTTCTAATAATAAAGATTTTAAACTAATTGGCTCATTTACCAAAAAAAAAAAAAAAAAATCATTACCATAATGATGCGCCTCACCAGCACATCGCATCGTGATGATGATGAAGAGTAGAAATGATGATGATATATGCTGAAATCAGCAAAATTCATGGCCCCGACGACAACAAAAATTAATTACACAAAGCAAAATGAGGCAGACGGCAGAATACAGGAAGACCTAGTAAAAGAGATAGAGACGAAAGGAGAAGAGAGAGAGAGAGAGGCGAAAGAGGGCTACGAAAAAGTAGGAAATTGAAAAGCTTCTGCTAGACGAATTTTCCACCCACTTGCCAGGACCTTCTCCTCCCGCTCATTTTTATCGCCTAAAGTCATTTGGCTGGCACAAGGAAGAGAAAAAAAAAAAGACAATTCTGATAAAGCCAAAAGGACCATAAAAACTGCTGGACATTAAAAGAGGCGGAGTCCAAGAGAAGTCAATATCAGTGGGGGCTAAATAGAGTCTTTCAGCTGAACCATAAATGGATTAGGCACGCCTTAGGCCAGTTAGCCTCTAGACAGTTACCTTCTTTTGTCAAGAAATTGCAAAAGCAGTTCAAGGTTCTCTTTATTATAGTGAAATTGTTAAATTTTGACAAACTATTAATTGATTAATTTTAGAATAGAGGGTTCTATTTTAATGTGGATTTAGTAGAGGATATAACAAGTGGAATATACAATAGAAACCCTTATCCCTTCTTTTTCTTCTTCATAATAGAAGCAAAATTGCTATTCTTTGATGCTCTTAAAAGTACTAAAATCATTTCCAGGAAATATGGGGAACCAGTAGACAAAAATTGCAATCTAAATAAATGCAATTTCTCAATTGAATGGATCATTTTACTGTTTTTTGTCGTTGTAGTTGTAAATTTACAAAATAATTTATTGTTGCTTATTGTATAATTCTAAAGATCAAGTTCAAATAGTTGACATTTCCATTTATAATTATTACCCAAAACATACACCTTTAGACATATTTAAGCAATTCTCAAAACATCTATCATCACATACGCCTCTTATATAGGGCATTTTGTCTAGACTCTGTCGTTCGCGATGCTTCTTCATCTTCTTCTTTGTTGTTGTTAGACTAACTTCGTGAAATTTGCCATATCCAAATATCCTAACGCTTATAGAGCCTCTTACATACATATTTCCAACATTTTAGGGACGGACGATTTACAAATCTCTTTGCATTAAGCTTAGGTTTAAATAAAAGTTTCATTTTAGTTCATATATGTTTTAAATAGAGGTGGAAAACTATTCACAGTTCAAACAGTCGATCGTCGCAATAACATTTCAAAAATTTTTTGCTTGATGCTTCTTCTTATCTGAAATTAAAGCAATCAACGTTTTAATTGCTTTTGGAACTATCGACTGTTTCGACTATCGATAGTTTTTCCACCTCTAGTTCTAAACTGATTTAGCTCTATGTTTATGATCTTTCAACTCTAGCAAGCCTAACCGAATACCTGTTTCTTTTCGTCGAGATTATGAGAATATAATTTTGTTAGCCTCAATGCTCAAGCAATCGTCATGTGCCCTTTTGAGCTTTGCCTGCCAAGCCTATTAATAATAGATTCTCACTTAGTTATTGTGAGTTTTTGCCATGTTCATATGAATAAATAAATAATTGTAATTTAATTGACGTATTTTTGTTAGTTTTTGCAAGTCAAAAGAAAACAAAAACTGTGTCGAACCCCTCGCAGACTCCGTCCATGTTGGTTTTTTTTTTGCTGTTCTACTTACTTGCGTGCCAAACGTTTCCTTATGCCGGCGAACATTTTCACAGCTTTTTGTTGTTGTTGTTTTTGATGGTAGAGTTCCTTTTGCTTTTCTTTCTGTTGCTCCTTTTTGTCTTTTGCTTTAAGCTGCTTGTCCTAATGTCGCGCGTATTGTAAATTAAATTGCCGATTTCCGTTAACAACCGAAAGAGAGAGCAAGCGAGAGAGTGAAAAAGAGACTGAGAGGGGAAATAAACCCTACACAAATTAACAAAAAAAAAAACAAAGGGCAACACACTTAAAATTAATTAAAAAAACAGCAACCGAAATGTACACGCAATTGCCCAGCTCGTGAAGTTGAAGTTGTAGTTGGCATTGGCAGCTTTTGGCCGCATTGCGTCGCAACAGTTGGTAACAAAAATCAATTAGGCTAAGTAGCCAAAGTTGCAACTCTCTGTCAGACTTTGTTTGTTGACTTTATCTCTTGGTGACTTGGTTGCTTATGCAACCGACTGACAATTGGAGGATTATATCTATGTTTCTACAGTTTGTTTTGGTATTCGGCAATTGAGCAATCTTCTTCTCCTCCTTCTCTCCTCCTCAGTTCAACTATAATCCGCTGAATGCAATAAGCACACGCACACGCGCACGCACTTCGATCCGATCACGCACAAAATGCCGCACACACAACACGCTCGAGACTTCTGTTGCTGCTTTCCCATCGGACACAAAAATACATTGGAATGAAAGCTGAAATAAGAGAAAAATTCACACATTAATTCAATTTCGAGGAAAAATAAGCCAGAGATAGATCATAATCAAGGGGAACAATTAATTTGTACGAGGTTGATTCAGTGGGTCCTATAAAAAACACTTTTGCCAATCAAAAGTCATTCTTTTCCATTGCATAGTGTCCTTTAATATCTGTTGTACACGTTTTTCGCTTCATTTACCTAAAATTCACAACTAGTTTAAGCTTTTTAGTGCTAAAGTTAGCAGCAAAATTTGCTGGTGATAGAACTTTGAGTTGCTTTGAATAGCTCTACAGACAGATAAGCTGCTTATCTTCTGTGAACTCTAACCGACTAACCCGTGAGGCTTGATAACCTTTAAATGATCCAAACGAATCATTGTTATTAGCTATTTGTAGTTCAAATCAAATAAGTCTAATAAAGACATAAAAATTTATAATAAAGAAGTTTAACTATTCGAATTAAGATTTTGGTAAATCAATAAATTTAACTACTAAAATTAAGACCAATAGTAGATCAATAAAGACATTAACTTTAATGGTTTAATGAGACGTTTGCAAACGTAACAATCGTAAATGGCACAAGGCAATTGTATATCAAGTTTATTTTCATTTTAAAATCCCAAAACATGACATAGAGTACTAAATAATCTTATTCTAAGTCCGAAGAAGATCTCCAGTCCATCTTTAAAGTTCATGTAAAGTAGAAATACGAGACCAAGTGGTACCAGTGGATCATGGAAGACACGAAGAGGTCTCTACTTGCGTAAAAAAGACCGTAAAGAGTCAATGACTTAGTCAGGATCTAACTTAGAGAAAGCCAGATCTCTTTCGTCATATAAAAAATTGTACAATTTAAGGAGGCAGCGAGTCAAGGAAGTGGACTTTGAGGAAAACAGATCTCTTTAAAAAAAAAAACCCCAGATCATCTCAGTTAGGAGAATGTCAAATAAACAAATTGGTAAATTTAAGTTAGAACAAGTGGAGAAAAGAGGCAGAAGACTGTCTTGCCCCCTTCCATAGCGATCGCAGCATAATTTAATTTATCAAATGTCTGTCTAGAAATCTTTTTCGCTCTTCCATATTTTGCCCCTTAAATTTCACTCGCCTAAATTTGTCTTGTGGTTAAATAATTGTACACAATGTTATCTAATCTGCATGAGAAAATTATAAACAAAACTTAGGCCCATTTGGTTTCATTTGATAAGTGATTTGCATAACTATATCTAATAATTGACATGTCAAATGACAAATTGAGAAACTCTGGTTGTTTGGTTGTCTTCGATCAGTCTGTCGCTTGGCCAAGATTTATGAGCTTTAAATTTGATGAACAAGAAATTTATCACATTCAGCTGCTACTAAAACTATGAAATGGAATGGCAATGGAATGGAATGTTCTTGCTTGTTCTCGCCCTGTCGCCCGCTCTCTCTCTGTCTCTCTTCTACAATATTTTTTGGGGCATTCTCTCTGGCTAAAGGTGATGAATGGGTGATGGAGGCCTTTCAGAACGGATGCAGATGTAATTATGGTGGTAGTTTTTTTGGTGGCAAAGGGCAGTGAGTGGGGATGAAGGGGGGGGGGGGTGTGTGGAGGGGCGCCCCCTTAATGGCATATTCTGTTACAAATTTTTTTTCGGGCCATGCACTTGGCTCACATGGAGCAATGGCAACGGCACGGAGAATGCCGCCTGCCAAGCATGACAAAGAACATGTTTCTCTGTCTGTGTGAAAGATAGAGAGAGAGAGTGAGATAGAGAGAGAGAGATAGAAAGGGAGAGCAAAACTCACGCACTCTGGCTTCTGTTTTCGATTCGTATCTGTATCTGGGAAATTTGTACGGGTTTGGTTTGGTTTGTTTCTCTGTAGTATCTATTGGAGATTGCAACACGTTCCACCAAAGAGGCAGAGATTCAGCCAGCTAGCCCCTTGTTATGGTTCATGTTCCGCTATTTTAGGTCGTTCCTCCTCTGCGGCGAACGGAAACCTGCAACAGCGACCAGCAACAGCCAACAGCAACAGCCAACAGCAGCAACATACGATATGCTTCAGCGCGCGTGCAATTACCAACGCAAAATGATGATGGGATAGGAATAGGTAGTTGCAAAACAAAAAGTAAAGAACTAAAAGCAGGGAAAAGCATTGGGGAAGAAAAGGAAGGAGCTAGGCGACCACAAAGGCTTCCCCAAAAAAAACTCCTACCTACATATACCAGTGCAATTTCAACTTAAATGGCCTAGAATGTGCATATAAATAGCCACATAAATCACCGGAAGCAAATGTACTTCCCTTTAACTGAAGCTACATTGAAATTTAGTAATATTAACTTTATTTTGTATTTCTCATTGAATTGGCTCAATTATCGTGGGCAACAACTTCATGCAACACTAATTAATGATCTCTCTTATAGGGGCTCTAACGCCGACGTAAGAAAGAGAGAGAGGAATCTCTTTTATAGCCAGGAAATGTTAATCTCTTATCCCTTTCCGTAGACCCCATAGAAATTATGTGTTGTTCATCTTTGAGCATTAAAACCTTTGCTTCTACAAATCCTTCCTGCAAGTCCTTTGCCTATGTTTTGGGGCTACTTTTATTTTCTTGTATTATAGTTTCAAGTTTATGAACTTAAATATTTCCATACTCCATTTCATAGCTTCTAGTTTTTAAACTTAAATAGATTTCTATTTCCACTTAGAATTGACCCGAAGACTCTTAAGTTTAAAGAAAAAACATTGAAAAAACTATCAATAATATTTTAGTTGTAGCCCCAATCAATAGATTTCCTTTACAGTTATAAAGTTTTATAAAATAAGGAAAATTCTTTAAGCTTAAGTTAAAGATGCCAAAATGTTAAATATTTTGTGCAGATAATCTATTTAAACTGTTGTATAGAGGTGTCTATATACAGTGGTGGCCACTAATTTAGAACACTTATTACAACAATATTATTTAAAAATTCTTTTTGCGTTGTGATCGGAATTTTATTAAAAGAAAATACCATTAATTTAATTATCTCAGCTGTTTTTTTTTCCAGGTGCGTTGGAATAAACGAATCCCCAATTTAGCCTGGTCATTCAAAATTCAAAATGTTTAAAATTAAAGAAGATTCATAGGTATCCTTTAAAGATGTTGTAGATCTAGTAAAGCTAAGAGAAGCTACATATTTGGATTTTTTCATTTATTCCCACACTTCGAATTGGTGCCAATGGAAAATGTGATTTTTGTATGGATTTTTTAGATGCTTTGAGTTGGCGTCACTTTTTGATACTAAGTAATACAAAATGCCATCTCCCCTGTTAAACTATGAAATAAAGTAAATGAAATTCTTCGTCGTATGAAATATTGTTAATTAAAATGGGATCACAACGCGATAAAGTTTGCCGCTTTGCAAAATGAAACATTGTTTTTTGCAACGTCTTCCATATCTTTCTTATAGCAAACTTATATCATAGATAAACATCCATCCATAATCCAAAAATAAATACAATTTATATACTTTTAGCTATTTAATTTACTTTTAGTGTCATTAATTCCAAAATACATTTCATTTACAATGTTTCTCTATTTATGATAATTTGCTAAAAATTGCCTAATGAGCATATTGTATATAAATGATCTGTTGAATGATTATAGCTTTATGCTTTAGCTCTTCTAATTAGATGCCAAAATATTATTTTTGTTGGTCTAGCAAGAGTTTCAGTCTCTCTCTCTCTCTCTCTGTATGAGAGAAAAAGTGGGAGAGAGAGGGAGATGAAATGCTTTTTTGGGTGGTCGTTGTGGTCATGTAGCTTGAGATTTAGCCCCGTCAGAAAGTTGGACCCAGATTTATGATTTGTTTATTTTGTGTTCTTATTTTCTTTCGATATTCGCCATCCAGTGATCAACGCTAAAACTTGGCGACACATGCCATCATGCCCCACGGACAACGGACAACAGACGACGAGTTGGGGGGCTGTCAGCACCAAAAGGAGGCAGGGGGGGGGGCAGGGGGGCAGTTGAAATCTTTTGCTTATTGGCAACACAGAAATTCATAAATGGAACTGAGTGCGTTTGCACATTTATGTTTAATTATATTTAAGGCAGACAAACAAGACGTCAGCGGAGACTGGCGGTCGCGTCGTCATCGTCGTCGGGTTCGAGTTCAAAACATTTTCTACAAGTGGCAGCTGCTGCAGTTTTATGAGCATCGAAACTCAACTTCTTGCTTCTTGCTGTGGTTCTTTTTGGGGTCTTAAATTGCATTTTGCATACGAGTTATTTGCGCTAATTTCACGTTATGAAATTCTCTCGATTTTGTTTTGTTTCTCTTTTTGGTATAAATAAATTTTGCACATGCATTGCTCGTCTTTCATTCAGTCTCTGTCTATAATTAAATATGAAAATCTAACTTATTCTTCTTTCCTTCTTCTCCCTTTCTTCTTGTTGTAAATTTTATGGCAAATAAATTAAATTATAATCAAAGGAAAGAATTCTAAAAGCCACTTAAAGCGATCTATAGAGACTAATCTCTCTCTCTCTCTGTGTTCGTTTTTGCTTTTGTCATTTAATCTACCAATTTAGTTGGCCTGGGTGGGCGGCAGCGGCTTTTATTTAGAAATCAGTTGCAAGAGAGTGCAAAGTAATCAAAAATGATCAACTTCATGCAACATCAGCAACAGTTGCTGCTGATGCAATTGACCTAAACAATCTACACTAAGTAAAAAAAAATATGGCCATATAAATTTATGTTGAAGTTGCCATCAACTATCAGAGATTTTAAAGCAATCTTGTTCATTTCGAGATCGAGATTTATGTTGTACGTGATTTTATTTATCTTATTCTCTAATGTGATAATTTCCCATTTCATTAAAGTGAAAATACAAAAAAAACACTAGGAAAAGAAATATTCTTAGTAAAATTTATGTTTTCTATATAACTAAATTATAGCTATCATTTATTTATGTATCAAATATCTTTAAATAAAGATAAAACTTTAGTTTTGAATACTTTTGACTTTTGTTTCTTTGCGATTAAGATCAGATCAACTCAAAGTTAGTCAAAAGAGTTCCTAAATCTGCATAGATTAAGAACTTAAGGTAAAAATCTAGTCTAAATCGGTAGAAACCTTAGCTTAGATATGGTATGGAAAATAGTTCTAAAATCTTGTTATCTGAAATGGATCTAAAGGAACCATTTTTCAATATATTCGATTACAATCGTCGATTTACTCTTCCAAAAAGTTAAAGATTTAGAATCTGTGGTATTAATAATAATTTATTGTTTTAAAGTGGTTCGTAAAGTTCTTCATTCAGTAATCAGTTAAGAAAGTAAAAGTACTTTTAAAATAATAACTAAAAACTGTAGACACAATCATTTTCTACAGATTTTTTAAAGGGAAACGATCACATTTTAAATTTTAAATACAAGTGTTTGTCATTTAAAAAAACTATTGCAAGAGGTCTCCAAAAGGGCTTTTGGTTTCTCAGAAATTATTGTTATAAATGCAAGCTATCCCAGACAGGAATGCATAATGCTTGGTAGCTTACTTTCAGATAAGTTTTCTAAGTAATTTAATGAGTGGCTGAATCTATTTACATATAGAAAACGCTTGCAAAAATTATTATCTTTAAGGAATGTGCTAAATTGAAATGAATGAGAAAGTGAATAACCTTTTTACCACAAAAACTTTTTGCTTATCAAATAAAAAATATTCGTTAAAAGATATTATAATTGTATTTCTTTCTATCTCTTTCTAGGTGAGTGCCAAATGTCATTTTGTATGCCAATGTAAATTATATTTTAATCAAATGACTAGTAAGTAAACCAAAGACCATATAAAGACACTTTGACTAATAGATATTTAAACAGCTTAGATCATACATTTGATTTGTCTTTCTTTGACTCAACGTAAGTAGCATCTTCTTAGTAGAAATTAAAACTTGTTTCACTAATTGAAAACCTGTTTCAAAACTGATTTTTGTATTATTTACAAAAATAGATTTCTAGCACTAGTTGAATGCAAATTGGTTTTTTTTTTTTTTTTTTGTACCAAGTTGGCTAACAGCAATCAAATTTACATTCTAAAAACTTTTTCCACACAAATATGAAGTACTCTCTCACTCTGCCTTTCCTCTCCCCTCCCCTTGACACCACCCAAATCATAAATGCCAATAAAATGGAACAGAAAACTCCCTTAACTAACCAACTTTTTGTTTTGTGAGCTCAATTTAAACTTTTTGTATGATGGCAAAAATTGGCAAATAAAATGGCAGGTTAAAGCAAATAAAAGATTGAAGTAAGCAAATGTTAAATAATTTTTGTTATGCTACCGTTTTCGAGTACTAAATCTAGACTAGAGGCTCTTTATCTTTTGGCTAATTGGTGATAAAAACTATGCCAAGGCGCAAGGCATCACAGCGAAAGTAGAAGAAGAAGCAGCAGCTATATTGAAGATTATGCCAAACAGATAAGGCTGAGAAGGGCAGGCAGCAGGGAGTGGCTAGAGGGGGAGTTGAGTGCTTAGCATTGAAATCTCTTTTACAGTATTTATTTGCCAGTCATAAAATGTTCGTAAAGCCAAAGCTAAAACTGAAAGATGCTTCTGCCGAATGCCGAGAGTTTATTTGTTCGAGTAATTAGCGTAAAGATGAGAGTCGAGTCTCGTCTCATTCCGTCTTGTCTATAAAGATATTCTATATATATCTCTACTCTTCGTGGTTGGAGAGGCCTTAGGCTGGAGCTTAGCTTAATGTGATTTTTCCTTTTGGTCACATAATCGAATAATAGAAAAGTTTTAATTAAGTCACTTGATGGCTGTCTAGATGTCTGTCTCTGCGTCTGTCTCTGTCGTCATCCCAGGAAGTAACCAAATTTGGTAACTCACACAAAATCCATTAACCAGTTGAACAGCTTTTTTTTTGTGTTTATTTGGTTGCCAAAAAAAAAAATATATTAAGAAGCTACAAAGCTAACGAAACACTCTGTAGTTTGTCTAAAGACTTAGTTTCTGTTAATTGAAATATCTACAAACTCAGAAAAATGAGCTCTAATCAGTTAAGGATTTGTCATTTACTTTATATATTTGTAAGTTCTATTTTGCACGAGAGAAGAGGGCGTTAGGAAAATGAGCAATGGGGGCGTGAACATGTTAATTAACTTGATTCACTCACGAACTCGAAACAAAGTCCACGAAGTAAGTGTTTAAGCAGGTGAATGAAGGAACTTGTCCTTTGGTTTTAAAGTGAACAAATGAGAGAAGAAGAACGAATGAGTGAATGAATGAGTAAGTGAATGATTAAACTCATTGTTTGGTGTTATAGTGAGCAAATGAATGAAAAAGTGAATAAGTGATAAAACATAGTGAGGAGATGAATGAAAATATTAACGACTTTATTGGGCTTAAATTGAGCATGTGAGTTAACTCCTTATTTTTAATAAGAGTTAATAAGTGAGAAGAAGTGATAAAGTGAGTTTTTGAGTGAACAAGTGAGTGAATAAGCGAACTAGTTCATTAAAAATGTACCCTCTGACTCAACACTACGGAACGGTAAACATTTTGCAACCTTTTACAGACCCAAAAATGTAACTTCCCTTAGTCAAAGTATTTTAATAAAGATATATGTAAGTAAAATATCTTTTTAAAAATACTAAAAACATAATGAATAATAATGTCAATTGAATAATTTGTGTATTTTCATTTTTTGTTATAAATTTGGCATTAAATTGGTTTGTCTGTCGTCTCGTCTCACTTCTGTTGGTCTATATGGAAAACCAGTTCGTCAAGTTGTAGATAAAAACGCCAAGTCAAACAAAAGAAGTGTTGATTTCAATGGGCGGCAAATTACTTCAAATTCAACGACTTCCAAAAACCAATGAGACCAAGAGACAAAGAGAGAGAGAGAGAGGGTTATGGGGTGGGGTGGGTAAAAGGTGTCAAAGTAAATTTTAACCTTGTTGAAATTTATATACATTTAAATGGAATGAAAAACTAAATTACCATAAAATGCGAAACGTGCCAACAAACCTAAACCAAACCAAGCTTAACTTGGCCAACAAAAAATTAGTGCGTGTCTCCAAAATGAGTTGCTTTTCTTTCTGTATGTTTTGTGTGTGTGTGTGTTGTTTTTTTCTAGTCAACTAAAAATAAACAAAAGTAAAAGACGAGAAAAAAAAACATTGTATGTACTAGGAACTAGGTAGCAAACATTGAATAAGTTTTTGGAAGAAAAGCTACGACTTTTGGAATTACCTGTAGTAGAGAGGAAGAGACCCAGAGGAATCAGTTTAACTTAAGATGTAAGTTTTCAACTAAACAACTTTGCAACTTTATTTTGTTGCCGTCTTTTCATTTAAGATACTTTTGATTCTGTCATCTAGATCATTTCATAAGGGGCTAAAGAATAATTACTTTCTAAGTTATATATTTCTGATGCTTACTTTACTGACTTTTTCTTCTTTTCTTTCTTTCTCCCTTACTCTAAGTGAGTTGATTAAAATCAGCTACATCAGATGTTTATAATCTTAACATTATCGATTATATGATTTGATTACAACGAAATCCAAGTACATTTTGAACTTGATAGATTAGTTATAGGGGAAATAGCTTAGTGAAATATAATAAGTAATTTCCAATTTGAAGGTGAAATGAGCCTAAATGAAACTAAAAGAATTAAGAACTTGGCAAAAGCCTTTATCGAGACTTCTTTGGCCTCATTCTCTTTACCTCGAGGCAATTGAAATTAGTCGCTATCAAGTCACATATGCGACAAAATGGGTCATCATTTTATACCTTTTATAGGGTATTTAAACGAGGTAAAGCCAAGAGGCATGGAATTTACGACAGTTGCCGCTGCCTGACTGCTTGCCTATGAGATATGGTTATAGGCCTCTGGATGAATGTGTTTGTGTGTTCTCCTCTCACTCTCTCTCTCTCTCTGTTTCTCTGTGTTTATGTTTGTCAAGCCAAAACAGACAAAGAGGAGCCCTGTCAACTCCCTCCTAGTCACCACCCACGCACAGTTAGTTACAGAAAGATGGAAGAGTAGGATAACTAGGCGCCTTTTGCTCTATATAGTATAAATATTACGTATGCAAATGTTAGAGTTTTATTTTGTATATATCTATGTATACTCGTAGTGGGGAACAGTGGAATCATCATCATAAAGCATTTGCCTGCCGACTTCTGACTGACTTTCGACTGACTGTTATATTTATTTGTTGGCAACACGAAATTTTTGTTATGCGGCTCTTTTTCTCTTTAAATTTCAGCGCTTTGAGGTCTTTTGATTAAAGAGTCTTTAATGTCTTCATTCATTATGCAAATCAAATACACATGTAGCAATGTTACCTGGCGCACCTTTCTTCCGGTCCTGCACGTGCACACATGAACAGAGAAAAACAAAAAAATGATTATTACAACAATTTCAACATCTAGTCAAAGCCATATAAATGTATTGCATATAGATAATTAAAATGCCAAATGTTTAGCAAAGTTACTTAAGACTCTTGGGTCGTCTGGGGTATCAGATTCTTTGCAAAGTAGTTTCTCAGTTTTTAAGTTATTTCTATAAAGCTTCTTTTCATGCATCGTAGCTATGCGAATTGAACGATTTATATTATCTAACAATCGTACAGAACCCATATAACAGAGCGGTAAGACTATAAGGCTAATAGTGTGAAAGATATAGTGAAAATCCGACCAAAATAAGCAAGATAAGTCATCGTATGAAGAGTGAAATCTTGAATTGAAAGCGTTAAGACACTAGTTCGAGCTCTGCTCAAAGCTAGATGAGTAATTTGTTTTTAAGGGTCATTTATTTGGGTGACGTCGCATCGAAATAGAATGAAAAGTCTATAAATGTTATGAGTGTGAGAGAATGATACGGGAAGCCAGTTCGATGCTCACCAAAGGATGAGTAAGTTTTTGAGAGTCATGTATTTGTGTGAAGTCACCATATTGAAATAAAGAAACCCATAAGAGAGCGAGAAGCCTATATTTAGCTAAAAACTGAAGTTTAAGCTAATTCTCAGAGCAAGATAGATAAGGTAAGGTAAGTCAGTTTTTAAGGGTCATGTATTTGTGTGAAGTCATCGTAGGGAGACAAAGAAAAAGAAACTCTTAAACTGTAACAAACTAATATTTAAGATTATCAGCTTTGCCATTGCTAAAATTAGCTTCATTTATTTTTTTTTGTTTTGCTTTTATGAGTATTTGGCTAAAAGTTAGTTGCCTAAACGAATTCTTTGTGTTATTGTTCAGTCATCTAGAAAAAGTGTATACGAAACTCGAAATGGCACTTAATCTTATCAGAAATGCCTTGTTACTCATGGCCATTAGCCATTAGATGATGGCGAAATGGTAGCTGCTGCTTTCTGCTCTTTAACCAAATGCATTTTGTTATTAATTGAATCAATGACAAACGGAAAATAAACAACAATAAATCGACTTATCAGCCCAGGCGCCACATGTGGCGTATGCGTAATGTTCAAACGAACAAAAAGCAAATTGAAATTGAAATTGAAATATTGTGCAAGTATTAAAAGAAAGAGAAAATTGAAGGCAAGGTTCATACAATATACAAATAGAGACATATGTGAATTTCACACACATCAACAACAGCGACAGCAGGGTGAACACAGGGCTCTGTCACCTCTTATCAGTCAACTGGCAATTGACAATAATCATTGATGGCATCAGGGCTGGTTTAGGTAATGTTTAAGTTAGGGCAGATATTGAAATGTTTCTAGGAAACAGATATTGAAATGAATAACATTTTTAAGAGACATAAAGGGATTTGTCTTTACACTTTTTCAGCTTCAAATGTAATATTAATTAGTTTTATATGAAGTGAATTCATCCAATTCATCAAAATAGCATCAGGATGCATCACTTTCTTTATAAGAATGAGCTATCTAGTGTAATATGGGTTTCTCTTCCTCTCTGGTGACAAAATGTGATACTTTCTCAGCCTATTTTTACCCGTGTTTGATGCTTTGTTACGATTTTTTGCATGTTAATACGAAAACTTAAGAAGTCTTAGAACCCAAAGACACCTTTTTGTGCTTCAAAACAATCTGAAAACCATTTGTGCAATATTTGGATTAATATGAAACGATTCATAGCTATGGCTAAAGTCAATATTCTTATGAAATTGCACAGTGTTTTCCAAAATCTCCAAAACTTATAACCAAAATCGAAGCTTAATTCCACTTCTATCTAACCTTTACCCGGAATTTTTGAATTTTAATGTATATCTGTGCCTAATTTATATATAAAGCACTTCTTTTCAAATAAATTGAAATATTTCCCAAGAATGGGTGGTTAAAATAAAAGAATTTAGAGAGGTCTTGGCCTTTTTCGTGCTTATGTTATGTTTATTTTCAAGCGAAAACTTAGTTAATGAGTGAAAAAATAAGTTGCAAAAAAAAAAAACCGCCACTAAAAATAAATCAATATTTACTGCCAAACATTTTAGGTAAAACTAATAAATTTGTACATAAAAATGAGGAAAGCCTCAGAGCAACTGTTTATTAAGTGTAAAAAGAAAAGCCATAACAAACCATCAGGAAAATACAATTTTGTATTTCCTTTGATTAACTTTTTTAAGCTATTTGTTGATGGTTTGTCTTACTATGAACTTTTTATGAGCCTCCAAAAACTTTTATTTAATTAACACAAGTAAATTTAGTTTGAAAATTTTGTTTTTCATATGGTAAACTTGTTTATGGTAGACGTAATACGAAACATTTTGTTGGAAGAAAAAGTTGTTACACTCTTAAAACAGATTTTTTGGAAGAAAAATTGCTGTAAACTATTTCCCCACTCAGCTCTATTACAGTAGAGAAACTGTTTCAAACTTGGTTTATTTTAGGGGTTTTTCATCTCATTTTCCTTTGAAATCTTTAGAAACAAATGTTTTAACGTTTAAAGGTAATCAAAACAATTTTAGTTCTGTTTTCGTTGAAATTAAGAGCTCATGGTTTCCGAATCATTATTGCTGACACAAATAATTATTAATTCTTCTGTTAAAATTGCTTAAAGCCAATTTCCAATTCATTTAAAAATTTGTAAAGGTTTTCTCTCTCTCTCTCCCTCTTTGTTAAAATCCGTCCCTGTCATAAGAAAATTTGACAAGTTCATTTTGTTTTTTTTTTTTCTTTTTTGGAGGGGCGAGAGATGGATGAAAGGGCGTGGGGAATCTATGCAACAATCAACTCTTCAATATTTTTCGTCCAGCTGCTCACTGATAATATTTTTTCAGATTATTATTATTATTATTATTGTCTACGGTGCTCTTTGTTGTTGTTGCTGTTGATTGTGTCGTTTTTTTTTTGTGACAAAATTAACATATTAGTCGAGGCATCCAAAGATAATTATATGTAAATGGGTTCCTGTTGCCGCTTATCAGACTCAGAGTCAGAGTCAGAGTGAGAGAGAGAGGGAGAATGACAGTCAATAGGTTAAGCCTCATTAAGTCTGGCCTCAGTCATTGAACTTGGTTAAGAACTTTTAAAGAGGAACTTACATTGTTTGTGCTCCTGTTCTCCTGCTCCTCTAGTTTTTGTTTTTAGTTTTAGTTAGTTTGGGTTGAAAGATTTTAATTTGCAACAGCAGCCAACAAAACGGACAGGCAGCAGGTGTGTTTGGCTGTGACTTGCCTCGTTTTCTTTTTTTTTCTTCTTTTTCTTTTTGCTTCTCAAATGTGTTTTCTTTGTTTATTTATTTCTTTTACTTTTATGCTGTTGCTTCTTTTTCTTGCTTTTTTGCTATTTTTTGCTTTTTGCCACTGCACTTTACAGCTGCCATCAACAGAGACAGAGACAGCGTGAGAGAGCGAGAGAGAGAGATACACAAAGATACAACAAGCGGCAGCTAAATTATAGCAGCAACTGCAACTGCAACTGCATTTGCACACACTGGCACAATGCCTACACACATTCGCACACTTTGGAGCAACACACACAAATACACAACGCAAACAACCGTTTCGCTTGGACGATGGACGACAAGCGAGCTAAGCGAATTTCGTCGAACCGCATGCGGCGAACTCTGAATAGAAACTAAACTCAAACAGCCGTTGGCTATTGCTACGACTACTCAAGCATTTACAGTGAGCAACTCTTATACGAGGGGTGGCACAGAAGTTTTTCACTAGAAACTAGAGAAAGTTATAATCTAAGCTATGTTTATGGAATATTTTAGAGCGGGGTTCGGCATACAAATTATCAATGTATTTGACATGCTCGCGACCAAATGCTGTGTCAAACTTAAGGCCTTCGGCAAGCATTCGGCTCGGTGGGCTATGGCCGCTGTTCCATGTTATAAAGAATTATGGGTAGGTCTCGCATAAAATTGGTTAATCTTAGATAGATCTATTGCTTACCTCTTCTTAGTTAAAGGACTGCATCAAAATAGGGAGTCCATATTATTGTAGTAGTCAAACTAATAGGCAACAGTCTACAAGTATAAAAAATTTGTTTTAATGAACTCGCAAATTTTTTCCCCAAGGAACCCAGACAAAGGCTCAAGGTCAAAAAACCTCTATTTGAGACATGGTTTTAATTTTTTTTTTTCGCAAATTTAACTTGCTTGTTAATACTTTAACTCAATAGTCGAGCATATTAATAATTAATCATAATTTTTCTTATTAAACATTGTAAATATGTACAACTGCATAAAATCATAGTTAAACACTTTTTTAACTGGATGTAATCAAGTAATTTCATTTGAAATAATAAAGAAGTTAAAATACGTCAACTTTTCATAATTAAATAACATTTTGTATCTCTCAAACCACGTTAAATGTTAATGTATTTAAAGCTTCTTATAAAATAAGCATTAACAATAAGATAGTAATAAGATTAGATAAGCTTATGAGTGACACTTTACCTAAGTGATACAAGAGTTAGTTACCGATAATCAATTTTGCAATATGCCACTTAAATGTCTTGATAGCAATCACAGGTATCATTGGGGGCCTCCAATAGCTAGCAATACACAAATGTATGATCTATGAAAATAGAATAGAATTCTGAAAAATAAATTTTACTTTAAGTTGGCTTAGGATAAAATTTGGCCTTTCACCGAAAATCTGTCAAGTTTCAAAAACAAACCAAAAAAAAGGTTAAAAAATGTTAACTTCGATTTTAACTTTTTCTAAACTGCCACAAGAAACTTAAAGTAGAAATCTTTTTGGTATTTATGAGAATACCCTCGCTAGCCAACTCTTATACTTCCCTTCACACTCAGCACTTGCAAGTCAGCTGTTTCTGAATGAAAAGTTTGTTGTTGTTGTTGTTATAGCCGGCTTTCTGCTGTTTGTTGGTGTTGCTGCTGTTGTTTGTGTTGCTATTGTTGGTGGACACTGGAGTTGGTGCTGTTGGTGGCGATGATGTTTGGACATCACAGTAGAAGAGTCAGGCGAGTAGCTAAGAGATTATGTACATATTGCAACAGTGTATATTCATTCATTCAAATTTTTTTTTTTTTTGTATATAATCAAATCATTTAGCCAAAAACTTATTCAAAAATTCACAATGGCGCCATGCTCAAGTGCACACCACCAAAAAAAAAAAAAAAAAAAAAAGAGGGGGAGGCAGGGAGTAGAAGCTCTAGCTGCGAGCAGGACCTTTTGCATTGTTGTAAACAATCCATCATTATCGCATAGACTTCCGCCTCACCAAAGAAAGAAAAAAAAAGAAAGAAAGGAAGCCAAGGGAGTGGCCAAACAGTGCATTAGAATTTGTGGGTATGGGTCTGGGTCGGGGTCTGGTCTGGTCGGGTTCCTCCTCCGTCTGGGGCTGGGCTGGCTGACTGTCTGTCTCACTCTCTCTCTCTCTCTCTCACTCTCTCACTCTGTCGCACACAAATTGCTACGTGGCGCACGTGTCTGGCGTCGTTTGTTGGGGATTACCACCCAGCAGGAGGAGGTCCGTCGAGTGAAAGTGACTTGGCTGGCAGCAGTTTATGTAAAGGATATGCGGGCTATGTCCTAGTCCTAGTCCTCCTTCCCCCAATTGCATTTGACTCTCTCCATTCTTTTGTTTAACTTTTTTAGCCCCAGCGGTTGTTGCGGTTTATGCAAATTAGCAAAGTTAACATTTGCCAAATTGTCGAAAATTTCATTTTCTTCCCCTCCCTTCCCCCCTCTACCCATTTCAAGCATGTTTGTTTGCCTATGCCCCCTTAACCCCTCTCCGCCACGCCTCACCCATCTGGGGCATGCGGAAGTCTTTGGGGCTAGAAAAAAATCAAAGGGCCTTCTTGCATTTTCTTTTGATCAGCCAAATGTGTTAAAATATAAACGTTTCAACTATATTTCCGTGTCTAAGAGTAAAAAGTTCTTTATTAAGCGGATTTTCTCGTAAGATTTTTTCTACATTTTCTCCTATGACACCCGCTCCCAAAGGCAAAGGCGCAAAAAAAAATAAAAAATGTGACAAAATGCACCTGCACGAACACGCACACACACAGAGGGAGAGAGCGGAGTTGGGGGCGGGAGATGGAGACTCTTCTCATCATTAATTAGATTTGAGGCAAATGAACTGAGGGCTGCGACCAGGCAAATAGACCGTTTAATAGGATTTTATTTAATTTACTGAGATGAGAAAAAAAAAATGTTCTTCTGCATATCTCTCGAGAGGAGCAGGAGCCTAACCAACTTTCTTCATCTCCGAGTGAATGATGGTACCCAAGTGAGCTGTTAAATGAGAGGAAAGCAACACTTTGGACTTGAGCTTGAAACTTAAAATGGAATTTTTGAATAGACATGAGCAATGACACTGACACAAAACAAAACGAAGATGAGAAGAAGGTGAAACGCGCACAGGACATGGACACGGATATAGACATAGACATTAAGTTAAGACTAACACGATAAACAGTTGCTAAAAAGGCTAAGGATGCTGCTGCTGCTGTTGCTGCCTTTGTTTGTTGCCAAAGTTTAGCGAACCCGAAAACTCCGACTCGAACCCGACCAGATAGACAGACAGACAGACTGCTGCTGCTGATTTTCTTTGTTTGTGTGTGGCCAGACGACACAATGGAAAAATATACAAGTTATGTGAGAGAATGCTCCTCTTCATGCTTTGAACCGTACAATTTATGCTGCACCAAAAAGTTTTGGAGCAGCGAAATCGAATTTACAAATACCCATTACTAACATATTTTATAGAGATTCATTTGGGCGCCTTTGAACTAATGTGGTCTGTTATGATCTGTGAATGGTTTTTAGGAAGTAGGAGGACCTCAAGCTTAGTGAATTTCGCGAAGAATGGTGTTTTTAGATTAGGGTTCGTAACTTGCTCGTGCGTCCCTCGAATGCTTATGCGCCTCTTCGGTGCTTGTGCGCTCTTTACATACAACCTTTTGTGATAGAAACCTTTTTTACACTAAAATTTGCAACATACTTGTGCGCTTTTCAATTGCTTATGCGTCATTTCGTTCTTAACCTCACTTTTTATGACCTCACACAGACTTACGAACTTGTGCGTTACTCAGTCATTCAAATTAACTCCTCTCAGACTCAAGATCGCGACTTGCTTGTGCGCTTTTCAATTGCTTTTGCCTTATTTCGTTCTTAACCTCACTTTTTAATAACCCTTTTTGAAACTTAAGTACTTGTGCGTCACTTAGTCATTTATATATCATTCAATATACGATATAATCCTTTCTCAGACTGACGATCGCCACTCGCTTGTGCGCTTTTCAATTGCTTATATATTATTTCGTCTCTAACCACGCTGTCTATGACCCTTTTTCAGTTTGAGGCACTTGTGCGTCACTCAGTCTTATATATATTAAGCTAAAAATCGTGACTTGCTTGTATGCTTTTTAGTTGCTTATGCGTTATTTCGTCCCTAACCTGACTTTAGAGCTTAAGAGCTTGCGCATGACCCATTTTCATACTTAATATAACGACTTGCTTGTGCATCCCAACGTTGCTGGTGCGGCATTTCGTCCTTAACCTCGCTCTTTTATATTAGTTATTTTTTCTTTTTGAATGTCTACTCTTCTTAAAACCTATTTTTATTCACCTACTTGACTATTATTGACTATTCCTCACCGTTTTGTTGCTGATTCCCTTGATAATTAAATTGTCTTCTTTGAGTAATTATGGCAATTACACTAATCAAGCTAACTAACTGAGTAATGTCTTGTGAAATAGATTGATATACTACTTATGTATGTATGTTTAACATTTCCATAGTTCGACACATCCGGCCCACTTGTAATATCGGGCTATCAGCCGTATATTGCGCTGCACTGGCAATCGCTGTTCCGTTGTTCATTCACTGAATCTTGCGCAAAGACAATTACGTCGCTTAAATTCTACCACGCCCCCAACTAGATATTGTTCGAATTATCATTAAAAAGCCATGTGATTGTAAGATGAATGATAATGAAACGTAAATAAGTTGTAAAGAGAATAACAATTAAAATAAGCGAAAGTATCGGCAGTTATCAGTCAACAAGAAATTCATTAAAAATATTTATTCAAAGATAAATTTTTGTTATCTATAAATGGAAATCAATGTAAATTTTATATTCTTGAGTTATTGGTAAACATTTCTTAGTTGAGAAAAAGCATTTCTTAGCATTATCTTTACAATACGCTGAAGTGTTTAGTTATAGACACAGATCTTAGATAATGCTTTTTGGATCTACATGAAAGGTTTTTCTAAGTTAAAATTTTGGATAAGTGCGAAACTTTCGAGGAAGTCTAGTTTCTCGGGATGAAAATGTGATACGTTAGCTGTAAGAATTACCATCTCGAAATTCGAAAAAGGTTTTAAAAAGTGAGTTTTTGGTTAGAAAGACGAATATGTTTAGTTAAAGGTTACAAACAAGTCTAAAAAAGTTCAAATTTCTTTGATTCTCCTAACTATCAAATTGGTATAATTATTTTTCCTTACCCAAATCGTATATACCTATTTATAGCTCTTAATGAACTGGGTATATGAGAGCATAATAAGTGGCATCTGGCACTGCAATTATATTATATGGTTGTAATTTCAAATTCCTTTATACTACACTCCAAACATATAATTTGTGTTACAATTTTGCATAAATTTTCATAGATATATTAACATACAATGTGTGTGTGTGTGTGTGTGTGTGTGTTAGTTGAAGAAGCACTTAGTTATAGAGGTAATTAATTCGCTATGCGCCAAATGATGCCCATTTCTCACAAGTATTTTTTGTGAGAGAGTTGAAGTGGAAAAACTGCGCAAAAGAAAGGAATTCAATCAAAGTCGCATTACATTTTCAACCCTTTTAAGAGGAAGAATGCTTCTTATATGAATGCCATTCATAATAATAATAATTTGGTTGAAAGTTATTCAAAAAAACATCGAAATACACTCACTCTAAAGGCATAATGAGCATATTCTATTAGGACATAGACAAGTAAGCTACCCTTACGCACTTTTCTCTCTAAAGAGGGGGTGGAAATTAACAAAAAAAAAAAAAAAAAATGAAAATAAAGCTCTAAGCCTGGACACATGTTGCATTCAATGTGCTGGGTGGGGAGGGAAGGGGAAGGTGGTGGGCGTTGTGTTGCCAAGGATGATGAGTAATGCCATGTTTTGACAAACCCCAAATCATCCAAAAAACGTAACGAAAGAAGAGAATCCTTTTGAAGATGACAAACATTTTGCACCCGCAACCACCAAGGACACAAACAAACAGACAGACAGACAAGGGAGTCCAAAAGCCATCGAGAGCTCTCTCTTTCTCTACATCTACAGAGACACAAGGGTTTAATGCAAGTTGTAAACGGGCATCAAAAGCCTAGACTAGACCCAGAACCCCGGAGTTTCATTCCGCCGGGGGAGCAGCAACTGGAGCATAGACTGGAGTTTGGTGTATTTATTTAGCATAATGGATTTCCCTCTGCTTTTGGGTGGTGTGGCGAGTGGTTTTTGTGGCTTCACCATAATTGAAAATCGAATCAAATCGCGTGAAATTTAATCAACTTAAGAACACTTTTTTTTTTTCCTCCTTTTGGACGACGGAAGCACTCGGTTACTCCCCAGCGATTGTACCAGGAAATAGAGGAAAATTAGCACAAAATCCAAGGGATAATAAAAACAAAATATCAGAAAAAACCAAAGCATTGGCGACTATTTGTCTTGAATTGAGTTACCACAACAGGGGCGTGTCTAAGGGGGGAAATTACTGACTTTGAAAATGATGATTTCTGAAGGAACTAAACCGAAGGAACAAAGGATGTAGTTGGGTCAGTAATGGAAGTCAGGTGAACTCTACTCTAGGCAAGATTAGCAAAAGGAATAGTTTTTGAGGGTCATTTATTTGTATAACATAACCGTATCTAAAGAAATGTTAACCCAAAGTTTCTTATTTGTATTGAATTACGTTTTCTAAGTTAGAATTTTCACTAGCTTAAGACTGTTAGGAACTTCCAAAATGTTTTTGTAGTCAACTTAATGGGCCCCCGTTCCCTATCTGCACCCATGTACCCTATATTGGCCATCAACCAGGAAGAAGATAGCCAAGCCGAGCCAAGCCAAGCCAAGCCGAGCCAAAACCGTCTGTCTCCTTGGCTACTTAGCAGCTCGAATGAAGCTTTAATGCTTGATTAATGCCAAAGCTAGACATGGACACGGACTCCAACTCGGCCTCGGTCGGTCTATGTGCCCATTAGAGAGATGTGAGGGAGTGTGGGGGGTTGGAGGGTGCGGAAATAGCTTCCATTTCATAGGAAATTAAAGACCTTTAAGCGGCTTTCGTTATGTGTGCAGCTATGCAATTTGAAGTGTGTGGACTTCACTTGCCTTGATGGCCATTTATTTGATGTTATCACAAGAAGAAGAGGAAAAACTCGAGAGGGGGGGGGGGGGTGGATAGCTAAGTAGATTTCTCACTCCCTCTTGTTGCCCCGTCGACGATTATTGCCAAAGATGCGCAGGTGTTTGCTCCGAGACAATTCTCTGGCCTCACGTTGGCCCAGCTCATAGATTTCCGCATCGAGCTCTTTGATATAGTCGACTAATTCAGTCCTTGAAAGGCGGCTCAGTACTGTTGGGAAAGAAATTAGTAAAAGAAGCTAAGAGAATGAGAGGAGAAGTTCCATTTACTTATCATTTCGCGTTTATCCTCTGGACTGGTCAGCTCATTGTCTGCCTCTTCCTTCTCCTTCTCTTGCTCCTCGGGCTTTTTTTCCTGCTCTGCTTGTTCCTTTTTCTCGTTGATGTCTGCTGTAACCGAGCCAACACTTTTGCTGCCCTGCGTCGAATCCTTCTCGACATCATCTTCGCTCTCATCATTGGTGGAGCCATCGGAAGCTGTTGAGGTTGCTCCTTTAGCTACCGGCTCAGTTTTCTTCGTTAATTCTTTATTCTTTGCTTTCTTGCTTGATGACATGTTGAAAATTTTTGACTTTGACAATTGAACAGGGTTGCCAGATAATTTAGCTTTTAGTTAAGTGGGGCAACATCGCCATTAACTTTTATTTAGCTACCCAAATCGATCCTTATAAACTTCAACCCACAAAAGGCAACCCCAAAACCATTAACTTCAATTTGAAATATGAAAATTTTACAATGGCTGCCCGGGCGGTCCACCAACAACCCCCCCACGGAATAAACGGCAAAAGTTTTGCGCCTAATGAGCCAGAAAAAAATTAATTGTCACCCTAAAAATCACGTGGAATACGAACGGATACGGATACGGCATATCTAAACCGCGTCGTCTAGATTAAATGAGCGGAAAGGCCATATTTGAATTGAACGTGTTTGCCTCATAGTTCACTTGTATGCTAATTCCATTTTTGCCCAACTACACTTGAAGAAAATATGTAAAATTTCCTTACAAAAATAAGTATAAAAAGAATTTATGTATTTATGTTGTGAAAAAAGTAATTTTAAAATTATTTTTGAGCTAAGAAGAAGAGTTTCTACTGCTTGACTTCTCCTGCTTCTCAACTAGTTGAGAATTGTAAGCATAAACTATTACAGCAAAATGTCTGCACAAACCACTTTAAGCGCCAATTTCTAAAAAGATTTGAATTTATATTATTTTTAAGTATTACCAAAAACCAGTTGTGAATTTGAAACGTAAAACTGCTCAAACTAGTTGAGAACTGTAAGTGAAATTTTTTGCTCAAACTAGTTAGGAATTCTAAGTGAAAATTTCTCTATTTTTGCATATGAAGTGTGTTGGGAATTGTTTAAAAATAAAAATATAGATTTATCATACATTATTTTTAGGTATTATCAAGTTTTAGGTTCGTATTTTAAGGTTTTCTTTAAACGTCGGGAATACTCTTCAATTTCTGTCGAAACCTCAAAGAAATATT
This sequence comes from Drosophila nebulosa, assembly GCA_024703675.1. NCBI lineage: Eukaryota > Metazoa > Arthropoda > Insecta > Diptera > Drosophilidae > Drosophila > Drosophila nebulosa. Next base: position 4,114,362 of record CM045725.1, on the reverse strand, counting down.
TGCCTTTTTGGTGTGCTTTTGGTTTTTGGATTGTGTTTTTAGCAAGTTTTAACTTTCAGTCGTCTATTATCTCTTGTTAATTTCTGAGTGTAACTAACTAACTAAACAGAAGCCCTGCAAAGTCAGTACATTTGGGGCGATAAAGGCTATTAGAAACCGTTACCAAAGTACTCAAATTCATGTAAACAATCCATCATTAACAGCCGGTTGCAACACACACACACACACACACACACTTCCTTCGGCATGTGAGCGACAACGACAACTACAAGGATAAGGAACGAACACGGCAGACAACCCCGTTGACATGGTCTTAAAGTTAAGTTGAATTCCCGTTTGAGCTGCAGCTACTGCTCCTGCTCCTGCTTGTTGCCGCTTCTTTAGGCAGGACACGTGTCGTTTGTGTAACTGGCTGGAAGGAGACGGTGGGGGGGAGTTGGTTCAGGTGATGGTGGTGATGGTGGTGGTTCCTGCTCATTATTGTATTTGTATTTTCTATATCCTTTGTCCATGTTGCTTTTGTCCTGGTTTATGATAAAAGTTTTTACTTTTACTCGCGTCCCATGTAAATGCAAATTGTACAAGTTTATAGACATAAATGATGACCCTCTAGTCCCGCGGATATGTCTCTCCAGAGGGTGGCAACAGGAGGAAAAGGAGGAGCAGGAGGAGGAGGAGTTGCTGCAGTTGCAAGGATTATCATCAGCGTGGCACGTGCCAAATTGTAGGAAAAGAAACTTTCTGTTGCTGTTGGTGACTTTGATTTGTTCGAAATAGCTGCTAAATGAATGTTTGTTTTGGCCTTGTTTGGGTTTTTGGCCTAAGGGTTGAATAAACCCAACAGGACCGAAAATGGAAGGACATTGTGCCACATTTTGTTGGCAACAGTTGCCGTTGCAGTTGCAATTGCAATTGTCCTCGATTTTAATGATTTCAATGCATTTTCTGCATTTTTTTCTTGATTCTCGTTTTTGCCTAGGCACAAATTGGCCATTTAATTGGATTAACGCACATTTCCGTTGCAACAGCCTCCGCCCCCTTGCCCACCTCTCTTCTCGCTGCTTCTGCTTAAGCCAATTTATCATTTTGCTCAGTTGATTCTTGTGTTTATTTATGTTGCATTTTAATTATGTCGCCAACAGAAGAACAAGATGACTCCCCCTCTCCCCCCTGTTTGGGATTGGAAGTGTGCCATCTTATGGGGTTGAACTTCGATGCGGATATTCGCCTCGTTGCAGGCTCCCCTTCTCCTTCTTCTGCTTCTTCTCCTGCTTCAGCTGCAGCCATTTGATTTACTGCCGAGCTGACTGATTGAATGAATGAATGAATGAATGGGAAAACTGTTGAAACTGTCGATTGGTAATTGATATCCCAAAATTATTGCCAATGTATCTGATTTTCTTTGCGGTTCACTAATTCCAGTCAATTCGTTCGATTGTGTTTTTCTGCCTCCTCTTCTTACACCGTAGAGAGGTGAAAGTAGCCACTCCAAGCCATAAGCCATGATGATGATCATCATTGATGATTGTTATGGACATCGACATCGACATGGACATGGACATGCATATGGACAATGACTGGAATATACTGTCAGTAGCAGCAGTGATTCGGGTGAAGGGAAGGGGGAGGGGTAGGCTGCAAGTAATCAGAAGCCAAAAAACTGTGTTTCAGCCAGGGGGAAAACTAAAACTAAGAAAAAAAAAAGGGAAAGGTTAAAAACACGAAAAGCAATCGCAAGCAAATCTACTAATAAATGGTAGCATAGGCGAATTACCTTATTAGAACTTGAAGTTGTATGTAAAAATAAAGATAAACCAAAGCAAATTATAGGCCTTTTTTTGAAGTCCAAATTTATTTTAATTTGAATATATTTAAATCTTCGAAAAGGTCGCAAATTCTAAAATTATTGCTTGGAAACATTTTTAGATGTAAATCAAGCTGAGAATTGTTATTTCAATTTCCCAATTTGAATGACTTTTGCATTGAGATGGACATGGCATTTTTAGAATTCCAAAAATTATCAAAGATAACTTCGACATATCCGAAGTTTGTATACCCTTGCAGCTTCTTGAACATTATCGATAAAACTGATGATGTATATGCCAAAAGTGATCTATATAATAATAATAATAAAATTTGGTTGAAATACTATAACAAAAAATGTTATTCTCAAAGGAACTCTTTGTTCGATTGTTTCTAAGGACGCTTTACGATATAGTAGTTCGATTCTTACAAAATTTTGCCAAAAATTGTGAAAAAAACTTAAGAAACAAAAAAGTTTTGCTCACTAAAACTGCTTCTTCGACCGATTGTTTCTATGTAAGCTATGTGATATAGTAGTTCGATTCTTAAAACGTTTGGCTTAAAGGTACGAACCACAACAACAGACATAAGTGATGAATATGAAGCTAAAAACTTAAGAAAAAAAAAGAAAGACTCTTTTTTTCAAGCGATCCGTCCTATGGCAGCTACATACATATTTCCTATAGTAGTCTGAACAGGATCGTTCAAGAACTTAACCTGCTTATGGTAATAAAAAGCTTATATGGCAAATCTCTGGTCAAGATCTCGAAAACTGAAAATGTGAGAAGTGTAAAAACAGACAGACATGGCTATATTGACTTGGCTTCTTTTGCTGATCAAGAGTATATATACTTTATAGAGTCCAAAACGTCTCCTTCTCTGCGCTACAAATATCTGAACAATTTTATAAAAACCTTCGTAAGAGTATCAAGAAAAAAGCTTACTTTAGTGACTCTTTTTTAACAAATTTCAAAGCTTTATGTTGTACATTTTTGAGATTTTTACTTAATATTTATCTAATAAACTACAATTTAGGTATTATTTTTGTCAGTTTCAAAAAGTGTCAACATTTTAGCCATACTTTCCTGCTTCAAATGCAAAATTTCAACTAGAAATTGTTGTTTAAACATAAATTAGCATAAATTAGTGGCCTGCTAGTTTAGTTAATGCTTTCTAAACACTCTAATTACCTATTTGAAAGTTTAGTTAAACTAAAAGTTAAATAAAAATTCGATAGACTTGTTATTTCAATGAAATGAATGCAAAAGGAAATGGTGAATGCTGCAATGAAACTGTCTTATAACTTATTTAGGTATCTCTCTCTCTCTTCGTTTAATTTAATTTCGTTGTCGTATGTATTTAGTTTTATTGTTTTATAGGAAGTTTCTCCATATAAATAATGCATTATACGATCTCTCGCTAAAACAATTAGCAACAAGGAGGCAATCTTATTACTATTCATGGCTCAATGGACTCACACAAGTTAAAGAGTTGAAGAGGGGAGAGAGGAGAGACGCCGCCGTCTGTTTCTAGCCGCTGCCTGCCTGCTTCACCTACTTTCCAAGTGGCAAACTTGTTATACATCATCATCATCATCATGGAGCTGCATGTGGAGGTGAATGGATGCCCAGAGATGGGTGCACCTGCCGCTGCTGCTACTGCTGCTGGGGCAGTAGTTTTCGTTGAAACTAAAAGTGCAAGACTAGCTGGCGGCAATTCGTTGTTGTTGTGGCTATGGATATGGCCATTGCATTTGATTGAACCACCAACCATCAGCCATCAACAAGTGGATCGACTTTTACTAAATAAAAAAAAAAAAAAAACCCCAAAGAGCTAGCTAGGCGATTAGCAAGGAGAGCATTGCGTGCCGGCTTCCAATTGAGGTGCAATGGCAATTTCAATTCTGTTTTTTTTTTTCTGCCTCATCAATCACTTAGGGCCAATCATATTGGCGAACGACTTGACCAGGCTAATTGCTTTTGGCCTTTGGCAGCTGTAAAATGGCAAAAAAAAAAAGAAAAAGAAATCCTTGTAAATTACTTTAATTACTTAACAATGACAAAATTTCCAGAGTTTGTCAGCTGCTCAGCGAGTTTTTCACACCTGCTGCAACTGAACCGAAACTGGAATGGAATGTGTAATGGGGCCCTCTCTTTTTGCCTCTCTCTCTCTCTGGGCAAATTAATTAGGCTTTTAATATTTATGCTTTTTATGTATTCTGTTTTGCATTTGACGGCGTCAACGACAAGCATAAGCATTAAAAGTCAACCCTCCAAGGACACCGACGACAGGACGACAACAGGACTCCAGAAATCGTGACATTGGGCAATTAATAAAGGCAAAAAAAAAAAAATGTCAGCGTAAATTACAACCAAGTTGACACAAAAGCGTCTAGAGCTAGGCACAAGGAAGGTAAAACCAGCCAGCCAGCCAGCCAGTCAGAGCCAGTCGAAAGGGTGCAAAGATAAATATCTATTATAAATTTCATCAGGACATGTCACGGACCTTTTTCCTCCTGTAAACCGCCAAATGAATGGGCATTTTTCTTATGGTTTCTTGCAGCTTCAAACAACTTTCAGTTTTTCAGAGTGCCGCAGGTCCTTTTAGGCGGTAGCCTACCTACCTGGCAGTCACAGGCTATTCACAGAAGTTGGGCAAAAACTAATCCAAGAGAGAGACTTTTCATATTCTGATATTTAACCCAATTCCTGAGGCAACAGCAACAAAAAGCAACTTGCATTTGCATTCCTCTTTGGATTTCTGCAAACAATGCGAAAATTGTTGCTGCCTCTCGAAGAGGATTATGGATTAGTGTCAAAAAATGGAAAATATGACAAAACGACAAAAACACACAAAAAAAAAACGAATAATAAAAGTTTAATACATTTAAGCCAAAGCTAAAAGTTTTTGTGTGAAATGTTAATTCAACTTTTTTCTTTTTTTGCAAAATATGCTTTGAAAGTTTTAGCTACTACAAAGTATGGTTAATTTTACTACAAGTCTTGGATCGAATAACTATCTTAGATGGCTCGTTTATTAGAAGTCTTGAGTTAAGTTGAAGCTTCACAAATCCGAAAAAAAAAGATAAAAGAAGTATCTTGATTACTTACTCAACTTCCCTTAAAACTTTAAAAAAGTCGTTTCTTTCTAGTAAAGCACGCAATATGAAGTAAATCTTTAGGAACTATTCTTCGATTCAACGAAGAACTAAAAAAAATAAACTTATTATAAGGTAGTCTTGGATTGCTCGTGAATGAGTGAACAAAAAATGAACAATGGTTCTTTTTAGCTTACTAGTTCTTTTTTGTTCACTTGCTCTTCTTTGCGCACTTTTGCACACTGTTTTAGGCTCAAGTTCGTCAGATCAGTTGAACGCTAAAACAAATTTAGAATCTCGCTAAAACTTGGACGCATTTTGAAGATATTGAACAAGTAAACACCCTAGTAAACAACTCAACAGGTGAAGTTGTCTATTAAGTTGAGTAATGTTTACCCAACACTTTTATATGGTTCTTTCTATTAAGTAAACTAAGTTTTAGATTCTAGGACCACCCAAGAGATGAAAAATTTGGCAAGATTTTGGTTTCTTTGAGCTCCTCTGGTAGTCCATATGGTTTCAATCACCATACAAAAACTTATTTTCTAGCCCTCTGCTCGAGTCTAACTTGATTATAACTACTTCTATAAATCGACTTGATTGTAATATCATCTGATATGCCATCAGTTGCATTACTAGTTCCCTTTGATCTTCCAGATGATTGCTTCCATGGTGATCCTTTAGATCACAAGCCCTTGGTCTGGGCTCTTGCTCTCGTTTGACAAAAGGGAAAGGAGGAGGGGTTCCCCTACCTCTCTTTGAAGTGTTGTACAAAATAAAGTTGTTTCTTGGACAAAAAAGAAGAAAAAAAACGACAGCAAAACTAATTTTAGACACAGAAACTAAATGCATTTTGTGGCGCGGCACGGAGAGAGCAAAAAACTATTCAAACATTAAAACTTTCATTTCAGCACAGAAAGGCAAACAAAAAAAGTTATAAAAATTTGACTTTTGACCTCATTTCTGTTAAGCTTTTATCTGTTGTTTTTATTTGCGTTACCTTCAAGGAATCAGCCAAAAAAACAAGAAGAAGAACTCTTGGCGTCATCATCGAGACCCAAGACGACGACGCAGTTGATGACAATGAAGGGGCAGGCAGTAGCTTCTGTTGCCCATCGTCGTTGTCGTTGTCGTTGTCGCCGCCGCCAAGTCTGACCCAGTTTCCATGTCTCATCTTCATGGCAGACAAATTGTCTGCGCGATATGTTCCCCAGCTCCAGTTTTCAGATTGTTTATGATGCTTTTGAACTTTCCTCCCGAAAAGAATTGGCAAAAGCAAAAAAAAAAAAACAAACCAAACGTCGCAAAAACTACAAACGGAAATTGCTTGCAAAACTTGCCGCACATTTTAGCCAGGTCACCGAAGAAGGTGAAGTGAAAATTGTATTCAATTATGGCCTAAACTTTGACTCTAATAAGCTTGGGGGTTCACATTGTGGCCTGCTCTACGGGTTGGAGGGCCAATTAGGTTTTCTCTCACTTCAATTTAACAAAGAAAAAAATAAAAAAGACAAAATTTGCATTTTGTTTGGTTGCAACTTTTTCTTCCATTCTGCAAATTGCACAAGTTACCACAAAACATGTTGTTGTTGCTGCTGTTGGGGGCATCATCATCATCATTATGACAGAAGTTTTAACCTAAAGTGACCACCAAGCAACCAGCAAACAGTTTGCCTGTGAGATCTGAGAGTTAATACCCCCATCCCGGGAGTCTCTTCCCTGCTTTGAACGGTTGACACAACCGCAAAAAAATACAGAGCGACGGTGCTTCATGTGTCTCCTTCCTGCTCCTTCCCCCAACTCCGCGTACAGCCTGACAGCCTGCTGCACATACATAAAACTGTCAACTGCCTGGAGAGTGCGAATGGATATGGAGATATGTACATATTGAGTGATGCAGTTGTTTTGCCATTTTGCCCATACTGCACAGTGGTTCAAAATCGTATTATTCTCCGATTAACAGGGAATTTGAGAGTTTACTAACAACATGTAAACAATTTTAAGTTAATTTAGCCTTAAAAGATTTGTAATTTTTCCATTTAGTTAAAGCATAAATACAGGACCGAATTCACACTCTTGCAGAAAGGAAGTATTTGTTAGATAGATATATAAAAGAATATAAAATTTTGCCAAATTTGATCCGATTCGGATAAAAAGATCTTTGCTTTGCTCACATATTGATACGACCTTTGGCTTAAAGAATTCGAAGGGCGAACTGAGATCTAAAAACTTCCTATAAATAAATAAATAAACGTACTGCAATGCGTCTATATAATCTTAATTGTTGCTGCTGAATATCTTTCTTAAAAGATGCAAATCCTAGTTCCAAATTGGCCATACAAATATTGACTAACTTGATACCAAAAGTCCAAAAGATTGCGTTAAAAAAGCTCTAAAAGTCTCGTTCTAAAAACATTTTGAACATTTTGAATGAAGAAACTCTATGAATTTTATATTCTTTAGATTTAAGACATTATTTGTCTTCATCTTGTGGTTCGGTTCTCCATATTTAATTGCAATTAGTTACATAAGACAATCTTAATAAACCTGCTAAGCCGTTAATGTTAATCAAGCGACCTGTTTAAAATTATGTTTTATAAGCCTCTTCGAATCGATTTATGATGTAGCTTTTTGTTTTTTTTTTTTTTTTTTATGGAACTGCGCCAACTGTGCAGCGCCCACAATGCTAAAAAGGCTGACATAGGTATAACTACGATCTTGAACCAGGGGGGATTGGCTTAGCTTAGCTTAGCTTGAAGCTGCCACTTTATTGATTCATTTCGAATTCTCTTCAACGTTGGGCCCCCTTTAAGGCGTACGCCCATGACTGGTATTTATTAGAACTGCTCGCAAATAGACATATTGAGATACGGATTTTGTTTGGGTTTAGGTTTCGGTTTCGGTTGTCGGGGCTGCCTGTCATTGACTTTGCTGCAACTTTGTTTTTTTTTTTTTGTTCGTTGTTGTTTTGCCTGCGCGAGAAGGGGGGGAAGGTGGAGCTGGAGCAGGAGCTGTGACTGAAGTGAAGTGAAGTTTGTTGAAGAGTTGTCAGTATGTATGGATGTATGTATGTATGTAGTTGCAGTTGTCAGACAGTTTTGTGTTCGTTCGTTCTGTTTGTCTCTGTCGATAAAGGCAAACAAAGAAGTTTGCCGTCATCTCTCATACATACAAATATATACATAGAAATTTTATGTACATATCTCTTTACTCACTGCCAGTTAGAAATCGCATCACAACCTACCGGAAGTGCAACTCAAATAATGCACAAAAAAAAAAAAGAAGCTGAAACTTTTTTGTCACTTGTTAGCAAACGATTCCGTTTTCTATTTCCCTCGGTCCTTCTGCTCTTTCTTCCTCTTCTTGTTAACAATGTTTGCTAGAAACTAGTAGGGATAATTATATTTTTCTTGTTCTCTCCGTCTAGAAAGTTTTTTTTTTCGTCATTTAATTGTAAACTCATTAAGTTGACTCTGCGTATCGATGTTCATTTGCAGGACTCTTTTGTCAAGGACCTAGAAATGAGACTTCATAGAGTTTTCTTTTTCATTTTCACTCAATGAAGCTTAATAATTGCTGCGTTTAATGCAAGAATTTCTTTAGCTCGCTTTCAAAGGCAATTCCGGATGTCGACACGCCCTAGACCCAACCTCCTGGCAAAAAAAAAAAAAAACAGAATGAAGCAGAGGGCAACCCCTATTGCAGTTCAAATGAAAAGAGTTTTGTGTCATCGTTGTCGTTGCTGTGTCGCCCCGGCGTCGCGTCATTTAATGCCAGAGCCAATGTGTATGCAAATGAGTTTCCAATGACTTGGTCCGAAAACAAAACATCCAAACGACGCACACGCCAGAAGGATGCACTTGAACTTGGCTCTGGCTGTGGCTGTGGCTCTGTCTTGGCCATTAGACGTGCTTCGCTTAAACAGCTTTAAATGCCTTCGATAAGAGAAGGTAATTTAGGTTTAATGCAGGCCCTTTAATAAAACACTTTCCCCCCACCCCACCTTCTTCAACTTATCGCTGACACTTTGAAAGCCACTAAAAGCCTGAGCTTGTACTGCCCTTGATAGCAGTTTGTCTCTCTTTTACTCTTACTTACTCTCGGGAATTCAAATTGCGCGCGCCTTGTCGGAAAACTAGTTAAACAACACTATAAATTTATTTGTGTGGCAACATTGCTAGTTGTTAGTATTTTTGTGCTGTGTGGCCACACTGGCAACGATTACCAAACAAAACAAATCTCAAAAATCTCAGCAGAAAAATTAAATGTCAAGGCACGCTTTAATAGGTAAATATATATGTTAAAATAACCAAGCAAACTCAAATCTATATCCTAATCTTTGACGACAGGTGGCGGCACTGGTTTCATAGGCCGAAATCTTGCCCAGCATCTTCTCAAAAAAGGTTAGAGCATTATTTGTGTGTTAACCCCTTTGAAGAAGTTGCTTCTATTTCTATGTTCTTACCGTTAAGGCTATGAAATAACTGTGATATCGCGTATGCCCGGTGCTAAACGCGTCACCTGGCATGATCTGGAGAAGAATGGTATACCCAGCAATGTTACCGCAGTGGTCAATTGCACAGGACAAAATGTTTTGGATCCTTCGAGACGTTGGACTCCTGGTTTTCAGCAAAATGTCTGGAATTCTCGCGTCAATTCGGCCAAAACTCTAAGCCAGGCCGTGCAGGCGGCTCCAAAAGTGGCCTCCTATGTCAATCTCTGTGGGGTTAGTCATTATCGTCCCTCAGAGACGAAAACCTATACAGAAGATGATCATGTAGAGGGCTATGACTATATGTCACGTCTGTGCATAGCCTGGGAGAAGGCTGCCCAGAGCGCCGAGGATCTACAATGCAAATGTGTGAGTTAAGTAGGGAGAGCTCCCTATAAAAAGTTTGGGTCTAATCTTTTTTCAATCTCTTCCAGACTGTCTTACGTACGGGTGTTGTGGTGGGTCATGGCGGTGGCATGATTAAATCCATTTGGTTACCCTTCAAACTGGGTCTGGGTGGTCCCCTTGGTAGTGGTAAGCAAATTATGCCCTGGATTCACATGAAGGATCTCTGCCAGTTGATTCAACACATCATAGAGAATCGTGAAGCAGGTATCTTTAATGCTGTGGCTCCGGAAATTGCCTCCAACAAAGAGTTCTCACAGGTAGCAACTATAACTACAAACAACAAACTTATCTAATTCAAATTTCTTTGTGTTTTTTTCAGAGCTTTGCCAAGGCCATAAACCGTCCCTGCCTCTTCAATGTACCCGAATTTATGGTCTATGCCATTTTTGGCAAGGAACGCGCTGCTCTTCTCATGAGTGGAGCCAAAATTCAACCCAAGAGAGCTCTCTCCTCTGGTTACAAATTTCAATATCCCACCGTGAAGGCAGCTGTAAACGAACTGACTCAAAAATAAGTGAAGAAAATGTATACAAATTATTTATAATTATTAATTATTCTCTTTAAGTTATTAATTTGTTGAAGAAGTATGTAATGAGTGAAATATACAAAAGGTGATTATACGGAATAAAAGATTGTGTGGGAGGTTAAATAAAAGTAACTTCTTGTTTAGGACAAATGACAGAAAGGCATAAATTTAAAATTAAGAAAATTTCCTGTTAATTGAAGGCTATTTGATTTTTCCACCTATTTTTGAAAGTTAATACTAGAGATTTTGATTTTCCATTAGTTCATGAAGAAAAGAAGAGGTATAAGAACATTTTTATCTAGCTTTATAAATTGAAGGTTTGTTTCTGTGGGGGCCACAAATTGTTTCTATTTTTGTAATTTTATTAATATTAAATTGAACCTCATGAATCACTCTATTCATTAATAAGTTTTTCGATGATTCTGGAATTTAATTTGTTTACCCATCAGTCATGGTGCCTAATTTCCTGTCCCTCTCTATGTATTTTTTTTTGTGTGTGTGTGTATTATTAATGCAATTATTAAACAAAAAAAAAAGAACAATTGACAAATTAAATGTACGAGTTTGAAGTGTAAAAAACCCTAAAAAGATCGAGATTTCCCTGTGAGTTTATCGTTACATCATTAATTAATGACAATTGCCCAAAGATTGCTGCAGCAGGTGCTAGATTTTTGCACTAACCTGGCTAAAAAAATAAAACAAAAATGAAAAAAAAGCTTTCGCCCTTTATGTGAACAATTGCAAAGTAATTTAATATTAGCAAACAAACAAAAAAAAAAAGCTAATTTATATGAACATGCGCCGTGATATAATTAAGAAGATACTTCATACATATATCATTTGGTCGTATATAAAACCCTCGCTCCAATTCATGGCAGAATCAGTTGAAGTTTAAGCGGCAAATCGTGCAAAATGTTAACTAAATCGCAAATGTTTTTACTTTTGGCTACGGCTCTGGTCTATGTGGTATGGAATGGACAAACTAAATGAGTGTTTGGCACGCGAATTTAATTTACTATTTCATTAGAATTCCATTCGAGCCGCCGATGTGGATTGCTCGAAGAGGCCGCCATTTGTGAATCCGAAAACCTGTTGTCCTGTGCCTGATTTCCTAACAGCCGATTTGAAGGAGAAATGCAAAGAGTATGATATAATGCCAACGGGAGCGAGTCTGGAGGCCAGCGGAGAGGGCGGACGCGGCAGACGTCATCATCCACATCATCCTCCACCGGTAAGCTAGAAAGTGAATCATTCTCTTTTCCAACTAAGCCAAATTCTTGCAGTGCCTCTTCTCTTGCGTCTTCAATGAAACTGGCATCTTTATGAATGATAAATTGGACTCGGCCAAACTTGATGCCTATCTCCAAGTGGTCTTCAAGGATAGCACTGAACTGCAAAAGTTGACAAGTGAAGCGTTCAGTAATTGCACCACCAAAATGGCTGAGTTTAAATCGAAAATGGGTGACCGAGCTCCACCATCGCCGCCTCCCGGCATGCCCATGTGCCCACCCGGTGCTGGCTTCCTAATGGGTTGTGTCTTCAAGAAGACCCTAAAGAACTGTCCCGCTTCCATATGGAATAATACCGATGAATGCAATAATATGCGTGAATTCTTTAATACTTGCAAGCCTCCGCATCGTGGACCAGGTGGTCCTTCAGCCGAGGATATGTAAATCCTCCACTTCGAATTATTCCCTAAAAGAAGACAATTTGCAATAAAATCCCTTACAAAACAAAAGATGAAACAATTGCAGACAATTTGCAATGAAATCCCTTACAAAACAAAAGATGAAACAATTGCAGACAATTTGCAATGAAATCCCTTACAAAACAAAAGATGAAACTTTTTTGGACAATTTTTCAAACATTTTTTTCGGTGTGTAAATAAATAAATTAGATGTGTCGTAGAAGCTTAAACAGAGTATTATATGTCCTTTTTAGAGGTCCTTTCTCTAGAAGAAGTTACTAAAACTAAAGCTTAATTGATAAAAGGTCCTGCTAAATAAGATTCTCAAAGCGAGTAGTTCACCTAAGAAACATTAGAACCTAACTAAGTTTTCCTTTGATCCTTGTGAATAGAAACTTGAAGGACACCAAATAAAATAAACTAGTTTCTGTTTGAAATTATTCCCTACTGGCCTTAGAGAGATTAAGGGGAGTTCTTTTCGCTATTATTAGATTCAAAGCTTAATCCTAGAGAAAGTCTACCGAGCAATTATGAAGATTATCTTTCTGCATGTCCTTTTCATTTAATATTAAGTCAAAGGACTACAAGAACTACAACTAAGACTAGTTTGCAGTAAAAGTTTTTATTAAAACTTTACTAAATTCATTCTCTCTCTCTCTCTCTCTCTCTCTCTCTCTCTCTTACTCTCTCTTCTTCTCTCGCTTCTTATTGGCATTAAAATTTCATAGAATTTGTTCGCCTTTTTTTTATCCTTGTTGCTGCTTATCATCTTCTGGCACAAACACCACACACATCTGGTTGGCGGGGTGAAGGTGTGCAATGAAATAGAAAATTCAATTTTCACAATTTAAAATTGCTTAGCCATATGGAGACAAGGCGAGAGTTTGAGCAAGTGAATCTATAGTCATTCGCTGACAGTTAGTTCGCTGGCAAAGACGTTGTGTCATGGAGAGTGAGTTGAAGCAACTTCTCGAGCAGTGCCAAAAGCAAAACTTTAGCAAAGAGCAAATGTCAAGCATTTGCGAGCCCTTAATATGGAGGATGAGATGGAATAGATTGAAGCGTTGCTTAATTCTAAGTTTCCCATTGATGGTGATATATTTGCTATGGTTGTTCTGCGATAGTTTCTCTTGGATATTGAGTGCTTTGTTTAGACTTTTCTTAATACAAATTTTGCCTTATTGGAATTGGACAAGTTATTATAATGGCAAATGTTTGATACCAAGAGAGAATCAGCCAGCAAGTGGAACTACTTTTAAATGGAACAATTGTGAATTGTGTTCGAATTTGGGTAAGTGTCTAGGTTAAATAATAATAAATATTTGACCCCAAAAGTATGCAATTGGTGTAACATTTTAAAGATTTCAACGAGTTATCTAACAACTTTTTAAAATTCCTTAAAAGTGTTAAAAAACTAGCTTATTGCATACTTAAGGAAGCAAATATTTCAAATTTTAACTACGTAGCACCCATAAATGAAGTAAAGATCCTAAACTTTGTTTTCACTTTTGCAGAAAGCATTTCAACTGTATCAAATGTGTCGTATTCCTTGCTAGAAACTCAATTTCTAGAGCTTGGATTGCCTGTCATAGTCACAGATGCTGATTTGACACTAAATCTCGTCGACCTAATGGATCGAATGCAGGAGAAGGCCTACGATTTGCTAACCAGCGAGCCCTGTGATGTCTCCTCTAATCTGATGCTGCGTCAAATATTCCATTTGGAGGCAACCATGCAAAAAATACGCCATGGCTCGGCATTATCAACGTGGCACTTGCATTTTCGTAATTGCCAGAGCAGAGCCGTCAAGACTTCGAGATTATTGCTACCACGACCATATTATTATCCCAAGCACTTGGAACCTTACTATTCCAGTTGGCTATTGATGTCTCATCGCCAGAGGCGTCCACAGCAGGAGATCTATGTAAAAGGATTGATTTTCATTCAACAATTGAGTGGTCACTTTGAATTTCGTTTGCTACCCAAGGCTCCGTGTGATGACGGAGTGTGTCCTAGTTTGAATCTGCGTTTGAATAAAGGCGAAGGTTTGGTCTTCTATACGGAATTGTGGCATTTGAGCTATGGCTTGAACCAGCCGGATAACCAAGAGACTTCCATTGCCAGTATCATGGAGGTGGAGTGGGATTTGTAAGCGTTAGTTTCTCCCTTGCTGTTTCTCAATACTATGATGTCACACAAATAAATGACCTCCAAATCAGTCTCTTTGAGTCACTTTAACAAGTTATAACTTTAGGATCCTTGGATTTACAAATAAATGACCTTAAAAAATTAAAGTCTTTATCTACCTCTTTTAGACCATCTCTTATTGGCTTCCATTCACTACGTCGCTATATGAAATAGTGCTCCGATACAGCTCCGATCTTCAAGCTAGCCGAGGAATAATTTAAAAACTAAACGTTTCTGATCCCTTTATAAAAAAATGTTAACTAAATGTTGAATATCAATGTAACTAATTGTTGATTGGCCGAAATTGTATTTACACCGGATATTGAATAAACATCTAAATCTTGGTTATAGTCATGTAACTTAGTAGAAAAGTGATTTTAGAATTTATGCTCGCCGACATTTGGCCTCCACGAGTTTCTGTAGAGTGGCCGTTAGGCTATTGATGGCATCAATTTTCATGCGCTCAATGCGCTCCTGCTGGACCAAGGACATCTTTTGTATCTGGACTTGTTCACGTTGCAGCGAACGCTGTAAATCCATTTTCTCACGTTCCATTTCCAATTTACGTTCGAAATAATCCTTCCACCACAAATCATCGGCAGGAGAGGAATGAGCATGAGGATGGGGATTACCATTGGCAACCAATTGAAGTTGATGTTGACTACTATCGTTTGTGGGATCATTGTCATGACTCTGATCTGGATCATATTCCATTTTGGGTTGACGGACCTCCGACAGGCTATTGCTGTCCTCATCGAATTCATCATTGGATTTGCTATCAGATATCATTTGGGATTGCAGGAGTACCTGATCCACTGGTGTTATATACGGTTGATTGACGACCTCCTTTAGCTGGGGCTGTAGCTGCAATTGTGGTGGAGTAGAAGCTTCGGGTTTTTTTTGATAGGTTATCAAATCGGTTTGGGGTTGGGGTTGAAGTGGAGGCAACTGTTGCTGCTGCTGCTGCTGGGATTGTTGTTGTTGCTGCTGCTGCTGTTGTTGTTGTTGTGTTTGTTGCTGTTGTTGTTGCTGATTTACTGTCACCGGCAATTGCATATCGAAATCAGCTTTTTTGCCTTGCAAATATTTAAACATTTCCTCAAAGAACTCCCAGTGGACATAGCCGGAGACATATTTCTTGCTCAAATTCTTATTATAGGTTATCAGAATGTTGTGCCATTTCTTCTGCACTTTGGCGGCACTATACCGAAAGCCCAGACGTTGCAGCTGGCGGGTGCAGTGCAGCCAAAGGGCCGTGCGCTTCTGACGGCCCTCGGTAAAACTGCCCTCCATGGGACCACGTATGTGTATGAGGGCCCGCGTTGCCTCAGTGGTCCAGGCACGCTCATAGGGTCCACGTCCCAGGCTATTGCCTCCAGCGGATAGTTCACCTTCCTCCAAGAGGCAATCATCGTCCAAATCATCTAAATCATCGTCGCTAATTTGATAGGCTGAAAAGAAAAAAAACAAAACGTAAACAACTTGTTGCCGTTAGTTTGTCATTTATAAAAAGTGGCAACCCTCCAAAACAGCCAGTCGCTCTCTCCCGCTTACTGTTATTCGCTCTCTCTGCAGACCCTCGCTCTCTCTCTCTCGTGCTTACCTGGGGCTTACCACCCACCACCAGACCAACCCACACATCATCCTAGCCCAGGATGCTAACTTCAATCATAGTTTAAAAAAAAAACACATTTTTTCTCCAGCCAAATGCAGATACATTTAATTTTGTATACTAAAATATGTTTTAAATTGTAATTAATTAAATGAAACTTACTTTCATTGTCATCCAAGTTGGCATTAGTTGTTGCCGTTGTTGCACCATTCAAAGGCATTTGAGCCATTTGAAAATGGTTAAAATTAATAATTAGTTGGTCTTCCGCTGTTGTTTCTGTAACTCCTTTTTGCACTTAGACCTTTCGCCTGTCAATAGTTTTCGTTTACTAACGAGGACAAATTTGCTGACTTGGCTGCAGCAGCAGCAGCTTCCAGGCATCGTGAAAATTGTGTTTGCGCCTACGCCTCTCGCTCGCTCGCTCTCTCTCTCTCTCTCTTGAACTTTCTCTCGCTCTCAGATCTGTGGGGAGGCTGCAGCCCCAGCGACCAGCTAGTCACAATAGTATTGAAGTATCTAGACGACGGGCCTGATTTGTGGAGGTGTGGGGGTTATTTGGGTGTTTGGCATCTGCGCACTATAGTTTAGCCCCCCCAAAAAATCATTTTTCATCTCGTTGTAGGGCTTAAAGACGCAGCAGCCACCCTAGTATTCTAGCCAATGCCAGTGGAAAGTAAATTCCAAAGCTTCAACAACTATTGAACCTATTAACTTCATTGGAATGTAGATGTAAAGTTTTCAACTTCCAATTTATATAAGCTAATTATTGTTTTATACTACATTTGAGTTAGTTGTTTAGATTACAATCAATTATTAATTATTCTTTTCTATGTAACTTGTCTAACGTTTATTTTAAATTCAAGCAGAGTTGCCACTTAGTTGCTAGGGCTTAGTCTCTCCAGCTTTTATGCAATTAGGCAACTTTGAATAGCTTAAAGATAGAAAACACAAAGGGTCACCAATTTTTTGAAATTTTCTGCCCAATACTTATAAGAATTATCACTATTGTTTTTTTATATAATTTATTAGTTGCTGCTTCAAATTTATTTAGAGTTGCCGCTTATTGTTTGTTGCTATTGGAATTTTGATATTGCCTTACAGGACCGGTTCAACGGGCAGCTGGTCCAATGCCGTCTTTTCTTTACAGTGTGGGGAAACATATAAAATAACATACAAAATATTACCAATTTCAAAATTCACAAAAAGCAATACAAATTAAGAATAAAAACAGAAGTATGCTTAAGAGACCTGCGGCCTTGACCTAACTTGACCCTACTGCAAATTATTAAAAATAAATTATTTGTCAATGCATAGAGTATACTCTTAGCAACTGCAGCAACTTGAACCATTTCAGTTAGAAACTAGACAAATAATTAATACTATTACGTGTTTGCCAGTGTTGGCATTTGCAAGTAATCGCATTATACTTTAAATGACGTAAAGCAATTACGTAAAAAGCTAGCGAAATGAAATGTTTACAACAAATAGTTATCCGCGTAACTTTAAAAAAAATATGCTTCATGTTGTTAAAGTGAAGTGTTGACCAAATACGTTTAATTAATTGCTTCAACAAAAACATACCGCAATGCAAGTGTGTAAATAAACAATCACAACATCGATAAGATCTTTTATGAATTTGGGTCAAGAATTTAATTAACAATTGCATGTAAGTACCGTAATACACAAACAGCAACAACCAACCACTACTTGCTTAACTGTCATTCACTTGTTGCAGTCAGTCCTAGTCGCTTGTCGGTTCTCTGTTATGTTGCGGAGTTTAACATTTTAGGCAAGTGCACAGGAGGCGAGAAGAAGGGAAACACGCCCCAATCGGCGCGGTGATAAGGCTCTGAAACTAAAACTCTGGCTGTGAACTTGAGCCCACGCTGAGCGTCATTTGTAGCGCTGATAAGGCGAGAGACCTCAAACCGAAACGCGGTATCAGTAAGTACTCAATTTCAGTTCTCAGTTTCGTATATAAAAATTCTCCATATCCCTAGAAAGGCGTTCAGTACGCGACTGGAATTCAAGATGTACGGATCTTTGGGCCATCTACTCATCATTGGAGTATTGCTTAGCAGTCAGAGCTTGGTCAAGTCACTGGATAATGGCTTGGCTCGCAAGTGAGTAACAGTGGAAACGGAGTTATTGCGTGGACGCCTCAACCAACTCTCTGCAAGGAGAACATTCTAAGGAGAGGAGAAATTGAAAATTTTCGTTAATCGTGAATTTAATTTTTAGTGTAGTATGCAAAAAATTTGATTATATGTACATATATGAATATGCACATTTCTTCTTATCTAATAAGTTTTATAAGTTCGGAATTTGTTAGACAGATTAGACGATTTAGTGTAAAAGTTAATATTTAATGTTCCCGGTTGACCTTGGTGAGGATATTTTGTGGATTTACGAATGGATCTAGAATATATTATCTTTAATTAACATTTCCAATATCAGAATATAACCGAAAGACAAAAAATAGTTCAAAAAATTTTAACCCGAAAATGTAAACCAAAGTTAAGAAGTTTTGGGGCGAAAATCATAATACAGTGAAAACTCACTTAAAGAGAATGATTTTAGATGTCCAATAACAATTTATTCTCCTAAGTTGCCAATTTTAATTTCGAAAAGTTGTTAGCAAAAATTTTGAAATATTCTTTTCCTTTTTAAATATTTTTTTAACAACATTTCTAGACCACCAATGGCCTGGATGTCCTGGCAGCGGTAAGTATGCTCAAATGAAATCTCTTTTAAACCAAAACTAATACACCAAAACTTGCAGTTTCCGTTGCATAACCGATTGTGAAACCTATCCAGATGAGTGCATCAGGTGAGTAATTTAAGGTGCTTGCAGGATAACAGAAATAATGTTTGTTACCTTTTTTCAGTGAGAAACTTTTCAGTCGACATGCTGATCTATTGGTTTCCGAAGGCTATGCCGATGCTGGCTATGAATATGTCATTATAGATGATTGTTGGTTGGAGAAGCATCGTGATAATAAAACCCAAAAATTGGTGGCCGATAGAAAACGTTTTCCCAGTGGGCTAAATGCCTTGGCTGATCACGTGAGGCTCCCATAAGCTAACTTAAATTAGTCCTAATCGACAACTTTGCCTTGCAGATACACGAGAAGGGTTTGAAATTTGGTCTTTATCAGGACTTTGGCACAAAAACTTGCGCCGGTTATCCTGGCGTGATCAATCACATGGCCTTGGATGCTCAGACCTTTGCCGATTGGGATGTGGACTATGTGAAATTGGATGGTTGCTATGCCAATCTCACCGATATGGTTGATGGTTATCCAGAATTTGGACGTCTTCTCAATGCCACGGGCCGGCCCATGGTCTATTCGTGCAGTTGGCCAGCCTATCAAGAGGAAGAAGGAGAAATGCCGGATTACGCCTCATTGAAGAAACATTGCAATTTGTGGCGCAATTGGAATGATATTGATGACTCGTTAGAATCGGTTATGCAGATTATGGATTATTTCTCCAGGAATCAAGATAGAATACAACCACATGCTGGTCCCGGCCATTGGAATGATCCAGATATGCTTATCCTAGGCAATTATGGTCTCAGCTATGATCAAAGTAAACTGCAAATGGCCATTTGGTCGATAATGGCTGCCCCTCTCATCATGTCCAATGATTTGGCTCATGTGCGTCCAGAAATTAAAGAGATTTTACAAAATCGTGAAGTGATTGCTGTCGATCAGGATGAGCTGGGCATCCAAGGAAGTCGCATCCTGCTGCGCAATGACATTGAAGTCTGGCGTCGTCCCATAACACCCAAGACTGATAAGGGAGAATACTCCTATGCTGTGGCCTTTGCCAGTCGTCGTTCGGATGGAGCTCCCTATGCCATTAAGTTTACCCTCAAAGAGCTCGGCCTCCAGAATGCTGGCGGCTACGATGTCCGAGATTTGTATGCCAATGCAAACAACAATAAATTGGGTGCCTTCAATGCGGATAGTCAATTCGCTACACGTGTAATACCAAATGGTAATGAAAGATGCGTCATTTCGTCTCAATTTTTTATGTCTCTCTCTCTCTCCCTCTCTTCTCTTATCTGTCTATTTTCAGGTGTCACTTTCTACAAGTTTACAGCGCTCTAAAGATGCGGCTAGCTCTTGGCGCTCATCGCGTTGATTAATCAATTCGAATAATTTTTAATATTTGTATATTCCACATATATTAAATAAACACATAAGTAAAACTGGAAATGTTTAAGAATTGTGCCATTTATACTTAGCTTTTTGAATGGGAGAAACCATATATAAAATTGTGACAAAAGAGTAGTAAAACAAACTAACTACTTAAGAGTCGGACTAGCTAAGGTCTTGATAATGTTTCTATACTCTTGGCTTAGAACCGAATATTAATGAACAAAGTAGCCCAATATTCTTATTTGGAGTTATATATTATGAAACTTAATAAGTTGCTTTGATATAGTCATTCGATATTGATTAAGCTTAGCAAATTGTAGCATATTGCATTGAATTTCTTTAACTAGGGGAGCTGAATGAGTTTCTATGGAAGCTGAAGTATCAAGTTTCATTATGTGTCAATATACAAAAAGTACAATCTTTTTTTCTCTTTTTTTGGAGTAAGAAAGAATTTTTAAAAGCAAATTTTTAACACTTTTTAGTCCAATTTCGATAATTTCTCGGGGTTTAATTTATTTTAATTTAAAATTGAGACAAAATTTTGGACTATGATATGATATCCCACATAAAATGGCAAGTTAATTCACTGCCAATTAAGATTTTTAAGTATCTAAGCTATTGACCTTAATTGCAAATTATTAAAGATATATTTCTTGCGTTTCAAAACTCTTACTAAAAATTGTACATAATATTTGAAATACCAAAGAAGTGAGTGTCTCTTGAAATAGTGTAAAAATTTGTTGTTTGATTTTGGTGTTTTTGTTGTTGTTCTTTTTATTTGTTGATTTTTCTCATTTACATAGCCATTTTATGTAAATGTCATACACATATATATATATATATGCTGCAGCATCATCATCATCTTTATATATATATACACACAGGTATAAATTGTACAATTTGTTTTAGGCATTTAGAAGAGGAGAAGAAAAACTTTCAAAGAGTTTCACAATTTGTCGATTTGTTGGCATGATTAGAGTAAAACATATGTAAGCATATATAAATAATAATATAATAAAAATTTGTGACTGACCTAATGAAATGATAATTGCAAATAGAAATATTTAAAAATGTAGAAATATGAAATTCCATAATTAACAAAAAAAAAAAAACCACTAAGAAAAGTTGTCGCTGATCTCATTCCCAGATCTCCACGGATGCCACCAGTTTAATTATTGTCAAGTTAAATATAAGTATATATAGAGATAGAGGAGAATCCATTCGCATGGAGGAGAAGGCGAAAGGGCATGGGTTAGTGTACACCGTTTGTAATAGTGGGCGTTCTTTCATATCTACGCCTGTGCAGAGAATCCACATCCTTTAGATAGAAGGTGCCGGGGAAGAGAACTCCCACCTTGCCCGTGGGCTCATAGGGAGCCGCATGATTGTTCTTCTCACGCACTTCCATTAGTTGAGAGAATTCCTCCGGTGAGACTTTCTCTCGGGAATTGAGTAACGGCAAAACATAATCCAATTGGCTGGCAAATTTCTTAAATTTCTCCTTATCCGAAGTAACTCTCAAGGAATACATTGAAGCAGCCAAGCCCGAGCCATAGGAGAAGACACCAATACGTTTGTCCACCAAGGATTCAGGCGGCTCACTGATCAACAGTGAAACGAGACCCGAATATACCGAAGGGGTATACATGTTGCCCACTTGATTGGCTAGAAGCAAAGACTTCTTGGTTTTGCTCTCGAAAATCTCAGCAGATTGGGTGAGGAAAGCCTTCTCCAGATCACGATCGAAATAGGTACTTTCCAGGGTGGCGCTATCGAATCGTTCCAAATTGGGATATTTGGCTGGACGTTTCTCTTTGCTGGTCAAGAGGAAATCATTGAAACTTAGGCGACCCACTGATTTTTGGACCAGCTTGCAGAAGGGCGTATGAAAGATAATGGCATCAAATTTATCCAGAGTGACTGATTCCTTTGGCTGCAGTTTCTCAAATTTCTTGCGATATAATCTATAGCATGTATCCAATGCCGAGAGGTAACACTGTATGGACAATTTGCCATCCACAGTGGGATATTCGGAACTTAAGTCGGGCTTATAAAAATCATAGGCATGCTCCATGTGGGTGGCTCTCAGGCCACGTTCCAACACCAGCGGAGCATTTGGTCCCACCAACATGGCAATAGCTCCAGCTCCTCCCGTTGGTCGCGCCGCACCCTTGGCATACACGGCAATATCCGCACAGACAGCCAGCGCATAGCGTCCATCCCAACTGGAGGATTCCAGCCAATTGACGGCATTGAAGAGGGCGGCGGTGCCACCGTAACAGGCATTTGTTGTATCGATACCCTCGATATCGGTATTACCGCTATCCGCAAAGAGTTGCATTAGCACCGATTTAACCGATTTCGATTTATCGACTATTGTTTCGGTGCCCACTTCTAAGCGACCGATATCCTTATGTTTGATATGATGACGCTCCAGGAGACGACTCACAACCGTTAGGCACAATGAATTGACATCTTCGCGATCCGTGCAGAAACCCATTTTCCCCTGACCCAGGCCAATTGTATATTTTCCCGCGGAGGCACCATCAAATTGTTCCAATTCCGTTTGGTCCACATATTGCGAGGGGAAGAGCACTTCAATGGCCAAAATGCCAACGTTTTGAGGCCAATTTGTTGTTGATGCCATAATTGTTGATTGTTACTGTAAAGTTTGAACGGGAAATAAACATTAATTAGTGAGAATTAAGTCAGAGGTTGACTGAGATTGTCTCTTATATATTTTCAAAGGTCTAAAAGACGCTTAAGCCACTAAGGAATGCACAAGCAAGCGTAAGATAGTCAGTTTTTCTTTGACATTCTACTCTAAGATATACCTCAATCAGTTTTGTTTCGTTTTCCTAATGCTTGTGCGTCTCTTATTTGCTTGTGCGACACTAAGAAACATTTTAGCTAGTGTAGAATCTTTAATTTGTCGTCGACTTTCTACCCTGGCATATTCGACACCCAGTTGATTTTTATCCTTTCGTGGCTTGTGCGTTGTTCAGTTGCTTGTGCGTCCCTTAGTTTGTAAACCTTATTATAAACCAGCCTTAGACCCTTTCTTAGGCTCATTATTAGCGACTTAACACTGCATTCTTCACTTTCTTCCGCATTATTTAGCTTACTTAACTCCCGGAACTTAATCAAGATCACGATCTTTTTTCACTTTGTAATCGCGTGTTAAATCGTTCTTACAACTTTATATTTGGCGAAAATAGTGTTATAGCTCACAGTATTTTGACAATGCTCAAATTTAAACGATTTCCAAAGTCCTTTGATAAGATTTTTAAGATTTCTTAATTTTTACGCCACACACTTTGTATAAATCGAGCACTCCCTTTAGTAAAACTTTCACCTTTGGTCTTGATATTTTTTTTTTTTTTTTGTTTTCTTGTAAAAATTCGGCTCAAAATAAACGTTTTATGTTTTGAACGTACAAATTGGTTTTAAACGAATTCCCCAACAACGAGGCCAAAGCTACCAACTCAACTGCTGCTACAGCTACTTCTACAACTTGTTGCACGCTCGAGCGATTGCAGACGACTCCGAAGAAGACCCAAAGCCAAAGACGACAAGCCGAGCTTTTTGTGGCCCATTGAGATTTCCCTGCACACACAGACAGACAGACAGACAGAGAGACAGAGATGGCGCGAGAGGGAGAGTCAAAGTTGTGGCCATGGCCAACAAAACATCGGCCAATCAGTTGGAGAAAGTTTAACACAGAAATAAAAGAGAACACACAAAGCAGCAACGACGGCAACGGCAGCAGAAGCAGCGGTAGCAGCGGCAGCAGCACGCACAAAACATACGCAATATAAAGGTAAGTCAGCCGACTAGCCCAAGTCCAAGTACCCTTTGAAAATTAGTTTACTAGTTCAAGTCAAGAGTTACTTCGGAAAGTTGGCACGATGACATTACGACTAAATAAAATCAAAATTCTATTCAGTAATTCTCGAGTGCAACAATGTAATTAATGAAT
This sequence comes from Drosophila nebulosa, assembly GCA_024703675.1. Classification (NCBI taxonomy): domain Eukaryota; kingdom Metazoa; phylum Arthropoda; class Insecta; order Diptera; family Drosophilidae; genus Drosophila; species Drosophila nebulosa. Next base: position 4,090,405 of record CM045725.1, on the reverse strand, counting down.
AATATTAATCATTTTCCGACTATTTAAACAAAGTTTCTTTATAACACTTGAGATAAGAGATTTTTAATCAGTATAGACGATTAGTTTGTCGTTTAAATGTTCTACAATACTTTCAAAGTCCATTCTACAGTGGAATTACAATTATCCGATTTCTAATTATCTGAATATGTGTTAATCCGGATTCATTATTATTATCTTTTCATTATTTGGATATCAATTTATGTTGTTTTCAATTATCTAGATATCTGTTTCTAATTCTTACTAGAGATTATATTTCTAAATCTTTGGATATCCACTTTAGACTAGATTTTAGCTACTTGAAAATCCTTTTATCCGGTTTCCAATTATCTCTTTCATCATTTTTATAGAATAAAGTTATCTGATTATTCATGAGTCCTAATTTTAATTAGCTGTGTATCTGATTATCCGGATTTCTAATTGATTTTAGAGATTCAAAATTCGTTAATTCTGATTATCTGATTATATTCCATAGTGGAAAAAATTAAAATTTTTTTGACAACGTTTATAAATACTCTCTTAGAGGGTATTAACCACTTCGTCTTGTCATTGCTTTTGAGTAATTTGAAGATGATTAGGAATTTGGTGAGCTGTTTGTGTTGTCTTTTGAGACAGGTTAAGAGCAATGAAAACGCCTAAAATGTTGTGTGCCTATGTATGTAGGTCAATTCAATGGGTCTCGGAACGGATTGGATATCTTCTCCCGCCTTCTCCTTCCCTACACCACCCCCTAACGGTGACTCGTCAATATATAGCTTGGCATATTGTATAACTGATAAGACTGACTGTGTGACTGGAGGGTGGAGGGGGAGTCCCAGTAGCAACCTAAACCCCATGTTTACCGTTAAACTTAACACCTGACACGAAACGTTTTCACTTTTTTTTTGTTATTTTTTTTTTTTGTGCTTTGACTTTGGCTTTGGTATCTCTAGGTTGGGAGCAGCACTTTATGCGCGCGCGTAGCTCACTCGAGCGAATCTCTTTTGGAACTGAGTAGCGCAAGCCGCAATGCAGTGCCTTTAGTAAGTCAATGCCAAGTAAATACGATTTACGCTTTTTTTTTTTAGTTTTTAAGCAAATTAAGAAGAGAAGTTTACGTTTTTCTTGTTGCTGTTGTTGTTGTTGTTATGGTTTATTTATTATGGCTATTGTATTTAGTTATCGGATTGGTCGCACGTACAAAAAGACTCGGCAGTTTCCAAATGCTAAATGTTAGATAAGATGAAAGCGGTCTCTTTCGTTTGTTTGTTTTCAGGGGTCTCTAAGAGGTGATTGGGTTCAATTAGTCTGCGACTCTGTGACTGATAAGAGAAAAACCAGAAGTGTGTGGCGCGATAGAGAGAAGTTTCCGCTTTTTTCGCCTATATAGAGTTAATTGTTGTTGCGCTCAAGGGTTAAGGTTCGTTAAGAGGAATAATTGTTTATGCAATGAGTTAAACTATTTTTAGCAGTTCACATTTCTCATTTGCCTTTTCTCTTTTTGGGGGGCAATGTAAACAAAAGAAAATTTCAGGCGTAAAGGCAAGGCACTTGAGTCATTTCCATAGAATATTGCAAATTGAAACGGAACAGCCCAAAGGTCTATTACCTTTCATCCCTCCTTCTCCTCCTGCTGCTTCACCCCTCTTTCGGTCGTAAGCAACAAATCAGGCCACCCAAAATGAGAATGTCAGAGGGAAAAGCAAGGGGAGAAGGCCGCATTGGACACGTGTGTGTAAGAATAACTAATCATCATGAAATTGCTTTTAAATTGTCTTACCATATGCTTAGGCATAATTGTGCAATAAAAATTTGAATTTTACAAAATTGTCTGCCGGCACACACACACACACAGCCCCCCTTCTTTCGCCCCCTCCGCACTGTCTACTCTTACATCACATGAATTAAAAATTTATTGCTCACTTACCTTTTGCTCCGTACTTCAATCAATTCGTGCCAAATAATACAATTAAACTAAAACAAAATGTTTCTTCTAATTTGTTAATAAAATAAGCAACTTGGGGGCGCATGTATTTCTTCCATGCCCCCTTACTTTGGCAGTGTTTGCTAACACTCGCCAGTCAGCTGTTTTCTCTACGCTACTCAACACTATTCCGTTTATCACGTGAATTGTTTGTCAGATTTGGCGAGTTGAAATTTTCAACATATTCTCACCACACACACACACACAGGCGGGCACTCTGAGTTTTTTTTGTGGGTGGCGGCGGTCAGCTTTGCAGCAGCAGCTCCTAAAAAAAGTTAAAAAAAAAAAACTAACACCAAATAGTGTCTTTCCATCATCAAACTTGCAAGTGTTAGCAGGCCGTAAAAAAGTAAGTGCAAAACTTAAAATTGCGGCTCAACAAAATTAAAAACAATTAAAACTACTTCAAATCAGCTCAAAACTCTGAGTTTGTATGTGTGCGTGCAAAAAAAAATATATCAAAAAATATATAAAATGACCCTGAAATTGTACAATTTTAGTCGTAGCAACGTCAGCGAATACAATGGAAATATACATGAAGCGAAATGGGATGTTTCAAGTCATTGTAATAATGAAAAATATGTGTGAAAAGTGCAAATTTTCTAGGCTAAAATGAAAATGAAAAAAAAAACTCGTGAGAATGAGAAATTATTGATCGAATTTTGCTGTCATGTGACAAGTCAACAAAACAGCTGACTTGTCTGGGAGAGTTCACCACACCACACGCAGTTAGCGCGAGAGAGGGAGAGTTAAGTGTGGTGATAAATTCAGAGAGAGCAAGAGAGCCGATGCGAGCGAGACTATTTGCTGCTCTGGGTAAACAAAATGTGCGGGGTCGGCCGTTAAAATTTCAAATTCTAATTGAGGGAAATACGTAATAAACGAAACGAAAATTTTCTGTTGACTGGATATTATAGTGAAAATCTACTAAATACAAGGACTATACTTTTCTCTCCTCTATACAAATAGTTGGATTGCGTGTCCGCACATTTCTAAGCGACCTTGACTACTGCTTTGACCAGATATAAACTTGAAACGCAAAGTCAAATAATATTCACTCAACGCACATTTGTATATAAGTATGTATGAATGTGTTTGCTTTTGTCTCCCCAAACAGCTGCTTGGGGTTCCAGCGCGTGTCTCCCCCAACTTCCCCCATGCAGGCACAGGCCACACATTATTATTAATTAATTTTGGGGTCAAAAAGGGAGGAAGGACTAGGGCAAGGGCAAGGGGCTTAGAGGGCGAGCAGATCATCATCAAAGTTAGACGAAAGACAATTTTATAGTTTTTGTATGTGTTTTTTTTTTCGTCATCATTGCTAGCCAATTTCCTGTATATGTATATATGTACATATCTCCATGCCCAGCAATATTTGTGTTACCCCACCCAGCAGACCAGACCTAACATTAGGGCCAGCCGTTAGCCAGTCTGGCTGGCGCCTTCATTGCGGACTCCCGCCTCTCTTTCTCTCTATCTCTCTCTCTCTCTCTCTGTCTCTGTATCCCCCATGTCAACATCATTTATGTCTGTTTCTGTTGTTATCTCTGAGAATTGGTGGAGTCTACGTCATCAGGCAGCCAGCAGTCGACAGTTCCTAGCATACATAACTCTCCCTTCCACAACATATATTGAAGGCAATTATTGTTGATCCAAAAATAGACACCTTACCCACAACCCCTCTCACTTGCTCATGGCCTGATGAGGACAATGCACTGCCTTGAATGTTGATGTTGATGTCGATGGTAATGTTGTCATCCGCGAAGGCCAACCAACCAACCAACCTACCAACTACCAGGAAGTTATGTAATCATGATAGAGTAGCAACACCCCCCCCCAAAAAAAAAAAAAAAAAAAAACAAAAGTCACCAAGAGTCAGGCTAACTCGCTTCACCATGAACAGGCTAAGAATTCCTTCATGGGTTTTCCTGGTGGAATTAATAAGGAATACCTATCAGAATTTAAAAGATTAAAATATGACTACAGTGTGTACCATCTTAATAGAAACACTGCAAATTTTAAGCACAACTTACAAGCAAAAAAGTTTTAACTGTCGAATTTCTTGTTTGGATCATATTTTTAGCAAGTTAACCAGCGGTGGGGACTGTTTCTAAAAACGCATGTGATAATATATGTACATATAACTATCTACCAATATATCATACAAAAGTTTGCTTTATGAATTAATTCAGCTAAGTTATTAGAACATATAAAATCCCAAAAGAACAATTTGAGTATCTGTCAAACAAAATCAATTCGAAATAGTTTAAGAAATCTAGAATATCAAAATACAAAAAGCTTAGTCGGAAATAATTTCTTTTAAATTTTATATAACTCTTAAACTTTCTCTAAATGTCGCATATACCCCATGGGGGTTTTTTTTTTTGGTAAGGAACTCGAAATGTTGAGTAAAGTTAGATTTCTATCTCATGATTACTCATACGCACTGTGTGACCCTGTGTGCTACAGGAGCAGGAGTCGCAGAAGATAGTGGACGAAAGAGAGATAGAAACAAAGAGTCAGAGAAGGAAAAGGCGGGCGACACTTACCAAAATTGAACATTGGCTTGCCGCCGCTGCTGCTGCTGCTGTCGTTGCGTGACGTTGGCTTTGTCATCATCATCATCGATTTGGCCATATGCCAGGCCAGGCCAAGCCAAGCCGAAGCTATGCCATACCAAAACATGGTAACCAGCTCTCATTTCGCTGTGAGCCTTTCGAGTGTAAACACGCAACCAACCAACAAACCATCCAAAAGGACAACGAGAACTCGAACGAAAGGAAAAATTTCATATTTATTTTGTGTTTTGTTGTTAGAAGAGCGCAAAAAGGAAAGGAAAATGCCCAAAAAAGTGCAAATCAATCAAGTGGAAAAACTTTTAAGTATATTATTAAAACGCAAAGAGTGCTAAGTAGGATAAATACGAAAAGTATGTAAACCAAAAAAGGTCAATAAGACGTAAAAGAAAAAGATCAAGTGGAATGGGATTGGGAGAAGAAAAAACGGTGTCGTCCCTTTGTCTGGAAAAACATTGGCGTCGACATCGTCACGTTTTTCTTTGTCGAAGGCCAACAGAATAATTAATTAAATTTTAAACGATATTGATTAAGTTGACTTCTTTCTCTTCTTTCTCCCTCCTCTTCTCTTCTCTGTAGACCAAATAGCAAAATGTTGTCCGAATATTGGATTATCTCGGCCCCTGGCGACAAGACGTGCCAACAAACTTTCGATACGATGAATAATTTAACCAGCAAGCAACATAATTTGTGCAATAATTATAAATTCCATATACCCGATTTAAAGGTAAGTTCACTTTAAAGATTTTCCCGACTCCCATCTAATATTTGAATCTCTTCTCGTGTCTTCCAGGTGGGCACCCTCGATCAATTGGTGGGCCTTTCCGATGATCTGGGCAAATTGGATACTTATGTGGAGCAGATTACACGCAAGGTGGCCAACTATTTGAATGAAGTTCTGGAGGATCAGCGTGATAAGCTCCATGAGAATTTGCAGGCCAATAACAGTGAGTTCAAAATATATCTTTGCCATTTCCCCTCTACTTGATTGATTCTCACAGACTTTTGCATTTGATTATAATAGCTTAGTTTTAGATATCCTATTTTTTGGTTTAGTCTTTTAGTTATTTTCTAAGCAGTAGTTGAAATCTGGAATGCTCTCTATATATCTCTATAAATAAATATATATATTATATATTGTTTTTCATAAACTCTGTCTCTCTCTCTCTCTACTAACTAACAAAGAAACGGTCCACTTTATGCCCTTCAAAAATATAAGATCAAAACAATATTTCCAAACAGAATGTATTTAATTTTCAAATTTTTGACTAACATCAAATTATTATATAATTCAATTTACAATATTCTCCCTAATTTCCCTTTTACACTTATATTCCCTCCCTTTCTATCTATATTCATACATATATATCTCTCTATATACATATATATAATATATATTTAATAACAAAATTGAGTATAAAGAAAGAGACAACCCAACAAAACGAAATGAGATTTAAAAACTAATTGATTTTCAGATGAAAACATTTCTAAAGGTTTTCTTTACAAATTTTTTAATTTTCGTTTATTCTCCTCTATTTAATTAATTTATTTTTATGTTTATTTGGTTTTGGTTTTTCGTTTTCTGTTTTGATTTTTATTTTATATATTTTATTTTTCGTTTGTTTTTTTTTTATTATTATATTTTATTTAAAACTCATGCGCACAAATCATCACATCATAAAAAAAATTCAAAATTAAATCAAAGAAAAATGTTAATGTAATAGTGTTTTTTTTTTTGTGTTTTGTAAACAACAATGGAATTTAAAGAATTTAGTGTTAGAAATAAAAGTTATTGAAATTATGCAACTGCGGCTGGCCGAAGTTTAATACCCTTGCAGTTGATATTGTTTTTTTATATGTAACTCTATTATATGTGTACATATGTACTTCTATGTTTAAAATGTCCAAGTTAGATATGTATATAGCTGACATATTGAAATATTTGTTTTAAAAAAAGTTTTTCACAAATATTAAATGTCATTCCTGTATTTGATACCTCAAAAAAACGGATTTCTTTAATGAAGTACAAAATCGCTTTTAAGTTAAGTATGCCCAGAAGAATTTCATAATGAACTGTCTTAATCGGAATTTCTCTCAAATATTTTCAAGAACAAATGCAAAATTTATTCCTGTGACATAATAAATCGATCTAAGCCGAGTTTTTGATAGTTCTGTCAAATAGATTTTTATTTTAAACTATTTTAAAGGGTTTTCGATTGAATAATCAATCCTACATCAACTGTGTTCCAAATCTTTCTTTAAATAGATTTTAGCCAGAATTGTGTACAAAATACTTTATATTTTAAGTTTTCCTACGATATTTCCGAGCAAAAACAACTCTATTATTTACTCTTGTGAAAAAATAACCTTTAAGCCAGGTTTCATGGAGTTTAGGTTACAATTAGTACGAATTAGTCATAAAAAATCACAATCAGTTAGAATCAAAACGAATTAGCCATATAAAGTCCTTTCCCACGCTTCCTGCAAGGGTATATGTCCTCCCTCTCTCTCTATATCTAAAAAGAGTTCACTTCCCCTAAGCCCCAACCAAAAAAAAAAAAGGAAGAAAAATTTGCGTTGTTTATTTTTTGTGTTGCGTTTGTTGTACATTTTTCTACACGCCAACAAAACAGACACACACACACACACAGAGATACACCACACATGCAAACACACACATACTCAAGCGACCCCCCACTCTGTCTTTCTCTTTCTCGCTCTCTCGATCTCTTTGCTATATATATTTAACATATGTATAAACCGACACGCACACACATGAACCAACAACATACACTTTCACGCATCTGAACTGACCTCTGAACTGGCCAGGTTCCGGCTCTAACTACGCGGGTCTTTGTCGTCCCCCCGTCTCCCGCCCTCACCTAACTATATACAAGGGCGTTTATCGTCTCATCAATTCTAATTCTAAGGTCACTAACTAAAAAGAATGAAGAACAAAAACGGAACTTCCTTTACTTTAACGGCACCCCCAACGTCGTTTGACCCCCTCCTTCTCCTCCTGCACACACACACACACAGAGACATGCACACACCCCCTCCTTCTACCACTACCAACAGCCACCTGAAAACGAAACTTGTACACTTTTGTATATTTTTACCCAAAAACATATATTAACTCAAATATTGTTGTGCAAAAATAAAAACAAAAAAAAAGAATCCTTGTTTCATTTTTGATTTTGAAATTTTTGCAAATAATTTGTTTGCCTATTTTTCTATGTGGTTGAAAAAAAAAAAACAGAATTGTTCGAAAGCCTATTAGTTTTTAAATCATATTCACCCGTTAAATGAAAACAAAAGATAAAAAACAAATCAAATAATTTAAATAATATAAATTTTGATATATATATAAAACAAAAAGACAAAACATCTCATATAAAATTTAACAATAAAAATCGTGTGTCGTTCTCTCTATCTCTCTCTCTCTTTATATAAATACAAATTTCAGTTTTATTTTTGTTTCGTTTTGTTTTATGTTTTGTTTTTATTGGTTTTTCCTTGTTAATTTCTTTTGTTTTTGTTGTTCTTTAATTTTGCAAATATTTTAAGTACGTGCGTGTTTCAAGTTTGTGTTGTTTTTTTTTTTTTTACTATTTTTTGTAACATAATTAAATGTAAAAACTGTTAACTCAATGTCTGTGTTTGTGTGTGTGTTGTGTCAGTTTTTGTGTGCGTGTGTGTGTGTGTGTGCGAAACTGAATCTACTGCTAATTTTCCATTAACTGCACCCACCCACAATTCTCTCTATCTGTCTTTCTCCCTCGCTCTCTCTGTCTCCTCTCTATTGCATTTAGCTAACACTTTAATATATCATAACCCCCTCTCCCTACCCCCTACCCTATACCTCACCACCATGTCAAATGCTTTTTTATAATCAACTTTTTTGTAGAGGCAAAATCGGCTAGGGGTAAAAATCGAAATCGAAACAAACTGAACGCTTTTACACTGTGTTAGTAAACAAATTGTACATAAATCTATCCTACCCCATTCCCCTCTATATATATATACTACATATAATCTCTATATATCGATAAAAAAAAAATAAATTTTTTTCGTTCCACTGTTGTTATATGCTCATTCAAAAAAAAAAAAAAACAAACGCGTTTCGCCACCTGAACCACATGAGTTTTTTTCGTTTTTTGTTTTCATTTTCAATTAATATTTATAATTTTTATTAAGTTTTATGTTTTTTTTTATTTGTTTTATCAATCTTTTGTTTATTTAGTTGTGTTAAATTCTTTGGCTTTGAGTTCATGAAATAAATCCAAAAATGTGGATTTTTGTTTAGGTTTTTAGTCGTTTATGCTAGTATGACACTAACAATTTAATACCAACAAAATACCAAAGCCAGATCGTAAAGTATTTCAACTAAAGCCTTTAAATGTTAGTGTCATACGAGCATAACTAAAATAGTTTACAAAAGAAAAAACAAACAAACGTATGCTATATAGTTTTTATGTTTAATATATATATATATATATAAAACAATTAATTTCCATAAACAAACCACCCGCCCTACCCACCTGTTAACTGAAATGGACAAATTCAAATTGGTTAAACCACAAATCGATAACAAAACCTCCAAAAATACCACCAAAAAAAAAAAAAAAAAACCATCAACCAAACCGAAACGAACCGCAATGCCAATGAAAACCCCGAAGGTCCCGGTCCACCCGACGACAGCATGCCGTGTCGACACCACCAACGCCTGAAGCATCTCAGCCTGCGACACCAGCGTAAGCACCAGCACACGCACCACCAGAACCATCCTATACACTATCCATCACAACACCATCTACACCGTCAGCTGCCCGCGGATCTAAAGGGTAAATCCACAACAAATCTTTCTACGGGAATTAAAACCGAAGGAGGAGGAAGAGCCTCCAGCCACTCCACTAATCCATGCGATGATGATGCTGTTGCTGCCGTTGCTGCTGCCGCTTCAACAGCCGCCGCCAATTCCTCCTCAACTGCTGCCAAAAGCTGGACTGGCGGCAGTTTGAATAATCTCTCGTCTACCATGACGGATGACTATGATTTTGTCATACCGCCGCCCGGTTGTATATGCGATGATTGTTATGCCGGCAGTGCGGTATTTGCCCCCCCGAGTACAAGTGCCACGGCCAGCACTTTGATGGCCGATGAATATTTTCATTCACAGACAACATCATCGATGCTAAATGCCACACGTTGTGCCATCTCAACGGTAGCGGCCATTGCCACCGGCAGCAGTATGGCAACAGCGACCACAAGCGCCCAAGCAGCAGCAGCAGCAGCATCATCAGCAGCAGCAGCATCTACTAATGAAGCAAACGCCACAGCCGCTGCTTCTTCTGCTAAGCATAATTCTGCCTCGACTCTCTGCTCATCATCGGCTTATTTCTCCACATCGGCGCCAACAACCAGCAGCTCAGTGCATAGCAGCATGTCGCGCTCTAACAGCAAGAAGCTGAACAATAATACTTGCAACATCAATAATAACAACAACCATAGTAATAGGCATCAGCAGGAACAGGAACAGCAACAGCAACAACAAAAACAACAGAAGCAACCAGCATCGCCTCCGCCTCCCTTACAATCGCCCACACAAAAGCTGTCCTCCTGCAGCTCATCGATCGATGATGGTGGTGATTCAAAGTCAAGTCCACAAAGTCCACAATCGGAACTCTCTGAAACTTTTGACTGGTGGTTCAATAAGCCCAAACGTAGTTCTAAAAAGAGCAGGTATCTTGTTCAGCGTCTTTCAAAATTAAAAAAAAAAATTTTAATGTAGAAACGTTGCCCAAAAACAAATTAAGCACCCAAAAAAAGTTCAATAAAATCCAAAAAAGAAAAGCCAGTCACCCGCAGTCATCTCACCAACCAACAAATCAATGTAATAAATATTAAGAAACGGTTATTCAAGTAGAAAACCGCCGTTTCTATCGACAAACCTTCAATTTCGACGACGATAACTGTTCAGAATGATTGCAACTATCAAGTTGACGTCGAAATTTTCTAAAAAAAAAAACCTTTTACGCATTAAATCTTACGTAACCTCGACAATAACCGCTTATAATGATCGAAATACGAAATTCAATATAGTTTTTTTCTGAAAAAAAGTTTTGCCAAGTGTAGTGCCGCTTTGCAAGTGTTGACAGCGCAAATTTTTGGTCAACTAACTAATTTTAATCCAATTTTGACGAAGGCAAACGCTTAAAATGATCAAAATACGAAATTTGATGTTGATTTTTTCCCAAAAATAAACCTTTTAACAAGTGGAGTGCCGCACTACAAACAACACTTAACCACTTTTTGGTTAAAATCGCTAAATTACAGCCCTTATACTAATTTTATTTAAGATGAGTCAAAGCAAGTCTTATTTTGACGACGGAAACTGCCTAAAATAATCAAAACACGATATTTCGACGTGAAATTCACGCAAGCGATGGTCAAAAATTCTATGTTTCGGCAATAATAGTATGTCTGAACAGAATTTTTCGTCGAAAAACAGCGGTTTTCCATTTGCTTGCACCACACAGCAATCCATACACATTCCACACCGTTGCACATCAAACGCTTTGCCTGAACTCATTTGAACGAAAAGTACTCCCCGTAAACCTAAACAAAACAAAACAAAAGACAAAAGTCCATAAATGTTTAATTTCTAAAATGTAAATGTGAAGAACAAGAAATGACAACAAATTGCAATAATAATATATTTCTTTTTTAAATCATTCCTCATTCCAACTCCTTTAACAAAAAAAAAAATTCCTTCCTTCCTTCCTTCCACACACACACACATACACACACAGTGCACATTTCCAATCACAATCACAACCACTACCACCCACCGCCACAACAACATTTTGGCATCAATTTGCATCCACATTTACGACACCAATTAATCTGCCACCGTCTTCTTCGACACCACCACCATATTTCGCACCACTGACACCACCATTATTACAACCACTGAAATCACTGTCACAACCATCAACACCACCGCCACCGCGCTCTAGTTATCGCTCTTTCTTCAATTCTCTTGCCGATCAAATTTATAGCAAACGTTCTACTTCTACTTCCACTACTACAACGAGTCAATTAAACAATATAAACAATGGATTTAATTTAACACCAACTCATCATAGATCGTCGCCAGTGAGTAGTTGTTGTGGCAGTAGTAGCCAGGGTCGTTCCAGTCCAGACACGGATACACACGAACCACCAGAATTTCCACTCAGTCCAGGTTAGCAAGCCCCAAAACCAAAGCAAGCACAAGAGTTCTCCTCGTCAAGAGTCAGCATGGCCTTTGATACAAAACCAAAATATATAAATATTTATTTATTTGTGATTTCTACGGCCGAAAAAAAAACCTTTCTCTTTACTTTTCTCTGTTATCTCTCTTTTTATTTATCTTTTCTGTATAGTTTTTCTTTTGCGTTTAACTTTTGATGTGTATATCCTTTCACCGCCAAAAACAAAAAAAAAAAAAGAAAAAAAAAAAAATCCAAAACCACCTTAAAGATAATGAATTTATCTATATATCAAGTGCCAAATGTTGTTTCACTTTATTATTTTGCAAAAAAAGAAAAAACTGTTATACAAAAAACCAAAAACCTGTAAATGTATTTGTTATACAAAGTACAGTTTCGTCGTCGCAAAAAAGTGTGTTATTTTCTCTCTCTCTCTCTCTCTAAACGTGCTATATTTATATATATATAGATTTTGTAACAGTGTAAAAGCGTTTTTATGTTTTGTTTTCAGTGTACGCTCTCTCACCTGAAAGTTGTTTTTCTTTTAGCGCTGCTCTCCACCACATCAAAAAAATACCGAAAAAATACCGAAACACCACCATCTTCTTGATCTCTTTCTCTTTACCAGCCGTGTTTTGCCGTCAACTGCAAAAAAAAAAAATTTGAATAATTGTATTTATAATAATTGTGCGAAAAACTTATTGATTTGCCTGTTTTTTTTGTCCTTTACAATATATTTTTTTTTTTATAATTCACTCACCAAAAAGCCTCTAATAACCTTAATAAGTTAATAATCAAAGCAATAATAATCAAGGTATTTACTAATATGCTTTTTTTCAGCTAACCTGTTTATTTTTATTTTTTTAGCAACTGTACTTAAAACTAAAAACTTTTGTAGCAACTGTACCCCGTTTTATATAGCTTTTTGCCTGCTTTTTGCTCTCTCTCTCTCTTTCTGTCTCTCTATGTGTGTGTGTGCGTATGTGTGTGTGTGTGCGTGTGTGTGTTTGTATATTTGTATTTGTTTTCGTTACTTATCTTAACCAAGCAAATATTCGTTTTAGTTTTTATCTAATATTAGTTTAATGAAAAAGAAAAACAAACCAATTTTAGCTTCATATATTTTTGTTTTGAACTTTTTGTTGAGTTAATTTTTTTTAGATGATTTTATCTCTAAAACCATAAATATAAATGGTAAAAATTATATAACTATATACATATATGTATATGAAAAATATATTACACATAATTGCTAGTTTAGTAAGTTTTTCTCTCGATTAGTAAAAATTGTTGAACTAATACGATTTTGTTTTCATATAATATAGCCGACCTACCCCAGTATTTGACACATTTCCAATGGGATATGGCTAAATATCCCATCAAGCAATCCCTACGCAATATTGCCGACATTATATCGAAGCAAATTGGCCAAATTGATGGTGATTTGAAAACAAAATCTCAGGCCTATAACAATTTGAAGGGTAATTTGCAGAATTTGGAAAAGAAGAAAACGTAAGTGAATTAAAATAGACCAAATATAATTTCCATTCCCTGTTTATTCATACTTAAACCTTTTTATAGTGGCAGCTTGTTGACCCGCAATTTGGCTGATATGGTTAAGAAAGAGCATTTCATTCTGGATTCGGAATACTTGACCACTCTGCTGGTGATTGTGCCAAAGTAAGTTCTAATATAAGACAAATTTGCTCCCTAAAGTATGCAATAGACAATTTAGGCTATTAATTTTTGATTCAATCACATTTGAAAAGCACTTAAGATTTTTGAGCAAATCAGTTTCTTCTTTATATTGCATACCCAAGGGGGCAAGTGATTCAGAGCCACGCACTGGCTCAACTTTCAACTTTTTTTTTTTCTTTCTCTCACAGAGCCATGGCCAATGACTGGTTGGCCAATTATGAGAAAATCACCGATATGATTGTGCCACGCTCCTCGCAATTGATCAAGGAGGACACCGATTATTGTCTCTTTAATGTGACCCTGTTCAAGAAGGTTGCCGAAGAGTTCAAATTGCATGCACGTGAGCGTAAATTTATAGTACGTGATTTTGTCTACAATGAGGAGGAGCTGGCCGCCGGCAAGAATGAGATGACCAAACTGATGACGGACAAGAAGAAGCAATTTGTATGTGACTATAAAAACGGAATCACCAATCTCTACAAGATAATCATAACTTTCTTTCTTACGTTTGCAGGGACCTCTGGTTCGTTGGCTGAAGGTGAACTTCAGCGAGGCATTCTGTGCCCTGATTCATGTGAAGGCTTTGCGCGTATTTGTGGAATCTGTTCTCAGATACGGTCTGCCCGTTAATTTCCAGGCAATCTTAATTGATCCTCACAAGAAGAGTGTAAAGCGTCTGCGTGATGTCCTTAATCAATTGTATGGCCATTTGGATGGTGCCTCTGCTGGTGGTCATGTTAATAGTGCTGATGTGAGTTGGTCTTCTCTACGAATTTACAAAAAATCTCATGAAAATCATTTTTTGGTCTTCTTTAGAATGTGGATATACCCGGCTTGGGTTTTGGCCAATCGGAATACTTCCCTTATGTGTTCTATAAGGTCAACATTGATATGGTTGAGCAGCCAAAGGTGTAAAAGACACACAAACACACCGAAAGAGAGAGAGAGGAAAAGCGCCACAAAAATTATATTAAAAAAAAGAAAAACTTCTTCGATACCGCCTCCAAAATTTTCAAATGCAAAAACTATTTAGTGCTCATAGGATTCTCTTCCTCCCAACCAACATTCAATCAATTTGCCACGCAAAAAAAAGAAACAAAAAACAAAAAAAAAAAATACACATAATTTTAGTCATTGTTATTATAATTAATTGTTGTTATTTATGTTGCAAGCAGCCAAGCGGTAAAAGAATTCTGTTTTCAAAACATTTCAAAAACTTACTTTTTACACACACACACACACACACGATATGTTTATCAATAATTTCTTGTCTTTCTTTTTAGTTGATTTTTGTGTTTCTTGCTTCAGTATTTCCATATGTTTTTAGTTTTCATTAATTTTTGTGTCCTCTGATTAGCTAAATTTACACATTGTCACTAAAACAACTCTCCAATTGTTTTTTTGGTAGCAATAAAAACAAACAAATTAAATCCAAGGAAGTCATTTCAATCCAATTGAGTTATATTCGTTTAGTGGTCACCCCCCCAACATTCATCCCCTCAAAATATTTTTTAATCTCTGATATCCTATGACTAACATCCTAAACAACAAACGATATATATATATATATATATACTATATGTTCCCTTACCCCCTCCAAGAAAATGGTGTCTGTCGCAAATCTAACTAACCATTTGCAAAGAAAAATTATTAACAAAGAAAAAAAAACGAAAAATAGTATTGTATTTTATAAAGAAAATAATATTGTTGACTAGATATCAAAGAGTTTATCGAATTGCGAGCATAATTATCCCCACTAAAAAAAACTTTCTCCACATTTTCGAGTGGAGAGAGTCGACAAACGAACAATAAATGTTTGAAAGTAAACAAAAAATTACTTTCACGGGTTTTTCGTTTCTTTTTTGCTACTAAATGCTAAAGAAAAAAATCTAAATGTTAAACAGATGAAAAAAAAAGAACAGTATCTACTACTATAAATTTATAAATATTATATAAAAAACAAAAACTATGTTATGTACAACACAACAAACAACTACAACAACAAGAACTATGTAAATGTCATTTTGTGCGTTATATAAGGTGCAAATTAAGAGCCATCCTTGTAAATAATTATATAAAGAAAGAAAGAGAGACATTCCCAATATTGTTTTTTGTATTCAATTTGTTTTACAATCCCCCAAAAAGTAGGCAACATTTATTTTTGCTATCCAATAACGGGTAAGGATAAGATTAGGAAAATGATTTACCCGCTCGAGTTTGGCAACTTCAGTTAAAAGAAGCAACTGAATTACACTTCTTTTCTTTGAACATGGAACGTTGCCTAAAATGACGTCAAATTGAAAAGGTTTAATCAACACCAAGATAATTTTCTAAGGTTAGGTATACTGATACACTGATAATTTTTTTCAGGATTACGCTAAAATTATTATGGAAGGCCTGGAAAGTGATGAATACCTTTTTAAACGGAATAGTGTGCTTGGATTGTCAATTTGGCAAGATCAGGTGCAATAAAATGCATTTCGATACTAGTCGAATTAGTGAGGCAAGGTTAGGCATACTATCCGTCAAGCTGATTAAGTAAGGTTGTGTTTTATCTACTATTCGGTATGTTCAATTACCAACAACTTCTTTAGAAATACGTAATTTCAGTAAGCTTAAGCTTAATGGCATAAATTTTGATCAATGTTGAAATAATGCCTAGGTAAAGTTAGGCACACTAAAGTGAACTGTTATTGACAGCAAGATAATTATTACAAATGAAACTTTAACAGTCAAACCCTTAGAAAAATAGTCTTCTGGCAGTGCTTTACCATCATAAGACACATACTGAACCGATTCATATTAATGAGAAGAAAAGTAATTTTAAAATTTGTACACCTAACTGAAAAATTTATTATTATTAAATATTTTTTTTTTTTTAATGATAATTTATAGTTATTTCCGTTTTCTTCTTTTGTTTTTCAAGCTTATAGAACTAGATCTCCTGCTTGGTCTTACTTTGCGAAGAGGCATTACGTGATATTTTCAATATATTGGGAGGTTTTGGCTGACTCTTATCAGCCTCATACTGGGCACGATGTAAACGCTGACGATGCTTATACATATTGGCGGAACAAAAGAAGGTCATGGGACAATTGGGACAGGTATACAACACTTCGCCAGTGTGCGTTGATGTGTGTTCCTGCAAGAAGAAGAAGAAGAGAGTTATTTAATGGACTTAAAGACAAAACGAAGATTTCATGCTGCTACTCTCACCCTCAATTCTTGAGGTCGTTTGAATGCCTTCTCGCACATGGTACACTTGAATTTTCTTTCACACTCATGATTATGATAAATATGACGACGCAAGGCTCTTGCATTGGGTGAAACTTTACTGCAGATGTGACAACGATGCTCTCCGGCGCTCTCCACGTGAATGCTCTTCATATGCTGCTTCAGACCCGTCATACCCTTCAGCCAGGCTCCACATATTTGGCATTGCTTAAGCTCTGGTTCGGGGCGAGGCTTATCCGAATGCATCAGCTCTTGATGCTTTTTCAAAATGATTTTGGTGCGCATCTGTTTGCCACATTTGTCGCAAATAATGGTGCTCTCCGGATCGTGTATGGAATTCATATGATTCTTAAGCTTACGCTCGGTGAGGAATCTTAAAAAGAAAAACAAAACAAAAATTCAAAATAAATATAATTATAAACAGAAACTGTTTTTCTGGTTCTTACTTTTTGTTGCACTCTGTGCAGGTAAATTTGAACTCCGATTTGGGAACATGTTTATTCAGTTTATGATAATCGATGGCCGTTTTACTGAGGAACGTCTTGGCACAGAGATCACAACTGAAGGTCAACTTAATGGCAGGATCTAAATGCACTTGCTGATGTGACTCCAAATGCCTTGAATTTTGGAATGATTTCGAACAGGTTAGACACTTAAAATGCTCCGGATTCCAATGAACTTGGACATGTTCAGCCAAAACTTTGCGCTGTGTGAACTTCCTGCCACAACACATCATATAGCCGGGATCCACTTGATGGGTAAGACGATGATGTCGCTGCATTTCGGTGAAATTGTGTACCAGAAGATTACACAGCGAGCAGGCTAAAACTTTGTTAAAGAACTTGGCTATAATCTCATCGTATTCCTCTTGCTGTTTCTTGCGCTGTTCAATGAGTTCCCGGGACATTCTAACCTTCGGCTCAGCGGGTTTCGAACGTTTCTTATATTTCTTGGGACGTTGTATGGTCCGCTTGGGTATATCGGCAAACTCCAATTTCTCTTGGCCATCATTGAGTTCGAAATCGGAATCAGTATCTGATTGGGAATTGCTTGAATCAGAATCAATGCTGTCCTCATTGAGGAAATCAGGATCTGGCAGGTGATCGTCATCATCTTCATCCTCAAACTGAGCAGCAACTTCATCCTCGGCAGCACTAAAATCAAGTTTTTCCTCCGATTTCAAGTCCAGTGACTTCTCTGCGGGAATGGGAGTGGCTCCGGGTATTTTGCGTGGACGGCCGCGACGCTTTTTGGGAGGTTCCTCTGCTGCAGCTGGTTCCAGTTCACCCTCCAAGTCTTCTTCCTGCACACCACCCTCGGCTTTCACTCTTTTTCTTAGGCGCCGCTCGCTGGTGTTCTCTAGTATCTCGATTTTGGGCAAATGATCCAATTCGTGTTCTTCAATTTTCACCTCGGGATAGAAGAAATTTCTATCTGCTTCCGCTACGGCCTCCGGATCAAGACGCACTACCTCATCAACTTTTTTTGTTGCCTTTACTTCACTCTGTGTCAGCGGATCATCTTCCATGGGCAGGACCTTGGTTTCCTCGAGTGAATTTTGGGCGGCACTAACAAATTCATAGAGAGTATGGAAATCGGTGACAGTTTTCCAACAACGACTGCATATGCGATCGCGTTCCCGTATCACAACAGTAAAATGTTGTCCCACTATTCTGGCCACATCCAGTTGCGTTCCACGGGCAGAATGAACTTCAATAAAATCTCCTCCAGCACCTGGCGAAAATTCGTCCAGGCAGAGAAGGCAGCAGCTTGTGCTCAGCTCGGCAGCTGTGAGGTGGAAGCGGTTAAAAGTTAAATATAGTTAATGTTTTATAAAGAACGAGAGAGTGAATTTTGTTAGTTTTAAATTTACCCATTTTTGAAGTCAAGTCTGCTGCTTCTTATTCAGAAGTTGTTGTTGGTTTTCCTAATGCAAAAAAAGAGAACACAAAAAAAACAGAGCTGCCAGATAGATTGACGCTGTTGACGTTTGGCAGCACTGCTAATGGTATTTTGCAGCACTGTTCCAAACTCACCTCACACTGTATTAATATTCCCCACAAAACAAACATAATAAAACATTTAAATATTATTTTGCTTAAAATTCTTGGAAAATAGCTGCATTAACAATTATGACTTTTGAAATTAATATTTTAAATTATAAAGCTCAATGTGCATGCATTTGAATATTTGGTAATGCTCATCTTGGCAGGGGCAACATCTTCTATTGTGGGTAAGTTTGCTTCTAAATTTATTTAATTATAATAGACATTGATTTATATTTTCCCATAATAAAGATTAAGACTGAATTGCACCACGGGCACATAAAATGTCACTTAGGTAAGTTTCTCTACATGTAAACCTGCGAATATCGTCCAGAATTTCTCATTGTTTCCATTTATTTCTAGACAAGAGCAAGATGCGGATATGGAAGCGAGTATAGAGGAAGAGCCCATTAAGACACAAGCGCCAACCTTTTGGTATGACATCGACGAGGCCATCCACTTGACCATTTGCCCCAGTTGCGGCAGGCCTATGACTAAATTCAAGAATCGTCGTGCCCACATCAAAAGATGTTTTGCCGTACGTAAATTGGGTCCAGTTTATAGAATTAAAGGATGGCTGGAATGTAAATGTGGCATGCTCATCAATGATCTTCCCAAGGCTCGTAAATTGCATGTGTGTGCGGTAAGTGAGAAAACGAGCAAAGGAAAATTATCATTATAACTTCTCTTCTTCGCACACAGGGTGAAGTTCCAGCCTTTGAGCCGGACATAAGCTATAAACCACCCGAGCTTAAACAGCAGTCAATTACAAGCAACGAACCAACGGAGGAGAAGTTTCCCACTGAATTGCCATTGAAACCCAAATGTCGTGTACGCAATTTTGATATGCCATTTACAAATACTACCGAAACCCATGAGGATGATGACTGTGATGTCTATTCAATTAAGCGACAGGATGGCGATATTATAGTGGCCGTCAAATTAAGGCAGCAATCAGCTCCAAAGGTGGTCAAGAGACGCTTAATGCACTTGCCGGCCTATCAGAATGATGTCAGTTGATTAAACCTAAAATTTTCGTTTCGTTTAATAAATAAAAAATCATTTATTATATATTAATAATATATATATATGTATGTATATATAAAGATGAAAATTGATTTACAATTTACAATTGCTTAGCGTTTTGCTTAAATTTTCTTTTTACTCTTGTTTCTTTTTTCTTTCTTTATGTGTAAGACGAAACATCAAATGCCATGACAATTATATATATGTATGTATATATAATATATGAATCTAAATGTAGAGTAGCGGATGTTTACAAAGTTTTGTTTTCTATCAAAAATTACTACTAAAGTTAGTCCTTTTTTTAATGAATTCAGCTGAAGAGATTACAATTTGTTGTGTTTGTATTTGATTTTAGGCTTGGTCGTTTGTAGTCTGTTTTTTAACTATTTGTTTATATCTACTTAGGAATTGTTTGTTTTTCTTCTTTTTTTTTTAGATATGATGCAAAAAAGCTTAATAAAAATGACATTACAGAGTAGTGCTAAGCCATTAAAAATTGAGAAGGAAAAGGATTAGGAGTTAGAGTTGGAGTAGGAGAAGAAGGAGACGTTTTTAAATGCGTTCGGTGACATATACTTTGGCCGAGGCTGGCGAATTGGTTCTTCGTACGGCAAATGTGACTATAATACCAATCAATATCAAAGTAATGCCTATTGCACTGGTTATATAATGTTCAATAAGACGATTTTCCGAGCTGCAACAAGAAAAACCCAATTAGTTTTAAAGGCATTTAATTGAAAAGTGTTGTGTAAATATTACCTCAAATTCTCATCTTTAGAAGTTTCACGCTCTTTTTCAATTAAACCCGTGACGGCAGTGGCAACGGCTAACCAAAAATTGGCTAAACCCAAACTGGCATGAATGGGAACCATGGCCGAACGGCAGCTATAGGTCTTGTTCTCACAGCAAAGCATTACCAGAAAACTGAATAAAAGATTAGACCAAACCGAAAAAAAAAAGATAATTTCAACATTCAAAGATGCGAGAATGGAGACATCTTCTTCGTTTGCTCCACTCACCTAAAGAAACCCAAAACAAATTGCAATACAAACATGCCCATTGTCACGAAACCCAGCCACGAATGTAGACTATAAAAATGTTGCTTTTGCAATGCATTATGGGAATCCAACACAGAGAGGAATCCTAGGGCAATGCAGGGTATGGCAGCAGCATGGAAAAACATATGAATCACCTTAACGTAAATGTGTTTGACGCATCGGCATAGGCGATAAAGCAAAATGGCTAAAAAAAAGAGAAATATCAAAAGTTATATATATACACAAATTTGCTTTAGCATGAGATCTTCCGAATTTTGCTTACAAAATCCTGAGAGTGTTATAAAGCCAGCCACCATGAGAATGGGATGCAAATTGAACTGTTGCAATGGATTCTCTGACCAGGCGAAGCCGCCGCGATAGAACATAACCCAAAAGAGGGTCAGCACCAGGACACCAACCAGCAAAATGGTAGATAGAATGATTATCAATAAATATTCACACCAGGAACAACAGTTCCAGGCATTATCCGGATCTTCTTCATAGCGTCTGTAAATAGAACCCAACAAAAATGGAAATATAAATAGGAACTTAGCTCAATGAGATGTTTTTTTTGAAAAAAAATTACTTTATCCGGTTTGTAGGACGAAATAACATGCTATTCAAATCATCTATAAAATGTTCATCAATTGTTTTCAATCTTTTTCTCATACTAAAATTCTTCTATGAGTTCTTTTTTTTTATTATTCAATTGAAACTGTCAGCTTAATTATGTTAATTTTTCTTAAGATTTAATTGTAAGTTGAATGCTCGACTAAATGGACTTAATTGAGGGGAAACGCAGGGGGTGGGGGGATTGGCTCTAGTAAACAGAATTTATAAGTTTAACTCGGCAATTATCTAATTTACTTCAGAGTCTAGAAAATATTGCGTACTGGCCAATCGCTTCTGCTCCTCTTGGATCAGATGTTTTCCCCTTGCTTCCAAAATATTTCAGAAATGTATCTTTTACATCAATTTTTTTACGTTTCTCCCAAAGATCTTTCACTTTTGTTTTGACCTTTGTATCCATGGGTAATACGTTTTATGAGATTTTGGAAATCGTAACAAAATTTCAAGTGTTTTTTTTTTTTTCTAAAAGAATCATTAAATTTGGCTTTAAAAGCAAATAACTTTACTGAAATTTGGAATATAATAAACTTAATCGTAAGAAAATGATTTCAATTGAAATGAAATATCTTTTACTTCATTTCTATATTCTATTTCTTTGTAACGCATAGAAGGAGACGTTTTCGACCCTATAAGGCATATATATTCTTGATCAGCATAAGAAGCCGAGTCGATATGTCCCTCCGTTTCTTCACCTCTCACGCTTTCAGTTTAAGGAATATTGCCCCGAGAAAGGGGCAAAAGGTTTGAAACTTTTGGTTCAAATCTTTCATGGAACTTCTTTATAAATGAATAACTATTTTAAGCCAAAGGAGAATTAACTTTAGGATTTAAAGCCATTGAAATATATTGCCAAAATAAAATGGATTTTTTTAAATTTAACTTTCGAGGAAGATAGAAAATAAAGTAAATGTTGCAATTTTCAATAATTTGGCTCCTTAAATTTATTTAGTTTATTTGAAGAAACTTTTAGCATCAACACATTTGATGGCGGTTTGAAGAAAGAGGGGAAAGTCTTCCACAAGAGAGGGACTGCATACGAGACGGACTCTACAAGAGGGCCCCACAAGAGAGGGGCCCTCCGAATGCCAGGCGCAAAATGCAAATTATAAGTCACATTTTCATGTTTCAAACGAATTTCTGTTCCTAAAGCATCAGATTTAATTGGCTTTAGTTAAAATCATTTAGTGAATTGCAATTTATAATATTTTAAAAGCAATTCCATAAACAATTTTTAGTTTCTCTATATTAATTTGCAATTATTTAGCTTATAAAAAATATTTCTCCAACTGGAGAAATATTGTTTTTCTTAAAAAAAAAAATATTTTGGAATTTGCCATTTGTTGAACATGTTTTTATGATGTCAAAAGGCTATTATTTTAATGGGAATGATCTCACAAATATCAAGTGTACATCCATCATCAACTATAGGCCCCCCCCCCTAAACTTCCTCTTTTTTCCTCCTCCCCTTTCTTTATTTGTCAGCCCATTTATCCATAGCCCATTAAACTTATGTTTTGTTTTTCTACTCTCCGGATGAAGTTGGATTAATTAGTTGCATTGCTGGCTGCCAACGAGGCAGTTAATCATTATCAACTGCCATCCCCCTCCACCTCATCCTCCTCCTCCTCCTCCTCTTTCTCTCAATTGACAAGCAATTCTTTAATGCAAAATGAAAGCTAAGTAAAATGCCACACAAAAAATGATTATAAAAATTAATAGTGCGAGACAAAACAAAGCAAAGAAATTGAAATTGAAATTGAGATAGATATAGAGATTCAGTTGGAGATGGAGTAAAATGAAAGCAAAAGTATTGTAATGAGAGTAAGCATTTAATTATCATCACTTCCATCAGATCCAGAGACATCACTTGCACTTTCACACATACTGAGAGAGAGAGGGAGAGAGAGAGAGAGAGGCGGAGATACATACATGAATATGAATATGTGAATATGAATATGAATATCACTTGCATCACTTTTCTGTGATAATGAATGCTCTAATTTACATGCGAACCAATGCTCCACTGACAACAATTTCATTAAGTGATGACGCAGAGGCAGAGCAGGCGAAACCGAGGCAGAGGCGGAGGCGTCGGTGGAGCCGGTTCGATGTCAATGAACGGCTGTTTCAACTCAACTCTTGGGCACTCCCCCTCCCTCTCCCCACACACACACATGTCTGTATCTGTATCTAGTATGTGTGGCCTGCCGCCAAGTGGCTATGGCTCTGCCTGTGGCTGTGCCTCTGTCTGTGGTTTGGGAATCCGGAGCTGGGGCAGCTATTTAGCTTTCAACACATTACAGTTTGCTGCTTGCAGTTGTAGTTGCAGTTGCAGTTGCATATGCTTTAACACACATTTCTCTTGGGCCTACCTCTCTCTCCCCCCTCTCCCTCCCTCTCTCTCTCTTTCTCACAGCATGGCATTTGTCGTGTATCTCTTTCACTTTTCAATTTTTAGTTGGAGAGGCGGGAGAAAAACTGAACTTGTCTGAGAAAATTTCGCCTTTTTGCTGTTGTTGTATATGGAAAAACTTGCTTGAAAACTCGTTTTCATTTTCATTTTCAAGAGCGGCGCCACCTGTTTTTTTTTTTTTTGCTTTTTTGTTGTTGCTGGGCTTGAACCTGCCTGTGTGTGGCCAATGGGTCATTTCAGTTTCAGGGAGAGGCCATTCACTTTACACTTTACACTTTGAGGGAAGCTGAGAAAGCGTCTCTCAAATACTAAGCTGACAGATCAATTACTATTAAATGAAAGACCTTTCGCCATTTTAGCTTAAGGAAAAGTCTAAAAAAAAAAAGTGTCAAAACGAATTAAATGAATAATTTTATGATTTGCAAGCGCGAATTTTGTATGATTGAAAAGAAAATTGCTTACTCAATGGTTGAAAGCGTTGGGGTTTTCCTTTAAGCTAAGTAATATGAGGAAAACTATAAAAGGAAACTTTATCCAAGAAGCATCAAATATGATAGAAGATAGAAAAAGAGAAAAAGAAAGAAGTTCAGTAAAAAACTTTGTATTTAAATAGACAATAAGTTTTAAATTTAAGAGTTCTTAAAAAAAATGTCCTTTAAAAACGAAAAATAATTAAGTTAATTATAGAAAATTAATCGAAAGAACTTTGAGATTTATCCATTTCCTCCTACACTGAGACATTGCCTCAAAGTTGTTTATTGCATTTTGTGATAAAAATAAAACACTTCCAACTACTTTAAGCTGCCTATATAGTATATCAAGACCTATACCAAGAATTGATATCTGTATATATACATAAAGAAAGAAACTGTTGAACAATGGAAACACATATATATCTAATTGGTTTTAGGTTATTGTTTAGTTAAGAATTTCACATAAGTTCTACAAAGATTCTAACTTAATATTCAGTTGAAAAAAAAAAAATTCTTATTGTTTTAATATCTTAGCAGTTCAATTACGTATCTCGAGGAAGATTTCAAGGTAGCGCGTTTTTTAGACTAATCGTTAAGTAAATAAGTTAAGAGACAAAAAGGTGTTGTTGTTGCTTATCAAGATAAGAGAGCAGAAGCCAACTAAATAGATCATCATCATCTTGATCATATCTACAATCATGTGACTGAACTGTGATTACTTTTTTCTCAAGAGCAACTAAATGGGAACCAGAAACACAGTTAAAGCGAGGCTAATTATGGTTAAACATGATTCTGAATAAAGGCAACCCAATAAGTGGAGCAACTACTTTAATATATGGTCAATTGACAGGGGCGTAGCGAGGGGGCAATATCTTATATTAAACTAACTTGCTAGAATTTGATCTAGCCCCCATTTAAAGCTCATTTGTCTCCTCTTAAAGAGGATGCTGTCTACTCCTTAGTTCATGGACTTACTTTGTTGTTGTTGTTTCATTTTCTAAGTAGGAAACTTTTGAAATACTCTACAAATAAATTTAAGTGAAATGTAAGCGTAGGATACTCTGATGAGAGATGAATAAATGTAGAGAAAAGTAAATTAAAATATCACGCAAGAAGCAAGCATATCCTGCGGGTTAATTATGCTTTAGAGGGGAGCAGGCTAAGAAAAGAGGAGGGGAGGGGAGGGGAGAGTATACTGGTAGCTTTTACAATGCTTGACAATTGTTTACAGACATTCAACAGAGACGTCGCGGCGTGTTCAATTGAAACAAGCGACCGAACGCCCGGCTCGGCCTGGCCTGGCCTTATTAAATGGCATGCCCATACACGCACACACACACACACACACACCAGTTGAGGGAGGTAGGGGAAGAAACAGAAATTGAAATTGTATCTTTTAGATACAATCGAATTTCAACGCAATATACAAAGGCAGCTCAATGGTACTTGGCCTGCAATTTAAGCATTTTTCACTAAAAAATTATGACAGAGAGATCAAGAGAGAGAGAGAGAGAGAGAGAGACAGGACTGAGAAAACTTATTCAATTTATTTATACTTACGCTGTTGTTGTACCTCCACGCGGCATTTTATTTAAGTGACGATCACGCATTTATTTCAATATATTTATTTAATTTTTTTCTATATAGAAGACGCGTCACTCACTTTATTTTTTCAAGTGAGATATAGGAATTTCCCAGCACAAGAAACACTTGCTAAATCTTTTTTTTTTTTTTTGTTTTTTTGCTGGGTTTGGCTATTTGGTAGTAAAAATTTGGGCTAAATAGAGAAAATAGAAAATCGCACAAACACACACACACACGGACACACACGCACACAGAGAGACACCAAAACAACAAATGGCAGCTAGAGAAGATCTAAATCAATCGAAAAACTGTGAGAATTGTTTTTTTTTTAATTTGGTTTTATTTAGCCGACATTTAGCTAACTGATTAATACAGACATTAGATTTTAGTCCGTCGGACTTGCTAATCAATGAGCGTTAATTTGTCAGTCACAAAAGGCAACCAATTCAGTTTTGTTTTTGTTTTTTTTTTTTGAGGGTCAAAGAGGGTCACATGTCGTGATTTGATTTATGCAATTTCTTTTTTCTATTTCTTCTTTTTGATAAGAAACTCTCGTTTTCGATTTGAATTTCTCCGCCTTAAAAAAAAAGTTGGCTGGCTGTCTGGCTGGCTGGCACACCCGTTTCAAATTGTATGTATATATTTACATTTCAAAAAAACAGAAGACTAACAACTTTTGTTTATTGTTAGACAAACTCCTTTTGTTAGACACAGACACACACACACAGAAACAGAAACACAGAGAAACAGAGAAACAGACACACAAATGCACACAATAAAACTGTTTCGTTTTCGAAAATTATTTAAATAAAAGCTACCGTGAATGTTTAATTGGAATTAAATCAATAAAAAACGACCACAACTGATCAGCATGAAGAACCGAAGACAACTGAAACGAACAAAATTCAAACGATGCTTGGAAGAAACGGCAGAGAGTTGCCAGATAGTTGCAGGGGGAACAAAAGCACCCAAGCCCCCACCAAAGACACAAACCAAATGTAGAGAGTAAAGTAAGCAAAGTTAAACTAATTATTACGTGTTTTTGTTTAAAATTAGCATAGATGAAAATTAAATAGTGTGTGCAATAAATTAGTGACTTTTTTTTAGTTGTAGAGTGTTCTTTAGTTTTATTTGCTTTAATATAAAAAAAAAGAAATACAAGAAAACAACGATCTAGCAAAGACAACAACCACTCATTAGTTTCTTGCAAAAAATGTTGACTTTTGTGAAAAACAATTAAAAACTATAATTATATTTATAAAGTAAAAAAACAAATTAATTAATCTGTTATATTAGCGCCTCATCTAAACTTGATAATCGAAGTTTTGGGTAAAAGAAATCACATATTTTGAGAAACAAAATATCAATAGACAAGACAGTAGACAGAAATGTGTCAAGGGCTAAAAATTTAATAATTTGTCTATAAAATTATTATATAGATAGATATGGTGAAACTCTGGGAGTCAAAGGACTACCCCTATTTCACACTTCCTAGTCATTTCTGTCCATAGGAATTTAAAGATCACTTTAATTATGATTTAACTTTTGAATTTTATTTATAAGCCTTATTTATTTTGAACAAAAACTTGTTTTTTAGTAGTTAAACTGCATTTTTGTCAATTAAAGGACATCCAAGCAATAAAAAATTTGGATAATCGCAATCCGATAATAAGAATTTGAGTTGAATTTAAAAGATATTTTTGTAAATAAAATTTCCCAACAAATTTCTTTAAAGAGAATTGGTTAATTAGAGAATAAATAATAGAATTACATAACTACAATTCCGGTAATACAAATTTTACTATTTCTTTTCAAATTATTTTCATTTGATACGTTTTGTTGCTAGATGACAAACAAATTTCCCATAAATTCAGCGAAGACACAAACCAAAGTCTAGCGAAAAACTAACAAAATTTCCATTTAAAAATTTGTTCAACTCTAAACTAAAAGAATTCTTAACTAAAATAAAGATATACTTTTTTATTATAACATCTGAGCATATATCTAAGCAATTTTTTATGACATTGTACTAAGGTAACAATGACCTTGCCATAAATTTGAAGATAATTCTCAAAGAAAAAGTCAGACAAGCTACGTAAGAAAAATCACCGCATTAACACGAATTAAACGAAAAGTTTAGACACAACCTTAAGATAAGAGAATAGATAAAACTTTAGCTCTAATTGGAGGACACCTGTTTGTCTTTGTCTATAAATAAAAGTAACTGGGGTAAATAAATGCTTCATTAGGCATTAGAATCTATTCTTAAATACGAATATCAATCAAAACACCTGAGAGAGCTAATCAAATATTTATATACGAGAGAGAGAGAGAGAGAGAGAGAAGGCAAGAGCTCGAATGACAACTACTGGATAAATTGAAGTTTATTAAGGAATATCTAGGACACACCCAGTCCAGGACAAGTCATTATCCACGGAAGTTGGCTCCAAATTAACAAGTAGATGGCCTCCCCCCTCTTTCTTAGGCCCCCGCTGAATACTTGTTGTTGGTTTTCGGTCGTCGTCGTCGCACCCAAAAAATTACTTAAAATCAAATGAAAATGAAAATGAAAATGTGTGTGCGGCGAGGCGAACGACAATAGCAGAAAAGCAGAAAAAAAGGCTTGAAGAAGCATTCGTATAGAAAATATGTCGGTAATTACATGAACTGGAGTTGCGTGGCGTGCCAGAAATTGGACTAAAAGGACACAATGTGTAAAAAACAAGCAAACTACGATAGACTGACGACAAGGCAGTGGCCCTAAAATGCCCTAGAAGGGGGTACAGTTTGGTCTAGAGTTTAGTCGGGTTGGGGAAATTATATTAAACTCTTTTTTTTAATATTATCAGAAGACAAAAATATGGTCTAAGCAATGACCATTTGGGTTTCTAGATTTTGTTTGGATTAAACTCAATATTTCTATAACTCAAATAATTGAACAAAGTTGTTATTGTTTTTATTATAAGAGAGAAGACTACAAACAATAAATTAGTAGAAATTTAGAAATTGAAAGAAAATTCCTTTCAGGGTTTTAATTCTCATTTAACTTTTCCTTATGCCGCATCATTTTCTAAAGGGCGGAAGGAGTTGTCTTGGAAAATAAAATAACTGAATCTAGTTAATCTATCATAAGAAAGCTAAACTCTAGTTTTACTTATTGTAGAGAATCCGTCTAGATTCCCAACCCTTTTATGTTTATGAACATTTTTTTAACTAATCAACAAATGGCTAAAGTATTTTTTGAAGTCCTAGCATACAAAAACATAAAAGAAATCCAATTCTTCTCAAAGTAAGAAGGCCGAACTAGATTTGCTCTGGACCAGAAAATGGTTCAGAAATATATAAGGTAATATGTATGAAATAATGAGCACATTAAAAAACCAAATAATTCTTTAGGAATTTATTTTTGAAGCTTAAAAAAAGTGAAGTCAAATTCATAGAGAAAGAGTTACTGGGATTTGTGAAGAAAGAAAAACTAATAAAATAGTAGAAAACCCCTTAATATGCTTATTTTAGTCATTAGGGTTAACATTTTCTTGAGCTCAGAAGATTAAAGATATATCAGACAGTAAAAATATCAAATGATCTATGATCTATTTGAATGCTGAGCTTAGTAAAGTGCAATTTAAGTCCAGGTTAAAGTAAAATCTCATTAGCTTTCCATTTGATTATCACTTTCCCAATGGGGAAAATCAATTAACATTTCTTTGCGTTATCAAGTGAAAAAGGGGAAAGTTCCCAAAGAGCAGAGAAGGGTCCTAATATAAGATAATCTAGTTAGAATACTCTAAGCCCCCTGATAATCGTTAAGCTGAAGCTGAATTGAGTTGGATTGTATACAACTTCCTGTTAATTTCGCCCCCTTTTGTTCTGTTTTGCCTACGCTCCTGTCCTGTGTGGTTAGTTTGGTTTAGTTAATGTTGCCCTTACTTGTCTTTGGGCACGCGATCAACTGTTGAATGGTTGTGGCTTTTGTCTAGTTGTGGGCGAGGAATAGCGATGCTTCCTTCCATTACGTATATACACGGCTCTGCTCTGCTGCTGCTGCTGCCGCTGGCTTTTTTGTGTGATTTGCGGCTACGTTTCATACACATTAAAATAAAATTTACGACGTATTAGGAAATTGGCGAACGTAAAACCGAAACCAAAGAAAAAAGGGAGTACGCGTTTGTCCTCGAACTTTTCAGTTAATTAGGTTAACTAGTATATGTACGTATACGTAATAGAAATGTAAATGTTATGCATACGCCATGTGTGCCAAGAGACAATTTAATGATGAGGGGCAGGTTAGATGAGCAGTCAGCCAGCAGTCAGCAGTCGCCAGTCGGCAAAGCAATTGCCTCGACTGGCTAGACTCCAATCCCAAAGCCCGAAGAACTTTTGAGCAATTTATTTATGCCTCTCAAGAGTCATTTTATTTATTCAAATATTTATACGCAAATATGTTCGGAATTGCTAAATTGGTGATGATTAGACAGGGGAGAGTGAGACAAAGAGAGAGAGAGAGAGAGAGGAATAGAGAGTGGGACTTACTTTTCATCTGGATCTGGTGGTGGTGGCATTTCAATGCCATTCGGTGTACCCGGCGGTGTCTTCTCATTCTCCATCATGGCTAAGGGCGGCAATGGACTAACCGAATTTGAATCCATATGAAAGCAATTAATTTTATATGACGAAGAGACCAACTTCTCCTATGCGACTCCTTTTACTTCTCCTTCTTCTTGGGTTGCTGTGAAAAGAATTATGATATTTTTAATGTCAGTTCTGTTTAGTCAAACACACAAATTTCCTCCCGCTTCCCCTCTTCCCCTCTTCCCATTTGACTTTAAAAATAAAAATTGTGTTTTATTTTTGTCGTTGCTATTAAATAAGGTGGCAAAAAAATGCAACGTCAACGGGAATAAGACAGACGGAAAAGTAACAGAGAGAGTGAGAGAGAGAGAAGAGACAGAAAGTGCATTGCACTTGAGCTCTTTTCTGTGTTTTTTGCTTTCTGTTGTTGTTGTTGTTTGCCATGTGTAAAATTGGCTATAATCATACGTCCGATTGAGTTCTGTAGATAGATAGCTGAATGAAGTAAAGCCAATTTCCGTTCTGACTGAAGCTGCTTGCCAGCACCTCGTCCCCACCTACTCCAACTTGTCCCTATGATTAACATATGCTCTATATTTCTCCCTCCCTCTCTCTCTCTCTCTCTCTCGCTTGTTCTTACTCTCTATGGTTCATTGAACTCTATCACTTGGTTGGCACCTTGATGGACATTTCAATGCATAACAAATGTCTGGGACATACGAAAACCAAAAACTTCCTGTTTTCTATTCTCTCCTTCTCCTCTCTCTTTCTCTCTCTCTCTCTCTCTATTTCTTCTTTGCCTCCTTTGTACTGGACATTGTCCACTATTTCCTATGTCTCCATGTC
This sequence comes from Drosophila nebulosa, assembly GCA_024703675.1. Lineage (NCBI taxonomy): Eukaryota > Metazoa > Arthropoda > Insecta > Diptera > Drosophilidae > Drosophila > Drosophila nebulosa. The sequence goes on along the minus strand of CM045725.1, from coordinate 4,059,037 downwards.
ATTTGCATTATCGACATGTGTCCAATTCTCACGGACAAGTGTCTCAGCCCTAAGCCTGGCTAGTTAACTTTTATTGTTTACTTTCTTGATTATGCCTCATGTCCATGCCCTCAAAGGGGGCGTTATCAATTAATACACTCAGCGAAATCAAAGGGCTTTTAATCCATTTATTAATTGAGAAAAAAAAAAGATGAATTTGGGAAAGAAAAATAAAAGAAAGAGCTGAACTGGGAAAAGAAAAAGGTTTAACTTTAGTCAAAGAAAACATTTTTTGTAGGTAATAGGAAAATGAAGAAAGTCTTCATATAAAAATCACTAAAACTTGTCGTCTGAAAGCTTTCATAAGACAAAGACATAGGCACCCTCATTGCATTTCTTCTGGGTGGACATCTTTCGGCGACCATTATTCATTTTTCGAAGCTCTATTGGGTGACCAAATCTCTCAATTCAAAACTCATGAATGTTCTCACTGCACACACAAAATTCAAGAGAATAATATAAAATGCGGGCCCAGCTAATTAAAGTTTATAAAAATACATGGATTATGAGTCCAAGTTCCCAATGCAGACTAGAAAGCCTCCATTGTCCATGCCTCTCTAGGTCACTGATGCAAATTTGACTCCTTTAAAGATTCCAAAGTCATAGCAAAGTGGGCCTTCAAGGTCTCCTAAGGCATAAGAATTTAATTTTTTGTATTATTTTTTGATCATTCTAAAATTACAACTGCATCTATTTAATAATTTAGAATCTCTTATTAAGAAGTTTATCATAAAAATTGCGAAATGTGTTTCTGTAAATTTTTCCCGGAAAGGAAGAATTATCATCTTCTAAGGTTTTATTTTCTAAACAATTTCGAAAATTTTTCGAAATTTCTCATTTAATATGTAGTCAGGGAACGCTTCTTTAAGAAACTCTTCATTCAATCAACCTTAGAAACTTAAAATTAAGTTACACAGGCCGACAAAACTCAGACCCAGAGAGAAGAGTACATTAAAAAAAAAAAATAGGACGAAACCCCAAACTCAAAGAACACTTTTCTAGTAGATTATGATGCGCTGAATTTAAACTCAATGTCCAAAAGCTAAAATTAACTCTAGTTAAGGGAAATATACTAACCTAAAAGTGCAGAAATCGATTTTTTTTGACTGTTTTTGAGGTTATCTAGCCTCATCATTTTTGTGTCAGTCGAAAATACATGAATAGCATAAAAAAGTATTCGGAATCTTAATCATTGCACCATAATCCATAAGAAAAATGTATTTTGTTTTGTTGGCCTGTGTTATTCTGAAGAAAACTCTCAAATAATATGAAGAATCTTAATCTTCGAATAATAACTTCTTTGTAAAAAGGACCAAAATACGCTCAACTCTATTTGTTTAGGGAAAAGGTTTGATTGAACGCTGAAATAAGTTTTGAAGTTTCCTTACTTTAGGAAAACTAAAGACCTTCCTTACCTAAATAATTTTATTTTGAATAAGTGAGTAAAGAATGTAAAGTTTAACCTCTTTTTTCCTCTGTGTGGCCTCATAACATTTTCGTACTCCTAGGTAAATTGGGGTTTTGGAGAGGAGGAGAGGGGGCTGTCTATACGTGTAAATATTTGTTTTTATATTGTCTAATTCCAGGAAGACAAAATGCGTTGAATTGTGTGCATGTGTGGGAGCATTTTTGTGAGCAATTTAAGTGCCCAATGGATGCCTTCCTTCAATTAATATGTCGTTGAGGAGATATTTCTCAACTTTTTTTCTGTTCTGATGTTATCACAATGAACTAAATTCCAGAGGAAACTCTCTTCTCTCTTTTGAGAATATTATGCAATGACCAGTGGACCAGTTGCCGTGGCCAGTGCCCGTATTTCCTATCAGTAGAAATTCTAATGGGCCAGCCAAAAACCTAATTTAGAACGGAAATGCATTGGCGTTTGCCTTCAGAGTAACAAAATATCACATTATAATGAGACATTCGAGAGGTTAAAGAGCTCAAAACAAAAGAGATGCATATATACATATATAGAAATGTATATAGAATATGAGATGCTGCTTGACTCTGTCAATGCACAAAATCCAGGAACCATAACCTACCCCAAGTTCTTATGGAGTATGCCAAAAAAAGGTTTTTGCTGCTCTTACTTTTGGTTTTTTTGGTGGGGGGGAAGGAGCTGAAGAATTATTTATTCATACGACTTTGTCACTTAATCACTTTGAGATTTACTGTCAACAATATTTAATTTCAACTATTTCACACACAAATTATGCACATATGCATCCCCCGGCACACACACACACACACACACGAGCAAACACACACAGAGAGACACAGACACAGCCGGCAGACTGAGATCCGTTTCCGCTGCACTTTTCCGTCTTTCCTTATGCGTCCAACTACTCGCCACGAATGCTGTGACCGAACTGAATTTGGAATTTAAGCTGGCCACAAGAGACAGCACACACGCACACACACACAAACACACACACACATAGAGAAAGAGAGAGAGACAGACGACCACGACCACGAAACGTTAATGGAGAGCAGAGGAGGGCAAAGGCAGACGGGGTAGCCAATGGCATGGAGTAAAAGTGGAGCTCGGAGTCGTATCTCTTCATTCGTTCATTAACCGTGGTTCGCATGTTAGAGAAAATATGAGCAAATAGAAGTAGAAGGAATAGGTATAGGAGGCTCACGGCATATGCTCTTTATTTTCCTTACCTATAAACTTTATCCGATTAGGCTTCAAATATGGTTTAAGATTAGATAATATGTTAAAGGCAACATTCATTTCAGGTATAAGAGGGAATTCTCCCCTATAAGATTTGATACGGAAATACTATAAAAAGTTAACTTGCTACTTGTTCCGAAAGCTTAGAACCATAGAGCTTCCTTTTAAGGGTAATTTCTGATGTGTCAGTCAATAAATTTTATAAAAATTATAGAATTTTCTTAATATATTCCAACAAACAAAAAAATTGTTCTCATAGAAGCTTATTTTTTTAATGGTTCGTAATGGGGACTATATGTTATAGTTGTCCGATGCTTATAAAATTTTGCTGACAGTTGCGAACTACAATAATACATACATACACACATACTAAGAGTGTTTTTTTGACCGATTCTTCTTCGATTCGACTACGCATGCTGATCAAGAATATATATACTTTATGGGGTCGGAAATGTCTCATTCTCTGCGTTACAAACAGTAAAGTTCTCCACAGAACAAGGAAAATAATTAGTCAGTCTAATCTTTCATAGGTAAAAAGACTTCAGTATCTATTATATCGAAAGTGTTTGTTTCTTAGGTTTTTCAAGCAAGTTACCTAGTTTTCAGTAAGTTTTTTAAGATCGGACTGCTATATCATAAAGCCAGCTCTTAGGGGAAAAAAACTTGTTTGTGGCTTGCATCCATTTCATCTGATCCAAAATTTATCTTAGCCAAATTTTGGTTTTTGAATTAAGTAGGTTATACATGGTTTACTCTACTTGCTTTATTTAATATTAATAATAGTTTTAGGGATTTTAGTGAATTTTCTTTATTGTGAAAAAATGCTGCCACCTCGCCAAAACTTAAGCCTTCTCGATCGCCAAATTAATGCTAATAAAACTGTTGATTATTGTCATTAAATAGGCTTATATTATGCCTGTAACTATCCCTCATATTTCACATACATTTTATGAAGAAATTTCTTTGAGATTGGATAAATAAAACTTTTCTTTTCTCTGCCGCACCGCTTCCTAAATACAACTTTGTCAATTGATAATATTTCGCTTTGGTTATCTTTTCAATAATATATTTAAATAAACTTTTCGAAGTATGTTGACGCTAACTAAAATTTCGCCATGGTTATGAAACCCCCAACATTTGAATTGGAACACCTTACATTTTGGAATAGTACATTTGTATTTTAGAATGCAGAAAGAAATCTTCCTTTCACAATTTGAATATGACGTTTGAGTAAATTTTGGCAGCATAGATATCTGAAGATTACTGAAGATATCATTCGTAATATAATAAAGATTCGATTTTATCCTTCAAACTGCTTCTGTTCTTCAATTTAGAATTAATTTTTTATCTGTTCAATTTCTCTCATTCAGCAAAATAATGCAGGTCGATAGATTGGTAAAGAAAATTATTGCGAAGATTGTAGAGAGTAGTTTTCTTTTAAGATGTAATAAAGGTTTTAAAAAGAAGAGGAATCTATTTTATTAAGGCCTTAACTTAAGCCTCATACTTGTCGAATCATAAATTAATCGAAACTTGTCGAGATTATGGTTCCTTCAAAATATAATGTAGAGAATCGTTTAGCTCTTATGTACGTTTAGGTTTTACCATTACGAACTCTTATTCTCTTTCTCTTGTTTGTTTAAATGACTTTATTATGATATTGTGATGGTCTTAAGATGAAGAGGGAACTAAGATCTATATGCTTAAGAGTTTATTAAGGCCTTAACTTGAGCCTCAAACGTGTCGCAAATTGCCTTAATCAAATTTTGTCATTTAGCTTTAAGGAATCACGCTTTCTTTTCCTATGATATACGAACCCAGTTAAGAAGTTACAAAAGCTTAAACAGATCAAGATAAGATTGAATATGATTTATATTTATGGTACATGTTGTAATACACAAAATATATATATACATATATAAATATTTGTAAATAAATATATATATATATATACATATATATAGAAATACACTTATCCAAATAGAAACTAGAAGAATACATTTCTCAAAATTATGTACTATATAAATATATAGATTATTGTCATTTGTTTCAAATTCAGCTGGAAATAGATAAAGAAATAAGTTACTTTCGAGTGCCAGACTCAGATCGAATTGACATTAAGTAAGACAAATGCCGCTAAAATGAATCACTAAATAACTATATATATATATATATATATGTATATATAATATGGTATGTGTTTTGGGTTTCAATAATTATGTATTATTAGTATTATATGAAAGATCATATCCGAAATTGATAAGGAACTCAATATAAGAATGACTAAACTAAAGTTTTTGTTTTTTATATGAACTAAAAAGAGGTTTTTGTGCTAATAATTTAGAGATTCTATTAGGTAGGTAGGATTAGGTTGTGTTTGTGTTTTTATTTTTTTTGTTGAGAATCCATCTAGAGTCCCGGCTTGGTCTTATCATCTCTGCTGGTAATGCTATCCGTTTCCGAGGGCACTGGACTGGGACTTGAGGTGGCCGAACGATCCAAATCGCTGGTGCTGCACAATTCCTGAAAGGTTAAAATGGAATTTTGCTGATTCTTAGCTTGATCGACTTGATTGACTTGAACTGAACTGACCTCATCGGCTGCGGTTGTTGTGGTCACGGCCTCTGGCGTGCACTCTTGTGGAGCATCCTTGGATTTCTCGGCCCACGATTTGAGGTATTCGACCACCTCGGAATGACCGAAATTCTCAGCCTCATCGACGGGTAAGTTACCCCAACGATCTTTGGGATTGTAGGGCACATGACACTGTTCCAGCAGGAATTTCACACACTCCAAATGACCCTCCGAGGCGGCCAAATGGAGAGCAGTGCGTCCATCATAGTCGGCCAGGGTAATGTCCATGCCACTCAAACGATGACGCCGCAGGGCAGTGACATCGCCACTGGCCGCCGAGAAGAGTAAATTGACTATGGACAGACCCTTGGTCTCGTAGCGATGCTTGCGGGGATCCTTCTTGTTCGACAAATGCTTCAAATTGTCATAACGATGGAAATTGAAAATGTTTACGAGCTCCTCACAGAATTGCAGACCGCGCACCGTGTTACCCAAATGATCCAGGGGCGGGGACCACGCAAAGATGCCCATCACATTGGGTATGACCAGCATCATGCCCCCCGATACCCCCGACTTGGCGGGCAAACCCACCTTGAAGGCAAATTGCCCGGAATAATCATATGTTCCACATGAATGCATAATGGAAAGTACATCGCGTATCACCTCCGGCCTAAAGACCTTCTCTTCGGTGGTGGGACAAATGCCACCATTGGCCATGCTGGCAGCTATCACCGACATGGCCTCGCAATTAGTTTCCATTGCGCAGCATTGGAAATAGAAATCCATGACCTCCTTGAGATTGGTCCGCTTGGGGAAGCACTTATTCTCACGCATATAGAAACCCAGAGCATAGTTTCTATCGGCCGCCTCGCGCTCGGAAAGGAATACGGCATTGTTAAAACTAATGTACTCTCCGCCGGATAAACGCTTAAACCACGACATGGTATAATCGAAAATCTCCGCGGAAGTCATATCTGGCTTGACCAAAGCATTCATCAAGGAGCAAGTCAAAATGGCTCCAGCATTGATCATGGGATTGTGGGGCTTCTCTGCAAGAAAAAGGTAAACCATCAATAAACTCTTCTCTTCTCTTCTCTTCTCTTTTCCCCCCTTTCTCATACTTACTATTCTGATCTAGAACCAATTCATTAAAGTTCCTGCCACTTGGCTCCTGACCCACATACGAGTGCACCACCTTGGGACCCAGTTTCTCTAGGGCAATCGCATAGGTCAAGGGTTTGCTGCAACTTTGCAGGGTAAACGGTTCCTCCACATCGCCTATGGAAAACCTCTGACCATCGACAGTACAAATACTCACGCCCCAAGCATCGGGACTATAGCGCGCCAACTGAGGTATATAATCGGCCAGTTTACCCAACGTATTACTCTTGCAACGCCAATAGATATCCTCAATGTCCTTAATGAAGCTCGTGAAATCGGGTATAACAAATTGTTGACGGAATGCCTTGGCTATTAGCACAATATTGGGAGCCACCACACTGTGAAAATATTTTTACAAAATGCAAATAATTAGCTAAAGTCTGTGAAATATTTTGAGTTATTTTGGGGGGGAGGAGGGCAATTTCCTTCAGCAGCAAAAACTCTGAGTAATCTCAAGTATTATTAATTTGTTTTGATATAAAAGAAGTTCATTGGCTAAAGAAAGGTCACAAATTATGAAAAATTAGTTAAAAGTGTGTTGTGATTTTTTCTTTCAAACAATTATTATGAAGCACATAAATTAAAGTAGTTAAAGTTAAACCTTTCGCTTAAACATTTTAAAAATGAAAATTGCTTTAAGTTAGTCGCGTTTATGATTCTTCTGGGATATATTTTCGATTTTGGTTCAATATTTCGAAGGGAAACAGTCTGTACAGAGAGTACCTTAGTTTTATTTGTCTTTCTTAGCAGAAGAAACTCTGTTTAAGCTTTTAGAAATTGTTAAATTTGTCACTTAAATGAATCTAATCTAATAACAACTCAAACATTTGCTATAAAAACCATATAAGTAAGGACATAAAACATGCAAATTAGCTGAAAGTTTTTAGTGACTTTTATCGTCGAACTGAGTTAAAGCTAGAGAGGATTAATGGGATCCTGGTTAGGCCATGCTTTTTTAAGGTTTAATCAAACCCGAGGCTAGATGGAGTCCTAGAATTCTGTTTAAGACATTTTTGCTTAAAATTAAATTTGAGTTCTTGACATAAAATAGGAAAAATGGTTCAAAAATTGTCGTGATTTTTGTTTTCAAAAGATTTTTGAACATATAAAGTGTATTGTCGAATCCCCCTTTTATGAATCAAACGATGTATTGAAAGATAAAGCGAAGCCCGATGCCGAAATCCTAACTAAATAAATTTGAAGCTTGTCTATAGATTAATTTGGATTTCAGTTACAATAAAGAAAGAGGCAAAATGGAATCTTCAGATTCGGAATATCAAGTGTGTGTAATTTTTATCGTCGAACTGATTTAAAGCTAGAAAGTATCTATTAGATCCTGGTAAAACCATTTTTCAAAGGTGAGGCTAGATTTCCAAGGGAAATGATTTCATGATTAAATTTAAGAACGAATCAAACGAAATCCCAACTAAATATTCTAATCATATTAGGAAAATAAATTTGAATTTTTTTTTCAGTTAAAATTAAGAAAAAGGCGAGTTGCCTAAGCCATAAAGGAATATAAAAATGGGTTAGAAGTTTGTTGTAAATGGAAAATCTAGGAAAAACCATAAGATCCTGACTAAATAATTATTTAATTAAAATGTTTTTGGGATTTTTTGTACTTTTAAAAGGATTAAAGTTCTTAAAAAGACAAAAACTTTGAATGAAATCTAAAAATTGCTATAAAGTTTGTTAAGATCTTTGCATTTGAAGGACATAAACCAAGACAAATCTAGGGAGAACCATGACATTCTAAAAGGTTAAGATATATTTTCTTAAGATTTTTTTTTTAAGTTTTTCAAGTGATTTCATTTAGTCGTCGCAGTTATTATTCTTTGAAGACCTAAAAATAACCCTATAGCAGGGAAAATCTTTCGATTCAAATTGTTTTTAAGACTAAATAGGTTTTTTTTTTTTTGATTGATTGTTTAAACTTACGCCTTGAAGGTCTCCCGATTCAAGTGTTGTGTCTCGGCCGAGGAGCCTGTCTCATAGTTATTCAGCTTGTGGACCTTCTTCAAATTGTCCATTAGCTCTCGCACTCTCGGATCATTGCGTCGTATGCCAGTTGTCTTCAGACCAGCCAAGAATTTGCCCATCGATATAAGTCCTGTCTCTTCGCTGGCAAACATATCGAAGAGTACATCCTCGGCATTGCGTTGCTCCTGTTCGCGGTGACTGCAAAAATTAGCAAAATTCCAGTGAAAAGGGGTTCGATGAGTATGGAAGGGAGGGGATGGTGGAGTTTGGCGGTTTCTACTAAGTTCAGATGGCTAAGTGCTAAGTGATGGAGATTCTTCTTTTATAAATTAACAAACAAGTGTGGAAAAGCAAGTCAAAAAGCAGCAACTACTATGTATTTGGGAGGGGTAGAAGGACGAGGGGACAAGGGGGACAAGTGTGTGGGAGAAGCCAACTGGCTTAGTCTGGTTTTGGTGCTAAGTGTTTCGCAGACAATAATAATAACGAACAGCAACAACAACAATCATAATAATAATAATAATAACAATCAAAGGGGGGCGCGAATATGGCTAAAAATAAATTTTAATTAATATTCAATTAAAAAGGAATAGAAATACATATTTTTTTTTTTGCTACAAACAAATTCTTCTATATAGAAATCATAAAGATTACTCACGGCCGCATGGAATAGTTGCGTCGCTGATTGCTAAAATGGATCATAAATGGGAAAATCGCAATCTATATAATATTACCATAATACCATTCTCTCTGTGTGTGTGTGTGTGTGTATAATAGAGTGTAATTTGCGTTTAATTTGTATACGAAATCTATTTATAGATAATATTTTGACTCGACCCTGCAGCAGACAGACGACTGTTATCCTCTTCTACCTCCCTGTCGCCTTCTATCTATCTATCTCTTTGGCTATTTTTACCTGATTATGGCGGATATAGTGCGAACTATAGTGCCACGACGTTGCTGCAGCGATATACCCTCTATGATCTCCTCTATGATGGCTGCCGTTTCCGTAGTCTCCTGCTCTTTGTCACGCCTATAGTTCTCCTCGCTGATCTTATTGGCCCCATTATTCTCACTCTGAGGTTTCAATTGCTCAAAAGATTCATCCGTTTGCACCATTTTTCGTTTCGAGAACTTTTCGACGACACTTAATGCTGAACTGTTGCAAGGGTAATGAATTATCATTTGGAATTGGCTGCGATTTTTATACTTTAAGCGCGAATGTGTGACTTTTGTGGGAGAGAAAGAGAGAGAGAGAGAGAGAGAGAGAGAAAGAGAGAGAGAGAGAGACCGTATCAGAGAGTTACCGCCCCAAAAGGGTGGTGAGCAAAGTGCTAATTTCTAAATCATGTTATTGCCAATAAAATAAATTAATTAACTCCTTTTGTAACCTCCTAATGGCTGCTATCTATTCAAACAACATGGGGCTAGGCACTGGAACACGGGAACACGCGTTTTGATAATATCTTTCAGAGGATTGACTCGCCCCCCAAATGAATCACTTTCACTTCGCTTCCCTTTACCTGATATACTTGGTAATCACTTTGATAAAGAGTTCCTTTTGACTTTTCGTACAGAGGCCAGCAACCATTTCGGCTATAATTTCGGCATCTATCAGATCGGCATCGTCTTGTATGCGATTAGGCGGACTTTCGGGCAATTCTTCAGTGGCCTTGGCTGCATTTTGCTTAACCAATTCAATTAATTCTTCACCCGACATGGATTTCAAATCTTCAACAATTTTCTGACGTATAATATCCTTAAATTCGGATGCCTCTTCCGCCGTGTAGCCATCCATGGGCAGCGGTGCCTTCTCTGTGGCATATTGCAAGAGCCTTAGACTGCGGTGTTCCATCTATTTTGAATTTTCTTGTGTAACTTTTAGGCTATTTGGTTTGACTGTCACTGCCAAAATGAGAGCAACGCATGGACGAGCAACGATTTTTATAGTTTTGCCCATGTATGAATTGAGCGAATGAATGTTCGTGGGGTTCGATTTGATTTTTATCTTCATTTAATAAACGTATGTTAATTTATTTTTATGCGCCAAGCTCGCTGATTGTCGATTGCCGGGACCAATTAGCGAGACACGAGTGAATATATACGCCAAAGGGAAAAGAATAGGGACCGAAAACAAAAGCCTGAACAAACAGTCACAAGAGTATACAGTATTCAATCGAAAAATGGGCAAAAGAATTGTGCTAGACAGCCATTTAGATCTCTTATTTAAACAGGTAAGGTTAGGTCTTTAGGTTGAATCATTTGGGGTGTGTAAACCTGGATTATGGGCGGTGAATCCTATTATCATTAAAGTAAATCAAAGGTTTTTGAGTTGCTAATTACCAAAAGGCATTTAGATTGCAAAAAAACTACTTGATAAGGTTAGGCTTTTGGGTAAATGAACCTGTGCTTTATGGTGCAAGAGGAGTCGTCCTATGAGCAGAAACCTTAGAGGATCTAAGATCATAAAGTTCTATTTTTAAGGTTGGGCTTTGGTGCAAAAGAAGTCAACTTATGAACAGAAACCACTAATTAACTTCTAAGAAGTCGAATATATTAACTTAGTATTAACCAAGAGGAACTGGGATCATTAATGGTAAGGTTAGGTCAGTGGTAAGGTTAGGCTTTCAGTCATATCTTATGTTAAAAAGTGCCATACGTTAATAAAAAGCTATTTAAATCTGTTAACTCAAAAGCCGTAGAAGCATACATTTTTAATGATAAGGTTAGGTTTTTAGGCATTTAAATGACGAATCTCTTTTTATTTGCTGCAGATTTAGCCAACTTTAAGACAGAAACCTACACAAATCGTATAAAAGTCGCTTATATCAGCTTGAAGGACCTAAAATCAAAAAATACCAACTGGTAAGGTTAGGTTTTGAAGCAAATCTTGTTTAACAAAATATAAACCTATAAATATACATATAAACCGTATTAAAGTCGATTTTATTAACTTATATCAACCCATATAAGTTGTATAAAATTTAGAAATATCAATTTAGAAATTTTCAGAAAATTAATTTCATTTGATTAGATTAGGCCTTAAAGCTTTTGAGTGCCAAATTTTGTATTACAAGTTACAGAGTGAGTTACCTAATTGTACAAATTTGAATTATTTATATAAAAGCAGATTATATATAAAAAAGTAACCCTAGAGAATCTAAGGTAATGAATTTTCACTGGTAAGGTTAGGCTTTTCCATATTTTAATGGGTTCATTTAAGCTACAGTTGGAGTCAATTGTTTTAAAAAAAAACCTTAACTATTCATATATATCAATAGAAATGCGATTTCTACCGATAAGATTAGGCTTCTTAACTCTTTAAAAGACAATTGATAATTTTCTACTTAAAAACCTGAACTATTCGGATATATTAATACCAAATAAAAAACCTAGAGGACTCAGTTTAAAAATTTTCACAGGCAAGGTTAGGCCTTTAAGCTTTCAATGTTACTTGAGTTAAGTAACCCAAAGGATCTAATATTTATTTATGCTGCAGTTTGTGCCTAAAAGTCTAAGCTTTTTCTCACAATAAATCAATAACCTAGTAGCCTAGAGGACCTTAGCGAATAAATTATCACTGGTGAGATTGGGCTTTTGGCCTTTTCATTGACAAAAATGCTGCAGTTTGAATCGATTCGATGAGCTAAATCAATTGAAGAGCAGGCTAGACAACAATTTGTGAATACTTTTCATCAACAACTGTCTCGGGTTCTACTAATTGATTTGTTGTCCTGTTGTTGCTTAACCCGGAAAATATTTACGTTCACTAAAAATAGACGAAAATAAACTAGAAATTTCGTTGAAAAAACCTATTGAACTATTTTCAGCCTAGTTGGCGGAACTCATTCGATCGATCTAAGTATTACATTGTATTACACGTGGAGGTACGAAAAACAAACAAAAATATTTGTCATAAATATTTGCAGTGCAGTGTGCAATTTTTAGTTAAAGTGAACTAATTTTTGGTTTTTCTCTTGAGAATACTTACAGTTTGGCATTGTTGTTGTCTTCTTGTAGTTTGGGTGTCGAGCTGGTGTCATAGAAGGATAATTTGCGATTGGCAAAGACCAAATTCAATAGCGGCGGTGCACGTAATTTTTTCTGTAAAAAGGTGTGAAAAAAAGCTTAAACACGTTTTTAGATCGAATTAAATTATTTCACTAATGTCACGTACTATCATATTTAAAGGCATTTTCATTGGTTTTAACTGTCAGAGAAATGTAAACAGAATAATGAAACGCTATCAAAAAGACCCACTTATATAGCCAAAAAGTGCAACTAAAAGCGCCTAAAATGCTGCAAAAGGTTTTTGGTTCGCTTACAAAATTTGTTAAAAAGAACTTCATTTTCTTTAAGAGTTTAATCCCTAAACTATTAATTTCAAATGGCATCATCGTGAAACCAATTAATTAGCCTACAAACCCAATGACTACTTAGATGTCACCCTTTGGCATTCACTGTAACTAAATACCTGACTTAAACTGACATAGTATTCGATTACATTAAGTCACAATCATGACATCAGCTAAATACTAATCAATTTAATACACTGTAAGAAAAAAGGGTGCATATTAAAAGGCAAAATTTGTGAAACGGAAAAAAGCTTTCAAAACATATTCTTGAAAGTTCTCTTAGCAATATAATTTATTATTATTTTTAAACTGAAAATTAAGTGTTATGTAAGATGAAGTGATATTTTTCAAATAGAACCCCCCTTTCAAAAGCAAAAGATAGAAGCATTTTTTGGGAATATTCGAAATAGTCTATGGTCAAAATCGGAATTGAAACCTACTACTAAAAATATTTCAATTTTTAATTTCATAATGATTTCCAAATGAAATTCATTTAGATTCAAAGACTTAAGTAAAAGTCGTTCCTATATTTATACTTTATATATAGAAACTTGATCTATCTTGATATGATTCTAACACAATTCATTTCCAAGACTTGAGATCTAATTTTAAACGCCTTAGATTGGGTTTGCTTAGGTTTCTTAGATCTAACTACCTACGCCTCCGGTTGGGTTTCAAAATTAAGATCTATCCTTATTTCTTATTCTAAAACTATCTTTCTCTATGTAGAATTTCGCACAGCTGCCAATGATAGATGAACTTATCTAAGCGCTAATGAATCATTTAAATAATTCAACAAATAAATCAATTTCACATAAACTATATATAATATATGTACATATTGAATTGAATTCTGTCAGCACGTGTTATTTGCCAAATTGTTGGAACATTTTATTTGGCACAAAGAAAGTCATGTGCACAATAATAACACAAAACAACAACAACAACAACAGCTGCACAAAGAAGAAGGCAAAATAAATGAATTTGCAAAAAAACAAGTTCTTTTTGTTTAAAAATATTTTCATAATTTTTGACACCTATTTAACAAAACAGAACAACAGAGAGAGGGAGAGAGTAAGACCGAAAAAAGAGAGAGAAAAAAAATTGGAGAGCGAAAGATCGAAGAGAGAGAGAAAAATACGTTATGCTCAAAATTTTTAAATTTTTGTTTATTTCATAAATTTAAAAGTGAGAACAAATTTTGTTAGCGCCTCTCTTTAAATGGCAAAGACATGTGAGGGGCTTGTTTAGTTGCCGGGTAGAACCCGCTCTATATACTTGTTGAGAAGATATACATATACATATATATGTATATACGTTTCATTCTAATAAATATTTAAATATTTCAGACATTTCTCTGGCCATGGCAACAAGCAAAAACCTTTTGCCGATAATTGTTGCTTGGTCTCAAGAAAAGTTTGCCAAAAATTTTAGTTACGGTTGCTAGGCTCACGTTTCCTTTAGGTATTAACAAAATTTATATTACTTTATTTTCTTTTTTTTTTTTTTTTGGTTTTGGTTTTGTTTTGCTTTGAGGTGACGGTGACAGTTTCGCGTGACTTTTGAATGTTTACTCAAGTTCTGCGTGCTTGACGTGATTCATATATGTATTCTATGATTATATTATATATTAAAAGTGTCTCGGCACAGTGATTTGGTCATATTTTCGGATTCGTAATGCGAATAGATGAAGGCGCCAGATGCAACGTTTGATGACTAAAATAGAAATCTACTAAAGATGCAAGGGAATTAATAAATTTAATTCTCCCTTCTTGTCTAATCTAATCTTGCTGTTTAAAATTAGCTTTCTAACTAAATAAAACTGGATATACTTGAACCTTTTCAAGGCTATAAATTTTGCATATAGGAGATGGATATTTGATTACTGTAATCTCTTATTTTTTAATAATAAAAATGGAAATGGCAATGGAATTAGAGGTAAAGATATTCGATCTATAGTCCAAACAGTCGCATTATGAAATTCTAAAACTTCTGAGAAGTTTATCACTTCAAAAAGTACTAAGAAGTAGCGTCAAAATATTACTATTCTGCCTAGATCTAAATCTATTGAGATCTATTGAGGGACTTCAAAATAGTCGATATAATCCTAAAGGGCGTTTAAATAATCCTTTTCTTCCTTTATTTTGTCGAACTAAAACTTCTGACCGAATCAAAACGCCTGTTTTTAGGATTTACTTGACTAGCCTTTTTGAATTTACAAGCAAATAACGTTGGAAATGCTCCTTTTTCCATCTCTAATATGAAAGGGAATAGGTATTCTATGCAGCCATAGATTATATTCACATTTCCTTTGATTTTATATGAAATCTTCAGCTTCATTCCTAAAGTAAGTAAAGTTAGTCTTTCTTTGAAACGAAAATATTATGTTATATCCAAAAGAATGCGTTAAGCAAGCAAATCGAGAGGATTAATTGGAGAACGAAAGGTACTAAAATTGTAGATAAGGTGAACTTTTGAAATACATATCTACTTTGGTACGCGGTTGGGTTAAGTATTTTGCTTTAATTTTTAAACTAAATATCTAATTTGGCATATGCTCAGTAGCAGATCCAACTTTGGGGATTGAAATTGGTAATTCTAAGGAATAAAAAGTCTTCAAAATGTAAAATCTTCTACTTTTTAGTATACAAAAAGTTTAATAAAAAGTAAAAAAGCTATTTAGAGGTTTAGTTTTCATCATTTTATGCCTAGAAGGATCCTCCTCTAACCATTAATGCCTTAGATGAATCATGTTGATGAATTTATTTTATATATCTTCCATAAGCACTTATTTTACCAATAGTGATTCTAAAATTCCAAAATCTTTCATTCAAAAAAGTGTTAAAGTAAGGCGTCAAAGTAAATCAATACAATAATCATATATTTTAGATCCAAAAGTCATGAGTTTTATTTTTATTAAAGAACTATGAAGAGGCGTCAAAAGTAAGCCTATTCATTTATATTCCTCCTGAGTTTATAGTTTCAAAAAGTGTTAAGTTGGGTTACCACCCTTACACATATTGTACATCCGAAACTTATGAGTTTTCTTTTTAAAAAGGGGCGTCAAAATAAGTAGATCTAAAACTTCTGAGTTTATCATTTCAAAAAGTGCTAAGAAAAAGCGGCAAAATATAACTCTTCCACGTAGATCTTAATCTCTCGATATCATTTTATTTAACAAAATGTTAAAGGAGGACTTAAAAGTAGTTAATATAATTCCCCAGAGGGGCGTAAAAAAAAACATTTTCTACCTTTATTTTGAGTTCTACGACGAGCTAAAAAGAAACATCAAAAATAGTTCAAATAATTCTATATCATATGCAAAAATTCTACCAAATAAACTATTTGAAGTTTCTAGAAACGATGTTTCTAGAATGGTAAATTTTATTACGAAAAAGAACCGAAGCTAAAAGGGCCTCCAAAAATATGTTGCTAATGCGCTCCTGCCCTGATTTTGATTACAGAATTTGGCGTCGCATTATCAAAAATTATTTTCGTGTGTGTTTTGTTCATGGTCTCGGTCTCGGTCAGACGTCGTCTGGACGTCTGTACTCAGAATTTTGTGTATATTTTACAACCATGTTTTCCCTTGCATGAGTTCCACTTTATTTTTGGCTGTGGATTTAAGCACATGTGACAGTTGAAATATATAACTCTATTTGCATATGATTAGCGAGTGATGATTAAAAAAAAAAATATATACATATTTCACAATTAAAAAAATTTTGCAGTAGCTCGTCATCGTTTAATCAGAATTAGAAAATCAGAGACGAGAGACTAGAGACTAGAGTGATAAGATAAACTCAGGTGGGTTGGGGTGGGTGTGTGCGCCGAAATGAAGCGGAAATTCGTGGGCTGGTCTAGACTGGAATTGCGTCAGTTGCTTCGGTTGCGCTTCCCCAAATGATAAGCCAATTAAATTTTATCTATATATATTCCAAGCAATTGTCATAGTCGATTAAAAAATTTGCCCAAATTTTTGGGTAAAATCAATATAAATGTTATCAAGGCCTAAATGAAAATTTTTTTATTGGTGGACTCACCTCGGTGGCAATTTTATGTTGCAACTGTTTGCCGGTATGACCAAATTTCGTACGTATCAATTGGTCCTCAATGGAATCCTTTTCCAAACTCAAAGCCGTGGCCTTTGGGCGTAGACAGAGCAATGAGCCGGACTTGGTTTGGCTCCTTTTCAACAATTGCAATTGCCAATTTGCTAGCGGGGAAACACCTTTAAACATTATCACCACACACGCACACAAATATTAGACACTTATAAATCAGTTAGTAAGCCAATCTCTTTAGCTCAAGTATGAGAGAGTTTTTTCGGTTTTCTTTGGTTTAAAAAATAAATAAATGTTTCGTTTCAATCTATATTCGTATAGAATTTGACACTATAAACGATGCCGTATGCGGTATGCGGGATGCGTGGTGATTTCTGCACATGCGTTCTCGTTGGTCGCTCACAAGGTACTACCTAAGGCCGCTGCTGACGCCGCCGCTAATGCTTCTGTTGATGTTAAAGCTCATAATCAGCTCACTATTCCCGACCGAGCACGACGACGATGATGAAACCGACTTCTTTGGCCAGGCAAGAAGTACACAAACTGTGTGAGAGATTGAGTGAGAGATTAAGAGGAAGTGCGAGGGTGAGGGTGAGAAGACTCCCACACACACACACACACAATTTGCTAGTTTGCCACATGTTTTTTTGCTTGGGGGCTCGTCTGAAAGACGTCACTAGGTATTTTTAATTATAAACTTTATTACCTTAAGTATCAAAAAATAGAAATATCTTTCTATTTTAGTAGCCTCTCCCGAGGGTAATCGTCACTTTAGTTCCAGTTACCTAGATTAAGTTATTAGTTAAGATACCAAATCATGATTTTTCATAATTTTTCCGAGTCATCTAATATCAAATCTTCTTCTGTGGGTGGACGGAAAAGTTCTGTTAAAAATTACAATAAGTTTTGTCTTCTTGTTTGTGAGTTGGAACTTCTTTGGAATCGTTTTGAATTGAGAACATAAATAAAAAACAAAGATATTTTGGACTCATTTAAAGCAGCAAACTGTACAAAAGACTATTATGGTGTGTTACAAAGGCGAAAAAAGGTAAAACTAATCTAAAAATTTGCTCAGATTGGTTGCAAATGGTTTACAAATATTGGTTTGTTTTCTTTACTTAAGAGATTATTAAATATATTTGGAATAAATTGCCAAATTCTCAAAATGATACGCACGAAATTGTAAGAGAAATAACATTATGAAGTTAAGCTTATCGCTTTTTCGCTTTTAATGCTATTTTTCTCGATAAATTGACGATTTTTAGAAATCGTTAGTCAAGAGCTATAAACGGATTTTCTTTCAATTTTGCACACTTATTCTTTAGAAGGATTTTTATTTAACTCGCTATATCAGTAGTTTGTTTTTGAGTATTAGACATATTTCTCTCTGTATTCTAAGTTCTTTATTTGAGGACTAAGAATTTGTCAAGCAAAAAAATTGATTTTTGGCCAAAAACAGAAGAAACATAGTTTTGAAAACATGCACAAACGCAGGACATTTTTTTTTTTCAATCTTATGTATTATGTTAAAAACTCTTTCAATAAGACATTTCATTCTTTATGTTCATTTTAAGCCTCTGAAATGGGCCAAATTAGAGGGTAATAAAGCGCATTAAACATTTAATAATTAGAAACTTTATTACCTTATATATATTAGAAATAGAAAAATTGCTCAAAGTCTTTAACAAAAACTTAAATCTAATCACTCTGCGGTATCACACTAAACAAATTGGACATTAATTGTAGATAATCTTCTTCAACTAGTTGAACCTGGGATAATTCACAGAAACCTGGCTCGTTGTTCAGGTTGAAGTAATATAATTCCAAATCAGTTGAACTTTCGTCTTCTGTGGCATATTCTCCTCCTGCCTCGGCATAGAGACGCTTACGTGGCGCGAGTGCCTCCGAGCTGGGCGTAGAGGCGGCAACCTGTTGAGAGCTTTGTGGACCCGCTCCTATGGGACTCAGCATGCGTGTCATCTCAAAATTACTTCGCTGTTGATGCTGCAAATGCTGACGTCTCACCACATTCACTCGTAGTTCATTGAGATTTGAGCTACTGACACGTCTTACCACATCCGTATGACGTGACGGGGCGGCTACACTTCTGGCGGGATCGTGAAATTTAATTTTCAACAAGCCATGTTTACGTCTCACCCATTGGCAGCGGGAATCACGATAGTCTGCAATCACCTTGCGACGCACAAACTCATGATAGCTAAGCAGTTCACTATTGACATCACGCCGTATGATTTGCTTCCAACGTGGCTCCAGATCGGGCAGGCGTATCATGTAAATACCCTGGGAGGCAACAAACATCAGCAAATGCTCCAGGGCCACCAAACAGAGTTGGCTATCCAAATTGGAGAGAAGCTCACTCGATGGACAAGCCACCGAGGATATGGAGTTGGTTGAGAGATTTTTTGAAAAAGTTCGCGAACTTTGATTAATTGGCGCATCGACGGTGGAACTTGAGCTGTCAGTTTGCTCCGCTAATTGTCCTATATCCAGATTGTTTAACTTATTCAATGGCGCCCCATTGAAGCCATGATTTTGCTGAAATACAAAGAGATTGAGATTAATCAATTGTAAGAAGCACCCCTTTCTTTTAGTTCTTCTTCTTACCATATTCAATGCCTTGACAAAAATGCTAACCATATTGAGTAGCATGCCAAATGTTAAAGAAATATTTTGATCATTTAGTTTTGAGGCTCCAAAAGTTATATCCAATATAAGATCCCATTTGTGGGGCTCATAAATGGGGCTGCATAGCAAATCTAAAAGATCTGGTGAGAATTGCTGCAGCGACTTTACACAGTAAATTATGATGTACGTGAGACTGACAAGAGAGAGAGAGAGAGAGATTTAATTAGTTAAAGCCAAAGAAAAGGTTGACGGAAAGTTTTCTTCTTACTCATTGCAGGCTGTTATGATTTCGTCATCAATGCAAATGGTTTCCGTGCTACGTAAAATCTCCAATTGAGAGCGTCGACCAGCTAAAAGACACCTTAGATTACGCTGCTGATGGAATAGCGAAGAGGAATGACACAAGAGACCCTTGACAGCGCGCTAGAAAGATATTTGGATTAGTGACTTTAAGACCTTAACCCGCAGGGATTAGCTCTGTTACCTACCATTATATTGGCTAAAGATGACTGATGATCGGCACGCCATTCCTTTTGATGTTCCGTAAGACTGGCCACTAGCGTAATAGCCGCTTTGATTAGCTGCATGGCAGCTGGTTCTAGTGATTGCTTGACCAGGAGCAGGGATTCCACCAAAAAAAACTCATGTATGCCCACAAATTGTAAAACTTCCGAGAGAAAACTTTTCTTATGCTTGTCGTAGATAATGTTAACCAGCTCAATGCCTCGGGCATAGATGGGCCACCATTCCTCCACAGTCCAACTGGGTGGATTGTCCGTTCCTGGTGGTTTGGTGAATTCATTTTTAAGCGATTGCAAAAGCTCGCGAGGAGGCAATAGGTTCAACCACAAACATTCACCCACATCGCAATGCAAAAACTCCACAGAGCAATGACTTTTGGCAAAGACTATGAGAACATCCAGAAGTTGGGCACTCAAAACTTGTTTCGAGTGCAAGGGCAATGTGTGGGATATGCAGCGCATAAGACGTTGGAATAGTCTCACCGAAACGAAGGGTAAATCCCAATTACCCGGTCCATCACTGTGGAAAATGGTGGCCACTGCCTTTAGTAGGTTCAAACATAAAATCAAAGAATTATGTGAGATTTCGGTATCAGTTGGTGACTTGTCCAAGCTAACTGAATTCTCCATATGCTGCAGCTCCATGCAAATGATGCTTACGACAGAGTTGAGGAAACGCAAAGCAATCGATGTATCCTTGATTAACAAATTGGTATGGAGATGAGCACACTTGGTTATAATGGCCAGACAAGCCTCTTTGGCACGCACATGCAAGTCCTCGTAGGAGGAGCAAATGCTATTCATCAATTGCAGTAAATTCTCCATCAGATCCTCCTCATCTTGTGAGGTATTTGTATAGGAATGATTGAATTTCAGTAGAATAAAAACATAAAGTTCCGCCAGCATTATAAATGGACGCATATCATCCAAATAGTGGGCACGATCCACCAAAACAGACAAACACTTGCGGGCCAATAATTTGAATTGTGGTTCGGGAATAATCATAAATCTAGGCTGCTTCTTTAAAAGTATAATAATCAGATCCTTAAACGATTGCAAACAGCATATCCAATCGGGCAACTCATCCGAGGAGGAGGAACTCAACTGTTTGGCCGGCTCTTTGGGCATAAGGAAGACATAATCCAACCATTTCTCAAAGCATTTCATTTCGAAAAACTTCTCCAAAACCTTCTTCAAAGACCCATTCTTGTCGTCGCCTGTGTAAATCTCAATGGATACCATATTAATCAGTTGGGTATAGATGCGTAAATTGGGCTGAAGTTCACTGAAGAGAGGCGAGCAAAGTTTATCCCAGAAGGCCTTCTCTTTGGTTAAGTCATCCACCAACATTTGAAGATTATTTTTCCACAAGGAATGGAAAATATTCATTATTTTGCTGGGCAACATTTGCTGTATGGTCAGAGGTTCCATTTCCAGAGCATCCAGAAATTCCCTCATATAGGTGACTATACTTTCGCCTATATTGGGCGTCGACTTGCCCAAAATCTCTTTGCCAAAGAAGGATTGAGCACGTTTATCCTCCTTGTAGTTGACCTTGAAGAAGGCTTCTGTGACGCCCGGCTGCTTGGCTATGCAGGCATCGACTAGCTCCAGAATGGCTATCTTAATGGCATCACTCTCCAAATCATCGGGCATCTTTTGCATAAAGGTTAAACGAATTTGATCTGCCTCCATGTCCAGGCAGGCCAACAGAGACATATTAAATTCTAGGGCAATGCGTTTGAGCAGGCGACAGGATAAAATGGGCAACCATCTATCAAAGATATTTGACATATAACTACAAACTGTGGGTATAATCCTTAGGGTATCCCTCTGCTTGGGTTGCGTATAGATTAGAGCCTCCAGGGGCGATAGATTTTGATGCTCTCCCGTCTTGCCATAGACACTTTCCTTCATGCGCAACAATTGCATTAAAATGCGCATCGATAGCCTTACTAGCATCATTAGGCCATGAGGCTGTTGTTGCATCCAATTTGTTTCCAATTCCATTGAGTACTGCACAAAGGCATTGCCCACTCCGACAAAACGCAGCAGAACCAAACCATTCTCAAGGTTTAACAACGAATAAACACACACTTTCAGCAATAGATCGGCGGCCACTGTGTTCCCCGACGTGCTGGAGGAACCTATCAAGTCCAATATATCGCATATGAAACTCAATACCTCAAAGTATAGACGATTCTTGTCCTCTTGCTTCTCAAAGTGCCAGGCGTGGAGGTGAGGAAAAACATCTCTTAGCAAGAAAATCAAGCCGGGAATCTCCACTTGAGTATAACGATTCCTTTTCAGCTTCGTATAAGTGCGCAGAAAATGTAAATAGGCCAGCAGAAAGTCATATCTTTCATTCTTCTTTTCCACATTGTCTATAATGGAGCCCAGGAAACGCGACTCAAAGCAAACTTCACTTCCGCTGGCATAAAGTTTATAATCATTGAGAATATCTGCTCCGGATGTTCCACTAATTGAGGGCAGTATACCCAAATGTCTGACTCTGGTGAAGATTTCCTCATCGACCAAGTGCAGCAAAGCTGTGCATACATTCAAGCAACTGGCCATCAATCGGGCTGGAGGATACTGTAAACTCTTGAATTTGTTCAAGAGATCTATGCACATTTCGGTGGGATGAACCATCTGCGAACTGATGCCATCTATGGCCTTGACACGTTGCACAGCTGCCTCCAAATAGAAGAGACCAGCCTCCACCCGTTTGATTCTCTCGCTGGATTCAAATTCACCATTCAAATGGGGCGTCTCCTTCAGCAGGCAATTGATCTCATGATGCAGAGCATGGAAAAAGTTCACCTGAGTGCGGATATGCATATAACAGCTTGAGGGATGCTGCACAGCGGTGCAAGTGGTTCCAGCAGGTATCACATAGTCTATGTGAGGAAAGGGCTTGACACTCGCTGTCAATTCGTACTCATCCGGTCCCAATTCCCTCAGTCTATGCTCTCTTTCATCATAGATGACAGCCAATATGGGCAGCGATTCCAATTGGTTTTTGATCTGTAAATAAAATAAAATAAATTAATTTAGAGCCAGGAATTGAGAAATAAATTGGAGGGAACTATTCGAACTGAATTTAAAAATTGGCGGGAAAAAATAATAAGGGAAATAGAAAAAAAAAATTTACTTCGACTCGAACTTACTTGAATTTTTGAGAATCGCAGAGGAGAGCACCGATCTATTTTTACCTCTATAGAGTCAAAGTGAGCAATCTTGAGTAAATTTTCACTCAAAGTGAGCAAAGTAAAGGCAAAATGAGTGTTTGAAACATAGGTGTGTCCTCTCCTCTGCGATTCTCATACGTTCTAGTAGGTCTCTTTATTTCGGGCATAACTAAATAATTCTTTTTTAACTTACATAACTGCCTTGTCCTGCTTTGGTCAAAGCGAGAGCCAATTTGGCCAGGTGAGTAAATTCCAGAGGAAAGTTCTCAATCAAAGAACTATAAAGGGAGCGAACGCCTTCATCTAAGAATGAAAATGGTTAATAAGTGAACATATAACTTTTTATACCACCCACCTTCTCGATTGCAAAACTCCTTAGCCAATTGGGGCCAAGACAAGAGTTCACATAGCAAATCATAGATACCCTCGTATTGGGAGCAGCTGCCATCGCCATCGAAAAGATCGCACAAATAGCCCAACTGATTGTATATGGTTTTCCTCACAATTCTCGATAGCAGACTGTCATCCGAGAACATGGGATGCTTGAGTATGGCAAGCATTTGAATGAAACATTTCAAGTCAACGGCACATTTGCCCAATTGGCGGCAGAAGAGTAAACTGGCTGGATCATCTGCATCATTGGTCAAACGCAAACGTAGCAACATCCACGCAAGCAGCAAAGGACTATGCTCCAATTTATGATGCAGTGAGGCAATATCCACATTGAGTTCTGCTATGAATTGTTCAATTTCATCGCTGGGCAAGTGTTCAAGGGCATCGAAAGATTTCAGGAGCAACATTTGCTCCGAGAAGGTGAGACTTTTAATCAGATCCTGATGATAGAGATTTGCCTCGTTAAGATTATTGTAATTGCGTCCAAATGAATGCTGCTTAAATGCAGAAAACAGGCGCCTTATCTCCTTGAGGCCCATGGGCAAATGTTCACTGAGCAGCAGCAAAATGTGGAAAACTTCATTTGTCTCCCGGGCATTGCGCTCTGACCAATTGATCAGCCTATCAGAGGAATGGAAACATTCTCCAGCCATTAATTTGCGCGGTGGCAACTCATTCATCAAACTCTCCAATTGATCCAGGTACGAGTTGCGCAATTTCTCCAATGTCAACTTTTCCACAATCTCAAAATACTGCTTCTGATACGGATGATTGGGTACCTCATAGAATACCAATATATTCTTCATAATCTTTAACACAATCATCCTCTCCAGCGAATAATAATGGCGTATATCCTCTAGCAATTTGGTCATATTGGTCTCTGTGGATATGAGTTGCGTTAGCAAACTGGATGAACCTCTATACTCCTTGGTTAGATAATAGCAAAGCAAATCCCAGCATTGATTTGATTCCAAATTCAACATTTCCTGCAAGGTCTCAGTGAAGGGAAGCAGCTTCTCCTGCTTCTTCTCCTTTAAAAGCGATGCCAACTGAACATTTGAAGCACTCTTTGGCTTAAACTGAAGCACACCATCCTGTAGTTCAGACGAGATACGGAGCAGCTCCTCTCCAACTGTTTCCTGCGGTGTCTCAAAGTGTATGCCAGAGACCATTTGCCACAGTCGCTTCCAATCATGGCTAGAAAAGAGATGACGATTATTTGAGAATCTTAGTGTTTCCAAGTGTACTCACATGTTGCTCTTTTTTATGGCCGCCGGCATTGTAAATCTAATTGTTTTAATAAATAATAATAACTAAAAACTTTTGTTTTCCCACGCGCAACTTTCGCGGTAATTTTGAAGCTGCCAACTTGTTTTTTTTTTGTTGGCAAAAGAGTGACTTGCGCCATCAGCTGCATTAAGTGATCATTAAGTGATAACCGTTCACGTGATTGGCAATTAGGTTCAGTTGAATTAGCTAAATCCTTCTTGGTTTTTGGAAAAATTTAAATTTGTTGTGCTATTTTCTAAATTATACAATAAATCCTTAAATTTCTGCCAAATTTTATTTGAGGTTTTTTTTTTATTAGTTGGTTGAATGATACACTTCATAGCCGTTACTTTAAGTAACGTTTTTGCGAAAAACACTGACTTATGAACAAATATTTTAACATCTCTAAAATCGACACAGTCTGGGTACACTAATTTAACGCGCTTTAAATTTGCTTGGTCACACTAGTTTATCGTGCTTCTGGCGCATTTCCTAAGTTTTTGGTTTTTGTTCGGTTAATTTTATACAAATAAATGTCTTTTCAATTGCCACCGACGACCACAGCTGCGGCTGCTGCTCCTGCTTTCTCATTTGGTCTGAGTCCGGCAGCTGGTACCGCCGCAGCACCCGCTGCTGCTGCTGGTGCTGGTGCAGTACCGGCAGTGAAGCCAACATTTTCTTTTGCTGCGCCGGCAGCAACAGGACTGCCCACACTTGGCGCCAATCTGGGTGGAGGCGATGCAGACACCAACAAACCGCAGGCTCAAGCAGCTCCACCGCCATTTGGTGGATTTGGCTTAGGGGCGGCCACGACGACTCCAGCATTGGGCACGGCGACACCAGTGGCGACTACCTCGGCTGCAGCTCCAGCCGCCACGCCGCTCTTTGGAGGATTTAAGGCACCGGCTGTAGCAGCACCAACGGCAGCACCCCCAGCAGCGGTAGTAGCAGCTCCAACATCTGCTCCTGCTCCATTAATATCGGCGCCTGCTCCTGTTGCTGTTGCTCCCACTTCCTCTGTAGTGGGCACGCCACTCTCACTCGGTGCAGCTGCTGCTCCGGCTACAACTGGTGGCTTTACCAACCTTACTACAGAGACCAAGACCACAGATTCCTCTGCCATCTCGACGACAACTCAATTGTCCTACCATCAACTGGAAGATCATATCAACAAATGGACGCTCGAATTCGAGGAGCAAGAGAAAATCTTTACCGAACAGGCCACCCAAATCAATGCTTGGGATAAGCTACTCATAAGCAACAACCTCAAAATTGTCGAGCTAAACGATGCCGTGCGCAAGGTAAAAAACGATCAACAAGTCCTCGACCAGGAGCTGGAATTTATAGCCACCCAGCACAAGGAACTCGAAGAGAGTTTAGGCCCCCTCGAGAAGGAATTCAATAATGTAAATCGCGACGATGTAGAGCGCAAACAAACTTATCTAATGGTCGAAAATCTGGACACTCAGCTGAAGCAAATGTCCGAGGATCTAAAAGAGATAATCGACAATCTCAATGAGGCCAACAAGGGACAGGATAATACCGATCCCATTATACAAATTGGCAAAATCTTAAATGCCCACATGAGCTCCCTGCAATGGATCGAATCCCAATCCACGAACATATGCAAGAAACTGGATGACATTGGCAAGATACAAGATAGCCAGAAAAGAGATATCTTTCGTCCTCCCTATTAGATAGTTTATAGAAATCTATTTGTATAATGTTTAATTTGGAAAATAAAAATTCTGTTAAATTCTACCTGACCCCAGAGTACACTTTAAATTTACAGAATTTTACAGAAAAATGATATATTTTAAACAATTGTCGATTAATAGTTTCTAAAATGCTTAAGCCTAAAGAGGGGAACCTTTTTGCCGCGTGTGCCCATGGCCAGGAAGCCACTGCTCGGCGAGAAGGCCAATCCTCGGACAAAGCCCACCGGGTCACGACCTTGGGCAGGGAAATTCGCATAGACCGTGGCGCTGGGAAAATGAGCCAATTTAACGGAATTGGCAACTTCCATAGAGCTCATGGCCAGCAGTTGGGATGAATGATTGAATTTCAAATCCGTGACAGAAGTACGCAAGTTCATGAAGCTTTTCTCCGGCTTTGGGACGGAAGACTTCCAGACTTGATCGAAATCATAGACATTGACCACGCCCTCACTACTGCCAGTGGCCAGCAAACGTTGATTGGGTGACAAGTCAATCGATTGGCCATTGATGCAGCCATCATCGATGAACGAATGCTCCACAAGGCGTTGCCGCAGCGACAGGATGTACACTTGGCTGCTGGCGCCACAGCAAAGAATATGCTTGGAATCTGCCGTCCAGCTGAGTCCTCTCACCTGACCCTCCTGTTTGTAGGTGTGCAGCAGTTCATTGGTGTCCGTTGTGTAGAGATGTATGTGACCAAATTGTCCGCAAATGGCTACAAATTTGCCGCAAGGGGAAATCTCAAAGCGATTGAAACCCTTGACATCTTTGTGTAGTCTCAGATAAGTGGCCTTGGCCTCCAGCAGATCGTAGACACAATAAAAGCGTCGGGTGGACCCGAAAAACGCCTTTGTGCCGCAGGGTGTGATCCTTGAGCAGTAGATAGGAAACTTGGGAAATCGCATTGTATGCAATTTTTCATTCTTTTGGCCATCCACTGTATAGAGACTGGCCATGCCATTTTCGCCCGATACCAAAGCCGCTGTGCTTGTTGGATGAAACTGCACGCCAGAAACAGAATATTCACTGTAGGTTGCTCTGTTTAGATCCTTAACCTTCTTAAAATACAACGTCTTGGGCACAAGTTCACGCGACTTGGCCTTGTGGTCGATGAAGCCAACAGTTTTGAGAAGTTGCTCTTCATCCTCATCGGAGGAGGAGCCAGAGGAGTCTTCGCCCTTTTGTCGCTTTTCCTTGGGCTGTGCCCATTTGGGTTGGGCCATGGTACGTTCATAGCGTTGGGTTAGATACTCCTTGTACGATTTATCCTTCTTTAAATGATTCAAAGGTCCTGTATGCTTTGTGGCCTTTTTGACTTCACCCAATTCCAATTCATCATCATCCGAGTCGGTCCAGGCAGCTTGGCGTTTAGTCGTTGTGACGGCCTTCGCTTTCTCCTCCTCTTGGTGTTGCTTGTGACCCACAGATTTGGCCAAATTTGATAAAAATTTCTGTTTATCCCCAAAGAGCACCTTTTCCATCGGCACCTCAATGTAATTGGAGTCGGTTTTGGCCTGTTCTTTCTTCTCATCTTGGGCATAGATTTCCATTAGCTCCTGCAGGTCATCCATGCTATCGCTGGAGTCTTCAGCACTCATGTTTGGCGTTTATTTTCAAAATTTATTTGCAAGATTTGTGTCTTTTAACAGCTAAAATCTACACGTGCCTTGTTTTAGTGTGACCAGTTGCTGTTAACAAAATGACCGGCTAAAGCAAACAGCTGTTCTTATGCTGCTATGCCACTAGAGCAATTTGGTTTAATTATTAAAATTATTTTGTTGAAACTTCAGCTAATCAACAACAAAATGCATGATTAAGCATCTAAACAACGCATTTGTTTTGATAATTTATCGAAATTGTTAACGAATTAATGTGAAATTTATGCCAGTGTGTACACACGTGTGGTAAGAAAAATATTTGGCGGCATTTTTAAATGAAGTTTTAAAAACTTTGCCGTCTAAGCTGCTTAGGAGTAAGCAAAAATGTTTTAATATATTGAATGGGTCTGCTTAAGAGCATTAATGTTTTAAAGTATTGAATTGTTAAGCAATAAGTTCTTATCATCCGCTCTTGTTTCTAAAAATCAGAAAAATAATGTTATATACTTACGAATATAATTGAATATACCCATATCCGGAACTCGCTTATTACAGTTGAACTTATCGCGTTGTGGTTTTTATTTAATTACTATTTAAATATTTATTTAGCGTTTTTTTTGTTGTTGACAAAAAAGTTGGCAGCACCTTCATTGTGTCCCTCTTTTTCGTCCTTCTTTTTCTTTTGTAGTTGTGTAGCCCTGGCCAAAAAAGCGCGTCGCGTTCTGCGTAAAACTTTGATCGTGGAAGCAATTAATAAAAAATTCTGCAAATTCAAGTGACTTTTAAGTATCAATAATATAAAAAACGAATCGGTGTGATTGCTGGCATTAATTCTACCTCATCTTCAACCCTTTTGTGATTAACTGTGGTAAGCTCATTCACAGTCTTTGCTTGTTCTTCGTCTTTGGTACTTTTTTTTTTTTTTGTTTTATGACACGCGTAATTCGAGTCAAAATATGCAATTAAACAAAAACTTCTTGACTGTAAAAATATTTGCATAACTTGGGCAAACAAATGTCAGAGCACGTCGTCGTCATCTTCGTCGTTGGTGGCGGCATCATCTCAAGCTGAAAGACAATGCTAAGTTGTTGTTGAACTTGTCATTACACACACACACCCTGCACCCCTCCGCCGCATAAACCCTCTCCCTGCCTTGCACAAAACAAAACCAGGGGGTGGTACTTCAACTAAAGTGTAGATTAATAGCCTGGGCGTAGAGTGAGACAGGACCAGACAATCAGAGAGACAGAGATAGAGAGAGAGAGTAACGTATAGCCTGGGTGAATGGAGAAAGAGATGGGGGGCGGATAGGGGAGAGTGGGTACAGCAAGAGGGCAGAAATCAGCGCTCGTAAAATTTACGTAAAATTCATTAAGCGCAACAAAAGACGAGGAAAAACAGGTTGCTGCCAAAAAGTGAAGGGGGGGGACTACCCCAAAAACACACTGAGAGAATTAAAAAAGGATTTTAGATTGTGTATTGCCATTTTTAGAGATAACATCCTTAGCGTGCCCCACCCAAACGTAGGCGTAACGTTAAAGCTTCTTATCCAAATTTCTTTTATGCAGTTTTCATTCAGCGCAATTTTAAAGAAGTTTACCCAACTGTTTGCTTTTGATTTTCTCGCAGTGTATTGTACATACAATCGTTTAGAGACAAAAGCCTTTGCATAGTTGATAAGAAGCGTCGACGCGTTGCGTTGCGATGCGATGCCAAAAGCTTGTGGTTCCCCTGTAAAGTGTCTCGTCCGGGTTGTTGCGCCACAAATTTTTGTCATTTCCAAAGAAGGATACCAGCCAACTCACACACACACCCGTTCCCTAAAATCTCTCTTCCCTAGGGTTTTTCTTTTTTTTTTTGCCGCTTAGTGCAGTGAGTCGAAGCGTAGCGCAACTATGTACATATATTTTGTGTTTGTGCCATGCACCTTAAGTAGCCTGAGACGACACTGCCGCCGTCACAAATGACTGACAGATTAGTGTGTTGACATTAAGTTTTATTCTGTTTTTGGCCTTGCCAACTCAAACCAAACCAAATGGTTTAAAGTATTCCACGTCCAATTTTCGGCCACGCAAAATGTACCAACATGTGTTGCGGTTGTGAAGGGAGCTTCTCTTTCTCATTCTCCAATCCTGCGAATGTTGCTACTGATGGCGATGCCGATGCCAATGCCAATGCCGTTGCCAATGCTGGCTGAATTGGTGTATATGTGTATACAATTTGGGTGGGCGTTCCCGTGGTCGCTGTGGTATGTAATGAGTTTTACGTTCTTGTTGTTGTTGTTGTTAATGCCCGCCATTCAATTTACCCCCGTGTGTATCGTGTGTGTGTGTGTGTGCGTATGTGTGGGTGTCTGTCGAAATTTGTGTGGCCAAGAGATAAGCTTAGCCTCGTCCTAATTCCGGTAATTAACGTCTTTTATCAACTGATTTAAGCGGTTAGGTTTAGGTAACACAAAGCCTTACAAGAAACGTAAGAGAAATCCCTATGGAAGGTCACAGGGCAGAGCCTAAAGTCTTTAATCATAAAGTCTCAACGACTTAATTACGAGAATGAGCCAACATTTCGGTTCAAATTTAAAGGTCCAAAACCTACAGAACGCCAAGGGGTGTTGAGATGGCGACAACGAATGTCCAGAGTGCGAGAAGTCGGCCTGGTCACTAAATTTTCATAGTTGGAATTCGGAATTTTGCTACCAACTCCCAAATATTTTTTCTGCCACCCTTGGAAAGGCCTTATATAACTTTAAACAATCAAAAAATCACGAAAGAATTATATAAACTTTCCTAATGCTAAGTTGTCTATACAAATTTTAAGATGTGAAGTTAGAAAAGATCATAGTAAGGGCAGCCCTATGATGAAGCTTCAATCTGTGATGTCTTTACGACTTTTTATGAATTCAAATTTAAGAATTGAAAGTATTTTTCTTCAAATTCGATTCCATTCTGTAGAAAACTCTGCGGAAAGTCTAATGAAAGGGATTGTAATACCCTAACATCTATCCAATGCTGAAACTAAAAAAAGGAAAACGTAGCTAAGATTTAGCTGAGATAGTTCAAGTATTTAAAATTTATAGAAAATTATTCGATTAAACGGCGATTTGGCTTTAAATCGATAGCAGGATAAGGTTTTACTTACGTTTCAAATATTCCTCTTGGTTCCCATTAATCTTTTACACTTTTGTCTGAAGTTGAAAAAGCATTCAAATTATGTTTAATTTTTTTTTTCTTGTAAAGTTCAGTTACTCGAAAATTGTTACTTACTTATTT
The DNA here is from genome assembly GCA_024703675.1 of Drosophila nebulosa. Taxonomy (NCBI): domain Eukaryota; kingdom Metazoa; phylum Arthropoda; class Insecta; order Diptera; family Drosophilidae; genus Drosophila; species Drosophila nebulosa. The sequence continues at coordinate 4,027,582 of CM045725.1, read as the reverse complement.
GCCGAGAGAGAGAGAGAGAGAGAGAGAGAATAAATGGCAACTGCATATTTTGTGCATGCGATTTTTAAGTGGAGTTGGGCAAAAGTACGTTTATTACAAATTTTTGTTCGGTATGTCAGTACAATACTGACAACAAGAACAACAGCAACAACAACTTATTAACGCGCAATCTGAGCTCTGCAATTGACCGCAGCGATGGCGATGATGACGATGGAGACGACGACAACGACAACGACGACAGCAATGACGATGACGACAGACGGAAACGGAAACGGCAAATAAACGCACGAGAGCACCGGCAGTTGGAAGGGACTCTGTTTGCATGCAACATTGGAGCCAGGATTGGGGCAAACGGGCATTTATCTGGCTACCCTGGTTCTGGTTCTGGTTGAACCTGCTGCTGCAATGTCGTACCCTGGCCACGCCCCAAAAATGTAATACATTGCGGTTGGGATGTTGCATGTTTGTGGGCGCTCGCTTGCGTTTTTTCCTCCTTCTCCCCTTTCTCTTCTTCCTTTCTTTTTATTGTATTGTTTTTTTTTTCTGCCTGCACGAAAAGGATTTCTGTTGCTTAATTTGTGGCTTTCAACCAAACAGAATGTAGGTAGAAGCAGAAGAAAAGTTAACCAAATGCAATTCAGACCAACAGCAATTGCACGAATATTATTCCGGGAAGCCCTTAAATATGATTATGGCCCACATATGTACATATGTACATATGAAAACAACTAAAACAACTCGCATAACATGGGCCTATGGAGAGCTCTTTTGGGGTTTATCCTGTTTTCCTTTTGCATCTTCACTCGACTCAATGGAAATTTCCACGAACTTGATTTAATTGTCACACATTATTGTATGTACCACAATTACATGGAAAAATGCGCAACAACAATTCAAAAAAAAAAAAAAAAAAAATAATAACAAACTGCGCTCTGGTTTTGCTTTTCTGTTCTGTTTCTCTTCCTTTTCTGTTTGCGCTTGTTGTTGTTGTTGTTATTTTTGTGCCCCCCTTTGCGCCATTTTGCAATTGTAGTTTATTTTAATACCGCAATTAGTTGTAGCACACGCAAAGCCAAAAACCCAACCAACCAACCAACCAACCAACCATCCAACCTCCCCCCCGCACCATTTGCCCCCTCATTTTGGGGTGGTACTTGGTGGTTCGCTTTACTTTCGTGGCTCGGTGGCTCGGTGACTCGTCGTCGTGGTGTTGTCATTATCGTTAACAGACGCATAAAATGTCCAAAGTGAACGATAATTTTCACTACACATGTTTGTCTCTCTTTCTCTCTCTCTCTCTCTGTCTCTGTCTCTGTCTCTTTATAGATTCATCAATTATGTACTCATTATTCTAAAATCAATTTGTCCACAAATGGCTACAGTGTGTGGCGGGAGTTATTAATTGATTTTTAAGTGTCATTCGAATTGCTCAAATTGTTTCGGTATCCAATCAGAGAAACCAGGTGCTGTCAGCGATACAAACGAATGCAATTCATTTACATTATATATATATGTACATATATATATATATATATATATATATATAAATATAGGTATATAGTATATCCAATGTGCAGTGCACTGAAAGCAAAATGGTTCAAGGTTTCAATTAAAATTGGATCTGAAATAGGTCTCGGAAATCCAAAAAATATCGAAAAAGACATAAAAATCTTTTTTCTTAGCCCTTTTCGATCTGCCACTATATTACGATCTGTTAAATACTTTAAGTGGCTCGAATAAGTAGTTGAAATAATGAATTAAGGTAACTATCATACATAGTTTTAAAACAGAGAAAGAGTTTTTCAAATTTTCCTTAGACCATTTTGTTCTTATGTTTATCTTAAGCAAACAATCTAATAATCTATCTAACAATTGTCGCTGATATTAGCAAATTTTTTAAGGCAGTTGCTGAAGTAATTAAAGATGACCTTTGACATCAGCTTTTCTTTCTTTGTTTTTTAATTGGTCATGACCATCAAATGACATCTTCTTTAACTTTTAAAACTCGCACAAACATTAACAATTTCTTGGGTGCTTCTTATGCCTTTCCCCTTTAAAATACTTCACCTCGTCAAATGGTTCTCTTTTCAAAAATCTGCTAGATAAAATTTAGAGCATTTTTAGTTTAGTATTGCTACTCGCTCTTTTTTAAAAGCTCTGACATATAGAAGAGCCTTAAAAGAAACTTATGAAAAGACTTTTGGTATGTGTTATACTGAAACTTGTCATTATTGGAATATGGGATAAAACTTTTAAAATTTATGATAAATTTTAGGATCGAACTAATCATAGAACTTGTAATGAAACCTATGATGAAATTTAGAATGAAACTCATAAGAGAACTTATCATGCAACTCAAGATGTTGAAATTTATAATGGAACATATAAAAGAGCTTAGAAACCTATGTTTAACCTTATGTTGGAACTCATGACAGAACCTATGATAGGACCTAAGATGGAACTCAAATTAGAACTTATGGTGCAACTTAAGAGTGAACTTAGGATGGAATTCATGATGGAACTTATAATAGAACTTATGATGAAGCTCCATTTGAAATTTAAAATAGAACTTATAAAGGAACCTATAAAAGATCTCATGTTAGAACCTTTAATGAAACCTATGATTTAACTTATGATAGAACTAAAGACAGAACTTATGATCGAACTAGGTAAAGAACCCATGTTGGAATCTAAATATAGTAGAACCAATTTATAGTAAATATAATAAAACTTATGAGAGGATTGTGTAATAATGCTAATAAAGGGGAGTAATTATGGTTTACCAAGTTTACTTATGGGAATGTGAAGCATTTGTTTGATACAAATTTGCTAGCTGATCTTCTTTTTTTGCCCGGTGCTGTGCTTAAAGAATTATTGCATATTCTTGAATTGTAAGAGCTCCATTAAAGTTTTAGAAATTGAAGACATTCTAAGCACAAAGAGTCTTAGCTTTACATTTAAAACTTCTTATCGATGGGTTGCAGCTGCTCTTTATAAACTATTAAAGACAAAATTTACGATACTCCTTAAGCTGTCTCTTTGATTTAAGTATTTTCTTTTAGTGCATTGCCATTGCAATGTACATACATATATAAAGAGAAATGAAAACCGTTAAAGTAATCAATTATAAAAGCGCTTTTTATGCTGATTGCACTTAATATTTTTTATTTTGTGTGAGCCGCCGCCTCAACTAAATGCCAATTAAAATTCGTAATTATTTTTTAATGGCATTTTGTGGTCAATATATCCGGCGAATCATTGCACACACACACACACACAGAGAGAGAATGAAGGCAAGGATTACGATTGGGTTTGGGTTCAAGAGAGAGGCTAGTGACAAGAGCTGACATTTTTGTGTCGTAAATGGTCGGTCAATCCAATAGTTCTACCCAATATCAAATATCAATTGCATGACTTGTCTGAAGTGATGACGCCACAAACACATACACACACACACGCACACACACAAACTCATTCATAACCGAATGTCCTTAGAAAATTGCAAGCAATTGCAACCGACTACAAGAATGGAAGGATACGCAATGTGAGGAGAGAGAGAGAACCATCAACATACATATACCGCCTGGAGTGTATGAAATTCAAGCAATCATCACTATCAACATTTCGTTTCAAAAAAGGACACGACACACACACACACACACACCAGACACACACACACACATACACAAGGAACGGCAAAGCGGCAGGTTGTCGCTCATATCGGTTCAAACGACATGCCGCAAGTGACAATCATTTATATTTAATAAACAACTAACAGAAATGCGAGAAGGAGCAGCAGGAATAGTGGCTGACGGTGCCTCCATTGATTGCTATGTTCCTGAAATGCCCAAAGGCACAACAAACCAGGACAAAAGCAAGAATGGCGGAGAACACGTTGGTCATTGTCTATCTATATATATGTGTGTGTGTGTGTGTGTGTGTGGCCTGTTAGAAATTGTTTATCATGCATTTTGTGCGGCATTCAATGTTGAGGCGTCTGAATAATGCAGCAGGTAGTGCGCACCTCCCACACCCACCCATCTACACACTCTCGTACACACACACACGACATTTCCGAGTGATCAGCGCCAGAACAAAGCAAATAAATAAGTAAGCATGAAACAATACCGAATATAAAAAAGAAGCAAGAAAAATAACAAAAAAGAAAACTACGAACGCCGAATACCCTGGCAGTCAATATTGAGTTGTGAACTAACAAATAAATGACCCTTAAAAAAAATTAACTGTCTACAGCTCGAACTTGCCTCTTGTAACTTTGTCCTTCGCGCACTCATAGAAGTTGGTTGTGTTAAATATGCATTTTTAGCTCTATTTCTCTATTTCGATACGAAGTGACGTGACTCAAATAAATGACCCTCAAAAAGGTACTCAACTAGCTTAGCTTGCTGTAAATTCAGCTTGAACTCGCACACTCTTAGCACAAAAAAGTGCTTCCCTTCTTTCTCTTTCTAATGAACAAATAAATGACCGTCAAAAAAACCATTGCTCATCTTGCCTTGAATATAGATCGAACTACTGTCTTTTACCTTTTTCCCTTAATACTCTCAGAGCACTTATGGGTATTGTATTTGAACGTCACACAAATAAATGACCCTGAAAAAGGTAGTCAATAAGCTTATCTTGTTATGAATTTAGCCAGAACTCGCACACTAATAGCATTAAGAGGTGCTCTCTTTCTCTGTCTCAATGGGATCTCGTGAAATCTCTTAATTAAAGGACGCCACGCAAATAAATGACTCTCAAAAAATTACTATTTATGCTTATCTAACCATAAGTAAAATTTAAAGTGGCGTACCTCAACTTAATAAGCAAGAATTTTGGCTTAATATATATATGGTGACGTCATAAAAATAAATGACCTTCAAAAAATGTTTCAGATTTCCCTAAAATTAAAATCGTTTAACGTAAACGAAATGCGAAGTTTCTTAGAAATATTTTACAAACTGAGAAACAAGTTAACCCAGAATTAGAGGGTATATTCTACTCTGCAGAAGGGTATACTAAAAAGAAAAAAAAAAAAAACTAAGAGAAAAAACAACTACAATAATGCCACAGACCATAAACTATTCTCTCCGATTTCAATTCAGTTTTGTGTTTTGCTTTGGGGCGTTCATTCAAATTGAATATTGAAAGACCAACGACCATACAAAAACTGCCAAACGCTTGAATTATGCATTAATGATGTCTCTCCTCCCAACCCCTACCCAGAAGGGGTTTTTCACAGTCCAAGTAAAAGGACAAGACAATGGCATACCCATCCCTCGACCCCATCGACATGCTTGTTGGCCTTCTTCTTACTTATTAATTTTTTATGTGTCTGCTATTTTTATGCTCGGACATGAAAGCACTTTTTATATGTTCCATTTTTTTTGTTTTTTTGGAGTCGAATTTGAATACATAGTTGTTGCTATGGGTGAACGGTCTTTTTTTTATTTTGGGGGGCGTAAACTAAACGCTTTCGATTATTTAGTATGTGCTCGAAAAAAAAACCATTCAAGGGTCTGTGGAAATTTACAACTTATTATTAGTTTAGCTATATAATTCTATTTGATGACAAAAATTGACTTTGTTTACCAAAAACTCTCGAAGAATGTTTGCGTAAAGAAACTATTGCATACATATGGGGGTAAATTTATCAGACAGTTTACACTTGATTATGTCGCAGGAAAGAAATGGCAAATACTCTAAAGTCCACTTCATCTTAAGTAAACTTCTTAAGTTCAAAAGATATGTCCACAGATCGAAATTTTATTTTTTTTTTTGACTTTATATCTTGTCATAGCTCAAATTGTGGCATTTCGGGTACAAGCATTTCATTGTAGCTAAATTTAGGCCAACTTTTAGCTTAAGGCCCTGCAACTGTTGCTTTATCTTTAGTTCCTTAGCCCATTTTACATGACAACTGAACAGAATATAAATAAATAACTGAAACTTTGTTATGAAATAACGTTTTTCTTGCATCAATTTTATAACTTCTTCCTTTCTAGTTAAAGAAACGAAATTTTGAATTTAAAACCTTTTTTTTGTTGTCCAAGCCAATTTGACTTTCAGTAAATGGCAATAAATTTTAAACCTTTCATATAAAGTAAGGTTTAAAATACTTTCTTGTGTCAAAGAATGTATCAGATGACGAAGCGTTGTGAAATTTCTGATAAATGACTTACATCAACTGTAATTACATATAACACTTTTTGAGTCACAATGAAAGGCTATGATTAATAGATATTTTACAACAATTACGTGTCCCTTAGATCAGAACTTGTCTAATTGATTACATTTTTGTTTTAGTGTAGAATCGAACACTCTTCCTTGTTGGCGGTGTTATGTCAAAGTTGATGAACAGCAGCAGCAACAGCATCGTCATCATCATCATCATCACAGTTTGACCCTCATTTAAGTTAAGCTGATGTTCCACCACACCTCCTCCTCCTCCTCATCCTCCTCCTCCTCTGACTCCTTCGCCCACCAAGCACCTCTCAGTGTGACAGTGACAGTGGCTGTTGTGCTGAGACTACATAGTCAACTAGTCAACAACGACAGGGCATTATCAACATCAACAACATGTTGCTGCTGAAACTACAAGGAGCCAGCCAGCAGAGGCTAGAGTCAGAGGCGACAATGACTTTACTTCACTTCACCCACTGATAGCATCAGCAAAGCTTTTGTATGCTCCACTGGTCTGCAAAGCTGCCACCAACCAACCAACCAACCAACCAACCTTCCCTTCCCTTCTCTTCGTTTGACAATGTTGCTTGTTCTCTGGGCTGGCTACCCCGTGACTAGTGTTGCCAGTTGAAGTTTTTATGACCCCAAGTGAAACTAATAACAGTAATGCTCAACGTTTATTGAATAGAAGTAACCCAAAGAACTGCACCCAGCAGCAGCACCTGGTAAAATGTTGATAATATCAGCTTCAAGTTTTCTCCTTTTCTCCAAGTGTTCAGTTTAATGAAGCGGCGGCAGTTGTTCTATTGTCACAATTTTTGCAACCCCCCACTCCCCCCGACGAGTCTTTTCTCCCTTGTGTTCCAAATTAGCCATGAACTACAATCAGATATGCCACTTAGTAAGGTTAGGCTTTTGTTTTGCTCGCCCGCCCATTTACAACAAAGTTAAATATTTTCATAGAACATTTTGACAAAGTTTTCTTTTTTGGCTTAAAATGGTGACAAAAATTTTTAAATTTTAAACAAAAATCTGTCTAAAATTTGATATATAGTTTTTTAATAGCTTTTTTTTATATGAAACTAAAATGGGCGTGGCAATAAAATGGGCGTCAGTTGACGTTGCATGAAAAGTCTTTTAAATTTATATAAAAACTTTTGTACAAAAAAAAAAAAAAAACAATTTTTTAACCTTAATAATTAAGTCTTTAGGCAGAAGTAATATCATAATGGGCGTGGCCAACAATAAAGTATAGTAAAAGTTAACTCAGCATTTGAATTTGTTTCCCAAGTGCCTTAGAATGGTAAGTCAAAAAGGATATAATTATTATTAAATTGTAGCTGTAGTTAAAATCAATTTGGCAAAATGCAAAAGTATGAAGGAAGAAGAAAAAAAACAAAAAGCGAAAGTCGTTCTGTCTTCCGTCCGTCCGACAGATAAATCAAAATATGTAGAAACAGACACAGGACACAGAGGGCATTCAGCAGCATCTTCTTCTAACATCTATTATATTGACCATTAAAACAAATTTGTCGACATTTGCCATTAAGAGTCGAACAACAACATTGAGAGTAGAGTGGAGTAGACTAGAGGAAGCAACAGGAATGAGAGAGGGAGAGAGAGAGAGAGAGAGCCCAAGTGCCCATAAATCAGCGTAAATAGACAGGAAGCGCCTTAAAATCTGCTACACAAATGTGGCCCATGGCCCGCGTGCCCCTTTTGGCCCTGGGCCGGAGAGGGGTCGTGGGAGGAGGGGGGGGGGGTGGTGTAGAGGTGGCCTGACCTGGCCTTGCCACACATTTATTTCAAAATTACCATAAATGTTGCTTTGGCCCCTTAAAAGCTATTGGCTTGCCTCAAAGTTCCCCTTCTCTTCGTCTGTCTCGCTCACTCTCTTTGCCTCTTGCTCTGTCTCTGTTTCTTGTCCATTTGTAATTTCCAGACAATTTATCAAAAAGAAACCAAACGACGGACCGACTCTCTCTCTCTCTCTCTCTCTCGCTTGTCCTGGAAGTTGTTGTAGTCAGTTGAAATGGTGCAGAAAATGCGCTTCAAGTGGCCGTCGTCGTCCTGCTGCCGCTGCCTCCATTCGAGCAGAGCAAAAGTAAAAAGTCATCCGACAGCTGAAAATCAGAAAGCTTGGCGGCCACTTCATAAATTTCTTTCTCTAAAAAGTTCTACCCAAAAAAGGGACAGAGAGAGAGAGCGAAAAAAAAAAGCCAAAGTAAATTAGTTATATCGATGTCTAGAAAGTTTTCAAGAATGCAAGAATTCAATTGAATTTTCGGAATGAACATTTCTTTCTTTCTTCCTTTTCATTTTTTTTATTTTTATTTTCCTCTCGGCTGCCAAGTTTAAAGTTAACTTTGTCAACTGTGTGCAACTGCTGCAAGTCGTGCGATAGGAAGGCGTTGCCTACCACTCGATGCGGCACGGTGTCATCGTTTGTGCCTCTGCATTTGTTCGAATGCCAATGAAATGCAGTAAATAATTAATGCCCAGTTGCAGTTGCAGTTGCAGTAGCAGCATCCACTAGGAGTCACTAGGATGCTGGAGCTGGAGGATGCCAACACGGACGCCATGTTGACACTTAGCGTGACACTTGGCCGCGGGCCCGAAGGCATTGATCAACTTAACGAGCCGAATACAGAATACAGAACACAGAGAAGCACACTGTGTATTTGTTGTGCTTGTGTGTGTGTGTGTCTGCCAGTGTCACCACACTCTCATCATGACATGAGAATCTTTACACTCGAAAAAAAATAAAAACCGAAATCACTGATTTGTAACGAAAACATTTAGATTCCTCCGGTTCGCATAATGTTTGAACAATTTATCAATGAGTTTGGTTGGGGCACCGTATATGTATAGCTAAGCAATTGTTATAAAATAAAGTTAGAACGAAGAGAAAATTAATTAGGAAAAAACTATGTTTAAATAATTTAGGAACTTCTTAAATTTAAGTGCCGTTTTCAGTTAAAATGAGAGCTCTACACCGAGGGCAACAATTCTGCTCTCTACGCCAAAGACTGTTGTTGTACAAATAAATGACTCTCAAAAAATAAGTCATCTTGTTGTAAGTGGAGCTCGAGTTCGTTGAGTTGATTCGCTTTAGAAGCTAGTCCCCCATTAATCAATCGTGTATAAAGTAAAGCCAAGTGAAGACTTTGTGGCATTTAAAAAGTAATTTGATAATGTTTTTCAAATAAATGACCCTTAAAAATTGTTTATCTTGCCTTAAGTGGGGTGCTTCCTTTGCCTTTTAAGCAAAATTTCTATCGAATGAAAGCAATTGAATTATATTTGGTCTATTCGTTAATTTTCATAGGCAATTGAGTTTATTTTCTATCTCTCTTGCATTGGCATTATCTTTGCGCGTTGTATATAGTCTTTTCGCTTTGTTTTACAATGCCTGCTCTTCTCGAATGTTTCCTTTACCAAAGTATATTAAAGAATAAGCAATCCAATTAAACTTAAAAAATCTGTAAGGAGTCGAAAATATTTCTTGTATTAGGTATAATGTAAGAATTTTGTGTGTTGTCTCCGGTGTAACTTCTACCTTACAGCTCTTTCAGGAGCTACTTTAAAAAAGGAAGTCCAACCCCTTGAGGCGAAAGAAGTGGCAATTCTAATTTAGAAAGTCGAAAATTTAAGAAAATTGATAAAAATTCATAGAAAGATTACCAATACGGCCAAATAAAAGTTAAAACTCGATAATAATTGTTTCAATTAAACTTTCAATTAAAGCTCAATTTTTTTTGTTTGTCACATTTCTCGTTTACAATTTGCAAAAGTAATTTAAAATCCTGTATTCTGGCAGTGCATTCCTCTAGCTAATTGAGTATTCGTCACTTAAGTGGCTCCAGCCGCTGGCGAGTAACCAGGACAGAGGCCTCTGCTTCTGTTTCGGTTGCTTCTGTTACAGTTGCTGCTGCTGCTGCTGCTCTTCACACTCTTCATTTGCATGTTGTGTGTGCAGTTGGCCAGTTGACCGGGCATAAATCAATAAGTTGCATTGGCATCCCAAGCAGATTCCTGTTTTAAATTAATTAAAATACAAAAACTCAACAAAAAAAAAAAAAAAATAAAAAAAAGGAGAAAACGGAAAATCATTGAGAGAGAAAGACGACTACTTCACATAAAGCCATAAAGCCAGGAGAATCTTAAATACTTCATACACAAGCTTGAGCAATCAATCAAAAATTGCACAAGGCAAAAACCTTAGCGCACGCGTTTGCCACAAGGTTGGGCAGGGAGGTGGGCTGAAGAGTGTGGGGAGTGTGGAATGGAGTGGAGAGTGGATCGTAGTGAGAGTCCTGTGACTACATGATAAATTGTCAACACGCTGACGTTTGTCTGCAGCGATTTAAAAACTACTTAAAATGTAAATGTTGTTGTTACTGAGAGAGTCCCTTCTATCTATCCTTTCCTCCCCCTTCTGGTGCACAGTGGTGCAAAGATCAATATTTTAGATACAAATTATTGGTAACTGTTTAGGACTAGTTTAGGTTTTACAATTCAAAACGTTTTGTTTTGCAAATAGCTTTAAAAGAGGCGAACAACTAGTCAATCAGATTCGCAAGCTTGATACTAAGCGCAATAAACAAGTTAAGAAATAGTCAGAAGAAGTTAAACAGATTAACTAAAATCAATGGCAACGTTAAGGAGAGTTTTATTTAATGAGTTTCTATTGTTAGTGTCTTTGTTTACGTGTAATTAGCTAAAATATTAGTTGTGTTTCCCTATTAATCCTGCAATTGGACTTTCTTTGTGCTATTTCTTAACCCTTTTGGTTAATAAAATAGTCATATTCAGTTGCCAAGATGCTCAAAGGTAAAAAACTTAACTCAAAACCTAGAACTAGATAACAAATTAATGAATTAAATAAACATTATTAAAGCTTGTATTCAAGGTGGAGGACTACCTAAGACGGCACAATTTATAATGAACGATAGCTGTTGATAGTAGACCATATTTTTTAGTAAACTATCGATTGTAGGCGATAGTACAAGTTCCCAACTATATACATATATTTTAGACAAGTGATAGTTGTCCATATCTAGACTGTATAGAACCAGCGACGTGTTTAAAGGGGTGATATACGTGAAATTTAGGCTACCAAGCATGGGATTAGCTGTCTTCAAATTCAGTTTATAATTTGAGGCAATTTATTTTTATCTCAATTTTTGCTATTTGAATGGGTTGTTTATAGTCTTGTGATTTTCTAGCTTTGGAATATTGAAAATTTTTTAAAATCTTTAAAAAGCTGAACCTTTTGGTTATCTATCTCTATTGTATACCTTAGGAGGCAAATTAACATCATTTTATCTCTATTTTATGATTTCTTAGCCGAAGAATACTTAAAAGGGTCTTCAAAATCTTTAACAACTGATTTTTGGTTAACTACTGCATGCTTTAGGGGGCAAACTATTGTAATTTTATCTCTACTGCTTCGCTACTTTATACGACTCACTAAAAATGGCATTATAGGAAATTTTGTAAAAATATTCACGCCCTTTTCTTAATTTTTTTTCTTACTTATAGTAAGTAAAAGTTTTGCCCCCTAAGGTATGCAGTAGATACTGAACTGACTTCTTAAAATCTTTAAGAACTGACTTTTGGGCCTAACTACTGCATACTTTAGGGGGCAAACTATTGTAATTTTATCTCTATAGCTTCGCTACTTTATACGACTCACTAAAGACGGCATCATAGACAATTTTGTAGAAATATTTACGCCCTTTTCTTGATTTTTTTTTTACTTATAGATGATTTTCGAGATCAAGTCGCTAATGTTCATTTTTATACCACATTTTTTTTGAAGCTTTGTTAATCCTTTTCACCATTAAAAATATTTTTGACCGCTTTCTCCATAGTAATGTAACCAGTGTGCTTTGCTTTTGGCCTGTGGGCGTTTGTTGTACTCGTTGTTGGTGGCTTGTTTTATGCACACGTTGTCGTCGTTGTCGTTGTCGTTGTCGTTGACGTCGTCTGTGGAAATCATGTTGTTGACTTTAGAGTAAACGAAAGAAAAAGAAAGCAAAAAAAAAAAAACGACGAGAAAATATAAAAAGAGATGTGTAAAAATGCGCTATTGTAAATAACAGCACATAAACGCGCGCGAGACTCCAACTTTAGCTCTGACTGACTGAATGACTGAATGACTGACTCTGAGCGCTGAGCTCTGAGTGATGACAGGCAACAATGTCAACATCAGGAACAACTCTGTGATGACTGCAATGTGTGAAGCTCGTGCCACGCCTCGTTTTTGTAATGCATTACATTTGTTTGAAGTGTTGATTTGGCACTTGCTTGATATTCCCTTTTGAATTCCACTTCTCAAAAGGCAAGAAGTAGGCTACACACTCACACACATACATAGTAAATTCTCTCTCATATCAAAATACTTGACAAATGATTAATTGAAATTGACTCTGTAGGCAAGGAAGCGGCAGCAGGAAGTTGCTGTCAATCAGTCAAAGCCACAAAACTCCGTCTCAGTCTCAGTTTAGCCCTCCAATCAATGCGTCATTTGTTGATGAGCGAACTAAAGTTCTAGCAATTAACCCAAGACTAGTTAAACAATGAAAGTTTCTCTTTCGACATTCGATAAACATCAGCATTTCCCGCATTGACAACCCCTCTCCAGTGGGGGCGGAGGCGTGTGTTACATTTTTATTTATTTCACCATTTTTTTACCCCGAAAACGGAACGTAGATACAAATAAATAAAATGCCATTTCCACTTACAGTTTGCATCCCCCTCGGTCTTGAGGGAGTCAGCGAGAGGTCAGAATGTGGCTGATTCTACAAGTCTATTAAGTTGAAGTCGCTTATCTAATGCTGACAGCAAGTTTTTCACTTTTGCCAAAAAGTTTTTTTTTGCAACTTCCGACAGGCAGCCGGACAGGCGGGCAGACCGGCCGACGTTCGGTCCAGCAGGGCGGCGTGTATGTCAATCATTTGTTTGGCCATTTTTCTCTTCGATAGCCGCAAAAAGTTGAAAACGATATACATCACAAACATACACATCCGCCCAAAAACTTTGGCCTCCGCACCCGCTGCCGCCCCACCCATTCAACAAACTGCATAATATATGAACCACAATTTCCCTATGAAAAATCTATGTATATACATATTCCCAAAGTCGCAAAGTTAAAGTGCATTTTCTATCAGAAATAAGAAAGTGAAAAGCCACAATATTTGACCAATATTTATGCTAGATAAATAAATCACTAACTGGCTGACTGACTGGCATAAAAAAGGGGGAAGAAATGCCAAAAGTTTTCTGACCAACCATTTGGTCTAGTTATTTCCGTGTCAATAAATAGACAAATATTAGTTTGGCCCAAAAAAAAAAAAAATGTCATATGTAAAAGCAGACATTTAGTTCAAGGAGGCAAAAAGTGTTTAGCAAATTGCTAAAAGTCCTTTGAAAATAGAAAAATTAAGTATCAGAGGTCTCTAATGTGAAGGTAAAAGTTAGATTTTAAAATCAAAACGCTGAAATTGTTCGAATTTTATATAATTTTGTCGCTGTTCCTTAGCCCTCTTGGCTCCTTATATGAAACTTTGTTTGTTAGAACATTCAATGTTTCATAGGAATGATTTTGGTGTGCAAGAGCTAAAACTAGTTGGGAATTACAGCAACATAAAGCGGAAAACGAGGGCGCAAAGAGCATAAAATCAAAAATCAATCTTATACTCGAAATATTTTCGAATATTAGATCAAATATAATACTTCTGCTTTTAATTTGAAAGGGATCATTAGATGATTTCATTTCGTTTGGGATTACTAATTAACAATCTTATTATGAAGCCGATCTTAACCGACTTTAGCAGCAATTGAAACATTTGGAGTAGCCTTTTGATGTAGTGACGCAATAAAAAAATTTCGATATGATTTGAAAATTGAAAATTTCCAAATTAGTTGTGTGCAGAGAAAGAGAGAAAAAAAAAAAACAGACCAAAATGGCTGCCCAACAATGCCAATGTGGATGCGCTCCGCGTCCTTTGGGCTATAAGAATATGTGAGTTTGAAACTAGATGACTAGATGGCTATTACCTTCTCTCTTTGTGCTTAGGGAGATCTACACCAGAGGCTTGTTGTTGGACACAGTGCAGAGATCGAAAGTGTATCCCGATTGCAAGATATTTGTGGATATGAAAATGCGTCAGCCGGCCGACACGATTATAGCGAATTTCCGTCGTTTATGTAATTGTAAACGAGTTAATAACTATTCGCCAGATTTGAAATTGTTTGTGGAATATCATTTCGATGGTTCGGGTTCAGAACTACTACCTTGGACGCCAAAGGATTGGCAAGCCGAGCCACCATATATTAGCACAATTTGTGATACTGAATTAAAAAAATTTGCCCGTAAATTGAATGAACTGTGGAAGGAATTGGGACGTCAAATTTCCGATGATGTACAACAAAATCCGGATGCCTATTCTTTGATCTATGTGCCGAATCCTTTTATAATTCCCGGTGGTCGATTTCGAGAGTATTATTATTGGGATTCATATTGGATAATAATTGGTCTACTTGCCAGTGGAATGTATCAGACTGCCAGAGGGATAATTGATAATTTCTTATCACTGATAAGACAATTTGGTTTCATACCAAATGGCGGAAGAATCTATTACTACGGTCGCTGCCAACCCCCTCTCTTGGTGGCCATGATGAAGGCATATGTGGATAAGACGGATGATGAAAAATATGCCATACAATCTTTGCCTTTGCTTGAATCGGAAATTGAAACATTTCTCGAATATCACAAGGTTGAAGTTGAGGGTTATACATTGTATCAATATCGTGACACTTCCGCTGGACCGCGTCCAGAAGCCTATCGTGAAGATCTGGCAAGTGGTAAGGACTTTTCTACCGATGTCGATAAGGAGCAACATTACACTCAATTGAAAGCTGCCTGTGAATCGGGAATGAATTTCAGTTCTCGTTGGTTCTTGAATACAAACAAAACTGAGGTGGGCTCACTTGAGGATATGAAAACGTGTTCCATAATACCAGTCGATCTAAATGCCATACTCTTTCGTAATTGTAAAACTTTATCTTACTTTCACAAGAAGGCGGGAAATGAGGACAGAGAAAAGCATTATCAGCAAATTGCTTGTCGCCTGGTCAAGGGCATCCGCGATGTTTTGTGGAATGAGGAGGCGGGCGTTTGGTTTGATTATGATCTAACGAATAATCAACCGAGACCATATTTTTGCATAACCAATTTTTATCCCCTATGGACGAGAGCTTTTCCCATAGCGGATAGAGAGAAAATATCGGAATCTGTCTTGGCTTACATAGAAGATCATATGTTGGATAGCTATCCCGGCGGAGTGCCGATAACCATGACTAAAACGAATCTTCAGTGGGATTATCCCAATGTCTGGCCTTGTATGATGTATGTTTTAATTGAGGGACTGGAAAACTTGGGCACTGCCGCGGCTAAAGAGTTGTCGAGACGTTGGGCTCATCGTTGGGTCAGGATCAATTATGAGGGTTACCGGAAAAGTGGTTACATGTACGAGAAGGTGAGGTCGAATCATAAATTCAATGAGAGATTATCTTACGATTTAGTTTTTTCCTTTACCTCAGTACGATTGTGAAAACGTTGGAGCTCCTGGTTATGGCGGTGAATATGAGACTCAAACTGGTTTCGGTTGGTCCAATGGTGTGGCCATATATTATCTAGCCAAATACGGCAAGGACCTGTGTGTGCCCGATTACAGCGATGGTTCACCATATGCAGAGGAACAAAAAGTTATAGCTGAATGTATTATAACAAGTCAGGATGATATGGAAAATGTGGAAACTACAGAAAAAGCTAATATGGATGATGTTGTGGCTGAAACCGAAAATAATGCTGAAAGTAATCACAATGAAGGAATGCCAATTTGTGGTGGCATATGTGCCATATGCGGTTATGTACATGAACCTGTTAATAATGAGATATCAAAGGAAGAGACTCTGAATACTGCGAAAAGTAATGAAGAATCTATTAAGACTGAGGCTATCAATGAAAAGCCTATAAAAAAGACAACTATTAAAGAAGATCCCATTAATAATCTGTGTATATCTAATACCACTGTAATTACTACAAACACTAAAGAAGAACCTATGAATTCTAAGAGTAATTGTTCAACTAATACTGCGGCAGAGAATGTCAATTCCGATCTTAATAATAATGAGGAAAACGCTAATGTAACTGAAGGCAACTGCAAAGGAAGATGCAATGTATGCGGACTTTTAAAGAAAGAATAATTAAAAGCATTTGAATAATGAGGAATTTATGAATAATGGAAAACGGATTGAGAGGGCCCATAGATGGATAGTGAGGCAACTACTGAGGAGTGTATGAATGATACAGGAACACTAGAAATACTAGTAAAGAGCCTATAAATAATGAGGTTACCTATAAAGAGTCTTTGACTACTGCGAAAACTAATATTAAGGTTACAAGGACTCCTAATAACACTTTGGATACCAAGAAAAACTAATAAAGAGCTTGTTATCACTTAGAATATTATATTAGATGAAATAATTAATGGAATAATGCAGATATGTCGACTAATACAGAGATGCCAGGATTCCCTAATGGAGCTGAAGTAAAATGTAAAGTAAAATGCAATCTTTGGATTTTTAAAAGAATTAATAATGAGCTTACCAACTTTTGAAGAAAACAAGAACCAACAAATTATTAACTGAGGATTTATAGTCTTCCATTAAACCGCTGTATAGATGTAAAGTTTGCCGATAACCTTTTCACCCGTTGACATTATTAACGCAAAAGTCACATTTAATATTGTTTTTTGTGCTTGTTCTCATTGTCGGTTTGCAAAAATTCTAAAGAAGTTTCCCTTTTTAAGGCAACGTTAAGTTTTCCTCCCAATTTGCCTAACGAAATGCTTAAAACGTCTCCTGTTAAGTCGTATGTAATTATTATAGCTTTGTGTTTTCCATCGATCAGTGTAGTAGCCTTTGGCTTTTCGGGTTTTTGCTTTTGGGGGACCTGTCGGCAGTTAACAAATCGTTTAGACATTTCGGAAACAAAACATTCCAAAATTTCTCGTAGTAGAATGGCTGCCCGAAGCTGCGAGCATGGTCCCCAGTCCACAAGGGGTGACGAAAACAGGTTTGCAGATATTCTTCCTATTTACTCCTATTACCAATTACTCATCATCATCCATCATCCCCTAGGAATGTCTACACGAGAGGCCCTCTTATGGAGACAGTACAAAGATCGAATATGTTTCCCGATTGCAAGACATTTGTGGACATGCCAATGCGTTATCCAGCCGATCGAATTTTGGCCGACTATGAACTGTTTAGCAATTGCCGTCGTAATGATGGTTCTTTGTATTTTCTGCAAATGTTTGTTGATAAACATTTCGAGCCTAAGGGATCCGAATTGGAGAAGTGTGCGCCCTGCGATTGGAGATCAGAGCCGCCATATGTGAATCGAATTTGTGATATTGATCTAAAACAATTTGGCTATAAATTAAATGAACTATGGAAGGAGTTGTGTTGGTGCCTTAGAGATGATGTACAACAGAATCCAGGAATGTATTCCTCTATCTATGTGCCCAATCCTTTTATAGTGCCCGGCGGAAGATTCACAGAGTTCTATTATTGGGATTCATATTGGATATTAATTGGTCTACTTGAGAGTGGAATGTATCAGACAGCAAGAGGAATAATTGATAATTTTCTATATGTGATTAGACAATATGGTTATATACCCAGTGGTGGAAGAATCTACTATCACGGACGATCTCAGCCTCCTCTATTGATATACATGATGAAGGCCTATGTGAATGCTACGAGAGATGATAAATATGCCATTGACTCCTTGCCTCTTCTTGAAGCTGAATTCAATAACTTTCGAAAGAATCACCGAGTGGAAGTAAAAGGTTTTATCATGTATCAATATCGAGATAATACCACAACAGGTCCTCGGCCAGAATCATTTCGCCAGGATGTAGCTACATCTGATTGCCTTGGCAGTGAGTCGCTAAAGGAGGAGTATTTCTCGGAATTAAAATCGGCATGTGAATCGGGCATGAATTTCAGTTCACGTTGGTTCATCAATCAAGAGGGCACAAATCAGGGCACTCTGAAAGATACCAAAACTCGTTGCATTATTCCAGTCGATCTAAATGCCATAATATTTCGTAGCAGTAAAATTTTATCCGAGTTTAGTGCAAAAGCTGGAAATGCCCCCAAGGCAGAAGAGTATCAAGATATTGCCTGTGATTTAGCCAAGGCTATACGAGATATTTTATGGAATGAAAGTTGCGGCATTTGGTTGGATTACGATTTGGCAAATGATAAACCGAGACCATATTTTTGTGTCTCCAACTTTTTTCCGCTTTGGACCAGGGCTTTTCCCATAGCGGATAGAGAGAAGATTTCAAATTCTGTAATGGCTTACATCGAGGGCAATAAGTTGGATAGCTTTCCGGGTGGAGTGCCAAATACTTTGGTTAATACGGGTCTTCAATGGGATTATCCCAATGTTTGGCCTTGTATGATGTTCGTTTTGATTGAGGGACTCGATAATTTGGGCTCACCCGAAGCTAAAGCCATGTCTAAGCGTTGGGGACATCGTTGGATCAAATCGATTTATGAGGCATATAGAAATGAGGGCTCCATGTTCGAGAAGGTGGGTAAAAGAACAATTCGAAAAAGAGTGTTCAATTAAAAAGCCATTTTCTTTTACTTAGTATAATTGTGAGAACTTTGGATCCGGCAGAGTTGTATCCGGTGAATATGAGAATCAAACTGGTTACGGCTGGACCAATGGGGTGGCCATTTACTTTCTCTCAAAATACGGCAACGATTTGTGTTTGGCAGATACCAGCGATGGCTCCAAACCGGCCTACACTTGTGATGATGCTGCAAAGGTTCCAGCCAAGAAGAAGAGAGAACTAATCATTACCAGCGAGGATAACATGAATTTACCCATTAAAGAGCCATGCGATTGCGATACTAAGGAGGAAGCTTATCATTCCCCCGAAGGAGATAGTTCGGCTTATCAGACTCCCAAGTCTGATGACAATCAAAACATGCCGCCATGTCAGAGTGAAAAGTCACAACAAAGACCCAGTGTCGTTCATTTTCCACTCACCAACAGTCAAGAGCAACAAACCACCAAATCTTGTTTAGCAGCCATCTCCAAGGAGACGAACCAAATCTCAGCTCAAGTTTGCCAATTTTGTGGCAAATTGCTGCCCCCCATTGAATCAATTAAAGAAAATATTGATCAGCAGCAATCTGAATTGGCAATGCGACGACAACAGTCGATTTGTCCCTGTCAAAGTGAAGCGCCAGCTATTGGGCAACAGCAACACGATGGATCAAGGTATCAGGATAAGTCCACTTCCATATTTCGAGTAGAGCAACGGCAGCAGCAGCAGCAGCAGCAGCAACCACTGCGACAAGATAAATCCAATTGCCTTTGTTCAGACGAAGAGGAACAACAGCAACCGTTACATTGTCCACAGGAGCAAGATCCTGGCTCTGCAGCTAGTAGTCATCCCGAAGAAAATACTCCTTTGATGAGTAAACAATTTCCACTGTCTGATCCCAAGAGTATGGGAATCGGTTTATGCTCGGATGAAGAAGCGTTTACAGCCAAGCCAAAATCCACCAAATCCAAAGAGAAGGAGTGCCCCTGAGATAGATCTACCTTCCATGCCTTTTGCATAATGAAATTGTGTCCATCCTACAGCAAGCGCAGAACAATTCACATTTAACTAAAGTAAAAATAATGGCAGCCACACACCCAAAGATGCTTAATTTCTTCCTTAATATTCACATTTTATCGTTATGCTTCCTTCGTCAATATCTTTATAGATACAAAGACACATTGTGTTAAAAAGCGAATGTTATTCTACCCCCAAGACCTCTTCGACTTGGGAATGCGTAAGTGAAAGTGAAATAGTGCTGCAGGATTAGCTTTTTTAGAGCCAAATTTGGCTTACTAAAGTAGCTAATTTCTCGTAATGTAATATGAAAAATCTTATGTAAAACGTTCGTTTTTGGTGACCCCGTTGTGGTTGTAATATTCATTTTGGTGACCCCGACGTATTAAATCTGGCTTATTGGGTGCCTACAGCTAAATTCTTGAACAAGCCCAGGAGAGTTTCAATGGACAAACGTCTTAAAATATGATCCAACATTTTGAAAAAAATGCCCTATACTTCCTAGTCAGTTTTATTAATAACATTTGTCGCCATATATTTTGCGGGAAATATTTTCATCACTAATTTTGGTGACCCCGACGTAGTCGTAAAAGCCAATTTGGTAACCCCGACAACATATGAATGAAGCTGCAAGCTGACACTTTTAAATATAAACTATTTTTAAGAAACTGCTTTACATTTTCATCATATAAACACAAGACCCAACAAAGGTTTCGTTTTGGTGACCCCGACGAAGCTGCCTGGTTTCATTCCTAAAAAAAAGCAATTTCTAGGAAAGTGTTTTGCATTTTCTAGCTGCTTTTATCAACGAAATGTATGTCATCACTGGTGAGTGCTCTCATGCTCTCATAATACATATTTTTCCGAACAAATCGTTTATGCCCATATCTACACACACACACACACACACACACACATGCATACATATACATTTATAAACGTTCATATAAGCTCTTTCACTTCCCATTCGCATTCACTCACCCCGCTGAAATGGTGTGTTCTGATGCGATTGTAGCTCTCTGATATTATTGAAATGCCATTTTGATTGGCTTTGATGTGTCGTCTCTGCCTCATTCAAACGAATGAGTGTATGGGGTGCGTGTGTGTGTGTGGGTGTGCGTTTGGATGTATTGTGTATCTGATTGTGAGTGGTAAAAGTAACAATTTCATATAGCTAAATGTTTTATGCGGCCAAACATTGATACGTTTTGATATGATTAAGCGATAAGCAGTCAGCCATGAAGTATTTATTTGCGCTCAAAAATTTACTGCGAAAATCGTTGGAAGCCCCCTAGAATTTATAAAGTTCTTAGCCAATTATACACTTTGCCATTTAGCCATTTGTCAGCTCAACAACTGTCAGGAGCCAAAAACCAGCGTAAGAGACAGGAAGAGAAACAAACAGACAGTAGAAGCAAGTGTGGGAGATGGGAATAAATGGCAGAAGACTAGAATGAACCGTAACCACAACTGGAATCATATCACGGACGCGAGCACTTGATGATGATGAACAATGTGTGTATATGTGTGTGGTGCAGTAAACACATTTCAAGTTTCCTAAATGATACTGAGAGAAATTATAAGTAACTTCCAAGTATAACAGAACATTTTTCGTAGGATTTTACTCTTCGTGAGTTTGTATTTTTCTCAGAGATCATCGCAAAAAAACATTGCGTTTTGGCTTTCTGTTACACTCTTCTTTGATAGCTTTTAGACTTGAAGCGAAACCAGTTACTGCTTCATTTTTACTACGAGTTTTTGCGGGCAATTGCTGTTTTGATCTACTTGTTTGCAGAGTAAATATTGGTTTTAAAATGACTTACTTTGATATTAATAGAATTGTATTTTTATTATACCTTTTCGGTTTGTGTTCTATTGCTTGTGTTTTCGGGTTTGATTTCTCATAGATCAGATCTGTCAAATTGATTATCGTCAGTATTTTGCTTGAGAGACACACATTTCTCAAGAGTAAATCTTGATTAAAACTTACCATAGGGTTTTCAGATGATTCAGCAAAAAAATCGGGCTGATCGATCGACAGCTCTCACACACCTGATACCTGAAGTGGAGCATGCGCTCTTTATATAGTTGGAGAGGTTTACAGAACGGTAAGAGTAAGTTATTAGCGTTCCGTTAAGTCACTGTTAACTTAACAGACATCTGTTAACACACTGTTGAGTTAACATAATTCTATAAAACCAATGTTAACTTAACATACATATGTTAGCACACTGTTAACTTAAAACAATTCTGTTAACACGCTGTTAACTTAACAGACACATGTTAACACGCTGTTAACTTAACATAATTCTGTTAACACACGGTTAACTTAACAGGCTTCTGTAACGTCACTGTTAACGTAACAGGCTTATGTTATGTGAACTTAACAGAACTTTATCAACATCTTCGCCTATATAAGAAATGCCAGAGGTCTGATCAGCTTCAGTTGGGAATTGCCTTCGCCGCGATCAGTTGACTTCATTTTGTGCTGTATCATTCTCTAGCCAAAATTTCTGGTGAGGTTAAATCAATATTAACCCAATGTTTTCAGCACAAAATGTTGAGAAAACATTTATTAAAACGAATAACACCGATGATGGAGCGGTATCCTATGGAGCGAAGCCATTGACTGCATATCTAAAAGGAGTCTTAGTTTTTTTTGTGGAAATTTGCCCCATTTACTCTACTCTTTATTTCAAAGTGCTTGACTAACACATTTTGATTTCCATTTTGGTAGCTCTTTTCTCTCAGTGCATGCGTCTTGCTGGCTGCCGCTGTTGTTGCTGCTACGTAAACGACAGCCACACGCACAATGGTCGCCACTATTGTTTTGAGCTCCTTTGACGAAATGCAGAAACGCTGTAGCTCATCAGTCTTCACGGTGCTGTTCTGTCCTGTCCCATTTCTCCTCCTTTCGACTCCTCCGACTATCTCCTTAGTGGCTTGCGTTGCGTTCCGTTGCGTTGTGCTGCTGCTGTCTTTGTTCTGCAGCTCATTCGTCAGACGGATATCCCCTCTTGATTATAATAGAAGTTTTTGACGCAATGCTGACGCTGCCATCATCTTTTCCTCCTCTCTCTCTCTCTCTCTCTCTCGTCCCTCGGTCTGTCTATCTGTCTGTCTGTCTGTCTGTCTGTCTGTCTGTCTGTCTGTCTGTCCCTCCGCTCAATGTGGCAAAAGCAAACTTTTAGAGAGAGTTGCGTTTCCAATTAGTTGTGTAGTCGAGTCTCGGGGAAAATCATTTGCATGTTATTGACTAAATTAAGTGAGAGCTCAAAAAGTTGCAAAGCAGCAAAAACGAATAAAGACAGAACTGAACTGAAACGAAATGAAATGAGTCTCAGTCTGTTGCAAAATGCAAATTAAAATTCGCCAATTTTAAATCTGCACGAAAAATCACAAAAATGTTTTGAAAAATGTTTCAATTACACATAAAAATATTAATAGGAATCGAGACACAATTCCTCCTCCCCCATCACCAAAAATACCGACTATATATAGCAATAACACACGAGAACAACAAACAAATCTGTCATATGTCAAACTTTTGCCATATTTAATTTCCTTTTTGCGAAATTAGTTTTTCTCCCCCATCTCTCTCTCTCTCTCTCTCTATCTCTCATATGTATGCACTATTCGAGTATTTCGTGTTTGCTTTGTTTCTTTAGTCTTTGCATTGTTTTTTATTCCTGTCATTTCATTTCATTTGTTTTCGAATACCCTTACCCGGGACTACGTCTAAAACTAAATGCCATACATTTTTATATATATTTTTAAATAAGTTGTGCATAGTCCTACTATTTTTCTATATGTTTTCCACAAACAATTGATATAATTTATATAGAAATTAATCACTCAACTCAATTTAAGTATTAACTATTACAAAAATTTTAACTTTTTTTTGGTTTTATATAACTTGGCTAATATTTTGATTATTCTTATTTTATTCTTTTTAGCTTTAACATATTTATTTGGAACACAGTTTTGGGTGAGTAAAACAGTTTCGTAGCTACATTTAGTCTTTGGTTATTTCATATTTTCTCTCGATTTAATCGCTGCTCATTTGTGGGAGATCCAATCTCACCATATTGATGATCGTAATATCGTTTTCGTAATGAAAATCTCGATTAGTTTTCATATTATTAACTGTCGATGTTTGAATGGCTCTATGTCCTTTTTGTATCTGGATGTATCTGGATAGAAAGACTTAGGATTTATGATTTACAAATGTTTCAAATATATAAAGTCTTTTATATGTTCCATTCGTTTTATATATCTAAAGTCCTTTCCTCTTGTCCTTTACTTTCCAATTCCTATGTATGCAAATTAGTTATTGCCTTTAAGTTAAGCATCTACTTATAGACAGATTATATTAGTTTTTTTTTTTCAATGTTTAACTAAAACTTCGATACGGAATTCATAGTCCTTTAGTCCTTTCTCTTTATTAATTAGAAGTTTGATTTAAATAAGTTAACTAACTACTGATGACTAACTTAGTTTACATGCACACATCGTTTATTCATACACAAATCCCATTACAACAACTAACACTGGAAAGGGTATAGAAACTTTGGTCTATAAAACAAAAAAAAAAAAGTTAGTCTCTGCTCTGACCCTCTGTAGTTTTTTTTTTTTTGGTGTTCTCTGTCTTTTTGGCTCACCAGCTGCAATAATTCATGTTCAAAAACTACAAATTGAGTCATAAACAACTTTTGATTTCGCATATGGTTTGAGTTGTCGAACAAACTTCAACTAACATTGAGTAGTGGAGTGGGGAGATGGGGTGGGGCTGTTGGGCGGGGCGGGTTGCCATGTTTGCCGGAAGTGTTGCTCCTTTCTTTCATTCATTCTCTTTTTTGTTTTTGTGAGTAGTAGTAGATCTAGTTGACCTTTTTAAAAATGCAAAGGAGAGGAAAAGTGTGAAGAGACACACTGCAGTAGTTGGTCTGACTCATTAAAAACAAAAGCATAAATATGTAAAAAAAGAGAGAGAACAGAGAGAGAGAGAGGTTGGGAGAAAGGAGAAAAAAAAGAGACCGCTTAATTCATAATTTAACAGGCCGCACTTTTAGTTGGTGGTTTTGCGGCCTGACAAATAAAGAAACGCACCAGCCAACAACAACAACAACTAAAAAGAGACCAAATAAAAGTTGAAAACCATTTAAAAAGGTATGCAAACAATGCCCCGAAAAACTCTCTGTCTGGTTATTCGTTTTGGTTTGGTTTGGTTCGGTTTTTCGGTTTGGTTTTGGTTTGGTATTTGCCCCTCTCTTTCTCTCTCTCTCTCTCTTTGGCTGGCTTACTTATGTATTTTATGCTTTATGATTTATTTTGTCGGCCGGCAGAAGCCAGTACACAGCTCAGTGGAAAAAGCTTGCCGCTTAATTTCATTAAAAATTTATGAAATAAAGGCAGAAGCAGAAGGTTTTCCTTTTTTTTTTTCATATATATATATATATATGTAGGTAGGTTGGTACTTTTTGAATGGGTATGAGGGGGTATTAAAATTTGATAGTCTGCGTGTGTGTCTGACTGTCGTCTCATTTCCCTATCCCTCTCTTTACCGTTTCCCCATTCTTTCTCGTTCTTTCTCTCTTTATTGTTAATATTCTGACTGCGGTTTTTACGCCAAAAAGTCACCAATGCGTTGCGTTCTCGTTTTCGTGTGTTTTTTTTTTTTTTTTTTGCTGTGTCGAGCTTCTGCACTTTATTTGATGGACTTGTTTATGAGCAATTTTACCATTATTTCGGGTTCTTTTTTTCCAGCATTCCTTTTTATACACTTTCAACAAAGAGTATCCGTGTAGTTAATGCTGATGGTAGATAGATTTGAGCTTCCTGAGCCACTTGTCTCTCTTGTCCAACTGTTTTTTTTTTTTGGCCGCGGAAGTTTCATAGTTCTCGAATTGAATTGATAAAACATTTCAATCTGAAAGTTTAAGGAAAGTTGAACTAAAGAAACTTCTTTGGTTTGGTTGAAAGTGATTCTTTTAACGTGTTGGATCGTAATAAAGAACTTTCATATGTTCTTAGAATAAACTCGCACGGAACGAGAAAAACTTTTTTTTATATAGAAACTTATAAAAAATTGGGTTACTTAAGAATTGTAATAAAGGGAACAGAGAGGACTATGTCTATGATGTTAATTTATTATTCAGAGCGCTTAATTAGTTTACTAAATAAAAGTTTCACTGTATTTTTATTACTTTTTTTTAGATTGCTTTAGGCAAATCATCATTTGAAGCACTTGTCATTTGTGTCTTTTGATTAAAATCCTACCTCATACCTAAGAATCCTACTAAAAAGACAGCCCAGGCATCATTTCCGCGCACAATTGATGTAATACTTGCTTTTAAATTAAAAAATATATCATAGTTCTAATAAAAAAATGCTTTACAAGTGATTTTTTTAAGGACAACAATTATTCCATTGAAAAATCACTTGTAAAGTATTTTTTTTTTATTAGAACTATGATCTATTTTTAAAAGTTTAATAAGAAACACTTCAATACCGTTCAGAAATCGATCTAACATTTGTTTTAGAGATGAGCCAAACTTAAATTTAAATAATTTTTTCAAAATACATACAAATATGACAGATTTATATATCAGATATGATATGTGACTCATGTTGCCTATTGATGACTTCTTAGTGACTAAAACAAACACATATTTTGTCACATCTGATGGAAAGAGTATTAATTTCTCGGTGTCATAAGATTACCATACGAGATGTTTATTTTTATTTGTATTTTTGTTTGTTTATTGTTTTTTTTTTGTTTGTTTTGTTTGTGGTTTTTTTTTTGTACTTTCTTGCAAAAAGGCAATTTTTGTGTGATTTTTATTAATGTTTATTGTTGCTGCTTTTCGAGCATTTAATTTTGATGTGAAACGAAATGAGAATTGCCAAGAATTGAAGTTGAAAATGCAATTTACCAAATGCGTTTCGTTGCGGTATGATGGCCAACAGGTTTTCGTTTGCTAACGCATATCCTTCGCCATTTTTCGTCTTTCTTCGGTCTGAAATTGCATTTTTAATATCGCCAGGGTTGTCAGGGTAATGAATGCAAATGAACGCGAGTAACAATTATTTTTATATGAATTTGTAAAATGGTAAAAGAGACAGAGACACCGAGACACAGCGAGACAGAGTAGAAGGAGTTGCCAACAAGAAGACAGCCGGCATGTCACTGTAATTTTAAATGAAAAGTGCGTCGAGTTGTTTGTAACACACTTGAGAGAGGTAGAGAAAGGGTGGCAGGGGCAGCAGGGGTAATATGATGGGTAGACAACTTTACAAGACACTTTTGGCATTTTGTAATATTCATAACTTCTGAATGAACGCAGTGGCATAAGTAGGTACTCAAAAGAAAAATGCACTTCGCCTTCTTCTCCTGACAGGTTTTTGAGACAGGCACAAAATTTCAGGTTACTGATAAAACAAATAAAAAAACAATGGAGACAAAAATAATTTTGATCATTCATTTATTACAAAGTAATCTACTTAATGGCCTAGCAGTTGTTATCAAAATTATATTTAGAGCTCTGAAGCTGAAGCCCTTACAATTTATATCTCGAAAGTTTCACACTTTTTTTATAAAAGATGTTAAGTAAAAAGTCCTCAATAACAAATTCTTTATAAAGAAGTTAAAGTGTTCTGTCTTATTTTTAGAAATCGCTTAAATTTTAACTGTAAAAGTCCTTTTTTTTGTCGTTTATTAAATATCGCTTTATTTTTGACCTTTTTTTTCGACAGTTTTTTTTTTATTGTTTCTTATGTCCTATTACTAACTTTTTTGCTAGGGGAATCTCTTCTGAAAGCATCGAACTTCTGCAGACTATTATTTGCCACCTAAACGTTTCTTCCTACAGTTTCTTAATAGTTTTTTACTAACATTTAATATCTGCTAAAAATATCTTGAAATATTTTCTAGATTATATTTTCAGTGCTATTTAAAATTTATTTCAATTTTACATATATTAAGAATAAGTATTTTCTTCCTGCTTTTTAAAAATATTTGCTGAACTATTACATTGATTTTCTATAGTTTCTTACTTTCTTTTTACTCTGTTAATAATACTATATGCCGGTTACGGAAAGTTGGTCCCATAAATGTATGCTACAAAAATGAAAGAGTTTCGGCGACCCTTTATAGTTTCTATATATGTAGTCTGTTGATATGCGGAGCTGCTTCTAACTTCCTTTTCGCTAATTATAATGTTTGGAAGCTTCAGTAATAAATTCATGTCCCCAAAATGTATGCTACAAATATAGAAACGGATTTTTTAGTGCATCAGGCAAATTTTTTGAGAGTAGGAACCAAATAAGCTTCTAAAGTGTCGCATCTACAGATTTGAAATGAGAAAAAACTGCAGCAGACAGTCGAACATTTCAGTTCAAAATCTTAAGTTATTAATTTTAGACTAAATTTTTGAAACTTTTTTTGAAACTTTAACAATTCTATTAAATTCTAAGGAGAATAAGCTTTTAGCAACAAAACAAGCCAAAACTCTTTCAAAAGTTTTGAGGAACTGCACTTTTTGAGTAGTGGACAATCATAGGGGCATACCATAATAAAAATTTCGAAGAAAGGCCTAACCTTTTGGCAGCTTCTTGTTAGCCCCTTTTAAAAGACGCTACAATTTGTTCATTCCTTCTTTGGTGAATAAATTAAAATAAGAAAGAATTCCTCTAACCATTCGATGACATCATTCTGATGGCATATAGAAAGACCATTCACCCATTCCTCTGTTCGTATGTTTCCCTGTTTCTTGGGAATCTGTTTTTTTCCCCCTATGTTTGAGTTATGACCAACTTTTTGTTTCTTATGTTAAGGCTTATTAAAATTTATATATTTAAATAGCATTTACCGCATAAAGGGGGCCGCTCATGCCGCCAATAGGCGGCGTCGGCATAGATGAAAGTTTTTGAAACTGTCCGCCCAAAGCGTGTGCTAGTGTGTGTGTGTGTGTGGTTTCTCTTTTTTTTTTTTTGTGAAAAAGGGGTTGTAGTTGGCAAAGAGAGAGACCCTCAGAGGAATATGTCTATATACTTGTATACGCAGCAGACAGGACAGACGGACAGACAGACAGACAGACAGACAGAAAAACAATTTCACGGTTATTCCTGGCAAATATGGAAAGTAAAATGTAATAGCCAAAGCTGCAAGCTACACCCATTGCTACTTGCCCTTGCCGCCTTGCCCCCTTGCCCCTTTGCTCACTCTCACTTGACAACAAGGACACAAGGACAACCCTCCTTTTTGGGCCCCTGCAGCATCGAGCGTCGAGCCGAGTCGACGAGTCATATCAAGCGGAAACGGAAGTCAGACACTTACATATGCGCGCGTAACTTTACGCCCATCGTCGTTTACAGAATCGTTGAAGTTAGAGGAGTCGTTGTCACTCATGTTCTAGCTCTTGTTGTTGCTGTTGTTGATTTGCTTTCTATTTTTCTTTCATTTTTGGGCAGAAGGGTGGAAGTGTGTGTGTGTGTGTGTGTGTGTGTTTGTGTTTGTGTGGGTGGGTGACATGGAGACTTGGTCTAAGGGGGGGCATATATTTCAACAGTTGCCAGTTTGTCAGTTGCCAGTTATGTTTGTTGCTGTCATAATATTGGCAAGCATATATCATTCTGACGGTCTATAAAAATTTCTACACAATTTGCAAAAAAAAAAAACAACAAGGGGGTTGCACTTGTCACATAGACAACAGATTAGTTCAAGGGGAGGAGGAGGGATGTAAAGGCTTGGCTTCTTTCTTTTGGGCAAATGTAATAAGCCTCGATGGACTATCGCTTATTTTGATCCTAAGTGGTTGATAATAAATTGTCAAGAATTTTTGAAGGGGTGATTCAGATTGTGCCACTGCAACCCTCTGAAATCAAAAGCTTTGGATTTCTATTAAGCACGTCCACACTCACTGGGCTCCTTCTCTCTTTTTTTTTTTACCTGTTCCCCAAGGCAACATTTTTTATTAATATTTAATGTGGAGTGAAAAGTTTTTTCCCCAGCCTCTCTCTCTCTCTCTCTCTCTCTTTCTCTCTTTCTCTCCAAGTCGCGTCAACAACCCCTAGAAAAAGCGCAACTTTTCGCACAAAACTGACAACTCAATTTGCCATTGCACGTGCCAAAATGCAAAAAATTATCCAAAGCGAAAGTTACTCCCGCAGATGCTAGTGTTATTCCTCCCTCCTCCTTCTCCTCCTCCATGGCAAAGTCCATTAGATGTGGAATCTGCCCAGTTTGTCAGGGTGTGTGTGCCTTGATTTTGGACTTTTATCAAAAATAAATCATAAATATTTTAAAGTTTCAAATTACGCATTGCCAGTGGCAAAAACAATCAGCTCTAAAGCGAGCTTCCCTCGCCACCGATACCGCCCCCGCCTATTATATGAAATGAGGCGTTCCCACACAGTCAACAGTTCGTCTCTTCAATCTCCCCTTACATCTGTCAACATTTTCTGTAAATGTGTGTGTGTGTGTGTTAAAAGAAGTGCGTCTGCCCCCAGGCTATATGTAGGACATCTGCAATCAGCGCTAATCTAATCAGTTTCAGTGAAACAAAGACAGCATGTGGTAAGATTTTGTTTAAAACTCTCAAGAGAGTGAGCATTTTTTTTTGAATCTGCTAAGCAAATTTTACACATTTTGTTTAACTAAAAGCTTTTTATGAGTGTGTATTTATAGGACAAACCGTTGTTCGATTTTTGTTATAGTAATATGGCTCTTGATTTTAAACTGTTTCCACATTGAGTAGTTCAAAGTACAAGTTGGAAATTTCAAAGATGTAAAGATATTGAAATCGTTTGATAGGGTATTTTTAATAACAATCGATGGCGGCGATGCTGGGCTTTTATTTCCCTATTATATATCTGTTCACTAAGTGAAAGAGGTTTAAAATTTTAGAATTATTTGTTTCGAAGATCAATATTAATCATATGCAAGTCAGCAGAAGGATCTAAAAAGTCGTAAGAAGTAATAAAGGTTAAAAGCAAAATAAGTAAACATCTTAAATTATTTAAAACTATAAAAAAAAACAATTTTTAAAAAAATTGGAATAGGAAAATTAGATTTTGACTGTAGATTTGACTTTTTTAAAAGAATTTTCAAATATTACCCCTAAATTTCATCACCAAATGTTATCTAACCAAATGCGACTTGGCTTTTTAATACAATTTTAAAATATTTCCTTCAAATATTATCCCTAAAAGTTATCTAGCCGAATAAAATGACATGCTAAAATTAAAAATTTTTTATAATAACAAGTTTTTGTTGTTAAATGTCTACTTTTACTTTAGATAGTTCTTTACTATTTGTTTGGATTTTAAACCAATCAGAACACAATAAACTCTATGAATAAAGTTTTTAATAGATGTTCTAATTTTAAAAGATGTTCTAAAAAAGTTAAATTTTTAGAGTTAGCAAATTTATGATTCTAATTAAAAGTTATTTCATTTTACATTATAAAATATATAAAAATTTCCCGGCTCTGTTTAAGAAAAAGATTTAAACATTTAATTTTGGCAACAAGCTCTCGTGTTGCTTTGCAATTTTGAATGTTATTTGGAAAATCAGCGCAGAAATTTGGCCCAAACCCCTCTAGACGCATTCATATAGACAATTAAACTCAATTATATTGGCATATTTAAGCAGGGGACGAATATACATACCCCACAACACCAAGCAACACCTTGGGCCCTTGGACGGCGGCAATAACATCAGTTACCTTCATCTTGGGATCTTAGATGGAATTCCCTAGAGTGGCTGCATCACAACATAGTTGAAGATAACAAGGGTAAAAGCCACATGGCCAACGAACTTGAACCGCAATTTTTTGGTAATGCACACACAGAAAGACACACACGCACACACACACACGCAAACTGAGCTAGAAAGACATTTCTTTTTAGCTGCTTTATTTTATTTTTTTTTTGGCTACTTTGTTGCCCGCAACCCTCATGAATATGTAAGCAGTTTTTGGCTGTGACAGCAAGGCAAGGTGGTTGATTCTAAGGCCACAAAGCGCCCATCACCCCTCAGGTGGAATAGATAGATAGATAGACAGAGGTGTATATATCGAGGTAACGGTAATACACAACATGCTGCAGTTCAGCTCAAGGAGTGAGAGCCAGAGCGAGTGAGAGAGAGCAAGAGACGGACAAACATCAATAAACAACAAGCGTCGCGTAAATAATGCAGACGAAGACGATTTGACTTGCCCACTAGGCACGCATGGAGACGGAACGAAACAGTAACAGAAACGAACGAAACGAACGAAACGAGTGAACGATTGAACGACTGCAGGCAGGAACGAAGAAACGCAAAGGAAACATCAAAAGCAGACGATTTCGACGACGTTTCTGTGGCTCTGTCCCTCTCCCCACTCACCCGCACTCATCCACTCTCACTTTACAGGTTCATTGTGGTACGTGCGGTAAGCCGAACGAACCCCCCGCCTACCGAACCGCTCATCCACCCATTCGTTCAGACATTTCCCTTGTGCATTTCGTATTTGCCGCCGCCATATACTTACCTTACCGTTATTTTAGTTTCCCTTTTGCACTGCAATTGTCTCTTCCTCTCTTCCTCCTCTTCCACGTGCTGCTACCGCTGCTGCTGCTGCTCATGCATTTTACATTTTTAATAGATTGACTGGAATTAATATCTTAACACGCAGAGAGAGAGAGAGAGAGCGACAAGGGTGGCCCATATATGTATGTATGTAACCCCCCTCGCTAACCGCCCCTCCCACTTAGACGCGTGCTAACCATCCCCAGAGGGGACATGCAAAAACACGCATAAAAATCACTGATCAAGGCAAAGTGCGTGCAATTAGCTAAAAGAACAAATGAAATTTAGTATAAAGCACTGACTGCTAGATACCCTATGGACTGAATGGGAGGGGAGTCACTATTCGGGTTGACGACATTTTTTAACCTTGAGAATGCTTTAATAAACACTGGTATATAAAAACATTTTATAGTAACTTTTTGGGGAAAGAGAGGCTTTTAACAGTTAGAAAATGAAACCTTGAGGTTATGGACGATTGACGATTTAAAGTCTGAAATACTGAACTACATAAAGGACGTTTTATAAGTGACCTTTCAAGTTTTGTACTACTAGTACAGGCTTTAAATTTTTAAATGATTTAAAAGCATGTTTTGTAGCGACTTAGATTAGAAACCGATTCAAAGTTATAGAAAATTTTGAGTTAGTTCTAGAAACTCGCCTAGAAGAGTTTTAAGAGTTACTTTTCGCTTAAAAATCAAATCTAACGGGTAGAAAGTGCTTTCAAGTCATAGAAACTTTGGGTTTAAAAACGTTTTCCACGATAAAAAATTGA
This sequence comes from Drosophila nebulosa, assembly GCA_024703675.1. Classification (NCBI taxonomy): domain Eukaryota; kingdom Metazoa; phylum Arthropoda; class Insecta; order Diptera; family Drosophilidae; genus Drosophila; species Drosophila nebulosa. The sequence goes on along the minus strand of CM045725.1, from coordinate 3,994,335 downwards.
TAAAAGACCTATATTTACATTTAGAAGTCCTTGGACTTTGTAAAATTGTTTGTTCTCTTGAAAGTTTTAATCATCAAAACCCAACTTTTTTTGGAATTGAAAAAAATGTTTGTTCTTATGCAATTTTCACTCATTGAAACACAACTTTCTATATATTACATTGGATATATTGGCTTTACTTCGTCCATTATTCTTTACCCGAAATTCCTAAATGGTCCATTATACCCATTCATGTTCAATGGACTACAGAGAGAGAGAAAAGAAAAATCTAAGGAGTATTTCAATTTCAGAATAGCAACAACAACAAGAACTTTTTGTGGCAAAAACTTTCAGCGGCACAAGCCAAAAAGAAAAACGGAAAAGGCAAGGAAATGTGGCCAACAAGAAGAAAAAAAAAAAAGGACGAACGAACGAAGTGCGGCCCCAAAATATGCTCCAAGTGGCAAAGTTTGTGCTGAAGACATTAATTTGAGCCCTGATGATATTCAATTTAGGCACTCCACAGAGACCCCAGTACACACACACACACACACACACACTCAAAGAGAGAGAGAGATGCAGGGGCAACAAGTGTAAAATATGACCTGGTCTTATACACACACACACACACACATTTACACACACATCCAAACACATACTTAGCAAACCTCCAGAAAAAACTTCGGTGGTGACAAAAAAAAAATAAGAAAAGAAAAATAAAAGAACTAAAGGAAATGTATTTTTTGGCACAAGTTTTTTAGCCTGTTTGCGCGCTTGCCTTCTGCCGGCTGGTCAACTCAACTTTTCATGCTTGAGCATTTTTATTAAGTTGGCAACACTTGCACTACAAAATGGCATTGGCAACCCCCCGCCAACCGCCACCGCGTGCCTTCACATTATTCGGGTCAACCTATGCAAGGGAGAACGAGAGAGAGAGAGAGAGACTCGAGCGGGATGGGCACTTTGTGTAACTTTTTGTACATTTTATTTTTTTAGTTAGTTATTTTAAAGTTTTTCGTTTAATTTTCAATTTGCTTGAGGCTGACGAAATAGCCTTCCTTTCTTCTGTAGGCTTCCAGCCAGCTGTGGCCTGTTTTTGGGTTTTTTTTTTTCTCTGCTTTTGTTTTTTGGCAAATATTTTGGTTTTTCTTATTTTTTTCTATATATATATTGTTTTTTTTTTTTGTTTTTGTTGTTAGTCTTTGTTTCTCGTTTGTATGTTCTCCAAAATTTTGTGAATTTTCAATTTATGCTTATTTTATCCGGAGGGGAAGGGGGGTCAGAGTTGGGTTGGGTGGGTGAGTGGCCAGCAACCAAAATACATAGCATACTTTTGTGGGCCAAAAATGAGAAAAGTTATACTTCGACTAATAATAATCAAAAAGAATCATGGTTATGGGGCCGAAGAGGGTCTACAAGGGGGGCAAAAGGAAAGTGGCAATTGCTAACCATCTAGACTTCATCTAGAGTCCTTGAGTAATTGCTGTACCTATTGACAGCTGTTTGAAGTCTTCCTCAGATCTTAAGTTGATCGTTTCCACAGTCCTTTGTGTACTCAATTGCTTTTGTGTGCCTTTAATTTCTTGAAACGTCTTTACACCATATTTTGTCATATTTTCATACCCCCCTATAAGATTTATTATGGTCTCCGTCCATGTGAATAATAATAATAATTTGATTTCATTTTGTGCATAGTTCACGATATTTGTATTTGTTCTGTCTCAGTTCCTCATGTTTTGTTTAAGGTGCGTCAATATTTTCCTAGGCAAACAACACTCTACACAAGCACACACACACACACACACACACACACACACACACAGAGAAGTGTGTTTATGTGTTTGTGTTTCAGTTGTGTTTATTTATGGTTGTGTAAAATATAGCAATAAATAGGAAAATAGCAAAATAGATTGAACACTCTCCAAGCACATAATTATACTAACCATTCCTGTGACTTTGGTAAACTATTATAAAAGGTTTTCTTCTGCTCCTGTTTCCCTTTTTTTTTTCTTTTTTTTTTTTTTTTTGCCATATGATGGCCATAAATTGCCAGCTTTTGTGTATACAAAGCAAGACATATTGAGGGAAAATAGGGAAAAACGTACGTAGAGGGTTTTTGGTTTGTGCGATCCCCTTTCTCCCGCCCCGTCTTAGAATCCAGTACACAGCTGGCATGGAAAAAAAAGTTGAATGTAATGAATAACCCCCAACCCAACAGTTGGGTTTCAGTTTCAGTTTCAGTTTTTTTTTTTTTTTTTCTTGTTTGTTATTGTCCATTGGACTATAAATTGTATTTGTATTTTTATTACGTCGTCGACAACTTTGGCCCGCTGATTACCTTGTCAATAGGAATAGAAAATATGATTTTACCCTCCATTCCAGTTCCCTACTCTCCCGCTCTCGCTCTCGCTCTCTCTCTCTCTGGTTCTAGCTGACCATGTGCGTGCCTGGGTTAGCCTAGTCCTGTTGCTTCCTTTCTTGTGTGCCTTGTGAAATTATGCTCGTCATGGTGCCACTTCCTTTGGCCCCCAAGGCAAAACCATTGTTAGTGTTGGTCGTTCGTTGTGTAGCTGACAAGGACGACGACGACGAGAAGGAGGAGGAGAGTAGAGTGAGTGGATGGTAGGGAATTAGGTAGATAGGTAGAAGCTCTTCGCTTCTCTGTCTTGCTTCGTTTTTTTTTTCTTTCTTTTTTTTTTTTTTAAGTTATTGCATTGGGAATCGGTTTGTTCCCCTGTAAGATAAACACAGGCGGCATACCAACAATAACAAATGAATCTATCTGCTGTTGCTTTGCTCCATCTTCCTTCCATCTTCTTCTTCTACATCTTCATCTTGTGTTGCTGTCGTAGCCTATCGAAAAAAAAAAATCCCCTGATCCCTTATGTAATTTTTAGAGATTTTCTACTTGCTGCTTTTGCTTGAAGTCCAAATGTTTGCCATAAAAAATAAATTAAACCTGTTGCCAAATGAAATTTGCCTTCAAAATGCCAAAAAAAAAAAAAAAAGAAAAGAGAGCTGACAAAATCAAAAAAATAAAACGAAAACCAAAACCGAAAACGAAAATGTTTGTAGAAACTTGCTTACCTATCGGTTGGCCAGCAAATTGCAACTTAAACAAAGCTAACGAATCTGCGAGGCTTTGAGAAGGGTTGAGCGACAGGGAAACACTGCGAAAGGACAAGGGGTAAGCAGACGTCTAGGATTTCCGTCAAAACTTCTCCCAAAAAAAAAAAAAAAAATTGAATAAAAGTAGATTTTCATGCAATCAATGTCCTCGTTCAGGTCGCCTTTTAAATACTCTGCTTTTGGAATATTTAAGAGGGAAAAAAGTAAAACATGGATTAGATTATGCGTTTTGTATAGATTTCAGTTTCCCAACTTTTGAATACTTTTCCGACTGATGACTTTTGAAGCTTAATTCAATTGATAGCTTCCGCAACTGACGATTGTTAATTTGTTGAAAGATCACTCTGGCTTTTGCAGCAGTTTATGTTCTCTGGGTTATGTTTCTACGTTTGGTTAAAAAGATTGTTTGCTGGGTTTGGTGTTGAGATCGCTTAATTTGTTTGCTGGGTAATCGAAGTACGTTCCAATAAAGCGATCTGGGAATTTTTATATTAAGCAATTTGAAGTTGCAATGAAATCTTTAATGGAGACTGGCCTAAGTCGTTTTTTTAACTTATTCAGAAGCGAAGATTCTATTATCAGATGAGCTTTATAAAGTAATTGGATGCATTAGTTTGAAGGTGAAATAGTTCAGATAGCTCTTTCATCTCTATTTCGTAATCTACTTAGACGTTTTTCCGTAAATGCTTTTTCCTCTTTCCCTTCCCATAGTCTTAACCTATTCTTGTGTGCCATGTTGGTAATTTTATTGCAAATTTAGTTACCAGAACAATCCCATAAGTCATTAACAACGAATCTGAAGATCATATAGCAACTTGTTCGATAAGTTCTTTCTCTCGTCTTAGGTGACTGATCCGATTTGGTTTTAAGCGGCGACAAAAATATTTTCAAATAAAATCTCTTCGAATCATATTCCAATTTCGAGATGAAAACAAAGATTTTTTGAAGTCCTGACCATAAATTATTTGTGTTAGAGTATTAAAAATCGTTACCAACATATGTATAAGTATGTCTCTCTCTCTATGTGTGTGTGTGTGGGGGAGTGAGAAGAGATTTTCGTGGCTTGCCAAACCAGAGAGGGCAGATGGGCTGAAGGGCAGATGGCTCGCGAAGGGCTTAAGCCAGGCAGAAAGTCAAAAGGCGGTAGCATCTACCGCAAGTTGCCTGTCGACCGGACTGCTCGACCCACCGACAAGTGCGACAGACAAACTTATGGCTAAGACCACAAACAAATTTCATGCTGCAATGCTGGCTGGCTGGCTGACTGGCTGCAGCTTCTCTTACCGTCTACCGACTACCGAATTAGATGTTGAAGAAAATTGTCTTCCTGTATGAATTTCATAATTTCCCCACAAGTTTTAAGTTATATCCATGAAAAAGGCAAGCAATTTCCTTTTTGGCTTTTAGAGACTTTCTCTTTCTTTCTCTCTCTCTCTCTCTATCTGGCCAAGAGGTGAGAGTTGTTGTCTGTGTGTGTGTCTAAATGTTGGCTTAAAGTTAAAACTTTTTAATATGAATCAGTTAAACTTGTTCTCAAGTGATTTCTAGAGACATATTCTCTCTCTCTCTCTCTATGTCTCTTTCTCTTTCTCTATGGTTAACAATTTTCAATTTTAGCTATTTGCTGATGTCATCGACACACAAGTTTGGTTTCGATTTGTGTTTGGGTTCTGCTTTCTTTTTTGTTTTGTTTGTTATTTATTCCAAGAAGATGACCTCCCCACACACTCGACAAGAGGTCGGGGTGGTTTGGGGGGGAAAGGGGCGTGTTTTCCATCAACCCTTTTGTCACATTTTGCAATTTATGTTATTGTGATTTCTATCACTAACTTTTACTTTTTCCTTCCCATAGGCAAATAATCTGCAAGAGACAACTCAAGAGTTTGAGGTCTCTGGAGCAGAAAGCAATAAAAATTGTTTACAAACATTTTATTTGCCTTAGTCCTTTAGTTATGGGGAGGGAATGGGTGGTGGAGACGCTGGAGAGAGAATCACCTTGTATAACAAAAACAGAAAACTTATCTTATCCTTTGTCAACCCTTTGGAAATCTCTCCCATTTAAATATCTAGATATGTATACAGAGTCGTGTTATTTTTTTAAAAAACACACACACACACACACCCAGAGAGTGTCCTGGTTTTGGCCTGGTCAATGTTTATCTTTTTAGCAGAAATACTAAAAATACCAAAATACCCATTAAAGCCTACAAAATAACACAAAAATAAACTAATGTGTCTGCCGGCTTGTCCTCTTGCTCTTCTTTTCCTTTCTTTTCTTTTCATTTTTGGGTTTATTTTTCCGGTCCCCAAAAAAAAAAAATCTATTGGTCCAATAGTTTGCTCCTTTCTTTACCTCTCTTTCTCTCCTTTTAGTTTTGCGTAAAACATTTTACTCTGTTGTTACTTAAGGATTATTTGCAAATGTTTCTTCCTGCTTGTGGCATGGGAAGAAAAGGAAGGGGAAGAGGAAGGGGCATTGGGGAAAGCGGCCGTTTGTTATGGGTGCATTTGGGACTTGTGTCCAGGTGTAGATTTCCATTGCTTGGCTAATTTGATGTTAGATGAACATGAGCTAGACTTGTATAAATTTCACTTTTAATTTGATCAAAACAATTTCTAGAAATTTCAACAAAAAAAAAACAGTCACAGTATTTTGCTTTATCAAAGATTTATCAATTTTGTAATCCATCATTATGATTTTTGACACATTCTAACTAACATGACAATAAGAAAAATACATTTTACGGTTCACATGTCGTATGAGTAATATATATTTTTTAAAAAAAGTTGTGTGTGATGTGTTTTCTTTTTCATTTATAAAAATTTGTTTCAATTAACAACTTTAGAAAATAAGTTTTATATTGGTAATAACGCATACGACCTGTAACACAATTTTATGACGATATAAATAAACATTGACTGTGTTCGTTGAAGGTTGTTAGACTGAGTCTTATGTCAGCTTACTCATTTATTCCGACCTCTAATATAAGCCTAATGTATCTTTTTTTACTGTAAAAACTCGCCATTATTTGACTAGGCAAGGCATTCTTGAAAGATGGCATACAAATAAGTCTTTCATTTGATTACTTAGAAAAAGAGTAACCAAAACTTAGTAAACTTAGCCATTTTAAGCCAGGTGATCAGCTTCTTTAAACAATTTTTATCAGTAGATTTGCATGAATTCTCTTACTAAGACTTATCAAAATATCAAAAGATTTTTAGATTCTAGTTTGAGTAGTTGCAGCTTCCCTCCCCCTCAACTTTTGCACTTGCTTAGGGGGATGTGTGTGAGGACCCACTTAGAAATAGAACTCCCCTTGCAAATATATTAGAGCACTTTCGTTTCACTGTGAACAACTTCATTTAAAACACACACACACACACACATAAAGCAGAAAAAGAGGGAGAGAAGGACACAACATGTGTGTGTGTGTGTGTGTGTGGGGCATGTCTCTGTGTTTGTTGTAGAAAAATTCCTTTTGCCGAAAAGCAAAGTGAAACTGTCACTGCCAAGGTTTTGTCGTTTTGCCTCCACACTTCGTGCATGATTTTTTTTTCCCCCAGTTTCTTGGGTGTTTCTTTTTTCTTTTTTCTTTTTTTTTGTACTATGTCGGAAATGTAAAAAACGTTGTTGGGTTGCATATTTAAATTTATGATTATGTCGTTATGCTGTCGTCTTTGGCTTCACCCTCTCTCACTCCCCTTTCCCCCCTCTCTCCCTCTCTCCATCTCTCTCTCTCTCTCTAGCTCTTATGACAGGGGCACACAAAACTTAATACGAATTTATGTGCAACATATTTTTGCACTTTTTTTTGGTCGTCTTTGGTTTGCCTTACCTAAAAAAATAGAGGGTCAGCTGATACATCTATATAAATTCTAGATATATATGTACATATGTTTGGGGCTTAGTTTTTGTGCTATGCCTGAAAGAATTTTCTTACTTTGCCTTTAATGTGGAACATTAAAATTCCTAAATTGCATTACTCGCTTGAACATAAAAATGACAAATTTCCAAGCAAAGACAAATGTCTTTCATTTAGCCTAGGTGAAGCGCCGTGAAATTGAGTTGCGCATCACTTTTTAAATACAAATTTTCAGGGAAAAAAAATTGATTAATTTCACAGAAACCTAATGGCAAGACATAAATTTTGAGTTAATAAAACCCCAGACTCAAGCCCAAGCCCAAGCCCAAGTGGAGGCAGTCAGTCAGCCAGCCAGTTGATGGTGGAGAAATTTGTCGAGACAGTCAAGTGTCAGGGAATTTGAGTTGACTAAGAGAAAGAGAGAGAGAGAGAGAGAGAGAGGTGAGAGAAAATGCCGCAAGAACCGCAGCCAGCAAACCGCACAAATGTCAACTCAGATGACAGTCAGCAGTCTAACTTATCTAAAAGAGAATTATATTTCGAATTGGGTCAGAAAGGAAGGGGGGGGGGGGGGGGTGGGAGCCAGAAATAGAGTAAAAGATTGTCAAGGGGTTTGCTTATCAATTTTTGTCAATTGTTTGAAATATATTTCTGCTAATCAATAAGTAGAAGTTTCGGTTTATATATAAATCAATTAGAACTTGAAACCATTTCCACTTAACTTAACTGTCAATGGCAATATCCGTTTTCCTCTCTATTGTTAGAAGGCAGCGGCGATGGCGGGGGTGGCGGTGCTGGCGGCAGCAGAAGGCAACTTATTTGTGGCGGTGGGTAGAAAAGTGCATTCAAATTGGCTTAAACTAAGATGGTTAAAAGCAACAGCAGCAGCAGCCAGCTAGCTCTTGCAGCTGTCTAATTATATTTCCAAGCAACCCTTTTGCCTGCCTGCCAGTGCTCCGCCCCCTCTGAACCCTTTTGGCGGGTTGTGAAAGTAATGCCAAAGTGCTCTAGCTAGGCAAGGCTACTTCAAGATTTATTAGCATCAAGATTAAAGCATTAAAAAATTTCTCGCAGAAAAGTAGCAGATGAAACGGACGCAGGATGGTTCGGCGGGACTAACTAAGGAAAAGTGAGTCCTGCAATTTTCCTCTGGGGCTACATCATCAATTTAGCAACGCTGTTTGTTGCTGTTGCTGTTGTTGCTGTTGTTGCTGTGGTTGGCTGCTTGCCTGTTTCCGGTGAAGCGCAGCAACAACAACCACATTAACTACATTTCATTTTTGCTCACTTTGTCGGTCAAAACTTTCGACATTAGCACTTAATTTACTAGCCCCCAAAACTTAATGAAGTCTCTATAGATATATATATATATATATGTATATGTGTGTGTGTGTGTATGTATGTGTATATACGTTATACATTGCACCTACAACTACCATTACACTTGGCTAATTTAAGGGCAAATACTTTTACTTACTTATTTTTCGTAAGCACTTTAAGTACTTTTGTTTCCCATTTTAGCTTGAAAAACTTGTCGATAAATTGATGAGAAGAGTTTTTAGCTGAAAGTGGTGTAGGGCTAAGCAGAAGTTTCTGAAACGCTTGACTTTAGTCTCAAATAAATTTCTTACTTTCAAGAACTGTAGAATTGTAAATGGGTGACCCCGACGTTGTTAAATTTAAAAAGCATTTGAAGTATTACTTAAAAGTTGAAATTTCATGTGTCCATAATTCAAAATATACAAATATTATTGATAAGTTATACTCTTAACATCTGAAAACTAAAACCTTTTTTTGAAATGGTGATCCCGACGTTGAAAATATTAACTATAATAGAAAGAAATTTACATAAAATGACAAATCATTAGCTTTTTGTTTCAGTTTCATTATAATTATTTAGAAAAAGTTATTAAAATTGTTAACCACATTCTGTTTAAATTCGAAAATCTTTTAAAATGGTGACCCCGACGTTGAAAAATAGAATTATTTGTAAAGTATTTAATACAATTTTAATGTAATAAAGAGATTATAAATTCAAGAATACAAAGATTGGTTTCTAAATAACATTCCAATTCTCATACATACTATAACTGTCACTTTTATTGAATGGTGACCCCGATGTTAAAAATATTTACATTATAGAAAATAAATTAGTGAAGAAATTATAAACATTTTGCTTTAAATTATTACCAACACAACAAAAGCTCATTATATTTTCAATAACTTTATGAGTAAATGGTAAAATTAATTTCGAAATGGTGACCCCGACGCTATAAAATACTAAGCAAAGCCGATAAATCAATAAAAATATTTTATAAGTTGCAATTTGAGTATTAAATTTTGAAACGGTGATCCAGATTTTACTATCTAAAAATTATCATTCTCAAATAATCCAAAAAGGCTTTAATTTTCACTAAAACTGTGACTAAATTATAAAAAATATATAGCTCCCACGTTAAAAATTTCCATCCACAATAGTTAACGTTTGCCCTTTTTTATGGATTTCTGAGCAATGCCCGAGGGTAAATATGTTTGATTTGGTTTTTAAATATGGTATGCAAATAATTTGGTGACTAATGGTGTTGAGTTGAGTATTTGAAAACTCTTTGACACTGATAAGCGCTGTTTATAAATAAATTGAACGCGCGCTCTTGAACCAAGAAAACAATTCGCAATTTGGGTACATATAAATGTTTATATAAAAAAAGATAAGCAAAAAAAAAGAACGACATGTTTAGCTTATAAGTTGTTTTTTTTTTTCTTGGATTTTCGATACGTGTTGAATTTCTGGGCTTCTTACGTTCAGACATGAAGTTCATATGGAGCAGTGTACAAGTCCGTTTGGCCATAGCTGTGCTTACCATCTTGGTATCCATAGCATTTTTGGTTCTCAATCATTTCACGGATATTTTAAAGGGTAAACAATTCTGGACACATTTTTGCCTAATGCATGCTTTAAGTGGTTTGCTTCTGATAGCCAGCTCCATTTGGGTAAGTCTGATGAGTTACAAGTCAAGGTTTACTATTCAAGATGTTTCTTTGTAGAAAAATCATTGGCTCTTGCTGCCTTGGATTGGATCAGCTGTTGTCTTTATATATGCCTTGCTATATGTTAGCTATACCTCTCATTGGAAAAGTCAAACGATTTTATTACCCTTACTTTATATAAGTTTGTTTCATATAACTGCAGGTAAATAAGTCATAAACAAGCTCTTTAGACTTTTATATATATATATATTTTTTTTTTGTCATTCCTATAGCTTTCTGGTGTTATTTCATTTATGGCATATGGCAAGATTTTCTAGATTTGCGACGTTTGGATATAGAAATGATCATAAGTGTTGTATGAAAATAAAGTTAAATGAATATAAACTTAAACTAAAGTAAACTAAGCGTTAAAATGTCTACCAGAAAAACAAATTGGAGCAGAGATTGTGGAGTCACTGCCTGCCTGCCTGCCTGGCTGGCTGGCACGCTTTTGAGGAAGGTGGAGCTGGATGGGGGGAGTGGTGCTTGGTATTACATTTCATACTCCATTCTGGTTGCCATACAAAGTGGCATATGAATAGATACCAACCATAGCCTAGTGTCGCCGTCTGCCCCCATGTCTACCCTTCTGTCTGAGTGTCTGAATGTTTCTGTCTGTTCGTCTGCCTGTTGGGTTGGTTGGTTGGTTGGTTGTAATCCAACAAGCAGACAGGTTAAATACACCGCAAACCCAGGCCACACACACACACGCAGCAGGAGGGGGAAGAAGAAGAAAAAAAAAAGTGGCAACTAGGCGGCAAACATGTGCACTTTGTCGCGCGTCTATTGAGCGAACTGTGGGTAAAGGATTGGCTAAGGGTTACACCCAAATGCCAGACACCGCAACAGCAACGCAACGCAACAGCATCGCAACATTGGAACATTTGAACATCGCAACAAACAATAATAATGCAAACACAATAGTCGGAGAGAGCCGCAAACAAATTGCTTTTCTAGATGTCGTATACCATGCAGATTAGTTTCGTTTTGTTAGTTTTTATTTTTAGACATCATCTATGAACCAACGAAACTCCAACTGTCGATGTGTTCCCGCCGCCACCCACCACCATGCCCCCCACTTGAGCTCCTCTCTTCTTCAGTCTTTATTCCGGCTGGCTACCTTTCGGTTTGTCTGAAAAGTTTTGTGTATTCATTCAACACAAATGTGTGTTGAGCTTGTTCAACAAAATTGAAAATTAACTATAAATTTTACTTCCACACCTTTCTCTCTACTCTCTCTCTCTCTTTCTCTCTCTCTTGCTCTTTGGCTCTCTTCCTTGCTCACACCTCTTGTGTGTTGCGGAAATGGCAATACTTGAAAGGCCACTCAACGGGGACGGGTGGCGGAGGGTATGGCCACTCGATGTGAGTTAGGTAGGTGTCAACACAAAGCTTCTCTTTGTTGCGAAATTTAATGCCTTTTCCCCTTCTGCTAAGGTATTTCATTAAAAAAAAAAAGAACTGCCAAAAATTTGTATGGCACGAAATTTGTTTGACTGAGAAGCCCTGCAAAGGTGCTAAATACTAAATACCCAAAAAAAAAAAAAAAAAAAAAATGTGTGTAAAAAAGGGGCGTGCATTTTGGGCGGGGGTCAGCTAACCCTTGTGACAAGTTGTTCATAAGTAATACATGTTTTGTTCTTTTGAATAAGTGTTTTTTTCTTTCCTCTTATTTTTTTGGTGGCATTAAAAAAAGGGTCTTGCCTTTTTATTGTCGTCACCTTTCGCTTTTATTCCCTTACAGAAAAATGTATATTTTGCATTTACCATTAAATTTCCGAGTATTTAAAACAATTGAAGGCATCTTCTTTAGAGTTAAGCTGAAATTATATCATTACAAGGGCAGAAAATTAATTGTTTTATAGAGTTTTGAGACTTTAAAACATTGTTGCAAATAGCCTTGAAAGAAGACACTGATAATCTAGTCATTATTCAAGTTTGGAGAGTTTGTAGAGTTTTTCAAAAGGTTTAATAAACAGTTACTTGTTGATAATAAGTCTAATTTAAGTCGTCGTAGTTCATATAAAGCTGTATTATAATGGTTTGCAGACTTTGTAGAGATATTTAAATTGTTGATCAAGGGCTTTTGTGTGCTTTAAAATTATTTTTTAAGCCGTATTAAAGATTTAACTTATAGGTTTTAAATTTGTGTAGAATTTAAAATCTTTTGTGAAATGCTTGTAAAGACGGTAGACAACTTATATTACTTAATTTTTGCACTCTGTTAACGTTTCCTGTATTTTGTAGAGGTTTTAAATTTTTGGAGACTTTGTGTATTTGTTTAAATCTCTTAAAATTTGCTTTAAAAAAACTCTACAAGACTTCTTTTAAGCAAAATTTACAATGAGTTCACATTTAATGTAGGTTGTAGAGTTTTTAACTTTTTGGAGACTTTGTAAAGTTATTAAAAAACCTGTTTACACTATACATAAGACTAATTTAGCTATTTATTGATGCTTATATTTTTTTTGCCTTAAAGTGTAGAGTTTGGAGAGTTGTGTAGTCTTCATAGAGTCATTTAAAATGTAAAAAAATAACTTGTAAAATTGCTTGAATCAGTAAGCACTTAAATTTTAATGTTATATTTAGGAAACAAAACCTTATTAAACAAAATTATTTTTTACGACTTGAAAGAGCATCAAAAAGTCGTTCTGTCGCTACGTCTTTCAATGCTTTTCATTCCTGAAGGTGTGAATTTTAACTGTTTTATTCCTTTTTGGAGCATAAAATGAACAAGTCGACAAATAATTTTCATTTTTTTTTTTGTCCCTAAATAAATTTCAAACGAAAAATTCTACAAATCACCTAAACTCCAGCTCAAGCCGAAGTCGCCGGAAATCATTTAAGCTGCCAAATCAGCCAAACAGCTGGTCCAACAAAGGAAAAAACCCCAAACCCCAAAATCCGACAAAACCCCCGACTATAGAGAGAGAGAGAGAGAGAGAGACAGAGAGAGAGAGAAAGAGAAAGAGAGAATGTGTGAGATGGTGGAGAGGGACGAAATGAGAATGGCCAGATGCCAAGGCAAATGGCAGAGGCAGGGCCAGAGCCATAGCCAACGACTCTGGATGGAATGGTTGGAGACGATTAATATTCATTCAGTGTCGCGCGTATATCACTTTTTATTTGCACAGGCGCCGGGCCCCCAAAGTATGCAATGGAATTCGTAGCAGGTGAAACGTCCTCAGTGTGTGTATTCTGTGTGTGTGTGTGTGTGTGTGTGTGTGTGTGTGCTCGCCGTTGTATGTGATGAGAGCGTGTTGATGTGTATGAGAGAAACGCACAATTACATACAACAATTTAAGCTTTGTTTCATCTTTCGACCAGAACGAGCAATCGTGCAAAAAGCCAAGGGAAACTTCATGCAGCGAGAAAGAGAGAGAGAGAGAGATAGAGAAGCAACAAAAAAAAAAAGATAGTGTGCTTGCAAAAATTTGATGCCCAAACACCAGCAGCAAACAACAACAGCACTCCATAGGGATCCTCCTCTCTAGTCCTTCTCCTACTGTTTCTAGGGCTCTTCTCCTATTGCTAGGTGAAAATTGAGAAAAATTGCCAAACGACTTGGTAAGCGATATTCTGTTTTGACAAGGTTACCAGACGGCAGCAGCAGCAGCTTCAAGTCGATGGACATGAAGTTGGTAAAATGCCAGGTGCTATTCCTTTGCACTTATTGTTAGCTCTATTTCCTGGAAGTCACAAAGGCGCACAGCTAACACACACACACACACACACACACCCAGCGTGAGGGAGGGAAAACGTTTCATCAAATAATACCAAATTTCAGCTTCAGTTTTCTTGGCCCAAACTGCCAATTTTGCTTTCCACCCACCCAGTGAGCAAATGACGCGAAACAGTCACACGGCCATAGCAAAAGCAAAAGAAGCATACAAAAAAAAAAAAAAAAAATAAGGAAAGAAAGGAATCGTGCTGGCCATGCTAAACGTTTTTATCCCTTTTAGCCCCATATACACACACACATCCGGACTTTTCTTCGTCTTTAGTTTCAATGGCTTGGGGCATTTTTTCTTCTTTGCTTCTTTTCTTTTTCTCGTAAACGGAGAAGGATTGTTGGCTCGAGTCAGATAAATGCCGCATCATTGCTTATTTATAGGCATACTTTGTGTGTTGGAGCCCGATGCTCCACCTGGTTATATATATATATTTGATTTTTATTGATGGAACCATCTATATATGTAATTGGAAATAGTTAAACTTCAGAAAGAGAGAGCTAGAGAGTGAGGGTGGGGAAGTGTGAGGTGAAGTGAACTCAAATTAATTGAAAACGCATTCAAAATGATTGGCCTGTACGTGCCCATTATTAATTTGCGCATAAATTATGCAACATGTCTTAATGCCAAAAGTGATTTCATCTTGTCTTTTGCCTCTTTCTCCTTCTCAACGTTCACCATTTATTTCTCCTCTAGTTTTACCGCAAATTAATCAGTTTCAATAGATTTATATGTAAATGCCGGAAACATGTGCGAAAATTGTGATCATTTTTGTTCTTGAAAGACATCACGTAGATATTTCTATTTCGAGTTTATTAAGAACTTTCACTTGTTTTAATTCACTTTATTACTTACCTAAGTTTTGAAATAGTTAGAGAACTGTTTTTATATGTGATTTTAGAAATGAATTTGCATTTCATTTTATGGTCTACTTATACATTTTGTAAAGGCCGAAGGTTTCATAAAACTAAGTGAAATCTAGGTTTAGGATCAGTTGGAAAACCGTTTGCTAGTTATAGACGCAGGATCGATCAAAAAATTGTAGTTTTTAATGGTTTTCACATATTTTAAATGTTTCTTTTTAAGACGGTATTTATTTTGAGCAATTTTTCTATTTGTTTTGAAATTTTTTCAGACTTGTCTTAAAAATCTATTAAATCCTTGGTATTTGGACCATAAAAAAGGTAAACAAAGGTGGGCAAAAGTTAAATTTATACCTGGTGGATAGACATTTAACCCAACATCCTTCAATTTTAAAGCCCTTTTTTAGGTAAAAAGCAAAGAGCATTTACCAATCATCTAAGAGTACATTAATTTTCGTTATATATAATTTTTTGTTTTACTGATTTATGGCAATTAATTTGCAAAAGTTGTACGTTGCCGGACCAACCAGCCACCCGCAACCCACAAGCCATCCACACAATTCACAACTCTTAAGATTCAACATGAACATCTGCTACTGCATTCTTAATTAAGTACTAAGGAATTTACGATATTGCCGCATTTTGAAGTAGTTGCAAATAACTTTGAAAAATATGCTGCCTGTAACTTTTAACAACGAACACATTTTCGCCTTAAACTATTTCTAATTGAATTTGAGCATTTGTTGATAGGCCTCTTCAATTTGGTCATATTGAATATTTATTGCATTTGCCCATTGACCCCTTCCCCCCCCTGAGATGACTTAACATTAGGTTAACAGAGCTGCAGAGCGAACGCCTGCGCTGAGTCATGTAAACAAATGTTAAAAATGCCGGTAAGCAAACAGCATTGCCAACACAAGAGAAGAAATTGCACGAGAGCGAAAAGAGAGAGAGAGAGAGAGAGCGTAAGCGTGAGCAAACCGCCTACGAAGTGCAAAAAAAAAAACAAAAACGACAAGACCAGTTTTGCACGAAACACTTGCAACAACGACCACGACGAAGATGCAAACGAAGCTCCAATGTGGAGGTCTCGGTGTGGCAGAAAAAAAACCGTACTTTCAGTTTGTGCTACAAACGCGTTTTGAACGGTGCTTCTCTAGCGGAAAGTTCTCTCAGTCAGCACAGTTATTTTCGACTGTTTTTGTATTGTCGGTTGTCGTCAACAAGTCAAGTTTTTTGCTAATCTCAAAACTCGCAAGCAAACCAATTGAGTGAATGCCATAAAGAAAGAAAAAGTGCAGTGCCAAAAAAACAAAAAAAAAACAAAATCACCAAAAATTGACCAAACTAAATTCAATTACTTTTAAACATTTGAAATTAAAAAAAAAAAAAAAAAACCATAAATGGAAAAAGTGCTTAAGGTGAATATGAAAATATGCCCAACTGCCTGCTATATGTATATTTGGGGGGACCCTTTTTTTTTTAGTTCTGTCTGTCTGTCTCGCTCTTATCCGCGGGAGTATTTTTTTTTTTTTACCTGTGCCTGCATTTTTGCCATTTTACTGAAGCCGGTCCAGCTTGTTTGGAAGTCGTTTTGCATTTATTTTTTTTTCCCCGTCGACCAGTTTTGCTGCCACTGCAACTGGTTCGTTCATTTACCCCGCAGTTAGAGGGAGACACAGAGAGAGAGAGAGATGGTGGGGAAAAAAAAAATGTTTCAAGAGATTTACTAATCTGCTACAACAACCGAAATTGTTATAGCACTTAGCTAAAACTGAAAGAAAAAAAACTGTAAATGTAAGCAACAAACAAAGAATAATAACAACAACAAAAAAAGAGAGAGAGAGAATCTTATAAGCAAAACTGCAGCCAGCACCTGGTCTACCTCTGCAATGCAAGATAGACAACAAAAAAGAAAAACGGTAGAAAAAAGAGCGAAAAAAAAACGCGCTCTTGCATGGCATGGCATGTCGAGGCTGCTGCTGCTGCTTTTCGTTCTGTTCTGTTCTGTTCTCATGCCCTTGGCTCTTTCTGCTGCAGCAAAAAAAAGAAACCAAAAAAGAAAAAAAAACTTCAAAAGCATTCAATGTCTGTGTGCCAGAGCTCTTTTTGGTCATTATGAAAAGAAAATATGCAGAACCAGAGAACTAGCACTACCAAAAAAAAAAAAAACGAGGAAGAAACTTTTTCACTAGTTTCTCTGGCGGCAACGGCGGCGGCTTGATCAAAAGCGTTTTAAGAGCCTTTGAGGTTCAACTAGCCGAGGCAATTTGGTGGGCCTTTTTCGCATGTGAGACAGCTGCCAATCAATGGTAGGCGGCTTCCCCTACTTCTTGCTCCTCCTTAAGCCAGCAACATTGTCTCGTTTATGTTTATCGCTTCGACACTTTGTGGCTATTTTGCCTGAAACCTCTTTTTCTACCTCTAACCCCCACCACACCTTCTCTCTCTCTGTGTGTGTGTGTGTGCCTTTCATTAAAAAGTTTTCCAAGTTTTTTATGGGTATGTCAACCTTTTGGCTCAATAATAGGGCCGAAACTTATTTTCATAAATAACTTAACTCTTACGCCCAAAACGGAACAGAACAGAGCCAGTAAATTGCTCTACATTAACAATAATGATTGTGTGTATGTGTGTCCATGTCTCGGTGTGTGTGTGTACTTACATTCAATCACTTATTGGCCAAGACATTTGCTGGTTATTAAATAAAATTAAGCAATTTTCGTAAGGCCCATTACTGCATATTTGAAATGAGTTAATACAAAAAGTCAAAAGGCGATCAAAAGGAGCAGCGACATATGTGTGTGTGAGAGTGTGTGTGTGTGGTAGAACCACCGACGGCAAAGGTCAAAGTAACTTCTACTTTTATGTGGTTGCTGGCACATGAGACAAATTAATCAAAATAATGAGCCAAAGTTCAAGTTATTCTATTTCATATTTGTGGTGTAACTCATTTGTCTTTTCATTTCTTGAATAGTAGTTGTTTTGTGGAAATTTTGGAAATTCTTTGAAGGAAAATTCCATTTCATCTCAAGCCAAAGCTGCTTAGCTGACAAAAGATTTTGGTCAATAACTAAGAAAAAAAGGTTTTAGAAACAACAAAATAAATATCTTTTCATTTCTAAGATGTTGGTATTGGTTTTTTCTGTTGTGTGTCGGCTCGAGGTCAAGTATTTTTTTTTAGAAAATCTAAAACAAAAAAACATTCAGTTTCAATATGTTTGGGTCACGTTTCGTTCGGTTGCTGTGTTTAGAGCAAATATTTTAACACGTCGTCAACTGTTAAAATCTTTTTATTGTGTATTTTTGAAATTTCTCAACTGTTGAACTCTTTTATTGTTTTTTATTGCTTAATTTTAAAGTTTTTGAACAGTTTTCTTTATATTTCCGCAATTGTTAAACTCATAAACTCATAAACTCATTTAATGATATTTCCAAAAAAAAAATAGACAAACTGCTAAACATTTTTCAAAGAAAGTTTAAACATATTTGAACAATTTAATGAGTAAATAGAATAATTATTACTTAGAGCCATAGAGTTCATTTTGTATTTTGATTTGTTTTTTTACTGTCTATGGAAATATTCCAATTTTCAACTAAATCACAAAAAAAAAAAAAAATTAAGAAAATCTTTACGAGCTTCCTTAAATAGTCTCGAAATGGTGGGAAACTTGCTATAATTATATACAAAGTACAAAGTTTTATTTTTACGACTGGCATTGGCCAAGAAGGAGAAAAAAAAAATTGGTTGCTTGTTGATTGGCCACTGTTGCACCATGGGAATAAAAATGTGTAGCACTAAAGTAAGTGGCAGGAAATGAGGAGAACTAGATGCAAATTTATTTGCCATACACGATTTATAGCTTCATTAGCCAATGCATTAATATCAATCTTGTTTTTTTTTGTGTGTGAAAGTCTTCTTCTTCGAAACGAAGTGATTTGCGCTATTTGTGATTTGCTTTTTAGCCAGCAAAGCAAAGAGAAATGTTGGCTAAAACCAACTTTAGCTTGAGAGTTCTTAAAATCGAAAGTAACTTACCATTTTCACCTTTACCTTTGGCCCTTTAACTTTAGTCAATTAAACCGCTTTTTTATTTCTTCGTTTCCTTAATTAATTCCTCTATGCAATTAAACAAATATTGTTTAACCTTTTGCGTTTTATATGCTTTTTGTTTTTTTGTTTTTGGTATTTTATTTGGCTCTTATTGATTGTTAAGCAAATTAATGTTTTCATTGCGTTTTTTCCTGAGAGCCTCGAAACGGAAGTGGCCGACTCCTTGAACCGTTTCCCAGTAAATCAAATGAACACCAACTAGGCCGATAGAAACTCAAGGAAGCGCTCTCTCTTTCTCACGAGCCCAAATTACGCCTAATGGTTTTTTAATTGTGTAACAATAATTGCTGTCGCCATTGCATGGGGTGGACCCAAAACGAAACCAACAAATGGAAGCACAAGAAAAGGAAGGGGAATGAAACCTGCTGGTTGAAGCATTTTTAGATGCCTGCAAATTGCCTTTTGAGTGAATGTTAAAAGAATACAAAAAACCAAACCAAAACCCAAAAAACCTCTCACTAGATTTCTGTGTGTGTGTGTGTATGTGCGTGTCTATAATTAAGCCCCTTTCCCTGCCCTCCAAAAAAAAAAAAGTGCTGGCCTATGGGCAAATCCTTGACTTTGCTGACTTTTCTTTGCCCTTTTCCCTCTCTCTTTCTCTATCTCACTCTTTGTTATTTTGTTACTAGTTGATTATGAGTTCGTTTATTTTTTTTTTAAGCTTGTTGCTTTTTTTCATAGCATACTTTTGTGCTCCTGCTGTGGTCTATAATGTGCGCCATTTTGGTTTTATGTTACTTATGTGAGTGTGTATGAGCGGTGTGCATGTGTATTAGTGTGTGTGTGTGTGCGTGTGTGTGGTATGTGTGGCCCAAAGGTCATTATAGTCACTGGCAACAACTTCCCGTTGGCTGCTGCAAAACCTTTGCTGGCTTTTTGGTCCCTGGACCTAACCTCTAAAGTGGCAATTTGTCTAGTTTTGTAAGCGCCTCTCTTTTAACGATAATGATGATTGCGCATTGTTGCGTTTTTATTTCAATGCACACATACACACACACACAGAGACACACTCTCACACAAACACATGCAATTTTTATTCGCCAACACAAACACATGCAATGCCCCATTCTTTTTGTTCCGATTTTCACATTCACACGTTTGAAAAGTCAGTTATTTTAGCTGCTCTCTGCTTAGTAGGGTACTTCAGTTATGATATTTCCTGATAGCCAACTAAAACTGCAAAGAAGTTATATCAACTTTCTTAAACAACAAAAGCTGCTGACTTTATTTAGTTTATACATTTTAAAGCTCTATTTACAAAGTCCAGCAAATTGACTGGGAAATAGTCTTTTTAGTGGTGAACTACAACGGAGAGCCCTAATAGCAATAGAAATTAGCATTGAGAAGCAAAGCCTAGTTTCTTGATTTACTAATATTTTTCATCTAAGCTTCATGTGACAATCTGCATCATTTAGCTATGATTCTCAACTAGTTCTAGCATTGGGGGTTTGATTTAGCCACTGTGATTGTAAAGTCTCTTGCAATGAGGGCTAATAATATGGTTTTATTTACCTACATCATCTACGTCTTCCTCGAAAAGCAGGTTTTGAGTAAGAAAGGATAAAACATAAAAGAAATTTTCTACTTTAGGAGGAAAAAAAATTATAAAAATAAGACAGTTAACTTCTTAATGTCTAAAAATTTCATAATTATGGCTAATCAAGAAGCTTGCCATGGTCTTTCAATATTTTCGAAATTCCAACAAATAATCAAGTTGTAATACGTTTGTCAGGTCGTCTTTATATTTAGTAACATTTTTTATTAAAAAATAATTAAATTTTACCAATGAAGTCATAATATATTTCATTTTCTATTAGTTGGCCATTCTGTTAGTTTTGAATGGCTTCTCAAATAGTAAAATAAATCAAAATTCTAACTTTATTATGCATTAATAGATTAAGGGCTTAGATTTGTTTCACACAATTTCCACAACGAAATACATTTAAGCGGAATTAAAATTTATTTCAGTTACATTTTGTGCTTTTGACACGTTTTATGATGATAATTTAAACAATTTAAATTAGATTTGATATAAATCACACACACACACACACAAACACACACAGAGAGAGAGAAATGGACAGAAACTAGTTGAAAAACTTTTGTGCTAATAAATACATAAATTAAATGTATATCAAAACGAATTTCAGACAAATTTCCACAAATAAATGCATATCAAGTGGTAAAATTGACTCGTAAAAACGTTAGACATATAAATTTTCTTCATTTTTGATCTACCCCAATGTCTGTTCTTTTGCGAGAAGTGAAGAGGCGTGTGGGGGGAAAGGGAGGTCTTCTCTTTTGACAGTTTGACTCTGGCAACAATATTCGACCTCAAACTGAAGTGAAGTTTATGTTATTTGTTTTCTCTCGCCGTGTCATGGCTATTTGTTAATTTTTCCGTTCTGCTTTTTCCTTTTTTTTTTTTTTTTTTCGTTTTGGTTTGTTTTTGCCTGCTTTATGGCCCATGTTGTTGAGTGTATAAACCTATTCCCAGTGAGGTCCTGTCTAGACTTTTTTTGCTACCTCAGTCCAAGAGAAGAGTAGAGTAGAGAGTTGGCTAATACTATTTTGTGTGTTGTTTGTTTGTTTATTTTGCCTTTTTTTTCCCCTGTCGGTCTAACTATTTTGGATTTTGTTTTGACGGCAAAAATTTTATTATTGGCCAATTGAATGAATGTCGTCTGCCAGCTAGAGCCAGATGAAGATGAATTCGAATATTTTTTGCTATGAATGCAGAATATTTATTTTGATAAAATATGCAGAAATGACAAAAGCGAGAGGGAAAATCAATAAACATTTTGCGGTTTATTTAACGCCAAACATGGTTCATGCATGCTGCTAGCTGACATATCCTTTCTGTCTCTATCTCTCTCTCTCCCTCTATATATGGACATGTCCTATCTCTATATCTATCGTGTTTCCGCATCTAACCAAAACTATCGATTTATCTTTCGTTTTACTTTTCTTTTTTTTTTTCGCCGAGCATCAGCTGATTACTTTATCGCAAAAGCGTAAAATGAGCAGGACATGGGACACACATGTCCCGGCCAAAGGACTCGCTCTCTCTCTCGGTGTGTGTGTGTGTGTGTGTGTGTATTGGCTTTTCGTCCTGCTCCATTCTTTTACCCTTATACATTCACGTGGCTGCATTGAATGACTTTATCGACTGCTAAATGTCGCTTGGCCATTTGATGTAGACACGTTTAACCCGCTTTCACGCAAACACACACACGCACACACACACAGCAAGTATGTGTATGTTTGTATAGAAACTTGACTGGCTCTGATTCTGACTCCAATGATATTTTCTCCCCTCCCTTTCCGCCTGTCTCTAAATGTTTATTGCTTCATTCTGTTGTGCAATTTAATCGATGTGTATGTCTGGGCTCTGGTCTCTCTGGGCTCTCTGGATCTCGTCTGCCTGACTGCCTGACTGCCTGCCTGCCAGTCAGCCTTTCAGCCAGCCAACCAGCCTGCCTTCCTGGCTATGCGTTTTTGATTTTAAAGCCCAGGCTAATGTAAATCGTTGTAATGTGGCCATTTAGAGTTTAATGAGCGACAAAAACACACACACACACACACAAATTGCCAGAGACAGAGACAGAGACTGATAGAAGACCGTTGCCATAGGCATTCAAAAAGCAACCAACTTTAAGCCAACATTTGCCAAAAATCTTTAACATTTTTATAATGGATGAGACATAAAGGCAAACAACTATTCTGGATTTAATTAAAATCGTTTCTAACTTATTGTTGCCATTAGAAAGAAAATTGTTTGGCATTGTAAGCAGAGTTTTAGAGCTATCACTGTGGGTGCTAATAATCTAACAACAATTTTCGATGAATCATTGCAAATATATTAAGAGCTCGTAAAGGTTTAAATCCCATTTGAATGTTGGCTTATAACAGGGATAAACTCTGATGAAAGTACCCATTAACATGGTTAGTATATGAGAATAGACTAAGAAGAAACTTAAAATTGAAAAACAAGTAAGCCAAATGTGAGTTATATTTAGTTATTTACACTGCCAGCCACTTGAATAAGTACACCCGAAATTTGTTTTTATTCGTTCTGGCATGTTAAGACTCTTTATACTCTTGACTTGGTTTTAATTTCTAATCAAAGTTTAATGATTTCCCATGAGACTACATACATACATAAAGTTGCCAATTTTTAAATTTGTTTAATTAGGAAAAAAATAATGGTCACTTGAATAAGAACACGTGGAGATACTGTTTAATTATAAGAAAATGCGATAAACAAAATTAAGTTTTCATTTTTTTAGAGTAAGCTTTCAATATTTATAACGATTTAATAGTGGGTGGACCCGCCTTTATTTACTATTACCTCGTACATTCGATTAGACAAAGAGTCTGTATATCGATCACATGCTAAGGCTATAAGATATAGCTATAAGACCTTGAAATATACCACAGATAAATGAACATAAATTAAAGAGTTAATACAGCTGAAGCTATCTCTTCTCCATAAGCCTCATTTGTATTTTCTTACAGCCCTTTAGAACGCGTCGCGGATTCTACAGCGACATGTCGATGGTCGCCCGAACGAACAATAATATTTGTCCCGTGCCCAAGGCTATTGGGCGACAATTGTCCCTCTGGTCGCCGGGACTGCAGGGACAACGTGGTTAGGATTTTCAGCTGCCGATCGGATTTCGATGATGACATTAGCTCGTTGAGACGCCGTCGGCTCCGACAATGTGGCAATAATTTCGTCAGCGATAATTTGGTACTGAAGAGAGTACACGGAAGTACATACATACATAGATAGGAACAACAAAAGAACAAAAAACCCACAGAGTCCAAAGTATCTACAAGAACGTGATCATTGATTATCAAATTTTACATATTTACATAAAGATAAATGCAGCTAATTGGGTGACTGTACTATTTACACCTATATCTCGCTTTACACGAATTCGTTCTAACATGGTTTTCAAAATCAAAGAAAAAACATTTTTTTTTATTTACTTTAATTTACATATTTTTACATTGTTTTAAATCTGGCAGTACTACATGCTGTTTTATCATAATAGATCTGGCAATAGTACATGCTATTCCATCGTAATATTTCTATTAAAACAGATAGAAAAAGAGAATTGCCATTAAATTCAAAAGCAAAAAAAGTTTTACTATGGAAAAAAAAAATTACCAAAACATCGATGAAGAGAAAAATTATTTTTCTAGAAACTTAAATTGAAATTTTGGACCGCTTAAGAAAAAAAGAAAGATAAATGGATATTGCTAAATGAAGATATGTTTTAAGTTCAATAAATGTCTTAAATATCGTATTTGTACTCTTTTTCACTTTTGTCAGGAACGTATCTACCGTGTTAAGCGAGGGACAGGTGTACATATATATTTATGTATATTCCAAAAACTGATGAATACCATAAAATTCAAAGTGGAACATAGAGATTCACTCCCTCTCTCTTTCTCTTTCTCTTTCTCTTTCTGAGTCTCTTTGTGATGAGATGATGAACTAAGTTTAGAAATATTTGAATTCTTTTTATTTAATCAAACTTAGACGCTCTAAACATTCAATGAAAAGGTTTAAGTGTAGTAGAGTACTGCTTAATTTCCTCTACTTGCTTTTGGCTTTTATTACTTTTTGTTAGTCCTTTTTTATGAGCTTACCAAGTTCCAAATCATATTACTATGGAAATATTAGAAGATTATTATTGGCTAAGTTCTATTTAAGATGCAATTTCTGACTCTTTTATACAATAAACCCTACTCATTTAAAAGAATTTCGCTGCCATCAATTTGCCTGCTCATTGAAATGAATATTGTCGCATACAATTCCCCTTTAACCCTTTATACCAAAAGCAATCTGTGTCCTTTAGTTGATTGCATTAACCTATTTTAAGTTCATGGTTAATGTGTATTAATGTGCCGCTCTTCATTATGTTCATTCGACAGCTGTTGCGGTTTTTGGGTTTAAGCAATTATCTTTTCATACAAAGGCAATAGCAAATCTCTGGGGTCAATCAGTGTCCTGGATGGACTTGAACTTCTATCTCTCTCCCTCTCTCTCTCTTTGGATAACGCGTGTGTCTACTTATTTTGCGCTAGAATGCGCTTTAACAAAAGTAAAATTTAAGTACCTCAAGCCGTTTATATGTTCAAGGCAAGGCAGGGCAGGGCAAGGCGCGTTTAACCGGAACACAAAATTCATCTCTCTCTCTGTCTGTCTGTCTGTCTGTCTGTCCGAGGTTGGGAACCCCTTTTTTTTGCTCCATTATTTGTACGCCCTTGGATTATGTATTTTGTTTATCTTTCCACAGCTACGTAATGAAATGCAAAATCGCTTAAGTTCTTTGGAGGGCGGGTGGGGAGTGAAGGCAGGGCGATGGTAAACCCAAAAAGAAGCTGAACAATTTTCGCCCCTTTTTTGCCGACTTTCGGGACACCCCCCTACCACCCCCACCCCTGTAGACGACAGCGTGTTAGTGCAAACTAAATGAATTTCTCCACGGGTTTTTGTGGGTTTTTGTTTTGCTATGTCTGGCGAACACACAACCAACGAGTTCTCTGTGTGTGTGTGTGTGGGTGTGGATGGGTGTGTGTGCGTGTGTGTGTGTTAAGGGCGTTTCATCTTCATACTCATTATCATGGTGATGTGGTAAAATGTTAGATGCAAAAAAAAAACTTTCAAAATTTCAACCCGCTCGTTTCCTCTTTCTCTCTCTCTCGTTCTCTGCCATTGTCTCTGTTTATAATTGAAAGCTTAGACTCATTGAAATTGTTCTCGTACACACTCATGTGTAGTTATGTGTATGAGTGTGTGTGTGTGTGCGTGTGTGTATGTGGGCGTAGATTTTCAATGACTTCCTTCATAAGTGTTTAATTTCCTGTGTATTAACATGCCTAACAAACACACAACACACAGAAAAACAAACAAAATGAGTAAGAGAGAGAGAGAGAAAGCACCTTTCTTCCAAAGGGGGTTGCAGAGGGCAAAAACGCAAAAACACTGCAAAATAAAAGGTAGAAAACACGCCGCGTCGGGGTCACCCTTCAGGCAGCATAACGATTTGTGCCAACAAATTTATTTAAAAAGGATTATCAGACAGCTAAGCACCCATGCTGGCACACTTCAAAGGCAAAGAAAAAAAAAAACTGGCAACTGGCAAACGACCCCCCGCCCCCACCCATCAATCCCCTCTCTCTTAACATTTTTTAACCCCCGTGGAACATGAAAATAAACATTGAATGGCATATGCAAATTTCAATGTCAAATTCATGCCACACATTCAATACGACGAGTATAGAATTTGACATTCAATTTTATTTTGACACAGACACAAAGACACACACACACACACACACACAAGGCTAAGTGGCTTTTTGATACCCTAAACCGAAAATAAAAAACACCTAAGTAAGAAAGCTTATCTTTATGTCTAATATTTCTGTAAAGTTCTTTGAACTTTTGGTTCAGGTATTTAAATTTTTATTTAATTTAGTAATCAATTCAGATAAAGCAAGTTTAGATGTGTAATTTGTTAATCTGTTTTACTATAGAAGGTAAACGCGTTAAGTGTTCTTTGAGGGTTTATTTAATAGTTGTTCCAGAGTGAAGAATGAAAGCTATTCCACTATGTAGTTATATAGATGATCCAGATTAGAGGTGAAAAATTATCGATAGTCCAAACAGTCGATAGTCCCAATAACATTTAAAAAGTTGGTAACTTGATGCATCTGTAGTTACGTATATTGACGACAAGTGTTCCGATCCAATTACTATATGGCTTGTATATGTAAAAGTATTAAGAAATGGAACCAATATTGGAATTCCTAACAAGTTAAGTGTCTCCTATTCGCCAGGCAGGCATCCTAAAAGTCCCAACTAGCTGGTAGAAGTAACTCAGGGACGCCATCCTAAGACTTATGCTAACCAAACGGAACCTTTTAGGAGCCCAATTCTCTAAGACAGCCATCAGAAGTGACATGACATGTTCCTTTACAAAAGTGTAAAATATTTTCTAAACTTTTCTTTATGATCTTTCACATATTAAAGTAATAAAAAAAAACGTTGCCTTATTTACTTCAAGTTATTTCAAATACTTAAAAGAGGTGAAAACCAAGCATTACTTACTTTAAGAACTGCTTTAAATTTACTTGCCAACCAATACCAAAATTTCACCCCATATATGAAGCTGTTTTTTTTAACCACTTTCAAAATGTTTGACTCAAATTTCCTTAGAATGTATGTAATGGTTATTTTAAAGAAGAGTATCAACATTTATGCTGGGAATTTACCTATTGAAAAGTATTGTTTTTCTTCCTTTGCTCCTCCCCCCACTCTCTTTATCCTACCTCCCTTCTTTTGACTGAATTTCAACGCTGCTCTTATTAAATATTTCAATAGAGGTAACTTGACTCGGTCTTCGGTCTTTGGTCGTGCCGCTTTGCTGCCAATACGCCGACCTTTTCTAAATGAAGTTCATGACATTTTTGAAAATAAAACAATTTAGATCAACAACAACCAAAAAAAGAAGTGAAATATATATATTTACTCCATTTTCATTGTGTCTATTTTCAGGCGTGAGAAATTCAATTTGCCAGGCCTGTCCATCACTTAGTGGGTGAGGAAGGGTGAGGACGGGGGGAAATGACAGAAGGTTTGGCATTTCGTTGTTGTTATTGAATACTTTAAAAGGTTTCTACACGAACCCATTCTAACACCATTCTCACCCCTCATCTACTCACCCCTCCCCTCTTTTACTCACATTTGCCTAGGCAACTGAGTGCAAGTTCCTTTTGCTAAAATGGCAAAATGTATTTACACTAATTGCTTTAATTTTCTTTATTTTTCTTCAAGTTTTCCTTAATGCTCAATGAATGTGTTTGAAGGCTTTTACGATTTACGTTTGGATTTTTGATTTTCAATGGGATCTGAGTTCTGGATTCTGGGTTCTTGGTTCTGGGTTCATGGTGCATGTGCGGAAGTTCACACACGCCTGAACACTCGCCTCCATGCGTCCTGTCAAACGCACTCGCTCTCTCTCTCTCTCTCTCTCTATTTCGGTCTCTAAGTAAGATGTTGAAGCAGCAGATCCTTAACATCCTCTTGCACTAGTAAAATTTCAAATTTCCGGCCCATGACTTCGTCGGCATCGTTGGGTAAAAAGGGGAAATTGTCTACGCATGTTTTTGCTAGAATCACTTTAAATGCATGTGTGTGTGTGTGTGTGTGTGTGTGTGTGTTTTTGTGGGGAAAACTATTTAGTGTTAAAACATTATTAATGCATGATTTCCAAATGTGTTCAAACACAGATTTTCAATTTGTTGAACATTTTAAGTAGAGTTAAGAAAATACTTTTTCATTTAACTTTTACTCCTGTCTCTAAATAGAAATCGACAATCTGTTTTGTCGTCCTTGCATTAGCTGCAATTTTCACCAAAACAAGATAAGGTCGTGTCCTTTGAGAATGTCCAGCCGCCGCCCATACGTCTGCCCAACCATATGCCCTTCCGTTTCCGCTTTGAGGGTGGCTTTCTGCCTGCCTCCCTTTACCACCCATCCATCCAGAGCAGGGCAGAGCGTCGTGCCATATCTCGCATGTATTGTGATCTGGTCTCACTCCCCCTGTTTTCCCCCGCTTTGTGTCTGTCACTGATGTGATAATCCGCAGGAATTAATAAATAAACCATTAACAAATAAACTAGAGGCCGAAATTTCCTCTCTCCTGCCCGCCCCTGTATGCACTTCGCTTGGTTAGTCGTGTGCCGCCGCCATTGCCTCGTGGTCCTGTGCCTGTGCGTGCCATTTCTGATCTTTTATCCTTATCAGAGTCCATCCAGGGGCTTGACGTTGACTTTTCTGCAAACATCAGCAAAACATACAAATTCTCGGCAGGCAGTCAGGCAGCACGCAATATTCCATCCAATTGCCAATACCCATCGTTAAAGGGGTCTCTATTAAGGTCAACCAACTTCGTGTAACAAAGCCAGGAAAATTGCTCAATAAACCAATATGAAATGATTCAATTTTTTTTCTATTGAGTATCGATTCAATTAGTTGATAAATTTTTCATATTACACTTAAGCTCTTTACAATGAAAACGATTTCTGCTAATAATTTATGGCGTCTTGTTACTTGTGCTGGGTAATTCAACAAAAATGAATGCCATATCGTTGAAAAGTACGCAAAACTATAGGAATATTTTTAAGAGTTTCTATTCTTAATGTTGAAAATGTTCTAAAAGTTTCTATTTATATTAAAATTCAAAGAAAGTCAGTAAGTTCTTCTTTTTGGCTCGATCCGTCGAACCAAAAAGTCAATAAGTTAATCCGAACAAGAAGAATCAATAGAATCAATTAAAAAACAGTCGCACTTTCCTTTAATAAATTCCTACGTCATTCTTATTTATTATATATGTAGAAAGTTTGTTATACATCATTTTTAATATTTAAGACTTGCAACAAGAATAGAAAACTTAAATTAATACATTATATAAACAGAGAGCTTTATTATATAGAAGTTCACTTAAGGCATGATTGACTCCTTTGTTCTCCTTACTCTTCCAAAAAAGTTAATCAATTTTTTAGCTAAGTTTAGAAAAAATTATTGTTTTTCTATACAAAAAAAAAGAAAAAGAAATGAAATCAAGTCAAATAGTCATAGAGATGATTCAATACTTTTTTTGTTTTGCTTTGATCTTCGCTTTGAGGGTTGATTAAGAACTAAAACTCGCCTCTCATAACAGTCATAGTTAGAAACTTCTTCAAAGAGAAAGCTCTCGAGAGAGCGCATCTTTCTATTTACGCTTGAAAGGCAGAGAGAGATGGTATCATTGAAATCACACAGTGAGAAATTATAACGGTGCTTTGAATACAGTAATTATGATCTTATATATACTTATGTACATATGTACTTCTACCTTTTGCACACTGGGCCTACTATAGCCAGTCTCTTGAAAGTTTTATTTTTTAATTTTAAAAAAGTTTGATAATTGAATTGAATTGATCATTGAAGCATTTACTGCATAACTTTCTATAAAAGAAAACGTATTCATTGCCCATTGTCGATTTTTTTTTTTTCTGTTGAAAATCAAATTACTTTAGTTGCCATTTGTGACGTATGTTTCCACTGTGAATCCCCTTCATATGTTCGCACACATTTTTGCTTCACATCGCACATCATTAAAACTCAACCTCATAATATAAAGCTAGTAATTTCCTTTAACTATTATAGTAACCGTCTAGATAACATATGTAGTTTGCCTTATGGCTCTGCTAATTAACACTGTTGTGGCTCTGTTAAGGCTCCCCCCACCCCCAACGAACCCCCTTACCCACCCGAGTCGTGGTATGGAAATTTTGTACTTGATTTTCCGTGTTTTGCTGTCATGTTCTGTTGTTTTTTTTTCTTATTTATCATCACATGGCCAAAGTTCAAATATCTGAGCAATAAATTTTCTAGGCACTTGCACTTCAAGCTGTCCACATAGAAACTCCTACAAGTCGGTAAGGTGGGTAGGGGGGCGTGGTCAAATGACATTTGTGCGTGTGACAATTGAGAATTTGTTGTTTTTGGTATCGTGTCAATTAAATTGTACCCCTCGAATGAATTATTAAATGATATAGTTCACATTTTTTTTTTTTTTTTTGGTAATTAAAGGATTCTCTTAGACTGTCTCACTGTCTGTCTGACTGTCTCTTTCACTTGCTGTTTGTCTATATGGAAAATTGTCATGTGTATAATTTTAAAAGGAAGAAGAATCATTTTTGGCCTTCCCTCCTCCTTCCTCCTCTCTGGCATGGACATTAATGACAGTGACGAGCGAGGAAAGACGGGGCGAGTTGGGAGGCGAGGTGGTGGCGAGCGGCTGGCTTTGCATTGAATACAAACAAACAAAATAGACAAACAGACAAACAGAAACAATTGCACGTACTCTCTCGAATCGGAGCTGAGAGCGTAAGGAACAGAAACAACAACAATCAAATGCCATGGCAGAGCAGAGTATGCGTGTGGCACACGGGAATGACGACGACACGGACAACGACAGGACAGGACCAGAACCATAACCAGGAGTCAGCAGGATAAGGATAAGGATGAGAAGGAGCCAACCAATACCAACGCCAGACAAATGTCAACACACACAAATGGCAACTGATTGCAATGCCAGGCAAATCGGAGTTTTGCCTCCATGTGTTTGTCTAGCCTCACTACACCTTCTCCACCTATTGCCACACACCCCTTCCCCTTTTTACCGCCACCGTTTTGCGCCTGCCTTTCATCATCACGCTGTCTGGTTTCTTTTTGCCATTAAAATCAAATTGCCAGAATGAGAATTTTCTCCTGGTTTTCTTTTTTTTTTCTTTTTTTGGCAACATTTTTTTTATGATTAATAAAAGTAGAAAAAAAAAAATAAAGAAAAACGTTCGACGGCTGCTGCAACTGGCGACCTTCAACCAGCTATAGAGAGAAGGGTGGTTGATACACCAATGCCCCTTCCCCTGCTGTTCCTCCCCCTTCGCCTGATCTCTCCATAGCCAGTACTTTCGCTTAATTTCTATTAGCATTGGCTGCGGCACGCGGCTAAGGTTGCTGAGGTTACCACCAGCAGTCGATGGATAGAGAGACCGGTCGGACGGTTGGGTGGTTGGGTGGTTGATGAAACTTTGGTGGGAGGTGGTTGTGGGGGGAAGGGGCAATGCCGCCAGTGCCGGGTGGCAAATGCAACTGTCTGGCAAACTGTCTGCCTAGCTGGCCTGTCTGTCTGTCTGTTTGTATGTCGCACTGACTGGATAGCCGTGCTCTCCGGCTGGCACTCCGGCTGGGCTTTCTCTCTCTGGCTGGTTTTACTGTTTGTATTTCTCATGGCACTCGATGTCAGTCGTCAAAATCGTTTCGTTTTGTCGTTTCCCTGGTGGCCAGCCATCCCAACAGTTGCTTCATTACTTTCGTTCCTATTTTTTTTTTTTTTTTTTTGTTTATATCCCTGTTTATCCTTACCCAAAAAAGAAGTATGACAATTTTCTCACCATGTTTGCAATGCATGGAAGAACCAATGCAATTATCGAAGCCTGTTAAGTAAATATATTTGTTTGTATTTGTATTTGTTGTGGGTTTTAACACAAAAATTGGTTCATAAATGTCTGTATGAAATATTCCCTTAGATCAAAGTGATAAAACGTTAGGAGTTCTTGGTTAGAAACTAGGTTTAGTTTTTATAAGGAAAAGTAATTTGTTTTGTGTAACTAAAGTCGGGTTAAAAGTAAAATTGGTATAGGAATCAATTTGATTCGATAATATTTGCCTATACAAATTTGACTGAAATAGGTTTTAGGTCTTCTGAAATATATTTTTTACAATTTGTTGACATTTCTTATGAGTTTTCTGAATTTTATTCTTAATTAAGACTTTAACCGTTTATAAAAACATTTAGAAATCGGTTGGTTTTTTGTCGCAGTTTATAACATAGAAAAAATGTAATTGTTTAAAAGCTTTCTAAGCATTTTAAGAGAGATTTTTATATTTTTTAGTATTCCATTCCATACTGGAAACAGAACTGTTTCCTCACCTATTATATGTATATAACATTCAGTTATTGGGAATATACTAATAATTTTTTATATTTTTGTCGAAATTAATAATCGTTCAAAATTGACTTTGCAATAAAATGTTTCTAGGTAAAGATCGAATAAAAATTGTATGTTTTTAGTTTCCAAATATTTTGGTTATTTTAAAATGTAAAGATTCTTAGAAGAGTGATAAGAAAGAAGTATTTTGTGATTTCATGATGACTATTCGGTCTACTAATACTATGAAAAGAAAAAAGTGTTAATTGTCTATTTTTGAAACACGTTCAATCACACATTTTCACGTGTCTTTAAGAAAAATACTTCAGAAACCCAAAGAAATATCCTTTAAAGAATTTCCAGTTAATATTTCTACCACTTCTAGTTTCAATTAGGACAATGGCAACCTGCTCCCATTTTTGGTTGTTGGCTTCATCCTTTAGCTTCACTTAACACCCATTAAAGGGCATCTATGATTCGTATTAAAATCAAGGGTCAACTCTCCAGCCAGCATGTTTTGTGTTGTATTTTTCTTTCTCTCCTAACGTTTCCTTTTTTTGTTTTTTTTTGTTTTTTCGCTGTTTTTTGATGGGCTTGTTTGTTTTAGCAGGTTTTTGTGTAGCTTGTTGGCAAGGATTAGCTGAGGCCTCAAGCCTTAACCTGTTATCGCTGCAGTCGCATCTACATTGCAGTAGCGCGGTGGCCGCAGGGGGCAGCGGGGAAGAGCACCCACATTAAATGCATCGAATTACATTTTCTATTAACCCAAGCGGGGGGGGGCGGAAGCGGCAGCGGGTGGTCTCTTTGGCTTTGGCTTTTTTTTTTTTTTTTTTGTGGAGTTTGTTGGGTTGGTGAAAGGATGCGGGGAGGGGAAATGTTTTGCTTGTTTGTTGCTTGTTTGTTTTACAATTCATTTTTTAACGCTTTTCGTGCTGTGATTTTCTTGTTCTTGTTTCTTGTGCTTGTGTCCTTGTTCGTATCCTGTCCTGTCCTGGTCCTAGTCTTGGTCGTGGTCCTGCCCCAAAGGCTGTCACTGACATTGTGTCTTGGTTTTTTTTTGTTATACTTTTTGCCTTGAACCTGGCTACTAAGTCCTGATTGCATAAGTTGTTGTTGTTGTTGCTGTTGCGTTTTAGCCGCTTTTCGCCGACTTTCTGCTGCAAGTTAAAGTTATGAAAAGTTTTCTTGGCCGCTTTTCTTTCTTTCTCTCTTTAAGCGCACATTAATCAAAGTTTTTTGAAAGCATTTTATAAGGCAATTGTTAAGCTTGTTTGACAGAAAGAGATAGCGGCACAGAGTGAGAGAGAGGTAGAGAGGTAGGAGAGACAGGTAAAGGAAAACCTACAGAAATTTTACTTTGGCAAAAGCATAATAAAAATTCCCCTAAAAACTTTTTGTCGACTTTTTGTGGTCAGGGACTTGTCGTCGTCCGTTGGTTCTTTCGTTTCGTTTCTCTTGGGCAACTGCTGGCTAGTTTCTGCCAAGTCAAAGCCAAGTCTGTGAGAAAATGTCTGAAGGTTAACACACACACACACACACACCAACACACACCAGCGCACACACTTACTCAAAGCTGTGGCTACTGTCTAATTGTCTTTGTGTCTGCGGCCCCTGCGGCCTGACTGACTGTCTGGAGTGACTTATGTCTAGCCTTAAAAACCCATAGGATCAGTAGAAGGAGCTGGAGTTGAAGAGAACTTTGTTGCATTGGAAATTGAAACACGCGACGCAGAGAAAAAATACAAAAAATATATATATATATATGCGCTTCCCCATATATACTCATACAAGAAGCCTTGGTAACACAGCAAGAGGAACGAAGAAGCATTACAGGCATATGCATAAATAATCAGTCACGGAAAATGCTATGACCAGACTGGCTCTGGCTCTGACTCTGACTCTGACTCTCGGCTGCTGCTAGGCTCAACATTAAATGATAAACGGGAGCGAATCTACAAGGGGAGCAGGAGTCAAATGGGACTCTTAGCTGCAGTAAAATTGAGAATACAAAAAGAACAAAGGACATGCGTTTTAATTAAACTATAATTTGCTCTAAGGTGGTTCCATAAAGTATCTAAAGAAACAAATTTGCTCTGCAAAAACTATTCTGAAAGTAGATCTATCCCTTCCTAACTAAAGCTTAGGCTATTTCTAAGGGAGTATTCAAACACTATAAAAAAATCCCTCCTGTTGGCTTTGGAAGAAGTATAAACAAGCGTTCTCTAAAAATTTCTATCTTGATCATCTGACAGAATAGATTTAGCTGACCAAGTAGAAGAGGTTCTCAATCAAGTTGCTTTTTGCAACCTAAAAGTAAACTTCGGAGCTGTTAGCTTTCTTATTTTCGCTATATTTAGTTGTAATTCCCAACTAGTTTTGGCATTGAAGTGGTGGTATGGCGTTTATTCTTGCTTGTAAATAATTCAGAGGCGTATTTATGTTTAGAAAAGCCTATTAGCTTTACCAAAAGAGTTTTAGAGACGTCTTTAATTTTCTTTTGCTTCAATTAGATTCAATTGTCTTTGAGGCTTTATTTTAGTTGCTGGCTCTGAAGCTGCATTTTTTTGTCGACTATAACACCATCTAAAGCTCTTCAAATAGAGACAAGTCTAACTTGTCTTAACTAAGAAATTTTATTGGCCTTAAAATTCATGATGATTTTTTAATTGCATACATTCAATATTCATTTATGGAGGTGAAGTAGTCATCATATTTATAATAGCCTTTAGAGGAATTATTGAATCTCTAAAGTTCTTTAAGTATTAGCGTATAAAAAAATTAACAGAAGTAAATTTTATAGTTGTTAGATTTGTTTACGAGCCTCTTTAAGTCCGCTACTAAAATGTTAAAATTGGATGCATTTAATTGGGTACGAGTTAACAGGAAATATAGATAAGAAATATATTGGCTTGAGATAGACTCCACATATACTTAGTAATCGCTATAATGAAGTTTCCTTTGCCATAAAATCTTAATTTAGAGTAGAATTAGTATTCAGCTTAGGTGGGTCTAAGCTACTAGATTATACTCTGACTAAAATATTATATGGTATGTTCTAGGATGGTAGTAAGTAAGTAAGTAAGTAAGTTAAAATGTGGGAAACTTTGAACCCTTGAGTATGCAATGAAAGGACTTTTGAATTCGAATTATAAGAATTGTTCAAAGATGTCACTAATTGAAGGCAATTTTTTGAACTCTTTTGAAATTTGAAATACCAAACAAAACTCTTCCAGGCCTACTTAAGGCGGCTGCTTGCAACCATTTCAACGGAAAAGATCTACAACTACGATTTATTAACTTTACTTTTAAGTAAAGTATTTGTCTGAATTTCTCCTTCTTTGCCGCCCTTTTCTTTAAGACGAGTAACTTAACTTAATTTGCTTAACCACAAGTTAGTTAAACTCCTATGCCTAAACCGCTCCTGTTCTCTCAACTCTTTGAAATGTCTCAACTCGTTGTCGTCGTCTGGTGCTGTTGCTGGTCCAGACTGGGACAGGAATTGGGGGAGTGGAATGGAGTGGAGTGGAATAAAGTGGAGTGGGGGCAGGCAACAGCTTTTGATGCACTTCAGCCTCAATGTGTCTGCAGTTACCCTTGAAAAGTGTTGCCATTGTTGTTGTTGTTGTTGTTGCTGGTAGACTGCGTTGCACGTTGCACATTGCAGAGGAGAAATGAAATGAGTTCAATACACTTGCTGGTAAACATAAACATTAAGGGGAAATTTTGTTAGTCGTTCGACACTCGGTCTCTAGGCAGGGAAATTTTTGTTGCGCCTGCGCAAACGAAAACTAAATGTTTCTTCTCTCTTGTTGCAGGTGTTGCAAATAGCCGAAGAGCCGAACGGAATCCTTTGAATCCTTCATCGTCATCGTCATCGTCGTCATCGTCGTCGTAGTCATCGTCATATTTTGGTGTTTATTTAACACAGTTCCTCGTGCCACAGCGGGCAGTTAGTTCGTGTCTGCCACTCGTAACGGAACGTAAAATCAAAAGGCACTTCCGAGTTGCCGTTGTCGTTGTCGTTGTCGTCGTCGTCGTTGTCCTTCTTCAGTGAAATGTGAAGAGCTAAGGAAAAGCCGCGTAAACTTTACCAACAAAAAAAAACAAAAAATAAAATATTGTGAACAAATGTCGTCGTCGCTCAATGCTTAAGCAAAAGCTCAATACAATTAGTAACAGATTTTTCTATATAAAATCCGCGTGTGTTTGAGTGGAGAAGAAAGCAACGAAAAATAATTAAAGTAAAACACAAAAAGGGCAAAGAAATTTTATTAACAATTATGTTTTGCTCTATGGCAAGACGACTTTGGGCCGCCTTGCTTTTACTGCTTGGCTGCCAAATCATTTACCATGTGGATTATGCTCAGGCGGATTATGAGAACACTTGGAATTTATATTATGAGCCACCCTGTTGCACGGGAGCAGCTGCCACGGCCCATCATTTGAGGCATCATAAAGGTAAGAAGATGTTCACTTTCAAAATTATCACAAAAATAAAGTCAGTCGGGAAGAGTTTCCAAGACAAATGTAGAATTTGTCACTTTAAAGAAGGAAAATGATCTAAGTTGGCGAAATGTTTAAATCGGGTTATTAAAATTTCTAAGATGAAGAAAAAGAGTAATAAGAAGACCGATATATAAAATCGGCTTATTGCCCCTAGAAATTTCAATTGTTTTGTCGTTTTTGCAGAATCTCAATTGCTTAATAATGTAGTGAAAAAAACGTAAACCAATTCGGCGAACTATAGAAAAATGTAATTATTATCGTTTATGTTGATGTTAATCAGGCTTGAGGTTAAATGGTCAAAATGAAATAACCAACTTTTTAATATTCTCTTTCTGTCACACATTTTGTCTTTAGGGTAAAATATTTTACACGTCAGCAACTTTTAAAGTAAAGCTTTTGACCATTAAAATAAAAAATAACTTTAAGGTTTTTTTTTAACCTTTTTGAATGAGGCTCCAAGTCATTTATTTAAAAGTTTGATGGAAAAATAATGCTGGCTATGACTATTAACCTGATCTGACCTGAACTCACCTGATATAATTTATTTTAATTTTCTTGATAAGATTGAGTTCAACTCGAAGAGGATATGTCCTGATTGAAAATTAAGACAAAGCAGATCAAAAGAATAGTCAAAAGTGATTGAATTTTGTTTTTGCTTTTTGGACAAAGCAAATTACAGAATATTCGAAATTGAATTTATCTGGATCAATTACAAATTTAATATAATATATGTAAAAAAATTTTGAAATCTGAAAAAATGAGATGGAGAAAACAGCTGAAAAGTCAAAAAGAACTTGGGTTTTATTTATACTTAAAGCCAAAATATTTTGGAAATATATTAAAGAATTATATGGGTATTGTAAAATATAAAAAATGTTTAAATTCAATTGCTTTATTATAAAATAAGCTTATTGTCCCTTGTGTATAAAAGGAAAATGAACACTCAACCTGAAAAAAATTAATTGTTAAAAAATCTTTCAAAACTTTTTTACCTAGATTTAGACTTTTTCGCATTTTTTACTAAATTTTCAAATATTACTGATTGAAATAGCTTTAAAATTATAAACAAAAAGACATTAGATTATTTTTACATATTAATAAATGTTTTTTGTTTATGTAGAATATTTATTTTATAGAAAATTGACACAATTCGCCAATTTGTGACTCAAATTTAATATAATTTCAATGAAAATGTCATATTTTGAGTTCATTGAGCTTCCATTGGTAAATTCCATTAAATTTCAATACATAACATGGAAATCAAATTAAATATTAAAAACTAAAGTTGAAATTGTTTAACGCAAATGATTTTCCTGTTTTTCCTTGCTATTTTTCGTCCCCCAAAAACATGTTAAATTTTTTCTACTGGCCACATTTTGTTCCATTTCTTTAGGCTTCTTTTATAACAATAAGCAAAGCTGGCTTAAACAGTTTTGGTTAAGCTTTTTGTGTAATAGCCTAAACACATTCCATTTTCTCTTGGCCAGCCGAAGAGAAAAAAAAAACTATTTCAACTTTCCATGAATCGAAGCTTGGCAAATAAGTCAACAGCTTAGACAGAGGCGCGAAGCGAGAGAAAGAAAAAGGAAGAGAGAGAGAGAGAGAAAGAGAGGGAGATGGAAACACATGTTTGCGGGTGGGTGGGGCTGGTGGAGGGTGTAGGGTATAGGGCGATGCCATTTTTGGGGCGAAAACTGTTGCTAAGAATAATTTTCACTTTAAGCGGATTTAGTGGCCACGTCTGCTTCAGTTGTTGCCGCCATTGCCGCTGTTGCCTCTGATTTTACCCATTACGCTTCACTTCCGTCGGCGACGAGGACCAGAAACAGAAACAGAAACAGGACCAGGACCAGTACCAGGGAGGACGACAACGTCTGTTATCCTTTCTCAATACCCAAAAAAGCTATTGTTTTGCCATTGTTTTATTTCTACTTCTACGAAGACATTTCTCTCCTTTTCATTTCACATTGTATTGGTGTGTGTGTGTGCTTGAGTGTGGGTGTGCTATGTGTGTGTGTTTGTATATGTGTGTGTGTGTGGCACTTTATAGACTCATTCGCCTGCGTTTCCTACTTTTACTACTTTTCTTTCTTTGGTTTTTATTTTTTTGTTCAACTTTGAGTGCTGGTCTTCGCTTAAAAAGTTTTGCCTTCTACTCCTGCTATTCCTATATCTATATATATATATCTATATATAGTCTTAGTTCATTTTGTTGTTGGTTTAATTGCACTTGGCGATTCGAAATGCTGCCGCTTCCGCCACTTAAGCTGCTGCCTTTTTGCCTTGCCTTGCTTGCTCCTTTTCTGTTTTTTTCTCTCTTCTTCTTCTCCTTTCTCTCTCTCTCTCTGTCTCGCTCACTCGGTCTCTTTTGCTATTAGTGTTTAATTAGTTTTCAAGTGGTAAGCTGAGATTTTGCTCTGCTTAGTTAATTTGTGGTTAATAATTCTCTCTAAAAGAGAGCTGGAAAATCTTCTCCCATATAAATATATTTTCTTTCTTTTTTTTTTTATTCTGCTCATATATTTAAACAATTCATTTCGCATTCGCAAGTAACTAAGCGGCTTATGTCGAAAAGTTTTCCTTTTTTCCTCCCTCCCCCGCCACTCATTGTGTTTGTCATGGAATTATTTAACGGCAACTGTTTCGTTTAAAGATTTTGAAATTTTTTTTTATTTTTTCAATTGTTTGTGCCACAAAGATTGCAGCTCAAACCTTTTTTCGCCCAGCGTTAAAAAGTTTCTCTACAATTTTTCCCATGAAAAAAGTTAAGAAAAGCGTTGTGGAAACTTCTCATAAAGGTTACCCCCCAAAAAAAAAAAGAAAAGAAAAGAAAAGTGTGTATAGAGTGTAGCATATCTTATGTTTACGTTGTTAATTAAAGAAAAACAACAAGCAAAAGTTTAATGGCGAATATTAGCGAGACTTTCCCTTGCAGCCATCCGGCCGGCCGTCACCTTGCCTCCTCTGCTCGCCTCACCTACCCTTTGCTTGCCAGGTGTGGTCCTAAAGAACCAAAGTTTGCGGCCAATGCGTAAATAGAAGCCGAAAGGAGAGAGAACAAAATAGAAACAACAACAAGCTGAAAAGGGGTGTAAAAATACACAAGAACAAAAAAAAAAAACAAAAAAAGACGAAAGCAAATCCTTACGGAAGCTGTTTTTTTTTTTTTATTATAGAAGTTTTTATACCCCTTTATACCTATGGGAAATGCATTTGCTTTAGTTTTCGTTTGGGGAAAAATTTGTTTATCTCGCAAAAAAATTTAATTCTAGGTGAATTCAGTCTTAGCTTAGTCTTTGAGAAAGTATTCGGGGAGCATAGAGAAGTTTGCAAAAAAGACAGATTTACCTATCTTTGTCTATGTCACTATTTGATCCAAGTTTTTGTCTTAAAAGAAACTCTTGTAATTATCTAGTTAACTAGTTCTTGTCCCTTCATTCAGCTTGGACTTTTCTTTTTGTATTAACCTTAGAAACCAAATGTTATTTAGGTAAACCCTTCTTGAAAGATCTAACATAATCTATCTATCAGTTTACATGGCATTCATTTTTATGTTTTAAAATGCCAAATCCTTTCAAAAACCAATACTATTTCTACTTTCTAAGACTTTGAATGACTTGCCAAATATATGACAAGATATCTTATATGAAATGTTAAGCTACAAACTTTCAATTTATGGCAAATAAATAAATCCTTAATCAAATATATTTTGGAGTTAAGGAAAGCCAATATAATAAGCAGAAAAATCAAAGTGGAATGTGTATAAATGGGATTTTCAATCGTCTTTCAAGTTGGCCTTTAGATAGCACTTGCTTTAGCCTTAAAAAACTTTAACAACAGCTGAAACTGAATTCACCTTGTTGTAGAGATTTTTGCATTCTACAAAGAGAAATGATTTAGAGACTTGGAGAAGAATAATGAAAAAGTAGTTTCAGCATGAAAAGAAATTAGACTAGTAACTCCTGACAGTAGCAGTTCCAGAATAGTATACCCCTTTTTCCAGGGTATAAAAAATACCAAAAAAAAGAAAAGAAAACAAAAAGTTGGTGGCTAAAAAAAAAAAGAAACTCTTGGCCATACACTTTGGGCCTTATTTCGTGCACGCACGCAAACGAAGAAATAAAAAAAAGAAGAAAAGCAACACACCAAAAAAAAAAAAACCAAAAAAAAAAAACGAGAAAACTGAAAACTGCGCACAAATGTTTCCTTTTCCCTTTGGACCCTTTTGCCCTCAGCCCCCCCCCCCCCCCTTAACCCACCAACGCGCGCTGCTTGTAAACTTAAAGAATTTGGGGCATTTAGCGTTTTGGCACCCACACCCCGAAGTGAAAAAAAAGAGGAAAACTTTTTGGCTAACATACAGAGAGTAAAAGAGAGAGAGCGACCGAGAGGGGGGGAGGAGAGAGAAAACTTTGCCCTGGCCAGGTATGTGGCCGGCTAAATTAGCCAAGCCGGCAGCAGTTCAACAGCAATTAAGCAACAATTTTCAGCTGTAATCGCCCAACTAGACAAAGGAGCCCAAGCCAAGCCGAAGAAAAACAGCTAAGCGCAATAAAAAAAACAAACAACAACAACAACGACAACAATAGAAAAATAAAAGTTTAGAGAGAGAGAGAGAAAAAGAACAACCGAAAGTCAAAAGAAAAATCCCACATAAATCCATCAACAAAAATTTCATGCAATTGAATTGAGAGGAGTTTTGTCAACTGTGTGGCATTTGTGGTTATTGTGGTTATTTCAGGACGAAACATTCGCACAAACACACACACACACACACACACACACACACATGCTAAGAAACACATACAATCAATTGGCTTGAGCCCTAAAGAAGGCAATGGAAAATTGAAGAAAATACGCCATCAATATGAGCGAGCGGGCAAGAAGAGGGTTAGTCAAGAGTTTGCAGAAGTTTCACACCTTTCAAAAAACCTATTCTGAAATAATCTAACGTAATTCAGTAGATTAAAAATTGAACTTGAGATATAATTCTATCAAGTGACAAAAGAATTTAAGCAAATTTTGTCACAGAACCATCTTTGAGCTGAGGTTTTAGTTATAAAAAAAGGAATAATATGCTGCTAAGACTTAATTTTTCTTTAAAACGCATTACTAAGTTAAACTTCTCTCCATTTAAATAGAACAGCTTTTAGGTAAAATGAATAACTTCTATCTTTTCTTCAAATTTGAGTCTAAAAGTACACTTATTCTCGCTTGAATAGAATAACTCTCAAGTGAAATGATTTTTTTATTTCTTAGAGGTAAAATAAAACTTTGACTACATTTGTTTTAAAGTGTGATACTGTTCTTTCCCCGAATAAAATATCTTTGAATAAAACATTTAAAATTTGAAAGTTTTATGTTTTTCTTGAGGTATATAACTAAACTAGTGCACAGAAAGTTAGTTTAGATGGATTCTTAAACACTAGTTTTAATTTACAACATGAAAACCCTTTAAAATGTTAATTAAACTGTATATTTTGCCTTAGAAAACCAAATTTTTAGAGCTTTTCTAATTATAATATCTTAATATCTATTATTCTAAGACACTTGAATGCCAATTGCTCTAACTTTAAACGTGCAAGCAAATTGAAATACACGTTTCTAATATGGTGTTGCCCTATTCAAGTGGAACGGAGTGTATGGAAGTGATGAATCTTACCTCTGAACAACTGTAAAACCGAATTGGCTTAGCCGATTGGCTTCAATTGAAAGTCCTTTTTGGAATATAATTCCATTACTCTTGCTTCACCCTAATGTCGACACTTGCTGCTGATGTGACACACACACACACTCACACGCACACACAAAGCAATGGCAAAAGAGCAACCTGTGTTTGGTCCTTGCTGCTCTTTTTTTTTTCTCTTGCCATTCGGTTAACTTTTCTTGTTTTTTTGTGGTATGGTTTGGCCTTAATCCCTAATACGCCTAAAGCCATAATTTACAATGCTGTTGACCCAATTTTCGTTGTGTATTTTCTATAGAGAGAGAGAAAGAGAGAGAGAGAGAGAAAGAGAGAAAGAGAGTAGCAGCAGCTGCAGCTGGAGCTGCATCTGGCTGTCATTGGCCTAACAAATTCATTAGGCGGTGCCAAGACTTGGAGTGCCATAATTCAAGTTATTTCGTTTTGCTACCAAACACACACACACACACATAAACACACATAAGCACACACACACACACACACACACACACACACACTCAGAGACACAGTCATAGTCATAGAGAAAAGCCACAAGTACAAATGCTTGCTGAACATGTAATATATCTTCATACCAAGAGGCGAG
Source organism: Drosophila nebulosa (assembly GCA_024703675.1). Classification (NCBI taxonomy): domain Eukaryota; kingdom Metazoa; phylum Arthropoda; class Insecta; order Diptera; family Drosophilidae; genus Drosophila; species Drosophila nebulosa. The sequence goes on along the minus strand of CM045725.1, from coordinate 3,951,279 downwards.
AGTGGCGGGAGTGGCGAGAGGGGGGGGGTTTAGTAGGGTAGGTAAGGTATAGGGCAAGCTTCCCTACTTAACATCAGTCGGTGCACCGCAGAAGCAGCATCTGTAGCAACACTCATAGAGAGAGGCAGAGGAAGAGAGCTCTAACTGTGGTTTCTTGTTGCCTAAACAAAGACTAAATGGGAGCACACATCTCTCTCTCTCTCTCTCTCGCTCTATCTATCTCCATCTTCCTTTTCTATTATGAGTGTGTGTATATTGACACCTACATAACATGAGAGGAGAGTGCAAGAAGCAAGGACACTTGCCCCATACCCCACCTCCCATCCTTCCACCTACCAACTAACCATTTGGCAACCAACTCAAATTTAATGACATACAAATTAATTAAACCAAAAATGTTCTTGTCTGTGCCACACACAAAATTTGATTATAAAATACAAACTTTTAAACCCCCTCCCCGCACACACACACACACACACACACACACATGAGAGTGATAGAACTCGCCTAATACACTTAAAGAAATAATTGAGAAAGTTTTTAGAAAGTATTATAAATGACAAATTTGACACTATGAGTTTTAGTCTTAGGTTATTCCTCTTTTTGTTTATCAGATCTTGCAGGCTCCCTCTAAATATCCTTTTATAGACAACAATATCTTTTTTCAAGAGGTTCCTCTGAATATTTAGTCATCACTTGAACAACTTTAATAGGATAACAGCGGCCACAGTTAGTCCTGGCGTGTTCCCCCCTGCCAAGTATTTGCCTCCTTCTCTCACTATTAGATCGTTTAGTTTGTTTGTGTGCAAAAAACTTTTCAGTGTAGTAAAATTTCAAATGAAAATAAAGCTAAAACTTTCATTTGCAACTAGCTAAATCATATTAAGCTAAACATTTTCCATTTGATTTTAAAAATTGTTAAGAATAATTTAAATACAATTTTCACGGCGATTGAAATTTTATTAAAAATTTGTTAACTTTAAGTTGAAAACATTTTAACATTTGCATTTTTGTAGCGCAAATAAATGTCATTTAATGTAAATTAATTTAATTTAATTTTTTTTTAAAACACATGTCGCTTGATTTAATTAACATCAACATGACCAATGTGGCCCAGGCAGGACCCAGGACGCGGCTCTACGAGGAATTGTTTTTAAAAAACTACAAGCACGAGTCTTCTATGTGTGCGTGTGTGTGTGTGTGTGTGTGTGTTTGTACGTGCGTGTTTTTTTAATTAAACACTTTAAATAAGAACAACAAAAACCTTAACAGGATAAGCCCATATGTTGAGTAGGTAGGCAAAGAGGTAGGAGAGGGTAGGATAGGCAGAGGCAGTGGCAGAGGCAGATATCTCTCTGCATATTTCATGTATTTGTCGCGCCTTCAATACCAAAAATAAACCAACAACAATTATAGCCACACCTCGCGTCATTTTCCAGCACTTATTTACACTCGATTCAATTATCTGTTAATATTTCGTACGAAAGAATAAAATAAAATATGCTAGCTATCATTGAGTAGCAAGTAGAACATATTTTTATCAACAGGGAGTCCCCCCACCCCCCCCACCCGTCTGACTTACTCACCCCTCACACACCAAACGAACGACATTAAAGTGAGACACGCAATTGAAGGACCTTTTTGGCCCCATCTTTGTCCAGTTTTGGTGGTGGTTCAAGTCAAAAAGAAAGGGGGGCAGAAACCCAAACCCAAACACACACACACATAATTTTCTGGTCGAAACTATTTTGACCAACATCAGCATTATAATAAAGAGAAAGAGAGAGAGAGAGGGAATCTAAGGGTTGCCCAACTCTCTGGGTCCAGGGCAAATAGCCAAAGTTGAAATTGGTTTTTTTTTTTTTTTGGTGGCGCATTTTTATGACATGTGAGGTTGGAATAATTGCATTAAGTGCAATTCCTTTGACAGGACATGCATGGAAATGGCCTCTTTAAAGTAAGACAAACACAATTTTTGTTTGCATAGAATGTGATGAAATTTTCTTCTCTTTCTCTCTAAGACAACAAGAGAAATATGTGGAAACAAAAATTAACACATCATTTAATCCACACACATAGAGAGAGACAATAAACTAGTTGTAAGGATAACAAAAAGCCAACGAAGCGAAAGCGAGAGAAACTGACAGAGAGAGAGAGAGAGAGAGAGAGAGAGAGAGAGAGAGAGAGAGAGAGAGAGAGAGAGAGAGAGAGAAAGAGATGAGGAAAGGGAAAAAACCAATTTCTAATTAATGCTTAGGCCATTGAAAAAAACTTTTGTGTTCAGTAAAGGAAAACCAAAAAAGAAAAAAAAAAAGAGAGAGAAATCGATTGACCCGTTTCCTGGTTTCCCAGTTCAGATACAGACAGACCGACCGACAGACAGACAGACAATACGCCCACCTCGAAAGACAATAGTTTGGCTCAATAAAATTATTTCATATATTGAATGTGAAGGGAATTCCCCCCCCCCCCCCCCCCCATCCTACACTTTGGTATGTGTGTGTGTGTGTGTGGTGTGTGTTCAGTCATTTATAATAAATAATAAACGGAGCAAAACAAAAGGCTCACTTTCCACATGCAAGCAAGTCAAAGAAGAAGCAAAAACGAGGAATATAAAGCGCAAACAAAGCCATTTTTCCCTTTTGTTGTTGTTGTTGTTGTTGCTGTTGTTGCCTGCCTTTGTTCTGTCCTTGTCGTTGTCTATATCATATTGAAATCTAAGAATTTATTACCTTTACTCACCAATATATGTTAATTGGCTAACAAAACGCCAACTATAAGAAGCAGATACACAAACTGAAGCATAAAGCACACAAAAACAAACAGGCAAAAAGACAGACCGACAGACCGACATACCCATAAAACACGCCAAAAAGTATAAAATAAAAACAAAACCACATTCTATATGAGATATTTTAAGAAGTGTAATTTCAGAGTTTGTAATTTATTGATATTGACCCAAAGAACGCAAAAACTTAAAAAAGGTTTGCGAGTAATAATTCTTCTAAACATTTACTTTTCATTTCCTATTAGAAAATTTGTTATTATACTCTTAAAGAGGGTATTCGGCATAGCAGAAGTTAACTTCTTTAATATTTTCTTAGATCAACTAATGATTTGTAGTCCAAAAAGTGACATTATGCTCCTGTTTCTTACAAGTGAGAGTCTTACTTAACTAATTAGTTTTTATAGCATACTTTAGGGAAGTTTTGAATTAACAAGTTTTATGAACCTAAGCTAACGTTAGGATATGGCTTCTAAGTCAATAGAACTAAGCATTTAGAGCAAGTAAAAGTCTTGCCAAGAAGCAGAACTCGATCTATATAGCATAACTTTTATCTAGGAAAGCTCTATTCAAACTTTAGGGGACTAGAACTGAAAAACAAATCTTCCTGTAAATTACATTCCGTTCATATAATGCAGAAAAAGTTTCACGAAAGATCAGAGGTTCACACTTGCTCTAAGTACTATAGTCCATACTTGATTTCTCACGATTAATCCCCAACTTCAAAGTTCGAAATTTACTTTTTAAGCAAATAAATCGTCCTAACAGTTTTCGGTTTCAAGATTCTTAGAATTTGTAGGAGGCTCTCTCTCACATGCCCGTTCTCAGAGAGAGAGAGAGCGCCAGCAGAGGCAATCAAGCTTCTACAGTCTTAAAAAACGAAAGCTTATATCGAAAGCATTATATACCTGATACTTATATACCTAAAACTTAATCTAATATTCTCCTACACAAAATTTGCTTGTTTCAAAAAGTACCCAGAAAAGTGTTTGTCTTTAATAATCAAACTAATTTTTTTATTCAAGACAGTTTCAAAGCATAAACATTCGTATACCGAATCCAACTCAAACCATTCAAATTCAATTCTAAACACATATCCATATGGATTGTTCTATAGCGAATAAATGATATATTTTGGGGAAATTATACAGTAGTTGCTCTAATATAGTTGCATTTACTTCTGTGCTCTGATAATTGACCATTATAATGTATTTGGAAAACAGTTTTCATTGCATTCTCTTTCTCTCTCTCTATCTCTCTCTCTCTCTCTCGTTCGATATCAAATTTTCAAATCAAATTAAATGAACTTTTCATGCATGAAGCCTTAGTCCGAAAAATAAATGTTTGGTTGTTGTTTTTTTTTTGTCCGCTGCCGCTTTGGAATATAAATCTCGAACATGGAATTTTACATTTTCTAGTATATATTTCAATTGTTATGCCAAAATTATGCGTAAAGCATAAAAGCCGCAGCATATGGTGGAAAGGGGGCGTGGCTAGATACAGGGGGGATTGGTTGTTGTTGTTGTTGTGTGTGTGTGTGTGTGTATGTGTGTGGAGCATTAAATTGCAATTGCTCGCAAAAGTATGCAATAAAATTTTGGCTAATGCCCACAACAAGCAGCTGTGCGGTGACTTTGTCCATGTGTGTGTGTGTGTGTGTGTGTGTGTGTATACATATTAGTCATGCCATATAGCCATATAGAATTGCACACACATAAAACCGCCAATTTAAAAATGAAAACTGCCAGAGAACTCGTCCCCGATACCTTGCCCCCTCAAAGAGCACCCCACACAGAGTGAAATGCCGCATAATTTTCTCTCCTTTTTTGCTGTTACCGCTCAATTTCTGCAGTACCCACACATATGGTGCACACACACACACACACACACACCTCCCCTCACGCCCAAAAGCCAACCCCAACTTTTTCTGTCTTTCCTGCCCTGCAAAGGCAAAAAGTGAAATTTAGCGGCTACAATTACCGCGCAATTTTGGCCAAATTTCCTTTTTCGACTGCAATTTGCCACAGTTTCAAAAAAAAAAAAAAAACAAGAGAAGGGAGAAATGGAAAAAAAACAGATGGAAAGGTGGAAAGAACATTTGCCTTTACTTTTCTGTCTGGCATAAAATCATAAAAGGTAAACATATAAAAGCACAAACTCAGACGAGGGAAAATTTGAAATTCTCTTCAGTCATAAATAAGTTGGAAAGCCAACACACACATACACACACACAGCACACACACACTCGCTCGCATTGAGGTGTTGCACAAGTGCGGCAAGTGCCACTAGCTAGAGACTTGGTCACTTGCTGCACAAACGACGACGCCGCGTCGCGTCGCGTCGCTATAATTTATGCACCCTTCTTGCCTAGTTGAAGTGAAAGAAAAACTGCTTTTACTTGGGGGGTTCGGTTTTGGTTTTGGTTACTGTTTGCCTGTTTGGCTGTTCTGTTGTTTTTATTTATTTTAAGCTGGCTAACCAGCAGACGGCTAAAATTGAGGTGAAACGGAAATGAGCTACAGGAAATACCTAAAGGCGGCACATCGAAGCCAAATGTTGTACATATATCTAACTAACTGGTAATTTAAAACAATTTTAGGCCACGCGTTAGGCAGAGAAAAATATAAATTAAGGGAAGCTGCTTTAAGATGAGACCAAAACTCTTACTCTCTCCCTCACTCTCTTTCTCTCTCTCTCTCTTTCTCTTTCTTTGTTTCTTGCCTAGAGCTCCAAACTGGCTTCTCGTATTACCTTCTTGAGGCTTAATTTTTTTTTTGTTTTCGGCCAGTCGATGAGAGGTGCCAAGTTATGCGCATATATATATATATAACACATGTGTGTGTGTGTGTGTGTGTGTGAGCCTTCGCCTTTCGCCTTTTTCTCTCACCTGTGCGTGTTGGTAAAACGTTAGCATACTTTTCGCAGGTGTAAATACATACAAGTTAAAGTTGCCCTTTGTCACGAAATAGATACACGCCTTTAGTGTGTGCCCCAAAAAAAAAAAAAAAAAAAAAAAAAAAACAAGAAAATAAAACAAAAGCCTCGAACGAAAACGAAACGAAACGAGAGAAGAGAGAGAGAGAGATAACAAAAAAGGATAATCAAGTTTGTAAAAGTTGCCAGAAGAAGAACAAGAAACGCCAACAAAACGCCAAACGTGTTGAAAATTAAGAAAATAACAGGACAAACTCAGCAAAAGAAAGCCTCCAATCAACGTCAACTAAAAGGTGAAGTGGTGCCACAAGGGGGGAGAGCGAGCAGATGAAAACCATAAGCCAAAGGCAGAAAACGGCAAGAGAAAAGCAACAACAAAGGCAAAAGCAAAAGCAATGCCCTATATAGAAAACTGAACCAAGGGGCAAAATTCTCTCTCTCTCTCTCGTGTGATATCCTTACAAAAGGAATGCATTAGTTATGTCTTCGAAGAACAATCCAAGGCAAAATCAGATATAGGATCTTGATTCTTGAACTAGTTTCTTAATTTTCAAACAATCATTTATACCGTCTGAATCAGGGAACTAAACCCTATAATTTGTTTAGATTGCTAATTTTGGAATTTTACTTTTAAGAACTTGTTGAGTTGAATACAGCTTGCATAAAAAAAATTAGATTTCCAGATTTATTGACATGAAACTTTATTGCTGACTAGATTAAGACTCTCTTAAATGATAACAAAACTGAGTCGAGGTCAATCATAGTAATAAAAATTTAACAAGAAACAATGCCACACTTTTTTCGCTTCATTTAGTTATAGTTCTCAACTAGTTCTAGCCTTGAAAAAAGTTTCAGTGTCTTAAAATTAGGATTGTATAGGTGGATCTAAAAAAATATGAAAGTGTAAGCAGAGTATTCTTCTTGACTTTGAGAGGGTATACAAACTTCTTTATAATAAAATTTAACCTAATATTCTCAGTTGTTTGTTCTTCTCTTTGCCTTCAATGTGCTGTTCTCTCCCCACATAATGTGGTGGCATTTAGGCTGATGGTGGAGACCTTCAGTTGACACACACACACACACAAACAGAAAAAAAGAGACAGGAGTCAGGAGGGTCAGGGAGAGGGGAGAGTGAAAAAAAGGTGTATCCTGAAATAAGCATATTATTATGTGGCAAGGACAACAAAACACAAAAATCTAATGAGTAAATGAAAGCAAAAGAAAAGCCACAAAACAAAAAAGGACAAGCCGAATGATTTATGTGCGCGCTTTGGTCCACACACAAAACTAAACACAACAAAATCGTTTTATGGCACACACACAATAGGTGTGATTGTGTGTGTGTGTGTGTGATTATTACTATATATATATATGTATTTTGTTTTCTTAACATTTTTATGGTAGACATAAATAAGAAGACGAAGCGAAATGAAAATGCAATTATCATTGCACACACACGCAACATAATAAATTTATCCCTTAACTAGGTCATAGTTGCAGCAAAAAGTCCTCGCACTAATTAGCACTAACAACTTCTTTACTTCTCCCTTTCCCTCACCCGCTTGACTCTCTTCACTTCCAACTCTTCTTTATCATTAAGTTTACTTTATTTTTAATTTTTTCTTTCTTTATTATCTACATCATCAAATGAAGACATGTAAACTCTATTTACATTCAACAAAAATGCTGCTACAATGTGGGTAATTAAACTTGCTTTTTGTAATCAACTTCCCCGCCCCCACCTACCTTCCCCTGCCTCTAGCATACAAACACCTGCTCCTGTTTCATGAGCTGCTTCTTCTTTAACTTCTGTTACTTCTTCATATTTATGTTTTGCCATAGACATTATGCTGCTGCTACTCCCCCCTTTTCCCTCAACCTCCTCTTCCCCCCACCCTCCCTTCTCCACACTGCCTGCTTTTCTTTGGTTCGTCGGCTTACTCAACTTATATAATGCTCTCGCATATTTATGGCAGTTAAGTGAAGCCAAACTACGTTGCAAAAAAGCAGAGGGTAGAGAAACTAAAGTAAAGAACTCGTAAACATAAATCTTGACTCATAATTGCCATATTAACCATCCATGGTTAATGTCTTGTCTGGGTAATCCTCTAGCCAAGTAACCCAATCAAATCATTTTGAAACAATGCAGAAGCTGTTTTCAACACGAACGCCCAACAAAAAAGTAGACCACGCCTTGAAGACATGAAATCGATTTACGAATACCAATTATTATTGAAGTATTTTTAAACTTTTCTCAAATTTTTAAACTCAAAAAGAAAATGTTCAAGATTTAGAATACAATTTTAGAGCGAACGTTGCTCCTATTAGTTTTTAAATTTTAATTTTAAAATTAATTTTATGAACATTTTGTTTATAAACAAATTTGAGATCATTTTGTGCAGTTTAAAAGACGAGCAGGTATAACTATTTCGAAAGTCAGCAGCTATAGCTGATTCCATTATCAGCAGACTTTGCCATGAACTCCTCCAATGGGCATACCATTTGTTCAACGTTTAAGCTGGCTGAGAATTATAACCTCAAATGAATTCTTTCAACACCTGAACTAGTTGAGAATTATAACCTCAAAAGAGTTACTTTTAGTTCCAATGGCCATACCATTCTCTTAACGCTTAAACTAGTTGAGAATTATAACCTCAAAAGAATTACTTTTAGTTCTGAGCTGTGTTGTTCAATAATCATTACTTTTTTTTGCATTTTCTTTGAGCTTTTTGGCATTAGATTTAACATAAAGTAGTTTTCTGTGGCTAAAAAATGTACTTTATTGCAAAAAGTGCTTCCTTTTATAGACAACTCATAGAAATAGACAAAGTTTAAAATTTTATTTTTTGACCTTCTAATGCATGCTTAAAGATGCAAACTTTTCTCTTTTCATCTCACAAATCTGTCTCTGCCATTTTAACCCAAGAAGTGACTTCTGTTTAGAAGTCAACACCCAACCAAAATCTAATAACAGCAGCCTGAGTTAGCTAAAAGAATAGACCCTTTCTCAGCCCTTTTTGACGTTACCTTATAGATCCTTCTGCCCAGTTTTTCTTAGTCTAATCTAAGACTAGATTAGCCAAGCTCAGCTGTAGGAACTAGAACTGACTTTTTTCTCGAACTACTTTAAGTCACGCTTCTTAGATATATTGTCAAGTGTAAAGTGAACTTAAGAACTTCACAAAACAGATTGAAATATTGTTCATAATCTCTTGGCCCGGGGGTGAGTTTTCAAAATGTGTGTTGAATGGCTTTTAGTGCCAATAAAATACAAGAAGAAAATAGAAATAAGTTATAGATATATATTTTTCTACTTAATTAACCTTAGCCAAAGGTTAGATACATAGTTGCAGTAACATCTGGCAGAGTGTAGGGGAAGCAACCCCCTTAGAGATTGCTTGCACCCCTTCGGAGGACTATAACTACCCTTCCCAAAAGGCTGTCGACTGGCTGGCCAGAAGGCCAGTGGGGTAATGTCCTTCCCCTTCAGTGTTCATTGACTTCTCAATATTGTGTACGTACGGACTTTGCTCTCGTAGTCGTCGACGTATGTATGTATATGCTGCAATATGTTGTTGAGCAACCTAAAACTTTTGACTGGGCTGCATTAACATTTAAATGAGTTTATCTGACAGGCAATGGGGCAACAGCATAGAATAAATATTTATAACTAGCAAAGGTCCCGCAAGGGCAGTAAAAAACATTCGCTTACCCATGCTCCCCTTCTCTCTTTCTCTCTCTCCCATCTCTCCCATCTCTCTCTCTCTTTTTTTCTCTGAGTGAACATAAAGTAGACTGATTTATGTGCTTTTGAACATTTTTGCGTAATTTAATTAATGAAGGCAAATACATAAGTAAAGGAAATGTACAACTCTAAAAGGGCGTGCACTCACTCACTCGAGTTTTGGCCCAGGTAGCTGAAGATTAATTAGTCCTTGACATACCATGCCCCCATCTGCCTTTTCTTTAGCTGACTGGCTAGGGAAATCAGCGTAAAGTGTTTCTCCTAGATTGCAGTTGACAATTAAAAATCTATTTCTATAAAGACTTCTAGGTCACACACACACACACACACACACACACACACACAAAGGTCGAAGGTCGACGCTGGCAACAGAAAAAAAGGGTTAGATATTTTTCTACATTGCTCTGGGGACTAAAACATAGAAAAGCGCAAAAATTTAGTGCGCAAAAATTCAAATGTGCTCACAAAAATATGCAAAGGTTTTTGCTTGCCAAACACTAACACGCTTACACACACACCCGCACACACACACACATCGTCATATCACGTTTAGTTTTCATAAATTTTATGCTATAAATATTTATGCTCGCTTCGCGTTACCCCCCGCGCCCCCACCAAAAAAAAAAAAACAAAAAAAACGTTGAAAATATGTAAAATTTTTGGGTAATTGGAAAATTTTTATCATGCTCTCGTGCCATGAATTTTCCACTGCATATACATAGTTTTCTTTTTTTTTTTTTTTTTTTTGTTGCTCTTCCTCTTACTCAGATATTGAATTCCAATTAAGTTGCATGTAATTACAAAAATGGCTGAAAGAGAGAGAAAATGTTTTTTTTTTGTGGACCAATACCTGCGGTAGATGAACTAACCAAGATACATAGTTCAATATGGAAATGAGACTTGCAGTTGGGTGATAGACTGCAGTCAGGCAGCGGGCAGGCAGGCAGGGAGGAAGTCAAGATGTGTATTTTTCCAGCATATTTAACAAGCCAAATGCCAAGATCAAATGCCACACAGAGTGGCAGTGTGTGTGTGTGTATGTGTGTGTGTGTAGCATTCTTTTGACTATGCAGTTTTCCATTTCCGCCTTAGTTCCACCACTCTTCGCCCCTTCTCAGTTAAAGTTGGAAGCTGGCTGTCTGGCTGTCAGGACACCACGTCGTCTGCTTGACGTCTCAATTTTTTTTTTTTTTTTTTTGTTTCCTTACTCCCTGGCACGTTTGGCAAGTCGTCTTTTTTCGGGAAAGAAAAAGACATAGGTGTCTAGACTTGCTAATGTTTCCTTCTCTATTGCGCTGGGCTCTTGCATTACATTTTGCTACTAGCAAACCAAAAGATGAAGTCATAAAAATTTTCTAGTGAATTATGTAGAACACAGTGGCAAAGGCAAAGGAAAAGGCAAAGGCAATGGCAAAGGCAACTTCAATTTGCTAAGGGTAAGGGACTTAAAGTGCACTCTTTATGGATTTTAAAATAGTCGAATTGGGAGCAAGACTCCTTGCATTCTCTGTCTGTCAGCAATTGCTTTGGCAGCAACCAAATTTCCCAAGTGCCTACAAAAAGAAAGCAACAAAAAAAAAAAAAAAGAACTTTCTGTGGTTCTCTACTTTAACTTTAACTTGACTTGACTTGGCATTGTCTCTAGCCACATTTGTTCCTCTGACATACTTCCTAAGCATAATGGTGGCAGCCAACTTGTAATATATTCCCACGCTATTTCGTGTCGAGTGCACACACACACGTACGACGAGTCTAGTGTGTGCCTGTGTGTGTGTGTTTGCCCAGATTACATTATTGTCTAGTTGCTGCTGCTGCTGCTGCTTTTGCTGCCTCTTGTCTCTTGTCTATGGCTTTATTTTGTTCGCTATACATTTCCTGTGTGCGGCGCCTTCATTTTGTTGTAGTTTTTTGCCATCATAAAGTGGCATAAAGAAAATGTAGAAAACAAAATGAAACCAAAAGCGCAGTGGCAGCAGCAGCAGCAGCAGCTCAGCTCAGTAGTAGCAGTAAAATGAAGTCTAAAACTAAATCCCACATAAGGTACGAACGTGCTCAACACAAATGCCAGGTGCTTAAACGAATATGTATATATAGAGAGAGAGATCCCTACCTTAACCCCTCCTCCTCTTTCTCGCTGACTGGATTTTTTCTATTTGTTGTACTTACATAGAAAAAAAAAAACAAAAAAAATTGAGAAAAAACTAAACTGAAGACCCAAAAAAAAAATATTGCAGACCCGCAGGCAGGCAAGCAAGACACTTTGCATATGTCTGCACTCGCTCAACTGGAAGCTGTTAAATATCGAACAAGGACGAAACCGATAGAGAGAGAGAGAGAGAGAGAGCCAAAGAGACATTGGTAAATGGCTAAAGATTTGCTATATTTTTGGGCCCAGAGATAAGCTTGATGCATGGCTTTTGGCCTGCTTACGCTCTGCTTACAGCCAAAATATATGCACTTAAAGGGCACATAAAATTGTTCAAAAGGGCTTTAGAAATTGCACTGCACTATAGGAAAATTTGGTTCATTTTCTAAGCACTTAAATTGGTTTCAATGTTAAGTTTGATGTCAATTATAATGGATAACGACACAACAGAATGCTGTGTACCAGTATTGAGCAAAAAGCTGTTAATAGATATGATATAGGAAGCTAATGCAGCATTTAGCTTGAATGCCTCTATATTCCGCCAACGGAGCTAAATTGTTTTAGCGGGTTCTTCTATATTCCGCTAACGGAGCTAAATTGTTTTAGCGGGTTCTTCTATATTCCGCTAAAGACGCTAGATTTTTTTAGCGGGTTCTTATCGGTATCGATTTATGAGAATAAATCGTTAATTGGTGGCAATTAAATGCTGCTTTAGTAGGAAAATTTGGCAACTTGGAAAACTAAAAGTTTTGTAGCCTTCTCTCTCCTCTGGCTAAAAGAAAACAGTTAACATTGGGCCAAGACTCAAAGCTATACAAAAATAACAAGTCTAAGCCATCTTAACAAAAGCTGCTAAAGAAGAAAAACAATGCCGACCCAACAAAAAAAATCGAATCTCTTAATAATACTTATATGGGCAAGTTGAAGTTTTCAGGTTAATACCACGCCCATTTTTGGTAAAGACATTCACAAATTTTATTCATTTAACCAAAAAAACCAAGCATTATTGCTAACAATTTACCTTTTCCATTAAATGGTTTAAAAAAATGGTCGGGCGAAATCAAGTTTCTAATAATATAGCATACTTTTATGGGCAAGTTAAAGTTTTCAAGTTACGGAGGCTTAATACCTTGCCCATGTTTGGTAAGGACATTCACAGATTATCTTAATTTAAGCATAGAACTAAGCACTAAATGGTTGAAAAAAATGGTCGAACGAAATCAAGTTTCTAATAATATAGCATACTTTTATGGGCAAGTTAAAGTTTTAAGGTTACGGAGGCTTAATACCATGCCCATGTTTGGTAAAGACATTCACAGATTTTTAGATAATTTAAGCATAGAACTAAGCACTAAATGGTTAAAAACAAATGGTCGAAAAAAATCGAATTTCTTAATAATCTAGCATACTTATGTGGGCAAGTTGAAGTTTTAATGTTACGGAGGTTTAATAGCACCCCCCTTTTTATGGTAAAGACACTATATTATATTAATTTAAGCATAGAACTAAGCGCTACTGCTAACGATTGTCCTTTTCTATTAAATGGTTGAAAAAAATGATCAAATTCCCCATAGTGCCTGGTTCACAATTCATTGAAATCGCAAAAACCTTGCCAAAATGAAGTCAAGAGCAAATTTAGCTTAATATTTTGAACTAAATGTTTCGAAAATGTTCGAACTCCCCATAGTCCAGCGCTTGGAACTCGTAGAAATCTATAAAATATGCAAATTTCAGTCAAAAACTGAAACTTCAACTGAGTTTTTAGACTTACCACCGCAAATTTAAAGGCTCAACTATCGCTTTAACAATTAAATGCTCAAAAAGTTGGCGTATTCTCCATAGACGATTAATCAAGCTTATAAACAATTTGATTTTGTCAAATACACCAAAATAAATAATGTCAAAAACCAATGGCCTGATATTTTGAACAAAAATTTTTCAAACTACATATACATTTCACTGCCCCCGGGATAAGCCATCGCTGGAAATTGTATTAAAACTTCAACCAAAAACTCGCACGAAATAAATGCACAAAACTGTTGCCCACATTTCAGCGCCAGAAATGGGTCACCTGTATTCGACCAATAACTGGTTGAATGGTTGAATGATTGTCAGTTTTTGGCTCATTGAATAATTTATTATGCAAATGCAAACAAATAAGCACTTAATTGGCTTTTTAGAATGATACAAACCGATTGATTTTACAATGTGCAATGCTGGCCAAGCAGAGGCATTCAAAAGGTCGTAAGGCTAAAGTTCACTTGACTGTATACACTACGATAAGTAGCCTCAATAAACACATACACACACACACACACACACACACAAAATAAAGCCTCCATTCCAATAGCTTGGGCTACTTCATCTTTTTGTGCTAAAGATTTTCATTTATCTGCCCAGCAAAGATAAAGCAGACCCTCACACACACACAAACACACACACACACACACACACAAAGACTGAGAGAAAAACGAGCCAAGGAAAAACGCTCCACTTAAATCCATTTAAGCGAATTTTTCAAGCATTAAATTTGCGTTTACGTTACGTATACTTAACTTCCCAGAGCAACGGCCACAAAAGCAGCAGAAGGAGAAAGCGAGAGAGAGAGAGAGAGAGAGAGAGAGAAAACGACACAGTAGTAAGAGATATGGCTGCAGAAGGGAGGCAGAGTTGAAGGGAAATGGGCCCATCTGGGCAGGTAAAAAGGAAATTGCCAGCCCTAAGAGAGAGATTTTAGATTATATTTCTTCTTTTTCTTCTGTTCCTTCTCTCTGTTGTGTCTCCTTTTTTTTGTTTTTTTTTTTTTTTTTTTGCTTCTAACGTATTTGCATCCATTTGTCTTAGCCCGAAAACACCTTTTTGGCCTTGCATATGTTCTTATACGTTGAGAACGATGCATTTCGGTTGGGTTGGCAGCAGCAAAAACAAATTTTTGCCAAGTGCAAATCATCTTTTGTATACCTTCCCCCTTCCACTTCCCCTCATTTCCGTTGTTTCCCCCCCGTTTTGTCGCCTAGTCAACAGTTTTGTTGTTTTCTCCATTCTCTCTCTGTTTCTTACACATTTCTTTCTGCTCCATTCTTTTCTTGTATTGTTGTTGTTGTATTTTGTGGCCATGTAAATGGCAGCTCCACCTAACTTCTCCCCTCCTCCCTCCACACTCTTTCCTCTCTTGGGGGTGTGTGTGTGTGTGTGTGTGTGTGTGTTTGCTTGTGTTGTTTTTCACAGTGGAAAATATTCTTATCTTCACTTTGCATGCCGCGCACACTTGTTTTGGTTTTTGGGTTTTCCTTTTCGTTTTTCTTATTCTTTTTTTTTTCTCAATTTTTTCAACTTCTTTTCCAGACGAGAGCTGCTGAGTCAGCACTTCATTTTTATTTGATTCTGCCTCCGAGAAAGAGAGAGAGAGAAAGAGAGATGACACTGAGACAGAAAGAAAAGTGCGTAATTTTTTATGCTTTTCATTTTTTAAAAGGCAAAATTTCTGCAAGTCAACTAAATTAACTCTAATGTAATTAATTTTTCTACTTATTAAAAAGTCTATGAAAAAAAAAAACAAAAAAATGCTTCTCCTCTTCTCTTGCCTCTCTTTTGCTCGGTTTATCTTCCATCTCTTTGTTGTTTTTTTTTTTCTACGATTTTACCGCTTATCCATTTAGAAGTTGAATTTATTTTTTTTATGTCTATTTTCGCATATAATTCAAATAAATGTTTAGCTTAACCTTTGCTTAGCTTTGCCATTTCCCATCGTTTTCCCTTCGTTTTTCTATATAAATTTACGATTTGTCTAAAACTGTTGCTGGCTGCTGGCGCCCCGAGGCTTCTTCTGCTTTCGTCTCTTCTTCTGGCGGCTATTAAGTTCAACAAGCCACAACACTTTTTTATGGTCAATTAAATTCAATAAGCCATGGCCAACACTAAAACTGAAACCGAACGCAACCAAATGGAACTTATAGAGCTGAAAATGCTTAAGGCTAATCAAGAAATGTTTTTTTGAACTGGGTCACAAAAAGCTTTAAAAAGAGAGTGTTGAGCTTAAAGATTGGTAATGAATATTAAAAATGAATACTTTTCTTCTTCTTCTTCTTTTTTTTTTTTGATTTAAACGATTTTTTCGCACACACACACACACAGCCAGCCAGACGTAGGCTAGCGAGGGAGAGAGAGAGAGGGACAGATAGGGAGAGCAAATATTTTGACAGCTGTCAGTTGAAGAAAATGATTTCACATTCATTTTTTTTTTTATTTTTGCTTGCCTTTTGCTGCTTTAAAGGAGGCAGCCGCCTGATAGACAGCCAGACGAATAGCTTTGTGTGTGTGTGTGTGTGTGTGTGCGAACTGCTGGCTGACTGCTCTTTTAACACCAATTGCTTTTTAATGCATGCACGTCCTCACTCTTACACACACACACACACACACACGCATACACAACACACGCACGCTCTCTGCGAAAACAAATATGCGTGTTAAAAAGAAGAGAAAAAAAAATTGATTGACATTTTTGGTGAGCAGACATTTCCCTCTATTTGATATGCAAAACAGCATTATATACGAGAACCCACACACACACACACACACACACACCATCTCCCTCTCTCTCTCTCTCTCTGTCACACTCATATGTCACTGTGTCGCGTTGACAGACAATAATGACGTTAAAATGCCTCAGCATTTTGCCTGTCACTTTGTTCAACCATTCCAAAGTCCTCTGAAAAAAAAACTGAGCCAAATATGTTGACCCTTTTGTAGTAAATTTACACATTTCTTTGTCACAAAAATTCTCAAATGGTTCTTGCATCTAACTTAAATACGATTTTAATAGTTTTTTTTTTGGCACAAAAACTTATATTAGTTTTTCTCTTAAGCATTTGACCATATTCCTAAACTTATTTGTTCACTTTTTTCTCTTTAAGACTCTCAACTTATTTTTGCATTCAACTTAAACTTAAATTTGGGGTTTTCTATCGGTTCTTTTATTTTCACTAAAAAAGTTTCGAACTGTTTTTTGTATATATTCGCAATTTTTGTCTAAAAATTCCCAACTAGTTTTAGCAGAGACTTCATAACTTAATTTTCATTACTACAAATTTTTTATTCATTGATACTCGACAGGAAAATGGGGAAATGGCCAAGTTTTGGGCAAGGCTCTACCGTAGTCTAGACTATATAGACAATTATTCATATAATCGCAAATATTGTCCGGCAGAGGACGTAAATTGGAGAGACCTGAAAGCACAAGTGCAAAAATAATAAATGATCTCTAGGGATTTCTTCTCTCTCTCTCTCTTTGAGCTTACCATTTTCGATTAAATATTCGGCCACCTTTACGCCCACTGTAAAGGATACCTCGTGGGCGTGTCTCATGCAGGGATATAGAGTGCCAGAGCAAAGATTTCTTTCCGAAGTGCAATTGGCTATTGTTGCGGCAGCTACCGAAAATACTTCATTAGGCAAATGGCAAGCACGGGCGGATATGGCACCCAATGCTAGGCCCGGATAGATGAGACAATTGTTGGCTTGAGCCGGTTGTATGCGTTTGCCATTGTAGATGACCGGTGGGAAGGGTGAACCAGAGCAAAACAGTGCTCGACCCTGCAAAGAGAGCGAGAGAGAGAGATATTAAAATTAATTTACCTTCTTCCTCCTCTAACCCCCGCACTTCACCTCGGTATATTGATAGGCCTGTTCGGCTGTGCATTCCGCTTGGCTGGTGGGATTCGAGAGAGCAAATATGCCTGGTCTCTCATTATACTTGGCCATGGAACGCAAAACTTGCTCTGTGAATAAGCCACCGACTGCTGAGGCACCAATTAAGATGGTTGGCTTTAATTGCTCCACCGCCTCGAGGAGTTTATCACAGTTCTCTATGGGCTTGGCAAACTTCTTCGCCTCAACAACGTCGCAGCCATTCAAAGTTTCGTTTAGCAGGCCAAATTCGTTTATCATATAAATATTTTGACATGCATCTTTCTCCTGGATACCTCGACTCTTCAATTCACTTAGCAGCATATTGGCTATGCCCAAAGAGGCACTTCCTGCGCCAGCAAAAAGAAAGACATGATCCTCTAGCTTGCGCTTGACCACTTTCTCGACATTGAGAAAACCCGCCAGACCTATGGCTCCAGTGCCTTGGATATCATCGTTGAAACAACAAAATGAATGGCGATATTTTTTCAAGAATTTCAAAGCATTTCGTGTGGAAAAGTCTTCGAAGTGTATGCAAGTGTCTGGGCCAAAGCATACGAGAACAGCGTCCACAAACTCCTGCACAAACTCCTCATACTCAGCCCCATGAACACGCTTGACTCTGGCTCCCACATAGAGGGGATCATTTAGCAGTTCCTCATTGTCAGTGCCCACATCCAGGGCAACGGGTAGCAATTGAATTGGTGGCACGCCACCCAAAGCTGTATACAATGCCATTTTGCCAACACAAATGCCCATGCAACTGGCTCCCATGTCGCCTAGACCCAAGACACGACCCCCATCCGAGACACAGACAGCTCTGACTTGTTTTCCCGCCCGCCAATTCTTCAGGACATCCAATATATGACCACGATCAAAGATGGTGACATAGAGACCCGTGGGATCACGAAATAATAGCCCATAAGTATTGACCACATCGGCCACTGTCGGGGTATAGATAATGGGCATAACCTTCTCGAGATGTTCCCTTAAAAAACGAAAGAACAAACGCTGATGACGACGACTCAGCGACAAGAGATATGTAAAGCGTCCAATATTATCGTATCTGGCATCAAAATTTGCCTTCACTGTATAAATTTGATCTTCTATGGTGCGATAGGAGCAAGGCCAAAGGCCGTGTATACCCAAAGTTTGACGTTCCTTCATGGTGAAGGCAAGGCCCTGCCAACAAATGAGAGAGAGAGAGAGAATCATCAGCTGCCAAATGGAATCAAGAGAACTCGAATCAGACTCACCCCTCACCTTATTGAAACGTTCGCCGGTGATAACATGAAGATCAGGTCTTACTATATGATCGTGTGTATATCTCAAGAATTTTAAAGTTTTATCCAAAATTAGCAAGCTCCTCCTCCTCGACAATTTGAGGTTTCTCATGTTTCAGGGGATAGAAAATTACTTTGAGTTTAGAAAAATTTGACACAAAAATCTACTCTATTGTTTGAATTTCTCCATTTGAGGATATGGCCAAGTCGGTGGCAACGCAGAACCATAGACAGTGGGATACAATTGTTTCTTGACACATTCACATATATCCGTTGGCTTGGGATTAGCTTCGGACAGGCCATTCTTAAAGAAATAATCAGCAACATTTACACCAATATTGAAAGCCAAATCGGGGCCATCGCGAACAAATGGAAAAATGCTGCCAGTATCAAGAGATTCGTCTGATATATAATTGGCCATTGTGTGAGCTGCCACAAGGTAAACCTCATCGGGTATATGGTGGGGTTTAGTGCAAAGAACACCAAGGCCAACACCCGGAAATATGAAACAATTGTTGGCCAGACCTGTCAGTCTACGTTTACCCTCAATAACCACGGGAGGGAAGGGTGAGCCAGACGAGAATATGCCACGACCCTAAAAGTACAAGAGATGACTAATTAACCATTCTGTTCGCAGAAACTGGATCATTCATTCCACCATCCACCATGAATGTTTCTATTTCACATGTTTCGATTAATTTGTTATGGTTTTTTATCGTATATAACGCTGAAATTATGTCATTCTTAGCAGAAACGTCAATTTCAACTGCTTGAAATTAATTTCTAGCAACTACAACTAGAAACGTTTGGAAATGAGTGAACCAAGGTTGATGGAATAGGAACATTAAGATGGATAACCTAATCATAGATGTATTTGGGCCTAAATGTTAGTGACTGTCTATTTATTTTGAAAACTAGTCTGTCAGTTTTTAAGCTATTTGAGTCAAATTTCGCAATTAAGCTTCTTATTGCTGCAGGCTAAATATTTGTCAGAGCCGAACCAATCGGACTATTGTAACTAAAGTTATCGTTTAAAAACTTACTAAAGCTTAACTTTAGGGACAAAGTTCACAATGAAAGCTGGGAAATTAAATATTATAGGATTGTAAATGGCGCCAATGGTAATAAAAGTTTCACTTTCTCAAACGTTCCCCTTAGATGTGTCGTGTGGGAATAGGTTAAAATGACTCTTTTCTCATGCCATTCCCAAACGTTCCCCACAGATGGGGAAAGAGTTTGAAATGGCATGCCAACTCACCTCAGTATGCTTATAGGCCTGTTCCGCAGTACATTCCGACTTATCGGTGGGATTCGATAGGGCCATAATGCTTGGTTTCTCATGATTTTTGGCCATATCTTGTAATATTTGCTCTGTAAATAAACCGCCCACTCCTGTGGCTCCAACTAATATCGATGGCTTGAATTTTTGAACACATTCGCCAATTGTTTTAACCATCATCGATGGATCTTTGGCCAAAGGTTTGAGTTTGTCGAGCATTTTTGATCTATCCTTGGTGACCAAACCATTCTCATCGGCCAGATAGATATTTTTGACAGCTTCAGCTTTGTCGATGCCACGTTTTTTGAGTTCTTTGACCAGAAGGGAGGCTATGCCCGTTGAGGCACTTCCTGCGCCGGCAAACAAAAAGACATGCTCATTGAGAGGTTTCTTGGTGATCTTTTCAACAACCAAAAATCCCGATAATACAGTCGACGCTGTGCCCTGGATATCATCGTTAATGAAACAATAAGCATTTTGATATTTATCCAAAAAACGGAAAGCATTCTCTGTGGAAAAATCTTCAAAGTGTATAAGCGTTTTGTGACTATAAACTTGGACAACAGCTTCTAAGAATTCTTCTACAAAATCTTCATACTCCTTCCCAGTCATGCGTTTCTCCCTAACGCCTATGTACAAGGGATCATTGAGGAGTTCCTTATTATTGGTGCCCACATCGAGGGTGATGGGCATAGTATATTTAGGATCTATGCGGCCCAAAGCTGTATACAATTCCAATTTGCCCACCGATATGCCCATGCCATTGGCTCCCAAATCTCCGAGCCCCAAAATTCTCTCACCATCCGTTACAACAATTATCCTAACATCTTTCTCTGGCCAATTGGCCAAGACATCTTTGATATGACCACGATCGTATTTGTTTATGAATAGACCTATGGGATTGCGAAAGATCATGCCAAATAAAGTGCAAGCCACGCCCACTGTTGGCGTATAGATAATGGGCAAAACCTCATCAATGCATTGGTTTATGAAACGAAAATACAATCTCTCATGACGTTCCCTCAATGAACGCAAATAGCGATATTTGCTAAGATTAGTTTTACGTCCCCGAAAATTAGCCTTCACTGCCTCCACCTGTTCCTCCAGAGAACGAAAGGCACAGGGAAATAAGCCATGAACACTCAAACGCTGACGTTCTTCTATATTGAAGCCAAGACCCTGAAAAGGTCAATGGAAAATCAGTCAACATTCAATGTGATCTCTGACCTATGTACCTTGTTATACTTTGTATTGAGTACAGTCCGTACTGGAGGTTGCAGATTATCCGGATGTTTGTGTGCTCCTTTGCCTTGCAGATTTGAGCTAAATATGGTTTTTATTAAGACTTTAGCTAAGAGATAGCTCAGTGGAGGAGTGCCCAACAACTTACCAGGCTCTTTGCTGATATACGTTTAAAAATTTACCACAAATCATCTCCAAAAGAAAAACTAAAGTTTAATTTACAACAAAAAATTTGTATTGCTTAGCTGACATGCCAGCAAATGCTAAAGGGATACCCATTTGGTTTATTCTCAAACCAAATCCAAAATCTTACCATTATTCGAGATTAATTTACCAATTTGAAGCCATAAATAAAGCTCAAAGATGAATAGTTTAAAGTGTTCCATCTTGTTTTTGAAATTGTCTAAAAAGTTATTAAAATGTTTGAAAAGAATAGAAACTAAACTAGCATTTACTTACTACTAATAGATATAAATACCTAAGAATCGGATAGGTAATTGCTATAGGGCAATAGTCGTTAAAGCGGTTGGGTCACTAAGAAAGAAAAAAAAACAAAAGTAAATCTCTTTGAACCAAAGTTTTGTCTGACTGTCTCTGATTTCAATTTGAGGCCTTTTTGAACAATTTGAAGAGTGTAGGTAATGAGGGTCAAGTGGTTGGTCGTTTGGCACACTTTTCTAGCTTTTTTTTCAGTTGTCCTTTGGCTCATTCGTAAATTATTGTTATTATGCAAATCAGAGTGAGATTGTTGTTGTTGTTGGCCATCAAAAGTTAACAATCATTGTTGTTGGCTGCTTTTGGCCATTTCGTTGTTGCTGGCCTTCATTATCTACGTCACAAAAGTGACTCAAAGGATTTGTTGGACAACATTAGCAGAGTCTTTTGACTTTGTGTTTACTAATTGGTTGACAACTTAATGTAAGACCAAAAAGAGCATTTTTTTTTTGTGTTTTTTGCTTTTGTTAATGACAGCTACGACGACCTCTCTCAACTGGTGGAGGCCCAGGGAAGGGCGCACAGATGAAACGTGACATTGACTACGTGACATTTTTCGGAGGGGCTGATGCTTTGTTTACACATAAATTAACTTTGTATGTGTGTGTGTGTGTGTGTATATTTTGGGAGCTAAATTATAATAGTTTAATTAGTTTTTTTTTTTAAGAGTAAGAGTGAAATGTGTTCAAGCTGGCATTGACAGTTGTGTTTAAGCTTTAATTAACTATATATTTATTCTCTCTCTCTCTCTCTCTCTTTGCAGAGCATGTCAAGGACTTTAGCTGCGGCCCATTGCATTATAAAACTTTCTACATGGATGAGCGTAACAATGCGCTTTATGTGGGTGCCATGTAAGTAGCATCATTTGGATAACTAATAAAACTTCAGAAAAGGGCAAACTTTAAATCTGACGATTTTTGTATACCCTTGCAATTAGGGGTCGAAAGAGAAAGAAAGCCAAATGAAAGAGAGTTGCCTTACACTAAGCACAATTTCAAAGTGTATCCCCTTAGCATTGTTAACCCTAAAACTTAAATGACCCTCAAAATATTACTCATCTTGTCATGAGTATAGCTCAAACTAGCCACATTTCTTTGTTAAAAATAGATTTCTCCCTCTATTATGTCCTTCTTTTTTGCTATAAAGTCACACAAATAAATGACCTTAAAAAAATTACTTAACTTCTTTATCTTGCCTTGCTAAGAGCTCAAACTGACTGCCGCTGATTTATGACTCCCGCTTATGACCAATGACATTACACAAATAAATGACACTTAAAAAGTATTAAGCTTGTTTATTGAAGTCATGAGCAAACCCCAAACTTGGTTTATATAAATATATCACTCTATTTTATCTTGCTCTCCCAATAAGGCCAATGAGATGACAACACACAAATAAATGACCTTCAAAAAGCACTGAAATAACTTTAACTGCTTATCTCAGCTATTAATATAACTCCAACTCGCTCTATATGGACTTTCAACTCTATTATGTCTTGCTCCCTCGCTCTGTTTAATTGCAATAACAACACACAAATAAATGACCTTCAAAAAGAACTGAAATGACTTTAACTGCCCATCTAAGCTAGAAATATAAGTCGAACTCGCTCTATATAGACTTTTAACTCTATTACATCTTGATCCCTCGCTCTGTTTCATTGCACTGACAAGACACAAATAAATGACCTTCAAAAACGCCTATCTAATCTGTGAATAGACTTCCCTTTGTCTAGGTGCTCCGATTTGCATGGTTCCCACGAATATGCTTAAAAATTCGCAACGCTTAGCAATTGTAAGACTGATTTCGCCTAGAAACAGATGGACACTGATAAATTTTATTACACCCTCTTAAAGGGTATAGAATAAGAAGCTAAAACTATGACGACTAAGTTGTGGGTTAGCCATAACTCAACGAACGAGGCGACCCCTAGCCCTAGCCCCTCTTTTTCCCTCTCTCTCTCTCACTTGCCATAATTATAAAGTTCCGGTTTCTGACTGTGTGAACTTCCGGAGGGGTTGGGGGCAAAGCGATTCACCCATCCATCTGCCTGCTGACTACTGCGCCACTTTGGGGGGTTTGCCGCAACGCATTTTAGTGCCTGCATATTTCATTTTTCAAACCCAGTGGCTACACTGTCGGCATACATAATTATGAATTAATGCCTTCGGTTCGAAGCGGAGGTAGGAGAAGACACACTGAGACTGAGTCTGAGGTTTTTGACAACGAGCTTTCCCTCTCATCGCTCGCTCGCTGCTCGTCTGCTGCTGCTGCTGCTCATTTGTCTGTGGCAAGTTGAACATGGCCGCATTTTAACGGCTGTTGCGGTTGAAAAAGAGGGGGGCCGAAATACGGTAGCCTAAAAGCTGCCAAACAAAGTAACCAAAATTACCACTTGACTCGAGCGGCGCTTTTTGCCGCCACAGCTGCAGCAGAAGCAGCGGCCAAAATGGAAATGAAGATTAATGGTTTCTGACAACACATGAGGGCGTAAGGAGAGAGGAACGGACCCCACCGTGAGCTGAGGCAGATGAGTGGCCTCAACTCGATCTCTCTCGAACTCCATAAAACATAGAGCCTCCCATTTTATGGTTTTTGGGTTGCTTTTGCTGGGTTAAAGTTACTTGCAAGTGGTTAAAGTGATTTTCTTTCTCTAGCAAAATATTTTGGGGTCTCGACTTTCTATTTCAATATTCCGTATCAATCAATCACCATGGCCTACACAGTGATTGCAATAAGCGACAAAACTGAACAGAAGACGCAGCAGGTGCTAGTGTCATCCGGTGACTTCCTCTTCTCCCCAGCCACCGGTAACACCCTGAAATACCTTCGAAAATGTGTCTGCGCTGAAACAAAACAATTTTTCAAAAATGTCAATGAGTCTGTGAGTTGAGATGAGACTGAGTCTGAATCTGAGTTTGCCCTTATGTCACGCCCCACAACTTGTCAGCGTGGGGGTAAGCAGGGTGGTGGGTGAAGCGAGAGATTGGCATTAACTTATCGTGTGTCAAGGCACGAGTTCGGGATTAGCTCCAAGTGTCAGTGTCATCCATATCCATCTTCAAATCTGTACTTAACTTATTTCTTGTCTGCTAACTCATTTATTTCACATTTATTTATTTTATTTCTCTCCTTTTGCAGGGATCGCATTTTTCGACTGAATCTGCGTAATATAAGTCAATCGATTTGTGAGGTAAGTTATAGAAAACTTAACTTAAATGTATCTACTATATAACACTGAATGTACTGAATAATTAGTGAATAATTAGTTTAGGAAACCATCGAAGATGAAACTATTGAAAGTAAACGATAAGTTTTTCCCAGAAGTACGAGATTTATTCTACAAACTATCGATGATTGATTCCAAAATAACTAAAATATCCAATTAATATACAATGGTTTGGTTAGAGAATGCAAGTTTTTCTAGAAATACTTTAAAAGTTAGTAAAATTTATATAACTTTTATCGAGAAATCGATTGATATCATTTGCACAAAGTTCAAGAGACTTCAAAATGACCGAACAACATTTGGTGATTTGCAAGCCAAAACTTTCGATATCCCATCCCTAACGCCTGCTATCGATATTTGAGTTCGCAATCGATAGGACCCCAAAAAGGCTAAACCAATCGATATTTAGCCACCTCTAGCCTTAAGTTAAACAACTTTAAGTCAAACGAAATGTTCAAAGAACAAACATTTTAACCAATTCAATAGATTTCCCCATAAATAAAAGATTAGAAATTCTCAACCACAAAAGTATTGAAAATATTTGTCATGTTTTTCAACCATTTTAGCCCATTAATATTCTAAATTTTTCGACATTTTTTACGTTTGAACAACTCGGAAATGCCAAATGTCCCTGTCCCTGTTCGTGTCCTTGTCCATATCCTGTCAGTTGCAATTGCAATTGCACTTTCATTGCACTTTGAATTTTCTTCTTCTTTTGCTGCTTCTACTATTTCTCCTTCAGCTATCAAATATCCGTTGCCATTTCAAGTTCATTGGACAAACCATTTTCATGCCCTTTCCTTACTGCCTGCTCTCACCCCTTTTGGGTCGTCCTTGTGCTGCCTTATCTAAGGAGCAGCAAATGCTTTTAACAGCAATTATTTGTGCGTTTTCAAGTAGCACTTTAAAGTGCAGAATGGCAGGCAAGCAGGCTTGCTGAATGGCTGCCTTGCTGGCTGGCTGGCGGGCTGGCTGGCTGGCTGGATGGTTGGCAGGACACACAGACAATCTGACATTGCGGCAGGATATTGTGTCCAAGCTGAAAGCAAAACGGAAAATTGAGCTTGAGCTTGATGAGAGTGATTTTTTATCTCTCTTTACACACACATACTGATAGATATATATACATATATACGAGGTTCATTCAATAAGTAAATTCAAAAAATAAATTAAATCAATAGATTATTTGGGCTACTTTTCAATAAAGTTTCAAGTTGCAAAGAAAAGAACTTGGGCTATGAATTAATTTAGGTTGCCAAAGATGGAACTTAAATTGATTTAAAATATGTTGAGTTTAGAAAAAGGAAACAAAAATGAATGATTTACTTTGACCTTTTAAGCGGTGGGAGTGATCTTGGCTGTAAGTGAAGCATCGTTTATCAAAGGTTAAGTTACCTAACGAAGTATTCAAACCACTTCCGCTACCACTATGAGACCAACTACATTTATCCTGTCGCCAAATGCATTCATCTTGTATCCAGAAACATTTATCTTATGACCAGAGGCTAAGGCATTAGCTAGTCATCGGTTCATTAGGTTATCATAAGACTACAACTAATTATGGCGACTAATGAACTGCTTGTGCGAAATAATAGTTAATCTATTAGGTGTCTGTTCCCTCTGTTCGACTCTTAATTTAGTATAGCATATTGTAATAATTGTATTTAAGGATTTCAGACCCTTTGACTAAAGGCAAAATTGATATAGAAAGTTTTATCCATGTCCTCTTCAAGGAATATAGTTGAATACATAGCAAAATGGTTTTCTTTAACTTTAAAAGGCTTTTAAACATCTACAAACAGTTTAATCTTTCCAAGAACTATTTATTTCTCTACAAAATCACCTGCGGATCTAAAATTCACCTTGATATTTGGGTTGTTAAAACAGTGTTACATGGAACTTTAACGATATTATATCGATACTTTAATCGTCGATCTTTTTATACATTGTTTTTCAACCATCTTAAGATAGTTTAATGGTTCCAGAAACTTTGGATTCCAACATACTGACTTAAACTTCATTACAATCTTTGGTAGAGTCACCAAACAGTGATCACAAAACAGGGTTGCCTAGACCTTTAATCGTCGATATTTTTTTACATTGTTTTTCAATCATCTATAGATAGTTTAAGGGTTCCAAACACTATGGACTCCTCAACAATTCTACATTTTGACTTGAGTTTCATCACAATCTTTGGTACAGTCACCAAACAGGGTTGCTTAGATCTTTTTATCCAGCTGTATATAGTTAAAGGGTTGCTGAGAATTGCTCTAAAATTCAATCTACGTACTTGAATCGTATACAGATTTGTCGTAAAGCCATCAAACAGTGATGCAAAAACCTTTAGCGATATTATGTCGATACATTTATCTTCGATACTTTTATACTTCGTTTTTCCGTAGATAGTTAAAGGGTTCCAAAAAGTAAGGATTCCTGTAAAATTCAACTTACTGGCTTTAATTTCATAACGATTAATGATCACCAAACAGGGTTGCCTAGACTTGGATCGCTAAGTTATCGCAAACTTCAAGCGCTGACATATCGATAAATTCTAAAATGCTGGTACGACCCGTTTAAAGCTGCATATTCTATTAAATCTTCTAAAATAACGCTCGTTTATGTATTACATTAAGGAAGCAAAAAAAAAAAAGACGTGCGACAATTTTTGGGTTCTCTTATTATTATTGCAATTGGAAAATCGAATTAAATAAACAAATGCTTAACGTGAGTCAAATACCAAAATGAAAAATAATGAAAAGCCACAGACGACAAAGAAGAAAATGCTTTTTGCTGCACGTACCAAACACAGACGACAGCAAAAAAAAAAAAAAAAACACAAAAAAATAGAAATTTAAAGCCTATAAAAATCAATTTTGATAAATTCTTTCTCTCTCTCTTTCTATTTTAGCGAGATGTTTTGATATTGGAACCCACTGGCTCAGATATATTGAATTGTGTTTCCAAAGGGAAAAGAGAGGTGCGTATGGGACACACACACACACACACTGACACAGTTGCTCACCCATACATGGACAAAATGCATTTGATTTGCGAAAAATTTGAAACCTTTTAACAAAATTTAATGAAACTCATGCAAAGCCCTTTTTATATTTTTATGTCATTCCTCTACCTCAACCAAAACTACACCCACCCACACACACACACACACACACACACACAAACTACAATTGTTTAACAATTTATTTACATATATATTTGGCGCACAATTAAGAAGGTGGAATGCCGCAATCACATACGTGTCATCCAGCCAATGAATTTCAATGGTCAAAGGCTTTATGTGTGCGGCACAAATGCCCACAATCCCAAGGACTATGTGATAAATGTGAGTATACATATTTTATAAACAATTATAACGAGCTATAGTTGGCTGGACCAACTTTTATTTAAAGGGTTCAAAAATGTTAAAATTAAAGTGAACTAATAAGATTGTTCTTTCTTTTCCTTTTTTTTTGGTTTGGTTTGGTTTGGTTTGGTTTACCCGTTGTGTGTTGGCCCTTAGGCAAACTTAACACATTTACCCAGATCCCAGTACGTGCCTGGCATTGGTCTGGGTATTGGCAAGTGTCCCTACGATCCTGCTGACAACTCAACCGCTGTCTATGTGGAAAACGGAAATCCCTTTGGTTTGCCTGCCCTGGTAAGAGTTTTTCCTTTTTACGCTAAAGAACAAAAAAAAAGAAAGAGAGAGAGAGCGAGAGAGGGAGAGAGAGAAGTAAAAGAAAAGCGAAAAATGTCAATTGTAATAAAATTACAAAAGTAAAGGCACAGAGCGACCCAAGGAAGTAGAAGAAGAAGGAGAAATGCTAACTGAGGGAGGAAAACGAGGGAAGAAGGAAAGTGGTTAGGGAACTCAGCGTAAAGTAGGAAGTTGCGAAAGAAGGAAAAGTTCCTTCAGCTAGGGAAAAATTTAAAAAGAGTAGAGCAATAAAGCAACAACTGAAATTAAATTAGAGTGAGGGACACACACACACACACCCAGAGAGAGAAAGTATGTGTGTGTGTGTGTGTATACTTGAAACTGAAGCACGTGCGTACACTTTATGCGTAATTGTGTGCGTGCCTTGTATTTGTTGTTGGTTGCGCCTTCCTTTTGCCTAGGCATACATTCCAAGCTAACTCTGCCTCTTCTTGCTGCCTCTCTCCCTCTCAATTTGTCAATTTTTGGCGCAAATATTCTGTTATCCTTTTTGTATTCTTATTATTTGTATTTGTATGTACGTCTCCTACGTCTTTTTGGTCTTTTCCCTTTTTAGTATGCTGGCACCAATGCCGAATTTACCAAGGCCGATTCGGTTATATTCCGCTCGGATTTGTACAATTTGACAAATGGCCGCAAGGAGGCCAATTTTAAGCGCACTGTCAAATATGACTCCAAATTACTCGATAGTAAGTATTAAATCATATACTAAGTTAGTTAAGTAAAAAGATTTGAATTTAAAATGTTGTAATTGATTTGTTAAACCTTAAAAAATATTTACTTACTTTGCCTGAAATGCTCTTTTTTTTAGCTCTGATACAATTTTCTCTTAATTTTTAACCAAATTTCAAGTTAAAATTATGACAACCCCTTGAATAGGGCAGAAGTTGATACTCTGCAGCGCCACCTGATGGCGAGTGGCATCGATGAGCACAACATACAAAGCCACTCAAAATAATTTTAATTTTCATAATAATCGTTCCAGTAGTTTTTGAGTTCATCGATGACAATCAGACAAAAATTTATTTTTATATATAAAGTTTTTAAAAAATTCACTTTTTGTACTGTATGTATCATATTGATAACCCACAAAAAAAAAAAACTTAAAAAATAAGTAGCTCAATATTTGAATTATGAGTGAAAAACAACGTTTTCACTTAAAATTAACGATTTAATAACGATTTCTTAAAAAAAAGTTAGAACGAAGAAAAAAAGCCCCCATTTTCTGCTTCAAAATTATAGCCCAATTTCATGTTTTGGTCAAAAAAATTCAAAACTGTTGCGGAATGGTGTAAAAACGAATATTAATATTTAGTGCGGCCTCCATTTGCCTTAGTTAACTCAAAAATTCTCTTGCTCATTAAAGCCACTAAATTTAATAAAAGGTGCTTTTCGAGACTTTACCATTCATTTAGAATTTCCATTTAAAGATCTCCAACTATCTGAAATTGGCGTTTTACAAAATACCCCAAACATTTTACGGAACATGAAATTCATTCGAATTATTACTATTCTCCATAACCTTACGAAAACTGTGCAGCGAGTCTCAATTAAAGTGGGCCCATACATAGTCGTTCATCACTTTCCAACACTATATTTTCAATAGTCTTCTCACTGACTCAACTCTGATAACAGTGATAGTTAATGCTATCTCTCTCATCCAACCCAACACTGAGCCACACTGAGCCACACACATTACTGGCGTCACACTCTTTTAGTGTTTTGCAACACTGATCTTAGCAACTCTAAACGACATATGTATTTATAACTCTTAACTTTACCCAATACTAATTCGCTTTAACTTTATCTCTTCGCTTTTTTTTTATTTTAGAACCAAACTTTGTGGGCTCATTTGACATTGGCGATTACGTTTATTTCTTCTTTCGCGAACATGCCGTAGAGTATATCAATTGCGGCAAGGCTGTCTATTCACGTGTGGCACGTGTCTGCAAAAATGACCGCGGCGGCAAATACATGATCAGCCAGAATTGGGCAACATATTTGAAGGCACGAATGAATTGCAGCATATCAAGTGAATTTCCATTCTATTTCAATGAAATCCAATCCGTATACAAAATGCCCAACGATGATACAAAATTCTATGCAACATTTACAACGAATACAAATGGACTGATTGGTTCCGCTGTTTGCAGTTACGATATACGGGATATCAATGCAGCCTTCGAAGGTGAGTAGTCGAGGAAAGAGAGAGGAAATGAAAGAGTCACGACTGTGGCGGCTACTTGTGGGCGGTGTATATAGCCCGAAGGGGCGAATTTTCTCTGTGTAGGTGTGTGTGTGTGTGTGCGGTAGATTTATTGCCTTGCCCATAATTCTCTGCGGCGGCATTTTTACGTACATACGGACCAGCATTTTGCTACGGAGCAGGTGAGCTCAGCTTGGAATTTGAGCATTAAATGGTGCGCATGGAATTGATGGGCCTGCTGTGGCCGCTTTATAGGGCAGTCGTCAGCCTTTTTTAAACTCTTTAAGAAAATGCCCACCCAAAGTAAGAAGAAGAAGAAACGCTCAAAAAGCAAATAGTGAAAAGTTGAAAAGTTCATTAACACCATTATGTTTTGCCTGATGCTGCTGCCAAGTCTGACAGACGGCCAAAAACAAAAAAAAAAAAAAATGTAGAGAGAACAAAAAATCTGGCATACACTTAAAATTCATTACGAAAAGTTTTGCGGGCATGATGCTGAGAGTTGAAAGCGCCAACAAAACTGAAAGACCAAAAAAACCAAAAAAAAAAAACAAAGAAAAAAAAAGCATATCAAGTAATGGCTGAAAGCCACAGCAATTAATTATGGCAAACAAATGATTATGCCAGGCCAACACTTAAAGCTCACTCGATAATCTCTCTCTTGTGCAGTCTTCTGATACCCTAACACACTTGTGTTATGAGCGTTAGTTTGGTTTAGATGGTTTGAAAAATATTGGCAAGTTAGAGGAAGTTTAGTTACAGGGTCAAGTTTTGTACAAAATGAATGAAGAGGTTGGAGAATCTTAACAAAAAAATATATAAGAAAGATATTTTAGATAAATTAAGTACTTCAAAATTGAATTAACGCTTTAAAATAGACCTAAGAAGCTAACTAAAGCGCATTTAGTACAATGTATCTGAACTATCTGCGATTTACTTCTAGTAACCCGCTTGGGAGAACCCAACAGAAGTCCATAAGTACGTTTTAAAGTAAAATGGTGAATTATAAAAGATATTTTGGAGGTAAACTTTTCATGGAACACCCTGCATAAGTATTTCAAGTGACAATATTTGATAATATTAAACTAATTTACGTTTAAACATGTTTAAAAAAGTTTAAATTAGTATGTTTCTTTAAAAAGTTTAAGTTAGTTCGGAACACCTTGTATAATCATTTCAAGTGAAAGTATTTAGTAATATTGAATTTATTTAAAATGGGTTAAGAAAGTATTTAGAAACTGTTCTCTTCAAAAATGTTAAAGGGCTTAGATCAAGTTTGGTTGGAACACCCTATATAGCCGTTACAAGTGTAACTAACTGGTAATATAGAATTTATTTTACTCTAAATATAATTTAAATAGCTTAAATAAAGATTTTTAAACTGTTTTTTTTTCAAAAAGGATAAAGGGTTTTGCTTATGCCTAGATGGAACACCGTGTAAAAGTGTTACAAGTGTGTAAGTTCTATCAAAATGTTTAAAAATCGGACTCTTACTTGTCTAAACTTCATTTTAAGAAGTGAACTAAAAGCATGAAAATATAGAATCATTAAGGATATAACGACATAGAGTCCCATTTCGTTTTATTCTCTTTCTCTTTCCCTTTATCGCTTACACACAATCAGATATTATCTTATTTTTATTTGTGTAAGTGTAATTAGAGTAGTTGTGCTCCACAAATCAGCGCGAGAGAACTGTATGTACATAATTTATGGTCGACCACAACACACACACACACACACACCAACGGCAACACAAACTTACTTACTCAGTCACATGTATGCACATAAATTTCATGTAGCATACATCTGAGCGCAGTACTTTTTATGCACTCACTCACATTTTTCTCTTTTTCTCTTTCTCTTTCTCTCTCTTTCGTTTTGGTCAGGCAAATTCAAGGAGCAAGCCACATCGAACAGCGCCTGGCTGCCTGTACTGAACTCAAAAGTGCCGGAGCCTCGTCCGGGTACATGCCACAATGATACCGCCACATTGCCGGATTCGGTGTTGAATTTCATACGTAAACATCCGCTAATGGATAAGGCGGTCGATCATGAATTTGGCAATCCGGTCTTCTTTAAACGCGACATTATACTGACCCGTCTGGTGGTCGACAAGTAAGTAGAGTAGAAAATGTATTCATTAGCAGCAGTTACAACTTCTGGCAAGCAGCCATATCAACTCACACACACACACACAAACATACATCTTCCTCTGTGTATGTGTGTTTGTATGTGTGTGTATGTAGGAAATAAATGTACCCTGGCGTTTTGTGTTGACATTTGTAAAGTTTGTTCGCGGTGGCAAAAGTCAGCAAAGCGAAAAAAGTAGAAGCAAAAATAAAAAAAAAGAAGAGCAAAAGAAAAAGAAAGACGAAAAAACCAAGCAAAATGCTGGCATAACTTGCCCGGAACTTGTGAACAATTCTCTTGAGGCACAATGCTTTCTCCTTTTAAAGAATAATAAAAAGTGCAAAAAAAAAAAAAAAACAACTTTACATTCAAACATTTTGTTTCTCTCTCCTTTCCTTCTTTCTTTTCTTCAGGATACGCATTGATAAACTAAACCAAGAGTTTCTTGTCTACTTTGTATCCACGAGTCTGGGACAAATCTATAAAATTGTCCAATTCATGCATTACGGCCAACGGCATTCGAATTTGGTTGACATCTTTGAGGCTTCAAGCCATAATGAACCCATACGTGAGATGACATTGAGTCAGAAAACTGGCTCCTTGTACATAGCCACCGATCATCAGGTGAAACAAATTGATATAGCCATGTGTGCGAGACGTTATGACAGCTGCTTCCGGTGTGTGGCGGATCCATATTGCGGCTGGGACAAGGAAGTCAATGCCTGTCGGCCATATCAACTTGGACTACTGCAAGATGTGGCCAATGAGACGTCGGGCATTTGTGACACGAGTGTGTTGCGTAAACGTGTTACCTCATCGTATGGCCAGACGTTGCATCTATCATGTTTTGTCAAGATGCCCGAAGTGTTGCGTAAAAAGCAAACACGTTGGTATCATCATTCCACCGAAAAGGGACGGTAAGTGGAAAATGAAAATTAAAATTAAAAGAGGAAACAGAGATGATTTAATTTAAAGAGGGGAACTATTGCATAAAGTAATTCAGGTGTAGAGCGCAGCTGCAAAGCACAAGTTAAATTCCTGTTAAAGTTTTGTTTATCGATGTTAAAGACCAAAAAATTAGTTTTTTTTAAGGCATTTTCTTTGTCTATCAGTTAAAGGGCTATATTTTTTCGGTTTTTGATATTGGCCTTCATTAAAAAAACTACTATAATTAATTTTATTATATAAATTGACACTGCTTCCACTTGTATTAAGGTGTATAACACTGAAAGTTCACTTCTAGAGAACAAACTCTTGTAAAAAATTGTAAAAAACATTACCATCAATAACTTTTTACATCAATCAATAATTTAAATAACATTTTTAATTTTTTAGTAGCTATGTAAATGAAAAACCTTAGACAAAAACGAATGTAATTTTGTTGTTTCTCGACTTAAAATTGTTGATAAAAATCTTTCCATTTCAATTCAACGTTTACTCCATGAAAAAATTGTTCGTAAACCAGTGTAAATTACAACTATATCCACATGTCCGTTATATTTTAGACACAAACAATTGAAAAACGAATTAATCTTCTTACCAACGGTTAATTTCCAATTGGATGGTAGTCAGATCACCTTATCTTGAGCACCAACTTATGTATTTACCCTCTGTTAGCGCTGCTGCTTATACATACATATGTAAACACTCGGAGCAGCAAAACGAAATGAAGAAGGAGCATTGCAGTGAGCAGCTACGCCGACGCTCTCACAGCAACCATTTCCTTGCTCACGCCTGCTTAGAATCTGCTTCTCTCTCAGCGTTGCAGTAAGCAGCTACGCTGACGCTCTCACACGCAACCACTTCCACGCTCACTCCTACTCAGCATCTGGTTCATAAAAAAGAAGCACCGCTAAGTGAGAAGCAGCGTTGCAGCGAGCAGCTACGCTGGCGCTCTTGTTCTAAGCCACTCCCTCGCTCACACCTACTCAGCATCTGCTGCATCGCGAGGGAGAGAATGGGTAAGTGCAAGAGCGTCAGCTTAGCTGCACGCCCACACATACACAGCAGAAGAAGAAGCACCGCTAAGTGGCCGCGAGCGAGAGAGTGTGAGGGTGAGTGCAAGAGCGACAACGTTGCTGCTCGCTGCCTCTTCACGTTTTGCTCTCGTGGTATGTTAGTAGCAGCGCCAGCAGTGGTCGATTCAGTTGCTGCTGAGACGTCGTCTCGATCGGTCAGGTGATCAGTTGCTGTTATCCAAGTGAAAATTAAATGTTGGTAAGAAGAGCAATAAGTTTTTCAATTTTAGTGTATATAACATATTGTGAAATAATTATTAATGTCATTAAGTGAACCTCAAGTTGGAAGTAAAAACTTTTTTACAGTAATTTGAGGAGGAGAACAAGGAATCGTTTTTTTTTTTCGTAATTTCAAAGACAATTGATAGTTTACCGTTATGTTTCTTTCATAATGCCACGATCAATGCTTTGTCTCCTACTCTCAATAGAGCTGCAAATAAGAATGTAATTTGGGAGCACTTTAAACGACATTCGATAGTTTTTCGATAGATGCCATCGCTATTAGGTAACATGTGAGTCTATGTGTGTGTGCGTGTGTAAACCAAAAAGACTTCACTTCATCTCACTTAACGCTTTGGCGTTGCGTTGCGTTGCGTTACGTTGCTTTGCCAATATTGCGGTAAATTGACACTTTAAAATGTTGAAGCTCTGCTTTCTGGCGTTTTTACGCTTATTTGACGATGCGCTAGTAATGGAAAAATTTTCCAGGGAGATTCAAAGTTTTCTTCCACCACTAAAAAGAATCCCCCCGCCCGTACAAAAACTCCCACACACACACACACTTTATATTGATTTTTATTGTGCGTATTTGGCGACAGTAAAATGAAAATACATAGAAAATCTCTTTATCTCCTCTTTCCACTTCTATTCTATTCTCATCTCTTCTCATCTCTTCTCATCTCTTCTCTTCTCTCTCCGTCTCTCTGTTTTTGTTTGTAGCTATGAGGTACGCTATACACCCACCAAATA
Organism: Drosophila nebulosa; assembly: GCA_024703675.1. Lineage (NCBI taxonomy): Eukaryota > Metazoa > Arthropoda > Insecta > Diptera > Drosophilidae > Drosophila > Drosophila nebulosa. The sequence continues at coordinate 3,915,418 of CM045725.1, read as the reverse complement.
CATTGAAACCAATGAGGGCGGCCTTGTCTTGCTGGCTGTAAATGAGGGCGATGGCGGACGCTATGATAGCTACCTGGATGGCACTCTCCTTTGCAGCTATGGCGTTACAGTGGATGCTCACAGGTGAGTCAGGTTAAGGGGGCGGTGTGAAATGAATGGTTGGACATGGAGCAATTAAATTTGCCAGCTGCAGGCGTCGACAAAATTTCCGCCATGCAATTAGAAAAGTTTTGAGAAATAAAAGGAAAAACAAAAAAAAATTCTATGTGCGAGATTAATTTCCGTACAATATGCGTGTGTATGAGTGTGTTTTTAAGGACCAAGGACAAGTCAATAACTTTCGGTTTTTTCTCGCTCTCTTCCTTGTTTCCGATGTTCGCCGCCTTCACAAAAGCAAGACTATCAAATTATCTATTCACATTGGTGCAATGAGTTTGAGAAATATAAATCGGCCATGAAGCAATGGCAGGCCAAACATGAGGTAAGAATTTAATTAGCCTAAATTAGCGAGCGGCAGCAGCAGGTGCTGTTTATTGTTTTAATTAAATTTTAATTTATTTGACAACATTTGCTGTCGAAGGTTTTTGATTTTTGCTTTTTCTATGTAATTAAAACTTGATGGCTTATTATGGATTTTTATTTGGATGTATATATATATTTTCAGCAATGCGGTCTGAAGGATAATAAAAATGGTCCACTTAGTCCCAATGGCAAGCATGTCAATGATGTCTTCAGTAACGATGCCTTAGTCTGACCTCGAAGTGAGTAATTCCTAAACCCAAAATATGTTTAATTGCTAGTTTCTAATTCTCCCTTCCCCACATTTCATTCTTCTTCTTCTTTTATGCTGCCCTTTACTCAGAGTACTTGTACAGCTTTGAGTTCTTGTCGGCGGGGGGCATGAGTTCCCATTCTTATTGCTGTCATTATTATCAGCAATTGCATATTTATGTGTTTGTTGTGCTTACCATTTTCAATAGCTTCTAAAGTTTCTAGTTCAAAGTAAGTTGGCCAAATATTAAAGATTAAAGGAATTAATTTTTAAGTGTGTATATAAAGAAACGAGACTGAAGATTTAGCTTAAAAAAAAGGTTTAGCTAGTAGAAATTGACTCTGCTTCTTGCGCTAAAAAGTATGCAATGAAAAGGCGTCTTGGGAAAATAGAAAAGAAGAAATTTAACCAAGATTATAAGTAGAAGTATAGAATGGAAAAAAGGTTACTAAACTTGTCAACTCATTTTTAGATATTTCTTACAAGTAAAGCTAATATCTCCTATCTCTATCCCTATCTCTTTTTCTAATTGTGTCTACCCCGAAAGAGATTCAACAGGCTGTAAAATAATTCAAAGTTTAATCTTTATAATATTGCTGCTCAATAAGTATTTAAATGGAGAAAAAACGTGTTTGAGGAATAGCTTCTTAATTTCCCCCATCTTTTACTTCTGTTTTCAAAAACACTTAAAAACTAATTTGGGCAAAGGGACTTGACTTATAAAAAATACATGATAGAGAACTAGAACTTTATATTTTTAGGCCTGTTAACTGATTTTCACTCTTCAAGTTTTAAAGTTCTACCTTCTCCTATATGATATTGTGGCTACGTTGTTCAAACTTTAAATAGATTTAAAGGTAGTTTCTTTTAATATCTCTCTCTCTCTCTCTACAAAATGTTTAATGTGTAGTTGCGCCAGTACAATAGAACTATGGAGCACTTCATTTTGGAGTATTTCTAGGTTTGAATTAGTTTCCCAAGATGAAATCTGCATTGAAATGAACACAATATGAGCCTTTGAGAGTTTAGAGAACAAAACATCAAAAGTAGCTGACAGCAGCAGATAACTTTTCATCATAGTTAGAAACAAAGAAACACTCACATGAAGACAAAATTGTAAACTTCAGTCTCGTTATTTAATACTCACACTTATAGAATATAGAAATGCAAGAAAATGAAAACTCTAACTTTAACTCTTTTTCCTCTATATCCAATTTTCTGCTCTTCTACTCACAAATTTATTTTTTTGTGGTCATAATTTTTTTTTTTTTTTAGAAAGCATTAACAAGAGGAGCCGAGCATTCAAATACAAAGACTGAAATTTTTTAAGCTTTTTAACGGACAATATTTCCCAATATTTTTTAATTTTGATTAATTTTCGGTTCATTATTTTTTTTATTTTTGATTTGGTTCTTACAAAATTTAAACAATACACCAACAAAATTTTGGTCATGCTTTTGCGTTAAAACTGGAATCAATCTCACATATATATATATAGATATATTTATATATATATAATTTCCAAATCAATCAACTATATAAGCAAAGTGTAAAAGCGAAAGTTTAACGATAAAAGTTACTATCAAAAGGATCCTGCCACAACTGAAGCAAAAAACAAAACAAAACAAAAACAAAAACAAAGGAAAAAAAAACGGTTTTAAAACAAAACAAACAAAAAAGTAACAGAGAATCTCTATTTCTATGCCTAAGCAAAATACGAAAACAAAAAGTAAATTCAATAACCACCTAAATGAGATCGATGCAATCGATCGATCGATCGAAATCGAAAGTATTATTTAGGCTTTTTTCTCTTTTTGTTTTGCGATTTCGTAAGACGCTTGGCCATTTCATTTATATTGTGTGAGGGAAAAATCTAAGCGAAGGAGATGATCTTAAACGAATTTGTATTATAAACTAGCAATATTTGTTTAATTAAACTAGTAATACATATACATAGATACATATACATATATATATATATGTATATATATACACACATATATATGTATATATACAAATCTAAAGCTACTCAAATATAGTTGTATGGAACCAAAATTGAATTAAAAGTCAAAAGAAAAAAAGCAAAAAAAAAAAACAGAATAATTCAAAAGCGCACACCATAAACAAAATCTAAGAAAACTATGCAACATGGTAGGAAAAGATCTTAAAATTTCTAAACCGTTTTCACTTTTTTACTTTTTGTGAGTTAGTTAAGAAAAAATGTTCTTACACTTTTTAGCAGTTTTCGAAAGAAGCCCCAATTAGGGTTAGCCTAACAGTCCGTCCGTTTTACTTTCTGTCATCTTAAATGTTTGGCTAATTCAAAGTCTGTCTGCTTAACTGTTTGTCGACTTAACAATTTGTATGTTCCACTGTCTGTCCGCTCAATTGTCAATTCTATAAACTATTTTTTAGCTACTTGTAGACTCCTCTCTACAGGACCACAGAAAGAAAATATGGTTGGGCCTAATTTTGGGCCTGGCCCTGACTGTCTGTCTATGCCATTTAGAGTCTGTCTCTCTCCCTCTCTCTCTCTTTCTATAGAAGAAATCATGATAATGCAAGAGCTAGTTTGAGCTCATTCGATGCAATTGGGTTCAGGCCCCTTTGAAATGGAATCCTTTAGGATGAAATGCTTTAAAAGCGCCTTCTATAGACGAAGAAGTTTCTCAAGATGGACTCCTTAAAGATCATTAGTTTTAAGCCTTCTTTAGGACAGACTTCTTTATAAGGAACTTCTTTAAGATGAACCCTTTAAGGATTGATTACTTCAAGCCTTCTTTAGGACAGCCTTCTTTATAAGAAACTTTTTTAATATGGACTCCTTTAAGATCGATAACTTTAAACGTTCTTTAGGACCAAGTTTTTTATGAGGAACTTTCTTAAGATAGATCGATTACTTTAAGCCTTCTTTAGGACAGAATTCGTTAGAAGAAATTTTCTTAGGATGGACTACTTTAAGATCGATTACTTAAAAATCGACATGCTTAAGACGGAAGCCTTCTTCTGGGAGCGACTCGTATACGATTGACATCCAAAAGGAGTCAATTCGAATCCGACTAGGTTAAGCTCGACATGCTTAAAGGGATTGTCTTCTCTAGGAGAGACTTCTTTATGAGGGAATATAATACGATGAACTCTCTTAGGATCGATTACTATAGGATCGACACTTCTAAGGGGGGAAATCCTTTATGATGTATTCTTTTAGAATGAACTTCTTTGAAACAAACCCTATGGTATATGAAAAGTTTCAGCAGCTTCTTAAAACTGTTTTAAGTTTAAGCATATAGATTGCTTTCAAAAACCATGACAGAAAATATTTCTCGTTTTGTGGACTACTTCTAGTCCACAAATATAAATTTCATAGCCATTTTTAATTGTTTGTTTTCTGTCAAAAATTAACTCTTTGCTCTAACATTCTTTTCCTGGGTAACCGATTCTTCAAAGTATTTCTCTTTTCTCAAAATTTTTCAAAACTTTCCAATACTTCACCAGTTTACTCCATGTTGTGCAGTTAAATTGTATATAGAATCAAGATTTTAGTATGTAAGTCTAATGATAAATGAAATCTTTAAGTTTTTTTCGCTTTTGTATTTGATGTATTTTTTTTTTTTTTGGTTTTTTGGTTTGTGTTTTCTTGGCTAAAGCAGCTACGCATATTGTATAGATTGTGCGTTTTATTCGCCTGATGTTACGATAAGCAATATAAATATATATATAAAGAGATACACACATATATATAGATGTGTGTGAATGTATGTGTGTGTATAGAACTCTACATAAAGTTACTGCATTTGAGACCAACATGCTCATCATCAAATAAACTTAAATTGAATTAAATTTAAAATCATAAAACTTTAACCATTTAGCTTAGTTAGTTAGTGTTAAGTTGGTGTGGCAAAATACATTTTAGTAATGTTTAAAGCAGAAACAAAAAAGCGAAACGAATATAAATAAATAAACCTAAAGCAGCATTTAGTATTCCCAAAATAATCTCTAACAATAAATGTATTACAAAATAAAAAATAAAAAAAATACTGCCATTAACAAAACAAAAAACGGAAAATGAAAATGCAAAAATTAAAAACTAAGGAAAAGCTAAACGCTTCTCACTCTCATTCTATGAACAGAAATATGAATAATACCAAGATACATGCAAGATATTTTTCTAAAAAAAAAAAGATTTTCTCTCAACCGCCCCCAAGACAACCCATTTATGCCCTTGTAAAAACCATGAGAATCAAATATATATACAGGGTGTCCTTTTTTGAAATGTGACTGAAATCATGTGAGCTCAATTTTTTGTGAGTTTTTCAGAGTCTTTACTTTAAGAGTCCGCAGTCTGCTTCCCACTGGTTAGATTTGATGAAGCTCATTATAAGGGGAAAAAGTGTTGGAAAAGTCTTTAAATTGCAAAAACTTTAAAGGCAAACCTTTCTTTTGAAAGCCCGGAAATGAAAGCCTTTTATATTCAACTTGCTCAAGTGTAGAAATCTTAAAAATTCAACGCCTTCTTATATGATGACACGAAGACAGTGTTTCCACAAACTAGTGGAAAACTGTCACTCTGCTTCAAAATTTGAGTTCTCTAGAGTTTATTTTTTAAAAAGAGGCGTAAAAATGTCAAAAATAGTGCTATTCACATGGTAACACTAGATAAGTGTTGGAAAACGTTAAAACTTCAAAGGTCAACTGTCTTTCTGTTTATGTAAGACTGTCCGAGTTCTGAAATTTTCGAGCAACGCTGGAAAAGTGTTGGAAAACGTATAAATTGCTTTCTGTTTAGCTAAGCTCGCCAAATTGCGATAGGTAAGACTGCCCGAGTTCTCTAAAGTTAGATTTTTCAGGGAAGTTGCGTTTCCTGGTAGCAACACTGGAAAAGTGTTGGAAGCAGTATTCGCAAAACGAAGTTAACTAAATATTTCGCACAGTTTTTATTTTCACATAAGTCGTATAGACATCGTAACCAACACTAAAATAGTGTTGGCAAACGCACAAACTGAGGCTTAATGTTGAAAAACTCGCAAAAAGTGAAATAAAATGAGCAAAACCAAAGTTTACACATGATTTGTTAAGTTCTACTCTGGCCACAACAAAAAAAACGGCACCCTGTATAGTCATGCATACATACAATAGATCCTTTGTACGTATGTAGAAAATATTCTCCAGCTACATAAATAAATAACTAAAACGCTCTGAGCTTCTAACTCTTAAATAAAATATATCTGCATTTTTGCTTTTCGCTTAGTCGTCCTCTTGATTTTCAGTTTTAAGTTTTATTGTAAATAATTTAAATGAATTATGTGAAATGTTTTGTATGACAATCACATGAAGTTGAGTAAAAGTAAAAGTAAAGATATTACAAACACAAAGTAAATATATATATGTATATACATATATAAATTAATCTAGAGAAACAAAAACAAAAAAAAAACTCTAAAGTAAATCTCAAATTGTAAAAGTCAGAGTCAGTAAATTGCATTAAATGGATGAACAAAAGCGGAAAATAAAAATAAAAAAAAAAACAGAATTTGTTGTAAAAAGTATTTAAACTATGCAATATTTGCGGCCGCATATTACAGTAAAACAACAAGAACAACAACTAAAATTTGCGCTTAAACAATACATTCGTTTATCGATATAAATTACATAGATACACACACACACAAACAGAAATACACATACATATAGTAAAGTAAATAATATACCATCAAATACATACAGTTTTCTGTCTATAAAGTCATTAACGATGATCGAAATCCCCATGAGCTAAACTCAAATCGAAAACAAAAAACAAAAACAATTTCAATATAATACTAAAAAAAGAAAAATATATTATAAAGAATTAAATACAAAACAAATTAGCTGTAAAAAAAAACAACATTTGAAAAAGAAAAAATGCAGCAAATAAATGTGATAAGATTTCTGAATAAGTAAAAAAAAAATTGTGCTTTGTTTTATTAACAGGTAAATTTAAATGCTGCAAACTCATAAGACAAGTAAGTGAAAATATTTTTAAAACCATTGTAAGTAAATAATAGAGAAGCGACGGACATTTTTTTACCCCTCAAAAATTTGCTTGCCAAGTTTTTTCAACCAAGCGGCAAGGGGGAATAAAGAAAAGAAACCGAAAACCATTTGCCTTGCCGGCTCAGAAGGCAGAAAATAAAATCAGAAAATTTCACACCTTATCAATTTTTGCCAGATTAACAAAATGAACAAAGAGAAGTCTTAAATTGCATCAGCCATGAGGGTGTCTGTAGGGGATGTAGCTGCTTGAGACATGGGCGTAGTTAGATGCTTAAAAGGGGTTATTAATTTAAAGCCAAAGCCTAATGGAAATTTGTTCAAAGAAGAGAATCACAGTCTTTAGGGTCCTTGTAAAGAAATTTCAATAACAAAGACACCCTTTATTTACCCTACCCTGTCTGTCCGTTTCAAGACAAACTAGTCTCTTATTTTTTGGGCTATTTAAATCAATTTGCATACTTAAACTTCCTGTAAGTTGCAGACAAAACATTTGTAAAAACTGACCCGATTGAACGTCTTTAACTAAAAACTAAAAGTTACCATAAGTGCGAAAGAGATAAAAGTAGCAGGCGCACTACTCCTTAAAAAAAAAAAGAAATCTCTCTTTCTCTAAGGTTACTTTTAAAGGTTAGGTGCAACACCAATTTTCATTAACTCTCAATTATTTCGTTCTTTATGCTAATGCTTAAGAAACTTTGAGACAGAGACAGAGACAGAGAGAGAGAGAGAGAGAGAGGGGGGGCTTAAGTACGTCCATGCCTTTTTTTGATCATCTACATCATCTTCATCATCATCATCATCATTATTGCCATTGCCATTACCAGCAACGTGTTTGCTGGGCGCAATGTCATTAAAGAAGTCACACGAAAAAGAAAAAGATTCAACTTCGACCCCAAAAGCAAATGCTCTTGGTCCTTGACAGGCGGACGCGTTGACATTTATTTTGATTTCAGTTTCAGTTTTCGTGTTTTTCATGTGGAAGGGGGGGGCTGGGGGGTCAACAAAGTGCGTAACCTGTAACTTGGCTCTCATGCTAATGTGCATCGTCGTGAGGGGTTGCTGTCCTTTTGGGTTTTTTCTCTAAATTGAATTTTATGTGACAGAGCTAACTTTTTGGGAAAGTATCTGTGCGTTTATTAATGGTTATATACGAAGGGGGGAAGGCGGTAGAAAGGCATCACCATTTGTGCCCCCCCAAAACGGGAGTGGCTGCAAGGTAATTGCAACACTTACTCCCAGCTCTAGCTGGGCATTGAAAATGTAAATTCAATGAAATATTGTTGAATGCAGAAAAATTCCTGGACAAGCTTTGGCTATCCAAATGCCAGAAATGTGCTTGACCATGGTCAGAAACTGAACAGAAGCAGCAGCTGAAAATTCCATGCATAACTTTTGAACAGCAACGAGACGAGCATATGTAAAAGAAAACTTCAAATAAGGAACAAAAAAAAAGGAAAGAAATATTCCCACACACACACACATACAGCGACACATGCTATACATAGTTGAGGTCGCCATAAAAAAAATCTAGTCACTACATTGTCCGCCCCTTAAAAGTGTCCAGGCAGCCACACACACACACATGTCTCCTCTGTGTTTGTGTGTATGAGTTTTGGCTCGCATATACACAAATCTGTCTATGTTCATGTCCTGCCTGCTGGCTGCCTGCTGCATTCAGGCGTTTCCTCCACCTTCCCTTCCCTTCCCTTTGTGTGACTGCGTCTGCCCAATGGCTGTAAGGAATTTTACACAATTGCTAGAAAAATTGCAGAAAATTGAAAATGTGCGAGAGCATATAAATTTTTTACTGCGTCACTTGTAAATGCTAAATTGTTGTTATTTATGTGGTCTTAGCGGCAGTAGCAGCAGCAGCAACAGCAGAAGTCGATCCACTCGTTAGTGGGCGGGGCAGAGGGAAGAGTGAAGAGCCAACAGATCCAGTCCCAACTGTCCCCACTGTCCCTCGCTTTAAACAAAATCTTGTTTTAGTCAGCAAACAGAAAAAAACCAACAAAATTTACATTTTATTTAATAACAATTTTTTTTAAATAATTAGAACAAACATATTTATTAAACTATAATTTTTAAATTATTTAAAGTAGTTTAAAAATGATGTTAAAAAAAAGCGAGTTTTTTATTTAGTGATAGCTTTTCCAAAAATTTGTACGAAGTTCTTTTAGAAATGAATTTTTGTAAAACTCTTTTGAATATTTTTTTAAAATAATTAAAGTTTAGATAATTACTTTAAAGATAGTTTAGCATAATCCATTGTCTTTGTTCTCGTTTTTTTTTTTTTTTAACTTTTTCTTGTACTTTAATATTTTTTCAGGTTATTTTTCCACTGTTTTTGTATGAGAAACTTCAAGAATTTTTTATTATTTTCAATACTTATAGCAAATATGAATTGAAATATTTTCGTAATTGGGCCTCTAAAACGTCTTATTAAATTTTTTTTTTAATCAAATAGTTAAATTTTTTTTTGTTTCTAGTTCAAAGTTTTGAGTCTAGGTTTTAGGTTCATTTAAATTACAAATTGTATAATTTGCCCTGATCACGTTTGATGGAAAATGATTATGACCAAAAACTGTTAAGCAGGAAATTTCTAATTTATACTCAGAAGTCGCTTTGGGATCAATTGAAAATGTGATTTTAGCTGCTATTTTTTTTTTTGGGATTTTCGCCTTGGAAAAAAACATGTTCAAAAATCTAGTTTTAGTTTAGTTCTTCGACAATTTGTACTTTTCTTTTGCCAACTCTCCAACATCAGAAAACTATTTAAAAATATTTTTGAATAACTAAGTTATTAAGAATTAAAACTGTTAAGACAGTTATTAATGTAGTTTAACATCTAAAGTAACAATTTAAAAGCTTGTCAATAGTTTTTCTATATTTTTCTATTCTTATTTTGTTTGAAAAACCAAATTTTATTGTTGGTTAGGTCAGCACTTTGGCATATTGCCATTAAAAAACGTTTTATCCTAATTTTCCAGAACTGTTAATGAGACCGAATAGCACATACAATTTTTAAACTTCATTTTGAATTCCGTAATTTGCTAAATTTCTCAACTGAAAACTTTTAAAGCTTAATACCTGTGTTGCAGAAAGCGTTTGCATTTTAAAGCATTTTCCTACACTTTAATTAATATTAGCTCCTTTCCCTACTTGGCATAAAATAGTTATCTATATCTGGTCACATTGAAAGGTACTTCGATTGCAGTAAGCTGCGAATTTTGTTAAACTTCTGACTTTCAGTTTCTAATTTCACTTTTGGGCTCACATTCTGAAAGAAGGTTGTGCTGTTTGCTTAGTTAAAACTGTTTTGAAATGGCAAATTCTCCCGATTTCGAAGAAATTAATGATTTAACCGAAGACATTGCATATCCGCAAGTGAAGAGAATGCGGGTCCCGGATGACTTTCCTGGCAATCGGAAACGCAATCATGGTAGAGGCGGAAACGGAGGACGTGGCAATAGAAATTATCCCCCTCAATTAGACAACGAGAATCCGCAAACATCTCTAGTCCCAGGTCATCAGAGTGAATGGCAACAGCAGCGTGGCTGGTCGAATCAGAATTTCAGTCAGAAGTTGCGCAAACTCGCAGAGCCGACACTCGAACTGAAGCCTATTGAGACGAAGGACGTCAAATTCAGTGGCCACAGTCGCCTCTATATAGGCAATCTGCCAGCAGGCACCGATGAGAATGCCCTGCGGGAAATCTTCAAGCCTTACGGTGAGATCGATGATATTTTCAGCAGTTTCGAGAAGAACATCACCTTCCTGAGGGTCGACTACTTCGAGAATGCGGTCAAGGCCAAGCGGGCGTTGGATGGCAGCATGCGCAATGGTCGACAGTTGCGCGTGAGCCTTGCCCCCAAGGCCACAACTTTGCGTGTGAGTAATCTCAATGGCTTTGTCTCCAATGAATTGCTTTACAAGTCATTCGAAATCTTTGGACCGATTGAACGAGCCCTGGTCAAGGTCGATGATCGTGGAAGGAGTATGGGCGAGGGTTTAGTTGACTTTGCCAAAAAATCGTCGGCCAAAATGTGTTTACGCATGTGTCGGGAGAAGTCCTTCTTCTTGACAGCTTCGTTATATCCTTGCCTGGTCGAACCGATGGATATAGTAGACCAAACTGAGGGCCTAAGCGAGACGTCCCTCAACAAGAAGCTGCCCGATTTTCTAAAGGAACGCAGCGTTGGTCCCCGTTTCGCTGAGGTCTATTCGTTCGAGCATAAATTCGGAGCCCAATGGAAGCTCCTGCACAATGTCTACAAATCGAAGCAAGAGGAACTGAAGCGTAAACTCCGCATTGAGGAGCAGAAACTGGCTGCCCGAATTGAGTATATGCGCACTGATTTCGAGACGAAACATTTGCGCGAGGAGCTGCGTCAACGTGAGCTGAAGCGAGATCGTCTCCGTTTATATTGGGAGATGCAGGAGCATAGAGCCAACGAAGAGAATGATCCCCTGGCTCCTCCAACTCATTACCAGCAGCTAGAAGACATTGATTATGACAATGACTATGAAAATCGCATAATGCGTCAAGGCAATGACATGCAACGCTATCAGCAGGAGAGCTACTCTGACGAATTCTATAATACTAGCCCCTTTGCGGTCTTTGGCAAGGTTTCTAGCCCACAGCAGGACCTCAATGAGACGAATGAAAATCTTAATGAAAGAATGTCGTCTGGTTATCTAAAGGAAAATTTTTAGAGAAAGGAATGCCTCAATTGAATTTGTTTTCACAAATTAAAGCTTTATATTACGGATTTGCTTTTTCTTTTTTGACTTAAACTATACTTACAGTGGTCCGATTAAGCTGGTCTTAACAAATGTTCTGTCTGCAATCATAAGAAGTTTAATATACGGATATTAGCTTAAATAGCTCCAAAACTGAAAGGCTAGTTTGCTTGGGAACAGACAGACAAATTGATTATACCCTCTACGCTTCTTAGTAGAGGTGGAAAACTATCGATAATCAAAAAAAATAACTTCTGATTCCAAAGAGGTTATTCAAGTAAATCGCAAAAATAGGCGTTTCCTTTTTCATTCTTAAATCTTATTTCGACTATCGACCGTTATGGCTATCGATAGTTTTCCACCTCTACTTCTTAGATGAAGGAAAAAAGAGTTTGGAGCGGGCCGGACATTATTCTCTGTTTAATTTGAAATCGTGTGCCTTTATTTGCTAAACAATATCAAGACTTTTGTGTGTGTGTGAAGGTTTTAAAAGTAATTGACATTGTTTAGATTAATAACGATACGCTTTTAAATTTTGAGTAAACCTCTTTTAAAATACTGTAAACCTGTTTGGGCAAAGTTACGAAAGAAACCACGTCCCGTACGGGAGACAAGGGACAGACCCAAGACATATAGACCCAGAGAGAGGGTATAACGATTGGCCTCGACCCACTTGAGTACCCGCTTGCAGGGCTGCTCCACGGACAATGCGTAGGCCTGGTAACTCTGTCCATAGATCAGTAGATAGGATATTTGCATGCAGCTGGCATCCTTAATCAGGACATGATGACGCTGCCCCTGGACCACAGTGACATGCGTGGGCACACTGACAAACTCCACAACGGCTACGGAACGCAGAACTGCACCACATCTCGAGGCGCCCCAACCAGCTGCGGGTGGACTCATGCCCAGAGCCTCATCTATATCGGTGGTGAGCATCAGAGGTTCCTGCTCATTGGGCCAACTGCCAGCTGTTAATGTGGCATACAAATTATCCAACTTGCCACCATAGAAACCCAAACGTATGGGATATTTTTGACTTTCTCTCAACTCAGCATAGGCCTTGCCGCTGGCCAAAACTTCGTAGATTTGAGTGGGTCGAATTTTTGGTGCCGGCATTTGCAAATGTTCGTAGAGCTCGAAGAATTCACAGGGTCTCAAAGTGCTAAGGGTCACACGTTCGCCATATTCCACCAGAACTGTGTATAATATTTTGAGCACCTGCCATGAGAAGCATTTCACGAAACCCAATTTCAGTTGCTGCAACACATATTCCAGACGCGGCACTTCGGCAATTGCCTCACATATGCCATCAATTGACATATCCTTGGCCAAGTTCAAGAGAAAAGATTCATAGCGATAGCCATGGGCAGCGGCCACAAACATCGTCCATTGGGCATCGCAGGCCAAGAGATCGGCTTGCAATCGTTCTAATATCTGATTTAACATCTTCTGTCTTCCATTCCCATTCCCACCATCGCCCTCTCCATCGCCAACCGTTCGCAAAGGTATCAAAGTCATAACTTGGAAATTTTTATTTAGCCAAAATCAATGGAGGGCAAAAAAAAAAATATATATATATACTTATATATAATTTGCATTTATCTTGTGTTTAAAATTTTAAATACTAAAAACGTTTTTCATGTGCTAACAACTTGTGTTTAGCCTGCTAAGATATAAAAGAAAATTTTATCCAATTTCATCAAGGGGAAACGGAAAATAAAATCTGTTCTGCAGGAAGCTAAGATTTCAGATAAATTGTGGAAAGGAAACTTTCTTCCGAATTTCTTAAACCTTTTTTATATCTTTGCATATTCATTTTGGTCAAAAGTGTGCAACTCTTAAAAGAAAGCATCTCCGATCATATATAAATTATATATATTCTTGATCAACACGATGAGACGAGTTCATACACATAATTTTCTTCTAGAGCACTGAAGCTACAGTGCTGAAATTTTGGCATGTACTCTTCTACATATTGCAGGCATTTTATTTCTCGATTTTAGCTGGATCGGAACTCTTATATCGTATAGCTCCCATAGGAACAAACGCTCGAATATCGAGTTTTGGTTGAAAAGCTTTGTTGTTTAACTGTCTTAGTTTGTTTTATATCCAAACGTCCATGCCAAAATTCATCAAGATCTGACTACTACAGCATTTAGCTCCCATAGGAACAATCGGTCGTTAATTCAGTTTTCGAACAAAAAACTTTGTTATTAAAATAAATATTTCTTAGTTCAATAAACTCATTAAAACCACTGCCAAATTTGATCAAGATCGGACAACTATATAATCTGTTTTGGTACACGAAGGGCCATAATCCTTTTCCATCCTTTTCCATTTGTCCATTTCTCTTTGAACATTTTCGGTCAGTTAGTTCTAAAATGATATTCATTCATCCATCTTATTACAATTCTAAAAACATATTACTACTTAATTATTATTAAAAAGTGATTAGCAATTTTTAAGAATTTCAGTTAAATTTGGTTTTAGCCCACTTCAATTCAGAGCACTGCAAACTGTTTTTTCTTTTATTCTTGTACTCAAATTTGGAATTGTATAAAAGATTGATTCAAATTAGGATACATCTTTAGATGTAAAGGAATCGCATTAAAGGACTGTCAACTCCTTGTAGAGAAGAACAAGAGGTCCCAGCCTCAAGATTTCTAGATTTCTTCGAATATTCGCTGCTTTTATTCAATTTCTAAAAAAGGCGAATTATAAATTTTAAACTTTAATTAAGAAAAGATCACACAGTTTGGAAAATGTTATAGAAGTTCGAAGACCAAACTTTCAGTTACTTTGCTCGGTCATTAGCTATATGTAGTTACCTTTTCCATTCAATGGAGTACGGATCTTGGGTCACCTCAGTATAAAAAACACCAAAATAAAAACGAATCGGTTGAAAAACAATTTCTGCTTTTTACTCTTTGAATTGGAATGCCATTTTGGGCTCGTACTCTAGCAGATTTCTCTTGTTTAATCTCTTTTCTTTAATTATTCAAAAACTTTTGATAGACTTTAATGAATTATTGAGTTAGATAAACATATCTGTAAATCGTAGACCTACTGGAAACTATATTTCCCTATCTTTGCAGAAAACTTTTTTGATCCTTTGCTCTTCGTTATTCTGTCATTGGTTCAGGACACTCTCTTACTTTACTTGAGGCCTCTATTCTTTCCTATTTAGTTCGTGTCTGCGGCTACACTCTTCGGTCAGTTGGGTAAAAGGTGGGCAACTTTTGCCTGGGCTAGACTAGAACCATCTTTTTTACCCTTAATCTCAATATTGATAAAAGAAATCATATAAGGTGCACTTTAAGGAAGGAGCATGTTAAAATTTCTTGATTATGTAAAGTTTTCCTGAGTTTGTCTCTGATTAACTTAACTTCAATTATAATTTATAGCAGGTATAAATTTAACTTACAAACCATTTGATAGGGCTTAGAATTAGAGGTGGCAAACTATCGATAGCCTAAACGGTCGATAGTCCAAATAACATTTAAGATGTTGGTTGCTTGATACCAATATAAAAAATATTTCAAATTCGAAGTGAAAACTAGTTGCATGCCCCTTTGAAAAGTATATAAAGAAATCAACTAGAAACTGCCCTGTTTGATTTCATCATCCCTGATGCCCACCACCACCAAAGCGGCAAAGGTGTGTTGATTGACGGCATCCTGGACCCAGGTCCTGGTTCTTCAGTCCTATCACTTTGTTTGTGTTGGTTTTCTCTACACGCAGATTGAATTTTTTGGCCCCTTTTTTTTTGGTTTTCTGGCCGTCATGTAATTGATTAATGGAACACGGCAAGCTGGATACGTAACTTATGTCAGCTTATGTCGCCATCATCATCATCATCGTCGTCTAACTGAAGCACTTTCAATAGGAGTGTGGGGGGGGGGGGGGGGGGGGGGGGGGGTAGTCAGCCCAGTTAATTGGATAGACTTCTTGCCGTTTTTGCTCTCGCTTTGTGTGCTATCTATTTGAGAGAAAAGTTGGAGATTTTTTTTTTTTTTCATGGCATGCGTAATTTATTGATATACTCCCGATAAATTATGACTCTCCTGGGAAGGCGCGAGAGTAGGTTGGAATCGGGATAGGGGATTGGATGGCAAGGGGGGGGGGGGACGGAATGGCTGCAGGTGTCTGTGTAGAAATCAGTTAACCGAAAAAGTTTGCAACTTTCTCCTCTTGCTCTCGCTCTTGCTGTGAAATCAAAGTTTGAGTTTATTCAAATAAACGCCGACATTAAGAGAGTTGCAACTGTTGCTCTGTGGCAAGAAGAACAGACAAAAAAAAAAAAAAAACCAACCCAGGCATAGAGAAATAAATCAGAGGGCAACTTTTTTCGGGTTTCATATCGTTTTTTACGTTTTTCTTGTTTTTTTGTCGTAGATAAACTTTCTCTACAGCCGGCAGCAACACCTTTTAACCCTCTTTTTAGCATGATGTTGCCATTTCTTTCCCGTTTTGTGTGTGTGTGTGTGTGTATGTGTTATTAATATGCCTGAACTTTCTTCTTCTCTCTTGTGAAAATTCCCCCAGGGAATATCGTCTAAATAATTGCCTCAACACATGCCCAAAATCAAGAGCATCCCAGACTAAGTATATAGCATTTACTTATATGTATATATTATTTCCTTCATGCATATTTTTTTTCTTTTTTTTGTTTTTTTGAGTACATTTCTTCATTTACTTAAAACTTGACAAAAAGAAATACGATTTAAGTGAATCGACTATTTTGTCTATATAAATACTATTATTATCCAATACAACTTTCAGTTTCTGCAGATGCACAGAGTTCTGTAAAAAAAAAATAAGAAAAGGCAAAAAAAATATTAGAAAAATTTTTGGTAAAAAGGTGAAGAAAAAAAGGAAAATTGTTTCTTTTTTCCTTTATCATCTGGGGGATTATTAATTCAATTTTTTTAAATGTTATATTTGTTTTTTTTTTTTGTAAGGCTAGAACATAAATTTTGGATTTTTATTTTATTTTCCTTACATTATAAATTTGTTTAAAAAAAAAAAAATCAAAAGATAATTTTGCTGAACTAACAACGAATAGACTTATGTGATTTAATATAAAAAATAAGATTTAATATATAAGATTCAAAATAAGCTAAAAAAATGGTGTGTCATTAATTGAATTTCGCTGAGTGTATCTTCTATTCCATTTGTAGAACATTTAGAATACATTTCAATGCATTCATTACTAGAGGCTTGTTAAATAAATTTCATAAATATCCCCCATCTATGTAGATATATACAATTGATCTTTCCTTTAGTAAAACTCTTTATAATGAATACATTTTAAAAACACAACGTCTCGTTTTATTTTAAAGTGTATACCATAACTCCTTATCACAAAAATCCTAAATAAAATAGATTAAACCATTGGGTCCTGCCAAAATAAAGCGTTCCAGGTCATGTGATTTCTTGCAAAAACAAATCGGGAATCCTTGGGAAGCTTCTTTTTCAGTTTCAATCTCTTTAGACAGTCGCTGTTATATTCAGATTTGATTGAATTATGTGAAAATTCAAAGCTTCTCGAATAATCAGCGCTTCAGCATTATGTGACAGTGATTTTTTTGTACGTCCTTTCATATTGTTTTCATAATTCGACGGATTCTTTAAAAAATTGCATAAACCATTTTTTCTTTTTCCAATTTTTTCAGCTATTTTCCTGTACTCAGGTTACTCTTCTTATAGGCAATTATTTTGCTTTTTTTTTGCCACTGAAAAAGCTTCATTTACACTATTTTTTTTACCTTTATTAATTTTCCTAAGGATAACATAAAACTTGATTAAAAACATTTGTGTCCCAGTTAATAAAAAAAATATATTAAAAATTATCTAAGAAGGTTGAGGCAAGGATTATCTATTATCTCCAAATTTTGGCAATGTTATCTAAATGCGAAAGTATCAAAACTTGTGGAAAACTATCGATAGTAGAATTAGTCGATAGTCCCAATAGCATTTAAAACGTAGCTTGCTTTAATATCAGATCAAAAAACAAATTCTATTCAACTAGAGCCTTAAAATATTCCTTATTTTGCTACCTTTTAACATTATTGAGGAAACAAATAAAACAATTTCTCAATTCGATCTCCTATTGTCATATAAAAGTATTATTTTTTATTCTGGTATCGAGCAACCAACTTTTTTAATGTTATCGGGACTATCGACTGTTTCTACTATCGATAATTCTTCACCTCTGGGATTCTTAGTAATCTTTGTTTTAAAATATCAACTTTGAAGGAGGCTGCACTTAAATTGTCGCAGCAGAAATTATGGAAATTATCTATTCAGAAATAAAATAAGGAAACATTTCTGCTTAAATGGCATTTATTATCTGTTTTATAATTTGAAAACAATTTGGTAATTTGGCTTAAACAATTTTAAGTGTGATTTATCTGAAGATGCCTCAAAATTTACCATTGAATCCTTTACCATAAATATTCCTATATTATTCTTTAGCATCTATTGGAATAGGCAATTTTTTTTAGGGCATCATTTTTGGTAGAATTTGATTCGAAGCCTTTACTATAAGACACATGGGCGTAGGAAGCTGTGGCTTAAGCCAGGCAATTATTCCCAAAGAAATCTTTGTCCAGGTTTTGGATTTCTTAACTCATTCTTAGACTTAAAACTGAATCATTAGTTACTTCAAGGCAATTTCTAGGAAGTAAACTGACTGCCAAGCCTAATATAACCGCCCACTTGAACCCTATAAGTCACCTCACCTCAGAAACCACTTAGTTATGTTTGCTTTCTGCAGTTGTTATTGTTGTTATTATTTTTTGTTCAATTAAAGTCTTTGCTTATTGAATTGTTGGCATATTTTCACACATTCGAAATAAATCGAAATTCGGTTTGCCCTCTCCTCTCCTCCTTCTCCTCTCCTCTCTCTCTCCAAATCATTTGCTCCCATAAATATGTCTGGCACGTAGTTTAGCTCAATTGCCAATTAGAAGCAAAAAAAAAAAAAAACGCGCCTTGGCACTTGGTTTTTATTTTCATTTTTGAAAAAAAAAAAAAAAAAAAAATTGAAATAAAAACCCATCAAGGCGTAAGGCAAAGCGAAACGAATGAATGAATGAGTAGGAAGAAAGGAAAAAAAAGGAAGTTGATTTGTATACAGAAATGAAATGAAATGAAAAGTGCTAATATGAAATTTTGCTCACGTCTTTGCCCACCTAAAGCAAAAATTATTAGGCCTACCGATGCCTGTTGAATTATTTCTTTTTTTTTTTAACATTTTCCAACCAAAAAAAGGTGAGAGGTAAGGTGAGAGATGAAATTTTTGGTTGTTTTGTTGATTGAGCTTTACTTACCAGTAGATTATCTAAGAGATTGGCAAATTTTGGTGTGCCAATGCTATTGATCAATTTGGCGAATTGTTTATCCGTTTCAATTTTATCAAAAAATGTTGCCAAAATTTGATCCTGTGGCACAATATCCAATATGCTCTTTACCAGGCCATGCAGGTTGTTTAATTTCACCTTAGCATCATCTTCCTCGTGATCCTCCTCCTCCGGCTTCTGCTGGTCATTAACTTTGGTTGTAGTTGAGTCCACGTTAACTTCCAGTAGCTGCAACTCCTCTTGGGGTGGCATGGTGGCTTTGATAAGTGAGTCCATTAGTTTAAGGACATCCAAGCCGCTGGCATTTAGATAGCTGGTAAAACTCTCAACCTCTGGCGATTGAATGAATTCCTGCTTCATTTTGATGAAATAGCTGCTGGTGAGAAAGGCAATGGCACGTTGAACTTTTGCGTCATGGCGATAATAATCTTTGACCATCGTTTGAACCTCATCGAAGGGTATCAAGGACATAAATGCACTCATATCAATGGGAGAGACAGGCATTGACTCGGTCAACTCCTTCTCCTTCTCCTGCTGCTTCGCCTTGCCAATTACTTGCTGATGATGGATTTGGGTGATATGCAAGGGATTTTTGGGCGCCAAAAATATCAAGTCATCCGTCACAGTTTCATGACTTTCATTCTCCACCTGTTTGAACTCCTCGCTCGATTCTTTCAAGGTAATCAGGGCCACTTCACTGCCGCTGCCACTGCCGCTGCTGTTCGTCTGTGTATCCTGTGTGATTTCCTTGACTATATCCTCCACCATAACCACTTCCTCGGAATGCAATTGCAGTTTACTGGCTGCACTCAATGAGCAGCCTAGAAGAAGGATAACGTGGTAAAGCATTCTGTATATCTTCAATGTCATTTGGCTACTGAAAATTTATGTTAAACTGAGGCATATGCCGCTGCCGTTGCCGTTGCCGTTGAGTTTACTTTATTGAGTGAGTGATTATTTAATTGAATCACAGATGAGTGTGACTAAGAGAGAGAGAGAGGGAGAGAGAAATGATTTATGCTTGTTATAAATTGAAGCTTATCTCAGTCTCTCTCTATCTCTGTGGGTCTCCTCTCTGTGAAAAAAAAAACAACAACAAATTCGATTAGGCCCATAAAACCCATGACTGGAGGCGGCTAATGCATCATAAATTATGCTTCCTGTCCACTTTGAGGTTAGTTTTGTGCATTTCCGCATATGCAAATTGAAACTGAGATGGAAGCACACGAAGCCAAAAACCAGAGAATTTCCCATGGCATATCCCCCTCTCTCTCTCTCGCTCTTTGTCTCTGTCTCTATCTCTTTCTCTATGTGTGTGTGTGTGTGTGTATCATTCACACTTTGACAGCTGTTGCGATGTCATTCAGTTCGTCACTGGCTTGTCACTCAGGTTTTCCATTTTGCTCGGTCTTGTCAAACTGTGCATAAAATATATATCTACGGCTAGAATATGGCACAGTGATTGAAATAAGTAATCACATACTTCTTAACAAAGGTTTCGTTACACTAAATAGCAAAGGAAGCTATTCAAATTAATTATGGCATTCTTTGCAGTCTTTTTATCCCTTTATTAGAGTTGTAATTCTCAACTAGTTCTAGCGTGGAACTATAATTCTCAACTAGTTCTAGCGTAGAAGTAGTTTTAACGTTAATTTGTAATTTCCAAACAGTTCAAGAGTTGAATTGCAATTCTCAACTAGTTTTAGCATTGAACCGTAATTCTTTTGAGCGTTGCATTCTAATTCTCAAACAGTTTTAGCATGAGAAATGGTAAGGCCATTACAATTGTTGAGTCTTTGGCAAATTCTTGTCATAATAGAACTTTGTGGTTCTTAAAATGCTTCTTAAAAACCTTCTTAGTTTAAAATGACCTCAAGTTGGCTATATTCCCAAGGTTGAAAACTATTTCTATAATTTTTGAACTAAACTTTTTGGGTGAACTACGAAAAAGTTATCAGTCTTATTAAAGTGTTTTTAATATCAAACCGTTGACCAATAAGTGACTTTACTTTCAACAAAAAATTAAACTATTAATAGTTTTTCAAAATGTGTCTAATTAGTATAAAACGTTTTTTCTGCAATGGTTGCTCAAAATTTTTTATAAATTTTGATAATAATACAATTCCATCTACTTTTGATTTATGAATAATGTCAGATGAAAGCTTTTTATCGACTTATTTAGCTGTTTTTGATCGTGAGTCTTGCTCAACTCAATTCTTAAGCAGTAAATGAAATTTAACCACAATTTATCAGCGTTATCTTAGGGAAATCTTCTGTCCTAATAACAAATTTTCCGTATTTCGTGCCTACTTTTTGTTCAGTGTACCATTAAACATGATCTATACTCATCATAATTATTAGACTAAATGTTATAACCATTGGAATTCTGCAACTTTAACACGTTCTTCAGCTATTCGTAAGCTATACGCCTCCACTTCAATCTGTCTAGCCATCTAAGTACAGCTTAGACTCTATCTTACCTCAAAAACTAACTGAAACTGGTTCTCATTTCTTGCCATTCCCTTCCCATGGCTGTTGGGTACAGACTTTTCGGTAGTACTGTGCATGTGGGCAAAGCCTAAAAGCTTACACACTCCCTACTCGCATTTCGCCACACACACACACACACACACACAGAGAAACACTCATCTGCTTGTGTGTGTGTGTGTATGTATATGTAGATAGCTACCCACCGACAACTCACTCGCTTGATATATTCATTTGCTCATTCAGCAAGTTAAGTAGGAATAAAATTGTCAATTTTCATGTCATTATTTCATGTCGCCGTTTGGCGTTGCCTTTTGCGCCGTTTTGCTGGTGGTCCGCATGTGTCACAGAGTGAAAAAGAAAGAGAGAGAGAGACAGAGAGAGAAAGAGAGACTGAACTCTAGCTGGGAATATATATGGCAGATATGATTTATTCACTTGGTTTGATTTATTACAAGTCACCAGCCACCATCCACCCACTCATTCATCCATTCATTCACTCATCCAGCGCCCGATCAAATGAATGTAAATTGTTCGTATACAAAACCAATAATAATTGTATCATTGTCAAAACTGAGCGACATAAAGACACACAAATTTCTCCTTCTTCTTTTTTACGTACATAAATAATTTGACTTGGTTTAACTTTATTAAAAGTTTTGTCAGCCAGCCAACCAACTCAACCTAGAACGGACATCTGGAGTACATAACATATGACACTTTTGTGAAGCAAAAATATTTTTAAGTGCCGTGTAAACTTTGCCCACGTAAACACAATTCTCATTCCCATGGACTTGTCGTAAGGTAAGTGAATGGTAAAACTGTCGCGGACCCAACAACACGGAAAAAAAAAAACAAACCCCAGCGAAAAGAGCTAACTTTAATCATGGCGAAGTTTATATACCCTTTGATTTGTTAATAGAGTTTTCCGATTTGGTTATGACATTTGATATAAATCAATTTCGCTATGAGAAATCAAAAAGTTTTCCTTACTCAAACTATTTTTTTAAACGTTTGTTTCCATGGGAGCTATATGATATAGTAATTCGATCTATTTAAAAAGTTGGCACAAATATTTAAAAATCTTTTTTATGGGCAACGACAATCGCTGCAAAAATAACGTAGGAGTTGATCAAAAACTTTGTTTTTAAACGATTGTTCCTATGGCAGCTATATGATATAGTAGTCTGATCTTTATGAAATTTACCACGGTCACTTATAGCTATATAGAATTGATAAATATCAAATTTCATAAGAAACACTTGGGTAATAACAAAGTTTTTAAAATATATCATTATTTTTAATAGATTTTTCTTACGATATAGTGTTACGATATGGCTAAATTTAACACATAGAACATTTATAGTAAGTAAAGAATGAAAGATCTAGCAGGACAGATAGATAGACAGACGAACATGGCTATAGGAATTTCGCTGTTTGTACCAGTTGAAAGATGCTTACTACTAAGTCCTGCCCAGAACTAATATACCCTTTTTTTGGCAAGTGTATAATAACCCAAAGAGAAAGAAGTGAAGAGAAGAGAAGAAAACTTATAAATTAATTTTACCACACGGCACAAAACTTTGGGGCATACCTCAGCTGCTGCCATAAAGCCCAAGGAAATGCAAGTGGAAGTATACAGATAGAATGATGAGGCAGGTGGGGGGGAGGGGGGTTGGGAGTTAAAATAGCCGAAACGAAGGAGCAACCGCAAGTTAAGCGAACTTCGTTTTGCGTTTCGTTCCGTTTCCCTGGCATTTTGTTCCGTTCTCGTAATTAACTGCAGTCCGGTCGCATCGCACACACCTGTGACAGGCAGGCAAGAGGCATGAGGAAGGGGCAGGGGCAGGGGGCTGGGTAAAGGAGGCTCAAGTTAATTTCATGCTCATGGTTCCCCCTGTGAGTAAGCGAAGCGAACAAGCGAACGAGAGTTTTCACCCAGTCTTTTGTTTATGTTGCGGCATAAGAGCCGCAAGTCTCGAGTCGAGTCCCGACTCTCCGACTCTCCGTCTCTCTGTCTGAGCCGCGCTCCAGTTTACCGCAAGTGTCAACATTTATTTCCAACTTAACACTTTGGCGTAACATTGCGCCTTAATCCGTAGCGCCAAAGTAACTTGACTAATTTTGTGCAAAGTTCAGCATTAACATTACCGCAAATTAGCAAAAGTTTTCGCGCCAAACCAAAAAATCCCCCCCCTCCCCCTCTCCCCATATCTCTTCTCCACCACTTACCATTCAAAAACAACAAAAAAAAGGGGCAACAACAACAAGAAGAATGAGAAAATAAAATCCTTGAAGCAAACCGTTTGTCTGGCATCTCGACTCGACTGCCATAAATTAACTTGTCTTGTGACGCATTTTGGCAACGAGCAAATTTGCAAAACTCTAGTCCTTAAATCTTGCCTCTCTCTCTCACACACTCTCTCTCTCTTTCTCTCTCTCTCTCTCTTGCAAACGTTTTTGTCGTATTTACCAACCTTTATCGATTTGAAATTTTTATGTCTATCTATCTCACCACCGCCCCCCTCTCCCCCTCTACAGAGCTAATCGATATTGTTCATCTAGTCAAATGCCAAAAATATCTAAGGACAAACATTGACATTTCCTCAAACAAACTGACGGACTGTCAGTCAGTCAATCAGCGTTCAGTTTTTGGGCCACATAAAACAACAAATGTCAATCTATAGGTAGAAATACACACACACACACACAGAGAGAGAGAGAGAGGGCGAGGTGGGGGAAAAAGAATATAAAAAAAAATTTCAAAAACTGCAAAAACCTGCTCACTACACTTTGCAAAAATAAATAAATTAAATGACACAACATTTTTGCAGGACAGAATAGGACAGCACCAGGATATTAAGCTTATTTTACACACAATTTCGTTTGCCTATTTTCATTACGATTCTTTGAGAATGCAGGATAGGCAAAGAATAGTTTTTAAGTTCTTATTTGCATATGTTTGGTTTTTAAAACTTTAAATTTATTTCGTCTTAATAACTACATCAAGTTGCTGATTTTTATTTGTCCCATAGACTTTATGATTTATATTCGAAAGATTTGGAAAATTAGCTAATCATGAGCTTTTATCTAGTTTATAGAGAAGTACATAATTCTTAGTTATGCTTTTTCCAAAAGAAACTTTTGTGATCTAGAAAATGACATAATTTTAAGGGGTCATATTAATACTACCAATTTGTATGTCGTTTTGGCTGAAAAACGCATTTATTCGAATCATAAAATGAATGAATTATATTTCTGGTAATTTATTGAAACTTTAATCTATTGAAGCCAAGAATGAATCGGGGCAATTTTTGATGTCCTTCCCTGAACTGAAGCTATCTGCATCGTTCGTTTGAAATGGTATTAGGAAGATACAAGAGCTGGGCCAGAACTTGGCCAAAACAGCACTAGCAATAAAAATTAAATGTATCAGCTATCGCTGTTAACGATTTACTGCAGCTAGCGTCATCTTTTGGCCACGAATCGAATTAACTTAACTAACTTGTGCTTGGTAATTGTTAAAGGTTGAGAGGTTCAACATTTTAAGTTGCCCACAAAAGGCTAAAGAGTTTACCTAGTGAGGAATATTGAATTCAACTTTTTGATGAGCAACAAAATAGATTCTGCGAATAGATTGTGGAAATATGAGAAAAGCACAAGTGATACTTAATTAGCTCTAGATCTGGCTTTGGTTTTTGTTCTTGTTTTTTAGGTGACTCAACTCGCTCATTTTGTTCAGTTGTTCAATTACATTTAGCCTTCTATTTGGCAATGAAATGCGTCCAATGTTTTTTAATTAGCGACATTCAAAATTCTGAAAAAACAAACTTCTCTGACGTTCTTCAGGAAAAAACAGTGTGGAAAAATTCACAAGAAAGAACAAGTGAACAAAAACGAACAATTAAAAGAGATCACGTTCAGTTGCTCAATTTAGCGAACAACTATTTCATATGCAACTGAATACTAATTTACATTAACTTCCTTCTTAAATTCATCTTATAAAACCCTTAAGGAATACTTTATATATTTAGCTATAAGATACGGAAGATTGGGCGTAGCTGGCATATTTTGTTTAAAAATATTAGCTTAAACAATATAAGCTTAAATTAAGTAATAAATTTAAATTTCTCTATAATAGATATCATTTTAAATAGTTTCATCTATTTATTAAGACAACAAATTTCTGTTGCAAATGACTTGATACATTTTCATAGTCTGCTTTTTGGGGCAATTTTTTTTGTAAGTTTTTGTTAAGTGTTGTCTTTCTTTCAAAAAAAACTCAAAATTCTTCTTGTTAGTTCCTGTTTTTTGTGTTATTTTGTTGGTCTTAGTATACCAAAGCCAAAAATGATTTAAAATGTTTTTGGCTTTCATTTGAAATTGACTCCGAAAGTTCCTTGGGACCTTCAATGTGAACTCCTTTGAGTTCTCTAGTGTTTGCCAATCGATTTAAGTAAATTTTGAGTGGTTAAACGAATTTGAAATTGTTCATTCACTCACAGATTTCTCCGAGTGTTTGTACGCTAAATTTTCAGCGATAATTTTCAATGATTTCCATGTTGCAGTAGGAGTCGCTAAGGACTCGCACTCGCCCTCACACTCGCCCTCGCTTGCTGGTTGGAGCCCTCCGCTTTTGCAGATACTCGACGCGCTGGGCGCTTATCATTTGTTTTTTGCCTGACCGCTTCGCACAGAGGTTTTGTTGCCCATCAAGCAGGAGCAGCAGCAGAAACAGGAGCAGAAACAGGAGCAGGAACAGGAGCAGAAGCAGCATCAACCAACCGCCACCTGCATCAGCCCGCACAATGTCCAATCAATTGTGCTAGTTCCTCCATAAAGGAGGAAAGTAGTAGGGAAGAGAGCGGTAGTTAGATGGTTACTGGTTTGTTGGTGGGGGGAGTGGGTTGGGGGTAAAGAAGGATTCTTCCTCCAGTGGAGCGCAAAATTTGCTACGCTTTTGACACGTTTGGCAAATATTTGAGCACGTCTAAAAGCGCGTAACATTCAAGCGGGAAATGGCCTGGGCATATTTTGATTTTGCCAAGGCGAAAAAGGGACGCTGGACCGAACCAGAGACTGAGAGACTGAGAGACCGCGAGAACGAGAGAGTCGTCTCTCATTCTCTCTCTCTCTCTCTTTTGCTGGAGAAGTTGCGTGCCAGTTAGAGCTTTACTTTGGCCGCTTTGCCCGTTTCGTTGCTTAATTAATTTTCGCTTCCGTTAACAATTTTTATATATGTATATCGTGTGTGTATGTGTGTGTGCGTGTGTGTGCGTGTGTGTGCTGGCGTGTGTGTGTGTGTGTGTGTGAGTGTGTTGGTTATGTGTGCAAGCGCTGATTTCGTGTTAATGGTTGAATTTTTATTTTCTGGTTTCTGTTTCTGTTTCTGTTTGTTGTTTTTTTGTGTTTTGTTTGGTTTTTTCTTTTTTTGTACCTAAAATTTAACCCAAAAATTATTTGCCGGATACATGCGATTAGTTTTTTTGTTTGGGCGCGGGCGGGGTAACTCAAAGATTGGCAAATAGTTTGTTTTTTTTTTTTTTTTGTTGTGAAGCCTGCGAAATGAGCGTGCATTAAGTTAATTACAATTAATATTTATGTTTATCGAATCGGATGCAAGTTAAAGCGTTGCCCAAATGAAAAATTGATGTGCGCGAGCCTTCGGAAGCTGGAAATGTGCCACGCGACCAGAAATACAAATTCCAAAAACGAAAAAAAAATAGAAACAAATCCGAAGCCCCAAGTCAAAAAGAAAGCGAAAAGACGGATGAAAAAGAGAGGCTAACTTGGGAGGCCTGGGCAGAAGCTTTGATGCCCTTTCACTTCCTTTTTTTTTTTCGATGACGTCATACAAATAGATGTCCTTAGATATAGTTGACGTTCAGTCTTGGTCTATCATCTCAGAAAGCTAAGGAGCACATACAATGACATTATACAAATAGATGTCCTTGTAAAAGTCAACAAAATGAATCTTTTGACTGTTTTGCAAAAGTTGTTATGCCCTTTCAAACGTTGTTTTTAGATGATCGAATCCACTAGAATGACGTCATACAAATAGATGACCGTACAAAAAAAT
Source organism: Drosophila nebulosa (assembly GCA_024703675.1). Classification (NCBI taxonomy): domain Eukaryota; kingdom Metazoa; phylum Arthropoda; class Insecta; order Diptera; family Drosophilidae; genus Drosophila; species Drosophila nebulosa. Next base: position 3,887,940 of record CM045725.1, on the reverse strand, counting down.
TATACAAAGATGTTCATTTCTTTCTTTAATAAAGTCGTTCATGATATCTCACAAATAGATGACCTTTGAAAAATGAGCACAGCAATTTTCCACATGCTTGATCTACATTTTATACGACTATTTGAAATACTAAGAGCCTGATGGAAAAAGTTGGAATATCGGCAGATCTACAGAGGTAAATTTAAACAAAGTTACCCCCTAAAGTATGCAATAATAACCAGAGAATTGAAATTTCAACAGTTTTTCAATGTTTCGTAGCTACAAATTTCTGCTCCGATGTAAACAATCATCATAAAGCTCATAGATCTGTTCAAATTTGCATAAATTACAAAAATATTGCATACCTTATGGGGAAAATTAGACCTATTTTGACCTCTAAGGATCCGGCACTAAATAAAAAACTAATGGACATGACTGCAAAGACTCAAATATTGCTTCTTAAGTAACTCTGTCTTACAAACATCTCCAAAATGTTCTCATACCCTCGGTTAGAGTATTAGAAACGACAGCAAAACGTAGCAACGACTTAAAAAATAAGCTAAAAGTCTTTTTTGAAGTTTCTATTTTTTTTGTTTTTTTTTTTTTTGGGGCCAAAGTAAAAGCAAACGCCAAACGCAGCACAAAGACGCGAGAGAGAGACTGAGTGGGAGAGGAGAGAGGGGTAAATGAGAAGACGAGAGAAAACGCGATATAAAAACTTGGGGCTTTTTGGCTTTGACGCACGTAGAGCTGACGATTTGAAAGTTTGTCGTGTGTGTGTGTGTGTGGTGTGTGTGTGTGTATGTGTGTGGCATCGACATCCCCGGCTATAGTCAACTTTTTCGACTTTCCCTCTTTTCCCTCCCAATGCTCTCTCTCTCTCTCTCTCTCTTGCTCCTGCTGCAGCGCTTTTATTAAGCTTATAAATTTTTTATTTAAGACTTTTCACTTTGAGTTTGACTAGCACTTTTTCGGTGCATGCCACCCAGAGGGGAATCCAAAAACCCAACACAAACAACATTTATGTGACATTCATTTTGAGTTGCCGTTGCCGTTGCCGTTGCAGCTTGCGGCCTCTAAATCATTCATTCACCATTCATTTCAGCCATTTTTGTAGACTACTCCCTGGTCATAAATATATCTATATATATATATATAGATATATATAAATTGTCCTATACGTAAATTGTTCAAACGTTTAAAAAACATAATAATAAATAAATTCAAAAATATTTCATGCTAAGCGTTATGGGAATTGAGACTTGACAAATAAATTTCAAATGCATTTTACAGAGAGATATTGTTTTTTGTTATTGTTAATAAATGAAACAAAAGAATTGACTTTCATATGGACATACGAATAAATTGTTTCTGTTTCATGAAAGTAAGTTGAAAAAAAAAGGCTTGAATTGAAGATTATGACCAACTCACATAGGATTAATCAATCAAATTAATTGGCTAAAATATAGTAGACCTAAAAATTAAAAGGACTAAGTCCCAATTTCTTGTACTGCTATTTGTAGCATAAATATTTTATCTTCATTTTTTATTTTAAATTTAGTTCTTTAATTACATTAAAAACTTTGCTATAAAAAATTTATTTCAAAATTTCAATTTGAAAAATATAGAATTGATCATAATTCTAGGTAAATATTGAACACTTTCTTATCTTATTTGTTGTAAAAGATGCATGCTTTTAATATACAATATCATTAGAGTTGAGGTCTAGCGAATTAAAATTTGATTATTGTTACATCAAGTTAGGAGAAAACTTGGTAAAAAAATCTGTGGCATACTTGGGATAACACTTATTACTTTTTACATATATCTATGTTTACATAATAAATTTATTTATGTGGATATAGAATGCGATAAGATAGATGTAGATTTATCTTTGGTATTACTATTCAATCTGAAATCATTTCTACTTGCGCTTCGAGGTGAAGGTCAGAGGTGACATGATGCCAAGTTTAAATATAATAAATATAATAGAAAAAAGAAAAGAAAAAGGCAATTAACAAACACTTATGAAATCTAAGTATAATATATGTATATGGATAATGTAATGTATTCCGGATTGTAAAGAAAAGGTATTTTTCTAAGAATTTAAGACTTTGCAAACTTTATCTTAAGACTTAATACTTTTTATGGAGGAGCAAGACACGTTCATAAATTCTGACAATTTTAACTCTACAATAATGATTCCTAAACCCAATCTTCATTTAGTGAATTCGTAAACTAAACTAATTTTATTTACAAAATTATACTAAAACTATATGGGTGATACTTTTAGGGTCGGGGAATGCTATTCTATCATGAGTTCTGTATCTAAAACATTTTCCCTCATTTCCGCCGTTTCGATACGCTATCTGTTTTGTTTTTTGCCTGTCTAAAAGATGATAAAATTTATTTAATAATTAATTTGCTAAGATGTTTTCATTCCAATTCGGTCAATTCTAAACTAAACTCTTTATTTTTAAAATTTATATTGGTACATATATAATCAATATGAAGAACTAAAATGTGAAAATGTGAGTTTCGACCACCTCAAAAGCTTATTATAAACAATTGTTAAATACAAATTGAATAGTCAAAGTATCAAATTATAGATAAAGAAAAAGTGTCTAAAAAATATTTACTCATAGTTGGCGTAGACACTTAAAAGGGGGATACAAAATGGTGAACCATCTATGAAGATGTTTTTGGCTTCTAAATCTCTATTCGAAAATTCACTCAAAGAAAAAACTAAAAAGATGGAAACCAATCCTGGTGGCTGTTTTATATCAAACAAAATGGTCGCCAAAAACAGAATAACAAAATATAAGTTTAATTTCTTTTTCTTTTAAAACCTTTCGAAATTAGCTTTATTCGACTTTAATATCTCTAAAAATCTTTACAAAACTTAACCATTCTCTGATTTAAAAGAAATTCTTATGCTTAAGCGGGTTTATATAGAATTCATAGAGAAGACCTCTCTAAAAGAGAAACATTTGGTTTGTAAATAAAGTTAGGTTAGGATAGAATTCCCTATGGGAACCTAGTTATGCATTTTTTTTTTTTTGTAAAACAATTCTATAACAATTGTCCCCTATGTTGCCATAACCATGCCACAAAATTGATAATAAAAATTTAAACAATGTGAAATTTTTTTGCTCTATTGATTGCTTTTTCTTCTTTCTTTTTTTTTGCCATTGAATTTATTCTATTGTCTATGGCTTTGCCTATTGAATTTAAATAAACTAAATGAAATGTTGTGAACAAAAAAAAAAAAAAAATGCCATTTGGTATTTAATTATAACCATGGAAATTTTTTGGTTTTTTGTGAAAAGAATTCTGTTGCACAAATTGCAATAGATTAATATGATATTTTCGCCACGTAGCACGTGTGGATGGGTAATGATGCCCTTTTTTTTTTGGTCTCGACTCAATGTCCGGCATATAAATGGCCTTATTTTCCAAACACACATATTTCAAAATGGCAGCAGCAGCAGCTAAAAAAAAAAAAAAAACTTCAAAAGAAAAAAGTTTCGATAAGGTGCAAATTACTTTTCTCTTTCGTTTGGTCTCTTTGCAACGTTTGACAACTGTCAAAATAGTCAAGCGTCAAATGACCAAAGTCCCAAGTCCCCCACCCTCTCCCCTAAGCCAACCCAAGCGCCAGCCCTCCCCCCGGTCCAGCTGGCCATTGGGCCATTGCCTAAGCGTGCGTGTGAATTGCCAAACAGAAAAACGCTGGACATGAATAGGGAACTAACTGGACATTGGGCACACACACACACAAGCCATGGGGAAAACGTATAAGCCAAAAGGAAATCAATTTCCATATGCAAAACTTTTTTTCTGGGAGAGAGAGAGAGAAACAGAGAGTGCTAGCTGGTCCACTACCCTTCTTTCTCACTCTCTCAAATCGAATTTCATCCATAAAATATTCAAATTGTGCCAAAATAAACGGACGCATAAACATTTTTATACCCTTTGCCAAAGAGTGAGTACATTAGGTTTTGGAAAGTGTTTCAAAAAGTGAGTTTTCTCTGCACTTCTTTTTAGGAGAAACCATTAAAAACTTTAGTTTTTCAAGTATTTTACCTTTTTGAATCTGAATACTAAAGTGAACGGTTGTGAAATTTCACGTAAATCATAGAAAAACAGCCTTTAAAACATGAAATTTTCATAAATAATCTAAATCGAGGTTTATTTAAGTGTTTTTGGTTTAAACAGAAGGAAATTGTAAAACGAACTGTTGTGAAATTTCACCTTAATCGTAGAGAAAGCGCCTTTAAGACATGTAATTTTCAAAAAAAAAAAAACCAATGTCTATTTGATTGTTTTGTTGGAAAAAAAGAATATAGTAGAGCAAACTGTTATGAAATTTCATCTGAGTCTTAGAGAAATGACATTTGTAACTTTTAATTTACAAAAAAAGATAATGGGACTGAAAGGAAATAAAATTGAAAAGGTATCGGAGCATAAATACATACGCGAACTGTTGTGAAATTTCAGCTAAATCATGTAGAATTAAGATAACAAAAAAGTTAAAACCCAATCCATTTTGAGTGTTTTGCTAAAAAAAATAAAGCTGAGAACAAATAGCATATTAATGAAACGTTTTTTGTAATTCTAACTTACAAAAATATGACTATAACGCGGCACTTGTCGATTTTTTTAAATAAAAAAGAGATGACTAAATATAACTAAATAATAGAGGTTTTCTTAGATGTTTCGAACGGATTTTTACGATCCTATGATTTTTTTAGTCTTTTGTCATTCAAGCATTAACACTGCAGCGAACTGTTGTAAAATTTCACTTTGAATTTCAAAAAACTGCATTTGAAGCATAGTTTCTTTTAAAATTAAGCCAATACAAGACGATTTAAGTAAAAATATATGAAAATTGGTATAATAAAGTATCCAAAAATGTTGAGTAATAAAAAAAATAATTGATTTTTTAGTTAGTTTTTTGAAAGAAACTAAAGAGGACTACAAAAAGCATATGTAACCAAAGATAAAAGCTTAAAACAAGAATTCCAATTTTTAGTATTAAGATATAACTTATAGCTGATGGGATCCCTAGAAGAAACTGTAGAAGAACCTTTACCTTTACTTTTACTTTATTTTTGCCTATTATTTTGTCTTTTTTTTGGTTTGTTTACTCATATGCCAAGCACTCGGTAGTCCCCTTTGGGGGCTGGGCCAACCGAAATACGAAAGGGCATCAAAATTACGGCATTGTCGAGGTTAACTGCCCCTCAAGGTTCATTTTCCTGCACAGGCACCTGCAGTGCCATTTCAATATATCTTTCAGCTACAAAACTGAAACTGAAACTTTACCTTTTTTTTGGGGGGGGGCTGGGGGGCTTGCATAAAATTTTATGTTAAAACGCCAAAGCTATAGGCAACTGGAGATCGACTCGACTCGAGTCGAGTTGAGTTGAGTTGAGTCAAATCGAGGCTGGGCAACGTTTCTCACTGTTAATGTGCCCCGCGGCAGAAATTCAATTTGTATGCGAAACGAAAAGAAAAAAAAACGGAGAAAGACTGCAAAAAAAAAAATGTGTTTTTCCCCTTTTGGCCAAAACGGAAATCAAACATGCAGGCGTAGGCAGCTAAGAGGAAACTGTCATCGTATACCCTCCTCCCACTCCCTCCCCTCACACAACTACTCCTGTGGCGTATAGAAGTGGGATTGATGAAAAATGATGACTATTTGATGCATTCTTTGTAGTTGTGGAATTCGCCTGCCCTTCCTTCCTTTCCTTCTCTCCATGAGCATCCCCTTAAATGTTTTTTTTTTATATGCAACTTAATTTTAAAATTTTTGTGTGAAACATTTGGTGGTCTCTTTTTTTGGAATGCTGATAAAAAGAAGAACATGGAGGACAAGAAGGACTCTCTTGGCCTCACAGTTTACCGAAAATTAAGCCGCTTATGGCCCCAGCCATTTGGTTCCTTTTGTTTTTTTAATGCTTAGCCACGCGGCGAAGTTCCGTTTATGCTTCCGTTCCCCATCCAATCCCCTTGCTCTCTATGCTCTTTTTGTCTCTTTCTCTCTGTCTCTCTCTCTCTCTCTCTCTCTCTCTCTTTGCCATTTCACTTAAGGGTCTTGGGTCCAAGTGCACTTGTGCTAACCACAAATAGCTATGGCTGAAGAGAAAACTCTCAGAGGGAGTGTGAGTAAAGGGGAGGACCACCCTTCCATTCTCTCTTGCCCCCTCAGTTTCTCTCTTGATGGCTGTCTCTGTCTGCGTATTTAGCATAAAAGGTGGCATTGCTGATATTTTTTGGAGTAACTTTGATGGGCAACAGCGAAACAAGATCCCAAACAGCGGAAGTGTTTTTTTTTTCTTTTTTGGTTTCTTTTTTTTATTTTGAGTCGCCACAAAGTGGGCAACGGAAATTTACATAATGCCACGGCTAATGCAAATGGCGACAGAGCTCGAGCTCGAGCTCTCAGGACATTTTGAGACTAAAAAGAGTTTCATATAGCACAATTCAAAGTCGATCAATGTTTACTTCGCTGAACATTACTAGACACATCAAAATTGTATCTATTTTTTCATATTTCATTCGAAATTCTAAGTGATTTTGGTTTATTTTGTTTGCTTCCCATACAAACTTTAAATTTTTTTATATAATGTTTGCTTAACATTTAAATGTCTAACGAGTTTTCAATATTGTTTATACTTGACGTGCTTTTTTGTTCAAATTTTTAACCATTTTAATATATTATTCGTTTCATGTTGCAATTTGTAACAGTTTCCTCGTATCAAAATTTCTAAAAGTTTTTTATATAAAGTTTGCTTAATTTACAAGTTTCTAACAGTTTTTAAATTTTTTTAAAACGCTTTATACATACATGTCCAAACTTTTTTTGTATTTGGTTTGCTGCCTATTTAAATTACTAACCGTTTTTATTTGAATTTTGTAATAGTCAACCGTTACTATTTAGTGGCCCTGAGTGGCGCTGCCAACTGATTTGTGTTTTTCTCTCTCTTTCATTGATCTCATTTGTTAGTGCTGACAGTATTAGCAACTATCGCATAATTTTGGCGGTTTTCAGCAGCAAGCTAAAACACCTAGCCAGTTTTCGGTCGACTGCTCAGAGCTTTGTTAACTTTCGGGCAACGCTGTTAGTTTTCTTCTGCTGCTCGTCGCGTTTTCTTGGCGAAATTTTTTTATTTATTTTTTGTGTGTGTTTAAGTGGCCTAATAATGCAATTAAATTGAATTAAAATAAAGTTCATGCAATTTGCCTTTGAGTGATGCTATTCGTATTGACATCACTTGGTTGGAAAGTGATGTATTAAGGAAAAAGAAAACGGGGCGAAAAACTGATATGTATGTATGTATGATAGGTGTAATAGTGTGCGTGATAATTATGTCCAGAGGAAGCAGCAAAAATTTGCTTTTACTTGCTGTGTTTGCGGAAGATGTATGTAAATCAACGTGCAGCAAGAATAATAATATGTGCGAGGAAGCGAGTTAGCAACATTTGCAGCTGATCGGTAATTGAAGGTAAGAAAGAAATTTTATTATTTATTTGCTAAACTTTCTCACGATTTCAGTGTTGAAAAAAGGGGATGGACTTCGATGAACAGTGTTGGCAACCGTTTGATTTTATAAAAGGGCGCCATAAAAAGGTGTTAATTTTTGTTTTAAATTTGTTGGCATGTGGAAATTTCCATAGACAAAGGAGGCTTAAACATTGAAAGAAAGGTAAAGTTTTGATTAATTTTATGGTTTCAAGATTACCTTCTGCTTGATTTTCAGTTGCTCTAATCTCACCCACCTGTGCCTATAATATCAACGATTTCCTGAAAGTAAACACAATTTTTTTTTGGAACACTTTAAAATAAATAATATTATTTATTATTTTCTAATGCCCCGAATCTCGAGTGGTCGTGCTTTAGCCGTAACGGAAAAAGTCGAGGAATGCTCAAAAAAGGATGATGAGATTAAAAAATTTAATAACCTGCAACGGGTAGTGGACTCGTTTTGGACGAATGACGTTGAGACGGCGCCCTGTCTACTGAGCGGTCGTGATATGCTAAAGAAGAGTTTTGTGAACAAATCGCTAGCCTTTAGCCATGAGGAGAGACAACTTTATTGCATTCATGGACTGTTGCCCTATGCTGTGCGCACATTGGATGAGCAGGTGGCCGTCTGTCAGCTCTACTACAGTCGTCTAAAGAGTTTTAATGAGAAATATACCTATCTGAACGATATACAATATCAGAATCGTCAGCTCTTTTATCGTTTGCTAATGAGCGATGTGGATGAATATATGCCAGTGTTGGATAGCTCCGCTTCGGACTTTATGATAAAGAATTATAGTTTCTTTTATACCTACGGGACAAAGGGTTTATTTATCAGCATCAAGGATCGAGGACATATACTGGATGTGCTCAAGAATTGGCCTCATCGTTCTGCTCGCTGTTTGTTGGTCAGCAATGGAGCTGCTGTCCTCAGTATGGGTGATAATGGAGTCCATGCCATGGCTGTGGTCTGCTCTAAGCTATATCAACATGTGGTTTTTGGTGGCATACATCCGGATTTCTGTTGTCCCATTATCCTGGATGTGGGCACAAATAATGAGGAGCTGCTCAATGATAAGTTATATGTGGGCTTGAGACAGAAACGTTGCAGTCGCAAGGAATACGATGAATTCTTTGGAGAATTTGCCACAGCGGTGATCAGTTTATATGGTCCACGTTGCATAATACAATGCAAAGATTTCGATACCCAAAATGCCATTACCCAACTCGAGAGATATCGCAATCGTCAGTGTTTTATCGATATCGATTTTCAATGTTTGGGTGCTTGTGGCTTGTCGGGCGTTATAACCGCCAATCAATTGACACGCAAATCCTTTAAGACCAACATGTTTTTATTCTATGGCAAGGATGCCATCAATGTGGGCATGGCTCGTTTGTGTATAGCCTATTTGAAGCGTGAAGGTTTAAATGATAATTTAGCTAGATCGAGAATCTGGCTATGCGATGAGAAGGGTTTGATCGTCTACAATCGTCCCAATCACAAGGTGCCCGATGAGTTACTGGAATTTCAGCATGAACACGAACCCATTGAGAGTCTGGTGGAGGCCATTGAGACCCTGAAACCCAATGTTCTGGTGGGTGGTTGCTCTCAGCCCAATTCCTTTACCAAGGATGTGTTAAGGGCCATGGAACGTAGCTGTGAGCAGCCAATTATATTCGCCAGTTCGCGTCCCATTGAGCAGGCCGAATGCAGTGCCAATGATGCCTTTGTCTATACCAAGGGCAGATGCGTTTTCATCTCGGGGTCAACTGTTCCCCGTGTGAAATATGCCAACAAGTGGTATGCTCCTGGTCGCTGTAGCAGCATTTATCTACTCTCCGGAGTGGCTCTGGGCATAATGTTAAGTGGAATGACCACCGTGCCCGATGAGGCCTTTTGTGTGGCCGCCGATCGTCTAACCACTTTGGTCTGGCCCAAGGATTTGGCTATGCGAGATGTTTTTCCACCCATGCGCAAAATCCAGTGCATCAATTTACAAATTGCCGAATCCATTTTCGCCTATGCCTATCGACGTCGCTTGGCCACTCTCTGGCCCGAGCCTGCCAATCCCATGGACTATATCAAAAGTCATTTATATGAATCGGACTATCGTAATAATATATTTCGTACCTATTGCACGGATGAGCAAGTCAGTGGCACTCGCGAATCGGCCGATTCTAAATAAGTTCTATATAATTAAAGACTTCTCTTCTTTGTTTCTCTGTATTGATTTCACTTTTTGCCAGCGGGCAATTAATTGCATGCAATTTTCATGTGTCAACTCATGCTGGGCAGAAGGGGGGATAGGACCTGGGACTGGGACTGGGAGTGGGAAGCGACTGTCTGTGAGTTTTCCCTAGTGGCATTATGTTCCTCCACTCGGTATGGTACGGAAACTATTAAAAACAACAAACAATGCCATTTGCAATCAAATAATTGAAACAACCACCATAAAATGGCATAAAACAAAGCCACAACAAACATTCGAAACTGAACCGAACCGAACAGAACTGAAATTAAATTGCATTGCGAGTGAGTGTGTGAATTGTTCTCCAGCTGGCTGACTTTGACAGGTGCTGCACGTGCCTACATACATACATACATATGTATGTGGCAGGGATAGGGGGCAGAGTTATCCCGTATGATGCATTTTATTTCATTTCATTTATCAATATGACCAAAATGAAATGGCCTGTCCCATTCAGGGGACAAAGAATCAATTTTCTCTCACTATAAAATAAAGAAAAACAATGCAACAAGCATCTGTCCATAGCCTGGCATCCAAATAGACTTGTATGTTAGTTCCTTAACTAATCCTTAACTAAACTGGCTGGATTTCTAAGAATATTCGTATCAATTATCAAATCGATAAAGTCTAATAGATTTATTAACGATGTTTTGTTTGTTATAAATCATATAAAGTTATCGAATATGTTCCATCTGTAAATCGTAAATAAAAGAAGCAAATTCACACCAATTGGGATAGAAAAAGCAAAAATGTATATCGATATATTCTTTGCGAACTATTGACTAAAGTTATCGAACAGCTGTTTTGGGTTGTTTGTAATAAATCGACTAAAGATATCGAAAAATTTTTAAACTTTCGCTTTATTATTTCAAGTCCAAATACAAATTTGCGGGTCCTTAACTATCGAAACAGATTCGTTAGTTTTTTGTTGTTCTTAGCCGATATGTTTTGCCTAGAAAATATATCGATATGTTTGGTTATATCAATTCAATCAATATATATCGAGTGGACTTAACTATAGCGTCGTTATACATATGTACATATATCCATATACCCAAGAGAATTTGCCATCAGAAATGAGAAAAAAAAACCGCTCAACTTAATGAAAGACTTTGAAATTATGAGAATGTCTCTCCGCAATACAAGTCTCCACAACTCAAACTCAGTCTTTTCTCTTCAAAAAAAAAAAAAAAAAAACACGCAGCTGAGAACAATCGCTTTAAATGGCAATTCTCTTTACGTCATTTGTTTATGAAATGTGATCTCAGTGCTGAGAGAGTGTTGTTTTTTTTTATTTGTTTATTTTCACTTGATAAAGCAAATGCTCAATAAGCAGTTTATCGCATTTGAGTATGAAATTTCAGTTTCCATTATGTTGATTTTTATTATATTATTTATAATGAATGTGTTGTAGTTAATGCCTAATGAATTTGCAATAAATTTGACTTAAACTAAATAAACCTTTTTTTTAAATAGAATTTTCCACAAACTTGTGTAATGCAAATGCAAATTGACCAGGTCATTGCGTGAAATAAAATTTTATGTGGCTCTTTTAAATGAAATTTTATAAATATTTTTATACCAAATGCAATAATGAATTATTAATTGAAAAAAAGTAGTCATTGAAAATTGAATTTATAGAAAGGAAATCAGAGCTTTCAAATTCATATAAAAAATTGGTATTCTTAGGGCTTCAATTTACAAACTTTACTTAGAAATATAAATAATAAAGACGTTTTTATGAAAAATTAAGCTTAGTCATCTTAAGGCTTCAGATAGATGATGAAAAGATAAATTTAAAAGTCTCAAAAGTTTTTACTAAAGCACTTGAAACGACTTTTTAAAAGCTGAGTTTATGGCATTCTAACGAAAATCTTTAAAAAACTTTAAAAGTTTTAGTCTGAAGGCAACACAAAAACACTTATTTTTCTCAATTTCATGACATTTTACTTTGGGAATTCACTTATAATTAGTAGAAACAACTGCTGGTTCTGGATTTTTAACTAGCTTAAAGTTGAGACAAAGACGAAACTCTTTGCTTTTTTATGGCGCGGGTGCCGATATTGAATATTTCTTAGACTTAAGTCCTTCAGGCAATTAACAACTGATGCTTCAGTCAAAAGGCGGCCTGGGGGAGAGTCAATCTGTATATATGACTGGACCCCAAGAGATGACTTGAAAGGCAATTGTTTTCAAACTGTGGGCATCAATGGAATTACTGCTTAGCGTATTGATAAGAGTCTTCACATTCTGCGAGGCCTGCAAAATGAATCAAGATAAGAAGAATTGACAATTGACAAGACCAGAAATTGCGACTTGATTGACTTGACTTACCATGGCCTCCTCTAACATGGGTGCAAATTCTGGACTACGTAAAGCCTGATAGAATTTGGCAAATATGGCACTATTTGCGGACTTTTCTTTGATTAAATTCACATACTCTTGACGTGGCAAATGAGTTAAGAGCTCTTCCACAAAACTAATGAAACTATGCCAATTTCTCTCCTGTTCCGTGGGCATTAGAATAAATACCAAAATATCATTATAAGCACGACGAGCCCTTCGTCTTATTTGAGTTTGTGTATCATTTAAATGCAAATAGTTTATGATTTTTATAATTTCAGGCATTTGTTCTGCTTGCTGTTGTAATTGCCGAAACTGGGAGCCACGCAAAAATTTGATGGCCTTGCGAAAACCAGAATCAATAATCATATGCTCAGCCACCACAGCATCGATTGTGACTTGAGGTATTAACTTGATGAAGTCACGAAAATCGCCAATCAATTCGGGTGAGTAACGCACTGATTCCTCATGATCGTATCTTAATAGAGGAAATGTTGTTGTCGATTGCCGTGGACGATAATGATATTTTTTGCCTTGCACACATAACACAAGACAAATAATGCTTATCAAGCGACTTGTGTATAACATTTTCTCACCCGACAAAACGAACAGTCAAACTCAACTTGTATTAATAAACTGAAATCTCTAAAGAAATTTGAGAATGAATTGACTTTGAGTAAGTTTAGATTACGATTATGAGTTGGCTCTCTTTATTCTTCTCTTTGAAACGTAAGACGCGAAATGAAATTGAGTCAAATTTTTAGTAACGACGCGTTCTTTGGCTCTTTGTAAACTGTGAGAGTTTAGCATATTACCCACTCGATTTATATTAGAAACGTTTGTCTGTACCTAATTCTGCTTAGGTGTCCCTCGATCGTTGTGTTGGGAATTTCCTCCGTGGTCGTGCTGGGAATACCCTTTTATCGGCTGAGTACTATTTACCTAGACTAAAAAGGATCAACGATAATCTGTTATTTTCCCTTTTTTTTATCTCTACTTATGGCTCTCTTTTTATCTCTTCTTACCTGTGGGCTTCGTTCGAAAAATGCTTTAAACTCTTCAAATTGTTATACTTATCATAATTTTTCCTCTAAACAGAATATTTCATAAGAGTACGACTATATTGTATAATTTTTTTTCTAGGTAAAGTATTAAAAATTTTAAGAAAATGCAGTAGAATAGTTCTCCAAGCAGAGAATAAAAAGTTTGAAAGATTATTCAAGCTTTGGCTAGGCCATTGTTTTGTTTTACCCTTTTAGATCAGGATTGATGTCTTTTGATTCTAATTCGATTAGATTCTTAAATTGTTTTCTTCGTCTTATTTTGTAAAAAAAAGCGTCTTATTTTGTAATCAAAGTGTTTTTGTTTATTTAACAAATTGATGAAAAATGTAAAACTCAATGACCTGAAAATGTACTTTAGCTAAGAGTTAAAAGTTACTTTAAGAAGTCATTGTGAAATTATCATAGCCCCAAGGATTTTTGGATAGTTATGAAGAAATGTCAAACATGAGAAGTGTTTTTATTTTTCGACTATCTGTAATTAATGTATAATTGATTCGATACGTTTTATTATTTTATTGCAACTGCGAGAATCGCTTGCCGCAAATATTTTAACACTCAATTAAAATTGCATGGCAAATAATTGCAGCACATTTAAAGGCGCACACACACAAATGAGTGTGTGTGTGTGTCGAATCACACACGTTTAATGCATTTTTGTGGTAATGGGAACAAATTAAGCGTAAATTACATGGCCAAATGATGATGATATTGATATCCTTGTGTCTGTGTCTCTATCTCTGTCTCTGTCAATGGGTCTGGTCCTTTGCCGCACTTGCTCACACTTTATCACAAAAATGAGTTGCGCTTTTTTTAAAATATATAAAATAAATGTGATTTATATTTTTCTGTAATTATATTAAGAATTACACCCACACACACACACACACACTTATACACAAACCCACACACAGATGAATGAAATTTAACACTGCCCAGAAAAAGCAAGAAATTAAAAATTAATATCCTCAATCAAGAGAAACATATGTGACAGTGTCAAATGAAGATATGTATGACTTTTGTCTTCGAAGAAGAAGAGTTGCCAAGTTCAGAATAAATAGAGGAAACTTCTCATCTTCCGCCCTTCGCTTTAAAATCTTTCAAAAAAGTTGTATTTCTACTAATAGACTCTAGAAAATTGCTAACCAGAAACTTTTAATTGATCTCCAAAAACATTGAAACTTTGCAGATTTTTTCTTCTATTTTTTCTTTGTCTTTCCTCTTAAGTTCCTTTTAAGACACTCTTTTGAGGTCCTATTTTTCTTTAACTGCAGAAGAAAGTAAATTAAATTACTATTAAATAAAGTATTCTAAATGAAAGTCGAAAAAAAATTATTTATAGCTTCACTGGTTACAGAAAAAAAAACAGTCAAGATGGCTGGCCAGCGGGCTCGAAAGAACATTAGCAAGAATGTCAAAAAAAAATAGATCCATATCTTCATTAACAAAGTGTTAATTGGTCCCGAATCCAACGCGGAACATAATAAACAGCTTTGTGAACAACATTTTCGAAAGTATTCATTGCTAGGTCCTCCCTTTTGGCCCACTACAACAAGCAATTAACCAGTCACCAGACGTGTTGAACAGTTGATCGAAACAATTCTTTGCTTAAAAACAAAATCTTTATAAATTTCTGGATTTATCTCACAAATGCCTTCAGCCACTTTTTTGTCCTTTGCAAGCCTTGCTTAAAAATAAACCCCAAGAGATTTCTTTCTTTAGTTCATTAAAAATTTTCTTTGCATTGAAAATTTACTTATATAAGCTAAAAGCTGTGGGGGATCCATTAGATATTTTGTTGGAAATAAAAATTAAAGTTATTTTTATGAATTTTCTAATGAATTCTTTTAAACTGTCATTCCAAATGAGCTAAAATGTACAAAGGTCGTGAAAATTTATGCCTTAAAAAGACGAAAGCTTTTGCCTGTTCTTAATGTCTTTTGCGAAATTGAAAAGGAAAATCGATTAAAATCCGATTTATTGCTAACGATCATAAGTCTGGGTTAAAAGCAGATGCCTTGATAATATAGTAAGAATGTCGCCATATATATCCCTTAATGAAAATCTTATTTTTAAGACTCTGGACCTTCCCTTTCCTTTAACCCAACAAAGTTCCTTTGCATTTATTTTTGTGCTCTCTGTGAGGTGTGAAAGGGAAAAATAAAAAAAAATAAAGAGAGACACTCACTTATTTTGTTGAAAATTGTTCACACTATGGTTAAATTGTTAAACATGCTTGTTAGATATTCCCAGGATGTTGTTTCCCTAACTATTTGGCATTCATCGTGGTGCCCAGGCGAACAGACCAGAGACCAAGACCAAGAGGGAACGCCCTCAACACTTTGAAAGAGTGAAAAAGAGAGAGAGGAAGAGGGGGGGGGGGAGTGGGAGAAAAATAAAGTTCAAATATAAATTAAAAACTTTTCTAATTTTTTATTTCATTTTTGTTGTTGTTGCTGGTGAGTTTTATGTGCGCTTGATGCAAAAAGTGAAAAGTTTTTCTCTCTCTCTCTCTTTCTGCGTGTGTGTGTGTGTGTGTGTGTGAGGAATGATGGCAAAACGACATTGAACTCTGTGAATGTATTTGGTTGTCGTCGTCCTTTTTTTTTTTTGTCGGTAATCCTTTAACAATTTCCATTTTGTTTCGGCATTACACACACACACACACACACAAACAGCGCGAAGGCATTTTATTAGGCTGACTTTGAGGCAAATTTATGCAATGTCCTGCATTTGGTATTTGCCATACATTCCTTTCCTTGCCGGGGCCCGTTTCCAATGAAGTTGTCCCTTTTATAAAATTAATTGCAGACGTAAACAGGAGACAAAGGCAAAGATCACAAAGGGGGAAAGAGGGAGGCGGGGGTGTAAAGATGAAGGGCATGAGTAACGCTAAAACTTGTGGTCTCTGAAAGAGAGAGAGAGAGAGAGAGAGAGAAGGAATGAACGACTGGCATTGTTGTAATATTTTTGTTAGTAAAATGTGGTCAAAGTTTGGCTGCCATAAAGGCGCAAACAACTTTCAGTGTATGTGTGTGTGTGTGTGTGTGTGTGTGTGTGTGTGTGTATGTGTATGTGTATGTGTGTGTGTGTGTGTGTGTGTGAAAAGCCGCAAACATCTCCAACTGTAATGCAAACGCATTTGCTGCGTTTCCTCTTCTACCAAAGGCCTTTCTCTCTCTCTCTCTCTCTATCTCTATCTCTTAAAAGGCATTGCAATTTTCCATCTTGCGGCTGAGCCAGTCAACCTTGTGAGCAAAAATCAGTGGAAAATCTTTTTCACCCCCTCTCCTCTCTCTGTGTGTGAGGGTGTGTGTGGGTGTGTGTAATCCTTTGACTGTGTCCTCATATATCTCTTTGGGGGTCTTTCGTTTCTAACCAGCAACAACATTGGCTAGCCCCGAAAATGTGGTTTTTGCCAACACAAAAAAAAAAAAAAAAACAAAAAAGAAGTGAACCAAAGATAGAGGAAATTAAGTTCAATAAAAAGAGCATGCTTGTAATTTATTAGATTTTACCCCGGGGCCAGAAAATGAAATGGTTTTTACTTTAAGCTTTAAACTGGGCTAACATTATACATACATATAGATTATATAGTAAATTGTATAATCTCTAATGAGAAAGGAGAGGATAAAGAAAGCAGATGAAGAAGATGGTGGGAATAGAGAAGAAAATCTAGTTGTAGGCAATTATAGTAAGTCAGACCATTGCTCATCCTTTCTGTCCCCTGATTTAGCTCAGAGCAATAGAGATCATATATCATATGAAAGGTAAATATGAGTAAGTAATCACTTGATATTTTCTACATCTAGGGCCAAGTTAAGATACTACAAGGAATGAAAAATGTTTCTTTAAATAAGTATACCTAATGTGGCGATCTTATTATCTATTATTTCTTATGTAAGCCGTAAGGTATAAGAAACGAAAAACTCTTTAAAAGGAGAGATCATTGGATCAGAAATCATTTCATTGTATATAAAATGCAAGAGATAATCATATTTATTTTTATTAGAGCTGTAACTCACATAAGAATGAGTTTAAAGTAGAAATTAAATGTCTTAACGACTTAATATTTCATCAGAGATCATCATCAGATTTCATCAAAGTTCCTTAAAAGAATCGACAGAAAGCCATAAACTAATAAACTTAACTAGCTTGGTATGAGACAGTTCCCTTTTAGCTCTATATTTGTTCTTTCACCCCTTTCACTATCATCTTCAAGAGATCTTAAATTATCTCTTTTAAATGTAAGCTAATAAAATTTCAGTAGTCGCCTAAAAAATGTATGAAAGGGAAAGCAAAAATAAGTGTTTAACTAAGATTTTGAATTTTCCCTTTTATAAAGATGAAATTTTTATAAGCTTGAACCAAGAATATATGTATATGTACATATATACATAATTACTGACTTATACTATGCAAATCTCTGACATAGAAAGATTCCCACTTGGTCGAAAGATTTCAACAATTTACTGAATTGGCTTTACCTAGTATTAAAGTATCTTGGAACTTTTTTAAAAATATAATAGTTAGGAGGACTCTGTCTCGATCTCATATATTGATTTGCGAAAGAATTTGTATGAGTATTCCCAAAAAAAAAAACTTCTAAAGTACTAGATTAACATAGATGAGATGAACTAAATTTCTGCCTCAAAACGTTAATTGAATTGTGTCATGTTTGATGTATTTTAATGATCTCTCTACCGAGAAAATTATGTAAAGAGCCACGCCCACCCAAACGTGTTTGTTCGTTCGTTTTGTATTGCTGCACTCATAATTCTCATTTATATTTAATTTGATGAGAAACTTATCATTTTGTTTGACAAAAGTTCCTTAATATGCAATTTTATTAAGCGTTTTCTTTCAGTTCAACTGGCGACTGTCAACAACTGCAAAAACTCCACCCCCAGCTCCCTCCCTCCTACTGAGTGACCATCCAGCCTTCTGCTAGATCAAGTTGCCATTTTTCTCACCATTTTGCATTCCCATTTGTCCCCGATTTCACGTTCCCTTTTCTATTCCCTTTCCATTTGTCCATTCATTCCATTCATTCATTTTACATTTCTGCAACTTCTGTGCAGAAACCGGAGCATAATTGCATTTCGTGGACAATTAATTTCTTTTCTATTGCCCATTTTGCCGTAATTTAATTGCAAATTACTTCCTTTTGTTCAAGCCAAACGAAAGAGAAAGAGAGAGAGAGGGAAACAACTATGAAGAGTGAGAGAGAGAGAGAGAGAGAGAGAGAGAGTTTAGTTGCATTTGGAATTAGCAGTGCAAAATTCTAAAAATCAAATTGCAAAAGTTGTTGACTAAATAAATTTCAATTGTTTTTTTTTTTTTTGGTTTCGGCCCATATAGATGAGTGAGTTGTTTGGCCAAAAGTTAAGAATTTATTATTAAATTCACTTAAAACACAAAAAAGGAAGAAGAAGAAAAACTTAAAAAAGAAAATAAACGACGCCCAGCCACTTGAGCATAACATTGAATTTCATTTTCGACATTTTTGCATAATTCAAAAGGACAGAACAGTTGAAGGAAGGAAAAGTGTCTCTGCTTCGAGTGGGAATGGAAATGGTCATCGAGCGAGTCGAACGAATCAAACAAAAGCGTCAGCAAATGAAACCAAAGTCCAAAAGAAGCGACAGCCAAAAGGCATTGAAGGAATGGTTTTGCTTACTTTGCCAACAAAGTAGAAAATCCCAAAGAATAACACAAAAAATTTAACGCTCTTACGACTTCTTCTCCATCGATTCGAAGGACCTGCAACACAGTTGAGGGGAGATAGAGAAAGAGAGAGAGAGAGAGGAAGAGAGTTTACCTGGGCTTAAGGTAGTTGCCGCCTCTCCATAGCTTCATCAGTTGGCAATTGTTTTGCTGCGCTTTTGGCATTGAAATTCATTTGAAATTTATGCAAATTTTCTTCTTCTTTTTGTTTTTCGGATGGTGCCGAGAGAGGGGCGTTAGGGGAATGTGTTGCTGCATTATCCCAATGGAAAAGATTTAACACTTTTGCTTTTGGGCTATAGCAGATAATTATCTTAATTGCACTCTGGAATGAATTTAAAATTTAATTAAACCTTTGCTCTCTGTGTGAGAAGAGTTTTTCCTTGAAATTTGTGCTTAAATTATTTAAATAACAGTTGCCAGATGATGGCTAAAGGTCAAAGGCATATGAAGAGAACTTAGTTTCTTGAATATAATATTTTTCATTTATTGTTTTTACCAGTCTTAATTTTAATTCATTGTTGATATTTAGAGTTGAATTTGCGTTCATTTAAGCCAACGTGTAATTAGTTAGTGCTGCTTGCCACATAAAAAAGCAAAAGAAAAAAAAAAAATGGCAGCATTAAGTAGACATTTTACCTTTCGAGATGAATTGCTTAAGTTTGCTTGCTGGCAAAAGCAGCAGAAAACAAATTAAATGCCAATTAATTTGTACTAAAAAAGTTTTAAGTTGTTGTTTTTTGAAGCATTAATAAATGCAAGGGCGATTATTCATTATATGAACGTGCACCGAAAAAGTTTGTTGATCCTGTCTCTCTCTCCCTCACTCTCTCTCTCTCTCTCTCTCTCTCCCTTCCACTGGTTGCATCATTTTTCAACTAGGCAAAAGGCAAATGAAAGATGCTTAATCTTAAGACTCTGAACTTTCGAGGCGGAAACCCAAGTAATACCAGCAGCAACTGAAACGCTCTTGTAATTTTAATCAATTCATCTTAATTTCGTTTGAAGTGCACATTAACCTAATGGGCAGACACACACACACACACACACAAAGGTAGAGATAGAAATGGGGCAAAAGGAAGCAAGGAAGGAAGTGAAGCCAGAAGTTCTCACTTAGGTGGCACAGAGGGAACTTGCGGCTTGACTAACAAGCTGTTTCTCTCCCTAACATATTAAAATGTTATCTTCTACTCTAGTGCTTCTGCTTTACCTTCTGGCTGATGGTCATGTCTTCTGGAATATATCAGAGAAAAGGCACCAAAGCTGAGAGACAGAGGAGAGAGCGTAAGAGGAAGACCAGAACCTGGTCCGGCCACAAGATGAAATATAAATAGTTTAACTATGTTAAGGTGTGAGAAGTTCTATCCCCTACTCCTCCTTTCCATCACATATTCTCTCTCTCTCTCTTTCGTTCTCACTCTTCCTTACCGCACACTGGGCCGATTATGGCAAAAATAGAGCTGAAACTTGATAAATTTGAACAATTTGGTACCCAAAACAAACAAAATTTTAAGATCTTTGAATGAAAAACTGCAAATTAAGCTATTTTAGTTACATTTTTTGGTAACAATATACAACTGGGAATCAATTTAAGGAAATTTGTTCCTTAAGTATGCAATAGCTATTCAAAAAATAAGTCCATCATACATTCTAAGAGATCTCCTAATGATTTACACATAACTTGTGGAAATTAGTAAAAAAAATGAGTAAATAAAAACTCAATTGCATACTTAAGGGGACCAATTATCCTACTACTCATTATCTTATAGCTAAAATCGTTCTTAGTCTTAGTCTAAAAGTTTCAATTAACACATAAAAAAGCAAACAAGATTCCTTTAATCTCAATTTAATTCCACAAAAGAAGTGCCCTTTGGTTGTGGCTTGCTCTCTATAGAACTCAGTTTTTTTCTTAAATGTTTTTAGTTTCTGCAATCTTTAAAATCAACTTCATGCTTGGAGTATAGTAGTTTAAGGGGCTCTTTCAACCCTTTCGTAACATTTAAGTGACAATGTTTACATAAAAGTTGCTAACAATTTAGTTTTTACTTATCGGTCTCTTTTTCGTTTCATAAATTTTGATTCTAAAGAAGTTTCACTTCGCTGTTGAGCTACTTCCTTCCTCCCCTCGTGAATTAAATTGGTTCCCCGCACTTTGATTGGCATTGTGAAATGAGTCGTTAAAATATATAAAATTAAATTTCAAATTTATTTAAACAAATTTTGCCAATTGGGAACCAGTGTGCAGTGGTTTTCTCTCTCTCTCTCTTTTTCTCTCTCTTGTCTTGAAGGTCCAAGGTGATGTTTCATTTTTACATTTCTCATTTATCTTGTTTAGCCTCGTGGGCATGGGAGGGGTGGGGTAGGATGCGATAGTAAAGGGCGGCTTGAGAATGAAGGTGTATAAATTGTGGCACAAATTTCACCTTCAACTTGTTAATCAGAGACCTACAATCAGTTGAGTTGGTTTTTTTGCTTAAGCATTTCCTATGCAGGATGCGCTGGCAGGATACACGTTGCAGCCGGATGAACAGGATGCCGGATGCACTTTGCTAGCAATAACAAATCATTTTTTGATTAACTCATGCGTGTCAATTTGACGTAAATCAAATATTTGTTCAACACACACACACAGCACACACACACACACACACACACACACACAAAGTCTATAAGAGAAAGAAAACCCGATTGCAAATTCGAAAGGAAATTGCAGTCAAGTATTTTTTTTTTTTTTTTTATTTGCTCAACGTCTTCCTGCAACATACAGAGAGAGAAATAGAGAGAGAGAGAGATATATATAAATATATTTTGTATGCAAATGCAGCATAAACAAAATTTAGCATATTTATTTCAGTAGAAAAAGTAGAGAAATACAGAAAGTAAAAAAAAAAAAAAAAAAAAAAAAATGTATTTTTATGCTTCATTGCAAACACAAAATATGCATTTGATGAGGTAAAAGAAAGAAAGGGATCGATGCCAGTCAAGCAAAATGAAACGAGAGAGGATGAGAAAGGGGCTTGGGGAGTGGTAGAAGAAAAGTTTGCTTAAGTAGAGTAAGATTGACAATTTTCCATTTTCTTTCTTTTTAGAAGGTGCTTCAAGAGGAAAAAAGTAACTGCTTTTTTTTTTGTTTGTTTTTTGTCAAGTAAATCAAATTAAATATGCGCTGATTAGATTCTATATAAGAAGCAACTTGCCACCAAGAACAACAACAATAATAACAACAACACAGAACAGTGTCAGCGATACAAGGCAACAGCAACAGCGAGTACAACGTCAAATCTAAATGAGGTTATAATTAAAAAAGTTTTCTTATTTGCTGCCTCCACACCTCCAACTTCGCCTGCTCCTCCTGCTTCCTACTACTCCTAGCTGCAAATGAAGAAACAAGTAATTCGCCTAATAACGAGCTTATGTAATTAGCTCATAAACAACAAGAAGCAGAACCACCAGCAGCAGCAGCAGCAGCAGCAGCAACTCCAGCAGAGGCCAAGTCCAGCCCAAAACCCAAACCCAAGCCCAAGCCCAAGCCAATTGCAGCCAACAAAAATTTTCTACAAGTCAAAATGTAATGAAAAAGTTGTGTGGCAACCAAAAAACAAAATAAAAAAAAAAAACCCAACTCCAAGCGAGAGAGAGAGAGAAAAGAAAAATCAACAAAAACAAAAAACAAAAAGTTCCAGAAAATTAAAGGTAAAAACAGTCATGTTCAATGTGAAAAGTTGCTGCTGTATGGCATCTAGAGACAGACAAAGAGACAGACAGACAGACAGACCAACAAGCGCTTAGTTACATACGAGGGTCGCCCTCTGAGTTCACAGAGAACCTCAAAGAGGAAAAACTCAAATGATTAGAATTAGATTAGCTGTCATTAGAAACGAAAAATTAAAGCCAATTTTATTTAGTTTGGACCAATTGTAGCTCTTCCAGTTCCAGAGTTCCTTTTTCCAAAATCTCCTCATTGGGTCAATAGCGATTCAACTTACTAAGCCAAAAACATTTCCTCTTTCGTCCAAATCGTCCATTCATAAAATTCTGCTTTACAGCACCCCGCCTCACCCCTTAAAGATATCCTTAATAGCTACCTGCTCCCTTACTCTCTTCTATGATCGATCTTAAAGCAAAATTTGAGTTTTCAAAACTCAAAACTAACAGTCAAACCCTCGTTCATGTCTTAATTGTTGTTTGCTAAAATTTTATAAATAAAAAGGCAAAAACAAAATTATAAATCAATTTTGTATACAAAAACTTTTACAAATATGAAACTAATTTCAACTAAGAAACTAAATTTGAAGTTTTTTTTAATGAAATTAATTGCTTAATTAGAATTAAAAAGAACATTTCAAAGAAACAATGCAAACATTAGCGGAAAAGAAAGAACAACATTGAAAGGAAAGGAAGTGTTTTGTTATAGATATTTAGGATCCTTCTAACCTTTCTAAGGCAAAGCTGTTTATAATATGAAGGGTATGAGCCACGTCTTGAACAGTTTCAATTATTTTTATGAACGACAAAAGAAGTTTTATATAGAGAAATGCTTTTCGCTTTAAACTTTTTTTTTTCTTGGTGGTAAATTATTGTTAGATCAAAATGGTTTTTGGGCTTAGGTTAAGGCCTCTTTTGCTAGTTAAAAAGATCTTTTTTTGTAAAGGTTATCGACAAGAGAGAGAGAGAGAGAGAGAGTTGTCCTTGCAAAGTAGTTCCTTTTGCTCCTTGCTCAACCGCAACTAACCGGAAACAGTGTCCAGGGCCAGAAACCAAACACTTCCGCTGACATTTCAATTACCTTCACCACTTAATAAACCAAAAAGAGTGAACCAGTTGACCATCAGTTGTCCTCAGCCTCTCTCTCCCTCTCTCTCTCCCTCTCTCTCGGACATCTCCATCGCCATGGGTAATAGCAATTTTTTGATTAATGTGTCTGCTAAAATTTATAAAAGAGAGAGAAGAGTGTTCACCAAATGCAAAATTCGTTTCGAACAGCCGCCTCGCCGCCTGGACGACCACCCGCTGTGAGCGACGAAATGAAATAAACATGGCTACTAATGTGACACACAGACAACAAGCTAAAAGCATTGCAAATTTGTATTTTTGCATAATTTTTGTATATTGGCAGTGAAAATTTACTTTATTAATTACTCGCCTTGCCTCTTGGCTTGGCTCAAAACTTGTGTTGGCAGAAGTGGCAAGTGGTAAAGTGGCAAGTGGCAAAGCCGCAGTCAAAATCATTTTCTAATTAAATTCAAAAAACCAAAGTTTTCTGGCCCAAGCCAAATGAAAAACAAAACACAAAAATTTGCCTTCTTTGGCTTTGCCAGGCGCAAAAACTTTAAAATTCAATTAAAAATTATGCGGCGAAAGCTTGTGGGGCGGCGGAGGCGGGAGCGGGAGCGGGCTTTCCCATGAAAATGAAATATAAGCAGGCGAAAATTTAAGAAAAAAAAATAAAAACCAAAAAAAAAAAGAAAAGAAAAGAAATGACTCTCTCTCTCTCTCTCTCTGGCTCGCTGTAAAAATTTTGTAGAATATTCTCTTCTTTTTTGGTTCTCTCTCTCTCTCTCTCTTTTCCAGCTAAAAAATTACTGCCAAAGAAAATTTGCACATAATTTGATTAAAAAGTTACACGCATTTCCAACAAATGCAGCAGCAGCAGAGACTGCAACTTTGTAGAAGAGCAGAAGTAAAAAAAAAAAAAAAAAAATAAGAAAAACCAACGAAGAATATGACTGAAAAGTGTTGCGGCTGCTGCTGCGGCGAAGGCTTTTCTATCGAAAAAACTAATGCCTCATTAGGGTTATTCAAGAAAATCAAAAAAAAAAAGAAAAAAGGCCATTCATCTTCATTACCAGCGGCAAGAAAAGGCATCAAAATTGTACATGTATCGATTTTACTTTGCAGACCTCCGGCAAGGTTATTAAGACAGCAATTTTGCCACGCCCACAATCTCCTCTAATATTTAAAGCATAGAGATCTATGTATCTACATATGTATGTTTAATATGAACAAAGTGTCATGCTTGGTTATTTTGCAATATTTTTGGAGAACATCTGCTGATGTATTAACTGGATTAGCCTTTTTTAATCTTCAACTGGAAAAGGTCTGGGTTATTAATATTAAAATTATCTGCTCATCCTATGATCCACGCTGAAGGAATGCAATAACGAACTTGAGACTCTTTCACAATTTCGTGAGGAAAACACTGAAGAGTCAATTTTTGGATTGTGGATGTTGTATAGCAGGCGAAAATGAAGAAAGCCGCGTCCTAACTAATTTATTCTATACTAGAATTCTATGACTAAGTATGCAGAACATATTAACTTGGATGTTCACAATTTTTATGTGTTATTTATTAAACTTTTTCTAATAGTTCTTTGCGGATTTGGTAACTATGTATGTAGAGTATTCTACAGCTTCTATTGCTTCAAAATGAAAATATTTAAATAGATTTTATATTGCGAAAACTAAACAGATGAAATGAAGTGCAGAGAACCAACTTACCAGCAGAAATTTGGGTTCTTTGCGATGATAGAGTCTTCACTACTATTATTTTGCTCGTGCCAAATTTGGCATTTAGGCTTAAAATTTAATTTGCAATGAAGTGGGGGCACAAAGTGAGGTTACAATGAGTTGAACATGTGACAAACATTTCAGATAACGGTACTTAGCAGTGTTAGTCAGAACAGAATATTGTCTGGCAAGTTATCGGAATAAGTGTTGGCGGGTGTTGTGCACTACTATTTTTTTGCTTGCAACTGTCATTGTCTCTTTGATTGAAATAAATTTTTTTAATCCTTTTTTTTTTTGTGTTTTTTATGAGCAAGTTGCTTTGGAAGATCCTATTCCAATATTTCATCTTCCTTGTTAACATTTCTTCAACTAATTTAACTCTAAAGCGTTGGTTTTGCTTTAACATATGGAAAAATGAGTGAGACAAGTTAATTTTTAGGAAATTCGCGATTAAAAAACATGACCTCAGAAATTTTATTTTTTTTATTTTTGAATTTATATTCAGAATTAGCGCCACCAAACGAGAAGGCAGAAGGCGGCTTATAATTTTCCGGGTTCTAGTTGATTGCAAGTTTTCTTATCTAACTCGAAACAAATTTTAATGCATTTCTATGATATTTTTTTTTTTTTATTTACTGAATGTGACTAACCCTAAGCAAGCATACATTTCTATGTAATCCTTATCGAGAATTTTAGTGGAGTGAATTGTAGGCTAAGTATACTACAATTTGCATTCGCTTTTTGCAGTTTGTTGGCTTTGGCTTTGGCTTTAGGTTAGATTGCTGGAACTTGAAAATGAATTTGGTTGGTGGTTTTAACGCTTGAGAAGAGAGTCTTTCTTTCGCTCTCTCTCTCTCTCTATCTCTCTGTCAGTGGTAATCAAAATTGTATTCAATGCAAACTTACAAAACAACCTAAATGTCAAGATTTTTGTTTTCTTTTGGTTTTTATTTATTTTTTTTTCATTTTTTTTTTTTTTGTTTCTGTTACCTGCAAATTAAAAAGTTGCAAAAGTTTTTGCTAGAGCTAATCAAATATTTGCAGCGACGACAGAAGCATTCGTGCAGATATACGAGAAGTTCCCTCCCCTTTTCCCCTCTCGTTTCGTTCGTTGAAGGACTAACCAAAAATCCTTTTTAGACACGTGTGTGCAGAGTACCGTTAATATGACAGAAACACCAGGCTCAGACTCAGGACTCAGAACTGTAAAACTCTGAGTCAGATTCAGGCGTGCGTATGCATGTGTGTGTGTGTGTGTGTGACATGCAAATCTTGTTTGTCAAGTGCCAAGCCACGCCCTATTGCCCACTCGCCCCCTCTGATAAAAAGAGAAACAAAATGTTTGTTGGGTCTAAGGGTTCAAGAGCTTAGTAAGGGAGGGGGTTGGGGTGGGTGAGGGGAGTGCCATGTACACGAAGTGAAGTGCGTTTTTTAATTGAAAATTATGATGAAAAGTTGTAAATCCTTTTGGCATTTAACCAAATGTTTTTAGGGCGAGGGGGGGAGTAAAGAAGAGGCTAAAAGGTGGTCACATGCCACACATGTGTGAGAAAGGGATTCTGATGATGTTTAATTAAATTAAACCGCTTGGCGCCATTTCGTCTCCGTGGCGGGCCCCCCCCCCTCTCTCTCTCTCTCTCTCTCTATGTCTGTGTCTCTCTTTTGTTGCTGCGGCATAAAGGCGTTATTAATACGCTTATGTAATGTGTGTGTGTGTGTGTGTGTGTGTGTGTGTGTGTGTGTGTGTGTGTGTGTGTGTGTGTGTGTGTGTGTGTGTGGGTGGGTGGGTCAGGGAATGTGCATGACAATAACCCCGGCTTGGCTTTGGCTTTGGCCATTTCAGGTGCTTAAAATGAAAAAAAAAGAATGTCAATTCCGAGCGGACGACCTCTATTGTGTCTTCATTATGTTAATAACAAAATGCATAAAAGTGAAATACCATTTTGAATACAGCTTATTATTATTATTATGATAAGCAGCAACACCCTCTTCCACCTTGCCCTTTAGGCAACAAATGTATGTATGTATGTACTTGTTCTCATAAGAGTTTCAACCACTTTAATTGGTTAACTTTGAACTGCAAGGGTGACATGCCAAAATGGCATGGAGGCCGTAAAAGGGGGCAGAGCATAGCAATGTTTGTGCACATAGAAATTGTCTTTGAAAAAGAAAACAAAAAAGCTAAATAAAATGTCTACTAAGAGAGAGAGAGAGAGAGAGAGAGGGAGGGAGAGAGAGAGAGGGAGAGAGACCATTTAAAATAAATATTGCACGATTTGAGATAAACTTTTATGTAAAACTAACAGAATACCCTTTGGAACATTTTAGCATATTTATATCTCGAACATCAATAAAATTTAGATAGACTGGAAAGCTATCTGGAAATATTTAGCCTATACCTAGCCCAAGACAAACTCTTTAAACAATTCTATTTAACTTACTTACAAAATTATTAACACAGAAATTTAGTATTTGTTGCCATAGAATTCATTTTCTGCAGAAATTTTATTTTATGATTTTATATTCACTTCATAATTCCTCTCTCTACAAAGTTGAGCAAATAAAGTGCTTTCATCTATGGGCTCCATCGGAAGTTATAGTTTATGTTTCTGATTTTCCATGAGTTCGTGCTGCGTTATAATTTTTCGATTATTAATCGAAGTGCTGCTATATTGCAGGGCTTCTTCAACTTTTTTATATACATAGCGACCCCCTTCAAGCTTAGGAAATTATAAACAGATAATGAAACATATATTAACCGTAGATGTAAATATATAATTGAAAACTTTGACGGGATATTGGTCGTAATAAAACATAATAACACGCCCTTTCAGTAGTCTCGCAGTCTCACAGTTGAAGAAGCCCTGCTTTATTGGATAATACTACGATGTCTTAGTCTTCTTTATCTTGGTTTAATGTTTTGATTTTAATGATAATTCATATCATTTGATAATTTTTTATCTTTTATTACCTGCTACAAAGGTAATTTGGTTATTACGTTTCATATAACATCTGCCGTTTTATTACGTGAATTATCATTCTATCCTTCGTTGGAAGTTCTGAAGTAAAGTCTTATGAAATGAACTCATATATGTAACTTCAGTTAATTGCTTTAAGCAGATGTTCTTGGCAGATGTTTTCCAGTTTACTTTAAGAGTTTCTTGATCTTAGCTTGATTTTAAATTTGAAGCTTTTAGAAATTTGGTTTTTTGTCAAAGTTTTCATATAGATTTATAGAAATTTCTCAAACTGAAAGCCCATAAGAGTCCCATCATCAAGCCAAATGTGGCGAAGGCAACTTCCTCAGGTTTTACCAATAAAGCTTTCTGCTTAGTTTGTATTGCTCCCCTTTGAGCTCAAGTTAATATCTTTTGAGGTCTACACCCATGGGTTAGGTTAAACTCTTTTACTAAGTATATGACATTGTATCTATTTTCATTCTGTTCAATTTGCTTCTAGCTGGGGAGGATTGTCTCTGTGTTGTCTCTCTTTCTGTTTGTTTGTTTGTCTGTTTGTGTGTTTTGATTTATTTCATTTGGAAATGATGCAACCCTCTTTACGGCATGAGCACATGCACAATTTATAGAGTCAAAGTATGGGGTGGGGTGGGGGGAAGTGGATGGTGGGTGGGTAGACAACCGAAAGGGAAATGGATACCAAAGACCAAGACCAAGACCAAAGACCAAGACCCTTCTAGTTCTAGTTGTCATATGGCTTACAGCTATTTTTATTTAATTTTTGTCTCTCCACCTCTTCAGTGGCAGTTTTTTCCCGCTCCGCTTTCCGCTCTCCCCTCCCCACTAACACACTCACCGTCTTAAGCTTGGACATTGCTATCTCTCTCTCTGCTTGTGCTCGGTATATTTGCTCATGAAAATTGCAGCTTCTGTCTCCCACTCTGATATTTACTGTTTACTGATTTTTTCCTCTCACTACTCTCTTTCTACTCCTCATCCTTCTCATCGTCGTCTTCTAAGTATTTACTTGTCGTTTGCTTGTTTGAGTACCTTCTTCTTCCTTTTATTATTTTTTTTTTTACTAGAAAATTTCAATTTCTTGGTTTTTTTTTTTTCTTTTTCACTTGTGTCGTATTTACTTATTTCATTTCTGTTTTTATTTAGACTTCTTAAGGATCTTTGGCTGCGGGGCGAAGGGAAAGTGCCTAGCAATAAGCATGTAGTTAAAAAAAACACAGCAACAACAACTAAAGAGACTTTTAGCAACTTATTTCTTTAGGACGATTTTTTTTTTTTTTTGGTTAGTCAAAAACTTTTAATTAGCTTAAACTACGAAAAGAAAAACCAACAAAAATCAAAAAAGAAAAGTAAATTTTTAATTACAAAAACTCAAAGTAGTAAAGTTCAGGCTAATATATATATTTTTTATTTATGACCATGAAATTAAGAAATTAAGCAAATCTATTAAATTTAAAGTGCTGTCAACGAAAGTAATGCCAGAAGAATGATGATGTACGAAAAGAATTGGCAAAGATTTTCTAATAAAACTTCGGAAACAACATTTTAGAAACCCAAATGATATTAAAATTTGACTGGGATATTTTTTAATTTTTGAAAACTAAATTTATAATTGATAAACTTTAATTTCCATAAACATAAATAACAAAAAATGAAATAATTTGATAAGAAATTTAAAAAATGTCGAGTTCTTTATAAACTTGGCCCCAAAAACAATTGTAAGCATATTAAAAGACAGTTTAAATAGATCCATGTATGTTTAACTTATGAATATCAAAACTGCTTCAAAAGATTCTGAAAGTGTAATAGAGTCTTTTTAATTTGAAATTTCATTTTAACTCTGTCTCAATTTTTGTCATGTTGGCTTCACTCCTTCCATCAAAGTTTTTAATTATAATTCCAAGCACGACAATTATTTGTCTACTTTGACAACTAAAATTATTCTCGTAGCAATTTAAGATCCTAATAGAAGTCCCCATTGACCTATTCAGGTCTAGCCAAGCGGCAAATACATAACTTAACTAGTTAGAAATTAGTTAGTTAGTTACATACATACATAACTCCAAAGATAAGAGAAGAGAACCATCGACTGCTTGGTCTCATCTGGCTATTAGCTGGGACAAGGCTAGGGCAAATGCATTTACTTTCAATTGGGTTGTCGAAGGTTTAGTTGGAGCTTTTAGTGGCTGATTGATTGAGGCTTGTAATGCAAAAAAAGGCAACATATGTACATATACATTCACATTGAATATAAGAATATATGATATAGTAGTCCGATCCGGCTGAATCCGAGATACACAATGCCTGCAATATATAGAAGACTGTATGCTAAATTTTAGCACTGTAGTTTTAGTGGTCCAGGAGTAGTTTGCGCTGATCCAGACGGACGGACGGACGGACATGGGTATATGAACTCGTCTCATTGTGCTGATCAAGCATATATATATACGTCACTTAGTCGGAGATGTTTCCTTCTATGCATTGCACAATTCTAACCAATATTATTAAAAACTTTTTGCAAGGATATAAATATAAAACTTCATCATTTAGTTTCCTGCAAAGTCTCGTTGAAAGTCGAAAATGGTCTTCGAAGCACAGCTAATTAAATTTCCTTGAATAGTGCGTGCAATTTCCGATATGCCTTGTATTGTATGGGATATATAGGTGAAAGGGCATAATTGCATA
Organism: Drosophila nebulosa; assembly: GCA_024703675.1. Lineage (NCBI taxonomy): Eukaryota > Metazoa > Arthropoda > Insecta > Diptera > Drosophilidae > Drosophila > Drosophila nebulosa. The sequence continues at coordinate 3,856,883 of CM045725.1, read as the reverse complement.
TGAACTTTGATGCATCGAATGTTACATAAATTTATTAATATTTTGTTTTTTTTTTTTGAAGAAGAAGAAGCAGAAGTAGAAAAAAGAGTTCTTGAAGATGAAACAGCATTTATCTGATGAAAGCGAAAAAGTTCTTACTCAAAGTAAATGCGAACAAACAAAAATCTATTTATTTAGAGTCTAAAATGTTTTTCATTGACCCCAAGAGAGAGAGAGGAAGAGAGCGCCTGAGCTCCTAATGAAATTGATATCGTCTAGAGAGTTGGCTGCAATTTGCACTTTTCACACGTTCATAAATTACGGTCATTAAATTGCAAATTTAAATTTAATTAGTTATTTATGCAATTTGATATTTTTCACTCAAAACAGCAAAAAAAAAAAACAAAACAAAACCAAAAACAACCGTAAAATAGTTGCAGAAAAATTCTTATATTTGTTTTCATTTGCGGCAAATGTGCAATGTAAATTGCATGACGATTTGTTATGCAATTGAGTTTTGTCAGCCATTTTTTGCCCATCCTTTCTTTTTTTTAATACCCTTGCAGAGGGTATTATATGTAAATTGGTCAGATGTTCGTAACGCAGAGAAGGAGTCGTTTCCGATATTCTTGTTCAGCCAAGACGATCTACCCATGTCCCTCTGTGCGTTTGAAACCCTTTTGCTAAAGAGCTTTTGGAATAAAAACTTCGTATATAAGATTTCTATTACCAAAGGTCGGTTAAGTTCTTGGGGTATTCGGATCGGGCCACTATATAGGATCGACCGGTCGAAAAACTTGCTTCTTATGTGTATTGCCGGATTTTGTAAGGATCAAGCCACTATATGGTATAGCCCCCATAGGAACAACAGAAAAAAATGTTCCTATGAGAGTATTTCCACCAGATTTGGTACTTAGATTATTTTTCAAGTTCGAAAAAAATCAAAATGGAATAAATAAACCTAATTGTATATACATAGCTTGGCCACTTTGCTCTGCTGCGCTGCGGCTGTAGTTTGTACTACGTAAATGCTGTTGGGGCTTCGATTGATACACACAAGGTAACATAGACAATGACTGGAAGGGTGTATAAACTTCGGCATAGTCAAAATTAGCCCGGCCTTCTGTTTCTTTTTTTTTTATTAATACTTGCTTTCGCTCTTGTTGTTGTTGTTGTATCTCAAAGCATTTGTTGTAGTTTTATAAATATTCAGTAGCTATTAAATGCAGTTATGCATATTTAAATTTTACAGTTTTATTATATGTTGTACAGTGTGGCATATAAATATTAAATTAAACTACATATTTGTCACACATTCCCCAAGAGAAAGAGTGAGCAAGAGACATAGTGAGAGAGAGAGAGAGAGAAAGAAGAAAGAAGAAATTAATATTAATAGTTGACAATAAGTATCGACTTTGAAATACCCTCTAAGAGGTGGGCATTGGCATTTGATTGTATGTTGCTTGGACTCAGTTTGGTAACAGTTTGGTATCAGTTTGGTATCAGTTTGGTATCAGTTTGGTATCAATTTGGTTCAACAAAATTCTCTTAAGCATTAGACAAAAAAGTGAAATCTCGGAACGTCATATAATTTCGTTAGATTCCTTAGAAAATGTTTTTTCTAAGGTAAAATTTCTTAGAAAGCTTTCTGGTCTGACATTTTATAAAACGAATATGAAGATATTTCTGACGTTCTAAGAGTAGCAACAGCCTTACGAACTCCTTATGGAGAGGAAGAGGGGTGTCAAAATTAAAATTGTGGTACCAACTTTTGTTGTTCAGTTATGTCTGCCAATACCCCTGCTTTAGGAATAAGCATCTTTAATATTTTGACATGTCCATCTTCTTTTCAATTGAATTTTAATGAAACTTAATGGCCTAATTGAGACAAATAGGTAAGGTATTGCATGTTACCTCGACTAATGTCCCAAGTTAAACGCAACTTGTCTTTGATCATTACGAAAGTGACAAAACTTAAAAGTCGCATTGAAAAGAACGTTTGTTCATTTAAGAACCAAACTTCTAATCGAATAATCGTCCTTTTAAACCTCTTGACATTTTCAAGAGTCTAGTGTCTATTAAATTATTAATTACCTCGAACCACTAAAAAAAAACTCAAGAAATACCCTTTAATAGAAAGATAAATATGTAGATACTCCCTGAGATCAACGGAAAAGCTCATTCCATCCCTTGCCAACCTTTATTATTGTGTCACTTTGGCTCAGTGGCGCTTTCTCTAGTTCGACTCTCTTAATTTACACCTGAAACCGCCACAGGCGTTTGTTCCCCCGTTTAAATGGTGTAACGAAATTACTAATTACTAATCCTATGCCCAAAATGCTTTTCCATTTAATAGTTGCAGGGTATAAAACTAAAATAAAAAAATTCATAATAAATATTAATGAGTTTTAATGAAACAGCAGAAAATTAATACAATATATTTGCACCTTTTTATATACATATATATATATATATGAGAACTTAAATGCATTTCAGTTGGCAATTTAAATGTCATTAGATAAGCAATTGAAAAAGAAAAATCGTATTTTTCACACCACATACAAACCCTACTCGCTTCTTTTTTCCCCACTCCCCCCCTCCCCGTTCGTCCCATCTGCCCATCATATCATTTTGCTTTTCAACGATTTTGTCATGTGAAAATTTGTTTGCGAATTTGTAAATAATTCCAACTTGAAGGCATTCATTCGAGTTTATTTTATTTTTTTTTTTAGATACGCATCAACTTGATTTATTTGCATTAAACTTTTCACTCCCCTCACCTACCACTCACCCCACTAGTTCCCTCTCTTTACTGTGTCTGTCTGTCTCGAAAATGATTTACATAAGAATAATAGAAAATAAAAAAAAAGCTAAAGCACAACAACAACGAAAAGAAAAAAAAAATAAATTGATTTTAAATCATTTTCGCCTTGGCATTTGTATGCAAATACGCGTGAAAATAAGAATAACAACAACAACAGCAACAGCAACAACAACATTAACAAAAAGAAACTCAAAAGCAGCAATAGCAGAAGAAGTGAGGACAACAAAAAGAAAAAAAAAAATAAAATAGCACCAAGCAAAGTTAACGAGTATTCAAAAACGAGATTAAAAATAGAAGTAGAGTGAAGTAAGAACCGAGGGAGTTGTTAGGGAGAGAGTTGCCCGCCCGTGCCTCGCCCAGTTTGGGCCTGTGCCGACGCCGCATGTTGTGTGATTTACGGACCCATCCGTTGCTTTGGGATTGGGATTGGGATCGGATTGGCTTGGCATGTGATGATGCCCGGCTCTGTCCTGACAATTGCGTTTCACCCTGTCTGTCTTCGGATAATTCCACATACACAAACACACATACATTTCATTTGCATCAGGGGCGTAGTTCGAAGGGAATAACCCTTTTCCGAACGTCTTGAAATTAAGCGGCAAGAAAACTTCTCGAACCTATACTTGGTCGTCTGGTGCTGCTTGATTTGTCCCCGAAAATCACAAAATTTTGCTAAATACTTCAGACTTACAATGTGTATACCAAAATGGCAAAGCTAGTTGAGAATTATAACTTAATGAAGCAAGAAACGATGAGTCACAGCCTATTAAAACAAAATACACCTTTTTATGTAGAAGTTTTGAAGATTTTAAGTGAGCCTTAACTAAATGACAAATATTTTACCTTTATTATAAGTCTTAATGATGTTAAATGTTAGCATTATTACTGGACTTTTGATATTTTAAACAAATTTCCAGTTGCTCTTGAGGATCACATTTTTTTGGAACTCATTCGGGTTCGGGTGATTTCAACTAGCTCGAAAACCCGTCTTTTGGTAACTTGGTTTGTTTAAGTTTTAACAGAAATAAGTGCTTAAAACTTATCATCAGCAAAAAGGGATCAAATTAAAGGGACAAATAAGAAAAAGAACTTTCACTTGCAACTCTAAAGAAAGTTGATAACAAAAATATCGATCATTGATTCAATGTTAATCACTTGTTTTGAAGTCTAGTAAAGATTGGTTAAAATTGAGACTTAACTTCTTGGAGGAAGAGGATCAGATATTAATTATAAGAAAATGTCTTCTTAGGCTTAATATATGAAATGATGGCCATAAATCACATTCATAACACTCATTTTCATGAATATTCAATTAATGCCATAATGAATCAAATAGAAAAGAAATAAATTAAGTAAATAGAAGTTCCAAAATAGTAGTAGAACTCATTTAGTCAATCGACTGAAGTTACTTGATATGAATACAGATGAATTAGTTTATGTTTAAACAAATAAATCGAAAAAGAACTCCCCTTTTTTGGCCCCTTTTTCTTGCTACTTCCCTGCATCTGTATGAACTTCATTTACTGGCGGCATCTTTTGGCCCTGTGTTTCCATCATATTCAATTTGCAATTCACCGCCGATTAAAAGTCCAGAACAGAACAGAACAGAGAGGGACAGGGATGGGGACTGGGGAGTGTCCCAGCCTCAACCGTAAATGAAAGTATTTGCTGCCGAGTTGAACTATCTTTGCTCATGCGGATTTTGTAATCTTTTTCTTGTTGCATGTGTTGCTGTTGCTGTTGCCGCTCCACTTACCTAGTATATATAATCTACTTTTGCTGTAGTTACAACTTTTTGTGTGTAAAATATGCAAATGTCTACTATGTTGTCTCTAGTTTTGTTGCGGTTGTTGCTGGAATGCTGCAACATGCCGCAGCCGCATCAATCTATCAGTATTTTGCTGCCACCAAAATTGAATACATAGATTGTCGTTAGATGTGGCAAAGGTGGACCGAACCGCAGCAGCAACATCAGCAGTCGTCGTCGTCGAGCAGACGCCCCGCACACTCCTTCGACAAAATTTTGCATACATAAATATTTATGAATTTATTAAAAGTGAACCACACACACACACACACATGGAGGCTTCCTGCTCCTCCTTCGTTTTGGGAATGAGTTTTTGGCTGAATGCATAAGTCAGCCTGCAGTTTTGTGATGTTGGTGCCTGGTGCCGTATGAGGATGCCAAGTTGTTTCCACATGCCACATAGCCCAGACAACACACAACATTTTTTTGGGGGAAAAGAAAAAAAAACACCCGAGAGAGAGAGAGAGAGAGAGAGAGATGAGAAGAGTAAGAGAAAAATGCACAAACTACCTCGTTGACTGGAACAAGCTTCATAGATGTGAATGTTGAATGGTTGTTCGGTCGGCTGGTTGGTCGTTTGGTGGCAGGAGCACCACGGTGATCCATTCATTTTCACTTGAACAAGGCCATTGCATACTTTAGGGAGCAACTGTGGGGGGCGTAAAAGGGAGTAGAGCATATACCGGCCGACTGGGTTTTTGGGCTGGTGAAGCGAACGAGATTGTCAAGTTTTCTGACGCCGCGTCAGGCAGCGGCTGTCGCTCAAAATGTGGCCCAGGACCCCAGGCGTAACATGAACACATCCAGAAACACACACACACACACACTCACACACACAAACACACATGTATATGGATGGGAACTCACGCATAATGCATGAAGTTGTCATTATCAGGGCCAATTCAATTGAGAATTTTTGGTGTCTAATTCAGGGTTAGGGGGGGGGGGGGGGGGGAGAGAGAGAGAGAGGAAGACAATGAAATGAATTTTGCAAAATTGAAAATTTGCTTTTTTCGTTCGTTAGTTCGTTCGTTCGTTCGTTCGTTCGTTCTCGTCTCTTGTAGTCGTTGACCTGCGGCCGAACTGGCCACTTGATTATACGCAGCTGTTTTACATATGTTTCCCCTAAGCTACACTCGCCCTACTGTGCCCCCTTACCCCACATTTCCCCTCACATCTCTCTCTCTTTCTCGCTCTCTGCTAGCCCAAAAGTAATTTAAACTTCATGTCAAATTCAGCATCGTCATTCAATTTCATTGACGCATAATTTTACCAACATTCTCTCTCTCTCTCTTTCTGTGTCTGGGCAGAGAGCTCGGCTCTGGCTGTGGGTCCGTACTTGAGGCCGATGCCGATGCCAGAGCCCCATGTAATTACCTGAGGCACTGTAATTGCAATACCCAACCACCCAACCACCCACCAACCTCAGACCTTAGAGTGACGCGTAGTTTTTTGAAGATGGCAAGAAATGGTTCGCCCCTCCTTCTTGTGCCTTTTAAGGCAATTTATGCAAATTTTACTTGTCTAGGCATCGCGTCACCACATGGCAATCAGTAAAATGTGTTGACAGGCCGCCGCATACCAATCCCAATACCAATCCCTCCATCCCATTTCAACCTTCATCTTCTGACACGTCCAGCCTTGGCCCAAATTTAACAACAAAACTCGCGCTGGCTGCCATCGCATTAAAACCCACACGATTAGCATAAACGCATTAAAAATATACAGAGAGAGAGTGAGGAGAGTGCGAATGCAGGGATGATGCTGGGAATGTTTCGGTTATATGGATTATAATGCCTGTTTGTTTTGACATCGCCTCCTCCGATGACAGTTAAGCCAACGACGCCGCCATTGCCTGGCATGGCATGTGCGGAAATTTTCAATTGCCAAAACATGCTTATGACATCAAGATTTCATCTCAATGTTTGCAAACCGAATGAGTGTGTGAAGAGTGTGTAAAGTGTGTGTGAAGAGTGTATTCATTAAATTTTAGTCTCGCCAAAATCAGAGTTAAGATCACTCTGAACCAAAATTGATAGTCAAATTACCTATTGATGCGATGGAAGCTTAAAATAAAGAAAAACAAGTCGCCTCACCTCACGACTCGGTTATACCCTATACAAATGCGGCCTTTATTCACTCTTCGTTATGTTTGTTTGATGGCTAGCCCTGTCTCTTTTTCTCTCTTGCGGAGACATATGCCAACTCACTCACTCTGTAAGAAGTTTGTGTGTATAACTTGGCTATTTTTCATTCGATTTTTATGAAATTTGGTAAGCGGATACATATTATGAGGAAATTTATGTGTACTAAATTTCATAACGATATTTTACATATTCCAAATTTCAGGGGCGGGAGGGGGCGTGATAGAAATATGTATGCATACCAACATTGGTGACTCTAGCTCTTATAGTCTCCGAGATCTAGGTGTTCATACAGACGAACGGACGGACGGACTCGGCTGTTGTTGCTGATTAAGAATATATATACTTTATAGGGTCGGAAACGCTATATAAATTTCGGCGACTTTAATATTTACCCTATGGGTACAGGGTATAAATATTGCTCGACCTCATATGGAATTTGGAAATTAAAGGTCAAAGTGTTAGACAGAAAAAATGACAATGACAAAAATGAAATGAAATTGTTTTATTTTTAATAATTTTAACACTTTTATTGTTCTTTGTTACATTTTATAATGTTCTTTGTTCGCCTATTGCTGCATTTTTGTTTCTTACTTTGACTTAATCTTATTTAAGACTATAATAGAACCCAAACACACATTTTTATAATAAGTGATTAACTTGAAATATGCATTGTAATGCCTATTTGACCCCATATGACCCCTAGTTTCATTAAATTCGTTGATTGTTAGTGATTTTTTTTTTTTTTTGCACGACGTGAAAACTTTACAATTTTTTAAAGAAACAAGAAAATGTGCAATCGTGCAACAAAAATACTTTCTATTGCATTTAAAAAAAGAAAAAAGTTTTTATTTAAGCCAAATAAAAAACAAAAAGAACTTTTTACCCATAGTGCAATGCAGTTGGATCTTTCTGTTGCATACTTCTGGGGATACCATGGTAAACCACAAATCCGAAATGAATAGAGACAACCTGGCAAACCTAAGTAAGGCTGTGTTGGAGCCTAGTGAAATCACTCTCATTCATGTCTTAACTTTAATCAAAATAACCTAAAAAAAAAAAAAGAGAGAGAGTATCTTTGGTAATTTGTAGGCACTACTCTTTAGTTGCATTTACTCCTTTAAAAGTCTCCTTTTAACGGCTAAGGCATATGGTGTTTAGTGGTCTAAAATCCTTTTATTTTATAAGAAGACATAAAGATTTAGTTGTTGAATTTTATGAATAAGTTGTTAGCAACTAGCAAAAGATATTTTAATTCAAGCGGGAGGCAGGCAAACAAGGCATACAATATGCAAATTTTTATATTGATTTATATTTAATCGCTTTTAAGTGAAGGAGGAGGACAGCGGCAGCAGCAGCACCATGGCAACCCAGGTCAGGATACAGAGGTCAGGGCTGGGCAGGGCAGGGCAGGCCAGAGCAGAGCAGAGCAGATGATACCACACAAATGAGAATGGTTTATAGAGCAAAAATGGAGGTTGTTCACTCATAAATAAATAGCACGCATATGCAATCCCAGTTGTGTTTAAAGTTCTGCTCCCGATGCTCCTACTCAGCCTCTTTTCCCCCCATCCCCCTTCTTCCTTTCACGGTGTGTGTTCGCTGCCATTGTCAACGTCATTTATTATTTTTCCTTCAAGCTGCATTGTCTGGCGCATCACTCACTCACTTAGCGATGGCGACTGGCTGGTTGGTTGGTTGGTTGGTTGGTTGGTTGGTTGGTTGGCTGCACTTCCTCCAGCAGCACAAATTACATTTTACTCCAGCTGGCGATGACACACAGCAAGAGAGAGAGAGAGTGAGTGAGAGAGAGCTGGTAAGGCAAACCGCAACCCAAGAGGCAAATGCCAACTATCGCTGACGTTTTTTTTTTTCTCTACTGAACCTGAACCTGTCCTCCTTACCAGTGATTCTTCACATGCTCTCGCCGAGTGTATGCCACATCACTCATTTGTCTGCAAAAACTCCTGGCATTGTTTATCTAGTTGATGCTTCTCTTTCTTTTCCCCCCTCTCCTCTCTCTCTCTCTCTCTCACTCTCTTTCTCTGTGTTGTGTTATTTTAATGTGTTGGTAAATGTGACAAAATTAAGTTAACTGCCAACATTAACGCGCGCATGCAACGAAACTTTTCCCTCCAAAACAACGTTCCAGAACTTTTTGCCACACTGCATCCACATCCACTCCATTTGTGTTGGCGTCTGGTCTGGCCTGGCATCGTTGCTGTCACTCATTTACGAAACAAAATAAAATTTACTAAAATCCCATTCCCGTATTTTGTCTAAGCCGATTCACAAACGGAAATAACCAAATGTAATAATGAAACCTTTAAAACTCTCCTTCTCTCACCTCTCTCTCTCTCTCTCTATCTCTCTCTTTCCCACATTTATAATTAACAAACTTTTTATGAGTGTCAATGTTAACGCATAATAATTATTATTTTTAAAGTTTTCCATCTCTTCTCAGTGCTTAAAACGGAAAACTTTCCTTTTTTCGTTTCCATTGTCGGATAAGGCCAATCATGTGGGAACTTTGACTATGGCTTGAGTTGGGTTTACCTGGTTAGAGAGTCAGGTGAAGTTAGTTAAATGATTAGAAAGCTTAAGAACTTTTGAGAGCCCCAAAAAATAGGGTTAGTTTGGGAAAATTCGGAAAATTCCAAATCTCAAATGGCCACTTAAAGTAGGCGCTCTGGTCTGTCTTTACGTTTTTTGTTTCTATTCTATTTATCTCTCTATAGTGAAAAATATGAAAAGAAAAAAGAGAAAATTATAGAAGAGTTTGCTAACAAAAAAAAACTCAGAAGAAGAGATGTGAGCGTGGAGAAAGTCGCAGCTGCAGGACATCCCCGAGAAAAACGCTTGAGACCGTTAAATTAACTCCTGGAGTGCCTTATACACTCCTCATCACTTGAATAGGACACCTCCATAACACACTGCTCCCCAACCAATAAAAAAAAAATAAATCCATTTTTTTTTTTTTTTTTAGCGAAAGATTATTTAATAGTTATGTTTTAAACAAATGAAAAACTTCATGTTACTGCTTTAGTTTATAACAAAATTTTTTTTCTCAAAATACACCAAATTTTGGCAGGCAATTATTCCTTAAATGAGAAACTAAACTAAATGCATCTTAAAGCGAAACTTAGATTTAACAGATTTTGCTCTACATTTTCTAGAAGTTAATTTGTGGTCTATATTTTTCTGCTTGGAAACTGCTTTTCAATAGTGGTGCCACAGTCTAATGATAAGTTCGTTCTAAAATTGATAGTCAAAGACGAGCTTTGACCTCTCAACTCTTACATTGTTTTGTTTAGATAAACCGTTTTCTAGTTTTGAACTGTTTAACTCTTGTTTTTGGGTTATAAACTCATTAATCATGAGTATATGCCAATCAATGCAGTGAAGCAAAATTGAATTGAAGCACTGATGAAGATGTGAAGGGGTCTGGGGCGGGCGGGACCCTTTGTGGTATTAACTATCTCTGACTCTGTCTCTCTCTCTCTTGGAGCGCACTTGAGCGAATCGGTACTTTGATCTATCTCTCGCTCGACACATGCGGCCAGCAGCTGTCCCCCATTTCAATTTACCATCTATAGCTATAGCACTGCGGTCACTTAGCAATGGACATACCGAAACTGGTCGTCGTCGTTGTCCAGTGATGCCACTTGAAATGGCGGCTAATGCTAATGCACTGATTGGAATGGTTAGACACACACACAGCCCCCCCAGCCCCCCCTCTCTTAACCGGCATCCTTTGAGACCCAACTAATTCGTGTGCAATGGCCAAACGCCAGTTGGCAGCCCCCCCTTGCCGCCTTCTCAACACGCCCCTTGTGTATTTCCAATAATTAAACAATCAACTGATTATTCAGCCATGTCCATCTCCCATACCAAAACGCGATGCACTTGAAACAAACAGTAAAGGAAATTTAAATTCAAGCTTTGAACCCCAAACCGAAAACCGTAAACGAAACCGAAACCCAAACCCAAACTCAAACCAATTCACAATTTCACATTTGTTTTTTCTTGTTTCCTTGTTGCTTCTTGTTAACTGCTTCTCGTCTCCTTGTTTTTTTTTTTTTTTCTTTCTTTCGTTTTTTTACTGCTGCAAGCTGATCGTTTCGATTGCCGGGAATACAAATCAATTTATGCCTGACCAACGTTTGAACAATTTCTCTGCAAACGCTTTGTGCAATTGACGTGCCAATAATTAAGCCGGGCCCAAAAACGGCAACAAAAAAAAAAACACAAATAACTGAAAACTGAACAACTGGCCAGAAACTTTCCACAAATGGTTGGAACATACATATGAAATGGCTTGGCCAAAGAAAGTGAATGAAAAAAAATCAGAAGACTGAAAAGTCAATTTCCTTGTTTATTTAAATTCCGACACAAAAAAAAAAAAAAAAAAAAACGAAAGAAAGCAACGACAAATGACAAACTACAAAGGCAAAGGAAAGATGTCGTTAGCCGTTTGCCAAAGGTGTTGCGGCGTCTCAACCATAAACTGGATTAAATTTCGTTTAAAATGTAAATGGGGAGCACACCAAAAAAAAAAAAAAAAAAAAGAGAGAAGAGGCAAACCTTAATGCAACATCAAAAACTAAACAAACAAACGACAAGACGTCGCCACGCTGAGAAGGACAACGACGACGACAACACATCAAAGAAGGCAGCCTAAACTCAAGAAAACAACAGCAAGGGGAACGAACAAGGTGGGCGGAAAATGGGAAATGATGAAAAAAACGAAAGTCCAAAAAGTTCTGAGGATGAACGGAGGGGGGGCGGGGGGCACAAGGGGACAAGGCACAAACTCTTGAAGAAAATAAAATCAGGAATTTCACACCTTATCAATTTTGTTAGATTAACAAAACGAACAATGGGCTCAAAGAGAGAGAGAGAGAGAGAGGAAAGCAAAGCTTTTAAATTGCATCATCATGGTGTAAGATGTGTGGGTGACATTTGCCAACCCCCCCCCTCCCCCCCCTCCCCCCACCCCGACATAGACAAGCGGGTTAAAGTCAAAGTGGGGATGAAAGTGAATTAGTAGTACATTTTGCTAAGAAAAGTATGAAATTTTACGAGTTCTTTTGAATAACGGCAGAATTTTTAGCATAATATTACAGAAAACTGGTTCTTATTAGTAAACCAGTTCAGGTAATCAAAGTGGTTATTTAGCGTTGGAAATATGGAAAACAGCTGATTCATTCCAGTGAACTGGTTCAAAATATATGTCGGTTCATCCTAGAGCAAGGCTTTTTGCTGGTGACCTAAAACTGATTAAATTTAGTCATCTAGTTCATTCTAAAGAACCGCCTAGTTGTAGTGAACCACTAGTGAACTAGTTCATTATTCAACCATGTAGCAGTGAAGTGCAGTGGTTTATTCCGAAGAATTGTCTCATTTGATTGCAATAGAGTGAAGTTTCTTTGGGTTGATACATTATAATAAACTTGGCCTTTCTCTCCGTAAGCAGTTTATTCAACAGAGCTGGTTGCGGAACTAGTAAACATTCTAGAGAAGTTTACTGGCTCATGCTAAGTGCATGGTTCATCTCCTAGGGATATTGTTATATAACTAAATCTTCTCTAGATGGACCAATTTACTTTCATTTATCGTTAATTGAGCATTTCGCTTAGCAGTTCAGACTTTAAAATGTCTTTTAGAAAGAAGAGGCTTAATTTTTTAATTTAATTCCTAAATAATCTGCTTAAATAAAAGGTATGGCCTGACTTGCCATTAAACATATTTTTGTCATAGAACTCTGGTCTATAAACCAATTGGTCGTCGTCCCTACTTTATTCTATACCTAAATTCCAAAACAACTTAAGGCCATTCATATCCAGAGGACGTATCCCATTCCAATGAAAACTTTTACAAATAATCGAATATCGAAAAGAGTTCCCAAAATTTCTCTAAAATAGCTTTAAAAGTAATAACTTCATTTAACGATTTTATACAAAAATGGGAAAATATGTTTTAAAATGCATACAAAACTTAGTCGACACTTTAACTACTTTAGGCCTGAAACACTGATTAAGTTGGTTATAGCCTGATAATAAGATATGCCTCATGTCCCTTTATTTGCTTTTTTGCGTATGCAAATTTCAAGCTGAGATGAGAATAAACATAAAATTACAAAATCTGTAGAATCTTATGGTTAATAAAATTGGGTGTCGAAATTAACAACAGAAAATGGATGCGAAGGCATGTGCTGGGCTAAGCTGGGTGGAACGGGGCTGGGATCTGGGGTCTTGGGTTGAGTTTGGGCTTGTTGCAGTTCAAACACAATAAAAATTATGCGTGTCATAAATCCAGCTGATGAGATTTTCGTCTCTTTCGCTTTTTGCCTAGTTATCGCATCAAAGGGAAGAAATCTGTGTGTGTGTGTGTGGGAGAGAGAACTGTAATAATTTTCGCCTAATAATGATGAGCGCGTTATGGCTGGATGTCGTCGACATAACTTTGCATGTCGCGTGGGTTTCACCAGCAGCAGCTCCAACCCATCTCCAGCTCAGTTTTCAGTGGCAGCGTGAAACTCAATCATAATCTGTTGTGGCCCCGGCATTATCCTTGTGGCTTGATGACAACTTCCAGGGCAAGCGGCAGGAGTAGCAATAGCAGTGGAAGCATTGCAATAACTTCTCGTTTTCTTCCTGCTGCCTGCTTGCCTGCCTGCCTGCCTGTCTCCCTGCTGTTTGCCGTTGCCCTTTTTTCTTTCTTTTCATCTTTCGCATTGTTAGAGAGACCGAGACTGCGACTGAGACTGAGACTCAGACTTCGACTGAGCTGAGTTGATATAATCAGTCGAGTAGTTGGCGGCGGCGGTGGCTGACATTGGCATCATAAACAGCCATCCAGCCATCTAGTCAGGAAGTAGATAAGACACTTGCCATCATTTGCCACACACTGGCTTAACATGACTCTTAATGGGCTTGTGGGTGTGCGTGTGTGTGTGTGTGTGTGTGTGTGATTAGGTATCATAAGCATAAAAAAGACCAAGAGAGATGAAATTCTATTACAATGTTTGTCGTCCTCCTTTTCTTGTGTTGCTAGAGGTTAAACCAAGCCAAAGCAAGGCAAGGCAAGGCAAATTAGGCCCCAAAATGCATGCTATGAATAATTTATGGCCCACATATGTAAAACCAACGAATAATTGCCTATAACTATCTCCATCTCTCTCCTCCATTTTCCTCCCTCTCACTTTCTCAACCGACCTACACAAATTAAAAACATCTTTAGACTTTGTGCATTGCCGTAGTTACGGCCAAAGTTACGGGCCCGTGCATGGAAGCATGTTGACAAGAAATTGCATAATTATGGCTTGCCGGACAAGCGGTCAGGATCAACTCAACCGCAAGTGCTGTCCTTACACGACAAGGACAATGACTACTACTGACGAGAGGATGTGGCAAGGATGTGCTTCCAAAATGTGTACACGACCAACAGGACCAACACCAGGATGTGGAAATGTGTTTTAAAGTAAATTTCCCTCCCAGCAGCTTGGCAGACCGCAGAAGCTGTAGCAGGTAAAAGACACACAGGACATAACCCACAGAAAAAAAAAGAAAAGAAAAGTAGAGACAGTTTCTCTCTCTCTCTCTCTCTCTCTCTCTATGTCTCTCTCCAGTTGTCTCTGCATATGCATAAGCGTAGACCCAGAGGCAACAGGGACAATGCCGGCAGGCAGTTAGAAGCAAGTTACCAACCAGCAGCAGAAAGATAGATAGCTGGAGCCAGAGAAAGTCGAGAGCTGAACAATTGAATTGCATAACATGAATAGAAATGAATTGGCAGGACGAAACACAGCTACAACTACAGCGGGAGAGCTCAAACTAAACATGCTTCCTGCCCAGCGGGGACTACACTAAGAGAAAATTAAAATGCCAACTGTTGTCTATGAACTGATTCTTCATAGAGGTGGAAAACTAACGATAGTCAAAACAGTCGATAGTCCCAATAGCATTTGATGCTAGACAAAAAAAAAACACTTCTGATTGCAAAAAGATTATTCAACTAAATCATACAAATAGGCGTTCCTTATGTACGTTTTGACATTATTCAGAAAAAAATCAAAACAATTTAGAATATTCTGAATAAATAACTCATTCAAAAGTATTATTTTTCAAGCAACCCATTTCTTAAATCCTATTTGGACTATCGATAGTTTAGGCTATCGATAGTTTTCCACCTCTAACTTTTCATTAATTTAAACTCCTCTGGAGAATCATTCAGATTGGACAACATCTCAGATTCAGCATGATTTGATTCATTTGTTCTAAACACGTGAGAAAGTTGTGGGCGAGAAAGCAAGTCTTTTAAATTTGAGGTTCCTTTTCAAGGATATTAAAATGTTTCCAATATGCTGAAAGCAAATTTATTTGATTTGCCTGAGGAGCTTTTCTCTCAGTGTGGCCATTGTCAAACATATCCTGCGGCTCACCTAGCACCAGTAAAAAGTTAACTGTTTGGCATTTGCATCTTTTCAGGGTGGTTTCGGTCCCTTCCCCAACACCCCCAGCCCCTCTTATTCCGCTCACTTACCATGTGTGTGCTCAAAGTTCATGTGGCCTAACCCTCTAATGCGAGACATTTATGCACTTTGTGCCAATTTCTGTGGCGGCCTCATCGGCATATTTGCATATGCGGCCAAAGCCAAAGCAAGTGCTTGCATCCTGTTGCTGCGTGCAACATTTGGTGGCAGGCAGCAGCTTTAAGCAAAAGATGCCAGCCAACGAATCAGAGTGAGAGAATGAGAACGAGAAAGGACTTTAAGTGCAGCCAAGAGCATTTTTACACTCGATTAACTAACTGTTAATGTGCAGGTGTCTCTCTCGCTCGCTCTCTGTATCTATCGGTGTGTTTGTGTGCATTTGTGTTGCACGTGCCAACAATGAATTAGATTTTGTTGAACGGAAAATTACAATAAACATTTAGCAAAAAATGTTGCCTACTTTCCAGCGTTTTACAGCGAAATGGAAAGTTAAGCGAAGGTCTTGAGTTTGCTTACTCTTAAAGTGCAGAGAGAGAAAGAGAGGGAGGGTGGCTCACCCGCAACACCCCCACCACACCCACCCTTCATATGTGAACCACCCCGTTCAGCTTTCAGACAATCAGACTCTATGCCTTTTGTTCTTTTTATCCCTTCAATTTTGTGTTCTTTCTTTTATTTTTTTTCCACACAATAATGAAAATGTTGTTGTTTGTGGAATTCCACCAGCAGCAGCAGCAGCATCGCACACACACACACGCACACCCACACACATTTTACACACACTTGAGCGCCCACACATACATATGCACAGGGCTACATTGCATTACTTCCGCCTCAATGGTAATAATTTTAAAATCAATACAATTCAATAAAGTTTTATTACTGGCGCTGACAAGGGAACGAGTTGGCAGTTGAAGATGGAGTTTCAAGTTGGAGATGGAGTTGGAGTTGAAGTTGGGTTTTCCCGTTTGCTTGCCTGCCCGCCTGGCAAGCAGATCAAGTGAGTTAAACTGCTTGGGGAATTGCTAAGATTTTCTTTCTCGCGTTGGCAACGGGCATTATCCTCCTCGTCGTCGTCGTCGTCGCTCTTTAACTCTAATGCCCAAGCATTTTACAAACTAATGCGCTAAAAGGGAAACGCGAGAACAGAGAATAGCGTATGAAAAATGCTTCACTGATTGAATAGGACATTTCCATTTTTAAAAGCATTTTTTCGACAGCAAAAACTTATTAGGCTGAAAGAAAAATGAAAGAAATATGATAGGAATAATCTAAGAATCCAATCCAAGTTCAATTCTTTTTGTTTCTTTGCAGATAAGTTATACAGAAGGCGAAAGTATTTTAGTGATGGTTTATCCGACTGAATTCGGTGAGTAATAATTATAGAGTACTACAAGCTAAAAACCCATTAAGACATACGAAAGTTAAGCCTGGGGATTATAGATAAAAAATGGAAGGAAATTCTGGTCTTGCAATGCCTAAGTCCATCCAACTGTCGAGGGAAACATTGCCTCGACTAAGTTTGCCGAATTTCAATCTACTAAATCTGGAATAAAAATGTTTATAAATATTGTATTAATGCTTAATGTGAGTTGTAGCTTCCTGAAGGCCAAGCTGACAGTCACATATTTTATTTAGATTTAAAAAAATTTGTTAAGTTTATCTTTTTCAAGATAGATTAGGAAAGGATAGGATAGAGATTGCTTTTTGCAACGTTTTCTATAATGAAAGAGCAAAACAAAATAAGCCACAATTGAACAAAGCAAATACTTACAACTAACAGATTCTCTTATTTGGGTTTCAAAAAAGTGTGGCTGCATATTGCTAAATGTAAAATACCAAACAAGTTAGAATTTAAGCGGGCTAAACATTTTTGAACAATGCTTAACACAAAGCTCTACAATCTAAAGGATGTCAAGGTAAACACAGGGCCGCATTTGGGGGAGGGTAAAGGGCGCTACAAAAGAAGGGCACCTACAAAGATTAAACGTAGAAGGAATCAATTTGTGGCGGAACTCAAACTTCTCCCCTTCGCATCCACCAATTAGATGATTGAGAGTCCCAGTTGGCTTTAGAATATCTCACAGAGATCGGCTAAGCTTCACATTAGCTACGAGTGCGGCTTTTGGATGGAGGGATGGATGAGCAATTAGAAGTCATTTTGAGGTACACAAATTGCCATTACCTTGGCCATGAGACGCAAGGCGAGAAGCGGGAAACTTATGACAACGCCCATTTGTATGCAAATGTCAGTTTAGTTCAGTTTTTGGCCAGTTCTGTTCAGACTTTCGCCCGCTGATGAATCAAAGTCATAACGTGGCCTCCACGCTCTCTCTCTCTCTCTCTCCCTTGGCCTCATCCTTCGAAACTCTCCATTTAGTCTTCATCTCTGTTACGCATCGTTATGCACGGCAGCAGATGACTGTTATTAAAATCAGCATCCAAACGGGATGCCGCCTCAGCCGGGATGGATGCCGGTATAGAGATGCCTGGGATGGCCGGGGATCTCTCACATTCTCTCTCTCTCTCTCTCTGGCTTGCTCGTGCTTTTTCGGGGCGCCAGCTGTTTCCATAGATGGTTCAGGGCATTCATTTTAATGTCTTAATTTCGCATTCAACCAAGTGAAAAATTAAAATGGTTTCAATTTGTTCTTTGTCTACTTTCTGCTTTTGTTTTCTTCATTTTGCTTTGGCTTATTAACTGCAGCAGGTGAAATAGAGAATCGCATGTAGAAATATTAATAAAGTCAAAAAGTGCGAAGTTGGAGCAAAGCCATCGAGGTGTTTGAGATGACTTTTGCCCTCTTCTCTTGGCCACAAATTGTTCAAATTGTGGCTAATAAAAATTTCCTTATTTTTGCCCCGTGATGTGCTCAATTTTATGGACCACAAATTTCAGGGCGATTAAATATGATGGCTCTACATAGATCTCACGCCTTCATACACTGTGCAAATATCATTAATTTAATTCAAATAGTTATGCAAATGAACCTTTAGTCTTGAAGAATTCTACAGAATTTGAAAAATAAAATGAAAATAAAGAGTGTCCGGATGATGACTCTTTTTCTGAGTTCCGCATCAATTTTGATTTCTCTATATTATTCCAAACCGGAAGCTAATATCAGTGGATGATGAATAATGAATGAATAATTTTGACGTTAATCTCATCTTAAAAAAAAAAACAAAATGATGTTTTAGCCTGTCTCTCTATATCTTGTTGATGTATAAGGTTTCAGCTTGGTAATTTGGCCCAGTTAAACGTTCAAGAAAATCATTATATTGGATTGTTTTTCAAAAAAGAAACTTCTTTAGAAGCGTTGTAAGTCGTTTTTTGAAACGAAATTGAGAACGTAATCGATAACCGAACATAATAGTTAAAAATGTGAACAAAAATGTTACGAAAATTAAAGTTAAAACAAATCATTGATAGGGGGGGAGTTCTGTAAAATGTTAGGATGCCTTTAAAAGACTTATTCTAGAGGTGAAACTTCTTTAGAATCATTTTTGAATAAAACTTCTTGAAAGGAAAGAGGTAAAAAATGAAACTTGATAACAAGTTTTGCTTATTAGCTGACTTCAAATCAATATTACTTCGAAGATTATCAGACTTATGGGTAAAATTTGTTACTTAAATGGGGGAGGAAGGGAAAGAGATGCAGAGGGGGAAATAACGTTGCGTTATCTGAATGATTTTACCTTACATTTTCTCCAAGTGTAACGTTTCTTCTCCATTGCGTAATTGTGGCCAAACACTTTGGGGGGCCGCAAACAATGAAGCTTCACCCACACCCCGTTTCCCCCTTCTTCATCCGTACTTTCTTTCTTTTATTTTTGCTTAGCGTAAAAATCCAAAAAAAAAAAAAAAAAAAAAAAAAAGAAATATTAAAAAGAAAAATTAAAGCGAGCAAAATGCAAATTCCAAAAGCATTTGCTTGGGGTTGGAGCCTCATGATGAGGTGAATGGGTGGAGGTTGGGTTGGGTTGGGGGGCGGAAGAAGGGAAAGCGGTTTGGTTATCGTTTGTGCAAATTATGGTTTAACACCTCATTGAACGAGAAAACTCTCCGTCTTTCCGCCTCCTCTTATTCAGCTTTTTTTTTTCGCTCTTCTGTGTGTTAAATTTGAATATGAATTTCATATTCAAATGAGTTTTCAAAGACTTGACTGAGACTGGCTCGGGCTCGCGCTCTGGCTTGGCTAATGCTGCTGCTGGGAATAGAGTTAATTATATATAAATTATGGCTTATTGTTTGCTACCTCTCCCTACACCCACCCATCATATTTCATCTTGTTGTTTTCTATTCTTTAAAGCAAATTGGCCGGCCACATCAAAGCGAAGCGAAGTGATGCATAAATTTTTGTTTTAAAGCCTTAAGGCAAATAGGTAAAACCTAATTACAAGTAATTAGTATTTGCACAAGTGACAACCTTTGACCCAAATGCAAATAAAACACACACACACATAGTCAACAAGCCAAAAATGAAAGCCAAAGCCAAAGCCACTGCCCAGCAGCCAAACAAATAAACAAAACGCTTTGATTAGAAAATTTCATTACAGCAAATCGAACACACAGCCAAATGCAAATGCAAATGCAAATACAATCAGTGCCAAGGCAAACAAAACTCAAATGCACAAAAGACTCCTCTGTTGCCCCCTCCCCCCCCTTCATGCTGCTGCCCATTGCGTCAGTTCATTAAAATGCCAGAGCATCCCAACGTTTCTGCCCTTTCTCCATACGAATTCACCGCCCTTAACCCCTCCCTCACCGCCGCCGCCCTCACGTGCATTGCACTAAAAACGCAATTTAATAACGCCTGCAAATGAGCATATGGCAAGAGATCTCACAGTGGTTGAGATTTCTAGAAATATTGACCAAAAGTGGCCAACAAATCGGCATTAGAAGAACCACCATCTTTATCTTCATTTTTAACTAGTTTCAAATCGAAAAGAATTACGCAAAGCATTCACCTTATAAGTAGAAGATGGTTTAAACTATATCCAAAAGTGTGTTATGAAGTCAAATAAATTCTTACTTAATTCTTGTTGATCCTTTAAACAGTCTGTGATGCACTTGAGGCAGCGTTTTGGGTCGTTTTTCTAAACACAATAAATACCTGGTTTTCGGTATGAACTATCCTGATGAGCCTTTTATACTTTAAGTCCAGGCAAAAAGATGGTTTTTACCTACTGAGCCTACAAAACAAACTAAACTTTGTTCCACTGTGCTTCTGTTTGATCAGTTGTGACCAGTTCGGACTAGAGTCTAGGCCTCTATACATCTATTTTTGGCTATGGGGTTTGTGCGTGTGTATGTGTGTGTATATTTGTAGGTGTGCGTTTGTGTGTGTGTGTCAAGTTTTATGGCCCAAAGGCGCATATCAAATGAAATCGACAGGCTCTCTGGCTACGGCTCAGTCGTTGGCATTGCCATTTCTGTTTCACTATTTGCCCACAAACGGGCCAACTCAATTTATTAACGCACACATTTGGCAGAGAGGCGAAGATGGGTGGGGGGGAGGGGAGGGGAAGGGGCCTAAAACAAAAAGCCAGGGACGACAAACACACAGAGAGGCACAAAATTATGATTTGGCAGTTAGCTGCCAAAATCATTGCATACATCTAAGGGCCAGAGACCTACCCCGCCCCCCACAGCCCCTCTACCTACTATGCTGATGCAAAAAGGTACAATTTACCGAAAAATAAGCACACATCAAGAAGATTCAATGACAAAAATGCGACATAAACATGAAAATTACAATCAACTAGGAGAAAAGAAAAAAAAAACAAAAAACAGAAAACAAATTTCAATTGAAAAGTCTTTTAAAGGCATTTTGGCAATCACCAGAGATAACTATAGACAGATGATTTATGCATAAAGCTTTGGGTGAAAAGCATTCCTTTCCATTCTTGTCACAAATTGAAAACTGCATTTTTCTTTTTGGAAACACAAATACAAATGGAGAAAGTCGTCCAGTGCCTTGGGGAATTTTGTCTAAAGAATTCTGATACTATAACTTTGTCAAATTTACAACAAGATGCATAATTTTGAGGGTCATTTATTTGCACTATATTCAACATATCGAGACTCTAAACAAGAACTTCAAAATCACATTTATGAAACTCATAAAACTTTGGAAAATACTAAAATAAACTTCTATCTAAAATTAGTTTTTTTTATTCCAGCTGTATTATCATGATTTTTAAAAAATAATGGAAGAAAGTTATCCTGAAATAATAGGTGAAAATAAAGCAACTGCCTAGATTCTTTGAAAGTTAGTTAGTTACGTTCTTAGGAAATTCTACAAAAATATCCTTTTGAAGCAAGAGCTGTAAGCACCTTAATTACACTTTTGTGCTGGGTATTGTTAGAGTTTACCTTAAATAAGGCATTTTGGTTGTTCTTCTTCTTCTTCTTTTCGTTTGCTTATGCCAAAGCAATCAAATCAACATAAACGTGGAGGGTGGAAGGGGAGGGGTCGACGGGACATATGCTAATGCATATGGTGGTCATGTGAGGTATTAAAGGCCTGAGGCTTCTGTTTCTGTTGCTACATTTCAAATTAAGCTGCTTATTATGGCCATCAATTTGACACCAATGTACAATGAGTTTCCCTCCTTTCCTCCCTCCCTCTCTCTCTCTCTCTCTCTCTCTGCATTTCCCTCTAAGAAGCCGCAGGCCAAACATAATACTCACGCCTGTCAGTCAGTCATTGAGGCATTGTTCCGAGTGTAGAAGGGATGGAGAATGGCTTGTGGATGTGGGGGAAGGGGGGGGGGGGGGGTGCGGGGCATGTGGCTAATTCTATTTAATAAAAGCTCGCACACTTCCTTCCTCAAAATGGTTGACAGCCTGGCTAGGCATTTTCATGGCTAACTAATAAGTTAATAGCAGCATAATAACCTGTTTCCTGCATGAATTGCTGAAACACCGAACTCGAAAAAACAAAAAAAAAACCAAAAACTAAACAGAACTGAAATAGAAATTGTAACTCGAAATAATGTGCACTGTCACTGTGGCTTGATTGATGATGATTATTTGCCTACCGGAAAATGTCAGGGGTTTCTGATTAATTCTAACAATTGAAAACTAAACTCGAATACGGAAATATTAGCCAACAATTTGAAATAAATTAAATGTAGAATTGAAGGGATTCGCCGCTTAAAGCGCTTTTACGGACTAAAAGCTCCTGTTTAATTATGGCGAGCCCCGCGGCCAGACAAACGAAATCCATTAAAGAGCCAGGCAGTCTCTGCATGTCGCTTCCCTCTCCCCTATCCTCTTCTCTCTTCCACTCTCTCTCTCTCTCCAGCTCTCTGCCCGCAGTGTTAATGATGGCCTGCTTATCTGGCTACCCAAACTACAAGCTGGTGTTATTTATTAATTACAAGGTTTTAAATTAATTAAGCTCCAAAGCTTTAAGTATTTACATACAAATGCGCCAAAATGAGAGAACTGTGGCATGAGAATTGGTAATGGAAATGGGGCCAACAATGAACAACAACAAAATCATGTCTAATTACAAGAAAAGGGAAAGGCAACAGTCAGACGTGTTAGCAAGACAATCGTTAGGGGGGAGGAGAAGCGGTAGCCATATGATAGAGACCCAAAGAAACTCCAAGTAATTTACGTCGAATAAAGATGGTTTAATTGATTACCTACAAAAGAAGGTAAGAATATTTAATGAATGAACTTTGCCTTGAAGGCAAACTATCAGCTAATTATAGATATAATTAGACAAAACTATAAATAATCTTATACAGACTAGTGTGAATTGTGCTGAAGAAAAAACGTCAATCTAATATCGATACATCGATCAATAAAGAAATATCGAAAAAGAAGTCGATAATGCTTCGATATACGATATTTCCGTAGTTGTATCAATCTGAAAAATCAGACCTCATATACAAATTCAAAGCACCATAATTCTTTAGAAAAAAATAATCGAGTGCCTAAATCTGGGGCTCAGTTGATTTTTCCTGTAGCATAGAAAAAGTAGGTTCTTCTTTTAAGGACACATTTTATACTTCAAATTTTTGACTCTACTTGATTTTTGCTTTTTGTTAAGAATAAATTAATTATACTAGGATATCATAATATTTGTAATATGCTTGTGTGGTTTTTTATGAAGGACTAAAGTCGATTTTTGTTAGCATGGCCTCACTTTTGCTCACCATTGTGGTTTTTTAAGTCTTGAATCTTTTTGTACAAGTTTGAATTATATTATTTTGAGTAGTTCAAGTTGAAACCTTTTTCGAAATGATGATCTTTTGTTTCTGATATAAACTTTGTTTTTCCAATATTTTGGAAGCTCAAATATTTCAAAACAAAGATCGATATATCGGTACGGTTCCCATATAAAAGATCGATATATTGATGTAGGCAAATATCGATATTTTTCCAGCACTAATTACCTTTCCAGAGTTTAATTAAGTATCAACACAATCCATGGAAGCATTCTTCAAAAGTTTTAGAGAATTATCATTTGAAACTGATTGGAAACCCCTTTCAGATGGAGTCTTCAACAAGTCAAGAGAGCCAAAAGAGATTTTTAGGCTACTTTAAAAGTTAGTTTTGGTTAAGTGTTTGTCGAGAGTTTGCATGATTATTGTAACAAGATATAAATATTCTCTTTCTCGGCTCTCAAAAGAGAGAGTATTCGTCTGTTTGATTGTTAAATTGAATTCTATAAATTATAGTTTCTAGTCAAAATGATAGACTATGTATATCAATTCAAGACGACGTCAAAACAAAAAGCAAATGCCCAAAGAAGTTTAAAGAATTGATGAATAGATTTCTTTTTGTTAAATTTAGTTGTTAATGGTTATTTTAGAAATAATAAATTTATACAAAATGGTTGAGATGACTTTGTACAACAATTAAAATTGTGAAAATTAGAAAATTAATTCCACTTTTTCACAATAAGCCACCATCGATCATTTGATTAAAATTTGGCCTAAGACTATATTTTTACATTTAAGCCTGGTTTAAAATTTATTGACATTTTTCATACAGATTATTTGCCATTTATTTACCCATTTGAATTCTTCAAGTGAATTTGGTTTCTCTGTTTCGTGTGTGTGTGTGTGTTGTGTGTTGTGTGTTTGTTTCTTTTGTTGTATTAAGGCCCATTAATCACTAAAACACACACATCTGGTCAATAGCCTCTTATCCTCCCTTCTCCTTCTCAAACAAGCACCACAAACACTCGAAAGCTTTTAAATTGGCAAATTGCTTGAATGATTTACGAACAAATAATAAACATAATAATAATTTTAGCGTAGAAAGTAGAAATTCATCAAAACTAAAGTCAATACAAAAACTTTACATCTGATGACAAGTCACTAACGAGTTGACCTCAGTTATGGTAAATTGCGGATGGCCGATTTTTGGGCAAAGGCGAGAGACAGAGAGAGAGAAAGTCGATCGAATAAACAGAAAAAAAATCCGTAAAACAAGCAAAAGGTGGCAAGAAGAAGAACTACAAACAGAAAACTAACGAAGAGTTGACTTTGTTTAGTAGTAAACTTCCCATTTACTCTATACAGGTAAATATTCTTCTACTAGCCAAAAAAAAAAAAACTCCATTGGCTCTTGCTTCCCTTTTTTGGTTTTTTTTTTTCTACCTTTCTTTGTTTTGTTTTTGTGCCGATTAGTTGAGTGGGCAGGGCAGGGCAGGGCAGGAGGAGAGACGGGTAGTGGGAGTATTTCTCTGGCCTTTAGATTGAGCGCTTAATTTGTTAAGCCTTGGCAAGTAGAAACTCAAACAAAATCAGAATAACCTGACCAAAAGTCAAGGTGTATGTATGTTTGGGTTTGTTGGTCGAATGGATGGATGGATAGATGGATGGATGGATGGATTTTGTGGGTGCCTTAGAGCTTCTATCAAATGGAATTTGTGTGGCTGACACACACACACACACAGAGCATTGGCGGGGAAGGGGAGAACGAAAGAGCAAACCCTAAACCCCCATATTCCTTCCTTCGTTAGAATTGGGACCCATTTCAATCCTTTTTTTTTTGTGATCCTTTTTTGTGGTGTTGCTTTTATTTATTCCTCGTTTTTTTTTTTTTTTTTTTGCGCATTTGGGTTCTCTGCTCTCTCTCTCTCTCTCTCTCTGCCTTTTTGATGTGTGTATAGGTAGCAGCAGGAAGCTCATCATCAAAGGATGTGCTAGGATAATTGTGTGGGTGTATGTCTGTCTGTCTGTCTCATTCATTGACGCGCTACCTGCATGTCGTTGTCGTTGTCGTTGTCGTCGTCGTCGTCGCCTTTCCTCTTTTGCTCTCTTTTTATTTTTTTTTTGTGCTGTTTGCACTTGACTTTTTGTCTGTTTCCCACTCTTTCCCTCTTCCTCTCTCTCTCTCTCTCGGTGTGTGTGTTTTTTACTCTCCTTTTTTGCAAGTTTTTTTTTTTTTTTTTTTTTTTTTTTTGCCTTTTGGCTGTAGGTGATTTTTTGTTTACATTTGACAAATATTGACCCGCATTGATTGTCGTTTTTCCGCTTGTAAATTTTTGCTCTCCTCTTCGTCGGGGTCACCCTTACCCAACTCGTTTTACAGTTACACGCTTACTTTCTCTCGGTAATTGGCTAACAAATGCACAAGCAAGCATCTCGCATGTGTGTGTGTGTGTGTGTAAAGACATTTACAGTTACTATTCTGTTGTAGTTCATAATGTTTGTTGTTGGCCAATATATTGAGTCATTTTTGTTGTTGTTTGGTTTCAGTTTCGCATCGTTAAAATGGTTTTTATTATTTCCCGTCGTCCAGTTATTAATGTTGTTGGTTCTGTTTTTGACTTTACTTCCGCTCTACACACACACACACACTCGCACACACACACACACATATTGGCCTCACAATTTATATTTTTCAATTAAGCAGCAAAAATTTTTACGCTTTGTTTCGTGCAACTGTAATAAATTTCCCCAAAACCTCTGCCAACCCCTCTCCCACGCGCCAATAACAAAAATAACTACCATTTCACTGCCTTATCGCCCCCGCCCGCCGCCTCTCGGATGCCTTTACTTCATTTGGCATTTCATTGTTGTTGTTGTTGTTGTTGTTGTTGTTGTTGTTGGCTGGCTTCACGTTATGGTTTTAATTTTTGGGCTCACGCATGTAATTGATAGTCGTCGCCCCCTTTGGGGGGTTTAATTGCCGATGCCCCTAAAGAAAAACATGGGTTGCCACTTAAGTTTTGGCGTGGCAAGTGAATCATCAAATTTAACATTTTTCGGAGGTGCCGAGATTAGCCCATTACCCCTTCTCCATTAGGGATAGTCCATCAAGAGCTTTTCTCCTCGGGGCCATTGTTGCCTTTAGCAAAATGGAACTAGTGCCAGCTTTTGCCCCCTCTCCCTCTCTCTGTTTCTAGCTGACAGCAAATTTCCTTCTGGCCATTGACACGTTAGACAATTCCTGCACCTGAATGGCAAAATGTAGTCTTCTCGGTCGGATGTGCTAATTGCTGCTGCGGTGGTTATTAGACTGGATTTTTCATGGTTCTTGCCTGCTGATGAAAGAGTTGCTTCTTACCCAATGCTTTTCCTTACAATTTTTAAGCTGAATTTAAGTAGCTTTCGAGTCTCAACAGAATAATTGAATGCCTACCAATATGACTCTGAACCTCTTAGGGAATGCAAACTAAGCCTATGCCAGCCAGACCTACAAATAAACTACAAAATCGAAAGTCCTAGTTTTGTGCCTTAAGGCACATTCTTTATCAGACACAGTGCATTTAACTAGTCTAACTAGAGGAAAAATTAGTATTAAAAGAACTTAAAATTTAAGATCACAATTCTATATATGTATGTGACCTTTACCCTTGATTTTCATCTATTTTTTTAAAAGATATTCAAAGTTTTCCTTGGTAGGCAGACGTGCTTACTTCTCAAAGGATCTTAGAGAAGGCTAACGATGATTACTTCATTTATAATGAAGAACTTTAGATGACGATTCTATATGTGACCTTTATTCTTGATCTTCATCTATTTTTTTAAAAGATATTCACAGTTTTCTTTGGTAGGTAGACGTGCTTACTTTTCAAAGGATCTCAGAGAAGGCTAATCATAATTATCTCATTTATAATGCCACAAAAAAAACAAGAAAATTGTAAACTCAAAGGGCAACCCTCGTTTTAGATTATATTTCTGGCATATCAAAATTGAGCTTGTTGGTTTCGAAAGTTAAAAGATTTCACTTTATAATCATCATCAGAGTTCGCCAATTCATTGATGATGCGTCATTCGTCCCTCTGCCTCCTGCCTCCCCTCCTCTCTCTCTCTCTCTCTCTCTTACTCTCCGCTAGACAAATGTTTCATCTGGTTCGTCAGCAAACTTTCCAACCAATCTATAAGTGAGTGTCAGTGTGTGTGAGTGTGTGCGCTTTGTAGATATATTGGATAACCCCCTCATGCATTATCCACTTCTTCTTGTTGGCTGTAAAGTGCTCGTTTAGCTCGCCTTGTTGTTGTTCTGGTTGTTGTTGTTGTTGTTGTACAATCATCAAACGGTTTAGCTGTAAAACTAATTGCATTACATCAATTTTTCTGTTAAAAGTCAATAACCAATCAAACCAACACAGAGACCGACCAAAGCGACGAACCTCCCCCCCAGCAAAGAGTGCTACGCGCGCGGTTCAAAGTTTGAAAACGTGCAGTTAAATGCACACAGACACGCACTCACACACACACACAAACACACACAAACACGAAGGACTCATTGCTATGACCAGCCATGGTCCGTGGTCAATTTAATGGCCAAGGGTCAGTCAGAGGCAAAGTGAGACAGAGGAAGCGACGAAATAATGACAGCAGTAATCACATTAGCCCCAACATAAACTTTTCCTAGACCCTTGATCTGTAATTTGAGAGTTGCCATGTGGCTGACTGACTGAGTGATGACTTCCGACTAACGGTTCTTTCTATATGTATAAGTATATATTGATATAATTTGTGGATATTTCAAATGTTTATCTAACTTTTAACAATAATGCTTAAATGATTTTAGTTGCCATTAAAATGCTTTGAAGGAATAAACTTTTCTCTAATTTCACTTAACAAAATCAATTAGTTCAATGTTATATCAGTTAACGCTTTTGACTGGTTTAAATAATCGTTACTTAATATATCGATAAAGTTTTATTGACAACACAATCAAAGTGTTGAGATCATGTGAAACTTTCTTGCTATTTGTTCTAAGGGCTTCCTTTTTTGTTTCAATGCTATTATGGGTGAAATATCGTACGACGTTATCGATAAACGGCAAGAAAAATTGATCGACAAAAAAGTTTTCGAAAAAGACTTCAACTTACCTAACTTTAACAAGGAGACAATGAAAGCTTTATAATTTTGTCTCTAGAAATACCCACAAATATATCGAATGCTCCGATAAATATGTCAATCATTTGTGTTTATAATAGCAAATAGCTATTACAATGAATATATCGATTATTCTGATAAATATGCATATTACTTGTTATCGTTGCAAGTGCCATAAATATACAGCAACAGAAAGTACTATAAATATTTCAATAGGTAGATTGTTGTAACAACAATTACCATAAATATATCGAAAACTTCGATTCATAGATTGATTACTTATAAGTTTGATAAATATGTTAATTAATTGTTATCGCAATAGCTCTAGCAATCGTCGGATCAACATTTCGATTACCAACAACTAGAAAACAACTAAGAACTAGAAACTGAAGTAGCCAAGGGACATTTGTCATTTCAAAAGATTTGAGTCACAAATTATTGCAAAGTAAATACTAGATGACAACCCTGGTCTTGGATTGCATTTGTCCTCCACTCCACTCATACCCAGCCCTTGCATTGCAATGCTCCGGCTCTCTCTCTTTTCCTCTCCCTCTCTGTGGAATGATGACGTGTTCATGCAGCCGCTGTCAACGTAAAGCATTTCAATTTTTCACTTCACTTACCCCTCCAGTCTACACCAGTCACCACCCCCTCCAGTTCCCGCCAAGCCTCTTCAATTTTATTCAACATTTCGGCGACCAGTTGTCCAGGGCGGCACAACGAACGTTAAATCGTTAATTGATTACGGGCCAACATTGATTGTTGTTGTTGTTGTTGATTTTTTGTCTGTTTGTTTATGTTTGCCACGGCATTTTTTGTTGGTGGGGGGGCAAAGTTGAGGTTGAGATTGAGTTGGATGGGTAGCGGAGGGGAGGGTATGGGGATACAGATGGAGCACAGAAAATCCATTTCCGTTGGTTTTGTTCGGGTATTTTTTTATTTTTGGTTTTCTGTTGAAAAGTCCTCGAGGGCTAAGCTCCTAATGAGGAACGGAGAACGGTCGGTTGGTCGATTGGTCGGTCTGTCAGGCGAGAGGTATGTACATACATACGTACAACATGCATTCTAAAAACATAAGTAATATGCCGATGGCAGCAGGAGCCAGAGCCGGAGCCACTGCCACAGCCACAGCCACAGAGGGCAGCCGTTTTAAAACTAATTGTTAAGCAAGCGGGCATGCCAGGATAAATGATATGGGACCCAGGTCACGTACGTATCAACAACAGAAACGACGCACAACCGCAAATATATAGACAATCTGGTCGAAATATAACCAACCACATCGCATCACACAGAAAACTCAGGAGTGGAGAAAGGCAAACAAGAGCCAAATGCTGCAAGTAAAAGCTCTTCCAATGATGCTTCTTCGGTCCCCTGTCTCATTCGTCTTTCATTCCTTCTGACTGTGTAACTGATATTACAGTTAAGGCGGTAACGAGTCCTGCAACCAGCAACACACACACACACACACACAGACACACACACACTGCAAACTGAAACCCGAAAAAAAAGGGAAAAAAGTGTACCAAA
Organism: Drosophila nebulosa; assembly: GCA_024703675.1. Classification (NCBI taxonomy): domain Eukaryota; kingdom Metazoa; phylum Arthropoda; class Insecta; order Diptera; family Drosophilidae; genus Drosophila; species Drosophila nebulosa. Next base: position 3,826,782 of record CM045725.1, on the reverse strand, counting down.
CCCATCATCTACTGCCACTCAAAATTCTCACAACAAAGGCCAAAAAGGGCTATGGCTGAAACTTCTAGCAAAAAAAAAAACACCAAAAAAAAACCAGAGAGGAGAGAAAAAACTGTAGCTTGAAAATAAAATACGACTAAGGTATACGTACGTATGGCCAAGGTCCTGACAAGCATTTTAAGCAGCAATTATTTACTTGATGCCCACTGACAACAACAGCCAAACAGAACTCGACTCTACTACGACTAAGCAAATAGAGAAAGCCATGAGAAGTGGAGAAGAGTTCATGGGCGTAGCCCCAAACAGCTTATTTTTTAAGCTCTTCTTTATCTCTCTCGATCTCTCTCTTTCTCTGTCACCATTTCCTCCATGCAATTTCTTTAGAACGCTCAATTTCATCACCGTTTCAATTCGCCTAAATGACCTTTGAAATAAGAAAAAAAAAATTCAATGTGACTTTGCATTCGACAAAGACACTTGCCAGGGACGTTAAGCAAACCTAATGGCTTGGAAAAGAAAAAAATTTAAAAAACAGTGTTGAAAAATGGCATGTTAAAGCAGAGAGAGCTCAATTAGATATTTTTCTTCAACAGATGAATCAAATGTTATAAAACTCAGTCAGTTTTAAAACTTTTCTTTGGGAATTGATTACAACTTATTTAAAATTAATGTAATTAGTGTTGAAAAATGCCAGTTTAATGCAGAGGATCAAATGGATTCCGTTTGACGCTCTTTGTGCGTTACCTTAATGGAACTGGTTCCACAATTCAATAAAACAGTGTTGAAAATGATCCATTTTAACGATGCAAGACAATAGAATGTCAAATTTTTTTTTCGAAACACAACGAAACAGGAAACTCTTTTTGTTGTGTTCTATAGTATTTCCTACATAAACTTAGATGTCTTAGGTGTTTTATGCCACTAAGTTTTTAGAATGGAATATTAACATAGAATGCAATTTACAGTAATTACTTTTGATGATTCAAAAGATCCCATAAAAAGAGGTTTAAGAAAAAAAAAATAAAAATTAGGTTCTCTCTAACATACTAAATTAAAAATGGGTATTAGAACAGAAACTAACCACAGATTAAGATCAAAAAAACGTAACCTAATATTCATATAATCTCTTGTGCAAATTTTGATGACGCCCATGAGCAAAAGTGCGATATACCGCACACAAATTCAATTTAACTAACTTGGCCAAAAATTAATTACGCAAATTCCTCTTAGCGAAATGAGACAAGGGAACAGAGAGAGAGAGAGAGTGAGTGAGCAAGTTAGAGAGAAGGATTAAATGTAGGTGCTGCGACTAGTGCCTTATACTTACTTGAGCCACTTAATTAAGAGCAAAGCAGCTCTGAGACAATCCCCAAAACGCACACACACACACACACACCAACACACACCAACACCAAAAACAACAGCAACAACATTGTCTAGTTTCCGGCTTGTTATTTTAATTTCCGCCTAAAAACAAAGTGAAACAAACAAAATTTGAAAGGATTACGCAAAAGTTTATGCAATGCTGCAGTCAGTTCTAGTTGCCCGTCAAGAGAGAGAGAGCGAGAGGGGGAGAGAAAGAGAAATGCGACAAAAATTTAAACTTCGCGACATTCGTTGCCTGCGTTTTTTATTTTTTTTTTTTTGGCGCAACAAACTCAGCTCGCTTGCTCGCTCTACAAAATTGTTTGGCATAAAATTAATGTCAAGCAAAATGGGTAAAACAGCAGCCAAAAAACTAAAATGATGATGTGGGTCGTTTGTTTGTGGGCGTGTTTTGCGAAATAGCAACTTTTTGTTGCATATTCAGCACTAGCTTTCGCATTGCCAGCAACTTGCCTCTGACTCAGACTCTGACTCTGGCTCTAGCTCTCTTATGTGTGCTCGGAAATAAACTTTTCGGCAAGGCCCATAAAAACTGTGTCGATGTGGCATTTAACACGCGCCAACCGACTGACTTTTAGGCGCCAGCAATCAAGCTAAAGTCGAAATCAATGAGCCATGATGATGAATGCTAACCAAGAGCAACCAGCTCTACCAGCAAAACCAGCTGCAAAATGCAAAATGCAAAATGCAAGCTCTGCTGCACGCATATTCCCGCAACGGAGAAGACTCGCATTCACCCATCCAATCCCACTCATACGTATTTAATGCATTTTGTACAGGGTTGGACCCACAACTAACACTTCAAAGGGAACTCGGAAAGAAAATAAGTTGTTGGAAAATGTTAAGAAAGCGCCCAAATATAACGAACTCTAGGGAAGAATCCTTTCAAATAGGTCCTCCTGGACAAAGAAATGAAATGATAGGGCTAAAGATCATTGGTAAAGCGCAATAAAATCAGAAATATGACAGCGAATCTTCTACCAAAAAGTTTCTCAAGTGATTCCTCAACTAAAGATGTCTTCAAAAATGATTTCAATCCTTTATATGGCAACATTTGAGATTTTAGCATCGATATTTTTAGTGATGAGCCTAACAAAAAAGCTTTTCAAAACTAGAAACATGGAAATCGATAAACTAGAATGCCCACAAAAGGTGCTTTTGAACCTTCCCTCAAAAAGGGAATTGTTAAAACTCTTTCTTAACTTTAATATGGAAAACGATCTAATAGCATTCAAAGTGACTAAACAAATGTGATGAATTCTTTTTAGAATCATAATTTAATAAAAATTCCTAATTCCTAAATTAAAATCCCCACGAAAGGAGCTTTAGAATAAATATATATAAATAGAGTTGAAACTTTAAGCTATTATTAACTTGAATTTGAAAATAAACACTTAATTGCTTTCTTTCACTCGGATCTTGATTGGGAAGAAAAGGTCTTATAAAATTTTCCTGGTACTAAAAGTAAAACTTTCCATTAACTTTGATCCGAAAATGATCTAAAAACCTTCGTAGAATAGATAAGGCATACAGAAAATTCTTAAGCCATCTTCTTCGACAACTTTAAACTCTTCTTAAGTATGGAAAATGGTTTTAAGACCCAACTTTCAATGGTTATAGATCTAAAAGCCTGCACCTAGCTTACTAGCCTTTTGACCATTCCCATTAAATTTGAATTTTTAGGGCTAGTCATAGTGCCCCCATGAGTTGAAATGCGCTCCTGGATCTCTCATTAGAGTGCACATTGTGCGTAGTGGCATTTTCAGTCTTTCATGCTGATTTAAGCCATTGTTATGATGGCATCACCTTTGAGGGTAACAAGTCTCAACTCACTCGCTCGTCTTCTCTCTCGCTCTCTTGCACTCTCTCAGATTCTTCACTTTTGGCACGTTTTACATAATTGAGATATGGAGTTACCTTTTTTATTGTGCAAAACCCTTTCCCCTTACATTGTCTAAGCTTAAATTTTCTAAATCTTTGGTCCCCATGACAGCAGCTCAAAGAGCAGTTGAATCAATTCATCCAGATTGATATTCTTTCTACGCAAACGGTTTAGAGGCTCCCTCAGTTCGGATGAGTTCTGTAAACAAAACGTTGATAAACATACAAAAAAAAGATAATCAATCAGTCAACTGATTGAATTTCCATTCCACTCACCTTTGCCCTATCGACCAATTGACGAAATTCTGTTTGCCTCAGAGCCTTATAGAGCTTGGCAAAATCTCCATTCTCACGCACTTTACGTGAGATTAGAGAATAAATCTGAGCGCGAGGCAGATTCTGCATTAGTTCACTGAGAAATGTGGTCAAGTCTCGATTTAAAACCATTTCCACGGGTACCACTCTCGACAATTGATAGGCCCTCAAACGTTGCGGAATACGATCGATCAGTCTGGTGATATCATAGCCCGAACCATTATCCGTTACATATGCTATGATCTGAGTGAAATCGGGCGATTCGCGTATTTGTTGCCAAGTCTGTAGAAACTCTTCACTCCGCACATATTCAATAGATTGACGAAACTTTGGATCGAATATATAATAGCGAGCGGCTATATAATTGAGCCGACGTTTTGGCACCAATTTGAGGAAATCGCGTAAATCTGAACTCAAATCGGCCAGACTTATGCCCAAAAGGCAGCTCAATAGTAGAAGAATTTTAAGGTGATTCATTTTCAACTAGCGTCTAAAGTGAGTCTGAGGCAAGTTGAGGCCTAGCAATTGGCATTTATAGAGAGCTTGGCTTATTGACTTTTTGGGTTGACAAATCATTTTTGAAGGTGCTAATTGAACCTAACCCAAAGTTAATAATATTGATGTTGATTTAACTCTACTTTCACTCAATAGAGAAAGATTTGTTTATGAAGTAACAATTCATAGTGCATAATTTTGCTAGGCAAACAAACACACACCCACACTCAAACTCGCTCACACACACACAAAGAAAGTAAACATACAAAGATACCAAAAACTATAAATCAAGTATGGAAAAATTTCTTTTGTCTACTCAACTGACTGTAATTGCTCCCATTTGTGGCATTAAAATTCCAATGATTGATTTCAACTCAGACTTTTACACATTTTTCGAGAGTGAGAGAAGAGCAAAAACACCCAAAATACACACACACACAAACACACACACACACATAGACAGACAGACAGAGTGCACAATGTGTGAGCAAAAATTAGAATTCAATTGCGTGATTTATGTTCTCACAAATTTACGAGCCACACGAGATATCTAAGTATGTGTGTGTGTGTATCTACTTCTCCCACTCTCTCCCGCTCTCTCTTTCACTCTTCATCTGAGAAATGCACTTTAAAATTGTTTACTCAACCTTTAAAATTCCTAGTTAACATTACCAATATGAAGATGAAGACTCTTTTAGTTCAAGTCCTTTGCAATTTGTTTGTTTAACCTTTTCCATAAATTTTTACTTATATGCCTTTTGGCCAATTGGCAATTTTCCATAGGTTAAATCGCCATAATGCAAACAACAGCAACAAAAAGAATTATACACAAATCAAAATGTTTAACCTGAAAGGTGAAAATGAGTCATTCCAGAATGTTGAATGCCCTTTATGCAAATTCAATTCAATTAGTTAGGCTTAAATTACTTTAGGCCAACAGAAAGTTCAATTATGATTGGTTTATTTCTGAAATTTAATAGTTAATCACTTATTCTTGGAGTATACAGACTTAAAGAAGGACATAGGACAAGGAGATAGGACGTTACCTAACTCTATGTGACCTTTTAAAATCAGGCTACTTATCTAAAATGTTATTCAAAGTTTTGGTCACACGTTTTATAATATTTTTGTCAAACATTTATAAAATTTTAAAAGGACATAACGATTTCCTCTAAGTGAAATCTTTTATACAAACTTAAATACTTGTCCAAGAATATTTTATAATATTCTCCATATGAAAACTATTTTGCCCTGATCTCTTTAAAAAAAAGGGTGGGTAGTAGCTTATAAAGCAGAAAAAAATCGTTAACTGTTTGGCTTCAACTTTCTAGCAAAGTTCTTCGAAACGATTTTTTTCGACCCAAAACGATTACCTTGAAATATCTTATTAAGACGCCGACTTTCAAGTGCCCCAAGGTTTAAGGTTAATTAGCTTTAAAATGAATAAAAAGTTCCACCACATCGCTTTAGATATAGTCAACTAAATGCCAAAATTTGTAAATATCATCCAAAAACCATTTGATGCACTACAAAGTCAGTCTCGTTGATACCACAATGGGCATACCTTACGTTGATTAGGGTAAATCACGTCTAAGCCCAAGCAAGAGAAAGTGAGAGGAATGAAAGCGTTACGTAGGCCTAGACCAATAGCCAACTAGAGAGAGTGAGTGGGCCAGAAAAAAAAGAAAGAAAACGTTATCCTGCAGATAGGAATGCTGTCCCCGTTGTGTCCTGCTGCTGCTGCAGCCAGGGATGTTTGTGTAAGAGACTACAAATGAAGCTGAATTGTTGCGGTTGACTGTTACCGTTACGGTTACCGTTACCCACACACACACACACACACTCGAAGGGAATATTGTCCAGGTTGTTCAGGTTTTTTGCCCCTTGCTTGGTATCCGTGCGTAATAAGCTGCCTATTGTCCGCTTCTCTTCACTCTTCTCACACGTCTACAAAGGTGGTGGGGGAAATAGGAGGTTAGCGGGGAGGGGGTGGTGTTAAAAACCATTGTGTATGTCGTTTGAAGTTTGTTTATGATTTTCGGATGTTGTGTGTTGGCCGAAAAACATGCGAGAACAAACCAAAAAGCTCGATGAGAAAGAAAGCAAAATCCCCGGAGAAAAATAATCTCTCTCTCTCTGCCTACCACCGAGAAGCATTTTTTAGATTTTGGGCGTATTAGTGAGATTTATGCATTTAGGAAATTAAACATCCTGCATTTTTTTTCTCTTTTCTTTTTTTTTCACTCTCTGTTTGTTGGACGATATGTTGAAATTGTTGCCTACCTATGAGAGGTGCGCCTGGAGGGAATGGGAAATGGGGAATGGGTGGCTGCCTGGTTGGTTGGTAGCGACGCGTCGCCACGGCATTGTCATTAATTTTAAATCATGCGTAAAATCGCGTAATGTCGCCAACATAGCCGCCAGCCAGCCATCCAAGGGAGAGAAAAGGGGGGGAGGCACTCTTCTCCCAATCTCTCTCTCTCTCGTGTGTAAAAAATTGTTTTTTACGTGTTTTTATTTGCTGCTCGGCTGACGCCTACTTATATATATACATATATATATCTACCTACATATGTATTATATATGTATATATATATATATATATATATATATATCTACATGTTTCTGTTGTTGACTGTTTTTTATTTGCTCGACGGAAATGCGTTCGACCACATCAATCACGCGACATTGACAAATGTGCATATTTTTGTTGAAATTATATGCCCAGAGAATGGGTACACAGCAGAATGGAGAAGAGGAACCCAGGCAGGCAGAAGGAGTAGAAACTGGAGGGTAGGGGGGCGGGGTGGGAATGGAAGCCAAGTGGCTTGGCTGGGTTGCAAATTATTGGCTACACTAGTGCTTCAAATTGGGCAATTTATTGCTTTATTGCTTTTACGTGTTTCGTCTGCGGCTTGGTTGCATTTTTCTGCTGTTATATTTTTTTTCCCACTTCCTACCTTTCTCTCTTCCTCCCACTCTTTTTCTATATATATATATATATATTTCATTCCAGACTTTTGGCCATTCTCGCTGCCATTTCAATATGTTTGCCTTAATTGCAAATTTTAATCATAGAGAGCGAGAGAGAGAGAGAGCGAGAGTGGCCATTGTCAAGTGTCTTTAATTGTCATACAGAAAAAAAAAAAAAACAAAATAAAACCAAGAGCAAACACTTAACGCCATGTCGTTGACCAACACTGTATAATGTACGTACGTGTTATATAAATTGAATTAAATATTAACAAATCTTCTTTGTTGACTCTGTCCACTTGATGCGATTGCCCATAATGCAGGCAAAATGCATTTCAGTAATTACTTTCACGCTGGAAAGTAACAAAGTTTGTAAAGGGTTTTCTTTTTGAGTGTTGGACAACAACATGAAATGCAATGACTAAGTTGAATTTGGTGTTGTTAACTTTTATGTTTTCCTGTTTCTGTTTTATCGGAGCTTGATTTCACGAATGATAATCTTTAGACAGTTAGTAGGATGAGCTCTCCTTTTGAAAAAAAATCTCTTGAGTCTTCTAAGTGGAATAGACTATGCTAGGAATGAGTCCTTCTGCTTTTTTCAAATTAACATTTAATGGGCCTGTTCTGCTTACGGGTTCAAAATAGTTAGTAGATCCATATCACTAGCCTAATCCGCTAATCGATTTAGTTAAACTTCTATTTTGTCCCACAGATTCGAGTTTCTTTCGCTTAAAGCTATTGACCAACACGGAAAACAGTGTTCTACAATTCTTGGTAAAAGCTCTTGATGGGAAAGAAAAGACTTTCCACCTACAAAATTTTCTTTTCTGAGTGCTAAGAAGACGTTTTAGATCTGTGAACAAAAAACAAAAATGGCTCTAGATTCTAGAATCATAAAGCTCATCGAATCAAGCTTCAAACCTTTTAAAAAGTGTCGAGAACTCTTTTATTCATCTTTCAATTTCAAAACAATCCCAGTAGGCTCTGAGAATTTGAGAGTATTTCCTTTGGTGTCAAACCCTTAGATAGAGCTCATTTCAGTTTCTCTGTTCGACGCGCACACACATTACAGTTTATATTTATTTATAATTTTTTGTTTTTATATATATTTCTATTTCGCAAAGTATTTCAAAGAGTCGCAAAAAGAAGAAGAAAAGAGTCGCGTTTTCAAAATTTTCTGGCGAGTAGTTTTATAAATCCAAAATTATGGCTAGATCATCTCAAGTTATTTCGCTTCGTCGCTCGATGATGGGCATTGTGAAATTTAGTTTGAATCGCATGCTGACCCCTCAGCTTTTGCCTCCTCCCCCGATTTTCTCTAGCTGCTTTAGCCGCCAGCAGGTGCGCCACATGAGCGAGGAAATGAACGGCCTGGTTGTGGGCGTCTACGAGAGTGAGAACGAGAAGGATCTGAAATTATCGACAGGAGGCGAGAAATTTGATGATCGTGTCGGTGGCAAATTAACAGAATTGGTTAAGGAATTTGGACTGAAGGGTAAATTGGGTATCGGACATATAATCAATAATTTGGACAAGGAATTCAGTTGCGTTTGTGTTGTGGGTCTGGGCCCAGAGGGAGTCAGCTACAATCACGAGGAGGTCCTGGATGAGGGCATGGAAAATGCTCGCGTGTGCGCCGCCGTCGGGGCTAGAGCTTTGCAGCAGCAAGGATGCGAGATAGTCCATGTCGATGGCATGGATTACCCCGAACAGGCGGCCGAGGGAGCCGCTCTGGCCGTGTGGCGTTACAATGTGAACAAGAGGAAGACCCATCGCTTGCATATTCCCAAACTGGAGCTCTATGCCTCGCCAGATGTGGATGCCTGGACCAGGGGCCTCTTCAAGGCGGAGTCGCAGAATTTGGCGAGACGCTTAGCGGATACGCCAGCCAATCAAATGAGTCCTTCCATATTCTCGCAGGCCACCATTGATGCCCTTTGCCCATGTGGCGTCACCGTGGAGCCACGTTCCATGGACTGGATAGAGTCGATGAATCTGAACTCTTTCCTCATGGTGGCCAAGGGTTCATGCGAGCCACCTCTTATCCTGGAGATCAACTACTGTGGCTCTGCCCCCGAGGATAAGCCCGTACTGCTAGTGGGCAAGGGTTTGACCTTCAATAGCGGTGGCCTCTGCCTGAAGCCCAAAACTGGCATGGATGAGTATCGTGGAGCTTGCTCTGGCGCTGCAGTTGTCGTGGCCGCCATACGCGCAGCTGCTGCGCTTTCGCTGCCCATCAATATATCGGCGGTTCTTCCTCTCTGCGAGAACATGGCATCGGGCATGTCTACCAAACCGGGAGATGTTGTGTCGCTGCTCAATGGCACGACCATGTGCGTCAAGAATCCCGATAAGGCTGGAGTCCTCATGCTAGCCGATCCTTTGCTCTATGCCCAGACCACTTTCAAGCCCAGACTGGTCATCGATGTGGCCACTTTGAGTATGGGCGCCACCAAGGGATTGGGGGGAAGTGCCTCCGCCCTCTTCACCACCAGCTCCTTTCTTTGGAAACAGTTCAAGAAGGCTGGCTCCATTACCGGGGATCGTGTCTGGCGTATGCCTCTCTGGGAATACTTCCATCAATTGGTCTCGCCCGCAGCCAATTCCGACATCTGCAATCAGGGGCGTGGTCCTGCCTCTGCCTGCTTGGCTGCGGCCATACTCCGCCAGATGGTACCCTGCTCCGACTGGGTGCATCTGGACACCAATGGCACTGGAATGCTAGCCAAGCACAATGTTCCCCCTTATCTGCTGAAGGATAGAATGACTGGACGCCCGACTCGCACAGTTATACAATTCCTAACCCAAATGGCCTGCCAGCAAAACAACAATTAAGATGCTCAGAAGAGGCCCAGAGAGAGAGAGAGAGAGACGTCCCTACCCAGAGATTTTACCTTGGATCAAAATTTTTAGTCCAGATGACCAATCAATCAATCAATCAATCGAACGGATCTATTGATCAATCGAATAGCAATGTGATGTAATGTGTGATGGCGTCCCCCAAATGTTTTTATGTGGACGATCTTCCCCAAGATGGGAAGACGTCGTGTTAAGTCCAAGTGAACTGTAACATTTGAAATATGGCTCCGAAAAAAGGGCAAAAAGTAAATAAGTTTATCGACAATTTTTCTCTGACCAGAGAAGTTTGCGTGATTTGGGCAATGTTTCTGTTTCATTTCTGTTTTTATGACTCTCGAGTAAGGTAGTTTTTAATAGTCACTCACAGTGCCCGCCAAAGTTATGGGCACAAAAGCCTAATTAGCAACATTTAACTAAGCCAGGAGGACACCCCATCATGCAAAATAATATGGAATGGAATGGAATGAATGCTCACGAAATATGTAAATTTTTCTGTTTCGCACAGCATGAGAGAGAGAGAGAGTTGTAGGTTTACGCGGGTTCTTCGAGCTTGATTAGTCCGTGTCCTGGTGCTGGCTCTGGCTAGGCGCGTGTGTCTCTTTCTACCTACCTACCTACCTACCTACCCACACCGCAAAACACTTAACGACGTAGTTAGCGTTAGTTAACGTATGTACGTGATATCGTTAAACTGGTATAACGTTACCCGACCGCCACCAGCATAATAAGTGTCTTATTAGTTATGCCAACCCAGGAGCCAGGACACGAATTTCGGGGGCTCACTCAATGTGTGTGTGTGTGTATGTGTTGTAGTCAAACGATATCTATGGACCTCAACCTGGACCTAAACCCAACACAAATTCGTGTGTCGGGTAACACGCATCACGTGCTCTTGATTTTGGTCTTGACAATTTCCATGTTGGACCGGCTTCTCCTGCACAGTAAGCGCAACAACTTGAATGTCAAGCTCATCATCAATTGTTTTCGAGTATGTCAGCCTCAGAACTTGTAGTCGAACTCGCACCCGGAGAGTCCTGTTTGCACAATCAACACCAGGAGCAGCGAGGGACTCTCTGCCTTAGGTCAGATTTACGTATTCCAACTAATTTAATAATGCAAATGCTACTACTTAATGCATTAATTTTGCAGCTCTATTCGCAAACATTTTGCGTATAGAATATATAAATGTATAGGCATTTTCTCTAACTTTAAATGTTGAGGAATTTTGGGAAAATTATTTGAACTGAAATGATGGAAACTTTCAATGAACCAAACTGAAATGCTTGAAAACTATTAGAATTTGACGGTAATTAGGTTACCAGTCATCTAAAAATGTGTAAAGCAGTTTCTACAGTGCGCTTCACGTCAATAGGACCATTTTTTATACCAAATTTATTTGTATTTGCCAATCCCAACACCAAATTAGGTCTTTAGTCCCTAAAAGATGCGTGAATTGACTTCTACAGTACATTCTACGTCAATAGAACCACCCGATTTGTTTGGAATAATCTCATTTCTACTTTTTAAACTAAATTATATTTTTTTTTAAACAGTTGTAGTAAGTTAAAAGGTGCTCTTAATTAAGTTTAACTACGACACCAGGCATCTTAAGATGTGTCAAGCTGTTTTTACAGTGCGTTTCACATTAATATAACCATTCTTTAGAATGAATTTATTTATATTTAAAAATCTAACCCAATTTTTAACTGCAATCAGTCCCTAAAAAATGTATGGAATTGCTTGTACAGTGCGTTTCACATTAATAAAACAATTATTTGAAATGAATTTATTTGTATTTAACAATCGAGACCAATTTTTGACTGTAATTAAGTCTTCAGAAACATGTGGAATTGCTTGTAAGTAAAATTTATTATTAAAACATTAACAAAATAAGTTATAAACTTGCCTTTAATTAGGTTATTTTTTGCAAAGCAAACGTTTCTTAATGACATTTTGTTTGTGTTTCTATAAATATGGAAAACACTGTAGTTGGGCCACATATTTCCTGATATTTCTCTTATATAATCACCAACTTTTGGCACATTCATCATTTTATGGTCATGTTCGACTAGTTTACTGAGTTTTGTGATCCTTCAGTAAGCATTTTTGCTTCTTAAAATTCGACATGAAGTTGAGAATCATATATCCTATCCTCATGGTATGGCCTCATGGCCAGGACTTCAATTGCGTTAGAAGGAGGAAAGACGATTCAATGACTAGACTTTCAATTGTTGTCTGCCATTTTAATTGGCTCATAGATCACCGTGAAGGTTGTCCCCTCTTGAACTTGTGATTAAAATTATTCAAATAATAAGCTGGAATATAAGAAATGTTAATTTAACCCATATTGAATATCATTTATGTTGTTCAGATTGTTCTCTAATTTCAATTTTCATATTTAAATAAAGATTTGTGGCTTAGTTTTTAATATTCCAAGTAGCACTCTTCCCCCCCTTTCTCTCTCTCTCTCTCTTTCTCTTTCTCTCCATGACACTTCAATTAGCCTTAGTGGGTCTTCCAATTGATAAGCGTCAATGACTTTTAATTAATTCAAGGCAAATATTGTGCAAATGCTAAACAATTCCAGAATTAAAACAAAAAAAAAACAAAAAATACACTTGGTCCTAAAACAACAGAACAACAAACACAAAACAAAAATAAATGTTTAAAAATCAAAATAAAAAAAAAAAAAGCAAAGAAAGAAGAAAACCCGTGAAAATCTATTTCCACAGTTAAGCAAACGTAAGCAATAAAAATAAAATAAAGAACACGAAAGAAGAACACGAAATGAAACGCAAAAGACGTAGATGAAATTAAGGGAAAGCGAAATGAAAATTAAATTCCAAACAGCCGTTGGCCGTTTTCTGGGAAAGCTGAGGATGAGGACGAGATTCAAGAGATGGTGGCAGATAGAAACGCTGGCCAAGGGGCAGGAAAGAGAAGTGAGATGCGGGTTCTTGGGGTCCAGAAGTTGCTGCTGCTGCTGCTGTCCAGGTAATCGCAAACGTGTAGTATTTACTTTTAGCCTGGCTTGTTTATTTTTTAATTTCCTTCCAATTAAGCAACAAACAAGGCAATGGGAATGGGTCGAGTGCGGGGAGGGGGAATGATGGTAGATTGATGAGCAGATGGGGGAGGGTGAGGGTGAGGGAAGGGCAAACAAAGCACAAAATGCGCTGAAAAATCAAATGAAATGAAATGAAATCAATTCGCCTGCAATGGGCCAAATTCATTAAAAATGCCAAAGACGACTTGTCTCTGTCTCTGTTCTCTTTCTGCTCTTTCTGCTGTATTTTTTGTTGCCCGCTTTTAGGCTCTTAGGCTATGTATGTATATGTATTTGTGGTTAATTTGCAACACCGAGCACACGTCTCGCTTTTACTTTAGCTCATTTCGAATGCAAAACGTGTAGGCATAAATAAAACATGTCAAACAACTTGTCTTGCCCTTCGTTTCTTTTCAACACTAATTAGAGCCCAAAAGGCATGCTATGACCTAGTGGTGGGGGGGGGGGATGTGCAGGGGCAGGGTATTATTAACATTACCTCAAAACCTCTTAAAGCATTTGAATTATATATGCATGTACATACATATGTACATATATCTATATAGAGATAGACATCTGGCCACTTGCCATTAGAATTTCAACAAGACACTTGCCAAAAATTCAACAAAATCTATTTCAATTGAAAATTGTCCAGACATATAGAAATTGTCGTAGTTATTGTCTCTGTACTAAACAAAACAATAAACATAATCGCCATATTTTATATTTCCAAGCAAATGGCAACAAGAGGGGGAGGTGAAGCGGAAGGGTAGCCGACCCAGAGAGAGTGAGAGAAAGCAGCGGGCAATTGTCAACAACTCGAAACAGTTTTATACCCTTGCTAAGTGAAGTTCGGACATTTTTATCATCAAAAGTGAATCTAACAAATTGTAATAGACTAGTGGAGACCAATTTAGTTTGTAGACTAGTGGAGATATTGTGGACTTGTTGTGAGTTGTAATATAGTAATTAGTTTTGGCTTAGTTAAGTCACTTACCACACTCAAACCAATATTAAAGACTTGTGTAGAGTTTTCAAGCACGTGGAGACTTAATAGAAACACTGTTGGTGCTTATATTATGGCTAAGTAAACAAAATCATTTATTACGCCGGGTTCAAAATGGCATTTTAAGCCCTTAAATTGGTTTTGGAGACTTTGTAGATTTCATAGATCGGCTCAAAAAACAATTTCCTTTTCAAAATAGTGATTTAGGTTTTGTGGAAGCGTGACAATTATTGTTATTATACTTGGAGACTTGTGGAGACTTTGTAGATTTCATCTAATATCCATTTTTTAGGACGTTTATGTTGAAATGGTCAATGTAAAGGCCAATGAAGTGTTTATTGTTGCTCGTAAACTATCCACAACTCTGAAATATTTGACAATTTTTTATAATTTAAAGAGTGTTCACGCTTCGTGGAGCCCAACTTGATTTTCTTTTCAAATTTTTTGGCATTGAATTTGCGTCGACGAAGCAGCGCCTCGCCGCGGGGCCTACCGAAATCTCTCCATGACTGCCAAATGGCCATTTGGAACAACAAACATTGGCTACCATTTGCTGGAAGTCCGTAAAGCCCCTCCTCCTCTTTCACGCACACCCAGATCCCCCTTTTTTCCCCTTATGCCAAATAGATTTTAACCCTGCGACGCTTTAAACAATTTTCATCTCATGAATAATCCTTTTTTTTTTGGTGTTGGTGTTATTGTTGTTGTTGTCAAGCCTAATAACACAAAATAGCCCCACAAAAGGAAACTCTAAATAAATATGCAAATTCTGAGAAAGAGGAAAAACAACAAAAAACTCACGTTACACACAAAAAGGCCAAAGCAAAAGGTAAATTAACTAAAGAGTATGATGACGGGGCCAAAAAAGGGGCGGGCCAACTGTGTTTTGTCACCTTTCGAAATCGATTAAGCGATAAGGCTTACAATGGGTTAAAATTTTCCCACACACACACACACACAAAGTCCTTTTCATTAAAAAGTTCTTCGTTGACGCAGCTCAAAATTGAATTTATATGGCTTGTTTAACGCTCGTCGAGCTCTCTGGGCCAAGTTAATAAAATCCAGCAACAGAAATAACAAAAACAACAACAAGAAAAACATACAAATAAATTAAAGCCGGATTTCTGGAACATTGTTTCTATACGTTTTTGGGTTGGAGTTTAATAGATGAAGGGGATGGGGGGCAGACAGGCAGGCAGGCAGGCAAACTATCAAACTTGAATTAAATACGAAAAAGACGCTTCCAGATAAACATATTCCCCCTCTCTTTTTCGCACACACTCTTAACATCTAGACCTCTCGCTCCCTCTGTCGCCCTTTCCCACTCTCTCTCTCTCTCTCTCTCTCTCTCTCTCTCTCTCTCTCTCTTTTATGTAATTATGCAAATTTTTGGTGATTGCGAAAATTGTGCAGCACCAAAACCAACAACAAGTAGGCAACACTTTTGCCCACTTTTGAATGCCTGCAAACACAACAATAACAACAACAACTACAATAATAACGAACAGAACATTTGCATAATTATGCAATCTACCTACCACCTACCGACACAAAAGCCCCCACACCCCCCTTCATTCACCTACCCACTAAACCATTTGGCTAATTCCCTTCCTCACAAAAGCCAAACCAAAAAAGAAAAAAAAAAAAAACCAGCACAAAAGTTGCGATTTTTCTATCCGAAAAATTTATTATTCACTTTCCATTTGAAAACTAAAAGATTTCCATATGCCAAATGGAATGCTTATTTTTTTAAAGGGTTAACATTTGGGGGCATTAATTTTCAATGATCTCTCTTTGCAAGAATAAAGCTCTGCAGATGGAGGACGCACAAGCAAGTCAAGAATCTAGAAAGAGTTTGCTGTCTCCAACTCGAGACAGAGTCCTAAGAGTTGGCGGACTGAGTACTCACAATTGAGATGTGCACAAGCCACTGAATGTTTGAGGAAAGCACAAGCATCGCAGAGTCTGAAAGCCCCACAAGTAAAGCTTTGAAGCTGAAAGACGCACAAGCAAGTCAAGAGTCGCGGAAGAGTTTGCTTCCCGGCTTCAAATCGAGACAGAGGCATAAGAGTTGGGACTGGATTGAGTATTCACAGCTGATATGTGCACAAGCCACAGAATGTTTCGCAGAGTCTGAAAGCCGTACAAGTAAGGTTTTGCAGATAAAGAAAGCACAAACAAGTCAAGGCTACTGGAAAAAATTAGTGGCCTTAACTTGAGACAAAGTCATATGACTTGGGACCGGACTGAGTACTCACAGCTGACATGTGCACAAGCCACTAAACGCTGATAAACGCACAAGCATCGCAGAGTCTGAAAGCCGTATAAGCAAGCCTTAGATTTTGTCTTTCCAAACTTACTATTTTTACTAATGCTTTATATTTTCATAGCCATATCCATCACTTTTATCTAAAATTTCAACTGTTTGGAAACAGTTCGTTTGTTGTTGTTTTTAAACCAAAATAAATGAGATATACACAAAAAGACACGGACACCGCATAATAAAGAAGATATATTTTTGATGAAATGCCTTAAGAAAACTCTTCAAACATGTGGGAGAAAATAATAAACTGTTTGACCAAAGGCGGTGCTGCGAGCAGTAGAAAATGTCAATTCCTTCATCTGTCGGAGCTCTACAAACGTTGCCCCCCAAATCAGAGGAAGGAGTTTGCCTTGTTCAAGAAGAAGAATGATGAATACAAAGAGTAAGTGAGGATGGGAACTATGCTAAGAGAGTCCCCAACTAATTATGTGTATTCTCAGACGTTTGCAGAGATTTCCCGACAGCATGCCCAAGATCGATTGGAAGTATTATGAGACAAATGTGCGACCCGAATATGTGCCATGGGTGAAACGTTTTCAAGGCCAATATGAGCAGTTCGATACGTTCTTTGAGAATCGTCACACCTTAATTGATCCCTCGAAGTACTTTTGTGAAGTTCAGGAGGAGAAGAAGGAAGTGCAAAAGCAGGTGGAACGTTATAAGAAGGCATCCAATGAGAGAATAAAACGTTTGGAAAACCGATTAAAATTTCTGAAGAATCTAAAACCCTACGAGGAAATGACTATGGAGGAGTTCTGTCATGCCAGACCAGAAATGGCTCCAGATTTTATAAATAAGCCAACATTTTGGCCACATACGCCAGAGGAACAAAAGCCGGGACCTCAGGAAGAGGTACACGAGATCTCGGAGGAAGAGAAGCCCCAGGTGAAAATGGAAAAGCCAAAAGATGGTGAAGAGCCACCAAAGACTCCACCAGCATCTGCTGCTCCAACTAAGACGACACCAACTACAGCTGCTCCTCCTCAGAAACCTGGAGCTACTAAAGCTGAGCAAGAAAGCAAAGTGTGTTCAGGAAAGGAACCACAACCCGAAAATCCCATCGATGTGGAAAAGCTTAAAGAAACTGCCTCTGAATTGGCAGTCAAAGGTGGCGAAATAGCCACCGACTTGGCCAAAAAGGTTTCCATTCTGCTGAAACAATTGATTGAGAAATTTAATGAAAAGCGTAAAGAAGTGGAAGCTGCAGCCAAGAAAGCCCGAGAGGAGAATAAGGCTAAAACTGTGCAAAAACAAAAGTCAGCTGAGGCGGCAAGCAAGGGTCAAGTAGATCCCGATGAAGTGGATAGCATTTACTTTAGAGAAGGCTCCAAGAATATATGCCATCAGACCATCATAAAGGGCGAAGAAGAGGCAAGCGCTGAGGTCAAACCGAAACATGCCAATTTAAATGAAGAAGTAGAAGGAGAACGAGAAGTTGTTGAAGAGACGGAGAAAAAATACAAGAAGAAATCGCCAGCACTAAATATGAATGAATTGGAGGCAATGGAAGTCAAAGCTGATGAAAAAAAGAACGGAACGTCATCACAAAAGCTGACTAAAGAAGCCTCTTGTAAAGCCAGTCGCAACGTAGCAGTTACTGAAAAAGCAATCGAGAAACAGGAAAAAACGGAAGATTCAGAGACCCAAGAAATCTGCCAACAAGTTTGCGAAGAGCTTAGCAAAGTAAAGTCTTCCGATAATAGCTTAGAGGCTATAGAATGCCTCGAAGAAATTGTAAACGACTTGAAGAGAACGGAAGAAGGCTCCTGTGACAGTGAAAAGGAGGAAGAAGAATCTTCTGAAAAACAAGAATCGAAAGGAAAACAAGAAGACAAAACAAAGGCCAGTGAAAAAGAAACGACGCAATGCTTTCAAACCTTCCTCGAAGAAAATGCAAAGAAATGCGAAGATGCCAAAAGTAAAGTCAAGAAGTCATGGGAAGGAAAAGATTCTGAAAAGTGCAGTATTCATTTGAAGTCCTTGGAACCCAAATCTTCTTTTGAAAGCGCCGTAGAATCAATCGATGTTGTGGGTCGTCCAAAGACTAGCAAGTCCCAGGAAGATAAGTCCCATTCAAAAACCAACGAGAAAGCTTTGCTTAGTGATTTTAAAGTTGAAAGTTTAGAAAGAAATATATTCATGGGTTTCAAATCCAGTGCATCTGATGAGACCGACAAGACCAAAAAAGATATACCCACCGATGCAGAAGATTGCCCCATAAAGGCATCCAAGGAGGGGAAAACAACTGAAAATCCTACAGAACCTGTCTACGCTGGCACTAGGCAAACACATGAACTTTTGAATGATCTAGAGGAGACAAAGAAAGTGGAGAGGCTAAAGAAAGCTAAAGAAGAACTTCAGTTGATGTCCCGACAGAAGAAAAACAAAGAAGAAATAGAACAAAATGCTGAAGAAGAGACTGAACAGGAGAGTTCGGAAACCGAAAAGACGTCAACGAATGAGAAGAAAGCTGACTCAGAGACAACTTTCTATCCCAAACTAATGATCAATGCCAAGCCCAAGGAGAAAGGTGAATCATCTAAAACACCACCGGCTCCCAAAGCTGCGCCATCAGTTCCAGAAGCTTTCATTCCTCGTACAAGTACTCCTCCCCCAACTACTGCCGCAACACCACCAACGAAAGCAAATAAACCAGCCGAAGTGCTGGAGAGTGCCCAGGAAATGGCCAAAAAGGTATTCGCCATGGCCACCGATGCTGCTGCCCTACTCACCGATGCCACGAATGCCGTCGAGAAGGCCAAGAAGGCAAAGACCACCACCAGAGTCGAGAATCTAGAGGCTGCCTATTTGGCAGCCCAAAAACAAGCCAATCGAGCTTTGTCCGAAGCCTACAAGGCCATGGGAGCAGCCAAGAAATTGACCAAACGTTCACGTCGCAGTCAGGAGGAACAGAATCGAGATCCCGATGCATTGGTAATGGCCGAAAAGCATGCCGTGTTGGCCAAATTGCTGGCTCGTCGTACCATAGCCCTCAAAAAGGAGATCGAAAAGATTTTGGAAGATTTGAAGGGCAAGCAGTGAACGATGCCACCAGCCAATGAAACGTTGTGAAATTTCAATTTTTTTTTTTTACCAATTTTATTTATTTTCCATTAAATTTACTGTTTTAGTTTGAAAATTATTCTATTGGCCATCATCTTCCCTTTGGGAGTCGTGAAATTCAAAGGAGTTTGGAGTGATCTTTCCGTCTTAATATTAAAATATATTTTTTAAAATTATATTTTGAATGAATTCACCTATTTCTTCAATCAAACATTCATTGAAATCCCTATCAATCGCCATTGTGTTTTCGAGATTGCACAGCGATTTCTTCCATCCTCGTCTTCCAAATGAATGTATAGTTCACCTGTCTAATTTTGGATGAGTTCGTACAAAAGACCTATTGAAACATTATACATAATATTGCAACAAGAATTACGTTCTAAGACGATCCAACCTGGGCGAGCGATATTATTTTCAATTTCTAACCAAATGAAAAAATCAAAACGTAATTTAACCAATTTATGATTAGTGACCTTCGCATTTTTGATAGAATATCCAAGGTGACTTTGTCATTATTCACTTTCTCTTGATTATTGGATATCGATTCAATAGATTGCTTCATTTCAGAACTTTTATTTGATGCCAAAGTGCAAAGTTTTTCAATCTGTCGATCTTTTGATTCAAGTTGCTGATCTTTTAGTTTAATTGTTTTATCCACTTGCATCAATATGGATTTCATTTTCTGGATACAGTTTCCTGTGCACTGATCCTTCATTAACTCAAACCCATCGATCGTCTAGAATGCAACAGTGTGATTAGTTTGCTGGCTTTTGTACATACCTGGTTAAACTGTAAATTACTGAGTTGGTTTCAGATTCAGACTCCTCTGGAGAACTAACCAGATTGGACAACATCAGATTCAGCATGATTTGATCCGTTTCTTCTGAAAAAGTGAGAAATTTGTGGGCGAAACGCTTCAGCTTCAGACTGTCTCAATTGCCGAGAAAGCAAATATTTTATATACATACATATGTGGAAATATGTATTATGGTTACCTGCTATACATATGTACATATATACATACGTTCCGTATGTATAAAGAATACGTTATTTAGGTACTACCTAAGTGCTTATATAAATATTGTTACAGAACATCTGGCGACTTATTACCTGGATTAGCCGTCTTTAAGCTTTAACTGGAAAAGGTCTGGGTAATTTTTGTTAAGTTGGAAGTCCCCCTTATTAAAATTACCTGACTATTTAATAACCCGTGGCAGCTCTTCCGATTCGATCCGACCCAAAAACTATGGTTATACAAAGTTTGAGTACAAAATCAGCCCCTGCAAGCCTTTTCAAAGGTAATTATCTCAAAATGTCTAAGAAAACGGGTTAACTTAACTTAACTTAAGAACAATAATTTCTCTAAAATGTGTCAGAGGGACATCGTTTGAAAGTACAATTAGATTCTCAAAATAATATTTCCAGTTCAAAGGGCCGTTTCCCTGGGGCTGGTTGGTGATGGTAATAAACTAGCATTTAACTGCTGCTCAAAAATTGCATATTCATGCATTTTCAATTAAATCAAAGTCAGTTAAGTTAGTTTGACAAACTGACAATAAAATCGGAAAATTAATTCCATGTCACACAGCACACAGCAGCAACAGCAGAGACTCTCAATGAAAACTTAAATGTAATTGCATAAACAGACGTTGAGGAGAGGCAGGTAGTAGAAGAAGGAGAAGGAAGAAGGAGAAGTAGTCCTTCTGACAATCGAACGAAATGAAAATCACAGCATTAGCATCAGAATCGGCATCGGCATCGGCATCATGTGTGTGTTTGGGTAGCAGCTCCAAATGCTATTTATAACGCCTTGAAAATGGGCTAATGTCAGTCAATTCCTCAGGTAAATCGACGAGGATTGAGTGGGTAGATGGTTTGGTTGGTGGGGGTCATGCCTCTCTCTCTCTCTCTCTCTCTCTTTTGCTCGCTCGCTCAACAACCCTTGAAGCGATGCAGGAGACGCATGCGCTTCATGAGCCCAACAGCTGTCAAAATGACAGCTGCAGCAGAGCAGCTCTCGCTCTCTGTGGTTCTAGCTCTCGCTCTCCCTCTTTCATGCTCTCTGTATGCGAAACATTTTGGAATTGGAACGGCAAAAAAAAAAACATTGCGAGAGCATTGCGACTACTACTTCTGCTTCTTCTTCGCGTTGGCTGTCAATGTAATTTTTGTACAAATGAAAATTTGATTTGCAAATTTCTTAAATTGAAATCAACAAAGATTATGAAAAAAGTGTTCAAACACCTAAAACTAATGTTTCAAATTGTGAATTCAATGAAAGCTTAGACTTTCCCGTGCTCCAAGTGAACCGTTTCGTTAGTGGGAGAGGTCGCAGCCTCTGTCTCTGTGTGTTGTGACAGTTCATTTTTCTGTGTACCATATAGAAATTTGTGTGTTTACATTGGATTTTATTTATTGTTTTTTGTTTTTTTACTTAGTTCTAAATAGCCAAATATAAACATTTTCTGGCATTTCGACGGGGACACTTAACCCTTTTAGGAAGGCACAAAAACATTGGGAAACGTTATTAAAAAAGAGTTGTTAAGTAAGTAACAGTTGAGTGCAAACTAATTTGTGGAACTGTGTGAGTGTGTGTGTGTGTGTATGTATTGACTGTATGTAGTTACTAGGAGCATGTGTACCTACATACATACATACATAATAGGCATACCTGCAAATTTGTGTAAACATACAAACAAATACATATGTACATATACAATACATACACCCACATTAGAGGGAGTCCTGCCCAACTTAGTTGCCCTATTTATTTATGCGAATCTGCTGTCAGCCTTTTAAACTCGCGGGATTGTGGTATCTGGTTTTTCGAATTGACTACTCATTATCGAATTGTTTCTATATAATGTTTATAAGCAAAACAAACGCCTAACGAATTGCTTGCCTATGTATGTATGTATGTATGTACACGACGAAACTGTCTTGGAGCAACCAGAACAAAACAGAATAAAAAAAAAAACTGTTTCGCTCCGAGCGTGAGCGAACTATTCTAAGAACAGAAAAAATCGGTTGCTCCCTGAGTCTTTTTTTTAAAGAGTCAAGAAAAGACACTTACATATGTATGTATATACATGTATGTATGTATTTGCAGACAACGAGAAACTGTCGAGCTATGATATTAACGGCATATGTATGTATGTATGTATGTACATATGTATGTATGGTTTTCTTAAGCAAATTCAAAAACTAAAAGAAGGAATGAAGCCATCGAATAAAATCAAATATGTACATACATACATACATATGTATGTCCATGCGGGTTAGGCCATACTTTTGATTAGAAATTTTATAAGATATCTAAATAATTTGAACACAAATGTTAGTCGAAAGCACTTAGCTAAAAAATTTGACCATGAATTTAGACTTCAAATGTTTGCCGCCCAATTTAAAATTGGTTAAAGATATGCAACCTCTCCCCTGAGCTAAATTCTAAATTAAATATACATAAATGTTTCAAATGATTTTGATGACAATCGAATTATCATTTTCAAAGTGATAATGAACTTCTGTATAATTCAAAGTTTCCAAATAAGAGAAAAATTCAGTTTTTAATAGGTTAATAGAATGTTCAGTTGTTTATTATTCGGTTTTATGGAATTCTGTTACATTTCTTAATTCAAATGAATTTATTTAATAGTAAAAAGTTCATATTTGGTTTTCGGTCTTATCATAAGAATGCTTTCGACATTAGACACACTAGGATAGAAACTATATAGTATGTCTTGAAAAAATATTTTGTTTTCACTCCTAAGAATCGGCCATGAGCTTCTGTGGTTACCCAAAGATTTTATTGCATACTCTCTTCTTTTTTGGGTATCGATATCGATATAAAGCTGGAAATCATCAAAATGAGCAAATGAACTGCTTCCATCTGCATTTTTATAATAAATGTACAGTTCATGTGTCTGAATTTTGAGCACATTGTCCAATACATAGTCACTTATATCATATTGCAGAGTTTGATTTGATGAATGACCTATGACAATCCAACCAGGGCCAGCGATATTATTCTCGATCCTCGCTTGAATACTTTCACAAGGGAATAGTGACAAAAATATTTGTTTAGGTAATTTCACCAAGTCGTAGTGATTATCCCCTTTGTGTTTGGTTTCGATTTCGGCTTCCAATTCTTTTATTTTAGCTTCGTAGTTTTTCTTTATTTGTTCTTCTTCGACTATTCGATTTTTACGAATTTCCTCCAATTGATTTTCCAACCGCTGTATCTGATCTTCAAGAAGAGTAATTGCAATTGCCTCTTTGAGTTTAGATTCGGATTCAGTTTGCTCCACAATTTCACTCTTCACTTCTTCGTTTTGTGTTTCAGGGCGTTTTACGCTTTCATTGGACTCTTCTAGAAGAGCATTCGCCCCCTTTAGTTGACCTTTGCATTTCGGCACAATGTCCAAGATGTCATGGTCTTTATACACTTTCTCTTGATCATTAGATGTCGATTCAATAGATTGCTTCATTTCAGGACTTTTATTTGTTGCCAAAGTGATAAGTTTTTCAATCTGTCGATCTTTCGATTCAAGTTGCCGATCTTTTAGTTTAATTGTTTTATCCACTTGCATCAATATGGATTTCATTTTCTGGATACAGTTTCCTGTGCACTAATCCTTCATTAACTCAAACCCATCGATCGTCTACAATGCAAGAATGTGATTAGTTTGCTGGCTTTTATGCCTGGTTAATATGTAAATTACCGAATTGGTCTCAGACTCAGACTCCTTCTCCTCTGGAGAACCATCCAGATGGGACAACATCAGATTCATGATGATTTGATCCATTTATTTTGAACAAGTGAGAAATTTGTAAACGAAACGTGTGCGCAGTTGTGGCCGATCAGCTTCAGACTGTCTCTCCGTTGCTGAGTAAGAAGTCTTATATACATAAACACACATACATACATACATATGCAAATGCATTGGCATGGATGTGTGTATGTATGTACATAAGTACATATATTACATTATATTTACGAAGAAATAGAAGTTGAGTGAAAATCGGCAACTTCGGATTAAGTAGAAAAGAATTCGTTTCCTCTCCTTGCTCTCTCATTCCACTTAACTCTCGCTCACTAACACTAAGAAGAAACTACGTCTGTGTAGTATATAACGAGCTCAGACTGTCCGATATATGTATATGTATGTTAATATATACATAGTTTGTTAAATAGAAATAACGGCATGCACATAAGCAAAATTCGCTCTTGACTTCAAAGAGTCTGAGTGACGCGACATTTCGGTGTCAGCAAATCAATCGGTAAAGGAATTTTAAGCAAATCTGAATGTAAACATACATACATATGTATGTATTAATTCTAAATGCAGAGTATTAATAATGTGCGTTCAGCATATCGTTGCTTGGTTGAATATTAATCTACATACATATGTACATTGTATGTTTAATATGAAATAAGCGTCATGCTTGGTTTCTCTGCAATATTCTTAGAAAACATCTGCCTATTTATTACCTAGATTAGCCTTCTTTAATCTTTAACTGGAGAACGATGAAGTAGGAGAGACAAAAAAAACCCTGAGTCATATTCAATTGGGACCTTTGGCTAATTGAATCTCTATTAATCCTTTCATTTGAACATTTTACTTCCTAAGAAATTGATCCAATTGCCTGAATTTCCACTAATCTAGTTTTCCAGTTGATGCTAGATAAAGCAAACAAACTTTTAAATGATCCGCATCTGACCCCAACGTTCGAGATTTCAGATACATATGTACATACATATATACATACATACATACATACCTATGTACATACATACATATGTACGTATTGTATTCGAAATTTTGCCGAAATTTCACTTTTAATTTCTGTGGAAAACATAAGACTTTTGTTTTAATTTCGGTGCTTCTTCTTGACCACATCATAATTTGTCTTCACTTTATTACATTGCAGAATATTATTCTTTTTGTTTTTTTGTTTGTTTTTATTTCGTTACGTTTTAGCCAAAATCCCACTTGGCCAAGTGCTGGAGGAGGGTTGAGAAATTGTGCCCCGAAAATTTACTCGCAAAACTTAATGAAACGCATTAAAATTCCGACAGCCTAAATGAAATGAAATTGTACAAATAAACTAATTGCCTCGAAGGATACTTTACAACTTTTGCTCGAAGCTTTTGCTGGCGAAACTACAACAAAATACCGTCAGTTGGCTTTGTTGTTGTTGCCTTGGCAGAGACTGCGGAATAAAATACAATTTGTGGCTGAAGCGGATAATGTGCAAAAATAAATTTCAAAAAGCGGCAAGCTGATGGCTTAGAATTTTAATGTAATTTATTTTGTGTGTGTAAAAAGAAAGAAAGAATAAGAATAAAAAAAAAATAAAAAAAAAAACAAAAACCCAAAACAGAAGCTAGTAAAATGAAATGAAATAAAATAATGTATGGACCAGCCATAAAAATTTAGAACCAGAAATGTTCGTCCAAACTCTCTGACACAAAGAGAGAGAATGTGAGAGAGAAAGAAATGAGAAATGAAATGAGAAAGAGGAAGGAAGAGAAAGAAAAAGAAGCTAGGACTAGGACTCTGACTCTTGTAACTCCTTTCATTGAAATAAATAGCAAAAATTAAAGGAGCCATTTTCAGGTTACCTTGGAATCGGAAGAAATTGACATTTAGCTCTTATGATCACACATTGGCGGCATCTAGCGTCCAAATTTTAATCATGATGCCTCTGATTGTTGTTAAACAAGTTTCGTTGAAGAAAGTTAAAAGATTTTATTGCATACAAGGTGCATGAGTAACGTTTTTAAAAGTCGTTTCTTGAATAAAATCAAATGATTTACTCAAACCAACTGGAACATGAAATTGTTATACACTTTAAAAACAAGTTTTTATAACTTATTTTATAATAAAAACTATTTGATTTATTTGATTATTTCAAAAACTAAACGATTTTGTACCTAGAAAATTTACACTTACATAGATCTTGAACTGACTGAGATTCATCTCGGAAAAGCGCAAGGATTGCGTTCTTCAGAGTTGGCTAAGGAAGTCTTAGTTAAACGCCTTTTCTTTTCTTTTGGTTGTCCTTAAACGTTTCGCCAAGCATAAAATTATTGAACTTAAGATTGGATTAAAGCAGATGGACTGCTTGTAAGTCTTCTCTTATTCCCAAAAGTGACCCACTTTAAGGGTTTCGTTGGAGCACACAATTTACGGTTATAGGAAATCGGTTTCATTATCCAAAGAAGTTAAGGTCCAAAGCATTCCGCTTAAGAGATGCTTGAAGTGAGTCTTCTCCTGGGAGGCTCGTTAAAAAGATATGTACATAGTTCAAATTTGTTCTATATCTTCCAAGATTCTAAGATCTATTATATAGCTACTCCTGCTCATCTATGTATCTATATTTAGGAAATGTTTTAACTTTCCCTCTCTCACCTGCTTAGCTAGAGGGTATACATACATACATACATAAAGGAAACTCTTTAAGTGCGCCATTTGAATGAAAATTTTGCTACCGCGAGCATGTCAAGACATGCACACACATACATATACACACACATACACTATTTATGGTTGGAAATTTTCGCCTCCGTAAGGCAGAGGCAAAGTGATTTTATGCTAATATTATGGGTCATTGGGATTTGCTCACAGCAAAGTGCTTGTTAAACATTTCATTAGACTTAGTGTAAATACCCGCGGTTAGCAGCAGTAGCTCGTAAAATCCACACACACACACACACACACACACACACACAAACACACTCACATGAACTTCTTTGAAACGAAAGTTTTACGACTAAAATAATAGAAACATATGGTAAACAGAGGGGCAAAGGGGCAGATGTAGACAGTAATCGGCCTGGCGATAGGGTTAAACTTTGCTTGCCAAAGTCACGCTAAATTTCTGTTTCGATTTTATTAAATATTTATCAATTTTGTTGAAACCATCTACCCTATCCTCCTTTTTACAATTTGCGGATCAATGGATTTCTGAGTCATAGATTTAGGATACATATGTATGTATGTATGTATGTAGATAAACTACATTGCACTTCTTTAGAGATTGTTTTTTTTTTTAATTTCAAAAACACTTGGTTATATGAATATTTCCTTCGATTTTTGTTTACTCCAAAGTTGTAGAAATTACAGGAAAGTTCGTAAGTTTGTTAACCTCCTACGTTTTCAAAGTTGCGCCCTTTTGTTCCTCTTATCCTGAAACGTGTTTGCTTTCCTGAGCCATCATTACACTTTAAGCTCGGGTTGGTAAAGCTTTGAGTAACGGTTCAAGTTGACTCAGAAGAAGCTTTTCCAAGCTATAACTCAAGCCGCTCATCTATTTAGGTAACAGCTCTAAAACAATTGATTCAAAAACACTGCTAATAAAGAGCATCATTATGTGAGATATTTTTTATGACATTAAAAGCAATCTTAACAATTTTGAGTACAGCTTTCGAAAGTTTCACTAAAATGAAGAACTTTAAATGAAGCAAGGAAGCGAATCGTAGAGATTATATTCGGGACCAAAGGAAATCCCGAATATGGAAATCATATGGAAACCCTCTACGCTGCTGATAATATCCTTTAATATGAAGTTGAGTGAAATGTTCTGGAATGTCCTGTTAAATCGCTTTTATAACTTTAGCTACACAAATATTAGATACAAAGCAAAGAATCTTTGCCTACCAATTGGATGGATCAAAGTACTCCAGAAGCTATCTAAAACTACTCGCGAGCCACTTTTTGTAGAGCTTTTTTAACACAATTAAAGTTAATCTTCCCCCTGCCCGCCGCCTGTCATCCATTACCCTTAAGTTCCATATTATTTTCACTTTAACAAAAATGCATAAAAAAGCAATCATCAATATTAACTTAACATGTTTGGAATGGAATAATTATATATATCACACACAGCTGATGCTTCTGCTGCTTGCTGTTGGTGCCGCTTGAGTTTTCCATTCAAAAATTTATCAAAAAAAAAAAAAAACGTAAAGCAAATTATGAACGAACGAAAATATTGTTGCCCTTGACATTTTGGCGTTAAAATAATGGCAAATCATGTCAGTGGCACATGTGACCTGAGCGAGTGAAGGAAAGGGCCATGCTTGGATATTGCGTATATTAAATTCGTGTCCAGGACACACACACACATACACACACAGAGAGAGAGAGAGAGAATGAAATGCGTTTTTGATCAACTCAACTGAACTCCAAAAAATCGTTGTTCTCATGGGTTCTGGCCATTTTGTATTGTCGATATTCTACATGACGTTTGACAAATATTGCTAAACAAATCATAATTATGCCTATCGAGTGGTGGGAGGACAGAGCGGGGCGTCTGTTTTCCCATTTAAAGTATTTTGGTTTTTAAATTTGCTGTATGAAGAGAGAAGAGCACACAGTGGACACATCATCGTGGTCGGTGGCTCGCTTTGGAGTAATTGGAAAATTTTCATTTGTCCTTTTTTTGCCCTTGCGTATGACATAAAACCAGGCAGCAAAGCAGGCCGAAGGCAGAGAGTTCTGGCAGAGGCAAGAGGGCAAACCAAACGAGGCTGTAGGCGCATTTACCATCTGTCACTCTGGCACTCGTGATGAATGTGTTTGACGTGTAGCCCACGGAGGATGACAAGGACGATGGGGACGTTTGGCCGGCCAGTGTCAGTGTTAGTCCTTCCATTCGCCATTCGCCATTCGCCATTTTCCATTCCATCCTTACTTACCCCGTGCACCGCATGACGTTGCATACTTTGCGGCGTCGTTCTGGTGAATAATGTGCGCGGCAGACTGATTTCCTTTCTCTCTCTCTATCTCTCGCTCTGTCTCTGCCTGTCAATATGATGTTGAAGTAAAAATATTAATGATTTCACTTCGTTTTCCCTCTTTTGGCAAATTGCTGACTTGACTTAACGCGCCTTGACTCGACTTGACCTGGTCTCTGACATTAATAAGAAGTTTGTACAATGGTTAAACTCTGTTAGATATCTAAAATATTATGTTTTGTTATCCTTTGCAGGTGCCGCACAAATGCAAACATCCAGCATGAGGCGGCGACGACAAGTGTTGCAACAGCAACACCCAATGACAACCGCCACCCTGCAGCAGCATCTACATCCTCGAGCATCATCATCATGGCAATGGCTCCTGGTGGCCAGTTTGCTTATGTTGACTCTGTTCACTCGTACCATTCAGGGCATAACCGAGGAGTTGTCGCCAGGTAAGTGAGAGAGCAAATAAATACGTATTTGTACGAGAGAGTCGAGTCCCATGTTCGACATTCGAGTGAGAATCAAAACAATCTACTTAAAAGAGTTTTAGAAGAGGAAACTAGAGATGCTACTACTACTACTACTTGGGTGCCCACCTTAGAGATTTGCTTCTTGGTGTGGCCAATAAGACTGACGGCTATAACCCGCTTGATAATCCATTAAGTCTTTTATCTCGATGGTCCTTTGTGGATTCACCTTTGCCAGTTACATCATCTCATCAACTAGTGTGAAGGAAAATGTTTATGATTTATAGGTCGAAGTTCATGTTTTCCGCTTTCGTTTTCCATAACAAAGAAAATCAAAGTTAAATAATTACTTTTTCCTGATTTGCTTGGGTTAATTTGCTAAGCTCAACGATTCTATTCTATTCTAGAGAAAGAAAATTTAAAAAAGAAAAAACGGCCTGAAATCTTTATCTCACATGGTCGGTCGACTGGGCATAGAAAAGGAAATTCCCGCACTTCTTTTATTCAGATAAAGTTTTAACTCTACTCTACTTTCTATTTAGTGTTAGTTACATTTAATATGATTAATTAAGTCCGTAGGAAAAGGATTTAAGAAGAAAAAGGACTAACATGGTCTTCTACTAGACAAATCAGTTCCAATTATCGACTGCTACCGATTTCTAAGTGGCTTCTTTCAGTCGTGACTTTTCTTTTAAGCCTTTTTTTTTAACGGTTCTTGTGCGGCTGATTCCAACTAATGCTTTATGCCCTTTAAAACACTCGAAAGCTTTATCCAGCTGGCAGGCAGAAAGATGAGCAGCTAAACTAGTTGGGAATTATAACTGGCTAAAGCGCAAATTTTCAATTTACATCTAAATTGCTTAGCTTAGTGACATTTCACAGCGCTGTCAAATATCTGTCTATAAGAAGAAAAAAAAAGAACCCTTTAAATGGGTTAAGAAGCCATCAATTAGCTTTGCCATTAATTGGCATAAGTCTTCGATACGATTCAATTTTCTTGCGCAAGGCCAAAGGTTAATTGGTATCAATGTTATTCAAAATGCTTTTAGACTCAAGACTCCAATTAGCTGGGCAAATGCTAAAAGTTTGCTCCATCAATTTATAAATTTTCAACCTTAATTTGTTGTTCTAAATTCTAAAGAAAATCTTTGGCAATTGTTCCACAAGCGAAGGTAATCAAAATGATATACGAAAAACGAGTGAAACTAAAACACCTTGGCAACCAATTACTTTGCTTAACTTGGACATTTTCATTTTGGTTTTGAGGATTTGTTGTCTCGGCTGCTGCAAGTAAAAGTCATGCCCGACATGGATTTATCTAAAGTCTATTTGAATGTAGTTTTAGTTTTAGCCAACTCAACTTCTTCTTCACGCCTTCGTGTCATGTTGATAACACAACGAACAGAACGCAAAGTCACAGGGAACAAATCTCTCTTCTGTCTAGCCAAGGCGTCTGACAATGAGTCAAGAGACAACACACACACACACACACACACACCGGATAAAAGAAGTCCTTCAACTTCTACTTCTTGGCTTTTTTCTTCTTCTGTTTTCTGTTCTATTTTTTTCATGGGTTGTCGTTGTCATTGTCGTTGTTTTTTTTGGTCTATGGGTCTGCATAATTAAAAAAGCATTCCCGGACTCACTCACTCACTCACTGACGGGCTCGCTCGCTCTGTGTGCGGTTGCCAACTACTTTTGCCTGGGATTTATATTGTGTCACTCAATGCAAATGCAGTAGACGGTGGAAAATTCGTTGCATTTGAAATGGATGCAAACATCCATTGAAAGGAGTCAACAGACTAGAAGAAGTGCAGGATAAATTAAATGCTGACTGAAAACTGGGTTTCCCCGAATTAACCGTTTATTTTTAACACCTTTGGAAGCCGGTTGCTGACATTAAAGCTACAGCTACATACAAGAGAAAGCCAGCCGCCCAACCGAAGGGCAAAAGGGTTCGCAGGGGTAACCCGTTAAAAAAGATGACAGCTTGTCGCTTAAGAGGAAAAGCCACAGCTTTCAGTGCTCTGGTCAAAGGCCATGTCACACAAAAAGTCAAAAGCCAAAAACCAAAAACCAAAAACCGAAATGCCAAAAAAACCGCAGGCCAACACAAACTAGCTTAGACAGCAGAGAGAAAGAGACTGAGAGAGAGAGAGAGAGAGAGAGAGAGAGCGACTGAGAGAGAGCGTGTTAAAGTTGCAAGTAAAGTGAAGAACAACTTTTGCCATCGAAAATTGCTTGCGACAGGTTATCCTGCCGGGTGCCTAGTCCAGCCCGGCCCATCCCAGCCTTTGGTTAGCCAGGCCAAAACAATTAACAGATTTATCCCTATGATTTTTCCCCCATACGATGAGTCCATCGTCAGCATCCTTGTTGGCGGTGTCTAGGCAATCTTTCATTTGTCTCGGGCATAAATCATGCAAAAGGCCAAAAGAATTTTAATTCCAACTGTCAAACTTCCATGCCAGGAAAACTCAACTCCGGCTTAGATATTTCGATTTTTGTTTTCCACTCGCATACTGAATTTCTGACATGTTTTTGCTCCTCCACCTCCTCCACCTTCTCTGCTCTTCCTTTTCCCTTTTCGCTGTTTGGCAATTGTTGCAACAGACTGACAACTTTTGTCATGAGCCCAGGATAATTGAATTTTCGAATATATCTCATATCTCTCTCTCTCGCTTTCTGTGAATCTCTCTCGGCTCTGTGTTTCTCGGTTCCGCTTTCTACACTCAACCAAAGAGTCAACTAAATTAAAATCAATGCAATTGCATGCACTTGGAAATCGAGATGAGAAACTAAGGAGCTACAATCGATAGTAGTTTCAATGCATCATCGATAACGATTGATTTCAACAAAAGGGTTACAATTATTGTTCAAAATTTTGCATAAATGAAATTGGATAAAATAAGTGTAATATGTTTATCGATAGCTTAGGAAAAACATTGCCCACTATCGATAATTTGGAGGAAAAAACGATAGTTTCTTTTATCGATAGGCAGATCTTTCATTTGCCGAGTTGCAGATGTAAAGTTGTTTAGAGAAGATCAGACATAGGTCGATAACTATCGATTTGAGATGAAAACATTGATTATCGAATTAAGAGAATTCTTCTCGACGATTATCGTGTAACTTTGATCGTCTTTAAGTACGTTTGAACCTTTTAATGCGTTGCAGCTCGGCATAATGCAACATTTTGTGAACTTTTTTTAAAAAGAGAAACCCCTCAGAGTAATTTCCTAAAAGTTAGCCATCTTCTTAATATTTTTGAAGCTCGTCTATTGCCCAAAAATGGCGCCTTAAGATATCTTTCTGCTTCGAGTCTAGAAAAAAGATTTTACTTGGGCAACTTGAGTTTTAGAAAGAGAAACCTTGTGATTATTTTCTCTCAGTGTAACCTTTATCAGGTCAAGGAACTAAGTCGTATGTTAGCTACTGCAACAGCACCGTAAAATCTGAGATTATTAATTTATCAATGTCGCAAGTTTATTGAAATAGATTTCCGCTCTTGTGAGAACATTTGCATTTCCGTTTCCGTTCCTGTTTTGTTGTTCCTGTTTGTAGTTGTTGCTGTTGTGTTTGTTTGTTTGTTTGTTTGCTTCCTCTTGGTCCTGGTTTGGTGCTCATTCTCATGCCTGTTTGCTGGCTGGCTGGCTGGCTGGTTGGCTTGCATGTTTGCATTTATGCAAATAACATGCATAAGTTTATTACATTTTCCAAAAAGCACCAACAACAACAACAACAACAGCAACTCACTTGTGCTTTATATAATTGATTGAGAGATGGCAACCGAAGGTAGAGAGAGAAACTACTCAACTCTCTTTTCATTATGCCAGTCAAATAAACAATTGGAATGCAATGCTCGAAATGAACAATTGTAAATTGTAAGTTGAGTATTTAGGTAGAGCTCTTTGGTTTTTTTTTTTTTTTTGTTTTTTATTCCCATTTGTTTGTTTCTCCCATCATCATCATTAGTAAAGAAGAAATCTGAAAATTATGAAAATAACTTAGCATACTTTTTGGGGTCCGGGGCGGCCCCCCTTTTTTTTTTTATTAATAAAGAAAAGGCAGACCAAAACTCTTGGTCTTGGGTCTTGGTCCAAGACTTGGACTCGGTCTTCATTTGCATCTTTGCCTTGATGCCTTCTTTGTTCTTTTTTTATTTTTTATTTTTATCGTCTGATTGTGCATTTTGTCCGAAAACAAAGCATTTCGTTTTGCCTTTGTTGCCACAGCCGCCGACTGCCGACTGCCGACTCTCCTAAGTAAGTAGGCTTACTAAGTAGAAAGCAGCAGCAGAAGTTGCAACCAGAATCAAACTGCTGCTGCTGCTGCTGCTGCTGCTCTTTGTTCAAAATTAAGCGCATTACAATTGAGGGCGGGCCTGAGAAGAACAAGAAGAAGACAAACCCCCCAATGGAATAGAAGAAGAAGGCAAAAGACCCAAGAGAAAGGATGAGAGAAACACCGATTTGTGCACTTTCTGTTTGGTTTCTTTTCAACCATGTCAAAGCCAACAGATGCGGCACATACACACACACACACACACACACACACACACAAACAAACACTCACCCACCCACCCACCTACACACACTCGAGTCAAGTGCAAATAAGCAATAAAGTTCAGAGTGAAAGAGACAGCAGTGAGATGGAGAAGGAAGAGAAAAAGTGAATGGCTCGACCAAAGCATTCTCCATATTCAATTTGCATTTGGTCGTCAAACCAGAAACCTTTGCAAAGGTGCAAAAAAAAAAAAAAAAACAAATAACCAATCAACGAATTGACTATGCCCTAAAATGTTTGACAAATTGGCTAACGACAAGAGATTGGCTATAGAACTTGAACCGCAAAAAGTGTTTTATTTCACCTTCTCCTAGGTAGACATTCATATGAATTATTGAATATTTCTAGTTTATAGCATACTTTAGGGGGCTTAATTTCTTTAACTTCTCTGCAGTAGATACACAATTGCCCATTTTGAATGTCTTTTGCATGGTTAAAGGGCAGAATTTGCCTCACTTCATTGCTTAGTTGCACCACAGGATCACAGCTGCAGCTTTTGGTTGTCCATTGCATACTTTACGGGGGCAACCATACCCATTTGCCTGTAGCATTAAGTTTAGTCATTTTAAAATAGTTAATAGTCAAATCTTAAAGCTGTTAGGAATGAATAAGAATAAGATTGGACTAGGTAGACTCCCAGCTGCTTCTTCTATATAATATAGATCCTCATGAAGTCTCCCATGGGTGATATAGGGATCCATTTGCATCTTTTTTAGTTTTCCCCCAATTGCCAACTTGATGATTGCGTGAAGGTAAAACCCATTTGGGTAAGGGTAGAGCAAAGTTTAGTCACACATGCGAACAGCACTTAGAGCGGGCGAGCGAGCGTCCTGTGTGTGTGTGTGTGTGTGTGTATGTGTGTGTATGGCCAATGGCTACTTGAGTTTGAGTTACCAGTTTTCGAGTTCTGAACTGAATGTTTTTTTCGAAATTGGAGTTGGTAGTTTGTTGGCTGTGGCACTTGTTTTACTTGTCCATTATACGCTTCGATGCCAGATAGATAGACATAACTCACACACACATACACACACACACATACACACACACATACATACATACATACATATGTACATATACATATTATTGTGCTTAACCCGAACTTTATCTCCATCTAAGGAGCAGTAGGAGGACCGGCAGGAGGAGAATAGGGAGGCCTTTGTGTGTGTGTGTGGCTGCCACTTGGGAGCACATATCCTTGCCAATTGACGTGCTAACTAACTGTATCTGTATCCTGTATCTCTTCTCTCTCTCTCGCTCGTCTCTCTGACTTTCTTTTGCTACTCATTTGCCACGATTGCTACTCTAATTTTCTTTTGCTGTCTCAAAATCCTTCTCTCCCCATCTCCCCCACAATAGCTCTTTGGCTCTTTGAATAGACATTTTGCATATGTCCGTATGTCTCTCTGTCTCCCTGTCTCCCTGTCTGTCTGTCTCCCTGTCTGTCGTTTTCGGTGCCTTTTTGTTTGCCTAGTGTTGATTCCCCCAAAGTATTTGTTGTGTTCTCAGTTTTCGGTTCTCGGTTCTCTGGCACATTTTACATACATCAAATTGTAGTGCAATTGAGAATACTTCTCCCTCTCCCTCTCCCCTTCTCTCCCTATGTCTGTCTGCCATGTCTGTCTGTCTATTTGTTTATTTGTTATTGCCGAGAACAGAAGTAAAGTTTCTAGTCTGATTCTTCTTTTTTCCTTCCTTCCTCTTTCTGGATGTATGTAAAATGCAACAACAACAACAACAACTAAAAATAAAAATAAAAGAAAATATACTTTAGTTTTTCGCTGAAATGTAAACTTTTCGATCTGCTATTGTGTACACAATGGAAAGTTTTCATATCTCTCCCCTTCCCCCCTTAAATTCTCTAAAACACAAAAACAAGAAAAGAAAACCCAAAATGGAAAACTTGAAAGATGAATGCGAAATGCTTGAATCATGTCGAAAATAATACTTTTACATTTCCACATATTTGCAGTTGTTTATATTCAATATACAAAACATATAAGCAGGAAAATAGTTTCTGAAATTCAAGTAGAATCTTCTATTAATTGAAAGAATCAAATAAAATGATTTAATTGGCAAATTCTTATAAAATATTTGTAGTTACTGGATTAATTACTTATATACAAGAAATAAATGTTCTTTTTTTTTTGTAGCTTTCTCATCCAATTATTATTTGAAATCAAAAACTAAGTTATAAACTAAAGGGGCAAAAACAAAGTATAAAAACACACAGAAAAAACCAAAGTATATAGGAAACACGAAGGATTTCATTAAACTTTGGAGAATCGCAGAAAAGAGCAGTTACCTGAGAAAAAATTAGTATTAGGGTTAGTATTGTCTTTAAGCTAAGGAGAGCATCTCATCTGAAAGCAAATATTAGTCATCTCCTCTGAGATTCTCAAAAATTCAATTAAGTTGAAGCTTTGTCTCTTACTTTTCCGCAACAAAAAAAAAAGAATTCAAACGAATTCTGCTTTGAAAGCTTTCTAACCTTTTTATAATTTAGATCCTTAGTAAATTAAAATCTTCTTTGTAAGCTTAAATGTTTTAGGTAATCGATTTCAGTTCAATCGCTTGATATCGACCAGAAATAATAGTAATAAATAATAATAATGAATAAATACAATAATATTAACCAAAGATATCTGAATATATAAAAATATTTATATAATATATATACAAAAACTAGTGGACTGATTATTATGAAAATTGGAGAAGGTTTGTATGATATGCTCATTGATGCCACTCGCCACCAGGTGGCGATGCAGAGTAGCAAATTCTAACCTCGTTTAACTGCACTGGTAGCTAGTTTATTTATACAGATCTTAAGCCTAATTCAAAGAATAAAAACAACAAAAACTCAACAGGAACTAATCTATAGGATCTACTTAAGAAGACAACTTTAAACTTTAACAATTAAAGAGGCTAGTAGCCCCAAGGACCTTCTAGGCAAAGTGCTATATTTGTCTAACAACAATAGAATTAAATTTTTCAATTTGTAAAATAAAACATTGAAAAATTCAACTGCAAAATGTTTGAGAATAGTTGAAGTTAACTTTTGTTATAGGTACAAAGTAGGTCCTTTCTTTTTTAATTAAACTAATCAAAAATAATAGATTTCAAATCTGGATGCCCCCCTTTCCCATCTTTATTCACCCTTATTTACTTTTCCGATTTGCCAACTACTTTTCGAGTGTATATAAATTGGCAACTTCATTTCTGAAGCTCATTAACCAAATTTCAGGTTTTTGTAATTTATATTTATTTTTTAAAATTTTGTTACCCAATTTCCTTGTTTTTCTTTTCTGGCTCAAAACTTTTCATTGGTTTTTCTTTTCTTTTGTGTGGAAAATGTCATGTCGTATTTTTCGCTTTCATCTCAGCGTGCAGCAATTATTGAGGAAAAATAATTATTTTTAACTATAATTTGAGCTGGCAACAGACCAACACCCCACCACCCCACATAGGGAGCACCCCCCCCCCCCCCCCCCCTCCTCTCTTCATCCCCTGCCCTGTGCCTTGTCTGATTGTCTTTGAAGTGAGCGTTTGAGCTGCGTTTCGGTTGCCGTTTAGCTGGCGGCTAAATATGAAAAAGTTTTTCGGTTTTGTTCTCTCTGAAGCTGCGGGCTAGAAATTCGAATTTGTTCTCATTAAATGTTAGACAAATTGTTTAATATATATATATGTGCACCTACTTATATATATACATAGATACCGTTAGGCACATATAGACGGGTATATAGGGTGCTTAAAGGCTTTGAATTTCACTTTTTCAGAGTTGTCCAATTTAAAGGATGATATCTTAGAAGGCTTAGTTTAAATCTTTTACTAATAATATGTTTAAAATTATTAACAAATTTGCTCAAATTGTTGTAACAATTTAAACTTTCTCTCTCTCTCTCTTTCTCGTGAAAGAATTTTAAAGTCTTAAAGTCCTTTCTCTTCATATTAAAGTATTTACCTCTTCGTTTTAAAATTTCTCTCATAGAAAAGTTTCAACTCCTAAAGTCCTTTTTTACTTGGCTAATCCTTTGACCTTTGCTTAGTTTTTCGAACACCCTGTTTAAGAAATATTAATTTTTGCCTAGGCAAAACAATTTCTAGCCTAGAAAATGCTACAAATTGTTGGCTAAGTAACCCAGAGAGAGAGGGAGAAAGGGGAGAAGGAAGAGAGAGAGGAAGATATGCATAGGTGAGGGAAAAGGAGTGTGACATGGAAAATTTTCTGTTACAGCTTCTCTGGCTACGTTCACTAACACAATTAAAGGGAAAAAAGTAAAAGCAACAACAACAACAATGGTTGATCAGGGGAGCGGGTGGGGTGGGGGGAAAAGTAAAATGAAAACGTTAAGTAAACATGACAAGGCTTTTAAGTTTATGGCGACAACAGCCAGTTCTCATTTGGTTTCAACCTTTTCGCTTTTTTCCCCTCGTTTTTTCTTTTATTTTTTTTTGTTAGTTGTGGCATTTTGTGGTGGGAGCGAGAACAGACAGAGCAGCGGGAGGGAGCGGAAGGTGAACGGCTAGGGGGCTGGGGTCAAAAAGTGTGCACTTACTGTCACTTTTCATATGCAAAGCGTTTTACCGTCTGCCGCTAATTTAATAATCTAGAAACATTTTTGCCACAGACTCTCTCTCTCTCTCTCTCTCTCTCTCGGGCTAGGACAAAGTGCCCAATTAGGCACGCCTCCCCCTTCATCTCTCTTTTCCCCTGTGTGTGTGTTTTAGTATCCCTTCTCTTTAGCATTTTTTTGCAAGAGCAATAAATATACAAAATTGCAATTGCCAAATAGATGAACACCCACACCGACACCCACACCCATCCAAAATGGGCACACACACACACCCACTCTCAGTTGCATTTTGGCAAGAGAAAAATCGTTGACAAGCGACAAAACACTTGACAGCAAAACTACACGGAAAAACGACAAAGACAACTTTTGGCAACGCATTTGTGTTACCCTCTAAAAAGAAGACAAATTTTGAAAAAATGAGAAAATGTTGGGCCATCTATTCTCAACGTATTCCTGCGATTATCGGTATTAAGGGTGGAAAACTAACGATAAGCGAAACAGTCGATAGACGAATAACACTTCTGAATGCAAAAAGGCAAAAACCTTTAGGCCATTTCGTAAATCGTTTTTCTATTGTCATTCAAAAAAGGCATCGAAATGTTATTCAGACTATCGATAGTTTTCCATCTCTAATCTGTATGTCTATCTGTGTATCATTTTTTCATCGATATGCCATGATCTGCAATTTTTGTAAATTTTCTTTATGTATCTGATGGGTCTAGTGGATATCGTCTTAAGTGTCACTTGTCCATTTGTCTTTCGATGGATCTGTCGTTTCTATGACCATTCTTTGGTTTTATTTAACTATTCAAGAACTCAATGTATATCTTTGTGTTCTTGTATTCAGACACTTACTGTAAATGCAATCAATCTGAGTATCTATTCATTTGTCTTTTTAATTTGGGTCTATATATAAATGTCCTCTGAGGTATCTTTATCTATTTATTGATCTTACTGTGTATCTAGAAAACATTTTATGAAGATTTAACTACGAACTTAGTTCCATTAACCATTTCCCCATGAGCTAATGCAAAATTCTCATTTATATAATCGAATGCCAATACAATTTGAGAAGATGTTGATCTGGCATGAGGTCAATTGACTCTAGTGAAGGATTTGATAAGAATTAAATATTCTTTTCAAAATTATGTAAACTATATAAGAGAGACTATCCATAACTCTAGCCCCAAGAGCAGAGCCACAAAAGTGTTCCCTAGATACCCTACGATGGCCCCAAAAAAAAAACTATAGGGTATTTTTGGCGAAAGATTTTTTTGTGGTGCCAGCAGAAAAAACTGCTACAAGGAAGAAAGGTGAATGGAAAAAAATTGTGTAAATGTGCAATCAAATGAAAGGAAACCAATAATCGAAAAATGCCAATGCAGCTTGCACACACACAGGCACACACACACGCACACAACTTAGGAATTATTGGCTATAGAAGGGGTCGAGGGTAAAAGGACATTCGGCAGGAGGAGGAGTAAGGCTGATCTGCAGGTGCACTAAATAAAACATGAAATTGCAGAAAAGCGAATCAGGTTTCTCTCTCTGTGTGTGTGTGTGTGTGTGTGTGTGTGTTGGCGTGTGTGTGTGACAAGAATTTCAGCTATAAATTGTTGTCACAATGTAAAAAGACAAAAAAAACCAAAAAAAAAGGCCACAAAAAAAGAAAAACAGACGAGGGAATGCAGAAGCGTAGCTAGAAATTGTCTTCTTCTCGTTACAATAAATCACTTTGAGCTGCTGCTGCTGCGGCGTCGGCGGCCTCAAACAAAAGAAAAGCAAAAGGAAAATGCCAAAGACAGCAACAAAGTGGCAAAATAGCAAACACTATTGTTTTCCCCTCTTAGCCAAAAAAAAAAAAAAAAAAAAATGTCAAAATGCAAAAATATTAATCATCATTATTTCAATCAACATTTATTAACATGGACTTTGCATTAGCACATAATGTATTTTTGACCTTTGTCATCTAAACTCATCTCATCTCAACTCTCTCTCTCTCTCTCTCCCACTCTCTCTCTCACTCTCTCTCTCTCTCTCTGTGTGTGTCTGTTGGCTCTTAAGGGTCGGCCAAGAATGTGCCATTCTTTACTGGCCAAAGCAGTCTTCTCTTTCTCCCCCCTTTTGGATACTTATGTAAGGGCCAGAGGCTTAGCCTTGTCGGGGGGCTAGGCTTCGGG
This sequence comes from Drosophila nebulosa, assembly GCA_024703675.1. Classification (NCBI taxonomy): domain Eukaryota; kingdom Metazoa; phylum Arthropoda; class Insecta; order Diptera; family Drosophilidae; genus Drosophila; species Drosophila nebulosa. The sequence goes on along the minus strand of CM045725.1, from coordinate 3,785,906 downwards.
GTGGCATGTTCACTTTTAAAGAATGATTTAATAGATCTTTATATGGAATTTCGTTCAATCTAGATTATATAATGCCAATCCGAAGATAGTACGCACTGTTTCTAAAATATTCAAAAAAGGAAATTTAAATACAATATGGACTTAAATCTAAAGTGTTAAGAGACTGAGGTTTAGGTCTTGAAGCTGAGAATAGTATCTTAGGACTTTCATCTGCCCTCTTAGGAATATATTATAATATTTTTTAACTTATTTGCATGGAAATTGCACACATATGGTTTCCGATACTCTTCCACGTTTAATCAAATCTCACTTAAGTGCCAAAGGGGTTTTCTCTAGATATTAATGATGTCTTTTTTCAGCATCTTAATATATTCTTAATCTATAAATACTTTTGGCGACCTCTTGAAACCATCTCAATTGTTGTATAACTTGCCTAGTTCGCGTACTTTCCGTGTTGAAATAATCTTAGACTACAATTGTCATATTTTGTGTTCCAATTTTGGCGAAAGTAAATGTTATTAAATTACCATCATATAAAGGCGATTTGTAGAATTATTTTATAACTGCAGATATAATTGAAGAACAGAAAAAAGATTTCAAATAGTAAAATATCAAGCTCCTCAAGAGGTTGGTTGATTTAGAGAAAATCCTTCAAGGCAGCCTTGATACCATTCGTAAGCTTAGGACTCTCAATCCTTTGTTGACTTTAAAGAGGGGTCCCCTTTGTGAGTAAGAGAAACTTTGCCTACGTCCATGCTTCTACATACATAATAGATAAATCGAGTGAGTTAGAAAGAGAGAGAGAGAGAGAGAGAGCGAAAGTGTGTGTGGGGGTGGGGGGGTCTATGGGGTTATGGGCAAAAATAAAGCTAAACCACATTTTCAATTTGCCTTAGGGCAAAGTTGGTGTCGGTTTTTGGGAGTGAGAGTAAAAGTCAGAGAGAGGCCAAGGACCAGTCGTTTGTCTTGTCGCCGTCGTCGTCTGATTGTTGTGTCTTCTGTGTGTTTCTGAGTGTGTGTATCATTCTCCTATTCCACTTTGGTTTTGCTTTGTTCAGTCGTTCATTCGGTTGTTCGTTGTTTTCAAAACTCAATTTCGAGTCATTTGTCTTTTGTCATATTAATAATTCCCTTTTATTATTTCGCATTTACCCCAAGTCAAGGTGAGTTTACGCACCTTTTTTGCCCTCTCGCTGCTGTCTCATTAATAATAATCTAAAAGGGTGGAGAGAGAGAGAGAGAGAGGAAGACCCTTCCCTCTGATCACCCTTTTGAAGTGGCCAGACCAGGCCAGGCCAGGTCGGTCTGTCTGTCTGTCCATTTGCTTGTCTTCTCTGCACATTATGCCATTAATTTTCATTTGTTTATAAATTCCCTTTTTGCTTAAGCATCCTCTCTTTTGGTTCGTGCGTTTTTGTTCTTCTATCATTTCTACTTTCTTTTCTTTTCTTGTCTTTTATTTAAGTCATTTTTTAATGGATCATTAATAAAAATTCCAGAACTGATGAGGACAAGAAGTAATATTAATGCCTGATAAAAATGCAGTCAAGAGTCAAGTGAGTTATTTCCCATAGAATTCCTCGAAGCTTTCCCTCTCTTCCCTCAATCATCAGCAGAAACGTTCATCATCCTTCGACCCCCATCAACATTGTCGTCGTCCTCGTCTCAAACATTTTCCCCCATTGAGTGGAAAACTCATGTGAAACTTGTTCCTAACGAACTTTCATTGTTCAATTAGACAACAACTTCAGTTGCCTTCGGAAGGAAGCTTGTTAAGTGACTGACTGACTAACTGACTGACTGAGTGACTGACTGACTGACTGACTGACTGACTGCTTCTGCTGTTGATGTTGGAAAATCTTTTGGAAAATCTTTTCTAACAAGCTACAAAGTGTTGTTGGCACTCTATACTCTCCTCTACTCTCTTTCTCTCACTCTCTATGCATTCTATTTATGTGTGAATTAATTCGATTAGCCCTAGGGAATGACAGGAGACGAAGGAGGAGTCACAAGATGCTTATGAGTAGATACTTCAAGTACCACACAGTTTGATAAAGTTGCCTAATTCAAATCAAAACCAAAAAAAAAAACCACACAAAAACATCAGCAACAGAAGCAGACGACATCAGACATGATTTGCAATTTATTATTGTTTAAACATGAATTTAATCCGACACTTGAATGTCGTATTTGAAAATAAGTAGATTCATTCACGAAGGGTTGTCGCAAAAGTTATTAACTTGGTCAGTCATTGGGAAAATCTTTCCCAAATGTAAACTAGACAAAAGTTTTAAGAGCACCTCAAGAAGCGGTCAAGCTAAGACTTTACTAGGGCTTTCCCGAAGATCTCTTTGTCGCGCCACTTTTCCAATGCTAAAACCAGTTGTGAATTAAAGCTGCTTAGGTCATTTCCCCAATGCTAAAACCAGTTGTGAATTAAAACGGTCAAAGACACTTTACTAATACTAGAACCACTTGCGAATTGCAATTACTTTAAGCGATGAAAGTACATTCTTAGGTTAACGCTCTCAACAGACTTTTCTAGGGCCATTTTGGCTTACCTTCTTCCTAACGCTACAACCAGTTGTGAATTTTAACTGCCTAAAATAAGAACACAAAACATAGATGAAATTTAAATGTTTGCTGACTAGCAATAGCTTAGAAAAACAATTAAAAAGTGTAAGCAAGTTCTCCATTTAATAATTTTTCGAGAATTTTCTACTTCTCTCATGATCCAAATTATGTGTTGACTTAATGCTAGAACCAGTTGCGAATTGTAAATGCTTAAAGGGTAAAAAAAATGCACAATGCATAAATTTGGACTAAGAATAAAAGTCTTAGGACTTTCTATTCTTGTTTTAAGATGTTTTGATACTGAACCATCATTAAAATGAATCCATGTAAAGCGTTTGTGACTGAGATAGCGCCTAAAATGATGCAATGATGACTGAATTAGTGCTTTAGGTAAAAACAAATGGTTCTACATCAGCATGTTCAATGCAAGAACGATAATTCTGTTAAGAAATGTTTCGATTTGAATGCTTTAAAAGGGTTGGAAAGGAACTCGATGAGGTCCTTGCTGGTCTAAGCAGTCTGCATATTTCTCCCCCAAAGCTAAAACCAATTGCGAATTATAACTCACTTAGGTGTCGTGTTTGCAGACAAATCTTTCAAACAGATCTTCCAAATCTTTAACCTCATTAGTTTTAACTCAAGAAAATATCAAATTTCAAATGTCCTTGTGTCACTTTTGTCATTAAGCTTCAGCTTCAAACTTTAAAATCAACCCTCGTTTCCTATACATGCAATCATCCACTTGAAGGACTTTTAAGCCGCATTTCATTCTCTCCCTCTGCCACTCTCACCTATACAGACGCTGTCTGTGTTGTGTGTGTGTGTGTGTGTGTGTGTGTACAATTTGTGGGTAGTCAAAAAGTATTATGATAAGTATTTCTCATTTTCTGTCTTTCTGTTCTGTATATGAATTTGCTTCTTCTCATTTTGCTGTCTCTCACTCAATTGTTGCTTTTTATTGCCCCCCAAAAAAAAGGTGGCAGTGGGCCATTGGGAGGGGTGGGGGAGGAGGAATTGTCGTCTTTATTTTTGATAAATTGACAAATTTATTTGGGTCAAAGCCTTAGAACATTCATCATCATTTTTTGAGAGACTCACAGACAGACAAAGAAACCGAGAGAGACCGAGAGAAAATTGAAAAATTTTCTTGAGTGTCCTTTAATGGAGTTTGCTTTCGCTTTCACTTTCCTTACGGTTACGGTTTTGGCTTTTGGCTAAGCAAGACTGACACTTTTCTAAGGCTAATGCAGTTATAATGAGCTTAAGCCGAGGCCGATGTCGCAGGATGTTGTTGATTTGGGTTGGTGCTCCTTGGACCAGGCCCCAAGCCTATTTGCATAATTAATATTGATGTAACAGAGCCTGATTGTAGTTCGCCTTCGAATCTGGTTCTCCAACTCTTGCTATATGGGGGGGGGGGGGGGGGGCTCCATCGTTTATTTATTGTATGACTGCCAAATGAGCAGCAGCAGTGCCTCTCCACCTGATTGAGTTCTGGCCGTTAGGCAAATTGCCAGGGCCCAGTGTAAAACATAAATTTGCATTATAGATACGAATAGACAGGCAATCCTCCTTCCTTCAAAAATATAAACTTCAGCTTCATCCTTGCCGCTTTCGCATGCAAAGAACAACAATTTCCTCAAGTACTAGACAAAGATTGGCATAGCTAAAGCAATTGATTAGACATGGAAAATGCATGAGATCTACTTCAGTGTGAGCTACAAGAACTTGAATACATCAAGAGAGGGTCATGAGAGCAAAGGTCGCGCAGCATGGATGCATTTAATAATCGCCCATTGATTACCTAAAGGACACTAATCTCTTTTTTTTTTTTGAGAATTGTATGACTAATTTGTTGGCTTTGACCTAAATGCTTTTGCCATTTAGTTGTTGGTCTTTAAACCCTTCTTAATCCAAAAAAAAAAGAGTTTAAATAAGTTTTGGATGATGCCCTTTAATAGGCTTTGGCCTAGAAAACATTTTTTAAGTTTAAAATAAAAATCATTGGAAAAATGTTTCAAAAGAAAATGATTTTCAGGTTGAACCTCTCTTGTTAGAGACTAACTCTTTAAGGAAAATAATGCCATTTCCTTAACCCTAATTTTTAGTCTTGGCTATTATGAGCTTTCTGAGGGGCGGGGCTAGCGGCAGGTAACCCAAAGTCAAGCCCAATTGGCATAACCTACAATTTGGTTTTGCGGTTTTTTGCAATATTGAAGACTTTTCTGTATAATTGAGGGTTGTGTGTGTGTGTGTGTGTGTGTGCTAGTGTGTGTGTGTGTGTGTGTCCGAGTGTGCGTGCATGACCAAAAACTTATCATTATGTAAAATATGTTGCATTATTTATAGCATAAACACAGGCGCTGACATGGCATGTCACAGGGCAAAAAGTTGAAGTTGAAAAACAACAACAACAGCAAAAACAAAAACGAACCGATAAACAAACAAGACCTACTACAACAACAACAACAACAGCCATGCAACAACTACAACACAATGGCTACCGCACTTAAAATTAATTGAACTTGAAACAAGTGAGTCCTAGAGTCCTGGAGGAGTCAGAAGTCTCCTTCCTTTAGTCCTAACCTCATGAGAAATTCTCCTCTGGTCCTCGTCGAAGCCAAAAAAGCCAAAATACAAAAACAACAACAAGGAGAAAAGCAAAGAAAAACAAAGACTAACTTAACTCGTATACAACATTAGGTTCTATACCCTTCGAAAATGAGGTTTTTTGTCTTTCAGAAACTTAAACTAAATCAATTGAAAATTTGGTTATATCTTTTCGAAGTAATTAGCTTGGGGAATGTAATTTATAGATAACTTACTTTAAAAGCTAATGCGCCTCAGATGATATTCTTATCTATATATTCTTGATCCTAGCTCTAATATCATGGAGAACTGAGATACTATAACTGATTCTAGAACCTTTAGAAAGCTGCGCTGCAATCAAGTTATTCCATTTTAAAATATTTGTACAAACCTAATCCTTTAAAAATAAAGTTCCAATAGAAGCCTTTCGAAAGGTAAAGTTTTCCCATTACTTTTCACATTGGGAAAGAGTTCCAATGATCAATGATCCAATCCTTTGAAGACCATTTGCTCTAGAATATATGTAATAGATCGCATAGAGTATATAATATTATCATCTATTGCATGTAGAGATATAGATTTTCGATTCTCTTAATTTACCTTTAAAACAAACTTTATTGGAATTAACGTTTTATGAACAATTTTCTATCTCCCCCTAATTTTTCTTTCTCTTGAAGTAAACAAATTTTATTGGGGCTGAGTATATGACTAACTCGAATAACTGCTCAAAAAAGGACTAATTAAATTTTTTTAAAAATAAATAACTATTATTGGTGTTGAAGGGATCCTTTTCTGTTTGGTCAAGGCATCGCTTCTGCTTTTTAAAAACGTTTATTATTCACTTATTCCAAACCTTGACCCATGCTTACTGATCTAGCAAACATGCCCCACTTAGCAAGAGCATGGAAAAAACAAAAAAAAAAAAACAAAAAGTTCTTTTTTGGCCACACATTGTCCTGGTGGCTGAGGTTTGAGTCTGGTTGGAGGCTGATGGCTGGTGCTTTCATTAGTTTTTGGCCTCGTCCAGAAGTTTTTTGCCTTTGCCGGCTTCTGCTCCAGCTCCAGCCCAGCTTCAGGTCTTGGTCTTGGTCTTGGTCTTGGTCCTGGTCAAGTTGCAAAAGGCAAACTTAATATTTAGTGCCATTTGCTTGCTCTGACAAGTCAGAGAATTGTTCTTGTTTGTTGTTGTTGTTGCTGTTGTTGTTGGTCAAAGCTTTTTCTGCGCGAAGAACTTGCAAGGCAAAGTGCATTGAAATCTTTTATATGTGTCAGAGGTAGTCCAGGGGCGGCATCTTGCGGTTAGAGGGGCGTAGCGGGACGAGCGGTTCGAGCGTAACTTGAGTAAGCCAACTTCAAGTTTTTGGGCCATAGAAAAGCGACAACAAATGGTTTTTATCGCTGTTTGCGATTGTTACCACTGCCTGCTGTCCCCTGCCCCCTGCCCCCTGCCCTCTGCTAGTTGTTTGGTTATTTGTTGAACTTTTTTCTATGTGTATATGTATGTACGAGTATATAATGCATAAAAGTTGTTGACCAACAACAATGTTGTTGCTGTCAGCAACTTGTATGTAGTTTCTATCCCTACCCCACCCCCCCCCTCTCCCCCTCTCCCTCTTTCTCTCTGTCTGTCTGTGTCTGTCTTGTGTCTCTCTGGTTTCCCATTTTATTTGACATAATCAAAATGCCATTTCAGCGGGCTTAAAGTCTTGAGGAAAAACAGAAAAGAAAAAAAAACAAAAAATGTGCCCAATGGAAATTAGACAAGACAAAACTAGCAAAAGCAGAAGCAGAAGAAGCAGCAGTCAACGCTGCGTAGGAGTAGTCAGAGGAGGGGGTGTAAGAGGGAGAGAGCTATGTATGTATTTGCTGTACGTGTCAAAGCATACGCATCATGCAGAAGAGAAAAGTGCGCTAAATTAAGCTGTCATTAAGGACTTAATTAAAGTCCTTTTGTTTGAAAGTTGACATTGTGTAAAGAAAACGTTTTGGCGCAGCAGCAACAAAACAACAAGAAAAAAGCAACAACAAATGACAGCACACAATGACAATGTTGTTCTCTCTTCCCCCGCTTTCGCCCTTGCCCTCGCCCACAAAGCAAGCTGCACTTGAAAGCTAGCCTCATCCCCCATCAACAGAAAAAAAGAAAACCGTTAGGAATTGGACTTGAAGTTACTCTCTATCCATAAGCCACTCACACTAACACACACATCTAAACAAGTCTAAACATGATCCATTTGCTACCTAAAACTGTTCGAAAATTCTTTATAACTAATTTATAATTTATTTAACCAACATTTGGCATAAGCTTATATGCCTGATTTGCCAATTGATTAAGAGGTATTAAAACATCAAAGCTTTAGCAACAATGTAGCTAAAGTGTGTGTGTGTGTGTGTGTGTGTGTGTGTACGTGTGCTGGGGACATTGTGCTGAGCATGTGTCAAAAATTTTCAACAGTATCATTGCATGTGATGGCTAAAGCAAAGACAGAAGAAGAGTGGGAAGAGCGGGGCATGCAGCTAAGGAAGTGTGGGTGAGTGAAAAGAAAGGCAAACTCATTAGCAAGCAAATGGCAGAGCAGACTAGCGAGCTGAGTAAGCAGTTAGAGAGCAGATCAGTGCTGCTCTAGTAGCCTATAAAAGGCTAAAACTAGCAGGAAACTGAAAATTAGAAATAAGAAATTAATCGAAATGCAAAAACAAAGATAAATACCTAATTTAACTACTCAATCAAAACTTTAGATGGAACATGTTTCTTAGTTTTTATCGATTAATCAATTTATACATATAAATAAATGGCTTAAGGGGTAATTTACATGCACAAATTTTCTAATGAAAGGAAAATACATAAATATAGTTGCTTGTGGTCCGTAGGGTTTTTACTTTCTAAGTTCGGATTGCCTGTCTATGATTTCTTGCTAAAACTTGCTTCAAGCCAGAAATTCCCAAGGAAAAAATCAAAGTTTTGGCCATAATTTTGGGGTCAAAATCTTAATTTTCTCATTTAAAGTTTATTCCTTGAGAAACGATCAGCGGCAAATTCTAGCTCCTGAATGGCGCTTGTTCTTCCATCAAATTTGCCAACACTGACTTGCCCCCAAAAGTGTGCTAACTAAGGGAAACTCATTAGCAGAAAAGAGAGGATGAGTATGAGACAGATTGAGAGTGAGCGAGTGAGTGAGAATTCTCGACAGGTTTGCTGTTACCTTCAAAGAGCTAAGCTAAGCGCTGAGACTGAGCACAGTTAGCTAACATTGACAATTGCCAAAAAATATCACATTCACAAAAGTGAAAAACATAACCATTTTGACTTGAGTTTTTAATTAAAATATTCTCGTGTCTTGTCTGGATAGACAGACAGAAAGCAACTCAGACCAAGCAGAAAGAGAGTAACAACGATGGGATGGGTAGAGAGGGAGGGAGGGAGGTAGGGAGTGAGTTGAGGGGGAATACATATTATGCCAAATGATGCTGCTGCTGCCAAAAACTGTTTTTAATTGCCAGCCTTGAGGCAACAACAGGGCCCAAGCAAACAAGTAGACCAAAAAATGAGATGGAGTACATGAAGGGAGAACGAAAGAATAGACAAAACAAACATCAGTTGCATCTGTACGAAAAAGAAGTTGTTGCAGGTTGCAAGTTGCAGGTGCTGCCTGCCTGCCACTTTGTTTGCCTCTCTGCCGGCTGGCTGGGCGGGCTCTGCTTAAAATAATAACAATCCTCACTTCCGCACGAGTCTACAATGAAATTGAAAATGAAGGCAAATGGCAGCTAGACAAAATAAAATGTATATTATCTGCATACCTCTTTTCTTGTCTGGTTTGTCTGCTGCAGGGCTGAAATGGGATAGTGACTGAAATTGGTAAACAATTGTGCTGCATATTTTAGATAGTTACACATAAATTTTATTAAACCTTGAAATCATTTCGGGTCTTCTTTCTTTTGTTTGAATTTGAATTTCCGTTACTTGAAACTCAGCCATAGCAAAGCTGGCTGCTATGACACCTATCGATCAGCATGTGCACATTGGCGCCCTCTAACTGGTAAAGCAAATAACTTATCGTGAGCAACAGCCGATAACAAGCAGCGAGGATCGGACCGCTTGAATGTTCGAAGCGGCCCGAGAGCCCGACTCTGTGTAGGAGTGAAAGAGAGAGATGGACGATAGTCAGTCGAACTCAAAATTGTTTGATACATTGAATCGTGTATTGCAACAAAATAATCGATTAATAAGTATCATACGATTAATCGTGCCATCACTAGTCTCAGTTGCTCCGTTGTTTCGTTTTCGTGTGTCGCGCGTTTTGTGTTTCGTAGTCTGCCTATTCGCCGTTCGAGTGCCTTAAAAAAAATCCACTTTAATTTTGTGTAAAAATTATAAAAGATTTGGTCTATTCAGCGTCTAATAAATAAATTCGGCTTATTGCTAATGGCATTTAATTCAAGAAATCTGTAATCAAACAAAACTCAAGTGTGTATCTGTAAAGTGCTTGTGTTCATGGGCGTAGCGAGGGGGAAACAAAACGGGCAACCTATCCTGCTTCTATATTCCAAACTTGGAGCTAAAGTTTAATTATATGTTACAAATTTTTAAAGAAATCGGTTTCCCTAAACGAGTTGGGGACCCCCCCAAAAAAAATCATCCCCTTAAGTTAGTTTTTGGCTACGCTCATGTGTGTTGTTGTTTGTGTATTTGTGTCTTGTAATTTTTTTACATGCAGCCGCCGCAGCAGCAGCAAAGAAAGAAACCAAAAAGCAAAAGCAACAGTTTTTAATTGAGATCAAAGTAAAATTTCGCAAAATTTACGAAAAATTAATAATTATTAATTTGTTTTCGCACTTAAGCTGAGTCTTGTTTACATGTGCCTACTCCCTCTCTCTCTCTCTCTCTCTATCGCCTGCTTAGTCTTTTGCCATTGTCTCTCTTGTTCTTTGGCGGAGTTTTTAGGAATTTGTTGTTGTTGCTGCCAGATGCGTGGGCTAAGCAGAAGAACCTGTTATACTCTCCTCGCTCGCTCTTTCTCGCATACCTTTGCCATGCCCTTCTTTGTCGGTAAAGTTAGGCTTATCAGTACAAACAATTCGATTGCAACACATGTAAAAGGAAACGGGTTTGCAGGGTATTAAATTGTGGTTGCTTTTGTAATAACTTTGCTGCTGGCGCGTTAAACTGTAAATGTTCGAATGTGTAAATGTATTTAAAATTAATCAAAAACAATTTTTTTTGTTTTCTTTGAACAAAATTGGTAAAAAGTGTTTTTATAACGAAAGAAATTTTATTGCCTGCAAAAAACGGGTGGAACACGAAAACAATTTCAGTTTTTTCTGCAATTAATAAAAAACTGTAGAGTCTCTCTCTCTTTCTCTCTTCGGCATTAAAAATAATACAATTTGAATGTGTTAACAGTTAACACCAATAAAACAAACAAAACAAAGAGAAAAAGTGTTTGGTAGAATCAATAAACGGGCAATCGGTAAAAAAAAAAACAGTTATCCTCTTTGCCCACTCCACGGAGAGACATATAAGTAATCGAATTCGAGAGAGTAATACAGTTGAGCGCAATGCAACTGTTGCTGCCGCGGGGCCAGTTGCTGCGGGGACAACTGCTGCTCTTAGTCCTGGCCTGCGTCAGTTTAAGAGAAATCGCCGCCGACTACGAGAACACCTGGAATTTCTACTATGAACAGCCATGCTGCGCGGGCAACGATCAGTCGTCTCATCACGGCAAACATCGAAGAGGTAAAAATCTTTTTATTTTTTTCCAGATATTATGGTTACTTGATTTGGTTACTAAGTAACTAAAAAGAAGGAAAAATTCGAATTTAAGAAGATGCTGTTAATGACCTCTTTGGGTTGGGTAATATGCTGAAATATAATAAAAAAAATCCGGCTTTGCGTTGTGTAGCCTTTAAAAAATAATAACCTTAAGAGAATGTGAACTAAGAGGTTTGAGTGCTTTGTTTTACCTTGAAAAGTGTTCCCTAGTGACCTTATTTTCCTTTCAATACATAATCCATTCAAGTTACTACTAAACTATTGTGATTTATGTGAGATCTATAAGAACTCTATGTATTTATGAAAGAAAAGAAATAGAGACTCTATGTAAAAGTACTTTGATTCGTTTTAACAAAATTGTCCCAACATGGAACTACAGATTCAACTCCAAAATAAAGATGATTCTTATGCTGTAAACAATTGTTATGAAAATATTGATCAATGAGAAAATATTTTTACTTGTTAAGAAATGCTCTATAGTTGGTTCCTATTTTCTCATATATTATAAACTTATAATCACAAATGTTTAGTTATAAACTAAAAAAAATTAGTTCTATGTTCAACTATTTTAAATAATGGCACATTTAAGCGGCTTAAAAGTGTGCTTAGTTGGTATATAGACATAAAGTGGTGATCCATTGCCAGATGTCTAGCATTATTTGCTATCAGTAGTTGCCATTCTATCGAATGTATTGAATGTTTAATAATTTATTTATGAATTGGTTAAGTTTTCTCTACATTTTGTTGTTGTTTTTGTATTATTTTTGCTGCATATTATTTTTCAATTTACACAGAAAAACACACAAATTGTAATTTATTTGCCACAAATATTACTTTATATGTATGTATATGGGTTCGTTTTTTTTTTTTTTTGTCATTGGTCATGCGAGTTCTTCTTCTGTTATTTATCAATTTTAATTCAACACTCTTTTTTCTCTCGACTCCTCTGCCTGCTCCTCTCGAACTCCTTACTACCGCCTGCAGCTGTTGCGGTTGGGAGAAGTTTTTCATGGTTTTTAACTCTTCTTTTGTTGTTATTATATTATTATTTATATCAGTTTTTTTTTTTTTACCCTCCCTGGCATAATTTGCATATTAATGTCGCTGCATATTGGTCGCAATTGTTCGTGTGCTTCGTGTTATTCATATGCAATGCATATTACCAGATTTAAACAAATAAATGCCCAGAGAATAATAATAATAATCATTATATATAAATATAAATAAATGATGTGTGCAATTGCCTGATCTAAGGGATAAGTGGATGACAATAAATAAAAAGTAACAATCCAAAATAAAAAAAGGGAAAGAATTAACAAGAAAAAAAAAAATAGTCTCCATAGATTCAACAAATAAATCATTGTGCATTTTATGCGGGGAGCTTAAAAATTAGCCGTCTCCTAGCATCTCGAGAGACTTTTCTATCTCCAAATCTAAAAACTTAACGTATTCGCTTCAAAAAATAGTCTCCAAAAGCAAGTTAAAACAACTTCATAAGCAAAATGACTCAGTTTCCTCCCTAATCCACTCATAAATGTCAAAATATGCAAATATATTTGAATATTTTATGCTTCAAAATGCATAAATATTAATTTCCTAAAAGCTCTCCTACTCAAAGCTTTAGAAAAAGGTGACCCCTGCTACATTTATTACAAGCCTCTACACACTTTTTGATCTTTTGAAAGATAAAAAGTTATAAAAAACACTTCTTTGTTCTATAAATGTGCCTCAAAATATAACCAAATATTAAAATTTAAATTGGTTCAACAAACTTCTAAATAGTTTCGCAGTCAAAACTAAGTTGCCAATGAAGCTAACTTAACAAAGAGAAAAAAACCAAAACCTGATTGAAAACTGGTTAATAAAATTAAAAAAAAAAAAAAGAAACGAAAGAAATATTCATTAGAGACACCGCAGCCAAATTTTTATTGAGTCATTAAGCAACGTAAATGTATGCGGCATTTTGATAGATGAAAGATAATAATACGAAGAGCTAAGCCAAACAATAAATACATTTATCATTTTTACACACATTTTTTTCCTCTCAATGTTTAACTCGTTCCACGCCAAAAAGTGCTTCGATGCGAAGTTGAAAATATTTTGTTTAGCAATTTTTGTCGAGCATTTTCTTAAGCTCGTGTTGCATGTTAGTACATGACCAGCAAAACATTTTCTAATAGTTCACGTTCTCCAAGGATTGAAGGATAAAAGTTCACGTGCCGACAACAACAACAACAACAACAGCAAAGCAACATCCTAGAAGGCAAAGTATTTTGTAGTTTGGTCCGCTTTGGCTAAGCACTTGCCGGCGAAACGTGAGACGATTAAGAGTAAAACCTTGCAACCATCACCTCCCCTCGAACTTTCCTCTCCTCCATGCCCATGGCAAGCCAAATAGTTGTCCTGGCCAGAAGTCAATTGAGTGTTCAACCATATTTAATAGAAATTTAAACCATAAATTTTCCACGACAAAAAAAAAAAAAATGTCAACTATAAATTTTACGTTTGTTTATTTACCCAAAAGGCTAATAGAATTTGTGGAGGAACTCCAATGACCTTAGGATCTGTAAGGAACTCTAATAAATAAGAGCTTAAGAGTTCTTCCATTTGGTATTTCTATTAAGATCATTTCAAGTAGAACTTCTTTATTTTTAGTCAAAAGGTTCCTAAGCTTAAGTCCTCAAAATTTCCTTTATATCAGAACACAGTTTTTCAAGAGTATCTCATGTTCGTTGTGCTAAATTTAGTTTTTCAAAATCAAACGGCAAACATTTTTATTGTTTGTTGTTATTGATTTAAATGAAATTAATTGTATTTAGCTTGGTCGTTTCTAACAAACACATTCGAAAATAAATTTATAGCTAAAACCAAAAATGGAAGAGCCCTTGTTGCCTGCCCCTAACTATTTGCCTCTTGCCGTCTCTCTATATTCCATTTGTTGACTCAGCCGGTTTGACAGATGTTTTTCCAACGAAAAAGAAGAAGAAAAATCGCCTGTCTCCACTTAAATTCATCTCTTTTTCTTCTATTTTTAACCTGCTGGGCCCAAAGAGAGATCATTGACTGTGAGAATGACTTCATTAGGAGCGGCGGCGACGGCGGCATCGGCGTTGGCGTCGGCGTCGGCGTCGGCATTCCCTGGCAACTTAACTCTAAAAACTGAGTCACAGGTAGCAGCAGTAACCACAAAGAAAGCGAGGAAAAAAGAATAAAAGAAGACAGATGGAGAGAGAGAGAGAGAGAGAGAGAGACGGCGAAATACTGAGTGTAATCTCAGCTGGTCCACGCTGAGTGCAAATAAGTAAACGGGCATATAGAAACCCAGTGACATAATTTCATTCAAGTGCCCGCGAATCCCCCTCCCCCCGCACCCTAATGGCGGCAACTGCAAGCCCAAGCTTTGTTGCAAGATAACTTCTTTATTATCAAATACACTGAGAGAAAAGAATAATGACATTGCAAGTTAATAACGAATTGAATTGCTTGAGCAAAGGCCAAGCTTATACTTTAAAACGAACATTAAGTAAATAAAATTTTTTGGAAAATGCTTTAAATTGTAGCTTAGTAGAAATGCAAATATATTCTTTTTCTATATGTAGATCAGATGGTTGGTTTGTTTCGCCAAATCGTTTACCTTAATCATTCGTAACAAACATTGGCGCCTTTAAAAAGTCTCAATAAGTCGTTAATCTTTTTAATTAGTATCCAGTTAATTCTCAATGAGTCGCTAATAACTTTAATTAGTATACAAATTTAAAGATTTTCACAAGCAGTTGCAAAAATGCGTTGGAGTGATTGATTAAGTAATACTAGGACCTGAGTACTTTCCCTGACTGTCTAGGGGTATAAGGTTTTTATATTATATCTATTTTCCTTTCCATTATTTCAAGGCTAATGAAACCTTTTGGAAGCAAGTGTTAAATTCGAACTTTTTAATTTTGTCCTTTTTGTTAGTGTAAGAAAGTGCTTAACGTTTCTTGTACTTGTCTGTCCCTTCACTGCCCTTTTTCTCGTTGTCACTTGGCATTAATGGGGGACAGTTTGCAGTAACTGTGTGTGTGTGTGTATGTGTGTATGTGTGTGATTGTGTCGGTGTGTCAAAAGCCGTTAATGTTCGAGGCGGCAGCAGGCAGCAGGCATGGGCATGTGTTCCAGTTTTCTCTTTGATCCAACCTCTTTGCTGTACTCGCTCGTTGGTTCTCTTGTTTGTGTGGGATAGTAGAACGCTGGAGGTGGAGAGGAGGGAGCAGCTGCTGGATGAAGCGATGGATTAAAAGTGGTGCGAGCCCCACCCAAAGCATGTTAGGTGTCCACTGAAAAACTTTTTTTTTTTTTTGCCTCCTGGAACAAAATTGAATTTCAATCCTGACACCTGACATCGAATTAATAATGTTAGTTTTCCCCGCCGAACCTCTTCACCTTTACCCACCCACTCTCTCTGTGTGTGTGTGTGTGGGGGGGGCATCATTAAAAGTCTTTTCAAACTAAACTTTTGAGAGGCAAAAAAATCACGTTCCTCTAAAGCTGACAAACAAAAAGAGGAGAGAAGAAAAAAAATTGATAAAATAAGAAAACTATATTATAAGCGGATGTTTCCACTGATTAGGCAAGTTTTCTAAAAGGGAAACGAACGAAATAGAGAGAAACTTATCGCAAAGAACCATTTGAACGCAGATTGAATTTCAATTACAATTGCAATTACATCAAACTAATTTGTTTTAGTTATTTGGATTTCATTTAATTATTCAATAGACTCGAAATGTGCCAAATGCAATTTCCTCCATTTACCTCCCATCCCTATCTCTTCTATCTATCTCTTATAAAATAAACAAGAAATTGCATTTATTAACTAATTTGCATTGCATTTTGTCTATAAATTGTTAGAACGATAATTAATTTTAATGAAATTTTCATTTACAACTAATTGACTTAAGAGAGCAAGGGAATCTATTACATCTCTTTCTCTCTCCCTCTCTCTCCCTTTCGATATTTGCCTTGGAAAATATTATTAAGTATTTATGTATCTATGTATATATAGTTGCCATCTCATTCTATTGCACTTAAGTGCTTATTTTGTAGCATCATTTGGCATGCTAAATTAAGCACACTCTAACTCTCTTTATGCCCATCACCTTGTCATCCCCCTCAGACCCCCCCACACACTGCCGTTAAGGTAGCTGCGAGCGTTAGAGAGAGCGAGCGGAAAATAGACTAAAAGAGATGCGAAATGGTTTACCGTTTACGGCTGCACCAAATGGACATAAGCATCAGGCCACAAAAACGTGCACACACATGTTCGCTCAACTCTGCCTCTGTGTGCGTGTGTGTGTGTGTCGGTTCCTCATCAAAATGAAGTTGCTCCCCTCACACAAACACGCTTTCGAATACAACCAAAAAATGAAACAGTTACCGCATTTGTTGCGTTTTTGTTGCCTGCTTTTCGGGCTCAGACAACCATATAAATGGTTGAGGGCCCAGTAGCGGACTTACAAAAAAAAGAATGAAATTCAAACTATTTACTGTTAACGCATTTAAAGTAACAAAATAGTTTCACAACTTGATTAATCTCTATAGCGCTAGAGCAAAAGTCTTTCGTTTGGTTGAGCCTTGCCACAGTGTGCAGTGGCTGAATATAAAACTGCAGATTCTCTCACGCACCAGACAGCAATAGTTAGCGAGAGAGTAACTTTTATAGAGAGAGCGCGAGCAACTGTTTACCGCTCAGTGCAATTGTTTTGGCAGCGTTCACTTGTTGAGCTGCGATCGGTGGGGGAGTGAGAGAACGCAGGAGAGAGTAATTCGTCGCTAGCTGCGCTGAGCGTATACATATAAGCAGCTGCGTCGACTTCGTTGCGTTTATTTGCTGATTATCATCTGCTGCGATTAGAAGGTCCCCAGGTCTGCAATAGAAAGAAATGGATTAAAAAAAAGTAAGTTTTTAATAACTGCCCTAGTTAAATGCTGGCTGAACTGAAATGTGAACATAAACAATTGCCTCCTTATGGGGTATGAAGAATTATCTCGCCTTGGGTCAAATATTTTACCGCACTTTGCTTAAACCGCTCCTGCCTCTAGCCGTGTCTCGTTTTGCTTTTGGCTTCCTCATTCTGTTTACCCCCTTTGGTTTTATGCTTTTTATGAGCCACCGCCACAACTGTTTTTTTTTTTTTGCATTTGGTGCAACAAAATGAACTTGCAGCAGCCATAAAATGAACCTAAATAGACGACGGACCCGGGAAGTTTGCAAAAATGTTGAAATCAACTGAACAACTTTAAAGCGTAATTTCTGATTCTCTGCTGCGGAATGAAGTCTTTAATTATTTGTAAACAGACACACACACACAGTTATATGTACATACATACATATATACATACATACATTTGTATGTATGTATATACAATAGAGGAAAACCACGTCGGCTGTCAGACGTCTAGACAGTTTTCGAGTGCTTTTAAATGCTGACATTGTCCTACACACATGGAAAAGAAGATGATGAAGAAGAAGAAGAAGAAGGGCAACGCATCCTGCAGCTGAAAAGAAGGAGCTCATATCGTAGCTCATAATTAGCAAAAACAGAAAATAAGGGGAAATTTTTGCATACAATCACAACGACTCGACTCGGCTCGACTCTAAGGGAATGTGTGTTGCTTGTGTGTTCCCACGCTAGCTCTAGGAAAGGAACCTTTATCAAGGAGTCCACAAAAGCTGCTGTTGCTGTTGCTGTTTGTGGCATCTATGGGTTAGCTAGAGGTAGAGGCAAGATTCATGACATTTCAAAGGCTCAAACTGAAAACTGAAAACAAGGTAAAGCAACACCCAGAGTCCTTTTACCTGTAACTGACATTTGTTACTCTCTCTGCCTTTAGGCGTAAGACAACGACGACGACGACGACGACATTTACCTTAGCATATGTCTTCCACTTTCCCCCACCTATCTCCTGCATCTTCCTTCCATCCCATCCTAAACATTGTTGATTCGATAATAACGCTTTTGAAAATGACATTTTTTTCTCCCTTGGGAGGAGAAATTGATTTGACTTGGTCTTGGTCTTTTGGTCCTGGTGGATTCTGTCATCGTAAAAACTCACGCATATTTATGAAGAGCATAAAAATTATTGACATATATGAGAATGAGAGTGAAGGGGAGTCGTCATAAATGCTTATTCCCCTTTATACTGTATAAGCACTGCGCGGCGGCGACCTAATAAAAATCAAAAATAAAATGAAACGAAAAGAAAATAACCCCAAAATGTATAAAAAAAAAGAATGAAAATCTAAAGAAAATTGCAAACGAGAACGAAGCAAGCGAGCGACATAAAAAGTCAAAGGTCGTAAATGCAATTTGCTTTTGATTGGACTTGGATTAAAAGCAAATAAAGTTGCCTGCCTAACTCAGTCTCGAATGATGGCGCAAAATATGTTCAAAACCATCGAAAGATTTTCAGTTTACCTGCCATGCTCGAAACGAGAATAAAAAAAATCACAAAGTTACCCTCAAAAGAGTTGATAAGTCACATTTTCATATGATTTTTTATGACTTTCATAAGTGCATTTCGATTTTTATGAATATTTTTAAGCTAATTCACAAGCGAAATGTTTGAAAATTAGTTTCTTTTATGGGATCTATTGAAATATTATACAAACAGTTGGCAAAATATTAAAAATAATACCAAATGATACTTGAAGACAGAACTGTTTCGAGTCAAATTCTTCAAACATTTATTTTGGGCAACAAAGTCTTTGAAATCTAAAGTAATTACATTTTTTTTTTGGTTAATTTAAATCTTATCTACATACGAGAAATTTTTATTTACTTTTAATTTACAACTGGATTTAACGTAATTAATTATTTACAAATTATTACTTAAAAACATTGAAATTTCAAGTAATTTTATATAAATTTTAAGCCTTATATATGAATATCTTTTTTTTGCCAATGAAAATAATTAATTTAATAAGTAATTTCAATAAGTCATTTAATTCTGAAAGCTTTTAAGAATTTTTTCTGTCAGTCTTAACTACAAAAGGGCTAGAATTTGTCAATTACTTGAGTAATTGTTCATCTCCACTCACTTAAAAGCATTAAAATTTTGGTAAAAAAAAAAAATAGAGAATTTAGAAAAGATTATAAAAATATTTGTTGCAATGTAAATTAAAGATCTTTTGGGTAAATACTTAATTCTAAAAGTAGAGTTATTGTAGTAGTTAAGTATGTAATTGTTGTGCGAACTGCTTAAGCTCTTTAAGCAGTTGTATTGATAGCAAACGAATTGATTTCTCAATTCCCTTAAATTGCTTGGATTATTGTTGCCTCACTCCAATTTGTAACGGAAGCAAAATATTCATAAATTTATGATAATATTTTTATGGCCCATTTTCCTGGCCCCCGCTCCCGCCCCAGCCCCTAGGGAGGAAGCAAAAGCAGGCCTGCCCCAAAGCAAATATGTTTCTTCGTGTATTTTTATTAGGACCAACTATGAGCTCTCTCTCTCTCTCAATTGCAAAAATAAGTTAACAAGCGATTGTCAGAGACATAAATATATCCTTTAATACCAATATGTAGATATACATACTATCCATTCCCTCATACAATAAACATTTATAGTTTTGGGCATAAAAATTGACTTAAGTTCCGAATGGCGTCTTCATACAATTACCAGACGAAAAATCCATAAATCTAGTTTGAATTTTTACACTATTTTCCGCTTTGACTTTAAACTTAAAGTGAACAAAAAAAAAACCATAAAAAGAAAAACTTTAGACAAAAAAAAAAAAAAAAGGAGAGAGGGGAGAGGAAGGTGGAGAAGAAGTTGGAAATAGCAGCAACACAATAAAAATATGTACAATAACATTTCAAGCGTACACAAGCCGACTTCCGGTTTGGCAAGGACATTTGCCACCCTTCTCCATCCACCCACAGCCAGTCCGAATATTGTGAGCAAAAATGTATGCAGAGGCACACACACACACTAGCTCATATGCATATGTAGTACTCTATAGGTTGTAGTTGTTGTTTCCCGTTGGCAAACAAAAGACGCAGTTTGATTTCTTTTTTTTTTTTGTCTTCCTCTCAATGTTGTATACACTCTATTTTTAAAGGGGTATATTGATTTTGTAATGAATTTGAGAGCGATATTGTGAACTTGACTTTGTTTTGATTCAGATTACAGATTCTGCGTTGGTTTACTTTAATCAGCTAAAGTGATACGACTATTAATAATCCCAATTAACCGAGTTAATTTTATTTGAACATTCGACATTTACCTTAGCATATGTCTTCCACTTTCCCCCACCTATCTCCTGCATCTTCCTTCCATCCCATCCTAAACATTGTTGATTCGATAATAACGCTTTTGAAAATGACATTTTTTTCTCCCTTGGGAGGAGAAATTGATTTGACTTGGTCTTGGTCTTTTGGTCCTGGTGGATTCTGTCATCGTAAAAACTCACGCATATTTATGAAGAGCATAAAAATTATTGACATATATGAGAATGAGAGTGAAGGGGAGTCGTCATAAATGCTTATTCCCCTTTATACTGTATAAGCACTGCGCGGCGGCGACCTAATAAAAATCAAAAATAAAATGAAACGAAAAGAAAATAACCCCAAAATGTATAAAAAAAAAGAATGAAAATCTAAAGAAAATTGCAAACGAGAACGAAGCAAGCGAGCGACATAAAAAGTCAAAGGTCGTAAATGCAATTTGCTTTTGATTGGACTTGGATTAAAAGCAAATAAAGTTGCCTGCCTAACTCAGTCTCGAATGATGGCGCAAAATATGTTCAAAACCATCGAAAGATTTTCAGTTTACCTGCCATGCTCGAAACGAGAATAAAAAAAATCACAAAGTTACCCTCAAAAGAGTTGATAAGTCACATTTTCATATGATTTTTTATGACTTTCATAAGTGCATTTCGATTTTTATGAATATTTTTAAGCTAATTCACAAGCGAAATGTTTGAAAATTAGTTTCTTTTATGGGATCTATTGAAATATTATACAAACAGTTGGCAAAATATTAAAAATAATACCAAATGATACTTGAAGACAGAACTGTTTCGAGTCAAATTCTTCAAACATTTATTTTGGGCAACAAAGTCTTTGAAATCTAAAGTAATTACATTTTTTTTTTGGTTAATTTAAATCTTATCTACATACGAGAAATTTTTATTTACTTTTAATTTACAACTGGATTTAACGTAATTAATTATTTACAAATTATTACTTAAAAACATTGAAATTTCAAGTAATTTTATATAAATTTTAAGCCTTATATATGAATATCTTTTTTTTGCCAATGAAAATAATTAATTTAATAAGTAATTTCAATAAGTCATTTAATTCTGAAAGCTTTTAAGAATTTTTTCTGTCAGTCTTAACTACAAAAGGGCTAGAATTTGTCAATTACTTGAGTAATTGTTCATCTCCACTCACTTAAAAGCATTAAAATTTTGGTAAAAAAAAAAAATAGAGAATTTAGAAAAGATTATAAAAATATTTGTTGCAATGTAAATTAAAGATCTTTTGGGTAAATACTTAATTCTAAAAGTAGAGTTATTGTAGTAGTTAAGTATGTAATTGTTGTGCGAACTGCTTAAGCTCTTTAAGCAGTTGTATTGATAGCAAACGAATTGATTTCTCAATTCCCTTAAATTGCTTGGATTATTGTTGCCTCACTCCAATTTGTAACGGAAGCAAAATATTCATAAATTTATGATAATATTTTTATGGCCCATTTTCCTGGCCCCCGCTCCCGCCCCAGCCCCTAGGGAGGAAGCAAAAGCAGGCCTGCCCCAAAGCAAATATGTTTCTTCGTGTATTTTTATTAGGACCAACTATGAGCTCTCTCTCTCTCTCAATTGCAAAAATAAGTTAACAAGCGATTGTCAGAGACATAAATATATCCTTTAATACCAATATGTAGATATACATACTATCCATTCCCTCATACAATAAACATTTATAGTTTTGGGCATAAAAATTGACTTAAGTTCCGAATGGCGTCTTCATACAATTACCAGACGAAAAATCCATAAATCTAGTTTGAATTTTTACACTATTTTCCGCTTTGACTTTAAACTTAAAGTGAACAAAAAAAAAACCATAAAAAGAAAAACTTTAGACAAAAAAAAAAAAAAAGGAGAGAGGGGAGAGGAAGGTGGAGAAGAAGTTGGAAATAGCAGCAACACAATAAAAATATGTACAATAACATTTCAAGCGTACACAAGCCGACTTCCGGTTTGGCAAGGACATTTGCCACCCTTCTCCATCCACCCACAGCCAGTCCGAATATTGTGAGCAAAAATGTATGCAGAGGCACACACACACACTAGCTCATATGCATATGTAGTACTCTATAGGTTGTAGTTGTTGTTTCCCGTTGGCAAACAAAAGACGCAGTTTGATTTCTTTTTTTTTTTTGTCTTCCTCTCAATGTTGTATACACTCTATTTTTAAAGGGGTATATTGATTTTGTAATGAATTTGAGAGCGATATTGTGAACTTGACTTTGTTTTGATTCAGATTACAGATTCTGCGTTGGTTTACTTTAATCAGCTAAAGTGATACGACTATTAATAATCCCAATTAACCGAGTTAATTTTATTTGAAACTTATTATATTCTATGAAAAATGTTAAATTTAGTTAAAAATAATGCTTCGGATAAAAAGACATAGCCAAAATGCTCTCTTTCTAACAAATGGCCACAAAATGCAGATTTTTCAATACTTTCCCCAGTTTTAAAAGCAACTTTTGTTTAAATATTGTCTGGAAAGTTCACAATATTAAAAAATTCCATGGAAAAATTAACTTTAAATCGATAATTAGCAAAAAAATCTCCGACCCGAGAAAGAGTATAAACAATTCGTTGAGACTTAATTTCGTGGGACCCTTTTATACTTTTTGTTTGTTTGTTTGTTTGGCGCAGCAGCTACTTTTGGACTTGCTGAAGTCCAGTCACAATTTTCCCCCTGAATTTATATGTATGTGTGTGTGTGTGTGTGTTAGCTTGTTTGGGTGTGTGTTTGTGCCTTTACTTGAAATCGGAAATCAAAAATAGCTACATTTTGTGAGCCTGAAAATTGCGAAGGAGGAGAGTTGCGGACAAAGAGGGGAGTGGTGTAGGGAAATGGCGCCAGTAAGTATTTACATTTTCTCTCCCATCCTTTTCATTGTGTTGTTGTTGTTGTTGCTGTGTGTGTGTGTGTGATGATAGGTCGGTTGTTTGGTTTGCCTTTTGTTCAGCTTTTTGGGGTTTTCCTTTTGTTTAACATTGATCTGTGTGCTGCATTTTGCATTTTTGGGATTTGTTGAAAGGTTTCTTTGTGTCCGGGGGCTTAGCAAAGATGAGAGAACAAGAATTGGCAAAAACTGAAGTTAAATTGTTATTCAATTGAGTTGGAAAATACCTCAGTATCAATACTGACTAAGTACTTAAGGTTAAATGGAATTATTCAGTTGATACATTTTAAGAAACCAAACAAAATCGAAAATTTTAGAGCCAGCTTTAGTTGGCTCAAGGCTCTTGGTCTTAATAGATAAAGTAATTAATTAAATATTTTAGGTATTTATAAGTAGTTAAACATTTGTGGAATTTAACAGAGTCATAACTTGAGAAATTTCATGCATTTCCCAAGTAATTCAACAATTTTCCCCCACTCCTCTAATTGGTTTTAAAGTCTTGACGCCCCTCCCCCCCTATATCACGCCTCTTTTGCCTCAATCAATCATTAATTAATAATGTTATGTTAATTTTCCTATTGACGTCTCTCTGTCTGCACTCTCCGTTTAGCAGTTTAGTTATCCGTTTTGTGGTTTTGTTTGGTTTGAGTGGCTAAGAAATTGCTGAGCCCATGCATTTCTTTAATTAAACTAATTTATATTTACTTAGAGTGAAAGAGGACCGCAGACCACACACACAGACACACACACACACACATACGCACACATATACACACTCACACTCACTCACTCACATTTAGCGGAGGCTCATTCGCTTAGACATTATCAATTAATAGGCCTGTCACTCATTTTTGCCTGCTTTCAATATCATTCGCTTCCTTTTGTTTGGCCAGCAATTAATTCTGACAATTCTCAGAGACTGGGGGCAAAATGCCTTCGACAGCACAAGTGTCAAATGTCATCAGAGTGAGTAAAAGAGAGAGAGAGAGAGAGAGCAAGCCAAGAGGGCGACAAACTAACTAAACTAGCTTAATAACTTTAATGCGAACTGCTACTTTGCTTTGTTTGGCAAGTTATATTTGCCATTGACATTGACTAAGTAATTACTTTAATCTGTGTTCCAATTTAAGTATAATTAATTAGGTTATGAGTTTATTTTTTACAAGTGTTTGCTTTGTTTATTGCTTTTATTTCTTGTTTATGCAATTTCACAAAAGAAAATTTACATTTTTAGTCGTTAGAAAGCTAAATCCAGCTATTTTTGGCTAAAGTGGTGTTGGAAAATTCATAAAAAAGTGTTGCAAACCAAAGAATTATTACGGTTAAAGCGAAATAATAAAATTCACAGAAAATGTTGAAACGTAACTGAAATGTATCAATTTTATTTTAAATCTAAGCAAAAGCGGCAATTAATTTAAGCATTTTTTAACGTTCACCAACACTTTTCCGCGTCAAGGTAAATGGTCCTGAAAAAGAGAGAACAAAAACTCATTAAGCATAGCACTCTCAGTTTAATTCTTGCAAAAAAGGACATTCATTTCATTGTTTAGCTAATTTTAAAATAAATAGCTTCCTTTTGCAAACATTTGATCAAATTGAATATACTCTCTGACAGATGGAGAGGGTAACAAAAAAAGGCGTCACTAGTAAAAATGGTAAAGAAATTGTCATATAAAGTTACACACAGACCACTCAGAGATGCATCTCCAGTTCCAGTGTCACTGCCCCACCGCCCCCATTCTTTCTCTTCCTGTCTAGCCAAAAGTAAAAAGTAAATAAACAACATTTAAAGGCAAATGTCCAAGCGGCATTCGGCAAAGCAGCGGACATGACCCGATAGATAGGATAGTGCACAGAGTTTGTGCAAGAAATGTCAAAATGTCATTTGATTGAAACGGGATATCTCTACACTGTTTGAGGTCCTTGCTGGCGACCCTTGCTAACTCACCCTCTCCCACTCTCTCGCCTTGGAAAACCTTGTTGACAGCTAACTTAAACATTTGACCAGAGCCAAAAGGACAAAATTTACTTATAACAAACATTATTTTTTTGTCTCCCTTCTCTTTTTAGATCATGTACGTGAATTCACTTGCGGCAAATTATATTATCGTACATTTCACATGAATGAGGAGAGAGATTCTCTCTATGTTGGCGCCATGTAAGTAGAATATTCACATCAAAAATCTCTTCTTTCTAATGGCTAATCCTCTTCCAAATCTCTCTCTCTCTCTCTTTCTTTGCAGGGATCGTGTATTCCGTTTGAATTTGCAAAACATTTCCTCGTCCTATTGTGATGTAAGTATCAATAAATTAAGTGATGGAGGCAGCAACTGCATCTCCTTTTTTTTTGTTTTGTTTTGTAACCATTTCAATTCCCTGGAAAACCACAAATCCGTTATGCTTTTAGCCAGAAACAGAGAAAAACAAAGAGAACAAAATTTAGCTACAACTTTTGCGTTGAGGTCGGCCAGCGAGTCGCCCCATTGCGGCATATTGTTAAAAATTCATTAGACAACAGCTGAGAGGAACTAGTGGACCAACCAACCCACCTATTCATTCATCCATCCATCCGCCACAGTTCCACATTTGCTCTCTATGCATGTTCCTCTAGGTGGGTGGTTCTAGTGGGTGGCTTTTGTTTTGTATAGTTTCTAAATGGCCTCTGTTGGTGGTCTTAACTAAAAGATAACCATTAACTATGATTTTGCGGTCAGTTTTGTTAGCCACAAAGATTGCTAGAATATTGTCAGTTGTTTGCCAGAGAGTTTCCATAGATGTAACTCTCATTTAGTCGAATGAATTTCATAGAAAAAGTTTAACTTATTAGCAATCTTGTAGAAAGAATTTTAATTTGATTAAAGAAAGATAAGATCTCACAATGTCCCTTTTCTTTTAAAGTTAATTAGATTTTTGTTTAAGACAGCAACTTTTTAGTCCCATTTAAAACATTTCTATCCACCCTCGCTAGCCCCAATGGCCTGACTAAGCGGCTCTTAAGCTGCTGCTAATATTTTGTTGTTGTTACATGTTTTTGTTTTGGTTTCCCTTTTTTGTGTGTGATTGTGTGTGTGTGTGTGTGTGTGTGTCATCCAAACTAACAACATGGAAAAAGCCAAGCAGCCTTTTAGGCGCTCAGCAGTGGCACTTTACAGAACAATTTTTTGTTTTTGCGGCCACAAATCTTTGATTCCCCAAGCGGTGACAAACGAATAGACTAAAAGCCAGCCATCCAAAGAGGCAGAAAAAATAGTTGTTTTAAGCCGCAAAAAAAAAAAAAAAAAAATACATATTTAATATGCACTCCCCTGAGGGAGAGAAGGGTGGCGAAAGGAAGCCCTTTTTTTTTTTGTGAGACAAAGCCAACGAGCATTCGAGTTATCACCTTGTTGTGGCTTTTGCCTCACAAGCAATTCGATTATAAATATCGTATATGTACCTACCTACCTACCTACCTACCAAAACAACCTACTAAACATAAACTTGTTCGAGGCTGTTTATGAATTTATGAGACTTGCACAAAAGTTTTTTGTTTTATGACTGTAACAGTGGAAGCAGAAGAGATGAAGCCAGTGGCGGATCGATCTAAGGGGGAGGGGGATGAAATTAAGAGAAAAATTAAGGGCCTTACAAAAGTTCTCGTTGAAGAAGTGTTGAAATCTTTCCATATTAAGGCCCTCCCCCCCCACCCGAGTAGAGACGCCGCCACTGTGTTTAGGGCGTAGTAGCTGGGGGGGAACATATCACCTGGCCAATGGCTGTTGCTTCGTCTCCTGGTCACAGACCAAACATAAAACTCTAAGAGGTCATGTGTTTCTCGTTTTTCGCAGCCGCAAAAACGTTGCCCATTTTATGTCAATATATTTTATGAGTGTGCGAGAGTGTGCGAGTGGGTGTGCAGGTGTTCAGGGTAGAGGAGCCTGGGGCATCATTTGGTGTGTGAGTGTGCCTATTGCCAAGGTGTGTGTGTGTGTGTGTGTGTGCCGGGCGGTTGGCCTCGGATGGCGTCTCCTTCTGCTTTATGCGCCAAATGCAAATTTGACTAAATAATACATGATTTTGGTTTTATATGCCAAAGGCAGAGGAAAAACCTCACCAAAGGGGGAGAAGTCGAAGAGGGTTGGCCTGCCCCTTGGTGCGTGTGTGTGTGTGTGTGCGCGAAAGTGTGTGTGTTAGCTCGTAACATTACGTGATTTATAAATCAATTTGCTTGAAAGCCTGTGCCTTGCCTCGTCTTGGGCTCTGCTTTTCTGGTTTTGGGTTCCTTCGCTACTTCCTCTTCTTCTTCGTTCTTCTTCTTCTCTATGGTGTGTGTAGTTTATGCCACACTAGAAAGAAGCAGAGTCAGCCATCCATCCCACAAATGTATTAACATTAAAATATATATGCGGCAAGCATAAGATGATGTTCGCGCTTCTTGCAACCAACCAAAGATTCTTCTCTCTACCCTCTCCTCTCCCCTCACGCCTTTCCCATATGATGACATTCAATTGCAATTTGCAATTTTGTATAGTAAATTGAATTGGCCGCGGCAACGACCCAGCACGTATGTGCGAGATTTATAAAATGATTTTACTTTTGCTTTAACCTCCTCTTACGGAATATATACATATACATACATGCATCTCCCTCTCCCTCTCCATCTCACTCTCTTTATTTTATATACATTTTATTTATATATGTATTTCTTTTCTTTATGCTTACAGCGCGATGTCATCAATTTGGAGCCAACACGCGATGATGTGGTCAGCTGTGTATCCAAGGGAAAGAGTCAGGTAAGAATTAAACAGATTGATACATAATATCGGATATATGGCATATACACCTATATATACATATATAATCTGCATTAATGTGTGCTGCATACCAGATTTTAACTTTCATTTAAAACCAAAAAACAATCTGTGTTTTGAATGTGAATAATGTGAAAGTAATGGAACTTCTTTACTTAATTTTAAAAATAATTATTGGATGAGTTTCTCAGACCTCGATTCAGTTCAAAGTTGAACCTTGTCATTTGTTGGCTTCTTCAGTTTTTTCTAAATTTTCATAAATTCTACTACCAATGAACCCCCTTAGCCTCGAGTTAGCATTTGCCAAAATGGAGTAAATATTATACAAATTGAAAGATATTTTGTCTCCTAAATAATAGTTCTGAAAAGAAGAACTTTAGACATGAGGTCAGACCCTTTTGCCCTTAAAAGGGACTACAATATTACTCTTGTCTATTGATTATTTCTCGCAATTTGATTTGATCCTACCAATTGTAGATTCATTTTTAAAGTCCCAATTAACAAAATCTCTTAAAATCTTTGATCTTTGACAATCATTAGCCACATTAAGGGAGAAGAAGCATCTATTTCTCTTACTTCTGCCTATAATCTTTATGAACCAAAATTGTCAAATTACTTTTTAAATAGCATCAATTGCTCAGTCACTTAAAAACAATTTGCAAAGTAATTTAGTTAATGGCAAGAAATATCTCTATTTCTAGTAACTACAACTTTCTGGTTGATCTAATAGACCAATATATTTGGCCCTTAAATTACAAAAAATTAACTCATATCTCGTTTGATTAATTTGGCGAATAAAACAAGATTTGTGCAAATTGCGCAGAATTACCTTGTCACATGGTTTCCCGAGATGTGGCTCCTGTTCCATTTGGAGCTGCTTGTAGTACTTAGATTTTCCCCTAGTTTTTTGAGTCGCCGCTTCCTCTCATATGCTTGGTAATGTCATGACAAATCCTTTTGGCTCCTCTCTCACTCTCGCCCGCTTGCTCTCTCTCTCTCTCTCTCTTACTACGGACTTATTCTTATTCTGAGCTTTTGCTAGCTTCTTTTCATTTTGGAAAAAATCTTTTTCAATTTATTTTGTGGCTTTTTCAATTTGTCGTGTCACTTCCGCGAACTACACGCACCAACTACAAGTGCTACAGATGTATCTTCTTTCCCATCGATGCACACACACACACACAGGAGAGGGTTGAGAAAGAGGGGGGTGGGGAGGAGTGAAGTGGAGTAAACTGTAGGAGTATGTATTGAAAAGTCTTCATAATGCTGCCTGCTGTTGGATCGATGTAATTTTACAGGCAATGCTCTTGCATTTGCCATTGTTGCAGGGACACACACCCACCCACACACACACACACCCACACACACACACACACATACATACACATTGCATTACATTGTTGCCAATTGATTTAGCTTGCTGACTGCAATTCTGATTTATTTTCAATTGCAGCAGCAGCATCTGGTGTATATTTTGGCCTCGACACAAATACCAAAATGTGTCGTCCTTTCTTGCTCTACTCTCCTGACACACACACACACACACACACACACACACACACCCTACACACACACACCATTTATTTTCATCTTAAGCATTCATTATGATTATTTTCCTGCTTTCTTCCTTTTCAGGTCTTTGATTGCAAGAACCATGTGCGTGTCATTCAATCGATGGAGCAAGGCGATAGGCTTTATGTTTGCGGTACAAATGCACATAATCCCAAGGATTATGTTATCTATGTAAGTATACGAGCATACAAGATGAAAGAGAACAAGTTACAAGGACAAAAATATAGTGACATCAAGCAGTGGCGGCTTAACGGGAGGAAATTTAGTGAAATTTTAACCCAAAAGTATGCAATAATAATTTCAAAATACTTATTTCTGTTTCAAAACTTCAATTGTCTACAATTTTAGCAAACTTTTTCTTAATTTTTTTCACTTCTATTTCATATATTTTTTATTGCCTACTTTAAGGGGGCATAGGGCTAGATACGCCTCTGTTACAGTGTGTTGCTTGCTTGCTCTTCTTTGTAGCTGATTGCAATCAGCATTTGCAGTTGACACAACCAAAACACACACGCATCCCCCCCTCCTTCACTTTTCCCCTGCCCCCTTGTGAGTGTGAAAATAGTCATTAAAATGCTGAAACAGGTGCAAACAACAGCAACTTTTTCTCATCATACAAAATAGTAACAAACAATCGTTGTAAAAATTCTATAGATGCCC
Organism: Drosophila nebulosa; assembly: GCA_024703675.1. Lineage (NCBI taxonomy): Eukaryota > Metazoa > Arthropoda > Insecta > Diptera > Drosophilidae > Drosophila > Drosophila nebulosa. The sequence continues at coordinate 3,755,765 of CM045725.1, read as the reverse complement.
CACACACACACACACACACACAACACATAAAATATATAAAATGCACTAGAGAAACGAAAGAGGAGAGAGAGGTTAATGTAAGACATTTTAGTGCTGATTTTTATTTACACTTGCAAAATGGGTTTATAATAATAGTAAAAGAAAGCAACTAACTGCTACTAGAACAAGTCTATATATTAACAATAAAGCACAATGAGTGAGCTGACTTTAGTGTCGCAACTTTGTTTCAGTCCTTGGTTAGGGACTTTAACTGTGCTCAAGGCATCCCAAGCAGATATAATATGTTCAGAATGAATCATAAGATTTATTTGATAGCTTTTTACTTGCTTCTGATTCCAAAAAGGCAAACAAGTTGGAGCTGTTCGGGCAATCTACAAATAATGTCTTCTAACTAAGAGAAATCTAGTTAATTCTTGACCCGAATATTAGCAGCTTCTTTTGGGCCTTTTCCGCTAGCTTAACAAGAGATAATAGAAAGAAATTGGATGATAGTTTTGTTTATGAAGGACCTAAAAATGAAGACATATAGAAATCGTTATGTGAAGTTAAAGACTAGTATAAGCAGTAACCTATCTACATGAGTAAAAAAAATTAGATTACTAAGATGCCCCCTCTATCTCTCTCCCTCTCTCTCATTCTTTGTGTTTAACTTGCTCTGCTTCTCTTTTCCCTTTTCAGTCCAACTTGACTCACTTGCCGCGTTCGGAGTATGTGATTGGAGTTGGTTTGGGCATTGCCAAATGTCCCTACGATCCTTTGGATAACTCTACAGCGATCTATGTGGAAAATGGTAATCCAGGAGGTTTGCCAGGCTTGGTAAGTGCCCAACAAGTGTGCGAAAGTAACCAAATATGCTCACCTGACCCCCCCTCTCTCTCTTTCTCTTAGTATTCGGGAACCAATGCTGAATTTACAAAAGCGGATACAGTAATCTTTCGGACCGATTTATACAATACTTCGGCAAAACGTTTGGAATATAAATTTAAAAGAACTTTGAAATATGATTCCAAATGGTTGGACAGTAAGTATAAAGGGATAACTGGACTCTACTCAATTTGCTAATCCTTCTTTATCCTTTCTTCTCTCTCTCTCTCTCTTTGCAGAACCAAATTTCGTTGGCTCTTTTGATATCGGGGAATATGTTTATTTCTTTTTCCGTGAAACTGCTGTCGAGTATATAAATTGTGGCAAGGCTGTCTATTCTCGGATTGCACGCGTCTGCAAGAAGGATGTGGGTGGCAAAAATCTTTTGGCCCACAATTGGGCCACCTATTTGAAGGCTCGTTTGAATTGCAGCATCTCCGGAGAATTCCCATTCTATTTCAATGAGATACAATCGGTTTATCAGCTGCCCACGGACAAGACTCGTTTCTATGCCACATTTACAACAAGTACAAATGGTTTGATTGGATCAGCCGTATGCAGTTTTCACATTAACGAGATACAAGCGGCCTTCAATGGTGAGTCAAAGGGGCAAATGGGGAGGGGGATGACAGGACAGCAGGACAGAGAAACGGATAAACAGCCAGAGATTGGAAAATGCAACTGTCAACGGGCAATGTGTGGGGGGGCGGTTAACTGGGAACCAGCTGACGTGCAATTTTCTCTCTCAACTTAAGTCCCTCAAGTGCTACAAAATAAAAAAAAAAAAAAAGGATACAAAAAACGAATGCAAATGGCGAATGCAAGTTATTGGCAAAAATTTTATTTGCAAGCGGACGACATTTGTTTTATCTCTCTGCTGTCTCTCTGTGTATTTGAATCTGATAATTCCATTTCCCCTTTTGGTCATGGGCGTAGACAGAGCGTGTTTCATCCCAAGGAGTGTTTACATGGAGTAAAAAATAATAAGTAAAAGGTTGTAATACATCTTTTTTGAGCTGTTTTCGAAGATATTGTTAGCCAAAAAGATTTAAGGTAAAAATTGCAGCTAAAATTTATGTAGAGCGACAAAAGTTGGAGTCAAAAAGGTTAGCAATACAAGATTTTTTTTTGATCTAGCATCAACCTTTAGACCTTTTTGTCCTTCAGTAACTTTAATGGTAGAAGTTTGCTCTGAGTTTCCTTCACTAAAATTGAGTGCTGCATAACGTCTAATAGAAAAACCATGCTACATTCGAAAGCCAGTGTGGGTAAATGTTATATAATGCAAACTATTGGTACAGTCCAACATTTCAATTCTTAACTTTCTAAAATTCAAAGTAATATTCGATTTTGAATAAAATTGAGAAGCTTTAGGAAATTTGTATAATATGTTCTTTAAGCGAGCTCTTACGGTAGTCACTGTAATCTATAATAGTTCTTAAAGGTCCTTTACAACACTCTCAAAATAATCCTGGCAAGTTTTAAACAATTTACTTCAGTGAAATGCGTGGAAAGTCTGGGAAAAGAATGAAATTTAGCTATAACTTCAATTTGAACAATGATTTCTAGCCCCTTCTCGTACGCCCATGCACACCACGTTTTTCGCAATGGACAGTTAACCGGTTTTTGCTATAAATCCTCTATAGGTGGAGCTATGGCTTTGCTTTGGCTCTCACGTTGAGTGTTTTGTAATTTTCAAAAAGAGAGAGCGAGCTCAGTTCTTCACTTCCTCGTCGATACATGGGAGAGTAGGTATACTATATATGTATATACATATATATAAATCGTATTAGAAAATCCATTTGAATGGATTATTGTGTGGCTCTCTCTTTGCAATGGCTCTTTGCGTGTGTGTGGTAGTGTGTGTGTGCCAGCTGACACCTTTGGCTTTAGCCCAGGCAAAAGGATTCCTTCCCTTTTGCTGCTCTCATCGTTCGTTTTTTGCTCAATTCTTTTTTGTTGTTTATTTTGCCTTTTAGGTAAATTTAAGGAGCAATCCTCTTCAAATTCCGCCTGGTTACCTGTGCTCAACTCTCGTGTGCCCGAACCACGACCCGGCACATGTGTCAATGATACCTCAAATCTGCCGGATACTGTTTTGAATTTCATACGCTCTCATCCACTTATGGACAAAGCCGTAAATCATGAGCACAACAATCCAGTCTATTATAAAAGGGATTTGGTATTCACCAAGCTCGTTGTTGACAAGTAAGTTAAAACAATTTCAATATCAATATGTACAATACTCTCACTCCACATATATGCCCAATATGGGCAAATATATATTGTGGACAATTTTTTTTTGTGGGTTTCCTTTTTGGTGGGTTTTTAACGTACTCTTTTTCATACTCTTTGTGGGCAAATGTTTTTTGTGGCATGATTGATGCCTTTATATGAGGAGAAAAATGGTTTAATTTAAAATGGTTAAACTTAGTACTTAGTTAGTTTAATTTAAGACATATCAGACGACTATATTTTATATAGAATTCTTTGTGAATAGTCTTCAGCAAGACGTTTCACTTCAAAGTTTAATTTTAACCCAAAAAAATAGAGAGACAGACGAACATTTTAGAAAGTAATTACGATTCCCAGATAGAACCCCTTTTCAATATTTTAATATATATCTACCCATACCTACACAAAATATCTATAAGGATATCTACCTATCTTAAGCCAATTTCTAATCTAACTTTGGTCTAACCAGACAAACTTTCCTATACAATCTGAAATATGTAACAGCTCATTTTCAAAAAAAAAAAAAAAAAAAAAATGAAGACATTCCTCAGACAGGATTGCCTGAAATCAAACTTTTGACTATTTTGGAGACTTTTGATATTCTAATACGGTTAAACTTTCCTATAGCGAACGTCTGTATAATTTACTTTTCTGTTTAATCGTTTTATTTCCAAATCGAAGCATGTTCATTTCTAACTTTTAAATATGACAATTTCCATATAAAGAAGTTTTTTTTTGTCGTATTTGACTTCACTATAAGCAAGTTCTACTGCCTCCTTTCACTAGATGACTTTAAATAGGTTCTTAGAGACTATGTTATTCGACTTCTTAAGCCCACTTCTAAAAATCAAAATCGATCAACTATTTAATACGAGAACACCAGAACTAACTTTGTTAGAGTATAGCCACTTCGATTTAAAATAACAATTTTCGCCTTCGTTCTTTGGTTTACTTCTTTTTTCCCTTTTGTTTGGCTCAATGAAATATTCACACGTAGATATTGTTGAATTAAAACATTTCTGGTTGAATATTGATATTTACATTTGGTTTACCTTTTGTTTGAGTGTGTGTGTGTGTGTGTGTGTGAGGGCGAATGTGTGTGTGTGCTATGTGGTAAGCTTAAGTAAATACTTGAATTTCAATTTGGATTTGGAATATTTAATATGAAAAGTTTTCATAAAAATATTTATTGATATATATTTTCTTCTTCTCTTCCCCCCCCCCCCACTTCTTTCTACCTTTTTAGAATCAAAATTGATATATTGAATCAGGAGTATATAGTGTATTATGTGGGCACCAATTTGGGACGCATATATAAAATCGTTCAATATTATCGAAACGGTGAATCGCTGTCCAAGTTGCTCGACATTTTCGAAGTGGCCCCCAATGAGGCCATTCAGGTGATGGAAATCAGTCAGACACGTAAATCCCTCTACATTGGCACCGATCATCGCATTAAGCAAATCGATTTGGCCATGTGCAATCGTCGTTATGACAATTGTTTCCGTTGTGTCCGTGATCCGTATTGCGGCTGGGACAAGGAGGCCAATACGTGCCGTCCCTACGAGCTCGATTTGTTGCAGGTAAGCGAAGCACGAGAGGCAAGAAGGTGTGGGTCAATGTGAAGTGAGTCCCTTACAACTCTTTTTTGCAGGATGTGGCCAACGAAACAAGCGACATATGCGATTCAAGTGTGTTAAAAAAGAAAATTGTGGTCACCTATGGACAGAGCGTACATTTGGGTTGCTTTGTCAAGATACCCGAAGTATTGAAAAATGAGCAAGTCACTTGGTATCATCACTCCAAGGATAAAGGACGGTAAGTTCTGACAAGTTTTAAGTTTAATTATCAACTCGAGTGCATTCGAAACTTTTGTTTACTCTGAGTATTTGGAATGAGTACTTTTCAGAGTGAATTTTTCGAACGTAAAACGTATAAAACCAAATAAATAAATTCGTTTTTAACAATACTTTGAGTGTCCATATAAATAAATCGAATCTATAATCGAATAACGACTTATTCATTCAAGAAATTGTATATTAACCATCTCAATGAATGACTGAATCATACAAAAGCATGTTAATAAATCTAAATGAATAACTAAGTTGATTATTCTTAAGTATTCACAATGTTTTAACCACTCATATGGGTGCTCTGAATAGTCATAGTATTTTGAGTATTCTTACAGCCTAATTACGCTTTTAATCGAATGAGTGAATACTACATTTCGATAGTTGAATACTTATTCAACTCATTCATGGCATTTGGTTTTATTTTTATTCAGTTGAGTAGTAAGTTGAATGTATTGTAGATTTTGTAGTTTTAAGCCCCAATCATTTGACTCATTATAGTACAGAATGAGTGCATTTAAACCAATTCTTTTTACCCCGTTTTTGCAGTTATGAGATTAAATACTCGCCCATTAAGTATATCGAGACGACTGAAAGAGGTTTGGTTGTCGTATCGGTAAATGAGGCCGATGGCGGACGCTACGATTGCCATTTGGGTGGTTCTCTACTCTGCAGCTACAACATCACTGTAGATGCTCACAGGTAAGCCCACAATGCGACAAACTATTCAAACTCACCTCGCTAATGCTCGGACACTTTAATTGCAGATGCACTCCACCAAACAAAAGCAATGACTATCAGAAAATCTATTCGGATTGGTGTCATGAATTCGAGAAATATAAAACAGCCATGAAATCCTGGGAGAAAAAGCAAGCGGTAAGTTATTAGAAGAAGGATCATTAGTTATTCATTTCAGCCATGTACATAACTACCTTCTGGTTAGACACCTGTCACAATATATGTATGTTATGGCTGGGAGTAATTATTTTAATAGTCATCAAATCAAATTGGCGTCAAGGTAGTTAAGTTGTCATTATTCCTCGACACATTCGAGTGACCCAAATGCAAGCATAATTGACCAAACTAGTGTCCTAGAGGTAATAGGGGGGTAGGAGTGAGGGTTGAGGTGTTGCAATAATTAAAATGCAATTATATTGATATCGATGCAGGGAGGGAATCGTCCTTTTTGCCTCGTTAGAGTAGTCCTTCTAAGGGACTAAGTCGAAATTGGGTTAGCCCCCCTCAACTAATTTCATAGACCAAGTTTTTGGCCAATTGCCAGGGTTAACAAGTTAGAGGACCTTACAAGGGACTCTTTATGCCATCTTCGAAGTTCTTAGGGACTATTTTCTCCCTGTGCCCGAATATTCCAAATTCCCAATAATCAGTGGCGTAGAGATAAAAGCAATTGGAAAACTGTCAAAGCAATCAAAGACAAATATTATCCTTACGGCCTTGCCTTTATATCTACGCTTGGAAACTGAGTTTAAAGTGAGTAACCATTCTTTTCCCATTATTAAACTTGTTACAGAGAGCCAAAATTCACTTAAAAAGATAACCTTTTAACCCTTTAAACTAATTTGCTTTTTCTCGTTTTGCATTTGGTTACTTTCAGCAATGTTCAACTCGTCAAAATTTTAGTAGCAATCAGCATCCAAATGATATATTCCGTAAAACTAATGTCTGATATCATAAAGACAAAAACTACCAAGACATTATAATCATCAACAACAACAACAACAGCAGCAGCAGCAACAGCGGCAACGTCGGCAACGTCAGCGGCGGCATGCAGCAGCACGTCCATTAAATTTTTGATAACAAACAATAATAGCACGAAACTCACAAACTCAACTCACTCGAAACGCAACAACAACAACAACAACAACATATGAAGACATTTTTACTCTTTGCTTCAAATCAACTTCCTAACAAATAGTTTTAACAAGTAAAAAGGATAAAAAACAAGCAATTATAAGCATTTATTAGTATGCATTTATGCGATATACGCACAGAATAATACAAAAACGAATCGAATCAAATCAAATGAGAATAAATATCACGCCCCAAACAAAACATAGCTAGCTAACAAACAATTCTTGCAAAAACAATTCTCACATTCATATCCTCTCGAATCGTTATAATATATATATATATATACATACATACATACATCAAGCAAAACAATTTTGTATATCATATCGTAAAAAAAAAACCTACTTCAAGTATTATATGGAAAATTCAGACGAAAAAAAAAATAACAGAAGCAATGTGATGTTAAGTTGTTTTTTATAATAAACCACACATAATAATATTACCCATCAATCAACATAAAATATTGTACACACACTCGCCAAACCGATCCGATCCGTTCCCAATTGAATCAAAATCGTTTAAGCAATAATCTCTTATTTATAAAAAAAAAAACAAATGCATTTAATTGAATTTCTTAAACTTTGATTTGACTTAAATGACTCTCTGACTTTTCTCTCTTGCCCCTTGCACACTTGCATATACACATATATATATGTATATATGAGTGTATATGTATGAGTGCATTTATATGTATGTATTTTGACTGTACTTAAGGTATTTTCGAATTGAATTTCTTTTAGTTACTAAGCAATTTAGTTGTAAAGCGAAGAAAAGTAAAATAAAATTTAAAAAGAAAGAAACAAAAATCTACATTTTAATAAAACACACAAAAAACATGAAAAATACATTTCCAAGCATTTGTTTTCTAATAAAAAAACAATTGTGTGTATATGTGCGTGTGTGTGTGTGTCGTCTGTGTATGAAAAGGCTTCCGGCTATGCAGCATTTCATGTTGCCAAAGTCTTTGAAGTTGACCCGAAAAGGTGTTCAAGCATGTTAAGAGACAGCTGCATACCATAATCAGTTGCTAAACACCACAAAAGAGGGAAAATCATGGAAGCTTAGCAAAGTGTGAATACCCTTAAAATGCTGAATGGTGGTCTTTAAAATTATTTAGTTTTCTTTCTGAATTTAATGAAATTTATTTTTTGTAGCATACTTATTTGGTGCAAATAAGAGTCAGAAGCCCAAAACCTCTGCTAACTTAGACATTTCAAGGACAACAAGTGAGTCGCTTTCTGTTTTTTTAATGTCATTCGATAAGGATATTCAAGAAGAAAATCTTGACTTTTGGTCCTGAAAGGCTGTTTTTCTTGAAGAAATTACTTTAAAGAACGTTGACAGAAGTCGCCAGAACAAAGTTATATTGGTTTTTTAAAGGCAGAACTAACGATCTGCATTCGAAGACCTATTTCAAAAATGTGGCCAAAAAATCGCTAGTTAGAAAGAACCCTATAACTTAGCTATTTAAAGGACGATTCGACTGACATTTGGTCAAAATCTTAAAATACCTTATAGAAGCTGAGACAAAAGGTCTGCTCAGTACAGAAAATATATTAATAAATCAGGACAGAATTATTATAAAATCAATCTTAGCAACAAGGACTATTTTCTGCGTAAAACACATCTTAATAGTCCTGTAAAGAGGTGAGTTACTAAATATTTTGTTCTCGGCAGAGAAATAAACTTTTTATAGCATACTTATGGGATGCATTCAAATCTTGCAGCTTGATCGAATGATTCCTTCGATCAGAATGTAAAAACATTAGAATGTTAGATAAAAAGTCCTAAATCAGATGCTGAATTATCTAATTGTTCGGTTCAGAGTAAATTTCCATTTAATTAATTGAAATCAATTAGATAATTGTACTAAAAACGATAATACCCTCTGAAAGAGTACAATACAAGAACCAAAAAGGCAAACTAAAAATCCAAAGATAATTCTGCCTAAGGTCAATTTGCTTGGCCAATGAATGAGCCGGGCTTATCTCTCTCCAACCAGCCATTTAGACAGCTAGCCAGCCAGACAAGCATCCAACCAACCAACCAACCAACCAACCAACCAGCCAACCAGGCACATTGCATAATTCCAAACGAGCGCGCAAAGACAAATGTTCACCTATATATAAAATTACTTATACTTTGAACTATTTCAACTTGAGCAAATATTTTATCAGTCTTGCATTTGTACAGAGGCAGGAGACAAAGGGCGAACAAATAAAAGGGGGTAGCAAGCAGGCAACAAGGACATGACAAAGGGGAGAAGTGGCCAAGCAATTCAAAAAAAAAAAACCTAAGACTTACTTAACTCCTTTTGCCCCATGAAAACAGAAAGCTGCCTACGCCACTGGCCAGTCGACATTTATGACTGTCAGAGGCAGAAAATGGTAGACCAAATGGCTGACACATTTCGACTGTCCCCATGCCCGAAGAACTGAAACTGGTCAGGACTATTGGAGCATTCTCAGTATCAAAGTATGTCTGGCGGGCAAAAGTTAGTCTCTCTCTCTCTTTCTCTTTCGGCCTCTCTCTTTCTGTGTGTGTTATCATCAGGTAGGTAACTCTACTGTAGAAAGCAGCTCAGGTCAAGCGCAAAGGTGAGAAATAAGCAAACATTTTCAATTTGTGTGTGTGTCTGTTTCATCTTTTTTGCACATTTGCATAACACGACGACAAAGAAGAAGACGAAGAAGAAGAAGAGAAGAAGAAACTTTTGTTTAAATACAAATTGCATTTTGTTGAAAATTTTAAGAGATAAGCTCTCTGAAACCAAATTCATAAATTTTCAATTATAGATAGAGAGAGAGAGAGAGAGAGAGGGGGGAAAAGAGATCCACGAATTAATTTCAATTAAAAATTATCACTCACAAATATTTAAATCAAAAGATGAAAATTTCTTCTCGCTCTGTCGTGTCCACTCTCTCTCTCTCTCTCTCAATTAGCCTTGATTCAGTGGTTTGGAAAATTAATTGTCCTCTTTAAAACTAATTAAAAATTCATATGCATAAGCTGCTTACAGCAATGACAAAAAAAAAACCCACAAAACGGAAGAAAATAATAGCAAATTGAATTTTGTCACTTTTCGAATTTTCTTTCTAATCCAAAGAGGCGGCTCTGACTTTTCTGCTTTCTCACTATTCTGGTCAATGAGTTAAAGTTGTAAATGTTTAAATCATTTTATTAGAGAATGTCGTACGGAGCACAGACAGACGTTAAAAATTGGAATAAAAACTAAAAAAAAAAAATACCTAAAACTCTCTCACACGGATATACTCTAAATACACAAGTTAAGCAAAATTTTTACGTAAAGTTAACACCAAAATTTGTTAGTCAACAAAAATTCAACACTTTTTATAAGCATTTTCTAAAAAAACAAACCAAAAAAAAAAAAAAGCAAATCCATCAAAATCTAAGACAAAATGCCCTCGTTTCGCCAACTAAATTTGCTGCGCAAGGCTCAGCGTATCCTGGCCATTGAGCGACGTTTCTTTCAGAGATCGGCAGTGGCCTTGGAGGCCAGCTATGGGACCAAATGCGGCAAGACGAAGGGAGTGGTCGTCGGCGTTTACTCCAGGGAAGGCAGCGATAAGCCAGCCAAGACGACAGAAAATGCTGTCACTCTGGATGATGCAGTGGGTGGCAAGGTGATGGCCCTGATCCGAGAAAGGGGAATGGATGGAACCGTGGGCAAGGGCATTCTGTTCAGCGGCCTGGAAGGTGAGTTTCAATCGGTGGCCGTTGTGGGCGTGGGACCAGCTGGCGCCGGTTTCGATGAAGTGGAGGAGCTGGATGAGGGCATGGAGAATGTGCGCATAGCAGCGGGCACAGGTGCCCGAGCCCTACAGCTTCAGCACATCGAGGAGGTCTATGTTGATGGCATGGACTATCCGGAGCAGGCCGCCGAGGGAGCCGCCTTGGCTGTGTGGCGTTATAATGTTAATAAGAGGAAGAAGGATCGTCTGGCCACACCCAAATTGCATATGTATGGCAAAGGGGATACCGATGCCTGGGTGAGGGGTCTCTTCAAGGCGGAATCCCAGAATTTGGCTCGTCGCTTGACGGATACGCCAGCCAATCAGATGACACCTTCCATCTTCGCCCAAGCCGCTGTGGATGCCCTGTGCCCTTGTGGCGTGACCGTGGAGGTGCGTTCCATGGACTGGATTGAGGATATGAATCTGAATTCCTTCTTGATGGTGGCCAAGGGCTCATGTGAGCCTCCCTTGATGCTGGAGTGCAGTTATTGTGGAACAGCTCCCGAGGATAAGCCCGTGCTCCTTCTAGGTCAGGGTCTGACCTTTCACAGTGGTGGCCTCTGTCTGAAGCCCAAGAAGGGCATGGATGAGTATCGTGGCGCCATGGCTGGAGCCGCCATCTGTGTCGGAGTTTTGAGGGCTGCCGCCGCTCTGTCCCTGCCCCTAAATATCACCGCTGTGATGCCCCTCTGCGAGCATATGCCCTCGGGCATGGCTGTGAAATGTGGAGACGTTGTCACTCTCCTCAATGGCGTCACCATGGGCGTCAAGCATGTGGGCAAGGCTCCGGTGGTGATGCTAGCCGATCCTCTGCTCTATGCCCAGGCGAGTTTCAAGCCCAAACTGATTGTCGATATCGGCACAATTGCCCAGGGTGTGCGCTATGGTCTTGGCGGTGGGGCCAGCGGTCTATGGTCCTCGTCGAATTTCGTTGCCACCAATTTCCTGAAAGCGGGCGGCATCACCGGCGATCGCATGTGGCGTTTCCCTCTCTTCCGCTACTACAAGGAGATAGTCACCTCGAACACCAACTACGATCTGAGTAATACGGGTCGAGGTCCTGCCTCTTCCTGTCTGGCCGCTGCCATCTTGTCCACTCTCGTGCCATGTGTGGACTGGGCTCATGTGGATATTCGCGGCACGGGCATGGTCACCAAATACAATCCTTTGCCCTATCTGCTCAAGGGCTGCATGACTGGCCGACCAACTCGTACGGTCATTCAGTTTATGTATCAAATGGCCTGCTCAGAAACTTAAAACGAATCTCCCCATCTCTCGAGTAGCAGCAGCAGCGGCAACATTTGGCTCTGGCTCAAACGTGTTTTGGGTGCAACCAAATTCAAAAACCTTTTGGATCAATGTCACTATTTCTCTTTTCTTTTTAAAAGTATATATTTTGGGTGTTCTTTGACTGGCTTGGTAGACGATAGAAGAAAAATAAATGTAAAAACGTTCACACGAAGTTGGGATGCAAGAAAGACATACATACATACATCGCGTTACCCACTGTAATTAACTTGTGTATTTATTTGTTGGGCTTATCTAATTTTTCCAAGAAATCGCAAGTGTGTTCATATTGGCGTGTAACTTTCTTTAAACTTTGCGCTAAATTTCTTGATATAAATAAACATCCCATTTTAGCATGCTTAAATGAAAAGCAAATAGAGCAATTCCTTATAGAATCAAAGATTTTGGCCAGGTGTGTTCCCCCTAAGAAGCGCTCATAAGTATGCTATACAAATAGGCAATTTGCTCTGTTCGATTAGCATTAAGGCCCGTGAAACAGATTTTGCACATTTGATTGACTAGGCCAGCTGTGTTTGGGTGTGTGCCACTCAAATACCTTTCAATCCATCAAAGGGCGACATTTCCCTTTGATGTTGAACGTTGTCAGGTGTGATTATTTAACAGAAATATATATGCATTAAATGTTTACAACATTTCGGAGACGAAAATAACTTTGAAGTCCAATCAAATTGGATTCAATAAATATGTATCTACTTATACTATGTATGTATATTGAGATTATAATATTGGCATTGGTTAATATGCCAGTCACAGTCGCAGGTGTAGCATGTAAATGGCTATGGAAAATGGCTAATTACAATATGGGCAAAGGTAAATGGCTTGAACTCAATATTGAATTGGTGCTTGGCTTGGCTTGGCTTGGCTTGGTTTGGGTTCTTTGGTCTGACATGAGTTTGGCTAACCTAAGGTTAACATACAAATGCCAACCAGGTGGAATATCATTTTGTGTGTGTGTGTGTGTGTCTCAGTGTGTGCAAATCCTGTGCTGCATGCTGCATGCGGCAGCAGTCGAGTTTAATCTTGCCTTCAAATGTCAAATTACCTAAGGACCTCAAGCTCAAAAGGATTTGGCATGTGTGCAATGCATACAATGCATTGCACTTAGCAAAATAGCCAAAAGAAATCAAAGAGTTTAGTGTAGAGATTGTATCTGTTAGCTATCTATGTATCTATTAAATACACGTTTCGACTAAATTGTTGTTGGACTGGCATTTATTTCAGTTGCTTGTTCAAACAGAGAAACTAAAATTAGAGCTCTCATTTTCATCTTATTATGCATCTTTAACAGAAGAAGAAAATTAAGCCGTTTTCTTTTCGAATTTTCGAATATTTTTAATCTCAGCCACTTTTTGTGTAGCATTTTTCGAGAAAGTGAAGATCCCTCACAGTTCTAAGGCATTAAAAGGAACTTCTATATAAGATTTTAAATATTGGTATGTAATATGCAGTAAAATTTCGACAATTCGTATGCCGCTAAATCGAAAATCTTCAGAACTTGCACAAAAAACATCTCGAAAAAGCGAAAATATTGGGATTTCGAATATTCAGGAAAATTTCGATTATTTCTACGTTCTAAGTAGTAAAATCTGTTTGAAAAAGTCTTTCTCTTGCAATTTGGCAATATCGAAGTTTCAATATGGAGGATTATGTCTTCACTTTTTTATCGTTCTCCTCAGCAGTCACAGGACTAACTGATCTCAAGGATTTTAAGTTTTCACTTTTCCGTTACATTGATTTTTACATAATTTTTAAAATCAATAATAAATGTTTGTTTCTCCAGCTGAGGGCAGCTAGTCAATAATCTATCTACTTAAACTTTTAAAAACTAATTTACCTGAAGTAACTTTTAATTTATTACCTTGGTAAAGATTTTCTCTCAGTGTGTTGTTTGTAGTAAGTTTTATTTATTTAATGACCTCAAGACCTTAGACAAACAGTAACTACTGTGCGTGTGCTTCTGTATGTGTGTGTGTGTGTGTGTTCAGAGTGGAAATTCATTTCCAACATTGATTAATTAATGCTAATTTACGAAAATTCCATTTGGCCATTAGCCACAGAGCTAGAGAAAGAGAGAGAGAGAGAGAGAGAGGGAAGGAGGGAGACCAACCAACCTGAGGCTTGAATTGGCTTAGCCTTAGCTTAGATTGGCCCTAAGAGAGATTTGTTTGTGTGCGTTTGTGTTTAGATTTAATTTTGGTTATTTCGTTTTCATATAAAGGACAAATGCAAAATCAAATTAAAAACAATACAAAAAAAAATTTCAACTGCGGCAAAGCAATTGGCTGTCCCCTCTAAGAAAGAAAAAGGGAATTAAATCTGCGGCAGGCGGAGGGGGTGGTTGTTCCTGTTGCTGCTGTTGGCCAATTCCAAAAGTTGGTTGGCAAATGCAAGGATTTTATTGCTTATTTGTTAAATGGCTTGAAAAACTTAATCAAGCGTGATTTTGATACGCCCCATGAGATAACCGTTTATATGAGCAAACAGTTATATGAATATTTGCTTTTGTTTTTTGCATTATTTTTTTTGGTCTTTGGTGTCTTTGCTTTTGTTTTTACAGTTTTTTTTCGCAGTAATTTAGGCCAAATGCGAAAGAAATTTCAATTTCAATTCCTCAAGCTGTTGTTTGCCATAAAGGCAACAGCAACACACACACACACACACAAACACATGCGCGCATATGTAAAAACCAAAGTGTGTGTGTGTGTGTTTGTGTGGCAAATCGTCAGCAACACCTGACAACATCTTTTCTCTGTGTCGTTTTATGAATTAATAAAGACTTCCTTTGGCACCTCTACCTCCCCCCTTACACTCTAACCCACACACACACACACCCCTCCCTTCGCCCACGTGAATGGCATTCTTAAGAGAGACCGACACAGCTCAGAGCCTTATTAAACGAATTTTTACAGCGCGCTTAACAAGAATTCTCACTTTATATGCAAACATGTGAAACACTATAAACAAAAGACCCCAATTTACACACACACACACACTCTCTCACTCTCACTCTCTCTTTTGCACGCACAAACTTGCACACCCACACATACTCTCTTGCATGTGCGAAAAAAAATTTGCTTTCTATTAAATTTTACAGTAAACTGAATTTACACCAGAAGCAAACAACAACAACGGCGTCAGCAGCAGCAGCGAGAGCAAGAGCGGTCCCGTTATTAAACATTTGGGGCTGAGTGAGCTAGCGCCAGAGAGAGAGAGAGAGAGTGAGTGAGAGGCAGCTTGGAGAGAGGTGAGTAAAAGAAATAAGCAAGGCTAGAACGGGAAGTCTTTGTACTCTACAATTAAAAGAGTATAAGGGTATATGCGAATAAACTAATAAAATGCCACTCTATATAAATATTGTTTCAAGATTTTTTTGTATTAACTGTTATAAATCAATAAGCAAAACTTACCAAATTTATAAAGTTGTCTCATTCAGTTTTTCACTTATTTTCCAATTGGCATTGCTTCTTGTTAAAGGGTATCATATAGTCGTCGATCCACAGGTAATGGAAATTTCCTTTATTTTTTTGGCTCCGCATTTGATATAAACACAAAATGGCAGAAAATGGCGACACCTGCTGTTGCAAATTAGAAAAATAAGATGTTTCATAAAAATGAAATGTCAGAGGCAAATGCGGCGCGCAACGAGCAAAAGAACAAACAAGAACACCAACAACAAAAACAATAATAACGGGGGCCCATGGGCACACACACACACACAAACAACAACAACAACAGGTGGTGAGAGGTAAGAGAAGCGAGGGATTTTGTGAATAAACAAAATATATTTTCACAGTAAGCTCAGTTCCCGAAAATATTTGTTGTTTTTGTTTCTTCTTTTCTTGTTTTACTTTTGGCTAAGTCTCTTAGATACACAGGCCAAAAATTTATGAAACACAAATCGAAATAAGATAAATAAACAAACAAGCCACCGACCTAACGAACTGCACCGCATTGAATGTGCTCTTTTAGGTTAGAAACTGCAACTACAATCGATAGTATCGATAGGCGAACTTAATGAAGACAATAAAGACGTTTCCGATACTTTGGCACGTTACGAAAAAATTTGAAATTAAACTCTGAATGCTTGAAAGTTGCAACTTTTTGAGACGGAATTATTTAGTTTTAACACATTAATTATTAAGATATGACGATTTCTTAATTTCTCTGAGTGTATAAAAATGTTGTCTCTTTTTAAGTTTCCTCAGTGTAAAGTCGTGCATATCACCTACATAGATCAAACGAGTGTCTGTTAGTGCCTGTGGTTGAAGTTCATCTAACCATTGACACCCTGGCTGTAGATTCAATTAACCTCACTAGACACATCCAGAGAGGTGACGATGACGATGACGACGATGATGATGATGATGACTCCGTTCCTCTGGAACTGGTCACGGGGACCTTATCAAACATTTTTCGCCTTACGGCGATTGGGCACAAAAGCCATTTAAAGTTGGGTGTTCCCTTTTTTCTATCTTTTCAGCTCCTTTTCGAGAATGCAGTAAACAAACACACCGACGACGAGGACAACGGGGAAACGGGAGAACTGAGTTGCGAGACAGAGCAGAAAGAGCGAATAAGTGAACGGAAAGTCGTAGAGAAGAAGGGAAAACAAATCTAATAAAATCAGCAGATGATGGTCATTAGACCGAAAAGTAATTTCATTTATTCGCAAACTCGATTTGTGTTGCTTTGTAGAGCAAAAGTAAGCACGAGTGCGCGTCCAAGGACCAGTGCCAGTGCCAACCAGCGTTAGCCAGGACCAGTCAGGACCTCTTTGGTCATAGGTCAGGGTGTGAGGGTCACGGCAGGGTGATGCTCCAAAGCTAAGCCAAGGCAAATCAAGGCAGCGAAGCGTTCAACCAACGTCGCGCATAAAAACAAACAAACAGCCAAACAAAAGAAGGGAGAACCACCAAGAAGAAGAAGATGATGCCCAGACACAAAAGTGAAAAATCATCCCGAAATGAGCCCAAAGGGGGAAACCGTAAGGTTGAAGGGGGGATGGCAAAACAACAAAGGTAGAAAGGAGCAATAACAAAATGTATAGATAGATTTCTTAAACAAATTCCCAAAGATGCATCGTTAAAATTTCCGAACCCATAAAAATCCTCCACAGCCCAGACGGATTAGTCCTGCAAGAAACAGAGAGGCAGAGAGAAAAAGTGGGAGACGTTTGAGTCATAAAAATCGCACACCTGTAATAATGGTAAAAACAATAAAATGCCCCTCCATTCCACCTAACCCCCCCACCACAACCAAGAAGCACCACCTGCACATCACATTTTGTGTTCGGACCCATTTCGTTTCGTTTTCAGATACATTTCGTTCGCCTTTTCAGAATGGACAAAATGTAAATGAAATGCTTTTAAAATGAAATTTACTGCCTCAACTGGAACTTTTCAGCTCCATTGTTGCTCCTTCTGCTCCTGCTCCTGCTCCTTGGCCACTCGGACAAGCAGCACTTAAACGGAAATGAAATTAAGCGCAAAATTTGTGCCATTTTGCCGCTTTGCCAGCTCTCAGCTTCCAGCTTCTAAAAATGTATCTAAAAGATACTTTCTTTTTTTTTTTTTTTTCTTTGTTATTCGTTTCTTCTTGTTTGTTTTTCCATTATTCGAAATAAGCTTGAAACAATTTTTGTGTGACAAGTGGACATAAATTCCTAACTATCTCTCTCTCTCTCTCGCTCAGTGGTTGTGGCTCGGCATTATTTGATTTTGGCTTGCACATTTAATCAGTGGTACGAAAAACTCTTTTTCACTCATTCATTTTCACATTCTATGTGCGACCGGGGGGTGAGAGGAGAGGGTGTGGGGGAAGGTGAGGCAGCTGATGGCACTCAACACTCTCTCTATTGTTGATTTTTCATTTTGCGGTAGCCACTACAAACATTGAATCTCATATAAGTATTTATACACACCACTCCCACCGCCCACTCACTCCCTCTCTCTCTCTCCCTCTCTCTCACTATGTGTGTGTTTGGAGTGCCAATGACCATATATACAGATACATATTTCATAGCCAGTTGAATACAAACGAAAGACAGTTGAAAGGACACCGCATCGAGTGGATTTATAACTATGAGATACTTAAATGAAGCTAGCAAACTACATTCTATTGCCACAACTGAGGTCACTCAAGTGGCATATGACCTGACATTGAATTTCATTTATAGTCAGAGTTATTTCTTTTCAGCATCGCTTACTTTATGTTTATGGTTTGATTTTACTTATTAATAATGTGAACAAGTTGAACGTTAGAAAAATTAATAGAAAAGATTGTATACAGATTGAAACAATAGCTTTATAAAGGATGTAGGTATTTGCTGTCTTACATTATAAATGACTTGGAATCAAAAAGGGAAACATCAAACATTTTTAAAAATCACAAATATCAAATTTACTTACATTTTTTTGGTTTCTTTACCCAAATACTATCAATTATATACAAAATATTATAAATTAACCTTCAATAGAGGCAATTTAGCTGAAGAATAAAGCTATTGGACTTTACATTTTTATATAGAGAGATTTAAACCATCCCTAGCCAAAGGTAAAAGATAATAACTCAGCTGTAATTCATGGCTTAACCCCTTGGTAAGGAGTTCTATTTCATACAATTTGGTTATGGAAATTCTTTTGGGAAATACCCAAGAGGAGTATTGTGGGTGTTGCTCGGTCGAAGTTAGAAAATGATCTTAGTTTTAAGTTCATACAAAGGTTGTACTTGAATTCAAATCAATTTTTGTGGTTTGAAGCTATTTTAAAGTGTTAATGAGCAAACAAATTATAGCGCCCTAGATCTATAGTTGGTAATTGCGAAGAGAAAATTAAGCTAAGATCCTGTGCACGGCTCTATGAGCATCACATACTTAAAAGTTCCTAAAATTGTTTAGGGACGTCGTGTCAGATTTGCAATTTCCTTTAAAAAATAATGTCTTCTGTTTTTTAAAAGGTTCCTTTAAACCAACATTTCTCCTAGAATCAGCAATTAATTTTTATATTCATTCCAAATGATCCCTAAATTGTTTCAAATACTTGTTTCGGGAATCAATCGTGAGATATTTGAGCTTTTTAAAACCCAATACAGAAAAATCACCTTAAACACCTCAGAAACTATTTTTAGTCATCATGTGTTTTTTTTTATTCTTTATCAATGAAAGAGCAATTAGGAATTTGGAAATGCTAAAAGTGCCCTTTTGATTAGTTCTGAGACATTTGTGCTCTACAGAAGTTAATTATTAAATCTTTCTTATTGGTTCATCTTTAGTTTTGAATTCTCACAAAAAAATAAACTTGAAAATTTGCTTGTATGATGATTAAATTATAATTGTTTTAAATGGATATCTATCTCTATGTATATAGGGACAGACACTTGGTGGAACATAATTGCTAACAATCAAAGAAACGGAAAAAGAAAACTCTATAATTTGCACGAAAGGAAATCATTAAGAAAAGGCGAAGAAGAAAAACTTCTGTGCAAAAGTGCAAAGCCAAAGCGAAGAAAAAACGAGGTGTTAGAAGCAAAAAAAAAAAAAAGGAAACAGAACGCGCAAAAGAAGAAGAGGAAGACGTGAAGGAAAAATGAAAATTGCTGAACAAAAAGCTAACAATATCTTTCTCGCTTTTGCGTTGGACAAAGTGGAGCTTGCAAAGCGATTGTGGTGAAGGGATGCTAGCCCTTTTGTCCCTACCCTCTTCTCTCCTCTCCACCCACACGTTGCAAGAGTTTTTCTGTCCTTTTCTGCCTTTTTTGCTCCTCTCTCTCTCTCTCTCTCTCTCACTTATTAGCGACGAGTCTTGTTTGCCATTTTTCTTTTAACTTGCTTTCTTCTTGTTGCATTTTACTCAATTCTCATTCATTCGTTATGGGCGCACAAGCAACAAAGCGCGAATTACCGCCATTTTGTGCACTTTGAACGCGCCATGTTGAGCTTGGGTCTTGGGTCCTTTGCCGCGTTTTTATCGCTCGTGTCCTTTCCAAGAAGGGCCATTGTAGGGCTTGCAGCAGGCTGCAAGGCAAGGACCGCACACAAAGTAATTGCCCAGTGTCAGTGCAGCTTTTCGCCTCTCCTTCATCTTCATCTTCGTCTCCATCTTCGTCTGGCGGTGCTTATTGAAACTGGTAATTGATTTATGTATTTATAGTCAGTTTTTAATTAATGAATTAATAAGCTTTTAGCCCTTGGACCACGACTAAATCAATTGAGTGGAGGCACTTAGAAAATTGATAAGCAATTTAGCAGGCCAACAACAAAAATTTAATATTAACACTGCAACGGAACGGCAACAAATCAAACCGAAACGAAATTACAACAATTTCATTTCACAAAATTAACAAACCACAATAACCGCAGACAATAAACCCAAAAATTGTTGTTGTATTTAAATTAGGATCACCATCAATCGCCAAGTCGACTTTGAAATACTCTAGCAGATTTTTAATCCAAAGATCTATCTAGAAGACCCTCTCCAGACTACTTTGAAGAGAGTCTGTTTGGAAGAGATCTTAACTACGATCTTCATCCTGTTTTTGAATGTTTCAATGCCTATTTGCCGAATTCGCTCCATCTCGTTCCCTGGATCTATTAAGTGGCCATTGTCAAGGATTGCTTCGATATTCGCGGCTATATTGGGATTGTAATTATTAAGCTTAAACTTCTTTCTTGGTCTAACTTTAGTTTTGAGCTCTTATTTTCATTGTAGTAGAAAAAATAATTAGAATGTCTGGAAACTTACGAAATACATAATGCTTTTCCAAAACAAGAATTTAATTTTAAACGATAATCTTCAAAAAATGTATTTATTGTTTAACAGATTTTCTATAAACAATAACGGAAACCTCTTAGCATCTATCAGCATTTCATATACAAAACTTTGGGTCTAGTTTTCATAGGGATTAATGCTTGGAATCACAAAAGCGCTATTTCTAGATACGATTCCCAACTAGTTTTGTCTTTAAAGTGGTGGTTATGGCATAACAGTTTTGGAGCGTTGAGAAGTCATACCCATCTTTGATTTCGAGTTACCTCATTCGCATGTTACTGATCAAGAATTTATATAATATATAATCAACAACATTTAATTTTGTTACGCTTCGCTTGGCATGGCAAACATTTGGCCAATTTGTTAATACCCTTTTTCGAAAAAATGGTATCTATCAAGTTGTTGGATTGGGTTAATTTTCTTTTTTTTGTATTTGCTTGAGGGAAGGGCAAGTGGTCGGCAGAATGGGGGACAGGCCGAACATTTATCCTTGTTTGCGTGCATATGAAAATTAAAATTGTTGACAATTGTCATTTTTTTTGTTATTGTTGTTGTTGCTGTTATTGTTATTGCTGTTGTTGTTGTTGTTGTTGTTGCTGTTGTCATTGTGTTGTCAGCGTTGTTACCGCGGTTGTTGTGGCTCTCCTCCTGCAACTGCTTCTGGTTGCTGCTGTTGCTGCTGGTTGTTGCTGTTGCTAGTTGTTGTCGTTGCTGCTGCCACACGCAACTAACCGCATTTTGATTGCAATGCATTCGCTCGAATCGTGCTCGTCGCTAAATTGAAAGCATTTTCCCTGCACCGTGTGTGTGCAACAAAAAAAAAAGAAGAAAAAACACCATTTGGAGGGGAGGGGGAAATGAAAAAAATAAAAATTGCTGTTGTTGCCGTTGCCGTTGCCATTGCCAGTATTGCATGTGAATGCGGCATGCATGCTACGCATGAAATCTACGTTGTGTCAGAGGCGTAGACAGAAATCCCATAACTCAAACATGGCCACATAACACATGGACTGCATGGGTTGATCCTATTTATCTCTTTTTGAGTGGAACTGGTTCATGACTCGAAACCGTTAACACTTAAGCCTGACACTGGTTCATAACTGAGACTGTTAGTCTCTCTATTTATTTTTGAGTGGATCTAGTTCATGGCTTAATCCCATTAAGTCTTTATTGAGTAGAACTATTTCATGGTTTCATCCAATTATTTTGAGTGGAACTAGTTCATGACATCATCTTTTTAAACTCTACAACTACAACTAGTTCATGGTTTGTTTCTATAAGCTCTTTATTGAGTAGGACTAGTTGATAACATAATTTTATTAATCATTTAGATTACAAATAGTTCAAAGCTTGATGCCATTTTTTAATGGCTTCGTTCAAACTTTAACTCAAATTGAAAACAGCTCCATTAATTGTAGAACTAGTTCAATATCAAGAGCTCTTCTTTTATGTCTTCTTTTAAGTCTATGTGAACTAAAGTCAACAAGACCCAAACAGATCCCTTTGGAGACCTTAGCTTGGACAGGACCTATCCTTATGGAACATTTTTCCATACTAGTTTTCTTTATTTAAAATAGGATCCCCACTCACCAGGAAACCGTTTCGGTTCACGTTAAACGAATCAAGAACTAGTTCCCGCTAGTTGATAAATTTTGTGTGCGTTTTTTCTCAGGCTTAAAATGGTAAATCCAATTTGAAACCGTTGAAACAAGGTTTAAGACCGCCTCCTCCTGCTTCTTCTCCTCTTTTGGCATTTCCTTGTGGTCTCTGCCACTGAATATGTATTTCATGTTTTTCCTGCTGCTGCTGCTGCTGCTGCCTTTCGCCTTGTTTGATTTGTTTGCTTGTTCTGCATTTTCACCATTTTCTCGACCATTTTATGTGCTCGCTTCACGCTGAGTGTGAATAAGCTGGCTGGCAACCAGCTTCTGCCAGTTTATTAAAATGTTAATCTTTTATAAAATTTCGGTCAAAACGTGTGAGAGTGAGAGAGAGAGAGAGAAAGAGGGAGAGAACGAGAGAGAGAGAGATGTACAAATAAATTGAGTGTTATTATTTGCCTACAATATTTATGTGGAATATAACATAAATTCATGTTGAAAGTTGTAGAGGGAATGTTGATGTTGATGTTGTCATGTCTCTTTTGGCTAATTCAATTGATTTGCTGATTTACTGAAGCGCACACTTACTCACATACAAACACAAACACACACACACACAGACATAGTTAGTCAGAAAGAAGAAGCGACTAAAATTGCTAAAACTGAATCAGAGCTTAATGAAATTTTTGTGTTTTGCTGCCTTTGGGGCACACATTACGTATCTTCTGCTTTGCTCTCCCCTCATGCTACCCCTCCTCGCCAAGCCTTGCATCCTGTTCGCTTTCTTAAGTTCATTAAGTCATATAATAACATAATTATTCACTTACAATTAGAGAGAGAGAGAGAGAGACACACATGTTAGTTGCTTTAGTTCGTAAGTCTTTAAACCTTCAACAAAAAAAATCAAATAAAACGCCAAGAATCAAACGAGCGAAAAGCTAAATTAAGTTACTACTTCATTTTTTATACTCCCACAATTAGAAGAGTTTATCGAAATGAATTAATGAAGTTATACTTGATGAATTTCAGGTTTGTTTAGGAAGTCTTTTTAGTCAGAATCCATTTACGACCTCTCTGCTTGGGCTGCCTTCATTTGAGATCTGTTTGATCTCTCAGATTTAGATTAGTTTTATCCCTTGCAACTAGTTTATGACTTCTTTCTTTTTATTTTTTCTTAGTCTTTTTATTCTTAAACTAAAAATTCAGTTATAAAGGATAATATAATTGTGGTAGTTATTGGATAAACCTAAAAAATGTATGACTGAAAGTCCACCTCATAGCTTGAAAGATTATTTCCTTATTCATTTTTTTAAGGTTACTGAATCCTAACCTCTACGAAGTCTACCAAACCTATTAAGGATACTCCTGTCAGTCCAAAGTTCCTGAAGTAATAAGCTAAGCAACAATATCTTCAGTCATTCTATTAACAAGTCAGAGTTCTAAAGATTCATGGCATGGCATGGAAATATATTTGGTTTCTAAAAGTCTCTTTGAAAAGGTAGAAAAGAAGCTTTAAATCAGGCAAATTCAAGTCCTCTGCTTGATTTATAGCTCCAGAACTTTATTTATAGATAACATTGTCACTTCAGAATATTCTTCTGATTACAATTTTACATCTGTCTCCTATATAATCCATTCCCGTGCTTATTCCTCATTACAATACAATTGCAAAAGGCACAATGAGATGTTTGCTTTTCCCTCTTGATTCTGTTAAAAATGAATACACCTTTCTTCCTTCAAGTTAGAATATATAAAAATCAACAGACAGACTGAAGCTAATGCCATTAGCCAAGAAGAAAATGTTGAATCAAAACCAACATTTGCTCAGACCATAAATTTCCCTCAGCACAAAAATTTTTGTTGGCCAATAAGTTGAAAGGCTGCAAAGTTTTTCCCTACATTCGGTAACCGAAAAATATGCAAAGCAGTCATAATAATTTTACTTTGCAATGAAATAGCTTCTCGTTTTTTTTTTTTTTTGTTGGTTTTTTGGTTGGTGGCTCCATGAAAATTGTTGGCAAACAAAACTTTTTTTTTATGCATCAACTAATTTCAATCAGCTAACAAAAGAGAAAGAAATCAAAAAATTTCGTTAGCCAAAAAACAAACGTAGTAACAGAACAAAAAAAAGGGAAACTTTTGTCAATAATTCCGTTGTTGTCTCCTCAAATCCTCAAATGATTGCAATTTGGCTGGAGAGACAGGAGGCAAATGGAAAAGATGATCCTGGAGAGAAAGAGAGAGAGAGATAGCAAACTATTAACTTTACATGTTGGCGCCTTTTGTTTGACTTTGGTCCACAGATCGATCCCTTTGGCAATTGACTTTGATCTCCGAGAAACCCAAAGTTAATGAAACTTTGCCATTCACCTGGGGTTGGCTATCGGTCTTCATTAAACACAAAATAAGGCAACAACAATCGAAGGACACACAGGACTTTACGCCTCTGATACATTAATTAACTTTGGCTTC
This sequence comes from Drosophila nebulosa, assembly GCA_024703675.1. Taxonomy (NCBI): domain Eukaryota; kingdom Metazoa; phylum Arthropoda; class Insecta; order Diptera; family Drosophilidae; genus Drosophila; species Drosophila nebulosa. The sequence continues at coordinate 3,731,043 of CM045725.1, read as the reverse complement.
TGTCCATTGTATTCACCTGGCTAAGTATCGCCTACTTATTCATTGGCTTATCAACAGGAGTAACAGCAGCAGCAACAGAAACAACAACAACAACAACAACAACAACAGGCAAAATGGCAAAACTCCAAAAACTTTTAATGAGCAAACGCAACCTGATTGCCACATTTCTAATTAACATTTAACTAAAATTCATTTAACTTGCTGCATCCAAGCAGAACATAAAAATCTATAGATAAATGTAACAAAAGGCTCTAACAAATGGCTAAATGGCTGAAAGCCTTTATATGGGGTTATCTGATTAAACTAGAATTTTGGCTAAAACTATGACTTTTGTTTAAATGAATTTAGTTCTAATGGAAATTAATTTGGTTTTTATGCAATCTCAGATAAAGTATTTATATTAGAGCTAAATAAACTTTGCTTATACCAAATATTACTAAGGATCATCAGAATAAATGGACAAAGAGTTAGATCACTTTTAGAACAATGCAAAATTTGAAAATATTCGAAGTCATCTCTTCAATGTAAATTTTTCGCCTTCTTGTTCCATTTAGAAAACATATTTACAAAAAAATAATAATAGAATTAGATACAACAATTTTTATACTACAATACTATACAATAATAATAATATTATAATTTTTATTTAAATTAGAAATGTTTTTTTTTTTAATATAATTCTAAAAATAAGCCATTCAAAACTCAATTCAAAACAAACAAAATTTAGATGGAGTTAGATAGACAATGGGATTGATGCAATATGTGGATTTAAAAAAAAATCAAAGGAAAATCATTTGATCATTTAATTATTTTATTAAGCATTTCAGTAATAAGACCTGCAGTTTAGTAATTTGTGTTTCAGAATAAAGTGAATGTTAAATGGGCAAAAAAATATCATCTTATTGGCAGGCTGTTCGTATATTGTGCCTTCTGTTTGGAAAACTGGAAATTTACATTTCGCCTTTTATGCTAATGCTTCGTTCTGGTCTTACCGAAAAAAATCAATTCTTCTATGAGATCTATTAGCTATATCTAATCTGGCAAGTTAGGGATTAGTTTTTTTTTAAATAATCATAAGTTAATAAGTTTGTTTCTCAAATCGAAGCCCATTTTATTAAGGAAATACCAAAAAGCATTCAAGCTTTTTAAGCTTCTTTCAATGTGCATAAACCATTTCAGATGAGCAACTATAACCTTGTTTTGTCTGTTTTAGCAACGAATTACACACCAAAAGTTTATTCCAATTTTTCTTAATTAAAGTTAAGCAGCTTTAGCAGCAATGGCAACATCTCTTTCCTGAAAGCTAGCTACAGTTTAGGGAATGTCCTTACTAAAGTTTTAATCGAATATTAAAAATACTTGTTTCATATAAAACTTTGCTGAATATGTTTTAATTTTGATTATTTACCATGGCAACAGTGGCTCCCTCAGTAATCTTTAATGAGCTTGCCCGGTTGAAGCTTTTTAAAGCTAAACCAACTCTAAGTCTGGCAACTCTGCGAACATATGCTCTCTGCAAAGTCACTGAGGGGATGATAACTCTCTCTCTCTCTCTCTCTCTCTTTCTATATGTGTGTGTGTGCATGTGGTCTGTCTGTGTGTTTATATATGTGTGTGGAGAATTTCAGTTCGCTCCTGAACAGCCATTGGGAATGTTGTGTGTGCTCTTTAACCTAAACGCCAAAGTCAAGCGAACGTTCATCACTCTCTAGTATAAACCAATACATATACATATACATATATATATATATAAAATTTGTCAAAGGATTTAGGAGAAAAAAAAAACACAACATTCAAGTGAAGAGGCAAAAAAATGCAAAATAAAAACTGTGCAAAAAGTTTAGCATACTTATGTGAGCTTGGAATTTGACTCTGAGCGTGAACGGGTCAACATAGTTTTATTTGTGAAATGGCAAATGGAAATGAAATTGAGTGGCGAATGTAGAAAAATGTGACCCAATTCAAAAAGAGGATTCTCACTTGACGGGAAGCTTCAATTTATATAAACCATAAACCAAAAAGTATCAGCAACAACAACAACAACAACAACACAAACTGAAATCAAAGTAAGTCAAAGAAGAAATTGTACCAAAGAGTTGAATGGAGTTGAGTTAAGTTGAGTTGATGGAAATATTTTGCAACTTTTCTCGTTAAGTTGCATTTGCTAAGGCAACACAACAAAAAAAAAAAAAAGAAGAAAAGTGAAGAAAATATATAATATTGGTTCAAAGTTCTGAGCAAAGTTTCTTGTCAGCTGATTGTCATGTCTCTTCCAACATGTTGTGCCTGCTTTGGTTTGAGCCAAAAAATAACTCCCACTTCCACTCCCACTTCTACTGCTCTAATCCTCTTCGCCCCCTTCTCAGTTCACCAGCACACACAAAAACTTTACGGTACTGTTTTATTTCATTTTCCCTCTTGTTTTCCTCTTGTTTTTTTTTTTTCGTCGTGTTGTCGTCCAAAAAAACACGCAAAAGGGCAACGCACACGTAATTTAGCCATAATCAAAGGTAACCCAGGACAACAGCGCGAATTTCTACATACACGTACACACTCTCACGTGTTCCATCGTATGTGTGTGTGTGTGTGTGTGTGTGTGTGTGTGTGTGTGAGTGTGCTTGTGGTAAGTGCATAAATTTGGCACTTGGCTAAAGAATTAGCTTTAAGATGAATTCCTGTTGGAATCTATTACCACAGAAATAAAAGAGAAATTATGTTTATTTGCTACTGCTGCTGTGCGAGGGGCTATCGTAAAGTTAGTCAACTAAATAAAGTAAGGGAAAAAAGAGCTTTGGGGCGTAACTCAAAGAATTAACTTCGCTAATTAATGTTCCAGTCGAGTAAATAACCTTGGCAAACTGGAATTTAGAAAATCCTAGCCTTACCTAACTTTCTAGAGTTTCTAGTTTCTATTTTATTTATTAACCCTAACAATTATCTATTCTATTCAAAACCTTAACCCAAAAGATGAACTCTCCATTATTATTTACTGATCCTGATCAGCCTAACCTTACCTCAGTTTAACCTTTAATTCATTATCATATTTCTCTCATCATTCATTGATGTGTTTTCTATCTCCTTTTCATCTCTGTGTATATCATAACCTTACTTTATTGTAAACCCACAATCAAAATAAACCAAATACAGTGGATCCTAACCATATCTCTCCTTTAAGTATATTTATATTTACTACAGACGCACTTACAATTACTATTTAAAACCTTAACCTAAATGGATTAACTCTTCACCAGTAATTAGAGATTCTAACCTTATTTTTTCTTTAAAAACTTTAAAAAACTCCTAACCTTACCTTTTTAGTTTCATTAGATTTCTTTATTACTTTATTAGAAAGAATTTCATTTTCAATCACTTTTTATTATAGATCCTAACCTTACTTTTGCCTCTAAAGCCTAACCTTAACAAGAAGTTAAATGGTTTTTGGCTTCTTCTGTTGTCATCTACTTTTCATTAAGACCTCGTGTGACCTGATGTATTTATTTATAGTTAGTCAACTTGGTGGAGGCGCGTAATGTAGGTTGCCATCATTTGCCTCAGCCTAACCTTACCACAGGGTCATAAAGCGTGTCTTGGCTGTCTTGTAGTTATTTCAGTAAGTAGGTTGTCTTACACCTAATCGATAAATCATTGTGCTTAGATGCTAAAGATATGTTTTAGTACTTCTGTCAAACACCTCGCTGTCATTACTTAGGGCTATTTATAGAGTAGAGAAGTAGCTGGTTGGGGTGGTGGAGGAGGAGGAGGAGGAGTAGTTGTTCTACTGCCAGCTGGGACCACACTTCAGGCATCATCATCATCATCATCATCGACATCAATACTTCAAATATGTTTATGCTCATATTTCTCTGATTCTCAGAGTCGTCCAAGTTTTTCCGTTTGAATATTTATTTATACATTCCGTTTGATGATTACTTGATGTTTAATTGAAAACATGATGTTTCAAATGTTGTGGGTGGGGTGATGGATGGAAAAATGCTGGTTACAACAACGTCATTTCGCCTGCACTTGACCTTGTTTTCGATCTAATTGATTTTAATTGAGAGCGGTAGTTAATTGAATTAATCAATTAATCGCATTACCTGAACTCGTACATAGCTGGCTTTTTATGATAAATCCAAATGGAAGTCACATTAAATTTTTTTTTCTATTCTCTCCCAGTTACTTAGTTGTTAGTTGTTTTTTTAAATTCGTTTCTTTTTTTGTTAATTTAATAATGGATAACCTTGACACCGAAGATGATTTAGATAAGGCACTGACCGCAGCTGGTTTCGGTTTATTCAATGTGCTAATGGGTGCCCTTTGCCTGCCCATTGCCATGGCCATTATATTCTGTACCTCAATCTTTTCGTATGCCATGACAACCATGGAATGTGAATTGCATCTAACGAATGCGGAGCGCGGCCGTTTGAATAGTATGGCCTATTTCGGTATGATTGCTGGTGCCATCTTTTGGGCTCTCATATCGGATAATTTGGGTCGACGACCCGTTATAATCTTTAGTCATGCTGGCGATGCAATTTTTGGTAACATTTTGGCATTAAGCCAAAATTTCACCGCGATGTGCGTATGCAAGTTCTTATGCGGTTTGTGGTAAGAGGCATTAATCCAAAAGAAACCAACTTCAAATAAGAGTGTGTAGCGTGTGTGTTTCTGTGTGTGTGTGTGTTCTATCGATACAGCATTTCCGGTGGCTACTCCTCATTCTTGACCTATCTAGCCGAGGTGCACTCGAGTTCAAAGCGCACTCACATGATGTTCCTTTGTGGCGTCATGCTGAACATATCGGCTGGTACTCTACCCATAATGGCCATTATCATTTTGCCAAATGAATTCAAACTGGGCGATGACAACTTTTCATGTAAGTTTGTTAACGAAAATCTCAAAAAATTTACATTAGGGAAGCATATTTAAAATATTCCAAAACGGAGTTAGTTTTATCGTATTTCTTGTTTTACCTATCTCTATAAAGTATATAAATAGATTCTCGATAAGTTTAATAGACTAGAAGAATAGAATCCGATTCGGTATACTGAAGACCATCATGTCCGTCTATTCGTCTGTCTGTTTCAATCACTTTAAAGGGACTACTACTAAAAAACAGATTTGGCAGTTTCCTCAAAAAAAAAAAAGAAATATTTCTTAACAAAAAGAACTTAACTTTTCAAAACCTTAAAACGTTTTGAAATCGAGTTTTTAAAAAGAAAGTCGAAACGATAATGAATAAACTGCATAAAAGACTCTAGCTTTTCATACCTTATGAAGTTCCGAATGCCTTTGCTCTAAAATTCCTTGAGAACCAAGAAGTTAAGCACCTGCAAGAGAAAAGAATGTAATATTACAGATTAACTGGGGTTACTAGACTGGAGGAAATCACATATTTTAAGAACTATAAAACCGTTTTTAAATAGTTTCAACAAAAACTATCTCTTCAGGTATATAAAAAGTTTTAGATATTTCTTCTAACTTAAAAAAATTCGTTACTTTTGATTCTGAAAAGGTAAATTTTGTAATTTAAGTAGAAAGAACGATTCTCTTAAAAGCTTCTTTAAACCACGCCCCCGATCTCTATAGATTCAAATTGGCAACTGTTCCTCACTCTGGGCACCATTCCCAGCATAGTTGTTGCCATTGGTTTCTGTTTTATGCCCGAGAGTCCCAAATTTGATATACATCATGGCAAGAATGGGAGGGCTATAAGGACTCTGAGAAAGATACAAATGATGAATCGGAAAAGTGACAAGGAATTGCCCGATATAATACTCTATGAACAAGAAAAGCAACGTTTCGACTTCAAGGGCATGATAAAGGCAGTGAGAAAACATCATCTAATCGCATTGGCCAATTTGATTGTGATAGAAGTTTGCATTCTAATGTGGTGGGTAAATGAATGTGTGAAAGTTTTGCTATATAAACTACGGGTATACCCTTTCCTATATGCGCAGTCAGAATACAATACGTTTGTGGCAACCGACTTTTGTGAAAATAGTCCAAGTACAGCCTGAGAATGTGACATTTTGTGCGGTTATCGATGAGGTCAATAGGCCAAAACTGCCACCAACTAAGGTTGATTTTAATATGACCACCATGAGTCCCCAGCAAGAGTGTCATTCAGTGAGTACGATCAACTGATTGCTTCACCTGAACTTGACCTTTCCACACCCAACTCTTCTTAGAATATAACACCATCTTCTTTTCATGGCAATTTGTATATATTTATGCTCTGTTTTGATGGTTTCATTATAGCCATCTTGGTAGCTGGTTACTATGATGTTAACAAGATGTTGGGTATGACCAAAGAATACATATAGATCGTATAGAATATAGAGAGTGACCTTTTCCTTTCTTTCTCTAGTTTGGATGACTGTCGTTAGTAGCCTGATTACCTGCTCCTTTGTTTTAGCCAAAGGCTTTCTTGGCATTCTAACCGTTTTCGGTCTATATCTTTGTGTGGAATATGTTAGTGCCATGGCTGTTAATAATCTAGCTGTTCGTTATTTTCCAACCATTGTGCGGTGGGTATTTGACTAGATCTCTCTTTCTATATAATATCTTCCTCTCCTCTTTCTTTTTATTAGCACTACTTTCCTCTCCCTCATTATGTTTGCTGGTCGTTTCGGTTCCTTTGTGGGCAATCAATTGCTTCCCCATTTAATGAGTTTGGGCTGCTTTTATCTAGTTGGCTGGCTTATAGCTAGTGATTTTAGTAAGCATCAAGAATGTATATATTGGCCGATCTGAGGGGGTGGTCAAAGGAGAAACCGACAAATCAAACAAGTTTTGAGTTTCATTTTCTTCTTACTGGTTGTTTTTACCCAGTAAGACTTACCCTCAGATCAGCTAATGAATTTACATATATAGCCATATATATTAGTATTCTATTAACCTGTACCCTTGTAGATCAGTTTTCTATATCTTTACAGTGGGCTCTTCGTACTAATTTCTTACCAATTGTCTAATATTTGTCTGATTTTTGATACTAAAGATTTAAAAACAGAGTTTTTCTTCATAATACTACATAGAAAATGACATTCATTATAAATCTTTCCAAGTCCAATGACAAAAATTTTCGTTTAGCTCTTTATCTTAGTGGTGGAGAACTATCGATAGCCCCGATAACATTAAAAAAGTTGGTTGCTCGATACAAGAATAAGAAATAATACTTTTATATGACAATAGGAAATCGAATTGAGAACTTGTTTTAATTTTTTCCTCAATAATGTTAAAAGGTACAAAAATAAGGAATATTTTAAGATTCTAGTTGAATAGACTTTTTGCATTTACAACTGGTTTTTGGTCTGATATTGAAGCAAGCTACGCTTTGAATGCTATTCGGACTATCGACTCCCTTCTCTACTTTATCTAAGCTTAGCTGAGCTCATTTGTACTTCAATGGAGAAAATGATTAAAAAAAACTTTAGCTAAACGGATAACTAAGAAACTGCTCCAGTATCATCGTAAAGACTCTTTGAAATTAATATTAAACAAGCTAATTAGCTCCAACACAATTGTATTCTTCATTTATTAGACTTCTCTCTTGAGTACAGGCTAACTGAAAATCGGCCAACCGATTGAAAATTTAACAATTTTCTTACCTTTTTACCCCTTACTTAGTCACAGTTGTGGCAACACTTTTGCTACCAACTCCCAAGAAAACCTCAGTTCCCACAAATTGATGTCAATCCCTCCCCAACTCAGCCATTTCGCCCCCAACTATATTTGGGTCAATTGCAGTGGGAGAAGAAGGCTTCAATAAATATGTCAATATGTGTGAATGCAGTCAAACTGGCTGGCGATTAATCAATTATAAAAACAAAAATAAAACAAAAAAAAAATACATGGCAAAAACATTATTTTATACAGATTTTCATTTAATACAATTTCTATTACCAACGCGAAAGCCTTCTGTGTGCTGGCCACTTTGAAAATCCAATTAGTTATTTATCAATTAACTTGATTGGCTTTTCATTTGCAGTTGAAACAATTAAATATGAAGCTGTCGGATACCATGGCGACGCCAATCGAAGAAAAACTTGACCAGAATTTAAAGGTATGTCAATAGAAAATTATTTGAAAAGAATTTGCGGAACATTGGATAATGATAAATTTGCCTTTAAAAGAGAAGTTTCTTTATAATACATAGTAATATATATAGCAGATGGAAATCAAGTTCCAATTAACTCAAGCTTTAGCTTTACAGAAAAAAGTCTTTTGGGGGCAGCAAGCATCATAAAGACTTTTAGATAAAGAAAGTTCGTTTCTCGAACTCCAGTTAATACAAAAAAAGGCAAAACCAAACTATTTTGATGAGGTTAAAGATTTAAGTGGTATTTTCATAAACTTTTAGAACAAAATATAAGCATTTCAGGTCCGGTTTACGAAATATAAGGGCCCCATGGATACTTCTTAGCGAATTTCTAAAAAGAATTTTCACTTAAAAAGATCGCTTTACTATTATTATATTAAGATAAGTTTTTTTAATGATTATTAATGACCTTTTTTGGAGAGCATTGTCAGATAGATTGTTTAAGCTACAAAACATCTATAATTTATTCCTAAAAGTTTTTAACAAAAAAGCCGCAATTTAAAAGAAGAAAAGGAATTGCTATAAAGCTTTTAGATATTTTTTGTAATTATTGGAGTTCCCTCCCAGCCAAAGCTTAGCTGATTCTTAGTCAAAGGTTTTTAAAGAAAATTTGTAAAACAATTTGACAGTTGATTGCAAAAAGTAGTTTCTATTTCTATTTAAAGCTTTTGCAAGCAGTTTCGAACGTCAGCGATAGCTCATCACAATAGAAGTTAATGCCTTCAATTGAGTTGCTATTAGCTGAAAATTAATGCCGGAAATGGTTCGTCTCGCATCTCCCTATACCCCTCTTCCTCTCCGTTGCAGGTCCGCACTGGCATGGTGCATGTGAGCGATGGCAAAAGTAGACCAGAGCCGCAACGGCTTAATCTAACAATGGAATTGTTGTCACTGCAAAAACTGGAAGTTGTCACACCGACGAGCAGTTCCCATCACAATGGACCGCCAATGGAATCGAAGGAGCGAATGGTGCAAATCACTAGACAGAAACAGGGTGGTCTTGGCCTGAGCATAAAGGGTGGTGCCGAGCACAAATTGCCCATATTGATATCACGTATCTATAAGGATCAAGCGGCGGATATAACAGGACAACTGTTTGTGGGTGATGCCATCATCAAGGTGAATGGCGAATATATAACCGCATGTCCTCACGATGATGCAGTCAATATTTTACGTAACGCTGGAGATATTGTCGTCCTGACGGTCAAACATTATCGCGCAGCAACTCCATTCCTGCAAAAGCAATGTAAGTAGCGACTACAGCTTCCATGAAGCTGAAATTTAGGTAACTATCCCCCTAAAGTATGCAATATAAAGTTCTAAATTAAGATTTTTAGAAATTTTTAAATGAAAATATGGCCCTGGCTGGTTTAAAAACATTCAAGAGGAAAATAGGGGAATTTCGCCCCTAAAGTATGCAAAATATAGTAAAAAAATGTAGTTTTTAAAAGAAATTGGGTTAAGAAGTTCCACAGAGTAAAATAAACAAAAAAAAAAAGGTTAAATAAGAGAAGTTTCGCCCCTTTGTTCAAAAAACGCGTATATTATGCTTGTTGCATACTTAAAGGGGCAATATACTTCTTATGTCACCTCTAGATGCGCCACTGCACATTCCAATTATTAATTGTATTTTTTTTTTGGTTACAGTAACCAAAGATACTCCAGATTCTGATAACGATGTAACTTGCGCTGAACTCAAAGCCGATGAGGGATATAAATCTTCGGTAAATAGTGGCACTATAAGTCGAAGCTGCAGTCGACCCATGTCCATATGCTCAGAGCCCGAGAAACGTTGGACAGATGTGGTGACAGGTGAGCATTGTAATCCCATTCTTCTTTTTCTGACTCTTTAATTTAAACCTTTTTTTTTCTCTTAAGTACCCCTAATGATGGCCTATGTCACACGCTATATTTATGGCACCGATAAATTGCGTCAAAATGCCTTTGAGGTGCGTGGTCTTAATGGTGTGACCACCGGTGTTATACACTGCGATGAATTGGCCATCTTAAGTCAATGGCTGAAACTGATTACCGACAATGTGGTGGGTCTAACGCACTTGCAGGTAAATTCAATGACATTTAGTTGGGAACTTTTTTCTTAATTGAAGTCTTTTTTCACCGTGCAGATGAAACTTTATAATCGAAATTTTGCTGTGGGCGAACGCATTGAGTACATGGGCTGGGTAAATGAAGGCGTCATCAATAATAACATTTCATGGCAGAGTTATAAGCCGAGATTTCTATTGCTCAAGGGTACGGAAGTGATGCTCTTTGAAACGCCACCAGTAAGAAAATGTTTGGCTGAATCGTGGAGTACCAATTGATTAAACTCTCCCCCTCTCTTATTCCTCGTCTTCAGCTCAATGTGGCTGGCATTAGCAAGGCTTTGGTCGTCTATAAGGTCTATCAGACCATGTTTCGCATTGTCAAGGAATCGGAAACTGTGGACAGTCGCCAGCATTGCTTTCTATTACAAAGTTCGGGTCATGAACCGCGCTACTTGAGTGTGGAAACGCGACAGGAATTGCTACGCATTGAGAATAGTTGGAATGCTGCCATAGTTACCAGTGTTATCAAGTTGGGTGTAAGTATATATACTAAAATTAGTCATGAGTCTAAGTTGTTAGGAAAATTATATTTTCGGGACACTTCTCGACTCCAGCTGAGTCCTACAGCTGCAAGTTTAAAATTACCAGGTAATCAGTTAAGTAATAAAAACTTTGGACTGGAATGTTATTTTGTATACTGGAAAGGGTTTCCAATAGTTCCAGTTTTACTTGCCACCGCATGCTCCGGTTAGGTTGATTTTTTGTCCATTTTAAGCAAACTTCTTCCGAGTGAGCGTTTTAGCATTGTTTTTGCGTTTTAAAATAATTGTTTACACTTGGACTAGATTCACTGGTTTAAATTAAATTAATATTTATTTTTCTCACAAGATTTCAAAGCGGCAACAAAATTTATGCACACAAAAACACAATTTCTTTTACAATGACGCCAAATATTGCATCAGCCAAAAAAAGTGTGACCAACTTTCTCGTAAGCAAGATCACCAAAAAAGAACAAATGAACGTTTTAATTCAAATTCAAATTCAAATACAAATTCAAATTTAGCTTTCAACCCCCGTTTTGCCAAATAAAGAATGATTCATAGAGAGCACAAAAGATCAGTACAAAAAAGAGAAAAAATGATGGCAAAGGGGAAAATCTATCTCGATAAATAATATTTGGCTTAATTTAATTTAATTCTCAATCCATACTTAAATCGGGTAGGTGAAAAATATCTGAATTAAAACAAATTGTATGTGTTATAGAGAAATTTTTAATTCAATTCACTAAAAGATTTAAATAATTAGTAATGAATTGTGTATTATTTTAAATATTTTTTAGCGCAAAACCTTTGCTGTCTCGCATCATGGTAAAAGTGGTGGCCTAACTCTCGACTGGCAGGCTGGCTTCTCTTTGGCCGAGGGCTCCGATTCTGCAATTGTTTGGCATTATAAATTCTCTCAATTGCGAGGATCCAGTGACGATGGTAAATCCAAGTTGAAATTACATTTTCAGGATCATGAAAGCCGCGCCATAGAAACTAAGGTAAAGTCCCTTAAATAATGGAAATTTGGCGAATATTTCAAAACTAACAAACTTGTTCTTTTCTTCTCAAGGAACTGGAGTGTCAGGTTCTTCAGAGTTTATTGTTTTGTATGCATGCTTTTCTCACCGCCAAAGTGGCCTCAGTTGATCCGGCATTCTTAAGTTCAATACAACAGACTTAAATCAAAACCAAAAAGTGGAGAAAACCCATATGCTTAGCGTACCATATAGATCTACCGATATATATATATAAATTATATACTTATTATGTATGTTGCATACACACTAAAAATTAGAGTCAACTTAAAGTGAAATCTCTTGGTGCATTATAGGTACTTATATTAAATAGTAATTAGTAAATTTTTTAAGGCTATATAAATTATATTAATAACTCTAGGCTTTGTTTCCTATATATACTTACTATATATATATATATATATATAACTATATTCTTGTTTACTGATCCTTAAAGTTGTCTGTTTTCCATTTTAGTCAATTCGTTTTTTTGTGGTTTACTTTTGTGTTAGAAATGAAAATTAAATTTTCGATACAAAAAAAAAAACTAAAATTATAAATGAATGAATGCTTTAAATAAATTAACCACATTAACTCACATTACACCAAAACCAAACCAAACAAAAACAACAACAAAAAATACATCCACCGAAATTCTCAAAATGCACATAAAAAACCAAAAAAAAAAAAGAAAACAAAAAAAAACTCTCAATAAACTCGAAATCATATTTTATTAGATTTTTATACAATGAAAATATAAGATCAACTGTTATAAGTGATTCCGCATATACACACACACACACACAAACACAAACACACACAGATACATATATATAATGATGACTCATACTAAGATATATATATATAGATAAAATGTCATTCGTCAATTCGAAATGTGTCTTTTTGAATGTGAACGAATGAAACGAGTAAACAAATTTGTTGCACAAAAAAAAAAAAAACAAAATATTTATACGAATTAGTTAGCTAATTAAGTGAGCACAAAAAGAATGTCGCAAATTGCCGCTATAGATTAACCATATAACCGCATAAACATGGGCGTGGCTGGTAGTTAATCTCATAAAGAGAGAGAGAGAGAGAGAGAGAGAGAGCTTACTGTAATTGGTCAAAAAAGTTAGTCAAGAAGACTGCAAAAGGTTAGAAAAGAGAGAAATGCATTTTTGCTAGATAATTATATGAAAATTATATACTTAGAAACATACAAAAAGATTCAAAGATTAATTTCATTTGTTTTCACCAACAACATGTTTGCCCTTTAATTCAACTTAGAAACATCTAAAAAGAAGTTTTTAGAACAAAGACGATTGTAATTTCTTTTGCAAATTGGCTGATCAACTAAATATAACGTATTCGCAGCGTGTGCCAGTTAGAACAATGGTTTTCGTTTGTTGTATAAGGGAATTCAAAGCTGATAAGGGTTTTTTTTGTGGTTTCCAATTTTTTTGTTTTTGTTTTGTTTGTTTATCCATATATAACGTATACGCAGCGTGTGCCAGTTAAAACGTTTGCTTCTTTCTCACATTGTATAAAGGAACCCAAACCTAATACATTTTTTTCCAGAAGCTGATTTTTTACTTCCTGCTCAAAAAAGGTGGTTAACTAATCGTAACGTATACGCAGCGTATGCCAGCTAAAGTTGTGGTACAATTAAAACAATAGAAAATTGCCGTTTAGATTAGTAAGAAGAATGAGAATGAGAAATATTTCTTAAAATTCGGTTTTGTCTGTAATTGTTATACCTAAAGTATTAAAATTTAACAAACTTGGCATTGGTTTGGTTTTCACTTGCCTAAGGCCTTTCCAACCGAAGTTATACTGCCAGCCACGCCCATGCCGCATAACCCTAAACCAAACACACAACAACAAAAACAAACCGCAATCATATCAATAAACAAATCTACATATAGAAAAGTAAGCTACCTATAAAATCAGCCGCATTATATAGTCGTATACAAAAGAAATGAGAATGAGAATGAGATTGAGAATGAGAAAAGAAAACCAAAACTAAATACTTCCATGTATTCTTGTCAAAAAAAAAAAAACAAAAACAAAAACGGCTGTAAATATGCGCTAACAGATCAAAAATACCATATATAAATGTATAACGAAAAGCAAACAAAAGAAACCCAACAGCTATTTAGCCGACAAAAAAAAAAACTAAATATTTTAATCCATAAACTAATCAATACGAGAAAATGAAATGGCACCTTAAACAAGACCAAAAACCAAATGGGATACGTAAACGAAAAAACAAAAAAAAAACCAAAAACAAATACACCGCAAATTAATCAAATACAAAATACAAAAATATACCAAGAAAATACAATATTTACTTACCTATATGCTTACCTTACCAACCTCCAACCTCCCCCTTTCCTCCTGACAACGCGCCCCCCTCTTTATAAGGAAAGAAGAAGAGTATACTTAATGCGGCTTGCCAATTATTTAAAAGAAATTTTTGTCAATTTGTAACTAAAAACTAATTTTGGAATCATCGAAACGAAATCATTGTGAAATCATCGAGAAAACATAGCTCTAAACTCCTCCACTCACTTTACCCTCCTCCACCCTCCACCGCCCATCAAGATAACTAACTAACGTATTTTAATTTTCCATTGTACAATTTACTAAATTGAAATAAATGAAAAACTTACTTAGCTAAAAGTTGTTAGGGGTAATCTGACTTCTAAGACCATTCAATCAATTTTACTCTATTTTACACTGTTAACGTCGGATGATGAGCATTCTAAAATCGTCCAAATATATATAAATTATATATATACATTCTTGATCAGCAACAAAAGCCAAGTAGATTAGGTCACCTTTGCTTGCCCGTTGGTCTGTAGTAACCAAATTTGGTATTATACCTCGTTTTTTTATTTTTGTTGGTCTCTAAAATTCGAAACATTCGACTCATCGCGTTCAAATTAAATACCTTAAAATATGTAAATGTTATCTACCAAATTTCTAAATTTCTTAAAATTCGGACTAAAAATGATTGAGTTATGCTCAGAAACATGTTCTTACCTATTCTATCAAACTATCTACAAATGCACCAAGTCTCATAAAAATCGTTTTAAAAATGGAAATGGAAAGAACTGCCTAGAAATCTTTTTTACTAAGACAGAATTGAGCATTTGGTGCGCCTAAGTTGTTGTGTAGTCTTTAATACATCCAATTAGCTAATCAATAGCAACCAAAAAGTGACTTAAGCTTCAGAAAGTCAAACGAGATTGGCCAATGTTCTAAGACAGAATTGGCCGCTAGGTGCGCTCAAGTTCTATTAAGCTGATGAAAGCAAGCCAAATGGCATACTTTTCATTTTACAGCTCTTGAAGCAATTTTATATATGTATGAATTTGATCTAAAGTGGCCTAAAGAAGGTATATTTTTCACCCGAAAAATTGAATAAATATTTCTATCATATTCTAAGTTAAACGCATTTAATTATATAATCAATATCTAGCACTTCTCCAAAATTAATAAAAATTCGACTAAAAATGTCCGAGTTAAGCTTAGAAATGTTTTGTTGTGAGACAAAGTTGGCCGCTAGGAGCGCTTAAGTGTGCTAATAAGGCATGCGTTCTTAAAGTAGCTGGCCCATTTGGTGTAGAGTAAAAACCAGGTTGGTTTGACTACTTACTTGCTTCCGTTTCTTACCCTTTAATAAAGTAAACAATTTATTAATTTCAGTAACTGAAAAATAGAATAAATTTATTTAATTTATATACCAAATCGACATTGAAACAAAATTGATGGCTGACAATTTTGTTTCAAATTTGTTTCTTAACAAAACAAAATTAATCAACAATGTTTGTTTTAGTTGAAAATTTCAATATGGCTGTTTGATTGAAATTCTCAATTTTCCAAAAGAAAATTCAACGTAAAGAAAATCTTTTCATGGCTGTTTTGAAAAGATTTTCCCATAATTCTAAAAACGAAGAGGAACAAAAATAGGTAAAAATTTAATATTTAATATGCAAAATGCATAAATTTATGTACAATATTTTTTGGTTTTTTTTTTTTTCTTTCCTTTTCGATTAGTTAATATTTATGCTTGATTTGGTTTCTGTGTGTTTAATTCCTTTTGGCATTAGCAAGCAAAAGTTATCAAATCGAAAAAGTTTTACTAAGTTTCTGTATTATCTACACAGCATTTGGTTTGGTTAGTTTGGAGTCCTCTACACTCTACTACAAGCTAAGTCTTAAGTTTAAGACTCGGAAACCTAAGTGGTAAGTACATTACGTTGTATGCGAAAGTATGCTTCCATTCATCAGATCAAAGCCAATCAATAATCGTTTTCAACTAAATACAATATAAAAGACAATTTTGTTGTAAGCCGAAGTTGTTGGTGAATCCTCAAACGTAATAAATTTGAAATCTCGCCATAGGCCGAACTCAAACATCCACGGCAGCCTTGTGATCGGTCTCGGTTAACCTCACCAAAGTGACCTCGGTGGTCACACCGTTCAGGGTCAGGGACATTTCCATTTGCTGGTCCCGCCACGGAGTGGTCAGGGCAGTCAAACGCTGGCTAAGAGTGCCCGGAGTGGAGATAAGCTTCAAGATGGCCACCGCCGGTATCATCACCACCGAGGAACCGGCTATGCACCAGCCCAGGGCATTGGCCCACCTGGGATACTCATAGTCGCCGTAGGTCAGCGGTTCATACCCAATCAGGCCATAAACGGTGATGAACAGCAGGAAGAGGGGAGCCACAAATCTCCAACAGACTTGCCAATACATGCCCGGCGGAAAGCCAATCATGTCCCTTATGTCATCACTGAAACGTTTCGTCCCATAAATCCAGGACACGGCAATGGCCTCAAAGAACACAGCCACCAATATGGAATAGCCGGCGGCATATCGATCGAGCAGGTGAAAGAAGTAGAAGCCACCCTGAGTACAACTGGCCAGGCCAACCACAAAGTACAGCGAAAAGAGTCCGGCCACAAAGAGCTCTCGATTACGGCGTATTTTGGGAAACTCATCCGATAAAGCGGTGATAATAGCCTCCGAGCCACCAAACTGCAAGGAAGAAGCCTTTAATTAGAAGCCTTTAAGAGAAAATTGTACTCCCTAAAGTATGCAACGGGGAGAAATCTCTCATTTAACACATTCAGCTCGTTTTGAGACTGTTTAAGCCCTAACCCGATCTTTATTATAGATAACTATGGATATAGAGATCCGATCGGTCTAGTTTTGACAAATATTCTGTCTGCCTTAACAAAAAGCTTAAAAACGAAGCTTAGCTAAAATTACTCGAAAACTAAAAGACTAGTTTGCATTGAAACAGACAGACAGACAGACAGACGAACACTGGGCAAATTTTAAAAATGTCAAATCTTGTGAAAACTTCCATCAAAAGTATAAAGCCTAATAGTTTGAGTGTCTATTGCATACTTTAGGGAGCAAATTTCTGTAATTTTGTATCCCTACCGAACTATCCAAGCCCAGGGTAAGCAACATCATAAAGAATATCAATGCCCAAAAAGTGCTCGCTGGCATTGTGGCTATGGCCGCTGGATAGACAACAAATACCAATCCCGGTCCCTCAGTGGCCACATCCTCGATGCGTACGCCCAAAGTGTGAGCCATGTAACCCAATACGGAGAATATCACAAAACCAGCCACAAAACTTGTTGCCGAATTAATGAAGCTGGTGAGCAAAGCGTCTCTGGAAATCGATTAAAAGCATTATATCGATCTCTTTGGTTGAAGTTTCCCCCACGATTTACTTACTTATAGACATTATTGTGGTATTTATTGTATGAGGCATAGGCTAAGAGTACACCGAAGCCTGGTCCCAGCGAAAAGAACACTTGGGTGGCAGCATCTACCCAGACTTCGGCCTTGTAAATGGCACTGAAATTGGGTGTCAAATAATATTGTATGCCCATAAAGGAACCCGGTAAGGTTAGGCCTCGTATGAGTAGGATCAGCAGGACGACATAGGGAAATAAGGCTGTGAACCATACCACCTGAAAGTATATATAAAGAAATTTAGAAAAGTTGCCCCCATAAGTATGCAATAGACACATAATTTTTTGCCTATTTGAGATCTTTGAGCAATGTAAGCAACGAAAGTCATTTGAAGCTACAGCATCTTTCCTTCAACTGCATTTCTGACTATCTATTGCATACTTAAAGGGGCAAAGTTTGTCAATTTCCTTACCTTGCCGGAAGTGCTGATGCCTTTCCACAATGAAAAGTAGCAAATGAGATAGACAATAAGCAGACACAAGGCCATATCCCATTTAATGGCGCCCAGATCATGAATGCCCTCACTCTGATTTAATTCCAGAATATAACGGCTATAAAGGACAAGAGAATTTGATTATTTTAAGATCCAAAATTCTATGCCCAGTTTACTCACTTAAAGTACTCGGAAGCCGCCGATTGATAACCCTCCACATGAGACGAGGGAGCAATGGCCGGGGCCAGGCTGGAGAAGGTGGCATTGCCATAGTAAATGGACTCATTCGAGTAATATAAACTCTGATTGCCCAACAAATAAATATCACTCGTATTGCCATTCAATATCAAACGTGAAGAATTTTGACTTTCAAACTGAAAATGAAGAAGAAGAGTGAAACTGGAATTAAATGGACTCCAAGCGGATGGGGCAATTGCCTCTTACCGGCCTGCATTGAGGCGTATTCCAGGCATTATTACACGATGTCCAGGGCAAAGCGTTGGTAAATGAGGCAAAAAAGAAACGCAGTGACCAGGCAATGATGACATTGTAATAGAAATCCACATAGAAGGCAATCAGAACGACAGCGTAGCCAATGCCTGAAATATAGTAGAAAATTTACATTTTTTGGCCTTTTGACTTTTCGCTCTCTCCCTCTGTCTCTCACTCACCTTTGAAGAGGGGCACCAGGCGACCCCAACATGTGATGGCACCCTTACGATTGTGTTGACCCAGGGCCAATTCCATGTAGAAAAGTGGTATACCACCAACTACCAACATGATGCCATAGGGTACAAGGAAAGCGCCTGTCAAAGTGCACCACGGGAAATTGAATGATGTAGAAATTAGTTCAACTTTTTTCCTTTCTCCTCCATCTACTATCTATTTTAGTTTCGTTCCCTTTATTTTTTTTTTTTTAACGGAACAAGCTCATTTTAGTTGGGCCCATGGCGGAGCACAGTGGTTCAAGATTGATGGGAAATGGTGTAAAAATTTAAGCAGAAAAAACTTTGACTAGCTAACTTAGGGATGATAACTTGAAAAGGGAAAAGAAACACATTCTTGGGACTTGTGATTCTCTTCTGAAAAACTTCTCTAAATTTTTGAACTTAAGTTTTCAATTTTCTTTTTAAAAAAACAACCATTTAATATTTAAAAAACTAAAAACCTTCCTAAAAACCATTTCGAATCTTAAATTATATATTTAATATTCTAAATTGCTGAAATTAAGTTATCAAGCCTTTAAAAAACGAATAAAAAAGTTGTTGATAGTTAGATCCTTTTTGAAAAGGAATTTGAAGTTCTAAGAAGATAGATCCAAGTGGAAAGTAAATCTTTTTGGGGTAAAGTTTTTAAAACTCGACTTACTGATTGATAATTTTAATAAGCCATTGTAAATTAGATGAAATTATTGGAGATCCTATCTGATATTGTGGGAAAAATGGATCAATTATGACATAATATTCAATCATATTTAAGTTTACAATAAATAGATCATTTTTTTTTTAGGTTTTTAGAAGATAGATCTAAAAAGGGCTAACAATTTGTTAAGTGTTCTCTTTAAAGACAACTTTAACTTAACTTTATTTTAGACAATGGCCCCAAACAGAAAAAGGAAATTCTCAAAGTTATTTTTTTTCAATTCGAATTCTATCTCATCGTAACTGATCAAAAGACAACTTATTCTAAGATAGATCTATACAAAGAGTAGAAATTCTGAAATTTTCATCTTAAGACAACTTGTAACATATTTGCCAAGTTCTTTTTGTGGAAGTTGAACCACTGTGCCTTTGGTTCACTGTGTGTTTGGTTTTTGTTTTCCGTTCTTGTTTCTGCAAAATGTGAGTATATGGCTGACAATATTGTCAGAGGCTGTGCGGCATCCGGCATCCTGCATCCTGCACTCGTCTTCTCAGACCAACCCAACCCAACCCAACTGAACCAAACCGAACCATAACCATAGCCAAGGAGTGGCGATTGACCCAATGGACCCATGTCAATATCTGTTTTTGTCGCTATACACCCATCCATAGACAGAAAATCAAATTGTTTTACAAGTGCCACTCTCTGAGGACATTTTAAAAACATTAACAGAGCCGAGAAGGACCTCATGCACTCTCGAACTTGTGGGCGTGTCACCCTCCATTCCAACAATTGGTAAAGTGCCATCGATACTTTGTGTGTTGAGTGACATAGAAAGGAAGAAAGAGATGGTGGGCTTGTCGACTGATGGGCTGGCTGGCAGGGGGGCGGGCCGAGCCAGGGCGGGGCTTTACTTTTTTATGATTTGATTATGTCTATTAGCAGGCAAAGTGGGTGACAAAGTCGTCGACGGCCCATTATAAGTGAGAGAGACTGTTCCCAGTTCGTCATGATGTTGTCAATTATAGAAAGAAAATGTATAATACAAAAAAAAACACACACACACACCAAAAACTGGTAAGAGAAAGGCAAGTGTGGGGTAGTGGGGGGGGGGGGCAAAGTTTTCCTTGCTGCTGCTGTTGATGCCTTAATTTCCTTCAGTTAATATACATTTCCGGTTCGTATCAGTTTCAGTTCTTAAGTCTTGGGCTTTAATAAGTATTTTATCAAGAAGACCAACGAGAAAGGCGATTCTCGATTCATAATAATGCCATCTAAGCCTGAAGAAAGAAGAAGTTAAGCCTAGCAACGCCTTTGCCCACCGCTGGCAATAAAAAGCTTAACTTAAGCAGCTATAGGAAAGAAGAGATGAGAGGAGCTCCTTCCACCCATCCATCCATCCATCCATCCACAACTCACTCGCTCTCACTTGATGGAGTGCAATGAAGCGCATAAATATGACCACAATTTATTTGGATTTTAAAGCTTAAATCATAAAATAGTAAATACAAGTGGTAGAGTAGACGACACGAGGGTTGACGAAAAAGTTTTTCAAGTCCACATTGATTTACCATAGAATTCCCTTCAATCTTAGCTCTTTGTTAGATTTTGTTTGTAATTTTTCCTACATTATTAGGTGAGCACTTGGTGATTAATTTGAAAAAACTCATAAAGAAGTTATCCATTCTTTAGAATAATTTTAGATAACTTCTTCAGAATTCTTCGAGGATACTTAAAATGAATTTACCAACTAATTATTGAATCTTTTGTTTATATTTCTGAGTTTATTTAAAAAGAATATTTCGAGTATCATGGCTACTAAATAAATGTCTGTATGTGAATTCTACAATTTGAAAGCTAATTATGTTTTATTTAATTTTCAAATTAAATAATTAAATGAATAAGTTCTTAATATTTTAAAATATTTAAAACTGACAAAGAAAAAACCTTTATACGATAAGCTATAAAGAAAAAAAATGAATTTCTGGAAGGGTGAAAACGATTCTCAATATTTCTCTACTAAAACTAAGTTCAAATGATACAAGACCATCTAGCATAGTTCGGCGTTTTCTTCAAAATTTTGTGTTTCCTTGTTATATTCTTAAAAAAGATTTCAGTAATAATTGTGAAGAAATTAATCAAATGTCTAAAGGATCCTCTGGCACCTAGATAAAATGTCTAAGACGACCTAGAATTAGAAGTTTTTGTTTTCGGCCAATTTTAACCAACCTTATCTCATGCGACGGGAAATTTCATCTTGTTTTTAATCTTATACAAGAAAAATAATGCTTTAGTTGTTTTTTGTGTAGTAAAATGACTGCAAACAAAAACACCGAAAAATACCTTAAACAAAAAAAAAAGAAACTTTCAATTGGCACCCATAAGAATGTTAGGTTTTAATTTGAAATTACTGGTATAAAGTTTCTTTTAGTTTTACTAGATCTACAACTTTTCCTAACGAATCATAGCTCTATCTGCAATTTTTAAAAACTGTGTCTAAAATCTGGCACTTTCAACTGCAACACACCTGGAATAAAAACGGCTTAGGCTAAGTTGACAAATTTTAAGTTAGACCGATCTCAATACTACGACTAATATATGGCAAAAAGAATTATTTGTAAAAGTTATTTAGAAGTCGAGTTAACCAGAATCTAAGTAAGACAACACAAAATGTGCCAATTATTTTGCCGCCACTGTAAGTCGTATAGTTTAAGTTATCTTAGTTTTTTTTTTTTTAGAAATAAAGTGTTTAGTTTAACCAGTTAGATTAAGTGGAACCCTCGCTGGTGTGAATTGTAAAAAAAGGCATAAGGCATAAGGAATCAGGAATCAGAATCCATTTCTAAGTGCTTCATCTAAGGAGCTGAAGAAAGAGGGAAAGCAAAACGTGTGTGGCACATGAATTTCATTTTTTCCCACAATGCGTATTACTTATAAGTTGGCATTGTGTGAGAGACATATAGACAGGAAAAAGGATAGAATGAGAGGGGAGTTAGGAAGAGGGAGAGGCTTATTCAGCGCTGAAGAAGGAGCAAATGCGATTATGACTGCCAGATTTAGTTGTCATACAAAAGCACTTAACTTTGAAATTGTTTTGAATGATGATGGCTGAATGGATGTGAGTGTGAGTGTGAGTGTGGCAAGTGGAATGGGGCATGTGGCATGGCGAATGAGTTTCCCTTTTTTGTTCCCTTTATTTTTACTTTTGCAGGAAGTGAACGCTTACCGCTCAGAAGTTAATGGCAGCAGCAGTAGCAGCGTAGCACTTGGCACGCACTTTTCTGGCCATTCTTTCTCCAGCTTCTTTCTGGTTCTAGTCAAAGTGTTAACAAGGCAAAAAAACACCAACAATGAGGGAATGAGGACAATTTCTTTCTCTCTCTCTTTCTTGGGCTCAATGGTGTGTAAAGAGTCACCACATAAATTATTTCTATGCTCTAATTGGCCTAAGCAGCCTAAGTACATGGCGCGAGTGCTCATCACAAATTTTGAGGACTTTAGTTCTTAAGAGAAAACTACAAGTCATTTTTTATGGCTAAGGTTAAAAATTGATCAATTTATGTTGAGAATATATAAGCACAATAAGGTAATCTATGAGATTGTAAGCTTTTTCTTTCAATTTTTTCTTCATTTAGTTACAATTACACTTAGTGAACTAGTTCCACCTTTTTTTCCCAACTATTTTAATTCTTTTTCTCTTCATTTAGGGATTAACCTAACTAGTTCTAACTTTTTTCTTTAATAAAAGCTTTTCTCCCTTTAGTAAGTTGTAGTTCTCAATTAGTTTTAGCAATAAATTGGAGCTCCTGACTAATGTTTACTTCTTATGCTTCATTTAATTGTTATTCTCAACTACTTCTACTCTTTTCCTTCAGTTGTAGTTTCCAACTAGTTTAAACCTTTCTCACTTTATTTACTTGTAATTCT
Organism: Drosophila nebulosa; assembly: GCA_024703675.1. Taxonomy (NCBI): domain Eukaryota; kingdom Metazoa; phylum Arthropoda; class Insecta; order Diptera; family Drosophilidae; genus Drosophila; species Drosophila nebulosa. Next base: position 3,707,832 of record CM045725.1, on the reverse strand, counting down.
CAACTGTTTTTCTTTAGTGGAAATTATCAACAAAAGCTTTGTAATTCTCAACCTTCTTTTTTTCAGTTGTGAACTCTCTAGAACTAGTTTTAGTCTCTCTCTCTCCTCTCTCTTTAATCTTAACTACTTTAAACTTTTTTCCCTTCTGTAGAAATTCTCAACAAAAGCTTTTCTTGCTTAATTTAGTTATAATTCCCAAACAGTTTTAGCTATCAGTTCCATTTAATTGTAATTCTCAACTGGTTTTGGCATTTTTCATTTCATTTAACTGACTTTGCTATAGGCAAAACCTTTATTGAGCAAACTCGATGCAGCAACATCGATATCGAAGAGGATAGGACTAAACCAGACTCTGGTTTACCCTTGCGCTCTCCCTCTTCTTTCTTTACTCTATAAATTCCAAATGATTAGTTCTTACTTACCACCTCCATTTTTGTAGCACAAATAGGGAAATCTCCAAACGTTTGCTAAATCTACAGCGAATCCAATAACTGATAATAAAAAATCCACTTTGCCGCTCCATGTCTCGCGATCGTCGTCGTTGATGCTGGTATTATCATTCAGGTTATTATCGTGTGGAATGGGCGATTTATTTATGGTTTGTTGTGGCTGTTGTTGGTTCTGATTCTGATTCTGCTGCTGTTCCTGATCCTGTTGTCCGGTATTTGGTGACATCTGCAAACCAATCGAACCAATCGAATCCTCCAGACCCTCACGCACACACACACACTACCAACACTCACTCACACACTCACTCTCTCTCTCTCTCTCGCCGACTGCTCGCCGAAAATTCTGTAAAAAAAAAGTCAAAGGGAAATCTTTAGCCTAGATATTGGAGGAGAAAGAGTGTTTGTATGTGCTTGACAGATGTTTGGTCACGACATGGATATGGACATGTCCTGTGCTCTAGCCCTTGAAGAGCTTGTTCTGTTGTTGTTGTTGTTGTGGGGAGGCATATAACGTATACGACAGGTGGCTCGCGCACACACAAACACTTCACTTCATTCAATTGACAGCAATATAAAGAAATATGTTTGTGTGTGTGTGAGTGTAAGTGTCTGAGTGTGTGTGATTGTCTCTCTCTCTCTCTCTGTGTTAGATTATGAATTTTTGAAACCCCCAAAAGAAAAGGCTTTAAAACCTTTTAACCATTATAGGCATTTCTTTAGTCTCTCATCTCATTTTATTTTGTTTTTGCTCTCAGTAATCTCAGTCCACTTAATTAAGATGATCCACATTTATAAATCATATATAATCATATGTATATGTATCTGTATCTGTATCTGTTGCTTTAATTAGGCCAAACAAATTTGATTGCTTTTAAAGCTCACTCACGCTGCGAGAGACTCTCGTATAATTAAATCAAAAGGCAGACAGACAAACAGGCAGACAGACATACTCACAGTCAGTCGGACACATTGTAAAATAAAAGTTATTAATAGAGCTCAAATTTCAAGCTGTTCTCTAGGGGAATCTCTGTATCAACAACTGTTACTCAGGAGTTCTCAGGGAAATTAGTTTATCAACAAATTATTACAAGTGTTCTTAAGCAAAACGAAATGTGTTTGCCATTATCAAAAAATGTTTAAGATTTTAAATATTTAGCTTGACTTGATTTGACTTCATTTCATTTGATTCATTCTAATTCTAATTCATTTAAGTAATTAAATAATAATAGAACTTGCTACAATAATTTATGGAAAAACCTTTGCTAATGTTTTTGAAATTTTAAAATCATTTAAGAACTTCTTATTTAATAAAAGTTGAAAAAACCAAACTCTACAAACGATTGATATACAAAGAAATTCTATTAATTTGAGAACTTTTTAGCTAAAATCTAATCCAAAATCTATTTGAAGTAAAAAATGTTGAAATACCATAGAATAAGTTAAAAATTGTATTCTTAAAATTTTACCCAAACTTGCCTCAAAGCAAAATTTCTAAAAATGTTGTACTATTTATAGTCAAAAATGTTTGGAAACTACAGAATAAGCTCAAAATTTATGATATAAAATCGAATCTTAACATTTTCTTTACATAATCCCCTAAATTTTAATTTTTTTAACCAGTTATTGCCAAAATTGATGAAAAAAAGTCTTCGTTTCAGAATTTTCGTAAAAATTTTGTTTTAATTATATTTTTTTACGAAGAAATTAACATTTTATAAAACACTTCCAACTAAATAATTTATATATATCAGAGCCTGTAGTAAAAGCGAATGAAATTAATACTGACATTTGCCAAACCTTTTTAGCCTAATTAAACAGGCAATAGAATTAAAATCAATCACTTTTTCCTCTTTAAGAACACTTTTAGAATTCACAAAATTTGATTTTACCTTGAATTATTCTCACAATGTCTGGAATCAAATACAGTTGAAGTGCCAATCCATTTTACAGAGTTTCCAAAGTTATTGCAATAAAAATAACAAAGATATGAATAATGCCAAATTGTTCGCAACAAATTGTTGAAATGATGAAATTGAATTTTGAATGAAACACTAATTTACATATATACACTTTGGACACTGTTTTTTTTTTTTGGTTTGAGTGTGTTTAACCGTGAGAAATCAGAAAATTGAAATATGGAATAAACACTAGAAAAATTTAGAGCTGTTGCCTTATAGATAACATTCGAACGTATGCAACTGAGTTGTGGCCAAGCTGCGTCTTTTATAGTCGGCGACAAGTGGTTGCCCCACACACACACGCACACCTCGGTACTCTGTGTGTGTGTGTGTGTGTGTGTGTGTGTCAACTACAGAAGTTTTGCCCCAACGTCCGCATGCGCCAAGGAAACGTTCTGTCCGGAACGGAAGTGACCAATTAGAGTTGCCTCTTTGTCAGTACGTTTGTTTGTATGTGTGTGTGTAACTATGTGTGTGTGTGTGTGTGTGTTTGTGTGCTCTTAAGTATGTATGACAGTTGTGGCATAAATCCGTTAACTTATGTTAACTCTTATGAGCTTTTCTAACAGAGCTCTGTTAAATTTTGAGAAGCTTTGCTTTGAAAGACATTTTTGTGTTGAAGCAGACAATTTACCCCTTTTTCTTTTTCCAGATTTAATTAAAACCAGAAGTCAGGTGTCAAAGTGAAATAACCTTTTATGCAAAAAGTCGACAAAGCTTGCGGGTTGATTGTTCCCAAGGGAGCTATATGACAAAATCACTTAATCTTGATCAAATTGAAAGCAGATATTTATGAGTATCGCTTGAAAAAGAAAAAAGTCATTGATCTAAAACTCTATTTACGAACCATCGTTTCTATCTGAATCCTAAATGTACAAGGCCTGCAGTATATAAAAGAATACTTGCAGCTTTGGGGACCAGGAGAAGTATGGCTATTTGAACTCGCATCTTCGATATATGGATGCTTCCTTTCTATAAATAATTTTGAAAAATAATAAAAATCTCTAATAATAATTTCTTTAACACTTTACTTCAGCATTATATGCTTCAAAATCTTGTTACCTATGACGACAAATAATACATTAAGCTTAAAATAAAGAAGTATTAATAAAAATTTAGTCATTAGACGAAGATAGAGAAAAAAAAATGCAGGCGGGGCCAGATCTAGAATAACGTTAACAGGAACATGAAGTCAGTTTAATTGTAACAAAGTCCAGAAAAATAAAAAAACTACTAATGGCCGATTTTTCCCATAAGAATCAAGCAGTAGACTATGTGAAAGAGGGTGAATGCTAAGTTAAGAGATTCTCTAATAAAAAAATTAAAAGTCTGAAAAGCACTAATAAAGGTCTACTTATAAATTCCTCAGACAAGACTCTTAGTTCATAGAAAGAAGAGGTTTAAAAAGGTTTCTCCCTCTAAGCCTCTAAGTTCATAGAGAGAAGAGAAAACAGCTCTGATTTAACCATATGGGAACATATTTCGTTTCCTATTATAAGCAATGACAAGTTTTTGCCCACATTTTTATATTCTTTAAGCCTACTGTGCAATAACACTTAAAACAATGTTTCCACCCAAAGAATCTTCATTATATGAGGATCCGATCAAAACGAACTCTCCAACCCTTAGTCTCTCAAAGCTCTTTCTCTTACTCTCTCTCTTGCTCGCTCTCTTTCTCTCTGGTTCTTCTCTCGATCTGTTGTAGATTTGAAAATATCTTTTTTTAAACAATTTTTGGTTTCTTTCCTTGGCCTAACCAAAAGCAAAAACAAAACGAAAAGCTTCAAGCAGTTGGCAACGGTTTTTCACAGAAGTCGGAGGTAAAATTTCCGTATACACCATTTCGGAACCGTCGGTCGGTCATATCAAGAGCAAAAGCAAAAAACAAAAGCAACAAAAATGCATTTAAAAAATACATTTTTGTAAATTGTGTAAAAAATATGACCCAAATTACATGAAACTATAAATTTAAATGGGGAAAACTAAAACTACAAATTTAAATAGATAATTTAATGGTGAAATGTTTTATATAAGAGCACAAAAATGTTTGAACATTATTATTTTGATATTATGCATAAAAGTGAGCAACAACAACCAATGAGAGGCAGACTCATATGAATGTTACTCATAAAATGAAATGAATCAAAAGAAACTTCAGCAATTTGCAGTTAATAAAATACCAGGAAACAGATTCTCAGTCATTTTCCGCATCGCATCAGATACAGATTCGGATTCGGATTGGGATTCTTTTTTGTTTTCACTTGTAAAACCAAATCCAAACAGATTAATTCATCGCTCTTTCTCTTGCTCTTCCTCGCGCTTTTCTTAACTGCACAGACACACAATGTCTCTGTGTGTGTGTGTATGTGTACATATATGAGAAAATCGGCGGCGGGTGCCAGATATACATAGATATAGCCTGCCTGCCTGCCTATAGCCAGCCACTGTGTGTATTTCCCTTTTCAGTTTTGTTCGCTGCCCGCTATAAATATTTACAACGCGTGGTCCCATCCATTGCATTCCCCGAAAAAAAATCAAAAACCAAATAAATATTTTATACACTTCATACGAACGATTTCAGATCTTAGAGAAAGAGAAAGAGAGAAGGAGAGCGAGTGATATGCAAAATAAAATGGTACATATTTGAGAGAGAGTGAATTAAAGTTGAAAGTGGAACATAAACATTGTCAAAAATTGTTCAAGTGAAGCTACAAAAATGTCGAAAAAACCGCGTGGACATATACACAAAATACGTGAATTTGAATTGGAAAAGGTAAGTCGAAAATAATTTCACAAAATTTATACACAAATTATTAGACAATTTTCATTAGAAACGACAAAAGTAACCATAAACATTTTATATACAAATTGATAGGCAATTTATTACAATCTTAGACAAAAATAATCTAGACATAATTTCAAAGCCTAGAGTAGAGTTTTATAGGGTTTTATATAATTCGTCAAAAGATTAGAAACTTTTTACATCTAAAAGCTTAACACAAATTTTATTTTAACTTCTTGCGAAAACTGTTTTGAGAACTTTGTTTAGTTAATCGATGGAAAAACACTTTAAGAAACATTTCAGACAATAAAAAATTAATGCGTATTTCAAAATCTTCAGATAAACCACAAAATCTAGCCTAAAAACATATGTTTAAGCTAGATTTATAGATTATCTCAAGATCTTGGTATTCGTACTCTTTACTTTTTATTCCTCTTGGGACTATCTCAGGATCTTGCGATCCGTCTTAAATATTTTCAATTTAACAAAAACTCCTTCAAATGAATTCTTATGAATTATCATTTGTTAATTGCAATCGAAAAACACTTCAAACACATTTCCAACGAGGTTTCAAATCACTTTAAAAACTTGTAATATATGTAAGTTTGGGTTTCTATAACTGAAATGTATTAAACATCGAAATAAATCGAACTTTCTTTTAAACTTTTATAAAATAAGTACATAAAAGTAGGTTGTAATAACTTTAAACAAGTTTTAAAACAATTTGAGGTATTTTTAAATGATCCCAACTCTTCATTTTCAAAGTCCAAACTTTGGGCTTCCTTAATCTGAAGCTATAATCTTATTTATGCCCCAAATAAATCAAAAACTCATGGAAAAATTTCTTATAAAATGATTAAAAATATCTAAATTCTTCATTCCTCAAGCCCAGACTTGCGGTTTATATACCTATATAACCGTATTGAATATTACATTTAAATATAACTAAAACCTCAATTCTTAAAGCTTTTTAATTAAATGTTTTTAAAGAAATCTATCACTTTTTGTGATCAATTTTAAAGAATAATTTTTCAAATTTCTGAAAAGTGTTGAAATAAATACTGAGAATAATTCAACTAATAGCTTCTAAGAACAAAATTTATCATTATGAAGCTTAATTTTGAAATCTAGAGTTCAGTTAGTGTAAAAAGATATAAAACTTGCGGACAAATTTAGGTTTATCTCTTAGATAAATATGCCTAAATATTTTGTAAACGAATTGCTCTTTTGTGTTCAATGTGGGTAAATAAACAAATTAAAAAGATTGAAAACTCTGATGAATTCTCTATAAACCGCAATTAAATTGTTTACTTCCTTTAATAGACCACTTGAAATTAGCTTTTTGCGAAAGTTATTTTAGTTATTTTGTGAAATATTTGAAGGGCATTGCAACTTCGTTCTTGTCCCACATAAGAATTGATTTGGCTCTGAGCCAAATAATAGGAAAACATTTTCTTACCCGGGGCCAATAGACTAGCAACAACAGTTTTTGTGGTATGGGGGGGAAGGGGTGGGGAAACAGGGGCTAGATGGGGCGAGGAAATGAACCCATGTTAATGAGCCGATTTTGTGATCAAAATAGAGAGTAACACATGTGTCTACACATTGACACGGCGCCACAACAACAACAACCCCGACCCAATCTGGACTCCATAAACTGATATTTAATTCCCAAATTTTTTATGGGTTTCTTTTTATTTCCAGATTCAACTGGTTGATGAATTCGATATCATACAAATTGTGGGCGAAGGATGGTTTGGCAAAATACTCTTGGTCGAACATCGAGGATCACAGACAGAAATGGTTCTAAAGGCGGTGCCCAAGCCATATGTGACCCTGCGCGATTTCTATAGGGAATTTCATTATGGCCTGCATTTGGGCGTCCATCGGCACATTGTGACCACCTACGATGTGGCATTCGAGACAGCCGGCTTCTACGTCTTTACCCAGGAATATGCTCCCCTCGGCGATCTAACCTCAAATGTCACGGAAACGGGAGTGGGCGAAGTGTATAGCAAGAGAGTGGCCAAGCAATTGGCCTCGGCCATAGATTACATGCATTCAAAGTGAGTAAAGGGAGAGGGAGTGGGGGTGAGAGTCTGTAGAATCGGCCTTAACTTGACCCATTCACAGAGACATCGTACATCGGGACATCAAACTGGATAATGTTCTTATATATCGCTCGGATTTTCAACGTGTTAAACTCTGCGATTTCGGTGAATCCTATCAAACTGGCTCACTGGTAGAGAGACGCAACGAATGGTTACCCTACAGTCCGCCAGAAGTATTAGAAGTTAAGCCAGAGGGCACATATAAGTAAGTTCCAAAAAGTGAAGCTTAAATAGAGTCAATTCCAAGTGGAGAGAGAGACGAGATAACAACGAATCTAACATAAACAAATCACAATTAAAGCATAATCTAAAATTTAGATTCTCAACTTGGTAATAAATAAAATAAAAAGTTTTAAATCTGAGGCTTTTAAATTTCTGTTTTTAGCGATTCAAAAATGATCTAAGCTTCCTTATATACCCTTTTTTACGACAGTGTTTAGACTAAAGACTGACGTTTGCTGCTTTTAAGCTTACTTTTCTGTTTTTAGGGACTCAAAAATAATCCAAGTTTCATACTAAACCCTTTAACACGTTACTTTTAACTTAGGAGCTATCATCTTTCTGTTGAAAAAGTAAATTTAAAAAAAAAAATTATAAGCATTTTCCTAAACGTTAGATTAGAAAGGTAAATATGGTTCATAATTTTTAAGGGTTCTTGAAAATATATGAAATGCTTAGCTAAATTTTGATGGTTCTATATTATTGTATCTTTTTAATTTTCAAACCTCATAAAATTCGTATTTCCATCCATATTATATCGAAACGAACTGGTTTAAGCTTCTTAACGTTTTAAAATGTGGTTTTAAATAGCTATGAAATCTAAAAATAATATATTTTAAATGTTTTAATCCATGAATTATTGTTTTACAAGTCAGCAATTAACATATTTCACTGATATTTTCATTTGTTACAAACAATTTTAGCCTAGAGGCTGATGTCTTTCTGCTTTTAAACTTAGATTTTCGTTTTTAGGGATTCAAAAATTATCTAAGCTCCTTATTGAAACCTTTTACATGTGATTTTAAGGCTAGATTCTAGAATCTTTTTGTTTGTAAAGTTAATTTATAAAGAATTTCAAGCATTTTCTTGAACTTTTCTTAATAAAAAAGAGGTTAATTTGGCTTAAAATCTTTGCGGGATTCAAACTTGTAGGCAATTCAATATTTCTAAATTTATGTAGATTCTGAAGACTAAACCTTTGTCTTATCTCATGTTCCAGAGCCGATCCCAGTCACGATGTTTGGCAATTTGGCATAGTGATATTTGTTTGCTTGACTGGTTGTTTGCCCTGGCAGAAGGCCGCCTCGGATGATCCGCGATATGTGCGCTATTTGGCCTGGCAGAGTAGCATCATGATGATGCCATTGCGGAGGACTCCAAAACTGTTTAAGCTGCTCACCTCAAATGCCCAGCGAATGTTTAAGCGTTTCTTTGCACGCATCTCGAACAGACCCAAGAGTTTGGGCGATGTTACCAAATACCTCGACGATCGCTGGCTGGCCAAGACGGCGGAAAAGGAGATGGCCGAGTACGAGACGGATGAGCTATGTCCATCGATGTACTCCTTTCACAGCAGTCCGGATGAGAAGAATCGTTTGTTGTACACATTGGCGGATTGTGGCATTGAGACGAATGTGGATCGTCAGCAGAAGAAGAATCGTATTAAAGACTGGATAGAATCATCCATCATAACAGAGGAAGATGAGGTAAGAGAGGGACCTTTGGTGAACTACTTTTGGCAAGTAATTTGATTATCCTTTCGTTGTTGTCGTTGCAGGAGGAGAACGAGGAAACTAATTCAGCTTCACCCTCATCCTCGGTTTCGCGTGAACCAGTGCCTGGACACATTTCCTCCATTCGCCAGCCATTACCCGCCAAGCCCAAGGAGATTAAGAGCACTCTGAAGGATGCCAATCAAAAACATTTTGATCCAAGAACAGGCGCTCTGCAGCAGGGACCCAGTGAGATGGGTGCCCAACTGGGGGCCAGCAGTGGGAATCAGTCTTTAGCTCCTTCCAATTATACCACCGCCTCGACTCTTACCAATGCGGATAGCTTATTGACGCTGGGTTCACGGCAGGATCTAATGGCCAGCAATTTGACCATGTATAATTCCATGGAAATGGAAATAAATCGTCTAGGTGAGGGCTACAACAACAGCAGCAATCTCCTACTAACCGCTCTCGATGTGAATCCTCCCGGCCACAATCAGTTCCTTCTGCATCCCTCACCTTCCAAAAACTCCATAGGCGTGGGCACTGGCCCACCGGCTCGAACCGTCACCAAGGGCATTTTGCAGCGCTCCAAATCGGATACGGTGCAGGCGTCCCTCTTTGCCAGCATGCCAGCTATAAATCAAGATAATAACAATCTTCAACAGCTGCCGCAACAATCCCCACTGGGCTTTGCCCCTAATGCTAGTTCCTTCTTTGGCGCGAAACCAACTAATAACACAACCACCACCACCAAACAAGTGACCTTTATGGGCCTAACTAATGCCTTTCAATCGCTTGCCCAAATGCCAATTCAGCCTCAGCAACAGCCACAGCCACAGATCAGCTACAATAATTATCCTTATGATTCTCAAGTTAAAGACAGTGCCTACGGGTCCACCGATGTTAGCGAGATGGCGGCCTCCAAAGCAAGGCAAGTTCCTCCTACAACTAGCACCAGCATGGGCAATGGCAACTCCTTTTACCAGCAGCAGCAGCAGCAGCAGATGCAGCCACAACAGCAAAGATCGGTGGCATACAATATGAAGGATTCACCCTATGATCGGGTTGGGGTAACCAATAACACTTCTGGGCGCAAATACAGATAGCTCGCTCTCAAACCTACTACAACTACTACTACTACATGCAATACACAAGTTCCAATAAATATATAGTTTATAAACATTTCTAAAACACGGCGCGCGCGCGCTTTTTCTTCTTTCCTCTTAAAAAATGTTGAACTTCATTTATTCAGAAAATAGAAAAAACCAAAAAGCCAAAAAAGATAACACTATATCTGTTGTGGCTCTTGCTCTTCTTGAAGGTTTCGTCTACTTGAGTGGAATAAAACGAGAGCTGTGGGTGGCACCAATACCGGGACGACCGTGCTTAACTGGCTTGTAGGTCAGAGAGAACTCTCCCAAATAGTGACCAATCATCTCGGGCTTGACTTCCACCTGTTACAAAAAGAAACACAAAAATTAATAAGTAAAAGTCGTAATATTTTAATAGCCAATCATTGCTCACCTGTCCGAAATCCTTGCCGTTGTACACACCAATGATGGAGCCAGTCATCTCTGGCACAATGATCATGTTACGCAGATGAGTCTTGACAATCTCGGGTTTCTCATTGGGCAGAGCCTCCTTCTTGGCCTTGCGCAGCTTCTTGATCAGGGCCATTGGCTTGCGCTTCAGACCTCGGGAGAAACGCCTGCGGGCACGGCTGTGCATCAGCTCAACCAATTGGTTGCTACAAAAAGAGCGAGACACCAAAACTTATAGAATTTGCTTAGGCGGGAGATTTGCAAATCGAACACTCACTTGGGCATATCCAAAAGCTGGTCCAAGTCGACACCGCGGTAGGTGAACTTCTTGAAGGTACGCTTCTTCTTCAGAGTTTCATCAGCCTGCAAAAGATTCAAAATTATACATTAAATATTTTCAACCATGCCAATTGCATACTTTGAGGTTAGAATGAAAAAAGTGTTTAGTAAAATTCCAAGCCTCACAACGTTTGTAAGAACATGTTTCCGTTACGTCCAAGGATTCCAATGACATTTAGTATAGTCACTTACCATTTTGTTAGTTTATTTGTCGTTTAAAACGCAAAAATTTACAGCAGTAGCTATACGTCGAACAACGTGTCGGACGGCGGACCACGCAAAAAAGAACTAGGGATGAGCGAAATATGTCATATATCGATATATCAATCGATATTTTAGGCTGTCGAATATATTTATCGAGTACCATTGAAAATTATCTTGTTATGGCACTGCACATTTTTAAAAGCAGCTAAACTGCGTTAGTTTCTTCGAAAAACTATGATTTTGATCAAAGATCATTTTTTGATGTGCAGTTGTATCCATATTATTCCTAAATGACCTGTGTTTATGTTTTGCCATTATTTACAAATTTAGCTGAAGATGACAAAGTCCCTTTGTTTTGCGGCAAACATAACTATCGATCTGTTTGCCATCTCTAGCGTTAACCAGCTGGCAACGGCAGGTCTAATATGTTTCAAAATTAAACACACACACAGGGCTTTAAAAATGCGCAAAAAGAACAGACAACCTCTTGTATGGAAATAGTCTGTCAATGTTTGCTTTAAACGAACCAGCATTAACAACCGGCCAAATGTAAAACCAGACATATTTCCGAAGCTCAAAGCCGCTGACGCCTTTGACGGTTATTTTTTGTTGTTGTTGTGGTTGGATTTGTTGTTTTTTTCTTCATTTTTTTGCTTTTCAATGGTTTGATTAGTTTTGCTTGTTCAAGTGCTAAGCGACCGCCACCGCGACCCCGTTATCTGAAGGGAGAAAAAACCAGGTAAAATTGAGTGGCACAAAGCACACACATACACGAAGCCTAACTAATGATATTTTTATTCTAATTGGCAACACGTATGTGCGTTGGCCTCTACTCTGCCCACCCACAATAAATCAGATAAACCAGTTCCCTGAAAATAAGTCAGCAAGTGAAAGTGTGACGACGCGCCTCCAGCTACAGCAATTTAAGCCCGAAGATGTTCTCACATTCTGGCCATGTTATGACGTTGGCGAATAGCATCATTGGCGTTGGCATTTTGGCCATGCCGTTTTGCTTTCAAAAATGCGGCATCATTTTATCCATACTCCTGCTGATACTTAGCAATGGCATAACACGAATCTGTTGTCACTATCTGATAAAAACTTCATTATTGACACGTCGCAAAAGTTTCGAAATGTTGGGTCTACACGCATTCGGCACGTCAGGCAAACTGCTCGTGGAATTATGCATCATTGGCTATCTCATTGGCACCTGCATTACCTATTTCGTGGTTGTTGGAGATCTTGGGCCGCAGATTGTGGCCAAGATTTTTAACATTGATGCGGATTCACCGCGACTGCAGACACAACATCTGCGCATTGGTGTCATGCTGGTTATCACTCTGATTTGCATTTTACCTTTGGGCATGCTCAGGAATGTCGACAGTTTATCCGCTGTGTGCACAGCTTCCATTGGTTTCTATCTCTGTTTAATGCTGAAAATCGTGCTCGAATCGGAGACGCACATATCGGCCAATGACTGGACTGGGAAGGTTCTCTACTGGGAACCAGCTGGAGTACTACAATGTTTGCCCATCTTCAGCATGGCTCTCTCCTGTCAAATGTAAGTTCAATTGTGGCCCTATATAACGGAGATTTATTAAGTTTTTCTCTTCTACATAGGCAACTCTTCGAGGTCTTCGAGAGCATCAATAATCAGAGTCTGGACAAGTTGAATGGCATTGTTCGTAATGCCACTTGGATCTGCACTCTTGTCTATATAGCTGTGGGTTTCTTTGGCTATGTTGCCTTTTGTACTTATAATTTTTCGGGTAAGTTATGGGAAAACCTTTGCTTTGATTAGCTTTATTTATGACTTTTTATTTTAATTGTCATTAAGATTATATTTGTTTTATTAGTTGCTTTGATTAGTATTGATAAGCAATTTAGTTTGTAAATTGCTCTAAAATGGGGACTGCCATTATTTTTTAAGGTGTTATTTTTATACTGAAAACTGTTGTAAGTTATTGATAACGAAAACGATCGGTCCGAAACATTTTTTGTTTACTCGTTTTGAGTTCGCTTAGCCCATTTTAATATAAGCAGGTGAACGCTCTCCTCTGCGATTTTCAAGGCTAAGAAATTTGTTTTCTTACTTCAGACCTTACTTTTTCGCGACAATTTTTAAATTTAAAGAAAAATTTAAAAGATCGAATACTGTCTACGTGTTAAAAAAGTTGCTATTTCTTATTTGTCTAATTGAAATTCTTAATTTTCTTTTCTTATCCGTTGCAGGTAACATTTTGGTCAATCTCTCGCCCTCGTTTGGCAGTGATATAATTAAAATTGGTTTTGTTCTATCGATAGCTTTTAGTTTTCCATTGGTTATTTTTCCATGCAGAGCGAGTATATATTCTTTGCTCTATCGCAAGGGTCATACAGAATCCAGTAGCTATATACCAGAGCAACGATTTCGTTTTATTACCATTTTTATAGTAGGATTCTCACTATGTGTGGCTTTGGTCATACCTTCCGTTGAGTTAATCATAGGCTTAGTAGGCTCCACGATAGGCGTGGCGATTTGTATTATGTTTCCAGCATCTAGTTTTCGTAAGATAATCAAAAAAGATTCTACCGAGAGGACATTGGCTCAATTTGTATTTGTTAGTGGTTTCTGTTTAATGGTTTTGGGCACCTATGCCAATCTAAATGCCATTGATGAGAAGAGTTCGGGTCCGGAATTTGAGGTGGGACAAATGGTTACACCTCTAACAGTAATTAATCCCGAATTACCTAAGCATTTAGCTAAGAATGTGGAGAAAATAAATGACGCCAAACCCATAGAGCCCATTTTGGAAATAAAGAAATTAGAGGATATCTTAAAAGTAGATGAGAAAAAAGATGAGAAGCCAAAGGCAAAGGTTCTCTCCTCAGAGAGCCCTCCATTGCCCCCACTGCCAGTGGATGAGACACATGGCCAAGAGCAGTCAGAGAAGTCAGATGGAACAGTTGAGAAAGTCGCCGAGGAACCCATCAACAACTTAACCCAAATTAAGGCAAAGCCAGTAGAGATTCCAACAGAGAAACCGGCACAAGAAAACATTGATAAAGCAGCCATTAAAAAGGAAGAGGAAATCACTGCCGAAGAGCAAAAGGATAGTAAAGCACGAGCCGATGAGTTGGTGAAAACTAAAAATGAACTGAAAAAGACTAAAGAACTGCTGGAACGCACTGTGGATGAGCTTAACGAGGAGTTGGCGAAGCAAAAACAAGCACAACCCGCACCTGCCGCTCCTGAACCTGAACTGAAACCCGAACCACCTCAAGTAAAACCAAAAGCCGCCTCATTAATAGAAATTTTAACAGAAAACGCTCACGCCCGTGAGGAGAAGGAAGCTCATTTAAAGGTCTTCGAACCTTTGTCCTATAAAACGGGAGAACTAATGAAAAATGCCAGTGCCAAGTTGAAAGTTGATGACACCGGGGGAGTGTCTGCTGCTCCACCACCACTTGAATTGGTCAAGAGATTGCCACTTCCCCTCGCATTGCTTGTTAATGTTAACCATACCCAGCCCCAAGCTGCAAATTCTTCTTTAAATGGGGAAAATGTTGAAGCCATTCGTAGAGAATTGCTGCATTTTAAAATTGAAAAAGAATCGACCACCTTGACCCCCTCCAAACATGCGGAACGCATTAAACGTGAGGCCAGTGAACAGAAGCAGGAGAATTGTCTTCCTGAACCCAAGTTAAATGAAGTTAACGGCGGCGGCGGTGCCGCCGTATTAAGTCTACAAATTGAAAATATTGGCAGAGATCTGAAATCCCTCAAAGATGAAGAGCATGACGATGATGCCACCGCTACGCCTCAACCACCAATAGCTCCCAACGTGAATGAAACTAATAGTATACCAAGTTGACCTAAATGAGAGAAAAAAAATATACGTATACCAAAATATATATTAGATTTATATTAACTTATTTAGTGTTTTAAGAACGGAGCTTTATGTACATAACAAACCCCCAAACACACCCACATACACACACATACAGCCACACATACCTACACCCACACACAAAAAATGTATTTTTATATGTACAAATTTAAGGAAATGCAATACAGTTGATTTTTAAGGACCAAAAATATATAAAAGTTTCCCAAAAGAATTTGTTTGTCAAAAGCCAAAAGCCCAAACGGTGACTCAAACTTAAGCGGCCCAGCCCTGGAGACACCATAGGGACTGTTGGTGCATGTGCCCAGGGCTGCAAGTTTTTTGAGTGCGGCAAATTTTCAGAAATGGAAGTAGTGCAAATATATGCCAATATTTCATTTTAAGAGGAAATTTTGTCTACTTTTTTTTTAACTTACAATTTACTGCATCACAGTAAACAAAATCTGTTCGTTTTACTTCAAACATTTGTGAGTTGTTTTTAGAATTTGTGTGTTTGTTAGTTGCCGTCCACCTACACAGACAATAATCCAGAGTTTTTCTCATTTAACCATTAACCATGTCAATAGTATTGGATCTGATTCAGAAAATAGTTCTTCATAATGCCTACGAGTTGACCTGCCAGGCGGCGGAGCAAGTTTTTAACAAATGTCGACAGGTGAGACTAGGGAGTAGCCAAAATGGAAAACATTTAAGATACCTTTACGCTTTTTAGATGGACAATAGCCAAATGTTGACTTGGCTACCCTTGAAACAAGAGGTAACGTCTTTATCCGATCGCGAGGAAGAGGATCTCTGCCCCAAAGTAGAGAAAATTAACATAAGAACACCAATCCCCGCCAAAGCCATTGGGTTTGATACTCTACCCGCTGAACCGCCGCTATCTAAGCCCAAGCCTGTTAAATACGTGAAACGTGATGCTCCTTCTCTGCACTTGGGACCCATAGATCCGCCCCAATGCTCTTCAATGCGCATTTGCAGGGATAGTTACTTCTCGTGAGCAGAAAACGGAACATTTTTGGAACAAATTTTGAGGCTTTAATAGATAGATCAAAAAGTGTAACAGTTAAATTTAACAAGAAATCATCCTTGGATTGCAACTACATTTACGATTTAACAAGTGTTTTTAGAATTTTCGAGTATTATTTGATGTTTAGCTTAGTTTTCTTTCGTCTTTTGCCTATGCCACATCTGCTCCCAAATTGTGTAGATCGTTGAGCACCTCCAATATGGTGGCAATACTCCAGGCCTGAGTGCGACACGAATCCGGGCAATAGGAACCATTGTCATTTGTCAGCTCGGGTAGGCCACGCCAATGCGATGTTTGTATTTCTCTTAGGTGGGCTCTTAATATGGACCAAGTTTCGGCTATTGTCTCATCCAGATGGCCACATTTCTTGGCGAAGATCAGGCGAGCACGCAGATAGAAACCAATTGGCCATAGCCATTCAGGTCCCTGATGATAGTTAGCTCCATGAGCCACTGTGCAATCAGTTGAATCGTTTGAGTTATCATAATTGGCGCGATAATTCCAATCATCAGGATCGAGAGTCTTCATGCCCAGAGGAGCCAAGAGATGTTTCTTGGCCAACTCTAGGGCACGCCAAGCCTTTTGGGGATTACAGATTTCAGAGGCCACTGTAAGGGTAATGGGAAAATTGCAACGCAATTGGAAGTCTGTCCAACTTTGGGTGGCTCCATGGCTATCCTTGTAGATGCCACGTTTGTTGGCCACGGCACAAGTCTCTTGATCGCCCACAAAGAAATATTTATCAAAGTTATCCTTGATGCGGTCGGCCCATTCCTTGTAGCTCCATTTGGTCTTTTCCCCCGAGGGTCCTTTGCGTTCTACGCCGGAATATGGTATCACTTGCTTCTCTGCCAGTCCCTGCATAAAACGCAAGACGGCATACTGAAGGCCAACCAACTCCACGGCGGAACCATCTCGAGGGGTACTCGGCCTGCCGCGATTGCCAGCCTTCTCAGAAGAACCCATTTTGTCCATCCAAGTGCCGCAATTGAAGGTGTTGCCACCATAAACGAAACCAGTTTCTGGGTGGACACCAATATGATTGTTGAAACCCTCATCCACCATATGGGCATCGATTTGGTGGCCAGCATTGCGTTCCCTATACTGCAGGCCCTGGAAATGCACTTGCAAGGCCTCCTGCATTACATCGTAGAGCACTTGATCAAAGGCTCCCGGAGCATGAGGCTCTGCGTCGTCGTAGGGGAATATTCTGGAGACTTTGTCCTTGAGTATGTCTGCTCCTTTGGGTGCTGACTCAACATATTGTTTAATGCTGTGCAACCACCACCAAACGGCATCGCGGCAATTGAATCTCGGCTTGCCACTGTCCAGGAGATTGGGTATTAGACCATGTCGCAGACACTCACCAAAACCTAGGATGATAAAGCGGGCCTCATTAAAGCGCCCAGTGAGGAGCATGCAGCCACGCAAGGCTATAAAGGTGTCCCGACCCCAGCAGCGCATATAACCTGAAAAAAAGAGAGAGAGCCTCTTGGATTTACGTGAGGATTGAGGGCTAACTTAGAGACGACTTACCCGTTGAGAAATGGGTTAAGCCAGCAGCTAGAGTAACACATTGTTTAGGTGGTTTAGGTGGACTTAAGGCAGGACTAAATCCAGGCATATTGGCCGATTTGCAAACAGCCAAAAATTGCAAAGTGGAGAGAGCCAAGGACTGGGGAAACTGATGACCATCGCGTATGAAGCTGCAGGAGAAAAGAAATTTAAGATTAAAAGGATTAGGAATCTTTGCCTCTCCCCTACCTGGGCATTAGATTGTTGACCTGTTGTATGAGCACATTGTATACTCCACTTACAATGGCGTCAAAGTAACAGGGAATGAGGTAACGTGGTATATTCTTTAATGGCTCAAATGCCTCTTTAAACCACTTGCCAAGTGGCTTCAATTCCTCCCAGTTATTCAGGCGATCTGCTATATAGTCCATCATCCAATTGCCATCACGTAAATTGTTGCACAAAGGATGACCCAAATCGTTGCGTGGTGAAATTTCCGTAAGCAGTGAGACAAATCCCTGCAAGCCGCAATAGACTAAGGGGCCAAAATTGGGAATATCATAGGCGGAGCCACCCAGACCCAAGTCTCTTTCCTCTTGATCGCAACTGAAGATGGCGGGACTTAAAGCAGGCAACTCCAATTTGCTGACAATCGACTGGAGCTCCTCATTCGAGCCCAAACGCAGATCATTGGTTAGTTGCTGGAGCTTGGCGAAACTGCTGCGAGGTCCTGGATGTATGGAGACGCGTATGGCTACCACAGTTCCAGGGCGTAAATTGGCAAAATGAAGCACGGTATTGTTGCCCTCCACAGAGAGTTGGGGGCTAAACACTTGGGATTTGCTCAGAGGAATGTGCTCCTGGAGTTGCAACTTAAACTGGGTGAAACCATTGATGACATCGTCAGCCCGCTTAAAGGGAGCAGGTCGATCGAAGGGTTTATCACTTTGCATGGTCAAACTGGCCTCCAAAATAACCTCATCCAAGACACCCTCAAAGCTTAATGGACGCACTTGAGTTGGCCCCGCATTGGGATGTGGATAACTAAAAGCTGTGTGGGCCACCAGAATCACGGTCTGATGGGAAATGGGTGAATGACGCGTCACGGCCACAACATTTGGATCCATTTGATCAACATAGACCTGACTGAAACCCTCCTCAGCAAGTTGGCCATGCAAAAGATTGAGAGCACGCTTAGCTCCTATGATGCCAGAGTTAGAGTCCACACCTTTGCCCCATTCCTGATAAGGACGCTCTTCATCCACCACGTGAATCTAAAAAAAAAAAAAACAAAAAGAGGAAAACATCTCTTAGTAAAGGAAAATTCTTGTATGTCAAGCACTCACATGATGTGGCACCAGTTCATCATAGCCACGATTGCTACCGGTGGCACAACAAGCCATGGCCACCAATCCCGCCGAGGGTAGCAGATCATAAACCGAACGCTTTTCCACTGGCGAAGGATTATCATGGGTTAAATCCAAGAATAAAGCATGCGCCACAGTGGGAGCCTCATCACGCGTGGGATTGGGATAGAAACCTCCGACAGGTACGCCACCATAACGATAAACCAATCTCCCCTGCTCATGGGAATCCCAGGCAGAGAGAGCTTCTCTGATAAGTGAAGTAATGCCCAAACGATTGACAAATACATTATCTGTGCCATCTGAATTGGTAAACAATTCGGCCACCACATAAAGTTCCGGATTGATTTTACGTGCAGCATCCAACAAATATTCTGCCACATGCAGGGGAGTGGAGTGACAGTTATCCAGACGTACACCATCGAATATACGTGCCGTGGTCTCCACATATTCGGTCATGTGACGCCACAAGTAGGGACTATCTTCGGGTTTCTGGCCAAAGCGTAGTTTTACACTGTCTCCCCAGGCAATCAGCTCACGCTTCAGGTAGACATTAGCTCGACCAGCTTGCTCTTCGGCAAAGTCTTTTAGGGGGTCACTGGAGCCCATGACCCAACCATTGTGGGCCATAAACAACGCTCCAGCCTCCGTGTACATATCCTTTTCGATTTCTTCCAGGGTTTTGCCCAGGCAACCAGTGTGGGTGAAATAGGTCATAAAAACCGAATGCTTCTCGGATATTTCTTTCACTCTCGGACCATCATGTTGTACCCTTTCGTAGCGCACTCCAGCCAGACAATTTTCAATGGCATAGTTGATATATTCCTGAATCTCTCCCCTCACTCGATTATTTAAGTCATCCAAATGATGTCTTAAGGTCTCGGCACACTTGCGGAAACGTGACTCCTCATCGAAACAGTCGCCATGGAAAGCATTAAATATATCCAATGCCAGTTCAAAATCGATGGTACTAGCCAAACGTCTATATTCAGGATCCTGTCTCAATTGAATTTCCTGGAACCGCGACTCATTCGCCACATTCTTGGGTGGCTCTCGAGTACGCACTTGGCTCATAAATTCATTGACATATTTCATCACGTCGCATTGATAGAGTTCATGAATATTGACCTTGGATAGATAGGTATTATGCAATTGGTACTTTAAGGCTTCCAAATGGCATTCTGCATCGATAATGGAAGGCACGCCCACATGCTCCAAATTTCCAGCGGCTATATCACTGCCACATTGAGCCAAAGCGGCATCAAGCAAAAAAGCTGGACGCAAATAGGGACAGGTTGCACAGGAGTAGGTGGCATCCGGATGTTGCTGCAACCATTCCGATTCATTTGCTGTGTGATTTAATACAATATCGCATATGGAAGCCACCTAGAAGAAGATTGATTCATTAGGAATCCTAAGCAGAAACTATTGTCCACTTACTCCCCATTCCTGGCGACATTTCTTAATGACTTTTTCCACATCTTCAAAGGTGACTTTGGCACCCTTTTTGCTGGCAAAATTTGAGCTGACCTTTAGTTGATCCCTTAGCGAATAACCCGAACGTGAGCCACCCAACTCCTGGATGGGGGTAAAGTGTATGACATTATAGCCCGACTCCTTGGCCACACGCAGCTTTGATTCCCAAGTATTTAGGGGTCCAAGTAGCTTTGTCATCACCGTCTGACAACGTACTGAATCCAAGGGTATTATCTTTTGAGCTCCTGGTGGGCCAACATGCAAAGTGGGTTCAACTTGGACATAGAGAGCACCATCTGGTGGAGATTTGGCAGTTACTTCCCTGTGAAAAGAAGAAAAAGCAAGATAAATAACCAACGCTTTTTTACTCTGTGAATTTTACCCCCTTGGGTATGCAGTAGATTTTTTTTTTAATATTATTGAATTGTAATATGAGTTTATTGCAACTAGATCTATTTTTTATCTAGAGAAGACTCCAAAAGTCCTTCAGGGCTTTTGAGAATTGAATTTTGGAATCTCTATTGCATACTTTAGGGGCAAATTCCCTCCCCCGCATTGACTATGACTCTAACTTACCTCTCAGCATAGGTGAAGTAAAACCGAAATGTGCCCGATATGTTTAATTCCACTTGACTATATATATCCGTGTCCACCACATGAGCCTCTGGATGCATAACCGTTGTGATTTGTTTGCCATTCTTCAAGTGCCAGTCCAATAGACGATATTCGGTACGCACAAATTTATGTCCTTCGGCAGGATAATTCGTATAAAGAACAATTTTACGACCCAGCAGTGAGGAATCCGGATGGACACACAATTTGGAGCCACGTTTCAAACGGTACAACACATGCTCAGCATTTTGACCCTCACTTATGGGTATGCTGTGGATCTCCATATCTTTGGCCATTGAACACTAGAAAGAAAGCGGAAGAGAGAGAAAGAGGGGGTATTACGTCAGTCATTCTAATGGAATTCAATGTCACCCTCAATTAAAACGATTAGTCGAAACACATTGGGAATCCAATCAGTTACCACAAAACACCACAGTGAATAATAATTTTGTTGAAATATATTTTTAGCACAATTTGTTTTTTAATTTTTTGTTGTTTGTTACACACGAGGAGCACACGGCACAGACTGCACTCAAACATTGCACCGATGTCGGGCTTTATAGTGTGTGGTTTTGGATTGGATGGATGGGTCAAATACATAGGCCAATTTCACAATCAGATAGCCGGATCATCCAATCATCATCCTACCTCACTGTGGCGTTTTCGTAATGATTTTGTTTTGTTTTTAATGCTTTGGCTTCGCCTGCTGCTGCTGCCTGCATTTCCCATAGTTGCGCTGCTCTGTTCACTACTAATCGCCGTCTCTACGTTTGCCTCAGCTTCATCATTCTCTCTCTCAGCCACTTGATTTGTCACTTGTTGCTGTTGTCGAAGTTCATATCCTCCTTCTCCTCCTCCTCCTCTATTAGTAGTTACTTGCTCGTAGAATTCGATGAACCAGCGCACAAATTGATAGCCCACCAGCAGTTGAAAAAGGGCAAACAAATTGTTTTTGCTGGTCTTTAAGAACCACTCGAAACCCTCGGCAAGCATTTTTTTTTTTAACTGTAAAAATTTGTTGATATATTTTTTGATTGGCGCCGGCAACAGCTGCTAAGTAACTGAGGCAAGAAATTAGAATAAATCGAAATGGAAGCTACTCTCCCCTACATTAATTAACTCGCATGGGCGTCTATTTTGGAGGGTACGTATTGGACATAGAGCCTGACCCTACTTCTGGCTACGTCTCTGCTTTTCGCTGTTTACGTGAGCTTAATTATAGAAAGGTGATTGGAAATCTTATCAGCTGAACAATATTATTAGCATGAGGTCAGGGAAAATGTAGACCAATTCAACAAAAAACCGGCGCAAGGCATATGCACATAAAGCATTACATAGAGTTTTCGCATGAACATGACTAGTGAGCGGGTTCTATAATCTGAAATCCTTACAGATAAGGTGTAACCATATTCTTGATCAGCATAAAAAGTGTTTTGTCTAGATCAGCGCTAACTTTTGGCTCAGTTCTATAAAAGTATGTATAAACCTAAGAATGTTAGAATCAGTGAACTATAATGCAGATATAAAAGTCAATATTATGAACTCTTTGAGTCACTTTCAAACTTCTTTTTTTTATTTACTAAACGATTAAGAGTTAGCTTTCTTTTTGAAACTTTTTCTAAAACTGATATTTTTAAAAATGGTTATTTATGGAATGATATTTATGGAACCATATTTTGAAAATTCCAATGAAATAGAACGTCTATAAAGCTGTATACAGAGAGGAATGGAGATAAAGAATCATATATAATATGGTATTTTATATCATTCGTCGTTTTTAATTACATTTTTTAAACTTTGCAATTTATTTCTGTTTGTTATTAATATAAACAAAAAATTAAGTAAGCTGTATAGTAAACAAATTTCATTGAAATTGGATGACTAGCTTGCATATGTGTTTGGGCCTACCTCAAAGGCCGCCCCTGAAGGAGTGTTTAGAATACTTATACATAGGTGCATGCATACATATGTGGGCGTGGATGTAGGTCAATAAATTACTTATTGCCGGCATGTAGATAGCAAACAAGTGTGCCTCATAATGTAGATAAGAATATTCTACAGAGAGCAGACCAAATGCACCCACACTAATACATTTACACCTGCACCTGGTGTCAATGTGTGTATATAGATATACCTATGTATTCATTTATATCTAACAATAAATATTTTTCTTTTGATTATGTGGTTATTTTGAAAACATTTCTAAATGATATATGCAAAAAACACTCAAACTACACTTTTCATATATATGTATTTTCAATAACAGTTTTTCGTTCTTCATAAATTTTCATTTTTGCGCACTTTAAAATCTTTTTTTTATAGTTTTGAATTAAACACTTATGAAAATGCACATATTGAAATATATATTTCATATATTTGTAATTTTTTTCAATTTATTTTATGTTTTTACCAGCAAAAAATATATTGTTCAGCAACTGAATGAAATTTTTTATGTGTTTCTCTCGCGTTTAATAAGCTCAAGGTGACCTTTGAGTGTAAATTTGTGTGTGGTAAAACAGCTGATTTGCCGCCGAAACCAACAACCCTCAAATTAGCCCCCACCACCCTCCACTGAAGCAAGCACGCAAAGCTTGTAAACAAAGAACAGCTGTTGGGGGCAATTTTTATCTATTATCAACAATTGAAAGAAGTGTGTAAGTGTGCGTGTGTTTGCTTGTGTTTGTACATTTACTTACACGGGGCAAAACAAGTTCTAGTTCCAGTTCGTTTCTAGGCATCAATTGCAATTTGTTTTGCAACTTTTATAATATAATATACTTAATTATTATCATTTTGAATTTATTTACAAGCACAAGTTACGTTTTGTACAACTTCATTTAATATTAAGAATTTTGTTTCAAGCAACCTGCTGCACTCTGGCCCATTTGCCTGTATTTTGACCTTTATTAACACTAATAAATAGTGGGATGCAACGCATTCGAATGTCAGTGTTGCACTACTTGTGTGGCTTTTGCTGTCAGCGGCGTTGCTTGAGTATTATTTTTTAAAGATACTTTTCACATATTACAAAGATGACAGATGCTCTGAATCTAAAAGAAGAACCTGCAGAACACGATCGACTCAGTGACAATGATATTACACCACTGCGTGAAGAACCAGTAACTTCGCCAAGGATATTTGTCTCTAATGCAACAGGCTGGGAAAGTGATGATGAGGAGGAGACTCCTGTCATTCCAAAGCAAGAGCCTTTGCCAATTACAGAGTGCGATGAAAACTATTTTGCTGAGTTTAGAGTTCCACGAGAGATTCCAGCAAAAGAACTTAAGGATGAACAGCTTCCACCACCAGCTTCAGCAGATGAAGCAGCGTCGATAGACTGGGCTAATTTTGACAAGGATTTTGACAGTATGCCAAATGGTTTTACCAAGCGGAAGCAGCTCGATGACATGGATTTGGGACAGCAAGGGGAATTAGATATAGATATGGACGATTTACTTGCTGCACACGCCAGATTGTTGGAAATGACACGAGAAGCAGAACAGGAAGAGCCAGCACAGGAAGAGCCATCCACGTCGACTCACCATAAAAAACGAAAGAAGCCTAAAAAGAATAAAAACCGCACGCGGAATCGGAGTGGCAGCGAAGAAAGGAACAAAAGACCTAGGCGGCATAGTCCTAGTCCAACGAGAAATCGGGAGTACCGCAGGAAAAGTCCCAGTCTGCCCAAAGAAGGAGAGTACAGACGTGAGGAAAGATCAAGAGAAAGAGCTGTTTGCTGGAATAACAACGAAGGCGAAAGAAATCACCAGCGAAGACACAATAGTTCTAGTCAAAGTCCACAGCGTCAGGATTACAATGAATCCAAACGTGATCAAAACTACTCAAGAGTGCCCAATGGTCTGCCACATCGCTTGGTAATTAAGCCGGAACCAGAACAGGAGCCTGATTTAGAGCCACTTAGTGTACGCGATGATGAAAAAGGTTTTATACGCCTGGTCGATCCCTCCAAGCTAATGCAGGAGAAACCAAAACCTGCGACGCCCATTCTGTCGGCCAACGAGAAGCGACAAGCGAATGTTGAACGAGCCCGTTTGGCATTCACCCAATTGGAAATGGCATCATCAAAGGCACCCCAGGATGAGTTCTTAATGGTTAATACCATTACGAAAATGCCCATTAGTGCATCCTATTTGACGAAGGGCATCTTTGAGAATCCCTCGCCGCTGCGAAATAATTTCAACGTTGCCTACAAATTCAATTCGATATCCGGTACCGAAATAAATTTAGCTAAATGGGGCCTTGAGGCCTTGCCCAAGGAAACTACCATTCTACTTAATGTCTTGGGCATCGATGCGGACTCTTTAAAGCGAATAGAAGCAAATACTGTGATGCCACAGCGTATACTCAAGTTACGCAAACAAGCTGCCGAAAATGGAGAACTGGACATTAAAGATGAGGATCTAATGTGTTCGGGAACAGGTCTATATAGAACTACAGGCACGCAAACAATTCCACAGTCTTCTGACCACACCCAAGACATGGGCACTCAGACAAAGCACGTGGAAGATGCCACAGAAAACGGCAGGACCTTCTGGCAAGATCCAAAGTTTGACATCATAAGTCTAACTCAAAGTCAGACAAATGTTATGTTCGCCCTAAAAGAGTTATCCGAAGGAATGCCCCATCAATTGTGGGCCGAACAATTGTATAAACCTTTGCGAAATGCATTATTCATAAAGCGAAATGCTGTAAAAGATCCTCGTTTAGCTAGAAACCAAACTCGTTAGGGAATAGATACCAAAAATCTACCTAAATAACTGATCTACCTACAACTAAAGACAATATTGTAAGCTAAAAGCTAATTATTAAGTCTAATATAAACGTTTAAGCCAAAAGAATAATCAAAAAGTGCATTGCCAAAGTTGAATCTGTTGAAATTAGAAATCTAAATGTAAAGTCTTTTAGTAATTAGTAATAATTTAGAATTCTGTTGAACACATTTGATCATGTTTACTATTAATTCTGATTTTGCCAAAGTTCAAGAATCTGTCGAATTTATAAAGAAAGATTAACCCTTTCTTTTGTTTTCTCTTAATTCATTTTATTTTGTCAAGATTAAGAAACTATCGAATTTATATAGAATTGGTCTTCCATTTGTCAATTTGCCAAAGTTAAGGAATCTCTTAGAAGAATCTCTTATAGATTTGAAGTTGAAAAATCTCTAAAATTTATATGTAGAAAAATGCATTTATCATTCTTTATAATTTGTCTTATAATTGTATTTTCTATATTCACAACGCATTTTTACATATAATAAGTACACATAACATATATATATATATATATATATTCAGGTATATATATCCATAGAAATTACCAGCTAATTATAAGTTTCCTATCATTTCCTTACTGTAAACACTAAAGGCGACGACTCATCTTCCTGCTGCTCGAGAAGAGAGACTCGTAAAGCACTAATACGCTGCTGATGCTGTTGATGCTGCTGGGCCTCAACATCCTCATAGTCCACCGATGAGGAGCGCAACAATTGAAATTGTGACGATGAATCCGATTTGGTTATAATCAAAGAAGCCGGACGGGCACCTAAAAAAAAACAAAAGCAGAATTTTGAAAAGGTTTCTAAATTGTTAACATCGTGAGGGGGACTAACCTGATGGCGGCTTTGAGGTCAAACGATTTTTACTACTACTACTGCTGCTGCTACTGCTACTGCCCGATGCTCCGGAGGTTGTTGTGGCCACTTCTGAGATGTATTCCACATTTGTTGATAATTTGGCATTATTGTTGTTGTTGTTATTATTGTTACTATTATTGTTATTGTTAGGCAATTGTTTAATCGATACACGTTTCTCCATTGAAGCCTTGCCACTTCCCTGCGGCTTCAATATGGAATCTCTACGCTGCTGGAGTGGCGATGCTGTCGATGAGGAGGCAGCCACTGCTGCTGCTGCCATGACATTAGAAGAGGAAGTATCGGCAATTTCTACAATATAAGAAAAATAAAACAATATGTCCATATGTCGTATGTTTTGTTTAGGATCAGCAACAATTATCCTTAAGCCCTCCAAAAATTAATTATAATTAATTCGTGCAAAAAACAATTAAGCCATAAATAAACTTCACATTGACCAAAAACAAAGAAAAAAAAAACATTAATCTAAAAGCTTTTTTCTTTAACAATAAAATGCCTTTTATATTTGATAAAATGATTTATTTCAATATATCAAAAATTTTATTGACTTTTTTTCTCGTTTTGTTATTTGTTCTGTTTGTTCGTATTGGTTGTTGACAATTTATTGTAAAGTGTCTCTCGTGTGTGTGTGTGTGTGCATGTGTATGTGTGTAGCAACTAAAAACTAAGTTTTTGGTTTAATACATTTAATTAGTAACCAGCTCAAATCAGTATTAGTTATAAGCCAGAGATGCAGTTAAAAGAGGAAGAGCTTCGGTTTTTGGTTAGTAAATATTTTAAACTAAAATTCAATAGCAAAAACTATCCCAGGTTATAGTATAGGAATTCAAATATTTCTAGATATGTATAGTATGTAAGTAAATATCCAGCAACAAAAACCAAAAGAAAACTATTACTAGATGGCGCAAAAACTACCGCAAAATAACCGCTTGGCAGTCGTTTAAGTACAATAGAATTTCAATTATCCGCAAACCAGTTATCCAAACAGCCAATTATCCAACTTTTTAAAAAAATTTTTTATGTAAACAACTTAGATTGAAGGAAATATTATTTTCCGATTTGCAATTAAACAAATTTTCAATAATACGGATTCTCGATTGACCAAAAGTCTGATGTATACGTATTGTCGATATTTTAGCTTTACACTTATACGTATTTTCGATTATCCGGATACGGATTCCCAAATTATTGCATTTTCGATTAACATTATTTCCGTTTATACGAATTTTCGATTAACTGAATTTACGACTGTTATACGAATTTAAAATTATCTGGACTTCTGATTATCCGTATATCCAATTAATCTTTATTATGTAAACTCCGATTTTAAGCATTCCCGATTGGACACATTTCGAGTTATAGGTTTTTTCGATAATCCGAAAATCGTATTATACCAATGAACGCTGGTTTCTGGCTTATATAATTGAAGTTCTACTGTATGTCTTATACCACTTTACTTTTCGTATGGGAATATGAAATGTTTTTGTATATATTCTTCTTATTATAAAATCGTTTCCGTTTTTGTTTGTACAATTATTTTTTTTATTGAGGTTTCCGCCCTTCAGCTTGTTCTCAGTCAAAACTTTTATAATTTGGTATCATTGTAATGATGATGATGACCATCACCATTGCCATTTGGTACAACCACAACCATGGGCACTGTGTATGGCGAATGAGCAGCAACAGCCGTGGGATCGATGATGAACTCATCGCCTAACGAATTACGATGATGATGCACGTGACCCACCAAATTACCATCACCAGCCACATTGATTAAATCGTTTGTACTACTACCACCATTACCACCGATTAGTCCACCTGCACTGGGCTGGGTGCTTAGACTCTGCAGTGAATGCGAACTGCCACTTTGGTTATATTCAGCATGCAAATATTTAATTGTTGTTGGTGTTGTTGCTGTTGTCGCATTATTGTTGTGATTACGGATTAATAGGCCAGCGGAGGACATTAGTTTCTGTTGTTGCTCATCGGAGGGTGAACCAAATTCAGATGATTCCCTGATGGGTGCTAATTGTAGTTGTGCCATCATCTCACCTGTTGGACTCGGTCGTTCACTGCTAGCGACATCCTCGAAAGCTTCCTCATTGAGGGTCTGCAAGGCGCCACAAATCATTTGCTCCTCCAGAGTTACCTAGAATGAGACATGGGAATAGATTGTTAATAACTTTCTTGTTACAAAGAATATTAACTTTCATTTGGACAGGTTTAAAACTCTATTTTTACCTGTAGATACTCATAGTCATGGATTTTCGACTGGTTAGCATGATTCGAGATTACAATTAAGTTGACAAAAATTAAGTCAAATGTCTAAGCTTAAATCTTAAGCCATTTATTTACCTGTTTCTCCATATGACTGACAGAGTTCTTTCGTGACAAAGGTTCACGCGGAGCAGGTGTAACGAGGGCATCGGTTACATCTTTGATCATGGGTATGGGAGCAGCTGGTGGTGGCTCTATAATCGATGCTTGTGGCCTGACCTTACGTGGCGGCAAACGCTCACATTCCCTCAAGGTGGTTACCAACAAACGAAATAGTTCCCAATGCCCAAAACTTAAGCCCAAACACGATTTTAAATCCGATAAATCGCAATGTTTGAGAACTTTACCATTAATGGCATTTTCACGCAGAACTGGAGCTAGTTTTTGCAAGGCGGGCTTGAGATCCTCAATGCGTTCCAGCAAACTAATGACGCCCTCCACAGTGAGATCAGTTAGTTTAGTTTGTAAGATGTCATCCTGGAAAAGAGAAAACTTTAATGCAAGAGCTTTAAAACAGTTTTTTTCACTTACATTAAATGAATCGTTGGGTGAATTGGCCAAGAGAGGAGTCATGGGTGGTTCAGTACTAGCGCTAGGTAGCCGAGATCTTAACTCATTGGTCATATAATCATTGTGGAAAATTTGATAAGGCGGATAGGCTTGAGGCGAAGGCACATAAGTTGTGGGTGGAGCGGGATGTAGCCTATTTATAGAATTGGAAACACTAGGACGAGTTTGAAGTACTAGAGAACCCTCATCCTCTATGGTCTGTTGATCCTCTGCAGGTGACAAAGAAGTCAGTAAGAATTCTCATACTCAAAAGCGTGGAAAAAACTCACCCTTTAAAACCTTTCTCAAATAGGGATCCAGATTGAT
Source organism: Drosophila nebulosa (assembly GCA_024703675.1). NCBI lineage: Eukaryota > Metazoa > Arthropoda > Insecta > Diptera > Drosophilidae > Drosophila > Drosophila nebulosa. The sequence goes on along the minus strand of CM045725.1, from coordinate 3,678,028 downwards.
GGTGAATGGTAAAAATATCCTCAAATCGGCCACCAATAAATCCGATTTATGTAATTGTAGAAATGCATCCAATTTACGTTCATCTCTATCCAATTCCAAGAGAGGAGCCGCCTCACGCAAACAAGCCAACTTGGGACGAACTCTGCAAAGAAGAGAGGAAAAGCCAATCAATCAATGGGAGGAATTGCTGGAGAATATTTTTCTGCTCAACTCACTTCTCATAAACACTTTGTAGGGAAACATTCTCATCTGCATTTGTGTCCATAAATTGGTCATGATGGAGTACAATCATACTAGCTCTCAGTGGCCATTGCTCGGTGAGATTAATCCAAGAACTCAGACGATACCAACTGAAGTCAATTTGAAAGGCTTTCAGCAGGCGGACTGTGATGTAGATGACATTCATTAGACGCCTCATACTCCTCGGATTCACATCACTAAAGTAATCATCGGTTAGAACAATGCGCGAGAGATCGAGGACTCCTTGAGGATTCTGCCCGAGACGATGAAGATTTGAACCAATGGAACTGGCCACCGATTCAGAGAGGCGTAATTTCTTGCCACCGCCTGACGAGCCGGCCCCTCGCTGAGCATTGCCACGTAGCTTTTCCTGACTTGACATAATCTCGGAGGCATTTGATAGACGACGAGCAGATACCGAGTGACCCAAAGTTGGTATGGGAGCATCATCAAATTGATAATCCCCACCAGCACCAGCGCCGCTTCTTTTGAAGAGTAAAGCAGTCATTTGAGCTCTCTGGACTTTGCGTAGACCTGAATTTTGAAGATAAACCGGCAGATGAACCAAATTCCTCAGAAAATCATGGCCTCCAATGCCTCCTTCGGTGAATAGGCGACGACTATTGGCTTCCGCGGCCTTGGCTATGACATGAGGATCCACTGAGATGAGCAAGACAAACGGACGATTCGGTGAGGAGAGCAAAGTCTGCACAGCATTCAACAAAGTGAGTATTCTTTCCGTATCACAAGAGTCCAGGGCGTCCACTACGCCCACTAAACGACTTTGCTGATTGGTAAAGGCATCCAAACACTTGACCATATCCGTCATGACGGCCACCTCGGCACCCAGCATGGTCAGTGGAGCAGTTTCATTGGAACGCACTGCCCGTTTCAGTTGCCGCTTATGCGAGGTGAACAGAGAACCAAAAACTTTGGCCAAAACATGCAGGTGAGTGCAGATGAGGGTCACCAGGACAGCAGCAATGACATAAATGGCCACCAATATGTGTTCCCGCTCTTGCTCCGTGGCGTAGGTGAAGTAGGCAATCAGCATAGAGATGCCAGCCACCAAAGTAATCAAACCCAATTCAAAGATGACCACAATGGGAATGCAGCACATACGACGCCAGCGCCATCCCAAATCCGTCTTCAGACACTTGGGTCTGAAGGCACGATAGAGACGCGTGGACAGCCAACCGTAGTGGGACTCAATGGCATCCAGCAAAGAGGCCAGCATATGGGCCACGGCGCCATCTCCTGTGGGCGAGGCACTGCTAGCTTCTGCGAAATGAAATCTCACTGGCTTGGCTTGTGAGTCCGACTGTGGTCCCGGAGGATGACAAAAGGCCACTTGCAATATAAGTCTCAGTCGGGTCATTCTCTTCTCCAGACCATGCAATATCGTATAAGCCCAAAACATATCCATTTGAAAGTTGAAATAACGCACCAAAGCCAATAGCAAATAGGTTAGAATCAGGAACAAGCCCGCTGCCAAGAGACCCCACAAAGTGGACCAGGAACTCAAACCGACTATGGTGCCAATGAGCAGGCTCAAATGTAGGCAGACCAGGAAGAGTAAACCATTCGTTTTGGCTGGCGGTTCGGCCCATTGGCGGGCAAAATTATTCATTTCATCGCGCAGTTTGTTGAGCAGAAAACTTTTGCCACTGCCCCATTTGGCATAGAGACCAACTGTGATGGGCGTGGTCAGGGTGGGTTCACTGAGGACATCGGCCAGAGCTGAGCTATAGAGCTCATAGCCCAGCATGCCCTCGGAATCTTCATTGGTATTCAAGCGTCTCGAGCCAAACACTTGACCCAAAATGGTCTTCTGATGAAGAGTGTCTATGTTGTAGGGTGTCTCGCCCGCCTTGTTGGCTCTGTAGAGCAATTGACTGTGCTTAGGATTCCGTAGCAGGGCCTCCACAATGGCCTTACTTCTAGCTCTCATGGCTATATGCAGGCAGGTGTCACCACGCTTATCGCTGGCCGTAACTTTTGCCTTGCGATCGAGGAGCATATGAACAATCTCCAAATTTCTATTTCTCACTGCCCTCAGCAGGGGAGTGTCTCCATCTTTGGTTGAGGCTTCCAAATCTGGATTGGTCGAGAGGAGCAGCTTAACAATCTGTAGGTGTCCCTTCTCCACAGCCGTATAGATGGCAGTTTTACGATCCTTGCCCTGAATATCGACATCGGCATGCTTCTTGAGCAGAGCCTCCACCACACTTCGATGGCCACCCTTGACGGCGTGTATGAGGGGTGTATCTGCTCCTCTATCTTGGATATTTATATAGGCACCAGCAGCTATCAGGGAGGCGGCTATATCTTGAAAGCCCTCACGACTTGCTATGCATAAAGCGGTCATTCCATCTTTATCCAAAGCATTGACATTTGGTTTCTTCTCCAGCAGCGAATTGACACAATCAGAATGTCCTCCAGCAGCCGCCACTAGCAGAGGAGTCCATGAATACATGCCTGCTGTATCGACATTGGCTCCAGCCTTGACCAATATATCAACAATTTCTACATTGCCCCGACGACAGGCCCAAACCAAGGCTGTGGTTCCATATTTATCACCCACATTGACCTTAGCTCCACGTTGCACTAGAAGCTCCACAATCTCTTTGTAGCCACGTCCCGATGCCCAGAGGAGAGCACCAAGATGATAATTTCCATGGGCATTGCCATCGGCCCCCTTGTCCAGCAACAGACGCACCAGTTCTGTGTGTCCACGATAGGCAGCCCACATCAGGGAGGTCCAACCGCCCTGCAAAAAGCAATTGAGTAAGCAATCGAATAGCCTCTGAACTGCATTCTCTTACCATATCACGATGTTCCACTTCAGCTCCATGATCTATCAGCAATTGCACCACATCCAAATGTCCATTGCGTGTGGCACATAGCAAAGCTGTCCAATTATCCAAATCCTCGGCCTGCACATCAGCTCCACGCGCCAGAAATTCCCTCACAAAGGCGGTTAGACCACGTCCAGCTACCACCATAAGCACAGTGGTGCCATTCTAGGAAAGAAAACCCATTAAAAAAGTCGTAACAAATAGCTGCTCTCTGGCCAATTAAACTTACCTCATCCCGATCATCGATGGTCAAGTGACGACTATCGAGTATGGCCCGTAATCCGGATATATCATTATTGTCTATATACTGCAATAGGGCGCGATGACCAAGTGAACCCATGGATTCTCCGTAGCGATTTATATTCTATATACATCAAGTGGAATAAAGCATAAGATATATGAGTAAATAGTTTGCTTGCGATCGATATTTTAGGGTCATGCAAAGGTCATCTTAAAGGATTAGCCGGGAGTGTTAATTTTTTTTTAGCCATATTTACACCTCAAGCGAAACATTCTCCCGGTTAGTTAAGCAATTTTTTTGAGGGTCATTTATTTGTATGGCTTCATTTACATTTCATTAATATTTACACCTCAAGCGGCTTAAAGCATTCACTCTTCCGGTTAGTTTAGCCAACATCCATTTAATATATATGTGGTACAGTAGAAGCTCGATAACTAAAATCATTTGCTCCTATATAATATATACTGATTAAATTCCTGTAAGTCCTTTTTAAATGTATGCACAATTTTTTCTTTCCTTGCAGGAAATTCATGAATTCATTAGATCGAACCCTATTGATGGTGGGATAAGTCATTTTTTTAAGCGTCATTTATTTGTATGGTTTTATCGCATGTAGACACAGAAAGAGAAATTAAAATTTAAATTTTGCCACTCTGCGTTGAATATAATGGAAATTCAGGGTTCAAATTCTTTGTAATTTTTTGAGCGTATGCATGTATTTGTGTGGCTTTAATGCATTGAAACACAAAAATAGAACACAAAATTTAATTTTTTTACCCTACTTTGTTTAAAGAGAAGTTCGCGGAGTTTGAGGAGTTCATAAAGCTATACAAATAAATTATCCTTATAATATTGTACCAACTAAACACTAAAGTTTATATTATATTTTGCAAATTTGTTACTCTTCCTCCTCCTGAGTGAAAACTTCGACCTCTAAGTACATCTAAGAGTTCTAATTTCCGAGCTTTTACTTTCATTATTTTTTTTTTTCTTTTCAAGGTTAGGCAAAAAAAAACATTGGAAAAAAAGGTTAAAAGAAATATTTATGGACTCATTATAAACTATTTTTGTTTCTCTAGAGGTGTAAATGAGGCATTTTTTTTTTGTTTAACATGAATTGTAAAACGAGTCATGGGGGAGAACAGAGATCATAAAACATTTGGTCATTGGGGGGTGTGTTGGGGTGAAAAAAACATTTCGAGCAATGTGAAGGAAATATTTTTGATTTCATTGATTTTATTGACATTTGCGAAAGTCGTGTGTCCAGCAGGGTTTTATCTAAAGAACGGTCACGGTGACATACAGTTGTCAGACTTGATATACGACAAATATCATTCTTCTTTTCTTTTTTTTTTTCTTGTGGCTTTTTTCGTTTGTTTTGATACGCGATGGGTAGGTAAGGTAGAGCGCCGCCCTATATAAGACATAAATAAATACGAAATTTTTTGTTGTATTTCTATCTGTCTACATCTTGGGTGATTTATTTGATAATGATAAACGATGATAATACCAGTTAAAAATAATAATCAAGCATTTCACGTTTTGCAGTGGCTTTAATGTTTTGTGAGTTTTATTTAGTTTAATTTTGTGTTTTATTAAGTGACGCAAAAGTCAAAAACACATCTAAAATCCAAAAAGGCATGACTAATTTTTTATGCTTGGCGTCCAAGCAGTCTACTTTAAATGCGTCTACAGAAGCTAGTTAGATGGTTATTGATATTGATACTGTTATGGGAAGTGCGAAAAGTCAGTTAGGCGTAACGCACAGCGAGCCGAGAGACTAAATTTAAACCGAGAGACGGGGCTAAGCTCGATAACGCCGAAGTTGCTATACCCTTGGAGGTAATCTGATACCCCCCAACTACAGCTGCTAGGGGAAATAAATAAATTTTATAATATAATAAATAATATTTATAAATATTCATAGGAAGATCCAAAATAATATACATACGTATCTCATTATTATCAAGTTCTTTTCAGCTACATTCAACTAATTTTTGAAACGTTTAGAACCTTGTAATATAGTCTTGCGATAGTCTCAAAACTGCTTATTAATTCTATAAAAATATGTAAAATATTTAATTTTGATGACTGATTCTCGAAAAACAACCAAATAAATGGTTCCAGAAGTCTAAGATATATTCTTCTGATCTTGTTGAAACTGAGTTCTGCTCATTAAAACTTAAAAATATTGCATTTTATAACTATTCCCCAAATACTATTTTCGACTGACTGTTGCTATGGAAACTATAGATTATAGTCGTCTGATCATAACAAAATATGTCATAACCGTTTCAATGTACACCTAACTTATATAATATAAAATATTTAGAAAATTCCTCGACAAACAACTAAGTAATGAATCAAAGAATCTATTCCGAATCGATTGTTCCCGTAAGAACTCTGAGATATAGCATATGACTTGTCTAAAATTAATCACATTTATTTTATTTTACTTGGAAACGCATAATTATTAACTTTAAAGACAATCCCTCACATTATTCCATAAGTTATTGATTCTAAACTTACACTATATTCATCCGATTCTTACAAATATAAATTTTACTGAAAATCAATCCAAAAAAAAAATGTATTTCTCATAAATCCATCTTTTTTAAAATACAGTCATCTGATCTGTAAGAATCTGTTATAAAATACCAAAAGAAGTTTGCTTTTCACTGGGCAGACAGTCAGTTATTAGCTTTCTCTCAAGAATATACTTTTAATTAAATTCAATATTCCCTTTTATACGCAAGAGTATAAAAAGATGTTTACAACGATATTCGTAGTGAATAATACACTTGCTAGAAACACTCTACGATATTTATTGTGAAGTTTGATTTGGGTTTGCTGTGTTACTAAATTGTTTAGTCATTCAACTAAAATTTGAACTCTTACACTTTTCGTCTTCTTCTTGGTGGGCGAACGTAGATTATTTAAACTTAAACGCGATGCATTTAGTATTAGTTCGTCTAAACTTTTGGATAGCTTCATTTTGACTGAGTAAAAGAGAGAACTACTAAGATATTTCCACGAATTTATTTATTTTGTACACTGATAAAAAAGCACGATATAACACACGTTTGCGTCAATTTATATATAGAGAGACAGAGAGTTATATATATATTGGTATAGTATGCGCATAACAAGTGACCACGACAGTTTTTTTTTAATTAAGAGAATTGCAATGTGTTTTTTTTTTTTTCTTTTTTTGAAATTGTTAATTAATTGTTAACTTTATGCTGCACTTTTTTGTACGCGAAGTGCTGCAACCTGCTCGCTATAGCAGCTAATTTAGTAGTGGTCGCCGCTTCGACTCGAATGCTCGTTTAGGTTTGTTTTTTTGCTTCTCTTAGTTAAGGCAACACGCTAAGCTTATCAAAGCAAATAACGTTTTGTATAAGACGGCAGAGACTCTAAATGGTTAAGCTCTCCGACGCACGCAAAGATTAGGCTGGCTCATTCGAGGGGTCGACCCCACCTCCGCCTTCGACTCGGCCACCGTCTCGCGAGATGCACTTAGTTTTTCTGTAATTTTGCGGAAACGTGTTTGAGCAATTTGGGCAAATCAAATGTGCAAAATAAACACCAAACACACATTTTTGTTTATCTCTTCTCTGTTTTTGTCTCTCTGCGTCTACTGCGACTGCCTGACCACTGAATACTGAATACTGACCACCAACTGGCGGCAAACTCTTAAGACGCCAATGTAATACACGGGTTTTACACTATTTACCTTGCAAAAAGTTTCTCTCTTTAAGGCCAAATGGCAAAAAAAAAAAAAAAAACAACAAAAAAATATGTATTTTTCCGTTGTCTTTCTCCTGTAATTGATTGTCTATTAGCTAATTGAAGGGGGTCGGAAAGCCACAAGAGGAAGACAAAGAGTGTAATATTAAGCGTAATTAAACGAGTTCCTGCAAAAACTTGATGACTTTAATTTATGTAAATTGCGTGGAAGTAAGTCAAAGAACTTATCACCCAAAAGAAACAAAAAGCCCAAAAACCCAATTATTAAATAAACTTTTAAATAACTTTCTTATAAATAGCCACTTCAATAGACAGTTGATGATAAAATGCAGACATATTTCGGTGTGTGGTTAAATGATTAAACTAAGTTTATCTTTTGAAAGGTTTTTCAAGTGGCCAACAACAAACTTAAACCCATAATGATAGTGAAAAAGAACCAAACACATACACACACACGCACAGAGCCAAGCCAAGCCAAGAAGAGCCGCAAGAACAAAGAGGTTAACGCACACACACACACACACACACAAGAGAAGAGACTCTCATTCCAGCAGGCAGAGTAAGTAAGTTAATGCTGGGGGCAGGGTGAGGAGGGTAAAGAACAACAACATTGGCAGAAAAGTTATTTTTAGCTATATAAAGCAACAACAACAAAAAGAGCAGCTCAAGACATAAGTAAGAAAACGCAGCGTGAGAAAGAGGAGCAGGAGGAGAAAAAGTTGGGGTTAGGATCACATTAAACCAAATGCAAAAACCAGGATATATACACTATAGAGCCTTGAAAGAATACATTTGAAATAGTAAACGACTTAGCCATACACTTACTATGTGGAGTCTTGTCTAAACAAGTTAGAATTAGCTTAAGTCACAGTCATAAAGTCATTCAAACAAAACTCTTTGGGTAGTACTTAGATTAACCGAAACCATCTAACAATCTATCGTAAGTATAAAAAATTTCAGAAATGACAATAATGTAGAACAAATAAAGTAGAGACGCCAATTAAACATATACAGAAAATGGAATAATATTGGGTATTATTACTGATTCTCTACAATAATACTACTATATAATAAAGTTTTTTTTTGGAAAAATCGACTGTACTTGAAAATACTGAGTACCATTTTTCATTAAACTTTGTGCTCATTTGGATGTACATATTTAGTCAAACTCGTTCCAACAAACATACTAAAACCTGAGTACTCAGTACTCATTCATTCCAATTCGTACTTATTTAAGTTTAATCAGTTATTTTGTCTCTACATTTAGTTACACTCATTTTTCAAGGCAAGTTTCGAATACTTTTCGAATTTAAGGTAATTGAAAAGTCCCTCCTTACAAATGTATTCATTTAAGGCTCTCTACAGATTATTCACACTCAACAACTTGTAGCAAGCTTAGTTAGAAATCTAGAAAGGACATTTACATGAACGTGTATGTGAGAGAAACGACGCAGGGCCAGATTGAAATGACTAAAACGTCGCATTGAATGGTTTAACGAGGTGGTCTCCTCTCGTGACGTCTCCGGCTCGGGTGTGGGTGAGCGGGTGTTGGGTGTGGAGATGGACAGGGCACTTCTTCTGGCATCTGGCGATATCGATGTGGCATCCTCTGAGGTAACATTAGACTCATCGTCTATGTCGATGACGAAACGAGGCAAATTGGCATGCGGGGTCATTTCGCTGGGGGAATGTCGCCGATGCGTGGGGCCAGGGGGGGGCTTCTGCTCGAGTTTTGTTATGGCCACCAAACGTTCTTCGCATTCGAGGAGTGGCCTATGCAATGATTGTATATCATATGTCCCAGTATCATGTAAGTTTCTTACTAGAGCCCCAATAACATGACCCTGCCCCTGGCCCGTCGTCGCCGCCGCCGCCGTTCGCCTAGTGCCACTCAATCCACTTGCTGCCGTGGCTGCTGCTGTTGCTGCTCGTGATGGAGACGTTGTTTTCTTTGGTGATTTTTTTGCTTTGGTTTTCTGTGTCGCATTTTTATCTGCATCATTCTGCATTCTGTTTGTTGTTTTTTATTTGCCTTTTCTCTTTGTTCAAGTTGATGATGAAGTTGAAGAGGTTGAAGAACAAGTAGTAGAAAAAGAAGAAGGTAAAAGGCCTAAAGATGAGGTTTTTTTTTTGTTTTTTGTGGTTAGTTCAACATTTATTTAGGGAGTTTTTTTTTACTTGCTAATTCTAGTTTAGGTTTATCAATTTGTTAAAAGTTTTCTAATTGATTTCAGTCGCGTAAACAAACGAGAGACAACAAGCCATCAATTGCTTTTAATGAATCGAATGAAAATTGATTGACTGATGCAGTTCCTCGTCTTTATAATTAATATGTGAATGCCTCTCTTCAGTTGCGATCAAAATCGGGAAAAAAATGAAACAACAACATATGAATTTCTTGCTCTTTTCAAACTTCGAGCAATGTTTATATTCATTCTTTTATCAACACAAAATTCAAAAGGTTTCCTCGCTCTTTTATAATGAGAGAAGTACATTAAAGTTGAGTTTAAAACATTTTTTTTGGACATATAACATTTCTAGATAGAACTACCTAAAATTTGTCTCTAAAGAGATATGTTCAAGTAAGAGATTAGAGAATCATTTGTCGAAAAATGTTGGCTCCCTCAGTTTATAACAAAAATTGCTTTGGGCGTGAAAATGTTCTTTTTCACACCAACCTTAGATCTGCCAATGATCCGTTAAAAAATAAAAGGGGTACCCAGGGAAATTCCCACCAAACTGGGATTTTGATAGGATTAACTTCGAAATCACTTTTTAGGTTTCACTTTTATCTAACATATTTTTAAACACTTTTAAATTTTCAAGACCGATTTTACCCCCCAATTGTTTGACCATTGCGTCGAGTTCCGATAAATCCAAATTGCAAGAGAATAAACCTTAAAGGTGTAACAGTTAATTAACGAATTATGGAAAAATTCTTAACGATAAAGTTTTTTCCATTGCAATGGCTAAAATTAATCAAATTTCAATTGATTTTTAACACACCTCACTTCCGCCGCTGTTATGGGGATGCGTTTTTAAGCGCGCCTTAAACATTCTAGTCAAACTTTCGCCGTTTAGTTCCAGTTTTGAAATAGTTTCGTTTTGCCCAAAGTCGATGTCGCACAATAATTTTGTTATTCGTTTCGTGTTGAGCAAGCTGCTACGCGTTCTTTTTGTCGTCAATGTAGTGCACTGTCTGGGATGGTAGCATGTAAAGTATCCACCATATAAATGGTGGGGCAGGCCCCTTCCTGCTTTCCCTTTAGAGAGATATTTAATTTTCATTAATTGAACAAACACAACAAATGCGGAGAGCAGCCACAGCAGCCGGAGCAGCATGGGGCAGCAGATAGCCCCCAGATTAACGGATATTAAAATACAGCCGCTACTTCCTAATAGATAATGCCCTCCTTCTAATTACCGTTATCTTGATTTCACACATTTTGCAATTGAGCCAACCAGCCAGCCAGCTTATGTGTGTCAATAAGGCAGGAAATGTACTTATGTAGATACACAAAGAAATTTGTTTTTTTCTCCCTTATTTGCATTGTGCCTAAATCATTTTCCAATTCCACTTGGTAACGGGTTGTTGCGTGACCATCTAGCGGAAGTTTTTGCAACTTCCAGGGCTGACTGAAAAGTATTGTCTACTTCTTGGGCGATCGCGTAGATAATATGTCAAATTGTCATGTAGATAATTGTGCATTGAAGAAGTAACGTAAATTTTGGTTTGAAAATGTAACTCAAATTGCTTGCTATATTGAGCCAAGGCACAAGTAAATTAAAATATATAAATGTATACTTCAGTATGGAATACCTAACATATTTTTTTTACAATTTCTAAAGTAGGTCATTTGATGGAAACGGGGAACTTGATTGGAAAATGAATAGAGTTGTAAATATTTTAATATTTATATATTTTTTTAAAATGTTGTTTAAACTTTATGTTTTTTGTTTTGAGTTATCAAATTTTTGCCTATATTAAAGTCTTTAATTAACATATTTAGCACAGTTCGGGGACTTTCTGGCGTCTGCGGTTTTCAAGTAATTAAAAATTTATTCCAAATAATTGACGTGTTCTCCAAGCTTACTAACAAAAACAATTCACAGCAGAAAAAAAACGCATACTAAATATAAACAAATAGAAAAAGTGCCATCGATTAGACAGCTCGATGGAGTCCCCATCTAGCGAAATGTCGTTGTTATCGATATTCTATTTTTGTAGATTTCTAATCAGAGGGCGTTAGGCAGTCTGCTAATTTATTTCTCCCCCAACCTTTTTGTCGTTTATTATAATCTTTATGTCATGATAGCAAAAAAAAAAAAAAAAAAAAAAACACCTAGCTATCCCATTAGTTTTTTCGATCAGTCTGTGATGTGAAAACGAACCTGAATTGAGTTACCACTGCGACCAAAAGAGCCTCGAAATAAACCAAATGGAAATATGCTGCCATAGCCACCAGAATCCTGACGTTCATGTGGATGTCCAGAGCTGGTGGTGGCCACTGGAGATGGCGACGATGAGGCGGGATTCAAGGGTGACATTTCCGAATAGGCACGTCCCACCAAATTCAATTTCGGATTGCGACCCATTTTTTTTTTTTCGGTATGTTTCACTAAACTTTTCGACTAGACAAAGCTCTCGCCAAGCTAAATAAAATGTAATCTCTCTTTTTATATATACACATACATATATATATACTATAAATTGCAATATGTTTTTTAGCTTGAACAAAAAAAAACAGCGCTTAGTAATCAAGCGCACGCGGCGCGAACTGTTGGAAAACTAAAACAAAAAAAATCACTGAACCAATGGCGCAGAAAGAGAGAGAAAAACGACGTCAGACACAGGTACGTACAAACGACCGACTATATATGTACTCTCCTATGTTTTTCTGATAAAATACATGAAAAAAAAAATTTAGCCCAATATTAATGAGGTTTATCAGGGTTTATACAAACATGCGGACAGACGGCAGACATTTGCGAAAAAGAAAAACAAAGCGAAATATTTGGAACCAATTACAGTTCCATTTGCAGTTACTCTTTTGTTGCTTTCTGTCTCTCTCTCTTACTCTCTCTTTTTGGGTTACCTAGAGTTCGTTCTTCAACTTGTGAGTGATCTTGATGAACTGATAAGCTAAGCAAATCTCGTCTGGTCTGGGAGTCCGTCTTTGTTTGACATCTTTAAACAAGGTAGGGAAAACGAGATCATGGTTCGGCTTTTTGCTCTCTTTTCTTTAAGAGAAAAAATATAACAGATTTAAGGGAATCATCTTATGTGTGACTAGTTATAAATCTTATCTTAGCTATGTATATGGGATAAAGATCTCCTTGAAGGTTCAAGATCTGGGGAAACTGGGGATTAAAGGGATTGTAATATTTGAGGTGAGTTAACTATATATTGTTCTGATTCATGTCAGGTTGAAAAGTTAACTCATGTTCATTTTTATGGGCTAAAGAGCCTCTTGAATTTCAGTAAAGGTTAGTAGTTGTATCGGGGTGAGCTTCGTATTACATTGACATACTTAAAGGGCAAATGTTAATCTCAAGACTTCAATTTTAATAAGAACTTTTAAAGACAACTTATTAAGTAAAGGGTAACCCCAGCATTGCCGAATCTACGAGGGTGAAGTGTGGGATTCTTGGCCAATAGAAATTGCCAAGCATAAATGTTGCGAATATAAAAGAAAAAACCGTTCAAAAAAACGAGAGAGTTCGTTACAAAGACTTTTACGAGTCCGGCTTATGGCCAAATACTTTAATAATTTTCACAAATATGACCCGCTGGGCATTCCTTTCCGCATTATTGCAACTAACGGCTCCTTTGGGTCTATGCAAGACCTACAGTTTGAGGTCTACCGGCAAAACCCTACTCCTCCACTTTAAACCAACCTTCAAATCATTATTTCAAGACAAATAAAAATTGTGCGAAAACAGAAACTTCTAACTTCTAAAAAAAAACATTTCCTAGTAAATTAATCAAATTTGATTTAAATTTTTAAGGTGAATCACATTTTACGCATGTGTTCTCAACTTGAAGAAAGATTTACGGTTATAGAAAACAGATTTACAACCCATTTTTGCAATAAGCGATAAGCTTCACTTACTTGTTGACTGCCGCGTCTTGTGGTGGAACTTTGTAAATGAGTTTCCATGAAATGGGAAATCGAATAGACAGGAAAATTTTCCACCATTTTTATTAAACGACTAACTACAGCGCGTCTGTCTGTTCTCTAACGAATTCAAAGATAAACTGAGCTAAAATTGAGTTAAATAAATTTTCGTCATTCTTTATCATTTAAATTAACATAAATTTGCGATACTTCAATCAAGTCAAAAATCAAGTAAGGGGAGGGCGACAATTTTATTGTGCGTAATTGATATATTCGATAAATAATTAGCACTTTGTTAAAGAGAAGAAGAGCGAGCAATCTGAATCTTGTATATATTTTTATATCTCGTATTCACCAGATTTGATTATGATATAAAAGACACTTAAATGTCATTAAGCTTACGGCTTAATTGCCCACTGACTGAGCTGATAAGACAAATGATAAAGAAAGAGCTGCAATGGGAATTATACTTCAAGTGGAGCAGCGGGCGAGAGGCCCCACATTATGATATATAAGTATAAATTTTCAATTATGACGGATTACAAAAGAAATGCGAACAGAGAGAAACAACAAGCAATATAATTTGCTTGTCGTTGTTGTTGCTTTTGTTATTATTGTTGTCGTTGTTGGAGGGCATCAATCAACAACAATTTATTTCCGTTTTGTTAAATAAACTCATTGTGTATAAAATGTATGGCCAATTTTGCAAGTTGTTGTTATTATTTTTGGTTTCAATTAACACCTTGGCGACATACACGAAATATTTCTATTTACTTTTTGTGACCGTACAATTATAGTTTATGTATAATTCTACAAAAACAATATTCAAAAAAGAAATCTATTATTTGGACAGATGAAAAATAAAAAATTTCTCACTTACCTCTTACATAAAGCAATTAGAAATTTAATTTTTGGGCGACAGTTTCTTAACCGTTATCCTCTTTTTGTGATGTCCTAAAACAGCTGAGTGGGAGACAGCTGAGTGCACGTGTAGTTCTACCTTGAGCGCGTGCACATACATATAAAACTTTGAATGTCTGTGTAAAGTCCGTTTGTATATGTGTTAAGTGTGTATGTGTGTGTAAATGTTTGCCCACCAGCAAAAACAGAAGAAAAGGTCGATAATACTAAAAAAGACACTCAACAACAATAGCAACACCAACACAAAGAGAACTTTTTACCGTAATTAATTGTTAAAAATATTTCATATATATAAATATACGTTTTAGTTATATGTAAAATTGAATTGTCACTAAAAATATGTATTTTTCGCATGTGTATGTGTGTGCATGTGTGTGTGTAGGTCACTTCAAGATAAATTTGGCCACTTTTTTTATTGAACAAACAAACATTTATTGACAATTCACAGATTTATGGATGATTTCGTGCCATTTTACATTTACACAGACATCTTTTAAACTTTCATTTTGTATTTGTTTTATTTTAAATTGAATTAAAAACGCGTCACCGTGTCTCTTGGCTGTCTGTTCGGTCTGCCCAACAAACAAAAACTGCAAAAATTGCCAATTTTAACAATATCGCAATGATTGTCTTTTGTTTGCTGGGATATCCAGCCCAGCTGGCCATTTATCGATGCCGTGCCCAGTGTTGACAAGTTTAGCTATTTTAAGGCTAAAAATAAGTCTAATACAGGGTAAGCCAAAAAACTTCATTGTGTGGAGTTCACCATAGAGAGCTTAACCTGTATGTATTCCATTAAATGCAATATCAGTTATCTTACACTGCGAAAAGGAGAGTGAGTACATTTCTTTTTGATTGCCGGACAATCTCGGGTCTGGCTTGACATTTATAATTTTTATGGTCTACGAAGAATTTGTGATTAATTTTGGCAAAAACCGCAACTTTTGAGTCATTTTTACATTAAGTTAAATTTATTTATGATGTACACCACATATATAATATTATACATTTAATATTCTTTTGTCTTATGAAATAAACATATATAATACTTTCATTAAAACTAAATAAAATATGAAAATAAAAACTTTTCAAAAGCATTCAATTTTCAATTTAAGTTAAATAAAAACCCAATTGCACTTTACAGAGAAGGCACTTTGAGGTATTCTCTCTCTGTCGTTTTGTCTTGGCAGGTTACTCGGTTAAGATAAGTAAGACCATGGGCTCCCCATTGGAATCTTCTTGGGTTTCCAATTCAAAACTTGAAGTTGCTGCATTTAGTAATAGTTCCAAGGGAATTTCATTCTGTTCTGCCTGGCGCACCACCAACTTTGCCTTCTCCGACCCTCCCAATTTGGCAAACGGCTCTGTCTCCTGCTGCTCTTCACCATCCGACGCCGCCTCCTCGTCCTCCTCCTCCATCTTCTCCATTTGTTATTTTCCCGCCAACAGCACAGAATTGGGAATTTGCTGAACAACGCAACCGGCTTCCATATGCTCCATAACTTGCTTCTTCAATTGGGCTACATGATCCTTGAGATTCTTCACAATGCCAGCCAAATCTGTATTTTCACCCTTGAGCAACTTAACCCGATCTTCCAGTTTGGAGATGCGTTCCAGCTTACGCTTGCGGCACTTTGAGGCAGCCACCCGATTCCGTTGCCGTTTGCGCTCCAGTTTAATTTTCTCCTGGGTTTCCATGTCAATGGGACTGACTGTGGGCGAGGCAGCTGTATTCTGGGGTTCATCCTTGATGACGGGAAAACCTCCCTCATAGGTGAATGAGCCGCCGCTAATACCATTATTTACTGAAGCTGTCATGATGGTAGCTGATGGCGCTGCTGCTCCTCCTGCTCCAGCATTGGTAACAGGCGGAAAAGCCTGTGAATTTGAGTGCAAATTTTGCAATGCCTCCTCGAATCCCTTGCCAAAGGCCTCTTGCTCCGAAGTCACTTGACCCACTTTAGCCGGAAATAATGTGCCTGGCTGTGGTGTCTGCATTAAATTGCTAGCCAACAAAATCTTTTCCAAATCTGGTGTATTAACAGTTTTTCCTTGCAGATCTGGAGAATCGATTTGCAATGGGGCCATAGTTCGTTTATTTTTTGCCGGTTGCTTTAGGTCCAAGAATCCAGGACGTTTCACACCCGCTGTCAGAGTCGTACTGGGTGAGGTAAATTCTAAACTCTCATCTGTGGTCACTGGTTCTGTTTTGGGCACGACTATAGCACTTGTTGCTGCAGTTGCAGCTGGTGTGGAATTGGCAGCAGAGACGACCGTCTTCATTATTTTTAGTTCGGTTATGACGTCAGACTAAGGGAGAAACGGAAAAGAGATTAGGCTACTGATAAACTTGTTTTTTTTTTTTTTGTTTTCGATTTGTGGCCTGAGAGACCTATGACTCATGCGCTGCCTCTGCCGCAGTCGCTGCCCTCGTCTCTGCCAGCTACTCACCCTAATTTAATGTTCTTGCTGCTGTTGATTGTAGTTTTGTTTGAAAACTAATTGTATTGGGATTTATTTCGTCAGCTATGCAATACGTCCTCTTTTATGGCAAATTTTATGTAGTTTTTTAACTTTTCTGTTGTTTTATCTAAATTGCGCCGTTGTTGTTATTTCCACAGGTTGACAAATAATAACCTAACGCCTTTTGTAGCCATATTATAAGGTCACACTAAATTGTGATTCGCGGTGACTTTGTATAGATACTTATCGATAATTTGTCGCCATTTACGAGTCGCTATCGATAATTAATCGCCTAAGCAACCCTGCCTTGCCATCTCTCTTTCACTTCCTTTCCACGTTTTTCGTACTGGACGAAGGTTCGCAATAAAGTAAAGAAATTATAATTTAGCCATGGCCAAGTCCAAGAATCACACAAATCACAACCAGAACAAGAAGGCCCATCGTAATGGCATTAAGCGCCCAATGCGCAAACGTCACGAGTCCACCTTGGGTGTAAGTACCAAAAAATTCTGACCGAGATTATAAAGGCAAAGCTAATTCCCCCTTCCCTTTCGCAGATGGATGTGAAATTCCTGATCAATCAGCGTTATGCTCGCAAGGGTAATCTCTCACGGGCGGAGGCTGTCAAGCGCTACGAAGAGCGTGTTGCCGCACAGAAGGGCAAGGCAAAGCCCGTGACTTTGTAAATAACGGGATTACCACCTGGAGTTGCGACGCAGTGGCTTCTCTTAAATAAAAACTAAGAGGATACATTTTTTCCATATAAATTTGTGCTTTTAATTTCTTTCTTGTGTTTAATAGTAAATACTAAGAACCTTATGGAAAGGTATAACGGCCAATTTTTCTTGATGCTTTCTGCGGTAGTCCCAAAAATATTGATCAATTAACACAGAATTAACGGATGAGTGCTGATCCGCTTGCAGTAGCTCCAACACACGATCTTTGACTTGTTCAATTATGTAGATTGAGGCTCCACGTATTTCCACCTCACGGGGATCGCCATTCTCCAATATGGTGTCCTTGTTAAGCACTTCCAAAAGCTCCTCGTAGTACTCCAAACTCTTGAAGTAGACCAGAACCTGGGGAATACGATAGTCGGCAAACATGGTGATCTTATCGATGTCCTTAAAATAGCCCAATCCTTCACCCTTATAGCCACACCAAATGTCTCCGACTAAGATTTGAGCTCGTTTCAATATGGAAACATGTTTGCCGGCATATTCCGCTCGATCCCTGAAGCAGGGAAATTCCTCAACTATTAACTGTAGAAGGCTTACAGCTGAACCCTTTGCAGCATAAAGAACATTTTCAAAGCGCCCCTCATATTTGTCCAGCAAAACTTTTCCCACTTCATGAAGGCAGTCGAGTCGCTTTTGGAACAGGGGAATCTTAGTCTCCCCATCATCCGAACGGAAAATATGCTCAAGGGTTTTAGCATCAACTTGGGAATAGTATTTTGGGTTGATAATGTCGATGCCCTCTTCTACGGCTCGTTTAATAGCGGCACACAGAGCAAAGTAGCCGGTATAACCATTGACCTTGTATTTGGTGTAATTATCTGTCGAAATAAAAGAGGCAAGATAAGAAAGATCGCAAGATTAGTTAAGATTTTATCTTACCTGGAGTCCAGAAGCAAAAATTTAAAGTATCCACCACAAAAATCCAATCGGCTGCTTCTGCATACTTGGGATCTTCGTTGGCGTCCTTTCCCGGTCGAGGATGCAGTTCGTGCTGCGAGAAGTTTTTGACATCCAATTTCTTATCCTGAATTGCCGCCAAAATTTCTTTTGCCAAATTTTCAATTCCTTCTGGTAGTATATGCAAATGTTTGGCGTTTTTTATTATATATTCACTGGACTCCCGTGGGTTTAAATAAGTGATATCAGCGGGCATTTTGATCTGGGTTAAGATTGAGCTTCTTTAACGAAAGTGATCCAGATGCTTTGGAGTAGTGGGGGGGGGGGGGGGTTGAAATTGAAAGTTACCAAAAGTATCGAATAGTTTAAAAACATCGGCCAGGGCTGCAAAAATACTAATGTTATCGAAGTTTCTATCGATGTCTCTCCAGCCCTAACAGAAGAAGAAGCAACGAAAACAACGCAAAAAGAAAATTTTTCATTCGAGACAAATCTATTTATTGTGCAATTTAAAAAGGATTAAAATGGAAGCCAAACGCGAAAGGAAGTCCTCCTTGGTATGTAGTTGTGTTTGCAAATAAAAGCATAAAATGTATATGTACTGTATACCCTTTTCAGGCTCCTCTGTCGCCGTGTCCCGTTCCGGACATTACGGACGACGAGTTGGTCACCATTTCTGTGAGGGATCTGAATCGTACTCTCAAGATGCGTGGCCTCAATCGCGAGGAGATTGTGCGCATGAAGCAGCGCCGACGTACGCTTAAGAATCGCGGATATGCAGCCAGTTGCAGGATTAAAAGGATTGAGCAGAAGGACGAACTCGAGACCAAGAAATCGTACGAATGGACCGAGCTGGAGCAAATGCATGATGACAATGAGCAAATACGTCGCGAGGTGGGCAACTGGAAAAACAAGTATAAGGCATTGCTGCAATTTGCCATACAAAATGAAATACCCATTCCCGCTGAGCTAGAGGGATGCTGAGCTTGAGAAAAAAACTAACCAGCTGACATTCCTACAGTAAACGATTTTTGTAATAAATCAAATTAAAAACATCACCTGTAACTATAGTACAATAAATTAATTCCGTCGATTCCATGTAAATAGCTTTGAAGTAGATAATTTCTGAGGACTTAAGATGAGCAGTTGTAAATGGTAATTGCTAAATTTTGTCAATGTGACGTCACAGTTTACAGTTCTGTTCTTGCGCTATCTTTTGTTCTACTTACATTATGTTAATTAACAGTTTGTTGCCTGACAGCTGTTATCAAGTCGATAGATTGTTGATGTTGGAGATGAGTAAGGTTTGACTTTTACATTTTATTTTGTTATTTTTTTTAAAACTTTATAAACAAATGCTCATTTACAATATTACTGACAATCAACAGCATCCAGGAATATAGCGAAATGTTGGTAATGCTTTCATCTTCTTGCTGCTGATGAGTCCACCATAGAGCAGAGATTGGAACCGTCGAATTATCCAACAAAAAAAAAAATTATTCCGATATCCACCTGCTTATCCAACTCCGTTTCAACTGATCCATGGCTTTTCGTAGATTTTTTAAATCGGTACTCTATGGTCTACCCCTGGGTATTACCTTCCTCGATTGCGTTGGCTATGTGGCCAGAGTGGATGGTCTGTAGCGCCCTCCTTCCTCTGCATGCTTTTCTGGCCTGTTATCTAATCACAATTTTTCTAAAATCCAGGAATTTCAATGCAACCCGCACTCAATCCTGTGGAAGATGTAAGAGATTATGTCTTCCTACTGCGTTGGGGTGTCCACAACAGTGGCGTGGAACGTGGAGATATAATCTCACTTATTTCCCCTAAGGATCCTGCCCAGAAGATTATAAAACGAGTGGTCGGCATGCAGGGCGATGTTGTCTCAACTTTGGGTTATAAACATGAAATAGTCAGGATACCCGATGGCCATTGCTGGGTTGAAGGAGATCACACCGGACATTCGCTGGACTCCAATACATTTGGGCCTGTAGCATTGGGACTGATGTCGGCGCGAGCTGTGGCCATTGTATGGCCGCCGGAACGTTGGCGCGTTCTCGACAATGAATTGCCACGACGACGTCGTCCCATTCAAATCGCCAAGACAAGTTACTACAATTAGAATTTAGGCATATTACCCGGCGAGATGAAGACTGATCACCCTCATTTGGAATGGAGTGTCTAGTTGTTGTTTTTTTTTGCTTTGATAGTTCCAATTTATGTACATAGATATATATATATTTTATACACAAAGAAGTTTGGCTCTTTCCATCCCCGAATGTTCTTTCAAAATTCAAGCCAGTAAAAAAAAACAAGGAAAACTAAAATAAAAATTTGAATTTGTTAAATGTATTAAGCAATGAGAGCAATTACTGCATCAACTTTTAAAAATCAACATGAAAACAGGGAACTTTAATAGAGCAAAAGAGGATTTATAGAAGTTTTATGTAAAATTTCGATTAACTTTGTAAATAAGTCATTTAAATATCGCCACAGCCATGTAGGCATTCATATCCTACTGATATTTCTTTTCTTTTAAGCCATGTTCCTCCAGTACCTGGCGCGTCTCTTTGAGAGCAACTCCAGCTCGTACTATATTATAGCTGCCTGGTTGGGACAAATCAATCACAGTGGAAGCCAGACGTCGCTCTTCGGTCAAACCAATGGGACCGGCATCGAAAACGCCACCCAATTGCGGCCAAAGACAACGAAATTCTTCAACTTGTAGGCTACTCGGCTCACTAGAACGATTGGCACTGGTCAGAGCCAGTGGTTGCTCACGCCACACGCCACACAGCTGGCGAATGAATTGAAAATCTGGTATACGAATGCCAATTTTCGAGGTTGAAGGATTTAGTAGGGGATTACTAAGGGCAGGTGCTCGCTCAATCACTATGGTCAGGGGACCGGGAAGCAAACGAGTTAGCAGCTCGTCGCCGAGGTGATCCGCCTGGCCATAGCGACGTAGAGCTTTGATATTATGCACGCAGATGGCCACGGGCTTGTGTTCATCGCGTCCCTTAATCTCGTAGAGACCCTGAATGGCCTTCTCGTTATTGGCATCGCAAGCCAAGCCGTAAACAGTATCCGTGGGTAGGGCAATGATTTGGCCAGCTAGCAGACATTGACGAGCCAATTCCAGAGCCCGTTCTTCGTCCACTGAGCACACGGGACTGGCTATCTCTTGATTTTGCATTGTACTGAAGGGAAATGAATGTGGTAGAAGGGCTCTGCGGCCTAGTAGACGTTGTATAAGCATCTAGTCGCGCCAATTGTGCCCACACTGGTGATTGCAACACTTGTAGAATGTGGTCATAGGCTCATCCGCGGAACGAGTTTGAATTTGCATAAAATATGCGCGATTATGGGAGCAAGCTGGACACTCGGCGTCTGTGGAATCTACGTTCTCCCAAGCTGCTTTGCCACCCAATACGTGATCCACCTCCTACCAAAGAAATGCGAAAAAAAAACAATTTAATAATCAACAGAATTTCTATACATATGTACATATATCCTGCTTACCTTAAGGCGTGGAAAGGTTTTGGTTGAGATCTTGCCCCTGATCTTTGAAACGTAGGGACAAGTGTGGCAGGATAGATGATGGCTGTTGGTGTCCTCTTCGATAATTAAAAGATTACCACAAGAAGGGCAGAAAAACAACATAATTTGCGGCGTTCCAGCTCCACGTGAATATTAAACAATAAACCCTTTAGTGTGACCAACAGAAACCAAACAAAAAATACCAAAACGTTCCCCATTTCATTTGTCTTTGCTTATTTTTTAACCAAGGTGGCTCAGTGTGACCAAACAGTTTTAACTACAAACGGTCATACCACAACAAAATTGCTTGCAATTGCTGCAGATTTACTTAAATAAATTAATAAAAGCATTTAAAAATCATAATGTCGGCCGATGTGCGTGATATTTTGGACATGGAGCGTGCCAACACGCCCGAAATCACCAGAGATTCCTTTTTGGCCACCAAGAAGCGCAATTTTGAGCGGTAAGATTACAACAACAACAATCAACTTTTGTTACCATTTCAATTATAAACAAATTGTTTTTTGGGCAGTCCCAAGCATAACTCCCGACGTCCCGAGGGTATGCATCGTGAGGTATTTGCCCTGCTCTATACGGACAAAAAGGATGCGCCACCCTTGCTGCCCACCGATACGGCTCTGGGAATTGGAGCCGGCTACAAGCAGGCCAAGGCCCGTCTTGGCATGAAGAAAGTGCGGAAATGGGAATGGGCGCCTTTTTCAAATCCAGCTAGGAATGATAGTGCCGTCTTTCATCACTGGAAACGGGTTAGCGATGAGAGTACGGACTATCCGTTTGCCAAATTCAATAAACAGCTAGAGATACCTTCCTATACAATGACCGAATATAATGCCCATTTGAGGAATAACATACAAAACTGGAGCAAAGTGCAAACAGATCATCTCTTCGATTTGGCCAGGCGGTAAATAAAGTTCATTTAGTCCTTATAATCTTCATGTTAATTTTATTTTCTTCTTTTCCTTTACAGCTTTGATCTGCGTTTCATTGTCATGGCAGATCGTTGGAATCGTCAACAGCATGGTACAAAAACTGTGGAGGAGCTCAAAGAGCGGTATTACGAAGTAGTTAGCCTCCTGGCCAAGGCTAAAAATCAAACAAATGAAAAGAAAAGCTTCACCTACGATGCCGAACACGAACGGCGGCGCAAGGAACAACTGGAGAAGCTCTTTAAACGCACCACCCAACAGGTGGAGGAGGAGCAAATGCTCATCAATGAAATGAAAAAGATTGAGGCACGCAAAAAGGAACGTGAACGCAAGACCCAAGATCTTCAGAAACTAATCTCCCAAGCTGATCAACAGAATGAACATGCCTCAAATACGCCCAGCACAAGGAAATATGAAAAGAAACTCCACAAAAAGAAAGTCCATCATCAGCCGCGTCCCTCTAAAGTGGATTCCGTGGTCAATGCCATTGAAATAGGCAGCTCGGGCATTAAATTTGCCGATCTACGAGGTTCAGGTGTTTCCCTACGTTCCCAGAAAATGAAATTGCCCGCAAATATAGGACAGCGAAAGGTTAAGGCTCTCGAACAGGCCATACAAGAATTCAAAGTTGGTGAGTATATTGAAGACACTGCAAAAGGACTTTATGTTGAACTAATTGTGTTTTTGTCTTTGATCACAGATCCCGCTCCTCCTCCCACAGAAGATATATGCACTTCATTCAATGAGCTACGTTCGGATATGGTTTTACTCTGCGAATTACGCACCGCCTTGTCCACTTGTATTTATGAAATGGAGAGTCTAAAGCATCAGTATGAAGCCGCCTGTCCCGGCAAGGTAAGTTAAATAAAAAACCTTAAAGGCACTTTTTAGTAGACTTATTAAAAGTAAACCTTTGTTAATAGACGAAAAGAATACAATTTTTGCTTGGGTTTTATTTTGTTGATACAAAAATTTACTCATTTAACTTTTCCATTTAAATTTTGATTTTAGGTAGCATATTTAATACAAAAAGAATCTTAAGTTAAAGGAGCCTAACTCTTCAGATATTAAACTCATCTTATAATTGCCGTTTCTATATCTCTCTTGCAGACTTTGAATATACCACCCTCACTGGTTCCCATAAAAACAGAAACTCTGGATACTAGTGCCGCGGGAAATTAATTAAATTCTTTTGGCTGCTGCTGCTACTACTACTTAGCAATCAGCAGCAACAGCAACTAGCCGCAGATCATCCAAGTCCACATCCAATTCCAACTCCAATTCCGATGCGTTTTATATTTTATGCTCGGTGCTGCGTGTGTGTGCCGAGTGCTAATCATTTGTAACCCGTTTTTTTTTATTTTTTTCCTTCATTCACTCACCATATTTGTACATTTGCGCTACTCCCAGACAAGCTGAGAAGAATAAACGGTTCAACAGTAACAACAACAACAACAACTAGAAGAAAATTGTTTACCAACGGTTCGGTCGGTCGGTTGATCGTTTGGTCTCTGGTCAAGTGATGAGTGTGAGAACTTTTGCTGTGATTTATTTGCACTTCTTTCTATGCTTGCAGAATTTGGGTTAAGACATTTATGGACAAGGATGCAATCCAGCTTAAAAAAAAAATCAACGAAAATGTTGAACTGCGTTGGCCATGCTACAACTGCCCACACATTACATACACACACACACACACACTCACACACACACAATGAGTGCAGAGGCGTAGACCATCGTCTCCCCCCACTCTTCACTCCATTCACAGTCAGACTCTGACTCTGACTCAGGGCCTCTCAGACCAGTATTTGTGAATGAATGAAAACATTGCTAAAGGTAGGGAGAATGTAGAGAGGGAGGGCAGAGGCAGAAGCAGAGCAAGCGAGCGAGAGAGATGATTAGTTTCTGTCTGGGGCTTACCTGGGTAGGCGCATAGGTTGCGATCAGTTGAGTTTTTGTCGTTGTCGGTTTCGGTTCGGTTTTTCTGCGGTGGAAGTGCAGCTGCTGCTCAGCTCATATGCGTCTCTTGCAGTAAGCAATAAACCAAAAAAAAAAAAAAAAACAAAAAAATTGTTAAGCTATACGAAATGCAAATTCTGACAATATTTTTTTAAGGTAAATGCCGTCGGCACATTTTCCACACATTTACCTGGTCAAACGCGAGACTCCTGCCCATCAAGTGAATCGTTGTTGCCCTTGCATCCGTTTCCGGTTCTTTCAGTTTTTCATGAATGAAATTTTAATTTTCGTCTTCGCCCCCTAACTTTGTGTGTGTGTCTCAGAGTGTGTCACCAGTGTGTGTGTGTGTGTGTGTGTGTTTGTATGTGTTTGAGTGTCCGTAAAGATCTTTATCGCATTTTCAAACAAACACATAAAAAGGCAGAAGGAAATATCAAAAGAAAGCAAGCAAAGAAGGAAAAACCCTTGTGTCGTCACCCCCGGGGTCACACACACAGGTAGACCCTGTGTGTTTGTTCTATGAATTGGTAACAATTTGGTAACAGAAAAAAAGTTAGTTGTTTAAGTTTCGCACGCTGATAAAGAATTCCCAAAGGTGTAGCCAAAACTTAACTTTGGACTTTTGTCAATAAAAATAATCTGGAGGAAAAAAAAACAACCGCAAAATGTGGCCCAAACTAAGGTAAGAAGTTGTGCTTATGCTAAAATTCACTGATTCACAAAATTTAGCACCTTTTGGCTAGAATGAACTATAATTAAACTGCTAATTTAACTACTATGTCTAGCCAGAGAGCTCTAATCATTATAAATATTTTAAATAACCTATGCCCCGGGCTTCAGAAGATCAAAGTTTGAGAAAGGTGATGAATGAAAAAAAAAGAAGATGTTTAGTTAATTTGGCAAAGTTCATTCGTAATTTCTTACAAATTGGGATTAATTCAAGCGGTTTTCTTTGACTTCAATCTAAGCCTAAGAAAGATATTCTTTTTAAGAACTTTGATTAAATTGTGTTAAATGATATTTGATGCCTTCTAGTTCTCTCTCTGCCTTAGGCTAAAACGAAATTTAGTCTCCAACTATTACCTAATTTACTATTGTTATTTGATATAATAGTTTATTAGATTCTATTGTTGCTAGCAGCTATATCTATTTCATATATACTAGATATCTGATCTCACCCTTTGGTTAGCACTTCCGTTTTTCGGACAAAAATTTTCCAGCCTACGCACTTTGTCAGTCATGAAAGATGGATTGAGGAAAGACCGAAAGAGTGGCCAACGGGGAAAGGAGAGAGGGAATGTAGCTAACCCACACATCGAGTCGAAGTTAAGCTGAGTTGTTCAGTTTACGCGCAATTAGCGCTTTGTCGTTGTTTCTTTCTCTTCTCTCTTTTTCGTTTTTTTATTACTATTTTTCTTCACTTTGTTGTCTTTCGGTTTTCTAGTTTCATATGTAACTCATCTTTTTACTCTCTGAAGACATTTTCACAGCAGGTACCACACACACACACACACACACAGCAATGTAAATGTTGTGTGTGTTTGACTTAATACCCTGCCAAGTGAAGAGAAATTTATGTAACTAACAGAAGTAGGCATTGGCTAGCTTTGAGAGGGTATAAATATATAATTTGTCATTGAAGATTTGGCATCAAAAGGCCGATTTAAACTGTTTAGAAGCTTGTATTTTGGCAGTCATCATGCTGTGCCTAGGAATTCCTTGGATTTCTTATGATATGCCTCTAAATAAGCGTCTCTATACTTTGCAATAATAAAGCTAAAGACAACTTCATGTTTATCAAATGCCATTGCTTACAATAGAGGCACTGAATAGAGGGTAATGAAGCGGGTATAAAAGGAAAGTAAACTCTTCATTTTTTTAAGGGATATGGAATATAATTTTGTATTCCTTAAATGGTTGATTCTAGGTCGTGGGTGTCCGCTGGCTAAGTGGATAGGTGGCTCTAAGCAGATGATGCGCTGTGTATAAGTGAACAAAAGCCCTATCAGGCGTTTCCTGTTTAGTAAGTTTAGTTAGAGCATCTCCAAGTCATCACTTGTGTTTGAAAAGTTGAAAATTTTTGTTGTTGTTATTTTCATTTCATTTTCAAAACGCCTACAACAAATATAATTAATGTTTATATAAAAATTTTTGTTGCTGTTGTTGTTATTGTGGTTCACTACTTTACATGCGGCTCATTAAGCGCTTGGTTTCGTTTGTTTTTTTGGTTCTTCGTTTGCTTTTGCTTCTTCTTCTTCTTCTTCTTCCACTACTAACTGAATGACTGAGGCAAGTTCGTTGCTTAAGTCTTTTGTCTCTGTGTACTGTGGGCGTCAGGAAGAAAAAAAGCCAACAAGTGCGAGTGAGAGAGCTAAATGGAAAGAAATATGTGTGTGCTACTTACTTGTGGCTGCTGCCGGTTGGCTGGCTGGCTGGCGGACTGACTGGCTGCTTGCTTAGTTGCTCTACAACAAGTTGCCAAATTTGGTTGGGAGAGGCTTTAAGTGTGTCGTCAACTCCGCACACAACAGAAGATTAGCTGTCCGCCCTCCCCCCCCCCCCAACCCATCCCCCATTCCACACTCCCTTTAACGTCTTCTACTTTGATTTTAATTCGATACGTTTTGATTTGGTTTATATTGCATTTTATATATTTCTGTTCTCGCTGTCGTCTGTGGATCCATTCACTTAACACATTTCTGATTTTGACTCCTCCACAGACAACAATATTTTCTTGACTTACCAGTTGCTTAATATTGTCTTCTCTTTCTACCAATATCTCTCTCTGTCTCTCTCTCTGTCTTTCTCTTTCTATCTCTCTCTGGGTGTCTCAGTTGCTGGCATTTGCATTTGTTGTGTGGGTTTTTTGGAGATCTTGCTTTTGCTTTTAGTGTGGGCCATGTACATATGAGTCGTCTCAGCGAGTGTTTGAGTGTGTGTGTGTGTGTGTGTGGTATGTCATTTTGATGTTGTCGCACAATATTGTTAATTTAGTTCATTTCTAAATCTATTTCCTTTAGCTGCATTCTACCCACGCAAAACATTTTCGGACTTTCTTTCTTTTCTTTCTTCTTTCTCTGTTTGGTAAATTTTAATATTTTGACTGGCTTTTGTTTAACATTTTATTACCCATCAAAGTGTATTTGAGTGTGTTTGCGTGAGTTCGCTTTCAAAATGTCGCAATTAACCGACGATTTAGCATTATGCATTATGCGTTGGCGTTTTGAATTTGACGTCGTCCCCATGTCGCTTGCCATCGCTCTACACGTAAAAAAAAAAATACGTGGGATGTGAACTTGGCAACTGGCAACTGGGAACTTGGGCTTTTTGTTTAAGGTTTATACATTTGCAATCGACCAAGGAGTCATGGCAGGGGGCAACTTGAAGGGCGTTATATAAAGCAGAAAACCAATTCTAGGAATTTCTCGCTTAAACGGATCAATGATTTTTCCATGACTAAAGTGCAGATTACAGCTTGAGAGACAAACTTTTGGTGGCATTTTATGGTCTAGCTATCTTTGCATGTGTCTTTAAATATATTGAAAATATATAGTACGACAAATTGTTAATAAAAATAGCATAGTCAGAGTATTTTGATATAAATTTTAAGTGTTCGTTTAGGAAATCTAATTGTCTAAAAAATTTTTGTTTAAGTGTAATTTGCAGGCATTTTTTAGCAACTTTCGATCAACTAACCGAAAGACCAGGCATAACACATACATTTTGAATCACTTAAACCCCGTTTTACTGTACTACCTTTAATTTAAATGCATTAAACGACCTAATAGGTATAAGACAGTCGAATAGATTGCACCATTCCACCAAAAAAAAAGACACTTGTGGTTTTCTTTTTTTAGTTGTTAGGTTTCTGCTTTTTGGTTTGGCCACTTGTCAACTTTTGTTGTCACTGTCACTTATTGGTTGCTGCTGTTATTGTTGTTGTTGTTGCTTTTTGTCTTAAATTGCTTCAAGTACCAATATCTTAAGTCCCCCCAAAAATTGTTGTCGAGGCTTCTACCCACGTGTGTGTTCAATTAAAAAGTAATTTGCCTAACAACAACAACAACAAAATGTCGGAAAAAAAGGCAAATAGCAAAAAACAAGAGAACACCCACACATTTCCGTTTGTTTTGTCGACCCACTCGAAAAAACAACAGAAAAAAATATAGTATAATACTAATTTTTTTTCTTTATATAAATAATTTAAAAAGAAAACTTGTTTTTTTTTTTTTAAAGAGGGGGAAGCAGGTGGCAGAAGCAGAGAGTCTGAAAACTGAAACTAAAACTAAAACAGGGGCGGCATATGAATGTCCCATGAATAATTTTTGAGAGTTTTGTGAATGAACATCATAAATTTGCCAATTTTATTTGTTCCATGCCCATTAAGCAGTTGAAAGATGGAATTTGAAATAATATATTGGCGATTTCCATTCAAAAATAAACGAGATGAATGAATTTGAAATGCAACAACCAACTGGCAATAAAAAAAAGGCTTTACAAAAATTTTACCAATTGAAAATTAAAACAGTATTTGCTGATATTTTGATTCACTAGAAACCAAACAGTTGGTCTTATCGATTTGATCTTTTTTGCACTTATCTTGCTTAAAACGTGGGCAAATTTCAGAGAGTAAAATAAAATGACAGCTTTAGACCAACCTCTAATGACAAAAATTAAATTTAACTCAAGTTCAAGCGGGTTCAATGGGGAGTGGGTTTTGTCCCTAGGCGAGTGCGGTCACACTGATAGGAGAGTACATGTGAAAGTACGCAGCTGGCTACAGGTAACAAAATATGGGGCTGCAGTCTCCCAGTATTTTGACTATTTCTTGAACATAGACTTGAAAACTGGCAACACAAATAAAATATTAAACTCGAAAGAGAATATAGGCTCATCTACCTATAAGGCTTGCCATTAGTGTAATTCCGAATCTAGTATTTGTATTATCATGACAATGTTTTCCCTCCAAGCCCTCTTTGAACCCCAAAGTTAATTCTCATTTAAACCAAAATTCCATTTAAAATGTATTTTTTTTCTTCTCTTCTCTCTTTCATTTATTCATTCTTTCTTCTCCTGCTGGTTCGTCTTTTTGGGGTATTTGGGTAAACAAACCATTCCGATAATGACTTTAAGCCATGAAAATCTCTCATTTTATGTGGACACACACAAAAAGGATGAACTCAAAAGTCAGTCAGTTGTATTTTTTTTTTTTCAGCTTAGTTCAAGAATTGACTGCATTTAATTTAAATTAAATTGGATTCTCTGCTTTATGCTTCCCTTCTTCTGATCTTCACTTCTCTTTTGGATGCATTTTTACCCATTTGCATATGAATATGCTTGAGCCCAGGGGCAACAACAGATTTTTGGTTGAACAACTAAAAGCAATTTATGTTGAAATTTATGAGAGTCTCAGTGGCTCAGCGGCTCGGTTGCTGCTGCTGCTGTTTGGGTTTGAGTTAATCTTTAAAAATCTGATTTTTTCTTACTATTTACTTTTTAATGATTTTCAAGGACATAAAGGCAGCAAATACAAATATCCGTTTCCGTCTTAACATTTTTTCTACAAAATGAAAGTGCAAATTTCAGCTTAGTCATTCTATCAGCAGCAGCAGGAAAAGGACGTGAACGTGAACGTGGCCTGACAATTAAAATAAAAAAGAAGAAAAAGAAATCCCTCTCTTAACCATTTCCTGTCGTCCCTTTGTCCCTTTGTGTTTATCATGGGCTTTGTGTGTGTCCTCGCCTCCTTCTGTTTCACCTCTTCATTCGTATTCCATTTGGACATGCTAAATACTTGAAGTCGCAGTCGCAGTCTCAGTCGAAGTCTCAGTTGCTGCAATTCTTGTTGTTGTTGCTGCCTGTTGCTGGTTGCTGCTGTTGGCGGCGGCTACTTCAATTTCGAAAGCAGCTGGCTCTCGCTTCGGCTTTACTCTTTTCATGTATATTTATTTCATGTTCGTTTGCCTCATGTCTCTCCCTCTCTCTCCCCCTCTGTATTCATTTCTGTATTTTGCGGTTGCAACTTTTTCATGACATTTGAACCTTTTTCAACTGACTTTTCGGCCACAAACAAAAAAAAAAAACTTTTACTAGATTTTCATTTTCCACACACACACACACACACACACACATATGCAAGCGAGTGTGTGACTATTCATTTCGTTCAGCTTTCCAAGCAGGTGGATGATGGCTAAAAGGCAAAAATATACAAAAATTTCGCATTGCAAAATTCACCCAAAAATAATAAAAAAAATAAAATTGTAAACCAGCAATTAATTTTGCAATTCGTCTCTATGAACAGTTGGTGCAACAAATTACATTACATGAGACAATAATAAAATTTGTTTTCAAGTAAATCGGTTCAATCTGATTTGGAGTCATAAGAAATTCCTTAAACTACTGCCAAATTAATATATTGAACAATTTTTAAATACATAATTTACTTTCGTTTTTATTCATATGAATTATTATAAATTTTTATGATTTTAGCAAAAAATATTTAGAAATATTTGTGAAAGTTGTTTTCAAACTAAATAAAAGTTCTTATACAAAACTAATGATCTGGGAATATATGCTATAGTTAGTTAATGTTTTATCTGCAAGTATCTTTACTTTACTATCTAACTTTGTGGAACTAAAGTTTATAATAGTAACTGTAACTGTGATTTTAATTGGGTTTTTAAGAGATTTTTGTAAGACATTGAATATCTTTTACCTCCTTGCTTCTAAAATATTACAAATTTTACTCTCTCGTTCCAAAATATTACCAATTTAGAGAAATTTTCGATCTGTCTTCACAAAATACCAAATAGGGACCTGATGCTACTCTTAAGTCCCTTAGAAAACCTTTTCCAAATACTAAATTGGTTTTTCTAAAAAATTGATCTCTTTTTGAGAGCATTGCCACTTCATCTATGACCAAAGCCGTTTAAAATTTTACAAATTTTACTTGTTATTTTGTGGCCAATTTCTTGTTTGCCCAAAAAAGGCCAGCTAAATGCGAGAGAGGCAAAAAAAAAAACGCGTTTTTAATTGTTTCAGTGAGTTGGCTTAGGTATTTTTTGTTTGGCCATTTCGGGTGGATAACGTGTGTGTGGCTGTGTGTGTGAGTGTTGGTTGTTTGTGATTGGCAATTTAGCATTAAATTATGGTTAAAATAGGATTTCGGGTTTTTGTAATTTCAGGTCTAAACAGAAGGAATTTGTCTACATTGTAAATCCTAACAAAATGGAACACCTTTTGTTCAAGGATCAGCTGAGGCAAAAGGCACACCAAACGGGTGTGTGCAATTGAAATTGGCATATTTTGTATCTGTATCTTTTCATCTTTCAACTGAGCCTAAGTCTCTCTCTCTCTCTCTCTCTCTGCCTACGTTGCATCTGAAGCAGCCCAACCAACACACATTTTTCTTTCTTTAATATCCGTTGATGTGCTTTAATTTGAAGTCTCTTACCTCTCTTACCTGATTGGCATATACACGCAAAAAATATTGCAAAACCGGTTTCGATTTCGCAAGAGTATTAGCACTTCGTTTTGCATCTCAATTTTTCATCCTTTTGTCTTTCATGTGGGATGTCATGAATAACTCATAATCCTAAATCCCCATTCCATTTGGCCAAGTTCAACTGGCGTCAGAAGTCTTTGTGCAGAAAAACGTTTCTTTTTGATGATTGGCGTCTCCGACTTGTTATGGATTGATTAGCAAGTCAATGCTAAGAGAAAATGACTCCAGATCAAAGATCAAAGGCGTAGCCAGGATGCAGGGGAACGGGAGACTTTCCTTTTCTAACATCATATAGCCATGTCCGTCTGTATGTCTGACTGAATAAATTAAAACTCCTCCTAGACCTATAAAGCTACAGTGATGAGCTTCTTCCATGCTGTCTTCTATATATTGCAGGCATTGCATATCTCAAATTCAGCCAAATCAAACTAATACATTCAGTTTTTACAGCAATGTTTCTTCGCAAATAGAGTTTTCATTTAATAACTGCCTTGTTTTACATGGGGTTATTAAAAAATCTAACTATTTTAAATATTATTTTCATACAAATATACTTGCTAAATTTCATTATGATCGGATTTTTATATCATATGACTTCCATAGGAACGTTTGGCCGAAAATAGAGTTATGCTTCTTACTTCTTAGTTTTATATACTCGTTAATATTTGTGCCAAATTTCATAAAGATCGGTCGACTATATCATATAGCTCTCCTAGGGACAAACGGCCCACTTTGCCCAGAAATCGTTTGTATCTGATGGCTATATGATTGCCTCTAAACTGATATGACTTTTAAGAGTTGATGACTCACTCTCTCTTCAGCCATTGAGTTGAGGATGGATCGGAAATATTTTAAAGTGAATGCTGATCATAATTAGTTGCCACAGAAATGAAAATAAAAAATAACCTGAACAAGGAGCGGAAATCAAAAGGCACTCAAACGTTTCGAACATCAATTGTTAGTGTTGTTGTTGTTGCTGGTGTTGCTGCTGCTGCTGTTGGGCAGTTAGCGTGAAGAGAAGTGAGTTGCATTTTAAATTTTGCCTGCTTCGTTGTGTGTTATATGTTTTGGCCTGTGATTTATTTTGACCACGTCCATATGCAAAACGCATTCTAATGGAACCAGAACCCGCGACACGACACACAACACACACACACACACACACACACAACAATTGTGACTCCCAACTTTAACTTCAACACTCGGAACTTAGGGGGGATAGGGGGGGGGGGGGCAATCTCTTACCATTTCCATATCCACTTCCATTTTTTGTGTTTTTACCTTTTTTTGTAGTTACGCTCTGATTTTTGATTCCATTCCATTCCATTTTCCACCTGTTACCCCAAACGCATAGCCATGGCCAATGTCTGTTATTATTGTTAATCTTATTGTTGTTTATACGCTTCCCTGATTCGGTTGCCCTGCCGTGTAGAACCGCAACCAAAAGCGGAAATGCCGCATAGTCTCCAGCTCCAGCTTTTGTCTTCTTTTGAACGGAAATGCAAATGATATTACACACAACAAATATGTCTATGTCTGTCTGTGTGTGCGTGTGTGTGTGTGTTTGTGTGTGTTTGTAGTTTGATATTGTCCAAAGCACAAAACATTATCGGTGTAATTGTCAGTGTAACGTATGAAATATGAGTAAAAGGTACAACCAGGTGAAGGCAGTAGATGTCAATGAAACTTCACAACAGAACAAGAAGACCTAACTATGGGCGTCGTCTGGGAAATGCATTTAAACAGGAGCGGAGCAAAGCAGCCATAAGGGCTACAAATTGGAAATGGAAAACTTACGATATTCCAAGCAGTCCGCCAACATATAAAAAATAATACTTTTGAATTACATTAGAAAATCTAATTATAAAATTGTTTCAATTGTTTCCTCAATAATGTTAAAAAGTCTATAATGATTTTGCATTCAGAAGCAACGTTTTAAAGGCCATTGCTGGACTATCGAATGTTTGGACTATCGATAGTTTTTCATCTCTAATATAATTTTAACCTAGACAGTTTCACTTCTTATTCAGTTGTCACTTATCAAATACATTTCGATAAGTTTTTCAAGTGATCGGCGTAATTTTCAACTTACTTTCTATTAAATTACTTCAGAAGTTGCGTATTGTCCTAAAGATAGTCATTAAAAGAACTTATCGATTTAGTTGATAATATAATGGTGTATTATATTAGTTAAATAGTTGTGTTTCCTCAAAAAGAAAGTTGCAGATAGAGAAATCACAATAAGTGTATGAAATTCTTGAAAGGAATTATTAAGGTTAAGGAAACTTGGATTTCAGTTAGCACATGTTGCATGTAAATGCCTTATATAACTTTTTAATCTCATCCTATCCTGTCCTATTCTATCCTATCCTAATACTCTCCGACAACATCAGTTGATTGCTCTACTTAAGATGTGCTTGGACTACAGTTTCCATAGTTTCTAGTCTTTCGTCCGAAGTCTACCTCATTCATTCTTCTTTTCAATAAAGTTTATGCTCATTCAAAAACTCTGCCTGAAAACATTTTAACACGTACATTTTTCAAGTGAAATCTTTTCAAACATAATTACCAACCCTCATTTCAACTTCAACCGGCCCTGCTGCCTACCACTGTACGCCCACTTTTTGAGAATGAGAGAAAAAGAGCACAAGCTCTGTGTGGGCTTGTCTGTTTTTTGTATATTACATTATAAATTCATCAACTTCCCCTTCATTTTCCTTCAAAAATGCAGCAAAAAAGAGTAAAAGAAAAAAATGTTTTAAGTATCTTTTTTAAGTATCTTCTTCTCGCTTGGCGTTTAACCATGAGTCCCTAGAAGATTCCTCGATGAGCGTATGGGCGAAAGGCTTCTCAAATTGCAGCTGACACGCAAATTGGGTAAATTCTGTTGATTGCGACAGAAGCGATCCCAGCCTTTCCAATATTTGAAGCCCTCCTGTTCTTGGATCTTGCGGGCGCAGGCCACATCGTCGCCTATGTCGTCGTTGGAGAAATCTGTGTGGGGGCGGGGTAGAAGACCTGTTTTTCTCTTTCTCTCTTTCGGTCTCTGAATTTTTGCCAACTCACCCTCGCATTTCTTATTACAGTGTCCCCCCTTGCGTCCCTCGGCGCAATAGTCTTTGCTATTGATTTGAAATAAACCATAATTTTTGCTATTATTCTCCTTTTCCGTTATCTTTGAGGTATCCAAAGCACTCTCATGCTCCACCAGGCAGATCCCTGGAACAGTTTGCAAGATCTATTAATGAATAATTGAAATTTCATCAGTTTCTACTTACAATTTGATAGAAAAGTCTTATCAAAATTATATTTCTCCACCAGATCACGTGTCAGTTCGCATCTTAGATACTTCTTCGATTCTACTTTGCCCATGAGCAGAAAGCTTAAAGTCATCGACAAAGTAAGCAGATACAGCTTCATCTTCCTCCTACAGAGACAGGAGATAAGAGTTTTGTGTGTGTGTTTTTTTTGTTACTATTAAACAGATTAG
Organism: Drosophila nebulosa; assembly: GCA_024703675.1. Lineage (NCBI taxonomy): Eukaryota > Metazoa > Arthropoda > Insecta > Diptera > Drosophilidae > Drosophila > Drosophila nebulosa. Next base: position 3,642,358 of record CM045725.1, on the reverse strand, counting down.
AATAATTATGGCGAATTTCCACGAATTGGCTGACTACTGATAAGTGCTGCACCGCGTTGCGTCGCCCGATTGCCCGCCCATGTCTGCTTTATAATCAAATCGAATCGGGCCGTATTTGAATTTCAACTCATTTTAAATGTACACCTCTTCGACCTCACACACACCTCACCTCACACGGCAAAAACAAATTTAATCATATGTAATTACTACTTGGAAAATCTTTACCTAGTTCCCCCTTTCGATATTGGATGAATGAAATATGGTTATCTACATTTTAGCCTAATCTTTATTTAGTTACTAAGTATTCTCCCTATTGTCGCCGGTTCAAAGTCTTCCACTAGTTTCTTTGGGAACGCCTAACTTTACGAGGCAATAAATCAACCATGAAATGGCTAATTTAGTCATACTTTAGTGGCCCACGCTTAGTACAATAATATTTAAGAATTAGTTTACAATATTTTGAAACACCTTTCAATAGATTTCCTACCCCCTTTAAATCCCCATCAATGGGCTAAAACTGTTGTTTAATGATTTGGTATATAACAAAGACAGCTTAAAAGAATGAAAAGTATAGAAGAGTATTGAAATCTAAGACTTTGTTAAACATTTTTATTAAATATTTCTCTTCGAAATTCAGAAACTATACTTTTTTTTTTTAAAAATTACATACATATAATCGTAATACGAAACTATATTGAATTCAATTCACTCTTAAAAACTTGTTTAAATATTAAAACTCACTGTAATTTAAGCTGATTTGTGAACCACTTCAAGAGGTTTAACTTAAATATTACTTAAAAAACATAGATCTTTCAAAAAAAGTAAAAAAAATGGAAAAAATCAAATTTTTGAAACAATTTAATACTTTAATACTTTTTCTTGTACTTAAAAATGAATAAGCCTAGATCATATAGAAATAAAGAAAAACAACAACAACATTCGCACAAAATAACTGTAATTTTTTACGATTTCGTTTTGTTCAAACATTTTTAAACTATTTTCTTATATTGGCCGCCTTTAGCTCTAATAAGCTCAAAAACATGATTTGACATGGAGTTAATCAAATTATTTAATTCTAATTGAGAAATATTGTTCCAGTCTTGAATGGCTAAAAATTTTAGAAAATTTATTTTTTAAAACTGTTTCGAAATCGTATAAAAAGCAATACTTTAACTATGTATATAACAAGTTTCATTTTGCATTCCAAAGTTTTCATTTGTTTAATAATAGAAAAATTACGAAAGTTTAAAAGTTTTTAAAAAATTTGGAAATGAAATTGGGAATTTATAGAAATCTCATATGAAATCGTCAATATTAACGATTTTTGAATAGGTAATGTTTAGGTTGATAGTCTTGTGAGCTCTATAAGATATGTCTCTTTTCTCTGAAACTTTAGTAGGGGAATTTGTATAACAATTACTGTCACTTGAAGTTCCATTTAATTGATGCTTGAAAGTTAAAAAAGTGTTAAAAGCGAAATTCGCAAATGTCACAACATTCTTTAGAAAATAAACTAAACATACAATCAAGTAAAATGTTTTCCTTACTTTAGAGAACGTCTTCAATCTGTCGTCTCGAATTGATTAACACCCATCAGGCTCATTATAAATAATTATAATTACGTTTACTGAAATTTTGCATTTTTGTTTGTGGTATGTTTCTCATGTTTATCTTCTCCAAGCAACCAAGAATCTTCCATTGTTTCGTTTCACAAATTGCCTCAAGGTTATAAACAAAAGAGAATAAACAATAGCAGAGATGGTGGTTTGTTGTTGTTTTTGTTGTTGTTGCTAATGGTGATTTTTAGGTATTTGGTAATTACCAGAATTACTTTCAAATACAAGTAACTGAATGCATTATCTACATAACTAAAATCATCTTTCCGGTACTCACTTTTACCTGTACTTCAATTAACGCGGCCGATTAACAAACACGAAATAAAACACAAACAGAACTTAGGCAAACTAGTTTGGATCTTCGCGTGCGTATATATAATCGGTAGGCAGGTGTATATATATATATTATAGATCGGAGAGCGCTACCGCCAACATGCGGCGCTGTTGACCCGAACTCGCTTACTAAATTGAAAAGGTTTCTCAGCTGTTATATAGAAGGGGGCTCTCTTCCTCTTTCTCTCTCTCTCTCTCTCTTTCGGGTCGGGTAATTGTATTCTCTTCAAAAATATTGTTGTTGATAAGCTCTATAAGTAATGACAAGTAGAAATTTAACGCTTCACTGGGCACACAGTGGGAAAAGGGGGGGGAGAGAGGAAGAGGAGAGAGTCAGCCGACAGCTTCCCTTAAGAATTTTGATAAGATAAGTTCAGTTTGGCCTTTTTTGTTTATGGATGGGGGATTTTTTTTGGGGGGGGGAGAGAGGTTGATGCTTCTGTTTGGCAAAAAATTTAATTATAAAGTATTTCAAATATAATTTAGTTACAAACTAAACAATTAAAATGTTTCAAAATTGGAGTCAACAACGCGACACATCGGGCAATGTGCGACCACGACATTTGCTCATCCAGCCGGGCCAAGCCTGAAAGCCATGACGATTGAATATCTGCATGGCGCAACGTGAATCATCCGAAATTTCATCATTAAGGAACTCTAAAAATGTCAAAAATCAATCAATTTAAATGTCTGGTGAGAACTCCTAAAGGGTTTTGTTAAAGGCATCTTAAAAACTCAATCAAAGAGGTCAAAAGGTTGGAGAGGGAAGTTCTTTTAAGCTTTATGATGAGTTTTTAAAGGTGAAATTTCTTTAGAATCGTTTTGATGTGACATTTTATAAATTTCTGAGCGAGAAAGCTGCTTTACAGGAAGGAGGGGGTTGTTGAATTAATTAGTTTTTGGAGATATCCTGACTGAGCGCAAGAGCTCTAAGATATGGGTCACAGGAAATAAGTTCCCTGGTGCTGGCTTTTCGCAAAAGAACTCAACAAATCAACTGAAACCCAACTAAAATCCCTTTGAAAACTTGCCTTCACATTTAATATTACAAATGCCACCGCGACGTCCTTTGCGGCACCAGTTTTTGCTGTTGATCTTGAGAAGAAAAGGAAATTAGATCCATATTAAGCGACACTGTCAGGTAACCTACCTGAAATAAGCCATAGCTAACACTTTGATTGGGCAACTGCATGGATTTCGAAGTGCTGCGTCCACTCTCCGACTCCACCAGACAGACCCCTAGAAGAGACATCAAGAATCAAAAAGTATATTCCCATTGAGATCCTTTGATGGATCCACTACTCACAATTGCTTAGATAACTTCGGGGAAAATCATGACGTAACAGCTCTTTGGCCAATTGGCAACGTGTCAACAATTTGGCCTCTATTAATGTCTGCCTCTGATTGATAATTATTAAATTCAGCATCAGGATAATGAATAAATTATATTTGATTTGTTTGGCCATAGTTTGTTTGTGTGTTCAGTTCGAAGGGCGGGGGGAGGACCACAGAGTTCTAGAGAGCTTCCTCCTTAATTCCTTGCCAACAACAACAGACCAACCAAGAGACTTTGACTTTGTCGTGAATATATTTACTATTTAACTGGCTGCGTAGCTATGGAAATCTGGGTTTTTAAAGCCTCGCATCGGATCACGCAATTTTCAATCAAGCAAATTTTTCTCACACACACACACACACACACACACACACAATGCACAGCACAAAGCACTTACTAACTAAGTTAATTAAGTTCTCTGAATCGTCATCAACACCATCATCATCATCATCCTGCTCAGCCTCATCCTCAGCCTCATCCTCATGCTCATAATGATCATGTTAAGAGAGAAAAAGTTTTGAACTATGCATATTAACTATCTTTGGCCAGTGGCTAGTTGGGTAGGGTCAGTTTAGCAGTTGAATTTGACCTAATGACATACTATTTTTGTTTTGTTTTGATGACAATAATAAATCGTGTCAGTTTCGTGTCTGATCTTTATCTTGTCTTGTTGTCTTTTGATTGTGTTAAGCTTTAAATTGGCAAATTGCTTCTCTGAATGAAATGCAACTGCATCTATATCTTTATATGTGTATGTATGTATCTATGGCACCTACTCGACAACAGCTTGACCTAAAAAAAAACTACGATAACAAATGTCGAATAAGTCGACACTTTGAATACCTTTAAAGGAGCTAAGGTGGTTGAACTTTCAGGTCGAACCCCAAACCCCAAACCCCAAAACCCAACCCATAATATGATAAATTGCAAACAGTTTAGAGTAAATTTTCTGATTAAAGAGCAAACACAGTGAAAGATAAAAAAAAACTTATCTTTGGGCAAGGAAACACATGTCACGAATGAGATAACAAAACGGATGTAGATACCTTTAGTAATCTCACTTTTAAGTAAGAGGTATTAGTTTAGTTCATTTCTCAGTAACTAATTTCCATGAAAAACTTTTCCATTTGCAGCTTGATGACTTGCCTCTGTCTCTGCCTTTGCCTTTGCCTCTGTCTCTGCTTGGCAAAGGCCAATGAACTGAAGGATTTGCTAGAGGATAGAACAACCTCAACTATCAGCAGCACCTCCTCCTCCTCCTCCTCCTCCTCCACACGAACCACGCCCACAGCTTATGTGGTTTCCGCAGCAGCTGTTTCCCCCTCAGCGGCACCCAAAAGTAAATCAAAATTGTCCACTGTGAAATATTTCAACAAGAGTTCCACAAAGAAGAGAAAAGCCGAAGAGGTCTCCTCGCTGCCTCTGCCTGTGGATGATGGCTTGCTGGAATGGAAGTGTCCAAATATCACGGGTTCCCGGAATGCCGAGATGCTGGAATGTGGTTGCGATTTGCCGCATACTTTGAGATGCAACATTGATCTGCATGGCCTTCTGGTGGGTTCGGAGAAAATTATCAAACGAGAGAATCTTTTATTGATTTTTACTGTTATGCTCTCTTGCAGCTCCTGGCTGAACGTTTGCGCAGTTCGCCGTATTCCATTTCTCTGCTGGATTGCTCTCTGCGTAATGTGACCTTTTTGAGTGATGCCAAAATCTTTGATGGCATCTCATTGCATGGTCTGGTCATCTCCTCGGGTGAGATCAAGCGGGTGCACAAGTCCGCCTTTCTGGGCATCAAAGGACCTTTGCAGGCTTTGGGTTTGCCAGGCAATGCCTTGCTGAGTGTCCCTTGGAATGCCCTCTCCTCGCTGTCTGCCCTCGAGCGTCTGGATTTGGCCAACAACAAGATTAAGGCCCTGGGCACTGCCGACTTTGTGGGTCTGGGCAATCTCATTTACCTGGAGTTGAGCAACAATCAAATCTCAAGCATTTCCCAAAGAACTTTCAGTAATCTGCGGCAATTGAGTGTCCTGAAATTGGGTGGCAATCGTCTGGGGGACTATGCCCAGAGCCTGAAGTCGCTCAGTCAGTGTCTGAATCTCAGGGAATTGGATTTGACTGCAAATAATCTCAACGGTCCGTTGAGTGAGCAAACCCTACCAGGTCTAAGGAGCCTGGAGACCCTCAATCTCAATAGGAATATGATCAAGAGCATACAAAATAAGGCTCTGGCGAATTTCTCTCGCCTTGTCAGTCTCTCGTTGCGTCACAATCAAATCGATGTCCTGCAGGATCATGCCTTCTACGGCCTGGGGGCATTGGATACCCTGGATCTGAGCTACAATGGCATTGTGGCCATTTCGAGTGCCTCATTGCAGCATCTCTCGAGGCTGACTGTCTTGGACTTGACCCACAATTTTCTCAGAGCTCTCACCTCCGATTTGATAGCTCCTTTGCCCTCGCTGCGTGAGCTGCGTCTGGCTGGCAATGATATATCCATTGTGGCCCACAATGCCATGGACGGAGCCAAGGAGTTGCAGAGTCTGCTCATGCAAGAGAATCCCTTGTCCTGCGATTGCAGCATAAGACCATTTGCCGAATGGTTGCAGGTCTCGAAATTGCATTCCAGCTTGTCCGCCTCCTGTGTGACGCCCCCTCGCCTGGAGGGTGCTCCTCTGTTGCAGGTTCCCGTCGAGACTCTCAGCTGTGATATGGACAATGTGGAAAAGGATAATGCCAATATAATGCAACATTTGGAGACTCTGGCCAAACCGAATCAGTCTTCAAATGTCAGAGATCTATCCGAAGAGGTGGGTATTGCCGAGAGCGAAAAGAAGGGAGGGAAGATCGCTTTATGTATATAACCGATTCCTCTTTTATAGATCATACTCCATGAGCTGCATTACTCAGCGGACTACGGCTTAATTTTGACTTGGCTGTTGAATCTCAGTAAAAAGGATTACATGTGCGATGCCATTTTTGTCTACAAGGAGGAGAATATCAATGAAATACTTATAGATAATTCACCGGTAAGTGGGGTATAAAAGCCACAACCGATTTAGCTTGGGAATATGTTTTGAGTAATGATCTCTCTTTGTAGATTCACTGCGAAAGCAAAGTGGTTAATGGTCAGAATACTGTAAGTGTCATAGTGCCAGATAGTTCCTCTCTGGATATAGGTGAAAGGTAAGTAACAATTTCTAAAGGCCATATGCACCCTTAAGTAAGCAATAGAAAGTCAAAAGTTGCATACTTATAGGGGCAATTTAACCGTAGATTCCCACTAAAGATCTCTCTCTCTCTCACACTCTTACATTCTTAGCTATCGTTTCTGTTTGGTTATGGTGCAAGAGCAGAATCCCAAAGCCGACCTAAACATTGGCTGCTCCAACATAACCCAACTGCAATTGAGTAGTCCCGGCTCCATTCCTTTACCTCGTCAATATCAGCGTCAACGTTCGCCCACCTACTACACCACACAGAATGAACTGCCCACGGATGGGGATTATGTGGAGAGAAATCAAAGGACCTACACACATCCGCGCAGTCAGCCGAAACAGCAGCAACAACAATCCGCCACTCTCCTGCATAACTATAATGTCATAGATTCGTTGAACAAAAGTTTTCTACCTGGCCTGGGATTGGGCATATTGGTTACCTCCGTCGTTGTGCTTATATGGGGAGCCACACGCATACGTCAAAATAATAGCTCAGGTGGAGGAGGAGGAGGAGGAGGAGGGGGTGGCCACTCTCTGGGTGGTGGTGGTGGGCCCATGACAAATGTTAGCCTTGGCAGTCATAGCACGAGCAGTGCCAGCTCCAATAACAACAATAACAACAGTCGTCCTGGCACACCCACAGCCACAACTTGCTACGCCTCCATGCCGGGCCATTTGTCGGATGCGGAAAATGGAACACGCTATCTAAAATTGCAGGCCACAACAAGTCTTTAGCCACTCAAAGGACTCCAATGCCCCCTGCCTCAAATGATCTCTTGTGATAGTGCACATTGAAATGAATTTTTGTGTACCAAATATTTCTAAGACATTTAGTTTTAGATTTTTTTTTAGTTTATTTTGCGCACTAATCCAAATAGAAGTTGACCTTCCCCCCCCCCCCCCTCCCCTCCGTGCCCCTCACAAATTTGTGCCATAAACTAACCCAACTCAACCTCCTACCCCCGCCCCCTTTTGTTGCTACCCATTAAAACAATAAGTGAACTTTTAGTAATAAGAATTTGTAAGTCATCAACCGCTCACCCTTCCCCCACCTAGACTTAAGGCTTTTTAAATAATTTATTAACCAATTTCAACGCACACCAACAAAAAAAGAAAAAAATATAAAACACCACATTGATGAAAGTAAAATAAAAGTCAATTGCAAAACCATTTGGCTTGAGGTCAGCTGTTCATGTTATTTTTAGTGTTATAACAAATAATCACATAATGTTAAGTGAACTATTAACCTTAGCCATAGAAAAGCGTAGCGGGAGGCGGTATTCGATCTGACGTCACAATCAAATTAGTTAACCTTTTTACCAGGAAATGAGCTCATGATTAGAGAGAGAAGAAAAGGCTTGGATTGCTTTTCTTATTTCCCGCTTATCAATTCCAACCAGAAAACCATTTATCGACTTTCATCTACTATATGCATTTTAAATGCTGTTTATACAGAAATCAAAGTTGGCAAACATCGAAAAAAACAAGGAATAACTATAGTCATGTGGGTGGGGAAGAGGGGACGAACGGCAGGGTTCAATATGCCGCAACAATCACACACAATTTTCACTTCCCACCATTTTGCATTAAGGTGGCTCATGATATAGAAGAATATGCAAAGGAAATACATTTGAAAGGATTTATTTATAGAGTTCAGAAGAGCAGAAAATGCGAAAACGCATTAAGGAACTTCTTGGTTTGACTATTTATAGAGTTTAAATACCATCTTGAAATCTTTGAAATGTCTATTACACTTATTTTAAAGATCAATCCTTAAACAAATTTATTTTGGTGTGAAAATAATGGGAATCATAGGCTTAAGTTTCTACAACCACTTTTAAGGTAACCCAATTGGGTTTTTTTACAACTAAAAAACCTTAAAAATCGTTCATATATATTTTGAAGGCGTTTTATATGGTGTTTAATGTATAAGCTGACCTATTTTGGTATGGAAACTGAGCAAGTTCTGTTTCAACGTCTTCTAAAAACTACTTAGAATTTTTTTGGACTCATACAAAAACCATTATATTGATCTATTGATTACTATAGATAACATTTCGAGAAGTAAAAAAAAAATTAGCATAAGCTAATTTTGGAGAAAGTGTAAAAGTTCAATCTCCGAAACATAGACAATATCTTCTAAATGTATTGAAGTATTGAAGTAATATTTGATAGCGATATTTCTTCAGTTTGATGGTTTACAACTTTTGTCCAACTTAATCTACATTGATGCTTCTAGTATCGCTTGATTCTTAAACTAAAGAAGAAAGTCAATCGGTTATCCAGAAAGTAAGTGGCAAAGCAAATTAAATAGCATATATCTCAATGATTCCAGGGATTCAGATAAGACTTAAATAGAGATCTTTTAAGGAACTCTCTCTCATTACGATTTGTAGATAACGTTTCATATATCTCGTATAATAGCCCTTGCATGTGCAATGTGACCACAAAAATTTTGAAAGCCAATTGGTTATACTTAGATCTTAAGATGAATGTAATATATCCAAGTGGATGTGTTTTCTCCAACAGATTTCTTCCTTTTCCAGTTTCTCAAAAAGACTTGACTAATAATATTTTATAGACAATACTGTTGATTATTATTTAATAATATTTTGATACTTCATTCACATGAATACATAGTTCTTAGTATCTTTTCGATATTATATATCAGTATATAGACATTGAGTTGAACAACAAAAAGAAAAAAAAAGAACACAAAAACAAACACATACCTAATAATATGTTAATTAAAAATTTTGCTAGTGTAACTCATTTGAATAACCCTAATACTAAGACCCAATGTCCATGCCCTCGTCTGGATATATGTATGTATAAATGTCTGATGGCAATTCCCTCTGTTGTGGTCAGTGGGTGATATGGCGACGGGCCAGTTGAGCTTAGCTGGTTTTCAATGTTCAGTTTACTTAGTTGTGCGTTAGGACCTGCTGAGGCCACAACAATGTCCACTCGATGGGGCCACCAGCAACAACGAGAAGAACAACAACACCAACAACAACATTGTGACGGCATTTATCGATTTTGTATATAGCAACAGCAGGACAACATACAGCAGGACGATGAGCATGCTGGGTTTTGTCTATCTAGTTCTCATATTGGGCTGGATATTAATTGTTTTATTCTTAAAGTGTAAGAAATCATTGGCAGCGCCATTTCGTTTCGGTGAGAATTACACCGATGCCATCAATGAGACGGGTAATTCCAAGTCAAATCCAAATTCTATTCAAAGTCTCTCTTCTCAAACGCTCTCCCTCACGTATTTTTTAGAGCGTCGTCCTTCGGTTCATGTCATACAATTGCAAAGCGAAGATGTTGAACGTGAAGATCATTATTTGAATAGTTTTCATCGTCATACGGATAATTTGCAAAGATATTCACATCGTTCGACATTGGAAGAGCGCACCATTGAGCGTACATATCCCACAGATGCAGTGATTAATCCTGCCTATACCCATGACGAGGACTATGTGATTAATGGTGGGTAAAAAATAAAAAAAAAAACTTGATTAACATTTTGGCAAGTCATTTTTGACAATTTCTCTTCTTATTCCTAAAGCTCCACCTCCTTCGTATGAGGAGGTAATGCGTCAGCCTCAGGTTTATCCTCAAGTGCGACAGCCTAATCCCAAAATAAGCGATATTAATATCTAACAATTAGATTTAAGAAATGGTTAATATATAAGATTCGTGTGTATATACTTTTGGTTACATGCATTATATATATGTATATATATATATTTTCTCTTATTTATTTGTCGCTCCAACAGAAAAAAATGATTTCAAATCAATTCAATTGATTCGTGTGTAAGCGAGAGTAACATAAATATATTAAATACATCACATTCTTCTTCTACTCCCCCTTAGATGAATTTACATATACATATAGAAAAAATGTACAAAAAATTATATGGTTAAGCATTACACAAGACACAAGTAAGAACATATTTAATAATATACATAGAAAAATTAAGCAAAGAAAAGAAGAAAAAACAGTCAGTCAAAGTGTGTGTGTGTGTGTGTGTGCTGTGTGTGTTTGTTTTGTAAATAAATAAAACATAAATTGTGTATAAAAAGTGAGAGAGACCTAAACTCATACTTCATACACTCTTTTTCATTTTGGCTAATTTAAGTAGCTAAATTCGAGAAATTCTCCTCTTTCCTTTTATGTGGTTCCTCCTCTTTAGGGTATGACTTTGTTTACACTGTGCATTTGTATGAAAGCCTCCAATTGGGTGGGTATCAAACCTTTAAAATTAAGTCTATTGGTGGCTATGGTGCGAGCCGATAAACATTTCAAACTGGTATGGGCATTCTGATGGCTATGCAATTGCTGGGCCAAAGAAGCTAATTTGGAAGAAAAATGGAGAAATCATTAGCTTTGAAAACTTTCACTGAGTTGGCCCTTCTGCACTCACCCTGCTTGCAGGCAGCTGCAGCTGTCTGTCCACTGGCATTAACTGCATCCAAATGGGCTCCCGCCTCCACAAATAATTCCAATATGCGTGACATTTCATACTGACGATCGTGAGATGGATGAATTTTGGTCACCAATATATGCAAAGGAGTATTACGATTCGAGTCCACAGCCACCACGGAGGCACCGCAATGCACCAGAACCAAAGCAGTTGCATAGCAGGGAAAACGACACATGTCACTGGTGAAGAATTCATCCACCGCTGTCACACCATTCACCGCCAAATGGAGCAGGGTCTGACCGTCGGACATGCGTGTATCGTTTTGTACAAATTTACGCACTATAAGAAACAATCTCTGTATTTGCTCCTCATTGATATCCTGATCCTTGCGTCGTCGCGCCATTTGGGTCACTGCCTTGATCAAATACAAGGCGGTAATGCAGTTTTGATTATTCTGATCTTGGACAAGGCTGGCACAGGTATTGGGTTTGGCACTGATCAACTTCAACTTATTGATTTGTATCTCCTGCTGACACTTGTCCAAAATGGGTAAAACATTATCCAAAGTCAGTTTGTGATTGTCGCCACGTAAGATTTGGGCAAATAATTGCGCAAAACGCAACAAATCACGCTCCACAGAGACCTAAAAGGATATAAATTATTAGCTAGGATAATTTTTCAGGCTAATATTTCTTACATTATTCAGCATACGCAAATCGGTGGCATAATTCCAAAGCACTTGACACTGCTCGAATCTCCCATGGTCGGCCATGACGGCTCCGCGATATATGATGGCCTGTGGTACCTCCGGATTATTGCGCCCCAATATACGTTCACGTATGGCCAAGGATTCCATGTGTATGGAATGATGATTCAATTTGATGGCCAACAATTCGGGCAAATTTTCAGTCTCAAACCAGCTGTCATAGGCGGGCACAGGAGGCTCAACTTTTTTGCGTATAACACCTCGAGGATCGGCATAACGCATTTCCATGGCTCTCAGTAAGTAGTTATAGGCCAAATTGATATCATATTTGGACTTATCATTGGCATAGGTGGCACCCATTAGTTCCAGGGCTAAGATTTTCTCCTCCTGCGTCATTAGACCAGGACGTTTTAGGAATTCCTCCACAACCTGATCATGCAAACGATCTGCAGCCTGCAAAGCTGGCGTTAGACCCAATTCATTCTTTTTCAAGGTAGCTCCATGATCCAGCAAAGCCTGGACCACCTCCAGATGGCCACTCTCGGAAGCGTAGTGCAAAGCGGTGGCTCCACACAAGGCCTGCTCATCTGGTAGTGCTCCATTGTCTAGAAGAGTGTTCACCACCAAATGGTGGCCCTTATAGGCGGCTATCATTAGAGTGTTGTTGTTAAAGAGATTTGTGGCATTCACATCGGCTCCATTGTCTATAAGGAATTCCACTATATCCAAGCGACCTAAAAAAACAAAAGTTATCCATAAATGGAAGGGGCTTTTGAACAATTTCTGGACTCACCTTCATAGCAAGCTGCTCTAAGAGGCGATGATTGTGCCTTCGTGTTGTGATTTATGGAAGCTCCAGCTTGCACTAGCATCTTAACAATCTGTAGATGACCCATGCCAGCTGCTACCCAAAGAGCAGTGGCTCCATAGACTACCAAACCATCAAAAATGACATTACATTCCCTCTCCAAATCCACATCGTAGTGGGAGAGCAAAGTCTTCACGAAGGTTACATTGCCCGACATTGCGGCCATGGTCAAAGGGGTCAAGGATTGGCCATCTGGTTGATCAAAGTTCTAGAATTGAGAGGCAAATAGTTAGACAGTGTGAAATTTGCTGCACAGCCGCAGCTTTCATAGTCAAGGATGTCATCACAAACAGTCGAAAATAGTGCGTAGCCTTATAATAAATCTAAATATTTTTCTTTTACGTTGAGTATAATGACTTTTTGCCCATATGAATATATATCTACTCTTTGTTTGTACAGATTGCTTATTTTCTGTATGTAAATATTACAATGTTTTTGCACTCTCTCCGCAACCCCCACTCCCCCCCACCACCGCATGCCTCAAGGCATCCCAACCATCAACCCATGCAGCCAACAGCAGCTGCATCCAGTCCATTTTATTGCGTCTTGGTAGCCAAAAATAGCCAAATTTTTCGACATTTAGGTCAAGGAACTCACCGCCGGATAGGAAAGATAGTTGACGGCTGGCAATGGCTGACCATCACCAGCTCCACGCCAGAAACTAGGTCCCGGCCAAGCGGATTCATACCAACGTTTGCGAGCTCTATAAAAAACACACACAAGATATTTGAAGAAAGACAAACTAAAAAAGAAGGTCCTAATTTGTCCCTATTACCGATATAACTCCGCGTACATCATTTGACAGCTGAAAAACTTCTGACGTTGTATCCTTACACAGAAAACTCAATAAAACTTCGTTAGGATAACGAAGGAATCGAAACGAAACGATTCACATTCCATTTTCCCGGCCAACCCCCGAAGTTTTTGGCATTGCAGGACACATTTAAGGGGGTTGATTTGAATAGAAAGAGAGCACGACCCGCATAATGGGGTGGAATAAGAGACGGAGAGAGAGAGTGCTGCAGCGCCTGAACAGCTGTTTGCCGAGAGAGAGAGAGTGAATCCTTGCATTATTTTTTTTTTTCGGAGGTATTTACAACCGGCAGCTGTTTCTCTAAAGACAAGAGAGCCAGAGAGAGTAAATGTGCTGGCCACTATTAGCCATTATCAATTGAGAGAGACAGAGAGATAAAGTCAATGGCTTTATTTATGTCAAGTTTGATTAGTATTTATTGATAAAGAGCGCCCCCCGCTCAATTCAAGGTGAGTTCTAATGAACGCACATTTCAGGAAACACGCAAAAATGAAAGATCATTTGGGCATTTAGCCAAGTTCATGTCCAGATAGAGAGAGACGGCCCACGAGGCGTATGAGTAATTTTCTATTGAATGTTAATTGCATATGACAAAATGACGCTTTTGGGTTTTAAATACGAGTTTTGTTTTCTCATATCATTTAATTAATTTGCCAAATAAACAATGAATTACTAAGGCTTGTTTTTTTTTTTGGTAATTTTTGGCAAGGTATTTAAATTATAAACAGCAAAAGTGAAACAGTAAAACCTACATAAAAAGTACATGACAAACTCTTTAAAAGTATTTTCTTAACTGCAGACGGAGATTCGCCTAGATTAAATGTCATTTGGTTTACGATAAAAAGTAGTTTGTTCATTAATTAATAGTCTTCACTGTGGCATATGGTCTCAAGTTCTTCTCTCTTTCACACCCACTCACTCTATCACTCACACGCTCTCTCTTTCTCTCTCTTACGTTTAGATGAGGCGATAAACAAAGGGGAGCCAAGGCAAACAGCGGCAACAGAATTCAATTTTTACATATAAATCCCATATATATACATATACATATATATGTTTGTATGTATATATCTACAATTTTGTTCATTAATGACGCAGTAGTAAATTGAGGCAATGCGCTTCTTGTCATTACGCAAAATGAAGTCTTTGCATATCATACTTCCCCCCCTCGAGTACTCACTGTATTAACCAAATGCGTCTGCATCTCCTTGCTGTCCACCACATTAAGAGCCTCCACGAAACGCATCATCTGTGGAGTCAATACAAAATCTCTTATTAAAATGATCTCTCTGATTCTCTTTTATACTAACTTCACTACTTCGCGCAGCTAGATAGATCCTATTTAATTGGGATAACATTAGGCGACCCTCATTGGGAAACTTTTCGCGCAGCTCATCACTAATCTCCATCTGAAACATGAAACACAAAAGCAAATATTAGAATTTGAATTTAATTTAATTTATATTTTTGCAGTGAATTTGGAATTTTTAAATTTAGAAGTTTGAAAAAGTTGAGTGACAGAATTTGTTTGGCATGGGCAGCATCCCGAATATATGTATGTAGTTACCAGCATGCCGTGGGCCATGTTGTAGAAACCAAAATCGAGGCTGTCGTCGTAAATAGCAGTATGCGGATCTTGATCTTGCGGCTCGGGATCGACTTCCATTATGTCAGATAAGCGGGCATCAACTGTTTATGTTTTGGAATTAAAAATTTGTTTTTGTTTTTTTTTTGTGGTCGAGCAGCACCTGACACTAGAGACGGGGCAATGTTTACGATAACAAGTAAAACAAGTTAGTCGGTTAACAAGTACTCGATACTCAATTACATACTACTCGTTACTCGCTTAAACGATTAATGTAAATCGGTTGAGAGGAATTTTTAAAGTTAGTAAATTAGCAGGAAATGATTGAAAGGATTAATTATAAATATGTGACTGTTGTTTTTTATATTCAAATTATAATATTTTTAATATTTATCTGCATTAAAAACTGAATTGTTTGTCAACTTATTAAAAAAATATGTGAAATGAATGATTTTCTTATTAAAAAAATATATGAAATTAACTGTATTGTTTTGAAAAATCCGAATTTATTTCAAAAGTATTAATAAACTTTTACTAATATATTTCCTTATATTCTGTGAATTTAAGACAGTGTTGGTAAACGTATAAGTTTATTTTCTTGAGTTATGGAAAGCATTCTGTTGGCGCTTTATTTTTAAATTTATTTAACATACTAAAAATAAAATTAAACTCAATTTCTATAAGATATTTCAAATATTAAGTAACCGAAAAAAATAAGACAGGTTTTTGATGCAATTTTAATAGCTCTTTTGTAATTTGAAATCAAGTTAAATATAGCTGAGAACTTGTTTTGCCAGTTATGTGACTTTCTTTGTTACTAAAAGTGAAATACTTTTAATTCTTTCAGTTGAAATTGAAATGTACGTGAGTCGAGTTGATTTATTAAGTGCAATGAGAACTAAATGTAAACAGAAAAGAAAAGCATGCAACTAATTGTAGGAGTCACAGTGACTCATTAACTCATGGATGGACTTTAGTTTTTAAATTGCATTACATAACAATTGATGGTAATCTGCTGAGGCAATTACAATTACATGTCACTAGACCAAGTTACAATTACATGAACAGAATTATTGTGGACAAGATAAGTTGATTTCAATATTTTAAATGAATCAGCAATATTTGCCATTGAGACGCTCCACTTGATAAGAACAAAGCAAAGAATTAACTCTTATCAAAAAAATGTTGAATCAAAAGTCTACGCATAATTTTGCTATAGCCCAGACACCGAGCTGACGACTGTTGCGAACTAGCAAAAATAAAGTTATTTCAAAAGTTTTTTAATCACACCCAAATTGGTTAAAGTTCAAGTTTCGTCATTTTACTACATCTCGTTATCGATCGTTGCCAAAAATAGTAGTAAAACTAAACAGTTGAGATTGATAATTGTTCATTTTTGATTTATGATTTAGATTCTTATGAACTTTGTGATAAAAAAATAAAACATTTTCTCTATAAGCCAAAGAAAATGTTTCTTCTGGTTTAATTTTTCACATGGGGGTAATTCTTCTTTAATCTATACTTATCTTTTTGGGTTCAAGCTAATCAGTGTGTGGCGTGTGTTTGTGTGTGTGTGTTTGGGGTTCTCGAAATCGTTTTTGAGATTGTCAGTTCTTGTCGATAAGGATAAGTACAAGTTAATCGCATAGTTTTTCTATTTTAGTATGTCAGTTGTTAAAGGGCCGTTGGCTAAGAAGCATACGGAAATGGTGAAAGTCGAATGGGCTCCGCTTCAGGTGCCGCTCAAGCGGCGTCTACAAATTATGGTAACTGCCTTCTTTACCTGGTCTTTTTTCCTGCTACCCTTAATAGCCTTGTTAATAGTGGCTGTGCTTTTTGTAAGTTTCTAAATTATATTTAGTTGAAACATATTTTTTTAGTCATAATTGTCATTTTTTTAGTTCTATGGCGGCTTAATTCTAAGAGCTTTGATTTTGCTCTATATAGCATATACCTACTTCGATCATAAGCGCACTTTTTCAGCCATGGATGGCAATGGGTGAGTTTCTCTCGAAATTATCTCAGATGGTCATAAATTTCTCATTCCAATTCTCAGCTGGATGATCAATCGCAGTAATCCCATTTATAGGGAATATCGTAATTATTTTCCTGTTGAATTGGTTAAGACAACTGATTTGCCAGCAAATCGTAATTATATATTGGCCAGTTTTCCACATGGCATCTTGGGGTAAGTGCTTGAACAATATAAAATCAAAAAAAATATATTATCTTATCGTTTGGCTCTTATATTTTTAGTACTGGGATTTGCATTAACATGGGCCTGGACATTAGCAAGTGGCTGGAACTGTTTCCTAAGATTCGTCCCAAAGTGGGCACACTCGATCAACACTTTCAGACTCCCATTCTGAGGGAATTGCTGCGCTGGTGGGGTTTGGTTTCGGTTTCCAAGGAGTCTTTGATCCACTTTCTTACCAAATCAAATGATCCCAAGCATAAGGATAATAAGGATGGCTTTACCTCCAATGCTATAGCCATATTAGTGGGTGGCGCCCAAGAGGCCTTGGATTCCAAGCCTGGACGTTATGTATTGACTTTGAAGAATCGCAAGGGTTTCGTTAAAATGGCCATACGCACGGGGTGAGTTCAGAGTTAGAACTTAATATCTTTAGAAACTGATTAGTAATATCATCTTTTTATGCTCTTTGTAGATCCTCCATAGTTCCGAGTTTATCTTTTGGTGAAGTTGATATCTTCAATCAAGTGCCAAATCCTCCAGATTCTCTCTTACGCAAATTGCAAGATTTTGTGAAAAAGTTTACTGGCATTTCACCGCTGATACCTGTGGGTCGCGGTTTCTTCAATTACACCTTCGGTTTTCTGCCCTATCGTCGTCGCATAGTTCAAGTTGGTAAGTACTCATCCAAACAAACTATCGATAGCCGAGGTATCGATAGTTCCAAGAACACTGTAAAAATTTTTTGCCTTAATCGATTCACGCAAAATGTTCTAACTAATATTTATTTGGCTTCCGATTTGCGTTGAGAAGTGTTGGTTTATAATATTAATTCTACTTCTTTTAGTGGGAGCCCCCATAGACGTCATAAAGAGTGATCAACCCGATCCTACCTATGTAGATCAAATTCATGAAAAGGTTATGAAGGAATTGGAGCAAATGTTCGACAAATACAAGGAGAAATATGTACCCGATTCCAAAAATATCAAATTGATAATACAATAGTATCAAAAAAAAAAAAATACAACTATTTTGTGATTTACCATGACTAAACAGTGCTTTATAAGCATTTCTAGTTTCTTAGAGTTGCCATACTGTCTCTTTAAACCAATAATAATGTTGCCATGTTGTCTAAATTTATATATATAATAGTTCATTTTTAATTTTTATTATTTTTAACGAAAGCGTATGTTTTTTCTTTATTACCAATTTTTTGTTCACTTAGTTTATATACAAAACGGAAAAAATAACTGAAAATTTTTAAAAACTTGGAGCTGGACCTAAACTTAAGGAATTAACGTTTGATTTTTTTTTTAGATTTTGTTTGTGCCAAGATTCATTAACAACTATATAAATTTTTAATAGGGAATTTTCATTTATGTATATAAAAAAAACAAAACAAAAATTCCAATCGCAGAATTTTTTTTACTTTGTTTTTTTTTTCAAGGTACTTTCAACTTTTTTTTGTTTTCACTAAAGCAAGGATCTTTTTTTTTAGTTTGTTAATATGTATATTAAGAAGATATTAGATTTGTTTTATCTACAGATATTTAAAAGATTATGAATACAATTTTGTTTTTAGTGTTTTAGTTAATTTTTTTTAGTTTTACGTTTGTTTAGAAAGAAGGAACACTTGGCATAAATTGGGTTTGGGGGAAATTTGGTTTTTGTTTTTAAAGTGAATTTTCTAAATTTGTTTTTTTTTAGTTAGTTATTAGGTGGTTCTTAAATCGTTTAATAACAATTTTCTTTTTGTTTAAGCTTTAGCATACATTATTTTTGTTGTCGTATATTATTAACTGTTTCTTTGTTTAGGCTACACTTTTGTTTTTGTTTGGAGGGAGGGGGAGTTTTCAGGTGAAAAATATATTAATTTTATGTGGTTTCTTTTTTTCCTTTAGTTTTTGGCATTATATTTATATGTTTTTATGTTTTTTTTTTGTGGTTTGATGCGTTTTTTTGGGATGATGCTTTCACTTTTTTTTTAAGTAAGTCTACAAGGTACATACTAGCCAGGCTGCCAAATATATATGCTATTTCTATATACATATATATATATATATCGGATTCTATATATATACATATGTACTTTATAGGCAAAAAGGTAATTTGCATGGTGTGTGAGTGTGTGTTTCTGTGTGTGCGTGTGAGAGTGTGTGTCTGGTTTTGGTTTGTTGTGGTTCCAAAAAAGCTTACGAATATTTACCATTTGGTTTTTTCATTATTTGTTTTTGGTTTTTGGTTTTGTTGGTGTTTAAATCAATCCCTGAGTGCATTTTTAGTTTGAATTATCTGCAACGGCATTGGCTAACGGCAACGGCGTGAAGTATTTTGTTTTTATTCATTTCATTTGTTAAGTTGGTTTTTCTGTTTTTTATTTTTTTTTTGCCTGTAAGTGCCATAAAATTGATTTAATTTAAAAGTTATTAATAGTTTAGTTAAATCTTTTAAGTCGAATTTGGGGTTTTTTGCTTGTGCATTTCAAGTCGAAAAAATTAGAGTTTTTTTTTTTGTAATTTTTTGCTGAATTTTCATTGTTAATGTTAAATTTTTATTTACTTAATGTTTCTCTTTTGTTTTTTCGATTGAGCTTAAAATGTGCTTGGAAGATTAACAAGGACGTGTTTTTTTGAATTTGTTTTTTGTAAGTAATTAGTATTAAATTTTTAAACATTTTATTGGTGTTTTGGTTTTCGTTTAAAAAGGGGGAGAAAAGAAGGTTTGGTACAGTGACGGGATCTAAGGCTATAAATTGTGCAAAATTTGCCCCCTTAGGTATGCAATAAATGCTCGAAAAATTCAGTTTCAATCATTTTTATAAATTTTTTTAAATAACGATTGCATTTCGCTTCATTTTTAAGCTACAAAACATTTTAAAGTTATCAGTAACGGAGTTTGCGACTTTCTATGGCATACTTAAGGGGGCAATTGTGCCCTGTTTTTCCCCCCTAGATCCCCCACCGACTTGGTAAGTGTAGGTAGCCTTTCGGTGAGCTCGTATCTCTCTTTCTAAATAAGTATCTACAAAAGGATTTGCCTTGGCTTTGCTTTATCTGTGGGTTTCCATTTGTCTGCAACTTTAACATGTTTTTTGTTTTTGTTTTTTTTTTTTTTTGATTACTTTTTGTTTCCTTTGTTTTATTTAGTGTATATTTGTAGTATATATGTATATTATATGTATATATAATGTATATATAAATACAATTGAATTTTTGTTCTGTTTTGGTAAGTACGTATGTATGTGTTTGTTTTTGTATATATCTCTATGTATATATGTATATATCGGGGGTTTTAAACTGCTGCTGTTTCGCTTGCTTCTTCTTCTTCCATTTCGAATACATATAATAATACAATTTTTAATTGCAAAGATAACTAACAATATATATATTTTGTTTTTGTGTTTGAATTGAATAGGTTTTCTTCATTTTCTCTTCTCTAACAATTTTTTTTTGTTCAGCATGCTAATCCAACATTATTTTGGTTTTTCCTATGTATGAAATGTCAATCAATTTCTTAAATCGTTGCCAAAAAACTAATTAACTTATTTTCCATGCATTTCATAAGAATTTGTTTTTTGTTTTTTTTTTGCTATTTTTTGCGTGTCAACAAACAGATTTCATTATTCTTAGTAAAAACAAACAAAATATACAATACATTCTATAAAATCTATAAAAAACTTCCATTAGATTGTATGTATCTATGTGTAAGTGTGTGTTTGTGTTTGAGTGTGTGTATTTTAGTGGTAATTCACTGTCTCTTAGACAGCAACAATGGCCGCCATCTACGAGGCAGTCGGCACAGGATTAAAATAATGCAGGCCATTGGTCTGTAAGAGAGAAAGAGGGAGAGAGAATATCTATAGTAATCAAAAGGATTTTAGTTAAACAATTCTAGAGACTCACCGCCATATCGTATTCTGTTATATAGGCGGGTATTTCCAATTGATCTTTGGTTATGGCCGAATATAAATGCTCTACACCAGGCAGCGAGTGAACTTTCGCCTTAATGGCAGGTGCCATAAAAGTCGTGAACCACCAGGTCATCATTTTAGTCCAAAATGTCGGATGCACTATATAAAAAGCCTTCAGATTCTTCTTGTATCTAAGAAAGGAAATTGATGAAAATTAATTAGTTTCTCCTTTTGTTTTTCTAATTTCTTTCAACTTACTTGTAGGGCAACACACTGTAAACCTCACGCAGCCAATGCAGCGAAGGATAATTATTTGTGGATGTCAGTGTATGGAAGTAGGCAATAACATAGTCTCCTTTAACGATGGGATCCAAGAGTTTTATCAAATACAACAGAGCCTATTAAGAAATTTAAAAGAATTATTAAGCATTTTGAGGGGGCTTAGAGTATCATTAGTGTCGTCTACCTTTTCCAAATCAATATTCTGAGCGGGAAACCATTTGCCACAGAAAACAATCACAGGACGTCCCAAGCGATCGACTCCACTCTGATACAGGCAACCAATGCCGGATACCTCATTCAAATCCTCCACCTGAGCTCGTCGCAATAAACGTTCATATCTGTAAGAAAAAGGATGCAGAACAAAAATTAATAATAATAGGAACAAATTCAAGACTAAAGTGAGAAAGTAACTTTGGAATGTTTGTTCATCTTGCTACCATCATTAGCTTGATGTAAATAATTGTTTCTCTATTGGGCGGACAAAATGTAAACAACAATCTCTGTCCGAGTAAGAGAAATTTGTCAAAGAAAGAAAGGACCTTTTGAGAACTGACAAAAGTTTTTTAAGCTTAATCACTTAGCTTAAACTTATCTTTGTTGCTTAGAACCTACTTAAACCCCAAAAATTTAGCTAAATATGTGATAGATGAAACGGATAGATACTGACCAATTTATAGGGCACCTAAGAACCTTCTAAAATGACTTTTTAGGTTCATAGAAATTACTGCATTTCGGAATGTGTCATTAATTTTGAAATGAATAAGCACCCAGTGTCAACTAATGAACTCACTACGCCCTACCCATTAGCCGCTAATCATCATTAGCTGTTCGTCGAATCTGATTGTAACCGCAATCTCAAAATACCTTTGAGACACTTATGCAACCTTAATATACGTTTATTTAATATATTTAAATTTTAATTGCTTAATTGCCCACTGTGTCTCCCTCTGTATTTGAACTAACTTAAACTCATTAGTCTTAATTAATGAACTATTAACAATAATTTCAACTGCCAATATAAGGCAATGTCAATATGGAACAAGAAAATTTGTATTAATTATAGTAGAATGGCAGATGAAATAATTTAAAAAAAAAATTAATTTTGCTGTTAAAATCAAAATGACTTCAAGTTAAACAAAAAAAAAAGCGTTCTTCCTGACTTTGATAATTTGGAAAAAATGTTTTAAATAAAAAAGAAAAACATTTTGGTTTTTTAAAATATTCTAGCACAATAACAAATCTGAAGCATACTTTTCGGGTTGTTGGCAAATTTCAGCTTTCATTTTTGTTTATTTATCAATAAATTGAAACTAATTGGGCAAATGTTGTTATTGAACAATTAAGAATTGATGGAAGAATATTCATGGAAAATTTACACAACGGAAATCAAGTACCTTCTCTTCATCACCCTCTTCCTCTCCAGACTCACTTCGCCCTGCTCCCGACATCTCTCTTTGTGTTATATTTTATTTGAACAACTTAAACTGTTTAAAATTCATTTCACAGAATGCCTGCAAATGTTTAATATTTGTCGTCGCTGCTGTTGCTGCTGCCGCTTGGCCTGCCTGCGATATGTTTATTTATTTATTTATATAATTTTTTTGCACGCTACTAAAAGTAAGGCAAATAAAATGGCCTAGACCGTTCGAAATGGCTAATAAATTTCGTTTTTGGTTTGCTCAATGCAATTGCTAAGTGCGCACATAGGAGTCAGTTAGATCGACAGATGATTGCTTAAAGAGAAGGGTGGGGTAAAAGAGGGGGGGGGAATAGGTGGAGAGGGTGAGAATGCCTGCTGACTAACTACTAATCGATTCTGTGTGAAATTTGTGCTAATTGATGAACGTGATTAACAGTTTTGCTAAGAGACACACGACTCTTGGCCCAAAGAGGAGGCGAGAATTCATCTCCTAATCTAAAGAGGAGGAGGGAAAGGACGGGTTGTCCAGATGACTGCAGTTAATAATAATAATAATAAAAAGTATGTTTATCTCTGCACAGTGGCACGAGAAGTAGATAATGTTAGAGATAATAATAAAGATACTTTGCCTTTCCGGCTTTTGTTAATGTGACGCATTATGACGTTGAAGATGACTTTTTCTAAAAGATACGAATGCGGCGTTTTACCCTCTCCTCTTCTTCCCCGCACGCCCTACATTATTCGTGTGAAAAAAAATAATACTAAGCAAATATAATTTATACATATTTAATGCTAATCCCAAGTAATAAAACTTAACACAGCATGAGCGAGAGAGAGAGAGAGGGGGAGAGAGAGAGAGAGTGGAAGAGGGAGGGGGAGCGAGGTTACATCTAGTGATTATATCACTATATAACGCTATTTATACCTACATATACACAAAAACCATATTTTCAATATATATAAAAATCAGAGCAAAAACAATTTCTTTTTTGTTTTAAGGCTGACGTAAGTGAAACAGAGAGAAATTGATTTAGCCTGTGTTTAGACGACGTTGTGACACCCTTTTTGTTTTTTTTTTTTTTAGAGGAAGTATTTAACTAATTAGAAGCCTATAAAAGTCACTCATAAAAAGTGCGGGAACTCATAAACTTGTTTATGACTGTAACTAGGGACTGTAGTTAGAGCTCCCTGAACTAAACTTGGCTTGGAGTAAGCTCCCTTAGCCTACGACTTACATATGCTTATCAAATGCTTTGTTTAAACTATCTCTTAACTATTTTGCTATACGATTTGATCTTTAATTACTGGCTCGACTTGATTAGCCTTAAATAAGCTTTCTTTTTTATAAGTATTTCCCAAGTTACATCAAATTTGATCTCTAATTGTTGTTTTCGGAGCTATATATAAGTTTTAGGCTATTATCATTTTCTAGTGCTTTTAAATTCATCCCAAGACCACATCCCCCTGAGAGCTTTTGGGCCCACTAAAAATCCGTGCCAATCCTTTTTAGCGATTCTAATATTAGATTCTCTTTGTATGTACAGATCTATAGATTCATATATAGAAGTTAATGGGCATTACAAGATTTTGTAGAGCGTAGAATTAGCTTCCCCTGTTGATTGCTTTGGCGGCTTGGAAATAATGTTTCAAGATTTATTTTGTAATATATAATTTGGGGAAGTTTGTAGGCGATATCTGTATTTATTCCCAAGATCTACTATCCGATAACCATGTATAGATTATAGAAATTTGTAGTCTATATCAGACTTTATGGAATCTAAATTAAGCCATTCCTAGGACTTTATTAAAACTAAAATTAGCTTTCCTTTATGACGACGACTTTGCGGGTTTTTATCATTGCATTTCATTTAACCATATACGATTAATCAGGACTATATTTAGTAATAATTGTGGTCTTTGCAAATGCTGATAACTTGTAGTCACTTATAGGGTAGAAAAGTAAAAAAAGACAATATTGTTGACTGACGAACTGACTGACTGAGCGTCTGAGTAGTAAACTGACATCTCGAGGCACTGCGTGACTGACACAATTTGAAATTGATTTGCTTTCATTTTATGCTAGTTTCAGTTGGTTGTTGTTGTTATTGTTATTGTTGGTGGGTGGTCGGTTGGTTTGATGGTTTACCTTTCTTCTGGCGTTTCCATGAGCTCATCAGGCAAACTGTCGTTTATATCGCCTGTGGTCTCTTGCATGGGACTTGAACCCAAGTCAATAGACGTCATTCCTTCTAGCATAGTTGTCATAGTTGTGGTAGATATATGTATATGTACTAGTGTTTGTGTATGTGTGTGTGTTTGTGGGAGGGGATTGTAGGCGGGCTTTAACACCAATTAGTTTTTATTGATTTTCTTTGGGTTCTAAGCTGATTTGTTAAAAAGTTTTTTTTTTTGCTTTTCCCCTTTTAAAAATAGTTTTTAGCCAAAAAGGAAGCCGCTGCTTGGGATTGATTTTTATATGCTTTCCGTTTTTTTTTTTTTTTGGTTTTAGATAGAAATTTTTGTTCTTTGAAATTGACGTCTTGCTCTCACTCTCTTACACAGGCACAGACTCTTTCACTTGAAGTTCTTTTCTTTTTCTATATATACACTAACACTTAGGCACAACACACACACACGCAGCTGCTGCTTACGCACAGAGACATCCGTTCACAGTGAGTTGCGTTTCTTGATTGAGCATCTGAGTACAATGGCGAGTTGATTTTGTTTTCTATGCCCCCGCCGCTGACGCCGCCCCCACACACACACAACAGTCCACATAGCCAACACAAACCACAAACAACACAATAAGGAAGATGCACTCTCTGAGAGCGGGCGCCATCTCAAACGCTCTCTCTTTCTTCCACTGTCTCTCTGTGTGTTTGTGCTCGCTCTCTCTTGCGTGTGCTCTCTCTCTGAGCTTGCGCCCTTTCCCGGCGTGTGGGGGGTCTGAGAAGAGGGGGCAGCTAAGTGAGTGACATCAGTTAGAGGCAATTGCCCAAGGACATGCATATGCATGCCAGCGACTAACCGCTTTATTTATACAAATGTCAAAAAAAGACACAAAATATGAAACCGTTAGCAAACCGTTAGCAGTAAAACAAAATCAAAGTCAAAATCAAATGTTTGCTCTGTCAGAATTAAGTAAAATGCGCAGAAAAATAAAACAAAAAAAAAAAAAACAAAAAAAGAGATACTATAAACATTATGGCGAAATTCTATTCTATTTTCAACTAACTATGTAGTACGGTGAAACCCAATTAAGAGCGAAATGTTAAGTTTATTGAACCATTACCCATTAGCTACAGGTACGTACATACATATGTATGTACATACAGGAAGCTGTGCCATAAACCTCACGCCTCTGTATACACTTACATTTGCATTTGAGTTAATTATTGCAAAATGTCTACAAAATGCATACTTGTTTTTGTTTTTTTTTCTTGTCGCCTGTCGCTGCTTGTTCTTGCGGTTGTTTGAGGGGTTTCATTCAATGAACTGCAACAATTTTCGATCCGGTTACATGAGATCAAGCGAAATTCTCATAATTAAATTGACAACGTGTACGAATCCAGTTTTTTTGGGGGGGAGGTGGTGGGTGTTGATGAGTTCTCCATGTTTAGTCACATTTGTATGAGGAATGCATCTCAATTTCAGATACAGTTCAAATTAGCCAACAATTAAGCCGCTTAATAACATTTTAAATCATATTTTAGAGAAAGTAATTTCTTTTAAAAGTAAAATAAATCTTCTAAAATTTGAAATTTCTATATTTTTATAAAATTTTGCAAGTTTGAAATGCCTTAAGTTTATAAGAAACTTTTATTAAGAAGATAAATACAAATTAAACGTATTTTACAATGGATTTGTATCTTTTCAAGACTTCCTAAAATACTAATATAGCCAAATGTAAAATATTTCTTTTTTTTGGCGACCTTTTTAATTCATATCAAACCTTAAGTTTGCCTCCTCGAGGTCAATAAATCATACATAAGATAATTTTTCAATGTAAAAAAAATTTAGAAAATTTTAAGACTAACTGAAACAGATTTATTCGATTGAATAAGCATTCCAATTAAAGTCTAGATGAAAAATGTAGCTTTAAAGTTTTTTAAGTTTCGTGAAATTTCAAAAGCTAAAGGAAAATTATAGTTGGCTGGAAAAATAAACCGGAGATTTCTTTCTTTATATTATATCAAATTTCACCTTTATATTAAAAGATCTTTTAAAGATTTTCATATCCTGGAGCCATTAGACACTGCTCCGAATTCAGATAATTCTACGATAGAAGAATTATTTGGCCTCAGCGAAAAGAGAAATTTTTAAAAATGATATTATTCCATATTGGGAACGATTTTCTAATGCTTAGTGTAATAGTTTTCATTTTCCAATTTTCGACCACTTTAAAAAGAAGGTTCAATTGAAGATAAAATAGCATTTAGATCTTGTAATGACTTCGATTTCAAGGAACCACTAACAAGAAACTTGAATTTCACATTTGACCTAAGATCTTACATTGATTTGGTTCTAAAAAATAGATTTATAGATTTCAGTTTTAAAAAATATTTATTCGTTTGTTGTTAAGGTGGCTAACATATCTTTTCATAAATATCAATCTCAGAAATCATTAAAAGACAAATGGAAACCATATTGTGAAAGAACTTTAGCATATTCTACGCACTTTTTGGAAAAATACTCTTTCCGAAAACGGTATTTTGGTTAGGGGCAAGTATTTTGTAAGCTGTTTACCATTTTTATTCTGTTAATAAGCTATTTAGTTTTCATTAGCAGCCTAAAATGATCTATGTACATATTTACACATATTTACATTTATATATTTATAACAGAATGACCTCGTTTTTATGTAATTTTGTAATTAGTCAAATTGAATAATAACACCTCAGCTAAAACTTATTGAAATGAAAGATTTTGAGCAAATGAGACACAGGAAAGAATATGCGGAAACGGAAAAACTAAGGGAAATATACAAATGAATAACAAATATATTTGAATTGGCATAAGAAAGTCTTAAAAGTTACTACATTTTCTAGTCACATATTAAATACCTTTAAGACTCTTTCTAAAAAATTTAAAAATCGCTCACAAATTAATTTACCAATCGAATTTATTCACCTTTACAATTTAAGGTGAGCAAAATTCTCATGAAAATATCTTTTAAACTTCTTAAAAGATAGATTCATAGGTAGAGATAGCCAAGAGGCCCAGTAAATAAACTTCTTATAAAATATATGTATATGATCCATAAGTCTTCCGATATGAAGACATCTACTTCCAATAATATATTCACGATCTATAAGATATCTACTTCTAAGGTCTTAAAGTTCTTGCAAAATGTTACCTAAGAAAAATTTAAATGATTTCTATAAGAAATCTAATATATAGCCATCATATCTGATGGACGACTAAATAATATATGTAATCCCATGACCCTAGTAAGGGTATTAGCTACTTCCTGCGAAAATTCAGCGGTACCGCAAATATTTTCTTTTCTTTTTCAGACTAATTTGGGCAAAACAAAAATAAAAACATACGTTTCATTTCCTCTATGTATCCATGTGTGATCCCCTGTGAATCACCTATGAAATTTCATAAATATTTATCTCTCTGGCAACCAAACAACAATAATAATAATAGAAAAAATAACGTAGAAAGATTATTTTTAGTTCCAAATTAAATTTGGACAATCAAATTCAAAGGAAACTATGGTCAAAAGGTTGGATAGGCTGAAATGGTATGACATGCAAGCCATGACGTCTGTAGGTCGAAAGGCGTCACTGACGTCACGAGACGTCACGGGATAAGCAACAACAACCAAGCAGAAGGCAAGCATTCAGACAGGCAATCAACTTTTGAGCGGGTTGGCAGCGGGTGCCGGTGGGGGGAGGCACTTGGCATATTCAATTAGAGAGTTGAGCAGGACGTAGGAAGCGTCAGAGAGACGACCCGTACCCCGTACCCCGTACCCTTACCCGAACCCGGCTTGACTTCGCGTGCCAATGTTGTGTAAAATTTACATAAGCACACAAAATACCGAAAAAGGATCCAACTAGGCCTGTGCGGAGGAGTGTGGGCAGGGTGGCAAAGGAACATTTGTTAGACGCTTAAGATATTTCCGGCATGCTTTTGTAATAAATATTGCAACTTGAAGTGCCTCTAAACGAAACCTCCATCGCCCACTATTATAATGTGTTTATAGTCTTTAGTTTTCCTCTTTTATGAAGTGATGATGGGGGTAGAGGGGGGATTTAGCTTACCTCTCTTGATGTTCTATGCCCTCAACACCTTCTGAAATGACATTCTCATAGACTCCAGTGCGCGGACGATCGCTAAGCAAATGTTGTCTATCCAAGTCACGCTAAAAAAAATGGACAAAAAAAAAAAAAACTCGTAAGGAAGATCTCTCAAAATATGCAAAACTTCTTCAACTCACCTGCAATTGAGCCTGTAGACCTGAGCTGTACGAATTCAAACTGAGACCATTCATATCCCTGGCCCCGTTGCCATATTCCAAATCTGAACTATTGCCCTCCATATCGTGGGGACTAACGTCGGAATCGTCGTCAGCTAGAGAAAGAGAAAATTGATATAAATTTAGTCAGAAAAATAATTCCATTTTATATTTTACATGAAAACTCAAATGAGTTATTAATCATATTTCTCTTCTTTGGTTTCTTTTTTTTATCCGCAACTTGAATGCTGCAAAATTTGTGATGAACTGAACTGATTTTTATTTTATTTTTTTTTTATGATGATTCTTTAATGTTTTTTTTTTTTTTGTCGCTCGCTTTTTGTTTTTTTGGGCTCAGGTTAAGTCAGCTGAGCAGAGAAAGAGAGCGACAGAGAGAGAGAGAGAGAGAGAGAAACTGGTATACAAGCAACCCCCCCTCACCAGCTCTCCCCTCTTTTGCAAACCCTCTGGTTGACGCGTTCTTCTCTCTCGTTTCTCATATGAGATAAGCTTACTTTGAGTTTGTTTTTGTCTTGACATGTTGATTTTCTTTTCATTTCTGACATTTTCTATCTGGTGATAAGATAGAGCTCAAAAAAAACAAAACAATAAAAAAAATGTAGTTTTTCTTAGGTAAGCCGAATGCAAAAAGATGCATAAACAGTTGAGAGCGATACCTACCAAAGACTTGACAGGGCCTTAAATCTTTTCAGAATATCACAAGGCGCTTAGAAGTAGGCTACACTTTTTTTCGAAAGGTGTCACAGCAGGCAGCTTTTGTTGGCAACTAATTTAATTTCCTTCCACAAATGAAACTTACTTAAATTCACTTTTTTTTCGTAATCGACCTGCACACGAGCGACTTGAAAACGTAACTGAAGCCTTAGAAATATAACTGTGAAATATGTACGACAACTGTCTCGCATTGTAGTTGTTGTTGTTGTTGTTTTTGTCCATGTTTTTGCGTTCTTTTGTTCTTTGTTATCTTAT
The DNA here is from genome assembly GCA_024703675.1 of Drosophila nebulosa. Classification (NCBI taxonomy): domain Eukaryota; kingdom Metazoa; phylum Arthropoda; class Insecta; order Diptera; family Drosophilidae; genus Drosophila; species Drosophila nebulosa. The sequence goes on along the minus strand of CM045725.1, from coordinate 3,612,187 downwards.
CGTCTTTCAGCATTGACATCATTATCGGCAGCTGATATAGGCCCATCTATATCTCACTTCAATATCTCTCTCTCGCTCTCTCTCTTTCTCTCTGTATGTGTCTCTCTCTCTCTTTAGCCAATGACGACATATGGATCCCTACTTACCCTGACAATGGCGCTGATGATGACGCATATGGACACTGCTATGCTGAGGATTACGTATAATACGTATCTGACGATCCGGATCTGGATGCTGCGGCTCACCAAATTCACCGCCAATATCCTTGGGCAACTGCCACAATGCACTGCGCTCCTCCAGCTGATCGCGTGGAAAATATAATGGGGCCAGCACTTCGTAGATGCCACGTTCGCTGGGACTAACGCATAATATCACAACCTGCAACGGACACTTGTCCAGATAACGACGAATGGTGCCTGCAATTTAAAAGAGAATGAATTAGATCTAATCAAATTAATCGATTTAATATCTAAAATACGCAACAGTCCTAGTTACGTAATGAAAAGCTGATTAAGTGCTCAAGATATAGGAGATTAAGAATATAGATCATTCCCTATGAGCAATGTATGACTAAGTATTAGTCTGGGACTTTAGTCTAAACAACTTGGATGAGTCCATGTTCCATGAATCAGTGTTATCTACGATGAAGTAATCTATCTATAGACACCGATTAAACCAATCAAACCACACAATTTAATTTGTTTCTATCACTCATATAAGTCACACGAATCATTAGTTTTATTTTGTTTTCTAAATTTTCCACTATTTAAAACTTTAAAGGGTTTTTTTCTGTTTATAATAACTGTCTTGGGCCCTTAATATTAAATTGTGACTTGTAAATGAAACAAAAAGAAGACCTAAGTAGCCTTAAGAGTTAAATGAAAAACTAACTTCTAATAGCAAAACTCACTTAAAAACATAAAAAACTGTATGCAAGAGAAACTCTAAACACTTTAAAACTTCTTGTGAGTTTAAGAATAAGAATTGTCTTCTAAGAAACAAAAAAGAAATGCTTTCTATAATATATACAAGACAATTGAATCAACATTCCTTAGTAAAAAATTTGAATAGTTTTTTTTATCTATGATTCTAGCTGAAGTTAAAAGCCATAAATTGAAGAAACAAACTGGTTTAACAATTGAATAATAAATCTGTGATAGGATCACATTACATAGTTAAAAGCCATAAATTTAGAGAAATGATATATAGATCAATAAAGATCAAACTAAAGATTGGCATTTAATTGAAATTTAATTAAGAGATTTAAGAGATAAGAATTATATTTTCTATTTTAGTTAAAATGTTTCTCATTTTTAACAGGATAGTCAATCTTGCTACTGCTGACTTAAAATCTATTCAATTTATATACAAGTAAGATTCAATTTATTGAAATTCTTTCAGATTTTTTTTAACAGGTTTTGAAAACTACAAAAGCTGTAAAATTTTTTTGATGTTGCTTTTGCTGCCAAAACTAATGAAACTCAAAACAAAAGCAACAGAAAAAAAAAACGGAAAATGAAAATGACTTTTGCTGTTTGGACAATTTAAAATTCTTGAATAAAAACTTTGACACCAAAGCATTTGGCAAGACCTTAGACAGGTTCTCTTTGTCGAATTTACAAGATATTTAATAGAGTTGTAAATAAATAGAAAGGTAATATCTGAATGATGTAAGTAAGTTTTGAAGATCTTATGGAATGTTAATTCAACAATTTCAAAAGACTCTAAATGAATTTGAGTCGGAGTCTGATTGAGAGCTAAGATTGAAGATGTTTTATAAAAAAACCACTTGGATTATGTAGGATAAACAAATTTAAATAAATTTGAAAGCGAAGATCAAGGATGTTTTATGATTTGATAAAGTTTTGCAAGTGTTATGAAATGTTAATTCCATAAAGTCTATTAACAACAGTTTCAATCAATATAAGCTACTATAATAAACAGACTTTGAATGAATCTGTGTCTGAGTCCTAAGTCTGTTCGTGAGCTAAGATTGAAACCCTTTTTAATGAACGATCGAATGATTGATTTCTTATTTTTATAATAATACTTTTTATCCTTCTAGCTTAGAGATAAATTGGCTATCTATCCCGACATTTAATAACTATTATCTAACTAAAACCAAGCTCCGATCGCCTTCAGTTCTTCATTAGCTAGATCATTTCTCTCTACCTACTGAGATAGATGAGAACTTTAAACTAAACCGATTTAACAGTATATATAAGAGTAAAAACTTTACTTACGTAATGCAATATGAGACGCCACATCGGCTGGAAAGCTTTTTTGATTGGCGCTAATATTACAAATTGATATTGTACGTAAATTCAGTTCCTTGGCCTTGCAGAGAACATTTCTGAAAGAGGAGAATTTCGGTTTCAATAATCAATACGGGGAAAATATTTCTTAGTTTCGAACCTACCTATAACAACAATGCAAAGTATTTTCGGCAGCTGTCTTAAGTTTTTCTCTATAGGCAGGTGCCACTGTGTGTAGAACATATTTGGCTGGCAGATTGTAACCACGCGTGATGCGTACATCACCAGAGCGGCATTCTAGAAGAATGGCAATAGCAATGTTTTTAGCCATGCTGGCAATTAGATGACTCACTTTTGCTACTCACCGCCATTCTTTGTGCTATTTGTGAGTAATTCGTCTCTTAATTGATTTCCTGCCATGGCGAATATACGCTCCGATATGATATTGCTTTCAGTCAATGTTTCAACGCTTGAACTTGTGATGGCATCCACATCCAGACTGGTCTGATCGCCATCCCAGATAACAAAGCGATTATTCACATCTTGCGATAGGGGAAAGGGGGAACGATTGTGCCGTGGCCCACCCAATGTGGAGTAATCCGTTATGGGTAGCCTTGTGTCCGTTTTGTGTGTGCCACCCCAGGTGGCCAAATTGTCCAATTTGATAAGCTGCCAGCAGGAGAAGGAGGATGAGGAGGCGTCGGAGATGGGGGAGGAGGAGGAGGAGCAAAGTTAATTAAATTTATCTTCCAAATCAAATGGGAGTAATTGCACTTACACATGAGCTGCTTGCGGAACTGGCTGCTGATGCTGATGTTGAGGCGGCGGAGGCGGAGCTGGAGGGGCTGGAATTGGGGCTGGAATCGAACGCTTTAAAGTCCACATTTGAATTTGTATCGAGACGCATTGCTCTGCAAGAAAGGAAAAGAAACAAACGAAATTAGTATGACTTCTTCTTCTTCATCTCTATGATGTCATCCAAATAAATGTCATTTAAAAACTTAATCGAAGAGTCTCTCTATCTGTTCTTCTTACAAGGCTTATTGAGATATTTAATTATTATTTAGTATTATGAAGTTCTTAGCTTGCTCTCTGTGTCTTAGACAAGTCTAAGACAAATAGATGACCTTAGCAAATTAAACATGTCTTTTTTGTTTAAACAAGCCTACTTTGTGTTGCACATTATCCTAGGTCTCATCTAAGGTCTTTGCGTTGATTATTATATACAAATAAATGACCTTCAAATAATTAAGAAGGTCTTTTTGTGTTTTTCACCCTAGGCTTAATGAGGAATTTCTTCTCCTATGTCCTTGTTATTGTTTATTTGTCTCACTCTCATCATTGTGACTTCTACATTTGAGATTATTTAAGAATCAAAAGCTCTAAATTTGGAACAAGATTTATATTAAACTACTAAGAATTGAGGCTGATTTTAAAAGCTTTAAAAATCATAGAGAGATTCTAAGTAAGGGTTGATTCTAGACTAATCCTTTGTCTGTGGCAACTATATAATATAGACATCTGATCTAAATCAAAGTTGAGTAATAAGATAAGGACTTACATCAACATCAAACAATCTTCGCGTTAAATAGCTTAAAAAACAAGAAACTTTGGCCCACTATGACCAAATTCTGGATCAATCATCGTTCCTTTGACTGCTTTATGATATAGTAATCCGATTCCGCTCAATATGCTTATATGAATAAACAATTTCATTAAGAAGCTGCATCCAAGAAGATCAAAAATTAAATGACTAAAATGACCTATAAGAGCTTATCTTAACTTTTTATTATAAACATTCCAATGGACCAACGAACTTTGTTATAGCCTCTTCTTATAAACATATTCACTTCATAAATTACCTATTTCGTACCACGGTTGCCTGCCCTGAACTCGTTTTAGCAGCGAGAACTTTAAATTTGACTTTTTATTTGTGTATTTTTTAGTTGTGGCCAGTTTTAACTGGTGAAATCTTCTTGACAACTTGACACAACTCTTGGCATGACTCACATCTTGCTGACAAAAAAAAAAAGAAAGAAAAAGCTTAACAGATGCTATGACTTACATAAATACAAACAATTTCAATTTCTTATCAAGTCATTATCTCTTAATTCGCAGGTAAATATGAAAAAATTCCAAATGGCATTGTTAGACACACCGAAAGAATATCATCATTAGTTGGTTAGTTGAAAGGGCTATAAGAAGGAACACCCTTCAAAAAAAAAAAAATAAAACAAACTCATCTCATCTTCTCATCATCATCATCATCTTTGTGTGTCTTCCTCTCACAATTTCTATTTCTGGCATGTGCGTCATATGCAAAAGGTGAAAAACAAAAGCCATGCCCAAAAGCGTCGTTGCACCTGAGCAACAGCGACGGCAAAAAATGGCAGGTAACTGCAGCCGAGGTAACTGGGCTCACTTTTAATTGCCATATCAGTTATGGAGGGTTATGGCAGTTGCCAGCTTAGTCCCCCCGTTGAACCACCATCATCATCATCATCAGAAGCAGCAGCAGCAGCAGCGACCTTTGCCCTTTTTTTTTGTTCCTCCATCTCGCTCTGCCTAGCCCAGTTAAACAAAGGTGTAAGACCCCTAAGCGCAGCCTGCCTGCATACGAGTGTATACACAAAGTACATAGATCCCATAACCATCCATCTATATGCATGGCAAGAATTTCCATTTCCACCTGACCCAAATTGGGTGAGAATTGACGGGGGTTGGGGGATTGGGGCGTTTGGTGGGATGAGTGAGTCGACCTGTTTGACGCCTTTATTTCAAGTGCACTTTTTGGCTTTATGAACGTGGCTTTATGTACAGACAGATTTTGGTTGACAAAATATGTTGATAAATATTTTACTATATTAGTGTTTTTCTTATGCTAATATCTAAGACCGGTGCCAGTGCCAAATTTTTTAAAGATTTTTAGAAGATTATTTAAAGAAATTTTAAAGATTTTTTCAAAATTTCCTAAAGAGTTTTTGATGAAGTGAAGAAAATCCCTTAGTTTTTTTAAAAAAACTTTAACTTAAAATTAATTTTCGAAGATGTAAATAGGAAAACAAGTTTTTTTTAGTATTTAAAAGACTTCTTCAACAATTTGATTGATTTTTTATTAGTTTTTAAAGCTAATACAAAATTTATCTGGTGGGTAAATAAGAGCTATAAAAATATATTTTTGATTTTTACATACGTATTTTTAGAGAAGTTTCTAATGACTTCTTAAGCCTTTAAAAATCTTTTCCCCCAACAAAATGTTTGAGTTTCAAGATTTTTTAAGATCTTCAAACATTTTTAAAATATTTTTTAAAACCTTTTTGTTGGAATTGACTTCAAGTTTCAGGTTTTGTAAACAAAAAATGAAGTAAAAAACAGTTTCTGTTTGAAGGGTTCGACCTATTCCAATAATTTCAATAAGATAAACCTAGAGCCGGTTAATGTCCGAGATCTGTTCTGATTTTATGAACCAATTTGTTCAACTTTTTCACAGTTTTCAAAACCAATATTTTAATTTTTGTTTTGTAATTTATTTTTACAGTGTTTTTGTTTGGGAATATTACTTATTAGGCAATTTGGCACATGAACATTGAAGAAAATGCGAATGCGAAATGGGATTTTTTTTGTTTTTGAACATTTTTTAGAAATTTTGTAACTCCTTAACATAGTAAATTTCGAGAACTTTGTTAACAATTTGTTTGCAAAATTATTTTGACTACATTTTTTCGATCTTTTGCCTTCTTCTCGTGGAATCGATAAATGTATATCGAATGTATTCGATAAAGCATAGAATACTCAAACAGGAAATGCTTTAAATAAGAGAGAGAGAAGCTCCCCGTTTCGCCCCCTCGCAACACCCCTGCCGAACCCAATTAATCTTAAAACATTTAGAAAGTTTCCTATTTAGAATTAGCTATAAACTATATTTCTAATGGCTTGTTTACTTTAGAAAGTTAGTTTTTCCAACGAGTTAACGTAGTTAAAAAATAAATAAAACATTTAGAATGCAATGAGTGAAGGAAAAAGAGTATTCCACATTTTTTTGTTGTAACTTTTCATATTCATTAAACGTTTAAAAGGCGAAACAAAACCTTTTTCCATAAGATATATTTGACTTTGTTGTTTAGTTAGTGAAAATAAATTGTTAATAATTATTTGTGATTACATCTTCTCTGGTTGTTTACAATTTGCACACACAGAGAAAGAGGGAGAGAGAGAGATGGAGAGTGAGTGATGGATAGACACCCTGTATACAAGTTCGACAGGTTTAAGCGGTCATTAAAATTGACAAATATTTTCCAGCTTTTAATTTACGATGATGTTAAAGCTTTCCGATGACTAGATTTGCCAGTTAGTTTGCCTATATGCATATATGTAGATACCCGATGTCTGTCCATAAGTCTGTCTCTGTAATTTGCGTCTTAGCTTTGGCTGGACCTCTTAATTACCTCGTGTTGTCTCTCCGTCTCCGTCTTCACTTGGTGGAATGACTTGATAAGCTAACAAACTGACGTGAAGAGAGACGGCCAAAAAGGGTGAGGGGTTAAGGGGCTTGGGGGGGGGGGGGGCGGTAGGGTTGGGGTTGAGTGGCTGAGATGAAGAGTAAATAAACTAAACAAACTTTGTGTGCCAGTGTGTGTGTGTGTGTGTACTTATTTGAGAGACTGTGTGTGGGTTTTGTTTGAGGGTGTGATCACATCATCGCAGGCAAACACAAATGTCTCTCTCTCTCTCTGGTAAATGGTTGAGATTTTCAGTTAAGGTTTTCTTTTGGCCCAGATAATTGCAACTGTTCGGCCATAAAACGTAACTGTAAATATCACAGTTATTACGTATAATGCATTATATATGAGCAATCACAAGCACACTAAATCGACAGTTGACTGAAGTTTCTTTCAGCTGGTAAAGAGAAGAGCACGATAAGAGGGGTAGTGGATAAGCGAGAGGGGGGTGTGGGGGAGGTGAACATGTGTTTTTCTCGTTGTAGTTTTTTTTTTGAAAGCATTTTTTTCTTTCTTTCCTTTTGACAGTTGGCGTGCTCGAGTCAATTACAAAATTATCGTGAGACAAGTACAGGTAGTCATCAGTTTGATGGTAGGGGGGAGGTAAAGGGGTAATAAAGAGCGGCGGAGAGGTGGGATAAGAGTGGCTAGGTGCATGAAAATCTTTTTGTTTTTGTCATTAAATGTAGTTTTTTTTTTTGTCTTATTAGGCAAATTGCAGTTTTTTTTTTGCAGAACTAGAAACAAAACGGAAAAGATGAAATTCACAAGCTATTGAAATAGCAGAGGAAAATTTTGAAGATTTTCTTAAATAAACTATAAAGTGGAATGTTATAAATTAAGAAGAGAGTTAAAGATGATCACCTGAAAACTATATTTTCTTTAGAAACTCAATGCAAGACTTCAAATGAAAAACTAAAAATACATACATAGAAGAGAAGAGACAAATATAGACAGAAGAGATCTCATATGGTTAAATTCAACTTTCCATACCTTAAATTTAGCTTAGAAGGAAGTCTAATATAACTATCAATGCGCCAAAAATTGCCTAGGAAGTTGAGTTAGGAATCAATGAGATAGATGTATGAAGTAGATGTATGATGTATTATGTATAATGTATGCTATCCGTTGTATGATGTTTGTTGTAAATGTATGATGTAGATGTAAGATGTAGATGTATGATGAATGGTGTATGAGGAAATACATTTATGATATATACATATGTGTGATGTATGGTGTTGGAGGTAATGTATGATGTAGGTGTATAATATAGACTTATGATATATAATATATGATGTATAATGTATGATGTATTATGTGTGATGTGTGATGTGTAATGTATGATGTATTTTGTGTGATGTATGTATGATGTGTAGGTATTATAATCTACATTTACACATATGATGTAGACATATAATGTGGATGTATGCAATCGCTCATGATGTTTAATGTAAATGTATGATATATATGTATGATGAACGTTGTATGAGGTAATATATGATGCATATGTAAGATGTCAAAAGTAGAGGTGGAAAACTATCGATAGTTCAAACAGTCGATAGTCCCAATAACATTTACAACACTTTTACATGACAATAGAAAATCAAATTGAGAAATTGTTTCAATTGTTTCCTCAATAATGTTAAAAGTTACAAAAATAGGTAATATTTTAAGGCTCTCTAGTTGAATGGACTTTTTGCATTTACAAGTGTTTTTTGGTCTGATATTAAAGCAAGCTACATACATAAGTTTGAAATGCTATGGGGGGACTATTGACTATTTCTACTATCGATAGTTTTTTACCTCTAGTATGAAGTATAGTGTATGATGCATGATCTTTGAAGTAGATTTAGATGTACATATATGATAGGAAATTGATTAATTTTAGGCAAGGCCACTTGGTTTAGTTTATTTTAGTAGTTTGGTAGATGCCAGTAAATGCGGTTTCCTAGATACATATATTGTGCAGAGTTCCAGTTGAAATAAAGTTTGCAGACTTTCTAGTAGATGGGCAACTGCTCAGCGTCCATCACTTGTCTAGTAACAAAACTTTTCCATTCATGGCAAAGTCAAATGCTGCATTTTGCATTGCTCTACTCAATTTGTTGGCTTTCACACACTTTCCCTACACATTTTGTTCCATTCAGGGGCGTAGTTAAGGTCAACCTGTATAGTTCTTCTCTTTTCCATATCCAGAAAATTGCCATTAGAAATAATCAATTTTGATGTCAAGATTACAAAAGTTGTGATCACTCCGCCTCCTCAGAGGGGTGTGCGGGTGGGCGGATGGGAGACTTAATTACTAAATATATATGCATCGCCGCCGCCTACAGTCATTTGGCATCGTTCCGAAACCAATAAATTTACATTCTCCCTTCGAATATTATTCGTTATTATCAACATTTGGAATCTGTGGCACAAATTCTCTTTAGAAAACTTATGCAAACCGAGAGCATTCCAGGCATACGTGAATATATTTTATGAAGGTAATTAAATAACATTTTTTAGTGTTTTATAAGAACAAGCAGGCAATTAGTTAAGAGAGGGAAGGTGGGAGGGTAAAATTCCATCATCCCAAAAAAACAACTGTTTAAACAAATTAACAGAAAATTGTTTCACATACAACAAATGAAGCAAATATTTTTTTTAAGTAAAGATAAGTTAATGAACTGGTTAAAAAGAGTAAGGTGAAAAAATGTATCTGAAATGATGCCTTAGATAAGCGATCTTAAGACTTTCTTTGGGTAATTTTTTTAAGGGTATAACCAAGTCGTTGAATTGAGCTCTTTTTGCAGTTGTTTACTCTTCTTGCTCCATCCACAAAATCCAAAAAAAAAAAAAGAGAAATAAGTCGAAAACAGAAACTGTTGCATAATAAATGCGAAATTGTCGCCCCCACATGAAGCAAGGAGCAAGCAGCGAGCAGAAGCAACTCAAGACCAAGGAGCAATAGCAATATTTTTTGCACCACCCCTGTCACCCACCACCCACCCACTGGGCACCACCACTCAACAGAGAAAGTCTTTGGTAGGCGATTGCCTTGGGTTTCTTTTTTTTTTTTTTTTTGTTGTCATCGTGGGGCATGTAAAAACTACCGTTCGAGCTGCGCTTGGCACGAAAACCAAATTACAACCATATGAACTCACCTACACACACACACACACACACACTCAGTCAATGTGTGTGTGTGTGTGTTAGTATGTCAGTTTGTTGGCATTGTCCTTTGCTTTTTGATCTTTGGCCAAAAATCCGAGCCGAGCAAAAACAGAAAACAAACCTCCCAACGAACGGGCCAACTGACAACGATTTGTGTATCTTTTGAACAAATTGGTGAGAGGGCAATGGAAGTGAGGGGGAGCGGAGGCTACTCAGAGAGTCAGTCAGCGTTAACGTCAGCCCAAATATTTGTTGTTTATATTGTTATTTTGCGATGCGTCATAGAAGGAGAGGGACAGGGCAGAGCAGGGCAGGGCAGGGCAGGGGCATGGACATTGAGCTTGGTCTCATGTTTTTTAACATTCATTTCGATTCATTCGATTCAAATACAAAGCGGAAACCGAAACGCAAACCGAAAAAAAAAATTGACGTCACCTGTGAAACAAGCAACTTTTGAGATACAAATTTGAGCTATTTTATTGTTAAATGACAAATTGCTGCAATTTATTTTTGCCTCCCCCCCCCCCCCCACCCACACCCACACACACTCTGCTCCACCTGAGGCATTAACATGAATTAGCTTATGTCAATTCAATTCAATTATAATTTGCATTTACTCAGAGAGAGGGAGAGAGAGAGAGAGAGGGGGAGAAAATACTCATATGAAATGGACAATGGCTTAAAATAATTGATCAACAGTTTGCTATATTCCCGCCCCACCATAGCCACCCTCCCCCCATTATAACCACATAATTATATTAAGCATATTAGTTTCGGTTAGCCTCTGGTCAAAGAGAATAATAGTTAAGTCACTTTAACAAGAATTTCTAATGACAAAAGAGAGAGAGAGAGAGAGAAATTTTCCATCTAAATCTACATTGATTTCCAACCACAATGGCATTAGGCCACTCCATGCACAGTGGTAACAAAACAAATGAGCATAAGAGAGCAGCTACTTATGAATAATTTGGCTTAGAGTGCGGCTCAAAGTTTCTTAACTGGCAAAAATCTAATTTGGGCCAAGTCATTGATATTTTTAGAATCTAATTTGATGATGCCATTTTTGGCTAAGAATGGTTAACAATTTTTTTTAGATTAACTTTATTTTGGGCGACTTTTCTGTTGTTTTTATACTCAGAGGCTTAAGCTCTTTGGCGAAACAGTAAAGGAAAATGCAATATTTGCTTGCGGCCTTCAATCAATCCTTTCTCAGATAAAAAAAATCGTAGTAAATAATTATTTTTTATTGAAATGTTAAGTAAATTCGCATACGAAATAAAATATAAAAGCCCGTTTAAGTCCATTTGAAAGTGGTTTAAGCCAATTACTTAAAAATTAAAAGCTTAATTCCGAAGGGCTTAACTTTTCTCTCAATTGTTTCACATCGAAACATTCATAAAGTGCATAAAAAAAGTGAAAAAAATTTTGCAAAATAAACTATTTGAAAAGCTTATTAAAGTCTCTTACAAAAAGAAAACTTTTTCCGTTAAAAAAAATAAATGCAATTCGTTTTGTTTTGCGAGAGTTTTACGGAAATTCGATGCGACGGGCGGGTAAATAAATATTTTACAATGATCAAAATTATTTCAAATGTTTGATTTTAAAATGTTTATAAAATAAACTCGACGAAAAGGTGATAAAAAATGGGATATTTTGAGAGTCGCTTTGAGAAGTTTCATCAGAATGGCATTTAAATATGAAAAAATTATCTAGAAGCAGGCGGCCCCCCTCGTAAAATATTACTCGCCAGCTTTTTTGGCGCTGATCGACTTCTGACTTTAAAGGATTTCACCTCAAATATTAAGATTTAAACACTAAAAATCCGGCTTATTGATTGACTTTTTTGTTTAATTTTTAATAATATTTGATCATTTTTTTACTTTTCATAATGCTAACGATTTTTGTAAATCAATTTTGTAAAGTATTTAATTATCTGTTCCGTTTTTATTTTCTTTAAGTTATTTAAGTAGAATCGTTTTTCATTTGTTTTAACTTCCTTTTGAAGAACTACATTTTGTTTCTTTTTATATAGAAATGAATTTAAATGATTAAATGGAACTACAATTTAAATGGTTTATACTTATTAAATGTTTCTCTACGCACTTTTATCACTTTTTTAGAGTTACTTCCTAACTCTATGCCCTTTTTTTTTTTGGAGTACTTCCGTTTTGGAAAATCCCTACAATCTCAATTATTTACTTATTTTTGGCATTCAAAACTACTTCTAGAGAAAAATATACATATGTTAAAAATTACTCCGAATAGTCATAAAGCGTATAAAAAAAAAATAGCAAATTAAACCTTTGAATTTAGTTATTAACTATGCCCGTTAAAGGTTAAACTAGTTAACTAAAAACATTTTAAAGCAACGTAATTAAAGAAAACTTTTAATATTGAACCACAGAAGAAATCCAACTAAATACAAATTGCCTTTCAAAATACTTTCTCTAAATAATTTATTAAAGGCATTTATGAGTAAGAGCTAAACACTGAGCCCACTGTGCGCATTGTGTCTATTCTTTACACCTAGCCCACTGTCTCCACCGAGCCCACTGTGCTTACTGTGCCCACTGTAACTGAAGCACTATACAAATAGCATTTGATAATTGAGTTTTGTGCAAAGTGCAAAATGGAAACCATCGTGTGGCCAGCCAACAAACTATGCCACAACATATACATATAACAACAACAACTATATCAAAAGTAAATGCAGGTATATGTATGTGCATACATATAGCCAGGTAAGTTGTTCTCAACTACTTATATACGATTTCCATTTATTTAGTTGTCACTTGGAGGCCAATTATTGTCCTGGCCATGTACAAGAAACTCGTGGGAGTTGCCAGCAGCTGCAAGAGCAACAGCAACAGCAACAGCAATGGCAATAGTAACGCCAATTGCCATTGCACCTCAGCAACCTGCAACCAGCAGCAATTTCAAATGATTGCCAACTGAGGAAATGCACATTTGCAGCAATTTCCTTTAAGATGCAAGAGAGAAGACTTAGTCAAGGACCCTCTGCTTAGGTCGTTTTCTTTTTGTTTCATTGGCTTATTTATTTAGTGAGTAGAAGGGTGAAATTTTTAGCAGCATTTGAAGGTTAAATGTATTTTTCTGTTTTTTTTTTTTTTGGCTTGGTTACGGATACGTTTAATATCTAGTAGATACATATATACACACATACACGCGCGCGTCTAACGTGTGTGTGTGTGTGTGTGTTTGTTCATTCTCTCACAGACCATTAAGTACAAATTATTGAAAAGTCGAAGCCAACTTCTATTGTATAACTCTGACAATCGGAGGCTTTTGGCCTCGTTTTCCAAAATGCACAAACACAAGACTTCTCAGGAACACAACGCGAAACACCATCACACACACACACACACACACACACTTTTATGTGTTATGTATGTGTGTGTGCTGTGTGTATGACTGCCTTTTGAAGGGGTGTAAGTGGAGCCAAAGGAAAACGCGGTAGTTGAATGGTTAGGCGCGGCGGCGGTGTTTCAGGTAACTCGCTCTCTATGGGCTTCTCTCTCTCTCTCTGTCGCTCTTTGTCTGTCTGCCTGTCTCTTTGGTGTGTGTATTATTTCCCCCCACTGCCCCCTCCAACTCACTCACACTCACTCAACTGTGTCTTTTGTATATTTTGCAATCAAAACTTTACTCAACCTCTGTTTTAGTGTCTTAGTTCTCTCTGTTTTTCAATCAAATGACTCAAACTTCAGTGAAATAAATTTATATAAAAAAAACTTTATTTTATATTTTTTATTGCCCGTTATTTTCGGGAGGAAGTAGACTCTTTCTTTATCGCTCACGTTTTTATTTATCCGTTTTCGTTTCGTTACTTTTTCGCTGCTGCTGCTTCTAGTTTACGTTTGCTTTTTCTTTTTGTTGTGCACTTTGTTGGTGTGTTTCTGTTGTTGTTGTTGTTGTTGGTTTTACCGTTGAGGGCTTGCTGGTTTTTCTTGTTCGTTGAGTTTAGTTTGGTTGGTTTTTTTTTCTTTCTTTTGTTGTTGTAATTTTGCTTTTTTTTTGTGTGTTTAATTATTTTTGCTTGGCGTGCGCTTAGCTTTTTCTCCGTGTGTGTTCCACCCGCCTATTTTTACACAGCCACGCGCAGAACGCACCTTACTCGTTGAGATTCCAATAAGAACTGAGGGAAAAAAAACAAAATTGAAAAAAGGTTTTTGCTGCTCTTACTCTCGGTTTCATAAAACGTATCCGCTAGATACAATCCACTGTATTTTGTTTTATAAAATTAAAATTCTCCCCACTGTATCTGACAAACTTGAGTTCGACTGTCTATCTTCCATTTCATTTTTTCTCTCTTTCGCTCCTACACATGCATAAGGCTCAAATGTTCGAGAGCCGGGCTCTCGAACTTCCGAGCTCGAACTCCGATCTCGAACTCGAACATCCAAACCCGCTTTGTCGAACACAGATACAACAAGCTTTACACTACACAAACACACACACACGCACACCACAAACAAGCAATACTCACACACTTACACGGATCCCACAACCAGTAGTTACAACCAGCTACTGTGGGTTCAATCGAATACTTTTTTACTGTGGCAAAATAACATGTGATATATTTTTTAATAAAAAATAAAAAATTTACCTTAAACAATTTATGCACCAAATCAATTATAAAATAGATATAGAAATGTAAAATAATAGAAAAGCACAGATAAAATATTTAACCTGAATTTCCAGTCAAACAATTATACCTAATAATTCGGAAAAAAAAATATTTATTTTAAAAATAAATGATAATTTTATGAGTTTAAAGCCACTAAAACAAAGCTAAGAAATAAAAAATAAAAGATTTTCATATAATAAAGAGTTAAAAAAGAATTTCATAGAATAAAAATTTAAAAAATCAATTGTGTGCTTTAGTTTTAAATAAAATTTTAAGAAAACACATAATAAATGTCAAATTGTAAGGAAAACCAACATAATTATAAAAAAAATTCAAAAATATAGTATTTAAATAAATTTACATTGTAACGAAAACAAACTCAGTTATAAAACTAATAATCAAAAGTATGTAAACTTGTTTAATGAAATTTCAAAAAACTAACTTGAACCAACTAAAAAAACCAACTTATTTTTAAAGAAAAATAAACAATTTTAAAAAATATATCAAAATGTACCAAAAGACACGATTTTGAACTGCAAAATGTGTATATATTTTTACTATACTTAAAAATTATAATCTAAAGATTTTTATTTATCAAGTTACTTTATTACTTTATGGCACAAAAATTAACTTATCCAGCTCCATGGTAAGCTCACACAGATACAACACATGCATACACATGCGTATATGAAAGCCCCAGTTAAGACATAGCATACTTTTGGGATTTCAGTGTTACCATTCACTTAGTTCTCAGCAAATGCCACAGTAACTAGTCAATTATCGATAACAAGTAAATGGAGTAAAAGATATGCGACAAATTTGTTGTTAATTCACAAAATGTTTAACCAAAGGAGAAGTGTAAAACTTACTTCTTTCCCACAGTAAATGTTACTTTTTTCGATAATGCAAATTATGTTTGGGGTTCTCACTGACAAAAGCTAAAGGCTTCAAGCTTTTGGCTGAGCAGCAAGCTTTTGCCAAAACAAGGTCAATATTTGACACATATTCATGGCAGTAACCAATTTGAATTTGAAATTAAAGTTAATTTACTTGGGAATATTAATTTTTAACGTTTTGATTTAAAATGTTGGTAATTTTCTTTGAGAAAGTCATAAAAAGAGAGCTAGTAATTTATAGAATTTTAAATGATTTTAATTTAAATTTAAACTTAGTTTAAGGCAATTTTTGTCCTGATAAATGACCTCTTTTAAAAAACCCTTTGAAGTAAAACCTTTAGGGGTAACAATTTTAACTGTTTGGCTGTAAGAATAAGCTAAATTCTTACTCCTCCCGGTTCCATTTTCAACATTTTATAAACCTATGTTTGTTGTTTTTTCGAAAAGTTACAATTTCAATTAATATTTGAATATTGGAATCTTCTCTGCAACTTCTTAGCTTTAAAAATGCATTATAAATTTATTTATACTCTGCAGAAGACATTCCTGACTCCTTTCTAAACTTTTCTGCCTGACCAAAATGTTGGCTCTAGACATAAAAAACAATTCATTCACATTTGGCTTGAGTCTTCTCAATTACCATTAAATGATGACAATATTGAAAGTTGGTATGCAACTATCAGAACTAACATTTTATTTATTTTTTTTTTTTTTTTCGTTGATGACTGGTTACCTCATCTCTTGTCGTTTCTTCAATTTAATATCTAAATTTAAACACGCGAAAAACTCTTTGGACAAGTCGCCAAGAAACGACTTAATGAAAATGCATAAATCATCAATAAAATCCGAAAAAAAAAGACTACATTACCTCCGCATTCAGCATTCACCTGCGGCCATAATAAATATATGTATAACTATCCAAAAGGCAAACAAATTTATTTTGTCATGATATCAGCAACAACAAAATTCAACTTTGGGAGATATTAGATTGTTGGCTTTTGTTGTTGCTCCGCCAACTCCGACGACTTCAGGCGACTTCCAACTCCTCCAATTTGAGCACCAGCTGCAGTTGGTCACCAAATACAAAAAACAAAACAAAAAACAAAATTATACAATTTACTGGCCAAGGCGAATTAAATTTTACGAAAAAGTGAAAAGCCAAAAACGTAGAGCGAAAGCCAGACACACACAGAGAGAGAAAGAGAAAGAGAGAGAGAGAAGGAGAAGCAGAGATGAAGCTGCAACTGAAGATGCAGTTGGTCTCTGTCTCTATCTGAATCTCTATATATGTATGTGGCTGCCCCATGTCCCCATCATAATCAGAAGATGTTTGCCTACAAAAATAACAACAACGCAAAAATTGGAAAGGAGGAAACCGAAATGAAACAAAACCAACTGGAAAATCTAGTAGACTGAAGATGAAACTTAATAAACAGAAAAAACACTAAAACCAAAAAACAAAAATTACTCCCCGAGGGCCGGGTTAACTATGTATTTAGCCAATGGAGGAGGAGAGGAGAGGAGCCTCTTGCTGTCACTTATTTTCTTTGGCTATAGACGCATGTATACTTATTCGTAATGGTTTAATTAGCCGTTAATTAAAGCTAACTAAGATCTGCAGTCGAATATGTAAAGCTAAATTTCGAGACATATCGCTTAAGATAGCTTCAAACCTAGAACTAGTTGAGAATTGCAACTAATTGAGGTAAAAATAAGCAAGCAAAGTCTTATGTCTTGATCCCTAAACTGAGTCGAAAAATAATTAATCAACAATTGTATCAAATTCTTATTACAGTAGAATTGCTTATCAAGAATTAGGCATAAATGGCAGAAAACTTCTGCAAATGATCAAATTTCTTCAATTAAAACAAACTTTTTTTTTGAAAAATGATTTAGAATGAAATCTTTGGTACACTTAAACTAGAAAAATCTTTGATTTAATGATTGGTTTTGGAGTTTGGTTTTTAGGACAACAAAGTGGCTCTAATTCTCTTTTCTCATTAAGAAGCAACAACAAATTAATCTAAATAAAAGTCTCTTCCCAAAAAAAAGTAAACATTCTTTTGAAAATAAATGATTTCCAATTGTTTTCGAATCCTGAAGCGGTTTCTAATTTATATAGTCAAATCTCCAGAGAGAGGGTTCTTTTTGTATTTATATCCTTTCAACAAAATGAGAACACATTTAAAAATTATTTTTTTTTGTTTTTTTGTATATATTTTTTTTTTGTATTTTTCGTGGGTTTTATACTTTTTAGGTATTTTTTTGTTTGTTTTTATTGAAATTCCTTAGATCGCAAGAAGCGCACAGAAGTAATATGTATATGGTAGGTAATATATATGTATATATAGATACAGATACATTACAATTTATTATTATTATTTATTATTATTAAATTATAATTATATTTCTCTCATATAATGTAAATATATGTGTAAGTAAGTTATATATATATATATATAGATATATGTATATTGGGGTGTGTGTGGTAGTTGTAGGAGTGGTGTGTATTGGTGTCGGTGTGTCTGTATGTGTGTGTGTGTGTGTAGTGGGGGGGTCGTATAATAATTAGATATACATTATTAAGTATATATTATATACAAATCTCAATGCAGGTTTGATTGATTTGCCTTTCATCTTCCATCTATATATATATATATATATATATAATCATGATTATTTGCTGTAAGGGGGGCACATAGAGGAGGGAGGGGGGTAGTATTATATATATATAAATTTAAAATTACTTGCTAAATGTATTTCCATTGTTTTTGTTTTTATCATCATCATCGACTTCTTTTCTTCTTTTCTTTTGTCGGTTTTTGTTTTCTCTATCCAAACACAGGCTTAAAATTCTAAAAATACAGCTAAAATATATATATATATATATATATGTATATAGGTATATATATGCGTATGTATAAAAAAAATCGTTTCTTTTTTGCAAACCAAATTTCTTGCTCTCTTTCATCATGCGCTTCCTTTCTTTTTTTTTTGTCGTTTTTGGTTTTTTTTTTTGCACTAAGTAAAAATGTTGCAATTGGAATACATTAGATATATCGATATACATATATCTCGTTCATATCATATAATTTTTCATATCATATATATATACATATACATACACATACACAAAAATCATGTCACACTAAAAGTTAATACATAAATTCAAAAATTGTAAAATTATTTTTTTATTTTATTAGAGAAACAAAAACTTAGTTTGGGGTCAAGAGGGTGAGCGGGAAAGGGTGTTAACACACACGCACAGGATAAGCTTCTTTATCCTGTTTTCTCTTTTGTCATCTTTTATTAAAATTTTTTTTTGTTGGTGAGGGAAAATTGATTTATTTAATTTTTTTTTGTTTTTCCCCCGAATGCAAACTGAAATAACTTGAAATTTGTTTTTTTTCTGTCTTTCTTAGTTTTAAGTTTCCACAAAACGGTAAACACAATATTTCGTTTCCGATTCTCTTTCTCTCTATTTATATATAATATGCATATTTTATATATCAGTTTTTTTGTTGTTTGTTTTTGTTTTTGTTTAACAATCCATAAATAATTATCACCCAGCAGAGTTTTTTTTTCAACTAGAAATTGGTTTTTCTTTTTGTGAGCTGAGATTTTAAACCTTAAATTTGATTATACAAAAAAAATCCTTTTGTTTATTTACATATATAAAACGGTTAACCAGCTTTTTTTTTTGTTTTTGGAATTTATTTCAGTTAAAATTAAAAATTGATAAATTTTGATTTCCAACACGCCAACTTTTTTTTTTGCCACATATAAAAAAAAGGAATTCTTTTTTTGTTTCTTTTGTTTTGTTTTGTTTTGGGGTTTCTCTCTTTTTGTTTTCCTGTTTATTTGTATCTTTCTCTTCTTTGTTGTTTCGTTTCTTTTATTTTATTTTTTTTTTTTGTATATATATAATTATTATAATGGTTATTTAGTTTTTATTATTTAGGTTTTACACAAAAAAAAAGGAAAGAAGAAAAGGCAAAGAAAAGAAGAGAAGAAAAGACGAGAAAAAGGTGAAGAGCAGTGTGAGGGAAAATTAAATGAAAATTGAATTCGGTAAAAGCAGAGCATACAATTTACAATTAATTCCTGTTTCCTTTTTTGTTTTTTACATTGGAAGTGGGTGGGGGGTGTGGTTTGGTATGGTGTGAAGGGGCGGGCGGGGCTTGACATATTTCTTACAAATTAAATTAATTTTCCTTTCTTGTCGTTGCAATCTCCGAGGAGTTGGGCGTGGGTGAGGAGTGTGAGGGTGGGTGGTGAGTGATTGAAATGAATATAATAATAATTAAATGGTATTACAATTATTATAGTTTTTGTTTAAAATAAAAAGAGAGCCAAAAAAAAAATTAATTATAGCCAAATTTTTCACATTTTTTTTTTTTGCCTAGGATTTTTAGGTGTTATTGTTGTTTTGGTTTGTGTAGTGCAGCAGGCTTTTGCTTCTTCTTCCTTTTTTTCCGTTGTGGACTCTTTTTACCAAAAATTTTTCCTTCTTTCTCTCATGAAAAACGCAAAAAAAAAAAAACTAATAAACTAAACAGCGGCTTCTTCAGTCTGTGGAAATTGAAACTTTTTAAATAAATTGTTTTCTGTTCTCTCTCTTTGTTGGAATTCTTCTAAATTGCGAAAATTTGCGAAATCAATCAAAAACAGGTGAAAAGTGAGAGTGGGAGTAAGAGTGAGTGAGGTGAGTCGGTGTTGAGCGGTAAGGGGGGGGGGGGGGGGGGGAATTAAAGGGGATAGTTAAAAGCCGCTGTTTAGAGCCTTTGCTGTTGCTGTTCGGTCACATTCACATATGAGTCCTTGCCCAAGAGCAACAATTGCGGCTCACTACCATTCTGGGGATAGAAATAGGCATATTGTCCTTTATATAGACTCCAGGACCAACTATTTTTACTATTATAGACAGGCACAGGCACATTGACGGGCATCTGTTGGGGCATTAAAACCAAATGGCCCTCCTCTTTGTTGTTTCCTTCTCTCTTGGTGTTGTTGTTGTTGTTGTTGTTGTTGTTGTAGTTGCTCTCAATTGTTGTTGCTTGAATTTTTAGTTGATGATTGCTGCTGGGGAGTGTTGATTGTTGTTGTTGCTGCTGTTGATGTTGTTGTTGTTGTTGTGGATTGTGTTGTTGTTGGTGTTCCTCATTTAATCACGTGCTCAACCAGGTAGAATTGCAGGTGCAAATGGTGCTGGGAATCACAGGTGCATAGTAAACGCCATTAGCATATATTAGACCAGGCGGACCCGCTTGTATTTGTATGGTCTGCGGTGGCGGCTGTTGTCCTGGCTGTCCTTGCTGCGTGGATGTTGCTGCTGTTGCTCCACCATTTGGTTCAACACCATTTTGTGTTGCTGTTGTTGGGCAACAGGTTGCTTGTTGCACATAAATTGTTTGTGTTGCTGCCGCCTGTTGAGATTGTTGCTGCTGCTGTTGCTGTTGTTGTTGTTGCTGCTGAGACTGCGCAGAATCCAGGAACTGTTGTTGACGTTGCTGTTGCTGTTGATGCTGTTGTTGCTGCTGTTTCTCTTGCTTTTGATACAAGACCTGAGCTGCCAGCGATTGAATGAGATGCAATGTCTGGCGTCGCTCATGTCCCATCAAACAGACGGTGGACATTTCAACAACTTCCCGTAAATGCATCAAATATTGATACTGTAGCGGCTCCTCATCCACACCCCAGAAATGATTACGCAAATAGGCTTCCAATTTTGTGGTCTGGGTATTTATGTCGGGGAAATCAATGAAGAAACGCGAACACATATAACGTTCCAGGGTCTTGATCAATTGCGAATCGACAGCTTTATAATTGCGCACTAAAAGATTACAATACTTGAGCAGGCCACCGCCTCGTATCTCTTCGGGCTGGCGTGTTGAGATCAATTTCTTTTGCAAATGATAGAGAGCCTCCTGAAAGTCACCGTAGACCGACTCACCGACCACTGTGGGATAGAAATTCTCCGATATGGGCAAGGCGGCACAATCATAGAATAGCAACAACGAATCGAGTACAATTTGGAATGAATCGACAGAGAATTCAAATTGTCGACGCATCGTATCGACAAATTTTAATTCGACATTCTTGTGACCCGGTGAATTGCCCAAAGAGATCAGGGACCAACGATCACCATCATTATTGTTATTCACTTTAACCATTTTGCCCACATAGGCTTCCTTAATAGAGCACGTGTAGATGCGGCGCTTGCAGACGCCCTCGGGCATTAGATCGAGCAATGTGTTGAGCACGGCGGTCTTGACACGATCGAATATGCGCGGTGAACTCAATTCGATGGCAAATATCAAATCCAAATCATTATATGGCTGATCCTCGCTGGCTAAAACATGACTAGCTGCTCCACCATTCAAGCGTATGTCCTTGACTAAGACACCAGCGCCGCCGGCATTAACCTCCGCTTCCAATTTGCGACGCACCAAATTCACCAGATCCTTCAGTGTCACCTCGAGGGTGGGGAAATTGCCACGGCCATGTATGGCCACCTTCTCGTCCATCACATTGTGCAGTTTGCGCACCTGCTCGAACGATAAGACGGCCAAACGTTGTGTTCCCCCCGTATCGACACTCTCCAGTGAGCCATGATCCGATGTCGAGGCAATCGATGATCCCGAACTTGGCGATGGTGGCGGCGTCTCAGTGCCGCCATCTGAATGGAAACCATCGTCGATCTGATACACGTCCATTCTGTTACTGCGTTGCTGATGATATAACGGTTCGGCTCCGTCTAGTGTCCCGCACTGCAAACGAGAAAGAGAATAAATCACAAATTAATATATTTGCATTAAGAATTTTCATTGATGACTTTACCAACTATGGCTATTATGATTGATTTCTATTTCTCAACATAACTTGTGAGTAAAATTTTATTTAATTTTATTTATTTTGAAATATTATTTTTTTGTTTTATTTTTTGTGTTTGTGTGGTGTGGAAAAACGAAATGGAATTTTGATTAAAATTTATATGGGATATACATATGTATGTATGTAAATAAAATGAACAAGAGAAGCAAACTTTAAAAAAGAACTAGTTCCACTTGACTGCTCGATAGTCATCTGTAACACTTGCGACTTATCATCTCTAGCATATTTGGAGAGTTATCGATAGATTTGGATCTGCTAAGATTGTGGTAGGATAACTTTTGGAATGGCTAATGAAAAGAGTTATCAATCAAACTAGAAACTTTCAGAGAGAGATGTGGGAGAATTAAAAGAGTTTTGAAGTTCTAAAAGTAGGTGATAGAGAGAGAAAGATAACTCCTAGCAAGTTTTGAATGAGTTTCAAGTCTAAAATTTAAAATCTTTAAAGGCCAAAGTACCGAATCAAAACGATTATCACTTTATTAATCCATTTTAGAAGTAAATCCGACGTCATACACAGAGCACGTGTCGTTCCATATGCCCAAACTAAATGAATGGAGGAACAACTACGCTGAAAAACCTCCAAAAATCCAAACCCGATTAACCGTTAAAGGTTACCGCTAAGGTGGTTCGTGTGCTTGTCTCTTTCAATAAATCGATTCATTCTTTTTCAGTGATCTATGATTTAAGAAACTGTTTTAGAATGGCTCGAGAGATTAGCATATGTGCTCATCCCATCTCTTCTCATCTCCCCTTCTCCTTCTCTTCTCTCTTGGTGATTTAACACTATTTTGCTGTGTGTTTAATTTTATGCACTATGTTTTTGTCTTTTTGGTGTTGTTGTTGCCCATCAGCGATTGTCATTGCTTTTATTTATTTCGCTGTTTTGCCATTTTTATTGAGCCAATGCCAAATAATGCGCTGCTGCCCCGGGGCTTCTTTTAATTAATTAATTTGCTTTAAATTTGCTAAAAAAAATTGTTGTTGCTGTTGTTGTCGATCGGTCGATCGGATGGCGGTCCCCGATCGGCCTACGCATTTAACCATATCATTCTGGGTCTATTTTTCAAATGTGTTTTTTTTTTTTTGTGTATTATTGGCACAGCTAATTTTCATTCTCTTCTCAATGTGTGATGTGCCTCCCAACAACAAGCAAAAATAAGCCCGCAAAGCGAGCCACGACCAACCGACCAAACGACTGACTGACTATATAATATATAGGAATCTTTTTTTTTTGGCTCTGCATTCGGGTGATATGTTTTTGGTTGTTTCTGTGTGTGTGTGTGTGTGTGTATCGGTTGGTTGTTTTTTTTTTGTTTCTTGTAGGGGAATGTAGAAATTTCCGCGTTGTTATCGTAAAAATTTGTCGCCGGCGTGGGTTATCCACTCTCCCCCGCCTGCCTGCTCGCGCCACCATCCATTACCTACAATACACTGAATAGTCCCTCCTCTTCTGGTCTCTCTGTTTTCCATTCTTTCTGTTTAACCGTGGGTGCCTCTTTCTCCGCTTACTCTTTATCTCTTTGTCTCTCTCTTAATGTACATATCTACCCGCTATTATATCGCTTTAGGTTCTATACACTTTGTCGTATCTCACACATGAATTTTTATTGTATTTTATATTTTCAATACCCTGTGTAAGTTAGAAAATTTGGGTATATTGAGATCGTGAACTAGTACTACTAGGTGAAGGCAGCTCTAGAAATGTAAGATTTAGACCTTCTAGATACATACAACATAAACGATAAGAACTAAGAGAGAACAATCGATTAATCTGTTATCGATCTTATAAATCTTATGGTAAGTTGTGTTGTGCTTTAAATTCCCAGGCATACCTTATCTAGGGTATCCCAAGGTCGATTCTCTTTTCTGACCTAATGTACGAAATTAGTTTGTTTGTTTGCCGTTTTTCTTTTTATCTTTTTTATTTAAGCGAGTTTACCAAAAATTAAATTTTGTATTCTCTTTCTCTGTCTATCTCTCTCTCTCTCTCTTTCTGTCTCTATCTGCTGTTTCTGTCGAATTTTCTTCATTCTCCATCAAAAAAAAAAGGGAAATGGTTTTTCTGACAATGACGAGAGATGATGAGCTGAGAGATGATGGCGTTGGCGATGGTTGTTGATTATTTTGTTGTTGTTGATGATTCACACTAGTTTAAACAAAACTTAGTTAATCCCAACGAGATTTACTTAAGTCAGTAGTCACACAAGTCGCATGCAAATATTTCGTTGTTGTTTTTTTTTTTAATATGAAACTTAAGACTTGAATGACTTAATTTACGCTTGAGCAATATAAAAGTACACACACACACAAGAGTAATTCTTTGTTGTTGGTTTGTTAATGGGCTCGGGAGGGGGCAGGGCTGTAACTGTGAACTGCCGCGTGGCTTAGTTCACAGGGTGGCTTGGCTCTGCCTCTGTCGACTTGGCTGCTGCCTCTGCTGCTGCAGTTGCAGTTAAAGTTACTGTTTTTTGCGTTTGTGTGTGTTTGTGTAGTTTTTTTTTTGCCAGACAATTATTTATTTATTAATTGCTATTGACGTACACTCACACACACACACACACAGACAATAACGGGGCGCACATACTCGTTGAGAGTAATTTTTTTGTTGCTTTTTATATATTATAATTGTTATTGCATTGGCAATTCACAGTTGCCCTTGAATTATGCCACACACACACACAAAACAAAACAAAACAAATTCCGAATTATATACTCTTAAAATATATACAACAAATGAATTGTATTTTCAAATATTGAATAACCAAAGATATGTTTATTTACTTTTTTATCCCTTTTTTTTATGACAAGTCATTGACATACATAAAAAAAACACACAACACAAAAAACCATAACATTCGGTATCTCCCTAAAATTTAACTACCAGAAAAATATTCCATTAATATTTCACTTTCGTTTCAACTCTCGAGAAATATCATAAATTTTGGTCATTAATTATTTTTTTAAGCGAAGTTTTTCAATATTAAAATGATTCACTGAAAATCAATAGATTTATTAGTCCAACGAAAACCCAAATCTTTTGGTTGAATTTACTTCAAAAATTTGGCAATTAATCATTTTATAATGTATTGGAGAAAATAATTCTAGGATATAAAAATCCCCAGTAATGGAAAGAGGTTTAAAAACTTCCCCCAGATTAGATCTAGGAAAAACCACGGATAAATGTGTATATTTTATTTAGCCAGAAGACCCAAAACTTCGACATTTTTAAAATTCATTTTTATGATTTGAAATATTGAAATATCCATCAATCAGTCAAAGTTTTTGAATTTTGTTAAAAAAAGTTTATTTTAATATTCAAATGTTGAAACATTATTTTACTTTCATATATTAAATCAACGCGTGTTCTTGAATTTTAGTTCAAAATAATTGAAACGAATTTTGGCATTGCTCTTGTTACTAGGCAGTTAATACTTCAATCTTCTGAATTTTTGTTTAAAATATTTCTTCTTTTTCGGCGACTTTTTTCAAAGAATTCCCAAGCACTTTTCTAGATTTTTTCTAGAATTTTTAGAAACAGAAAAGACTTTATTAAATGAATTTATTACTTTGACTTCCATTTATCAACAATTTGTTGCAATTTAGAGGGTTGCTTGGGTTTTTTTTTTTATCAGGAATTTTTGCATCTAGTATCTGTTAGATACTACTCTACCCCTAGAGAGAAGTCGAAGTAGGGGCCAATTAGCTAATTTCCAATTTTCAATTGCTATTTAATAATGGTTTTTTTTTGTTTAACACTTTCTCTGTGTGTGCGTGCGTGTGTGTGTGACATGTCATAATACTTATTAACACATTTTATTATAGTATTTAACACTTTTATTTTTCGCCTTGCGACCCAACAACCAAACAAAACTTTCTTATCTTTCTCCAACAACAACAAAGTTGGTAAAAACCACAATTATTTTTTATATAATATTTGTTGAACTTTTGTGCAAAATTTTGCCTGATGTAGTTTTTTCCTTCAAGAATTTCACAATTTTTCGTTATAATTTTTCTATTAGTTTTCTTCTCTATTTAATGCAAGCAATTTTCACCAATCGAAAACAAATTTAATGTAAACTTCATTATAACTGTTTAATTGTGGTTGCACACATACACACACACACACACACTGACAAGCACAGACACGCTGAAATATCGGCAAACAGGTGCAAGTGTTTGTGTCTGTATGTGTGCGTGTGTGTGTGGCCTAGACAGACTGGTCTCAAATAAAAGTGAAAATCGCAGTCACAGCAGCAGCAGCAGCAACAACAGTAACTACAGCAACAACAGTAATTACAACAACAACAATCCATCTTTCAGTTTGGGCAGAAAGTCTTTGGCAAAACTCTGTCTTGAAATGTATGGCATGTATCTACAGTGGTTCCAACGCCAAATCGGACAAGACTTTGTGTTTATTAAAATTAGTTTTTTCTTTATTACTAAGTTACTTATTTTAAGTTTTAGTATTTTTCCTTAAATTTATGAAGGCTTATCTTACTAAAACAAAAAAAAAAATTCCAAATTTGAAACACTAACATTTTTTAAAATTAAAAAACGAATAACAAGTCCGATTTTGAGCTTCAACGCCAAATCGGACAAATGAAAAGAGCAAGAAAAACAACTAAAAAAAAAAGAAAAACTTAATATTTAATATTTGGTTGCAAAACCTTTGTTAGCTATTATAGCCTGCAAGCGATTGGGGACTGATTTGACCAAATTCGAGCAGATCTCTGGCTCTATTGAATTCCAAGCTGCCAGTTACCCCTTTTTCAATTGGTCAACCGTGCTGTACCGGTTTTGGTATACTTTCCTAGCCAAAACTTCCCAAAGATTTTCAATGACGTTAATATCCGGGCTCTGGGCAGGCGTTTGAAGTAGTTTGGGGCAATTATGTATTAGCCAGAGCTTAGCTACCATTGACGTGAAAATTAAGAAATTAAGGAGGATCCCTTTAAAACCGCTAAGGAGCTCAGGTTATCGGTAAAAACCAAATTCGGAAAGGATGTTTGTGAAAACACTGTTCGCAATACTTTGCATCGGTATGATTTTCATGGCCGAGTTGCGCAGAAAAAGCCTTTTATAAGCTCTAAGAACAAGGCATTCAGAGTAAAGTTTGCAAAGGAGTACTTGCTAAAACCGAATGATTTTTGGAATCGTGTATGTTGGTTGTATATCACATTAAAATTATTTTTTTGTTCATGAATTATCTTATTTAAAGGTATTGTTTACTGATGAAAGTAAATTTAATTTACATGGGTCCGATGGTAAGGTGTATGTGTGGCGTAAACCAAACACTAAATTTGAGCCCAAGAACACTATAGGCACTGTAAAGCATGGTGGAGGTTCTGTGATGGTTTGGGGCTGCATGTCGAGTGCGGGAGTTGGCTAATTACACTTCATTGATGGTGTAATGGATAAATTTGGCTATCTTGATATTTTGAAACAAAATGTTAAGCAGAGTGCGGAGGAATTGGGGATCCTTGACGACTTTGCTTTTTATCAAGGCAACGATCCCAAGCACACGTCAATGGTAGCTAAGCTCTGGCTAATACATAATTGCCCCAAACTACTTCAAACGCCTGCCCAGAGCCCGGATATTAACGTCATTGAAAATCTTTGGGAAGTTTTGGCTAGGAAAGTATACCAAAACCGGTACAGCACGGTTGACCAATTGAAAAAGGGGTAACTGGCAGCTTGGAATTCAATAGAGCCAGAGATCTGCTCGAATTTGGTCAAATCAGTCCCCAATCGCTTGCAGGCTATAATAGCTAACAAAGGTTTTGCAACCAAATATTAAATATTAAGTTTTTCTTTTTTTTTTTAGTTGTTTTTCTTGCTCTTTTCATTTGTCCGATTTGGCGTTGAAGCTCAAAATCGGACTTGTTATTCGTTTTTTAATTTTAAAAAATGTTAGTGTTTCAAATTTGGAATTTTTTTTTTTTTTTTAGTAAGATAAGCCTTCATAAATTTAAGGAAAAATACTAAAACTTAAAATAAGTAACTTAGTAATAAAGAAAAAACTAATTTTAATAAACACAAAGTCTTGTCCGATTTGGCGTTGGAACCACTGTATATGTAAGTATCGTTTTTTTTTCGTTTTGGTTTTTTTTTCAACGTACCGAGAGCGAGAAAGAGACACAAAAACACCGAGTGTTGGTTGTTGTTAGTTTAGACCAACTAACTAACTAACTTATACACAAATATGGTAACAGTTAGTAGTTACTTTTAGTTTTGTTTTTTCTTTCGTTTTCTTTCTTTATTTCTTTTTAGCACCGCAGCATTACCATTAAGGCAGCTGGGACTACACTCACTCACACACACACACTCTTCTCTCACGTATTTATTTATATATTTTTTTATTAAATTTATTTATTTTTTTTCCAACTTGTGCGTGTTTGCGTGTTTAGTAATTTTTTTGCGAATGCCGAAATAAATGCACTGCACACTTTTCACTTGATGTGGACTTCTTTGCTTCGCTTTCAATTGGAATATTTGGTATCTTTTTCTTGTTGTATCTCTTTATGATTATATTTTTATTTCTTCTCTTCTTTTTTTGTTGTCCGTTGCGCTGCGCGTTCAAAAACCAAATGAATTGACGTCGTACATAAACAGCGGCGCTTAGAATATTCGCGAGAGACCGAGAAACGGCAACGGCAACAACAAGTAACCGCTGAAAGCTTGCAAAGCAGCAGCAGCAGCCGCGCTGACGTCACAAGGCTGTTGAGTGGAATGCGAGAGGCAGAGAGAGAGAGAGAGACAGAGAGTGAAACAAGTGAATTGAGCGAATTGAGTGAGAGAGCGCGCTGACTGAGTGAGTGAGTGAGTGAGCTTTTTTAGAAGGGCGAACTGCTGCTGCTGATGGTCGTCGGCTTAGGTTAGTCGGTCGAAGTCGTCGTCCCCCCTCCAACCACCTCTAGCCTCACCCCCTCTTACCAAGCAGTTTTACCAGCTGATAAAAGGCGATCAAAATTAAAGGCAAATTTTTGTTTTTATGCATTTTTTTCTCTTAAGAGTAGCCAAATATATATAATTTCTGTTTCACCTAGCAACAATAATCTCTTATTAAGAAAAAAAACATGCCTATATAATTTTTAATACTTGTTTTTTTCTTTTCGTCAGCGCTCATTTAAATAATTATTGATGAATACATTGGCCTTTACATATGTATATATATATATATAAATTTTTGGTATCAATAATTTTTTTTTTTAATTAATGAATTTTTTTTATTTTTCGTTTTCAATATCGTTACCGTTATATTGATTGTTGTTTTTGTTGAGAACGTGATTTTTGATTTTTTAATTTTGTTTTTTCTTCTTTGATTTTCGTTCAATGTTATAATCAAAACGGACAAAAGTAACGCAACAAAGTTTGAAAGGTTGAAAAAGATTAATGTGGTTTTTGCCAAAAAAAAAAACAAAAAAAAAATAAAACACAAAGAAACACGGTTGAGGCAAGCGTTAATGTATCTTGCAGATACAGACAACTACCACAAGAAAACCGAAACGAAAACAAAAACTAAAAAGAAACATTGCACTGCACTCTATAAGCCAGTAAACAAGCGTAAAGAAAAAATGAGAAAAACATAATCAGAAAAACTACGAGGCCAGAACGACACTTAGATACTCTTAAAATAGTTTTTTAGCGCAGTCAAATTCAGTAAAGATCTATTTGATTTTAGATCTGCTGTTTCTGTAAATATTTTTTTTAGTAATTTCTCTAAAAATAGCAAATATTTTGCTCTAGACCTTAGTTTAACTTATTTGCTTTACTATACTTTGCTATAAATCTCAAAACGAAAGGCCTAAACTTACGAGAGGAGCAACCGAAATAGCAAATAGTTAATTTTGGCTTGTTTCTAATGTTTTATTTTTCTCGATTTAACTAATTTTTATATGTCTAATGTATCTCTATTTAAATTGAAGGGTATATTAAAATGAGAAGAAATATATTGTGTTTGTTTGTTGTAATAAGGTAAGAGGGGGTAGATGAAGAAGAAGGAGGAGAAGGGAGTGTTAGAGCTTGTTGCCATTATTATTAATGTCATTGTTGTTGGCTGTTGCTGGTGTTAGATGATGATGATGGCTTGACTTGGCTTTGCCAACACTCAGACAACAGACAACAAGACAACAAGACAGTTAGACAGAGTCAGAACGACCCTGACCCAATTAACAACAGATTGCAAATGCTTAAACGTATCTATAACCATATCACACACAATATATTTATATATGTATATATACAAGTATATCTTATAATGGTAATAGATATTTGTACTCCAAAAATTCCAATGAAAGTCTGGTTTAAAACAAATATTCTATAGCAACACAACAAAATGCAAATGTGGCCGACAACTAATTGTTATGCCAAGCACAGCAAACACAAAAAAAAAAAAAAAAACCGAAATGATAACCAAATATACAATATAAAATAAAACCGGTTCGACCGACATTTCAATTCCAATTCCAATTTAACAATTTGAAAACCCGTCAGCCAGATTCACTTGCGATTTTGGCATAGTTTCACGAAAGAAACAAAAATGAAAGTGACCGAGAGAGACTAAGAATTCCAACTGAAAAAAAAAAGTTAAGGCGGAAATCATTTTACTTTGTCTATTGATTTTTCCACCTACTTTCGTTTTCATTTTCGTGTCTGTCTTTGTTCGATTTGAATAATTAAATTAAATTACTGTTTAGCTTATTTTTTTTGTGTTAGTTATTATATAATCCGGCGGTGCAAATTTCTATATATATCTCTCTTTGTTTGTCTGTCTAACCACCTAAATATAGTTTAGTATATGTATATATTTCAGGTAATTTGCTTAAATTTCAAACACGTGTTTCGCCCTAAGCAATTAGTCATATAAACACAAACGGAGAGCAGCCAGAATTAAATTATTAGCACCGAGCTAAAATTGTTAATCAACAATCTAATTGAATCTCGGTACGGATGGAAGGAAAGGGTGGGGAAGTGGGACTAACCAAAAAATAGAAAGTTTTGCCCTCAATTGATGAAAAATAAAAGTGATTTACTTAATAGACATTAAAGTCATTAAATCTAGCAACAAAATTAACTAAAAATGGAGTCAGACTGTACTTAAAAAAAAACAATCAACTTCTAAATTTAGCTATTGAAATTGAGCAAAAAATTTAACCAAAATTACACAAACATAAAATGAAAAATATATTCATTAAACCTTTAAAATGTACTTTCTATGTGAGCTCCCTTTACGTTTTCAATCCACAGAAAAGTACTAAAATCAAATATAAATAAATGATATCTTTCTTGGAATACTAAATCAAATGAAAACAGAGTTTTCATATCCGTTAACCATTTTGTTGACAGAGATCTTCAGTTCTTTATCCAAAAGATAATACTATATTTTTTTTTTCTTTTTTTTGCTTCTTTTGTTTTAATATTTTCTCATTGTTTTTTTTTTTTTTTTTGTGGTGGGTGCTACTGGGTTCTGGGCGGAAATTTATTATATTTTTTATGGGCAAACATTTTGTGGCATTTGTGCAAATATTATGTAAATTATTATTGTGTATTTATATATTTACCCTAGATATTTAAAAAAAAGGTATATTTATATGGAGATTTGATTTTCTAGCAATATTTTAAAGAAAATAATTCAATAATTTTTCTATTCAAAGATTTAAAAACTGTTTATCCAGTAATCTCTTTCAAGAGTTTCCCCTAAGACCTGAGCTTGAGTTAAGTTCCAATATTTTGAAACTATAAACGATAAAGATTTGTACATAAATGAAAAATGATCTGTAGAAATGATACAAAAAGTATCTATAGAGTGAGTAAATATCTTTTGGCTTATCGAAAGAACGATAAATTTGTATCGATAAGCCATTTTTAGGCAAAAGAAACAACTTTTCTTGATAAATACTTATCAAAGGGTATGCCAAAAGTCGTCTCTCTCTTTAAACTTGGACTATATTTGGTTTTGGGATAAACAAAAGAGTAATCTAAAAACATTAGTTTAAGCGGAAGCGAACTTTAAGTTTGCCACATTTATGTGTCTCTTTTTTATGTTTTACTTCTATTTGCGTATTAACTAAATTCAATTAAGCGATTTAAGTCACTAGATAGACATCTAAAAGCACGGGTACTGTGAGAGAGAAAAGATAGAGGGGGAGCGCAGGGGAACCGAGAGATACTTTCAATTGCAAATTGTTTTGTTTTTTCTGTTTTTTGTGTGATATTGTTTTGAAATTGTTTTCTAGCGTGACTTGTATACAGAATCATGCAACTTATAATTACAGCAATAATCGTAGCAAGCGATGATGAGTATCTCCTTTTTTGTTTGTCTCTCTCAGTTGAATAGTTGTAAAGTTGGTTGGTAGGCTGAAATGGTTAATGGCTAAAAAATTTGCCTTAACAGCAATTAAAACAAATGTCGAGATACAAATACTTGAGACATGCGTTAGAAGAATGCGGCAGCAGCAGACCTTGGGCATGAGTTCTATCTACTAACTCAGTTCGCTTGCCGGCTGCTGTCCCGCCTACCCCGCCTACCCGCCTGGCCCCTAACGCCAGATGACTTCGATTAATTTGAAAGGCAAAAACTCGAAAATTTATTCATTTTTGGTCACATATATTCTCATATATTTTTGCCACTTGAGGAGTTCTCTCTGTCTCTGTCTGTCTCTGTAGTTATTGCTGTTGATTGTCATGAAGTTTGTAATTAAAATTGATAAATGATTTCGTGCCACAAATGTTCTTTTTGGTGCTGCGGCTCTACCTCTGCCTCTCTGACTCCGCCTCAGCCTCTGACTCTGCTCATATCAATTACTTCCTGAGAAACATCTGCCATGAATTAAGCATTCAAACTAATGTATCTAATGAGGAAAACCTACAACTAAAAACAAAGCGAATCAAACACGCAGCAGAGTCACAATTGTCAAGATTATTATTATTGTTATCAGAGTGAGAGAAAAGTGAGACATTAGAATGGATGACAAATGCTACTAACGGGGCTCAAGTCTGAGAATATGTAGAACTGAAAACTTTTTTAAAAAGTTCTCGCAAAAAGGGAAAGATCTTTGGGAATATACCTTAAGAATGTTGTTTGGAAGACACTTCTTGTAAAAATTTCATCTAAAATCTAACAATTTTCTAAAGGAAACTTATAAAACTTTATCGATTGTTATCAAAAAGACTTTAATTCGACAAGAATCAACGATTTTCAATCTAAAGTTTTTACAAAGTT
Organism: Drosophila nebulosa; assembly: GCA_024703675.1. Taxonomy (NCBI): domain Eukaryota; kingdom Metazoa; phylum Arthropoda; class Insecta; order Diptera; family Drosophilidae; genus Drosophila; species Drosophila nebulosa. The sequence goes on along the minus strand of CM045725.1, from coordinate 3,578,618 downwards.
ATCGTAAAAGCCTTAAGTTCGCAAGAATTAACAATTTCTACTTGAAAGTTTGTGAACAATTATCGACGAGCCCTTTAATTAAAAGTTTGTACAAATTTATATCGATTATGTTTTAAAAATATATTCAACTTTTTGAGAGGTGAGAAGAATTTCTTGTTCAAAGTTTATGCAATCCATAACGATAAACATTTACCACGTTTTCGAAAATGGGAATTGAAAAATGGTTTGTTGAAATGATCTTCAAAAGGCATTTTAGAGACTAAAACTTGATTTTCTGTCTAAATTCGAATCATTTTAAGCATTTAAAAATTGTTTGAAAATTTAATAGTTTTGAAACTTCTTCTGTTGTCTTTAATTTAGGCGCTACCATGCTCGAATTTAAGTTTGACATTTTTGTAGCCCCAGCCTAAAAAAAAAACGTTTACTTTAAATTTCATGATCTTAACCCAAATTATGACTACTTTTTTTATGTTTGTATTAAATTATTAAATTAAGATCAATATGCGGCATATGTAGTGTTTCATCTAATGAACTTCAAATTAAAAATTTCTTTCAAAAAACATGTTGATCACGTTGTCAAAAAACAAATTTTTTAAGTAAACATTTTGAGAAGTCTCTTTCAATAACAAAATAAAATGCCATCTTACAGGTGTTGATATTTAGAACAAGCTCAATAACAACAACAACAAAAAACAAACACAAAGAAATAAAGAAAAGAAAGAGAATTTCCCAAATAGCCATTTAGAACGCAAAACACAGTTGAATCAACAGACCAAAAAAAAAAAAGAGAAAAAAAATTATTAAGCGCAATTGTGTCAGATTCGAATGAGGATTATACAAGTGATAGCCAGTTTATGTTTATATAAATTAAAATTAAGGTCATCGAGAGAAAGAGAAAGATATAGAAAATTTTGAGTGCAAAATGCATCCGCATAGATTTCATTATTTTTGGCAGAGACAATTCAACGCCATTTTTTTATTTTTTCACTTGGGTAGGTAAAAATATTTGAAATATTTATGTCTATGATATGTAGGTTGGCCGCCCATGAGAGGTGGGGTAGGTTGGTTGGTTAAAAGATGATTCAGCAGCAGCAGCAGCAAAGCGTCTAATGGGAATTGCCATACCCAGTTGCAATAATAATACGAATACGAGAGAATAAAACGAATAATAATTATAATGAGAAAAACAACAGATGATGGAAAATCATGGCGAATGTGTCATCATATCGAGAGAGGGGGAGGGGGCGGTGTGTGTGTGTGTGTGTGTGTGTATAACCACTTTAGCATCTCCTTAAAGCGAGAGAGATACCATTACTGATTTATCATTTAAATAATTGCTTTATAAGTGTGCCAGCAGCAGCTTGAAAGTCATTTGATTGAAACGAGCAAAAGTCACCGAAAAGTTTATTGCCCTCCGCTCTAAAGAAGATGCAGACTCGGCAACAGCTTTCAAAAATAAAAATTGTGCTTACATTTACAGAGATTTGTGAAATATGTAGGTAAGTACTTATATATTGCTTATTACATTGTACAAATTCATCAACTGCCATGCACTTTTAGCAGCAGACGACAATGACGACAACGACAACTTATCAGCCATCAATCAATCAGTCAGTCAGCTCCACGCTAATGTCCAGCGATAAGTGGAGAGAAAGAGAGAGAGAGAGAGAGAGTGGTAGAAAAGGGTAGAAAAAGATTAGTCGTCTCTTCTAATCTGGCTTAGAGAGCAAGCACGTGCTAAATATAACACTTTCAAGACATCTGCCTTTGAGTTATAGGGTTAATAAACTCATTCTGACCCTTGGGCAAGTCGCAGAATCCGAAAGTGTGCAGCATATAATGAAAGGAGAGTATGCATTTAAAGGGTGTTTTTTTTTGGAGGTTCCAATCGAGAGCAGAAATCGAGTAAAGACTTTATAAATTTACCTTATACTTTTGACAGAGAGAAGTAGCTAAAGGAACTTGGTTAACTAGAGATGGAAAACTATTTTGAGAACTTGAGATACAATCGATAATATCCTCACACTAGTTATCGGTAGTGGACAGCCCTTACCATCGCGCTAATGCCCAACGACAAGTGGGGAGAGAGAGAAGAGAGAGTGTGTTAGGAAAGAGAAAAACTGATTGTAACTAGAGATGGAAAAAAACGGGAGATGAGAACTAACGGGAGCCACAATCGATATTGATAGTGAGCGATAATGGGCAATAGTGCCATCAGTAGAATCCCCTGACTACCGAAAGTGCGAAAAGGCTTCTAAAAACCCTCAAAATTCTTTTGCAGTTTCTTTCGACACACAAATTCTTGTCAATAACTCTAATCGTAAATCGATTGTTTGGTAAAACAAATATTGTCGGCTGAAGAGAGCTTGAATAGCTTGACCAGTTGACAGCAGTTTCTTTGAATTATTTGACACTTCTTATACCCTGTAATCACAAGGTAAATGGGGCAAAAGACAAAGCCCTTATGAACTGATATTGACAGTGTTAGCTTGGAAAGCTTCGAAGATGGGAAGTTAATGACTAATGTCTAATGACTAAGCTAGGCGACTAATTGTTCTCCATTTCTAATTTTAACTAAAGTTATTAGAAAGTTTATAGTTTGATGAGGCCTGAATTCTTGATTCTTAACCATTCCCGGATTTACGTTTTCGAAAGGGCGGAAGCCAGATCCGGCATCAGCAATCAACTCACTCAACACAAGTCCAAGAGTCTATGTACATACATATATCTCTGTTACTAGCTCTTGCTGAATCTATAAAAAAAATTTGTCTAGTCAACAAAAAAAAAAAAAAATTCATTCATATAATTTGAAATTGATTTGAATTTTATAATTTTTTTTTTTTTTGTTTTTTGCTGATCACACAAAATTTCATTTCATTTCGTTTTTTTCCTTTACACTTTATTTTTTTTATTTTGTAATTTCCCTTTTTTTGGCCAGCTGCAGCAACGTGACCAAATTTCAACTACGTGGACATTAAAAAAAAACGAAAAAAAAACAGAAAATCAAAATTGTTAAACCAAAATTATGCAATGGCAAAGGTTGTGTGTTTTTTTTCACCGACTACAATTGCATCTAATTAAAAAAAAAGAAAGAAAATATAACGAAATATAAAAAAAATTACGTAATCTTTATTTTTTGTTTGACTTGAAAAAGTATATCAAAGTAAATCTCAACCCACAACAAAACTAAACACACGATTTGTAGCCCACTTCGGATGTGAGGATTTGTTGGATTTTATTTTTGGCTTAACACTTGAAATTTTTTTTTAATTGAGGATGCGAATTTATTAAGAGCGCTGCTCGATAAATCTTGCTCTTCTGCGCTTCAGTCGAGTGGCCACCAATAACCGCAATTAAAAATAGAAATTCAATTTCAATTATAGTTCTCCGCCTCCTCGAACTTCTCTCGATCCCCCTACCTCTGCTGCTAAATCATGGCTTGTTGGTTGTATGTATCTTTTGGCTCTTGGTTACGATTGTTCCGGTTGGTTAAGCATCATTTGAGTAAGTATACCATATTTGGTTGGCTTTGTTTCAAATATTTTATGTGCCTCAAAGTTTTCCAATTCTATTTGAGAACCAAAATTTATAAAATTGAAATTTGGCTTTGCAAAAATCGCAAGTCTAGCTTAAATTTTGCTTTCTTCTTTTAGTACTTAATTGAAATAATTGCCTAATAAAACTTCACTTTAACTGATTCTACCTGTACCAAAGTGCACTGATCACTCCTAAAAACCGTTAAAAAGAAAAAGTACTAAAGGGGAATTACTCAATTAAGTTTAAATGAACTTCAGTAAGTATTTATTTGATAATTAAATCATTTTTATTGGTTATGTGGGAGTTACACAATGAAGCTTAAGTACTCTTTGCCAAAAATAATACCTTTTTATTGGTTGTAAGCCAATTCGATGTAATGTGACTAAAGTTTTATTAGTTATTAGAGTTAAGTACTAAAATTTTCAGTGACTAACTGACATTCAAGAACGCTTACTTAATTTTGATATTAAGTACTCATTTTCCTCCAATTTTACTTAGTACTTAAACTAAAGTTTCTTTGAAAAGTAAGTACTTACAACTGTGGCATTACTCAACATTGGTATTTGTTATAAGTTACTACTAAGAGCTTTCAGTTTTTGACTGCTACCAAAAAACAATTACATAGGCAATAAAATAACTTTTTTTTCAAAAGAACAAGTACTTAATTACTTATTTTTCTTCAGTCAATTGATTACTTTAAGACTATTTAAGTACCTACTTAAGCAATCAAAATATTCTGGCTTCGCGTATTAAACTGCAAATAGAGGTAAACGACCTTTGCGTCATACACTTTTTCTTTCCTAATTGTTAAATTTAATTACTAAAAATTTTTGAACTTTTAATGTACTGCTGGCTATATAAAGGAATTACAGTTGAATTAACATTCGAAATATCAATGAAATGAACAAAGACGACAATAAGTTGGCAGTTCTGATTTGCCAGCTGCTGCTGGTAGTTGTTGTTGCTGCTGGTCTCAGACTAATCTGCCTCTTGAGTGCCCTCCAAGAGTTGTCCCCTCTCTTAGCCACTTCTCCAACAACTCTTAAAACAAAAGCCAAGAGGCACTCAATAACGAACAAAACAACTGAAAGTTCGTTCAACGTAGAGTTTTTCTTTTTTTTTTCTCATTGCGGATCTTCGGGTTGGCTGTTGCCTGCTTCAATTGTAGTTGCAGTTGCAGTTACCAACGGCAGCAACACAAAACGGCAGCAATATGTGGTCGGTTTGGGGCCAGTTTCGGACGGTTTCGGTTCGGAGATGGAGATGGAGGTTGTTGGCTTACTGCTGCTTGCTCGTTGCGCTTTAGTTGGTCTGTGTCTGTGTGTCAGTGGAACTTTAAAATGCCACCTTGCCGACGATGCCAACAGCAACAACAACAACAACAACTACAACAGCATTCACCCGTATGTATCTGTGGCAATGTGGCAAACATTCTGGTGCTTCGCGTTGCACGACGACGACGACGACAACAACGAAAAAAAAAAAAACAAAACATAAAAAGTGAAAGGAGTTTTTTTTTTTTGTATTTTTACCAAGTTTTTTTTCTGCACACACAAGTAAATAAATATATCTGCTATTTATTACTTTTATCACAATTTTATTTATGTATATATATATATTTCTGATTATTATGAAAATTAGGCAATTGGGTGGCGTTTGAGTGAAAGGAAAATCGTATTCAATTGATGAACTAGTAAAGATATTTTGTTGGTTTATTTGGTATTGCATGTCATTTTGCTGGTATTGGCCATTAACACTGAAAAGTTGTTGTTGTTTTATTTAGTTTTTTTTTCTTTTTTGTTTTAGTTGCTTTCTTTGCACACACATGCAAAAAGCTTGTTGAACCCTAACAAAAGCAAATGCAAGTGAAAATTACTGTCCACCGCAAAGATGAAACAACGCTTTTCACTTAGCAAACAAACAAAATAATAAAACACACACTCACACTCACACACACACCACACACTCAAACGAAAGCCCAACCCAAAAGTAAACAACAACAACAACAAGACACACTAAATTGTTGTACAATGCACTCGAGTCATGCACATAAACAACATGCACATCCATCCACATCCACACATCGAAATGCACATGCCAAACCATTGCGCCACCTCAAAAATAGGCAAAGACACAATCAACCAACCACCAACTAACCAGCCAACCACCAAGCCAAGCCAAGCCAAGACAAGACAAGGCAAGCCGAACTAACCAACCAACCAACTGCTAGACAAAGAAAAATAGCTAAGGGAGGGGGCTGAGGGTGACCAAATCTAAGCCACCAAATTGTCAGCAGATCGATTTCGAGAGGTAACATTAGCATCAAAATGCAATAACAATCAATGACAATAACATTTTAAATTCCAACACTTTTGGTAGAATAGTTATCGATAAATGGGTATAATCGTTACTTTAGGTAAGATTTTTATAGAAATTACATATCGATAAATGGGTATAATCGTTACTTTAGGTAACACATTTGTTTTAGAGTTGGCGCAGTGTGCAAAGGTGGAAGTTTAAATATGCTCATAACCAATGTACGCATACAAAGATCCGTTATAATTTCTCACTCTGTGATTTTAATAATATCATCTCACTCTGTCTCTCAGGCGTAGATGAAAAGATGCGGCGCTCTCTCGAGCTGTGAGGAGAGAAAAGTCAGTTCTAGAATCTAAATCAACCCTTAAAATAAGCAGCGATGAAGACTTGGAACAGGGTCAGGCTGAGACAAGGGCAGGAGGGGCGGCGAGTTACTACTGCAATACCAATTACTTCTCTTCCAATAAAATTTAAAATCCTGTATCTACCACTTTGATGTTTATCTCATTAAAGATCTTTGATTTAAGCGGAGCCTTTAGAATGACATCTTTCTAAATCTCTTCCCGTTGAAATTTCCAACTCTCAATCTCTTTGAAAAACCCACAAAATAAGCATATACATAGGTTCCTTTCACAATCTTCCTCAATTTCCCTTTTTTGTGTTGAAAAAAGCGTAACCTTTAAATAAGTCTCTTAAGAAACCCCATTTTTATTATTAATACTTTTGAAAACATCAGACAGCCTTAGATTAGAATGTTGAAGGGAATATTATCAAGCTATGAGTAGCTTTTGGGAAATTTCATATGACGCTGCTTTATATGATTATTATGAATGACCGATCGATCAATGTCTCTAATAATAAAGTTCTGAATAGTCTTGTAAAACGGAAATAGATGTCATAAATTACTTTCATAAATTGACAATCAGACATTGCTTAAAGAAAGTTCTTGAAATGTCAACTAGAGAGAAGAATTTTCCCTATTTTGACCCCCAAATGTATGCAATGATGTTTGAGAAAAAAAGAGATAGGAAAAGTTTCACACTTTTCTTAAGCTAAACTAAGCCAATTTATAAAAAATCAGTCACATATCTCTTAAGTACATCATATACTTGTATATTTAGTAAACTTTTTTTTTTTTTTACTTTAACTTTTGTTTTTGCTGTTTAAATCGTGAAAGTGAAATCTTTTTATTTGACTATTTTCTTTTTCATCTACTTGCTGCGTTTTTCTTTGATTTCATTCATCTTTGTCTGCGCGTCTTGAAGTTATCTCTCTGTCTTTTCGTCTGACTCTCAGTCTGTCTGTCTTTTGGTCTGTCCGTCTGCCTGTCTCTTGTGTGGTCGTTAAAAGTTGTTGATTTTTATGCGGTTACTTACAGAAATTACCAGAGACAAGCAGAGAAGAGCAGATCACCATTACAAAAGAAGTGAATGATGATGATGTGGTTAAAGTGATTGTGATAGGAGGAGGAGGGCTTACCTGCAAGAGAATAGAGAAGAAAAGAAGAGAAAAGACAAATTCATTAAAAATGCCAACAGCAAATTAAAATAAAACGTAAAGAGAGATAAAAGAAGTGGGTGAGGGGAGGCAAAAAATAAAATGTGCTGCGATTCTTATGCAAAAGATAACACAAAATACAATTTCGTATGCACAGACAGAGGAATAGAGCGACGACCACAGACAGAAACAGAAAATGCATTCAGCAGAAAACGGCACACGAGGGTCATTCAATGAGTAATGCAGAAACCAGAAAATCAGTCTTTGTACTTTGTTCGTATACTTAAAAGTTAGTCAGACACATTGTCATTACGATTAGAGTTCTAAAGTCTGTAGAAAATAGCAAAAGAATGCAATAGATAATAGCTTGAAACGATTGAAAGTTTCGTTCTTGGTTTTTCATTTTTACTTAAAAAAAATTCAAGTGAATTGGAAGCTGCTTTTTCAGGTGTTAGACAAATTTCAGAATTGAAATGTTCATGTTCTTCTTGCTTTAAAACAAATTTGAAATACGAATTTAAGTGAAGTGGAAATTTCTTTTTCATTCCTTTCCGGTATTAGCCAAATTTTTAGATTTGAAATTCTCTATAAAAACCTAAATCGGAACACCTCTCCAATAAAATTTATTTACAAATTTTCACTTAGCTAAAAAAGTCTTCTTTGTGTAAATCGGTTGTCGTTTTCTGTTCAGTTTCTCTTACATTTTTGAATAGAAATCTGAAATTTGTTTAAAGGACTAACCCAAAAGTCAGTTAAATTAATTAAAAGTTTCTTTTCCAAAGTCTATCTAATCTCTCTTATTCTTCTTTATTTCGATCGTTAGTTTCTTTCCTTGTTTGGTGGCACCTTTAATTTAGAGGTGGAAAACTATCGATAGTCGAAACAGTAGATTGTTCCAATCAAAACATAAACAATAAGACAATTTTTAAATTTGATTTCCTAATGTTATTCAGAGAGGTATTATTTTTTAATTTTTGCATCGAGCAAACAAATCTTTAAATGTTATTGAGTCTATCGAGAGACCGCTTGGACTATTAAAAGTCTTCTACCTCTACTTTAAATCACTTCCTAGAACATCTTTTCCTCATGAATTAATATCAAATATTTGTCTCGAACTACTTCCCTAAAAACTAAGTCTCCTCCTTTTGTGCTAAACAATTTAAATAATGAACTAAAGAAAACACACATTTTTTTCGTTATTCAAGGTAAACCAGAAAAGAAAATGCGAACCAGATTTTGTTTTATACTATGTATAATTTTGTAATTTCAATGGATTATTTATTATATTTATCACTTAATTTTGTAGGCTGAATGAATTCTCTTTATACAAAAGTAGATCATGAGCTAAATAAAACCAGAAAAGTGAACCCAAATGTATGTTGCCCCTCTCCTATACCCACTACAACTAAGTAGAGTAGAGGAGTAGAGTATATATAGACACAAGTTATGGTTATGTATATTTAGGTTTTATTTAAACAGCTGATCAACGATGTTCTTTTCTCTATATATTCAGTGTGTCTCTGTGTGTTCCATTTTGTGTGGATATAAACTTGTTTTCAAAAATAATAATCATTGTTTTTTTTTAAAACTATGAAGAATGAATGAAAGGCAAGTTGTTCCAAGTTGTCTGGCCCTTTTGTTAATAATAATCAATATGTTATGGTTGTTGTTTTCCAAAAATAGCCAACAGAATAACCCTGGATTTGTTTTTTTTTTTTTTTGTTTTTTTGTTGGTTGCATCTTGGTTGAGTCGCCTTCTGGGTCATTGCTGTGTGTGAGCTTGCCCAGCCTTGGCTAAGAGACGAGAGAATAGAGAGAGAGAGAGAGAGAGACTCGTCTCTGTTGCTTCTTCTTTTTTACTCTGTTGTTGGTATACATTTCAGAGAATCTTTTGGGCCATTTTACAAGTAACTAATTTGTGTGTGTGTGTGTGTGTGAGTGCCTCCTCCTCCTCTAGGCTTGGGTCTTTGCCTTTAATTTAATTAGCTTTGTGTAGGTTCGTATACCCCTCCATTTTGGTTTTGTTGCTATTTAATTAGAACAATGTAAATTTAGTGACGACAAATGCACTAAACATACGCAGCACATAGACACACACACATATATGTATATACATATATATGTATATATATACCATATATATAATCAAAGTCAAATCGGTTTGTCTGTCTCTCTTTACGCGCCTGACAAAATATTTTGCATGTAAATGCCTCAAGACGTAGGCGTAGTCCCATCAATTTCTCATTAAGGGGGGAGGAGAATCTGCCTCATGAGGGGGAGGGATTTCTATTGGTGTGCATAAACCAGAAAAGTCAAGGAACTTAAAAAGTCAATAGTAGGTAATTTGTGAGGTAAATGCATAACGTCAATTAAATTTCATGCAAATTCTATTTTATATCGGAAATTTGGTTAATCTCTGATAAGAAATTGATTATAAATTAAAGAAAAACAACTTTTCACAATCTTTTTTTGGTGATTTATGGTATTTTATAGTTTTCTCAAAAAATTATAATGAGGTATGTCGACTTGTCTATGGAAGAACAACTTTCAACAATCTTCTTTGGTGGTTTTTAGTAATTTATATAGTTTTTAAAAAAAGAACGTCACGTCGAATTGGGCATAGAATTTAAAATTCTTTTCTCGTCTTAAATAGTACACTTAGTCTATCTCCTTTACTTTTACAACCTCACAAATACCTTAATGCGCACCTGGCGGTCAATTCTACCTTTTAAATTTGTATTGAATGCGTATAATTTGGTTCTTTCTAATCCTAATTTTTATAAAATTTGATAGAAATGTGAAGCATATAATCAGTTAACGCTTAAATGAAATATAGTCAATTATGACTCCAGATTACTAGATAGTTAGATAAGGCATACAATAGTTTTGAGACAAATGGCAAATGAAATTGCTCGATGTAAAGAAAATGTATTCGAATTTCAAATGTAATACTCGGCCTTCCCGTCCTTAAAAATAGTTTCTTGCCTTTTTTCAAAATTTGCTACTCTTAGCTCTGATATATTTATGCACGTAAAGCTTCAAATTCCAATGTCAATCGGTTAAGCAGGGCAGAAGTTGCTTCCCTGCAGCGCCATCTGGTGGCAAGTGGCATTGCCGTATCAATAATCCCGCTTTCAATCTTAGGTTCAATTTTCTGCTGTATCACAACCTAACCAATTCTAATTAATATGCAAAATAAAAAAATTAGTTTCCATGACAACTTTTAATAAGCAGTTATTACAAATTAACATAACGCTCAAAAACACTTTTCAAACTATAATAAAACAATTTTCGTGGAGAAACTATTTCAATTTTCATATAAGAATCACACAAGTTGTTTACAATGAACCGCTGCTCCCCCTTTGGCTGGTTGATCGGTCGGTCTACGCCCATTGCAACTGCTTAGCTTGAAGCTTGTGTTGTTGTTGTTGGTGTTGGTGTTCTGCTTGGTGCTGCTTGCTGCTGGCTGCTTGTTGGCTGTGTTTTAGTTTTCTGTGCATGAAGTAACATGCCGATAGACCGACCGCCCGCCCGACAGGGGAGACGGACAATGACGACGTCGAACAAACTGAACTGAACTGAACTGAACTAAACGCACTCCGCTGACCTTCGCCGTGTGCGGCATACGTACATTGAAGGTTAACAATCAATAACAACAACAGCAGCAACAACAACAACATTAGCGATAAAAGCGCATTAACTAGAGCAAGAGCACAAGAGAGCTTAAATATTTTATTTTGTTATTTGGTTTTTGTTTGGTTTGGTTTTCTTTTGACAATGGGCCCTCTGATTGCATTTTTGCATTTAGTTTAAACAACTTTTTGATTGCAACAAACGAAATGTTTATCATTTTCTCATGCATATGTAAAAAAAAGAGCTATAAAAAACACAGTTTTTTTTTGGTTGTTTTGTCGGTTTCTTGATATGAGAAAATTGTCCCAAAAAGCAAATTTATGCTAATCTAAAACAAAGTGGAAAAGGTTCAACTTGTTTCTCTCTCGCTCTCGCTTGTTTTTTTTTTTTTTTTTTTTTGGTCTTGGTTAATTAACAAATGAAATAAGAAATAAATGTTTACTGTCTGGCCAATTGAATTGGTTGCCCGTTGCCTTTGCCTGTTGCTGTTTTTGCTGTTGCCATATGCTGCTGCTGCTGCTCTCAGATAATAGATCTTGCATAACAGATAACTGCGCCACAAAACGACGACGACAACGACAGACGACAGACAACAGACGACGAAGGCATTCGCAATGACAATCCAGCTGCTGAGCTGGAAGCCAGAGACAGAGACAGAGAGACAGAGCCAAAGCCAGGCCCAGGCAATCAAGATCGCACCAAAAGAACTATTAAACACGCAGTCATGTCAGTGTGTGTGTGTGTTTGTGTGTGTGCTTGTGCTTGGGGACTATCATTAAATAAAAGCAAAACTATTTTTTTCTCCATTTTTTTTTTTTGGTGAATTTTAGTTTATTTTTTTTTCTACTGTTATTTACAAGTCACGAAAAGGTAGCAACAAAAATCGCACGCAAAGTGCAATTAAATTGTGTTGAAAACCAAAACAAGTAAAAAACTATTAAAAAACCCGTATAAATTTGTCTTGAAATATTGGAATTTAAAGTAAAACTATAAATTATTTTCTCAAATTTTTACAGAAGACAAAAATGTTTTTAAAACAATGTCTTTAAGACAAGTTTTTGGATAATTTTTCTAAACAATTGCATTTAAAAAATGATTTCTTAAATTTTATTTGTAAGCAAATTTTTTGCATAAATTGAATGCTAAAAAATAAATGAAAAACAAAACAAACAAAAAAAATTACTATACTTAATATTACTAAAATTAAGCAAATTCTTTGCTAAAATCGAATAAAAGATAAACAATTTTTCCTAAATTTGTTTTAAAGAAATTCCTTTTTAAGGATTTATAAAAATATTTGTTGTCTAAAATTGTTGCTAATTGATTGTTTCTAAAAGATTTTTTTAAATAAATTTTTTATTATTTTAACATTTTTTATTACTTCATTAAACAAAAAAAATTAATTTTGTTTTTAAATCTAGGCCTTTAAAAAATATTTTTATAAAATTGTTGCCAACAAAATTTTGTTTTTTAAATAATTCCAATTTCAATAACTAAAGAAAAAATATTTTTGAAAAATCTAAGAAAAATTATTTCCAAAAAATTTTTACTAAAAAAACTTTATTTTAATGTTGGCATTTAAAATTTTTCGCTATTAAATTTTCGAAATTTATAAATTGTTTAAACAATTTGCTGAACTGAAATTATTGCAGTCAATGCTAATTCTTTTACCAAATTGTTGTCAACAAAAGTTGCTCAGACATTTCTAATTGTTGCTTAAAATGATTTGCATTTAAAAAGAACTTGTTTTCAAAAAAGAAATAAACAATTTTAAATTATGATTTCTACATCCTACTAAATAACAATCAAAAATAACAATAATAGAGAAATGTGTTAATTTAGTGAGGAAATTTATTAAAACACAAAATGGTCTTTGAGATTTGTTATCTACTTTGATTATACAAAAAAAAATTCGATTTGAAATAGGCCTTTACTTTGGTCAAAAGTTGCATAAGGAATTGTTTTTATCTCTGATCATTTGTCATAATTTTGCATAATTTGAAAAATATTTGTCTCAAAACTAAAGTCATTTGTCAAAAAGAAAGTTTTTATTGCCAAATTGCCAGCATTTCGAATTGCAATAATTAATCATAAATAGTGTAACGAGTTACTAAAGCTTAGACATAAATCTTTGGACAAGAAAAATGAAATAAAAATTAAATGAATTTATTCAAAGTAAACAAATTTCTGGCAAATAAGTTTCAAGAAGAAATAAATCTAATAATATTTTAATAGTAAAATTGTTGTGTGCTTGTAGAACTTGCTAGAAAAATTGTCGTAAACTTGTAGAAAGATAGAAAGAGAGAGAGAGAAAGATGGAGAGAGAAGACATTTGTCTTGAGTTTCTTTACTTTTTGCCGGCATTAAATCTCATTTTTAATGCCTCAATCATGGTAATCAGCTTACTTTTTTTTATATATACATACATACCATATGTGTACATACATATATACATATATTTTTCAAAGCAATTTGCACAGGTTCTCCCGCAAACACAACAACAACAAAAACAACAACAAATAAATAAGCCCCAAGCATTTGGAAAGATAAAGATATGACCCCTGAGGCAGAGAGTGAACGTAAAGAATAGAATTATTTATGTTCGTATTTCGGGATTGGCCTGAACTGAACTGAACTGAACTGAGCTGAGAGCTGAGCGAACGATCTGAGATCTTTTTTGTTTTTTTGAATGGGGTCACCATTTGTGAGGCAAAGGCAGCAAATCTAACTACCTGACACCTAGAGCCACCAAAGCTAAGTTTGGCCAATTTGCTGCCATCTCTTAGGTTAATAACCTTTTTTAGCCCTGTTGCTGCTGCTGCCGCTGCTTCTTCTTCTGCTTGTGGTTAAATTTGTATAGGTAGATGATTTGCATTTGCTGTGGCAATTGTCAGCGTCTGCATTTTTCGTTGACTTTATTTCATAAGAACACGCAACAATAACAACAACAACAACAATTGCAATGGCTTGTCGTGTGCACTTTATTGTAATATTTAAACAGCGCGTTTTACTTTAAATCAATAATTTTGAACAAGCAAAATAAAGAAATACACATACAACCAATACAAGCAAACTGTTTAAACACATCAAAAACAACACAAAACGAAAGAAAACTAAAACGTGTTGTAAAACAAAACAACAACAACAACTCGAGCATCGCACAAGGAGAAAATAAAATAAAAGGTTTACATAATTTTTGAATACGCTTAAAAGAGAAGAAGCGAAACATTTGTCGTCTGTTTTTTGTATGTCATGTATTTTGGTATGTATGTAGGTAAAATGATATTTGTAATTCTAAATCTTTTTCGGAATGGCTTGAGAAATGAACTTTTATTTGAATATCAAGCATACGACGCGTGGTCAATAGATAAAATCGTTTACAACGCTTGACTATGCAAATCTAAATCTGTATATTTCTCATATACTATATCAGTTCTTAATCAGCTTTCTCTCCCAGAGATCCATCACAAATATTCTACTGCTCTAAAAGACCTCACTGAGATCTGTTTTTAGACCGATTTCAATTTAAATGCTGAAGAACATCATCTTTCCTACCCTATTTCTACATATATTATAACACAATTTGGTTGAAGTCAATTTCAGTTAAATATCACTCATACGGCGTGTGACTCCCAAAAAGATGTCTTAAGAAAAGGATGTCTAAGTATATACGATCTGGCCCGTTTATCTCTATTTCCCGTCTCTCTTTTCCGTATCTTTTAATTCAGATCGATCCCGTGTAACTCTATTTCAGTAAAATATTACTCATACGACGTGTTCTCCACAAAAAAAAGTATCTTGGGAAAAATTTGTTTAAGTGTCAAGCAATTTTAATAGTTTCCATAACTTTCATTCTATAAACAGGTCTATAATATCTTTTCAAACCTCTCCCCATTTTATTAATATACTGCTGAATCTTTTTTTAATACTTCCAAAACTATTTTGCTTTTTGTTTGGCTTTTTAATAATCAATAATATTGGACCTTTGCTTTAGCATTGTAAACCTACAACAATTAATAACATTTATAACTTTAATTTACCAAAAATATATACATATAGTTAATAACATGTCGTATGAGTGATTTAATGGCCTAAACTGCAAATTGCTGTAATTATTCTCTCATAAATAATGAAATTCTCATTCTTGTTGCCAAATATTTCAAGCTAAAAGTTGTCTTTGGAGGTAAATGTTTAGGCTTCAAGAGAAACCAGTCTAATCTACGTCGTCTCTTGCATATGGTTAAAAATGCAGGCAGGTGGCCGTCAGGCGGGCGGCAGTTAGTTAGACAGACCTCAATTGATATCTACCACATGGGTGCCAGCAGCAACTATCAAAAATTCAAATTCCAATTCCAACCAGGTGGCAACGTGTTTCAAATACACAAAAACCAAAAGCCAAAAGAAAAAAAAAAAAAAAAAGAAAAGAAAAAAAAAAGACAACGACAAACCAACAACAAACCATTGCGACGAGTGTTATATATAATGTAATGTAATTAGTGAGGGTTGTTTTAGTTGTTATTGTTGCATGCAACACGTCAATTGTAATTTGCATTTTGTGAAATGTGTTGTTGTTGTTGCTATTATTGTTGTTGTTGTCTACGCGTGACAAATACTGACCAAGACCAGACCAAGTCGTCATTGCGTTAATTTCACTGCAAAATGACGTCGACAATTGAACCCGGATATATATTTATACCTCGAAAACTATATACATCTACGATATATGCAGACATTGTCTCATATATATATATACATACATACATATATAACCGTTTATATGCATATAGCTGGCCTATGAATTAAATTTAAATTCCAAATACGAATTTCAAATGCCCGCAAAGAGGGACTTTAAAAACAAACTCAAAAATCATTCAATTGTCAGTCTCATTTGAATATTTTTTTTGTTTTTCTACGCGAACTTTGCTTGTCTATTTTATAAGAAAAATAAAAACAAATACAAGTAACAAAAACAACAAGATAAACAGTCCTTCTTAAGTCATGAATCACAAGTGGTAAAATCTGCTTGAAGTCAGACCAAATATTTGTTTAAATTTCTATCTACAACAAACAACATTTTTGTTGTTTAAGCTTTTGAGAGAATGTTTGTGCAAAATGTTAAGCAATTAAGTAAATATTTGTTCAATAAGCCTTTTGCTGCAATTTGTTTTTGCAAACAATGTCCAAAAGTAAATTTTTATTTGGAAGAAAAAAGTTTGAGGGAAAAGTTGGAGGAAAATCTGAATAACATTTTGCAAGGGTGAAAAATCTAAATTTTAAGTTGAAAATTTACAACGAAGCATATTTTTAACGCCAAATTCTATTACAAAACTTAAATTCAAGTTCATAAATGAAAAACATAATATCTTTAATTTGTTTTTACAAACGAATATGAGGAAATTTTTATTTGTTCTGCCAAATTTTAAAGAAAAAGTTTAAGAAAAATATAAAAAAAACTTTGGCAAGAGCGGAAAATCCTAATTTTAAGTAAAAAGTTTTTTAACAAAGAATATTTTGTGCAAGTTCTTAAATAAAAATGAAACAAATTGGTTAAATTTTTCGATATCTGCCAAAATGCCTCAAAGACTGAGTCAGAAGGTACGAAAAATTTGTTTAATTGCAAGAAATTAACACAAAATAGTTAATTTGTTGTACTAATGAAAACTAAATTTGAACTAGTTTGTCATAAAAACAAAAAAAAACGTTTAATTGTTAGAAATTAACACGAACTAAATAATTTTTTAACAAATTAAATAAAAGTTTTAAGTAGTTAATAAAACTTAAATTCAAAAAAGGTTTAATTGTAACAAATTAAGACCAAATGTACAATTTGTCATAAGAGTTTGTTAAGTTTTTCTGGAAATTCCTCATAAAAGCAAACAAATTAAACGTTTTTCGAGTTGTAATAAAAATTTATGATCAACCAATTTCAGTTTTTCAACCAATTTCGATATGAAAAAAAAAATGTAGCTGTTCCATCTGTTGCTTTTCGCTTGAAATTCAATATACGCATCATCATCATTATGGCGAATGGGGAGAAGAAGAAGCAGCACCGAACAGATAGAAGGAGGGAGAAGAAAAAAAAAAACTATTGCAAATTCTTTGAACTTAATGAGGCAAAACCAAATACAACAATAAACAGTGCTGAGAGTCAGTCGGTCGTCGTTCGATCTGCTGTGTTTCATGTCGTTTGCCATAAACGCACTTAAAGATACATTTTTTTTTTTTTTGCTTTTTCTTTTTTCAACACCAATTTATATTAACGAGCAACATTTGCGCATTACGCGCTGAAAAACTGTTGCAAGCTGCCGCCATATGTTGTTGCTACTGCTGCTGCAACAACTGCAACCAGCAGCAGGAGCAGCAGCTAAAAGGAAGTGGTTGATGATTGAAGTGAGTGAAGTGGGTGGGTGGATGGGTGGGGGATGGCTGGTTGGTTTGGATTGAGGCGTGGCCATTTGACATTTACCTTTGCATTGTACGTCGCCGCCTCTAGCCAATTTTCCGGTTTCATAAGAATGCTGTTCGTTGGCTAAGTTCGCTTGGTAGGAGATAAGAGTATGGGGAATACGTGAGATTCC
This sequence comes from Drosophila nebulosa, assembly GCA_024703675.1. Lineage (NCBI taxonomy): Eukaryota > Metazoa > Arthropoda > Insecta > Diptera > Drosophilidae > Drosophila > Drosophila nebulosa. The sequence continues at coordinate 3,561,054 of CM045725.1, read as the reverse complement.
TCTAACTAGGATCCGCAGGAAAACAAAAACCGTTTGAGAGGTTGTGCACAGTTATATGATGTATATATACTCTAGATATAGACAACTGAGACGACTCTTCGACAGAGATGACTTTTGCAACAACTTTTGTTTCTTTTTCTCTTTTTCTTTCTTTTTCCTTTTTTTTTTTTTTGTTGAGATTTTCACTTTTTATATTTTTCACTTCACTCGGGCGGCTTTTATTAATTTCTCTCCGTCTCTCTCTCTCTTGCTATTTTTTTTTGTAGAATTCACTCGTCGCACACAATTTTTTTGTGGGGTTTGGGCCAACCAACATATGGTTAAGTTTTTAGTTTAGTTGCTGCTGGGCACAAAACATATGTTGTTGTTGTTGCTGCCACTCGAATTGGGCTTAGAGAAGGGCTGGCTGGCTTGATAGCTGGCTGGTGAGTGAGAGGAGAGAGCAGAGTGGCTTGAAACAGGAGCTCTCTATTTATTAGAAGGAAGCGCAGCAGCAGGGACTCAAAAAAGTGTCTATGAGAAGTAAAATATATAAATTTTCAATATTCAATTTCTACTTCTTTCAAGAGTTTTATTATTTTTCTATTTTTTCTGTTGTTCAATTGTGAATTGTGTTGCTGTGGCTGGGTTTCGTGCGCGGTCACTCTCGTTGAACGACTGATTTCCATGGGCCTTTGGCGGTGGCATGAAACTTGACTACGCGCGCTCGACTACGTCGCCGACAATTGAGTGAGACAGAGACAGAGAGCGGCGAGCGACCTAGGCAAAAGAGCTTTGCAACGCAATGGAAAGCTCAACCCGAATTGAGTGAGACAGAGAGAGAGAGCGAGCGTCACGAACAGACATGGCAAATGCAGTTGCCGTTGCTGGCGTTGGGTGCTGCTGCTGCTGCTGCTGCTGCTGCTGCTGCTGCCGCTGCTGCCGCTGCTGCTGTCGCTGCCGTTGCTGATCCCATTCGAAAGTTTAATTATATTTACGCCACCGACAACAGCAGCAAAAACAACAACAGCTACAACGACAACGGCAACTAGTTGCTATGCTGCTGCTTTTTGAATTGACGAAACCGGCATGCCAGCAGCAGCAGCAGTAGCGGCAACCGAGGCAAGCTTCGATCAAGAAGACAACAAAAAATATAAAAAAATATTTAATTTTTCTTTCTTTGTTGTTGCTCTACGCTTTCTTCATGGTTTCATTACGTCAGGAAAAAAAAGAAAAGAAAAACTAGAGCTTTTTGTTTTTAAATTAAGTGAAAAAAACACCAACAACAACAAGAAAATAATTTTCAATTAATTAAAAATAAAAGTTTCTCAAAAGAGACAAAAGCTTAGAGCAGCCTCCCCAAACCAAATTTGTTTTTGTTTTTGTGGTTTTCTTTTTTTACTTTTGTTTTGGCATTTTATTTTTAGACAACAACATTTTGTATTTGGCTTTTTGTTTTTTTTTTTGTCGTGTTGCTCTTCAATTAAATACACAAATTATAGATCATATATACATATGTATGTATATAAGTCTATATATATATATTCACCTCTATATTATTTGCAATTTAGGCATGATTATGAATTGTTCGAGAATTATTTTTTTCTTTCTTTTTCACTGTGGGGGGTGTGGGGGGCAGGCAGTCGGCAAATTGAACTTTGTCTGTGTGTGTCAGATTAAAAAGTCAAATAAATAAACAATTCATTTAAGGTGTATATGTATATGTATGTATGTAGTACTACAACAATTTTCTGCGTTCTCCCACAATTTAGTTGGCTAATTTCAACAAGTTTTTTAAATACTTTTTGCCACTGTAAATGACTTAAACGTTTTTTTTTTAATGGCTTTTGGTAAACAAACTTTATGAGTTTTTTTGTTAAAGAATTTAAAACCATGTAAAATCTTTGTGTTTACATTTTGCTTAAAATGATTTATGATTTATTATGCATATTAGCTCAAAAGAGCATAATAAAATTGTGAAGGATTAACTTTTTGCAATGCCATTTGAACTAATTAATTTGTGTCGAAATAGGCAAAAATTTGCAAAAGTATATTAAAAAGTTGATCAAACTTTAATAAACATTGTAATAAATGTCTATTTCGTATTTAAACAACTTAATAAATGGTGTAATCAAATTTTTATGCGAAATGATGAAAAATGTTAAAAATTGATTAAACTTTGACTATAATTTGTTAAAATATAAAGTAACTTTGTAGTAATGAAGTTATAAATAATGAGTTTTATAATTTTTTTGTATTTCAAGAGCATAATATACGGTTAAAAACTTTTTTTTTAAAGGAAATAAACTTTTAACACAAATTTGTTCCAAAAGTAAAGTAGTTTAGACACTATTTTGAAAAAATTTATAAAATTTGTTTAAAAGATTCACAAATATTTTAAAGTGTCATGGTTAAAAGCAGAAAGTACGGACCGGGGTTAAAAATTTACGGGGTCCCCTATATTTTTTTAAGCCGGATTTAAAGGGTTTTGCCCATTTTCTTCTCCCATAACCTCATCGGGGCTCAGAAGTGAAATAAATTTTTGTAATTAGTCTATTTCAGAGTAAAAAAATATTAAAATTTTGTAGCAAAATTAAAGAAATCCGTTATCGTTAATATCGTTAATATTCAACAAGTTTAATTTAAATGCAAGAAACACCTTTTTCAATAAAAATGTCTAAAGCAAGCTTTGAAATGTGAGTAAATCTTTTGTTATTAGTTGAAATATTTAGTTTTGTCTTTGAAACGCATTTTGTACTAATGAAATTCCAGCTTGGTTTTACTTTTTCTTTACATTTCGATTTATATTTATTTTTAAAACCGCAAAAAAATGTTCCTTCTGGATGACATCGTTTTGAGTAGCAAAGTTCATTTGGTTCATATAGTACATATATGTATGTATGAATATATATATATTATATGCGCATAAATAATCATTTTTACAAATTCATTTCAAATTCATTAATTTAAATTTAGACATATTCCTTGTCTGCTGCCGTTTGACAGCTGTTGCTGCTGCTGCTGCCCGCCGCCTGCTATCAGCAGCAAACAAAAAGTAACAACAAAAAAATTAAAACGTAACAGCAGGATGCAAAACTCTCAAACTTATTGACAGCAAACCAAAAAACAAAAAAAAAAAAGAATCAACAAAAAATTGAAAGAAAAGAATCGTGCTAAACGCTAATTGCAATTAGTTGCTGGCGTTGCTGTTGTTGCTGCTGTGTCTGATGACGTCGCAAGACACGTGCCGAGACCCTTGAGGGTTAGATGCATCTACATACCTATCGATATGTTAGTTTGTTTGGCTAAATTAGTTTCGTTTGTTTACGCCATATAAAAATAGTTTTTGCCCTCCCTCTCTAAAAGAAGCCAAATTCATGGCTTAAACATGTGAGTCTTCAGTTGGTAAATCGGTATGTGTTCGAGAGTGTTACCCTTTACCTCTAATAATTAATTTATAAATTACGTTCTAAACTAAAATTACAGCAAGAAACAACAACAACGACAACAAAAAAAAGGAAGGTAGAAATAGAGGTGGAGGTAGGTAGAGGTAAAAAAAATAACAACAATATTGTTAGCGCAGAAAAGACCTTGCTTTCGATTTCCACACACACACACACACACGCACACACACACTGTGTCTCACATACACTGTTAAAAAGCCACTCACAAACAAGAAACGTTCAAATTGCTATTTTATGCACTGAAATCTTTGACTATGAATACCAAAATCGCGCAGCAAAACATACAGAAAAAAAGACGAAAAAAATTTAATAACAACAACACCAACAAAAGCAAAAGCAAAAAAAAAAAACAACCAAAACTTAACAGTAACAAAAAAAAACAACAACAAAAGTCATTTATAAATTGTATCAATGCCTACCCCCACAACCCGCTCTCTCCTTCTACTGTATATCTTAGCACACCACCTCCCCACCCACCCCGTCTATTCAACAGTAAGCACCTCTTTACCGTAGGCTTCTCGCTTGCTCACTTGCTCTCTGCGTGTCCGTTCTCTCTCTGTGTGTGTGTTTGTTTCTATCTCTGTCTCTCATCATCATCAATTCCACCAGCTAGACAGAGCTTGTTGTTGTTGTTGTCCAAGACGACTCGATAGCGATAGCAAAACATGCTGCTTCGAGTGCCTCGAACAACAACAATACCAACAGCAACAAGCAAGTTCTTGTTGGAACTTGTTGACGACTTGGCCAAAAAAAAACAACAACAACAAAAATTGTTTTACTTTACTTTTTGGGTCTTTGTGTCTCTCTGTCTTGGTCTTGGTCCCCTCATTCACCCCCACCCTCTTCTCCTTCTTCTCTGTGTGTGTGTGTGTGTTCGATATAGTGTTTAAATCCACCTTTCAAGACTGGTTTAGTTATTTGCCAGTTGCATATTTGTCTATCTCTTTTGCACTACCTCTCTTTGTATCCCCCTCCCCCCCTTTCCAACCTCCCTGTCTCTCTATCTCTCTCTCTCTCTCTCTCGCTCTTGTCTTTGTTGCAGCTCATTTGATATGAACTAAAGTGCAGCTCTAATGCAATCAAAACTGTGTGTTGTTGCTGTTGTTGTATTGGGTGTTGGCTAGCAGCCATTAAAGGTTGTTGTTGTTGCTATAGCCAACAAGACTAAGAAGAATGTCGCTTGATTTTTTTTCTATACATATATATATCTAAATGTATATGTACATATATATATTTTTTTTAATATTATTAACTGACAACTTTGCCCGTCTATCTATAAGCAAAGTGAATTGGCTTCAAATTCAATTTGGAAAGGAACAACTCATTGAAAACAAATTGTAAGCCAATATCTAACCGCCATGCCCCCCACCCTATCCCATCCGCCTTCTTAGGCACCTAAGAGTGGGAGGAGATTTTAAAAGGTAACTGATATTGAAAAGTCAGTCGATTTAAATAAATTTTGCTATAGGACCTAAGATAATATTATTATTGGAAGTGATTTTTCAACGATTCTCAAAGATTTTATATAATTAGAAGCAATTTTTCAACACTTTCAAAAATATGAAAGGAAGTCTTTTCTACAACTTAGAATAAAGCAGTTATATTTTACATAAATATTAAAGCATAAAGCATAACACATTTTTGAATTATTTCAGAGGAAACATCGTCCTCATTTTTTGCTTAGCTGAAGCCAAAACTACAATTGAGTAATGAAAAAAACTTACAACTAAATTATTTTTATTATTAAAGTTATTGAATATAAAAAAACCAAAGGCCGATGATGATTACTAAAACTGATTTTTACTACCCAAAAGATATATTTATTTGGGATCTATTAGTTTCAATAACCATAACTAATCAGTGATTCTCATAAAAATTGATTTTGTTGATAATAAACAAAAAATAGATAATAATTAAAAATCTTCAAAAATAAAGAAACAAAATAAATAACAATATTTTTTAGAAAAGGAAAGCATTTAAAAATACTTAAAAAACTTTAAAAATTAAAAAACAAATAAAAAAAATAAAAAATTAATATTGCCTAAAATAAGGTAGTTAAAAAAATTGATAAAATATGTACACAAAGAAATATAAAGTAAAATTGAATTAAAAAAATTAAATAATAATAAAAAAAACCTTCAGAAATAATAAAAAAAATCTTCAGCAGCAGAAATAAAATAAAAAATTTAAAGAAATAAAAAATAAGTAAAAATAATATAGTTTAAACATTCTGGAAAAAAAATATTTTTGAATTATAATTGTTAAAAAAAAATTAATTTTTTTTTTTTTAATTTAACAAAAATTAATAACAATTTACCTCGTGTTCTTTGTTTTAAGCTTTACAAAAGTTTAAAAATTGTTGACTCACTGAAGACTAAATTTTTTTGTCATAAATATAGAGATCGAAATTAGTTGCCACCAAGTTTTTAAGCTATGACTAGGAAGGTTAAAAGTTCATGTTAAAATGACGAATTTACCGCATAGAATGAACATAATTATTTGCTAATTTCTCAAACTCTCGTGGCTCACTTTCTGACACATATTATGGGCTATTTGCCATTGTAATAAGTTTATAACTATTACCTTGACTTTTTTAAAAAAAAAGAGTAAATAAATATATATTATTGCTTTTGTGTTAATGATTTGTGAGATCAAAATCGGTTAAAATTCCATTGAGTAATGGGCCATAAAAAGTGAGCTACTAAATATTCTAGACTCCCGCCCTATTTCTAAAGCGCTATCCTTCTCCCTCTCTCTCGCACTCTCGCTCTCTTTCTCTCTTTCTTTTATTATTTAAACAAACTTAACTGATTTCCATAGCAGTTCATTATTTAACCGTTAATTGCATTGGTTTTTATGCAAGAATTTTGCAATTGCAAAAAGTGAAAGTCAAAAACACTGAACGAAGGCAGCGGCAGGCAGCTGCTAGCTACAAACATTATGTGTTGAACAATTTACAAAATAATAAAGACAAAAAAACCCACGCAGCAAACACTTTAGATCTAGACAAATATAATATAATAAGATGCAACATATTTCTATATATCCTGTATTCCAGGCACGTCGAGACAAGCAGTGAAGAGAAAGAGAACCGCTGACCTTAATTGGTGGAGGGGGTGGTAGAGAACGGGGGGACAAGTCAAAAACCGTTTCCAAGGGCGGCAGCTACAAATAGCACTTAAGATCTTTACGACTTAAAAACGCAGTAGAACATCTCTCTAAGCAAAACTCACTGAAGGCAAAGAGCTGATTAGGCTAAGAGCTTATTTTAGAGGCTTCACTGTAACACACAACAAACGCTCACTTTACAAAAGGCTTTAGAATGGTTTTTTTTTCGGTTGTTGTTTTATGTTGATTTTGTAGTATTTTTGGTGTCGAACTGGTTGCTGGTTGCTGACTGCTGGCAGCTGTTTGACTGGTGTCCTAACACTCTTAACCCAAACGCCTCCGTGGCAGAAACAGCAGCAGCAGCAGCAACAGCCGCAGACGGAGGCAGCCTCCACTAACGAGCTCGTCGTGCCACAACAACTGCAACTGCAACAACGCACAGAAGAATTGCCATGAACCAATTTGATAATACAAGCCCAGCAAACACACACACACACACACACACACAGACACACCGAGGAGAGACACGCACAACAATTATTTCTACTGCCACAAGAAAATTGAAAGTTGGCTAAAGTCGAGAGTGGGACGGCGCCTCCTCCTCTCAAGTCTCAAGTCTCTTTTGGCTCGTTGTTGGCGAAGCGTGAACCAAAAACTGAGAAAATTAACCAAACACGCCGACAACAACAACGCGCCAGCAACCACTGCGAACCCAGCAGCAGCAGCGGCAGCAAATGGCCATGAAATTGATGTCCTGTCGCCTTGTTGACGCCAAAATGGTTCACACCATGTTTATCAGTTCCTCAACATACGTTTAAGCCAAAGCCATTCAAGCCACTTGCAATCGTATTTTTTTTTTTGCGCTCTTTCTCTTTTTTTCCTTCCTTCATTTGTTGTAATCTATTTGCAAGGGGGGGAAAACTTCTAAAAATAGCAAAAACTCATTGACAATTTGCGTGGGCAAAAATGAACCAACCGAAAATAAACTAGAGGAAATAAGCCACAAAGGAAAGAAAGCGCCAGAACGCGACGAAAAGGCGGAGGCCAAGACAGGTCAAAATAATGCAACCGAAAGCCAAATGCTCTCTCTCTTCTTAGCCAACAAATCAAACAATCAACAAATAGTTACGATATATTTAGAGGCGCATACGTTATATAGAGGCTAAATATAGTATGGGAATCTTTTCCACTTGGAAGTTAGTGCCAAAAATACTAAATTTAAATACAATGCGTAAAGCGATTGAAACCTATCGAAAACAATAAATGCAATTTAAGTGAAATGTAAGCTGTTGGTCACTAAATATTAACAGCAAATGACTAGCAAAATACAAATTTTGCGATTAATTCTGATAAACTGGAGATAAAGCGATGATTTCCCAAATGAATTAAAACCTATCGATAACTGCTGTTCATTTATTTTAACACCAAAAGACAAGCGTAGTCCAAACTTAGCAATAAATTGACGATATCCCGATAAACTGATGATAGAGCGATGATTTTCTAAAGGAATTAAAACCTATCGATAACAATAAATGCAATAAATGTAAAATTTTACACAGTTGCTCACAGCAGAAAGAGACAATCAAAGCACAAATTTAACGATATATTGGCGACTTCCTGACAAAGGATTGGTTCCAAGGAACCAATCACATACTTAAGAATGAATTTGCTTGATATTGCAATTTATCCTACGATCAATCGATAATGCGATAAACTATATGCATTATAAATTGGCCATTTCCCAGCAATAAACTCTTGATACAGTCGAAATAAACTAACAATATATAGACGACAAAGTATCTATATGCCAGCGATATATTGTAGCCAAGTTATTGATACACAAAGAAGAGATATCATAAGGTTATTCTGAAAACTGACTGAATTAGTTATTAGTTTATAAAAAGCTTTAATTTGGGCTAATTGAACAGGGGCCAACAATCTATCTATCGATTACTGTGTGCGACAATCCACTGATTAAATCTCTAAAATGGATTTATTTATATTATCAGTGGTAAATCTGTTGAATTAGAAACATTTCAGGCTTAGCTTGTGAAAATAGTTGATAATTGATATACTACAATCAAATATAGAGCTAAAAAAACTAGAGTTTATAAAATCCAATAACTAATTTAACTGGATTCTTAATATTTTAGAAAACTTATGATAATTATATTTATAAATAATTGTATTACTTATTTAATATTCTATGATGAGTTTCAAGGGATCGTAAACTCGTGTTCAATAATTTTGCCCTTAATGTGTTTCGTCTAACTTTATCTTAGCAATTAAGTCAATACCTGGAAAAAAAAACTAAAGAGACACTTGTTGGCCCACAAATTGTTTGGTGATAAGGCTAATTTAAGTTGGTTCCAAGAACATTGCTTGCCAATTTCCTGGTCTAACCATATTTTGAGACTAACCCAAATAGAATTCTGGGTAAGCCAAAATAAATACTTAAAGCGGAAAGTGCAAAAACCAATTGAGGACGCACACACACACACACATACACTTACAGGCACCTTCACAATGGCGAGAGCGTGACTGAGTGAGTAAATGAAGGATGTGGGTTGTGGGGGCGTGGTAGGTGGAGCAGCCTCCGTCCGTGCATGACGCCAACAAATTTAATGGAGTAAAGTAATGAAAAATCGATGCCAGCAGCAGCAGCAGCTGGCAACTAACTGAGACAGCGACACACACACACACAAACACATTATCTCTGGCAAGGAAGCTGCACACATACACGCATACACACACACACACACGGAGAAAGAGAGAGGGAGGAAGACCTACAGGCAGCCGACAGGCGCCCACTATATGTATGTAAATGCCAGATGGATAGATGGCTGGATGGATGGATACAGAGAGAAACTCTTGTCTCTCATTCTCTTGCGGTTTTTGCGGAATGAACTGCGGCGGCCTGACCAAAAGAGCCCCCAAGGCTGGCGCCCGGGAGGCCCCGTTACCGAGCCGAGAAGGCGTGGCCCCCTGGCGTCGCGTCTAGCTGGTCGAGGGGGCGAAGGCGTGGGCGTGGGTGCGCATGACCAACAATATAACATTCAATTAAGTGCAATTTAAGTTTTACTTAATGGGCAACAGCAACAACGGCAACAGCAGCAACAACAACAACAATGGCAACATCAGCATTACGTAAGTTAGTGCCTTCTGGACGGGAATAATTATTATTTCCTGTGGCCGGCTGCTCACATTAGACGCCTAAAGGAGCCACCGTTTCGACGATATAGTTGCAACAGTTTGAAGCACTCAATTAAGAGGTTTCTCCTTACTCCTCTCATGCCATGCCCTGCATTAAGTGCAGGTGCAATTTAAATTGGTAGAACATCTGACAAATTATAAACATCTGTTGCAATTTTTCATATGAAAAGACTTCCCCCCTTTCCCCTGGTATGTTATATGCCCAAGATGCCCCAGCAATAAGCTTTAAATGGTCTAGCGTTTGATTAACCAGTGACTATGGTTAATGATAATCTCAAAAACTGGCAATAGTCTGCCGATAAACCATCGATATTCTTTCAATTGTCTAATAAACTGTCAATGTATCGATAATCTGATGACAATTCGGCGTTTTACTGACTACAACCTAATGAAATGGTGATATCCTAAAAATTTACTAGCCTTATGACATGAACGATAAGCTAATATATCGACGGTGTGTTATCGATAAGTTTTTAAACATGAGTTAAAGATATTTTGATCAAAATAAATCACGATATATTGATGGTATGCTGTGGAACCGACGACAAAGTATCGATATATTAACAATGGGTTGATTATAAGTTATCGATCCTGATGGTAAAAAGTAACGAGAGGCGACAATATGTTGTCATTAAAACTAACGATGGGCTACGATAAATTTCTATTAATCTTTCGATATACTTTTAAGCCATTCAGTGATGACATTTTAACGATAAAACGTGCCGATATACACACATGCGATGTATTCATAATATTATCCGACGATAAACGACGACAAATTGCCGATATGGGTGCATTAGATTACCGATACGGATACACGATGTATATTAATAATATCCTGACCATAAAACTGTCGATAAAAGACGATACATTGACATTAATCTGTCGATATGCCTTTAGGGGACTTAGTGATGATATTCTAACAATAAAACTTGCCGATTTACCTATATTATATTGACGATTAGTTGGCGATATACACACATAGAATATATTAATGATATTTATGCCGATATATGCATATTAAAATATCGATATGTATACCATGAGGTACATTAATGAAATCCTGCCTAAAAATATTGACGATAATCTAATGCACTTTACTACTAAGTTTCTCGATTAATCGCATTTCTAGTGGCCTCCTCCCACATCTCATGCCTAATGTTTCGATTTGTCTAGTTGTAATCCGCAGATGATGTCCCTCCTTGTTCTAATATTAAACAGTTTTCCCTTTGATGCCCCTTGCAGTGGTAACACATTGCATCATTTGCAAAACAAAAAAAAAAGGTTTTATCTGGCTTATAAAGCAAACATCCGCTTTGGTTGGATATAAGCTTCCAGTCAATGAGGTTTCACCTACGTTTACCTACGTACGTAAGTGCCGACCGACTGGACAACTGGCGCACGTTATCTTTATTTTGCAGTAACACATGCGCCGCACGCCGGGACCGCCACATCATGCCGAGTGAGTATTAGTATTATTACACAAAATCACGACGCCGCTGCCGTCGCAGCCGCTTGACGTTGAGGTCCACGCCCACGCAGCAGCAAGGCAAATGGAAATGGAAATGGTAACTAGAAATTACGCATGCTGACGTCATTGTGAAAAACTAGAGGGAACCGAGAGCAGCTACCCCGAGAAGGACCACAAACTGCGTCATTCATTCATGGGTTAGACCCGGTCGCAGAAATTTTTTGTCGTAGGTTGGGTACACAAAAATCCAACAGAGAGAGAAAGAGAAAGAGAGAGAGAAACATTTGACTGCATTTCATTCATAAAATTCACAAGAGAAAGAGATAGATGCTAGAGTCCTTCATTGACCTTTGCCAGTGCGCAGGTCATGAGTGGAAAAAAAAAATTGAGTGAAAGCTTTTCTCTGGTTAGCTCTCTCCTTCTCTGTCTATCTTTTTTGACCTTTCTAGAAGAAAGTCTCGGCCACCCACTTAAGTCTTACGAAATTCTATCACCCTATCACCCTCCCGCCCACCATACTGGCCTAAACATATGGTTGAAGACAAAAATACATGGCAATTGCCAGCAATATGGTAACCTCCTCCGGCGCCTTCCCCTCCTCCCCACCCTTTATCTCTTTGGCACAAAAATCGCATAAACTGATCAATTTATGAACCAACTTGAGTTGTGGCTTGACATTAGGGGGAGGAGGTGGGTAGCAGCATGGGTAGTAGGTGGGAGGAGAAGGTGCGGTATAGAGGGGCACACATAATCTTACTCGCATTTGATTTCAAGGTTGATGATTCGAAATGTCAAAATTGCAGATGCGACGCTTTGCCGTCTCATTCTCTCTCTATCTCTCTCGTTGTCGACAACGAATCAAGTTTGTGAGAAAAAAAAAATAACCAAATGAATCGTATCGAAACAAGTTCCTTCAAAAGAGCATTAGAACAAATGATAATGATTACTGATCATGATAATGATCATAATGATGATGCTGCTGCTGCTGCTGGCTGTTGGGGGCACTTGTCGGAGGCAAACCTTTTGGTTTCAGAAAACAAACCCGTATTATGAATTTATTGTGTAATTGAATGCAAAAAAAAAAAAAACAAAAATGAATCAATTGCCCAACCTAAAGTATGAGAGAATTATCGTATACTTAATATACACTGAAAGTCAAGGTGCCTAAGAAGAGTACAAAATTTAAACGAAAGAGTTAACAGTTAATGGTTTAACCTGTGACCTACTAAAGGAGTTTAGATTACAGTAGTATTACAAAGCATCTCTAGGGCATTAGCACTGGAAGTTCTAATTGAAGATTTAATTAGTATATTAAAAGAACTGAGAGTTGTATACTAAATGCGAAGCCATTTGGGTTACCTTTGAAACTAGCTAGAGAATTGCATCTTTAAGACAGGAAAGTTTTATACTAAACATGGCAAATTAGATAGTCATTAGGGTCACATTTTTTACTAAAAGTGGTCCTTTGGATAAGTCATATATGTATGTATCTTCAGGAACGCTAACTAAAAGAGCAATTGGCTCTAATTGGGGCTAATCAACCCTATTATTATTTAGTAACTAGTTTACTTATAAGAATCCTATTAGTGAAGTAGTTTAAGACTTTAAGCAAATATTTGACAACTTGTCTATAGTAGTTATGCTCAAGAAATATTTGAGAATATTTCACAATTCACAGATTTTAAAATGTTTTTTAAAATTGTACATAAATAAAGTTTGTTTGCGGTCCAAGCGACTATGCTTAGTTTAAATAGAGTTGGTTCTGCGTCAAAGTGACTATGATTAGGCTTAAGGTATTGCCAAATATTTCTAGAAGTGTTATCGTCGTTTGTAAAACATTTTTAAAGTTAAGTCGACAGAAGTTCAGCATCATTATCGATTAATTTGGCGATCTCAAATGGTCTAAGGATTGTTCTTCTTTATACAGGGGCCACAGGCAAATAGTGTCTAAGCAATTGGCCCTTATGAGCGAAGCATTAGCTCCATCTGCGTACTAGAGATGCAAAAATATCGATTTTTATATTGGTATCGAGCCCAACCAACTTATTAATTGTTTTTGCGACTATCAACTGTTTGGACTATAGATAATTGGCCACCAATCCGAATCTGCTTTTGTTAAACTGCTTCGCCCAAAGCCTAAGCTAAGAGAAAACTAAACGTTTCTAATTAAGATAGTCAACAATCAAGACTAAAAATTTAATGACTGCCACTTAAAGGTCCATAACATAAAATGTTCTACTTATTATATAACTTCAAGTTTCAACTAAAGGCAATTTGCATTTTTTGTGATATTTCCATTCTCCAGTTTTACTTCTATTTTCTTCAGTGTAGAACCTGCTATACATTTTGTGTATGCAAATTAACAAAATCAGCAGAAAAAAATGCTAATTGTATTATAAATACCGTTAAAATGTTCATCTTGCTCTTCCTCGGGAACTTCTGCTAAAATAAGAAATGAGCTAAAGAATCTGATAATGAAGTTAGCCTGTCTTCTTGTCGTCTTCTGGATCTAAAGTCCAGTTACTTATGCAAATTATGGCCTGCATTTTCAACTTGGCAAAGTGCAGTTGGGTGCTCAGTTAGTCAGTCAGTCAGTCAGTCAAGTCAACCGATTTGTGGTTCTCTCTGTGCAAAAGTGAATGTCCATCGCAAAGTCCTTGAAACCTGAAACTGATCTTTCCAGTTTAGTTGCTGCTGCTGCTGCTGGTGTTTCTGCTGTTGCTGTTGCAAGTTTTCAGCCTCAGACAAGCTCCACTTGGCGTCTTTTTGGTGTCTTTTGCTGCTGTTTTGTTTGGGTCTCGCATTCTCCTTCTCTCCCCCAAACCACCACCACCCTTCCTTCTCTCTATAAATTCATATACTCTGCATCTCAAATTGTAATCCTTCATTCACCTGATCAACAAACACAACAACAACAACCATAATAATACCAACAACAAATTTGGTAATATAAGTTGGCTAAATTAGACCAGGAGATACCCAGTAGCTAATAAGAATTGATTATTGAGAGCCATTTTTTTATTTTGAACTAAAAAAAACTTCTGCTACATGGAATTTCAATTTGTTGACCATTTTTGTAAAGATTAATTAAAATTAAGATTGAAATTATTTCTTAAAAATTTGGCAAAATTTAGTTTGTACTTTTTTATCATGAGACTGATCGTTTCATTAAAGACAAAATTGATTTTTCAATATGACGATTTGGAAAAAAAAACTAAGAAATTTGAAAAAGTATCCGAATATGTTTCTCTGAATCTATTGTTAAATGAAGGCTCAAAGGGACAGGCGAAGAGTTCTTTGTTTACCGGCTGGAAGGGGTGGACGAAAAGGTATAATAATAAAAAATTTTTGCATTGTAATCAGGTTAAACAAAAATTTTTCAAATACCATAAAGTCCGTAAATAAATGTTTTTTTTTTTAACAAATTATAGAGTAAAAATGAATTTACAAAAAATACTAATTGGTTGGTTAGTAGTTAATTATATAGTAAGTTAGCTAGTTATTGGTTATTTCATAACTTTGTTTGCATTTCAACACATTTGCTTGCCGTTTTTTTTTTAATGACGTTGCCACATAAAGCAGAAAACAGAGTTGCCATATGAACTAGAGTTGAGAACCTTTTAGAATAATTTCTTTCAATTCTATGTATAAACTCGCCTAAAATCAAAAAAAAACATCTCAAAAACAGGTGTTTATTCCATTTTCCATTAATTTCTTACATTTCATAAAGCTTAGTAAACTCTTTCGGCTAATGACTATAATGGGTATAGAAACTAAGCCAAAAGCTGCTGTTGCTGGTAGCTTGGCAGCTACTTGGCCAAGTATTCAAGTATTTAGGTTGAAGCTTTGGGTGCGGTTCCACAATTGCAGATAAATCAAAAATTAAATATTAAATGAATCGAACTGGAAAACGGATATGACAAATATGAAAGATTACAGCAAAGAACTTTCTGTTTTCAATATTGACTCTCAACCCATTGTGTTTAAGCCTTTTAGCAATATTCCTGTCAATTCCTCTCCCTCCCTCCTAAGACGCTTATTACATAACCCAAAAAAGTTTATAAAGGCAAGAGATACAAAGAAAAGGCGAAAACAATTAACAAAATTGTTATAACTGGCCAAAACCCAAAGAGCCAGAGACCAAATCGAAATCGAAGTCAAGTCGAGCGTTACAGATAAATCAAAAAGCGGAGTTTGGGTTTTGGGGGCTTTGGGTTTATGGTAAAAAAAAAACCAAAAGCCAAGACTGAGACTGAGACTGGGGCGCAGTCAATCTTGCTCTCTCCCTCCCTCTCTCTCTCTCTCTCTTTCTCTCTCTCTCTTCTCGAGCCACCTGCATTGAATTGACATTGAAGGTTGTTGTTGTTATTGTTGTTGTTGTTGGCCAAACCTACAAGTGCTAGTCATTGTTGTTGTTGCTGTGCGTTGATATTTTCGTTTGTTGTTGTTGTTGCTGACTGCCTTTCATTTCTTGCAATTGGCGTTTTAATTTGCCTCTTTAAAAACAACTGTACAACAGCAAAAAAAAACACCAAACAAAATAACTGAATATGCAAGAAATAAAGAATGCTTAAAAAAAAAACAGTTAATCCGTTTTGCAGTACAATTTATCGCCTTTTTTTAAACGTTTCTTAATGACAATCTTCTTGTAATTGAGATAAAAGAGGTCAGATTTGTTTAAGCGAGGATTTGTAGTTAAATCCTCTCATTAAGACTTTTGAAATCTTAAAGAATTCGTAATATGAGAGGCTTTAAATAATTTTGTCCTAAAAATTACATTTAATTTTAACTACTAAAAATTGCTTCTCTCATTCCTTTGGCTATCAATGAGAGATATTATTAAAATATTCCTCTTTCTCACACTAGTTACAGGGACTTTGGCTAATAACTAGAGTGAAATTAGGCCAATCAAGCCGATCTTAACAAATGTTCTGTGTGCTACAATATAAAGCTTAAATACAATATTTACTTAAAATTGCTAAAAAACTAAGAAACTAGTTTGTCTATGAACAGACAGACAGAAATTTTCTACCCCTGCAACTGCAAAGGGTATACTAAATTGAAACGACTTGAATTGAACTATAAATATGACAAATTATAATACTTCAATATTTTTGGTTCTAAACTGTCTAAGCGCCTGACTTAGAAGCAAAGAGACGAACTTGTTTTAAAAAATTAATGCAAACTTTAAACCAATTGGAACTTGATAGAAGAATATGGAATAAATATTTCATATTAATGGAAATTCTAATGCAGGGCGGCACCTAACCTGATGACTCAGAGTGTTCAAATAAATGTCCTTCTAATTGTTAGTTTTCAAAGGAAATGGAAAGCTGCTTTGTAGAATAATGAATTAAACGAAAAAGAGGAATATTATTTTCTTTAAGTAACGAGGCGAGAGAGAGAGAGGGATTACAATAGTTGTTATTACTCATGTTACTCATGACTGGAAACATTTTGTGTGACTAAGAATCGAATTACCCTTAAAAGCAGCTTCAAGCCCAACTAACTAACTAATACAGCTTCTTAGATTTTACATTCTAAATAATTAAGATACTAAAAAAAAAATAACTAAACCAATTAAACTCTGGCAATTAAATAAGCCAACAACTCCTAAGCTAAATGCTTTGATGATACACACACACACACACACACAGCACACACACACTTGGACTATATAAACGTCATTAACCGAAATGGGTATAAGGTCTTTTTTTCGGTATCTTCATAAAATGTATGTATAAAATATTGTAACCCTTCAAAAAATTAAAAACAACACTTTTATATATGAAATTAACTTTTTTTGTTTTTGTTGTCGTTTTTGCGCAGCAAATGGAATTAATAACAACAAAGGTTAACAGAAAATTCCAAGAAATAGTTGTATATAAAATGCATGTATATTGAGGGGGAGGAGAGGAATGGAGAGAAGAGGGGGAGTGGTGAGCACTGCTATGAGAACGACCTTGCCTAAGGCCGCTAAACAAACAAACCAAAACATACACACAAACACAGCTAACTAACCAGTCCCAAAAAGAGACTCACCCTCAATGCCCCTACCCCTTCCCCCTACCCCGCACCCATCACTACTCTTCCCCCGTCCATGATGTGCCTAATAATAAAAGAATTAGCGGGGCTTTTAATGGCCAAGCGTAACTGAAAATTGGCTAAAATATAAAAAATTATTGTCTACTTGTCTCTCTCTCTCTCTTTTTTAACAATAGCGGAACGATTTGTGTGTGTGTGTGTGAATAGTAAATGCGCCATTCATAAGTGGATATATCTAAAGCACATTAAATATCTGTATTATATATGTATATATATATAGAATAATGTCCGTTTCATCGTCGTCCCCAAAAACGCACAAACATCCGCATTCTCATTCTTCGTTTTCGTTTCGCTCCACAAAAAAAACATAAAAATAAAGCAAAAACGAAAAAAGCGAAAAAAAAAATCAATAATTAAGTTGAAGTTGAGATACTTCAATGTTATGTTAATTGTTGTTTGGTATATAATGCCAGCGACAACAACAACAACAGCAAGAGCAGCACGTGATCGAGATGAGTCAAATATATTTAGTTAGTTGTTAGGGAAAGAGGAACTACAATAATCTCTATAGAGCAAAAGTTAATAGAGTAGTTTAGGGGCATTTAAACGTTTGTCACTAGGTGAAACTGTTTGACAGCGAATTCTGTCAATATCCTTAAGAACTTTGATTATATTGGTAACCAAAGAACCCTTATATACTTCCAGATCGATAGATTCTAGCAGAAGTTACTTTTACGACCTTCTTTTAAAATTTTCTAGGAAGACATTTTGACATGAGGAGGGAATTTCAATGTGTCCAAAACGTATTAGAAAAATAAAGATGTAAAAATATGTATGAAATTTCATTTAAAAAGTTTTCACAAAAGGAAAAGTGTTATCAGAAGAAAAAGAATTGTTCAGAATAGAAAAATTCTCATCTAAAACTCTTCTTATTCAGTCTTAGGGCACTGCAATGAACAACATCTCAATGAAAAAGTCTCATAAAAAGTGGCAAACATATTAGAAAAACTTTAAATAAACTTAGTAGGGGAACGGAGGATTATAAAATCACCCAAAATCTTAAGGGGCGAGTAGGTTTCTCCATAAGGAATCCATTTTAGGCGATGAAGTTTCCATAATTTTACTTCCTTTCAAAAAAATTCTGTCCTTATTTCGGTACTAAACTTGGTTCGTCAGATTCTTGTTAACGCTTTTTAGAAAATGGAACTGAAAAATAAAGTACTTGGAGAAATGGCTAACAAAATGAACATTTAAAGTCTTAAGGGTAATTCCCTAAGCAACAAATTTCTATCAAAAGCTGCCCCAGAAGTCAACACCAGGACATTTCGTTTCTTTTTCCCCTTTTCTCTATTTTTTTATATCTTTTCAAAGAGTATCTCAAAGTCAATACCATGAAAAAAAACAACTAAAAATTCGTTATTGTATTTTTTCAATTATTTACACATCGATTAGAGAACGACGAGTCGAATTAAACGCAAATAGACGTCAGACATTTAAAAAAAAAAACGTATTATTAAGCTCGAATCGTGACAAAGCAGAAATAGAAATGATATACGTTACAGTTGTGTTTTCTATAAAATAAAAATAAAGACAATGAACAAAAAACAAATTGTGGGACAAAGTTTAAAAGATGAAGAACAATTTGGAGTATCAGAACCAGTCAAAAAAAGTCAAGAACTCTCTTCCTGGTACGTTCAGATTACATCCATATTTCCTCCTTATAGCAAAATAACTTCCTAAAAGAAGCTTTTATAAGAATATCGAGAAAGAAACTTCTTTTAAGTTATTGAAGTAGATTGAAATCTAAAACCAAGATTGGTTGCATATGAGGGTAAGAAAGAAACTTCTAATAAAAGTGATCACCAAAAACTTATCGAAATAAAGCTCATTTAGCTATCGATCTAAATCTAGTAAAGGAAAACTATCGGCATTAGGTAAAGTAATGCTAAGGAGAGGTCGAAAGAAAAAAGTAATCGAATAAAAACTACTAAAAACCTGATTGCTTGAAACTTCTTTTAAGTTCACACTTGCAGGAAAAAGACTTTCTAACTAACCACAAATTTATCCACAATTTATATATTAATTCTCCCACTTCGATCACAAGACTTTTGGCCATGATCTCTGGAGATAAACTCTGCTTAAAGAGATTAGGCACAATATACGATAAAAATCATTTGATTTAGATATATTTTTAATATTCGACTAAAATCATTTGATTTAAAAATATTTTTAAGATACATTTGCCTAATTTTTGGCCATTCAATTGGTATATTAACATTTACCTGCAATTTTAGCTATACGTCGAGTCTGTCTGTCTACCACCCGTTGCTAAAAAAAAATCATTTTCAAATTTGTTTAAATTATATTCCATTTTTCCCATTTTATGCTCAGTCACAATGAACAAAATAAAAATCAAATAAAATAATAAAGCTTAGCACAAAAGAAAAACTTCGGTTTAACCTCAAACTGTTTATTGTTTTTTGTTGTTTTTTTTTTTGTTTTGTGTGGAGGAATTTTTGTTGTTGTCAGCGACGCTGCAAAATTTCATAATTACCGGAAGTTCCTTGTTTCACGCACAGACAAACAAAAAAAAAAAAAAACCACACACACATGAATTCTGAAATAGATAAATAATAACTTCTTTTTTTTTTGTCGTTTCACTTCGACTTTTTGTTATCAAATGTTGTTGGGGGAAAAAATGAATCTATTTCTGGGAATGACTTCTTGGAAAATTGTCTTATCTAATGGGGGAGAGCGCCCTTGAAATTTCTTATTGATGGGATTTAGTTGGAGCTCCATTTGATTGCCTCTCTCTTGCTCACTCTCTCTTTCTCCCCGCAGCTTGCCATTAGGCTAATGGCCAACACCAGCCAAGCAAAAAGCCAACATTAACCATAACAACGACAACTTGATTTAAATGTCAGACCCCAACTAAATATATATATATATACATACATATATATCTAGTGGCAGTCAAGCATAAATGTTAAATGTCTTGTTAAATACCAAAATTAAGCAGAGAGTGGGGGAGAGAGAGAGAGACAGAGAGAGGCATATCCATTTACATACCAACCAACATATGTAACTGGTCATAGATCGATCGATCGATCGTTCGGCAATCTACTTATAAATTTTATATTAATTATATTTCTTCTCTTTTTTTTTGCGACCAGAGAAGGCCGCTAACAACTTAGATTAGGCGAACAGCTAACACACACACAAACACCACTCAAAAACACACACACACACACTGAAAAATTTGAAAGGCACTTGGCAAAGGCATTACAAATTTTGTTGAACAAAGGAATGTTAGATAGTTGGTTGGTTCAAAACCGGGTATAAGCAAACGAGCAAACCGAAATAAAGACCAAAAAACAAAAAAAAAATACAAAAAAACGAGGAACGAGAAACAAAAACAAAAAACACATACATTAAATCAGTAAAAGTCAAAAAAATGCATTTGCTGTAACTCTAAGAGTCGTTGAAGTCAGTTTTAAGTTTGCTTTACCTATACTTATTATTTTTAGTTGACCAACACTGCACTTAAGTGTGACCATAAATTGCCACAAAAAAGGCATAACCAACACCTTTAAAGTTGCGGACATAAATTATTCATAAATCACATGTGCATAACGAGCAAATGTGAGGTGCGAATGAATAGTTCAAAAGGGCAAACCAAAAGAGACGCTTGTTAGATTTGATGCTTTATTTTAGATAACTATCAAGAGTGACCATATATTGTGCTTGAAAGGAAATGAAACTGAATACCTTTATCAGAATTAGATTAATTGTCGCAACTTTAAGCTAAAACCTTTAGAAAATATACAGACGGGACTTTATTTTCACTGTTAAGTGTGACCATATGTTGCTCAGAAAGGAGTGGAACTAAAGATCAGTTATTGCAACTTTTAGCTAACACTCGTAAAAAGAGATTTTGTTATATTTTATATATTTGTAATAATATATTTTTATGTATTACATGGAAGTGAACAAGCTGAGCCCTATAGTTCTCTAGTAGACGACATTTTTATGCAAAGCACTGACCATAGCTACAGAGAAGCACACTTGGTAAAAGTCTTCTGTTAAGTGTGATCGTATATTGAACTTCTTTCTCGCTCCTTTGGTGATATATCAACCAAATTTATATCTTATGGATGCGAGGACTCAGTTGAGGGAGACAAATTAAAGGGAAGTTTATATACCGATTTGGTTATAAAGGTTTCTTTTACTTTGTTCTTGAATATGCGTATACTTGTCGTTTCTTTTTCGGATTTTTATCTAGTATAAAATCACATTTTGGGAAACTACATCCTAAATCTATCCAACCAAATAAGGGGTTTTTGTGTAGAAGAACTATTTTTCTATTTATTAATAATAATTAAGATTATAAATAAGTCGTACATAAGAAAGATTTTTGCTTGCTTTGAGTAAGCGAAAGTATGCCACACATTGAAAAAACTTATCTATAAAATTCTTCTAACTGGAAACGCTTCGCCGCTTAGCTGGCCATTAAAGTTACCAACAATTAAAGCTTTAAATAAAATAACCAATAATCTTCAGAATAGAAAATCTTTTAATTTGATTAACCATAAGCCAGACTGGAGAGAGACTTATTTTTGGCATGATCTATTATCAAATTATTCGAAGAATGAAGTGAAAACTCTAATTGCATGTGATTTCCCTTATAATATTTCTAGAATTCTGTTGAGCCTAAGGGAAATTGCAATTGTCTAGAGAGTTCAATGCACTTTTACAACATTATTGCCTGATCTTATGCATATGTATATATATGTTTATATAAATAGCAAACACATCCAAAGTCTCGATAGATAATACATTTTGTTGCATTATCTTATCATCTAATATGGAAGCGTCGGCCTATCTATAGAGGAATCGCAATCAAAGTTCGATAATCAGAAGTGCAATAGAAATTGGAAGTGGCTGGCTACTTTTATATTGCATTGATTTAAACAATATAAACATATATACATATACATAGACTTGTTTATTTACTAGTGTGCGTGTGTATACAGTGAGTGTGGTGTGTGTGTGTGTATGTGTGATTATTTACTTATGTCTTTTGCCTTATCAAAAATTAAATTGAAATTGTATTTTACTTTTGTGTGATAAGGCAGCCAACCGCAAACAAATTTCAGCTGTTCGTTTGTTCATTCTTTCTTCTTCATCTCCCTCTCTCCCTCTCTCTCTTTAGGTTGTTGTTATCAATGGAGAAGAAAAGAAATGAATGCTTACCGCATTTCAGTTTTTATGATTTTATTTACTTTGCCATTTGACTTGGATTTTTGGGCTTATCACCCACGTTCAATATACAATGTATGCTCTATGGGGCGTCCGCCCTGCTCCCCCCGGATGACAAGTGACAGGTCCGGTACAGGTCAGTAGTTTTCGGCATTGAGTTTGCTTTTGTCTTACTCATTCGTGTGTGTGTGAGGGGGGTGGAAAGGGGTCAGATGAATGGGAGAAGCTCAAATTACTCAACAACAAAAAAAAAGAAAATTCAATTAATTAGAAGCAGGTCAAAAGGTTACTTAACTACTACTACAAACAACTTTCAATGTCTTTGTCAATGAGTCAATGGTAGTTACTAAAACAACGAAGTTTCTATACTCTTTTCTGGTATATTGAAAATGGGTAAGAATAAGGAGAAAAGTGAAAACTCACTCACTCAAATCACGAGATAAGTGATACTCATGGAAATGACTTTATCCTCTTTTCTCCGTAGTAATTTGTTTCCTTGCCCTTTTCACTTATTCATTTAATTAATTAACACTTTAAAAAACAAATTTAGTTTTTTAGATCTTATAGTTTAATTTCCAAACAAATTAATAAAAATAATTTTCTTTATTTTTTATGCATAAAAATATTACTTAATATGTTTTATTTAATTCAAGAAACTTTTTAAAAAACTTGAGCAATGCTTCTTATTTCTAATCACAGAAGACTAAACGTATACGATTTTCCTCAAGCAGAGCTTTCGCAAAGACTTTTGACTTAAGTTGGCAGCGCTTAAACAGTTTTGTAGCATAGTCTTAGGCGAGGCCAAGAAAATCTTTAGTAGAAATTTTTTAGTTAGTTTTAGGCGTCAACAAATTACTTTGAAACTCCATTAAAACAATAAAAAGAAGAAAATTTAAATAAAAAGAGCTTACAAACAATTTTAAGTTTATAATTTAAGTCGAATTTATATGAATTGTTTATGACTTTGGGATTTTTGAATATTTGTTGAAAAAGTGAAATAGTCTTTATCGGTATCAGTAATCATCAATAGAGTTTGTCAATTGAATTTATTTTTTAATTGTTTCTATTTTTATTTTGACATATGCGCAGACATTTTTCTTTCATATTTCCATTTAAAACAAAAATATATCGATAAATCATTTTTGTGACAAAAAATTCGCAGTAGGCGCCAAAATAAGGAAAAAGAAAAACTTTCCATGTTGATTTATGAAATCAATTCATAGCCAACTCGACACAAAAGTTTGTAAAGCGGATATTAAAATATTTCAAGTATGAAACTTAAGCTTAAGAAAACTAAATTCGAAAGGTTGAAGAGAGTTGAAAAGGTAATATTTTGTCAAAAAAAAAGTGGGTGAAGTGAGTCCTAATATTTTCTTTTTAAGTAAACTTTTCCTTTAAAATAGTTAATTAGAATTTCCTCTCATGAATCGCTAAAATATTAATTATATTTTCCCTTTGACAACCATTACGGGCATTTCCAGACTGAAACAACGCCATTAATTACTTATTCACGTTTATAAATTGTGTTTTGTTTTTATCTCTAACTAAAGTTTACTTCAGAGAAGAAAGTTCTAGTCATGTTTGAAACAAAAAAAAAAAAATTATACAAATTTATTATATTTTGCACGATTTTTGTCATTACTTTCTGATAAGAAGGGGTAAAAACTTTCAAGTGCACGTGATAGCGAGCGAGAGCGAGAGAGAGAGAGAGAAAGAGAAGGGAGTAAGCCCATCCTCCTACCTACCTTCCTACCTTATTATAATGGCCAAAACACCATCCCCGCCAACATCTTATCTTTAGCTCTTTTACTGATTTCCATAATCAACCAGAAAACTGAAAACGCACACAATTGCATTTTTTTTTTAATTCAACTTGGTTCTGTCAGCGAAAAACAAAAACGCAAGAAGAAAACAGAAAGTAGGAGAAAAAAAAAACACCAAATAATATTTTTACGACGCAGTTTATAAATTGAAATCAGTTACCAACACCCAAACAAGCAGCTAACCAACCACCATCGAACCAACCAACCAAGTTGTTTATGTCCAACAGCTGTTGGCAAATTAAAAACAAATTGCAATTGGCAACAAAACAAAAATTAAAAGAGGCGCAAAGTGGGAGAATGAGAGAGCAGAGAAACTATTAGATTAGAATTAACGTTTTAAACAAAACAAAACCTCCACGTATACATAATACCAAAAAAGTAGGAAAAGTTGTCTATTTCCTCCACTACTAAGGTTTAAAAATTTTGGCAATTTTGGACTATAGATCGTCTCAGTTTGACATCGTGGATTACATTTTTTGTGTATGTTATGTTGAGTTGTTAGAAAATTAATATAAGTCTTCAGAGAACTTAATTTAAAGAATTTCAAGATTTCAGATTTAAGAGGCCCGTGAAAAGAAATGCCCCACACTACGCTTTTGGACGGGTTAAAAAATTTCATTTAGATCCGTGCCTAAGAGGGGAGATGTAGGTGTTGAAACCCACCTCCCTCTTCTATTGCTCGGTCGAAATTAGAAAAATATCTTTGTTTTACGTTCATATGTACATTCAAATAAATTTTTTCTTTTTAAAGCTATTCAATAGTGTTGATAAACAAACAAATTATGGCGCACTACATCAAAATATTGGTATTTACGAAGAGTGTGGCTTTCTCTCAGGTTAGTCACTAACTATTTCTACTTTAAAACATCTATAATTATTTTTGTTCTCGGATTTTGGTATGAATTTTAGTTGAGAATACGCTTTATTTGAAGCTTAATCGTGAATAAAATATTGATAAAAAAAAAACTTCCTAGCTTGAAAAGTATAATCTATAGAGATCCAGAATACTGTATCATTCTATATGGCTGCAGCAGTGTCAATGAAAATTATGTGGACGAAATTGAATCCTTTTTTCCACTGGAATATCAAAATTTTATGAAATAAACTTGATGTTTCATTTTTGGTTTGAAATTTGAAAGCGTTCTGAGGGAATTTATAGAGAATTTCCAAATTTGGAATTTGAAAATTATTTTCAATTTACATTTCCATATCATTACATTTGCCAGCAAGAGGAATTTTCCAGTTAACATTCCTCTGTTACGGCTATGCTAATTTACATAGAGATACCATAATTGATATATTCATATATATAGAACAATAAAATCGCATATACTTAGTATAATCCGAGACTTATTATATAAATTAGAATTCCCTTATTGTTTTTGTTTTTTATTTGTTGTAAATATAAACAGCTGTTTTCCATTGACGCAAGCAAAAAAAAAAAGAAGAGAACAAAGAAAGTAGCCGGGAGATAGAGAAAGAGTGTGTGAGAGAGAGAGAGAGAGAGCGAAAGGTATGGCTAGTTGTTGATAAGCGTTAGAATGTTAACATATCATCTTCAAATAGATGGAAATCGAAATGAAATCCCCCCTAAACACACACACACAAACACACAACACACACACACTAAGGCAGACCAAAAACCAGATATTTTGATGATGATGATGATGGCAAAAAAGCAAAACAATTCTCTCCACAGCCTGACAACGAACCGGCTAGAGCTCTATATAATAATATGGGTATATATATCTTATCTAAACATTTCCATTTCCTGTTGCCCACATTTGCCACGTGTTTGCTGCTGCTGCTGTCTTTTTGTTCAATTCAATTCAAGTTCATCAAACATTAGACCAATGTGCGCCACACAAACAATTCACGTGGTTCTCAGCAGATTAAATAAAGCGGAGACGACGGCGGCAACGGCGGTGGCGGCGGCGGCGGGGGGCCAAGAAAAACAGAAACCGAAACAAAAACAAAAGCAATTACAAATTAAAAGAGAGAAATTTGAGATGCAAAAACATTATTAAATACACACATTGAGAAGAATTGTGTTATAAAACATACAAATGACATACATATATATTTCATATATGAAGGTCAAATTAAGCAAGTGTTTGTTTCAGTTATTTCAGTTATTTAGTTTTTGGGCCAATTGTTTAAATATTGGTCAAATGAAGGTAAAGCCCCCGCCCCCATGTAAATGATTTCGTCTTTTTGTCTGGGTATATTTGAGGGTTACTTTCCACATCATTTTTTTTATACTCTTGCGGAATGCAAAGTTCCCTTAGCTTCTTTTAAGACTTTTTTGATATTTTACTTAAAAACAACTTTCATAAATAATAATAAATTAAACTAAAATTCAATAAATAATAGGAGAGGAGATAAAAACCCGTTGTTATCTTTTTGCGGTCTTTGGTGAAATTGCAACGATTTCAAAATAAAATGTAAGCTTTACCCAAATAGAAAAGCTATCAAAGAAACGTTAGAAATATACACCGCGAGGTAACTGAATAGGACATTATTTTTGACATTATTTAAAACTGGTTTTTCATATAACAAAGGGAATTTTTTGTTTGTAAAGGTCGCTATTCTTGTGGTCCACACTGTACTAAACTTAATATTGCTTAACCAATTAATTTATTTATATATTTTGCTTAATTTACAAAGACGGCGTACTTATTAAGTGTCCCGTACTGTATTTAATGTAATGTATAATATGTACAAGGATTAATTCCGCTTAACCAAATTATAAAACATAATATTAGAACTGAACTAATCAAGTGATCTGTACTGTAAAAGTAAAATATACTTTACAGGACTAGAAAATGATATACAGGTGTACTATTTAAGTGCCCCGTACTATAAACGGTATAATATTGTGCAATTTGATCAAATCAGTAAACCTAATGAGTAATTCCTCCTCCCCTTTATTGTTTTTTCAAAAACCTGTACTTTTCCTTAATTATCTTTGGAAAAGCTGGTTAAATTTTACGATTTTTCAAATGACCCAAATGAAACAACTTTTAAATAATTATTTTTAAGTTAACAGTTTCCAATAAATTCATATTAAATTGTTCCATTTGTGACCTGGTTAAAGCTACATTAGTTTTCTAAAGGAGTTTCCCCATTAGCCATAAAAAACAGTTTTAAACAGAGTTTTGTATACATTTTGCAATTTTTCCTTTTTCTTAATCTCAAATTTGCAAAGTGTATTCAAAGTTTCGACACATTTAATTTAAAAGAGACCTTGCCCTCTCTTCTGGTTAGGTTATATGATAAATTTTACACATCCATAAAACAAGTTTCACTTTTCGCATTGATTCTTTTGTTTAACATATAAAATAAATGTTTCTATGTATGTGTGTGAGATATTTTTGAACTTCATTTAGAACTAGTTTGTTTCCCCAAGCAAGCAACTAACTAACTAACTTAGCTTAACTAACTGACGCACATGCTAATCAAATCACTTTCGGTTGATATTTTTCTACATATGCAAAAATGTTAGAAGACGATTTTATAGACTCAATATAAAATTTGCATAAAATACAACAAAAATTTGTTGTTCTTTTTGATGCTATGCAGCAATCAATATAAAATGAAACAAATACAAGTTACGAAGAATCAAGGCCTCTTGAGAGATTTCCGTATTGGTAACGTCTTTATAGATAGACGCGGCTCGGACCCCTTTATGGAAAACTGACAAAATCCATCAAGAAGTAACTCAACTGAAATCAGCGAATCGAAAATAATATAGATGACTAATCAGAAAGCGAACCACTCTCTTTCTCTCTCACTTTTTACCTCTCTCTCCTCACTCTCTCACTCTCCTCCTTCCTCTTTCCCATTTTGCCATTTGTTGCTTCTTATCAAGTGTTGTGTGTGAGTTATTTTTTTTTTTTTTGTATTTTCTGTGTGTTGTTGTTATGCCATTAATTATAGCGCGCTGCTTCCTTTTTGGGTAGCTCTTTTACTATTTCTTTCTACTTTGCAGCTGATTAGAAAGAACTTCTAACTAATGGAAAGTTACGAAAGACGCAAGAAGATTTCAAGTAAAGTAGTTCACAAATTGTATCTATCTATCTTCTGTAGTCTTCTCCCTAAACGAAGTTTCTAATTGAAAGAGAGGGAGGCAGAGGCAGAGCAAGTCTTTTTTTGGCATTGAACTAGTTAGCAGAGATTAGAGTTGGAGCAGAGGAGGAGAAGGCAGGCTGGAGGAGGTTAAAATGTGTGAAGAATGTGAAGCAGTTGGCATTTAGATTACACCTATCTTTCATCTCCCAACTTTAATAATTATGACCATATCTCATATTATTGAAATACTTTAATAGAATTAATCTCAGTACCAGGGACGAAGAAATCTTTAGCTCTTGAGGTAAGAACTTTAGAGTTTGAAGATCGTATAACTTTGGGAAAAAGTACAAGAAATCTTTAAACAGAGTCAATAGTTTACTGATAGTAAATTTTAACCCTAATTTAAAACAAGTTTAACCTTAATTTAACCTAAGTTGAACCCCAATTTTAACGCTGACACTCAATGGGAAAACTTTGGACTTACTTCATGTTTTTAGAAATGACTTCAAAGCTTTCAAAATGTTTAGAAATATAAATTACAACAAAGCTTACAAGTTTATTTCGACGGCTTAGCATTTAGAAGCCTCTTTTAAAATGTTACCAGTTCCATAGGTAAAGATTTTTAGAGCTCTTCTTGTGTAGAAAAACAATGCTAAGTTACTCGCTTCACGAAAGAAAGCAGTTCATAATTAACGCACACTAGATTTGCCATAAAAATTAAGTCATAATTAGCACTTTATTACTGGAACTAGTTTAGCTAATGCTACATAGTTATTTAACACAAGGAACTAGTTCATAATTAACACTTCTGAAAAGATCTTCACGCTCTTGAAGAATCTACATAGTTTAGAACGAAACACTGCAGAATACATATTTTCGGGAAAGAAGCGTAGATAGATCATCGAAGTATAAGAACTAGTTCATAATGAAAACTTCAGAACTCGATTTTTGGGTAAAGAACCAATTTTTAACCATTTTTCAAAGTAATAATTTTATTAAAACTGAACTGAACTGGATAGTTCCCAACTTGTGGAACTAGTTCCCTTTTTTCATGAAATATAAAATTGTTGAATTCCGCATAAATACGGTAGAATTAAAAACTCACTTGAAAACGTTTGCTTTACTCTTTAAAACTAGTTCCAAACCAAAGCCGGTCTTTCTTTTATGTTTCTGCAACCCTAAATCATAATCCCTTAAGCAAAACAATAAATTGCCATTTTTTTGGCTTATTATTTAATCAAATATTGTTGTTAGACATGTGTTTTGTGTATACAGTTGCCCGAAAATAAAAATGAATAATTATAATAATACGTAGAGAAATGTTTGTTTATTTTGCTTTTTGAAACTCACCTGCATAATGGGATAGGCGACACGTCCTTTGCCGAACCGTTCTATGATCGTCAACTTGGCCGTATTGGCCATCACTCCGGCAATATTTGACGAAGAGAGCACTGGACGTGCTGGCTGTACAACTGGTACAAAATCTCGATTCCTTTCGGCAAACGAACGATCAAATGAATTTCGACGATCGCTATGAGAGCGGCGATATGATATATTTGATCCATTGCCATTGGCATGATTATTATTATTATTATGTGTCTTAGTTGTTGTTGTTGTTGACTGATAGCTAGAATTTGAGCTGCTGTTGTTGCCGTTGCTATTATTGCCACCTCCAACTCCATTATTATTGTTATTATTATTATTATTATTGTTGTTGTTGTTGAATTGTGACACACCCATATAGGATTTCGATTTGCGATATTGCTTGCTCGTATAGATCAAGGGTTCAGCAAAATGCTGATGGTGATGCTGCTGATGATGATGATGATGGGCCGCCGTATAATTTGTGTATGTGCTGCTAACGATTGAGCTATTGCTTTTGTTGCTATCGGTCTCCGAGCCGGTGCTGCTAATTGTTGAGACCGTCGAGGAAGTCGATGATGTGGATGAGATATTGCTGCCGCTGTTGGGGGTCAGAGCAGAGAGCATCGAGGGTTTCGAGCATTTGGCACAGGGTACAGCCAGAGCGGCGGTTAAAAGTTCAGCTGGACTAACTTTATCAATTGTGGTCACTGCTGTTGTTGCTGCAACTGTAGTCGGTGTTCCCCAAGTTGATCTAGTTGCTGCTTTTACTGTTTTTGTTGTTGTTGAGGTAGTTTGATTGTTGCTGTGGTCCTGTTGCTGATTGTTAGTAAATTGTTTCTGTAATTGTTGCTGCTGCAGCAGTAATTTCTGTTGCTTCTGTGATGATTTAGTCTTTCTGTTAGTGTTGTTGCTCTTCTGTTGTTGTTGTTGCTGCTGCTGTTTGTTATTGTTGTTGTTGTTATTATTGTTGCCGGAATTCCTTTTATTATTGTTGCTATTGCTCTTGGCATTTGAATTTTTATTTTTGTTGCTGTTGCTGTTGTTGTTTTTGTTTGTGTTGGTGCTGCTGTTGCCATTGCCATTATTATTGCCCGTCGCCGGCAACATTCCCGCCTTGTCCTTGTCCACCTTCTGCTGCTGCTGCCCCACTTTGCCATTTGATTTATTTACCATTTTACCAAAACAAAACTAAAATCCAAATAATATAGAATTTTTTTTTGTTTTTTTTTTAGAGAATTAAGATAGATTTTTAGTGTTTTTTTTTTTTTGTAAATTTTTGTTATATTTTTTGTTTGTTTTTTGCTCAGTTTTTTCCGTTCCGCTTAAAAAATTGTTCCGAGCGCAATTGCTTGATTTTTGGTTCTGTTCTGGTTTGGTTTTTATTTTTGTTTTTGTTTTAAAACTTTTTTAAACTGTTCGCCACTCTCTTTTGTCTCTCTCTTTCTCTCACTCACACACACACTCACAGTTGCTGCTGTCGCTGCTGTTGTTGTTGTTGTTGGTCTGATGGTGTTTGCTGCCGTTACTCTCTTTTGGCAAAGCTTTTTTTTTTGCTTTAGTTTTTTTTTTGCCACGTTATTTGTTGCTGCACTCTCTCTCACTCGCGCGATTGGTTTTTCGTTTTGTTTTTGCGTTTTGTTTTTATTAAACGAGCTTTTGTTGTACCTTTGAAATATTTTTAATCATGAAATTCATTAAATTGTTGCTGTTTTTGCTTTTTGATTCGCCTATAGATGAAGAAGAAGAAAGAAAGAAAAACGAAACAGGCATCGAAATAAGATTAGTTTAGTTGCATTTAATATATATAATAATTTGTTGTTGTTTTGGTCGGCATTCTTTGTTTCTAACACGTCAACTAACTATAAGTATAGAAAGCGCCCACCAACTCACCGTTCTCCACCCACCACCCTGTCTCCCCGTCTGTCTGTCTAGGCCCTCTACTCTTTGGGTTTCAATTTTTATCATTTGTTTTTGCACTCACATTTCTTTTAGTGGGAACTAGCCCCCCCCCCCCCTTTCCCTCTCCCAATCTGTTTGTCTTCTAGGAAAGTCTCACACACCCATCACTCTCATTTAAACGTTTCCAATTCCAACGCGCAATTTGTACTACCAAAAAAAAAAAAGGAAAACAAAATAAAAACACAATTTTTAAATAAAAATAAATAAAATTACTTGGCCTTCCCCCTGCTAACCGTCTCAAACGCTTCTTCTACTCTCTCTTTCTTCTTCCTGCCTGCCGATGATGTAAGTTTATTTTTTTCTCTCTCAATCTATCTGTATAATTTTACATTTGTTTTGTATTGTTTATTTAACTTGATTTCGTTTTTTGCAATTGAATATATGAATTGGATAAGCCACCTTTTCCCCTTGATCTTGTTAGCAGGAATCATAAAATGTTTCGTCATTAAATAAACGAGCTCCGACATATATTACATTGAATTAGATACTTAAACAAGATATTAACTTTTATGTTACCAGAATTTGATTATGACTTTGGAAAAAAAAGCAAATATTTGTACAATCACTCGAAATTGGTTTAGGAATGAAGCGTTTAATATTTTATTTCCTTTTTTTCCTAAATTACCCTAAAAAAACAATTAAATGTAGTATGGTCAAAATCAAACAAATAATTGCTCTTACATCAATTTGTTTCGTTTAATTAAAATTAAATGGGTTTTTCTCGTGTGGAACTAATTAAATTTGCCAAGAAATAGTAGATCTTTGTGAACTTTTTAGATTGGCGAGGGTTATCAAAGCAATTTCATACAGAAGCTTAGGAGCCCCTAGAAGCCCCTCCATGGGGGCTTTTGCTAATCTTTTAAGTAATGACTGAAGGAAAAACTAGAACACTAACCGTGTTCTTGAGCTGTCAAAATAGAGCTCTTTGCCTTAACGACCAAATCTATTAGCCCCTAACTAATATTAAATTAACTACGCAATTGGTTACACTATGCTACGGTGTGGCAACTCTAGTACTTCAAATTGTGAGATAATTATATGGGGTAGCAATAATTTCTGATTGAAAAATTATATACACTTATGTGCACGAACAATATGGCAGTGGGGGAGGGAACGGGGGATAACCCTTCGATGTACTTATTTGGCAAAGAAAAAAAATTCGGCCCAATCCGGAAGTGCATGAGAAACTGAGAAAATACAATTTTCGGTTTACGCTTTCTTTACGACATTCAAGAACCCGGCAGTTCTATATAGAGTCACGTAAAACAAAACACAGACAGACATACATACATACATTCATATGTTTTCAAGGGAATGAGTGAGAAATTTTTAAAATTTGTATACAGAATATTTACCTGGAAAATTATTTTGCAAAAGTTCAGCTATGCGGCCATATTATCCAAAGAAACGCACAGAAAAAATATTCACAATACACGGTGAGGGGAAGGGTGCGTAAGCTTGCGGCACTTTTTTTTTCTTCACTCAGTCCGATCGATTCGATAGTTTGCTCACACTCACTTTGCTCTCTCTCTCTCTTACTTTGAGTCTTGCGCTGCTCTCCGTTATTTGCTCTGGCTCTGCTCTCTTTGATGGTCACCCCAGAAATTGCGGCACGAGGACAACGCACACACTTTGAACGGAGAAGGAGGAGATGAGACACAGCGTTAGCGTGCGGCTGGCGGCGAGATGCGGGCGGGGATAGCGAGCGCGCGGGGGGCCTGGATGTGGGTGTTGTGCAAGAATAAAGAAATGGAAATGCCGTTACTTGGGCGAGGAGCGAGGTGTTACGGTTAACGATTACGAAGTAGTCTTTTTTGCCTCCTCAAACGTCTCTCTCACACCGTTTCCGATAATATGCGTAGGTGTTGTTGGTGCTAGGGGGTTGGGGGTTGTTGCTTGATTGTATATATATATATTAGTATGTAGGTATGTATTTAAACATATACTCTTTATATATATATATATACACTAAGTTCACCAAGTAATCTATGCGAATCTTTTCTTTCGCTTGCTTTCTTTTCTTTTCTTCTTTTGCTTCGCTGCAGAAAACTGTTTCTCTTTTTCTCTTTCTTTCTCTTTCTCGCTAGATGAAAAAACCAACGGAATCAACACGTTATCGGCGGGTGGGCAGAGGCGGTCGGAGAGCGTAGGGTGGTGGCGGTAATGGAGTAGTTGTGGTGGTGGTTGAAGCTGGACAGCTGGTGCTAAATACAACGACGGCGGGCAGCAGCAGAGAGTTGCGATCTCCTTTGATCCACACTATTGTATTTTTTGTTTTTGAAATATATATATACATATAAAAATATATATGTATATATATATATATATTACGTGAACGTGAACCAAACCGGAGCCGTGTGTAGGCTTACTTTTCTACAATACTACTGACAAATAAAACCCTAAATGCTCTAATGCACAAATTTTCCAATACACACACACACACACTCGCAGCACACTCACAGCTCACACACACACTTGGCACACACGCACACGACGACAACGACAAAAATTCCAATTTCACTTTTTTTTTCTTTTTTCTTTCGCGAAAAACCACGCGTTTTGCTTTATACTGATCGATCTTCTCTAAATTGTGTGTGGATGACGACGAAATCCTCAGAAATATTGTGTATGGGGTAATTGTTCGTACTAACGGTAAACACACTAACACACTCTTCTTTAAACTGTTATTCGTTGCTGCTTACAGTTTTTCTATATTCTTTTTTATTTTGTTAGATTCGCATTACTGCCTTTTCTCGATCGAAAATGTCTTTTACTTCATATTTTAAAATATTTGTTTAATTGGTTCTCTATTTGGTCTTGAGTGTCGAACATGTGACGAGCAACTGATGGCTAAGTAAACGGCGGATGACAACCACGACGGACGGCTACAACGACGTCGACGGACGAAGACTACACGGCATTGTAGAGAGCCCAAAAAAACTAAAAAAAAAAAAACAAAAACAAAAACAAAAATTTATAATCTGAACAACAGCAATTAGCTATGGGAAGAGAACGTGGGAGAATGGAGAGCGGGCAAAGATTGAGCAAAAACTTTTCAAAGCTCTTCGCGAAGCTTCTACCGTTTTTTATACTCTCGCAATGAAGGTATATAATTTTTTGGTCGGCAGTGAGCAACGAATAGAAGGAAGGAGCGTGCAAAAATAAGTGGTCGGCTTAGCTTCGTGAAACAATGTCGCTCTTCGGCTTACTTTTCAATGTAAAATTGTTCGCTTAAGCACATAGCCATGTCAGTGTCCGTCTTCTGCGTGAAGGAACGCAAATTTCTGCTAGAGACGCATAATTAGGGTATACAAACTTCGGCATGGCCAAAGTAGTTTGAAAAGTTAGCAAGTTGGTCTCTGAGTAGATGGTAAGGTAGTAGGTCAGAGCCAAATTTATTGAGAGTTTTCACTTTTGTTAAGCCTAGTTTCAAAGCCAACAGACAAGCAAAAGCTAATAAATAAAAGCAACGTTTTGTGTGCAAAAAAGCTTTTCTCTGGTTTTGATTTCTTCTTTGGCGTTTTTTGTTATTGTAATGAAATACCGGCCGGCTTTGTGAGAGACAGAGAGAGAGAGCGCCACTGACCTTGTGTTGGGGCTTGCTAATTGATCGAGGGCTCTCTCTCCCAAGCTCTCTCTTACGCTTTCTCTCTCTGTCTCTCTTTCTAGATATCCCTGAAACGCTATAGCTGTAAATGTAAATGTGAAGCAAACTAGTTCCTAGTCAAATTTGGCTAATGCCAGACAGACATCACTCATACGACATACGACAACAACAAAATTCCGACGCCTTAAACCTAAATATAAAACGAAAAATTTTGTAATTGCCTAAAACTAAGATTTTCTTTCCACTGCACTGTGTGCCGCCGTCGTTCGTTCACATATTGTGAAAATATTAGAAAATGCTTTTCGTTTGGACTTACCCTTTCTGTTGTTTTTCCTTGTATTTCTAATCGGTCTCAGTCTTTCTAATTCTCTGTCTTTGTTGAGTGAAAGCAAGGGCAAGGCTAACTCCTGCGTGTATATAAAAATATATTTTTTCGATGTTGTTTGTTGTAGTTTGTTGTTGTTTATGCAAAAGGCAATGCGTAGTTTAAGTGTCGGACGATAGAAATTTCAATTATTTTGCCAGCGAGCGCGTGCAACGCGACACACACACAAAAAAAATATTTTGAGCCAAGAAAACGCTGCTACGACGTTGCATAAATGAAATTACATATCTACATGTACATATCTACCTACCTAGAGCTACATACATAGTATCTAATACATACATACATATATATTTATGTCTAATGCATTGTACAATGCGCCACACAGAAACTGTCAACAGCAGTTCGCTTAGAAATTGCAATGGGCAACAACGTAACGCAATTTCCGTTGCACAAGTTATTGGTGAGGGGGATGTGGGAATGGGGTGAATGGGATGTCAATATTGTTCCCGGTAAACGATTGTTATAGGATCTTATCATCATAAGTAGTTGAAACTTAAATTTCTACAGAATTTCTCATAGGAAAACGGAAGTAAGCATTTGATTGATAACGAAAATGATTTCTAGTCAAAAGATGAATCACTTTTATAACCATTCGAGAAGATTTCTTTAAAGAGTGTATCTGTGATAACGGAGGGATTGTGATAGGCAAAGCGAATTAAGAAAGGAGGTAAGCTGTGACCAGCAGGAAGTAAGTGGAGTGATTTCCTTCCTAGGCTAATGCGGTCACACTGACAAAAGTGAACGGTAGTATTTTGCATTTCGCCATATTAAATATCGATATTTTTCATAATTTTATTTTAATAACCGAGTTTCAGGAGAGACTTTGTGGGAATCAAGAATCTCTATGGGAAAGCACCGACTTTTGGCCGTACTTATAACAAAAGGTTTCCCAAAAAAACTTTATTCTCTTTTAAAATGAAATTTTTGTTCAACTTTGATTTCAGATTTTACTTAAAGTAAACATTTGGGTATAAAATTTGGTGAAATTTTCCAAAAATCATCTAAATCGCTGCATATAGAAAGCACTTCCGGCCACACCTACACCCACTAGAAAGCCAAGAAAAGTCCTCCACAAGAGCTGATCCTGCCACTTGCGATTAGCAATACATTTGCTGTACGGCATGCTGGTGAATGAGACACTATTATAGAGTGGAACCCAGTGGGAGGGAAACAGGCGATAGAGCAATGTGTCCAACATCTTGCGACAGCGGAAGGACCAACGTTTGGTCAAATCGCGCATCTAGATAGGAGAAGAGTTAAATTAGTGACCCTTGGGAGAAGTGTAAGTAATCTCCTTCTCACCTCCACATAGTTATACATGGCCAGATCACAGATGGCAAAGGCATCCTGCCAACGTTGCTCTGTAAACTGAGCCAATGCCTGATCCAGGGGCAATCCCGTTTGCAATATGGAATTCAAGAGGGTAACATCCTCCATGCCAGCATTCATGCCCTGACCATAATAGGGGACCATTGCATGGGCAGCATCTCCTAGAAGCAATGCCTTGCTGCCATAATGATACGGCTTACACTTGATGGAGAGCAAATGTTGTGGTTTGGTTTTGAAAAAGTCCTTAATCAACTGCTCCTGGCCAATCAAAGGCAAGGCATCTGGATAGTAATGCTTAAAAAAGTCTATCAATTGTTGCGAATTCTTTATCCCGGCAAAGATATCAAATGGCATTGAGAGAGTGACCGTAAAAGATTTGTCCTGATTGGGCAAGGCAATCATCATGAAATTATCCCTCGGCCAAATATGCAAATAATTGGGTGGCATTTGGAATTCATTGTCCTTAGAGGGAATACACAACTCTAAATAGCCCGTGTCTATGTATTCCTGGGTATAATTAAATCCTGGCAGTTTGATCATCTGTTGACGTAGAGCAGAGAAGGCGCCATCACAGCCCACAACTAAATCAGCATTGGCGGAGAATCTAAATGAATTCAAACTAAAGATATTCTCGATTTTTACTTGGTATTCCATGCTTACCCCTCGCCAGTTGGACCCCTCTTGAACTCCAATTCGCCCTCTTTTATATTGGCTTTGTTCAATTTGTGTTCAAAATGGCATTTGATATTGGGAAATTTATCGCAAGCATTGAGCAATAATTCATTCAATTGTTTTCTGCCCACAGAGTATAAACATTGCTTAAAGCAAGGATCATAGATGACCTCGCTGGTGCGTCCTTTAATGTCGTGTAACATGCGTCCTCGCATGGGAATGGCTGTGGCCAGGACCTGCTCCTCCAGCCCCATACCTATGAGAGACAAAGCCTTGCGTCCCCGTTGAGATAAAGCCAAATTGATGCTGCGTCCTTGAACCAACTCCGATTTACGTATATCCTCGCGATACTCATACAAATGCACTTGATTGCCCCTACGGGCAAAATTCAAAGCGGCCAAAGAACCCACCTAAAAATAAACAAAATTTGACTGATAAGACGAGAGATTCTAAGCCGTTTGGGGATTATGTTCTTGGCACTTTGTTTGCTATAGAGTAGTAGAAGATAAGTGTGTGGTTGAGGAATTTTATAATACTAACCAAACCAGCACCTATTATCGCGACTTTTGGGCGTTCAGCCGAGCCGTTGGCTTGCGTCAAGATGAGACTCATGACCAGGCACAGTGAAATCAAAAATGCAAATGATAGACAAATGGTTTGGGTAGGCTCTGAGCATCATACACATAAATAGGTACGACATTTATCTGGGTCGTTTTGTTGAATGGCGGCGGGGCCAAAGAAAGTGAATAAACCTGAAGGAAACCTTACAACTAACGCCGTGTAGTTCAACCACAATAACTGGGGCTGTCGCTTAAGAAGAGCTACATTAAAATGCAACTAATCAATTAACCAAACAACTATCTAATTCCATGTTTAGTATTAAAAACGTATATTGTGCCAAACTTCAAATGAACCGCCAATGGGTACTTATCGATAACAATTTGAAAATAGTCGATAATATTGGCGCTCTGTTAACTGACAGCAGCGTTGTTGACTTAACATTGGGCTCTATAAAAGAAAACTTGCACACTTTTTAATAAATAAACTGTTATTTTTATTTTTGCTAAGCAGACAAAAATAAAAATAAATAAAACCGAATAGTTTTCTTTTTGATCTTACTTCCAATTAAATGATTTTTTTGCAACCACTAAC
The DNA here is from genome assembly GCA_024703675.1 of Drosophila nebulosa. Lineage (NCBI taxonomy): Eukaryota > Metazoa > Arthropoda > Insecta > Diptera > Drosophilidae > Drosophila > Drosophila nebulosa. The sequence goes on along the minus strand of CM045725.1, from coordinate 3,522,149 downwards.
TACCAAATCAGGGCGAAATCAAGTTTCACACTTCGCTTGGCCATAAAAACGAAGCGACTGCTTTGTTATCGATAAGTCATTGCACCATTCGATATTTCGATACCATCACCAAATAAGACCTAAAAAAAACTAAAACAACAACTAAAATTAACGAAATTAAGGCTAAAAGGCCAACAAATTGTTACATATTTTTACAAAAAACAAGTGAAAAGTGTTTAGAGATTTGAAAGATTTACGAATTCTGCCAAATTCTAGTTTAATTGTGATTGTGCCACACGCATACTATACATAGCATCCAAGAGGGGAGGGAGCGAGAGCTAGCGAGTGAGAGCCTGAGAGAGAGAGGGAAACAGACAGACCGAAGACGACCCACAAAAGGCAACATCAAAATGGTAATAAAAACGAATGCCAAAAGGAAGAAGAACGTAGGAGAGAGTAGTGGGGGTTAGAGATGGATGGTTGAGAATATTTGGAGCAGCAAAAGGGAGGAGCAGGAGCACTTCCATCCTCGCTATGCTCAAGCCAGGCAAAAGATGTTCCTAATTATTATCATTATTTATTTATAACCATCTCTCACTCTCTAATTATGGAAATTTCACTTTTATATTTTACACATATTCTTCTTTTTTCTTATAGGGAAATGAAACATCGCTGCCCATGGAAATGTGCTCCAATTGTAAGTAAATTTCGTTTATTTTTTTTTTATGGCATTTTTCTGTCTTTTATTTGCTTTTAGTCAATGTCATCGAAATTGGCAGCTGTTTATGAATATGCAAACATCCAATATAGGTTTCGAAATATATAACCCCAACCATATCTACATATCATCACATACATATGTATAACTATACCTGTGTGTGTGTGTGTGTGCGCAATTTGGCACTAGAAATGCAATCTTCTTTTTCTATAGTATTCCCCCCTTAACAAAGGTTTGCAAATATTTGAATTATTAATCAGTTTTTGCCTGAAACGACATTCCATAGTCTTCGAATCTTGGATCTCGAAGAATTCTTATCTTTAGCTAGAAAAATTCCAAGCAGGAGAAATTTTGTTACTCCATGTTTTAAACACAAGAAAAATTATAAAGCTTTAAGGGTTTTTATCCGATTTTATTGTAGTTTTTCTTATAAACAAAAGTTTAAAACGTATCTGAAACACAATATTTATGCAAAATGGAATTCTTTTTAAGGATTTTCTTCTACAAAAGGAAATTTCCTATCATTTTAAAAATAAATTTAGCTTGTTATATTTGTTTGTTGTCATTTTAGTTCTCTTTAAGAAATTCCAAGTCCAGAAACTCCTTTTGTTTAGCAAAATGGAATTTTCTAATATTTAAAAAAAGTGTTTCATAATAAATTAGTAACTAGAAGGTGACTTTTCTATATTTTTTGGAACAATTTCACATTTGTCTGGTTTGCCCGTGTCTCTTATTTTACATTTGTTAGGGAAACCCAAGTTCTTTGTAGATTTCTTAAAGAAAACTTTTCATTTCTAACAAACCATTATAAAAGTTTGTTTCAGCCATTTCAGAAACAGTCGAAAATTCCATGTTTGCTTTTAAAATTAGAGCGCATGAAGTTTACTTAGTTATTACGATTCAAATTTAAAGGAATTGTTAGACTATTAGAATGGGCTGGGCATCTACTGTATTTCCTAAACGGTGCATTTTCTGGTATTCCATCGTAAATCGTTGGTTTTAATGTCTCTTAATGATTCATTTTAAGTTACATGCGACAACTCGTTAAGTTTTATGATTATTGCTTCAGCTGTAATTTTATTTTTGTTAAGAGAATTTTGGTATAAGTGGTTTCAACATTTTAAAGTATGACATAAAATAGAACAGAAATATTTTATCAACAGAAAATACTTATTTTAGCCATATATTCCCTATTAACAGCAGTTGGAAAGTCAATTTAGTTATTCTCTTCTGAATACAAAATTACTTTAGCTCATATCATAGATTAAAGATTCTTCAGAAAGCAAAGTTAATAAGTTACATATATGTATATATAAGCCGATGAAATCTGAGCAAATTTTAAAATGTTTTCAACTTTTTCAACAGTCGACGCAGATGAGATACGTCGATTGGGCAAACGTTTCCGCAAACTGGATCTGGACAACTCGGGAGCCTTGAGTGTGGATGAGTTTATGTCATTGCCGGAATTGCAACAGAATCCTTTGGTGCAGCGTGTGATTGATATATTTGATGCCGATGGCAATGGTGAGGTCGATTTCAAGGAATTCATTCAAGGAGTCTCACAGTTCAGTGTCAAGGGTGATAAGTTGTCAAAGCTGCGCTTCGCCTTCCGCATCTATGACATGGATAATGATGGTTATATATCGAATGGTGAACTGTTTCAGGTGAGTAAAAGATGCTACTAATCAGAGAGAGAGAGAGAGAAGTCTAGATTGATGCGTTACCCACATCCTTCCATAGGTTCTTAAGATGATGGTAGGCAACAATCTAAAGGATACGCAACTGCAGCAAATTGTGGATAAGACCATTGGATTTGCGGATAAGGATGAGGATGGTAAAATCTCATTCGATGAGTTCTGTTCGGTTGTGGGCAATACGGATATACACAAGAAGATGGTTGTTGATGTTTAAGAAAGGTTTCTAATTCCTTTCTACTCCGCCTCCTTCTCCTTCTGCTACTCCTCCTCCTCCTAGTTACTATTTATTTCTTTCAAATCCCCCGAAATTTTTTATTACAATTATTATTATATATTTATATTGGTTATTAATTGTTTTTGTTAGCTCAAAAAAAAAAAAAATACCTTAATGAATATCAACTTTTCTGAAAGAAAACCAAAACCCAAATACACACGCGCACACACACACACACACAAACACACATACAATTTTTTGAAAAAGTTGTTATTTTAAGTCATAAAGTCAAACGAAAAGAAAAGGAAACTTAAAACACAAATATATGAAAATCGTCTTCTTTGTACTTCTTAAAAGCAAAATTTATATATATATATATACATAATATCGTACATATGCATATATTATAGTCATAATTTATTATACAAAAAAGAAGAAAAAAAATACGAAAAAAAAATCGAAAATGAATGAAGTAACTTTTCGTAAAAACAAAAAAGCAAACAAAACTCCAATTGCAAAAATCAAATAAATTTTTTAACAAGTTGAATCAACTTAACTTTCTTTATTGTTTGTAAGCAATATATATATACATATATATATATATTAGAATATAATTAATAGAATTTAAGTATATAGTATTGGAAAGTAATTAACAAAAATCAAAATGGAAATTGTGTAAGTTAACAAAAATAGATGAAGAGAGCGAGAGATTAAAAGGACGCAGAGAGCAAAGCAAATTGGCCTTAGCCAATTTCCATTTATATTTTTGTTAATTATTTTTTCAATTTTTATTTTCTTATTCTTTTAATTATATTCTAGTTTTACTTACTCGTCTTCTTCTTGTTTCTGTTATTAGTTTTATTTTGTGTAATTTTGCTATTTTTTCTTGTTGCCATATATTTTCCTTTTCAAAATCCTTTTAGCGCTTTTTTAATACAATTTTTTCTTTTTCCACTTCTCTTCCTAATTGCGTTTCTGTTACATCATTTTCTAATTCTCCTGTGATTTTGCCAAAAACAAAAACAACAACTAAATACACAAAAATTAATGTTAAAATATTAAACAAAGAAAGCCTGTTTAAAGGACAACAAAAACTCATCTAATTGACTTAGTCTAATTTACATAAAAAACAACACAAAATAAAACAAAAAAACAATTCGAGTACTTTTTTATATATTTATATACATTAAAACTTTAACTTAAATCTTTAACAAAATGAAAGCAAATTATAATCAACAATATTTTTATATATACATAGCTAAAAACAAAAAAAAAACTATCGATCGATCGACTAACTAGACTAACTTGAAACATTTCATTCAAAAATTCAAATTATACACGCCTATTATATATATATATATATATATACATTAATTAATTAATTAATTGATCAAAAAATTAATTCAAGTTAACTGATATCGAATAATGCAAAAGCGCAGCAAACATTTTATACTCTAGTTAAAAAAACTAAAGCAAAAAAAGCATGTTACAAATTTAAAAAAAAAAGTCTAACAAAAATGTATTGAATATCCTTTTAATTTCTGTTGTTGTTTTTTGCACACTTGCCATAACATTTTATTAATTATTATTAATAACTAAAAAAAATTAACATTAACCAAATCAATTTGTAAAGTCAGCGTCAGCCATGCCCCAAAGAGAGAATTTGGGAAAGAAATTAAGCACAAATGAAAAGGAAAAACAAGAAGACAGAGAGACAAAGAGAGAGAGAGAGAGAGAGGGAAAAAGAGCGAGCAACATTAACAATTAAATGTTTTAACGACAATTTTTTGCAAACCAAAAACAAAAAACGTGTTCATTGTTTGGCAGGCTAATCGAAGCAATAAATAATTCTAATTAAATAAAATAATTATACAAAAAAAAAAAAACAAAAAATGCGAAAAGAAACAAAAAAAAAAAAAAACAGCCACTCAAAAATGTTTTTCAGTTTTTCATTTAATGGGTGGAAATACAGATACATATATATACATATATATGATCTTCATTGCTATTTTTAATTTGTAATGAAACGTGTCCCATTCCATGGCCCTTGTAAAGTAAATTTATTTATTTTGTTATTGCCCCCATTGACAGGTTACATGAATTAATACTCTCGACTCGACAAATTATTTATGAATTTTTTTACTTAATGTTTGTATAATTAATCGTAAACAGTTGCATTAAATGTAAATTATCTTTAGGAAGCATTCGCGACTAATGGAAGTTAATGGAACTATTTTCAATTAAAACAACACCATTTCAAATTGTATATATCTAAACTAAATCGATAACCATGATCGATAACCCATTTTCGGTTATGACTATGGTTTCGATTATGGTCATTTATAACGCTAATATTCTAATCGTTACGATAACTGTCGATGCCTTTCGATAAATTTCGATTATAGTTTCAATAAGTTTTAATTATAGTTTACGATTGCCCATAGCGCTAGTTTTCTGAAGGTTACGATTGTAATTATTAACTTGGGCTGCACCGGTTTTAGTGCTGGAAAACGCAAAAATATCATAAAGGCTAGAAGGCCAATGTTAGTAACCACCAATCGTCAACGATAACTTTTGATCATGCTTTCCATTGTCGTTTCTATAAGTTGCGATTATGCGATTATTTCGATAACTGTCAATTTAAGTTTCGATCAATTTCGATTAAAAAAAATTTATCAACTATAAAAAACTGATTACCTTTTGGATGGAATCCTGTCAAAGGATCCTCTTCTCCCGCTTTTCCTAGTCGTACTGTCCGAAGAAGAAGTTTATACACGTGTTTTAAAGTTCATAGTCAACTATTGCGATTTCTTAATACTATATTTTGGTAATAAAATATTAAAAGAGGATTTTTTTTTGTTTATCAGCAAAATCGAATTTATATATGTACTTTTTTTTTACTTATTTCTTAAAAGTAGACACTTCGTATACTAATCTAATAGGGTCTAATCTTTATATGGTATGTCTTTAGTTAGAGATAAATAAATGGGTAATAAAGGTTCGATACGCTTAAATTCAAAGGAAACCCAAAGCTTTTTTACCCGATAAGATAGGTCTACAACGTATATATGTATATGATAACAAGTCAATTGACTGTTTTGTTGCGGGCCAAAAGCTTTTTGCCTCGTAATTAACTTCTCGATCTTTACACAAAGCGGACCTAATACGTAAAAGGAAAAACTATGGTCCGAATGGATAGCAAAGGAAACCTCATTTTCGCTGGATTAACTTCCATTCTGATGGCCATTGGCTATAATTGCATACATCCTTATTTAATCGAAGGATGTTAGTTGCACAATCTTTAAAACTTACTGCATTAAGTGTTAATAGTTGTTATTATCTGTTTTTAGGGACTCGTTTTGATTTTGGCGTCCATCTAAGTATTCTGCATATTATTACTAGCGGATTCCTGGTAATGGGCGCAATTAAAGGCAAATATAAGCTATTTGTACCATGGATGATAAGCAGCGTTTTTTTCATATACATTCTGATTCTATTGGCTTTCGAATGTATTCGCGATCTGCCCGACTTTGGCACTATCATAATCATTGTCATAGCCATTGCCTATGGAGGTGAGTAATAAACAATAATAATAATAATAATACAATTAATTTATATGTAAATTTATCATTGATAGGCTATCTCTGCTTTGCTTTGTATGGCGCACAAAATGCTTTTGATCAACTGCGCAAAGCGGAACCACCTTCATATAATTATTTGCATGACAAATCCAATATTATTAATCATATCTAGTCATTAAGAACAAACAAATGTAAAAAAACTGATTTTACAATTAAAAATTTTTCAATAAAAACTATTTGTGAAGAAACATGTTGATTTGTTTTTATTTATTGGGTTCCTAATTTGAATTAGTTGCAGGGCGCGCGTAAAATAGGCATGAACCGGTAAATGAACCACTGAATTTAAGCATATTGCAAAAAGAGTCATTAAGCAGGCCCAAAACTATTTTTGAACTAGCTCATTGCCAGAACGCGCTTGGGTCACACTTACAGTTTGGCCTGCAGCCGGCCAGAGGAACTTGTGAAATTCAAACGAGTCTTTTCCTCTACAAATCTTAATTAAATTACTATGCACAATGACCAATCCTGGAGCTGGTGGTGGTGCAATCGATGGGATCTACTCCATACGCCTGGTCATAGCTGATTTCTATATGGAGAAGCCCATATTTGGTCTGGATCCCTGCTACTCCGAACTGCGCGGCAAGGAAATTAAAAAAGTAAATGAAAGGTGAAAATAAATTTAAAATCAAACTCATTCTCAAAGCTTATTATTATAGGTGCCCATTGTGCGCATATTTGGTGGCAATTCCCTGGGCCAAAAGACCTGCATGCATATCCATGGTGTCTTTCCCTATTTCTATATACCGTATGATAAAAAGGATTTCGAATCCTTGGAGCGTGGCATCTTACAGATAGCCATGAGTCTTGATAAGGCCATTAATATATCCCTGGGTCAGGGTAGCTCATTGGCTCAGCATGTCTTTAAAATACAATTGGTCAAGGGCATGTAAGCCTATTTTAGCTAATCCTTTAGAGAAAATGGCATTAAAAAATTGTCTCTTTGCAGTCCTTTCTACGGTTATCATCGGAGGGAGCATCAGTTTTTAAAGATTTTTATGTTTAATCCAAGATTTGTGCGTCGGGCCGCCAATCTTTTACAGAGTGGAGCCATTTTAGGCAAGAATTTCTGTCCACATGAATCGCATGTGCCTTATATCTTACAATTTATGATCGATTATAATCTGTATGGCATGAGCTATGTCCATGTTCCACTGGAGATCATCAAATTTCGTCGCAAAGATGAGGAAGAGGGTGAGCGGATGTTCAATTTGTTAGCTAAATCGTGCCTAACTCTTTCTATCTTTCCTTGTTAGTCATTGCCTATGAGCAAGTTAAACCACAGCAGCTACAGGATCCTGTAAAAGTCAAAAAGGTTGCCTGCAGCTCACTCGAAGTGGACATAAGCTCGAATTTCATTTTAAATCGTTTTCAAATGATGCTCAAGAAGTCTGGCAAACAAACGAATCCCGGCATTGAGGCCATTTGGAACGATGAGCAAGTGCGACGTCAAAAGATGCCCGAAAAAGAGGTGACAAATAAATGATTTATCATCTACACATCATTCTAACCTAATCCCCTTTCCATGGGCATCTTTAGTTACCACCTCTGCAGCTGCCTCCCACACAGGAACGTCTACGCATAGAAGTGGCCGAGAGTGATATATTCTATCGCACTGCCCTGGAGAGTAAATTACAGAGCCTAGAGCAATCATCCATCTCAGCCGATCAAACTTTAGCCGATCAGTCGCATCTGGTTTCTTCTCAATTGGCTAATCCCTCAAAGGAACAAAGACGCACATTTAATCTTCAAAAGTTGCTAGTGAATGCAGTGTATCCAGAGGAATGCTCACAGGATCAGCAGCAACAATTAATGAATGCCTCCTGCATACCCAATCATTTATCCAACTCAAGTAGCCTGATCAACAGTTCAGCTCAAGAAGAGGCCAATGAAACAGATTTTCTAGATGATACTCTGGTGGATGAGGAGCTGACCATGGGTGGACTGCCCCATGAGGCCAGCTGTAAGTCAAGCTTAAAACTTTCAAAATTAATTTAGCACTCAATTGTATTTTTTTTTTAGTTAGAGAAGAAGATTTGGAATTATTGGACGTTCTACAACAGCTGGAAGAGCAAAATCAACAGGATGAGGAGCCAAATGATTCACCCATAGATTTAGATAGTTCTTTGGCTCCTTTGTCGCAACATCATCAAAAAAGTAGTAGCTATCCCCTGTCCAGTTGAATTCTTTTTAAACGATCTACTTTTAGTTGAACTTTCGGGTCAACTGCGACTCACTGGAAATGGAGCTGAAAAGGAAAATGCCAACGAAAGCAACTCGGATGAAGATGATGAGGATGGCTCACCCATTAAGGGCAGCAAATTGGACTTCTCAATGGCCTTGGATGACATTGATGAGCTCCTATTAAAACTAACCCAAAGTCAACCAAAGGAAACGAGTAAAGAGAGAAAAACTTCACCCAAATTACCTCAAATCGATGGCACTGATGATCGTCTACAAATGACTCCAACCAAGCGGAGTCCACCTAAGACACCCAAGTCAAAGAGTGCAGCCAAGAAATATGCTCCTTTACCCATAATCTTTAGCAGCAATTCGGCTAAGAGTGAGTCCCAAATCGCTTTTAGCTATGGATAAAACTTTACCAACAATTCGCAGAGAACTCCGAGGAGCATACCGCCATGGAACCTGCTAAAAGGCATACAAATCTACGTCTAAGTCTTCAATTAGAGCCCAAAACACCTGCGTAAGTTCTCCATAAACTCGCTCTTACTTTTCCAGCTCTAAAACTAAAGTTTTACCTCTATTTAGACCACAAATTTCATTACGCAAGAAGTTGGCTCTAAGTGAAATGCGTCGCAAGAGTTGTGAGGATTCTTTTAGGGAGCTACAAATGGCCCAAGAAGAGTAAAAAGAGCTTGGCTTATGTATCTACCTTTCCCATATTAAAAAATTTTACTTCATTTTAGGTGTACCACACCCAGACGCAGCTCAAGACGCCAAAATCTAGACAAGACCCACATCATTTGCTCACTCACTCCACGTCTAAAGAATCCCAGTTTAGGGGATATATTTGAAACGGCTGATGGCAAGAAATTAGACGAAGAGAAGGAGGAGAAGGAGGAGGAGGAGGAAGTGCAGGAAAGTGCCCGCAAAACTCGCAAAAAGCGTGAGAAGGAATCAAATGATAAAGCAAAGCCACGACGAAGTGCTCGCCATCAAAGATCTGAGGAGGAACAAGCCTTAGAAAAGTTTGAATCCGCTCCAGTGGCATCAAAAAAAGTTAAACAAACTAAGGAAAAGCTGGATAAAGCCTTAGCAGGCAGCAAATCCTCTCCAGCTCCAGAAAATCATCTATTACAAGAAGAAGAAATTGTAATAGCCAATGTAAAGGCGTTAGAAGGCACCAAATCCTCTCCAGCGTCAACAAAAAAAGTGAAGTCCACCAAGAAAAGGGAGGTGAAAGGTAGCAAATCCTCTCCAGCTACCACTACAATAACAAATCTTCAACTTAGAGAATCTAGTGAAGAGAAGGTAGACGAAAGTGATTCCTCTACAGCGCCAGCGAAAAAAATGAAACAAACTAAAAAAAAGATGGTGGACAGCAAATCCTCTCCAGCTACCGCTACAACTACAGCAAATCTTCCACTTGTAGAGAAAGAAGTTATAGAATCAAGTGAAGAATTGGTGAAACCTTTAGAAGCTACACCCTCCACCAGCAAATGTCATGGTCAAACCATTTCAAGAGAGTACTCAACTCCTTTAAGGAATCTTCCATCTAGCGATGAAGAAGTCATAGAATCGGATACAGGAAAAGATTTGCCCAAATTACGCAAGACACCAAATTTGAGACGTTTGCGTCAGCGTCTTTGCCAGCGTATGGAAACGCCAAAGAGCACGCCAACAGTGACTCCCTTTGCCAGTCCCAGTCTCAGTGTGGACTGTCAGACGCCCGAGCTGATGCGTAGCTTCTACGAGCATTCGCTGATCATAAATAGTCCCTCGGTGTTCAGTGAGGATATGGATAGTCCACCACTGATTGGCAGCTCCTCGAACCCTTTGAATTGTGTGATAACTCCCGTGGAGCAACCACCCACCTATGAGGAGGTGGTGAAAGGTTGTCTTAAACTGGATATACCCGAATATGAGTTCCAGCAACCGTTCTATAGTAATCCCGCTGATGTTAGTAAAATAACCGAAGTGGGATTTCTGGTGCTTCATGTTCCAGGCAATAAACTGAATGATTTGGAGTCATTTGAGAGTGTTTTGGGTGCAGAGCGCGGTGGCTTGGCGGCTTACCGTCGCCAGCAATTGATTGATATTGGTGGTCCGGCCATGCTGCAGCGTTATCGTGGTGAACAACAAATCAGGGAATACTTTAGCACCAATCAAATGGTGGCCATAGAACCAGCTCTAGTGGCACCCTCGCGTCATGAGGCCAAAGTGTGGCTAAAGGCCAAGGAAATGATCCAACAGCAGAGGGAACAGGCAAAAGAACTGATAGACAGTCCCATCAAAATCAAGAGACAAAAGATTACCATGATGATGAGGGATGAGGGCGGAGGAGAAGGAGGAGATGATGGCGATGAAGTTGATGCGGATATGAGCTTGACTCTCACGCCCCTTTCCCAGGTGGAGAAACCCTCTCGCCGTCAGTCACTGCGTCGTGGCATTAGATTGGACTTCAAGGAATCAGAGGAGATACAGAGTAGTCAATCCAGTGATCAAAGTGTCTCAGTTAGAGCTGCTCAAGCGGAGCTTGATCGCTCATCATTTCTCCAACAATTGGAAGATGCACAAAATGGACAACATGATCTCAGTTTTGGTCTAAGTCATGCCACTTTGGATAATACTTTTGGTTTCAAGGTCAATCTGGAGAATCTTCAGCAGGCTAAAGCGGATATTGAGGTGAGCATGAAATGAGAGGAAATTCGCTCCCTTAAGTAGCTAGAATATCATGTTATAGTAGACCGATCGGTTCAGCTTTGACAAATGTTTTGCCTGCAACAACAAAAAGCTTAAATACAAGATTTGGTTAATATAGCTCAAGAACTGAGAGATTAGTTTGTCTTGGAACAGACAGACGGGCAAACGGTCTCGTAACTAAATTTTCATTGCATACTTAGAAGGGCAAATTTCCCCGCCCCTGAAAATGTTAAAATTTCTATTAATCTTATCCTCCTTGCAGTGTCATTATCTTACCATTCTCACTGTGGAAGTCTTTGTGGTGTCACGTGGCGACTTGCAGCCAGATCCTTTGCATGATGAAATCCGTTGCCTGTTCTATGCCATTGAGCACAGTTTACCCCAAACTGCGGCCCAGAATTTGCCCTCCAAGTGCTGCGGTTATATAATGGTCGACAGTCATCAGGATATTGTGCCAGAGGGTTTCAATCATGGCCTGGATCGTGATATTGAGGTGCAGGTGGTGGCTAGCGAAGTGGAGGCATTTGAGGCTCTTTTGGCTCTGTGTGCACGCTGGGATCCCGATATCTATGCTGGCTATGAGATTGAGATGTCCTCTTGGGGTTACATAATAGACAGAGCCAAGCATTTGTGTTTCAACATAGCTCCCATGCTGTCGCGTGTTCCCTCGCAAAAGGTGCGCGATTTTGTGGACGAAGATCGTGAGCAATTCACCGACTTGGATGTCGAGATGAAGCTATGTGGACGCATTCTACTCGATGTGTGGCGACTGATGAGATCCGAAATAGCTCTGACTTCGTATAGCTTCGAGAATGTCATGTATCACATTCTGCACAAACGTTGCCCGTGGCACAGCTCACGCAGTCTGAGTGAATGGTTCTCCTCGCCCTGCACAAGGTGGATTGTCATGGAATACTATTTGGAACGTGTGCGTGGCACCTTGACACTTCTGGATCAATTGGATCTGGTGGGCAGAACTAGTGAGATGGCCAAATTGATTGGCATACAATTCTATGAGGTTCTGTCGAGAGGTTCCCAATTTCGAGTCGAGTCCATGATGCTTAGGATAGCCAAGCCCAAGAATTTGGTTCCCCTTTCGCCCAGTGTCCAGCAGCGTGCCCATATGCGGGCTCCCGAGTACTTGGCCTTGATTATGGAACCACAGTCGAGATTCTATGTGGATCCGGTGATTGTTCTGGACTTTCAGAGTCTCTATCCGAGCATGATAATTGGCTATAATTATTGCTTCTCCACCTGTTTGGGCAGGGTAGAGCATTTGGGTCATAGTACACCCTTTGAATTTGGAGCCTCTCAGTTGAGAGTATCGCGCCAGTTGCTGCAACAGCTGCTGGACCACGATCTGGTGACCATCTCCCCCTGCGGCGTGGTCTTTGTTAAGCGTGAAGTGCGCGAGGGCATTTTGCCGCGCATGTTAAGTGAGATTCTGGATACCCGGCAAATGGTCAAGCAGTCCATGAAGTTCTATAAGGATAGTTCGGCGCTGCAGCGTATACTCCATTCCCGGCAATTGGGTTTGAAGTTAATGGCCAATGTGACTTATGGTTATACGGCAGCCAATTTTAGTGGTCGCATGCCCGCAGTGGAAGTGGGCGATTCGGTGGTCTCAAAGGGAAGGGAGACTCTCGAGAGAGCCATCAAATTGGTGGAATCCCATGAGGAGTGGCGCGTGCGCGTGGTCTATGGTGATACGGATTCCATGTTTGTCCAAGTGCCAGGACGCAATCGTGCGGAAGCCTTTCGCATTGGTGAGGAAATTGCTCAAGCGGTGACCGATATGAATCCTCAGCCGGTGAAACTGAAGCTGGAGAAAGTCTATCAACCCTGCATCCTGCAGACCAAGAAACGTTATGTCGGCTATATGTATGAAACGGCCGATCAGACGGAACCCGTGTACGAGGCCAAGGGCATTGAGACAGTGCGTCGTGATGGCTGTCCGGCGGTGGCCAAAATGCTGGAGAAGGTCCTGCGGCTGCTCTTCGAGACTCCGGATGTGAGTAGAATCAAGCAATATGTGTGTCGCCAGTTCACCAAACTTCTCTCGGGCAAGGCCAATCTGCAGGATTTGATCTTTGCCAAGGAATTTCGTGGCCTAAATGGTTATAAGCCCACAGCTTGTGTTCCCGCCTTGGAACTCACACGCAAATGGATGCAACGTGATCCGCGTCGTATACCCAGACGTGGTGAAAGGGTTCCCTATATCATTATCAATGGGCCACCAGGTGTTCCTCTCATACGCCTGGTGCGCAGTCCTCACGAGGTCCTCTCGAATGAGGGGCACAAGATTAATGCCATCTATTACATAACCAAGGCCATTATTCCTCCTCTAAATCGTTGTTTGCTCCTAATTGGCGTCGATTGCCATGATTGGTTTGCCCATTTGCCAAGGAAGCTGCTCCTTATGCCAGCCATGTCCACGGGCAATCAAATAGTGCCCACTGCTTCCATGGGTGGTGCTGGCAAGTCCACCATTTCCCAGTATTTCTCCACCACCAATTGCATCATCGATTGCGGTGGACAGACCAAGCGAGGCATTTGTCCCACTTGCTTGAAGCAGCCACAACGTTGCCTGGCCACGCTCCATGACAAGATGGCTCGCCTGGAACGTTCCTATCACCTGACCCTACAGATCTGCCAATCTTGCTGCGGTCGTTTGGGCAATTTGCAATGCAAATCTCTCGATTGTCCTGTCCTCTATGTCCTTGAGGTCAAACGTCGTGACTTGCAACAAATTACACATTTTCGTCAATTAATCGAAGACCATTTTTAAATACAATTTTGTTTTTTTCTTTTTATAGTAAAAATTACAGTCAGCCACAGCTCTTAAAACACTACAAATATAGAGATGCATGTGTGTGTGTTGGTGTGTGTGTGTGTTAGTGAATATTGTTAACTATTTATGCCATTTAGCACAATTTCTTATGATATTTCTTTCTAAACTTTTTTTTATTATGCATGAAAAATGTTTTTTTTGTTGTTTTCTTTTTTAGATGAAAATAAATATTGAAAAATGTAGAGTATAATTATTTATGTATATAAACAAATTTTGCCAACAAAAAAAAAAAATGCCAGTTTTTTTTACATTATTTCTCATCTCAAAAAAAAAAATTCCATTTCTTTATAATTTTGAAACATTATCTCCGATAACAATTAATATTTAAGTATTCAAATTTGAAATTTTGCAACCAATAACAATTTATGAATTATAGTTTCGATTTTTTCGATTTCTTTTTGATTATTTTTCAGCCCTGATTTTGTGTGTGTGTTTTTTGTTTATTAATTTCTCATTTGCATTGAGCAGTAGAATATTTCTTATTTTTTTCTCGACTAAATCTAAATAATGTAAATATTACAAAGTAAAAATACATCTAAATGTATGATCGGATCCTATATACTCGTTGTATATATATATAGCAGAGAGAAGAAAAAAAAAAAAAAACACATGCCTCTGACGTAGACGTAGACGAAGACGTATGGGAGAAGGAACAAGTGAATGATGATTTATAGCAAATCATCATCCACATCCACATCATCATCGTCGTCATCGTCCATTTCGAACATTAGGGAATTCTTATTATCCGCCTCCTCGGCCAGCTCCCGCTTCTTGTTGTGACGCGTTAAATCCAAGCCGCTGTCATGATGATTATGCTTCTTGTTGTGCTTGCAATATTGGCTCTGCGAAAGGGGCGAAAAGAAGGATTAACTTTTAAAATGGAATAAGGTGGTCTGGAGATGTGTTGGTTACTTGTCAGCTCAATTAGAAGGCTGAAAAAGGGGCAAGTAGCTGCCCTTTGGGACTAATTTTATGTTCTCTTCTTTTATACTAAAAACTACAAGTTGGAGTAGACATTTTCTAGGAATCCTCATGGAATGTTCCCTGCAAAGTCAATATGGCATGGGGGAAACGTGGTATGAGACATACTGAAAGCTTAATTTGGAAGAGGCTTCGACTAGTAATGCTCAAAGGAAAAGTCAAGTCAATCATGTCATGTCTTAGGAGAAAAGTGGCAAGAGGATTCTTTAGAATCTTAAAGCAGAAATGAAGAATTTAGCAGGATTATATCAATGCTATTGCCCATATTTAAAGTTTATAACTATCAAAAATCAAGCCTAAAACTAATTAATGGCAAGACACAAAGTGTTAATTTCTCCTAATCCAATGGCTGCCAAGACTTGTTTGAAATTCTTCGAGTAAAAAAGAACAGATAATTCGGTGCAAAAAAGAAACAATATAGAATATTTTAGTTAAGAATTAAAATAAGTATCTATGATGCAGTTGAAACTCATTTCAAACGTCAAACAGTCTAAGTCAAACGATTTTCTTTAAATTTGTTAAAAATAATTTGATAAACTAAACACGAAACTTTAATTAAGCAAACCAAAAGATTTTCCTAAGGACATGGGCTTTTCCCAACTAAAGAACAATTGAAACTGCCTTAATCCTTGTTTAAGCTAATCAATTAAACCTAAAACCTCATTTGGAATTTCGAAGCCAACTTCAAATTGATTTAAATAAACAGATGCTGGTTAAATCTAGTTAAGATACTTCGTGACAAACAAGAAATTGTAAATGGAATCGTGCGAAATATCTCGATTAAAATTAACACTGCGTAGAAAGCGAGCGAGAAATGATGTAAGTATTTCCTTTGCTAATTTTCACAAGGTCGCACCTGACTAACCACGCAAACAAACCGCCATCACCCACTTGTCGGTTAAATCTAACTATTTAGCTATTTAACTAGTCTAATCTAACTTTAGATACAAATGGAATAATGTAGCGAACGAGACGATTTCACTGGAACCGTCTAATTTAATTAACAAGCAAATCTCTAATTTGGATTGCTTTCGTCTGACGCGAATGCTGCTGCTTCTGCTTCTGTTCTGCTGACCTTGTTGGCGGTCGCCTCCTCATAATCAGCTGAATCTCCCTCACTCAGGCGACGTTGTTGAGCACGCAATTTGCAATCGCGTCGCTTTTGATTCTTCTTGCGTTGACCCAAAATGCTAGAGTCCAATCTGGGCAAAGGAAAAGGGATGGATAAGAAAGATGTTCTAGCCATGAATCTTTGAAGATCTTACCTAAAAACTTGCTTCATAATGTGATCATTAAATCTAACAGTCTTCTTGCAGCTCTCGGATAGAGATGAATCCTCTTCGGGTATGCCACCAAATGAACGTGAAGCCTCCATGGAACAGGAATAGGAAACGGATGAGCAATCGTCTATGGAGGAGCAACTATCATTGCCGCCATCATAGCGACTGAAACGCTTGAGAATGCCACGATGATGTTGAGTCAGTTGGCTGTCATGGCACTCGGAGAAACTGCGTTGCTTGCGCTGGGGCAGCTTCAGGGTGGTCATAGTCGGCGGCGAGTCGGGGACATCGCCACAAGCAGAAGATTCGGATAGCGAACGGTTCTTACTACGTTTCCCACGCTGTTTTTTAGAAGAGGATGATTTCTTACGCTGCTTCTCCACCTCCTCCTCCGCCTCCTCTTCTTCTCTAGCTTCCTCTTTCGCCTGTTGTTTCTCCTCTTTGCCACTTATGGTAATTTCCAGAGAAGGTTCTTCGTCATTTCTTTTGAATTTAATGTCTCCTGGCTTATCTTCGTCCACCTGGATCTCCTTCACAGCCTTGAATTGCCCATTTATGGCATAATCTTTTAGTTGCCCACCATCTAGACCAGCTAGATAGCTTTCAATAGACTCACTTGGGCCATTTAGTTCCAACTTGAGTATAACATTATTATCCCAAGCCTCAGCCTCGACATTTTCAATGTTTAAATGGGTTTCTTTTGCAGGCAAAGCCACATAGAAGGCATAATGAGTGGGATAGTAGCCATTACCCATGGAAGCGAATTGCAAATGAAGATGCCTCTCCTGTTTGATAAAGTCTATTGAATCTGGCTGGACATTGGCCACATGGAGAGTGAAGGCCATGCAATTATCCAGGAGATTACAGTCGAATTTGCCAGGCAATTGATAGTGTAGGGAATCCTTAAGAAAGGGAGAGGGAGCGGCAGCAGGAAGAGGAGTTGTGGACGCCTTTGGCACCTCCTTCAACTCGACTTCCTCCTCACCATCCTCCTCCTCCCCATCTTCTTCCTCCACAGGTGATTCACTATTGGAATGCAATTCTACGCCACTATCCTCTCGACTAAGCAGGCGAAGATTAGGCTCATTGGAGCGCACCACCGGAAGATGGATATTCAGACGCCTTTTATCCGTATCGAAGCGGGCTCTTCCGTTTTTATCATCCACCTCAAACGGTAAATCTAATTTCAATCTGTACTTGGCTCCCACTCGCTCACTCAGCAAATAAATGGACTTGGAGGTGACATCCAATTGGCACTCGGCAGTGGAACGCAGCAGGGGCAACTCAATTTCCACGACTAAAGCTTTCGGTTTAGTCACCTGCAACTTGGCATCCAATTCATTGGTATACTCGGACAAATCCACATCATGGCTATATTTAATGGAATACTTGGGTTCCGTAAATTTGGGAACCTTTGGCTGCTCCGCTTGCACTTTCATGGGCAACACTCGTGGCTCCCCTTGGCCGGCAGTTGGTTTCGTGGGAAATGTATGCTCCAGCGGATGAGGTTCCAGTTCCTCCTCCGTGGGATTGGCAGACAATTTCCTTATCACAGTGGGACGGGCCACACCCTTGTAATCCAATTTCGGATACTTCAAATTGGTGCGATCCAAATTGACCTCGTATTCACGCTCCACAGCGTCCAGAGCGGTGTCTATTAGACATTTACGGAATTGCGAATTCTTCTGACCCAAATGCAAGGCATCCGGATGAAAGACAACATCAAAGACCTTGCAATACTGCTGCTTGGCATCGCAATCATCTCGTGATGATGTCTGGGCCATGGGTATGGACCAGGTTAGACCACGTTCGCCCGTATCCGGATTCATGGCCACTTTGCTCTCCGGCCGTGCAATTTCCGGTGAACTGGCTATATTGATGAAACATTTCTGTTCACCATCAATCGATGTTTTGACCACAAATCCAGGTTTTGGATGTATAAAGGTCACCTGCACTCCACGCTCCTTCTCCAGCTGGGTTATCTCCTCTTCGTAGATTTTACGATTCTCCGGATCCTGAATCTCATCGACGTACTCAAAGAAGAGCTTACGAAATTCCTCCTTACTCAGAGCCTCACGTATTCTTGCAAACTCATCATTGGTTATATCGAGAGGTTCCTCATTGTTTTTCTTATTATTTTTCTGATTCTTTACATTGGTTTTCGAGTGTTTATTACGCGTTGCTGATGCCGTAGAACCGGACATAGCTTTCTAAAACTTTTTTCTTTGCTCTTTGGATGAAAGAAATCAATTTTTCACTTTTAACACAAATTTTTGTATTTTGTTCACTGTTTCTTTCACTTTTTGTTGTTATTGTTGTTGTTTGTTTTTAGTGTTTTTGTTTTTGTTTATTTTGTGACTGTTGCTGTTGTTGTTGCTGCTTTTCGACGTAGTTTTCAGCTATAATAAACAAAAAGACATTAAAGTTAGTTAACAAATAGTAAACTGATGCAATTCTCATGGAATTAGTTGTAAGAACAAATGTGTTTTGTCACATGTTAAGAATTAGTTACAGAAAAAAATGAACTTTAGCTATTGACATTTAATTAGTTTATCTTCTTCCTGCTTTTTCTCTACCTTCACGAATTTTCGCCCTGAAACGATTCGATCTTACTTTGAGATTGTTTATAAAATATAACGTAAACCAAAGCGTCTACTTGGGTGACAAATAAATTCTATGAAATTCCAGTAGGGAATTAAGGGAACTCAGTTGAACATTTGAGAATCTTAGAGGAGAGGGCTCATCGTTTTTTTTTCTTCAGGAAAGTACTCTAACTCTGCGATTCTTTGAGTAATTATCAACTCCAATTTTTGAATTAAAAAAAAATGCAAAGAAATTTCCTTTCCTTCCTTTGGAGGATTTCCCTACTGGCTTTAGGTATGGAATTTCTATGTTAAGAAACTTCCTAACTAATCTTTTAAAAAGAGAGTGATTATCACTGACGAAATTTGTTTATATTCTAGAATATTCTTAACATTTATTGCCCTAGGTCTTGAATTATGTATGTTTGTTCTTATCTATTGCTTTGCCTTGAAATATCAATGAATAAATATAAATTTTAAATCAATAAAAACTGACGTGTCTACTCTGAGTAACTTTAACTACTTTAAGTCGACCTCGAGATACCTTGCGTTCCTAGTAGGGGGAAACCTTCAATAAGAAATTGTCATTCACTCTCACTGCACTCGATGGCTATAGGAAAGTGTTTGACCTAAAGTTTGGAGTTCATTGATCACCCTAAAAAGGACATTTGTTGTTATGGTAACGCCATCCTAACAATTAAAAATGAAAGCAAATGAAGCGAAACATAAAACAATTAACGTAAGGAAGAATTTTCAAAGTTGTAGAATCGATAACGACACTCTGATGCTAACTAAGAAACAAATAATAAAACTAATAACTAAGAACTGAGAAAAAAAAAGAATTAATGGATCGTGATATTTGATTAGTGATAATATAGATAAAATTCAACGTTCCGACAATTTATTCATTGAAAATATAGATAACAAAAGACTATCTGTTAATGGGAATTGTTTTGTTGTTGTTGATGTGCAAATTACAACACAGAAATTTGAGATTAACAATCGGGAAATTAACAGTTACAATTAAATTGAACGACGAAGGTTTTGATGGAATGGCGCTTGGAAAATTTCCAGGTTTGCACATGAAACACTTTTTGTTTTTGCTGATATCGATGCTGATCAAGAATGTATAAACTCTTTCAGCCGATTGCTTGTCTAGGGTATGCCAAAAATTTTTGCCGGTAAATTGTGCAATTTGTTTTTATTTTATTTTTTTGGGGCCAATTGAACGTAATATTATTTACAAAATCTTATGCAAGAATTTGATAAAAACAGAAAACAGAACGCAGACACACAAAAAAGAGAACACGCGGTTTTATTTTTACATTCTTATTTAAATGTTTTTGTTTTGTTGTTGCTTCTTTTTTAGCAATAAATTTAACGTACTGCGTAGTTTAGAAATTGTCTTCTCTCTCTCTCTCTCTCTCTCTCTTTCACTATCGTTCGCACTGTCGCTCTCTCGTTCTTTGCTGTTCGGCTTGTCCGGCAAGAATGAGCATGAACCGGCAAATGAATCTATAGAAAAGTGTTTGGCGTTTGGTGGTCCCCGAGGGGAGAACACTAGTGGGAGGGAGGCGGTGTCTAGATAACCACTTGCCCTCAATTGTTTGTGTTTGCTGATGTTGTTAGTAAGCGAGTGAGTGAGTGACGGAGGAGGATGATGGAGGTTATTTTTGCCTCTCTTTTGGCCCCTCTTCCTGCCCCTACCACATCAAATGCGCAATATTCACCGTTTTATCTACACTTAGGAGTCGGCTAGGGGTAGCTAAACGGGATGGGGGTAAGCAGCTGATTGCGTCTGTATGTGTGTGCGTGTGTGTGTATGTATATAGGGAAAATTTTTGGAAAAAAGGGGCAGGAAAACTGTAACACAGTTACGTGACCAAGAGCACATGTTCCGCGCGGGAGTGTCGGAGTGGGGGGTGAGAAAGAAACTCTAATATTTGATCAATACTAAAGAAAATAGCTAGAAAAGTTAATTGATTTTCCTGAGTATGCTGTTGGAAAAAGAGAGAAGAAAAACTGTAGGGGCAGGCCTAACCGGTTGGGGGCACCCAGAAAGGAACAATTTATGCGGCCGCCTCCGAGTCAATGACCACACTCAATAGCGAAGAAGGAGGCGGAGGAATTGCTTTATCTTCCACGTAATTTTTCACATGCACCGTTATCTATTTGATCGGAAAACTTACCCTTTTCAGGTATTTATATTAAAAATGCTTTTTAATATGATTTTAATAAATGTTTTTTTGTAAATATGTTCCAGAATTCTCGCTCAGTAGTCTCGCCGCCTCGCTCTTAAAAATTGCTCTCGCCCCAGCTGGCTAGTGAAATGGCAAAATACCAAAAATTGAATATAAATATGGTAACACCAAAACTATTTATCGCCGCCAATCGATAATTATATGTAATTTATGGGTCGTTATCGATAACATATCGCATTTAAAGTTGTAAAGTGCCGTCATTTAAGCTATTTTCGACTTTTTATGTAAAATCTTAAAAAAAAGTGCAGCTTACATTTTGGTATACTTATTTTAGTATTATTAATTTTAACATAAAAATACTTCAACTAAATTACAGAAAAATAAATTTTTTTCTGATATTTTTTTTTTAAATTTCAGATTAAAAATATTGCTGAAATTTTATTGCTGAATATATTTTGCAGCAATCATATATGTATGTAAATATTCTTGTTCTTAAACTTTAAAAGGCGCGCTTTTCAACGATGTCAATTCTTAATTTTCCATAGATGGCGCCACTAAACGCCCTCTGGCGAGCAACACCTCTGGCGGAATCAGCCTAGAATTAAATTGACAGTGTATATTAACAAAACTGCATAAATATGGTAACACTGGGATTTACCGCAATAATCGATAGCTTACACAATAGGCAATGAAGAGCAGACATAACTTTCAAACTATACAACGCTTTTCAAAATGTCAATGGCTCTTAAACTATTTTGAAATATTTTCTATTTTGCTGGAAAATTGGAAAAACCCATAAAGGGATAAAATGCAGCTTCACTTAACAAATCAAACATCTTTCGCCACATGCTTAGTGCGCGTGTGGCCCAGCGCACAAAGGATAATTATTTTCTATCCTTTTTTTCTTGCCTTCAAAGGATGCCTCGCGTAATTACAGGTTGGACCTCAATTAAGGTTCTTAGGATTAAGGATAACAAGCCGCCGCAGATGATGGGGGTAAAGTGATGGGCGTGGCATGACCTTCAATGAAAGGGTTAACTGCAATTGAGACTTCCAGCGAAGTCCTCTCGAAAGGATAACTGTACAAATCTCGACCACTGGCAGTTCCAGGAAGACGGAACACACGCAACATTGCGAGAACAAGAAGATGATAGCATCGAGAAGGGAGCACAGAGAGCACAGAGAGTCCTGCCAGCCAGTTAAATGGCGATCCTGGCGTCGCTGTCTGCGTGGGAAAGGCAAACAGCAAAAAAAAAGGGACAATAAATTATCAATGTGTGGGTGTCGGTGTGTGTGTGTGTGTGTGTGTGTGTAGGGACAATGCAAGGCAATTATTGATAGCCAGGTCTCTCTCGACAAACTGGAAATTGCAAAAACAAAACCAAACGATATAAAAGTGTTGCCAAAGGATTGCGCACACATCCTGCTGGGTCCTGGTTGTGGGTCGAACTTGTGTAATTTATGGTCACTCCGACTGACCAGCATCTAGGCATCCAGGCAGCTGCTGCCATCGACCCGACCACCACCCGCCGCTCAGCCACACGTGGTCACACTGTGCTCGAATCCTTTTCTCAACGAGTCCTGTGGCAGTCCTTTTAATTACAAATTTATGTGGCATACGTACCCAAAAAAAAAAAAAAAAAATTGCAGCGCAACGAATCCTTCCATCCCAAAAATTTGACTTGGTAATA
The DNA here is from genome assembly GCA_024703675.1 of Drosophila nebulosa. Lineage (NCBI taxonomy): Eukaryota > Metazoa > Arthropoda > Insecta > Diptera > Drosophilidae > Drosophila > Drosophila nebulosa. The sequence goes on along the minus strand of CM045725.1, from coordinate 3,499,433 downwards.
ATCACACGGCGAAGCGAAAGGATAACCAGTGAAAGTGTGCGGCACATAAACACGAGCATATGGTCCGTCAAGTGTTCAAAGGACCTCAGAAATCATATTAATTTTGCCTCACTTTTACTCCTTCGGGTTGAAGGCAAGGTGACTTGGCTTGCGACTGGCTCTAAGGCACTTTTTATTGGATGGTTTTCCAGAAGTAAGACCTTTCACCTTTCAGATATCCTTTGAGATGTGATTTTCTAACAATTTCTACAAGTAAATTCTTAAAAACGAATTTGGAGAATGTTTTTAAATGGAATTTAGTTAACCGAAATCTTGGAGGAGCTGTGCAGACCCAAAAGTAGTAGTCCCATCTTAGTATTAAAGGATATTGCTGAAAGTCGACGAATCCTTTATGCCTGTCTTTGTTTTGTCTTATTTTCCAAAAAGCAAATTAACCAAAATGTTTATCTCTTATTGCTTTGTGATAAAATTTTAAAGGCAAATTAACAAAAATTTTATTTCGATTTGTATTTGTACGAAGAATTTGTATCCTTTTTTGATCTTTAAGTTTTTCTACTCTGCTAATTGGCAAAAAATTGTAAATGTTCGTTCAAACAAATGGCCTAAGATTGTATAACATTCAGTTTTATTTGGCTTGGAAGTACACGAGGAATTCTTTGAGTACTTTTGTTTGAAATCTTTGGTTGTAGCTCCTTGTAGCTTTTAGAACTCGTTAAGAATCGGCCGTTAAAAGGTGTAAAAAGATGCACTCTTAGTGCTTTGGTTTTATTTTTACTTTCAAAAGCAAAAAAACTGCATACAAAAATGCTAATTCAATAAGCCAATTGGACTTATTTTTTAAGTAGTTTTGAGTGGTTAAGATAAACCTTGACATAATGCCTCTGATAACCATTTGGCATAGTTTTTAATTAAGTAATTTATTAATCGGGCTCAACCTTAACTTATTTAGCCAAGTAAACCTGAAGGATTGGTTTTTATTAACTTTCTTTTAGCTAATCATAATGCATGTCGCATTAAGAACTAAAGAATAAAAAGGACCTTTGAAGTCCTTAAGATTTGAGCTCATTTAGTTTGAATTTTTATTAACTTGATTGCTTATTGTTACCTATGGAAACCCGGGTAAGGCCTCTCTCTCTAGTCTCTTTCTAGTCTGGTTTTTTAGTATCGTATCTTTTTTCGTTTGTAGTCTCTTTTTCTAGTCCCGTGTCTAGAGTCTTGTCTCTAGTCTTGTCGCTAGTCTCTTTTCTAGTCTCCTTAATAGTCTCTTTTTTAGTCTCTTTTCTAGTCTCTTTTCTAGTCTCTCTTTTGTCTCTTTCTTTCTAGTCTCGTCTCTAATCTCTTCTCTAGTCTTGTCTCTTTTCTGGTCTCTTTTCTAGTCTCTCTTCTGTCACTCTCCTGTCTCTCTCTGGTTCGGTATCTAGTCTCTTTCCTGTCTCTCTCTAGTCTCTCTGGTCCTGTCTCTAGTCTCTTTCCTGTCTCTCTCTACTTTCTACATTTCTAGTCTTTCTCTAGTCTTGCCTCTAGTCTCTTTTCTAGTCTCTTTTCTGGTATCATTTCTAGTCCCTCTCCCGGTTCACTTAAGTCTCTCTCTCTAGTCTCTTTTAGACTCGTTTCTAGTCTTGTTTCTTGTCTCGTCTCAGGTCATTCTCAAGCCTCCCTTTAGTCTCATGTCTAGTCTCGTTTCAAGACTAGTCTCTTGTATCTTTCTAGTTCCTCTCTTGTCTCTCTCTTGAGAGTTTAAGGAAATTACTAGAAAATTGTCATTTTGATATGATGCCAATAAGTTGGAGCTCGTCACATGGAATACTACAAAAAAAGACTGATTTTTGTTAAGGATCATTTTAATAAAGAATCCAATCTCATATTAGATCTCTTCCTCAAATGACACCACACGAGAAGAAGGGAAGGGAAGAAGGGAAATCCTTCTAAACTCATTTAACTGAGAAAGATTTCTTAGAATTCCCTAGTTAAGGATTGTTGGAATGCAACTTGGAGATAGTTTCATTAGCAGGAGCCACACCTCACACCTCTCCTCTGACTAACAGGGCGGGGAACCCTTGTTCGTTGCTGCCAGCTGACAGGAAGTCAAATGACAAATTAACTCGAACCGCGGCCTAAAATTTCGATTTTTATTTTTATAGTCGTTGACATTTTTTTAAATGAATTTTTGTTCAGTCGATTTTAAGGATGTTGCAGTGCAGGACATAAAAATTTGTTGGAAAAAAAAAGGGAACCCAATGGCCCCCAGAGAGATAGCTAGGTGGGGGAGGGGAGGGCAAGGGAGAGAGAGAGAGCCTCAAGTGTTCATTTAGACAGTTTCGAGTGCTTGCATGTAGGTGAATGTGTGTTTTAGTATGTCCTTTTTTCTTGTTTGGTTCATTCGCCCCGACATGGTTTAGCTAAAGGCGACACACACGCATACACACACGCATGTATGTGTTGGTGTGTGTTAGTCCTTGTGCCTCCTGCTACTGTCCAAGGTGATTTCATTTTGCTTTACAATTTTTAAGCTTCTCTTACTCTAGCTTTCATCCTGCGTCGCTAGGATACCTCTTTTAGTTGGCGTTCTCTCCTCCCTGTTATTTGATGCCTTGTTAACTTTCATCTGCGGGGCTTGTGGCAGCGGGGGGGGCGGCAACTAGGAATTCGTCTTGTTTTAGCTTGTTTCAATGAATGTCCTTTCTGGGCTAGGACAATGCGGCTGTTGCCTGCTGCTCGTTTTTCTTCTAATGAAAAGCAAAAGTGGGCTTTCATTTTTCAATTTTTTTTTTCCTTCTTCTTCTACTTGTTTTCTAAGCTTGTTGTTGTTGTTGTTGTTGTTGGCTGGAGGATGTAGTGTGGTGAGGGGAGGGGTATGTCCTGGTCGTGGGTCCAGTAAGCTTGGTATTCGCTTTCATGTTACTTGGAGTTTATTAGCTTTAAGCACGGGCACAGAAAAACAGAAACCAAGCTGGCCTCTTCGTGTGGGCAGTTCTTACCTTTTAGAATGGTTACCTGGGGTAACCACCCTTCGGTGGGGTGGAGATAGGAGTTGGGCTCCTTTGATAAGTAAAGCAATTATCGCAGCTACTTTAAAAACGTCAAGCAGTGAAAATATCTGCTTACAAAAAAGACAAATCATTAATTTCAAGTGTGACACATGCGAGAATTCTATTCATAAATATTTTGAGTCCTTTCTTCCTTTTTGAGTCCCATTTATAAGTCTTAAATTTCAAGCAAGTCATTTATCATTTGGCCAGAGAGTTCTGTGATTGGTTGAGCAAAAGGCAAACGCAAAGGCAAAGGCAAGGGTTAAGGGTAAATGCAACCCTTGCTGAGTGTAGTCATCCCCTTAAAGCTTTTCAATGGCTTCAAAAGCTTCTCAAAGGGGTTCTTATTCATTCGCTCTCTCTCTCTTGTTCTCCTGCTGTGCGTTTAAGTAGTGCAAATATTTTGGCTTCTTTTGTGGTTAACCAAGTGTGTTACACTCTCTCTCCTTTCCCCTCTTCCTCTCTCTCTCTCTCTCTCTCTCTCTCTAAGCTGGCTTTAGAATACCCTTTAAGGCGGCATATCCTTTTGTCATAGGATTCTCCGCTTAATCGCTTTGTTTGGTAGGTGGAATTCGGCAGGCTTAGCCTGGTCGCTTAAGGTCTTTGATGTTCGCAAGGAAGGAAGCATTTCTCTCTCTCTCTCTCGCTCTCTTTCCTGCTCTAATTTGTGAGAAAAAAACATATTTAAAAACGCACTTGAAATGTTCTTAGTTTCTCAGAAAGGATATTGCCTAAAGGCAGGGGCAGGGGAGGAGGGCGGGGCGTGTAGTAGTCGCAGCTCATAAAAAACAATAACCAAGAGGTAGGATCAAAAATTTATGAGTTACTCTCCCAAAACACTCGCCTCTGACAAGTCGACAGACAGGCGACATCGACATGTGTCCTTTACGCCAACTGACAGGCTCGAACGAAGTGTACCAAAAAACGTGCCACAGTGGCACGTCCTGAAAATGTTTCCAGTTCTTTCGATACAATAAACATCTTTGTATCTCTTGTTAGAAAAATAGTTAAAGTTAAATTTGAGTCCCTCATTCGAATCTTTTCATTGTTTTTTTTTTTTTTTAAGTTTTATCATTCGATTGAATCATTCTTTATAGAATTCTTAAGTCAAAGACATTCTCATAAAATACATATTTGGCGTCTGGATAAAACGCCAAGACTTTCAATGGAGAGCTTAAGTAATAAGTAAGATCATTTTTAATCCTAAACTTAATCTATCAAAGTTGAACTAATTTTTTCAAATGAAATGAAGATGATGAATATTTGTCCAGCTAGATAAGGTTTGGTATTGGTAAATTTCATCGCATGGCTAAGTTTCGATATGAGTATTTCTAATAAAAAACTTTCAAAATAGTTTTTTTTTCGACTTTTTTTCTGATTTGTTATAGTTAAAAAAATGTTGAAAATTTGATATGGGACAAGTTTTGAGATGAATATTTGTCAATTCATCTAAGTTTTTATATGGGCCTAACTTTTTTTAGTCAACTTTAAAGTACTCTTAAAGCATAAATTATTGAAAATTATATAGAAATTCTTTTAAAATAGTTCTTTGTTAATTTTTTCAGCTTGTAACAGTTGAAAAAATGTTGAAAACAAAAAAAAAGGCATCGCATGGTCAACTTTTAATATTTCCAAGACCAGTTAAGGTTTAATATTGAGCCAATTTTTCTTTAATTTATTTCTTATTGTTCAGGTGCAAATTGTTTAGAAATGCATTCAAAACGCTTTTTAGATTATTTTTTTAACTACTTTTTTGAATATTTTTCGACTTTTGGCACAATTTATTGAAATAATGATTCAAAACGTTTTTTAGATTATTTTTTAAACTACTTTTTCGAATATTCTACTGACTTCTGGCACAATTTTTTTAAGAAATGGTTAAAAAAGCATTTAAAATAATTTTCATATATTTTTTAACCTTGTTTTTTGGCATATTCTCCATACTTTTGGTGCAGTTTTTAGGAAGTTGTCGTGCATAAGTCCTGAGTTGACTTTCTTTAAGGATTCTGTGATTATTCAAAAAGAAATTTAATGGAAAAAACATTGTCCAATTGAAGATTTTTGATCACGAGTAATAAAAAGACCAGAAAAAAAGTTTATATTAACACTAAAATTGGATCTTGGAATCCTCCCCTTTGCCTCTTTTTCCCCTTTCTTGACTTAACGTTTTTTCTTACTTTCCCTTTGCCTCTCTTCCCCATTGCTTGTCTCCTTGCCATAGAGAATCTAGCACTGAAAAGAAAAAATCAATTTCTTCTTTATTATATTTTTGCCTTTTTTTTTTTAAGTTTCTTAACGACTTTTCAATCAAATAAAATGATCAAAATAATGAAATTAATTGTTTGACTATTCAATTAGGTACTTTTTTGTGCCACGCCCACAACAATTTTGTTATAAATAATATCTTTAGACTTTAGAAGAAAATTTTACTCAAAGTTGGTCACAGATTTTTGCCCTCAACTTGAGCTAAATGAGCCACTGTAAGTGGCATTGCCTTCAAGCCAATGGGCCATTCCCTTGGTTGTCTACCCCCCCCCCCCCCTGTGTCTCTCTCTCTCTCTCTCTCTGCCCCCCTCTCATAACATGCCTCTATCTCTCTCTCTTTTTCTGACAGAAACTGTTGCACTTTATGCCTTGGCTTAAGTTCATATACAAATTTGTCGCCCCAAAAACATTGAAAATTATTTGCTCTCGGTTTTAACACGAATTAAGCAATTTTTATGTGGTGAAGCAGAAGAAGAAAAAGAAAAAGAAGACGTTAGACAGGTAAAAGCTGACCACAGGCAAAGCCCCATAATGGCCACTTAACTGAATTTACTTTTATGGCCAGCACCATTCCAAGGATCAACTTGATATATCTAACATATATCTAACTATGAAAAGAGGGCTCTAGGCTTAAGTCCAGCAGCCTACAGAAAGACAAAAAGGAATTTTGTTAACCAAAATCCGTACCAATTTCATTTGTTAGCAAAACTTCTGGCCTCCTAGACAATCCGCTTAACCCTTAGTTGGTGTCGGTGTCGGTGTCGCCTAATCCCTTTTTCCCAGGAACTCGGCCTAGTCGGCTCGTCGCCCCTTCTCGCCCTAGTCTAGTCTAATATTTCAAATAGAAATTGACAGAGAAAATGCCGCAATCTTTGCAAATTAGGCAAACTCTGTTTGCAAACTCTAAAACGCTTCGGGCTTAAGGATTTTCAACTGATGATCCTCTCGGTTTCAGGTGGCGTGTGCTAATGCCCAGTGTTTACTTTGCTAATCAATGGACGAGCGTCGGATTTTCACCTGGATTTTGCCGATTTACATTTGTTTTTGCTCATTAGATGCCGCCAAAAGCAGATGAAACAAAAAGACAAGCAGAAATGAAAAGAACCAAAAACAAAAGAAAATAAGTGTGGCATTTGCTAATTACAGAGAAATGATGAGAGGAATATAGAAGAAAAGAGATGGCCAATCTTAGATAGATTCTCTGAGTTACACGAAAGTTCTTCTGGCATTTTCTAGCAAAAGTTATCGAACAAAATATGTTTGAAATCGATAAAAAAAAATCGAAGAAAAATGTTGCCTATATTATTTTGAATATATATTCCTGACTTTCAGCCATATAAGGTTTAATTTTCATATATTTTTTTTAAGTATTTTTGTTTACACAGAGACAGAGGCCATTGTTAAAGTTTTCAAGTCAAAATCTAAGTTTTGGCGTTAGATCTCAAGTATTCGCCTTAAAACTCTTTAAACTTCTTAGCGTTAATGTTTAAAATGTTTAAGTTAGGTTTAGTTTAAGTATTAGAAGTAGTTTCTAAAAGGAAGTTCCTTTTTTATATAAAATTTGACGTCTTTTTGGTTGAATTTGGAGAATTTTAGGAGAAATTGACTACTATTTGCTTAGAATTAGCTTGGATCATTGAATTTCGAATATAAATTTTAATTTTTGGCTACCAACTTTGATACTCAATTCCGAATTTGTTTCTTTAAAACATAAATCACTTTAATTTCAAAATAATTTTGGAATTGCAAATTGCATTTAAAATATTTGGAGGTAAAACAAACTATTTGAAAGCGTATAAAGTGAATGGTTTTCTTAGGATTTAAATTGATTATTCTTTGAGTTCTTAAAGTATTTTCTTTTGTTTTTCACTTTTTTCAAAGAGCTAGTATCATCCACTATCGCTATAGAAGATTTCAATGAAGTTTGCTTTCAAAATTTATGAGAACTCAGTGAAATTTGGCTTAAAAATATCCAAAAACAAATTTTTGGGGCACTTTTCCGCACTAAGTTTTTCCTAAAGGTCCTCAATAACTTGCCACACTGTGTTTGGTTCACAAAAAGAAAGTTCTCATAGCGGGGGGAAAAAAAACCCTTTATATTTTTTTTCTTTATGCTTTTAACACCTACGAATTATAGATCTTTGAACCGGGGGCCCGTTTAACCCTTGTTCTTGTACCCTTTGAACCTTATTTTATTGCGCAGTGTTGGCTAGCTAAGAACCTTGCGGTAACTTAAGTCACATTGTTGGTTTACCCTTCGTTGCATTTGCTCTCTCTCTCTCTCTCTCTCTCCGTTTTCCCCCCTCTAAAACCCCTTTGTTCTGTTCGCACCTAAGATGTTTGTAACCCTATAAATACTCACAATTCGTGCCGAGTCCTTTTCTTTAAACATTTTTTAATGGTCCTTCATTGGCCTTTCTGTTTGCTAGGATTTATAGTTGTTCGATTTTTTATGCTCAATTCACAATTCGGTGTGTTTTTTTTTCTTCTTTTCTTTACCCCTATTCCAATGATCCTTTCTTATGTGCTGTTTCTTGATCTGCTTAACCTTTTCCCATTTTCCCTTTTCTTGTAGGTGTTTTGATTTATTGGCATTTTCTCGGTCATTGTTTTGCGATTTGATCAGTTGCCAAAGGAAAAGACATAGAGAGAGAACACAGTAGAATAGAAGTCCGTCTACGACTTCGGATCCCATTTGTAGTCATTCATAATTGCTGTTCCTAGAATCCTGGCAAACCTACCAACCGGTTTCTTTATTCCTTCGAAGTGATGCAATTGCAGAATGTCAAATTATGATTTATTCTTGTAAGGCAAACAATTCAAAAGAATTCTGTAAACAACCTGTTTTTGGGAGAAGAAGGGAAAAACTCCTTTAAGGATTCATTTAGCATAAAGAAATGGCCTACATTTTGAGCAATTTTTAAATGTTTTGAGCAAAAGTGGAAGATTTTTAATTTCAAATTTAAATTCAATTTCTATTCGATTACTTGTTAATCGATACTTTTGATGTTAGGTTAATCGACTATGCCAAACTTGCTAGCTAACGGCTTAAATGTGTGAAAAATCAAAGGTGGAAGGTGAAAGCAAAGAAAGGTGATTAACATTTCACTTTAATAAACAATAATTACATATGTATAAATGAATTACATTTTTTTTCTCTAATGCCATACAAATTATCGTCAAGCTTATAGCTAACTCGTTCTCTCTATTAAGCACAATCTACTTCTTCTTCTCCCACTCTCACTCTTCAACTTAGTTTCGTCAGGTTCGTTTGTTGTTGGCAAAATGAATTTTTATTTAATTTTTTTAACGCGTTAAAAGTGTTTAAAAGTGCTACATAAATAGTTCTTGTTAAAGTTCTGGCAAATGTCTTTCATTTGCTTATATTCGCATTAAAATCGGTTTGTTAATTCTTGTGTTTTTGCTAAAAGTGTTGAGAGTTGCAAAAAAAAAGAAAAAGACAATAAGAAAAATTTGCTTATGTTGTTGCTGCTGCTGCCTGGATCCGCTGCCGCTGACGACGTCGCGTGGCGAAACATAGGAGAGAGAAAAAAAACAAATGCTAACACGCGTGTGTGTGTGTGTGTGTGTAAGTGCACAAGTGATCCCGTTGCGTTTTTTTGTTGTTTTTTTTGTGTGAACTAAAAGAAGGAGAAAGAGAGGAGAACTAGTTTAGCTGTAAATGGTTTGTGTGAACTATAAAAAGGAGAAAGAAAGGAGAACAAGTTTAGCTGTAAATGGTAAGTTTTTGTGTTTTATCTATGTACTTTTTTTTTTGTATTTATGTACATATGTAACTAAAAAAAAATTTAATTAATAGCGAACGTTTCGATTAGCATGAAGGAATAACGAGAAATAAAACAGTTCGGCATACCTTTGGCAGGTGCTGCTAATTTAGCGTTTTTCTCGACAATTTTGGCCACTTCTTTTTGTTATCTAATTTATTTTTGCTTCAGTTATAAAGATTTATTTCTTTCAATTTGGTTCTTAGATCAAATTTGTGGTAGAAATTTAATTAAAATATATTTTTCTTTATCTTAGAAATTCCTTATATCTGCATATTTGTTTTTTCAATATATGTATCTCAAAATTGTACTCCATTCTTCCTCGAAAAACTCACTCAGTTTCTTTTTCCCTGTCATTGTTAACCTTTCTATTCACTGTCTTGCCCTACTCAAAAAGGATCTTGATTTACTTTCACTATGGGCAAAGGCAATGCAAATACATTTTCCAAAATGCCAAAGACAAATAAACAAATTTTTTCGTTTACTTATTAACTTGAATATATCTGCTCAGCATACGCCACACACATACACACACACACACAAACGCACACGCACAACCCGAACAGCTGTCGTCTTAGAGAAGAGAAAGGACTCTTTAGTAATTCCTTTGCAATTTCGATGCAATCAATACCCAGGCGAATGCCTATCAATTGTCCTTTCAACCTCACAAGGTGTACACAAAAGATTATGCATGATGGCGTGTTCGGATTGCATCGTTGCTTCGAGCTACTGTAGATCATCTTCCGTAGATACACAATGATTATGCAAGAAATGTCCCTGACATATGTTCAGAGAAAGGTTCCCTGGTCAAGTGTGAGTTGACCACAACAATTGAGGTAACCATTTGCCACGAGTTTTGGGCCAACAGATTAAGATCCGAATTTCACCATTTTCTCAACTCATATGAAATTTATCTGTATGCTAATATATTCCATTTTACTCCCTTAACAAGGGCAAAAAAGGGGTGGCAAAAGCGACGCCATCTTTGACTTTTCCCTTTTTGCTGGGATGCTGCGTGTGAGTCGGCCTTCTCCTCCGCCATCTTTGACTTTTCCCTTTTTGCTGGGATGCTGCGTGTGAGTCGGCCTTCTCCTCCTCCTTCTTCTCCTCCTTCTTCTCCTCCTCCTCCACCATCTCTCCCACCAATCTTTCGTGAATGTATGTATCTGCCTTTATTTTGTATCTCTGTGTCTTGTGTGTGTGTTTTTTTTTTTAACCGAGTGTGGAATTTTTTGACATTTTCATTTTTTATGTGCGCCAGTCCCGGATCCGGGCAGACCAAGCAGACACACACCAACACATATCACGCACGGCAAAGCTCTTCTGGTTAGTCCCCCTTTTTAGCTTGGTTTCTTTTTTGGGGTTGCTTTTTGTTTGACTTGACTGAGTTATTTTTGGTTCTACACTTGAACAAGAGATTAAATCTTGTCGCTCTTCACATGTGCTAAGATGTCTTCAAATTTCTTTCAGTGTAGTATGACAACCATTTTTTATGCATAACCATGCCTCTAGAGTAGCTGCCTGCTTGCTCGCCCGCCCTAGGCCTAGTCATGGAACTCTTTCGCCATTGAGAATGCTCCTCCTCCTCCTCCGGATGCTGTCCATTGGGTGAGTAAGGCAAAAAAAAAGGAGGGCAACTGTCGGATATATGTATATATTTTTTTTTTGGTTTACAATTTATGCTCTACGCATGCAGATGAGTTGGGGTTACCCCTCCCATACATGGGCATATAGACACATCTAATCTACTTATATACATATACAGCAATATATATATATATATATATGCATATATATAGTATTTATACATATTTTGGTAAAAAAGCTGTGTGTGTTAGTGTAAATAGTTCGCTAAAGAAGCGTTTTTGCTTTTTCGAAGTGTAGGTTACCCCACTGTGCATAAATACATAGGTGTCCCACTGTGCTTTATACTCTTCAGATTCTTTGTTTAGCTAACCCTCCGTGAAATAAAAACTTAGCTAGAGGGCAAATATAGAGCTCGGAATGCGATAGTGGTAAAGGACACTGTATAAGCCAAACTCTATATTCTCTATTCTCACTGATCAGAGATTTCTCAACGAAGAGAGCCGAAAAAGTTTACTTTTAATTATTTCCAATTCAAAGGTACTATAATGCTCTTTATCTTAACTTTTCTTGATCTCTTTTGTTAGTCGATAGCAACCTATCAACACTTGGCACTCGAAACCTTTGTCCATCTGTCGGATGTATGATCTCTTAACCCTTGCCACATCAACACAGCCATTAGGATGCCCCTCACCCTCCGCCCAACCCATCCCCCAAGGCGATTAGACAAATTTCTACACCTTAATTGCTTAGGCAACAATCAAAAATATGTCAGTTCGAGAAAAAAAAGGCGTCATATGCGGGTTCTCCCACGAAAACAAACGAAAGGAAAGAAAAGGGGTTAGCAGCCAACCCATTGAAGTGGTCAACCCTTAGCAGGCGCCAACTGTTTATTCGTTCGTGCCTATAATTTGAATTTAATAGTAATATTCTTATTTGTTTTGTTTGCCATGTTTGAACACGGAAATGAACAATTTGCCCATGGTTTAAGGGTTAAATTGATCACTAACTGAATTTCGAGTGTCTTTGTGTCAGTGTGTGTGTGTGTAAATGTATCTGTATCTGTAACTGTTTTCCTTATGTTAGTTGTCATGTGATCTATGTCTGTTATTCTGTTATTCTCTATTGTCAGTTGGTTAAGCAGGGTTAATTTTCAAGTATCTCAAATTTCTTTCATACTAGAAAGGCAATTAAAAAGGGTTACCAAAATGTGGGTGCAGTTGATTGGGAAAGAGCAGTGAAGAAAGGGGAAGAAAAGAAGCCAAAATGATGGCCCTTTTATATGGCAAAAATTATATTATAGTAATCGATTTTCTTTGGCCCCTAAATTGATGGCGTGTCGTTCTATCATCAGAAAGTCAAATGGCGAACCCTTTCCGCCTGTCATCGTCAGAAACAATCTATATAGATAGATATATATATATGTACATTCTTGGATATAGGCATTGGCAAGCAATTTAAATAAAATGCCGCATCAAACACGTCACCTGACAATGATGATGACGACCCGTTAAATGGCTTCGCGTGACAAACGCAAACTGTCAGCACCAGGAGCAGTTCCGGTCGGGCTGCCCCCCAACCCCCCTTCCGTCATAGTGCTGGTCAAAAAATTTGAACGGAACCAATACAATTTGCTTTTTTAGCCATAAATCAAGCGTGCTTCCCCTCTCTCCCCCTCCCCTATGAAAAACCAAAAAAACCTTAACTTGATGATTTCGCGTTATAAACAGGCAACCCCAAACAAAAAAAAAAACAGAAACAGAAACAGAAATCAAACTAAGTTTTCTCCTTGTTTATGTTGCAGCTTAATAGTGTCCAATTCCAGTTCCCTACCCACCAAAACACCTCCCTTCCCCCACCTTCCCCAAGTCAGTCACATGTGTATTAGAGGAAGGTTTTTTCTTCTAAAATGTCTAGTACTTTTGGGCCATTAATCAAACTATCTCACGGGAGCATCATCATCATCCACATTCAAACACACACGAGACATTGGACATCCGACATCGACATCATCAGAGATGAAAAAGAGAGAGAGAGAGAGTGAGCCTGTGGGGTCTGCATTATTTTAGCCACAGATATTAACTTGACTTTTAATACAACGCCACAAGAAAAGAAAAACAGTCAATAGAGAGGGGGGAGCAGAAATGGGAAGCAGTCATGGCCATTCGTTTTTTAGCATACGTTTTGGGTCCAAAAGAAAACTAGAAAATTGAGATGCCAAGCAAAGGACAAAAGTATTTGAGTTGTCTTTGTGATACTCTTGCCTGAAATTGAGGTATAACTATTAACTCCAGAACTAGGATACATGAAATATTTATGTCAGAGAAGACAAATAATGTATTGACCTTCTGTTTCGTTGGCAATCCAATGAACGTTACTAAGGCTAAAAGACTATCCAAAATAGATCTTAATAGAAAAATAAAAATTTCTATTTTCTTGATCATTAATTTTGACCCAAATCAATCAATCAAAGTCCACTTTATAACAACTCTTTTTGTGAATTGTACTCTTGAAGGATTTATCCTTACAATAATCAGAAGTTCTATTCAAATTTGACTTACTTTAAGTCCCATAAAAATGTGGTCTTGGAATGTTTTAAAAAAAAAAACACTTTTTATTGAAAAGTAAGTCAGTATTTTAGGAAATTGAATCTAGATTCAAAGCTTTAGCTTCAGTGGCTCAAGAGGCTTTTGTATTTTATTCTGAAATGAAAAGCAAATATTTTTATTTATTTCTTAATATAAAAACAAAGGTTCCTATCAGCTAAATCATCGTTATTTGAAGCCTTAAGGGCATAAAAAGTTCACATTAGTCTACATGAGATGTTGGTCTGACTTGTTTTTTGTTGTTGGCCTAGTTGACAGTTTGATTAGAAATTGGCAGAGCAAAAACCTAAAGTACAGTTGTGTTTGCTGGCAAAGAGTATACCACTGAGTCAATTAATAAATTTCAGATTGACCCACAAAACGAATTCTAGGAGCAAATAGTCAGTTCCGAATGAAATCAAGAAATCAGCAGAAACAAACTCTCGAGAAGCCATTCAGAAAGAGAGAGACAAAACTTTTTTTTGCCCCTGGTGATTACTCAATTTAAATGGCAACATCACCAAAAATAAGACAAAAACAAAAGAGAGGTGGAGAGAGAGAGAGAGAGAGAGAGAGAGAGAAATGCCAAACAAATCGAAGCTAATACAATAAGATGCTAATGCATCTGCTCCCAAATGACACACAAGGCAAATGATGGGCCTAGGCCTAAAGAGGGTGGTGGGGCAGAGAGGTGAGGTGAGGTGTGGCAGAGGGGGTTGGCCATGGTGTGTGGGTGTTAATATTTGTATTTGCACCCTTATAATGTAGCACACACTCGCTCAACTTTTTGCTCTAATCTAACACACACAATCGAAATTTGCCTAAAAAAATGCCACACCTCTTGCTCAAGTAGGGTGGTTTAGGGTGTGAGTGCGTGTGTGTGTGAGTGGGTGGGTTGGTGGTTTGGTTTGGGTCACTTTCAGATAAACGCATTATGGCCAAGAAAAAGTTTCGTTTTTTTTTTTTTATGCCTCGCGTCTTTGCCATATAAGTCTATTACATAGATCATTTATTACATTGGTCCTTCTTCTTCTTCTTCTTCTTCATCGTCTTTGGGTGTTGATGGCAACGTGTGTTTCTAATGTGATTTTTTATTTGTCCACCCCCAGTCCTCTCCACCCATCACTCTTCTCCCCCGACCTAATGTGGTGCGGCGTTTTTTTTTTTTTGTTTGTTTGTTGGCCTTGCGTCTTTATCTAACAATTTTATCGCTGGAATTGCTCAATTTTCAAGGTATTTGACTTGCAGTGGTTAGGAAAATTACTAAAGATATAGTTTACAGAATAGGGGAAACATAGCCAGAATTATTGGAACTATTGATGACTATAGATAAATCTAGAATATTAGAACTATTGCTTTAATTGTTATGAATTTAGCAGATTTTGGGTTTTTTTACTCATTGATTTTGAGCACTGCCGCCACGCCCACCATTTGGACCGCCACCATCTCCACCACGTCCACCTTGACCAGCTGCGCCATCTTCGCCATCTTTCGCACTTTTTGGTGATTTTCTGGGACAAACTTTGCCATCTTCAGTGTCTTTGCATTGGCTTTTACCTCCTCCACTTCCTCCAGCACCACCTCTTCCACCTCCGCCTCCTCCTCCCCCACCAGCGCCGCCTTTGCCTCCCTGTCCCCCCTGGCCACCAGCTTCTTTATCATTGGAATCGGGCATTGTTTTTTTTTATGAAATTTTTTAGGTTCTTACAAAATAGAAACAGAAATTTTGGACAAAAAAATCAAAGTAACTACAACGACTCCTGGGTGTTCCTTAGGATACTGGTCGCCAGGGACCAGTTACCTGCCCTGTAATCCTTCGAGATCAAGTGCCATTACTTGTCGAAATTTGAAGCCTTTTTCAATTCCAACCATCCATCCATTTGCCAATCGTACAATTATGGAGGATCATGAATTTACAACGCACGAATGACTTTGCCAAAAAGGATTATAATAAGGATTTTTTCGGCCACAATTAACGGGCCAGAGTCTCTCATAATTGCACTGCGAGTGAGTGAGTGTTTTTTTAAGCCACCCACGGCCAAGGAGTAAAGAGGT
The DNA here is from genome assembly GCA_024703675.1 of Drosophila nebulosa. Lineage (NCBI taxonomy): Eukaryota > Metazoa > Arthropoda > Insecta > Diptera > Drosophilidae > Drosophila > Drosophila nebulosa. Next base: position 3,484,130 of record CM045725.1, on the reverse strand, counting down.
CCTTTTGGGTTAAGTAAACAAAGACAGAGAGGGATCGAGAGAGAGAGAGAGAAATTACTTGCAAAAAAGAAAAAACAACTCAGAAAAAATATGTCCATCAATTTTCATCGTGCGTCTTGGGACTCGAGTTTTGTTTGTTCTAATTAAACGAAGCGGGCGTGGAAAATGCAACGTCATAAGTAACAACAGGACCAACAGTATCCTTCTTAGGTAGCTTCCCTTTTTTCCACATTTTGCATAATGCCCAAAGAGCAGAGATCCTCAAGACTTATGCAAAAAAGGAAAATTTCTCTCTTTGTTCAACTGTCAGCGGAGTGTCCCGTCGAAAGATTTGCAAATTTTCTTTTTTGTTTTGCATCCGTGACCAAGGTCCGAAATATCCTGCGGTGTGTGTGAACAGATTCTAAGCCCTCCTCCCTTTCTCTCCGGGGGAACCCCTGCGCGTCTTTACTCTAGTTTTTTCTGCACTATTTTAAATTGGCAAAGATTCTCGTTGAGAACTTATTTCTTTTTTTTTTATTTTTAGGTCCTTTCTTTGGGCCAAGGTCAAGTGGGCTGAGACGTGAGAAAAAATTGGCTTCTTTTTTGGTCTGTTTTTTGTTTTGCATGCTTAATTCAATATTTTGATGTTTTTTTCTTGCCTTTGTAGATAGTTAGGCAAATATTTTACCCAAGACCGAGGTCAGGGTCAAGTTGGGTTTTTTTTTTTTGTGATCTTATCTGACTTTTGAGAGCAAACAAATTTTAATTTAATTTCAATTTTCAAACGAATTTCAATTAACATAACAAATGGGAAAAAATGTTTACTTTTTGAGGATTTTCTTTTGATTTTGCGAAGGGTATAGAAAATTAAGTCAAACGTAAAAAACAAGGAAAGGGAACTATATATTTGTATTATCAGGTCTAAGGTTGAGAGTCTACTTGATAAAGTAAGTTTGCTTAAGAAACTTCTTAAAGGAGAATATGAGTTAGTAAAGTCGTGAATAGCCTTTGAATATATTTCATATACAGTTATTCTAAGATCAAATTTTAGAACATTACATTTTTATATTTTATATTTTTAGCTGCATTATTTCTATAAAACTTAGTAGCTTAAATGAGAAAGTAGAGTTACAGTGATTGTGTAAAAGAAAGGAAATGTAGTCGCATAAGAAAAGAAATATATTTTAATAGTAACACTATAGTTAAAATTGTTAAGGAAAGTAACAAATAAATAACTGTGTCGGAACTGTACAACTGCAAAAAATATTGGAGACTAATAGATATTGTAGTTTCCAATATAATATTATCTATTAAGCAGTTTCAAAACAGTTTTTAAATAGATCGAGAATTGCTTTAAGCCATTAATTATTAAGTTTAAAAGAATTTCCTTTCGTGAGGTAATAGAATGTTTCTTAAAACACTTTATCTAACTGCTCACTGTTCTTTGCCATAGTAAATCCATAAGTTGATATTGCCATTTGTTAATGTAGTATACCGAAATGGATTATAATGACTCAACTTTTTTGTATGAAAGTATTTCAAATATTAAGATAATTCCAACTATCACAAAATCTTTGTCTAAAGATATAAGACAAAGTACGAAGTAACGAAAGTAGTTTAAAGCACTGTGACAAGAAAAAGTTAGCAAATAGAAATATTCATAAATAATTTTTTTTCATAGACAAATTAAAAATTTTGCCTTTACGGAGAATGATTTTACCTTGAGCAAAGCCTTTAAAAGTCTCTTTTTTAATGACTCTTCCCTTTACGATCATTATGCAAAAAGAGAAATAATTCTATGGGCTAAAAATCAATAAAAATTATGGCATAAAAGTGCAATTAATGTGCCATGACCTGACAATTGCCAATGGCTGACAATGGAAACGAAATGAAATTCACTTTGATATGCATGACCGAGCAGATCCACCATGTGTGTGAGTACATTATATACATAGATTATGCCATATAGTATATATGTAAAAGTAGCAACCCTTACATGGCCTATATGTACATACATATGTATGCATAATGCCACCCCTTTTCGGACCATGAGAAGAAGAAAGAAGGATAAAGGCCAGCAGACACAGGATACAGAACAACACCCACCCCGTTAGCCAGCCCTTTGCAACTTAACTCAACTCCGTGGGGTTAAATAAAAATGGCGCGTGTTTGCCTTAAAACAAAACACATATGAGTGTGTGTGTGTGTGTGTGTGTGTGTGTGCGGGATCAGGACTCTTTGGGACGTGGCATATCAATTTACGCAACATATGCAGATCCGATTAGAAGATGAAGGAAAGCGAAGAGAAAACGAAACGCATAAAAAACGCGTGCCAAGGAGAAGGGCGGGTTCGAAGGATGCTGCTAGACACGCGACATGTTGCATCCTGCTGTAACCTTCGCCTTCTTTTTTGTGGGTTTCTATAGATAAAAAAAAAATCGTTTAAAATTGTGTTGAAAATTCTAAAAAATGCCTCGAAAAAATGTTGTGAAAATTAACGAAAAAAATCGAAGAAAAGCAGGCAAATTTTTGCTACCCCCTTGCATCATCATCATCAGAGTCCCCGGCATGCATCCCTTGTCATGCACAAATCCCGTTGCTGACCTCACGATGACCCCAACAACAATAAAAGGAACAAACCGGGCCCTATTTTCATTTGAGCAAAAAGACAGAGAGAGAGAGAGAGAGAGAGAGAAAAATATTGCAAACAAAAGGCTGGCAGTTTTTGTGACTGATTGCATGCAACGGCCGCATGCATCCTGCATATCCTGCAATATCCTTTTTGTACATGGCGCTTCTGTTTATGTGTGTGTGTGTGCAGTTTTAGCGCGCCATTTGCATGTTTTTCCATTTAGGAAAAATGTGCAAAATGCAAAATAGAAAGAGAAATAGAAAAAAAAGGGGCGCCATGTTATTTATGGCAAACAGCCAAAAAAGAAAGAAAGGAAGTAGAAGGAGAGGAGAGCAAAGCTGATAGTTGAAGGGGGTTGAGCATAGAAGGGGACAATGGGATGGTCATCAAATGCAAAAATTCCATTTTTCGGGGCGAAAATATTGGCTTGGAAAATGGAAATCTAAGTGCACGATTATGTAACTGAAATTTCAATGCAGATTATAAAGCAAACGTGGTGGGAAATTCAGACAATGGCTTATAATGGAAGGGCTATGGAAGAGAACATAAAACGTACTTTTTGGCTCTTAGAAGTAACGAAAATTAGAGCAATGGTCGAAGAAAATGAGCTACAAAGTTTTTTAGAGATGAATCTAACGAGCTAGATAGGCAAATAACAAGAAAAAATGATTTAGAAATATCTTTTTGGAGAAACTTATGTAAAAACGAAGCAAAATAAAGGCTAAAGTGCTCGTAATCAAGCTTAAAAGCCGTCAAAAATAGTTGCAACAGTTTCTAAATGATGAAGAAGAAAAAATATGACGTAAAATTTAATATACAAAAGAGCTCTAACATGTTTTAAAGCTTTGCTTAGAATTCCCAACTTGTTCTAGCTACTTTTTAGCTTAGTCAAAGGGGTTGAATGGCAAATTCCACAGTTGTCAACAGCCTAAAACACTTCAAGTCATTTAATTTCTCCAACTTATCGTTCCCCAGATATCTTTTCCTCAGTTCTTTCTTTTCTATTGAAATTTCCGTTACCTCAGAGAATAACTTATCAACAACCAAATCATCATCATTTCCTTAGGTTGCGTGTGTTTAATTCATCTTTTGCATGATTTGACGCATTTTCCTCCCCTTTTTGAGGATTTCTTTTCTTTATTCATTGTGACATATTTTTCTAAGATTTTTCTAACGGTCATTTGCCTAGACAATTGCCTAACAATAATCGTAGCTCGAGGGGTTGCATTTGACTTTGGAATGCAAAATTTTGTAACGTATTTTTTCTGTGATATTTCTTCAATTTTCTTCCATAAATGTAATTACAAACTATCAAAATTTCATACATCATAAAAAATAAAAACCCCAAAGCAAGAGACAAGATAATAAAATTGCTAAAAATATCAAAACACAATCGAGAAACCAAAGCACGCGACAGAAGCAAGCGAGAGAACCCCTAAAAAAAAAGAGAAAAGAATAATAAAAAATATACGAAAAGAAAATGCTGTTGCTCCTGAAGAAGATGCTGTTGCTCTTGCTCCTCTCCCTAAAGGTCTGGAGGTCTATTAAAAACGAAAACGAAATCAACAACAAAAAATCCTATTAAAAAAAAGACGAGCATAACAACAAACAAGCTGCTTCGGGATCGACAAGGCGGCACAAGCGCATTAAAAGAGATTTACCTATAAAATGTATAGGTAAAAAAAGGTAGAGGCTAGGCAGATGATGACGATGAGATGACGGAGACGACCGAGATGAGAGGAGACACATATAAAATTGATAGGGAAAGTGAGGCAAGTGAGGTAAGAACGCTTCTGGCACGCGAGAGAAGACAGAGAGAAAGAAAGAGAGAGAAAAAAAGGGAAGCTGCATCGTTCGTTTTTTAATAAGGACAAAAAAGAGGGTCTTCTTGATCAATGAGGCAATCCTTGGGCAAGTGAGCAGAGTTTACGCATACCTGGCAGAGATTCGTTTGGCTGCACTTTGGGCATGCGTCTTCCTGTGGCAAGGCAGCATCTCCTTCCTCCTGATTTCCCCAAAAATAGTTTTTTGTGTGTGCAGCAGCAGCAGCAGCTGCCATGCGACTGGCAGCATATCTCGGGCTCAGCTCAGGAGAGGGCGGCGACATTTTTTGTTTAAAAGTGTTCATTAGTCGCACATTTACATATTCAAATTGTCAGCATGCCAGAGGGGGCAAGAGCAAGAGGAGCAGAGAGAGAGAGAGAGAGGGAGACACTGTCTTTGCGGCTTTTAATTGCTGTCAGTTTTTTTTTTTTTTTTTTTTTTTTTGTCGGTATGGGTGGAGGGTAGGGGGAGCCATGCCACTGGGGATTAATGTGTTGCACACTTCGTTTGACATTCGAGTGGCTTCCCTTTACCAACACCCCCTCTCCCCCTCCACCCAATAAGGGGGAGAATCACCCTATTTCTTTCTTCTCTTTCTGTTTTCATTGTCAATTTTTTGTTTGATTTGTCATTTGATCGTCGACACAGTTGGTGCGATTAAAAAAGAAAAGAAATGCAGTTCGCCCCCTTCCTTTTCCCCCTTCCTCCTGAATTGTGGTTCTCTGTTTTTGTGGTGGCAACGAAAGTATAGACATTAGTTTTATTTTTTTTTTTTTGGGGGGGGGGGTTCGCTGACTTTTTTGATGAGTGCAGCCACGTGCCAGAGGCGTAGAGTGTGGAGCCAACTGTGGGGAAAGTGCAGGAGGAGGAGTGGCTTCTGTGGAAAATTGAGGCCGGCATTTGCCTTCAACCAAAAAACTTCCATATCAATTATTTTCAAAAATATTCTAATTTTTTAGGACAACTTTTAGGAGAGATTTCTCTAATTTCGAAAAGTCAAAAGAATTTACTAAACACCTTAGTACAAAATCAGAAAATCGGGCTGCGTTTATAATGTAATTTTACAATTATAAATTATGAAAGTCTATTTAAATATTTTTAAAATATTTTACAGGGCTTAAAATAGTAATTCATACTTTAAAGACTTTATATACATATAGAGCTCTCTTCCACTTATAAGTTTTAATACTTATGATTGAATCTTTACCCTTCTATAGGCTTTTATTTCATCTTTAAAATTTTTAGAGCTTAGATTTCTAAAGGGTAAAGACCCTTCTATAGAGCTTTCTTCCATCTTTAAGTTATGATTAATCCTTCTCTGATTAAAAGGTTTTCGAGTACTAAACCAAATTAGCGAAACAAATTATATCGAAACAACAATGGATAGGAAAATGTAAGAAATCATTTTGGGTTGATATAACTTACTATAAAACTGCTTTGAGATGCTTAAATTGTGTCGTTATCATTTTGTTTTGAACAAAAGAAGCGATAACAATTTAACGATTAATATAATGCCTTTTAAAATTAATGGGAAATATTGCTAATAATAGATTTCAACTGACTACCTTTCAAAAGTGGTTTGAAAACATAACTTTAAACAGACTTGATGGAGAGGTTAATTTCTCAACAAATTGTTAGACTAATATCGTTAGTTATCGATATATATCGTTTAAATATTTATGTAAAACAATTGCAACGACTTGCTACAATTTCAACTAAAAATCTTTCTAGTAAACTTATATTTCTTAGACTGTGCCAGGACATGTAGTAGGACACGGAACATGGCCAAAGGGACAGGGACAGGGACAAGGAGCAAACCCTGCAATACAATTCAACATTGAGAAACAAGAAAAATGAGTGAAAAAGTATTGGTTGCGTTTGGTTTCTGGTTAGGTTTCGTTTGCTCTGTGTGTGTGTGTGTGTGTGAGTGTGTGTGTGTATGTATATTTTTGTATGGGGTGTCCCCTGCACGTTTTTCTATAGTTTCCACACAAAATCGAAAAAAAAAAATAAAATAGAAAGAAAAAGTAGACGAGAAACGTTTTTAAAAATTGTTGCCATTGTTGCGCCAGCTCTCTCTCTCTCTGGTCCTGGTCCTGGTCCTGGTCCTTTGTGTATTATCCTTTGTTGTTTTGAGCACAACAGCAGTCAGTCGTCAGTCGCTCTCCCCCCTCCCTCTCCTACTGTGTGTGTGTGTGTGTGTGTGTGCGAGGCCAAAGGTTATCTAGGCGACATATAACGGCACACAGCTGCCGTTTCTTCTCCAATATTATGTCCTGGCTCGGCTACCACTCCCTGCCCTAACGCGCGCATTTTGAGTCACTGTTTTGGAGCCTTTCTCCACCAAAAAAAAAAAAGAAGAGAATTCGCTGCGTAATCCTTGTTTGGGGTAAAGCGTTAAATCATGCAATTTCTATTTGTTCCTGCCAGGAATTTGCCTGCCTGCCTGCCTGCCCGTGGTAACATCATTAAAACTGTCAGTCGGTTACGTGCGTCAATCAATCGTGGACTATCATCCTTTTTGGCGGCATTTGTAGGTCACTCGTCGACCTAGGCTTGACCAGCTGTTCCACCGCTGTTGTTCTGTGTGTGCCATTTCGAGGGTTGCTGGTCATGCGAAAACCTAACTGACCAGTCTTCGTTTTCGTCCTCGTCCTCCTTCTAACTCATCCTCTTCTCTGCTCTCTTGTGCGTGTTGTCCTGAACACATTTTCTAGTCATCTAATTGTGCGTGTTGTTGCTGTTGCTGCGCTGGTCAAGGGGTTGCTTATGTAATCAACCACCCCCGCTTTACTCCCTCTCTCTCTCTCGGCCCCCCTCCCCCTCCAACCCATTGGAAATTTCATTAAATTTTTAGTTGATTTTCCCTCAAAAAAAAAAGAAGAAAAATCCTTTAGCTGCGCGCGTGCCCAAAGGATACACAACCCTACTATATAATCAGCCACGCACGAGCTAACCCCAAAAAAAAAAAAAAAACTAAATCCCTTTCACATCCTTTTGTGAGCCTGTCGTTGCCTAGTTTTTGCCTATTTTCCTCCTCTTTTTTGTATCAATTTGCAATGATTTCTGCACCCATTCTCCTGAAGCATCCTTGTGGTGGTGGTTTGCGATGATTATGATCCTTGATTTTAATGAAGGGGCGCAACTATTTTGCTTGAAGCGTGACATGAAGTTGCTAAAAAAAAAAAAACATTTGAAATTTTTTACAAATTTTGCACAAATTTTTTTTGACGTTTTTCATTGCTGTTTTGTCACTAAACGGGGTAACGGAAAAACAAAAGGGCAAAAATACATGGCACAGTGGTTTGAGGAGCGAAAATTTGTGACTGAAATTGACTTTAGAGTTAGGGCATGTGTAAAGTGTTAATGGGTTGCCATTTGGTACGGATTAAGATTGTTTTTAAGTATTAGAATAAGCCAAATTTTAATGCATTTCTCTCTAATAACTTTGAAAGATAATGGGTAACAACCAAGTTTATATGTTTGGAATAAGTTAGGGAACAAGGAATAGAGTCATTGAACGTTTAAGTAAGGAGCAATGATTCAAAAAAAGTTTCACTTTATGTTCCTTCTCTATGAAGCATGTTTCAAAGCTGTAAATAAAGAAATTCCTTAAGACTTAGTAAAATATTACTCCTTCAAAATTGCAGATTGATATCATTATTTACTATAAGACCAATGATTAAGAAGATATATTCTTATAAATAGATTTACAATCTATCGCCTAAACTTCAGCCACTTAATCGCGACAATGATTATTTTTAACAAATCATAAGGATATTGGAACACTTTATTTTATTTTCGGAGCTTGTGCTGGAATAGTAGGAATGTCTTTTAAAATTTTAATTCGAGCTGGTCATCCAGGAGATGATCCTTTTTTCTTCAAATCGGAGTTATGTGATGCTTAAATGGCCACTTAATAAAATAAAAATTGATTATATCCATTTTTAATTACTTTTTTTTTTGGAAAAACATAAATTTGTAGTACATTTTTGGCACTTTTTAAACATACTTTGAAACTTATTCTAAGTTTTAATACAATTTTCAATGGTTAGTAATTATTTTCTTTCTTAAAATATATTGAAATTGTTTAAAAAACTTGAATAATATTTATTTTAATAGATAAAACATGTTTTTTTTTTTTATTTTCTTTAAGACAAATCAAATGGCTTTCCACGCATACTCAAGTCCTCATGGGAAAACTGTAACTTTTAGTCAAAAATACATTAAGTCAATATTTTTAATAGTAGATCAAAAATTTTGATATTTTGGCAAGCAATTTTAAACCACTGTGCATGATAGGATAATGGTAGGAGGGAGTAACAGTTGAGCGCGTGTCCTTAATGTGTCACACTTGATTATTGGCTAACATGTGCGAAAGGTGTGCGAAATAGTTTTAAAATTTCAGTTATTTTTCCCTTTTGTTGGGGTTGTTTTTTTCTAACTAGAGAATGAATTTTTTTAAGGACATTCTGAATTGTCAACTGGACAAAATGAAATTAATTTACAAGTGCAGACAAAAAAAAAGAAAAGGGACAAATGGAGAGAGAGAAAAAGAGAAAAATAACAGAAAAAGCAATGGCAAAAAGCAAAACACTTTTTCATTTGAAGCAACACCCCCGCAAGTCACCCGTTACCCCCCCTCTTCCACCTCCTCCTCCTATCACACAACGAACTGTTCGTATGGCCACTCTTGGCCTATTCAAGGGGCCGTTTCTCTCCTTCGCCGTTTTGGCCATTCGTAAAAAATTAGATTCATTTGTGTGCGCTTGCTTTATTATTTAAATTCTTGCGTTATTTTTCTAAATTTTCCTACTGCCGCTGCCCCGAAAGAAAAGTGCTGGAATTTTAATGGAAAATGCCGCTAACGTTGGGCAAAAAAAAAAAAAACAACAAAAAACGAAGAAAAACGAAACGAAGGAGGCAAAAAAATAAGAAGAAGAAAAACACAAATGTTTAAGCAAACAAAAGACTTGCCGCGGCTTCAGAGGCTGCTGCTGCTGCTTTCAACTGGCAAGGACACACGCTGAAAGGATGTGCCGGACAGGACAGTCGACCGCTACCGTCGCGTAAATTGAAAGCCATCCCAGTCTCTCCTCTCGCTTTCTCTCTCTCTCTCTTTTTAGCTATCCCTTGGTCGAGCTGGGTCCAGCACATGACATGAATGCCCAGCGGCTCATTTCAAGTGAAAAATGAGCAAAAAATGAAATGAAACAATGGGCCGACGACTCCGCCGACTCCGACTCTGACTCTGACTCTGACTCCTCCTGGATAAGGACCCACGTAGATCCTGTAGAACGAATCGTGGCCAATTTTAATTTTGCTCTCCTCCCCCATCTCCCCATCTCTGTCTCCCTTTCTCTACATTTCTAATGGGCATTTTTCGGTGGGTTAATGTGCTGTTAGGGTAAAGTAAAGTACGGCCAAGAAAGAGGAGAAAATTGTATGAAAATGGCATTAGCAGTGGGCGAGGAAGCGACTACTTCTAGGCGGGCTTATATTTTTTTCGCACGGCAACAAACACCGACAAAACTTTTGCCGCTCTGATGAATAATGACAACGCACAAAAAAATAAAGAGAGAAAGAGAGAGAAAGAGAGAGACAGAGAGAGAGATAGAAAAAAAAGTGAACTTTCATGCCTTGTCGGCTCATCTGTGGCTGGAGTATAAAGGGGTCGGGGAGCTGAGGGCGGTGGCATCCTTGGGAGTCCATGTTTCTGTCTTGGACTCGCGTGTACTTTAAAATGCGTAGATACGATGCTTGTACTTAGACCCGGGGACTACTTAGATTTACATAGACAGATTAATGTCCGGGCAACTTTTCATGTAGCTACATGTTCCTAATCCCAAAAAAGGTATGAAGTCTAAAACCTTGAAAGAGAGGCACAATATAAATTTTCCAGAGACATCCTAAATCTAGACCATAAAAATGTATCAAACTGCAAGGCAAATGCAACGTGAGAATATTTTCGATAAAAAGTTAAAGTACACTTCACTTTCTTTGTAGAATCCCCAATTCACAATAGTTTCCTTTCCAAAAACAGACTATAGAAGTCCTTTATCGATATCGTGAAACAAACTTCTTAAGGTACTAGCATCTTTTTATCTTGATCTTTGGCTATACTACTTAATATTATGCTCTGATTATCTCTATTCCTATCTTGTTCTTGCTCGAATTTAAAAGATTATCTTTGTTTTACGTTCATACAAAAATTTTACAGATTTTCATATCAATTTTCGCGGTTGGAAGCTATTCCCAATTGTTAATAAGCAAACTATCTATAAAGTCTAATGTCGATAGTTTCTATTTACGAAGAGTCTATGTATGCCAGATAGCTTAAACCTCTTCCTGAGCTAGATCCTGCAGCTAGATCCCCCCTGTTTTAAAGGGTCTATTTTATCTTACTTAGCTTAACATAATCTCTACTCATTTGATTATTTTAATCTTGTTCTTAACTTGCCATCAGTTTAGAGGTTGAAGGGCGTTTAGTTTTATATATATATATGGGCCCCTAACTGCGCCTGCCACTCCCCTAAATTCTGTCCTGAATACACATAGCTTAAGAATTGTTTTGATATCTTTAATTTAAGTAGCTCTTTCCTTAAGTGTTGCCAAAAAGGTTGTTGGATTTACATACTGCATTCGATTCTAGTTAGTTCTTGTTTTTTTTTTTTTAAAGAATTAAAAACTGTTTTAAAAGCTTAAAAATGAGTGATTTTTTAAAAATATGCATCGCAACGGTGCAAAAGGACACTTTTGTCTTGATACTTTTATTCAGCCAAGTGACTGATGGGTTATAGCACCAATTAGACTTTCTATGAGACAATTGCTTAGGATTAATTTTTAGGTAAGTTGAACTAAAAATCTTTTGTTTTTTTTTTTTTTGCTAGATGATCTCCTAGTTTAGTTTTAGAGAAGATTGCGTGACTCAATGGCATTTACTTGCGTTCACTCACGCTGTTACCTCTAAGACTTGACCGCCCACGCCCCTTAGCTCCCTTTTTTTTGTTTTTTTGGTTTTTGGTGGGTAACACGAGTTTTGTCAAAGTTTGTTTTGTCACATTTAGCGTAAAGAAACAAAACGAAAACGTATAAAGCCGAAGAAAGCCCAAGGACGACCTTATCCTTATCGCAGTGACCAGGCACAGAGTGCCTAAAGGACAAAGGCTTCTTTCTTTTTCTGATGCTGCTTCTACCATCTTCTTCTTGTACACTTTTGTTTTGCTTCCTTTTATTTTTGTGCATATTTCGCTTTTAATTTCCAAAACGAGAAAAAAAAAGCCAAGCGCAAATTACGCTCGTGTGCCTCTTAAATATTAAAAAAAAAAAAACACAAGAAAAACCGAAAAGAAAACACAAAAGTGAGCTCTCTCTCCCGGCTGTCTTTCGTTTTGTTTAGCCTTCGATATCCTTTTTGCCTTTTTGGCCATTTTAGGACATTATCTGTCCGCCTGTCGTGTCTATTTTTTTTCATTTTATTTTATTTTATTTTATTTCATTTCACGTTTCATTCTTTCTTTCTTTTTTTTTTGGCCATTATCGCGCTCTGCTTCGTGTTTATTCAGCGGCATTCGCTTGGCTACGTTTTTAATTAGCCGTCCACCATTTTTGCCTCTCTTTGTATTGTATTATGATGATGATGGGACACCAAGTGTCCATTCATTGTCCTGTCATTTGCATAGAAGCAGCAAACGTCCTGCCTGCTTGCCCTTCTTCCTTCTGGCCCTGCTGTCATCGTTTGTCTTAGTTTTTAATTATAGCGGAGCCAAAAAAAAATAAAAGAAAAATTTTCACATGAGTTCACTTGAGCGCATCGTCTAAGTTCCTCTCTCTCTCTCTCTCTCTCGGAGACAGGTGCCCCCCGCCACCGCTTTTATGCCACCAAAAGATCAAAAAATTTCGAATCAAACTTAACTTTTCAACACCTTTTCAAAGTGCTTGGAAAGAGTTGTGTTTATGTTTTGAACAAATTGGCCAATAATTAGCGGTGTCATTAACAACCCTTTTGTATGCCCCTTTCCCTTTTCTGAACTCACCCCAAATATAAAAGGGAATTATTAAACCATTAAATGGCTCTCCCAAAAGGGTTAACCCTTTTTTTTTTCTTTACGGCAAAGGGGTTGACTGACAACTTCATCGCATCAAAACAACACAGTAAAAAGTTAAGTCCTCCCCTATCCCCTCTCCCCTCTCACTACTTGATGTTGTTTTTTTTTTTTGCACTAGCCACGCCCTCACCAAATGTAATTCCTATAAATTGCGCAACGTTTCGTCTCGTTTCAGTTTCTCGTTTTTTTTTTTTTTTTTACCTTAAGTAGAAAAATGTTTTCTCAGAATCCTTTTGACAGGCCATATTCTGTCGAACAAAAGGCACACAAAAGACAGCAAATCCTTTAATTTGTTGTTATCCTTCTTTTGTAAAGGAAATGTGAGTCGAGTTGTTAATGGCTCCCAGTCCAGTTGAGTCCATTTGGGGTACAGTCAGTCTCTCTCAACATTTTGCTCTATTTAACCAGGAGCTGCTACATACGTACTTAACCCAATCGAAAGGCGTTAGTCGTATGTTAGTATGTGAGTCGAGTTGTTAATGGCTCCCAGTCCAGTTGAGTCCATTTGGGGTACAGTCAGTCTCTCTCAACATTTTGCTCTATTTAACCAGGAGCTGCTACATACGTACTTAACCCAATCGAAAGGCGTTATCTTGAACGTAAATTCAAATTATGAGCCCGCGAGGGTGAGCCAGAGTAGGCAGAGGGGGAAGGAGCGGGTGTCAGGGCAGGTGTGTGTTTGGTATGCTATCAGAGAAATGACATCTTTGTCGTTAACCCTTGGAAAATGAAGCGAAGGGGTTCCACTTGAATTGTGTTGGCCAAGGTTTTTAATTGGTTAATTGCCTAAAAAAGTTGGCTAACAAGCTAGGGAAATAAAGAGAGAGGAAAGGTGAAGCTAGGCAAATGAAGGATGGAAAGGGGAAGACGGTCAGTGGACCAAGAAAAACCAACGAGAAAGAAAAGAAAGCAAGCAGGAAATTTCCCATCACAAGAAGAAGTTAAGCAAAGAAAATTCAATGAACTTCAAGTCTTTGGACTCTGCCGATCTTTTTGACTATAGTTTTCACTTACCACTGCACACGTGCCACGCCCCATTTAAAGGTAGTAACTTAAAGTAGTTCGCTTTTACTCTCTCTCTTTCTCTCCTCTAATTACATTCTTCCGGCTCAGGAAGAAAAAAGGAGCTAAAAGGAGGAGCGGCTTTTGCTTTCGTTTTCCTTTACTCACAATTAGTGGCCTTTGTCACGCCCCCATCATGTCCTTGAAAAGGGAAAAACGAGAGTGAACTTCGATTTGGTTGTCGATTCAAAAAAAAAAAAAAAAAAAAAAATAAGGAAAATCCTGAGCACAATAAAAATCGTTTCGATTTTATTGATACGAAAATTGGTTTACACCGAAGGAAATCGCCCGGCAGCTGCCTTAACCTCGGTGATGCGGGGGATGGGATAGGGGGCGGGGCAACACCTACAAGACACACACGTGTGTGTGTGTGTGTGTTGAGACACGCGTTGATGAAAATCTCTTGCTTCTTCCTTGGCCTTTTTCCCTTTTGCTTTTTGCATTTTCTCTTCTCCCTTTTTTCATTTCGTTCGTTTCTTTGGGGTTTTTTTTTTATAGGGGGGGGGGGGGGGGGCTAAGCAAAACATTTCAATTTTCTAGGCCAGTGGCTAGAGTGGAGCTGGGACCCGTTGTCCTGGCAAGCGTAACCACGCACAACGAAGGATTCGGCTTGGCCCAAGGATTTGTTTGTCAAAAACAGACAACAACAACAACAACGACCAACGAAACGACACAACGACTCGATTCGGACGACTCCTTTTTGTTGTTGCTGCCTGTCAACTTTCAACTTGGTTTATTTATTTTTCATTTTTAGGCCTCCTCCTTGCAACCTCTCTTTGCCCCTCTCTCTCTCTCTCTATCTCTCTCTTCCCCTTTCTTTGTGTGCATTGATGAACCTTCTTTTCGAGAAAGCTTTCCGCTTTTTTTCTAATATTTGCAGCTTTGTTGTGTTTACAGTTAAAAGAGACCTCCACCCACCCAAAAAAAAAAAAGAAGGAAACTTCGCCCACAGGAAGTCACCATGTCCAGGATGTAGGCACAACAATTTTTTATTTTAGGGTCTCCTTTTGGGATAAGCCGTAATCCAGAGCCCGTTTAAGTTATATCTAAAATGAGAACAAAAAGGAGAACTTTGTTATACACAGTGCGAGGCAAAATAATAGAAACAGGGGAAAATTTGCTATAGTTTGGCTGTTAATGAGTTTTTTAAAGAAAACTTAAGGCTTTTATGGAAAATTCGTCTTATTGGGGTTTATCAAAAATGCCCTCTCTTCACGATGTGTCGAGTTTATTCTAAACTGGATATCTTTCTTGGTCAAGACTTGTTAATTTCAGAAAGATCTTACCTAACTAAACTTTAACTAAACTAAATTTAAGCTTAAGTAATCTTTTAAAGGAACAAAAAGTAAAATAAAATCGCATCTTCTCTAAGAATTTACCTAAAACATATTTTCAAGACAGACGGAACTAGAATTTCTTGATTTCAGCTGGAGGATTAAAAGAGGGTCTAACTTAAATTGATTGTATCTTTTCGTAAGACAGATCAAACCACTTCGACACACCACACTTATTATTATTATTTTGAATGCCAACAAGTTAACTGTTTCTATAATGGCGACCAGCACTGTATATATCCATCGACATATATTACTTGTTCTTGTTATTGTAAACATGGTAAAAGATGAACTTGAATGTGGGGTTATATAGTGAGTGCTTGAGTCCTGGATCTAGTCTTAGTGGGTTCGGAAGATTGTTTTCAATTTACTCCCACGACTACAAGGGAAAAAATAATGATAGAAACGATGATGACGACACATTGTTGTGAGTCGGTTTCTAGGTTCTCTAGCCGCCTACATTAATCATTTGGTGTTTTCTTGTATATCAATTAGAACACAATTCTATAAAATGTTCTACACCCACACGAGAGAGAAAGAGTAAGAGAGTCAGCGAGGGGAGACACCCTGTGGTTTCTTCCAAACGGCAGCCGAAGATCAGAACTGGAACTGGAACTGAACGTCTAAAACTCTTTCGCCTACAATTAATCAAGTTTTTGAGTTGGTCGCTCAACTGGTCAGTTGTCAGAGAATTACAATTGTAACAAATTGTTATCGACTCTGTCTCACAGCGGGCCATTGCCCTGGTCACTAGTCACTACTGGGCCAAGATCAATATCTATTCATCTATCCATCCAACCGTAGGTCAAACGACTTTTTGCTATTTATCTTATCAGCAAAAAATTCTATTCTGTAGTTTGGCAAAAGTCGTTTTCGAGTTCCTGGAAAACATTTGCGCGCATGCCGGCACCTTAAAAATGTTTTGGGTAATTGTAACAAATGAGAAAAATATATATAAATATATACACCTGCTGATCTCTCGTTCCTCTCCCTGTTGGCATGTGTTTGTGTTGTATATATGGGGACGAGGCTTCTTCTTCTGCTTCCTCTGACTGACGAGCGCCTCTCTTGATAAGATTAGTTTTGGTTGGCAGAGCGCAGCTGCTGAAGTTGGCACACGGCGGTACACGGTACACGGTACACGATACAGACAGGTAGCAAGGTGCGATTGTGTTCTTTATCTTTTGCCCCACCTTCGCATTTGGGTTCCTAATCGATCATAAGTTATAATTGCCACACTAATATGATGGCAAAAAATGAGAGAAGAACAGTCCGGGCAGGAACAAGTTTCAGGTGGCAAGAACAAATTCTACAATATTCTTCTCCGATTCATTCTCTTCATCGATCTAAGTCATAATATTAGCTAATCGAAGTGGAAATATATTAAAGGATCAGAAGGATGCAAATTTTAACAAAAAAGAAAAGTAAAGTTGGCCTAAGAGATAATTTTACTCAACTTGAGAGGTAAATTGAAATATTCTGAGTTTTTCTTTATCTATAAAGATTTGAAAAATATCTGAAAAGGAGCGTATTTTCATTTTATATTTTGGCCTGGTCAATCCACTACACATTTTCATATCGAAATGGTAATTTATGCCAAGTTTTTAGTATATATGTAATTCAAAGTAGTTTTGCCAAATATTGAATTTGATTTGAATTTGTTTTTAATAATTGGAAATCTCTTTTAATATACATGACTATGCATATTGCGTGTTTTTCAAAATAAAATTTTAAGTAAATAACAATATTTAAATGAAACATGAATTATATTTGAAGATTTTATATGACAAAAAAGGAATATATTAAATGAGTTCACTTCTTTATTAAAATCTTTAAAAAGAACATTGCTATGTTCTTAGAAGTTTTACTCTATTTAATTCATTAATTTTAGAAATTCAAGTAAGTTTATTGGTATACTAAGTCTTAAACCTGTTAAGATTATCTTTCTGAAACCGCTTTTCGATCATAGTCAAGTCAACTATCAGTCATATGATGGTCTATACCTTCCCCTAACATTAACTAACTCATCACTTTTTCCAGTATTAGCTCTAAGGGATAAGAAACCCTTTTATTTGTATGGGTTTTAGTCATAACCCGTCATCACTCATCTATGATAATATCAAATATCCTAAGAAAAACCCATTGAACTTCCTCCAAGCCCCCATTCCTCTCCTCGAAACCAGAATCTTTACTCATCACTCAATTGCAGTTGAGTTTGGTAACAAAATGATAATATCAAGAAGAAAATGTCATGTCTGTCTCCTCTTAACCAACATCTTATCTTTGGCCAATCAATAAACGAAGTTAAACATTGTATAAAGGGTATAGACGGATAGAGATAGAGAGAGAGAGAGGCGGGAGGAGGGAGAACTAACATAAAAAACCAAGAAAATGGGCAAAAAGAAGAAAAAAATAACTGTCAACAATGGCGCCTACCATATACGTAAACCGTTAGTTTGTACGGCTTATTCCTTACGTTTCCTTCTTTCTTCTTTCTCCTTTCCTTTTTTTTTTTTGGCAATTTTACGTTTCAATGGAATTTCGATTATGGGCCCAAAAGCCATGAGACACGACGACAATTGAGACATTTCTGACAGCCAAATCTTGTGATAAAGAGATAAGCGAAAGGGAAGCCAGAAAAGACAGAGAGAGAGAGAGGAGAAAGGATAACAAGGACTAACAACTAACGAGTTGAAGTCAAAAAGGGAAGAGGCAAATCATTGTTAACAAAATGCTTTCCTTGCGGTGCTCATAAAAATAACTCCAAAAAGGCATTTTCTATCAATTTTCCATTGTGTGTGGTGTGTGTGTGTGTGTGTGTGTGTGCGCGGACCTTTTCACCTGTTCGCAGGTCATTGGAATGCGTTCGATTTTTATCTTTGAACCTGCCTGCTCCCGATTATGGCACATAAATTTGATAGGAAATTGTACCAATTATTTTTTTTTTTTCTGTTGGTTTGATGCTCCCTGCTCCCTGCTCCCGTTCCTAGTTCTCTCGTCTCTTGTCCTTTTTATGGGTTTTGTGTGGTCGTGTCTCACATGTCGTTTAAAAGGTGATTAAAGTGGCCAAGCCGTTGGCTAAGTGTGGTGGAGTAGGGGGAAGGGGAACCCCTCATCTAAAGGCACCGACCTTGTTATTAAAAACTAAATTATTGGTTAGTTTTTTTTTGTTTTTTTTTTGGTGGCCGTTTGTGTCTTATTTATTTGAAGAGGTTACAAGGCTTAAAGCGAGCCAAACAGGTGAAAGTGAAGAAAAGAGAGCTATAGAGAGAGAGAGAGGGAAAGGAAGATAGAAAGAGAGATGGAGAGGGTGCTGCTCCTGAAATCATCTTTTGCTGTAGCATCTTTTTCTATCTTTTTTTTTTTTGGGGCCATTTTAAAGCCATTAAAGGCTTATGCCCATATATGTATGTTTGTATGCAAGGACGTGCCGGCCATTTAGTCTTTTGATTTTTACAGCCCTCAAATCTGACACACACACACACGCGCACCCGCACACACACTCACACGATTATGTATATGGCATTTATTTGCCACACATATGTCGCGCTCAGTCTACGAGAAAAATTGTTGGAGGGAAAAATGCCAAAAATATTGAAGGGAAAATTAAAATTTTTACAACTTTTGTTGTTCGTGTGTGGGCGGCACACATGACTCTCTCACTCACCCACACACACATACTCAGACAAAGTATTACGTGAAAATTGCGAGAGAGAAAAAAAAGCAAAAGAAAAGTATTAATTTTTGATAGTCCTGACAGCCGTTGGCCTCAGCATAAAATAAGCATAAATTGCACAACACAAAGAAAGATGACGGGCAAGGGTAAACCCCCCCCCCCCCCCCCCCCCCCCCCCCTGTGTCCCCTCAAACAACTATAAAGTCATTTATTAAATTTGCTTTCTTTCCCTTCACAGAAAGGCAAACAATCGAAAAAGTTTTTCTTTCTTTGCGTTCGTTTCGTTTTGGTGAAAACTCAATTTACCCCCTTATGGTAGGCCTGTCAAATACACATACATCAAGAGGCAAGGTCCATAACCCCGCACAGAATCCCCCCCCCCCCCCCCCCCCTGTATTCCCGCCATGGTTAAGATGAAGCTGCTGAACAAAACACAAGAAGCAAACGTGGCTCGTTCTGTCCGCCATTTATAAAAGCCTTGATGTCTCATATTTCCGGTTATCCAACATACAAAAATCCAGCACAAGCACACACACACACATACGCACACCCTATATATGTATATAATGTTTATGTATATATATATCGACAGTACATAAGGCAACATAAAACTTCAAGACGCAATAAAAAGGGTGAAAGGCGTCCCAAAGAGTCCTGGCATGAGTTTCAGCTTTTTATGTACACAATTCGGCAGTTAAAGCCTCGAAAGAAGAGGGCACACACACACACACACTAAGGCACATGTGACAAAAGTCCCAGACTCGTCGAACCCTTCGTATATACAACGTATAGGCCCAACTGAACCCTCACATGTCTTATAAAAAGTTTTTATTTTTATATGTGTGGATAAAAATCCACCCCTTAATGTATACATCTCGAGTGTGTGTGTGTGTGTGTGTAGCTCGTGTCCTTGCTGAACTTGAGCCGGGCGAACCGGTCCTGCCACATGTTGAAAAAAAAGGGAAAAACTAAAGAAAAAAAAGAAGCAAATGGGTTGACAGCAAAGCAAGAGAGAGGTAGAGGGAAAGACAGAGAGAGAGAGAGAGAGTAGGGTTGGCTGCTGATGGTCATAAGGGTTAGACGCGGGCAAGGGGAAGAAGGAGGAGGAGGAGAAGGAGGGGGGAGGGTGGACAGGAGTAGTAGTCGCCAAAAACCAAAAACGACCTATCGATTTCTTTCTCTTTTCTCTGTCTTCGATTTGCAGGCTCTTGTTTGATAAATTGGCGTCGTGGATTTTTGTTTCGCCGTTCCTCGACGTCGTCGTCGTCGTCTTGATTGTGTGTTAGTTAGGGTTTACCTACCCAATCCCCGCTCCTGCTCCTGCTCCTCCTATTTCTTTGCTTCATTCTTTTTATTCTAATGGACAAATAAAGCAAAGGCGGCAACTCTTTAAGCTCTTTTTTTGGCTGCTCCTGTTAAAGTTTTACTTGCTTTGAAGCTTTATAGCTCTCCGTGGGCCGTGGGAGCAGAAGGAAAAAGGGAGATGGACATGGAAAATTAATTGAAATTTTATTTCAAATGCGAACTTTTGACATGGTTTTCCTGGAAAACCGCCGTTGAGTGACGCTGCCGCTCCTTCCCCATCAACGCCTACAAAATATTTACGCGCGACCAAACTGGGTGGAGAAAGAAGAGAGGAGTAAAGGGGGGGGGGGGGGGTCAAACTTCTTGCGGGCATTTTTATGAAACGGATATGAGAAAACAACAAAACGCAAGGAGAGCTAAGCTAAGCCAAGCAAAGCGATGAATCGTCCTTGTGTCCTGTTCATGACTCAGAATTTTGCGTTTGAAAATTAAAAAATTCTTTAGCTTTCTCTTTCTAACTCTCACACTCTCTTCCTCTTGCTCTCTCTCTCTCGACCAGGAGGAGGGATGCGGTTCGCTGGGTGCTAACTACGGGCTTGGGTCTTCTCCTTGTTGCTGTTGTTGTTGTTGTTGGGGTAAACAAAGGATCAAAAGCACACTAATTGTTTTCCACTTACGCGTAGGCCATTTGCCTGGTCTCGGCGGTGATGGCTCAGTGGGTGGAAGTCCTTCCTTCCCCCCTTACAGCCGGTCGGTCTAATCTTTGACTGTCTTTGCGCCGCGTAATTTTTCAAAATGTAATTTGCAATTAAAGAACAGCAAACGTCGCGCAGCTAGCAACACTCTCCCCCTCAAAAACTTCCCAAACCCCAAACCAAGCCCACGCCTTGAGCTCCCAATGAGCTCCTTATGACATCCAGTAAATCTTCCTTTTACTTTTCTGTCTCTGTTGTCTCTGCTTTTGTTGCTGCTTTTGTGTAAAGGATGTTTGCTTCACTTGATTTACACAAAAAGAATTTTAATTAATTTTATTTTTTAAAGGCAATTTGTAAAGAAATCAAAAGAATATGAAAATTATATTGGCTATCAAAAGTTTAACTATTTATAAATGACAAAGGCTCTTGCGAAGGCTTCTCGCTTCTAACTAAATCTTAGCAGAAGGCTTTTAGTTCTATGAAGGTGTTTTTAAAGCGATTCTAGACAGTCTTGTTTGTAATTCTCAACTAGTTCAAGCGTTGAAGTTGTGGCATGAGCCTTGCAGTTCTAGAGTTTTTAGCGAGATCTGATAAGCGTCGCTAGAATAGTAGGAATATAAGATTGTGAGGGAAGACGTGTATCTTTTATAGCTAAAAGAGAAATCGCTAAGATAGTCCTGTTGGCTAGTAAGATTTAGTAGAAAAACTTCATGTCTTAGGCCCAAACGAAAGTTGAGAAGCTTTACAAACTAGGAAAGAATCAGTTTTCAGTGCTTAGAGCGAATACCAAGTGATCTAGGGTTGCGACGACATTCTATCCCGGTTAGGGCTTGTCCGACCCTCTGCTAAAGCGATGGGAGAACGTGTTTGTCATTAGTTTTCCTAAAACGTAAATGTTACAAGGTTTCCACGACATTTTCCACATCATTTCCTTCTTGAAAACCTTCAAAGGTTTCTTCAATGACCTCTTTTTTTATGCTGGCTAACCAGTTGCAGTCACTCGACCCAAAAATTGATGCATTTTTTTTTTTTTTTTTTTTTTTTGGGGTAGTCCGTTAGTGATATATAAACCGGGGGATAAGCACATAAATAAATAATATTTGTAGAAAAAGCCAAACACGTGCCCACATATCAGAGGGGTTGGATTTTGTGTGCGTTTTTTAACAACAAAAGATACTGGCAAAGAGTGAAGATCTCTCTGTCATTGAATGGGCACGACACGACGAAGGTGACAATTGCCCTGTCTGGCCAACCCCTAACCAGGGATAAGGAGGGATGCGGCAAATACTGGAGGAGCTCTTAATCAAACCCATTCACAAACAGACAACCCGCAAAAAGGAGTTAAAAAACAACAACCAGAAGAGAGGTAGCGTGAGGGAAGAGATGAGAGAAGAGGGCAAGAGGGGGTTGAGGTTTCAATTTGGTGGAAAAGTACGTACAATAATTATTATTACCTTTTGCGGCCACTAAAAATATCAACAGGATGTCGTTTGCGAAACCAAAAAGGATAAAAGGCAACAGAGAGCGAGAGAGAGAGAGAGAGAGAAAGGAAGAGAGCGAGAGCGAAAGCAATAATAAAAACACACAAATTAATTTTCGCACTCATAGGAAAAATGATGAGGAGATTTTTTTATTGGCAAATTTAACAGCGGGGCGACAAATTGTTTATGCTGCTTGATTTCACTGGCAAGTAGAGAAAAGAAGAAGAGATGATGGGGGGCACTCAGTGTGGAGAGGACACGCTGCGCTAACATATCCTTAATGACATTTTGATTAAAAACTATAGAGTTTCAGTTTCAGTTTCGTGGCCGTCGTCGTCGTCGTCAGCTTTTTTAGTGGCCATAATTGCTGGCCATATTAATTAAGTTAATGGAAATTTTATTTAGTGACCGTTTGTGGACTTTTAGTGCCTACTGTTCGTTCATATATACTTATATATCAACTAAACATATATCACGTGTGTATATATAATTTTTATACGCTTATGAAATATAATAGCTACCTCCTCCCCCACCCAGAAGCGGGGCGAAGCATTAGAATTTGTACTTTATATTTAAAGAAATGTAGAATATTATTAAATTTCCTATAAAAGATTTCTGAGAGCCAACACAAAATAACCGTTAAGAGAAGTTTATTGGTTTTAATGGAAATAAAATGAAGCTAATAAAAAACTCTTTATAACTTGGAGAGACTCAAAAAACTGGCTACAATCTGGAGTTAGATTACCTTCCAAGTAAATTGATGGTATTTTTAGAGATATATACTTCACGTACCCCAAGCATAGCTCTTCAAACTCATTCTTAAATAATATTAAACTCAAAGGATATGTATGTAGGTTAAAGAAGAGGGAGGGCACTGAAAGGAAGTTTTCCACATAATGGTACTACTATTCCACATTTACGATCTTTATTTGCATATCAATCCCGTTTGAGACTCTTAACTTCAAAGAACTTCTCCAAATAGAGTCTCCTTTTTATCAAGGATAAAGATTGTTTTTGGTAAAAACATTAAAAGAATATTTACTTGGCATTAATTTTTTAAACTCAAAGAACTATATTTTGAATAAGTTTTATCATTTGCATTTAAAAGTCTTCGAGACCGATTCTCTCTACGAAGTGACCGATTCAAAATGTAAGCCTCGATCCATCTTAACCTCTTCTCTGTATAAAAGCCATTATGAAAATAATATTTGAACGTTGCCATTGGCTACTGAATCTTCTTTACATTTAACCCTTTGTGCAACCCTTTCGTATTTTTTAACCCTTAACTTTAGGTCGCTTGTTGGCAGCGGTTCAACCCTTTCCCCTTGGCTTTTAGGGTTGTTAGAGTGTTGCCCCTGGCTACCGCACCAAAAAAAAAAAAAAAAAGGAGAACACAAAACAACAAAATGGCCAACCAAATTATACGGAAACAAAAAAAAACAACTTAAACGACCCAAATTATAAGCCTTGAAGGAGAAGGAGGAGGAGAAGGAGTGGAGCAGGGAGCACCGTTTAACCCGCCATGTCTGAGGTGGTCTCGGCTGTGGCTTTGTGGCTTTTAATTAAACGGCTTCTGTCCTGTTGAGTTGAGTCAAGTTGCTGCCCTGCCACGCCAAACAAAAGCTGGCTATGAATAATGATTGTGGCCCTTTCGTTGGCCTTGCATGACTAGGCTCAAACTAAACTTGGCCCGTTGGCCTGATGGGAGAAGGGGTGCGGGGTCGACAACTCTTAAAAAGGGGTTAATTGCCGCAGCAATAAAAAATAAAAAAAACACAGCAACCAACAACTCGGCGGTAGCTTGGACACGCCTTTCAATTTAAATGCCCGCGATAAGGAGGACTCAAATAGTAAATGGGCTCCAGTGTAGGTAATTAACACAAAACGCGAAAGGACATTTAAGCCACGACACACGCAAACGACCGCCGGTCAAAGGCGAGGTCAATCGAACGGGTAAAAGGACAAGCAGCCAGAAGGGTGGACGTGTTGGGCCATTGGGTGGTTGGCTGGCTCTAAAGGTGGTCTGCCTGGTGTCGGATGGCGTCTGATGCCTGATGGCTGTTGGCTGTGGTGGATGTTTGACCAACTTGACAAATGAAACTGCTAAACAGTTGCGACACACTGCAAAACCAAAACCCAAAACTAAATTCTAACCCTCGCCAAAAACTGAAACTCAAATTCGAAATGGGCAAAAATTATATATAAAAACTAAGCACAAAAAAAAAAGGAGAGACAAATTTTTGCTATCCAATTTCGAAATGCGCAGACACGCTTGACTAAATTTACAAAACAGGCAATAGCAAAACAACGAATAAATTATGCTCTATTAAAGGGAACGAGTACGATGAAAGAACATTATAAGTAGCATAGATTATGCTCTATACAAGTGGCAGAACTTAATGTTGGGACAATTGAAAACTATTCCAGAGCAGAGAACTATGTTACAAACACAAATTTATCGATATATATCGATGTAAATTCTTGTTGATGTCTGTTGATACATATTTTTGAATTCACATCCTTTTAGTTGATGATATTCAGAGGTATTTATAGTTTGTTTGAATGAAACTGAATGTTTTCAAACAATATTCTTTATAAAATCAAAAATAAGTATGATATTTTTTGGCGGTTTTCTATTAGTTTTTTTTTTCAATGAATAGGTAAGAAATATTTCTAAATAATAAGAATATCATATACCTTCTGTAACTGATTGGAACTTTAGCAAGCTGATTAACAAGTTTTATAAGAATTCGGACATTTCTTTTTAATAGCAGACTTCTAAGTCAATGTAAATACATATTTCTACAAAGGCAATTTGTTCGGATACTTTAAATGTTTCCGATCTTTCTTGCAATAGTTCTAAAATTTATTTCCAATCTTTCGAAGTGCTTATGAATTTGGTATGAGGTAGCGTCAAACTTAAGGAACATTGACTTAACGGACTAAATATTCATATCCATTGACTTTACGATTATATTATCTATATTAGATTTCAAAATAACTTACCAACTTAGTTCCCAATTCTAAAATAAATACGTTTATTTTGAGACTTTGGAAAAAGTTAATATTAGGATTTTTATATCCCTTTAGATTAAAGCATAGCACAGAGATAAACTTAAAGAGAAATTCATCATGCTCTTCGTTAATGTAAGAGCATTTGTATAAAAGATGAAATGAAAGCCAAGCCACTAGCTGATGAGCCCTTGTCCTAACTGCCAACTCCCTGCTTCTTGCTACCCTTCTCTCTTCCCTGCTTCAGCTGGTAAATGCTTAACAACAAGCTTAAATTACACCAATTTCAAAGATGGCCCAACAGAGAGAGAGAGAGCGAGTAGAGACTCGGAGGAGGGTGAGATGCTGGTCCTGCATTTAGGGTTAAGACTCAGACCCAACAACAGGGAAGTTGGACATGGCCGAGAAGACATCAACCATGGACTTTCAGGCCAACCCTCGTTTAAACTAAATTCCTAATGTCATTTCGGTTGTTGTTTTTGTGTTGTAACTGTTTTTACTTGCTTTCTTTCCCCGTCTTCTTTCCGCCGGGGTCTGTCCGAAAAATGTTGATAAGTTTGACCAGTTAAAGGGGGGGATCGAAGAGGGAAGAGAAGTTACGGGTTGATTCGGTCAGGTTGAGAGACGACATATGCCACTCCCCCGAGTGGCATAGCTAAAAGTTATTTTTATAAATATTTTAAAGCAATTTCTTCTGTGGCTGCTGCTGCTGCTCCTCACGGCAAATTGAATTTGTTTGAGAAAGAGAGGAGAAAAAAAAAATAGGTAAACAAGCAGCAGCTGTAAATCATTTGCATGCAAAAACGATGTTGGGCAAAAATTTTCCAATTATCCTTTTTTGAATTAACCCAAAAAAGGTTTAAGAAATTGGGCTAAAAGCAATGCAGAGGATTGCAGGACACACACACGAGCTCCTACGCAGGACACACACGCGCAAGCAAACATCCTGCCAGAAGCCAGTCAAAGGTCGACTTTTGTGCATAAAAAGAAAGCAAAACTAGAGAAAGAAAGAGATTGAGAGAGAAGGAGAGAAAAACATTTCTCTTGACCAAAAGGGAAATCCTTTACGTAGCCTTTTCTTTTCCTGCTCGTCCTGAAAAGGGGGATTTAAGGGGGATTTTTCCGACCCAGCGTCCATTCGGGCGAACATTCTTGCATAAAATAACAATTTGCATTAAAATTTTAATACTTCTAATATTTTGTGTTCCTTACAATTCTTATTTCTTCTTTTGCTTTTCTTTGCGCGCGCTTAAACATGAAAAGAATTTTAAATGGCTGCTGCTGCTGCTGCTGTCCTTTAAGGACCAAAAGGACATACATACAGTGAGCGAGAGCCAAAAGGAGTGCGTTACTTTTTCTTTGCCTTTGTTTTGCTTCTTAGGGAAAAGTTTTGACATGGTTTTTTTCTTCCATTTGCCTTTGGGGAAGGAGTGGGTAAAAAAAACTTTTTGTGCATACAAAATGAAGTTAGGACACAGAGAAAAAGAGAGTGTAGAAGAAGGTGGGAAGGGGAAACATAGCCTACCCTTAAAAATCCTTTTGCATCAGGTGTTTTGCTTTGAGCCTAAGTGCTGTTTGCTCATTATCCTCACTGCACGGACTTAACGGAAGTAAAGACAGAAAGAGAGAGAGGAGGAAATTCTTATAAAGTTGACCAGCGAATCAATTTGCCACATAGAAGGCAAACCAGTTTTAATTGCCAAGTTTATTCCTAAAATAAAAATTTTAATGGCTTGTATTAAAGTCGAACTCACAATTCTTTGAAAGGTCCTCACAATTCTTTAGACAAATTTGTAATTTATTATTTGAATTACCTTTAATTTGGTATACAAAAGTCCACAAACATTAACTGTAAAAACGTCAAAGCAAACGAATTGAAACGCTTCGAATTAGCAGTCGTTGTACAACACTGTTCAGTTTGAAGCACTAAATATTTTTAAAACAAAAGAGAGTAGACGTCAAATCACTTCTAATGAGATAACTAGAATTAAAAATGTTCATAATGTTTAGGGATATGTACAAATTTTGATATATGTATAAAGCAAAGCTGTAAAACAAACTTGACCTAGATGCTTTACAACACTAAACAGTTTAAATTGCATAAAAATTATTTATAGTTCCAAAAAATTGCAAAAGCTGTATGGAGCGAAAGAGTTGCAAGGTCTCTGAAAAAAGAAAAAGAACGAAGAAAAACTGCCACACGAATTCAGATGTTTTGCAACACTCTTTACTTTTGGAAACTAATTTTTTGAGACATAATACCTATATGAAAAGCTTTTTACAACGAAAGAGATGCAAGATTTTTGACTTTCTTTTAAAAAACTGGCCACGCGAATGAATACTGACAAAGTCTGACCCTTTTTAACACTGCTTATTTTTGGTTACCAAGTTCTTAAGACAAATGAAAGTTGGGTGTAAGTTCTAAAGAGCGAAAGAGAAGTTATATTTTTGATGTGCTTGAAGAGAAGCAATTTGCCACACCAACTTCTAATGGTTTAGATTGCATAACTAGTTCCTGCGAAAAAAATCTCTCCAAGGCTTTTCCACCGAAAGAGCATTTCACTTGCGTCACTCAGAACCACCTGAGAGTTTGGCCGCCCCCTCACCTTTTGTTTATTTTGCTTACATTTGTGCGTAATTTAAATTAGCATTTTTTTTTTGTAACGAAAAAGAAAAGAGAAAAAAGAAAGCAAAGTTTCAACTTTCTTGCCAACTGGCCTTTAATTGAAAATGCGTAAGGACCAGAAGAAGAAGACGAAAACAACAACAACAACAAGCAGCCCCAACAATTTGCTGACGTTGTTCAAGTGGTTGGTTCCCACCCACTTCTCCTTTTTGCCAACCTTTAATGAGCAAGTTCGTAAAAAAAAAAGGAGAGAAAGAAAGCAACAGAGAAAATGGAAGAGGAGTGAAAGAAAAAAGAAGAAGTTATCCTCCAATCCTGATGTCATGTATGCGGCCATTATCCTTTCGCCTTAACCAAGCAATAAACATGAATGCTACTGTTGCGTCAGTATCAAATAGACAGTTCGAGTCCGAGTCCTGGACAACTCTCTAGGAGAAGCGAATTCAAGCGAACCGATAATCATCAAAAGGATATTGTTATGGCGTTTCGATATTGTCTTGAGGATTATTAACGAAATTGCGTACACTTTGATTTAAGGGTTGGGACAATGGACGCTTGGCACGCCAACAATGGGCAAAGGCTCCCATCTCCCATGTCCTTTCTCTGTTTGTGTGGGGGGTTGGGGGGCGGCAAATGAAATCATTTTTGGTCCTAGTATGTCCTGTCTTGTCTGTAGTTTTTACTACTTTTGTGTGTGTGTGTGTGTGTAGTTGCTGCGTGAGCTTTTGCCATGTGATTTGATGACGCGGCTTCGAAATCCGGGATTGAAATGCGAATTTTCTTGTTCCTCCTCTTTCGTCCCTCTCCCAAATACCAGATTGGATGTGTCCCGTTGATGATGATGATGTGTTGCTCTAGCCGCAAATCCTTTTTAGCGCATATTGAGGCTTTGTCTTCAAGTGAGCTCACACACATTTGATTGCCTTTGCCTTTGCCTTTTGGCCCAACTGTCGTTGTTTTCTCTTCGTCTCTCACTCTCATTTTTTTATGACGCATTTAAAGAAGGGGAGGAGGGAATGCAACCCCTTGAAGATGATGGAAGATGATGCCCACATGCCAGCAATTAGTTGCGCAGCATTTTCACTAATTGCTTTTCCTTCCAAAAAAAAAGGAAAAGTGGAAAGTGTGGTTGGTTAGTTCAAAAATGAAAGTAAGCCAAAAAACCAAACAGTCATGCTAAGCCACATAACATTTAACCATCTAACGTCACTTTTAAACAGGGGCGGATTAAGGAGAGACCAGGCGGGGGCTATCAGAAAAGAAGCTTAACATACAAAGGATCAGGGGCATGAAAGACAAGTGAACTACAAGAAGAAAGAGAAGATGATTTAAGCAGAGCGTTACGCAACATTCTTTTTGAAGTGAAACTTCTTTTGAATCGTTATGAAACGAAAGTACA
This sequence comes from Drosophila nebulosa, assembly GCA_024703675.1. Lineage (NCBI taxonomy): Eukaryota > Metazoa > Arthropoda > Insecta > Diptera > Drosophilidae > Drosophila > Drosophila nebulosa. The sequence goes on along the minus strand of CM045725.1, from coordinate 3,454,994 downwards.
TTCTGAACTGAAACATCTTAAAAATCGACATCGAACGAAAATATGTAAATGGTTTTAACAGAGCGCTACTTATTATTTTTTTTGTAAAGAAACTTCTTTAGAAACGTTGTGAAACGAAAACGAGAACGTAAACAAAAAAAGAAAATCATTTTGAATTGGGACTTTTAAGTTAAAATTTTCACTTAAATGTTAAATAAGAAATGATCAACTTTTGTGTAAAGAAACTTCTTTAGAATCGATGAAAAAACATATTAATTGAAATAGCAACGAAAACTTTTAGGTAAGAATTTTATCCTAGAAGGGTGGAAGGAGTTTTCGAAATCTTTAGAAATTCTTTTAGACCACATTTTATATACATATGTACATATTACAAAAATATGTCGTCAGGCGATATACCATTTTTTCTAATCCGTCCCTGTTTTTCTTTTCAACCAACTCAAACACATGTTCTTTCCTTTTACTCTCACCCTGTGGTCCTGCTAGGCCGTGTGCCTCCTGTTAGTGATCGACACGCCTCCTTTAGGAGCTCCATCACTTGTCTCTAAACCTTTTCGCGTGGCAACAACTTTCTTTTCTTTCATTTTTGTGTGTGGAACAGCTGTTCTCTCTACACTTAAGGCTTACGCCTTATTTTCGCTCTTACTTTTAATTAGAGAATTTCACGAGAAATGCATAAACTTAAGTTTTAGATTGGAGATGGCAAGTTAATTAAACATTTATAGAACTCGATAACAAGCTAGAGAGGATAGGATGCTGTGGATTGAATGTGGAGGGAAAGAACCTTCTCACTCGTGCAAGCGTGCGAAAAGTTTCTCACACATCAAACTCTCGATTTCACATGCGGGCGCTGCGGTTGACCAAAAAAGAGCACGAAAACTGGCCGCGATCAAAAGGAATCTAAGCGTACCCGCTAATTAGAGTGCGTCAATATTTGACCAAGAGCGGGTGAGAGATTGTGGCCTATTGACAGAAATCACATGTAAATATGAAAGATGAAAGACGGCGTTCGGCTCAATTGGTTGGTCGGTTGGTTGGCTGGTCGCTCGGTCGGTGCAGCGAAAGGATTTCCCTTTCAAGCACGATTCAAGTGCGCACGCGCAAATGTCAATATTTGCACAAGGATAATAATAATGTGAGAGAGAGACGCGCGCCGCCGCCGTCGCCGATGTCTGAACAAAAAGGATGTTTGCCCTAATTGCTATGAAAACGCAATGTTGCGGTTGATAAAAACTCAAAAACCCAAAACCAAAACCCAAGTGTGATTTGTTTAGGTCCCAATTCTCTTCTTCTGCACGCTCGTGTACAGGTTTTTTTTTTTCTTTTTTCTTTTTGTTGTGTAATTTACGATAAGCAGAGCAATTGCAGGCAGATAGTGTAGAGGGGAGGGAGCCCCCCTTCACAGGATGTCAGCTCCTCTAACACAGGTGAAGTCCATGGTGAATGATAAGCGGCCCGACTGATGGCCTAATGTGATTGGGCGGGGCTTGCGCAAATTGTTTTAGGCCTTTTCCGGGAAGCAGTGTTAAGTTCATGTTTGTCCGCTATTGTTTCTGGGAAAATTTTTTAAACGAAAATATCAAAGAGACGAATTTCCTTGACCATTAAATCGAAACACTTGCGTTGGATAAGGCTTAACAAATAAATGACCCTCGAAAGTTAGCAATGTCGACTAATAGTTGCTTATGATATAGGGGTTCGGTATGATTGGTTTAGGAACTATACTTATCTGAGGTAAGAATAATCTCTCACCTGATAGTTATTGCCATCGACTTGGCTTTTAATGGTAAACGTTTCCCTCTTTGCTTTACATACTTCGTTGCTAGATTGACTTCTTGATTAAAGCCATCTGTAAAATATGTTAAATATGTTTTCATTTACCGATTCCAACCTTAATCTAAACCTCATGTAAAGGGACATGATCACTTGCATATGCAAAAGATCACTGTGAACCTATGTCAAAGAGGAGAAACATTGATCTTAACTAAGACACTAAATCAACTGGCTGTCACAACCAAACAAAAAGGACTCCCCCACACACACACGCACACACACACACAGTCATTCAGCCACTAAATGATTCATTTGACATGTGAGAGAGCCACTTGAGGATCACCTCACAACTTACCACAACTGGGCGGTCTCCCCATATCATATCAACTCTTTCTCTCAACGGGGGCGACACATTAGACACATTAAAATGCCACAAGAAAAAAACGAAGGGAAGATAATTCAATTTTAAACTTCATTTGCCTGGGAAGAGGGGGGGATTAGAAGAAGGAAGTCACGTAAAAAGGGGAAACGTGTGCTCATTAGCAAGAACGTTCAGAGATCGCGACCCTATCACTAACGCGATCAGATCATATCAGATGAGTTCTCGCACCCTTTTATGTTTCTCACTGACTCTATCTCGCCCTTTTCTTCTCTTCTCTTCGCTTTTCCTTTTTTTATGCCCTTCTCGGATCTAATCTTCTTTGTCGTCTTTGCGTCTTGAGGTAACCCTTAATTTAGTAATCACTTTCGAAAGAAGGGGGGCTCCCCTTCTTCCGTTTGTTCTCTATGGCAAAAGGGTGCCGCACGCGTTCTTAAAACTAAAAATCTCGGCATGTGCTCTATATACATACATATATATATATATATATAATACAATCTATATATGTATGTAAGTAGCCATAAACCGATCATCTGTGTGTTTATTTGTTTTTCGTTCCACTTAGTCGTCGCCGTGCCATATGGCGTCTGACGTGTGTCAGAGTGAAGGAAAGAAAAAAAAACTTTCGTGTTGATTTCTTGGGGTTAATTTGTTTTGCGACTCTATTAATTGGCTTGCCTTGTGGGCGTTCTTTTTTTTTATACCCTTTACAGTGTGGAGGGTATAATAAAACTAATCAGTTGTATGTATCAATCACTCTTGGGCTCTAAACTTGGAGCTGTTTGCATATAATTTGAACCGACATCTAGTCAGACTACTCAGACTGTGCATAAAGGTACGCTATATGAGTAAACGAGATGGCAATAATGAATAAATAATGATCACTAAATATTTAAGAACTAGACTATTACAAAAAGAAAATAGACAGGAACTCCCAACAAGACTAAAAGAACAAGGGACTGGTCTTTTAGGGGTTAACATCACTCCTTAATTCTAATTACGACCAAATAAGCAGTTGAAGTAACTTTTTGAGAGTCATTTATTTGTGTAACTTCATTGTATATTGCTTATAAAGCAAGAGGCGCAAGTTTTAACTCTAGTCACGACAAAATAGAAAAGACGTGATCATTTTTGAGGGTCATTTATTTGTGTGACAAAGAGATCTTAAAACATAATAAGTTTCAATAGTCACAAGGCACAAGCGAATACAAATCAGACCGCTATAACATCTACAAATCGCTTCAAAATAAAATGAGAAGTCTATATACAACATCCAAAATTGCTGAAAAGGAAAGAGAAATAATAATACAAGAAGCAAGTTTATGAAGTTCTAGAAATATGAGATAACTATTTTGAGGGTCATTTATTTGAATGACATTAGACAATGGTCCAAGTGTCTAAGAGTATCTAAACTTCGTCACAACCGAGTTAAGTTTCTTTTATATTTTTTAAATACATTTCTCTTCAAAGCACTTTTCGATGGAAAGAAGCATAATTTGGTTACCTCATAAATAAAGACCTCTTTTCAGTTCAGTTCTGATGGACTTCCTGTCCAAGAAACTATTGGGCGGCCAATCAACGAACGACCAATCGATCGGAATCGGCTGACTGTTTCCCAGATCGTGTTAACTAGTTGCATGTGTCGCTCGTTAGTTTCAATGGACCATGGACAATATTCTAATACTAACAAGGGAGTAACTTTAATAACCCGAGCAAGATAGAGAGAGAGAGTGGAGGAACCCTTATGTGTGTGTGTGTCCCATTTGGGTTTGGGTCTCTTGTTTGTCATTTATTTTAATGACGATCGTTTACATTAAAGATCATGTACTACGTCGACGTGTCGTGTAGGGGTTTGTCGTTTGTAGTCACACTTCTCTTCAATTGAGAGTTTACTTCTCTCTGTCCAAGCAGCCAGCGGCAATCCACTTAAGTTTAGTACAAAAGGCGCCAATTCAATCCGTTTCCGTGGAGCCGGATGGCCGGGCTATGAGATGCCCAAAAATATATACATATCTAAATGAGTCTTTTGTGTGCGAATTGAAAATTTCTTGTCTGATTGAGAGACCGTTTAAAGTGTTGCTTGCTTGCACTTACTATTTTTCCCGTGGTTTTTGTTTCGTTTCCTGTACAACAATTTCGTTTTTCGGGCATGCGAGGCCAATTTTCACAAAGAGGACGCCGACGACGAGATGCGCCTCAGACGTCATTTTTCTCAGCACGCAAATCTTATGTCGCTTTCAATTAACCAACTAAACGACGAGCTGGATCTCGATCTCGATCTCGTTTTCCAACAATTTGTTAGGGTTGCCAAGTTGGCTGCTTAATTATGAAATTTATGTTCGAAATAATCTTGTGAAAATTTAAATAAATCGAATCTAGATTGAGTTATGTGTGAGAAAGACGAAGGCGAAGACTTTACAACTTAATTTACTTGTAATTGGAATTTATGCTGGGAAAAACTAAGAAGAGAAAGAGAAAATGTTGTTGGAAGGGGGGGGGATATTAGATGGTGGTGGGGTAAGGAAGAGTGTAGTCGGGGGTTTGGGGGGGGGGGGGGATAAAATCATTTGCTTGTACGGCTGCCAAATGCCAGGAACAGGCAGTTTGAGCGATTGTCCAAAGGAGAAAACTTTTTTTACACTAAAAAAAAAAAAACCAAAACTTGAAGTAGAGTAAAGATAGAAAATTGGAAACAAGGAAACTAGTAAAACCAAACAGAATATTATAAATAAGTAACACTTGGTTATGAAAATATAAATACATATATACCATGTATCGAAATAATGTGTAAGATTATAAATGTTTTGTTTAATAAAATTAGTTTTGGGACTCGGAGATCAATCAGTTTTTCTTACAAAAGCCATAAGAAAATGCTTTTCAAAGAGGCAGTTTTCTCTAATTCATTCGAAAATGAACTGGACACAGGCTGCCCTAAAAGAATTGTTACATTTTTGTGGAATTTCTTTCAGTGTATGCTCAGATAAAGTTTGTTTTGTTGCGGGGTATTTGTGACTCATTAATTACGCAGGCCAGTCCTCTGACCATTTTGGGTGTTAATTTCAAACTTTCATCGATTGCTGCTCGACACACACACACACACACACACACACACACACACACACACAGATACACACCGTCGTGCACACACACACACACACACACACTTTAACGTATATATCATTTATGCCGGGAATCTCTCACACTGCTCTTGTAATTGAAAACCAAAGGCAAAACAACAACAGCAACAACAATGCCAAACGTCTTAATGCTATTTGCGGCCTCAGGATATTAGTTATTAATGAACACGTTATGCGTGGGTCAAGGATACGCGGAGGTTGGCCTCATGTGTGTGTGTGTATGTATGTGCTTCTCAAGTTGCCCTGCATGGACATGGTCATCTCTTATATCATGCCTCTCTATTAAGGGTTGCGTTTTGCCTAAAATTCTTTTTTGCTTTTTGGTCAGCTCTTTCATCATCATCATCATCATCTTTAAATTTCGTTTAGCTTTTGTTCTTCCTCCTTTCACTGTCGTTTCTCTCTCGTTTGAAGATGATGTATCTGTTTTAGTTGAAATGCAGTTTCCACATATGTACAATATATACATATGTACATATACATATATACACTTTGGTGTTTATGTAATTTGGCCCAAAAGACATTTTCGCTTAGATTTGAATGAGCCAAGGCAGTGCTCATTCATCAAAATGTGTTTGCCAAAAAAAAAAAAACAAAAAACAAAATGAGCTGCAAAGGGGAAATGGACCATCGCAGGGAATTAAAAGGACATGAGATTGCCAGCAGGGCGTAGATCAAGACACAGAATAGACACAGAGACCCCCAGTATTCAAAGGAAGAATGCAATATTTCAATTCAATTGAAATGGCATTCATTTAGGTTGTCAAAGAAGTAATTATTACATATTGTAAAAGTGTAATTTTTATGTCATCTGTAAACTTTAAACGGAAGTAAATTTCAGATCATATTTAATACACAAACTGAACTTTATACAATATATAAAATGCTTATATAAGAGAAGTTAATTTCAGAATTACGCTAAATTTTATATAACAAAATTTTATCATATGATCTTAAAATCACTGTACTTGATTTTAAGATCATATGATAAAATTTTGTTATATAAAATTTAGCGTAATTCTGAAATTAACTTCTCTTATATAAGCATTTTATATATTGTATAAAGTTCAGTTTGTGTATTAAATATGATCTGAAATTTACTTCCGTTTAAAGTTTACAGATGACATAAAAATTACACTTTTGAACTGTACTGAACTTATTTTGCTTCTTAATCGATTTCAAAGCTTGTTAATGTTTGAGAATTTTGCAAGTTCAGAAAAATCTACTTGAAGGTTCAAAAATTTTTTCTAAGACAAGTCCAAAATAGGCTTTTGATATTTTAAATATGTTTTATAAAATAAATAGTGAGCAAACTAGTTTAATTTAAGCCCTTTACTTCAAAATTTGTGCAATGTCCAGAATATGCAAATTAAAAAGAAATAAATCTTCTTAAAAACAAAATTCCTACTTTAAACGAAAACCACCAAATGTAAAAGAAACAGTTTATAAAACTAAAGCATATTTTTTAAAGAATATTTTCATAATTTTTAGTGACTAAATTCCTAGAAAAATATGTTCTGTTGATGATTTATAATCAAAAGAATTTAACGACTTCAATATAAAACATAGAATTAGTCATCATTTTTCCTATTCCGACATACAACTTTTGCTTTGCTTCATCCCAAGGGAGAGAAAGAGTTGACGACGCCATTTCCCATTAATATTATTGATCAAACTCCGCCTACCACTCACACACATACACACACACAGATGCACAAACCCATACAGACAACCATATACACTCACACACACACAGAAACATCAAATGACAGGCGCTGTCAAAATAAAATTAATGCGCGACCGTCAAAGAGTTAAAGGCAGAGCAAACAGCGAATGGAAATGAAAGAGTTCTCATTGTGTGAGTATTCGCCGCACAAATACAATGAAGCATTCAAACACAAAAACCACAACAAAATCGATAAAAATAACTTGCCTCTCTCTCTCTCTGGTTGACTCTCTTCCTCTCTCACCCCTTCTAATGTATCCTTTCACTTTCAATCAGGCACATAAAAAACGAGTGAGAGTAAACCAAGAAAAAAAAAAAAACTCACTCAATTTATATACATAAACAAGTGAGTTGAGTGTGTGAAGGGGTAGGAGAAAGGCTTGCACACACACACACAGGCATAGGCGACTTTCCCCTTTTGCTCAATTTTGAAGAGAGTAGGAAGAGAACGCTCGAAAGAGCAGAATACAGCGAATTGCTTGCTTAAGAGACAAGCAGAGTGAGAGAGAGCAAGAGCGTGCGTCAATGGGGCTGAATACTTGTGGCGTACAAGTGTATATGCGGGTGTGGGTGGGGGGGGGGCGGTAGTGTCGGCGGAGAGAATCAAGTCAATGGCCGGCATGTGAGTGGCGGCAGACATTGAAGCAGACGGAGACAGCATTAAAAGGGTTAAAATGGGCGCCATGTGCGGGCGGGAAAGAGAGCGAAAGTGTTAAAATGGAGCACATGCGTTGTCATGTTATATACATATGTGTGTGAGTGTGTGAGAGTGTTTAAGTGGGTGGATGTTTGGGTGTTCGGCCATATTTGTTACGGGGGGCAACGGGCTCACAGCAAACACGAGCACGTGAGTTTTCTGCTTAACGATTTGTTGTTGTTGTGTTTGTTGTTTGGAGTAGATGTGGGGATTGTGTTGGCATGAGAAGGCGGTGAGGGGGTGGGGGGGAGATGTGTGTTAACCAACTCAGTAGAAGAATAGTATTAAATACGATGCTTAAGGGAGTTAAAGCCTTGCTGGAATTAAAAGAGTAAAAGAATCGTTATAGGAAGGTGCACATGAGTGTGTGGGCTATGTGGTTTTGGTTATGTGGGTTTTGTGTTGCTGCTTAAGTTATGTGTTTTACTTATATTAGTTAGTTAGTAGCCTACTTTTGTTTTGCTTTCAAGGCCTTGGGCATGATTTTGGACAGGGGTGTAGTTAAAAAAGGGGTTGAGTAAACCACAGAATGTTCTAGTTTTGGAAGTCAAATGAACATTTATAGATTTTAAAAAGCTTTTTTCGTTATTTTTCAAAAAAGCAAATAAATAAATTTGAAATTTTATGCGTTTACTTAATCCCTTGAAAAGTCCTTTACTCCACTTATTAGAACTAAAATCTAAACAAGTTTAAAGAAATTTGATTGAAGAATGCAATTGGAGAATCAATTTTAGTTAAACAAATTTAAGGCATTTCAATTAAAAAGTACAATTAAGGACTACGCCCATGATAAGTCAATCCTTCTTTTCCACCTGCTTGCTATTGGTGACTTTTATTCCCAAAGGATTTTACTTTTACTTACTTTAAGTGTTTAGACTCACACTTTTTCTCTCTATTTCTCTCTCTCTCTCTCTCCCTGGGTCTTTCTGGTTTTTGTCATAAATATGATGAGCGTTCATTTGGGGATACCCTAAGACCAAACAAAGGATTTTTATTCATTCCATTTTTGTTGTTATATACGATGAACAATGTTACCGGCAATGAGTCATAATGTGTCCTTTGTGTAACAACTTGCGCAAAGGATTAAATTGCAATCAGTTCTCACGGTTGCATGCAACCTTGCGGCCTGAAGTCACCTACAACAAAAACTACATACAATTCCATAGAAACAAAAATAGTCACACTAGATGACGATGAAGAAGGAAGTAAAAGGTTAACAACAACAAGGACAACAGGGACACCAAGAACAACAGTAGTTAGAGCTGAGCAAAGGGAAGGTGTTACCCTTTAGGGTTGACTGAGCCTGTCACGATGATTAGTTGTGAAAAAAATAAAGGATGGATAGATGGATGGATGGTTGAATGGATGGAGGGAAAAAGGGTCTTAAAGTCTAGACACTTGCCGCAGCTCTATGAAGAAAAGGGTAGCTAGGTTTAAGGATTTAAGGTAAAGGATTCTCAACCCATATGATTGAAATCGTAAGCATAACAAATCGCGTAGCATTGGCGATAAATGATCTTTGGAGTTAAACAAAAAAAAAAATAATTTATATAAATTCTTACAAGTGTTTTCTTTTTTTGGAAATTTTTGCAAAAATATTTTACGAATATTTTATGATTATTTTTTCAGGCATTTCCTTTCGTTTTTCTTTTTCTTCTATTATTTCGATATTGATTTCGTTTTCGTCTGTCAAAATGTCTGTCCTAGATGCAATCTGTTTTCGGCAATTCGATCACAGTGTCCGGTTTTTTGTTGTGGTAAAAACTAGGACACTAGGGCAAGGACATGGATCATCATCATCATCATCGTCATAAGGATGATTACACAGGCGTATCCTGCCGCTGCTGCTGCTCCTTCTGCATGTGTGTTTAATGCTGCGGTTTCAATTTTCATTGTGAAAAGTGAAAATGCAAACGGATGCACTTCAAACTCCAAAGATTTTCCTCTTTCTTTTTGTTGTTTGTGGTCTGCTTTTTGTATTTGTTGTGTGTTTTTCTTTGTGTGTGTCTGTGTGTGTGTGTTTAAGTGGTTTCAGATTCGTTTGGTTAAACGATATTTGCTCAAGGAATTTTCATGCAATTTTTGCTCATCTCTTGCGCTTTGTTGAACATTCTCACACAGGTGTCTAGCCGGACAGGTATTTTTGGTTATTTGCTGTCCAGTTTGTAGAGAGATTTCCTTTCATTAGTTGGGAAAATGATGCCAAAATTTGACCAAGATTTTCTCCATCTTGTAGTCATTCGTTTTTAGAAAATGACAAATTTCTAAGAAAATTGAGCCGAAAATTGTTGAATTTTCATACAATTTTTAGCACTTTAAACGATTTTTTTTTTTATTTCAAGGTTGCATCTTAAAAATTAAATTTTTTTTAAGGAGTAAAGGATACATTAGACCATCTAGGAGATGAATGCTTTAAAATTCAAACGAGTTTTTGTATGGAACTAAATTTTTTTTATACAATCTTTACTTGAATTAGAAAGCAACTTGGAAACTTATAAAAAAAAAAATTCAGAATTTTAACAATTTTTTTTTAAAACAAAATTTTTTTAAATTTTTTTATTAAAACGGCATGTGGAAAAGTTTTCTATGGAATTAAATTTTGTGGGCAATTTTTTTATATTTTATATTTTATATATTTTTATATATATTTTTTATATATTTTTATATTTTAAAGCTTGATTTGTTAAAAAAAAAATTAAAAATTCATTAAATTTAAAGCCACGCCCACATTGATTTTGGAAGTATTAAAAAAAATATAATTAAAATTTTAGCTCATTATCCGTATCACTTTCAATATCTTCGCTTACTGAGCCCCTCGTTTTTGGGGGTTTATTAATGAACTAAGTGAAAAGTTGTCTTAACTAAATCCACCACTTCCCCCTCTCAGTAAGACTCCACCCATCTGTTGGGCACGCACTCAAGGTCAGGCAAAGGTGAAAAATGTGCAGCGCACATGCATATACATAGATAGGCCTTCTCCCCCTACTCCTATTGCTCCCCCTTCGAAAATCTTCAAATAGTTCAACCAAGAAAAATATCATTTATTTAAATTTTTCTAAGTGTGTGTGTGGTGTGGTGTGTGTGTGTGGTGTGGTGTGTGTTGAGCACATGGCGAAGAGACAATTGCCAGGAAATGAGACATTTGCTTGAAGGGGAGCGGAAAAAACTCCATTTGAACTTTTTAACATTGAAATGCAGCAGGCAGACCAGACGAGGCCAGGCACGCAACCAAAATGAATGAATTGCTGACAAAAATAGAGTAAGTTCTTCTCCCCCCCCCCCCACACCTCTACCCCTCAGCAGAAAGAATAAAGATTTTTTATTATTTACTTTTACTCGGTGACATTTAGTGGAGAACGAGGAGGAGGTGGAGTGAAGATACTTATATTACCTCTTGTTCATCTTGAAGTATATTTTGCTGGGGCAGAAGGGAGGTAACTAAACTAAAGATAACATAAAAAATTTCGCTGCACAAGCAAAGTCACTTAGGTACGGGTAAATGTACCGCGAAACCGAAACGAAAAACCGAAATAAACACCGGCAAAAACTGTGACATAAACCACGAAAACAAAAGCCTAAAATGAGAGTATCCACTTAATGGTGCGTTTAATGCCCACACACACACACACATACACACACAGGAACATCGCAGCAAGGATGCGTAATGGCATAAAAAATAGTACAGGAACAGAGAGGAGGAAAAGAGAGAGAGAGAGATGGTCTTTGACTAATTTGCGGCCAAAGACAAGACAAAGTGTCAATGTGTGGCCATAAAATTTGCCCAACACCAAACATTGGCGAGCGAGAGAGGGGCTAAGATTGGGGGGGAAGGTAAACTGGAATAACAACTTATTGCGCGTGTAAGCAAAAACTAAAAGAGGCAAAAGAAATCCTCCAACCAACCGACCAACCGACCAACACAGGTCTTTTCTATGATGTCTGCAGTTGATTGCATTTGCCTTTTGCATACCCTTCACAAATAGAGTCTTAGGGGATTTTAGATGAATTTAAATGCTTAAAAGAAGAAAGTTTATAAATTGTAGAATAGTATGTCAACAAGATTTGTTCTAAATGTTTAAAATGCTCGATCAATGTGAATTCGGTTCTTAAGCTACTCAATTTCGAAGTAAGAGTAAGAGAAGAAACGAGAGAAGGAAAGAGTCTTTCTCTTACGGTTCGTTGATCGGTTGGCTTCTCCAGGCAGTAAACTTATAGATGAAGGCACTTTCATATATATAATGTATATTTTATAATCCTGTTTAGCTTGCGTCGAAATGACCTCAAAGACTTTAAAGCTCTCTACATCAAAGGCCTGAGTTCTAGAGATTTGTTGCTTTAATTGGTTTATCTTTGTTTCAAAGTTCTCTAGATCTAGTAACTTAGTTCTAAGATGGGTTTTTATTATATTGAAATCACGTTAGAAAATAAAAAAAACATTTGTTTGAAATTCATATAACCGAAAACTTCATTTTGTAGAAGTTGTCCAGAGAGTCTAAGAGTTCTAAGAAGGGTCTAACAGTTCCTCTTTATATGACGACCGTATCGATGGACTATATAGATATAGAGTCTATAGATTCGAAGAGTTCTAATAGACTTTTTAAAATTCATTCCTTATACGAAAAACTTCATTTTGTAGAAGTTCTCTAGAGAGTCTAAGAGTTCTAAGACGGGCCTAGAAGTTCCCTTTTATATGACGACCGCATCGATAGACTATATCATATTGCTTTCATATTTCAAAAGAAGAGAGAGAAACTGAGAAAGTTATGCCTTTGAAATTAATTAATTATAGGGGAATTCGACTTTATACAACGAGCAGATCGAAAGACTATATCATATTGCTTTTATAGTAAGAAAAAAAGGTTTTGGTTTAAAGATGTTTTAAAACTTGTAAATCTCTAAACTCAAAACAAGTGAGTTTGGTATAATTGAGAAAAATTGCTACAAATTTGAGCACGACTGAATGACTATATCATATTTGTTTTTGTCATATATTTGTCATGTCATATTTGTGAGTTTCCTGAACAAAACTCATGAGATGCTCATAGTTTTGAAAAACTAGAGGGCATTTACTCTAGAGAATAAAGAGCTATAGATCAAGTTCGTGTTTTACTGGTTGGATCAATAACTCTCTAATTTCCTACCAAGAAATGGTCTTAAAATGAAAAGGTTATTAGATTTGGCAAGGATATACAAAATTCGGCAAGTGCAAACTAAGAAATTGTGCTCTAGTTTCCTTTTTGGGCTTTTGGCCTAAGCGTCAGTTTTTACGATTCGATGACACTTACCGTCTAATATCCTTTTTAGCACTTGGTCTAGGATTTTATTTGTTGGCTTTTATTTCCTTGAAACTATTTGCAGTTTGTGTGTGCATAATTTGTTTCTCTTGTGTGTGTGTGTGTGCGTGCGTTACATGGTAAGGACATGGAATTGTTCTCTCACACATAAAGGACACTTGTCAGCTGCAATGTCACAATCCTTTGCAGGTTGCCACAGGATGCGTAATGTGAGAATGATGTGCAGTGAAAGTGTTTCGTTTCCCACACACACACACAAACACACACACACACACACAGACAGTCACATGTGTATAAGGATGTCATGGGAAACTGAATGCAACACATGCTTGCTACCGCTAAAGGATGAAGAATGAAGGATTTCCCTTTACATTACGCTGCAAAAAAAAAAAAAAACCAAAACTGACGCTATAAATGAATTCCATTAGCGATCATCTTTAATTAATCTTTCACTTCATGCTTGACCAACCGCACTAATTTGAAAAAAAAAAAAAACTACTGAGCTCTGGTCAAGCGTAGATTATGCAAGGAGTCTGGCCCAAGAACATGTGGGAGATGATATCCTGCGGCGCTGCATAGAGACACAATATTCCATAGAAAACTCATGAGATGCTCATTACAGACCCGGAGACAATGGGCGCAAAAAAAGGTTGAGGATCATCATCATCGTCATCATCAATAATGTGAAACATGTTGCGAAATTTTAGAGCACTTAAACCTTTTTTTTTTCTCTCTGGACAATATGGCCAACAGACAAAAGCAATACAGAAAAAGAGATGAAAAGAGGAAGGCTGAGTCTCAGAGCCGACTCAAAGGCTAGCCGAAAGAGAAGACAAAAGGATGATTTTCTTGGCATACAAAATGGCTTCGTATTACTTGTTCTTTGCTTGCGGTTGTCCAATGTTGCACAGCTGCCCGCTGCCCGCTGCCCGCTGGCCAGTGGATAGAACGATTGAGCTGCCTATGTCAACTCGATCCGCTTTAGAGCCAAAATCAAATACAATGGGGCAGGGTAGCTGCTGCTCAAGATAGTTCCTGCTTCGGCTTCGGCTCCGGCTCCGGCTCCTGTTTAGCTCCAGTCAACCACAAGATGCCATTGCAGGTTGACGGCTCTCTATCTCGATCTCGACATCTGCATCTTTATCTTTGCTTCCGACTTCTCGAGACACTCTGTGTGGGAATGTGACCTGTAGTAGGTCATCTGATACTTCTTAATAGACAAAAAAAAAAAGAAAAAAAAAAAGATCCCAACAGGTTCAGGTTCAAATGGGGCGCTAAAATGTCAATGTCAAATGTGATTCTTGTCTTGATTGAGTTGCCAAGCGATTGACTGAGTGTTTATCATGGAAATGGATCTACTTGGATGTCCTTTTTAGCCAGTTCATCTTGTATTACACCTTTTGGCAAATTATCAGCATCTAAATTGTCTTTAATTGAGGACTTTTTGGAAAGGATTCCAAGAAACATGCCGAATCCCAAATAGATTCTCTCACGTGGCTTAAATCGAAATTGAGAAATAAATTTAATGACTCCCCCCACCCCCCCTCCCTGTTACCCGCATTCCTCGCTACATAGCCCGCTTCTAAGGCAAAATTTTTTTTTTTTTTCACAAACAATTAGCAAACAAAAAAATTTGCCTAAACAATAATGTGAAGCCAAAAAAAAAAAAAAGGAAAATATTTCATTTGAATATTTGTTTGGACTCTCGCCAATTGTTACGCCTCCATCTAAACCATAAATTAGAAGGCACTTAGAAAGACTGAGAGAGAGAGAGACAGAGGAGAGGGGAAATTTGTACAATTGATTAACAATATATGAGGAAATATTTAGTTACGTTTGATTAAAAATGGAAGTGAAAGAAAAAAAGAAAATGTCATGCAGCCCCGGATATGCCAGTTAGTTAAAGAGCCAACCAAATGAGGTGATTGAAATATTTATGCGGGTTCCCCTGCTCCCTACCCCGTACCCCACTCTCATTCTCATTCTCACTCTCACTCTCAGTCTCTTTTTTTTTCAGGAAAAACCTCAAAATGGGCCACCACAGAAATAAACGCCCATTTTTTCTAGCAACTTTCTCTCAACTTTCACCTTAATTTTTTTTTTTTTCTTTTTTGATATTGCAATCTGATAAGCAATCATTAGATTTACCTTTCGCGGTCGAATATGCTCATGAAATCGGCACCCAACGAAAAAAGAGGCGTGGCGCTTGACTCATTGTTCTTCTCGTTTTGATAGAAAAATGAAAAGAGGAAATAAAATCGAAAGTCGTCGGACTACACGCTGATAAACCGGAAATGGTTTCACTTTTATTCGAGCGTCTCACTGAATTCCTCTGATTTATGTCTCTAAGTGTGTATGAGTGTGTGCGTGTGTGTGTGAGAGAGTGTTGGTGTGTGTGTGTCCTAGTTACCCAAGTGTCAGGTTTCTTTTAGTTTAGGGGTTGTCTCTAGGTCCTTTAATTGCTTTAAAAACTAAAATTCATCGAGGCATATTTTTCAGTTTTTTTTTTTCTTGGGGGCAGGACTTAAAAATTTTGCATGCTCAAATAGATTTCTTATTCCTCTTTACACACAAAACATCATCCATCAGTGGTCAGCAGGTCAGGTCATTCTCTTCGACACTTGGTTTCCCATCCTTTTTGCGCAACAATGAGCACATCCTTTTTGATTAGGCTTGGTTTGTTATGGCCATTGTGTGAAAGGATTTTCCATAGGCGCTCTAATGATCTCTCTAGTTGGATCACTTTTAGATACACTATGCCGCAGCCGCCTCAACCTCCCCCCCTGCCTAACCTGTGATGGGTTCAAAGCCCTCAACGCCCTCAACGCCCTCGAGTTAGTCGACGCCAGCTGGCGCCATATAGCCAAATATTTAAACTGACCAAATTGGATTACCTTTTTTCATGTAGAGTGGTTTTCTAACGATAAGACCAAAGCCCACCCCACAGGCTGCCATCCCTCCCCCCCACCCCCATCTGTTACTCACACTCGCAAGGCCAAGTTCACGAAGCAATTTTAATTTGTGTAAAATGCATTTTTACATTTCTTCTTTCAGCCCTGTTATCAGCTCTTACTCGATTGCAATTGCAATTGAGTAAATAGAACCGGAAATGCATTTGCTTTCACCGATGACACAAAGACGATGACAACGACAGACATTTTTGGTGTCTCTTATCTGGCATTACTCTTCCAAATATATATATACATATAATATACTCATTTGTATATTGACTCTGTCTCTGTTTCTGTCTCGTGTCTGTGGGCTTATCTTTTATGACTTTCTTTACTTATTTGCAAAGGGGGAAAGCTTGATTGACTTGAAAGAAAATCAAATTTTCTGTCATGTCAAAAGTGTTTCTCATAATTTGTCTCTCTACTTTTTTTTTTTGCGTGCAATTTTCGATATGAAAAGGATTACGGCAAAAGATCAAAACCAGCCAGCGGCGGCTTGCCATCAAAGGACCAACAGGACAAGCAAAAAAAAGGGATAATCATTTCAGCTCTGATCGGGCATGTGAATGTCTGTTAATTTGTTATAATATCACGTAAGAATGACTGGACCGAACCCGAATCGATTTCTGTATGTATGTAAATTGCCGCAAGGTGGTGACAACTCAATTTTCATGTCCCTAACGTGTCAGGACACTGAATCTCAGTGCTTAGCAACTGAGAATGAACTATCTGACGACGACGACTACGACGTGACCCAGTTCTAGATTTGCACGAAAACCCAATTTAAAAAAAAAAAAGGTGCAAAAAAATTGAATCTTAGCTCTAAGCGTATGCTGTTGTTATTGTTGCCTGGGTTACAGGATGCCAAAGGACATATACATATAACCAAAAAAAAAAACACATACTTAAGTTACACACAATTTGGAAAATTGGGTTTTTAGTTTCCTCTTCTTAAAAAAAAAAAAAAAAAGTAGTGCAAATGTGCGGCGTCTCAGTCTCTTCCTGCACCCGAGCACTTGTCGTCCTAGTTGTGGCATGTCCTGTCTGCATTTTGTTTTAGTTATTTTGTTTACTCAGTTGTTTTACTTACGTAGTAGTATCCTTTAAGAGGCCGCATTATCCTTGCGAGTACTTCAGAGAGAAATACTTCTCTCATTTTTTTTTTTTTTTGTTTTTGTCAAGGCAGCTGCTTCCCTTTTTCCCCCTCCCCCCATCCGCTTTCCTCTACTAATCAGTTGAATAACTCCTCTGATTTCTCTAGCATGACTGGATTAATTTTGAACAAAACTCCTTCAAAAAGAAAAAAAAAAAAGAAACGACAAAACTTTTCAGCCCATTCAAAAAAAAAAAAAATATTCTCCATTCAACAAAAAACTATTTCGGTTGGCTACTGAAGTGCCTTTTGGAATTATGATTAATGAATACTGACTTCAGTTCAAAAAATGATGGAAAGTTGGCCAAGAAGAAGAAGAAGAAGAAGTGTCCTTGTATAGATATATATATTTTTAAAGGACTCCAAGTCAAAAGGCCAATTGACAAAAAAAAAAAAGAAAGGACGACTTGTGACTTTTATACAATTTTTTTGTCGGAGCCTAACCATAAATCATGCCATTTGATTAAAAGGACACCCAGCTAGGACCTCTCTAACACCTACACATTCTACCATTGAGTTGATTAATCGTTTAGTGATTTTTTTTTTTTTTTTGGCCCAAAGGATTGGCCGTTAAAAATTGCAATTTGGCGCGCTTGTTGACAAGTTGGCAAAGGCAAAAGGATCCCCTTGACACAGGGTGTGTGAGCATTTGGGTGTGTCTGTGTGTGGCCACCCTGCGTGTGTGTGTGTGTGTGTCAATTGTCGCTCAGCTGTCAACGACCAATCAATGCAATTTACAGCTTCATTTTTTTGCGTTCTTTTTTTTTTTTTTTTGCAAATTTGACAGAAACAAGGACAGCTTTGTTGACAGGCCAACTACTAACACAAAGGACTTCTTTCTATATACAGATGTCCTTCAAGTTGCTGACCACAAAAAGCTGCTCATGCGTATGCAATGCGATACTTTTTTTTTTCCTTTTTGAGGATTTTAAATGTGGTTTTTGGGTGACTTTTCTAGGACTTCTTTAATTGCCAAACAATTGTCGTCTGATTATCCTTGTCAGTCGGTAAGTTTTTTTTTTTTTTTTTGTTGTTGTGCGGTTTCTCTGTGGCGTTTGTCTTAATTGGATTGACATCACGTCATCATGTGGCACCTTTTTTTTTTTTTTTAACGTGCGAAGGTCTTTTTGGCGCCACGCAAAACGCGCCT
Source organism: Drosophila nebulosa (assembly GCA_024703675.1). Classification (NCBI taxonomy): domain Eukaryota; kingdom Metazoa; phylum Arthropoda; class Insecta; order Diptera; family Drosophilidae; genus Drosophila; species Drosophila nebulosa. The sequence goes on along the minus strand of CM045725.1, from coordinate 3,436,737 downwards.
GCTGCTGCCCCATGGAAGTTTGGTTGCCTCTTATCAAATAAAATTTCTATATACATAATTAGGTATTTATTTCTGATTAAATTGCAATTTTTGTGATCTTTGATTAACCCATTTTTGGCACACAACAAACAAAACAAACCTTCAAAATTTTAAATGTTAAATGTTAATTAGTAATTAAAAATGTTTTGTTTTTTTTTCTAGAATTATTTTTAGAAATTATGTGTGCGGGTGATAATTCAAGCTTATTAAAGAATTTAAAGAACTGTTTTCAGTTTTTTGTTTTGTTTTTTATATGGGTTAATTGAGCATTTTTGCCTACGTGCTATGCTGCGTTTCTTGTGTGTGTGTGTGTGTGTGTGTCACTCTTTGACACCAAAAGGAGACTTTCTTCCTCTCACTCTCTTTCTTTCTCTTTCTCTGTCCTATCTCTGCTGCCTTGCCATGGTCAAGTTTTTTTTTTTTTGTATCAAAATAGAATAAATTTGAATTTCTTATTGCTGATAACAAACTGGTTGACTTTTAAGAATTGAGAATTTCAAAATCAAATTAAAAAAAAAAAAAATATGCGAGCGGGCCCGGGTGCATTGGACGACCCGATGATAAGCATACAAAATCCTTGATCTTGAAGCTGCGTTTCAACTGGCGAAATTTATGTTGCTTAAATCGAATCGAAACTGATGACTGCCAAATGCCGTCGACAACAACATCATCTATGTATGTGTGTGTCTCTCTCTGTGTGTGTGTGTGTGTGTGTGTCTATTTATTGCGAACGCATCTAATAAAACAAAAAAAAACCCGCAATCATTGACTAACTTTAGTCCAGTCGAAGTCTTTATACACTCTCTAAAGTCAAGGTTAGGAAAAGCGTTTACCAAAAAGTTATCCAGGTGGACTTCTTTAGGTGTCCTCAGGAGACTAGATAAGGGGGTCCAGGAATTACTAGTTTTTGGGCTAAAAGGTTGAGATATGACTAAAATATTTATATTCTTTTGGTCAGAAGTGTGCCAAATTTTGAGGGAAGCATCTCCTAGCTTACTTGACATCCAAACGCTTGGCCCAAATCGAATTAAGATCAGACAACTATATCATACATATATGTATAAGCAATGGCTCTCAAAGGAACAATCGTTTAAAAATTCAGTTTAATACCAAAAACTTTGTTTTTTTTTCAAGCGATTGTTATTAAAATTAACATATTCATTTATGTTAGTGCTAAATTTAATTAACTATATTATAAAGGGTCGAACTACATATTTCGGCATGGCAGAAGTTAGCAAGGCCTTTAGGTATCAACTAAAACTTGATTAAAAACAAAATTTTGACAAACTTCATTGTTAAATCATGAAACAATTTTTAGTAAGAATTGTTGATTGATTTATTTTTTATAGCTTATTTATTCAATTTTATGCCGGCTCAAGGTCACCAAGGTTTTGATATTTATCAAAAAGGTCGCCAAAAAAGAAGACTTGGCTATTTGTTTAAAGTTCTTTAGACTTGTGAAAGTAAAATAATTTTTTTTTATTTAGCTAAATTTTAAAATTGTTGAAATCTTGTTGTTATTTGTTTGTCTCATCTAATCTTAAATAAAACCCAAATATATTTAATTAATATTGGAATGTGTAAGAAACATTAATCAGATCTTCTTTTTGACGATCTTTTCGTTTGAGCTCAATAAATCATAAACAAGTCCCAATATATTTCGATCTCCGAAGAAGATCTTTAATCTTATTTTAAAAAAGAAAACATTCTTTAGCTTTCGGGTTATCTTGGGTCATCTTTGGTGGCATTTTTTTTTTTTAAATTACTCAAACTATGACAAATTCTTGAGTTTAATAATTATTTCTAAACTCTTTATTGAGGCTGTTTCTTTGTAATGAGATATGCTAGATGATTCTTTATGTTATGCTGACTGTTAAAAAACATATTTCTCAGAAAGCCAGAAATGGAATGAAATAGATAAGAATTGCATGGATAATAATTTTAAAATGCTACAAAAATGTTTTCAAATACTGCAAATGATGACTATTCTTTGAGGGATTACAAAATAATTATAGCTCGTTTATATGTAGAAGCTTCCATTGCATATTCCATATCAAATGACGTCAAAGTATACCAAATTTTAGGCATTGCAATGAGTAATCGTTTAGTTTCGTTTTAAATTGGCAAACTTGTGACTAAATTTAATAGACTTTCTGTGGAAAAAGAATCGATTTAAAAAAACAAAAAAAAAAATGACATGCAGCCAAAGGCAAACTGATAAGGCAAGTCTCCAAGTCTCTGGCGATTGACAACACTCTCAGATGATAAGGAGCCAAAAAAAAAAAAAACACGAAGAATAACAAGTACAAGAACAACATCTAAAAGTAAAAGCAACATTCAACATTGTTTTAATTACACAACTGGGAATAATTTGCATCTGCAGACTGATAAACAAAACAAAAAATGAAAGGAAGATGGCTAAAAGGTGGATGGAACGGTTGGGGGGCAGAGGGTGTGTCTTGGTTGTAAAGCGGCACGTGATGACGTTGGCATTGGCATTGGCTTCTGAATCTGTGTTTGGAAATCCGCTTAAGTAACAGCTGGTGGAATAATGCCACCAAGTGCCCACGCAAAAACCAACAATTGCTTGGACTTGACTCACTCTCTCTTCCCCCGCTCTGTGTCTCTCTCTTCTAGACAGGATCATCATGCAAAAGAAAAGAAACGTAACATGCTTAGAAAATGGAAAAAAACGAACAATCGATCGAAGGATAATTGAAAGGGCAGACTAAGACCTTGTTATATAAGCACAGGAAGTTGAAATCTTGGACAAATTGCATAAATCCCAAACAAAACTGGCCAAAAGAATTATGTGAAGAGAAGAGGGAGCATTCCATTCCATTCATTTTTTTGCTTCCTTTTTTTAGGCCAAACAAAGAGTAGAAACAGTTAAGGAAGCAGATGAATAGAGTTCAGAACGGAAGCGATACAAATTGATGTATAAATTGCACTTGCATTCAATCCCTGTGGTCCCTGCGATAGCCTCTCCTGTTAATGGACATATAAAACGATCTCATTTTGATGGCCTTTGGGTACTTGTTTTCAATGTTGTTTGAAAAACTTCTAGAAGAAATTTTGAGTTTTTAATGTTTGAACTGATTTTGAAACCATTTAAGGATAATACCAGAAATGGCATAAGGAGACATCATTTTTAAATATTTTTTTAGAAACTTTTTGAAACAAAAACTGAATAAGTCATCTTTTTTCTGAGATTTTGAAGTATCCAATTTGGATACATGTTAAAAAATTAAATGCTTTTCTTTATCTATGTTTTGAGTTTTCGAAGTAAAAACATTTTTCTAAGGAACTTTGCATTTCTATTAGAAAATTAGCAAATTAGTTTTACTGAACTTGAGAAAATCTGAATTGAAAACAAAGTTAATATATAATAAAGGTTTGTCAATCGGACTAAATTCTTTTGCTTTATAAAGAATGTAGAATTATATATAAAAAATACTCCCATATCTAAATCGGAGTATAAACCGAAGTTCTTAAATCTTTTCTCCCACTAAAAACATTTGAAATGGAACTTTTTGTTCTTTTTTCAAACCCACTGATATTAGTGATTAAATATTTGGGATACAATTTCAAAATAAGAAATGGTGACCCCGTTTTTAATATTATCTGTTTAAAGGATTTTCATAAACGATGATTATACAAACTAGAAAAAGTTTTACTGCTTCTTAAAAATTATTTGCTAAGCAACTTCGATATTCGATAAAAATGTTCATATATGAAAAATTCTCATTCAAATGAGTAAAATATTTAATCATGGATATTAAATCGAATTGATTGTCATAAATTCCTTAAACCATTCAGCTTGTTTTGCATTTTTCCCACACTCACTCACCCACTCTCAGCTCTGGCGGAATGCGGAAGAGCCGGACTATGATTTTAATCCTGTGAGGATCACGATCTCAATCCTCGCGGAACTTGCGGTTACTCAATTGCGCCACAAGAGTGAGGAAGGAAATGCAAATCCCGGCGCTAATCGCAGCTTAAGAGCCGCTAATCGGTCTCCTTAAGTTAACTATAATCCCAGCTTGATCGCCAGGATCAGTGGGCGAAAAAAAAATCCTGCTGACCCTTGGGCCAGTGGGTTGGACCGAGGCCTGGGCAGGTACTTGATCATCGACGGATGCGATTCTGCGTTCGTCCAAATGGTTTTTGCTTAATCCCCAGGGGATTAAACTTTTTGTCTAAATTGCTACAATTTCTTTTTTTTTTTCTTGTTCTTTTCGTTTTGCTCTCCATTTTTCGCTTAGATTTTTACCTCTTTCCAGCAGCTGTCCAACGGATTAGTGGACACTAAAAAAGATATTGCGTCTACCTCTACGTGAGGTCCTTGTTTGTGCGTGTGTGTGTGTGTGTGTGGGCGGATTAAATTTTTTCAGCAAAATAAGTCACTCTTAAGCACCGTGATTAAGCTTGATCCCCTATGGGCAATGGGCGTAATATTGATGGATTTTCCTCTAAATCCGCTTCTTAATCTCCGGCTTAGCGAGCGACGCGATTTTTTTCGCGACTCGCGACCCTTGAGCCGTTGTTTTTTTTTCGCAAGAAGGCCGAAACTCAGGCCAATCGAATGACGACGGTGAGGATCATAATTATGGAATTCCTAAACAAGCGGCGACAACAACTCCCGAGCAAGAGGAAGGTGAAGGTGAAGGAGAAGTGGGACGGGAATGTAGGGACTACCTGTAAGCGTGGGTTACCTCTTTGGGTAGCACTCAGGTAGTAGGTAGAGTCCAGCCTTGACTCAGTCTCTCTGTCTGTCTGTCTCTGAGGGGCAATTAAGAAGTCAATTTTCGCAAAAAGACAAAAGAAAACGTTACGAGAGACGAGAAACAAAAAAAAAAGGTTGGCCAAAAGGAAAAACAATGCAAAAAATGTGCAAAGCTGAACTAAATCCGGCTTAAGAATGAGAATGAGAGAAAGAGAAATGAAATTGTGAAATTTTCGATATATTATTGCTGCAACTGAAAAGGTCCTTTTTGCAAGGCATTGCATCATAAAAACTTTCTTCTCACATTTGCATGATCGTAAAAACGAATTCGCCGCGAAATGTAGAGACAGAGAAAGAGAGAGAGAGAGAGAGACTCACTCTCCTCTCAGAAATGTCCTTGACTTTATCTCATTTTTTGTTGGTTTGACTTTTTTATGCAGGACACTAGACAACTTCCGTTTTTTAACGATTCTACCTACTTTTATGATCACTTTTAGCATTTTTTTTTTTAAATTCAAAAACAGTTTTTTAATGGTCAAAGTGTTGGGAGCAAGGTTACTGAACCACAAGTCTTTTGAATGGCGATCTTTAGGCGATCCTTTGCTATTATCCTTTAAGTTCTCAAGCAGCTGCTTAAGATCATTACAAAATTCTCGAACTTCCAGCGAATTTTCCTGGCACTTTGCGTATGTTTGTAATTAAAATTAGCCCAGGACCAACCCACCAAAAATGTTTCCTTTTGGTCATTTAGAGCCTGGCCGGATTAGCTGCTTAATCCCTCTGTGCACGTCTCTCGTCCTCGTGAGACGAGTGTGTCTGTGGGTGTGTGTGTGTGTAGGTGTGTTCTATTTACATCTATTAGGGTCAACTTTTGTGTCTATTAGCGCATAAATTTTAAAGCATTTTCACAGAAGGAAAACTCTTAAAAAGTTTGAAAAACAGAAGAAAATAACATACAAATTTCCACCTAAAAACGCTAAAAATGGAGCAGAAAGAGATAAGAGGGAGAGAGAGAGAGAGTTGGTTCGGATATGGGCTTAATCCCTGCCTGCTTAGCGGTTGCCTAATCTTAATCCCAATAGGAACTGAGCTTGGCTTAACTAATCCCCACCCCGTGGATGGTTGTCCAGCTTCCTTTAAAGAAATCAACGCTAAGGGATTAGCGGTTCCTAAGGAGGATTCATTCAAGATTCAAGATTGTGGTTAACCCATTAGTAGTAGGGGCATGCGTGTGGCATGCGACAACAATCAAGCAAGCGACCTCTGGGTGCCTCTCCTCATCAATTTGATATTAAAACAGGCGGCGGAGCACCCCTGTGATTGAGTCGCGTGCATGTTGTGTGCCTCGCAGGATCGTTTTTGTTTTTTTTTTCGTTTTTTAGGGATGCTGTTTTTTTCCTCCTCTGTCAGCAGCATCATAAGAGGGAGAAGAGTCCTCTTGTTTACACATATGTTTAAGAGATGCCAAAAAGGTAGACACGCCTTCTGAAGGAGATTTCCCCTGATTATAGATGTATGTATGTATGTTCTCTCAAGTTTTAAGTCTAATCTACTTGCAAATCTCTTATGTAAAATTTCCTCTTCAACTCTTTTTGCTTCCATGTGCTGAACAAAATTTTTCCTCATTTTTTCCCTGTAAAGATTTTACTTAGTCTTTAGCCAGTTTAAGCCTTGATCATTAGGAGGAGAAAGGGTGGTGATTGGTGGTTGGTAGTATGGATTTTTGTATTAAAATTGCGCATTTGCAAGCGCGGCTTAGACCTGAGACCTGAGGGCTTTAAGCCACCTACAGGGGATTAGGTGTCTCTTTAAGAATAAACTCTTCTGTCTGACCACTTCTATGCCCTTTGGTTAGAGTGTGTGTGTGTGTGTGTGTGTGAGTCTTGCTTTCCCTTTACCCGTTTTATGTTTTGTGTTGTTAACATTATTATCAAATCAATATTGTTCGATTGACTATTAAAAATCACCCTAAAAAAAAAGAGATCCCTAGGCTAGCTCGATCGATGCAACCCCTTTTCCATATAGGAGCACCCTTCTCTATGAAGCGTGTGCATGTCCTTTAAGCCTTCACTTTCACTCTATTTGCCAAGCACTTGGCTGAAAATTCTCTGCCATTGTCTCGCCCCAAAATTTTCAATAGAATTTGTACAAAAATTTGTCGTTTTTTTTTTGAGGAAAAAATGTTTGGCTTTTGTTTGCATTCTTTCTTTGTTTTGTTTTAAAAAAAGGGTAGAGACAAAGTGAGAGCGGGAAGCGGGTTATGTAATACGAAACTTGAATTGAACTTGTTGTTGTTTTTTTTTTTTTTTTTTAGCAGCTGTTGGCAAGATAATGCCCAGCAGCAGCAGCAGCAGCGTTAGATGCTGGTACGCACTCAAAATATATTAACCCAGGTTAGTTTCTCTATGGCCAGACATGGAATTTTAATAGGTTATCAAAAAAAAAAAAAAAACCAAAAAACTATACGCACTTTTTTTTTTTGGCGTCTCTAGACAACGCACTACTGCCCCACTGAGCCGCCAAGACACGTGCTTTACTTCTAGAGAAAGACACAACGAGGAGAAGGCACTTTCCATCTCGCCACTTTCTACAACTGATAATGGGTTGCTCTGCTTATCTCTCCTGTTGCCCGGATTTCAATTAAATCAGCTGCTAAGCCGCTGTGACAATACTTGGAAATGAGAGAATCGCGAACGGAACCCTCTTATCAATTAACAACCAACTATCTGAGTAATCCCCAAAAGAAACAGAAAGAAATCGGGGAATTAGCTCAAGATCGCAGTCCAAAAATCATCTACATATATACCAAATTCTAGGCATTTCTTTTTTTTTTTTTTCTCTTCCCTTTCTTCAAATTCTTGTTTTAATTTGTTCTACGGAAAATGCCGCGATGTCTTTATGCAAAAATTTCGCATGAATTTGAACAATATAAATTGCGGAGACGCATTTTACGTAATATTATGCAGAGCAAGGAAGAAGAGGTCCTGCTCGCTCGCTCGTTCGCTCGCTCTATTGTTTGCTAGTTTTCACTTTCGAAAAATTCCACGGTAGTTCACATTAACGCGACCTTGAAAACAAACCCAGAAACCAAAAACCAAACGAACGTTTCGAGGCATGTCCTTGCCATAAAAATCTACATAAAACCATTTAAAAGTCAATCCGCAAAAGTCACCAAAATGCCAGCCGACGATCGATCTCTGTTTGACTTTGGAAAACTATTTTTTTGTTTTTTTTTCCTTTTTTTTTGGGAAGGGTTTGCTGCGTTACCTGTGTTTGTCGTTAGTTTTTTAGTAGAGTGGTTTTTGTTTTTTATGATTTTTATGCTTGATTTTTTTTTTTTTTTTTTAAGACGTGTGCCAGCAATTAGTTAGCCATTAACTTCAGCCAACTTCCTGCAACAGGACGACGATAGGAAAAGCAAAAAAAAAAAACTCACTCACTTACTCAGCCAAAGACTTTCACTTTAGAACTCGCCCCTTTTTGAGTGAGGAGAAGAGTCGTAGGGAATAGGGGAATAGGGGGAAAGGGGGGTGGGGTGGGGGATCCAAACGAAGACAAACGACGAGAATGACGAGGCTTTGTTTACTTCCTGTTTACTCTTACAGCGCACGCTTGAGTTTTCCACCCCGTCCATGGATGCATGCTTGATGGGTAACCTACGCATCTCTTTTTTTTCTGTTTTTCTTGACTTTTGCTCGCTCTCTCTCACTCGCTCGCTTTCGCGAGGGTCTTTCTTTCATTCCTTTCTCCAATTCATCCCCTTCGCTTGGCTTGGCTTCGCTTGGCTCTTCTCTGTGTACAAAGGGGAAATTGAGTGAGTCGCAAGTTACATTTTGAGCGAATCGAATCGTTTGGAGCGCCAACGGAACGGAACTCTTCCTATTCTTGTCCTGCTTTTGCATGATCCTTGCTCCATATTTTATGGTGTTATTTTTTATGAAGGTTCTTAAAAAAACGGAAGTGCTCGCTAGTTTTTTGTCTTCCTTAGGTAAGTTAGGTGTTCCTTTTTTTTGTTTTTTTTTTTTGCTTCTGTCAGTTTTTTATGATTTCCCACCAAATAAAAAACGCGCAGCCCAAGTCATAAAACCATAAAAGTTTTTTACACTCCTCCTCTACACATTTATTTTTTTTATTCCTCTTTGGTTAAAAGTCAATTTTTTTATGGAACACTTTTTCTCTTCGAACTAGAGCATAGTTTTTGCAATTCTTCTTCTACTTCTTCATATTTAGCTGGCCATCTCTATCGCACTCTAATTTGCATATGGCAAATCAAAAAAAACAAAAAAAAATGTATAGAAATGCTGCTTAGGTAAAACGAAAGAAAGAAAGTGCCAAAGAGCTAACAAAAAGTAACTCAAACTGTGAGTTTTTTACAACCAAGCAAAGCAAAAAGGAGAAGAGGCAAGCGAGCGAGCATAGCAAGGCGAAGAGAGAGAGAGGATATGGGAATGGGCTACCTGCCTGCCTGACTGCTTCGTATGGGTTTCGTTTTTCGCCGTTCCTCTGAGTGAGTGAGTAAGAGCGAGCGAGCGAGCAAATGATTGAGTCTCGCCGCTGCCGCTGCCGCCGCCGTTACTCTTCTGCATGCGTGAGCGTGTGTGTGTGTGTGTGAGTTTGTGTGTGCGTTCCGTAAGGAGAGGGTGAGTATGGCGAAGCGTACTTATAGTTAGCGCACGCAGCGAATTTGTATCAGTCGTGATTTGGCTCTGACAACGAGAGGAACACACATTACCGCACACATTCACACACAAACACACACACACGCAAAAACTCTCTCTCTCAATCAACAAGCAACACAGTTTTTAGTGCCGCTAACCAGCAGAAGCAACAGCAACAATCAACAACAACTCGAACAAAAATTTGTTGCTTCGCTCATCAACTCACCAAAGGATTTTTTTCTCATACAAAGGATACTCCCGCCTCCCCCCCACTCCAGCACTCCTCATCAACAACATAGCTTCGGCTCGCCGCTCTTTTCTAATATATAAAAACGTGTTCAGTCATTCGCTTGCCATCATTCCTCAGCGACAACTCGTCACGTCAACAACTAAAAAACAGAAACAAAAAATATATTAACATAAATATAATCAACAAAAAATCGCGTAATTTAACCAAATACCTCAACAACAACAAAAAAAAACAAAAAAAAGAATACCTCATTTTGTATAATCAGAAATCAAAAAAAAAAAAACACAAAACTGTGCAAAAGAAAAACCAGAAACTTTCTACCTCAAAGTACAAAAAGTGCAAATTTGTTAAAAAAAAGAAACCAAAAAAGTTTTTAAATACTTGAAAGAAAACCAAAACGCTGCTCAAATGAAAATTTTTGTGTTCTCAAACTAAAATTGGCAAAAAAAATCTAACTTTTTTGGCAAGTGAAAATATTTAAGAAACAAGGACAAGGACAACCACAGAGAAACAACACAAATAAATGGCCATATCTATGCTACAGGACGCACAGACACGAAGTAAGTAACAGAAAACTATAAAAAAAAAAAAAATAGTAACTTAAAAAAACAACTTAACAATTCATTTGGAAAAACTATTTACAACAAATTTAAAAATTGAATAAGTAGACATTTTAGTGAGAAAAGAAAATGCTTTACTCCTAAAGAAAAAAAGAACGAAAGAAGAAAAAATATAATCGTAACAATAACGACGTCTTAATGTCTTCTCAACTTGCGCCATTTTGCGTTACTCTCGCACACTTTGTGTGGCAATTAAGTTTTGTTTACAAGTTTTTTTTTTTTGGTTTTTTCTGTCGGGAAACCGGCATATTTAACTCGTTTATGCAACGCCCACCAAAACAGAGCAAAACACACAATTGCTGCTCTCTTTCGCTCGCTCTCTTTTTTTTTACACATGTGTGAAACACATGTGAAAATATTTTGCGCTCTTAAGTCAAGTTTTTTTTTTTTTTTTTGGCCTGCTCTTAGGCAAACAGTTTTTAGCTTTAGGACGCGTTTTTTTTTTTTTTTTGTTAGTTGTTTCTGGCAGGACACGTGCCAAAAAGTGAACTTTTCTTCTTCTTCTTTTATTTTTTTGGGGCAACGGGGTCACCATTTTGATTTTTCGAATGTTTGTGACAGTTTCTGTTGGCCACTCAGCAGGATAACATTCAATTTAGAAACCTTTTTGCTAACTGTTTTGTTTTTTTTTTTCTATTCTTGTTTTATTTTAGGCCTTGCCGCTGCCTTAGCTGGCATTAAACGGGAAGAGGTCGTTGTCGATCGCTCCATGTCATTGTCGCCACCGATGTCTGCCAATACCTCGGCCAGCAGTGCCGCCATGTACCCGGCCATGGGACTGCAACAGGCCGCCGCTGCCTCGGCATTTGGCATTTTATCACCCACACAATTGTTGGCTGCCAATCGTCAGGCGGCCGCCTTTATGGCCCAATTGCCCATGAGCACACTGGCCAACACACTGTTTCCCCACAATCCGGCTGCCCTGTTTGGTGCCTGGGCGGCCCAGCATCAGCAGCAGCAACAGCAACAGACAACACAGGGAACACATTTACACTCACCGCCAGCGAGCCCACATTCGCCAGTTTCGGTGTCGGGGTCCTCGGTGACGGGAAAACATTTGCTCACCTCGCCCAGCAGCACTCCCCAGCATCCGGAACCGGTGAAGAAGGCACGCAAATTGTCAGTGAAGAAGGAATTCCAAACGGAAATTAGCATGAGTGTCAATGATTTGTATCATACGCCCGGAGGACCCATTTCGCCGCCATCCAGCGGCAGTTCACCCAATTCCACACATGAGACCACCGGTGGATCGGCTTCCTCGAAGGATCCCTCCCGCGATAAGAGTTTTACCTGCAAGATTTGCTCCCGCAGCTTTGGCTACAAACATGTCCTGCAGAATCACGAACGCACCCACACCGGAGAGAAGCCATTCGAGTGCCCCGAATGCCATAAACGTTTCACCCGGGATCATCATCTGAAGACCCACATGCGTTTGCATACGGGTGAGAAGCCCTACCACTGCTCCCACTGCGATCGCCAGTTCGTTCAGGTGGCCAATCTGCGTCGTCATTTGCGTGTCCATACGGGCGAGCGTCCCTACACCTGCGAGATTTGCGATGGCAAGTTCAGTGACTCGAATCAGCTCAAGTCCCACATGTTGGTCCACAATGGCGAGAAGCCCTTCGAGTGCGAGCGCTGCCACATGAAATTCCGGCGGCGTCATCATCTCATGAATCACAAATGCGGCATCCAATCGCCCCCCACGCCAGCCCTCTCGCCGGCCATGAGTGGTGATTATCCCCTTGTGCCGCCCACCGTCTCCGCTTTGGACTCCCATGCCAGCTCCAAATTTGCCGCCATGTGCTCTAGCTATGGCGGCTCCGAGGAGTCTGTGGATTTGGTCAAGAGTCCTGGCAGTGGGCTGGCCATGGAGGAGGATGCTCCCTTGGATTTGTCCGAAGATGGTGCCAGCTCGGTTGATGGTCACTGCTCCACGACCATAGCACGTCGCAAGGCTCAGGATATACGTCGAGTATTCCGTTTGCCGCCTCCGCAGATACTCCATGTGCCCAGCGACATGCCCGAGCAGACCGAACCCGAGGATCTGAGCATGCATTCGCCACGTTCGGCTGCCTCCCACGAGCAGGAGCACAACGAGGACATCGATTTGGATGAGCTAGATGATGCAGCTGCTCTCTATATGCGTCACTAGAGTGTCCAAAAGTCACCAAGTCAAGAAGATTGTATATAGTCTACCCCCTCTCACCAACTCCTCCTCCCCCTTAAAGTGCGGCGGAGCTGTCATCAGATGAAGCTGCGTCCCGCCACTTGATACAAAATTGAAAATTTTGATGAATTTTTAGTCGGAACAGGAATTTAATGCTAAGTACAAGTAACTAAAACTATAAAACAAAAAAAAAAAAAACACAAAACCCATAAAAAAAAAACCCAAGAAAAAACTTAAGAAAAATTGTACAAAAAAAGAAACAAAAACAATGCTTAAAGAAAATTTATTGCCATAAGTTAAAACAACAACCAAAATCCCAGCTAAATTGTGTGCCATTTTGTTTAGTTTTTAGTTTGATTTCGATGTAAGAAGAAGAAGAAGAAGAAGGAAGAATTGTATATAGCAAACAATTGTAATTATATAGAAATATCGCCTAAAACATATAGCAAAAAGCGAATCCAAATCAAAGTCCCCAGCCCCCCTTTAACCCCTTTAATTATAATTTCTAGCATAAATTCTTTAAATTCTAATTTCTAATTTTAATTCTCTTCTCAAAGAAAAAAACCAAAACACACGCCAATGCCAATTCAGAAATACAAATCAAAAATCAAAATTAACTTTAAGTTATTAAAAAAAAGCAACACAAAAGCAAAAACAAAAAAAAATTAAAAATTAGTAAAGGAAAAAATGTTTTGTTTGCCCCCATCAAAAATTATTATTTAAATATTTTTAGACATTAATGTTTTATTGCATGAATCTCGTTTATTATTATTATATTATTATTATTATTATTATTAATTTAAATAAAAAAAATATATATATGGAAAATTTAAAACAAAGAACAAATTTTTATGTTTTTTTTCTTTCTTTATTAAGTTTTTCTTAGTTGCTTTGTTTTTTTTTTTTTGGTTTCATCAAAAGAATATATATAAATCTAACTATATATATATATATATATATATCAACAAAATATCATTTAAATAATGAAATTTTAGAAGGAAAAACTTAAGCCAAGTGTGACCCAAGTAAAAACAGGAAGAACTACTATAACCGATTACCTCCAGAAACCTCTTTGTATCAAAAAACGAAAACCAAAAACAAAAACATAAAAAACAAATTGTTGTGAGCTCCCCAAGCATCATCGTATATACTAACTAATAGACATATATACACACACACACACATATATATATATATAGCAACAATTTGTACAATTCACATGAATTTATATACAAAACCCAAAAAACAAGTAAACCCCAAGAAACATTTAGATATAACAATTTTTATGCATATTTTAAACGAAACCAAAGTTAATACTGCATTTAGTAGATCTAAGATTTACATATATATATATATATAAGCTTTGTATATAACAAACAAAAACATCTAAAGAAACGCAATTAACCTAACCAAAAAAAAAAAAAAAAAACACAACATAAAAATTTATAATAATTTTAGTGCAATCTTTGGTTATGTTTTTCATTCAATTTTTTATTTAATTTTTTGTTTTGCTAAAGAAAGAAAGAAATTTTTTGGTTAGCTCATAAAATAATGCATAAAACGAAAACCAAAACGAAAACGAAAAAAAAAAACCAAAAACAAATTGTGTAATTTTCTTTGTTCATTCAAAACAAAAAAGTGTATGGTATACAAGTTCCTCAACAATTAAATAATTACAAAAATGAAATAAAGCCAAATAGTAAGCGCCGATATAACCGATATTCATATCGGTACAATTAGCGACGACACAACAAAAATTTCACTCACACACACACACACACACACACATACATGTATGTTTTAAAATTAAACTATATAATCGAAAATCTCTATGTAAATGTTAGTTGTAAAGTCAATTCTCTTGTACATAAAAATCTCTCTCTCTATATATATATAATGTAATCAACAAAATTAATCGGCTCAGTATGTGCAATATACTTATATACATATATCTAAGAATAACCACAATTAAATATCTAACGAAAAATTTAGTGAAATTCATAAACAATTCGAAACTCGAAATCTAAATAACTTTAAGCATTATCTCTTGTCTCTCGGCTTGAACAGAACACAAATTCAAATTCGATTGATTTTCTAGTTTGTATTGTTGTTGTATTTATCAGGCATTTTAAATTATTAATTATATCGGAGTATATATAATGTATGACACTAAATCTAAATTATATTCATTAATTTTTAATGTGTTTTACGAACAAAATGAAAAACTGAAAAAAACAAAAAACGAAGCCCCCTTCCCCCCACAAATTGAACAAGAAAAATATATCTATTACAATATTGTGTTAAACCAAAAACAAGCAAATTTTTGAAATAATTTATTAGAAAATGTGCAAATCTTTTTGCTACAAAAAAGCGACAGCAAACGCTTCAAATTGAAACTGAAAAGCAACAGAAAGGCTTAAATTTTGAGAATTTCAGACTGTTAAAGCTATTGCTGTCGCTTCAGTTTTAGTTTTTTTGCTATCGCTTTTCAAATTTTTAAGTTTCAGTTCTTTCCTGCTGCTATTGCTGTGACTTTTCTTAGTTTCGAAAGCATTAGCAACAGTTGCCAATTAGTCACAGCAGTGGGAATTATAAAATTTATGACTTTTAGTGTTTCGACTTGAGCAAATCCTGGTTAAGAGACATTTTTTTTTTTAGTTATGGTCATTGTGGTAAATTTCTTAGATGATTTTGTGGGAAAAATGTCAGTCTATCACCTATGGATAAGTTTTTGAATCTAAGATACATAAATCTTTTCAAAAAGGCTTCTTTTTTAGAACTTATCTCGATTACTCCTATATAGATCCTAAAAATTTGTTGATCTCACTGCCAAGTTTTACATATTTTTGCCTTATTGGAATGTTAAAGTCCATGGAAAATTGTCACCTTACCCATTGTTCCTTTAACAGATCTCTAAAAAGTTAGGAATAGGTGAATTTATTTGGATTTAATTTATTTGTAATTCTCCTTACATATTTTGAGCACTTTGAAAATTACTATTGAGGAAATAATGCAATGCGTTCCGTATATAAAGAGGAAGAAGAAATAAAGAAATAAGAACAATAATTGAAGTGAATTAATTTAGATACAACTTATTATTATTATTTGAAAGTGAGTCACAGTAAATAAAAGTCCTAACACTTAAAAAGATTCTACACAGTTACAAAAAAAAAAACCCTAGAGGAAAAAGTTTAGAGATTCGATTTTTCTTAAAAAAAAATATATTTTTGGGAGCTTCCTTACTCATTTTGGTATAGTTACTTGAATTCGATACGGCGTCTTAATATTATTTAAAATAATGACAAACTAAACTTGAAAATGAATAAAAATTATAGTTCAATTTCACTTAATGCAAAATTTGAAACGATATTTTTAATAAGAGAATAAGAGAGAAAAAATATTATAAAACGATATATAGAAAAAATGAGAAAAAAAAAACTATAGCGAAGATAAGAGACAAAGTAGATGCGGAAAAAATTAAAACATTAAGATGTGTGCAGAATCTAACTCAGGGGGCGGTCATAATCATGTAACGCCTTTTTTCTCTACGTAAATTCCAAATATCGAAGCAAGACGCCATAATTAGTTCATTAATCAATACTTTTGAATAAACTCGAACCGCAAAAATCAATTTGAATGTATGTAAAAATGTTTGTATTGAACGTGAAACAAAGATAATTTTCTAAAATTGGCCCTCCCGGTTTTAACACCCAATGTCCTTCCCCCCCTCTGTGGGAAAAACGATTAAACCAAATCAAATTGTTAGTGGATTATATATTAAAAATATCTTGTTTCTATAGGAAATTTTATAGTTAAATTAAAACAGTTAAAGTCGCTTTAGGCAAAACCTTTTAGAGCACAAAGTGTTGCCACTAAAACTAGTTATCTAGCCACCTGAACGCATTTTAACTTTATGAATCAGGAATATATAATTTATATTACACTTCACACTCTTCTGGCCGTGAAACAACAAATATGCTCAAACGAAAAGAGAACGGGGAAGAAAAATTAGCTTCAAACTCTAGAAACGAGAAACATTTTCTTCTATTTTTTTACCCACTCCCACTCCCCATCACCTCTCACCCCTCCTCCCACCGTTGAAGTGAAGGCGACAACGGGCAACATTATATAAATTTTTAATTTATGCAAACGAAGCCCTTTCGCATTATTTTACATTTGCCACGAGACGCCCCACTAATGCTGTCGCCACACACACACACACACACACACACACAAATACACACAACCCCAAACTCATTCCACCTAACGCCACCCCCTCCCACTCCCCCTACCCCCTACCACCTACTGCCGTCAACCTGCCACCCTTAGCTAAAAAAATTTTGAATTTTTTTTTTTGTTGTTTGTTGCGGCGGCAGCAGCTGAAAAGAAAGGACGAAGAAAGGAACAAAAAAGTAACTCGCGCCGCGCAGCCAGAAAAATGTCACAGTGTTTCTTCCATTTAATCTCCAGCGAGAGCAAACAACAACAACAACAGGGAGCAGCTCCCACTCACAGCCCAGCCAACCACCCGAGAAGGATGGAAGCGGGAAAAGGGGGGACACCGCCAACGCCTCCATTTCTTTGTGCCCCTTTCAACAGCCGAAAAAAGGCTTCATGTATATACATACTTATATACCCACTGCCGATATATATATATATATATATACAAAATGGCAGCATGTATTACATAAAAAGGCGTCTTATGTGCTTACATAGAAACGGAGAAACGAAAACGAAGGACGATGGAGTAAGGAAGAAGGGGACGCGGCGTCTCGACTCGACTCTCTGCTTATTAGCATTTTAGCCTTTACTCTGTCATGATGATGATAATAATGATGGCGAGTTTCTCTCAGTGCATTTTCCATTTTTCAGCTTTCGGGTAAATGATTTAGATTTTTTTTTTACTTTTTTCTCTTTCTTTCGTTGCCAAATGAGTTTACGAGTGTTTGGTTGGGAAAGCAAAACCAGAGCAAAAGAGAAGAGAAAGCAAAAAAAAAAAAGGGCAGGCAAAATAAATTTAAAGGCTTCGGCGCGTTAGCTCCCCTTTCCTCCCTCCCTCCCTACCATTCTCTTCTATCCACAACCCGCTGCTCATTATTCAAATTGAAAAATTATGATTTGCGCCCACGAACTCTCGACCGACCAGTCCAAGTCGTCGAGTAGAAGAGAACTTGGCCAGCCAGCAAAGCGAACGCGTTTCTCTAATAAGCTGCCTCAAGTGCAATGGGCCCCAAAAAGGGGGAGAGTTCCTTTTTGGGGGGCGCGTAAGGGGGGCGGGGGGAACGACAGCTGAGACTGGGTTTCATTATCCCTGCGGCCATTCGCCTCAATTAAATGTGTAAAAATTATGAGCGTTATTAATATTAGGGGGGAAAGCTTTTTCTTCTTTCTTTCTTTTTTTTTTTTTTAATGTTTCTTCTTTTTTGGCTTGGCTTAGTTGAGTTTTGAATAATTGCAATTTACAACTGAATCCTTAAATGAAAATCTGTATGATAAGGCGGCATAAAAGCGAGGCAAATCTAAGATAAGTTTTGGTGTTTTTCTTAGAAGCTGCAAAGAAATTAGGCAAAGAAAATAGAAAATGATAAAGGCCTTTATTAACCCAAGAAAGGATTAAAATAGCTCAAAAAATTAAAAAAAAAGGCAAATATTGATAAGAAAATTCTAAATTAGAGATAAATAAAACGAAAATTTGATGAATAACAAATATTTACAAAATATTGTGGCCTTTAAAATGGAGTATTAACTTTTTGGGAATTTGTATTCGATTTTAAGGAGCTAAAACTCTTTCGGTAAGGAATTTAAAAATCTGTTTTCATATTTTCATTATTAATTACTAAGTATCGAAAACTGAAGCCAAGTCAAAGTATCAAAAAAAAAAGCCGATACAAAAATTACAATTTCAATATTAATTGATTCTTTTAATATTAATTATTTATTAAACATTTTGGCCCAGGTGAATTTAATTAGTGAACAGACAAAATTTATATAAGAAAATAATGCCGAAAGCTGAGATGATTTAATTTGGAATTTATCTTCTCAATAAATAAATTTAAAAAAATAAAAAAAAATTTGTTAAAGTTTAACTTAAAAGAAGAAAAAAAAGTGTGCTAAATCAGTTCATTTTATTTATTTTGAATCAAGAAACGCAATTAATTTACTTTTTTTTGGGATTTCACTTTTAAAATGTTGTTTAGAAGCTTCTTTGATGGCTTGTAAACTCAATTAATTAAGACTTTAAGTATCAAATGCCATTTTAATGCATTGGCTAAAGAAAGCATTATATCAACTAATTGAGTAGATCTAGAAAAGGTTTAGAATTTGGAATTACAGCTGTGTTCAGAAAAATAGGAACGTAGTGGTCTTGCACAGAAACAGGGGGAAAAAAACAAGAAAAATTCAAAATAGCTGCAAAAATGAATGAAAATAAGAATTTGTATATATTTCTAATAATAATTACATATTTTTTGGATAAAACTTTATATTTGTTTGCCTTTCATGGCTCAAAAACAAAATGAATCCCCAAATTCGTCAAGTAAATGGTCACTTTTTGTTAAAAATGTGCTATAAGTGTCATACTAGTATGTATTTCTATTTTTCTGAACACAGCTGTAGCTAAGCACATGAACAATTTTTCACAATCTCATACGAAATTGCGTGAAAAAGACAAACTAGAGATGAGAGTCCTTATTAACAATTCCTATAAAGCTTTTAAATTATATATTTCTTGAAGTAACTTTTAACCTTAACTTTAAGATTCTTGAACCAAAATTGTCTTTAAATCAGCTGTTCCCCACATTTTGTTCACCATTTCCCAAAATAATTCTTCAATTTGCTTATTCAAGGCCATTTTGTGGCATTCGTTTCACAGTTGACTTCCTCATTTGCCTTTTTGTCACCGAGCTGCTTTGGGAATGATGGCTAAGGCTAGTCTGGAGAAGACGTTAGAACAATTTCCTAGACAAAATTTCTTGTATCATAATATTAACTTTCGCCTCTTTGTTTATAGATTCTTAATGCCTTTGCTTAGTCTTTATACTAGGCTCATTTTGATCCTAATGATAGATTATTCTAAAGTAATACTCCCTCAAAATACAAGTACATATGCCTGATGTAAGGAATCTAGAGCTAAGATGGACACTTTAAGATTTGATTGAACATTTTTGTAGGATAGTTTTATGTTTTCAGAAAAAAGTTCTTTGAAATGCAATTTCCTTATGTCCTTATAGAGCCTTTTTATTGGGTGAGTCGCTAGATATTGGTCACAGATAATTAATGCCTATAATAATTATGACTATTACCCCAAATAAAAATGGCAAACTGTTTAAGACAATGTTCATATAGGGATAAAAGGAACATAGACAGATAGACGAACCAACTCCTAAGAGGTTATAAAGATGAGTTTAATTTATAAAATATAACAAAGACTTACTAAATATTTTGAAATCTTTTCAACTTCTTCTTAACTGCCACCTACTTGGCTTCTGAAAAAGAGTTCTGTCCATAACTATCTCTAACTAAATCTTTAAAAAAAAAAAACTAGTTCATATCTCTCTCTAGAGCTGCGAGTTAGAGAATTTTTCTCTGTTTTATATATATATCAATAAATTGAAAAAGTTTAGAAGCCTTTAGGGAAAATGCCTACAGGGCAAAATGTTCAATATTATTTTTGTTGTTAGTTTCATTTTAATGAAGATTCGTTACAATTGGCATAGGGAATAAGAAATCCTTGGGACAGGGACAGGGATATGCAAGACAAAGAGTTATACAAGCATTGAAAAGGATATGCAATGCATGAATGAACAGAGACTAAAGAAGGATTTCAAGACAATTGTTTTTGCACAAAACTATTAACCCCCTTTCCACGCTGTGCTCTCTCTTCCTCTCTCTCTCTCTCTCTAGTGAACCCCTCGCCGTGTGCACGGCTGGATGGCGGCAAAAAGGGCATGCAAATTTCGGCCAACACAATTAGCCAGGGCTCAGGGTTTAGGCAAAATCAGAAAATCAGCAATCAGGCAAACACAAGGACAAAAGTGCTGTAAGCGATGCGAATATATATATATATATTTTTTTTTTGCCACACAGCAGGCTAAAAACGCAGAGAGGAGAAAGTATAACAAACAAAACACACACACACACACACACACACATATTCAGGACGAAGGACACACGCAGCATGTTGCGAATTTATTTGCCTGCTTTTTTTTTTAAGTGCTTCGAAGGCGAAGAAACTGAAAGAAAGCAGCAGAGGAAAAAAAAAACTCTCATTAGAATTTCACATTTAACAATTTTTACTCCTTTTCGTTTGGAATTTACGAGCTACACGAGAAGCAGCAGAGTCAGAGCAGAGAGGAAGGATAAGAGAAATGATGAGAAGGCAAAGGCACTCTCGTTTTGCTTTGAGACTTGCACAAGCTCCACCGTTCGCTCCACCTCCACTCCTACCAAGAGAAGGGAAGGAGATGGCAGCAGCAGCAGCAGCAGCAGAAAACAACCCTCTCAAAGGCAGAGAAAAGTCGAGCAGAGCAGAGCTCAGGACAACGACGATAACGACAAACTCATTTGCATACGAAGTGCTTTCGCTTTTTCGCTACCTTAACCCAATCTCAACCCCCTCTAACTCCAACCCAACAACCCCTTCCCGTTGTTGTTGTTGTTTACGAATGGCGGCTCAAGCGCCACCTGTGCGTCTCTCTTTCTCTCTCCCTCTCTCTCTCTTTCTCTGTGTGTGTGTGTGTGTGTGCGAGAGAGATGGCTTTATGAGGGGGAATTTGGCATCTCGTTTTGGCCTTGGCTTTAATCAAAGAGTTTAATGCTGGCTGACTGAATGACTGACTGACTGACTGTTGGGTGGATAAGGCTAAAAAAGGAGCTCACTCCTTTCGTTTCTTCCTTTGCTCATTATCAAGCATCGAGCGTAAAACTCATTGAGACGTTTTCACCCCAACCCCGTTACCCCTCCCCACCCAACCACTCCTCTCCCACGCCACTGGCTCCCCTTACAGTGGCTTCCTCTTCCTTACTTTGACTCATTTTCCTTCTCATTCTTCGTTGTCGTCGTTATTTGTTTTTCTCAAGTTGCACGAAAATCAACGTAAAAGCGAAATGAAGAAAATTTTGTTTTAAAAAAAAAAATAAGAAAAAGAATTACCAAACAACCCCTTTGGCTTTGCCATGGCTAAGAGCGTAAGAGCAGCAGCAGCTAAGACGAAACGTTAGTGGAGGTGGCAAATGAAGGAAATGCCAAGGCGAAAAGCAAAAGCAAAAAGAAATGAGCGTATATTATTCATGGTATTAATGTCGCGAACAAAATGAGTGTGCAAACGGGGTGGGGGAAAGCGGGGGTGAGTGGAAGGCTAAAGCACGTTTTGGCTCTCAACTCCAAAAGAAAAAAAAAACAAAAATAAAAAAATTGAAGGGGGGACTTAAAGTTTGTAAAATTTTGCGTTTTAAGTGCATGTGTTGAGGTTGATGAACCAGTTAATGCGCCAAGAAGGTAATGTAAGAAAGCAGAAGAAAGAGAAGAAGAAGGCACAAACAATGAGTAAAAGGAGGTGAAAAGGCTAAACCTAAAATAAGGCTTCTTACCTAGATGAAGAGAGTGAAGAGAAGACTTTATTATACACTTTTTGAAACTTGGAGAAAAACTTGGATGGTTGAGTTCTAGAAGAAAACGTAAGGAAGAGCAGTCATAAAACTAGAGACAAGACCCAAGAGAAGAAGCTCCAACTTCTCTTTCACTTGGCAAACTTTGAAAACAGAATAAGGTATATGTTTGTCCGATATATTATATACTTTGGTGGCTAATGCCAACTCAGTTAGGACCCAAAAGAGGTTGCTTCTAGAAAAGACAGAAGAAGACACTTAATTATATAGACAACCGATTTATTTAATAAAAAAAAATATGCTAAAATAAATAAAGTGTTTATTGTGTGAAATTTTAAAAAATTTGCCCCTAAAAGTATGCCATATTAGATGAAAAATGCAGTTCTTTTCAACTTTAATGTAATTTTGCAATGTCCTAATGTTTTAAGGGCCTGTGAATTATTGACAACAAGATAAAATAAGACATAGCCTGAATCTTTTGAGTGTAAATTGGATAATTTTGCCTTGTTTTTTTTTTTGTAATTAGATTACTAGTTCTATCTAAGCCAAGGAGAGCAATATAAGACCGAACCCCCCCTTAAAAAGGCTTTCTTTCACCCACTAGACAAACTTTAGTTGGAAGTTCTTCTATCCCCTTCTCAACCAGGAATAACACCCCTCTTCTAACCTTCTCACTTACATATCAATTTCCATAACAGCCTGACTCGATTTCCTACACCCATCAACCGAGCAGAAACATTATCTAGACCAAATTTCGGCAGAATAACAACAATTCTATGATGAAAATGCTGATGATTAAGTGTACATTAGACAACCCACAACAACGCCCACGCTAAGGCCGCACACCCTCAAGCACACACACACACACACACGCAGCCACTCTTCCCCTCCTGCCATATGTTGTAGCATTTTTATTTTATTTGCCACAAAATTTCGACAATTTTGGACAAATTTACATGCATAAACCGCGGCAAGAAACGGCAACGGAAATAGCAATTGCCCAAACAACAACAACAAAAGCAACTACACACACGATTTCCAACGGTTTTTTGCATCACCCAATCCCCTGGGTAAGTTCGTTGAGAGACCCTTTCTTCCCCCTTTTTGTGTTGGTTTTCAAGTGAAAGGAAAAAAAAAAAAACTGAGAAAAACGTTTTGAAAATCATATGCATGATGTTGGCTGGTAGTATAGGGGGAGAGGGAGTTTAGATGTTTGCTTGTTGACATTCTCTGTGTGCGAGTGTGTGTGTTTGTGTGTGTGTGTATTGTGGCAGGACAGAGGAGAGAAGGAAAAAAAGAAAACGTAAAGTGAGCTATCAACAAGCTATCATTCACTACACATATGGGCATATCTACATATCTACACAAGTGTGTGTGTGTGTGTGTGTGTGTGTGTGTTATGGCAAACTGTTGATGCGATTTAAGCGATTTGTTTGTGGGTTTTCTGTGGGACTTGTTTATATTTCTTGGAACATGGTAAAATAAGTAGGCAATAGAAAAAAGTGTAGCATACATTTGAGGGCAGAGAGAGAGAGAGAGAGAGAATTCTAAGAGGTCAGCAAATGGTTTGGGCGTGTCAAATTTGATGCAATTATAACCCATATAGATTGAGCCTAAAAGGATTTGAAAGAGAGAGAGAAAGCGAGAGAGAGAGAGACAGAGAGAGAGAGAGACTTTCTTTGAGCAGAATCAACTATTATTTAATAATGCAACATTTCAGCTTCAGCTTGGAAGTTCTAATGGGTTTTCTAATTCGCTTAAGGGATAAAGGACACATGCGAGAGAACAGGATATATAAGTGTGTCTCTTAGCCTTTTAACTAATTTGCGGCACGGCCAAGCCTAATGCAATTTCTTCTTTCCTGGACATCAAAAGGACGACTAACAGCCAAAAAGCCAAAGGGAATCTCTCCAGCCTCTTTTCCCCCACATCCACACCCCCCCCCCCTTTTGTCTGGCCACAAAATATGCAAAGCGTAATTTAACACAGCAATAAAAATGAAAATATATATTTATATACATTTTTTAATTACCTCTCATATCCGTCTGCAGACAGTCAGTCATATCCTTTTAATAAGCCCAATCTCGACTCCTTTGCATAACAACAAGGAAAACATTAATTAAGAATGCAGACAAAAGACCAGAGACTGAGCGAAGAGAGTGAGAGAGAGAGAGAAATAAGCGAATTAACAGCATAGCCAAGGACAAGCCCGGCTAGAACTTTGCATAAATGAAAGGATAATCAGCATATCAACCGTTTGCCTTTTACGCCTAGGTCCCAGTACCAAGACCAGTTTCAGGTCCTTTTGGCCACGACAAAATGGCGTGCAATTAACATGGAAATGATTTTGTTTGACACCCACAGCAAAACAAAAATGTTCGCTCCACCGTGTTAAGGACAAAAGGCAACAGCAAGCTCCACCAACTTCTTAGAAGTTTCGTGGTAAAGGTGGCAGGGGGGGGGGGGGAGGGTGCGGGCCCATCATCATCCTGGAGGGTTAAATTAGCGTCAAAGGAGACGATGGCCAGGCAAAATGAAAGGACAATGCAGCGGGCATAATTTAATATTGCCCATTAAGCGCGGCCATTAATGAATGAGCGACGAATCCTTGCGACTGCGCACATTTTCAGAGGGTCCTGGTCCCGGTCCTGGCCCGGTCCATGGCCTGTTCCATGGCGAGTAATTAAGTTTATGCCAAGTACAAAATTTAATTTCGTTTGCCACCCCTTTTTAAGAACGGCGGCCTGCAGAGAGGTGGTATGAGGGGGGGTGGGCTGAGGTTGGGAGAGAAATGTAAGTTGGCTTTCATTTTGTGTTGGATATTTCTTCGTTTTTTTTTTGTTTTGTTTTTTAATGCCTTTTGAAGTATTCACTTCACTCCTCTCTCATCTTTTTACTGTAAGCATCTTAACGGCATCATTTGCCTTGCCCAGGTGGCTACGCACTTTTTTATCTTACATTTTAATACCCTTACAGGAGAGTATAACGAATGGGTTGAGAGGTTTGGTAAGCAATTCAAATGATTTAACTACGTTTGTTGTTTCATTTGTAAGAAATGTGAATTAAATTGGTTAACTAAGCAGCTAATTGATAGATATAGAACTTAGATAGGAATCAGCCGCCGGATCGGCCTACTATCTATATGACATATATGTAGCTATCATGAGAGCTATATACATAGGTGGGGGAGAGATATAGATCAAATAGACAGCCTTTAAACTCTTAACAAATCAACATAAATGAGAAATGTTTTATTTTAGGAAAATGTTTCTAATGCTTAAGAACCAGATGGATCGAACTGCTATATAATATATAGCTACCCTATCTAGGATAAACATGAATAGCGTGTTAAACATGAATAGAGTTGGAAAGCCAGTAAGGATCTAATAACAAAAGATTGTTCACTATTTGAATGCCCATTATCCTGATTTTGCTGCACTGGACTTGATGTTGTCTTTCTCTTTTCTTGGATCACCAATTCTACTTTTGATATTATCCATCTCCATATCGTTCTTTCTTTATTCACAAGCTTTTATGGCGAAAGGGCATAGAGCATTCGTTACAAACAAATTTCACTCCTTAAACATTTTTTTGTGTTAATGTAGAATTTCTTTTCTTTTTTTTTTTTTTTGCTTTGCCCTTCTTGATGATGGTATTATATGTATTGGGGGGAATGGGGGTTGGGGGGTGTGGCGCAGCTGGGTGGCTACTTATAATTTTTAATTGGTGTTTGAAGTATGGCTTAAGTGAGATGGCTAAAAATGGGGAACGAACGTAGCTTTCATTTTGAAATGGTTAAAACTAAGCTAAGAAAATGAATTTCATTTGCCTTCAAGTGTCCGCTCTCTCTCTCTTTCTCTCTCTCTCTCTCTGTGTGTGTGTCTTTTTCTCCCTCTTTGTGTTTACTGCTGCTGCTGCTGCTGTGTGTGGCATATTGCAAAATCATAAATCAATAATTTCCCATAAAGCCAAAAGGATTCCCATCATCAACGAGCCTCGAACCAAGGCAGAGCAGGCGGGCATATTTTTCAAATTAAAAAAAAAAAAAGAAAAGCGCGAAGAACGCGAAAAACATTTCACGTTGCCCCGTGCCCCGCTGCTGCATAATCAACCAGCCTCTCTCTCTCTCTCTCTCTCTCTGTCTCTCTCTTTCTCGCTTTCTCTCTCTCTGTGGCAGAGAACTTTGGCTTCGCTGACACGCTTCCAGCTCGACGATGCGCATAAATTAAGTTAACCCCTCACAGGAGTAAAAAGGACACACAACAACAACAACAAGGAGGAGAACGACAAAAAATAAAAAAAAAGAAAGAAGTATAATATATATATACACGTCGCGCGTCTGCCTCATTTTTTTTTCCATGTTCATCTACTTTTTATATTCAGCGTAATGTATTTTGTGATTAACTTTCGTTTTGCATGCCACACTGCGTGGCATAACCCCCCTCCCCCCCCCCCCTCTATCCCTGTCCGTCCCTTCTTGCCTCTTCTGTTTTTTTTTTCATTTTCAAGCTGCAATCTCAACCCTTTTGCGCCTGCATCCTGTGGGTCGCGTTGTCTGGGTCCACGTTTTTTTTTTTTGTTTTCCAGTTCAGTTCAGTTTTTTGCTGGTTGCCAAGTTTTATGAATTTTTGAGTTTTTTAAGCGGATATTCGTCAGATGGTGATGCTAGGGGGGGGGTTACTTAAAATTGCAGGCATAAAATACAGGGTGTCTAATAGCTTTTAGCTGGCGGTGAAGCGAGAAGGACATACACACACATTCAAAAGTTCTTTCTGTGCTTTCAAAGTTTTAAAGTGCCCATTTGAAGCAGTAGCACCCTGTATATTTTACTTCTACAGGGTGTGTCTGGCTGTTATTTCTTTTGCTATTAACAAAATTTTCAATAAAAAAAAGGCCTTTAGCCCTAAAACAGGGTTTTATTACAAATGACATTTCAATAGTTTTTAGACTTTAGTTTCTTGTGTTTTGTTCTTTTTTTTTTAAAGGGTGTCTTGGTTAACAATATCGTGAATTTGTTTCAAAATTTCTGTTTAGGGTTCCAAAAAGTAATATTACTATTACAACAGACCCAAAAATACTTGTACAGGGTGCCTTGAATCAAATGTTTACTATGGAAAATAGCACCTTTTGCACTTTTTTCAAATATTTTAGCCCTTGCAAGGCAATATCTACAATGATCTATGTAAAAAGTAGGCCCAAACTTTAGGGATTGAAGGTTGCTTATAGGCATCTTCACCGAAAGATCCTCACTGCATCATGGGTGGTGCTTCTGGACTGCTGGACCGGTGCAGGAAGGGATCCTGATGTCCCGAAGACAGAATAGTGGTGGAAAACTATCGATAGACGAAACAGTCGATAGATCTAATAGCATTTGAAATGTTGCACTTCTAATCGTAAAAAGCCTGATTAGCGTTTCTTATGTACTTTTTGACATTATTGAGGCAACAATTGAAACAATGTCGTTATTCGATGTCTTGCAAAAGTATTAAATATTAGTGGCACTATCGATAGTTTTCCATCTCTAGTCCATTTTCTAAACTCGCCGAAAAAAAGACATACAAATCTCTGGCGCATGCCAAAATTACCGCTAAATACCTTACAATCCTACTTCCCGGTCTATGCGGAACCTCAAGCAAGATCTTCATCAGATTTAGCTAATCTATATAAAAAGAAATCCCATGTTTTTTACTCTATATCGAACTAAACCACCGCTAAGTACCAAACGAACCACTTCTAATCGTAAAAAGCCTGATTAGCGTTTCTTATGTACTTTTTGACATTATTGAGGCAACAATTGAAACAATGTCGTTATTCGATGTCTTGCAAAAGTATTAAATATTAGTGGCACTATCGATAGTTTTCCATCTCTAGTCCATTTTCTAAACTCGCCGAAAAAAAGACATACAAATCTCTGGCGCATGCCAAAATTACCGCTAAATACCTTACAATCCTACTTCCCGGTCTATGCGGAACCTCAAGCAAGATCTTCATCAGATTTAGCTAATCTATATAAAAAGAAATCCCATGTTTTTTACTCTATATCGAACTAAACCACCGCTAAGTACCAAACGAACCAGGATCGATCTATGGGGGACATTACCTAACCTATGCAAAAAGTAGTTGAATGTTTTATACTCTATATCGATATGATATGGTTAACCGTTTCGGCTACTTAGGACTTAAGACTTAAGATTCTTCCTATATAAATTTGGTGTTTGGATCCTAGAGAGCTATCTCGTGTCTCTCTCCCTCCGATTGTTCAGTTCATATATCTATCTGCTTTGTGATTTCTGTCTTTTTTCTTCCTAATTTGTAGCTAAATTTTTGTATTTGTATGAAAATGTGCCAAACGACGCCCAAGCAGGATTGTTATGCGGTGGCCATTGTGGCCCTGATAGTCGGTCTCTTTTGTATCGTTTGGCATTCGATGGGTAACTTAATGCTTCTGGCCCATGTGAGCCAATCTAAACTCGTTTCTTGTGTGTTTAGATGAAGAATTGGAAAATGATGGATTATTGATATGCGAAATTATTTCATGGTTAATCGTAACTATAGCTGCTGTTGTCCTCATTATTGGAGTCTATAGGGCAAGTGTTGGCATTCCTTTGAGGGGGAGCAATAGTAGTTAATTTAATTCATCTCACTTCCTTGTAGGAGAGTAAACCTTTTATAATAGTGTGGATCGTAGTAGCCCTGATATGCGGCATTATACTCATTCTGGCACGAATTGGCAGTGTTTGTGATAAGTGGGAGGAATTGACAACTGGATATATAGCTATGAATATAATTCTAATTGGGCTACGATTATGTAAGTCAAGTTCCAGTTTCCATATGATAAAAGGTCTTTAAACTCACTCTCCATTTACAGTATTATTTGGCATGTATATTACGTATCCATATTTATACATTCTTGAGCTCAACAAATAAATCGAAGAGCAAGTGTAAGTGGTTGTTTCAAAATAAAGTTTTAACATTGTGTAAAATATCTGTCAATCAGTTGCGATTTATTGGGTTTCTTTGAGGGAGACTTCTAAGTTAAAGGAACGGAAACGACTTGACTCAGAGCAGTCTAATATTAACTTAGATTATAGCCACATAATTCCAAAATCTAAGTCCTCACTTAACTGATTACCAAGTTACGATTGAATTTGCTTCAAAATAAAGTAAGAAGTTGCCTTAGCTTCTTTCTTTGAACTATTTTTCTTCATATGCCGCAAAAGCAAACGCATGCCATCGCTCTTGTTCTTCTGTTGAGAGCAGTTAGTTAGCTGCCATTGTAGCAATTTGGATGCCTTGAGTATGAGTAAGAATGAGACAGATAGCTTGTTTTAGCGCTAGTTTACATTAGCGCACCTAGCGACCAACTCTGCCCTCTGAATGCTTCGAATATAAAACATACGCATAACTTGACCATTTTTTAAGCGATTTTTATGAAATTTGGTATTCGAATAGATATGAGTACTCCTAAAAGGATGAAGATATAGATAAACGAGAGAATAAACAAAAATTGGGTTAATAAATACTAGGATTTAAAGCTAGAAATCTTGAATGTTCAGAGATCAGGGGAACTATAAGAACAACTAATGAACACTCGAGTATTCAGGTTGAGCTTTACAGTCTATTTCTCAAAACTTCATCTATCTGCTTTGTTATCTCTGTCATTAAAAATATATTTTTTCAACCAAATTGTTGTATTACTAAAAGAAAATGTACAAAACCATGAATCTAGAAGAAAAATGCTATTGGGTAGCTGTTTTGGCAATAATTGGTGGTCTCTTTTGGATCCTATGGCCCGTGGCATGTCACGAATTTAAGATCCTTCCATGCATAGGAAGTGAGAACTATGATACACTTTTAATACTCGAATCTGTGACATGGTTAATTCTGATCCTTGCTACCATTTTCCTAGTAATTGGAGTTCATAAGGCAAGTTTACCTATTCATTGAAAGTTTAAACTTTATTTAACCGAATTTCTTGTAGAGAATTAAGCTACTTATATCGTATTGGATCATGATAGCTTTTATGTGTGGAATTATAGTGATTGCGGTGCCAATTATTAAATTGGAAGAAATGTGGGGATGTGTGAAGACAAAGCGACTCCTATATCATGCTTATGGCATTATACTACGAATCTGTAAGTCTCAGATACAAGAGATGGTGCCTAAAAACTTCTTAAACTCTTCTTACAGTTCTATTTTGGGCATGTATTTGGTATCCAAGTTTCTACATATATAAGATGAATAATGAATAACAAGTGTAAATGCATTTTCTAAACAAAAATATCAACTAAATGCTTCTTACTTCTCAACTGAAATAATATTCCTTCCTCCAACAAGAGAACCGTGTCCTAATATCACACAATCATAGGTCCAACAAGTCCTACAGAAATGGAGCAAAGAAAAAGCTGGAGTCTTTGCTTTGACTTCTTCTCCTAGCCTGAATGAAGTTTCAGTTTGAGACAGGATTTCTTTTCTAGATTTAGGTCTAGTGCATAAACTGCTTAGCCCAAGTTTCGAATTGATAAAGTCCGAAATTTAAGCTCAGTGTGACATCTCATAACACCCTGTATCAATCTATCTGATCTATCTGTTTGCAAGTGTTTCTCCTACATTTTGCATACATAAAGTAACTTGCTCTACAGTCAGCACCCTGTATCTACCTAAACAAGTTATTCAGTTTTTTCTTTCATTTGTGTATCTGTATGTTGCCTTCAGCCGTCACCCTGTATTTATTGTTTTAGATCATTTAACAATGTCTCAAGGTTTTCTTATCTAAAGAGAAGCCGATTCCGATTCTTCTCCCTCTCCAAGTCCTTCATACAAACACCAATTCTTACTATTGCATAAACACCCTGTATATGTGGCTCTGCATCCTATCTAAGCAAGTTGTTCAGTTGATGCTTTCATCTATGTATTAGATGTTGGCTTTTCAAGAAGTAACAATGCCTGCAGACGGCACCCTGTATGCATAGTTTTAGATCAATTATCTATGTTCTTCATTCTACTCTAAAGAAGAAAACCTGTTCTCCAATTCTCTTTCCTCTTCAAGTCCTTCATACACAAAACCACTTTAATTATTGCATAAACACCCTGTATATGGGCCATTATAATCCAGATTCAACTCTTTTTTTTATTCTGTTCACATTTTGTTGGCCACATCAACCCAAATTATTCTACCCGAGCACATGCTAAAGTACCCACGTTTTTTTTTTTTCTTTTCAACTCTCTCAATTTTTTTTGTTTAACCCTTGCCAGGGCAGGGCAGGGCAGGGGTCCTGTCTACATGAATATTCACTTGTCAAAAATACAAAAAAAAAAAAAACTGTACTCAAAAATAGAAAAAAAAATACAAATCCAGGCAGCAGGATCGTCTGGGGTAAGTTTTTTAAAACTTGATTTTTCAAAATATTCCAACAACAGCAACAGCAAACGAGAAATGCAAATTAAAAGTTGTGGAAAACCCTTTCAAAAGGGTTGTCCCCAGCCGCAGGACTTGCAGGACTCGTTTCACAGCACAGAGAGTTGTCTGGGTAACAGCTAAAAAAAAAAAAAAAAAAATCCTGAGGGGTGCGTCTGTCGTGTGTCCTGCCAGGCACAGTCTCATTTTTTTTGAATATTTAATTTTTTTTCTGTTTTTTTTTTTTGGTATGCAAATGCCGGCTGCTGGCAAAAAAAAAAAACAACACCCCACAAAGAGAGAGCGAGAGAGAGCTATGACCAGGAATTGGGATTGCAATTTGGGATTTCGGTTTTTGTTGAAAAAGGGTTTCGGTTTCGGTTACGTCTCGCCTGATGACTGACTTGCCTGCAGTTTGTAGTTCTTTTTCTTGCTTGCGATAATCCTGGCTTAGAGGCCGCACACGAGTAGACGAGGGAAGTAGAGAAGAAAGGACAGAGGAGGATCCTTTTGGCATGCAATTTGCGTAAAGGATGCGTCTGGCACACGACGGAAATTAGTTTTCCCTTCATTGGGCGTCTCATTTACGCCTATTAACATTTTCTGACAGCAGCTGCTCTAAGGTAAGGACGAACAACTATACTATAGGATTCTTGCTACTGCTCCTGCTCCTGCTCCTGTTATTGACATCTCCTGTGGTGCCTTGCCGCTGACCTTTAGCCTTCGCCCCACTGGACGCACCATGTAAATGCCTTGGGCAAATAAAGGACCAAAAAGGAGGAGCAGCACCAGGAGCAGGACCAGGAGCAGGCGAAGAAAAGGACGAACACATGTTCAAACACTGCAGTTGGGCCAGCAAGTTTTGGCTTTGTCTAAGAAATCAGGTTACTTCCGTGAGAGCCAAATAACATATTGACAGGCCAAACACACGTGCACAGCAGGTGGACAAAGGAACACCACCCCCCCTCCCCCACCTCAGTCCCCCCACCACCCCAAAAAAACAAAAAGGAAAATAATATTTAATAGTGGAAAGTTTCCAGCCGAAGAGAACCATGACTTATCTTTGCCAACAAATTGAGATCTTTGCTTTAAAAAGAGTTAGAGACAAAAGGCTCAATAGAGCCAAAGGACAAAAGGATTTATCCTGTTAAAACTATCTAATGATAAACTAAAAATTCCCAGACACGTCTCCGTCTATGCACTCTCTCTCTCTCTCTCGCTATCCCTCTGTTTTCTCTTCTTGCTCTCTTCCATTTCAAGTGTCTACCTTTTTTTTTTTTTTGTCTCTTGCCCCTTCGGCGTGGCTCATTTGCGTGGCAAATTTGCTTACACAGGATTTTGATTAAGCAGCAGCAGCAGCAGCATCCTTGGGTCCTTTTCGTGTTTGCTGACTTTTGGTGACATTTTTTTTTCTTCTTTTTTTTTTTGCTGCTGCATTTTTTCTGCAAGTTTTCTTTGCGTTGCTTTTTTTTTTTGTCTAATTTCATTTGCTTGTTTTTTGCTCTGCGACGACGCGTGGCAGCTTTGTAATTGACGGCGACTTTTCATTTAAGCATGGATACGAAAGGATGCGCAAAGGAAGAAAAAAAAATGTTGTTAAGAGCTACCCTTAAAAAATTAAAAAAAAAAAGCTGCGTGTGCCAGAAGTTTTTTCTTTTTTTTTTTTTGCTTGCTTTCTTTCTTTTTCTCCTTTTTTTTTTTTTGCTTCTATCTTTTGTGGGCGACGACGGAAGTTCGCGTCAGGCCCATTTTTTTCTTTCTCCTTTTTTTTTGGTTGCTTTGCTCATTGCCAGCGGCCTATTTGAGACAAGTCCTAAGAGATTCCGGGATGAGGTATATGGATAGGGAGAGGGGGAGGGGAGTAAAATCTCTGTAGAGAAAAAAAAAATCGATGAAGTAATTTCTATTTAAGCATCGGCTGGAAGGGCTAAGCAGCGAGAGGTGGAGAAGGCGGAAGGCAGAAGCCAGCTGGAGAGATGCTTCAAATTAGCCAAGAGCAAGAGTTGAAAATGTGGAAAGAAGGACGAGCAGGCGGAGGAATACGATTGAAATTTGCCAAATGGCGAAACTTTGAATTGCGTCTCAAGGATTTTCTATTTAAGTTTGCAAAAAATTCTTCATCTAAAAAAAGAGTTAAGGAGGGATTACTCCTTGCTTCTTTCATTGTCAATTGAAGATCCAAGAAGCAGCCTGAGATTGAAGTTAGATATTTAGTTGATATAAAGGATATTAGAAGCAACCCCACCAGAAATATCTTTTTAATAATGGTTAGAGATAAACTTGTTGTTCATATATGGAACTATATATATATATCATAATCTCAAGCAGATAAACGAGTTAGTTCTAAGTAAAGAAGTCTTTCATTTTTCATGTTGAAATGGAAATACCCTTCTATATGAAGAAGTCTTTCGAAGACAAGATATAAAAGGCAGTTGAGTCAAATAATGATGAGCATATATAACTAGATTCTGTTTATTATTATATAGGTTCAAGATTGAAGTTTTATAGTTAAGCTTTAGAAGAGGAAAGTCACCAGTCTAGTTCGCCACTCAAAAAGAACTGAGTCGCTTGTCTCTCTCTTCTAAGAGAGTGAATATCCTGGAATACTGGAATCGAAGAGTAGCAAGATACAAAAGAAAAAATGCAATAAAACTTAAACAACTCGAACAAAAAGTTAATTTATGCCAAAACTAAAAAAGTATGCTAAATTATACATAGATAAAAACAATATTCGAACTTGTTTTTGAAAAGGAAGAATTAGTTGTGAGTACTTTTTAACTGTTAACTATGGCAAGTCTTTTCCTCAAATATATGCTTAAACGGTTTATAGAAGGACGAGAATTACTGCCAATAAAGGGTAACTGAAACCTTTGACCTTCTTGCAACGTATCAAACCTTGGACTCTAGTCGTTTCAGGATTAAAAACTGAATTTTATTCTATCTCGTAGTAAATAAAATCGTTTAAAATAGTTTATTTTAATTGCCCTTCTCATTGCGAATGAATTTTGTTAGTTATCGATTGAGTTGCATTTAAATGGCATTAGAAACCTTTTTCCCACGCCCACTCCTCGAATCCCGCCACCGTCCCCCTTCTCCTAACCCCCTTAACCAGCCAGCAACTTGACTTCAATTAGAACCCGTTGAGGGTTTGCCTTTGCCAGAGCCAACACACGAAAAAAAAAAGGACCAACATGAAAAGAAAAAAAAACTAGAAGAACTTTTTTTTTTCGGCAGCTGCGACGACTCCTCGACTAGCCAGGACAAGGCATACAAAAAAAACGTTACCCCCACACACAGCAGCAACCCTAACGCTTTTTTTTTTTTTTTGCTGTTTCTCTTAAATATAAAATTACACTATCAACATTAAGTTTAATACCCGCAAGTGTGGATGGTAGGGGGGAAGGGGGATGGGAAGGACATCATCGGCAAAGCAAGTTTTTGTTCTGGAAAACGTTTTAAGTGCCAAACCCGCACACACACACACACACAGAGACAGAGAGACATCGAGTCAGAGTCGAGACAGAGGAAACAGTTGAAAAGTGGCTTGGCAGGGTTGTCATTGTCGTCTTTTGGGTGAGCGAGGGGGGGCGTTGGTGGTGGTGGTGGAGGAGGGGGTTAGTAGAAATAAAAAAATGTGCCACCCTTCGAAAAATTCTTTAGCTATTAAAAAATGTAAAAGC
This sequence comes from Drosophila nebulosa, assembly GCA_024703675.1. Lineage (NCBI taxonomy): Eukaryota > Metazoa > Arthropoda > Insecta > Diptera > Drosophilidae > Drosophila > Drosophila nebulosa. The sequence goes on along the minus strand of CM045725.1, from coordinate 3,401,594 downwards.
GAAAACAAGGAAAATCGCGCGTGTAAAGCAAAAGTAGAAAATTTGAATAGCGCCGGCGCAGACGTCAACAGCGCAGCTAACGTAGGCAGAGCAACAACGTTTCCCCACCCTTTATGTGGGGGGGATAATGTAAAAATTTTTTTGGGTTTTTCTTATGCCCACGCACAGAAGGCAGAAGGCAGAGACCGAGTCGGAGCCGGAGCCAGCTCATTTGCAAAGGGTGAATGAAATTAAGAGAAATGAGAAAATCGAAACGCAAGCAAAGGATAAGACGGCGTTGGCCTCAGGGAAGGTGGGGGTGATGGCCCAATGTGGGTGGCTGGGTGGCTGGGTGGTGTGTGTGTGGGTGGCATTAAGCATGTGGTGGGTGCTGCAGCCGGCACCCTGTATAATGTTTTCTTATATTACATGCCAGTTCAATTTCCTCATCAAAGATGCTTTTAATTTTCAAGAGAGAGACGCAAAGTGGGGGAATAGAGTGGGGAGGGGAGGGCTTTCCCAAAAGGGGTTGTGGTTGGAAGTTTCGTTACCTCCAACGACGACGACAACGACGACGACGACTGTTGATCGATATTTTAATTTAATTTTTTTTCTCTCTCCTTTTATTTTTTTTTTCTCAATGCGTTTCCTTAGCTTTGGCTTTGGCTTGAGTTTCTTTTTACTTGCTTACCGGTTTTTCTTCTCCTTTGCTGCTTTGATTTTCCTGCCAAGGATGCTCGATGACGAGCTGACGAGATGTCTGGCTGTCCTGTCTGTCTATCTGTGTGTGTGGTATATGTTGCCTTTTGTTCATTTGCATTTGCCTCGTTTTCATTACGTAGCTCCATAGAGAGAAAGAGAGAGAGAGAGAGAGAGAAACAGAGAGAGAAAGCCCTTTGCCTGCCTCCGCCTCCCTCTCTGGCCCTGGGCACTTTCTTTTTGTCGAGGCGTTTGTTATTAAGTTTGCAATTTGGCGGCGCTTTCCCCATTCACCTCTCTCTCTCTCTCTCTCTCTCTCCACCACACCCCCTCTAGACAAAGTTTCCTGTCTGTCTGTCTGTCTGTGTGTCTCTTCTCTTTGCCTTTCCTGTCATCATATCCTTGGCAACTCTTTTGATCTGCTTGTAATGAGTTGCGGTACAGTTGCGTTTGCTTTTCAAAAAATTGATTGAAAATTTACTTCATGAGTTTTGCTGATAAATTGCAATTATATTTAACTTCTCTCTCCTCGCTCTCTTTATAAAGTAGTAAAAATCTCTTCTTCCCCTCCAAAAAGTCATCCTGTTTATGGCAGGACACTGAAATGCTTTCACTTTTTCACCTGTTTTGGCAAACTACAAACAACAATTACGTCAATTAGGAGAGTTATAAAAAAAACTTAAAAGGCCCAGAAAGAAAATAAAAAATAAATGAAATCAAAATGTTGAAAGTCAAATGACCCCCAAAAGAGGAAGAGCGGGTGTGAAGGGGGAGACGCATAGGCATAGGTGGGCCCAAAAAGCGTTGACATATTTCCCAAACAACCAAAAACACAAACAGGGCGAATAAAAATGTCATAAAATTTGAAATGACAGACAGACAAGTCGCTAAGGGGGACAGACAGTGGGGGGGGGGCGATAGGCCTAGTCAAGAAGAAATTGCATATATGAGTGAAAAGGGGGAGGGGGAGGGGAGCTTCCTGCTAATGCAATTAGATGAGTGCCAGGCCATGTCAACGACAAAAACGACAAGCAAAAAGACGAATTTGTTAATGTATTTTCTGGATACAAATAAACAAACTCTCACACACACACACACACACACCAGCACACACACACACAGGTTGCAAATGCATATGAATATTTTATAGTTCATAATTTGATGATGTTGTTTGTTTTTTTTTCCGTTTATTTGTTTATTTGCTGCCATTTTCTCTCATTGCCTTCTCTCCCAAGTCTCTTCCTGTCCAAATGGATGTCCCAAATTGTAATTGAAATGGATATAAATTTCATAATTACAAAATGTTTAAAGAGCATTTACAATTATCTCTACTCCAAATGAAAAAGGAAATTGCTTAAAATCAAAAGAAATCCAAAGGTAAACAAGATTTTTTTAAAATTATAAGAGAAAATGCCAAAAGTACTTATCTTATACAAAAGCTAAGGCTATTTAGATGAATATCATTTTAAAATGGTTCATTTTGTCTAAGAGAAATAGGACAAGAATTCTAAAATTCTATTTAAAGTAATTAAAATGCTTTCAAAATGGAATATAATAGAAAAACAAGTTCAAAAGTTCGAACATCGCCAAATTTTATACTAATTTAAGTCCTACTACTTGCTGCTGTGGGCTATAACTATGATAGTTTTCTTCTTCCTTAAATTTCTTTCTTAGTTTTCTATATAAATTGCGTTAAATTCTATTGATTGATTATTTTTGAAAAACCTTTAAAATATTGTTAAAATTGGTTCAAATTTTAAGCTGTTAGATGGGTTATAAATATGATAAGCACTGTACTAAGAAGAAATGATTTGAGAAAAGTGACGCACAGAAAAAGAGTGGTGGGTGAGGGGGAAGCGTGGGGAGGAGATAACTTTAACTTAGGCATAGATGGGCATTACTAGCAGAAAGCTAAAAATCAAAATCGAATTACATATTAAATAATATAGTCGAAATCAAAAACAAGATTCTGATAAGCCCCTAAAGCCAAGATATAACTTTTGTGTGGACCTACATGACCCTTTTTTTTTAAGGGCTATAAATCAATGAAAACTTTAAAAAACTCATTTAACATGGCTAACCCTTGAGTTTTGCGAAATAAAGAAGCAAATCACTTTCACTTCGATAAGGAATTGGCTTTCTAAACATATGGTGAAAATTGGCACTTGCTTTGAAACAATATCTATTGCCTGTGGGTTAACTGGAGAGCGAGCTTATCAATCATCGATTTGAAAATCAGGACTAAAGTGCCATCGGGTTGGGTTGGCCCTGCCTTGACTTGCCTTTGCCCATCGGCAAATAAACAGCTCACTTTTCGCCCCTTTACTTTCGTTACGGAAGGGTTCCGCTTGTCCTTACACACATGTGTGTGATATGTGTGTGTGACCCTGTTGAAAGTGACAACACAGAAAGGACCAACAAAAAGGAAGTGCGCCTCAGTCTGATCCGAGGCAAAACATGACATTTATTACGCTCTATTAGCGGCAAAAGGCAGCGACAAAAAAGAGGGCGAAATTCAGTTACTCTCATGTGTGGGGTGGGGCACCTCAACGCACACCACATATGACTCTATGTGTGTGTGTGTGTATTGTGTGTGGTCGTGCGAATCCTTTTTTGACTTTCACTTTCGGCGGAGGGTGAAGAAGGCAAAACGATTTGTAATGCATTTTGGTATGTGGTTTTTTCTTTTCTTTATGCTAATCTGCAACACACACACCCACATGTGAGTGTGTGAGTGTGTGGCGCGTGCTGCGTGTGTTGCGGTTGACTTTGCATATAATATGGTAAATGTTATTCAAGTCAAATTGACTGCTGGTATAACCCCCAACCAATAAACCAACATTGGATGGAAACGAGCTAAAATTTGCCCCCATAAGTATGCAGTGGTGTTTTTAAGCTATAATTTACCGAATTTCAGGCAGTTGACTATGATTTACGAGCCTTTCTAAACAATGTAATGCAACGTGGGTCATTTTAAGTCATTGAAAGTGCTCAAGAATTGCATTTTTTGACAACATTTGACCCCTAAAGTATGCAACGGTAATTTAAGGCTAGTTAGTAATAGTCGCCTATAGTCTATAAACAATATTTTATAATCAAACTGTTCATCTTTTGCATTTTTCTACTAAATTTGCCCCTTTAAGTATGCAATAAACATTTTGGGCTAAATTTTTGACAATGTAAATGGGTTGACTTAACAATATTTTTGCAAATAGAGCAGTTTTTAGCTTGAAAAGTTTTTCAAATTGTTTAAAAACTGTATTTTTCCACAAACTATTGCATACTTAAGGGAGCGAACTTCATTTGTTTTGCTTGAAAGGTTAAATGTTTTGCCTCTTGGCACATAATTTTGTCAAGTGCTGTCTGTGGGCCACTCACACACACACACATACACAGACATGTGGGGTCCCCTCCCCCTCTCCCTCTTCGTGTGTGTACTTTACGTGCGTCGGCCAAAGTCTCTCGTATGCTTAATGGTAAATTAACAACTTAATTAATACCATTGCCATTTATCTTCACACACAGTGAAACTTCAACGCCAAACAGAAAAAATCAACAAATTTCCATTGGTCAAACTTTGATGGTCACCCTCCCCCCCCCCCCACACACACACACACATCTTCCTGCTCATTTTTCGCTCCCCTTCTCAGTTGCTGAAATGAGATTTATTTATGCGCGTGTAGCAAAAACAAACAAGCAACCCAAACTTCTCGAGACACAAATTGAAACTGAGCTTTAAGTGGCAAAAAAAAAACTAGTAAGGATTTTCGATTTTTAATACTTAGTTTTTATCTTTAGCCTACTTTTTGGCGTTTGGCCATTAAATTTCTTCTAAATTGTAACTTATACCTACCCAAATGAGATGAGAGTCTGTTTGAGGGTTGGGAAACCTTTTGTTTTTATCATTTTCCAATGCCCCCGGACTGCCCTTGCCAACAATTTACCACTCTCTCTCGCTCTCACTCAGCGTTGTCTTTCTCACTCATACACTCACCTCCTTTTTCGTCTTCTTCTTCATTATGGCCGACTCTCGGAAGGCGATTGTTGTTGCTACTTTCTCGGCCTACGTGCTCTTTGCTTAATTTTAAACACCCCTCATTTGCATAAATGAATTATTTTCAACCCCACAAAAACACAAAAAAGAGGAAACCAAAAACGAAACCAGAAAAGAGGAAAGCGAGAAGAGTAAAGAAAGCAAAAAAAAAAATGAAAAAAAAATTAAGATTGAGCGGAGAGAGAGTAAGAAATTGCTGTGCACAGGCAAAAATTTCAAGTGCAAGTGTAGAAGGAGATGGAGAGGGAGATGGAGATGGAATGGCACTTAAAAGAAAGCTTAATGGAGGAGGAACTGGCCACGTCAAGAGTTCAGAAGGCCATAAAAAGATGCCCAAAAACAAAACGAATGAATTTTCGATAAATTATTTTTCCCTCTCTCTCTCTCTCTCTCTCTCTCTCTCTCTCTCTCTCATTTCTTTCGCTGTTTCTCTGATAACCGTTAAACGCATTGTGCGCCAGGCAAACAATTAAAAATGACAGTTAAGAGGCAGCCCAAAGTACGCACACACAAACACACACACACACACACAGAGAGAGAGAGACAAAAGGACGAAGGATACAAAACTCCTTGAAGAGGAATGGAATGGGTCCAGGTGTATCGCCCTCGCCTCGCCTTGTCTCGCCCTGGCAATGGCATGAAATGACACAATTTCAATTTCAATTCAAGAATTTATTTATGTCTCTAATGAAAGGCAACACCAAGCTGAAGTCTAAGGATGTGTGCAACCTTTTGATTGACCTGCAACAGCAGGATTCTCCTTCTTTTTTTTTTTTTTGCTGTGTTTGTTTAGCAGCCAAATGTCAAGCGGGCGTGGGTTTTAGTTTTCCCATCCGGGCCATTGTCTCTGCGGAGGTTTTTGCAAAAAAAACGAAAGAAAAAAAAATAAACCCACTACGTTTTGTGTTCTCTTCTTTTTACTTTTTAATACCCTAAATGAGCGTAAAATATTAGGCAAGAGAATCTCTCTCTCTAAGGTCCAAGGGACTTAGGGACAACAACTGATGCAACTATTCTCTCTCTCCCTCCAACGGAGTCCAATCAATCATTGCATTTAGCTGGTTATCGGCTTTGTTCCCATGGTTGGAATTTCAAATGAAATTCTTCAAGCAACTCCTTAAGGTGAATCCCATAAAACTAATTGCTTATAAAAGGGAGAAATCGTTACATGAAATGAAACAGTTAACAAAGCATTGAAACACTCTTTCAAACATATTTTTGAATGTTTTCTTTAAATGTTAAGAGAATTATTCTTTTTCAAAGAAAAGTTGAACTTTTTGTCGTGTTTTTCAAGTTGAGAGAGAAGCAGAGAGAGACAGAGAGAGATACTTCGCTTTCTCAAATAGTTAACTTAATATCTATATTTTAGATCCCTTTCACCTATTGTTAATGCTTTTCTTCTTTCTAAACAATTTCTTAAGTTTTTGCTTTCGAAAGTTATTAAAGAATAAAGGTTCCCCAAAACAAAACATATCAAAATTTTCGAACTTTAATATATTTTCAATATTAAATTGTAGCCGATATGAAACCGAATCTGAAATACTAGTATTAATGTTATCAATGTTATATTTCTTTTTAGTTTTTAAATTATATATTTTCAACTGGTTTGCAATCGATTCCATATGCTTTCTATAAAACTCTATTTTTCATTGTGTAACTCAGTTATTTAATTTAATTTGTTGGCATTTAAATCTAGAAATAGTTTCTTAGTAGTTTTAATGCTTATTTCTCAAATATTAGCTTCTATGGAGATCTTTGATAACAAAAAAAAAAACAAAGTTGCAAATTTCTTCAGAAACCTCAATTTAGCCCGTTTCTAGCTCAGTCCAATATTCAATCAAAAACTACATATATTCTATAAGAAAAAACACATCCAACATGTTCTTAACTCTAAGGCGACCACACTTGATTTTGAAACTAGCATTTTAAGTTAAGATTAAGCAAATGAAATGTGTAACAAGTTTCCTGACAAGGTTAAACTAGAGTAATGTTGCCTAGGATAAAAATTATTATAAAACTATTAACCAGTGTAAATAAATTCTCAACTTAAAGAAGTAGCCTTTATGTTTGTATCTAAAGTTGGTAAAATGTATGTTTTTCAAGTGCATAACGAGTTTTTTGACAGACTGTATTCCATTTTGCTCTTTGGAATGTAATATTGGCATATTAAATTGCCATTAATTTATGGAAAACTTTATTCAAAATTTTAAAAGATTAAATAATTAAAATTTGTTAGTTTGAAAATTTGTCATGACATTAATGAAAATCTATGAAACGATTAATATTATTGATACGCTTATAGATGCCACTCGCCAAAAGGTGGCGCTGCAGCGTAGCGATTTCTGCAACGTTCAACCGACTGACATAAAGAGGCAGAACAACGTAAGAAGGGTTAGCTAGTTGGTCATAAAATTGCTAAACAACTTTTCGAAATAGCCAAGAAATTGGCTAAGGCAAAGGCTGGGGAATATGAGATTTTTAAAGATTTAGCAATTAAGCGGAATACTTCATAACTATTCTAGAAACAATTTGAATGGATTAAAGTGATGCACAACATCTACGCAATTCTTGGCCTCATTGCATGCAGAGGATTATCATCTCACTAGACCAGCCAGCTGTCCTTACACCCGATATATATCTTGCTTATCCTTCCTACCTCTCTACCTTTTCGCTCTCTCACCCATCCCTCTCATTTTGCATAAAGATTTGGCATAGTTGCATTCGAGTTGGTTTTTGTCTCGTTTTGGCACTTCATTTGCCGAGCGGCACTTGGCGGGCAGTGAGGCATGAGGCACTGAGTCGAGTATTGCGTAAAGATCTATTGAACATTGCTGGGCCCACCTGCTCTTGGCTTGCAGCCGTCGCAATTTGAGAATATGTTTCGTTTTACAGTTGCAAATGGGGTGGGAGTCGTCGAGGTCCGGGGCACGCGGCTAACGGAGCATCATCGATTGAGTGGAAGTGATTAATGCAGGTAGCTAGCCTACAGCCTCTGTCTCAACATGGTAGTCCTACTCCTGCTGCTTCTTCTCCTCCTCCATCTTCGCTGCTTCTGGAGAAGATCAACATTCAAGAAGTTTTCAATTTTTTCCTTTTTTTTTTGTTTGTGTGTGTGCGTTGTTTGGCTAAAGTCCTTTTGAAAACAACTCGCATCAAAGCTGAGGCTGAAGTGGGCAGCAAATGAGGAATGGAGGAGGTGGAGATGGAGGTGGAGGTGGAGGTGGAGGTGGAGGTGGAGGTGTAGGAGGAGTGGAAGTACTATGAAACTTGTAAGTCCTTTCGACAGCTGCTTGGAATCCCGAGCTGGTCCAGGAGGCGCTCTCCACACAAAAATAAGAAGAAAGTTCATTAAAATTATGCCCTTTTCTAATTTTTATTTTTGCTCTCATTGCCAAGAGAGAGAAAAAGAGAGAGAGAGAAAGGAGAGCACTTGTTGTGAGGGCTTCCTCTTTTGACAATAATCACTGGACTGTTAATTTGATTTCTACGTCTCTTTTTTTTCTTATTTCTTTTTTATTTGGGTGTGTGTGTGTGTGTGTTGTGCTTTCCAGTTGAAGAAACTTTGCCGCATGCAAATCAAATGAAATCAAAGTTTTCTTTTTTTTCATCATCATCAAAAAAAATTATGAGGAAAGAACTTAGCGCGGAATATTCCTAGCTTTCCTCCAATTGGAGGAGCGCATGGCCTTCGTGGGTGAAGTAAGGCCCAACCCTCTAAGCAATGAATAAGCCCAGAAAGGGTTAGGGTCATTTGCCTGTCATTGGCTGCTCTCGCTGTCCACTCAGAAAGTGGGCAAGGGTTGAGACAGGAAAGGGTTAAAACAAAAGGCCGTTCAACTGGCAAATAAGGGGGGCAAAAAACCCACCCTTAATCAAGGCCAACTGGCAATTAGTCGCTTGCTGCTATCCTTTGCCTCCATCTTTCGTAGCAACCCCTTTAAAAAATGACTTAAAAAATGTTAATTAGAAAATTTAATTTAAAACAACGAAGTAAGAGCTAAACAATGTTCAAACAAGTAAGCGATCGTTTTAAATCAAAGCTGATCATCAATAGAGATGGAAAGTAAATCGATTTCTCCCCTTTTATCGATTTTAAAAGTTTTAGGGTTGCCAACTTGCGTTCTATAATGAGGTAAAGAGAGAGAGAGAGCTGGCTTAGGGCAACCCCCATCACTTAATTTATAACAAATGCTACCGCGAAACACCCACCCAACCCCTCTGCCCTCTCATCCCATTTGCTTGCGCTTCCCCATCATCTTGTGTTGTTTTTTTGTCGCGCTTCGCTTTTTTTTTTCCAAGGGTTGGCACACGAATAATTTATGGCACCCGTGTGTGCTCCAGCAGCAGCAGCAGCTTTAGCTCCAGTTCTCTTTCTCCCCCCTCTCTTTCCCTCTCCCTGTGTGTGTGGATTTTTTGTCGTCATCTGACATCAGCTTAATGAGAAAACGGCAATGAAATTTGCGTCTTTCATGTATGTGCGTGTCGCATTCTGTCCTCATTTGCGCTTGTGTGCGCTTTGCAATAATTTAAATTTCATTAGGGTTGAAAGTAAAAGGGGGGCAAGCAAGCAGAGAGAGAGAGGGGAGAAGGAGGAGGCTGAGGGTAACACTTTTCGCGCACTCCTTTTACTTTAGAGTAAAGAAAATTTTCTAGATAAGATGACTTTAAAAAAGAAACACACACACACTTTCAAGTACAGTCTCAGCAAAAGCTCTCTTGTCTTCTCTTCTTCTTCTTCTATACACATACAGAGAGCAATTAAAATTTTCCATTTCATTCAACTGAAAGAAAAAGTTTTTTCCAGCATTTACTGTTTGTTGTTATTTGTGTTGTTTTTCTTTTGCATTTTCTTTCAATGATTTGTTTATTTGAAGTTTGCCCCAAAAAAAAAACAAGACACAGAACAATCCGAGGCTGAGGCAGAGGCAGAAGTTTTGCCCAAAAAAAAAAACCTGTGGTTACCCACGACCCAGGATTGGTTTGAGGGGGGTGAAGGAGAAGGTTCACTCATTTACACTGAATTAAGTTTATCATAAACATGGCAACCAGGCCCAGGCCAAGGCCTATAGCTTCTCTCTCCTGGTCTAAAAATAAGCTGCCAAAGAGGAAGAAAAATTAAAGCGCCTGTCACTTGCAATTATTTTGCCTCTAGGCGCACACACACACAGAGAGAGAGAGAGAGAGAGAGAGAGAATCCTGCTCCGCTTCAGTTGCTTCACACAACTTTTGGCCACATTAACCAAACCAAACCAAAAACCGTTGAGTTGCCTAAACAATCTTTGACAGAGAAATCTTTACTCAATTATTAATCGTGTGCAGTTGTTTTTACCATTTCGACATAAGCAAACAATTAATGAAAGAAAGTCCTTCTCTAGGCAGAAAAGAGAGAGCGAGATTGATAGTTTTTTTTTTTTTTGGTAACTTGCATATTAATTGGTGTCAATGTGCTTAAAAAAAGGATTGTGTGCCACGTGAGAGGCACACGTAACATTAGTTCCGGTTGCATTTCGCATTTGCATAAGAAGAAAACGGTAATCAGAAACGAAACAATTTATCAAGCCAACTTTTCTATGCTCTAACCAGTGAAATCTTCTTTCCTCTGCCTAGAGAATTTTCTTGAACCCATGTAACCCCTCAGCAAAAGAGTACAAAAAATAAAAAAACGACACCACACGTTTTTTTTGGCAGCTGCACTTTATGCAAATGATAATCATACAAATCCAAAGGGTTGTTACCCCCACAAATGGTTTTTTTTTTTTCGTCTCTCTTCATGAAAGGGTGGCAAATAATTATAATCAGAAATACATATATCAGCAAGAGCAAAAAGTTAGAATCTATTCAGCATATGCTGCTGGCTTCGATTCAATCAACAAGCACTTGGTCCTTCTTTTTTTTTTTTTTTTGGTAGCCTTTATTTAATTTCTCTTAAAAAAACTCATCTCCCTGTGGTCTAAACTGGGCCATAAATTTACATGAGAAGCATATAATTTGAGTGACATCGGCCAAGAGTCTTGACCCAAACCCGAATCAGGCCAGGTGTCCGCACTTCACTTATTATTTTGTTGGGTTTCTCTCTCCTCTTCTAACCCCAAATAACTTTTCAAGTAGATGTCATTGACAATATTTTCGCTTTCAATTTGCATAAGCAATAATCACAAGGAAAGTGACCTGAAAGGACATACACATGTCAAGTCATAAAGAAGCGGAGGAGAGAGTGAAGATGGTAAAAGTATGGAGCAACCAGTTGAAAATTAAAGAAAAGAAGTTTTTAAAAGTTATTTACAGATTTAAAGAACTTTTTGACGTTCCAATTTGTGGAATAGAGAGCAATTCCATTTTTCGCTTTCGCCACAATTTCTTCGATTTAAGTGCTATTAAAAGTAATTTCCAACATTTTCCTGTCAATTTGATTGTCAGTCCGCCATAATTGGTTTAAGTAAAGTTTTTAAAGTTCTACAACAGATTGATAACTACTTCAGATCGATTACTATAACAGAACGATAACTGGTTTAGACAGATTGATAACTTTTTCAGATCGATAACTGTTTTAGACAGATTCATAACCGTTTTAGATCGATTATTATTACTGATCGATAACCGTCTCAGAGTGATAACTTTTAAAATGCGTGCCTGGAAAACCCTGCAGACGATGCTTTGTATGTAGATCCTACTGAGTTGGCTACTCAACCCTAGCTCCAAAGGCAACCCTAAAACCCTAAACCCGATGAAGAATTCTCAAACTACAAGATCCTAGCTAACATTGCTCTAACACTCACTAAATATCTCTTCATTTCTACACGAATTCTGTTTGACATAATGGGAACTTGCATGGAACGTTATTTCAATCCCAATAAACGCATTTGCAGTACGGGACGAAGGGCAACCTTCTATTATCCCGGCGGAGGAACCTATGCTGGCTATTGGCTGTGCAACAAGCATCATGGCTGGGGCATAAAGACATCCCCGAAGCGTACTCCAAGCGATTTTGCTCATAAGAAAGTGCCCGACGGCCAGTTGGTCTACGAGGGTCATTGGTTTCAGAACAAGCGTCAGGGAAGTGGCTCAATGCTGAGGAAACATGGACCCGAACTTAAATTGATCTATGCTGGGCATTGGTATGATGATATGAAATGCGGCGAGGGCAAGCAGATCTATCCCGATGGCTGTGTCTACTTTGGCAAGTGGCAGAGAAATCAACGCCACGGCATGGGCATTCAATGGTATGCCAATGGGGCCATCTATGTGGGCGAATGGGAGTCGGATCTCAGGCATGGTTTGGGTGTACACTTCTACGGTGAGTGTAGAGGTGAGAGAAGTAAGTCAGTTAAATAATTCTCTCATTTAGCCAATGGCAATCGATATGAGGGACACTTTGCCCGTGGCTATAAGAACGGGGAGGGAGTCTTCTATCACATGCATACAGGACAAATCCAAAAGGGTATCTGGGAGAATGATAATGCCAAAACATCTCTAATGCAGGATGAGCCTACTCTACGTCGAAATGATCAACCCACACCCTATCCCATTCCCCAAAACTCTCTTAAACACCCCAATGAGATCATTCGTGAATTATTCCAAAAATACAAGCACTTTGGTGACCAAACGCCACGTCCTTTCAATGATAAAATGTGTCTGGAATTCGTACACCGTAATCGTCAATTTGCCTCGCTGGAGCAACGTTTTGCCACGCCCACCAGAGTGGATCTATATCCAAGTACCGGACTCGCTTGCACTTGTGACTGTGAGCAGCGTGCCAGAAATGAGACAAAAGTTGCTTTGATCTGATGGAACATTTTGTTGGTGTTTCTTCCAATTCTTATAATAAATTCAAGTCGCTTAAAAATTCTCTAGAGAAAGATGCACTTACCTTAAATGATGTTGTGGGATTGCCTTCTATTCCAGTGTATTCCATTTTGTAACCAGCTTAGAGGTCTGGCTTAAAGCCTTTCCCCTTTTAAGACACAAGCAATTCCGGCGAATCCTTTCATGTGTCCTTTTATTAGCTTTGTTTCTAGAAATAAGAGCAATGTACCATTAGATAGGTCAATATTTTCTCTTTCCAGGCAAAAGAATGAGTAGTGTTTCCCCTTTAATTTATTTGCTATTTTTAAAACTTGTTAAATATTTTTTCTTGTCTTAAGAACTTTTCCAGCATTTGAAAATAAACAATGTAATTTTGATTAATTTTTTTGGTTGGAATTTATCAATTATTAAAACTCAATTTCGAAAGCTTTGGATGGAATATTTTGCAATCTAAAACGAAAAAAACAAAAAGAAAACAAGAAAAAAAGAGGCCACATCTCAAGCTTTAAGCCGACAAGAGACAAGAGAGAGTGTCCTTTTCTTTTTCCCTGCCCCACACAAACACTCTCTCTCTCTCTCTCTCTCTATCTCTGAATAGCCCCCTAAAATACCTGTCCATTCAATCTCCATTCACCATCTTCTTGGCCATGCCTGCCCGCCCCACCCACATTTCCAACCCCAAAATCCGCCCACGTTTTCTACTTAATGATAAAAGAAAGGACATTAGCGGACCATGGCGCGCATCTCTTCACGTTTCACGAGCGCCTTTCAAGTGAAAAGCAAAGAATTAAAAAAATTAACAACAACAACAGCAATAACAAAATCATGATGGTGAAGGTAAAGGGGAGGGTGGGGTGAAGGAAGGAGCTCCAAAAAGGAAGCTCCTCTCCATACAAAAGAAAAGCGAAATTGTCCCACGCAAAAGATTTTTGCAGGAGCTCCTTAAGAGTTTTCTTTCTTTTTTTTTCTTCTTTTCGGGCCTAGAGATGGAACTTGGGCTCCCTGCTGCTCCACCTGCTCACCCTCCTCCTCCTCCATTTATCATCAAGTTGCTTTTATTTTTGCTGCGCGGGCGTAGTTAAAAATTAATAAATGAAATTAATGCTGGCGACACTTTGCAAGTGGAAAGCAACGCAAAAAAAAAAAAAACAAAAAAAGTTGCCAAGGGTTTCCTTTGACCTGAGCTTGCCCTTTCCCCACACTTGCTCTCTGTCTCTGTTTCTCTCTATCAATCGCCCAAAAGTATGCACGGCATTTACATCAAAAACATTTTCATTTGAAATATTAAGCGCCTAAAAGTCGATAATGCCCTGACAGCTGTGTCGCATGAATTTAATTAGGCCAGCGCCCAGCGTCAGCCCCAAAAGTAGGCAACACTTTTTATCCATCTAACACAATTAACTGTCGCCCCTCCCCACCTCTCACACTCCTACTCAAAAACACAGTGAACGTAGAAGAAAAACCGAAAGTAAAAACTTTTGCCGGGAAAAATCTCTGTAAATTCATCTTTGTCGTTGCCGGTGATTAATCACAAACCTCAAGAGAGAGAGAGAGAGAGAGAATGGGCAACTACGTGCCCTGACCCAACGTACAGGTGTAAAATGTGTGTGTGTGTGTGTGTGTAGAAGGTGTGCGAGTGAGTAGCTAAACTGTCCCCCCGGTGCCGTTATACAGTCTGAAAGTTTGCGCTTAATATGCAAAACTGTGCAAGCTTTGCGGCGGATTAAAAAGTTTGTCAGGTTCTCTCTCGAACAAAAAAAAAAGGAAAGGACTTCGGACTGCGGACTAGGCGCCTGGCAAATGGAGTAAGGCATTAAGAGGTCTTTGGCAAATTAACGTAACGGTTTTTAGAAGCAACTGTACATCAAACTCAGGCACAAAAAGAAGAAGGGGAATTCGTCACATCCAACTGCAGCTTAGATCCAAGGACAACGGGAAAACAGCCAATAACTGAACTAGTTCTAACTCGTAGATCTTACGTATTCAACAAGAAAAACTAACTTAAAGAAGGATCTCAAGAAACATCTCTAAATAGCCAAAAAAAAATAAAACAATTCACCCTGCGGCTCAACGCAAACGCACATCTACGGGGTATAAAGAAGAAACATTTGCTCCCTAAAGTATGCAATAGATAGTTCAAATACTCAGTTTTTGACCAATTTAAACGACTTTTGGAGTGTCCTGTAGTTTTATTACATAAACTATTCATAGAGTTTAGAAAATAGAGACAACTCGTTAAAATTTGCAAAAATTAAGCCAATAAAAATTAGTTTAAAATGTTCATTGCATACTTAAGAGAGAAAATATTGCGTAACCGCCACTAGCCAAAACTAGGACGACCTAGATTAGCAGCCTAAGCCCCATGTAGTGCCCGCCCGCTGAACCTGCGGATAAAAGGTGGCTCTATCCACTACAAAACTAACTGATAACAACAAGACAATGTATTTGACTTAAAAAGGGTAACTTACAGAACTCACTAACTGCCCACATGCAATCTGGGATCTATTATGCCGCCTCCGGGAAGCTCCTCAAATATGCCGCCCGTTGGCTGGGAGTTGGAAGGTGATGGACGCTTTGGACTTCTGGGCGGCAATTGATCCAAAATGCCACCAGAAGGATTACGTGAAGAGTATGTGGGCTCAAATATGGAAGGACCAGGATTGGCCGCAACTCCAGGCTTGGGAAAAGCGATGGGATTTATTACAGTGCGTCCTGGTGGAAACATTTCATCAAATGTGGCAGTGGCCAATATTTCATTGGCTACATCCAAGAATTTCTTCGACAGACCCCGCTCCAAGCCGGGAATAATCTCATTCAGATAGAGATCTTGATTGTTATTGATCAGAGTGTTGCCCACCTCGCCCAGCACGGCATCGCCATTGAAGAGATTCTCCAGATCCAACTTAAAATCCTTGAACTGTATGCGCATGGACATTTTGGTGAACTTAACATACTCCTGACCATGTCTCAGGTAGCGAGTGCCGCGCATTTTGACAAAGGCCTTGGCGTTATCTGTGGCGTGGAAAATGAAAGGATTAAGAGTTTGCCTCTTGAGAATAGAAGGACTCCTTACTCACCACAAGAACCACGCATATTGCCACTGCCCTTGATGTCCAATAGCAGCAAATTGAGACGCATAAAGTACTTGCCCTTGAAGTCGATGCGTGGCAATGTTAGCCACAGATCATAGGATATATCCTGCGGCTTAGCTCTATAGAAAAAGAGAGAAAAAACTTGGCTTAAAGGAATAGATGAATCTAGCTCTTAAACTCACATTAAACGATCGATTATGAAATTGCTGCCACCTCTGGCCTCTAGTTGGGTGAAGGCTGCCTGAAATTGACTATTCCTTCCCAGATCTATGTTATCCAATTCGAGTGGCTCCAATGCTGGTGTCCTATAGCCATCTCCCAGGTTGCCATGGGCCAGCAGTGGCTTCAGTTGATACACCGCATTAATTATGCAACGTTCCAGCTGAGGATCATCCCGGGCACACGGCGTAATCGTGGACGCTAAGAACCAAAAATTGAAAAAGCGGGAAATGGTTTTAAGTATCTATCAATATGGATGACAAGTAGTGTCAAATGTGACCTTGACCAAGAACGTGACGACTTCAGTGTCGTCGCCGCTTGCGCTACGTTTGCAATTCTTGGTCTTGCGGCATTTGGGCCAGAGGGGTTCGCTTGGTTTGTTGTGATTTGTTTTTTTTTTTTGTTTGCCGACAACCTTCCACGTCGTGAGAGACTAGCTAAATTAATATGCACGTCAGCTGCAATTGCTATACCCTCCACCAAATGGGGTAAAGGGGTATATTAGAGATACTTTATCGATTGGTAAAGATTAAAAATGACCGCTAGGTGCGCTGAAGTGTTGATGGGAGTAAGCAAGATGGCATTTACTTGCAGCTAAAAAGATTCAAACTACTTTTGACTTGGCTACGTTTCTTATTAAAGAAAGCGCAAGGCAGAATTGTCTGATAGGTGCGCTGCAGTGCTCGGCAATTGACAAGTGGAAGTTATATGAGTTTCTAAGTTAAAATTTTGATGTAGGGTATAAGCCAAGTCGTAGCCAAGTCCAAAATACTTCACTCTTTGGTATTGCCAGTTTTTTTTGTTAGTTTTCTTAGTTCAATGGCCCTCTAATAGGTCACTGGGTGGCAGTGATGTCATCGAAGAAGGGTTTCTGATCAAACTATCTTCACACTGATTTAGAGGGAATTTTCTACATTTATACCCATTACTCACGCAATTTGGCAGTGCTCCAGTGGCATAGAGCCAACAATAATACAATTGGCCCCCATAATGACATGATGTTGGAGCGATTAATGAACATCTTGTGGTGCATTCACCCAAACTTAAATTAAACTTAAGGACCCGAACCAAGGAGAGATCGCGTGAGATGGGCTCCGTTTGAAAATGGAGCTAAACCGTTGCCGTTGCGCTCGAGCGATCGACTAAAGATCCAACAAGTCGCACGCTGTTCTTTTGATTAAATTAAACGAGGTGAACTAAAAGTATCTCCCGCTCAACGACAGTGACAATGCGTAGATACAATTGTATCTATTGGAAATTAAACGCTGACGTTGGCGTTGACGTTGTCGTTGCCGTCTCTGCCGGCCCTGGGGCACGTGAGCTCGCGTTGTAAAGTAAAATTTATGTAGTTTTGAGTGAATTAAAACAAAAAGCTTAAGCTCAACTTGTGTCTTAGTGTTTTTTTTTTTTTTTTGTAATTTTTGTATACCCAAAAGTAAATGCAAGAAATTTAAATAATAAATTTCATCTCCAATGCGAGGGGATGAAGGGGAAAATGATTTCTATTTGTGTGCTAGCCAATTGAAAGCCAAACACTTGACGCTTAACTTGTTAAAAATGCACAAAAATGTCACCAAAAAAAAAAAAAAAAAACTAGAGAGGCAGATGTGTGGGGGGGTGGGGGAAGGAGGGGCGAATTCTATCAACAAAATGTTTATGTTTTTCAATGCAAATTTTTCAGTTCAGGCTAACGAAGCAAATAACCAAATGAAACACACAAGCGACCAGGGAGCTTAGAGCAAAAAATGTAGAATGAGGTGGCTTTGGGACGACAGTGTTAATAAGCCAAAGACCTAAGGCGAGATGTGGAGACATTTTTTTTATTTCATAAATTTATGCATATGGATAATCAGTGCAACAAAATTAAAAATTAAGGGCATTATAGACAGCAATTCCCCTTGACTTTGACTTTGATCAATTATAGTAAGGCAAATCTAATTGAATTTTAAAATTCATTGATTCACATACACTCCTAATCACTTGAATAGGACATAACACACTGCTCCCCAACCAATAAAGCTAGCGATCCATTTTCTTTTTTAATGAAAGATTATTTAATAGTTATGTTTTAAACAAATAAAAAACTTCATGATACTGCTTTAGTCTATAACAAAATTTTTTTTTCAAAATTCACCAAATTGTCAAATTGTATGTCACTAGATACACTTAGGTCATCAATTTGAAGTTATAAAGACTTACTTCTTAAAATTGTTAGAACTTTTTAAGCCCTTAACCTATTAGCAACAACTTGAGTCTCCAGTAACTTAATTTAAATGAAATATTTTGCTATTCACACATGAAAATTTAGCGAAAACGAAATGGTTAAAGGCGGGACTAAGATTTAAAAGCAAAAAAAGGGCAATTGTTGAACGATTTTTGGAGATATACATGAAGTTTGAACTGAATTATTTTGCATACACGTTTACATATAAGGTAACATTTAAAGTAACGTTTTACATTTTTAGCTATGAAAATAACAACAAATAACACAAAAAATAAAACGCTTCCTGCTTAGCTACTAATAAAAAGCCCAAAACTATCGGCTTGAGTTGATTTTTAGGAGGTGGGAGGGGCGGCTCTGTGTACGTGACAATTTGTGATACAAGGGAGGGCAGAAGGAAAGGAAGTCAGTTGACTTAATTGTCATTTTAATGAGAAATCTGTTTCTAAAACCATAAAGTTTAAAAACTTTATTTGATTCTTTTAGTTTATAATTTGTGCGGCTACACACAGATGGGAAGGGGCAAAGGGGGGGACGAGGGCAAACAAGTTTAGGGCTTTTCCACACCACTAAGAACTCCCTTAGATCAATTTGGACCCTTTCCCTTCTAATCCATACATAATTACTAAAAAGTCGAATGAATTTTGAATAGCAACGCAATCAAAATTGGTCACAAAAACACTTCAAAAACGTTTAAACAATTGTTGAAAATTGTCCAAAAAATGTATTGCATATGCCTTGACAAATTCAAAACTCATTCACTTTACGCTGATTGATGGAATTGACTAAACGCATTGTATTAAATAAAAAAAAACCACCAAAACGCATCTCTATTCATAAAGAAGTCCTTTTTGATGACAAAAAAAAACCAACTGTATAAATTTCCGCTTAAATGGACTTGGACAACAATTGCAGCAACCACCTCTTACGTCTCGTGCCCCTTGGCATTGCAATGAGGCGCGCTGACCCTTGACACCCAATGCAAGGCAGGCGCCCCGTTGCGGGGATGAACAAGCAAAAAGGACCTCATCATCAGTCGATTTCCCGCCCCAATTACTAACATTCCAGCCCAACCCACCGCATCCCACCTCACCCCTCATCAATGGCAGCAAGAAACTCTACTCTAATCTAAACTCAAAAGTTACCTGGTCATAAAAACCTGACACGCATTTAAATGATGGACTCTTGGACATGGACATGGAGTTGGACATGGGAGATCTACTCCACAGTTGGCAGGCAATCAGGCTCAGCTTTTCTGTGAGTTGGCGAACTTTTCTTTTATTTATGCCGTTTTGAAGAAGATAGAAACACATCAAATTTGTAACAAATTACATTTGATGCATGTAATAAAAATCTCGCACAGCTGGCCATGGCAAAAAAAATAGGCGTTCACACCGCATTTTGGGCCTAATTAAGTTTTCAAGTGCAATAAAATGATGGGTGGATGCCGCTCAATTGCGTGCGTACACCAGAAATAAGACGAAAAAGAAAAAAAACAACAACGAAATACCAGAAAAATAGAAACATAAAAACAGACAAGTTGAAAACTTAAATGGATTTCGTCGGCTTCGTCATGGAGATGAAGAGACGAGGTCGAATAGGGCTTACCATAGACTAGACTTCAAGCTGGAAGCTTATTAAAAGCTCTTCGTGAGTAATATTTTTGAGAGGGACGTTTCTTTTTGAGTTAACCCAAATGAAATGAAAGAGTTTGAGGCACTTGCAGCACGCACAAGCAAGCTAGACCTCTGACAAAAGTTACTGAGTGACGCACAAGCAAACGCTGGCATTGTAAACTTTCTTGTGCGTCAGTCAGTTGCTTAAGTGACCCAATTCCGAGTCCCTCTCTGCTTTTTTTTTTCGCAAAAACGAAAACTCACCTAGATTCGCCAACGTTCTTCTGCAGTTAAAGTTCGCTGTATATATCTCAACTTTCTTCATCTCTAAAGATACATTTTATAACCCTTTTTCTTGCTTGAAATGGGAACTTGCATCAGTTACTTGTGCGTTGCTTTACGTTCTTACGCATTGCTCAGGTACTTGTGCGTTCTTCCATCAACAAACGCCCTTTTTCTCTGTGTGAGTAACAATTTTGAGAGACAGGTTTTTTATGTTAATTCGAAATATTGAATTCACATATATCAATTTGTAGGCTAAGTGACGCACTAGCAAAACAGAACGCCTATGAAAAGGCTGCCATCTTCAGTTTAGGCAAAGCTTAGGGGCGCACAAGTAAACAAGCTCTTCGGTTTTCTAACTTTTTACTTTATAATTTCATCACCAACAAAACTCTCATTTTATTGTGATGCCCTTGTGCGTTGCTTAGTTACCTTCAAGCCTTTTTTTTCTTTTCAAAACTGACGAAAGATGTTTAATTTAATTTAATATTTTAACCTTGCTAGTGCGTCTCTCAGTGGCTTGTGCTTCCCACCAACCCGAAACTTACATTTAAGGACCTTTTCTCAGACCCCTTCTGCTTGCGCGTTGCTATTTTTAAAAGTGATGTATTTATTTCTTGGATGATCGCTGTAAACCTACTCTACGCGCGATTTGTTGCTTCTTTGTCGACGCTTCTTTTGGGGCACCACGAGCTGTCCGCACTTTACGAGAAGTTTTTGCTGGTGGCTCTTCCTCAGATGGTTCTTCATTCTCTTCATCTTCTTCTGCTGCATCTTCTTCGCTTACTTCGTCTTGGTTAACCGGCGGTGGTGAAGCAGTTTTCTTGTTTCTAGCAGGTTTCTTTGGAGCTGGTTCCTTTTCTTTGCTACCACGTTTACGCTTTGCTTGGGACTCTTCTGCATGGCTGCCTGCAACTCGTCTACGACGACTTGTTTTTAGCTGTTCCACTTCCCCTGCTCCTCTGCCTCTTCTTCGGCATCTGTATGGCCCTGATCTTCCACTTGATCCTCCGTCTGATTGCTATCCTCATCAATGTCATAGCTTTCCGATAACGAACGTTCTATAGCTGCCCTAAGATCTCCCGATTTGATATCAAAATCTCTCATGGTACCAAGATGAAGATAATCGGTTAGACGACTAAAAGTCTTGGTCTTCTTGGACAGGAGTATGATGTGCTTATTGAAATCCTCGATAACCATTATGACTTTCGGTATCAGACGCGTCTCTCGCAGAACTTTGGCCCTTTCGGCTTTTACTTTGCGTTTCTTTGGCTGCTGTTGCGCCTCCTCATCCAAAGTATTGGCCTCCACATAATTGATTAGATCATAGAAATGAGCCGGCAATTGTTTGCCCACTTCTCGCAGTAGGAGCTCAAATCTGTAAAAGAGAAATGAGACATGAGAAATGTCAACTCCAATTTTAGCCAACTTACTTGGTGCTCTTAATGCTGCTAATACTAACATCTCCCGTACACCAGGAGAGATAATGCCTGGCCAAATTCTTCATGCAAGTATAATGTTGAATCAACAATTTCAATAGGCCATCCATCATTGTACCCATGGGTATGCAGACATTGGTCAGAGCCAGCAGAGTGCGAGAGATATGTATAATTTGCGTGCAAATAGAACGATCCAAGGCATCCAAATTGCCACGCCAATAGACCTGGTCCGCATCGGGAACCAACTGACACTTGTAATTCAAATTGTTGGCCTTCATAACAAAATACTCCACATCCTCCAGTTGCTTGTGGACAGCAGTGTAGAGATGCTGCAAGCAGCTTCCCGCACTAATGGTGCTCAATGATTTTAGACTCAATTCCATGGAGTCCACATGACTCTCGTCCTCCTCGTCGTTAAGAGAGCCCAGCACTTGACCCAATTGCCTGGCAATGGCATCAAAGAAACTACCCGAATGGGTTTTCTGTCGCTGCGTGAAGAGCAAACGATGCACGAGACCAAAATCTGCATTGGGTAACTCATAGCTACGACAGAAATTCAAGAGCCAAGTGTAGGATTCGGTTGCCGCTCGGTCACCAAAGTCTACATGATCATAAAGTATCTCCAAGGATTCTAGCAGGTGAATAGCCAAGAGGGAAGCATCTTTACTTAAGTCACCACTAGAAAACTCCTTCATGAATTCATCTACCACATCCTGGACTATGTAGATGGCTTCCTTGGAGTTGTTCAGTGTGGCCATGTCTATAAGGGGGAGGAGAAGATGTTATTAGGCGACTAATAAACCATAAATCTGATTATAAATTTTACCAAATCCTTTAACAAACTCTTTGAATCTCTTTTCATAAGTGCTATGTGCAGTGCGTAGGCATTCTAGAAAAGCTTTGGCAGCTAGGGCAGCCGACGGCATATCAAAATCTCGCCATAATTCCGGCAATCTCCGTATACAACGTTCATAGATGGTTTTGGCTATATCTGTCAATTGTTTCAGAGTGCGTTTGCTATATGCCATTTGCTTATAATCTGGCTCCTGACGTATATGCTCCACCTTCTGGGCAGTGATCTCCAGAACATATCTAACCAAGGGTTCATGGGAACGCAACTGGGTTGTCTTCTCTGGAGCAGCAAAGGGAACAATGTCACTAAAAAAGAAAGAGTAAATCATCAAATCTTCTCCTGGATCATGGTTTCACGACTTACTCATGTAGCAGATGTAAAAATCTATCCAAAATGGACAAATCCCATATATTATCCAATGTGCTGATGCACATGTTCTTCACTTGCATTCCATTGACAGTTAGATTACCCGCTGCGGTGGTATTATTATGGGAGCTGTCATTCGTTTTTGGTCGCTTCTGAGCTTTTTTGGAGGCACCAACCAAAGTCTGCAGATCGTCGCGCAGTTTATGATGCTGCTTAAAAAGTGGCAAAACATGCGTGATGACCTCGTTTGTGTTCTTGGAACTAAGTAGCAAATGGGAAATGATTCCTTCTATAAAATGAAGTTGTTGTTGGACCAAGGCACACTTAAGATGAGTAGCTGGTGGCGATGTGTCCTCCAGGGACAATCTATTGGCCACCAACCGTTCTACACAAAGTGATAGTAGACGCTGCATTTCGCGTGCATCATAACCGAATGGTGAACGCTCAAAAATGGCCAAACATTGCGCTACAAATTGAACCAATTGACCAAGATTGTCTTTGAGTTGAATCTCCATATGCATATCATCATGGGAAGTGACCAGTAGATCATAACGTATGCGGAACACAGTATCCATTTCATTGCCCACTTGATCCTCAGCTGCTGGCGTATCGAAGAAGCTTCGAAAATGCCAATCGATGACTTGTAGAATATGGGGAACCAATTTGGCATTTAATTCCACAGCGCGCTGGAGATCTGTGGACAAGAAAAGCTTACAATTAGCAGGTCTCCAGGTGAATCTCTTCAAGCAAAACTCACTCTCATAGAGGGTGCACCTTATATCAAATTGTTGCTGCAAACAATTCCTCAAAATGCCAATAATCTCAAAAGTCAACATATCGAAATTACGTTGCGGATTGCTGCGACTACCAAACGTAGACTGGGTCATCATGGAGTAACCCGAGATGCTGTGCTGAGTACAGAAGCTGGTGGCACTCGATGAGGACTGACGCAAGGAATTGCTATTATTCAATTGCTTCAGGATCATGCAGAAACCATAAATGGCCATGCGACGTTTTTGTATATCACTGAAAAAAGTTTCAATTAGAGATAAGCAGGAGAGAACATTCGTTGGGACTTACCTGGAACCCATGGCCTTGCAGAGAACCTCAATCAAGGCATCTCGCACACGGTTCGAAAGTTTGAGCAAAGGCAAAATGAAGTTCATCATGCGCATGGCTTGTTCTCCAGGAAGCTAAACAAAGAATAAAGACTTGGACTTTAGTTGACGGAAGGCCTTTTGGAGAAATTTGAATTTAGACTTGCCCATAGCATGTGCTCCATAACATTTTGTATGGCCTTAAGGCACTCGGAAACGGTATAAGTATCGGCTACACTCAACATGGTCAGACATTCTATAAAGAAAAAGCATTAAAAATCGTCTCCGTGAAAAAAAGGGTCATTTCCTTAGCCACCTGAAAATTGATTTTGATCCTGATAGACAACCATCCAATCGGCTATTCGTTTGATCATGCCCTGACCAAATTGATAACGTTTTCTTATAAATTTGGTTAGAAATGTTATGGCCAAAATGTGCATCTTGGGAGCCTGCTGAGTCTTGAGGAGGACAAAAGCCAAATGGGTTAGACCCGGTGTTATGACGTCCTTGCCCTCTTTATTTTGATCCAGCAGAACAGAGAAAACCTGCTGCAAGTCCACGTGACGTCTCTGCATGGCATCGCGACACCAAACCGAGTAATCAGCCAATTTTCGCTCATCCTCATTGTGTTTGATGACATTGCGTAGAAATGACAAGAGAAGCGATCGAGTGACGGGAGCCGTATCCGGATCACGATTAACAGTGGTCATTGATATAATAGCGGAGAGCATAAATGGTGTCAAGATCACATCGGGCATGTAGAGAAAGTTCTGTGGAAAGTAGGGGAGAGATTAAGTAAAAAATTGGCGTTTAACCCTTCAAGCTCACCCTTAGCATGATGACCATATGCTGTTCGGTTAATTTATACATGGTGCAATAGTTCAAATGATGTAAAATGGTCTCCTCCGCCTCGCGCAGCTCCTTGTCCGAAAAGGAATCTAAAAGCAAATTACTCAAAATCAAGGAGCCAATTCAATCTTTAAGCCATTACCCACCTATGCTATCCAAATCCGTGGAATTGCTGCACATATCAGAGAACAAACGCTTGTAGTAATTGCGATGGAAATACTTCTCCAGGGCTAGCAGAGGAATAATCAACTGGGAGGCCGAGTTGCACATGGAGAACAGCTGAAAACACAAGGCAGGCAGCTCCATGGGTGATAGCTCCTGCAGGGTACCAGCGAATTTATTTAAAATTGTTAAAATCTCTGGATTACTGAGTTGGAGAGCTCTAAAACAAACAAATAGCAATTAATAAATGAATCTTTGAGAGAAACCACTTGAAATAGTTCACCTAAACATATCCGCAATGGGCGTTAAAATGGTTGTTGGCCAACGCATAGTACTGAGAGTTCTTATGGTGTTATTTCTATATTGTGCTCCATCTGTGGTCACACCATTCACTATGAACTGCGGTGTGGCCGCCAGCACACTTAGAGTTTCGGGTAAAAGATCCTTCCAGCCCACACATTTGGCATCGCCCAGCCGGAGGCCATCTACACAATGATCAACTATCCAGGCAAGTTCGTCCGGTGAGAAGGTAGGCAGATCCTGGGACAAACGAGCAACCAAGTCAAATGTCTGTTTGTAGCTTAGCTCTACGCTCCGTAAGCCGTCCAGAAAATGAGAGACGCAGGCGAAACGCTTCTCGCGCGATTCCTGACTGTCTGTATTGCAGGCCAAGAGCAAATAGTTCCAAAAGTTAATGCAGTCACTTCGCGGCAGTTTGGCGGACAGAGTTTCCCTTAACTGGAAGAAAGAAGCTTATTTAGTTTTTATCTCGAGGCTGAAGTGGTTGCACCTACCTGTCGTATGGATGTCTTGTGTACTAGCTCTTCCAGCTCATGTCGTTGGCCTTTTTCACCCAGCTTACGCATTCGCAAATCCAGCGAGACGTTAGACATCCTGGTAAGTTGAATTTATTAATTGTTTGTAGAGTTATTCAACAAATTAATGTAATTGAAAAGAGCGCGCATTACTCTGCTTATAAGCGCCTTAGCAACCAGTATTCTCCCACTATGCTGCTTCTTCTGCTGCTAGTTCTTTCGGCCGGTCTGGCAACACTAAATTCAGGGATGTAATAATTATCGATACACACTCGCAAACGTTCAATATTTATCGATATCACAATTATTTCAAAATAAAGCGGGAAAATAATTTCTTCCAAAACTTCTTGTTTCGAAAAAAAATATCTTAAAAAAGCTAAAAGTAAATTTAACAATCTAGAGGTCTATTAAACAGTAATCCTGCTGATTAATAATATATTTACTTAATATAGTCGAACTTATTGTATATGTGTGCGTTGGAAGAGTTTATACCCAAGTTATATGTAGAGTTAATCGTTAGTTTCCATTTTGAGAACAAATTTCTCCATAATGGCATTGAGTCGCTTGCGTTCTTTCAGTTGTTGATGCATTAAATCGGAGATCTGAGTACCGAGGGCAAGTAATGCCTCTGTATTCGCTTCAGCACGCTGGGCATTAAGACGAGTTTGACGGTTTAGTTCGCGAAGTTCTTTGGAAATGTCCATTAGTAGTGGAACCTTACTCTCACTGACCCCTGAATCGTGATCGTCCTGAAGTCTACGTCGCTTGCCTGACGATGTGGACATGGTGCTGTGTGTATGTTGATCAATTTCTGCGCCCCGACCACTGGACGATAGCTCTTCCTCCTCGTACTCCTCTTCTTCGTTTTCTTCTTCATCTGTAAAGGACATTTGATGAGTAGAATTAACAAAATCGAATCGAATAATTCGCAACCAATACCAATATCTGACCCCACATCGCAATCCGTTTTAATGTCCTGCAGACGCATGCTGGAGTTCGTATCACCTCCACTTCTCTGACTCATTTTTGGACGCGGCTCTACTTTATCTGCCATATCATACAGATCACAAATGGTGGCCACTGCATCCTCCAACGGTGTCAAAGTGTCCTGATAAAGCGAGCTCTTGCCACTGGCACTTGCATCCTCCAATCGATTCATGGAAATCTTCTTTCGTATGCAAGTTTTCCAATCTTTCCAGACCTATAGAGGACATAAGGGATAAGATTTACATTGGATAAATAGTTACTCCAGACAATCAACTTACGCGTTTCCATTCCGGCGCCTCTTTAACAGGTGGACCAACACTATTCAGCTCCTTGGAGAGTCTCTAAAATGGTTTTTAAAGTTATTGGTCTAGATCGGGTATTAGAGGGATTGGACAACTCACCTTCCAAGCTGCCTCCGAAGCCAATTTATCGCCTTTGAAGTAGTTTTTGGCAATAAGTGGATGCCTCTCCATGAATGCCACAAATATGGCATCTTGCTGTGCTGTCCGGTGTTTGCCCCTGAATTAATATAGCATAAAAGTTAGAAGCGCTTTTTAATGATGGGTGGGGAAGGGGAACATTATTGAAGATAATCAAAGAACCGCAAACTCTAGTTTTTCAGGACGAGAATCATCTGCGGCCGGGAGATCATAACTAAGACTGGTCTTTGCTTTTTTTGCTTTTGTTTCCCCGCACATACGTATATTAAATATATTATTTTTCTTACATTTTGTTTTGTTTACTTTAGTTCGCTTTCGATTGTCGATAAAGTTGTCGATTTTTGAAAACTGTTAATTAACAGTCTCACATTAAGTACTTAAACAGACTTACATCTGTTAATGTTGTCAACATTTCGTATTTTTCAGCACTGCCACCTAAAGTAAATAAACAGCGTCTTTTCTCAAATTTTCGCCATGGGAGAGCCTTATAAAAAGGACGTGTTTGAATTTGGTATAAAACAAGAGCCGGACTTAGATCTAAATGCAGATGAGCCACCAGCGTGGCTGGATGAGTCGGTTGAATCATTGGCCGATAGTATTAATCCTGACATGCTGGACGAAACAAAGCAAGAGACGGACCTGGAACTCAGCACTGATAATGTAGAAGGAGATATAGCGACATTTCATATAACTTTCCTACCTGAAAGCGAAGACGGTGTGTTTAAGTGCACTCAATGCCCCACAGAGTACTTGAAAAGATCCATATTTCTGCGGCATCTAAGAGATCACCAAAATATCCTTATGAAGTGTCCACATTGTCCAAGGACTTTCACTTTCGTCACATTTATGGTGAAACACCTTCGACAGTTTCATAATAAAGAAAAAGATGATGAATTGATTAAAAAATTATCAAACATCGTACCAACCAAAACAGCAAAGAAGCAACAACGCCAAGTATTTGAATGTTTTCATTGTTTCCGAAAGTTTAACAGGAAAGGTGCATATGCGGGGCACATTAAGAGTCATACCAAGAGAAAAACCTGCAAATGCCCTTATTGT
Source organism: Drosophila nebulosa (assembly GCA_024703675.1). Taxonomy (NCBI): domain Eukaryota; kingdom Metazoa; phylum Arthropoda; class Insecta; order Diptera; family Drosophilidae; genus Drosophila; species Drosophila nebulosa. The sequence goes on along the minus strand of CM045725.1, from coordinate 3,373,562 downwards.
CCAAAGTCGTTTGCTAACTCTGGGTATATGAAAATCCACATGGCGGCCTGTAGACGAGCCGGTGCCAAGGTTACCCACCCTGTGGACCATAATGTGAAAGAATGTGATGACACCGAACTCGAGTCTCCTAACTGCTCGGAACAATCTTCAGAATCCCTTAAAGTGTCAACATTGTCAAAAGCCGTATAAATACAAACTGAGCATGGAGAAGCACATAAGATTAAGTCATCCTAAACCAACTTACGACAGCTATGGTATTTACCCACTTGAGACCACGCTCTGCCCAAAGAAATTGAAAAATATAAACAATGACATATGTATATTGCATATAAGTTCCCTGATATCGCTTATTAAGCTTTTGTCAGTCAGAAATAAATTAACTTACAAATTTAACTAACGGTAATATGGTTTTTTTTTTATCATTCGATACTCGTGGGGAAATCTTTTCTAAACTTAAAATTTAGCAAAATCAAATTGTATATCGATATTTAGACTCTTGTTTAGCGATACCGATTCCTCTACCATCGATTACACTTCCCATTTTTAAAATGTGCGTAAACAAAGATTTGTTTTGCATTCGTTTGGCAGTTTCCTTGTTTCGATATGGATAACAAACTGCTAGAGACTCATATATTCGAATATGGTATAAAACAAGAGCCCGAAATAGATCTCAATTCGAATGAACAAAATTACCTTTTATATCAAGGAAAATTTTTATTATTTTATTTCGGTTTGGTATATTCGAACTCGATTGATATATACAGTGTAAATCGATAGCAATGTCCCTTTATTCCCCTTTATGTCGATAACAATTCCCCTGCTTTTCCCTCATTATCGATACCTTGTCCTTTACCCCTTTTAATGTGTTTGTTGATTAACAGAATTATAGCGAAATGAAATTTTTCACTTCCCAACACTGACATTTTAGGTAGCCAAAGTAAATAATTTTTTACTATTTGTAGCATTTTTCTACGCATCCCCTCGATATGGAGGAGAAAAGTACTAGCCACAAGCATGACCAAGACCTGCACGATAATTTTATCCTTGGTATGAAACAAGAGCCCGAATTAGATCTGGATGCTGATGAGCTGCCATCTACGGAAGGCGATGAAGCTTGGGGTGAACAATGCGAATTCCTAGATGCGCCAGCAGAGGAGTACAGCGAAGATACGGGAGTTCCGCCACAGGAGGTGGAGCAGGAGTCAGTGCCGCTGGCGGCACCGAAATTCAAAATCATTTATCTCGCCGATAATGTTAACCGTGTGCATAAATGCGTCCATTGCCATAGGGAGTTTGCTAGCCCGGGCGATCTTGAGAATCATCTACGCCTTTTCAAGGAAACTGTGTTCCAGTGTCCTCATTGCCCGGAGAAGTTTCAGCACAGATGCCTTCTTAAATTACACATTCAGACCCACGGCGGATTCAAGTGCCCAGACTGTCCGAGGGAATTCCAACACCAAATCGATCTAACAAACCATGCGAAAGTTCACATGGATGTTGGCTACAAGTGTCCTTATTGCTCTAGAGAAATTCTAAGACAGCATAATTTTGTAAAACACTTAATGATGCACTCCGGGGACCATCCCTTCAAGTGCCAGCATTGTCCAAAAATGTTCGTTAGTGCCCAAAATTTAAATGTTCACCTCAAAATTCATATGGGCCAGCACACCCAAAAGAATGCCCCCGTTAATCATGTGAGTACACCCACCGAAGAGCGTCCATTTCAGTGCTCCATGTGTGAGAAAAGGTTTAAGAAAGTGGTGACTCTTAAGTGTCACGAACGCACCCATAACACGGGTCCCCCAACCTTTGAGTGTCCGCATTGCCCAAAGCTCTTTGCCCAGAAAGAGTATCTGCGTTGCCATGTTCGGACTCATTCTCCGGGCGCATTTAAATGTACGCAGTGTGACAAAACCTTCATGAAAAATAGTTATCTCCAAAGACATATGAACTCGCATTTAAAAAACTCCCGAAAATTGCCATCATGAGAGTTAGTCTCCTCGCTAAGATTTCCTTTAAGACAAAGAAATGTGGTCCCCGTTTGAAGAAATTTAAACGTTTTTTAGAAATATATATAATGTAAGACATTGTCCCAAAAGAAACTCGCAAAACTTCCAACTTTATCCTTCTAAAGAATTAATTTTGCACAACGAATTATTGACATTTCCTATATATATATGAATTTTCAAAGAAAACAATTTAGTTTTATGTCTAAACTTGAAAAAATAATATTTTGTTAACATTAAATATTCCATATATAATTTGTTTAAAATGATTTTTATATGTTTCAAATGTCAAAAATATTATACGGCAATTTTTCTTAATGTTATTATATCTTACATTTTCTATAACTTCTTGAAATATCTATCATTATTTTCGCCACTCGTTAGCATAAGATTTCAAATGGATTGAGGTTTCTGGCCAAAGTACTATGTGTATTTGGACTTTTCATCAATTTTTAAGAAGCAGAATTGAACCAACGATTATTTTTAATGGTTTCATATTATTCAAATTGCTGGTGAAATCAAATCCGGCAGCCTTCTTAAAAGTTAATCCGATATTTTGAAATAAAATAACAAAAATCAACCATATAATTGTTTCTATGCGCTTATTTCAAGTTTTATCTAATAATTTTTAAATAGTTGACATTTTTCCTTTTTTAAAATAAATAAAATTTAAGACTTAATTTGTAACTGTGTACATTTCAAATCTATTTTAGAATTCAAAAATTGCTTTTGGCAACGGATTTAGGGCAAGCGAACCACTGTGCGAATTCTATCGGTGTGTATATCGATTTTTTAAAGTATGTTTTCAACACTAGCATTTAGGAATAATAAAAATAAACAAAGTTTATTTACCTTCCAATATTTTGCGGAATTCCACTTTCGACATGGAGGAGAAGCCTGAGTTTGGAGATGTGACCTCAAATCAAGAGTTTGATATGGGTGACGACTTTAAATTTGGTATTAAACAAGAGCCCGAACTGGATCTGAATGGAGAAGAACCACCTGCAGAACAAGAGGAGACTCAAAAGAGAGAAGACACTTCTCATTGTACCATTAAGCAAGAACCCGAAGGGGAAGAATACGAATATGACGATAATGAGCTACATGATGATAATATAATGGAATATCAAATAACTTTCTTACCCGAACGGCCTTCGGATTCCCATATATTTAAGTGCCCCCACTGCTCAAAAGAGTTTTCAAAAAAAATCACTTTAAGGAATCACATAAAAAGGAACCATCAGACAAATAAGTGCCCGCATTGTCCAAGAACGTTTACCTACTCCGGCAGCCTGGAAAAACACGTCCGCACACATGAAGGTGATGCAGAGGACAATGATGGCCCTAATGGACAGGTGGACGACAGCAATAGTAAAGGTGAAGAACCCAAACAAATCAAGTGCTCCGAATGCTCTAAGGAATTCGAAAGGCTAACAGACCTAATTGCCCACAAAAAAACACACATTGGCGTTATTCGCTACAAGTGCAGTCAGTGCCCCAAAGAATTTGCCAGAAAGGATAGGTATGTCGCGCATTTACGCTTACACGCAGGAGAGAAAGCTTTTCAGTGTCCACATTGTCCAAAGTCCCTGATTAGCATGACAAATTTGAAAATTCACATGAGAATACACACTGGGGAGCGGCCTTTCAAGTGTAGCTTCTGTTCCAAGGATTTTACCCAGCAGGCATCCCTTGATCTTCACAGGAGAACACACACCGGCGAGCGACCATTTAAGTGCTCCATGTGTCCGGCGGCGTTTAGTCAAAAAATCAATTTACAAAGTCACCAGCGCACCCATAAATCTGATGTCACTGTGCCCATGTCAACTGATCTGCAGTGAACGAGAAGAATCTCCACCGAAATTAGTTAAATGCAAAAATTGTACATTCTTTTGTTTTGTCATAAACTTAATTTATGTATAGGCCAATTTTTTTTTATTTCATAGAATTTAAGCATCGATTGTTTATAAAGTTGTACAAAAATACATGAAAATTTACCAATTTTAAGAAAGGTTTCGGTCAATGAAGTGGCAAACTATTGTGGGTGAAAGAAGCATGGAACATTGTTTTGTTTTTTACAGTTTTTTAAATCAATCTTGCTTGTAATTACTATCTAACAAGTGGGTAAACTACGTTATACTTATTTTAAACGAGAAGAACTGCATTGATGACACCATCGTTTTCAGGATTATTGGTGACCTGAGCGTATTTACCCCACACAACCTTGCCGGTCTGAGTAACCAAACCCAGCTCGGAAATGTTGACTTCAATCACTGTACCCTTTGTTATGACACCCAAAGATGTAAACATTTGTGAGCTTGGATTCTTCTTCACACCAATGATGGGCAAGTGGAAGGTTGCCTTTAATTCCGGATGGGTCACATGCGCTTTCTTCATACGCAGGGCCATTGGTCGGATGAAACGTTCGAACTTCGGCGGCTTGCGTGTGAAATTGTCTCCCACAAAAGTGACCTTGGTTACCATACGCTTCCAAGCTTTACGCTTGGTTTTACCAGTTTTTAGCACTCTGAATACCTCAGCGTCAGATTGAGCACGTACTTTGGGTATCGGTACATCCCATTTGCCAGCCTTCTCTTTGCGTTTTTGTTTGATCATATTTGACAAGACCTTGGCCCCGGATTGAATGCCTCTGTCCAACAAATAATGAGGTAGGGCTCCATTTTCTGCCTTTTCTTCTTGTTTCTTGACCTTTTTCTCTTCATGTGCTTGGATTTTCTTTTTAATTTGTATTTTCTCGTTGCGACGTTCTTTATTAAACAATTTTGCTTTAATTCCACGCAATTTTTGTGCCTTTCGTGCTCGCTCCTTGGGCAAACGGGCCTCCTTCTTTCGTTTGCGCTCTTCGTAATCCAGGCGGCGACCGTATAGTTTACGGTGCCGTTCCATATACTCATTTTGCGGCATTTTGAAAGTAAAAATGCGCAATTAACTTTAGAATTTTCAACTAAAGTTGTTCAGCAAGAGCACGCTGTTTTCAGAAAGAGTGTTAGTGGTGAGTGTTATGTATATCGATTGCTTATATCGATTAATTTTGGAGTCCGCATGCGATTGGTGGGTATTTTATTTATCGATAGTATCTATCTATTAAAGGAACAGATAATTCTACTATTTTAAATTTCTCAATACTACCACTACAAGTAAACAATACAAAAAGTTGACTCTAATTAATCTTTGCATCATTTATTATGGACAGAGGCATTAGCCCCAAACTTGAGCCAAATGGTGAGGCCACAATACTTGAAAAGATCGACTTTAAATGTGGCATAAAACAAGAGCCCGATTTAGATTTGCATTTAGATGAGGAGACCGCCGATTCGAATGAATCATTGGATGTATTCTTATTGGAAACATGGAAAAACACATGCGGCACGTTCATAAGCAAGATGTAAATGAATAGCAGGACCCAGAGATTAAGTGCCCTGCATGCTACGAAATATTTTTAAGAAGGTGTGATCTCATGAATCACCTTCTTACCCACTCAGAAGAGAACGCTGTGAACTGTCCACACTGCCCGATGTCGATTACGGATTCCCAAGACATGGCAAGTCACGTCCAAATACATCGCATTGAGACGCATCTCATTAAGCCGCAGCTTAAACGAAAAAGACATTTCAAGTGCCCGAAATGTCCAAAGGCGTTTTTTAAATCTTGTCACATGGCGATCTGTTTGCAGAAATCTGCCGAATGTCCAAAATTTAAATGGAATGGAATAAATGGAATTAAAAGACCCTGGTAAAGACAAATGTTGATCAGCTGAACGACTTTGACGACAGCGAAGGCATTTGCCCAACGAATTTCAAGAATAGAGACGAGTATATTACAAAAAAAGGGAACTCAAGGATTTCTGAACAAGGATAGATACTTGTCAAACTTGCGATGTCACGAGAAGCCGGTATCCAAAGCAATCAAGTGTTGGAATTGTCCCCAAGAGTTTTATTCCTTTGAGGAAAAGAAAACCCATATGGAGACCTGTGTTTGGAAATGCCCACATTGTCCAAAAACCTTCCGCCATTACCATAACAACGGTTTTTATTGTCCTGAGTGTCCCCGTAAATTTGCTAAAAAAAATAGTTTGGCGATTCACTTAAGAAGTCACACTCTGTCAGAAGAGAATCGTTGCCACTGTCCACATTGTAGAAAATCGTACAATTATGAAAAGTTGTTAGAATATCACATTTCGAAACGGCATCCTCCCAGAGAAACGGCATCCTCCCAGAGAAAAGTGCGAAGAAAGCAATGATGATCTCACTCAGTCAAAAAAGGGTCCTTTCCACTGTCCACATTGTCAAAAAGAATATATTGTAAAAGGGTTTATGGACAAGCACATTCAATTGCATCATCCAACTAATAATTCGGACGACTCTGACGACAGTGAATGTATTTACCCAAGAGAATGCCCTGTATGCCCATTGAAATTCGAAAATAGAAACGAATATAATGATCATAAGAAAACTCACACAGGCCCCATTCGGTATAAGTGCCGCCAATGCTCCCAAGGATTTCTTAGAAAGGATCGATACAAGACACATTTGCGATGGCACGCAGGAGAGGAAACAGTCAAGTGTCCGGATCCATGCTATGTAGAACAATCAAGATTTCGCTTGATGCGATTCACTAAAAAAATACCCATAAATAAAGCGAAGAGAAGCTGCGATTATTTTAAAGTATTTTTTAAATTAAAATTTAATAATAAAAAGGATAACTTGTAAAATGGCATTGGAGTTTAAATGTTTTGTTATTAAATGAGCCAAAAAAAAATATTTTTAAATTTGATTGTTGGTCAAATTGTATATCGATAAAGACTCCCCTAAGGGGAGTATAAAAATACTAAAAGAATTTTGAAGTTTGCAACACTAAGAAACATAATTTAGCGGCGCCACTGTTTCCAAAAGCGCGCGATTTTTAAAACATTTTTGTCAAAAACCTTTTTTTTTCTTTTATTTGATTCATTTGCCTAAATCATGTCAGGTAATTTTAATTATTATGGATTACTTGTATTTTGTTTTGGTTTTTCCCCTAAATCGGCACATTTAGCGTGTTTTCGCACATAAATTCCATGTATATACAATAGAAGGCGATTTGCACAATAGAGTCGGGGGCATTATTCACCCAGTTCGTGCCTTATCTTATCACTCGGATATTTGGTTTTTGGAGATAGTCCCACACACACACACACACACAGAGGCATGAAGGCAAAGGTGATAAGACATATCGTTGAGATTACAACACACATGGGTATGGGCGAGGCACCTGTTGGCCAGAAATCGGAGGAATCAGTACGAATAGTTTAACAGGTGGAATAAGGTAAATGTCGGAAAATCAACGCTAGTGAGAAAAACAAAAAAAAAACAACAACAACCGATAATACATGCATATAAAGCAATAAATTCGTCATCAATTTTATTACATTAATAAGAATTTGTAAATGTTTCAATTGATGGAAGTTTTCGAGTAAATTTCTCTCTAAGAAACAGAGTTTGAAAAACTGAATAAATTACTATAAAGTGTGCAAAAGTTTTTCTCTTAGTCTCGATATCTTATCGCAGAGCCTTAAAGTGTATTAAAAATGGTTTCTCCAGGCCGAATGCCAGTTTTTTTTTTTGCTCTCAATTACAACCCAAAAACTCTGATTCACAGACCTTCTTGGTTAGTTATTTGGTGTATTTTTGCTGTTGACCAATTATAGTAGTTCTACCTATTATCTGATGGTGAAGAAAAAAAAGAATAAATTCTTTTGTTAAAACTGATAAAACGCTGATAACGTGCAGATATTGAGTAGTGTATTTTTGTGTGTGTACTGTATATCAAGTGAAATTGACTCATGCGCGTTTATTTACAGAGCGGTTTTTATGGATTTCATTTTTAAAATTGATAAATGATAGTCTCAGAGTCCCATACAACAAAGTATGACATCATCTGGGCGGAAATTACAAGACTGTCCAATCAGATCAGAAGCGGAAGTGACACATCCCGAAAGCCATAAGTAATACTCAGCGGTCTAAACTCTCGAATCGGCAATTGTTTCGCAACATTCTTGTATTTCATTTCCGAGTGAAATGCAACAGCTTTCCAACTATTTAGTTTTAGTTTGTGTTCAAATTTTCTAAGACAAAAATAGCTTGTGACTATTTCAAAACTTTTTTTAATTGATGACCACAACAAAATGTTATTTATTCTAGATCAAAACTCTGAAACTCTTTACACTGTTCAAATAGTATTGAGACATCTAAAATCCCTAACCAACCGCTGACTAACAAAAAAAAAAAAAAATGTTTAATCAATGATAAGATATTGCCCCCCCCCCCCCAATTCTCCCTTGTGCCTTGTAAATCAAACATGGTTAATTGGGTTCTCTTATCAGGGGGGGGCAAGATTGAGCTGAGGAGCTGGGGAGCCAAAATTAGCTTTAACTGACTTGGTTTGGGAACATTTGGACATATAATAATTTTTTTTTGGGCCAGGGTCAAAATTAAGATAATAAAAACTAACCTGTCCAATATCTTGCCAACTTCTTGCAGCCCTCCTCACACCCAAAACAACAAACAAACGATTTAAACGGCATGCATTTGGCCCGTTTCAAGGCAGCCGCTGCCTGTCTAGGCTTGGCCTTTTTATTTAGCCTGCTCCAGGTGCAGGCTCAGGAGAATGCCATGCTGCAGATTCCACCATCTTTGGTGGAGTGCTATAATACCTCGTACTTTATGAATCGCGACAATCGATTGCCGGCCAATATTGATACTCTGATCTCGCTGATCGAGAAAGTGGAGAATAGTTATGTGGCCAATGGCATCCAGGCGGATATCAGAACGGTGGCTGTGGCCCTGCTTCATCGTTTTCGACAGGATGGCATCAAGCGGGCATCGGGTCTCACCTCGGCTATTGATGGCGTTATACCCTACAGTCCCACGGGCTTTCAGTTCCCCAAATTCCGGCTGTTGTTGTCCCGCCTGATACCGGGCAATGCCAATACCTTTCCCAATAGTTCGCTGACCCGTGTGGAGCGTTGCTCCCTCCACTTTATGCTCTCGAGCACCTTCGATACGAGTGTCCGCGGCGATGAGAATACCGTGTGCAATCAACTCTCGCAGTATCGGGCGCAACGTTTGCCGCGTTCCGTCAAGTCGGCGGAGCCAGAGAACAATTTCATCAGCGATGTGGAGTGGCTGGACCAGAGGCCAAAGAGGGGACGTGCCTCGGCAGGCTCCAACTATGTGCAATTCGGTGAATTGGACTACGATTCCGATTGGGCCTATGCTGGCACAGAGGGCACGAGCCAGTGTCCCGTGGAGGATGGTCTGATACGCACTCCCTGGGGCACAGTGACGGGGGGAACGGTCATTGCCGGCATTGCAGCTGGTGTCCAACAGCAGACGGTTCAAGTGAATACCCTGCTGGCCCTGGCATCTCAACGCGCGGGCCGAGCACGTGTTAGGAGTCAGGCACAGACCACTCTGAGCATAGACAATCGTTGGGCGGCCACTTTGTCGGGTGACTTGGCTGAGGTCACCCTCGTCCAAGTGCCCGTGAACACCAATAATGCTGCCTCCGTGGGAGCCACCGGAGGCTGGAATGATACCGTCCTGCCCCATTGGTATTTTCTGTCGCAACGCACTAATTTGGAGGACACCGATGCCGAGATCCGTGGTGGTCTCGATGGTCTGATATTGGCCAAGAACATTGCCACCTGGCGTACTCAGGCCGCCACGCTGAAGTTGTCCCAACTGCTGAGAATGTACTACTCGACCAATGGAGTCCTCAGCTCGGGCATCAATGCCTGCAGTCGTCAGAGCCAATTCACCAATGTTGCCCCCTCCACGGAGCTGCACAACCAGACCACGGCCTTTGCCATGATCCTGGATCGTGAGATGCAGTTGCGTGTGACCCTTGCCCCGTCTGCCATTCAACAGTTTGCCTACACAGCGACCAATTCCCTGGTCACCTATGTGCGTAAGTAGCCCACCCAAATCATCTACTTTCACCTAACTTTAATTGAGGGGAACCACTTGGGCCAGTCATTTAGGGTCGCCCTTAAGTTAATTCTAAGTCCTTCACAGCCAACACAAGCAAATTTTCTTTTATATTCCTTTCAGCTCAATCATTGAACGATGTCTCCTGCACAGCTAGCACGAGTCTAGATCTAACCGATGAAATTACTCCCATGACCAATATCTATGTATTCCTGGATACCTCTTGGCAGTACAGCTCAGTGGTGGACTATGTCGCGTAAGTAGCAAACAGATATACAGTGCGCAACATATTTCTAGGGAAATCCACCATATCTTTATTGCCCTTGTGCGCTCTATTGACTCGTAGTTCTTATCATAGATTTATTAGCTACATAGACTACATAGATTATCATCCCAGCCCAATGACTACTACTTACTTATCATACATATATAGATGTTATCAGGCGTTATAGCTGTACAGTAGTTTGATCCCGCTTACTTCTTTTCATTTTATCCCCCTGGAAGGCCTTTAAAGTGAAGTGTCCCTATAAATGTGGAAAGCGTTGTATTAAAATTAGTTGTTATGGAAGCTATTTGATAGAGAGATCTGATCTGACATTGTTTTTTGCATTAAAACACTCTTCAAGTCATTCAAAGGGCTTTAGAAGTGAAGTGTCCCTATAAATGTGAAACGCACTGTGTTAGAAATTATTGTTATGGGCCAAATTATCAAGAGTGGATCGCTTTGGCTTTCTTTTTTGCATCGAAAACCTCACTGAAAGGCTTTTGAAAAAAAGGTGTCTCTACAAATGTGGCACAGACTGTATTAGAATTATCTTCTGCGGATGCTATATGATATACTAATCTAAAGCAGTGTTCTTCTTTGCATTAAAAGACTCTGCAAGGCTTTAAGACTGCTTTAAAAATTGGGTGTCCCTATAAATGTGACTCAGACTGTATTAAAATGCAACAGAGTAGTATTTTTCATCTAAATTTCTTTCCCTTCTCTTAGATATGTGCTCCAACAGTTGAACATTCATCCTTATGCCAGCTCGGTGACTCTGCTCTCAGCCTACGATGGCTCAATCATTGTCAACACAACGAACTACATTACGGATCTCTACCAGAAGTGGAATGTGACCACTCAAGCCCAATGTGAGTACAACGTCGTTTGCTTCTCGCCAAATCTTATCTAATCGAATGAAATGGAATTTTCTCTGCCTCTGCCTCAGTTACACAAGGTTTCAGTCTACCCAAAATATTGACAACCATTCAGAATCTTACCCAGACTCTGATGAATGGTGAGGAGACCAATTCCACTGTGGGCGGACGTTCTCTGGTGGCTCTGATCATACCCAATCAGTCGACGGTCAACGATGGCGACTCCAGCTATGCCACGACCCAGATTCAATATATCCAAGAGCAGATACCCGATTTGCGTTTCATCTACTACGGCGGAGGAAGTATTCAGCGTTTCGCCAGCTTTGTGAGGGACTCCACCAAGGATTTGTTCTCCCTTACATTGGGCAGCACGGTGGCCACTTCAGCGGGTCCGGTGGCCAAGAGGATTATTAAAAGTGAGCGAAAGACAAGAGACGGTATCGCGGCGTTTCTTTTAATCAGTTTTTTCTTTGATTCTTTCCAGTTCCTCGTCGCATTATCAATCCACGCTGCGGCTCCGATTGGATCACCTCTAGCTGGGGCACGGATCAACAGGCTCAATATGTGTCACCCAACAAAGTGAACTTCTACCGCGTCTCCGCCAATTACTTCTTTGGAGCTGGCTCGGGTCGCTATGTGACCATTCAGTCCCAGAATGGTGGCACTTTCACCATTTGCTCATCACGCTCCTATGAATGGCCCCAACAGAACTCCACCACTTCATCCACCACCACTTCGACCACTGTGGATCAGACCTGCGTATCCATTAGTGGCAACAGCTACTCCTATGACCTGTCCAATGCCTGCAATGGCTACTACACCATCACCCAGTGCCCGGATCTATTCTTGTCCGTGCAGGCTACCACAAATACCACATCCTGCACCCAGGATGAATGCCAGACTCCGGATCAATGGCGTTACATCCTTTCGGTGACCAATATGGGTTGCTACAGCGGCGTCTCTGGCCTGGCAGCCAGTCTTTTTACCATTCTGTTGGCTTTCATTCTACAGCAGATATTCCAGTAATACCCCCCGCCCCCCACCAAGTCATATTCTATTTGTAGTATTAGTGATTCAGTTCAAAGTATCACTCCTCCCCTCCCCTCCCCACCACCCACAATTCACATTTGTCGTTGTAAATTATTATTATAGAATTTTTCTAATTAAGTTTTAAGTGTTCCAGTGAAATAAAATTATCCCAAACACTAGAACCATATTAATTTTGGTTACTGTTTTCTGATTTCTGATTTCTCAAGTGGTTCCCAGTAGTTAGTTGACAAATTTTCTTCTGATCCTGTTTAACTAATGTCCTATTTTCGTTGCAGAATACATGGACTACTTTCCCCTGCCTCCATGGGGTGATATATCTAACAAGACCACGCCCATGGCCGATATCTTTGTGTTCATTGATACCTCTTGGCCCTACTTCTGGGTGGTGGACTATGTGGCGTAAGTTCAAGGATCTCTCGTTTCTATGGTGATTATTCTCTTAGGGGTTCATTTCCTTTCTTCAGATATGTCCTTCAGAATTTGAATATTTATCCCTATGGAAGTCGTGTGACTATATATGCGGCCTCTGATGCTTCTATAATAGTGAATACCACCGATTACATAATCAATGTGTATCAGGAATGGAATGCCACCTCCCATTCCTGGCGTAAGTAGACCAATTCTTTCTCCTCAGACCACATCTAATGTGCCCCTCTTTCCCTTTAGATCCCGGTGGTCTCAATTTGCCTCTTATCCTGAATACCCTCAGCAATGAAGTGGAGGATGTATTGGCAGCTGATCAAGCCAATGATAATCTTGGTGGTCGTTCTTTAGTTGCCCTCCTGATACCCAGTCCCGTCTCGTATGTGGACGAAAGGGACTATGACTATTGCCAGGGTTATATGGAGCGCATGGCTCGTCGTTTGCCCAACTTACATTTCATTTACTATGGCGGCGGAGCTTTGGTTCGATTCCATGACTTTGTCAGGGATCCCAGCAAGGATTTGTTTTTAATGAATCTGGAGAAGCCTCCCCAATTGTCTGGAGATCCTGTCATAACGCGCATACGTCAGGGTATCTAATGGAACCTTTTTTTGAATTAGTTGCCATATTGATTGTCCTTTTTGCAGTTCCTCGCCGCATTTCGAATCCCCGCTGTTCCTCCTCGGGCTACATTAGCGAATATGGCCTCAACTCGTTGGAGCAATATGGTCGCTTGGGCAGCATCAATTTCTATCGTTTGGATGCCCTTTATATGCCTGCCAGGCAAAGCATGCGCTATCTGAAGATTTCTCCCATCAGTCAGATAGCTTTTACGGTTTGTTTCTCACGTACAATTGCCCTGCCCTTCCGTTATGCCAGCTCCCCACTGCGTCAGGATGAGACTTGTGAGTCGACGGCATTGGGAACGTATAGCTACGATCTGACCGATGCCTGTGTGGGCTATGACTGGGAGCCATGTCCTCCTCTGTTCTTCTCGGTGCAATCTCAGAGCTTCGGCGACGTTTCCTGCACTCAGCCAGCGTGTCAAACGCCTGATGAGGCTCAATATACCATAAGTCTAAATAATTTGGGTTGCAACGGCGCCAATGTCCTGCGAATGGTGTCCTTGCAAGTGGTTCTACTACTGGCGGTTGGTGGTTTTCTTTTGGCTTAAGAAGTTTGGGAGTGAGAATCGAATAAAATGTATAGCTAGATTTCCATCTATCTCATTTAGGTTGTTTGTCAAAATATATTAAAAGCTCTCACGTATCCTTAAAGCTTTAGACTACTGCTAAATATTTAACATAAGCAAAGTTGCCTTTTAGGGTTTTATATTTAAACTCAACTTTATTGCTAAGTTACTTAAAAGTTTTCAAAAAAGCTTTAATTTCTAATGCTTAAGCTTTAATCCTTTAAGCTTCTTATTCGCCGTTTCATTTATAGCTGTTCTGTAAAGCTTCAAGCTTTTTATTGGTCATTCTAGAAGCTTTTCTTACTTTTTGAAAGATATCACTCAACATTTCAATTAAACCTCAAATGAAAACTTTATTTCTACTTTAAGTAATTCTCATAGCGCACATCCTTTTAATTCCGTATTCTTGCTGCCCGTCATGTCCTTCTGTCTGCGAGGCTTTTAATTTTTCACACTTTATGCATGAATTCATATTTAATGCCCGAAAAAGGTGTCGTTGGTTAGGCCCACAGCCAAAAACGAAGCCTCAACTCACTTTAATTTACCAAATGTCAGAAAGCATCCTTTTTTCAGACAGGATAGTAAACGTCTCTAGCCATCTTGCCATTGTAACAATTCTCTCTCATTCCTTTTTTTATTTTTTTTAATAATCTAAAAATCTTCTGAATGCCACACTACCTCCTAACCAAATGACAAAAATTTCCTTCTTTACGACAAAACAAAAATTCATCAATTTCGTTTTTTGGAAACTGCGCTGAGATTTGTTATATTTTGTTTTTTTTGTCTAGGCACAAGGATTTTGTGTGTTGACAACCCTCGATGTAGGCAGACTCCTGCTCGCTGTTCTCGGTTTTTTTTTTTCGCCTTGGCATCAAACCAAAATTTAGAATAAAAAAAAGTATGAGTGAGAATTTAGAATCACGAAGTTGCTGTACCCTTCACAATTTAGGGACTGTAAGAAAGTCCTGGGAAAATCTGTTAGAGAATTATTGTGACATTATGATCCCAATTAAAATTTCATTTCTAGGTATAAATATTGTAAGTACTTCCCTTACATAGTCAAAGATATCTTACAACTGAGAATTCAAAAGAGAAAACTATATTTCAAGTGAAATTTTACAACCATTCATTTTTAAACTTTATAAAAGAACTTTTTTTATACTGAACTCGTTTGTTCTCTTTAAAAATTGAAAGTTCTGCATTTAGGAAAGCCAATGTGAAACTTCGCAACAGATCATTTAAGAGTTTAACTAAGAAACTCGTCAATTGAAGTTGAAAAAGATATTCTCCTCGCTCTGTCTCACAAACATCTCATCAAATTTTAAACACCCCTTTTAAAGGGTATTCCAATGCTTTTATTGAACTTGACTAGAGTTAGGAGGTGGCTCTTTTGTAATCAAGCGAAAGACTAGAAGTTCCAAAGAAGGAGAAGCATCACAAACAAACTCCAAAAAAATGCAAAGATTTGAAAGTGATTGTTGAATGTTTTCCTTTCTTTCGATATTATCATTTCACATGCTACACCTCTCGATGCCCTGCCCTGCTCTCCCTTGTTTGTTTGTGCAGTTGAATGCAACACCCCAAACAAATGCAGAGACTCTCCGACTCTCTTTCTCTTTATCTCTCTCTCTCTCTCTGTGGCTGCCCCCAGGGACACGAAATGCACATGTCAAGCGTTGCATTTGCCCCTTTTCGGGGGGGATGAGAAACATGTAGAAACACAGCCAATTGCCATTGCCCTGCACTGACCCCTGTCCGACTTGGCCCTTGGTGGTTGCAGGACAAATTGTGGACAAAAAGGAAGCCCTCTGTCCCTCCCTCCCTCCCTTCCTTCAATTGAAAACTGGTTTCATTGTCGAGGCACGCGCATTGAGCCGGTTTATTTGACCTTGGGTCAGTTTTAATGTTGCGGAAAATTGAACTAAACAACAAATTGATCAATTATTATTCTGGTAGGCATAATCAAATAATGGTCAGCTCGGCCACGGTTGGTGGTCAGTGCGAAAGAGAAGTTAATTGGCTGTGTCCTGTGTGTGTTTTTTTGTAGTGGCCAGGATAACCGGTTGCCAAGTGATCCTCGTGTAATCACTCAGACATAAACGCTACAGCTACAGTCGATGCGAAAGAGAGCAAGAAAAAAGTTTCCCCCCCACCCCTTACCACTTGAAACAAAAAAAACAGATATTACCTCAAAAAAAAAAACTATGAAAATAATATTTAAAAAGAAAACTTTTGCATCCTTTTGGTTTATGGTTTGTGGAGCGAACAAGCGAGCGTCCTCTTTGCCGGCGCTTGCATTTAGTTTTGTATTCGCTTTTTTTTTTCTTTTTCTAGGGCTTTCTTTCTATTTCAGTGCACATTGCATTTCGGATGAGGTTGGCGTTCCTTTTCTATGCCACTTGCTAATTAAGAACACGTAAATAGAAATACAAATTTTTTATGCAGCAGCTGTGACCAGAACCAAAAAAAAATGCAGAAACCCAGAGTGACCAGAAGAGCGTAAAGAACTTTTGGGCAGAGGGCTAGAAGTTATTTAACTAAAGGCAACTTGTAGGCCTTGACTAGAATAGGAATCTTCAATTGAATTTAACTCACATGACTTACTTAAGGCTTCCACTTACTTAAGCAGTTGCCAGGTGGAAAATCTTGCCTCTTCTTTCCTCTAACTCTCTCTTAATCTCTTGGCAAGTCGTAAACTCAAAATTCGCCCCTAAAAGTATGCAATGCTTTTTTAATCGAGCGCAACATTTATTGCCACATTACGTATACGTAGAAACAAAAGTTTTTTGCATGCTTTACTCATCTTCTTATCGTTCTCTTTTTTTTTTTTCTGGTGTATTTTTTGGCGTTGAAAAGTTCGCCCTTTTTCCAGCTGTGGCGTATGTTGTTCCAAGGGGTTCGGCGGAGAGTTTAGTTGGGGCCGGGAGGGGGGGGGGGGGGGGGGGAGGCGAGCGAAGAGCAGCTGAGTAAATTGCTCAGAGTTGTTTTACTTGCGATTAACTTATTTCCCCATGTAGAAGTTCAAATAAAACAGAGAAATATTAAAGTTGATTACTACAGATGTGGCGCAATTTACATGCAATATGATGACGTCATTTAAATAAATGACCGTCAAAAAGTAACTCCATTTAATAAGAAAGGTTAAAAAGAAAACATACTTAAAATCGAAGAAGCATAATTTTGCAGTGCTGAAGCTATTATTTCCATCAAGTAAACTCTTTTTCTCAAAGCGACGACCTCATACAAATAAATGACCCTCAAAAAGATCCTCCATTCATTCTAAAGAGCTAAATGTAAAACAGAAAATTGTTAATGTAGTTAGACTCAGCTGTAGCGAAGCTCACACACAATCATCTTTCTCTTAGTACAAGGACTTTATACAAATAAATGACCCTCAAAATTTCATTCTAACTCTTCATTCCTTCTAAAGAGCTAAATGTAAAACAGAAAAATGTTAAAGTAGCTAGACTTAGCTGTAACATAAGCTTACACACAATCATCTTTCTCTGAATGCTGAGACTTCATACAAATAAATGACCCTTAAAAAAATTATTCATCTTAATAAGTTTAGTTTAGTTAGACTAACAAGCTCTTAAGTCTATTGAAGAAGTAGTTCTCATTGTATTATCTCTTTCCCACAGAGCTTGTTTTTACATTTTATATTATCTCTTCCATATCTATATATCTTTTTTCTGCATACCTATATCGGTTTTTTTTCTGGGGTAATAGTGGTTCGACTTGTCTAGTTCCTAAAAATGCTTTGTGAATAACTTAAAAAACGAAAGACTAGAAACAGACAGAAGCTGACGATTTTTAAAATAATTCCCACAATTTTTATTTAAAGCAAATCAAATGAAATATATTTAAAGTCACACAAAACTAAAAGGAAATAAAAAAAGGAGGTAGAGAAGAAGAAGAAGATAGAAAGATGGAGGCCTGTATCACATTTCATCTTGAGAGAGTCCACCAAACACACACAAAACTTAATCAAATCTCTAAGAGCAACCGCAGCCCAACTCAACTCAACTGAACTCAACTTCGAGAGTCTGACAAATGTCGCCTTGAGACATAAAATCTGAAAATATCTATATGCACTTTTTGCACATGCTACCACCCACACCTCCCCCCCCCCCCGCCCCCTCTGTTGTTGCGGTGACCACAAAAAGCAAATCCACAGGCGAAATATGTGTCTAAGAAAATATTATTATAACTGACTTATTGCTGACTTTGCATGCAAAAGTTGTTCTTGTTGTTGATGAAATGCTTAAATAATATGAGAAAATTTTCTGAAAATACAATACTCAGGGTCATGAGCCGCATATCAGTGACCTGACAGGCGGCAGGCGTCAGGCAGAGTGGGTAAAGGGTCAGATTTGGGACTGGGTTGTGGCTCTGAGTCTGGTGACCGCAAATCAAACTCGTTCGCAAAAGTTTTCACAATATGTGATAAGTTTATTGTCTTGCCGCATGACGCATGAGGCTAAAAAAAGGATATGGGGTAAGGTAAGGTCCTTTTGTTGGTATCACATTTCATAAGGAGCCACAGAAGGCAAATATGTATGTTTCGGTCTATCTATAAATTAAGTTGTCTCGCCCACAAATATTAATTGCCTAATTAGCATATGCGAATGAGTGACATGGCCAGAAGCCAGAAGACCTTTCTCTGCTTATTCCTGCTACAAAAAAAGGACACACAAATGTCCTTAAGGACCCCAAAATCCAACTCACATGTTGTCTTAGCCACACGTGACTTTATTTGTGTCTTGGAGAGGGGAAGAGAACAAAGTTTTCTTCCTTTTTTTTTCTTTTTGGGGCATATCCTTGTATGTCCTGCATGTCCTGTTGCTGTTCTAATTAAAAAGCATACACACACACATCAAGCCCACAAAAATATGAAATATTTCACCGTTTCGTCGTTATCCTCGTTGCTGTCGTAATTGAGGGTTGTTATTCTTCTTTTCCCTTAATTGTTGTTCTCTTCTGCCCTTTGTTCTTTGTGTTCCCATTGTGTGTTACATCTTCTTCTCGTTTCATCATTTGAATACATGCGTTTTGGGCTAAAAATGTAGGCTATCGATTTTTTATTTTATTTAAATTTATGGAACACCGAACCAAAATCAGCTTTAATTTAAAATCATTGGCAAATTTCTTAATAATCCTCTTTGGCCTCGTCTTGAATGAACGCTAAGCTGAAGCTTAAGAGTTTTAGCTTCCTTTTATTTTAGAACGATTCCCCCAAGATTCTATGGCCAATCATCTGGCTGGACTGTATCCATTTTCCCAGTGCTATAATCACCTCATAATGATGTCTTCTGTTAATATGGCAAAAAATAAAAAATTCTTAACAAAATTTCAGGGTAAGACTTTGGATACCCTATAGAATTTGGTAACAGAATAGAAGGGACTAAGAATAAATATAGCAAAGTGAAATCGTATTGGAATTTTTGAAGTTGTCCTTTTGAGGGATATTTTTGAGAAAGCAAGGAAAATGGAATCTTGGAGAATTTTATGCAAGCCAAAGATGAACTAAGAATAAAAAAATGTTTCACTTTCAGGGTTAAGTTGAGCAAAAATGATATTTAAATGTTTCAGTATTTTAATACTTTCGTTTTATAGTTCTTTAAGCAATGCCTATCGATGGTTTTATCGATAAGTTCGTTAGTTTAGCTTGCTTTTTCTAGCTTTCGACAATTTTTACTCTCTTTAAAACCCAAAATGTAATGGAAAACGAAAACGGTTGAACTAGAAGAAAATATTTATGCTCTAGAATATCTATAAGTTGTGCGAGGTCTTGAGACACCTTTCTATCGTTGTCAGATCTCAATTTTAAGCCAACTCTGCATTCATGAAAGAAAAGAAGTTGAATATTTAAGATGATCTTATAAAGATCTCAATCCTAATATACCCATTTCACCTGCTTAATACGAGGGTATTAAAACGCAAAGCAAAACATTTTGTTTCCTTGCTCATGTGGCGGAAAAGAAAAACTTTTGGAGACTTGCCCAAAAAATAAAAAAAAAAAATAAATAAAAAGTAAAAAGTTGTTGCCACATAAATAAGGATGCTGCTCTCCATACGCGTTTGAGATGTGCCTACCACAGATGTGGCCCAATCTGCCGACCTCCTCGCCCTCGCCCCTTCTCGCACTTTCCGTGAAAATTATTTTCTAGGAGTGCTTTATAACAATTTCATTAACTGCAAACGAAGCACAAGAAGAAGTACTACTGCAGGCAGGCAGGCAGGCAGGATAACGATAAGGATCCTCCATGAGAAGATGTTTAATTGCAGACAACAGGGCATGAAGGTGGTGGGGGGGAAGCAGGGTGAGGGATAATGGGAGAAAGCGCCAAGGAAACCGCAAGCTAACAATCCATTAACTTTTTGCCACTCGACTAAGAAAAACTAAAAGAAGTGGCAAGGAGATGGAGAGGGCGAGCAGTGAGGGGGAGGAGGAGGCGGAGAGGGAAGCGGTGTTCCACCTAAGGCAGTTGCTGCTTTGCATAAAAAAAAAGGGAATTATTTGTGTGTTGGTTTTTTGTTTTTCTCTGACTGAGTTCAGCGAGGCTCTTCATCAACTACAACGAGTCCACACACCAACACACACACACACATACATCTACTTATATGAATATAATATATTTTTTCCTCTTCTTTTGTTTTTTTTTTCTTTCCACTTGAGGCCAAAAGCAAGTTTTTCCACTTTTTGAGTTTTTTAAATGCATTTCTTTTTTTTTTTTTTGTGCTCCTTTTTTCCTCGTTCTGGTTTGTTTTTGGGGATAGAACTTGAAACGGGTCTTGGGCTGGGATAATTTAAAGATGAATTTCTATCTTTTTTAAGTAATCTTTATGCTGGCAATTTCCGCCCCTTGCTGACGAGAGAAAAGGTTTTCCCGCATTTGTCACGGTCAACAACCCTTTCCAACAAACAGCTGTTCCATTTCATGTATGCCAAAAGGATTTCGAGGATCGGTGAGCATGTAAAAGAGGTCACAATCGGAAGCTGTGTGTGCGTGTACTTTAAATGAAAATTCAATGAAACAAGGGAGAGAAAGAGAGAGAGAGAGAGAGAGAGAGAGAGAGATGGAGGGGCAAAAGGTTTCGATAAGTATCTAATAAAAGTTTGACTCACACGAACACATATCCTGGGGACCACAGGACATTAGCAGCACGTTTTTCTGGTATTCAGGGGGCGTGATTAATGAAGTGTTGACCAAATCAAAATTAATGCAAAATTCGTCCTTAAGAAAACTGACCCAAAACTGAGGGAAAAACCCAAAAACCTTCTAGCCACACATGTGTGGGGTGTGGGGACGGGTCTGCGGGGGTACATGTGCTAAGTGGCATGTGGTCAAATGGGCATAGAAATTTTTGGGTTTTTGTTACGGTCAAGCTGCCTGCCCTTGCCCCTGTCCCTGTTCCTGCCCCTTTCTCTCCTGCATGTAGTTTCAATTTACGCCAAACATTCATCAAATGTGTTCCAGAGAAAATTGTGAAAATGTCAAAACTACACACACCCCCACCCCTCTCTTCACACACACACACACACACACACACACAGCTGTTGTGCAACCCTTTTTCAAGTCGATATGGGTTAACTGTCCGGTTTGGAGTCGGAGCAGTGTCCGGTTTTGGAATAATTAATCACAGGCTCACATGCGATTTGTAAAGTTAATTGCCGTGGCGAAAGCTCACTCAAAAAGGATATCAGAGAAAGAGAGAGAGGAGGGAGGGAGAGAGAGAGAGAGGGAAGAGGAGAACTGTGTCTTGGCTTAAGTGCTTGGCCCGTCTTCAATTACTGACAGTTTAGCTCACACACACACACACACACACAAACACACACACATCTATAATCCTGGCTAACTGGACGCATTCATTATTCATGCCCTTCTCACTACCTTGTCCTGCATTATCCTTGTTTGCCATAACAGTTACCAGTCAGTTTCAGTCTCAGTCTCAGTCTCAGTTATCCTGTACATCCTTTGAAGTCCTGCAACGACTGCACAAAAGTGTCATGAAAAATTCATGTCCAAACACCGCAATATCAAGGTGCAAACATCAACACAAGCAGCCAAAGGACTCTGTAGTCCTGCCATACATATATACACACATCTCGAGCTAAATATAACATAAATCAAATTTAAAATATTTAAAAATCTAAAGTGCCAAAACAAGTTTTAGCAAATCATTTATTGATTTCATTATTTTATTATGTGGAAAAAGTTTGTCCCCATTAAATGACTAGACAAAAATCATGTGTGGGAATTCCTTTTAACAAACTTTTCTCATTCAATTTTGGGTAAATAGTTTTGTTAACTTTGTGAAGATCGAGAGGGGGGTTCAAAAGGGGGATGTAGGCATGGTTTCCCTAAAGGGGAATTTGAATTGGTTTTATATTTAATCATTTTTGTGGGTTAGCAAGCAAATTGTTTAAGAATTTCTATTCAAGAGTTCAATTGAAAACATTGTTCGGAGTTTAATTCTGAGTGTCCTGCATTGGGAGCTCAGTCAAAGAGCGCTTAAAGAGCTCATGATAAGATAGTTACGTAGGATAGCAGCATTAGCCACATAAGATCTAAGGGCACTCAGCACTAAGAACACTAGAGATTTAAAAATTGATTTTTAAACTATTTTCTCTTTAGTTAAGACTTTCTTTAAAAGGCTTAAGTACCTAGTAAACGTTTCTTACTGTCCAATTTTGGTAAATTTTTGCAGATGAGCTAGATGACTTCTCCCTCTTCCCTCTTCATACCTTAAGTAAACCAGTTATGGACCTTATCGAATAAACACCATTTGGCATATACCTTTTTAGGTATATAAATTACTTATCCAGTTAGTTCTCAATAAGAATCGTTTACAATTGGAGAAGTTAAACCAAAAGTTAGGCAATTTATATTAGCTTTCACAGTTGTTGACCACAAAAAATATAGAAAAACGACAAAATATATCTAATCAACTTTAACTTCGTAAGCCTCTAGTTCACTTAATTGTTAGACGATTTTTTAAAAAGTCATGTCATGATCTTTGGTTGGATAGTATCAACGCTTGGCAATCCCCCGCCAAAAGCAGCAACCACCATGATCCTTGAACTGATATCTATTAAACAGAATTCAAATATCCTAAACTAATTCTTCAACCAATTTTTCATAACATATTTTTATTTTTTAACCCATATCCAAATTTTTTTAAAAACTTCATTCAAATTATTTTCTTCTAATTCATTAAAACTTTTTTGCTATTTAAAAATAGGAAACTTAGTGCTAAAGTTAAACTATTGAAATCGGTTGCAACCTTTCTAAGTTATGGTAGAGCTTGAGAAAATTGAGAATTTTGTTGAAAATGTCAAATTAGACGCCTCAGTGATAATGTTTTATATAAGGGTATTCTATTTAATGGGTCTTCTGCTTTGTTTTATATATTAAGTAATATAAATATAGTAGAAGATCCAAGTTTTTTCACTTTAATCTGTCTTTTGATATGGAAGGAAAGAAGTTGTCCTTTTTGCTTTGGTTTTTTAAGAGAACTTGTTAAGACTGATAAACTAATACGTATTCCTGAAGTATAAGAAAAACTTTTGGACTTCAAATAGAAGTTAACTAATCAGTTAAAAGTTAAAAAAAGGGTTTTGTAGGTAACGAAGAAATTGTACAAAATGCTATACAATTTAGTTATTTTTTAAAGAAGTCAGTAGTTTCTCCTTAAATCTTCTTTTGTACTAGAACCTAATCAATATTAAAGATTTTTCATTACCAGATAGAAATAAAGATGATCAACACTTATATGCAAGCTCTGGTTTTTAAATTGAAAATACAAAACAACAATTTTCGAACTCTTTTTTTGCCAATCTCATGAAGCTGACTCAAAGGAAAGTTATGTTAAATAGAATACAACTTTTCTAGACCAAATTATCTCAGTTATCTTTGTTTTTCCAATAATTACAAACGAATTGCCTGGCCGTATCAGTTCCCATTCCCAGAACCCCTTACTACCCCTCTATGCCTATGTGTCTGCTAATGTAAGTCATATATTATATTTCTAGTATATTATGGCACATAAAAATGAAAACAATTACAACAATTACGCAATAATAAAACAATAATAATAATAGCAATAATTAACCAAAATGTTTCTCTCAATTTCTCTCATTAAACTTGAACTTTTATGACCGAAACACGCAACGAACGGGCCATGGGTCAGGGGTCAGAGGCTAATACTCACATTCACATTCACATTCATCTATGCAAATAGAAAACAATAAATATAAATTAATCAAATATATTGTTTGCCCACTCGGCGAGTGGAGAGAATGGAGAGTATGAAGAATATGGAGAGTGTCCAGTCCGTCATCGTCGATGTCCACACGCGACAATTGACCCTTTTGTTAATTAAAAAACAAAAGAAAAGAAAAAAAGAAAGGACAAACAAGGCAAAAACCAAACAACAAATTACCAACGCCGACTGGGGTCAAAATTGTTTGCCCAGCTAATATCATAGAGAGTATAAGAGAGAGAGAGAGGGGAGAGGGAGGGCGAGATATAGATAGTGTCAAGGTAAATTTTTTTGGTTATACGTATGGAAATTGCCTCATAAATTGCCCAGAAGAGAGAAAAGGGTTGACGCTTCTTGTTGGCTCACACACAGCGGGCACTGACACCCGCCAAAAGTTGTCACCCCTTCGACTCCCCTCACCCCATCAGATGGTTTAGAGAATGAAGGGATAAAGGATAGTTGGTTAGTTGGCCTGCATATGATGTTTATCCTACGTCTATTAGCCCACATAAATTACTAACGCATTTGGTGTCTCTCTGTCTCTAGTTTATTAGCACTTGAGACTCTTGCGTGCTGTGTCCTTTCATTGTCCTTTGCATGTTGCCATCTCTCTGCCATTGCAAACATTGAATTTCTATTAATTTACATACGACACGCATTCTCGCACTCATCCTGAAAAAAGGATATACCCAAAACCAAATAATGCATTTGACATTTATGATATATGACACACAGAGAGAGAGAAAACGAAAGAGAGAGAGTGAGTGGGGGGGGGGGGGGAAGACTAGTCCTGCGGCTACTTTAAATGTTTTTCATTCAACTCAATGTAAATAAAATTTTATTTGCCCAGATAAAGGCAAAGAAACTATGTCAACTCCCCGTTTCTAACCCCCTCCAGCAGTTGAAGTCAATAAAAGTCAGTGGCAAGGGAAGGAAAATAATATTATCAGATAATTTCTTTTACCAAAATAGTATCAACGCTTGGCAACCACCAGCAGAGGCCACCCAAAGCCACCCAGCCACCCAGCCACCCGGGAGCAAAATCAAATCAACGGGCCAACGTTAACGGAAAATAAAAAAAAAAAAAAACACGGATGCCAAAGACATTTGCCGGACCAAAAACGACCAACAAGACACAGGACCACAAGGACCAACGACCCGGCTTCTGGCCGCTTGTCAATAATTCAACTTATCACCGGCGGATATTAGAATGGAAAACCCAAAAGGGACACAACATGCATTCGCGCCCGCCCCCCGCTGCAATGAAAACACATTTGAATGTCCTGTCCTTCGTCCTGGCAATCGAAAGGTGTTCATGTTTATCAAAAGCCAAAAGTGGGTAAGCAGCTCTCGCTCTCGCTCTAACTTCAATCAAACACACACTTTTTATTTTATTTTTTTTCAAGTAGAAAACTTTACTTTTGCTCGCAGAGTGTTTGTCATCTCTTTGAACTTTTGGCGGCGCATCCTTGAAAAGGACCTCTACCCCATACCGCTAACCTTCTATTTACTTACTTTTTTTTCACTTCGATCTGCATTTGAGTTGACTTCCCTTTCTCTCTCTCTGTGTGTGTGTGGCACATCCTTGGAGCATCCTTTAAAGTGCCAAGAAGAAGCTTGTCAATATTTTCACAGAACAAACTTGACATTTTTACGTTGGCCGAACTAGTGAGAAGAAGAAATTAAAGTATGAGTCATTTGTTTATGCTTAATTTAAGAGGTCCTTAAAGGAAACTTTATTGATTCCTCCTCCTAGAAAATATGTCGACGAAATGGACGAAACACACAAATTGCTGGGCCATAATTTTGCAAAGTGTCTATCAATGAGTCGAATCAGTCAAAGGTCGTTAATTTTTACAAAATGTGCGTATAAATTTTACAACAATAAAAAAACCCAAGCAAACACAGGAAGGAAGGAGCAGACAGAGAGAATGAGAGAGAGAGAGCGGGGGTGGGGGAGAACCAACTTCGAGAAAATGGCGTCAAAAACTAATATGCAAATTTTTCTTGTCTCGGGGTTGCATGTGTATCTAAAAGATACTTTTATGCCATATTTTCTATGTTCACGTTTCATAAATTTTGTGTCAAGTATTTATAAATCAAATTGAAAAACAAAATCCGCCCTCTTTGCCAATAAGTGAGACACCTCTTACCCCCTCTCTGCTCTGGTCTATTTCTCTCATATTTCATATTTGCTTGAGTGAAGCCCAAAATAAAAAAACAAGCGTTCTCCATTAGTTGCAACCAAAAATGAAGAATTATTGTCGATTTTAGGGCCATAACTCAGAGATGGAAAGATGTTTGTTGGAACGATCTCTCTAGACCTTTTGCAAGATTTACATAATTCTAATCTATATACAAATTGCTTGCTTGCATTTTGTCGTGAGTATAAAATGAGTTTGAGTTTAGTTAGTTTTGAGATACTTTAGCCATGGCTAAACTAGAGGTAAGTTGTGCTTTATTCTAAATACTTTCTAGAGGTTTCTTCAGTCCAATCCCTTTCACAGTTAACTCTTCTGCTCATGGTGGCCATTTTCAGTCACAATGCCCAAGCGAATCTCGGGGCCTGGAAGGAATCCATGGACAATGTCTATGCGTCCATGAAGGATCTTAAATATGACACTGTACGCTTCATTCAAACTCTGTTGACTGGCAAGAAATCAAATTTTGGTCGTCCTCCGCCTCCTGCGACTCTTGTGGCTGTTCCTCCGCCACTGCCGCCGCCTTTGCCGCCCATGATGATAGGCGCACCACCAATTGGAGCCTCTATCTATGGCATGGCAACTCCTGGCATGCCACCTCGTTTCCCTCCACCATATCCATCGCCGCGACAACGTCCACCGCTGGTCAAACCACAAGAGCAGGGCAACTGGCTAAGTGATTTCCTTGGTCTAAGTGGTGAGATCAATGTCAATGTTGAAATGGATGACGATACATTCCAGAAGCTAGTCAATAGACAATAGTGGGCACATCAATAGGACTTTGTTTCACCATGCTCACCATGTTCTTTGCTTTTAGGTAACAAAACAAACACTTGGCCAAGTTTTGTATGCGTATTTTTATCAAGAATAATAAATTTAAGCAGCATTCCAAAAATCGTATAACAAAATTTGTATCAATTAATATGGCGAGGCGTCCTTTTGGGTGGTTCTGTTTAGGTGATCAATTTGTGGAATTTTCTTTTCAAAGTTGTTTAGATGAGTTGAGAGATGAAGCTAAGGAAAGCTTAAAGAATCTCACACAAATGCAATCGAAATCCAAAAACGAAAAAGGGTTTTAAGAAACGAGTATGAGTCAAAATGAATCCCGAATGAATAACCAGAAGGATAACTTTGTTCGTACCGAAGTTTTTTTACCCTTAAAAGTTTTTGTGTCACTCCTTTCTTATATACGGATGTCAAAATGGCTGTTTTGTTTTGTTTCTCAGGCCAATAGTTACCATATGATATAGTCGTGCGATCTTAATAAAACTTCACACATACCTTAATGAGTATACAACACTTAATATGCCAATCGCTTAGAAAATAAGGAAATTATTGGGCCAAAACTTTGTTTTCGATCGAATGTTTCTATGGGAGCTTTATGATATAGTTTTCCGATCTTTATGAAATTCTCAATGGACGTCTAGAAGTAAGACAAACTAAGATTTAAAAAGTTTTTTGATAATCCCATAGAAAACAACAGACTTATTGCTCCAAAAGTCCGATGGTTTCTATGGGAGCATTATGATATATATGTTCGATCCGTCTGAATATACGGAATGAATGATATCTAAAGTATTTAGAGTGTAGCTTTAGTGGTCTAGGAGGAATTCCAGACAAACAGACAGAGGAACAGGCGGACAGGCGGACAAACGGACGGACGTACATGGCTATATAAACTCGTCTTTTTGTGCTTATCAAGAATATATATATTTTATATGGTTCCTTCTATGTCTTCCTTTCTTTTTACGAGGGTATAATAGCTGAATAAAGCGAAATAAGTGCGAAATCGAGTAAATAAATAACAAGCATCGATCGGCAGGACTTTCTAATGCACACTAGTTCAAATTTCTTGGCTCTAAGCTATATAAATAAACAAATAGTTTAACAGTTTTTATAGATTTCTTGAGATTATGTTACCTCTAACCGTCTATTTAGTTTCACATTTGGCCAAGACTTTTTTATATTATAGGATTGTAGCGAAATTCGGCTCTTAGATGTAAAATCCTTAAGCCTTTAACTTCTAAGCTTTTGATTTGAGAAATTCATTCTATTTGGGGCCTAAATGGAGCAGGCCACAACTGTTAAATATTTCACATTTGTTTGCTTTAATTTGGTGAATGGAATTTTGATGTACCAGAAAATCAATTTAACAATGGTTCAAATTGAATTTGTTTTCCACATTTTGTGGCTTACAGTGCAAATCGAGAGAATTACGACAAAAACTGTTGCCATTTCCCAATTCCTAAACTGAGTTGAAGCTTTAGCTACTTGTGATGAAGTTATTGGTAAGCCTTGGCGTCTATATTCTTTTTAACCCTTCCTAAATTCCTCTGAACTATTGATTACAGTTCCTTGTGACTCTTGCCGGGACGCTGGTTGGAGTTCAGTTGAATATTTTGATGCCATTGGCCAACTGGGCATTCAATGGTCTAAAGATCTCTAAGCCAACTGATTTACTAAGCAATATTCCAATTCTGAATAAAATGCCTGGTCAGGGAATAATCGATTCATGTATTCAAGGCATTGTTGATGGCAAATCCAACTTCAGTTTGTGGAGTCCTTGCACTTGGCTTCCTAAACGGGAAACGCTACATGTGCCCACTTTACAGAATCCCACAACTTAGCCAAGAGCATTAAATGAACATTTTTAGTCTAATAAACGTGTCGACAAAACAAAATTGGCGTCTCGGTTTTTTCTGCTTTTGCATTTTCGAAAGGAAATTTAGAAATCTTCTTATCTTTTGCATTGCATTTTTAATTTTCTGACTTTGACTTGCCAATGAACTTTTGTTAGGTTCTCTCTTAAAAAAAATCATGTAAAACAAATGAACTTTAGTTGAACTTCCTTGACATGAAATGGTCTCATTTGAGAGCATAGCGAAATGGAATGCAATATAAAGAAAATATAACTTTTATAACCACATAAATTGACGAGTTTCATTTGCATATTTTGCAATTTATATTCTAATTGTTGATGAACTGTAAAACTGTGTTTTTTTTTTTTTTTTTTTTTTTTTTTTAGCTATAAAATGTCAACAGCTGTTCACATTTGTCATCAGTTGTGAGAGAATTTTCCACTAGTTGAGTTGTCTCTGGAGAAAGATGAAGTATTTTCTGGTAAGTAGTTCTGAGACCATCGACAGTTTCTATCCTGTTAATTGTGTGTTATCCTTTCAGGTTCTAGTTTTTGCTCTTACCTTGCTAAGTGGCAATGCTTTGGCTGATGTAGGATTCTGGAAGGATCTGATGGGTTTGGGTAAACCTGATCTGCCTGCTCAGCCCCCAGCTCGTGCGCCTCAGATTATTCCGCAATATGATCCAAGAATCTATCAAATGCAGATGCCACCTCTGGGCTATGGTCCTTGCTATCAATGAGCAGCAGTTTCCAATTGCCGATCAGGAGCAAAAGTGTATTCTGAATCTACAGAAATAAAATAAATCTCATTTGCATATAAAAAAAAGAAAAAACCCTTTTAAAGGAGCAGGGAGAGGAGAATGGAAAGAGGCTTCTTACATTTTTGATGTGTCTAGTTTTGGTGTGTTGGGAAATTGCCAACCATAATGGGCCATTGTATTCATTATGAGTTGCTACGTCTTAGGCTCGAAAAAGGAGCACAAGAAGAAGGGCTTAAGGATGCCAGCATGAATGCTTAATAGGTTGTCCTGGCCTCCTCTCCCTTGATGATAAGAAATTTAGAGAATTGACACATAAAATTTAAGATGCCCGCCGGTGGTCGCCATTTTACTTTTTGCCCCAGCCGTCGGTCGCTCTTCTTTCTTCATTTCACATTCACATCCTTTCGCACCCGTCGCCCCCGTCTCCCGCTCTCTTTTTCTCGAGCGAAAGTGTCTTTTGTTCACCCACTTCGTTAGCTATGTAAATGACTTTGTTTGCCTTGGCCATTGTGTTGTAAGATAATTCTGTTGACAAGCTGGCAACGCTCTGTTATCATCTTCACATGTACACGCATCCCAATCGTCCTGGTCGTCCTTGTCGTCGTTGTCGTCGTCGTTGTAGGCACAGATTTTTAACCCTTTTTTTACGCATTGGAAACGATACGAAAACGCCGCACCACCCCAAAAAATTTGAATGGAAGTCCTCCGCTTATTTACTTTGCTCCTTTATATACTTTGTGTTTG
The DNA here is from genome assembly GCA_024703675.1 of Drosophila nebulosa. Lineage (NCBI taxonomy): Eukaryota > Metazoa > Arthropoda > Insecta > Diptera > Drosophilidae > Drosophila > Drosophila nebulosa. The sequence continues at coordinate 3,343,153 of CM045725.1, read as the reverse complement.
TGTGGCCCAAAAAAAAGGGGAAATTTTCCACGCACATCACGCATGAAAGTCGGCGCGTTCTTTGCGTCCTTTTCTGGCATTGGTATTGGTGGGTGCGTATGCGTGTGCGTGTGCTTCTCCTCTCCTCTTTTCTCTCTCGTTGTGTATCCTTTCACTTTACATTCTAGAGAGATTTTACGTCACAGATATATTCATGAAAAATTGTGTAGAAACATTTTTGGTGGAAAACAAATTACGCATCATCAAATCTAATTCCCCCTCTCTCTTCTAACCCCCCTTCTTCTGACCCTACTGTCCTTCTTAAAGGAATCTTCGCTCATCCATATGCGCGACATTGACTTTCCTTTTTTTTTTTTAGCATTTTTGAAATTTTTCATCAGCTTGATAAGTTTAATTAATGTTTTCGTAATTTATAACATAAAAATTTGAAGAGAGAGAGAAAGAGAGAGTTATATAAATACATAAATATATACTAATGGGTATCAATAAATTTATTTTTGGTCTACCATATTACCCATATTAATTGGCATTTGGATTCGTGTCTCGAGGGCAAAACAGAGAAAAGAGAAAGAAGAATCGAAATGAAGTAGTCAGAAAAGGGTTTCTCTTAATTAGCAGCTTTAAGAAGTTTGTTTTCATGGAAAGATGAAACAAATTAATGGCTAAGTAAGACAATTTGTAGACATCTAAGTTGAAAATTTCATCAAAACTGGCTATAATTTAGCTCATAATTAAACTTATCAGACATTTTGGCAGTACAAGGGGGTAAACTAAATGTTGGTATAAGTATTTCAAACCTTAGCAAGTTCTTTTCATAAGCACACTTTGCTCAGCACTAGAACTAGTTGGGAATTACAACTTGAAAGTTGTAGATGTTATGTAAAAACTTATTGAACTTAATACTTAGTTCATTGAAAATACATTTGTTTTGCCTTAAGAAGGTCGCCAATAATCACAACTTATTCCAATACAGTATTTGGACTAACTCAGAATATATTTTTTAAAGTGGAAAAGAGTTACCTATTTCCTGCCTATCTTAAGAGTATTTTAAGAGAATCACCCATTTCTTGGTAGTATTTTTGGTATCTCTAGAGGTAGAAATGTGGATCCATTGTGACTCATAACGATTTCTAATCCAAAATAATCCCAATAAAACTTTAACTTTGTTAACCTCAGACTCAGTCAGTTTTTAAATGATTTTCAAAATCTTTGAAATTCAAATTTGAAACTCAATTTTCAATACTTTTTGTAACTTCTCTAAGGCCTTAAACTAGCCACCAATAATCTCTGAAAAATCAACATTTTGATAGTTAAATTTATAAAAATTGATGACTAATAATTCTCGTAATTTGTCAGCTAAAACAATTTGCTAGGGTAGGCAAAGTTAGTTAGTTACTAAGCTAAGTATAATCAGCATATCCTTTTAGCATTTATTTTAGAAACAGATAAATCTCGTTCTAGACTCTATATAATTAATGACTTTGCTTCTTTCTCTCTCTCTCTCTCTCTCTCTCTCTCTTTCTGTCTTATCTTGGCTTTGGCTCTTGTCAGTCGTGTCTTCTTGCCCTCCTCTCACTCTCTCCCTCTCTCTTTCGCTAACTTGCATTTTGTCCAATTCCAATTCCAATTTTCTAGCTTTTAGCGAAATGTACAAATTTAAAAGAAATTATACCCTAAGGACAATGTCTCTGTCTGTGTCTCAGTTGTCTCTCTCTCTCTCTCTCTATCTCTCCTATATCTCTATCTAACTTCTGTATATGCTTCTTGTATTTTTCTATATTCTGCTTTGATTAACATTCGTTGGGGACGGTGGGCGGAGGGGGGAGGGTTAGACAAGTGCCATGCCGCTTTTAATTACTTTTGGGGGTAGTTTTTCCTAAAGAATTTTTTTTTTTTTTATCTTCCTTGCTTTCACTTTGTCACAGACACAAAAAAGCAAAAGCAACAAAAAAAAAAAAAAAAGAAGAAGAAGCGAAGTGAAGAAAAAGTAGAAGAGAAAAGAGAAAGTCATTTGGAGAACTTTAAGTAATGGAAATTTCTCTCTCAATGCCTTTTGAGACATATGATTAGGCAATGTTTATTCTATATGCAGTCACACCTCTGATTGACCCTCCAAATTCCCTCACTCCCCTTGTTCCCCAGCCCTCCGTTCCTTGTCCTATTCAATTACATTTTCCCATCATCTATTTGGATTGTGTGACGACTCTCCGTTTGGGCAGGAGCAGAAGCAGGCCAAAGCAATCCGGTTTTTTCCCCCAGGGGACAACACTTGACCACTTGTTATACAATTTTTTTTCCTCTTTCTCTCTCTCTCTTAGTTTGTTTGCTGACCACATGAAACCGGAAATAATATAATTGAGCCGCAGGGAATCCGTTCCATGGCAAAGGTATCATTGCAAATCGCATCAACTGACCTTAAGTGGACAGCAACGTATGCCAACAAAATGAGGGTTTGTTCTGGTCAATTTTGTCTCCTCTTTCTCTCTGTCCTTTGTGCCTTGTGACCCTTCCTGTTGCTTGTTGTTTGTCTGGTCAGTTGGTCAGTTTGTCGTGCAAACAAATCAATTATTGCCGCTAAATGCACTTCAGGAAAACAGAAACAAAAACAAAATTTGAATTTTAAATTCGTCTTCCCCTTTTTTATGGTCAAACATGGTTCACACCTTTTGTTCGAGGGGAGGTCAAGCTCAGAGCTATAATTAGCTAGGTGATAAATGTCTTTATAATGGGCTTAGGGGTTTAACATGTGATAAGCTAATTATGTGGCTAATTTCTACCTTTTATTGGCCCACTTTTTTTTTTTTTTGCAACTCATCTTCATTTCCCTTTACAAAGGGCTCGGCAAGTGCAAAAGCTGCACAGGAGTTGTTATCCTTTTTGCTCGCCTTGTCAATGAGTGAATGCATGACACCTGGCTGGCTGGCACTCTTCAGCTTCCCTCATCCTTCTGCAACTCTCTGCCAACCACTTGACTCTGCTGCAAGCCTTCAAGTGCGAAGTCTCCCAGTCTGCGGGCTCATGTGACTTGCATCCTTTGCATCCTTCTAAATAGTCCTTTATTACAGTCAACTGGCAGTCAAACGGAGTGCAGCCTGCATATGCATTTCAAAGGCTTCTGCCCCGCCTCGCCCCGCACCGCCCCCTTCATCTGTCTTTTGACTGCAGCATATGCAACAGCTTTTCAGCTTGTGCATTATCCTTTACAATTTGCTCGACTCTTTGTGGGTGTGTGTGTGTGTGTATTTTGCACTTGAATGCGCCCCAGGACCCAGCAGGATGCAGGCACACAGACCTTTCTGTGCATGGGAGGACAGACTGACTGACATCACACGTCACTTTTGCAGTTTTCACACTCGAAACGAGCCATGGAACCTGTTGCATGTCATTCAAGTGATTAGACTGCCAAGTGGCCAAGTCAAAAGGCAAACAAGTGCCCCTTTCTTTCTTCTCTTTCTCTCCTTTTTGTTTTTTTTTTTTTTGTGTGATGCTTTAATAAATAAAACAATGTGTGTGAAATAATTGAAATAAATAAACTTAAACAATAATAATCATCATCATCATTATCATAGGCCAATCATCTTTTCGGCCAAACTTCGCACCACATTCTCATCGTAGTCTTCGATCTCATCCTCGGCATCATCGATATCCACATCGTTGGGTCGCACAGGGTAGCCCTGCTCGGGGGGCACTATTTTAACGCCATGATCGCCAAATAGAAGGCAATCAAAGTTGCTAAGTGTTGAGATAAACAAGAGAAATTTTAATGGAAAAAATAAATTATAAAAATGGGATACTCAATAGAAGCTTTCTTCTCTTTCAGCTCTTGGTTTATCTTTAGACTATTTAGCAGCTTCTTTTAAAGAATGTCCTTATTATATCTTCTTTTATCTATAAATCTCAATTTAGAGATAGAAAATCAATGGAATGGAATCTTAGAAGCTTTGCCTATTTGCTCTTATAAGCTTCTTTAAAAGAACTAGAAAATAATTTTAAAGTTAAATAGATAAAATATTATCATGCTAGAAGTTTTTTTTTAAGTTATTATAAGTTCTTCTTGGTACTTCGAACAATAGTTTAAAATGAAACCAGTTGGGAATTATAACGAAAGGAAAAATGCGCAAAGCTTAGCAACAGCTGATTACATTTAAAGAAAAGCTTATTGTCGAAGCTTCATTTCATAAGAGGGGAACGCATACAGTCACAATTGAGGCTTGCCTTTGTGTGTGTGTGTGTGCCGCCTAGGAACAGACACGAACACGAAACGATCTCCTGCTTAAGCCGAAGAGTCAGTGACGGCAGCGCTGCGACAGAATTGCGGCAGAACTAAGCTAAAATCTACAATTCACAACTTACCGTTCAAATAGCTCAAAGCCCTGAAACTCTCCGGACATGTACATGCAGACATGCATATTGCGTCCCACAAACCAAATGTCATGGAACTGAATGCATGCCCGAGCGAAATTGAAACGCGGCGGACGAAAGCAAAACGGCGGAGGATTCTGACCCGAAACCTTGCGACGGAACCAAATGTTATTATTCACCCGCATACGCAGCTCAAAGGAGAACTCATCCGGACGATAGGCCACCTCCGTGCAGCTATTCATGCCGATGACCGAGAGGAAACCTAAGCAAAGGGGCGGGGGAGAGAAAACGTTTCGGGTTAAGGTGTAGAGAGTTTTAAACTCAAAAGACTCACCTGCACAGCATTTGCATATGCCCGTATCACAATTACAGGGTATGCGACTAACCAAATTATTTATCGTTACATTGGCCAAATTCAATTGCCTTGCCTCCTCCTCGTGGGCCAAGAGATTCAAACGATAATTGAGTAGACCCAACTGAAGGGCTGCATCGTAGGCCAGATCATCGGCTGGGGCTTGCAATGGCACTGGAGCACCGAGGAGCCCATGACAAATTCGAATGTGAATGTGAATGTGAATATGAATGTGAATAATAATGACTCAAAATTAGCTAAACTTCTACGTATCACGGGCCAAACGAGATTAGTAGCTCAAGTTCTTCGCCTTCTTAACGTGGCAAATAGAAGTAAATCAATAACAACAGCAACGACAACGACAACAACAACAACATAAACAAGTATTAACATAAACAAATTTTTGCCGTATCATCTTCATGCGGAACTTCCGCATATTAAATAGTTCCGCATCGCAGTTCAGCCAGCTGACGTAGCCGGCCGGAGCCGGGAGAGGAGAGCAAAACTTAAAACTATTAACCTTGAGACAGCCACCGCAGCGAGTAAATCTCTGAGAGAGTTTATTAGTTTTCGATGTCAATGGAACCAGTCAGCCAGCCAGCCAGCCAGCCAGCCAGTCAGACGAAGCAGAAGAGACCAAACCAAAGCAAACAGAGCGCAGCTTGGTCAAGATCATGGACAAGAGAGTTAACCACAAACGAAAAACTGGTAACCAATTCATCTCAGTCTCTCTCTCGCATATTTCTATTGACTTTAAGTTGAGGTTTGGTAATTATGCCCAAGAAACCCTACACTAATCTGGCCAAGAACGTGTTGCCTTTGTTTTTTTTTTTCTTTTTTATTATCGAAGTATTTGGCATTGGCATTCGGCAGACACGTTGTAGTCATTCGTTGTCGGTCGCACAATTGTACAATATTTAATTGGACAGTTGACATTCGACTGATACTAACTGCAAATACTAAAACAAAACACATTCAGAGATTGTCTTAACTGTTAATATATCTATGGCAATTAAAAATACCGCTTCGATGACTTTTTGGTCAGGGTAAAATTGTTGCCGAAATTCGAGACACGAAAATCAAAATCAAGGTGAGGTCTATGCCAAAAAGCAATAACAATTTTAAAGGTAAATGTCTATAACTATAGCCAACTATAGGATAAATCGTCATCAACAAAGAGAACAAAATTGTCTATAGTATTCTCAATTGTTGCTCTCAAAAGTTGCTAAGTAAATTTTGAAACGAAACGAAACGAAACCTTCTTCAAAGAGCAAAAAATAGTCCATTTATCTTTTAAAAATTTTGCTAATTTTACTTTGAGAAAATAAACAAAAGCTTTACTAAAGAGTGAACAAACTTTGGACGCGCCTAAATTTGTTTAACATTGAAAATTATTTTAGTTCCATGGCTTACAATGGTTCAAGATTTTTTATAAATTTGGCCTAAAGCATTAAATTTTCCCAGGCTCTAATTTTAGCTATTTTTCAGGCAATTCTTAAAAGGAAAAAAATGGGAAATATAAAATCAACTTTTGGCTAATTTCTTTAGGCAAGTGAACACATTTCGAAAATTAGCCTAAATATTATTTAAATATTTAATAGAAATGGTTGAATTTTTTATATTATATTATAAAATTTGTTTGTAACGCATAGAAGCAGTATATATATTCCTGATCAGCTTAAAAAGCCGAGTCGATATAGCCTTGTCCGTCGTTTCTATAGCTCTCACGCTCCTAGTTTTAAAAATATTGACTCGATATTTGGTATATTAGCTTTTTGTCATCATAGGCAGGTTTAAGTTCTTGAACAGCCCAGATCGGACTATCATATCATATAGCATAAACTTGATTGTTTCATAATTATTTAGAACCATATTCATCACTAATATTTACTGTTATGATTCGCACCATTTTGCCACACTTCGTGAGGATCGAACTACTATATAGCTACATATATGTGGGTGACTAAAGAATAATCGGTCGAAAGAGCAGACTATCTTGTTTCTTAAGTTTTTCGACCAAAGGTCGTCACTATTGCTTCGCTATATAGCGCCCATAGGAACAATCAAAGAAAAGGTTAAAAAGGCATAAACGAAGTTAGTTTCTTTGGTATTTCTTTCTTCTTAAAAAGCTCTATAAAATTGTCTTGTAATCGGTTGAGTTCAATGGCTAAATGTTGAGGAAAGAAATGGGCCTAAAGGTTAAATAAAAAATTAAAACCCTGTTTAAAAAACAGGGTAAAATTTCACTTTTAATCGCTGTGGTTCTGAGTTACTTCAAAAGTTTTAACAGAGAAGAAAAAGGCTTTGCCTTGATAAGAAGATTATATAGGGGAATAGACCTCTTTATATGATATGTGTGTGGATCTGTCAGATACTTGCTAGTTTATTAACCAAATTCTTTCTACCAAAATAAGTTTTAATTTGCATTTGTCTACGATGAGATTGTGATAAAATTCTGAACCTAAAAAACTTAGTTCTCTTTATATTATCATACTCAAACTCTTCTCAAACTATCCATTCATTCTTACCATTTCTCCTACGAAACTTCTATTTGGCGGCACATTTTTTTTTTTGACTTTTCTTTAACAAAACTAAATAAGTTTACTTACATTTTTTAGTAATTTGCAAAAAGAAGAGTTTAAAACTAAATTGCCATCGCCCAATATTACTACAAAAATCTCGTGTATTCTGCGTTTTTATAGAACTAAAAATTACCGGTTTATAATGAGTCGACAGAAAAGAACCACAATTTGATTTCCTCTCTTTATAGAAATGGCAAAAACTTGTCTTAAGATACAGATACAAAGATATCTTGAAAGGTGTATATACATTTATAATAACATAAAGAAACCAGAACCAGCCCATAAATTAAGGAAACTATTTTTGTTTTTTTTTGTTTTTTTTGTTATTTATAGCATAATAAATTGTCGTTTGTTTTTTTTTTTTTTTTTTTATTGTACAAGTATAATTAAAAAATAACACAGAGCCGCCTCAATCTAAAGATTATCACATGAAACATTGCTATAACAAAACTTCTGGCCAAGAACTTAATTAATAATATATACAAAAAATATATTTACATATTTACATAAAATTCGTAAACAAAATCGAAAAATCGAAAATTTGCCAGCATTTCTTTACGTTAGGCAACTATGTACAAAGCGATAGAAAATGGGCATGGCAAAGGGATTGATAAAATTAATGACTAAATAATAGAAATATGACATAAAGTATGTATTCTTTGTACTACCGGTATCCGATTTCGAGACGGCCAGAAGAGAGGCAACGCACAGCAGATAGAAGAAGAGACGAGGATGGGAACTGGCCGCTGGCATTTTGGCTTCAACTTCTTTGCACTTCTTGTTGGCCGAATTTGATTTTCTACTTTGTTGTTTTTTTTTTAATTACACCTTTTTGGGTGTGTTGTTTATTTAATGAAACTCCTCACTTTAGTTAGCAGGGGGGGGTGGTGATTTGGAGACACGCAACTTTCGCTTTCGCACAAAAACAACAACAACAACAACAAAGAGAGGCCAGTTTTGGCTTAAAGTAATAATGAAAGTGTGTGTGTGTGTAAGCAACTTTAATTTACTTTTAGTTTCTATATAGTCAGAGAGTCAGTCGATGCTGTTTTGCTGTTGGCTTTTGGCCGTGATTCATAAACTGTTTTTGTTGTTGTTGTTGTTCACACTTGCTCACACGTTGGACTCGACGACGCGGGCGCAGCTCCGTACGTGCTAATGGCTAAAATACAACTGGCCAAGAAAACGGTAGCGCATGCGCATGCTAAGTGCCCCCCAAAGCCAAAGCCAAAGCCAAAGCCAGAGCCAGAGCCAAAGCCAACGCCAAAGCCGACTAAGACTCAGAGAGCCCGAGCAGATGCCTCGCTCGCAGTTAAAGCTATCGACAGGCCCCAAAAGCCCCCCTCTACCCACCCAACTCCACGACCACACTGACAATGGCTCATGCGTTACTCCACCTCCGACTCAGACCTCCCCCCCGCGTCATGGGACTCTTGTGGAGTGACAGTTTTATGCCTTCTTATGTACACTCTAACCAAGCAAGAGACTAAGCATTTTAATATTCTGCTTATGCTTGGCCTATCAAATGAGTCGAAATTGCATGTAAATACACGTAAGGGGCTTCGTTTTTAATGAACACTTGCTTAATACCCTACACTGAGAGGGCGTATAAGGCTAAAGGGCAACCCGATAGCTTACTAGACTAATCGGTTAACGGTAGACAGGCATATATCGACAAACGAACACTGATAAAGTCAATCTCTCTGCTTAACTTAATGTCTACATTTATCGTTTATCGATAGGCATAGATAGAGATCTCAAATCGATTGTCTTCATTCATAATCAATCATGAGTCAATTCAATTTATTGACAATCGATTACTGTTATAACAAATTTTAATTGTTTTGCAAGCGAATATCGTTTGGAGTTGGACAAGTAAGAGCAAGAGAAATGGAAAAATGAGAATAAATCGCACGGTGGGTGGGCCTTTTTTTTTATGAATTCAATGTATCGATAGACACTTAAAGATCTCGAATCGTTTATCGCTGTGCATTGACCAACACTAAACATAAATTAATTGTATGAGTTAATTATCAATAATGTAATGAATCTTGGGCTAAGTACTTCTATTAACTTCTGATGTTATCCACACAACAAATTGTGCGATAGTTATCGATCGATAACAAGATGAGCAACCTTGGTTTCAAAATTAACTTAAAATTTCAAACGTTTTGTTGACTTATCTATCTAATGGATTTAGTGGGTATCTGTTGCAGTCGATCTGTTCTAGTTCTTTTTCACCTGTTGTTTAACTTGAGTTAAAGTCTGTCTCTGAGACCAAAGGGTATTCCCAATTCGTTTAGGTTAGTTTGTTTAGGCTTAAACCAGTATTTGTTATGCATAGTTTATTAGCTCGAGCTGAAGCTGTTATAATTTCTCTCACCGGCTCTTCGACAGGCCGACAGACAGGCTGGACAGGGCAGACGCACTGCACAGCCGAAGAAGTCGAGGCCAAGACTCTCGCTTTTCACTGTCTACACTTGTTGGCCAGTCTTTTGGTATGGGCCTGTTGCTTTAGCTTTGGGCCTCAAAGCCCAAGCTCTTCTAAAGTGTATGAAATTTTAATTAACTTGTCGCCTTAATTGGTCTTCCAATGACTTTGATGGCCGGCCGTTGCACCTTTCGGCATCTTTTATGGCCTATGTCTGGCCATTCTGCTTTGAGTTGTTTTTTTGACCCGTTAGCCAAGTGATTTATATGGTTTTTAGTTGATTGAAGTGGCATTTGGCTCTTTCTCTCTCTGAAATGTAGAACACTTTCATGGCCCAAAGATATGTAAAATTTTGGCATAGCCAGAGGGCTTCACTTAAGAAGTGTTTGGGAGTGCCGCCTCTTGGCTTAAACTGGTTTGCAGTTTGCGTTTCTTTCTCTCTCTCTCTCTCTCTCTCTTTGGCACAAGAATCGATCTACGATCGATCGATGTGGCAACTGTTCATAACTGTTTTTATTTTTTGTTTTTTTCCTAAAACAGTTATGCATAAATTTTAAATTAATTTAAACCTGAAGATTATGCAATATTTTGTTTTTTGTTTCTAAAAATGGCAAAGGCAAAATAACATTTGACATTGACTTTGCTTGACTTTTCTGTCGTATTCCCCTCTGCATATTGAAAATATATTTTTCATTATTATTCAGTTACACGTGACTCGAATCGACACTAGCGGAAATGCATGAAAAAACTATTGCCAACAATCAATAAGCCAGGCCAAGAGTCTATGATTATCGTTTTTTTTTTTTTTTTTTGGGGGAGATCTTTCTTCTTTTGCAATTGAAAATTGATTTGCGATGGGCCACCCCGAACGGCAGCCAGATTAGAAATTATTTCGAAAACTTGTACACGTAAATCATGTGAAATCAATTTCTCTTGCACAATTTTCCACTTTTGGGCAAATATGCCGAAATCTCTCTCTCTCTCCTCCGCTCCTCCTGCCTACCTCTAGAGATTCGCATCTAGAGACGAGCTAAGGCGAAAAATCGTGAGCAAACATTTGGTTAGAGTCGATTTTCATTGCGGTTCGGTTTCGGTTATGGGGATTTGTGGTAGTAGCATCTTGTGGTCTAATAATAGCATGTTAACTCATAACATGCTATCAATCACTCAACGTACACACTGACTGACTAAATCTGAGCCATGGTATCCATGGATATGGCCATCGAGCAGGCATCCCAGCTCAGCCAAGTCAAGTCAAGTCTAGTCTTTGCTTGGTCCAAATGCATATGGAAGATGCATTATAATTCGCATGTGAAAATTGGAAAATTGTATTTTGGCCTATTTGCTGGTCAGCTTTATTGTTGTTGTTGTTGTTGCTGTTGCATGCATGATATGATTAAGTTGCATAGGCTTAACAAGGATGCTTTTGGGCATATAGAAAATAATGCATTCGCCATGTATGCCAGAGTTTTTTTTTTTTTTGTCAATTAAGATATTAAAATCTGTAGATAAATTTTATTTACTTTCATTTGAAGCTTCAACTTAACTTTCTAACTACAAAAACAACAACTGAGCATTTAAAAAAAAATTTCACTTTGATATATTTTTTTATAGAGCATCCTTTTAGGTTCTTGACTAGGTAAACAAGTGCACAATTTTACTAGCCAACTAAAGTTCTTATAAAAATTTGAATTCTGAGAAATTTTTGCTTAAAAATGAGTTAAATCTTTTGATACTTATCACAGAGAAACAATGAAAGAGAAAGAGGGAGAGAGAGAGTTAGAAAGTTTGCAATAAATTTTGTTGTAAGAAATATTTCATTTATTTCGATTTAATAGCGGGGCGGTGGAGGGCTAAGCCATGAATATTGAGCAAGAAAAAATTTCTAGTTTTTTTATTTTTATGGCAATTTCATATTGAATTTTTATGACCATCTTATTTTTAAGTTCTTAGTGAGTCATTTCCAAGTATTGAAAAAATGCATGCTGAAGTATATTTTTTACAGCATTTGCAGCATAATTGAAACAAGTTTACATATTCAACACTGACCTTTTGACCTTCTGAGATGGACAATCATGCAGCTGTGTTAACTTTTTCAATATTTTGGCACTTTCTTTTTGTCTGTTTCTGTGATTTCTTAGTCCTTAAATATACTCTAATACCCAAGCGCAATTTTCAAAGAATTTTGACTATTACTCTACCCCTAACGCTGGTCGCTTCACCTTTTTCCTTCTAAAAAGTTCGAAATATATTCCCTATACGATTTCGTTCTCATATTTGTTATATTAAATGTCAATTTAGAAAGATTCTTATGAAGTTTCACTTTAAATAAAATAAACCTCACTCCTTAAACTTTTGCTGCTTCTCCCTTTTTGTCTTGACTTTTTTAAGTTGATTTTACCTGAAATTTCGCTAGGAAATTTATTTTAAAGTTATTACTTACTCTACCTCTTCACTTCCCCCGCATTCTCTCACTTTCACCTTCTTGTTATTGCAAAGGAAATAATGAAGTATTAATTCCAAGCACACTCTTCACTCATTTTCGCCTTTTGCCTTTGCCTTTTGCCATGCCATCCGCTCACTCTTCTTCTTTCGCTTCTTATTTCTGTTTTCTTTTTTTTTTTTTTGGCTCTGACTCTTTTTAATGCACTTCGTTTTTGTCGGTGTTGTCTTTGCTCTCCTTTTTTGTTTGTTTCTTTTGGTCGTTGTTTTTTTTTTTCTTTTCGGGGGGCTCTCTAACAGAGATTTTTTTATGCGCCTTTAAGTATGCAACGAGTAGATGACGACGCCGCCAACGCCAACGCCGACGCCGACGCCAACGACGGCGACGATGACTATAGAAATTTTTATACAATTTTGTTGTTCATTTGTTTTTTGGCTTGGCGGAAAACGAAATCACAAATAAAACAAAATGAAAAACAAAATGCCAAAATGCAAAATGAAAAGAAAACATAAATCTTTTTGTCTGCCCCAAAAGTGGTTGGGAGGGGGGCTACTAAGGAGGGAGTGTTTTTGTTTATGCCCTAACTCAGGTGGTAATATAAGATGATGAAGTGTAGGTATGTGTGTGTGTGTGTGTGTGTGTGTGTTAGGGGTATTCTACTTGTCTCTCTCTCTCTCTCTCTGCCTCTTTGTTTTGGCCATATTTTTTGGCCTTGCCTTTGTTCTGTTAATTAAGCAAAAAAATGTTAAAGCGACTCAAAACTGAAATTCTCCGAGTCCAAGTCTAGTGTTTCGTTAATTGAAAGGATTCCAAAAAACCAGTAAGTGAGCGAGAGAGGGAGAGAGAGAGAGAGAGAGGAGTATCCCAACTAGTCGTATGAAATATTTCCCTATGCCATTTGAACTTCTCTTCTTCAAACGTTTTGTTTTTGTGCCATAATTAACCCTTGATGCATCCAGAGATGCCTCTCCCATCCATACCCCCCCCCCCGTTCCCTCTCTCTCTGGGCAACCACTTCACTGCATTTTGGGGAAAAATTAGTTTCTTCTTTTTTTGGGAATTGCCAAAAAAATGAAAGAATTGCAATCTGCTGTGGCATAGGCACACATATTCTCCAAGGACACTTGACTCTCGTTGCGGCGGCTTCTTGTTGCCGTTTGGTGCCCCACAGGGGGAAGGGGAGAAGGGAGATGGCAGGCCAACCCCCTTTACTGTTGACAGTAACTGTCGTGGCCTTTTTTTTTTTTTTTTTTGTTGCTTTAGACTTTTGGCGCTGCCAATTAATTAAGCGAAATAAAAGCCAAGCAATGCCGCAATGGGACTCTAGGAAGCGTTCATTAGCAGCACTCTTTACCCCGCCCCCCCCTCTCCAGCTTACACTTTCTTGTGCTTTTTATCCAAGGGGTTGCAGTAATTCAATTTGAGACTCTTGCAATTTGTTGCCTGCTGCTGCAAAATGCTGAGCCTTAATACGCAATTAGTGCAATTCAATCAGTGCAGCTCTAGGGGAGACGATGAGATGAGACCACCCCCACACCTCTCTCTCGCTTCCTATCTCTCTCTTATTTACTCTCTCTGCATCATCTGCATCTTTCCCATCCTTGGCTTTTACCACCTGCGGCTTGCGGTGATTACGAGCAACATGAGCATAAAAATTGCTTACGCTTCATAGGCTCAGGCCCAAGCTCAGGCATGGTCATGAACGACCCTGGACCAGGAAGAGCAGCAGACACTTGCCAAATAGGCTCAGGCCTCACCTCGAATCATTGCGAATCTGCTCGCATTTCGTCTTACTTTAGTTAGAGATGAAAGCGTGAGGAGATTCACTTGATGCCTAGAGCAGGATAAGAAGAAGGCTTAAAGCTCAAGCAAAAGTATCTGAAAAGGGTCTCATATGGACTTGCCCAAACGATATATCGACCGTAAGTATCAACTCTATTTCTCTTAGATTTTTGTCGGCGCCTTGCAACTTGTATATGACACATGATGCAACTGATAGAGATTGCCCGTTCCATGCGATGCTGATGCCGATTCGAGAATTGGCGCTTAATTTAGATTAAACGACTTACTGCATACAATTTATTGGCATAAAGTTTAATTGAACAAGCAGAAGGAAGATGGAAATGGAGATGGAGGTGGAGGATGACAAGAAGGAGAAGGAGCTGAAAGTAGAAAGCCCCCGAAAACAAATACTTGTAGGTGGTCAGTGCTCATGTGCTTGGGCCAGCGTTTCGTGGCCGTTGATCACGACTCTATTAACAGAGGGCATAGCTCCCTTGGCCTACCTCCTCCCCCACCCGCCAGAACCAAAACGACATTGACGAGTGTTTGGGGCATTGGGAAACCATTTGGTCCATCCGCTCTCCCTCTTTCGATTTGAATGTAGCCAGCAAGATTATTCAAAAATCAGCAGCTGACATGTTCTGAGATTTGCCTTAATGTGTTTACATGTGGAATGGAACTAGAATCGGGTTCAGGTAGGAGTAGATCGATGAATCGAAGTTGCTTTGACCACCTGTTGTGTCTCTGCTTCTTGTCGGGGTCATCATGTTCCGCACTGGGGCGCCAGACTTCTCTCGCTCTCTCTCTCTTTTTTAAGCCAAGTTGTTAGCTTTATGGCCATAGTCTGGTTGACTTTGGCTTTAATGTGAGGCCATTAATTCTCACTCCCAAGCAGCTAACCAAATAGAAGATTTGATGCAGAATGACCACCAATGAGATGAGATTTTGAAACTGATTTGACTTTAAATTTGAGACAACTAACATTCTCTCTCTCTCGTTCTGTGTGGCTCAATCTATGTTAATCTCCATGCATATATTCACTCGTATGCCAATCTCTCTCTCTCTCTCCTGGCACAGTCACGTCCCATATGGAAGGTAATCAAGACACAGAAGAAGAAAAACCAATCAATTGTATTGTCTGGGGTTCTCTCTTTTATCTGGTGAAGGGTTTTATGCTTAGTCTCCACTATCACGTATGTAATTCCCATGAAAAATTTCCTCCATCTGCTCACCGCCTTCTGTTCGGGTGAAACGGGAGCCAAATTGTTGTAGGTGAAATTATAATTTCGTGCAACTTCAACTCAGAATTGGTTTGTAGTCACATGTCTCGAATCGATTCGCAATGCACATGATGATTGAATTGAACTAGTTTTGACTACGCCAACAACCAACGATGACTAAGTTCATAACCTGGAGTTCATCATCTCCAAATGAAATGCTATCGGCACGATCTGCTCTGCTCTGCACCATCGATCGATCGAACAACTGGCCCATCCACGTCCGAACGCACGTACTAGAGGGGCTCGAGCTCCAATTTTAAACATTTCGCCAGCTACTTGTTATGGGTCAGTTGCCAACCAGACAGAGGCAGGAGAGAGAGAGGAGACGCAGAAGGAGATGTACCGTGCCTCATCATCAATTCGCTCAAAAATTCGTTTCATGGGTTCATGCTGCAGACTCATAATCCCATGTTTGTTTGCATTAGCCACTGCGGACAGCCTGCAATTATATCGTTTGTAGGAGGAACGACCAGCTTGGGAGCCGAGGAGACTGACTGTGAGTTGGCTTGGAATAACCTTTATAACCGTTACTCTATACCCTAAACTCTATATAGAAGGATTTATTTACAATAAGGTTCACTTTTGCCATTCCCCGATATCCTTTTTTTATGTGAAACTTAGAATATTTCGCTATACGTTTGCCTCAAGCTTTAAAATGTAAAAATTTGAATATTTGCTTGTTTTTTTCAATTGTTTAATTGAATTTCGGTTTAGTTTAGATATAAAGCCCAAATATGATGCATTATTTTGAGGCTATAAAGTGAGAAATATAGAAACAATACCAAGAGATTAACCGATATTTCATTATAGAAATTATATGAAGAGTTTTTTTGATGCATCATTCTGAGGCTATAAAGTGAGAAATATAGAAACAATACGAAGAGATTAACCAATTATAGAAATTAATATGAAAAGCATTGTTCCGCTTTCTTCTATTAAAGATATCAAAAATTTTCATTGCAAGTAATAAAGCGAGGGATCTACCACACTCTTCTCTAGAGAATTCTGAACAAAGTTCTTAATTAGTTTATCTTTTACTATTTAGACTTTTGATGCTTTAAGACTATATACACAGATTGCCTACTTCAATGGCCCTTCTATACTAATATAAGGTTGGTCAAAAGATGTTGCTATGCCATTCGCCTTGGGTATTATAGGACTTTAAGTCAAGATTATAAGAAACCATGGAAGAAAGGTATGCAGCTCTATTAACACTCACAAAGTTCTATTGCTTAGAACATCACAACTTTTATGGCCATGTTATGTTTCCAAAGCTAAAACTAGTTGAGAATTACAACCAAGTGAGGCAAACAAGCATAGCACCAGCAGTTGTCATGAGTTCTTACACTAAGAATGACCTCAAGACGGGGCTTAACAAATTTCCTTAAATTTATTATTGTGGAAGAGCATTCTCCAAACGGTTTTACCTCTTTTAGCCAAAATGCCTTCTTGTTCCTTTTTTTTTTTGGCATTTTGATTGCTGTGTAGACATTGTGGCGCATATGAATTATGGGCTCAGTTTTTGGGAGATTTTAGTTTTGGTTTGTTTGCCGTTTTTCGCTCAATTTGTTTAGTTTTTCGGTAGTTCAGTCACATTCCTTGGATCTCTGCACTTTTGGCATCGGCTGCGTTTCCATGGGATTTCATCATTACGCTGCTGTTTCCACTGTTTCGACTGTTGCTCGGTTAGTGGACCATGGGAAATGGCAACGAGCTATGGCAACGGGTAACGGGTAACGGGCAAACGCGCGTTGAAAACGCGTCAAGGCAGTCAACGAACTGCAATACGCTTCGTTGCCTGCACACAGACATGCGTTTTTTGTTTTTTTTCCTCTTGTTTTTCGCACATTTCTCAAAATTAACACTTGGCCACACACTCTGCTCGCTCTCACTCTCCCCGTCCCGCGTCATAAATGTGCATAAATTATGCCAAAAACACAAGCCACATGCCAAACCTTTCTCCTTACGTCCTCCTCCTCCTCCTGGCAGGGGGTTTTTTTTTTTGTTTTTGCGGTTTTGCCTTTTTATTTTTTTTTTGCTTTCTGGTAATGAGTGAAAAATCATGTTAAACATTTAATGCACATGTCTAGTGTCTGTGTTTCATTTTCACTTGCGTTTAATATACAATTTTTCTTCTCTTTTTTGTTTTTGGGCCACTTTTGTATTATTTATTTTTGAAGTGCGTCGCGCGTTTTTATATCGCCCGCCTGCGGTCGCGTGTCGCATTCATTTTCTACTTTTCATTTGAATACCCTGCATCCGAGGTGAAGCTAGAGGGGTATACGGAGATAGAAGGATCTAAGTATTTTGGTGACGGGATTCCATTTGGGTATTGCATGAAGTTTCTGTAGTCAGATAGGTCAATGTCAGTTGAAAATTTTCTTATAACTTAAAGATTTATATAATCTGAATCCTTAATGGGCTGAGATCACTCAAAACTAGACACAAATTCTTTAAAATCTGATTTAAGATGTTAATCCATTGATTTTTTAGTGTGTTCAGTTTTTTTTTCAAGGAAAATCCCAGTATAGAAGCTCTTAATAAGATTTATCGAATGCAACTTTGTCGCTTAGAGACCTATCGGACTTTTTCTCCTCCCTAATAGTCATCGCATTTCCACCATAACTCTTTGTATGATGTGATCACCTAATTTTAGAAAAAACGAATTAATTTTTGTATAGAGAAGACTTGGATAAAGCGCTTATTAAAGCTCATAAAGAGGCAGTGTTAAATATATCTTCTATAAGAAGCTTTCGAAAAGGCAGTGTTATCCTTGATAATAAAACTGATTTATTTTTGTATGTTTAAAAAAGACTTGGATAAAGCTTCTATAAGAACCTCTCGAAGAGGCAGTGTTATCCGTAATGATTGAACTGAGTCATTTATGTATATGGAAGACTTGAATAAAGCTTTTATAAGAAGCTTTAAAGAGAAAGTGTTATCATAAATATATAGAAAACTCCTTGCTAATTAAACTCCTCTATTCGACGAGTGCCTTTTACATATAGGATAGCTTAGCATCGCCTCGACCTAAGAAACTTTTCCACTTCTTCTTTTCACAGGGTATCTCTCATTCTATAAGCTACTTAAAATGCGAAAATTTTTTGTTTGGTAATTGAATTGTTTGTGTGTTTTTTGGTGTTCCTTTTTTTTTTGGTGAGTGTTTTCTTTTTTTTTTGGTCATTTATTTTGTGTGTTATGTTTTGCATAAAATTAGCTTCATTTCGGTTAGATTTTTTTTTGCTCCTTCTTTAGGGGCTCTTTTCATTTGGCATCTCTTCTGTTTGAGTGCATTTTGTAGAAGAGTTTTTTTTTGTTTTTGTTGATTAAAGAGCTTTATTTAATTTATGTTGCAGCATACAAATATTTAGCTATAACTGAATCAACTTGTGAACTTATCTTTGATCACAAAATTGATTACTATCGAGACGAGTCGGCAAAACACTCGAGAAACAAAAGGAGACAACAACAAATATCATCTTCGTCGCCAAATCTCCAAGGAGACGAAAATTTAAATTGAGTGCAAAGCGGCTGACAGAAACAGGGAAAGCCACAGGACCAAGACCAAGACCAAAGCCAAGACCAGGACCAAGGCGAGACACAAACTCAATGAGTATGGAAAAAAAAAAGAAACAGAAACCGAAAAGAAAATTTGTTAAAACAAACTTTATTCGGTTGCACCTTTCTCTTTGCTTGCCTGACTGATTTTTTGTGATTTTCTGAATTTAAATGAGAACTTTTCTTGTCGATTTTCACGCAGTAAATGAGTTTGCAATTTATTTTCGCAAATAATTTGTAATGAATTGACAAAATAAATGCAGACATTTTCGTCTGTAATATGCTTTTAATGACTAGAACCAAGTCCCAGGTGGATCAAGGATTCCCAGGGATGAGCGTGAGAGAGAGAGAGAGAGATTCAGATTCAGTCGAGAGTCCGCGAGCTGTCAATTAAATTAAAATGCTGCCTAGACTTTGCTTAATTTCGTTTACGCATTGCAGCAGAGGGTGGAGAAGGGGACTACTGGAGAAGGGTGGCGGGGAGGGATTCCTTTTCTTTTTCTGTAGAGTCATGCAATGACAATACTTGATTACCATGGACACGACACCAAAAATAAGAGAGAGATGAAGTGAATTGGAAATCAGTTTAATTACTTTCAAACATGCAAAGAGAAATTTAAATGTTGCCTACTTTCAGGCGTCTTTAAAACCTGGGAAAAACTGCAACGCATTGAGCTTGATTTTTCTTTTAGAGAATTGTCTACTAAAACTCTTAGCTCTCTGTCTCTATCTCTCTCTCTCTCTTCTTCTTTCTCTTAGGGTTTTTTTTTTATATTTTTAGAAATTAAAATTGTATTACGTATAGTATTAAATCATTCGTTTCACTTTCATGTGCTTCACTGCATCCTTTCAAGAGCGTCTGGCAAATAAACCGACAACAGCAACAACAACAACAACGAGAAGGAGAATTTTTCTGCAAAACCAAAGAATAAGTCTACACAAATCCAAAAAGTACGAGTTAAGCCAGACGGCGAGAACGAGGACAACGAGGACGACTGCTTTTTCTTGATTTCCTTGCTCTAGTCAAACAAGTGAAAATTATTGCCACTCCCCATACCGCACCTTAGTCCGGAGAGGGTAAAGGCAACCAAATTGTACTTCAAGTGTTTGCACAACTTTTGCCCAGGTTCAGGCTCAACAGAGAGAGCAAAAAAAAAAAAGAAGGAAGAAATATCCAAGTGTCTATGTGTGGGCCTAGCCATATTGCTCCTTACTCCCTTCTGTTTTTTTTTTTTTTTTTTTTAGGCGTCTGCAAATCTCAAAAATGCACACGGACTCGACTCCGACTGGCATCCGCATCCTGGTAACCACCGCTCGCCCATCCCTGGCAGAAACGAGAAATGTCTGGCAAGGCGATTTAGCAAATTAAAAGGTTTTTAATGCATGAAGTGCGCTTTTACCTATTTCATAATTTGAGGCCCAGACACAGGAGTGGAGTGGAGTGGGGCCCCGTTTTGGCTCCTTGTAGTTGTCTTCTTAACGCTTCTTTTTTTTTTTTTGTCTAGGCGCTCTCTCTCTCTCTCGATGTGTAATTTCCTTTCATTCTATAAGCTTTTGTAACAGGATATGAGAAATTTCTGCATATATATATATTTATAGATTTCCTCTTTCAAATAAATTATTCACAAAAATTAAGTATCTTTGAGATCGACTAATCCATTTAGTGATACGGTCCACCTCCCCCCCACCCGCAAATTACGCACTTGACTGCAAAGTGTTACACGCGTTCTATCATCATCAAATCGAGCTGCGGGAAATTGCAAACTTTTCACACACACACACACGACTTTTCCCCCTCATCCTCAACCCTCACTCAATTGAACAATTGTCACGTGTCGGAAAATTTTTGGCACAGACGTATTTTTTTTGCACTTGTTTGTTGTTTGTGGCGAGGGTGGAAAATCTCTTCCACCTCCCTCTTCTCTCTCTCTTGTCTAGGGCAAACATTTGCCAATTTTCCAAATTTTAGCTTATTAGGTTTTTGCGGGTTTCGCATTGAGAAGGACTTTACCAGCTAATGGAGTCGGCGTAGTGGGAGTTGGAGTAGGAGTGGGAGTTGGTCTTATGAATGTTCAATTGCTTGTTTTTTTGCTGTCGAAATTTTTGTTGTTGATAAATGTCAACGCGTGCGGCAGGCAGTGGGGGGACGGGGAAGGCGTCTTCTTGATTTGATTGTTTGGAAAATGATTTAGCTGCCATTGCCTTAAGGAGAACCAGCAAATGACTTCAAATATTTTTAAATTTTAAACTAAAAGTTAAATGTTTTTGTATCTAAACTATGCAGCATTCGGCAAAACAAGAATGAGCCCAGAAAAACCAATGAAAATAATTTCCTATTCTTGATTTACAATCCTTGTGGTCAAACCTAACGAACTTGGGTAAGGAGAGACACACCCCCACCACCCTTCAAATTCCTGCATTCATATACAAATAATAGAAATAATAATCATGTTTTCCACAATAGTTTCCTCACTCCCCCGCAACCAGGGTCATCTTCCCAGTCGTTGCCCTAACAAGGACCTTAAGAAATGTCGCTTTTGTTTATGACGACGATGACGATGTTCCTTTTCCACTCCACTCCACTACTGGCTCTCCCTCTCTGTGTAATATTGAAATCTGAATAATTGCGCAAAAGGATGTGAAAAAAAAAACCGCAAATACTTTGCAGTTTGGGACCAACAACAACAACTAGAAGAAGAAGAAGAAGAAGAAGCAGTCCAAGTCCAAAAAAGATATCTTGAGCATAATTTTTGCCCAGCGACAGTCGACAGTCCAGTAGTCCGGTGCAGTCCGGTCCGGTCCGATTCGGTCGGTAGGTAGACTGAAGTGGAGTGAAATGCTCTGCCAAGCAGAAAGTGGTCAACATTTTTGCCAGTGCCATGGGCAAGAATAAAAGACGTTTGTGCCACAGAATGGTTGAGGAGAAAAAGGTAGCTATAATCATAGTGCCGAGTAGTGTAGTCGTCGCAATAATAATAATAATAATAATAGCCTCATTCTAGCAGTTCTTTTCATATCCTTGCATTTGGCCATTATGAATTTTTTGTCGCAAACAAACAAAAAGCGGGCCATTTCAACTCCATCTTCAATGATGTTTATCCAGAGTAGTGCAGTCGAAGCTACAGAACTTAGAAAAGAAGCCCAGGATATGATCGATTAAGAGAGACCCATAAGTCTGTGTTCACTGTGTAGGAAAATGGACTGTCTCACAACTCCCAAAAGGAACGAAAATATTTCACAATTCTTCATTAAGTTGTTTAGAGTGGGTTAGAATACACTGGAGGATGTCGTATAGTTCATTAAGAAACTTTCCTGGTTGATTTTTTATCGTATGTTCCTATTTTAGCGGAAATTGTGCTGTCTCACAAACTCCCAAAGTGGAATAATATCCCATAATTTTTTATTAAATTGCTTAGAGTGGGTTAGGATACTTGTAAGGATGTCTGATAGTTTATTAAAAAACTGTCTTGGGTGATTTCCCAAGCAATTTTCACAGTTCAGTGGAAAATATACTGTCTCATAACTCCCAAAAGATATCATAATATTGGCCAAATCTTGATTAACTCTTTTAAAATGGGTTAGGATACTTGTAAGAATGTCTGATAGTTCATTAAGAAACTTTCCTGGTAGATTTTTTATGTAATTTGCCTACTATAGCGGAAATTGTGCTGTCTCACAACTCCCAAATTGCAAAAATATTCGACAATTCTTTATTAAGTTGTTTAAATTATGCTTAGATAGGGTTAGAATAAACAACTTTCCAGGTTGATTTTTCAAGTAATTTTCCCACCTTAGCGAAAAATGTACTGTCTCACAACTCCCAATATTGCACAATTTTCTTTATAGAAAGGGTAACGGCCACTCATTAGGTCTAATATGAAACTAGAAACCTTCTATAGTCGATTCGGCAGAAATGTGTATCCCTTTTTAACAAAAAAACTTTCCATCTTAAGTCTTTAAAGTAAGTTGTAAGCTTTCTGCCGGTTGACGGTTAATGACCTTTGGGCTCTTTATACCCAAAAAAAATGCACAATTTCTCTTGCCACTTGGCTCACTCAAAAAACTCTTAATGTGGCTGAAAACGAGCACGAAAAATTAAAAAGCTATCACATAATTTGTGATGAAATAATGTGGCCTCAGTCAGGTTGAAGTGCCACGTGGAGAACATAAACCTTGCCCATCTTTAAGCCATGCACAAAAACTGAAGTGTAAAAAATTGAACAACAAGAATTTCATTTTGCATTCATAGGCAGTCGGCGCAAAATAAAATTCAAAAAGTACCCAAAAAAAAAAAAAACAAAAATCCAAAAATCAAAAACCAAAAAACACCCAAAAATTAGCTACTCCTGCTTATCCAGGGTCGCCGTCATCATCATCATCATCATCATCATTTGCCGTCAAGCCCATCTCAAAGGATTCTTTGTACCCATTCATAATTAATGCTCACACAGAGAGATGGGTAGAAGGAGAGGGGAAGAGGGAGAGGAGCGAAATGTTCAAAGATATTTTTGCACTTTTGCACAAGTTCCCCTTTTTTTAACGTTTCAAGTTTTTACCTTTTGTTTAAAAAATGTGCGGTGAAATATCAAAAAAAAAAAAAAACAAGAAAGAAAGAATATTTTTTTTTTTTTTTGGGGATATGCAAATTGGAAGGAGCGAACAGCAGGGGAACAGGGGACAGCTAGAGGGTGGCGATGGGTGGCACAGCTTCACCTCGCTTATGACTTGGCCTGGTGTAGAATGATTTATTTACTCACGGCGTGCGCGTATTTATCAAACTCTAATTAATCGGTGATAAACCGATCAAGACGCTAAATGCTGCACTACACGAAGTTGCGGCCAAAGTTGGATCTGCACTTTGCGCCGCCAAAAACCAAAAACCAAAAAAAAAAAAAAAAAAAAACAAGTTTTCCACACTCGCTTTGCCCCTTGCCACTGCTTCATGCGGTTTATGTTACCATTACCATGTGATTTAGGCTCCCGCTTCATCCACCTTGATCCCGTCTCTTTTTTTTTGGGCCAGGTCTTGTCTCGTATTTGTTGAAGCAATTTGCTTTTCTCCCGCCCGCCTGATCTCCCTCTTTCCTCTCTCTCTGGGACTTGGACTCGGACTCGCTGCTGCGATGCAATCAATATATGCTCGTGTCCAGCAAATAATAGACTTCAAACTGGCATTTTAAGCGTTTCGTTTTGGACTTTTTCTTTACATTGGTTAACTTATGCCAGAGCCCGATCTCAGTATGCCCCAGACCCGTGTCCCGTGTCCCGCATGAATGCCTTTTTCGGGGGTAAACCCCGTCAATCGGTGTGAGTATTCTCATGTTTCCGTTTGCCAGAGCTACAGAAGAAGAAGAAGAAGAAGGCTCACACATATAACTATGTGGTTAGAGCCAAAAATAGTTGCTAGCCATCTAGGTAAACGTTCAAAATGCGTTTACAGGGTGCTTTAATGAGAGGAGCTAGAAAGATATAGGAAAGAGGCTTTCAATTTCAACGAAAAGTTAAGTCTATCTAAATTGGGAGCTAAATTATATGCTCTCTTTGGAGTAGGTTCCTACTGAATCTGTTATTCTTAAAAGTTTTAATTTGAAGTTAAGTAGATAAGAAATGAGCTACACAATTTTAATCCTTGGATTCAAAGGTCCTATTGTCGATTATCCGCAATGCAAACAAATGAAGGTTGATGCCAAAATCTTGATGAAATCAGTTAATAAGCTCTTTAAGGCCGCTAACTAATAATATGGATATACATATTGCAATTTCCAAAAGCGTTCATTCAATTGAGATATAGGTAAGAAGAGAGTAGTAAGAAGGACAAATGCAATAGAATAAAGAGTCTTCTAAAAGTTTTCTAAATCGAACTTAAAAATTTAAAACTTGGTGATCCAGAGTAGTGAAAGGGATTAAGTGTGATCTTGTCCACTTCTAAGTCATTTTCCATTTCTTCCTAAAGAAGTGCTCATATGTCCTGCATTGACTTGTTGATGGAGATATAGACAAGGAGAGAGTAGTAAGAAGGATGCAATAGAATAAAGCGTCTTTAGAAAACTCTTACTAAATCGAACTTAACCATTTATAACTTGGTGATCCAAAGTAGTGAAAGGGATTAAGTCTGACCATGTCCACTTCTAAGTCATCTTCCATTTCTCTTTAAAAGAGTGCTCATATGTCCTTCTTTGACTTGTTGATAGACATGGACAGAGAAGTAAGAAGGAATAATGCAATAGAATAAAGAGTCTTCTAAAAGTTTTCTTAATCGAACTTAACCATTCATAGCTTGGTGATACAGATATAGACATGAAAATAGAGTAGTAAAAGGGATTAAGTCTGATCATGTCCACTTCTAACTCATCTTCCATTTCTCCCTAAAAAAGTGCTCATATGTCCTTCTTTGACTTGTTGATGGAGAGAGTAGTAAGAAGGACAAATGCAATAGAAGAAAGCGTCTTCTAAGAGTTTTCTAAATCGAACTTAACCATCTATAACTTGGTAATACAGATATAGACATGAAAAAAGAGTAGTGAAAGGCATTAAGAAAGAGATTTCTCTCCCTAAAAATGTGCTCATATGTCCTTCTTTGACTTGTTAATGGAATAATGCAATAGAATAAAGAGTCTTCTTAGAGTTTTCTAAATATTTTTGGTGATCCAGAATAGTGAAAGGGAAGTCATCTTCCATTTCTACCTAAAAAAGTGTCCCCATACGTCCTGAGATATACACATGAAGAGAGAGAGAGAGAGAGTAGTGAGTAGAAGAAGTGTCCTTGTCTCCTATTGAAACACCCTGTACTATTGTAGCATAGCAATGAACTCTAATCCACTTTAGCAAATCAATTTATTAGCCACGTATGACTTATGCCTTTTTAAATGTGCGCTTGCATGTGTTGCAGTTGCTTTTGTGCTTTGTGCCTAGTTTAAAGTTGAACGTTAAGAGGTTGGATCTAGGCTCAGTCTCAGTCTCAGTCATCTCTCTCTTTCTTTCTCTATCTCTCTGAGGAGGCGCAAGAAATTTATGTTAACATGGACTGCGTAGCGCCCTCTGGTATGTAATTTGGTGTTGTTTAGGCATCACGATTAAGTTTCCACTTGGAATGGCAATGTAACTCTGAACACGTGTGTGTTGTGTGTGTGTGTGTGTGTGTTGTGTGTATGTGTGTTATTGTGCCGGATGCCTGACTGCCTTCTACTTGGGTGTAAGCCATGATTATCGCGGCTATAAATGATATGTGTGAGGCGGTCGGCTGAAGCACTCTCCTTCCCCTCCGACTCTCTCCCTGCCCGCCCCACCCCCCACCAACCCTTTGTGGATCATTTAGTGTCGTTCATAAGCGTGTGAAATGTGCTGGGGGGCGTGGCTGGGCCATGGTGGGCATTTATTTATGTCTTTTGCCATAATTACCTGGTAGTCCGCGAGAATAAGAGTGAGAGAGAGAGAGAGAGAGAGAGAGAAAGAGAGCGATTTTCGCTTCAACTTAAACAAACTTAAACTCAAACTTAAACTGAACTCAATATCAATTGCAACTTGTTGCCTGTTGCCTCTTTTTAGAGATTTTTATGGCTTCAGTTTGGAGTCAACGGAAGGAGCGAACAAAATTGAAAAAGCCATTTTGCTGCCAATTTAGCAAACACTTAAACCAATTTTGCACTTGAATCCCACTGAGGCAAACACCCACCCACACACACACACACACACACTCTCTAGTTACAGCACACATAACAGATCCTAGATCCCAGACAGGACTTGGAATGCTGTCAGTGGCATCCTTCGACAGGCAAACAGGGATAGTGGCAAGTGAGTCGGCGGTGGTCACAAGTTGCAAGCAGTCAAAAACCGTTGCCAACAACAAAGTGTGAAAATGTCAAGTCGTAAACTGTTTTGCACACTGACATGCAGACAGGGTCACAGGAGGCAAGTTCTCCTTTTTGAGATGGGCTACAAAATGACTAGAAATCTCTAAAGATTAAGATTTGAAAATGGCAGCACTCTATAAATAATTGTATGGCTATTCCGAAAAAAGTCTAATGTATAGATTGATCTTTTTCAAAAACTGTCAAAGAAGAATTTTGTCAAAAATATAAATTTCTATTAAATATTTTCTAAAAATGTCTTGCATTTGTGAATATATCAATACCACAACGGAAACCAGCCAAAAATTGTTGATATATCCTTCGAATACCTACGATGAGCATGAGGAGAAGAAAAAGTAAGTGAACTTAAAGCAAATCATAATCCTTCCTCAAACCCCGCCTTCCCTTCAGGACATTAGATCAGCCAACAGCGGATAAGCCAAAAGTGGAAAAGATCTTAGATGCCAGTGATTTGGCTCGAACTTGTGCCGAGAATTGGTGGCTGAAAAAGAAACTCTTTGAGTATGAAATAGCCATAGATAGTCTGGAGCAGCTGGTGACCACCATTGTAAATAAGCAGCATGAAATTCTGGCTGAAATGTATCATCTGCGGGCAGAGAATTCTGAATTGAAGACACAGTGCCATCAGCAAAGGGAATATCATACCATGGAGAGAAATGCTCTTATCAAAGAGCTTCATGATATTCACATTTTGTATACCCAAAAGAGTCAATTGGCCATGGCACAGAAGAAGCAGCAGCAGCAAGAGAGTCCTCAAGTGGAGGAAGAAAGTGACAATGAAACAGAAAGTTCTGAAGAACAAATCACAGATTCAGAATCTGATGATCCTTCAGAGGCTTCTGCTTCAGGTTCATCATCCAGTGCAACGGATTCAGAGGAAGAATCAAGCGAAGACGAAACCGAAATCGAAACCGAAACCGAAACCGATAATGAAAGTTATCTTACCGAAAGTAGTGAGAGCGATTGAAAAGTTTTTCTTCAATATATTTTCTAACTTTAATTTAAAGTTCTGTGTGAGCTTTTGTTGTCCTGCTTTACGCACAAAAGGAGAAGCATTTAATAATCAACACGGAAACGTGACATTTGCACAATGCAAACAAAAATAAATTTTACGAAAAATAACGTGACAGACAAACAGACAGAGAGACCAAGAGACAAAGAGACAGAGAGACAGCCATCACAATGCAAAAAAACTGCCACTCACAAGTATTTGCATATACCCCAAAAAAAGGTGATTGAATGGCTGGCAAATAGAGAAAGTCAGGCAGAAGAGAGGGGAAAGGAAAGAAGGGACTACATTTAAATCACTGCCAAAAAAACGTGTTAAGTGTTTATCTATAGCAAAAAGTTGTAAAGACAGAGCGTAAATTTGCCGCCAGTCATAAGGGAAAGAAGGGGAACGGTGTAAGGGGGAGAAGAGGAGGGGAGAGGTGTGGTGTGTTGATTGTGCTGGGGCAATTTATCAAGCCGCAAAAGTTTTTAGCACAAATGAAATGAGTGTGTGTGTGTGTGTGATGTGGGCAAGGTCTCCCTTTTTTGCCTTCAGGATTAATGAGTGTCTCGTGTGTGTGTGCTCTCTCTCTCTCTGTGTGTGTGTGTGTCCTTTTGGGCTACATCCTTGTTACCAGCCTGGCAACACGTTCTCATAATCCATCATCTCTCCCTGTGGCAAATTGTGAAAGTCTTTAAGATTAGAGCAACTAGTAAATACTTTTTTTTTTTTCTTTTTTACCAACTTATAGATGGATTACGAAGATATAACTAAGTTTGCTATTGAATTTCACACACACACACACACACATACACACACAATGAAGGTGAAAAGCAGCAGACAAAGAAACATTTATTAATGGACACGAGAGACTGAAGTTCTCTCTATGCCGTATATCGAGTCAGAAATTGTATGAAATATCATTTATCAGTTAACTTGTTTGGCCAAGACTCGTGTTGGCCACAAAAAACGATTTCCATGTCAGAGACAGAGTGGCTACCGTGGCCACTCGTTGGTCTTAGGGATTGGGATGTGTAACCGAACATGGCATAAAAGGATAGCGACGACGACTACTAAAATATTAATATGCGATAGAGCCAGGCCAAGTGGCTCTGGCCAAGCTAAACGCTATGCAAATCGCATAATAAAAGGTAAGAAGATATGAGAGATGATGTGACCGGGCCAAAAGCGGTAAGGAAAAGCAAAAGGTGTTGCCTGCAACAAGTAGCAGTAACTTCCAGCACTTGGTAGACGGACCCATGGTGGGTCCGTCTTTCACATGCGGTTGAAAGATTAATGAATTTACCTTTGGTAGGACATTGAATTATATTGACTTGGCTTGTTAACACACTCCATACGAATTGGGTGCGGTAAGTGCGGTGGGGGGGGGGGGGGGGGAGTTCAAATGGCATGGCTTTTACAGTCATGCATATGTAGAGACTTTCCCCCTTTCCCTCCCACGCCAGTTCTTACTGTCTTTCATATATCCATTTGAATGAGTTAAACGAAAATTGCCAAAAATGTTTTACTGGATCAACGCCTACCTATTTACTCAACCATATAGAAGAAACGAAAAAAAAAACCAGTTAGGCATGTTTTCGATTAAAGAAACGACTATGAGATACCCCTTAACAGTTGAAATATCTTTGTAGAAATCAGTTACGTGGAGTTTACTTAAGCTGTAAGCTTCAAGCTCTCAGTTTCGCTTCATTTAGTTGTAATTCCCAACTAGTTTAAGCGTTAATAGCATGACGTGTGTTTGTTGGAAAGCTGACTGAAGTTCACCACTTGAAATTCTGGTGAGACTTACTTTTGACTTAAATTTTATAGTTTTTCGACTTAATGAAGATATATGGCGATTGATAAAAAAAAAGAATTCAAAGAAAACTTTCGCTCTCTCTCGCTTCCCTCTTGCTCTCCCTCTTTCTCTCTCTTTTTAAAGAGAATGATTCAACTCAATATGCTCACATTATTCGCTTGCAAAGGGTATGCAAACAGTGAAAACAAACAATAAGCTGGCAAAAAATTCGGAATAGAGACAAAAAAAAAAAAAAGAGAGAGATATTCGCGTGTTCTAAGCAATTCCAAACCAATAATCGTTGGGTGTCTTTTAAATTAAGTAACCAGAACCATGCAAGGTAAATATGAATAACCTTATGTTGACATGCCCCCGATGATGATGATGATAATAATGATGATGTGATCCCAAAAAGAGAAAGAGAGGGAATGAGTGTGTGTGTGTGTGTGTGTAAGTATGGCAAATGCCAACTAATCTAAAATTAAAATCATGCCAAATAAAATAAATGCTGGAATGGTTGATTGCAGATGGTTTTTCGACTCAATGATGATATATGGCGATTGATAAACAAAAAAAAAAAAACAGAATTCAAGGAAACCCTTCGCTCTCTCATGCTCCCCTCTCTCTCTCTTTCTAATGAGAATGACAAACCAACAATGCAAATACAGGACGAAATAACCCAAAAGAACTAGGAAAAAGAAAAAAAAAAAAAAAGGAAACTCAATTAAACAAACACACGCAGAGCTATTACCTTAGTTTAAGGGATTCCAAATGGAAGTTGCCTATGGCATGGAATGGGAGATGGGGTTGCATGGTGGGAAGGGGGGAAAGTTACCCCTAAAATAGAGTTTGATTTTAATCAATGAACCGCAAAAGCTAAATACATGAAAATGCCATCCAAAAAATGAGGCAGACATTCAGTCAGACAGACAGACAGATAGACAGACATATTTAGATATATATTTGTATATATTTCTTTTAATTGTAAACATTTTTTTGTTTTTTTTTTTTTTTTGGCTTAAACACGGCAACTTTTCTCTTTCATTTTTTTTTTTATTGGGCTCGGGGTTAAATTGTGGATTTGAAAAATATTTCCAAGGGGTTTCTTTCCTTCATTTTTTTTGTCTTTTCTTGTTACTCATGCATATTTATGGCACTTAATATATATATGATTCCTATTCCTATTTGTGTAGGTATTAAGTTTTTGTTTGATTTTTATATTTCGAATTGGAGTTGGAGTTGGGTGTAATTAGAGAAGGTATCCATTCCATTCAGCCATTCCACTCGCCTTTTTCGATGGCTTTCCATGCATATTTATGAGTATGGATTTAATAAACTTCTCGTTTTTTTTCGTTTTCGTTTTTGTTTTTGGTCTTTGTTGTTTTTTTTTTTTCTTTGAGCCATTTGTGTGTGATTATGTCTGGAGCGAAGGAAACGGTAATATTTTCTTGTCATGTGGGAAAGAAAAAAAACACAATAATCGGCTCAGCGGTTGGCTATCCATCATAGATAGTTTCAAGGTTTAAGGAGAAGTTTTCTTTGATTAGATTATTGATCTGTTTGCGTCTGATCGCTCTTCTCTTGATAGATAGATGAACTGTAAGTCGGGGAGAATTATCTTTGTTGTTCTTACATAATCCATTCTTTATAAGTTACTGGTTATTACCCACAATAAAACAATGCTGCAAGTTAGTCCCAAAAGTGGATAGTGAAAAGGAGTTCAACGACAAAGGGTTAAAGTTTTTTGTTATGTCTGACAATGACAATCCAATCTTAAATATATTCCATGAGATCTCAGTATCCTATGGTGCTCTTCTTAGAGGTCTAGTCTCCTGACTGATGAGTGTATATTCTTAAAATACCTTCTACTTTCTGTCTTATTATACTAGCCAGTCCCGAATTAAGAAGAAGGCTAGTGACTGACTATTATTCCGGTGTCCTAGAAAGAGAGAGACACAGAGGGCACTCTAGAGAGGTGAGAAGCAAAAACTAGCAAAAACTAGAGACTGCAAAATTTTCTAAAATATTTCTTCAAGTGTCTCGGATCTGGGCTTCTAGAAGTATTTAGCCACGGTGGGACAATTTTAATAACTTTCACATTATGTATCCTATCTTCTACTACACTATCTTTTACACTACCTTTCACACTATCTGCGTGCTACCTTTTTTGCTACCTTTTCTGATACATTTCTTGCTAATTTTTCTGTTACCTCTTTTGCTATATTTCACATTGTCCTGATACGACTTCTGGGCTTAGACACTGACTTCTTACTACCTTTTATGCTAGCTTTTAGGCTATCTTTTATGCAACCTTTTATGCTACCTTTTATGCTACCTTTCATGCTACCTTTTATGCTACCTTTTATGCTTCCTTCTACGCGTACGTGGATGCTACTTTTTAAGCTAGCCTTTATGCCACATTTTCTGCTAACCTCATACTACTTTTTCACTCCCTTTTATGTTACTTTCTACACTACCTTTTTGCCACCTTTTTGCTACCTTTTATGCTACCTTTTACAAAGTCTTCATACTACCATTTATGCTGTCTTTTATGTTACCATATGTGCTACTATTTATATGACCTTTTTACATTAATCTCATACTACTTTTTCACTACCTTTTATGTTACTTTCTACATTACCTTCTTGCCACCGTTTTGCTACCTTTTAATGCTACATTTTACATAGCTAACATACTACCATTTATGCTACTTTTTATTTGACATATTATGCTACCTTTTCCACTACTCTCTTACTACTTTTTTGCTACCTTTTATGTCACTTTCTACATTACCTTCCTACTATCTTTAATGCTAGTTATTCATCTATCTTCATATACTACTTTTTTGCTACATTTTATGCTACTTTTTACACTACCGTCTTACCATCTTTTATGCTACCTATTCTTCTATCTCCATATACTACTTTTTTGTTGCTACCACTACTTATTTTGATGCCTTTTCTACTACTTTTTACAGAATCTATTTAATATTCCAAAATCTTCCATTTATTCTATTTTATTCTATTCTATTCTTGCGAAAAGAGAATCATAATCAAAGTATAATAAGAAGCTAGCTTCCAGTTCAGGCAACTTTTTGCATATCCTTGAGCCTTTGATTGAATTTTAACTCACTCGTTGGTAGAACACTTTTGAGTCCCGAAATGCGTTAAAGGGTAGCCTCAGCGCCATTGGAACTTCTTCTCTCTAAGCCATTGCAAGATGCTTTGCCTCTTTGCTAAGTCTACAATTAGGCCTACTTTTGCACAATATTGCGTACACCAAGCCATCAAATTTAATGTACGATCTAAACAAGGTGAAGGGGAGGACACGGAGGACAAAGAGAGAGAGAGAGGAGAAGAGAGTGGCCAAGATAAGGTCTGGTACATGGTACAATTTTCAATTTTTCACTGTTACACAGATAACTGTGATCTCGGTTAGGAGTAGCTGCCGTCATAACTAGAAAGAAATTACTGACAAAGAGATGGAGGAGTTGGAGCAGGGGAATGGGGAAAGTATCTCGAAAGTATCTTCTAGTTAAAAAAAAAAAAAAAAAAGGTTATAGAACAGAGTGCCATATGCCATGGTTGGCAGCAGCAGCAGCCGCAATACAAATGATTATGTTTATACTATTAAAGTAATTTACTAACAACAACAACAACAACAACAACAACAACATCGACAACGAACAAAATGATGGCCAAGCTAAGATCGTCAAAGTCAACCGCTTTAGCTGCGGGTTAAGTAGCCTCCTGTCTACTTAAGCATAATCAAAGTAAAGATCGATCCAAACAAAGGAACCAACCAACAATCCATCGATCGTTGGTTAACTTTGGCTTTATCACAAGGCCAAAATGGAGATGGAGTTGGAGATGGATTAGTGTGGTCAAGTGCAAGCTGCTGATCATGGCACCATCATCAAGACATGGCTTCACCTTCGCTCCTCCGCTGGTTAGGTAGCCAAGGTGCGAGATCTGCAAATAATGTGGCAAACTCAAGTCAGTCCCGGCCAGCCAGTCAGCCAGCTGGTTCCATGTGTGAGGAGTGGATCCCTTTCTCGAACGCTTAACGAAAATGGCCAAAGACTGACTTTGGCCTCTGGTATACAGCTCTATTAAATCCCTTGCCACCCGCCTCACCTACACCCAACCTGATCATTGCTGATTTGGTGATAACGATCGTAATCGTAGCGGTATTCGGGCAACACATGTTGCCAATAACCGTTTGCCCACTTCTCTATTATTTTCTTTAATTTAGAAAATGCCTAGCGAAAAGCCAAAAGAGAAAGGGAGAGCCAGATAAAGAGAGAGAGAGGTTAGAAAATTGTAGAGTTGTCTAGTCTAACATGTGTTTTGGCCCCTATATGTTCACCTATGTATCAAACATTTCCGCATAGTTGAACTCCTCTAGCCCTTCCTCCACTCCTCTTTGCGTATAGAGCAATTTGAGCGGGTTCAAAAGGTGAACCCCGGAGGTGAGGTGAGTTGAGTTGCGGTACAAAAGCAGCAACCAGCTGAAGCAGCTGTCGTTTCCCTTTTCTTTTCTTTCTTCATTTAAATATTTAATCAAACTAATTTGCATATATCGTTTACCTGATCAATAGACAAAGACATGTGATCCTGCATCACCCAACTGAAAAAAAAATATAAAAGGACGAGGGATGCTGCAAGGCTTAGGAAGAGGGAACATCCGAACATTCCAAAAAAAGGGTTGCAAATGAAATAAAAATTAAACATAGAGTGAAATTTTTTATTTCTTCTTCTTTTTTTTTGGTTTGTTTATTTAACGAATAAAAAATCACATGCAAATTTGATGAGAAAGAAAGAAAAACCCCTACCATAAAAAAGAGAGGGAACGAGAGAGGGGCCAGAACGTTGGGGTTGGAGGAAAAAGCGCGAAAACCACGAAAAATTTTTGCATAATTTATTGAAATTTCGTGCCGCAGACAAAGGAGTCAGTCGAGACTCAAGGGCCAAAAATTGCATGAAATGTGTTTCTATTTTCATTCTCCTACTCCCCCCCTTCCCCTTCCCCTTCTCCTTTCCGTTTCCAGTCGGAGCTGCTGCTGCTGCTGCATTATCCTTTTGGCTTGGCTTGTGTGCATTTATTTTTCATTTACATGAATTTTTCATTGTTTTCACAGACACAACTGCGGCGGCGGTGGATGGATGCACTTAACGCTCCACAGGATCAGAGACAAACACGCGATATTTGTCAGTGGGAAATCAGCTTGAAAATCAACTTGAATTCTCTCTCTCTCTCTATCTATCTCTATAGAGACATCCATTTGGTTGGCAATGGGTTTAGGATATTTTCAAGCAAATATTTTACTTTTTATAATGCAAAATCTATATAGAAAATTCTTTTGCCTCATCGGCCATGGCTTTGGCGTCGGCGGATAAAAATGCAAACAAATTTTTATGCAATTTATTGTCACTTGTTTGGCCAAAAGCAGTCTCCTCTCCGGCACAGAAGGGACAACAGTTTATGCATATTGACATTCGGTTTGGGAAGGAAAATTTTCTGCAAGGTGGCCAAGCAGGAGCAAAGTTTTCCTAAGCTCAAAAGCTAAGCATTAGTTAAGTGATGGATTTTGATCTGGACATTGCCAGATTAGAAGAAAACGTCTGGTTAAGATTAGAAGAGAAGTCTTTATTGAGGTGAAATGGCGTTTTGGTTCAATGACTCATAGAAATAAAATTAATAAAGTTTTCTTTCACTTTAATAACTTGGAATATTGCAATACAAATTGTTTGTAATAAAAAGCGAAATGCGGTTGCTCAACTATTTCAAGTCGAGACTTTGTGGAATGTTAAAAAAAAAAAAACTTCGATTTTTATTATTGTGGGTGATTACAATACCAGCAAGTTTTATTAATAGAAGACCAAAGGAACTAAAGAAGAACCAAGAGTGAAAGACTAAAGGAACTAGAGAAGAACCAAGAGTGAAAGACTAAAGGAACTAAAGAAGGACCAAGATTGAAAGACGAAAAGAACTAAAAAAGAACCAAGAGTGAAAGACCAAAGGAATCAAAGAAGAACCAAGAGTGAAAGACCAAAGGAACTAAAAAAGAACTAAGAGTGAAAGACTAAAGGAACTAAAAGAGAACTAAGAGTGAAAGAACTAAAGGACTAAACTAAAGGAACTAAAGAAAAACTAAGAGTGAAAGACCAAAGGAACTAAAGAAGAACTAAGGGTGAACGACCAAAGGAACTAAAGAAGAACAAAGGAACTAAGGGAAAACCAAAAGTGAAAGACCAAAGGATCTAAGAAAGAACTAGAAACATCATTTAAAACTTCCATTGAAAGTCAGTGAAACTAGTAGAGTAAAGGCGAAGGCTCATTTTCGAACACTTAAGAACCCTTTTGAAGGACTAAGTTTAACGCTTATAGAATAAGGAAAATTGTGTTTTAGGCAAAAATAAACCAAATTGGAACCAAATTTTTCTAGTTAATGTACCTAGAAAAATTGTTACATTCTTTTATAATTCTGATTCTTTATTGATATTTATATTAAATGTCCAATTCCAAAGAGGAAAGAAGCTTTAAAAGTGGACTTAGAAGTCGATTTTATATAGAAAAATGTAAATTAACAAGCCCAAAAATTTCAAATTAAAGACGCTATCATCATAAAATATCATTTAATAAATTTTTCTGAACTGATTTCTACTCGAGTAGATTGAAAACCTTTTCAGCAAATCGATGCTCTAGAAATATCTTGAATAAACTAAAAAAGAAAACTTGAATATATTCTTTCTTAAAATATTTTTCAGCCATTTTCGTTAGTGGAGGCGGGCAAAGAGAGAGGGAGGGCGGTCAGGGTTGGAGTGTTAAGCAAGTTAAATCCTTTTCTATATCTTTTGCCGAAATAACAATAACAACAATGGCTCTAGAGAACTGCCACCACCCGCCGCCACATCTATGCCTAGCCTAGCTCAGCCTAGAGAGACTCTTTAAGGGAGAGGGTGGGTGGTTGTTTGGTGGGTGGGTGTATGGGTATATATGTTTTTGGGTTGGTTTTGGTTGGCTTCGGTGGTTGCTAAATGCAATTTATCATAAAATAGAAAAAAAAGGCAGACAGAAAGATAGAAGCTTGAAATTGAAGCGCCGAGTCAAAGTTCAGTTCTGAGAGCAACACATGCAAGAAGGGTCCAAGATGGGAAGATGGGAAGAGGGTAAACATGCCACACACACACACACACACACACCACACACAGTACACTCATCTAATAAGACGCATTTAGCGTCTGTCAGAGAGAGGGTCGATTCGTTGCGATGTGCTCGATGGATTCTAAGCAAATAGCCAAAAGTTATGGAGCTGTAATAAATTGGATTAGTTCGAGTTCGAAATCGAGTTGAGACGCCATTTTTTTATCCAAAAAAAAAAAAAATAATATTCAGAAGGGATTGGAACACTAGCAGGCACCAGGGGGGATCAAAGGGGGCAACTTGGTATAGACCAACGCTAAAAATCGGTAACCTGAACTCATAAATTGTGTAAAAAAATAGTTTCTCAACTGAACTTTTTGAATTGCCCCCTAAAATATGCAATAAAAAGTCGAAATATTCTGTTTTGAGTATTAATTGAAAGAACTATAGTTAAAAATCGCTTACTTGAGCTCATGAAGGCTGGAAAATTCAATAAAAACGTTCAAATCTGAACAAAAAATAGTTTTGATCCCTAAAATATGCAAAATAGAAAATTCCTGTAGCTGAAAATCCAAGTTACCTGAGCTTATATTTTAAAGAGAATTCATTAAAATGTTTAAAAAAGAGTTTTCAATAGAATTTTTCAGCTGTTTGTTGCATACTCAAAAGAGAAAATTTCACTTATTTCATCTGGTTAGAAGTTAGACAGAGAGAGAGAGAGAGAGTGAGAGAGGAAGAAAGAGTTTTTGCTAGAGAGTCCTTGAGCTCCACTTCTATTACTTTATTCATATCCAATTCATTTCAATTTCTACGTGCCAAATCAAAATCAACTCGAAATTTGCATATGAAAGCGTTTTCATTTTTCCCTGGGCCTAATATTTGCCACCTTTTCATTTTTCTCTCCCTCTCTGTCTCTCTCTCTCTTTCTCTCTGCTGTCATTGTGAAGTGTAAGCAGCATCCTTTTATTATCCTTTTTCCATGGTGTTTCAATTGGTTTCATATATGCAAATTTTTCTACATTTTTCCCCTAGATCTATCTCCCGCTGCTTTCATTCCTGTTGCAGCTGCCTCACATTGATGTGATTTCTTTCCATTTCATTTGGTTTTTCGGGATGCTGCAAATGGTGTTTTTTTTATTTCTGTTCCACCAGGTGATTATCTCTAAACTCTCTCTCTCTCTCTCTCTTTCTCTTGGCTTTAATTTAGAATCCTTTCCTATTAATCATCATCTTTAAGTTCCCTTGCGATGACTTTGCTTGAACTAAGTCTTTGGGCAGGAGTCGCTGGGGGCCACGGGCTGTTAATTTATAAAGAGAGAGAAGAGAGGGGGCAGAGAGAGAGAGAGAGAGAGAGAGAGAGAGAGTGAGCCTAAAACCACGTATAGCCCATATATCAAAGGCGCGTTTCGTTCGTTTGCCCATCAAAATGGATTTCATTTTGAAAATCCAATAACTGCCAAAATGAAACGAAGCGCAACCCTTTCGCTGTAAAATGAAACACTTTCCAAGTATATAATGTAGCAAATTTTATATGCATATACATGTAAGTACATACACACACACACACACACACACACACCAGCACATACACCACCAACACACGCAGAGAATTTCGCACTTTACGCAATTTTTCCCCGCCAAGGGAAACGCGTTCCAAAAAAAGGGTTGAAAAGTGCGTATGGCCACCCCAACAAACAGTGGCACACACACATACACACACACACACTGAGAGAAGGGTGGGGGTTGCTCATGGCGTTGCCAGATTGTTAAGTTGTGATGTGGACCTTTTCACTTGCTTAGAACCCTTTCTCAAAAAAAGCTTTTTGCCGCATTTACTATCGACAGACCGAGGGAGAGAGAGACAAAGAGACAGACAGTTGCGAACCGCGTTGGCGGCCATTATTATTTTGCCTTTGAGCTCTGCATTCCCCCATCCCCCCTTCATTCACTGCCCCACAATCTTTTCTGCCTTTGACGGCTTCTTGTAATTTTCTTAAAAATATTTTTGGTAGTAAACTTTTCACCAGATTTAAGCCCTTCGCCTTGGCTGCTCTCTGCCCGCTCGCCCTGACGCGGAAAAGCTTTTGCGGTTTTTCCTTGAGAATGGCAGTCGCGTTTTTAATCTCATTTTATGAAATGAAAATTTTTCAATTTTTCGACAAGAGATAAACTTTTTCTACTTGAATGCGTAATTACTTGGCTGGGGCTTCTTCGCGGAATGAAGGAATGGAAGGAGGCCTCGGAAATGGAAGTGGGAGCTGACTCGGAGCTGACTTTTGGTGGTCACTGTGGTTTGGCGGTTACCGTTAACTTTGATTTTTCCAAAATGGCGCCCACCGCTGGCGGCATATAACGGTTATTAGGATTATTAAAATGTACAGGAGAACGTGAGAGAGAGAGAGAGAGAGAGAGAGAGAGAGTCTCTTATTATGATGTGGTCCTTAAGCCGCAAAGCCGTAACCAAAAGGGTGAAGAAGTCGGCCGAAAAATATTTAATCAATTTTCCCTTTAAACTACTTGCTACTACTTTGCATTTTCATTTTCCAGTCTGAAGAAAAACTGTGAAACTGTACACAAAATCTTATATGCAAATATTTTTCAGATACAATCTGTATGGACCACTTGCTCCCCCCTCCACTGGACAACTCCAAGTTCTGTCATATCTCTCTCTCTCTCGGTCTCAGTCTCAGCCTCAGACCACTTCAATTTATCGAATGGGAAATTCACAGGTCCAAGACAATACACACACACAAGAAGAAGAAGAAACGAGCACGTAAATAAACAAGTGTACAGAAATTTTTACAACGTCAAGATAAGTAAAAATTAATGAGGGAACGCAGGACTTTCGTGGCCGGTAGACAGTAACACCAAAAAAAAAACACACAAAACACAGGGTGTTTCAAGTGAACTTCAAAAAAAAAATTAAAAGAGAATTTTAATCAAACTGATTTTTGACTCTTTGTTAGAAAGAAAGTTTCTCAACGAAT
Organism: Drosophila nebulosa; assembly: GCA_024703675.1. Classification (NCBI taxonomy): domain Eukaryota; kingdom Metazoa; phylum Arthropoda; class Insecta; order Diptera; family Drosophilidae; genus Drosophila; species Drosophila nebulosa. The sequence goes on along the minus strand of CM045725.1, from coordinate 3,303,573 downwards.
TTAAAAGAAATGAGAAGAAAGTTTTAAGTAAACAAATTCAGAATACAAACTTGGACAAAGAATTAAAAAGGATTGGCTACGATCATCAGGGCTTTTGATCGATAGCGACAGAATTAGTTCGAAAGAGGATTTATTTTTGGCTAACGATAACGATAAATTTAGTCTTAAAGAGTTACTTGCTTATGTTTATTTACATTTACTTTAATTTTTTTTATATTTTTCCAAGATAAATTCATATTTTTAAACGAGTTATACAATCTTATTCAATGATCTAAGATCCATAGGGTTTTATGTATAAGTTTTGTGCTCTTATGATAACGATATATAAAATAAAAATATAGAAAACAAATGAAGAAGTGAAAAGCTTCAAAATAGATAAAATAAAAATTTCTAGCTATAACTTCTTGCCTGTAAATTTTTTACTCAAATCAATTCAAACTAAAATAATGGCATAAATTGAAGGTTAAGAAAAGTTAAAATAAACTGTAGAGCCTTTAAAATAATTGGTTAAAAACATATTTTCTTATATTTACAATATGAATATATTGTAAGAGGCATCAAATAGTTTCTATAAATCAAACAAAAATCATTTCCAATCGATCAAAATGACTCAAAAGCAAACATATTGTATTTCACTGAATTATAATTATATAGACTCTTGATTCCTTGACCACCCTGTATGTCAATAAGAAAACAATGGCCGCACATGCAAAAGCTTAAAAAACAACAACAACAAAAAAAAAACGAGAGAAAGAAAACCCCACACAACGGATGAAGAGAGCGAAAAAAAAAAAAAAATTACAAACAAACAAAACGGAAACCCAAAAATGTCTGAAGATGGTAAAAAACTTTTCCTTAACTTTGTTTTTGCTTAATGAGCAAATACACACACACCCACACACGCACACCCACACACACACACACGCACACATACACACACACACACACACAAGAGAAGCGCATTAAAAAAATGCGTTAAGGGCGCGTTGCCAAGAGCCAAGAGAGAACAAATATTAATGTCTGGCCATATACGTCCCACACACACACACACACACACACACACACCACTATATGAATATATGTTTATTTGTCTGTATATATGTAAAGTGCGTAGTATATTTAAAACTGTAAACGAAAATCCTGCAAAGGACTCGAAAATTACACTTGCCGCAGGGGTTGATGATGTGACATACCCTGGAAAAAGGTCCAAAGAATCATTGGAATTTTAGATCTACTTTGAAGAAATGATAGGATAAGTTATGTTTTGTATATGAACCCAAAACTATATAGATCCAAATTTCTTATTCTTTTTTCAAAGGTCTCTACTCCTAAGATAGTTATCTCTCTTTAGAATATATAATTTTGGGATCATCTAAAGTTTTTTCTACAAAATCAGTAACCAATATGTGACCTAGGCTTATGGAAAAAGGTTTTAATGAACAGGTTTTTAAGTTGAATATTATGTATTAGGTGTGGCTGCAAAAAGCTTAGAAACAGTTTAACTAAAGGCTTCATAAATCGCCAAAAACTTGCTATATTCTTCAAAAGTAAGTCTATAGTGGATTAGGACTTATAACTTTTAATCTTCTTACATTATCCTAGTTCAAAAGGTTAGATAAATAGGATTTTGCCATACAATCTAAAACAGAATCCACTTATTTTGGAATATCTACTGTTTGCTTTTAAAGATAGAAACCTATCTAACCAGTTTGAACTTGGAAACTGTAAGAATTTAAAAGAAAAAGAAATAGCAAAATTTCTTTTACGATGGATCATTAATCCAAGTTAGTTCCTAGGCCAAAACTATGGTCTGCCTCTAAATTACCTATCAAAGGGCTTCCTTCAAAAAGTTTGTCAATTTTTAACAGGATATCACCAAGTCTAAGTCCACTTTTATTGCAACTTCTCTGCTTTTTATTTTCCTAATTTTTTTGGGTGAAAAAAAACCTTGAGTTACCCAAAAAAAATTAAAAACGAGCAGATTTCACTCACGCACATGTCGCAGGAGCAGGACCACCCCGTGTCCATATCCTTCCCTCTCCAACTTCCCTTGCACACAACATTCGTTCTCACACTTTGCATTTGGCATAAATTATTTAGACTCATTTAATGTGCTTCTTCTGCTCCTTTTTTTTACGATTTTCAATTTCTATTTTGTTTTTTAGCTTTTTCTTGTTCGTTGTTGTCGTCGTCGTCGTCGTTTTTGGCCACCCTTCAAGTAGAATTACACATTTTTTTTGGGGAGAAATCGTTGTTGGTAAAAAAATTAAAATAATGTGTCCCCTGTCGTCGCCAGACGCGACTCGCGGAGGAGAGGATGAGGGGGTCCAGCTGGTTTTACGACTTATTAGATGGCAAAGAAAATGGCAGAGATCTCCGAGAGAAGTCACAATTCTCTTTTAACAATTTCACACCTCACACATGTAGGCAATTTGCTGCCGCCCCTCCTCTCCTGCCCTTTTAATTGTCTTGTCTGACCACTGAAAATCCCCTTTGACATTTGCCCTATTAGTTCCAACTTTTAAATGATAATGCGATTTTTATGGCACCTATGAATAGTTTTTCTCTCCCCTATCTAGTTCTCAATTTGACACCCTTGTTTGACCAACTGACCACCACCCCTAGGGTGACCACCCTAGACTGACCAGCAGCAGGGAGGAAGGGAGGGAGGGAGTGAGTAGTGGTCAGTTCGAGTGGTTTTTGATTTGACTTTCGGACTCTTTTTCTCTGGTCAGTGCATAAATTAGCTTTACCCAAAGGGGAGGGCAATTCTTTTATGGCCCTTGTTAAGTGATTAAGCTTAAATAGATTACACACACGCTAATTGACCCATAGACAATGAAAACTCACAACATTTCCCTCTCACTCCAGTCACATTTAATTTAGTGCAATTATTTGTGTAGAAATTCTCAACGGATTTGTGATGATAGGATCGGACTCCTTGCTGGGGCGAGGTGGAGGACTTGCTTTTAGAGTTGGATAGTTGGTCAGCAGGATGGTCCACAACTGCTACAGGATCCACAGCCGCCACCACCGTAACAGGGTCCACAGCAAGGACTATAGCAAGGACTACAGCAAGGGCTATAGCAAGGACTGCAACAGGGAGACGAACAGCAGGAACTGTAGCAGCATCCTGATCCACAGGGTCCGCAAGGTCCACAGCAAGGTCCACACATTTTTGATCCGTAAAAGTTCTAAGGAAAGGATATGGCAATTTTTTTTTTCAATTGAATTTTGTTTTTTCTTTTCTTTTTTTACCTGAATTTAAACACAAATAAAAACCAAAAAACTAAACAAATTTTGTTGTTGTGACTCGGAGAAGCTCTGGAGTGAGAATGATTCTAGTGAGGCTGGAGCAGACCTACCTTGCCTTGACAGCAGTCAAAATGGAAGTCAAGGCCCATGTGATTGACAAAATTTTGGCTTTATTCGTATGAAATTGGGAAATGTGGCCTACTTTTCTTGTGAATACTTTGTGGGACTTAGTAGAAGTGGAAAATTATCGATAGCCTAAACGGTCGATAGTCCAAATAACATTTAAGAAATGGGTTGCTTGATAACAAAATGAAAAATGATACTTTTGAATGAGTCATTTATTTAGAATTTCTAATATTTTTTACATAAGGAATGACTATTTTTGTGATTTAGTTGAATAACCTCTTGGCATCAAAGCAAGCAAAGTTTTAAATGCTATTGGGACTATAGACTGTTTGGACTATCGATAGTTTTCCACCTCTAGGACTTAGTAGAGCGATAATGGAGGATCTGGTTCATTTCGCACAAAAGAAGTCAATAGGTTAGTGTCAAGTTCTTGTCTTCTTTGAATGCTCATTTTTTAAAAAAGTTCAGTAAGTTTTTGTCTATTTTTTCTTGTTAAATCACGCCATCTAAAAATCTTTTCTGTCAATTTTACCATTTTTCTACAAAGAAAAAAGGGCAAAGTTAGTGACTGTAAAATATCGTGTAAAAGACAAATTCTTTCAATCCAAAGCAAATTAAACCAAATTTATTGGAATTCTACTTAAAGTGAAGAACTTAAACTCTAGAAGATGTTTGAAAGGTTTTTTAAAATCAAAAGCAAATCAATTGGATTTTTTTTAAGAACTTTAATGAAGGCATTTTTGAATAATTAAGTCTGTTCCGTTCGAAGTGGTCACATGTGATTTTTAAACCCTGAAAAGGAAGAGAATTTTCATTGCCTTTGTGCCGCTTCTGCTGGTTCTTCAGTTTCCTTGTAATTAAGTGGGAAAAAGGACCTTTAAAATTAAATTGTAGAAACCAATTTTAAACCAAAATTTTACTATGAACTCTTTGTATCTAAGAAACTCATAGATCAAGAGAAGAGAAGGGAACTTTGCGTGAAATTGATTTTACACATTTCCCAAAGAACACACAGAAGACTCTTCTGCTTCTGTCTTCCCTTATCTTAATCCCTTCTTCGACGTAAAGAAGGGATAACAAAAAAATGCACAAGCGGGAATAAGCCTGATGAGAATATGTCATAAAAACTTATAACAAATGACTTCAATAGAGAATTCTGTACATGCAAAAATGTCAAAGTCCGTTCCCCTAGCGAATTAGTTAGAGAATAAATTAAACATAAATTAGCATTTGCCGCAAGAATCTCAAAACAAGTAACGGAATTCTTAAAGAAATTCTCATGCATCTCGGCAGAAATACTTTTGCACACATTCGCAATGCACATTAGATGAAAATTGCAACCCCCTTTGGCAAGTCCTTTGATAAGGGTGCAAGGATAGCAACAACAACAACAACAAGAAGTGTTTGTGTGGCATTGTAAACCTTTTTTTTTTTTTTTGATTTTCATACACGTAAAAGGCTAATGCAGAAATTTGCATTACAATTGCATTTCAAGAGAGAGAGAGAGACCAAATCGACAGGGTGTTCCTTTTTCTAGTGATTTCGATCATTTGTTTAGCCGTTTCCGTTTGCCATCAGAACACCTTGCCCAAAAGCAACTTTCATTAATTTTCCCCCCCTCAGCCCAAAGCGTAATTTATGCAAATGAACACAAAAAAAAAAAATTAATACAATACCCAAAAAAAGCAAAAAAAAAAGAAAAGGAAAGTTCTTGTTCTTGCTCTTGGTTGTGTGTAATTAGCAACTGGGCCACACTCATGTGAACGAAGGACTTAGGGGCACGCGTCCTGCCATGTCCTTTTGCTTAAGCATGTGTTCGCTGCTCTCCGTCTCCGTCTCTCTCGCTCTCTCGCTCTCTCTCTCCTGGTAATGACCGCTACGCACTTCCGGCAAGGACTCGGACTTGAACTCGGTCGCGATGTGAATTGTGTTTGGTTTTTTGTTTTTTTTTTCGAAATATTCAAATTATTGTGGCGCATATTAAAAAGTCATTTTCCAAGCAAATGATTCAACATATTTTCCACATGCTGAGAGTTACTTACATTCCATTCCGGAAGAGTCCACAGAAACGGGGAGTCATACATACGTGCCGGAAATGCGTGATTTCTATTATGGATTCGTTGGGAATATTAAGGTCGCGGTGACCCCCCGTCCCCGTCTTTTCTCTTGGCTGGATATTGTGTTCCCCATTTTGCTATATGCAACTTGGCCATTTCCTTTTCCGTTTCTGTTGATTTCAAGGGGATTTGCTTGGCGTATGAATATTAATGAATGGTTTTTGGAAAGCCTTCTCTTCATCTCTCTTTGGTAGGCAAATCCTTGAATATTATAAATAAATGTTTCAAAAAATTGTTTGCTTTTTTCTCTCTCTCTCTATCTCTCTCTCTCTGATGTCTGATTTCTGATGTGTGTTCTGGCAGGCGAAGAGGGCTTAAGGAGTTGCCGCCTTCTCTTCTTTTTAATGATTTCTCGTCTTTCTCTTTCTCTCTCTCTCTCTCTTGGTATCTGTTTGTGTCTCCTTTTTTATTGGATTTTCCACTGAAGCGTCACAAGTTGCGGGTCCCTCAAAACTTCAGTTTGTTTGTGTGTCATCTGGCTAAGCTCTAAAAATTAATGATGCGCAGCACATTCGAGAGTCCTGCTGCTGCCTGTCATTGGCTCTGCTCAGAGGGGCCCACAAGGATATGCAAAAAATTCACATTCGCCGCTGCCGCCTCTAAGCTGCGGCTTAGTTCCGTTTGCTGCTGCCAGCCTATTGATGGAAATTAATGAGTGTGCGTGGTGTTTCGTGTGTATAATATGCAAAATGTACAAATATCCAACAGATATATATACACATATATATATATTCTCGACAGATTTCCCCATTCGCACAGGATCAACAAACAGCGGCAACGAGGCATAAACTGGAATGTGGCAAACTGAGAAAGAAAAAAACTCAAAAAAAAGAAAAATTTAAAAAACTAATTTGCATAATTACAGCCCGAAATTTTTTTTCACCCAGAGAAAGAGAGAGAGAGAGAGAGAAAGACAAAACGCATTTTGGGCATATACGGGAAATGCTTTTTTTTTTTTAGGGGACGCAATGTCCTTTTTGTTCTGTTTACACACACGCACAACAAAGAGACAAAGGCACAACAGAGAAAGAGAGAGAGAGAGAGAGAGAGAGAGAGAGAGAGAGAGAGAGAGAGAGAGCGCGTAAGCGACTCATTTACATATTCACAATTAACAGTGAACAAAACCTTTCGTTGAGTTACAGAGAGCACCCTGTATTCTGTATTTTCGCTTCTCCTTTTTTAAGATGACCCCAAAAATTGCTCACAAATTTCTTTCAATTGAATTTTTCATTAATTTTTTTGCCAGACTTTCCGCAAATATCTCATTAATTTGGAAACTTTTATAACAATTTACAGATTTTTCGCTTACAAGCAGCAACCCTCTGAGATTTTTCCATCGCCTTTCTTTCTCTCTCTTGAATACCCTTTAAAAGAGGTGACAATTGAAAGAAGAATGCCATTTTGTTTCAAAGCTGTTTTTGAGGGTCATTTATTTGTAGAAAGTCAGCTTATTGACTGAAAGTAAAGAACTGACGGGCTTGAGTTTGATGAAGTACTATTCATTTTAGCAAAAACTTCATTTAAGTGGAAGAGTGAAACGGAGACATGTTGCGCAATCTTTTGAAGGTCATTTATTTGTAGAAAGTCAGCTTATTGACTGAAAGTAAGGAACTGACGGGCTTGAGTCAGATAAAGTACGAATCCGTTGTAACAGAGACAGACTAAGTCATCTTTTAAAGGTCATTTATTTGCATGAGGTCTTTATCCAACTAGAAGAGTATACAAACTTCGTTGTGGTCATCTCTTTGCTTTCTTTCTTATTTTGGTGGTTTTTTTCGCTCAATTCGGAGTTCATTCCACTCATTAGCATGAGATGTGAACCTTCGGATGAAGTGAAGAAAATGAAGAGAAGAGAAAATAATAGAGCTCGAGCGAGAGTCCTTGCCTTGCAGTTCCTTTAATTTTATTGATTTTTCCTTTGGGATGACTTTGAGAGTTTTCTTTTTACCGTTAACGTTGGGCAGCTAATGAGGTGCACTTGTGCCGTCTCTTCTCCTCTTTCTCTCTCTCTCTCTCTCTCTCTATCTCTCTGTAACTTTGGCGACTCGGGGACTCTGGTCCATAATCATTCAACTTTGATTATAATCAGCATAATGTGTATTCACCTTACACTTCAATAGTTCACGCCATGGATCAACGGGCACGGAGTATTCCTTCCATCGACGATTGCGTAGCACAAAATGTAACGCAACGCTTGGCTTTGCTTTTCTTTTTTCTTCTTGTTGCCCATCTTTCTTATAGGCTCTAATACCCATAATCAGTTAAATGTTAACGTTCAGTTTACCCACTGATTTGCTGCCACTTCAGCTAGTAGAGAATTTCAGCTCAGTGAATGTGTGAACATTGAGAGCGAGTCTCTCGTGGACCACTTCAGTTACTTTACAATCGAAGAATGCCCTAAAGATACTTTAGTTTAGTTTTAATCAAAATGCATCAAGCGGAACCTGCAACTGGATCGAACCGACCGACCGACAGATCGTTTGAAAGACCTTTCTCCCGCACTGTTTTCTCCCTCTCTCTCTCTCTCTCCCCCTCTTTCTCTATCTCTTCTTCTATAATTATGATATTTGATTTAATGGACGACTTGCTTCCGAAACAATCCAATCAAAAAATTTGATTGAAGTGGGCGTCCATCTGAGAGCTGCTAGGCGTGAAACTATTTCAAAGGTCAGGCCCAAAAAAAAAAAATAAAGTTAAAGCCTATTTCTGGCACTTGTTAATAGTTAACCAGCTTCTCGCAAATTGTTTCAACCATTTCGGCTTCAATATAATTGGCCCAAAAGGCAATCTCTTGGCAAATTTATAAGCCACAGACACAGAGAGTCAAGAGTCATCGTCATCCCACACACACTTCTCCACATGGTAAACTGATCCTCTGATATTAAATTCTTAATTTGCAATCATTAGCACACACATCACAGTGGTTAGAAAACTAGTAAAAAAAACGTTTGACCATTTGAAAATTTTTTCACTGAAAAGTCATTGTTGCATATTAGAATTTATCGGATTATCCTACACTGTTAAGAAAACTATTATAGAATCACGTAATAATTTTTCAAATAAACATTTCAAGTTGAGAAAACTTTGAAAATGCTTTCAAGCTGCTCTATGGGCAGTTAATCGAAAAATTTTCATGACAATGGATAGGCAGGCAATCGAATATCATTGCTGCTTAATATAACTTTTAGTGTTACTCAACACTGTTAGGGAAAAATGGTATTAGAAGCATTTAGCATAGTCCTCGCTTCACTAGGAATTTCAATTTTTAAGGCAATTTGTGGAAAACAGATCCAAAATCATTGCTGCGTATTAGAGTTTAAAGTATTATCCAACACTGTCAAGAAAACTGTTGTAGAATCACGTAATATTTTCTTTAAAAAACTTTCCAAGTTAAGAAAACTCTTAAAAAATGCTCTCATTATTCTCTATGGGCAGTAAATCGAACATTTTGAATGGCAATTAATAGGCAGGCAATCGAAAATCATTGCTGCTTGACATAACTTTTGTTCCTATTCAATACTGTTTAGCAAAAATGGGTTAAGCAGCAATTCTCTGCATGAATATTTACAATCAATTTAAATTTAAACTGAACACAACATTTTTAGAAACTCTTTTAAAGAAATTATGAAAACATTTTTCAAATATCACTCCAATTGCCCATTTTTTATCATACTTTGCACCACAGTGACCCACTTGCTTAAGGATGAGCATGAGCATGAACACAAGCTGGAGAAGCATGCGGAACATGCGTTCAAAAGGTGCGGCAAATTTAATACCCATATATCGTTACATGGGTCGGACGACTGGTCAATTGGCCAACTGGCTGAATGGCTTACTGGCTGACTGGCTGACTGGCTGCTGCTGTTGGACTGTGGCTGGCTTTCTTCATCTCGGTTGATCGGCTTTTGATTTTTTTAAATTGAAAATAATAATTTTGCGCACTCAATTTTCAGCGATTTGTCAAAACATTGTTTATTGTCGACGCCAAGCCAACCCGTTGGCCAGAATCGACTCAAGAGTCGAGAGTCCACAGGTTCTTCACGTCGTCGTCGTCTTCGGCGTCGTCGGCGGCGTACTTTAAGTTAATTGAAATATTTCAACGATTTTCGCCCTGTGGTTTCTTCTCAGTCGCAGTCTTCAGTCTACCTGCCAGCGATGGAGAGTTACCTGTATTTTTGAGGTTCTTTCTTGGTTCTTTCGGCTGGGATCAAAGAGCTTTTTGCATATTCACTTGGTCAGCGAGAGGTTTTTAATAGAATTCAATGCTCATTTCTATCGCATGCGATTTATTTACTATTCGTATACGAGTTCACGAGTTGTGTTTTTTTTTTGTTTTTTTTTTGGAGTTCAATATTGATTTTTATTGCCATTTGACCGCTAGGCGCCATATTGCCTTTAAATTGAGTGATTATCGATGGGGGCCAAGCCGAGTCTTTGATATGAGAAAAACTCTGCGGAGATGACTGCGGTCAAGGCGAATGTGAATCGTGAATGTTCGTTGATTGCTTTCAAGTTGAAAAAGTGTTTGTCATTTAAGCCGGAAATATAGTTATCATGGCAACAAGTTGAAAATAGTTTAGAGCCAAAAAAAAAAAAATATGATTAACTGACTGACTGTAAGGCCAACCCAATAAATGGTCCTTGTTTTGGGGTAATCCTTAGAGCTTTGTTTGCGGCAAATTTCTAGTCTGTCCCTCTTAGTGTATGACTGTCATATAGAGGCTAAGTTCAGGACCAAGTCCAGGAAAAGGACCCCGTGCCGGGGAGTTTTAAATTGAAGAAAATTTCACTCAATGTTTGTGGCAAAGGCAACGCCCCATAAAAGTTTCGAGAGTCGCGTAAATCTTTTGCATAATTCAGTGCCTGCTTCCTCGTTGCCACTTTAGACCGCTTCAGAGAGTCCTGCTGAAGGATGGTGAATGGAGGATGGAGGTCTCTGGTCTCTGCTCCAGCAGCTGCTTGTCACACCAATAACTTGGCCGGCCCCCTGTCTGTGCCCATTCTCTGGCCCCCCCCCCTTATGTAAATCCTCTGTTGTCCTTCATTTGCACCCATCTAACCCACCCTTGTGCCCATCCTCCCATCTGCCTCTCTCTCTCTCGCTCATCCTCTTCTGGTCGTGTGCGTTTTATAGTTAAACATGCCACCCATTTAATAATCATCCCTCCACATGTAAATGATTTTTTTTTTTTTTCTTTTTTTGCTCTGCTCTTCATCGTCTTCTTTGACTGCTTCTTATTCGGTTTCTTTTGCTACTTTCTCGACATATCCTGCCGCCTGCCTTATGCCTACTGAATGTGTCCCTGGTGCGTGTGCCTTGAGGTCTCTCGGGGCGTCATTTGTTTAAAAATGTGAAGGTGAAGGATTTCTCATCTTTCTCTCTCTCTCTTTCTCTCTCTACGCTCTATTTTATTTCGGTTTTCCTTTTTTTTTCAATTTCTGTCGCTGTTGCGTATTTCCCCTCGCATTTCTTTGTTTTCAATTGAAGGTGAAGCACTATGGGGCAATAAATAAATCGGTTTTGCATGCCTATAAATTGGACGATTTGGCATTATAACTGAAGATCTGACCTTAGGTAAAAAACGAATTGGAAAATTTTAACAAAAAGCTTGAGAACTTTTGAAAATATCGTAAAATATGGAAATGTTGTTTGGGTAGATTGTATAAATATTGGATTTTAAACAAGTTTGATTAATTTTCTATATCTTAGTAAAGCTTTCAGCCAATATCTCTAAAATTTTAGGTTCTTAGGGTTTGTAGGAAATAGCTAAGTGAACATCCTTTTGAACCTCTGACTAAACAGCTGATTGAGAAGCTTTATGAAGAGCAGAGTAAAAAGCTGATTGAATATTGGATTTAATTCAATTCCGATCAATTTTCTATATACCTTAGGGACTCAGTAGAGCTTTTAGCCAATATCTCTAAAATTTTAGGTTCTTAGGGTTTGTAGGAAATAGCTGATTGAACAACTTACTGAACCTCTGACTAAACAGCTGATTGAAAAGCTCTATAAAGAGCAGAGTGAAAAGCTGATTGAATGACTGATTAAACAGCTGCTCGAACAGCTGATGGAACATCCAACTAAAGACTATAATGAACTTTGATTGATTGAAGCGTTAAATGTGAGCTGATGAATGAAAACTGGTAAATATTTGAAATATAGAGATATATTTACCTCACCTATTGCTTGAGCTTTACTTGTCCAGATTTTGTTCTATTTTAACGCCTTAACAACCACTGTAGCTACACGATGGCAATTCATCTTAATCTACGCACTTCGATTGTTCTTTATAGAACCTTTTTGGGTTGGTTTTTTGTTTTTTTTTTTCGTCTGGTTTATGGCATGTAAATATGGCAGAGAGCAAATGGATTTGGTTTTTTTTGTTTTCTTTGCTTTTGAGTTATTTCAAATTCAAAGTCCACATAAAACGCGCGCCCGTGTTTTATCACGAAATCTAGCGAATTTGTCGAAACACTCGTGAATCGCGCGGACCCATGGACCTAAACCGAATGACTAACTACGCAAGAGTACAATAAAAATAAAAGCCTTAGCCTGTAATTTCATCAAAGCTACACAGAGAGTTCTTCTCCTGCCCACTGCTTCGCCTTCGCCTCCTTCTTCTTCTTTTCTTTGGCTACGCGTGCGCAGTTGCCGTTCGGGCTAGGCGATCATATCATCTGCCATAAGGCAGAGCAGTAGAGTCTGGAGCAGGAGTTGTTTGGAGCTGTTTTGGGAATCGATGCCTGGCACGAAATATGATTCGTCTAGGCTTAAATATAATATTTGTATGCGTTACCATGGAGAGGCTTGCAGAAAGGCTTGTTAAGGCCTTCCTTCATGGTCACTAAGCAGGCATTGAGTTGTGAATAAATGGAGAGCGGGGGCCCCAGCTCCAACTCCAGCTCCAGCTTCGAGTACAGAGAGGACCCTGAGGTCATTTGGCTTCTTAAATGCAATTCAACGGTGTTCGTGCGGCATTTTTCGGCAACACTTTGCGAAGTGATTCTTGTTGGCAGCAGCAGCAGCTGCAAATGCTTCCTGAATCTCACTCATTTGGGGGAGAGGAGGAGAAGTAGGGAGAATAGGCGGCAGGGGATCAGGTCAAGTTTCTCTCTCTCTCTCACCCTCTCTTTGTCTGCTGTTCAATGGGCTTTTACCATCAGCAAATCGCAGTTATTATTTAAGCACATTTCATTTCACAAGATAATACCGACAGACAGACAGATAGACAGACAGTCAGACAATTCTCAACAAATATCCAATAAATGGCTAAGCAGATGATCGCCCAAAGCTTCTTAAATGCTGTCAATTTCATTGTTTTCCGGTGTCTAAATTGTAATCCTTGGCACCCACTACTAAACTGTCTGTCCGACATGGCTAAACACTCTCCATCCCGAGCTAGGCCACATACGTAATAACAGGAGCGGTTCTAGGAGACTGTGTGAGGGCCACAACAGTGACCAATTGTCTGAAGATCCATCTTTATCTGAGACTCAAATGTAAACACAATTTCAGTTTCAGAAATATATATATACTTAAGCTTTAACTTACCTGCATTTTTGAGAATCGCAGAGGAGAGCAGTTACATGAAAAAAAGAAGTTTAAATTAGTTTCTTATTCGCTTAAATTTTTAGTAATCGCAAAGCTTAAAATACAACTGCAAAGTGAGAGAAACCTGAGCAACTTACTTCAACTTTTGAGAATCGCAGAGGACAGCGCTCTTCGGGAGGAAAGGTATTTATTTCTTGATCGTATAAGGTTGGTTCTCTTCTCTCTGAAAGTTCAAGTAAGTTCTTCTGGTTTCGCAGAGAAAAAGACTTTGCATCGTTTATTTGGTCTAAACTTTTAATAACACCAAAAAAAAAGGTCTCTTGAAAGTTAAAATAATTCTTGAGAATATATAACCATTTTTTTGAAATTCAGAAAGCTTCTTCGTTGTTTATTTGTGCTACTTTTTCAAATTTTTGTTAAACCAAATCTTTTCTTTTTATTATCTTTTTTTTATTGCCATCTTTTGAGTTGTAAGTTTCGGGCTTATATGCAGGTTGAAGTTAACTTTAATCCTAACCTGCTTAAGAGACTCACTGAGACTGAGACTGAGACTGAGATTTGTGTGCTTGCTGGCCATTTCACTCGTTGCCTTTGTTACACCCACTAAAATACAATTGTGTTTTTGGCTATAGATTCTGATTTGCACTTGCGGCACTTTTGCACTTGAAATGAGATCTCTCCCCCTCTGCTCCCTCTCTGACAGTCTGGTTTTTGCCTGGTTGAAAAATGATTTATTTGAGCACGCGCATTCTTAGTAGACTTTAATACAAAATGAAGGCCACACTCTTGGCGTCTCTTGGCCAACAAAGTCGTCTCTGTTGGCTGCCGGTGTTATCGGTAGGCAATTAATCCGTGTGATTGGCCATTTAACGCCCACATAACAATTGGCAAAAAAGAAACTCTCTAGCCTCTAACTAGCCTCATTTTCCTTTTGAGCTCAACAAGTAAGCCAAGCCAAGCAACTTCCTTGTTCTAGTCTCTCTCTCTCTCTCTCTTTGTCTCTGTTTCTCTGTTATTAGCTGCTCTTTGCTTAGCCATCCGTGTAGCTAGTAGAATCAAAAGCCAAAATGCAATAAAAAAAAAAAGGTTCCTTTAGCCGAAAAAAATATTTTTTATTGCTGGCCACCCTCAAATGGCAAAAAAATTCGCACAAAAATTCTCTTTGTATTGCCATTTTTTGCCTTTTGCCTTTTGCCTTCGTTCTTTTCTTTCGTATTTCTGGGATTTAAGTAAGCATTTCCGTTTATTCTTACAATTGGCTCTCGCCTTTCCGGATGCTTAATTTAATGGCCACAATGGTACAAGGATTTGTTTTCTCTTTAAAGAGTCCTGGGTCCGAAACTCGTTCTCGTCTGACTCATAATATTTAGCAGCTTTAATTGATTTGCAGCCCCCCCCTTCTCATCCCTTCCGTTGCCTTCCTTATGGCATAATCGACACCCTGTCTCTTCCCTTGCCTCTTTTACGGTTTCCCTTGTTTGCTTATTTGTTGTATTTATGAAACCGAAACTGACCTTTGCCCGCCGCCGACCCGTGTCCATTCATTTGTTCGTGCGGTCAGTCGGTCGCCGGTCGCCGGTCGTTAAATGACCTTTGCCTGTCACCATTTCTCTCCCCTTTGCCCCTTTGTTTGCCTTTGCAGTCTCAGTCTCAGTCCCATTACCATTTCCAGTTCTATATTTCGTGTTGCGGGTTAATTTCTGATTAAGTTGTAATTTGTAGGCATTAATTATGACCCGAAAGTTGTGAATGAGTGAAAAGTGTTGAGCGCTCACGGAATCCGGTTCGATAGAGAGACCTCTCCGCCTCTCCTCTTTAAAGGCAAACCCTTTAAAGCCAGTGAGTTTCAAGTGTTTGGCCATGTCAATTATAAGTATAATTATATAGTTTCGAGTCTTTCTTGAGAACTCATAATGACTTATTTCAATTTTGTTTTGAATATTGCCTTCGTTATCCCACTTATTGGGGATCTCAATATATAAAACTGTAAATAGAGTTTAAGAAAACACTTCAAGGACCTTTTGTGGCCTGATTTGTTCTATTTATCTTATATATTTATGCCTAGATTTCTGTTTCTGACTACCAAATATTGGATTATTTCTTTGAATTTCTGTATTTTATTTATATTCGAAAAAGCATTTATATTCGATTCATATGGATGACAAAAAGAAATCGAATTAAGAAATTATTTTAATTGTTTTCTCAATAATGTTAAAACGTACAAAAATAAGGAATATTTTAAGGCTCTAGTTGAATAGAATTTTTGCATTTACAACTGTTTTTTGGTCTGATATATATTTTTTTTTTTTTGAAATGCTATTGGGACTATCGACTGTTTCTACTATCGATAGTTTTCCACCTCTATCCTGAGGTACTGGAATTTCACAAAAAACGACTTTTATTACGTTTTCTTGATGTCAATGTGGGGAAAATAGAATTCTATTGAGTTTCACTTGACCATGAGGGACATCGGAAAAGAATCTCAAAGTATTTAGTAATTGTGTCCATTAGTCGTAGTTTCTCCTCAATTCTACATTTGGGGATTCTATGAGGAATTAAGTTCTATGCTCTTTAGAAACTTTCCACAATTTCTTGGCATTTCCCTTACGATGATCCTAAAAAGCTTCTCTGAGCTTCTTGGAGAATAAAAAACGTAAGAATCTACGGAATCGTTTTCTACCTTTTTTTTTAAATTCTTGATGAAAAAAAATAAGATAGACTTAGATGATCCTTGAGAGAACTAATAGGCAGTCTTTCCAAATGAAAGCTACTCCAATTCCTAGATAACAGCAAATGGTTTTAGGTAGTGAACGTTTGTAGTTTCCCTTTACTTTTGATAAATCAAACCTTTAAATCTTCTATTCATATTCAAATAATAATTTATTATAGTGAACTAGCTTTCTGAATCTATTCTAAGGACTGAGAAAATATCCAAGTATCTTCTATATAATATAACTAAACCGTTTATAGTCTAAAGAAACCTGCTTTACATTGTCATATTCGATAAACAATGTGAGATTGTTTTCTTAAAAAATTTCATTCAAATTCCTTTTGCTAGTTCTTACTTTGGTTACTTTTAAGGTGCTAATATTCTTCAGCCAAGATTCTTCTGAGCAATTTCAAATTCTGCAAGGTTAAATTGTAGACAAATGTGTACAGGCGAGAGCGAGAGAGAGAGGAAAGGGGGCCGAGAAAGGGTCAAAGACTTTGGTCTCTGTTACAATTTACAGAAAACGTGCCTTTTGGTTAAGGGAATCGAAAGCGATTACACCATAGCCAAATGTGGCCTAAACTAAATGTGGCTTATGGACAGATTGGCCCAGATGAAGTAGAGGGGAAGGGTGGGTGGAGGGTCTCTCTCTCTCTCTCTTTCTCTCTTTCTGGAGATGATGTGTGGCATATGCCGAACGTCTTGTGGTAATTGCAACAATTGCACTGGGCAAATCTTTAATAACTCGTGAAAATGCAGGGAAACGTGATAAAAGTTCATTTCAAAAAGTGAGATAGCGAACGAGATCAGAAGGAAGTTACCTTCCCTTTCCTTACCCCCCTCCACCCGCGTGCACAATACCCTGGGCAAGTGTCATGTTGACATTTCACGCATTTGACAGTTTAGCAGAAACCACTAACAAGGGCAAAAGCAAACAACCAGAAAGCAAGCTATGTAACAAGGGCACACACCGAGTTTTTCCACACTGGTTTTTCCACGACATTGCGAAAATTTGCAAATCCCACACACAAGGACGCACACACAAAGGGACTCGAGGGTGGCAGATTTTGGTTGGCTGCACACGCTTTTCTCGGGTTGTCGTCATCCTTCTCCCTTTTGCCAAAATGTTTTTATTGGAATTTTATTTTATTTCATTGGATTTTGATGGTTTCATTGTCTGTATCTCTTACTCTCTCTCTCTACCTCCCACTCACTCTACCTCTCTCTCTCTCCCAGTCCCGTTTTGGCATAATGGAGTCACTGCTGCTCCTTGCTCCTGCTCCTGCTCCTGGTTCATCTGTGGCCACTTTGCCAAGCGACGATGCAAGCGAAATGCGTATGCAAATTTTATTTCATGGCCATAGAGAGTAAGGAGAGAATGTCGCCTTTTGTGAGTGTGGGGGTGTGGCGGGGAAGGGTGGCTGTGGGTGTGTTTAGATTTTGTTTGTTGTTATAAAAATAACACACGCAACGCGCCATGCATTGCCAAATGCAAAAAAAAAAAAGAAAAGCAGCTTGACATTTACTGCTAATGAAGTCAATTGCTGTCATTTATCTTGTTACTGCGGTGCGGTCTGTGTGGGAGACGTAGTTAGGGGGAAAAGAGAAAGAAACAGGGGGAGAATGTGGCATACGAATGAGATGATGGCACGAAAGATGCCGCATGTAGAACATGGCAGGAAAATCTGCTGAGATTTTCTTACGCATAAATATACAATGAGGAAAATGTACTCACTTTCAGTTTGGCAGTTCTCAGATTTAACTCGAATGAAACTTGGGTTAAGTTTGGTAGATAATATTTTGAACAATGGAGTAATACTTTTGGTTAATAGGGTTAGGCCTTTAAAATGAGACTTTGAGTGAGAGAAAAGACTATGTATCCATGTCGAATTTTAAATATTAAGACAAACTGAAGTTAAAAGAAATTCAATTGGTGCTAGAAATGCTTATGTAAGAGAAAACTTTCTGAAAAAAAGCTTCCAAAATATGGAACCAACCCTCTTGATTCCCTTAACAACTTCAACGTCAACGTACAAGAAGCAAAACTATTTCACCTAAAATAACCCAAAAATCAGCTAAATATATTTATACATATACATATGTACGAAAGTCCCACTATCTGAAATTCCATTTCTAAATATAATAGTAGACTAAAAGCATAGTAGCATGATTTAACTTAAGAATTGTTTCTAATTTGAAATGAGGATACAATTCAGAGTAAAAACTAAGTAAATTAATACTTGATGGTTGTACACTTATTGTTATCGAATTAGTATCCAATAGAGATGAGCATTGATTCAACTGGGGGAATCGATTGTTATCGAATTGGTGCCCAATGGAGACGAGTAATGATTCAACTGGGAGAATCGATTGCCCAATAGAGATAAAAACGGTCGATAGTGATTTTTGCAAGCGAAAAATTCGATCTATAGATAAAACCATTTAAAACTGTTGAAATTACAACAATAGAAACTCTTCTCTGGGTTTGGTATGGCATCGTTTTAGAGATTATCAATGAGATACCCAGTACACAAAACTTTTGCTTTTAAAACTAGTTCGATAACACTTTTATCGCAACTGAAAATAGTCGATAGATCATGAGGATAAGTTAAAATCGTTGCTTCTAATGTTTAAAATAATTTTCCCTATGTCGATAAGTCTTTTCTCTAAATGCATTTCAACTTAGACAAGTGAATACTTGCCGAGAGTCTTGCCAATTTCCAAATTGTTTAGAGCATATCAAATTTTTGATGATTATTTGTGCAATTTACATATCGAATTGCTTCCCCACACGAAGAAAGAGAAGAGCTCAAGCAAGCGGGAATTATGTACATACATATTATCATGATGAGAAAAGAAGAAGATGAAATCAAATATTTGAGTCCATTTGGAGTTAAGAAATGCGACAGGACAGCAATTGCAATTGGAGGCAATTGCCGCCACTTCCCACACCAAGGGAAAGGAGGAACAGAGAGAGAGAGAGAGAGGGAGACACCAACACGATCCACACAAAGGTAACAAAGAGTGGCGCTAAAGAGGAGGGAAGGCTGGAGAGATGAACAGTTCAGGTATACCTGGTGAAATAAACGATTATCATCCATTATGACTCGTTGCGAGTCTCTTTCTTCTCCAACCTCTTCCTACTCTTCCACCTCATCATCATCTGCGTCATATATGAATGCCCATTCTGGCGCTGGGGCGCTGCGAGAAAATGTTTTATAAAAATGTTTGTTTTAGTACGTGACCGATAATTCCACTTCCACTTGGAGCGCCAGAAGATGATGCACCAGCTCCAGCCAAGTCCGAGTTCCCCTTAGCTAATGCTGATGCACAAACTGCGATACACACGCGAGGCAGAGTCCCCTACCTCTCCCTCTTCCACTCTCTCTCTCTATCTCTCTCTCTCTGGGTCTTTTTTTTTTGCATTGTTCAGTTGAAGATGATCTACATGAAGGGTAATGCTACATAGCTCCAGCAGAAGCAACACGTTTGGGTTTCAGAGTTCAATTGAGTTGACTTTCCCCTCTCCCTCTTGCTCCCTCTCTCCCTCCTCCTGCCACAATCTATCTGCAGTTCATATGCATTTGCATTGGTCACGTTCTAGAGCGTGTAATATTTTTGCTTATCTGTTTTTTTTTTTTCTGTTGTTTTTACCTTAACAAATATGAATTTTAGTGGAGACCTTTGAGAGTAAAAAAGGTTAGCCAAAAATTTATAGGAAAAAGTGAAAATTCTTTAGCTAATTTTCTATGACATTTTTTTTTCGACGCTCAGATCAGATAATAATAATACTTTGGAGGCGAGTTGTACGCACAATTCCCTTTATAACCATCTAAAGGAAATAGGCCTAAAGTTTTTTCCAACCATCACCATCTTTCACCCTCCTCCGCCACCTTTTCTGCAATGGTTTGCCAAAATTTATGACACGCAAGTTGGCAAACACAAAACACACACACTCTCTCGCCCCCTTTGTGAGATTTTGGCCAATAAACTAAACGGTAAAAGATATCACCCACCCCCTCAAACCACCTTGGTGCACCCCCCCCCCTTGCCATCTCACTTACAAAACTTGCGAAAAAAGAAAAAAAATCCGCTTTACCCTAATTTACTACGACTTTCACTTTCATAACTTTTCCTTTTGCAAAGTGAGCAACCCCTAGATAAGAGGGGGATGATGATGATGGAGGAGAGAAGAGTGGTGGTGGTGGTGGTGGTGGGGGGAGTATTGTATTCTATTTCATGTCATCGCTTTGATTGCAATTCAATTGCAAAATTGGCAAAAACATCAATTTCATGCCGCCGCAGAACAATCATCAAGTGCCGGGCCATTACATAAATAGAGAAGGGGTGGTAAAGAGAGAGAGAGGGGCAGGATTTTGGGTGGGCGGTACTATAACAAGTATTAGACAAACATGTTGCCCATATCCTGCTCCTGTACCCTGCTCAACGAACCCCATAAAGGGATACTTAACTCGACTTTACACAATCTGATTTTCGGCTTGCAATTTTCCTTTTAGCGCAATCTATTTTCCCGGTGAGTTTGCCAATTTCTCTCCCTCTCTCCCTCTCCCTCCACTCTCTCTCTCTCTCTGTCAGTTGGGGGAGGGTTTTGTTGTGGCAGGGATTTGTGGCAAAGCATGCGAAAAAATTTCACCCATTGTTGTATTTGGCAAGGGCAAACCAGGAAATATTTGATAAACGCTGCCAAATCGAATTTGCATTAGAATAGACAAAAAAAAACAAAAAGGTTTGTTATTGGTGAAAGGTTTTGTGCCCTGAACCCGATCCCAATACCAAAACCTAAAGCAAACCCAAAAATGGGTGAAAGGGATGCTGCTGCTGCTGCTCATTTAGTGCGATTTTTGTCCAATTAGTTATTAACTTGCTGGTAATCATCTCGATATCGTTATTGATTGTGCGACCAGAGAAAGGTTTGGTAATTGTTATTAATTTTTTCCATTTTTCTTTTTTTTTTTTTGCGGGTGTCTAATAGTTTTGGCCATCATCGTGTTTGAGATTGATTGGCAAATGGGACGTCAATTTAAGAGCTTTAATTGCCTGCTTCTTGAAGAGATTATATCGATTCCAACAGTGAGTGAGATTGGCTCTTTCCTTTGTACTCACAAAAATACAACAAAGGAAAACTAAGAACCAATATCATCTTGGGAACCAAAGTTCCAAGTTCCAATCTGTTCTAATTGTGGCCCAAAGGACACCACCTCCTACCCAATCAATCCACGGCAAGGATCACTTGGACTGATACGGAAATTCAGACAGCTACAGCTTACTACAATTTAAATGAGAGGCAATAGAGGTTTTCAATAAAATAAGAGAGGATCCTAACTCAATTACAATAAAGAAAGCCTCACCGACTCGAATATACCCTGTACCAATATATGCCCTATATTCACTCTTCTTTATCTCTTTATCACTTTCGCATGCGATGATTATCACCTTTTAGTCTTATCACTTTTTAGTCTTCTACTTTTGGAAAAATTATTGCAATAGAAAGCCATTTCAATGGAGGGAGGTTATTTCTAATTATTATATCACATAGATCAAACTATGTATATTAAATCTATAAAATCTGAAAGTGCTAATACTCAAATTGTTACCCTTTCATATGAGTTTTTGAAATGAAAAATGCGAAAGAATGTCGTATGTAGTTCAAGGATTTGAGTTTAACTCAAATTTCATCAACTAAAAGTTTCTTTTGATTTTAAATTTAAAAAATAAACAGAAATTAAAAAGGAATCAGAAAACAGTTTGGGTATAACTTGTAGAAAATTGTATAAATCAAAGAAATCGCTCATACGAAAAAGGTAGTTACCATATTCATTAGTTAAGACAAGTTTTTTTCGAAGAGCTGCAAGAGAGGTATAATGAGAATAAGTTCTAAAGGTATTCCTATCTAAAAACAAAAAATTAGAAAGAAATTAGAACAGTTTGAACACTTTAAAAGATGTGCTCATCCAAGAAAAAAAAAGTAAACATGTTTATTAGCTGGAATAAGTTTTCCTAGAGCTGATAAACCATAGTTTCAAGGAAAACTCTTGCAGTGTTATGAAATTTTATAGGTATTCCTATCCAATAAAGGAAAAATAGAAAGAAATTAAAAGAGTTTGAGTGTAGTTCAAATAGATTAAACAAGTAAGAGCAATTTAAAAGAAAAGCCCATTCGAAAACTAAAGTTCAAATGAGTTTTCGAAAAGTTCGATAGAGATTCCTGAACTGTTGTATAATGTCATGAAATTTTGTATTTAACTTAATATAAATCTCTCTCTCATATTTATGTATGTTTGTAGTCATGTTCTTAGACTATTATCATCGAACAGCTAATGATCTGTTATTTAAGAAACTAGCACTTTCTACAGCACCTTCCCCTGTCATTCTTTTACAGAATTCGAATCAATTATAGACAATTGTATACATAAATTTTTTGTAACAATTTCTCTCTTTAAAAGATAAGCAGAGCAAAGTGCCAAAATAGTTAGAAAATTAATGGTTTCTTGACTTGATTTTTCAAATTGTTTACAATAAAGTTTGGAATTGATATTAGGTCTACTTTTCATACGTTGTGTAATATAAAAAACTAAAACAAAGGGCTAACAATTGATAGGTTGGTTATATGGTTTCCTTATCGATTGTGGTAACCGCAGTTATGTAGTGGAAATTCAATGAAAACATTTACAACAGAGACAGAGACAAAAGAGAGCGAGAGAGAGAGAGAGAGAGCGAAGCAAAGAGATATTCGAGGCCAAAATGAAATTGTCAATGTGCACAAGAGTTTTTCGCAATTGTCAAACCGAAACCCATAACCACACACAGTCTCCATTTCCCCCTACCCCCCCCCCCCCTCTCCCTCTCACTCTATCTCTCTTTCTCCCCAAGTGGCAGGCAGGCAGGCAGCAGCAGTTGGCTGCCATTAAATATTCAATTCAATTCTTTTCTTTTCAGCCTCCGTCTTTGGCATTGTCTTCTTCTTCTTCTTGCCTCTTTGTCCCCTCTTGCGTTTTCCTTTTGGGTCGTGTTCGTTTTATTTCATTTATCCTCTATTGCCTCTCTTCGATTTGTATACCGAAATGTCATTTTTTATTTCGCATCTTTGCATTTTATTTGTTACATTTGCGCTTATTGTTGCAGAGCCATTCCAGCAGCTCCCCCCACCACTCCGACTCCTGCCTCTCCCTATATATATATAGAGTATATAATGTGTGTGTGTGGGTGTGTGTGTGTGTGTGTGTGTGTTATACATACAGCACCCGAGGCTGCCCATTTGGATACGCACAACTCCTCCATTGACAATTCCATGTCCATGTCCATGTCCTGTTCCCTGTTCCCTGCTCCCTGCTTCCCCTGTTCAATGCGAATGGCCAATGAGAACTCTGCAAGCTGGCGCCGCATCGCTTCGTCGGCGGATTTAGTTCACAATATTTTTTTTCCATTTCCCCCCCCCCCCCAACACATTTCCAATTTCACTTTGTCACTCATGCGATGCACGAATGTGTACCCAACCAACCAACCGACCAACCAACCAACCAACCAGTCAACCAACCAACTTGGGGGTTGCTTCACAAAGGTTGAGCAGAAGATTTGGGGTTTGGGGTTTGGGGTCTGGGGATTGGGCGTGAGATTTTCTCTGGACTGAAAAAAAAAAAAAAAGTTTTTCAATTGATTTTATGCTATTTTTCGTCTTTTCTTACTTTTTTTTCTCTCTCTCTCTCTCTCTTGTTGGCTGTTTGGAGTTTGAGAAATTGGTTGAAATCAATTGGATTTGTGTGTATGTGTGTGTGTGTGTGTGAGGGAGGGAGGAGGGGTGAACAGCCAGCAGGCGCTACTTTGGCCATTAACATTTTCAATATACAATACTTTTATTTCATTCCATTCCATCTTCATCTTCTCCCCCTTCTCCCTCTCTCTGCTTGATGGAGCCTCCTGACCAGATGATTCAGGATTTGCATAATTTGATGTGATGGTTAAACTATTTAGGGACTTATAACAAATGAAAGTAACTGGAAATTGTTCAAATTTCCTACTATATATGTGCCTCTTGAGTAAGGATTTGCCTCACACGTGTTCTACTTACAAAGAGAGAGGGCAAGGGAGAGGTAAAGAGAAAGAAGTCTCAAGAGTGAAAATTAATAATAACAAAAAAGAAAAAACAAAAAATAGTCAAGGGTTTGGAGGGTTGGCGGGTTGAAGGCGGGGGAATAAAAGTGAAATATGCAAATGAAATTGATTGACTGAAGTGTGTAAAAGCGTGAGAGGTGGTGGAGGAGAAGAAGGGGGGAGGTGTCGGTGTAGCCAAACACGTGACTGTTTTTCAATTTGTTGTCAAAAGAGTTTTTTTTTTTTTTGATTTTAAAAAGAAACGCACTTTGACATGTTTAAATGAAAATTGAAATATAATCAACTCGACAGCCATTCAGGGAATTCCCCAAAAGTTTTCACCTCCCCCCGCCTCCCTCTTCACCTCTCTCACACCCGGAAATTGGTCATTATGTGGCTTGCCGGACGGACGGACTTTACGTGGCTTTTGGCCATTATGGTAAAAGAAAAACCGAAGGAGAGCAACCAAAAACAAAAAAAAAAAAAAGCAAAAGTAGACGAAGAGCAAAAGAAAAACTTACGCTTCACACAATGAGGAGCAGAAGAAGGGGAGACGCAGGGTAGCCAAGTAGGTGGCAAGCGGCAAAAAAAAAAGCAGGAAAAAACCATCCCGGCAAACTGTTGTTCAAAGTCAAGGCAAAATCTTAAAGTAATAAAGTAGCCGCCGCCGTCGTCGCGAGGTCAACGCCAGCTCAGTGTGAATGACCTTAAAGTGACCTGATTCTCTCTCTTTCACTCTCTCTCTCTCACTGTCCCACTCTCCGATTTCCCTATTCTCTCTTGCGCTTGGCCTTGGCCAAAAGCTTAAAAATTAAATTAACAATTTTTACTTGACCAATTTAAAGTTGCCTTCAGTTGGCGCTTTGTTTTTTTTTTCTTTCTTTGGGGCATCCTTTTAAACATTTTTGATTTGATTTTAGTTGCTTGGGCAAAATGCTTATTATGTGACTTTATTTAACTTTGTTGACTCCTCTTTGAGTGTCATATTCCATCAAGTGCAGCCTCACCCACCACTCCGTCTCTCTCTCGCCCTCTTTCTCTTTTTGCTGAGTGCAATTTGAGTGAAGTTTGTGCAAATTATTTGATACCTTTGTAAAAATAAACCCTTTGACTTGCTTCCCCCTCACGTCAAGTAGAGAGTCTAGTGAAGGGTTTCCTTCTGCCTCCTCCTGCATCCTCCTGCCTTGCGTTGTCTTTGTGACTTCTTTTAGAAGGCTCTGTCGAGTGGTTTCTCGCTCAAACGAAAAGGAAAATTATTCAAAAAGTCTACATAAATGGCAATAAATGTTGCCAAGATGCACATTCAAAGTGGCTTCACGTAAGACCTAACCAATTAACCTTAACTTGGGAAACTCTTACTTAGAGCAAAGAGAAGGTTAAATATAAATTCTCAAGGAAATACTTACCAAACATCATAACTTCTTGAAGAAGAGAACTGATATATGCATAAACCTGTAAAGAGCAATAGGTATTAATTATTTTTTAGTATTAATTATATTTTCAAATTCTGTTAAAGGCAATAATCGGGTGTATTTTGTATGAAAATATTTGTATTTTGTATATCAACCAAATATCTAAGGAAACGCAGTCTATAAGTTGATATATACACATGGCATACGTTTTAATATGTTTCATTTGCGATTAGGTAACAATAGTTTATTAAAATAATCTTCTAATAAATTTATTTTAAATCGCATTGCTCATTACTCAATGATAATAAAGATAGTTGTCAAAAGAGTTCAATAATTTATTATTGTAGTAATGGGTGCCCTCAACTTCGGGCGACAAGAACGTTCTGGAAGTAAGACGAGAAAGAAGAGAAGACGAATGACGCAAATCGTGTGAGACAAACCAATTAAGACAAATTCTTTATACTTTATTCCTCCCTATTTAGTCACCAGTACCACAAATTTTTCAAGAAATACTCCAAAAAACCTGCATTACCCTAAATCATAATTCAAAAATCCTTTCTTAGTCCTTTTTGTCAATGTTTTTCTGATCAATATGCTTTTGTTCACAAAAAATTTTGAAAAACAAATAGTTGTATACGACTTTTGGTGTACTTAATGAAAGAAAACATTAAAAATACTTCAGTATACACTTTATCATGTTCCCATTGAAACTTCTTGTGCTTCACAGAAGAGCCAATAAGCAGATTATCCCATCTACAAAACCAATATACACTTTTGAAAAATGACAAATTCCATAATCTTTATAATCTAGCTGATCTTATCACAAAATCAATATTGAAAGAAATTAAATCAGATTAAAAGAATTTCTGAATTTGCCATCTAACTACTACTGTAAGACCAATCAATGCATTGGCTTTTCATATCGAACTACAATCATTATTCGATATCGATAAAAAATAATATATATTTACAGATCTTAACATATACATATATACAACGTTGCTTCTTCTAAAATCTTTTAGCTACTAATTTTCTAATTAATATATTCGATTGAAATGTTTCTTTCCAAAATTTGCGTACAACTTGTCGTATGCGTAACTCATTAAAGCAAGTAGGACCACTCCCCCTACACACACACACACACGTACGCACATACATACGAATGTGTGTATTTCTATATACATTTATGACTCTAAATGCAAAGTGGAGCCATCCCCGTACATATGTACATACATAGAGTAGATGTATGCGTGTGTGTGAGTATGTATGTGTGTGTGTGTGTGTGTGCTAAATAAACCTAAACAGTGAAGCAACAACAAACTCATTCGTTTTTCATTCGTCGTTTCATTGGAAGACCCACCGCCTACTTCACCTCTGTTGCCTCCCCTACTCCTTAGCTATAACAACAACACATTAAGTTAAAAAACGAATGGATGAGAGTTAAAATGAGCCACACACATACACACACGCATACACACACACACATACACATACACTGGCATGCATAGAGCAAGTAAGCATAAGTACGCAACGAGTACAGAGTATAAATCACACGAAATGCAAAACGGAACGAAACGAAACGAAGCCCCAACAGCAGCAAGCAGCAGCAGCAGCCAGCAGCAGCTCACATTCACATTCACTCTTTCACCGCCCATCCACCCACCCTTCATCTAACCCCCGCCCAAGACAGTCCACACAAAAAAAACCCATCGTCCCACACTCTCTTTTTCAGTCTCTCTCTCTTTCTCTAACACTCTCTCTGCCTTCCCCCCAACGACAATGCCAAACGACAGCGACGACGACGACGACGACGCTTAAAAATCCCACAACAGTAAAAAGTACGATGTACAACAGACGATGGAGTGGGGGGGTGGGGTGACAGCGTCAGAGACATGCAGACGACAAAAAAGGCGGAGTCTAAAAACTGGGGAGCAACACAACAACAACAACAACAGCAACGACAAGAAAAAACAACACGCGCCAAAAGGAAATAAAAAACATGTAAGACTCGCACACACACACACACACACACACGCCAACTCGTATGCAGCAAAATAACAACAACAACAACAACAGCAGCAGCAGCAGCAGCTACACACGTACTCGCATGCGCATGTATGTGTGAGCAGCAATAACAGCAACAGCAACAGCAGCAGCAGCAAGCACTCTCTCTCTATCTCTAACACACTCTCTTTCTCTCTCTCTCTCGCTCTCTATCACTCGTTTTGTCTTTGCGTGTATGTGTGTGCTTGTGTCTGGAAACGAGCGCCAAAGTAAAAGTTGATGCCAACTGCGCAGTTGGCTTCGCTGCTAACGCTAACGTCTGCTGTCGACGTCACGTACATATATGACGAGTAGGTACAACTCGCAATCGCATTGCACACTCATACGTGGCCTGTAGCCTGGATAGGGGAGGAGGAGTGGGCGTGGGGGGGGGGGGGGTGATATACAGGATACTCTGGGTACTACTTGGGTGCCGATGCCTGATTCGTATTCGTGCCTTGTGTTATACATATGTATGTACACATACATATATGTGTGTGTGTGTGTGTATATGTACAAGTATGTGCATATATCTTTGGATCCTATACGAGTTGGTTGGTTGGGTGCCCCAGCTGAGGGGTGGGAAGAGACAGGCATAGAGAGTGTGAGCGAGAGAGAAGGCAGAAATGCTGGAAACTTTTCCATGTGTTTCTTCTTTTTTTTTCCTCCTCGTCGTCCCCGTCGTCCACGTCGTCCACGTCGTCTTCTTCTTTCTGCTCTAAAGTCCTTTTGGGTTTTTGTATTTAGGAGCCTGAGTGATGGCAATAGAAAGAGAAGGGGGAATGGGGCAACGATGTTGGGGGAATGGGGCCATAGCTGAGCATATTTCGAAATTAAATTTATGTGTATATGTGCATAAAATGTAGTTAATTGCTAAAAGGTTGCCAACGGAGAAAACGAAAAATGTAGAAAAGGGATAGGAGAAAGAGATGCATACAAAAAAGGATATTGGGGCGGCTCCATCCTCTGAAGGAGAGGGGTAGCATGAAAATAAATATGAAATATTTCGAGAAACTGTTGAGTACGATAAGGCCAGCAGATGAGCTACTTACTTATAAGGTTTAAATAGATATAAGGATGAACTTCTCGAAACTTTTACAGAGAAATTGGTTACGACACTTGGATTGAGAAGTAAAGTAAGAACCTCTTACTTATAGAGAAGGAACAGTTACCCAAAAGCTTATATAGAAAACCAGACAGCAAAAATCTGAAAACTTATATATTGAGATTCGCGATAATTTTAGGATTACGAATAATTTGAAAGCGTTAGATAATTGTTCGAAAAACCTTTTGTAGTATCTATTAATTCTATCATAGCTAAAAATGGAAATCGAAACTTGAAAACTTTTTAAAAACAATTGAATGCTTAAAAATAATGTCAAAATTCTATATGTTTTTACAAGTTAAACTAATTTGTTTGATAAGATTCGAATATCTTGAATTTCTAAGAAGGAGAAAAAACTTTTGAAAACGTTCTAAAAAACGTAAAAAATTTCTAAAAGTTTCGAAAAATAATGCAGCGACAGATCATTTGGTTCCGAGTTAGTGGTCATAAGTTTCTAATGATACCAAGCATTCGAACCTAAACAGATTCGGAAGCGCTTAGTATCCATGAAGGATTTTTGAAATTTCTTAATTTTAAGTTTCTATTACTAAGAGTTCAGTTAATAATAGAAATTCCAATATTATTTAATTCTGATAATCCTTTATCTAAAACTAAACATTGAATTAGAAATATATGTGTAATCCAAGCAGTCAGGAAACAAAATTTTCTCGAAAGGACTTCTTCTAGACCTGCTTACCCTTAACTTGGTTAAACTAAAGATTACGTATTCCGAAATTAACAAATATTTTAATACCAAAATTTGCCGCCTTTGAGCTTGCTTTGCTTTAAAGACTATTAAAATGAGGTTTCTAAATATATATCCCAAGAAAATAAGAACGAGAAGAGGAAGAAGAAGAAAGAAAGGAAAACAGAATGGATAAAGTGCTAGGCAAAATCTGCATACCAAATGCCCAAAGCACTCAGAGAGCCTCAGCAAATTGCGCAAATACAAAACGGAAATGTTCCCATCAACAAAGCGAACCGAAACGAAACGAAACTAACTGGGTGGGGGGAAATCATGCGAAAGAGGAGATGGGAAGAGGGCAGAGAAGCAAACTCGCACAATGGCGAGCCCTTTTTAGAGGATTTTTCCCTGTTTTTCTTTTTTTTTTTCTTTGCTTTGCAGAATGGGGAAAATAAATTAAAAAATTCAACTTAATGCGCAAAACGAAATACGAAAATCTGTGACAGAAAAAAAAGAAAAAAACAAAAAAACGGGAAGCGAAATCCTAAACAAAATATGCCAGCCAGCCAGAAACTGAAACTGAAAACCAAATCCCAATCCCTAAGAACCTACAACACGCTGCGACTTTCCAGTGCCAACTGACGACGACGACGGCGGACGACGACGTTCTGTCTGAGTGGCAAAGCACTCAATGCTCTTTCCATGTTGCGGCGCAGTCGTCGGAGAGAGAGAGAGAGAGAGAGCTAGAGTAAATGAGTGGCTTACAGAGCGTATGAGTGATTTTTTTTTTTGCAATTTGAGTGTTTTTTTTTCTTTTAGCTTGTTGTGTCGCGTCCTTTTCTTATGTATTCTCATATCTCTAGACATATAGTGAAAGGGTTAAAAACCTGTGATCTTTTTTCAACCCCCTCCCCGCAAACTCCTCTTCCCCTTTTGGTCATTTTTATTAAGTTCTTAATGGTTGAAGTTTCTCTTGTCTCTAAATTATTGATTAAGCCAAAACAATTTTGTAGGGAAAACACCAAATCTTTAAATGCTACAAAAAAAAGAAGCAAAAATTAATATTAAATATTCAAGTAAAGTTTCTTTTACATATAAAAATAAATCCTTTCATCCTGCTGAAGAAGCAGAGAGACAGAGTAAGTAAATATTTATATAAAACACATAGTTCCTTCTTTAAGAAGCTTAACTTTTCCTCCAACCTTTCTGTGGACTCCTTCGACTTGACAAACAATTTTTTTTTTTTTTGAAGGAGGGGCGAAAGTAAACCATCAGAAATTGTTAATGAAAAGCCTGCAAGGCATTAGCCGTTACTTCTTCGAAAAGGAAAAGCGAGGCACAACAAAAAAAAAAAAAAAATGCTCATTATATCGGCCATAGGATTAACATTAACATTAACATTAACCCTTTTTCTAGAGCGAGTGGAACAGAACAAATTTATTCCCGGCCATTACACCTGCTCGACTGGAGCACTTAACCCCAAAAATTTCCGCCTTCAAGTTCCACCCACGCAACTTCAAGGTGATGAGGACTCATGATGATTATCTTCTGCTTGTTCTTATGAATCACCGTGATTTTTCATACCCTAAACCGATGGCAGCTCGTTTCGAGCCTAATTGATAATTTAACTTCATCATGAGGTTAATCATCATCGTCATCATCATCATGAACATCATTCTCATCATGGGCAACTTTTGCGCTCTATGCAAATCAATCAGTTTGGCATTTTGAGGCAAATTAATTTCTCACATTTTTCTTTGCCTCCTTTTTTGAAAGTGAAAATGAAAACGAAAAAGACGAAAAGGTTTTACGTCGTTTAGGCGCGTTCTCTACATAAAATTCAATTAAATGATTAAAGTTTTTACTTTGTTTTGGCATTTGTTGTTAAAACTTCTCTTATAATTGATGATGGGCTAATTTTCGGTAGTTAATTATCCTAATGGATTCAAATTACAATTTTAGACAAAAACATTTTCTAGCTCACACCCACACACACACACACACACACACACACACACACACACACAGACAGCTTACATAATAAAATGGCCAATGAGTAATAACTTCTGACTGCCAATTCGAATAAACGTGCCGTCGATCGCGACGATTGATCACAATGGACTGACTCCACATTTTCCACATTTCTTTAGTTCGATTGGTCTGTGTGTTGGTGGCTTCCAGGCATATTGTGAGGTGTTTTTCTCGAGAGCAATTTGTTGCCTTCACCCTTTTTCTTTCGGTTTTCTGCTCTCTGGTCAAATATTTAATTTATTACTTTGGCGATATTTTCCACTAAGCGTTGCAGTTGGCAATTGCAGTCAAACAATTCGTGTGCCATTCGTATTACACTCACAAATTAGGGAGAAGATTAGTTTGCTCGTATAACATGCAACACAAAAAAGTGTGGCTGCATTTTTTTACAAGAAAAACTACCAGAGCTGCTTGTTCCCAAATATATGCACATAAGATCAAAAGTCAAAGAGGATATAAAAAAAGTGTGGCTGCACATCTTTCTGTTTCGAAATACCAAATTCTTTATTCATAATTCTTCATATACAGTTGACAATATGTTTCTTGCGTCTATAGGATCCAAAGTTAAAATTTGCAAAGAGCTCAAAATGTTTCTGTTCCAATACAAAAAAAAAAAAAAATCATAAAAAAGTGTGGCTGTATATTTTACTAAGCAGAAGCATTTTGCATTAAAAATTTTACATACATTTCCTTGCTTTTCATGAACGTCTTTTACTGTCAATGAAAATAAATTACAATAAAGGAATAACAGCATATTTTCTCCCAATAATACACAACACTAAATTTATATGTAAGGGATTATTCCCTTATTTGGTAGACGTTTTTAAAAAGCATCTTTAGTTTGTAATTACTGTTTTGACACAGCACAAAATGCTTTTCTTAGGTTCTATAAAAATAGTGTGGCTGCATATTTTTCTGATAGAAATACTAAAAATTAGCAAAAGCTGAGTTTTGAATGGCTGATGAAAGTTTTCTTTTATTGTAAATGAATTTGCTATCAATGAAGAGTATTTCCTTGACCAAATATTAGTTTCCTATGCCATTTGGTAGTACTAATTTACTAATGAGACACTGATTTGCTTGCCATTTCAACCGAATCGTGGACCTATATTTCTTCACACAAAAAACCCAGAACCCGCATCGATGGTCTGTCACATGAAAAGCATCGAATGGCTAAAAGGAAACCCTTCTATCCTATGCTCTATGCTCTCTATCCTCTCCATCCTATGTTGTATTTTGGGTTTTGACGACTATGATTTATTTTGTGAAACGTTTGATTTTGAGCTGCTTTGCTTAGGTTTGGTAAGCTTGTTAGAGAGAATAAATGAGTTCAGACAGAAGCTGGTTAAATGGGTGGATGGATGTAAAGTGGAGTGGAGTAAAGTGGAGTGGAGTGCAGTGGCCTGGAGTGGGGCAGTGTGGTGGGCATAGGGATTCGATCTTGGCAAATCGTTGTTGGACATCTTCGACACTGTGGAATGAGTCAAAGCGGTGGCAGCTCGTTGGTCGTTGTCGTTGGGAAATCTCTGTCCAGACCTGAAAATTTAGCTGTAAAATGTCATTTCGTGCAGACAAGTTAACAAGGCAAAGCCAAATAATAATGTTGACGAGTTGCATGGACTCGACTCGACTTGAGTTGGTCTTTGGTTGGTCGCTTAGTGGGTTGAGTTTTGGTTCGGTTCGTTTCGTTTCGAGTCCAACTAGTTTACTGGGTCAATCTGATTAGTTTTGGGCAAAAGCCTGGAGAACCTAGCTAGCTTTTAGTGTCGAAATTATTCGCGTAACAATAAATTATCGCTGAAGATTATGAAGCGGGGGGGAGGGTTCCCTTTTTTTGAATTGAACTTTCTGTTGACATTTGCATCTATCTAATTACTGGCTAAAGTTCAGGCACCCAAATCTCGCCTGATCTCCAATGATGGATCAATAGTAGGCACGCCAAGTTAACCAGCCCCCTCCCCCCCCACTCACAATGCGCCCCTCTCTCTCTCTCTCTTGCATCTATTTGGGGTTACATCTTCACACACTCGAAAAGGTTTTTTTTTCTCACACAAATAAAACAATGGGCTAGAAAATTATAATAGACACATTATAATAGATCAGACAACGAGCAAGCAAAACAGACAAATACAATGCGCAGACAAATAACCAAAAAACGAATGAACAACAACAACAACAACAACCTCTACAATTCGTCAATTGTATTCAAATTCATGCAAATGGGCAAACAAGAAGTAAAGTCTGACCCCTCTCTGACTGGCCGGGTGAGTCCCTGGTAATGTGCCATGAAATTGATCTTCACACTTGAAACAATTTCAAAGCGCTCACATGCTGAGTATGCCCTCAGTTTTAGCTCCAAATCCAACTCCAACTCCATCTTCGACTCTAAAACCAATTCCAATTCAAATGGCCAAAACAGTTTTGGTGTATTTACACTTTGTGCCTGATGTTTGATCCGTGTTGCCTGATCTTGATCTCTTTCCCTATCTCTTTCTCTCTCTCTCTCTTTCTCTTTATAGAGCGCATATGTTTGATGTTGTTGCTGTTGACCTCAACGAGAATTTGTTTAAATTGCTGGCAACAGCGCAAAAAAAAAAAAAATGTGTGTCAGAGAGTTGGAAAGTCTTTCAAGTTAACTAAATTATATCACCAATTTCAAATCATACAAATGTGAACACTCGAAGAATGCAGCAGCAGCAATAGCAGCAAAGAGGGCAACAGTTGCAGTTGCTTCCGCGGCAGCAGCAGCAGCAGCAGCAGCAGCAACATGCCGGGTATTTAGACACAAACAAACAGCAACGGCAATGGCAACAAATAAATCGTGATCACATGGTCAAGAGGGCTCCAAAAGAGACTACACAGAAGGGAGAGCGAGGCGAGGCGAGGCGAGGAGTGGGGCTGGGTGTGTGTGTGTAGGTGGAGCTCGAACTCCAACTCCTTTTTAACTCCTGCAGCAATAAATGTTGCGCTTGTCTAGGCTGATAAAGCCACACAAAGAGCAAAGTGATCTACTAACAGCCCCACAAAACAACAACAACAACAACAACAACAAGATCATGTTTGTCGTGTCATACGAAAAGAAAAATGCCTCAACAAGCAGAGCAGAAAGAGAGCTAAAAAAGAAACCAAGCAAAGACAGTGTGGAAGAGTGGAGGGGGCGTATAAGGGCGGCCGATCGCATACACAACACGCTTTCAACTTTTTTTTCTTCCTGCTGCAACCAGTCTAAAACGTCGTCGTCGTGGTGGGGCGGCATTCAAATTTGGCGCTTGAATTTGTTGCAAGTTCAGAGTTGAAGCTAGAGTAACAGCAGCTGCTGCTGCTGCTGCTGGCGGGGAGTCATCGTCGTCGTCGTCGTCGTCGTCTACGTTGCATGTAGCCTGAAATCGAAATCAAGATCAAGATCAAAATCAGCAGCATCATCGGCCACGCCGCCACGTATCAAATGAGTAGAACTAAGAAGTGAAGAAGTGAATCTTCTTTTAAACAAAACTATCGAAGAAGAGGCAAAACTGTGAGCCAAAGATTTTATACCCTTTCACAACAAATAAATGACCCTCAAACAGAGACTCAAGAGAATGAGGCCACATTGAAACTTGAAACGCTTTAGCAAACTCTCTTTTTCTGTCTTAGTACAATAACACAAATAAATGACCTTTAAAAAATTACTTAACTTGCTCCAGACGATAATTTAAAAATTTGTCAACTTACTTAACTGGTTAAGCTTTATTCCGAGCATGAGGTCACACAAATAAATGACCTTCTCATTCTGCTTATGAAAAGCTCAAGACGATAGCCTCACACAAATAAATGACCCTCAAAAAAGAACTAATCTTGCTTATCTTGCTGTAAGTAGCTGTCCATGAGCCCATGCCCAACTTTCAGGTCACACAAATAAATGACCCTGAAAAAACTACTCTTCACAAATAAATGACCTTTAAATAGTTACTCGTCATGCTTAATATGCGATCAAGTCACTCAAATTAAAAGCCTTACCAGAATTGGCAATCTTGCCCAAGCAAGCCGAGCTAAAGACGATGGGATCACACAAATAAATGACCCTCAAAAAAATTACTTCTTTTGTTTATCTTGTCTCTTTCACATTCTATTACTTTATTAAGTGCCTTTTGGTGTGCTTTCTTTAGGTTAAAATGATATTCCTGGCAATACAAAGAACCCAAAGGGACTTGTTTGCATGGACCCTTTTGAAGGGTATAACAAAAGAAAACTCATGTGAGAGATTCTCTGTCTGCGCTTCGTGACGCACAATGTGGTCATGGCAAAAGAGTAAGGCCGCTGCACCAATTTGATTCTAATTGTTAGACCGATACGACTACAAAATTCGAGTTCATCATCCTCTTTAGCATCATCATCATCATTATCATCATCATCAGCTGCTGCTGCTGGTGCTGCCACAACCGATTTTTGTTGTTGTTTCACAGTTCGTGGGTCATCCATGTGCCCTTTGTGCTTGGCATTTTTAGCGCTTCTTTTGCGGCTATCAGTCTCATTTAAACGGCGTATCAACCAAAAAAAAAATAAAAGACCGCCAAGAAGATGAGGCTAGAGAGTATATAGCCTGACCCCTCCCCCCTCCCCCACGCCACATCTATGCAAATTTCATTGAAATGCAGGTCACACATTTGCAATAATTCTCAAGTTCCCAGCCTTGTTTAATTTGAATTGGAATTAAAATTAAAAAACAAAACAAATAAAAGTATAACTAAAAAAAAAAAAAACCTTTCCACATCATTGCCCCAGCCAAAACCAACAAAAAAAAAAAAGGCGAGAAAAAAAAACTAATTAGTTAACAATATTTCGTATCAAATTCAAATTAGTTATGATATAACCGAAACGCTGTAACCGTTATTATTATTAACACACAATCCAATCAGAGCAGTCACAACAACAACAACAAAAAAAAACCCGTTTCTTCTAGTCCGTTTTGCTCGATAATCATAAATTTTCTGACCAATTAGAATGAAAACTAATTGCTCAAAAAGCCAACGGGAAGATCGCTGACCAATTAGTCAGGCCAACACAAAACGTTAATAGAGAGCGAGAGAGAGCGAGAGAGCGAGAGAGAGGGAGAGCGACTCACACATGAGTTGAATTGAGTTTAAAAACCAGTTCTAAAACCGTTTTTTTTCGTGCCAGCCAACCAGAGACAACGAATTCAACTCAAATCAACTTAAAGATTTTGGCCTAAACTGGCCCCAACTGAGCCAAAGCCAAAACAGTTGCCAGACAAACGCGAAACGACTCTGACGCGCAGGCGCAGCGACAATCAAAAAATTAAAACGATAAAAAAAAAACTAAAAAAAAAAGTTTTCCAATTGGATTCGTTCGTTCGTATATCGTAAGATCGTGTGTGCCGCTGCCCGCGTTCGCTTTTATCGTAAAACCGTCAACCGAGTAAAGCGACGGAAATGTGATTCTAAAAAAAAAAAAATGAAATTATTAATTAATACTATATATTAAATCATAATTCAAGTTCGACTTTTTAGCTATTAACAGCTCGTAAACAACAATTCGCGAAAACTCACGCGAATGCAAATTAACAAATGTTTTTCTTAATCATTATCTTTCAATTATAATTTAATAAAGAATACGTAAAAAAATTGCAAACAAAAAAAATATGCAAATATCTAACATTGTATTTAATCATATTTTAATCACTAGCAAAAAAAAAAAATAGTAATAATTGTGCTTGAGTGTGTGTGTGTCTCTGTGGGATGAAACATATTTTAGCGAAATAAAAATTAAAAATTTACATAAATTCACATGGCTAATTTTAGTTAAATATTTCTTAATTGCATTAAACAATTTTTTTTTTTTTTAATGGATGCCCGCAAAGATCAACAAAATTCCAAGCAACTCCAAACTGAAGGTAAGTCCAATTAGAAGAAGGTCCCTGACTTTCAACTTGGAATTCTTTTTCTTCTTTGAGAAGATTTATGCACAACACGCCAAGAAAAAACAAAAAAATTTACATTTTCATATTGATAGATTTCACTTTTTTTTTTCAAGGATTTTTCTCTATTTTCATTAACGAATTTTAATTTTTATTTAACAATAAACGAGACAAAATGTCAAAGTCCAGAAATAAGGTCGAATGATGAATGGATGGCGGAGGTGGAGGAGTGAGATGGGAGAAGGAAGAAGGGGGGGAGACTCTGTCTGACTGCCAACAGCTGGGCACAAGTTGAACAATGCCAGAGACATGGATAGCAGGCAGGCAGGCAAAACTGTTGTCATATCCTCAGGGAATTTTGTTGGCAACAATTACCAATAACCGAAACAGAAACAGAAACAGAAAACGGCAAACGGCAAACAGCGAAAGGTTATCAAACTGCAGAAATCAAGACAAATCGCACTGGCGAAATGAAGCAATAAAAGCCAAACCGACGAAGCCATTCGCCATGGTTTTATGTTATTTTTTCTCTCTCTGTGTGTGTGTGTGTGTGTGTGTGTGTGTGTGTGCCTCAAGGATATGCAAAAAGGATGTGACAGCATGTTGATAGTAGGTGGTAGTTGGGTTAGGGTGGGGTATGTTTGGTGTTGGCTTCTCTTTGTGCTTCTTGTGACCACTTGTCTGAGCAATTTGTATACAGAGAGAAAAACGGTAGCCAAACTATTTTCAAGTGGCCAGGAGGAGAAGAAGTTGTAGGAGGAGGAGGAGGAGGAGGAGTTGGTGCAAAAATATCTGACTAAATAGAAGTAAGCCATAAGTGTTTGGGTGTGTATAAATTGATGACCGAAACAAAAGTAGTTCATTGTTATATTCAAAGGATACAAATGGGATGTGTGTAAGTGGAAAGTTAACTTTAAGCGAGTAATAGATAAAAATAGTTTCAAAGATTAAATGAAAACCAAATAGGACGCTTTAGGCCTCCTTTTAAGACGGCCTCATTTAGATCCTGCACCAGGCTCAAAGGGTTTCGAGGTATGTAACCAAAAGAAAGGATATACTAGTAAAAAAGAAGAAGGAAGAAAGAAGTCTGTCAAAAATTGTGTTTCTTTATACACACTAGAAATTTTCTATATACATATATTAACTAAATTGCATT
This sequence comes from Drosophila nebulosa, assembly GCA_024703675.1. Taxonomy (NCBI): domain Eukaryota; kingdom Metazoa; phylum Arthropoda; class Insecta; order Diptera; family Drosophilidae; genus Drosophila; species Drosophila nebulosa. The sequence continues at coordinate 3,265,358 of CM045725.1, read as the reverse complement.
AGCTTTGTAACTTTTAATCGACTATTCTGGCATTTGACATCTGTCAGACTCAGCTGTCATCTAAGGTGTCAAAAATATAAGTAGAATATTTGTTTTACGATAATAAATCGCTTAAATTATTAACTTATATGCATAAAGAGATTAACTTTGTTGTTGTAAGATATGCCATAGTTTTAGCATTCAAATTGGGAACGTTTTTGTTTCTGCTGTAATTCTCAACAAGTTTTAGCATTGAAAATGTGAAGTTCTTAATTTTTGCTGTAATTCTCAACATGTTTTAGCTTCGAAGTTGTTAAGTTGTCTGGAGTCTTTAAAATTTTATTCTGTAAGATTCACCTCGAGCCATCTAGCGCTTAATCATGGCATTTTTAGAGATCTTTTGAAGTACTTTAAATTTGGATTAGCTTGGGCAAAGATAGAACTGATGAATCAGGGCTCAGAGTTCTTTCATTGGCCTTTAGTTGGATGAAACAAAAGTTGTCTGCCAAAAAAGATAATAATTCACATACCCTAGAAATCACTTTAAGCTTTAATCATTTGGCAAAGTTTTGATAGATGTAAAAAAATAGTTTAAACTTTTCCAAAATAAGCTCAAGACTGAGGTTGTCTTTCAACCAATAAAGAAACCAAAAAACCAACCAAAAAAAAGAAAAGAAATTTAACAAGGCCAATGCACTAGAAATCATCTTTAGGTTGCCATTTCTCTAGTAGTCAAATAATTAGCTCCAGTCTCGAAAAAATCAAGAAAATGTCTACTTACAACATTTTGCTATCTCGAATACAATTGGTTTATTTCGTTCTGCAAGTGCCTGCAATTTGAGTGTAACCCAGAAGTTCTTACTTTAGAACTCATTAACAATCTTCTAGGCTAACAAGCAGAACCGTAGCCGATGCCTATCAAAGACCAAAATACACACCGAAATAGGAAGAGACAGAGAGAGAGAGAGAGAGGAAGAGAGGGAAAAAAAACAAGAAACCGAGTCTTGTTTTGGGTTGTTGTCAATCACGAATCGCCCAGACACGACAACTAATCACTGATCTTGCCTAATTTTGATGATTATCCGGCGCTTCCGAAACAGTAGCCAGAATAGAAGAAGGAGAAGGAGGAGGAGGAGGAGGAGGAGGAGGAGTCGTTTCCTCGACTATTCTGCCCTTCTGCAGACTGACCTAATTTGTGGTATGGAGGGGATTAAACGCCCTTGTCTTGCGGTCACTAATAGCGACCTGACCAGGCCAAGCCAAGCCAGGCCAGGCCAGTCCTGGCCAGTGCAGTCAGCAGCCATCCTAAGGCCTGAGGCTAGACGATTTTAATCTTAACTTTTTGCTGCTGGCAAAAGGAGTTTTCGCTAATGTTTATTTGATTTCGGCTGCTGCCTAATCCCCCGGCGCTAGGATAATCCCACCATTTAGACGAAGCTCAGTCACAGGTCTCTCTCTTTATTTCTCTCTCAGTCGTCGGTCGTCTAGACAATGGTCAGCGCCAGGCATCGCGATAAAATGCAAAAATCGAAATTTTCTTGCACTTGTTTTGCATCGTTTTCTAGGTCAAGAGAATGCATTGAGTAAAACTTATGGACAATGGACCACACCAGAGAAAGAGACACAGAGAGAGAGAGCCAGAGATTGGGTAGCCAAATTGTTCCTCTAATAGAATTTAAGGCCTAAGGCAATGATTTTTTGTTGCAGCTGCATTAAACAATAAAGCCATTTGAGGCTATAAATAAATATTTATTTATTTTATAAAAAATCTCTTCAATTTTTTGCATAGATCTTCTTTTGTTGGCCTAACAGAGCCATCAATTGTCTGTCTCTCCGTCCGTCTGTCTGTCTGTTTGGGGCCATTGTTTAGTTGCCCCTTTAGACCAGGCTCCCCACATGTGTGCTGCTGCTGCTGCTGGTTTGGCCTGGCCTGGGCTGGGTCTGGGTCTGTCTTTCGGGGTGTGCCTCATACATATATAGCCTTGGCATCAAAAAAAAAAAAAAAAAATTATATCTCTGCCCAGTCTACGCGGCTTTTGGCCTTTTGGTTGGCTAAATGTTATACATAAATACAGTGATTGCAAAATTATAACTTCTTCTTCTTCTTCTACATAGTTGGCAGCTTTTTAGATTTTATTTACTCCAAAAAAAAGTTCTTTCAACTTCCCCTCCTCTTTCCGCAGTGGAAACTTTCTAAGGCCTGTAATTTAAGTTTAATTGCATTTTTACTAATTACAAATATGACTCAATTAAAAGTTTTCGCTGTCATATTTCCAATTAGCTCAACGTCTGCCACTAAAATGCAAAAAAAAACAAAAAAATTACTTTACTTTCAACAGAAATTAAGATAGCAAATCGTTATTTAAAAACAAATCAGTTCAAAGAGGATGAAATTCTTGATGAAACGAATGCTAGTCCCCATTTTTAGCTATAATTTAGTTGGCCAAAAGAAAAGAAAAAAAAAAGTTTCATATCTTTGAACCAAATATTTATGATTCTTTGAGAAATTTGAGAAAAAGAAATTTTCTTAATAGATTACAATTTCTTAAAATTGTCTTTTAAAAATGCTATTGAAAGAATTGATTAAAAAAAAATTAAAAACAGAACTGCTTCTCCTGTGTTCATCTCGCTGTGTCCAATTGTTTACCGAAAACAATTAACGACTTGTTTTGGTTCTTAGTTAGCCACTAAGATAAATATTTTCGATGTAAATATTATCCAAGTAAATTATATTTAATAAGTTAGGAATACATTAAAAAAAAATTTTAACTAATTAAATAAAGTTATCGCTAAGATATGCAACTTTAATAAGAAACGATTTCTGGCAATAAAATTACAATTTCGAAGCTTTTTTAACCTCTCTTTTCATTCTTCTACAATTTCGTAGATTTGCATTTTGCTGACTTCTTCCTTCTCTGGGACATAGCCAGGATCTCACATAGGGTGAAGCAGATTTCATTTATTTAACTCTCTAGGATTTAGTTGAAAAAATTAAGGAGACAACTGCACTTCTTGTGACCATTTAGCTACATCTGATTACGATTGATCCATTTTACCGAAAAGACTTGTCAATTTGGTAGAACAACTCAAAGACATTGATAAGCGAGTGTTAAGAAACTTCGGCGTAGATCTTGCGGCTTAAGGGAACAATATATAAATTGTTCAACATTTGCTTATTAGTTACATTAGTTTCAAATTAAAGATTAAATTAAAAATTAATTGTTGTTTTGTGATAATCGTTTGTTCTACTTTCTGCTTGCCATTTTCTTCTTTTAACTTTTCTTTAAAACTTATGGTAAACAAGTCTATAGAAAAACCTAAGCCAGGCTTAAGTTTTTTAAATATAGAAACTGGTCCATGACATGAGGAATTATTTGAAGTCTTTTTTTTTATCATTTATTGGTTAATTGAGTTAGGTTGACTTAATAAATAACAGTACATCATTTTTTTTCAACTTATGCTGCTCTCGGCAGAAATAGATGTTTGTAATTTGGGCTTTCTTTTCAAAAATAAATTTGTTTTTGTATATATGCTTAAAAGCTAAATTAGTGTAATGAAACCAAAATCGATCGCAACAAAAAGTAAGAAAAAAATATGCGTAAGTAGGGTAGTTTAAGATAAAAGAAGAGAAGAAAAAAAAAAGTTTGAAGACCGAGCCTCAATTTCTATGAGCCACCAGAAATGCTTCCTTGATGCTAACTGGAATTCTTTGTCTCTGATCGATAGGGATGTATCAAATCTTTTATTTTGAACAGTTAAGCTTTTTGATTGTATTGACTTATTATTTGCTCTTCTCAGAATGTGGTAAAGGATAGGTATGCCGTATTTGTCTTGTAGAAATCCTCTTTTATCTAGAAGTAGGAAGGATTCAGAGGGTGAGAACCCGTTACATATTGCTTGCTCTAAGTAGAGAACAGCTTCATAGAATGGAACTTTAATGAGATCGTTAGAGCGCTCCAGACAGCGGCAGCGGAACTCTTCTATATAAAGCATTTACAATTTTTTTCAACGTCTTTCTCCCGTAATTTCATACTGCTTAGATCATAAACAATTGATAAAGCAATTGATTGTCTTTAACCTAAGCTGATTAAGTCCTTGATGCATTATTCAGTTCTAAGCAAAAGATAAAAGTGAAAACAAAAACTAAAGTATCCAAACCAATAAATTTGATCATTCCACTTAAAAACGTCAAAAATTTCAAAAATTGACGTTAATTAACTTTTAAGGAGTAAGTAGAAATGGGAACAACTCTTAGTAAGAGTCCTTAAAACAGAGAGAGAGAAGGAAGGGAAATATAACACCTTCTCAGGGCAGACACACACACACACATAGTCGCACACATACGCCCCATAATCTGACAATGCTTGCCTCAAATGTGAACACCTTTCAACAATTACAACTAAAGAGAAAAAAAAAAAACTTAACTTTTGTTCACACAATTCAATGCTTTGGCTTTTTTTTTTCACACGCTTAAATTATAATTTCAGTTAGTTTCTTATTTGGGATTGTATTTTCGGAAGGGCCCCAGCCACAGCCACAGCACCAGCCCCAGCCCCAGCTCCCAGTTCCCAGTTCCATGTGTAGTTCCATATGATGGCTGGCCACATGAGCATAGATTTTTGTTTTATGCGCCTTTTCGTCCAAGATGTGCGCGGGGGAGGAGGCTAATTTAAATTTTTTGTTATTTTTTGTGTAAGAAAGTTGACCAGGCCGTGACTGCCTCATTAACTTTCGCACGTAGTTCCCGTAAGCGGACACCCCCGTCGGTCCGCCCGCCCTCGACTATCTACAAAAACGTTCTGTAAGATAAAAATCGATTTGCGCGGTCGTCGGCACCAACAACAACGACAACAACAACAATTGACCAGCCGTCCGGCAACTTTCCTAACTTAACCTTTATTGTCCGAAAGTTGTTCTTCTTCTTATACTTTACTTCCTACTCGTCTTCCTAACTTCTTGCACTTCTTTTTGTCTCTTTCTTTTACTTCTTTTTTTTGTTTTTTTTTTGGTCAACGTAAATTTACATTTTACTTGGCGGCCTTTAAGTTGGTCATTCGACTTCTACTTCTCTCTCTCTCTTTCTACTTGCACTTCTTTCTTTCTCTCTCTCTCTCTTTCTCTTCTTCTTTTTGTACTTTAAGCGATGTTTATCTTTTGTCATAATATGCGCTGGGAATCACCTTAGCCTTAGCAGTAGATATTATCATAGTCAAGGTGTGTCTCTGCTCCCTCTTCTACTCGAATTTCTTTTTAACCTGGTCAACTGTTATATGACCATTATGGGGGGGGACACCCCTCCTGAAACGGTTTTCACCTGAGCTACAGTTAGTTTTATTTTTTTTTTGGGACAATGGTCACTCTCATTGTTTTTAATTACTTCTCAAGTTGCGTTTCCTTACAATTGCCCATTTTCCATTGTAATTTAGATTTTCATTTTGTTGAAATTATGAAAAGGCATCAGATTCATTTTGTTTGCTTTGTTTTGTTTTGTTTCAGTTTCATTTTGTATGGGAATTTGCTATTAAATGAAATGAAATTGATTTGGCAAGATAAATGATATGAAATGTGAATACATATTTAAGGATGTTTATTTGAACCTAAAGATAGGACTGCTTCATTTCGAAATCCTTTTCTACTTATAGGTTGACAGGTAAATATGCTATTTATGGCTTCAAAGGAGTTAAAATGTTTGGTTTATTCCAAGGCAAATCACTTTAAAACCATTTGGTGACCCCGGCGTTTTGACGTCAAAAAACATTTCCATATAGTATTTTTCCCTCTATGGAAGTTATGGAAAATCGTTTAGGTAATATTATCAGTGAATCTAAAGTGAAATTTTTCAAATTCAAAACAAATTCATTTTCACGCCTAACAAAAAAAGTGAAATTTTTGTGACCCCGACGTTTTGATCTAAAAATACATTTACATAGACGATTTTTCTTCTCTTGAAAATCTTTAAGTGGAGCTTCGCCTGATTAGTATTAGAAAATCAAAACGAATTTATCTTAAAAGCTTAAAAAGAAAAGTAAAATTTGGTGACCCCGACGTTTTGATCTAAATATACATTTACATAGACGATTTTTCTTATCTTGAAAATCTTTAAGTTGACCTTTGCCTAAATGAATTTAAAACGAATTTGTCTTAAAAGCTTAAAAAGAAAAGTAAAATTTGGTGACCCCGACGTTTTAAAATGCAATTTCATATCAAAATCATTGTTATTGGAATTCGTTATGGTTTTAGCATTAAACTTTTAACATTTGGAGCACTTTTTCTCATCAACTATTACGAAAACCAAGCAGATTTATCTTAAATACATTTGAAACCTTTTACCCCATACAAACTATGGCATAAGTTTCGATTTAGGCGGTATAGGATATCATATTCCATTAAGAGAGACTTCCTAAACAAGTCGTAACAAGCAACGTCAAATGTTTTACTGGAGAAGCACAAATGCCTTTAAGTCAGTTCAATTATCATATGCCATTCGAAAAGCGTTAATATTAATGCCTCGATAAGTAATCAGTTAGATTTGCGAATCAAATTGATGTAAAAATCTACTGAAATTACTTAAACTAGAATTTCATTAAATTTGCTGAAAATTCATCAAAGTTTTGAAATATTCCTATAAACCATTTACTAAGTCATGCATAAATTGTATTTTAGTTTCTTTATCTAACTACAATTTAAGCGAACGTTATGCAGGCAGTCCAAGGTGACTTTTAAAGGCAGAGCTTTAGCTCTAGCATTACGTATACGCCCCGTTTGGCAACATTGGCAGCAAACACACACAAAGTAGGGACACACATAGAAATGATAATGCTGATGATGATGATGACGTAGGGGAGGGAAGGGTTTAGGATACACAAACCAAAATACATTCCCTTGGGAATGGGGAGGTCGGGGAGAGGGGGAGTACATATATATTTTTTGGGGAGCAACGTATGAATGCGCGCATAACTCTTATATGAGCAGAGTAAGTATATAAGAAGTATGTGTGTGTGTGTGTGTGTGTGTGTGTGTGTGTGTGTGTGTGTGTGTGTGTGTGTGTGGGTAAACAACGTATATAGAGAGAAAACTGGTGGGAAAACTGAACGACGAACTTTTCGTGTGGGCGGAAAACGACGAAAAAGTACAAAAAAGAAAAAACACGACTGGTGGAAAAACTTTTACACACAGACACAGAGATACACACACACACACACACACACACACACACACACATACGCGAGCGAATGAGATAGATAGACGAAGAAGCGATGATGACAACGACAAGGAATGAAAGGAAGGAAGGTAGGATAAAGGGGAGGACCTTAATGTGTGTGTGTGTGTGTGTGTGTGTGTTAGTGTGCGTGGGTTAGAACTCAGCTTCCCCCACGCATTGGTAAAGGGAAAATTTGAAACACTTGTGGTTCTTGGCAATTGAAATGGAGGCTTACTTTAACTCCAACCTCAACCCCCCCCCCCTCTTCACCCTTTTACCAACGGAAAACTTTACCATGTTGCACGTTCTTTTAGGTTCCATTTTGGTAGGCACTTTGCTAAAAACTTTCACTTTTAAATGAATTGGCAAGAGGCAGGCAACTCACATAATTTGTTTGTTTATTAAGCCCGCTGCTTAGATATTTTGTTACTCGGTCTCAAGTTCTTCGTCTTCGTCTTGGTCTTCGTCTTCATTTAACCATCTTCTCATCTTTAGCGCTTCACATCAAAGGCAAATTGCAATTATTATCCTTGCTGCTGCCAGAAATCAGTGGGAAATGGACGAGACAAAGTCATTAATGAAGATTGCCAGGGAACAGGGAGACTAAAAGGAGACGGAAAGTGGGAAGACGCCATGCCAAACAAAGCGACAGTTCAAGATTGCTGCGTTTGCCATACTCATAAAAAAAACAAAAGAAAAAGAAAAGAAAGCAAAGCTAATAAGAAGTAAGCACAAAGTAGAATATCTTGATATTAATTGAAACAAGGACGAAATGCAGACAGCAGAAACGAAAAGAAAAAAACAAAAAACGAAAAAGCTTAACCAAAAATTGTCCACATATCTCCCCCAGCTACCATTTGCCCCGACCATTGGCCCAGCCATCCATCTGCTAGAACCAACAAAGTTATTTGTTGTTTGACTTCTTTTACCCCAGGATGTTATTTAAAAAAAAAAAAAACAAAAAACCAACAACAACATCAGCTCAAAAAAAGGAAGCTCGCTCGCTCGCTTGCTCGGCTATTGTCTTTTCGAGCTCAAATTTCAACTTAAGACAAACACAGAAAACGGACATGACAGGCTGCCAGGACTGCTGGCTCTCTCCCTGGCTCCATGGCAACTTCTTGTCCTGTCCAAAGAATGCGTTGGCAACAATATTAATGAATAAACCTCCTTGAAGCAGCTGTGTGTGTGTGTGTGTGTGTGTGTGCCAACTGTCTCGCAAAAGATATGACTTGAAAACGAATATAAATAGATTTGTATTTTATTTCTGGGAATTTTCAATAGTAGCTTCCTTTTTGATAAGTTGGCTTGGCTTTAAGGATACACACCAAGTGAGGTGCAAGGTGTACTGGAAAGCTGCCAGTTGGGCGTATTTACTTCTCCTATGCAAATCATATAAGAACTTATAACAAAAGGCTCCAAAAAGGGATATCCCTTTTTAAACATAAGCTTTCAATTATGAAATCAGGATTATATTAGAACTAACTTATTTGATCTTTGCCACGCCTTCAAATATTAAAACCAAAATATAGTTGGGCCTTTTTGTTTATTATCTTTTTGCTTAAATGCGAAATAAATACAGCCTTAAAGCTTTTCAAGCCTCATCCAAGTTAAGTCTGACTTGAAGAGCTTTACCAGTGTGTTGCCTTCATTAATCTATGTCAAGGTGGACCTAAATCCTATCTATCTCTAAATTGTGTATAGCTTTCGATATCATGGTGGACCCAAGCCCTGTCTATCTCTGCATTCTGTGTAGCTTTGATTTCGAGAGATTTATCCTGAATCGTATGCAATTCTCAATCCTTTGACTATCTATCTTCAAAAGTTTATCTCTTTAGTTAGTTCTATGTGTGATTCTTCGACTATCTATCTCTAAAAAATTATCTCTTTAGTTAGTTCTATTTCTGATTTAAGCAATATTTGATTTATGGAATTAGAGCAAAAAAAGAAAGTAATAAAGCGTTAATTAAGATTAACAAAATGAATTTATAGAAGAAGGCGGAAGAAGAGTGCAGCACAAGAAGAACACATATTTATTATCTTTATCAATCGAATTGGGTATATCTGGCCCTCCATTTTGGAATTTAATTTCACATTTAGCTAATATAATTATTTCCTATTAGAAATGGAGAACTATCGATAGTAGATACAGTCGATAACAATAAAAAAGTTTTCATAAACTTGGCATTATTATATATAAAATTTTGATATAATTATATTCTAGTTATTGGCAATCGACAAAATCAATCAACTATTATAACAATCGCTGTTAATTATTTTAAGTGAAATTGTTCTATTCATTTGGAATTTCATGCAGTCTAAGTTATTTATCGTAGAAAACTAGAACAACATTTAAACTTGTATTAAAGTATTAAAAAAAAAATACTATAATACTATTTTATTTGTTTCCTCAATAATGTTAAAAGGTACAAAAATAAGAAATATTTTAAGGCTCTAGTTGAATAGACTTTTAACATTTATAACTGTTTTTTGGTCCGTTATTAAAGCAAGCTACATTTTTACATGCTATTGGAACTATCGACTGTTTCTACTATCGATAGTTCTCCACCTTTATTTTCTATGTATAGAAAGAGGCCTTGAGTTTCCTTTATTTTGAGTGTTTGAGAATGATTTTTTCCTATACCATTTTTCCTACTAACTATGCTAGCCATGAAATTTTTCTTCTTTTTCTCTCTTTTTATATGATTATAATTATCTTTAGTCTATTTTAAAACTTGTTGGAGCTGTGAGCAAAATGACAAGTTCAAAACAGAAGCTAGAGGAATTCCATAGGTAAGCCCAATGAAGTCAAATTATATGGATGGACCATACACTCCTCATCACATGAATAGGACACTGTTACCCAACTAATAAAGCTAGCGATCCTTTTTTTTTTTTTGTTTTTTTAAATAAAAGATTATTTAATAGTTATGTTTTAAACAAATGAAAAACTTCATGATACTATACAAAATACACTGAAATACACTTAATTTTGGCAGTCAAATTGTATGTCACTTGAATAGGACATGCATTTAGTTTGATCGTTTACTTTGACGCGTGTTCATACAAATTTTGTTAAAGAAGGTTTTTTGCTATTTTCGAGTAAAATTAAAATGGGTCGTGGAAAGTCCTTAAATGATGAGGAAAGAGAACAAATAAAGGCATACAAGCACTCTGAACCACTGTGAACACTCTGAACACCAAGAGAAATCGACATAACATTTCAAAATTTTTTAAGTAATTGATTTGTTGATCTCTAAAGGAGAAATTAAAGTAGATTTTTCTGTTTTCTAGTGAGAAAAGTTGTAGTTGAATTTTTAAGGCTCTTTCAACTTCTTTTCTGTAACACTTTAAATTCGACTTTTTATAAAATGCTGTTTCCCCTTTTGAATGACGTTTACTTTAGAGAACTCTAAAATCATCAAACATCTTTAATTTGTTTACCATTTGGAATATTATGTTTGTTTTAAGAACCTGTTTTTTTTTTAATTATTTGTGTTTTAAATATCGAAATGATTTTTGTCTCCTTCCTAAAAGAAAAATTAAAAATTTACTTTCATTTTAATCTTTTAAACTGACCTCAAGTCTACAATAAAAAAACGCCAATTTGAATATTACCACCAGCTTTTATGTTGATAATAAATAAATAAAGAAAAGGGTAAAGGATTCTTCAACATTATTGGAGAAAATGATTATATTTTGGAATCAAAAGTTGATTCAAGCAAAACTTATAAATTGCTGGACCTACCTCGCTTTATTGCTCGGTTATAGCTTCAAATTTATACAGATTAATGCGCCATTGAAATTGATTAATTATGGAAAGAAAATATAAAAGGCCGCACTCAGAGTGTGAGAGATGACTCATATTAAGAAAAGTGTCTAATTGCCATGACTCTGTGGCTAAAATAATGCTGTCCAACATCTAAAGAGACTTAAAATAAAGAAAAAGCTGAATTAATCGAATGTCATCGTATATCTATAGACGATAATATGATTAGCCATTGTGGCCGTTTAACCACACCAATGGCTCTGCCCCCCGCCTCTAACCAACTTGGGCCCCTGATTTAGCCCTTACTTGCCGCCTTTTGCGATTCCGTTACACGTTATACAATTAATGTTCCCTGGGTCGGATCTTGGTTGGACATTTTTGCGCTGTTCTCTGTTTTCGTCATTTTCAATTTCAGGCCGGGGAGTCCAAGTCTCTGAGACCGAGTCCAAGTCCGTGGCAACTGCCACTGTCAACAGTTGCAAAATGAAAATGGCGTTGACGGGTTCTTAATGTAGTTGCCGTTGTTGTTGTTGTTGTTGTTGTTGTTGTTTGTTATGCATGTCCATGTCTGGACTCGGTTGTGTCCACCTAACCAAGTCGACCAGTCGACCAGCCGCCTTCAAGGCATACCTAAGGCGGCTTCTCTTTCCCTACTTCTCTCTCTCTATCTCTCTCTCTGTCTTCTCGTCCTGTTGCCGTAGGCCAACCAAAAAAACAAAACAAAATAAAAAAAAAAAAACTTTTTCTTGCCTTTTGTTGGCGCTTTCCTTTAAAGAGTGGTGAGAGAGGGAGGAAGGGGGGTAAAAAAAAATTATCCTTGATGAAGTATTTCCCCTGCCGTCCCCCCCCCCCCACTCCTTGTGTAGGTCTACGTGCCTGCGTTGCATCATCCTGCATCTTGCCTTTCACTACCCCTAGACTTCCCCCCCCCCCCCTCAGGGCATTTCGCTTGTTGCTTTTGACTTGCTGGCCGCCACTTCAACCATCCCTCTTAGCGCTCTCTCTCCCCTTCCCCTTTGCGTTTCTCCTTTCCCCAGAGTATTCCTTGGGCAAACTTTTCACTTTTTTTTTTCCACAGTTTTTCTTCATTTTTTTTTTCGGTTTTTTTTTTCTTTTTGCCTTATTTAAATTTTCTTTTTGCTGCGTTCTCGCACTGTCCGTTCTCTCTTTCTCTCTCTCTCTCTCTGTCGCTCTCTCTCTCTCTTTCTCTCTTCCTAACGCGCTTTCTACTGTTGCTGTTGCCTTCGTTGGGTGCGTTTTTTTTCCGTTATTTTCTTTTAATCATATTTAATTTTTTTTAGCATTTTCATTCTCGCGCTTTGCCCTCTCTCTCTCTCTCTCTCTCTCTGTCACAGTCTCTGTGGCTGTTTCTCTTCCTCTCTCTTTCTCTCTCTCTCATTCTCTCTATCTCCGTTCGTATTTCTTTTTGCTTTTCTTTGCGAGTTTTTCTTGTTTCTTGGCAGCAAGAAAAGCAACCTGCTGCCACTTTCTGGTTGCCTGTTACCCAACTGGACGTGGCCGGCCAGTTGCCTGGTTGCCTCCTCCATATTCCATTCGTGGAGTCGCCTCCGTTGGTGGTCAAGTTATATTTACACTTGTGGAGCATTGATTTTCTTTCTTTTTTTTTTTCCTTTTGCCTCGTTTTCTTCGCCTCTTTTTCCGAGGGTTTTTCTTCACACTGGTCAGACCAGTGAGTTTTCTTTTGTTTTTCTTTTTTTTAGGCGCTTTGTTTTTTGCCAGTTTTTCTTTTTACCTTCTTCTTTTTCTTTTTTTTTTGCCGTTGTCTACGCCTTGTCAACTTTTGGTCAGGCTTTTGAGTTTCTGTGGCAATTGCTGGCTAACTGAAGGGGTGGCGAGGGGAGGGAATTGGGTAGGCATTTGGAGCTGTCTGACAATGTGCGTGAATTTAGTTTTTTTTTTTTTTATCTTTTTATGGCCATTGTCTGCATTTAGCTTTATTCATTGACTTGTAAAAGAAATGTTAAAGGATATTCTGAGTTATTCCTTTGACCATTGATAAAGAGAAAAAAGAGAGAGAAATTTTATTTTATATTCTAAGGAATGCAGGATAACATTCTGAAGCATAGAGAGATGTATAAAGGTATTCCATATTCAAGAGACACTAATCTGTTTAGCAAACTAACTAACATAGACATGACTCTCCTTCGTTGGAATCTCCTTCTATTTGGAATCTTCGCCGACTAGAAATAGGTTTCTATATGCTATTATACTTGAAAACTAACTATTGTCTATTTCGTTCTGTTCGAATCCTTTGACCTTTTTCTTTTGAATAGGATCGCCTGATTTTTTCAGTTGACGTTCCTAATAAATTTGTGTCTAATTTTCCTCTATGTATCTTCAGGATATTCTTCTTTTTGGTTTGTATCTAATTTCTACTGCATACACACTTGGTTCATTTTAATTTGCACTTACACTCTACAGAATAGTCATTAAAATGGAGTGAAAAAGGCTGGAGGCTGGTGGAAGTGGGGGGGGGGACTCTCCTCTAACCTGATTCACTAAAAGAAATTCAAAGCTTGGATCCTTGCGTAGCCACCTGATATCTCGTTAACATGCATTACAAACGAAGCAAACCAATCCCCCGCGTCGATTTGCCCACGCTTAAGGGCACTGTACAAGATGAAGATGCCCCCCCCCCACCCCCCGCTCTGGCCCATCACCCCCTGGACGCCAAGATAGTGGCACTCCAACACGCTCAGCCGGGCAACGGCAACGGGCCACTCTTGTGAGCTCTTAATTAGTAAATGCTGGCCATTATGGCGGCGTCTACCAGGCCATCCAACCCAAAACCATTCCAGCTTCAACTTCAACTTGGTGGCTCGTGTAGCAAGCAGACCAGAAAGAGTCCTCCATCCTTCTCTCGTATATGTATATAAGCCATACATAGAGAGAGAACATTTCATACATTTCATAATTATCAAGCGAGTCAAGAACCCCTTTATCACAAACAGGCAGAGAAGGAAGCCCCCCTCACCACCCACCAGCCACCACCCTCATCTATCTATGCGCACGAAAGTTAACCGAAGAGTTAAACGACAAGAAGAAAAGGGTGTCCCCTTCTGCCCTCTGCCCCCTGTCTCGCGAGCGCTCATTTTCGCGCGAGCGTGGAAAATCGAGGAAAATAGAAAAAAAAATGGAGCAGAATCCCAGTCAGTTAGTCCATGGTCCCGGGCCGGGCCGGGCCGGGCCGAGCCGGAGACAGAGACATGCGCACGTGTGCCGCAGCGTGCGCCAGCAATGAAAATGTAAATTTCCATTCGGTTTTTCAGTTTTTCCAGCCGTCGCAGAGACGCAGCAGCCGCTGTCGCGACCAGAACTCATCACAAAACGCGGTAGCTAGCGCGTGCCGTGGCTGCAAACCGAAATATAGAGAACAAATTTCTAACACACACACACGAATATCAGTTCATCATCCTTTGCTTGCGTCCTGCGTCCTGCGTTGGCTCATTTGCATAAATTACCCATAAACCCTCTTGTCTACACATATGGCAGGAAGTGCAGCCATTCATTTGGCCAACCCCTTGAATCGATTCGTTACTGTGATCCTGCCCCTGCCCCTGCCCCTGCCCCTCCCCACCCCTTTGTCAAAGGTGTAAAAAAATATGTAAACGTATCCTTTATGCCATTCTTTGTATCTAAGCCACATTTGCATATGAAATGCAACACTTTCGAGTTGAACAAAAAAAAAAGAACTCATTGCAAAATTTGCATAATCGAGCTGCGCATGCGTGCAGTTTTTTTTCTTTTTTTTTCTGCCGATTGATCCTTTGATAGAGCGAGCGAGAGAGAGAGAGGGAGAGAGAGAGCGCCTATTGCCAGATGGTTTACTATTTGATTATATATTCCCCCATACATTATCCATTAATTGGCATTTTTGAAAAGAGTTTTCCTTTTAGCAACTAGAGAAAAAGTAACTTAAATTAATGAGGAACACTTAGGCACTTAGAAGAATACTTTTGGAACTTCTGATAATAATTTTGGGCATTCTGATTTAAAAGTTATCTAATTTAACAACATTTTTCTAGGTAAGGTAAATGGATGACTAATGATGAGGCACTAAAATGAATCCTTCTAATACTTCTGATATGGATTCTTGGGTTAAAACTTTTCTTATTTTACATTTCGTTTGGCAAATTGATAGGGAAAATTAAATCTGTCATGTTAGAGGGATAAAATGTTCTTCTGAAGACATTTTGTGATATCAGCTTTCATTTTGAAAATCATTTTTGTAGTTACCTAGGTCGAACAAGTCATCTTGAAGCTCCAGATTCTTTGCCCAATGCACAGCCGACAACCTCATGGAGGGTTCAGTTAATAAGATAATGCTTGAAGCTAAAAAAATCTTGTATAAAATGGTAAAGCTGAAGAATTATATTAAAACAAGGTGTCAAAAAAAATTCAAATCTAAAAGACAAAAAAAAAACGTTAAACAAAACATTCAAACAAATCGCACAATAACTAAGTAACTAAAGAATAATGTTAACTATCTTAATCTTGATTCTTAGTCGCTTAATCTCAAATTTACATGGTTTAGTGCTTGATCGATTCTACTGATTTTACTTAAATAGAATTTCCAATTGGTTTAATGAACTTTTTGAATCTTTTTGACCCCTAAACATCTTTTTTAGACTCAAAATCTCATGTTTTACAGGTTAAATTCGAAGCTAGCTTACCAAAAATAAGAACTAAATTATATCCCTTGATATCATTTATTATATTCCATTTTAAACTGTCGAAGTACCAAAAAATAAAAAAAAGTAAGCTATAGAACTTCAACTTGAATTGGAATTGGTTTATGTTACCGAATCATTAGAAGAATTCGATTTCCCGAATCAACTTGGCTCAATTACTACAAAATGTAACCAAAGGGCTACTGAAGAAAGGATTAAATTTTAACTCACCTAAAATTCATTGCCCAGTGAAATGTAATTCCTTTTATTTTTTGTTTTTGTTTCTTTTTTTTTTAAATTGCATTTTGCAACATTGAAAACTTGCATCTCAATTTATTTCAATTTTTCGCACAAAAGCCAAAATCAACTTAAATATAAATCCAAGTTATTAAATCTAGAGAAAAACTTTTGCCTCAAAATGAAACAAAAAGAAGAAAACAAAAGGAGAAAGAGAGAGAGCGAGAGAGAAAGCAAAAGAAAAACTTGCTTTATTTGACTTCAAGAGCAAGTTCAGTTTCAAGCCAAAAATAATACGAAAAAAAAAAAAGAATGGAAAATCGGTGGTCGAGGGAATGCGAGGGGACTCGAAAGAAAAGAAAGAAAAGCGGAGCAGTCGAGACACGAACAAAGGTGCGACCCGGCTGCGCCTAGGCAAGAAGTGGGTGCCCCCTTCCCCGCCAAAGAGCCAGAGAGTCGCCCGAGACGAGCTATGGAGCTACGGCGAATACAACAAAACAAAACAAAAACAATTAAAATTTATGGCCACCAACCAAAGAACGTGAAAAAAAACAAAGCGCAAGCAAGCAAACAAATCATAAAATGCAAATGCTTCAAGAAACCAAACACAAAAGCATGGCGAAATGTGCTGCTGCTGCTGCTATCCAAAAGATACGGCAAATAAGAAAAACAATGTAAGAAGAGTAAATGCAATTAAAGTCAACAAAAAAATGGCCATAAAATGAAAATTTTTGCAAAAAAAATGGTTGGAAAAACGTAACGGACCAATACCAAGGCCTCAATTGTAGATGGTGGTGACCCCGACGCGTCTTAAGCCAAGCACACACACATATGTGGTGGGCGTATGTAAACCGCGTGTGTGTGTGTGTGAGTTCTCTTTTATGTATGGGTGAGAGGTTTGTTCGGGATTTGCGCCAACAAATCGAAATGTTGCAAAAACGGTACTCATATGACACACACACACACACACACACGCACCCTCCCTCTCTCCTTCAAACTGTCGCTGTGTCTCTCTCTCTCTCTTTCTCTCTCACTCACTCTCTGTTGATTTTCCGCTTTTCCTTTTAGCTGATAAAAATTTTCTGCCTAGGTTAGGGGTTGATTTTTCCAAACGTAGCAATGTGTGTAGAGAGACATATGTATGTATGTATGTATGCATATGTATGTGTCTGTCTGTGTGTGTTGTGTATATGATTTTCCTTTTTCTATTTTGTTTTTGTTTTTGTTTTTTTTCGTTGAACTGCGCCGTCTCGCTCTTATGTAAAACGCAGCTCCCTACTAGCCCATGCATGGCACACGAAATAGATAACATATTAAAAACTGAGCACATGCGACAGAGATAGCAATAGAGCAGCAGCAGCAGCAGCGGCGGCAGCTGGAAAAGCTTGTGAAAAAAAAAACAGCAAGCTGAAGCTATGCCGCGCAGCAGCAGCAGCAGCAGCAGATGAGCAGAAGAAGAGTTGTGCTCACACACATATACATACATACATACATACACCCTCGCCACGTACGTTATATCCTTCCACATGTACGCTCTCTCTCTCTTTCTCTCTCTTGTTGGCTCTCTTTCTACCGTTAGCTCACTCACTCGCTCTGGCTCACTCTCACCAACTGGAAAAATTTCCATAAGCTGCCGTTTGCTGCTGCTGCTGCTGCTGCGGCTGCTGCTGGCAAAAAAGGGATATATGTTCGACGTTGGCTGCGACAGAGACACCGACAGCGACCCACTCACCCCCACCAATATGCCCCCCTTAACGTTGTTTTTTTTTTCGTTCTCTTTTATGAAAAATGTTACACTCACGACTGACGCTGACTGCGCGGCCAACGTGTGACAACTGCGAACTGTAAACTTCATGTGAGCCAGCAACAACAACAACAAGCGTGTGGCAGGGATGCCTGGAGGCGGGCGGGGGTGTAAGCTAGGCTAGCCTTCCAGTTTGTTCTTGTCTGGTCTTCTGGTGGTGGCTATTACTCTTTACGAGCAGCCAAAAGCAGCTCCACATGCCCACGTACGTGTATGTGTGTGTGTGTGTATGCGTGTGCTTCGGCTGTGCTTCGTTTCGGCTTCGTCTTTGGTCTGCTGCTTCGGGTATGCTACGCATGTGTATGCAAATACATAGACAAAATAAATTCCTACTTTCTGCTGCTTGTTGTTGTTGTTGTTGTTGTTGGTATACGTGACGTGCGAGTTTGTGATAACGGGAAAAATATATATTTTATATATGATATGACGAAGGAGTAAAGCGTCGTTGACGTTGACGTTGACGTTAACGCCGACTTCGCTGTCTTTGTCGCTGCTGACGCTGACGTTAGCGTTGGAGGTCCTGGGCGAACGTCCTGTAGCATCGCATCGCATCCATCCTCATGTGTTTTGCCTGTTTTGTGCTCATACGTGTGCGCGCACGTGGGCGTCTGTTGGGGTTTTTTTTTTTTTTTGCTCGAAGGGGGCGTGGTGTGGGTGGGGGTGGGCAACGTGTGTGTGTGTGTGCTGCCGCTGCGACGTTGCCGTCGTCGTTGGTTCTGTCGTCGATTCGCATAGAACCCCACGACATCATTTGAATTAGTCGCTTCGTGACGTTTGAACGGTTCGAAACATACACGCGACGTCGAAGGATATCCCCCCCCCCCCCCAAAAGAACAAAAAACAACAACAACAACAACAAAAACTTTCACATACGTTCATCCTTCATACGCGCGTTAAAGCCGTTACGCCGACGCCAACGAAAAATAACTCTTTTTACTCAGTTGTCGGCCCGTAAGCAACGCGTTTGGACGTTCTTTTTCAACGGATTTTCAAAAAAAAAAAAAAAAACGTTTTTCAACAATCAAATCAAATCTAATCAAATCAAATCGAATCGAATCAATCAAACCCAAGGAATTTCTGAAAAAAAAAAAAAAACATGAAGTGAGTGTAAAAGTGTTAAAAGAAATGGGCGAACTAAGTTCCCTTATTAAACTTGAAAATGAAATTGCAGAATTGTCAACAATTTTTGAAACTAATTTTTGTAATGAATTTAAAGATATGAAAACTCTTTTTGGACACAAATTTAACTGAAGGACATAAGAAATGTTGAAACTACATATTTTTAAAAGTTATTCCCAAAGCCAAATTAAATAAATCAAAATAAAATAAAGAAAAAGAAAACTCTTTTAAAAAAATTGAAGAAAGAAAAAAAAAATATTTAAGAAAATCATTTTTAGACCATTTTGTAAATTAAAGTAAAGAAAACTCTTTTTAAAAAGCCAATTTAAAATAAAATTGAACAAATTTTTGAAACGTAACTCAAAATTTTGGAGTGAAATTTGACTAAGTTCAAACTCTTTTTCAAATAAAAGCAATGGAAATGTCAACTCTTTTCGCTCTCTCTCTCTCTCTTTTTCTAATTTTCAAAAGAAAGTTGAGCAATCTAAGGTTTAAATTTACTCAAAATATTTGGTAGGTCGCGCCTATCATAAAAATAAGCAGCATATTTAGTGAATTTTCAAATGAAAATCAAATAGAGTTCTGCGAAATGTTGCTTGTTGTAAATGGGCCACAAATTGACCTGTCAGCAGGAGCGGCCATTTGGTAAAAAGGTAGACACACGCACACACACACACACGCACACTAGACACTAACACACCGATCTCAAAGATCTACCTGTTTTCCTGTGTGTGTGTTTATTTTGTATTTGCCCTGTCAACATACATGATCACGCACCTGATTATCACCTGCAAAAAGGAAAATTTATGCAGCGTGACGAGAAGTGTGAGTCTGAGTGAGTGAGAGACATTCTGAGAGTGATCCTGCCCACACACACACACACAAACACACACCAATGCCTACTTAAATCTCACATATATGTGATATGGATATGGTTATGTAGATGTTTAGTGTGGTTGGTTGCTGCTGGTGGTGGTTATGGTGGTTGTGTTTCTTCTGCATGGGCATATGTGAGAGAAAAATTTTGTTATTTGCATTTTCAGTTCAGTTAGTGCCAAACACTCGGCAAGGACACATAAAATGCCTAAAGCATAAAGAGCACAAAGAGAGCTCAAAAAAAAAAAAGAAAAAAAAAACAACGTGAATACATTATTAAACCATAATAAATTGTCAATGTGTGTGTGAGAGAGTGTCCTTAAAAGTAAAACAAATCTAGTTAGATTCTCTTAAATGTGTTACGTAAAGTGCTGAACGTGAGTTTAACTGGCAAACCCAAAGACTTACTTTTTGCCATTAATTAAAAAACTTCAAATGTGTCTCTTTACTCTCTGTGAGATAAAAATAAATAAATAAAATGAAGAAGAACCGCAAATGAGTTCCAGAAGAAGCAGAAGAAGAAGCAGAAGGGCTCTGCTAATTGCACATTGTTGCATTGAAGCGTGGCGCCAAGCGAGTCCTGGGCACAGGACCAGCAACATCAGCAAAGCCCAGCGAGCATGTGTTAATATGCGGTTTTCCACCTGCCAACCCCACAACCTCACAACCCCACAACCCCAAACCCCCCCCTTCTAACCACTGGCTGAAAACTGAAAGATGCTGCTGCAACTATGGCAAATAAAAATGTTTATCTTACTTTTACGGGTTACCTAGTAGAAGTTTTTTAATTTTGCATCACAAAAAGAAGTCGCTAACGTTGAAGGCAGCTGAAGACTGTTTAAAAAATTCACACACGCAGCAAATGAAAGTGGGCTAGGGGTTGGATAGAGGGGGGGAGAGGGAATACACAGACAGACAGACAGTAGCTGAATTAATTAGATGCCATGCAGAGAGAGAGAGAGAGAGAGAGAGAGAGAGTAAAGGACTACAGTGGCTTGACATGAGTTTGAAATGTAAATAAAAGGGTCACAGTTAAAAGGAAAGAATCTACTCAAGTTATTATCCAAAAGTTTTCGATTTCGAAAAATCGTTCATGGGTTTTAATTTTTTTGGTTGCCATTTCTTTGTCATTTCTTGCCACTGTGCTTTGTTCGGCTTGTGTCTGAGGCGCAGATAAACAAAAAACAAAAACAGAACAGAGCGAGTGAATGGGTGAGCCATTATCACACATCATACATCTGCATGTGATATCCTCAAGGATATGCGACACGACACGTAGCGGCTGTGATTGCTTCATCTTCATGTGTCTCGTGGCTTTTGTTAGTCTTTGGCTTTTGTCGAGCAGCCCAAAAAAAAAATAAAAAGAGAGAGGGGAGAACAAAAAAAAAAAAATGATATATGCCGCGACTCATTAACATATTATCACACACACACACACACACACACACCGAAAGCGAGCCTGCTAGCATATGTCATGAATACGAGAATACATTATCCTTAAGCTTATGCTAAAGCTTTACTTTTGCTTCACTTCTCATCTAGTTTCTGTCTTTCTTTTCTTATGTTTTTACAGCTGACAAGAATCTTGTGAGTGAATCCTGTGGAACTGTGTGAAAAGTGATAAACAGGAAGAGAGAGCGAGAGAGAGAGAGAGAAGTAAGACGACGTGGCATGTTAAAGGACGTCGAGGAGCTGATTAAACGCCGCAAACTGACGTCGCTTCAGATGAACGACTACGGACGACAGTTGCCGTTGCCGTTGCCAATGTCGATGCCGCTGCCGTTGCCGCTGCCACTCTTGGCCAAGGCAACGTCAACGCCGACAACGTCAATGTCAATGCCGGCCACGGAGCATCATGCCTCCTCGAATATGCATACAACACCGCCCACAACGCCGCCCACACCGCCACCGTTGCCCTTGAATATGTCAACAACGGCAGCAGCAGCAGCAGCAGCAACAACAACAACAACAGCGTCGAGAATTAGCCATAATAGTCCACCTGCCACGCCGAATGCTGCGCATACAACAACAGGAGCTGGAGCTGGATCAATTGGAGCATCCGTGGCTTCAGATCATTACAGTTTGCGTTGGAATAATCATCAAAATCACATCCTGCGAGCCTTCGACGCCCTGCTGCAAACGAAAACCCTTGTGGATGTGACTCTAGTTTGCGCCGAGACCTCGATACGTGCCCACAAAATGGTACTGTCCGCCTGTTCGCCATTCTTTCAGCGTGTCTTTGCGGAAACGCCATGCAAGCATCCGGTTATAGTGCTCAAGGACTTTCGCGGCTGGGTGGTCCAGGCCATTGTGGACTTTATGTATCGCGGCGAGATCAGTGTACCCCAACAGCGTCTTCAGACTCTCATACAGGCGGGCGAATCGCTACAGGTGCGTGGTCTAGTGGAGAGTTCGGTGCCGGAGCATACACCCACGCCGGCTGCCTCGCCCGATGACTTTGCCCTGATGGATGCCTCGCCGCTACTCTCCGCCAGCTATGAGGATGAGGAGACGCCTTCGATGGTGAGACCGAGCGCAGTTAGCAAGCAACTGATAATGCCCTCGCGATTGTTTGGCAACGCCAGTTCGGCCAGTGCAATGCAAGCGGCGCTGAGTCTACGTCGGAAGAGGGATCAGGAGGGCAGTGAACGAGAACCGGAGAGTGATCAGGAGCTGGGCGGTAGTTCGCCCATGCCAAGACGTAAACAGGCACGACCACGCAGACGTTCGGGTGATGCAGCACATGACTTTGCCCTGAATAAGCCCGAAACGGAAACTGTGATCAAACATGAGCTGCTCGAGCGAATGGACCGAGAGATGGGATCAGAACGAGAGGAGAATGCACATGAAATTGCGGACGATGATGAGGAGCAGGCAGAGGAGGAGAACCGAGAGGTTGCCAAGTTGAGCCTGAGTGGCACAGAAGAGCCGTCTGGCCAAAAGCAGTCTGAAGAGATTGAGCCAGAGCCAGCAGAGCCAGCGCCACATAATCTCGATGAGGAGGAGCTAGACGAGGAAGATGAGCGTGAGGATGAGCGCATGGACGAGGACGAGGAAGAGCAGGATATTGAAGAGCTTATACACACCACTAACGAGTTGAGACGTCAAGCGGCAGTTGCTGCGGCCAATGCAGCGGCCATGTCACCCTCACCCTCACCCTCGCCCTCGCCCTCGCCCTGTCCCAGTGATGGGCCGGAGGATCTTTGTACCACCAAGAAGGATAAGGATGGCAGCCATGCAATTGCCACCAATATTGCCGCCTTGTCCGATAGTGAGACCAACAACAACAACAACAACAACAGCAACAACAACAACAATAACAATAACAATAGCTGTAAACTGCAGGACAACAATCAACGCATTATGCTGTCCCTAAAGGACATACGGCAATTGAATGCCAAGCCAACAAATTCATCAGCGTCCACACCGAATCATGTCAATCATGTCCACCATCCACCCACAAGCTGTGCCCCCGGCGGCAATGGTCTGCTAGCATTTCCACCGCCCGGCATGCGTCCACCCGGACTACCCGACAGTCCGCCCTGCAACATGGAAGCTCTCGAGGCCCAAATGCATGCTGCAGCCGCAGCGGCTGTGGCCGCTGCCGGAGCAGCTGGTGAGCATCCCTTCCATCATATGGAACATCAAATGGAAATGTCATTGGCCGCAGCTGCAGCAGCAGCAGCCATGCGAGATCCCCGAGAATCCAGAGATCCGCACAGTGGATTTCCTGGCAACCTGCTGGGACCCATGGGAATGCCACCCTTTGGTCCAGGGCCTGGGGGATCCGGTGGCGGTGGCGGTCCTGGACCCGGACCACCTGGCAGCGGCGGCACTGGTCCAGGCTGCCCCGGACAGGCGCCCCACGAACGTCTCGAGGAGAGTATGAATCGCTTGAGCAAAGAGTTTGGCAAGGAATTTAGCAAGGAGTTTGGCAAGGAGTTTGGCAAGGAATTCGGCAAGGATTTTGATCCCACATCGCCCATGAGCCTGCCGGGACACTTTAATCCGCCCGATGGACCACATCCGCCATCACCGCTGCCCTTTCCCGGTATGTCCTCGGCATTGACGCTAACCCCGCCCCATCACAGTGAGTAGTTCCCCCTAACATTAAGAGGTCAGTGGGTTAAACGTAGGCGGAAGTGGCCCATAAAAAAAAAAAGGGTACTTCAACGGGAAAGAGGTCCTCAAGAGGCAGAGTCAGACACTTTTATGCAACATCAAAGTGACATCCTGTTGCAAAGCTCTAAACTCTAAACGTATTAAGGACAACATTTTTTCACTTCTTACCATTTCCCCCATGTTATTTTCACTTCCTTTGACAGAAAGAGAGAGAGAGAGGGCAATATCTCTCTCATGGGTTGGTCGTAGGGTTTTTCCCAACTCTAATTAAGTCATAAAAATGTTTTTTTGCTATGTTGACAGCTCATAAGATATATTGAAATGAACTGCAACTTGGCAACTGGGCCTAATAATTTGACAGTTTTAGTTATTTCCTTCTCCACCCCACAAAAAAACAGAGACTAAGAGAGGAGTGGCGGGGGGGGGGGGAGGAGGTTAGCTGCTATCTGCTGGAAATGCATTTTGCGGTCGCGACTTCAAATTGCAGTTGAAAATAAATTCAATTGCGGTTTATATGATTTTTTATATTTATGTCACTCAGAGGCAAAGCACACAGAGAGACAAATCGAGGTGCAAAGGTGAAACCAGTAAGAGGATTTATGTGGTATTGGGTAGGGTGTAGGGGGGGGGGGGGGGGGAGTTTCCTTTTCTGTCACCATTGCGTGCAGAAAGCGCAAGAAATTTATGTTGTGTGTGTGACTCGCTCTCTCTCTACATGTGAGTTTTGGTTTCCCTCGACTAAGTTCCACAAAACTGTCGACAGACGTTTAGCGAAATGACTTTTAAGTTGCCAAACAGAACCACGCCCACCCTCAACCTCTCAACCCCTAAACCCCAACCTGAGTAGAGATTCCCTCATGCCGCATGTGTTTTTATTTAAAGTATGCCAAAACAGCAATACAGAGCAACTAAGAACTCTGAACTGAACTTAAACCTTTTGGCAAACAACTTTGGCAACGTTGGCGGCATAAATAAAAAAAAAAGGACGCAGGACGTAGGACGAATGGTATATGTCTCGCGGTTCGGTCTTCGCTTTGGTCTTCCCTTTAACATATAAGTCTCGCGCGATATTCATATTAATAATATCCGTTTGGGTAGAGAAGGCTCCCCCACAGGAAAACTCAAAGGCGAGACTCGCGCACACAGGATATAAAATAAATTAAGGCACAAAAATATGAAAAATTGTACGAAAAAGTGGTAAAGAAGGCGAATAAAGTCCTTCGTGGAGCCAGGAAGCGCAATACCTTTTAATGCGACAAAAATTTCAGTCAACATATCAAACAGACAAACCTTGGGGGGGGGGGGGGAGGGGGGAACAAGCGAAGACAAGAGAGAGAGAGGGGAGGGGGTGCACAACGACACAGAAGTCGCGATATATGCAAGCGAAACGCTAACTACTGCATAAACAGGCTGCAGGGCAATGAATGCCAGTCAAGAAAAAAACGAAGGCAGACAACAGAAAGTGAGAGAGAGAGAGAAGAAGAGGCAGAGGATTCTAGAGTATTTTTTATGCTTCTTCTTTGCGGCGTGAAAATCATTGAACTAATAGCATGTGACGTACAATGAGAGATGGGGAAGGCAGATCGATTGGCAAGCAGAATATAAAAAAGAAATCCACTAATTTTAAAGGACTTCAAACAAGAGAAACGAAAGATGGTAAAACATATTACGTATACGCGTAGTGAGACAAGGCGCCAGCGTCTACTTGAGTAAGGCTGGCAGGCAGGCAAACAATGTGAGCTCGTTATTTGTGTCATTATGTAGTGCAGATACACACACACACAGAAAGAGGGAGAGCGAAGAGGAGCAGGGGCAGAAAGACAGCTACAGATACATTCATATGCCCATTGTCTCTCTCTCCTCCCCTCTCTCTCACTGTCTATCTGTGAGTGTATTCGCATCGCATCGCGTACTTATGAAATCATTCCACACAATGTCAATATTATGCGTTCACCTAGGTAGCTTCAGCCACATCCTGTATCTCTGTATCCCTGGGCTTATCCCTTGCCCGTCTCACTGACTGACTGACTGACTGAGACTGAAACTTCTTGACTAGCTTTCTGTGTTTTCTTCTGTGTACCTGCCTCATCAGCGCTTCAATTGTTTCACTCATGTGTAGAAGTGCACTTCAAGCGTAAATTATTAATAGAATAATGACGTACTATTGTTTCTACCTACTACTAACCCATCGCATCTCAAATTGACTGGAGTCTCTATTGTTTTCTCTATGAAAGCTCTGCTCGTTGAGCTGGAAAATTAAACGTTTATGATAGAATCTTAAGATTTGTGCTTATATTCTCTTCTCATCGTTTTACTTGCAGTGTTTGGCCTAGACTCACCGTTGGGCTTATTTCCACCAGGCATCGATCCCGGCAAACTCTACAATCCGCTCATGGAAATGAGCGATCCACGAGATATGCCCGGCGGACCGCCACCATTTCTCAAAAAGAAAAGTAAGTAGCCAAATTTGAACTTTCGCCAGGCAACAACAACAACAACAACAACAACAACCAAAACAAACAACTAATTAACCCTTGAGAAAAAAAAAAAACCAAAACACTCGAGGTCTAAATCCATTGATTGGCGTCGCTCACGCTGGCTCCGTGCCTACCTTCAATACTTCACACCTGACTGATTGATCTCACACTCTCTATCTCTCGGGGCACTCAGTCTGTAAGTTCAATTTCGGGGGCCAAAAGAGTCAAAGATTTAGTGCTCTCTGTTGTTGGCTGCACGTACACTTTGGTGTGAGAGCTGTGAGAGCTCGAGATTTTGGGGTAATTGAAGAGCAAATAGAAATGATCATAGCTGGCCCACTTAAAACTAAATTTGATCGACAAAATATTAATCAAATGTACCAACAACTAACTACATTGGCTACAATATTTGATCCAAGTGCAAAGGTCTTAGGGGATTATTATATTTTGTTGAAAGTAATCACTGAAAAAGCACTTAACAATTGGCTACTAAGAATAATCTTTGGGTTGCTTGGTATCTTCTAATATTAAAGAGCTTACTATAAAAAATTTTAGCTGGGCTAGCTACTGCCCTAGGCCTGCACTTCTGTTAAGTTCAGGAGCTTAAGGATCATTTAAAAAGTTAAAAGAAAGAGAGAGAGAGAGAGATGGAAAGACAATAATCGAAAAGCCAAAAGTAGATCAAATCTCCACAAACTTCATTTTGACATCTGCAAACATCATAAGTCTAGGACTAGGTCCTTCCCCTCTAAAACTGATAAGACTCAATACGACCCCAATCTCTATTTCGACGATCACTTTCCCTTAAGGATCACTTCTCTATTTCGTCGATCACTTTCTCTTAAGGATCACTTCTGTCACCTTTAAGTAGTCATTCTTCTGCCATCAAGTTCATTTTAGTGAAAGGCTTTTAACGATCAATCGATCGATCTAGAAAGGATCTAGAAACAATTGCTTTTGAAATATTTTACTGATAAGTTCAGGAGGTTTAGGAGCAGAGAGAGAGAGATCAGTCGAAAAACTAAGTTAAGTAAAAATAAGACAATGATCGACACGCACTTTTGATCTCTGCGAATATCATAAGTCTAGGGAAGGCACACCCTTTACCCCTAAAACAGATGAGAGCCCATTAGACGAAAATCCCTAGTTTGACGATCACTTTTCCTTAAGAATCTCTCCTGCCATAAAGTGCATATTCAGGGTTCCCCTCTATTACAGAATGCTTTCAACGAACTTTCGATCGATCCATCGATCGATTGATTCCCCCTGCGATCAATGCCCTTCACGACGAAAAAAAAAAGCACTTGCACACACATTCATTTCCTCTTTGAGCCACATTCTGATCGTTCCAGATGCAAGATCACTGCTGCTACGATCACTTGAGCGCGATCATGTGAGGCGGCAAATTTGTTTTTGTGGTTTTCCTGTGCTCGACTCGGCTTGGCTCGGCTCGGTTTGGCTTGGCTTGGCTCGGTCACCAGTCAGCAGTTTGAAATCGTTCAAGAAAATTGTTTGTTTATTTGTTTCTTTATTGGTTTCTTCCAATGGGGCAACAACATGTGCACCTATGCATATCGTGAACACGTCGTTTTTTTTTCTGTTTTCTGTTAGCGCGTTTTTTCCTTCCTTCCTTCATTCGTTTTGATTGACAAATAGGCGAGTCAATACTATAATGTTTCGTTTTTTTTTTTTTTTTATTCATGACTCCCTGTGATGCAAGTGAAACCTCAGAAAAGTTAATGAAGTTTTTTTTTTTTTTTTTTTTTTTTTTTTTTAAAAGTGGTTCAGAAATCAATTATCTTTAGATGCATCTAAACTGAGAGGAGAGAGGGAGGAAGGAAAAATGTGATTTTGGCATTTGATTGGCCATGTGAGCTGTTTGCTTTGACAGTTTATTTGACAGTTTTGTGGCGTTGATGGGTTAAGTGCTTTGTAAGCTATAAGCCACACATACAAACATAGATGAGGCGCCAGTTTTGGCTTGAAAGCAGATTAAACAGATTTTTGAAAGGCTAGAAAAAAAAAAGTTTACCTATGTAATTGCTTCATTTTCAAGTGATCACACAAAAGACAGAGACAGAGATAGAGATAGAGAGACGTCTATCACACGACGATTTGACTCTACTCTGAAGTCAATTTTTTAAGCATGACAAAATGTTTCTTCAGTAAATAACAAAAGAAAGAAACGCAAATCTGGCGTATAGCACGATATTCTTTCTTTCTTTCAGTGCAAAGAAAAAAAAAAACCCGTTCGACAACTGATAAGAGATCTAGAGAAGCTAAAGCTAAAGCTAAAGCTGAAGCTGGAGCCTAGTACCTGCTTGGCTTCTTCTCTTCTACTCATCACATTCTCGCACTGGTTCGATGTGCTCAATTGGCTTGGTTTTGGTGGTCCTCTTCTGGCTTCATTCGTGGCCCTGCTGCATTCGTGTGGGTGTGATTAACTGATTTGTTCACATTCATTTGTTCATTTTGCGATTGTTGTTGGCTGAAACGTGATTTGCGATTTGTAACAAATTCAAATTTTTTTCGACTTTCACATAAAGTCTAACAAAGAGAGAAGAGAGAGAGAGAGAGGCCTTTTTTTTGAAAACCAAAGGTCATAACAACAACAACTTGAAGCACATATCAGGCAAACATTTTCCTACCTTCTTTTTTTTTTTTTTGGATAATTCTATTAATCAAACGACAAATTTCCTATCATCAAGTGATTGGCCCCTCGAGAGCTGTAAATGATTTTCAAATATCTGTAAATTTTGCCACATTTTTGTCTCTCGCACGGGGTCAAGAGAGGAGGTGAAGCAGAGGGATCATGTGGTTGAAAGGAACCTGTGGCTTTTTTTTTTTTTTTTTGTGGCGCTCACATTGTGCTTTTTTGTCGATATCTTTGAATCTAAATTGAGTTTTAGCGGCGCATGTGACGCCAGTGACGCCGCCGCCGCATTTGCATATGGAAGAAGAAGAAGAAGAAGACGAAGGCAGGGCCAGGTTGTATTCAGAGAAGGAAGAGGGAAGTTGGTGGTAAACCCACCGCAGAGACGATCGCAGAGCAATTCACATCCACAGCAGGGTGTGTATGAGCTAAAGGCAAACTTTAACATTGTCTAGGCAACTCCTCCCCCTCCCCCCACCCTCTCTCTCTCTCTCTCTCTTGGTGAAGTTTGCCAGACAATGGTTGTGACTTTCAACATAAATGTCTAGGTGCATGCGCATGTGTGGGGACTCAGAGAAGATTGAAACATTAGCAATAAGATTTTCGAGTCTAGATAAACTTTTAAAGCAACTTTGAAATACTTTTGACTAATTTTACCCCTCCCCCCCCACACTTCTCCCTTCTTTCTGTTTTAGTGCCACGCCCCAAGGGACAGCATTCGGCACCACGTGGCGGTCCACCCAGATCATGGACCAACACCGAGCTAACGGAGGCCTTGCAACATGTGTGGAATAAAAAAATGACCACCTCACAGGCCAGTCGAATCTTTGGCATACCCTACAATTCGCTGCTGATGTATGTGAGAGGGAAATATGGCAAGAGTCTGAAGCTGGAGCAATTGCGCAAGGATTGCATTAGTGGGCCACCCATTGAGATGCTTCAGATGGGCATCAGTGGCGGCGGAGGCGGTGGTGGCTCTAGCAAGAGTGAGAAGCACAAGGAGCGCAAAGAGAAGGACAAAGAGAAGGGAGGAGGCAATGGAGGAGGCGGAGCAGGAGGTGGAGGAGGCGTAGGCTCGGCTGGCAGTTCAAGCAATAGTTCGGGTAGTAATGGCGGCCTGGGAGTAGCAAGTGGCAATGGTTTGCCCCCAATGCCGCATCCAAGTGAAATGGGTCCTCTGGGTCCCTTGGATTTGGAGCTGGGTCTACCATTGGGTCCACCAGGCGGACCACGCAGTGGCAGCTCCGAACCTGACTTACTTGGCGGCCCCAATCCCCTCTTCAATCCCTTCAATCCACAAGGTTTCTATCCAGATTTCGCTGGCGGCTTCCCGGGACTTCCGCTTAGCATGTTGAATCTGCTGCCGCCAGCGGAAAGACATCATGCAGCGGCTGCAATGCATCATTTGGGTGTCACAATGGACGAGGATTGCAAATCGGTTGGCTCCAAGCAATCCTCATCGCTGGACGATGATTTCCCTGGCCCAGGACAAGGCCTGCCATTGCCATTGAACGAACCACGCAGATCGGGCGAGAATGGAGCGCAACAGCAATTAACGCAAGCCAATGGCTCGGGCAATGGGCAGGATTGAAATATGTGGCGGGATTGGGGAGCTCTAACTGCCAATCCAATATATTTCCCGCCCTTTGATCTCGAGCTGCAGGAGCAACAGGAGCAGCTCGCCTGCCGTGAGTTCAATTTCAATGCGGGCCACTTTATGGGGCGACGCAAACTGAAACGTGGCGGAGTGGGGGAGCGCGGTGTTAAGAAGCGTCATCATCATGGTCTGTTACAGGTGCCGGGGCCAGCACCACAGCCACGCCCACCGCCGCCGCCGCTAAGAACTTAGAATAACTGTGAAACGATGTGAAATTTGAAATGAAATGCAATATTATTTAGTTTTTTAAACCTTTCCCCTTTCCCTCTCTCTCTCTATCTCTCTTTTCAACGACAACGATTGCTTTGGCCTATAGATTTATGATTTTGGTGCTTTTAGTTCCTATATACAAACCCCACTCCCTCCCCTCACCACAAATTTCTTTTATTAATTTGTAATTTGTTTTCTTAAGTTTAAGTTTTAAGTAAATTGAATATGACAAAAAGCTTACAAAGCATTTGAGGCAATACATTATATATATACCGTTATATATATATATATATACATTATATATATATATATAAATATGTGTGTAGTTATATTTATAATTATAATTTTTTACCATTAACAACAAAAATAATCAAAAAATTAACAATTTTATGACTTAAGTAAAACAAAAATAAAAACAAAAAAACATAAAAAGAGTGAAAAGAATTTTGTGTAAATAAGCAGAAGATGAAAACCAAAAACAAAAACAAGCAAAAGGAAACAGGCAACAGCATTAGGGTGACCCCGACGCATCATCATCCACATTGACGGAGGCAAATTAGTAGTATTTGAAGCGATGACTGTACCAAAATTTTTAATGTTATTTTATATACTTAAAACCGAAAGATAAATCGGCAATTATGTAGTTGTAGTTCTTAAGTATTTCTAGTAGGCAATTTGTAACTGTAAAAAAAAAAAAAAGAAAATGAAAACGAAAATGGAAACGTAAATGAAAACGAAAAACGAATTCGAATCTTATGGCACTCATAACAGGAATAGAAAAACATAGTTGTGCACCTTTACCGCCCCAGCCCCTCCCCCCCCTCCCTTAGTGATCGCTTTGTAAATGTAAGCCCCAAGAGTCCCCACTACCGCCCCATCCCTCCCCCATTACCTTATTCGTTTTTATACTAAATTCAATTTGTAAAGTAAAAAAAAAAAAAGAATTTGCAAAAAAAAAAAAGTATTTGTATGTGGACTCATTTCCCCCGCGCATAGTTTTAATAATTTATAAGCTCAAAACCATAAATGAAAATAAGTATAAAATATTTTAATATTAATTAAATAATAATTCAACCAACAACAACAACAACAAAAATATATAATATATATATTTAAAATTGTAAGTGTGTAAGTGAAAACGAAAAACAAAAAATTATGATATATGGCATCAAAATATACAAAATAGTAAAAAGTTATTAAATAAAAACGTTAAATGAAAATTACAATTTTGCGGGCATTAAGGATGGG
Source organism: Drosophila nebulosa (assembly GCA_024703675.1). Classification (NCBI taxonomy): domain Eukaryota; kingdom Metazoa; phylum Arthropoda; class Insecta; order Diptera; family Drosophilidae; genus Drosophila; species Drosophila nebulosa. Next base: position 3,233,315 of record CM045725.1, on the reverse strand, counting down.
GTAAAGACTTCTGATAGATCAGTTATTAGAAAATATTTGAAATATACCTACTTAAAGGTTAAATGCCAAAATGGTCTGACTTCAAAATATTTGTTGAAAGTAGGCAAAGTAACCTTAAAGTACTTTGCTTTTAATATAGAAAAATATCGAGTTCTATGACAAAATCTTGATTAAGGTCAAAATAGATCTGATTAATCTAAAGACGATGAAAATGTCTTGAAAACATTTTTCCTAGGCAAAGTATCCTTATAATATTTGGTTTCTAATAACAGAAATTTAGGGTTATGAAAGTTTAAGTTTGAGGAAAGTAAAGGAAAGTGCCATTTGCTTTTAGACTTGAATATATTAATTGAATTTATTTGATACAAAATAGTAGTACAGTAGAATCCGGTTAAGGTTAAGGCTCTGCTTATAGCGTTTGACCGATCTTTGCGATGAACGTTTTACGTTTCCCTTTCGGTAAGAGAGTTTTCCGTTTTTAACGACGCAAAGTCGTCGGTTCTTTAAGTGTCTTTATAACTGGAATTTCCTATAGTCTGTTTGTAGGTACAGTCAAATTAACTTAGAGTGAAATTCTATATTATATAGTTTAACGTAGAATAAAGACATAACTTTCGCCTTTTATTTTCAGTGTAGCCAAATTTAAATAAGTTACCAGACCAGCTTGTTGAATTCAATATTTTTCTTTAAGGTAGAATCGGTTTAGCAGCTTTGGCAACATAACTTTTAGAGCTACATACAACATCTTATCCAAAATCATTAAATTTAGCGAATTACACTGTATTACGAGCATGAAGAGGAAGAAGAAACAAATAAAACACAATAGCACACAACAAATTATAAGGTCTGTATTTTAGGAGTCATTGGATAGAAGGTAAAGTTTAGACTAGATTGCATATATATCAGTTCATAATATAAATATACACATATTTTCTCTATATACTTATTTGCGTTGTGCATTTTTCAAGTCAATTTAGTAAAAAGTAACAAAAGAAAACATTTAAATATTTGAAATACACAAACTCGGTGTCGCCATCTATATCTCAAAAACAAAACCACTCAAAACCAGATCTATATAAACGAACAATAGATGGCAGAGCAAAGGAAACAAGCAGCGCCACTGAGACAACTTGGTGGCGTCATCTAGATGTGGCTTAACGATAAATTTGCTTGCGATAACAACAAATCTATCGAAATGGGCGCCTTAATTCAAACAGTAACCTTTTATTGACAATAGCAATTAAACATTTTCAATCCAAATACAAGAGCAGCGCAGAGAAATGTGTGGCAAGTGCAATTTTTCAATTACCTCACAAAGGACTCTTGACCAACAACAATGTTTGCATTGTCTCCCTCTCTCTCTCTCTCTAACAATATGGCACAGTCCGAAATGAGTCTTTTGAAATGCAAAAGTTCATCAATTTCTCATCTAAACATTCAGCACTTTTGTACTGCAGTCGAGCAAATTACAATCTATGGGATTTGGCTAACATTTCATGGCTTTTGAACATTGAACTGGTCGTTGTCATTGTGACCACCCAACCACCCAACCAACACCCACTCTATTCAAGCGGCATAACCCACATCATGGGCATATTGTCAATATGAATGCATTCGACTGTCACATATCTGACGATGGCCCAGGAATAATCCAAACTGCAATGCATTGACAAGTGACAACCTGACCTGGGCTACCCCAGTCGACCCCTCCCCTTCCCTATCAGCCATTTGCAATGTGAAAATGGACAGCAAATAGCTCAAATAACCGGGCATCACAAGTCCATATCTCCCACAAATACATACGTACAAACATATCTTTCTCCGTGTTCGTTCGTTCATCTCTGTTAGGGATGCGCGCGAATAATCATGATGAATGGACGAAAGTTACTTATTAATTGAATGCCGGATACATTCCATTGCAGCAGTAGTTGGTAATTACGGTTATCAGAGACAGTTGCGGAAGTCCCTTAGGCCCCCCTCCTTAAGTATACATTAGAAGCTTAAGGCTTCTGAGATATCTTTTAGTCAAGAACATTGCAAATGTCGCTAAGAGAGTCTATTGAAAAGTATCACATAGGAAGTTATTGGCAAAAGTTATTATAACATTATTGCATATTTAAGGGGGCAAAATTGACTACTTTTCATTGCAAGTTTGATCAGAAATATATTTCGCTCAATGAATGAACAGGTTTAACTAAATGTATGAATGTATTTATTGATGTATTCATCATTTATGGCAAAACTTAGAAACTCTGATTTTTTCGAGTAAATGAATCTGTTCAACTGTTGACTAAATTACTAAACTGAGTGTGTTCTAAGTACTCGTGCTTTAAATTTGAATATTCATCTATGAATTAAATGTGGGTAACCGTTTGAGAAAGCTATTGCTTGACTAAAACATTCAAAAAGTCAAAATGCTTCGATTATTTGTAGTAGTATTCATAGTCACCGAATGAATAAGTGAATCGTTCAAAAATATTGTTTCGTGTAGTCTCTGAAGTCTTACATGGGAAAGTTCAAATGTAAAAGTCCTTAATTTAGACTCATTCATTCAATGATTCTCTGTTCATACAATTCAATTGAGTATTCAAATGTCACCAAATGAATAATACTGCGCTCTTAAATGAACGTTGAGTAGTCTCCAAGGGTCACGAATTTTAACTGAGCACTCATTCATCTCATTCATTCTCTATTCATATGATTCATTTGAGCTTTTAATGAATGAATGAAATGGACGAACTACATTGGACCATCTATAACTCATTTCCTTTTTTTATAGTTCTAGATCTCATTTAATCAGTTTCATTATTGAATTGAATGCCATTTTGAATGCATTTAAAATTGGTTCGATTTTAGCTGTTTGTCATGTGTGGTTCATCCCTATTAAACGGGCTCTGCCCAGTGTGGTGGAAAACCTACGTGTGTGTGAGGAAGTTTTGCGGCGATTGTATTTCTACGGGCCAGTGACGATGATGCCGCTGCCGCTGCTACTGCGGCTGGAGGCACTCACAGAAATTCGACAAAGAATGTTTTAAAAGAGACAAAGACAAACAGACAACAATGTCGTCACCTCGACGCGCTTGTCCATCAGAGTAGTCTGAGTCCCCAGACTCGGTCTCGGTTTGGGTCTGGGTCTGGGTCTGGGTCTCGGACTCAGCCCGGATCATGTCAGTCATTTGATGGTCGGTCTGGTTTTTTGGGAACTTTATCTCTCAATGTTTTTGCATGCAAATCCATCGCATCGATATGTTTGGCCCGCCCTCTTTAACCTTATTGTTATTGTTCTAGTCTCAGTCTCTGGCGGCAGGGCAGGCATTGAACTCGAGAGAACGAGTCTCTCGCTCAGTCAATGGCTCATTAAGTCAAGTGCGACTGCAGTTGTGGCCTTTGTGTGTTGTTTGTTGTGCGTGTGTGTGGCACTAAGTAGAAACGATTTGATGTGATTTCAAATTTACCTAGACACGATGATGATTGTTGTTGATTTTAATGAATTCCATGGGTTGCGAGTTGCGTCACGGCCAGCAAATTGTGTGATATGGGGACTTCTCTCATCTTATCACATCTACACGTGTCTTGGCTTGGTTTGTTTTTTTTTTGCCTACCTGTGTGCAAATTGTAAAGAGAGCAGAAAAGATTGAATGGAATTAGCAAAATGTTTGCAGAGTGTGTAAAAGTAAGGGAAGTGCAGGCACATCAAGTGGGTAATATATACATACATACATATATTTATTTACATTTAAGCATGTTTTCTATGATAATAAGGCCAAGGCAAGCAGATGAAAGAAGAAGCAGATGCAGAGGCAGAGGGAGCTTCATCTATCTCATTTTCTCTATCAGTCATTCAATTTGCTGACCTGAACCCCGACAACCTGTATGCAATGCAAGTCAGCAGCCATCAGTGGACAGTGTTAACAGGGGCATAGCAATTAAGGGGATAACTAAGGGGGCCAAAAGACCTCTTTGTGTGTCTTTTACAGTCTTCTACACATCAAAGTTAGTTACTAGGAGGAAATCATTATGAAATGTCCACCATTTGCTACTAAAACCTTCGAATATAAGTGAGAATTTTTTATTAGTGGCAATTATTAACTACTTGTGAAGATATTTCAATTGTCAAATGATTTAAAATTGAAGCTAATAATATAATATTTATAATTTAAGAGACGTTTAAACACTTTTTACTAATTAATCTTGTCATCTTATCATAGAACCATATGATAATGTGTTTGTTCTATGGTTCTTTGACTTAATTAGCATAATTTTTTTAAGTTTGCAGTACCCAAAGTTTCAAATGACATAGTAAAGAATTTAAATTGCTTATTCGGAGTTGATATTAATTATTTGGAATCATTTGTCTTAATAGCAATCTTCGCAATTAGCTTGAAATATGCTTAAATTACGTTCCAGTGCTTCAGTTCCCGAAGGAATAATCTCTTCCAATAAATAAATTGCTCACTAACATTCAAAACAATTCAAAAATCGTGTTGCATGAAATTGTTTTCGAAGTGTACCTTTTTTTTGGAATCACTGGGAATGCAGATTTCATAAAACGAAATCCAAAAAGCAAAACGAATGTGACTTTTACTTAAAAAGTGTCACTTGAATGTTACCTAACGTGGAAGGGTCAATAAATTTTTAAAAATTACGTTAAGTATATATAATATTAATGAAATTTTTAAATATTTGTTGACCCTTACGCATTTCCGCGCATTCAAATTTCATTTTTAATAATTAAATGCTTAAGTATTTAAAATTTTAAACATTTTATAATTAACAAATACATTTTTTAACCCTTTTGGATTGACTTAAACAACAGACTACTTTTTTAAAGGGAATTTTTAATTGTTATTATCTCTTTTAAAAATCGAAATGGCGTTAAATCTTAGGCTTAAAAAATATGGCTTCTTGTTTTTAAAAAGATTCTGACTGAAATAAGTAGTATAGTTCACACACACAAAACAAATATTTTCAAAAAATATTTCAAAAAACATTTAAGAAATTATAGGAAAGAATAAATTATGTTTGGAAATTTCAAGTTATATTTAAGTAAATATAAGATTACATCGTTTAATATTTGGCATGTAAAGAAATATTTACTCTATCAGTCACAACAATTATTTTCCGCCGTTTTTTTTACGCGAAAACATAATTTTCAAAGGAGAAAATCAAAAAACCCTTTCTTCAAAGTATTTTCTATCGCTAGCTACACATTTTGCACGCGCTTAAGCGCCAAAATTCTTGCTTCTTTGATCATAGATTCAATTTTCGAGTTGTGTGTCTCCCCAAAAAAAGATCTATCAATTGAGTTTTTTTTATTTGGTGTGTGATTAGCCGCTGACTCATTAACCTTGAGGCTTTTTAAAGTGTCCGTTTGAACTTGATTGCCGCTGATATAGATCTCACATGCTCCAGATCTTCTTATTTTGTGCTCCAGATCTTTTTCACTGTAAAACTGCAATTCTTAATGCAAAAACCGTGATCACACTGCTCAGAAATGTATTGTGAGTAATTCTTTACCTAATCAAAGGTGTTAAATTAGTCCCTTTTAGATTGACATGTGGTTAGTTAGACGCCACTGCGACGTAACCTTATACACACTAGAGCAAACAGCAGCAGCAGCAGCAGCAGCGGCAGCGGCAGCAAATGAGATTTCTAGTAGTTACATATATGTATGTACTTGTATTTGGCATGCTCCATTATTAATTACCAGCACTAATTGCAAACAACCAGTCGATACTGGCACCAAGAGGCTCCCCAGCAAGCCCTACCAAACCTTGGCTTTAGTGCAATTAGGCGAACACCCCCCCTTAGCCCTTACCCTTAGGGGGTCGCGGGTCGTCGGTCACCGGTCACATTGCCAAATCAGGCGGCGAGGCGGGTTCTCTAAGATAAAGAACCAACGGCATGTGACAGGTTCGCATTCAAAACTATTGCCGCAGTTTAGTCTAAAAATAACAAGCTAAGCCCCCCACCCCAAAAAAAGACTTAGACTTACGGTGCAACGGTAAACGCTCTCTCTGTCTCTTAGTATCTGTGTATATCAGAAACTGAAAGCGAAATGCCAGCCAACGGCTGTTCAACCAACTTGAGAGAGAGAGAGCACTCCCACGCTCTCTCGTGCTCTCTTTGCGCTTGCGTTGCGTTGCGTTCGTTCGTTCGTTTTGGTTTCAATTTCTGTTGGACACACGATTGAACGTGAGGCCTCTCAGTTAGTGTTTTGTAGCTGCTCGAATCAGTTGCTTGTCGTATCTGCAACGAGTTGGATAACACACACCAAAAAAAAAAAACCTAAAAATTAAAAAAAAAAAAAACAAACTTCTTCTCCCGGCTTGGGACCCGTCGTCGTTGTCGTTGTCGTCGTCTGGCTGAGCTGGCTGGTAGTGCTTTTAGTTTTGTCAACAAACAAAAAATTTGATTAATAACAACACAACACAAAAAAAATTTTAAAAAATAAATTAAAAACTCTTTTGCGCTCTTGGCTGAGTTTGGAATAAACTAAAACCAACTGCAAGAAAAGAAAAAAATAAAGAAAAAGAAATATATTCCAACAAAAAAGTTTCTGTGCACAATTCCCAAGAAATGAAAATTATTATAAAAATGCAGCAAGAAAATTAAATACAGAAATTTATTGTATATACATACATATATATATATTTGTTTATTTATGTTTTCGAACGCGTGCAAGAGTGTGTGTGTGTGTGTGTGAGTGCCAGTGTGTGAGGCAAGCCAAAAACAGCTGTTAAAGCAGCAGCAGCAACAATAATAACAACAACAACAACGAGTTTACAATTAGTTTGTTGTTGTTCTTGTCTTTTTTTTTATATACAAATTTGTTGCCAACAAAATTTAGAGCCAAAAAAATAAGGCAACAACTCAGCACCACATCTAAGTGAAAGAGAGAGAAAAAGGTAAGTTTCTTTAAGGCCCAGGGCCCACTGTACCTGTTACACAGTCAAATGTGCTGATAAGAGCCAGCCACCCCCCTTCCCCGACTATCCCCCCTAGAACGATACGTAAAAATTTTGGAATTTCCATAGCCTAAGCTACGCTTCGGTAACTCAATTATTTTTTGTTTTGACATTTTTCAAAGGACAAAAGAATTTTACTAACTCGCTTCGAGTGTTAGTTAGTTAGTTGGTTAGTTAGTTAGAATGGTTTTAGGTTTAGCCTAAAATCTCTCTCCATTCCACTGCACTCACTTTCTGTCATGGAGCAGAGAATGCAGAGCAATTTGTGCGGTTTGATAAAACTAACCAAGTTAGGCAAAAACTCTTCAACTTTTTGAAGTGAGTGTGTGAGTGTGGTTGTGTGGATGTGTGTGTGTGTGTGTGTCTTGGTGTGTGCCGGGGATAACAGTAACAGGAACAGGAAGCTTGATGCATACACAACACGCATGCAGCAACAACAACAACAACAACAACTAACAACAAAACAAATGAAAGTCGCCCGCCTCGCTTTGCGTTGCGTTGCGTTGCGTTTGTGGGAAAAATCAATAAAAACGCACGCGACTAGCGGCTAGTGCTCCCACACAACCCTACACACACACACACCTTTCTCCCCCCGGCCATCGCCCCCTTACCCCAGCACCCAATATCACAACTGTCACCAGGACTTTTTGGGTTTTATCTCGCAAAACTTAGTTTGACTCATTAAATTAGTTAAGTCATGGCATCGCTCTTGATCAAGTGCAGTCACTCAATCCGCCCGCACTCTCCCCCATCACTACATTAACACCCCCTAGCAAGCCCAAGTCATTGCCATTGCGAAAACGAAAAACAGGGAAAATCAGCAACAAAGTAAATTTTCGGCATTTTTTTTCCGATTTTCATCAACAAAAACAAAATGCCATAGGCAGGGGGGAGCTGGAGGAGGAGTAGAGGAAGGCTCAGCGCAGGCGCAAAGCTTTCTCCTACTCTCTCGCTCTCTCTACCTCCCTCCCTCCCTACCTCTTCCTTTCGCTAGTTTAACCAAAAAAAAAAATGTTAAAGCTTCCTTTTGGTTTATGTTGTTGTTATTATTATTGTTGTTGGTCCATTGTTATTTTTTTTTTTTGGCAAAGCGAAATTTGTGTCGCTTGTATGTATCTTTGAATTGCACCCGCCCCCGCCTCACGGCTTCTACTCCTCCTCCTCCCATCCGTTCGTCTTCCCTGCCAGCTGCTGCTGCCTTTCTTAATAGGAATTGCTTAAAGAATTCACCCAAAAAAAAGAAGAAAATAAAAACGAGTTTTGGGTCTTTTTCAAAGAACTTACTCCGATGCATTCAACTAGATGGCATTAATCCGCCAGCAAGTCACTGGGAGGGGTTTGGGGAGGCGTGGCATATAAATATGTGGAGCGCACTTGAATTGCAATTGACAGTTTGCTGTTCAAGTTTGGCAAAGAGAAGTGAAAGTTGTCAACTACTAGACAACTGTTAGATGGTATACTATAATGATAATTATGAGAATATCTTAAAAATGCACTGCAAGAAAATTAGGGTAACTAATAAAGAATCACAAAAATTTCATATTTTATGATTATTTCTAGCAAGAATTCGATAAGATGAGATGGATCAAATAATAAAATAGATCATCTATGCCAAAGGAATTGCTACAGCTAGCGATTACATAGTTTCGATAACAATAAGTGCATTTCGATAGGTGAAAAGATAAGCAACTTGTTAGGTAAAAAATAAAACCCCTGGAAAAATAAATTTTTTTGGAAAGGCTTCCGAAGTGGAAATAGTCTAGTTTGTTCTAATTAAAATTGAGTCAAATATGTTTCATAGTCGACTATAAAAACATTGCTAATGGAGTAGAAAAATATTTAATTTCAATTCTCACTTGACTTTGTAGAGTAAAACGTTTGGCATTTCACTCCAAAAAGGGAAACTTCATAAACAATTCTCTTTACGATACGGAAACAGAAACTGGCCTGAGAATTAGTGAAAGATTTAGGGCAATTTTCGATCAATATCGAACCTAGAATAATATTTTGCTTACTTTATGGCACAGTTTTTTTTTTTTTTTTGTTTCTCCATGTGTACTTGGCTTTAAAATGAACTTTAGTTTTAAAATTTTGAACAAATTTTAGGCATATCATTTGAGAGGCACTTGCTCAAAAGTATTCTCCACTTGTCTAGCACTCGGCAATGTTGCTTCCGCTCACCAAGTTTGGAAGTGGCCCACCGACATCCCACCACCCCCCTATGGATTTCTGCATCATATCGAATAGCAGTAGAATAGTTTATTTCTTTTCAGCTTACTTGCTACTACTTTTTGGTTAGGCATTTTGTATACCCTACACTTGGTAGGGGTAGATTAGAGAAGGGTAAAGGTTTAATCAAATGAAACATTAAAAAACTTTGACAGAGTTTTTTACATCTCGAAGGTCTCAACATCTTTCTTAACAGTTACAGGGTATTTAAAAGTCGTCTCTCTCTGTCTCTTTGCATTTAGAATTTTTCTCGTTTTCATTCATTTCTCTCAAGTGGGTCACATTGAAATAATATTCTTGGGCTAATATCTAGAGCGGATGTGTTTATCATAGTAAAAAGGCGTTTGCTCATGCACTTGGCAAACTTCTTAGAGAAGCACACAAAGAGAAAGAGAGAGAGAGAGAAAGAAAGAGAGGAGAGAGAGTGGTTTGAGGTTGAGGTGGGTGGAAACATATCCACACAAAAGTAAAGACAACTTCAAGTGAAAATCAACAGACCACAGAGAGAAAGAAAGACAGCTCAGAGGCTCAGGTGAAGGCGTTGACTCTATATTCCGCATTGAAAAGAAAAGTGAAAACTCAATATTTCCGCATTTCCCCCAACACACCACTCACCTGCCATTTGTCATTGTTCTTGCTTGTCGTTTAATTAAACTGAAATAAAATTGTGCGAGCCAATGTATATCTTAACTCTCGTTTGGTCTTCTATCTCTCTCTCTCTCTCTCTCTCTCTCTTTTTCTCTCTCTGTGTTTTTGTTTTCTCAATGTTTATCGCTTTGGCAAAGTGCATTGAACTTTCCTTCTCTCAATCACCACCCCCTCCAACCAACTCTCTTTACCCTTTCCATTCACTATTCAATGCAATCATCTGGGGTATTAAGTGCAAAATGTATTTAATCGTTTCTCATGTTTCGCAGGGCAGCAACCAACAACAACAATAACAACTCGAGATAGAGATTTAGTAGTGGGTAGGAGGGGATGGAGGGGGATTGGCTTTGGACAAATCAGCTTGTTCATGCAAATTGTGCCAAAGGGGGCAACTAGTTGGTTGCTTCTTACCTACGTGTGTCTATGTCGATGTACGTGCTAGAAGGTTGAGGCAACTGCTTCTCACCTTTTATTTTTCCAACATTTAACAAGATTTAAACGCTGGCGTAACATCATCATCATCTAAAGAAGAAGAAGAAGAAGCTGCTTGGCTTATGTGTCCAGTGGGAGGCGAAGTGAAGTGTAGTTACTTCTGTTTAAGGCTTTAAGTTACATGCTTGCCCAGGCTCTACTCACTTTTTGTATTATTCATAATTTCTCCTATCCAGCCCACCCACAAAAGTCAATTAGTAGCCACAATATGCCACTCCCCCACGTCCCTATTTTGGGGTGGGCTTGCTGGGCTGGCTTGCTGGCATTATCTTTGTTGGTCATGCAATGTGGCAACGTGTGGCCATGCCACGCTAAGTCAACTTCTGAGCTTCGGAAGTGCAGCAGCAAATGCTCTCTCTTTCTCTCTCTCTCTCGCTGCCTGCCTCCCTGCCAGTCAGTCAGTCAGGGGAAAATCTGCTTTAAATTTTTAATCGCCTGAAATGTTTGTGTTATCGCATGGTCCAACCTTTTGTGCAGTTTGCAGCTTCATTTTCGTTCTCTATCTCTCTTTCGTGCTAAAGGCAAATCCATTTTCACATTCTCATGCAATACACGCACACATGTTTCTCTTCTCTCTCTCTCTCTCTCACACATCTCTCTCTGTCTCTCTCTATATAGATTTATTTAATTACATTAATCGCCTTGTCGCATGGTTTTCCCATGCATGTAAGTTGTAATTGGTTTCATGTGGCCCCACAAAAGTTCACCAGGATAAGCTAACTTCTCCCCTCTCTCTCTTACCCCAACAACAACAACAACAATAAACTTATGTTAATCAAATAATTCGGTAAAATAATATAACATTCAATTGGTGTGAGCTAAATTCAAGTATCGTAATGGCAACATGATCTTTAATTAACTTATTGAGAGAGAGAGAGTTAGAGAGTAAGTTAGGAAGAGCAAGTAAAATTAGTTGTTCTCTATACAAAATCCTCTTATAAATAACATTTAGAACTAATGGATTATAGACCTTCGATATGAATTTAAGTCAAGTAGCTACAAACTAGAGGTGGAAAACTATCGATAGCCGCAACAACAGTCGTTAGTTCCGTTAGCATTTGAAACGTTGCTTGCTTTGATGCCAGACAAAAACAAAACACTTCTTAATCCTAAAAAAGGCGTACTTTTTGACATTATTGAGGAAACATTGTTTGGACTATCGATAGTTTTCCATCTCTATTGCAAACTATAATTGATTTTTACAAAACTCTAAAAACTGTTTCTTAACGTGTTTAGTTAAAGGGCTGTGAAAGAGATTCTCTCTCTTGCTCATAGACATCTAACAAAACCTAACAAAAAGTGATGGAGTGGCGCATTTTAAACTCTTACGGGACATATATAAATACGATTCCATAAGGCGACTTGCATACTTTATTTCCATAGATTTGAAACACTTCTTAGCATTTGTCGTTATTATCTAAGCAAAAGAGAGCCCTACAGATCCTACATGCTAATCCTAGCATAACGCAGAGTTAAAACAATTTTAGATTAAACTTAACTCCATTTTGAGAGCTCAAATGTTATAGCCATCTGGATTTAGTTTTGATAAATGGATTCATGCTAATGCAAATGTCAACTTAGCTAAGATATATAACCGAAAACCAATAATAGGAAATGCTTATTTCCGGTCATATTTGACCAAACTTCTGAGGCAAGGTTATTGCAAAGAATTGTGCACTTTGCTCACTTTGTATTTCGATAGACAGAGAGAGGGAAGCAACGCTGCCTTGATAGCTTTTACTTCCTTCCGCATCATGATCTAATAGATCAAGTGCAAAAACATTTGACAAAATTTAATAAAACTCGACCCACCACAGAGGACCAGTTCGAGTTGGTTTTACTTGATAACTGACGTCAGTCCGTCAGTCAGTCAGTCAGTCGAAGTGTGTGTGGCGGTGAAAGGCGTAAGACAAGTAGACAAAACACATGATTGAAATGAAACAGAGAAACAGCGAAACAGCTCAAAACCAGCTGCTGTCTGCTTTGGCCCCAAACACAGACCCGGCTAAAAAGCCCCAAGAGATACGGAAAGCAGGGAGAGGGAGAGAGGGAACGATGGGAATCTGCTTCCTCATAGAGGGTAAGGTTGAAACCTGTAATGACCGGCAAACAAACGTCACGTTCTCGTATTATTAAGTAATATTCTCTCTCTCTCTCTCTCTCTCTCTCTCTCTGTCTCTGTCTCGATGAGATGGTGGTGTGGGCAGCGGCGGGAGGGAAATAAGGCGTGAAAATATACAAATTTTTGCCACCCATTTTCAATCGAGAAATTGTTAACGAATCTAAATTGTTTGTTATTGCATTAAGTTCATTAAGTTGAACTCGTGGTTTATATTTATTATTATTTGTCTGCTCAAATCAAATAGATTCAGAGATTAGTTAGAAGAGGTTTGTTTATTATTATTATTTTTTTTTTGTTGTTGTTGTTTTGTTGTACCTATTTAATTTGTTTATAATTGCTGCTGCCCTGCTTGCCCTGAACTCATGAATGACGCCGCCTCAAAACTGGTTTCTTTCTCAGCTGATAAGTCCAATTCTAATTCAATTTTGTGATTTATGACACGAAATGGAACTTATTTTCGGTTTATTTGTGTTTTCCATGAAACTTGCTGCAGATGATGCGTTTCGGGTTTGGGTTTGAGTTTGGGTTTTGGGGTCGGGTCGCTGCTTGTTGCATATTCATGAGTGTAGAGGTTAACTCGTATTATTTAACTAGTATGGCATATGTATGTATAATGGCTGCCCAGCACGATATTAATACATAGAAATAAATGTGCATTACATAACCGGTTTTGCACTAACAATAAGCCAACTAGTTTATAATATCAACAACTCACACAAATTTTGTATTTTATTATATTGGGCCATGGAAAATTGGTGGAAGAAAAATATGAAGTTTGGAATTATGAAGACCTTCAATTGTTAAGCCAAATAAAGTTAAAACCACAATGAATCGAGCCGACTTGGCTATACTCTACGCGAAATGAAGACTAACTTATTCTTTAGATTGACTTAGCGCCTCTTTAGGTTAGTTTTGTGTGTCTGTAACTCAGCTCTTTGTGCTCTGATTTTTATGAAATTCAGTTGATTAATAGTTTTTCATACTCTGAATATAATAATTTAAGACTTGAGAATGTAATTGATATTTTTTTAAGATGGTGTTGGTTTTTTTTTTTTTTACTCTAGCTCTCTTTAATCCCTTCTCGAGGTGGGTTACGAATAAATTGTCATTTCGTTCACACTTATCACACTTTAGCGTCTCTATCAGCTAAATTTGTTGTTGTATCTCGCTTAGTTTCTATGCATAACTCAGGTACTTATGTGTCTATTGTTATGAAATTCGGTAGACTGATTAATAATAATATACTGAATATAATACAACAAGAAGTGCTACAGTAATGCACATTTTTTGAAGGTGGTAAGGCGTGAAAGTTGTCAACATACAAAAAATTTTTAATTTCAGCACTTATAGTCTCTTGTCGAAGTGGTGCCAAATTCCAATGCAGCAAAATTAAGCTATTTGTTTTATTTTTTCATCGTTCGAGCATTTTAGCACTTCTAACGGCTAATTTTTTGCCTTTGTTTAACATATTTCTAAGTATAACTAAGCTATTTGTTTTTCGATTTTTATGAAATTCGATAGGCTGATATATATTGATGTCCTGAGTGTAATTTTAAAAGAAGCGCTAAAGTTAATCATGTTTTTTGAGAAGGACTTTATGTTGAAAGTTATCAACATATCAAAATCCCGATTCCTAAACAGACAGACAAACAAACTTGTGCACATACCTTCAAGAGACGTTAATATACCCTTTTGCCCTAAGAGTGTGGCTTATAACTATTGTGAGTCGTGTTTAGGCATTATAATTACCTATTTAACCAGGTTCTCTGACCTCTAAGCAATTTCTATACGTTTTGGCTAAAAATAAAGGTATTTTGCTTTGCGATTTCTCAGCACGCAGGTAAATGGTTAATGGCAAATGGCTATCGAATAGTGAAATCAAATAGTTAACTCTCTTTCTCTCCCCATTACATTCTCTCTGCTACTCATTCTTTGTTGCAATACTTTCTTAACGGAACTGCGACACGAAATGGCCAACAAATGATGATTAAGATTATGATAATGGCTCATTAAAAGTGGCAGAATGAGAGTGACATAGTCAGGCAGGTGGGTTGGTTGGTTGGTTGCGTACACAAATTGTAAACGACAAGTTTACAGTTTACAATTAAGCGAAATTCGTTACACTTAAAGCCCAAACACATTGAACGGTAAAAAAATGAGTCAGAATTGAGAGTTGGTAAGACTACCACCCACCTTTATGCTGTTGATTCAAGCGTGAAGTGTAAATTATGTTAATTGGAAAGGCATTTATGGCATAATTGCTGCACACACACGCGTCGAAGAGTCCAATCATTAAATAACCGTTATGAATGAAAGTAAAAACCGCTTCAAGAATCACTGAAAAATCAATCACACGAGAGCAAAAAAAAAAATAATAAAAAAAAACAGGTGTAGGAGAAAGTGAAATCAAGAAATTTTAATTGCTTTTGCCCAGGTGAGGGTCACCCACACAAAAACTGGCAAACTGCGGTGGCAGATGACTTATGAAACCATAAGCCAAAAAAAAAAAAAAAAAAAGAGGAAAATGTGTGCAAGTCAATTGATTTGCTGTTGTTAACAAGAAAAACAAACACGTAATTGAACCTAAGGGCATCTACATACATATATAAATGTGTTAGAATCAGGTTTATTTGTTTCAATTTAATTTTCACTGGAGAATAATAAATAAATATATACCCATTTGTTAACTTTTGCAGCTACTCCGCCTAAAGGGACAGCAAATCGATTTTTGCTCATCCCAAAAACTAACGCAAAACTGCCAAAAAAAAAAAGCACTGAGAACAAAACAAAAGTTAAATTATTTTGTTGTAGAAGCAAAAGCAGCAATTTTAACAATGAACTTTAGACAGAGAATGGCGAATTGCGAACGAGAACCCGTTAAAAGTTCAAATGCCTTTGGGCTATAAGTTAACAAACCCCGCAAGCAGCAGCCAAGCAGTCATAAAACGATGATGCGATGTGATGCCCCCAATGGCAATGGCAATGGCAACGGCAATGGCAATGACTATGGCCTTACGCTATAGAAAAACAGATATACATACATATGTATGTACACACAAAGTACTTTAGGATATTCGCACCCAGACAAACAGACAAACAGACAGACAGACGGACAGACAGTCAGACCGAGAAAGAAATTAGCAACGCATGTCATGGCAATTCGTCAGCGGTACAAATTAAATATAAATACAAAGATACAAAATGAAAATAGATAGATAGAGACACAAGTGCGTCTAAAGACCCTCGCATGATCATATTTAAGTTGTGTGTGACTTTTGTCTAATATAATTTTTTAAGTTTCCAAAGCACTGAGGCCGCTGACTTGGCTCAAACCAGTTGTCATTGCCTTTGCACAGCTGCTGTGAAGTTTACTCTGGTTTCAATCAGTAAATACCCAAAGATATGTTGTCTCTATACAAACATATCATATATGTAGATACATATACATATATATTTAAATATCATTTCTTAATTAATTTAGAAATCTAACGCACAAACCTCCAAGACGCGACCTTAAGTTACCCTCTAACGAATTGTGCTTCAATTGAACTTTAACTTGAACTGAACTGGTTTCATTTCTGTATCAAGCTTATTTACCTCACTTTAAGCACCAAGCAAATACATTTATAATTAGTACCTTATCATTTGTAATTAGCGAGGTGATAATTATAAATGTTTTCCACTTATATGCCAAATAACTGTAATATTTTTTTTTATCAATTTTTATGTAGTGAAAAGTTCTTGTGAAATATACAAACAGGGAACAACATTGATTTAGTGTTTCTCACTAAACACTTCGATTATAACATGCGTTTTGAGATCGGTTCTACTTCTGTTTTAACCAGTTGGGAATTATAACAGCATAGTTTAAATGTCTGCTAAAAACTTTGTAGAGGTTACAATTTTGCCTAAACCAGTTAAGAATTATAACTGCTTGGGGTAAATTTGTACTAAAAACTTTGTAGATGTTTCAGGCCTGTTACAATTTTACCTAAACTAGCTGGGAATTATAACAGCATAGGCAAAATTTCTCCTGAAAACTTGGTTTATGATATATGTTTCAGGCCTGTTAGAATTTTAGCCTAAACCAGTTAAGAATTATAACTGCATAAGGTAAATTGCTACTAAAAACTTCGTTTATGAAATATATTTTAAGGCCTTTTCCACTTTTGACTACACAAGTTGCGAATTATAACTGCATAAGGATAAGAATTACGGAATTCACCTTAAGCATTTACCATTCATAGAATAAGTAGGACCATATCTCGACTTCTTTGCTAAAGAATATATAAATATAGGTCAGTTATATAGTTTTAAAGTCTGGTCGATGATTTATGCCTCCCAAAAATATAGTTTCTTATGTCAACTGATTGTTAGAAACGAGTCCTGATTCCCCCTTGCTTACCCCGACTTCACCGAGTATGTCTTTAATTCTGCTTACATATTACATGCATTTTACAGGCACTAATATACCCCATTAAGCAAATGGTTATAGGGTAATTAAAAACCACTTTCTCTCTCTCTGTTTTATTCTAACAAAAAATCCATTAATATTTTCTCTCTCTTTTTCATGCCCCGCATGGGGTAGCATTTAGCATGTGTGTGTGTGTGTGTGTGTGTGTGTGTTCCTTCCTTTTTTCTTTATATTTTAATTGCCGAGAAAATGAAAATGCTTTTGATATGTTTTTATTCCTGCAAGTGGAGGAAGAGTAGAGGTAAGAGAGGGGAGGATTTAACAATCATTGATTACATTTTAAAATGTATTTGAAATATGAATAAGGCAGAAAACATTAATTAAAAGTAAATATGGAAATAGGTTTTAAACGTTCTGTTCCCCCTGCACCAATCCAAACAAATTGATAAGATTTCGTTGTCGATGATAAAAGTCAATATTGTCTATGTATATAAACAGTGGACAGAGTGGCTAGTTAATCGGCTAGCCACTGTTAGTTGGTCTATAAATAATATGGCCCGAATTGCCAATTGTATGGGCGCTTTTATGATGTGTGTGTTCGGCTTCAATATAGATAGATAGAACGAGCAGGTAATAGGGTAAAGGTAGAGGTGGAGACGCTACTACAACTAAAGGATCTATGAGTCACATAGAGACGACGCCCACAGTGGCAGACATGGAACATGGGACATGGTCATGGTTAAGTTACTTGGAAATCAACCACCAAGCAGCCAACTGAACAGGCGCCATAATCCCATCACTGCAGGAGACGCATTTGCATGTTTGAGCTGAAACTGAATTGTAAAATAAACCAATGACTCATCGACTCATACAGACTCAATCACATGGCAATCTCTTGTTGTTGTGGTAGCCGTCTTGGGGCCCTTCGCCCCATCCTACCCCCCATCCTCCCCCCTACACCACACCAATCAACACCAATCTGATGAAGAACTCCGCAGCGTTGCGTTAATTAAAGCGACAAATTTGTTCCCTCCCTCAAATAGTTTGGGTTGGGCCACAGCGAACTCCCCAACAGAGTGGCTCCCCCTCACCCCACCACACTTCTCTCTGTGTGTAGTCACATTTTTTTTTCTCTGAAATTGTTTTGTTGTAATGTTTTCTTAAAATTTTTTTTTTTTTATAGCTTGTTTTCCCAACAGATGCGTGTTGAAGTGGAAAACGATCGCTGCTTGGGGCTTGATGATGCGCTTAAGAAAATATTTACTTTATTTTCCCTCCACCTCCACCCCCACCCCCACCCACTACTCTCCTCTTTGTTTTTCCATTTACAATTAACAGAGAAACTCAGGCCGAGAGCGAGATCGAGCGCCAAGGAGGTTAATTAGTATTGATTGTGTGAACAAGTTTAATAATAAAATGGGAAAATTATAAAACATTTCTTTTAAGTGAAGCATCCTCGTTAAATTCTAGACGACTTTTCCCATTCCCACGGGGTCACCGAGACATTGAATACTTGAGTGGTGGACAGTGAATTAGCAAAGGCGCCAAAAGCAATAATTATCCATTGACTTTGAGGGGGAGCCCAAAGAGGTTAACGTTGACGGCTCAGAATATTCTAATTTCTACTAGACATTAATCAAAGTTGGTTTTATATTTTTTGGGTTCAATGAGGTTTTTTAGGCATTTATTCGGTTTGCGGTTTGACAAGATAACATTCTCTTATCGGCCTTGTATATTGCTTCGGTATTTCTTTAAAAGAAAAAAAAAGAAAACTAGTTTTGCTTAGTTCTAGTCGTAGAACTAATAATAGAATGGGATCAGGGAATTATAGTTGAATGAAAAGAAGTTCTTGAAATGAGAAGCTGTAGCAAACAATTTTTGGTTACTGAAAATATTCGCAATTTTATTTAAGTCAGTCGCTGTAAGCGCTTCTGATGAATAATTTTACTCAGCCTGGAATTCCGTTCTAGTTAAAAAATTGTCACTTAACTATTACAAAATTAACGCTGGCCTGGTCATCGGGCCAGACACATGTTCGTTATACGTCAATCGATTGAATCAGTTTAACAATTGAATTTGACACAACAAATTTTTTGTATCTTTATCTAAGCACGCAAATATCTATAAATAGAAATGTATATGGAAACATATGACAATATAATTTGATGTCAACTTGAATCAGTCGGTTCAATTAATTCGTGTATTACGTTTTGTCTGTAGGTTAGTCTGATTATTATAACAATAATTTAAGGCAATTGTGTATTAGGTTCAATTGCCCTCGAACTATTTTATCGATTTACACACACACAGAAAACAAAAAGTGAAAGTAACCATGAATAGATAGATAATGTTAGTTAACGTTTAAATTGTTGGTTTTTTTCCTACAATACTGAGGGTCAGGTCGAAGAAGAGATAATCGTTATTTGATTTCGATTTGATGCGTTTAATGGCAAACAAAAGTTGAAGAGAAAACTAATCAATCGATTTGCAATAATTTCTGCAATTACTTTTCCAGTCATTAGCAACTTTCTCTCTCTCTCTCTCTCTCTCTCACTCTCTCTTACTCTTAATCATGAGACAAAATTCTAACTAATAGGAATCGATTTGCCTCTAAATCGAACTCGTTTAAACCAATTTGCACATGATACATAGATAGATAGATAGATAGAAAGAAAGCAAACACATTTTATTGGCAAATAATAAAAATAAAAAAAAATAAAAAAAAGATTGACTACACACGAGACAGCAAGAGGGAACTAGGAAGCAAACGAGATACTCGGACAGATGGCGAAAAAAAAAAGCGAAAAGCGAAAACGTAAACGGCAAAGCGGCGAAACGGCCCGACTCACCTTGTTTATTAAATTAATAAATTAAAAGTGGTAGCAGAGCCACTAGCAAATGGACAAAAGCAATCCATTCATTTGCATAAAAGAATCGAGAGACAGAATCAATAGAATCCGAACAGCATCGACATCATCGAGAGACGAGCCGATGCGACGTGTGGCAAACTATTTTCCGCATTGGGGGCAAAAAAAAAATAACACAAGCAAATCAAATCAAATCAAATGGAATCAATGTGTGTATGCTCAATGTGAGGAGGGATAACTTTTTGATACCCTGCAGCAAGTGAGGGTATATACCTTTTACTTTTATGTTACTTGTGTTCTATGTTTAGGTCAGCTTTCAAGCATCGATATCTCAGAAATATCGTATCGGTTCAGAGGGGTACGGTATGAAAAAGTTACCTTATAACAAAAAATTCCTTAACTTTTGATTGTCTATCATTTGACTACCGATTAGATACATGGATTATAATATTCCAGTATCTATTTATCATTGAGTTATCGTTATATCGTACGAATTTCTAATCTAACAACTAGATACAGGAATTATCGGTCTCTATCTGATCAAATAATCATACATATTACTATTTACCAATTAAATTCATAAATTATCGAATCGAAATGTGAAAGTTATCGACATTTAGCGATTATATATATCGATTATCGTTTTCTATGTTCAAGTTATCTTACAAATCTCAATATTAGATTGATTAGTAATACCCACTATTCAGTTGTCTTAAAATTATCAATTGACATTGACTAGAAATGTGCATCAACCATTCCCTTCAACCCTTGAACTTGTTATCTTACAGTTATCGATAGTTATCGATTAGATACCAGATTGTGGAGACCTATAAGATACTTATCGCACGTTAATTAGTTATATCCCCTCAAACCTTTGATCTAGTTATCTTGCTTCAATCGATAGTTACCGATTAGATGGTGAACAATGATTGTTGATTTTGTTTATTAGTTTGAAAGCTTTGGACTAAGTTTTCAGAATACATAGTATAATTATTATGAGGTTTTGTTTGGCGTTGCCTCTCATTGCGCTTAACAAAGTTAGAAGACCCATGAGGAAGCCCAGTGTGTCTCTTGGCTGACCACAGGGAGTGGAAGAGTAAAAATAATAACATGTATGTTTTAGATAGTACTTTTATTTAATAACAAGCCAGTTTTACCCTATAATAAAGTTAGCAATAGAGAATTGTAAGGGATCATCGTATGATTATCTTATTCTTATGAATTATTCTTGTGATTATCTCTGAAAAGTTCTCAATCTCCTTCCAAAAGTGACTTTTCTGACATTTTTCTACAAATTCATAGACTTCTTTAAGATAAGATCTGGCCTAAACTACCTATTTTTGTCATTTGTTTCCAGGTAATCGTATAAAATAAATCAAGTTAACAAAAAAAAAACAAAATGAAAATAAAAAAATAGTCACAAATTGTGCATTAATTATATTGTTAATTGCAAAATCACGACATGGGCGTAAGGTGGACGGGACTCACACACACACACACACACTGCTCGCAGAGGCCGCTTTAAGTAGGTGTGTGTGTGTTTGTGTGTGTGTAATGTGTGCGTAGAATTCAATATCAATAAAAATGACACTCAATATAAATCAGATAAAGCTAAGGAAAAAAAGATGGTAAGAGAAGAGAAAAGAGAGAAACAAAATAAAGAGCTTCCCTCGCTAATTGGATACAAAATGCGAATGCGTATTGCGAATGCGATTGTGACTGCTACTGCGACTGCGACTGCGAATCCTCCGAGCCCAGTTTGACGATGATTAAATACCTCAGACAGAGAGACATTGTATGAAAAAATAATCAATATTTCGTTTAACAATCTCGGCACGCAAATCGCCAGCACGTTGCCATACCAAAAAAATATATGACGAAATCTTCTTCTTCTGTTTGTGGGAGTGGGTGGGGTCGGTGTCGGTGTCGCAGTCGGAGTCGGGGTGGAGTGGGTTGGTATCGAAGATTTGGCTTGCTCACTAATTACCAAGTGCTAAACATTTTGACGCGCGCCAGCTCCACGTTTCTAATGTTGGTATTAATGTCTATCTGCCTCTTCATCTCCCTTGGCCCCTCCCTCTTCTTCTCTCTCTCTCTCTTTGGTGGGGGGGTATAGCAACTAAACGTTCATCCATGCATCCAGCTGTTGGTTTTTTTTTAGTTTTTTTTTTTTTGGTCATCACGTTTTGGCAGCAAGTGCAAAACACAAAACAAATCAAAAGTGAAACGTGCTAGAGCAAGGGGAGAGGGAGAGAGGGGAGACTGGGTTAAAGTCTTTCAAATCTTGAAATCTTGTTGGGAAAAAATCAAGCTGAAGGTCAATTGGGGTCCTCTCCACTCTCCAATTTTTACATTACAATTCTAATTAAAAATTCATTCGGTTTTTCCACTTACTTTGGCAAATAAAAATTTTTGTTTAAATATTTAAACGACATCTCACAACATTTTGCTAATTGACATTAGAAACAAATGCAATTTAAAATATAGAAAATTTTGATTTAATTTGAATTATTGATTGTTGATTTAATTGCAGAAACCATAACGACAAATTCTGGCCATTTTGTATGAAGGCAAATTGAAAATTGTGGTAAGCGAGCCAGCAGAAAAACTTTTTTTTTGGCATGACAAATGTGGGTCAGTGTGCGGGGTGAGAGGGTGCAGCACACACATATATCAAAATAAATAGTGTCAAATTTTTGTGGCTGGCAGTTAATTAAAAGCAGTAAGATGATAAATTTCAAAACAAAAACTAGAACAAATAATAATTATATTCCCATTTTTCAGTTGGTTGGCTAATTTAAATGATGCCCCCAAAGAGGTTTTTTTATCATATTTTTTTGGGGGGTTTTTGCGTAGCTTTTTTATCTCTGTTCACACATTGTGCGAGGGAACTAACAGAGAGACAGAGAGAGAGAGAGATAGCGTACAATAATTAAAAAATGTTCAACCTTATCTAAAATTATAAAAGGTAAAGTTGTAATTGAACTTTAGCTAAATGTTTCTTCTTTTTTTTTTTTTACTTGCAAAAATGTTGTACAAATATTTTTCTTTGAGCAAAGATATAATTGTGTGTTTGGGCCATAGTACAAAGGGTATATTTAGATGATACAGAAGCCAACGAGAGTAAAAATGTGATATGAAAAACCATTCAAGTCCAAGATAAAGAAGAGTTCTGCGGATAGAGTAACAATTTCTGAAGCCTTTTGTGGATTTTCTGAGGCAATCAACAAGAACTGTTTATTGTTCTTGATTATTCTTGATTCTGTAAGCAATTATGTTCTCGCGTTGTCTTTGTTCGATTTGTAATTATTACACTTTTGTCTCTCAACAACAATTAATTCTGTGTAATGAATTGTTGTGAAATTTCAGAGAGAAACATTAAAGAACTATTTCAAAAATCAAATAGACAAACTTTAGCTTGTGTGGATTCCCTTTCTCTAGCTCAATAAAACGACTTCACACAAATACATGACTCTTAAAAAATGATTTTTTCTTACTTCTTATATCAATTCCCTTTCTCTAGCTGAATAAAACGACTTTACACAAATATATGACCACCAAAAAATGATTTTTGTGTCAATTCCTTTTCTCTAGCTCAATAAAACGACTTTACACAAATATATGACCCTCGAAATATAACTCATCTTGCTTATTTTGCTTGTTCAGGAGCATAACTGAAATAGATGAGCTTATACAAATTCATGACTCTCAGCATGGCAAAAATGGAATTAAAAGGAACTATCAGATAAATTAGTTTCAGTCCTAGGTCTTTGTATGATAAATATTTTGACCCACCCACTTTGGAAGCTAAGAACTTAGCTGTAATCAAGATTAGTTCTTAAACATGAACTACTCATTAGCAATTGTACTCTGAGCAGGCTGTAAATTAAAGTTTTTACAATAATTATAGTTCGATAATGAAGGCTATTGATATCATGCTAGGGAAAACTATATACTTATCACATGCTAAAAACCAGTTTGAATCATTTGAATATAGTGCAAAGTTCATTTAGTTAAAGAGCAATGGAATGAAAGGTTTAAGAGTCTAAGTAAGGTTAGTTGAACCTTGCGTAAAAGGTCCCACATTGACCTCAGCACATCTAGGCGCTCTCTGATTAGTCTCTAGGAAGTTCTCAAGTTTTGTTTTTTAAAAGGGCCGTTGGGAAAGTTACGGGGCTGCTCTTTTAAAATCTAATTAAAGCTGATCACACTTTGCCCACTTCAATTGCTTTGCTCTTTCATCAATCACAGTGGCCACGTGTCTCTCTTTCCATTTTTTTGCTGTTGGAATGAAAGATACAGATTGAAATGCAGATATAATTACAATACTTATCAAAATCAGAGAATAAAAAAAAAAGAAGACCCACTCTTGTTTGCTCTATATATTTCACTAGTCAGATGCCTCACCATAACAATAAAAAGTCTATTTTTCCATTTGAGGTGGCGAGGTGGCGAGGTGGGTTGGTGGCCAGGTGGGGAGGGATGGTTAAGGAGATGGGCTTGGGTGGGCGGAATAGCGCGTGGCAGGCCACGTGTGTTGTCTTTTATGTCACTTGTGCTGTGGGGAATGATGTGGAAATGGGCACACACACACACACACACACACGAACAACAAAATAAATAATATATAAATAGAAATTGAAAAGTACATGACACATATGAAAAGAAAAAAAAAAAAAATAAGCAAAAGAAACAGGTGAAACAAAGTTTTAAGGCCAACTTCTAATGCAATTTAAATTTGTACATTTTGATTGCCAAACAATCAACTAATCATGACCTGTAACTGACCCAGGTTTTGGGAGTCTAGTCAACCTTAACCCAAAAGCCATTTGTAACAGTCGTTGTCGTTGTCTTTATTCAGGTCACTTCAGGAGAGATACAGACCGAGAGAGACAGAGAGAGAGAGAGAGAGAGAGAAAGAGAAATGCCATTAGCAGGTTGGGTTTTTTTTTTTTTCTTCCATTCTTGGCAGTGGAAACTGTCGAGTGCGCTGATTTTTGATATACACAGATATAAAATGATGATGCGAGTGCATGAGAGAGAGAGAGAGAGGGGGAAAGAGAGATGGCAAGAGGAAAAAGGCTCTTGACAACAACTATATACATAGGTAGAGGTATATAGTCTATGTATAACTTAGTTATTGTTGCTGTTGACAATGCTTAAAATCAATAGATACCCCCACTCCCCCTCAACCCCATCCCCAACCATGGGATGGGGATGAGGGAAACCTTATGCTGCTGGCCTGAAGTGCCTTCGTCGGTCGGTCCTCGCTACGCTTTGTTGGCCACACAATCTTAGGTAGCTTCTTCTCCATGTAATTGACAAAGGTAAATTAAGTAACTAAACGAGTTAGTTGTGGTAAGCACTACAAATGAATGAAAATTAGTTAACATTATAATAAAAACTTTAAAGTTTATTATTCTCCTTATCTTCCCCCGTCCCCCCCCCCCCCCCCAATTATTATTTGTTTAATGTAAAGAGCAACGCATTTTAGCAAGTTGACTCACCGGTTTTTTCGTGTTTTTTTTTTTTCGAAAGTGCCATTTGACATTTGGCCACCTTTTCGGCAAGTTTGTGAAAGCCTGTCATTGAAATAAGTTTTCCAACGACTGGCAAATGTCATGGAAAAACAACATCAACATCTAAGCAGGCAGCTAAGCACAGTGGTCCATTTAGGTTACAGTGGTGCGCAAAACAAATTACATTCATGTGATGGTTGAGTAATATGTAGCTAAAGCTCATGTCTACTCTCTACCACTGTGCTTAGTGCGGGGAAAAAGGGGGACCGGGAAGATAAGTGGAGATGATGTCCCACAGGCTCCAACTGCTTCTCTCCACAAAAAAGAAAAACACACTTTTCAGTTGAATAAAGTCGAAAAAAATTTAAAACTAAATATATAGAGAGTAAGTGGAAAAGTTGAGAGGTGGTGGGGAGGGGGGGGGGGGGGGATCAACTTTCTGTAAATGTAAACAATTATAGCGGGCAAATAGCGGAAATCACGTTTTCACAATGCTGACGTTCGAATGGCTGGCTAATGCCAGGAAGGTAAAGGCCTAGTTGGGTGTGTGGCTGGTGTGAGGGGGTGGGGGGGAGGGTACGAACACATGCAACGAACCGGACCAAAAGCCAAACCAAGTCTGCTTCCGACTGTGCCAAAGGGGTTGAGAATTGGTTTGGTTTAGCTTTTTGTGGGTGGACAACGTCAGCCAAGGAAAGGCAAGGCAAGGCAAGGCAAGGTGTGTGGAGATTTATGACATCGTTTGGGGCGCTGGCTTACACATGTTGTTAGCCCCCATACC
Source organism: Drosophila nebulosa (assembly GCA_024703675.1). Taxonomy (NCBI): domain Eukaryota; kingdom Metazoa; phylum Arthropoda; class Insecta; order Diptera; family Drosophilidae; genus Drosophila; species Drosophila nebulosa. The sequence goes on along the minus strand of CM045725.1, from coordinate 3,207,275 downwards.
TATACCAAACACTTCCCCGCCCCCTTCCCCCCACAGCGCCAGGGAAAATAAATGAAAAGTCGGCTGCAGTTTATTTTTGTTTTTTGTGTATTTTTGCCCCCCTTTAAACGTGACTATTGTGAACGTGATTTTCATTGTCTTTTGGTCTCTGTCTAACACTCTCTTTCTCACTCTCTCTCTCTCTCTCCGTGTGTTTGTCGCATGTGTTTCTTGTGTTAATATTTTTATGATCCATGTCCGTTGTGTGTCTTTTGCTTTGGCTACCTGACAAGAAATATATCTTAACCATATGCATTTTATTAGAAGATGCCCCTTTTTCTCTTCCCCCCTCATCCTTCCCTTTTAAACTCTTTTATTACGGCTATACATAACTATAACGCATTTTGTTCAAGTCATGTCTACCGTGCCGGGTCATAAACTTGAAGGTTATTTCTACATGTCCCATAAATATTTATATACCGCATTATGGCGACAATTTCCAAAAACAAAAAAAAGAAAAGTTCTACACACATTTTCTTATTGACTTTTTGTTGTTTCAGTTTTCAGTTTTCTCTTGGTTCAAGTCCAAGAAAATGCTAAGAAAAACTACAAATCTTAACTCATTGATATCTGCGCACAAACGATTTATGGTTGGATTAAAGAAACTATCACTACGACTTGCAAATATCCTATATTAAAAGCTAGAGAGAGCGAGCGAGCGAGAGAGAGTCTTCAAGCTCTAGAAGTAAAATCCATGATACTAACGCCAAATTCATAAGATTTCAGGCTAAAATTATATGGAACTCACTTTCATTTCTTCCAAAGAAAGGTTTTCAAATGTAAATTTTCTTTAATGTTCAAAACTTATTCAATTTATTTATATTCAATCTTCCTGTCTAGCTTGTATTGGCACATAAAATGTAAGAACGATGAAGAAACTCCAAAAAATTACATCTTAACTTCGTTTCTCAATACGTTAACTGCAAATTGAATGTGAATTAGTGATGAAAAGCATTCGATATGTGCGTTCGTTGATATTTATCGATATTTTTTAAGGAGAATTTCCATGTTTAAATAGTCCGATGCTACAATAAAAGTTACTAAAGAGTTGAATGAAAAATTGTAGTTGAAGAAGGCCAAAGTTAAGAACTTAATTCTAGGTCAATAAGTTCAATTAGTGGGCGAATCTTTTCATAGAAACAACAGTTATCGATTCTGTGTAAAGACCAATCAACAATATTTTTGTTGTTTTTTTTTTCACAACTAATTTGCATTTTTAGTTTGTTGGAATTCACGGAAATTCCTAATGGAAATTATGTTTATTTTCCTTTTCTCAGAAATAACAATTTGACCATGAGTAAAAAACAAAAATGAAAGCTATGCTGGGAATTAAATTTAATAGGAATTAACACTGCGTTAGTGACAACTTTTTGCACCATTTTTTATGTGGAAATGATAATTATTTTTTTGGTTAGCTGATTTCCTGAAATCCTTCAACTAATTTTAATGAAATTTTCTAGGGAACACAAAAATTCAATTTGACTTGCAATTTAAAATTCTTTAATTAGTGTTAATCTATTGTGAGGAATAAACCAATTCAATGACATGCCCAACAACATTTAAGAATCCATTACAAAATATTTCCTGACCAAAAACCTCGGACCAACTGACAACCATTTCCTTTAGTGCCCTTGAAAAGAGACCAACTCAGGCCCATTTGCGACCATTACCAAGGCTTAAATCGTTTTGCAACAAAGAGACAGAAAGAGGAGAGAGAGAGAGAGGGAGAGAAAAAAACAGTTGGAGCCACTTAAACAATGACAAAAATGTTGATGATGACATAAAAACAAGACAATGGTAGGCAGGGCCCAGCCCTTCGCTCCCTTCACTCCCTGCACTCCCTGCACTCGCCTCACATGATAAATTGCGGCAATGACAATTTCTGCAATGGTAAAAAGTGCAATTCAAATGCATTTGCCAAATATAAAAACGTAGACCAAGACAGAGCTCCATATCTCTAGCTCCGTATTGGCATTTGGCCAAAAACACTTGCCACAAATGGGGCTCCCCCTCCCCCCCCAGTTAGACCTGTTTGCCAACGTGGAAAACAATTGAAATTGAAAGCAAAAGTGAAGAGAATATGAGAGATTGAAGCATCTGCCTTGGGTAATTAGAAACTCATATTAGGATGAAGAAATATTTTTGTTCATTCGTTTCATCTCTTTCTTTCTTTCCCATTTTGAACTTTACATTTATTTTCTTCTTTTGTCTATAATTCTGTAAATGATTTATGTGCATATATCCAGATATCAGCAGCAGCAGCAGCAGCAGCAGCAACAGCAAACATGCTGTCCGGAGTAGCAAGTTTTTAGATTTCCGCAAAAATCTAAAAGAGGAAGTTTCAGAAACAGCTTCATCTAAAAACTTGAAGAGTTTGTTTCTCTCGTCTGTGGCAAAGCAATTTCAATTTGTGTCAAAATAAAACAAACAAGTAAAGAGATTTTTCTTCTACACATTTCCTGTAAGAGAGAAAAAAAAAAAAACAAAACATCAAACTGCATTTTGATCTTGCTGCTTTAGTTTTTTTTTTTATTTTTTTTTTTTGGGTCATTCAGATTGGATTGTCTTGGAATGCACAGGAAATGGAACTTGATTTCAAATTCAAGTAGACACTTGCATAAACTAGCAAAGGAATTACGATTTCTTGTAGTGTCAGAGAAGAAGACAGCGAGAGAGAGAGAGAGAGAGAGGGAAAGAGAAAGAGAGAGAAAGAAATTGCTTGTTATATTCTGTTTACTTTAGGTAATAAGTGAGTTAAGATGACAGTTGGCCCTAAAAATGCATCTGCTATGGATTGAGTATAAATTTGTATATATGTATATTTAGCCAGATATTAAAGGGTATATAGGATAAAGCATTAAATGTTTGGTTTCGGTTGGTAGTTAAGTTGATTTTAGATGGGCCTAAACTTTTCCCTGCTACCCAGAAATTAAGTTTTATTTAAATTGGCATTTTCCCTTTTCGAATAAACTTGTAAAATCTATAAAAATTAAAAGCCCTCAACCTAAGAACAAACATGATGATATTTTTCCACTTAATTTACAAAAGTTTACCCATTAATGGTATAAGGAATCTGTGAGAAATAGTTTCCTGTTAAGAAAACTGTTCACACCAGTTTTTCAATGTGAAAAATTACGAATACTTTATTCTTCTTACGGAGAAATACGAATTCTTTTTTGTGTACATATCTTAATAGAATTGACTGATATATCGCTTCTTCTACATCCTTCTTTAATGTTGAATATTTTTAAAGCCATTTTAATGATTGTCCTAAGAGTTCCGTAATACAAATAAAATAATAGAATAAAAAATAATAAATATATGTAAATAGGTTGAAAAAAGGGAAGCAAGGCGTCTTACCGACTCGGCTATACCCTGTACCAGTTCGAAATGAATACCATAAATAATGGAAAATAAATAAATTTGATCTGCTTACAGACTATACGAATCAACTTACTGAATTTAATGACTCGAGATCTAGGTGACAGACGTACAGACGGACGTATGGACAAACAGACTGACCTTTTACCCTATGAAGTCAGGGTATAAATACGAATTATTTCAGTGCAGTGAGGAAATTGTAGGTGGATTTAAGAAATAAATCTATATTAAAGTAATTAAGTAGGCCTTGTCTTTTAATGATTTTGACCCATTTAATACATTTAAAAATGAAAATTATTATAGTATTAAAACACAATAACAAACCACCTAATTTATTTGAAAATTATTTAAACAAAATAGTATTAAAAAATAATAATTAATATTTAACAAAACATTTTTAATATATATGTATGTAAGTAGAACTATTTTATTATTTAAGTTTTTCCAAATCTGATACAAAATTTCATTCAACTTGGCAAATAGTTTCCATGGAACAAGTGTTCCAAAAGTTTTTACTTATATTTCGTGTTAATTGCTTATACAAGTGATGCCAGGTGCAATTTATTATTATGCATTCTTAACATAAAAGCACTCAGCAGGTTATTTGACGACTAATCATTAAGTTTTTTAGTTTGTCTTTCCTGGAAAAGATAATATATTGTTGTCAATTTCGATTGAAATTGACTAAATTTTGGTCTCTTTGAGGTCGAGCTTTAATCCTAATCCCTACACTTTTGATCTTAAGACTTTGCTAAAAGCTGCTTAAGTTCCTTTTTTTTTTTTTGGTTATATTCTTGACTAATTGCCCATCGTCACACTCACTTCGGGGCAAGGGAGGATCAAAGTGCTAATGTGGCAAGTATGTGACCAATTAAAAGAGCATAAGACAGTAAAATATTTATATGACTAATGAAATCGGATTGAAGTTCAAGCCTAAGTGAAATACCAAACAAGAAAAGAAAGGAAAAGAAGAGAACAAAAGCAACAAGAAATGTTGTATGTGATATATATATTTTTAGAAACAAGAAATATGAAGAGGATGTGTGGGTGTGCCTCTCTCAGTGTGTGTGTGTGCAAGTGTGAGTGTGTGGGGATATGTTTTAAATTGGTCTCGCTTGCACAGATGTTGCAATATGCAAACAAGCGGAACACAGCACAGAATAAGGTGGCAGCTGACAGTGAAAAAAAACAAAAAAAAAAAAAACGTTGAAAGGAAAAGAGAACAACGCAAAGAGGCAGAAACATAAGCAGAGGTTGCCAGGGAAAGTGACTGCACTCTCAGAGTGAATCATGAATCATATTCATGGACAAAGTATGAGTGAGTGTTGGATGCGAGTGTCCCCTTCCAAAAAGGAAAGGCAAACATTTATGCCATGCTGATAAAACAATTTTCTTTGCTTCCATGTAAATAGAAGCATTTGGAAAAACATTTGCATAAATACAAGTAAATCTAAAATATACACTGCCAGCCACTTGAATAAGAACACCCGAACTCTTTATACTCTTGACTTGATTTTAATTTCTAAACAAAGTTTAATGATTTCCCATGATAATACATACATAAAGTTGCCAATTTTTAAATTTATTTAATTAAAAAAAAAAAAAAATTATTATGAATGAAGTATAAAGAAAACTATGTTTATTTTCAGTCACTTGAATAAGAACACTTGGTGTTACTGTTTGATTATAAGAAAATGCGATGAAAAAAAATTAAGTTTTTTATTTTTTTACAGTAAGCTTACAATATTTATAACGATTTAATAGTGGGTGGACCCGCCTTTATTTACTATTACCTCCCACTAGAGGTGGAGAACTATCGATAGTTGAAACGGTCGATAGTCCAAATAACATTTAAGAAGTGGGTTGCTTGATACATATATATATACATATGTATGTATATATAGTTGACTATATATTACTTTTAACTGCTTGTGGGTGTGTATGTGTGTGTGTGTGTGTGTATGTGTGTGTGTGTGTGGCTGCTTACTTAATTTTCACTTGCTTTGTGGTTTTTCTCGCCAAACGATATGAATATGGTTAAGCCGCAGGCAAGTGAAAAATGATACCAACAACTTTGAAAAATTTAGATTAAAGTCAAGTCTACACATATTTTGTGGCATTCTGCGAGAGAGAGAAAGAGAGCGAGAGAGATAGAGAGGGCGAAAACAAAGTCCGCCTAGTCTTTAGTCTCTCTCTAGTAATTGTAATTTATTTTTCCTCATTCCTTATATATCAATTCCATTTCGTGATTTTTCCACTTAGCCAGTTTTCATTGTTGTCTTAATCCTAACTTGGAATCTTATTAACTGTTTAGGGTCATGCCGAACTTTGTATACCCTGCAGACATTAAACATTCCATTGACTTCCCACCTTCAGAGCCTTGCAAAGAACTTCTTAAAGTCTATAAACCCTTTTGGGTAGAGCATCAAAAGGATAACAAAATAAGTGAAGAAAACTTTTGACTTTTTCTTTCCATTTTCTTGTTGTGTGTGTGTGTGTGTTGTTTGTGGATTTGGGTCAACTTTAATTACCAATATAATCCTTTCTTGGCAGCCTTGAAAGTTTCGCCAGCCAGAAGGAGGATAACTAAGCAGCTAGGGCAGCCAGCATCCTGTGCTTTCTATATACTTAAGTGTCCTTTTGATTTCAACTGCAAATGACAGATCAGCCAGATAGACAGACAGACAGACAGACTGTCCATCAGCATCTGCTAATAAAGTTGAGTCAGACAAAAAGTTTTCTTCACTCTCCCTCTCTCTATCTTTCTCTCCCTCTCTCTCCTTATCTCTCTCTCCTTTCTCTCGTGGCACTTTAAGTAAATTGAAATGCTTGTGATGCAATTGAAGCATCATCATTGGGGCAAGAGCCACCAGCCAGTAGCCAGCAATCATCCAGACATCAAAAGTGAAGCCAAATGGCGCAAGTCCAATTCAAAATGCGAGATAATTCAGTTGCAACATGCTAATTACTGTTGCCCGTTTGCTTTTTGTTGTTGCTGTTGTTGTTGCAATTACAATTATTTGTGTATTATTTAAGTATGTCTATGTGCAACAATAGATTTTTTTTTTTTTTTTTTTTGTTATGTACATGGGGGCACATAAAATTAAACTCATAATCAGTGCATATTTCCTTTTTCGTGCTAGAGCTCTCTCCATGAATTTTTGTTCCCTACTAACAGTTTTTCCGTTTGGTAGTTTTTTAACCGTTTTTTGTTGGTTTGTTTGTTTAAACTTCAGGCGAAATGCATTAAAAAAGCCAACAGAGCGCATTAAATGCAACAGAATCACTCAAATGTTACTTCTGTATATTAAATTTAAAAAAAAAAAAATGTATTCACCTGTAGATGGTTGATCGACTGGTGTAATACCCTAAGTCAATTAGAGATAGAGCTTAAAGAGCATAGAAAATCTTTACCCCAAATGTGGCGCTCATTTGGAGGCTCTTTCTAAGATCTTAGTACTTAATTTGAATACAAATGAAACTGTAACTTAAATCTCTATGAGATAGTCTCTCCTTACAGTAGTAACTAGCTACAAATTACGTGTAACCAAAGCAAAGAAGAAGGTTTAGCTTTTAGGCTTCTTAAACTGGAGAAAAAGTCGAGGTTCGCAGAAACAAAAAGACTTCTAGACAAAAGCTGACTAAACAAATCAAAAGCCACTTTCAGTAATTAGTTAAGTGAAATTATTGATGGGAGGAAGAAAGGTTTAAGCTCTGTAAATATTTTCAGAGATAATCCATATTCATTCACAGGTTGGAAAAGTATTTTCTAAGAATTCGATTTGGACACTTTACAATTTAATATTTCAAGTACTTTAAATTTAAATTTTCATAAGAAGCTATTTATTAGTCTCACAAAAGTTGTTAGGATCGCACTTCTGGATGAAGGTTGAGGAGAGGTTGAGGCTTTAATATCCTTAAAGTATCTGTAAGTTAAGCGAACTGATTCAGTGGGACACATAGTTTTCTTTATACTCTATCTCTTGTACGCGCTCTTTTAAATTCTTATTTCTTTATATTTCAAAGTCAATTTAATGGAAAACCTTTGGGCTTTGGCTTACGCCAAAGGGAGTCAATATGATATATTAAAGGAATCAAAGGAGTCAATTATGCTTGAATGGCAAAACATTTAATTAGTTCAATGCCCAATCGCCTTTTGAAAGTTTTAAATAACAAAAAATTTCTAGATTTTTAAATGGATTATATTATAATTAAATTATTAATAATTATATTTATATATAATTAAATTATTATTTATATTATAATATGGAGGAAATAATAAATAACAAACTCTTTGCTTCTTTCTCCTTAAAAACAAACTTTTTTAAGAAATTCAAAACAACTTTGCAAGATGAAATTTAAAGGCTTGAAATTTAGGTATTTTAAAACCATTGATTAGAGCATTTGATAAAAAACTTATGAGAAAGTTAAATTTTTCCACAAGGACATTACCTACCAACAACTGACAGAAGATTTGTTGAAGCGAAACAGGAGGAGGAGCCCAAATGGTTAAAGGTCAAAATTATTGGCGCGTTTTTGCACAAAGCTTCTGTTAATCAGAAATTAGAGCCGAAATTCTCTAATTTTTGGAACCCGTAATTGCGTATTTCTTGCCCAATATCTCCTTGCTTTTCTCTCTACGAGGTATAAAAAGTTTATTTATTTTCTGAATCGAAATAAAGTGCAAAAGTGTCATTAAAAAAGTTTTATCGTGAATTTTTCTAGTTTCATATAAACATAAATATTTACTCGCAAAAAAACAAAAAAACAAAATATTTTTCGCATCAAGAGCTAAAACAAAGTTGAGAGTTTTTAGAAGCAAAAACTGTTTAAATTAAAAATTGTTCATATTCGATTGAATTGTGTTTGGGTTATGCAAATTTAAGCTTCCTCATTCCAAATTCCAAGCACACACGAAGACATAAAATGAAAATTGAAAATTTTCGATAATTTTGCCACAATTTGTTAATTCATTTTTAATTGGCTTTTGTTTACCTTTTGGGGCCCTTCTCCGATTATCCTTATGCTGAAATCTTAGCTGGCCACTTCCTTGGTTATCGGAGAGACAGAGAGAGAGAGAGAGAGCGAGAGAGAGGGACAAATTCTCATGTTGCTTCATTTGATATGCAAAACGGCAAACAAATTAAATATTTATTTATTTAACGAAACACATGTGAAGCAAATAGACAAGAGAAAAAACAAACTGAAGAATATTAAACATAAATAAATCATTATCATTCGCAGCACGTTTTGGCAAATCACGTTTTAGAGTCTATACAAACCGACAGACAGACTGACAGACAGACAGATAGACGGAATAAATAAATATATGCATACATATATCGTAGATATCCACTCCGACTAGTATATCGAAATGTTTACAATTTATTTTTAGATTTATCTATGCGATATTTATTTTTTGCTCTTCGATACTCTCGCTGAAAAAGAGTAAATTGATTTCCCTGTTCAAATGAGGAAGTATTTTTTCTCCTTCGTTTTAATAATAGATAATACAAAGGGTCCTGCTGCAGTGCGACTTATCTTAGTAGTCGTAGTTAGTCCAACTTGACTTCTTGAATTCCTCTCTCTGAATAACGCCTGCTTTTTTCTTCTTCTTGCGTCAACTGATTCTACTCCCATTTCAGATCAACCCTGCTTCATCTGCTCGCCCCTAGTGTGACCATTCTCTTTACATACATTCGCATAAGCGTTGCCTCTTGTTTCTTCAGTTATTCATATCTACTTTATTCATTATATTCAAATGAATAATGATAGAAATATTCACAAACTCCTTAAATAAGAGAACAATTTGAGATTTACATTGGTCGATATTAAGTTGGTTATCAGTTGATCTTGATAATGAAAGCATTTGGTCTTATGGAATTTACTTGAGAACTCTCTTTTGAGCATGATTTAACTAAACTAAGCAATGGGAATTTTTCGAAATTTTAAGTCCTTTTAACTTCTCTCTGAAAGAAGAAGCCCTCTTTATATATTTATTTTTGGAATTTTTCCGATTTATAATCTACATCGACATGTAACGTCACCGTTGGTTTTCGCTTTTGAAACATGTTTACTGAAAGCCAGATCCATTTTTAAACTTTCTAGAAAGTCAATTATAATCAATTAATCAGTCAATTGATTAAAAAAATTAATCTAATCGGGTCTTTCAAACAAAGAATCATGTTAAAAAGCTTATTAAGTATCTAAACCAATATTAGAATTGAATGATCATAATATATAAACATCTATTCAGAAATCAAATAATATATGCGTGATATATCCACTAGCTTTGACTCCAACTTTCTCTTCTTTTCTCTTTAAGTTTAGTAGTCAGTTAAGTTCAGTTTTTTTGTCATTCGCATAAATAAATATTTCCAATTTTCTACAACTTTTCATGGCTTCAAACAACAAAAAATTTCTCAAGGGTATAGCAGAGTCGACCCTTAGAAAATTCGATTTTGCCTCTCTAAATTTCGTTCTGACTTTTTGCATTTTTGGTTTTGGAATTCATTTGTGTTTTTGTGTTTCTGGTTGGCAACAATTTTGTGGCTTTTAACCATGTTGATTTATAATTGAAAACGAAAAGGAAATATTTTTGTTAAACTATTTATCAATTGCATCTTTTTATCTCTTGTTCATGATGTTCTTTATTTCTTGTGGCTTATTATTTATAAACCGAAATTAATTGTGAGGAATAAAATGTTATAGCTTATTTTTAATGCCATTAAATAAAATTTAACAAAAGACAACAAAAGAACAAAACAAACCACAACAACAAGTAAAATTGACTAAAAATAGAGACACCTGTAGATCTGTGAGTGAATGAAAAGCTTTAACGATTGGCTTCGACTATAGTAAACAAAGAAATATATAAAAAAAAAAACAAAGAGAGAGAGAGAGAGAGAGAGAGAGAGAGGGAGACACAGATTAAAGTATACTATATAAATATATATTGTAGTTATATATATAAAAGATGCTATATCTAGATGCTTATGGGTGAGGGAGGAATACTTTATTATATTGGCATTTGGCCAAAATGAATAAAACAGTTGGCGCAAAAAAAACAAACAAAGAAAAGTGCAATAACGACAACAATCACACCTAAAAACACACACGCACACTCACACACATACACACACACACTCACACACATACACACACACTCATATATATATAACCACAGCAATGTATAAACAAATCAATTCGCCACGATTGGAATGAAATAATATTCAAAATATGTAATACATTCTTCAAAAATTCCTAAAGATTATATGACCTGAACCCAAAAATTTACATAATTTGTGTGCGAAATTGTGAGGAAATGAAACCGAAATGCATAATGGTTTAAGGAAATCAAATTCGCTTATAAAGGTAAATGGTATTTTAAGAGAGAGAACTAAGCCAAATTGTAATGGTTTTTAGGGAAAATAGAGTAAAACATTCTAGAGACAACAATTGTTTCGTTTAAGGCGAGCTATATCCAGACACAAGTTTATAATCTTTCTTTCGGTTAAAAACTATTTGGAAAATAGTGAATTGAAAGTTCTGGCTCACCTGGCCTTATAGCCCAGATTCGACTACCAGAACAGAAAATCAGTTCAGAACAGGACATTGAAAATTGGCTCCATTCATTTTTAGCTACTACAACGAAATCTATAAATTGCCAAAAGAATGGAAAAAAGTAATGGCCAATGCTTTAAATAAGGTTTTCATTCATTTTATGATTTAAATAAATGCGTTTTCCATTTTAAAAAAAACGGACCAAATTAAGTTGTACAACCAATATTAAAGCCAGTTAGCCAAATCAATGTCAATCTTTAGGGCTAAGCAATTTTGAAGTTATACGCAAAGTCTGCTGCAATTGTCACCTGTAACAGAGTCCGTTCCCCCTCTCAGTCAATTTTCACGTTTCGAAGCTATTCCAGAGTGTTGGTAATTAAACAAATTATGGCGCCCTACATGGATAGTTACAAAGAGAATATATATGTTATATGATTAAACTTTCCTTAAGCTAAATCCAAATGCAAAAAGTTTGAAATCTATTGATGATCTATTGATATGATTTTTCTCTGAAATCGTAAACATTTATTTAATGCTTATCAAATTCAGTTTCGAAATAATTATTGTTTTTTAAGATTGTCAAACAAGTCGAAAAATAAGAAGTTGGCAATAATAAGGGAACCTGTCCAGTTGCGGATTTTCTAAGAGACCCGTTGAGAAAGGAGGAAATTCTTTTACAAGCCTTTCCATAGCTAAATTAAATTGTACAAAGCCAACTTCAGAAAACTCTTTGTGTTAATAGCTTAATTCAATTAAAATCAATTTGAATTCAGTTTCCTAAGCCACTTGAGCTCTTGATCAATTGTCTTCATTTAAAGGTTCTAACTGTCTGCCTCTCTTTCATTTTAGCTAAACTATTAAAAAACTATTTCTATCTGAAACATTCTTTAACTGAAGCCAAGCGAAATTCAATGGAATTCTCCTTTAAAGCTCTTTTATCAAATTGTCTTCTACCTTCTTAATTAGTTACCCTTTGAGAAAACATTTACATATATGAAACCAGTTTTAAGTCAAAGCCAACAACACACCCTGTTTTTTGGCAATCCTGTTTAACATAAATTTGTTAGTTTTTTTTTTTTTTTTTTTTTGCCGGATTCCTTGCCAAATGGGTTAACCGTTTCAATGCTTTCTTCTGGACATCAACTTTTCATTTCGCAAAAACGCATAGAACAAAGAAATTTGAAAGCACTCTAAAAAATATTTTACCAGCAGACGACACACCCATTCAGATTCAGATTCAAATTCAACATAAGGACGACGACGGACGACAACGACGAAGGCGACTATCAACATTGTTTTCAATATCAAAAGTCAAGCAGCAAAAAAAAAGAGAGAGAAGAGAAAAAAGAAGACAACATGAAATTGCAAAAATAAATACATATGTTTGTAGGTATCCCACCGCCCCCGCTACCGCCCTCTTCTACTTGCTCGTATGTATAGCAAAGTGAATATGAATTTATGCCATTTTTCACTTTTATTCAGATACAAATACATATACATATATGTATATATATACACAAACTGCCAGGGTCATTATCCTAAACAGGCAACACGAGTTGCCGTTTCTTTTGGTTGTTGTTGTTGTTATTTACTTTTTTTTTTTTTGGCACAGCTTGTTTTTTGTCTCCGTTGTTGTTGTTGTTTTGTTCATATACACAAAGTGGTAACAGAGCCAAGTTAAGTTACTGGTCGACTGCCCTTGCCCAGCCCCTGCCACATGCCAACAGCAACAACAACAACAACAACAAGCGAAATGTTGAAATAAAATGCATCGATGCATGCAAAATGCATGCAATGTGCCGCCCAATTGATTGTATATTGAACATGATTATGGTCAAAATGCAAAAATATGCTTTAGATAAGGTTACTTTTAGAATTACCCCCCTCTCATTTTGGTTGGCCTTCATCAGGGCCCTAACTGGGCGTCAAAATTCTGTTTCTCAATGGATGTATTCTCTCTTTTTTTTTCACTCTTTGAGAGACGAATTGGGTTTGCCCTTCACCAAGAAGTATAAAAATCATTTGCCATCTCACTCACTCGTTTTAGTAGCGCTCCTAGCGGTAAATTTAATTCTTGTACGAAATATTTCCACCTATAACTCAATCTGGAAGAGCATCTCACTTATTCTTATCAGCAATTGAGCACTTAGGCGCACCTAACGAGCAATTCAGGCCATGCTCAAAACGTTCCTACCTATAACTCGACTGTTCTTAAAAGGATTCTTATAAAATTTGGTGATCTAAGAGATGTTTATCGAGCAAATATAATATTTTAAAAATTTTAGAAGTAACTTGTTTTTTTTTTGGGCGTGGCAATAGCTGTGCACCCTCATTAAGTAAAATTTTTGCCGTCTTAGCAAACACTTAACATTTGGCTCACTCTCCTGCTCAGCACTTGAGCAGTTTAGTGCACTTGGATACAGAATATTTCCTTCTATAACTCGGCTATTATTTTGCTGATTTTAATGAAATTTAGTGTACAAATTTGTATTGATATAATTAAAATAATAATTCAAAAACTGTAGTAGTAAAATCGATATTACGAAGACGGTTAAGGATGTGGCAAATGTTGCAAACATGTTGAGCATGCATACAATGGGCTTTCGTCTAGCTCTTATGGCCTCTAAGAAAGATACAGACGGATTTGTCCGACTGATCAGTGAGATCATCCCATCTGTTTTCCTTATCATAATTTGGGATCCCTAGCAAGATATGTTCCACGCGACTGATATAAGTTTTGATATGCCCTTCCACCTCACATAAGTAGAGTATAATTAAATTTATTATTGCCAGACGACATAGCATTCGCCTTGATAGAGGAATACCAGGCAGCAGTAGGTAGTGTAGGTAGGTAGGTGTCTCTGACCAACAACTGGCGTCGAGTTTTGAACAAAAGATATAACCATACATATGCAAATGGTATAGCTCGAGCCTCGAGCTCGCCTGCCAGCCGATTTATGGTCTCTGTTACTGTCAGCAAAGCACAGCACAGCACAGCATAAAGGACAGGGATTGGGACAGGAGAGGGACAACTGGTTGGTTGTTGTCTTCGCTAGGTTGACCCAACCGAACCACTTTTCATGTGTCAAGCGCACGCCTACGAAATCTCGGTTTTGGTTTTACGGTTGCTCACCCGCCTGCCTCCTCTCATGGACATCCACAGGACGACGACGACGACGACGACGATGAAGATTTAAATGCATTTCTTTTCGCCACTGACATTGGCCTAGGTTAGGCGACCTAGAAACTAAAAATTGGCGTTATATAGGGGGAAAGCATGACAAAGTGGCGCATATTGAACTTGACCTAGGCAATTTTTTGTTTTGTTTTAAATCAAGCAAATGGCAAATAGTTAGCATCCACATAACTTAGGGGGAACCATGTGCCAAAGAACTGCGCACTTTAGTGATAAGTGATAACTGGCTGGGTCTGGCTGTGGCTTATCAATGTTTTAAGTAAAAATAAAACCGGTAATAAAACGCTCGAATGTAGCCACTTAAGGCGGCTGATAAGCAAATAAAAAAAGAAAAAAAAAACAAAAACAAAATAAAAATAAAAACTTCACAAAATTCACCCGTCTATTACCAATTTCTAACATTTCAGTTAGTACTTTTTCGACTTTGAGCCCAAGCAAATGCCGCATAAGTGATTAGAGACACGAAAGAACGAAAATCGGAAAACAATCAGAAATCAGAAATCAATCAGTCAGCCGCCATGTACTTCCGGGAACAGCTTCTGTTGGCCTGCCTTGTGTTGTTGTTGGGCGGTCTACCCCACTTGACATCGACCACAACGACCACAACTTTGGTGGCAGCCATGTCGATTGCTAATCAGGATTTGGAACGTTTCTTTCGTCCCGCAAATGCCACACACACATTCGCCAGCATCGATGATCGCATGGCCTCGGATATTTATAATTATGCTTTCCTCAATTGGACATATGTGGATCATGATAATGTGGAATATCCCATGGATTTCCCTCAGGAGCAAGCACGCTATGGCGAGGGTCGTGTTTTGAATGTGACCGGGAAATTGGTTCACATTAGCACAGCGGATGATCCGAATGATGATTATGCTTGCACTCCGTTTATACGCGGCACTTTGGGCGCTTCGTTGCCAGAGAAGGGTGTGACCTGGATAGCGCTGGTACGCCGTGGTCGCTGCACCTTTGAGGATAAAGTGAAACATGTCTATCAACACAATGCCGTTGGCGTGATTATCTACAATGACAAGACGGTGATGCAGTTGGAGAAAATGCAAATTAAAGTCAAGACACGTAAGTCACCTTTCGATAAGCCTTCATCGAAATTGTTACAAAGTTTTGGTTTTTCCTTGTAGGCAACATTGCGGCAGTGATAACATATCAGAATATTGGTCAGGATTTGGCTAATACTGTGGACAAGGGACACAATGTGACCATTTGGATTACTGAGGGGCGTCGAGGTGTTCGTACAGTTAGCAGTTTAAATCGGTAAGTTTTGAATTTCGCGCCCGCTTAGAGGGCTTTTGGTGTGAGCTTTAAGCTCTTTATGCACTGCATACACTGCTTCAACGGGCATCTAAGCAGTTCACGTGCTCTGTGTACTGTCATCAAAGCAGTGCCTTCATATCAATTAGCACTTTAGTCATGGAGAGGTACGAAGGGGACGTAGCTCAGTGGTAGAGCGCTCGCTTCGCATGTGAGAAGTCCCGGGTTCAAACCCCGGCGTCTCCACTTGGTGGTGTGATTGGAATTTAATTCTTTTTTTATTTATTATCTGAGTCTACATATATCCTTCCAAACAGGGTATATTAATTTTGGTCAGAGGTACGCAAGGAAGCGAATGTATTTCCGATCTATAAGGTAACAAATTCTTGAGTTTATATAGTCTGTCTGTCAAACTTTTTGAAATTTTATCAAGTCGAGCGACTAACATCGGAACGATTGGCGGCCTAAGGACAAAATTTT
The DNA here is from genome assembly GCA_024703675.1 of Drosophila nebulosa. Lineage (NCBI taxonomy): Eukaryota > Metazoa > Arthropoda > Insecta > Diptera > Drosophilidae > Drosophila > Drosophila nebulosa. The sequence continues at coordinate 3,191,344 of CM045725.1, read as the reverse complement.
TGTCACAAACAACAGTTGATACGCCGGCTTAAATTGTCGATATGTATGATAGAGAGTACTACTATAACTTGTAAGGGTATACCAATTTCGACACGATTAAAGTTGGCAGGGACCTCTGCTCATTTTTTTTTTTTTTAATAAAAACTATTATGAAAATTTCGTTTAATTTACGGTTTCATGCCAACTACTAAGACGACCTTAAAGCAGTGCATATATTCTACATCCTGTCGTTAAAGCAGTTGTCTAGAATCAACTGGCACTTTAGTCATGGCGAGGTAACATGGGGACGTAGCTCAGTGGTAGAGCGCTCGCTTCGCATGTGAGAAGTCCCGGGTTCAAACCCCGGCGTCTCCACTTGGTGAAATGGAATGTAAATTCCTTTTTTATTTTTCAGGGATTAAATAAAGTTTATTTTGTTTTTAAAAACTTCCAATGGAGGGAAATAAAAGTGTATTAAAATAGTCAGTTTTTCCAAATATGAAATTGGATTTACTCCAGAACATTCGGAGAACGAATAAATTTGTAAATTCATGTTAAGAAATCCTTATAAAAATAATCAGTATTCAGAGAATATGCATTAGATAATTCTAGGGTTAATACAATTGAGTTAAAAAGGTTAAAATGCCCGTCTGTTTAAAAAGATCTAATTATGTTTTAAAATTTACCAAGTTTTGATCAACAAAGGATCTGAATATTAAATTCCATTATTCTCTCTCTCTCTCTTTGCAGAACCTCTGTGCTCTTTGTATCGATCTCATTCATTGTGCTGATGATAATTTCTCTAGTTTGGCTTATTTTCTACTATATACAGAGATTCCGTTACATGCAGGCCAAGGATCAGCAATCGGTAAGATCAAAGAATTAAAAAGTTTATGTCTTTAAATTGCATAATAAATACATTTCACTTATCTTTTTTTTTTAGCGCAATCTTTGCTCTGTAACGAAAAAGGCTATAATGAAAATACCAACAAAAACGGGTAAAATGAGTGATGAAAAGGATTTGGACAGCGATTGTTGTGCCATATGCATTGAGGCCTATAAACCGGCTGATATTATAAGAATTTTGCCCTGCAAGTGAGTAGTAAAGGGATTAGTTGCCTAACATTTGATTGACTAATTAATTAACTGTCTTTGAATCTTTTCCGGTAGGCATGAATTCCACAAAAACTGCATTGATCCATGGCTTATTGAGCATCGCACTTGTCCAATGTGCAAATTGGATGTGCTGAAATTCTATGGCTATGTGGTGGGTGATCAAATCTATCACACACCAAGTCCGCAGCATAATGCGCCAATTGCCATGGCTGCTGTTGCTGCTGCTGCTCCCCTTCAACAACAACAACAATTCCCGGTCCTATCCGCTTCCGATGAGGATGTGCCCGTCATTGTAGTGGCCCTGCCACAGGCCAGCAACAACATAAGTAGTCTTAGCGCTAGCAATTATCATCATCATCAGCATCAGCTTCAGCCTCAGCTTCAGCCTCAACCTCAGCAGCAGCAGCTTAATCATCAACTGCGTAGTCGTAGTCCTAGTAGTAGTAATCCACAGCAACTCCAACTCCAGCTTCAACTGCAGCCCCCTCAGGGGGGGCAGTTTCAGGAGCAACACCAACCGCAGCGTGGCAGACGAAACTCGGCTCCGGCCACCATGCCACATGCGATCATTTGTACTGCCAGTCATCAGGTGACTGATGTTTAAATTATTCAAAAAGCAAAAGTAAAACAAACAAACATCTCTCACCCAAATGAAAAAAAAAAATAAAAACAAACAAGGAAAACAAAAGAAAACTTAGATCTACAGTTGTACTTAAAGAATGCTGATAAGAAGACTTCAATTTTAGTTTCTACGATACAAAAACAAAAACAAACAAACAAAAACAAAAAAAAAAACCAACAACCAACCCACGCACATTGAAAAATTACCGTTAGAAGTTCAACTTGATAACGGAAATATCCCTACAGCGCATAGAGTTCTAAGTTTAAAATATCTAAATTTAAGTTCATAAGTGTACCAATTGTCGATAAAAAAAAACAAAGAATGCATAAAACAAAAAAAGAGAAATACTTAAGAAAAAATAACAATAACTATAATTCTACCTACATAATATACATACATATATATAATATATATGCTATATATATATGAACAATATGAACTGTATTGCCTAGCCGTGTAGTAGCTGTAATGTTGAATGCAAAACAAAACACACACACACACACCAAACACACACACCAATCGCACACACAAACAACAATTTGTAGCAAAATCCCAGCGACCATTTTGCTAGTCAAAGGCAGAAAAATGCAAAAATTTCTAATGCTCTGCCTAATTTACACTCAAACACGCCACACCCGCAACACTCAAACCACCACCCCCCCTTCCCCTCCCCCCCCCCCCCCCCAGCCTCATCATCAATGCAGCGCACACATCACACATTATATGCATAAATGTTTAAACAAAATATTTCATTACGAAGGTGCCAAAGTATTTGCTTTTAGTTGTTCAAATTGAATAAATCTATAATTAGCTATTTTATATACATAATTTTGTTTCTTTTTCATTTCATTTTTTTTTTAAGTTTTTAAATGGTTTTCAGTTTGTGTAATAGTTCCAATATCTGATATATCTGGGAAGTAAATTGACCAAAAAAATGCATTGCATTTCCAATTATAGATTTCAGTTCGATGTATGGCCAAAAAATGAAATATATATATGTGGTATATTTTTAATAAATCGGGGAAGTAAATTGATCAAGGCTTAGCAAAATGAATTCTCTAAGTCTTCAATAACTCACTTGGAAAAAAAAATGAAGAACTTTTTAAGTTAAAGAGTTTTTTTTTTGTCATTTAAACACTTTCCTACGAAACAAAAATGACAAACCTGGTATATAGCTAATAAATCGGGAAAGTAAACTAATCCAGGCTAAGCAAAGTTAATTCTCGAAGTTTTTAATGACTCATTTGGAAATTAATTAAGAAACTTCTTTTTGGAACTATTTAAAAAAACGGAATTCTATAAGTTGAAGAGTTTTCTTGCCATACAAAAATCGTGAAAAATGAAAATGCTATATCTGGTATACATCTAAAATAAGCGAAATGAGTTATATAAAAGTCTTCAATGATTCACTTGAAAATTAATTCAGGAAACTCTGAAATTTAGGAACTATCTAAACATGTTGATTTATCCAAGTTAAATGGTTTTCTTAGCATACAAAAATTGTGAAAAATGAAAATGCTATATCTGGTACACATCTAGCGTAACCGGAGTGAGTTCTATAAGTCTCCAATGATTCACTTGAAAATTAATTCAGGAAATTCTGAAATTTAGAAACTATATGAACATGGTGAACTCTTCATGTTAAATGGGTTTTTTTGACATCCAAATATCGTGAAAATTGTCTTACAGAATATTTCAGATTTCAATACAATACGTTTCTATATAAATTTTGTTATATTTTAAACTCCGATTAAGTCCTTCTAGTTTATGTTGAATAAACGTTGCCCAATTTTGAAAAGTTTAAAGAGAAGTTCAAGGGCTAAGTATAGATGAAGGAACATCGACTTAAGTCCCACTCGTGTTAAGATGGAAAAAATGTCCTTGCTACTCTCTTATCCCAAATTCTAGAATTTAACTTTTTCAGTTAATTAGGAGTTGTATTTAAGAAATAGATATAATTTATTTATTTTTTTGGATTCGTTTTTTTCTTTTTGTCGTCCTTTTTGGTTTAATATGAAACACTTGGTGGGCCGGCTCGACATCAATGAATCAAAGAAAAGGTGTTTTTTTTTTTTTTGATTTGCCAATATATTTCGAACTTCTTCTTCTTCTTTCGAATTTTTTCCGCTTTTTAGTTTACTATAGTTTCTACATTATTTTGACTTTTCATTGTCAACTTGATATAAGCATATCCTTGCCTCCTGCATCAGAGCAACATTGAATTGTTGCGGCCTTAGTTAGATAGAGACATACGAGAAAATATATTTGTATAATTTCAACTCCATTTCCCTGGCTAAACTCAAAATTAATAAGAATTGTGGACTCAAGAAAAGCATATTTAAGAAATCTCTATATATATATACATATATATATATATCTATATATAATAACAAATAAATTATTTAAAAATTGAATTGAGTGCTTTTTGTTGTTGTTGCTTGCTTGCCGCCCTGCCCTGCCCTTCTCTGCCCTGTGCTTGAGTAAAAGAGGAAATTCATTTCCATTGAAGAACAACAATCAAAGTTAAAGTTAAAATGCTTCAAGTAAAAGTTTCCCACGGTTTAAAGTCATTTAGCAAATTGATTTTTCACTTGGTTAACGCCCATTTCCTAGTGTCATTCCGCAATTGAGATTTTTATTGGGCAAAAGGCGTTCGTTCGATTCCATCTTTATTTCTCTCTCACTCTCTATCTCTCTCTCTCTCTCTCTTTCTCTCTGTCTCGATTGCAGTTCCTTGGCAGCGAGGAAAGTATTTTGGAGTATGAGCCAGAACGTGTTGTGGTGCCAGCAGTGGCAGCAAATGGTAATGCCACCTCGAATGGAGTTGAAATGGCCCCAAATGGAGGCAATGCTAATACCAGTGGAGCGTCCCGCCCTAGCGCCTTGGCTGATTTGATACGCAGTCGGGATTTTGTGATAGATTTTCCACGCGTTTTCGTACTCGACAGCGGCAGTGTGGTGGGCGCTAGGGAAATTCTATTTCCCACACGACTACCAGAGAGATCGCAGAGTTCGTTGTCGCTGCGACAGGCCAGGGATTGGATGTGCCTGATGAGTAATAAGCTAGAAGAGCAACAGGGTCTCAGACGTTTGCGCAAGGATGATATGCAACAGGTAAGAGAAGAGATAGAACTTTCCATTTGGTGCCAAGTTTTCCAACCATTTTCTCTTATACCATCCCCCAACTTAGCAACTCCTAAGTGCTCGTGATTCAGCGCGTCATCGTCGATCCCGCTCAGCTGATGGTCGTTATAGTACGGGTTGTTTCGGTGGTCGTCAACGACAGCCCTCGATACAAAGCCAGATGCAACCTGCTCCCCAAGCCCTTCAAGAGATCAATCAATTGCGTCGCTCCAGTTCTTCACATGCCCTGCAGCAATTAACAGATGCCTCCTATGCCCAATCGCGCCAAAGGCAGACAGAGACCTTTGATTTCGCTCGTACACGTCGTCGTTTCATGCCGCGGGAAAGCGATGAAATATCCTTGCGTCCCTTGCCCCGTAGACTGGGTCCAAGTCGCGTAGTGGGAGCTGCTGGCATAGCTCCTGATGAAAACAGGGATCACATTACAATACAAGTCAATGGCGAGGGTGTCGATCTCAATGAGTGAACGAGTATGAATTGCATTATAAAAAAAAAGAAAAATCTCTAAAATCTCTCTGTATGTATGTATGTATATCTTTATCTATATCTATAAAATACATATAAAACTCTGCTGAACGATCCAACTGAAACTTTAATACAGACAATGCCCTCTGCCCTCGCTCTCTCTGTTACGAAATTCCATTAGGCGATTGCGCGTGCCTTTCTTGTCCAGCTGATGCCAGTCATGTGATATGTAGCCGACCAGTGCAGACAGTGAGGCATCTGCAGGAAACCCAAAAAAAACCAGCTCCAGGGAGATCCCAATCCCAACAAAAAAAAAAAACATCAAAGAAGCTTAATTCGGTTAGGTCAAAGTTTGTATACCCTTGCAGACCTTTAAACTCTTTTTTCCTATGTGGGCTACATGCTACATAAGACCAATCCCTATTGCAATCCATTACAATACAAATTAATGGCAAATGAAAAACTTAAGAAACAAACAATTTTTTTCTCACTAAAACTATCTTTTTGACTGATTGTTCATATGCATGGCAGCTATATGTTATAGTGGTCCGATTCGACCAAATCAAGATCATAACCTACCTATTAGATTAGTTAGCTTATGTTTCAAAAATCAAGCAAATATCTTTTAAACTGAGAGCGTAGAAATAATTTCAACAGACAGACAGTCAGATGATTTAGCTTTTTAATTTAGATCAAGGTAACGTCGCCTGCTTTATACCCCACATGGAAGGGTATCAAGAAATAGAGCAAAAGTTATAAGGAAGCCAACGGTTGATGTTTTGCCGCGGCCAACGACAGCTAATAAGAATTCATCAGAAAGGGCAGCCAGGCAGTCAGGCAGGCAGGTAAGTAAGAAGGAAGGCGAGTGGAGAGGCCTGCACGCGCCGTAATTGCAACACAACAGGAGGGCCTCCAGAATTTTCCTCTCTGACCAGGAGCAGCCTCACCAGCATCATCATCATCATCATCATCCCGATCATCATGCTGTTCGGCCAGTCGATGTTTATAAACTTAAAGTCTGTAATCACATTAGGCCCCATGTAGTCAAAGGCAAGAAGCTTAGGTTGGTCGTTCGTTCGGTCGTCTCCCTCTTCTTTCTTTTTTGTGGAGGGGGGAGGGGGGGTGTGGCGAGAGATGTTGACCAACTGTCGTTGCGAAGAAGATTTTTCGCTTCCTTTCATTCTCTGCTACCCACGATCGCGATCGATGACAGCACGTACAAAAAACTTTTGCGTTCTTTCCCCCTTGAGGATTCAAAAGGGGGCGTGTCTGTGGTGGTGGGCGTTGCAGGGCACATTCAAGATAAAATTATTATATTGTTGGATGTGCAGGTCGCCGCCGCCGCCGCTGCCGTCGCCGCCTGCAAGCCGTGGGTAATAAAACAAGCACAACAAGAAGAAGAATTTTCTCTCACTTGCCAATACAACAACAAAGTCTCTGGGGGAACGGTCTCTGGGTGAAGGCAACGTGTTGATGTCTATTAAGCAGCATAAATATTTCATTGCACAAATTGAAGAAAAAGCAAAAAGATTGCCGATTTAGATTTGCTTTTGGTTAGTATCTTGTCTCTGAATGAAAACCATTTGAATCAGTGATGACCACTTGTTATCCTTGAGATCATAGAGTTTACTCTACTGAAGGCTAGTGGCGCCACAGAGCATGGTATACGTTTAACTGGTACGGCGCCAGTTTACAATATTTAAGTCTTGTATTATCCTTACGATCATAGGAAATTACGCCAATGACTTTTGGCGCCACTGAGCTAAGTTCGAGTTAGTGCTCCTTTCATTACAGTGCCGCCCATTTGATTACAGAGTTTACGGTATTGCAGTTTGCTGACGCCACTGAGCATGGTTGTCCTTATTCATCACTCTTAGGTTAGTAAATTTTACGATATTAAGATTTTTGGCGCCACTGTGCATCATGTTGTGGATCTAATCAAACTCTTCTCTGTTACTCAGCCTAGTTTATAATATTCTTCTTAATCGATTATCCCTGAGCGTCTAAAAATAACCGCCTCTAAGCCTGCCCTTATAATTCTTTACGAAAAAATTATAAGTTGAGATGTTTGTTATCCTTAAGATCATCGTGTCCACAGTAGACTTTTTACGGTAATTCAGGTCGTTGGCAGCACTATCATCTATCACACAACGTTTACGATTGCTGGAGCCAGTTCCAGTTCCAGTTTTTCCATTTGTTATTCATTTTCAGTGCTAGCGCCACTGAGCCCAGTTTAAGTGCTTTCTATCTTAGCGCTGTCCGCTCGTTATCCTTGTCAACGCCACTGAGCAAACGACTTTGCTTACGTCTTTTATCTACATTAAGTGAATGCGTTTACGTTATAAAAGTTTCTTACAAAGGATATCAAGAAAACGGTTACAAAATTTCGAAATCAGAAACCACTGGAAAGCCAGGATCCATTGAATATATTTCAGTTGAACGCTGATATACGAAAACTTTTTCGGTTGACCAGAAATTTTATAACTAGAAACATAAATTTTAAATTGAATATATTCCAGTATGTCAGCTCACTTTAAACTAATGTCTAAATTAGATTTTCATTTTGCGGTTTCAGCTAGCAATGATTTCAATGCTCAATTCTTGACTTTTCTGTTTACTACTGTTTTCTTCCCTTGGCAATTCGTCATCGTCGACAAACTCCATCTTTTGGGAATGCTCCACCCCTCCCCATGCATCGGATGCATCTGGCACCGGCAGCACCTCAACCCCCATTGAATTTGTTTCTGGTTAAGATTAAAAGTCATAAATAGTGGCACATAAATAGCACGAAACACACGACAAATACCGCAGAGGAATTGGAGGAGGAGGAGGGGGTGAGAGGGTACAATGCACCGTGCCAATGTGGCAAGTAGGAGGCAAATGCCATTGAGGCGCAACAAATTGCATAAGCGGCAGATGTGTGTACATTTCATTCCTAGATGCCATCTCTCTCAGCCTGGCCCTAGATTCCAACCCGAGACCGATCCCTAGGCCAAAAACCACAATGGACTAAACCATTGGCTGCTGCCACTGCCGCCGCCGTCGCTAATCTGCTGTAAATGAGCAACACGATGAGCAATGGATCGACAGGACAGGATTGTCCATCGTCTGCATGCTAAAAGGAATGAATCCTGGCCTCCATCCAATCGTGACTAATTGGGAAAACAATAAAATCCAATGTGTGAAGTTAAATCCAATCAATGCCCCGAAGAGAAACTCCCCAAAAGTGAAAGAGAAAGAGAGATAGATTTTTAGTGTCATTTTCGAGAGATTTTTGCCCATTATTTTATTCATTGTAATAATACTTTATATATGTTTGTATGTATGCGTTTGGCTTTTAAAATGTTTTTGTGCAAATAGCAAACACCCCAAGTGAGAGAGAGAGAGAGAGAAATGAGAAACAACGATCGCGTGACAGGACCATCGACCGACCAAAAAGGACAGCGCAAAAATGGCGATTCGTTGCGCTGTCTTGTCATGTTTTGCCGATCCTCAGCAGATCAACCCCGACTTAACTCAACTCCAGTCAACTTCAACTTCAACTCAAACTCACAACTCACCCAAAATACCAACAACAACAACTCGGACTTCGACTGTGTTTCTCTGACTTTGACTCCGATTCTGTCTCTGGGTGTGTCAACGCAATAGTGCTATCTCCCTCACTCACTTGGCATGGACATGTTGGCTTGTGCTCTGCAGAGACTTGGCTCGTTCCATGGCTCTTAGCACAAACAAAATATTAGTTAACAAATTTTTAATAATAAAAAATTTAAAAAAAAAAAATTGCATATGAAATGTGCTTAAGACTTGAAAAAGTTTTTATATGAGTTAAGTAAATTTTTAAGCGACCTTTGTGTTAATTAAATTATAATTGTTCATGCTAAACATTTTACAACAACTTTTACTTATTTATTTGGAACGAAAAACAAAATAAATAAACAATAAAAGCGCCTACAATAATATTTGTTTATTCTTAAATATTTTAAATATTTGTTTTAAAAAAATTGTGACCATTTTAAGTCACAACAAAATATTTTTTTATTCACTTAATTAATTATATTCATTCATTTCACTTCATTTGACATTTAATTTAGTTTGAATTGAACCAAATTAAATTTTATAACGATATTCTTTAGTGTTAAATATTTTTAGCAGTCAAAAGATATTTAATCATTTGCAAGTAAAATACTTTCTAAAGAGAAAATGTAAAGAAAATTTAGAAATATGTTTTTTTTTCTTCAAATAATTTATTAATTAGTCACAATTATTTGTTTTAATTTGTGAAAATTTAAACTATTTGTAAAAGAAACGAACTTTTCAATGTTTTTATATAAAATATTTCAACTACATATTTTTTATATAAAATATAAAAAAAAATAATTATATTTTTAAATAGAAATTGAACGTAAGTTGGAACGAAATGGAAATTACAGGTTAATTGGAACCAGAAATTACCATTTTTGGCATTTTTTTTTATCAAAAATAAAAAAGGTTAATGAAAAATTGTCTCGTAACCAAGATTTCTACTAATTTCTATGAACTCAATTAAATTTTTTAAATACTTTAAAGGAGAAAGAAATGTTGCAAAAAAAAGAAAACCAAAGGAAACTAAATTCAATTAGACTCGTTTCAGTTTGGACAGAGAGAAGATACATAGCTTTGCATTTAACCTATTTTTGTTTTTAGGTCGAGTGTTTAAAATGTTTGAACTTTGGGCCTTCCAGTCTTTCCCTTGCCATTCATTAGACCATTTGGACTGGGATGAGACCAACTAACCAACAATCATATATCATCAATTAGGGCCGATGTCGTCGTCGTCGTTGTTTGGCGTCATCATCTTCGTTGTCATTTTCATGTTCAAGTCCAAGTCATGTAATGCGCCACCCACCACCCATTAAAACAGAAAAAGAAAGAAAGAAAGAAACGAAAAAGCCCAAAAAAAAAAAAAATTGTTAACTTTGCCTCTTGTTGGATTTTGGTAGCCTCTTTTCATGGCTTTTCATTCCCTTTCAGTGAACACAAACAACCACACACACACACACACACATACACAGATAGAGAGATTTTCGCCATTGCATTTCGAGTTGAGTGCATTTGCAATTTTCGTTTAGGCTAAAACAGAAATCAATACTTTGGCTTTTTCTCATTTTGACCTTCAATTGACTTAGTAGGTAGATGGTTTAGCCATAATATGGAGCACTTTTCAACGCCTTTTTAGCCTGAAGATGGTGCTTCCTCCTCCTCCTCCCCCGACTGGGCTTGATCTGAAATCTTGTTCTTGTTCTTGTAAGTGATTCATAGCAAATTATCCTAGGGCAAAATGTTGTTGTCTGATTTTTGTACGAGATCAAATCGATATGGTCGGCTAAACTACAAAGAACTAAAAAGTCTAACGGCAATTTAGCTTGAGCTTGATCTTGATCCTTTTTGGTTAATCATATGCAAAAGTTTAAGGCAATCAGCTACGATAAAAATGCTACTTCTCCCTCTTTTCCTCTCACTCTCTTTTCCATATTCATTCATAAAATTGTCTTAGGGCAAGATCACAAAGTTAATCCATAAATTGTCACAATATCGAAAGATCTTCCAAAATATTTTCCAGAACCAAAATAATTTTTGTGTGTGTTTTTTTTTTCTTCTTTTAACTAGAATCAAAAGGAATTTTTGCTATATCCGCTTATATAGCTCAAGAGAACGGCATGTTGTCAAACGTTGAAATGTCTTAGCCTAAAGCCTTCAGGGCAAGCTTAAATCTTTCAGAGAGAGAACGAGAGAGAGAGAACGAGAGAGAGAGAGAGAGAGGGAGTCGAAGAGAAGGTAGAAAGAAGTATGTGAGGGCAATGTGGGCGTTGCTGCATTTTGATTGAAATCAACACACAAAAGCGGATTACAATTTATTTATTTGGCCAAAAGTGAGTCCCTTGAAGAAGAAGTAGGTGGACTGCGCGTGTGCAACGGATTATCATTATCCTTTTTAGGTGAGTTGCACTTGTTACAGTAACCTGAACCAGAAGCAAAAATTTTGAAGAGCCTCAAAGAGAAAAATCGTTAAGAGATGAACTCATCATAGGCAGACAGGCAGGACACTGATCCTGTTGCCAAACCTAAACTCAAGCCGTTGCTAAGACGAGTAAACACGCCTCCAAGAAGATTGCAAAAGTCAACGTCATGTTGTGCACTGACACAATTTCTTGCACCTTTTTCCCGTTTTTGGCTCGATCTGCTCTGACTTTATTGGATTTTCAGCTTAAATTTTAAGCAGTACGCAATCTTAGATGAGGCATCTTCCCCCCCTAGTGGACCTGACCTGGATCTAACTTGGCCTCTAAGGCCTCCTTGGGCGCAGCAAATTTTTAACTTGGTCATGGCGTATTAACACAGTTGCCGGAAACGATTGCCAATGTGTCTAAGTCTAAGAGTTTTTGGTAGTTAATTATTTGTATAAAGTGTTTCAATTGCTAATAACTCATTTCCTTATTGCCAGAGAGACAGGATTTTGTTCAAATCTAGATCCTTTTTACTTTTGCAAATGGCTGCTTGAAAAAGTTCCACAACCCCCAAAGGGAAGTCTCTCTCTCTCCCTCTCTCTCTCTCTCTCTCTCTCTTCTCTCAGTCACACCAAGCGTTTATAACTGCCCAAAGCAAACATCCACCGAGCAGATCGAAATAAGCATAAAAATAATCCATCTTTGCCCTAAGCAAGCTGCTGCTGCTGCTGCCTCACCTCATCTCATCCTCCTGCCCCTATATAGATGGCTGGCTGCAGCTGCCAAGGGGCGAAGCAAAAAAAAAAAGTGTCAAGAAAAATGTTTCATTTTAGATATGTTGAAAAATAATGGCAACGGCAACGACAACGACAACGTCGTCCTTTTTGTATTTCCAACCAAATTTCTGCACGCTTCACGCTAATTTGTGCGCCTATCAACCCAACTATAGTTCATATATATATATATATACATATATCCAGTTCCTCTGGGTTGCTGTTGCTGTTGTTGTTGTTGTTGGTGGTGGTGGCAGGCATTGATTTCCCTTCCTGCTGCATCCTTTTTGGCATTTATATTGTTCCCACATTACGCGCTCTCTCTCTCTCTGTCTCCCTTTCTCATCTCTCTGTCTCTGTTCAACGCAGATATATAATTCATTTAAATGATTGGGTTGTTTGTATAGCTATAGATTTCGCCCCGCCGATGGATGATGAGTTGGCGTGGAAATATATTTTGCCCAACGTTCACAGCGATTTTTCGTTTCAAATTTTTTCTCATTAGAAAATCCATTATGTTGCCAATATTTGACTGCCCAAAGAGAAAGAGAGAGCAAGAGGGGGAAGGGTGGGGGTATAAGTTGGAGGGGGTGTTGCTTACAATGCGTGTACATGTAGGTAAAGTATACGTGATGTCAACCATTTTAATGAAACTTTGTTATACCAGCTATTTTTTTGGCATGTATCGAAGCGAGGGAAGGTTGAAAAGTAATCCAAAAAAAATTGAGAAAAAGTCGAACAGAGTTAAGTTTGATTCCTGACCTTCAGAACCCACTAGAATGTTTTATAAATTCATCAATGAGGAGCTTCCAAATACCTCTTTAACTCCTTTTAAAAATTTCATAAACCATTTTTGTGAATATTATAGAAAATGTTGAAAATTGAAAATATTAAAAAAAAAATGAGTTTGGGTTAGGTATTAATCTAACCTAAACATATTTATTTCAATTACTTTTTATCACTCTAACTCAAGCTACTTCTACCAACTCTTCTTACAGCTCCCTTTTCGGTTCCCCCAACAGTTCCCCCTGCTGGCTGGTCCTTCATATAGTTAATTCAAAGCTTTTCTCTTCAGCTTTTATTTTAAAAATTCAATCTTAAAGCGTCTTCTTCCAATGAAAAATACTTTTAAACCCCTAGAAATTACAGGAACTACTGCCAATATAACGGAAAAAACAATTTCAAAGGGCTAGCGAAATTTTTTTTCGAATTTTATCCCCAAAATATTCGAAAATCAAGCTGCAATTCAAAAGAATAAAAAACAGAAGATTTTTTCGAAGCTGTCCATCTAAGGAAAGAAAAGCGACAGTGGAAATTTCTTTAGAAATATTTTATTAAGTTCAAGTTTTGATGCATTATAATGCTCTTTTGTGGACTCCATATTAAAAAGGGCGTCAAAAAAACAAATGTTAACAAAATTATGCGCACTTTTTTTCTAAAGCAAGCTAATAGTGACAGCCAATAAATGTCAAATGAAAAAAATACAATTAAATAGTCACAAGCTGTTAAAAAAATTATAAACGTCGACTATATGAAAAATCCGCAATTACTTTTTGGGCAACCCAATAGATATAAATGAGACTAATTTTTGAAACTCCTTAAAAAGAGATAGAAAAATTTTAGAAATTTTTGGCAATGATTTTTTTTCGGGTAATTTCTTTGTTTTAAATAGTGCCACATCAAAATATATATGTGAAAGTAAAGTTGAAAGTGATCCTTTATGCTGTCTTGGCGTATTTTAGAGCCTATGACCTCTTTGGTTGACCATTGCTCATTTCAATGTTAAGCTCACTGTGGAGAAATGTTTTGGAAATTACAAAAAAAAAACTGACGAAATCTATTTGTATATAAAAAGTTGCATTTATTGCCTTAGCCTCACCTCGTAATTGTAGTTGTAGTTGTAATTTGAAAGCCGTTTGATTGGAAATGGCAAAAATTACAAACAATTGACATTGCTAATAACAAATGCCTTGTCTAGCCCATTGTTGGCAATCAACAACAACTGAAAGAAAACTATGTGCATGGACGGGGGGTGGGGAGGGAGGTGGGCGGGGGGTGTTGGGCCACTCTACTCGCTCGTGTTGGCAACCTGAGAATGAGAGATGAAGGTGAGTTGCGGGACTTTTGAGCAGTTCGGCAAAAGATCAAAGTGAAAGAGCACAAAAGCTATGCACAAGCAGCAGCAGCACAAAAAAAAAAATAGAAAGAAATCACACAGAAAATAGCCTTCACTATAGGCCACGAGAAAAGGCGAAAAAAAAAAAATTAACAACTATAACAATAAAGATAAAAATAATAAAATATAAGCCAAAAGCAAGAGCAAAGTAAAAAAAAAAAACAAAAAAAAACCCAAGAAAAAATAAATACAAAATGGCACAGACACAACGGCAACATCAGCTTCTCCAGCTTCAGCTCCAACTTTGACTTAGACTTCGGACGAGTTGGACTCAAAGTCAAAGTCGACTTTCCCAAGCAATATGCAAATATATCACCAGAGTCAGAGTCAGAGTCAGAGTCGTCGTCGGCTAGTTACCCAGATCTGATGGATGGTACATGGCAAATGGGCCCATGAGTCACTCTCTCAGTGAGAGGGAGAGAGAGAAGCTAAGCTAAGTTACGGTTTGATCACAAGTTGAGCGTAAAATATGCTAAAGATCAGCGAGTGTCAGTGCCGCCAAATAAGCGTAAAATGATCAAAGAATCTTCGCGCGCTATGCCAATTCTACAAGAGTTCCAAATGCCCCAACAATTCCCTCAGTTCCCTCCCATCCTGCCCATCGAGTCGGTGGATTCTCTCTGTCTTTCAGGCATATTGCACGCCTAACTACGTGAGCGCATTTTGTAAAATAACATTCAATTTGTAGAAAGAACGAAAAAAAAAAAAGGAAAAAAATAAAACTGATCAAGCAATTCCAACCACATTGTAATCAGATTTCTTTAATCCATATTTTCTTTGACGTTTTGTATATATTTTTACGCTCGCTTAAGGTCGATCTCTCTCTCCCTCTCTCTCTCTCTCTCTCTGGTCTCTTTGGGCTCTCAGTCTGAGATCAAAACATAAAGCAAAATCGCCGACGGGGATCACCATCAGCGATGATGTAAATTGCATGTTGCATTGCCCACTTTTCTGATGATTTCTACAATTGCAGACAAGCTGGCTGCTGCTGGTTGCTGGCAAACTCGTTCAACGACCAGCTGCAGCATATTGAGCGCCATTATTCAGTCTCATTCCTTTGGCATTGGCAAAGGGTTTCTTGAATTGAATTATAATGTTATTTGGGTTGCCTCTTTACCCCCCTCCCCCCATCACCACCCTAAAAGCCCTATCCAATTACGTCATCGATTGGAGCAGACTTGGTGGAGGCACTCAGAGTGATCAGGCTTCGTTGCAGTGGATGGGTGCCCCTGCAATGTTGTATGTCAGCTATAAGTTATAGTTATCCGATATGGTTTAGATTAGTATTGAAAGCTAGAAACTATAGTAGTCCAATTTTGTTGAAATCAATTAGATTAATCTCATTTTATTAACCGAAATTAATGCCAATTGCAAAAGAAATAAAAAAGTTTCCATAACCAAAATTAGATAAATCATATAATAGTCCAATCTAGCTGATATTCAGTAGGCTTTCTATTACTAAATCTTAAGAATCACTTGAAATATAACGTAGTCTTTGATCCAAAACTCAATTTTAAAACTAAAAACAAATTCTGCATTCTATAAGTTTAGATACAACATTTAAGTACTTTAGGTCTAGAACGGAACTTCAGATGATATCTTTTGGTCATGTTGCCCAAGAATATATATATACTTCATATCAGGGCTTTTTAAACTTTTTTATAAGTGAAATAAACATTAACCTTAGATGTAGATGTAATATCGTTATATTTTACAATTTAAATAAAGTGAGGATTAAAGAATACGTAACCATTTATTTTACATATATAAAACACAATAACACCCCCTTTCAGTAGTCTAGCGACCCCCCTGGAGGCTTAGTTAGTTATCAGTTACTCGATGATGAGAAGTCTCCTTGCCCCCGCCACCCCCATTAGTTTGCCACAGAATTTTTGGGGCAGATCAGGTACATATAACTTTTGGCATAATTAAAAGCTCAACATGCGTAACTCAAACATCAGGCTTATCGAAATTTTCAACGCGAATCGATCAAAACTCATGCGTAAATTGCCTTCAGGCAAAAGGCAAAAGGCCAGGAACGACCCTCTCACACAAAAAATGAAAGAAGAAAGGCAAAAAAAAAAAAAAAACATTGTGTGAACTCCTCTGCCACACACTCGCACACACACACACACTCACTGAGAGAATTGTTACGCTCTAAATTTGCGTTACGTAACGGAATGTTAAAGCGTTTCTTATCAGATTGGTTTTGATGTTTTATCAACGCCGAATATCAACCAACTTCCGTTGACTTGCTTCGAGTTTTTGCTGTTGTTTTTGTTGTTGTTGTTGTTGTCTCCGTTGCGCTATTTAATATACGTAAATAATTTTTAATGAATATATGATAAATATACCTCAACTGATATATATGAGTATTGGAGTTTTATTTTTTTTGTTGTTGTGTTTTTTGGCGTGTGTTTTGAATTGAGCGAATGAGTACGTGAAAAATAAGCGGAAAATTTCATCAACATATTGTGTATTGGCTGTCATATGGACTTGGCAACAGACAAGAGGCAGACAGGTGAAGGCAGGTGTAACATGTTGATTTTGGTAATTGTAGATCGGTGGCAATTACAATTGGTTACAATAAATTTAAAACGTTTAAGTGTATAAACAACTCGGATTAAAATATCTTAAACAAAAGAAGTTTATTAGCGACTCTGAACAGTTGGAAAATGCAGGAAATTGAAGGAAAACTTCTATGAAAGAAAGAAGTTCTTCTTCGGCAAGAGCTAAGCCAATGAAAAGATCAACTGCTGGATTGAAGCTTAAATCGCTCACCTTTTAAGCTCCTTCCCACCAAATCTCAAATGGCCAACAATTGGGTCGATTCGTAGCCCGACTAAAACCGTTCTTCCTTACCGCTAGGCGGATGTTATGCTTAAAAGTAGTGACTACCAATAAAAAAAACAAAAAAAAATAAAAAAAAAAACAACTTTAAATAAATCACAAATTAATGTTTCTTCTCTTTTTTTAAGACTGCAATTCTGCATGAAGAATAGAGTAAAATACTGGAACATAAAAAAGTTTAGGTTAACCATTTGCCACCGAGAGTCATCAAGTCTTTCATCAAACTAATCTCGACCTGAGGATGATCATCAATCAAAAAATGAAGGAAGGCAGACAAAGCGGCCACAGAGAGCAAAACGAAAAAATGATTTTTTGCTACCGGAGCTACACTGCTTTTCTTATTTCGGTTTCGTTTCGTTTCTTGGCACGGCCACACAGGAAGTTGGCCAAAAGAGAGATGAAGAATTCGCATATCAAAAACGCATAAATCACAAGAAGAGCGAAGACTATGCTTCGTGGTGAGGGCCTTTCAACAGTTTTGTCAAACGGGCCGCCCTAGAATATAGAAGAACCGAAAGGACTCTCTCATTCTCTCTCACGCACACTTGCTGCCGCCGCACACAAATTAAATTTGTATAAAAATATCCAAGTTGGTGGGCCCAACAAGGACAAGAACAAGGACGATGATGGGACAAACGAAGCCGCAGGCTACTGTATGACAGAGGGAAAACCCCGACAAGAGGAAGAAGATTCAGAAGGACGATCGAAAGCAAGGCAATCAATTGTGATTGTCATACACAGTTGAGGGACACATTATCACCCTTGTAGACGGACAGGTTCTTCCTTGTCTGTCCCTTTCGCTCTCCTGGAGAGTCTCCTTCTCTATCTCCATGCAGTCTGGCTAGCGATATGAACTAATTGATGTTTTCATTTAGACACTCGGACGACCCCGAACCGAAGACGAACGAAGAATGTATTCATTCTAGGTGGTAAGTGCGACGCCCGCTGTGCACACATAATTGAAGAGCAGCGGGGAAGGTCGCTGGGACTTTTTGAACTACATACCTAGCACACAGCTAACCACCCAAGAAACTAGGATCTAGGACTTCGGCAACCTGATCGTCAACTAGTGCACAAGTAGTAGAAGTAGAAGTCCTCCTCTTTCTTCTAACGTTTTTTTTTTTTTTTTTTGTCAATGGCTTTGTCCACTCCCCGGCTGTCGGTCTCCTCTCTCATCTCTATAACTCTCTATGACCGGGCCAAGCCCACTCTTTACGTCGGCATCTTTGATAGTCCTCCACCACAAACGCCCCCCCACTCCAGTTTGTCTCCTTGGTGGTCTTCTTTTAGTCATATTTTGCGCATCTTTTTCTCTCTCTCTCTCTTTTTTGTCAATTGCTCTATTTTGCTGCGGCAATGTGTGTGGGTCCTGTCGAAATTATTTTCGTATTATCGAGTTTTGAGTTCGTGTCGTTGCCAACATTTTGTCTCTAATTGTTTAATTGTCAACTCATGAGCTATAGGCTGTCAGGGGCGAGGGCGAGCGAGCGCCCTTTGGATAGACTCAGAGACGTGATCCTGTTGGATCGTCATGTTTAGGTCATTGTTGGAACGTCATTTTAAGGGGACAATTTTTGTAATGCTTTCAGGGATTAACAAGGACAAGCGAACCTGTCCAGCTAGAGCGTGTGTGTGCGTGTGTGGTCCAAATGAAGGCTAATGGAGTGTAAGGATATTGGCTTTTGTTTATTTCCAAAGCGCTTATAGGGCTAGCAATAGGGATTAATAGCTATTAGAGATAGATGTGGCGATTGGCAAGCTGGAGAACTGGCCTGCTCAAAAAACGAAGAGTAGAGACCGAGGAGGTATCGATTCTTCGTTTCTTCAGCTCGTCAGTGAACTTAGAACGTCTAAGAGTGGAAATTCTTTACTTTCAAGAGAATTGTACGCCCAATGGGCGTAGTTTTTGGCGGGAAAAAATGCTAGAGATCCTGAAGAACTGTAGATTATGCACGGAGGTCAAAAAAATTACACTCAGCTCGCTTATTTTTATAATCAAAAGGATTCTACGCTCACTAGGGTGGTCTTCAGCGGCAATTAACTTTATTTCAGCGCAATGCAGAGCTGAAGAAACTTAGAATAGACCTTACGAGTCAGTAGAATGCCAGACAGAGCGCCTGAAAGTGCAGACTCTCTAAGATCAAGAGAACTGTCAGCCCGATTGGGATGACCTTAAAGGAGATTGTCTCTATTTTTTGGTGTTTCGACTTTTTGCGATTGGAATAAAGAAACTTGAGGCTCTCCAATCATTTAACCGACTTAGACGAATAAAAACTTAAATTTTTGTTTAAACTTTTGTTTATTTGAATACAATTTATAGCTAAAGATGATAAACGTAAAATATAAACAGTCTTAAGCTCTTAAAACTAAAAACTGGAGCTAGTGCAGCTGCTAACAAAAAACGAAATTTAGAAGCCAAAGTAAGGATAGCTGGGAGCAGCTGAAACCATGGAGCTCTTTGCTTGCTCCATCTGATGATGATGATGAGGATGATGATGATGATAGCCGGCCATGTGATTGGTGCTAGATGCAGCAGCAGCAGCAGTCGGGAAGAAGGAGCTGGGAGCAAAATTGTAGCCATCCCAGGCAGATGAGGCAGCACCAGAGGCAGCAGCAGAGGCGAACTGAGAACGCAATTGTTCAGCGGAGCTGGCAGCACTTGCCGAGGGCATGGTGTAGGTCGATGCGGAGTAAGCTGCACTTGTTGATCCCCCCATGGCGTAGGAGCTGGGGGAGGAGGCATTGATATAGTTGGAAGTCTGGGCCTGCACGGGACTGTGGGCAGCAGAGCCACTGCTAGAGCCGCCACTTGTGCTGCTGGCAGGTGACATGGAAGCCACCGAACCGCCATAGCCAGTGTGGGGCTCGTAGCTAGTTGTGGCAGCGGAAGCTGTGGGCCACGCCTGAGAGCCATAGAGACCCATGGACATATTGGGAGCAGTTGCAGCAGCAGTCGAAGATGTTGCTCCGTAGGAACTGCCTGTGGAGGCAAAACTGGGCACTTGTTGGGTATTCAATTGTTTGCGTAGACGAGCACGACGATTGGAGAACCACACCTGGACACGAGCCTCTGTTAGTCCCGTGCTCTGAGCCAGTTCCTCACGCGTGTAGACATCTGGATACTGAGTGCGAGCAAAGATGCGCTCCAGGGCATCAATTTGATCATTGGAGAATGTTGTGCGGGAACGACGCTGCTTCCTCTTGAGCTGTACACTGGGTTCGGTGTCATCGTCACTGTCCTCCTCTTCACTGCCAGCCGAACCAGCTCCAGCACCAACACCTCCACCCAAGATGCCATCAATGCTGTGTGAAGTGCCAGCGCCCGTAGAGGAACCCCTCAATAGCCTTGAGATGGAGCTAACCGAGGGAGCACTCTGTTTGTCGCAGATACCAGCTTCAATTAGTTTGGCGCGTATTTCCCAACTGAAGATTCCAGGCTGTGATTGCTTCAATTCCTCAATGTGTGCCTCAATATCGGGTGTGGCCACACGTGGCTTACTGCCGCCTATAACTCCAGGACGTATAGAGCCTGTCTCCTGGAAACGATTCAATATCTTTGAGACGCAGCCATGAGAGACACGCAATTGACGTGAGATGACGCAAGGACGCACTCCAGCCGCAGCCATTTCGACAATCTGTCGACGTATATGATTGGGTAGAGGACGACCGTTGATAAAGACGCCGCCAAGTTGATTGACGCGACCTTGTCCTAAAAACAGAAAGAGAAAGAATGATGATTAGTCTATGCAATTAACTTTTCTACTCTCTGCCTTCGATTGAGCGTAAATAAGTAATCCAGTTAGCCAGCCCGTCAGTTGTATTCAAATTGCTTTAAGCAGGATCAACCCAAGAGAGGATCTCTCTCTCTCTCTCTCTCTCTCTCTCTCTCTCTCTATTTGTCTCTATTGTTCTATGCGCTGGCCATTTGTAGACATAACAAAGCGTAAATTGCCAATTTGCGTAGGCAAAGAAATGTGAAGAGACAAGAAGAAAGAAAGCGCAGAAGTAAAATAAAATACCGATCATGCACAGCTGCATCCCAATCAAATCAAACTAATAATCCATAAGCGCAGCAGACACCCAGCTGTGCCAGTCAAAGGCGCGGGACCCAAAAAGAAGAAATTAAACCCAATCCCCGGGATGGACTTGGAGTTGGGGAGAGGTTGCTTTGCTGCTACGCTACGTGATACACAAGACCCCAAAAAAAACTCTTGGACCCAGACCCAGACTGGAGACTGGAGACTCCCAACTCCAAACAGCAGACACTGAGCCAAGATCAAAGCATCAGAGCCGACAGGGAACAGAAGAGATCGAGAGAGTGTGTGAGTGAGTGAGTGAGCGAGTGACTGAGTGAGCGAGCAACGCGCCAAAAAGTCTGCAAAGTCTAAGGTGGAATGCAGGCTGGCTGAGAGCTCAGACTGAGTCTTTGGGCCTGGGTTTTCGGTGTGCTCGGTCTGGGCCGATCGCAATCAATAAGTCAAAAAGCTGATCATGATTGCCGACCGAGCGGGTAATGATCTCTCGTTTGGGCTTACACCAGCGGCGAAAGCGCGCGGCTCGCTCTAGTCAGCGCAATGAGCCAGCACTTTTCTATGCTCTGGCCGGGCCAAGGCGTTTTGTACTCGTAATTGTGGTAATTGGTAATAGAGCGATGCTTTGCGGTTTTTCTTCTTTCGATGCTTACCTTGGAAGGGATATCCAGCGAAATATGGTGTCATATTTAGAGCCGATACAGCCATAGTGAGTCGCAGCGATCGGTGACGATGTCGATGACGATGACGATGATAATGATGATATGTAATCCGTTATCTGCTACGTTTCTTCAAATGTTGATACTTTGTTTTGGGTTTCTTTTTTTCTTTCACGACACTTTTTTTTTTTTGTTGTGTTTCACTTGTGTGTAAGGTTAGTTTTTTAAGCGCATGTGCAACGGACTGTTTCTTGTTTTTCTAGTTTGTTTTTTTTTTTGCTCTCTTAATCTCTTCTTTGCTTGATGCTGCTCGTTTGCTTGACAGCTCGAAACTGATTTTGAAACGGTCAGCCAGCAAGACTAAAACGAATTTGTGAGATTCTCGAGCGACCGACCGACCGAAGAAACCGTCGACGTCGACAGAACAAGGAAAACAAGTTTCAAAACGAGGGTCAGAGCATGTGCGAGCGAGCGAGTGAGCTAGCCAGCGAGGGTGGTTCAAAGAGCGCACTACTAAGCAAGAGAGAGAGAGCGGGAGCGAGAGAGAGAGAGAGAGAAAGAGAGAGGAAGAGGGAGAGAGTGAGCAGAGTGATCAAGCAGAGCAACTGCCATTAGCTAGAGCAGTTCAGAGCATTACAACAACGAACCAATGAATTTTCTTAGCATGGCTGCAATTTTCAATTATGACTCCGCCCCCCTTTGAAGTCTTACTTTTGTTTAGTTTCTTTGACTAGAGTTGAATGAGAAGCCTTAAGTCGGCTATTTTCTTTCTTTTTCAATGTGAAAAAAGTCTAAAGGCAACTATTTCTTTTTTTTTTTTTTTTTGACTAAAGTCGGCTTTTCTTTCTTCTAAAGTCAGTAATTTTGTTTTTTTACGACTAAATCCTTTTTTTCCTTCTTTTATTAAGTCCAAAGTCAGCAGCTATTATTTATTTTTATTTTCATTTAGTTTTTTTTTTTTTTTTATTTGCTCTTGATTTGGATATATGTGAATGGGAAATAGCTGTGGCTAACTGTAGGGCTTTGGTTAGTTTAGCTTACTAAGATTTCGCCACACTCGTTTTATGTTTCCTGCCCAAGAAGTTGAGAGTGGGTGGGTTTGACCGGACCAACGAGGAGCAGAGAGCAGCTCATAAATGCAAATAAAGATTTTACATCACTCAATTGATTTGATTGCTGCAATGGGAAACCATTAAAGTGCGCTCTCTGAGTTTGCATAGCAAGGCCAGGCGGCTCTAGGAACGCGTTTTGTTAGCCATGCTTTTAGCATAGTTTTTCTACTTAAGCTGCACTCCATTGCATTGAGGCATGCCCCGCCTTAGGAGTTCTAGCAACAACTTTTGGTTAAACTCTAAATTCAATTAACTAAAAACAAGAGACAAGCTGTTGCCCATTTTGTTAATTAGTTAAAGTCAAAAGGTCGAGTAAAACTTAATAATAAGTATTCATGAGAACTAAAAAAGTCAGTTAAGATTTTCGCACGAGCAAAATAGACTTTGGGGTAAATTTCATTTCCGACAGCGTCGAGTTGAGTGCATGACTTTTGCTTAATTTGCTTGGCGGCTAATATCAAAGAACTCTCTGGTCCAACTTATGTTACGTATACGCCCGAGTGTGCCAAGTGTGTGTGTGTGTGTGGAGCAATACAAGCAACATTGAAAATTATGCGTCGTGGCAACAAAGTTAAGGTTATTGTTATTATTGTTGTTGTTGTTGTTGTGCCACTGTATCTATGAGATACGTGGGTGCCATTTGGTTCTCTCTTTCTCTCTGTATCTCTCTATGTGTGTGTGCCATTTGGCAATAATTGTGCTGCTATTGTTTGACTGGCCGACACGCTGTGTGTGGTTGCTGGCTGCCTGCTTGCTTTTTTTTTTCTTTTTTTTTTTTTTGCCTTCAAGGCAATCGCTCAAAACTTATGACAACTCAAACGGCTACTGTGCGAGATTGGCTGTCATTGATGTATCTGGTATATGGTAAATTGTATCACTTTTATGGCTTCTCCTACTCCAACACCTACTCCTACTCCTACTCTTTCTCTTCATTTTTCTCTTTTTACTTCACTTTCAATTCAAATTGTGTGGCCTCTCCCCAGTCAACTAAGTTAACATTTTGTATAACATTTTTGTGAAAAATATTTTTTGTAGGAAATATTTGCCGAAATGTCTGTTTGTCTCTCTGTCTGAAGTTGTCTAGTAAATAGAAGAAAAAATATTCGCAACTTGACTTGAGTGATGGCTTTGAAATGCTTTGGAATTTAATTTCTATTCTATTGCCTGCCTCTCTCTCGCTCTCTCTCTCTCTCTCTCTCTCTCTCTTTCTCTCTTTTTCTCTTTTTCTGTTTGTGAAGTTCTTCTTTAAGTCAAGTTTTTATTGATTTTTTTGGGGTTTCTCGTTTACGCTAATGATTCTTAAAATGTTTCTCCCCAATAAATGCTGCTGAAAAATTACCACTAACGCCCATATGTCAGCTAAAACGAAAGCACCAGCTTCCAAGCCCCTCCACTCCCTGACCCAGTCCAGCTGTTGCTGCCTTAAACAAGAACAAGAAAACTAAATTAAAACCCAACCGCAACTGTTTACACAGCAAATGTTACCACAAAAAGGCGGCTAGTGATCCCCCCCCAAAAGAGTGAGAATAAT
Organism: Drosophila nebulosa; assembly: GCA_024703675.1. Lineage (NCBI taxonomy): Eukaryota > Metazoa > Arthropoda > Insecta > Diptera > Drosophilidae > Drosophila > Drosophila nebulosa. The sequence continues at coordinate 3,166,899 of CM045725.1, read as the reverse complement.
GATTAATCGAACGAGGGGCTACTTGGTCAGAGAGAGAGAGAGAGAGAGATAAGGCGGATCATCAAAAAAGGGGAGAGAGGGGGGGCAGCAGCATTTGGTAGGTGATAAGACAAATATGTACAAATATATCACTCCTTTCTCAAGGCGATTTAAAAATGAATTAATAATAAAGTGTGAGCCGATAACGCCCACTATCTTCTCTCTTGCTCAGAGTGACAGTTGTTTGAAGGGAAGCCGGAAAATTAACTCAAGGATAACCAACGATTGCCTACGATCGCCAATGACTTGGCAAAAGGAGTTTAAGAAAAATTCACCGCAAACCGTTGATGATTGGAGGAGGGTAAAAAAAAGTGAAACAAAGGATGCCCATTATGTGCATGATCTGTGGTTTCGTTTCATTTTTTTTTTTCAGTTTTTCCATTGCGTTTCGTTTCGTTTCTTCTCGCTCCGTTTGCGGCGCTTTGTCGGCAGCCAGTCAAGGACACCCAAGAAGTGTGAATTCTAACAGCCCGCAACGGCGCGGATTCTTTTGAAAGAACTCAAAAAATATGAACTCATGACTCAGATGAACATTAATTGCCCTCTGAAGCGCCCTTTTGAGTTTAACGCATTCCTGTTAATTTTCAGTTGATCCTTGATTAGCACTCGATCGCCTTTTGATAGGTGATCCTCCACGACTTCATCATCTCCTTCGTCGTGCTCGTGGCGTTAAGCCATAAAATTCGTTTAACACCTGCGCAATTTGTGCTTCAAGGTGTGATGTCAATGATGACATGAATTAACTAATAAAAGGGTTAATGCCGACACGGCAAGAGTTAGAAAAAGAAAACCAATCATTATGATTTCCAAGTACAGATTGTGCGGTCTCAATTTGAGAAGGAGAAGAAGGAACAGTCTGTTTGCCACTGTGATACGCAATGAAATGAAGTACTGAACCTCAAAAAATGAAAGGGTAACCCAAGTAGAGAGTAAACGGGTTAAGGTTGTTGGGCCAACAGATAAATCTTTCTATCAAAACATTTTTCCTTGCAAAATTCTAGTATTGTTAGCCTAATTTTATTGATAAACGTTTAGAAGCTCTAAAACGAATAGATCTTAGCTTTAGCTACAAAAAAAAATGGTCAAAGACAAATCGTAAAGGTCGTACATCTTAGAACCAGGTGCACTCATCATTTAAAGTGCTTACTTCGATATTCAATTACCCTGGTAATAGTTTGTATAATACTGTCAACATCTAAATTACTAGATTTTCCATTAATAATCTTGTATATTTCAGAAATTCTTTATAAAAAGTTCGCAATTATTTATACAAATATAGTTGAATTTTGTTACCAACTTCATATTTTACCCATAGACAGAAGAACCACGCCGATAGTTCCTCTTCATGAGGGAAAACGTAGATCAAAGTCAATATACTTTTGTTTACCATCTAATCCGAGTCATCGAACCACTTTAATGGCATATGCCATCAACTATAAACACATAAAAACTTCCCCAAAATAATAATAATTCATAGAAGTATTTATCACATTTTGATTACAACTAATTTGACATTGAATTATGGTAGACTAAGACAGGCCAACCAAAGCAGGCAGGCAATCAATCCTTTGATGCTAAATGCTGATGCCATGCAAAGCGGCTCAACTCGAGAATTTCGATAAATACTTTGAGAGTGAGAGAGAGAGAGAAAGAGAGGGAGGGGGGGGGGAGAGCGAAACATAAACATAAATAATCAACATAAATACGCACATTTTGAGTCAGTTTTTCACTTGGTTTTTCGTTCGCTTTCCCGAGACTTTTGATTTATTTTCCATAGTAAATGGATTTTTTTCGTAATGCATTTTAGTTCTGCGGAGGATCGCTTGCTCTCAGCCATTGACACGGTAGTTCCCAGCCAACGAAATTAGTTATCAGCCAGTATCAAATGGGGAAAATAAATAATGGTGTGAGAGAGAGAGAGAGAGAGAGAGAGCGAGAGAGAGAGACAGAAGCATTCTAATTAAAATGGACTTCATTTTCTTTTGGAAATTTTCTTTTTCTTCTGCTACTGTTCTGCTCCACAAATCGATTTGCTACAATTTCAATTTTTGTTGATTTTTCCAACGGTTTTCAAAGTGACAATTGGCCAGCAATGATTTTCAATTATTTCCAGATACAATCGATAGATAGATAGATGGAATATCTAGCCGATCGTAGTCGGCACATGTCAAAGTTAATTCAGTTATAATTGTGGCATCAAGCCAGCATCTCTCTCGCTCTCCCGTTAAGCTGAGTTTTCGTTTCGGTCTCAGAGTCTCTGAATCTCTGAGTCTCGTGCCGCCAGACAAAACCTCTGTCCAAATGACCGAAAATCTTTAATTTCTCAACTGTGAAGAATTAAGCTGCATGTTATCTTTAGTTGATTTAATTAGATTTTGATTTGTTGCGGCATTTTTGCATTTAATTGATGTTATTTTTTTTTTGTGTTTTTCAAAGAATCACAGAAAGTTTTGTAAATAGTTTTTGAAGTTCACCGCTGAACAAAGAAATTCATTTGTAAAATCGTGCAATGTTAGGATTCATCGTTTGGTGGTGAATTCCAAGAAAGAAATTTCATCTTTTTATAGATGGAGTCTTAAAAATATATATTGGGATTATGATAAACTTGGCTAGATACAAGTCAAATAAAGTCTATTGTATGTAATCCTTGTTGATCTGATTTCTTACTCAATATATTTATTTAGAAAATTTTTTGCTAGATTCTTTCTAGAAGTACAGAACACCCCAGTTGGTAATTTCATGAATCCAGGGCTTATGAAATCTGTTGATAAGATATAAAAATATACAGGAATATAGGAAAAATGAAATAATTTCCTTTTCTCTTTGTGAATGCAACATTATCTAAGATCACCGAGGCAGTACTTATGAGTTCTCCAAAGGTTTAGCCTATTTCCTCTATTTCTTCCTGATCTTCTTCTCCTTACTTTAATTTAAACACCTAAATTCTTCTCTTTCATTCTCCAATGAAATTTTTAAATGAATTTCTACCAACAAAATCACAATTTTGGTAAGGCCTATACGAAATGTTAATAAATTTGTCTAAATAGTTGCTTAATTTCTGCTAACAAATATGAAGAAAACTTTTGTCGAAATATTTCACAAATTTTAGTGGGCGTCCAAAATCAATTTGCAGGTCCAATTAACACATTTAGCCAGAGCGAAATGTGAGACAAGCGGATAGAGTTAATTATTGTCACTATGAAGAAGGCAAAAGGGCGTGAAATAAAGGCCGGCAGCTCGCTTCAGTCGACTAATTAAATTAGCATAATTTGGCAACACCTTTTATTTTTGGTTATACTTGAGAGTTGGTGACGCCCCTTCTACCAAAAAAAAAAAAAAAGCAGAAAAGCAGATGCCGTCGATTGAATCTTGGCTCTAAAGCGCTGCTAAAGCAATTGGCAACGCCAGGGGCAAGGCGCAAGGGGCAGGGGCAGGGGCAGGGGCAAACAGACAGGATGTTGAAAAGTTGACTAAGTTGGTGTGTCAAATCGATCATTCGAACAGTTTGACAAGTCTATTTGGCCTGGGACATAACAAACAAACGACCACCTGGTTGGAATCCTGGACTAGGTGTCGCCTTTAGCGTAACACTTACGATTTGTAATGGGCTCTAATCATGCGACAAAAAGATGCTCCTAGCAGGACGACCTACCGCCGTTTCCTCTCCCTCTCTCTCTATCTCTCTCTCTCTTAGACCCTCGCTCTGTCTTTCGTCTTCCTTTGCTTCCTCAAAAAAAAACAGGTAGCTAAAGGAATTGGCAGTTTGCGGTTCGAGTGTTAATGGTTTGTTAGTGTCTCTCACTCTCTCTGTCCTTGTCCTTGTGAATTTCAATCACCTGTTTGTTGGTTGCGGTTAGGATAACGCATATTTTTACGCCCCGTAAACCCCCACTCCCTCATCCCTCTACGCATTCGACCGCAACTAAACGTCAAATATCTCTCTATCGTTTGGTTTGGCATTTTTGCCTTAATTTAGTTATCTTCGCCCAGTATTTTCGCCGGAAATTGACAGAGACAGAGACCGCTTGGCGGTCCTCACAGATCTTTGATTTACTCGTAGAATGCACTGTTTAAAAACGCATTCGGCAGCCTCCCCGAAAACAAGAAACAAAACCCCAAGAGACAGAAAAAAAAAAAAAACTGAGCAAAACAAAAAAAAAAACAACGCAAGAAATACGTTTATTGCCTGGCTGCCCCATAAATCTGTTGAAAAATTCACAAGTTCTTAAGCACTGTCGATTGGCAGTTGCATGTTTAGCAAATTACTCAACAGAATGAGCTTGTTGCTAGCCATTAAATAAATTATAACGAAAAAGAAATAACACCCCACCCGCCCCCTTGATCCCCGATCTCCGACCCCAAGTCGTTTGGTCGAGGTTGGAATTGGCTTTAAGTCTCTCCCATTCCACTCATGTGTGGGGGAGACGACATGCAGTCTGCTGCAGTTTGCTCGATGGCCACAAAAGCCCAAAGCCGCGCCTGCTCTCTTCTTCTCCATTTCTGCTGAGTTTTTAATTTATGTTATTGATGCAAATGATATATGCCCGATACACTGATCAAAACGAATGGTCTCAAAACAATAAACATCCCAAAAAAGACATTCTTCAATCTACAGTTTGCTTCGAAATTCTTCCCATAACGAAGAACTAGTTGAAATTGTTTCACATTCATTCACATCGTTAAAATACCCTGGACTAGTAAAAAGTGTTTGAAATGGGTATATACTGGAGAGGGGAATGAGTTAGGGATGTGAAGGATAGTTCTCAATAGATTCGCAAGGGCAAAAACACATTAGCATTTTGGGGAAAAGAGGCAAACGTTACGATGTCCTACAGAGGGGAAAGAAAGGTTGTGTTTGATATGATTTAGAAGGCTTGAAAGAAGACGAATTCAATTGGTCTATCATATGCCTAGTTCTTCGTTTAACACCTTGAGTTACTTCCTTTCATCTTCTTTTCACTTCTCCTTCTACCTTCAACTCTTGCTATCGCAACCTACGTTGGGGTTTGAAATCGAGAACAACAGTACAACAGTCTGAGAAGGTTTCCATTGAGCCACCGATACACATACAAGTCGCGGGTTTTAACTCTAAGATAGTGTGACGCACAAACGCTGAGTGACGCAGAAGCAAGGGTATCGTCCATAGCCAGAAGTAAATATTTTGAAAATAATAACCCAAAGTCCTCCCTCGTGACAAATATTATGCAATCTAAGCACGCTTTACCCCCCTATTTTTCTCGTATTTCTTTTATATGTTTCAATATGCAGTTCATTTCTAAGTATCGCCTCTAATCTTGTGACTCTTTAATAGACGATCCAAAGGGTAGTATTTCAAGTTGTGGTTCCAAAGCTCGCTTAGGTGTTAGTCAGTTGTTTTTGCGTCTCACAGTGTTTAGGCGCGTGTGAGTTAATTAAACTCGTGGCTTGTGCGGTTCCTGGATCTTTGGCCATCACTTAGTTGCTTGTGCGTCCTTTATTGTCGATATTAAGCTTGGTTCTTTATCCATCCGTTAAAATGTGTCGCATATCCCATAAACTCTCTTTAACTTGCCATTATAACCTATGTTTTAGTAATTCTAAGTTACTTGTGCGTCGCTTAGGGATTTATGTATCATGAGACCAACCTAATCTTAATTCTCACTATTTTAGTCGGCTTTGGGCGAAAACTAGAAGCTAAGGAGAGTAAACACTGTCCCCAATATTTCATCATGCCTTTTTCTATATACAGGGTGTCACTTTGAAGGCGTTACCACAAGCAAATGTTACGTTTTTTTCGCTCAGTGCATAGCAAATCTCTGGCTTCTAAGTCGCCCCTGTGCCACACCCCGTGTGGCTGTGTGTGTCAGTCCGTTTGTGTGTGTGTGTGTGTGTGTATGTGTGTGTGGGAAAATGCAGTGCATGCAAATGCAACAAACGAAATTTCGGTGAAGGTTGCCAGTTAGGTTAAACAAAAAAAAGGGGAAAAGAATATGCGAAATGAGTTACGGATTTGCAATCGCTTAACTTGAGTGCCAATCTGAACCGGCCCCAAAACTTCAGTCATATAAACAAATGAACATATGTAAAATCCATGCTGATGCCTGCCCGTTTTTCCCCCTTCGTTCCCCTGCCCCGTTTCCTTGCTGACGTTTTTAACGACTTGACACAGAGCCTCCAGAGAGGATGACTCTGGATGGATGGATGGTTGGAGATGGAGTTGAAGCTGAAGCTAAAGTTTTTCGGAGGTGTCGGGAGTGACTGGACAAAGTGGCCGACAAAAGTCAGTCAGAGTCTCTCAGTCTCTCAGTCTGTCGGGGCATTCGGAGCTGACTGAAAATGGCTTTGAAGCGCACATTTGCCAAAGTGATCGTAAAAATGCCAAGCCAAATACCTTGAGCACGTCAAGCGCGGCAATTAAAATTGAACTTTTATGTTACAATGACATATAGCCCAGGTCCAGCCATCCATCCAGCCAGCCAGCCAGCCAGCCAGTTACTGTGAGACGACGACGTCGACTCTTTTTAAGGGAGAGAGACTGGGCGGAGGGGGAGAGTTGTATGCGTGTGAGCTGACTAAAGATCAAAAGTTAAAGCCGCAAAATGACGCACTTGCGCGCAATGAGAAAGAGATGGCTAGATGAGGGGAGGAAGATGATGGCTGAGATTTACCAAAGTTTTTCTTTTGTCTTTTCTTTTTCTTTTTTTTTTTTTTTTTTTTTTTTTTTTTTTGGTCCGTTGGACAATGCAAATGCAAAGAAGAGAGAGACGCGCATGTTTCATGCAGATTTCGTTTCACAATTTAATTGCAAATAAATTGAGTTTTTGGTACTTCATTTAAGCGAAACGTTTAAATTCCCTTTACTGGCTTTACTTTTGGCCCTGGCTCTGGGCTTTGGGCTCTGTATCTGTCTTTGGCTGTGGCTTTGGCGGCTTATCCCTCTCCTTTCACCACAACATTCCCAAATGCCCCTTATATGGGAGAGTTTCACTCTTGCAACAGCAAATGAAATTGAAATTAAAATATTATCATAATTATGATTATAATTTCGTTGTGTGGTGCTAAAAATTTGCTTAATCAATTAACCATCAAGAGACTTCTAAGATCGGAGACTTCTAAGAAAAGGGGAATATCAATTTAATCCTTTTTCTTTTTCCACTAAATGATCCATCAAATGGAACTCTGGACAACTGTCAACAATTCATCCATCTAGCCTTTCCCTTGGCTACCAAAATAACAGCAAATATTGAACAATCGAGCGAGGACGAGAACGAGAAACTACAGTGACAGATTGTTTAGCCATCTGGGACGGTAGGAAAACAAGTGAAAATTAGGCACACACACACACACACACACACAGAGGAGAGGTGGAGGAGGAGAGAGAGAACAACAATTTTCACTCCTTCATGCTAAATTTGCACAGCAAACAAACGCTGTTTGGTCCCCCTGGACGACAGGTCATAGGTCAACGGGGGTGCCCATAGATAGGCGCACAGCAAGTGGCACTAGCAAGGACATTCAGCAGCTATTCGGATTCATTTTCGGTAGTCATAAACCAGTTGCAGTTGCAGTTGCATTTACAGTTTGGGGTTACATTCTTAGAAGCCAACACCAAAAACCTCCTTCAAATTCCCATATGTCCTTAGAGTGTGGCACGTCCTGACACTTCACACTTCGTTCATACTTATATATTTACGATCTTGCGATATTGTTGAATGAATTTGTTTTTACAACCCAAAATGATGGGCGATGATCATCTAAAAGAACTTTTATGACTTTTGCCGCTTGACGACAAAATTTACAGCCCGCCCTTCTTAGGACCTGTAAATCACTTGGCCTACCATGTGCTCCATTTTCCTTTCCATTCCATTCTCGAGACAAAATTTAGCACTTCCATTCAGCGAAAAACAAATCATTCTCTTGCTCTCCTTTCAGTAGTTGAAATTCTCTAGAGATTTCTATAGATTTCGGTAACCCATTTATGAGACACTAATTGGGGGCTTTGTTTATGCAATATTAACTGGAATCTAGGTGAAAGAGATGCTCATTTTCACACATTTACGCTGATTTTTTTTTTTGATTTTACTTTTTCTTGGGAAATTTGTTTGCTTTGAGGACATAAAAAACTTTAGAAAACCTTTTTTGAACTGATCGTCTAGGAATTTTTTGCAGTAAGAAATTATTAGTTAATGAAATGATCCTACATCCTTCATGCCGCACATAAATGCTTGAAAATATGAATTTTTTGTTGTCCTTTAAGAACTTGCTTTCCCCCTCTTCGATTCCCTACAAAATTTAGAATTTCTGTCAACGACAAGTTTTATATTTCTGATTTAAATTTTTTATTTCCATAGAGGAAGCCAACCCACACTTGGACACACGCCCACTTATTTAATGAAACTTCCGTTTTGACAGGGGTCCTTATTCAGTCCTTGGTGCCAGACACGCTTGAAAAATTTCCATAATTGAAAACTGTCAATACGGCAATAGGCAAATTACAGGAAATTTATCATGACCAAGTTAGAAATTCTTTTAGTGGTTTTTGTGGGAAATTTTTGATTGTGCGGTTGAGATGGAGTTGGAGTTGGAGTTGGAGTAGTAATCGCAGAGGCATAGCCATATCCTGTGGCTCATTTGCCTTGCCATTGCAATGTTGATGAGGCATACGAGTGCATTTCGGTTGCATAACGCTTCATTAACATTCAATTTTATGCTGATTAGCGTCGAGAGAGACCTCTGAGAGAGCCATGAGCTGATCCTGTCGAAGTGTTTTAACAGCCTGACCAGCTCAATTACGCTCAATTTGAATTCAAACATTTGCATTTGGCCTATACCCAAAATGCACACACACACACACACACATAGAGCCCACAATTGTGGCAGCCATTTTCTTAGTCCTGGCTCTCCCTCTGCCAGTCTCGCTCTCTCTCTCTCTCTCTCTGTATTTCTCTCTCGTTTCAAGCCAGATGCAGGCGGCATGTGCGTATCCTTAATATGCGTAAACTTCACGCTTAATTCTTTATATTATGTTGATGTCCTTTCGCTGTTTCTCTCTGACTTTTGTTCGAGCCACTTTTTTTTTTTCAATTTTTCAAAATTCTTTCGACCCGTACCAGGTGTGACTTTCATTTGCTCATATATCGACATCGACTGCAATTAATGGCTGTTGATAGATTTTTATGTTTGTATATCGGAACCATAATGACTTTTCCAGTTCAGTTCGAGGGTTGAAGTTTTCCTATGGGGGGTGAAGATTGCCCTAAAGGTAAGGGCCATATGTCCTGAATGTTGCAACAGAGAGTTGAATGAGTTTCGAACTGAGAGAAACAAAAGTAATGAAACTCTTTCGATTGTATTCTTGTGAAGTGTTGCACAGCTAAACCATTAATTTAAGAATTTTTCCATTTAGGAATTTGTAAGTTTTAAATCTACTTTCTAATAATGTGTTATGATATCCTTGAAAGTTGAATATCCAAAAACGACCTTCCTAGAATGCTCAAACGTGCTACGTCTCTAGAAGAGAACGATTTTTGATCTTCAGGAAACTAAATCGCCATTTTCCCCTAGCAGACTGAAAAGTACCCATAATGTTACGAGACATGTTGTCTGCTATCTGAGCAATTTCTCAATTCTTTCACGCTTAAAGAGAAACTGTAAATTTTGGTATTTTGGCCTTAACTTAAGAGGCCTAGTTAAGGGCAAATTCCAACATTTTTTCGCTTTCACAGTGTCCTCTCAAACGCATTTCAACAAATTCATTCAGACAGCCCTTGACATATGAGTTCGCCGAGTTCGTTTTAGCGAATGTCTTATGTAAATATTTCCCCCCCTGCCCCTCCTTTTGCTCGCCATTACTAACTAAACTCATTATTACATTGCACAAATCGTAAATCATATCGAGCTTTATCTGCTAACGAAAACCTTGAATCCATTTCACTAGACAAACTAGACAGGTCACTGTCGTTTGACAAACTCGTAAATAAGCATGAACTTGCATTGTCAGAGAGAGAGAGAGAGATAGAGAGAGAGATACATACATCAGAGACGGGGGGTGAGGGGTGGGTAGAGGTCTGGGAAGAGAAAGGGGGAGTGGAGAAAAAGAAAAGTCATAACCGGCATAAAACTTAATGACAAAGACCTAACCCAACTAGCATAGAAGATGCGGGAAAGGATGAGGGAGGATGTAGAAAAGGGCGACAAACCGTGGGTGCTAAAAATGCCAAAAACCGGAACGATTGATAATGGAGGTAAAGCCAGAGAAGAACGGTGGCCAGGCATGTGTCCTGACTGCCGACAGACGACAACCGACAGCAGACAGCCGACAGCCTTCACGCTTTAATTGGCTGCCAACGTCAGCAAAAAGAAAAGTGTCACAGGACCAGGACCTAGGACAGCTGCAGTCAGCTAAATATGATCGGCTGTTGACAGTGGTTGGGGGGGGGGGAGGTGTTCGGGGGTTAATATCAAAGCCAACTCGCTCTCACTTACGAGCCAACCCGCCCTGGGTACATCGACCAATCAGCAACAAGATAAGGCGTGGCGATTGCAGCTCGATTAAAGCGAAGTTCATCATGCTCACACTCTGTCTCTCTCTCTCTCTCACTCTCTCTCTCACTCTCTCTCTCTCTCTCTCTCTCGCTGGTCGTAACTTTTTTCGTTGCTTTGATCGTTGCCATACTTACGCGAAGACGACGACAACGACGGCGGCTTGTGGCGCCCCCGGGACAAAAGGGCGGACGCGAAAGCTATTCGCCTCTCTCCCTGGTGGTGGTGGTGGTGGTTGGAAAACCAGTTTTATGGCGCGATCTCGGCCCGGCCGGCCTTCGTTAATTTATGCTCGCGCTTCTCTTTAGTTGCTTTGCAAGTCTCGTGCTGTTTGATCGTTGAGGCTCGCGTAATTCCCAGAAAAAAAGGAATCATCATCATCATCAGAGAAGACGAAAAAAAAAGTCGGCAGCAGCAACGTTCGTCAATTGTCTTCGTTGTCGTGTTCGCGGTGTCTTTCTCTCTTCTACTGATTCGGGTCTCGATTGTCCGTCGGAAATCACACACATGAATTTGTGGCAGTGAGATTTTCCAGTGATTTAGCCGCGGTTTGGGGCTCAGGCAAAAGTTCTTTCATGTGTGTCGATCGATCGATTGATCGAGCGTTCGATGAGTGCTACTCTAACTAATCAAAAAGTGGTGCAAGTGAAATTCAAATTTTCTTATCACATTAGTTTCTAAGTTAAACGGAGCTCATTATGGATATGTCAAGCGCTAATTCTTTGCGACCGCTGTTTGCTGGTTATCCTTTTCAAGGTGAGTACTGAAATGAACATAAGCACATTTCCTTTGTGGGCTCTTTCAAGCCAAAAGCACTGATCGGATTCCCTGATTTAAGTAGCTAAAACGTAAATCCATAATAATAGGCTTCAATTGGGGTCTATTAACAAGACTCTCAGCAAGATATGTAGATCTATGTGGAACTTAAAATGGATTCTAATTAATAAAGGGAAAAAAGACGCGCTTTTGGCATTACTCAAAATTTCTTAATGTCACTATAGAAACATTTATGAAAGCAAACTTCCTTTTTTAATCAACCTTATTTTGAGCTTTGTTAAACGTTTTAAAGAATTCTTTTAGAACTGCAGATATGTAGAAAATACCACTTAGGCATATGACTATATCTGGGGTAAAGATGGCCATGTTTAAGTACTCTCTGCCCAATGTAGATGTCCTGTAAGCGAGCTTTAACTGTTTTCACCCACAGAAAACCGTTCTTTAAAATAGTTTTCACTGTATCACAGTGTCACAACTTGAAAGAAGCTAGAAGGAATTAATTTGTGGGGATTTTCCACTTCAAGTTACTATTTTACCTTCTTACCAATTTGCCTTTTTTCACTTAATTTTTTTATTCAATTTATATAAAGTTTATAAAGAATAATTTCTGAAGTAAGATCAACTTCAAAAACTTTTATTTCCTCAGATCTCCCTACTTTACTGTGAAATTTCCTCACTTTCTAATGCCTATCGGCTCGAAGTTTATAAAAATCGGATTAAAACTAGCTAAATAGAACAAAACTGACCGCTTGGTGCGCTAAAGTGCTCAAGTGCTTGTGTAACTAAGTAAATTTTATTTGTCACAGCTATGTCCAAAGTAGAAAGGCATACAAGACTATAAAGCAACCATCTCGTAGATTGATACTTCTTCGGGTATGAAAAGTCGAAATAGCGGAATTTTCCAATGATGAATTAACACTCAAAATCCAATCACGATAGTATGAAATATTGGTATAAAGTCCTAATTTATCATATGGCGGTCCACAAAACATGCCATAGCTCAAGATGCCGGACAATTGATGGGAGCAAATCAATGGGGCACCGATATCACCTGCATTCGTTTTATCCGGATTGGTTAGAATGTAAGTAGTTTCGATATCAGATGAGTTATCAAAGCACACATGAGTCACAACTGTCACTGTGGCTTGCATTAAAGTGGAAGGAAATTCATCCTGAGAGAAAAGAGAAGAGAAAAGAGAGAATTTAAAATACATTCACTCGCAAGATTTGTTATTACCTCTTCCGTCAAGCCCCAGCCACTAGTCAAACATTTTTCGCCTGTGGATGGACCCCGTTCAGCTAGAGCCACAGCTTTGATGGTTGGCGAATTCCAGGGTATAAAACTATCTAGAAATATTATGGCAATGTTGTGTTTTAGCGTCGGTTCATCAAAATCGGGATGCTTAACAAGTTGCTTGATTTTAAATTGTTGAACATTGTCATCAAGTATATTTGTGGCATCAACGCTACCGGGAACAATAAAATACTGACTACACGCAAATTCATCTACGGCGAATTGTGTTCTGTTTGGAAGAGGTAATTATGAGAGGGGCTTTGTATCCACAAAAAATTCTTAACCTACTCTCTAAAGCACTCAGCTGGCAACAAGACAAGACGTTGAGATATAACCGTTCCGCTACAAATAAATACTCCTCCATAAACGGAATCCAACAGACCCAGCCTTACTTGATATGGAGCTTGATGGATGGTAATGGGATTGCCATCAATAATCTTGTGAGCTAGAGGTCGGCATTGGCGTAAATAATAATAGGGCTTGAGGGGTCAGTTGAACCAATGGAAACTTACTATTAACTGGTACTAAAACCCATTGGATTGCAATGGACAAAATCAAAAACTTGTCCATACTCAGAATTTAAAAAGAAAAAATTGAAATCTATTCGCCAAATAACTAAAGTTTGGATTTTTAAACAATAAATTCAATTTTTGGATTGCTTTCGCTAAGCGTGTCTAATTTGTTTCACAATCTAAGCTACGGTTTAGAAAAAAATTGAGAAAAAGATATACAGAAATATATACATATAGAAATGGCCGTTGAAAAAAAAAAAAACGGAATTGGACGAGACGGAAAAAATGCTAAAAACAAAAAAAAAGGGCCGAAACGGCAGAAATAAGGGCTTAAGTAATTTCTAATTAGTCAAATTTTACACATAAAAGGACAGGGACACCACTAGGTGTGCCAAATGTAAGAATTTATACTAGTCGGAATGTGAAAAGAGTTTGATATATGATTTCGACTATACAAATTGACGCGACGCTCTTTCTTTTTCATTTCTTTCTATTTTACTTAATGAAAATAATATTTAAACGTATTTTCCTACCTTAAGTTCTAATTTTAGTTAACAAAAGCAGCTTCTAGACTCTTTTCTAGCCAACAACTTTTAGAGCTCATATTTTAACAAATGTTTAACTCCCAAAATGTGAATAAATATGAGTCCCTTATTTTGAGGGGGCGAAATCGTTAATTTTGGAGGGGTAAAGGGGATAAAAAACGCCTTGCAAAGAAGAACTATAATTTCAATTTCTGGTTGTACGTTCACTTTTTTGCCTCACTGTGGTAAATAGTTGACAAATATTTTCTATTATATTCCAAAAATAGTTTGCCATTTGTGGAATTTTTGTGATCACCTTCGTCACATTTAATTGGCTTTAGATTCTCACAATTTGCTCTGTTCCATACTCTATTTCCAGGCCAGGGTCGCGTCAATCAACTTGGAGGAGTCTTTATTAACGGCCGCCCTCTGCCCAATCACATACGCCTAAAAATTGTTGAAATGGCGGCCAGTGGCGTGCGTCCATGTGTCATTTCCCGCCAGTTACGAGTGTCGCATGGTTGTGTCTCCAAGATTCTGAATCGTTATCAGGAGACGGGCTCAATACGTCCGGGAGTTATAGGTGGTTCCAAGCCCAAGGTCACATCGCCGGAGATAGAAACACGCATCGATGAACTGCGCAAGGACAATCCCGGGATCTTTAGTTGGGAAATACGCGAAAAATTGATCAAGGTGAGTGAGCAGGTGATTGTACACCTACCTAAACAGGAAGCCATAAAATGTGTCCAAGGATATTTTTGTTTTCCAGTAGTCAAAGTAAACCGCACATAGAGACCTTTGTTCTTTAACCTTTGACATTGGCTCGCACTTCCGTTTTCCGAAAAGTCACGTGGCACACTCGGGCCGCCCGCTGGCTTTGTTTATGGCACGAACAACTTTTTGCCATTCTTATTTTTAGGCCTTTTGCATATGCCGTCTGCAAAAAGTTGGCCCAATAGGTTATCCCTCTCCCGCTCTCCCGCTCTGTGTCTCTTTCTTCCTGCCCATTGACAAATTTGTTGTACAACAGCGACGACAAATTTTCACAAGCCACCCAAACCGTTAAGAAATCGATTATAGCATAAAAGTCGGCAACGCCAACAGCGTTTTTTGTTTTGTTATTGCCATCATCTACTTCTTCTTCATCTTCTTCTTCTTCTTCTTGTCGGCATCGATTGCCTTAAACATCCTCAAAGCGGCAAGGTGCAAAATAAAAATAAAAAAAAGGAGAGAAAAACTCAAAAGAAAAGAAAAAGATGCAATTTGTTTATCTTGCCCTTTTTTCCTCTAGCCAGACATCGCTCTAAACTTCCGGTTTGACATGCAATTTGTTAAATCAAGCCCAAAAAAAAAAAAAAAAATAAAATGAAAAGAAACATTTGAAGGCGCATCAAATGTTTATAGGGCACTGAGAGAAATCTTAGTAGGGGCAGTAAAGGTTTAAATTATTAATAAAGGATATTTCCTCTTTTAAGCGCAATCTTTATGATTAAATTGAAAACCATTTGGATAACATTCGTTTTACTTTATTCTCCATTGAATCTTAATGTACAAATAACATGAAACCGATCTATAAAATAAGTTTTAAATGACAAATGCCAAAACTTGTTTGTTTCGGCCGCGTCCCGATTCGAAGTTTATTCGAAGTTCCCACTCAAACCATACTCTCCAGTTTTATCAACTTTCGTCTCACATAATCTAAAGCCAAAGAAAAACTTTGAAAATTGAATCAAGCATTTCATGTTCTTACTAAATGTTCATTAAAACACTAAAACATCTCGCAAAAGAGTTTTCTATTCTAAAATTTTTAAGAAATTGAATCAAAGTCTTTTATGTCTTAACTAAATTTAGATATAAACCTTTAACAAAAGATTTTTATTGGCTTCAAAGCGGTCTTTTTCTGGGTATCCAGACCTTAAACTTCACAAAAGTTACTGTCAATTTTGAAAACATCCTTATGAAAAGGGTTTTTTGTGCATCAACTTCAGCAGAAACTTTATATGGGCTTCAAGGAGTATTATTATGGGGTGGGGTGGCCTAATCAACTGAAGCTAAAACTTCACAAAAATTGTATTAAAATATATCTTCACTTAGTTTTTGGCCCTCAAATGAGGCTCTTGTTCTCTTGCAGTGTTTTGGCCCACACATTCACACACGCAAATAGAGAAAAGGCAATTCACAAAAAGCAAAGCTAATTCATGTCACGTTTCAAGGGTCGTTGCAATTAACTTCAAAAGTCTCTCTCTATCTCCCTCAATATATCCAAGCATACCATATATGAGTTTTTAGATAGATAGATTCAAATATCTCTCTCATTCTCTGAGTTTATGAAAGAAGTGAAACAAAAACAAAGAAGGCAGAAAGACAGACAAACAAGAACCAGAACCTACATCAACATTTTGTTTGCCAGACCAACTGTCTGCCTACTGGGCAGGGGCAGTTCCTTGTCTTCCGATGGATGGGATGGCTGGGATGGATCGATGAAGCGTCGCTGAACCTTTGGGCAAAATTTTTCGTGCCGAAAAAGATGCATGTGCGCCTGCCTCTTTTTTGTTGTTGTTGTTGTTGTTTGTTGCTGTTGCTTGCTTGATCTTTATTTGGAGCCGCACAATTAGTTACAGTTTATATGCCGCTTGCATATCGATCCAGATCGAGGCAGATCGAGACACACATTCTGCATTCAGTAGGCGTAAAAAGAGCCTCCAGGTGCGCTTCACGCTTAATTAGAATACGCTAAGGGCCATCTCTTTCTTAGTGTTCTTTCTCGCTTTTTGTCTTCTTTGAACGTGATTGATTTTATTGGTAGTTGATTTGGGTTCAATCGAATTTTAGATTTTATTTCCTAGAAGTATCTTACACTTGTCAAAAACTGGTAACCAAAATGATATAGATAGATCTTGTTGCTATATGTATGTATGTATATATAAAGCTCACTCACAATGTCAATCCAACTGTCAACTAATTAATTAAATTTCAATTGAAATTTTTAAGCCACAGAAGAAACAGCACAGTTGGGGGGCCGTTCCCCCATGGTAGATCAAAGGGGAAGGGGGAACAAACCCGAGGGGCGATCGGGGCTCTCATGTCAGTTGCTACAAGATAAGCTGTCACACATTCCAGTTACCCTGAGCTAACCGGTAGCCCAAGTCATAAATAACGCAACCGAGAAAGAAAAAAAAAAAACTCTTCTAGTTGAAAATCAAAAACCCATTTTTAGTAGTTGTAGTTGTTTTTGTTGTTCTGCCCCATTCATGACACATTCAATAGAAATAAGAGCCAAGTCGAGTTGAGTCGGTAGCCAGTAGCCAGACAGGCTATTGCCCACGGCCAAGAGTTTCCTTCAGACCCAGAGAGAGAGAGAGAGAGGAGAAGGTATGAGAGACTCTGGACAAAATGTCAGTTTCAGTTTTATGCTTTGGCGTCTTCGGCGCAACGCGACGCTTCGTGTCTCTCTAGGTAGGTGCCAGTTGTGGCACCTTTGTTCAGGTTTGGCCACATAATTTGTGTGTTAGTGAGTAAAAATATTATTATTATTAATCATGAAAATGTTTGTGCGGCACATGCCACTCCAGGGATCAGCCGAGTCGAAGTCGAGCCGACATGTTGTCTCTAATGAAAACTGACAGTTTTTGGTTTTCGGTCTTTGAAATTGATTTGGAGATATGTATGTATGTATGAATTCCCCTCTGCTCTTTCCTCTTTTAGCAGACGATCAACTGACCTTAAGGGTTGAGATAAGCTTAAGTTTTAGATAAAATTAACTGTCTTCTTTCCCCTCCCCCACACACACACACACACAACTTTCATGCCATTTCATTTTACCGCTGCATCTTATCATCTCGCTTCTCAACACCTGTGAAACTGTCGTTTGTCTCTTAAGACAACACGCGACACACACAAGAGACAACCACAATCAAAGCCGACGAGACACAAATTCTCATGGCTGCTGACCCAAAGTCTTAGCTTAGCTTGACATTTCCCTAATTGGATTACAAGAGACATTGCCACAAGCAGAGGAAGAGCATTAAAGATACCGTGGGGGCGGGGGGGAGGTGAACTGGAGGGTGGGATGAAGGGTGGTAGCATAAAAATTGTCCAAACACAAACAGCTGCCCAGCAACTGTAGCATTAATGTCACTGCTCTTCAGCTCCTGCAAGTGCATTGTCCCCCCAAGGAAAAGCAGTGAAAAAAATAACACAAAAACAAAACAAAAGCAAACTTTAGCTCAATGGTAGAAGCTATTTAGGACGTAAATTTCATATAATAAGTAAGAAAATCATCTGAAATTTAAAGCATTTCGTATTTAAGGCGAAAATTTAATAAATTTGAATTAAATTTAATTTTAAACAAACTTCAAAAGAATCTAAATTCAACAAAAATTCATATTTATGGTATTCTATTATGTGACTTGTGGCCGATATGTTTCGATATTAAACTTAGTCGAATCAAAATTTTCAAAAAAAATGATTTGCATTTTTACCTCTAGAAGCTATACTAAGTAAAAGTCGTTTGAAAGTTCAACACAATCCCGACAAAGTGTATTGATCTATTATCTTCTCAAATTGATATTTGTTTAGCAAGAAAAGGTAAACGAATTATAAAAGAACACAGAAAATAAATTATATAATAAATTTATCACCATGAAATTTCCATAATTGAATTAGAGAATAAGACTTAAGGTAGTAGGAGAAGACATTAATGAGTGGAAGTATTAAAAAAAAACATTGTAGACCCTTTCAAATCCAATTGGCTAATTGAGATTAAAATTAACGGATGATCTTATGAAGTACTGTAAAAGAAAGTTTCAATTTATCACCTATTCTATGTACATACATCAACATACGTACATACATACATACATACATATGCACATATGTATGTATGTATAAGAGTAAGTGAGTGATGGCATACTTTCAATGTGTTGACGCAAATATAGAAAGAGCAATTATTATTATTAGGTAATTAACTTTATGTTTAAGCTCATTTCATTAATTTAATTGAGTAATTATCTCTTACTAGAGAGAGGCAATAAAAAGAAAATAGTCAAAAAAAGTACTTACCTTGCGCTCTCTCTTTGCTCTCTCTCTCTCTCTCTTTGTCTCTCTTCCATTTAGTGTTTACCTCTTCTTCTGCTTCTCAAGGCTGCACTTACGACCCACACAAAAAAAAAAACAACAAAAAAAACAACCGCTATGTCCAAGTTCTAACAGCTTCTAGCAAGATGTATTGCACACACTAACACACTGACAAAAAAAATTGAAAAATATTTGATTATCGTTGCACAGATCACACGAACGCGCACTAATACATATGTACATTCTCTCTTTCTCTCTCTCTGCCTTCTTTTGGGAGGCCCACATTTTGCATGTGCTTCTGCTTTTTTTTTTTTTTCAATTGGAAAAACAACAACAAAACAACAGCTACATGCTGGCTTTTTGCTAGAACATTTTGATAAAAAAAAATGTGAAAAAAAAGAAAAAAAATAATTGATGCACAGATCACACATTTACACTCTCACTGACGCGCACTAAACACTCGCTCTCTCCCTCTCCTCTCTTCTTTTTGGGCGGCCAATGCATGTGCTTCTTTACATTTTTCCAATTGGAAAAACAACAACAGCTACTTGCAGGCTTCTTGCACACTAACACACATTTTGATAAAAAAAAAAGGTGAAAGAACAGAATAGATATTCTTTGCACCGATCGCACTTTAACCTCTCACTGACACACACACACACACACGATCGCGCACTAATACATTCTCGCTCTCCTTCTCTCTCCTTTTTGGGCGGCCAACATTTTGCACGTGCTTCTTCTATTTTTTCAATTGGAACTTTCGGCAACGAAAACTCGAGAACCAATAAACCGATTTAAATGCCAATATATTCATTTAAAAGCTAATTACATTAACGTTATGTGTAGCTAATTTGTTTGTCCCTTTTTAATAGTTTAAGCACACGACGAAAAACAGAAATCATTTGCGAATTAATTTTGGCAAACGAACGCGGCGAGCGGCAAAGTAAAACTGAAAAGTGTTGAGTGGGTTAGCGGGGGAGGGAGAGGGAGAGGGCGCAACAGTGCTGCGCATTTGGAGGGATCCTGCCATATTGGCTATTTTGCTGCAGCTAAGTAGCTAATTTATAGATAATTTATGTGTTTTGTTTTTAAGTATGTGAAATACTTTAGCAAATCTATTAAATGTTAATTATTGTAATTAAACAAATTTGTGACCACCAGTTACATATTTGTCTTATGCAACAATTTTTTGTAGCGCTTTTTAGCTAACTTAGCAAGTTAGATCATTTGCAGTTCGTGAATCTAGTATTATTATACTAAATTTGGTATTTGCTAGGATTTGGAACTAGTTTAAAATTCTAAGGCGCCAAATTTGCTTGGAAACTTTACTTTTTTCTAACGAAACGTAAAAATGTGTGGGATAACATGATATTTTCATTTCATATATAAAAAGTTTTATTTTTATGAAGCTTAAATTCCATATTAAAAGCTAGTATAATAAAATTAATATCAATAGAAAAATTTGTTAAAGCCAAAAAGTTAGTTTTACATAAAAAACGCAAATCAATATGATTTTATCAAATTAAATACTGTCTTATATACATTTTGATGCAGTTATTCAACTAAATTTGATGTAAGTATATCATTTCTAGGGTTAGTAATTCATTTCTCTTTCTTTAAAAATGGAATAAAAAAGTAAACAAGAGCTTTTCAAGCCATTATTTGGAATTGTTCACATTTAAGAAGATCTATGTCAACTAAAATCTAGATTCTAGATTATATATGAATACATCGTCGTTCTATTCAGATACTTCATTCTAGAAAATGTTTATGAATTATATAAAAGTTCTATTTCAATCCGAAAATCCAATCCGAAACTCTCTATTACTTTGCATTAATAGCTTTCCATTTAAAACCTATAACATAATTCGACTTAACTCAATATTTACTTTAGTCTTTTCGTTAGTTTTTGGCCATTAAAGATATGCCCATAAGATATAAGATTTATCTATATATTTAATAGACCAAAACAAGTTCTCAACATCTGCCTATCGTTATATACGCCGATATATCTTCTCGCATACTTATGTATAATTGATGGGGGCCAACAGTAGCAGCAATTCAATTCATTCGGCCTTATCTTTATTGAATTGATGTGATTTATAGGCCGTGATTTTGCTTACATTACGTTTTCCCAACGACAACTCCAATTTAGATAAGATCTGAACATTTTCCTCTAATAATTCCCCACCTCTCTTTCTCTTTAGGAGGGCTTTGCGGATCCACCGTCAACATCATCGATTAGTCGCCTATTGAGGGGCAATGATCGAAGCAGCGAAGATGGACGCAAGGACTATACGATACACGGTCTACTCGGCAGTAAGTTGAGAATTCTACTCAAAAAAAATTTACTATCATTTATTTGATAATTTCGTAAAATCATCATCAAATCATTTGTTGTTCAAATCAACACGAACTTTTGTGTGTGTGTGTGTGTGTGTGTGCGTGTGTGTGTCGGCGCATTGGCTTTGATCGTCTTAGAACGAGCGACTTAAAAGTTAAATCAAAGCCGCTCCAAAAAAAAAAACAAAAAGACTACAATAGATCGATAGCCCTTTTGCTGTGTGTATTGATACGATAACGATCTTGGCTCTCTATAGAAAAGGTGTAGATGATGACACCTGAGAATCAAAAGTAACTACACGAGACAGCTTGTGGAGTCAGCTAATAACCTCAGTTTCCCAAGACCCAAGACAAGTCTCAGTCTCTCTCTCCCTCTCTCCCTTACTAAATATGCAAAGTCATTCGATAAACGATCCACAGAGAGAATCATCAGCCAGGTCAAAGCGACTCGTTTGATGTTTGTTTTTTTTTTTTTTTTGTTTCTTGATGGAGAAAATTCTTTCTCTGGTTTGAAATTAGTTTGGCTCTTTGCCAATTGTCAATTTTTGCCGACAATTGCCGACCTCAGCCTGTCACAACAACAAATAACGACAAAGACTCAGAGGGGTCACCAGGACTCAATGGCTCTCATGCTGGGCTAAAGAACAAGATGATCCCTCTTTGATCTCAAAGGTTAGCTAATAAATTTCAGTAAACCGGACACCTGTTTGCTTAACCCATTTAACTAATAACAAATGAAAGAAACCAATCGTACAAATATATAATCTATGTATGTATATAACCCAGGTCAGAGTGGGGAGAATCGGCATAGGGCTATCATTATGTTGTCGAAGCGTATAATAAGCACACGCCTTCCCATCATCATCATCATCATCATTGACATCATCTGCATCCGCATCTTCAATCTGACCCTGTGTAATGATGCACAGCACCCATTATTATGGTCAGTCAGCCAATCTCATCTCTCTACTCTCTTGAAGAGATTGAGAGAATCGGAATAACATCACAGAGACATTCAGGAGATGCTGCAACTGTGATATAAGAATGGGAATGGGGGGCGAAGAGGGGGGGAACACCATGGCGGTGCCTATAATCAACGCCTTCTTCGCCGGCGATGGCAACGGCGATGGAACCTTCTTCTCTCCTTTCCTTCTCTCCTTCTTCCCCTACCTCAAAACAAAGTAAAATTATGCATTATTAAATATATATTTCTTTCGTCTTTTATTTCGCTTATAATTTTTGTTCGTTTGATTTTGATATTGTACGATTTTATACAACTCCAAACCAAGCGCTCCCTCCAAACTCCAACTCCAACTTCAACTCCAACTCCAACTCTCATGGCTCATTGTCGCTGACTGTGTTTAAGCGGCGCGGTTCGCTTTGATCTCTCTCTCTCTCTCTCTCTCAGACACACACACCAACGAAAGAAAAGAAAGAAACGACGACAAAATTATAAAAATTTTTAAAAATAATAAGTGAAAAGATAGAAAATTATGTGTGGGGGCCACTGAACATGCTGCTCCAAATTCCCATCATGGAGCACAGTGGCTTCAGACTTTTTTATACCAGGCTAAGAAACTGTTGTCAATGGCCAATAGAAATGGCAAGTGACCAGTAAGAAGTAGAGATGGCAACTTATCGATAGGCAAAACAGTCGATAACATTTTAAACTTCTCAATGCAAAAAACGGACATTTAAATAAATGCTAAAGAAAAAATTGTTTCATAGACACTTCTTAACATTATTGAACGAAAAACTTAGAACGGTTTCATAATTCGATTTCTTATGGTCATTCATAAGGTTTATTTTTATATCCTTGCAGAGAATATTATAAATTTGGTTAGTTGTCTGCTATCCAGCTGTCCGTCTGTATGTTACCAACTAAACTAGCCCCTAAGTTTTTTAGCCATATTTATTTGCCAATCGAACAACCAACTTTTAAATTGTTATTGCGACTATCGACTGCTTCGACTATCGTTAGTCTTCCACCTCTAGTATAAAAGACATACTCAGAGGTTCTGTTTTTGAAGACATCTTTTTTTACAGGAACATAAATTCATAATTTGTTTATAGTTAAAATTAAAAGTTCTTCTTTTTCGGCGAACTTTTTTATTCTTATCAAAACTTTTAGTTAAAAAATCTTTAGAATTTTTTGTCTTAGTATGTTTTTGGTTTTTAAAGTCTTAATTTTGTTTATAAAGTTATTAGGTAGAGGATAAATATAGATACTTTAGTGAGTTTAAAATATGTATACGATCTAAAATCCATAGGAAGAGGATCATTTTTGTTTATTTCTCAAGCTTTTTCTTTTAAAGTGGAGTCAAAAAGTTCTTAAATTTTGGATATACAATATCTCTCATTGCCTTTCATTTATTATTTTCCTGACCTTTTTGTGCTTTAAGTTGATTGTTTTTGGCAGAAAAAATAATATTATGAAACTTCAAGTCTTTGGTTTGCCGGCTCGAGGTCAATGAATCAAAGACAGGGGTTTGTTTTTTATTTGTCAATATATTTTGAAATCCTTCGAAGATGGTTTTCAATTATAAAACAAACATAAATCATTTTTTTTAAGATCGAACATAATTAAAACCATTTTACTTACAATTTTTAGACATTTGACGACTGCATAAAACTTTCTTCAAGTGATTTTCGGATCATATATTTCACCTTAAGGAAAGCTCAAAAGTTTATAAGTAGAATTGTTAGGAAAACAATTCCAAGATTGGGGAAGCTTCGTTATTTAGTTACACAATTAATGGCAAATCGATTTCAATTGACTCTTCAGTTTAAATATTGCTCAATAATTACTAAGTTACTGGTTTAACTTCAAAAATTCTTAACAAGAAAACTAAGAAAAAATCTTAAAAAACTGCTAACTAGATAACTAAGAAAAATACGCCAAAATGTGTCAAACTCTTGAATGAAAGTTTTTATCTTTTTTTTTGAGCAAAAACAAATATATTTTGATAGCATTTTAATAAATTGTAGCCACTGTGCATCAATTGATTTGAGGGCAAATAAAGTTGTTATGAAGCACAACCGATTGAAATGCCAATTAAAATTGTATTAAATATATTCAAAGCAGATTATGGAAAAATGGCCCCAAAATTGTTCCTCTTCGAATTCGAATTAGTTTTGCTAGTGTTTAAGACGAAAGATTTTTCACGGTAATTCCGAGAAGAAGAACATTTGATAAATAACATTAGCACGCCCAATTTGAAGGCCGCTAAATGCTTAGAGGCCTACGGCCTACGCCTTCTCCAAAGAAAAGACAATAGACAAACTGTCTAGCGATAGGAAATTTTTCAGACACATGACTGATAAATACGCGTGCGATTTGTTTTATTTAACGCATTTTGCGGCCCACTCAAAAGAAAGTGAAGACCCACAGACAAAAGGCTAACAAATGCCAAAACACCGACAACGAGAGCGAGAGAAAGAAAGAGAGAGTCAAACCCTCGAACACTTGTGGTAATTAGACAATTTTTAAGGGACAATGGCATCAAGAGAGAAGGCCGCCGTCGGTCCGTGGGAATTGGCTAAGACTATTTACCAAATATTTTACCTTAAGGAGGCCCCAGACAAAGAGGCAACAAGCAACATACAAACAGGTTCAATTATTTGCAAAAAAAAAAAAAGAAAAAGAAAAAGGAAAACCAAAAACTGCAATGGCCGCTGGAGATCCTCGAGAGTGAGAGAGAGAGGGAGAGAGAGAGAGGGAGAGAAGTTTGGTGTTTCTTGCAGTGTCACATGACAAATGACTTTGACTTTGACTTTTGGTAGACTCTTCGGTGATTGCGCAAAAATCATTCTCCAGTTTCTCTCGTGTGCGTGAGGTCCCTTATGAGGATCTCTCGCCTGGCCCTGCCCTTTGAGGTCTCTCTCTCTCTCTCTCTCGCTCTGCCTCACTCACACACATGTTGCATGGGCGAGATGGGCTCATTTGTTCGGGCTCGGCAAACCCATTAAAATCGTTCATGCCCAAAAAAAAAGTGTCAACGTAACAAAAGCAATGCCACAACTTCAAATGCACCGATTGTTTGCGGCATCTTTAATGCCCACCAGGGTGTCCTGATGCGTTCCGTTTGATCTCATTGTGCGCCTAACTTGTGTCTTGCCGATGCCGATGCCGATGCCGCCGCCGCCTCCTCCTCTTCCTTCGCTGTTGGATTCCCAATCTTTCTCTCTCCACCGCCGTTGTTCGTTGTTCGTGTTGATGAGTTACAAAATATTTTATTAACGTATTATCACACTTTTAGCCATGTTTTTAGGGAGTCACTGAAAAATGAACTGTGTGCTTATTTCTCTCCCTTTTCCTCTCTCTCTCTCTCTCTCTCTCTCTCCCTTTCTCTCGTTTCATTCTCTTTACTTCACAAGGGCTCTGAAGATTTTGTTTTGATCAAGTATTTTGTAGGCATTGTTATTTAAATTAGTTTCATTTTGATTTTCATTTCGGCTTCCTTTTGCCCCTTTTTTTTTTTGGCTGGGATTATGATTATAACTAATTTTTGAAATACCCTTTAAAAAGGAGTATAATAAAATTGGGTCGTCTCAGTTTCTAAGTGTTTGTGTTTGATATTCTTGTTGGAGCCGCACAGATCGATTCATTATAACATTTAGAAATCGTACAAAAACCTCATAAGAGAGGGAGAAGACTATGTGAAGCACATAAAACTGCTAAAAGTGTGAGTGAGATGTCTATATAAGGTCTATTGGTGTGAGCGAGAAGACCCCTAAGAGTTAGGAGTCTGAAAGAGATAGTTTTAAGGGGGAAAAGTAAGTTTGAGCTCTACTTACGGCTTGATAATCGAAAAGAGTAAGATTTTGAGGGTCATGTATTTGTACGACGTCATCCTCTACGTATTAATGATGATGTTATGAGGCCTAAAAAGATTGCGATACAAAAAATGCAAGTTCGAGCTCTACCTACTGCGAAATAAGTAAAGTGAGTAACATTTTGAGGGTCATGTATTTGTGTGACGTCATCTTCTATGTATAAATGATGATGTTATGAGGCTTAGAGAGATTGCGATACAAAAAATGCAAGTTCGAGCTCTACCTACTGCAAAATAAGCAAAGGGAGTAATATTTTAAGGGTCATGTATTTGTGAGATGTATCAACGTGCTAAGAGCGTGAGCGAGAAAAGTCTATAAAGCACCCATTAGGACTAGGAGTGTCAAAATGAGATAAAAAGCTAAAAAACACAATAAGAAATGTTTTGAGGGTCATATATTTGTATAAATTCTTCGTATTAAGGCAGATTAAGAGAGTTTCTAACAAAGTAAGAACAGCAGCACAGCCCTTTTGATAGTTTTAGAACACTTTAGTTGGGTCTAACCTTCGCTAGGGGGCGTCGTAGGTAGATAGAAATATTTGCTATTTAATTATATGGTTTGTCAAAATGTCCCCACCAAAAGAGACCCCAAATCAACCTTGAATTTAGGTTCTTATTTTTAATGCTCCTGTAATCCTTTTGCTGACAAGCATCTTAAGCCCTGACCTGGAGCTGAAACTGAAACTGCGGCCGAAACTGGAATTGGAACTGAAAAACTGAGAGTCAAGAGATAATTTCTAAGCCCAGAACACGCGTGTCTTGTCTTAAAAAAAAAAAGTTGAACTGACAGCTGACAGGGCTACAGCTCCAAGCCCTCCTGACACCCAGAGACCCAAGACCCCAAGACCCCTGCCTAACGCTTTGCCTCTCTCCCTCATCACTCCATACGTCAAACATAAAAAATTCATTTTAAAAATTGTTTTTTTTTTTTTTTTTGTTTGTTTCTTCCAATTGCAATTGCAGCAATTTGAGAGTTGAAATTGTGTCGTAGATTGATTGATGACAGTGTTTGTTGGGTATTTGGTATTCCAATAATTTCTACTGATACGATACCTCTCCGAGGGGGGAGGGGTAAAGGTCATGTGTCAAAAAAAAAAAAAGTGATTGCTCGCCACGTGAATGTAAATAAACTTGCCTTTTGCACTTTGTGTCTTATGAAGTTCAAGCTGTGTTTTGACCACACACAAAAGTTAAGGTATACCCCCCCCACCCCCCGCCACTTTCCCTCCACTTACTACCTGCTGTTCGTCAAAAAATGATGGAATACCCAACCAGAAAAAAAAACGCAGTGATTTATCAAAGCTCCCAAAACGAAACGGTTTTTTTTTTTTTTGGTTTTTGGGGTTTGCCTTTAAAAGAAAGTCATAAACACACAGAGAGAGAGCGAGAGAGAGAGAGAGCGAGAGAGCCCCTCATGGTCTCCACAGTAGCCAAAAGAAGAAAAGGTCCGTCTCTTTGTCTTGCTTCTCTGTTTTTTTTTTTTTTTTTTTTTTACACATATTATTGATGGCGGCGGGGCACTTGGTAATAACAAATTAATAAATTGTTTAACATTTAAAAACTAATTGATTTTTTTTTTGTTTTCTGCCTGTTGTCTACCTTTTGTTTTTCGAAGCTTCGTAAGCTTCTTGCAGAAAGAAGAGTCTCTTCTCCTTCTCCTCCTCCTCCTCTTCTGCTGCTTCTTCTGTTTTCGTATAATTAAGTTTTATTGTTGCGTGTGTGTTGAAAGATTAATGGTTCGACTTCTGTATTTCTTTTTTTTATCATTCATATTCATACGTTTTCCGTTTTCTGTTGTTGTTGTTGTTGCTTATTTTTTTTTTTTTTTTTAATACGCATGTGAATTTTTATTTCAATCTACTAAACTGTGGGCGTTCCGGACCTCTCAGTTGCGCTTGAGGGGATTTTGGGTGTGGTTTGAGGTGTTTGCTGTAGCCCTCCAATAAGCGTGCCGTAAAAAAAGGTTTTTTTTTTTGTTGTTTTTTGTTTTCTGTATGTATATAGATAGATAAAATTTGCAAATCGGATTTAAAGAATTTACATTTTGATTCAAAATGCAGGTGCTTTTGGTTGGGTTTAGTTTTGGAAATCAACATAAGCTGATTGTATCTATTTATGCCCATCGGTTATGAGGTGAAAGGCTATATGGATATTCCTAATCAGCATCAACAGGCGAGTCAAGCTAGCCAGGTCCTAAGCTTATTGAACTAGAGTGACTAAATATAATTTCAGGCGTTGTATATTTTTCCTATTCAGCCTGATTGGACTACCATATTTTATAGCTTCGATCGAAAGTGAAAGCATTTGTTTTTAAATTAAACATCTCTTAGTTTAATACTCTTTCCAATGACTTCGCCAAATTTCATTAAGATCGAACTACTATATCATATAGCTATCATAGAAACAAATGCTCTAAAATAGAGTTTTCTAATACAAAGTTCATTATTGTCCAAGCGATTGTCTTTTAACTAAAGATTTCTTAGTTTAATACACTTATAACTGACTGTCTTAACTTTCGATCAGATCGTACTTCTATATTATATAGCTGCCATAGTAAGGATCTTAAAAAAATAAAGTTTTATATTAAGAACTTCGTTAATTACTAAGAATTTGTGTTTAAATTGAATCACTTTTAGTTTAATACACTTTCTAATGATTGTGTCAAATTTTTTTAAGATCGGACTACTATATCATATAGCTGCCTTAGGAAGGATCATAGTAAAATGGAGTTTTAGATCAAAAACTTTATTATTTTCCAAGTAATTGTCATAGAAATTTATATTTGTAAATTGAATAGACTTTTCAACAAGTGTGCCAAATTTCATTAAGATCAAATTACTATATCATATAGCATACATAGCAAAAATCGCTTTAAAACATAGTTTTGTATTAATAATTGGACTATTTTTTAATTGATTGTCTTTAAACTTAAGATATCTTAGTTTAATATATTTATAAATGAATGTGTCAACTTTTGAACAGATCAAACTACTATATAATATAGCTCCCATAGAAACAACCGAGTTTCAGGCTAATAACTTTGAGATTTTTCAAGCGTTTCTTTTAAAATTTAATATCTCTTAGTTTCATGCACTTTCTAATGATTGTGTCAAATTTCTTAAAGCTCGGACTGCCATATCCCAGAGCTCCTCTAGGAAGAATAATACGAAAGTTGAATTTTAGATCAGTAATTTATTTATTGATATATTATAGATATTGGTGAATTTAATAAACTTTTTAGCAATTGTGCTAAATTTTATAAAGATTGAACTGCTTTATCACATAGCTCCCATAGGAACTTTCGCTCGAAAATGGGGTTTTAGACTAATAACTTTGAGTTTTTTCAAGCGATTGTCTTAAAATTAAACATTTACCTTTTTTATGCACTAAGTAATTACATTGACAAATTTCAGACTACTATATCCTATAGCTCTCATAGAAGGAATCCGTCGAAAAATATTTTTGCTATGACAAACTTCTTTGATTTTGAAGATAGTTTAGAGATCTACACAAAAAGGCATAAATCAATTGACTATATGTATTATATAGCTGTCATGCTTAAGTGGTTCGCTTTACTCTTGCCTAGAATTTTCACTTGATCATCTTTAAGTAGAGCAAGAAAATTGGCCTCTTAGTCTCTCTCTCTCTCTCTGCTCTTCTCTCCTCTCTTTAGATTCTCTCACATTTGAACTTCCTTCTTTTACTTATATCAAAGTCAATTAATAATTTCATTGAACCGGAAAAGATTAGCTGACCGCAGTACAACAAATGATCCTAAATGATTGCCGCTTCCCATGCCCCACACACACACACACACACACACGCAGAGGACAATCAATTTAATCAAAGCAGTTCACAGACAAAGACTATTTCCGCTTCACTTGGAAGTCGTTTTATCCTTTTTTCCTGGTTATGAAAAATGATCTTCTAAATGTGTTGAATAATTCCTTAACCCAAATTTGGTGGGAAATGGAACACAGTCAAACACTTTGATCTCAAGCCGTTGTGGGTTACGCCCCTACGCCCCTACGACCAAGTCGTCGTCTGTCAGTTTATTGTGTAATGAGCTCTCTAAATAATTTGGCATGGCCATTGGTTGCCATATGCCCCCAGCAGGGGCAGGGACAGGGGCGGGGGCCGAGCCAGGGGCTTGGAATTTGAATGCTGCCAAGCCACACGCCGCGCTTCATACACGATTGCCAATGAGATGAGATGAGATGAGATGAGATGAAATGAGTTGAGTTGAGTTAACTGCGGCAACTGTTGGTTAATTCGATGCCGAAGTTAATTGGCTCACTCCTCCACCTCCACCTCCCCTTCTCCTCTTCATCCCTTCACTTGCCACTGATGACAACTTGCCGATCATCTTCTTGTGTAATATGATATATTGTGTCACTTGTCAAGTGCTCCAGTGACTTTTACGAGCTGACTGCGGCAACTCCTCCCATTTCTTTTTAACTCAATGTCGGTTTGTCGGTGGCTTTTGACAGATTTGTTGCGCTTACCCCCCACACCATCCCCCATCCCGCACGCCCCTGCGATCCAACCCCCGCTCCAATAGACATTTCAATTCAAATATATGCAATGAAGGAAACTGAATGATCTGAGTTTGGCGGTCCTCCACGTCGGTGGCCCGATCAATGCGTTCGAATTATGATTTAGAGAGCGTGAACAATTTTTATGAGGCGTTAATAATTTTCCTTTAGCCCTTTCCCACACTAAATCTAATCTTGTCTATGCTTACAGGCCGCGATTCGGATATTAGCGATACAGAATCGGAGCCTGGAATTCCTTTGAAACGCAAACAGCGCAGATCGCGCACAACTTTCACAGCCGAACAATTGGAGGCTCTGGAGCGAGCCTTTGCCCGTACACAGTATCCGGATGTCTATACCAGAGAGGAGCTGGCCCAGACTACGGCTCTAACCGAGGCTAGAATTCAAGTGTGGTTCTCCAATCGACGGGCAAGATTGCGTAAACACTCCGGCGGTGGCTCTTCGTCGGGTCTGTCGCCCATGAATAGTGGCAGCGGCAGCGGTGGTGGTGCCGGCGGCGTAGGACTTAGTGGTCTGGGTGGTCCTGGGGCAGCTGCTCCCCTGGGTTTTGGTCCGCTGGGTGTGGGAGTGGGCGTTGGTTCTATGGCTGGCTATAGTCCCGCGGCTGGAACTACCGCCAGTGGAGCGGGCATGGGTGAAATTGGCTCTGGTGTTCCAGGAGGAGGAGGAGGAGGAGGAATAGGAGCAGGAGGAGGTGTCCATCATGCGTCACATCATTCAGCGCATGCGCCAACCTCAGCTCATCACAGTGCGGCAGCGGCAGCAGCTGCTGCCCATCATCATACCCAAATGGGTGGCTATGATCTTGTCCAGAGTGCGGCCCAACATGGTTTTCCCGGTGGCTTTGCCCAGCCCGGACACTTTGGCACTCAGAATTACTATCATCAAGGTGAGTGAAGCAACCTGCGACGCGAGAAGAAGTGAATCTTTGGCTAACCTAATTCTTTTTGTTTTTTTTTGTCTCTCTTTTATCCTTAGACTACTCCAAGCTAAGCATCGATGACTTCTCCAAGCTAACCGCCGACAGTGTGTCAAAGATCTCGCCTTCATTGCATTTGAGCGATAACTATCCAAAATTAGAATCACCCTCGAATTGGTCACAGGCTGCCTATCATCTTAACCAAACGGCTGTGGCGGCAGCCAATTACAATGCCCATGTGGCCCAGGCCCATCAATTGAATGACTATGCCGCTGCAGCGGCACATGGTAATGTGGCAGCAGCCGCTGCCTATAATCATCCGCTTCCAGCTCAGGGTCAGGCCAAGTACTGGAGCTAGAGGACAGAGGATGGAGGCAGCTTAGAGCTTAGAGAGCTGCAGTTAATTAACCTGACTTTCCGCCGGTCAACTCAACTCTCTACCCCACTCTTCCCCCCCCCCCCCCCCCCCCTTTCCGCCTTCTGACTTCTTCGACGACTTTCAATTATCGCCAGCAATTGCCTAAGCTTTTGAGGCTATATAATTTCACATTATTTCGCCTACTGCCCAGGTCTCTAGACATTACATGCCGCATTAACTTGGCTCGGGCTGTAAAACACACACACACACACACATACACACACACACTTACAGAGAGTTACTTATAGTTGTATATAAATATATATATTTTAGCATTTAGTTTATATATATATTGTTTAGTATATTTATTTTAATTTTAAAAAAGCAAAAATAAAAACACAAAAAAAAAACTATAATAAAAGAGAATTTTAAAAAACGAAGAAGACAAGAAGAATACAGCTGATAAAGGAGTTACCAAAAGACTGGCAGAGATTAAGGGAAGCCACTCTCTGATAAAAAATGGCTGACAAGGAAGCCACCAAAGAACAGGAACAGACTGTCATCTCGCATTCGCTTGAATAAAACTCTAAGAAAACATTGTCGAAAATCTGTAAGAATCAAAAAGATCTACAGATCTAATCATAAATAGCTAGAAAAATATGATTTCTGTTCATAAATCTCTAAATCTCACTTACTAATCCCTTAAGCGAATATTTTTCAGGTGAGCTTACTCTGCCCCACTTTTGCAAGGTTACAATTTGTATACCCTGTACCCTGTAGGCAAAAAAGGGTATACTAAGGTCGCCAAAATGTATGTATAACAGACAGATGAAAGCATTTCGGAAGCATATTCTTGATCAGCATTAACCATCGAGTCGATCTAGCCATGTTCGCCCTCTGCAATTTGGAAAACAAGTGATTTTCTCTCGTAATATTCAAAGTATTGTTAGGAAATTTAGTATTTAAATATTTGCTATTAATATTTGTTGACTCACCAAATTTCATGAGAATCATATGAAAAATAGCCAAGTAAAGTTGTGAAAAAGGCGGCAGCTGGGTGAGTAAGAGAGATGGCATGCGATTGTTATGTGTTTAAGAGAAAGAATGAATAAAAGGCGCCTTGGTATAGGGTATATCCGAGTCGGTAAGGCGACTGGCTTACGTTTATTTGTAATTTAGTTTTCAGATTCGTTAGTCGTGCTTAGAAGAAGAAAGTACTTTGGCTCCCATGGATTAGCATCAAATAAAGTAGAGCTGACCTCGTTGTATTGTGTTTTGATCCATCAAAGGAACGGTATTCAACTTTTTTAACCTCAACTTTAACTGACCCAAACCCCCCCCGATTGACCCGAAATAAAACAACTTTGATTTATCAGGTTAGTAGTATAGGAGCAAACCGGTAATACGTATATTGTATATATATATATATATGTATATATATATATCGATAGATTTGTAGTTATTTAAATCGTGTGTGTGTATGTATATAGATATACGTTATAACATTGTTCAATTGTTTCAATAATTGTTGTCTACTTTTTTGTGAATTTTTCTTTACTCTTTACTCTTTGCTTTGCTTTGCTTTGCCTTTTACTCTTACTGCATGCGCTTTTCCATTATTTTTTTGTTTTTTATTTTTTAGATACAGATACATAAACGAAATATGTATGTATGTATACATATATATATTTGATATAATAAGGTATAAGTATATAAGGTATAAGTATATATATATAATAATAAGTTAAGAATTATTGACGACATCAGACTTATAATTACGCACATTGAATATGTTTTTTAATTTTTTTTTTTTTTTTTTTTGAATTAAACAAATGTTTATTTATTGTCAATTTGTTTTTAGCATTTATTGTCTGCAAACAAGATTCACTTTATTTTCAATTTATTGTCATTTTGTTTTGGCGCAGTTTTTTTTGTTTAAATTATTGTCCAATTTAGACTTGTGGTTAGAGGGGGAAAAGGGGAAACGGTTGGCTAAGGTACGACATTGGCACTAAGAAGAAAATAATAATTAAATCATAAATATTTTTTTAGGTGATATGATTTACTTTTTTCTGTTTTTTTTTTGTATTTTCTTTTGCACTGATCTCAGTTACTTGAATATTTTACAGACATTCATATATATGTATATAGATAGATATATATATATGTAAGTGTATATGTATAGGTAGACTTTTAGATACATAGATACAGATACGTATTGAGTGGGCACTGGCAGCCGCCCCTGTGGAATTATTTTGTTTTTATTTTTGTTTTTTTTTTTAAAGGGGTTCCTTAGCTGTTCATGCTGCAGGTGTGTGTGTGACTAAGAGCTTGTAAATACGAATTAACTTTTTGGATTTTAATTTTTAGTTTCTTTTGAAGATAATTTGTAATTTTTGTTTAGCCATTTAATTAACTTTAATTTACTTGTTTTTTTTTTTGGAGTAGTTTTTTTTTCTTCTTTGATATTTTTTTTTATTTGTTTAATAGTCGAAATTGTCCATGTTGTCGCGTCGTAATTCACGACGATGCAGCAATGCTGTAATACGCGGCGGAGTGCCCCACGAATGAAATGGCGGATAGGAGGAACGTAAAGTTGATGTTGTTCCCGAACGCATCAATCCACGATTCGTTGGCAGTGAATTGGATTGAATACTCCGCCAACTGGCCAGCTCAGAGGATTCCGCATAATTGTTGTTATTGTTATTGTTGTTGTTGTTAATATTTGAGACTAAACGTCCACCACGTATACCAGCAGCACTGTTCCAGTTAATCATCGGTTGATTGGGTAGAAAGCAACGTTTACAAACGGCTGCGATTGGTTGACGCAGTCGCTCTTGTTGGGGGTAATACCCGACCTGCAGTTATCATTAATTAGATCAATCAATCAATTAATTAGTTTGCATTCTGTCACATTTCGAATTGCTTTCTTAACTACCAAAAACACACTCGTTCCAGTCTACTCTAACTTGCAAAGTTCTATGCTGAAGGTTTTGTTTTTTTTGGCCCAAATAGAAAGTGCAGTACAGTTGTTGCTAAAAGTATTCTAACATGCCAATTTATACATGCCAATGGTATACAACAAACTTTAAAAGAACTCATAAAAAATGAAATTTTCATAAGGTTTTTTTCAAAATGCATTTTTATACAAATGATTTGTGAAAAACAAAAAAAAAGCAAGAAAGTTTATAATTGATAGCTAGCCGGGGTAACACTCGGGAGGAGGCAGATTCAAATGCAGCTCGCCTTCAGGATGGCGGGATGAGTAAAGAATATTGCTAGATATAATCAAATTTTAGTGTTTATCGCTCGCCAAGTTTTGAGGGGGGTAAATGGTTATTTTTCAGGGCCCCTTGACATAAAATACTCAACTATATATAATTCCTCTTTGATTCTGTCAATATATTCACCAACTTGGTGAAATTTTCTTCTACTTACACCACCCTCTCGTAGAGCTTAATGATTTTGTTCACTCTAAAAGCTAAAAAAAAGGTTGAAAAACGATTTTTGCTTAAGACAAAGAAAATGTTAAAGAAACTGAAGGGCACGGTAGGGGCTAAATTTAACCAATTTCAGTTCTACCTAATTCTTCATTTAATTGCATTTACCTTATTCCAGACCTCACCTGAACCTTCTTTAATTGGTGTCTTTTTAAATTTTTAAGCTTTTCTATTTTCAACTAAATTTTTGCAAAATTTCCATCATGATGGCAAAGAACCCCGCCCCACTTCACCTTATCTTCTTTGATTCGTCACTGATTTAATGTTTCCTTTTCATTTTTTATCAAATGGAAAATTTATATTTACCCAATAGCATTTTGCCCCCAAAAGATGCAATAAAAAACACAACTTTTGTCTGCAGCCTAAAGGTATGCAGTACATTTACGGACACTCAATTAAGTTGGGAACCCAAAAAAAAAAAACACTCCCCCGCAGGGCCCCACCCGGCTGCCTACACAACACGCGCTTAGCAACCAAACAACAACAAACACTTTTTCGTCACATCACAAAAAAACTTTGCACAAAGCAAAAAATAAAAACAAAAATTAAACAAAAAAACAAAAACAAAAACAGAAACAGAAACCCTAAAAAAACAGGCCAACAGCTGCAAAAAGTTTATGGATTTTCATATAGTATAAGTTTTATGTACATAAACCAACTTTTTAATTCTCACAATTTTACAACAATTACAAAAAGTATTTAACGTTGAAGCAAAGTTCCCATTCAAAAAGGGGGGAAAAGAAAGAAACTTTTGACCGAAATTTAAGGTGGCCCAAAAGGAAAGGCAAAGGAAACTGAATGACCGGAAATTGGACAAGTGAAGACGCTGAGGGACAAGAAGTGTGTGTAAGAGAGAGAGTAAGAGAGAGGAAGAGGGGGAGATGTAAAGTAAAAAGAGATCCTAAATCAAATTTCCGTTTGCCATTCCAATAAGTGAAACGGAAATGTGCAAATCAGTTTTGCTTGTTATAGCTAATGGACCCTCAATTAGAGTAATTTCGCATTCTGATTTACAGTCGCTAGAGAAAGGCAAAGAGAGAAAAGTACACAGAAACCAATATATAACAAAAGTTCGGACTACTTTTTGCACAAAAAACCAAAAAAAAAAAACAAACATTTACAACAACTTGGCGATGATCTAAGAAAACAAAAAAAAAACAAAATTAAATAAAAAAAAAAATTGTCAATAATTGTCATTCCATAACAGTTGACAGTTCTGCGACAGAGACAGACAGAGAGAGATAGAGAGAGAGACAGAGTTGGTCCTTTAGGCAGGCTAATAACTAAAGCTAAAGCCAATTGAAAGCAAATGTCAATCAAATTTCTAACAAACATCAAACATAAAATGTACAACAACAACAACAAGAAACAACAACAAACAAAGAATAGAAAAGAAAAGAAAAGAAACGAAATCAAATTAGAAATTAAGAAATTAAGCAGCACACATCGAACCATCGCCATTTACTCATACAAATTGCCTGGCATCACGTCCCGAGCGACTAAAGCGCCCGCCAGCTCCGCCATAGCTGCCGGTCATGGTGGGGCTACGTAGATAACGGTAACTGGGCAGAAAACCGGAACGATAGACGGCCCCAATATGACGTTTCTGTGGTAATGGTTGCTGCAATTCCTGCTGCTCCTCCTCCATTTCTGAGGCTGCCATCGCCGCCGCTGCCGCCTCCGCAGGATCATCAAGTTGCATGTTGGCGGCATCGTTACCATGTTCGATACCAAATAATTCTGGATCCTTAGATGTATCTTTTGTTGTTGTCGTTTTTTTTTTTTTTTGAGTAGTTTGTGTTTGTTTTCATTGATATTTATAGGAGATGGTATATATGTAGGTATATATATATATATATTTAGATATTTACAAAAATTATGTGCAACTTGTGAGTGCTCGGGCAAAAAGCTGCTAACTAAGGTGCGTGGCAAGGTGCTGGGAAAGTCAGCAAGAGAAAACCCGACCAAAACCAAAGTCTTAACTTAACTTGCAGGAGTTACACTCAGAAAAAATGCGTAAGTATGGGTAAAAACAAGCAAATTTTGTTTAGTGATTCACGAATGGTAGCTGGTTTTTTTTTGTAATGCTCTTATAATTCCCAACTGGTTTAAGTGTACATAAACTGGGGAATTTCTATCAATTTAATGCTCTTTTCATTTGGAACTGGTTTTAGTTTAGTTCTCTTGTAATTCCCAACTGGTTTAAGTGTGTTATTGCTCTTTTAATTTGGACCGGGTTTTAGTTTAGTACTCTTGTAATTCGCAACTGGTTTAAGCGTTAAAGCAATGCTTTTGAAGGCATCAGAAAACTACGGAATAAAGCTCTGCAAGCAAAAATTCGCTTAAAAGAGCTTCTTCAGAGCTAATTCGAATTATTACTCACACAATAAGGGCCGTACAAGTACATAAGCTAGGTCTCTGACGCGTATAAAGCCTTCTCATTTTAGACTAAAAACCTGTCTAAGTTTGCCGTAAAAGGCATGACACTTTAAAAACCTTTTTGAAGTAATTCTTAAAAGATTTGAGGTTTAAAAATGTACAAGGAAACCCAAAATTCAGTATTAAAACCTTGCTTGTGTCTTTGCCAATTGCTTTGGTGTTAGAATGCCTAAAAATTAAACAATTCAAGGCTTGCTTGTGCGTCCCCCAAATCATTTTTGTGAGTTTTAAAGCTAAGAAACGCATAAGCCAGCTTAGGAAGTGGCACCTTAGCCCTGCTTCTGCGTTTGTCAGTTGCTTTGCCGTAAAAGTATGCGATTGTAGGTCTGCTTGTGCGTTCCCCAACCCATAAAAAATCGGTTTTGTGAATTTTAAAGCTAAGAACCGCACAAGCAAGCTTAAGAAACGGCTTCATAAGCTAATAACTGCACAAGCAAGTTTAAAAAATGACTCCTTAGCCTAGCTTATGCGTTTTTTAATTGCTTATGGTTTACTTTGAACTTAAGAAGGCGATCCTAGGCTTGCTTGCGCGGTTCCCAGCATACAAACTCACGTAAAAGATGCTCAAAAAGGTTTCAAAGTGCTTACAAAACGTTTTTATCACAAACTTTTTATGTTCTTTATACTGCTTGTGCGGGATCTCATTAAAGATCCCTCAGAGAGTTTATTATTTAAGAACTTGCTTTCACTTTCCATCAAAAAAATTTGCTTGCTTTTTTACCATTCTCGCCCCACTATTTTTTCGGAGTGTATGATTTAAGCTGACCAATTACTTTCTAACTCTTTCCACTCACCTAGAAAACGTTTCTCGGCGCGACGGTAGTCATTCCAATCGAGATCAGCATAGCCAGCATAACTGGGATACCACCAATAGCTCTGCATGGGATCAGCATAGTCAGGAGCAGCGGCTGGCAATAGAATTTCCTCATCTTCCCGTTTCTGTTGGGCTCCATGGACAGGCGACGACTTCAGGGCACCCAAATTACGTTTCTCGGCAGCTGCTCCACGCTGATTATGATGCTGCTGGGAATTGTATCTGGCCACAGCGGCCACATTACGTTTCGGCTGCTCCCGATGACTGGTCGGAGCACTCTGGAGGCGCGCCAACATGGCCAGATTACGCTTGCCCTGGGGCAATTGGAAGTCACGAGCCAGAGTGCCAACATTTCGCTTGCCATAGGTCATAAGGCCGCCAGCTCGGGCCAGCGAGCCAATGTAACGTTTCTGCTCGGCACTCGGTTCTCCAGAATCGGCATCCACGTAATCCTCACCCGGTTCCACTGTGGGCAATTGGCCATTTTTGGCCAAAGTGGCCAGACTACGTTTCGGTGGATTAAGTAGACCCTGAGCTGCCAATGAAGACACCGAACGTTTGTCCTCCATATCCACATAGCCATCACCCAGTAGCTGCTCCTCGCCCACATTTTGCTGACGTTCACGGAGAAGATTCTTCAATTGATTACGCAAGGCGGATGCCTGAAATGGGGAAAAGGGAAAGCCAATCTAAGTTTAAAGCCCACACACACACAGAAAGACAGAAAAGACAGAAAAGACAGAAAAGACAGATGTTGGCTAAAGATATCCTTTCGCATTGGCATTCACCTTCAACTGTCAGAGAGATAAATAGAAGGCAGCAGGTGACTTACATGTAACTGATATTCCGGACTGGGATTCATCAATTGATTTATTATGGACTCCAGCTCACAAGGCGACACATTGCCAGCGGCTTCATCCTCCGTGGCATTTACCCCAAATGAGCGCGGCTGAAAGGCCTGCAAAAGAAAAAAAAAAAAAAGAAGGAAAAAGTGAAATGATAAAGTAAGTCAACATTTCAATTGACTCAAGGATGAAGGAAGGGGTGGGGAAGAGAGAGAGCGAAAAATTTACTTTTTCACCTAATTGCCGCAATTATTTACACTAAATTGACTTTGAAATGTGTCGATGTTTGGCGCATTTTCGCCTCGCCTTGTCTTCTTTCCGCCACGCAAGAAACTTGGCCCATAAATCTAGTGACTCTCTCTCTCTCTTTCTGGACTCTCAGGACGAGCGAGACGGGCGAAAAGAAGATACCATTTGATACCATTTCTAAGGCATTTTGGCAAAATTTATTACTTTATTTGTTGCATACTTTGAATATTGTTCAATCGTTTCAATTGGTTTTTCCCTTTTTTATTGATGGCAGAATTTTTTCTAAATTTAGATAAAGACTTTGAAAACAATTTAAAAAGGTTTAACTGAGCGTGGCAAAGCCCTTTAAGACGTTTGGGATTCAGGTAATTTTCATTTGCGAGGACTTTAAAAACAGCTCAAGCCATCTTATACGCAGTGCCCATTAGCCATTATATAAATAAATAATGAATTTTCTCTTTCAAAGTTAAATTTCCAATTGGATAATCGGCAGATCTCCAATTGGAGCCATCAAGGCAATGCGTCGCTGATCTCTGCTGACGCTGCTGCTTATATACCCTCAAAGCAGCAGCAGCGCTGCATTGAGCAGCTACGCCACGGCGGCGCTTTGGCTTTCTCTTGCTTAAAAAAAAAAAAACAGAGCTGAGTGCAAGCAAGTGAGAGTGTGGGTGAGTCCACTCACGTCGACTCAGCATCTGCCTTGAGAAGCAAAACTGCTGAATTGGCGTGAGAGGGAGCGTGAGAGGTAACGGAACTGCAGCGTTGCAGCGAACAGCAACGTCGTTGGACTCTTACTCACCCACACTCTTGTTGGCTCTCACTAAGCAAAGAAGATGATGGGTAAGCGTGAGCAAGAGAGTGGGTGAGAGCGCCAACGTAGCTGCATTCTACTGTTCTCAGCGTATAAGTAAGCAGCGTCGCTTAAAGAAGAAAGGGTGAGGGGAACGCGTGGAAGAGAGTGGGTGAGAGCGCCGGCGTAGCTGCTCGTTGCAGCTGAGTGTCATTTCCAAAAGAAAAAGCACAGCTGAGAGAGAGTGAGCTGGTGGGGCCCGAGAGGCTTAGCGTAGGCTGCTTCTTCTTTACGTTTTGCTGTTCCGAACTAGTGACAAAAAATTCTCCTAATTTAACGACTTTAGCAAATTGATTTAGAAATTGTCTTAGATTATTGCTAAAATCTAAAAGATTATTGCTGCCTTTTAGAGAAAATTAAGCAAAGAATTTCCTAAACTACAAATAAAAGCATTTGAAATTATTTGCAAGTTCTTAATTGCACTTTGCATTTGTGTTTATTTAGATGTGAAATTAAATGATTTTCCCTGCCCTGTATCCTTCAGCAATTATGTTCCCAGAAGCCTCCTCAAATCGATAACAGAGAAATATGTAATTAAATGCCATCTGCTTGCCATTCTGATGAACTAATCAAACCACCCACAGGATACCAAAGACTCAGTTTCAGTTGCCAGGATTTGGTGACTAAGAGAGAATCTGGCTTCGGTTGTCATTCTACTTGATGTAGGCGTTAATTCAGCAGTTTATGTAAGGCAATCAAGGATTAACTGTAGGCGGTTTTTAATACTTTTATCCTTTGATGTAGGCGTTAAGGACCTGCAAATCGATTACTCGAACTTGCTTGTTAACAAGCAATACTTAAAAGTTACTTCCGCTGATATGTCACATTAAGTATTATAACTTTTTCTCTCTTCTTTGGGGCACTCGAAGAACCGAAAAAAGGATAATGTTTGTGTGAGTCTAAGTGTAACCAAGCTACTGAAACATCTTAGCTGAACTCATAATATTTTCCTTTTAATGTACACAGTTTGCCAACCAAATGGTCGTTCAAGTGAAAGGATAATGCCAGAACTAAGTAGCTAACAAGGCAAGGAGAAGAGAAAAATCGAGCGTATACATGTTTGTGTATGGTGTGTGTGTGTGAGAAACAATGCTTCCGCTTTTAATAACTGAACGAGCACAAACACATAGCAAGCGAGTTGGCAGGATGTGTGTAAGGATGTGCTCGCCGACGGCATAAATCTCAAACAGAAATTGACAACTACTTATGTGCACTGAAGTGTGTGCATGTGTGTGTATCTGTGTGTGTGTGTGTGTGTGTTTGTTGTTTTTGTTCCTTTTATTTGTCAAGTGTTGAGTGTGTGTCGGCAGGGCCAGGACCAAGACTTATCTCCTATTAGCACTCGCCATAATGCCCACAAGGTGTTTGATTTATCTTTTCTCTCTTGTACCTTAAAAAAAAAAATCTTTAATTTCAGCTTTAAGGCCATTTCTTATTTGCCAACATTCTTGATTTCAATTTAATTCTATATGTAACATATTCTTCTATCTTTTTCGAATCTTTGCCCATAACACAAAATAGTTGTTGGTTTTTTATTCTTATTTATTACTTTGGTTTTCCATTTGTTTTTATTGCTAATAAAAGCAAAGCACAGTGCTTCAATTCGACAAAACTTAAACTAAAATTGACCTTTTTGTGTCAATTGTCACTGTAAACGATTTCTCTTTGGAAGTAAAGAGAATTAAAGACGTAAGAGAATTTTGTTACAATTATTTAATTAAATGATTTTTTAATATTACCTTTAATGCTTTTTAAAATTTAAAACTGACAACTGTAAATCTTAATTATATAAAAATGTTCAGCTATTATATAGAAACTTTCTTATATGAGAACACAAATACATACTTAGATTAGCCTTCAGTGTGGCCAAATATTAATAAGTCTTTGGTTGATGTTTTTGCTCTTTATTAATCTGCTCACTTGAAGGGTTGATCTAGAACTGACTTGCCTCTCTTCACATAAACTTATTCAAAGAGAGAGCTCGAGAGAGCGCCTACTTCCTATCTACGCCTAAAAGGCAGAGCGAAATGCTATTATTGAAATCACTGAATGAGCAAGTATAACGGTGCTTTCTATACAGTGGTTATGATCTTATTT
This sequence comes from Drosophila nebulosa, assembly GCA_024703675.1. Taxonomy (NCBI): domain Eukaryota; kingdom Metazoa; phylum Arthropoda; class Insecta; order Diptera; family Drosophilidae; genus Drosophila; species Drosophila nebulosa. Next base: position 3,124,351 of record CM045725.1, on the reverse strand, counting down.
ATATTTCTACCTTTGCACTCTTGCTCTCAGTCTTTTAACTGATTATTCTTCTCGTCATCTTGAATCCTGTGAACGCCAACTTTGTCCTGGCTAGCTGCTGGCAGTTATTTTTTATCGCCATCTTCTAGTCAATATTGTTCATTCTAGATCTTGTCAAAGACGAATAGTTCAGACTACATAGCTGCTGGAATCGATTTTGGTCATCATTTTATAGTGGTCAGTGTCAGTTCTTTTGGCCAAATGTTTTCCGGCTAGCTGTTGTAAGTTATTTTGGGCCACTATCTTGTTGTCTTTATTTAATAATGAGTCGAAACTTGTGGTCGAAATTGGCTTTGTTTCATAATTTTATAGCCAAAATTAGTTCTTGGAGCTCAATGGTTGTAGACTATCTGCTGAAACAGGCTTAGGAACGGCATTTTGAGTCCTGTGGCCATTAACTTAAGTCGTCAATATTCTTGGCTAACTGTCGAAATAGACTTTGTTCTGCCATTTTTTTACGTTTGGACTTAAAAGTAAACCATTTTTATGCCACGTCCATTTTGTTTTTATTTATGAAATTTTTGTTTAAAGTATTTGGAATATATATTTTAAAATTTTAACCATTATCTCAGTCAGTTCATAAGTTATAGACTTTTTCCCCTCAAACCACTGTGCAGCCTTAAAAATTGTTGTTGTGAATGAGAGGCAGAGGGAGAGGGCGACGAGGCATCATATTTACACAATCATAAATGATGTTTTTTTTGTTGTTGTTTGGGTACCTCATAAATTTTCTGCTCCACACACACAAATACAAATAAACATAAATTGTTAAGTTGACAAAAGCGCGGAAAATATTCGTAAATATTTTTTGTTGTTTTTATTTTTGCGGCTCGTGATCCTTTTGTAAAGGAAACACAACAAATGGCCCAAAAACAACCACAAAGACTGAAAAAGAGAGAGAAAGAGAGCGAGGGAGACAGGTGAACAGCGCGTGTACTGCATAATTTTCTAAATTGATTATTTTCACAATATTTTTAATGGAAAAACTTTCAACATTTAAAATCCTTGAATTCTATTTTTATATACATATTTCTCGCCTTGAATATGCAACTGCGTTCTCTAGAAAGGCGAAGAAGAAGAATCATTCTTTGTGGCCTAAACAAACAGAGAAAAACTGACAATGTACATATATGAAACTAGGTGGAAGGGGAAATGGGGGAGGTGTCAAACTGTGTGTAGGCGTGTTATTCAGCGTTGACGCTTTTCTCTTGTCGTCGTGATGGAAATGCTACGAAAAATTTCACAAATTTTTCGCTGTTTTAAATTTATGGGCAAACAGAATGAGTTTAAGGAGTGCAAAGGACTTAGAAGGATATAAGTAAACTCAAGACTCTCTAAGAATGAGTAGTCTGAGGCTAGTTGAGTGTTGGTCTTAAAGCCTTTAAAGATGCCAAAGTCAAGAAATTTGCAGCAGATGCTCAAACTAAGACAAAAAGTGTTTTCACCTCAAAGATGCAATTATTTTTTTCAATCAAAAACTTAAAGTTCCTTAAAATAAGTAGATTTTTGTAACTTTAGGATGGATAGGGGTTTCGGGGAGAGAAAATAAGACACAATCTTCATTTAGTAAATTCAGAAACTAAACCGATTTAAATTTATTTATATAATTGAGCACATGTTTTGTGGTTTGAAGAATCTTAATCTAGTCTTAGAATCAATCACGAAAGGTTATGACCCAGCAATTAGAGTTTAAAATTCGTTTTGGTTTGTCTCATTTCTTGTATTTTGTATTTTATTTTTTTTTCAGTGTTTTTCCATATTGGGCTATGGAACTTATCTCTTCACATTGAGTTGCATTTTGGTATTGTTTAAAAATAAGATTGAAAATTGGGTTTTATTTCCTCTTCCAGGAATTCCTATTCAGGTATTATATACAGCATCTTATTATATTTTTAGGTAGGCCGTCTTAGCTAGTCACCGTGTTCAATCTTAAAAAACAAAATGTTTTATTATTTGATGAAATTTTATAAACAATTTTCATCTTTTATAATTATCCATTTTGAAACCTGACAATTAGCCCAAAACTCATCTAAATATTTCGCTAATGCCAAAAGATTGATAAGAAAATTTTCATTCTAATGTATATCATGGCAGAATATTTCATTTTTGTCATTCTTTATTCTTCATTTACTATTTTTGCCAAGCTAATAAATTGAATAAAATTATTATTTCTTTGAAGTGTCCTGCTAAGGAGACCGAATAGTGAATAGTGAAAACGTTTCGAAGGCCTCAAGAAAAGATGTTTTCTATGAGGAGTTTTCCCCGAGCTGGCACAATTTTCGTTAACTGTTGGCTTAGTTTACTTAAAGGTAATAAGATTCGGCTCGAATGATCAGATTTTGGCTTAAATGCTCGAATCTTCTTGCCTCTTATAACCTCTTGAAAACGAAAAGGCATTCGAATAGTTAAAAATAATATATAAATTTATTCAAGACCAATACGCTTTTTTTTCTTATTGCTTTAAAAATACAAAAATTAGTGTGACTGTCTGCCAAATTGGATCTTATGCCAAATAAACTTATCAATTAAAAATGTTTAATCAAAACTTTTGTCAACATAGACCATATACGGGACATTTACATTTCTTTTCATAGAATTCTTTGACAGTTAAAAAAATTATTAATTTCTTCTTCGTAATTCATTTAGATGTCCAAATCATCTCTTTAAGTTCAGTAGAAACCATTTTATTCCCGTTTACCATCAACTTTAAAATCTTCTCATTTATTTTCCATATAAAATGCTCCTCGAAGTAGTTTATCCTTTGGCCTTTTCTGGCATCTTTTACTACATTTTATCATTCCATAATCCACAACTGAGGCAAAAGAAATTAATAAAAAAAAAATAAATTGCCTAGACATTCCAACAATTTTGCGATTTAGAAAACTCTTTTTGGGTTTATTTCACCTGCTTGAAATATTTCTGGGCCCTCTTTCGTTCATTTAATGTCTCGGTTGACCTTTTGTTAAGTATTTTCGCTTATTATCCTGGATAATTAAAATGCCAGGACTACCTTTTTGCCTTCGTCCTGCCCCCCCCACCACCCTGCTTGCCTGAATTTCTTCCTGTAGTTTTATATCTGCTTTTGACTGCATCGCAACAATTTGTTGGCATATTTTATTATTATTTCATTTCACTGTCGCGTAATTAAAACAGGTTAAAAAATGTCACTTACAGGCAGGCAGCTGGAAACGAGTGGAATGGAATGTCCTTTGTGCGAAAAAATCCAATTAAATTTGATTAACAATTAAACTCAATTAAAATAAATGTGCATATTCGATGGGTTCGAGTGGAAAAGTTTCTCGATTGATTTCAAGATCATTTGGCTAATTGGGCATTAAGGATTAATGCAGTTTAAGATTGCATATCCCATCGAGTGGGTCAGTTATGTCCTCTTGTCATGAGAGAGAGAGATTGCCGCGAGGGAATCGTTTGTCCTTGCGGAATGTCCTGCCTGCCTGTTGAGCGGCTTATTTGCCGGAGAGCCGCAAAACAAATTTTATTATCACAGCAAGGAGACTTACGTTGTCCTTTGGAGGGTAATTTAATGACGTCGTTTGTAGGTATTTTCTTTTTACTTATATAAACATTTTCACTTAAGTGCTCTGACCTGTACGAAATTGTTTTTTTCTTCACCACCCCTCCACCCCTCTCCGACTTAAGTCCTGACAGTCTGACAGACTTTAACCAAAATATTATTGATAAAGAGAGAAGGGAAAAAAGAGAAATATTCATGCAAACCATTGACTATTATAGACATGCCCATGACATTTGCTTTATATCCATTAGGGGCCAGCAGCCCTGTAGCCCCCCTTAATGCCCCGAACCCTATCATTTTTGCCTTCTCTCTGTAATTACCCGAGCGATTTCATTTTGTGTGCTGGGCCATTACATAAAACGCAACAGCCTTAAATGTTTTCACATATGGCAACAAGGCGGCGGTGAGGGGGGCGAAGAGAGAGGGGCACAGAATATTAAAGACTGAAAGCAACAATTGCTTTAACAAAAGCTTTTGTGACTGATTATGATGACTCATAATACACTTGGCTAAAGACTTTTGCCTTTTGCCTTTTGGAAGACAAACAATAACCCCGAAAAAGTTATTGTTTAAAAGTCCTCAGAGAGTGAGGGATAGAGGGAGGACGACACTCACTCACAAAACTTCTGGCAACAGTTTTCAACAAAAGTTTTTCAAGCAACGAAATTTCAATACTCTTTAAATATCAGCGTAATTTATATGCGCTCTTTGAGGTCTTTGCTTGTCACATTAAGAACGGGAAATCCTCGTGTTTATGTTGCAAAGGAAGTCTACAGTGGAGTAATGTGATTTATTCTGCGTTTTGGCGGGGTCACCAGAAACAAAAAGACTCGGTTGCAGTTTTGATTATATTCTTAAACCGCTTCCTTAGCTGGAATTTTGCAAGTCATGACATTTAAAGGGCAAAATCATGGTGAACACTGAAAATCTTTAAGAACACCTATTGGGGCTATGCTAAAGCTTATGAAAAACATTTTTCCAATACTCAATTATGAGAAATAAACTAATTTTGTAATGACTTCGAAGAAAAGTAGTAATTTAAAACCCTTATAAGTATGCTACACATTTACAACCAATCTCTAATGTAATATCTAACCTCATAAGTATTCATCATAACTATCAGGCAGCTTTAATTATACCTGATAGGCCCTCCACTAACTAAGTTGTTTCTATTTCCAAACAAGTTTCTTAAAGAGGCAACTAATTAATATGGCATCCTCATTTGTATTAGAAATCAAGAGGACTCTGTATATAATAGACAATCCTGAAGCTAAGCTTATTTCATCTCAAAGAAAGTCCTCTATAGAGGCAACTAATAAATATGTCGCCCTTATAAGTATGCTATACATTTTTATAATAATGAAATTTCACAATAAATATTTGTCCAATCAACAGGTCTCTGTTTCAGTCTTGATTATATTTGAGAGCTGCTCCTTTAGGTTGATTTTCTGTCATTTTAACGTTTTTTAAGCCCTCATAAGTATGCTATACATTTCTGAGAATATGAAATTTCACAACCAATCACTGTTGTAAAAACTAAACTAAAATATTTAATGAACAATGTTACAATTCAATAAGAAAAAAGAATAAACTGAAAACAACAAGAGATGATTTTTTTAATTTTTAGAATTGTTTACTTTAAAAATTAAACAATTTATTCCCTCACATTTGTCGTAGGTCTGTATTACTTTAGACTATACCCATTGATTTAAATATTAGTTTTAAGGACACTTCACTCAAAAATCTTTCACTTCTACTTCTGTATAGAGAAGAGAAGCCAATGTCAGAGGAAGAGTAATCTAGTTTAATGCATTTTTAATCTTAATTATTATAAAGAGTATTTTTATCTATGACTTACAAACAGCTCGAATCTATAGCGCTAGAAATCTCTTTAATATTTTCTTAAACTATTTCTACTCTACTACTATTCTCTAAATTCCATTCTTGTTTCAGTTTCTATAGTTTTAAGGGCAAAACCTCCATAGAAAGCAGCAAGCAATTTTTGACTGAATTTTAGGAAGAAATTCATTGAAATTCAATCTCGAATGTTAATTAAAAACTTTTCCCCAATGACAAGATAAAAAATTTCTGATCAATTTTTCATTAGAGTACCAAAAATTTGTTGCTGGTGAGAAACCTCAAAATATTTTATAACTTTTGCATATAGAAAATATTGATAAAAAATTTTACTAGCTGAATAACTTTTAATTTTCTTCTTTTTCTTCCAACTTTTCAACACATGTGTGGAAAATAAAAATAAAAAAAAAACGAGAGCTGAACTTGCCACAGACGTGGCACGTGTGGGCCTTGGAACATGGAAAAATGTCACCGAAAGTAAAGGCAACACAAATTGTTGGTAAATGTCAAGAATTTTGTGTTGCTGCTAAATAGACAGTGAGAGAAACACCTCTCCCCTCTATTTCTTCTCCCCCATCCCACATTGACTTCTTCTACTTGTATTACCATTTTGCTTCATTGAATTCAATTTAACTTTTTTTGTTGTTGTTTCGTTTCTCTTTCTCTTCTTTTTTTTTAATGAAAATGTTTAGTCACTCAACATGACAAGATATTGATGTGTGTTTCCTTCTCATCCACCTCCCCCACTCATTCTCTCTTCTTCTGTTTCTTCCCTGTCATATTTTGCATATTTAATATATGAGAAAACATTTTTCTTATGACAACATCTCAGCAAGAAACTTACACACAAAAAAATGATTTGCATGTTGCCAAAAAATGTGCAAGAAATTTGTTAGATACAAAAAAAATGTGTCAAAAAAATAGTTTTAGCCAAAAAAAAATTTGCCTTAAAAGTAAGGTAAAAATAGAGCAAAAGTTTTTCTAATTGTCAACATTTTTGTTGAGCAATTTTTCTTAAAAGGAATTTTCTTAAAGGTAATAACTTAATATTGGTTTAGGTTCAAGAAGATAATCATCTTCGATGTATGTCGATATCTCTCTCCCTACATCTCCCCCTCTCTGTCTGAATCAATGTTATTTTGTGGAACTTTTCTTGCAGAAAAGTTTGCAGACAACGGGCAAGAAATTCTTTTAGCCCGCATTCCAAAAAAAAAAAAACCTCTTAAAGACCCAAGAGCAGGGTGAAGAGAAGGAGAGGAGTAGGAGAAAGGACCTATTCAGGTGTAAATTGTCAATTACGCATGCTCACAGTCGTGTTCTTGTTGTTTGTTGTCTGTTTTGAGATAATGAATATTTGCTTTGTCCTACAGTGCGTATGCTCGATTTGCGAATTTAATGAGATGCAAGCACACATATATATATATATATGTTTTGTCTTCAGAAGCTGCCTAGATGATTGGGAGAATCTCTCTCTCTCTCTCTCTCTCTCTTTATCTTTTTATCGATCTGATTTCTAATTATATTCCCTAGTCCCACAAGTCGTCGCATCATCGCAGACATTGGCTGACATTGATGTGGGAATGCAACTGAAAGCTGCGTCATATAGCACAAAAAAAAAGATGTCGTTGATTGCATGCGAAATGTATGTACATTGAAGAGTCTCCCCACATGCATCACGTTGTCAATGTTGCGCCCACGAGACCACGCCTACCGTTGTCTCACACAATCGACCTACATATTTGCATAGCCACGCATTATTATAGTCATCCGATGACACAGAGAAAACAAAGAGAGAGAAAGGGGTAACACCATAAAATTGCATTTGATGGGCAATAGGAGAAGCAATTGCCAATCAACTTGTGGCTTATGAGGCTAAATGAGGTACAGTCAGATTAGTTGTTTATGTAAGAATCACGTAAACAGCTTGCAGATTAATTTCAAGTTTCAAACGAAATTTATAGAGTTTTGGGGAAAATTTCATAAGCTTACGAAATGCAACATTGATAACTAAGCTTAAGCACCTTTGGACGTTTTCTTTAAGCAAAGTTGCGCTATTTGCACCCTAAAGTATGCAATTGTCTTTACTTTTTGTAAAAATTTCCATACTTTCAAGTAAATTTACATAAAATGAAATAATTTATTTGAGAAAGTTGTTGAAATTTCTCTACTCTACTCTATTTCTTACACTGACGGATCTAAGTGGCTTTGGTGGAATTCTCAATTTAATTTAAAATTTCTTTATAAGTTTGACTCAATTTTATTTATTCTTATTCGAGATAGTCATTGAAATTTCTTTTATCTATAAAATTTTTATAATTTCGTTTAACTTCTATTTTAAGTTAATAGTTTTATTGCTTCTAATATCCTTTTAAGCTGTAATTATGATTGAGTCTTTAGTAAGAGAATTTCTAATTACATTTTTGTCTTCATTTTTGGCAAATTTTTAATGTTCTCAAGTAATTATCAATAAAATTAAATCATTTACTTGAGCTTTCTGTTAAAAATTTTCCACTCTACTCCTTTTCTTTTACTGGCGAACCTAAGAGTTTGAAATGTTGCGCATCTGCCCCCTTAAGTAGGCAACAGACAATTGAAAGAAACTAAATTTTTGGTAATTTTAGAAAATTTTATAACTTGAGAGCCCCTTGGGTGGCCAACTTTACTTTATTCCCAACACTGGCAAACCTATATGTTAAAATGTTTGACATTTGCCCCCTTAAGTAGGCAACAGTAAGTCAAAATACACTCAATTTTTAGTAATTTTAGAGATTTTCGTGGTTTGAGAGCCTTTTGGAAGGCCAAGTTTAGATTATTCCCATTATTTGTGGAGCTACGAGGCTAAAAAGTTCCACATTTGCAACGTTTAGTCGAAACAAACTTCGACTTAGGAGCTCTTTGCAGAAAAGGCCAAGAATATGTTTCAAAAGTCCCATCAACTTTTATATCTTAAGAAGGCTCCCCTTACCATTCGTAGGTCTATTTTCAAACTAATGGAGTCCTTTATTTTAAACTATTTTGAGTATTTTTAAACTGAACTGTAATTGATTCATTTTAAAATTTAAAACACTTTTGTTAATGGATAATTCACCTCAAGTAACTTCTTTTGGTTGTCTTGTAAACCAATTCATTAAGATATTTCTTCGTTTCTAATCGAAAGTTGAATCCTTATTTACAACATTTAGGCCAACTCTTTTATAACTAACTCAAAAGGTCATCTTTGGCCTTTTTATTGAGTATCCCAAAGTCGATCACTTGTTTTCCCATTTAAAGATTATGTATATTCGTTACATTTTCATTTTCAGTTTTTCGCTGCATTGCGCTTCGATAAATGTCAACAGAGAGCTTAAAATAAAGAATACTTTGACATTACAAACCATTCAGTAGGAGGAGTAAAAGAAGAAGAAGATGATGATGATGATGATGATGATAAAGGACTAAAGAACAAGGCACAGTTTGCCAGTTAATCTTGCGAAAGAAAGTTGCAAAAGTTTGCTAATTGAAAAAAAAGAAAGAAGGGAACCCACAACCCACACCCACAACGCCCACCATTCGCACGCCCTGACCCCCCCCATTCGTAGATGCAGTTCGATAGACATTTGAAATTGAAAGCACTTTCGTGTTGCAAAAATGACAGTGACTTGACGTGGCATTCACTTAGAGAATTGCAATGAGTGTAGAGAATCAGAATGAGAATGAGATTTTGTAAGGAAATTAAGTTTTCTTTAAGTTTCAGTCTCTGATTTGATGAAAATTCTCTTGGAATTCCCTTTTAAGCTTGCCCATCAAACCGCAATTAAGCGGATTTTTGTGGGTAACTTAAAACGCAAGAAAATGATGCTAAACCCAAAAGGAGTGAGCGGGGGAAGGGCAAATAAGACATCTCTTCATTAAGAGTTGTAATTAAAGAAGTTTATGAAAATATATTCCTACAATTTTGGTCATGGTCATGTCTTGTGTATGATAGACAGCTGTCCGGATCCCCGGAAGGGCAGGGACCAGCAAGGACCAGCAAGGACTAAAAGCCAGTTGAGCCACAACGTTGACAAATGTCAACGGGACCACAATAGAAAATGTCACATAAATTCTACATAAAAAAAAAAAACCAAAAACAAAAATATTAGAAAACAAAGTAGGAAAAAAAAATTTGTTGTAAAGAGAAACCTGAAAAATTGCACTTGCACAATTCCACGTGGCACAGCGGCGGAACCTCGGTCGACCTAAGTTTATAGTGAGGGAAGGTGAGGGGGGAAGTAAGGAAGGGCGAATGGCAGGCAACAACTGTTGCAATAGAAGGCGTGGCTCATGGAAAATTACTGGCAAAAGGCATTAAAATATGGCTAACCATTTAGCCAGCTGCAGAACACCTCAGCCTCCCTGCCTCCCCTCTCTGTTTTGCAGCATGTTCATGTCGGAGGAGGAGAAGTCTCTAATTTATGGTAAGTGGACATTTACATTTTGTCATTAATTATCGTAGACCAGTCCCAGAGAGTAAGTTGTCATTTTGTAGCAGCTTTAAGCTGCACTCACACAGAAACTTTTGCGTGTAAACGTTGAACTTTAAAGTCGTAAGCTGTGCTTTCCTTTAATTGGAATTCCCAACTAGTTTTAGCGTTGATGCAGTGGAATGGCATTACAATTTTTGGCATAGTTAGGGAAGTCTGATGAGAGAACTGGATAGTTCTTGAAATTGAGCGATAAAATCAACTTTATACCATTTCATCTCAGCTCAGCGCTCATCTTTGTTTGTCTCAATAAATCAATGACTATGAGGCTTGAATTTGAAACAATTAGAGATCGAAAAAAGTGTTAAAAATTATTTATACCCTATCATACGATGAGCAATGCAACAGATTAAGAAAATTTTGTACTTTGAAGAAGTTTAGAAAAAGGTTCATCCCATGTAAATGCTTTTCAATTTTCAAAGATTAAAGTTTTTGGTATTTGTAAAATACTTTTCGATAGCTTTCAAAGACTTTTCTAGTTCTCATCAAAAGTTCTTTTGGTTGCTACTAATCATTTACACAGTCCTAGAAATATACATAATACGAATGGTGTAGAAAAAGTCCAGGTCAAGAAATTTTTCTTTATTTAAATTGAAAACTTTTTACACACTTGAAGTAGGACAGCTTAAAAAGTGGCGTAGGTTTAGAACTAGAACCAATTCAAATTTTACATTGATTTTTTGCAAAAAAAAACATAATTAAATTTATGAAGAATTCTTCTACTCCTCTTTCTATTCCTCTTTCAACTCCTTTGCCTACTCTTCTTCCCACTCCTCTTTTTCCTACTCTTTTTCCTATTCTTTTTCCTACTCTTTTTTCTACTCCTCTTCCGACTGCTCTTCCCACTCCTTTTCCTACTTCTCCTTTTACTGCTCTTTCTACTTCTCAACAGTCGCCACAGTTTATAAAAAATCAAAATCTCATAGTTTAGTTCAATTTGAGTTTGTTTCAGGTACAAAAATGACTAACCTAAAGGATGTTTTGTTATTTATAGATGAATCTATCGAGAAGGCTCAACATAAAATATATATACCAGTGATTCCTGAAGTACTCCAGGCTACCTGAAGAGACTCGGTAGGTCTAAAAGAGGTTCCATTTCAACCTTTAAAAGGAGTCTGACAACTACTTAAACAATTAATTGTGGTTGTGTCCTAAATACTTAAATTAAACTAGGCATGGGCCTACGAAACTGTTGGTCATGGGGCGACAGATACGCTTGAGGATGGACAGTCAATTCTGAGTGATGGACCACAATATGTTTGGCTGAAATTTTTAAAAAACAAGCAAGAGAAGGCCGAGAATTATCACAAGAAAAATATCGGCCAAAACATCAAAATGATGGATCATTCATCATACAGCACTAACTTGGGACCCAAGGACTTCGTGATCAACGATTATTGTCCATAAAAGATACTTATGAAGTGTTTGAAAAACCAAGTTTTAGGAGTGGAAACAGTTCTTCGATAATTGGTTGGAAAAGTGTACAAATCAGGCTGAAGAATACTTTGAAAACAATTTTTTTAAAAGTGAGTAAGCCTAGTAAGCCAAAAATATATAGAACATCCCTCGTATAAACTTAATGTGAGTTCAGTTAATAACTCAAAGTGTTCCATAACAGAAAAGAAGCTCAACTGAGGGCAGAGGCAGACACACACACACACACACAAAGAGAGGAAGACCCCTTTTGAAAGGGGCTTAATTCCCAATTTAATTAAGTTTTTTATGTTTTAATTGTAAAATCTTCTCCACCTTTTATTCCCTCTTGAAAAGGAGCTTGTAAAAATTGAGACAACCATTTAAAAAAAAAAAAGTTAAATAAACCGAATTACACAGTGGCCCAGTAGTAGAGAAAGGAAAATCTTTAGCCATTTTTTCGGCGATATTCATGGCCCGCTGCACACACATTCGCAGACGGACATACAAAAAAAAGAAGCGAAATTAGAATGGGCCAACACACAAGACACAAAAAGGCGTTAGAAACAGACTTCAAACCGCCAGCCGTTGCTTTTGCTTTTGCTGCTGCTGATAAGCGGCAAACATTCAAAATTGAAATTATAATCCCCCCCAACGAATAACCGAAAGCAACAAAAAAGAACGTAAATGAGGACTTACGGCATTGAGTAGCAACATGGAGAGCATCAGCAACAGAGACTTGCCATGGCTCGTGTTTTGTGCAATTTTGTGCACGGTCTGCATTGTTCCTGCTGTCTGCTGATAAGTCTTTGTTAATTGGTTTCTTTTTTTTGTTTTTTCAAGTGCAATGATGCCTGAACTATGTTCACACACACACACCACTACACACACAGCACGCACACACAAGCAGAGAGACACAGAGACAAAGTTGTTCGACAAGCTCGGCGTTTAAATTGAATTGCAACGGTTAGGAATTGTGTTTAGTTTGGTTGGTTGGTTGGTTGGTTGGCCTCCTCCTGCTGCATCCAGGAATTGGTCGCAAGTAAGTCTTTCGTTTGACTGCGTGCTGTTGGCCTGAACATTCTGCTATTTATACCCCGTTCGACAAAAATAAAGAGTCCTTTCGTACGTACGGATAATGGGAGCCGTCGTGTTCGTTGTGCCTTCGTGTCTGTGTGTGTGTGTGTGAGTGTGTTGCGGCTCTCGCGGGAGAGTAACCAGAGAGCAGGCCCGGATAAGTTTCGGAGTCGCTTTTCAACTGTTGCTAACTAGCAAGCGGCATACTTTTAGGCGCTTAGCCTCTCGTGTGTCCCGTTTTCTATGTGGGTAATGACGTCACACGGCAACCAATTTGTTACTTGCACGGGGCACAGTGTGACCAAAACGTTTTCAACAATGACCTAGAAAGAAAATAATCCGGAAAATAAGGAAACAATAAACATTGCCCCATTAAGTAGGCAATAGATTAAGCAAAAATTTAGTTTGTATAATTGTGTGGTTTAAATTGAGTCAAACAAAGGCATAAACCTACAAGATGATAATTTTGTGGCTTAAGTTTAGTGAAAAAAGGCAATGCCCCTAAAGCCATCAAACATTTCGGCTATTTGTTGCATACTTAAGGGGGGCACATTTACATGATTTTACCTCCGTAGTTCCATCATTGAACTAAAGATAATTATTTTATAGAAAATATTTTGAATATAATTAAAAATTCCCTTACATTTCATAAACAACTAACTTTAATAACAAATTTTAAACAATTTTCAACAATTTTTTATAAAGTTTCTCTAAAAAGGGCAAACAACTTTATTATTTTACTTTATTTATTTTATTTATTTTACTTTTTTAATTTTCACTTTGTTCAACTTTTTTTCCTAACCCTTCGATGTTTCATTGGTTTGCTATAAAAAAACCTAATTCACTTTGCGTCGTTTCGGTTTGCGTCGTCTCTTATGGAACGTAAGCCCGACGCAAAGCGAGATTTGGGTGTATATAATCACATTAGATTAAATGAGTTAATTTTGAGCCTTAGCTTAGGCCAATTTAAAGCAAATTCCTTAAATATTTATTAAAATTGTTGTAGTCAATATTTTATATTCCAACTTGAAAATTTTTCTTTTAGAAAAAAACGCAAATAAAAACTTAAATATTTTGTTTTTATTTATTATAAAAAAAGTGCACAAAGTTCTAAAGTTTCCTAAACCTTTTTGAAGTTTCTTTTTGGAATTTCTTAAATTATAAGTATCAGAATTTTAAGAAAATTAGTTTAGTTTCTATAGATGTTGGCATTTTCTAGAATTTCTGAGAATTTTCTGTAATATTTTTTCTGCCGTCTAAATTTGTATTCAACATGATAAGCTACTCTCTCTCTTTCGCTCCATTGTCAAAGCTTTTCATTTTGCCCTTTGCCCCACTGTGCCAACAACAAATCATTCCATGCTCTTTGTGTCCAATCAAAGAGAGAGTGGAATTTCATGTGAATTCTCTTGCCAATTTATCCATATGCCGAGAATGTCTCTCAATGGGGCCGTTAGCCCCAACCATCTACGTTATAGGAATCCGGCCAAGAGACCAAGAGCCAAGAGCACTTGCGCAACTTCGCAATGTGTTTTTTTTGTTGTTTTTTTTGGTCTCCGGATTGAAATGTGAGCTATTGGCCATACGCAGCAAACTCCAAGAGATTTGGCTAAGACAATTTGCATTGTTTTGTTGGGTTTTTCATTTCCGTTTTTAGAGATATTCAATTAAAGATAAATGCAAGTTGAATTAGCAACCCAACCGACAACTGACTCTTTCTCTTTCTCTCTCTCTTTTTCTCTCACCACAAAAAAAGGACTTGAAAATGTAAGCTGAATTTATGCCCACGAAAAAGTATAAAAAATTATAAAGCGTAAAGGGCAAATAGTCGCATAAATAACGTCATCTACACACACTCAAACACACTCGCACACACACACTCAGTCTGAGTTCGAGTTGGTTGCAGTGAAAGGTTCTTTGTGGGAGGGGAGAGGAGGAAAAGGGTTCCCTTCTCATGCTCGAGTCACGCCTGAATGCTGCAGATTGCACACCGATATGCCAGCAAAGGCAAACGGGGGAAAGAGAGAGAGAGAGAGAGGGAGAAATAAAAAACCTGTCAGTAAAATTCATTTAGCGCACGCCAAATGGCAGACCAACCATGAAATTTTCATAGACCCAGACACAGGGGCCTAAGTCGGGGTAGGGGATGGTCACCAGAGCAGAGCAACTTCTTCAAGGATGACTTCGGTTTTCACTACTCTTTCCCCATTTCTCTCTCTCTCCATCTCTCAGCATAATTATGCAAATTCTCATATGCAATTTTATTGTTTTTATTCCAACAGAGTGAATACATTTCACCTCCCCCCACACACCCCCAAACATACATATGACTTTTGACAATTCATCTGCAAATTCAATTCACATAATTAAAAATCAATAGAAACCACAATAAATAAATTTTAGCCTGTGGCTATATTTTGCGTAAACAAAAGATTTTTCTCTTAATTAATTGAACATATTTTCAGCAACCATGAGGGTACGAGGGATGTTTGAGTAGTTGGTCGATATGGGCTAAAGATTTATGCCTTCTTAATGGGGGCTTTAGCACTTGTTGCTTGTTGATGATTTTCCAAGAAGCAGCCTAATTTTGATAGAGAATCGATGCCAAAAATATTACAAAAATCGAATTCCTAAAATCTTTAGAAGATCAAAGAAGAAGACGTTTCCGACTTTTTAAAGGATATATTTTCTTGATCGGCATGAGCAGTCGAGTCAAAATACCCATTGACTGTCCGTCTGTCTGTCTATGAGATAATGCCGTGAGATTTGGTATATAAGCTTTTTATTATCATAAGCAGGTCAAGTTCTTGAACAGCTCGGATCGGACTACTATAACATAAAGCTGCCATAGGAGCATTTGATTGAGAAAAGAGTCCTTCTGAGCACAACTTTTTTATTTTTTAAATTTTGAGATCCACATTTATTCATAATGGGTATTACTATGGTCCGTATATTTCTGGCTAATTTTGTAAGAATCGAACTACTATAACTGTCATAGAAACGATGGATCGAAAAAGCATTTTTACTGAGCAAAACTTTTTTTGTTTCGTAAGAACTTCAAGCCAAATTGGCTTCCAATTTGTATATTGGACCTCTATATCATATATAACTATATCAAATTGCAAAGTTTTATCGATGGGCTGTGCCTATGTTAACTTCCTTGATATTTTTACCTAAAACATTTGAAGAGATTTTCCTGAAGGATCTTAGGCAAAATATTAGCATTCTTCTTTTGAAACTTGCGCAAAGTTCACTTTAAAAAAGGATAAATCGAAAAGGTAATAAAAATATTAAAAGAGAAACTGAAAAACTGGAAAAGGGGACTTAAACGAAAAAAACAGCAAAGAAAAAAGAAACAAAGTAAAGTAAATTTCAAAAGCAGCAACAGAAATTCATTTTACTTAAACTCTGATTGGAAAGAACATTTGAAATGGGTTAGGCCCACTCATTGAGAGTGAAGCAACTTACATTCATGAAGATTAGGAAACTAGTCAAAACTGTTCCATATATTACCTTCTCATGAAAGTAACTTAGCTAACTTACCTTCTTGTTCTCCGATGACTCTTTTCATGTTGTAAGACAAAACGATTTCATAGTAGTCACTAATATTAACATAGATATCTGATGAAATAGCCGATTGTTAATATTATTAATGGCTTTTGTTGCTACCTTTTTGTTTGGGGCGTGGCTGCGGCACCAAACTCCAACAAAGAGTTCACAGGTTAATAATCTATGCTTCGGCCAACAATAACATAAACCGCCTCTACTTATAATAGCTTTGTGCTTGTTTCGCATTGACGCCCCAAAATGACAAAACAGAGGCGTGGGGGCCCCACGATCTGAGAGCACAAATCCGAATCCGAACCCGAACCCGTTCCATGGTCATGTGGTCACGCTTTAAAAATATATATCGCACAATGCCAATGAGAGATTCTAATGCGAATCCAACAATAAACAACAAAAAACTGGCTCCAACAGCGCAGAACAAAACTATCCATGGCGGGTGAATTGATGTGTAATAGAACAACACCAACAATAACAATCATGCTTTATAATATATCATGTGATATAGATACAAGATACGATATATATCTATGTATCTTCCGATGCTTCGTGTGTCCGTGCTTTGCATTATAATCGAAACACTCAGCAGACTGCATGGCATTCCCATATGCTAATTTATTATTTAAATTGACATGGTCGAAAATCAAAAAATCAAACAACAAAAAGAAAAAGCAACGTGCTGTTAATTACCTGTTTAATCAAGTCTGGTTTACGGGAGACAAGAGTTGGTAGCGGAATTTTAAATAACCACACAAAAAAACAAAAAAAAAAAAAACCAAAAGGTATAAAGATGGAATGGAAATGGTGGAAATGAGGCACCGCAGATGTAATACCCTTACTAAGTTAGTAATATAATATTTATTCGCTTCAGATTGTTATAGTTAGTTCGGTGGTTCGTAATGTTGCCGGATTGTTGGCTTCTTGCGGCGGTTTAGGTCTGCATTTGGCGCACTCTCGAAATTTGTTTGTGTTCCTCTTGGCCACGTTTTGAAGCGAGTTGAAAAGATAGACTCCTAGACAGGCGCTGTTAGCGCTGGGGACTCGCACAGGCTACCTGCTAGGTACAGTCCAGAAGTTAGTCTATTATCAATATTTTAACTCTTTTAACTATTCTTTGCAATTTTTAATAGGCTTGCTGAGGAGGGAACAACATGGGCAGTTTCCTTTAATCATTAGTCTACACTAAAGTTTAATAGTATATCCTGTCCTTTTCTCAAAAGAATCTTTTTTCTCTCTCATCCTTTAAATATGTAAGTACCCAGCCTTGGTTCTTGCCTTTTTGATAAAATTTCAAAACTTTTGCTATTTCTTGGAAGCTTTATAATCAGCATTTTAAACACATAAAGCTTACAAAGTGTTTTTCATAATTATAAGACATCTGAATTTTTTTTTTAATATTCTAAAAACGGCTGCTAGTAGACGGCTAAAGAAATTACAAAAACCTTTGCTCAAGAAACACAAAAATTCCTTTACAATTTTTTAATAATACAAATGATTTTTAAATATTAAGCCTACCTATAGTCAGTTGATCCTGTTTAAAACAGAATTCGCCTTTCTTTTCGAATACAATTGACAGAAACCGACTTAAATATTGTGTCACTCTTCCGTGTCCCAAAAAAATTTTATGGATTTGAAACAATTTTTGCTTTTGTTTTCTTTCTCGCTTAAATTTGTTCGCTTGTTTTGCTTTCTTTTTGAACACATTTCATTTTGTAATTAAAAAACTATTCCAAAATGTTGTACATTTAGTTTTCTAAATGTTTTAAACTCTTAAGACTGTTTAGTGTCAAGTTTTAATTAGAATAATTTTGATTATAGACCATTTCTTTCCATCTAAGACAATATTTGGACCTTTCAATTGTTAAACTAAACGGTTCGGACCCTTATTTAGGGGTTTATTAGAATGGTTATAAGCCAAATTTGGTGGTTTAGGTAAATTTTTAAACAAAATTTTGAAGGCAAACTAAATTCTTAAGAAACTCAAGACGTAGACAGAGAAAAAATCTGCTTAAAAGGTTTTCAGCCTCAGATTATTTCCATAATCAATAAAATTTTCTTCTCTGTGTGTCACAAACATCTACCGAAAGTCAATGCAACCGCTAAAGATAGAGTATGGCAAACAATGAGTCAACCATGAGGCACTTCTTTGGCTCATTTTCCAAACATCAATAACAATTCAAGTCAAAACTTTTTTCATAATTGGCTGACTGCCAAGAAAGACTTAAATAAATAAATAGATAGATACTTAGATAGATAGAGACACCTAGCCAGGTGTTTGGCTTAAAGTGTTGTAAATGGGCAATAAAAGGTGAGTTTCTGCTTAGAATAATAAGATTTTCGATCTATGAAGGGGTTTATTATTTAGTGAATTTTATTGATTTCTAATGGATATTCCCCATCTACTTACTTGGCCAAGAGTTTGGCTTTCAAAATGACTCATCTAACCATTAAATTTATAAATTTTACTTAACTAATGAATGCCAACAGCAAATCAAACAAACAAAATGATGGTGTGTTTGCCTATTAAATTCACAACAAAAAAAAAAAACTTGTTTAATTTATGCTACAAAACTCTGACATTTGATTTGGGTTGGCGGATGGGTAAACAAAACAAATTTCAATTCAATTTACAAGCTTTATTCTGATATTTCGAGAGATTTCTTGTTCGTACGCATCTTCATCGGCTTCTTCTAGAACAACAAAAAAAAATATATACGATAAACGAATTCGTTTAACTCAGACGAAAAAAAAGGAAAATAAATGTAGAGCAAATTATAGCAAAAATTTCTAATTTACATATTTTTTTGGAGTGTTTTTGTCACTTATCATAAAATACCATTACACATTACATACATGCTGCTTATAATTTACATCGATTTTACATATACATCATATTTATATATATATATATAGAGAGAATTTTGTTTTTTCTCATTGTCAATGAATTTATTTCTACTAGATGTGGTTCCTTCCTCATTGGCTTATAAAACTAAATAAGAGAAGCTAAACAGAATCAATCCATTCGACGGTTTCTTTGCAACTTAAAAACAAAAAGGGAAAAACATCTCTTTTACTTCTTCAAATTCATGTTTAAAATATTTAATTTTTTTTTTTTGTTTATTGTTTATGTATATTTAGAGAGAATATTTTATATACTTTTTGTTTTGTTTGTTTTACTTTTGATTCATTTCCTTTGAGAGGGGATTGGTTCTTAGGAATGTTTTAAGTTTAATTTTTTTTTGTATAGAGAATGCGTTATGGAGTAATATTTAGATTTAGAATTTGTGTATATAGAAGCCTTGTTTGTTTGAAGTATATAAAAAAATATGTATTATTTTTTTTGTTTTTTTTTAGTTCATTCATTTCACACAGAAAGCTGTTTCCCTGTTTCTCTGCTCCAAATGTCTCTACGCTGTGTGTTTGTGTGTGAGTGTCTTCTTCTCTGTATACATTCTTTCTGTTCTATCTTTCTTTCTTTCGGCTCTCAAAGACGGGTACAACAGGTACAACAACAACAATTAAACGCTACACTATACTCGGGACATATATATTCTCTTTCGATCTGCGTGGACTTTCGCTCGATCTACGATCTACAGATTTGCCATGCTGCAGGCAATTAAAATTAATGCCATCAACGTTGTTGTTGTTGTTGCTGTTGTTGTTGTCAACGTTTTTACACCATTATTCGATGGTCCACCACCAAAACCAGCCACTGCCAAATCTTCTCTTGGATTTGACATATTCTCTGGAGCATTCACCTCATTGCTCGAGGCGGCGGAGGGTGAATCATGCAAAGTCTTCTCTAGCGTATCGGGTCCCGAATGTTTTTCACCCATATGCTCGACATGAACCAAAGGTGGCTCATTGATGGGTGTCGGTTCCTTAGTGCTTGTTGTTGTGGCATGCGTTGTAGTCGATGTTGTGGATGTGGTTGTTGTTGTTGTAGGCACAATTGTGCCATTCTCTACCCAATACACAGCACTGAATTCCAATTTCACATCCTTTAAATAGCTTTTGCGCACCTGTAAAAAAGAAAGTTCATCAGTTGGTAAGCGTTTTGTCTTGGTTCTCATTTGACTTTACCTCAGCGTTAATCTTACGTGAGACACTCTCATCACTGCCATAGTAGAAGGCAAACAATTTGGCTGTATAGGGTGCCTCTAGGGTCACATAGTTGCCTTTTAGGGTAACATTAATGGCGGTGCCTGGCCATAGTTTGGTATGCACGGCTTTGTTCTCGAACCGCTTCTGGCTATGTTTCAAAGCCCAATTGATATCTGCCGGCTGGGAGGCATCTTTCTCATAGATTTTGGTTGGCAAACCACGTGCCACGCCCTCATGTGAACCCCAATATTGCAGATAGTCAAAGCTATAGCTCATCACGGTCTCCACAGTGCTGTATTTGTCACCCAGATTCTCCAGTTTGGCAGAGGCTACAAAGACAGGTAGATTAGTTATCTTCTAAGTTGCCCAAAAAGGCTTTGAAGAACTTACTCAATTCCGTGAGATTCTCACGTATATCCGTGCGTATGCGATCCAGTTTGATGTCTCTCAACTCGTAACGGAATGGTTCCGTTTCAATCAACACTTCGCCATCATCGTAGTACTTCTCTCGCTCATTCTCGATGACCTTAATCTTGCCCAAGCCCACTGGTTCCAGCCGACCCAGATTGAAGTCAGCTCCCCAATGGGTTTCTCCTCCCTCGGCATTATGCTGACGCGAGGCCCGATGGCGTCCAATAAACGAATCATCACCAATGCGTATGGCCCCGACAGGAACACCAGCATCAAATTTACGCCAATGCTTCCAGCCAATCTTGCCCAGATGTCCCTTATTCATTAGCACATCAAAGGAATCGTATTTACCATGCTTATAATGGGATGCCACACAAACATGCTTCTGCAAGATCTTCTCAGTGTGGCCCGAGGTGTGGACCCCATCGATGGGCACACGGCACACATAGATCGCATAATGCTCATCTTCGGTTATATATTTGCCACCTTCGACAGCAAATTGCAATTGCTTAGCGTCTCTGGCATCGTAACTCTCCCAGACCAGAGTGCTCGATGTAACCATTTGTCCCAGCTGTGTGGAGGCATTCTTATAGGTCAACACGGGATGGACAGCTGCCTGTGCGGGAGAGATTAGAGCCAGCGGCATTAATGCCAATATCATCAACGTGAAACTGATCATCATTCTGCCTCCAGTTCGTCTTGGTTGTGTTTTGCTTTTTGTCATCTGCAAAAGGGAAAGAGGGGGGGGGAAAGAGTTGACATGAATACGACGCTAAGCCAGCAAAAATTGTGGAAATTAATTGCCCACGCTTCGGAGAGTCCATCACAAACCGGCCAGACAGAGAAATGCACAGTGGAGCCAAGCCTCAACAAAGCTTTTCCAATACACAAGAAACTTTCAAATATTAATACTTTCTCTTCCTCCCTCACAATGAGTTTTCTCTTTTTCGTTTCATGAAATTTCCATTCTCAAAGATTGTAAAGAAATTTCACTTCTAAAACAGAAAATTACCAATTTTTTACTTGAAAGTCAAAATTATTTTCATTCTTCACTTGCGTTCTCATTTTCGTTTCATAAAGTTACAAATCTCAACGATTCTAAAGAAAATTCACTTAAAGCAATTAAAGTACATTTAACATTGAAATTAAAATAGGTTAACCTTAAGAGTTAAAATAATTTAATTTTTCATGTTCGTTCGGTTTATCGTTTCAAAAAAGTTTAGTTCACAGCGATTCTATAGAGTTTTCACTTTATAAAAAACAAGTTTTTCTTGTTATATTTTTTAACTAAAAGTCACAAATATTTCTTTGTAATTTTCTTTTAAATTTTATCATTTGGAAGATTCTAAAAAAAGTTTCACTTTAAGCACTCCCTCTCCCATTTAGCTACAAGAACCTCTCGTGACTAATGACTTAAAATTTAGTTGAAAATTCTTTTGCCAAGGGATTAGTTGTTTGTTATGTAGTTTCAAACTTATGACTTTTGCAATAAGTTTTTGTGACACTATGCGACGAACTGTGACAGAGAGAGGCGGAAGTTCGCTTGGTCAACTCCTCCAGCATTTTGCCAGCGGGGCACAAAAAGCAAACATTTGTATGGGGTGTCGCAAGGGAGGAGTAACCATTAAAAGCTTAAAAAGGATAAACAATGCCCTGAGCGAATTTCACACCAAAAGCAAACACACACACACACAATATGTGTATGAGTGCGGGATGCCGCCTAACCATTCTCTGGTCATTAGAGGCATCAATGTCCATACAGACAGAGACAGAGACAGAAGACAACGTCCACTTCAGTTGACAAAATGTAACATGCAGTTCAGTTCCAGTCCCCATGGAGGTGAGCCAAGTACGATGAGTATTCCCAATAAATTTGCCGCTTGTTTACTCTCTCTCTCTCTCTGTCGCCCTGACCATGATGGCGTATACGTAACTTTATAACTCCATTTACGGAAGTGAATGGACGCCATGTTTATTCATTAGAAGCCATTGTGTAAAAGCCAGCAAAAGGACATGGCAGGACACCCAACCGACCCAACCACTAGACAACTTCACGTCAACTGCAACTTTCGTTACGCTCGTCTGCAATTGTCTGACGTCTTTGGTGTTTGCCATTGTTGCGCTTCCTTTTTGAAGCTAACCTTAACGCTTGACCTTAGCTTCAGTCCCACCGTCCCACGCCCCCAACTCCTTAACTCACCTAAGTCCACACAAAAACCGCTCGCTGTCTGCAACGGATATGAGATGATAAGGTTACATGCAACATCATTTGTTTGCCTGACAAATGATGTGTTATTGTGATAGTGTTTCAAGTGGCGGCAACGTCCAGAGAAGAAACAGAGAGAGAGAGCAGGAATGAGAGAGGGGAGTGGAGGGGAAGAGAGTTCAAGTGTTGTGAGTGAAAAATTTGAATAATGCATGAGAAAGCTGCTGCTGCCAGTTGACTTGCTTGAATGATGAATGAAAAGCAGCTTATACATGCTCTTACTAAAGGATTACAGCGATTAGTACAAGAATTTGTATTAGGTAACTCGCTTAACTTACTCTTCTTCTACTTGAACTCTTTAGATGACTTTTGAGTTAATAGCAGTCACTTGACCAAAAAGTATTCATTTATTCATTCTCTGTTTAAAGGTTTAGTGGAAGATGTGGCATCAAATGACCATGAGTCTTTTTAATTTAACTAAAAATTATTCATTCTCTGTTTAGAGATAATTCGTTTAACATTTTCTAGTTGAAGACTCAAATGACCTATGGGTTAACTTTATTTAATTTTTTTATTCATTCATTCTATCTATTTAATTGTCAATAGAAGAGTTAGTATTTAAGTTAACTCGCTTAACTTACTCTTCTACTTTGGTGATTTTCGAGTTAATAGCAGTCACTTGACCAAAAAGTATTCATTTATTCATTCGTTCATTCTCGGTTTAATGGTTTAGTAGGCAACAAATGACGCATGAACTTTTTGATTTGGCTAAAAATCATTCATTCTCTGTTTAGTGGATTCGTACAAGAGATAATTCGTTTAACTTCTTCTAGTTTTTTTATTTTGTTATTCATTCATTCTAGCTATTCTATTGTCAACTGAAGAGTTACTATTTTAGTTAAGTCTACTTGAGTTGTTTGGATGACTTTCGAGTTGATAGCAGTCACTTGACCAAAAAGTATTCATAACGTAGACGCTTCATAGGTAAATACTTTTTCAAAATGTATTCATTTGCTTATTCATAGTGGAATAATTCTTCTTGAACGTAAATTCTTAGATGTATCATAAGTTGGTCAAAAATTGTTCATTCTTTCGTAGTTAGGGTAACTTACTTAAGTTATTCTACCTAAACTCTGGCTTATAAATAAATACCTGCCCAGAGGTATTCATTTAATCATTCATTCCTTGTGCAGACGATTAATAGTATTTTTAGTTTAGTGGATTTGAGACAGAGTATTAGATAGCTTGCTTCTAAATTTCTTATAGAAGGATGTTGCTTGACCAAGAAATATTCATTTATTCATTTATTTCTAGCTTAGTAGACTAATAGACTCTTCGACTTTAACTCTTCAGATGACTCTTAGAAACTCGTCAGTTAACCAAAAATTACTCATACGTATATTCAATCATTCATTCATTTCTTCTCATTTAAGTAGATCAGTAAAATATTTACTATTAGATAACATTTTTTTCCTGAACTCTTTAAATGAACTTTGGTTGACTCATAATTTGATTGCCGGCTAACTTGACCAAAAAAAAAGTATTCATTTCTTCTCATTCTTCTTCTTCTTCTTATGCTCATCTCATCACCGGAAGCAACTGTCATAAAAATTCAACAGCAATTCCAAAACAACAACAACAACAATGAAAGCCAAAAGCCAAAGGCAGCGGCATAAATTGACCTCTGGTAACCGCATTGTTGGCCCCTTTTTGTTATTGTTTTTTTTTTTTTTTTGCTCTCATGCGCATGCAATAAATATGCTAAAAATAGCCAAAGAGAATTAAGTAAAGTCCATAAAGTGAATGCAAAAAATTATTTATTTAAAATGTACAAGAAGAAGAAGAAGCAGAAAGAAAACCAACAATAACAAAAAGTTCTTCCTTTGGGTGTAAGTGTATATAATTCAATTGAAGCAAACCACAAAAATGTTCGTTCTTACATGGTGAAAGTTCACTTTTTGCCTTTTTCAATTAAATCAAAGGCAAAAGGCAAGTTTTTGCTAGTTTGATGGCGGGAAGGGCGGCAGGGGAGAGGGGTTTGCAGGCAATTGCAGGTTGTTGGGTTATTTAGATTTACGACCCTAGTTGCCCCGTGAGGAAAGGTCTGCGGGCAGTGAGTGAGAACGGATGGATGGACGTATGGACGGACGGACGACCTCTGCATTTGCAGCAATTTAATTGGATTTTATTGAACTTTGACTCTGACCCTCATGATCACGAATGGCAACAACTACAACTACAACTATGCGTAGTTGCAACAACTTGTTGCAGCTCTCACCCTAGTGAGAGTCGCCTATCATGAGGGCCCCCCCTCCTGGAGGCCGTGCTTCAATTATCTCAATTTGACTTTATGTTTATGACTTTGACATTATACACTAATCCCCCAACCCCCCTTCTCTGTTTCTCTCTCTCTCTCTCTCTGTTTACGTCCGGTCATTTCGACACTCTTGATTTCTCACTTGTGAGAATGACGAGAGAGAGAAACCCTCGCCCAGTTCGGTTCAATGTACGAGGCAAAAAAATAATTAATTAGAAAATCATTAAAAGCTGTTAACAGCCCTTGAACGTGACACAGCCAGCAATTGGGCATGGGAATTTAGACGAAAAATAAAAAAAAAGGAACACAAGCAAGAACAGCAGATTCCCAGATTCATGAGAGAGAGAGAGAGAGAGAGAGGGAGAGAGCGGAGGTAGAAGAAGGCGGTGTAAAAAGTTGTTTGCCTTTTTGAATTTCTATCAACTACATTTATTCTCTATTGAAATGGAAAAGCAGGAAAAGTTTTCTCTCACTCCATTGTTGTCTGCCATAAATCAGAGTTTTTCAATGAACATCTGACACTTTAACTGAATTAGTGGACAATTGTGTTCTGCTTCGAGTTCAGTTGAGTTGGGTTAAGTTGGTTCAGAGGCCAAGAGAGTTAGATGAAAATCAATTTCGATTTCAATGATCATCAAATGGAAATGAATTACTTTACATATTTTTTCAAATTACGCATAAAATAATATAAATTAGGTAACACAAAGAAATGAGAATAATTTAAACACTAAAAGAGACTTCGTAAAAGCTGAATAATTTTAAAAATATCATTAAAATTAGTTAAAAGAGTATGAAAAAATGCAGTCACCGAAATAGTGTGGCTGCATTTTTATACAAAATAAATACCTTAAACAAATAAAGTCACTGTTTTTAAAAGCTGATGTTGCTATCTAATTGTTATCTGTCGCTTCGCAAAACTTTTGCATCTCAATGTGTACTTTAAAGCTTTTAAAAAAAGTGTGGCTGCATATTTTTACAAGGAAAATTCCAAAGAATACCTTAGAACTGACTGAAAACAACTTTTTGATCTATTTTTTTATTAGTAAATCGCATAGAAACATAAAAATGTTCTATTTTCAACTTTGCATTAAGTTCTTAAAAAGTGTGGCTGCATATTTTCGCAAGAGAAATACCAAAAATTATCATAGAACTGCCTTAGATCCTTTTTAATATATGTATTATCTTTACGTTGGTAAATCTCATGGAAACCTGACATCTTAAAGAGTGTGGCTGCATATTCTTACAAGTCCAATCTTATATAGACCAAACCTAACAAGTACTGGTTCCTGTTATTACTATTCCCCCTTTCCTGTCTCTTTATCCCAACACATTATGTAGACCTAAAGCATTCCTCTCTCTCAATTTAGCAATTCTTTTTATAGTCATAAGCACACGATACAAAAAAGAGAAGTGTGCCCGCATATTTTATATAACTGAGTCTGAAATACCATAACCACTTTACAGTTATGTCTTAATGAGTTTCGAATTTCTTTCTTTTTGTTTTCTTTGCGAGTTATTCTGCTGTGATTAAGTAATTATTAACTGTTGCAATTGGAAATCAATTCAATTGCAAGCAGCAAGCAGCATAACATAAACTAGATCACTTATACAATGTTTTTCCGTTTAAATGCTTGTCTTATGGCAATTGCTTAGTCCATGGTTAAGTCTCTTGATAAATAGCTTAAAATATATTTGTTATTTGCCTTTCTTTTCTTTACGTTCAATTTGCAATATACAACTTAATTAATAGTTTAGTTCAGCTCAGCTCAGAGGCATGTTTTTCACGGCATTTCCTCAATTATTGATGCAATGAGTGTGATAATTATTGTTTCGATAGAACTGGGTTGGGTCGAAGTTAGATTTTTGTCTCTAATTATTCCACCCACCCACACAAACGAGAAAGATAAGGCCACAAAACACAATGTTAATCTTATATTTTTTTTTTTTTTTTTGATATAATTGCTTATGAGATTTATGGCCACCAAAACTGTTGATAGCAGGTGAACCTAAGGCTGAGCCTCACCCACGTAGAACTATTGATTCTTTATGCAACAACAGCTTCAATTACAGGCCGCCAGCCCCAGGTCCAGCAGTCAACCAAGCGAATCAACTAACCAGCCAACCATGGACCCGCAACGAACAACTCGTTGAAGTCTTGTCTTTTTAGGGGGTTCGCTTGAAATCAAAGAAGATACGAAATTGCAATGTTGTTAGTACTGCGGTTGCTTGTTGCATTACCACAGGGAGAGAGAGAGAGGGAGAGAGGAAAGAAAACAGGGAAAAAAACAGTTGTTAACTTAATTAAAATGCCCTGCACAAAAGGAAAAACAGATAAGCGCAGAAGCAATAGACAGAGGGAGGAGAGAGAAAGAGAGAGAAGAGAGCACGTGTTGCTGGGTTATCGCTTTGGTCAAGAACTGTGACCGCCTCACTATGAGATACTCTTACAATTGGAGAGGGAAGGAGGAAGATGAGGTGATTACAAGTAAAAGCCAGGCCTGGATTAACACCTAAGGCGGCAGAATTTAAAGACACAGCTTCACCTATCACTTGATTTACTCAACATCTAAATAGTTCCCTAAGAAAAACCAAAAAGTCTTAAGAAAAGGTTTCAAAACAAGTGATAAAAGCCAAAAAGTTTCCCCAAACTAGCCAGAAGTTTGAGTTAAACTCTAATTTCTGCATAATCTCATACTTTTAAAAAAGTGTGGCTGCATATTTTTACAAAATAAATAACAAGAAATCTAAAGGGCAAGTTAAAACTAAAAATTTTAGTACGCTCGATCGTAGATTGCAAGTTTCTTTTCAATTGGTTACGTACTGATAAAAGTTTGCATAAAAGTGGCATAAAAGGCCATTTTTCTCTGTTCCTATGGCGCCACTTTTATTTAATCCAGCCCTGTCTAAACCAAAAACACATCTAATATAAAAATCAAATAGCTTTTTCCGTAGATTAATATAATATTGATTCAGTTAGGTCACGATTAAAGGTTTCTATTACTATATTTGCTTTGCAGCAAAAGCAACTAAAGGGTATTCATTTGAGTGTTTGTTTGGTCAGCTGAAACCAAAGTTGGTCGATTTTAACACTCACACCTCCAGGTGGGGCAACCCGTACAGCAGCAGCAGCAGCCGCAGCAGCTGGTTACCTCCTCCCCCTCCTCCTCCTTTCTCCATTTGCATCATCTGCATCTGTTGGCTGTTGCATCAATTAAGGCGTCTGGAGAGGAGTTGCGCTCTGTTGACTACCGTGTCCATTGGTCTCTTGGGGAGTGGGCAAGCCCATTAAATTGAATGCAGTTTGCACGTGACACACGTGACAATGGCCCAGAGCCACCTACTTCCCCACCCACCTTCTCTTGTTTGCTACCTTGTCTGTTGGCAAAACGTTTTAACTACACTCAATTAATTTAATGGATCAATCGATCGTTTTGTTTGATGAATAAAAGAGAAGCCCTCTCGCTCTCTCTCTATCTCTGTCTCTGTCTCTCTGCGTCATTAAATTAACGTGTAGAGAGGAAGGTGTTGAAATGGTTTTGAGCTCTTGTTTACATGCTTCGCTTTGTTTATTATTCAACTTCTAAAGAGGAAGAGCTTAGCCCATTGGTTAGCCAATCTAGACAGGTCTGGCATAACTTTTAATTAAGAAAATCCAATAGATTTTCGTTATAGTATATATTAAATATGTATTTTAGCCAGTTCTCAATTAGTTTTTAAAATAACAAAATCAACTTCATCTATGTAAATGGCAAACTCATAAATACTCGGTCCGTCCGTCGGTCTTACTTTCCAACAAACAACCAGTTTTTGTTTCACATAACTAACAAAAAAACAGAGTGTAAAATTGAGCCAAGTCATGATGAAATTTTGATACACTGTAATGGAAAAAAGAGTCCATTTTGGTCGAAATAAACTTAATGCTTAAGAAAATTTATTTTAAAGAAACTTTAGGCAATGTACCCTCTTTCTAAAGGGTATTGATAAGAGCGAGAGAGAGAGAGGGGAGGGTAAAAAAACTACACACTAATTTATACAAAATACTTGCTTTCATTTTGGTTTTTGGTTTTCCTTTCATCTCTTTCTGCCGTTGGCTGCTAATTAAAGTGGCATTAGACAAATAAATGAGCCAGCTAATTAATTAATTCGTAATGCCCAATAAATTTGTCATCAATATCAATTCAAGAGTAAACCAAACAGTAAACTAAACATACAAATGCATAATTTTCCATCGAGTTAGTCTTTAATATGCAGCTAATCATTTCTTTTAGTTGAACTTGAAGTATTCAGAATCAAGTTGAGAGATTTAAAAACAATTAAATTAACTATTAAACAATGTATTTAAATTTAAAGCAAAAACAAATCTTTCTTAAATGTGAAATTTTAAATACCTTAAATGTTTTCAATTTTCATAGAAATTTATCAACTTTCACTTTATTTCTTTTCAAGTTTTGTTCTACGAATTCCTCACTGCCTCTGGATACAATTGCCAAAATTATTCCCAATCTCTGACTCCCGCATATTAGAACACAAAACCCACTTGGTCCCACTTGGTCCGCCTTCATTCGACAAAGGAATTCAATTCAATTTGTTTCGCTTTAAATTAAGCTTTACTGCCAAATTACCACGCCCTCCTCTTTATCCCCCTCATGCTCAACAAAAATTTAAGCGTGAATAATTTCAAAATAAATATACGAAATGCATTTTTTATGACCCTCTTCCTCCCCCTCCCCCCTAGGTCTAAGTGGAATTTCAAAATTTGTATTAATTAATTTCTAATTGAATTTTGTCAAGCTTTATTCAAAATACAAAATTAAATATTTAAATGTGTTTTGTTTGTTTGACATTGAATGAAAAAATTGAAATGGGGAAAAAAATTTATAAATTTATGCTGCGAATACGACTTTTAAATGCCCTGCATTATGGTTTAGGCAATTTTTTAATGTGTTTTCTTTAATCGACAAACTCAAATATAAGGGACAAGTTTGCATAATTTATTTGCTGGGGGTAACCGAGTTTTAAATGCCCTTCATTATGGTTTATGCCATTTTTTAAAGTGTTTGTTCGTTAAGAAAAATTTTCCACAAATTTATGCAGGAAGAGCGTTTTTTGGTTAACAATTTTATTTCGGTTTAAGTGCTTAATTTGCGGCTAAAGTTAAGATGAACTAAAGAACTTTGACTTTAAGATACTCTTCCTCAAATGATATTACATTATTAGGACACAATTTATTACAATCAATAAAGATTCCCTCTCAATAAGACATTTGTTTTAAATTTATTTACCTGAATATAAGTAAATTTTTAAGTCGAATATGAAAAGTTTTTAGTTTTCAAAAGATTTTTTGTTTGTTTTTTTTTTTTTTCATATTTAAAATCAAATGATTAATTGCTTAATATGGCAGTGTTTTCCCCCTTTTTTTATGCATTCATTACATAAAATTGTTGATAATTGCAAACATTTTAATATGAATAACCATAAATTGTAGACTTATGTACATCTAATCAGTCCGACGACTCATTACAACTTGGGCTTAGTTTAGTCTAGTAAAATGCTGA
This sequence comes from Drosophila nebulosa, assembly GCA_024703675.1. NCBI lineage: Eukaryota > Metazoa > Arthropoda > Insecta > Diptera > Drosophilidae > Drosophila > Drosophila nebulosa. The sequence continues at coordinate 3,093,771 of CM045725.1, read as the reverse complement.
CCTCATTTGATCAGAACGTATATGATATGACATACACACACACACACACACACTAATATTTAGTTGGAAATGCGAATTAAATTGCTAGAAATTGAAAGTGACACTGAACATAAATTGCCATTATTATTATTATTGTTGTTGTTGTTGTTGTTGTTGCTGCAGTCTACATTCAGCCCAGAACCAAAAATAGAAATAAATTGCACAGACTGAAAAACTTAAAATGCAAAAACAACAACAACAAACATCAAACAAACAAACAGATGTCAAACACTTTTAAGGTCTTAAAGGGCTTAAGTAAAAAATTGCAGAAACAAATAAGCAAACAACTAATTTAGGGTAAACATTTGACAATTGTCATTGTCATTGGAAATGTCTTTGAAAATAAATGGAAAGCAAGGGTCGGTCCCCCACTTTGTTGTCTTGTTAATTAGACACAACAAAGTCAAAGTGGTACAAAAAAAAAAAACCAAAAAAAGGATCATATGACAAGGCACATTGAGACGAAATGCCCAGAAAAAAAGGGGCTCAAACTTGATTAAGCTGAGACTCTTTATTCTTAACTTGGCGACTCGCTCAGTGAAAACAGGAATGAAGGGTAGGGTAAACCTTCCTTTAATAGAAGTTATTAGGGCTGAATTGTGAAATGTTTCATATTATTTTCACAGTAGCTAACTATTTTTGTAAGAAAATTAAAAAAAATGTTCTTATGAACAACACCGTTTATAACTTTTTCGGCAATCTTTCAGCCCAGTGTGCAGTGGGGAATTGTTTGGTGAGAGGTTAAAAGGCCAAATGTTTGCTGGTCAAATGGGGCGTATGAGTGTTGAAAAAAATAAACATGCAATATCTCTAATGTCTCTCTGTGTGTATCTATGGATAATTTTTGTCGTTTTTGTTTTTTCATTGCATCTTAAAGATACATTTAATGAGTGCGGCACGCGATATGCCGCAGTATCTACTGGAGCGCAACATCATTTGGTTGTAGACAAGTTTTTTGTTGCAGTTGTTGTATGCAGTAACTTGATGCCCACCTCTACAGCCGCCATGAGGAGGTGCTAATGGTCTCGCCTCCGCCCCCTCTACCTCCCCTTTCTCTTTGATGGAATGGCATTGAAATGTGCCTCTGTCATGCATGCCGGCCTTCCCTTTCTTCCATCATCTTGATCATCAAACAGAGAGTTTGCTGCAACGGATACAGTTTCCTCCCGTCAACCATAACCATAAAACATAAGTTTGATGTACAGTTAGAGAAGAAGAAACCAAGAGCAACCACAACACTCAAAGAAGAAGAAGAAGAAGAAGCAGAAGAAGCAGACTTGAAGTTGAAGTTCAAGTGATGGCTGCTTCAAGTTGTAAGTTGAGCAAGAGCCACAGCCAAAGAAGCTTTGTGGCTTTTGAATTGTAAATAGAAAAAGAAAAAAAAAAAAAAAAAACAATCTAAATACATAATTCAACAATTAAATATATCTAAATTGCTAAATAAACGGCAGCTGCTTTTGACGCCTGCTGCTGCGTGACTTTAGGTTTGGCAAAACGTTTCTCAAATGAATATGAAAGATACAAAAAAACACAATTAGAAACTTGAGAAACTGTCTGCCATTTCCAACAATTACAATCGATGACGACAACGACGACGACGACGAGTATTATCTTATTATCTATCTTCATGTATCGTTTCAAAGTCAGCACCAACAAAAAAAAAAAAAAAAAATGATTTGTGATGTGTATTATGGCACTTTTAATGCTGACATATGCGATTTTGATGTCAGGCTTTTTTATGTGAGCTCAGCTCAGTTCAGCTCAAAGCATATGCAAATGAGTTTATTACACACAAAAAAGCGAAAAAGAAAAGAGGAATACAAATTTATTTATATACCAAAATTGGCAACTGACAATGAGATGAGGAGAGGCTGGCTCTGGCATGATGATGTATGACGACATCTAGATAAATCTCGGAACGAAATTGATTAAAAATTGTGAGTACACAAAAGGAGGAGTCGACAAGTCACCTTGAAAAATTTGCTTACAAGTTGAATAGATACAAAATAGACAAAATCAAACTAATCATTCACTTTTGATTGGGCTAGATTTACATGAGCTACGTTATGAGCATCACGTTGAGATACATTTCCATAGACATCACTTTTACATACATTTGCTACACTTGGGCTTAGCTTAAAGATACATTTTTGATGACCTTCAATTTTGTGTGTTATCGATGATCAAACAACAACAACAAAATAAAACAAAAGTTGCTTTTAGTTTATGATGACGTCATGCTGTAACGCTTCTCAGTTTTGCTTGAGAAAATGATTCAACTTCATTTAAACTAAGTTATAATATGTACAACTAAACATTTATTTGTTAAAGATAGAACGATTATTTCTAAATTCTAGTTTAAATACTTTTTTTTACCATTCCTAATGATTTTTTCGCAATTTTTAGTTTCTTGTTTAGAGATTTGAGAAGTGGTTGAAGAAGAGGCATAAATTGAATCAAAAAGTCCTTCGTTTTGTTTTTATCCTAGATACATAGAGATAGATACCTAGATAAATAACAAAATTTAAAGACTCTTTTCAACTTACTGACATCTTATTTGCTGTTTTTTGATACGTTTGCTGAGTCTGCTAGATACATTTGCCAATCATTTGCATATTGACTACACATATAAAAATAAGACTGAACTAAAAGATACATTTTGAACAACATGTTTTTAACATTGCCCAAAGGCCATAGTAAACCTTTTCTTTGCAGCAGTTTTAATTGTCAAATTGTTTATTGTTGTTACACATAGCCTTAAGATACATTTGTATCTAAGTTAAACAAAGCTAAAGCGAGTAGGTAGCCCATTACAAAAAGTCTCGTTTCAAGAAATTGGTTGGGCTTATGGTGGGCTTATATGAAAAAGGCTTAAGGAAAATTTACAATCTTTCTCAGAAACTTTGCTATGGTTTACTTCTTTCTCCGCATTATCATTCTATCAAAAATCTCAAATTTTATAATTTCCATAATTTCTTTATAGAATAGTTAGCCTGCTCATTGAAATGAATCATAATTTATTCCAGCTGGTTGCCAGTTAAATAAATGAATCATAATTTATGCAAACTTTGTTTCTAGTTTAGCAAAAATTTCTATATAAAAGATTCTCTGCCATATCCTCTGATTCAAGCAAATGTCAATTATTTATTTAGCTTCGATTTCTAGGCAATATTTCATATGAATCATTTTAAATTTTAAAGCAGTTACGTAACTTTCTGTTGGCCTATAAATTGAATAGTTGTTAATTGGATAAATTTTGCATCCTTCTTTTTATGGTTTGCCAAGATGCCTAAAAAAAGTTGATCAATTGTCCTCTGCTCTCTCTCTCTCTCTCTTTCTCTCTTTCTTTGTCTTTCGCTCTCCCACAATTTGTCTCAAATGCTTTTGGCCAATATGAAAACCAGTTCAACTTTATGTTCTGCTTTTATTTGGCGGCTCAACCAGCACGTGGTTTCATTTTTTTTTTTTTTTTGTTGTATGTTGCCCCGCGGTACCGGTTTTTGCTTTGTTTTTTTTTTTGTGTTTCTTTTTTTTTGGAATTGTTTTTTGTTTGTGGATGACGTAGCCCTGGCCAACAAGCGGAGCATAAAACACATGGTGCCTCTTGGGGGCTCTTAAACGGCCCATGACCAATTCCCCAAAACGAAAAAAGTGGGGTCAATGTTTTTTTTTTGTTCTACGGCAAAAAGTATTTTTAATGGAAAAGAAATTAAAAGAGCCGAAAAGCTTTGCCCATTAAAAATATTGAATTCAATTAATTGATCACAATTGCTGCCACTTACACTATATAGATAGATACTTATATATGTATATATATATATTTTGTTTGATCAAGTACACAGCGCTTGACTTCTTTATGCATAATTAAAAGGCAATTATAATGAAATATTGCAAATGCAGAGTTCTTGAGACCCAAAACTGGGCCATATGGTGGACCCCACCGAAAAGACTCCTCACATGAGTTACTTTGAGTTATTTCACCCCCCTTCCACCATTCGCCTTGAGCCCATTATTTATGTTTAATGTCAATCAACAGAGAAATAATTTCAACATGCAAAAAGATTCTTGAGAGAAAATCGATTGAGTTTTTTTTTTTTTTGGTATTACAACAGATTTAATTTATAACTTGTCTTCGGAGAGTTCTCTTTTACATTGATATTGAATAAGCCCAACCCAAGTCACGTTTCGTATTGAGTGTCGCCGGTGAATAAATTGAATGTATTCAGCTCTCTTGACATTAAGCTGCAAATTGAAATCTTTATTCAAGAGTTGGCTTCTTGTTTTATGTTAACTTAAACCAATCCAAAGAACATGATTCTATGTAAACAAAGTTTATGCAATTTACTTTTGCAATTGAGATAACTTTTTCAATTTCCAATTGAGGTAATGAAGAGGTAATGCAGGCAATCATTTTCTAGTGCAGTAAATTTACATTTGGTTGGTTATTATACTTATACTTTTACCCTCTAATTAGTGATTGAAAGAGCATATCAAAGCAAACAAAATTTTGGACACGAATTTCTACACACAAGAGGAAATAAACCATTCTAAACCTTTTCAAAGCATAAGGCAGTTCTAAGGGATAAAATGAAGAAGGTCAAACGTTTTTTGGGAATGTCTTAAACCTAAAAATTACAAAAAAATATAATTTTGATTACCTAATCAGGCCTAGTAGCGGTTCTAAGATATAAAATGAAGAACATTTGCTCCCTAAAGTATGCAATAGAAAGTCAAAAGTAAAAAGAAGAAAAAAAAATTGAAGCAGCTTGTCAGTTAACCCATTTAAAAACGTAAAAATTAATAAAAAATGAAAACTATTGCATACTTTAGGGGGCAAATTTCACTCATTTGAACTCAATAGATGCGCACTAATGTAAGCTATGTTAATTAATGCTGATTTCATCGTACTATAAGTAAATACCCTTACTATAGAGCCAATAATGTGCAAACGACCTTGTGCAATTACTCAGAAAGCATTGCATGTTGCAATTGCAATTGCCTGGAATCCAAGTTAATTATTTTTTAGAACCAAAACTATGCTAATCACGAGAGAGAGAGAGAGAGAGAGAGAGAGAGGGAGAGAGAGAGAGAAAAGCAAAAGCAAAAAGTCAAATTAACAAAACATTTTTTGTGACATGCAACAATGCGAACAATGAAAAATGCATTTTGCATTTTGCAAAACTAGAACACGATTAGCATAGATATGAAAAGGAGTAGCAAAGTCATGCCAACTAATGATATTAATTGGATGGGCCCAGCCAACCTGCCAACCTCGGCAGGTGGCCGTGCCCCCCTACAAACTAATTGGTGATGACATGCAGGCAAAAGGAATGCCATTCCTGTTTGTTCGTTCCTCTGTGTGGGCATAGCAATTATTTAATTGAATTCGACTAACAGAGAGAGAGATGCAACAACAACTAACAACAGTAGCTTCAGTAGCTCTTAATGTTATGTTTCCTCTAATCTCTGATGATCTAGCTGATATGCTGACGTCACAGACACTTGACATTAAGTTAAAATGAACTAATGCTGATGACATCGTTTGACAACATTGACACGCATCTTCAGAACGCATCGGCGAACCGCATCAAGTCAAAGCTGTGAGTACCTAATGACCTAAAAGTGCTGTCCAAATGGGACTACAACCACACAGTGGTTAAAATACAACAAATTAAGTTGTCTTTTCAAGCATACCAATGAGATCTTCTTTTTTGTGCCACTGTGCCATGAAAGGATGTTAGTTAGATAAGACTGAAATGTTTCATACGCAAAGTGATATGAGGCGTTAAATGTGATAAGCAGCGGCAAGCAACTTCTACCAAAGGCAAGAGCAGTAAGTACATAGAGAGACGGTGATGGAAGAGGGGTGAGGAGAGAGGCAAGAGGGGGAGAATACTACATTTACATATGTAAGTAACTAACTATGTATGTTACTGGGTAAAGTCTTTCACTTCACTTGAGTTGATTATTGAAGAACTCTCTCTCTCTCTCTCTCTCTTTGTCGTCTGACTGAGTGGCGGAAATTTTAGTTTTGCAATTTAAGAAAAATATTCTCATTGGGTCATAAATTGAACGAGTGAGTCGAGTGAACGACTCTATTAGTATGTGGCAAAGCAGTTAAGCCGTAAATTTGTATAAATGAATGCAAAAAAACAAAAAAAAAAAAAAAAAACGCCAAATGAAAATTAATCACAGAAACACAAAGCGCACAGATGTTGAATTTATTTTTATTCTTTTTTTTTTTTTTGGAGGTTCATTGGGCAAATTGTCACAATAAAATAAAAATAACCAAATAAATAAACGCCAAAGTCATACAAACAAACAAACAAAAAGAAGGTAGACAATTTTTATCCAGAAAAAAAAGGCGAAATTGCATCAACTAAACGGACATGGTTGGAGGTTCCCCCATAAAAATCGCAGACAAGGTAAATAAAAGCAAACGACCCCAAAAAAAAACGAAAAAAAAAGCCCAACTAAACTGATCTGAGAGCTTGGATAAGCGGACGACGAGGAGGACAAGTTGAAAGAGTCGGACGAGACAACATCACGGTCTCTGCTCAAGTAGAATGCCTTCCTCCAAGTTCTCTTCTGTGCGTGTGTGTGTGTGTGTAGTTCAAGGTGCGGAGAGTACAGTGAAAATTACACTAAAGAATCTACTAAACAGCAAGAAAAATATTTGTTTAAATTACTCGCTGCCAAAAGAGTTTTATTTGAGGAATCAATTATCTTTTTTGTTTAGAAAAAGTCGACATATAGCTAAATCTAGCTTTTTTAGCAAGGGCAGTGTAGGTGAATGCAAAAATAGTGTTACAAACTGTTATAAACATTGCTTTTGCAGACGTCAAACAAAAATGTTACTTTTTAGCGGGGAAAGGTTCTAAATACAGCTAAATTTAAGCGCTTTCGGTTAAATATAGTATTGTAAACTGTAATAATATGGCGTCTTCGGACATTTTAAGCTGTTTGGTAAACTCGGATATCTTCTCAATGAATATTAGCTTGCTGGTTGCCACATTTTAAGTACAGCTAAAATTACATAATTACATAAATGAACATTTACGAACACCCGTTTTCAATGCCTTTTTGTATTTGTGCCGCTTCCAACACTTCACTTCTGCGAAGCTTAAGTATTTGGTTGGTATTATAGTTATAATTTCAAAATGTTTCAAACATTTACCTACACTAGATTTCAAATCAATTAATTTTTTTAACAAAACTTCATTGCCAGTCATTACTGTACTTAGATGACTTTCTTTCCTTCCTTCTGTCTTTCTTTCTAGGGAAACAAGTACAAGTCCAAGTCGTTTTGCATATGCATTGTAAATTGACAATGATTGCCCACAATTTGCTCAGATGCAAATGTCAGATACAAATACAACAGAATGCGCCAGCGAGCTAGCTACTATAGAGGCGGAATATCTTGTCTGTGCCTGCATCTTGGGGTCTTGTCTCATAATTCAAGCTACTTAAGTTGTCGCACGGTCAAACATTACATCGACGGCAAGCAAATCATCTCGAGAATGGGCAGAAAGTGAGATATCTGACATCTTCTCACTGAATTTTTATAAGCCATTGAAGAAGAAGAACACGACGAGAAGAGAAGGAGACAGCCCAGCCACCAGCTCAATGATTTTTCAATTAAGATTGATGGTAATGAAGTCGTTTTCAACGCTTGTTTGCTTTAGCTAATTGACGTAGCGCAAAAATATATGATGTAAGACTCACTTACTAAAGACTCACTAAAAGACTGTCTTCTGTCTTTATAAGGAGCCGCAGAGAACTCTTAAAATGGTGCGAATTCAAGTGGTTGCAAGTAGCAATTCCAAAATGCGTTTTATGATGCAACTTTTCCAATGTGGAAATGGAAAATCAATTAATACAAAAAAATCAAACATCAAAACACCATTAGAGATAAACTTCACCCGGGGGGCAGGAAGAAATAAATAAATATAATTTTATACCCCACATTTCTGGGGTGATAGGGTATATTAAAGTAAGCAAAATGTGTTTGAGAAGTAGAAGAAAGCAATTTAGTCTCTAAATGCCAAAAGATTTCAGGATCTATGTAAACTCATCTAGTATGTAGAAAGTTTATATATACTTCAAACATTTGCTACGCCTACTTTCGCTCCTATAGCTCAGGATCTTTGGGTGTTAGAGCTGAACTATTTGGTATGTAGACTTGTCTCGTATGTAGGAAGTTCAAATATATTTGAAACATTTGCCACGCCCATTTACGCCCTAGTAATTTGATTAAATGCCATTTTGTCCTTTTGAAATTATAATTTCATTATAATCGTTTAAAAAAATTCTTGAGGTATACGCACAAACATTTTTTACAAAGCCTGAAGACTGCATATTACATAAATCTTTTCTGTTTCACTTGTTGCTTGGTATACCCAGGTCGACTTGCCGACTTACTTCATTTTTTGTTGTCTACATAATCTATCACTCTTGTGGTTCGACATTATCGGCATTAAATCTCACGAAGTCTTGAAGAGATTAGAGGCACAGTCGCTGGTTGGGCTTAGGCCAGTTATGAAGTGCAAGTTGTAGAGTTGGAAGATGGAGTTATATATGGTTTACCGTTAGGCACGACTTTAGCCAGACTAATTGCAGAGCGGCAGAGAGAGAGAGAGGGACCGAGAGATATGGTTGGAGTCAGGAGTCACCGTGTGGCATATGTTGTAGGTAGTAAATCGAAACCAGTTCTCGTTCCCTCTCCTCCCCTCCCTCTGTGGCCACGCTATGGGCATTGTTTGAAAGTCAATGAGCGGAGCATCGTCGTCTCGGTGCTCTTTGCACGTGGCCAAGCCGGCAATTGCGTCCAAATCCGCTAGAACAAAAGATGCCGCCGCCGGTAAGGAAATTGCAGCTTATACCACAAAATGAAAGCTTGTTAGCCAAGTGAAGGGCAAAAAAAAAAAAACAAAAAAAGAAACCAAGTGCTGGCTTAATGATAGTGCACGACGACGGACCATGATGACGTAGGAAATGGTTTTTCTCTCTTTTGCAATTAAATGCAATTAACCAAAAGGAAAGAAGAAAACCTTTTTCCATTTTCCATTTCGATTTTGTTCATTTTGTCATTGTTCTTTGGACATCAAACTAATTCAGCTAATGAGCTCATAAAATGGCATAAAATAAACTTAATTAATTATGTCCCATTTTTTTTGTTTATGCGTCAGGCCATAAAATTTTATATTATTACAGGTAAATGAGGGGGAACCCTCGATGAGTTTTTGGCCTTGTCATTTCTAGCCATTAAGGTGTGAAAAGTTCATAATTTTCTGCGGTTATGTCGTTTTCACCAGTCAACAAATTGATTGACAGGCGACTCCGACTCCGACTCTGACCCGACCCGACTGACTGACTGACTGACTGTATGACAGAGACCCATAAAAATAAGGTTCGAGTTGCGGTCAATTTTCCAGGCAAATAAAATGAAAAGACCGAAGAAAAGTAAATAAAGACATGTTTATGGCCTAGAGATACCCTTTTTTGGGGTATTGGAAAAGTCATTTAAGTACTTTTAACTGCAAAGAAACGAATTTAAAAGCAAAAGTTGATCGATATACCTAATAAAAAGAAAGACAGGAGAAAAAATACCCTTTACCTTGGGAAAATATAATGGGAACTATTAATCAGTATGCCAAATATTGAATGAGTATATCCTTATCATTCATAATAAAAGGAAAGGAAAAGGGAAAAATACGCTCTACCTTGAGAAAAACTATCAACCATTTGGTATAATATTAATATTGTAAAACATTGTAAGGTTTTAAAACTAAAGATTATAGACAATATGTGATCGAAGTAATTCCCTATAGGCATTAGTTCGACTGAGGATAAGTATTAAGGCAATTTATCACTTTCTAAGAGACATATAATCTTTTTAAATGACGTTTTATGTACTTGGGTTATCAATTATTGGCGACTTATTGTCTTCACTCAGATAAAGAGATATCAATGTTATCGACATTTTCCAATGCAATATCGTAATTTTTGCCTTAGATGTCAAACTTAAATGATATGTTGGCAAAAAATAAAGATAACTGATGTTTTATAGATCAACATAGAGCAAAACAATCGTATAAGATAGAGACGAGACTAGAGATATCAATTATTGGCGACCTATTGTTTTCACTCCGATAAAGAGATATCTATGTTGAGTAAAGATATCGATTACTGGCGTTAAATGGATTATCAATTATTCGAGATCTATTAGCTTCACATAGAAACTAGAAAGGAAAATGTGCGTTATATCGAACTCAGATATTGATTACAGCCAAATATATATTTCATCTAGAGAACGAGTTATTGGGTGGGTAATTCAAAAGTAGTACATTGCGATATATTGATCGAAGGTATCGAATTTCGACAATAATTTGTTTCATTAGATTTTAAGAGAAAAACCAAGAAAGGTTAGCTTCTTATATTCTATCCTCATAGCTCTGGTTCTTAATGGGGTTTAATTTCTGTTCAACTTCGTAGAATATTCGAAAGGATTGTCTGCAAACTGATCTCCCCGTCAAATAAAGAGCTCAAAGATCATAACTTTCATAGACAACGCCTAAAAGGAAATCGCTTGATTTAATGACTTCATTATTATTGGTTAATATCGGTCTAACTCGTTATGGTACAAATCTACATCCATGCACATTACGTTGCTTGATAATAAATATTCTATAGAATCGTAAATAAGTTCTCGGCTTCCTTTCACCACCATTATTAACGATGCTAAAATACTCATTTAAGCCAACGTAAAGCTGCTTGTGGGCACACCTTAAAAAAAAATGCTGAAGAAAGCCAACGAGACTGAGACCCAAGGGAAACTCTTCATCTCGTTAATTGTTGTGTACATAATTACAGAAGATTTACACCCACACAAACAGGGAATTGAAGATTGTGTTGATTGTTGATTATTTGGCGCCACATACACATACTTTTGCCTGACACTGTAAAATTTATTGCGGAAGCAAATGATTAAGTTGCTGCATTTTAATTGAGTCTGACATAATTCTAAGAATATGAAGAAGCAGTGGCCAACTGGCACTCAGATTGCACTCTATGGAATGTCCGAAATGTGTCCGAAACATGAACCAAAACCAAGTCAAAATGAAATTGATAAAGTGCTTAGATAAGAGTCGACTCAATGTGAAATGGAATTCTCCTTTTGTGGCCTCAAACCGAAATTTCAGTTAATCCTTGATGAATGGAATATACATACACATATCATTTGGATTATTGTGGTTTTGTTTGTTGGCTCAACCGCAATTTCAATCTACTTTTCCCCGCCCCCCTTTTTACTAAATCAATAATATGCAGTGACCCAGTCCATTAGAGAAAGAGATAGAGAGAGAGCAAATTATAGAGCCTATAAGTTCGTTTCGAGCCCAGTTATGATTAGAGCAACAATTGCAGGCAAAATGAAGGTGGAGAAGGCAATGCCAACCACATGGAAAATTGCCACTGACGCCAGCCAACAACAAGGTTACCCTCTCCCGCCTCTGCCCCTGCCGCCTGCCTCCTGTTCTCACATTTAATTTGCAAACAGAAGTTACCATGTCAAGTGCCTAGACCAGGAGCCATGTACATACATGGCGCCAACATCGCATCGAGTGCGCTTGGGACTTAGGAATGTATGTGACCATTGCGTAGTCGAGTGTCCGACTATTGATTTTTCTCTCTTGTTCTCTTGTACTCGATGTTGTCCTGTACTGTCCTGTCCTGCCCTGTCCTGTCCTGTGTTATGTTTGTTATGTTATCCTTCAGTTGTTGGTATGCTGTTGCCATGTTGTCAAGCACATAAATGGTCTAGTGACAAGGGAATATTTTCTCGTTTTTTTTTCTTCTATTTTTCTTTTGTTGTTCTTCTGCTAACAATACACAATCAAAATCGAAATGAAATAACAAACAAAAAAAAAGCATTTTTTTTTTTGGTCAGCATTTATTGGGTCGTAGAGTTTTGAGAGGTATAGAAATAGGACTCTTTGAAATTCATTTAGTTTGTTGATTTTTGTTTATCCTAACCAGCAGCCTTTTGATATAAAATAATGTAAAATGATATTTAATTCATGGCATTCTCTGATTGGAATTTAACTTGCAGAAATGGGAGAGCGAGTACAATTCTTTTCTTTAACCAAGAAATTGGTGAATTAACGTCTACTTTAGATAGGTTTCTCTTTGACTTTAGACACTTTTCTTTGACCTGGGATCACTTGGAACACAATTAATCATGTCTTCCTTTCAAATGGAAAGTAAAAAGGAGTGCAATTGAGCAGGAAGTTTCTTCTTTCATAAGATCAATCACCTTTGAAGACCGTTGAATTGGTTAGAATCAAGCCTTTTAGCCAACTTAAGACACTTTTCTTTCTATACATAAGATATACAACAGAAACCCATGAAGTCTGAACTATGCAGATCATGAACATATATGTAGGTAGGGGTTTACTCTTTAAGAACATCAATGTCTAGCCCAATTCATACGTGGAAATCTCATTCAATGCCTACTCCATACCAAGTTTCCATTGGTAGTTCTGCTTGGGACAGATTGGGTACTTCGTTATTTTTTCACGCTACATAAATTTTGACGACCACAAAATGCTTGTAAAGCTCTGTTATGATTGCCATTTTTTCTTGGAGGGTGGAGTTTAGTTCGCTTTATCTATGAAACACTGTACGCTTTTGGGGCAAAACTTTAAAATGAGACTCCTCTCTTATTACATGGTAATGGAATGGGAGTGGGACTCTTATTCGCTCTCTCCCTCTCTTATCAGCAACACCTTTAGGCAACTTGAATCGTGCGCGCCTCAATCCAGGGTTATGGCCATGGCCAAGGTGAGGTGAGGCCAGGAAAAAGGAGGCAGATTCATAAATTCCATTTGCAGCAGCAGCCGTCTGTCCATCCGTCTGCTGTGGTCTCAGCGAAAACTGCAATTCAGCTTACTTGAATGTGGTTGGATTTAAAGTTGGAGCTGGAATGGGGAGCCATATCGAATTCGTTGCCCCTGGTGGGAGGGAGGGGGGCGGAGGAATGGGATGGCTTGGATGACTGGGTGAACGGTTGTCGATTGTGGGTGAGCTTAAGAGAGTTGGCAACAGCTGTGCATACCCACACACACACACACACACACACACCTTGATGTACGATGCAAGAACGACAAGGAGCTTGGAGAAGGAAGTGTGCTGTGCGAGGGGAGAGGGGACTTGCTTGCCTTTTGTATAACTGAAATTTAGCGTAAACTTTTTATGCTGGCTTTTGGGTGCTTTTTTTTTTCCTCTGACGTTTTCTTGCAGGATTTACCCTTGGAAGAAAAGTGAAAAGTTCCCCTCCCCCATTCCCGCCACCTCGTCACTCGCATGTAAAATGGAAAACGTTATTTATACCTTCTTCTCGGCAGATGGTGGAAATAATAGCTTTGGCAGTGGCATTAAAGTTGATCGGTTTAAAGGGTTTGGGACAGTGGCGGATTCTGAGTTCAACTTGCCCCCTAAGATATGCAATAAGATGTCCAAAGAGGAGATTTGAAATGTCCTGTGACTAAATAAGAGCTCAGAGAGCCCATCAATGCTGCACAACTCACTAAAAACGTTGAACTAAGCAAAGATTGAGTCAAATTTAAATTCGTTGCATACTTAAAGGGGCAAATTTTTAATTATTTTCAATTCCTGTAAACTTTAAGGAACTTTAAGAATGTCTCTTCCTTTTAAAATATTAAAAGTTGCAATGATTGAATGCAAATAGATCATTGCATATATCAAGGCGCAAATATGTACCCATTTAACCCCCGTAGATCCGCTACTGATAAGAATTGAGAGTGAGAGGTAAGTAAAATGTGAGTGCAATGGAAATAAAAGAACTTTGGGGACCTGTTAAATTGACAGTCGAGAGGTCATTAAACGCTAAATTCTTAACACCTTTTACCTGTTTGGCCAAGCTGTAGTCTAATGTCTCTTCTTTCCACTATTACCGCTTCAACTTACTTTCAGAATTGCTTCATTTGGTGTCATTTGCGGGATTTAACTTTCGAATTCGTTGAGCACCATTAAACCTTGGCCTCATTGGCAAATGGGTTTTAAGATGCAAGAACCTCGTATTCTTATGCTAAACTGTTTACGCTTTTCACAACTGCTTCAAACTTCATGAAAAACTCTTCAATGCAGCAACAAACAAGCAAACAATTTCAAAGGCACGTTAACCAACCACTTGAGTGAGTGAGGCCAGGCCAGCAAAATGCAAGAGACGCCATATGACCACCTAAGCACGCACCCTTTGAGTCGAAACGCAGCCAATATAAGTCCAATTCTAATAACAATGTGGGTAATTTTTATAAAAATTTATCACACACGAAACCCAAAGGAAACGAAAAGGTAAAAGGGGGATGCACTTTATGCATTAATGTGGGACATTTTGTGGGGTTGATTTTTCGAAACGGTGTTGAAAAATTTCACGCAAAATAACAATTTCATGAAAATCGTCGTCGTCTGCCTGACGATTGTGGAAATTAATTTTATGTGCCTGTTGTTTGTTTGCTGTTTGTTTGTTTACGGTACGTGAAATAATTGCTGGCGGGCGCCAGCCGACCGCATGTCGGGCGGGTGTTTGGTATACTTTACGGAGCATATCCTGCATGAACCAGGATCAGATCACGGAATGCGATAACGCCTGCGGTGTTTGGTGTGCGATGTGCGGTGGCAGCTTAAAATACCATGAATTGCTTGCCGACAGTTCTTGGCACTTGCCTTTGACAAATATAAATGCGGAAATTTTATTATTATTATTTCGGAAATGCGGCGAAAATTGCACAAAGAAAGACAAAAGGAAGCACCAAGGAAGGCGAAGTTCAAATAGCTTGACTTGACTCCGAACTGTCAGCATCCCGTGGAGTTCAATCAAAGTTCCGTTTATTAATTGCCTAAAGTGCATAAAAGTTTTTATAAAGTAAACTTTTTAGTGTGTATTTTTTAGTGCATTTTCAAAGAGGCTATATAAGTGAGCTAATGATAGAGATACTTGAACATTTTAACTGTTATCGCATTTAAAGTCATCAAATGAGCTTAAAATGTGTAAGTACTATGCCCTAATGATGTCAACCAGTCAATTAGTGAAGAATTTAGGGCATTTCGTTGAGCAATACTGGAAATCAGTGTTAACAAACGTCAAAAATAGTTTTCTGCATTTCAAAACAATTGATTTTGAATTGTATTGTAGAAAAGTCAAGCCCTAAACGCAAAAAAACGCAAACAAACGCATTGCTCTTGTAATTCCCAACTGGTTAAAGTTTTTATTTACCTATTAATGGTTTTGGCGAGAAACGTACGGATGACAATTACACTGAAAAAGTTCTGAGAATGACTGAATAGCAAGAAAATACATTACATTTCAGTTTTTCCTACATAAAATTTATCTTTAACTATATTTCGGGCTTTTTATGAGTCGAAATCAAGCCAAAAATGTTGCCCAAACGGTTTGTAAAGTGTTTTCAGGGGTTCATAAAGTGTTATTAATACTTCATGAATGTTCTTTCCACTTGTTTCTTCTTTCCTGAACACCTATCTCAATATTTTTTGCCAGCACTGTGACTGGGATCTAAATGCGTACTCAGAGTCCTGAAATTCCACTCAAATATTTCAGCTCAAACACCAAATTGACGAATATGCGAACACAACAGAGAGGCAAATTAGAGAAGACGCGAGAGAAAGCAACGACGAAATGCCGTACAAAAACGTAATAGAGAACGAAATAGAAAATAAATAATAAAATAAAAATATTGTAAGCGCATGCCAGGGCCAACCCCTGTCTACATAAAAGTACCATGGGATGCGCTCTCAGTGCCCGCCGTGTGCCTAACACCACTCTCTGACGTCCTTCGTCCTTGCTTGTTGTCTGCTCTGCTTTGCTGCGCTGCCCGAAAAATAGAAGCAACGTTTTCTGCGAGTGGCAAAGTTCTTTTTTTCGCTTTAAGCGAGAGGCTAGCCAGACAGACAGACAGACAGAGCGACACACCGAAAAGCAAACCACCCCTCGCACAGCCCAGGATAACAGCCAAAGGACAATGCCACATAGAGAAGAAGCAGCAGCTGCCGTTACTTCTGCTCTTACTAGTTGGCTTGCAGGCATTTGTAGCGACGCGTCATCGTCATCATCCTTGTCCTCGTCCTCGTCTAGCAAGAATCTCCGCCATGGCAGCAACCTCACGCGCTACTCAAACCCTCAGGAAAAAAAAAACCCGTCACTGAAGTGTTACAGGTACAGCAGGAAAACCGACTAAAACCAAAGTAGCCCAGCCGAAACGTGCGTGATTCATATGAACAAGAGGATTTACATAGCTAGCTATCTCGCTCTCCCTTTGTTCCGGCCTTCAAGTGCAAAAGAAATCCCATCATTCTAGTTGGATAAGGGTTTCACCCATCTTAGATCCGATTATTAATATAATTTTCCCACCAAATTTTATCTAAAAGGCAGAGGAAAGAATTTCCAATCAAGTCGATTGGATTGGATTGACCCTCTCTGAGAACACCGAAATCTCAGGATCTATAAGAGCTAGAGCTAACAAATTTGGCAAGTATACAGTAGAGCGTGTGAGCTAATGAAGTTTATTTAAAAATTAAGCCACGCCTAAGTCCGCCCTCCAAAATCGGACAACTCTCGTAGTACTCATCCTAACCTTTCTAAAAATCCAATCTTGGTAATTACCACAACTGGTTTAATGAATGTCAACAAGTTCACCAAATTTAAAAAAAAAAAAAATAAAAATAACCGAGAAACAAAGGTAAAGTTGCCCGCTAGGTGCGCTATAATGCTTATTTGCTTATAAAAGTAATTGAGATAAAGAAATTTAATATGTGATTTTGTTCTAATGCATTCAATGATTTGAAAACAGGGCAGAGTTGGCCGCTAGAATCGCTAAGGTGCCCGTGTAACCATAAGAATTCCTTATGCCTTTTCTAAGCCTTTTAAGAAGAAGTCTTCAAGTTACTACATTTACCTGCTTGAAACTCTCTCATAGTTAGATGATCTAATCCATGTGACCAACATTATTACAAATTTTCAAATCAAATTCATATAAATTCCTCTACAGTGAGTCATTTTTCTGGAAAGAAGTCGTCAAGTACCAACAAGACACACATCTTTGATTTGATGACGTCACAGGAAGGCAGGCACAAACAGTTGGCAGTGACTCGAACGATTGGAAATTGATAGCCAACTGTGTTTATTGATACATTTTGATACATTTTATTCCAATCAATTGAATTGAATTTAGCGAAAATTGAAGTGATCAAAACGTTTTTTTTTTTTTTTGCCAGTGTCAAGGTAAAAACTAGTAGAAAGATATTGCCCTCGCTTGTCCCGATTATTATGATTAGTTATGGCAGCCAACCCCTTATGTGTGACCTTTGACTGCACACTCAACGCGCCGGTTCTCCCCCTTAACATTTTTTGACTTCAACCCCACGTGACATGGAGTGACGTGACGTTATTTGTCCTTTGAAGGTCTTCCTTTTTCTTCTTCTTGTTCTATTATATATGAAATGAAGTAGAAAAGTGGAGGAGGTCGTTAAACGGCATTCAAATACGTAAAATGCGCCAGTTGGCGCCACATTTAAAAGGTCATTAAAAGAGAGACACAAACAAAAAAAAAACCTACCACAAGACGCCAAAAGAACTCCACACACACACACACACACACACACACATACACACAATGTGGGGCAACCGAGAGAATCGCGTGCTTGGCCAGAGTTAATTGAGCGCCGAAAGAAAATTTCATAATCAACAAACAAGAGAAACAAACGACAAACGACAAACGACAATGAAGGCAATGCGAAATTTATGATATTAACTTTTGTGCCCAGCCATAAAGAATTGACAATGCTCTCAATCCGACAAGGATGACTCACCATCCACAAAGACCCCAAGGCGTCCTTCAACAGGATTTTCAACTGAACTGAACTGAACTGAGTTTGGTTGAAATTAACTTGGAACTTGGAACTTTTTGTTTTTCATTCATTCTCATTTCTCATATGTATGTGTTTTATTTTTTATGCCTTTTGTTTTTGCTCCTTTTTTGTTTGTTTTCGTGCGGCTGTCCTTTGCCTGTGGCTCAGCTGTTGGCTTTTCGATTGTGAGAACGCGAGCGGAGGGTGGTGGCGGGAGGAGGTTCGTGGCGGTTTGTGGGAGGTGCTGGCAAGGCAACAGACAGGCAAACAGCGTGTTGGCGCCATTTTCATATACTAAAATGTACGAGTGCTATATAAATAAGAATAGGGAACGGGAATCGAGAGCATATAATATACATTTCTGTCCCATCTGTGTGGCATTTTTTGCAAGGACAAAAGCATTTACCAAGTACGCCACTCAAGTGCCACAAGCGACTGAATTTCTTCTTGCTAAGTGTATTCCTTTTAAGAGCATCATTATAAATTAGTTTTTTAATGATATCGCAGCAAACTGTAGCCTGAAAGCTGCAGTTTTGGTAATCATTCGCATTTTGTATTGTCGACGAATTTTTAAGAAAGATTTGGTAGTTTTTCATTTGTTTCTTTGTTATTTATTTTTCATTTTAATGAGACCCGAGGCCAAACTCTGATGTTTAAGCTTTGCTTATTTATATTCGCTTGATTTTGTTGTAATTCTTAACTAGTTTAAGCATTAGCATTACGTTTTCATTAGCAAAGAGTTAGAAAATGGAAAATCATGCAAAATTCCTTTGCCATTGAATAAGTGTAAAAAAGCAATTTAATAAGCTTTACAAATAAATTCATAAATAAATAAATTCAAATAAATGCAATCTTTAATAAAATTTAAAAACAAGCTTTTAAAAAATCCTTAGAAACTAATAAAAATATACAAATTGAGTAGAATTTAAAATATGAAACAATGTTGACAAAATTTAAACATCAATTAAAAAATATTAACGACTTTTAAATTTTTTTTAACTTTTTGGCAACTTTTCTAAATTGTTTTAATTTTATCATATTTTAATAAGTTTTTTGAATTATATCAAAATACATTTTTCCATTTCGTCAAAAAACATTTTTCCAAAACGTTATATAAATTTAGTATTGTATTTTTTTTTTTTTAAGTGTTTCTGATTTTTATTTTTTTTATTTTTCTCTTTATTTTTTAATTTTTCTACATTTCTTAAAATGTTTTCTTTAATTGAAGAAGATTTTAAATCTTAATTAATTTTTTAAAAATTTTTTTCTACATTTTGTGAAACTTTTTCTTTTACTTTTCTTAATAAGAAATTTTTAAGAGAATCGACAACAATTTTAAGCCTGGACCTCGAAAATATTTCACCACATTGCCCCCAAATTTTCACAATCCGACCCTGCAATTGAGCTACCATGAAGAGTGTTAAGCAAATGTTAAAAATTAGCATCAAAAACAAAAAAAAAAATTATCTACAAAATTGCATTAGGCAAGTGTCAAAAAATACCTTCAAATTTTTACCAAAACCAAAAAAAAGCGCTCCCAACTCGAGGTTAAGTCATTGACATATTCTTCTTTATCTTTTTGCCAGCCAAATTCAATTAGAAGTGACCAAAAAGAAAAGGCACTTAACTTTTGAACCTTCTTCTTTCTTTTTTTTTTTTGTTTTTGGTAAAAAGTGAACTTACCAAAAAAGAAATACAACGCATTAAACGTACAACAACAACAAATGAATGTGTAAACAAAAACAAGTTTTCTTGAAGGGAGACAGACAGCCAAAAAGAAACCCCGAAAATTGTATGTAAGAGATAAGAAGTTTCATTTATTTTGTGGCAGACACGAAGGACCTGAATAAATTGCGTGATAAAGTTGCAAGAAAAAGTTGGTTGTTGGCTGTGCCTCTGACTTTGAGACAGTTTGAGGATAGAAATTATCGTTAGAGGAAAGGGAAACTAAAATCGAATTGGCTTGGGCACATTCAACTTGAATTTTATCAATAAAAATCGATTTAGTTAACTGCCGCGCCGCCGCCACCCTCTCGAAGCCCACTCTCCCCCATACACGGAAGCACTTGCAGCAGCAACTCTTTGGAGTCCTTTATGCTTATTAGGTCGAACGTGCTCTGTCACGAGATTCAGGACGTACTAGACGGAAGCCGTGCTAAGTTTCCGGCCTAATAACAGAGATAGAGACAGACTGAGAGAGAGAGAGAGAGAGAGAGAGAGAGAGAGAGACAGGAACAGGGACAAACTCCACTTTTAGTCAACAGTTTTCTGGTTATTTGATGGCGCCATAAAAAGCCTTTGATTATGCTGTCTCTCCGACCCTTCGTACCCGGTCTTCCTTTGAGAGTAAAACCCTCCTCCCAACTCTCTTCTCCTCACCCAACTCCATTGGAGTTTGTTGTTGTTCGTACAGTCTGCTGCTTGTCTGCTGTTTCATTATTTACAGCCTTCGCCCAAAAAGGGCAACACTTTTGGGGGTTGCCGCAAAATGAAACAAAAAAAAAAAAACGAAAAGTTACTTCAACTGCAGAAGTTCTAGATCTGAGATGCCGGGCTCCTGCTCCTGCTCCTGAGGCGGCTGCTCCTTTACAATGTTATTTTTCATCTTTTTTTTCGATTTAATGTGAGTCAAGGAATGCAATAAAATTGTCTAAAGGTTACTTGAGCTTTTGTTTCGTTTATTGTAACAATTAACCGAGATGAAATCGTGTATTGATTGTATTTAATTACCTTTTTTGCCCCCAAAACTGATTCGTTTGGTTTTTCCGTGAAGATATATTTTGGCCTCAAAATAAATTTATGGTTTGTAGGTTTTTTTGTATTTTAAAACTTTGTTCAGAGCTGCTAAATACAACTTTACTGCAAATAATACAAGCAAAATAACGAATAAAACAGACATAACCCAATCTGAATGATAGAAAATTCAAATATTTAACTATTATTTGTCGATTTTTGATATAAAACAAGCTTTGTTTATTTTATTTGCTAATTAGGCAAAGCCTATGAAATTTTGTTCTATAGTAAACCAATCTAAAGACTTTTATTTTTCATTAAAGCATTTTCTATGCAGAAAAGTCTTTATAATTTTTAATTGCAAATTAGTTTTAGTTCTTTCTGAGTAACAGAAATAGTTAATTTATTGCAAAGTTGTTTTTAGCTCGCTTTTTTCTATAATATAGATTAATTATCTGATGTATAAAATTGATTAATAACAAATGCAAAAACAGAAAGGCAAAGATCCCAGCACTTTGCACTAGAGAGAATAACCTTATACCAGTTACAATTTTGTAGAAACGCATTGACCAACTTCACAAGGAGAACTGATCACTTTTCAAATAAGTTGAAATTTTCTAAATTTCGAGTAGTAAATTTGTATTTTTAAGATCTATAGTTTGAAAATTTTGGAGTAATATTTTTCAGATAAAATTTATCTTAAGCAAAAAGTCGGAAAATAGAGCATTATCTGCTAAAGCAAACAGCTTTCATTTTCTTGGAATATTTTTTGCTTGATATCAAATAAAATTTCATAGAATTTTACGTTTATGTTATACTATGAAAGATTAGCGCTTAAATGAACATTTTTGCTTATATTTCCGTTATTATAGAAAATTGTTAAAGTATTTGAAACACGTTTACGTGTGGATTGCATTTCCTGTAACAGCCCAAGCACAGTGGAGCAAACTTAAACAAGAGAAAAAGAGAGAGAAATATATCTCAATTAACTGTCCTGCAGAAAGGTACGTGTCCAAATGCAGTGAAACCCCATTAAGGTGACCCTTTTATATTGAAAAGCTAATTGGTTTGCCATTTGCCATTATTATGACCAGAGAAATGAGAGAACTTCTTTGTAATATCAAATAAAATAGATTGAGAGTGAAATGAAATAGTTTCGGGTGTATTCCATTTCCAAGAATTCCAATTTCACTTACCCTCAATTAATATGTTCTTGGCGTTAGTTATGCAAAATTCGATTCCAATTCCAAACGGCGTTCGTTCTCTATAAAATCAAGACACAAAAATTTGATTAAGAAGCGCGTCAAATTTTCTTTTGGTTTTAGTTTTTCTCTTTGCATTTATTTGTTATTGGCACGCGCGACAATCGGAAGGCTCCGCTTCCCAACGAGAGGGGCGAGAAGAGGAGGAGGAGTATATAGGCCTGGCCTGGCCTATTGGCCTTGGCGAAAATTCGAAATAAATGAACTTTCTTATTTACCGTTCCTTCGTTCTAATTCCAACACAAATGCACACTCACACACATAGGAAAGAGGAAGGGCAGAGTATATAGAGTAAAAGGACAAGGGGGAGGGAAAGGGAATCTGAGCTGGTCAAAATGCGAATGACGTCATTGTATCACACACACACACTCACACGCACACACATGCATTCAAATATACAAGGATGCTGTTTTGCATTTCTTTGTGGATTTTATTAATTGATGCTGTTTACCGTTAAATATTTGAAAATGCTTTTGTTTTTGTTTGTAATTGAAATTGATTTAAGCCGCCTTTTAATCAAATGCAAACGAAATGCACTTAAAACGTTTAACGCACGCTCCAAACACTTGATAAACCAGTTTCAATTTTATCTCTCTTAATTTGTTTTCGTTTTGGTTTAAAACTTTATATTTTCGCACAATTAATTCTTTTTATTTAAACGAGAGTTAAACGAGAATTCTCCGAGCGTCCGGCGACACAACCGCTTACCTCAAAGACAAAAACAACACTTAAAAATAACGGCAAATTCGATTCATATATGAGAGACAAATATAAGAGCGACAAAACAATTGAGAATTCAACAGTTCGTCCCATTGTATCATACAAGCTTGAGTTCGACTTAGTGTCGCTTTGTCATTCTCTCTCTCTTTCGCTCCTACACTGAGAGCCCAGCTTCGACCAAATGGTGCCGCTTCGAACAACAAACATGCAATCATACAAGATTGAAGTTCGATCCTTGCTCCCTGTATTAAGCAACATTTCTTTCTCGTTTCCCACTATTTGATGCCTACTTTTTGCCGGATCCCTCTATTTAATGCCTTTATCCCGGTATTTGATGCCAGTATCAAATATGCGATGCCTTCACAAACATTTTCGAAAACTTAAGTGTTGCTGCTTTAGCTTTTTCCCGTCATATTTGAAAGATAGTAAATTACAATGTTTTCCAAAAGTTTAAATCGAATGCCGCGTCATATATTTTCCAATAGTTCTTGCATAAATTTAATGACAAATTAAAGTCAAAATGGCATTCTTATGCAATGCATTTATTATTCAAATTTTTTCTACCAGATTTGGTAAACAGCCGAAAGTGCAAATTGATATAAGAACCAAAGGAGTTTTTTTTTGGTTAACAATTACATTGACAACTAAGTAAAACTTTAATTTCAAAAATAGATGGCTTAAAATCTTTTGACGCAAATATTTAGGGCGAAAGGATTACACATTGTGCTATAAGAAAACCTTTTAAAAAATTGAAAGGAGAAAATCAAAATGAATTCTGATTGGAGGCGCTGTATTTGTTGTTGTGGCTAATTTGATTGGGTCCAGAACCATTATTTTTTTAGTTACCGATCGGAATTTTAGTTTAGCCCGTATTTGAGCCAGTATTTTCTGCTTACTACACCCACAACGTGTATTTCCATTATCATCTTGAACCATATGTACGTATATATAAATTAATTTATTATCAAAAAATAGGCAGAGCCTAATATAGTCACGCTCTTGAATTTGGTTAGAACTGTACGAATTGTGAAAATGAGCTTTAAGACGCAACCCAAAGGATTTGCCACCAAGTCCATCCATGCCGGACAGGATCCGGAGCAATGGAATTGCAATGCGGTGATTCCATTAATCTCGTTGAGCACAACATTCAAACAGGATGGACCCGGCGAACATAGAGGCTATGAGTATTCGCGTAGTGGAAATCCCACGCGAAATGTATTGGAACAATGTTTGGCCGCTCTCGACAATGCCAAATATGGCTTGACTTTCTCATCGGGATTGGGTGCCACTACTGTGGTCCTGACCATGCTTAGTGCCGGCGATCATATCATCATGGGCGATGATGTCTACGGTGGAACTAATCGGTTGATCCGACAGGTGGCTACACGCTTGGGACTAACCGCTTCATTTGTTGATCCCACGGATTTGGATGCCTTGAAAAAGGCCTTCAAACCGGAAACAAAGCTGGTGTGGATTGAATCACCTACAAATCCTTTGATCAAAATTGCCGATATCAAAGCCATAAGCGAAATCTGTCGCCAAGTGGGGGAACATATCACTCTGGCCGTGGATAACACCTTCTTGACATCCTATTTCCAAAGGCCTCTGGAATTGGGAGCAGATTTGGTATGCTATTCCCTGACAAAGTACATGAATGGACACACTGATGTGGTGATGGGCGGCATCACCTTGAATTCCGAAAAGCTCTACGAAAAACTAAAATTTCTGCAGAATGGTAAGGCGACTTCTCTTTTATCTTTATGCCCAGACGATGTACATATAAATCAAATCTTTATTGCAGCTGTTGGCATTGTTCCCTCACCCTTCGATTGTTATCAAGTGAATCGTAGTCTCAAGACGCTTGCCCTGCGCATGGAACAACATCAAAAGAATGCCATTGCTGTGGCCAAATTCCTTGAATCCCATTCGTTTGTGGAGAAGGTTCTGCATCCAGGTCTTCCCTCACATCCTCAACACAAGATTGCCCTGCAGCAGACATATGGCTATAGTGGCGTATTCTCTTTCTACATCAAGGGCGAATTGAAACATTCAACGGCCTTCCTAAAAGCTCTTAAAATCTTTACCCTAGCCGAGAGTCTGGGTGGCTATGAGAGTTTAGCCGAATTGCCATCCATAATGACGCATGCCTCTGTTCCGGCAGAGGACAGGAAAACATTGGGCATCTCGGATGCTCTGATACGTCTCTCAGTCGGTCTGGAGGATGCTGAGGATTTAATTAACGACATTAAGCTAGCTCTGGAAATAGCCGAGAAAGCATAGAAAAAAATCATCTTTGTCTTTGTATTTGTCAGCCATAAAATGGAATAAAACGGGTCTATATTTGTATGTTTCCATGAGTTTTGTTAAATGAAGAGACCTCAAAAAGGGATACAAATTTCAATCACTAGAAGCAGTGGGCCCCCAAAAACGAAACAAAAAATTGCTGACTAATAATAGAATAAAAGGTTATCAGGCAATGATTTGGCCCATCAATTTCGAAAAGTTGTTTGTCGTTTTCGCATGTGATAAGACAGCTGAAAGCCGGCATTTTTTTGCTAATTCATGTTGTTGACGTTTCATCCAGTTATTTCTGGTTTGGCCAAAAATTCAAATGAATTGTTAAGCTTACCATCAAGTAAGCCCTCTTATTATATAGATTAAGCCAAAGCCATCAACATCTGTAAAAAATAACATCAAATCAGGCCACAATTCAGTTATATTGTATGCCAATTTTCTGAAATCGATCTTCCAAAACCAAAGATCTTTAATTATCTATTAATTCGAAATTCAGAAATCAGTTCACCGACTTAATTATGGCCTTTAAATATTTGCTTAATGCAAATTTACCAATTCATATTAGTAATTAAGCAAAGAGTTAAGAGTTATCAATTATAAATTTTAGCCACGCGATTCGACTTTAAATCTTGAATCACGTGAGTGATAAGAATTCCCTTGGGTCTAGAAATTTAGAGGTATTGGAAGAAAGATTCTATGTCTATTCTATTCTATTCCTTAACTCTGCCTACTAAGTGTAATCTATTCAGTTGATTTTATCAAATTTTTCTTTTCCCTTTGTAGGCAAAAGCCTTAATAATTCGCTCTTAACATGCACTTAATTCTTATCAATGAAAATCTCTAATTTCTAGTTCCCATGTTATCTAAGATTATTAGAAATTAAATGACTTTCAATATTTATATAGATAAGAATCCACACGACTTTTACTTTTAGCCATGAAAGAAAGTTCAAGTTGATTTACTAGAATCGGCTAAGAGTTCATGAGATAAGATATTTGAAATTCTAAAGTGCCAGACTGAAGATTGTAGTTTTTTATACCCTGTACCCTTGGGGCTTATTAAGGTATATTAACGTCGCCAAAATGTATGTAACAAGCAGAAGGTAGCTTTTCAGACCCCTTAAAGTATATATACTCCTGATCAGCATTAACAATCGAGCCGATCTAGCCATCTCGGCTCTCTGCAATTTGGAAAAATGTGATTTTCTCTCTTAATATTGAACGTATTTTTATGAAATTTAGTAATTAAATATTTGCTATTAATTTTTATCGGCTCACCAAATTTCTTAAAAATCGAATGAAAAATAGCCAAGTTATTACGCATAAACTTTTTACAGGCAATGCCAGGGGGGGAGGTGACAGACGGGTGAGGGAGTGAGATGGTCTGCGAGAGAGCTAAAGGGTACAGGGTACATTGGAGTCGGTGAGACGACTTGCTTATTTGATTTTTAATCAATATTCCAGGTGAATCAGTCACCTGGTCAATGAGTGGACGCAGAACCCTTCAAGTACTTCGGTACTTCAAGTACTCCTAATCTGCGGTTTGAAAGTGTGTCTTAGATTGGATTCATTCAATCTTTTAGTTAGTGTTTTTGCACAGGTGTTGGACAGGTGATAACAGGAGATAATAGACGCACGAAATTCACTATATAAGCTCATAGTTTGGCCTTTCCAATTCATTGTGGACACAAAATGTTCAAGTTTGTGATCTTGTTGTCGGTTGTTGCCTGCGCCTTTGGTGCCGCCGTTCCTGAGGGTCTTCTGCCCCAGTTGGATGGACGCATTGTTGGAGGTCAAGCCACCACCATCAGTAGCTTCCCCTGGCAAATCTCTTTGCAGCGCAGTGGCTCCCACTCCTGCGGTGGTTCGATTTACTCGGCCAACATCATTGTGACTGCTGCTCATTGTTTGCAATCCGTGTCGGCTTCCTCCCTGCAGGTCCGTGCTGGTTCCACCTACTGGAGCTCTGGTGGTGTCGTCTCCGGTGTGGCTTCTTTCCGTAACCATGAGGGTTACAATGCCAACACCATGGTCAACGATATTGCCGTCATCCGCTTGTCCTCCTCTCTCGGCTTTAGCTCCACCGTCAAGTCCATCGGTCTGGCCAGCTCTGCTCCTGCTAACGGTGCTGCCGCCTCTGTCTCTGGCTGGGGTACTCAGTCGTCTGGATCTAGCTCCATTCCTACCACTCTGCAGTATGTCAATGTGAACATTGTCGGCCAATCGCAGTGCGCCTCCTCCTCCTACGGCTATGGCAGCCAAATCAAGAGCACCATGATCTGCGCTGCTGCCAACGGCAAGGATGCCTGCCAGGGTGACTCTGGTGGCCCATTGGTCTCCGGTGGCGTTCTCGTTGGTGTTGTCTCCTGGGGCTATGGCTGTGCCTATGCCAACTACCCTGGAGTCTATGCCGATGTTGCTGTCCTCCGCTCCTGGGTCATCAACACTGCCAACTCCATCTAAAGACCTTTCAATAAAAGTATTTCACAATTAATTTAAAGATTATCTCTTCGTTAATTACAGTCATTTTAGATAAGATCTCTTCTTATCTTTCAGTTTGGTAGATCTTTAAGGACGTTAGAAAAGATCTAACTGATGGATTATAGTAGTAGGATTCCATTTGTAATGCTTTCGAATTTCAAGAAATTCTACTATAAGTTTTTTTCTTTACTTATGAAGTTCGCAATTAGTCTCTAGGTAATACTAGATCTTTCTCCAGACCTATTCATATAGCTATAGGCTTCAATATTGGACTTGTTTTCATACCAACTTCTTTTGCTGTCGCTTAAATTACTAAGATCGTTAAGATTTGTTTGGTTTTTAAAGGGTATAATTGATTTTATAACAAACAACAAGTTTTAAAGTCAATTTTTGATTAAGTCATTACTAATAGTTCACAATTTGCATAAAATGAGAGAAATTTAATCCTTTACTTTTTTTAAAAAAAAAAGAAAAGCATGGTTCATTGTTGGAATTAGTTGTGGGATATACTTTTTACAATAAGAAGTTTAAATGCGGATGATGCCTTAAGTTTAAAAACTAAGAACCTAGTTTTTGATGACGGTGACTAAACATATTTAAATAAATATAACAAGCTTGATATTTTGAACTAAACTTTTCGACTAACTATTATATACTTTCCCCTTATGGCACTTTTAGTCCTTTGCTCTGATTGCAAACTTTTTTAGCCTGTGATCGATTCACGATCTGCAAGATATCCCATTGAGATTTATAACTTTTTGATTTTGTCCACGTAGATACGTTAATCGCTGGCTTCTAGTTAGAGGGCCACAGG
The DNA here is from genome assembly GCA_024703675.1 of Drosophila nebulosa. Lineage (NCBI taxonomy): Eukaryota > Metazoa > Arthropoda > Insecta > Diptera > Drosophilidae > Drosophila > Drosophila nebulosa. Next base: position 3,065,485 of record CM045725.1, on the reverse strand, counting down.
ACTGGAATTCAATCTTAAAAAGAATACTATATAATTCATTAAATTAATTCTTGCATACTTTTGGGCATTTACACAAGTTTGAAAGGAAGTGTCCAAAGTGTATAGCTAATAATGTGTCATTTGAGGGGCGATGCAGACAACTGAAGTTGGCAAGAACTGTAATCAGTCAATTGGACTCACTAGCCTCTACCAAGCCTTAAGGATCGTGTCCAGCTATTTCCATAAGGCCCCAAGCAATCAATCTTGCTTTCACTTTTTAAACTTTGATAAATTACCTACCATAATTTTTTTCGAATTAACACCAACGATGACTTTTCAAGATTAGATTTCTATAATGATTGCATCATAATGGTTCGCATGGTTATAGGGAAAAGAGTTGAACTCAAAAGATATCTTAAAAAAATTGGTAGACGCTTCAATAAAACAAACTGTTGATAAGATTGAATATTGCTAATTGTAATTAAATTGTTTAACAATTTTATATTTCTGAACTGGACCGAGGATCGATGAAATTTGCAAATGAAGAAATTGAGTATCTAATCGCAGGACCTAATAAAAAATTATTTACAATGGTAAGAGAGACTCTTAAGAAGTTAAGCGACGTTCTCGGTTAACTATAAAAGACAGCTCACTCCGAAAAACAATTCGTGGTAGCAGCAAAATGCTGAAGTTTGTGATCTTGTTGTCGGTTGTTACCTGTGCATTTGGTGCTGCTCTTCCTGGGGGTCTCCTGCCGCTGCTTGATGGACGCATCGTTAATGGTCAGTTGGCCGGTCCTGGTTTTTTCCCCTGGCAAGTGTCGCTGCAGCGCAATGGTTTCCACTTTTGCGGTGGCTCTATCTATTCTATCAACATTATTGTGACTGCTGCTCACTGTCTGCAAAATGTGGCGGCTCGCTTCATAAAGGTTCGTGCTGGATCCATCTACTTGGATAAAGGCGGTTACGTATACAATGTTTCTTCTTTTAAAAACCACGAGTACAATCCCAGGACACAGGAAAACGACATTGCCGTTATTCGTCTATCTTCCAAACTTAAATTGGGCTCCAATATTCGCCCTATTCAACTAGCCACAACCCGACCACGTGACGGTTTAGAAACCATTGTATCCGGCTGGGGTGTTCAGAAACACGGTTCCACCAATACTCCAAATCAGCTGAGATTCACAATAGTGCGCATTTTGAGCAACAACGAGTGCTCCGGCCGCGACATCGGTTATGGCGATCGGATTAAGAGTACTATGATGTGCGCTTTCGATCCCGAATCGGGTGTCTGCCAGGGCGATTCTGGTGGCCCATTAGTCAGCATCGTGGGCGGTGTAGTTCTCGTTGGTGTTGTATCTTGGGGCATTGGCTGCGCCAGCTTGTTTCATCCAGGTGTCTATACCGATGTTTCCGCCTTTCAACACTGGGTGCTTTTATCTGCATTCGAACTTGAAGTAAATGCACATAGTCCACCCGCTCTGTAAATAATAAAGTTTATATAAGCCAAAATTGTTTTTGAAAATATATAAAGCCGATTTGAGTATACTCATTTATTGATCTGTTTGCAATATCCTTTATGCTGTGATAGGTTCAGAATCGTCTATATTTCAATATCTTAAACGTTCAGTCATCCAACTTCTTGTCTCACTCAGTTTTGGTTTGTTAATCAAGTAAATTTTGCAAAAGAAAATGAAAATAAAATCTAATCAGAATATATCAAAAGTAAATGATTTACAATGGTAAAAGACGCACTCCGAACAAAAAATCAATATAGAAGCAAAATGCTTAAATTTGTGATCTTGTTGTCGAGTGTTGCCTGTGCTTTGGTGCTGCTGTTCCTGCTGGCGGTCTCCTGCCGCCGTTGGATGGGCGTATTGATGAGAAATTTGTCGTGACTGCTGCTCACTGTTTGCCATTTAAGACGTCCTCCTTCCTAAAGGCTTATGTTGGATCCATCTACTGGCACGTTGGCGGTGAAGAACTCGATGTTTCTTCTTTCAAAATCTACGAGAGATACGATAATATTATTCGTATATCTTAACGCTTTCACTTCAGCTCTGACATCGCTCCGATCGAGCTAGCCTTTTTTTTTCCAGCCAGTTGTCTCTGGCTGGGGTGCTCCGTTCGCCGGAGCCAGTCATAATTCTTATCTGGCAATAGGATTAAGGACACTATGATGTGTGCTTACCGCCCCGGTCGGGATGCCTGCCAGGGCGATTCTGGTGGCCCCTTTGGTCTACGATTGGCTGCGCCAAGAATTGTTGGTGATTGACGCTGTCCGCGAACTTAAAAAAAAAAGAATTAAAATAGCAATAATATAAAATTGAACAAAATTAGCAAGAGAGATCTTTGAGAAAATTTTGAGTTAGTCTTATTACTTAATCAACTTTTTTATTATGTCCACTGGGAAGGGAAAGACATAGGCTTTGGTATTCGTATTGGCAATTGTGTTGAGGGTCTGAAGATAGCGCAGTTGCAGGGCAATTGGATTCGTTTCCATAATATCGGCTGCCTCCTTGAGGGCCTTGACCGCATCTCGTTCACCCTGAGCGGCGGCCACCTTGGCCTTGGCCTCACGTGCCGCTTCCTGCTCCACGGCCATGGCCCGTTGCAGTTGATCCGGCATATAGATTTCCTTGCTTTAATTTGCAGAGATTAGCAGCGTTTAAAGATTCTATAGATATGGTTTACTTTAGACTCACATTTCCACTCGCTCCACACGCACGCCCCAAGGCTCTGTGGCACTATCGAGTACCCATTCGATTTGCTTGGACAACATTTCCTTGGTGGTTAGGAGTTCCATTAGCATGTGAGTGCCTGAAACATTTCTCAATGTTGTCATGGCCAGCCTTTGGGTGGCATCGCGAGGATCAACTACCTGGAGGACTGCATCCAATGGTTCCTTGATCCTATAATAGACCACAGCATCCACACTGATGGTCACCGAATCTTTGGTGAGTATCTCCTGCGGTGGAACATCAAACGAAGTGGTACGCAAATCGACTTTAGTGTAGGAATCAATGCACGGCAAGATGAATATCATTCCCGGACCACGAGCTTTGCCCGGACGTAGACGTCCTATACGTAAAATAACCGCACGCTGATACTCTTGAAGTATGACCAGGCACAGAAATATGGAAATGGGAAATGTAATGAGCATTAGAACAACCGAAACCAGCCATAAAATTTTCTCAATAATAGAACTCGGCTCATTTTCAGCTAAAACGAAAACAAAGATGAATGGATGAGAGTAGAAGGAGGAGGAGGAGGAGGGTAAGGGAGCTGGGAACTCCAACTTACATGTCTTGACATTGCGTTTAGTTATATTTTGCTGCTCCGGAAAACGATCTATGTCCGAATCACCTGATGCCGAGGTTCGGGTATTTGCATTTTCTTCTGGACGATTCATTACAAACAATTTCAATAGAAATTTCAAACTTGACAACTTTCACACGAAACAAACTGGACAAAAAGTTAATTTAAATTTTGTTAAAAGTTACATTTAATTAATTATTGGCTAATAAATTGGAAGATCAGATCAGCTAAAGTAACTAGCATAAGGAAAAGCTTAACAATTTTTGACTATATCCCGGGCGTGTTCCACACGACTACGTGGACGCCAGAGCTCGAGAAGGCGCATTAGAAAGTGGGCCACCACTAGGAAGACCAGGAACCAAGAACCATGCTTATATACGGCTGCAATCAGCTCGCTAAGGCTAAAGGCACGCTCTTGTAGGACTCGCTCATAGACCCGTACAGTGCGATGGGCCACATCATCCCAATTGTAGAGGGTCTCCACAAGTTCATTGCACTTGTGGGGACACAGAATCGGTTCCAAATGGCTGCTCTCTTCAGCAGCATTGACGGGTGCAATAGGTGAAGGGTTCACCATTTGCTTGTCTTTGATTTTGCGTCTTCTACGCTTGGATTGGGTCTCTTCCGTTGGCTGACGATTGCTGGCCATGGCAGGATTCATTTGGGCAAGACTTAATTTGTGACGTTCGATGGCCACCAACATGGCAGCATAGATGGCATCTATTTCCGGCTCGGCCAGCAATATTAGACTTTTTGGTAGAACTTCGGGTATGCCACCCACACTGGTGGACACCACTTGGAGGCCACACGATGCTGCCTCCACTATGGCCATGCAATAGGCCTCGGTCAGGGAAGTGTTTAGGAAGATATGACCACGCACTAGGACATCCCTAACCCGGGCATGCTCCACAGCGCCGACAATCTCTACGCGTTCCTGCATATTGGTCTTCTCGCGTATCTCCTCCAACAGATCTCTTTTGGGTCCATCGCCGACTATGATAAACTTGACATTTGGCATATTTTTGAATCTTGGAATGAGCCCGGCTAGAAGATCTATGCCTTTGCGATAAACCAAACGTGAAGCTACCACAAAAATGACTACAAAGGGGGAAAAAAAAGAGTTCTTAGAAACATTTTCTATTAGTTTTCCCATGGCTTCACTCACTTGTATCATCGCTTGGACGCTGACTAGGATCGGGTGTAAAAAGAGCCGTGTCCACGGCATTCGGAATGACGGAAACTCTTTGTTTGGCCACACGAGCACGCAGTACGGTGTTCTCTTTGCCTATGTGGGATACACAAATGGCATGATTCACCATGCTTAGATTGACTTCGAGCAGATTGTTGGTCAGGGCAGCCGATAAGTCGGCAAAACCAAACAGACTGTGATCCGTGAAGACTGTCTAGAAGAGGGGATTACCTTTGTTAGTTTACATGGCCGATCAAATTCAACATTCTTACCTTCAGACCCAGCAGCGAACCCACCATTAGGGCCTCATGGGCCAAGGCACTAAATGCCGAATGTCCGTGGACCACATCGATACGCTCCCTAAGCAATACGGCACGGAGCAAAGGCACATTGCAGACCGCTGTGGGCAAAATGCATTGATTGTAGCAAACTTTAATGGGCAGATAATAGACTTTTAGGCAATTGGTCACATAGCGTACTCCGTTGCAATCCCCATAGGCATGGGTCAGCACCACAACCTAGAACAAGAGATAAGGAAAGACTTTAGTTACACTCAGAGAGACAGAGAGATGCCCACCTTATGTCCCTGATCCAGCAACTTCTGGCTGAGATTGTAAACATGCTCCTCGACTCCGCCAATGCTCGGATAGAAGAAATCCGACACCATGCATATGCGCATCCTGCCCACTTATCACCTTCTTCTTGTGGCCACTCGCATCCAGTTGACATTACACAGGGCAATGAGACGTGGCCAAATAGTACAAGTTTTCTTTAAAAAAAAAACAATAAACAATAACTAAACAGAAAAAACAATTCGCTAAATAGAAGCCACTTCAAACGCCGAAATTGCTGCCAGGGGCGTAGTCGCTTAACCTCAAAAGGGGATCATCTGCACTTACAACAGGGGCGTAGTTTGCAGTTCTGAAAAGGGTTCAAATCCAATCGCAATCACAACTAACAGGAAAAATAGAAAATTAAAAACAATAATTAGAGCTGTTAAAATAATATTAATTAAGTATTAATGTTAATATACTTTAATATTATAAAATCAAAGGAAAATTAAAAGGATTTATTTATATAATGCAAAAATAGTTCTTCAAATCATAATTATAAACCAAAGAGACAAGCAAATATAAAATTATTATATATGAATTAAATAATTTTTTTATAATACTTTAATTTTGGAAAACCACAGGTACTACAAATTAACACATATATGCAACTTGGTTTTCTTTTCCTTTTACAGACTTAATAAAAGTCTTGACAATTGTTAGATTTAAAATTTATTTTTGTAAGGGCTCTTGGCCAAATGAATTAGGTGAAAATCTATACGAAAAAATGTGGTTCTGCAGTTTTCATTTAGATTTGTTTTTTTTTTTTATATTATCGAAATTATCAAGGTAACAATTTAAACTATTATCATAGTGTAACATAATCAACGAAATAAAAAATTAAGTGTTTCACATACAAATATTTTGATATTTTATGCTACATCCCCTTCTACATCCAGTGGAAACTTAAGTAATTTACATGCAAATTTTTAATTTAAATGTTTGCCATATACAAATTTATTGTCTTATTTTTGGCAAATTATATGTAAAAATGTTTAACTTATGTTTGATGTTAAATGTTTAGTTAATGTTTAATAATATGTTTGAGCTTCTTTTAGTATATATTCTCCATAATTCATTCTTTTTTAAAGTTAACCCCAAATCACTAACGTGACTACATCCCTGGTTTTTAACCCTGCCAAAGTGCTGCCACCTATGGTTTAGTGAAACTAGCTAGATTTCAAGCTAAAAGTAGCTAACTTTTTGGCCAACTAAAAGGAACTGCGCATATCTAGTGTAGTTTGTCTGTGACTGGCACTGCCTTGTTGTTGTTGTCTCGCTTTTGTGCATATTTCTTCATGGCTAAAATATGCAGAACTCCAAGGCTAAAACAATGGAGTTTAAAACAAAATTCATGGACTTGCTGCACAAGCAGGTGAGTTGCGTTGGAGAAGGAGATGCAGCAGTTGTGAGGCTATTAACTGGGTTTTCTTGCCTCTTGCCACTTCCGCCTACTCCAAACATACACACACACAAACACTCACGCACATATGATGGCTCAATCACACACACACACGCACACACAGACAAACCGTCAAATGAAAATTCCAGCAATGGGTTTCTCGGATTACTTTGTGCAATCGGTCACAAGAGATGCCAGTCCAACAACAACGGAACAGGTCAACACCGAAGGTGAAGCGGATGCAGATGCCGCCCCCCAATCATCAAATGCACAAAAATCGGATCAGGAAATACTTGAGAGCATTGAGCAATGTTATTACTCTTCGGACAACGACAACGATCCCAGTTTGTATGAGCTAAAGGTAAGTGTCATTGGACTTACCCTTCTCTGATCCACTGAGATTCCCCTTTGATTTATGCCCACAGAAAGTTCTCCAATCCGGCATTGACCAAGAGCTTATTGAGCTAACCATAGCCCAATTGCGCACCCAACAGAAGGTTCTAACCAAGCAAGTGCTGCAGAATATATTGGAGCAGCGGAATGCTTGCAGCAGTGAATTTGCTGCCATCAATGAGACGCAAAAGAAACTAGAGGAATCGCTATGGACATGCCAGAAGGCACGTTCCTACTTAAACTATGCACGCACAAATCTTACCACCACAAGCCTAGAGATTCTGGCCAGCTATCGCAAACGGGAAGTACTGAAAGAAGTATTGGACACTCTAATGGCCATCAAGAAACTGCGCACAACGGATGTGGAGCTGCAAAAGTTGCTAGAAGATCACAACTATAGTGCCGCAACTGCTCTCCTGCTGCAATGTAAAAGTTCCGCCGAGGCCTTCATGCAATATAATTGCGTACAATCGCTCTATAAGAAGCTCCAGGAGACCATGCTAATGATGGAATTCCAATTGGATACGGTACTCAATGAGATGGTCTTGCAATTTGATACGAGAAAATACTCGAAATTGCAAGAGGCCTACAAATTGGCCAATAAATCATTAATGGCCATGGATCAGTTGCATATCAATTATATATCGGCCATACATTCCTCGGTAAATGGTGTCCTAAGGGGCTATAATGATCCCTTGATTGGTGGTCAGGATGAGCAGCCCATGAAGCTGCTCTATGAGCAATTGTGCGAGCAACTTCCAGCTGAAAAGTTAATACCCTGTCTCATTAGTCTCTGTAAGACATTTTGGACCATTTTGGCATCGTACTATCAGGTCGTAATGTGGCACAATAATTACATTCTCTACCCGGATTGTCATGATAAAGTTGATTCACCTGACCAAGACATACAACAGAAACTAAAGAAGGGTCAATCACGCATATGGAATGATATATTGAATAAAGTTTGCCTATTCCTACAGAGCGCCAAGTTGACATCGCTCAAATACGATCAGTTTATTCAGGTTCTGTCCATTGTGCAGCGCCTGAAAAAAGTTGGCCTCGAATTCTGTGGCGAGCAATCAGAGAAATTGATAGAGACAATGCAAAGGCAGAGTGAGGAGTTTTTTCGACGTTATCACATTTGTTGTTTGGAGGAAATTTGCCTATTCCTGGACAATGAATCATGGACGGCAGTCGATTCCTTTGCCCATATACTACAATTGCCGGTAAGTTGCTTATTAATCCCTCTTTCTACTACCCCCCCCTGTTAATCCTCTTCTGCATTTTCTTCTTAGGAATTCCGTTCAGTGCGTCATACGCTGCGTCGTCACAAGTCACCAACAACTGCATCGAATAATTCACCAATTAGCAATAATAATTGCGATGAGCTTGTCTCTGTTCACTCTCAAGATGGTGGCAGCTCCATTTATGGTTCCTATGGCTATTTTTTGCGCTTCTCCGAAAAAAGTTCACCCTTCGATGGTGGCCTTGATGCCAATATGCTGGAGGAGGATATACTCTCGGGCATTGTGGATGAGGCTTCCTGTTATTTTAGCGAAGAAAGCGACGATGATCAGAAACTGAGTCTGCAAAGCAAAGATTTTGATGATCAAGGCAACAAGTTAGTCTGGAATGCTTTTACTCTCTCTCTCTAGAATCTTGTCTAAACTTTGTTCTTTTAGTCAACTGCTGGTAAATAATACTGCTTTGAATGTATTGCGTTGCATTGGTCGCTATTTGCAAATGTGCAAATTACTTCATTGCATCTCACCGAAAATTGTCTCCTGCATGCTGGAATTGATTGACTTTTATGCCTATGCAGTACATGAGATCTTTGGCAAAGATGCGGTGAGTCAAACAACTTAATAGATGGAAGTAAAGGGCATTAAAATCCATTTCTCTGTCTCAATCATCTAGAACTTTGGTCTAATCATTAAAAATTATATATTTCTCATTTCCAGTTGGTGCCCACGGACAACTTGTATGCTCCACGTCTAGAGCAACGTTTGCGTTCGGTGGAGAGCAATGTTTTGCCACAGATCAAGTTATGGCCTCTCAACTTTTCTTCTCTGGTAAGCTTTACTCTTAAAACTAATAGAAACTTGGCTTAATTACTCTATAAAACCCTCTTTAGACCAACAACGAACTGGCCAATCCGGACACATTGTATGGTCTGCCCCAGCGCATTGTGGCTGTGGAAGCGGGACGCAGCATGCTTCAGCAATTTCATATAATGCAGCATTATTTAAATCACTTATTACCCATTGGCGAGCGAACAATGCTAAATAATTATTTGGAATATAATGAATTTATGCTAGATCTGGCCAAGCCGGTTTATACATGCGTCACGTCGCGTGTTATTGATCTTTCAGCGATATTGTCGCAAATGGGCAAGGTCAAGTGGGATGTGAATCATGTTATACATCAGCATAGCAGCTATAGTGATGTCTTGAATAGGGTGAGTAGGAAATTAGTTAAGAAATGTCTAAAATTTACTAAGTGAAAATTTGTTCTGCTCTTGCAGAATATACAAAGCTTCGCCATGTGCCTGGAGGAGATTGCCAAGGAGGTGCCCATACCCAAACAAGTGTGGAATTCTATGGCCCATGTGGCCACACATTTGCTGGTAGAAGGGTAAGGCAACACTTTCCATACAAATTGACAGTAAATTTTGATAAATTTTCTCCAATTTTAGTTTCGCCAATGCCAAGAAATGTTCGGCTGGCGGTCGAGCTTTAATGCAATTGGATTTTGCCAATTTTATGTCATTCTTGGAGCTTATATCCAATCAAAAGTATCCCCAACATCGTTCCTATGTGGATGTATTTATAAAAACCTATTATTTTTCAACGGAACAATTTGAAGAATGGATTGAGCAACAGCGTCAGGATGTGGAATATTCTGTCAAGCAATTAACGAATCTGATTCAATGTATTTGTGTCAGTGATAAACGCACACGACAGCGTTTGCTTCAGTTGGTGGAGAATGGAGCAAGTGCTGGAGGAGGTGGAGCAGGTGGCACGCCCACAACAACGCCGCACAAGCATAGCTCCAACAATTCACACTCAAATTTAAGCAGTGTTATCTAAAACGAAAAAAAATAGGGCCAAGGAGTCTAGAGAGGGAAGAAAGCCATGTCGAGGCATCATTCCCGCTCTTTTCCCCTGCCCATGGCAATGATTTTTATTTGTTGTTTAAAATATGTGTTTTTTTTTGTCTTAATTTATTCCCATTTTTTGTGTTTTGTTATTAACCTCTTGTAATAGCTGAATATTGTGACATTCTATATACAACTTGTGTATTGTACATTCCCCAAAATTTAGTGCAAATTTAATCGTTTAGTTATTTAAGTTTTGTTTATAGTTTAGTTTAAACCTAAGCGATCTCCATGATGTACTTTGTCTTGAATTCATTTGAATCTCTCTCTCATTTTCTCTCTGTATTCCTCTGAAATATCTCAAATGCAAATTTTGCTGCTCTCTAAAATTAGAAATTTATATTGGTTCACCATGACTTATGTACCTAGAGAAAAAACGAACACACACACGCATTCACATACACAAACATACACACAACACTCACACACACACACAGTGGCGGTTCTAAAAGGAGTGCAATTTTTGTTTGTTTAACTTTTTGTTTGACGTTTCCCCCCGAAAACGCCATTGCTTACACACACACACACACACTTGCATACATTGTATAGTTTTTAAGAAACAAAAACCAACCTACTTAATTACATAATTTATTTTTGCAAAAAAAAAAAAAAAAAAGAAAAAGAAAATGAATACAGCAAAACGGACAAATAATTGTAAAAGTGCTAACAAAAATGTAACCCAAAAAGTCCTTGTCACTAATACCCATACATAAATACTACATAGGGATCGGTTTATGTATTACCTAATGCAATTGTTGTTGCCCTTTCTCCTCAGTTCCCTTACAGATTCTAGATGTCTCTCATCAAGCCCTTTTCCTCTTCCTAAACGCAATTATTTCACAATTTCACAACAATTTTAAACATTTTTAGATGTTTTTCGTCTTAGCCTCTCGCCTCCTCTCTCTAATTACAATTATTTATCGTTTTTGTTATCGTTTTATAAAATTTCACAACGATTCCAACGATTTCTATAAGTCTCGTCTCAGCCACTCTCCTTCTCATTCTAAACACAATTATTTATCGTTTTTGTTATCGTTTTTTAAAATTTCACAACAATTCTAATAATTTTAAAAGTTTTTTTGTCTCAGTCTCTCTTCTCTTGTCTCTCTTGCTTCTTTTCCCCTCATTAACGTTTCAATTTACGTTTTAAGAAATTTCACAACAATTCAAATAACTTTAAAGATCTTTTGTCTCAGCCTCTCTTATCTCTAAACACAATTATTTATCGTTTCAAGTTTCGTTTCATAAAGTTTCACATTTCTGGGAACTTTTTTGTCTTCTTTACTTATTTTCTTCTCACTACGCACAATTCTTTGCGTTTCGATTTTCGTTTCATGAAGATTTACAACGATTCTTAGGTAATTTTGGAAGTCTTTTGTCTAGCCTACCACCTTTTCTCTTATTAAACACAATTATTCATCGTTTGATGAAATTTCACAACATTTCTGAGAAAATTCTGAGCCTCTCACTACGCACAATTTTGTTTGTGCTTCAAGTGTCCCTTTCCCGTATGTAACGCATTGTAATGCTTTACAGGAACTCCCCTCCCTTTCCCCAATTTGCGTTATGTAACACTTAAACCGCCCCAAGCCACTAACTGATGAACTAACAAATAATAATAATAATAAAAAAAGAGTACATATTTTGAGATATGCATATTAAAACCAATTCGTACGGCCTCCTTTCATTGGGCATGACACTCCAAAAAGTGTTTACCTATAAAAGAAATGTCAAACGCTTAGCCTTAGACTTAGTCACAATGTCAGTTTGGCCAATCTTCTGCCTACTATTGGCCTTAAAAGGAACAGATTGCCATTCAGTTATAGAATTCTTTAGAAGAGTAACCGTGGAATCAGTTACCATACGCTATGATAATTGCCCAGAGGATTGGCTGCAGGAGCTGCTGGTGGTTACACCTTTGCCAGTGATTCTTCAGTCTCTCAATCAAAAATTTGAGCAAGAAGTTACAAGTGGATGGCAAGTTATATGCCTACGAAGTGAATATAAGTTGAAATGGTTGGAGCAGCTAAAGGGCAGAAAGAAGATCTTCTTTTATCTACAGAATTTCTCCTCCACCAAGTTGATTACTCTCCTCAAAGACTGCCATCAAATGAAAATGCAGCAGGTGATGGCGTTGCCCAAGGAGGAAGGAGCAAAGGATCTTTACTTTACCTACAGCCTGCAAACTCATTTTAAACTGGAGCAACTTAGTCTTGAAACCTTCGCCAAAAGAGATCTACGTTATCCCAATATGCAGGGGGATACGCTCTTAGTTATGCCCGATCAATGGCATCCACGTTCCATGGTCTATGTGGATAGGAAAACGGGTAAACAGATTTTGGCTGGCTCTGTGGGTAGATTTGTTGAACTTCTGGCCTGGAAATTAAATGCCTCGATGGAATTTCCGTCGACCATGAAACCAGGTCAAGTGCTGCATCCCAATGAAGTTCTCGAACTGAGCCGAACCTTGTCTGTGGATGTGCCAGTGAGCATGACTCTGGCCACCAAGCCGGAGCACATTCTAAGCTATCCGTTTGAGTTGACACACATTTGCCTGATGATTCCCCTGTCCCAGCAGGTGCCACTAAGGGAAATCTATCGTCTTCTAGCCAGTGTGCAGAATGTCCTAATCTCTTTGGCCATTGTCTATGGTTATGGTTTCTTTCTTGCCTTCCATCATTATTTGAGAGAAGGCAAAGTTGCCATCATCGACTGCCTACTCAACGATCGGGCACTGCGTGGTCTGTTGGGTCAATCCTTTAACTTGAATCCCCGCAGCCTTTCCCTGAAGGCTGTTTACTTTACCCTCAGCATAATGGGTCTAAATCTCAGTTGCATCTATGAGGCAGCTCTGGGCACCATGCTGACCCATCCACCCAAATATTTTCAGCCTCGCAATGTGGAGGACCTTCAACGTTCCGGCCTGCGTATGGCCATCAATGAGGCGGATGTGGCTATAGCCAGGGAAATGCATCTTCCTCTGCATCTGGTCAATGGCAGTGAATTCACTCGCCTCAGGGATAACTTCAATATTAGCCATGTCTATTTGGCCTCGCGACTTCATTGGACATTGTTCAGTCAGCAGCAAAGATATTTCGATAAGGAGCTCTTCCTCTACTCCATGGATGCCTGTCTCAGCACATTGACCCTAATGACCTATCCGCTGGAAGAGAACTCCTGGTACGCAGAGCCCATCTCCAGACTCAACTTGGCTGTGCGAGCCAATGGCATTTATCAGTATTTTGTGGGCATGCATTATTACGACATGGCGGCGGCAGGATTACTCGACTTCAAGGATCTCAGCGAGAATCAACGTCCGGACGATCGACATGGCGTTACCTTGAATTTAGATGACTTCAAATGGATCTCCTATGCCTATGTGGTGCTCATCTTGTTGGCCTTTCTGCTCTTGGCTCTGGAGTTGTTGTGGAAACGTTGCAGCAAATAAACTCTGATAACCGTTGGGACATGGGAAAAGTTTTCAATTTTTACTTTATTTCAAACTGATAAGACTAGCAAGTAGTGCTAGGTCGAAGCCGGGGGCGGATTTTAAGCTTGAAATATTTTTAATAAATTTTTTAAGCCGCCTAAATCGTAGAACTTTCCTATTTCTTGTATTGTTTAGTTGAAATTACAAAATGAATAACAAAATTTTTGCATTCCAAAATTGTCACAATTTTGATAAAGATAAAACTTAGCTTTAGAAGTTCTAAAAACGATTTCCAATCATATAGAGCTTATGCAGGGCTGGATTTACTTTAACAATGCCGCCGCTATCATATTTTCCATTGTATTTAAAACCGTGTTGGGTATTCTGTATTTATAATAAAATAATTATAACATTTTTTAAATCAAGGAAACTTGCTTAAAGATTTAGCTACTTTTGAAGTTAAAAGTAAAGTAAAACCATTCAAAAATGATCTTATAATGGCAAAACCTTTTTTCATTTCCTTCTACATTTTTCAACCTTCTTCATTGTCTTCTTCTATTTCCTACCTTCTTCGTTGCCTTCCTTTCTTCCTTTTAAAGCCAAAATTCTCGAAACGTCAAATTAGTTGATTTGTTGTCGTTTTACAACACTAAATCGACAGAATATATAGAACAATTGAAGGCAAAGTTACTTCTTTGTTGAGTTTAAAATTTAATTATGTAAAATGAGACCCAGCTATCTCTAGTTGGAGATGATTAACCTAAGATAAACCATTTGACCTGTTGCCATGTTTATCATTCGATTTTCGAATGACTCCGCCATTCCAATTCCCGTTTCCATTTCCAAAATTGAGTGAACTAGTTCCAGCAAGATGAGCCATTTGATCCAGCACTAGCAAGTGTCTAGTCTTGTGAGTGAACATTTCATAGTGCTGATCCAGAGAATATCGTCAGATGGTCACGGTGTTCCCGTGTTGCTCAAAGTCTTTGTTGTCTACCTCGGAATGTTCATGTTGCTGATATGACTTATGATTAATGTTTTTGCATTAATTATATTATAATGAATTTAATATTTTTAGACTGCAGTAGCAAAGAGAACAACATGTCGTGATAAGATTGGATTGGGCGCATCTGTATATATGTATGTATGTGCATATTGAATGACCCTTCGGTCGTCGGTAAATTAAAAACAAAATATACAAAAAAAAAAAAAAGGAAGCCAAATGCTATCGAAGAGCATGCAATGCAAAATGCTGTTGCCGTGCTGGTTGGCAACAAAATTGCTTATTGAAAATCATTTACAAAGTAGTTTACAGGTGAATTGATGTAACCTTAATTTACAGCTAGTCATCATTGATTGGAAACCTGAAGCGGGCTCGTCATTCTCATACGATACGCTTGCCGCTTATCAGGCAATGGCAAAGGAGGCTTGCGCAATATTCGAGAGGTCGAACGGATCTAATATGATAATGTCAAGGCGATTGCTATGAATCGTTCATTGGTCCCTCGGACGATTGGGGTATAAATGCAGGGTCGGAGCAATGCAACGATATCAATCCGCAAGATGAAGTCGTTCACGGCGGTTGCATTGCTCGCTCTCTCCCTGCTGGCCCTCGGCCATGGCAAGCATATTGAATCGAAGGTGGCCGACAAGGACTTTCTGGTGAAGCAGAGATTCGTCTTTGATATGCTGCAGCATATCTATCAGGATGATGTCTTTGTCACGAAATATGAGCCCACCTACTACGAGTACCAGCCATGGGAACATGTCGGAGACTATCAACATCCCGAGAAGTTGCAGCATTTCTTTGATTTGTGGCAACATCATCCCTTCCACGATGACCAAGTGTGGACCGTGATGTACGAGAGGCACGAGGAGTATGCTGTTGGTCTGGTGCGTCTCTTCTATTTTGCCAAGAACTGGGAAACCTTCCAGCATGTGGTCTTCTGGGCTCGCCAGCATGTGAACAAGCAATTGTTTGTCTATGCCTTCACCATTGCCAGCTTGTTCCGTGATGATATGCAGGGCATTGTCCTGCCAGCCCAATACGAGATTCATCCATGGAGTTTCTTCGATGGCCAGACTCTGGAAATGGCCGAACACTACAAGATGCATGGCTTCCATCATGTCAAGCAGTTGGATAACATTTACAATGTTGTCCTAAAATCGAACTACTCGAATGTCTACGGAGAGCTGAACTATGATCATGGTCTGGCCTACTATTTGGAGGATGTTGGCTTCAATAGCTTCTACTATTACTTCAATTTGGATTATCCCTTCTGGACCAAGGGTGGTGAGGAGCATGTCCTCAACAAGGATCGTCGCGGTGAGCTTTACTTGTATGTCCACTGGCAATTGTTGGCTCGCTACTACATGGAAAGATTGTCCAATGACTTGGGTGAGGTTCCGCATTTCAATATGTATGTGCCCGAGGAAACCGGCTACTACAGTGGCCTGCGCAACTACAACGGTGTGCCCTATCCCAATCGCGAGAACCATCACAACTTCTACCACACCCACAATATCGAGTATGTGGAGAACATTGAGATGTACACTCAACGTGTGATGGATTGGATTCACAAGAACGAGAAATTCGATGTCGAGGTGATCAATCAGTTGGGCAACATCATTCAGGGTAATGTCGATAGTGTGGACAAGAAGTTCTATGGCAGCCTGGACAAATGGTATCGCTACATTGTCAATGAGGGACGTCATTTTGGTAAGTATCAAGAGGAATTCCCAGGCACTTTCATGCACTACGACACTTCGGTGAGGGATCCCTTGTTCTATGAGATCTACAAGAACATTGTCGAGCACTATTGGCATCTGGTGGGCACTTTCCCCGAGTATACCCAGAAGGATTATGGTTTCGAGGGTGTCAAAATTGATGCCGTTCACATGCCCGAGAGTTTGACCACCTATTTCGAGTACTTTGATGCCGATATTAGCAATGCTGTCAATGTGGAGCCCTGGACAGAGAGTAGCCAGGATGTACTCTATAAATTTGGACGCAATTCGCACTACAATGGAGCCAGCTATGTGATCAAGGCACGCCAGCAGCGTCTCAATCACAAACCCTTCGAATTCACTCTGGATGTCACCTCGGAGAAGGCTCAGCCAGCTGTTGTGAAGGTATTCATTGGACCCAAATACGATGAGAATGGTCGCTACATTCCGCTGGAGCACAACTACCAGAATTTCTTTGAGCTGGAGCACTTCAAGGTCCAACTGGAGGCTGGTGTCAATCACATTAAGCGTTCCAGCGGTGATTTTAGCTTCTGGGTCAATGATCGCACCACCTACTTGGAGCTGTATCAGAAACTAATGGATGCCACCAACAGTGACTACAAATTCAAGTTGGATCAATCCGAGACCCATTGCGGTGTACCAAATCGTCTGATGTTGCCCAAGGGCAAGAAGGGCGGTCAGGTCTATCAGTTCTTCTACATGGTCTATCCCTATCATGAGCCATCTGTGGCCCAATACACGGGCTACGATCCCATTGTCTCGTGCGGCATTGGCCATGGCTCTCGCTATGTGGATGCCCTGCCCTTCGGTTTCCCCTTCAACAGGCCCGTCGTCCATGACTATTACTTTGATGTGACCAACTTTAAGTTCTTTGATGTCAAGATCTTCCATCGTGATGAGCACACCAATGTGGCCTAAGTCAACTGTTCCCCCCCCACGCAATACTAACTAACCAACTCAGTCTCAACTAGATTCCTCCGTTTAACCCATCCCACAGAGAGCGTGTTCATGTAATTTTAATTTCTTTTACTTGCAATCAATAAACAATAAACGAACTCCGAACCAAATTAGTTCATTGGAAATGATGACAAGTCACTTTGTCTGCCTTCCGCTCCCTTCAGGCATTCAGCCACGAAAACCAGCAAACTCAGAAATGTTCCCACCGCATAGAGTAACCAAAACCATAGAAAATCCTTCAATTTCAGATCCCTATAGCTTTGATAGTTCTCACAGCGAGCGTAGCTCATTTTGCCAATCCAAATCAAATCATCAAACGAACGTTCCAGCCAATGGGTGTAGAGTCCACTGCTGTGGGTCAGCGAGATGAAACGATTGAGGGCGTGTTCGTAG
The DNA here is from genome assembly GCA_024703675.1 of Drosophila nebulosa. Taxonomy (NCBI): domain Eukaryota; kingdom Metazoa; phylum Arthropoda; class Insecta; order Diptera; family Drosophilidae; genus Drosophila; species Drosophila nebulosa. Next base: position 3,047,906 of record CM045725.1, on the reverse strand, counting down.
ATGGAATTCCGTGGTAGAGGCAGAGCCAGCAGCAAATGTGATAGAAAAGTGAACTCATTGGATTTCGATTCCCGGAATATGGGACGCTCCAATCTTGCCTGTTTTAGAATCAACATGGGCCACAAGGTATTCGTCACGGAATAGGCATAAGTCGTATTCAATTCATTGCGCATCTGTTGGAAATATAACACTGAATCGGTTATGGCAAATATATCCAAGTTCTTCGTCAAGATTCTTTCATCAATGGTTTCTTTGAGCAAATCGTAATCATGTTGGGTAATGAATATTTTCAAATCTGCCTGCCGAAGGTCCTCGTAAGTCTCTATTCTCTTTGAAGTGGGCGGATGTATGAAGTAGGTATCCAGACGAGCCATGAAAACATTGCATAACAGAAGACCACTAAAAAGTAGCAGAGAGTAGATGAAAAGTCGCTTCCCGGTTAATCTAGAGGGCAATATAAACGATTGACTCAACATGCCTCTCAAAACCGGATCGCCCAGGTACTTAAAGAGAAGTAGCAGAGTGGGTCTTCGATTCTCATCCAATCTTTGGGCATTACAGAGTAAAAGAGCTAGCAGCAAGGACACCAGCAGTAGCCATGGAAAATCTTTTCTAGTGAAATATAAATTAAAACGCTCCACTTCCGGTTCAACTGGCAACATGACAAACCATTTGGAGATTTCCACCGTTTTGCTATTCTTAATTTCAAAACGATCAAAAGAAGGACTCGTCAGACTAATCGAGAGATCCACAGTGCCATTTTCCATAAGCTTGGACAGAGTTTCATCATCGTAGACTTCCCTCTGCATGAGGCAACAGAATTGGAATGATGCATTCAAGCTTCTGGCAAAGCTCTGAAAGAGATAGGCCAGGTAACCAGTGACCTGACGCTGTCCCCGCAGATCCTTGTAGATCACAGCACGCGGTAAGACATTATCCGGCATGGAGTTAATGGTATAGCCAAAGAGATTTCTCAACTGTGGCTCAAAGAAAGTTTGTATATCCTTTAAGTGTCTCTCTACCACTTGAAAATGGGGAAAAGCCTTAAAGCTGTAGATGAAGTTATCTTCTGCTGATCGCAGAGCCAAGACATTGAGCATCATGTGGCTACGACACTCTTGGAAAAGTGCAGACAAATTGACATTGGTTCCTGTAAGAACTAATGTCTGAGTGTCTCTTATATCCTGCAGATTCTCATATAAAGTCTCCTTTAGCTCCAAGTTTCGCTTCTCTTCGTTGTCACTCAGACAAACAACAGCCAAAATGCGTTTGTTGAACTTCTTTTTCAGTGGATAACTTTGAAGTTCATTAAAATTGAAAATACCTCCAATCGGTTGAGTTAAATCTGGCCAACAATCCAAATTCTTAGAGTCCTTTAGTACCAGAATAGACTCAAAGTTTAACTCTTGCTTTAAACGTTCAAAAAGTTTGTTAAAGTTTTTAAGACTTTTGCCATCAATGTAGCAGAAAAGTAAAATGAAATATATTTTTGATTTGAGCCACATTATTTTTTTTTTTGCTTGATTTAACTTAAGGACTTTCCTACAAATGAGAGTCAGTTGGTTTTGATTTTATGCCAAAGGGTAGAACTATAAATTGCAGGACCGGATTTAGGCAGAGCAACAATCAGAATAATTTAACACTTAACACTTGAACAAAGAAGGGCCCTAATTCCGGCCCTGCTTAAACCTGTGTGACCCTTTGATAAAGTGCTTAGATTAACCTTTTCATTAAATGGGCTATTACTTCACTTCATTCGAATCGATGACATGAACTTTCTATTTACGGTCTCACCCACTTGTGATAGAGCAACTCCAAGCCAAAGGCCATTAAGCTTACAAAAACTCCAAACACATAGAATAGATATATCCAGATTAGATCGCAGCATTTGATTTTATGAGGTCCTTCATGCCAATCACCCGTGGAATAGTTCATCTGTCCTATTTTCTTTAATTCCTGAAAAGTCTGCGATGACCAATAGCCATAGAGACCGCTGGATTGGGTCTGGATGAGAAAACGATTGTAAGGCTCTTCGTAAATGGAGTTCTTGGCCAATGGCAGGACGAACAATACAAATGGAATAAACTCAAGCTCTCGGGAATCCCGAAACAGAGGACGCTTCAGTTTCTTTTGCTTCTCCTTCATCAGGGGCCACAAGGTACTTGTCATGGGATAGGCATAGGAAGCATTTAAGCCACCTCGTAGTTCTTGAAAATCCTTGCCAGAATTCGTGGTCACCACAAGATCGTGATAGTTGCGCAAAAGTACTTCACCCTTGGAATCTTCCATTTCCTCAGAGTCTCCAACATGCATAAAGACTTTCATTCCAGCCTGTCGCATATCCTCATAGGTGAGTATGGGATGTTCTATGGGCGGGTTCAGAAAGATTCCTGCCAAATTGGCCGTAAACATGTAAGTACTGAACATGCCACAAAAAAAGACCATCATATAGGTGAAAGCCACACGACATGGCGGTCTTTTGGCCAAGACAATCGAGTGGCTTAGGATCCCTCTCAGTATGGGATCCAATAATTGTTTAAGGCAACGCAAACTAAACGTCCTTTCGCCCGCCTCGAAACGCAGAGCATTGCATAGCAATAGAGCCAAGGGATACATTAAGGCGCAACCATAAACCAGAGATGCTGTTCTAAAGAAGAATCCTGATCTCTGCATAAGCGGCTCCATGGGTAACATCAGGGACCAGCGACCAATTTGCATGACTTCGCTTTTGGTGTACAAATCATTTGCCAAAAAGTATTTATAGGCAGGATTTATCAAACCAATTAACATGTCCACCGATCCATTGTTCATCAGGGAGGCCACTGTAGAGTGTCGCAGAAATTTTCCAGAATAATTCATAGTTATATCCAACGAGGCATTCAAATGCCATGCAAATTGCCTCACAAAGCGCGTTATATATCCTTTAATATAAAGTTTTCCCTTGCCATCCTTGTGGATAACGCAACGCGGCATTACTGTCCTTGGACAAGCGGTTATAAGATGTTTATGTAGATTACTCAGCTGCGGTTTGTAAAAGATTCGTATGTGGCTAAGGCGACGTCGCTTGACTTCAAGTCGGGGAAAAGCTGTAAAACTATAGATAAAGCTATAGCCATAGGATCTCTTCAGAGCCAAAACATTTAACATTTGATGAAGACGACAGTTCTCGAAAATGGCAACTAAATTCTGAGATCTCTCCACCAACAGCAAAGTTGGAGTGTTACGCATTTCATGCAAATTATCATACAAGGTCTCCATTAGATCTTCTGCATTATCTCTTAGGCAAACCACAGCCAAAATGCGTTTGTTGAAGGACCTCTTCAGTTGATAACTTTGTCCCTCATTTAGGTTAAGCAAGGGCATGCTAGTGTTTCCTTGCAGTTCACCCCAACAGTCATCTTTGATGCCCTGCAGCAGTAGAAGGGATTCAAATTGTCGTTCGTTTCGAAGGCCTTCCAGTATGTCATTTAGTTGGAAAGTTAAGCCATTAACCCGTAGGGCTAGGACCATAAAAATAAGTTCAATTATTAACCACATTTGCATTCTATGCATCACTTTTTGAAACTATTCAATTGCGTCAGCTTTAGTTGGGGTAAAATACTCAAATGTGCATTAATTGTTTCTAAAATCAAATCAATGTCGGAGAACTCACAATGACCAGACAATTTGTTTGTTTGATAAACCATAAATTTATGCTTGACATTTGCTGGAAAGGGGATAAGGGGGGGGGGGGGGAAGGAAACTCAATTACATTTAATTGATATTAGCTACATCGATCGTGTTGGTTGGCCAACAAATGTAAAACGATAACCTAAAAAAATCATTAGGGAAAAGGGCAAAGTTTGCTCCTGTAAGTATGCAACAGAAAGTGGCAAAAAACATTAACACATTATCTCACACTTTTTTTATTAGGTCTTTAATAAGAAATTATTGTTGCAAAACACCATTAAAAGCAAATAATTTTAATAAAAAAAATGAGCTATAAGCAATTATATCCTATTAAACCTCAAAAAAAATAATTGAAATTGGTTCATGTGCTGGCTAAGTATAAACATAAACCTTTCAAAAAGCAAATCCTAGGAATTTTCTTTCCTACAAAATGTCGTAGGTTTTGAATCAAGTTTGTGTAATTTTGAATAATTTGCCATACCATATCGCAGTCTTTCGTATGCCAGAGCTTCTTCAACTTTTTTATATAGCAACCCCCTTCAAGCTTAGGAGACTCCCTCCTCCAAATAATGAAATGTATATTAACCGTAGATGTAGATGTAATATTGCACTATTTTACAATGTAAATAAATAAGGAATTAAAGAATTCGTACCCATTCATTCCACATATATATATAATTGGAAACGTTGACAGAATATCGGTCGTAATAAAACACAATAACACCCACTTTCAGTACAGTTTATGCTATCCACAATTAAAGTTCTTTTTTTATATCCTTGCAGTTAAGGAGACGTTTTCTACCCTATAAAGTTTATACATTCTTAATCAGGATAAGAAACCGTGACAATATACCAAAGTCCCAAGTTCTTGGATGGCCCAGATCGAACATATAGCTACCAAAATTTGGAAGTTCGAAATGAAAATAAAATTTTGAAAAGATTTCAACAAACTGAAACTTTTTTTTTCAGTTTTTTCTTTAATGCAAATGCATTTGAATAATAAATTGAGTACAATAATTGTGATTTGAATATTTTAATAGATCAAAAGTGCTTAGATAAGTTTCATATTTAAAAGACAAGTGCTTTTCATTCATTTCTTGGTCCATTTTTGGTAGAGTAACTCAAAACCAAATGCCATTAAGCTTAGCAAAAGTCCAACTAGATAAAGTAGATATACCCAAAATAGATCATCGCAATTAATATTCTGTGACCCTTCATCAGGTTCCTGCTTGGAATAGGTCAGTTGGCCAATATTCTTCAGTTCATCGAAAGTTAGTTGAAACCAGTGAGAAAGTAGACCGCTGGATTGGGTTTTCAATAGAAAGTCATTGAAAACATCTTCGTAAATGGAGTTCTTGGCCAATGGCAGGACAAATAAGACAAATGGAATGAACTGAAGTTTTCGGGAAAGACGAAATATGGGCTGTTTCAATTTCTTTTGCTTTTCCTTCAACAATGGCCACAGGGTATGGGTGACTGGATAGGCAAACGCGGGATTCAATTCACTGCGTAATCTTTGAAAATCCTCACCAGAATCGGTACGCACCAAAAGATCGCTGTAGTCGCGTAGAAGAATCTCGCCTTGGGTATCTTCCATTTCCCTGGCGTCGCCATTATGCAGGAATATCTTCATGCCAGCCATTCTCATATCCTCATAAGAGATTTTGCGATGTTCTGCTGGAGGATTGAGAAATAATGTTGCCAGATTGGCTGTATAAATATTGCAATTGAATAGACCACTCATGAATAGCAACCAGTAAATCAAGGCCAGACGCAACGTACGTCTTTTGGCCAACACAATTGTTTGGGACAGAATTGCTCTCAGAACGGGATCCATAATCTGTTTCCAGCAGCACAGACTGAAGGTTCTCATACCCACAGCGAAACGGAGAGCATTGCATAGACAAAGGCCGAAAGGACACATCAAACAGCAACCATAAATCCAAGTTTCGATATTAAAGAAGAAACTGGACCGCCTCATGGGTGGCTCCACGGGCAACATCAAGGACCAACGTCCTGTTTGCATTACCTGGCTATTGGTATAGAAATTGTTTGTCATATGGTATCTAAATGTAGGATTTATCAGACTGAGTAATATGTCCAGAGTTCCATTGTTCATCATAGATGCAGTCACTTCGTGTTCCAAATGATCTCCAGTATAATGCTTGAGTATATCCAATGAGGCATTCAAATGACACGCAAACTGCCTAACAAAGCGGGTCAGATATCCCTTTATCTGCACATGTCCTTCTGCATCCTTGTAGACAACACAACGTGGTAATATACTCCTGGGCATAGCAATAATCGTATGTTGATGCAGATTTCTCATCTGCGGTTTGTAGAAGATTCGTATGTGGCTAAGGCGACGTCGCTTGACTTCAAGTCGGGGAAAAGCTGTAAAACTATAGATGAAGCTATAGCCATAGGATCTCTTCAGAGCCAAAACATTTAACATTTGATGAAGACGACAATCCTCGAAGATCGCTTCTAAATTTTGAGATTTCTCCACCAACAGCAAAGTTGGAGTGTTACGCATTTCATGTAAATTATCATACAAGGTCTCCATTAGATTTTCTGCATTATCTCTTAGGCAAACCACAGCCAAAATGCGTTTATTAAAGGACTTCTTCAGTTGATAACTTTGTCCCTCATTTAGGTTGAGCAAGGGTATGCTGGTGTTCCCTTGCAGTTCACCCCAACAGTCATCTTTGTTACCCTGCAGCAGTAGAAGAGACTCATGTTGACGCTCGTTTTGAAGGCGTTCCAGTATATCATTTAATTGAAGAGTTAAACCATTAACCCTTAGGGTTAGGACCATAAAAATAAGTTTAAGCTTTAGCCACATTTGCATTCTATGCAAAACTTTTCGAAACTAATCAATTGCGTCAGGTTTACTTTGGGTGAAACACTGAAATGTGCATTAATTGTTTCCTCGAGTCCTCGAGGCACTCACAATGACCAGACAATTTGTTTGTTTGATAAACCATAAATTTATGCTTGACATTTACAATTGGTTGGGTTTCTTTTGTGGAGGGGGGCAGGAAATGCAATTATTGGCATTAGCTTCATCAATAAAATGGAATGGTGAGGGGGAGGGGGGGGGGGGACTAATTAGTAAGTGCAGTTCAAATGAGTAGCTATAGAAAATCATTTCGTTTGGCATTAGCTAGAGAAGGCACTCAAAGCAAAAGATTGATTATTGATTTTAGAGTAAATGTTTGAAAAAAAGAAACGGATGTTGTTTTCGTGTATCTCGACCTTAAATTACCTAAAAAACATAAACAATTGGAAAAGTAATTTTTCTTTTTTACCAAAGTTGAATTTACATACAATGGCAGACCACAAAAACACAAACGATCGCAGAGGTCAAAAGAGTTGCTGCTGAGGTATAGTCTCGGTCGATCAGGTAATATGTCAAAAACCAAATTGAATATGTTTGTACTTATGATTATCTTTTATGTGACATTTGAAAAATTAACGACCGCCAAATACTTAAATGGGAATGGCGCCAACTAGCAAAGTCAAAGTTTATCGATTAGTTGATACTTATCGATAGTCGTTTGAAAGGCGACCCATAAAAATGGGTGCAACCACCAACCAAGTCGCACTTGTAGGTAGGCAATTGAATGCAACTCGAACCCTGACCAAATAAAGGGAATTGGGCACCTTTTGTCGGAGTTCGAAGCTCCTAATGTTCGAGCCGGCTCACAACGTTCGATGCACGGGCTTTTTATGTAGGGGAGAAAAAGAAAGAGAATGACATGAGATGTTCGAAAGAGCGAGAGTTTGGCAGCCCTTAACACTATTGGTGGGTAATAGCGGACAATCGGTAATGCTTCATCATCGATAGTACCGATAGTGCCATCAATGGTTCTCCAGCTCTAAAGCAAAGAATTCAACAGAGCAAAGCAGACGAGCACAATAAAAGTTAAAAAAATCTGAAGCGCACGTTAAAAAGTAAATGGTAAATTGCGCAAAAACTAAACTAGTTTAAAATATATACAACTTCGATGACTAAACAGGGTGCCAACTCATGCTAAATTGTAGAAACGACAACAACTACAAACAGTAGCAGCAGCAACAACAATCGAACTCATTCGAAATTTGTTGCTGTAGTTGTGTAATTTTTGTTCGGTTTTTTGACAAACAACAACAAAAAAAAAAAGTGTGCAAAAGATCGCGCCATGTTGACGTCGGCGGTTGTCGTTAACAAAATTTAACACAATAAATATATACATACATATTTTACAATACTCTTCCTCGACTTTTTAACAACAAAATTAATTGTTCAATGGATCTACTTATAGGCGTAGAACAAGAGAAAGTGAGAGATCTTGGATAAACCAAATACACACGAACGAAGCGATAAAGCAGAAACGGAAAAAGGACAAGGAATTGACAAAACAAAGCGAGGAGAACGAGAAAGAGAGAGAGAGACGACAACGACAACGACAACTAAATCAAAGATTACACACTCCGTCGACAGTTGGTCGGAATTTCAAAATTATATTTGAAAATTACTCGAAATTTGAATTGGCAAAACAGAGCAGCCCCCGCCACGCCACGCCCCGCCCGCCCCATATAAAGCCGTTAACATGAACGCCCTGCTGCATCATAAGGGGAAGACTCTCAAATCGAATTTCATATATCTGAATTTCTATAAGCGATGTAAGTGCCGTTAGCTAGCAGCGAAAAAAAGCAATAGCCAAAGCAACAACAAAACAAAAACAAAAAATAAGCAGAAAACTTTCCATTGATTTTACACCGAGAGAGAGAGAAAGACCCCCAAATGTATGTGTGTGTTTGCGAGTGTGTGCGTGTGTGTGAGTGTGACTAGTGCGTCGTATCCATTTTTTTTATATTTTGTTTTGACTGCACTTTCGCGCAAACAGCTGTTAAATTTCCCTTGTGCCCTATAGTTGAGGTTATTTATTTTTATTTTTTTTAATTTCCCTCGCATGATGTTTGCGGTGGTTATGATCTCATTCTCAACGATATTATTAGAAGATTTGTGCTAATTATTCATTATTTGCGTGTTTCTTTTGTTTTGTTTCTGTCATTTTATTTACATTTTATTTAAGTTTTCTTCAATCGCGCCATAACCACAATGTCTTATCGTTAATATTTTTGTTAGATTTGCTTGACCAAAGTCTAACCAGATGATTTATAGTTTGCTTATAAGTACTTCACAGGTCTGTTGGAGACGTGAAAGGATTTAGAGACACTTCTAGAGCCACTTGGAGATTGGCCAAATTGAAAAACTGCACAGCCATTAACTGCTTAGTCCAATGTGCTTAATTTTCTATAAAGTTTAGCATGTCATACAAAGTGATCCCTTAAAATGCCCTTTTTGAACGGCGCAGAACAACAATTAATTTAAGACCCTTCACTGTGTGGGAAAGATTTTTCCTGCTCTAGCCAACAAAAGGAAAATCGTTCACTTTTCTTTTAGTTTTTGTGTCGAAATTCTCAGAACAATGTGCAGGTGTCTGCCTTAGGTACCTGTCTGACTACTTACGTAGACAAAACGACGCCAAAAACACTTCAGTACAGTCAACACACACGTACACACAGACACACACACACTCGCACACATATAGAGGCTCTTTTTAGACCAACATTTCGTTCACAAGATTTTCGTACGCTCATTGTTGCCAAAAAAAAAAAATGTTCAGTCACTTTCTCTTTAAGTGCATTTCGTTTTTCTTTCTCTGTTTCATTTCTTCTTTTGGGTTCGAAATGCATTTTGCCTTGATCACTTGCCAGAGGAAAAGTGTGAAATTTTGCAATGACCGTCGTCGTCATTCTTTGTATTTTTAGAGAATTTTCCGTTTAGTTCATTTTGTTTTCTTTGGCTCTTTACATAAGGCCAATTCAAGGTGTTAATTTTCGATTAATTTCTGATTTGATCGTTTGCTTTATCAGTTCGTCGTCTCGGCTGGGTAGACGAAGCAAATCATGTGGAAAGTATGTAGTATTGCTTATCATATATTATTTATTTTTATTATTTATTATTTTTATTGTTTGCATTTTGCTTGTATACAGTTGTGCCGGGTGTTCAAAAAGATTGTTGAACTTTTTTGTTGTTATTCATGAATCATTTGTGTAGAGTATAAAGACTTTGTCACTATTCATTGACTAATTGTGGTTTTTTGTTTTACAGATCTTAGAACGAATTGCCCTGCTTGCAGTTCGGCCAAGTACACAGATCACCTGCCTCACAATGGATCCTCCTCAGCCGATGAAGTTAGAAGGAGTTCTCGACGAAGATCGGTTTCGTCCATGGCATTGGAATCATTTGGTCGCTATCATCCCCAGCATCAGTATGGCTATCATTTCTCTGGTCATGGTTTTCGGAATTTCCATTCATCACGCTCCCTTTCCGAATCTTCGAGTTCAAAAATCGATGTTACCGTTAAGAAATTGAAGAATCAGCAAAAGGAAAAGGTCGAAGAGATTATGAAGGAGGTGGCCAATGGACAAGCCGCAGCTAAAGTACAAGCTTCAGCAAAGGCCACGTGTGCTGCAGAGGCACAGGCTCAGCCACAGGAGAAAGCAGTGGAGACTGCCGAAACTGGAGCCTTGACTCAATCCAATGATAAAGCGGTGGCCAAACCCAAGAAGCCTTTAGGTACACGCATTTGGGAGGAATTGGTGCATTATTATCATGGTTTTCGTTTGCTCTTCATCGATGTGGCCATCAGTTCGAAACTTTTGTGGCGTGTCCTAAACGGCAAAACATTGACCCGGCGAGAGAATAAACAATTACAGAGAACCACCTCCGATCTGTTTCGTTTGATACCATTTTCGGTATTTGTGATTGTGCCTTTTATGGAGTTGCTTTTGCCGGTTTTCATAAAATTCTTCCCCGGCATGTTGCCCTCAACGTTCCAGACGGCCAAGGATCGTCAGGAACGGTTGAGGCAATCGTTGGCCGTACGTTTGGAGGTGGCGAAATTCTTGCAAAAGACCCTCGATCAAATGCCAGTCCAACACAAAGAGCACAGCAGTGAGGAGGCCAAACAATTTGAGGCATTCTTTAGGAAAATACGTAATCCAAATGATCATGTCAGCACGGAGGAGATTATTAAATTTGCCAAGCGTTTCGATGATGAAATCACTTTGGATTCCCTCTCACGCGAGCAATTGGCTGCTCTGTGTCGTGTCTTGGAACTGAATACCATAGGAACAACCACTCTCCTGCGTTTCCAATTGCGTCTCAAGCTTCGATCTCTAGCCACTGATGATCGGGTCATAGCCCGTGAGGGAGTCGACTCACTGGACTTATTTGAGCTTCAGCAAGCCTGCAAATCTCGTGGTATGCGTGCCTATGGCCTAACGGCGGAACGTTTGCGTTTCCAGCTAAAGGAATGGATTGATCTTAGCCTAAATGAGCAGGTGCCGCCCACATTGTTACTGCTGTCGCGGGCCATGCTCATTTCTGATGATAGCATTACCACCGACAAGCTGAAGGAGACAATGCGCGTGCTGCCCGACGCCGTTGGAGCCCACACCAGACATGCCATTGGCGAGAGTGAAGGCAAAGTGGATAACAAGACGAAGATTGAGATTATACGCGAAGAGGAGCGTAAGATCCAGGAAGAGCGCATGGAAGAGCATGAGGAGACGATTGCGAAGCGTACAGCATTGAAGGATGAGCAACCGGCTCCCTATGTTTTTACCGAAGAGTTGGTCAAAGCCCAACATACGCTTAACCAGGAGGCAGTTGCTCCTCCAGTTACCGACAAGAGCATCTCATCCACCGATGTTCAATTGCTTTCGGATGCCCTGAAGACTCTCTCCTCCGACAAGCAATTGGTGGTGGAAAAGGAAACCATAAAGGAGCTGAAGGAAGAGCTACGCGATTACCAAGAGGATGTCGAGGAGTTGCGTGAAGTGCGTCAAGTGGTCAAGGAGCCAGTTCGTGAGAGTCGTGCCGCCAAATTGCTCTATAATCGTGTCAATAAAATGATTTCGCAATTGGATCATGTTCTCAACGATTTAGAGCATCGCCAGAAGCAAATTAAGCAGGCAGATGCCACCGATTGCTCTCAAATAAGTGGTCCCACCACATCCCAGCCGGTGGTGCACATAGATGAAATGGTGGCCACCATCAAACGCATGAAAGAAGCCTCAGATGGGGAACGTTTCAAGGTTGTGGAAGATTTACTTGTCAAATTGGACGCGGACAAGGATGGAGCCATTTCTGTCCATGAGATAACCAAGGTCATTCAAAGCATAGACAGTGAAGCGGCCAATATAGACAAAAAGCAGCTTGAAGAGTTCACTGACTTGCTTTCGAAACAGGCCACCAGAAGACGCAATGAGGAAATTGTGCGCATCGATGATCTCATGCTGAATATCAAGAAACTAAAGGAGACCAGCGATGAGGCGCGTCTACGTCATATTGAAGCTGTCCTGGATAAATTTGATGCCGATAAGGATGGCGTTGTCACGGTCAATGAAATTAGAAAGGTAAGTCAATCCTTCTCTCCATTCCCTATCAGAGTCCGTCTCACATTTTGCTTCTTTCGCAGGTCATGGAATCCATTGGTCGTGATAATATTAAACTCAGCGAGAAAGCCATTGAGGAGCTCATTTGTCTACTCGATAAGGAGCAAATACTTGAGGCCGAACAAAAAATTGAAAAGGCCATTGCCAAGAGCATGAAAGAGGCCGAAAAGCTTAAGGCGGAGGTAGTGAAAACGGATAAAGATGTGGCTAAAATTGTCGATGATATACACGATTCGGCCAAGGAAATACACGACATTGCCACCGAATTGGGTGCTGTGGAACCACCAGCCCAGGACAAGGCCAAGACATTAAAAGTTGAGGTAGGTCTAACAGAAAAAACTAAGAAATATGAAAGAAGTACTTTGACTGTGCGCATATTGCTTACCCTTGCAGTCGTTGACTATATTATCAGTTATATAATCTGTAGTTTCCTCTGACGTTATATAAAATTTTATTTAACTGATTCTCAAGTTTTTTCCGTTCTTGTTTTGTCATGTGCTTTTCTTTATCTCTGTTAGGCCTCCATTTTGTCAAAATTATTCATTCATTTTTATTTACTCTTTATTCAAGCCCGCTTTCAAGGACAAGGCACCGAATCTAGTGGATAATGCCAAGGATTTGAGTAAGCCCAAGCCAACGGATAATAAACCAAGTTCCGGATCTGGACGTCCAACATCGACGCCGAAAGGTGCAGCAGGCAGCACAAATCAGTCGGCAGGCAGCAGTAGCAGCGGCGGCAGCAGTGATTCTTCTCCTCCCACTAGCGAGAGCAAATTAAGAGAAAATCTTCTGCCCCCCACAAGCAATATAAGTTTGCCTCCAACGATACAACCGTCCACACCCAACGCCAAGCCACCGGTCTCGACAAAGGCATCATCGGCCAGCATATCGGCCACATCTAGCAAAGGTGGACCTACCAAGAAACTGCTCTGACCAAGCCAAGGAGGAGACCCAAAGGCCAAACAGTTGGAGACAAAGCCTAAAGATGTGTAAGATGATGATAATGATGATGATGATGCGTGTACCTAAAGCCGAAGTGAGGTGTGTGTAGTTGTTCTCTGTGTGGATATGTGTCTATAGAAAACCGATTGATTGATTTGAATGTTTGTTACATCATAGAAAAAACCCAATTTAACCCCTCCCCCAACGCCCCCCTAAAACGAAAATCTTGGGATAAGGGAGCATCAGCAGCCGCATTAAGAATAACAATAGCAGCACAAAATTTTTGGATTACCTTAAAATTATATTACTTGCAATTAGTTTTATAGAAAAAGAATATATATATTTTTTTTTTAGTTAAGTGGAGATAATTGTGAGTGTGTTTGCGTGCTGTGAACTCTTGCCCCTTCCAATCCTTCCTATTTGGCCCTACAATATTAGTAACTATATCTATCTATATACACATATATACATATATATTTTGATTGTGATCATTAAGCGAAATGTTGATTTCTACTCTATATAAATGGAATTAAGCTGAAAATTGTTTCTATTTCCGAACAAACAAACTGGCGAAAAACTAAAATGAAATCTAATGAAAGAAAACAAAAAAAAAAAAAAAAAACCACGTGATAATTTATAAAAACAATAATTAATTGTTGTGTGCTTAAATATGGAAACTCTATAAATATGTAGGTAATAAAAATGAATTTGTAAAATTGTTTGGCAATAAAGTTTAGAGTTAAACACAACAAAAAAAAGTTAATTAGAACTCACTCTTAGGGTATGCACAAAAGGTCAACTCTGAAAAGAGTTCATATAGTCATATAAACTAAAGTGTTGAGATTTTGCATGTAGTCTTCTATAGGCATTGTATATCTCGGAATCGGACGGATTGGACCACTATATCCATAGGAATCGGTCGATAATAGAGTTTTTAATCAATAACTCTGTTGTTTTCCGAGGGATATTAAAGAAAATGTACAAATCTTTATTGACTATATACTCAAACGTCCTTATTAAATTTACTACAGTGCCTTTCATATTTATAACCCACTTTTAAACGAAAAAAGTGTAGCATTTTTCCCAAATGACATATTCCTTCAAAATCTTAAAAAATGAGTAGCTCAATACTTGAATTATGAGTAAAAAACAATTTTTTTCACTTAAAATTAACGATTTAAAACCGATTTCTTAAAAATAAATAAAAGCAAAGAAAAAAAATACCCATTTGCTGTATAAAAATTATAGCCCAATTGCATGTTTAGATAAAAAAAATAATCCGAAACCGTTGCGGAATAGTGGAAAAGCGAATATTAATATTTAGTCCTGACTCCATTTGCTTAGGTAACTCAATAATTCTCTTCTTTATTGAAGCTACTAAATTTAATAAAAGATCTCCAACTGTCTCAAATTTGCGATTATAAGCATACACCCGTTTTGCAAAAATACCCCAGACATTTTCCATTGAGAACTGGAGAACATGCTGGCCAGTCAAGGACATCAACATAACATTCCTCCACACATGGATTCCGACATTATTCTGTTGGAAAACCATTGGTTTCTCAAGTATATTTTCAACGTTCAAACTAGTTGGAAATTGCAACTGAATGAAGCGAAAAAAAAGGCCGGGCTAACTTCAACCGTGCCAAAGTTTGTTAAAATTCGAAAATTTGCTGTTTTTTTTTGTTTTTCTAACCTAAAATTGGTTTTTGGGTAAAATTTCAAAAAAGGTTGTAAATCAAAATAGATAAACTCAATGTACATTTCGCTTTTTTGCCTTTTTTGCCTTCATTTTTTGATAATTTTTTGTTAAGGAGCTATGTAAAAAGCAGCAGAAATATTAGTAAAACATTAGGTCCAGCTAAGACACAGATTATTAATTGTTTTACTTACACTTTTACTTCTTTGGACTTCTTTGAAACAATTTCTAATACTTCACAAATGAGTGATGGAACGTTGTGTTACTTATGAGTGAGTGAACAAAACAAGAACATGTTCTCTTCCAATTGTTCTATTGTACTCTTCTGGTATTCTTTGTTCACTTACTCTTTTTTGCCCAACATTTTTGCTCAAGTTTGGCAGACAATTGGCAATCAAGTATTGCAAAAGCGTTTTGAGCTGAAAGCCCCAAACTAATCTAAGCAGACATTTAAGAAAAGAGCTTCTGGCAGCTAGTGAGCAACTGAGCAAGTGAATAACTTTGACTCACTTAGAAGAAAGGTTGAACTGAACACGTTCACCGAAATGAACAATGTTTTTTTTTTTTAAGTATCACCTTTTGTCGCGACTTCTTTTGGGCTACAACTTCAGATGGAATTAAAAGGTGAGTGTCTCAACAGAGAGAGAAATAACAACTGTACAACAACTGTTAGTAATACAAAAGAATATTTAATTAATCGAGTAGCTAAAAAGCTTCCTAAGCTCATTTTACTCTCTAGAAAGTGAAATTACAATTCTGAACCCTGAACCCAACTAATCTCTCCTTTGTATGACAAATAATTATGACCTTTTGATAAAGGTTATACTTTGAGACTCTAATAATTTAATTTGCTTATATTCTGTGCTCTTCAGTAACTATTTAAAGAATGTATTAAAAGCTTTTCATTAACTATTTAAACTTTATGCCTTTAAAAATTGACGTCAAGCACACAATGCATTTGATTGACTTCTTATGAAAGTTTATAGATTCTTTTTTTAATTATGCTGCAGAGACAGAAAGAGAGATGAATATATATATAGTATATATCTTTTGTTTTTATTATTGTGTCAGCTGTAAAATGGCAAAACAGCTTTATTTAATTGGCGTTGAGTTGGTTTGGGTTTTTTTTTTTGAAAAGCGGACGTTGGCTTGGCAAAGTTTATTAACTTTATACCATGACGAAACACTTTGAATTTAGCTTTAGTTTGGTGGTGTCTAGCATCCTGTCCTTTAGTCCTTCCTGCTGCTGCTGCTGCTGCTGATTGTCTGCAATTCATGGCAGCTTTCGAATTTCATTGTTGTATTCCAAGCACTTTGAGCCGAAGCTAAACTTTTACCAGACGTTCGCTGGCTGCAATTTTCTTGTCCATGTCCGTGTCCTGTCGTCGTCCTTGTCGTTGTTGCTGTCCGTCTGGCTGTCTGCGATCCTTTGGTTTGGTTTCGTTTTGCCTGATTGCAAACACAACAAATTCTCACTTGGCCCGCAGCAGCCAACTCGTTCCCAGTGGAGATGGAAAGTTTATTATTATTATTTGGCTTGTTTCGCATTTCTTCTTCTTTTCAGATTTTTGTTTTGTACTCGTATTTACCTTTAAATAAAATTTCCCTCAATGCTTGTGAACTGTTTGCGCCCAGCGGCAAATATTTATTCTCGGGGTTTTTCCACTCTTTCCCTTCAAGACTTAATGAGCCAATAATGTTAATTTTAATTGACCATAAAAATATAGTAAAAAAAAAAAAACAAGGAAATCTATTTTAATCTCTGCCAGAGCAAACAATTAAAAAAGGCCAAAAGGAATTTCAATATTTTTCTTTAAAGAATTTATGGTCCAGATTGGGTTCCCTCTGGCTTAAAGTTATGAAATTTTTGCACATTTTGCGGTAAGTTTTATTACTTTCACAGTAGCAAAGAGATGGCCGCTTAGCTCAGTGGCGGATCTTAAGCGGTGAAATTAGGCAAAACTTGCCCCCTTAAAGTATGCAATAGTTTGAAAGAATTCTGTTTTAAGCTGCAAGAACTGTATTTTTCGATTGTCTGTTGCATATTCGAGGGGGCAATTTATTCTTTTTTACCTCTGTTGATCCGATGGCAGATCTATGAAATTAGCCTAAATTACCCAAAAGTTCTATTTCACTTTGACAAAATTTTTTGATACATTTGAGGGTTAAAAGGCACCTCGAAATTCCTTCAAAGTTTTTAAGAACTGAATTTTTGACTGCCCATTGCATACTTAAGGGGGTGATTTGTTTCTTTTTACCTCTGTTGATCCATTTGGGCGGAAAGATAGCCGCTTAGCTCAGTGGCAGATATATGAGGGTTAAATTAGCAAAGAATTGGCCCTTAAAGTATGCAATGGTATTGAAAATTTTAGTTTAAAATATCTTTATATTTGATTTTGACTGCATTTTTTTGTAAATATTTGCATTAAGGCCTATTTTTCAGCAATTAGACACCAGAAAACTCTTTCAAAGTTTTTAAGAACTGTTTTTTTCGACTGCCCATAGCATACTTAATTGGGCAAAAGTGTCTTACTCCCTGAACCGCCTCTGCTGGGCTGGCTGGGTTCAGAAAAAAGTTGCTAGTTCTTCTTTGGCCCTTTGTGCGGTTTTTTTGGTAATGGAATTTAAAGCAATCAATGCGGTTTAGTAAACACAATTTCGGTTAGAATTCATTATTTGGCAAGCAATGGCACACACACAAACACACACACACACAGACGCACACACACACACAGAGGAAAAACCAAGACCAATATTTGCAAGTAAATTTTCTGTGTAAAAATGTTTATTATAAAGTTACTTCTCACTTTTTCCCCAATTCCTTATGTAAAACTAAAAAGGGAGATTACGAATAAAGGGCGTGTCGCACACACACACACACAGACAGTTCACAGGGAATCGGTAATTTTGCGATGAAACCAACCATAACGCCAACTGGTGGCCTGCGGATAGTTATACTTATCATCCGGTGTTCTCTCATAGCGTTGCTCCAGATATGTGGTCCTTTGGCCACTGCGCAACAATTCCAGTTCATTGTTTGGCACTAATTTCATCGGTGGATCCCGACACTGACAATGACGAAAATTATGCTGTTCCACCTGCGAGAGATCATAGTCAAAGATGGCCGAAGATGAGGGACGCACAATACGACGATGGGACAATATGGAAGTGCCGAAAACATAGCCTCCTCCTACTCCTCCTCCTCCGCCTCTTCCTTTTCTCTGGGCATGACCAGTACGTGTCTTCAATAAAGGCGACACGGCATTGTCAATGGGCTTAATCTTGGCTGTAGCATCAACTCTCTCGACTCTCGACTCGGTCTGGTTAATTTTCTTGCTCTCGTTTGGTCGCTGCTGCTGTCGCTTGGGCTTAACTGGAGTTGGAGTTGGAGTTCGTAAGGGAGAGTTAGGAGCAGTTACCACTCCGGCCTTACGCATTGGACCTGGCCTTACTGGCCTTACTGGTGTGGCTTTAATTCCATTCCATTGACTCGTTGAGGTAGCCACATCATTCTTGCTATTGCCCACTGCAGACTGCCGGCGTGCATTTTGGAATTTCGTTGAGACTTGTGTATTTAGAGAGCTAAACATTATTTTTCAAATGTGTAATTCAGGTTAAGACTTAAGGTTTGACATAAAAAGTTAGGGTAAACCAGAAGGCTGGGCTAACTTCGATCGTGCCGAAGTTTGTGTTCCTTTTAACTTAATAGCCTGTTATGTAAAAATTCGAAAAAAGCTGTTGCATTTGCTGTTTTTACGGTTATTTTGACCAAAATTGGTTTTTGTGTTGATTGCTACCATAGAACCTACAATATGATATAGTCACTTGATCTTGTTTAAATTTGGCACAGACGTTCATAATAACATTCAGATAACATATATGAGGCATATTTAGGCATAATGGGTTGGGGAATTTTGTCCTTTCTACACCAAAAGTTCGGTAGACTAATTTGTGTTGCCTACATTTTGGGTCAAAATCTCTTCTACCTCAAAATGACAGACTGGCACTTTGCATTGCCTACTTTTTGGGGCAAAATGATACGAATTGTTCTCACAATGTCCATCAATGTTTACCTATATAGTAATCCGCTATGGCAATTCGTTGTTTTTTTTTTCAGCTTGTAAACCGAATTTATGTTTATTTTCAATTTCAGTTTTTTATTTTTTGGCATAGTGTGAAAATATAAAGTGGATTATATACAGATAAGAGCTGTGTACAGATACATTTTCTCACAGTATTTATTTCTTTTATTCCTTTTTCACCCCTTCTCTTCTTTCGATGCCATGTAAACACACACACAGAGAGAGAGAGAGAGGGAGAGGGAACGAAAGGGGGCTGGAGTTCACCGGAAACCGAATCGAGTGCACGTTGGCCATAAAAATATCGCTGATATGTCGCCCAGCCGTGAAATGTTTATATGCATGTGGGTCGACAGAGAGAGAGAGAGAGAGAAAGTAAAGGAAACTATATAAAACTCTATGGGTATTGACAGGCGGGAGGAGGCGGCAGAGAGGACTCTTTGGATACAGATATCTCCACTGACTGACCCCCGCTCTGCTTTTGGTGGCTTTGCCTTGTGGCTAATATCCTTAAGAGTTCGAAGGACTTAATCCTCTGTCTCTCTTTCTCTTTCCACCTCCGTTTGATTATTTAGTAGTGGTTTTTTTTTCTTTTCTGTTCGTTGTTTCCTTTCGTTAGTTGTAATTTGGTTAGCTTTCATTTTGGTTTATTTTTCTTCTCACCTGGTTTTTTTTTTTTTTTTTTGGTTGCCTTCAGGCAAAAAGCTGCATAAATTAGACGAAACGAAACGTGCAATGAAATTTATGCTGGCAACGTATATCCCTTTCAACATAGGATTAAGTGGATAAAATGATACGATATTCAATTGAAAGAGCTGAAATCATAAATCTCATCTTTCTCACTCTCTCTCCCGCTCTCTCTCTCTCTCTCTCTTTCTCGCTATATAAATATGCTTTTAGTCTTAGTTCAAAAGAAGCTACTTCAATTTGACACAAGTCAGTTTGAAGAGGAGCAACTGTCGAGCTGAAGTGAAGTGACAGTTGCTTTAGCACTTACAATTTGCTCCTTTGCAGCAGCTGCTCCTACTCTAGCTCCAGCTTCGGCTTCAGGTCCTTCTCCTTCATTGTTGACCATTAGTAGAAGATTCTATTCTATTCGTTTCTCTTTTACTCTTCTTCGACTTGAACTCATTTTTTCCCATTTCCATGCTGCACATTTTTATCTATCAATACTTTTCTTCTTCAAGTGCTGTGCGTAGCCTTTTTGCCATTAATTTGCACAGCATTTGTCGCCCATTTGGCTTTTAGAGCAGGGGGGCAGATCCCCCTTTTTTTCTGGTTGATTGGAGTTGCCATTCAAGTTGTAGCTGCACTTTACTGCAATTGCCTGCAATGCACTTTACTTAACTCTAAAAAGTTGCGTGAGCCACCAACTTTAGTTTTACTTCTTCAACAATTGCATAAAGTTCGCGTTTCGAATTTCAATTATCGAAGGGAGAGAGAGAGAGAGAGACCAGACCACAATTCCATTGGCAACAATTGCAGCGGCAGCTGCAGTCAATGGTTCTTCAATTTCAAAACCGAAATACGAGAGAGAGAGAGAGGGAGAGAGAGAGAGAGAGAGAATGCGAGTGACTTCATGTTATGTAATTGAAAACGGGGCCTCAATACAATGGAATTTGAATCGTCTAGGCAAACTTTGATCTAATGAGCTGGTGGACAGCTGTAGCAACAGTTACCTCGCTCTGTTTCAGTAATGAGCTAAACCGTAACCGAAGCAGGATAAGGATGAGCACCAACAGCAGCAGCTGCATCACGTCCCTCAAGTTTAGCAACGCGGCTTTTCCATAAACACAAAACGACTTAATAACTTGCCAACTGAAAGGCAAGAGTTGCCCAGGCACAGTGGTCAAAACGGGTGGAAATAGTTAAAAGTGGAAAAGTGAAGCCCAATTGGAGACAGTGGCAAATCTACGTCTACTCCTTGAAAGCTAAAATAGTCAATTTTTGGGGGCAAAATCAGTCGGGAACATTGAAAATCTAAAAAATTGTAACAAAGTTCGACTAGGAATTGATAAAAATGGTTAAAATTGTGCCCAATTGAAGGCAGTAGCGGAATTAGAAATTAAAAAATCTAAAAGCATTCATTATAAACAAAAAACTAAGGAAAAAGAGAAAAACTGGCTTTAGGACAGGGAAATTTACTTCATGACAGTTTCCATTGAGCCTCCACTGAATGATAATAATCATATAAGACCTGGCCCGACGAGAGGGGGGTGGTAAAGGTGGGATTCCCACCGGGCCCGAAGTTTTTAGCCCGAAGTTTTTAGCGGGGCCCGGTTTTTGATCGAAATTTTCAAATTTGGGAAAAGTTTAATATGTACCTTTACAACTTTATCTGAACCGTAAAAGAATGTCACTTGTGTATTATCTACTAATCGTAATCAGGCATTATGAACACGGGCCCGGGCCTAACCTTCAAAAAATGGTTTTATGTAAAACAAAAATAAACTGTATAAAAAACTTTATAAACATATTCTATTCTAAGACAAATTATTTATTGTGTGGCACGAATTTACCACATTTATCAAACAGAATTGAAGTAAAGGGTTTGTGGTGGAGTGGCAGGGGGGGGGGGACGTAGCTTACTACCACCGGGCCCTGATATCTTCTCGACGGCCCTGTATAAGACCATTACTTCTAACAGCAGCTCATATAGATAAATTCACCCTCTTAAGTATGCAATAGAAAGTCTAAATACAAAATAATTTATAGCTTTGAGTGATTTTTTAATAAAAATTGTAATCGTTAACTTTTCTTCAGTAGGCGTGGCCTGGGTTGATTCTATTAAAGTAGCTTGCGACGTTGTCTGTCCAGTCTCTAAGCTACAAATGTCCAAATGTCTTGCCGAACGCCAAGAACAATCAAGCGTCGTCTTGTGCCTCTAGTCGCTTGGGACTGGAAGAATCGGATTTCGGATTTTGATGCGGCGACCACGACTATTGGTTACTCAAGGATAGTAACTACCAACTAGTAACACTTACTTAACCTGACCGACTAACAAGACAAAAGGTTGATCGTAGGGAAAGTGTCTCTTTGAATGTCCTGTAGCTAAAAACTAACAAAAAATTGAGGCAAAGATAAGTTGACCTAAATTTTGAATTAAATTTTTCATCCTAAGATTCTTTCTAAGACATTTAAGTTTATTTAGAAACAAATAAACAAGTTACCACTGTGCAGTTTTCTAGGGGCTAAGGAAAGGTGTGTGTGTGTGTGTGTGTGTTTGTTGTGTTTGTGTATGTACGTGAAGGAGGATGAGTTCGTTGACACTAAATGGCACCCAGTTGGCCATAGGATGGGACATCATGGACGTTGACTAAGTCAACAATGGCGTGTGCGTTGCTCGGTTTATTAAAAGGGCTTGGGGTAAATGCGAATGTGTGTGTGTGTGTGTGTGTGTGTGTATGAGTGTGAGTGTCTGGGCGCCATCAGCAGGTGAGCATGAGTTCTTCTACTGCCTTTTCTGTTTACTTAGACGAGCAGACATATACATAGACATATCCTTATTCTGATTTTGACTCTGGCATGTCGGTTGCCCTGGAGTTGACTGCAGTCAATGGTCAAAGGTTGTTTGCATTTTGTCGTCGTCAGCCAAAAAGATTTCAAGTTGACTGAATTCTGAGATTGCCAAGCACAACAGCAAAAAAAAAAAAAAAAAATACGAACTAAAATGACACAAGAAACAAATACCAAAAAACTGAGATTTTATGTAAATTAAAAAATGCATAATAATGTTTCTCGAAAACTCAAACTCGAAAGCAAACAATTATATGAAAGGCAACTTTGTAGGGTAATAAATTTTCAAGGAAAGAGTGACACTTTATTTTTGAAAAATTCAATCTAGGCAAAGAAAACTAAACACAAATATAACCAAAATAACACAACAAAAATCTCTTTTTTGAAGAATTTACTTATCTTTATTCAAAAAATTTAATAAACATATTCTAAATGAAATAAAGAAACCAAAAATTTATATAAAATTTGCTTTGCTTAGATCGTTTTCGTTAACATATTCAGAAAAAAAAGTACTTCTTCATAAAATAATGTAACAAGAGACACTAAATTTAAATACATTGACTAAATTACAAAGTATTGATTTTAATTTACTATAAGAATTTATTCAAATTTCATGCAAAAATGGTTTAAAATTTCGTCATTACTCTTTTAAGAAAGTTTAAAAAATTCAATTTATTTAATGTACAAAACTCGGGATAATTTTTTTTTTGGAAATTCCCTTTTAATTAATACTTATTTATTTATGTAAGAATTGAAATATCAAAACTACGTTTCAAAAAGCTATTAATCACTCATTTTAGAGAGTTTTTCTATTAGCAGGCTAATAGTTTATATCCTGTTTAAAGAAGAAGGCAATGGACACACTTTCTCAGGGGACTTTGAGCTCTTTTGGATTATTATGAAGTAAATTAAAGTCACGAATGGTTAGACTTGTGGAGAGAGGCTTAAAATGTTCTAAAGTTCATATTATCATTCTGAATGAATCGACTGAAATAATAGCCAACATCTCAGGAATCTCAGTAGAAGAGTCTCAGTTTCTAGTTTCGATTGTTCTAGCTTTAATGAGCTCAAAATCTACTAAATGTGGTCAAAACGCTTCAATAACTTTAATTTCTGTTAACTTTGTCACATTGCCATTGAAAATCTATGAACAAATTCTTACGTGCTTGAGGTCCTTTCCACATCCTTACCCCTTGGCTCGTTTGCTGCTGTTTGTTTGTTTGTTTGTTGTCCATGCAAATGATTACAATGTAATGTAACCTCAATGTAGTTGCAGTTTCCCCTAGTTACGCTTTTTAGCTTTCAGCTTTGAGCATCTCTCACCTGACCCCCTTCTGACAAAGAGTTTAATGCTGCCCAAAGTGAGAGCAGCTGCTACCAGTTTCCTCTCCTTCTCTTGACTTCCCTTGTTCACTTAGTGTCACAAATGCTGACAACAAAAAAACAAAAAAACAACCAGCAAAAATCTGTGAGAGAAATGTAATCGTAATCGAAACAGCTTCATTTAGCTAATGTGCTTAGCCAGGGATCCGCAGCCACAGCCACAGTCACAGTCAGAGTCAGAGACACAGCGTCTCCGGGTCTCTCTCCGTCTGGCCATTTACCGCATATTTAGTATGCCACAAACGCACAGTTTGCCATAAATTTTGTATTTAACATTTTATGACAACCGTGTGCAAAAGGCACAAGGACTGCTGTCACAATAGTAACAGGAACAGGAACAGAACTCGAATCCAGGACCAGCATCAGGACTGGAAACAAAACTCGGGCATTTTTTGGCAGCATACTTAGTAGGATTAAATACGTGCCAGCATTCCCATCGCCACCCCACAGCGACCACGCCTTAAATACCACAATTCCCGAAAAAAAAAAATTACCAAAAATGTTTCCTCTAAATAAATAAATTACACAGGAATTGTAAACACAAAATGAATAGAATCACATAAAATGCAATTATATTGCACACGGCAGACAATTCAAAAAATATGTTTTATGCGGTTGCGCGGTGCAATTGTTGCACGCGACGACGGGGGGGGGGGTTTGAAAAGTTAACCAAACTATGAAGATAAGAATGATTTTTAGGTTTGGAAAAGATTTTCTTCGCTTCTCAATTTGCTTCTCTTTTAGATCTCATCTTTTTGTAGATGTCAAAAAAAATTACGTATACGTAGGGGGTGGCAAACCAACATCTGTTTATCGATGAATAATGATAATAATATAACAGATATGTATTAAACGATCTTTATGATAGGATGATCAGGGCCACTTTCATTAAGGATCAAATTCAGCAAGAAATATCATTTCAAGCTTAAATTTTCCAGTGTTATTTCTTTAGTATAAGTTTAAATTACTTAAAGTTAGTTAAAGTAGTTAACTGAACAACAAGTATCCGGGTTCGAGTCCCAGGCTAGTGTATGGATGTTGTTTTCTTCTTGTAAAAATAGTTGGGTTAATAGTTTAACACTTTATCGCCTATACTTTGATTATAAATAATAAATAAATGTTTAAAACTCAAGGAAGAGAACACGAGCCTTTTTTTTTCTATCTGCTTTTTTTATAGTCAATAGCTAGGAATGGAATTGAAATAAACAGCAAGACCAAGTTTATAGGGATTCCGGGAAGGAAAGGAGGCAATCTTCTGATATTATTATTAACAAATTTCTTCTACTTATATGGAGGTTCTTAAGCTCTATGAGTGACATTCTTAGGGTTGAAGGATCTTTTTCTAAAGGTGGGCTCTCAATAATAGGGGATTGAAACAATATTTAAGCCGACATCCGTTGATTGTTAGATGCCTGGATGATTTGCTTGTGTGGTGCATAGAATATTTTTTAAAAGTGTCGACTGATCATGTCTTCTGTCTCTAAGAGATTTTTTTTTATAAAGAACGTCGCCTCAAATATTGCCATTGTTGTTCAGTTAGTCGGGAATATTGGGCTACTACTAAAGGTTTGGATACGACTTCCAAAGATTGATTATATATATATATCTTTTTCCATTCTCTATTAATTTATCTTCCATTTTTTTTCCAACTAATTGAATTAATCATGAATTATCTGATTCAATTAGTTTTTTTTTGCTTTACTTTAGTTATTCTTCTCATTCCATAATGAGCTACTTAACCAGTCACTCTATTTGACATTTTTGTCACTGAATCAGCCATAATAGTTTTCCAAAGTATTGGATTTCATTACTTTTACTCTTAATCCATCATAATATATGATGAAAAGAGTTAAAAGAAAACTGCAAGTAGAAAGAATTAGAGACTTCTTTACCTTTTTTGTTCATCTCTCAATTGAATAAAAGGGATATTCTGACTTAAACGACTCCAGAAACTTGTTTCAAACTTGAATCACAATCAACTTTTTCCTGCTGTTTCCGCTAACTTTTTAAACACCTCTCGTCTACCTACCTCGAATTTGGGCATATGTTAAATGAATTTATATAAACATTTATCAAAATTGACAATACAGAAAATGCAATTTACCCATAATTTAATCAAAATGAATAAAACTATTTTAATTTCATTTACAATTTACAATTTTTGTTACTGCGGAAAAGAAAATATTTGGCGAAATAACTTCAAAAAGTAAGAAGAAAAAAAGAGCTTAATAAACATATAAATTAAATAAACATAAACAACACGAACATTTAATTCATTAGTTTGAATGGGAAAAGAACTAAAATTAAGTATACGCAACGTTTCCAAGGCATTTTGATTAAGCACTTTAACCCCCACAATGATTCTCTCTCTCTCTCTCGCTTGCTGATAAATATCATTCACAATCCCCCTCCAAAATCGAAGAAAAGAACCTGTTAGCCACCCTCCCCCCCCACACTCTTGCTCTGCCCGTCTAAACATGAAATTGCCTTTGGGGCAAGACTAGCTTGTTCCCCCAATTTGGGGCATGGTGGAGAGAAGTTTCTTTCTCTTCTTTTTGGGCTTGAGTTTTGGTTAACTGGCTGAACGATTTCACGATTTGTTTGCTTCGAGCTTAATTTGTAGCGGCAAATGGTGTTGATTGTTGTTTTTCTTACTCATCCCCCCACACCCCGCACACACAAACTTCCTCACCTCATTTTGGCAGAGAGCTAAAGACCAATAAATGTTGTTAGGGGGATAAAAGACAAAAGCAAAAGGTTTTGAGTATAGCTTCAAGTGTTTTTCTCTACTCTCAAGTGTGTGAGTGCGAGTGTGTGTGTGTGCGTGAAAATTAATGATCAACCATTTGAACAACAACTGACAGTAAGTTGAAGCCAGAGGATGGAGATTGGGTTGAAGATGAATTTTCCTTGTCTTGCTTAAAACCGGCGGCAAAAGGCGCTTGTACTTATTAGTTAAGCATAGTTTAAGTTATTAATTAAAGTTTTTTTTTTCCCCCGCAAAAGTTTCTAAAAACATAACTTTTAGTTATTCATTAATGTTGATGCCCTGGCCTCTGCGGCTCTTTGTTCAGCCCTGAAAGTTACCTAGGCAAGGTCAGTTGCCGACTTTAGGTCATTCATTTTGAGTTGAGTTTAATTAACACTATTTAAACATAACTTTTCCCTGCAGTCAATTGGTTGATAACCTTCGCTGAGCGTATTAGAAACTCAGAAACTCATAGAAAGTTGTAGCCTTTGCGAAAGGTATTGAAAACTCGGTCAATCTAAGGCAAGGCCAATTGTTGTGGGGCTAAATATAAGCTTTATTACTGAAACTGAAACGACGCAAAGTGAATCAGGATTTTTATATAGAAAACCATTTAAAGATCAAAGATAGGTTCCAGGTACTATGTTTTAAAAAGAAAGTTGATATGATATTTAATTAAGGACCAAGTTTACTGCCGTAGTTCGGTTTTCTTTTATAAAAAGAGTTTCCCTGGAGTAATTGATATTTATTAAAGAAAAAATCTCAAAAATAAACAAAAAAACGAAGCCAAAGCAACGCAACTTTGCAAATCTAACGACGCACTGCGAAAAGTAGCACGACTTGTAAAAGAACGCAAAACGAAATAACGTAAAGCAAGGTCTAAAAGTCTAAGAGAAGTCTAAAAGAAGCAAAGTTTAAAGTTACAGCTAAATGTAGTATTTTTTTTTTAAAGTTTTAAGAGAGTTTGTTCACTTTAGTTCTCTTGTTTGCTCAGTCGAAGTGATGTTTCCTCTTAACTGCGAATTGGAAGAGTAGAAGTCGCTTAATTAGTTTCTTCTGTTTAGTTGGTCTATGTGGGACATGTTGAATCTATATAAACTGCTTTTAGTTGTAACACTTATGGTTTGTCGTATACTAAGCAGTCCATTAATGTTTTAATGAAATCTTTTCTATGCTCGAAAAGTTGTTATACTTAGGTTATGATCAAGTGTTCAATAATCCTATCAAGACTCGACAGTTGCTGCTCGAAAATTAGCTGCATTTTGATGGGAAATGTTTTCTAAGACTTTTTACTTGCGTATATCCGACTTATTCAGTTTAAGAAGTTCCTTAAATAAAGTATTTTTCAGTTCAAAAAGTTCCTTAATGTCTTTTCAAGTTTGTAAAGTTCTTGTGGTATGAAGTTTCAGTAATGCACTATTCTGTCCTATACTATACAGTGCTTAAGAAAGAGTCCTAATTGTCGCACAAGTACCTGGACAAAATCATTGCATTTCTATAGACTATTTTTGGGATGCCAGTGTGGCCAAATGGCAACTATAATCCATAGGCCAAACCCCCTCTCTTGGGCTTGATATTAGAGCTAAAGATCTACCATGAGTAAGAACATTTTTGCGACTAGTTAAGAGCAAGTCTTTCTGTTTCACAATCTACTAAATTAGCCCAAGGCAGACAGATTTTGATTAAAACCCTCCTGGGTGCCCACTAGATACCTTCCCTCTCCCTCTACCCCCCTCTCTCTATGTGATTCATGTAGGCCGTGTTGGCACACAAAAACTTTTTGCCCGGCATATGATAGCCCAGGGAAAATGGGGGAAAAAAAAAAACGAAACCTGAGATTGAAGTAACAAACAAGCCAACACAGAAAATCCAACTACACTCTCTCTGTGTGTGTGTGTGTGTGTGTTTGGTAAGCAACGCATGTGTGTATGCAATTTTTTGGCACAAATTCAATTTCAATTTTCACTTAAAAGTTTTTAACTCGCTTTCAGTTGGTCGTCCACCAACGTCGTCCATGAAGATGCCCTTGAGACAAATTAAGTGATTTGCTCCGCTTTACACACATTTTTTTCCTTCTGATTACGTTTTTTCTTTCGTTTCGTAGGTGGAGGCGGAGGATAAGGAGGAGAGTTTAAAATTAAATTGCAAAGAACAAAAAAAAAAACGACAGTATTTCATTTTAAGATTGCGTCAAATGCTGTTGAGCCTGCTGGCGTGCCTCCAGCTCGTTATCCTTATCAATTACCCGGGCATAGTCCAATAAAATTTCACGTTCCACAATACGCAATGGTTGATTATACTTCAGGACGGCCACATCGAATTGACTTTGACCCATTGGGGTGACGGTTATCATAGCGCGTACCACTTGCTTAATGGCCGACTCCTCATCCATGGAGCTAATTATGGGCTCGGCATATTTCTCCATAAAGCCACGCACTGTCTGACCATAGCGACCCGTAGAAGCGGCAAACCATTCATAGCAAATGCCCGAGGGTTCGGTTTGAAACAAACGCGTCCTGCCATTATCATCGAAACCGCCTATCAGACAGGATATACCAAAAGGACGACAGCCATTGCTTTGGGTATACTTCTGCTGTAGCTCGGCTATGAAACTAAAAGAAATCGTTTAGCTAGAGTTGGCTCAATACTCTAAAGCGCCATCTCACCGCGTCATATAGTCCACACTAGGGGCTCGTTCATAGTTCAGGCGATGGCTCTGAGCCTCAGTCTGGGCACGATTAATCACAACGCGAGCATCGGCTGTTAGGCCAGCAAAAGTCATTATCACATGATTATCAAGTGTACAGATTTTACGTATGGAACGCTCTTCTTGCAGGCTACCCGGAGCCTTTCTTTCCACACCAAATACAATGCACTCATTTGTCCTCAGACCCATCTAAAAAAGAAACGAGAAATTTTACTCAGTTTCTGGCAGGGTCATCTCATGGAGAGACTCCCAACAAACCGCTGTGGATCCTTTGCGTACTGCCTCCTGGGCGTATTCCACTTGCAGCAGATGACCATCGGGTGAGTAGATGGTCACTGCGCGATCATAACGTTCACCCATTATCAAAATATAATTATATAGAAAAATTTGTATACATAGAATCTTAATAATATGCTTGGAATTTTTTCTGGAATAGTCTAAAACAAAAAAAAAATGTCAACTGGGAAAAATATATATACCGTTTGAGAGCTTTCACATGAAATTTAAAAAAATTTATGTCAAATCTGTTCCTCAAATTTGTGCCAAATTTCAACATATTGGCTGCTATCTAGTAAGTCAAGCGTTGATTCTTAAAATAGCCTCACAAAAAAAAGGTAACCCCAGTCAATCGATCTGGGCGGTTAATAGATTGGGCCCAAACGTGAAGTTATATTCTTTTCGAAATCGTCTCTCGATTGGGCCATAGCTTTGTCATATCTGGATGCATTTTGTTAAGATTACAAACAACTGAAAAAAAGGGCTTGTCATAATTGAGAAAGATCCACAAAACTAATCATCAAATGGAAAAAATTTACTTTCTAACCGATTAGAAATAATCTGATGGTGCTTGACATTGAGACAAGATTCGAAACCCATCTGAGCCCAAAAATGAAAAGTAAGTTGCAAATTTATTTAACTACAATCCTTACCTTATAATATCTAAACCAAAGATGGGCTTGTAGTGGCTCTTTAGACTCCCAGGGCTCACTACAACAATTTTTCGGGTGGATTCTCAACACAAAATACCAAAAAACACTGGCTACAACAAGCTACAACAACCACGAGAAGGAACATGTAATTTTTTTTTCATTCATTAATTTATTCACTAATATTGATAAGCACATTTAATATGTGAGAGTAATATTCTAAGGGTTAAGAATTCATGCTGAATTGGCATTTTTTACTTAAATATGATTGATGCTTAACGATAATACAGATAGTATAAGATATGTTGGGAAGAAAATTTGATTAAAAACCTTTTGAATATAATAGACTAGAACTAGAAATTATGCTAGGATATTTATACAATACAAACATCTATTATCAAAATTATTTTTCAGATGTTCCAGTCTAACCGCCACTTGTTCAATATTTGCTATGTGGTGTAGTTTGGTTGTGGAAATATTATGAATCATTTTGAGTAATTTGTTTTGAGTGAATTGTAGTTTTTTAATATGACAGTTATCGATATCAGTCCACACCAGTCAGTCCGGTGCTCCATAAAATAGTACAGTTTGAAATGGTTTGAATAGATACATTTTGTTCCCTAAACTTAGTTTGGAGTTTCTGTTTATAAAAGGGTAAAGAAAGCGAATTAGAAGATTTATTATGTGTTATTTTAATTTCTTGTCTAACATAACTCCAAGGTACCTGAAATATTGTTCCCATTTTATATCCACTTGGTTTAATTTGATATAAGTTCCTGGTAGGTAAATCTCTGCGTTTTTTTGTAAAGAATAATGCTGAGTTAGTTAATAGAAAGCATGGAAGATCTTGAGCTGCCAAGCTGAAAGCAAAAATCATCATCACTTTACCTCCATGCAATGTTCTTCTTGTATTTGACTTGACGATTCGCTTTGAAGTGGCAATTGGCTATATTTAGAAGACCTTATTAATTTGTAAGCTGCTACTCCAATAAAAAATTGGCTAAAAAATCTTCTAAACTAGAGTTTAGGCGAACTATTGGGCCTTAGATTGGAATAAGTTCTCTGGGTCTGAGAAATCGATTTTTATATAGTGTTGGCAACAACTCTAGCCATGAGTTTAGTTAGTTGTCAAAATGTCAATTGTGATTGTCATTAAGTAATTTGCAACATTGGGAGACGAGAGGAGTAGAGACGAGACGAGACGAGACGATACGAAAATGTCTTGCAAGTAGGTAAGTGATTAAGTAGTTAAAGAAACTAACTAATAAAATGAACTCTTTCTTGCAGTAGCACAATTGACGATTCATCGGTATCGGCTGGAAGCGATACAAGTTGGATCAATTGGTTTGTGGGCCTGCGTGGCAAGGAGTTCCTTTGCCGTGTGCCCCAAGACTATATAAAGGATAAATTCAATTTGACCGGATTGGAGACATCGGTGAGCAATTTCAGTCGGACATTCAATATAATTACCGAGTCGGATTACAATACGGATATATGGAATCATCTGTGCAAACCGGAGGCGGAGAGTGCCGTAAAATTATATGGCCTGATCCATGCTCGTTATATTGTTACCTTGCGAGGCATCAATGACATGTGCCTGAAGTATGAGAAAGGAGATTTCGGTGTCTGTCCGCGTGTCCATTGCCAGAGTGGCGATGGGCAGGGGCAGCATGTTCTGCCCATTGGACGCTTCGATTGCTACAATCAGTCGCATGTGAAAGTCTATTGTCCCCGTTGTAAGGACATTTATCATCCACGTTCACGTTGCGCCACGCTCGATGGGGCCATGTTTGGTACCAGTTTTCCACACATGTTTTTTATGCAGTTACCTGAATTACGGCCCGAAGCACCCCAAGATAACTACACGCCACGGTGAGCGAATTGTGTTGAGTTCCACAAAGGCTTTGTGTGATTTCTATAACCCTCTCTCTTTGTCTCTTTCTGTATTCTTTGTAGCCTCTATGGTTTCAAGCTGCACCAAACGGCCCAGAATCCTTTGAGCAACTCACCAGAAAATGTGGGTGAAAAGACGCCAGGTAAAAAAACCACACCGAAATCTAGTATTCGTCGTGTGATTGAGCGTCGTTCGAAATATGAGTAAATATATAACACCAAAGATAATAACTTGTAGAAGAGTTTCAATAAAGCTTGTGTAAACCAGAAAATATGGTCATAGAATACAATATGTTTCGTATTAATAGGTGCACTTAAGAAAAGTTAAACAAATGCTTAAAAATCTCACTTTGAAAGCCTTTCTTAGCTCATTAATTTGCTTAGTTATCACCTATCTCTCTGTCTGTTCCTAGACAAACTAGTCTCTCAGTTTTAAAGCTAATTCAACTA
Organism: Drosophila nebulosa; assembly: GCA_024703675.1. Classification (NCBI taxonomy): domain Eukaryota; kingdom Metazoa; phylum Arthropoda; class Insecta; order Diptera; family Drosophilidae; genus Drosophila; species Drosophila nebulosa. Next base: position 3,015,379 of record CM045725.1, on the reverse strand, counting down.
AATTTTAACTCTATTTAAAAGCCTAAAAATATGCCATTTGTTTAAAAGAGGGATAGGAACACATGTGTGAAAGAGAGGGGGACAAGTAGAGAACACTCACAACGAGTTACTTGCGTGAATGGGCAGAGAATCTCTGTGAGATTCCAGAAGTCGAAATCTTAAGTAAACCTATAAATGTGGCCAAGTTTGTTTAATGCTTTGGACTAAAAGACTTTGCTTTCATTCTTTCATTTAGACCAATTCAAAACCACTTGACTCACAACTAGCTAAGCCGATAATGGTTAAGAAAGACTTTCACTTAGAAAGTCTCTTGAGTCCTTTTTCTATTCCCATTGGAGGCAGCAGCTGGCAGCAACCCATAAGTCACGGCTTGATTATTATTTACTGTTATTTGGTTCCCACTGCATTGCCACTTACTTCGCTTCGCTTTCGCCAGCGTCTTAGCCTTCTCTCTCTCTCTCTCTCTGAGGCTCTCTCACACTTTTCTCACTTAATTTCATTAAGTAATTTTTCATACAGCCACTTTTATTGAGTTTTAAATTGCTCAAGAGTGTGAGAGAGAGAGAGAGAGAGAATGAGTAAGTGAGAGGGGAAGAAAAGCAAGCACTTTGTTTTACATTACAATTGCGAAGGAATGCCACTTGCCCATATTACGTATACGTAATGTGTTTTCTCTTATTGTCTTTTCTCCTTCTCGGTCTTTTCATTCGCTCAAGCTTTTGTTCTTTACCTCTTACGCAAATCTTTTAACAATTTCTCTCACTTGTTGCGCCTTTTTATTAAATATTTATGGTATTTTGAGTTCTTTGCAAAAACTTTAAGATCAGCCTGAATAAAGATAATCCGCTGAAATCAGATTCAAAATCTATTCACCAAAATTCAATTGAGAAAAACAAATCGTGGTTTTGGTCTGTGACTAGTAAACAACTAAATTTTGTGTATATTTTCCATGGAAATGGAATTGGAATATAGGCAACAATATCAAATGCATTGCCCACAAAGAGATACCCTGTAGGCGGAGGGTTTGTTCTGTTCACTCTTTGCATAGGGTCCAAAACCTTAGAAATCAACAAGCTCTTCTTTTATATTACAAACGTGTCTTGTTTAGATCACATTTCCATACAGGACCAATCGGTGAGAATGCCTGAATGGCTCGATTAACAAAGGAAATAATTCATAGGCAATCGATTAAAGGCTAGACTCTAAGAGCCTATCATTTGGAAACGATTGGAAACTGGCAGCATTCATTTATTTTATCCTCTCAAACAGCTTTCGCCATGGGCCAGATGAGGCGGCTTGGCTTGTGGTTCACTTATTTTTCAATCATTTCTTTTCAAGTGTGACCTCAACTTGCAGTGTTCTATTTAAAACTTATCGAAACATGTGAGACAGGAACATCTCGAGTGGTTATTGAAAGGAACAAGAACTTTTGGGCGTAAGGGACACAAAGACTATTAAAGAATCGGATGATCCCTAAATTGATTCAGTTATTTCAGTCTCCTCCTGCATTTCATGGCCTTAAATATACTCCCTTTAGCCATTTGCTTACTGGGTATTGAAACGAACAATGCAAAGTTGCCGTTTGCATGGAAAATATTTGCCACGCATTGGGGCAACTCCATGTGGGGTATGTGGTATGGTGCCTGTTGCCAGAATTGTATTTCAAGCCAAATAGTGGAATATTTCATTTCCCATTTTTTTGCAGTTAAATATTTTGCGCGTAAAAACCTGCCAGATGGGAGGATCCATGGTCGCTGTTCAGGTGACAATAAACGAAATGAAAACTGACCATTTGGCAGTTATGGGTTGGGCGTAGGGAGTGGGCAAAGCTATTAAACTTTTAAGGTCCCTTCTGATCGCCTAGTCGCCTGGTTGCCTGGTTGCCTGGTTGATGCTAAGCTATTAATGCCACAAATTGGTTAACTTTGGCAGCCGACAAAACTTTTCATTACTTTGACAAAGTGGCCCCAGCTTAGCCGCAGCCTCAGCTTCAGCCTTTCGGTTAATTGAAGCTTTGCGCTCGACTAAGCGCCAAAGACTGCAAAGTTTTAACCGGTTACTGATTAACCCTTCGGGAGTTGCATCTGAAAAAAAAGGCGTAATTATCTTGATGAGATTGCTGACCAAGAGAAAGAAAGAGTGAGAAAGTCTAGGTGACCTCTTCAAAGTGTTGGCTTGGTTTGGGTTCATCAGCCTGGTTAGCCTTAGCTAAATTAAGTTATGGTGCGCGGTTACGCTTGACATGTCACTCGCTCACTCTCTCCCTCTCTCGACTAATAAGCTAAATGAAAACAAAAATGGATGTCAGTCAGTCGCAAATTGATGAAGACGTAGACCGAACGAACGAACGAACGAACGAACGCGTAACCTAATAACTTTGTCCACGCATTAATTGGAATTTATGGAGCACTTGTCCACTCCCAACTCCTTCTCTTTGGGGCTAAACAAAGCGCGTAAACCCAAGTGCCAAGTGTCACTAGGTTGGAAGGGTTACAAGGCAAACCGAACCGCTGCCTGCAGACTGGACCCTAACGAAATGGAAGTCAAGAGATGTCGTGGGAGGGGAGAGAGAGAGAAAAAAAAACTTTTGCGCCAAGTTTAAGTGCTTTTAAAAAACCATTAACGTCATTTCCTGTGCTGTCTGTGCCATGGCGTCGTCATAGTCTACCAATGCTGCGTGGTTTCCTGCTGCTCCTCCACCTCCTCCTCTTCCTTACATTCTTATTTCATTTATTGTTGACTCACAAAATGGACAAAACATCAATACAATGAGCCCTGAAAACGTAAATTTTGAAATTTCATTTAACTCTTTGGCTCTAGATGAGCTTGTCAATGCGTGGAACTGCCGGTTCCCAAGTTTCTGTGGCTAGCAGATCAGCAGATGGCTCTTCTGTCAATCCTTTCGATTGCTTGTCAGGCTTAACTGGAGGCTGTGACTGAGGCAGAGTGGATCCACCACTTGAACGCTTGGCATGCTGAACATGGATCGTTATGGTTCCAGCATGTAGGGCTGCTCCCTTGGCATTGGCCTGGCTTCTGCCAGAAGATTGTCCCGACTGAGCGGGTTGAACTTTCAGAGGCCCATCACCCCAAGTTCCCTTGGGATTGGGTATGTCTGCAGGCCTATTTTGTCCTGGCAGAGGGCCACCTGTAAAACCAGAGGGACGCTTGGTAGATGCAGCTTGTTGAGGTAGAGCCCTTAAGGGCCCTTTGCCCCAAGTGCCCGTAGGATTGGGAACATCAGCGGGTCGATTTTGTCCTGGTAGAGGACCACCCGTAAAGCCACTTGGATGCTTGGTGGGAGGAGGCTGAGGCAAGGCCTTTAAGGGCCCCTTGCCCCAAGTGCCCTTAGGATCTGGAATATCTGCAGGTTGCCCCTGCCCAGGTGATGGTCCACCACTAAAACCACTTTGCTGCGTCTCAGCGGTTTTTGATTTGCGGTTTGCCTTCTTTGTTAGACCAGCCTCATCCGCGGGTGGCTCAGTTGGAGCAGGCTTAGATGAGACTTCAATTAGAATGGGAACAGATGCTGCTAAGGTTTGTTCCTTTTGCTTTGGTGGTGAAGGTAAAGGCTTTTCCACATCTTCCACATTCTTCATGCCATTTAGAACCTTTCTAACCACTTTCAGCATTTTGCATTTGGCATCTGAGATACGCAGCTCGGGTGCCGGTTCTGTGTCCACGGGCGGAACAGGTTTCTCGCATCTCTCATGACACTTGCCCGGATCCACTCTCTTATTTCTCTGTTGGAAACACCTAATGGGACACGAGGCTACGCATGGTTGATACGGTTTCTCTATCTCAGCCATTTTTTGTATCTTAATGGCATTGCAGTAGATCTGGTGACGATCGTGTTCCTTCTCCTCGTGGCATTTCTCTCGTTGCTCATACTTACGATAGGCCAGATCAGCCTTGGAGACGAATCCCGGCCAGCAATAGTCACGCAGCTTGCTACGCCTAACCACACGAGCCTCGGGACGCAAATCAAGATTATTTTGACGCCGATAACGTTCTGCAGCCTTGGCTATGGGGTAGAGAGGTCGTCCGACCTCACGTGACCTTTCCATAACATCCACCGCCTGGGCAAAGAACCGCTTGTCATCCTCCAGATAGGGATCATCGTTGCAGGCGCTAATGCGCATCAGTTCAAGACGGCGTTGCTCCAAGAACTCATCTCGCTGGCTATAGAGCGTCTTGCGTAGATCCGTCTTGATCTTTGCCTCATTGCATTCCTCCATCAACTTGAAATGCTTATTGGCCTCGGAGTTCTTCAAGCGCCTGGCGAATTCAAAGCGTTCAATCTCCTGTTCACGCTTACGCTTCTCCTTGGCCAGACGCTGCTCTTCCAGCTGATAGGCTCTGCGCTGCTTGGCCAATTCCTTGAGCTCACATTGACGACGTTCTTCATCTACCTTGACCTCGAATTCATAGCGATCCTCTTCGTCAAGTTGACGCTTTTCAGCCTGCCGCTTGTTGGCCTGTTGCATTTGACAGACACGCACAGCTCGAGCCTCGCGGTTGGCTATTTGATCGGCTCGCATCTGCTTGACATGGGCAATGTAGCGGGAACTCAGATTACGACTGGCCACCTGATAGACACAGTTGCGACGCTCATCAATGGCATCACAAATGCGCTCATCTAGGGATTGAAAAGGAGATCAACTGGGGTAGGACTACGTTCGGCGCTTCTCTACTTACGTTCTGCTCGCTCTGCCTTCTCCTTGACCGCCTCTTTATAGGCGTTACGAGCAAATTCATGTCGGCGTGCTCTCAATTCCTTAGCCGTCTGCTCCTGTTGCTCTATCAAACTCTGACATTGCACCCTCTCCATGGCCCCTTGGCAAAGCTCCTCCAAACGTTCCGAATCCTTGCGTTTACATCTCTCTGCCATATCCCGCACCAGGTCATTGCGAAAACTGGTTACCTTGGCCTTCTCCTTGGCCACCACTTCAGCCTCAGTGGTGTGGGCAAAGGGTATCAATATCTCTGGACATTGTTGCTCATCGAGTCTCTGCTGATCGGCTGCTGCCTTGGCTATCTCTCGATTGAGAGCCTCATGATATTGTCGCTGGTGAATCAAATCACTCTGGAGCAATGCTTGATGTATGGCCCTTGGGCCTGGTTTCAGCTGTTCCAGCATTCTATTGGCTCGCACTATGCGCTCTCGTCGCAATTGATCTTGCAGTAACTTCGTTTCATTGTCCTGCTGTTGCTCTGCCTTGGGTATTTCATATGCCACTTTCGCTTCGGCATTCGCTTTGCTTTTCAAAATATTCTCCTTAAACAAATTGCAGAGCAAATCGTTGCCTTCCTTTAGATATTGCCTATAATGACGCTCCTCCTCAATGGCCGCCAATTGGGCTAGTTTTTTCTCTTGCCGTGCTCTCGACTGAATGCCCTCAAATCGTTTGGCTGAGATCACAACCGGATGCAAGGGCCTCGAAGTCAAGGAAGCTCTTTTCTGTTTCTTCATTTTGGTTTAGAACATAAAACTAATTGAAATCGAAACAATTATGTGTAAAGTGGATTAAGAGAAATATCTCTGCAATCGACAAAGATCAATTTAATTGATCGATAAATCACTAATTTACAATTGATTGCAGTCGATAGGAGAAATTTATGGAATTTTAATTGGTTTTGTGTAAAGTGTTCGACAATGCCTACTAAATTGTTTTATTTTCATGAAAGTTTTTCACCATTTCAAAACTTTAAATGTCTAGGAATCCAATAAGGATAACCAGTTGACTAAATGGTATAAAACTCCTCCATTAGTAGCCAATTGCTAAGAATCTTATAACTTTTTTAAGGGTAAAGAATTCACGTCATTCTGAGTGGAATCGAAAGTATCTATCAATTTTAAATTTATTTTTAGAGCCACTTGCAACCCGCTGGAAATTTCTTTTAAAACATTTTCTAAACAATTTTAAATATCTCCTGCAGAGGCTAATTATTCAAGAGCCAATTCAAGTGTTTAAACATTTTTATTTTTCTTTTGACTTTTCCAATTCCAATTTGCCATCCATCCTCAAAATGAGATGAGCAACAAAAAACTTTTGCTGCTTTTGCCGCAATTAGATAAACCCCAATTAGTGCCTTTTTTTTTTTTTTTTTTTTTTGTGTGGCCTGCTTAATGAAATTAGGCAAAAATCTTAGTGGCCAGGCCCAACCAAATGGTGCAAGAAGTCGAATTCTGCAAATACAACTACAATTCTCTTGCCATGCGGTGAGAAAAACTCTCTCTCTCTCTCTCTCAACAAGAAAGATAAACAGAAGAAATGGCCAAGCGGTTGGACGGGAGAGTCAGGGCAAACTTGACTTTCATACGAAAAGTTTCTTTTATTTTCCAACGAAAAATTACAGGGCGTGAATATGGTGAGTAGAAGGACCCACTAAGGGTTGGGGGGGCTAGGGGGAGGTGTAGAGCGAGGGGGCACAACGGTTGCAAACACCGGCGATTATTGTTACAAAATGCAGCGGGGCGTGTAATTTTTTGGCCAAAGGGACCCCTTCAGAGAGCGAGAAAAATGTGAATCCAAACTCGAATTCCCATTCAGACTCAGATTGAGATTCAAATTGGCCAAAGAAGTCGACTGTGCACAGTGGTATGAGTTAATCTAAACAAGTCTCACTCATAGAGAGTACACAGAGATCCCATCAAAGGAAACGACAAATAGGGCTTAATCAGTTCAACAAATTCCAGTTGAGATACAAAACGAGTTTAAGTGATGGAAGCATATTAAACCACGGCATCTTTAAAGATGTTTAACTAAAAACTTAAAAGGCTTAGACTGATCTATGTATATCCAAAGGTTGGAGAAGACATCAAAAAAATTTTTAATTTTATTGTTTTTTTTTTACCATTTCTTACCGATGCTTTATAGCAGACTTCAAAAATTAACCACAGATTTGATAAGAGCGTTTACAGGGTTCGATAACAGCGACATTAAAATATCGAATAACGGTTTCGATATTTCGGTTTCTTGGTGGGTGGATTAATATAGGCAAGATAAGGCGATATTTTGGATTTACTATAAAAAAGGATTTCAAAGGCAAGCTAATTCACTCTTTTTTTTAAGCTCAAAAATTATCAAAACTTAATAAGAGACGTTTTCAAGCCGACTTTTCTTATAGTTGCACCACTGTGCATTATTTGCCAGATTCAGGACAAGTTTGTGGACCGCTTCGCTCTTTTCTTTTCCTTTGGGACTGTGGGCGTCCATTGCCTTGACTGTGTGTTTGTGTGTGTGTGTGTGTGTTTAGTAAAGATAGGGGAAGGGGGAGTCGGAGTTTTTGGGTATGGCTTCTGAAAATTGTTTTGTGAAAATTAGTTTTTAAACTTTTGTGTTCGTTTGCCGCGTTTCGTTTTCTTCCATGAGAGTTTTGTTTGAGAGAGAAAGAGAGAGCGAGAGAGAGAGAGCGCGCCGTATGCGAAATTAATTTGCATTTTTGTCATCTCGTTTCGGGCAAATAAAAAATCAAATTTGAATAATTTTTAATTTATTTAGGTTTATTCGCTTTTTCTTAATGCCGTTTTTTTGCAGCCCCTTCTCAGCCCGCTTCCCACTTCTTTTTTTGCTGTTTGTTTGTGTAATTGAGATTTTTTTTTTTTTTTGGTTGTTGTTATGGGTCATTTTGTTCGCTTGTTGTTTGTTTGTTGTTGTATTTTTGGAATTGGTTTCAATGTAATTGCCTTTAAATTGACTTGGAAAAGGGAGAGAGAGAGAGAGAGAGAGCAAAAGAAATGTGCTAGAGTGAGATGGCAAATATATTTAAATAAATATTGAAAAGTCTCAATGGCTATTTGATTTATTTTAAATTTATTTTATATTTTATTTTACGTTTTTGGTTTTTTATTTTTGAAACATTCTTTTCGAATTGCTTTGGTGGCATATTTTTTAAATCTATACTAAATCGGTTTACATATTTTAATTTTTTTTTTTTAAGTACATATCTAATACATATATATTTTTATATATTTAGTCTAAACTAAAATTCATTTTGAATTTCCATTCAGTTAACTGTTAGGTTTTTTTTTATATTTATTAATTAATTTTGGTTTTCTGAAGATTATTTAACATTTAGTTTTTTTGTTTTGTTTTTTACGTTACACCAAAAAACACATCAACTCATTTAAATTCTTGACAATCACAAAGTTAGGAGTTTGATTCGGATTTCGATTTCTTTTTTTTTTTGTTTCTTAGACATTGATTGCAAGGGCGAAGCTAGGGGGAAAATTATGAAAATCTGCTCCCATAAGTATGCAATATTTATTTTTGACTTCATTTCGGTAATATTTAAAACATTTTCAAAGAGTTTTTGTGCTTTTTTGGCAAGAATAACAATTTTGTGGTCTAAAAGTCTGTCAAAATCCCAAGTCTAACTTTTCATGGCATACTTTAGGGGGTGACATTTCCTTTAAACTCAATTTTTGTAACTTTTTCACATTTTCATCGAATATTTTATTATCACTGAGCAACGGAGATCATGTTTTATTACAAAATTCGCTCAAAATTAAACTTTTGTCTAGTGATTGCATACTTTAAGGGGCAATATTGTTAATTGTTAACCAGTTTTTGCAAGTTTTAACCATTTTTTTAACTCTGTTTACAACCAAGACCCTTTTTTAGGCCCTAAAGATTCTTCGTATCTAAGTTTTCGTATAGTAATTGCATACTTTAGGGGGCAATGTTTATTGTTTATTGCATTTTTGTTAATTTTAAATATATTCCATGAGTTAGCTGTAAATTATGAACAACGAAGAACGATTTTTCTTTAACATTCAATTCGTTAGCTTTTCATTGCATACTTTAGGGGGCGAATTTTCTTAATTTTACAATCCTAGATCACACCAACTGCATAGATTAAAGTAAAATGTGTGTTTTTTAAGCTATAGCTATGATTAAACTTGGAATTTGATTAGATTTACTATGGTTTACCAATATATTTAGACACACACACACATACACAGAGACACTTGTACACACATACACTGACAGACATGACAGACACACACACACACAAAAGACCTAATGAATCTTATAGATAAACTGACATGCACACTTATGTTGGTTAGACCGCTCCTTTTCACTCGACACTTTTGCTTCTTCTTCAGTTTGGAGATTTGCTCCTTCTCTCTCGCTCTCTCTCTCTCTTTCTACTTATTTGCGATACTCGGCCAAAGGATCTGTCATTGGCGTTGGTGTTGGCATTGGCATTGGAGGACTATGACAGGCAACACGAATCCTATTCAGTCGCAAACTGCCCCCCACATGATGACCATGATGACCATGTTGCCCAAAGATAGTCTTTTGTGTTGTGCTCTTGTTGGCCTGCTGATGCAATGGATGATGCAAGCACTTGCGAGCCATCTGACTATTGGCCAAGATAACATCCTCTGCGTACTAAATATCCGGAATACTGCGACCAGCAGCCAGTTTGTCACCACTTGCCCCGGCCAGAGCTTTACTCTTGGCACAATTCGCATCATGAAAGAGATGCTCACATAGCTTTGGCTCCGAATTCGAAAATTTGCTCAACTCCGCCGCCGCCGCCGCTGCCGTCGCGGCCTCTTGTCCGATATTCAAGTGAAGATCACTGTGCTTACTGAACGAAGTGGTTTGATGCTGTTGCGGCTGATGGATTTGATGTTGCACCACCTGCTGATGATGCATGGCATGTGGCATTTGCTGCTGCGGATGATGCATCTGATAGTGTGGATAGTGAATGGGAAAGTTCTTTTGCATGGCACTCAGATTGCCAGAGCTGACGGTTCTCTCCAAGATTTCGCCCCAATATTTTTCGCTAAGTCCCTCGATATCGGGACGCATGGTGGCATAGCCATCACTATTGTTGGCAGTGGCCTGCGATTGAGCCGGAGCATGGGCATGGGCATGACCACCCAGAGTGCCTCTAATATATTGAGAGGCGCTGCGACTCAAACTATTGGCTCGGGAACGAGCACAAATGCCAAGTACAGAGCCGCCAATAGTTGTACCCGCTAAACCTCCACCTCCTCCTCCTCCTCCTATTGCAGCAGCGCCTCCTCCCTGGGCCTGGGTGGGTGGACGAGATGCCGGCGGTTCGGGTGGCATCGGAAGTGTTGTGATTTCAAAATCGTTTGCATTGATGTGACAACAGGCTGATTTGTGTTCGGGCGTATCCTCATGGGGGAAACACTGTAACGAAAGAGAGAGAGAGAGAGAGAAAAACATAAAACCAACTTTTAGTTTAGCGCTCCAAAAACAAAATTAATAAGCATTTTAAATTCCCATTTCGCCATCATAAATCTAACCATCGGACCAAAATGACCTCCACTTTTGCGAGTTGCGAGTTTTTGTTTGTTTTTGTGAGCTCTTCAGGAAGTAAATCATACAACTTGACTGCACTCTACCAACTAGCCACAGAGCGTGGGGCGGAGGGGGGAGGGGATATGCCGCATTGGATTTTCTCTTTCATAATTCAAAATCACTTTTCACTATGCGTTTGCATAGTTGTTGTTGTTGTTGTTATTCAGTCGAGCTCAGCTCAGCTTGCACCTTTTTTGGGATTTATGAGATTAGAATCGTTCGTTATACCACTCCACACCCCCCACACCCCCACCCTTCATCCCCTTAAATCCCCTCTTACAAAATGATGCAACTCGTAACCTAAGCTGCAAGTGAACAGCATTTTGTATGAGTTTTTGGTTTACAAATTCTCTCAAAGTGCGACAGAGAAAAAGGGAGAGACAGAGAGGTAAAGAGAGTTGCAGTCTGAGGTCAATGGTCGAGTCAAGAGTGAAATCAGCAGCAAATCAATCAATCAATGCAACAGACAGTATGCTATACGAGATCATATCATGTAAGGGTAGTCAGGGTTGCATTTACAAGGGTGAAATTCGAACAGTAATCCATTTTTTTTGCTTCATTTTTTGATTGGTGGGATTTTGTCAATTATGTAAGGACGAAATCCAAAAATTAAAGTAAACGAAATCTCAATAAAATTATCTTTGATGGATTGCAAACATTTTTTCTAGCAGAAATAAAGATCTGAGAGCTCAAACAATTTAGCTTTAAAATGTTTCCGATTTTCAAAATTTTTCCTACTGTAAATTTCAAGACTTTTGGCAGCCAAGAAAAAGATCATGAGAAGCATAGAGTAACAAACGGAACAACTTTGTTAGAGACAGATACCGAAGCCTTCCTAAAAAGAATCATCTCAAATGCATCGCTCATTCTTTTATACTGAAAAGACTCATCTAAAGTTCATTGCTTGGTTTTTTTTTGATATTTTAGATTTTATTCTTTCTACTGTCTAGCTTCAATGTGTAATTGGCTCATAAATTCTACTAAATAAAAGCAGAATCTCGTTTATCTTAGTTCAAGTAGAGACAAAACTCCTTCTTTGGATGGTTGGCAGGTTCGCAAGTTTTCATAATCCGATGTTAAATATGTTTTTACAGAATTTGTAAACCGTTTCTTCCATTTAAAGGTGAAAGAATAGTCTTGTCAGATAGTTTATTCCATACTTTTTCCAGAACAAAACTGGTGCTTTTGCAAGCTTTTCGACTTTGATGGCGTTTTCCAACACTATTTTATATGAAAGATTGATTGGAAAGTTATTAAAAAGGTAAGGAAAACTAATTTCCCAGATGTATGACTGATCGAATTTGATTGAGCTCATTGGGTTTCGCACTTTTAAAGACTCGAAAAAAAATTAAAGTGAAATTAACAATAATTCCAATTCATATCTTATTTTAATTATAGATTTTCTTAGTCTTAACAAGATCAACTGTAACTTGTGCTAGGCTTAAAACAAATCCTAAAGTTATAGAAACTTCCAGACCCCAAAAAAAAACCCCAATGGAACCGCCGCAGCTGCTAGTTTTATATCATAAATTTGTTATACTCTCCCTTTTCCCTCCCTTTAAAAAAAAAACATAAAACAAAACTAATCATTTGAAATTCAATTCGCCCTTATCAAAGGAATACCAAAATAACTAACAAACAACACAAACCAAAGAAGAGACGGAAAAAAATTCTGTCACAGAAAAGATTGAAAATTCGAATTTGGAAGGGGGAGGGGTGGAGAGAATACGGAAAATGAAATTTGAAATCAAGTTTACTCACTTTGTTGGGCATCAATTGACGGCTAAGACGACGAAAATCGGAATTCAGTAGCCAGTACATGAATGGATTCCACAGGCTGTTGCTCAGGGCTGTCCAAGTGACCAAGAAATCCAAGAATGGAGGCAGCTGCAGGCACCCAAAAAAAAAAAAAAACCAAACAAAGAGAGAGACAGAGAGAGAAGATGAGGTGGGGCATAAAAATAAACAACAACAATGAAAGGCGAGAGAGAAAAAGGAAAACAAGTTGCAGAAATCAATGCTTATGCGTCAGACGTGGCGTATGAGCAACATACAAGCTGATGATGAAACTGATTACGTATGCGCCACGTTGTGTGCAAAGGAGAAAAGGAAAGGAAAGAAAGGAGACTGAGGGAGCAAAACTACTTGCCTTGGAACCAGTGCATGCGGTGACAATCTCTTGAATGGTCCATGGTGTGACCATAACAATGAATCCCAATGATATGGCGGCCATTGAACGTGATGTGGAACCGCTTGAATTCTTCTCCTGGATGGGCACAATCTGTAATAACATTTGCAAGGCATTTAACAATGTAATTAAATGAAAGCTTAAGTGTTTACCAACTTTCTTGTATGCCCTTGCAAAGGGTATTATACCCTTTGGTCAGTCTGTTTGTTTGTCTGTTCCTTTCAGTTTTTGAGTTATTTAATTTCAATTTTTGTACTTAGCTTCTTTTGTGTTGCAAAATCAAACCATTTGGATCATTAAATTTATAGTTATCAACTTTGCGAGAGTGCAATGATTGCAAGGGTATAGAAACTTCGACTAGGCCAAAGTAAGTTTGCTTGAATTTCTTTCTGTTTCTTTTGTCTCACCTTTTTGGTTATCTTATTTGTCATGCTCGGCATTCCAACCAAGCCCATGCCCATGGCCATGCTCAGATGGTTCATAACCGGCGGTCCATGATGATGATGATGATGCGGATGATGTGAATGCCCATGGCCACCAGCGTTTCCATGCCCAAAGAGATGATGTTGCAGCTGCTGATGCTGATGCTGGGCCGTGTGCGTCGGCTGCGATGGATGCGGATGATGGGCAGCCGCTGTCAATGGCATTGTTGGATCATTTAAGCGAAAGCGACTCATATGAAAACTGGAGCCATAGCAGTACATCAAAACCATTGTGGTTGGAAAGTATAGGGCACATGTCGATAATATGCGATACGAGGGTTTACTGTAAAACGGTTCGCATGCCATTAGACCCGTGTTGTTGAAATAGTAGCCTGTAAAAGTAGTAACAATATGCATATATGTAGATGGCCAGGTAAATAAGCGGCCGAGCTTCTGCAACTCCCTCACCTTTGGGTAGCACGAGAAAACCAAATACCGTCAGACTGATAATCCATGTTAAGCTCAATATGGCCACACAGCCCTGCAAAAAGGAAAGGAAATATACAATTTTCCACTTTAACTTTAAGTTGTTGTGGCTTCTCTGGGCTCTTTACTGTTTTGCAGCTGTTGCTGTTGATTTATGAGTGATGTGTGTGGAATTCGAGTCAGATTTACCTACAGCTTACGAGTTTCCCTCCCTCTTTTGTTTAATTACCAATCAAAAATGCATTTCTATGTCCTGTCCGTAGGACACAAAAGCACCACATAAGCACCTAATCATGCCTTAAATAGCCACTGCAGCAAATATTTCATAATGGGAATCATAAGAGGATTCCAAACAGTTGTTAACTAAAATTTCAACTCAACTGGCTGACATTTGTGCAAATTTGTATCTCTTCAAGTGTTTGGCATTAACATTTCTATTTAAAATTTTGTCATATTAAGAAAGATGGAAGACTTTGTCTTAATTGGCTATTCATTTATTTAGCATATGTTGAGTCTGACAAAAGTAGTTATATATTATTTAGAAAGGACAACAATTGTCTTGCTTCGATGAGAAGTAAAATATATGAAGGGAATCTCTCCAGATGCGAAATTCTATGAGGAATTATATGTGAATTAATATATAATTTTACTTGCCTCTTGGATTTTGAAACCTTGTTAAAGTGAAGTAGGTTAATCTGTGACTTAGAACAAAACCATTTCCCTCCAGCTCTAATTACTTTGTGTTTTTATAATGTTATCTTTGTCTTAAAAATAATGAAAGTAATAAAAGGGTAGAGGGAAAATCTATTGATTTAGTTAGACGTGAGTAAGTCTTTAGTTCTATACTGACTCTTATAAATGATTCAATTTTTAACCAATCTTAAGTTAAAATATCTCATTCTTCGGAAAATTGAATCTATATTCTTTAGTAGTTCGAACAATATTGAACTTCGTAATCAATTACAGGCATAAAACGTTACCAAGCTGAAAGACCCAAAACAAGCACAATTTCAGTCAAAATTAAAACGAATTTTTTGGACTCTGACTAAGTATAAATAAACTTATTAAAAGGTTTTGTAGGCTTATAAGCAATTGACTATAGTCTGCTAACTTTTAGCCCAGCCCAATTTGGGGAATAAGTATTTCAGTGACGATTTAAGTCAACTGAATAAAGAACCTTTTCAAATGAATAGGACAATTGTTTACTCAAGTTCAACAAAATTAATAAAACACAAGAAAAAACTCTCTTCACAATGATCAAAATATTGACAGAAAGTTTGTTTGGAAGTAGAAATTCATCATTATGAAAGCAAAAAAGGTTCTAATTAGGTGAACAGCACTGTGCTATATCAAATAAATGAAAGAAATGAATGCAAAAAAAGCAAATAAATGTAGGATAAGACTTTATTTCTGTTATTCTTATGTGTGGTGATCTTATTATGTTAAAAATTATATAATGTTTCTTTAACTATGGATTTACGAGAAGCTTGTGCATTAATGCGATCGAGGCGGAAGTCTAATTGCGAGTGAGTTCCCATGTCTTTCCTCGATTTGATCTCGACCATATAACTTCGGCCGCTGCTAGCTCATTAAGGTCTTACGAAATATCATAAAAGGCCATTTCTTTGTACCTAAATTTTAACCTCATAAAGAACTTTTTCTCCATATCAGCTTCCAATCTATCGCCTTCAAAAATCTGTAAGTTGTCTGCCTTCTGCCTATTAGCATATGAACCTACAAACACACATGACTGACTACCTATTAGATATCAAAGATATATTAGATATCAAAGATATTCTAATATGCTAAAACAAAGTAACTCATCTGCATACTTCAAAGTATATTTATACATTTTCATTTTTTACCTTTTTTGCCAGAATTTTGCATACTTTTAGTTAATTGTCTTTAAAATAAATGCCATGAGCTATGAGTTAAGGGTGAGGACATCAAACGACTGCAGCAGCACCTTCTAGCCGCAACTTTTTCATAAAACATAACAAATAAATAAATACAAACAAACAAACTGAGAAACAGAGAAACTCACACACACACACACACACACACTGAGGCAAAACTGAAACCAGCAAATGGAATTAAAAACTTTTGATTACGTTGAAAACATTGGGGCAAAGTCAAAACAAAAACACAAAAAAAAAAATTAAAGTCACAGAGACTTACAGACAGACAGTAAGAGTAGCAGATACAGATACAAATAGTGAGATACATTTACAGAAAACTGACTAAATAACTGACTGAGTAACTAACTGACTGACTGAGTGACTGCCTAACTGACTATTTCTCTATCTCTGTTAACTGTGAAAATGGAAAAGGCGCACATTTTCCGAGGCACTTGAACAATGCAAAAATGTCTCAACCCAAAGCCGCAGCAAAAAATTACTATGAGAAAAAGGAAAACTTTTCACTTTACGTTTGGCATCTTTTATTATTTATTTAATTTACGCTATTATGTAAACTGGCGCTAGGCAGACAGACAAACAGACAGACGGACAGTTGGACAGATAGACAAATAACACGGAAAAAACAATTCCATGAATATTTGATGGAGATGATATTTTGCCTAGACAGTAGGCAAAGGCCTGCCAGTCCACAATGTGAGATACATTCCGCATTCATATATGCATATTTCTCCACTTCTCTCTCTCTCTCGCTCTCTCGTTGTTGTTGTTTTTGTTTCTATGCATGTAAACTATTTCATTTAAACTTAATTTGAGTAACGTCTCTGCTCTTGACAACATCTCTGACATATCCTCTGATGTGAAGGCATCCAGAATAAAGATGCAGTTGATGTGTGCCTTTCGGAGTAATTTTGAATCGATTTGCGGTTCTCGCAATCAGCAATTGGAATTATTTAATTGAATTAAAATTTTTACTTTTGACACTTGGTAAAACACATTTTTTTGGTTTGCCTAATAAACTTTGTGTAAAACTTTTTAGGTTAGAAAGTTAATGAATGAAGTGAGTAGAAATTCAGTTGAAAAATTCTTTGCTTAAACAAAAATATGCAAAAGAATAAAAGTGAGTCATTTTGGTAAGCCATTTGAGGCAAATTTTAAGCTCTGCTACCCATTTAAAGTTGTAATTCACAACTAGTTTTAGCGCTGGAAATAACTATTTCTGCTGTTAGCCAATATTTTTAAAATTTTGATCTTATTATCTTAAATCTATTGTGCCAAAGACAAGTATCCATTGCAGAAGACACCTTAAAGGGTTCTAGAACATGAAAAGGAGAAATTTACATAAACGAACAATCAATATCATAAATTTAAGATGCATTTGCACAAGAACTCATATAATATCAGACGAGTTCTGTCGAATATCTCTAATATTTTATTTCTCGATGTCCTTGAATTCTTATATAAGGGGCCAAACTAAAACTACTTTTGTTGATCTATTTGCAAATAAAATAATTCTTAATTTTTTTCATACATGCTTTCATTTCAGAATATGTTGTTTATATCTACTTTCTATCACATTGTTCACGATATATCGAGGCTGAAATCACTTTAAAAGTCCAAAATCAGATGACTTTTGAACTAACTAAAAGGTTCTAATGATTTATTATTAAAAAATTGCTCCTATTTAGTTGAAATAGTACCTAAATAAGCCATCAATAAGAGTCCTAATTATTTCCTCAAGTGGAGAAAAATTTTGCCTGCACCATAAAATAATCTTTCCTTGTGTCCTTCTTCTGTATCGTGGCGTGCTCTTGTATTGCATTTGTGTTTGAATAACTTTTCATGCTATCATAAATTAAAAAACATAAATTACACGCTTTCTTCAAAAGCAAATGAGTTGCAATTTATGGCAGTTAGAAGGGCTACCGGCGGGTCCTAACCGCATCCATAATAAACGAAAGTTTCAAGTTTTTAAAGCCATTATGGAGGGGAAAAAAAAAGAAAATCTTGACGTTGAGTGCCTTCGTGAGGGGAGGAGTTCGAGTGGAAGGAGATGGGTCAGAGGCATCAGCAGCAGCAGCTGCAGCATCCAACAGAATTCAACATCCAGCATCCATTTATTAATTTTCGACAGTCTACACACTTTATTACAAATGGGGCGTGGCAGTGGCTGTTTGTGCCAAATTTGCGCGAATGGCCCCAATTTTTTGCAGGGTCTGTCTCGAAATATTAGAGTAACGGGGCGAAAGTTGAAAATCTATATGTACATATATATGTATATATATAGAATATTTGTATATAATATTTGTTCCTCGTTTCTCCTTTTTTTCCTAGTTGCTCTGTTGTGTTTGGCCATTAACTTTCGATATTTGTGTGTGTGTGTGTAAGGGGGTCAATGGGGAGTTGGGCGTAGTCCTTTAAAACCGAATGCGTAAAATTTATATGTAAATTTTCGTTTTCTCTTCTTCTTGTTTTTTGTGGGTTTTTGTTTCTGCAATAATTTGTTGGCTGGCTTAACTATGTGGCATGTGTGCCACATACATACATAAGATAGCTTCTCCCCCATACATATGCAAATGCCAAGAAAAATCGATTAATAGGTCCTTAAAATTGTTAAGTAAAACACTTATCTTTGAAGGCTCTTAATGGAAGTTAAGTGCATTGTATATTTTAACATTTTTATTTGCTTTAAATTTTAACTTTAAAACATGTTTCCCAAGAATTTGCAGATTAATCGATCAAAGTACGTACATAAATCAGATGAAAATTTTGAATCACTCTCAAGAAATAGAGTCCAGCATGGGAGTAGGGAGGGGGTCAAGACATGCTATCTTGCAAATTATTCTATCCATCCTTCTCCCAAAATAACATTTTACTCCTCCCCCCCATAATGCGAACGAATAATCAAAGGCGTAGCCAGGATCACAATAAAGGGAAGAGAACGACAGAATAATTAGGTGGTAACAGCTGCTTATTATTTTCCCCACCCCCCTCGCGACGCCCACGACTATTGCATAGACCCAATCCGTTCGGTTTGCCGAAAATCAACAACAACGGTCGGTTGCTTGCTCTCATCAAGAGAGCGTTATTTTTTGCTCTCTTGTCAACTCTCTCTCTCTCGGCTCAGTTTTATTTTCTCTTTCGTCGTGTGCGCATGCCAATTTGACTCTGTAGAAAATTTTTTCTTTTCTGCATAAAAGTTATTAAAGGTGCAAAAAAATTATATCAAAATAAAGTTTTAGCAATTTGCATTCAATTGGTGTTATTCGCACTGAAATCGGTTTAGTGGATCAAAAGTTATCTTTTTCGAAAGTTTCTATTGAAATGTGAAAAAATTTTCAGCGAAAAAAGGAATTAAAAAGCGCGAAAGACCCACGAATCGCGTGTGCGTGAGCGAGTACGCAAGAGTTACCGTTATTTTGCCTCTGTGCTGTGCGTTAGTGTGTGATTTTTTTTTACTTTTTGTTTATGTGTGTCTTTGAGTTTGATTTTTTTTGTTGTTTGTTGTGTTATTGTGATTAAACCCAAGTGAGTGTTAGCGTGAGAGCGAATATAATTCTAATTGGAATCTGATAGGGAGACAAATGCAAGGGATACCAATTTGAAATGGTAAGTCGATTTGCGAATTTTTGTTTTTGTGATATTAAATCAATTTTATGTCCGCTAAAAAGAATTAAAAAATAGATGATCGCTTTTATTGGTGTCCGCTCAAAAAAGGTGTCCCCTCATAAATGTGTCTGCTTATATTTTTACCAATAAGAAATTACTATGCGTTAACTCTACATTATTTCAAATTGAATGTTCCAAATATCACAGCATGCCCTTCTGCTCACTGCCATGCAAACAGCGGCCGTTTTTGCTTAGGCTCTTTTATTTAGAAAGTTAAATATTTGAAGGCCAAATAATAATCTGTTCTATTCCATCCTTTCAGTGTGACGTCTTCAAAAGGAAACCTTCATTTGAATGAGAAAATTGATTGATGTCCCTTATAAGTTGTTATGCTATCACCAACAGATTTCATTGACAACTTGATGTAGATTTCCATATTTCAACACAAAAATGACAAATATGAAAAATGTCTTTTTGTGGCTCATTACTTAATTTCGTCCTCTTTTCTTTTTCTTTTTTTTTTTTTTTTGACTGTGGTTAGGTTTTTTGCTCTGTGTGGTGAAACGATATGCGAGGTTCCGCTGTCCGACCTAAAAATTATTTCTTTCCACTTCCGAGTAAAAAATTATTTTTCCTCTCTCTCTGTCTCTATTTCTGGAAGCTGCATGAAATGTTTGTCGGGCCCATAAATTATGATGTAAGCGCTAGTGTGTATGTATGTATGTGTGTGTGTGTGTTGGTGTGTGTGCGTAAGGGAAAAGGGGAGTAAAATAGAAAGAGATAGAGACCGAGTGAGAGGAGGCAGCTCGTTTGCAGGCTCTTTGCCTGCTTGCGGTTTCCGTGGGCGTGGTGACGCTTCATTTGCCTGCCTTCTGATACAGGACGCTCGTTGCTGCTGGTCCTGGTTTTGGTTTTCGCTTCTCGTCCTGGCCAACGGACTTTGCTGTGGTCGTCGCATTTAGTTAAAGTCAATGCGCGCGTAAAAGTAAACAAAAAAAAAAAAAACGAAGAAGGAGCTTGAACCCAACTCTCTGGCCTCTTCTTCGTCCGTAGTGTGTTTGCTTTTTTATCTTTATTTTATACACTTTTCGAATGTTTATATGGGGTTTTTCTGTTTCGGTCTGTTCTGGGTTTTTTTCTTAACTTTTTTTTTTAGTTTTTTGCTTGCTCTGCTTTTTCATTCTTCATCTGTTGTTGGTTGGTCTGGGCTATGCTTTGTTTTCGTATTCCATTTTGTTTTTTTTTTTGTGTTTTCTGAGCTTTCTGCTTGTTTAATGACTGCCAAAGAGCTTACAGCCCATTATCCTTATTTATCTCTGCGTAATTGGCTGCTATTCGTCCTTGTCCTTGTTGTTGCCGTTGTTACCAATTTTATTGGCGCGTGATTTTATGCCATTAAGCTTAGGAGGAGAAGAAAGAGGCGGAGGCCATTGTTTATCGCCGTCCTTGTCTCTCTGGGTTAAATCTTGACTCTTATCTCGAATTGTGTCACCGAAACGTGTCTTATCTACATATGTAAATAGCTATCTCTAGCTATCTACTTTTGATACACTTACCTTTTTGCTAGAGTGTTGGTAATAGCGTCGCGGATGCAATGCACACATGTATCTATCCACAGCCATGCAGACAAGAATAACGGCACTTTGTTGAGACAGAGCTCCCCGCAACAAGGCCTGGCAACAGGAGAGAGAAAAAAGAAAAGAGAATTGGTTGGTTAGTTAGCTCGGCCAGCAAATTTAATAGTTTCAACACGAGACTGATTGCACTCTATCCCAAACCATCCCTTTCGCCTCATCCCAACCGAAATGCCCCTTCCATTGCTTGCTTTGTCCTCTGTCCATTGTTTGGCGCTGAGCCCATTTCCAACGGTCGCTTGCAAAATCTAATCAAAAATTGTTTTAATAAAAATTTTCATAGCGTTGCATATCTCCGCATTCTCTCTCTCAGGGGCCTACAGTTATCCTTTCTTTTTTCTGTTTTATTTTTTTTTTAATATTTGCATTTTTATTTATACAAACTTTTAGATAATTGAGATATTTTTTTTTGATATCTGGGTCAACGCAAAAAATGTCGGAATTTTATGAAATCTTTTGTTTGAAAGTGATGAAATTTCAGGCAACTATGTATATTAGCTAACTTGATCCGTCAGTCATTCAATGGTATTCACAAACGATATTCTTTTCTTTGTCTGTTAAATTGTTTAATATTTCATTTGTTTATTTAGGTTGCGCGACATCTGTTATTAGGTCATGCCAATAACAGATGCCTTGGTAAATAGATGCTAACAAAATTCTGGGACAGCATTTTCCAAGGTGGTAAAGGTGAACTGCTCTGGGATTCACGAGAGACTCTATAGAAAGACTCAACAGAGCTTAAGTTAAGTTCACACTTAACAAGAGTAAACATAACAACTCATTCACTAATTGCCACAAAAAACAACTTAAGCTTATACTCAATAAAAACAAAAGCCACAGGTGAAGCTCATTGAAATGGACAGCTAAAGTTATTTCTACTTTGTGTAATTTTCACACCCACTTGAAGTCTTACACATTACACACGGTCTTGCCCTGAAACAATGAGCTAGCCTGCCCCTTTTATTGCCTCCATTATTTGCGGTTATTTAATTAGCTACAACAAAAGCGTTGAATGCTCCATGTGTAATGCCTGAAATTATCTCATTACTCAGTTACTTACTCACCTGTATCTGACAGAAGATCTCTCCATATGGCCAACAATGAAACAATGCCGGCATTAGTCCAAACGGTGTAATTAGTAAACCAATTGTCAGGTCATTCAGGGCCAACGATGTGAGCAAATAGCGTGGCTAAAAGGATAAGCTCAATTGTGAAGGGGAATTTACTACGTCACTCACTTGATGACTTGTCTCACCTGTTGATGTATGTAGGCGGCATAACGGCGATTATTGATAACAAAAATGACCAGACAGTTGGCCCCAATTACGCCCAGGGTAAGCACTAAAATGAGAACAGCCTCAATGGTCTCGGCAATGCCAATGTGAACAATAAAATTGTGTCCCGAATAGCGTGGATGGGAGCAGCTTGAATTCTTCACAGCGGGCGCTACAAGTAATGAGCCAGTCTTTAGATCCATTGCAGTGCTGCAAGAGACAGATACAAATACAATTCTCATCATCATTTCGGTTTAAGTTTATTGCTTTTAAATATAGTTTCAGTTTCCTTTTTGCATTGTTTTCGTCGGTGTTGAGTTTCCGGCAAATGCAAAATGGCGTCAATTTGTTATGCCATAATCAAGTCAAAACATGTGAAAGCCAAAGCCGACGAGCGTTGACAATTTATCAGCGGAGTAAAACAGAACCACTGCCATGGCATGGCATGTTGATGGTGATGATGCTGATGATGACATCAAGGAGAAGAAGCACCCGAAAAAAAAACGCTGTGACAATGTCGAAGTTTCTTTACCCTCTCCAATCTGCCTACACTCAAAGTGAGTTTAGATCACGCAATCGTTGACTCAAAGTCAATAGTAACGCGGAAAAAGTAAATGGTTACTTAAAGTAAGCTCAGGTAACGCCAAATTAGTAAATTCTTACTTAAAGTATGCTTAGTTAAGGCGAAATGCGTTATTATTGACTTAAAGTGACCGAATGATAATGCAAAAAGAATAATTTTTGTCTCAAAATGAGTATAGGTAACGCAAAATGAGTAATCGTTGACTTAAAGTGAGCTAATGGTTACGCAAAATGAGTAAACGTTTACTCAATTTGAGTTCAGGTAACGCAAAGAAAGTGATTGTTGACTCGATAAAAAGCCATAAAGTAAGCTAATCTCTCATTCGCGATTTGCAAAAGTAATTGCCATAGGACTTTAACATAAGTTTTTAAGAATAGAAATATCAGACCACTTCTCTGCGAATTTCAGAGCTTCAAAAAAGTAAGAAACCCGAAGGAAATATGTTAAAATTATGCAATTGGTTTACAATATAGCAGATTTATGACTATTTATTTGCGAGATTGATGGTAAAATCAATATAGTAATTGAAATTAAACTAACAAATATTGATTTTTATATCCCAAGTATCTTTATTGTAAATGGAAAATGCTTCCTTCTTTGCGCTGCAAAGTTTTAACCTAAATTAACATACCCTTTTTGGGAAAAGTATAAAAAAATGCGAAAAATTGTAACGTCAATATGCTAGCGTAAAAATAGCACAGTGACATAATGGAACTTTACACAGGATAATTGGATGAATTCGTCTGCGTTGCGGTGTTGTTTTTTTTTTTGCGCCTTCTCTTCCTTTCTTTCTGCGTACGTTTGTCTTTGCGTTCCGCTTTTGTTTCTCACTTGCAATAAATCAGCCAAAAAGAAACTCCAGCAACTGCCTTGAGTTGCCTTTGCCTTTGGACTGATGACGTTGATGTCTGAGTCTCTCGCAGACATTGAGAAATGTAACATGCAAACCGAAAAAGTGGGAACCAACTAACAAATATAGAAAAATATAAGCCCAGGACCAAGAGCAAACCAGGACTACGAGTAGTGTGTGTTTTGCTTTAAGGAGCCAACACGTAAAACTGTTCTCAGTCATTTGTTTGGTGCCAAGGTTCTTTATTAACTTTAGCAAAAAGTCATATCCCTAAGCTCTTCTACATCGACTATGTATATCTCTGTCTCTGTCTGCGTTTCGTATCTGTGATTTATCATGCCTTTGTCTCTGAGGTCGTCTCGCTGTGTATTTATGCTAAGTCCACAAATCACCCCAATGAAATATAACCAAAACTGTGTGGCACAGAAACACACATTAAGCCCACCAAATCGCCTCCTGCCATTCCTCTTAACGGTTGAAGGAAAAGAATCATTTAAAGTGAATTTCTAAACGTTTACTCTCTCTCTCTTTTTGCAATACCTTTTAATTTCTATCTCTATTTTGTGGCGCTTCCTTTTTGCATTCTTCATTATCAAAGTGATTTTCCATTTGGCAATGGCTACCAAAAACCTTCAATTAAGATCTTAGCTGGTTGCTGGAAGCCAATAAACCTATGCATAAGCAGTGGCGGCTTTAAGGAAGTAAAAGAGGGGTGTGTGCCCACAAAAATATGCAATAAATAGACTAAGTTTAAATTTAAGTGATGTTTGGATGTCTTGTAGCTGAAAAATGGAAAGGAAACGGAATTCTATAGCGAAAGGAGGAATGCGCCTTAAACAATGCATTTAAAGGACTTTTGGAGTATTCTGTAGCTGAATTTTAAACAACTCTTTGAAGATGTTAAAATTTACAATAATTGAGCCAAAAGTTACTAACCTAAAATTTGTATTGCATACTTTGGGGAACAAAATGTCCGTCAATTCACCCTCGTTGAGCCGCCACTGTACATGAGTGAGTGAATGGGAGTGTGTGCCTTCCGCAACCCAAAAACTCAATTCAATTTTCAAGTAATGAAAAGAGGAAATTCGCTTAATTCCACGTATTGTTAAGTCTGGCGTAATCGACTGCAATCCGTAACCGAAACAGAACCGAAAAATCGAAATCGGAAAATAGAGTGAAACAATGTGAAATGCGCAAATGAAAGCCAGTGTCAAATACGAAACCGCGTAATTGTTTTAAAATGCACAACGACAACGACGACAAAAATGGCAGCCAGAACAACGTTGACGATGACGACGACGATGCCATTAAAATAAACGAAATTTCCATACGAATCGGGATGGATTAGAGGTAGTAAGAGTAAAAGTTTCGGGTTCGATGCTTCTTTAACTGGCTGGCTGCTGGGACACACACACACACAATGACAGTCATCAAGGTTGTCTGTGTCAACAACCATGAGGTGAAGGGAGTGGCGTGGGTGGAAGGGGGAGAGCTAACATTACCAAAGACAAATGCAGAATAAATAATTTAACTGCCGGATTAGAGAGCCGCAATCCGCTTTTGAATTTACACTCAAGTTACTTCCATTAGTGGCATTTGGTTGGAGAGAAACTATTGCATATCATTAGGCGCCGCCGCTGCATCCGCTACCGCAGTTACAGTGACAATTTCTACCCCTGTCGCTTGCATAATCCTTGCACCGCCCATCAAAGTTATACTAGGGGATTTTGACCAGCAACCGAACCCGAAACGTAATTGTTTCACCAACTTTTGAATACGCTCTGCATGCATAATTTTTAGTTTTCTGCTTTGCACCTTTTTTTCTTTTTGTATTTTAGTCGAGCATATCCTGAGTTACCCTTTTTGGTTATTTTTTTTTTTTTTTAACAACAACAAAAAGAAACAGAAACACACAAAGCCAGGTCACAGGAACATACACAACATGGACATAAACTGCAACAAGGACAACAACAGCAACAACAGCGACTGAGAACACAGGACACAGCACAGGAAGGGTCACCAATTCCGTATTCACAGTGCGTTTTGTCTACGCAACGGATGACACTATGTGTGTGTGTATGTGTGTGGGGTGTGTGTGGGGGTGTGTGTGTGGGTAAGCTCTATGCGTGCGTGTTAATGCACGAAACTGTAAAGTCGTCCTCTTAGCCCATTCATTCATGCTCCTCTTTTTCCTCTCTATTTTATAGCTCTCCTTCATCCCGTGTCTCGTTGTATTTCATGCACATTTACACTTACATGCATCACATGGTAAATGTGTGTAAGAGTACCCGTATGTGTGTGTGCGTGTGTGTGGATTTGTTCTTAAGCCTGATCTGACAAGCCAAGAGAGAAAACTGCATACAGTTGGTAAGTAAAGTATTTTGTCATCCTAAAATTCTAAATTTCATACAAATTTAAGTCTTTTTGGCAAGCAATTGTTTTCAAATCTCTAGAGATTTCTGGGGATAAGAAATAAAGATCGCTAGATAAAATCACAGCACAAATCAGGGCACATAAAGATCTTTTACATTAAAGATAGATAATAAGAGAGAGCTACGAATACTTCGTCTCTCTTAACATTAGCACATATAGAAGACATGCTCGTCCTCACCTAGAAGCTTGAGGGCTTAGTTGATAGAGGTCTATGAAACACCTAAGCACTGTAATTTTTCGAGGGTCATTTATTTGTATGGGGTCAGCGTAATTGGCATTGCCGTAATTAAGGTTATACATATAAAGCATAGCTCGCAAATAACTGTCGACAGATTTTTTTCTTGCGGTCTCGTTGCGAGCACAACCGAAAAAGCTCATACTCTTTCGCTCTTGTTTTGAGCAAGACACTTTTGCTGTCTTCATTTGTGTTTTCTGTTGAGCTCTTTTCGTTGAGCTCTTTGTATTTTGGTCTTTCAATGAGCAGTGAGTAAAGAGCGAAACGAGAAACGCTCGCACAATGAGACTCAGCAAAAGACAGATTGACCGAAAAACTCAACGCAAACTGTCTTCACACACTCACACGCAAACAACTTCACACACTCTATTCACGATCGCACTTAATACATTTCGTCTGCAAAACAGACGCTTAACGATTTGCTTACCTATGCGTGTGAATGTATACCAATACATACGCAAAAGACACTTTGCTTCACTGAACACGACGAAACTGTCTTGGAACAACCAAAACAAAACAGAATAAAAAAAAACGGTTTCGCTCCGAGCGCGAGCGTGTTAATTCAAGAACCGAAAAATCTGTTGCTCGCGGAGTCTTTTCGTAATGAGTCAGGAAAAGACACTTATTTGTAGACAACGAGAAACGGTCGACAGTTATTTGCGAGCTATGATATAAAGTTTTAAAATTGAGACTGAAAGACATTTTTCAACGATTTCTTGTGAAAACACTTTTATGACAAACTGTCATTTTTTGGTATAAATGCCAGCTCTAGTGTATATCAAATGCAAATTTTCAACCAACTGGTTTCTCTTTGTCCTCTCTAGCGAATGGTTGTACATACGTTGTTAGGGCTGGGTCTGTTTTTGCAGCATTTGCCAGCTCGCTCGGGCTTATTTATAAGATTTGCTTTGAGGCAAACGCACTTCAACACATGGGAACGAAGCAGAGCAGAGCAGAGCAGAGCTAAGCAGAGCTGATTCAACCGTTGACAAAATGATGACCGAGTTGGTGCTGCTAAAGTCGCTGACTGATTGCACATTTGTTAGTGGCCAACACCCAACAGCAACCAGTAACCAGTCAGAAGGAGCCAGCAACCAGCCACCAGCAAC
Source organism: Drosophila nebulosa (assembly GCA_024703675.1). Classification (NCBI taxonomy): domain Eukaryota; kingdom Metazoa; phylum Arthropoda; class Insecta; order Diptera; family Drosophilidae; genus Drosophila; species Drosophila nebulosa. The sequence goes on along the minus strand of CM045725.1, from coordinate 2,988,294 downwards.
ATTGTGGTCGGATCGAAGGAGATAGTTAGTTAGGAGAAATGTATTGGGTTGTGCAATGTGTGTGTGCGCTTTTCTTTTCTTTTCTTCATTTGCCTGATTGCATGGCATAAGAAAACGTATTTAGACGTTAGCTTAAATTGACTGATTTTGATTGGAATTGTGACCCATAGAAAGCGAGGAGAATATATATGTATGTATATATTTCCTGTCAGCAGCACCTGAAACCTGCTGAAGCTAGCAAATTTTCATCTTGTCAGCATTTTGATGATGAATTTTTCATTTCAGTTGTTTCTCCTGCTGTCGTTGATTTTGTTTTTGTTATCTTTCTAATTGATATGTTGCAGCTGCCGCTGAAAACTTTTCAAAATTTCATTTAATTTTAACAAATTTCATAATGAAATGAAATTGTCAAATAAACACTCACACAGCTGTATGTCATTCGGATGTTAGCACTTGTTTCTAGTTTATTATTATTTTGTTGTCAGATGTTTGTCTATCTTTGTATTGAATTTTAATTAGTGACAATAAACTGAATGATTTATGTAAGTCATTCTGAAGTGTCTGTAGAGGCTAACTCACTTGTGTATTTCTTATGTAAATTAATTGAAAACAAATTGGGAAACGATATGAGATACGACGATGAGATACTTTTTAGAAAGTTTTATTAAAGAGAGAGAAAAAATTAGTTAGACAGAAGGTAATCTGTGCTAAATGAGTCCTCATTATGAGAAGACCAACAAGAGCTTCAAAAAAGCTTCCTAATATTCTTATTAAATTAGAGCCCCGTCGGGGCCACCAGTTATCTAACGAAATTGCTTGTCAACAGGTGCAGCTGCCCAATTTCACAACTTAGACCAGAATATAAAGTCCTTTTTTAGAGCCTGGAAATTAGTTTAACCTAATCACAACTTAGACTAATCGGGGTCACCACTAACTGAGTCAGAATCCCCACCAATTGACTCTGGGTCACTACTTAACATATAGATGAAGTCTAATCTCTGACTTTGCGAGTCAATTGTTAAAGTACCTACAGTAAGTAGGACCTTAAGACCCTTGTGACGTCGGGGTCACCACATACTTAACGAAACTGCTTGTCAGTTAATGGCTTGACTTGGCAGAACAAGATGCACCACTTAGATCAAAAGATCAAGTATTTTTATAAACCCTAAAAGTTAGTTTAAAAATAAAAACTAATCGGGGTCACCACTAACTGAATCAAAATCATCACCAACCAAATCTGGGTCACCACTTAACACAAAAGATTATGTCTTATATCTGACTTTATTACCCAATCGTTAAAGTATCTTTAGTAGTTCAAATCTAGCCACCCCAAACATCGGGGTCACCACTAACTAATCGCTTGGGTTATTAATTCTTCAAAGTCTACAATTTGCTTGCAGTTACAGAATTTAAATTCTTTTTTACCTCTCAATGTATTCGCATACGTTAGCCCTTTGTTTAGTTGGCAAACCTTTTTTTATTTTGCTCTTTTTCTAAACCTTTTTGTGTGCTAACATTTTCTTACTTAAGAAATGCGACTAAAATTTGATTGAATATAACCAAATTACCCACCATTAACTCAAAATGATGTTACGTGCTTTAAAAAAGAATCGAACAGAGGAGGCGAGAGATGGGAAACAGAAGATTCTGAATAAATCGGTTATGGCATAAATTATTGATTCAATAATTCAAATACAATAAGCGGCATTAAAATATTTTCCACTGGCTGTTGATGATTATGCTGATGACTTGATGATGCTGCGCTCTGCCCTGCCCATGTCAGAAAGCGATTTGATTGCTATGCAAAACCAATTTTCAACAGAATCACATACAAAGGCTTCAGGCCAACCAACATACAGAAAAGCCAGACAAACTGATGAAAAAAAAAAAAGTTTCGAAAACCTCCCTCCCAAAATGGTGCAAACGGAATTTAATAAATACGTGCAATGCATTTGCGATTCTTGGTAATTTTTTTTTTGTGTGCTCCGGGGAAAAACCTTTTAACTGGCGAGAGAAAAAGACAACCGGGAGAAAACTTTCAAAAAATAATCACCCGCTTGGCTGCAATTAAAGAACCCAAAAAGTGAATCCCTTTCCCCCTCACTCCCCCCCAAAAAAAACACAGCCAATGTTAGTGTGTGTGTGTTTGGGTCTGTGTGTCTGGAGTTAACTTTTGCGTTTGGCATGCGTTGTCACGTACACGTAAAAATGGCGTAAATGTTTAAAAGTTGCATCAAACTTGTTATGAAGTATTTGCCCACAAAAATGAAAGGAGCAACCACACACACATTTACACACACACGGACAAAGCCAACCAGCTTCAAGTCAGAGGGGGGTGGGCCACCAGCTGATCCCGAGAATAAAACAAAAATGCCTCACAAAAAGTTACTAGGAATTAGCTTGCTCTGGAACACTTTTCAGTTGGAGCGAAAGAAATCAACTTTTTGTAGTTATGCAAAGTGAAATGCGTTAACAAGAACGTGGCCAAAACGAGTTAAGCTATCATACAAAAGCCCATTTTAAATATAACTCATAGAAAGTTTAAATGTTAGCTAACAGTTTTTAGAAATCATTGTTAGCAAAAGGGTTTCTTCTTGGAATTGTAAAGGCTAAATAACTGGGCCAAATGTTTGCTAAATAATGACAGCAAAACCAACCCAGAAGGCAGTAATTTTCCTAGAAATTTAGACAGGCCTAAACATATAGTTAAAGGCAATCAATTTGTATCTGAAGAACTAAGTTCTAGTTTAAAAAAATTTGTGTGAAAAGAATATTTTTTTCAAACTTGAAAGATGGACTTAAAGCGGGTAGAAAATGTTCTTTTTTTACAAAAAAGCTTTTTGAAAGTCCTTGGAATTGGAATCCAACTCAGAGCCTTTAATATACATAGGCAAATTTTTAAAGTTGATGTAATGACTATTAATTTTTAAAAACTAATTGAAGTCATCTTTACAATTAAGCATCTTTAAAATTAAGACTCAAACTTTTTAATGACATTGAAAAACATGAAAAATATTTATATTAAGCTAAGTAAGAGGATGAAAGTCTTGAGCAAAATTTAACAAAAAACAATTGGCAAAGAAATTTAAACCCATAAAGTTGACTAACTTCATTTGATAAGCTGCAACATTAACTCAAACTACCAAAAATCAATTGGAACCATTGCCTTTTTATTAGGATGGGCTAAGCTCCAAAATTTGAACAGAAAAAATTTTCTGCTTTCATCAAAAATTAATTTAAATTTCCTATTAAATTAATATGATTTTTTTTAGGAAATCAAATTAAAATTGAAGTTTGTTTTATTTTATTTTGTCGGTAACAAAATTATTGAATTTAGCATAAATAATTTAGTTAATTACCGTTTTAATCGCTTCAATTTGGTTTTTAATAAATACAATTAACTTGTTTGCTCATAAATTATTGCGTGCAGGTTTAGAAACAAAAGTTGGCTAACAAAAAATAGGTAGCAAAACAGCCTATTTAAACTAGATTTTATTTAAATTTTATAGCAGATTTGTTAAGAATTTTTTGTAATAAAAGCCTAGAGCAGCGGTTACCAAAGTTTACCCTGAGAAGACTCGATTAAGTCAATAGAAAAAGGGCAGATGTTAAAATGAGCAGAAGAGAGTTTTCCACAAATCGATAGGAAAAGCCACAGATAGTAAAAGCAGCAGGAGAAAGTTATCTGTATTGGATTTCTAAGAAATTTGTTTAATAGAAAGTGTCGAAGAAAAACTATTGGACCAGAATGTTGGCTGAAATACAGCTTAAATTGATTTGATTGACAGATTTTTAATAGGTTAAAATTTGTTGATGTCTTTGAAAAACATGAAAAATTATTTAATAGGCTAAGTAAATGTAAGTAGAGGATGAAAAGTTAGAAACAAAGAGTCGTTTGACCTTGTATTTTCTTGAATTTATTACTTCCCAGTCCCTTCATCAGTCCCTCCTAGTCAACCTGCGGCATAATTAGCTTTGCCTCTTCACCTGTTCTATAGAGACACTTTGAACTTATAAACTTTATACTCAATATGTTTTAATAATCATCAGAGTAAAAAGTTTTGTGTTGTAATTGAAACCAAATTGTTCGACACATCAAGTTCATTTAATCACTTAAAAGACCAAGTTAAGGTTGTCTCCCAGCCGCCCTGTCTACCTGGCATACACACATACATACATAGTCAGGTACATAGTTCTATTTGTTTCTTGCTTCAACCTCAATGGCATTGCATGACATGAATTTAAGTAGGGAGCACATTGTAGGAGTATGTGAGGATGTGTCCTACATCTCATCGACCTGTGTCTTGGCCTCCGGCAAGCAGCCAGACAACACGAGAAGAACTCGTGTTGGGTTTTTTAAACACGAAATAAGTATCTAAAGTTTCCTTTGTTGGTATTTCCTCTCATTTCCAGGGGAAAGTTCTCCCTTTTCTTTACTTTGTTATGTCTGCATGTTAAACAGAAAACTCGTAAGAGAAGCTATCTACATCTTCATTTTTTTTTGACTATTCTTTCTCTCTGATTGCTGCATGTAATTATGGTAAGCCTGCTGGCGCTTTTTGCCTTAATTTCGTTTTGTTTATTTTATGTCTGACGAGACTTTTAATTAATTTACAACAAATATACATATTTCACTTCTTTGACCTTTAAAAAATAATGAATAGTTAGCTGACCAATTAATGAAATGAAATATGAGAAAAGCAATTAAAATTTAACTCTAGAGCCCTTTACCTAGTTCGTGTGTGCAGCTATTTGATTCTAATGAAGTCATTTATTAGTGATAATTAAAGTTCTGCAAATGCTTAAAAGGGAAATCAAACGTATGCATGAGAGCGAGCGAGAGAGAGAGAGAGAGAGCGAGCGGGAGTGAGAAAGAAAGAGTAGCTCAAGGACCAAGTTTAATTGAATTTTAATTGGTAAGTAATTAAAATTAATAATACATTAAACGTTAAGTGGAAAATGTGCAAAGAAAATCAACGCAACGCAAAAGAGAGAGAAGACAATGGCGACAATGCGGCGTATGCTTAATATTTATATCATTATGTGCCACATATGTGGGGATTATGGAGTCATCGTCTCTTTAAGCTCCATAAAAAGACATTGCTCACAGATTTTTTAAATATATATTGAGTTGTTAATTAATTGCCACACACACACACACACACAAACACGCACACCGAAACAGATTGAATCGCAAGCAATCAATGTCAGATTTGCCATTTGATATATTCGTTTGAACTTTTTGATATGCAATTTTCGAACATTTTGTCCTGGTGAAAATTGCAAATAAATAAGTTTCGCTTAAATGCTCATCTATTTGTAACTCTTGGCACATTTTTAATCACAGACAGAGAGTCAAAGTGTGAGTGAGTGAGAGATGTGAGGAAATGGCAACTAATTAGGGCAACATGTTGAAGGGCTCCGTCTCCTCCGATGATGAATGCTACATAAATGTTGCAGAAAAAAGGAACAACCATTACTCATATGTAGCTCTCTTTCTCTGGGCGAAAAGGATACACATAAACAGAGATATAGCTTGACACATTATAGAAGAATACACAGAGAGAGAGAGAGAGAGAGAGAGACAGAAAGATATATAGAGCGAGAGGCAGAGAGGAAACAGGATACTGTTGATGGGCCTTTGACTAAAATTTTGTGCGTTTGTGTGTGGCTTAAAGATAAATCAGTGTAATTAAGACACAGCATGAATGAAATTGTATCAAACAGATTTTCCACATTTCTCCCCTTTCCTCCCTTCCTCACAAATCCTCTTCCGTCTATCATTCCCTTTGTCCATCATGCTGACCACTTATTAAATAGTTTTCCTCTAATTACGTCGACTTATGGTGCAAAACCCATAAACACAAAATGCGTTTTGGTTACCCAAATTTGGTAATAGGCTTTGTGTTGTGCGTGTGAGTGTGTGTGTGGTTATGACAAATCATTGACCATTATAAACTAATGAATAAATAAGTGATTGACAACTATTTTAAATCCAAACTAATGAGTTTTTGCCCTTTATTTTAGACAATTAAATGCATAGACAACTATTTATATGTGTTTTTAATGAATATCTGAGTCAATTTACTTTATTTCTTTCTTTAAAAAAAATACCTCTCAATAAATTAAAGTGAAATTTTACAACGTTTGTTTGCTCTAATTACCAAAAATTATCAGCCAAAATAAACTAAACGTTAAATTGTGCAACTTTATAACAGACTATGAAAAATTATGCTTTCAGAGAGCACGAAAGAAGCGCTTAGAAATATGTCATAGACAGTGTTGAACAATGACAGCATATAAAAGGGTTAGTTTTCGAAGACAGTGTTGGTAAACGCTAAAATGTATAACTCTATTATAGACTTTGAAAAATAATGCGTTCAGAGAGCATTAAAGAAGCGCTTAAAAATATGTAACAAACAGTGTTAGACAATCGTTTTCAACCCCAGTGTTGGTAAACGTTCAAAGGTGTATCCCTCTTATAGACTTTGGAAAATAATGCGTTCAGAGAGCATGAAAGAAGCGCTTAGTGTTAGACAATAAGCGACAGCGTAAGAAAATAGTTTTCGAAGCCATAGTTGGTAAACTTTGAATTAAGTAACTTTACAACAGGAAATTAAAACAAATGTTTTCAGAGTGGATACGTTAAGCCATTTTGGATGAGAAACTCGGTTTTTTAGTTAACCCCTAGTTTGGTTTAGCCCCGATTGGCAACACTTCAAAGCTGCCTTTCTCAATTGAATCCGCAGGCCTATTAGAAACTTCAATAAATAAATAAAAAACTCAAGTATATGGGAAAAGCTATTCGGGCGGATCAAATGCATGAAATTTGGGTGCCAACAATTAATTAAATACTTGCGCGAGTTTAACTCAACTTGTAATGCCCATTATCTTCATCATCATCGTTATCATCATTATTATTGGGCATCATTCTCTACTCATTTATCAACGAGGAAGGGATCAAATAGTCATAAGGTTGTGCACCAGGCCCAACACTTGAAGCGGCAACAACGTGATTAAGTGGGACTCCAATTCGTCAACATATGTTCCCATTTAATTTATTCGTTTCGATTCGGTTCGATATGTGAATCGAGTCCAGTCAATGTATTGCAATTCGCTGCAACAAATGTTGAGGGGAACACACATACACACACACACACACACAGGAGCAACAGACGAGGATGTCGTTGTTGATTTTTAATGAATATTCAAGAGTTATTAATAATGTAAAATAAGAGAGTTTACAGAGTGTGGCTGCTGGTAGATGAAATATGAATTGCTCTGTGAATATAATTATCAACCTCAATTAAAACTTAAACCAAAAAAAGCACTCTGACACATCTGGAAATTTCTGATTTAAACTCAATGAGAAATTCAAATATTTCGCTAGCGGCTGCTGACATTAAAGGTACTTGAAACTGTCTGCCGACAATCAGATGAACCATGAAATTGCATATGCGCCTCATTGACAATTTCGATACACTGTAGGCTATTTGTACAGACGGCTATGGCCTAAAGTTACAGATAAAAGCCAAAAAAAAAATTTACATATCCTGACAAATGAAAGCTCTACAGATCTAAGTTGGCGCAGAAGAGACTTTCTTAAGTCTTAAGTTTTAAAGACTTAGATAGAATCTACTCTTTGAGATCAGATATGTTTTTAAATTAAAGTGGTGAAGCAATTGACATTTAAAAAGGATTCGGTAACCAGATTTGGTCAGTATTTAATATATGTATATAACTTGATCATTAAGGAAGCACACAAGTTGCTACATTTATTGCCATGCTACATATGTTTATCGATTCTGAATCTGTTATAGCCAATTCCGTTACACCTCTCGCATGTGGTGTAGGGATTAACTTCAAATCGGGTATTATAGAAATCATAATTCCGAATTGTCTGTTCTTGTTGATATTAAATGAATAATTCAATGAGCAAACACAACACAAACACACAAATATGTAGGACAACGAATGTTTGTTGGGTGCCATAAACACAAATAATGGCGACAAAATATTTACAGTTTCAAAAAGCCGCTAGACAAATGCCACACACACCCGCACACACACACACACACACACACATATGTGGATACCCCAGAATTGAAAACCAACCAACAGGAACATGCCACATGCCAAAACACATTGAATAAATACGCATAAAATTAATCCAAAACAAAAGCCAAAAGTTGCTTTAAATAGGGTGAGAGAGAAACGATGCTCCGTTTGTTGATTGGGCTGGGGTGTACGTGGGGGTTGGGTGTTTGGGGGCGTTTGGTGGTAATTGTGTGCCACACACATGCCCCAATTTAATTGTGTTTTTTTGCTTTGTATTTGACACAATACAAACACAATGAATAATTGCCCATTGAAGTAGAAATACAACAAAGAGAGCGAGAGGAAGAGAGAAAGAGAAGCCTTAAACAGACACGTGCCAAACGTGCGAATTTAATTGCCATTATCATTTGATTTCGACCTCCGATCTGCCTCTCCTCCTCCCTGTTGGATTTGTGCATTTGTTTTCTGGCGGGGGATTTCCATTGCATATACTGACCAGAAACCGCAATGGATTAGCTTTTAATGAAGCTGCAAAATGGCTCAATGAATGTTTTTAGATTGAATGCTGATGCGGGCTCTCAATCATTCATGATAGAGACTAAAAGGTTTAGAGAGTGTGTGTATCGAGAAATGAATTTACATTGATAATGTTTTCGTTTTTTTTTTTTTTTTTTTTTTGACTGAGAGAGAATTCAATGGTTTCTTTATTCGTTTAAACTCGTTCACTTAATATTTTTCTCGATCCGTATGCTTTTTCAATCGCTGCACCACAATCAATATGAATCCTTTGCCCAATGTAATGTGCACTTCATTGATATCCGAACGTATGCGCATAAATTTCAAACCATCCGATGGATTCAAATCCCTCACAACATTGCGTGCCATCAAAATCAATGGTCTTAAATATGATGCATAGGTCATGGTACGACGATGACTGACAGTCGATCTCAATGGATGACCATCGCCATCCATAACCAGAATTTCACGTGCTCCACGATGGGCAAAGAGATTCACAAAGGCCGTGCCATCGTAGGAGCGTTCATTAGGCGCACTATATACAGACAAAATCCATCAGCAGTCAAGACATTTTCGAACTATGTATTTCGCGTACTTACTTTGGTAATTTGATGTCATTTGAACCTGTATCGACCATTATTCATTCCCTTGGTGTTGGCGGTTTTATGATTTTTTTATATATTTTTTCTATTTTTTTTTTTTTTTGTGTTATGTTTTATGATGTTATGTGTTGTGAGTTGTAATGAGTTTTGATGATTTTATGAAAACATTCTAGGTTTTTAAACTTTTACGACTAGAGCTATGCATAATTCAGGCTGAATTATGAAAGTTTTATAAAAAAAAAAATAGAAATAAAGAAGCGCCCAAAAGTCATTGGAGAGCTTAAGTAAACATCTTTTTAGTTGTCATTATAAATGTTTACTCTGACTCCTTGAAATTGTAGTGTTGGATAGCGCGCAAAGTGGAAAACAATATGGTTTTTTCGTCTGTGTTGGTAAACGCTAAACGAAGTAACTATTTTTCATTATCAACTGAAATATATAATGGTAGCTCAATTGCTACAAGTGATATCGACAATTAAAACTTTCGCCAATGATAAGGCTATAAAATCGCATTTGGTTAATGTGAAGAAGTTGTATGAGCGTGGTAAAATAAATTTGACGGAAAGATGGCAAAAGGTTATCGAAGAAAATGGAAAATTTATTATTGACTCAAGTTCGTTCAAAGTTATAAGAAAAACGTTTGTTCTTTTGAAAAATCGGCTTTTTCTTTTCGGGCAACCCAATACATCGCATTCAGTTCGTTTCAGAATTGCGGAATAGGAAGCACCTCAGTATGTCTTTTTCTATGAATTAATTCAGTTCCTTGACTAAAACATCACATCATTATCTAATCAAAGAGTACAAAGACTACACATTAAATGTATTTCATCACAGGTTTAGACATTCGCAGTCGTTTCCTTATCATATTGATCTGGCTAACACCTGGTAATTGCCGTCTAGATACTCCAAAAAAAAACTCTCATTGTAAGTAAGACAAAATCAATATTTTTTCTGTTCTGACTAAAAGTGCCAAGGTACACCAAAAAGAAAAAATGTAATAATGAGAAAACAAACAGAAAACGGAAAAATGCTGGAACCAATAAGAAGATGGACAGGTCCTTTACAGAGAGTCAAACGTGCGTACAAGCGTGAGTGGAAAAGCGTTAGAGCAGACAAAATCAAATCACATTTTGTCCGGAGCAAAGCATTTATGCTCCATTATGCTCTTAACTTTCGGCTGTTGCTCCTTTGTTTTCCATTTTACCAGCATTCACCATGCCCATAACCTTAAGTATGCTCGAAAAACAAGTATACACAATATACACATTCATATATGTACATATACATATATATTTTTTTATATGTATAGCAAATCCCCTACAAGGTCAGGCATATCACTGGGCGAACAGGCAAGAAAATAATAAAAATATGTTGTCGATGAATGGAAGCTTTAAGTGCTTCAGACGAAAATCAGAAACAAGGCGAGAGATTCGAAATTGCTGTGGTTTGGCAAGCTCAAGACTTTGGAAGTCCAAAGTCCTTTTGATGGCATGGCGAACAGTGCGAGAACAGGACAAGACAGGGAGGGAAAAACAAAGAAGGTAAAACGATTTCCAATCGATATATGATTTATAATTCAAAATTTAAATGAAAGAAAAAAAATGCCAAGTATTCTGTTTTATATCCTTCCAAAAGGGTGAGTTGACAATGAAGAGAAGTCAACCATTAAACAAAAGGATAAGCAAAAGAAGTAATCGAAATAGTAAACGAAACAATCACTAAAATGTAAACTAAAGCTCTATCGAAAAAGCATTGCAAAAATAGATCTCATACAACCCAAAATTAAAACGATAGGCAAACCAGTAAGTAAAATAATGTATGGAAACCTTTTTAACTATCAGACAAATCGGAAAGTCTAACAAATGGTATTTCAATTCGCAATTTAGAGCAGATAGGCATAATACCAAAATAATAAATGAAACTGTAAAAGAAATCATAACTTGCTTAAATAAGGTGATATACCGAAAAGGTAAATTCAGTTATCAATGTGCAGCAGTAAGGCATAAATTTAAACATAACCGAAACATTGATTGATGGGGAAAATGTTCGCAAAATCGCAAACTTCTTATTTCTCATACAGAAATGTAATCAAAAATCGATTTCGAGGTACAGTAATCGAATACGATTAAGGCAAAAATACGTTCCTTAATTCAAGACCTCATTATTAAAAAGTGAAACCTTAAGAAATCAATTGCAAACACTTGCCAAACTTAGCAAAATTTCTTCAAAAGCAAAGTAAATCTATTTCTAAAATGTTTGTACACTCTGAAATCGCAATTTTGCAATTTGAAGTTGTTTTGTCGCTTTCTCATCTTTTGGGTTATAAAAATGTATTAAAATGCTTACATTGTAAGGGTATAAAACTGGTCTTCTGTTTTTCTCAATATTCTGGCTTAAGAATGCTCTCTACCAACATTCATATATATATATATAAGTGCATATGATATACACATATCAAGCATAAAATAAAAATTGTACAAATACAACAACACTTTAAACATATTTGATTAAATTGCAATCACTTTGGCATCTCACTCGCTCTCACTCACTCACTCTCTCATCGTCATTGTTGACACATTTTTGAGTCGAACATTGAAATATGAGAATATCAAATATGCGCACGAGACATGAGTAACCAGGATATACATCTAAGGACAAGAAGAAAAAAAACTTAAGCATGATATGCAAGAAAAAAAAGGAAAGAATAGAAGTCAAGAGGGAGAGGGAGAAGGAGAACGAGAGTAAGATGGTTGCTGTTGATGCTGATGATGATGCTGATGCATGCGACACTTGACAACAAAAGAGCTTAAGTGGGTACCACATGCCACTACCTGCAAGCAGCTCTTAGCCACCTTTTAACCCCTCAACCCTTTACCTACTGTCATCATCATCATCGACGTCATCGTCGTCATCGTTGATTGTTAAATGATAAGAGACAGATAGGAGCACAGACACACACACACACCTAATGACACTTTAACTGGGCAACAACCAAGACACGACCCACTCACCCAGTAAAGGAAAATCCCTTGTTCCATTTACCTCATGATGCTATTTATCATTTACCACAAACGAAAAAAGACAAAACCTTAGGGTATTAACATTCAATTAATGTAAATCGATGTGGTCTATCCCCTTTTTTTTTTTATCTACCTACCAACCATAATGATAACGGTAATGATAATGATTGTGATAATGCCGATGATGATAATGATGCGGGCACCATATGGTTCATTCATATTATTTAATGCAATTAATTATGGGATTGAACAAACAGGCAACAAAAAAAAAGCCTCAATCCGAATATATATATATTTTTTTTTTATTTTTGGTTTTTTGTATTGAATCTGACAGATATTTACATACAAAATTGACTGAAATGAGAGGCAACAATGGTTAAAATATATTAAATGATGTTAAGTGCACACGAAAAGTACTGTTAAGTTGGCTTAATATAATATAATCGAATGATTATACCCTAGCACTTATGTTGTATTTTTAATGTGTGTGTGTGTGCGAGGGTATAAGGCCAAAAGTCAAAGCTTAATGAGTGTTGGGAGAAGATGACATCGATGAGTAGAGATAGAGAGAGTCTAGATGCTAGTCGGCCAATAGTCGTCTATTAGTAGATCTTCTTAATTAAGCTTAATTAGCTCAAACAGAATGATTATATTTAGTAGAGGCAGCAAATGAGGCGGAACAGAGGTTAGAGTTAGAGAGTCCACTTTGACCTTTGAATTACAAGAGAAAATAGTCACTTATTTTGGTTATCTGATTAAGCGTATTGCACTTATCCCATTAAACCTTTTCAACTAACCTTTTTTCAAGAAGTGTACAGCTTGCACATTGGAATGTTGATATAAGAGATCTCAAGTTAGCTAAAAATTCGTGAGTTAGTAAGTTTTGGGAAAATCTCACAACCAAAGTTTGTATTTAATACTAGTTCCAATTAAATGGCCAATATTCAATTGAAAGGTCAATCGATTGTGGCTAATGCAACATAATCAATTAGCAAGAAGTTAAAGGCTTATCTTTTTAGCCTCATTACTCCTCTAGTTTCTTCACTTTATATAAGAGCATACAAACGTCGATCATCTAGGTTATCATAAGTCTCAGGTCTGTATACGATAAATTGTGAGATGATTGAAATAAAATGCATTGTGCAACACAATTAAACGAATATGCACAATATGCGGAAGAACTCAATTGAAGTGTGAATTCCGTTTTTGGTTTTTTTTTTCACCAGTTACACAAATTGTCCACAAATTGATCAATGATGGAAAACTCTATTAACAATAGGCATAAAATGGTTGACATTTACAGTTTTATGCTCAATTAAACCTTAACGGAAACCACGGACAGGAAGGAAAAAAAAACACACACACTTGGCAAGCTCATCGTCCTGTATATTTTGTAATCTATATTTAAATATCAACTAAATCAACTGGATGAGTGGACATAAATAATTGTAATAAGGCTCGAGGACATTGTTCAACACACAATTGAAAACAGAAAGCCAAACACAAAAAGAAAAAAAAAATGCTGCGCAAAAGAACAAATAAATGAAAACAATAATAAACTTTTAGAAAAACCAACAATAATTTCGTTAGGAAATGAAATGCGCAAATTTTAATTAAATCAGTAATTATGCGAAAACATGCTTACACCATTATTAGGTTAACCGCAAATGTTAATTTTGCAACAACTTTAATTGAAGCGACAGGAGAGCGACAAAAAAAACATAACCGCCAGCTCATTGTGATACCTTTTTGTTTATGAAGTCGAAGGGTATACTGATTATAGCGGGGCAGAAGTTAACAACTTCAAAAAGTGTTTGAAAATTAGCAACTGTTTGACATAAACTTGGTCAAACTAAAATTTGCCATATTAGAAAGTTTTGGCTTGATGTTTTTCAGGCAATGGCCGCACAAGCAGCTAATTACCGCGGAATCAAGAATAGAATGCTGCGCAACGAAAGCATATTATATAGATAAGGGCAAAAATGAAGAATTTAAGCAAGACAAAAGTTAAAGCAACGCACAAGGATTGCCGCACAAGTAACTGACGCATGCAAAATGCACCTTATCAAAAGCATTTGCTAGAAAAAAGAATCCCTAATCAGTATTTCTACCATAACTTTTACCCAACGGTTTAGGAAATTCAAATCGAAGTTCTGTTGAGCTTTAAGTTGTAATTCTCAACTAGTTCTAGCCTTAGAAGTGTGGTGTGCTATTGACACAATTCAGAGGTTTTTGAATTGACTTCAAGACTCCCCACGATCCTGTGTACTACTCAGTACTACTATAAATTCCTGTTATCATCTACTTAATCCAGACTTTTTTTAGTTACAGGTTAACTCTTAGTCGACTCCCTTCAACTTGTTTAATAAATTATATAAATAAACAATTTGCTGGTTAATTCTTTTTAAATGCTTACATTGTTTAATTTGTATTTATATCCGAAATAGACAAAATTGAAAAGGAAGAGATGGGAGGGTGGCGACAGAGATAAAACGTCAACAATTTTTCATTTTTTTTTCTTTTTTCGCCCAATTTCATTTGTTAGTTGTAAAACGTAGCAAACGTCAATTTAGCCTGAAGTAATTCCAAAACATTTTCCTTTTTCTTGCTTTGGCATTGATTATTATTTACCAGTGATTCCTGTGATTTCGCCTGCTGGCGCCAAAACTTCGAGTTCACTGACCAATTTCAATTTCTTTTTGGGTGTTTTTTTGTTTTGTTGTTGTCTGGGCGGTCGCTTCTCTGGTTTATCTCATGTAGTCAATCTAAAAACGAAAATATTGCTATGGAAGTCTACGAGGGATTTATTTTTGATTTTATCTAGAACTTCCATTTAGCTTCAAGTTGGTATACGTCCACGCAAATAACTCATTATTTCCGCAGTGCCCATAGCCAGAATCTGATGACGGGGCTGACGGAATGGATTGCCCGACAATTTCAAGTGATGGATATTCGTAAGATTTCCCAATTGTGGCGGCACCAAGTGGATATCGTTATTACTCAAATCGAGCTCATTCAGATGTTTCAGGGCTCCCAGTCCATTCTCGCTGACATTAATCGACTCGATGTGATTATCGTTTGCCTGCAATGATTCCAGACTCTCCAGCTCGTAGATGCAAAGGGGCAGACTGTCGAAACGATTGTGTGAAATATTTAGGTGGCTAAGTAATTGAAGTCCAGCAAATTCCATGGGCAATTCACGCAACAAATTGCAGGATAAATTCATGCGATCCATGCGAGAAAATTGTGATATATAAGTGGGTATATAGGCCAGTTGATTTTTGGCAAAATTCACTTCGACTAGTAGTTCGCTTAACTTTTGCATGTCCATGGGCACTTCGATCAATAGATTGCCTTCCAAATTCACAGTGTTCACGCATTCCTGGCGAGCCGTCTCAAAGACTTCAGCAGGCACAGTTCGGATTTGTGCCCGAGGTGCACTCATAATGCGGGTATTCCGCATGGTATACTTGTCCGGGAATGGGGGCAATGAGCCATCCTTCTTCTCAGCCGATTTACCGCCCTGTTGGCGTGGACTATTCAAACCGTCTCCAACCATTTTGTATACTTGCAATTATTAATTGAATCCTTTTAGGTTGTAAATAGAAAATTGTAAAAACTGTAGCTATACGATCTTTAGATCAGAACAAACGAAATAATACTGAATATATTGAAGGGTCTCTAGAGCTTCAAACTTCAATTCACTAAATGCCAAGAAGGGCAAAGGTAATGGGATTTGGTCTGTAGATATTAAAGCTGTGAGTAACGTTTTCAGGTAAATGACGTCAACGCAGACATTTGCTGCTGCATAGGTTGAACAATTTTTCACATTGTGAACTGAGAAAGCCACAAGAAAGCCCAGGATTCTACTTAGCCTAGTCTAACCTTGTTCTTTAGTTGCTTGTGCATCAAGATCAGTTACAACGCGCCCCATTGTTGTTCTTTCTTAGTTTTTCGTGTTTTGCTTATTGTTTTTGACTTTGAATCACTTTTTTAGCAAATGCATAGCATTTTTGCTTGTGCGGCACTCAGAGCTTGTGCGTCTTACAAGAAATTGTACGAAGCGTGCAACCTCTACATGAAAACTCAGTTCTGCAAATCTTTCCCAGACTTAAATAAGCAACCGTCTTGTGCGGCTCTCAACAGAAGAGTCTGAATACCTTCTTCACGGCTTGCGCCTTAAAATTTCCTCTCAGTAAAAACAATTTAATTCTTTTAAATATTAATTTTACTAGTCAGAGAGTTTTACAATTGAAATAGTAATTGAGAAAGTTTTGTATCCACCAAGAATTTGTGATAAAAACTAAATGATTTGGAGGGATAAAAATGGTTGGCCCATAACGAGGAAAGTTGGATTCCATTAGAGCAGACCGCAACCCGTCACATTGATTAAATGATGACTTTTGGCCAGATGACCGGTGGCATCTTGAATGCGTTCCAGCAACTGCAGACCTTTACGCACTTTGCCAAAGGCAATCCGTTTACCATTGAGTATAGAGAGCGGCTTAAAGCTAATGGTAAAATTCAGGGCAGACCGGGCTTGACCTCGGACATAACGACTGGGAAACGAAAGGATGCCAGCGTCCACGCCATGATTGAGCACCTCAAAGTCATGCTCGATGTTACGCATGTCGATGCCACGCTCAGGATCCAGAGCGATTTTACCCTCCAGCCAAATGGGTGCAAAGGTCCGTGTAAATGAAATGCAGCGAGGATTCTGCTGAGTGCAGATGCGCATGAATTCGAGGACGACCAGGGGACAGGCCTCGGTGAACAGTTGAATGGATAGGCGACCCTGGATGCGAGTGTTGCGAACCTCCACATCGAGATAGATTTGCGGACGTAACAGTTTGCATAGGACACCCACATCACACTGGCTCATTAGGTTCTCGTAGCGATGTAAGACATGCAGGGGTATCTCATAGCTAAAGGATTTACTGGCCTCTTTGGCCGACGACTTCTGCGACTGCTGGTAAAACGTGTCGAACAGATCTCCGCCCTTGTGAAGCTTCTTGTTCAGCTCGTTCTGTTTGCGTTCCCGCTCCCTGGCCACATTGGCGTTGCGCCAGCGTCCGGCTGCCAGGCGCTCTGGTGATTTGGTGAATGTTCTCAGCGTGTTGTTGCTCTTCTTATAGAGAGCTGCCAACATTTCCATGTAGGACAGTTCCATGCCATTGCCCTCTATCTTGATTTTCGGTGGCGGCAAACAAGTATTAACCTTGCCCTTAATATTCGACAAGCGATCCCTGTGCTGGCGATACAATTCCCGCTGCTCATTGATAACCACATGAGATCTGGCCTTGGGCATGGGCTTCCTCGGTATGGGCACTGGCACCATGTGTCTATGATATTTGTGGTTATTTCTCAGAGCCTGTTTCTTAATATTGAAAGTGTGCTGATGTACTGCATCATCCGACTCCTTCTTCTTCTCCAAGGGACTACTGTAAACTGGTTGAGTCATGGTAAAAGGACCGCGTCTTACGGCTGCCACATAAGGCGTAACGGTACTATTGGCCAGAGGTTTCTTGGCTCCCGGCTCTTCTCGAAGGAACATTTTGAGTTAACTGATCACGGACTTGGGGAAATAGGCGAAAAAACGTAAATAACGAAAATTTTATAGTTTGTGATGTGAACGCATTAGTTGTAACTTGTTTCAAACTTGATAGAAAACTAAACATTCTAAAAAGTAATTCAATCAGAGGCAAACATCAGCGACTACTATGAAAACACTTTAAGATCTTTAAAAAAAAAAAAAAACTTAGAACGTGTGGCTATAGCAGTCGAAAACAGAAAACACTTTTAAAAAGGAACTCCTAACATTAAAATGCTTAAATCTGAAAAGGAGAAAACTGCAACAATTGAAACGCCGTAAGCCTAGACGAATCCTTTTGAAACAAGCTGACTCTTGATATTTGCAGACGTGATCGCTCCTACGATGGCGATTCATTTGTCAATCTCTTTGCCCGTCGTGGAGCACGTGAAATATTGGTTTTGGATGGCAACGGAATGCCATTGAGATCCACAATTAGTCATCGTCGAACTTATGTGTATGCCTCCTTCCTCAAACCCCTGACATCGATGGCCCGGAATGTGGTACGCGATTTGGATCCCTCGAATGATGTTGCCTTTATGCGTATACGTTCCGATATCAATGAAGTTCACATCACTATGGGCAAGGAATTCATATTGATTGTCGTTCAAAAACTAAGGAAACACTCACATCACCATCCAAATGCAAAGTGAAGAGGAGAGGAAAAGTGCTAAGGATCCAGTGACACAAGTAACACAGAAAAAGACACTAAAAGTTATTTGAAAAGTCATAGATGGAGTTACAAAAGAAGTTCCAGAAGGAGTCACACCAGGAGTCGCACAACAAGGGAAGGGGGAAGTAACTCTATGAGGAAAATAATAGTCACCTTTTTTAATATTACTTATTTGTTCATCTTGCAAATTTATTTAACATAAATTTCATATATCGTATTAGTTTGTTCTTCAACTAGATTTAAAATAGAATATTTTATAGTTCGAATGCGAAGCCTAAACAATAGATAAATCCGAAATTGAGAGCCTTAATTGCCTATGGTCTAGACTTGGTCTACGATTCACGCTTTCTAATATATACTCGTCCTTGTAAATACATTTGAAGAGCTTTATGGCTTAGGCAATTTAACCGCCAAGCATATTGAGACACAAATTGCTTAGGCCTAACGAAAGACATCAATTAATTAATGCCATTAATGTCCTCTCGAATCTACTATAATTAACTAAATTGACAAATCAAGCCAAAAACAGACACACAAACACACACACACACTCCAAAACATTGACATAAATAACCAAAGATGGGATAAAGGCAAAGATGGAGAGAGAGAAGAGGGTGGGAGAGTGTTCTCAAAGAAGGCCTAAAGCCGCAGTCACGTTAAAAGGATTATATCAGTTAACAGCCTTAGCTTAATTAACAACAAGTAATCCAAAAGGTGTTAATAGCTCGACGACAGCTTTTGCCCTTACCCCACACTTACCTAATAGAAAATATTTTTGGGCCATTAGGGGAAAATATTTAATCTAATTTGTTAAGGACAATGACAAGAAAAAGGGATTGATAATGCCTGAAAGTTACGAAGTCAACATGCCACACATTAAAAAACCATTTCAAAGGTTTAAAGCCGTTCACATTTCATCTAATTCAAACCGTGTCCCATGTGAATTGGCTGGACGAGAAAGTAGCTTACCTACCAACCAACAGAGGGACAAACCCACCGACAAACCCACCGACCAACCCACCGAACAGACCCTTTGTGCCAAAGCACTGAAACGTAGCAGAAAAGTCAGAGCTAAGCCAAAAGGTAAAAAAAACTTGGCTACATCAAGGACGAAAGAAGCAGCAGCAGCAGAAGATGAGATACAATTTTTTAAGTATGCGTGTAATCCTTAAACAATTTTATTAGCTCTTCTCAGGCCAACACGAACAACACATCAACGAAAACGGAATGAAACGAAAGGAAGGTAAAATGCAAAGGACGAATAGAAGAAGCCAATTAGGTTAATGCCCTAGAAGAGAGAGTGGGAGAGGGCGGCTAATTTTATGTGGTGGAGGACGGTGGCAGGTCCCTTCTAAAAGCAGATTACATTTTAATATCCAAGACGTTTATAGATATAATCCATCTTATTATTATTTGCATATTTTTCTATATACAGAAGAAAAGGCAAAAATTTCTCTTCATAATGACAAAAGAATACCAAAGTAACTAAAAAATCTCCTTGCTGCTGCCGCTTATCACATTTTTCTCTCTTTCTCTCTCTGCCATTTAAATCAATGTGAAACTTTTTCCAACTTTTTGCTAAAGATTTTTCATCTCCTCTTTTTTGTTGTTGTCAAGTTAAAAGTTCAATTTAAATTTTGTACACAAATTTTATTGTTTACTAAACTAAAAAGCATTTATTCTCAGTCAAGAGAAGAGAAAGGACTACAATCATGCACACACACACACACACACGCACAAAGTGACCCCCCAGGCATGTGCCGGTTGTTAAATTAGAGCTTAAAACAACTGCATATCCTTGGCTCCTTGTCCTGCTATTGCAAGGATGCAAACACAAGTGCTTCTGAGATAGACTCCACCCAAAAAACCCACTGAAGTTGGCTCTCTACAACCATTTATCAAATTCTAGTAAAACAATACAAGGAAAGAGGGGCAGCCAGGGGTACTAGCTATAGGCCATAAAGGATATTCAAAACGACTACAAAACTTTATGTTTAGTACATGTGTTAACAACATAAAAACTGCATATGAATCAGGACCATGACGCACAGTGGCTCATTTTCTCCAAATTGGCCAGAAAAATTATATATTTCCAGTCGATTTCTGTTTATAAATAAACTTGAATATCTTATATTAATAATGAAAGTTTTATACTTTCAAAGTTGTAAATTTTTGTAGAGGGTATAATTAGCTTGTGCAATGACCGTCTGTCATTGTTCCTATGCAAACTAGTCCCTCAGTTTTAGTGAAATTTTAGCCAAAAATCTGTATATAACCCTCATGTAGCATTAGGTAAAATATTTGTCGGAACCATAACGATCGAGCCAATATATTTAAAGTTATCGGTCAAAAATTTTCTCTAATATAAAACAATTGGCATGTGTATAAAAATAAATGCGACATACTTATGTATTAGAGGGATAAATATATAGATCTTAAATTAAGCTAAATGGGGTTTCATTAGTAACTGCTTTCTAGCCATTAAAGATCATTAAGCAGGAGTAACGTAGTGAATATTAAGGAAAATTTGCAGTTAAAAGTTTGAGGCATTTGAAAAAGTTCTTTACAAGTTTAAAAACTGAATTTTTGAACGTTCTAATGCATATACACAGGACTAAATTTCTTTCATTAAGATCTGCCAATCCGAAAAATATCTTCTATCTTCATATATTGGGTGCAAATGTCCCAATAGTTTATCTTTTATATTAGTTAATAAATATTTTGTCGAATTTTTGGTTAAATAAAACTCACAAGCACGAGATGCCTTTGGTTTTACAGTAGAGATCAAGTTTTGAAATACCAAAAAAAAGCATTTTCATTTCCAATTTAAACCTTAAATAGCAAATATTTTTGTTATTTTTGTTTTTAAGTGATTTTTGTTAAACCAAAAATGTTCTCTCTAAAAAAAAAAAATTAAAAAATTATACAACTTTAAATATTTAGAACCATTAAAAAAAATTTCATATATGGACAATTTTCAAATCAAATTCCATTCTAAAATTTGAAAATTTAAAAATGCAACAGCTTTCAAGCTAAATGCGACACTGTGCGCCGAGCCACGTCAATTGATTAAAGCCGCAATGTAAATAAATGTATTTAAGATTTGGCTTAATGCGCTTAAAGCCATTTGCACGTTGTGGCCATCTCATTTGTAATAAACATTAACTAAAAGTTGATGTGTATCTATGAGTACAACACTCACACTCACACACACACACAGAGTTACACTCACTTCCTACTCCTACCTGCTGCTGGGCTTAATAATTGTTTATGTGTGCGCAATAATGACATTTTGGCCACCTTGGCACGTACGAGAGACTAGAGAAATTTACCTCAGCTTCTTAATTGTCTTGCGTAAATAAATTGTGTGGAAATTGTTGTGGCTGGCCAAAAATGAGCTACGATGAGGTGAGGCGGAGGAAAATGAAAGACACACACAGAAACACAGTTTAGTTCTAAAATAAACTTAAAAGTGCCAAATTGCACCTTCTTTGCACCTAAAAAGGCGGCGGCTACACAATATTTACACTGACTTAAACGACTTTTGGCCCAAAGAGCAGCAAAGCAGCCCGAAAATGTTTCCCTCTCTCGCTCTCTTTCTCTCTTTCTTTAGCTAGTATAAATAAATCAAAGTTTATTTAGTGACAGATACTTTGTGCTCTCATCTGTGTAAGTATGTGTGTATGTGTGTGTAGGCGGTGTGTGTGTGTGACTTTGATTTGCTTTGCTGCAAATTTCCGCAAGCCAAATGGGTCTACGTATTCAAAGAGTGCATATAATATTGCATATAAAAGACCACAGACCAAAGAAGTCAAATGTGAAAAAAGAGAAAGAGTGTGAAAGAGAGAAGAGAATTGAGGGGGTAGAAAGAGAGGGCAATAGGAAATGTTATGAATGTGCAATCATCTGGTTGACAATAACAACAAAGGGCCAAAGCCATGAAGTGCAGGTGACAAAGTCATATGTAGAGTAAAACGAGGCGAATGACAGAACGAGACAGCGGCAGACAGAAGCAGGACCTTAAAGAAGGAGGGTGTGTAGGTCCCTCGCACAATGAATGTTGCCAGCGGATATGAAAAACTATTTTACAGTTGCTTTTGTGGTAGCTTTCTTTTTATGTATACTCTGCGTGATTTCCCCTTGACTTTCCACCTATGTTCCGACTTTTTATACCCTGGAATCAAACGATAAAAGTATTTAGAGTCCTATAAGAGACTCGCCATCGCTTTGCCCTGCTCTTTCTGTCTCTCTTGTGAAGCCATACTTTCATAATTTCTAATATGAGAGCTTCAATTCTTCTCTTAGCTCTAACTAAATAGTTAAAAACGGTTTCTTAATGCTTTGCGCTTCTTTGTAATATATATATAGTGATATCTAAAGCTTTATATCATTCTACGACATCTCCTATTGAAATCACTAATCCTGAAGAATCCTGGAACATTTTCTTCTGCTTGAATTTGTGGATGTTTTTTTAGGTATAGATCTTGTCTATGCAGTTCATTTTATAGATCACCCTTTCTTTCTTTTCTTTCTTTTAAGTCGTTCTTTTTTACTTTTAAATCTATGGTCTCTCTTTTCAGATCTATATTTCACTTATTTTCTTAAGTATCTTACACTCTCTCTCTTTCTTTTTGAATCAATCTCACTCTTTTTTTGTCCATTTTTCTTTATTCAGGACTTTCTGTTTTAATTACTTTCTTTTCACATTTCCTTCTTTTGAAAACCTTTATTCTTTGCTTTTTAAGTTATTTTTTCCTCGTTATTTTCCCATTTTTAATGCTTACTTTTTTAGATTACTTTCTTTTAAAAAGCTTTCTAACTTCTACTTTCTAATTTGACTATCTTTGAGACCGCTTCATTCTACTCTTATTTTAAAACATTTGTTTAGCACTTTCAAGGTTAACCAAGTGGGTATCCCATATACATTTGTAGGGTACCCCTAAGTCTTTCCCTTTAACTTGCTATCGAGAGTTTTTCTTTATATGCTCTTTGCCTAGAAGAGAAAACTTTTTTGCTTTTTACTGTAGCATTTTATTACAATGGCCGAGCCATTGCAGTGGCTGTTGCTATTGCGGTTGCGGTTGCCTTTTGCCTTTTTGATTTTAATTTATGATCCATGCAATTTTTCTATTGCATTCAAGACCATGCCCAGCGGTGATATTTTGCGCATCCTCGGCAAAAGCAAACGCAAACCCAAGACATTAATGTTTGCCCAAGTAAATTGTGACCTTAGATTTATCTTTTGCCCTGCACAACCCAAAAGAAAGAAGAAAGTGCGGCAAAGTAAACTATTTAACACCGAAATGAATTTTCCCTTTACATTACTCTCCAATTACTCAAGAAGTTGAGTTACAGTCTACTCTTAATTAACTATGTATAAACTGTTGAAAACTGTTTAAAGTTGCGACAATGTCAAACAATTTAATTTTTTTTGTGCCATGAAAAATCCACTTGGCTGCCTCATTACGTTCCAGGCAACATACGAAAACTTGCCAGAACTTGTTGCCTCTCTCACTGTCTCGTGGCAAACAATCTGCATAAATCCACGTTAAGGCTGCGACATCACGTGACAATATGTAGAAAGAAGTAAGGACTAAAGCTGATGTCATGAAGGAGTCGAGCAGGTTGAGCAGATTTGCTAGTATCAAGGCACTCGACAAAAAGAAAGAAATTTGTTGTCAACGAAAAGATATTTTTTCTCTCTCCCACTTGGTTGTCCCTGTGCATGTTAACAGTGAATTCTTTCCACTTTCTAAGTTTCTTTCGATTCACCTGTTGAGATTTTATTTCGTGCTTAAATTCACAAAATTACCCAACAATTGCAATTCCTTAAACTCCAGACAGAAGCCCAGATGCCAGCAGATGCCAAGGCGGCAACAATTTTTACATATTTTTGGTGCAAAATGTATTCCATTTGGTTGTGGCCCGTGGTCGTATAATCCAAGATTATTCACACCATAAAATGTCTAGAAAGGAGCTACATTTAATATATGAACCGTGTTTATGGCATAAATATGAACACATTCTCAGTCGCTCTCATCCTCCTCAATCTTGTCTGCCTTCTTCGTTTTATGTTATAATTTTCATAAGCATTTCACTCTCACGTACTAGACACACAAATCTTTTTGCCACATAGAAAAATATAACACTTTCAGTCGAAGCGAATGAAATCACGTCTGAATGCCTCAAGTGTTTGATTTCAGTTCTCGTGAATAATCGAATTGCATGAGTACTGAGTGAGGCCCTTGGCCTTGGTTATGGCCAAGTTATGTCTTCTATCGCCATCATCACCTTGCACAAATCGTTTCAATATAAGTATGTGGCTATGCAAATATGGTTAGACTCACTTAGAGAAACTGCATTCTTAGTCACGTTGTGGACAAAAGCGGATTTAGAATTGAAATACAACATCTTTAATATAAAAAATTTGCGTAGTCTACGGTTTTTAAGAGGTTTGCCACACTGAAACTTTTTTCATCAATAGAAATTGTATTTTTACTTGATTTTTCGGAAAAATGCAATTGGTCTTTAAGCTCTGATTCAAATTTATGAACCATGAAACTAGCTTCAATTTAGCTTAAGATTAAAACAATAATTGATTCGATTTTATTTTGAATAATAAAAATCTTGGATGAACCAAGCTGCGCTTGAGAAAAATCTATAACTTTCAAAAATTAGTTTAATTTAATCCTTTTAATCTTATGACTTAAGAAAGATTCTTTAGGACATAAGAAAACTTGAGTGTATTGCTTTAATTAATCAATATTTTAAAAACTAAAGACTTTAAGGAATAATAATAACGAATATCATACAATAAATGGTCACTTTTTAAAATGTTGTTTTAAAAAGGAAGCTAATTTTTTTCATATGCATACATCTGATTGGTTACAAACAATTGGAATAGATATACATACAAGTAAAATTTACGTTTACTGATATACTTTTGAAAATTAAAACAGAGTTGAAGTTTTTGAACTCAATCATAAAGCGTAAAGGGAAAAAATATTAATGTAAGGAATTTGGATGATTATTAGGAAAGAAATTGGAAACAAAAACAGCCAATTTGAAGCAGTCCATATTTAAAACGCCTTAATACAAATTACGAAATAAAAAGTCCTTCAAGATAAAAGATCGCTGAATTTTTTGAAAATAGTTTTTAATTATAACATTAGGTTCTACGAGTTTTCGATATGTTTTCTTTCCTGAGTTTCCGACATATTTTTCCTTTATGAACATTTTCTTGAGACTTTTTTGCTGTCCAATTTATTTTTTTCTTCCTAATCAAGTTCACCGGATGTTTTTGCTTTCGACTTTCGATGTAGCAACACCGACCTAGATAGTTTTTTTTTATGCACGTATTTGTTTGAAAATAACATACCTTTTAGTTCAAATCAATTGCATTGGAATTGATCCATAAATGCAGTTCATATCCCCTCATCTGTTGGTTATTGGTTTTTGCTGTTGCTCCACCTCCTGTTTCGCATCATTTTACTCCTAGTCCTTCTTCCTCTACTGCTGCTGCTTCTCCTACATTTTGAATGCTATCGCTTATTTGGTCTGTAAGAGACTGACGGCGCCATCCAGCAGCAAGTTTCAGTTTGAGATTTCAGAACAACGCCCACAATTCAATTGAAATTGGGTGGGGTGGGGAAGGCAGACGCAGGTGAGAGCAATCTAAGACGTTAGCAACCTTGCATTGATTGGAGTTGATTTTCGACTTGACTCAGCAGGGGGCAAATACAATGAAGTATGCGAAGAAGTTTGCAAAGGAATGATGAAGGTAAATAACCAACTGAAAATGAAAGCTCACAAAGAAAAAAAACATCCACACAAACATTTACTTCTTCTTCTTCGCCTGGCTAAAGGCGGTTACTGATGAGACAGCTCAACTCAAAGGACTTGGCCAGGTAATTGCTGCAGCTATCACTTTAAGTGAGCAACCATTATGGGTCCGAGCAACAAGGAAATCGATTTGCTGTTAATCGAATATAACAACAAACAACAATTTTTTTTTATAAATTGCTAAAGAAAGCCAACTGAAGGCAAAAGAAAATTTCTCCTTAGACGGCCAATTTGAAAAAGTTCTCACTGGGGAATGTTAACTTTTTATATTCACATTGTTAAAATTGACTTTAAGAGGAAACTCTGCTTTAAAGAAAGTTTTCTTTGCTAAAAGTTACTTACAGAAACTAATTTAGTACGAATCCTTGTTATTTGAATAGAATATAACCTAACCTAGTACAAGAGTAACGAATTGTTGCAAGATTTCACTTGAAAACTTATCTTTTGAATTCTGCTCCACTTTTGCAATGAGCTGAAGCTAGGTACACACTCATGTTTTGCTTGAAACTTATTAAAACTACAGATTAAGGTAACGAATTGTTGTGAAATTTCATATAACAGAAGCCACAAGGCTTCTAAATTTAGCGAATTAAACCTATTTCTGTGAAAAAGTCAGGGTTACATCAAATGGGATGCAAATTTTTATAAATAATACAAATTTAATGCGTTTTATCTATCCATAGTTGCAGTTGCATTAGAATCGCATTTTCATTATTCAATTTAAGACAGATTGAACATGATAAAGAATGAAGACATAAACTGACTTTAGGCTGTAATTTTAGCTTAGTTTTGCCCAAGATAAAGGCTAAAACTTAACTATCAGGTGCAAGTAGTAGAAAATGAATTAAATTTTAATTTCGACATTAATAAGCAGAGCTCAAGTGTGGATAAATGCTCACCTCAGGCGCTGTTTCAAAAGGGCGCTTAATAGCCAAGGTGAGAAGGAGAACTTTATTGAACACCGACGCGGATTTAACCCATCGCCACAGGCCCTTAGGCAGTCGTTCGACGTTGTGGCTTAAATTCATACTCATGAGGAGAAATGGTTACTATGAAGGATAATAGATTGTCAATGGTGCAATGCACATATTGATTGAGCTAATTAATATTTCGAGGCTTTGGTTTATGGGATTGCTTATACGCCTCTTAAGCCAAGGAGAGTTTAAAGGCATCTAACTGAAGATTAAGTTGGAAGTTAGAATATTAGTGGAGTAGTAGAAAATGAATGAAAGGTTTGATTGTACTTTCTTAAGCTAAAGGGCTTAGGGAAGAAAATTGACAATATCCAGTCGAAAAATGCAGTTCTTGAAAACTTTGATGGACTCTTTGGAAAATCTTTAGCTAAACAATGGTCCCGTTGCCAACTTACTTCAAAGAGCTCATAAAGAGTAGATTGACATTTGGAACTAAACTTTCCGTTTGACTGTCCATTGCATACTTAAGGGGGCAAGTATTTCTCATTTTAGTGACTTTACGTAGTTTAATCATAAAAAATACCCCCCTCGACCGAAAGATCTAACTTTGTTTCAAGCACTAAAATTTATAAAATGTTGCTTACTCAGTTAGTTAGTTGCAAGTTTCAAGTTGTTTTGTCATTCCGATTCCGCCATATTCAACTGATCAAAGTTTTCCCCATTAGAGAGATACGCATAACTTCTGCTTAAATTACTCTGTTTGTTCAATCTTAGTCAAAGCTCCAGAAGATGATGCCAGTCACTTTGAGTTATTGTTTCTTGTTTTTCGTCAGAGATCGGGAGCTAAAGTAAAAATGTTTTTATGCGTTGCAGATAAATAAAAAAAAGAACGCAAGCACTTGAGTGAAGGAACGGAAAAGGGGCGGCAACTGCCGTTATGAATGGTTTATGTACAACATATGCTTGTACATATTCATGTATATATGTATATGTGTATGTGTATATTCCCTCAGAAGTCGGGGAAACTGGGGGGTCCTGGCATTTAAATACAAACAATTTAACGTTTATGGCGGAAACTGGCGTACATGGAACGTGTCTCTCTGTCTGTGTGTGTGTTATTTTGCATGTAGTTTGTTGTTGTTGCTGTTGTTGTTACTCTTGTTGTCGCCGCCACCTGTCGCCTGGGGGCGTTGCATCTGATATTTTAACTCTCAAGCCGAATGAGAAACAGAAACATCAGCCACATCCTCATCCTTATCCTCCGCCCTCTGGTTATCCTCTCTCTTCTGTAGCCACATGACGTCGCATTGTTTTTTCATTCATCTTTCCCTCATCTTCTTCCTTCACCCTGTTGTCAGCTGCCGCCACAAGTTTTTGCACAAGTAAATTAAATTTTGAACTGTGAGTTTAGCTTAAATGGAAACTTTCCGCTGTGCCAACCAACCAACCAGTCAGCCAAACATATTTTGCATCCAACCAGTTTTGTCTTAGTTTAGTGGGTCTTAATTAAAACGCGACTCGGCCTGGTCTGGCCTGTCCCAGCCCGGCCTGGCCCAAGAAACTTGCGCGCGAGGGCGAGTGCCTCTTGATGCTTAATTAAAATACTTATACGACATGTTGTACAGAAGATCTCTCCCCAGTGTGTGCTTGGTGTGTGTGTGTGTGCCTCTCGAGAGGGAGAAAGATGTGTGTCAACAGCTGCTAATGCCACACCTGAAGCACCTGAATGGAGTGTTTTTTTTCCTCTCAACGCGTCGCCGTTGTTTTGTCTGCCTGCCTGCCTGGGTGTTCCTTCTTTCTTTCTAACTGCTTGCTTTTGCTTCTTTTTTCCATTTTCCTTCTTTTTTTTTTTTTTGCGCCGACAAAGTGCGCAATCTTCGCGCTAATTTGCAATCCACGCAAAATGACACACTTTAGCACACTTCACATGATACTTGAATTTTTGCTTTCCAGACGCCAGTCGTCAGTCGCTTGCCTAACCTAACCACGTGGCTCAGTTTTCGAATTCAGTTACACATTTTCTTTAACACTTTTCAAGTTTTGCGTGGCTCTATTTTAATTAAAAAGGAATTTTGCCTAAAAATATTGCCTGTCTCTCTTTAAAATAATGCTTAAATTTTATCACACGAGTTTGGTGTGCATAAAATTTGCGGTAGAACTTCCATAACCGCATTATTCGTTCATTTTGTCATTTTGGCATTGTGACTGGCGGGCGGGCGGTCGGTCTGGCGGTAGAGAGTTTATGCCATTTCTTTGTACAGATTTGCGGCTTGACAATCCGACAACGTTGACAGCAATAAGAGAACCCAGTCATCCGATGACTAATGAGTGGGTTAGACTCGCTTTCTCCCCCTGAGGATGGAGAGAGAAGAAGGATACACGTAATCACAACCTGTTGTAGCTTAGAGTTGAAAAGTTCAGTGCGTTTTTGTTGTTGTTTTGTTTTTACACAGAGACACATTATCACTCTCTCTGAAAACTAAAACCTCAATTATTTGACTGATTTGTGTCATTTGCCGCACAAATGAACTTGAACGTTCTTGCTGCTCGTTGACGTTGTTGAGTTGTCATTTGGATGGAAATGAAACGATTGTCAGCAGTTGTGGCATATATGGAATCAATAATTGATGAAGTTGATCTGTTAAATTGTATGAGAAACGACACTAAATCTACAATTTTTGTACTTTCAATTTAGCATATTAGAGGGGAAAACCAATGAGATTTATATTTTCTAAAATTGGCTTAACGACAATTTGTTTCCAATAAATCTATTTACACAATATTCTTTAATTTAACTCAATACCCTTCCAAAAACTTGCTATGTCAAGATATAAAAAGCTAAATATTTTTTTACAAAAACTGTTATATTAATATTATTTGTTAATAATATTTTGAATTTAGCGGGCTCAAGGTCTGAGGGCAAACAGAGATGAGCTGGTTGTCTATAAAGCGCTATTTGGCAAATATGGAAAGAACTTTGGCCTTTTAAGCTGTGCTTTTCTCTTTTTCGCTTTGTCTAGCTGTGATTCCCAAGCAGTTTTAGCGTTGAAGCAATGATACGGCATTAGAATTCTCAAGTGGTTAGCGAAATCTGTTGGTAGTCCTGAAGCCTGCTCAATAAAAATGACATTATATACTCTGACTAATCTTTACTGACATTTATGGCAATCTTTATAAGAAACTAATAACCATTTTAGCCCAATTTTTTCTAACCACAAATTTTTCAAGAAAATATTGTAGTTTGCTTATAAATTATGACTAAACCCTAATTTAAGTTTTAAGAAAAGATTTTCCGATCTTTCATTTGTTTTTTTTCTAAGAATGTGCATGACTTTGAAAGGAATTTTCCCAAGGGTTTTGGCGCCGTTCCCCTTCGCTTTATTTATTTATTTTTTTTTTTTTTTTTTGTCTTGTGTCTGTGGCATGCGTCTTGCGTCTTTGCCTTTTTGAGTGACAATGTCTTGTTAGCTAAATTGGATTTAAGTTGGTTAACTCCATATATAGTATATATGTATGTATGTATATATTCGTACGTAAAAGTATTTATGCATACTTGAGAGTTTTTTTTTTCCACCACAAGATGTAAGCCAAAAAGTTGTGCCAAAAAGGGTTATCAACACGACATCAGCGAGAGCCCTAGGTCTGTGGTCCCTTTGCAAGTGGCAGGATTTAACCCTTTCACACACGCACACTCACACACAGAGAGATTGCCCTCCTTTGGAGACTGTTCCCGTTTTCTTTTTCTTTTCTGCTTCTGACGTTTATTATATTGCATTATACTTATATATTTGTATTTATGTGTCCCGTTTGCTACTTGAGGTCGCAATTTTAAATTTCTTTTTTTTTTGGGTCTCAGCTAATTTGTGTGTGTGTGAGTGTATGTGTGTGCTGCAGGATTTTAAGGGATTTAATGTGTTTCTCTTTTTTGTATATTGTTCAATATGGCGTATTATTATTGGCGACATATGCAGACAGACAGACACAGAGAGAGAGCAAAGAAAATCATCTAAGACCGAGTTGCGTGTGCTTGAGTTATGAATTATTTATCGATAACAAGTAGAAACAGCAATAGCAACAACAACGAAACAAACAAACCGCAGACAGAAAACTTTCGCATTGACTTTGACAGCTGTTTAAATTTGTGTTCTTTTCCCATGCCTTGGTTTGGTTTTTGGAGGGAAATGAATATTTCTGAAGCCAAAAAGTTGCCACAAAGCACTTAACCCCAAAATTCGAGAAGTATGCCAATTGAAAGAAAAGTAACTAGGCAATTGAAAAGTCACAAAGGCATACACACACACACACACACACGTGCACAAATACTTATTTATGTGAAAAGGTTTTCTGTATTATGTATATGAATTTATAATTTAAGAACCAATCAGATTGTAATTCATGAAATTCGATTTAAGTCGCATTCCTCTTTTTTGCGTGTCACAAATAACACGCCCTGAAATTGGAGGCTCCTCCTCCTTTTGGCTTCGCAACGAGGGTCATTCAAGAAGTTGGTATCTTTGAGCTGTTGTTTGGAAACTTTTTTTTTAAGTTTTCTTCTTGTTTTTCCCATCAGTTGGAGAAGATGTCAAATGAAAAATTACATCTCCCAAGAAAGATTTAGTCTTCTCTTCCCTTAGGATGTTAAAATAGGCCAAGCATATTCTGAAAAGCTTTCTTATCATGTTAAAAGAAAGTTTCAAAAAGCGATAGCCATAAGTATTCTAAACAAGTTGTGATTGCAGTTTTCTTTTTCGAGAAAGTCCTTAAAATGCCATATATTTTGGATACCTCTGATGTCGTTGATCCTTTACACTGTTCTATGCACTTCTATTTTCTATTTTATTTTACACTTTCACGAGCTTGGAAATGTTTTTTCCACTTTCACTAACCCTTTCTATAGAATCTAAAGAAGCCCGACTAACCTAACTCAGAATGAGCTGAAAAACGATGTCCACAGTGATTTCTTTCAACTTTTGCTAAAAAGTAGGCAACACTTTTTTTCTTCTTACTCGCTGATTGCACCTCGCAACGCGTTTATATATGCAAAAGTGCGTATGTAAATGATGGCATTATGCCCCACATCGCCACAAACATTCTGATAAGACAGCGGTTGTAGATATTAAGCATTAGAGGAAGCGGAAAATCTGATCTAACTTAAGGAAGCAGGAAGGCTTCAACACACAAATACACACACACACACACACAAACGCAGTCAAACACAAATCCATACTAAGGATAAACGCCTGGCAAACAGCATTGAATTTTCGCGGCTAACTTAAGGACATAAGGCTGACATAAAAAACCCAAAGCGAACAAACATCACTACAAAGCGAAACGAAACGACAAACAGTCGAAACAGAAAGCAAAAAAGGAAAGAAAAAAATGAAGATAAATGCGAAAATATTGCGTAGATGAAGGAAAAGGAAAAATCACGCGACCAGGACGACGTAACCAGCGGGTGGCCCAGCCTGGCCTGGCCTGGCCGTCATGTATCTGTTTTTGGCATTTGTGGTGACAGTTGGCGGCACCTCTCAAAAGGACACTCTGTCCACCCATTTTTTCGCCCCCCTCCTTTGCCTTTGGTTATGTAATTGTTGTTGACTTTATCGCTTAAAATCAGGTTACAAGCGGGAAACGGATATTTTTTGCACGTCAAATAAAAGGCATTTTTTGTTGATTTTACAGGCGCCAGAAGCCAGTTTATTTATAAATTGAGCTAAAATTTCAGGACATTTATGATGTGATTTACAATGAATTTGGTTGAATTTACACTGAATATTGTTTGGCTTTTTACTTATTTTGTCACCTGCTCAAAGCAAAATTCTGTAAGGGCAATTTGTCCCCTTAAATATGCAATAAACAGTCAACAATTTAGCTGTAAAAAAGGTTTAAAAAACTTCTGTATTATAGACAATACGTTGCAATTGCTTGGATTGGCAGAAATTGGATCAAGTAGTGCCTACTTAAGGGGGCAAGAGATCCTTAAATGGGCTCTATGGATTGGGCTATTAATATTATTGTTGACTCAAACTTTACTTTAAGAAAATTACTTAAAACTTGTTTGAATTAAAAGATAAAGCTAAAATGTCACAAGAAAATTAACAAATTGAGAAGAAAAAATAAGAGGCAAAAAATCGTTTTACGAAGGGAAACTTTTCAATATTCTCCCTTTGAGAATCAGCCACTAATTTCATAGAATTCTCTTTAACATTCTTCTACTTGAAACCATCATCAGATTCTAATCCCACTTTTATCACCTGCCACAATAGAAGACAAATTCACCATGAAAAATTGCCCAATCTTTTGAAAGATATAAATTGCCATTAAACCTATGTTAGAGCCTAGATAAAGTGCTCGAAAAAAATGGAGATGTAGATGCTTGATTAACCATTTCAGGCATAAAGTTTTCCACAAGTGTTTGTGTTTTATCTATTCTTTTGGAACTAACATAAGAAATTGATGCGAAAATGCAACAAGAAATTTGAAAAAAACGAAAAGAGAAGAAACCAACAAATCCGCTGCTAACTTTATCAAGAATTTACAGACTAATGGAATTTGTGGGTAGGCTATGGGGCAACAAAGAACAAAAAATAGAGAGACGGAAAAAAAAGCAGACTCGAGAGAAGCGTAAAAGTGTGGAAAACTTGAGAAACCTCAAAAGTGTGTGCAAGGAAAACTGTAGGAAAACTGCGCTTCCCACACACATGGCACATACTCGTAAAAACTTTGCTCATAGGCAAAGGGAATACAAAATTAATTTTTTTTTTATTCCTTGTTCCCTGATTTTCTTTTGTCCCATACATACACACACACACACAAACACACACAGTCATATATGTAAGTAAGTAATTTCATCAATTGATTTCGGTTGCATCAAAAAACAGCAAATCCTTTAAGTATAAGCCGCTTGCCAGGATCCGAAGGAGAAGACACAAATAACAAGGGAAACAAAAATCCAGAAAAAACCGAGTCGAAGGTTCACAGCAGACACAAAGGCTTTGGAACAACATAAACAACGAAAACACACATTGCTCAAGCTGAAAGAGAAAAGCGAAGCCACCAAAAGAGGCCATGAGAGGGGTGAAAAGGAGAGAGTGGGCTAAAGAAAGAGATGAAGTTGGTGCGGAAAATCTTGAGCAAATTTGCGGTTTTTCTTTGGCTTTCTTTCTTTTTTTTAGCTCCTTTTTTTTCATACTCTTGCCAAATGGAAAGCATGCCAATTTTTTCCGGTAACTTGAACAATCAGCAAATAAGTTTAAAAATATGTCAAGCATAGTTATTCCTGAACTGTACGAAAGTGGGAGTTCACGTGGTCAGGTGTCTTGGGAAGTTTCCTTAGTCTTCCACTTCTTGCTTAAGCGATTGGATCAAGGACTATTTAATTCAGTTCTTCTGGAAAAGGTTTTCTTAAACTTGGTTATTAATCTAAACGCAGTCCGATTCTTAAAGAAAGCAAGTAGCCAAGATCATCTCAAATAAGTTAAGCAGACTATACAGTTAGCATTTTAAACAGAGCTCAGACAGGTTCCAAAAGAACTTACTTTAGAGAGGTAAATTTTACTTGATAACTGCATTCCCTTGCAGTCATATGACAGTCTCAACTTACAATTAGAGCGAAATGCCTCAAGTTCATTGAAATAACTGCCTTTTAAATACATACCATGTTCGAAGGGTAAAAAAAACTTCGGTGCACTCAATCCTCAAGCTCTCCATTTGCCGGCGTTGCACTGTAAAAGTCCCCAAGAGCTGTCAAGATGCTTGCAGGATTGAGAGGGCTTGGTAAGCTTAAAAGGATTTCTTATTTGATTTTTATTTAATTTTATGCGCTTTCTTTGCCGCGCTGACCATGAGGTAAACAGCAACTACAGCAACACCACAGGCCATCTCTCTTTCTCTTTCTCTCTCTCTCTCTCTTTCTCAGTTCAGTAGCATTGACTGAGGAGTTTGCCAAAAAAATAGGAGAGCGAAAAAAGTAGAAAAGCAAACAATATAAGTTTATCATTTGAACTCCTACACTTTTCTGGCGCCGCTGTCTGGTCGCCCACTACTGAAACACAATATAAGTAAACAATTTATGTTTTTTTTTGTAGGCAGCAGACAGACAAATCGTCTATAGAATTTGTCCATTCAAATTTCTCAATTTAAGCCCATATTTAGCTATGTAGCTTTTTGTGTACAACTTTTAAATCTGAAGCCTCAAGTTCAATAACCGATTAAAAATAATGGAAAATCTTTTATCAAGAATGGACTTACATTTGAGTTTTGAGTTGTTTGCAAAAATAACATGAAATATGTTTTATTTATATGTAAATTTATGTTCCCAAATGGCTTGAATAAGTGATTTGTCATCCGTTTTTCTTCTTGCTCACTGGAGTCGTTACATTTTAACTATACTTTTTTGTGTATGCTTTTCCTTCAGGTGAACAATTTTCCTATACAATTTAAACTCTTTTAAACAATTGTTGAGAAATCTGTGCTTTGACTACATTTGCAGAGATTTTAATGGTTGTTTAATTAATCAATAAATACTTTTTTATTTGTGGGAGTGTAGACTGTCTTCATTGAAGCTTTAAAGTGTTTAACCTAAAGCCTAGGCTAATAAATTATAGAAAATCAAAAAAAAAAAAAAAAGATTTCTCTGGCTATTTTTCAGAGTTTTTAAGTGTTTGTATTACCACTAGAGATGGTAAGTTATCGATAGAATTATCTGATAACTGAGTGATTTCTTACGCTTTCCAGTCACTCCATTATAACCATCTTAATAATAATCACTGACTTTCTTCCTGACTTTACCTTAACGAAACTTGTTAGAATATCGAGTCCTACACTTAACTTTGGCTATTAAATTTGTTAAAAGTTCAAATGAATTGAAATAAAGCTGCATTTGCATACCATTTCCAATAAATTGATGATATCGATGATAAAATCATTTCCATTGATTTTTCACATATAAATAAAATTTGTACGCAAAAATACTATTCAAAGCCCAATCAATAAATCATTTCCGCTTGCCACTAATTAAATCTCCGTGTTTCAATCAACGCCTCTGTAAAAATTGCTTATAATAATAACAAAAAACAAAAAAAAAAAAAAGAAAAAGAAATTTATACAAAACACAGAAAAAATTATGCATGAAAAAAAATTGTTGCTGTTGTTGTATGTATAAACAACAAATTGGCAAACAGAGCCGAGGGCAGCCAATATGCACGCTTCAATGCGATATTTTAACAGGGAATTATTTGTAGAAGCGAGAGAGAGGGGAGTTGAAAAATGGAATATCATAAAAGTTCAGGCTGACTTAAAATAAAAAA
The DNA here is from genome assembly GCA_024703675.1 of Drosophila nebulosa. Taxonomy (NCBI): domain Eukaryota; kingdom Metazoa; phylum Arthropoda; class Insecta; order Diptera; family Drosophilidae; genus Drosophila; species Drosophila nebulosa. The sequence continues at coordinate 2,951,771 of CM045725.1, read as the reverse complement.
AAACAAAAACTAAACAGAGTGTCCCAAGTGTAACACACGCACACACACAGACACACACAATCGCTTTTCTGGCACTATGTACTTTAGAGCTAAATCCATTTTCTCCGACAGAATAGGATCTCTGGGGAATTGTCGTTAAGACGACTTAGGCAAGGCACAGGGCGACCATCTGACTGACTGAGTGAATGACTGCCAGAATGAGGAATATATAATATACATAAGTAGCTACATAAAATGTAAATGAATATTTCTTTATAGCAATTCGTATTCCTAACAAATTATGATAAGCGTCGTAAGTATTAAAGGGCAGGGCGAGTTAAAGCAATCAATGTGAGAATTTGAAGTCCCAAGTGATTCAAAGAAAGTTTTTGCTGGTTTTTTGCCAAGTGCATGGTCAGCCTTCGTCTACGAGGCGAACAAATAAAATCACTTACATCCTTTTGCCTGTGTGACTGTGCCTGTGCCTGGGCCTCTGCTTTGGCTTGCCAACTTTTCCCTTTGACATTAACTTAAAGAACAAAAGTTCTTGGTTGCCTAACTGAAGGTTACCAAAAGTTTCTATACTCTAACAACTACTGAAGGGTTTCTACTGTAGTAGTATTTACTTTTCCAACACTGAAACCAGTTCTTTGTTGATAGGTCTAGCTCTTAGTTAGTAATCAGTTTTTAATCTTCGGACAAGAAACCTCAAAATGAGCTTTAAGACATAGTAAACTAAACCGTTTTTCAATACTGCTATTTGAAGTTTAACCTTCGGTCCATTTTGCAACACTTTTTTCGAATAATGATAGAAAATCTTAATCTCAAATTTAATTAGGCGAAATTTGAATCTGAAGCTTGAAAATGTTAGTTTTGGATAAGTCACTAGTGTTAAATACGAAACTCAATGTTGGAAAACGTTATTGAAAGCAGTTTTGGCTTTTGTGAAACACAATTATAAGGATTCTTTAGCTTTTAATGCAATTAAACAAAGTAAATTACGTCTTATTGACTTGATAAGATATTTTTACAGACCAGAAGTGATCAAGATATTTACTTTATGAATTCGTTGATGGTTCGCTTTCTGTAAAAGGGCATAAAAACGAAAGAGCAGCACAGCAGAAATAATGGCAACTGCGTGCCAAATAGTTGCTCAAACTTTTCTTACCAACTACGCACACATTTTTTTGTGTGTGTCTAAGAAAGAGAGAGAGAGAGAGAAAGATAAAAAAAAAGCTAAACCTACACACACACAAGTACATGTTCTATGCAAATGGCAATAAAAGCAATGAAAGAAGAGTAAGAAAGAGAAAAAGAAAAACCGAAGCCGAAACCTTAAACCAAACCAAAACAAGTAAGCAACAACAAGCCAAGCCGGAAAAATGCCTTGAAATGTGTCTGTGTCTGAGGCATATAAAATTTCAGTCATGCCAACATAAATTATGGTAAAAAAAAATGAATTTTGCTCGGCCCACACACACGCACACTCACTCACACTCATACACATTCGGCTAGAAACAATAGCCAAATATTTATTTATGGTTGAGCAAATAAGTATTTAACATTTGCTCGAAAATTTTGCTTACGAAATTTCATTTGTCTGAAACATTTACGATTTTTTCAAGCGTAAATGGAAAACTTGTACTTCTTCAACTTGAAATCCACCCACTACCACCACTACCCTGTAATGTATGCGTGTGTGTGTGTGTATGTGTGTCCTTGGGCAAAAAGTGGGATCAGCATTCACATTAAGCATCAGCATTCACATCCGCATCAGCACATGTTTAAATTGTCTCAGAGGAGGCCAACCAATGAAGAGCGAAAACGCCAAATGAATCGTCGTGAGCACTTTAACATTTCTCTGGCCAATTTAACTGGGGCGCTAGACAAACAAAAACTGTTTGGGAGTTGAATTGTGAACGGGGGCCACTGCCACAGCTTTGCGGCATCCCAGCTGTCCACTCAGTAATGGAGTACTAAATCTATATGCTGACATCGATTCACTGAGCACTCCAAAGAGCAAGAGCAATGAAGAGAGACGAAGCGAGAAAGAGGAAGAGACACAGAGAGGGAGCGAGAGAGAGAGTGAGAGAGAGTGCTGTGGACAAACAAACAAAGATGCAGGCGAGGATGCTTATTATTGTTTGCAAGTGAAGCGTCACAGGGGACCTCATCGGTATCATCGTGAGTATCATCATTATTGTCAACTTCAACGAGCGGAAATCAAAACAATAGAGACCAAAAAACCCCGGAAACTGCCTAAAAACAAAGTCATGATAGATAGGGTCAGCCAGTAAAATCTATAAAAAATGCACAAGGCAACGACGTAAAGTATACCTCACTTCTATAAGCAAGACTTGGATTTGCTTTTACTGGCGCCAGGGGATCAACAATGTTGCCCTTTGTCCGTCGTAGTTATCAATTTTCGCATATATTTTCTTCGTATTTTATTTTGGGGCTATAATTCACAACTGGTTTCAGCATTGAAGAAGTGGTATGGCTTTTGGAGTCTTAAAAATTGGCTTCTGATGAGAAAACTTGAAGGTTCTTTACAAGCTGCTCACCTTTTGTGACTTCCTAAAATTGAGGGGTCACAGAAAGGAAACAATAAAAAAAGTTTTTTAACTTTTAATTAACTTAACTTAATTTGTTAATATTGACTAAGAATAACAGAGTTAAAACTAAGAAAAGACAAAGAAGTCAGAGAAAGTCGGGATCAAATCAGTCTTTACAGTAAATATTTCAGCACTTCGAGTCTTGAATGATCTAGGATTGGCTTTTTTATTAATGATAGATAAGAAGAGTAGGAAAGAAGTCACATAATTCCGAGAAGTTCGAGAGTCATTTTTTATTCCCGCAGTATCTAATAACCCTCTAAGGATCCTTTTGAAGCCTCCACAATTACCTTTTCCACTCATTTAACTCATAAAGAGACTATTCTGGTATTCAGCGAATAATATAAATACTTTTCTGATGCCTTTTGCCAGCCAAATTTCCTTTTAATGGGTCACCCATAAACTCTCCGACTCCCAGAAATTCCAGGGAATAACGTGAAAACACAAAAGGCGGGAAGTGTGACAGCAAGAGTTTCGTTTTCATTTCTGGTGTGGGAATTGGTTCCAAAGACCAAAATATTTGCCACATCATTTTGAATGATGTATGAGTGAGTGAGTGGGAGTGACTTTAGTTGTGTCTGTATCCCAGATGCTGCCTTTAATTGTTGTAAATGCCAGAAATTTTACCAAGTCACAAAATAGTTTTGCTAACATTTTGTGTGGTACTGTCATCGATTACCCCAGAGAATTGTAACTTTCGTCATTGCGTATACGCAATGTAAGCGACGCGTAAGAATATTTACAAAATCTACATAAAAAAAAGAAGTAAGAAGTAACGAAGTAATTAAAAGGAGAATGAGTAAATGAATGAATAAATGGTGGAAAAAAAGAGAGTGCCGTGAGAAAAGGTGAATAAATGTGGCGTTAAATTGAATGACAACCGACTCTTCTGTCAGAATACAAGAAAAAAATGGAACAAAAAAACCTTTAGAAACCAGAGAGTAAAATATAAAAAAAAAGATGAGCAAACGAAATGGAATTAAAGATGATGGCGAAAAAAAGAAGACGTTTTCTTTTTTTTCCCCCATTTTTTGCTTTACCTTCCCTCTTTTCATTTCATTTCAAAAATGCAAGATGCCATGAAGACGCTGATAAAAATGAAGAAGATATCGTAGCCGGAATTATAATAAACAGAAAACGAAGAGGACGGTCGGTCGCATTGCAGGCCAACGACTGTCCACTTACCAAAAAAAAAGGGATGGCGGTGGGTAACAAGGGACGACGGACAGATGGATGGTGATTCAGGCAGGCTTGTCCGTCACGTTTCAGTTAGTAGTCAAATGAAATGAAGAGGTGTCCGTGGGACGGATATGCCATAGCTGTAGGCCAGGCGAGCCAACGCCAAGCAACGCAATGTAAAATGAACAAAATTATCTTACAGTTTGTGTTAAATTTTTGTGTACTACTTTCTTTAATAACATTTGCCAGTCAAAGACCCTTTTGGTGTGCTTGCGTTGGGTGGGGCTAAAGGAAATGAAGTTGCTTACTAATTGAAATGCCTGAAAGCGATTTCATCATATCTGAAGAGTCTTCACCGACCCCGTTTTTACCTTTGTTAACCCACTACCTCTCCCCCCCCCTCCAATCTGTTGTTTTTAATATACTTTAAAAAAAGGGGTTATAGGAATTTTAATGAGAAATTTGGCAAATCCAGCAAAGAGAGCAGTCAGCAATTGGTACAAGTATTTTGAAGAGGTCAAGAAAAGAAGGGTTAGTAGGATTGAGAGATTCGGCAGAATTTCATCAAAGACAAAGGATTTTATTAAAGAGGTTTCTCTTAGAAGAAACAAGTTTGAAATTCGATCAAAGTCCCTCGTCTTTATCATCAACTTTTTAGGCATCAGATCCTATCCCAACATTTTCGTACATTTTAGAGATGGTTATTATTTAGAGTCTCATCTAAAGGGTATAAAAACTTCGCTTAACTAAATTTAATCCTCCTCTCCTTTGTTTTTCCTGCTTTTGTTTTTTATCAGTTTTAATTGTGTGAAAGTTTTCATGTTTTACTTTGTAACCACAATTTAGTGGAAGCTCGTTTTTCATTTAGGTCAAAGTTCATTCCTCTGCTCTCTGAACATCTGTTTGACATGAACAAAAAAAAAAAAAATCTGTCATCAGTCATTTAATAACTTTGTCTCAATCAAATGCAAACACATGGCCCCTCAGCTATAGACTAAAAAAACACAAAAAGTTAAGTAAATCAACTCCAATAAATATTATTTATACTTTGTTCCCATGGTCTGCCTCTTAGTTTTTCTTTTTATGACATTTTTTTCTGCGTTTGTTGTTTATTCGATTTCACTTTCAAGAATCTCATGCAATTTGTATTGATAAAATATTATTGTAATAAAAAAAAAAACAGAAAAACATAGATGAAGAAGCGAGAGGGAGAACTGAGAAATAAATGCTTCGTTATAACCTTTTGTATGGCCAAAGATAATTTAATATTTTCTCCGACACTTGGAAATCCAAACACTGGGGGACATATATGAATGCTTTGTCATGATTTCATATTACAGAGTCCAGGCAAAATAACTAACCACAAGAAATAACAAAGTCAACGAACGATTGCACACACACACATACAAACACAGAGACAGAGAAAGAGAGAGCGAGGAGAAAAAAGAATAAACAAACAAATCGAGACAAATTTAATGAGAGGGTCTTTGTCATATCCTTGGCTGGCTCTCTCTCTCTCTCTCTCTATACACACATATTTTACAAACGAGGGTAAAATGAAGAGTTGAAGTGAAATTACTGATTTGAATAATGCTCGAAAAATCACGCATACGCCTCGTGTGATTGGTCTTGCCGAAATGTAGCACAATTGCTCAAACTACACACTTTTACAATCAAATGACAAATTTATAATATTCTGACTAAAGTGGTGACATATTTATAAGGCTTGGAACTTGGAACAACTTGAATTCATTGAGAAGAAGTATAAAATAGATGAATGTTTATTGATCAAATATATAGCTTATGGATGTATTGAGCACTGCTTCATTATGCAACTCTTAATATAAGATGACCTTAGCTTAAATGATTGTAAATCTACCTCTCTGCGTGTCTCATTAGATTTTCAATGTAAGATTTTAATTTGGCTAAAATCAATAATAGATATTTCCAATTTAAAACGATCTTATGAAACGGACTCAAGCTGATGCAAGAAGAGATTTGCTCTGTTGTTGAATTCGTTCATTGATAAATGGTTTTCTATGAAGAATCAAAAAAAAAAAAAGCAACAGCTTCTTGGAACGGCCCACCAAGCTCAAACTCCTTCTTAATGTGTCAAAGTTATTTTCTCAAGCAATTGAAGATCTTTATCGCCATGGCGAAGTTGTAACTAATCCTGGAATATAGGACCCTTGGGACACATGACGTTAAATAATAAAGCTGTGACGAAAATAGATTGTTTGATTGGAAATTGAAAATCTCTTAAAGAGCCCTCGCTTATATGTGTGCAAATTATTGTCCTAGCTCCACACATATGCACATTCATCTATATACATATACAAACCCACATAGAGAAAGAGAAAGAGAGAGACGCAAGTTTTATGTATGGCATCTTCATTTTGAGTGTTGATTTACATTTTTGATTTATTTTATTTATTTAAGCTCGTGCCTCATGTCTAGGCCAACAACCAGCCAACCAGTCAGCCAGCCAGCCAGCCAGCCAAGCGACCAACAAGCAAGCCACAAAAACCAGACGCAAAATATTGCTATCCATAATTTTCGTTTCGCTTCTATTCGTTTTTGCTTTTTATTTTGGATTTTCGCTTTTGCTTTTGGTATTTTTTCTATTTTCTCTGTCTCTTCTTCTTTTTTTTTGTTGCTGTGTGTCTTGTAAATGCCGGCAAATGTCTCTTGGCAATTTTTGTGAATTTATCGCAGATTTATTTCTCTACATAAGCGTTTTATGCCATTTTCCCGTTTGCCCCGGTTTGCTCTTAGATATATATATATATTTGTATATATCTATCTATATAGTATATACATTCGAGTATTTATCAAAGTGCCTCTGTCTCTCTACTTGACTAAGATTTAGTATTTTGTTTATGTATTTAGCACAAAATTCTCTCTCTGATTTTCTCTGCCCAGCACTTCAAACTTCAATTGGCCCCAAAACTCTCGACAAAAATAAAAGTTTTGATGATTTATGCTGGAATAAAGAATTAATTTAGACACAAATGTAAGCTTTAATAATTGCTTTAAGAATATATCACTGATTTAGCTTGGCAAGATTAATGTCAATGGTGAAATATTTGATGCCAGAAGTCAAGCTAAACTCATAATTTGCAATTTATTACCTAATATTTTAATAGTTAGCCAAGTGCATAAAACCGAAAAGTGCAAAGCAATTGAGGAAATTAAGGGAAAAAATTGAAAAGAAAAAAATTTACTTAAATTATTAAAAGATAAAATTATTGTTGTTTCATGCTGAAAACATTTTAATCAAAGAAATATTAAGATAAATGAAGTTGTATGACAAAATTTGAAAATTAAAGGAACTTGCGTCAAATGGGATCGTAGTTTTTATCCTATAATTTAAATATTGTTTAATTTCCTCTGACAAACATGCAGAAACTTCATTATAGAAACATTATAATAATTAAGAATAATAAAGGGATGTTGTGCCTTTAAATTTAATGCTATGAAAAAGCTTATACTGAGAATGCTGCCTCTTCAAAATTAACTCGTTGCAGAAAGAATTCTGAAAGTCGATGCTCGAATTTTGTTTTACGTTTAGGAGTCTTCAGAAATCTACTAAATTCTATACTATACTATTCTAAGACCAAGCTTGTATCTTAACCACGTCCTTAAAAAAAAAACTCATTCTCTAACCCTTAAAATACCTTCTGACCAAATATTGATAGACTTTCTGCTCTAAAAGGGAATCTACAGCAGTTTCTAGCAAATTATTGGTTCATTAAGCCGCAAATGAATGCCTTATGCGAGAGGCAATCTAAAAGATTTATATATATCGATTATATGATAATTATGTACTACGGACCATGGGAAAATAGTTCAGTTTACAATAAGCAATTACTTAATCAAATTTACACACTTGTACACACGACTACGATGAAATGCATTTTAAAGTTCATTGAATGTCTTTGGTTTAAATTGTAGAGCAAACAAGAGAGTAATTTGCATTGTAAATATTATGAATACTCATAATCAATTCGCAAAATCCAAGACCAAGTTTGCTTATGATTTCTATAGAAAATGAGGGAGAGAGAGAGATGCTGGCCAAAGCCAAGCACACACAACAGGACAAACAGTTAAGGTATATTGAGGCTAATTTAATTGACTTTGTCCCGTTTACATTGTTGATGCTTCTGCTGCTGCTGCTGTTTCTCTACTCTGCGTGTGTGTGTCATCATTTAAAAAGGGCATTATGTTGCCTAGACTACATTCATGTAGAGTACACACGCACACACACACACACACACACACCTTCGTTTGTGTAGTCTACTTTTAGGCGTCCTTTTTGTATTACCTTCCTTTGATGTGAGAACGCACACGAACGCAGCATGAAACAAATGTTCAATATATACCAGGACATTCTTTTCAACCCATTTTCCTTTTTTTTTTTTTGTTGTTTTGTTTTACTTGGAAATTTCACTTTGTTAATTAATTGCCATTAAAGGTGTCTTTCCCATACGATTTTTCCTATGCTTTTGTCCATTTAAATTTTAATTGAAAAATAAAATTATATTGAACTGAAGTTTTCTCTTCTCTCTCCAATTAGGAATATGTTTTTGAAATTGAATTTTCATACATTTCATTTGGACATATGAAAAGTTTTTAGTACTCGTACATCATCTGCATATCAAATACAGGCCAGGGCAAAGGACCGTACCAAATTCTATGTTGTTGGCCTAATGTCTTGTCTGTCTTGTCTTGGGCGATGCCTGGCTCAGATGGCGACGACAATGATACCAGCAATGCTAATGGCCATAGGTTGGCAATGCCAAATGCTAAATGTTGGCTGGGTGTCGTCGACGCCGTCGTCGTCGTCGTCGTCGTCGTCGTCTGCATATTTCAGCAAGTGCCTGCATAAAATACCTCCTTATGTCCACTTTCATGGCAGAGAGCATGCTTTATATTCACTTAATTATAGATGCGACACGCATGCCCTAACCACCCATCCCTATCCCGATCCCCATGATTTCTGCTAGGGTGTGGCTGGACGCTTCCAAGTTGGTCCCAATTGGACAGCATATTTATGTGCTTTGAACTCTGAACCTCTGGTTAGCATGACTTTGACTATGTCTCTCTCTCTCTCTCTCTCTCTTTTTGACTGTGTATGTTCTTGACTCCTGACTTTGACTTGGTTCTGCCTTTCGATTGCGTTCATTATGTTCATTAGATAAGGCATACTCCTACACATGTGGCCATAAACTAACAATTACATCAAAATTGAAACGCACAAGGAAACTCTTGCCAAACTTTGTGACCTATGCAGAAGTCAAATTGGATTTCAATTTGATTTTGCTTTTTTGGTCATATGTCAAAAGTTATCGAATGCAGCATCTTAAATTGAATATTCATCATTGGTTGATTTTTGCTTTTAATTAAAGATGACCACTTTAATAAGGGCAACAGTAATGACTAAAAAATATTGACATGACTGTTGTTTTTCCAAGGAAATAAATAGTCAATTTATTTCAATTCGCAACAGATTTTACTTGATATTTTTCATTGCACTTCACGTAAACAATTTTTTTAAAACCATCCAACCATTTTACAACAAAATATTGATTAAAAATGTTTAATTAGGTATACAATCAAATGCGTTTATTTGAAACTTTTTTATAGAATTTAAAATTTACAATTTTTTGGTTGGCTTTTTTAACAGCAAATTCTTATGCAAAATTTCTCCTAAGAAGTAAAAGGGTTTTTTTTGTAATAAGAAGGCTTTTCGTAAAGCTTATTCGCCTTAGAAGTAGAACTAAACAGGTTTGACTCTCGAGTTTGAATAAAACTTTCTTTGTATATAGAACTAAGACAAATAAGGAAAATAAGACCATCCAAATCAGAAACTTTCGCTTTAAATAATATAATATATTTGTATAATACAAATACAAAATAAAACTTTTTTAAAAAACAGCTTATTAGATACAATCCACTTGAAATACAGGAAGTCTTCTATTAGAAAGGTTAGAGATTATCTACAATATAGTTAAAAATACCTGCGTAAAAGTAAATCACAGTTTTAGAATTTTATTCATGTCAATCTAAAGAGCTATCAATTCACTGAGACTGCAGAAAAATCGTCTATTGCTTCGTTCAACTTTAAAAAACAAAGTTTTTTTCTACCAAAGAAGTTATAATATAACTTTATTTGATGCCATTTTTTAAAGGAACTTGCTAAAACTGTGTAAAATTAGTAAGTTTGTAATATATTTTAATAAAATTTTGCTAAATTTGGAGTTCTGTCAAACTATTTTTTTAAGTTTATTAAGGCAAATAATCGGTTAGAAGCAAAGATTTGTTACCTCACATGAAATGACATGTATGAAACTGTTTTATGAGAAATAAATCAAACACATTTAATACATTAAACAATTGATTTTGTTTTGTTCGTCGGCATAATATACAACGAGGCATTCGATAAATAAAAATGTTATTTTGCAGTGGGTTCAAACAATATTTGAAACTCAACAAAAAACCACATGTAATCAGATCAACCATCTGCAATTTCAATAGAATGAATTGGATAAAAATCTTTTGCATACAAAACTAACAAAAATGCTTACCAATTTGTATCTCGTCGTTGTACGAGATTTCAGTAAACGAAAAAAAAAAAACAGATATAGAAGCGACTGAACTTCACCTGCTGCACTTACCATTCACATCACACGTTCACTTTGTACACGTACCGATGTCCTGTCTCCTGTTCGTTCTGCTTTTTCTCTTTCTCTCTCTCGTTCTGATAGTCGTTTCCAGTTAACCAACAAATTTTTTTCCGCCAAACTATGAAGGCAGAGAAAAAGAGAGAATGCCAGCCGTTGCGTTGTTTAACTAAATTCTGTTGTCAAAACTTCAATTGTTGTAGTTGCTGCTGGAAGACTCCTGCTGGCAAAGTTCAGAGTACAACATTTTGACAGAATTGCAAGAAGAAGCCCAAGAATATGTATACACTAGAAAAGACTTTGATGGCCAAAAAGTTTACACACACAAAATGCCAACACACACTGTGTGTGTGTGTGTGGGCTGAATATCGGCCGAGTTTCTAGAGTTTTGTAGACTTCACTTTGGCGCACTTAACTTTCACAACAAACTTTTGCGACACTTAACAACACTTGAGTGGAAACTTTTTCTAAACGGGAAATATTTTTTCTTTTCATTATTTACTTATCTCAAGAAGTGGCTAATATGTGTGTGCGTGTGTGTGTGTGTGTGTGTGTGTTTGATACTGCACGGCTTATTAATACTTAAGGGAAAAAAGACCGTCACGATATAAGTATATATTAGCTAATAATAATTGAATCATAATTCTCAAATGTCACTCACTAAAACCACACACACGCTGGCTTCTGCTGTCACACACTCGCTTACACACTCGCTCACACACACACTATCTCAAATTGAATAAGCTTTACGTCGTATACTTTGCCGCTTTTGAAATTACAACCGCCCTGTCAAACGAATTGCCGCAAACTGTTTTTGACCACCACCGTACCCAAATCGCCCAGATCACAGACTACATGCATGGTCTTGTCTTGGTCCTGTTTGCAGCAGCATCCTGATGCTGCCGCTGCCAACGGTAGTGGTCGTCGTTGTCGTCGCTGTCGCCGCCTACAAAAAAACATCGCCCAACGCCCAAAGTTTATGAATGAAGCGATGTTTGCGGAACGCTGGGGCAGTGGAACATTTTCGACGCCTGCGCATTGCATTGTATGCAAGATTTATGACAGTTTCGAGGCCAACTTTCATCAAGCACGTGGCGGACCTCCAACAAGTGTGATAAGCACACGAAAACCTGCTGCTGCTGCTGCTCGTTGGCTCGCTCTACTGATAACACTAACACAGGCAGAGGCCGAGGCAGAGGCAGGCAAGCAAATTCGGCTGGGTGCTTTTTTAGGTATTTTTGTCTAAGGTCAGGGACGATGACGTCGTGAGAGTCGAGAGTCGAGCAATGAGTAGTCAAACACACACATATGGCTAGAATGCCCAGTGGGGGCAAAGGTCCACTTGGGCAATTGAAAATGAAAACTTGCCACTGAAAAATAATATCACGTAGACAAATATACTATATATTCCAAATGGTTAATCTGACTAACTTTTATCCACTATGCTTATCAGTTAGAGAGAAACAGTCATGGACGTCTTTAGAAGGGGGCTGTGGAATAAGTAAACCCATAATGGGTTTACCTTTTGTCTATTGATTAGTTGAATGAACTTTATAGTGTCTCTTTTGAAGGAAATTGTAACTAATTAAAGTGAAACAAACAATTTGAAACTAAATTGATTAGCTCCAGAGATAGTGTAACTCTGCTCTGACCACTGAACTATGTGATGAGAGTTAATTAATTTGGCTTTGATACAATGGCCAAGGCAAAGCAACCAAGGGGAAGTCAGGTTGACTAACGATGAGTGAGTGAGTGAGTAAGGTGAAGCGGTTAAAGCGGCGTCACGTTATTGATAAATTCCACCAATTGTGCACTTCCTACATTACCGAGTGGTGGCGGTAGCGGTGGCGGTGGCGGTGGCGGTGGCGGTGGCGGTGGCGGTGGCGGTGGCGTTGACGATGATGGAGGATTTCGATATGCGCTGTCATTATACACATAATCTGCTTTATTAACTGTCGACCTCTGTTCCGCATGACCGAACAAAATTCTACTTGCCAGCGTTACCCCCAACGACCACTTAACCGTGACCGTAACCGCAGAATCCACCAATCACATCTAAATCAATTCGCAACTATGACTATCATTGGGTGAGGGTGAACCGACGAACCCCCTTCACAAATTTCAACTCTGAGAACTCTCCAGCTTGTAGCTTAAAGTCGTGTTCAATTTAATGGTGCTTAGGAAGAGAGGAGAAACGCCTTGCCATTTATTTCTTCATGGTAATTCTTGATAAATTCCACTTTTTCACATTCTTCTCCTTTGCATTCGCCTGCTCATTTTTGCAACAAAGCACTTTAAAGTATTTTGTAATTTGATGTAAATGTATGCATGCAGTTGAACTGCGTTACCAAGTCACCACCCCCTCCCATCACCGCCCGTTGCTGTCTGCCTGGCTGCTTGCATTCTTCCTAAGCACTTGGCAATTGCCTCGTCCAGAGGAGGCAAAGAGGCGAGGCGTGCATAAATTACTCCAAAACACACACACACACGCACATACACACCCACGCCCACGCCCATGCAACTCCCTCTCCCACACACACAGCATGCAAATAACCAAATGGGGCGTGGCTCGAAATATGTACTCCCATTACAATTGCAACCATAAAATTCGTGCTAAAAACAAAATGCTCCAGTTTTGCTTCATTAAAAAGTAAACTTCAACTTCCATATACTTTGATTGGACTTGGTTACTGAAATAAAACGATTTTACAATGGAGTAATCGAAAGTGTTTATTTTATGGAACAAAACAAAACACTGTTTTCATTCAAAAACTTTGATATTGAAGGGAAAATTATGGCCTAGGTAACATATCGTTTTACTCTACGACCTGATATATACTTCTTTAGCTTAGCAGTCGAATAGAAAGGATAGAAAGGTGTCCCAGGATGAGACACATTTTCATCAGATGGTAGAGTGAAGAGCTGATCTTAACTTTGAATAAAGAAAAAAGAAGAATGTGGTCTGACGTAAGTGATCCCAATGACTGATTGGGATACTTCAAAATAAGAGGCATCGTTTCGGACAGTGTGGAAAAGGTCAGCTACAATCCAAAGTAGTTTCAGCGTGCGAAGTTATATTAAAAATTTGTTTATCACAGATCAAACACAGTTTGAGCACACAAAATTGATGCCATTCGAATTTTTCCATTATCAGCCCTTCGGGCCATACTTCCCCCATAAATGAATCTAGATATAAATAAATTGAATATTGGCCCATTTCGTAACGAATAAATAAATCAAAAGTAAATAAGACAAACAACATTTGCCGATTCTTGAACCCATTCACAAATTACTTCCGGTTCCCACTACTTCAATCGCAGTGAATGAACTTCTTTGAAATTTATTGTTATGGAAAATTCTGTGGAAAATCAATCAAATCTAAAGTAACTGATATTAGTTCTTTTATTTATTAGATTAGCGAATCTAAGTAACAACCCTCGCTTTATGCATACTTGCCATTAATATAAATGGCCATCTAAAAACGGAAATTAAAACCGTTTTTGGCAACAGGTGATAAGAAGCAATTGCCAAATGGTAACAAAAATTTACGGGTGCAAATTCTCTGGCATCAGCTGATTATTTATTTGTTTGGAGAAATACTTTACTACGTACATACATTCATACATACACACTTACCCTCTAATCTATGATAGATGTTTGTGTATATGTATATTGGATAAACTATATTGACATCAGCAGATTTTTATACCCAGCACTCATATAGGGTGAGAAGGTATATTGAAGACGCAAAAATATAGGTAACGGACAGAAAAATCCATTTAGATATTCTTGATCAGTCTATATCATAGCTTAGATCACAAAGACTTCAAAAGCTAAAGCTACCAAATATAGAATAAAGGCTCTTACTACGTTTATATTCACAATATCTATCTGTCTGCCAAATTTCATAGAAATCGGAATGAAAATAGCCAAGTTATGCTAGGTGCGCCAAAATGGTGCATACGAGGAAAAAATACTATATTAACTTGTTCTTACATTACTAAGAAGAAATTTAGAGCTCTAAAAGTGCAGAGTTGTTCGCTAGGTGCGCCAAAGTGCATTTCAGCTGAAAAGAGTAAGCGAAATGGAAGCCATTGCTAATGCAGTATACTAAATTAATTTTTCGACATTAATGCAGCTTTCCTATTCGATGCAGGGTATACGACACGTCGACTCAGTAACTTCATTTTTAGTTGATGGTTTTTGAGGAAATACTTGTGCAGCGTCTAATCTATTTGATGATACGCAGTAATATATTTAAGACTTTAGACTTAACGTAATACTGAGACTAATGTAAGTGTGTTCAATTTGGCCCATATATAAGAAGACTTAAAATGAGCAATGGGTACTCAGTAACGCAACTGATTTAGCCCGAATCGGTCAAAATGGCAGCCAAGGTTTTGTTTCCCACAATCTACAATGAAGAGACGAAAATCTGGAGTGGCATACCACGGAATAAACTTTACAGCGAGAACTGTTCAGTGGGTCAAATTATATTTAGTAGTCTAAAGAATTGGCCGGATAATGTAGTTCAGGTGAGAAGACAGACAAAGTGCCCGTGCTGGCCATGTGGATTACGGAAATTTGATGAGCATCATATCCTAAACAAAAGTAGATCACTCATCTGGAAGGCAAGGTGGCAACAAGTGCCGAAATGCTCACCTGGGCGACACGCATTGCCCTCTTTCTCAAGAGCGAAGGATTAACCCATAAGGATGTAGTTGGCATTATTGCAAATGCCAGCACGTATGTGGTTCCTTTGGCAGCTGCTTGCTTCTTCAATACGACACCATTCCATGCTGTCAACTATACAAGAGAGCCGATAGTTGTCCAAAGACTTTACAAGACAACGACGCCTAAGATTATGTTTTGTGATGGCAATGACTATGAACGCATCAAGGAGATCACCAAGGAATGGGCACCAAAAATTGTGACTTTAACGGGACATGTGGACGGTGTGCTTGGTATTGAGGATCTGCTGAAACCAAATCCCGTCGAGAGATTTTATCAGTGAGTGATCATATGGCTAATCTTTTCCAGTCTAATCATGTCATCATCTTAGACCAGCACCTCTAGCCGTGGGTGGTGATCAGACAGCGGCTATACTTTGTTCATCCGGTACTTCGGGTTTGCCAAAGGCCGTGTCGCTGTCCCATCGTCATGTGGCCGCCACTGCAGCGTAAGAGAAAACAACGACATAAGCTTTGGTCTTGGTATATAGATGATTATTCTTCTTGTAGTCTCTGCATAAGCACCGATGTCTTGTATACCAACGCTACTCTAGATTGGATGACTGGTTTCGGCACTATTATGATGAGTCTTTTCTATGGTGTGACCCGCATTGTTACCGAAAAGCTCTTGAATACTGAGGAGTCCATTGCCTTGGTGAAAAAGTACAAGGTGACCACCGTTGCGATGGCTCCCTGGCAAGCCTATGAATTCTTCACCAATCCCAATGCCACTACAGACAATTTGCAATCGGTGAGAATAGTATTTATTACCGGAGGTTGGATATCACTGTCCTTGCTACAAAAGGCCCAATCAATTTTACCCAATGCCCATATAATGTTCTCCTATGGCACAACAGAGACCGGTGTAATTACGGTTAATGTCGATCATAAGTTAGAGAATTCGGTTGGTCGTCTTGCTCCCGGTATTAGGATAAAGATTCTCGATGATCAGGGCAAACATTTGCCGCACAATGAAGTCGGTGAAATTCTCATCGACATTGGCCTGAAATGGGAAGGTTATGTGGACAATCCTGAGGATACCGCATCGACTCTACAGAACGGTTGGATCAATTTGGGCGATCTAGGCTATTTCGATGACAATAATAATCTATATCTTGTTGATCGCAAAAAGGATCTGCTCAAGTACAAATCAAAGCATTATTGGCCCAATGAGCTGGAACAAATCATTGCCGAATTGCCTGAGGTGAAACAAGTTTGCGTGGTTGGTGTACGCGATGAGAGAGGCGATGCTGCCGGCGCTCTGGTAATTCTCAAAGACGGCATCACAATTAGCGAGCAAAAGATTATCGATCATGTGGCCCAACGTGTTGTGGTCGACTATAAGCATCTAAATGCTGGAGTACAATTCTTCACCGAGTTTCCTATGAATACCAATGGCAAAGTACTAAGAAATCAGGCCAGAGAAGCTTTTCAAGCGCGTCTAAAGTAAATTTCTTCATAATCATTCCTTCCATACCTACATTTACCTATATTTAATAAATAATTGTTAATGAACTGTTTAAGTTGATACATTGTTTTACTTTTTGAATGCGCAAAAAAAAAAAAAAAAACCAGCCAGATAGGGCATAATCCAATTAAAAAGGCAAAGCGGCGCTTATCAATATTTCTTTATAATTGGTATATCTAAGCATTTGAATGATAACATCAAAGCGCACCGCCTTTTGATTGATACCCACTTTAGCAAGCACTTCAATTTTTACTTCCACTTGATTTCGATCTAACACTTCAGAAATAGAAGTGCAAGTGTTGCTAGGGTCATTCTCCATTCTAAGGTGGTGGAGGAGGAGTCGGAGGAAGCGTATGCAAAAACACAACACAATTCACTTTTATGAAAAGGATCTGCCAACACAATTGCAATAATTTAACTTCCGTTTTATGGCGGCCGGCATTTTGTGTTTCCGTTTGTCATCGTCGTCGTCGTCGTCGTCGTTGTTGTTGCTGTTGTTGTTGTTGTTGTCGCTGCTGCTGCCATTTCCGATGGCCGCATAGCAATCTGTTCATTGCAGTTGCTGTTTTTGTTATTTTTGTTGTTTTTAGCTTTTGGCCATTTTTACGCTTCATCCAAGCGCGAGCTTATGCAAAAGTGCAGACCATGCCAAACCCGACCAGAGTAGACCAGACCAAACCATAACATAACCAACCCACCGACCCACTCTTATCCCTTTGTACGGCACTCGAAACTAAACACAATTGCCGAGCCGTAACTGGAGCCAGAGAGTAGACAGACAGCATCGAAACCAACCAACTCGCTTTCAACCAAATTCAATGTACCATGTCCTGTTTTGTTGGCTTTATAGCATTGGGGTATTTGGGATTCGGGAATCTGGGCTGTGCTTTGGCTACGGGCTACGTTTGCGATTTGTACTTTTCTCGTAGTTCTCGTTCTCGTTCTCATAAGCAGAGAGACTCATTCTCCCTCCCTTTTGCTGTTGCGCGTTGAAGGCGCACTCATTTCAGTTTTACTTGGCCATCGTTGGCATCGTAAATTATTCAGATTTTAAGTCGTAAATAATCGGACATAAACATAAGCACAATCTTAGCCTGACTTTGCCATGTGCCACACCCAAGCATACTTGCATATGTCTGTAAATTTTTGGTTCGTTTGACATAAGTAACAAGGCAGTTTTTGTGCCTAGAAAAAAATAATGATTACAATTCATTATTAAGAGCAATACAGAGTCACTTAAATGATGACAATAAGATTATTTGCACACCGTCTAAAGTCCTGCATATTTTTATACCCTGCATTTGGAGGTTAAGTTGGGCATGCTTAAGTTTCTCAAAAGCAATGTCCGTACACCTTTTGGTCCATCTGACTCTTGTTCTGCAAGCACACTAAAAAAAGAATTTGAAAAATTTGAAGCGTTAGACGCTTTCGACATACAACCATATCTTAATAACAGCATGGAAAAGGTCCTAATTGACCGATAGGGGCGCCAAAACGATTGTGTGTTACTAAGTGTGAGCTAGATGTTAAGCTATTTCTCTTAGGTTTAAAATTGCTCACCAATCGAGCACACACAAGTCGGCAATCTATATTTATCTAATCTATATCTTTATGTTTGTTTCTTATCACCCTAGATCCCTTGTGGAGGAACGATTAAAAAACTGCTCGAGCATTTCAACAATTTATCATATGTAAGTAATAAGTTTTTAATTAGTTACACTCCATCATTTATATTAAGTTTCTATAAGTCAACGCTTCAAAACTGTATAAAAGAATTATTCTTCTTTGCCGGGAATGCTTTTCGTATGGCAGTCGTATTCTGCCATTTATTCTGATTTTTAATATTAAACTCTTTGCCGGTTTTCACTCGATATTAGTGTCTGTTTTTCAATGAGACAAACCACGACGAATAAGTAAATGACAGGTAAGAAAATTTCATTTTCAAGTATAATGCGATTACTATTGACATTTTTACACATGCATTGGCTAGACCCACTAATTAAATTCTCATACAATCTGCCAGACTACTGTAGCATATTCCAAATGGAAATCTTTCTTTGTGGACTGAAAATATCTGAAACGCGAGGCATTAGCTGCCAAAAACAACACCATTTTTCAGATAACTGGTCCAACAACATTACTCTAGACTCTTTAATAAGTCAGTGTCAAAAATCACTAAATGACGTAGGCCGGGTAAAATTTTCTCTCCACAAACATTACAGTACATGGTTAGGAATGTTGCAAGAACTTTGTGGGTCAATAAAGTGTTGTGCAAGTCCTAAAGGGACATTATTGGAACCAATTCAGCCAAACCTTGAATAGAGAGAAAACATCTAAAACTATCGCTTTCAAAAATGACGTACACGCGTATTTTCCACAACAGAAAGAAAAAGCTCGATGTATTAAGCGAAATATTGACAGCATCTCTTTTGATGGACATTTGATACAGTAGACACATACACACACACACATCAGTTATTGCAGTTTCTTCTTCACTGCCCAGGTGACTGACTCCATCTAAATCAACGTAAGGACAATAAGGAATTGATCCCCTGACACAAACGTAATGTGCTTTGAAAGTTTTTTGAATTTAAGCAATTGACTTTTGATTGATTGATGGGCATTCTTGACACAATCTTACGTTGGCAAAGTTTGACCTGTGGTTGGTTGTCTATATAGTAGTAGATCGAGGAAGCAACCAAAACTCGTTGTTGGAACAAGCCAATAAACTCTCTAATTATTCCATCTCAAAATTCATCGCAACAAGAGCAAACCACACACACTCACACACTCAAACGATGTTTACATGCAATTACCGTTTCAGTTTACCGCTGTCAACTCGAACGCCATTTGCCATTGTTTATTACATGCTCTTAGCCAAAAGCTGGCAAAAGGGAGAGTGGAGAGAAGAACTGGAGATGGCTTGGTCGCATTCTTAATTGCATAGCCTGCCATTTATCATCGTAGAGCAATTTCAGTTGCAGCTGCAGGTAAAAATGTCGCACATGTTTACAGTGCTTGTGCCTTATGCGGCAAGCGTTAAACAAGGAATCGTGGTTGTCGGCGAATGCGGGATGGAAAGAATGACAGTATCTGCAAGGACAAATTTTCTTGGCGTGCTAATTTAGTAAATGAAAAGTGGATATTATATTATACCCTTAACTAGTTCCTAGATTCTAGGTCCCGACGATTAAACTATCAAATTGTGAAGTGATTTGTTTTTGTCTGTACAGTTTGAGATTGTAAATGTAAGAATAGTTTTCCAAAATGCGGTTTCATGAATGGAATGCGAAAAAGGAGCTGCGAAGATCAAATCAAGCTAGAAATAAAACGAGAAATTTTGCACAAATCCTACAAAAAAAGCTACGTATACAAATGGAAAACAAGTGTCGCATATTTCGTATCATCCTGGTTTCCATTATCTTTTTACCCATTTTACTTGTCATTCGTAATCTGGACCAAGCGAAGATGGTGCCAAAGCAAATATTTGACCACTTTCCCATTGATAATCTGGATAAGATGCGCTCAGAGATGAATCGCATACGAAACACTTCTTCTCTTACTTTCGTAGAAAAAATAGCATTTACTCCAAATGCCAAACCTTTGCAAGAGGTAATTTCTAGGGCATGTTATAAACTAGATATTAAGGATGGCGTAGGGGTTGACGGTGTTCAAGAACTAGAAAAAATAGTACGAGAGGAAAATTTAATGGCGGGAGTTCATTTTATTGTGGATAATGCCAATCTAACAAAACTTCCATGGAAACTCGAATACGAATTACGTTTCCCTCCGACTTTGCGAACATTACCCCAAAAACATGAACGATTCTGGCCCACCGATCAGCTTTATTCTGGAGTCATTACGTTAGTCACGGGAAAACCTGACAAGCGAAACACCGAAGACCAAAAATATGGTAGCGTTCCGCCTGGATATGTACAAGAGGGTTTTATTGCCCTGCAACACGCCATATCCATGGCCTACATAGACGTGATCAGCGGTTTACCAACTGCGTTTCTGCCTGAAATTTTTATGTCTCGATTTCCGATAGCACGTTACCACTACGATCGATTATTTGTGGTCATCAAATTGTTACTCCCAATTGGAGTTATGTTCTCCTACGCATATTCAAGCTATAAAATGATCTCGTACATTACGAATGAAACGGATTTGTGCATTATGAAGTCTCTGAAAGTGAGATGGCTGAACTGGTGTGCTTGGTTCTTTGTCCTTTTTTTACTGCAGTTCTTTATCACACTTTTGTCGCTGTTTATACTATCGTCCTGTGGCTGGGACCAAAATATCTTCGAGTACAGTAATCCCATGATTACTCTATATTTCATGCTAGCCTACATTTTGGCTAATGTTACTTTTACCTTAATGATAAGCGCTTTTTTAATCCGGCATAGTTGGAGCGCCATTAGTGCCCTAGTATTCCATCTTCTGACATATCTGCCCTTTCCGTTTGTATTTGTTCTCTACTATGATATGACCTTCTGGCCGAAAATGCTTTCCTGCCTCGTCCTAAACACTGGGTTGGCCCTGGGATTAAATGTTATCCTCGATTATGAACGGACTGCAAGAGGAATTCAGAAATTGTCATTTACGGAAGCGCCTTTTGCTGCATCTGATTTATCGCTTGAAGACGTTTGGGGAATGCTTTTGCTAGCCACTATAATTCACGTTTTGATCCTGGTATATGTTGATGGCAGGCACAATGAAGGTGATGTGGCCTCCAAATATCTTGATGTTGAAGCACGACCGGTTCCGTGGTATTATCCAGTCGAGTCCATATCGAAGTTATTCAAAAAAGAAGCTAAAAACAAAAGTTTTACACACATAGCGTTGCACGGATTAGTGAGTGATTCCCGCCTTGGAGCCGAAGTAACCAGGAAACTTCAGGCGGATAAAGAAACAATGACGAGGATAAGCGAAGCGCCCTTAAGTGTAGATATTGATGTAGCTGCCTATCAGAGGTATCAGCGACTCAGAAATCCAATTATACTAGAACCACCAAAAAGTTCCTCCATAGTTGATTTGGCCAAGCCAAATCAAGAGGAGCATCAATTGCAAGACAAGTTTAAGAGTTATTCGTTGGAAGATATAGCCCAATCTTCGACCTATTCAACGGCGTCAAATATAACGCAGTCGTTTTCAACAACCATTACATCAGGAGACACATTCCACAGTGACCCTCCACTTCCAGAAACCATTTCAAGTACCAGTGGCAGCTCACTAGACTTAATTTTACCTGCCTACTCTTCTCTATCAGAATTTCCAATTGAGAACGTTGAACTTGGTAATGCCAATGAAGGAATATCAGTGATAAATGTAAGCAAATCTTTTGACGGCGTTGAGTACCTAAGCAATATTACAATGATAATTCATCCTAAAGAAGTCACCGTTATCCTGGGTCAAAAAAAGGCAGGCAAAATGCTTTTGGCGGAAATCATTGCGGGAACAGTTAAAATGACCTCTGGACAAGTAGTTATTAACGGCAAGAACATAAGTGACTATAAATCTGAAAAGGATTTCGACCAACCTTTCGCTATAATGCCCAAAGAGGAGATTACTTTTAGGGACTTGACCGTAAGAGAGAATTTGTACTTTTACACATACGTACGAGGCATGCGCAACCATCGTCAGATTGCTCGCGAAATCCGCAAATACGTGCGTAAGTTGGATATACCTCTATTAGTAGACACTCTAGTAAACCAGCTGAACTATGGAATGAACCGATGTCTTGGCTTTTGCTGTGCTATGTGCGGTGGAAGCCACAACATTGTAATGGACGAACCTACTTTGGGCTTGGATGAGTACGGTTGCCATCGCATGTGGGATATGATAAAAGCGGCTGCATGCGATCGGGCCATCATAGTATGCACTCACCGACACGAGGAGGCAGTGATCCTGGCCGATCGGATCGCAGTACTCGATTGGGGTCGCTTGCAGTGTTACGGGCCAACTCAAGATCTCCTCAATAGCTTTTGCAATGAGTATTACCTGAACTGCAGAAAGAAACGTGCCAGTAAGAAGGACAATACACTGGCAATGATGGAGCGTTACTTGCCCACAGGACTACAAGTTCGGCTAGACAATCCCAAACAATTGAACGTGCGTATTCGAGATGGCAATGAGCGTGGATTGGGACTTATCTTAACGGAATTGGAGAACAAGAAAGGTAGCCACAGCATTGAAAGCTTTACACTTTATCGGAAAACTCTCCGCGATGTGTTTGTACGTCGCAGTACGATGCTTCATTCTCCGACCGATGTGAAAACTGTAAAATTTGTGCCAGACAAAGGCAGACGACGCCGTTTACAGCTTAAAGCCATTTCGATGAAGAAATTAGTCTCTCTTAAGAAGAGTTTTTTAGGCCCATTGGTCTTCCTGCTCCTGTTTGCGATTAGCATTTTTATTGAAATTAGTCCACAGGGCACTAAACTTATACATTTGCCCAAGATGGAACTCTTATTGTGTCCGTACGAAAGATCTTTCGTACGCTACAAATCAAGTGTGAATCTCTTTCCTAATTATTTTAACCAAAAGTTGGTCGAATCGTTTATTAATTATATGCAAAATAATCCCGGATCTTGCAGAAAGCATGAACTTCTTTTCTCTTCCATCAAAGGCAGGCGCGAAGTAGTTCCATACATTTTGTTAAGACAGCTGCATACATCGGTTGTTGATAATTTTTATGTTGCAGCATTTGAGTTCAAAAGCGATATCATCTGTTTTTGGAACGACAAACTTACTCATGCCGCACCCACTGCCCTTAATTTGCTACACAATGCGATTCTTCAGTTTAGCACCAACTTCAAGAATGCCACAATAACAGTTTCCAATTATCCCTTCAAATTCACTTCTACAGAATTCTTGAACCTGAAGAGATTGCAGCAAAGTACGATTCTGAACATGGGAACCATTCCCTTTTTAATATTTTTCGCCGGAGTTTCTGTGTATATGACGCATCTCATCTACGAGGTCTCTTCGAAAAGAATGATGCTAGAGCTCATGAGCGGAGTTAGTCATTATTTATATTGGGCCTCTAGATTTTTGTGGGACTTTGGATTATATAATATAGCGATCGTGGCCATAGTGTCCATTATCGTTGGAAATGATTTATTCAAGGCCGATGAAAATACCAGAGAATATAACGATATTACCATGATATCACTTATGGTATTAGTTTTTGAAGTTTTCGGTCTGGCCGTGTTGCCTTTTATCTATTCACTTAGCTTTCTATTTAAGGACATGCTTTTCGGATATCTCGTTACTTTCCTCATTTTGTCAGGGACTAGCTTGCTGCCGACTGTAACTGCGGCTAGTATTGAACGAGCTTTGGATGTGAACATGCCTGATGTGGTACAGTATTTATTGTATTGGTCACCATCATTCCTTATAGTTCAATGCATGCGTCGATTGCATGTAATTAGCGCTATCAAGCAAAACATCAAAGGGCTCTGTTTGGCAGAGATGACTTCTTGCAAAATTTATGATGCGCCAACCTTTTTTAGTTTGCATTATCCCGGTATACTTATACCTTTCATCGTTCTCATTGTGTTGGTCTTTGCGTATGCTATACTTTTCTACAACATTTGGCAATCGGATTTCCTTAAAGCTTGGATAAGAAAACTGCATAGCAAGCGTTCTGTGAAAGGTAACAAAAACACGTACAAACAATCTGAATTCGATGCAGACGTTTATTTGGAGAGCGAGCGTATTCGATCGTTGGATGATGAAGAACGAAGTGAAATTGCCTTGGCTTTTGATGATGTGGTTTATCCCAAATATTTGAAAGGTGTAACTTTTGCAATTAAACATCATGAGATTTTTGGCATAGTGGGTCGTTTTGGTTCCGGCAAAAGCAAAATCCTTGAGGTCACCGCTGGAATAGGTGTAATCGAAAGTGGAGATGTCTATGTATACGGCAAAAGTGTGCGATATAATCCAAAAGAGGCTTTCAAGTACCTTGGTTATTGTCCGAAAAAGAACGCCTTATACGAATATATGACGGTGAAAGAACTACTGCACTTCTACTGCCGCCTAAGTGGACGAAGGACAAGAGAAACAATCGATTTGATTGAGTGGTTAGTTACATCTCTCACACTCAGAAGCAAAATAAACGTGCGTGTTGGTGATTTGGTTTTTGGCAATTGCCGCAAGCTCAGCCTTGCCGTTGCTGTGATCTCTAGTAACCAGATAATAATGATTGATGAACCAACTAGAGGAATGGATCCAGAGGGATGTCAACAGATTTGGCAAATGATAGACCTTATTCACAAAATGGGACGCACTGTCGTTGTGGCTATGGAATCCCTTGAGGAGTGCTTGCCATTGTGTGATCGCCTTTGTATTTTAGTAAACGGAAGACTACAATGTATTGGCTCTGTCGATTATCTCACGCAAAAGTTCTCACGAGGATGCATCTTGCAAATATATACGCATCAGGCATATGAAAGTCAACTGGACTTGGAAACCGGCCATTTGCTATCTGAAAGGGACTCACATTCTCGCATGAGTGAAAAACGGAGTAGCCAAAAAAGGCGGACTGTCAATATTGCTCGTTTATCTGAATTATCAGAAGATTTCGACAACGTTTCTAACAGTCGCATACAACCATTTCAAGCTCAAGCATTGGATCGATCGCAGCCATCAGCTCAGGGGGAGGACTTCGATTTATGGGAAAGGCGAACGAGTCAATATCATGATATTAGTGAATTTATTCAATTCGAATTGCCCTATGCACGGTTGGAAGATCAGTATTCGAATATGCTTGTTTATTATATACCCTTTAGAATGTTGCCTTTGTCACAGGTCTTTTCAATTATGGAGGCATGTAAGAACTCACTTAATGTTTCCCATTATATGGTATGGCGTCCTTCAATAATCGATATGTATGAGCATTTCACAAAGCAACATTGTCGCTACTGGGGTAAGGCTGCTTCAATGTCCAAGTTTAACCAGCCATCCAAGCTGGTGAGTAGCTTTTTTGCGATGTCTATGGCATTTTCCATGCATTTAACTTTCGTCTCTTCATTTCTAGTCTTTTACCCGTTTAATATCCATGAAGAGAAAATCCAAACTGGATCGCATTAAACAATTTTTCAAAAGACGAATGAAGTAAATTTTTAAAATAAACGCTTCATTGCCTTACCACAATGGTTTTTTCTTTAAATTTATCTGAGAAAATTATCACTTAAAGGACAGCTCGTCTGTTAATCACGACTATTTTAATATGCATTACGGAAGCTTCGACAGTAAAACATTCAGAGGTAAAGTACGTAACGAGTTAAAGATTGCGTTATGTTTAGGACGTACTTTAGCAATGTCAATTATATGTATAAGTGTTGTGCTGAGAAAGTTTTTGTGAGTCCTCCACTTCAAGTGCCAAAGTTTTGGCAATGCAGTACACTTGGCAATCCATTTACAAAGATGAATCATCGACTTAAGGAGTGTTCTTGGAATTCGAAGCAATTTTCTTTAAAAACATAGTACCCGATAAGCCTATGGAGATTCATTTTTGTATAGTATTAAAAACATAGCTATACAAGTGACCGACGAAAAAGTTTTCAAGTTGTGTACATTTCCTCTTGAATATTTTATTTCTACAGTTTTCGTATCGTAAGTTTAAGACAAGTTTTCATAATGCGGTTCCATGAATGGGATGCGAAAAAGGAATTGCGACAATCAAATCGAGCTAGATATAGGACGCGAAATTTCGCACAAATCCTTCAAAAAAAGCTACGTGTACAGATGGACAACAAGTGCCGCATATTTCGTATCATCCTGGTTTCTATCATCTTTCTACCCATTTTACTTATCATTCGTAATCTAGGTCAAGCCAAAGTGGTGCCAAAGCAAATATATGACCACTTTCCCATTGATAATCTGGATAAGATGCGCTTAGACTTGGATCGCATACGAAACACTTCTGACTTTAAATTTGTAGAAAAAATAGCATTTACGCCAAATGGACACGCCTTGGAAATGATCATAGCAATGACTGTGGAAAAATTAAAGTTGAAGGGATACGTGGGAGTCCAAAATGTTTCTGAACTTGAGAGAATCGTCCAAAAAGAGAATTTAATGGCAGGTGTTCGTTTTATTTTGCGTAAGACTGAATTTAAAAAACTTCCATCAAAACTCGACTTTGAATTGCGATTTCCGCCGACCTTGCGAACTGTTCCTCGAGAAAATGAACGATTCTGGCCCACTAACAAGCTTTACCCTGGACTCATTACGTTAGTCACGGGAAAACCTGATGACCGGAAAACTAAAAACTCAACATATGGTTACGTTCCGCCTGGATACGTGCAGGAGGGATTTATCGCACTTCAACATGCCATTTCAATGGCCTACATAGAGTTGGTCAGCGATCTCTCAGTGTCGGACTTGCCCAACATTTATATGTCACGTTTTCCAAGGCAACGTTACATCTACGATCGACTATTTGTGGTCATTAAATTGTTACTCCCAATTGGAGTTATGTTCTCCTACGCATATTCAAGCTATAAAATGATCTCATACATTACGAATGAAACGGAGTTGCGCATTATGAAGTCTCTGAAAGTGAGATGGCTGAACTGGTGTGCTTGGTTCTTTGTCCTTTTTCTACTGCAGTTCTTTATCACACTTCTGTCGCTGTTTATATTGTCGTCCTGTGGCTGGGACCAAAATATTTTAGAGTACAGCAACCCCGTGTGTATTCTATGGTTTATGCTAGCTTACGTTGTGGCTAATGTTACTTTTACCTTAATGATAAGCGCTTTTTTAATCCGGCATAGTTGGAGCGCCATTAGTGCCCTAGTATTCCATCTTCTGACATATCTGCCTTTTCCGTTAATATTTGTTCTCTACTATGACATGACCTTCTGGCCGAAGCTGCTTTCCTGCCTCATCCTCAACACTGGGTTGGCCATGGGATTGAATATAATACTTGATTTTGAACGAACTGCAGAAGGACAGTCATTTGCTAATTTTGACAAACCACACTTCGCTGGGTCCCATATTACGCTTGAAGACGTTTGGGAAATGCTTCTTCTGTCCGCCATAATTCACGTTTTGATACTAGTCTATTTTGAATGTAAACGCGATGCAAATGATGTAGCTTCCAAATATATTGATGTAGAAGGGCGACCGGTTCCCTGGTATTATCCAATCAAATTAATTATGGAGTGGTGCAAAAAAAAACGACGAGCCCAAAATGTGACAAATATGATGTGTGAGTTGTTGAGTGATGTAAGTGTTGGGGATGATGCACCGCGAGAACCTACAGCGGACAAGAGTACAATGACGCAGATCAGCGAAGCGCCCCTAAGTTTAGACGTTGACGTAGCTGCCTATCAGAAATATCAGCGACTCAGAAAGCCAAGTAAACAAGAACCACCAAAAAGTTCTTCCATCAATAGTTTGGTCAAGCCAAAACGAGAAGAGTTTCAACTACAAGGAAAATTTAAAAGTCATTCATTGGAAGACATGGCCCAATCTTCGGCCTATTCAATGACATCAAATAGAGCACAATCTTTTTCAACGACCATTACCTCAGGAGACACATTCCTCAGTGACCCTCCACATTCTAAATCCATTTCAAGTACCAGTGGCAGCTCCTATAACCTCTTCCTACCCGTCTACTCATCTTTTTCAGAGTTTCCGATTGAAAACGTAGAATTGGCTAATGTGAATGAAGGTATATCAGTGATAAATGTAAGCAAATCTTTTGAAGGCATTGAATACCTAAGCAATATTTCTATGACAATTCATCCCAGGGAGGTCACCGTTATCCTGGGTAAAAAACGGGCAGGAAAAATGCTTTTGGCGGAAATCATTGCGGGAACAGTTAAAATGACATCTGGACAAGTAGTTATTAACGGCAAGAACATAAGTGACTATAAATCTGAAAAGGATTTCGACCAACCTTTCGCTATTATGCCCAAAGAGGAGATTACTTTTGGGGACTTGACCGTAAGAGAGAATTTGTACTTTTACACATACGTACGGGGCATGCGCAACCATCGTCAGATTGCTCGCGAAATCCGCAAATACGTGCGTAAGTTGGATATACCTCAATTAGTAGACACTCTAGTAAACCAGCTGAACTATGGCATGAACCGATGTCTTGGCTTTTGCTGTGCTATGTGCGGTGGAAGCCACAACATTGTAATGGACGAACCTACTTTGGGCTTGGATGAGTACGGTTGCCATCGCATGTGGGATATGATCAAAGCGGCTGCATGCGATCGGGCCATCATAGTATGCACTCACCGACACGAGGAGGCAGTGATCCTGGCCGATCGGATCGCAGTACTCGATTGGGGTCGCTTGCAGTGTTACGGGCCAACTCAAGATCTCCTCAATAGCTTTTGCAATGAGTATTACTTGAACTGCAGAAAGAAACGGGGCAGTAAGAAGGACAATACACTGGCAATGATGGAGCGTTACTTGCCCACAGGACTACAAGTTCGGCTAGACAATCCCAAACAATTGAACGTGCGTATTCGAGATGGCAATGAGCGTGGATTGGGACTTATCTTAACGGAATTGGAGAACAAGAAAGGTAGCCACAGCATTGAAAGCTTTACACTTTATCGAAGAACTCTTCGTGATGTTTTTTCCCAAAGCTATAGGAATCTGCAATCTCTGCCAGTCTCGACCATTGCAGATATGCTTAAGTTTGAGCCAGACAAAGGTAAACGACGCCTGCTACAGTTTAGATCACTATTTATCCAGAAATTGATCAACGTAAAACGAAACGCGATGCTACCGTTGATCCTAATAATATTATTTGCAATTGCCATAATTGCAAAAATTAGTCCGCAGGGCACTGGATTTATACATTTGCCCAAAAGAGACATCTCTCTATGTACGTATGGAATGTCAGTGGTACTGTTTAAGGAAAGTAACGAAGTTTTGGCTAATATGACTAGCCATAAGTTGGCCGCAGTGTATAGCGATTACGTTCTAAGTAGTCTTAAGTATTGCGATAACACTTTCTTTATCGTAAGAGGCAGGCGTGAATTAATTCCACGTATATTGCTTGAACAACAGGTGTATTTTTTGCATGCAGAAACATTTTATGCGGCCGCCATAGATATTTATCCGGATAAAGTCATTTCTTTTTGGAACGCCAAGCTTACTCATGCCGCGCCCATTTCACTGAATTTGCTGCACAATGCGATACTTCAATTTGCCACACATTCAAAAAACGCCACAATTAGAGTTGCCAATTATCCCTTCAAATTCACAGATTCAGACTTTCTCAACCTAAAAAGATTGCAAACAGATGCCCACTTAAACATGGGAACCATTCCCTTGTTAATATTTTTTGCCGGAGTTTCTATGTATGCAATGCATCTAATTTACGAGTTTTCTGTGGGCGGAATGATGCTACAGCTAATGAGTGGTGTTAGTCATAATTTATACTGGGGCATACAAATTATGTGGGATATGATAATATATAATATTGGGACAATAGTCATTGTGGCCATACTAGTTGCCAATGATTTAACCCAAACCCTAAAATGTGCTAAGCAATACAACGATGTCACTATTCTATCCATAATGGTGTTACTTTTTGAAGGCTTTATGATTGCTGTCTTGCCTTTTATCTATTCACTTAGTTTTTTATTTAAAAACATGTTTTTGGGCTATCTAGTCACGTTTCTTATCTTATCGGGAACCAGCTTGCTTCCGACTGTGACTTTACCTAGTATTGAACAGTTACTCGATAGGATCATGCCAAATGTGGTCCAGTATGCGGTTTACTGGTCACCATCTGCCATTTTTGTGGAAGGCATGCACCGATTGCATGTACTTGGAGCTGTTAAAGACTGCATTAAAGTAGTGCATGAAAAAGAGAACGAATCCTATGAGGCACCAAGATTTTTCAGCTTGAAATATCCTGGCTTATTGCCAACCTTTATCATCCTCCTTGTTTTGGCCATCATTTATAGCTTTCTTTTTAACAAGATCTCTCAGTCCATTGTCTTTAGGACTTGGATGATCAAATGGCACAGTCCATACGGAAAAAATGCTGTCAAGCCAATTAAATCACATGAAATCGATCCAGATGTTGTCTTGGAAGGTGAGCGAACTCGCTTACTGAGTAACAAAGAGCGCAGTGAAAAAGCCTTGATATTTGAAGATCTATTCTGCTCAAAATATTTGAAGGGAGTAACATTCGGTATCAAACACCGCGAGGTATTTGGAATAGTGGGACGCTATGGATCTGGCAAAAGCAAAATCCTCGAGGTCACCGCTGGAATAGGTATAATCGAAGGTGGGGATGTTTATGTATACGGAAAAAGTGTGCGTTATAATCCGAAAGAGGCGTTAAAGTACCTCGGCTATTGCTCAAAGCAGAACGCCTTATACGAGTATATGACGGTAAAAGAACTGCTGCACTTCTACTGCCGCCTAAGTGGACGAAGGACAAGAGAAACAATTAATTTGGTTGAGTGGTTAGTTTCCATTCTGGGTCTTAGCGATAACTTGGATGCGCGCATTGATAATTTGGAATTCGCCAGTTGCCGAAAAGTCAGCCTTGCTGTTGCTGTGATCTCTAGTAACCAGATAATAATGATTGATGAACCAACTAGAGGAATGGATCCAGAGGGATGTCAACAGATTTGGCAAATGATAGATCTCATTCACAAAATGGGACGCACTGTTGTTGTGGCCATGGAATCCCTCGAGGAGTGCTTGCCATTATGTGATCGCCTATGTATTTTAGTGAACGGAAGACTACAATGCATTGGTTCTGCCGATTATCTTATACAAAAGTTTTTACGTGGATGCGTTTTGCAAATATTCATGCAGCATACATATGAGAGTCAATTGGACCTGGAAAATACCCATTTACTATCAGATATTGATTCTGTTTATCGCATGGGTGAAAACCGTAGTAGCCAAAAAAGTCAAACTTCGAATATTGTACTTGTATCTGAATCATCTGAAGACTACGACGTCGCTTCTAATACTCGCATACATAAATTCCAAGGTCGACCTGATCAATCGCAGCCAACAGTTCAGGAGGAGGAAGTGTTTGATTTTTGGGAAAGGCGAACGCGTCAATATCATGACATCAGTGAATTTATTGAAATCGAATTGCCCTATGCTCGGCTCGAAGATCAGTATTCTAATATGCTTATCTATTATATTCCTTTTAGGATGTTACCTTTGTCACAGGTCTTTTCAATTATGGAGGCATGTAAGAACTCACTTAATGTATCCCACTATGTGGTATGGCGCCCTTCAATAATCGATATGTATGAGCATTTCACAACCCAACATTGTCGCTATTGGGGTAAGGCGTCTTCAATGCCTAAGTTAAATCAGTCGTCCAAACAGGTGAGGCGAGTATTTAAGATCTCTTATTGTAATTACTATTGTACTTCTTCCGTTTTAGTCTTCGGCCCGGTTATTAGCTTTAAAGAGAAAGTCAAGACTGGCTCGCATTAAACGATTTTTCAAAAGACGAATGAAACGAATATTATACAGAACTTAATTATTGTCTCATTTTTGTAGAAACTTTGACTTGATTAAAATGCAAAGATTGTACAATTACTTGATTTTACTTTAAAAATGAGTAAATTTATCACAGATTTACCACAATGGTTACTTTTCTGAATCACCCACCCAACTCCCGTCAAAATGTTTACGAGGCACTGAATAATTCATAAGCTTACTCCGACTGAGCCAAGCGTCGATAATTAAATCAAATTGCTTGAGCCCTTTTTTGGCCTTTAGAATATGATTACATCAATTGGTTCAGGGCCGAATCAAGGTCACTATCTGCCGTCGTTATATGGAACTTGATTGACGGCCTAATTAGAATGTCTGTAATTCGGTATGATTTTAATTTATCCTAAAGACAAAGAGTTAAAGAAAAATAAAAGAATAAAAAATCAACTTCCTTCATTTGCAGTTCTTTTATTCTTTCTGATTGGAACGACAAAATTAGAATTAAGCCATATGCAACAAAAGTAACGACCCAGTCCTAGCTTCATCCTGCAAAACCGACTTAAACTCTTTGGTTAAGGTAGAATTTTTAAAACTGATAATATCAATGTATATTATATAGATTTACTTACCTAATCATCATTTAAACTTTGTTTCCTTGTTGTAAAGAAAACTACAAGCAATAAAACCAAAACTTATGTTTGGAATCAATATTTTCTGTCTAAAGCTTTCGATAGAGCTCGTATGTATTTTGCACTGCTGCAGAAATCCATTAAAAGTCAAAAACCAAAATGTGAATTGCGCAACCATAAATGTATATTTCATACATGTGCAGTGAAAATGTAATAAAAAACGTAGTAAAGGAAAGAAAAAGGTTTTCAGAGACAGAGAGAGAGAAAGACAAAAAGAAAGAGAGAAAGAGAGAGAAAAACAAAAGCAATGGCAAGCGCGCAAACGGAAACGGAAGTCAACGCAGACAAACAGCAGATACATAAGGGCGCCAAGGATAAGGCAGGCACAAGGCTCAGCAGAATTCCCTGCCTCGTTTTCTGGTCTCTTTTCTTTTTATGATTTTTAAATAAGCAACACATGCACAAAACAGACACCCTCTCCACTTTTATGACATTCCAATTTCAAATAAACAAAAGAAGCAAAAACTACAAGAGTCAGAGGCGGTCAGGACTAATAGGCTCAGGATGAGGCATGGGGAAAGACAAGCAGACTGAATGGTAAATGGCAAAGGTTGCGGGGAATGAGGGTTGATGATAGAAGCACGAGCAGTGAAATGACAGAAACCGTAAACGAAAATGTACAAAAAGCTTAAATGGCAGTAAAACAAAAGAACAACAAAACTACTTTTTTTCTCTGTACAAATTCAATGGGAAATATCTTCGGGATCTGGAGCCTGTTACGCCCCACCCGCTACTTAATAGGTGGAGGTGACACTGCGGCGAGATGTCAACATGTGTTTTTATTATCAAAAGTAGTGCACTGTGCCCCCTTTCCTTCACCAGCAGCAGCAGCAGCAGCAGCATCTGCGGCTTCTGCTGCCATGTGCAGGTCCCGCAAATGCAACTTAATTAAGAGCCGAAAAAGAGGAAACTGCATCTGGTGGCCATAAATCTGTCGAAATTTCGCTGGGACAAGCAGAAGCAGTAGAAAGGCTATATAAATATACGACTGCGATAGCCTTGCGAATGGCCGCGACTTTTATGGCCAGAAACAAGGCTGGCCAAATGGCCAAAGTGAATTAAATGCAACGGTAATTACATATTATAAATGTGTGTTTAGTTAAAAGGATGTTAGTTCTACATTTCCCACACTCATCATAAAGAAACTACCAGATAAACTATTTTATTTCGGTAAAAGTTATTTTAATCTACAGCGAATCAGCTCATTGAGGTAAACAATCGCATACTGTTTGCGTGAACTCTGAGCATTTGGCCTTACCGCCCAGATCTTTGGTACGACAGTCAGTCTCCTTGAACAGGGTGCTAACGGCGCAGCAAATTTTGTCGGCATAATCATCCAATTTCAGTTCTCGCAACATGAGTACACCTGAGAGTATCATGCCCGTGGGATTGACTAGATCCTTGCCGGCTATATGTCTATTTGCATGTATTATCGGCTCGTAGATAAGACCCAAGGGGCCGACAGCAAAGCCAGGGCATAAGGCTGGGCCACCCATTATGCTGGCGGCCATGAAAGTCAATACATCGCCATACATGCTAGAGGCAACCAGTACATCCTTTTTCTCCGGATTCATCAACATAGCCAGGCAAACGGTGTCCAGGTAGCGCTCTTCGAACAATAAATCATCCTGATGCTTGACCGCCTCCCTGCGCATGGGCGAAAGAAATGTGCCGTCGGTCAGTCGCATAATATTTGCCTTGTGGGCCACCGTAATCTTCTTACGATTATGCTTTTTGGCATATTCAAAGACATATCTGGCTATGCGATCGGCTCCCTCAGCTGTGCTAACCTTAATGGTTTGCATAACACCCGGAACCACGCGATGCTCAATACCGGAATACTCGCCCTCCACCTGATCGCGTATGATCAGACAGTCCAATTTGCCGTATTGAGTTTTCTGACCCTCCAAATTGCGACACACTGCCACAGAGGCAAAGAGTTGAAATTTTTTACGCAACTGTCTGAGGGTTCGGCGACAATCGAAGGGGCCTTTAATGCCCATACGATTACGACACAGTGACTCCAGCAATGGAGGTGAAACATCTTCTCCTTCCTCGGTCTTTATGGTGTGCTCGTGAAAAACATCCCATTCGATAGGCACTTGTGCGGCATCAAAGACCTGAACCAATGATTCGATCAGTTCACTCCCAACTCCATCACCATCTATACGCGTGACTTTCTGGCGTTGATCCTCTAGCTTGGCATTATCTTTGGACTTCTTGTTGTATTTATCTGCCTCTTGCTTGCACACATTGTCCGCCTTTTGCTTTACACATTCCTTATCGCTGGCAAAACGCATCCAAAGCCTGGCCACACCCCATGTTGTCGTTTGGCGGTGTCCTCTGTATAGTCTTTGCACTAGATTCATTTTACACAGAAATTTTGTTTTAAATTCGAAAAGGTGACATAAAAATGTTTCTTTGTTGATTCAGAGTCTAGTCGGTGTTTGGCAAAATTTCAACGGCATTATCATAAATTTTAAGACAAATCTTGGCATTAGCTCAAGTGGGTCAATGTAGAAATTAAAGTTGATGACGGTTGAATATAAATTTATATGCGTACCTGGCGTGAGTATTTAATTAAATATGACAATTGACTAAATGCAAATGGCTGCTGGCAGGCTTTGTGTGTATGTGTGTGTGTGTGGGCGTGGTCCTGTGATTTTTCACACTGTGGGAGGTGTCAACGAAGCCATTAAAAGCAGGCCAAAGCGCCCTACCGGAGGGCGTTTCATTGTTCTTTCGCGAAAGAAGCAGACTTTAAGCAAAAGAAATACGAATGATATCTCTCTACCAGCTCCAGCAATTCATCACTGGAATGTCCGAGCAGTGCACCTATCAATAACCTTCCTTAACGGTTTTCGTGACAAAAACAAGATTATAGCCAATGTCCTTGTCATGCTAGACATTACAACATCCACACACACTACTCTATGCTTTTTTTATCGCATATGCCTTTCAACTTTGCACATAAAAATCTACAAAGTACCGTTAGCTAACAAAGTCATCGCCAATGAATGGCCAAAGCAACGAAAGTTGCCCAAGAAACTTGCGAGAGTGTGCGTGTGTGTGTGTGTGTGCGTGTGTGTGTATGAATGTGTAAACATGGCATAGAAAGTGTCTGCGCACAATGTGTGAACTTTTGACTATTATTAACCCGTCTACGACCCAAAAATTGTGAGATAAAATAGAAAGTTAAATCGAACTTTGCTCATTCAAAAAGAGAGGTACACCCTGTCGGTAGGATCACGCAGCCGACCATATTGAGTGCTCATGTGATTGACACATTCAATTTGTGGGAGCCATTAAGGCGTATGCTGTCAAATACTTGACAATGACTCGATGCCGCTTAAACCAATATAAATAACTGAGTAAAAAAGGATTAAATGCTTAAAATGCAATAAACGTAAAAACTAGTTATAGAAATAAAAAATAAAAACCTATTTATGAGACGAGCCAGAAATTATATATAATTAAGCACATGTATTTTGTAGCCTAAATTAAAGGCAAAGATTTAGCCTATTAAGTGTAAAAGTAGGAAAGCTGTACATAAGTAACGTTTTTGAAGAAATTTAGATGATTACTCAGCAAGATGGTCTTTTATCTTTCTTTTCAAGGCTAAGAGACGCACAAGCAACTGACTGGCGCTTAAGGAAGCTTAAATCTGTGCGTTGCTGATGCGGGGTCTATCCATCGTGTTTTTTACTATTAACAAGCTCACAGTTAAGCCAAACATACAATTTTCTACAGAGTAGACTAAGAGACGCAGAAGCGAATGAAATCGCTCACTTAATAAGCTAACAGACGCATAAGCAACTGTCTCTTGCGTAAGAAAGCTTTTAAGCCACCTTTTCAGAGCTTGCGGCTTTTTCTAAGCAAAAACTTACAGTTAAATCTTCACTCCTACTGATTACCTTAATTATTTGCTGATTTATGTGTGCTCTTCTTAAATGGTTAAATAAGTTAGTTTGAACAAGAGAATAATCGGCAGAAAGATTGAAATATTTTCATTTAGGTTGTGTGCATATTTAAATTGTTGATAACTAGTCTACGATGCGACTGAAAATGTATATGGAACACTAGAGGCTTGAATCCGAGACCCAGACCTATCTGCATCTCTTTCTCTTCATGTAGGCAGCACTTAAAAACCGTTTAAAGATGCTACAAATATGACTCAAGCACAATAGCAACAGCAACAACAACAAAGTTGAAAATAAAATCCATTGACAAGAGATGGGTGAAGGAAAAAGATGAGGCTCCGGGGGGGAAACAATATGGATGCATGGCTTATTTACAAGTTGTGTGCTCAAGTACAAACATTGTCTAAGTCCTATGTCTGAGTTGCCTACGGATGGTAAAACGAAAGGAACCCAGCCGAGAACGAAGGACGTTTCACTCAAAGCTTGGCAGCCACACAAGTGAATTACTTTTCAAACATCTGTGAACACATTGAAAATACATTATGCCACTCATATTCACACAGATGCAACAAGATCTATATATGTATATGTATGTGTGGCTTATGAATACACACACACACACACACATAAATATGCATGCATGTATCATTTGATGTGCGTCTCCTATTCAAATATATAAATCATATGAATTGAAGGTTGCCTCACAAGGATTACATAAGAATAATGTTAAGTGAAAACGCAATTTTCCAATGATGTATTCCTTTCAGCTGCAGCAACAACTTGAACATGGAATTTACTGGTGTTTAATTAAATTTTCAGTTAAAATTTTCATTTTCAGATGCTCTTCTTTTAACACTTTCCATTCGAGCACCCTATACAAGAAAACGAAAAAAAAAAAACTGTAATAAAAACAAAAGCAACAAAGGAAAACACAAACTTTGAACTTGTTTATGTAGTCAAGGGAGCAGCCAGCCCCAAACCCTTTGTTCTTTGGGGTCTTGGGTCTTGAAATATAATGCCAGTTCAAATGACATCCAACCCCTGTCCAAGTCAGTAGCATTCAGCTAACCATTCATCCCTTCATCCCACCTCCCCACCACTCCATCCTGTTCACCATTGTCGACAGTTGATACAAAAAATTACTGTTGCATATTTGATTGTCTCGTTCAATATTTGCATATTTGGCCCTTTTCTTTTTTTATACCCTGCACTAATGGGGTAAGTTTCGGGGTATCTTAAGGTCAGACACAGAATGAGTTGCCTAAGTTCTGGGAACGTTCACTAAAAACGGGTAAAAGAAAGAAAGATTTTTGGTTTCTTACTGTTCCAAAAGAGATTCCTTTTAGCCTTTTTGTAATTGTGATAACTAGAAAGTTAAAGCCATCTTTTCAAAGAGATTTTTCTCACTGTATATTTCAATCAAAGTACAGAGTATCTTCGGGTCGATACATTGACTTTTTGGTCAGATTTTTTACTTCTCGCTTTTGACCCTTGGCCCAGCTCGTCAATTTCATTTTCATCTTTACCTTTTGGGTTGCTTCACGGTTGGTTTGTCAGTCAAGTTAACGACTTGAACTCCAACCACTCCCCCATTCCAATTCCGATTGCGACGTTTCCTTCCAGAAGATGCGTTTCTGTGGTTTCTGTGTGTGTGTTGTGTGTGTGTGTTGTGTGTG
This sequence comes from Drosophila nebulosa, assembly GCA_024703675.1. Taxonomy (NCBI): domain Eukaryota; kingdom Metazoa; phylum Arthropoda; class Insecta; order Diptera; family Drosophilidae; genus Drosophila; species Drosophila nebulosa. The sequence continues at coordinate 2,913,373 of CM045725.1, read as the reverse complement.
TGTGTTGTGTGTGTGTGTTGATGCAAACAATACTTCAGTATTGCTGTTTCTGCTGTTCTTGTTGCATTTGCATTTCTATAGATGCCATTTTTTAGTTGCCGCTGCTGATGTTTTGAATGCTTTTGAGGGACAGGATCAGAGCCGCAACCCAAAAACCAGTCAAAAGCGTGTGAACGGCCACACTTGTCCGTCGGAGAAAACGGCAAAAACAAAAATAAAATCCCAGACACATTCCAGCTGACACGGACCGATGGGAGAAGAAGGCGGTCAAATAAAACAATGTAACTGCCTTTTTTTGTCATCCGTTCGTTTCCATTCATTTTTTTTTTTTTTGGTAGTCTTTCTGCAAATATTTTGTTATTTATAGCGAACTGCAAAGGTGTTATCCTTTTTGGGTTATGTATATTTTTTATATTTCAATGCCGCCGCAACTGAATGATTAATTGCAAGCGATTTGCGCTGAATGGGTAATATTTTACTGCTATTTGCTCATGTCTGTCTACTGAATTAGGATGGTTTCTGTTTGCTCAGTAAACTTTGCTTTGATAAACATGGTTTTGAGAGATTTGTAGATAAAGCTAGTTGAAAAAGTTATTTTCCGAAAGCGTCAACTATCTCCAGTTTGTGTTAAGTCGTTACATAAAAAAGCAAATTCTACGTTTATGTTATAGTTGTTTACTTTGGAAACTTTGGAAACTTAAAGACCAATGCAACTTACGGATACAATCAAAAGTCGAAGACTTGCAATAACATGTCGTATGCGTGATATTCTCACTAGTTGACTTTTCTTTCTAAAATACTTTTGGAAATATATTTTCTTAGGTATAAGCCCTTTAATGTTCTTAGGAAGTAATAAGTCTGCACTTTCCAGAGTATATCACGCATACGACTCGTTGCCATAAGTAAACTAACAGTTCATGTTATGTTTAACACTTTTCACATCTTCTATGTTACCTCCAAACACCAAAAAACAAACCACTCTAAAATGTACACACATATTTTCAACATATTGCGGTAAATTTATTACTTTTATTCATTTTATATATATATTATATATTTGCATTGTCTCAAATTGTCGAAATGCATACGCTGAGTATACATAAATAATCCAATGGCATTAAGCTACGGCTATTTGGCATATACATTCATATTGTATATTGTTGTTAGGGGTATTCATGCCAGGGAAACAGCCAATCGTTTTGTCAATATTTTTCAATCAATCAAATTGTATAACAAAAGGGGACTTTGAATCCGTTTTTATTTGCACACACAAACACAAAAACAATTAAAATACGATTAAATTACTTAGAGCATTCCATTCATGGGTATTAGAATTGTGTTTGGTCTCTCTTTCGGAGATACTTTTGTGGTTGGCCACACAAATTGATTGAATGTAAAGTGAGACTCGATTTAAGTTGCATTTGCCATGAGGAAAATGCAAATATTTGTATAACTAACCAAATACTCACCTTTGATTTTGATTTGTGCTGCTTTATTTGAAAAGAAAATCTTTGAAGTTGCCAAATAGTTAAGAACTCTCGAAATAAGAATTGTTCTTAGGTACGTTTTTATTTCTCACGTTAAGGATCAAAACTATTGCAAAGTCTCAAACTAATCTACGCTTAATATAATATCATTCAATGATGATAACCTATTCCTTGGAGCCGCGGCTTGCTTTTATTTGTGCTCAGTAGAAGCTATTTTATACGAGTCTTAGCAATAGAGAAAAGGAGAGAAAAGATGTAGGCAAAACGCGAAAGGTCAATCTGTCGTGTGAAGTAGGTCAGTGGGTATCCCAAAGCAAGTGAGTTCGTTTCTTCAATATTAACATTATTGCAAGAAGCATATTCCTCTACCTCTAAACTCACAAGTTGTAGTGCCAATTTCAATTTGTATTTTTTAGCAGATTTTTTTTTTTTAAATATTTATGCTCGGCTTCTTCATATGCAATAGAGTAACTCTAAGTCTTCAGTAACTAATTTATTGTATTTGAACTAATTTTCCCTTATATTGCATTATTTTTTAAGCTATTTGACATACTTATTCCAATTTTTTTTGTATCTCTTTTACAGTCTCTATGAAGCTACAAAAAAAGAGACAAAGGTAGGTAAGTAATTTATATAAATTTTATTCAAAAAATTACTGCCTATGTATCATAATTTTCCACAATGTCGTCTACTGCGTTAATTGCCGTACATAAATTCTTGAGGTTGGCGGTTTAAGTTTCAAGCATTAGGACTTTTTAATAAATGAGACAAAATTTTAATTTACATATGAAACTTCTGACTTAATGAAAAGTGGTTAAAGTTTTGAGTAAGTTTAAGAAAGTTTTTCCCTAAGGTTTTATTTTTTAAGGTTAAAAACGTGTTGCTCCGTGTCCTGGCAATAAAGATCATCCGCTGTGCATTGGATGAATTATATTTTATTGCCTGGGTGTACCTCATGGTTGGGTTGATTGTTTGGCTGGTTGGTAAACACGTTTTCGCATATCCATAGCTAGGAGGACAATGCCACACAGGATTCAAGTGCAAACGAAACGAAAATGAATTATACAGTTTGTATGAAATCAATTTATGTGAGCTGCTGCTGCCGCTGCCTCTGCTTCTCTTGTTGTTCTTGTTCACCTTTGGCCAACCATTTTCGCTGAGATATGCAGACCAGACCAGAAGAGAACAGGCCACACAGTGAATAAAGACCCGCAAAGAGAAAGAGAGCCTGCACACAACACGTCCTTTAAGAACTTAATTAACGTTTTTACCCAGAGAAGCAGAGAACCCAGCAGTCCCAGCAGTCAGTCGGCACGTTGCACGAGTCAGGATCGTAAAAACTCAAAAAAAAAAAAAAGAAAAAGGAAACACAGAAATATGTGTACATATATGTATGTATGTAAATACATATCGCATATATCCAGCCAATATTTAACTGTCACATTGTGCGACTTTTTACGCTTCAGCGAACGCATAAACAAACCGCATTTCGTGCGTTACGCTGAACTTTTGCATACAAACAAAAACAAGAAAAGCAAATTTTCTCAATATTGTAACTGAAATTTATTGTAAAAGGCATTTGGGCAAATGGAATGAATGAGTGCATGAGGAGCAGACCGAGAGGCACGTGGAGACAGAGCTGTAAAGTCTCGCGTTGAAATTACCTCAGCTAATGTAACTTTTCAGCTCTTCAAACCAGGAAACGACTGCAATTAATTAAGAAATTTTTAGCCATGGTTTAGCATGTGACATTTTCAACTCTCTTGGCATGAAAGTTAGTTCTAATCAAGAAGAATTAGAAGTTGTGAATTTATGCAGAAGGTCAAACCATTGCCAAAAAACGTGAAGTTTTACAACAGTTCCTATATATTGTGGAAAGTGTAGAGCGTTGAGTGCCCTTGCCTCTTACCCATTTATCATAGTCACATTGAAGCTTTTAAATGGAATTTCATCTCAAATTGAAAACATAATTAAACAATTTTTCATTTTCAACAAAATTATTTCATTATTAGTTGGTCGGAATAGAGTTTTACAAAAACAGTTAATTAACTAAATAATGTGCACATTTTTTTGCCCCTCACATTTATGTGTGCATTTTTATAAATAATTTGTTTAATGCAACAACAGGAAATAAATAATTGTGTTTCAGAATTTGCAATTATTAATATTGTTATGGCAATCAAAGTAGCCACATTGCTGGGCAATTAAAAAGTCATGCTTGGCGAAGGAGGAGTTGGTGTTGAGGAGGAGAACGTTGTTGTCTATAATGGAAAAGGCGAAGCTAAGCGGAGATGGAGGTGGATGTGAAAATGGAGCCGGAGCTGGAGCTGGAGGAGTAAATGTCAGTTTTCAGTCACGTAGTGGCTGCTGGCCACTGACAAAGTAAGGCATGGTAAGTTTGCTCGATTTGAGCCAAAGATGCGAGATGCAGGAGACAAGGAAAAACAGAGACTCAAAACTTGCCATTGCCATTGCATAAAAACTTGTTAAAATTTAATAATTTATGGCCCTGGCCCAGACAGATTCTAGCAAAGAGACGAAGTGGCCAACGAAAAGGCAAGCGCAATAGACGTCAGTTTTTGTGGGCTACGGCATAAAATTGCCTGGAGTTTGTCCAAGACAAAGTGAAAGGAAAGGAGCTGCCCCTGCCTGATTGCCGGCTGCCTGTCATGCAATTTTCGGGGTGAAATTGCAAAACATTTTTTGCTTCTGCTGCTGCTGTTGCTGTTAGTTGTTGTTTATGCAACTAACTAATATGTAGTTGTAATTAAATTTTGACGTTGTCTTCCACCCACAAGTTGAGTTATGGAAGAAGAACCAAGGGCTCTCTCTCTCTCTTTTTCTATGTACCTGTCGCTATTCGTTACTTGCCATGAAAATTGACTTGGTCGACACTTGAACAGGTTAGAGGTCCCTTCCAGCATCTTACGTGAGTTGCCTATCAACGTGGACGACGAAGTCATCTATGGCAGAGAATCCATAAATGGACTAGGCGAGACGAGACGACTTTCAGAACAAAATGGACAAAGTTAATAAAGTAATTAAATGACAACTGAGTGAAAACAAGCGCAAGTTTTGCCAACTTAAGACACTTTAAGTTACTTGGGGTAACTTTAGGTAATCGATAACTGTGCCTCTTTCTTAAACCGCAAAAATTTTTGAGATTTTAATTACCAAATTGTATATATGAAAAAAGCTTATTCGAAGAACCTTTAAATCTAGCCTTTTTTGATATTTTTGCCTTTGCCAACACCAAAATCGGAGTAGCTCAAGTAAATAATTACTAAAAATATTAAAATCGAAATATTATTAAAAATTTCAAATCGCAAATCTTTAACTACTGCCCATTTTGATTAGCTATTCAAATGGTTTTTATTTCTAGTTATTAGTGATGGTTTATTCTCGATACCTCAAACATAAATCGATATCGACAAAAAACCCGCTAAACAAATCTAGCGGTTTTAGCTGATCCATCTAAATTCTGTGCTATTTCTACTTTCTTTTAAAAACGAATGCTTAATATTAAATGCACTAATGAGGAAAATGTTTACTTATGAACAAAGCTTTTATTCAAACTATGAATTGTGGAATTTACATGTTTGCTTTAGCCAAAGTATATGTTTCATCGCTCAGCAATAATCCATGTTGATGATTTTAAGTTATCCACCAAGCCAAATAAGTTAACTGTTACAAACTCAACTTAAGTAATTTATATTCTATCGAGTTGAAAACGGATATTCAATAGCGTTTCGATTCGTGGAGTTGAAAGCTTTAAGGAGATTGAGTTGAGAGAAAAATACAAACCACGTCACAGTTATTATTAAGGTCAGATTGACAATAACTGATTAATAGGATGATAAATGATATTTGGTTAAAACTAATGAAACTGTTCAAAAGTCTGGCAAAAGCTTCAAAAGTTTTTTTAATTAGATTAACAATTTCTAAACTAATTAGTTTATTATTTCTACTTTGTTAAGTCATTGTGGTCAGGTGTCTGGTCTCTCCCTTTTACTATCTCTCTCTGTCTGTGTGTGTGTGTGCGTTTATATTAACATAATTAGGAAAAAAGAATGCTTTGTTACTACATACAATTGTGTGTTAGTAAATGCGGTTTGCCATTGCTTCATTTCTCTATTCTCCATGCTGTGAAGCAGCCACCTGGTGGCCACACCAATCCAGCAATGGCAACAGCAGCCGCAATAACAGAGCCAGTAGCAGTGGCAAGAACCCAACAACAACAGTAATAATAAATAATTAAAATGCAGCGTGGGCATTACCATATAAACGTCGACATCAACGCTGTCGTCTTTCCTGGGTCCTGGCCTCCGTCCCCCTTTCGCTGGCTGAATCCTGCCTGCTGCCGCGTCTCCTTTAACCCATTGTTGCATTAATTTTTGTGTGTGCTTGTGTAAATGAACTTACAGGTTAATTACGGTTCATTGCCGACAGTTTTAACGCTTACCAAATTGAAGGCATTGCATAACAACAACTACAGCTTCTCTTACCTGTAGACAGAAACTGAGACACAGACAGAGAGAGAGAGGTAGAGGTAGAGCCAAGGAACTGTTGCCATAATTACCATATAAACTATGCTGTAAGTACATAAATATATATAACTTGTATATACAACTACCTCCAGCAATTATAAATACTTAAACTTCTCGTTAAAGGAGTGAAATTTGTGGAATAACTCAAACAAGTGAAATGAGTTGAAAATATTTTTAAATTTTTCATTGGCCCAAAAAAGTATGCTACATATTTTACACTGCCTGCAAATGTGAGAACTTCGAGGGTAATGAGTCGATTTTAATTAAGCAATAGCTATTAAGTAATTGTAAAAGGGACTTTTTTTTGAAAGAGTAAGTTTAGCTGAAACCTGATGCCGATCTGGGATAGTTTTTCTGTTAGACTATTTGCTCGATTCCAGGATTTAAAGTGTTTTCATCCACTTTAAATTCGAGAGTTTTTAGATAGATCTTATGGATACCTGTGTATATATTCAACGTTTAACGGAATCAAATGAACTCGTCAATTGAAATATTTCTTGAAGAGGATCAAGTCTAAATGTAGGCAACTAAGAGGTTCAGATAAGACTGTCTCAAATGAAATTTTTCTACAAATGTTTTACATGAAAGATCTCTATGTTTTGCAAAGAAAAACTGACGAAATTAAAGTATTTCAACAACTTTAAGAATATAAACTTCTCACTATTTAGATTCTTAGTTTGTTTTAACTCTTTTGGCTATGTGGCTGTGTTGTGATTATAAATGTTGCCTAGTTTTTGTAGTGGCAATGGCAAGATAAGCAGCACAAACTACTTATTACTTATGAAAATTGTGTGGCTCACCACTTGGCCAACTTGTTTTTGGCCCTTTTGCTCGAAAGCAGAGAGTACATCATGAGAAGAGAAAAGATGAAATTCATTTAGTTTTTACTATGCAAATTGCTAATTGCACTCATCAACGATCCAACGATTCTCCACTTTCTCTTGTATTCTCTCCCTTCAGCTACACTAATGAGAAATGCAAAACAGTCTCGATTTCCTTCTTTTTTTTCCAATGGAAAAAATAAAACAAAAGCAAAAATGAGCGGCGAGTTCGTTACGGCAAAAATTAAGCATTGACTCTGAAGGAGAAGAAAAAGAAGATGGTGCGCTTGAGGCAAGGAGCAAGGAACAAGGAGCACGGAGCATGAGAGTTGCCGCCGTTTCGTAGGCTATATAGAAACTTAAGTGCCCAGAAATGCGTACGCACTGAGGCGTACAAATTGTTAGGGGACCTCGCCAGATGAAGAGACCCATAGCCATAGCCATAGCTTTAGCCCGAGCCAGAGAATGGAAAGTGCTTCAGCTCCGAGTGGGTCGCCGCCATTCTGGCTGCCATTGCTTGCTTTTGGGTAAGATGGCTCGTTGATTTAAACAAAAGTTCCCAAGCGCCTTTTTTATTATCACTACACACAAAGCATTATGCAAAGAGTGAGAGGAAAACAAAAAAAAAATACAACACGAATAACAGCAACAGCAACAACAACAAAAACGTCAAGAAAAAAGGAAAAGAAAATAAAGTGCAAAGAAGGTGGACGAGAAATGGCAAAATGGCCTTGCGAATGTCACGGATGCCGTTGCAAAACAAAAAAAAGTTCCATAAGTTGGTGTGAAATATTTGCATGAGAATATACCAGAAAGAATTAACAACAACAGCAACAACAACGGCTGGCGAAAGTAGTAAAATAAAACTGCAATAAATAGGTATGAATGGTATAAAGAAAACTTTATTCCGTTACTTAAAACGTTTTTGCATTGCAGAAAAGGTAAGTTAATGCAATACTAAAACAGAGCTGCTTATTCCCATTACTCATTTATATTACTTCATTTTTACTAATCCACAAGAGAATTTCATTTGCCAACCGTTCCCCTCTCATAGGGGTCACCCTTTCGATAAGTAGAACAGTTTGAAACGCTGAGAAAATGATAAATGGAAAGCATTTCTTTTACTTTAAGTTTGTAAAAGGTGAAATAGTTGAAGATATTTATTAAATTTAGTTATAAATAATTGTTTAAACAAATAAGTGTTTCATTTCAACGTTCCAAATATGCTACTAAATGCCATGAATTTCTTTCTAAAGTGGGAATATATATTTCACACTTCGTTTACTTTGCATTGCAAATGTATTAATTAATGCAATGCAGAAAAAAAAACTTTAATAAAACATTTTTGTTTATTTCTTTTACTCAAAGTTATTCCATGCCGGAAAAAAATGCGATACCTTTCCTTAAAACTCTCGGTGAAAAGAAAACAGAATTTCAATTCTTTCATTAAAAACAGTTTTTGCATGCATTCAGTTCACATTAAGCATTAATTTTCACTAAGTTCCGATTCCAGTCGTTCCTGCATAACAATGTATAACAGTTTGTAAGACATTGCAAAGTGAAACGGAAACTCTTTAGTTATGTTAAGTAAGTTATTCTCACAGACATCCAACGAGTGAGAACTCGTTTGCATATTTTCCACATTTCAGTCCAGATTTAATCGGCCTACATGTGTCTATATACATACATATATGTATATTGGCATAATTGAGGCTATCAACTTGTGCATATGTTGAAAATGCAAATGAGAGACACAGGGAATTTGTGCGTGTGGTTCAATGAGAATCGACAATAATGGTTTCAGCAGAGCTTAAGTTAAGCAAAATTTGCTTTAATTGGCAACTTTATAGACTAGGACTGCATTATTTATGGTGAAAAGGTTTTTGTGAAAAGTTCAACTAGAGAAAAAACTTTCCCCTAAAACAAAAAACCAAAAGTAGCTAAGGAAATTGAACATCCGATGCAAAGTTAAGTACTAAAGTACGCAAGTGGAAGAGGCTCAGGCTCAGTCTGAGTCTCAGTCACGGACACGGATATGAACACGGACGGAAGCCATCGCAACTATCTCACACAGGCTGCAAACTCAACTGTAGCGAACGACGAGCCACCACCAAAAAAATAAAAAAAGGACTAAAAAAGGACTCGACTAAAGTGCAGCGTGTCACACATGCAGAAAGTCAGATATAAAGAGTGGGTAACATGGCTGATAATGCTGATGACTTCTAAACGAGAGAGGAAGAGACTGGAAACCGAAAATCTGAATGGCCAAAACGGAAAAAGGATAACCATGAATGAATGAATAGCAACGGATGGCGGAAGGTTGTCATGGTGGCCAAAAAAAAAAAAAAAAAAAAATCAAGCAAGAAGAAGAAGAATGCCAGCAGAATGGAGTCAGCATGGTGATTACAACAACAATTAGGCGACCAGTGAAAAGGAAAAGCCCCAAAAAACAAAAAAAAAAAAGAAATGTGGAATAGAAAGCAGACAAGACGACTTCTGGCTGTATAAGCCAAATAATGTGACAAGGCTAAATGGCGTAGCTGACATTGCACTACTCCGTTCGCTCCCTCTTGCGGCCTTAGTCCCATGGCTACAAGCCAAAAAACAGGACAACAGGAATGCAGCAGCAGCAGCAACAGAAGAAGAAAGCAAGACCCAGAAATACACGCCACAGGACTAGAAGCCATGGCCAGGCAAGTCGCCGCCATCAAGACGCAAAGAAGAATACGAATTTGGCGTTTATTCTCGTAACTGACTAAGCTAAACTTTTGTGACTTTTAATTACTTTAAAATGTGTCCAAAAAACAGGTTTAAGCCAATTTGAGTAGGATATATGGCATACAGATATGGCTGAAAAGGATATTTTGTGAATGTGTCAATTAAAACCAATTGGCCAAGAGGAAAATAAGCACAGAAATTCGATCAACGATAAAAATTTTTAAATTGTTTCTCTTTAATCAAGTTCAGTGGCGAATCTACGGTACTTAAGGTCTAAAACTTTGTCAAAGTCCTTGGCAAAACCTCTATAATCTTAACTCTTATAGTCTTCAAGGATTCGATTTGCCAGCTTCTATCAGCTTCTCAAATTTATTGACACATTTACATTTTCAGAAAGAAAGTTTAACTTCTTTCTTCTCCTTTTCACTAACTGGTTTTTGCAATTTAAAAACCCTTAACTTGCTCACAAAATTGCACAATAATATATGTTCAATATTGAAAGTTTTCTTTAGGTCCACATGGATCATGATTAAGAGCAACTTTTGGCCAGAGAGACGAGAGTCCAGTCCGAGTAGACTACACTTAACCCGAAAACCCATTGAACATGTGTTATAGTTTGATTTTACTATTTTTTTTTTGTACTTGTTTTATGGCCAATGGCAAACATTCAGCAAATGCATGCAACTGACCGCCCCTTCTTTGCCCTTTTTGGCCCTGCAACAGAATCATGTTCAAATCTAGTTCAATTGCCAGACCATAAAAATACATGGAAATTTCATACACATTTTGATTTAGACGGCACTATATTTGAGTTATGATTATTAAATATGAATATTTATGGCATTTCTCGGTTAGTGTAATTGCTGGCTAAAGTTTTTAATGGCGTTTCCTCGCTCTCACTCACTCACTCACTCACTCTGTGTGTCTCGCTTTCTCTTTCTCTTTATTATTATTTTTGTGCTTTTGGGGTAAATGCATTAACTTTGCCACTTTTTGAGTGTAAGCATATAACTAGATAGTGCGCCTTTTCCTTATTTGCATTTGAAAGTTTCAATTATGAGAAAGGCAAACCCCAAAACCAAAAAGCAAGCAACCGCCAACACCAACAACAAAAACAACAACATCAGCCAAAAAACTCATCCACCATAAAAGCAAAACAAATTTCAGTAAAACTTTCAGACAACTCAGAGAAATAATACTTAAAATGGCAAAGTTTCTGTGTTCTGTGTTACCCCCGCCCAACAAAAAATGATGATGACGAACAGCAACAATGAGCCCAAAATGCAATTTTAATTGAAACTTTGTTTTTTGGGCCAAAATCAAAGTGCTGGCAATGTAACGATACAACGAAATGCAACTCTGCAAAAGCAAAGGGACTTGCAATTAGTTTTAAAGCATAATGTAATTAGGTTTCTATCAAATGGAGAGGCGAGGGTCAGAATAAAGAGTTCCCAGTCTTGCGATATGGCAACCCTCTGAACACAGTGTTGCAAAAGTCATGATTCAGTGTTAAAAGAATTTGTTTTTTTTTAAGAACAAGTTTTTAGACTTGCGTTATGGCAACACAGTGTTGCAAAAGCAATGTTTAAGTGTTGTAAATGGTTAAGAGAAATGAATAGAATGTTCCTAGACTAAACACAGTAGACTGCAAGTGGTGCGTTTTAGTGTTGTAAAGGAATTAATGACAATTTTGGGATTCTCTTTTGGTCAGGATTTTCTATGTAGAATGTTTTTGCTAGAAAAATCGTCTTTGGTGGCTTAAGATCTTTGTAAAAGAAAAAAAAGAAAAACCACATGAGGTAATAAGTTGGTGCTTTTCTGTTCCTTAAGTACCCAGGATGAACTTAAAACTCGTCATGATTATCTTGATTATAAACATCTAGCGGTTCCCATAGAGACCGATGGAACCAGTAAATAAAAGTTTCCTCTTAAAAAACTTAAGAAGAAAAAAAGAATTTCGGTAAACGATAAATTTTAGGCTTGCCTAACAGTTGCTAACACTTTGAACGTCTGAAAGGTGTCATAAAAAGTCCTTTACTCATCTAAATTTATGAAAAAGACTTCTTTTGTTAGACTTTTTGACACTTTATAATGGGATCAACTCACTGAAGCTGTATAAAGTCGCACTAGCAAAAGTAGATGTCCACATCTCGTAGAAATGTGTACAAATAAATTTCTTTGCCAAGCACAAAACAATCAAATAATATATGACCATAAAGAAAGAAACTGCAAATGCACAAGACTTAGGACTAAAGCAAATATTCTACACATATACAATGAATAATTTATATATGGTTGAAATGACTGTACATATACAAATACGTATACATTCATATATATGTATATATGGAAACACATGCAAAATAAGTCGACAGAAGGTTCAACAACGATTTGATCATGAGACTGAGTCCGAGTCCGAGTCAGAGTCGTTGAAGTCGGAGAGTTTGGCCCACATTTATGCACATAAATTGTAACGGCTTTTGCCTCGTCGTGGTACCTTATGCAGATTTGTTTAAACTTCAAAGAAACAACAATTTGTGCAGTTATTTCTACTTTCCTCAGTTGTATTTGGGTACCTACTTTCTCGCTGTCTCTCTCTCTCTCTTTCTCGCTCGCTCTCTGTATTAGTATTTTCTCTTTTTTCTTTATATTTTTTGTAATATTTTTTATTTCAAACATTAATCCACTAAACCGTAAACAAACGAGGGCAGTCAACAATAGGGCCAACATGGCGTATGAGCTATTAAGTTGAACATGTGTGTAGCTCTCTCTCTCTGTGTGATTGTGTGTGTGTGTGTTACGTCTAGCTTTAGTCGTATTTTAAGCTCCCACCACCCACAGGCTATGTGGCAACTACAACCTTTGCATATTTAGCTAGTTTTTCCCCTTTGCAAGCAGTTTTCATTGTGCAATTGTGTCGCCTCTGAAATATGCAAGTAAAAAGATTTACTGCAAAAACCGTAGAAGGCAAAAAAATGCATTGAGTTTGAGTTTTGCAATTTAAAACGAGCCTCAATTGTTGCCCACACAAACAGCTATCAGAGAGAGTGAGAGAGAAAAATAGAGAAAGAGGACGAAATATGAAATTTAATTTAATCATCAATCATTTAAACACAGCACACACACACTAGCTAGGCAGAAGGCGAAGGTCGAAAGGCAAACTCTAGTAGTAACAAAAGTTAAATGTTTAAGGTTGTTGCTTGTCATGTTTTAGTCCTTTTGATGCAATAATTTCTCGCATTTGCCGCCAAGTCTTTGGCCTTGACATCGTTTTAACCAACCAAAAAAAAAACTCAGAGAGAGAGAGGGAGCCACCGTGGGGCGCCTCGTGAATACAGAAGAGCCACATAAAAGCGGAAAACTTTTGATTTCGCCAAAAAGATAATTTCCCACAGCCCAAACAAGAGGGAAGGGAATGGGATTTTAAGGAGGAGGAGGAAAACATGTCGAGGTGGTGGCATGGCCACTTAAAGTAATGCAACTGGCAGATAAAGTGCAAAAAGGCAGCAGCAGCAACAGAAAAAAAAAACCAAAAATAAAAGGAAAGTAAAAATGTGCGACAAGGCAAATAAGGAAATCAAAATGACTAAGGCGAAATAAGAGGCAAACGAAAATTGAACATCCTGCAGCAGGATACGGATGGCAAGCAGGCAGGCAGGCTAGAGGACAGAGTCAAGAGGACGTGCCGTACCCGCCCATGCCCCCATAATTATGGCCAACCGCGCGATAAGTAAAAATGCCAACACACAAATTGTATAGAAGGAATGAACGACTTCTGCTTCAGCTCCTCCTGCTCACTCCTACGTCCGTACAATTCCTCCTTTTGCCAGTCCTGTCAAGGACTGCTCCTCCATAGAGAACAGAGAAGCTACGCATTTGACCAGTAAATGCAACTATTCTTCAGATTCTCATTCACAGTCACCCTGTATGCCAAGTCCTTTCTCTGTGTTTTCTCTGTATGTGTGTGTGCCACTTTGCGCAATGAGAAATTTCCGCTTGTTCGTTTCTCTTCTTGGTGCGCTTTTTATTTTCCCTCCTTTTTTTATTCGCTTGAAGGATGACATTTTTGCAAATTGCCATCATAATAATAATCAAATTCGTGTAAATTTTGTGCAAATTCAAGACGGAAATGATGCCACGCCCTTTTCCAACCCGCCACCGCCGCTGCTGCACTATTTTTACCCTGCAAGCAGGAAAGTGACCATTTCATTTGCTTTTAACTAAAACCAGGACTTTTGCATTTAATAAGTTTTTCGTTGATGAAATTGAAGAGTGTGAAATAAATTATATGGCAAGAGCCGAATTTGTATATAGTCTGTCCAATAAATTGCAAATGTTGCAGTGTTAAGTAACACATAATAGTTTGGCAGATCAGAAAGCTGTCGATTCTAACGAGTTAAAACTTTAAAGCAGTGTTGCTTAACAATTTTCAATGCCAGTTATAAAGCGGAAAAGGTTGTCATACATTCGAAACTAACATCTCTTATAAGTTGGTAGTGTTGAATAACGTTCCTGGGGAACTACAAAGCGTTTCAACTAGCATTAGGCAACTCTATAACCCTTAGCAACGCTTAAAATGTAGTAAGTGTATGTTAAAAAGGTTCCCAGACACCACAGCTGATCGCTCTAATAAGCCATAGCGTTGCACAACGTACATAAGAGATCATAACAGAACGCTTCTTGACACTAAGAAAGTATAAAAGGTTAAGCAAGTCCTAATAGGTAATAAGTGTGTGTCAAAAGTTCTTGCAGATGCTTAAAAAAGGCAACTCCAACGAGTTATAGCATTATTACAGTGTTGAATAACTTCAAGACGGCACTAAAAGAGTGTTTATATAGCTAGAAGTAAAATTCAGAGTGTTGGGTATTGTTTAAGGTAAAAGTTCTTCACTTATTTGCTTTGCAGAGCATTCACAATTCGTATAACACAAATTTAATGACATTTGCTCAAAAAGGAAATGAAGCACACCTACATGGATACATAATATTCAGTTTAATATATAGCTACTCTAACCCGTAAGGACCACTCAAGCACTCACTTGGTCACCACCTCTCAGGGACAATTATCTATTTCCTTATGTTTTAATAATTCACATGAAAGAAAGAAAAAAAACTTTACTAGATATAGTAGTAAATTAAGCATGACTGTCCCGACAATTGAATCTAGCTTTTCTCTCGCTTCAATCTGTGTGTCTGTCTATAGTTGCTTAGTGGCAATCGATAAGAGGATGAGCCGTGTGGAAGCCTCCCGGGCGTCGGCATGTCAAAAAGTTGCTAACAAAACTTCATTAGGCCAAATCTGACAGGCAACAGGAGGGCACGGGAACGAACGAAATGGTGAATGGACGAGGGAACCCTTCACCATCATCACGGTCAGCCACTTGTGGATATCTTTTGACGTTCTTCTTGTGTTCTTGGCGTGGCAAATTAAATGAAGCAGAAACTTGGCAAAAGTTATTTAACCAGTGAAAATGTTGTTGATAGGCCGAGTCGGGCTTGGCCTTCTTTTGGCCTTCTTACTTATTATTGGAAAGGTATGTCCTGAGGGCAAAAGCAAATCGGGGCTATCACAAATTGCGTGATGACTTGCTCACTTAAACATTTCATTATTTATACGGACTTACAGGTCACTGCTTTGTCCAGCATTTTGCACCTTTTCTCTCATCATCGACTTCACTCTGGGCACTCTGGGCAAAACTTTGCTGCTCAAAAGTTGCCAAGGGTAAAATAACTTTGACACAAAGTTGGCTGGCTGGTTGGTTGGTTGGCCAAAACTCAACTCAACTCAACCCAACCCAGCCAAGTCAAGCCAACCAATCGACTTGCAATGCTAATCAGCAGCATTGGAATTTACCCATTGGATCTATCTGCATAAGAAAAAAAAAAAGTTCGAAGAAAGTTCACAGCTTGCAAAATACTTGACAACTGAATTTGATTGCAATTGACCGCAATTTAGCTTTGAATAAAATTTCAAATTAAATTTCACTTTTCGGACGAAATTCAGTCAAGCAAAAAAGCATTAATCCAATTCCATGAGATTGTACGGAATTTTCCAGTCACTGGGAGCCCTAAGCTGTGGCTCCCTGGTTACCTATCTGACCATGCGTTTCATTGATCAGAATTCTTCTTTGGATGGCAGTGGCGAGAAAGGCTCGAAGGATTATAAAAGTAAATGGATCTATGATTGGGATCAACGTGGCCCAAATGAGCAGAAGAAAAAGCTGGTTCATTCATTGAGCCAGGAAAATAAACAACCCATGGCCAAATCTGTGGCTCGTCGTCACATTTTCTTAGTCCGCCATGGTGAGTATTCGGATGAGCATGAGAGACCTGGCTACTTGACCGATCGTGGACGTGCCCAGGCCGCTCGCACCGGACGACGTCTATCCGAAATGGGTGTATCTTGGGACTATGTGGTGGCCTCCACCATGCCGCGTGCCCTGGAAACGGCCATGATTATCTTGAAGCAAATCAATTTCGATCCTCTGAAGTTGAAGCGTTGTGATCTCCTTTGTGAGGGCACACCATATCCTGCCGATCCGCCGCAGAATCGCAGTGCGCGGCATATCCAACAAGCCTATCAGCGTGATGGTCCACGCATTGAGGCTGCCTTTCGTCGTTACTTCTTTCGGGCCCCGGCCGATCAGGAGAAGGATTCCTATATGCTGATCATTGGTCATGCCAATGTCATACGTTATCTGGTGTTGCGTGCCCTGCAGTTGCCCCCCGAGGCCTGGCTGCGTCTCACTTTGCATCATGGTTCCATTAGTTGGATAACTGTGGCACCCTCGGGCGTCGTTTCAGTGCGTTCTCTGGGCGATGCTGGCTTTATGCCCATCAATGAAATGACCCATCGCAAGCCCAAGCTGAGTAATAAACAATGAGCAATTTAAGAATTGACTTTAGAGAAACGCAAAATGCAGTTCATCATTTGCCCTTAATGTGGTCTTATTTCGCTCTCTAGAAAACGTGACTCTTGTGCACATTATGACATTGTGCCCGGACAGGAAGCTACACACAGCTGGTGGACCAAACAGACAAAAAAAAAAAAAAATAGAAGCACTCTCCAGCTTTTGGCCGAAATCACTTTGCAGTGGGCCACTAGCACTAGCGGCTAACTGGACACTCGTGGCAACCTCATACACATTCCCACCCGCAAGGCCCTTAATACGTTCGTTCGTACGTAGTTGTCGCCACATTTGCGCTCATTTTTCGGTTTTACTCTGCTCATTAGTGCGGCTTTAATTTTCGGTTATTGTGCTTGCCCATGCTCGGGTTGGGCTGGGTTGTGTTGGGTTTGGTATGGTTTTGGTTCTGATTCCGACTCTGACTCCTCTGACTCTGAGCTTTGGGTCTCTCTTTTTGGGTTCTGGTTTTCTGGTTTCGGTTTCGGTTTTATGGTTCTGTCGCCATTGGCGTGTTGCATTAAATTTGCATATGCCTCATAGAAATTTTTCGAATTTAATTTGCGAAAAGCATCAAATTGTGTTATGCCCTGTAACCGCATATTGCCATCTCGATTGCCCCTTAGGCTATGCAACAGTTTCGTTTTATGAGGTTTTTTTTTTTGGGTTGTCAGCTGTTAAATATTTTCGCTACACGAATTTTCAATGAACATAACTCGTATATGTGGGGTTCGCATTATTAGTTACAGCTAAAATGGAAATTATTTCAACCTAACTTACTTTGATTTGCCATTACCTAAATGATCTTATGACTGGTTTACTCGCGCTTTTAATTTGACTAACTTATATTACCTGTAAAGAGGAACCTCCAAAGTTTCTCTTCTTTAAAGAAGCATCAACTAGCTTAAAACTGTAAAAAACTGGCGATTTAAAAGAAATATCAACTAAATAAAACTTTTAAAGAAGAAGCTCCATATAAAGGAGGGATAAAGTGACTTATACCTCCAAAGAAGAACCTTGAAAAAATCTTTGCCTTAAAGAAGAAATATCAACTGACTTATTTCTGTTAGGTACAACCTCTTAACATTTTTTTGTTAAAATAAAAAGGATAATTATTCGAAGAACGAAAGACAGTTGAGTCCTTTTTTTGTAGGGAAGAACTTATAAAGACGCATCTTCCTAAAGAAGGATCTACTGACTTATTCCTGTAAAGCAGAACCTCTGAAGAAGCTAAGGAAACGAAGGACAGAAGACAGTTTGGTTTTATTTCTCTAAGGAAAAACTTCTAAAATATCATCTTCTTAAAGAAGGATCCACTGACAAGTTTCTTTAAAATAAAACCTCTAAAGAACCGCTCCTGCAATAAAGAAGGATTAGCTGACTTATTTTTGTAAAGAAGTCCCTCTAAAGAATCCCTTTTTTAACAGACGAATAAGTCTTTTAAATAAAAAAAAGGACTCTTCTTAAAAAAAAAATGAGCAACTGACTTACCCCTGTAAAGAAAAACATCTTCTTTAAGGAAGAAGCAGCAACTGACCTGTGAAAAAGAACCTCTCGAAAAACATCTCCTTGAAACAAGATTCTTCTGACTAATAGAGCGGCATTTCCAATATATTAACACAGCGTTCTAACACTTATAGCAGCTAATTGTGCGTGCTCAGAGTGGGATGGCCAACAGCATCGTTTAACCCGCACAGAGGGGAGGCCCAAACAGTGTTTACAAATAGTCTGTTCACAGCTTGGACGTTGCACAAGTTGCTGCCTCCCTGGAGAGCTCATACATAAATGTTTGCTCATTGTATCTCATTATGGCCAAGTTGTAGTTTGTTGGTGGCCCCAACCAAACTGTTGCCAACTGAGTTTTAGACGAAATTCAATGGATTTTATTCAATTTGAGACCAAAAAGTTCATACATTTTCAAATAAATTGATAGGCAATTGTGAAGAGGGGAGTGTATACGAGCAGAGACCATTTGTCTCGAAACTCTGAGCTAGATTGATAGTAATCATGCACCTCTCTGTGTTTTTCATCTATCATTAATGACATCGTTTTGTATGCCCAGTCCTCATAATACATAAAATTGACAAATTTAATTGCCATTGTACCATCACATTTCTGGGTGCCACCAATGATACCAGCAAGAGAATCGTGACAAATTAATGGACCGCCAAGATCCCCAGGACAAACTTCCCCCTGTACCATGGGCATAGCACATACATTACCCTCACGTTCGTAGTACTTGAGGTACTTCTCACATCGCTCATGTTCGCTTATTCGGACATCTAAGAATAGCATATCATCGGAATAGGGACCATGGCGATACACCTGGCCCCATCCCATGGTAATACATTGCATTCCGACGGTAAGATTAAATCTATTTTCGTTTCTTCTCCGTATTGGCCTTACGGTCATCATGTCGGGGGGCAAGCGATCGGTCAGACGCATTAGGGCCAAATCATGTTTCAAGAAACGCTTGTACTTGGGATGCACTATAATGCGATTAACCCGACGTGACTCATTCTCTTTAAAATCGCCAATGCGACGGGATTTCCCAAAGACGACCAAAACACCACGAGGATTCATGACAGACTTGTATTTGCTAGAAACAAAGCGACGACGTCATTTGACATTAGCCAACTCGAAACTTGAGACTCACTCAGTTAGACAATGAGCCGCAGTTAATATGACGCGACTACTGATGACCACACCCGTACAGAAGTGATTGTCGCCATTATAGCGAATCTTGTTCAGTGTACGTATCGATACGACATGCCTGCCCATATTGGAATTATCTATCTGATAGCCGCCGGCAATTAACATCTCAAACGTCTCCTCATCGAGATCGGCAATAACGCCACGTCCAAGCCAGCAGCATTTTGGTAAGGTAAGAAAAATCCAAAAACAAATAAATATTGAGCTAATACTCATGGCTTTCTTTGTTGTGTGTACATTGTAAAACGAATAAACATCAAATAAATGAACAGGTGAAGAAGTGTTAGGTGACTAAATGAATGATCAAGTAAACAAGTGGGTAAATAAGTAAGTGAGTGAACAAGTGAGTATGTGAATGAAAAACTGAGTAGATGAATGATCAAGTGAATGAATGACTGATAAAGTAATTATACAAATGAAAATGTAAGTGAAAAAATGAACAAAATAGTGATCAGTTGAGTTAATGAATGATCAAATGAGTCAACACTCGAATAAGTGATTGAAGAAGAAAATGAATCAATGAGTAAATGATTGAACAATGAGTATGTAGGTCAAGAAGTGAGTAAATAAATGATCAAATGAGAAAACACAATGCCGAATAATAATTTTAAGGTAAGTCAACAGTTTCAATTAGTTCATTTGCCTTCTCTATTTCTATTTATCCCCCCTCAATATAGTAGGATTTATGATCAAGTGTAAAGGAGTAAGTAAATATGGGAATGCGTAAGTGAGTAAAAGAAGGATCAAGTGAGTAAACAACTAAGAAACTAATTGAACAAGTGCATAAAAGAAATGAACAAATGAGTAAGTTAAAGATCAAGTGCATGATGAACTGAGTAAGTGACTGTATGACTAAATAAGAAACCAAGTGAGTAAAAGTATTATTTAATTTGACAAGTAAGCTTAAAAAAGTTATTAAAGCAGTTAAGTGAAGAGTTAAACACTTCTATGACAATTGGAAAAAATAACTAAATGAGAGTGAGAAGTGAGCAAGAATCGCTATCTCTCAGAGTCACGCTTCAAAGTGAGCAGTTTGAGCCAAGTCTCTCTTGAATATTTCAAAACATACTTCACATACTTAAGGGATTTAGTTTTGCGATGTGCATTCACCTATCCATCCATCAGTTCGCCCAGCGAGTGCATATTTCATGTCTATTGCAGGTAAGTGAAAGCTTTTCCCATGCATAACAAAAGGACTACAAATGCAAGAAAAGGACTAACATATACACAAGGGAATACAAAGCTACACAAAGAAAGCGAGGGATGTGCCACAAAGAAGTAAGAACGAAGTCAATGTCAATGCACAATGCCAAATGACAGTTGCTCCGGCTCTCTTGTCATGGATTGAAAATGCAAACGAAAAATGTCCCCCTTCCCCAACTTCTTTCCACCTTCACACATTTTGCATTGACTATAATTTTCGAGACTTAAAGTTTTGCAAATATTGCGTAGTAAAAATTCTCGAACATAAAATGCATAAATCAAAATGAAATTGAATTTTAGCCATGAAAAAGCATTGCATACGAGCTGAGACGACGACGACGACGACGACAATGACACCCGCTGTGACAATATGGCATGTGTATGTAGAAGAGGAGAGAAGGTCCTTCAGCTCCAGCTTCACCCAATTCCTACCACCCGCCATGAGCCACTCTTCAAAAGTTTGTCTGGCTTTGGCGTTGAATGCTGAACTTTAAAACAAAGTCTACTTTCATACTTTATGCAAAGCTCAAACGAAAGAAAAAGAAAAGAAAGAAAAACTACCGAAAAAAATTGCCACTTGTTCTTACTTATGAGCTATATTACCAGAGCTACGAACAATGGCCAACACCAGCTCTACCAGCTGCAGCTCCATAAGCCCCCCCACACACACACACCACATGAAAGTGAGGGGGAAGAGGAATGCAATTGGAATGCCAGTTTTTCCACCTAAGCATTCTTTAGCTTTTCCCGCCATTTCAATTTTCACCTCAATGGAAAAAAGCAGAGAAAATTTCTAAGTTTTCTTTAGCGATTACTTTTTGTGTGATGCGTAGAACTGGCTAAAAACAAAATCAGTCTTCTGACGGCACTTTCAATTGCAAAACGTTTGTTCGTTTCGATTTTGTTAGTGTTTGCAATTCAATAAGCAAGGATAATTTCAACTAAATAATTACATAAAATAAATACATATATGTATAAACTCATTATTGCCAACTAACTAAAAATTATTATAAGCTAAACTAAGCAGAAAAATATGCAAAAACAAATAATAAGAGTAAACTGCAGTTAAAATGTGATGCATTTATTTCAAATTGGTAATCGATTTGTTTGAAAAAAAAACTGGTGACGAAAAATGTGACAGACACACACAAAACTAATGCCGACATCTGGTCCAAAATCAACATATCAATTTTGATAATATTAAACATTCAATTTGTAATGGAAATTTTTGTGTGTTAAATACGCAAGGCAAACAACAACCAAAGTCCCAGACACAGAGAGAGAGAGAACCAGAGAGAGAGAGAACGAGGGAGAGAGACCAGAGCCATCACCCGACGATAACTATTAATTAATTAGAACGGCAAAACGAGGTACGTCTATGTAAATGTGTGTGTGTGTGTATGTGTGTGTGTGTGTGTCTATATCCAATATGTATTTTGACTTGGCAAACTTCATTTACCATGCAATTTATTAATTAGTGGAGAATTCAGTGCATTGGCAAAAATTAGAGCGCTGCATCAACGCAATCACTGAAAATGATAATTGTCAGATATGCTAAGCACCAATAAAATGAACTATGAAAAAAAAATTAGACAGATGTTGGAAAAATATAAAATGGATCAGTTACTTACTAGAACTGCATCAAAGGCAGCCTAAACGAAAGAAGAAAAAAAACAGACATTCGTTAGTTTAGACAGAAACTAAGTAAATGAATCTTTAAGAAGTTTATAACTTATCTATTTTAGATCGAAAAACCTTAAACCACAAGAGTTTAAAGGGATTCTTAAAGGCAAACAAAACAGAGCACATGATTGCAATAATAGTTCCCTGAAAACCTTTAAAAGCCCTATTATAAAATGACAACACATTACATTAACTTCCCTTAAAGAGCTGACATAATTTATTAATTTAAATTCACAAAGAAAGTCTTCAAACTTTGGACTAGAAAGCCAAGTAGCAGTTAACAGAAAAAGTTTACAACGCGTTCATTCCAAGCCATTTAGCCGAGCTATAAGCCCAGTTAACCCTTAAGTAAGTCTTCTTCAAGATGACTCTAACCGAATAGGTTGTTTTTGACAATCTTTGAGAAAAAAATATTAAAGACTCTCTAATCGAAATTGTTTTGGCATTAAGCAAAGACAATTTTTGGACTTTAAAGTTTTTCCCTTTTTAAGGCATTTTCCTCAATGTGTTAGTTACAACGGCAACACTCAAAGACCGTTTGACCTTTTGCTCACTGATGAGACTTATTGGGCGAACTTAAAAATATAGTAATATCCTCTTTAATATTTCCTACTTTAATGAGTGTCACACAAATATTTCACCTTACGGCGCTCGACAGAACATAGAAACAAAAAAGAAAAAACTGTAGCCTACTTCTCAGAGAGAAAGCCATTGTGCCTGACTTTTCCGATTATTTTTCGGAATAGATTAAACTGTAAATAAACTATCAACTATTAATTGCATGCTCTGATTTTAAAATACTCTTTCTTTAACTGTAAGGGCAAAAATAAATATAAATATATAGCATAATATATAATAAATATTTAAAAATTTTTCCTTATTAACTTTGAGTTTTTTGAATCCCAAAGATTGCCCAAATTTCTAGCCTGGTATTATTTTTTAAATATTAAAATTTGACGAGTATTTTCGAAACGAATCATAATAGTTTGGCTTTTGTAATGTAAAAAAAAAAACGTCTGAAGAGGGATCATCTTATTAAGATTCCCCCTTTCTTCACTTAATTGAGAAATTCATGATTAAAATTTTAGTGTTTAAACCTAGCTTTTAGGAGCATATAATTAACTTGAAATTGCAATAAGGATATCTCAAATATATCTTTGTTAACTAAATAAACAAACATTAACATAAATATAGTCATAATAAAGGCAAAATAGTCCCATGAACAGTTCGATGGAACTAACTTATAGACAACTCTTGGCTACATTTGCATGTCAGAAGAGGTAATGACTCCAAACTTCATTGAAAGTATTCATAATTATGATATGTGTCTGTGTGTGCATGTGTTTGGGTGTGTGTGTATGTGTGTGTGTTTTCATGGTATTTGTGAACTCATGCTTTGAACTTTGTCACCTTTCCTCCCTGGCATAATGCTGAATGGTTATCATAAAACGGCTTAAAACACTAATATGTCCCTCACAACAAGTGACTGTGAGGGGATTGGGAGGTAAGCGGGTGGGTTAGCGAGTGAGTTGTCTACCTTTCAGCACACTCACTGCATATCGAGTTGCCTTCAAAAGGGCTCAGTTCAAGCGCGCCTTGAATCGTCCAAGAGCCTTCTCCCGCCTCGTACCAGCTCCTCCCATCCCCCGGCCCGATTCAATGGGGTATCGAATTTTAATGACCCACTTTCCGGCTCAAGACTATTTAAGTTTTACTCGCGTATTGGTTTGGTCTAATTCTGTCTCTGTCTCTGTCCGCAAATCCCAGAGAACTGCAATTAGTTGCTTGTATATTGGCGATATTGTCAAGGAAAAACTGAACTAACTAACGAACAAATGAGTTGAAATGGGCAAAGGGAAGAGTGAAAAGGAGAGGTGAGGAGGCAAAAACTTGAGAGGCTTCAACCAGCGCCCCTCTGTGAGGTTGCTGCACTTAAGAGAGCGAGCGAGCGATAGTGTAAAAGAGACCGAAGAAGAAAAGAAGAAAGAGATAAGTGAGAAATACGAATGAAAGCACAAAATACTTTTGCTTTTTTTTCCTTTGTTTTTGCAGTCTGGGAAAGTCATTACCCATGAATATATACATATATAGAAAGAAAAACGGCAAGAAAAAGGGTGTGAAAGGGGGTAAAAAGACAATTTTGCTCGCTGACAACATTTGGAAAACGAAACTGAAAATAAATTGAACATGAAATTAATAGAATTAACGACGACGAAAACTAAATTCAAGGCAACAATGCTTAAACAGAGAACAAACAAACATTCAACCATCCACCCAACCATTCACTCACTCCCACTTGGCAATAACAATTGAAAATGTTGAGGAAAATGAGTGGGAAATGTAACTGAAACTAAGTTAGATAGTTTATGTGGCAATAATTGAAAACTAGAGTATCTAAAATGTTGAAATATTATTCAAAAGTTTCTAAAGGATTTATGAAATGTTCTCTCAAACAAAGTCACATAGTATAAGAGAGGTTAGCCTTTATAAGAAATTTAAACTGAGAATAATGGAAACAGGATCCCACTTAGAAAGAGGCTAAATGAAAAATTTGGGATTAGCTATACATTTTGTCCCTTTCTTCCTCTCTCTCTCTCTCTCTCTCTTTCTTTCAATAAAATTATGTGCCCTTTCCTTGAGTCGGCCTTCTGAAATATGCAATAGTTTTTTTGGCCTTCATTTTTTAACAAAATTGTGAACTCTTCGGACAGAGTTTGCCACGAGAATCACAAAACACGCCAATTATTGTCAAGAATTGCACATTTTAATTATCTATGGCATACTTTTGGGGGCAAATTTAACTTACCACTTAAACCTTAATAGTACAACTGGTTTAGGAATATTATGTTAAATCCAAAATGTCTGGCTAACTAAAACCTCAGTTCGTATTCCATTTTGATAGCAAAAGTCCCTCAGTAAAGAAGAGTAACTAAAATATAGTAACCAACATATAACTTTCACTATATTTTCATAAAAAATACTCAAATTGCTTGTTCTATAAACTATTTTTCATTGAGAAATAACACAAAATTCAGTGAAACATCAATTCTTTGAATTGATTCGCTGCTCGTTGAGTAAGTTTCGCATAGTTCAAGTGCATAACATTTGATTTTAAAAGTGCTTTTAAAAACTTTTGCACACAAAATTCATTCATTCTCGGAATACAAAAATATTTATTAATTTCATGTCCAACGTATAGCATAAATAATCGTGAATTTTGTAAGGATGCCATAAACCTATGGGAATTATATATACCCACACACACACACACATAATACATATATTCATATGAATGCATAATTGGAACATAAAATTCCAAAAATATTTCACAACAATGCTGTCTGCCCACTACAGCTTCCCTCCTCCTTCTGCTCCTCCTTTTCCTCTTCATAGAAAAGGCATTCTTATGTAGGCTTCCCTCTCATCTCTATCCTATTCCACCTCCCTTTGGGCAACGTCTATTTGTGGTCATTTCTACCATTTATTCATTCACAGTACACGGCCGCAAAAAAAAAAACGAAAAGGAAGAAGAGAAGAGAAGAGAGGAGAAGAGAAGAGAAGAGAAGGTCTAGTCCAGCCAAGAAGATGGACCAGCGTAATCTAACACTGCCACCGCCAGACGCAACAACAATTATGTCCTCGTCATCAGCCGCCATGGCCATGGCTATGGCAAGCGTCGCAACAACAGCAGCAGCAACAACAACGCCAGCAACAACATCAGCAGCAGCAGCAGCAGCAACAACAACGCCAGCAACATTTTTTACATACAGCATACCAGGCATGGATATTGCTCCGGGGCCATTTATATTCACCTACGTTAGTGAATTTTTATCGCTTATCACGCCCGAGGAAATGCCGCTGGGTAAGTGAATGCCATGTGTGGGGGGGGTGAGGGGACAAAAATGATTTAATGGGTTAGCATTGTGCCTCGAAATTTCAACCTGGTTTAGACGCCTTAGACACACCGATCACAATCGACACACACACACACACTCACACACACAAAATGTTTCTTTGATACACAAATCATTTTGGAAACAAAATTGGTCAACTACACGGACGAACATCAGCGGAGCCTGACGAGCCAGCACAAATGTCCAATGAGCAGAAGGTGGACGCGTTTATGAAGAAACATGGCGTAAGAGAGGACATTGCTCGTCAGTATTTAACCGCAAATGGCTGGGTCCTAGATCAGGCTAGTCTCAAATATGAATCGGATAAGGATGGACGTAATAATAATCCAACCAAAGAGGAAACAACCAGTTTACCGGATCGCCAGTCATTGCATTCATTGATAAGTCAACACACCAACAGAAATGCCACTGAGCGGGATGAGTCCTATTTTGCCGAGGCCTCGGAGAGCTCGGGTCAGCAGCTAGCCGAACCCAAGCGCGTCAATATAGAGAACTCAACGCCAGCTCTGACCACCAATGACAGTGATCGAAGTATACGAGCCTGGGGCCAGGGAGTACGTTTGGGCAGTGCTCATCCCCTGAATCCACTGCCTGCACGCAGTGATTCGGACTCGGAGTTGCATACGGAGACTGAGCATGCAATTGTAGTGCTGCATCTCTGGTCGGAAGGTTTCTCCCTAGATGATGGCTCTCTGAGACCTTACGAAGTGCCTGAGAATGAGCGTTTCTTGCGTGCTGTTCTACGTGGTGACTATCCCCATGAGATGCAAGAGGTGTGCTATACAAGGGTAAAATGAGAATAATTTGCCCCCCCTTAAGTATGCAATAGTTTTTTATCTTGCATTTTTCAACAACCTCGTGAGCCGTTTAAGCTAAGTTTACCACGAGATGTACAAAACATGCCAAATATTTTTAAGAATTGCATATTTTAACTATCTATTGCATACTTTTGGGGGCAATTGTTCCTTTCTCGCCACTGCTCTTAGAACACATTTTATAGGCTCCTTTATCTCTCATCCCCACCCCACCTAGTTTGGTCACCGTGTTGAACTCAGTGTGCAGGATCATACCAATGAACGTTTTCGTCATCTTTCGCGTAAACAATTTATGGGTTCCGGACGTCTCTTGGGCAGTCCCACACCGCGCCTAGAACCAGCCACCACTGGTCAGCCAAGTACAGCTGCGTCAAATTTAACACCTGAACAGCGGGCCGAATGCGGTTTACATTTCAATGAGAAGCAACCAATGACAATTATTCAATTGAGATTAGCCGATGGCAGTCGCTTGGCGGCTCGCTTCAATCTCACTCATATAATAGGGGATATCTATCGATATATACGCCTAGCCCGACCTGGTCAGTATTCCAGTCAACGTTTCATACTGATGACAGCATTTCCGCGTCAACAATTGGCAGAGTCCGATTCACGTACTTTGGAACAGGCCAATCTAAGGAATGTGGTTGTGATTCAGCATTTGTGTGAGGATTCAAGTGGTGAACAAACGCAATCGGATAGCGACGAGAAACCCTCACAAGTGGTTTCCAAGTAAAGTGTGACGCAAGGTCGCCCCTTTTCTTAATCTGTAATATCTTTTAAACTAAATTTCGCTTAATATATAATTGAACTTACTCGAAATGTGATCGAATGCTTGAGTTACTTTAGCCTTTGCCTGCTCTATTTCAGATTCCATACGCGATGTTCTCCATAATAATGTCAGTCTCATAGACTTTGCCTCCAATGTAAGTAGGAAATGAGGGCGGGGGGAAAACAGGTTTTTCCAGCGAAACTAAGCGCTCTCTGTTCTCCTTGTAGGCCATAAAAACTGAATCGGGTTTCTTGGCCCTGATGAGTATCTTTGCCATTTTGGCTCTGGTTCCTCTAATTGCCACCTGTGCCTGGTGTTGTGGTCGTCGCTCTACCCAGGATGAAGTTGATCGAATACGCCATGCTCCCGTACACATACGCGATGAGTCGCTGGAGGAGAATCTTCAATGCCGTAAAAGTGCTGCCTTGGTCACACTCTGGATAATCTTTGGACTGCTCACGTAAGAGAGCGAAGAGAGAGAGAGAGAACGAGAAGAAGTGTGGGCAAAAACTTTTCCACTTTTCCACTTTCTTTCATGGCTATTTGCAGGTTGAGCGACTTTAGCATATTTTATGCCAACAGCCGACTATCCGCAGGCATTGAGATGACACCCGAGATGGTCAAGTCGGCTGTTCATGACGTCGAGGTCTTTCTGAAGGACACCCATTTACAAATCAAACACAAACTGGATAATGGCTTTCATGTTTCCGTTGAGAGAGTCGTCAAAGACTTGGAAGGTTGCTAAGAAAGTTGAACTTTTATTTCCACTTGCCATTTGCCAACTTTATATATAGTTTTTTGTGATGCATATATTATTATGCTAAAAGTTGCATTTGGAGTTACTGCAAAACCCCTACCTACAACCCCCCTCCCTCCCCAATCGCTCTTTCTCTATATACATATGTGCTCTCAATTTGCTGTGTGTGTGTATGCACATTCCGCTTTCTTTTCACAGACGTGGATGTTCTCCTTGGCGAACCAATTCAAGCGGAAATATCTGCACACACTGGCCTCGAGCTAGCATATGATTCATTGACAACACTCAGCCTGGGTGAGTAGTATTCATTGGTTAAGTGCTGACTTGCAGGCTTGGCTTGACTTCGACCAATTGACCAATTGCTGCATGTACACGCTGCGGACTTGACCCAAATTCCTCCCTCCATTGTTCGCAGCAAAACAAAAACCAGGCCTACACATTTTAGAACATGGTCAAGCAATGTAAAGGCAAGTCCGAGAACAGCAAAGGCCACCGCTTCACTGTGGTTGCCATTGGCGGTTAGTGCACGGCAAACATAATCAAAGCTCTTACAACAATAGTTCATATATTAAATGGACAAAAAATAATAAATAATAATCTACTTAAAGTATTTACAAACAAATTTTATAGCAAACATTTTGTTTACATACTTTAGATTGATATTTTAATCAGCAACACTCTTTAAAAAGGCAATTGATTAAGTTTATACACTATCACACAGCGATGACCATACCATACCTTCAAAGCTAGAACCAGTTGAGAATTATAAACAAGATTAGGCGAGTTAGTGAAATGAGGATGTTTATCTTCGACTAGGTTCTGTAAATTGACTACCTATCGTAGATAACAGAATAAAATGATTTCGAAAAAGTATAGAAATCGTTAGATAAAGTTTTAATATGGTAAAGAAATTCCCTAAAAATTGATATATTACAACTTTAAAAAAAAAAAAAAAATAAACAACTTCTTTATCATTCTTGTCTCAAAGTCTTTAGAGTCCGTTTAATCAGCCCCGATCTTCCCATCCAAATTGGAAGGCAATCTAGTTAATACAATCTTATCATATAATGTTTCTATGATGACATTGAATACTATATAGCTAACAAATGATAGAATAGGATTTCCCAATCAAATTCACTTTGGACTGAGGGCAAACAAAATGTTGCTTTAGATTTGAGTGGAAAGGAAGCTCGATTGTTTGCATTTCGCGGGATCCAATTTCATTAGGAGCAGAGTAGAGGCTCTCCTTCTAAGAAGTATACGAAATACATGGCCAAAGACAACAATAAATGCAACAGAAGGAAGAAGAGAAGTAGCAAGAGCAGGAGCAAAGGACAAATGTCAAGATGACAACTGCAACTTATATTTGCACTGGTAGACACAATGCGCAATTTGGTATCCAAGTTGCTGCTGCTGCTGCTGCTGTTATAATAATATTTTCATGGTTATTCTTTTTGGTGACATTCCCACTTTCTCGCTCTCTCACTGTTGTTAGCCAACGCGGAGCTCATCTATCGGGTACTCATGATCCAGGAGACAGTCGGCCGTGCTTTGAAACTGTCGCAGGAGGCAGCGGCACGCATGGAGGAACTGCAAATACAGTTATCCGTGCTGCAGCGTCAATGCACTTACCGGGATCGTCCGCTCTGTGATACATTGCGTATACGCAGCTTCGAGGAGAATGGCGTAGTCGATGCCCTTAAGACGGTAAGTCTCTGGTCAACCAGGGCCAAAAGCTTTGCTGGTCATATTCGTTTGATTCCCTTTGCCCTATGTATTTAATTTTCGCTCTTATTTCTTTTCATTCTCATTCTTTGTGTTATGGCATATCCTATTTCCTGTGCGACTCCGACGACAACGACAATTTGTCAGCTGCAAGAGGACCAGAGCATCTTTCGTATGCGCTACTTGGGTGAAATTGAATTTGGTGCAACTGTCAAAAATCTGACATCGGAAGTTGGCGTGTCACGTTCCATTTTCAGCAATTTCCCGCAGCAAGTTAAACATGACACGGCATATGAGCGAAATTGTAAGTTCTCGAAATAAACCAGCCAACAACAACAGCAACAACAACCGGAAGTAACAGACTGATTAGAGTTTCAATCACACTTAAAAAATACCCTTTAATCCTTAGTAAAGTTGCTAGTCTTAGCTGGGGTTTAGAGCATCCAAAGTAAGCCCAATTCACTGGTTAAACAGTTTTAGGAGATATATTTTTGAAGAAAAGTTTCTTTAAATAAATGATTGAAGTCGAAAGAGAATTAAAATCAAAATTTAAATGGATTTCCAGCTTAACTGCTAAACAATTCGATTGGTCAGTTGGCCATTTTGATAACTAACTCTAACTGACTGTCTTACTGTCTGTCTCTCTGTCTGTCTGTCTTTGTCATTCTTGGCCATAAATCTATTATCCAAATCCAATAGCAACAATGTTGTGCATAAGCCAAGCCAATACCAAACTCAATTATGGCATCAATTTAAATGTACAATTCAATCAATAGCACACCAAGAGAGAGGCACACACACACACACACACACAAACACACATTTCTCCTCACCTGGCTGGCAATTTCCGAAACAAAGCGAAACAGGTGGAGGCAGAACAACACAAACGATGGCCAAAACAAGTTTCGACACAATATTAATTACTGTCACCTGTTCTGGGTTGGCTAATTGAATTGCCCCAAAAACACTTGCAACTTCTCACCTCATTCTCTCTCTCTCTCTCTCTGTCTTTCGATCTCTCTCTCTCTCTCTTTTAGATACACTGGAACAATTGGCCAGCATACGTCACAGAACAACAGCCAATGCCCAATTGTTAACCTCGACCATCAATGCTCTATTGCAGCGTCTGGAAAGAACTTGGCCTAGTCTTCAGCCCATGTATAACGAGCTTAGAGATTGGGCTAATACCTATTGGAGCATTGGTTGGATAGCCGCTTTGGTTATCGTTTGGGTTCTGCTCTTTATGCTTATGTCTTATTGTTGCTTCCTCTGCGAATCGAATACCAAATCGGGAGTGGTCTTTTTTCTGGCCGTTATGATCATATGCCTGGCGAGCATTTGTCTAACCTTTTATGGGGTAATCTCTCTGGCAATTGGTGGCAATTCGGAGGTATTCCTTTGCCGTTCACTCTATGGAAATGGTCAGGGCAACTATGATATGTTGGGTAAGCTATTCGATAAGCCTGGCTATGTCTATGAACGGGAACCACAAACGGGCATCATCGGTGAGCTACTGCGTCCGGCTGGCGTTAATCGCTCTGTGGTCAATGTCAGTTTGGGCAAGGCTCTCAGGTAAATATCTACATACATACATATATATGTATAGCTCGATGGCCTAACAATGGACACACACACACACACTCACGCAAGTCCCCAAACGAATTTTGTTATCCAATTACCTTGATACTGTACGTGCCTGTAATTTCGATATGCCCCTTAGCAATTCTTCTTATTTTCACTCAACATGATTATTGTTAGACCTCAGTTAAGTGTTTATTATATATATAGATAAAAGCCAATTTGTAGCCATTCTTTTTGGGTAAGTTTTTCTCCTCAAATTCCCTTAGACCCTCAAACATTCTATCGAACTCTCTTCTCTCAACCACAGAGAGAGAGAGAGTGAGAGCGGAGAGAAAGCACTAAAAGTGCAGAATGTGTCAGTGTTTCGTGTTCTACCACAAAGTTTTGAAAGCCCAATGAAATTTGCTAGCCACATGGCACTCAATTTTATGCAAAGAACCAATGCACCAATCTATCCATTCCCTCTTACTGACCTCCCCCAGCCCCCTCTCACCCCTTGCAAAAAGAGCCACACATAGAGCACTTGTAACCGCAAATTTTAAGCACGATTCCAATTATCTGCACAGATACAAAATGCACAACCAAGCCAGGCAGGCAGGGCAAATAGAGAATGGTATGGAGGGAGGAGAGAAAGAGAGGCGTGTGGATGCGGCTTATGCATGACCAGCTATCTGCTCCTCCTTTGCCTCCCCGTCCTTCTGCTCCTGCTGCATATAAGCTTACAGATGGTAGATAGTGTGTGTGCAGTGGCGCAACTGCTTGGGTGAAATTAGAAAGAATTCGCTCCCTGAAGTATGCAATAGTTAATTTTAAAGACTTTGTGGTACTTTTGCCATGTCCTGAAGCCAAAATTTGACCAAGCAGCTCATAACCAGTAGCCCACACATTGAAATCTACTTCTATTGCATACTTTTGGGGGCATGGCCCCCCCTTTTAGATGCGCCACTGCTGTGTGTTGTGCGTCTGAATGGGATATACGAAGTTTTTAGCCAACCAACAAAAAAAATTTCTGACATTTTCTTTGACAACTTTTGCAACCAACCCTCGGACAACAAACCAACCGACCCACACACACACACACACACACACACGCACACTCTAACCCACTCAAATACACACACTCTAAAGAGGCTGCGAACAAAATCAAGCATCGTACAATGTCTTTCAATTGGATGCATTCGTTAATACCACGAAAATAGCCGATTTAAAACAATTTCCAAAAGTATCAACTGCCATCGATGCCATATCCGTATCCGAACGCACTATGCTCTCACTCACCCAATCCATACAGAACATATTGGAGAATATGCTGCAAACATCCGCATTCAATTTGACCACATATCGAAGTAGCGTGGGAGCACCCACACCCGAAAAGGATTTGGCCACATTCATTGATCAAATGCAACGAGTGGCCTTGCAGGTAATTAGAGCAAGCAAGCAAAAAAAAAAAAAAAACACAAATAACAAGATACACTTCCACTCTCCCTCCTATCTCTCTGTAGATCCAGGATGTGGCCACATCCTCGCGCATGACCACTCTGGGTAGTCGTTCGAAACGTTTGCAGGCATCCATATTGCAGCCATTGGAGAATTTACAGAATGAAATACTTTATCACTTGACAGCATTGGAATTGCAAAGAGATCCCTGGGCCAAGCAAGTCAATCAAACACTTAACCATTTGAAGAGCATTCAGGGCTATCTTGAGAATAAGGCCGGAGAGATATGTCACAATATGACGCGTGCCTACACAGAGCGGTAAGTGGAGCCACCACACCAGCACACGAATCCTCATACCCATCCAGGACTGAGCTTCATCATTGGGCAAAGTTAATTGCAAAGTGTTTGCATTGTTAGCTTTCCTGGTTGCTCTTTCTCCTGCCTGCAAACCAACAAAAACAACTCAAACAAACAATTTCCAACCAGCAACAAACAACAGGGAAAGGCTCATGGAGATGCACACATTTTTCCTGTTTTATCAGATAATTGAAAGTTGTAATCGTTTGATTAAGTTGGACAAAGTGTCATGATGGCATTTTTGCATGTGAAAGAAAGTTTCTTCAACTGGAATATGGAAATGAAATAGTCAAGCCCCAACTACAATGTGAAAAGTTGATACCATTTGTTTGCAAAATATCGTACACTCAGAAAAAATACAATTCCACAAAAGTACCCACTTCTTTCGGGTTAAAGCAGTTGGGAATTACAAGTGCCTTAAGATGATAAAAGGAGTTTTAGAGTTCCCTCTTCCTAAAGCAGTTGGGAATTACAATTCCTTAAGATAAAAAAAGGGGTTTTAGAGTACCTACTTCTTTTAGGCAAAAAGCAGTTGGGAATTACAAGGGCCTTAAGATTATAAATGGGTGAATATCTACTTCTTTTAGACTAAAAGCAGTTGGGAATTACAAGTGCCCTAAGATGATTAAGTGAGTCTTAGAGTTTCCACCTCTTTAACACCTAAAGCAGTTGGGAATTATCATTCCTTTAGATAAAAAAAAGGGGTTTTAGAGTACCTACTTCTTTTGGGCTTAAAGCAGTTGAGAATTACAAATCCTTAAGTTGAAAACTGGGAGTTTAAAGTGAAAAGTGATTTTATGACAATATGGAGATGAAAACGATTCATTCATGACTAAAAAAAGTTTCACTTTTGTCGTTACTTTTTCTTTGAGTGTAACGGTATGTCATCCACATATTTCCAAGTGTTAAATTCATTTGAAAAACTTTCAAGCCGAGCACCCAAGTTACCTTCTCTTCTTCCTTTCTCATTGACAGCCTCAAAGCTTATTTGACCAGCAGTCGGGCCACTATGGAATCCCAACTGGGTGATACGACCACAAAATGTCGTCCGTTCTATGATACATTCGATGCCAGTCGAATATTCCTGTGTCGTAATATGGTTGACTTTATCAATGGGCTGACATTCTGCATATTTCTGACACTCTTACTCTGGGCCATTGGCACTCCGGTGGGCCTAAATCTGATCACCATACAGACGCGTTTGAATGTGATGAAGGCGGCCGAGTCGCGCAAAAGACATCATAGATCCGATGAGAGTCGTGGTCGAGGACGTGATCAAGAGAGTGGTCGCGGACGTAAGAAACAGCGCAGCAGTAGCAGTGCGGCGAAGGGCAAGAGTAGCACTTCACGAGATCGTAGCACAAGCAGCACGGCCAGAGCAAGGCCAAGACCGCCATTGTAAGTACATAGTTGGATCGTCTGGGAATATGTGAAATCGAATGAGTTTCCTTTTTGTTAAGACGACGAACTGCCACCGAGGAGACTTTGGATCTGGCTGATGAGGACTCAACGCCTTCGAGACAACGCCAGGAGTCACAGCAGGAGCAAAGGCGACCGGAGCCAGAGCGTGAGCGAGTGCGTGAACGTAGTCGGGAGCGAGAGCTGAGTCGCGGCAGGGAAATGTCCGCAATTGGAACACCTGTGCGTAGCCGAAGCCGCCAGCAACAGCTGTGAGTAGCGCAAAGCTCTAAGTAACTCTACGACGCGCCTTCAAGACTCATTTCAACTCATTTCATATTCTGTCCATCAAAAAGGCGTCACGAGCCCGAGGATGACAATTGGGGTTCATCCAGTGGCCCAAGTAGAGCCAACTCCAATGAACGTGAACGCGAACGTGAGAGTCAGTCTAGAAAGGTTCTCAACATTTGGCAATCGCGAAATAAGTACAAGCCACAGCTGTAAGTTGAGAAGAGGACGCCCAAACCAGATAGTTTTGATATGAGAAACAGTTGCCCCCTTAAGTATGCAATAACTAGGCGAAACATTTAGTTTTTGAAGACTTTGTAGGACTTTTAAACTTGATTTTAATGTTATACACTTTTACCTCTCTCTCTCTCACATATTGCCTCTCTTCCCATCTGTCTCGCGCAAGCATTTGTTTTGTTTTGTAGTTTTTTGTGGATAACTATAGTCAAATTGGTTGAGATCGTTCGGGTTCCCACAAATGTTTTGCCTGCAGCAACAAGAAGCTTTAGGACGAGATTTGGCGAAAGAAGCTCACAAACTGAAAGACAAGTTTGTCTTAAAGCAGACAAACGAACAGACGGTTACTGAACAAAGTTTTCGCCTGTCTAATGCATACTTAAGGGGGCAAACCTCTTTCATTTCACGCCCGTAGATCCATGACTGACCCCAGACCACCCCACCCCACTCTGTCTTGGCTTAGATATTGTTTACCTTTCCCTCTGTTCGTCGCAGTCGCAAGCAGGGAACTGAGGAATTTGACTTTCAAGATGACCAGGCAACGGATAATGAGCCAGGACCTCAACAGCAGGATAGCGCTTGGCGTGCCCAAAATAAATCAGTCAGCCAATCAGTAAGTCCTGAGCCACCTTCACGTTCCTGGCAGTCGTCCACAGATAGAGACAATCACCCCAATCTCCGTACTAAGCAAAAGTCGTAAGTTTTCCTTTACTTTGGAGTTTTGGAATTCGTGGTCTCTCTCAGATGTAGGTTTCTCTCTCTCTCTCTCTCTCTTTATATTAAAGACGTAGTACCCATACGGATAGAGGTGAAATTATACGTCGTCCTGTAACGCCCGTATTGAAAGTAAATCCCGATGTGCCGGCAGCTGTGCCCATGCCTCGAACGCCAATGCGTTTGAGGAGCAAAGTGTCGCTAACTGCACGCGCCGTGCAGGACATTGTGAACAAAAGGAGTCAGCGGCTGTGAGTTGCAGTCCCCGTCCTACACATTCCGCCCTCCGACCCCCCCCCCCCCCTTGCATTTGCATCTCTGCATCTGAAATCCCATTAAGAATCCTTTATAGTTAAACTTATAGTTAATTCCCATTTTGTTTTTCTATATAGCCAACGAACTGGTACCGATGAGTTTGATCTGGATGAGAGTGAAACTTATGGTACTGGCGGACATCTAGATGCCGATGTGGTGGCGTGAGTTACACCCTTAATCCAACCTCTTAAAGTGTCTTTATCTGGTTTACTCTTTCTCTCTCTTTCTCTTCTAGGGCACGTCGCACACCGCCACGCAATGCTCCGCCGCCTCCGCCTCCACCAGCGGCCGGCATGAACAGGTTCTACCAACGTTATTAAGCGAAACATATATAGATATATATATATATATATGATTTCTTTTTGATGAATGCGATTTTGTTTTTTGATTGTTGTTTTGTTTGCTTCAATTTTTTGATTTCATTTCTTTTTTGTTTCTAATCGAATCGAATCTAACGTATACAAAATCGATACCAATCCAAAAACACACACAATTCTTATGTGTTCACAGCGACAAAGTCTATATAATCTGAACTTTTCCGCCCCCCAATCCCCCACCGCCCACTCTCTTCCCCTCGCCACGCCATCAACCTCCAACAGCAGATACAATACAAATACCGAACGCACTGTACGTTGGAATGAAGCTAATGCTGAGAATGAGAATGAGGATGAGGAATTTCAATTCGAGGATGCCGACTCACCGAATCCCATGTACTTGAGCCATAATCTCCATTGAGATCGAACAATTTCGAAAAAAAAAACAATTTAGCTTTTATTTTGTATGGAATCTTAAACCATTTGCAAATAGTTTTTAGAAATTACAAAACAAATGTTATAATGAAATAAAGTACATAAATTTAAATTTTAAGCGTGTTTATGATAAATGAAATACGAAATTTGGGTTACGCCTTCAAAAGGTATTTGATGATTTATGAATATTTTAAGAAATTCTTATCAATTTTTAATCATTTTTTAAAGGTTTTTCGATAATATTTATATGCACTTTGTGAGTAACACTAAAAGATCTTTTACTTTCATAAAAACAATAAATTTATAATAATACACCTTACTTAAGAAATGATCTCACAATATTTTTGTCACCTTAATAAATCAATCTATTTATACGTTTTTCTTGAAACTTTACTTTAAGTTTCGTTGAATTCTCGAAAACCTTCGGACAAATTTCATCTTTTATACACCGAATTATCGGTTCCAAACGATTTTTTATTTTTTTTAACTGGCAAACTTTGTTTTACCTTCTTATATTTGGCAGAACTTTGAATTTAAGTTGCTCTTGTCTTCTTCTCTTCTTGTTTTTGTTGTTATTTTATGTTTCTTCTGAGAAATTCGAAAAAATGTTAAAAGTTTTCATTACTCTATCTTTTACCATTTCAGGGTCTATACGGAACAAGCAAACTGATTCTCAAACATGTGTTTATATATTTAGGTAAGTACAGACTACAAAATTTAAATTTATTGATATTTTATCTGTTCAAAATTCGAACCCAAAACTGCAAAAGTAAATATTATATCTTTCATAACTCACTAGAGAAAACTTTATGATTGAAAAAGTTGTCTAAGGTGGCACAATTCTCACCTCTCTTGAGGCCCTGGGAAAAAAATTGTAGAGCTCTTTGCTAACATCGGACAACTAAGCTCTATGAGTTTCCTTTTGCAATACATAAAATGTTAAATTTGTAGTTTGAAGTCAAAGAAAAGTTTATTCATTCGTCTGATGGTTCGATGGTGAGCATTAATTTAAACAAATTGTCAGTGCTTACTTCTTCTTCAAGAAGGGGCTGACCACAGCTGGGGCAGCATAAGTGGTAATGGGAGCAGTGTAGGCAGGAGCAGCATAAGTGGTCAATGGAGCAGTGTATGCTGGAGCGGCACTGTACACGGAGGGAGCGAAGGCTGGAGCGGCAGCAGCATAGGTGGAGTAGGCAGCTGGAGCAGCATAGGCGGAGTAAGCAGTTGGAATACCCGCTGCATAGGTGGTCACTGGAGCCGAGTAGGCGGCCACAGCTGGGGCAGCAATGGCAGGAGCAGCGGCATAAGTTGTCACCGGCGATGCCAGGAAACCAGCCTGGGCAGCAGCAATGCAGAGGGTCAAGCAAATGAGGAACTAAAGGATAGATAAAGCCAGCCAATTAGGAAAATTCCAAAAAAATGGTTTTATTTTGGTTATTACCTTCATGTTGAATTGGTTGGTTGGTTGGTTGGTTTGTTTGTTGGTTTCACTGTCGGATGACTGATGTTGTTTGCCCATTTGGACGACCGTTTTATAGGCCAAAACGAACTGTCGCGCAGTGGCGTAGGCGAGGTCGGTAAACGGGTTTCTCGGCTTAAATTTATGAATTAGAACACACAACAATTGCGTTTGAGATCTTTGCTGAGTAACGTTCATTGAACGCGGATGCCGAGCCAAGACGCCCGGTCGGCCAAGCAGCGTGTCCAATGGATTACAATACTTTTGGTTGACAACTGAAAATAAAGAATTAAACATTATCAATGATTTCTGATTGCTGTCTGACATGCTCGGAGGCAAGCCCAAAAGTTTTCAAATTAGCTCACAATTGATGGATCATTAGATTTACATTGAGACAACAAAGTTTTTGTTAGAGGAAGTCTGCGAAACTTAAGAGCTATGACTTGATGAGACCCTAGCTAAGAGTTCATCAAAAAGAATCGTTAATCTCAAAGAAAGGTTCAATTAGTTGTACATATTCTAAAAGTGAGTAGCCTAGAAAGGGCTCTGAGTTCTTGATTTCACTTGTCTTGGCTTATTCTTGTCTAAAGAAACCCTAAAGAAGCAATATTTTAAACTCAAACTCTCTTCTGAAAACTTTCGAGCAAGCCCTCGCAATTACTTTAAGTAAGCTCCAATTAAACTTACCCATTTAGCTTAAACTCTTGTTGCTCCTTCTTTCTCAATTGCTCTAACCTTTTGACTAGTTTAAACATAGTTAATTTGCTTAATTAGTAAAGTAAACTTAAGCAATAGTTACAAACTAGTTTGAACTTAAGTATATTATAAGAAGGAATAGTTTTTGTATTGCATTAACAAATTAAGTTAAGTTTTTTGTGTAAGACACTCTTTGGTCTATGGTCTATGGCCTCCACCTGGCCTGGAGACATTGCCAACAGCGTATCCCTACGCTGGTGCTTTGGGCAAGAGCTTGGGATTTGGTGTGCCCGTTGGCGTGGGCCTTGGACTATGCCGCTTCACATCGATCTCGTAGAGGGCCAGACCAAATTGATGAATAAACGAACTAAATTGCTTATTGAGGTAGCTGAAACTAAAGTCTGGTGTCTGCTCCAAGGCGCAAGTGCCACGCAAATCATCGTGCAACCAGTGTGGGGCATCCACATCGCAGGGATGTCGTCCCTGTAGGCGTGGAAATGCCTCTGTCGACAGATGTGGATAGTAAACCGAAAGGAGTTCCATGTTGAGGTAACTGCTGGCATTGGAACGCTGCAGGGCTTCATAGAGATCACCACTCAGGGATGCGGGTATGGCCAAGTAGAGTTTGTAACGCAAGTGATTGGGTCCCGAGAGTTTCACCTCGCAGCTGCCACTTATCAATTTCACCTTGTGCATTAAATTCTCCAGAGCCAATCCTCCATATTCATAGAGATAGAAATCACGTTTGTGCCTAAAGCGCTGATGGGTGCGTCGATTGAAATGCATGACCCGGGAACTGGGCACATTGACCAGATGCAGAGGTAGACTATAAATGTGCGAGGTCATCAAATGGACATGTGTGGCCATTGGCTTGGTAGCCACTATGTGAGCCATGCCCTGGGCCAAGGGATAGACTCCAGCCTGGTGAATGAAGCCGAAGAAGAGAGTCAGCACTACATTGGCCACATACCAAATCCTCAGAAGATAAGGACCCGATGCCCGGCCCGACAGCACACGTTCGTACATCCAGCGAAGAAGGACGTGCTCCTTTTGAAAAGGATATTTGGCACTAAAGCCGGTTATCAGTTTTGGAGCATGCAACAGCAGCAAAGGCAATGCCAAGGGCAGCAGAAAACGTGGCTCCTGATGGTTAATTAGTGAGAGGAAGAACAGAGGCACAAAGATGGCTCCCGACATGAGGGAAACAATGCTCTGGAAACGTGGCAACAATTGATATTCGGCACGAAAGAAACGCCATAAAAGTTGGGCAAAGGCACCCAAAGCTGCCAAAGCTAGAACATTGAAAAGCATAGGCATATTGACCATTAAATGGAGATAACTCGGATGCACTCCATGACTAGCTGTCTGAGTCGAATCCAGATTATACTTGATGAAATTCCAGGGGGTAAACACAAAGTTTTCTATGCCCAGCTGGAGCATATGCAGCTCGCCGACTGTTAAATGTTGATAGTAAAGGGAATCACAGAATATGAAAAGGATCAAGGCAGGCAGAGAGCACAAACAAAATAGACCGATGCGTAGATTAAAGTCCCTGAAGGTCACAGTCCTTGTGCCCATGCCACGCAGCAGCCAAAAGAACACCATTGGGGCTCCGAAGAGCAGGAATGTCGGACGATTGAAGACACCGGCCACGCAAATGCTGGACATGGCCATCAAATGTTGATAGTTGTGGGCAGGCAGAGCATTCTTAAGCTTCCAAATCTTCACACGCTCACTTATCGATTCAGCCTTGTCGTATTTCTCCTCGAGAAACTCCTTTTTGTAGACCACTGTGTTGGTGCGTAGCATACATTCGGCCACCAGGTAAAGGAGCCACGAGCACATGGCCAACTCCAGAGTGTTGGAGAAGGTGCGTGTGCCAAAGACCAGCAAGACCCAGGAACTGCCCATGGCCAGCAGGCGTATCTCATGGCGCATGCTATAAAGCCGGCAAATTCGATACAAGCACCAATCGTTACTATACGAGATTAGTGTGTAGATCAGACGTGGAAACACCAAAAAGGCATAGCTATTAATCATCTCCACATTCCACCAATGTCGTGCATATAGGGCCACAAACTCGTAGAAGCTCCAGGGAACACGCAGCAAGACAAATGGCAAAGTGATGCTTCTTAGTGGCATGGAATTATTAAACTCCCAGGTGCGAGTGTGCTCCAAACGGAAGTGGTCACCTGCAAAAGACATCAAGAGGAATTAGCCAATCAATTAGTTAAAATACTCAGCTTACCTGTCATCACCTCCACACTTTGGAAAAACTCATCAGGATGCACATAGCCAAGTTGCGGCACAAAAACCAAAACCAAACGCAGGGCAGCAAAAAAGAAATAAGTATTTAAATATTTATCAGTTGGGGCACGATTATGCCAAAGTTGCGTTATATGACGGGTCAAGCGCATCTCGGCCGGGTCCTGGAAATCCTGAAATCCCTCTCTAAATCAAATGTAAACAATTCTCGTTTTTTTTGGTTGCGGAAAAAACAATAACAATGGCGTTGCCAGATGGTTAGACGAATACACTGACCAGGCTTAATCCGTCATGTAGATAGTAAGTAATGTATCTATATGTAGAATTTTACATTTCCACACTTGTAAAATTGAAATTTTCCGTTACTTTACGTAAACGTTTGTGTTCCATATTTATAGATTTATTTCGTTCAAAATCGCAATTTAAGGAATTTAACCCTTAACATTTTGATTCCAAATTAAGACCAAAATTTAATTAGTCTTTTTAGTCTTTTTCTATATCTTCGATTTAAGATATATTCAAGTTCTGAACAAATGATTTTGAATAAGCTTCCTTTGGCTGAACAATTCGAAATAATGTTTTGTGTATTACATTATCTCAAACATTTTTTACATCTTTTCAAATCCTTGGTTTTCCCTATCTCGTAGAATTTCGTAAGCATTTAACCTTAACAAAGGCGAGTATTGCTGATTTGGAAAAAACGGAGAATTCAAATAGTTGCAGACAGAGGGCAAAAGAAGATTTACGACTTGCCCAGTCTTTAGTTTAGATTACGTGATTATTGCGGTTATTGATTACGGTTTAATAGTTGATAAAATTATGATTGTGAGTCTATAAAAAGCCAAAAAAGTCCAGCACTCGACTTCAGTTCACATCAACGAAAATGTTGCGAGTGTTGATTGCCATCTCTTTGATCGGATTCGCCCTTGCCGATCCGATTTTCCACAGCAATGTGCCCATGCCGGATGGACGTATTGTCGGCGGACAGGATGCCGAAATCCGTGACTATCCACATCAGATCTCCATGCGTTACAATGGCAATCATCGCTGCGGCGGCAGTATAATAGCCACCAACATAATCGTGAGTGCTGCCCATTGTGTGTACACTTTGACGGGTCCCACCGGTCTGACCATTGTGGCTGGCTCCACAACTCTCACCGAGAAGAATCAGGAAATTGATGTGATCAAATACATTGTCCATAGCAGCTATCGGACCGTCAACAACGATTACGATGTGGCCCTTTTGATTTTGAATGGTGATTTCATATTCAGTGATTACATCCAGCCCATTGCATTGGCCCAGGAGCGTCCGGAGCATGGAACTACCGTAACTGTAACAGGCTGGGGTACTCTAGTCGAGGGTGGCAGTATACCCAATACCCTGCAACAGGTCGATGTGGATTTGGTAGATAATTCTCAGTGCAAAAGCACTTACTCCATTCTATTGACCACTCGCATGTTGTGTGCTGCTGTCGCAGAGGGTGGCAAAGATGCCTGCCAAGGAGACTCCGGCGGTCCACTGATCTACAACAATGAACTGCTGGGCATTGTGTCCTGGGGCTATGGATGTGCCCGGGAGGGTGTACCTGGAGTTTATGCCTCAGTTCCAGAGCTACGCGACTGGATATTGGAAACCCGTGAACAGTATCGAGATGTGGGAGCCATTGACTTCCTGTAAGGAATAGTACTTCTTCTTTGATTCTACCTCATTCATCCCCTTGTGAACAACCAACAAAAAAAAAAAAGCTAAACTAAGCTAAAAGAAAAATGAATTTTTTGTATGTACGTTTGTAGTTTTTCTAGTTTTATTTATGATCGAATGAGCTAAAAACAAGCCGATTACGTTCGCTGGCCACTTGAAGCGATAGCCCCTAATCAGTACCGGCGGCTGCCAGGGTCTCGTCGATCCAGCTCTTGACGCTGGCCACAAAAGTGTATACGGTGGGATAACCAGCCCGAGCACAGCCGCGTCCCCAGGAAACCAAACCCACAAGTTGGTCATCTATGACCAGGGGACCACCTGTGTCACCCTGGCAGGCATCTTTGCCGCCATTGGCCACATCACCGGCACAAACCATGCGGTCCGTAACCTCGCCCTCACCATAGATGCCAACACATTGCTCTGTGCTAACAATGGGCACCTGCACCTGCTCCAGATAATAGCTATTTTGGCCACCTTCCTCGCGATAGCCCCAACCGGCAACTGTGGCCAATCTTCCTGCTGCCGGACGTTGGTCTCTCAAGCCAATTGGCTGAACATTTGTTTGATTAAAATTGAAGGGCGTGTCCAGAAATAGAACTCCAATATCATAGTCAGCTGTGTAGTAATAATCAAAGTCCGCATGATACGTCCAATTGGCAATGGGATAGACAATACCATCGGTGCCATTGCGTGTATTGGCACCAACCACTGCCAGGATTTTGGTGCCCTCTGGCAAATTGTAGAGACACTGAGCCGCCGTGACC
The DNA here is from genome assembly GCA_024703675.1 of Drosophila nebulosa. Lineage (NCBI taxonomy): Eukaryota > Metazoa > Arthropoda > Insecta > Diptera > Drosophilidae > Drosophila > Drosophila nebulosa. Next base: position 2,869,354 of record CM045725.1, on the reverse strand, counting down.
ACCGCCCACTCGGAGTAAATGACGCCAGCACATTCATGCATATAACTAGAGTCGGCATTACGGCGATAACGTAGCGAAACCATATACGGATGCCGGGCTATATCCACCGTCGAGCCATTAATAATGCGTGGTTCCGGCTCAACCAAAGCGTAGGCGGAGTAGGCCAAAACCAGGAGCAGGCTCAGCCGTAGGACGCACATTATGTCGACACACGAGATTGGAATGTGAACGTTTCAGCGGTTAATATCGAACTGATTGTAAATTATGATTGCTAAATTCGCAATGGAAACAGTACGGAGGATTATGATTATCTTAATTGAATGAGTGGCCAGGCACCACTTAAGATAGCCTTCAAAGTACAACCCAAGATAAGTGTCGTTCCAATGGCAAACACTCGCTAACTCTCCAAACGATAATGCTGATACCGTATTTTATTCAATCATAAAAGAACCAATTTTTAAACAATCTAGTTTCAATTTTGGCGGTTGCTTGTTGTATCCACGAGGTTTGTGTAGTCACAACCAGCTCTACCCCAAAAGACCAAACCCACGGCCAAGTCGTGGACTACTCAAGCTTCTCTAGGTTTATTTCTTCAATAGCTTCCAGCGCCAGCATGGATGATGGATTATCCTTTCCTCGCCACAGAGCTAACGTCACCTGCTCCGCTCCACAGTCTGCAATTAAGCCAGTTAAAAGGTTTCCAATGAGTAATCCTCACTGGAAGTTGCTTCCCAACCAGCAACAGTTGCCTCACTAGCATCACCGAGTTCCATGGATGACCAATTTATGCGCCGATATACAACCAAAGCCAAGTCATTAGCCATTAGCGACACATGGAACTCCGAATGTAGGATGTCTGGGACCCTTCGGCGATCACCAGAAGCTGCCAAGATGCAGTTGGCTGACTTGGAAGGAGTCGTTACTCGGATTGATTGGTTTTATGTCTCAAAGTTACATGATATGGCGCACTATATATAGTTGCATCCTGCCCACCAGCAATGCGGGTTAGGCACTCCACCCGGAGTGGGCTACAAACCAAATGAAGTACAAACAGAAACAAAAATTCTAAATTGGATAAAAACATGACCATTTAATCGAAAACCTTATAAAAAAACTAAAATTAGTCTCACGCAACTCAAGATACTAAATATTTATAACCAATTCGATTATAAAATTGTTTATTAGTTGGAATGCAACTGATATTGAGACGATAAAAAAGCCCTATAACACGCCATAAATATATATTTTAGGAACTCAAAAGTAGAACTTCATAAGGATCCTACTGGCTGCTTCCTATGTGCTTAGGTTCTTACTTGGATTCCTGTACGGTTCTTGAAATTAGGATTCTAGGATTCTTTTAAGTTTCAGGCATTAAAAGCTCTTAGACTTCTAAAGGACTTTTCACAGAGTTCCTGCTTGGTTGTTTTGGGTTCGCAGAGAGTTTCTACTTGGTTAATTATTTTTCCTATAGCATACTTTTGGAATTTCTTTTTTAAATAATGCATAAACTGAAATCTGAAACAATTATAATGTCATCCACTTATAGCAACTCTTCTAATTCAATGACGACCACTTGCGCTTATCAAGAAAGCTTTTTAACCTACTTACCTACCTACCAAGAAGTTGGTATCCCTCAAAGGGGTTTCATATACATCAAAATTGAATGGATTAAAGCAATCAATTCAAAGAGAAGATTTATAGGGCTCTTATGACAGGGCATTTCCCGAATGGTTTCTAAGCATTTTACGAACATTGATGACCAGTGAAAAGTTCTAGAGAACTTTGATTATCTCGTATCATGTATGTATTTCGGCCCATATCAATAGCACGCAATCGGCCACAAGTTACACAAGAAGAAACGAGGCACATGTGTGTGGATTAAAACGAATTTATTGTGAAATCACTTAACGTAGCATTGTAATTTCCGCAATCTTTGAGTCAATCCAGGGTCTCAGATTGGCCACATTGGCATAGACACCCGGATACTCGGCCAGGGCACACTGGGCACCCCATGAAACAATGCCAGACAGTTCACGATTAACCACAAGCGGACCACCGGAGTCACCCTGGCAGGCATCTATGCCGCCGACGCCACGGAGACCAGCACACAGCATGGAGCTGGTTATATTGTAGAGTCCATCCGCATAGTTCTCATAGTCGGCATCGCAGACTTCATTGCTGACTATGGGCACATCGACGGCGAGCAGGACATAGGAAGATGAGCCGAGGTAGGCAGTTGTGCCCCAGCCGCTAATTTTACTGATGGCTCCCGGCAGGGGGGGCTCACTGGCCAAGGGAATGGCCTTGATGTTGTGGTTGTTCAAGGGCAGCGGTGGATTAAGGACCAAAATGGCCACATCGTTCTCGTAGCGTGCATATTTGTAGTATTCCTCATGCATAATGATCTGCGTAACGGAGGCTATAACGCCATCTGTTTCATTTCGGTAATTTGAGCCAGCCACAACTTTCCATTGACTGGGCACGGTGGCGGATACGCAATGAGCGGCTGTAATTGCAATATTGGCGGCTATAATCGAAGCACCGCAAACATGCGAGAAGGCATTCTCCGGCGTGAGTAAGCCCTTACGACGAATCGATAACTGATAGGGCAATAGAGCCACATCGGACTCATAACCGCCGACAATTCGCGGAGCGATCTTTTCGTCCTCAACGGGTAATGCCAAAATGCCCAAGGCCAAGGCCAAGAGTCCGAGTGAAACACAGAAGAGTACCCGTGACATGTTCGTCCAAGTCGGCGGCTAATTTATAACTAAATTTCTGAAAACTGCAAACCGCAATTTCTTTACTACCAATTACGACTATCAGACGGTCAACGCCGCACTTTATAGAGGATCGTAAAAGACGTTATGGGATACCTCCAAATGATATCATAGAATATATACTAGGTATTCAAGGGAGATTATTATTCTAGAGTCGTATAATTGGTCGTCGTTGTTTACTTTTAAATGGTTTTGGTAAAATATTCATTTTAGAAACCATCCACCAAAAAGGACTTGCCTAGAGGGTAGCTTAGCTTAAAGACGATTTTTTATTCCTGACGATCCGAAGACTCTACTTAAAGTAACTGAAGCATTGAGCTATTAAAGTAGATTTATTTATCATTACCTTGCAGACTTAATCCCAGAGAAATGATGTACTCCAAGGAAGTAGGATAGATATTAGTTTGCGCAGGTGACCCCTAAGTAAGGTGGATACCAAGACGCGAGTCTTTTACAAATATAATCCAACTTTGCCTAGGATGAACTCTTTTTTTTTTGTTATCTTTTGCTAGGACTACAACCTTCTTTACTCTGCAAGCTTAGCGTTAATCCTCTTTCGCCTTTGCTGGAAACCTTTGCGCCAAATGAACTCTCAGCTTAGCTCTCAGTTCTCTTACTCAGCACCAGCGAACCACTTCAAGGTTCACACAAAAACTTTTAATCTTTGTTTGTGATTATCTAACGAGAAACACCAAAATTTAGGCACATGCCATTTATTACGAAATCAATTAACTAGAAGAAAACCCTAAGGCAGCTTTCTAGCTTCCTCGATCTTTGAATCGATCCAGGGCCTTAGATTTGCCACATTGGCATAGACACCTGGATAGTCGGCCAGGGCGCAATCAGCGCCCCAGGATACAACGCCAGCGAGTTCACCATTAACCACGAGAGGACCACCGGAGTCACCCTGGCAGGCGTCTTTGCCGCCAACGCCACGAATACCAGCACACAGCATGGAGTTGGTTATCTGATAGAGGCCATCCTCATAGTTCTCGTAGTCGGAATGGCAGACCTCATTACTCACAATGGGCACATCGACGGCCAGGAGCTCATATGAAGATGAGCCGCGGTAGGTGGTGGTTCCCCAGCCGCTAATTTTGCTAATGGCACCTGCTACTGGAGGCTCACTGGCCAGAGGGATGGCCTTGATGTTTAGATTGTTCAAGGGCAGCGGCGGATTGAGAACCAGAATGGCCACATCATTCTCGTAACGTGCCTCCTTGTAGTAATCCTCGTGCATGATAATATGCGAGACGGAGACAATGGCTCCATCGGTTTCATTGCGGTAATTTGTGCCAGCCACAACTTTAAACTGACTGGCCACGGTGGCGGATACGCAATGAGCGGCTGTAATGGCAATGTCCGAGGCCACAATCGAAGCGCCGCACACGTGCGAGAATGTGTCACCCGGCGTAATGATGTCCTTCTCACGCAACGACAACTGATAGGGACACAAAATCACATCGGTCTTATAACCGCCGACAATGCGTCCATCGATGGGCTTTTCGTCCTGAATGGGTTGCGAGTGAATGGCGCCTAGGGCCAAGACCAAGACCAGGAGAACGCGTAACATTATCGTCCGATTCGGCAGTTAATTTGGAACTAAATTGTCGAAAAAGCTTTAATCCGTAATTTCGACTACGAGATACGCTTATCTGAGACGGTCAATGCCGGATTTTAAGTGGACCATAAATTAGATTTCGGCTACGGGTTAGCAATCTATAAACTATGTATGCAAAAGGCAGATAAAGCTATAACTGGGGGAATATTTTTAGATGGCTTTGGGAATTAACCATCTCACTTTATTTCTTCAGACAAGAACATTAAGCGAACGTTGCTGGTCAATCCAATTCTTGAAGTAAGCCACATTTGCATAGACACCAGGATAGTTGGCCCGAGCACAGCCTTCGCCCCAGGAGACAATGCCCACCAGTTGGTTGTCCACGACGAGAGGTCCTCCCGAGTCTCCCTGGCAGGCATCTTTGCCGCCTTGCTGGAGACCAGCGCAGAGCATTCCCTCGCTAATGGGACGCCAATTGTAGGCCTCCTGGCAACTGGAGCTATTGACCAGCGGCACTTGCACTTGTTGCAACAAATTGGAGGCTAGGCCAGATTCCGTGGTAGTGCCCCAGCCGCTGACAGTGGCCACAGTGCCCACATTTGGACTAAGACTAGCCGCTGTAATCGCTCTCAATTGGACGTTATCTTCACGTATTGGCATGGCGGGTGAGAGGAATATCAAAGCGATATCGTTATCGGTAATGGAAGCATTGTAAAGTTCATGGATGACAATTTTCTCCACGCGAGTGACCACTCCATTCATTCCGGCTCGTTGCTCCGTTCCACCAACAATCAGAAAGTCCTCCTGCGCACGGTTGTAGACGCAGTGGGCGGCCGTGACGACAGTTCGATTGTCCAGTAGACTTCCGCCACAGGTCAGGGCATAGGCACTAGCCGAGGAACTACGCCGACGCAACTGCACTATGTAGGGGACATAGTAATTGGATATATCCTCGCCACCCACAATGCGACCCTGGAGGTCATCGGACTGCGCCTTTACACGACAAAGGCCGATGGTTAGCAGCAGCGCGGACAGGCAAATAACTTTGTTCATTTCGTTGTTTGATGACTGACTAAAATGTTATTTGAGCCATATCAGAAATTGGTCACTAAATTGGACAGGCTATTGCCTGATAAGATCAACCATAATCAAGAGAGTTTGAAAGAGATGGCAAGGAAGCTTTTTAAAATACGAAAGCTTAAAGTAAGCGCCCAAAGGTATGCAATAGTCGGATGGAGTGGAGCAAAAGAAGCGCCAAAATGTATGTAATAGATGGCAAACGCATTTCCATTTTTAAGGTGAAAAGAGGTAGGTTCAAAAGGTGGAGTATAACCTTCTCTGGGGATGATCATGATCTCGAGATCTTCAGCGTAGACTAGAGGTAGGCACAAGTTGGGTTCGATCTTCAAGATTTTGTTTAGCCCTCGGGTTTAGCCTATTAGATGTGTCAGGTTAGATGCCCATGCCCACCTTTGGCGTTGACTAAAACTACTAATTTCATGAAGAGGTCCAAGAAGCGATCCCTGCGGCATCCTTGCTAAAACATCCCATAGGATCAGCTTTTCAAAAGAGCTCCTGTCTGGATTTGGAAACCCACTTGTCGTGGATGGTGGCCCTGGTAGGAAATAATCGTGGAAAAGACTTTGTAAACGGTTTCTAATAATAATTTCTTTTCGTCTTGCGGGGGCTCTATCGGCCCTTCCCTCAATCCGGCCCAGTTTCCAATGCATTCATTATCAGTTAATACCGGTGATTATTTTTACAAAGTAATCTCAATGTCTAAGACCCATTCAACTTTCTACTTGAGAGCCTTTTCGCCACCCTTGCCCTGCCCCTGTAAACAAGTTAGTTCAGCTTATTTATGTTATGTTTGTTTTTTATTGCCAATTTTCGATTGTCTTCAAAATCCATGGACGAAGATAAGCCACATCAGCATAGACACCGGGCATTAGGGTTGAGGCACAACCATAGCCCCAAGAGACAATGCCGACCAATTGATTTTCAGCCACCAATGGGCCGCCTGAATCACCCTGGCAGGCATCCTTGCCCTTCTCATAGGCACAGACCATCGAGGGATAGATAATGGGTCCATATTTGAAGTCCTCGGAACCACAAGATTTGTAATCCAAGATATAGACAATAACTTCTTACAGAATCTTGGGCAATGAGATGCACCAGAAGTAGCATTTAGTGCCCCAGCCAGTGACCACGGCGGGAGTACCATTGGGGGGAGTTACCTCTGCCAATTTGATATACCGAATATCAGCCGTTTCCTCCACATCTTCAGCCAAACGCAGGAGACCCACATCGTATTCCAAGGTGTTGGTGGTGTAGTTCTCATGGTAGACCAAAGATTCAACGGCCACCACAATGCCGCCCTCGTTGTATTGGGTCGAACCCAAACGGACAAAAGTCTTTTCTGCCTTTTGGCCCTGCAGACAATGGGCAGCTGTTACCACATATCTAGGGCCGATAATGCTGCCGCCACAGAAATGAGAGCCACGCTTGTTCTGCAACGACACTTGGTAGGGATGGGCCGCAATGGTGGTATCTTCGCCACCCACTATGCGTCCCTCATGCTCAAAAGGATTCAAGGCAGAGCTAACACTAGCAGCAGAAATCTGGCCTATGGCCAGGCCACAAACCAACAAGGCCAAAAGACAATGCATTTTTGCTCCAAACACAAGGCAAATGGGCGATTTTATACCCTTTCGAATGGAAACAAAAACTAAATGAGGAAACAATCCATTTTAATTTATGACAGGCTTTTGGGCAGACCCTTTTATTTTTTCAAAAAAGAAACCAAAAGCCCACGTTCCAATGTCAAATTGGAACCACTCGAGAAAATCGGCAAATTGCGGCGTTATCTTTTTTCGCATTCTTATCTGTTTTTCGAGGCAAGCGACATCGGCCCCATTGAAAATCAGCATTTCTTTTTATTTTTTCGCTATATATTTGTTTACGACTTTTTGTCAAATCTCGGAAGTATACACTCTTCAAAAGTTTTATGGGCTATGGCCTATAATCATCACCTATCAGTCTGGGGGAATTGGTTTTAACATTGAGTAATTCCAAAGGGGCTTTTGCCATCACACCTAAAATTTCTTTTATGGATATTATATAACTTTAATGTATGATATGATAAAGGTTCTTCTTTTGGAAATTTCGCACTAGACAAAAATGACATTTGATATTTATATTTTGTTATTTTTTCCTATCTCTCTCTCTTTATTTTCTTATTGATTTATTTCATTGTTTTTTCGGGCAGTGTGCCTGCCTGACCACTTCATCAGGTGACCAATTTTATCTGAGATTTTTGGTCTTTTGGCCATTTTTATACGCCATCAATTGAGTTGACAGCTTATCACTTGACCGCAAGCCGCTAAAATGTTCTCTATCGGCCAGTCTATTCTGGGTATTTGTTGTGTATTTGTTTCGCCAAGAGATATTGGCAATGATAACATTTTATATTAATTTAATCCAAATATAAAACCAAAAATAATGGATTATGAATTGATTGATTATTTTTATTATGAACGATGACCGTGACGAAGTTAAAATCTATACTACGAAATCGATCATTCACACGTATCATATCAGCGCTGGCACGACCCATAAGATATTCCCTATCCCTAATACAACATTTCAAATTCTTATCTTTTCGTATGACAGTTCAAATGCCCAACAAATAAAGGGCATGTAAAGGATATATTTGATGTTGTTCTTAACTAAAACTTTTGAACTGTAACGACTTTTGTTTATAATTAGCAAATTATCGAAAATAGGGGCTTGCATCGTGATCTTTTCAAGTTATTTTGTATTGAGCTAATCTGGTCACACTAAAAATAAAATAAAGGAATCCAAAATGACAAAAAGTGGCTTGTAACTTGAATGAAAGTTTAAATGCATTTTAAATTAGTTTATTTGTAATTTGTTTGCAATGCTACTTCAAAGGATTAATGGAAACACAATTGGGCAATCGATACAGATTTTAAAGTACATATATTAAAGTCCCAGGTATGACATTCTTCTATATGTTTCTCTTACAAATGCCAATCATTCATTGACCAAATTACTATGTATATGGATTAATACAGAATATGTGGGATCGCAGTAACAGAAAGTAGCTTTAGGCTCATGCCTACTGGGGTTCAATTCCCTTTACTTCTAAAGGAATCTAATGCATTGTCGGAACAACATGTATCCCGCCAGATATGGATCAACCAAAGCTCTGGAAGAGTGAGACTCACGAATTGAAAAGGATTCAGAAAACCAAAATCATAAGTATATACACCGATTCTTTCCACTTTAGCGAGACTTTTGATCAGAGCCATTGGCAAGTATGTATATCTAAACTCAGATATCAGTTTGATAAGTATTACTTAAAAGTCTTAGCTTATCAATTTTTTTGCCTCTTAACCTCTAATTTATTATCTTAAATTGTCAAATTTTTAAATGCTGCGCAAAATAATATAAAAAGTTCCGCAAACTTTTGTTAATTAGAACTAAAGTATAGTAATTAAGATATTTAGATACATAGATATGATTGGACAAAATTGTCCAGCGTGCAGTGTTATGGTTCAGTGAAGAAATTTAAAGCTTATTGAACTAGAAAGAGGGTACTCTGGAACTCTAGAGCAACTATTTTAACTAGATTTTAAAATCAAACAAAAATTATCAAATGTCATAATCTTAGCTTGAGAAGGATTGAAATATTTGATATTTAAAACTAATATCAAGCAAACCTCTTTATAGGAATGTACAATAGATATAAAACAGATCGATCAATGGTCGATGAACTCAGGTATAGGAGTTTGCTCCCCTCGATCTGACAAACATTAATCGTTTAATTTTGCAACATCATGGCGAACTTTCTGATTCAATGCTTGTGACATTTTTTTGACGCTGACGTTGCAATTTCTAATTTTCGATCTTGACAAATCACTAACTAAAAGGTTGAGTGAATTTTGAGGCACGCTTCGGACCCACTGATTAGATACCCAATTTAAGTGGTACTTCAAGGGCTAACCACGTTCCGCAAATACACATGATGAGTGATCGATCAGGTAGAGATAAAATGCATTCAGTCCCAAAATCACTTGAAGTTTTTAATTAACAGAAACGATGAACTCTTTCCACGAATTGAAACCCAACGATAACAGGCTAATGAACCTTATTCTTTCAGGCAAATTATTGCAACCTTTTTTGGGAATAAAAAATGGTTCAATGATCCATTTATAGATCTTTGAAACGCTTTTCATAGATTATATTAGGTATCCATTTAATGTAGAGACTGAATCTCAACTATTAGACCCCCTATGTAATAACCCAATTCAAGATAAATGCGATCAAAATTAATTCTCAGATATTTTTATTGCATCAAGTTTTTAGATAGAGTTGGCAGTGCTGACCACCCAGGAGCGGAGGACAGCAACGTCGGCGTAGACACCGGGGTAGTTGGCGTAGGCGCAGCCATAGCCCCAGGAGACAACACCAACGAGCACACCACCGGAGACCAATGGGCCACCAGAGTCACCCTGGCAGGCATCCTTGTTGGCGGAGTAAGCGCAGATCATGGTGCTCTTGATTTGGCTGCCATAGCCGTAGGAGGAGGAGGCGCATTGCGATTGGCCGACAATGTTCAAGTTCACGTACTGCAGAGTAGTGGGGATGGAGCTGGAGCCATAGGACTGGGTACCCCAACCAGAGACGGTAGCGGCGGCACCGTTAGCAGGAGAAGAGCTGGCCAGACCAATAGCCTTGATGGTGGAGCTCAAAGTCAAGGAGCTGGATAGCTTGATGACGGCAATATCGTTGACCATGGTGTTGGCATTGTAACCCTCGTGGTTCTTGAAGGACGAGACGGCAACGGTGACACCACCAGAGCTCCAGTAGGTAGAACCAGCGCGGATACGAAGAACGGAAGCCGAAACGGATTGCAGACAATGAGCAGCAGTCACAATGATATTGGAAGAGTAGATGGAACCACCGCAGGAGTGGGAGCCACTGCGCTGCAGGGAGATTTGCCAGGGGAAGCTGCTAATGGTGGTAGCTTGACCTCCAACAATGCGGCCATCCAACTGAGGGAGGAGACCCTCAGGAACGGCAGCACCAAAGGCGCAAGCAACAACGGACAACAAGATCACAAACTTGAACATATTGTGTCTACAATGAGTTCTTCCGAAAAAACCCATCGTCTTTTATAGTAAATTCACTATCGAACCGCAAGCTTAAACTCTCGATAGGCAAAGAGTACTCAAGTGGATAGACGTATGTGACGTGCGTGGCACTATGATAACAGGTGGGATGGCTATCATTGCTAGATAGTTGCCGTGTTTTCACCACAGAAGCCTTGATCTAATGACTACAACTCACTCCAACGAGACCCACTCAATTTGGCAAAAACAAACAAAAAATACTCAAAGTAATGACTTTATTTCATGCATCATTAAGTTGGATAATTATGACTTGGATTTACCAATCCTCCACATAGTTGAAGTAGACATCGGTTATGAATTGCTTTTTACGGTAGAACATCCATGTCAAGGATAACATGTAGTCTCCAGTGGGTAAAATGACGGGCATCTTTTCGGTGCGCAAATAGAAATTCTTCAGAATTTGATCGCCCTAAGGAGAGAGAGAAGAGAAGATAACTTCTGACTTCTGAGTAGAGCGAGGATAACCCCACCTCATATGGACACGTGTGATTCACTGTGGATACATCCTTGATTAAATTTAAGATCACATTTACCACTGGATGATTGTGTTTACGCATAAACTCGCAGGCATCGAAGGTGTAATCGTAGAGGAAAGGCTTATAGCCATTTGCCCTCTTCTTCAATTGCAAACGCACCTGAATGCTGGCCACGGGATAGACAAAGGTCAAGTTCATATTCATGATGGTCTTGTTACGATTAATGGCATGCAGACGGCAATTGTGGACCACCACCCAGGACTTATTGTAGGACTCGCACACAGCATTGGTCATTTTGAAGACAATGGCTCCCTACAGGAGGAGAGATATACATGTTAGAAAACCCTATCAAGAGCTCCAACCACTTGCGACTTACCGTGTGGAGTGTATAGCCCAACCATATGAGAAGAATCACAGAGAGAGTTAGCCTCAGGCTCATGGTCAAAGGTTTTTAGAATTAAACCCATCTAAGATATCATCTACCCATATATATAGACCCACTCTTATATCTCTAATGTATCTAATTGAGGTAGTTTTAGTTAGGTTAATGGAGCGTTTAAAAGTGAATGAATAATTGATCGAACCGCAAAGTGTCTGCGATCGAACAAATTGGTTAGATTAGATTTTCACACTGAAAGAAAAAACTTGTCTACTTCCATTATCGTTTCGGGAATTTCCAACTTTGTATATAATATTGTTTTCTGGAGCAGTTGATAAACAAAATGGAAGATACGAAACGACTATATAAAGGGTAAACCATGCACTAGGCAAATCATTGTAGACACAATATGTTCAAGTTTGTGATCTTGTTGTCGGTTGTTGCTTGCGCCTTTGGTGCAGCTATTCCTGAGGGTCTCCTCCCTCAGTTGGATGGCCGTATTGTTGGAGGACAAGCCACCACCATTAGCAGCTTCCCCTGGCAAATCTCTCTGCAGCGCAGTGGCTCCCACTCCTGCGGTGGCTCCATCTACTCTGCCAATATCATTGTGACTGCTGCTCACTGTCTGCAATCCGTTTCGACTTCCGTTCTCCGTGTCCGCGCTGGCTCTACCTACTGGAGCTCTGGTGGTGTCACCGTTTCCGTCTCGTCCTTCAAGAACCACGAGGGTTACAATGCCAACACCATGGTCAACGATATTGCCATCATCAAGCTAGCCAGCTCCTTGACTTTGAGCTCCACCATCAAGGCTATTGGGCTGGCTTCCACTGCTCCTGCTAACGGTGCCGCCGCTACCGTCTCTGGCTGGGGTACCCAGTCCTATGGTGCCAGCTCCCTACCCACCACTCTGCAGTACGTGGATGTGACCATTGTCAGCACCAATAGTTGCGCTTCGTCCTCCTACGGCTATGGCAGTGAAATCAAGAGCTCCATGATCTGCGCCTACTCTGTCGGCAAGGATGCCTGCCAGGGTGACTCTGGTGGCCCATTGGTCTCCGGTGGTCTGCTCGTTGGTGTTGTCTCCTGGGGCTATGGCTGCGCCTACGCCAACTACCCCGGTGTCTACTCCGACGTTGCTGTCCTCCGCTCCTGGGTGGTCAGCGCTGCTGCCTCCATCTAAGATGCTTGACATAAAATAAAACAATTTACGAAGATTATAACACTTTCTGCTTTATTGAGTTCCTCGTTAACATTTAATCCCGTGCAGCTGAGTTCCATAGTCGACTCTTGGTGTGGGCATTGGCCTTGTCCTGCCTGCTGACAGGACGCAGATGCGCTGCATCCACAATGTCCCTGCAAGAAATTGACTACAGTATAAATTTGAGAAACACAATAACCAACTTACTTGAACTCATCATAAGTCTGAGTGCTGTAGACTGCTCGCAATTTGGCCTCATTACGCAGCTCATAGATCTCACCCTCACGTATGCGGTCCAGGCAAATTTTACGTAGACGCACTAGCTCATCGGCTGTTATTTTCCAATTGGGATCAGACATTTTCTTTAAAATATGTTTCCATAAGAAACATTGAATGACAATTTGTTTGTCGTAATTCCCTTTTTCACTAGGGTTGCCTGGACAACCTAACAACGCAATTGACACCTCGTGACACGATACTTGGTTCATTCCTATCGTGAGCCAGATTTAGGGATGGCCCTCACTAAAAATTTTTGCTTTGACTTTGGGGAACGGCAAACCGTTATATCAAGATACCAAAAGCCATGCGAGGCTTTCGACCCGTGGCCCGGCCCTGTTCATATCAATCGATTAGATGGTGGATCATGGAATGTTATGAATACTTTCCCAGGCAAGGTACTTTAGATTTCTTTCCTATGGCTTTTGATAAGCCCCCAACCCATTAGAAGGCGATTAACTTTTACAACTGAGAAGTTAAGCGATAAGGAAATGGCCCATACTCATTTTTAGTCCACACTAGGTGCGGCTAGTTGGTACCTAGCCGTCCCCAAACATGGTTTCCCCAGCAATTTCCACCACTTTGTTACTTCTACTTCTACTCCTACTCTTCGATGGAGCCCAAGGTAGCGTCACCAACGAACGTATTGTGGCAGGCGATGAATTGGCCATACACAATGCACCCTGGCAGGTGTCAATACAGATCAGCGCTAGGCATGAATGTGGTGGAGTCATTTACAGTCAAGAGATTATACTAACCGCTGCCCACTGTGTTGACTCCAAGTCGACAACTTTGATGAAAGTGCGCGTGGGAGCCAATCAGCATAATTATGGAGGCACTTTGATGCCAGTGGCCGCCTACAAGGTCCATGAGAAGTATGATTCCAAGTATCTGCACTATGACGTTGCTGTGGTGCGTTTGTCTGAGCCCCTCACCTTTAGCCTAAATGTCAAGGCCATCAATTTGGCCAGCGCAAGTCCTGTGGGTGGCAGCAACGTAACCGTCACCGGATGGGGTTCCCAGCAGGAGGACAGTGGTTATGCCAGCTATGCCAACAGCCTACAAACTGCTCATCTGGAGATTATTGATCGCGGAGAATGCGCCTCCACCAAGTATGGCTATGGCTGGGATTTTGTGGGCGAGGAAATGATCTGTGCCGCTGCTTCGGCAAGCTCTGAGCGTAATTCGGATGCCTGCACGGGAGATTCTGGTGGTCCAATGACCACAACAACACCTCTGTTTCTAGTGGGTCTTGTCTCCTGGGGCTATGGCTGCGGGCAAGCCAATTATCCTGGTGTCTACATTGATGTGGCTGTTCTGCGACCCTGGATAGTCAAGGCAGCAAATGCAGTGTAAGAAAACCTTAAGCTTAAACACACGCACAGTGGGTCAAACACCCGTGAAAAACTTCCCCAACCTAACAATAATCTTTCCAAATAAAAACTTAAAAATTAAAAGCTCTTAACACATGCTTACGTTATCTACAAAATGGCATAAACTTTATTTTTATTTAAGTAAACATTTGGAATGCAGTAGCAAAAATACAAGGATTCTTCAAAGTTAATCTCACTTATATAGAACAAAAGCAAAAAATAATTATTACAATACAGTTTAAGGTGTTGTTTCTTCGGAGAATTTTAACAAAAGAAAAGATCAAAGAATTTTGGGAATGTGCCCGAGAGAGCTCACTTGCGTGGCTGTTGTATGTTTATCTGTGGCTTCTGTTGCACATTCATGGGAGGCTTAGGCGAGTGCGCCACCTGAGCGGAGGCGGGCGTAAAGTCTGTGTTACCCTTCACTGGAGCACCGCTCACTGAGCCCGAATTCACATTGACGGGTTGCTGCGAAAATTAGAAAAATTTTGTCAGATGAAATCATTAAATAAAAAAAGATGCTATTCCACTTACCGTCAGACCTGTGCAATCCTCAGCATCCTTGGCTGGACGCTCTGAGCCGGGAGCTTTGTGTTGCACAATACGCATACCGCCGGCTTTTACTGTAAAGAAATGACATCAGATTACACTTAGATTCCCTGTATTGCATTTGGTTAAGGGGTAGGGTATTTGCGTCCTGTGTATGCTAAAATGTTGTTATATATTGTTGAATCACAACAAGTGGTGACAATTCAATCTGTTTTTTTTTTTGTTTTAACAAACATTTTAAAACATATTTCTCTCAAGTTTAAACTTAGTTTTCATATGTTTTTGTTATCTATTGCCCACTTTTCTCATAGCTGGGTAATCAAAAGTCGATGCCTTGCCCCTATTGTTTTTTTTTGGGCAACGGCAACGCCATCACTGTGTGTGTGTGTGTGTGACTTGTTTACTTATCAGCCTCTTTGAAACTGGGTGAAGCAGGTGAAACAGTTGATAAGCCTGTTCTCTTAGATATTTATGAACTATTTAATTAAATTGAGTACATTAAAGAACCGCCAACAAAGCATTTTGAGGGGCCCAAATATTTGTTGACAACTCGCACAAACACAAAGACAGTCTTGCATATGGACTTGCACTTACGTGCAGGTGGGTGGCCCGCCACAAGATTTGGTTGTTCATCAGCCATGTTTTTTCAAAGTAAACGTAAACTATAGAAAAATAAAAGGAATTAAACTTTAACAATTATTGATCCAATTACATTACTTACTTTTTGTCTTTAATAATAATAAATGCGCGTTAAGCTTTTTGCGTTGTTTAACTTGGACACGAATGCACTTCTGTTTGAGATGGTAAAATCGACACACCTTATCTACATGACGTACGTAGAGTTGCAATCGATAAATCGATAATTTTGTTATCTTTGGTGGGCAGGGCTGCCAGATTAGGCGAGTGGCATTTACTTCTATTTATTGCAGTTTTTTTATTGGAATCGAACGCGTCGCGAACGAGCAGCTCCTCCTCCTCCTTCGCCCACAAAAATAAAAAAAAAATGTTAATTAATCCGAGCAACTGATATGTACGAAGAAAACGAAACGCGGAAAAGCAACGCCTATATAATCAGCACCGCAAGCGAGAACAAGAAGAGAAGACGACGGCATGTGCAGACAAGTCTCTGACTCAACGACAACAACAACAAAGAGTGAATTTTTAGTTTTGGATTTTTATCAGCAGCAGCCTGAGAAGAAGCAAATGCAAGAAGCATCTAGATAGACCGCAGACCAAATGCATTATTATTGAGAATACGCAACGAGATTACAAACCACATTTAAAGTCACGCCCCGAATCCCACCACCCTTCGAACCCACAACGCCCCCTACACAAAGGCACACACACCCGCACACACGTACACACACACACACACCGACACACAGACAATGTCACATTTACCCGGCCCACTATATGGCTTCGCATGGATTTTTATGATTTTCTGGTTTGGCACTTGGCTGGTCCATCTGATAGCCATTTGCTATGGGAAATTCAAGCTGCATAAAAAATCATGCAAGCTGCCAACAGAATCCTCACCCCTCCCTGGGGTATCCATACTGAAACCGCTAATGGGCGTGGATCCCAATTTGCAGCACAATCTGGAGACATTTTTTACCATGGATTATCCAGTCTATGAATTGCTCTTCTGTGTGGAGGATAAAGAGGATCCAGCCATTAAACTGGTCCAAGGACTACTCGATAAATATCCCCGCATGGATGCCAAACTCTTTGTGGGCGGCTCCAATGTGGGTGTGAATCCGAAAATCAATAATATACACCCAGCCTATATGGCAGCAAAACATGAATTTTTCATGATCTCCGACAGTGGGATCAAAATGAAGAATGACACTCTCCTGGACATGGTCAGGAACATGTCGGAGAGGCATGCTCTGGTCCATCAGATGCCATTTACCTGTGATCGTGATGGTTTCGCTGCCACCTTTGAGAAAGTGTTCTTTGGCACCGTGCAGAGTCGGATCTATTTAAGTGCCGATGTCCTTGGCATCAATTGCCATACCGGCATGTCCTGTCTACTAAGGAAATCTGTGATAGATCAGCTGGGTGGACTCAAGACTTTCGGTTGCTACCTGGCCGAGGATTTTTTTATAGCCAAAGCCGTGACCGATCTTGGCTGGAAGATGCGCATCTCAAATCAGCCAGCCCTACAAAACAGTGGCCTCTGCGATATTGGAAGCTTTCAGCAAAGACTCATACGTTGGGCCAAGCTGCGAGTGGCCATGGTGCCCACCACCATACTCCTGGAACCCCTGTCAGAGTGCATGATCCTTGGCGCTCTCGCTGCCTGGTCTGCTTCGTTACTCTTCAGTTGGGATCCTCTTGTGTTCTATCTGGTGCATATACTCTGTTGGTTTCTATCCGACTGGCTGCTACTCTCCATTGTCCAGCATGGTTCGATGCCTTTTCATAAATTTGAATTTGTCATTGGTTGGCTTTTCCGTGAGCTCACCGGGCCTTATCTTTTTTTATGTGCTCTATGGAATCCATCGATACGTTGGCGTACCCGCACCTTTAAGCTACATTGGGGAGGCATTGCCTATGAGCTGAACCCACAAATGGCACCAGCTCCACCCTGCTCCTCCTCTACCCTATCAACGTCATCATCGTTGGAGCCAGCACCCACGTTAGAGGAGGAAATTTTGGCCAATGACTTAACGACAACTACGTCAAAGCATCGCTTATTAGTATCGTAGCAGCAACTAGAGATAGTTGTAGTTGTAGTTAAATTGCTTCTAGTTTTTTGTACTTGTAACTCAACAGACTTGAAAGAACAACCACAACAACAACCTAAAGAGCAGCAGGAGCAGCAACTAAACATTACAAAGGGGTCAAATGTGTTAGTATTATTAGCTAAAACCCTTAGTCACTATATAGAAAACTATGTACATTATTTTAGGCTTATAAAGAAATTTTTGTAAAATTGAAAAAAAAGAAAACCCACACACACACACACACCCTAGAGAGACAGTCAGACAGACAACAAGCTAAGATAAATTAGTTTAAGCAGCTTGTAAATAACCAACATAAATGGAACATATCCAAACGACCTTCACTTCATACACAAACTTGGCAAAAAAAATATTACTCTCGACTCTACAGCTAATTGTAAACTATAATGAATAATATTTAAGTCCCTATAGAGGTCCCTTAAAAAAATACTTGCAAAGTTGTTGTAAATCTGTATATGTATATATATATATATATAGAAGCAGAATGTTTCTTAGGAACTTTCTTACGCCTAGTTCTCATTTGTACAGAGTGAATTATTTTGTTAGCTTATCGCACATGTCGGGCTAATTGAGATTGAGATTATACATACATATTTATAATCCACTTTTGGACTCCTTCCACTCGACGACTCAATGCGCGCTTTGCTTATAATTTTTGTAAATTTGTTTTCTTCTTTTGCTTTATTTATTATGCTTATTTTTAGTTAAACTTATCGTTATTATTATTATTTTGTATAAAATTGAATTATTTTATGTACATAGATAAGAGCTATGAGAAAACTACAAAAAAAAAAAACAAAAAAACAACATGAAATGCCATCGAATAAATCCAATTTAAATGATCAAGCAAAAAATGATTAATTACAATTTCTGTAGCTCATTTATTTATTTTTTTGTTGTTCATTTTGTTTATGTCATACATTATGGATTATTAAGCCTTCGTCTGTTATCACTTATCATTGGCCAAACAATGAGTCAGGCCTGTTGTTTGGGGGTTCTATTAACAATTTGCTCGGGAATTTCTGGAATGTGAGTCACAGAAGATGTAATAGAAATATAAATTCTTTTTTATGACTTGAGGTCAGGTTAATTAATAAACAAAAGGCACTCACTCTCTCTTACTCTCTCTCTCTCTCCCCCTCTGTGTGTGTGTGTAAGAGAATTTTTAAGTCTAGTAACTTGATGTGTATATATATAAACTAGTTTATTATTACAATTATATAATGCTAAAAATGCTAAGTAATATTGCCTGCTAATGAACCCAAAGAAAAAAAGAGGGTGGAAAAACAAAATAAAGTATTATTCTCTTTGAAAGAAACCATTTCTTATCTCGAAATTATGAAAATACAATTGAAAAATTAAAAACTATTAACGATTAGATTTGGCATATCAGTTGCTAAGTAGTATACACATATAGCTACATACATACATATATACATATATTCTAATAGAATTTACCAAAACAAATATATGAAAACTAAACAAATTTCAATTCAATTCGAGATTTGACTTAAGTTCTATTAACTAACTATAAGTTCTAAGGCCTAACTATCTATAAATATATACAATAAATTTAAAAATAAACAACAGTTAATTAAGATAACATGACCAACATAAAATGTGGTTAAACAATTGTTGTTATTCATGTTTATGTTTGTCTAGACATAAATTTCTATATATTCTTTATGTTCTCTTTTCCGATAAGCAAGAGTCAAGTACGTGAATGAGCTGGGCATGAGTCATGGACGCAATCGTCCGTTCATTTCAATTTATCAGTTTATGAGGGTCTATATAGTATATACATATCTGTGATTTACCATCGATCGGTTATAACCTGAATGATTCTGAGTACTCCATCCACACACAAAATGGCGGCCTTGTTTGAGCCCTCATTTGCAATCAACAAACATTTTGCGAATTATCTAATCGAAAAGTACGGAAATTTTGATGGCATACGAACGAACTGATAGACACGTGAGACCTGACAGTAGCTGTAGCCAGGGAGAGAGAGGCCAGCAATTGCCATTGCCATCTTAGAGCACATCAAATCGAATGGAAATGACTGCCCGCCCATCCAAGTGAACCAAACCCAGGCCTGAGGTCTTATCTAGACATATTTGGCATTCAAATGGGTATTAAGTTATCATTCGCTTGCGTAGATAATATGCTTTGGGTGTGATTTTGTTCAAAGTTCACGTGCTCTTGGCTCCCTTATTTCTGTATATTAATTATAAAATAACAGAGAGTAATTTGAGCGCCTTAGTGCATTTCGACTTAAAAAATATCTTAAAAAAAAAACAGATATATTTCAATCTGTTTTCTTTTTTATATAAATTAAAGAGCACTATTTTATGCTCTTTTTGGCATTTAAATTTAAATTTTATTAATGTTTAAAATATGGCGGGCACTAACCGGTTTTAAGTGGCGCCATCTGCTTTCAAGTGGCGCCCTCTATCGAACTATATTTTCGATAGTCGATAGCTTCGAGAAGTTAGTTTAAAGATTTTTTCGCTATCTGCATACTGCCATATTGTTTTGTTTTTGTTCCAGAGAGCTAACGGAATTTGTGCAAAAAAAGAACAAAAAGACCGATTAAACGTAATGTGAGTCATTTAAAATTACTAAATGTATATAATCTTGCTCGCTTTAATCTCGCAAGTACACAGTGAAAGAGAGCATGGCGATTTTTGTGCGTTGTATAAACATTGCATTGTTTTGTTTATGTTTCATAATTTGAGAGCAATTTGCTATTGATTTTTAACAGGCCGCCCCAGAACACACACACACGCAAACATACAGTGGATCAATAAAGCGAACACCTGATACAGAAAGTTTTACAAAACTTCATAGAAAAATACGTAAAATAGAATTGCGCAATTAATTAGCATAGTTTAAATAGTTGCCGACCTAACTAGAGGGAGAGTGCGGCGATCGTTTTTTGTCTCAATGTACACACACACACACATATATATACATATGCACAGACACATCCGCCCACAATTTGCAAGATTTGCAAATTTTTTCATCTGAAAAATTTCTTCTTTTGCAGATGTTTTTAGGATAGAGAAATAGTTGGCGTAAACATTTTCCAGCTATGGCCATGTCCAAAGTGATTCGTGTGCTGGAGAAATCCATTGCCCCCTCTCCGCACAGCGTTCTTCTGGAGCATCGAAATAAGAGCGATAGCATACTCTTCGAATCGCATGCCGTGGCCCTGCTCACCCAACAGGAAACGGATGTGATAAAGAAACTTTATACGAAAGTCTGCGATGCCTACGGATGCTTAGGTGCCCTCCAGTTGAATGCGGGCGAGAGTACGGTTCTGTTTCTTGTCCTGGTCACGGGTTGCGTGTCCATGGGCAAGATTGGCGATGTGGAAATCTTTAGGATAACCCAGACAACATTCGTGTCGCTGCAGAATGCCGCTCCCAATGAGGATAAGATCAGTGAAGTGAGAAAACTTCTGAATTCGGGCACCTTTTACTTTGCCCACACGAATGTGAGTGCCAGTGCCCAGGTGGGCGGAGGAGCAGCAAGTAAATTTGATATTACGCTGTGTGCCCAGCGCCGGCAAAGATCATCGGAGACGGACAATCGTTTCTTTTGGAATCGCATGATGCATATACATTTGATGCGCTTCGGCATCGATTGCCAGAGTTGGCTGCTCCAGGCCATGTGCGGTTCGGTGGAGGTGCGCACTGTCTACATTGGAGCCAAGCAGGCCCGAGCGGCCATCATCTCGAGGCTGAGCTGTGAACGTGCCGGCACCCGGTTCAATGTTCGCGGCACCAACGATGAGGGCTATGTGGCCAATTTTGTAGAAACCGAGCAAGTGATCTATGTGGATGGCGATGTCACGAGTTATGTGCAGACGCGAGGTTCCGTGCCCCTGTTCTGGGAACAACCCGGCGTCCAGGTGGGCTCCCACAAGGTGAAATTGTCGCGTGGCTTCGAGACCTCAGCCGCTGCCTTCGATCGCCATATGAGCATGATGAGGCAACGTTATGGCTATCAGACTATAGTGAATCTCCTGGGCAGCTCTCTCATAGGCAGCAAAGAAGGCGAGGCCATGCTGAGTAACGAATTCCAGCGCCATCATGGCATGTCCGCCCACAAGGATGTCCCTCACATAGTCTTCGACTACCATCAGGAGTGCCGGGGTGGCAATTTCTCAGCCCTCTCCAAGCTCAAGGAACGCATTGTGGCCTGTGGAGCCAACTATGGGGTGTTCCATGCGTCCAATGGACAGGTCGTGAGGGAGCAATTTGGAGTGGTGCGCACCAATTGCCTGGATTGTCTGGATCGCACGAATTGTGTGCAGACCTATTTGGGTCTGGATGTCCTCAATTTGCAATTGGAGAGCCTTAAGCTGGGTGGCAAGCAGCAGAATGTCTCACGCTTTGAGGAAATCTTTCGGCAAATGTGGATCAACAATGGCAATGAGGTCAGTAAAATATATGCAGGCACAGGAGCCATACAAGGAGGCTCTAAACTAATGGATGGAGCAAGGTCTGCGGCAAGAACCATTCAAAATAATCTATTGGATAACTCGAAGCAGGTGAGAAGCAAAGATTACTCCTCCTAATCCTCTTAATTCCATTTAATTTTGTCTTGCTTAACGTTAGGAAGCCATTGATATCCTTTTGGTGGGCTCTACTCTCAGTTCCGAGCTGGCAGATCGTGCTAGGATTTTGCTGCCCTCGAATATGCTTCATGCTCCAACTACAGTGCTTAGGGAGCTGTGCAAACGCTATACGGAATATGTGCATCCTCGTCTGGCCCGTGTGGCCGTAGGCACGTACAATGTGAATGGAGGGAAGCACTTTCGGAGCATTGTTTTTAAGGATTCCTTGGCGGATTGGCTGCTGGATTGCCATGCGCAGGCGCGTTCCAAGGCTCTGGTGGATATTAATAATCCCTCGGAGCATGTGGATCATCCGGTGGATATCTATGCCATTGGCTTTGAGGAAATAGTCGATTTGAATGCCTCGAATATAATGGCAGCCAGCACAGATAATGCCAAACTCTGGGCCGAAGAGCTACAGAAGACAATCTCCAGGGACAATGATTATGTCCTTCTAACGTACCAGCAATTGGTTGGCGTCTGCCTGTACATCTATATACGGCCGGAGCATGCTCCACATATACGAGATGTGGCCATAGACTGCGTAAAGACGGGTTTGGGTGGAGCTACAGGCAATAAGGGAGCCTGCGCCATTCGATTTGTACTCCATGGCACTTCCATGTGCTTTGTGTGCGCCCATTTTGCCGCTGGGCAGAGTCAAGTGGCCGAGAGGAATGCCGATTATGCAGAGATCACACGGAAATTGGCTTTTCCCATGGGCAGGTCCCTGAAGTCACATGATTGGGTCTTCTGGTGCGGGGATTTCAACTACCGCATCGATATGGACAAGGATGAGCTGAAGGAGTGCGTCAAGAATGGTGATTTACCCACGGTATTGGAGTTCGATCAGTTGCGCAAGGAGCAGGAGGCGGGCAATGTCTTTGGCGAGTTCCTCGAGGGAGAGATTAGCTTCGATCCGACTTATAAGTACGATCTATTCAGCGATGACTACGACACATCGGAGAAGCAGCGTGCCCCAGCCTGGACGGATCGTGTGCTGTGGCGCAGACGCAAAGCCCTGGCCGAGGGTGACTTTGGCGGCGTCTGGAATCCCGGCAAGCTAATACACTATGGCCGATCGGAGCTAAAGCAGAGCGATCATCGTCCTGTGATAGCCATTATTGATGCCGAGATTATGGAAATCGATCAGCAGCGTCGACGTTTGGTCTTTGAGCAGGTCATCAGAGATTTGGGCCCGCCAGATTCCACCATTGTAGTCCACGTGCAGGAATCCTCATCGAATGATGATGAAGATGGTCCTACTATCTATGATGAGAATGTCATGTCGGCCCTCATTGCGGAATTGTCCAAAATGGGCGAAGTTACTCTCGTCCGCTATGTGGAGGACACCATGTGGGTGACCTTTAGGGATGGGGAATCTGCTTTAAATGCTGCTTCCAAGCGGAGCACTCAAGTCTGCGGTTTGGAGCTGGTCTTTGAACTGAAATCTGCAGATTGGCAGCATTTGGTGGACGATGAGATTGATCTCTGCACCACCAATACCATACCCCTCTGTGCAAATCCCGCGGAGCATGCCCAGCTGTTGAGTCAACTGACGCCCGAGGTGCCGCAGCGTCCCAAGCAGCCGCCCACTCGGCCACCGGCTCGTCCGCCCATGCCCATGTCGCCAAAGAACTCGCCACGTCATCTGCCTCATGCGGGTGTGATTAGCATTGTGCCCAAAGCGGCTGGACCAAGTCGTCCGCCTCAGCCCCTAATGCAAGCTCCACTCCAGCCAGTACAAGTGCCACCGCCACGACCACCAGCCATGGATGGCAGTGGCGGAGCAGGCGGCGGCGGCTCCAAATCGCAATCTCCCACAGAAATGATTAATTCCATAAGCAGCTCTTCGACTTCCTCCTCGGGCAAGGCCTCACCAACTGGAGCTGTTGGGTCTAGTGTGTCGGGACCACCAACGCCACCACGTCAAATGGATAGCAAACCGGCCACGCCTATTACAACGCCCATAAGGGAATTAGCCGCTGCCGCTGCCGCCGTCGATGCGGCCTACGAGACTGCCAGCAATATTTACGAAGAGATCCAAGAAGACGGTCCAGCTCTACGTCATCCGCCACCCCTAGGAGCTCCACCACCGCCTCCGCCTGCTGCTGCAGCTACACTGGACAGTCCTCGAAGGCAAGTCCAGCCACCAATGGGTCCACCGCCCCCATTACCAAATCGACGCGGTCCGCCACCGATACCAAATAGAAGCGGCAATGCTCCACCTTTACCCTCGCGACCTACAAACAACTAGAGATAGAAAGTGAGTTAGAGACAGTGAGAGAGAGAAAGAGAGAGACAGAGAGAGAGAGAGGCGGATCAAGGAAGATGAGTTAGTTAATTGCCCATTCTTTTCTTGCAGTGTAACCAAATGCATTCCATGCCAGTTGCTGCTGTATTTAAATGTTGAAACAAAAAAACCAAAACGCAATAAGCTCAATCTAACACACGAATATATTTTTAGTTAGTTTATGTTATAAATTGTGAAACAGTTATATATATATATATATTTTATATATATCGGAGATATATATCAAGGAGTTGCGTGAATACATTCTGAACGGCATTTGAGTTATTCAGTTTCAAAATGAAACGCTTAAATGAGGCTTAAAACTAAAATGAATTGAGTCAGGAATAGGAAACCGAATGAAATGAGTGTGCGAGAAGTAAGTTATTATTTATTCATTTGAATGATTAGAATAAAGATATATTCATTCATTCTTTCAAAGCTCTACTGAACCAAATCTGAATCTGAATCGAAATATAATATATTTCTCTGAATTTTCGAATGCTTCAATCAATTCAATTCATTCAATTTCATTCATTTAATCCAGCAGAAGACATAGAAATAATCAAAATCAAACTTTTTGAATGATTCAGTTCAATTTTTTTTTTAATCTATGTACCCAAAATACTTTAAATACTTTGAGTACTCTGTGTTCCTTTTTGCTAAAGATTTAGTAAATAATTAATTGAGCGCTTCATTTGGTTTCAATTATAACAAGTTTTATATGTTTAAAGTTATCAAAACCAGATGAGTACTCATTGAAACAGTATTCGGTTAGCCGAGTATGAATACTCATTGAGTACTTTTGAATGCATTCATGCAGCCCTCTAATTATTTATAAATCTAATTATAACCCCCCAAAAAAGAAAGAAAAAAAAAACCAAAATTGTTTCCAGCACCCAACTAAGAGCGAATTGAACAAAAATAAGAGAAACTAAAAAAGAAACTATACAAAATTACCTATATATATATAAACATATATATATATATATATATATACCATATAAAATATCGTATGTCTAACAGAATTATAGCCGTACTAGTCAAATTATGAAATAAAATACTTAAAACAAAAAAATATGTTAAACAAACAAAACAAATGAGAGAAGAAAGAAAGTTATCAATTGTTTAACAACTCACACACTCAGTAAAAGCTACCTATACAAGAACATATATATATAATTATATATATATATAATATTCCATATATTAATTGTTATTGTAAAGTTATTAGAACTTTGTTTCAACTAAAAAGCGAAGAAGAAACTTTCACAAACTAACAAAAAAAAAAACAACAAATGGAAAGGCTTCTTCTTCACCCACACACCTACACACACACACACACCTACACACACACACACAAAATTGTATCTCTGTTGCATTCGAAAAAGAAGAATTTTAGTTGTATTAAATGGTGTATTAACTAAACTAGTACATTTAACTAAACAGAAACTGTTAATTTTTCCACCGGAGAAGACTTTTGGCCACTTAGCCACTTCTTATGTCTATCTATTCCTCTCTTGCATATGACATTTCATATTGACTATGTTTTTTTTTGCCCTTTTTCTATATGTTATAGTGGTCCGATCGAGACGATTTGAACAAATGTTTTGCGTGCATTAACAAGAAGCTTAAGTACGAAGCTTGACTAAAATTGCTTAAAAACTGAGAAACTGAGTTTGCATTTACACCGACAGACGAATCTTAGAACCACTTGGGCAGGGCATCATTGGGTAAATTCTTGTGATTGGGCAAAGCGGTGCAGGGTCTTTGCTGGCGCCAGAACTCTTGACGTTTATTGAGAAAAGCCACCGCCTCTTTGGCATAGGTCGATATGTTCTCTGTGTTGGTATCGGCACGCACCAGATCCGGATGAAGGAGCAGCTTCTCCAGATATTCCTTGTCCACGCACAGTTCACCGAGCAATTTGCGGGCATTCCTACGCTCCAGATCGGCCTTGGTGGGCTTACGCATTACGGGTTGTGGAACGCCGCCTCCACCTCCTCCTCCTCCTCCTCCTGCTCCTTGGGATTTGGGTGTCTGATCGCCGGACTTGCGACTCCTGCTGCTCTTTGGTGGCGCCGCCGAGGCCTTGGTCTTGGCTCCTATGGTATTCTCAATGGCCTCCTGGGTCTTCTGGACGCCCAGGCGAAAGGAAGCCAATTCCGGACGGGCACGCAGGCCACGATGGAAGAACATGAGACTCTGCTCGAACTGACCCAGATAGTAGAGGGATTCGGCCTTCTGGTAAATGGCGCGTATGTTGTTCTTATCCTCGGAGAGAGCGGTCTCTGCATCCTGCAAAGCCTTGGCGGACTCACCCAGAAGCAAGTAGCATTTACTGCGGGATATCAGAGCATTGATATCCGTGCTATTCAGTTCCAGAGCCTGCAAAGGAAGAAAAGAAATGCGTTAGGATTAGAATCAACCAATTTCTAGGAGTACGGGAGAGAGAGGATCAAAAGGGAACCTTGCAAAAGAAGTGAATGGCATTCTCGGGATTGGCATTCTTAATCTCCTTCAGACCCAACGCAATCACTGAACTAAGATCCGCCTCATCGGGTATAAGTAAAGCCTCATTGCGATCCTGTTTCTGTTTGATTTGCAAACTCTGCTTAATATCGAATGCTCCGGCACTAACTGCCGCCGCCCGATCCTTGTCCGTGTAGAAATCCACAAAGTTCTCCTTTGGTTTCTTTTTCTTCAGGATCTGCTCTTCGATGCGTTTGCGGGCCGCTCTCAGCTCAGCTTCTATGCGATTGCCACGCTTCGAACCGGCCATGTCCCCGCCATCGCCATCGGCATTCTTGCCACCGCGTCCCCCACCGCGATCCGCGGACGATTTGCGTCCGCCAGCACCCGTGCCATAGGCGTCGCGACGTCCCCCACGACCCTTTGACCTTTTGTTGGCCTCCTCCAGCAATTCCTCCTCCGCCTTGTCTCCCGTCCGTGTGAAACTCTGGAGCAGCTCCTGCTCCTTGTCCACAGCCAGAATAGTATTCAACACATTGGTAGACATCGCACTTTACTTCTCACTTCAAGGAGCCAACTCAATGACTCCAGCGAAAGAAAGTTTGTGTGAAAATTTCACACCTTTGTGACAGCTGCAAACAAGCTGCAAATAATTGATTGGCCTGATGAACTCGGTTGCCCAGGAAACTCCGACTCGAAGCCTTCTAATGGCTTAGCAATCGATAGCGAATGCCATTCGGAAGGTGGTAACGTGAGAAATGGCCAAAGAGAAAGTGAAGAAGAAGGCGGCAACGAAAAACTTGCTACAAATCGGAAGTCCCAAGCTCATCATCGGCTTGGGAATCGTCGGCTGAAACTAATCTAAAATCTTTAACTTATATTTCTTTCTTTTAATATTAAAAGACTATAATAAGGAAGACTCCATTTGGGGACACTTAAAATTTTGAGTATTAAGAAGATATCTTTAGATTAAATATTGTAAACTTTTTTTAAAAGTCAACTCAAATAAGCTGTGACATCGGAAACTTTAAATCTTTTAGAAGAATTAATACCCTTGCAGAGGGTATTATAAAATTAATCAAAAGTTTGTAAAGCAGAGAAGTAGACGTTTTGGATCCTTTAAAATATATATATTTCTTATCAGATTTGCCCATGATCGTCTGTATCTAAACCTCTCACGCTCCGAGTTTCAGAGCTACCGACCCGAGATTTGGTATATAAGCATTTTCTTACTATAAGCAGGCTTGAACGGCCCGGGTCGAACTTCTATATCTACATATATATCCCATCTGCTATAGAAGTTCTTCTGTGAAAAGTTTTGAGATCCATATTAATCAGTAATGTCTATTGTTGTAGTCCGTACCTTTTCGCCAATTTTTGTAAGAATCAGAGTACTATATCATATAGCTGGCATAGGAACGATGGTTCAAAAAAGTAGACTTATTGAGCAAAACTTTTTTATTTCTTAAGTTTTTCAATAATGTTGAAAATCTACAACCTCTTTAATATTTTAAGTTTAAGTTAAAGCCCTCAACAAACCATTCTGCATTTATATTTTGTTGACACTTATAAAACACTTTAGTTTTAAAATTGAAAGTGGCTCAAGTAAGCGATAAGCCACTTTACTATAGATACCACATAAAAACTAATTAATATTAATACTTTATATTTTATATCAACTTTTTTCTTTTCTTACAGTTACAAGAAGAAGAAGAAAGATGTACATAAATAACACAATTTTTAAATCAATTGAAGCACCCATTAACTATAAAATCAATACACAGCAGCTGATGTGACAGAATTAACAATCATAAATGAAAACAGTTAAAGCCGATTTGTTTCAAAAAGGATATTTTTTGTCGGGTAAGTTTAACTTGTTTCATTTCTTGTCATTTGGAATGTTTTCTTTGTCTAATGTCTCTTCTTAACCTCACCAAGATAGCCAGTAAAATCTCTTTATAAGTAAATCCTTTGTTTACCTAACAATACAACTGAATTTGGATTTGTTTTCTTTTTTCCATTTCCAAAAAGGAAGTGTGTAGCACAGTGCAACTTATTGGCGCCCTTTAATTTAATTTTTGCCAGTATTGTGCCCCCTATTTCTCTACTCTGACTTCCTCACACTAGGGGCCCCCTATTTTAAAAAGCTCTTGTGGCGCCATCAGGCGGCAGTTTTGTTGGCTTCTCAACCGCTGAAATTTGAAATGTTTTTCGATTTGCTAATTAAATTAATTAAATGATTACCTGATTATAACCAAATAGAGCTTTATCGTAAGCCCTAACTTTCATATGATTATTGGATTGATCGCAAAGCAATTTAATGCTGGTTTCAATTTCTTCAATTGAATCGACTTTTGGTTTTTTACGCGGCATTTTGTTGTCAATACACTTAATTGATTTTGTTTTTATATTATTATTTCACATCACTTTATTAAACTTATTAAGGAATTTATCAATATTTCTGGCACTTTGATTACATAAATCTATATATTCCGTAATATCCTTGGAACGTCTGTTTGCCACGCTCGACATTTGCCAACTAAATTTGTTTTGCCTTCTTCTTACTTGCATATGCCTCATAGTCCCTTTTGGTAGGGGTCCTTTTTAAGTTATTGTTGTGTTGTTGTTGTTGTTGTTGCGGCTAGGAAGTTTCGGTTTTTGTGGCTTTTGAAAGAGTCTCCTCTGGTTGGGTCTGGGTAAGTAAGTTATTTAGCATGCGCTGACAAGTTTCAATAAACTTCAATAAACTTGCATTACCAGTTCACCAGTCAGTCCCCAGACTTAATATCTATCTATCTGTCTATCTTTTGGGGCAACTATTTGTCCTGTTTCGTTTGTATGCTCCTCATTTGCACACACTTAATTGAAATCAGTTAAAAAGCAAAGTCTTTTGCTTATGCTAACGAACTTTAATGGGCCGCCAAATTTCCAAAGTCACGCACATGTTGTTTGGATGCGTATCGAACCCCAAAAAAAAATTTACTTTAATGAGTTTTGAATGTTACAACAACAAGAACAGCTCAAACCTAGCAACAAAGTCAATTAAAAATCCAATGATAAGGTCCAAAAAACAAAAAAACACAAAAAGGTCGGCCTACCCAACCATAGATGAGGGCAATCAATATGGCAAAACCTGGCCACAAAATGAGCCCACAACTGAAGGCGATTCCTTGCCAGAACTCATTTGGCATTCACTTGTTAAGAAGCTACAAAATTCAAGAACGTAGCTAGCATTTTTTTTTGAGGGGGGCTAGTGATAGTGGCAGGTGGCTAACCCCTTACCACGCCCATGTCTCTCTCTCTCTCTTTGCATTTCGACATATTTATGAACTCCATGCAAATTGCTATTAATTTTCTTGTATTGTTTTTAGAGTAAATAAATAAGTTTGATGTCGAGTCCTTGCGTGCTCCTGGCTCATTTTGCTCATGGCTCAACCTTCGCGGCGGCTCGGCGGCGTGGCAAAACAATTTTATTTGTCCTGCCCTCATAAGCCAAATACTTTTCCAACTTTTAGACCTCAAGTCACCGATATTTCCTTTCGTCCTTCCTTCCTTCGTTGGCGAAGGAGAAGGAGGAAGAGTCAGAGGCAAAGGCAGAGGCAGAGGCATGTTATGTTATTTGCATTTGTTCAAGTTGGCCTCCGCCTCCACCGGATCAACAATGTAGGTTAGTTTAGTATTAGACAAACTCATTCTCTCTCTCTCTACCTCTCTCACACTCTTTCTCTTTCTCTCTCTTCCTCTTTGTCTCTTTTAATGCCAAAATATTGTGTTTACGACAATTCCAATTGTGTTGACACATGGAGAAAGAGCCTTTGCTTTGACTTTGATTTTAATCGTTTGGAATATTTGCATGCAATTCCGATTAGTTTACCTGTTGCCATAAGGTGAGCTTATGAAAAAGGGGGGGGGGGCGCGAGGGGTCTTGTAGGGGCTTAAAGTGGGCACCTAATGAAATATTTAATTGAAATAGAAACATTTTTTAAGTACTTTGTGAAGGTTTATAAAGGTTTCAAGAGGTAGTCAAAATTTATTTTACGTCATATTCTAATTTAGAAACCGATCTGTTTCTTTGATCTCGGGTCTGAACAAAGTTTTAAAGCAAAAGCTAACATATTTCGTACTATTTTCACTCTAAAGAACTTTGCAAGAACGATTTCGAGTAGAGAGAAAAATCGAATTCATCGTTTAGGAACAAAAAAATGTGAACTAAGCCAGAGTAAATTTGTATCTGAACCCTAGGTATGAAAGCTTAGATTGACTTGCCCTAGCCTAAAAGTCCAGAAATATGGGTTTTACATAACCTAAAAAAGTCAAAATCTCAATGTTTGACTGTTTTTAAGGTTATGTAGCATATACTTTTTGTTTTTCAGTGTTGGCCAGTGTAATCCAAAAAAAGAATAATATGTACTTAACTCGAAGAATTTTATCGACAATAAGTTATCGATTTCATGAAAAGAGTTTTAAGAAAAGGTCATCTCTCTTTCTCTCTCTCTTCTTCTACCTCTTACAGAGTTTGAGTTTTGCTTTTGTGGAAGTCCAAAGGCAGTAATCCTGCCTTGAGTCCCCGCTGCTACCCCCGTCCCTCCAGTCCAAACCCCCAAAGAATGTTTTCATTTCGATTTTTTTTTAATAAAAAATTTTGTATATTTTTTTTACAAGATGTGCTTTTTGAAAGAAATTCGTTTATAAATTGTTGCTACGACCACGACACGAAACGGATACGGAATGACAACTTATAGAATTATTAACATATTAGAACATTATAAATAATTTAAAGTATGTGTATCTCCCCCTTCCACTGACTATATTATTGGCCCTCGGAGCGCTGGACATTGTCGAAGGGCCGAAGAATGCCGGGCGGGCCACCAAAACGGGACGTGGGCGCATGACTGGAGGCAGCGGAAAGCAGTTCGGGATGATGTTGGCGTTGCTGCGGCTGGAAGGGACGCGGTGGCTCCGAGGAGTGAGGCGATAGCACGCCAGTTGGGGCTCCAAAGCCGCCGTTATAACGACCTGGATTCGCGGTGGGGCGGGCCTTGGTACCCTTGACACTGTTGCTGAACTCGTGCTGATCGCCAGCCACATAGATATCCGGCTTGGAGGCAGTCTGTGGACGCAGTAGACCCGCTGGGGCACCAAATCCTCCCGTATACTTGCCCGTATTCACCGAGGAGGGTTGGGGTGGGGCTGGTGGTGGTGGTCCTGAAGTAGGGGCAGGAGTTTCTGCAAAGTCACAAGGGATTAGCTAGGAGATTCTCTCTCTCTCTCTCTCTCTCTCTCTCTGGGGTAGACTTACCCTTACGCTGTTGATTGGTGAAGACTGGCGTGCTTATGACCTTGCCCTCATCACTTTTGGTGTACTCCACTTTACGATTGTCGTTGCCAAATGGTGGGAAGGACTCATCGGTGGCTGCTCGCGGTGGCTGAGTGGCTGTTGGCGCATCGAAACGGGCTGCAAAATTGATGATAGAGTTTGTACTTGGATTGTGATCAGCTGTGGGTATGGAGGCGGAGGCGGAGGGGAAGGCGGCATCCACTGGCACGGACACTGGAGGTATAAGCACCAATGGCGGCTCTACGGTATTTGCATCCTCACTGCCTTGGCTGAGTACTGGAAGCGGAAGCGTTACTTTTGATGGAAAAGCAGAGGAGACAGAAACGGAGACGGTTGAGATCGTCGGTTTGGGTAAGGTTTGGGTGGTGGTGGTTGAGGTTGAGGTTTGAGTGGTTGTAGAGGTAGTGGATGTGGTGGGGATTGCAACTGATGTTGCTGTTGCTCCTGCTGCTGCTGCTGTTGCTGTAAAGCCTTGTGGCCTAAAATCATTCGGTTTACTACCTCCGCTCACTGTTGCTGCTGGTGAGCTGTCCTTAAAGTTGTCCGGGTTAAAGGGCACTCCAGGTCCCACATCGGGATAATCAAAGTCTCGCAACCAGGTTGGAATTGTGGCAGAATCAAAGGGATTGGCAATATCCTCCTCCTCCTCATCCTTCTTCCCATCATCAGGAGCTGCGAGAGTTGTAGTTGTAATTGGTTTAATTGATGGTTTTTGGGTGGTTGTCGTGGTTGTCGTGCTTGTGGTTCTTGTGGTGGTTGTGCTAGTGGTGCGATGCGTGACTGGTGGTTTGGGTGAGGTGGTTGTTCTCGTTGCCGAGGTGGTGCTTCTTGGCGTTGTTGTTGTGCTGCTGCTGCTGCTGGTGGTGGTGGTTCCTGCTGTTGGCGGTGGCGTCAATTGCACATTGTTTAGATCGACAAATGGCTCAAAGGGTGGCTCCAAATCATTGGCCAACGAGTGATTGTAATGCTCATTGTCGGTGGGCACTATAAAGGTGACTGCCACATCGAGATCCGGATCGGTTACCTCCTGCAGCCAAGGGGGCAGAGTGTAGGCATATTCCTCCTCGCCCTTTTCTAGCTTGTAGATGGTGGCGGGATCCAAGGGTGTGGTGCTTCTGGGTGCTTGAGTGGTGGTGGTGGGTCTTCGAGTGGTTGTTGTGGTTCTTGTGGTTGTTGTGGGTCGTGTGGTGGTTGTGGTAGTTGCGGTAGTTGTTGTAGGTCTCCTTGTGGTAGTCGTCGTCTTCGTTGTACTATAGTGAGCTGTTCCCCTCTGACGGTTAGGGAATCGGCCGGGATTCCTTGGCGTGGTGGTGCTACCCACATGGGCATTGGTGCCATGCGTACTAGGTGGACCCACATTGACCACCTCCACGCGTCCCTCTGTGATGGTGGAAGCCGTCACCTCACCTGCCACTGGCTTCAGGGCATTTCCTCCGCTGCTCAAGCTCAGTTGGATATTGTGGGTAAGGGGATCCTGAACGCCCTTCACATATCTACTCGGCCCCTGCTCGGTTATGATCTGGGGCTCCGACTCTGTCTCCGTGGCCGTCTTAAAGGGCGGCAGAAGATCCCAGGCAATGACACTCAACGGCTTCTGAGCTCCCTCCGGAGCCGGTGTCCAGGCCACTGGGCCAGCAATGTTCGCGTCCTGCTGCTGCAGATCAAGCAAATAGTCAGGCAGGGTGCCCGTGGTTAATTGGGGCGCCTGGACGGTCTCCTCATGCTGCTGGACTAATTGAGCCTGCTCCACTTCCACCTCAGTCGATGGGGTTTGGTGCGGTGGGGTTAGTGAGATGGCAAGTGTTGGTTGGTTGGGTGCAAATGAGCTCGTCGTGCTGAGATCGATGTCGATGTCGGGGTCGGACGATGTGCGGGCCGTATCATCCACGGCTATGGCATCTAATTGGGAGGGATGTGTTTGAGTTGAGTGACAGATATTTGGAGACATCTTACGGGATACGCGGGGAGTGGGTTTTATTCTAAAGACCGGATTCAGGGTGAGTAGGGCAAAGGCGGGCGGTGCATGCTCGGGACTTGGTGGTGCAATGGGATAAATTTCAGGTGACTTGGACTTGGTTAGGTTGGTGTTAGGTTCAGGGTGAGGGTGAGGGTCGTCTTGGGTAGGTCTTGGGCTGGTTATTTGGCGTTTAATGTGATTGGAATTGGGAGAATTTGTGGTGCTAATGCTAATGCTAGTGCCAGTGCTTGTGCGAGTGCGAGTGCTTGTGCGAGTGCGAGTGAGTGGTGCATTTGCTGTGTTATTTGTGGTGTTGGTGGTGTTTGTTTGGCTCTTGCTGTTGCCGTTGCCGTTGCCGTTGCCGAAATTGTTCCGGCTGACGTTGTTGCTGACTGCTCCACTCGCTGCTCTCGTGCGCTCTGCTGCTGCTGTGATAAACTCACCAATATGCGGTGGCAGCAAATCATCCGCCGGCTTGCGAATCTCTGTTATGCCCGACGCATAGTTTGGTATCTCGAATTGTAAGCCCTGAGCACTCACTACCTTTCTGCCATCGGGCGTATCGATGGGATGGAGGCTATCAATTGGATTGCCATAGCTATCCACAGTTCGCTCATTGAAATCGGGTGCATCGACCAAAGGTGGCTGCAATTCTAAGGCGAATGGCGATTGCCGTACATCTGAGAGAGAAAAGTGGTTGGTTGGTTGGTTGGTTGGTTGGTTGCAGTGGCAATTGCTTCAGTTAAATGTTCGGAAATATGTTAGAAACAGTAGAAGAAGAAGAACAGGCAAGAAACACGAAAATGAAGATGCAGTAAATGAAGCTAGAGACAAGGAGACGAGGAGACCAGAAGACGAAGAGAATGAGTTGAAGTTAAAGTGAGGCTGATGAGATGGGGACTGCCTGGGCCGGGGTTTGGCATCTCTTGGGCAATTTGCCTGCCATTCTGGCTGATTGATTGACATTGACTAAGATGGGCCATATATCTAATGTCTCCCTGGTGGCTTCTTTGATGAGTTGGTTACTGGTGTTTCGTGTGTTGTTTCGTTTTTGTTATTTACACTAAAAAAAAAAAAAAAAAACACAAAACCCACTAACTACAACCAAATTCAATTTAGTTTAGTTAGTCAGACAGGTTAGTAAGTGATGGTACTCTCTGTCTACAACTACAGGTAGAGGGTGTATGTGTGTGTGTGAGTGTGAGTGTGTGTGAGTCAGGTGTTAAATTGACATACAAGTAAATTGCCAAATGTTGTGAGCAAATCAAGTTCGTTGCCTAAGTCTTTCGTTTGTTTTTTTCGCTGATTTTCCTTTTTGAATACTCTAACAAAGAGTTCAAAAATTCTTTTAGCAGGTGCAAACGAAAATTCCAAGCCGAGGGAATCACCAACTTAATCATATTTTAAACGATTTCAAAAAGTTTTATCTTTTTATATACGCTAAAACCAGTTTACGGGCAACTTTTGGTTTATTAACTAATCTAGGCAGGAGAGGGGGAATGGTTTTTTAGTGGGAAAATATCACTTGGGCCTTAGATTCAGTTAATTTGTAATCCTGTTATTGATTTTTTGTCTACGGTCTTACTTTCGTTTCAAAATATCAGCACTTTTTCATAATTATATTGTATTTCAGGGCCGTGCGCAGGGGGAGAGTGTTCAATTCCTTAAAGGCTCGTTTGAAATTAGAAAATTATCTTTGTTTTACGCTCATATAACAATTTTACATACATTCAAATCATTTTACGTGTTTCGAAGCTATTTTAAAGTGTTGAGAAACAAACAAATTATGGCGTCCCACATTGACAGTCGGAGTTTACGATGAGTATGACAGAATTATGTAATTTTGTGTTCAAAACTCCTCCCTGAGATAGTTCCTGAGCAGGTCCTGGCTTTCATATATAGTATTCCAATCTGATCGTAAATCTACTAAAGATAAAAACCATATTTAAGTGCTAAAATTTGTACCTTCAATTTGAATTTTTTGTCTATATCTTTTAGCTCTATCTCAAGTAAACTGATAATCAAATAAAAATATTTCTAAAAGTTGGAATCTTGACCTTAGGCTTAAAAATCTTTCACAATTCCCCTAAAAAAATATAGATATTTCTTTTAAAAACCAGCTACAAAGTGTTTAAGTTCCAGACTGAAGAAGATTTTTATCTCTAGATATGAT
This sequence comes from Drosophila nebulosa, assembly GCA_024703675.1. Taxonomy (NCBI): domain Eukaryota; kingdom Metazoa; phylum Arthropoda; class Insecta; order Diptera; family Drosophilidae; genus Drosophila; species Drosophila nebulosa. The sequence goes on along the minus strand of CM045725.1, from coordinate 2,832,946 downwards.
AAAAGTGTCAACAATATATGACAATTTCTTCAGTGGCATATCATTTTGGAGGCAAAAATTGGTGTTTTATAAGTTTAAAATAAAAAAAAAAAATAGTTAAGAGTTAAAAAGATGAAAATATCTGCTTTTTGGCAGGTCGAACAGAATTGAATCATAGAATTATAAAGCTCAGAATGCTCCTTAATGATACCTCAACCTCAATCAAAGATCCGGCACTGGCTTAATTATTATTTTTGCTTAAATTTAGCTTAGTTCGGTTCTTTGGAATTCCCAAATGAAATAATCATTAAAATATTTGCAATTTTAGTGGAATTTCCTTAAAAGAGAAACTTGTATAGCAAGCGAAGTTGGCCAATTGCTTGTAACTAACAACAAAAATTAATTGTTAATTGAGTCTGAATAAATTGTTTTAATGTTTTTGCACAAAAATGTTAAATTAATTTTTGAGTTTAGAAGAGTTTTTAATGTTATAGAAACTATCGCGCTCTCTCTCTCTCTCTCTCTCTCTCTGAACTCTGCTCTTTAGATCTATATCTCTTATAGAAACCCAAACCAAAGTAATTTCCGTTTGACCCTGCCTCAAAGTTCACTTTCTATTCCAAACGCCTTGCACTTTTTTTTAAATGAAAATTTATGCAAAAATATAAAAACAAATTCTTACTTTAATCTAAAACTTTGTGTGTGTGTGTGTTCGAGGGTGTTTGTGTGTGTATGTTGTGAATATTTCTATATAAATTAATGAATTAAATGACGGGAATTTGAGAATGCGGTTTTTGCCCAGTTTGTCGTGTGTGTGACTCAAACGAAAAGTTAATCAAGAGTGAAAGAGCGAGAGCGAGAGAGAGAGAGCGAGATGGAGAGAGAGAGAGGTAGAGTGAGAGGGGATGAAGAGAGATGAAGATCACGTTGGGCGTTTGATTTGTTTAGTCAGTTCCGGCTGCTAAACATATGTATAATTCTCTAGAGACAACTATTTTATTTTCTATATATTCATCTCTAGCTTATTTATGCCTTTTCATTTGCATTTTATTATTTATTTCATGGCTTGGGTTGGGCTTAGTTGCTTGCTTTTTATTCCAATTTGTGTGGTTTTTTTTTCAAACTAGTCACAGCTCTTTTCAGACCCTGAACTCTCATCTTTTAGATGTCAAATGCAACTCATAAATATAAATTGCCTAAGAAGAGATATGAGTATCTCATTTTAGTTGGAGATATGACTTTAAAGTTCTCATTGTAGGAGAAGATTAATGATGGAAGTTGGTCACAGCCTTTTGACTATCTCTTTTTTTGGCCCTCTCCTCTCTCTTCTCTCTCTCTTCTCTCTCTCTCTCTGTAGTTTTAGGCGCCAATTAATTTTCGCTTGTTTTTTTTTCAGTTTGTTTATTTATTTATTTCTCCTTTTTGTTTTTTAATTGATTGACAGCTTCACGACATCTGCGCACCCACCAAAAAAAAAAAAATAAAATAACTAAGAGACAATGCCAATTTTTATTTTCTTATTAATTTTTACACATAATTTTTTTGTTTTTTATATTTTATTTTTGACAAGTTGTCGTTGTTGTCATTAAATCAGCCTTCGCCTTCGCTTAAAACACAAAACACAAAAATTTGTAATGGATTTTTGTTCGGTATCATCCGAGGCCTTGACTTTTTTAAGGCTATTAAATAGCGTCTAACCCACACACACACACACACACACACACAGACATAATAACCATCAAGCCATAAAGAAAAGGCAACTGCGAAATTTGGCCAAATTTGCCAAGAGAATTAAAAAAAAAAAAGGTTCTTAAACAATTTTGCTTCGTTTGTCTATTTTGGCGGTTCCTTTTGAAGAGTAGACAAATTTCTCAATCTCTAATGATTTGGCTTCTAGTATGATCAAATTAAATGCAATCTCAAATGGCTCAAAAGGTTGGCCAACTCTCAATTTGTTGCGCAGTCTCAATGGATATAGATTTACGATATTTGCAAAGCATTATTAACACCAGACACACACACACACACACACATTAACTCTCGAGCCAAGTCCATAAATCATGGAAAATGGCTATAAAGCACGCTTGTCTTTCATTATGACTTAAAAATTGGTTAGAAAATGGAAGATGGAAGATGAAATCCGTGCGAATTTGTTAATTATCACGTATATGGAATTCATTAAGATAGAAATCCATCTGCGATGAAAGATGATGGGAAATATTATATAAAAATGTAGAGCACCTAACATGCTCCGATGTGGAGGACGTTTGTCTTAACGATTTAGACACTAACTAATCAAAATTAAATCATAAATCTTGCCTAATTAACTCATAAAATTATGACTAAATACAAATTGACTGTTAGTTACCCTGTAATTGCCAAGAATGAAAGAATTATTCCTTGCTGAATGGAACTCAGTCATTATCTTTTGAGATTCTTATCTAACATCTATTTGGAGTTTAAAATTGTTGTTAAATTTCTTTAATATAAAAAATAGTTAAATAAGACTCACGAAATTGCTAAAAGTTTTGGCTACTAAAACATTTAAACTTCTACGCCTTAACTCAGTCATTTTCTTGCTGATTTTGAAAAATTAAATTTCGATTTGTATTGAGATATTGTGGTAACATATACACTTAGTCCTTAAATATATCTTACTCTTTCTTGCAGCTAGTCCTAAGTGAGTTCTCTGATCTCTATCATCAGTTAGGAAAAGACCTACGTCTTTCTATTTTCGCAAAGAGAGAAAACGAAATAACAAATAATAAAGACGAAAAACGGCTTGGAGATTTTAAAATAGTCCAAACGTTGACTAAGTTAGGGCAAATTAAAAATTTATGTTATGAGACATATTTTGACTTCTTTTTTTTTTTTTAATTTTTTGCTATTTTTTGGAGCAAAGAAAAGCGTTTCAAAAACTTTTGGCACGGAAGCAATCTTCCATTCTATCTCAGATAAATTTAAGAAGGGGTAACAAGGGTATAGAATGCTTTTATTGATAAATAAAGCGCTATATATAATTTATAAAGTTGTCTCAATAGGATATTTCCAAAAATACAACGTTTAAAGCTTAAACAAATCTATTTTTGGACAGGCGGACATGGCTATAAGAACTAAATTAGTCTTCATTCAAGACTATTGAAGAAGTTCAAAGTGAAAGAGGCTTCTTGCGCCCAAAACTTGTATTTATGTTACACTAGAAAACACACATAAACAGCAAACAAATAAGTTAATTCTTTGAAACAATTTTAAAAAACTTTATCAATATTTGAAAAATGTTTGAAAACAAAAACTGATATTTCCAGGAACTTTAGACCTTTTCAATTTAAAAACTCGAATGTTTGTATGAGCTGGAGAAGAAGTTGCTGAAGCCTTTTGACAAAACTTATAGACCACTTCAACTCAAACGTAGAGGGTATAAAAAAACATTTTAAATAAATATTTAAAATTTTAACTAAATGCTTAAGACTTAAGTATATATATGTTATTTTCTTGATATTTCTGCAAATGAATCTCTTTTGTATGGTCCCCCCTCCATGACCTAAATCTTAACAAACAACAACAAACAGCAGCAACAACAAAAGAAGTCAACACAAATTGTCATAACAACGTCGACAAAAGAAGAGCCAGAAAATTTATAGACCAAATACTACTTAAAAAAAAAGAAGTAAAAAAACCAAGATACAAATAGTGAAGCAGTGGAATGGATAAAAGAGCTCCAGAGGTCGTGCCTTAGAGTGGAGGCCTCCGGACAGCTGACGGCAATGATGATGATGATGATGATGATGTCCCTTGCGAAGGGGAAAGAAATGAAAATGAAAATGAAGACGACATCGACTTGGGCATGGAGAAGCCTTGCCAAGTCACGTCATCTGCCGTTGGGTGTTTTTTTTCCTTTTTTTTTTTTTGGCTTACATAATGCATTTTGATGCTGTTTGTGTTGTTGTTGCTGTTTCTCTTAACTTGGCTTGCTGTTAAGGTCTGTTTTGTAGCCAAAAGAGCCCAACAGCTTCTCGAATTTCATTAACTTACGCGATTTGCCGTTGGGAACACAAAGTTTTTGTTGTTGTTGTTGTTGTTATTTATTTTTGGCTACTTGGCTTTAGGCCGTAATATTTGCCCAATTTATGTAAAGTGCCATAAATTGTTTAACAAATACAAATACAAATACAAGAGAAAATTTAACAAGTTTTGCGGCTAATTGGGCTAGAGTTAAGTGGGTCAAAATTAGCCACATTTAAATGATTTGGAAGTAAGAATAAATGCTGATAAAAAGGACATAAAATAGAGTAAAAAAGGGGCCAATAAGAAAAGGAGTTAGTCACAGTTACACATATACAAAGAGAATAAAGATTAAGACTTAGGATTTGTTTTTCAAACATATTTCCAAATATTCTTCGACAAGTTGTTAAATTCGTGTCATAATATGTAATTTATTTTAGTGGCTACTTTTAAGTGTTCTCTTAATGTCCAATAGTTAATCCTAGTTTGACTTTAATTGCCAGTTAAGAATTATTCATTTTTTTTTTTTTATATTAGTGGCTTGTTGATTGATTTAAAGACTTCTTCACAAACATTTAAATGCCAAAAAACTACTAAAGATGCTGGCAATGCTGCCCACAGATTATAATTTATGGGTCACACTAATGAGAATTTGGCAGAAAATTAAAAAAAAATTAAGAATGTCTTCTATGGGCCATATTAATGATAAATTGCATTGAAGAAGCTTCTGATTTGGACCTACAAAAGTCGGCTTGGTGTCCATAGAATGTCATTAATGACGGTACTGCCCATCGAAATGACATTAATGTGCTACATTGAAGACACATGACTAGTGCTGCCCATCGAATGGCATTTAAGAAGCTTATCATTGTCTTGTATGGGTTCTACTGTCGAGAATTAAGAAGTACTGCCCATATTATATTATTCATAAGCCATATTGATAACAAGTGAGCAGTGCTGCCTATCGAAATATAGATGTACTGCCCATAGAGTATCATTTGTGCGCCATTCTAACGATCTATTAGCAGTGCTGTCCATCAAATGACTTATACGGGACTTTCTAAAGATAAATTAGCAGTGCTGCCCATCAAAAAGCTTTTCATTCTGAGCTTTCAAAGTAATTTGGTTTTAAGAAGGTCATTTATGTGCCATAGTACAGAGAATGTGAAAGTGCTGCCCATAGTTTGCCATTAATAGGCCACACTAATAAACAATTAGCAGTGCTGCCCATAGAATGGCATTGAAAGAGCTTTTGATTTTGATTAGATTTATGTAATCTCAAAAGAATTTGTTGGTCATGACCCAGAACATTCAGTACTTAGAAGTACTGCCATAGAATATCATTTATGGGCCCTACTAAAATAAAAAATGGCTATGCAGAGAATGAGAAAGTGCTGATTGATAGATTGGCATTTATAGGCCTCACTTGCATCGGATTTAGGCGTAGGACACTAAGAAAACATTTCAAAATAAACTCTTTAATCGTAATAGAAATAAATAATTTGTGCAAATGTTAAAAACCAAAGACACAGATTGAGTAACAGGAGAGGGGAGTGAAAAGAGTAAGTAAGTTAAAAACACAGACACTAATTGAACACATAGAGAAAGAAATCCAAATTCGAACGCATAAAATAAATATACAGCTCATTCTCGAATTCCCTTTGCACAAGTTTGAACAAATTTTTCTTCTAATTACACTCAGACCTTTGGCAGGTGAGAGAGCATAAACTGAAAGTGTTTGCGCAATGTAGAGGAATTCGGAATGGGAAACCTGTATATAGATTCTATATCGCTTATACTATACATATATACCAGGCCTTCCATATGCCATATTGTGATTGTTGTTGTTGAGGTTCAATAGCAGCAACAGCCATACGATGAGCGGGGCAAAGTGGCGGCAATTGCGTTGCATTCTCGAATTGATTTCCATTTTGATGTTGTTTGGTGAGAGAGTTGAGAATTTGCAATTGGATCTTCTCCAGTTGGTTGGTTGGTTGGTTAGTTGGTTTTTTCTGTCACGCAATTAACAATTTCAATTTTAATTTCAAAATGGGCATTGCCCAAAAAAACCCAAAGCCAAACAAAAGTCGCGTTTGAATTAAATTAGCGCGTAGGCAGAATAACAATTTCGACAAGACGACGAAAAGATGATGCCGGCTGGCAACTTGGGATTATTGCCAAATCCCAAATACACAACCAAATCCAAGTAATAATGTAATCTTTTCTTATTTTCTTCTTCACACATATAAAATTCAATCAATTTTGTGACACGATCACGAACAAACGAATCTCAAAGAGATTCACACACGACGATGACAACGACAACGACGACGACGATGGGCGACTTGGACGGATGCGCTCGAGCGTTAAACACGTCCGCAGCTTACGGATTCTGCGCTTTCAATAAACTTGGCAACCAAATGGAGTAAGCTTGAAGCTTGAACCCCAACAGAGGCAGCGCCATCAGCAGCAGCAGCAGCAGCAGCAGCTACTGAGACGCCAGCAGAGACTTAGACTGGGCACGAGGGTAACCAGCAAAAGTCGGTGAGCTAAGCAAAATTAACTTGGAAAATCCATTCAGCCACGAAACCAACAAACTTGATATAAACGAGAGCATAACTTACTATGAAAATTGTCATAGCAACATTTTTAAATTAATGAAAATCTTTAGTTTCAAGTTGGAAAACTGTTTTAAACATCTTAAGCCTTCATATATGTGTCTTTAATCAAAGTCTTCTGGCTGTTTCACTTTAAAAACTGTTTTTAAACTTGAAGACTTAAATGGTTTTTTAAATCAATTTTTATACATGGGCTCAGATTCCTTTAAAGCGCTGCCAGGACTTAATTGACACCATGCCGCGGAGATGTGAAGCTGTTATAGCTAATAAGGGGTTCACAACGAAGTATTAGTTCATAAGTAACATAGTTAATTTAATAAATGAAGTTATAAACAAAATTTAGTTGACATATTTAACATTTTCGATTTTTGCTGCTATTTGAACAGGGCAATTTCGGCATTTTTATCATTTCTTACTAAAATTTATAAATGAAATAAGTTTTTTGATAAAAAAAAACACACTAATTTTGTTTGAAATTAAAAGTAAATACTAAATTGAAAAAAAAAATTTGATCCGTAGTCAATATGATGGTTTTTTTCAATCTTAAAGTCAGAGCTTATATGCGCTGCTATTATTTTGAACACAACTGTACGTTTTTAAAACCCATTGACAGGGCAGTGGGGAGAAAATCGAAGACGGGATTAAACTTTGTACGGTGAGTAAAAAGGTTATTAAGAAAGAGGAATTATCATAAAGAAGAATATATGAACATTTTATTCAATGGGCCTCTTAGAAAATCCGGGCTAAAGAGTTTCTCTACTTCTGCTCCTCTAGTTGGGCTCATTGTTCATTGTTTTAGCTTGAAAATGTTTTAATATTTCCATTGATTTGATATTTTGTGAACTTTTTTTAAAAGAGATAAGATAAGTTTAATGTTTTTTAAGTCAGTTATTTTAAAGTTCCACTCTCTTGTAAGTTTTGAAGATTTTAATATTGTTCGCCTTTATGGAAATTGTGGATAAAACCAATAAGAAAAAGATGAACAAATGGATTGATAGCTAGATGGATAATTGATAGGATAGATAGATGGATGAATAGACTGATTAATAGTTAGAAAGTGGCTAAATTAGAGCCACAAAAAGGTAAGCATTTCGGCAGAAAGCTTTAAATAGACTGAAAAATAGTTAGAAAATGGCTTAATTAGAGCCTCAATAAAGATGAGCAATTCGGTCGAAAGTTTTGACTTTTGTTAACGTTTTCAAAGACTCTTAAAACTCTAAGAGCTCCCCTCGTTTTGTATGCATGTTGACAACAGCAAAATGATTAAGAAGGAAACACACTTGAGGCTGCTGCTGCTTACTCTCTTCCCTCTCATGTTTGTCTCGGATGTGTTTCTCTCTCTCTCTCTCTCTCTATCTCCGTCTCTTTTGCTACATTCTAATTTGAGGCTTAATATTTATCAACAACAAGCGATCAGCGATCAACGATCAACGATCAGTGATCATCATCAGCATCATCATCATCGCATTGAATTGAACATTTTCCATTGTCTGATTTTCACATACTGGAAAACATCGTCGCATCATTCGGCTGACAGTGAAATTAATTAATGTAATTACTTGTAGCACCTTCTCACCATTTCTAACCCCTACCGCTACTGCCCCCCTCCCCCCATTTGACAGTTTCCCCAATGCCATTCAAGGTCATTGCGAGTCAATCCCAACATTCTTCTCTCTCTTCTCTTTCGCACTTCTCACTCTGGTTTTGGCTTATTTACAAGACAAAAGGCTAAAATTATTAAGATCGTCTACACACGTTTTTCGCCATTCAAAGTCAAACGATAGACCAGAAGAGACTAGATATACATATACATATATATATCTATATATAGTCGGTAGGTAAATTGCATATATTATGCAAATTGTGAATGAAATCGAATCTGTTAGTTTTTGTGCTTTGTTTTGACAACTTTTTTGTGGCTTTTTGTTGCCATTTCGTCAAAAGTTATTTGTGCTTTAAGATCCTGTTCTAAAATTCATTTCGGGCCGGCTTTCATTTTCATTTGTTCGAGCCGAGAAGTCTCATTAATCTCGTCTCGTTTCATGATGATCAGTGATCAGTGATTGTGCTCAATCTCCTCATGTGATGTGCGTTGACATAAGCTTAATATATTTACTTTTCAAGACTGTCTTTAAGTCGTTGAACTTGTGCCGATTCAAGATTAATGGCCAACTGAGACAATGGATAATCAATGATTAGATCATCAACATCATCAATAATAATGCAACACCTTCCAAAATCGTCCAATTCCTAGGCGAAGTCTTCCTGAACATTTTTATTAACATGTTCAAGTCAAAGGCCAAGTTTATGTCCCCGACTTTACTGTCACTGAAAAATTTGCAAAGACATTTAAAAACTAAGCAAAATATTAGAGACAAATATATTAGCCCCTAAAGTTAAAAAGGCCCGAAGTTGCAGTCAAGATCTCATTTAGGGGAAGAGAAAGCACATTTAGAAGAGGACACTTTAATTATGTACTTAGGTAAATTGCTTTGAGGACCTCCTCCTATGAGGACAATTTCCTGTTCTGAGACAAATCATTTATCCAACTCAAGAAGAAACAGTTTACTAATTATAGCCCAAAAGCTACCATATCTAGATTCGTTTCATGCACTCGACTCAAGTTCATTTATTACCGAATATTGGCGCCAAAATTTGATAAATTTTAGACTCCTAAGAAACTCTTCTTTTGATTCTGTTTCACGCTTACTCCAAGTCTCTATTTAAGATCCTAAGATACCTGTAGAACCTTTTCCAAGCTAAGATTCTTCATTTATGTGTTTCTAGCTTCATGACTTGAGTTTCTTCTCTTAAGATATCCAAGCATTTCTTAGTTTAGTTTTGTATCATATTTGTCTAATTTCTAGTTTCTCTAGCTAAACCCAACTCGTCTCCTGTCTAAGACTAACATTGCTCAATCAAAGTCAGCTATTCTGTCCAGACAGACATCACTCAGACTTCACTTAGTTCTGTTTCACTCCTTGTCCAAGTAGAGGTCCCTACTTGAGTCACTCCCAACCAACACCCTAAGTCTCAATCTGACACTGTCAATCTTAAATTCTAAGTTCCTCTTATGGATTAAGTGGTCCAGTGCTAACTTTTTTAGACTTTTCCCCCAACCCGAAATCCCTCTGTATGCCAATTGGGGTGCAATTCCATCCTCACCACAGACCCATCCGCAGTGGCTCCATTATGTATGTCTCTGGACCATAATTACCGCAATACATATAGTTCCGCTTTGAAGACATTTCTGCCGGCATTTGGATTTGAGTTTGATGACCATAGACAGAGAGTTGACAGCGAGTCGGCTGAGAGACTACTGCTTCCTAGGTTGATGATGATTACAACAAAAGGTATTGCCAAATGCTGGCTGGAATGCGACTTGGTTGGAGACTGGAGACCGGCGGCTGGAGGAGGTGCTACATACCACATATCGTTTGGATGGGCCCCCACAGTAGCAAATGGAGTTTGGGCTATTTGATCGCCCATAGACAATAAATCAAAACGCCTGAAGAAGTGGCGCTAGCTAGCGACGAAGGGGGGCACGTGGGGGCCTAGGCGGTGTCAAAGAAGTAATCAAAATTGTATTACGAAAACAAACGTTTTTTTTTTTGTTTTGTTTTTTTTTTCTTTCTTCATTTTTATAAATTTCATTTGGTTTTTACCTATAACAATGGCAGCATGAAGTTAAGTTGAGTTTGTGCTTAAAGTCAAAGGAGGGGGGGAGGCAGTTGGATGGCATCCCAAGTTTTTGATGAGGCGGCTGATGCTGCTGCTGCCGCTGCTGCAAAAAAACGCAGAGTCAGCGCCAGGCAGATAAACAACAACAATGCAAAGCCAAAAGTGACAGCATTCACGCCGCGGCGTATATATTATTTACTTTAATAGAGTCAGCTTAGTCAGCGGGACCGAGCGATGAGGGCTTAAAACTTGGCTCGAGGGTTGGGAAACTACCAACATCATGATGAAGACGCGCTGATGATGATGATAATGAAGGTATCCCAAAGTCGTGCCTAATGTGGAAAATTGGGAAAATGTACTCAAATTGTATTTGTAACTATTCCCAATTATTTTTTAGACTTTAAAAAAATTAAGTCGATATCATTGTCTTGCAATTGATCGTTATCGTGTTGATCCTAACTGTTTCGATAGTTTAGAGGAACTTGCAGCAGAAAAAACTTCATTATATAAAAACTCGAATAAAGATGTAACGACTATTCTCAACATTTTTATGCCAAAGTAGTTATTCCACATATCGCTTGATGCCCTTAACTGGTCGTCCATATATAACCTCTAATGTAACCGTTACACTTTTCGAAAAGCTCACGTGTTCATCTCTAGCTGCTGCTCTAACTAACTTTGCTCTGCGTAATCGACACGACTTGGTTTTAATTTCGTCGTATCATTTCTCTTTCATTTGTTGTTGTTGTTGTTTTTTTTTTTTTTTTTGGACAAACGACCCTTCACCTGCCTTCTCTTATTATTATTTGTTTATAATCATTAATTTCACAAATATTTTACGGATTTGTCAGTCGTCGTTTATGCAAAAAAAAAAAAATCTACTTTACTGTTGTCTCTATGTCTCTCCCTCTCCCTCTTTCGTCTGTAAATATTTCCGTTTCTTCCGTTTGAAAAGGTTAAAAAATATGCTTCGCAATTTGTTTATGATTTCGCAACTAATTTTCGGTTTTTTGTTTGTTTATGTTTCTTTTATAAATTCAATAAATGCAATTGTTAACTGCAAGCAGCAAGCGGCCCACATGAAAACGTTTTCCAAAGCAACCAAAAAGAAAAAAAAAAATACTTTAAAAAGTCAAATGAGTTGAGTTGATCGCTGAGAGACAGAGACCAGTCCCACAGAGTCGAGTGTCGAACCAGTTGGACGCATCTTCTATGGAAAAAAACAACAACAACAAAACCAACAGCAACAGAAACAACATTTTTGTTTTTTTTTTTATTGCAAAAATATTGAAAAATGCCTCATATAAAACGTTGTTGGTCACCCTGACCTTAACACAAATTTCAGGCAATATATTGTCTTCTTCTTCTCCTCCTCAATGAATTAAAGTGGAATACGTGCAACGATTATTGGGGCATCGTCAAAAGATATTTTGGGGATATATGCAGTAAGTAACAGGATTTATAGAAGGTAATTCTGTGTTGATGACTCATCTACACAGACAAATGACGGTTCAGTGCAAAACAGAATTAAATTTCGTTTGAATTAATGTTGATTTTTTGTTTTGAAAACCAAACGCTAATTTGCGTAGGCGAGATCGCGTATTCGGTTCCCATAATCGAGCATTCACACATAAGCCATAATATGATCCGCGATGTGTCAAAAGAAAGTCGAAGTCATGTGTGTATCTGTAAACAAAACGAGTTTGAGTAGAATAACAAAAGCCAAGAAACATTTGAAGGCAGATCAGATATCTAATACCCGAAATATTAGTTAATTGTTGATTTTGATGGCCATGGGAAGATTTGCTGATTAGAGAAACTTGAATTATGTATATTTCGGGTCGTCTGGACAGAAGGTGAGTAAACATAATGAGTCATGCCAAAGTCAAAAATTTCTTAGAATTCCTTAGATCTGAGATATTCATTATATATTGCTCCACAACAATTCTCCTCCATGATTTCAAACCTAACAATTTTTAATGTGCATTTTATTTCAACCTGTTAAAACGATTTTGTCAATATGAATATTTAAAAGTGGCGGGCTTTGTTTTTGCACAGTGGCGCTATGATAGTTACCTATAATTTTCGATAATTTATCGGGTTAAGTCACGACTTTTGATAATTCATCAGCACTTACTCACGGTGTTCAATAGCCCAAAACCCTGTATTTCAAAGAAATGGTTACACTATTTTTTTGTATGAACAGGTAACACTTTTGGCTTGTTGTAGTATTTTCAAGATTTGCACCGCGTTCGGACGCGTCGTTGTCGTTGTCCGTGTGGCCCCGTAATTTAGGATAGTTTTAGCATTTACAACAAACTAGGCAAATGCATAATTTAATTTAAGGCGAAGTGCGCGTCGTTTGTGTGTTTAGCTATTACATTACAATTTAAACGCGTAGTCCACTCACAGACACACACAAACACACACATACTCCTTCTCCCTCGCTCTCTTACTCACTACGGCATAGTAAAACGCGCAGTATAAAAAGAGAAGAAAAAATGCTTCGAATTGTTTAAAAAACAATCAAAATTTGCAAAGTGAAATTTACATAATAATATTAAATAGTTTTTTGTGTGGTGCAAAACGTTTGTCAAATGTGCAAATGGCATTCAATTGAAAAGCAACAGCAACAACAAATAACACCAACAAAAGTGAAAATCTAATTGAGGCGCACGGCGGCAGCGTAGGCGTGGGATAGAAGAGGAGAGACGACGACAAAGTGAATAAAGGTTACAACAAAATAAAATCCGCTAAAATGTCAAACACAAAAAACACTGAAGACAGCGAGCTGGACCCGCAAATTCAGGTAAGCTAAAGAAGAAGAAACAACGCCCCCTCCCCACTCTTGCTCCACCATGCACATTTTCTGTGTGTCTCTCTCTCTCTCTCTCCCACACTCTCTTTGTCTGTGCCAGGTAGTGCCTTGGCACGTTTATTTTTTGTTGTTTTGTTTTCTGTTTGTAATTCTTTCTCTCTCTCTCACTTGCTCTCTCGTGCTGCTCTCTCGTTGTTCGTTTCCTATTAACAGGAACAAGTAGAAGATGCTGCAGTTTGTTTAATTACTGCCTCTTCCCCTGTCTCTTTCTCTGTTGATCTTTTCCTTTTAAGGAATTTTCTCGCACACGCACACGCACACACACACACACATGCATTTCGGAGCCTGTTTCATGGACATGTCCTTGTCAAGTGTTTTTCCTTCCTTTTGTTGTTTTTCTCGGTAATTTGCTTTTATTGTCCCTCAATCCGGCACTCCCTCTGGCCCCAAAAAAAAAATAAATCTCGTCTGCGTCGCTTGTCGCATATGCATACAAATTTAATAATAAATGGAAATACCAAAGCACACACACACGCAACTCACAAATAACAATAACAAAAACAGCAGCAACAATATATTGTGTTTTTGGAATACCCTACATTTGCCTAAAAGGTTATATAGGGTAAACCAAGATCTGGAATCTGGAAAATTATGAAATAAAACAATTTTTCGTTCGTATATATGTATAAAAGGAATAAATGAATATACAATAACGAAATGTGGAATGAAGAAATATACAATAAAGAAAGGAGCAGGAACGAATACATAATTAAGAAAATAGAGAAGAAAGAAATCAATGAAATGTATAACCAAGCAAGCAAAAGTGTCTAAAAAACTGCGTAATAAGTTCCATATGATCTCGATTAGCAATTTCAGATTACACTTTTATGCTGATCATACTGTAAAAAGTGAGGTTACTTTGAAAAGTTAGGTTATATTCTCAATATCTTTCACTGAATTCTCAGTCGGCTACAGGGTATCCTTAAGTCGTTTTTTTGTACTTAACTTGCAAAATTTTCGATTCTCTTTCGAGAGTTATTTGCTGTGTGAGTTGAGTTTGAGCTTGAGTTCATAGCCCGTGGCGCAGTTTGCATATATTAAGATTTATTCAATCTTAAGCTACGCAACAAAACGAACAGTAACAACAAATTATGAAACTCTGTGACTATAATAATTAAATGATATATCATAAATCATGGGCGCATCAGCCGCTAGAGAAGGTCTCTCATACATACATATGTATATCGCCTGACAATTAGCGTTATTAGCTAAAAAATGTTGCAACTATCCAAAGGGGAAACCAGTTTTTCGATACTTAGTCTTCAAGAGGATGACTTTGTAGGGCTTATGAAAGTCTCCGTTTCGCAGATTCTATGGGATTATGATGGGAATTTCACAAATGTATAAAATGGAAAACGTTTAAAAAGGAAGTTGAAACGATTTTAACGAGAATCGAATCGCTAGGGATTCTCTTTGGGTTTTCCCCAATATAAGTAGGCACAGTAGGTAAGAGTTCACATTTTTCTTCCTAATTCTCCCAGTTCAGATAATAAGTTATTGATTTAAATTGAAAGGCAAAAGAACATTCCCCCCTCCCATCCATCCATTCCCATTCCAATTCCGTTAATGACTTTGTGGCTAATTATATACGCTTATACGCTATTAGAATAGCGATAGAAATTTTAAAATCCCCCACCATTCCTCCACCCTTTAACAGACAGTGGGGGGTTTCCCTCCGTCAGAGAAAAATAGAGGCAGAAAGTGCCCATCACATGCCGCCGCTTTCGATCGTTAAAAATCATGTGATTTCTGATTTGATTGGACGGAAAATCTCATCAAAATTTGTGTGTGTGGGAAAAAGAAAACAACGCCAAAAATAATTTGAGAGAATAAGCTTATAAAATTCAAACCGAAATGCCAATGCCATGAAAAAAAATTTATACATAAATTAATGCGTATCAAAAAACATAGAAAAATGTTTTATAATTGACTTCCTCTTTGGCGTTCTCTTCGTCACTCTATCAATCGTCACTTTATCAATGAGAACGTAAAAAAAAGTTCTGTCTCCGAAGCTCGTGCCAAATTTGTTTTACCTTTTGCTAAAAATCTTATCATCAAGAGCAACAACAACAACAACAACAAAAGTGAAGACAAGTATCTCTCGATGACGTATAAAAACCAAAATAAAGAAACACAAAGTAACAAAAACATAATGCGAAACACCAACGAACACAAAGTCTATTTATTTTTATACCCTGTACCAATAGGGTAAAAGGGTATATTAAAGTCGCCACAATGTGTGTAACAGGCAGAAGGAAGCGTTAGCATAGCCACGTTCGTCCATCTGTATGAACACCTACATAGATCTCGGAGACAATAAGAGCTATAGTCACCAAAGTTGAATAAATAAATGTCGCGCATTGGTACAGGGTACATCTGAGTCGTTGAGGCGACTTGCTTTCTTTATTTTAATTTTACTTCTTTGCGTCAAGTGACAGCTGTTTTTTTTTCACTCTTTCTCTTTGTTGGCTTATACAACAAAAGTAAAATAATTGTGCATGGACAGAGAACGGAGATGGCCCTATTGATGCCCTGTAGATTGCAAGAAAAGTGGAGGTATAGTAAAACTTTCTTTGTGTGAGATATTGTGGAGAAAAAGGATTTCTCGGATAAGCTCTCTTAATGCGCAGTGGCTGGGATAAACGAGCTTTTAAAATTTCTGCTCTATTTCCATGCCTCTACCCCAAAAAAATCATTCCATTAAAGTCGTCTTGAAGAGGAATGTCTTAGCTGTGAGGTAAAGAGGATAATTCAGACTATCAATAGATAATAGAAACTTCTCGTTTCACTTACCTTGTCACACACATTTGCCAAATCCCAAAATACTCTTCTTATCCCATGCCCACCAAAAAAAGTGGCCACACGCCGCGTGAAGTCTCCAAAATAATTAAAAAAAAACACAATGGGAGAGTGTTTTTTTTTGGTATTTTTAGTCAACTTTCTTCTTCATGAAACTACTTATCACTGATGTGGCAATAGTTTATTAAGTTAAATCTTTATTAATTATTATTTTTTTTTACTGTTTGTTATCACCTTCTGCTTGCCGACGTCAGCCTTGTGCCATTTGATAATTAGATTAACGAAGGAAAGTTTTATCAAACAAAAAACAAAAGCCCCAAAGCAAACCCTCAGACCAAGTCCAAGTGGAGTGAGTAATACAAATTAATGTCTGACAAGGTGAGAGAGAAAGAGGGGAGAACCTGACACCTAAAAAGCAAATGAATCAGCATATCGTGCCAGTCAAATGATTATATATCTCTAGATAGATAATATATAAGCTATGACTCAAAATTAAATGTGTAAGGAAGAAGAAAATAAAATAATTAAATTTACATGGCAATTAGAATGTTAAGTTTAAAGACTTTAAGTCCCTTTTTTTAGCTGTTCAATTGGAAAATTTAATGGAGAAAGTATTCCTTATCATTTTCTAGAATATTGTCGAGCAAACATTATCAATAGCAACTGATGATAAGCGTTCCCAAAACATGAAGATCTACTTATGATTTTGTTGTAGCTACAATTATTGTTTGTCTTTATGAAGAAGACTATAAAAAGAAATTAAAAATCTAACGGGGTTACCCTGACCTCTCGAATTGACCTTGAAACAGCTGTAGAACTGGCCCTTATAGACACACAGACACTTGTTACGTCCTCTACGTGATCGTCGTTTATATTTATAGATTAAGGAATGAAAATGCAAAGAGGCAAAACAATTGTAGGAAATGTTTTATAAATAAAAATGGGGGGAAAAAAATGTTAATTTCATTCAACTATGACTTGCACTCACTAAGCGGCAATTTCTTCCTCTCTTAGTCTCCCCTACATGTCCCCCTTCTTCGCCTTAGTCTCTGCCGTTTTGTAAGCGCAAAATCATCAATCAATGAGGCATAACGAAATGAAATGTGCAGTGCCTCTAGCCTCAGTCTCAGTATCTTTCCCTGCCTCCTGCCACCTGCCCCGCTCTGCAGTTAGCATTCATTAAAGCAATTTGAATTAATTGGCATATTGCCATAAACAAAATTGTTTAAGGTTTTTTCTCTCTTTATATAAAAATGTGAGAAAGTTATTTCATTGTCATTTCCTACTTATGAAATGTGATAAGCAAATCTTATCGTTCAAAACAAAAGCCACCACAAATCGAAATGGGCAATGGCTATTGAACTTGGCAAGATAAAACCTTTCTTTGAGAATGACATTATTCACGACAATTCTGCTTTTTCTCGAAATTTGTCGAAATGTTTTTGAAATGTCCATAATTAATTTCTGGCATAGAACTAGGTTAACCCAAGCAATTGTTATGATAGAAACAGGTTAAAGGGCAATTAAAAACAATTTATATACAGAAAAACGAAAGTGGGTCACAAAGAAACCGGAACCATTTCGGTTTTAAGTTAATTGTTAACCGATTTCAATGGTAATTAGAGTTGTACTTTTAACAGAAAATAGAAGTTGATGAAAATTTGTAATTGACATACAAACAAAAACAAATCGGAATAATTAAATTAATTAAAAATAAACAAATCTTTAAAATAAAGAACAATGTAAAACAAATTAATAATTGATAATATTTAGAAAAGTAAAGATAACTTCAAAAAAATCAAGAAAATATTTAGAAGAGGTTACAAATATTTAGAAAGTATAAACAAATTTTAAAAGCATCAACATTTTTTCAATTTTTTCCAACTTTAAAGCTTTTTTCCAAATTTTTTCTTTAAAATTATTAACTAAATTTGTATTTCCCAAATCTCAAATATGCTTTTCATAAATAATTTTGGTTAACAATGAATAATTTTATTTTGTTTCGTATATAAGGTCCAAATTATATCGTTTTTTTCACTAGATGAGCCCTTATCGTGTGTTGAGTGACTCAATGCTCCATTTTTCCATAGAAATGTTTTTTTAATTCGCTTTTTTTTGTTTACATAACTCTTTCAAGTTTAATGAACATTAATTTCGTTTTTTCTCAACTTCATTTCATGGGTCACGCTTATTATTCATATATAACGCAGGCAAAAAAAAAAAAAATGGAAGAAGCTAAAGTTTGTGTCAGGTTTAAGCTAGTTACATGAAAGTTACATGTTTCTAATGACGCAAATCGCTCTAATGTAAGTTGAATGTCCTTTTTTGCGCCTCCTCCTCGTTCGCCCCGCGTCGCAGCGAGAAAATTACGCAAGGAAAAACGCCGCGAATCGATGAATACAAATAAGGTTTCCATTACAGTTCGCATTTCCTTTTTGCTACAAATGGCAAATGGGCAGAAAGTGAGAGGGAATATGAAAAGGGGATGGATGGGTGGGTGGATGGGGAGCAGGGGGTAACAAACAAACAACCACCAACATGTTTGTTACATGTAGGTCAGGTCATAGCCAAGTTGAGTCGAGTCGAGTCTAGGCGTCATCACGCCACTAGCTTCGGTTTCAGCTGTTCGTCACACACACACACACAACATAGATCACACTCACAGGGTGTGCCAAGTGTATGACTAGCTCTAATGTTTGTAATATTATACTAAAAATATTAGACACTGATGTGTTCTGCAGATGACAAAATGTCAAAAGGTCAAAATACCCCGTTGAGAAGACTTTTGGAAGTCATTTCTGTATGGAAAACTAAGAGACAAATTATCTGCCAAACGAATTCCATAGAACCCTTAATTGAAGGGTAAAAGATTATTTTGTAAATTGCTGTTGATCGTTGCAACTGATGAAATAAAATGAGTAAACAAATTTTAATGCAAATTTTTTTTGTTTCCCTTTGAAATGGCTCAGCAAAGTTGTTTAAATATTTAAGCAATGCTATGCATATTTTTTTTTTTTTGCCCAAATATAAATATTTTCGCGAGAATCGAAAAGATAAGCAAAAAAAAAAAAAAAAAATGAGTAAACAGCAAAGAGAGAAGAAGTCCCCCTGCTCTCCCTTCTCTCTCTCTCTATTGATTGAATCATCAGTGTGTAGCGGGTGGGGAAGGGGGGGGGGCAACCATCATCAGGGTCAAGTCAAGAATCAACCTTTAAATGTTGGCAAAACACGCAATGTTAGGGGGACAAGCAGCACCCACTCTTTCCTCTCTCCTGCTCTTTGCATTTCGTCTAAAAAACTAAAGGGTATATAAAAAGTTGAATCATTTCAACTAAAAATAGGTAGGCCATAGGAAACAAATGTGTCCTGACAACAAGGAGCGCGTCATTGTCTACAGAAAGAAATAAATATATCTCTAGACCATTTGGATAAATGTCGCTTGGTTAGTTAGGCTTGGCAACAAATCATCAGACAAGTAGACGCCTTTTTGATGTAATCATAAAAAAAGTTTTTGATTACATTTGTCAGATGATAAAGATGATGATGACGACTCCCCTTCTTGGTTAGTGTTCTTGGTAACAATTTCGACAGAATTTCAACGCAAAAAGGCATTTTAGGCAAAAGAATAAGTTCCACTTTACTTAATTTGGCTCGAGAGGCGCCCTCCACATGTGTTGAGACTACACTCCAGGAGAGCATAATTATCGTTTTTACCCCACCATTGACCTGGCGCTCCAGGAGACTTTTTAAGCGGGAAGCAGCACAGCAAGTAATGTCTTTTTTCTTAATGGAAATGATAGAATGTTTACGTTTACGTTTCCTTTGAGAAGATCAATTTAGCATTTTCTGACAAACAATAGAAAAGAGCTCAAATTTGAGCTTAACTTGGCTTCAAAAATTTAAAATAGAAGATGATTTTTGTTGTGCAAAATTTTTCATTATTTACCTAGACTACTCCTAGAAGGGCGGGCCCTGCATGCCGCTCAGATGAAATTATATAACTTTTCTTCAACTAAATGCTTCTCTCAATGACTGTACTCAAAAGGTCTAGGGCCATTGCACACAATGGTAGAGGGGGGGTGGAGTGGAGTGAAGTGGACTGAAGTGTATCATTGCCAAGTTTTGTTTACTGTTAACTCTGTCTATTGTTGTGTCTGTCTCTCTGTCTGTCTCTCTATTGCATGTTACACACATTTGAATTGCTTGGCAAACTTTTAATTAACCAACCGAAAAATGAATTTCAGTTAGGCAAATCTGCCAATGCGAGGGGGGGGGGGGAAGCCATGGGAAAGGCAGGTAACAGAAACTAATGAAAAGTTGCTCAAAAACCACTTCCTTTTTAAAAGTCCAAAACTTGAGCATACCGAATTCCAGGAAAGTTCAACTTGAAACTGGTTTCCCCCCTGCACACACACACACACACACACACAAAAAGGTACTTGAAAACCTCTTGAAACCAGTTTTTATGTACAGTGCTAAGAGGAGCTCTCTTGGCATTTAAATCAATCCATCTTTGGGAAAGGCGAAGGGGAGGCAGGGAGGGAAGTGTGTGTAGCCCTTTTCTCGTTTTAACTGGGACACACAAAACTCAAAAATGATAATTAAAACCAGTTTAAGTTTTCGACCAAAACATCATCTGAAAGTCCATCTATCCGTCTGTCCGCGTGCAGTTCAGCGATCCATGAACCGACACACACGACACGCCCACTCACCATACACGCCTTCATCATACACCATCATCCACATGCTTGCATATGGAAATTGTTTAACGAAATATCAAATAACTATAAACAAAGAAACTAAAAGGGAGAGAGAGAGAGACAAAACACCTAAAAAGTGGCCCAACATAACATTATACCCTTACTTTGTAGGGTACTTTAGTTAGGTTAGGTTAAAAGATATGGCTTAATAGGTATTTTAGGCTGCATGTATGTATTTTCTTTTACTCTGTGTCTGCTTATGGCGAAAGAGTATAAAAGCCATCTGAAATCAAATTTAGGCGAGAGAAAAAAAAAACACAAGTTGATTCCCTTCTTTAAAATAAATGTATCCCTTTCGAAAGGTTATTGCTTTCCACGCAAAGAGCAAACTTGCGTTCCACACACACACAGTTCGTTAACATTTCAAGCTTCCATTGAATGTTAATTCAAACTGCCCTTTCGTCAACTCACCTCGACAATGTTTGCCTGGCGCTGAGCGTTGAGATGCCTCCGCAATTCTCTCCACGCGAGAGTTCAAATGCCGGTGCAGGCGGCGGCGGCAAAATAAATAGTTTTCAAAAAAGTAGTAGATTTCTAGAGCTTTTTTCGTAGAAGAGTAGATTGGTGGGAGGAGGAGATTGGGGGGTGTTTTTGCCCCGCGTGGTTTACTTTGAAATTTGCTGCTCAAAATGCTTATTTCTGTTTCCCA
This sequence comes from Drosophila nebulosa, assembly GCA_024703675.1. Lineage (NCBI taxonomy): Eukaryota > Metazoa > Arthropoda > Insecta > Diptera > Drosophilidae > Drosophila > Drosophila nebulosa. The sequence goes on along the minus strand of CM045725.1, from coordinate 2,811,580 downwards.
CACATTTTTGGGGCTAGATCATTGAGTTTTGTTCACACCACGGAGCATACGCGTCTGACTTTAATGTTTAGCGTTATTCTACCACTTTGACATTATAAACTACACACAAAATATTTTACAAAAAATAATTATCTTTTGCAATAGACTTTAGTTCTTTAGGCCGCTATTTATTATAATGCAGAATGCTAGATCAAAAAACAATTTGACTAGCATTAAAAATAAGTTTTCTAAAAATTCTTCAAAAATTTAATAGAAGGTTAAACAATTAAATCTTTTATTATTTTAAATAGCTATAGCTGTTAGGGCTTTCAGCTCAAGTAAATGAAAAATATAACCCACAACTCTGATTTTAAATGGCATTTTTTACTCTAAAGTGAAGAATTGTAACTGCATTTGAAGAATTTAACAATTGCAACTACAAATTCTAACAAGAGCTGAATTTTTGTGCAAAATTTTTTAAAAGGTTTTCTGGCATTTTGATTTATTATAGTAATTTCTTCTTGTTCTTTTCAATATCCAAGCCAATCCAGATATGCATTACTTGAATTTGGTTTTTCGTTTTATTTTTTTTTGGATTGACTATTTTTGATATTAATTTAAATGGAAACTCTCCCAATTTTTTTTAATAGCTTTGTTTCTGTTGTTGTTTAATGTCTTTTATTAGGGAGACAAATTAAATTTGAAAATCTCCCAAATTTTTAAGATTTTTCTCGGATCTTTTTTTCTTTGTTGTCTGTTGAGGGAGACCAACTTCAAGTTCGACTATAAATCTCCTCAAGACTTAAAGATTTCGTCAGATCGTTTGACAATCTTTCGTTTCATTTGTTATTTAGTGTCTTTAAGTAATTTTTATATACACATTTCTTAAGTTTACTTAAATAAATTTTTAGGAAATTTTCAAATGCATTTGACTGACTGACGAAAAAGGGAAATACGAACAAAAATAATAATTAAATATGACTTGGTTCTAGAGGTTTGCTCTTTGTTGGGTGGGGGCATCATCATTTGTGACTCTAATGGCTCTCCTTTCCTCCTCGTTCCTTCCCGGTATCGGTTCTAGACAAACTCATAGCCAATGCCAAATTGAAAACCATTTGTGATTTTGTCCGTTTGCTGTCGTTTCACAGGTATGCAATAGTTGAGTTCGATTCTTGCCCGTTCCGCCAGCTTGAGGGCCAGACCCATGCCAAAAGCACTTCGCATGTTATCTGGGAAGAGATTAAAATTTTAGTCTTACTCAATGAAAGGAGAGAGAAGTAATCCTTTCCTATTTACTTACCCGTACTAAAACTATTGCTATTGCCAAAATTATAAAAGAAATGCATGCGGAAATTGTTGGCAAAACTCTTAAATACGCCAGCAAAAGGCAATGGAGCCCAGAGATGTGCTCCCGTGCACCAGAAAGTCTGAGCTCCAATGGGAGTGCCGTCCATAACTGGACCAGCTCCGCCATATTGAAAGCCACGCAGGGTCAAAGGGCCGCCGCAGTAAAATAGATTGCTAATGGGCAATTGTGTGGTGTTCTTTGTCTCCTTCATGATGCCAACTCGTCCGCAGAACTGGGCCACAATGCCCGGAATGAGGGGCACATTGAGTTCCCCGTGCACGGTGCTGCTGGTATAGGACACATTGCCACCCAATCCGCAATATTCACTGATCGATTTGAGTAGGATGCCCTTTGTGGGAAAAACCGTGCCATCTCGATTGTCATAGACCACGGAATAGCGGAGCAGAGAAGCCAATTTGGGCCCACAGTGCTCTCGGATGCCAAAAGGAGCCGATTTGTTGTTGAGGAGACTTAAATCTCTAATAGAATTCTCATACTGCAGGGAATGAGTTAACTAAAAGAAGAAAGAGAGGGGGGGACAACACATTAGCTTCAAGATACGAAGAAGAATCTCAGTTACTCACATCCACTCCCAGCATGGTGTGCAGGGAAAAGTCCGCCACATAACCCAAATTGGTGGTCTGAAAGGAGCTTATATTGAAGCGATCTGTTTGCCGAAAGATGCTCAGAGATACTCTAGAACCGAGAGAGAGAGAGAGAGAGAGAGAGGGGGAGATTTATTGAGAAATGAGAAGGAAGAGGATAATTCATGTGAATGTACTCACTCTGGTCGATTCTCCCGAAATCGTGTGTGAAAGAATGGCTTCCAGAATTTCAATTGCAGATCATTGGCCCGCGTGCTGCTGTAGGTTCCCTGTAGTGAGATGCTCTCGCCACGTCCAAATAAATTTGGTATTGTTAGTTCTGTGCGCAGGGATCCCTCATTTTGGCCAATCTCTGTGCCGGCTGAACCCATTAGCCGGCTGTATTCCTTGCCACTGAAGGTCACCTCATAGCCCAGTCCCGGAGTGGCATCTTCCCCCCGACTAATGTCAATGTGTACGCTCACATCCTTGAATATGGCTAGATCATGGAGATATGACCGAGCGGACATGGCCTCCAACATGAGCTCCTGAAAGTTGGCAGCCTTAAAGAGGCCATCCGCTGCTCGCATCACATAATCATTGTGGGTGCGTAGCAATCCATTGACCTTGACACGATCCACACGGGCTGCAATTTTCGTTAGATCGTATTTGGGTTCCTTCGATTGGGATTGAGATGACGACATGGTTACTAAAAGGGGCAGAAGAATAAGAATTATATAATATTAATTAATTATAAATATTAATCATAATTATTTCTCTTGCAGATTGAATTGGAGAATCTCAATAGCGCAACGGATGAGATTAATAAATTGGAAATTGAATTGGAGGTAAGTTTCAAGAGTTCGCTTTCAATCAGGTCAAATTCCCCTTCTAATCCTCTCTCCTACCCATTTTCAGGAGGCAAATTCCACTTTTCGCATATTGCTTAACGAGTCAACGCGTCGCTTGAAACTCTCTTCCAAGAAGCTCGGAAACTGCATCGAAAAGGCACGCCCATATTATGAGGCACTGGACAAGGCACGCGAGGCGCAAATTGAATGCCAACAGGCAGCAGTTAAATTCCAGCGGGCAAACGGTAGAAGATTCCACCTAATTTTAAGCCCAAACGCAACTAATTCTTACATTTTTCTCTCCACAGAAATCCATGCCGCCGCCAAGGAGACTGTGGCTCTGGCAGAACAACGCTTCATGTCCAATTCCCATGAATGGCAATTTGATAATGCCTGGCAAGAGATGCTTAATCATGCCACTCAAAAGGTTATGGATGCGGAAACCCAGAAAGCCGATTGCCATGCCGAGCATCAACGGCGCACACGACTCTTTCACACCGCGGAGCAGAAGCTCCAACAGCTGGAGGATCGTTTCCGCAGGAGCATCAATAAGTCACGTCCCTATTTCGAGGAGAAGCAAGTGTGCCAGGATCAATTGCAGACGCAAAAGAATCGCATTGGCGAGCTCCAGCAGCAAGTGGCCACCGCCAAGAGCACCTACTCACGGGCCCTGCGTAATCTGGAAAGGATTAGCGAAGATATACACAGACAACGTGGCGATTATCCAGCCCTCAGTGGTTCTCCACCACCTCCGCCAGGTCTAAGGGAGCCTGGAGTCGGAGCCGAACTGAATACACCAACTTCCAGTGCTTTGCCATCTTTGCCAGATTTTGAAATGGAATTGGAAAAGTGTGATTATCCTTCGATAGCTGGGAGTCAAATGTCCCTGGGGGGTGGAGCAGGTGGATCTCTGGGACCAGGAGGAGGAGAGTCAACAAAGATGCCCACTCAAGACGATGAGGAGGATGAAGATGCCTGCGACTACGATGAGACGGGAGCGGGAGCAAGTGATTTACGTGGATTGGTCGATGAATCCGATTTGGAGGCCTTAAGGCAGAGAGTGAAAATTCTGGCTGTACGTCCCATCGAAGGAGGCGACGGTCAACGGCAACAAATGAATGATGTCTGGGAGCATGAACTCAAAGCCACAGTGGACAAATTGGATCATCTAATGATGCTCAAAGAGGTGGCCAAGAGGCAGCTCCAGCAGCAACAGAAATCAAAACGTCCCGATTCGCTAGGAGCTGAGGCTCTCCATCGTCACACCGATGAGGAAGTGGAGCCGGTGGCCAAGAGTTTGCCCCACACACCAAGACACGCCGCGCCCACTCCTACGCCCATTCCCCTCAAGAAACTGCAACAACAATTGGCTCCCCTGCCCTCTGTGAATGTCTCCATGCGGGAGTTGCCTCTCCTGGCCAGGTTATCGAATGAGCTGCTAGATCGCAGCAGTGCCGCCCTAGTGGGCGTGCGCAAACAGCTGAGGCGACGCTCTCTAGAATAGTGTCCACCCCCCACTCTCAATTCTCTTGGGCCTATATCAAATTTGTTTATATTAAATGAATAAAAGTAATTAATAATAATTAACTACTAATTAATATGCCGCATTTAAGTAAAGTCGCGTATCAAATAATATATATCTGGGGATATATTTTTGTCGTCTATTGTATTATTTTGTCAACCGACCCCACTCCTCAACTTCACTCTCCCTGCCCCCCCCCCCCCCACACTATGTTAACTATGTAAAATGTTTCAATGTGATTTGCCGAAAAAGTAATAAAAAACAGTAAAAAGTGAATTTTTCAATAAGCAGCTTTAAGTTAAATAAAACTCACTAATTTAAATGGTCAAAAACACCAACAAAACAAAACAAAACCAATTTGCACTAAAATAAATATTGTAATTTAGTCTAAAAATATTTCACAAACAACAACAACAACAAATGAAATGTAGGTGAAAGGAGAGAGAAAACGGTGGAAATTGTAACGAATTCAATTAGATTGTTAAGCAAAATTCTCAAATGGGATGCAAATGGATTGGATTGGATTGAATTGGATTAGAAGAGAGCTAATAATGGATCCGAACGAATCTTTAAGCTATTTGCCAGCAGCAGGTCTAAATATATAATTAAATATATGTCTATGATGTAATTACTTAAACAAGAGAAGCAAATCAAATTTCAAATTTGGAAAAATAAAACAAAAACAATTACAATTTTAAATCAAAATGGAAATTTTAAGTTTTTGGACCACATGGAAATGGGAATTGAGAGTTAACTAGCGGAGTTATCTTTACTTTTTTTTTTATTAGCACTGGAAATTTTCTTTTGACATTAAATAATTAAAAAGAAAATTCACTTTGATTAGCATTACAAATAAATTGCAAAATATTCAATTTTAAAAATTATAATAAACTTTAAAATTTAGAAAAATTTAAAAAAATGGACAAATTATGAAAATTTTAACATTTTTCTTCTACCTTTTTCTTAATTTTTTAGTCATGTTTTTGCCTAATTTTTAATGAACAATTTTATTCGCCTTTAATGCCTTTAACGCCTTAATTTTCTTCAAAAAACACACAAGAATTGTCTCATCCAATACAAATTTCATTTTCATACTTCTGATCTATATCTATATCTTTTCAAGTCTTTAATTTGCAACGATTCTCGATTTTTTATACTTTTTAAAAGAAAAGTCTCAACCATTAATAATTTTTTTTATAATGAAATGTGAATAGTTTTATTTTTTGCTTAAACAGGCCTCAATCTACACTCGACACTTTGTTTTTTATAAAAAAAAAATGGGGGAAAAAATTAAATTATTTAAATTGTTATTCTTGTAATTAGATTAAAAATAAAAAAAAATCAATAAATTGCTACCGAATGTGGGTCTATTCATCGATTTTAGCAAAATATCACTTAAAGGTTTAAGAAAACGAAGAAAATGAATAGGGAAAAGGATCCCATCCAATTTCAGGAAACTTTCTGGCACTTTCCTGCAGGATGCTTTTACCCAAATTTTGGGTGGCATATCCCTAACCAAGGATAAGTGAAATTATTACAAAAACAAGGTGTCAATACAAATCCCAACTATTAGCATAATTGTTCATTTTTTTCCGGACAAAAATATTTTTGGGATAAAACTTTAATTCTACTGATTTTACGGCCCTGGGATGTATCCGCTTGTCTCTAAAAGCCACGAAAAGGACATTTTGAGGCAACTTAAATTTTGGTTGGACAAAACAGACTCTTAATATGCAACAATTGGTTGAAGCTTACAATGAAATGAAATTAAATTATTGAAATGAAATTAATTGACCTAAATATGTCCAATAAGAATAAATTGTTAGTCATTTAGTTAAGTTTGTTAAAATGTTTCTATTAGCAATTAGCAAAAAAAAAAAACAAATAAAACGTTTTGAATGTACTTAAAAAATTTGTGAGCTTTGAAAAATGATTAAACTTTAATAATTTAGTAAACCAAAATTCATCACTTTTCAACTATTTGCACATTTCAACCTCATAAAAATTACAGTCAATCAATTTCACTAAATGTTTATAATAAAACATTTAAAAGTTAAACATTTTATCAATCACGAGACTTATTTCTGTCCTTTTGACATTTTGAAATCTGTGTCATAATCGTGCCAGAGCCAAAATAAATTCACAAATACAACCAATATAGTTCAACTTTTAGTTTTAAGTATGATGTCATTATCTCTGCCTGCATCTCACACACAACTTGCCAAAAACAAAAATGCACAACGGTTATTTTTTTTCGTTTTCCCCTTTAAATTATGTAAGCTTTAGCGGCGGGCAAAGAGTTGTTGGGGAGCGCTTCCACTTACCTCTTAAAACCTTTAGTCTAGGCTAAAAACACAACACGGCGTTTATTTTTGACTAGTGTAAGGAACTAATATATAAAAAATATGTAAATCGTTTCGGGATCGTAACGAACCGCGCGTAATTTACGAGATTTAATTTTGTCACAAATTTTTCCCGCACGCGGCTCCAAACACAACATGCAAACAACAACAAAGTGTGACCGTTTACCAGATAGCTCGAAAATGATAACCAAGAAAAATACCAACTGCTCAATTTTGAGTAATTTGGTATTATAATACCAGTACTGGGCAACGCAAAGGGGTCGTTTCCACTTTTGACGTTGTGTAACACTGGAATGTCAAATTTGCCAATAACAACAACAAACAAATTGTTTCTTTTTGGAAAACATATTTGGCGCCTTATTTTTGCGTAATTAAATGAATCGTGGTAAAAAATTGAAAACTCTGCTTACCATACGCCTGGGCGATATACTCTACGATGAACACCGACGACTGATAATGCTCTGCCGGAGCTGCAGTGGCCATTTTATAGCATTTGAGACCTATGAACAACATTTGGACAAATGTCCTGGCATCAAACATATTCTGACGCCCACAGATCAGCTGTGCTATGATGAGGCTAAGCGAGAGACAAGACTAATTAAAGGCTGCCAGGAGGTGAGTATAAAGATCAATTCTCAATCCCCCTATTCATGTTGCATTTAATATTTTTGGGAAGCTGCATATCTATGACATTGAAGCCGTGAAAAATTTGAGCAATATTTCGGATGACATTGACTGGCAGGCCGAGTTGGAAGACCCTCGTTGGTATACGGATGAAGAACTTCCGCAGCAGCAACAGCCACAGCCGCCCAAAGTTAAAGTTAAAACGAACGAAAATGGAACCAAAAATCATAACAGACCGCTGGAAATTACGGAAGAAATTAAGATATTACCCAAAGCCAAAGGGAAAGGTCCACCAGATCGTCCTATAATATCTGCTACCCAGGCAAAGCGCCCTAGACGCATTACCAGCTCGACAACGACCAGCAAAACGAAACGAAATCAAGAACAGGTCATTGTGGTACCCAATCTCAAAGAGGATCTGCAGCGTGTTGCGGAAAGTAGTGAAGTGCAGGCAACTCCTGCTACTAAGACTGTACAGAGGCGCTTGCAACCAGCAGCAACTTTGTCTATAACAACAATTTCCAAACCTGCAATAGTACCCAAAGCCGCCACAACAGCGACACCAAAGCATATAGTCACCACATCTTTATCTGAGACTAAATTTATACCTGCAATCACAACCACACCGCCAGCCAAAGTAGCCGCAGTGGCATCCGCACCCGCACCCACACCTACAGATGGAACTCAACAAATACTTAATAAATTGAGAGCTTGTGGCGTTCAGGTTAAACGTGGTAACACACAATTGAGTTGTCCGCCATCAAAAGGCGGCGTGGAAAACCAACAAACCCTCGATATAATGCGTAAATTACAATCCAAGGGTATTAAATGCACCAAAGTCAATAAATCATAAAACTTATTGCTTAAGTTTTTCGGTTAATGTGTTCACATTATAGTGAAAAGTATTCGAAACAGTGTTAAATGTCGCAAAAATGTACTTGTTTAAGCGTTTTTACAATATAATTATTTTTTAAATTGTTTTAAAATATGAATGAATTTCGGGGTAGAGCTGAAGCCGTTTTGTTTTTAAAATTTTATGACTCACTTTGAGTAGCTGCACTGTGGCTCCATCTGGGGCAACGTGGCGCCACGCTTACCAACAAACTGATGGAAAATTAATCGATATATTTGGAGAGCGCCAATTTTTAAACTTCGATATCACACAACTCTGCTTGTTCTATTTTCGCTGACCATCATTAATAATTTGTGTTTTGTTTTTCTTTTTATGTTTGCTGCTGCTGTGATTTAACAAACGCGCCTCACTGCTTTCGCTGCGCTTTGATTTTTGCTAGCTTTTTTTCTTAGTGGCCATTGATTAACGCCCATGCAATTGAAATTAAATCGCTTGCAAATGATTCGTATGCTGCTGCCTGCTGCCTGCCTGGCTAAAAAAGCATAACAAAAATTGGATAGAACAGGATTAAAAAGAAAAAACTTACCTACATGCAGAAAACATGGCATTGCACCATTTGTTTTACACAATTTCTGCAATTTTTTTCAGCACTCTGTTTGCCAGTTGCTTGTCATACATACATATGTGCGCGCTATATATATGTGATACATATATATATATATGTATGTACGTATGTATATGTATGTATGTATATACATGGGTTCTCTGATTTGGGCTCCAACGACGGGCAGAGGCAAAAAAAGAGTTGGCCTTTTAATGTTTTGCGTGTCGCGGCACTTGTGCAATGTGCCCCTCTGATGCCTGTACAAAGATTTCCCTTTTTTTTTTTTGCCTTCTCTTATGCTTTTCTTTTTTTGTTGTTGCTGTTGTTGTATTTGTTTTTCATTCACGGGACACGTGCACTTCACACACATCACGATATACAACCAGATATTTGCAATATAATCACCTGGACCTGGAGGAATAAAAGTAAAGTGGATAAAAATTGCAAAAGTCACTAGCAATGGCATTTAAATAAATCAATTTTTTTTAATATCTATTTTTTTACGTTTATGGTTTTCAAAATTAAGTCAGGCAATTAATCATTTAATCATAATGTTATTAACTGCTTTTTAAACTCATTGAAATCGTTTTATTTCAAAAGTATGATAAATTAAACTAAAATTGAAATTATGCCAGTTTTTTTGGCATTGGAATTATCGGTTAAGATGCCAGGACCAAATTGCAAATTTTCAGAACTCCAGATATTGTATTTATCTTTATTAACTCTTTTCTTTAAAAAAATATCTCTCACTTATGGTACTTGTAAACGAAAGGTTTAGTTGTCAGTTTTCAGTAATCATTTCATGCAAGACAACATTTGATTCCTTTTTTAAAAACTGTTCTCTAAGTCCTTGTCAATGATAATCTGGAGTAAAAGTTTTCTAGAATCAATTACACCTTAAAATTTTCTAATAAAAATTAGACTTTAGAATGGGATGAGCTAGAAAAGTAAACAAATTTGTATGCACAAAAGTTTCAGTGACATACATACATACATATATATCTACCTGAATAGTTCTAGCTACTTATTGGACTCATGTCTGTGTTGTTGTTAAGTCTTTAAGAAAAAAGGGAAAAGTATCGCTGGGCATTAACAAAGTGTATGTCCAATTTGGATGAAGTTGCCCAAAACTGATGATGACGATGATGGTAGGAAGGAGGGAGGGCGATGGTATTGCAACTAGCTTGATAGTTGGTCGGGCTACTACGACTATTGCTGTTGCTGCATGCAATTAAGCCAGCGACCAGAGAGCCAGAGAGGCAGAAGTTGCCACTCTGTGCCAAGCCCCCAAAAACTGCATGCTGACCATGCAAATTACGTTGCCTCTTGTGGAGAGATGGGGATGAGTTGCGTTGGCAAGTGGAAGGCAGACACATACGCATCCTTGTCCATCTTTCCTTGCTCTTTGAATGATGCCTGGGCCCAGGTCTAGCCAGAGGAGAGTGAAAAAGAGAGACTGAGAGCTTGTTCTGCCAAAGTTAAGTTAAATGGACTTGCGGTAGTCTCATAGAGCGAGAGAAAGAGGAGAATGGGTGGCACTGCGAGACCATGTCAAGGTAAGAGCTCTCTGGGCTAGTAGATTAAATTAAACGTAGCAACAACCGTAGAGCCGGAGCAACTGCAGCATAGTCGTCCATAGTCAGAGCACAACCAGCAATGGCAACAACATTAAACGTGTTTACACCATGTCCGACCAGTTGATATGCCAACTGCAGAGCGTAGCCCAACACGGCCCAGCCCGGCCCGGCCCGGCCAGGCCAGAATGCGTGCCCATGCATGAACAACTCTTGGACAATGAACACATGGCATGCCAAAACGTTTCTTCTTCTCATTCTCGTTCACCCAGCGTTGCAACACTTTTCTCACGTCCGTTCTCCGGCTCCACCACTTTGCCTGCTCCGCCAAGCCATTGTCCAGCGTTTTCATTTTTGTTTACAATTTTTAGAGCCATCTCGTGGACTAGAAGGAAGGCTGGCTGGCTGGCTGGCTGAGTGAGTGGGTGGTTGGGTTGGGTTGCTTGGCTTTTGGCTTGGTGTGAGAATCACTGCATAGTTTCAGGTGCAGCTGCTGTCATAATACAATACGATACAAAAGGTGGCATCACACTTGCTTAGGTTTTTACCCCTTAGTGAATGGAGTGGACTGCATTCGCCGAATGTGAATTAGCCTCGACGACAAGCTGATGCTGCGAGTCCTGGTCCAGCCATCGTTGTCACTTTGTGTGCGTGTTAAGTAAGTTAGGAGGAACAGAAATATGAAACCACAACATGCACTTGGCATGCCATTTTGTTAAGAGACTCGAGTCTTTCAATCCAAGGTTCATATTCTCTTGTTTGTTTCTACACTTTAAATTTGCCTTAAATTTAAATTCATTTAAATTGCCTTTTCGATTGCCCAGTTTTATCTATTTCGTTGCGGTCTTTCGGACGCTTTGTAATTTTCTGTCTATTTTGCACGAGTTTTGCATTTTTCATCTGTTTTCTTGTTTGCCTTTTTCTCTATTTAGATTTTGTTACGTCCTTTGGGCAGTAGGCAACAACCTGAGGTAAATGTGTCAGACTTTATAGAGATGTAAAAGGCCTTGAGTAGAAACCAAAGAGGCTAATCTAAGGGTATGAAGTTATCGCTTACATTATCTTAGAGAAGATATATGAAGTAGTAATCTAAAATGTTGTATGCCTATTTTAAAGATCCCATAAGCAGTGGCAAATCTACTGAGATGAAATGAGGTACAAATGAGTGAAATGCAATAAGAAGTCATAATGTACCTAACTTAACCCAATCTAACCCAATTAATTCTAACATAACCTAACCTAACCTAACTTTAAGCTCACCTAACCTAACCTTAAGTTAACCTAATGGATAGCTGTGATAGTTGCCCATCTCTTGGCCCCTTCTCGCTACGCCCATGTTAAAGTTCTTTAAACTTGCTTTATTTGTATTATTTCAAAAATGTATTGCCTACTTTTCGCCAAAATTTGCTTTTATTTTTCTTGTTGCTTTCCTTTTAGCAATTTTGATAAATTTAAGGATTAATTTCGATTGAAAGTGTGTGAGGGGGCAAACCTTTTTCTATTAAAAAAAATTACACTTTATCATTGTCTTGCCAATATTATTGATCCAATTATATGGCGCACACTTTTTGCAGACACTTTCAACAGCTTATTTGATGCTCATTTATTTGCATACTTAAGGGCCAATTCATATTGATTATGCTCCGCAGGGCTGACCCATTTAAGTTGCTGCCTACCAAGGAAAATTGTAAAGGCAAAACACAAGCAACGCCTATTTAAGCTATCAATTTATTTGATACTAGCCATCAATGTGTATGTGTGTGTGTGTGTGTCCTGTCCATATTTAAATATTTGAACAATTTCGAAAAATTCTTGGTTTATTTTGTTTTTGGCCCTTCTTGGCAACAGGCTGGCTGGCCGACTGTTTGGCTGAATGTCTGGCCCAACCATTTATTATTGATATCGCTATACTTTAAGCGCACACTTTATGCTTTTGTAGTGTTATCTCTATGCACACGTGTGTGTGTGTGTTTGTGTGTGTGTGTGTGGGTGGGTAAGGCAATTCAATTGCAAAAAAAGGTAAAGGAAAAAGACAAAAAAACAGCGAAAAGGTGAGAGAGCCAATGAAGGACGACTGAAGGGACTGAAGCGGGAAAGCTCACCCGCTGTAACTTTTTGGCTATTTCTTTTTTTTTTTTTGGGAGAAAGGGAATTTCTTCTCTTTATCCTTGCCACATGCAAAGCAGCAGAAAAATTGTCTGGCAAAAGTTGCCAGTCAGTGGAAGTAGTAGTAGTAGCTGGCAAGTATAACGGTATATACATACATACATACATATATAGTATGTATAGTGGATTGGAGGATTTTCTGCTGCTGCTGCTGGCATAGACAGACACCAAGACGGACAGCCATCCAAGAGTCAGACGCATAAACTAGCTTTCTTTCTATCCTTCTTTCTTTCTATCTATTCGTATTCGTGCTGCTGACTGCTCGCTGCTTGCTGCTTGCGCTTGTCTCGTATCTTAAAGATTTTTAACAGCCAAAAACTTGTCGAAAAATATATACGAAAATTGTTTAACAAGTTGGCAAAACTTTTTTCACCTGCTCACACACACACACAGAGAGAGAAACACAGTGAAAAAAGTCAAAAGAAAGTTTACCTGGATCTCTCTCGACTTGCACTATCTTTTCTGTTTGCTATTCTTCTCCTTCTTATACTCCTGTCTGCTACTTCTTGCCCTCTCTCCGCTCTTATCAGTCTGTTTGGTGGTAGCTTCAATTTCAGATTTTAATTAAATCATTTGCCCTGGCCAACAAGCAGCATTGCATGAAGAGATGTAGTTGTAGTTGAAATAAGTTGAAATTTTCCTTTTGCTAGAAAAATTTCATATTTGATTTTGTACCCACCTCACAACACCCACCGACCACCACCCTATTTCTCCCTCTCTCTCTCTCTCTCTGTTTGAGCCTTGTGCAATTATTTTAGTTTGCAAAATATTTAGCTGCATTTCCTATTGATTTTTGCCTTTTTCGTCTTCGTCTTCTTTGTAATCAAGTTGCCTGCAGGACATAAGTAGGACGAAGGCAGGAAGGGAGTGGTGAGGCGAAACTGCTTGGCGTAAGCAGGAAATTGACGATCTCCTGCAATTGTTGTGCCTTTATATACCTCTAAGCCACCGTGTAGTAACACAAGAGAAAAAGAAAGGAAGTGAGACCGAGCAGCATCAGCTGCAATTGTCTTCCTTTTTTTTCCCTGAAGCCTTCGACTGACTCCCTCCCTCTCTCTCTCTCTCTCTCTCTCTCTCTTTATGTCAATAGCAAGTGAGCGAGTGGGCGTAAGGGAATGGAAATGGAAGTTGGCATGTGTGTGTGGCCAGAAGGACATTTAGAGGTAAAGAGTTAGTCCATCGTTTATAGCAATTTCACTTGACTTGCTTTCAGTTCTTCTTCCCTCTCTCCCCTCCTCACTCTATCTTTCATCTCTTTGTCTCATTCTTCGTGTGTGTGTGTGTGTGTTTGTCTTTGGTCAATAAATGAGCGGAATATTGGCTGCTGCTGTGATTCCGGCTCAACTGGCTAAATTGACAGAGACTGAGTGAGAAAGAGAGAGAGAGAGAGAGAGAAAACTTGACTTGACTGGTGAAAATAAAAAATCTAGCCTTGGGATATGCAATGAAAACTTTTCCATATAATAGAAAACTTTTTCAAACTACAATTAGAGAGAGATCTGAGAAGTGGATTGGAATAATTATTAACTCACATGGAATTCAAAATAAAAGGAACAAAAAAGGCATAAAACGAATTAAAGTTGGGAGCAGCAAATCATTGGCAAAGGCGTAAAGTTCTTTAGCACCAAAAAGTAGACTATACAAAAAAGCCTACGTCAAGGGCGTTGGCAGTAGGGACAAAAGGGGAAGACGACGTCGTTTAGGATGGCTTCAAAAGTAAAGGCAGAGAAATAAAAATGGTAAAGTTAAAAATGGAGAGGAAAAGCCTCTCGTTACGCCCATGAAAAAGGGCCGATCAGTCAGTTATCCTTAAAGGGCGTAAAAACAAACAACAACAAAATGCTTTATCACCCAGTCAACTGGGCATAAATTGCTAGTGAAAAAGCCAAAAAGCAGACAACAAAAAAATCAATTTGAAAAAAATGTTCGCACCCCAAAATGCTCGACGAAGATAATAGAAAATAATTGAACCTAAAAGCACCTGTAAAGTAGGCAAGGCAAATGCGTTTACCAATAAAGCGACAGGTAAATATTATCTTCCTCCATCCCGTTGCCTAAAAGTAGGCAACAATAAATGTTTGGTGACCCCGACGCGGCAACACCAGGCAGCGACACCGTCAAATGGCAACCACAAAACGTTTTTTGGCGAGTGGGCTTGGGCCTGGGCTTGGATGGTTTACAATTTCACCTCAAAATTTAATTTTCCATCGGTTTTCCAATTTTTTTTTTCTTTTTTTTTTTGCATTTTTCAATAAACTTTTGGTGGGCCTTGTGTTGAGTGTGTGTGTGTGTGTGTGTGTGTGTGTTTATCTGCCTTAAATAGAAATCAAATTTTCCGCAATGGCCGCAAAAATGGGGAAAACTGGCAGGAAAATTTTCGACAAATGGCATTTTTGTTGGAAGTTATGCCGAAATATAGGTATATAACTGATATCTGGCGGATTGTATTTATTGAAAATCATCGTTGGAAAATGTATGGCGAAAACCGACAAATTTGTCGACAGTTGGTTGCTTCTTTTACTTCCGTTTGGCCACGCCCCTATTACCGCCCCACCAACCCCCCACACCATTTGTTGGTTAAATAAACGCTGACCGATGGACGAGAATGAAAAACAAAGAAGAGAAGCAGAAAATCGTGTAGATTATTAAAACCATAACATAAGAGGGGGGGAGGTGGGGGGTGGAGGGTGGGGGGAACCTCTGAAAAGGTGTGCAGCCCACGTACTGCAAATATTTGTGAACACGTGTGAGTGTGTGGTCTCTGTGTGGGTGTGTGTCTGTGTGTGTCTGTGTGTGTCTGTGTGTGTATCTCAGTTAAAGAGCGGAAGTTGCATTCGCGTTTTTCTAATAAATGAAAAGCAAATAGTGAAAACCCCGCAGCATCACCCACCCCCACCTGACGGCCTCTATTTTCTCTTTTTTCCCTCATTTTGTCAGCAGAAATATGAAAAAACTAAAAATTTTCTTTTTTTTCCCTTTTTTTTTTTGCAGGTCAAGCACATAAAGCAAAAGGCAGGCAGGCAGGAACAAGGCAAAAAACTTTTCGCACGTACCAAACGTCAGAGCAAACGACAAAGTGTGAGAAGGGGGGGCGGGGAGGAAGAGAAGTCGGTTGGCTGGAAGTCAGCTGTCAGTTTACGGTCATTAACGTCAGGAGCCACCCAATAGCACCTGATTCTGATAGCTGCTAAGCAGTTGTAAAATGCTTTCAAGGGATATATATATATATATTGAGAATCGTTTTAAGCGCACACTTTATTTTACTTATTCACCTTATTCTCTTCGCTTTTTTATTCGTCTTGTGGTTTTATTTCCTTATTTCTGCATTTTCTTGCTTTTATTTTCGTATGGCAATTATTCATATTGCCTTTACACTTGGCTAAAAGGGTACATTTATTTTTAAGATCCATTAAGCTTGAATGCGTTTAAGTATCGCATTTAATAATATTAAATTCTAAGTTTAAATAAAAAGTTAGTTACACACAAAAAATAGCTTAGCTGGTTCTGTTTTCAATTTTCAAGTTCACACAACAAAACTTTCTTTGGCAAAATATCAGCTGGAAATTAGTGGGACCAACTTACTCAAGGAACAGATAGCCCAAAAAACAAAAAAAACGTTGAAATTCAAATTTATTTAGCTTTCATTTCGCATTCCTCAACAATAGTTAATACGATAAGGAAAGATGTTTATTGTAAAAAAATAAGGAATTTCTCAATGAAAGGTGCTCAAGGATCAAGGATTAATTGCACTCTTAACTAATAATGACCAATAAACATTGAGTTACTACAAAAAGTAGTTAAAATTGTTTCTCAAGAAAAATTATTTAAAGACAACGAACTTTTTAGGAGTTTAACCATTGGATTCAATATAAACTATGTTAATAGTCTAGGCCCCCGCCGAACTCCAGCTACTTCTACACAATTACTTAAAACACGAAAATTCCATAAAATGTTTAAAAAACGAAACAATGCCAACTTTTATTTTAGGTATTTCTTTACGATCCTATCCATAGAAATTCCGAGACTATAGCTACAAAAATTAACTTCTCGAGCCTCGAACTCAGTCAACTTTTGATTGAATTGGAAAAGTAATGTCTTTATTTGCCATGTCTGTATCTGAATTAATGCATTTTAATCCCAATAAATCATTTTCAAATCCGACGTAGCTCCCCTACTTTTGTACGTCTATGCCGACGTATGTATGTGCGGCACAGACCTAGTGGACAACGGAATCACTTTAAAAAATTTACAAAAATCACCTTGTTAAACAACAACAACACTTTAAATTCCACCAGCACAACAGTTATGATTCGGCAAAGGACTTTATTTTAAATTTTAATCTAGATTTTATCGATTGGCATTCAAATATGAAGCATTTTTTTCAGTTACAATTTTTTCACAATAAATCTTCATCAAAATGATGGAAAATCTAGTCGAAATGTTGGTCAAAGCCACTCAAAACTATCTAAATAAGAGATAATGCTAAGATATATCTTTTTAAAATTGGTTAGAAGTTGGCTGAGTCTATAAAAGTAAGGCGTATATTTTTTAAAAAATTTAGAAAAATTTATATGAAGTATTCCATTTCTTAGCTTAGTCTAAATAAATAATTTGACTCACTTCGTCGTACATTTTCTTATTATTTATAAGAGAATCAAAAATATAACAAAACAGTATCAAATCGCTATTAAAAGGTTATTTGAAAACAATTTTGCTACTGGCTGATCACTTTAAACAGTTTTCCATTCTGCTCTTTGTCTACTTTGAACGTTTTTATTCCTTTTCTTTCATATTTTCCAGCATTTGTTCACCATTTGAATTTATTTTTTATACTGTATTCTTTTGTGCAATTTTTCTGCACTTGTTCTTTAGTTTCTTGCTTTGTTATTCTTTTATTCATTAAATTTGTGTCGTTTGCTTCTTGTTTGGGCATTGAATCGAATCGAAAACTATTGAAATCCAATAGGAAATGCCACAGATAATGCCTCAAAATAAAAGATAATAACCAAGACCGAACGCTTTTCGCCTCTCTGCGAATGGAAAATGGAAAATCTCTTGGCCAAAAAAATACTCTTACTTAAAGAGGGGAGGGCTGAGGGAGAGGACGGCTAGGGGCTTAGAAGCCAACGTAGTGCCTTAGCCACTTCGTCTTCAATTTGCCCACAAAGACGGGGCTGAGTAAATAAAAACAGCGCCAAAATATTCAGAGTTGAGTTCAGTTGAGGTTGCGGCCATTGTCGATGTCTGTGGAAGCTCAAGCAAAGAGAAGACAACAGAGGGAAGAGTTACGAATTGGGAGGGGAAGACAATACAAAAAGCGAGGAGCCAAAAAGCAGCCCAGAGATTGGGACACCAGACGTTTGCTGACAGCTGAGTATATTCTTAATAATGCATATATAGAGAGAGAGAGAGAGAGAACAACAACAACAAGTTGAAGACGAACTTGGACAACAGTCGAAGGCGCAGGAGGAGGAGGAGGAAGCTAACACCCTAGATGGGGGTGGAGGCAGACGAAAAATTTACAATTACATAGCGCCTACAAAATGTCACAGCAAGGCCAAACCGATGGAGGGTACCCACTGGGTAAAAGAGAGAGAGGGGAAGGAGAAGGTGGGTTAGCTATAGCTGGAGCAGAATCACAAAACAGACAAATCCTGCAGCAAGCAACGACCACGACAACGTCGCTAGCATTGTACATGGGGAGCTTGTCGCTTGTCTCTCTCTCTGTGTGTCTGTTACGTGCCACATGTGCGTCAGATGTGGCAATGATTTGCATCGAGGTGTGGCATAAAAAACCAAGTAGCACCAGCACCAAACAGGGGGGATATGAAAGAGGCAGCAGCTGAAGTAAAGGAGCTAAAGCTGGAGACTGGGGGCTGGTGACTGGGCGGGACAGAATTCTGAGAGATGAGAGTTATGCGATGCCTGTTTTTATGACACAAATACATACATGCAAAAACCAAATGACAATTCTCCTCCTAGCGAAGGAGAAAGAGAGAGCGAGCGAGAGAGAGAGAGAAGGGGGGAGCCAGCCAAAAGGAGACTCTTGTTTATTTGTTCCTACTGATAGGTCACAAAAACAACAAGCGCAAACGGGAAAAAAACAATTTACAATTGAAATTTTTATGCGAGTCTGCAAAAAAAAAGGTGGCGAGGAGAGGGGAGACTGTGAGGGGGGGGGCTTTAATTATATATGCCGGGCGGGAGGTCGGTCACCCGAAGTTGAAGAAAATTCAAATTAAAAAATTGTCAAGCCAAAATACGTTCTCAATTTTATTGCTCAAATCTATAAAATCTGTTCGCCGAAATTGTTCACATTCTGACATAAAAAAATAAAAAGAAAATTGATTATAAATTGGTTTTCCATTTGGGCAACAGATCTTTATCTTTCGATTTGAAATGGAATCTAAAGTAAGCCATCAATTGGCATTAGCTTTATTAGTTAACTAACAAAAAGTGAAGAAATTTAAAGAAACATTAAATACATTAATAAAAATTAATACATTAACTAATACATTGAGTAATTTATTGCCCAATACATTTATACTCTGATCTTCATATTAAAGAAATTCGAGCTTCGATGCATTAGCTAATATATTAATAAACGGAGAAAAATAATTCAATACATTAACCAATGCATTAACTAATATATTGACTGGTGCATTAGCTAATGCATTAATTTACTCATCTAAATCTTGAAAAAATAAACGGTTTACTTTGGCTAATATATTAACAAATACATTGACCAATGCATCAACTAATGTATTGACTAATACATTAAAATCCAATGTCAATCTTAAAAAAAAAACAAGCAATAAAATCCTTTTGTTTTGCATTAAACAAAAAATGCACTACTTAATACGTTGATTAATGCATTAGCTAAAACATTGTTTACTACATTAACTTAAAGCTTTTGATTGTAGGTGAAAAGTTGTGCCTGCAATGGGTTAAGTGTAGGCAATCGATGATAATTATCTTTTTTGGCCAATTTGAATAACCTTTTCTCCTTTCAACCTACTTTTCATTGCTGTAATATGCCCAAGTTTTGCCCAATAATTGGCCCAATAATGGGCCACACTTCATCGATAGAGCGCAAAAACAGTTTCCTAATCCTTATCTATAATTCTGATTGTGCAGCAGCTGCTCCTACTCAACTGCCCATTAAAATGCACAAACACCATTTCCATTTAATTCGCCCAACAACAATGTCTCAATTTTCAACAAGAATTGCGGGTAGTGAGATAGCAAGCAAGAGAGAGAGAGAAAGAGAGCGAGAAAAAGAAGGGTGGGGGGGTGTGTGGGAAAAAAAAAAATGAAACGAATTCATGCCTATAAAGAGCAACATATAAATACAAATACGATTATACTTTGAATTGTATGGACGGTGGGGAAATGGTGGTCCAATAATATTGACAATCAAATAGACAACAACAAAAATCGACAAAAAAAAAAAAAATCGAATGAGAAATCGAAGCAAAACCAATAATAAGCCCATTCAAGTTCATGTTAAAACGCTTTTTCGAGTTTACACGATGGCGGGGGAGGGAAAACTCAAGAGGTGAAGCAAGGGCTACCAGCTAATTGGCGTGCGAAACAAATGTCGGGCAGCGGGTGGCGGTAAACGTAAAGATATAAATTAAACGTGTCTCACACGTTAACCCTCCAAAGGGCCGAAGGGAGAATGCGAAGATATCAAAAGAAGTTGAGAATCCTTCGATTGGTTTATTGAGTTGCTCCATTTTGTAGTCTGAGTGATCATCTTTGAATTGTATTAATCTAAAATTCGTCTTTGTAATGAAACTGGCTTAGAAACTAAAGTTTTTAAATTAATTGAAAGGAAAATACAAATTTTTCTTTTATAAGATGTTTAAAAATTCATAAACTTTTATCGTATGGAAAAATCTTGGCTGAAACTAAGAAATTGAAGTAAAAATTGATCCAATAGATAGGATTGGTTACTTTTTACAAAGTGATACTAACAATCAATAAAAATGAAAATTAAATTAAATTTTAACAACAAGCAAAAGCAGTCAAAGTTCGCTCGCTCTCTCTCTCTCTCTCGCTTCTCCTCTCCATTTTCAATCAAGTACTTCAAATTGAATACAAAATTGACCTCTTGAACGCTTCTAAGGGTTAACAAACCAAAAGAACAAAAAAAAAAAAAAATGTCAAAACGCATTTCGTTAAGAGTAAAAGAGAAAGAGAGGGAGAGAGCGACTGAGGGGAGAGGAAGTGCGAGGTCATGGTCTCGCTAATGAAATCAGACAACATTAACTGTGCCGCCAGGCAAGACAAGACCAAATTCAATCACGATGATGACGATGATGATTAAGTTGTAAACAGGTGAGCAGTCAGCAGGCAGGTGAAACGGCAGCATTTGAGTGAATTAGATGGGCAATTGTTGCCTCGAAGGTTTAGCGGGGTCGGGTGCAGGAGGCTGTCCCCAAAATGTTTGATGTGATGGAATTGGAACTTAAATAAATGTAATTTGTGTAAGGTTATTGAAGGTAAGCGAGATACGAACACAGAGGCAATTGAATTTCAACAGAGTTGGATACTCATCCACACAAAAACACACACACACACACACACACACACACACATATCCAGATGGTTGCCAATATGTTTTATGTCCTGAAGGTAAGTGGTTTAAGTGCTGATATTTCCAGTTACATATAAACTGCGATTGATAGATACATTTAAGTTGAGTTGAGCTCACAAAGATTATTTACCGTATAGAATATTATCTCACATAATTTTCACAGTAAGTCTTAAACAGATTCTCTATTACTCTATTTACATTCTTGTCCTTACATAGATATTCACTTGATGTAATCGTCATCGAGTTTTAGCCGAAACCATTTATCTATAAATTATTAAGTTGACTATAAAAATTGAAGAAAACAGCTTTAAATACTTTTAAATAGGCTCTTTCATCAAATCAAGTTACTATTTTAGGGGCACTAAAAAAATTACAAAATAAAGCTGTGCTTTTCGTTTTTCGCTTCATCAAGTTGTAATTCTCAACTAGTTTTAGCGTAGGTAGTATAAAGACAAGCAGCTCATCATTGTTTGTCGTAATAAATAATGACCACGAGTCTGATCATTCGAAAGTTTGAAGAAAAAAAAAAACATTTCCACTACCTTTTTAAGCTTTTTCTAACTTAAGTCGTCGTTTACCTTTATCAGTTATATATCAAAAGCCCCTATTCTGCCTGAGGTCCCTCTGATTGTAAGCACAGATTGAAACTGTAAGATTTATTTTCTTCTTGATATATTATCAGTCTTGACTTTTGGCATTCAAGTATCCATAAAATGAACTCTCAATATATGTGTGATACTTATGTTTTGATTTCCAATTGATTGGTCTGGCGATTCCGTTTAAAGGAAGCGATATTCATGCGGTTTCTTGGTCATTTTATTCTCCTCAAGAAACTCTTGATAGTCCAGACGAATGCGACCCAATAAACTGCGCTTTGAGATTGAAAATGAATATAAGATTGAATATAGATAACATCTCAGTCATCAGGCGTAGCCAAAGGAATCTAGAGAAGTAAGAAAATACTAAGCAAGTTGCAAAGACACATATTATAGTTAGTAAGTTAGTAAGTTAAAGTGAAGTTTTGGAATAGTTAGAATAAAAGGTGAAGAGAGTATCAAAAACCAAGATTGATCTCTAGTAAGTTTGAAGTTTCAGTTCATCTATTTTGAATACTTTAACTAAAAACTTTATTTAGAGTCTATAAAGAGAGACTAAACCGGTTTCTAAAAGAAGCTGCATTAGTTCATAGAATTCAGACTTAAAGCATTTACTTTTAGATTTGCCCAGCATTGACTTAGTTAAGGGACAAACAATTAACTTAAACTAGTAACTTTCTCTATAGATAGTTGAAATCTGCTTAGCTTTAGCTTCCTTTTTTCTTTTTTTTTTTTTGTCGCCCCCCTTCGAGGCTTAACTTAACTCTTAGATCTTTTAATGACTTTGTTTTACTAATCTCTTCGATCACAACAAAAAAAAAAAAAAAGCGAAGAGAAGCTGCAAACTTTAACTGCATTGCCATGCCCAGTCATCCACCTCCCCCCCAACTACCCATGGCCTAGTCACGCGACTCATTCAATCCATTGCCGCTTCAACAACTTTTTTTTTTTGCAAAATCCGCTAAGCGCCAAAAGCAACAAAAGCTTTTCAATTAGTTATGCTCACAACTTCATAATGCGATGGCCAAACACACAGTCAGCCAACTGAATTTGACAAACCGAATTTGCAAACATGCCAATAAGTAATCCAACAAACAAAAAACACACACACACACACAAACAGAGAGACACACACACACATAAAATGGAGCGAAAAAAGATGAGCTAAGTGAAATGACAGCCATTTAATTTGCTGTTGTCATGGCAATTTCTCTAGAGGCCAAAAATTCTAGCACCGAAAAACTGTTACTCCCCTCGACTCCACCCCAAATCACCCACCCTCTACCCCTTTGGTCCTATTCGCTTTCATATGCTAGTTTCGGTAGTTAGTCTTTATATATTATTTATTTGGTTAATTATGGGCGTAGGGAGAGGGGGGGCACGAGCCAGAGGGGGCAGGCCGAGGGCGAGCAGTAGGCAAATAATAAAATCAAGCGAATAATACAATTACACGGCAAAAGCTAAATAAAATTAAAAGTACACACACAACACACACACACACACGAAAAAAAGAAACCAAAAATCCTAAACCAAAATTTAGTTCCAGTTCCAGTTCCCTCCCATTCCCCCCATTCCTTCTTTTCCCCTTACACAACTCTCAGCTCAGAGACAGTTGGCAAAAATAATAAGCGCGTAATTATGCGAAATTAGATGACAAGCAAAAGAGAGGGAGAAGCAGGGAGAAGGGAGAACAGGCACACAAGGACGAGCATAAAATAAAGTGTAGCATACGCTCAGGGGCAACTAACTAAACATGCTAGCATACAGCTTCAGCGTCATCGTCAGGCGTCAGGAGAGATACAAACAACCCAAGTTACACACTTACACACACACACACACACACACACTTACTCACACACAGAGACATATGGAGATTATGCTCAGAAATTTGTGTGTTAACCAACAGCAACAACAATCGTAAAGGAAACCCAAATAAGCAAATGTAGAGTATTATTGTTTTTGGCATGGAGTTCTTAAAGCATAAGATAAAGCTTAAGTTAAAGTAAAGTTTTGAAATATTGAGGTTAATAGGTAAAAGAAGTATCAAAACCAAGACAGATCTCTTTTAGTCAGTTTAAAGTTTAAGTTAATTTATTTTGAAAACATTTTTAAGGTCCCAAAATCAGATACTTGAGTTAGAGAGCTATGAGCAAAATTGAAAACGTTTTATCGGATTTACTTAGCTGGAGAAAGACAAAGAGCTATAGTGCCTTTTCAAGGTGAACAAACGTCAAAAAAAAATACCAGACTGATAGTCGACAATTATCGATTGCGACGACTATCGATCATGTCGACTAACGATCATGTCGACTATCGATCATGTCGACTGTGCCGACTATCGATAGTGTCGCCTATGCACAATTCTCAATCTCTAGTGAAGAGAAGTTTTAGTGAAGCTTCTTCATATTTTTAGAATTTCTCTAGAATCAGGCAATGTGTTTCAAACAATTATTACGAGCTTAATACAAAGAAGAAATATTTGTGGAATTGCAGTAAAGAACTAGAACAGTCGCTAGGAGTCGAAACTTGTTAATTTTTTTCTTTTCGAACTAATACTATTATGTTTCTTAAAACAATAAATAAAATGGCCAGTTCTATATGTATATATTTGCAGCCACCTAGATACGCCCATGTCGAAAGATATAAATATAAGCTTAAACACAAAGTTAATGATAAATTAATTTGGTTTTCTCTTACAACTCACCTGAAGCTTGAATCTGAGAATGTAAAAGTAGCAACTGAGTTTATGTTTTGCCAGTGGAACTTCCTTTATTTGCTAGAAGCAGTCGCTGATCGAAAGAGTTATCTTTCTATTCTATTTCTCTTATATCAGTGTTGTGAGACTCGCTGCAAAAGAGATAAAAAGGTTTAAGTAAGTGTTTAGTTAGTGATGTCGAACAGAAGATAGAGAAATGCTAAGACTAAACTGAATAAAATTAAATATATATCAATGGCTCAATAATTGTCCAACTCTTAACTAAAAGAGTCCCATATTAGAGGCTTAATATTCCGCACTGATAAATGAAACTTTCTTTAAAAAGTACTTTTTAATGGGTTCTACAACTAAAAACCGATTTCATTTTTGTGTTAGAAAGTCTTCTCATTTCGAACAGATTGAAGAGGTCTCTTAGATAAGTTTGTAAGTCCTAACTTTCTATTAATTCTAGCAATTTTGAGCGTCATTTATTTGTCTATCTCGATTTTTATAGAGTATTTTCGAGAAAGGTTTGCTGTGGCTTAAAAAAAAAAAGTATTTTATTTTTGGTAATTAGTGTTGCTTGTTAATATGATTGCGTCATGAAACAGGTTGATACAGAAACATGCTCAGCGAACTGAGAAAATTTTATGTTATACTGAATCAGAAATTCACACACACACACACACACACACACACACATACACATACGTGGAACAATGGACTTGCACATGGCTATATGGCTAGATGGCCGGCTCATACACATTTTCAACAACATTTCAACATTTTGTTGAGTTCGTGCAATGTGCCAAGAGGCAGACAAAGTGGCAAGTGGCAGGCAGTGTGGCAAGGTCCAAGCAGCTGCAGCTGCAGCAACAGCAGCAGAAGGCAGACCTGATGGCAACTAAGGCGCATAAGCGTCGTCATCTAATAAAAATTTAAAGCCATTATTGCAAGTTGCCAACGTTCTGGAGTTAACCCGCAAGCCCTACTCTTGTTTCGATCCATTCACACACACACACACACTCACACACCTTAAGCCCTCCCTTTCCCAACACCCCACTGATTTCCTACCGTCCGTTGTGGAGCATTAAAACAAATTCCCAAGTATATTGTTTGAACAAGTCTCGTAGAAAACGTCAAATGTTAAATTGCCAATTTTTTTTTTATTTTTTTTTTTTGCTTGTGTTTTTTGGCTTTTGCTTTTCTTCTCCTTCGAATGCCTTGCTGGCTTTTCTTCTCTTACTATGTGTATATGTTGTAAGTGTATGAGTGTGTGTGTGTGTGTGTGGAGAATTTTGTAGCAGCCTTTCGCCATTTCACTTTATTTGCAACAAATTTTCTAAGCTGCATTTACAATAGGCAAGAGAGGCAACAAGCAAGACTGCAACTGCAACAAGCGGCAACAAGGCAAGGAGGCAAGTCGAGTCGAGTCGAGTCGGGTTGAGTCTGGCTTCTGCATAAATTCTGGCATCAGCTTTTGGGCCGCTTTCTGGCTGGCCAAAAAGAGCTTTACGGTTTACTACTTTTCGGCTTATATTTTATTTTATTTCAATGCATTTGTTTCCCTTCTCCCTTTGTCTTCATCTCACTCTCTCTCTCTCTCTTTCTGTCTCTCTGTGTGTGTGTGTGTGTATATGAATGTGTCCTGACTTCTCCACTCCTTTCGCCTGCCACATTCAACATTTATGAGAGCAGAGTCCAGCTTTAGTCCTTTTATGACGTAAATTAATTTTGTATAAATTACATTTCCCATGCAAATGCAAAAAGAAAAAAAAAAAGAAAACAGAAACGAAAACAGAAAGCAACAAATAAATATGTATGAAAAATCTAAGGAAGCAAGCCAACAAAAATTTTACTGGCACAAATCAAAGAACATAAAAAGAAAGTTAAAGAGAAAATGCAGGCAGGGCGAAGGCGAAGATGAATACATATCTTTAGATTTACCTAAATAAACAGAGGAATTCATAGACTAATCAAAATCAAGGCAATCCACAAGAAGGAGTCACAAAAAAGATAAAAACGAGTTATTGACTTAAGCAGTGAATTGTGATTGTGTGTGCAATCAAAATCTTAAGCAACTGCTTAAAAATTTAACAAGAAATATTACGTTTTCGATTAAAAATATGCAAAAATATTATTATTTACTTTAAGTTGCCTCTCCAATGAGGCGTATCAACGCCTTTGCTTAGGGTTTCGGTATTAGAAATCGTTTTGAGATTTGTTTATGGTCCTCGGGATCTCTTTGAAGAAGTGTCATTGGCCGAAACTTCGAAAAAAAGAAAATTGATAATATGAGCGTATTTCTATTAGAGGTGGAGAACTATCGATAGTTTAAAGAGTCGATAGTCCTAGTGGCATTTAAAAAGTGGATTGCTTGATACTAATATAAAAAATGTGCCTTCAAGTGCGTCATTTATTCAGAATTACTTAATTGTTTAAATCAAGCAATCCACTTCTTAAATGTTATTTGAACTATCGACCGTTTCAACTATCGATAGTTCTCCACCTCTAATTTCTATATATGTATTTAAGTTCTTATTGACATCTTACTAAAAAGTAAGCGAACTAATTAACTGAGACAACTAAGTTTGAGTAAAGTAAAGTATTCGTATTTTTGCCAATTGGCTAAAAGATTTGTTATTTACATTTAAATTGTGAAATTAATGATACAACAAGTCAACAAATGTCTTTGAAATTTTCACTAGATCTTTTTTTGATTGACATATTTATTTGGTAAATTAAGAGTTAGCTGAAGAAATACATAAGTGAAAATAAATATGAAACTCAGTCACCTATCGCAGGGCATGTTTCGGGACAGGAGGAGGACTGGTTGCAATGTGGTAAGGAGAATAAAGTTGGGTAATCTAAATAACAGCTTCTCCCATTAACTTAAAGGTACGCGGGTTAGGGTCTTCTTGTTGATATTCAACTTCTTTCTTATATTCATTAGTGGTAGATTCCTTTCGAGTGAGTCTATGGAAGTTTCGCCAAAACGTCTTAATTGATAAAAATTTAGAAAAAAAACCCCTAACGAACCATTAAATACATAAGAAAGTAATAAACATTTCTTGATTTAAGAAGTAAAACAAATTTACAAAATTGCATAGCATACTTTTTTGGGCAAATTGAATATTATTAGTTACCAATGAAATATTTGATTAAAGTATGCTCTAAGAGTTGTAAGGGGAGTGAGGGAGATGGAGGGGTTATGAGTCCTATCCCTAAAGCATATGCTCTTCTTGTTAACTTTGCCAAAATTCACCTTCTGCAAGCAGAATTCTTGACTTAATGCCAATGTGAAATGTCTGTAAAACATTTAAGCTCATCGAGGCAGAAAAAAAAGGATCATCAATTGGTTGAAGACAGCTTAAATTTGATTATAGAAACTATATTTATAATTTAATTACCCCTACTAATCCAAGCACATCAAAAAGTTATTTCAATTCTCTTTGTCTCTTACTTTGATTTAAATACAGTTTGATAAACTTCAATGGCGTCAATATATAGTAATAGTAAATATTCTTATGACATGATATTAATATTAAATTTACTACTTATTTGTTTAGTTGTAGTAGTAGTAGTAAACAAATGGTCAAGGTTGCGCCTAAACTTTTGCTTAACTAGTCAAAACCTTCATAAAAACGCCAAACATAAACTCAGTAATGAATTTATGACACAAAAATTTATATATATATATCTCTCCATCTCCCCGTCTCTCTCTCTCTGCCTCTCTGCCTCTGTCTCTCACTTCTTGATGAACTTAACTAGAACGCGACCCAGTAAAAAGGCATAAAGCAAGTGAGATATATAAGCAGAGGACTTTGGGTTTTTCGTCTTGACGGAAAGGGGAAGGGGCGCTGGTGTTGAAGAGACTAAATTGACTTGGTCTTGGCTTTAAGTTGATGGTGTAAAGCGACGCCTCGCCTTGCTTTGCCTTGCCTTGCCTTGGCTTGGCTTGACTCACTTCACGCGAGCATTTATGAGCATAAACATTGTCAAACATTTGCATATGATAAGTAGCAGACACTATTTCCACAACCACTAAGTGAGTGTGTTAAATCAACAACAACAACAATAACAGCAACAACAACAACAAGTGGCTGCCAGACAAGGTTGCAGAATATTTTTTATGGCACTCTTTCTAGGGTGTGTGATGTGTATGTGTGTGTGTCTGTGTGTAGCTAAGTGTTAAAAAAAAATCCCAGCCCACACCTTTTTAGCACCTGCAAGAACTTTTATATATATATTTATTCAAATTTTTGTACTTAGAGATGAGCGCAAATTAAAAAAAGGGCTAAAATTGGTGTAGAATAATTTTTATAGTCATATCAACTTTCCTTTTTGTTATACAGAAAATAAAGATAAATCTACAAGCCTAAAGCAGCTTTAAGGGACGAAGCAGGGGAGAGAGAAATATCATATAGAAAACTTTGATTTTTATACATTGACCTTAAACCAGCAAAGAGAAAACAAAAAAGTTTGCCAAAAATCACAAATCAAAAAGAATATATTAAATATTTCCTTGTTGCTTGAAATATTTTAACTAAATTGATCATACTAAGACGCCTTTTAGGAAAAAGTTTACGAAACTCTTAAGTAGATTGCTTATTGAGTTTAGTTATAGAAGTTAGTGGTAGTAGTTAGTAAGTAAATTTAAGCAAAAATTCACTCTAAACCAATTTACTTATGTCTAAGGAGAGAGAGCGCCATAAGAAATAAAATCCTTTAAAATGTTATTCATCTAAAATGATTATGCTAATAATGAGCTAACAAATATATTAAAAAAAAAAACCCATGAGGCTATATAATGTAGTAAGTAATCCAAAACAAGAGGGTAAAAGAAAAAACAAAATTATCTAAAGAGATTATGAAATGTGGGTACTTTCAGAGAATATTCTAAATTAAGCTTATTTTGAATAGGTTGATCAAAGGTCAAGGTTAGAGGTAAGTAAAAGTATTTGTGTTTTTAAATTTATGACTTTACATACAAATCAATGTATAATTTTTACTTTGTTGAACTGTGAACTTTTGCTGCTTTAGCTCCCTTTAGCTCAGTCCATTCAATGCGTAGCCATGTGGGAATGATATTGCATCAGCTTTTCGCAATACAGCGGGGTCAAGTCGAATATGGAGGGGCGGTAATCGTTGTCGGGTCTATGTTGATTTGGCTCCTTTAGCTGCGTTTTGTGGAACTCCTGGCTGAGAGGCTGGAAGCCCCAACGAAGTGTAAAAGTTCTGCGATGCTTTGGATCCGTTAGATCCTTGACAAAGTCATCATATTGCGCTCAAATTCAGGCTATGTCTATAAGGCTTTTCCACATTAACAAACCCGATAAGCATATTTAAGCAGAAAGCAGACAGAAATGACTTTAAAACGTTTAAGCTTCAAAATGACTTTAGATTTTGTATTCACATTTGCATTCACATTGCATTTGGAGAATGAAATTGTCATCTCTGGTACGTTTAGGAGTAAAGAAGCAGCAAAAATAGCGAAACCAGCTGAAACCAGCGGCTGGCAAGGACAACAACATGCTCTCCTTTCGCATCTTATCGGCATGACAGGCGCGATTTGCATTGCACGTTGTTGTTGTTGTTGTTGTTGTTGCTGGCCTGGTTAGGTTAGGTTAGGTTAGGCTTGTTGTGTTGAGGTTATGTCGGCCCGCACACACACACACACACACATGACCGAAAAACGGATTAAAAGGGATTAAGTATACGCAGCGTGTGCTCTGCCTTGTCTCCTCCTTGCTGTCGTCTGCAGGCAACAACAACAACAACAACTGAACACATGTTTAAATTATGCTCAAAAAACAAAAAAACAAAAAATTGTTGTTGTTGCTTAAAGCAACAGCCAGGAATGGTGCGTGTGTGTGCGTTTGTGGGTGTGTGTGTGTGTGTGTGTGTGTTGGTTTTGTAACTGATAAGCGAGGTGAGCCAATGCGCGCCTACTGATATCAACTGGTTAGATGGAGGGAGGGAGGGGGGTTAGGGAAAGGGGCACCTTCTTGACTTAAATCGATGCTAATTTCTGGTTTAATTCAATGGTTTTGTTTACACATGTTTAAAATAACACCAACACCAGCTCGTCATGTATGTATGTGTGTGTGTGTGTGTGTGTGTGTGTGTAATGACATTTTGGCTTTACACCTTTTTGTGTGTTGTTGTTTTGGGTAAATAATGCCGTTATTATTTTGCTTAATATCTACACGCCATTCCTGCCCCGCCCCCCAACCCCCCTTTCCGCCTATCAAACCACAAAACCCGCAACAAAC
Source organism: Drosophila nebulosa (assembly GCA_024703675.1). NCBI lineage: Eukaryota > Metazoa > Arthropoda > Insecta > Diptera > Drosophilidae > Drosophila > Drosophila nebulosa. The sequence goes on along the minus strand of CM045725.1, from coordinate 2,780,944 downwards.
AGCAGGTGAAAAAGAAAATTATTCGCTCAACAATATCCATGAACCATATTTGATCTGTTCTCTCCTCTTCTCTTCTCTTTTTTTCCATTCTGTGTGTTTATATTCTCTTCTCTTTTTTTTTGAGCGTAAATTTTTGATGAAATTATGCGTGTATTTTGGCGGCGGCGTGAATAATGCGACTTATCAGTGCAAAAAATATTCAAATAGACTGAAGCTTCGTGGCATCAGCCAAAAGCATTACCACCCACTCCGCTCCTCACCAAAAAACAACTGATGAATGTGCAGATGCGTGTCTATGTATGTGTGTGTGTGTGTGTGTGTATATAGCTCAACCTGATGACAGATAATTCTTGATTCATTTTAAATGTGCTCACCGGAATGTTAGCAGATGAGTTTCGTTTATTTCAGGATGATAAAAATTGATGCATAAAGCAAAAACGAAAAGTAAGAGGCAGAGAAAGAGAGAGAGTGAGAGTGTGTGTGTGTGTGTGACCTAATGATGACCTATTTAAATCAAGTAAAAATATAATAGGAAATTTGTGACAAATTTAAATAAAATACAACAAAAGTTTATATATTATTTAAGCAGCTTTTCATTTCAACTCTTTTTTATTAAATTCCAGTAAAAAGTTAATGGAAAATTAAAATTCAATTTATTGCTTTTTGCTTTAAATATTTCTGTAAGAACTGGTACAATAGTTTTTTAATTTGAGAGATCCTAGACTAAGTTTTAATAGAGTATTCTTAAGTTAAGGCTAAGGGGCAGCTGCAAAGAAGAGAAAGAGATAATTGCTCACCTAAAGATTTCCTTTAAAGGATATTGAGCTATTGAGTGTAAAGTCTTCTCCTTCTCTGAATCTTAATTTAAGATTTTCATTTTCAAATGAAATCTTTTTGATTTATGTAACAATAAAAGCAATTTAGCAAACTAAAATCAAGTTACGTGCATATCAAACTATTTAAATGAGCTTAAAACTACTTTGCTACTACACATTTTGCTCTCTCTCTCTCTCTCTCTCTCTCTCTCTCTCTTGGCCACAAATGAGATAAGATTACAATTTTCTCTAAGTAAGATTACTATTTCCTGTGTCCTTGTGCCAAAGCCAAAGCCAAAGCCACTTCTCGAGTATCTATGCTGCACTCAATCCAAAGACAATTAATTTTTCTTAGCCCTTGTCGTGTAGGACAAAATGACAAATGTATATCATTGGCCCTGGCCCTGGGTCCTCGGCCCTGGGCCCTGGTCCCGAAAGCAGCTCCCAGCACTGGGCGGAATTCATCGAGGCATAATAACAAAGCCAATGAACACCTTGATGACAGTTAACAGATAGAAACAACAACAGAAAAAGAGGCCAACACAACACACACACACACAGAGAGAGAGAGAGAGAGAGAGAGAGAGAGAGAGAGAGAGAGATAGCGCAAATTACAGACAAGCTTATTACGCAAAATTTCGCTTAATTAGCAAAGGAAAGAAAAGCCAAGGCAGTGAAGGTAAAGGGAAGCAGCAGGCAAAAGCACACAAAAGTAGGCAACAGTTGCTGGCGCAGACACAAGGGCAAAGAAAAAACAAAATAAATAAACAAGAAGCAAGAACTATCACACATGAGAATGAGAGAGGAAGAAAGAAAGAAGGTAAGGGGCGGCAAGGAGTAGAGCAGACTTATGGCACCTTTCTGGCAGGCAAAGCATAATATATGAACTGACCTTAACAACTAGCAACAACACCAACAACAACAACAGCAACAACAACAACAACCAAACTAGAGTCGAGCAACAAGCAGCAGAAAGGGAAAATTTACTTGGCCAACAGAATATTAAATGCCGCGTGGGAATTCTCGCTGTTTATGACCTGCAGTTGGTAACAGAGAAAGAGAAAGAGAGAGGGAGAGAGAGAGAGAGGGTGTAAGTGCAAGAAGGAGAGCAAGAGCGAGAGCAAGCCAGTCGAGCGGTGTAAAGGGTCCAAGTTACGCTTCAGTAATTTCACTTAAGTCATTATGAGCCATTAATAAAGCCTGCTGACTGCCATCGGACTCTCTGGTCTCTCTGGTCTAGGGACACGCATTGTAGGCGTGGCACCTTCGTCTATGAACTAGATTCACCAACTTATAACTAGCAGCTCGGGCTCACTTGTATATTTCTTATTTCACACATGAAAAATCAACTCCACGTGGCCTAACCCCCTCCCGCTCTATACACTTTGCCATTTCTATACCTTTTACCCAAAATGATTTAAGAAGGGTATATAGAAGTCACAGCTAACTGGTAGAGGAAGCGCTAAGAAAAGGATTCAAAATGGAGCTGAAACTACAATCGATAGATTAATCTAGCGATTAATCTTATTGACGGTTTATCTTAAGTTTACACGTTGTCAAATTGCATTCCAAACGCAATAGAAACCAAAGTACAAAAGAAAAAATAATAGCTTAATCTGTTATCGATAGAGTTTAGAAGAAGTAAACTAGAGAGAAGATCACAATCGATAAATGTGTAATCGTTATCTAGTTGACAGTTTCTATGACATGCAACCAAATTAAAGCCTCTTGAAATGCTCTTGTAAGAGTTTGTGGTTTACAGTTTTTAGGTAAAATAAATAAAGAGAAGACAACGTTTATTAGGTCTGTTATCGACAATTGAGAGATATCGTTCACACGTTCACACAAAATTAAGTTCAAGTCCATTGAAAACTGCAAAACGCAGAATAAAAAGTGAGTTGTGGTAAAGTTTTTATGATAAAAGAAGTAAAATAGAGAGGAGACAGCAGTTGTTAGAACTGTTATCGAGTTGCAAGCGATAAATTCTTATTCTATCCAAACTAATAAAGAGAGAACAACGATTATTAGATCTGTTATCGACAGAGTTGCAACCGATAACCCCTTCATATTGCGCCTAACTAATTAAGATACTTTTAGATATTTAAAGAGCTCTTGTAAGAGACTTTCAAATTCAACTAATTTCAATTCTAGTAAATTCCAGTTACTCTTCATCATTAGAGGGTATTTTCCAGTCGTTGCCTTACATTTACGTATATATATATTTTTTTTGTTACATTTGTTTTTATTGTATTTTTCTGCATACGCTCGAGACAAACAAACAAACATATTTTTGTTGATTCTTCTGTGGCTTGTTTGTTGTGTTGCTGCCTGCTGAACTTTTTTTTTCATTGTTGGATTCAATGGATGGGAAGCTGTAGAGGGGGGGCAGACTGGAGGGGGGCACGCGAGAAGAGATATGTATGTACTATGCTTTCGCTTGATTTTATATTCCAATATATTTTATCAGCTGCAAAAAAAAAAAACTCTGAAGTGCATTGCGATTTGTGTTGCATTGTGTTCTCAGTGCGAGGTATTTAATTAATTTGAAAAAAAAAAACGAAACACACACACACACAAACACACACAAACACACACAGAAATATATATAATATATTTATATGAAATGAGTCAATGCACTCAGAGAAACAAAATATAGAATAGAAAGTGGCAAGTAAAGTTAAATTATTTTCAAAATTTTCACATTTGTTTCTTCAGTAAATTTTCAGCAGTTCTTCTTCTTTTCCCAGTTCTTGTTTCTTTTCCCATTTTTTTTTCTACCGTGTATGACATTTTGCCTATTCACATGGAATTGTTCAAGTGTCAGAAAAAATAAATGTTTTAGTTTCGTTTTTTTCTTTTTTTTTGGTATTCGCGCAAAAGTGCATCATCAAGTTGATCATTTTTTTTGTTTTTGTTTTTGTAGATATTCAAAAAAATATTTTTAATTAAAATTTTCTCACCCAAGTATCATTGACTTTTGATGTTAGACACAAGATAAGTTTAGAATTGTTTTAATTTTTACCATTAAGGATGAGTTGGCGGTTTTCCCTTTTGCATCTACCCTCTCTATAAGTTCTCCCTCAGCCTGTCCCTCTTCTGAAAGAGGAGTTATAATTATGTTTTTTGAAACTTTCCCTCACTCACTCGCACACACACACACACACACACACAACAAATTGAACAATTCTTCAACTTAATCTCAACATTTTTGTTTGCCTATTAAGTGAGACAGACAGACGGACAGTTTCTCTCTCTCTCTCTCTCATATCTCATACTTCGACACTTTCATTTTCATTTGTGTGGTAAAAGTTTTACGAATCTTTTTTTTTTTTTTTCTAACCAAGTTGTGTTGTTTAGACAAAATATTCGATAAAGTTTTACTGGCTTCCTTCTTCTACTCCTCCCCCCCCCCCATTCTGCTTCACTCTCAAGTGAGCTCACCCACTTTTCTAAGTGGGCAGACACTTTTACTTTCATAACCAAAAAGGGCAGCCTAGTACGGCGATTTCAAACAGATTACAAAACTCTTCGAAAATCTATTCGTCAAACTTCTCTTAAAAAATATAATTTCGAATTTCTTTATTTGACTCTGCGAAAAAAACATATTCAGCTAAGGCCAACGAATAGAAGAGTTCTGCAAAATGAATCGGCAATTTGAGTAGATTTTTCGAAGAGCCAAACGAAGGATACTGCGCATATGTGAGAGAAGGACACGAAGTTGATGTACTAAAAAACGAATTGTATTGAGTAAGGTTCTCTTGGCTGGGCAACTTCGTGCGAGAGAGAGAGTTAGAAATAAATTTTCAAAAATTAAAAACATGAAAATTGAAATAGAAGAAATTTAAAAAATTTTCTTTACTTCATTGGCAGTTTATTTTTTTGTTTTTCGTTTCAAACTTCTTCGAATTATAACAATTTTGTTTGGCCGTATAAGTTCAATTTAGCCGAGACACAAACCATCGAACCTAAGTGAAGTCGCCTAAACCTAAGACACAAGCCTCAAATGCGACGATTGTTCGGCTGGGCAGGCGGCTCGGCGGCTGGTTCGAGTTTGAGTTGCAGATACTTTTTTTTTTTTCTATTTGGAAGTCTGGCTTCGGGGTTGAAGATTGTATTTACAAATTCAGTCTTTGACGGTCCGCCGAGCCAAATTGACGTTGTTGTCGTCGTTTTGTCGCCGCGTAAGCAAACGAATTGAGTGAATTAAACGTAAAAAACAAAAAAGAAAAACGAGAAAAACCCGCCACTAAATTCATACATAGATCAACAGTTAGTCCATAATAAAACAACGACTGAGAAATATATATCTTAAAGATATTAATTGTGCTTGCTTATGTGTGTGTGTGTGTGTGTGTGGAGATGTGTGTGAGAGATGAGTGTGTCATCAAGTGATCAACATGAAAATGTGCGAGTTAATAATTAAACAGTTTAACTAAAAAAAGAAAAAACTAAATTTAACAAAAAAAAAAAAAAAAACACAAACACAAGAAGACGAAGAAGAAGAAGAAGAAGCAGAAGAAATCTGAACAAAAAATCCCATAGAAAACGACGACCAACAAGAAAATGCAGTTTTGGATAACTTTGACATTTGTCTGGCTTTTGGGTAAGTTTCGGTTTTATAATTTTTACATGTGCTACGAAATAACCACAGAGACAGAGACACAGTGGGTGGGGGGAAGAGAAGCGAGGGCGGGGGATGCTTCTGACCGCTGTGCAAAAGTTCATGACATTTTAACTGGCAAAAAAAAAAAAAACACAAAATGAAGATGAGTTCCCGTCTAGCAGTTAGTTATCTTTTAGCCATATGAATTGTGGCTTAGCCTCGGCGTCGGGGTCTCCTCTTCTTGGCCAACTACTACTGTTGGCTGTTGACTGTCTTGCCTGTTGTCTGTTGGCTGCTGGTTTTTTCTCGCTCTTTTCGGTTCGGTTTGCTGTTGACATTTAAACACTTGTTTTTCTCCCTTTGCTCTGCGGTTTTTACTTTGCCATAAATAAATAGTCAACGCGAAAATTGTTTTTGCCACAGTGTTCCAAAGTGTTGCCTCACCTACATATCCCCCTTCCCTCTCTCTCTCTCTTTTTCTCTCTCTCTCCTTTAAATGCAAAAGTTTATCGTATAAATTTGTTGTTTCTCTCTAGCTTATTTTTTTTTTATTTTGATTTATGCGACATAATTCTGGGCGAACTCTTGTGGCACACATAATTTAATTTTTACCATCTTTTACGGCTGTTGCCACCGTCTCTGCCTCCGACTCCGACTCCGTCTCCGCTTCCGCCTCTTGCAAGCAATTGCCGAGCATTGTTTACCGTGCACCGAGTAGTTTTTCAATTAATTTTTTTTTTTTTTTGTTTGCCTGCTAATTGGAAAAAAAAAAAAACGAAAATTAAGACATTTCGCATTTGTCTTGGCTTATCGAGTGAAATGAATTCTATTTTTGATTTATTTATGAGTTGAGTGTTAATTTCGAATTGACATTTAGTTAACACAATTTTCTATTGATGCCACATGACGAATTTATTAGATATGCCCATTGAAAATCTTCTTTTTTGTTTTTCATTATAAACATTGTGTGAATTGTCTTTGGTCTAAAGCGACGGCGCTAGATTGTGGCCAAGAAGCAACTCTATTGGTTAAGAAGAAGTGGAAGAGGGGAGGTTGGATGCAGTCTTTTAGAAGAAAGACTTTTCCAACGCCTAAGAAAAGTACTAAGAAAAGTTTTTTCTTTTTACCTACTTCAATATGCAATTTAAGCCTTAAGAAAGATTTTCCAGGGGCACTTTGTGGCTTCAATTGAAAAAGATTTGATATAATTTAAAGTTCAATGGACAGATTTTAAGGTCTTTATTCATAGAGCAAAAATGAATTTAAAGTTTTTCTCTAACGAAAGTCAAAGGACAACAAATTAAGTTTAAGTCAATTTTAAGGCTTCTACATAATATATAAAAATTTTGTAGACAAGAAGTTGACTCTTAATTTGTTAACTTGTTTTAGAATAAATAGTAAAGAACTTTATTGCTTGAGAAAACGCATTTCAAGAACTTTCGTAATTGCGAAAATCGGAAAAAAATTCTTTTTCTCATTTCTAACTATTTCAGAATGCTTTTTTTTTAAATTATTTGTTTTATTTATAGAAAATGTCTTTCAGTTGGCAAAATTCTAATATGTAAATATTAAATTCTTTTGCCTATAGCTTGAACACTTTTTAGAGAAAATTTTTATCTTCATCTAATCATTTTTTTTATTGTAAAAATTCTCATAAATCTACTTAAATTTTAACTACTTATTAATAGAATATAAAAAGGGACATTGTAAATGGTTTCAACACTTTTCACTTGATTTTTCATGGCGCTAAAATTATTTATGTTCCAAAGATCTATTGTATCTTGCCTAAAAAGTCTTTCAATGGTTTCTAAATTTTTGTTTAATGTTTTTTAACTTTTTTTTTTTAAACATTTTTAACATTTTCTTCTTCTCGCTATCTGGTTAAATATTTAATTATAATTCGAATTACATTTTATTTATTCAATAATGAAATACCATTTTGATTTGATTTTTTGTAAAATTCTAACATATTCAAGTCATAAAAAGTGACTAAGAAATAATCTATTAGAAGCTTGTTAATATTAAATTGAAATTTATTTGATTCAACAATCAAATAAAATGACTTTTATGATTAGTGAAAATGGCAAAATATTTTCATAATATTTTCAACTCACTTTGAATGTGTCTTTGGGGCTTCTTCTTCGTCTTCTTCTCCTTCTCCTCCTTCTCTTACAAGAATTATATGATTAAATTTGAAGTTATTTGCCTTTCTGCCACCTTTCTGATTCGAATCGACTTGAATCGAATTGATATTTTGCAATTATTTGCCTTCTCAATTCATGTATAACTAATTATTTCATATCACAAATAAGTTATATGAAATTTGCCCTTCGTTTGTATGCTCGTTCGGGCATCAATTCAGTTGAATTCGAGTCGACAATTAAATATTTATATACACAGAAAATGAAATGAAATAAGATTTCGGTGGAATTTCCATGAGCTGGCATTAGCTCATGTCAAACTTCAACTCAGTTAGCAATTTCAAGTCCAATTCGAATGCCATTTCCAGGACTCTTCAGAGTCAATTGAAGTAAATTTAATTCAGTAAAGGTTGCCTCTAGCTGGCTGAGGCAGCAGGTTAGCAACCATCATTACCACAATTTGGCGCACGCTCAGAAGAAGCAGCTGCTGCCATCATCTTGGACACGGACTTCCGTCACTCCACCCCTCTCTCTCTCTCCCTCTTCCTCTTCCACTGTGTCTTTTGCCACATTTGCACGCGCTCAAGAATTAATGCGTCAAGTCAAGCTGCAAAAGGCAAATAAACAAGCCCAAAAAATAAAAAAAAAACCGCCAAGAAACAAGAAACAAAAAAAAAAAAACACCTGCCCCTAAATGCGACTCGTGTTGTAAGAGTGCCACAACAGCTAAACAACCTAGAAAAAATTATGATTATTATATATAAAATTTTTGTTTTTTCTCTCTCTGATTCACATGTGTCTTTTAGGTTTTTTATTTTATTTTTTGTTGGCCAGAAAATTGAGGATGCGGTTAAATGGGTAATGGGAGGCGATGAGGTGAAATCTCTTTTGTCCGGGAATGTAGGTTTATCATAGCCAGATTTACGTAGGCAAATTGAATTAAAAGAATTACAGATTTTGCGTTGGCTTTTCTCTCAGTGCATTGAACTCTCTCTAGTTAGCTCAGACTAATCGCTGCTGGCCAAGTCTACTTAGCCTAGTCAAGTGAGCCAGAGCTAAAGCCACTTGCTCTGATTAACTAAAGCACAAAAAACTGAATAACATACTCGTCAACGACGAACAGGTTATGGGGTTGGGCTACTTCGTCTTTTTAGATTCCAACCAACACACAAAAGTGCGAATGAAGTGGCCCATGGTTAGCCCACATATGTATGGATGGACGGTTGAGGGGCCAGCTGAATTGCTAAATTGAAAACGGAGATGAAAAAAGAACTACTGACTGACCGCAATTCCCTGGCAGCAGCTTAAGCAATATGTGCCACTTGGATGCAATCCAAGATTATATAGAAAATGCTTTAGAAAATTGTGCAAATTTCATAAAATTTTACCATCTTTTTGCATGCAAATTAAGCAGAGAACTATCAGTATGGAAAAAAAAAGAATGGTCTATCATATCTATTTATGGCGGCAATTTTCTTTAGATCGTGTACGTGATAAGTTTTGCAATGGCAATTGGGTTTTGAGCTGAGATCCTGTTTAAAAACATGACCCAAGATCAGAATGTTACCAGAATGAGCACCAAAAAGAGAATCCTTTCTGAGCTCTTTAAATTTGCTTCAACTTTTTGTGTCTATATTTTGAATTATAATATATAAATTGCCTCTGTTTGCCAAAGTATTTCAATAAGGTTTAATCTTAAACTATGAAAACTTTAGCCATTTCTTGCGCCACCATTAACCGGGCTATCTTTAGGGGAGGGAACTGGACCCCTTAATCATTGTACACCAAATCCGAATGGCAACCCAAAACTTAGAGACTCTTGTCATCGAGTCGAGCGTTTAATGTGCGCCTTGGGCACGCTTAATAAATTCACAATAAAACGCATTTTGACTCACGCGAAACAAAAACAAAAAGAAGAAGAAGAGCGCCTACTTCTTCCTTCGGCCCTGCTTCAGGTTCTCTCCTACACCCACCACCCAACTAGAGGTCCCTTTCGAACGCTTGGCCGCCAAATTGCCGCATTACCAAGTCTCTTTGTGTGTGTTTGCTGGTGTGTGATTCACTTTCTGTGTATGTGTGTGTGTGTGTGTGTGTGTTTGCCAGGGCACTGATTGAATTATAAAATTTGCAGCTGAACAAATGTGGCCTGCAAATGCTAACACAGAGCAGAGCAGAGCATAGCAGAGATTCGGTAGTCATTTCACCTACTCCTCCTCCATTCCCCCCTTCTCTCTCTCTCTTTCTGCTGTCATTCGGTTGAGGGGCCAGCCAACGTTAAACTAATCAACTAATTTGCTATGAACTTTGCGGTCTCCGCACAAATTAGACGCCAAGAGACGAGTCGAACCATTTCCATTTTCAGGCCCAGTTCGAAAGGCATTAACATTAATTATTTTCTGCTTCATGAGCATTTTAGATGATTAAGCTGTTGACCAGAGAGAGAGAGAGAGAGAGAGAGAGAGAGAGAGAGCGGTGTAGGGGGGGAGGACCTTTTCATCTTTAATTAATTAATAAAGAAAATACACAAAAATTATTATTGCCCTCTGAACTTATGACAAGAATTTTTCGGTTTCACTTAAATCAACTAAAATAAACCGCAGAGAACAAACATTTTAGCTTTCGCTTTTATATTTTGCGGTTCTATTTTTTTTTTTTTTTTTTTTGGATTAAACTAAAAAAATGAATTTTAAGTTTTTCCTTTGGAGAATCGTTTTGAGATTTGATGATTTTATGACTTTGGTTTTTGGGGTCCGGTTTTACCGGTTTATGATATTTTTTTTTTTTTTTATATCTTTGTCAACCTACAAAAACTAAAAATGAAAAGAAAAAAAATTAAATAAATATACAACAAATGCGTGGGCTAAGCCTAAGTCCAACACCCACACACACTCTCACACACACACACAGCCATAAGGGAGAGAAACAGAGACACAACAAAAAATGGAATATGTAAAAAAAAAATTAAATACAAAAATTGACAAATTTTATTAGTCATAAATTCAAAAGCATAAAAATCATAGGAGAACGAACACCTAGGTGGAAAAAAGGAGAAGCAGAAGGAGCGGGGAAAGGAGATGGAGACGAGTCCAAGTGGGGCGAAAGTATTTTCGCTTGGCTCGGCAGAAAGTCTATGAAAATAAATTAGCCAACTGCGTTGAAGGAAAAGTTATGCCAAAAATGGCCAAAAGAGCCCCCTAAAATATGCAACAAAATAACAAAATGGCAAAAAATATTATTTAGTGGATCTCGTAAAAGTTTTTTGCCAAACCAGAGGAGGAGAGCTGGTTGAGTAATAGAAAGTGAGAGCAGAAGTTTTCATACTCTATAAAATGTTCGACAAAACCAAAAAAAAAAAAGTTTATAGGTATTGGGCAGAAGGAAGCACTTAAGAACCTATAAAACGGCACTCTATACCTTTTTTGGAGGAGGAAGGTTTTGGGTCTTTAAGTGATTTTTCTGTTTTCTGGGGTTCAGGGTATTGTTATCGTCTATTAAGCTTGGGATTAGGTCTTCAGACAAATCTGTAGAAGAGTTAGTTCTGCTAGTTCTTAGACTTAAGTTGGTGGGATGAACTAGTTCATAGAGCTTGAGATCAAATGAACATGATTCGACGAAGATAAGTTTATGGAATTACAATAAAAATTTAATACAGGTAACTATCGATAATCCTCAACAATCGATAGTTCAGCTAAAACTAACAATAGTTCTTTCATCTAATATTTATGTTAAGAGGTTGGTAATTTAAATAAAAAGGAAAGTAAAGACTCAAAAACTAAACGTTAATTAAGAATTCTCAATAGTATGAGGCTGCTATCGATACTAATTCGATAGCCCTAAGGCATTATCGAAAGTTTTTCACCTCTAACCCTACCAATAAGAGAAGTAGCCCAATATCTCGTGACTAAATCAAACACTTTACTCACTGTAGAGCATTTCCAAGTCTTCATTGCCTTTTGAATACTTACAAAGGAAAAAATTAATATTTCGTTTATATATTATTTTGGTTGCCTGGGCCAAGTTTAATGTGTTAAGTTGAGAAGATTTTCGGGCACACTTTTGGGAATAGGGGACAGCCTGCTGGAGAGCCTAACTAATCTTCCATACTTTGTGTTTGAAGTGTCGGCGTCTCTCTCTGAGGGACATTTGAATAAGAAATCATTTCGTTTTTCTTTCTTTTTCTCTATGGAGCGAATGAAGGTAGTAAAAAATGGTCCAACCAATAGACTCATAAAGAAATCAAAGTAAAGGCAAAAAACCAGTTCAAACAGACAGACAGACAAACTAACTAAGACACAGGCAATCGACACAGCAGCAGGCTGGCTGCCTACGTGCTTTGGAAAAAAAAATACGGGTTTATGAATGGCCACCATATGAATGGCTTACAGAGTGACTCCCCCCCACCCCACCAATCACTCACCCGCTCAACCGCCAAGACCAAGACGTGGGCTTAAACTGAATTTAAATTTAGCTGGGCAGAATCGAACTGGAAGTCGATGTTGAAGTCGAAGACGGAGTCAGAGTCTCTGTTTCTAGCCAGGCACGCACCTGGCTTTCAGCTCTTTTGTTGCCTTTTGTCTTTACTGCCCTCTCTTCCTCGCACTCACCCTCTCTTCCTCTCTCTCCCTCTACACTTGGCTTAGTTTAATACCAAGTTGGATTGGCCGACAATCGACGACCATCGACGAGAGAGTTGTGCAAATGCACTTGTCGCTGCTGCTTAATGCAGCCAAATGCCAAAGTCTGTATATGTATATATGTATATATACCCGATCCGTGTATGTATGTGACAGCTGCATAATTATAATGTCTGGCATGTCTTAAATCGGTTTGAGTTTCAGTTTTGTCTCGCCGAAAAGGTCAAACAACATATTTTTGAGACCAACCAACATTGATTGCCAGCATTACCCAAAAGAAAAATAAAATTACCATAAATATTTTCAGAACTTATGCCTACGACTAGCTAGTTGCAGCATTAGTCGGCCTTAGTTAGGGTGTCAATCTGCTGACAGCTAATTTCATTCTCACAATTACAAATTCAAATTTTTTGCATTCGTTTTTCAATATCTAGATTCACGACTCTTTTCATACATATGTTTTCAATTATTCCAATTTGTGTGTGGATCAAAGCTGTTCAATAAAAATTGTAAAATTAAATTATAACCTTTTGCTGTTTGCTTGTTGGCTGTAGGAACCTTTTTTATTTTATTTTAATTGATAAATGTCATTTGGTTTTGTTATGCATTTATTTTATTATTTATTAATACTTTAATCTATGGTCAATCAAACTGGCTACTTGGTAATCGCTTAAACGTTATCTTTTTCTCTTTGTTAACTGCAGAAACCAAAGAAATTAATCGGTAGACTATATAGAAATGTGTAGTTCAAGTACAAAAACCTTTGACTAAAGGACTTCATTTTGTAAGACCTTAAGGTTGTCACAAATATGCTCTAAAAAAGTAATCCAAATTAAATCTTAACCAAAAAAAAGGCTCATAGAAGACCATCTCAAGCAGATGGTATAGATTTTGTTGGATTTACTTTGGTAACTTTGACAAATATAGGCGCGGAAATCGCATAAATGCATAAAACGTCTTGACAAGTTGAAAAAAGGTACATCTCAATTAGAGATGGAACACAATCGATAGTCCCAACAACATTCAAAAAGGTTAATCTGTCAATGAAAAAATAAAAAATTGCATTTCTGAATGGCAAATAGAAATCGATATAATAGTTTCCTCAAAAAGGGAAGCAAAAGAAGAGCAAGCCACGTTTTAGATGCAATTGGAACTAGCGACTGTTTCGACTATCGATAGTTGTCCAGCTCTAATTGAGATGCGTCTTCCTTTTAGTTTTGAAAACATTTTCTTATTTTGATCTACAAAATAATAGGTAAAACTTAAGTTACCTCTTCAACTCTTTCAAAGTTTTTGTTTGCTGTTTTTAAATTGAATTTTTCTTGCTAGTTTTTGCTTGATAAGCTCATTTAAATTAACTCTTAGGTTGTTAAATTTTTAAATATCTGTTTCAAATGTGAATTTTATTGCATTCCGAGTTAGTCTCTCTCTATCTCTCTTTTTCTTTCGCGTCTCTGTCTTTATTTAAAAAAAAAAACTCTGTTTCGATCACATCGTAAAAAGTTTATAATTTCAAGTTGATCGTCAGAAAAACCAAATTTCATTCATTTTTTTTTTTTGTCATTGCAAATATTGAAACGAGAAATGCTGATGATAATAAATTCATATTCTCTCCCTCTCTCTCTCTCTCTCTCTCTCTCTGACAATATGCAAATTGATTTAATATGCATAATCGATTGTATTTTATCTAGTTTTTTTTTTTTTTTTTTTGGTTGTTAATTTTGTTTTAAATTTTTGATATTTTTTTATAGCCATGTATGAACCCGCACACATATTGGGCCGAAAAGCTGTTAGTTGGCCATTCATCTATTTGCCTTTTCCCATTTGTTTTGTTTTGGTTTTTTCTTCTTCTCTTGTTTAATTTTTATTTATGCATGCAGCTTAAAAATTGTTTTTGTTAAAACATAATGGGCAAAATTTGTTTCTGTATCTATTTATAAATATCTCAAGGATATCTCTCGCCCATTATAATTTCTGTCGGAACAATTTCGTGTGAACTAATGCGGGCCCCAAAGATTTTAAGACATTAAAACCACATTTTATTTTGCACTTTTGCTTAATAATGAGCACTTTTAATTTGACTTTGTTTTTTTTTTTTTTGTTTTTTCTCCTTTTCCTCTTGGCCAGCAGCAGCTAAAAGAACTAAAAAGCCAGTCAAGCGCGTCATAGCCAGAAATTCAAGTTATCTTGCCGAGTCGCTGGAGCATAACGAGAAACAAAAAACTGAAACTCCACTCAAAAGTTAGATAATCAAGAAATAGATACAAAGATACAGATAGATTCCAAATGCAAGAGACAGACAAACTGAAATTGAGACTCCTCCAACTGAGGGAGGCTGGGGGGGGAGAGAGAGGGGACACTCTACACAGAGCCAGATTAATGGCTTCAAGCTGATTAGTTTGAGGCCAAAGACAAAAGGCAAAGTCGTAATTAGGCAAAAGACCAAGCTGGGCCAAGTCAACTCAAATTTTTGTTGTTGTTGTTGTCACAGTTTAGTCAGAACTTGTAAATTATAGACAATGCTCTTCATATTTCTATATATATAAATATATATATGTATGTATAGGTAGGTGTGTGTGTGTGTGTGTGTGAGTGTGAGCATAATATGCCCAGCAACCAAATTCAAATCCAAATCCAAATCCATTTGTTCATTTGTCAAAATTAACACAAGCCAAACATCAAAACACACACACAAAAACAAAAACAACAACATGAAAAGACCCCCAAAAGGCATTATGTGGATGATCTGTCAGTCAGTCAGTCAGTCAGTCCACAACGACATATTTTCTATGCCAAGCTTAGATGAGTTTGAGCTGATCAAAAGGTTTCAAAAACATTCAGTTATAACTGATTAACTCAAGTGCAAAATGTATTAACTATTGGCAAACAAAAGGTTAAAGGTTGATTAATTACTGGCAGAGTAAGGTAAGGTAAGAGGAAAAGTGGGGACATCAAGGGGGATCAAAGTAAAAGAAATGTCAATGGCAGTTAGAAGAGTTGATATATCTTATTGATTTGTCTAGATTTATACCAAGGATGGGCACGTAATGTCTCTTTGTGCTCCGGTTACTTCGAGTCAACTTCCCAGCAGGTTCAAAGGTCAGAGAAAAATATCCTTTTCTTGAGCTCACAAGATCGACCTGTTTTCTGACTGAAAAAGTTGTTGGAAAAGGTTTTTGTTTTGTACCCATCTTTAATATAAAAGATTTTTCCTTTCATGGTCATTACGCCAAATTATTTTCAAAATATTAAATGAAATTTTGACCCAAAAATTGCCAGTAGAATGAAGTCAGAACAGTTCAAATTTGACTTTGGCTATAAACGGAACTATTGGAAAATGGTATATAAAGATGTAAAGAGAATGGTCACACTACGTGAGAAAGGCAGATGAGGCAGGGTTGATCTGAAATAGGGGCAAAATCAGTTGGCGCAAGAAGGAACAAAAAACACGCTTAGTTCAGAGAGAAAAAAGTAGAATTCAAGAGGTCAAATTGGTTGGTCGTCGCAAATTTTGTGTTGTAGAAGTCTCAGAGGATTCAAGATCTTTTGCCTCATTATCACGAGTAGCCATTATACATAGATCTTGGTGTCCGATCTGTATTAGTAATTGGTAATTAGTTTTCCTCAACTAGTACATATAAATCTTGCTACCTTCTACTTTCTTCTATGTATTAAGCATCCTGCAAAGTGATCTACTATCATTATCTGCTATCACTTTTGTTTTCAAATAAATGACGCACTTGTTTCGTTTCCCAAATATTTCAAAAAAGTCTTCAAAATAATAATGCCCTTTCATTAAAAAAAAAGGTTTCGAAATGGAGAATAGGCTTGTTTTTCTCTTTCTTATTCTTTCACTTAGAGTCAGAAATGGAATGGATTGACCTCTTTGACTATTGTAGGAAGTTGGATCATCAACATTGTGATATATTTATCATTGTCATTACTAATCAAATGAATGATGAAGAGTTTCAACAGGAAAAAAAAGAAAAAACCCATCTTAATAATGTTTTAATAAAGTATTTAATTTTTGTCACTTTATTGTAACTTTGTTTCCCCTTACATTTGAGTTTAATTGATACCCAATACCCAGTTTGATGTATTGATTTGAAGTAACTTCAATGAGAAAATCAATAAGTCCAGATTAAATCTGGATACCCTCTTCCCCTCCACTTACCATTGATAGGTATGTAGGTAAACTCGTATATCAATCAATTGAGTGTTTGTTTGTATTTGACACTTTTGAGTAGGTGCTAGGATGATGTCACATATTGTAAAGTGGTTTTTCATACACTTTTTTTTACTCAAAAAAAAAAAACGGTTTTTTTTTTTTTAAATGAAGGCAAATTTTTTGAGGGGGGGAGAAACAATTTTCGCATTGTCGCATTCGGTTCAGTCAGTTTACAGTGCGCAGTCCGTTAGCGTACACTTTTGTGGGTTTTTGGGTTCACTTTAATTGAAGGCAAAATACAGACCAGCAACAACAACAACAACAACAACAGCAGCAACAACTCACTTGCAACACCTAAAAAAAAAAAAAAAACCGGCTTAGGCGCGTCTCACAGTTGTTGTTTTTGTATGTATATATATCATATATAAATTCCCATGCACATGTACATATGGCCATCCATCATTATGAAAATGTCTGTCAGTGTGTGTGTGTGTGTGTGTGTGTTAGCCACTGCACCTGCTCGCATTTTGTATGCCCCGTTTGGTTGGTTGGTAGCCTGAGAAGAAGAAAATGTGGCAAAGAGTCAAAGAGTGGTTTCTGGTCTCATTGATAGTTTTCTCAAACTGCAACAACAACAACAACTTTCGCATGAGCAAAGTTGTTGGACAACATATGTATGCTCTCCTCTCCAGCCAGCTTCAGATATCCAGCTGGGGTCTGTCTCCCAAAAAAAAAAAAAAAAAAAACCTTCTGCCTCCTCTCGACTGTGATTCTTCTGCTGCTTCTTTTTTGCCGTTTTATTTTTTTTGTTTTTTGGTTTGTTGTTGTGAGCCCAGCGTAAGTTAATATGACTTGTAGCACGATGATTGCTTCCTGTGTGTGCCAAGAGGGAGACGACGGCAACGGCAACGGCAACCATCGCTGGCTACGTTTAGTAGGCGCTGACACAAGGCTTCAGCAGCTTTCGTTTGACTTTTTTTTTTATGAATGAATGAAAAATCGGTTGCTGCTGCGGAAGTTATAAATTAATTGAGTAAATATCGATTCACTCGCTGCTCCAACGATGCCTGTTAATTGGCAGCACTTGAAAATCAACATCAACTTTGGCTACTTCTTTTTTTTTTTGTTTTTTGTTTTCACTCTGTCATTTGCATAGCTAAATTGGCAATCCAGTTAGGGATATATAGAAGAATTCTCTTCACCTCCCTCTCTCTTACTCTCTCTCTCGTCAATGTTTCGAGATTAATGACCATAGATATCTTTCGCATATTCAATTGCTCATCGTACAGCAAGTCAGTCGTCAGTTTGTGTACTTAAAGAGCGAGCGCTTTGATAATTTATTGAAAGTACTTCTAATGAATTTTTATGTTTTTGGTTTAGATTGTTGGGGTGAAGTTGGTGTTGATGTTGGTGTGGCTTCTATCTATGTATACTATATATTAGTATCTGTCTGAGTTTTGCCGTTTGCCTTTAATGGCTGCTTCCGCTTTTTGGGGTTTCAGGTCTTTGGGTTTGAGTTTTGGGCAAGTAAAACGCGTTTTTATGACCATCGTCTAAGACGTCGTCATCGTCGTTGTTGTTGTCGTTGTTGTTGTTGGTTAATGGCATATGCCAAAGAGTACTAAACTTAATTAATTGCTATATGGCTGTTGGGGTGTTATTTTTGCCATTATTTACTAGTTCTTGAAAAAGTGAAGAATAGTTAAGGTTTGTCTCTTTTGTTAGCTTAGCCAAGAAAACATTAAAGAGAAGTGTGAATTTATGGTCTAGGTTTATGATGGCTTATTAAATAGGGTTGTCAGGTGTTTTTTTATTGGATTAACTGTTAGGGTTGTCAGGTGTTAAGTTGGGGGCTAAAAGTGATATTGGAAACTGAAATTATAGTCTTTAAGGTTTGTCAGTTGTTCAGTTGGGAGCTGATAGAGTTGTCAGCTGTTCAATTTGGGGCTCATAGGCTTGTCAGGCGTACAGTTTGCGGTTGATAGGGTTGATAATTTTTCTAGGGTTGTCAGGTTTTCAATAGGGAGCTTAAAGAGTTGTCAGGTGTTCAATTTGGGGCACATAGGGTTGTCAGGCGTACAGTGTGGGGTTGATAGGGTTGTCAGCTGATCGGTTTGGGGCTGATGGGGTTGTCAGAAATTCAATTTGAGCCCAATAGAGTTGTCAGGAGTTAAGTTCGAGCCTGAAAGGGTTGTCAGGTCTTCAGTTTGGGGCTTTTAAGGTTGTCAGAGGTTCAGCTTGGAGTTCATAGGGTTGTCAGGCGTTCAGTTTGAGACTACTAGGTTTGTCAGGTCTTCAGTTTGGATCTGATAAAGTTGTCAAATCTTCGTTTTGTGGCTTATAGGTATATCAGGTGTTCAATTCGAGACTACTAGGGTTGTCAGGCGTTCAGTTTGGTACTGTTAGAGTCGTCAGGTCTTCAGTGTGAGTCTCTTAAGGTTGTTAGGTGTTCAGTTTAAGCCTGATAGAGTTGTCGATTGTTAACTTTGGGGCTGATTGAATAGCTATAAAGTTCCACAAACCGTTTTTCTTCTACTCTCTCTATTCTAGCCCAGTTACCACCCTGTGGGCAAGTTGTCTCTAATAACAGTCTTTGGCATTTCTTCTGCTGTCTTCTAGTGTCTTTCATTCCGTTATTTCTCTCATCTTCGCACGTTACATATCTTTAACCCAATAATTTTTTTTCTTCTTTTTTTTTTTTTGTGTATGTATATATGTACATATGTTATCTTTCTGACATCTGTGAAAGCGTCAGGCATAATTGCATGCATATATATCAGATGCAAACACCTAACCTGTATGCTACAGATACATATATCTATATGTATATATATGACTGTTCGTTATGGGCGCAGTTGCAACTTGTTTGCCGTTGCCTGTCGTTGACGCCACCTAACTGTCAACTTTCTTTTTTTTTCTGCTGCTGCTGCTGCTGCCTCCAACATAATTACACACACACACACACTGATATATCTCTCTGTGTGTGTGTGTGGGTATCTTTCACTTACATGCAATTAGCATAAAAAATATCAACACGATTTCGCATTTTATATAACGTTACAAATTATGCATCATTGAAGCTGCCAAGCCGAGGCAACGCGCCAAACTGCAATGACGTTGAATAATGACCGAAAATGCAATGCCACCGACAACAACAACAACAGCAACAGCAGCTTTCTGCCCCTCCCCCAATCCCAACCTGAACCAGCATCTCCATCCTTTCGAGTGGCAGTGGCAGCCAACGCCACCGCAGCTTCAACTTCAGCTGTGACGACATTCAGAGACATGAGACGAGACATGGACCAAGCTAGATGCCATTGACACCTTACGGCACAAACACCCATACCACCGCCACGCCCCCTCTTCACCACAAACGCCAGCAATATAATGCAACTGACTGACTGCAATTAAATGCAACTGCAAAAGCAAAGAAGCTCCATCAAATGAGATCCCTCTTTAAATGGTAGCTTCAATCTTCAATCAGATCGAAAATCTCTAACCAAAAGTTGACTAAAATGAGTTTTCGTGTTATTGCATTTTCAGTTTATAACCCAGAGCTAGGCGTATACACATACATATATACCCATCATATTCAGGCAGAAAAGTAAACTGCAATGGTCTCTCTCTCTCTCTCTCTCTTGGCTCCCTCTAAATTAGTTTTTGACAAGCAGGTGAGGATTTACTTAGACGCGGGGGGTTTGAGGGGCTTATAGTTTCGCTGTTCGTTAGCCTATAGTTATTATGCGCAAAATATGAATATGAATATGAATCAATATGTTCATCGATAACATCAATTAATCGAACGATTAGTGTTTCATATAATTTGAGCAATATTTCTAATGGTAAGGAGATTCTTTAACTATCTTAGGCCTTGTATCATTCATATTCTATTTAAAAACTATGATATAAACAATTTTGAGGTGTGAAAATGTTTATCGATAACATAAATTAATCGAACGATTAGTGTTTCTAATGGTTAGATCATTATTTAACTATCTTAGGCCTTGTTCCATTCATATTCTAGTTAGAAACTATGTGAAAATGTTTATCGATAACATCAATTAATCGAACGATTAATATTTCATATAATTCATATTCCATTTAGAAACTATGATATAAAAAATTTTGAGGTGTGAAAATGTTTATCGATAACATCAATTAATCGAACGATTAGTGTTTCATATAACTTTAGCAATATTTTCAATGTTTAGATCATTTTTTAGCTAGCTTATAGCTCAAAACTTTCATATAAAGGGTTATAAGAACATTTTTAAATACACTTATTCATCAATAACATAAATCTATCGAACGATTAGTGTTTAATAGCTCTTAATGTCATTCCATGGCCTTTACTTTGTGTATACTTTTACTTTTCCCTTAAATCTACTAGAAATTTGCTTCCAGCCTTCCAATTAAACACTAAACTCTCTTCCATATACATTTGGTTGTTGTTTTAGACGCCCCTTGGTCTCCCCATTTTTGGGCACAATCCCTCCCTGATCATAGGT
Organism: Drosophila nebulosa; assembly: GCA_024703675.1. Classification (NCBI taxonomy): domain Eukaryota; kingdom Metazoa; phylum Arthropoda; class Insecta; order Diptera; family Drosophilidae; genus Drosophila; species Drosophila nebulosa. The sequence goes on along the minus strand of CM045725.1, from coordinate 2,760,075 downwards.
TTTAGATGATTTCGTGATGCGCATAAAACCAAGCATAAAATTGTAATATCAATTTCACATTGGCTCATCTCTAGCATTTCACATCCGTGAGACATGAGCTGCTGGCAATGGAATGAACCCCCAACTCGGTTCCCCTTACTCCCGCTGGTGGGTACTCACCTCCCTTCGCGCCACGCATGAATAGGCGCTGGCTGCTCTCTGTGGGCTTCTTGTTGTTTTGGTTTTTTTTTTTTTTATTTTCTTCCTGAAAGCGCATCGCATTCGCCTGGTATTCGTTCAGCATTCATACATACATATGTATGTACATATATTCACCATTCGCATTCGTGAGTTTTCACTCACTTGACGCGCAAAGTGCTGCAAAAACATAAAACAGCAAAATATGTTTGTTGTATATACCAAAAGAAAACAACAACAAAAACAACACAAAAAAGACAAACAAAATGAAAGCGCAAGAGGAAATAAACCTAAAAGGTGGAGAGTGGGGAAGTGGGAAGTGGAGGTGTAGCAGGGCGGGGGGGAAAACGAGAAAAAATTGGTTCAATTTAGCACAAAGACAACATGGGCATGGAAGGCCTATTGAAGGCTTTCTGCCAACGACAACTCGTTAGCACAAATTTGCTTTAGGTGTAGCTGCAGATGGGTGGGGCAACAAGGGAGATGAGCAGAGGAGTGGGGGGGTGGGGCCTTTGGCAGTGGGGAGTGTCAACGCCTTTTAAATGGCCATGGCAAAAAAAAAAAAAAAACAGAACGTTCTGTCCACAATAGACCCCGAAAAAACATTTTAGTCGCATTCCCACGAAAAAAACCAAAAAAAAAAACTGCAAAAGCAACCAACAAACAAACAGGAAAAGTCACTCTATTTTGTTGTTGTTGTTGTTGCTATTTTTTCTTATTTTTATGCTCATTTCTTTTAGCGCCTTGTTTTTTGCCTTTTGCTTTGTTGTTGTATTTTGGCAAATTTTCATAAACTGTTATTTATTTTTATTGCCAAAAAAAAAAAAACAAGCAAGAAAGTTGCTGGCAATTTTCTGCCAGTTTTTTTGTGAGTTTATTTTTTTTTTTCGGTTATCGTTAATTTTTTTTTTTTTTTTGCTCTCTGTTTTTTGATCATCTCTGGGACGGAAGTGAATTTGCAGAAAAGAAGTGAAAAGAAAGGAAAATGTTTTGCGCTTTTCCTTCGCACAGCAAGCAAAAGACAAAGACACAAAAATAGAAAAAAACATTTCTCTCAGAGTAAAACTTTTGAGGTAGACGAAGAAAGAGGAAAGAGAGAGAGAGTGCAAGGGGAAATAAGGGAGGGAGAAAGGGAAGGGGGGGGGGGGGGGGGGTTAAATATGCATAACATGGAAGCGCATTTTTATTTACATAAAAACAAATGACCAGCATTTTGTTTGTGTTACCAGAAGTCCAAGTCGCAGTCAGAGTCAGAGTCAGAGCCGGGCTAAGAGATGAAGTCAGCCCCAAGAGTCGGAGTCGGAGTTGAAGTTGAAGTTGGCATAGAGTGAGATGTGCACAAATGGGAGAGAGAGAGAGAAAGAAGTCAGACAGTCAGCCAGGGGTTGTAATTATGCGGCATTTTTTTTCCGCTTTTTTGTTTTGTTTTTTTTTTTTTTTTTTTTTAAAAAAGATGGGGGCCAAAGGAAATTTCAGCAGGGAGTCTATTAAGAACGGGGCAGACGCTGGCAAATGACTGGAATGCGCTTGGGAAACAGTGCAACACATGAGATGGCAAAAAAAAAAAAAATCGACCATAAGAACAAGTCAGAAACGTCTTTAGATGGTATAAAGTTGTTAAGTTCCAATATAAAAAAGGCTATCTGGAATAGCTTTTAGTAAAATTTTGTTGAAATTTTTTCATTTAAACTTGACTAGGGCATCAATTTTGTCACTGAAATCATTAGAGATTAGAGAAACAACAATTTTTGACCTAAAATCGGCTGAAAGGAGGCTCTTTAACCGAATTGTGGAAGTATATTTCTTCACATTATATTTCTACGACAAGTTAAGATGTCAAAAAAGGAGTTTAATGCATTTTAATAGATAATATTTCAATATAACTTTATTGGAAATGGTTTTAGGATTTCATCTTCAAAGATTTCAGGGCAGTCTGTGTAAGTAGAAGTTGAATTAAGACCTCAATTGGTGTAATAATGTCTATTTGTGGGCTCAAATGTGAAGTTAAGCCTAAATATGATCTTCTACAAGTAAAAGGTGATTTTGGATTCCTAAATATCTTCTAAAGGTAAAAGGTTTCTTATGAAACATAAAGGATAAACTCCTTAGAACTAATACTTCTCATTTTGATGAATGGATCAGCTACTAGATACCTAACACTTTCTAATATCAAAATGAAGTGTCTTAGATATTGTCTTTCATGTAATTTGAATACATATTCCATTAAACAAATGAAGCATATCGCCTAACTAGAGCCTCAAACGAAACCCGCATACGTTTTTAAGGAATTGTCAAAGTTCTTAATATTTTTGTCATTGAAATTGATATGAGACAAAAGACGAGATGCTTGTACGATTTACTTGAAATTCGATAAGCAATTTGTTACTCATAAGATTATCATCTGAAGAGTCCACAGCAGCAGCAGCAGCAGCAGCGGCATCTTAGCATCAAGAACATTCCTTTTTAGCCAGCTTATGTTACACATCTCTCTCTCTCTCTCTCTCTCTCTCTCTGTTTTAGCCATGGTAATGCCATTCTACTTGAGAAAAGAAATCCTGTTAGCCATTTCTCTTTCTACACTCAAGATGATAAGCCTAAGCCCAGAGAATAAAAAGAGAATGGGAGTGGGAGAAATAATTGTCATGGCTAAAAAACATTTAAAACAATTTACCCTCAAAACACTTAGCCCTCTCTGACAACAACAACAACGACAACAAAGCCCCTTTAATCAATATAATAAAAGACATTTGTTCAGTTAACAAACCAAAAACAAGAGAGCGAGTAAAAGAGAGTGAGAGAGAGAGAGATAAAAATGGGCGCAAAAAAATGTTTTTAATTAAATTTATAACGCAAAGCCGCAAAACCCAGTCAAGAGATTTATGTGCCCGTTAATTTTGTCAAAGCAAGTGTGAGAAAGAGTCAGAGTGAGAGTGAGAGTGAGAGTGTAGTGTATCCTGGCGGAGCTTCGCTTCATGTCCTGCCAGCCATTTCAAAAAAAAAAAAGAAAAAACCAAAAACCAAAGCAAAAACAAAAAGGCAAAGCAAAGGGGGGAAAAAAAAACCTCACCGGATTTCCTGTGATATGCCACAATATTTTCCATTAACGCATTGAAGTTACCAACAAACAGAGAGAGAAAGAGAGAGAGAGAGAAAGACAATGATAGAGGAAGACAGAGAGAAACTGAAAACTGGTCATGATAAGCGCAGAAGGAAGAAAAAAAAAGAAACGTCAAGACAGAAGAGAAAAAAAAATAAGGCACTTAAACAACGGGAGAGGAGAGGCGGCAAGAGCAGAAGATTGTGCGTTTGGTCCAGCAACAGCAGCAGCAGCAGGTCCAGGCCACTTCAGAATCTGCTTTTATCTAGCTCTCTCTCTCTCTCTCTCTCTCTTTCTCTCTCCGTCTCTTTCTCTATCTACCTCTTTAGGCCTCTGTGGGGCGACAGTTGTGCCTGGCTTTGTATGAGTTAATGACTTGTAGATAGTTTAACTTACAAAGCAACAGAGCAACAGAGGAACAGAGGAACTGTGACTAGAGCAAGCAGCCGCCAGCAGGCGCAAAAAAGGAGTTCCAAGTCCAAGAGGTAACGAGGAGGTAGAAGGTAGCAGAGAGAGAGGGAGAGAGAGAGATGCGTTTGACCATTAGTGCGACATCCGGCGTTGCGCTTCGCTTGCCATTGCCACACGTAACTAACCATAGTAAACAATACATGCTGCTAGAGGTGACAGCGTGACACGAAATGCGATAGTTTTAGTGCAAGTGCAACTAGTGGTTCCCTAGGTTAAGGAATAAATTAGAAAAAAGTTGAAACAACTAAATTCAAGTCAATTCAAAACTATCGCATGTCTCTGATAACGATAACGATAACGATAACCAACAAATGGCATAAAAAAGTGCTAACTTTTAAACCTTTTTGTTAGCGAACCAAATTGGTTAAAGCTTAAAATCATCTTTCAATCAATTTAATATAAAATCTAAAATTTATATCTAAAATTAACATTTTATTTAAAACAGTTAATCTAGAGAAACTCAAGATAAATCCTTTTGAAAAATTTGGTGGCAGCCTTAACCTTGTTTTAGACCTGAAATCAACTTTGTTTACGTTGGCATTTTCCGACTTTTTGGCTTCCTGACGCCTGCAAGCAATTGAAGTTGGAGTTGCAGTTGTAGTTTGAGTAAAGTAGATCGATTTACATGCATGTTAAAGATAAAGTTTTGCGTCACTCACGAGTTTTCGTATCTACTTCACTTTTGTCACTTTTGTCAGTTTTTGTCTTTTGTAAAAAAAATGAAAAGAAGACTACGATAAACTATTAGCAGTCTTTTGTGTAGAAAGGACTACGACACACTTAACTTGTGGCCTAAAAAGGGAATAAGATCAGGGCGAAACATCATCATCATCATCATCTGCTCTAGCCTTCCTTCGCCCCCCTCCCCCACTCCCCCCTTTTATCGTCATAGTAGTCATGCCACATGGACATCGAAGAACGTTTTGCGGTTAAGCTGTTAGTTTTAGTTTGCGTACAATTTGTGGTACCAAGTTGACAATTACTGCCCTTACACACACACACACACAAACACACATACAAACATCTGCCTGCTGTACAGGTCTTGACCATGGCTTGGACCCATGAATGAAATGAAATGGTAACCGGTTTTAGGCCCGGTTTGCAGCTCTCATCTTTCATTTACTTTGCACTTCACTTTACAAGTTTTTTTTTTATTTTTTTTTTTTTTTGTTGTGTGTCGTGTTGTTTGTTGTTGTCTTCTTTCATTGCTTCCTACTGTCACACTTCAAGGATTTCTTTGTGTGGAGGCTCATCCTGTGTGTCTCCTGCCTTCTGCATATGTGTGACAATTACCCGCTGCTTATTGTCTTTCTTGAAAAACAGGGGGCCAAACCAAGCCAAGTCAAGTCAAGCCAAGGGTTACTTCCCCTCTTCCTTATTCTCTCCCTCTTTCTCTCTTTCTCTCTTTCTCTCTTTCTCTCTTTCTCTTTTTCTCTTAGTAATGACACTAAATGAGTTGTATGCAATGGCAAAAAAGCAAAAAAAACAAAAAAAAAACCTGTCAACTTGTGCAGTTCTTCTTGTAGTCTACTCTTTTTTTTTTTTTGTTGTTGGTTAATTGCCGCAGGAAATGTTCTGCCAGGGCAGAGTTGGTCAACTGTCTCTCAATTGTCTTCCAGTGTCTGTCTGTCTGTCTGTCTGTATGTGTGTGTGTGTGTGAGTTAATTGCTTGAACTTTGGCCTAAGCAAAAATGCATGTCACATGCAAATCGACAAAAAATTGAGCTCAACTTGTGGGTGGCCTCCACTTCGTCTTATGTTCACACTCATTTCCGTTTGTGACTAAATCATAGATGGATGACCCAACGTCGTCATCATCATCTTCTCTCTGTGTACTATTACCACGACAAATAATCAATTAATCCATTGATGAAGTCCACGACAGAAATGTTTATTTTCTCAGACAAACTCACGCAGTGTTCCAATCGAGGGTCAGCCATTTGCCATTTGCTGCACAGTGGCTAAAAAACCAGTGAGCATGTGAGACTAATTAAACTTGTTTTCATTTAAGAACTTGTCCGCAAAACTTCAGATTAATTGCTTATCTATTGACAGCGGTCTTTTAGTTAGTGTAGAATGCGATTTATGTGAAATTTGAAATAAATTGACAAGCTTAACAAACTCTTGCTTAGAATTGTCACTGGATTTTCATGGATTTTTGTGACAGTGTGCGTTGTCTTATTTTTTTTTCCCCTCTATTACCTATGTAGATTGCCCTAATGCTGATTAGGTCGGCGCGCACACACAAAAGATATAGACACAGTCAGAGAGTGGGCTGTTCAATTTGGTATCGAAACGTGGCCAGGGCTCAGTTGTTTTTTTTTCTCTTCTTTAAGACATTTTAATGCTAATGAGCCGCAAGCTGTAGACCTACTTTTGGCTTAGGTGTGGGTTGATGGAACGGAAAGACAGACAGACAGACAGAGACCAGATCCATGTCTCAATGCCTGACACATGTGTGTAGGAGCGGGCAGGAGGTAAAAGGAGATGGAAACGTTGTACCAAATTAGTGCGATGTGACTGAGCGACATCGTCGAGGCTTTACGCTTAAGAAATGTGGTGTGTGTGGGCTATAAAAACTGGGTGAACTCCATCGATTCACGGGGTCTCTGACAGGTCGATGGCAATGTCGATTTGGTTGCCAATTGAACTGTTCTCCCCATGTGCCCGTGTGCCCGTGTATATGCACTTGGCAACTACGTGAGCAAATGTCGAACGTGCCGATTAACCAAGCAAATTTCCCTAACCATTTCTCTATTATTTTTCAGTTGCCACCATCAGCTGCAGCCAGGCACAGGCATCGGCACCTGCACCGAGTACACCACCAACTCCTATTGCTCCCGCTGTGCAAAAATTTCGCATTACTCCACACGATCTGCAAATACTTGAGGGCACGGATACTCTGTTACGTTGTGAGGTAGCCTCGCGTTCTGGTAAAGTCCAATGGACTAAGGATGGTTTCGCATTGGGTTTCTCGGCGGTTATACCCGGATTTCCACGCTATTCCGTGCTAGTCGATGCTAAGCATGGCATTTACAATCTTCAAATCAAGAATGCCACACTCGAGGATGATGCCGAGTATCAATGTCAGGTGGGTCCTGCAGCTGGTAATCCGGCCATTAGAGCGAATGCCAAATTGAGTATTGTGGCCGCACCCAGCACAATTATGATTGAGGGCTATGCCCGTAATGCCAAAGTGGAGGTGGTCGAGAAACAGAATCTAACACTCAAATGTATAGCAGAGAATGCCAATCCGGCAGCGGAAATTGTGTGGTATCAAGGCGATGTGCCAGTTGATATGGGTAAGAAGTGTTTCAGTGGTGTTCCTTGTTGTTTGAAATTGCTTCGTGGTTAACTTATTGTGTCCCCCCCCCCCCCCCCCCCACACTATAGTGCCCATTGTGTCGATCAATCAAACGGCAGCCAAGAGATTTACCACAAGTTCTACCTTAAATTTGCAACCACATTCAGAGGATGACTATAGGGAATATTCGTGTGAGGCGCGTCATAAGGCGCTGCCCCCAGATGTACCAATGCGGGCCCAAGTACAACTCTCAGTTCTATGTAAGTGGAGGTTATTTCCGCGCCCCCCTTCCCTAGGTTATCCTTGCTCACGCGTCGGTTTTTATTTCCTAGATCCACCTGGTCCACCATTCTTTGAGGGTTACAGTCAGGGGGAGACTGTGCGTCGTGGCCAACAAATGTCCATCGCTTGTCGCAGTCGTGGCGGCAATCCTGCGGCTCAATTGGTCTGGTATCGCAATGGTGTGGCCATTAATTCGCCCCAAAGAACCTCGGGACGTCTATCGGAGAATGTGTATAAATTTACGGCCTCATCGGAGGATAATGGCGCCAATTTGGTATGCGAGGCTAAGAACTTGCTATCGACTACTCCACTGAGAGCTGAACTCAATTTGACAGTGTTGTGTAAGTGATGAGAGAAGATCTTTCCCCCCCCCCCCAGCGCCTGCTAAACGTTAGTCCTATCTTATGTCCCTATAGATGCCCCCAAGGATGTCTATCTCAGTGGCGCTGCGCAAGCCAAAGTGGGTGACTCGGTGCAATTGAGTTGTGTGACTGCTCCATCGAATCCGGCTGCCAGCATAACGTGGTCCTTGAATGGTCGTCCCTTTACGAATAGCAGCTACAAGACAACAACCAGCTCTGATGGCGGTTGGGTGAGCAGCTCCAATATAACCCTGAATATCGATACCCAAAGTCGCACTTTCTTGGCTGTTTGTCATGCCCTCAATAAAGAGTTGACCCAGAATGTCATAGGATCCCACACGGTTAATGTTCTATGTGAGTAAAGGACAAAAAATGGGGACGAAAGGGAACTCACCGCTATCGCTCTCTCTCTCTCTCTAGATCCTCCTTCGCCTCCGTTGTTAACTGGTTATAATGATGGGGATATACTCATCTCTGGCTCCATATTGAAACTTCAGTGTGGCTCGGCGGGTGGCAATCCTCCTCCTTCCCTGCAATGGTATAAGAACGATAAACGTTTGAATGCCGCCTCCAAGATATTGGATAATAAAATCATCTCCGAGTTATCCCTATTGATCAATGCCTCCGACAACAATGCCATTTACAAGTGTGAGGTTCAGAATGCAGCCATTGATATTCCGCTATTTGCCACCAAAACTTTGGGAGTACATTGTAAGTAAAAGACGCTGCCTCTACCTCTACCTCTACCTCTTGAGCCTTGGAATCCTGTAAACGAACACATTTCTCCCCCCCTTGTTCCGCCTCTATTTATGTAGTTCCCCCGGAAACGGTTAAGATCAGTGTGGTACCGCGCAATTTGGTGCCCGGCATTAGGGCCAAACTCATCTGCGACTCTAGCTCTAGCAATCCTCCGGCCAAGATCAGTTGGTGGAAGGATGGCATTCCCGTGGAGGGTGTCAATTTGGCCAACAAACCAGGTCTCTGGGGTGGTTCGGTATCCACACTGGAAATGTCTGTGAATATAACACAAGATCTCGATGGCATTGTCTACACTTGTCAGAGTCACAATGAAGTCCTGCAACGCAGCGTCCATGAGACCATCAGCTTGGACATTCTCTGTAAGTCGAGAGCAAGCGTGAAGTGACCTGGTGACCGAGTGTGATTTCTCCCCCCCGTATCTCTCTTTTAGATCCTCCCAAGTTTGAGGCAAGTCAGTCGACTAGCTTCATGGGCATTGAGGGCTCACCTTTGCAGTTGGAACTCATGGCCAATGGCAATCCCATGTCCATTACCTATAGCTGGACCAAAGATGGTTTGCCCATTAGCAGAGATCCCCTGAGTGGTCAACGTTTGATCTCGGATGGTCCCAGGCTCAATATTAGCAAACTGAATCGCAATGATGCGGGAAATTATTTGTGCGAAGCGAGCAACAGTCAGGGCAGCGCCTTGCTGGAGATTCAAGTGATGGTCGAGTGTAAGTAGTGGCCTGGAGAACTGGAGTTTCCAGGACATGTGCTCAGTTGCTTACTCCTTATTTCACAGATGCCCCCACCATTACCTCGGTCAGCGAAGGTCAGAGTTTCATGGCCGGTGAAAAGGCTGTGCTGGCCTGTCACATACAAGCGCGTCCTTTGGAAGCTTCCTTTGTCAGTTGGTCGCGGGAGGGCTATGATCTCAGCTCACGAACTGTGGCAAGTTTTGAGAATGGCACCGCCTATCTGCAAATTGAAAATGTCCAACGCAATGACATTGGCAATTTCACATGCATTGTGGACAATCAACGAGGTCCTGCAGCTGCCCACAATGTCCTGCTGGTAGTGCAAAGTGAGTTCAAAAAAGGGGAGCCATGCTCGATCTTTAGCTAGCTAACTTTTGGGAATTATTGTCAATTCTAGCTGCTCCTGAAATCGAACACTCGCCTAGTTTCACACGTTTTGCTGCTCGTCCTGGCGTGCGTGCCCAGCTCATCTGCCGCGCCTTGGCCTCCCCGCAGCCCAGTTTCATTTGGCGTCGTCATGGCAAGGATCTCAAGATGCAGCGCCGCCAGAAATTCAAGACTGTCGAACGTCAGGTGGATCCTTTGAGCTACGAGTCTGCTCTGCTAATAGAGAACACGGCCACCGATGACTATGGCCACTATGAGTGTGTGGTGCGTAATAATCTGGGACAGGCAAGCGCCACTCTGGAGTTCAGTAAGCCAACGCGTCCGGATGTTCCCCTCCAGCTGAGAGTGGGCAATGTGAGTGATACGGGCGTGGAGCTAATGTGGGTACCCGGCTTCGATGGCGGCATGCAGGTCTACTATCGCCTGAGATTCCGGCAACATGGCGATGGTGACAAATACAAATATGTCGATGCCAAGCCGGGACATCAGAATGTCACCTTGGATGGCCTCAAGCCCGGAGCCACCTACTACTTTTCGGTGATGGCAGCCAATGAGGCGGGGGGCAGTAAATTTCTACCCGACATCAAGTTAACCATGGGCAAGGGTTCCCAGCCCCATTCGGCGGAATATACAGAGAAAGATGAGCTGCCCAATGTGATGATAATTGGCATTACCTCGGCTGCTATGGTTCTCCTTGTACTAAATGCCGCTCTTGTGGCTTGGTTTGTCATCAGGCGACAGAATAAATCTCAAGGTGAAACGGAACCCAGCAATGATGATGTCTACTCCAAGGATGACAATCAATCGGTCTACAAGGTAAGCAGAGAGAGAGAGAGAGAGAGACTGACTGACTTGATCTTCCAACTAACCCCCTCTTAACCCCCGCTCTCAACAATTTATTCTTCTAATTAGCTACCCATCACTGCATTGCAGGCGGATGTCCAAAAGAAGACAGCCGCCTCAACATATCTTGTGGAGAATGTTGACATCATTCAATCGACTGCCTATCCCCCCAAATATCAGGAGAGTTCCATGTGCACGCCTCCGTATCCTCTGTGTAATCCGGACTTTACCCGAACTCTGCCCAATCCGAAGCGGCATAGTCAGCGAAATAGTGCCACGGGCATGATTGAGGGCATGCCCATGCGTTCAAAGGATGATCACATGTTAATCTCGAATGGTCTCTATATACCATCTCCATCGCCTGCCTCATCCCTGGTCATCAAGGGCAGCTACATATCATCGCCGTCGCCGGCGCCGCCAGCCGATGGCTCCTATTTCAATATGAGTGACAAATACATGTCCTATCCGCCGGTGGTAAGTTGAAAAACCATTTCTCTCTCTTTCCCCTCCCCCCAAACAAGGTGTTCCATTAAGTGTCTAAGCAAAAGAGTTAAAATATTCATAGAGTTACCTTAGAGAAAGTGTTGCAAGGAAGTGGAAAAACAAAAACATTGGAAAACATGAGAAAAGAAAAAGGGAGAAAAAATTCAAACGAAATTATGCAGAAAACTATGAAAACTGCAAAGAATCAATGTTGATGATAATGAGAAAATGTAATTACCAGAAGATGTAAAACAAAGAAAACTAGGGCAAAGCAAAGACAACACAAAAAGGCACGAATATAGAAGCAGAGGAATGCGCAACGAAGTTTTTTGATACTCTTTCCTTATCCACAAAAAAAAAAGAACATCGTATGGACAGCTATAAGTATAAGCTATAATCTCTTAATTTTAAATCATTTCATTTTAATACCAAAAGACCAAAGTCACATTTAGAACCGATCGTTCCTATGGTAGCTATATGATATAGTTGTGCGATCTTGATGAAATTTGACGCAGCCATTTGTAAGTGTATTAAATAAACAAAATATTGAATATATTGACAATCGCTTGAAAATTGGCCAAGATATTTATCTAAACCTTTATTTTTGACAAATTGTTTCTAAGGGAACTGTTCGATCTAGTGGTTCGAGCTTCAACAAAATGTTCAAGAAAGTTTAGATACATAATAAACTCGAAAGTTTTAAGTTTTATAATAATCCCATGAAAATTCCAAAGAAAATATTCAACTAAAACTCAACGATCTTTTTACTTAATCTGTACGATTTGGCTAATAGCAACCGATGTACTAAGAATTCAACATTCTAGTTTTTAAAAAAAAGAGGAAGAGTTTACTTTTAAATAGACAGTCAGACATAGCTCTATGAATTCCTTTTGTTGTGCTGAATTTTCTGTGTTGTTAGATCACTTAAGCAATGGATATTTCCAGTGTGATAAAAGAGTTTCTAGAGGAATTTTAAAAATTAAATAATGAGAGAAAATTATTTTAAAAAATTATCAAAAAGTTTGACATTGAGTTTGGTTTTTTTTTTTTGTTTTTTATTAATTTGACACACACCTTTCAAAAGAACAATTTATGCATCAACAGCCTATATCTAATAACCCATCGTTATCTTCCCCACCCCTTGCTACCCTCCCCCCTCCTCCCTCTCTCTCTTTTTCTCTATCTTGCAGACCTACTAGGCCATCAGCCGTGCAACATTTGCGTTCGTCAAAGACAAACCACAGAACAGCAGCCAAAAAAAAAAAAACACAAAAAAAAAAACATGAAAAACAAACCAATTCCAGCTAGACTGATTGACATACATCACAACAAACCACAAGCAGAATCTTACACACACACACAAACACACACACACATCTAGACACACACCATCATAGAAATGAAACTTGAATTTGACTTTTCGGTGATTTTTCAGTGTGTTTCTTCACGTTTGGTTGTTGGCTGTATACAATTTGATTTTTTCTCTCTCGCTGTCGGTTTGTGTTCGTTCGTTCGTTGATTTTTTTTTTTTAATGTTTTTTTATTATAATTATTATGTATATGACGTTGATTATTATTGGGGAGCGCAAATGGAGAAAACATGTTGAATGTTTTTTAAGAAAAGACATTTGCATGCGATGGATGGATGGATGGCAGGCAGGCAAAAGGCGCTCGAAGGCTGTGATAAGTACCTGTACCCCACCTGGATTGAAAAGCTCTTCTGAAAGGAGATGTTGTGGCATTTTATAAGAGGTAGATAAGTTAGCTTCTCTCTTTCTACTCTGGCAAACACGCAAAGCAAAGCCTCACATCGTCCCAAGTAAATTCAATCTGCCTAGACATCAATCATGGCATTTTGGTTATGAAAGAAGAAGCTTGGGAAGGGAAGAGAAGGGAAGGGGGGGCAGCAGATACATAAAAAAAAACAAAAACAAAAACAAAACCCGCTCTCTATATAGCAGTAGTAGATATAAACAATCCCCACAACAAAAAAAAAAAAAAAACAAAAAAGTCTCTCTCTCTGTCTCCTACAACCAACAACCACAACAAAAAACAAACAGGCAAATCAAAAAATACAAATAGTAAACTCAAAAACATAAAATATCTATCATATAAAATACATAAGACAGTTTTTTCTCCCCGTCGAATTTTAAGTAGTAGCAATTACGCATTTTTTAGTATTTAGCATAAATATTATAGATATTATTATTATTATTATTATAATTAGAACTCAAACAAATCGAGTCTGTCGAGTCAAGACTCAATCTCTCATTAGCAAGTTGTTCAAGTTTAAGATATAGACATTTAATATAATCTAATCTACATATATATATCTATATATATATATCCATGCCCCGAACACATAAAAGCGTAAAGCAACGATTTTCCATTCAAGCATTAAAAAAAAAAAAAAAGAAAATTATAAATTTAAGCCTGACTTTTTGTTAGTTTTTAAGAGCTCACACAACACATATTTACCATATAAATAAAATATATAACGAAATTTATATATATACATACATACATACATATATATCTATATCTATATCTATATATATTGAGCATTGATTGATTTCAGCATTTATCATGCATGGGACAATAAATTATATACATGATAAAAAAAATAAAAACAATGCGCCAAAAATTTATGCTATCAACAAAAAAAAAAAAAAAAACCCACAAAAAAATGGAATGTTAATTAAACAGAAACAAAAAAAAAAAAAAACAAAAAACTTTGCATTTAATACAAAAAGTTCTAAGTATGTGTATAAAAAAAGAAGATAACTTGGGCCAGGTCGAAGTTTAAATACCCTTGCAGACTCTCTGTCGCCTGGAGAGAATTATAACTCAAGTCCTTGCATTTCCTTTAGATTTTAACTCTCTTTCGCCTTGAGAGAATTAGAGCTCGCCCTTTCTTTCTCACAGAAATGGAATTTGGGTTGAATACTATATGTTGAAAACTATAGTAAAATTGGTCTGATCGGTCCGAATCCGACATATGTTTCACCTGCAGCCACAAGAAGCTTTAAGACGAGATTTAAATAAAATATCTAAAAAATTGAGAAAGAAGTTTGTCTAGCAACAGACAGACAAATCGACACTCAGATGGACACTCTGCAAGGGTATCATTTGAATTACATTTAAAATAAACGTCTATATATATATATGTATATGTATAATATTTAAAATGAATAAAAAATTGCAAACATTTTGTAATTTTTAAGAAAAACGAAAACAAAGTAAACGAATTAAGAAAACGTCAAAGAAAAAAAAAACAAAAAGAAATTTGAATAAAAACTACAAATTTTTTGAAAATTACAACAAAGCATTTGTTTGTTTGGTAAATTGAGGGAATAAAGGGGGGGAGATTGCACAAATTTTCCATCAAAGAAAAGAAAAAACCAAAATTTTAATAAAAACTAAAAGAAAAAAATGTTTGAAAATTACCACAAAGTATATTTCAAAGGCAAAGGGTAAAGGGTGGAGGAAGATAGGTTTGCAGGGGGTAACCAGCACCATTAATGTCATCAATCAGTTATTTGGGGGCGTGTCCGGCTTGCACCTTAATTGTTTGCCTAATTGTTTACGTTTTTGTCGGGCGGCTGGCTTTGTGATTTTTTGTTTTTTTGGTAGCGTCGATTTTTAATTAATGGTTCGATTTAATTAATACTTAATATTTTCTCTTAATATTTATGATCGACAAATATTAACGGCTCTTTGGCCCCGGCAGCTACTTTCACAGCCAAAAGGCAATTGAAATGAAATTATGAAAATGTTTCATAAATTGTAATTCATTTTAATTTGCTTTGATTTGATTTTGTTTGTTATTTTATTTTTTTGGTTAAATTAACTATTTGTCCACTGACCGAACTCACACTTAATTAAAACTTGCAACAAAAAGGGCAACAAATTTATTTTCATATATTATCAAATCAAATCTAATAAAAATGTAATTTTAATTACCATGTTGTGTCTGCTCTTATGTCATGGCAGATTGCAATTGCAAAATTTTATTTATTTTTGTTATTTTTTTATTATTATTATTATTAATATTATTGTTGTTTTATTCGCATTCTATCGCCTCAATTGCCACTCATGACTGAGTGAAAACAGCCAACACAGAAGAGATAAAGAGAGAGAGAGAGAGAGAGAGTGAGATGGAGAAAGGGCAAAGTTCGGCTATTATGTTGCTTGGATACTCTACCAAGAAATAGTTTGATTAAATAAAGTAGCTCTATTACAAGAATTTTTACTAAATCCTAGCATACAAAATTGGCTAATATTTTGAGAATTTGAGGTGTATTATGAGAAACGAATCTAAAGAGGATTACTTATATGGGAAGGATCGTTTATAATCCTTTATAAAACATTGAAAACATTTAAAAAAGAAGCCTATATTTAACA
Source organism: Drosophila nebulosa (assembly GCA_024703675.1). Lineage (NCBI taxonomy): Eukaryota > Metazoa > Arthropoda > Insecta > Diptera > Drosophilidae > Drosophila > Drosophila nebulosa. Next base: position 2,744,767 of record CM045725.1, on the reverse strand, counting down.
TAAGCTAAAATATTAACTCTTAAAAGATACTTTCGATTAATTTTGGGTGTATAAATTGTGAAAAACTCTTTTTAACTGAATGAATTCTTTAATCAATGTCAAGAGTCAGTTTAGTAGTCCATTTTATATAGAACTTTCTAATGAAATAGTTTGACATTAACTCTTAATAGAGTAATGAGAAAATTTGCTTAACAACATTAAATAATATGGAAAAGAGGACCTCAGTTAGTTAGTGTTCAAAAGGAAATTTAACCCAATTAAAAACTTTACATAAAGGAACTTGTTGGCAAACTTCTTCTTCGAATGAATATGCCCTTTCTGGCAAGGTGCATAGCAGCATGACAATAAAAAAAAAAAAAAAACAATTAAAATTAATTTTCAGCATACTTTTAAGTGCAGAACCAATGGCTGAGTGTCAACAGCTTCTAGCCAGGGAAACAGCCAACAACAACAACAACAACAACAACGCATAATTAAATACACAGAATTCATTAAATTTTAATTAAAACATTTGAACGGGCAATGAGTTTTTATTTAACTTTTTTTTTTTTGTGTTGCCAAAGCATCAGCGACAAATAGAAAGGATGTCAGACAGAATAATATCAGTTTTTTCTTCAAATTCAAAACGAAATTCAAATGCTCTAAACAAGAAGACAAATTATCTATAGGAAATGAAAAGAAGGTAAGATAACTTCTTAACTTCACTTAAGAGCAATTGGCTAGCTCCTTTCACCTCTTTGGCAAATTTCCTTATATCCAAATTGGCTTCCCACTATAGGAGCTCATGTGGAGTCTCTACCCACAATGAAAGTCCTTCTTAGAACACTTAGGACGTATTGTTTCATACTGTAACTCAGCGGGATGTTGGCCTGTTTATATTTTAGGGTATCAACAAGAATAGAAGACTTAGAGAAAAGCTAGAAGGCATCAGACAGGAGGCAGAAGGCAGGCACAACGGAAAACTTCATTAAAAGTGGGCAGCAGCCGTCGATGGATGGTTCTTTTTTTTTTTTTTTTTTTGGTTTGAGATGAACGCCAATGTGACGACGCCTGGCGCGGCTTCACTTCCTGTCAACCAGAGAGCAAAATCAGAGGACTCAGTCCAACAGGCAACAAGCAACTTACCATCGAACGCATAATCATATTTAATAAGCGCAACAACAACAGAGACAAAGAGAAAGAGAAAGAGAGAGAGATGGAGAGAGATGGCGAGAGATGGCGACCGAGTTGAAGTTGCAACAAGTGCAACACACAGATGTGGCATAAACCGGTTTTAGCCTTCAACGCAATTTGTTAACCTGACTGACAAACTGTTGCCAGTCGGCCAGAGTGTTCCCCTGGCTGCTGCTGTTCTGCAGCAAAAGGTGCCAGTGCAATTAAGTTCTTGCCCAAACCAGTTTCAGTTAAAGCAGCAACTCAACTCAAATCCTGGACCGGCAGCAGGCACTTCATTCATAAAATTACGCGCATGTTGCATGATGTTGACGCTAGATAAGCGAAACCAAGTTGAGAAATAAATGTGAATAGGTCCACACATTTAGCAGGGACAGGGTTGAACCTGTTGTTGCAGGACCGATGACTACTAGAACTTGGCTTGAACTTGGGTTACGACTGGGGCTTAGACTTGGGCAGGAAAAACTACAATACTAAAAAAACTCGCTTTTCTTGGTAATTAATGAAAGCTGAAAGCTTTAACTTCTCTCCCTCTCTCTCTTTCTCTCTCTCTCTGTCTCTGTAGCTCAATTGCAATTGCAAGAAGATCTTTCTTAACTGGTTGGTTGGCTACTGTTGCCGCCAGTTATTAAAATGTTGCGATAAGTTTTCGTGGCGGCTTGCTTGGTAGCCATTTGCCACATTTGTATGCAAAGTGCCAACAGTTTCTTCGCTAACCCCTCCCCCCTCCTCCTCCTCTTGTGGATGATGCCGACGTCACAGGAAGTTGTCGCTGGAAAGTGATATTGAAAACTGCACTCAGAATGGATTACTTCCTTTTCGGAGTGTCCCTTTGGCTTTGACTTTGGGCGTGAAGCCGGAGATGGCAAGGGCTTTAAATGAAGTTATACAGCAAAGCAAGAGTTAAAGCTGCTCAAAAACTGACAAACGGAAATTAAAGAAACTAAAAAGACAACAAGTATCTACATAGATGAAAATTCTATCTTACGCATACATATCATCAAATGAATCTTAAGAGAACAATAAAATTGAGCATTGAATTCAGAGATGGTTTTTATCATATGCTCATTGATGCCACTTGCCACCAGGTGGCGCTGGAGTGTAGCAACTACTGCTCCTGGAAGAAGGTAGAATAACATCTACCGGGTTAGCTAGTTAAGTTAAAATTGAATCTATTGTCAACTTTTTTGTCTTTGTATGATTCAGCTTCAAAAAATTGTATACCTCTTAGAAGTTAAAATAACTTTTACACACACTTCAAGTGTGAGAGATTGATGATAAACCTCAACTGACCCGATTCCTACGCTCTCTGCTCTCTGGGCAGCAAAATACGCGTTGGATAATCGATTGATGGACTACTCATTTCGGCTTCAAGACTCTTCTCCCACTATTCAGGCTGACCAAAAGGCTTCTCATTGCTTGACCAGGGTGTACTCTGACTGGGCGTCCATTGCGAACATAGAATCTTGTACAGTGAGGACAATGACATTAATTTTCTAGGTGGTCTTTTTCAAGAGACTTGGGTACTCGTTCTCCTTGTTGTCTCCGATAGAATACTAGATGACTAGACTAAAACCAAAGTTTCTAATAAATTAAATGCGATTTTAGACATTGATCTAAGGAGTTAGTTGGCTTAGTCACATTTTGGCTGAATAATTTTAGCATTGTCTCTGGCTCTGGTTGGACTGTTCTTTCTTGAGCCTCATACGATTGACAGTCCCTCGATGTATGCCCTCGATCTCTCCCCATCTGGATTTTATCATAATGTGTGTCGCCCCTTCTTACTCCCCTCCATCTTTCTGCATAGCATAATGTCTTCCCCTCCTTTCTGCTTATCTTTCTGTATATTGTTCTCTATATGTTTCTTTTTTTTTTTTTATGTTCATGTTTTCATCTCTTTTCGCCACTTCACATTGCATTATTTATGAAGAAGTTGTCTAGAATGTTTGTTAATAATTTGCGGCAGAAGCGGCAACAGCTTGTAAAAGAAATATAATTTCGCTTTTTTCTTTCTCCACCCTTCTCTCCCTCTCTCTCGCTCTCTCTTTCTCTCTCTCACACGACTATTAAGTCTGATGATTTTAATGAGTGAATAATGTGAATCGACCCCCCCCTTCCCCCACGACCGACAACAGTTTTTCTGCTTTAATTTTTTGAAGGGGTCACAATGCAACTTTCTTGCCATGTGGCGACCCCCTGGAAAAAGAAAAAAACGATTTTCCAAATGCGATTCAAGAACTTGCCACAAAAAAAGTGAAGCTACAATTTTTGTTGTAATTTTATTTAATATTTTCCATTTTTATTTGTAATTGCCTGACCAGAGGCAGAGAGGCAGAGAGAGAGAGAGAGAGATAATCGAGTCATTTACTTGATTCTATGAGAAAATTATAATTATTCATTTCATTGTTGTTGTTATCTCTTAACAGATTATGTCTATACACAAAAGTGACAAATTTCAAGGGGATGAGGCATAGAGGGGTAGCAGGGGTAGGGGGGTAATGAGCCCAAAAGTTGAATTTTCATTCTGGACCCCAAAGAACATACACAGAAAACATTTCTCAAGTGGCTTTGGCAACTGAAAATGTCTTGCCACAGAGGGCCCTCTCCACCTCCCCCACACTATGTCTAATTTTTAAGCAGAATGTGGAGAAGGGGGGGGGGGCTGAGTTTGTGAGTGACTTGTGTGACATTTTTTATGGCCTGTGCTGATGTTTTGACCCAGTAATTTAATGATGCTAAATGGCGTGGCAGTTGATTGCCGGAACATGCGGGTGCAGCACAGTTGCAACTGGTCTCTCTCTCTCTCTCTCTCTCTCTCTCTCTCTGTGTGTGTGCGTGTCTCTCTGTGTGTGTGAGAAAAAAGTCAAGTGCAGCAAATGGCAGAAATTAAATGAGCTTTGAGTGTTAGAAGGCCCCTTGACAAGTCAAATTTAAATTGCCAAGCCAAAAGTGCACCATAAAAAAAAAAGGAAAAAGGAAATAAGAAAAAATAGAAGACAACTAAGAAATATAAAGTGCTCAGCACCAAAAAAAAAAAAAAAAACAGGAAACTCTATTAACCATAAAAGATAGCAATTAATCCAACTAATAAGACATTTCTTAATGGCATTTGAAAAAAGTTATTTCAACACAAATAAATTAATTTGTTATTAGAAAAAATTTAATTAAGAAGCTTGAAAATTCTCTTAAAAGTTAACTGTTCACATCGATTTACCTTGTGCAGTTCTACATACAACAATTTGTTAGTGTAAATGAGCGCAAGATCCTTGCTAACATTGAATAGAAGGCTGTGCTTAATTCGTTTAAACCGAAGTTTGTATACCCTTGCAAGTTTTTGTATTACACTTTCCTTAAGTTTAGGTGACAAAGTGAAAAACCTTTTTTTTTGTTGGCTGTTTTTCAGTTTTTCTGGCCAAAAATTGTTTTTTAAACCGATTGCTCCTATGGGGCTTATATTATATAGTTGTCTGATCTTGTTAAAATTTGTCACTGATATCAATCAGTCTACTAAAACTAAGAAATATTAATTTTCATAACTGCCGCTTGAAAAAGAAAAAAGTTATTGGTCTAAAACTAAATTTTCGGCCATTTGTTCCTATGGGAGCTATATGATATAGCAGCCCGTTCTTGATGAAATTTGACAAGGACGTTTGGATATAAAGCACATTAAGATATGTAAATTTTTTTGAATAAGCCATGAAAAATAATAGTGTTATTGATACAAAACTCTATTTTCGAGTGATTGATCCTATGTTCCTATGAAAGCTTTATGATATAGTTGTCCGATGCATCTAAATCGAAAATAAAAAAGGGTATAAAAAGGTCACAATAAACAAAAATATCTTTTGTTATCTGTATTTGTGTTTAATTATATTTAGTCTTAAGCGATCACATGCAAGTTCTATTTTCCAAGTAGAAGCATTGTCTTGAAAATAGTTTGATCTGAACGGGTTTGGGGGGGAAAATGGTTAAATATGATCTAAGCATATGGGGTTCAAGAACTGCCAAGATATACAAAACAATTTTAAACATTATTTATAATCAATTGTTTTCGGTTTTAAGTGTTTTACTATGAAACAAAACTTTTGGCAAAAGTTAATTGCCAAAAAAATGGTTCTTCGTAAAAATGGTTCTCCGCCAAAACATATAAGAATACCCAAATTTTGTAATGGAATTTGATTTCTTATAAACTATTTCAAAAATACAAAAAAAAAAGGGAACCAAAATTAATATGAAACGTAGTGAAATTAATAAAAATAGAAATGGCTACTAAATCAACTTTGAAAACACAAAGTGATATGAATAAAAATGTCGAATAGTTGAAAAAAAAAAATACGTTCATTAATTTATATTGAAATCAGACAACAAATTTTTTTATGTTTATTAGTAACAAATGCCAAAGCTAATTTAAACACAAATCGTTGAGCATTATTTTCATATCATTGAATATTTGTGTAAAATTTTATTTTTTTTGTTGTCTGTGCAATGAAAATTACATTGGACTAATGGAATTTTGCCATCTGTGTGTGTGTGTGTGTGTCCATTGATTAGTTTCATGCGTTTTCATTGATAAACAAAATATTTTTCAAATGAAATTTACATAAGTAAATAATAATAATGGGGGGGGACTATAAAAACATAAATATTGAAATTTGGATTTAAAATTTGTATTCAATTAAATATTTTTGCCGCATTTTTTTTTCCAATTAAATATCCGTAACGCATCTAACTGACTGGCTGACTGTCTGACTAGTTGTAGTTATTAACTATTTGTTTTTTGGCTTATTAATTAAGTTGTGCAAATAAAGAGAGAGAGAAAGAGAAAAACTGAAATGAAAGTTGAAATGCTGACCAAATGATTCGTTATGACCCACCCAACCACCCAACCACCCAACCACCCACTCACCCACTCACCCACACACACTCGCCTCGAATTGGGCCTAGATGGTTGTAAAGATTAACCCAAAATGGTCATTGCAGGGTAAGCTATAAAAAAAAAAAGAAAAAAGATGAAGCGATTTCCAGCCACGGTTGTAATTGCTAAGAACCAGTGAAGGAGGAGAAGTAGCAAGAGGAAGCAGACAGACAGACGAATGGCAATTGCTACATGAAAAGTATATAAACTTGCTCCCTATATACATACATACATATGTACATACTGAAGATATAGGGAGAATGAGAACGAGAATGAGAACGAGAGCGTCAAGTGCTGCAGATACAGATACGAAAAATGTTTGCCTTACCGCAAGCACAAAGTGACGAACTGACAGTGGTAGAGGTCAGGGAGGGGTAGCGGTAGCGAGTGTCTTGGGAATCGTCACAGGCCTGAGAATAATTAATTCCCACGAATTAATGTGCACGGCAGCAACAGCAACAAACCAAGGTGTCGGTGTCTCAAGGAGGAGAGAAGAGCAAAAGAGAGGGCGAGAGAGAGAGAGAGAGAGAGGGAGAGCTGGAGTCTCGCTGCCTGCCTGCCTTGGCTGTATCTCAATCTTCTTTGCTACAAGTTGAAGCTTAAGTTACTTTGCCTTCCTCTTGCCAACAGAGAAGAAATTAATATCTGTTGCTGTTGCTGTTGCAGCAGCAGCATCAACATCAGCAACAGCAGCAACAGCAACAGCAGCAGCAACAGCAGCAGCAGCAGCAGTCGCTTTTTGGCATCGTCTTACCTGCCGCAGTTGCTACAAATTACACGCAGCTTGAGAAACAGCCAACTTCTCAACAATCCCCCTGCCCTACCACCCTTCCTACCTTCTTCGTCCTTTTTTTTTGCCTCTTCTGCTTCTTGTTAGGTTCTTTTTCCTCATTTCTTTTGAATGTATTTAGTCACCTTAATGAATTCTACACATGATGTTCAGGGAATTTCGGTGACGACAAAAGCCGGCACAGAGATTTGCCAAAGCAAATTTGCACAGCAGCAGCGGCAAACGAAAGTTAACTTAAGTGAATGCCATCCCCCTGTTTCTCTCCCCTTCCTTAGCTCCTCAATCCATCCATCCATCCATCCATTCATCCATCCGTCTATCTATCTCTACTACACTTACAGGATACTTTATAATTTTATGCGGCATGTTGTTTAAATGCGTTGTACGCATTCCTTGAAAACTGTGATTTGCATATCACAGTCTTAGTCACAGTCAGTCACTTACTCACGCGGGGGGAGGGGGGGTGGCATACTCTCGCAGGAGGGCATAATAAAATTAGTTAGATGTTTTGTAATGCAAAGTATTAAGACTTGGCTCGAACTGGGTAATCGGTAGCCTACTGTATCTCAGAGTTATACACTTTTCATACAAATAAATGACCTTAGGAAAATTAATCAATGGAGTAATACACTTACTCTTACTTCAAATAATTGCTTGTTACTAAGAACAAGAAAGATAGAAAAAGAATAGAATAGTATTTTTTCGAAGGTCATTTATTTGTCAGATTGTTAATGTCTAGAAGGTGTCAAGAAACTACAAAAGTTGAAAAGGTTTGTTGCTAAAAATATAATAGTACAGTAATTTTTCTAAGGTCATTTAATTGTTAGAGATGTTTAAACATGAATTGACTGAAATTAACTTATTTAATACATCCAAGCCAAATGAAGCTTGAATCATTTAAAAATATAGATAAAATAAATTAGTTGATTTATATTTCTAGGGTCATTTATTTGCCAATGGTCAAGAAACTGCAAGGGTAGGCAATGCAGAGGAGTTTCTATTTCTCTCTTTTTAGACTTACAAGTAGTGAATGATTACTTAATTTTTTTCTAGGGTCATTTATTTGTAAAATATCTTTTTCATTATTCTATGACGAAGTTTGAAGTTCTATTATCTACTTTGATGGCATGGAAAAGAGAGTGAGGGTCATTTATTTGTAAGAAAGCTACATTCGACAGAATGGTCAGGGAAATTGCTTAGAATTTTTTTCCCCCATCCCTTTATCTCTTGCTCTTTGGGAGGCGAATCACTAGTCTCTCTGTCTCTTTGTCCACAGAAATTTAGTCAATTTCTTGTTGGCTTTTCTGTTTTGCTCGTCTGTTTCAGTTGTGTATTAAATAATTATAATTTTAATTAAAATAGATTAAAGCCGTGTCTTGTGTGTGTTAGTGTGTGTGTGTGCGTGAGGGTGTGTGTAAGTGTGTTTGCTCGAGCTTCTTGTGAAGTGATTAAGTAAAAAAGGCAGACTGCCAGCAGCAGCAAAGGATATTGCCAGTAGAAAATGAAGAAGCAGAAGAAGAAACGGAGGAGGAGCAGCAGCAGGAGCAGGAGCAGGAGCAGGAGCTTCGCCAGCCGTCAGGTAAGCCTAACAGAAAGGCAAAAAAAAAAAATAAAAGAAACGAAAAGAAAAGCGAAACACAAATCACTTCAAGTTGTTGATGTTGCTTCTGCAGATTATGACGATGATGAAAAGCGCGAGATGCTGTTGCTGGCTTTTCCCTTCTTCCCTTTCCTCTTGTGTTTTTCCTTTTCTCCCCTCTATATATACATACATACATACAAAAGTAAAGGCAGCAAAAACCAAAAGCACCAGCTGAATCCTTCAAGCCAGTGAAAACACACTTCAAGTGGCGGGTGGACGGGGGGGGGGGGTGGGGAAGGATTATAAAGTGAAAAACTTTGGCGGCTAGGCGTTGATGAGTAGGCGTGGATGCGAATGTGAATGCGGATTTATATGCTTAGAAAAAAGAAGAAGAAGAGGCCTGCCTCGTTCCCCTCTCTCTCTCACTCTCTCTCTCTCTCTTTTTTTTGCCATTATTATTATTATATGTTATTAATATATGCATATAATTAAAAATTAGAATAGGCTTAAGAAATTCTATTCCAAGACCGAAGCAAGACGCAGAAAGAGAGAGAGAGACGAAGACAATCGTGTGGGGAATTTGTTTCACCAGATTTTGAAATTGCTGTACTTAAGAAAATAGATTAGGGTTTTTCTTAAGAATTTTCCTTGCATAATAAGGGCAAAAGAAAAAAAGGCTTTACCAAACAAATAAGAACAGATTGTGCATGGAATTGTAAAGGACTTTTGGGATAATAGGAAAACTTAATGGAAATAAAGCCAACTTTAGATTGTAGCTACACGGATGAGAGAGAATTGGAGAGTAATATCAAAAGTTAGACTTACTAGATTTTGGCCTTAGTTAGTTATTATTGGCTAGGAAACATTACCTTAAGAAGAAGCAGTTCAATAAGGTTAGCCAGACTTTTTTAACCACTCAATCATCTGTTGGGAGTGGCAGAATGGAAATTAGAGTAGAAAAAGTAGTAAGTAGGATAAGATTTTCGTAAAAATCAATTGGACCAAGACTGCAAGAGTTAGCAGCAACTGGCAACTAGTTAAGAAAGGCAACTGGCTAAAGCTTTTCAAACAAAATCGTTCAGAGAATATCAGAGACTGCCTCTAGCTCCTTTGAAAAAGGATTGCAGGAGAGAGAGAGAGATTTCGAAAAGGATTTGTAATAAAATAAAGCGTTAAAGATATTTGTAAAAACATTTCTAGATTTACCAGAGAGATTAAACCAAGTCAAGTAGTTCGAGGACTATTTCAATGACTTATGACCTCAAGTCAAGGCTTCTAATCTTAAAATGAATGCACTGGACACAGAATGGATGACCACACACGCCCTCTTTACGCCTTTAAATCAAGCTTAAAGACAGACTTAGTAGGATCGGCATCTCCTTTCCCATCAACTAACATGCATTCCAGCTACATCCTTGCTTGCTTTATGTGCACATCCATTTTTTTTCTTTCTTGAGGCCTAATGAAAGAGATTTAAATCAAAACTGAAATCTAAAACCAATCTAAATCCCTAGCAGAAAAAGGAAGAACAAAAAAAAAAAAAAAACTACCGTCTATCAACAAACAAACTAGAAAAAAAAAACCAACAAGGGATACAGTTTCAAGTGGTGGACACCGCAAAGGCAAACAAAAATACTTCCGCTATATATCCTTGTTGAGCCACAAGGTCCAGGTCAAGCCACACACACACACACAGACACGTACATCTCGAAAAAGGACAAAGACGAAACTGTGATCAAATTCCATGCAGAAGAAGATTCAACAACAAAAAAAATATTGACTAATTAATGGCAACCTCTGGCAATTCGATATGTTTTTGGTTCGTCGGCACTTGAAACGATCCCTAGGACCTAGGACCCAGGGATGCAATGGAGAGATTAGTTATGTGTTGATATTTGTATTTGAAAGACTCTCATAAATAAAAAAACAGATAAATTGCCCAAGGAGCGTGGAAGGAGTTTGTTTATGGGCAAAAGGCGACACCTTCAACTTGAACTTGAACACAGATTTCAATTAGGCAACCAACGGAGGCATCATCGGAGGCATCTATGGAGGCGACTCAGTCATCGGCTGCTGCTGCTGCTGCCTGTTGTGCACCCATGTGGCACAATTTCTTTGCCTTTGCCGTTGTTGGATTTTCTCTTCTTGGTGTTTTGTTTTATTTTTAACCGCACATTCCTCAACAACATGCCCTTCGGGTATTTCTCTCTCTGTCTCTCTGTCTCTCATTCCTTTTGCCTCCTCTGACTCTGACTGTCTGAAAATATTTCCATGACCTTTGCGGGGGTTTTTCTTCTTTTGTTAAATCATTTATTGATGCCGGCATGGCTTGACTTTGGCTTTGCTTGTCCCTCTGGGGCATGAAGGAAGAGAGTGTGTGTGTGTGTGTGAGAGAGAGAGGGAGAGAGAAAGAGAGGCAATGTTGTTGTTTTTCTCTTTATATCATTTGTTGTGCCTTCAATTAGCTACCCCAAATAGAATTATTTTACATACTTTCTATGTCTGTCGTCATTCAAGCATGGCTTATTATTTATAGATACAAATATGTTCTCTAAGAATGAAAGAAAAATAACTGAAAATTGACTTGCCCTTCGGCCCCTTCTCCTACCAAAATGTGTGTGTGTGTGTTAATAAAATGAAAATTGTTTGATGTGCTGTTAAGTAGCTATAAAATTTGAAAAATGAGCACATTTAGTAGGTAGTTAGGCAAAGAGAACCAACAGCCAAACAGAGAGATGACTTTCCGTTATATTTTGCATGAACATAAGCAACAGCAGCAGGAACAGCATGTTGCTGGCGTTGGAGGCCAAAGCTGGCTGGCTGGATGGCTGGCTGGCTGGTTGGATGGCTGACAGCAACAGCCATAATATATCGTACAAGTAGACAACTAATGAGCTTTTGGTTAGGTGAAGAGGCGACTCCATCGCAACACGAGTAACAAAAGATGAGCTATAGCTTTAGTATCCAACTGAGCTAATTACAACATGAACTCACTGGCAAATGTCTCTCTCTCTCTCCCTTTAGCTGATATGATATATGAGCCATGGAAATTGAAAGAGCTTCGCCTTGATAATGCATACATGTGATGAAGTTATCTCTCTATTCGAATTTGCTAAATATGTTATAAGCCAAGAGAATTTGCCTTCAAATTATCTACAATTTATAGGAATGTAGTTAAATACGCTTCAAGTGGGGGGGAAAGAAAAGCATCAATCAAAGCACTTTAAACTGTAGAAAATTTGTTATTTAGTGACTTTTGATGTAAGTATTTGAGCCATTACATGGGCCTAGATTCTGGGCCTTCTCTCTTTCTCTTAGCTCTCAAAAATGAGTCAAATAATTCATTTTTACCTGCACTTATCGCTTTAAGATCTTATCAAGGGATTACCAGAAAGGTTGACTTAATGGATATCGAGGACATTTATTAGGAAGTATAAAATATAATAAAAAAGGCAGCTACAATTCATGTTTATTCGTATCAAAGATACAAATCGCACTCTCTGATCCATAAAATTTTGAATAATTTATGTAGTTTAATATGAATTTCTTTTAAAGGCGGTGTGGCATCTCAACTTTTCGCAATGTGGCATCACCAGAAGTACAAGACAACATTAAAGAGAGAGAGAGAGAGAGAGAGAAGACAAAGCCCCAAGATGAGATATAAGACAACTGTAGAGAGAGAGAGAGAGAGAGAAGACAGATGCCCAAGATGAGATATAAGACAACAATAGAGAAAGAGAGAGAGAGAGAGAAAGACAGAGGCCACAGATGAGAGAGAACACAAAGGACCAAGATGAGATCACTAATGTCATTTCAGCTTTTTTCCAGCCAGATCTGGCTGTTTTGGAAATGAGATTGCGGGAAAAATTTTAAAACAGCGGGCGGCGGGAATTCTAGCTTTTTTAGCAAATTGAAATATATATTTTTTTAATTTTACTTTTTCTCAATTTGGTGAGTTATTTCTATTGCATTTGACGATTGAAATGCTAAAAATGTAAGTCTTTCAGTAAATTATCGATATTTACTTCTATCGAAGGAATTCCCACCTATGTAAATTTGTGCGTCTTCCATCGCTGAAATTGTGAAATTCGTTTGTCACACAACATAAAAGTTAGCGATGCCGAAAGAAATTTATAAGCAAAAAGTGCAAGATGTGTGGCTCCAGAGCAAAGAATTTAGTTAAATCCAAAATCCGAAATAGGATGAGCGTTGATACGTTAAACGCTATATTAAGCATAAGGTTTATATTTATATCTATTTTAAAATTAGAAATTAACTTATCTAAAATTTTAGGTATAGGCTGCACCGAGAAAACAAATGCTATTTTGATTACCAGCTACTGCCCAGCTGTCTGAATAAAATAGAACAGAGAGAATATTATGCGAGCGATAAGGAAGATATTGAAAATCTAGTACTATTGGATAAATTAAATATTCTTGAATAAAAAATTCAATATATAAAAATCAGCTTTTTTTTCGACTTTTTTCCCCGAAGATTCAGCTTTTTTTAGCTGTTTTCTTGAGTCGATTCAGCTGTTTTGGCCTAACAAAAAATGACATTACTGGATTAGATATAAGACAACAGTGGAAAGTACGAGAGAGAGAGAGAGACAGAGAAGACATAGGTCCAAGAAACAGTTCCATTCGACATAGATAAAAGTAGATAAAGTTGTTAAAATGTTACTAAAAGCCCAAAAAGTTTTATTAAAGCCAATTCTGTGCAATTATTAGTTATCATATATTAATCTACTTATCATAAAATAAAGCATTATAATTCTTATATTCATCTAATGAGAAGATTTTCAAAGTCATGACAAGCTATAGCAAATTATGGCTTAATCTCTTGCCAGATATTTCGTTAACTGCAACAATTTTCGTTTTTATCTTGTATTATCTAATGTTAGGATCATCTAGCCTTTGAAAATTCTGACAAACTCTTAGGAAAATCAACTCTCATAGTCAGTCATAATCTTTGAGGATAATGTAGGTAAATCGAATCGAATTCCATCATCTATAATCAATGTTTTGATTGTGCCTGGAATTGCTTAAGTAAACTTTCCATTGAAATGGCTTTACTTAATAATAGTTACCCTGCCCTTATTTGACTTCTCTCCCCCTCTCACTCTCACTCCCCCTCCCATTGAAATGCTTAAATATTTAAACAATCATAATTTTCAATAGTCAAACACGTGAGCACTTTAGTTTACATCGAGTAAGTAAGACAATGCAACCGCATTGAGGAAAACTGGCCAAGACAATCCTTCAATCAGACCACAGACCACCAGAGGCGCCACCAGAAGCAGCAGCAGCAGCAGCAGCAGCATTTACTGCCACCAAAAGCTGCCTCAGGAGTACAGTACCGCAGTTCAAACAAAAAGCGCAGCTATCAAGGGACAAAGGTAAGAACGCCCCTTCCCCACTCCCTCCCCCATTGGCCGCCCATACCCAGCTAAGTCTCAATCTTAACCTCAACCCACAACCCAAGGTGGGCACGGCCAGTAGGCGGTGGGCGAGGCACATACACACACACACACACACACACACACAAACACGTGTCAAAGCAAACAGTAAATGGCAAAATGTGTGGTAGAGCTCAAGGTTGGTTGGGTTTTGGCCAAAAAGGGCGGAGACAGGTGGGGGGTAGGTGGGGCCGATGGCACGTTCTGTTAGCGGCTTGCATATTTGTACAAGTTTATGGGCGACAAGCGGCTGCCATTTTGCCACATTTGCCTTTGCCTTTGCCTTTTTCACACGCCGCACACACACACAGCTGATGACTTGTTCGATACAAAAGTCGAGAGAAGTGTTAAGTGTAGATATATATATATTTTTTATTTAAGCATAAAACTCGTGAGCAAAGTCAGCAACAACCGCCAAAAGTAGCCTAAGACAGGAAATCAGCAGAGCCCAAAAAAAAAGAAAAAAAAAAAAGAGAACACACAAATTTGCATGCAAGTCAGAGAAAAACTCATTCGTTCGTATGTGTGGGATGTGTTGGGTTAGAGCCGATAACACTTTGACAGGATTACGCCTTGCTTAAGGACCGCATCAAAGGCAGAGAACACCAAAATAGGGTCCTGAAAACGATATTACCGCAAGAAATCTTCGATTTTTTTTTTTGCCTTCCTCTTACTCTCGATTGGCAATTGAAAAGACATTTGCGAAAACCAAAAAACTTTGCATGACCTAAAAGTTATGTTAAGGGTCTCCTCTCTCTCTCTCGTTACCTGGCAGAACGTGAGGTAATTTCTAATATTTAACTTGGAATTAAGTTAAGCAACAGCAACCAAGAGACCCAAGTCCAAAGCAAAGCCAACAGAAAAAGAACAAAAACAAGAAAGAGAGAGAGTGGGTAGGAGAGGTGAGGGTAGCGGAGGTGAGAGTAGCGGGCTTAGTATGTAGAAAAAAGGGTTTTGTGGTTGACTTTAAGAAACAAAGTTGTCTTTAAAGACAAAATTTATACCAGGCATATTTCATTGCAACCTACCAAAAGGGTCGATGTCTTTTGTCTTGCTCTTGGACTCGGTCTCGGACTTTGGACTCGAACTGGACAGTTGGTTTATTGGTCACACTTGGGCTCGCACATAATTTATGTGGGAATTGCCAGAGAAGCAAGTCATTGCCGGCACTTTAACTCATTCGCCTAGGCCAAGATCAAATGAATTGTGTGAACTAAATGCGAAATCAAAACAAAAGCTGATGAGAGAAGAAGTCGCAATAACAACAACAACAACAACGAAAACTTATAAATGCAGATTGCATATAAGTTTTGTCTTTCTCTTTCAACCATGCCAAATGTTATAGGGTATCAACGAATTCAAGATTACTATTAGCCAGTTTCAATTTAATGACATTCTATTCTAAAATTTACTTTACATATGACAATTTTTGTTAATATTCGCGTTGATAAAAACCTCCGAGTAACACTGATTTGAAGAAAGATTATGTTGGCCCTCGAATTTTTAGTCAAATTTACTTCATTGGGTCAATGAAAACAACAGCTGGCTATATGAACTCGGTTTTAAATGTGGCCCTGCACTATTTTGAGAATATTCGTTGATGAACTTGGAAGAAAATACATCAAGGAAACATATTCATGATATACTTGACAGAGTTACATTAGGAAAATAAGCAGATGCATTGAAGAGAGAAACTAAGATGCCACATCCAGTTAATACATCAAAGAGCCGCATTAAGCATATACATACATCAAGAAGATGCATCAAGAAAACGTATGCACGATATACATTAAAGAGTTGCATCCAGAAAATACAACAAGCAGATACATCAAGAAAAACAAACATCAAAACAAAACTTATCCATGATGTACCATAAACAGCTACATCAAGAAAATACATCAAGGAGATACATCAAGAAGATAGATCAAGAAAATACATTAAGGAGATACATGAAAGCGGAAAACTAAGAAGCCACATCCAATTACTACATCGCAATATGGGAAAAAAGTACGATATTTTGGCATTAATTAAATTTTTTTGTTGTCTCAAATCGTCAAACAAATATTTTTTTTCTAAATTCTAAATTCATTAGATAGAATCCACATATATTTTTGTTCAATTTTTGGGGACTACCCCTATTATTTAATTCAGAGTTGCATTGCAACGTGAAAAAGCGCGCCAAATAGATCGCAACTTTGCAGCTGTATTAAATTTCTTTGTTAATCGCATAAATTAAAAGTTAAAAGTTAATAAAGTTATGTATAATAAGTGTTCGTAGTGATTTATGTATACTTCTGTGTTTTTGCGTAACTGCCTCGGCAGTTTCACTTAAGGCTAATTAACTAAACCTTATACTATAAGTTCCAATTAATAACTTTTGCTCATAGTGCATCGTAGGACTGCATCTAGTAACATATATGTATATGTACATCATGGAGATCATCATGAAGTTACATCAAGAAATTAAATCAAGAAGATGCATAGAGAGAAAACCTATAAAGCTACATCCAGAAGATGCATGAGGGAAGTGCAACAAGAAGATACATCACTGAAATTACATCCAGAAGATACAAAAAAAAAAAGACACTGTTAGCAGATATTTCAAGGCGACAAAACAAGAAAATACCTCCAGAAGATACGTCAAGAAAGAAGTATGTTCTATTCTAAAAAATCAAGGATGAATCTACTTGTTACTTTAATTTTAAAGTTAAAAAGTGCCCAAAGTGCAAAAAATTACAGATTTTGCATACAAATTCAGCTCGCTCTTTTTTCTTAGCCTCAAAATTAAGCTTAAACTTTTTTTTTAAAGTTTTTAAAGTGACCCACATAAAGAGCCAAAAATCATAGGTAAGTTCTGCTCACTCTGTTTTCTGTTGCCTAAAAATTAAGGTTTAGTTTCAGTCAACTAATTGAACTCTTTCTATACTTAAACTTATTCAATGCTCAATTCCACATGTTGCTTACATTTACCCCAAGTCCAACATACCACTCAAGCTTTTTTTTAGAGGGTATTTGCCTAATAACGGGAGCAATTTCCTTAGCAATTCCTTCACCCTTCACTCACTGTGGGTGAGCGCACTTTTGCTCGACTTGTGACGAGTTAGATGTATTTTGATGGACCTCATCAAATTGCGTGTGCCAAAGAGACACAGTGGGGGCGGATTGGTTGGCCTTTTCCGTTCCCAAAGCTACTACTACGAACTGCTGTTTCATGCCGCTAATTGTTTAGTACTTGAGAAACTTGCAACCGCTAAAAGTCAAACAAGAGCATTTATTAAAATAATTAAAAACGAAGCCAAACCAAAGAATGAACCAAGCGAGTTGCGAATTGAAAGGCAAACATTGAGAGAAGCAGAAACATTGCGTGAGTGTGTAGGTGTGTCTGTGTGTTGTGTGTGTAAGCCTAAACAAAGAGCGCACTGATTAGCCTGGCCACGCCCAGAAGACGAACTATTGGCCCCCCAAAACGCCCCTCTCTCTCTTCCTAGCTACTTCCTTCCTTAGCTACTGCTTCATTTCAGCTTTTGTTATGCAAATTTTCAGATCAACATGGAGAAAAATTGTTAAAGAAAATCAAAGTCAGTCAGTCGATGGAGGTGTGGGCATGGGGGGCGGGGGCAGGGGGACATTTTAACACCCACCCGTTTTATGGGCTGACACAAACAGTTATAATTAATTGCCTGTTCAGAAATTGACAACCCACCATCTGCTCCCACCACACGCCTCTTCCCCAGCTGACCATCTTCTTTACTCTTCACACTCGGCCTACGCACACATGCGGACAGCTTCAATCAATAAACAGACAGCGAAAAAAGAAAAAAAAACTATTGAACTGGCCAAAAGTTATACTTATAGATATCAGATACACTTTATGGAACGGAAACAGGTTCACAGAAACTAAAAAGATCTCGCCAAGTCTGATCATCATCGAGGCAAAGAGGCAAAGGCAACGGCAGCTTTTTTTGACGACTCTGTTTTGTAGCTGTTGTTGTTGTTGTTATTCGTACATCCGCTGCTGTCTGCCCACACAAACTAACAAACCGCCGACAGTTACGATGACTCCGACGCCGACGCCGACGCCGACGCCGCACACTTTTACCGTGGTCAAAGAACTAAAGTGAATTTAGAGTAGATATTCAGTCTCATAAAAGGTGAGAAAAAAAGAGATTAAAAGTGGTCACATATCTTTTGTTTGGATTATCTTAGACTTACAAGAGAAAACTAAGAAGAAAATCCTATATTATAAGGTTACTTCCCGACCAAGGGACCAAGAGGATAGAAAAGACGTTTTTAGTGAGGGAAAAGAAAATTTTAAAACAGATCGCAAAGTTCGACTCTCCATCTAAAAAAAACAAATCCCAGCAAAGGTTTTATTTTTTCATTTTTTGCCCTCTCGTTTCTACTTATGGAAATTCTAAGGGGAATATCCTTGACAGTTGCCTGTTCCTCTATGCTTAGGACTTAACCATCATACAAGTTAATTGATCTTTCATTAGTAACAATCTTTGGAAATTCATGCATCAAGGATTGCTAAAGAATACTAAAGTTTAAAGTTTTTTCAAGTTAAGTTCTGAGAATCTGCTTATTACAATTACCTTAATAATATACCCATTATATGCGGCAAATGATTAAGAGCTGCCCATAATTAATACCCTACAAAGGATTATATGATTAAATGAAGCTTTAAAGTATAAATAAAAGACATAACAATTGTATGACACGACTATTATTCAACTTATAAGCCGTTTAGAACAGTTTTTTTTGCATTTGCAACTGTCGGTGTAATAAAAAATATGACAAAATTGCTGCAAATTGTATTTTAAATGGGCTTTTAAATAAAATAAACGATCAAAATGATGTTAGAAGGAGTTGCATGAATTTGGTGACACCGACGTCTCGTTACAAATAGCGTTTAATATCGATATCCCTACAATATAATAATCAAAATGGTGTTACAAGTAGTTAGATAAATGGACTTTAATACAAAATAGTGATGAAAATGGTGTTAAAAGGTGTTAGATGACTTTGGTGATGAAATAGTGATAAAAACTGAGTTAGAAGGTGTTAGATGATTTTGGTGACCCCGACGTCTCGCTACAAATTGTTTTGAAAATGAACTTCTATATAAAATAGTGATAAAAATGGAGTTAGAAAGTGTTAGATGACTTTGGTGACCACGACGTCTCGCTACAAATTGTTTTGAAAATAAACTTCTATATAAAATAATGATGAAAATGGAGTTAGAAGGTGTTAGATGATTTTGGTGACCCCGACTTCCCGATACAAATTGTTTTTGAAATGAATTTCTATGCAAAATAATGTTGAAAATGGTGTTAGATGATTTTGGTGACCCCGTCGTCCCGCCATAGAAAGCAGCCAAAAAGAGATTTAATATATAATTTGGTTTGCATTTACGCAGAATTTAAAAAAGTTTTCTTAAATCAGTTGCCAGTGTTCCGCATCATCATCATCATCATTTTGGTTTAAGCTTGATTCCACGCTTTGCTTAAACAATCTGGTTTGTGCTCGTCCATGGCTAAAACTGGATTTGGCGCTTGGGATTTTTATGAATGAACCAAGCATCACCAGCAGCAGCAGCGGCAGCTTCAGCTGAGCTCCCCATGGCCATTTGCGTTTACTATGCCATTGCCGCTGAGACTGGTGACTCGAGTTCGGGATTGGGGCTGGAGCTGGGACTGCTGCTGAGGCTGGGGCTGAGGCTGGGGCTGGGGCTGGGGCTGGGTCTGTGGCTTTTGCAAGCAAGATACACAACAGATATGAGAAAAATAAAAGCAAAAACTCACACACAACATATGTGTGTGTGTGTGTGTGTGTGTGTGTGTGTGTGGCAGAAGAAGTTGAAGGTGGCAGCGGGTGGCGGATAGCGGATGGCGGGCAAAATGTATAATGAACATGAACAACGCTTGCAGGTGTATTTCTCTAGCTGGTTTCCCGTGGCCAAAACCTGAACTTACTCGAGTTACCTTCCCCACATCTTGGCCACAGTTCATTAATAAAATTCACTGAAGCGAGGCAACTTTGCTTAGACGCCCATTTATACTAGATGTAGGTACCTAAACACACACACACACACACACACACACACACACACATCTTCTTCTTTTTTTTGCGTCTCATAGATACATTTCTTTTTCTCCCCCTCTCTCACTCTCTCTCTCTCTCTTTCTCTCTTTGGTTAACCATCTATTTGGGTTTTTTAGTTTTATTTGGCAAGTTATTCTATTTCTTGTTTTGTTTGAAAAACGTAACTAATTGAATAATAATCCATGCATTTCCATATGAATAGCCGATTAAGACATGTTGCCTCGTTTAGGCATAGCTGTTTTTTTTTTTTTCTTTGGATCGGAAATAAAGAAGGAATTAGGCACGGCTTAACATGGGATTTCTAATGATTGCTGGCCAATCTCCCTCCCTCTTCTCCCACTCTCTTTCTACTCTCTTGCTGCTAGTCTTTGTGTGTTTGCTTAATAGTAAGGCGGAATAAAAGATCTTTCCCATTAGCTAAGATAAAAAAAAAAACTAAAAGCAACAACGAAACAGCAAATTAACAAGAGACTCCACTCGATTCACTCCACTCGACTCGACTCGTCTTGTCTTTTTGTTGTTACATGATTGGGAAGCGATTTTTATATAGGATTAGCATTGAATTAATTGAAAATGTAAGCAATTTTATGGGAATAAAAGTTTGCCATAAAAACAAAAAACCTTTTCACTACAAAATGACTACAAATTTATCAGCTCTATGTATAACATTTTCCATTAGATTGCTTTAATTTGCTCTACACTTTTGTCGTAGGTTTTGAAATCGTCTAGTTTATTAGTTGGAGTAGTTACTAGTTGGCATCAATTTGTATTTAAAATGTGTTGGAATTAACATTAAGATAATGTGGTCATACTATAGGAAAGATTTTAATATTAAACAAAGTAAACAAAGTTTCTTAACAGATGTCCTTAATACCCATCAGCACCTTTCCACCTTAGTCCTTCTTCTTCTTCTTAGTTCGAATTCGTGCTCCTAAATCTTCATCTATCTCAATATCACTTCCAATCTCCCCTCTACTCTATTTATCATAATATTCAGCAAATGTCATAAGAAAACATTCCAAAGAATAATCATAAATGAATATGAAATAAAAAAATAAAAAAAATATTTAACTGAAAAGAGGAATGCTCGTAAAATGAATGAAGGCAACTAGACTGTGACTTGTTTAGCACTTATTGCTCTAGTCTCTAACTATTGGCCATATAAAAAATAAATATAAATGTTAAACGATGCTAACTAATTTTATAGCTAAAAGGCAAGACAGAGTTATACATACATACCAAAGAGTTTTATGATCTTACAAAAGATCATTGCCAATTTAGCACAGAAGCTGCAAAGCAATAGACAGAATTTATTTATTTGTTAGTACAAGAAATGGTAAAATTTAAATTGTTTTTCAATTTTATGGTTAACGAATGTTTGCTAAAAAATATCATAATTTATTTGGCCTCGAGATGGAATAAATAACACACTGAGAGAGAGAGAGAGAAAGGGAGAGAAGTAGCTAGTAACATTTTGTTTTAGTTACTATTTATGCCACTTAAGTATCATAAACTGTTATTCAATTGGCTTAAATCCAGGCAGAAGATTGAGCCACATAAAACTAAATGGTTGAAAAAGTTTTTGTTTTTGTCTGCTGCCCACTTTAGTTTATATATATATATATATATATATATAATAGGCTTAGGCAACTTGACTTTAAATGTTTTTGTATTAACAAAATCAATGAGCAATAATCATAAATTGAAGTGTAATCAAAATCAATATCATCTATAAAGCTTAAGTCCTTCTCGCCAAGCCTCCCATTTTTTTTGGCCATTAAATTTGCCCATTAAAATCCATTCACTATTCAAATGGGCCATCGTACCGATAATACTTTAATCCTTTAAAGCAGCTGCAGTTGTAAAGTTTTTTGTATTTTGTATTTTTTTTTTTTCGTCCAGTTGGCAATTGGCAATTGGCATTGTCCTACACTTGGCTTCCATCTCTGAGCTGGGGGAATGGGGTACTGACAGCTGCCAATTGTTCAATTATTGCACAGTGGATCCGCTGGCTGACTGGCTGTCGCAGCACAATTTTCACAGGGGACAGGCGAGAGAGAGAGAGGGAGTAAGAAGGCAACCAAGGAGAGAGAGAGAGAGAGAGAGAGAGAGATGGGTAGAATGGCAGACTTCAACTATCATTTAATCATAAAAAATGCAAGCGCCCATAGAATAAATTCCCAATGCGTCAATTGTCTACCCTCCCTTCCCCCCCATACCACTGTTGGCTGTTAATTGCATATCAATGCAGCATCAGCAGTTGGAAGCAGAATGCAGGATACAGGATACCAGAACCTCCTGGGTTCCCCAGGATAGTGTAGTTCATCAGTGTGTCATTGACATCAACGTCCGCTTGCTCATTGATGGTTGACAACGAAACGCCTGCTGATAGTTGTGTAGCCACGAACGGCAATTAAACTGATAGACTTTTAACGCATTTTGCGATTTTAATTATTAACTTGGCATATCGATAAGCCAGCAGGAACTCCTACATAAACGCACAATCATCCTGGCATGCATACACAACATACAACACAACTGGCATCGAGCATGGTAATGACTTCATTTCCCACTGACTCGACAAATGATGAATGTCTTTTTAATGACGTCAACATGTGCCATCTATCCAGAGAGAAAGAGTAAGAGAGAGAGAGGGGGAGAGAGGGGAAGAGGTAGAGTTAAAGAGTGGGTGCATTGGGTTTACTGCACTTTGTCCGCATATATGGCAGACAGTGTTGGCCAGTGTTGTTGTGTTGTGGTTTGTTGGCAATTCAGGCAAAATAAGAAGCTAAAACCAATCATTTACCAACCAATTGCCCACTGCAAAATAACTCCCTTGAGGACTGCAATCAATTGCAGTTAACCGATAATTTGATTTTGGTATTCAGTCATTGGCAATATGCCGTCACACTTTTCTGTTATAATACCAGAAGTAACTTAAAGCTTAAATCAACAAGTTTCCATCAATTAACAAGAGAGAAAGAGAGTGATAAAGAGACTCCTAAGTAAAAAATGCTTGCTTTTGGTATTTTTCCATTAAGAATATGCAGCCATACTATTTTTCATTAAGCAACGAAAATCAGTTTTTCACAAAAGAAACTTAAGTTACAGTAAGCCAAATGGTTAAAAATTTGTACTTTTTTGGCATTTTTCTAGTGGCAATATGCAGCCACACTATTTGTCATTAAATATTAGGTGAAATTCAACGATTTTTTGAAAAGAAACCTAAATGTTAGTCTTCGTAGGCAGCCATATATGCTTCAATTTGGTATTTTGCCATTAGCAACAAGCAGGCACTCTATTTTATATTCAGTTCCTTTGAATTCATTTTTTTTTATTAATTAATTAGTAAATATTTCAAACCACAAGTAAATTTTTGGTATTTTGTCATTGAGAATATGCAGCCACACTTATTTGTAAACAGTTTCTAGCTAAGGCTTTCAGACCTTCAAATGCCACAATTGGTTGCTGTTGCACTTTGAAATATGCAGCCACACCATTTAGGACTATTTGCAAGTGTTAATAATTTAGCGCATTTCTGGCATTAATCACGCTTGCAATTTGGCTTATGTGGCCACACTGTGTGGCATGCTATTGACCTCCCACACAACTGACAGCAAGTGCAGCGGCAAGTGCCATCTGCCAGATGGCAATCAACTTTGACTGATTCTACTTCTTCTCGTGTTTCTCGTCTTTTGTGTCATTTCATATGCACACACACATATTATTTTGTCTTTATTTAATGTTATGCAATTTGGCAAATTTATTATGGATTGTGGATTTGAGTCACACACACACACACACACACACACACACACACACACACAGAGCGCACAGCAACGGATCCCAATCCCAATGTGTCATTTAATGCTCAACTCTCCTGGCCGCCACATTGCACACTTCACTTTAGTTCAGTTTACCGCCACTGGCTGACACTGATTGCAATTTTAATTTACAATAAAACTCATTAGCAGTGATTGCTGTTTACTGTTAGTCAGCCTCTCTCTTTCTCTCTCTGCTGACAGGCCGAAGAGCCAGCCGCTTCAGCCGGTTGCCTTCAGCCTCCTTTGCCACCCGCTAAGTGCATAAACGTGTCACAGTATTACGAGTTCATTTACTTCTAGGCACTTCACTTCACTTCAACTAGTCCTAGTCCTAGTCCTAGTAATCGTCATCTCACAAACTTGCAACTCTTGCATCAAATGTGGTGGCATCTGTTTGGCAATGTGTTGACTTTGCATGGGCATTATCATCATTACCATTAGAGACAATCTTAAGTTGTATTTGATGCCCATTCCCCGCCCTCCCTACCACCCATCCACCGTCCCTGCTTGGCGTTGTCTTGGTATTTTGGTATTTTGCCACCTGCCACACACACACACAGAGAGAGAGGGGGAGAGTGTAGAGCAATTACAATCAATATTGGTTTAGCAATTGCTGAAAATGTTTTACAATTAAATTATGTGCTCGTCCGTTGGATGAAAATTGAAATTGATAGAGAAGCGACGCGAATAAGATACAAATTCTAGATTCCATTAGACAAATGGAAACACTTGTCTCGCTCAGTGGCGGCTCCCCTAAGAGGGGGTGAAGGGGGAAGGAAAATTTGCCAGAGAAAGTCGACAAATCAGTATGACATACTTTTGTTGGGTCCCATAACTAAAAAGTGTCCAAAGAGCACGTAAATTATAGTCAGCTCAAAGCTAAAATTGTTAAAACTGGCACAAATGTAGTCAAAAAATGGCGACAATAAATAAATAGTGCATACTTTTGGGGGTAAATTTCTAGTATTTCACTTTTATAGACCTGCCACTGCCATTTCTTGTTCTTGATACAAATGAAAAACTTGACTAGACCAAAACCTCATTTAGATTTCTGCAATTCGTGGTAGATAACTCATTATTTCATTATTATTGCATACTTTTGGGGGAATATTTGCCATATTTCGCTTCTGTAGGTGCGCCACTGCCATTACACTTAATGAAATACTTTATCAGGCCAAACTCTCTTAGATTTCGATTTGTACTATTGCTTAATTTCTCAATTTTAACTAATTTTTGGGGAATTTAATTTTGGAATATTGTGTGCTAAGTTGATATAATTAAAGCTGATTATGGCACTATTTCAATTGGTTTATACATTTGTATGTATATTTTTGGCTATTTATGCTACACGAGGCGTATGCGCAATTTTTGGTAAATGGTAAATGCAAGCACATTACAATTAATCATACGACCGGTAAGCCGGCTTAGCTCTACCATATAATCAAATATGTGCACACACGTGTGTGCGTGTGCGTGTGTGTGTGTGTGTGTGTGTGTAATGTCATTCTCTTATTTAAGCTGCATGCTGTTGGGTCTCATCTCCTCCCCTCATACCATTTCTGGCTCTTTTCCAGCTCAAACACCTGTCCTCTCTATGCCCGTGCTCTATTATAATTAAGTAAGCGCCGTGGCATATTTTAGTTAATTTCATTATGTAAACCCTTCTTTGTAGTTGCTGTTGTTGCTGTTATTGTTGTTGTTGTTGGACATTATTATGATTGGTTTTAATTAGGCCTTATTGGCAGCATTCGCATATTAGCCATGGCTTTTGAAAGCTTAACCATCATGTGTTCATGAATTGTCCATGTTAATTTGTATTTATGATCTCATGCTTCCACCACCAGCCTAACCCCCAGCCCCTTCACATCTGCCCTCTCCCACTCTATCATTGCTGTGTATTGTATCGAAAGAATGCATTCCAATTGAAACGAAAATTGTTCAACTTTTTAAATTTTAAAGCACACTACACAACTTAATGACGAAAATCTTCATAATCTGTTAATTAAAAAATTTAAACAATAAAATAATATAAAAACATTTTTTTTTTTTTTTTGTTCAGCGTAATGCCAAAAGGACATCAGTCAACATGAAAAGCATACAAACACACACACACACACACATTCTCCCTCAGATACATTTACTGAGAGGTGTTGGGGTTTATGAAAGCAGCAAAGAAGCATTGAAAAATTTACTGCAAAACGAGTTTTAAATACCCTTTAAAAGACTCAAAAGAGCGATGGATATATATAGACAACCGATTTGGGTAGACAGGAGTATAATTTATCCAACTTTAAAGTACAAAAAATTCAATTCAAGATATATATATACTTTTCTCCCTTTCTTCCTGTAGTAAAGATGTTTTTTTTTTACTTTTTCAAGGCTCATAAGTCAAACGATTTAAGCCAAAGATTAGTTTTATATCGACTTAACATTCTATATAAGCGATAAAGGTAAAGTAATTTGAAATACATGCTGAAACTAGTGAAGGAAGAATAAGTCCTAAGGAAGCTCTAACTCAAAAAGGAATGGAATCAGCAGCAGATCTTCAAGGCTAGTTGAGGAAATTAAGCCCCATAAATTAAATACTTACGGGGCAAATTTCAATTACAGTTTAAAATTAACTTTTTGAGAACTTTGAAGGTTTTTTAGAATGTTTTAACGCAAAAAAATGGCCTTCTTTGCAAATGGAAGGTAACTCCGAAGGTAAGGCCGAAATGATAATCCTTGAGACTTCTTCGTAGAAATGTTTTGGTCTTTAAGTCTTAGATTATCTATACACAGGTGAATCCATAAATTTAGTTATTGGTGGCTTTACCAAATGTGGCTGCTCAGTGATTTGTGGAATGAAATGAAACCTCTAATTAATATTTGTGATAACATTCAAGAGCCAAAACTGTGGCTATGCGAACTATGTTGATTAATGGGGGGCCAAAGACAATGTTATCTGAGATGACAGGGAATCTTTATAAATGGTCAAAAGGATTTTGATATGGACGTTAAGAATTTCGGTTGGTTTTTCTTTCTTTGCTGTGCTAAACTCATAAAGAATCTTTTAATAATAGATAGTGAAGGGAATTCCCTTTTCTTTATAAACACCTTAAACTACTCATTTGCTTAAAAGTTGCTAAAAAAGAGTAATAAACTCTCTGCTTAAGTTACTTTTATATCTATAATGGTTGCTTGGGGATATGAAACTGATTTTTAAACCGTATCAAGAGAGCGAAAGAAAACAAAAAAAAAAAAAAAAAAGAGTGAATATAGGGTGTTATTTTCACAGAAATTGCATACTTTGGCTTGACCGATAATTTTATTATTATACCAATTATGGCACCATGAACAAGAAGAAGAAGAGTATCAGCAGCTGCAATAGTCGAAGATCGTCTCTCGGTCTCATTGGAGTCTCTTTTTTCTGTTTCCCTTTTGATGGCAGGCAGACGTCCTTCCCTTTCCCACACTCTCTTTTCTCTCTCTTTCGCCTTGCTGTTCAGATATGTATATACAAGTGTGTGTGTGTGTGTGTGTGTGAGTGTGTGTATATGCTCATCCACGTTCGTGTTAATAATTATGGAAAATCAACGCTTCGGCATCATTTGGCAACTCATTAAAATTCATAAATTATACTTCAGCGTTTCATTAAAAAATCAACGGCCAAACGATGGCCCAGCAGACATTAACATCAACAACAACAGCAACAACAATCGAACAGAACAGTAGCAGAGATAAGAGAGGGCGTGGCTTAGTGATGACGCCCTGAAGTATGCAGCAATTCCAACAAAAAAAAAAAATAATAATAAATTTCTTTAATGCAAATACATTAAATCAATACAAAATAATTTAATTAAACTTGCAAAAATTGCAAAAGGATAATATGAAAATAAAAATCATCTGACTTCAAGCAGAGGCAACGACCAAGAGGTACCCTAAGGCGAATAACTAGATCAGAAAGCCAGAAAGACGAAAGCCTTCACATTTCGTGTATACCCTCCTCTCTCCCCCTACCTTCAGAGGGTATCATGGAATTGGCACATGACAACAATAATTCTCTGATTATAATGCATATTAAAATTGAACTGGAAAAATTGATAATAATAGCTTCACATAAACATTCATTTGTACACATTTTTATGCATAATCTATGCATTTAAAAACAATTTGCAGTTTAATATAATTAAATACTTTTAACAAGCTAAATTAAGCTAATTTCACAAAAATGCCAACCAACATCAACAACAAGAGCAGAAGCAGAACCATCACGATTAATCAATTTTAATTAACGTAAATTATTTAACAAAATATTCCGATTACGTTGTTAGCGCAATCAAAAAAAAAAATACTTTACAACAATGGAAAAAAAAAATGCGCAAACAATAGGCAAAACATTAAACAAAAAACGATTGCCAAGAAAATTATTGCCAATATGTAAATAATTATTCTCATTTACCCCAATCTGTTTGTAGGCAGAACATTTCATAAACACCAAAATTGATCGATATGTGAATCGATATGTTGTAAAGCCTGAAAAATTTCGGGTTTACACAAACTTCGATCAATTAATTGTTAAATAAATGTTAGTTAGTTAGAACCAAAAGCATTTTTATAAAATATTATTTATTGAACTAGATTTGACATTTATCGATTAAAAATGAAGTTATTTACAAGCTCAGCAGTTAAAACTTTGCCTTAAGTCACAATTAGTTGCCATTTTATAGTATTAAACTTTTGGTTTTCTTCGTTTGGGCGAAAATAAAATATCAAATATCGATAATATCGATAACTAATTACCCAAAACGGATCCAAAGCGATACAAAACAAGCATATTATCGAAAGAGCTATCTTTTTAGCCACAATATCTTAAATAATCGATAAAAAACTTCAACTTAGCGTTATTTTAACCCCAGTTTATTGATTAAAAATCGATAACTTTAGTCGTTTTATCTGTAAAATCAATAAAGCATTGCACAATAACTATTTATTTTCCCGGTTAATGATTACAGTTAAATCAAACAAATTTTTAGTCGAAAAATCGATATTTTTTATATAGTTTATTGAAAAACAATCAATAATTCTGGTCGATTATTTTGCAAAATCAATAAAACCTTGCAAAGTATCGATTTAATTTTTCGATAAACAGTTTTAATATAACTCCACAAACTTATAGTTGCAAAATCGATATCTTTAGTCGATATTGCTTAGATTATTATCAATAACATAGATCGATTTAACTGAAAAATCCATTAAGCGTGGCAAAATAATAATTTATTTTCTCGATATAATCGATGTCATCGAAAAATCTATTTTTTTGTTTTTAAATCAAAATCGCGACACAATATATTGCAATTTATTGGCAATACATCGGTTTTTTTCATATATAAAATAGTCAATGGATGACATCAAAGCTAACGATACATTTCTTCATACTCAAATTTAATTGATTTTTGTGTTGTTTTTTTTTTTAAAGTAAATTGATTAAATCCTCTCTTATCAAAGTGCGGAAATCTCTTACAACCTTTGACTTCCAAAGGGCATTTAACGTTTGGGCTTTTGGAAGCATCTTAATTGTCTTTATTTAAGTAAAGTTTTTCTTTCTCTTTCTCTCTTTCTGGGGAGTTTGCATTTTCAATTTAGTCAACATTTAAATTGCACATTAATGTAATCAATTTGAACATTAATGATTAATTATTATGCATTTCAATTGCATTGCTAGCCAAAAGTGCTTACCGTGTGCATTTGCGTTACGATGCAAAATGGAAATGTTTAAAGCTCTTGAATAATTTAATGAAATTAAATTTATATATAAAAGAACGAACAAACGAATGAAAAAAAAAAAAACGCAATCCACAAAAAAACATGTAAATATTGTTTGTGGCTTTCACAATCAGCTTAAAAAACTCGAACATGCATACATAGAATTATACACACACACATACATACATATATAGGGAGAAAAATATTTGTTTGTGTGCACCCATAAAAAGAACAATTATAACCACTTTTTTCGTTTTTCATTTTCGTTTTTTTTTTTTGGCTAGGTAGAGAAACAGTAATTTATACGCCTTTTGCCATTTTGGTTAGTTTCTCGGGACTCTCATAAATTGGTCAAGCATTGGCTCAGTGAACCATGCCAGACCAGAGCCAACCAGGCCAGAAATGACCAGCATCGAGAAGGAGAAGCTCATTAAAACGCGTCAGCAAAAATGAATGAAAGCATTTCATTTCTGCTCTTCATCTTCCCCTCTCTCTCTCTCTCTCTCTCTGTGTTTTATTTATATTTTCTACTTGTTTTAAAAATGGGCAACTCAACAATCCATGGATTTTTTATTACATATTTTTGTTGTATTTGCATTGCGACGAAATGCTTTTGCAGTTTCCTTTATTTTAGAGTCTATTCATTTTTTTGAGCTATTTGGAAGTTTTTACTATAGAACCCAAAAAGATATTCCTAACCCTCACTAAAAGTGGCTTTCCATTTTAACATTAGTTTTTGTTTTAACCAATTCAGAAATGAGATAGAGGAAATTCCTTCCCATTTTAAAGGTTTTTTTTTATTGTTGATGAGCCTTAAATTAAGTTTTTGTTTTTAAGTAAATAGTGTTAAACTTAAATGAGAAACGAACTGTTGCAAAATTTCACATAAAAAGCACAAAAAAGAATCATCGAAAACTATTTGAAGTTACAAACTATAACATATTAGAACTGTCTTTTAGATCAATCCTAGACTTACAATATAATTGGTACAAAAAGAATGAATTGTTGTAAAATTTCACTAGAAAAACTTCATAAAAAGTATTCATGTCCTTTAAACTAATAAAATTTGTATTTCTCCTCATTCGCATTCAAATTATAACCAAATTGTTAATGTTAATGTTCATCAGAAACGAATTGTTGTGAAATTTCACACGAAAAGTGATAGAGAACCATTGCAACATTATTCAAAGAACTAGTTCATGTAATTTTAGCTGTTTATAACAGGCTTTTAGATTAAGCTAGTTCGTTTTTGTAGAACATAACTTTAGGAGAAACCATTCAGCAAGGAATTGTTGTGAAGTTTTAAACACAGATTGGTAATATACCAACCAAAAGGAGCTTACAATTATCTTTGCCTTATGCTGGTATGATTCCCAACTGGTTTTAGGTTTGAGGCATTGGTAAGCCATGCTGGCAATTTGAGACTTTTCTGTCCTTGAGTTGACCAAAAGATACTTTACAAGAAACTCTTTGCTTCTTTCCGGCCAACTGTAAGAGTATTGACTAGTCAAATGTTTTCATATTTTGTTTATTTACTTTATGCGTTTTTCCTGTGCACTTTTTTGATTTAATAATTTTCCCAGCCGGTGCTCGCAATGAGCAGAGAAGCTGGCGAAGCTGCAGCTGTTGCTGGGGATCAGGGTCTTGGAGCAGTCAACGAAATCAATTAATGAATTGGTAAAAATTAAGTGCTTCAATTGCATGAAATTGATTTCGAGGCAGTAATTTTCAGCTCGAGCACCAGAGAAAAAGAGAGAGAGAGAGAGCGAGAGAGGGAGAGTGAGTGAGTGAGACAAGGACAAAAGATAGACATCCTACTGCTGCTGTTGCTGCTTCTGGTTAGTGGCAGGATAATAATAATGCATAATGGCCATAGCCATTGGCGGCAAGTTGGCAGTCCTTTTTTAACAGCGTGCAATGACTCCGGCGAAGTTCAAAAGGCCGACGCGATGGCCCAAAGGACGCGCTAGACTTTTCCCTTTGCTTTTATACTTTTTGAACTTTTTTTCGTTCGTTGGGTTTTTTTTTTTCTTCTGTTGCATAATAAAAAGTCATAATAATTCTTGTTCTGGCCGCTGTGCATTTTCCTCATTTTTAATGCACTTAGTTTTGCGGCAGCAAAAGTAACCAGCAAAGTGAGAGAGAGAGAGAGAAAGAGCTTTGCTTTCTCTCTTTAGCTTTGGGGCAGGTGTTGCTCACCTTTTATTTTATTTGTTTGCATTTGTGTGTGTGCGCGCTGCTTTTTCATGGCATTTTCCTTTTTGTCGTTTTTTGTTGTTTTTTTGTTGTTTTTGTGTTTCCATTTTAATGGGCATTATCTGCATCATGAAAATGAAAAACTTTATGCCTCATCTTAAAGCATACAAATTAATTTCTCTAATTATAAAGAGCAACTTCAAATGGCTCACAATGCAATCGTAAATTAGCCAAGTTTATATGCCTTGGCCAAGAAAAGTTGGCCAGAACCGACACCGGTAGACCAGTGACTTTTGCTTCTTCTTAAGGATTCATTGACGGGGGACGGCGAGTGGGGAAGGGGAACAAACAAGTTTTAGCCACACAGCGGTCGGGCCGGGCTGGGCCCAACGCGATAATGTTATCTAAACAAGCATAAAGTTTTGCATCAAGGGCTAAAAATCTAAATATTATTACCAGCATCCGGTTGCCTACCCCCGCCCGCCCATCCTCCTTTCTGGCCATCATCTTCACTTGAAACTAGTTGGTTCACTTTTATTTTTAGACAGTTGGGCCCCAGTCATCTGTGTGCCTTAATTTGTTTAAAGGAAGTGGCCAATAATTCTGTTAGCCAGAGCAGTGGAAAGGAGAGGCGTGGGGGCTAGGTGAGTGTTTAGCTGGCACATCAATAACAACAGCAACAATCTAGAGAACTTAGATTGTTTGGCCATAATTTGGCAAGTGACTTGATTTCGATCTAATTGGGTTAAAATTGTTAATTACATTTTCCTTTTGTTGGGCAAGTTTAGTCCTTTATTTTCCTCTGACTTCCTAATTTTGTGTCTAAATTTTTCAATTGCTTTCAGTGACTATTTTAATAATTGTTACTCTGATTTCAACTGTTTCTCCCTTTCTAACTTTGTGATCTCGTCTTTAAATGCTTTTTCTGCATTTACTTCTTTATCTTTCTTTTTTTTTAATAATTTTTAGCAAAATTACTTATTGGTTTTTAGCCTCGTCTTAATATTAAATCACCTTTTCTTGTCTATCTTTTCTTTATCCTTAACTTGCATCTTATATCTTCTCGATTCTTTCTATCCTTTTTTTCTATTTTTTGTCCATCTGTCCTACTTATTCAATTTCGTTTCGAATCTTACTATCTATGCCTTTTAATCTATTTCTTTACTACTCTCTCTTTCTTTTTTTATCTTCAAGTTGTAACTTTAGCTCTTCTTCTTCACGTTGTCCTTAGCTTCTTTCTTCAACTTTGTAGCTAGAGAATTCTGAGCTTTATTTTGTGTTCCTCTACGTTTTCTTATATCTTTGCTTTTCTTAACTTCCTAAACGTGCATTCTTTACAATATTTTCTTCCATTTTTAAAGTTTCTATCCTCTTTCATTTCGCTTCACTTTCTTTGTATCCTTCTTTATCATTCTTTTTTGTTGCTCAGTTTAGCACTTTTTATTATTTTCGAGTAGCTTTACTTATTTTTCTCTTCTTTTCTTCTAATCCTGGGCTTTAGCTTTTTTTATGAACACCTTTTTTGATTTGCTTTTCCACGCTTGTTTTGATCCTTTTTATTACTTTCCTTTAGACCTTTCCCGTTTCATATAATGTCCTATTGAAAAGAATCTATATTTAATATATTTAATATATTTTTTTTTCCACGTTTTATTCATTCTGTTTTTGCTTTTTATTTGGCTTCATTTCTTATTTGCTCTGTTTATCTACGCATCTTTAGTCCTTTCATTCTACACATTTCTGCAGCCTTTGTGATTTTTATTTTCTAGGTTTCTTACTTGTATTTCCCTTTATCTAATTTCTGTAGTAGTCATTTCTTTTTTCTCTCATATTTATCTCTCAGAACCCCATCTGTGTCTCTCTTCCCCTCTCTCTCTCTCTCTCTCTCTCTCGCTCTCTCTCTATGTGTGTTTGTCTTCTTTAAATAGCCAAGCCATAAAGGCTAATGAGCAGATATGCAACATGTTGCCATGTAGCGCATCATTTGCCATAATCAATGCTCTCCAAGTCCCCTCCCAAGACCGTGCCTAGGCCCATTAACAAGCCAACCCTGAAGCGCTGAGGGACGGGAGTTCTCTCCTAATTGACTTTGACTAGCAGGAAACGACGACGACGACGACGACGACGACATGCGACAAAAGTGCTGATTATTGAAATTAACTTTGATTTGTTTGTTGTTTTACCTGGCAATTGTGGCATGTGCCATAAGCATTAAAGACATGAGTGAAAGAAAGAGGTGGGAGTTGGAGGCGTGGCAATGATCTAGCGGAAAGTTAAGAGAAAAATTGTCAATAAAGAAAAGGCCAGCATATAAAAAAAAAACAGCGTTGGCCAAATGGAAATTGCTGTAAAATATGAACTAACAATTTTCTGTTTTTGTTTTTTTCTTTTTTTGCAACAGCAAAAACCACTCAGAAATGTGCATATAAGAGGAGTGGCAGAGGGGGTCGTCAGGGGGGGAGGGTAGGGTACAGTACAGTTTGAAGTGAAGGCTGGGATACATTGACACAATAACACCCAAAGTGGCTTTGTGTCTGTGGACCGCAATATTGACTATGGCGAAAGTGCTCACGACAGCAGAGAAAGAAAGAGAGAGAAAGAGAGAGAGAGAGAGAAAGAGAGAGATCCTGGCATCCCGAAAAAAAGCTAACAAGAAGAGATGTGGAGAGGGGAAGCGAGACGCAAAGGATGGTAAACCTGTCCCCCACCATTCCCACAAGTTGCTATTCTTGCGAAAAATTTCCATACCTTTTTTCGCAATATTCTTGTCATTCTCAGAACTTCCACCGCCTCGCCGCCTCCTCCCCTCAACTCTTCTAGCAAATAACCAGTAGTCCGTTACTTTTCAATTTCCACTTTCCACTTTCTGTTGTTTCTTTTTTTTTGTCTTTGGCGCGATTTTCCGCAACGCTGCATTTTCATTACATGAGAGTGAAAGAGATGGCCGCCACTTTGATGGGTTGAGGAGTGGGGGGAGAGGGAGAGGGAGAGCCACATAAAAGTTTTTTCTTTTGCTGTCAGAGACAGTGGGGCAATCGACGCCTTATTGCAAATTGGCTGAATTGTGCCACTCTCTCGCTCTCTCTCTCTCTCTCTCTTTCTCTCTATCTCTTGTAGAGCAATTCTCCAGAGTTGCCATCTGCATCTTCTGTTATTTGCTCACTTGACCACCAGCCAAAACAACAAAGGAAATCAAAAGGAAAATGAATGAAATAAAAAACCCCAAATTGGATGCCACAACAACAACAACAACAACAGCAGCGACAGTGGCAAGTGGCAACAACAAGAAGTGGCAGCAACAGATTATGTTGTTTAACAATCAAATAAGTCACGCGGCGCTTAACTCAACTCAGGTGGAAGAGGCAACACCGGCAACAATCGCAGCTATTAACTGGGTGTTAACAAAAACAAAAAGAAGCTAAAACCAATAACCAACACCAAAAAAAACCAAAACCGAAAACGAACAAATGAACATTGAATGCTCTTTATCAAAACAAAATGAATCCATATGAAGGGCTTAAGAGTTAAAATGAATCGATCAGTTGACGGTTCATTGTAAGAATAGAGTGTAAAATTTGTAGGGATCCTTCTTCATAAGACGCGTCTCGAGGGTCTTAAATCGAATTTTAACAAGAAGGACAACTCTTTCTTGCTTAAAAATATTGACTTAATTCGCATAACACCAGAAAATAGCCTCAATACTTATAGGAAACTAATTATATAGAAAGTTCATTCCATAACAGATAAAAGATCAAAGCTGTATCTTTCAAAAAAAATTCAATGTACGAGAAAATTTTCTTCTATCATCAATGGCATATTTACTATCGATAACTGCAAAAATCTACCTAGTCCTGTTCTTTCTTTAATCTGAAACTGATTGACTTAATAAACTAAAGTTCCTTTTTCACAGAAATCAACGATCAAAGAACCCTGTTGAAGAACACAGACAAACAGCGACAGACAAATTGTTCAAAAAAATATCGATAACATAAGCGAATTCTTTTCAAATCGGTCTTCGTTTAAAAAGATGCATAAACTTACGTTTGAATAGTTATTGACAACATATTTCATATCGAAAAGCTACATTAATCACTCAAAATCTATTCTAGTGAAGTTCTAATCATTCTGTAAGTTCACTTAAGACTTGCCTTCGTTACGTTATCGATAACATACAATTTGTACTATCGAAAAGATCCATAAAACTTTCAAAACCTTTTTAAATCAATTTTTCCATTACTCTAATGCAGGTTCTATTGGCTTAAAATACTTTTTCATAGAAGTTCAATTCGTTTTCTGACAGCTTCACTTCAGATTTACCTTCGATATATTATCGATAACGTGTGTACCATTGAAAAGTTTCATAAAACTTTGAAAATTTTTATTTAGTTTCTTTTTTAAAGAAATTCAAGATTGAGTATTCCTATTTAAGAACACAGACAAATATTTTTTGCTCCACAAAATATCGATAACAAAAATTAGCTAATCGGTCTTCTTTTTCAAAGGTGTTTTAGATATTCTTGAATTCAAATCGTCTAGTTATCAACATTTATTTGCATACCATGAATATTTGAAAACGTTTTCATTTGCATATTTTTTAGCCAAAGTCATCAGAAAAACTTTTCGCGAGGGTTTACTATATCAATGGTTAAGAGTTTTTCAGGGAAGCATAATATTCTAAGGAAGTTTTGAAAAGTATTTTCCCAAAACTTTTACTCTAAAGCAGAGAGTGTTGGTTCAAACTTTTTTGGCAAAACTTTTCTTTGTATTCCAATTACATCATATAGTCATCAGACTCTTATTGCCTGCCCTGTGCCTGACCCCCTCACCTCACCTCACCTCTTCTCTTGGTGGGCATTAAGTTCTGCACGAAAGAATTTAGTTACCTTTTGGCGTGACGATGGATGGGCGGGCGGACGGACAATCTCCTACTCCAGGTAACTTGGCTGCCCATTCCCCTCCCCCTCCAACACATTTGCCATTCTCTCTTCTGTGTTGTCTCTCTCTCTCTCTCTCTCTCTCGCCCTCTCGATGCGATGTGTGGCTTATTGTATAAAGCTTGGTTGACTGCCCCTCCCTACTACACTTTCCCCACTCACAATGTGGGCGTATGATATGGTTCCTTGTTGTTGTTGTTGTTGTTAGTGTTGCTTGTGTCCGTTGTTGCCACTTGCTGGCTTGCCTCTTGGCTGATTGTTTTGATTCTTGCTTGCCCAGGTTGAGGTCCATTCCAACGTGTGTTCGCTATATGTCTGTCCGTCCGTCTGACCGTCTCACCGTCTGCTGTCTGTGCCGCTTGTGCCATGAGCCGTGTAAACATTGGCGCGTGCCTCAGAGCCAGCCAACAATAATAACAACAACAACAACAACAACAACAAACCGACACCCAAACACCCAAACGCCTTTATGTGTGCGCCTGCCTGGAACTGATTCTAATCACTTGGAGTGTGGTGTTAATGTTGATGTTTCAATTAATTTTTATTAGTTGAAAATATCGAAAAATGCCCCCCAACAACAACAACAACAACAACGAGGCAAAGGTGAAAAATTATGAAAAATGAATACGATGATGGGCAAAGCGAAAGTAAGAGAGGGAGATGAGCACACAAGAGACATGTGAGCCAAAGGCAAATAGTTTTTTTCCCTCTCTCTTTCTACCTTAGCTCAATCAGCTAACAAGCTTAAGCTTTTTAGCCTACCATATCGGGGCATATGTACATGACCTATCTACCAAGATCCATCAATTTGCATATTGCCAGGACACACAGAGGGACACACAGAGAAGAGCAAGCAGAGAGGTAGAGAGAAAGAAGTAAAGCTCACCTATAAATCCTTTGCTGCCCAATGCTTTGCACGCCGTAAATAACCCGATCCGGAAGGCACAGACACACGGAAACAGAGACACAAAGAGAGAGGGAGGAGGAGGAAGAGGGGAACAGGGAGGCACAGACCATGGGACAACGACATGGCCGCCAATCATTTATCAAAAATATTATCAATCAGTCAATAGATGAAATGGCTTGATGAATGTCCAACAAGCAGTCGAGCAGGAGGAGACGCACAAGGATTGGTATGTCCCAGTGTTGACAGGCGGTAGAGATGTGAGTGTGGGGAAGACAGGCCCAACAGAGGCAGTCAGCCAAAAGTGCCAAAGTGGGCGCTAGAGTGGGCGTGGTTATGGTCAACAACAAGAGAGCCTGCATTTGATTGATTTCACAAAATGAAGAAAAATCGTGTCGAAACGCCAAGACAAAGTGAAAGCAGGCGGTAGGAGTGTGTGTGTTTCAGTGTGTGTGTGTGTGTGTGTGTCAGTGTGTGTGCCTGGAAATTGGACAATGGATGGTCTTGGTCTTGGTCAGTGAAAAGCACTTACCTCTTTTTTCTTCTCTTGCCTATTTGGTTCTTCTTTCCATTTTCGTTGCGTTTCACGTTTCTCTCGGTGTTTTTTTTTCCTTTTTAGCCATGAATTGAATTTGCGGCTTCTTCAATTTAGGCTAAAGAATGGCACGATGAAAAATCCATAGAAAACAAGAAGTGAAAAAAATAGAGCTTCGGCTGGAAAGAGAGTGAGAGAGAGAGAGGGAAAAGTTGAAAGAGTGGATAAAGATATAAAGACAAAGCGTGCCATTTCAATAACAAACTTAAATATGAATATGAACGATATTCAAATGAAAGAAATGCCCAGAAGAATGAACGTCTAAGCAAAAGCAATTAATGTGGCTGCATTTTTGAAGCGCTTAAATACCAAAAATAGTAAATGGTTTTTTAGAAGAGTTTAGAAGAGTGATTTTATTAATTGTAAGGTAGCTACAACATGTTTGAAAAAGTTGATGAAGGGAAAAGTTATTACTGTGGCTGCATTTTGAAGCGCTTAAATACCAAAAACCAAATAGATCATTGTAAAAGCTGTGAAAAGTGAATCATTGTGTCTTTTTAGCTTCTTTTGTTGATTTTACTTTATTTATCTAAAATATGAGCGATTTATAAGCTAGCTTTCTTAAATAAAATAGTGTGGCTGCAATTTTTTAAGTAAAATATACCAAAAAGTCTGATGAAGCATTTAATAACCTTCTTAACTTTCTTCTTAACCTTCTTCCTTTATTATAAGTGATTTCTCAACCTATCTCAGCTCTTAAATAGTGTGTCTGCAATTTCTAAAGGCAAATATACCAAAAAGCTTATAAAAACATTTGTCATTCCATTTAAACACTTTATTTGAAGTGTTTTGCCAATTACGAACTTAAGCCAACTTCGTTTAATAAAATAGAGTGTCTGCAATTTTTAAAGCGAACTACATCAACAAGTGTAATGAAGCGTTTAACATGAATAGTGTGGCTGCAACTTTTAAAGTAATGGATTGTGATAGATTTCAAAAATGCTACCGAAAACAATTTTTTTAATTTTAATTGTCTATCTCAATGTCCCTTCCCCCAACTACTAAACCCAAAGCCTACTAATAATCATTTTCATTTCCTTTGAAAAGTTTTCTAAATTTTCTATGCTTCAATTTTAGTTCATTTCTAATTTAAAATTATTTTCCTCTATAAAGCTACACTTATGACTTTACGCTCATCAGAGAAAATGTAGCATGAGAATATTCCTTGAAAGCTTTTTACAAAATTGCAGTTTATTAGCTTTCCCCCTTTTTCGTTTCGTTTCGTTTTTTTTTTCCCTTGGCCCCTTGATTAGTATTTTT
This sequence comes from Drosophila nebulosa, assembly GCA_024703675.1. Taxonomy (NCBI): domain Eukaryota; kingdom Metazoa; phylum Arthropoda; class Insecta; order Diptera; family Drosophilidae; genus Drosophila; species Drosophila nebulosa. Next base: position 2,705,286 of record CM045725.1, on the reverse strand, counting down.
GATTCCATTTTTGCACAGGAACCGCAAATCGCAATTTGCCAACAAACAATTTGCCAATTGAGGATACTTGAATTTAGCCTCAAAAGCTGTTTATTAGCAGCTTTTGTGTTGAACTAAAGGAATTTTCAATTGCAGCGACGACTCAAAATGCAATGTTTCCAAATGTTGCCAAATCTCCTACTTCAATTGAGGGAATTGTTTTTCGCATAGGTAAGGGAAAGCGATTAACAGGGAGCGGAGGTGGAGTCACTAGTCCTAGAGTTCTAGAGTCCTCCTAGTAGTAGTTGTTGTTGGAAAATTTGATTATTGTGACTGAAGGCAACGAACTGGCAAAAAACACACACAGCAATCCAAACCACCCACTAACCACCCACCCACATGAATAACAGAATGTTCTTTGGGTTCTTTTTTTTTTGGTTTTTTGTGGACTTATTCAATTTGCACTGCAACATGTCAAAAAGTTTTGCGCCAACAGATGAAAAATGTTCAACAAAAGTGCAAAACGCAGCAAACATGCTACGAAAATTACAAAAATTTTGACCAATTCTCTTCAATTTTTTTTCCATTCTATTTTCGGAGCTTTTCTTTTTGTGCTATTGTTTGTTAGTTTGTCTGGGGTCTTGTTGTTGGTGTTGTTTCAGTTGCTGTTGTTGTTGTTGTTGTTGTTGTCTCTGACGTTGTCAAAAAGTGTGTCAACGTTGGAGCCAACAACCAGGAGCTAGGAGCCAGCATCCAGGAGTTTTGGGTCCTTGTTTGAGTGATGGACTGACAGCGACTGCTGTTTTATAAGCATGATGGAATGGGTAGGTCATCCTTATTGCCCCTTGTCACCCTATATCCCTATCTCTATCTCACTTCTCTTTCACTCTCTCTCGCCATCTCTTTCTATATACAGTTGACAAGTGGAGCGTGCGGCCAAATGCCTTTTAGTACCTCTTTCATCTGCAAATATTTGTGTTATTAGAATTTTTAAGCCAGCTCGCAAAAACGTTTTTTGTCAGCTTTCACAAAACTATACCCAAAGAGAACTGAAATTATATATACATGTACATATATAGGATGCATATACATAAATGAAAAGAGATTCTGTATTACAAAAACGTTAAGCAAAAATGCAATTTAAGAATATAATTATAATTTTTAAGGGTTTATCTTAACTTTTCTTTAACAAGTTCTAACTTTTATTTCTGCTTATAAAAGAAATATTTATGAACTCGTTTAAAACGGGCAAATTGGATGGATTTTGTTCCTTTTTCAGAGATTCTTTAGTTTTTATATATTTTATTTTAGAATTACATTTAATTTGTAGGCAAAACTTTGTTTAATCGTTTAAAAATTTTTCAGTTTTATATATATATTTCATTGTAATTTCCATTTATTTTATGGACTTTGCTTACAATGGGAAGAAAATCTGATTGTGTGGCAATAAAGGAAATTACTATGATCATCTTTTCTTCTTTATTTCTTAAATATTTCAAAATTTAAGATTTCAGATTGAAAAACCTTATTTAAATCTATCAAATGATTGAGATAAATAATAATCTGGTGAAGATCATGTGATAGTATTAATTATGGGGAAGAAAATTCGAGTTTTTCTTCATTCTAAGGTGGTCACAATTCTGTAAATTTCAGATTGTTATTTTCATTTTTTCTTTTTTTATTTTCTATTCTTATGTTTGAAAGTTTGATATCAATAAAAAAAATTAATAAGTTTTATTTTGAGAATGTTGGTGAAGAAACTAATGGCCAGACCCCTCACAAGCAATTTGGTGACTAAGAAGCTAAAACGATTGACTAAAAACCCATTTAGAGAGAAGGGTCACATTCTTTATTTGTATTAACTGAACTCTAATCAATGACAGGCACAAAGGGAGAGTGGGGAAAGAGTGTGAATGCTTCCAACCCCAGGAAACGTTAGAGCATTATCATTATCATTATTTTGTTTTAGACCTTGAGCTAAACTAAATAAACTTATTTATTAATCCAAGCTAAACGGGTCAACTTGTATCCATTTCTATTGGTTTCCACATTGATTAACATATATAAACCTATTTTTATTAACAGATCACTTTGGGATTACGAATTCAGGAACAACCTTTCTCTTAGTTGCTTTGACATAGCATAGCATACTTTTATGCGCAAACATGACCAGCATTTGTGTTGGTGTCCTCCGTGTGTGTGTGTGTGTGTGTGTGCTCGTGGGTCGCTGTCAACGAAAATGTTTTGAATTTGTTTCGAGGCGCTCTCTTTATTGTTTTTCCTCGTTCCATCTCATTTTTTTTTTTTTTTGCTCGTTGCTGTTGTTGTCTCGTCTTTTGTTGTTTTTGTTCCTTTTTTGCAATTTTCCAAAAATATTTAATTTCCGTATTAACGCTGCGCCAAATTGTCAAAGTTTGTCCATGCTTTGTGTGCACATTTTTTGTCCGCCGCCGCGGCGAAGCGACGATAAAAGCCAATTTTTTCATTATGCATTTTTTCCCTCTTTTCAATGTCAAGTGACGCAGGGGCGTGGCGTGGGGCACTTTGGGTGTGGCATCAATTGCGGTGGCTCCAACTTTTCGTTTCTCAAGCGTTGACAATCGAGCGGAATAGATTTATGACAGTCACACTGCATTTTATTATACTTAAAGGAAATCTTTCTTGAAATTGGCACACACAGAAAATGGCAGCAGGAGGAAAAAATAAAAACGAAAAAGGAAAATTTGAACGTAAAAATTTGTGAGAACTTTTTTTTTTTTTTTAAATAAGGCAAGGCCATTTATCAGAGTGACACCTTTACAAGGGAACTTTTGAGGGGGGAAGGTGCAAAAGGAGTCCATAACTGAGTTCTCAGTTTACTGTGTGTGTGTGTCCGTGTGGGTGTGCGTGTGTGTGTGGCAACTTTTATGGCATGTGAGAAATGGCGCAGAAAGTGTGACACAAAATTGTAGACAAATTGCTTGAAATGATTTCATTTCTTTTATTTATGACGTTGCCCATTTTACTTTTGTTGTTGTTGTTGTTGTTGTTGCGCGTGTTAGTTGAACTTTGATTTCAATTTTTCGATTTGTTGATCAGCAAAAAGGCACAATCCGAGAATCCTTTAAGGCATTTAAGCTAATGTTAACCGAAAATAGGCAATTGAATATTGATTCAGGCAATAAACAATATCTGAGGACTCAATCTGCATAGAATCTGGGCAAAAAACATTAAACTTAAGACAGAAAGCAATAAATTTGATGGATTTCAATGAAATAGAGTTAACAAATGTACTAAAATAACATCCAGAAAATCCCAGAGCGGACGCTGGTAGTCATATTAGGGATCTAATAGCATCTAAACTTATCAAATTTGTAAGAGTTGTGAAAATACGATAAAAATAAACCTGAAAATGCATTAAAAACTCTTATTTTAGCTAACAATGGGCTAAATAAAATAAATGTTACCCAAAAGTATGCAATAAAAATGATTTAATATCGAAAAAAAAACATAAAACAATAACAATTAAAAATAACTTCTTTGAATTTAACTAAATTCAAGTAAGAAACTCTTGTTTAAGCTAACAAAGAGCTAAACAATACAAATGCTACACAAAAGTAGGCAATAAAAGTTGATTAAATGTGAAAATTGTTACATATTGATGAAATTGAGAACAAAAATTCTTCATTTTGACTTAATTAAAGAAAGAAGCTCTTATTTGAGCCAACAAAGAGTTCAATGAAAGCAAGTAATACCCAAAAGTATGGAGTATAAATTATTGAAAATTGAATTTTTTACATATTGCTAAATATGGAACAAAATTTACTAAAATTTGACTGAATTCAATAAAGAAAGTCTTATTTGGGCTTACAAAGAACTCAATAGAAGCAAACATAACCTATAATAATAAAACTGGATTTAATTCAAGGAAGAGACTATTATTTCAGATAACAGAACGCCTAATAAAGCCAACATTACCCAAAAGTATGCAAAAGAAATAAGAAAATGTCGAAAAATATTGATAAAACTGGCAAAAAATAACCTAAATTTAGACTAAATACGAGAAAGAAACTCTAGTTTGGGCTTACAAAGAGCTAACCAAAAGTATGCAGTAAAAATAACAAAAAGTCGAACATGGAAAAAGTGTCCCAAATTTTGATTTAATACAAAAAGGAATATTTTAAAAAATGCTAAAAAAAAAATAGAAATTTTAAAAAGTTTACATTTAGAATAATTTCTTCAGATTATTCTTCATTGGCGATAACAAAATAATTTGCAATTGAAATATTGGAAAATTTGTTTCTTTATTTTATTTCCATTCCTAATTTGTTAAGAAAATAAAAAAAGGGAAAAAGAAATTAATTTCACTTTAAAAATTGAATAAATATTCAGTTGAATATAAACAAAAATGGTGTTGGCAAAATATAATCGATTTAGCTTTGATGCTACAAATTTATTAAATAAAATCGCCCCGCACAAAATTTTGTTAAAAAAAAAATTTCTATATATTTATTTATACAAATAAATTTTTTTGTGTGCGGATGCTGCATAAATCAGCTAAAACAATTTGTTGGGAAAATAAAACTTTTCGGTGAAATTCTAAAAAACCAAAAATCCCATATTGTATATGGGGATCCCATGTCAGGATGACAAAACTAAACCAAAAACACAAATACATATGAATAACATGAGATGAGAGCCAGCAGCTAGCAACAAAGAGCTATGCTTAAAAAAAAAAACAAATCTCCAACACAAATAACCGACACACAGCAACAGCAGCAACCAGCAACAGGAACAACAACAACAACAACCAGCAGCAGCAGCAACATCGCATTTGCATATCTCACAAATAACGCAAAGAAAACAAAGCAAACAGAATTCAAACAACAAAATAAAATGAAATGAAAAAAAAAAGAAGAGGAGTACACGCAGCAAAAGAAAGTCACAAAAATGCAAAACACTTCGAAAAATGAGGCATTTCCGGCCGACACACACGTACTACACATAATATCCTACGACTAACAGAACAACAAAAACAACAAAAACGGGGCTAAAAAAGGGTTAAAGGCATTTCCAAATGGGACTAAAAATACGAGGCGCGAAAATGTATAGAGCATAAATATAATAATAAACACCGAAAACATAAAAAAATCAGCAATGAAATCAGCAGAAAAGGGAACGTACATCAGAACAAAAGGACGAAATAACACAAACAAAATCGGTAAAGCATATGCTCAAGGTTTTTTTTAGCAAAATGCCAAAGGCAGAAGGCCAGGAGGGGATCGAAAATGAGGAGAGCTAAAAGGGGCTTCTTAAACCAGCTGAAAGACGTAGCTTTTTTTGGCACTTGTTTGCCCTAGCTTCCCACTTCTGAATTTGACTTTTTCCCCTTTAAAAAAACACAAATTAACTAACTAAATAATAAATATTTAATAAATATTTTAGGGGCTTTTAAGGGCTATTTAAGTCGCTTACGCAATCTTATCTTACCTTCTTAATAATAGTTTCTCATTTCTTGGAAATTAAACTAAAGTGTATTGACCCATATAAAAATAAAGCTAATCGCTGATCCAGACCAAATGGTTATTCTTCTATAATAAGGAAATGATAATGGGCTTTAGCAATAAGTCACTAAGAGGGATATAGTTCTGGTTTACTAGATCGAAAACTCTGCTATTACTAGCGAGTGGTATGATCTGTTAGATCTGTTGGAAGTCAGAAGTATTAGCTCAGGTATATATGTATGCAATCAATTTCATATCTTAAATTCGCTGAGACTAAATATGTCATAGTTATTTATAAACTCTTTCATTTCAAGTAAAAGACTTTCCAGTCAACCCAATAATCCGCTCCTGGCAATGGCTAATACAATAATATAAAACGCAATAAAAAAAAAGAAATAAGCAAGTGGTCCTCGGAAAGGGAAGGTACTAAGTGTAGCAGAGCAGCTGCTTTTATCAGTGTGAAGCCATCTAGGATTCGATTAGCCGCCCAGCAATAACAACAATGCGAAAAGCACTTGACTGTTTTTTTTTTATACGCTTTCAAAGAGCATAACAAATATGAGAAGATGTTTGAAACACGTGGAAAAAAAGGAAACTTACAAGGCTATTGACAAAATGAGTCCTTCTAATTCCAACTTCTTTTAAAACATTTGCCATCTAAATAAGTTTCATTTATCGGAATTAGCTTGTACATTATTATAGCCTCAATTTTATGAAAAAGGTTTCAAAATTCAAGACAATACTGAAAAGTAGTTCCAACAGAAATTAGTGAAATGGAACTGAATTGAGAAAGTATTTCTTAAAGAATAGTTTTCAAAGTTCAAATCGAAGAATAAAAAACATTCATATCAGATAGGATCAGAGCTTTACATTTTATAAGAGTTAACAGACGAGTCAAAACTGTGGCTAAGCTTTTGTGCCTAGAGTCTACAGAAAGAGTATACAAAGTTCGCATTTGCTTAACTTTAATGCCTGAAATGTTTATTTTTCTTATTGGCAGCTGCAAAAATGATGAAGCGAATTCAAAAAGCTGTTTTTTTTTTGTGCTTCTCTTTGTTGCTTGTTTATTTTGTATTATTTTTTAATATTGTCAAGACAACAACAAACCAAAACCCAAACCAAATCAAACCGTAAACGGAAGGCAACTTGTTGAAGGCCCAAAACGCAAAACGGCCAAATTGAATGGAAATAATCGGGCAAGACAAGAGGAGGGAGAGAGAGAGAGAGAGAGAAAGCAGGAGTAAACCAGAGGGACCATCATCAAAGCAAAACCATTTGGTATCCGCCTTGCCAATAGGCGGGTCGCAATTCAAGCTTAGTCCCCAAGCCAAATGGAGATTGAGAGATTGAAAGAGAGAAAGAGAATGGCCCTGTCATGCGATTCTACCACCTGGCTTACCTACCTGAAGGCATCTAACTACATATGTATGTATGCCAGAGCCTAAGTGATTTCCTGATGTCAGAGGCTTAGAAAGTTTTACAAACAAAAAGCTAAAGACAAAAGGTTGCCAAATGAAAGCAATTATTGTAAAGTTTTTTCTCAAATAAAGGAAATCAAAAAGGACTATCTGATAATACAAAGAGCATTATCTGACCAGGCATTAGAAGAGAATCTTTGGAAATTTTCCGTTTAATCAATCGATAGATCTAATTATTCTTGAAGGCCTCAGCTGGCGCTTATCTCTCTCTTCAGTTGAGTTTTCTTAGTGGTTTTAGTTCTAGTTTCAGGTCTACGGGATTTACCGTCCCGACCTTACCTAAACTTGTTCCAGTTGGAACTCATTTTTGCCTCTTGTTAAGCAGCTTTTAAAGAAATTCTACAAGCAGGTGCTCTGACATCCAAACTTAAATTAGTTTTAGTTAGTTCTCTCAGTCTATAATGGAGCTACTTCATTTATTTATTTTCTATTCATCTCTACCATTTTCTGATTTAAATGGCTCACGCAAACCTATTATATTCTTTTCCTTTTGCTTTCTATAATTATCTATCCAAACGCGTGGCTTTTTAATTAGTCTCGCATTTTTTTGTCATATTTGACATTTCACAGAGGAAAGTTAGGTTAAGCCCGACTTTAACGCCCACAAAAGCAACATATTTTGCTTTGACTCGTCATTAACGGGGATTAAATATTGAATATAAAAGTGGTGGGTAAAAAAACACTGTCAATGGAATTTGTTTAGTTCACAATTAAGCGTCAGCACACTTTTTTCTAACGGTTTTTAAAGTACTTCAGATTAGTGGTGGCAAACTATCGATAGGCGCCGCTCTCTTCAAACCATCGAAAGTCGGCGCTAGCGTTGGTAAGCCATAATTCTTTCTAAAAGCCTCGATAGTCGATGATAGTGCCAAATTGGTACTACAAATTTCAAGATTCAAAATTAATTGAGATTGAGTTTTGGTTTATTAGTTTAGACTTCTTCATGTTTTCTAGCTTTATATTGAATTTTAGTTCATTAGTTTAGACTTCTCTATTAGGGATGCTTTTCACAACTTGTGAAATAGTATCCATTTCCTATCATAAATCATTAATTGCGGTTTCGCTACCCAAGTTAGTCTGCTTCTTAGTCATACACAAAGCCTGCCAAACCTTTAGAAATGGGGTTGAACTAAGATTTTTACCCTGATACATAGCTTTGCTTTGGGTTTAATCACCCCGCTGAAAAGCAACTACCAATATCTTAGAGGGCTTGAAAATGTTTTATTGCAAGTTAAAGTTCTCTTAGAGATAGTCTCTCGGTTTCCCCTTTGAAGTTCTCTGGTATCCTCAGTCCGCCTTTAATGTCTTTTTAAGCCAATATCTACAACTTTTTCTTTTTTTTTTTTTTTTTTTGGCTTAAACTTTTAAGTGAGTCTTCGTTATTTCGTGTGGTAATATATTCTGTGAAATTTTTTGTGCTCATTTTGTAATCAATGCCAAGGGCTAATGAGTCTCATGCATTAGGCAAAAAGCTACTTGTTGATGATAATACACACACTCCGGCGGAGTTTACCCCCTCCCTCTCTCTCTTTCTCTCTGTGTTGGCTCGCTTCAACAAGATAAGTCACTTTTGTGCTACGTCTCCCTGGCTCATAAAATGCCACATCCTCCTCCCCCACCTTAAACTTCAATTAGCAAGCGGTGGTGGAGCGGCGTGGAGCGGGGGAGGAAGGACCTCTGGGGGTTGAAAAGGAAACTTAAATGGATGTTGTTGAAATCAACCGTCTGTAGCTCATAAAAACTTTCGTCTATATTTATACAATTAACACGAAAAGAGAAAGAAAAATGTTTTTCGTTTTTCATGTTTTTTTTTTCTCGGTATTTATGTTTATCTTAAAGGCGCCTCCGGTCTGTGATTAGAAAATTGCGAACAAATAAATTAAAGGCATTTAATGCCATCCCATTTATACGCCCCTCCTTCGTTCTCGTTGGGAAGGACCTTTTTTTTTTCCTCGTTCATTGTTTTTCTTTTGTTTCGATTTCATGCGTGTTGTCTCTGGCCTTTGACTTTCGGTTTAATGCTGATAGATGATGTTGATTGCAAGGAAGAGACTGATGTCATGTACCAATAATCAAGTCAGTACCAAACGAAACCTAAGCCCTTTCTTCCCTGTTAAGAAGAACCAAACAAAAACTCTGCTGCGCGTGCCTCAGCTGAACAATAACAGAAGAGAAAAAAAAAGCAAAACAAGGGCCAAAAGCGTGGCAATTCGAAAATGTTTCCTGCCAAAAAATATATACCACTCTCTCTCTCTCTCTCTCTCTCAAATCTCTCACCTCTCTCTCTCTCTCTCTCTCTTTCTCTACAATGTGCAGAAAAAGAAAGCGCGACCTTTTAGCACTGACGCACACAGAAGAAAAAAACTTCAAAGTAAGTGGAGAGAAGAGGGCAAGGCCAACCCAAAAGTTAGAGCGGGAAAGGGAGGTAAGTGAGTGAGGTATAGGCCACAAGCCGCAGAGTGTTTTGGCCCTGGGCTGCCAGTATGCATGTATTTTTTGAGTGCCCTTTCCAGCCAAAAGACCAAATCAAGCAAAAAAAAAAAAAAAAGGAGCTTCAGTTAGAACGTAAATTTTTGCATTCTGCCAAGTGACTAACTAAATTTAAGTTTTCATAACTAAGTTGATTGAATAAAGTAAACTTTCAAAGACTTTAGCAAAGGTGTAGACTGCACTTTAAGAAAAGGCAAGTCATTAGCCAAAGACACCAAAGTTGTAATTGCCTTAGCATATCTTCAACGCTTGAACTAATTGGGAATTACAACGAAATGTAGTGAAAAATTAAAGAGCAAAACTTGAAACATTTAAAATTTACAGAATACTTATAAACGATTGCATTTTAACGCATTTTGGAATGCAAAAAGTATTCTTTGAGTTAGTAATTTAATGAAGTTGATCTCACTTATTAGTCACATAGTCAATGAATTAGTATCAGTAGTTGGGATATTATAATATGTTGATGTGTAGCTAACTTTTATTGGTTACTTTAGGCAGCAGCTGGCTTTACTTCATTTTTTCATGATGAAAAGAGATGCATTTGAAAACAGCAAATGGCTTAGCTTCATCGGGCGCAGAGACTTGAGGTCCATTGCATATTTTAAGGGGTAAATTTTGCATTTAAGTACAGGCAATGAGCTTAAAATTTCTCTCTTTCTACTGCCCAAGAGCAAATTAACCTTAATTTGTTTGAGACCCAAGTCTAGGAGCTTAGGTTAGAGTCTAAATTTTAGTTTTAAAATGGAAAAACACTTTGAAAATCTTAAAAGAGTATTACAGACTCTGCAAATCGAAATGTTTTTTTTCCTTTTTTGCTATTTTACAACAAATTTCAATTTCTGTAGAAATTCTTTAGAGCCATTTTTTTTTTTTTTGTTTTTTTGTTTTTTTCGTTTCAGTTTTTTGTATAAGCTTTTTGTGTGTATGTCCCTGTGTCCCTGTCATTTATTTTGTTTTTCGTTTTGGTCCTGTTATTCATAGCTTATAAAACAATTCCCTTGGCTATTGCGCTTTAATGTTGGGGTCGCAGCCGCAGCCGCAGTCAGAGCCAGAGCCAGAGCCTTCCCCCAGCAACACCAACAACAAGAAGTCGTATGACGACTACTTAAGGTAAATAGATGGCACTACCCACACACACATAGAGAGGAAAGGAGAAGTGGGGGGAGGGGGAGGCATCATCTCTGTCCCCCCAATGACAACTCCTCCTGTTGCTGATGATGATGTTGCTTATGTTGTAAACATTTTAAGCAAATTGTTTAGGTAAATAGATAAGACGTGACCTTTTTTTTTTTTTGCTTTGCTTCTTCTTCTCTTTGGCTTTCGTCCGAAGAAGGACACACAACACAAATGCATTGTCAGTGTCAGGGGAACAACAACGACAAGGACAAGGACGAGAAGGCGGAGTTAAAGGAGGAGGTAGAGGACTCTGACAACGACGTTAGGTTTTGGGCTTATGTCTGGGCTAATGTATTACTTACCATTATTATGCTCTTTGCTTTCTTTCTTTCTCTCTTTCTCTCTCTTTCTCTTTCTATATATCTTTTATGTATTATTGTCAATTATAAAATGGCGACACAATGCAGCAGGCATACATAGAACTCTGACTATTGTTCTGGCTTTTGTGTCCTAAAGGCTCTCTTCAGTCTCATTGTTGTTGTTGTTGTTGTTGTTGTTGTTGTTGTCGTCTTTAAGTTGAAAAATATGCAAATAAATATACATAAAGTAGGTAAAATTGTCTGGCCAATAACCCTGAAATGTAAGGGGAGGTGGTTGTTGGGAGGAAGCGATGCTTAAGTAGTCCCCAGAGATATGTCCTTAAAGTGTTAATGGCAGGGGGGGGGGGGGTTAAATGGGTTGGGTGGATGGGTTCAAATCCTATGTGACCCCAGGGTGATTTGATATGAGCACAAAGTATGAAAAGCTGACAACTTTTTTTGAGAAATTGAAACCTCTAGCCGAGGAATTTACGGTTTATGAAAATGAAACTTTTGCCGAATATATATATACAAAAAAAAGAGGTTACCCACCTCCACCCACTCCCCTCTTGAAGCCATCAAACACATTGACTCAACCAATCAAGCCACGAAAAAAACCGCATAAAAACCGCAGAAATGAACTTAAAAAAAAAATAGAAAAAGCAAAAAAAACGAGGGCCAACAATTTTAATTGAAATGCAATGTCAAAGCCTTTTTTTTGTAGCCCTTTTTTTTTGCTAGGCCACAAAAGCCCCTTTTTTTCTTTGCTTTTAGCTGGGGCAGGCCACATATTAATAGACTAGCTGCCAAAAAGCAACGCTGGCCTTGACCTTACTCCTTTAGGGGTTGGCCTAATCATGGGTGGGTATACGCATTGAATTGAAAGTCACGGGGTGATAAGCCAAACTCCGTTCTTTTGGTAGGGTCCAAGCCTTACCACTTTATCTTAAGCAGTTCATTTTCTTTCCTATGCCTAGTAAACTTGACAAAACTATTTTGACTTCGTTTAATGAAAAATGCAAGCTAAATCTAATTTGCCACAAATGGTGACCAGATCCCAGTGGCATCTATTTATCTTCAACACTTTCTTCAGTCTTCTGCAGAGCTTGTTCTATCATTCTTTGCTCTAGCAGTTAACCAAACTTGATTTGAAATAATAACAAACTGTAAACATAGTGTTAACCAATTTAAATTCCAAACCAGAATAGTTTTAGTTTGAACTTTAAACTTTGAAGTGTTGCTTATTTGTTTTGACTTAAAGGTAAACAAAACTATTTGCAAAAATTTAAAATAAACTAAATTTTCACTTGTGCTTAAAAACCTTAAAATGAAGTCCAAATAAAATTGGTTAAACGATTTTTTTATACTTGCATTAGTTCTTAATTAGATAATTATAGAATTATGAGAGGTGTAACTTGTTTTATTTGAACTTTTGTAAATGAAAGTAAACCATTAAGTGAAATGCATAACAAGAAAGTAAACTCAAATTATCATAAAGGTAAATAAATTATAAATTATTAAGTTATAAATAAATTAAATATAATCGTGTAAACAATTTTTGTCCCATATCAACACTTTTCTTCTTTTAGAGATTTTTTTTTTTGAGATTGAGTAATACAGAAGTTTACATTAAGAACTTTTTTTTAGTTGATTTTTCAAAGGAAACTATCTAAATCTTAGATCAATTTCAATAGTGAAGTTTACTTTAGGAAGTTTCTTTGCTTGATCTTTCATACAGAATTAGCCTAATCTTAGATCAACGCTTAGTCCTGTAAAAACTTCTCTTCTCTTCAACTTTAATCTAAACCATTAATTTCCTACTTTTTAGCCAGCTATCAATCTAAAAACTCGCTCATATCCTTAGATAACAATTATTTGGTCTCAAAATCTTCTAATGTATGTCCTCCCCATGATTTTTCATCCTTGTTACGCCCATGTTTTCAATTTCTCTTCTGCTCTAGGCCCTCTAGGGGAGTCTTTCAAATTGCAGACAGAGCTAAATGGGAGACGGCCAGCAGGCAAGGAAGGCAGGCAAAAGGCATGGGGCATGAGGCATGAGGCATGAGACAGGGTCTAGTCCGGGGGCCGACCAACGCATTGTAGCGCATAATTAGCTCGAATAAATGAAAGCCAAGCCAAGTTAAAAAAAAAAAAAAAAAAATAAACGAAGAGAAATAAGAGAAAATGAGAAAAAGAACTGAACTGACTATGGGACTGACTCTGGGGCTGGCCAAAAAACCACTTTAGCTGTGAATTTTCTTGTTTTCCTAATTGAAGATTTGCACTTGAAATGATTTTCCAAACCAAAAAAGAAGCAAAAAAAAAAAAAAACAGAAAACGAAAAACTGGGTGGAACAACCTAACTAAACAAATTTCCACATCGTCTTAATGCGTCTAAGTAATAAAATGTGTAAAATTGATTTGCATAATGAAAAGTTCTCGTTGTTGTTGCAGTTGTTGTTGTTTAAAATTGCCTAACAAATTACTTGTTAGAGAATTTGGTAATCTAGGCGAGAGAAGTTTACTGTCACTTCTCACGTATTTTGATTTTATATTATTTGCATTTTATCGAGAAAACTCGCTCTCTCTCTCTCTCTCTCTCTCTATCTCTCTCTCGGAATGGCGGATCTTGTAATAAATTACGTATACGCCCGAGTTGTGTGCGAACAAATTTCAGTTTGCATTCAACTAGGCTGAAATGGCATGGAAACGCCATGAAATGTTGGTCATATGGTCAAATGCGACAATGACAATGGTCATGTCAATTGGTTTTACTGGCTCCAGCCCCGAGGGCTGGTTGATGTCCGTCCTTCTGCTTGATTTCATAGGTGTAGGTTTATTTTAGCTTTTCGTAGGCATTTTCATTGTGCCATTTCTAATGCCAGGCTAGCAGTTTCAGTGTGTCACCCATAGATTACACAAAATTGCTAGAACAGAAGAAGAGAGCTAAAATTGCCGACTGATTGATGGTTAGTTACGCACATCCTCACGTTGATGGGTTGGGAGGTTGAGGGGGTTTGGATGCTTGACCTAAAACTATTATCGAAATTGTTGGAGGAAAATTTAAGTGTATATCAGATAAATCTATATACAGTTATGTCCTACACATCCAAGGGGAACAATTGGCATGCAACATTTATTCCAACTGGCATCATTCACAATTCTAAAATGTTCCATTTTTCCAACTCTCATTAAAACTGACTTTTGTTGTGGAAGAAAATAAGGTAATCGGTTTAAGAGACATTGAAGGGAGACTACTTAAGTTTGTTGTTCCTTCTCGTTTTAAGAAAATCTTCTCCAGAAATGAATATGTAAAATCTATAGAATATTTGAGAATATTATTTGGTTTCCAATCGTTTTTTATTATTATTCCCAGTGAATAGCAAATTTATCATATATGTTCAGTGCATCATTTGAAAAGTGTTGACAAACAGATGGAAACGAAACATATAAGACATGAAACGAATGGTAAAGCAATAAAACGTATCAATTTTTGCTAAGGAATGTTGAAATGTGGTTACTATCGCAAAGTAAAAGCCATTTTTAAGGCGTTTCCCCTAAGAAATATCGATAAAAAATGTGAAACAAAACGTGTGAGATAGAAACATCTTCAGTGGAAAGTGGAAAAATTAGTAAAATTTCATAATGGAGCCATTTTGCTTGTGAAATATCCCTAAAAAACATGAAATGAAACGTGTGGGATAGAAACATCTGCAGTGGAAAGTGGAACAAATGGTAAATTCTAAGAGAGGGTAACATTCTGCTTCTAAATGGTGGATGTTACCTTTTTGCCAGCTTAGAAATGCAATAAAATGAGACAAAATTTCAGTTCTTGAAAACTTTAACAAAGTTTTCGAAATGCTCCGTAGCAAACAGTATTGAAAGAGCTCAAAAATTATAGATAACTTGTTGTAGTGGGCAACATTTGCAAAAATGTAGTGAATCATCAAGAAAAAACGATATTTTCGTCTGTTTATTGCATACTTAAGGGGGCGAATTTCGCTCATTTCACTCCTGTAGATCCACCACTGATTTTGCTGTTTGCTATATACACTTCTAACTTGGTTCTTTTTATATATAAAGATATTTGTTAACTCGAATGGCCACAAAAACTAAACTAACCAATAAATCACTGTATACAGTGGCTGCCAAAAGTTATGTGCCAGTCCGCAGCAGCAAACTGTCAAACCAACTGCTCATTACGCCCTATCTAACTCATGTCTCTCTGCTCTCCTCCCCTCTTCTCTCTCTCTCTGTTGACCAAAAGCCATCATGGGGTGAGAGTGCTCATTATACTTTGACTTTGGTATTTCTAGTTTAGTTTTTTTCGCCTCCCCACCAACGCCCAAGCCACCATCACCATTTCCATTCGGGTTAGTTAGCATTAGAGGAGAGGACGACTCTCTGAACCATATGCTGCTGCTGCTGCTGTTGCTCGTGCTGCAGTTAGGATTCGATTCAACGACCACAGACCAGAAGCCAGAACCAAAGTAAAGGCAGCAATCTCCTGCCCCCAAACTAACTCTCTCTCTCGGTCTCTCTCTCTCTCTGTCTCTCTGTTTTTCCGTGTGTTGGGCTGGACATTGTTGGTCCATTGTTGTCATTGCTGCTCATTGCTAATATTGGAAGCTGTCCGGTTTTTGGCTCTCGTATGTGTTTGGTGTCTGTTGGTCTGTTGTTGCACTAGTCGATGGCCAGTGTCAGTGGCGCTTTTTCCAATTCCATTGCCTCATTCATGTGTTTTATTGCCACAACCAGCACCGGAAGCAAGCCACCCAGAGAAGTGAGAAAGAGATGGTGAACATATCACAACACTGGCCATATATTTATGCTCCATATGTTGGTGCCATATCTTCCATAAACCACAACTCAACGATGACCACAAAACGGAACTCTCTACAGCAGCAGCACACAAGCAGCGAAAGCAACACCATCAGCAGCAGAAGCAGAAGCAGCCAGGCTGTTGGCCATGTCAGAACTAAGATTCAAACTAAACCTTATGACCCCCTCCCCCCCCCCATATCAGGGATGGCTTGAATTTAGCTTCAATTCTTGAAAAAGAATTCATGAATTGAAATGAAATTTATACAATTTACTTTAACAAAATAAAAAATCAAGTTTACCGTATTTATAAGTCTAAAAAACTGTTAAAAAACAAAAAAAAAGATAATCTAGAAATTATGAATAGTAAAAGAAACTTAACCTTAGTTGAAAGATCTAAACAATTTTTAAATTTAAGTTTTATTAATTTGATGTGATAATTTAATTTAATTTTAATTTGTTTTATCGGGACATTTAACATTTGATTAAATTTCATTTTTAGATAAACATAATTTATTTATATTCTTCAAAATATAGGATAACATATTTATCTTTCACTTTAGATTCTAAATAAGGAAGTGGAATAGCTTACTGCAAGGCAATTCTTTTTGCAAGTTAAATATTTTTGGAAAATCTATTCTGAGTAAGTAAAAGTAAAGTAATCACAGAGCATAAGCTTTCGATTTCTATAAATATAAAATCTCATCCAAGTTAAACTATTTAACCCAAGTTATGGTCGACTTCCTGTAAAGGGATTTATGCCAATCAGTTCAAGAGAAAATTCATTTCACAATCCTCTTCATGAAACCCTTTTAAAGACATTAACAAGAAAAAGTAATCTCTGTTCTATAGAATTTCAGAATTGTTTTAAATTTAAAATATTGTAGGCAAAGTTTAAAGAGTCTTAAGGGGAAGTTCTTGGCAATGGCAGAGACAAAGACTTTGAGATAGTCTTTAACAAAATGTGATAATCAAAGTGACTCGAGGTGGCTTTTGTTTCCACATCATTTTGTTCCCTTGACTTGCTATCAAACTATCACTTAGTTAATATGTATATCTCCTTAAAAATATGTAAATTTCAGCTTCCAATGCCAAAATGTTTTGAAAATGAAACCGATTTACATATGTTATACTAGCTACCCCGGCCGACAGTATTCTGCCCTCTTCGAGAATCGGTTGAAAGTGGCAGAAATTGGTACTTCGCAGCGCCACCTGGTGGCGAGTGGCATCTATGATCAAATCATTCAAACCTTTTGTAACCTTTTCAAACCTTGTATAAAAATTGTCATAATAATTGCTCTAGTAGTTTTTGAATTGAACGATTACATACAGAAAAACATTCAAACTAAATTGATTCACTATATCAAATGAATATAATAAAGATCTGCGGAATAGCAACAAAATTACATTTGAATGAACATTATGAATTAGGTAAATTGTAAGAGAAGTTTAACTATTTCGACCTATTGGTTAAGTTGATAAAGTATTCTTTGGATTTTATTATGAAGTTTAGTTACAGAGTTTATTGTCTTGTAATTGTAGTTTATTTGAATGTTATAGTGGAGCGATTTACGTGATTTTTAGAAATGTTTGCTCCACTTGCAGGGGGGAAGGAGTTCTACATAGTAGATGGGAGTCAGAGTCAGGCAAACACTCCAAGTTGGGCTTCCGGTTGCCAGGGCGTACACTTGATTACAGGAAGCTTTTATACTGAAATTTTGCCAACTTTGCATAAAAAATAAGAGACAAGTGCATCTTGACACATATATTTGGTTAAAGAGTTTAAGATTAGGAAGTAGTTAAAGGGTTGCCAGATGTCCGGATGTGAAAACGGGCGTGCCAGATATATTCCCAACAAATTAGCTGCATACTGACGCAAAAGTTTGAAAGTATTTTAGAAAAACTCACCAAAAATAAGAAATTTCAAAGTTTTATATAGGAGAGAGATTTAATTTCAAAATCCCAATGTAGACACAAGATAAGATTTTTCCTTCAATCAAAACATATTAATCACAAATTGATGTGTTCGAGGTCAAAACAAGCTTATGAAATAGACTGCTAAATAAATTCCAAGACAAAAATATTGCTTTCAGAATGAAAGATTTAGTGACTGAAACTAGTTCAGGCGAATGATTTAGTGTGAGAACTAGGACAGCAAATATGCCATCTGCATTTAGCGAGACCAAACCGAAAGCAAAACAACAACAGCAAAAATGACTCACAAATGGGCCGAAAAAGCACAAATTTTTGCTGTCTGGCCCTGACACTACGGCTTCGGCTGATGAGCCGGACCGGGCCGGGCCAAGGAGCCGCCGTCGGAGTTGTGGGGAGGGGGGTGGTCAGAAATGTTTGGGGTTTTAATCAAATTGCCACAAAAAGTTAAGTCCAACTTCAGTTGGGGTTTAGTTCAAGTGCAAGTTGTTCGGATTTATGTTGTGTTGTGTCATTTTGGTTGAAGTAGTTTTTGGTTTTGGGTTTTTGGCCATAAATCCGATTCCATGCAGCAGCAGTCAGCAGACAATAATGTGCAAACGTCAGCCAAAAAATTGTTAGCCAGCCAGAAACAATAATAATCACAATATTTATGTATTATCATATATAGAATTTCTATCTCTCTCTCTGTGTGTGTGTGTGTGTGTGTGTGTGTGCCTCAATGTATTTATTTCATTCTCACATTTAAATTGACTCGGGCGAACTCGGATGGAGCGCCTAATAAGCTGCAGTAATAAATTATAAACTCATGCAATGGAATATACAATTCCTACATAAATTATGCACAATTAACTAGCAAACACAAAATACAAAAAAAAAAAAAAATGAAAAGAATAATGAAAACAACCAGCAATACGAAACAAAACGAATATTTTGCATAAAATGCACAAAATAATATATCTCTATATAAATTTAGCCAACAAAATACACAAAAACTTTTGCTCATATATTTTTTGGGCAATAGATAAAGAATTTTTTGTCGGCCTAACTTTAAAATATAATGGCAAGGAATCTGTTTAGCTTAAGCGAACGACTTGCATATACCCTATAGAAAGTGAAGAGGCTCGTTTAGTCAGTTCAATCTTCAATTTGGATTTTCAATTCAAATTTTGAATTGAATTTTCTTCAATATAGTAAAAAAAATAATCATTTTTTTTTTAAATTTAAGTAAAAACTGAGTTAGAGTAATTAAAAATAAAAAAGAAATTACACAATATGCGCTAGAGGAGTGGGTCTGGTACCTTTATCTCTCTTGCACTAATAGAAATTTATTGTCTGGTTATTATTTCTTGTTTTTTTTTTTGCTATATCGAATGTTATAGTGGACTGATTTGTGTGATTTTTAGAAATGTTTCATCTGCATTTATAGAAAGCTTATATACTGAAACATTGCCAACTTAGCATAAAATTTGAAAGACAAGTTCATCTTGGAGCAGACAGACAGACAGACTGACACTGATCAAATATATAATACTAACTGCAAGAGATCCTAGGGGGGGGGGAGGGGGGGGGGGGGAAACGGGCCTCGAGAGCCTCGAGCTCAGATTGAAAATTACTCGATGCCCGCATTCTTTAGAATTGGAATTTTTGCCTTTTTTTTCTTCAGCTTAAATCTTCTGATTGCACTTTCTTTTAAAACACAATTTCAACAATTTGCATATACCCAAATATATTAACTGATTTCGAGGGTATAAAATGGCATTTGATGATGTCACACAAATGAATTTGAGATTTTATATCAAGTGTGGAAAATAAATTTATTTTGGTTTTGCCATTAATTGTTGTTTCATGAGAAAATAAAAACTTTTGCTTTATTGGCCAGCTGATTAAAGTTGATTATGATGAGATTTTGTGTGTGTGTGTGTCTCTTTGTGTGTGTAGCATGTTAATTTGTATGGGGACAACAACTAAATCAAATCAAAATGATTGTTATCCAAAGACAAAAGACTAAATGCAAAGACCTTGTGGATGATTTCATGTCTTAAGTGAATTTTTATGTGCAAATAAAACTGAGAGGCCATGGACAGAAAACACAATATTAATTGCCCAAAAAAAAAAAAAAAAAAAAAAACCAAAAGCAAAAATTTCAAATCAAAGCACCCACTCGATCTTCCCTGTCTTCTCGAATCTCGGACCTGCATTTAAATTTATGTGCAACTTAACGCTTCAAAATTGAGTGCAACGAACGCCATGCCATGCCATGCCACGCCATGCTACTGCTTCTGCCTCTGCCTGCAACAGTCGCATCAA
The DNA here is from genome assembly GCA_024703675.1 of Drosophila nebulosa. Taxonomy (NCBI): domain Eukaryota; kingdom Metazoa; phylum Arthropoda; class Insecta; order Diptera; family Drosophilidae; genus Drosophila; species Drosophila nebulosa. The sequence continues at coordinate 2,685,315 of CM045725.1, read as the reverse complement.
GTATACGCCCTGGCAACCAGAAGCCCAACTTGGAGTGTTTGCCTGACTCTGACTCCCATCTACTATGTAGAACTCCTTCCCCCCTGCAAGTGGAGCAACAAAGCGCGACTACAACAAGGATGGCTGACTGCCTAGGTTCATGTTTTCTTTGCCGCTTTTAATTTCAAAAATTTATGCGCTCGCGCCACGCTAAGCGTAAAATAACGATGCCCGAGCAAAGTCGCTGCAGTACAACAACATTGTTTGCATATGCCCTACAAAGCATTGGATTCGGTTATATCACCATATCATATGCAGTTTGTCATCGGGGCAATGCATTGGCATAGTTAGTTGTCTCTTCGCTTGGGCAAAAATTAACATTTTTAATGTCGTAAATTTCGTATTTTTTTTTTTTGTTTTTATGAGGCACTTGAAATTTCAATAAAAAAATTTATTGTTGATCATATAAAATTTACACTTTTTTGTTTGGTTATTTGCATAAGCCAGTTAACAAAATTGTTAATTACTTTAGTTGATTTACAATTTCAATGATCAAAAGTTTCATTTATTTGGTGTTTGGTAGGTCTATTTGGTGTACTTTCATGGGCAAAGGGAAAGAGCAAGGTGGCCATCTATAAACTTGAGTTTGATGATGTCCTGCAAATGTGCTAATCAGTTAACTTTTGAATGAGATTTGCCTCCTCCTTAATGGCTACATCCTTGTCAGCTTTCTTTCAAAGCAAACATGAGAATTTAAAATGTTTTTTCTTCTATTTTCAGCTCAAAAGAAACTTAAAAAACATTTTCATACTATTTTGTTTTTTATTTTCAGCTTAAAGTATGCATTTATTTATAATAAATAATCTTCGCCGACTTGAAACAAACTGAAAAACGACCTATACATTAAATAAATAAATCATTTCAGTTACTGCTAAAGTCAAAAAGCGAAAAGAGTTGCGGTTAAATTATTTCTCTAGCATTTACCTTAACTTCTAAAGTGTCAAAAGTCTCTTAAATGGAATAATCGATTTCTATCAATCGAATTTGGGCTTAACTTTGGACTCCGCACTTTGGCATATGAGCCGAAGAAAGTATTTAAAAACTCTTTCCTTTAACTAATACTTAAAAAATGTTGTTTCGCTTACCTTTAATGCTCAAGTTTTTCAATTTAAATCATATTCCGTTTTCGATTAACGGTTATTTGTAAAAAATGTGCCTGTTTCTCGACTTAAGTTGACTTTTTGAAGTGTTTTGTTTTTATCTGACATCAACACAAAAAACGTTTTAACTATCGAATGTTTTAGCTATCGATAGTTTTCCATCTCTATGTTATGTGCGATTCTTATATCGGTTATAGAATTTTGAAATCACTTTGAAATCTAAGTGTGTTGCCACAACTTTTTGGCTTTAAAGAAGAGCATAAAATTGTCGTTCTTTGGCTATTAAATATTTTCATCATGTTTTTCTACATTTTGTTTTTTTGTTTTTTTTTTTGTTTTGTTGTAGCTTGTACTCTTTCTCTCTCAGTCAGTGTGTGTGTGTGTGTGTAACTCTGGTTTGTTCTCTGTGCCTTCCACTCTGGTACTCTTCTGGTAAGTTGATCCTTTGCCGCCATTTTGCAACAAAAACTCCCTCAGCATGCACTCCATTAAACTCTGCCGTTGACTTTGTTGCTGCTGCTGCTGCAGCAACTAACTGCAGCAACTCGCAAATTTTATTTATTAAAAAGAGGGGCAACAACGTACAAGTCAAGTGGCTCATCTCGAAAACAATTAAAACGAAGTTTTCCAAGCAAAATCACACACACACAGAAAAAGAGAGAAAGAAAATTTTGTGAACCGAAAACTAAACGATTTTGCTAACACAGAACAACACATTTCAGTTTTTGGCATAATTAATTGCCACATCTCCTCAAAAAAAAAAAAACCAAAACAAAAAGAAGAAACCTGAATTCAACCTGAGCTAAATGTTGCATGCAACTTGCCTAATGTAACGCAACGAAGCAAATTTTCTTTTCTTTTCTTTTTTTGTTTTTGCATAATTTTTGTGAAGAAGCATCCTGAGATAAACTAGTTCCATATGAAATAAGTAGAGTAAAGTTTACCTTAAATTAGTAGCCAGAAATTCAAACACATTTTGCTTCCCCCAACCTCCTCGCTGCCAGCAGAAAAGTCGTCAGGTAAAACGTTGAGAAACCGTTTTCCCACAAGCGTTGACAATTTGTTTTTAACATTAAGCAGTTAGCATAGTTTCATGTTGTTGGAGTTTTTAACACTTAAAGAGGTCCCCGAACGCAAGGAAGATATTTTTGTCAACAATTACTTTTACGAGCCATCCAAAGAGAGGGCTGTAACTGGGTGGGGGGGAGGTGAGGGGTAGTGACGCGGTTTGGCACACTAATTTCTAGAGAAAGATAATCAAGAGTGATAATTATTTTCGTTGGACTTTTCCACAGATACGCAGAACCGCAACAGAACGAGAACAAGGCACCTGCTGGGTAAATTTTACTTGGCATGGCTGAGATACTCCTCCCCCTTCGCACTTTTCTCTCCACTTTTGTGGTTTGGGGTTACAGATGATAACCAACGTTTTGCCATAACCGTTTTATGTACCTTTATATATACATACATATATATACATATATAAAGCAGGGAGCCAAAAACTTTTGTAATTACATAAAATTCTGTCGAGGGTAAATAACTTTGAACTACGCAGCAAAACAAAGCTTTAGACTAGGTTAAACTAGTAGCTGGCTGCTGGTTGCTGGCTATAAATGCGGCGGCTGCTGGGCACCTGCCAGACAGATCGAGAGAGAGAGAGAGAGAGAGAGACCCGAAACCCGCACCCTCTTTCGGCGAACCCAGCTTGACCCCGACACCGACACCGTCACCGTCACAGACTCAGACACAGAACAAACCGTTCAAAATTTTGTATTTCTTCCTTCAACTAAGTGCACCCGCACATTTCAAGTAATTAAAATTTCTGTTTATGTTTCTATCTCGACGACCGGCAACGGCAACGGCAACGACGAAAGGCAACGGCGATGACAACGACCATGAAATATTCAAAATGTAATTCTTGGAAAACTGAATTATTGAAATGAGCATACAATTGTCTGTTTTTGTGTATTCTTTCTCTTACTCCCTCTCTCTCTGTCTCTCTCTGTCTGTCTGTCTCTATCTCTCTTTTACTACTCTACTATATAAAACGCACATCTTTCACGCCATGTCAAAGTTCTTGTGAATTGAGTTGAATCAAAAATAAGTATTAAAAATCGTTTCTTTCTTTTAAAGGGGTATATCAACTAGGTAAAAGGGTTTACCCATGAGGTATATATATTCATGAATAGCATGAAAAGCTAAAATCAATGTGTCATGTTCATGTGGAAAAAGAAAGAGAGAGAGGAAGAGAGATAAAACTATGTTTAGCGCCCATAAATGTTACATATATGTGGGAGAAAGACAGCAAGAGAGAATGAGAACAAAGAATACAGCTTCTATGGGGGCTATTAGGCGATAGGTGATATATTTGACGCCAAAAAGGTGACATGTGGCAGAGAAAGAGATGAGAACTTCTTCGACTGTTCTATCATAAGTGCTATGTGTGTGAAAGAGTTAGAGATAGTTGACAAAAGCAGCTTCTCATAATGCAAATGAGTGAATAGACTATATATTTGGCACATAAAAAGCTAAAAGCGTGAAAGGGACCACCTAAGTGTCAGATGTGTAAGAGAGACAGAGATAGATGACAGTATAATATTGATAATAGAGCCTAGAGAAGAGCCTTGTGGGTGAAAGAGAAGGTACAATGATAACTTTTTCGATTATTTTGGGAATTTAGAAATAAGACTCGGAATAATAATTAATTGACCTTTGGCTTAATTTCATATACAAGAGACTTGCCTATAGAATGAAAATATACGGTTTCTGAAACAGGCTAGGACAGATTTTTCAATAGTTCTACTCTCAGCCCTGTCGAGAGAGAATAACAATATACGGTTTCTGAAACAGGCTAGGATTGATTTTCCAGTAATTCTACTCTCAGCTCTGTCGAGAGAGAAATAAGTTTTCTAAACGCATTTTCTAGAACCTTTTCTAAATTTTTGATTAGAAAAAAACTGTGATTTGGGCATGAAAGAAGTCACCTTAATGTAGCAGAAAGTATTGGAGCCCCCATAGAGGGCAAACCCTCATGGACCCGGTCAATGGACCATGATGTAGTTTCCCTCTGACCAAGTGTTCTAAGGACGGCCCTCAGGATAGAGCAGAATTTAGAATAATTATTATTTTATTTACATTGAAAAATAGTGCAATATTACATCTACATCTACGGTTAGTATATATTTCATTATTTGGAGGAGGGGATCGTTTAAAATTTCCTAAGCTTGAAGGGGGTCACTATATATAAAAAAGTTTAAGAAGCCCTGGGATAGAGCAGCATCCCCTCAGGTGTTGCTAATGTTTCCAGGAATATGGTCTTAGATCAATACGTAGAAATCTTTAGCCTGACAAAAAACCAACAAAACAGTTGATAGAATTTCATTTTCCAGGAACTTATAGAAAAATTGTTGTTAAACTTTGTTCACCTTTTATTTACTTTCGACAAATTTGTTGACTTTTCATTGTAAGAGCATTTAAAATTCCATTTGTAGGAAATTTCGTAGATTTCTTTTGCGTTCAGAACGCGTTTCCAATGTAGACGATTTTTACGGTTGACCATTCACCTCCCTAACCCCCCTCCCCCCACCACAGTCCCATCATCTAGAGACAGTTGAGTCACTTGTTGTTGTTTCTCTCTCTGTGTGTGTGTGTGTGTGTGTGTGTGTGTTGTTTGTTTGCCAGCAACTGCACGCGCACGCGAGGCGCGACAATTAAATTAAAAATAATTAAAAATTATGAAAATGGACAAGTCCGAGACTCGCACTCGTCGAAGAAGAAGAGACGACATTCAACTCAACTTCATTTGCTGCTATTACTCCGCCTCCTCTCTCTCTCTCTGTCTCTCTCTCTCTCTCTGTCTCAGTGGGCCATTGACCCAAAAGGCCGCGCCCCATGGTGTGTCCTGCCACTTTACATTGGAACTGAGCATTTAATGAAAATTTATTCTATGCAATTTGCAGCTCAGCAGGGAAGGGTAGGGAGGGGTGGTAGGTTTGGTTGGTGGTCAGCGGCTGCTCCGATTACACAGCCCGTTTGCTTGTCTCGTGTCAATCCGAATGTCTTTTGCCTTAATTAGAATTGCTCATCATCATCATGATGGGAAAAGGGCTGGAGTAAAGAGAGAGAATAAGTCTGTAGTCAAAGTCTCAGGCGGAAATAATTTTATGCATTGACAGCGGACACTGATAGAGGGACAGAGGAGGTTAGTGGGAGGGAGGGGAGGGGAGGGGAAGTGCCCATCGTGGGCGAGGTCGGCTACCCTTTGATGCTCTCTATCTCTATGTCGCCAGTGAAATTGTCGTCCATGCGGCGTTATGTTTTATTGCAATTAAATGGGCGTGGTCATTTTAGTTTTGCGGTTTCTGTACTCTCCTTTCATTCTTTCTATCTTTATTTTGTCATGCGGTTTTCTTGCCTTTTGCTTTTGACTGCCGCCTGCCTGCCTGCCTGCCTGTTGATCTTTATCTAATTGTTGCCGCCGCCGCCGCCAGCCAGCCAGCCAGACAGACAGACAGACAGACAGCCTGACTGACTGCAATTGCAACAGTCGTCATCACATTGATGTGGTCCCCAATGCGAAGCTCCCCGTTGTCCTCGTCGTCGTTTTGCGGTAAACGTTTATAGTTACACTTTAGTTCCAACTAGAAGGAGTCTTACTTGAGGCAACGTGGTTTCCAGCTGTGTCAAGGTGCGGTTTGATATTTTCCACAGGGACACAGGGACCCCAATCCCTGGCAAAGAGAACTGCAAGAGGTTGGATGACTGTCATGAGCAGTTTACCAACTTTTGCTCGTAAATGTCTTACTCGTTGTCCATACAAGGAGAGAGAGGGAGAGAGGAAAAGGACTCCAAGAAAATGCAAAATAAACAAATGGGTTTCATTTTTTTTTTTTTGATTATTTTTCTGCCAAGTTGTTTGTGCAACTATTAAAAGAAAATATTGAGCAAGTGTGACTACAAATATTGTCAGTTGGATGGAAATATTGAAAATGGAATTTTTTAAGCATGCGACCAAAAAAAGAAAAGCTGCAGCTGACGTCAGCAACGTCCTTATTGTAGGAGAACATCTCCTTTTTGGTCTTAAATGCGAAAATGGCAGAAAATAATTAAAGTTAGACTAACTTTTGCTTGCTCAGATCAAAGATCAGACAGATCACTTGTTGTATAATGGCTGCTCTTGATGAGGAGCCCCAATGCATTTTTGAGATCCTTGAATAAGGATTAGAAGTGTTGCAGGGTTTCCAATAATTAACTAATTTATTAATTGAACCTAAAATAGAGCTAAAATTATCAAAGGACACAGAAGGTGCTTGCAAGCAAAGCAATTTCTAGGCAAAAGCTTCAGAATAAAGTAACGGGGCTTAAAGCTTGCACGTTAGAGTCTTGATCTCTCTCAGACTCTCTCTTTGTCTTTAGTATGTAGTCCAAACGCCACTCAATATCCAAATGGTTCGTAATGTCGCGGCTTAAGACGTCATTAAAGTTGAGGAATTTCTTTCCAGCTTATGACTAGGATTCTATGGAACACTCTTCGAACAATCTTCTGAAGTTCTCTAGAATCTTTCGAGCTTTCCCATAAGCTAGGTGTTTCTTCTAAGCAAGGCCTTTGAGAGAAGGTTCAGAACCGCTCAAAATAAACCCCATGCCCCTTTTATTATTATGAAAATATCGAGGCCCAACCACTTCCTAATGTCCTCACCCCACTACTTTTTCGTGTTCTATGTGGCTCTTATTCTATTAGCATTCGAAATCCTAACTGCCTTTTTTATAAATGTCAATAAACAAACAATTTCAAAGTGGGCAAAAAGTGAGAAGCTTCTGCCAAAAACGTTTGACTCCAAATTGTCTTTGGCCTTCAGCTTTTTCTTATATAAACTGTCATCAAAGACCTTATGTAAAAGTGGAAAATTTAAGCCAACTCTTCTTAGTCCTAAATTGGCAGCAGTTTTCTTCTAAGACTTTAAATTAATTCATATTTATTGTTATTATTATTGCACAATCAAATTGATATACAAACTGACTAATTAAATGCCAAAAAAAAGAAGGGGAAAATTTGGGTACACATTTTACATATTTGAGGTCAAGTTGTAACATTTTTGGCCAATGTAATCAAACTTTCTTCTTATTTCAAACATCAAATAAACTTTTCAGTTGCATACGCAATTTAATTATACTGCAAGAAGAAGAAGAAGAAGAACTTATTCGATTTGCCAAATGACATTCTTTGATGTGGCAAATGTTATGTAAGAGTTACAATTAGTTTAATTAAGTTTTAATGAATACATAGTTAGAGACTTAAATATATATATATATAAATCGTATGTTCTCTTGCTGCCACATGCACATTTTCAAATTAAACAAATGCATTGACATTTGAGTTATGGCCCAAGTCATTTAAAATTTTTAATTTGTACATGCAACAAACAAAAGCAGCAGCAGCAGCAACAACAACAACAATATGAATATGAAACATAAATCAAACAGCTGACTGCTGTCGACATTGCACCACATTACCCCAAACCCTAAAGGGCACAACCAAATAAAGAGAGAGAGAGAGAGCGAACGTTTCTCTAGTTTTGTTTTAGGGTAACGTTCCCTCCTTTTGTCCTGGTCATATCGTTCACCCAAAAACCATTTGCACCTCAGCAATTTTGTGACAACCTGTGGCTAAAAACTGAACTCACCGGAAACACATTTTTGGTCAAGTGTGCGTGTGTGTGTGTGTGTGCGGCACAAGAGTCAAGAGAGGCAATAGCCAGCAGGCAGCAAGCAGAAGGTTGTAAGGGTGTGGGGAGGGCGGGCTTTTCGAGAGGGCGTGGTCATTTTAGAAAATTGCCAACTAGCCGAGACGAGACGAGAGTGCCTCGTTATAAATTTGTTAACCACAACAACAATTTAGTGTAATTATATTGCAACACTGCCTTCCTCCCCTCTCTTCGTCCCTTCCTCATTCCTACCTCATCTGAGTCGTTAGACTGACATATTAATACCCTTTAGGTAAACAAAGGTTAAAGTATATTAAGCTGGAATCCTTTTAAGAATTAGCTGCACTTGGCATGAAGTGCCTTAGCATCAATTTTGCATTTTACGTAATTTCTAATTTTAGGATTAGATTTCAAAAAAATAAGTAAAAAGCGTTTAATTTTGTCGTGTAAAACTTCTTCTCTTCTTAAAAGGAACTCTTCTTAGTGAAGTATTCGAAGGAATTGTGATATTGGGTGTTGTGAGACAGTACATTTTACGCTATATTTTATATGATTGAAGTTTTTCTATGATTTTAGAAACTTACACAGTCATTTTTATCTTTTGAATAACTTCTATAACTAAAGTATTACGTCAAAAATATAAAAACCATAAGATAGGTAAAACATGGGTGTTTTGAGACACTTAACTTTACGTCATATTTTACATGATCGACGTCTAATCTTAAGTACTAACTAGTTTTCTCTATTAGCAAACATTCTATGTGTCTTTCAGATCTCCTTACAGTTTTTCTGTGGTTTTAGAGCCATGCAAAGCCAAATCCTATCTAGCATTACGTCAAAAATATAAAAACCTTAAGATAGGAAAAATTTGGGTGTTGTGAGGCAGTAAGTTTTACGTGAAATTGACCAAAAATTTAGGTCGGAAATCCATGTAGTCGTTCTTTTTTTATATTTAACGTTAAGCGTACATCCATTCTAAGTGTTTTTACAGACTCCCTACAGTTTTTCTAAAGCAAAGTGTTTAAAATGTCTCAAAATATGATACGCGATAGAGGAAATTCCTTCGAATCCAATAGTAAACGACATGGAAATATCTTTCGGTCTTTTGGTCGCATGATGATTAGTGAATGTATCATTAAAAATCACATTCTTTGAGTCCTGTGCTAGTGTCTGTTCTACAAATTTCATGACTTAAGGTATCAAACTATTCGATGATCTGCTTTAAATTTATGTCAACATGCATTTATTTTTGTTGTTGGTCAATTTAATTCCCTTTCATGTTGTAGTTTTCGTGTCATTTGGCTTTCTGCCTCTGCTCTCGTGTTTTATGGCATGTTATTTGTTATATACGAATATTATTTGTATTATTATTATTATTATTGTTGTTGCTGCTGTTGCTGTTGCTCATACTCCTGCTGGTGCTGTTGCTGCTGCTCCTGATGGTGTTGCTGCTGTTGCCATTGTTAAATGCATTGTTATTTATGTTTGGCATTATCCCGCCTTTATCCTGATGCCAAACTCAACTCAATTCATGTTACTGTAATACATGCCGACACACAGGCTTTTAATTAACAAAAACCAAACCCAAATGAAACCCAAATGAAACCCAAATGGAACCCTGGAACTGAATCGGCAGCACCAGCAAATGGGGTAGCTTACTTCAGTTTTACTTTTTTTACAGGCCAATTAAATGAGCAAACTGAAAAACTGAAAACCCTCTCGAAAAGTATAACCAAAAATGTGAACCCACAATTGCAGTCGCGCGCAGCAAGCATGAATCTGAAACGATCATTAAATATATTTTGGCCATAAAAAAAAAATGCTCACTGACAATTAACTAACTTGGGGGAGGGCATTAAGTACAGGAAATATGAAAGGTTCGTGCAGGAATGGGTGCCACAAGTGTTTTGACAGGTGTTCTCTGGTGTTGGTTGGCGATCTGTACTAAAAGTAGCATTCCACAGGTTCATTGTTTAGGGAAAAAGGGTTGAGGGGAAGTACAGAAGTCATTTAAGCTGTCCAAGTTGTAGAACGTTCCAGTAATTATACTAAAGTAGGAAACCTTTTAATTAACTTGTAAAATTATTTCTTTTTGATAGTCAAATGTCTTAAGCTCACATTTGGTTAATAATTTACTGACTTTTAGTCACCTTTTAGGTACTTTCGTTTTCTACAAAGACATTTCAATGTCTTAGATTGTCCCAATGTAGAATCAAATTGAGAGTTGTGAGACAGCTATCGACAGTAGAATTGACATTCAGTCTTAAGGGCCAATTATATAGAAGTGTTCTTATCTGTTTGGATTTTCAAGTAACACTGCCTTTGATACGACTATAAGCACCTTTTCCTGTTGTTTTGCTCTTTTGGGCATCAGCTTTAGTTAAAAATTTTGGGGCAACTAGATAAACGTTTCGTTTCATTTTATAAAAAGTCAATAATAAGGGAAGTGTAGTAAAATAATGAACATCTTAATGAATGAAGTGCTCTGTACAATGATCACAATTTCGAAGATGCAGCTATCTCATTTCAAGTTAATTTTGGCTCAAAACTGATTAAAGGTAATTTTTACAATTTATCGCTATCTACATGCAAAACGATAATGATTAATTTAAAGACAATGTTATCGGAATAAAGAAACTTACAACCCCGTTTGAAAGCATTAACTTGCTGCTAGGAAAATGAGCTTATCTAAGGTAAGATGACACTTGTAATGAGTGAAACTTTGTTCAGAAACTAATTTGATTATCATCATCACAGACAATCAATAAGATTTTGAAAGTGTTTTGAGCTGCTTATTTGCTAAGTGGAAATCAATCTGTCATTAAGATTTACCATCAACATTTTTCAAGACGCAATGCAAACTTGCTTGACTTTGGTATTTTGTCATTGGCAATATGCAGCCACACTTTTTTAAGATAAGGATTATGAAAACGAATCCTGTATCCACTTCAGAAGGTTTAAACGATCATTAAACAATTCTCATTTATGGGTAGAACCTGTAAAGTTAGCTCAACATTTGTATTTGCCTTTTGATAAATATTTAAATAAAATAACATCACTTATTCCCATTGTACATTGAGAATGGCTTACAGCAAACGCGAAACAGATGATGAGTAGGTAGATAAACTTTTGCTGCCGCCGCTGATGATGCCACTGCCACTGATGTTGCTGCACTCAACTGCGTGTGTAATCTGAGCCAAACCAAAAAGCAACAACAAGAACTTAAAAAACTCGAGAGGAAAGAGAGAGCGAGAGGAAAGAGAGAGCGAGAGAGAGAGAGAGAGAGAGATGGAAGGTAGCAAGTTATGCTCTCAGACCTTTCGCAGAGCCAGGCCAGTCAGTCACCATGCACACTGGCTCATCAAGGCTCAACAGTCAGCCGGAGGAGAGACCAGCCAAGCCCAGAGCCAGCAGCCAGCCAGCCGCTTGTCTGGCACGTAAAAAAACCAAACGAAAAATTGACAGCAACAGAAGGAGAGACGACTGAGGCTGAGGCCTGAGACTGATGCTGCTGCTGCTGCCGGGTAGATTTTTCAAGTGCCCAACTGTCTGGCATTTTGCAACAACCTACCTACCTACCTCTTCGCCTCTTCCCGCCCACCTTCCTTTCGACCCACTCTTCAAGCCCATGTGTACGTGCCATGTCGCTAAAAATCATGGCCCGCATTTCGTATATCTTTTTTTTGTTGTTTTTTTTTTGTAAATAAACCAGGAGCAACAGCAGCGACACCAACAAAAATTCTTTTGCTTATTTATTTGTTTATTGCAGGCAACCCTCGACCCTGCATTTCCCCTTCCACCGCTCTAGCACCCTCTCTTTCCACAATTCCTGGTCATATAATGGTTGATTTCTGCTTTTGCTGATTTATATCAACAGCTATTTAATGTCCATATACGAGAGGGAGGGACGGAGAGAGGGAGAGAGGGTATACATATAGTTGCCTACATTTCTGTGTTTTTGAATATACGAATGAATGAATGGTGTGAATAAATGTGAGTGTTGTGAGTGTTGGCCAGCAATTGGTTGGTATGGCTCGCTTCACTTTCTGTTCTGTGTGTGCGTGTATATGTGTGTGTGTGCGTGTGTGTGTGTGTGGCTTGCAGTTGGTGTTTGATGCATTGGATTGGTTCACCGAACACCCAACAAGACAGATAGACTGACAGACCAACAGATAGACTATCAGAGATTTGCAATATATACATACATATCGAGTGCCTTAAATCTGATGGATTTGTGTTTGCTTACCAGTGTACTATATATAAAGTATGCATTCCTGTTCAATATGACAAACTGCTGGTGGTTGCCATGTGAACTATTTGCAAGGCTTCAGTACTTCAGTAGTCCATGCAATGATTGATCATAAGCTGCTTCCTCTTGGGTTCTAGAATGATGAAACCTGAAAAAAATATTTAATTTTGGTATTTTGTCATTAGCAATATGCAGCCACACTAATTGATATTGAGCTTTAACATAAGTTTAAAGATTTATTATTAACATTTTTCAATGCAGAATGTAAATAATTCCCATTTTTAGTCTCTGTTCTGCTTCAATAGCTATTGCAGGCAGTCAAATATGCTTGGCTTTGGTATTTTCTTATTGGCAATATGCAGCTATACTATTTTATATGTAGTCTGTAGCTAACTGCAACTGTTTTGAATCAATTACCAACAAAAGGTGCCATTTTTTTGGTATTCTTTCATTGCGAATATGCAGCCACACTAATTTACTTCAGTTGCACTAATACTCAGTTGATGTTGTAGAGTGCTTTCATTTGAAAGAGTGAGAAATCAGTGGATTAAGTCCTATACAAGCCCTCTACATTAATTCCCCAAGCTGCACCAGAGAGAAGATGGAAATGGAAATTTACTGGCCTCTTTCACGACTCTCTGCCGGGCTCTCTGGGGGAGTAGGTCATTAGAAGGTAGTGGAACACTAGAGTACAAGCCCAAACACCAATGGCTGCAGAATTCTCGTTGGACCATGTGTAAGGCTTGGCTTGGCAATAAATTTTCAAAATTCATTCCCACAGCTCTTCACACACTCTCGGTTGCAATGAAAAATGGAATGGAATACCAGGGGCAAAGAAACTGGGTCTAAACTAGCTTCATCAGCTGCATGCAAATGCAGGCAACGGTGTTTCATTGTGGTCACACTGAAAAATTGTCATCGAAAAGACGGATTTTTGTATTCACTTGCTGCTCTTTAAGAGCTTTTAGCCATGGGAAACAAAAGGTTTAAACTGATCTAAAAGCTCGTTCCATAGATTAAACGCTTTGATTAATCATCTTCAGCCGCCTGTCTGACTTTATTTCCTAAAATTTTCAACCATTAGCAAATTTTGGCTTAGAACTTAATCAAGTAACGTAACACAAATTGAATATTATTCTTTTGAAATTTAATTAACATTTTTTTAGCCTGCCCTTGGGGAGTGGCGTGTGCTTGGCCAACCGTCCCAACTCCTGTTTTTGGTATTTAAATTTTTGATACATTTGGCCTAAGGTTCATGTAGAGAGAGACGGCGAATGGATTTTGCGTGGGCAGCTAGCCAAGCGACTCGCTTAGTGGTCAGACAGAGAGACAGCCCTCACGCCACGACATCACTATTCTCTTTCTCTCTCTCTCTCTCTCTCTCTCTCTCTCTCTCTCTCTCTCTCTCTCTCTCGCTCTCGCTCTCTCTCTCTCTCTCTCTCTCTCTCCTCAACTCAATCCGCAATCCAATCCAATCTCATTCACATCTCACCAGCAATTTCCATTTTGAAAATGGGTTGTGGCCGGGTTGGCTGTGTGCTGGCTTTGTCAGGCATTGTCTAGACTTGATTCGAGTGCTGGCGTTGATTTATAATTATTGTGTGTGCCAGGATTGCTACCATCACCAGGACATTGTGTCAGCCACACCTCATAGGAGGACCCGACCCCCCAAAACCCTTGCTCAAACCATTGTCTTTTATCATTCGTGGCACGCTGACTAATAACCAAATTTCATTTCCTCAATTTTTGATTTCCTGCACTCGGCGGTTAGACAAAATTTTCGTAGCAAGGATTCAGCATCCTTATACGGAATATATGTACATATATATAGATTTTATGATTTTAACACGCGCCAGTCTGAAAATTTTTGGCACGCACCAGAGCAAAACAGAAATCCTGTCTCATTCCATTTTACCATTTCTGCCCTTCGGCCAAAGGGTTAACAGCTGCAACCACGCCCAATTGCCATTTTAGTCCTTGCCATTTGTATGGAGTTTGTCAAACGTACAGCAGAAACAGAAAAAAAATATATATCCTTCTTTCGTTTTTTTTTTTTTTTTATTATATGGCAAATGTTTGCCGCTGCTGCTTCTCCTTTTCTCCTCTTCTCTCCTTTTGCTATTGTTTGTGTTGCCAGAAATCATATTCATAAATAAAATTTGCATTTGGCATTGGCTAAAAGATAGAAGCCAGAGAGGAGGAAGAGGGAGTGGGAGAGAAAAGGGGTGGGGGGACCCAGAGGGTAACAAACGAAGGAGAATCTCCATGTGTTGCCAGCACTTTTGGGATAACGAGGACGAGCAGCAAGCCAAGGCAAGGACAACTGCTGTGTTGCTTTGCTATGCTGTCTGCTAACTGCCCGACATTATGGTCACACAATGGAATGTCCTTTTTTCTTCTATTTAGTTACGTGCCAGGCTAATATATATCATAAATATGGTCACCCAGCCTACCAGCCAGCCAGCCATAGAGCCGGCTACTGACCTGACCTTTCCTTTTTCATAATGCTGTCAATTCGTTCGCCTAACTGAACACAAAATGCTTCAGCTAAAAAGTATCCTTTCATTTTTTTTTTTTTTTGTTGTATTGATTGGGAACCGGGGAATACTCTTTGGCCAAAATGGCATAGCAATCATATTTAATGTTAAGCCGCTCGCCCAAAAGTAGGCCATCATAAATTTGGAGTTTTTCAAAAAAGCAAATCACATGTAAAAATATGAATATACAAAAAATAGTAGCAATTAATCACAAAGCACAACAGCCTAAAAGTAGACTTTAAAATATTTGTTGTTTTCTTATGGGAGAAATTCAAATCGCATCCTTTGAAAGAGCAAAAAGCCATTTGAAAGAGTTTTAAAGACAAATTTTAGCATATTTTCCTCTTTGGCAATCACATTTAATGTTAAGCCCCCCCAAAAGTACGCCATAACAAATTTGAAGATTGTTTGCAAAGCAAATCAAATGATTAAACAAAGATTTAACCAAAAACAGTAGCAAATTAATCACATAGCCAGCAAAGTAGATGAGCCTAAAAGTAGACTTTGAAATATTTAGAGTTTTCAAAAGAGAAACCAAGAGAAATGCAATGAGAGTTAAGACATTATGAAGACAAATTCTCTCAATTTGCCCTCTAGATATTTGTTTATATCAATTATTTTTGCCCAAATGAAATGAAAAAGCGCTTATGCCTTGCGGCTAGGCATCGTATGTAAGTGTATGACCAGAGTTTTGCACAATAATAATGGAATTATGAATATTTGATATAAAATAAGATTCTTAATGTATTTATTTGGGTACGTTCGACCTAAATATTAAATTTGAACATGGAAACAGAGACAGAAGAAGAAGAGAGAGAACGAAAATAAATATAATTTAGGCAATTTGTTGTTTGCTTTTGGTTTTATGCCAATATTCGGTGAAAACAATCAATAGCCAAGTGAGTGAATGACGAGTATCGAAACCGGATTACAGGTAAGCCGTCCCACTCCCTCCCGCCCCCCATTCACTCAACTGTCAGAGCCTGTCACTAGACATGGACCAAGTTGATATGCCAAACTAAAAACTAACACTAAAATATTCAAACAGCAAACTAAACAAAAACTCTAACTCAATGTGTGTGTGTGTGTGTGGAAAACTTATAAGTGTGTTTGTGTGTGTGTGTGTGTGTGTGTGTGTGTGTGTGTGTGTGTGTGTGTGTGCGAGTTGAGAAAACTGTCATAGAAAGATTTTGAGGCACAAGTATGTAAGTTGCACTTTCAAGTCAGAATACAAAAAACTTTTAGTGACAACAAAAATAAAAATTTCACTTCACGCATTCTTGTCTCGACTTAGAGATACTTTAGACAAAGAATTTGTTAGTATAGAAAAAAACCTAGAGGCGTAGAGACTGTGAAAGTGTTAAAACTTTGATCATGGATTGATTGAAGGTCTTTAAGATTTGAAATTTGATATTAAGACTTACACGGAGTAACTCCATTTTATGCAATTATTTACCAATTACGTAAATAAATTAAACAAATTGTTTCAAACTCTTATCCTTAAAGAGGTTCTTTATTGTAAGGAAAGTGACACATCTAAATCTATCATTTAACAAATTGCAAAAGAAAACTACTGAGAAAAGAGGCAATTATGAAGCTGCCCAAGTTAAAATTTCAGCTAAGAACCTAATTTCCTTTATAGATTAGGTTCCCAATCTTGGGTAATATGCATGAACTATACAAATCCCTTGATCTCCAAAGAGTAGTACCATAAATGATAAGTTAATTCTCTGAAAGGCTTGGACATCTAATGCTTTATGTTCTGCCTTCTTGAAACACCTTGACAAGGCTTATGGTACGTGCCAACTGGAAGATCTCCATATCATTAATTAGGAATCGATTATTTTTGATGTTTCGGGATTAGGTTTCTTGGTGCTCTGGGGGTAGAGTCAAAGTTCTTGACCATAACATAATCTTTTACCACATAGTCTAAAGTTGTTTTAGGCTTCAGAAGGCCCTTAACCTTATAGATACGAGACTTTAAAACGAAGTCAATCAAGAATGATAGATTCTACAGTTTTCGAGATTCACATATCTTTTAACTGTTTTATGTGATTTACAAAAGAATTAAACGAACAATTAAACCGCTTTAGATGCTCTACAGAAGAATATACAACTTCTAGGGAATCGTTTATTTGTTTTTAAACGATTCAGAAGTTTGATCTAGAGCCGACTAAAACCGAATCGTTTGTTGTTGTTTAGATAACATTTTAGAAGAAAGCCAGAATCTCTTTTAAGATCAGCCACATTTCACTTAGAAGGACTAGTTAAAAGGCTAAGCTCCTCCTCTTGCCACTTCCTGCTAGGCCCATGTGATCTTTACCCTAGACTTAGGGAAAACAAGTCCTAATAGATTATGCGAAACAAATTTCAGGACAACTGAAATAATCTTTCCAACTATTACACAGATTTTAGCATAGACTTCTAGCTAGTTAATCCATCCTAGATAAATAACGAGTCAATTTCGATCAACTGTCAAGCACTACAATTGTTTTTTTTTTTTAGCTATATGATAACTCTAGAAATATAGTAAACAAGACCTTATCGAAAATATAGAACAACTTTCAGACATTAAAGATGTTTCCTTTTGACATTTTTTATTCCCAATAAACAAAGAGAGTAACTTTTAAGCACGACAAATGTTTCTTTCTAACTGTATCATTTAGCTTAGATGCTTTTTACAACTCTTCTACAACTCTTGGTCATCATTTACAGGGTATCAAAAGCGCAATGGGGCCAATGATCTCTGCCAATACAAGAGGCTTAACTGTTTTGAGTGTGTGGAAAAATATTCAACTTTAAGCAAAAGTTTTTGTCAACTAATACAATAACTAGAGAATGTATGTACGAACATGAATGTTTAGCCAAACATTTTTTTTTTTTTTGGGTCAAATTCAAAGATATCTCTCTGCCACTGTCAGCCATTGAGAATGGAGAACTGGAGAAATGTAGAAGCGGAAATGGAGCAGAGGCAAGTTCGCTTTTTCTCTGCTAAGTCTAAGAACATATCAAAAGTTGTTGCGCGACTTTAATTAAACTTTGCAACGGAACAGAGAAGCTGAAAGAGGTCCTTTTTCGTACAGAGGGGCTGGGGGCAAAGGGAGTGGCAACAGTTGAAAGGAAGTGAAGTACTTTTGGCAGTTCAAGCACACACACACACACACATACACATGCAGATGGGGTAACAATAACTAGGCGGGACGCAAAAGGCAACCTCACATACAATGCCCCACTCCCTCCGCCTGCCCTTCCCCACGAAGACTGTGTGTGTGTGTGTGTGTGTGTGTGTCTAGTAACAATGCCTGGATAACTGAAGTAACAGGACTTGGCTGCACACCAGGTGCCATACAATGTCATCGTCGTCCTAGTTGTCTCCTGCCTGACTGCCTGCCTTAGCCTCTGCTGCTGTTATCCTTGTCGTTGTCGTTGTCGTTGTCTGATTTGAAACAAACTGTTGATGGCTTGTGGCAGGCAACAACGAAGCAGAAGAAGAAGATCTTGTCTCTCTCTCTCTCTCTCTCTCTTTGTGTCTCTGTATTAGTGTGACACCCAAGACAGTTAGGGATTAAATAGTAAAATACCACAAATTGTTGAAAATGCCGCAAAGTTTGCATCCCCCCCGCGCCACTGCTCACGACTCCACCTCCCTTAACCTCATCTCATCTCTTTCCTAAACATTTGCAGTTTCTTTTGTCGTTGATGTTGATGCTGATGATGATGCTTTGCCTCTGCAGATGAAGTTTCTGCATGTGCAACACAATGTTGCAAGTGCATAAACATAAAAACAAATAATAAAAAAAAAATAATTCTTTTTGTCTATTGTTAGAACTAAGAGGCATGGAAATGTCTGGAAAATCGCTAATTTTGTAAGCATCTTTTAGGCAAAATTGTTTTAAATAAGAAATTTTCCTAACCAAGTATTTGGCACTAAACTTCAATTTTCGAGCAACGAGCTGCTGGAAGTTTGATGAGTTCTTGCGTTTTTTCTTTCTCCTCCCCCTCTCTCTCTCTCTCTCTCTCAACCACTCCCTCTTCCCTCTATCCAGTTGAGCAGCACCTCATTGCGTGCTAAATGGTTTCACGCCGCAAATTTTCGCACACCAAAAACACAAACAGGAAGACAAACTGCTTCTGCTCCTGCTCCCCCAATCCCTCTCCTTCTGTTCTCACTTTACTTTTGAAAATTGGGTTTGAAATTGAAATTGCTTGGCTTGGGCTGCGGCCTAGAGTTTAGGTTTTTGGCGTCTTTGGCTGGCTGCCTTAACGTGTTCGCTGTTTACTTAAGCCAAAAACCTACCTCAAGAGAAAGGTTTAAAGAACTAAATATGTAGTTCTTCACTTCAAACAAACAAATTAACCACTGGTTATCCTTCTTAGCCATTTAAGTTGGCACTTTTATAGTTGGCTAAAGTAAACAATTATTATTATTATATGTTGTGAAACCCAAAAAGAATTTACTCTAGTAACCTTGGACCCCTTTTGGGGAGTTATATGGAAACCCATTGCTCTAGGCTTAAAAACAAAGTGTCTAAAAGACTTTAAGCATGCATTCAATCAAGAATAAAGCTTTGTTCTTTAGTATTTTTAAAGATTCCTAAGCCATCTGAAACTATTGGCGTGATGCAATAGTTTCAAACATCAAAAATATAATTCATTTATATTCAAAATATGGATTAATCGATTGGTCTTTCTCTTGGAAAGAATGAAATCACCAGTACCCAAACTTTAATCGATTAATCGAAAGCATGAATTATCGAAATTTCAGTGTAAAGATAAAAGTGCGAATAGATTTCTAAATCAATCCATTGGGTTTCTTTTTGTAAAGAATGAAATTACCAAACCACAAACTTCCTTAAACATGATTACGATTTTCGATTGATTGAAAGCATGAATTATCGAAATTGTATTGTAAAGATCAAAGACAGAACACAATTCTATTTCAAACACAGATTAAGCATTAAAATATCGTCTTGTAAAGAATAATATTGCCCATACGCAAGTTTGGTTACTATTTTCAATTTATCGAGGCATGAATTATCGAAATTTTAAGAAACTAAAAAGAAACCTAAGTAGAGAAAGAAATCGATTACATAATTAAAACTGCCAAAGCTTTTAGCCTTAACAAACCTTTATTTTCCACAAAGCAAACCAAAGCAAAATGAGACAAAACTCAGTTTATCTGCCTTCAATGTGCGTACAATGTAATTAAAAGTCGTAAACTTAAGCACTTTCATTAATTAGCTACATACTAGGCGAAACTTCAATATTTCAGTAAGCTTCAATTAATCTAAAGTAGCAAAGTCTTAGACGAAACTTGAAGCAACATTTTAACAAAGATTTTCACTTGTATACAAAACAAAAGTTTTGCTAAAAGTATGAAACTTATGCAAAATTATTGAAAACGTTGAGTCTTTAATTAGAAGTGCAAAAATAGTTGTACAATTAAAAAGTGGCAATTGTTCAGAGTTGGAGAACATTAATGAAGAGCAGCAAGTGATAGAAAAATCACACAAATTTCACAACTATCGATAACTAGCTAACTATTAATTACTCTGGAACTCTCTTTCTTTCAATAACTACTTAATAAGAGAATTCAAATAAAAGTATTACAATTGTTGAAGTACCCAGACAGCGACAAATATTGACCCTTTTGTTAACTAAATAAACATCGATTGCTATCGAACTGTTGATTATTAGCTAAGAGTCGATAACTACTTTACAAGATAAGTAAGAAAGAAATCTCAAAAATGTCGAAGTACCCAACTAGCGGCAAATATTGACCCTTCGATAACCACATAACCGTCGATTGTTATTAAACTGTCGATAATTAGCTATGAATCGATAACTACTTTACAAGATAAGTAAAGATAGATTCCAATAATGTCTAAGTAAGAAGCGACAAATATCGACGCTTTTGGAACTGCATGAGCATCGAAAATATCAAAATATCGATAATTAGCTACGAATCGATAAATACTTAATAATATAAGTAAGAAAGAAACATTCCTACATTACCATCGATTGTCATTAAACTATCGATAATTAGCTAAGAATCGATAACTACTTAATAAGTAAGGGAAAAGTATTAGAAGTATCGAAGTACCCAACTAGCAACAAATATCGACCCTTTTGGTAACTGCATAGACATCAATTGCCATCAAACTATCGATAAATAGCTAATAATCGATAATTACTAAATAGGATAAAAAAGAGAAAAGTATCACAGGTATCGAAGTACCCAAATATCAAAAAATATCGATCATTCCTCTTGTAATTAGCTAAGAATCGATAACTACTTAACAAGATTTGGTTATTAATACGATCCAGGCATACATTTTTGATGAGCAAATTAAACTTAAAGATTAAAGGAAGTTTTATTAGAGCTAAAAATCTGTCATTGAAGCCTGATCTTAACTAAATACACTTCACTATATACTGCAAATATATAACTATGTACCCAAGAGATTCGCCCCTGCTCTACCCCTTCTTCACCCTCTTCTAACGGAAAAAGTTTTTGCAACTTTACGTCACAGATCATCATAAAAATGGTCGAAAGGGGGACGGAAGGAAGGAAAATATGCTTTTAGCCCTTGCCATTTTAGACATTCCATAAATGGCTAAGGCCAAAAACTTTTCTCAGCCCACGCCACGCCCCGCCCCGCCCAATCTTTGCATACCCCCACAACATCACTTTGGCGTAGTTGTTAAGCAGATACAGTTTTTGTTTTTGTTTCGGTTTTTTTTTTGTTTTTTAGCCCGTTTGGCTGTCTTTTGTGTATATGCCGAGCATTTCCGCTTGTAGAAAGAAAGTTCGTACTTTTGTTTATTTGTCGCTCATTTCAGTTGATGTTGAAGTTGAATGTTGCTTGCCGCTTTTTCATCATTTGCAGCTGCAGTTTGTCGCTCTCTTTTTTCTTAAATGAAAGCTAATTAAGTTTGTTTTCTCCCCTCTCACCGCCTCTTCGCACACGCCTTTGCTTCACTCCCTCCTCTTGCTGTGGCGTCTTTTATTTTTGCTGCCCGCACTTTAAGCAATGTCCGTCCTTTTGGTCATTACAAGTTGATTAACTCATAAACATTTACTGACAACTGATGTCCGGCCTTGGCAGAGAGGGTGAGGAAGAGGGAGAGGGAGAGGGGCGGTTTGATGTTTGCGTCTGACAAGTGGCAACTTTGTTAGCGGCCAGAGATTTTTTTTTCTGTGTTTTTGCCTCACCCTCCTCAAAGTGAGTCTCTTTTTAACTTAACTTTACTTGATTTCTTTATTACTTATTTAATTCTCTTTTGCGTTTGGCGCGCATTGAAATGAATTTACGTTTTCCGGAATTTTCTTCTTCTCTGTTTTGCGTTTTTTTTTCTTGATTTTTTTCCCCACTTTGTTTTTTTTTTTGTCAGTTTGGAAATTTAATTTCAAAGAGCCAATTTTTTTCATTTGTTTTTTTTTTTGCACTGTCATTTTGCTGCAATTTTTTTTTTTTTTTTTGCTGCGTGTGAACCCATTTAATGTATTTTTTTTTCTTTTTGTTGCTGCTGTTGTTGTTGCTTTTATCTATATGTATTATGTTGATTGTTTACTTGGTTGACTTTGATTACGAAATTGTTCAAAATAAATACAATTACCGGCTCTCTGAATGGCGGCGACTAAGCAAAGACGCTTTTAATTGAGTTTTTCGTTTTTTTTTTTTTTGGGTGGAGGCTTCGTCTTGGGTAATTTTCTAGCTTTTTGGACAGATGTTCATGATAAGAAACTCAGCTCCAAATGGGAGAAGGAAGTGACACAACACGAGAGAGAGGGGCAGGGAGAAGGGAGACAACAAACTTGGGCAAGGTAAAGCTGTCAGAGTTAATTAAATTGTAACCTGGCCGATATGATCGGGTCCAAAAGGAACGTTTTTCAGCAATTATGTTAGCTTGTTAATTTAATTTTGGTCACCAAAAATTTTTCAAATCGGAGACCATGGTAATTGAATTTATGTTTCACTTTTGAGTTTCGAACTTGTTTTGATTTCTGGTAGCAAGTATTTAAAACTTGTTTTATAGCCAAGTTAATCATTTTAAGCCAACTCTAATAGGCTTAGATTTGATTGATGAGTGCCGATTCAAGTTACAGTGGCGAAGTGGGTGGGACTAGTTAGGTTTTAGAACTTCGATTTGAAAACACAAAATGTGGCAATTATTTGTTTTAACAGAAAAAGCCTTAAGACCCCACAAAAATGGCGTTGAAAATTATATAAGTTTCGCCCAATTTTTACTCAATTTTTTATAAGGATATCCTTATCGTTGGGGAGTCAGCTTATCGTCATCATCTTTCTTTCATAGTTCAAGAAAAATGTCACTTAAAGAGCAAAAGTCACGTTTTGAAAGTTTAAAATTTTCGTTAACAATTTTTAAACACTTTTTAAGAAAAATTTCTAACTATAATATTGACTTAGTCACTCTAACTGAAGATTCCACTAATTGTAGCTGATATAACTAACAGCTTAAGACATAAATTTTAAAAGTAAACAATACCTCGTTTCGTTTCCGTAACAATCTTAGTATTTTTTTTTATTTATTTTTTTTAATTTAATACGGAAACTCTCTTCGATCCTTATATGGTTTGCTATAGAAAATTCTGATTCACTTTGCGTCGTTTAGTTTGCGTAAAACCGACGCAAAGCAAGGTCTGTGTACAACAATTTCAATCTAAATTAAATAAATATTTCATTCTTTTCTAAATATAGCAAATAGATGAGACTAGAAACTAAAAAAAACCAAACAAAGCTATGAGAACTAAAAGAAAAGTCGTGTTACACTAAAATTCTCTCATTCATTTGACATTTTTTGTTTAAAAAAAAAAAAAGGATAATGGTTGGTAGAGCAATTTGTTTCCTTTTGAGATCACTGAGATGCTTCCAACTCTGCCACAAATGGCTTAAACAAACAAAACATTGAATGTTAA
Organism: Drosophila nebulosa; assembly: GCA_024703675.1. Lineage (NCBI taxonomy): Eukaryota > Metazoa > Arthropoda > Insecta > Diptera > Drosophilidae > Drosophila > Drosophila nebulosa. Next base: position 2,661,745 of record CM045725.1, on the reverse strand, counting down.
CCAGATGAAGTAATTTACAGAGAGTAACGAAATTTAAGTACTACTAAACTACTAATTCGATTCAAATCTCATTTTCTTTTCATTCACACTTGAATAAATGGGTTTTTCTTTACTTTTACCAAACCAGCAAAACCACACACACACACACACACACACACACTTGCATACACACACTTACCAATAATCCATTTGAGTTCCCACTCTAGAAAACGAAAATCCCCAACAGCTTCTGGTATCAATGTTTCACAGCATTTTTCCCAAGAGTATTAATAGAAAAAAAAAATGGAAAAATTCAATGGAGCAGAGAAAAACGTAGTAGAAGAGACAGAGAGAGAGAGAGAGAGAGAGCGAAGAGAGAGATGCTTCTCATATAATAATCATGGTAATTAACATGCAAACGAAATTATGAACCAAAGCGAGCAAAAAGGTAAATAACAGATGACGATAACAGAGATGGAGACCAAAGACCAAAGACCCAAGACCGAAGACGACCTCAATGAAAGGGCATTGTAGTGTTAGTGCCTGGTGGGTGCAATGTTTAAATAAACAAAATACTTACTACACACACAACAACAACATGGCCCAAAAATATAAATAAAAAAAAAAAAGGCAACGAGAGAGTCTGAGAACCAAGTTTTTTTAGAGTACGTGATGCGGTCTATTGGCATTGTCGTTGTCGTTGTCGTTGTCATTGTCATTGTCATTGAAAACGGGGCAATGATTGGCAAAGTCAAGTCAAAGTCCCTTTCCCGTCACGACCTTTTATGCGTACGTGTGTGTGTGTGTGTGTGTGTGCCTCTATGTGTGTGAGCGCGTTAATTAAGCAAAGTGAGCGCGTCACACGTAAAAGAGGCAAGGGCCAAGGGACGGGATCTCATTGCATTCAAATGAAAATGCACAGGCACAGACCGAAACCGAAACCGAGACAGACGAGCAACAGCAACAGCAGCAGCAGCAGCACAAGGTTAAGAAGCACATCTCAACACAAAGGACTCAACCAAGACGACGACGATGACGACGAGGACAACCAGTTTTGTAAGGCTATATAGCCTGTTGGGGTTGTTATAGCTGTCTACCTGCCAAGGGAATGTCTCACAGGAGTGGCAAATTGTAAGCAACGAACATTTTATGGCCTATAATTAAAAGGTTTAAGCAAATATAGAACATGTATAAATTGTAGGAAAAAATGAAAAGTAAAAACTACAAATCAATTAATCAAAATTTAGAAAGTTCGACTTATCTTCACTTTTACTTTACAATTTCTACCACATCAGCAAACGAGTTAACCACCAAGAATCCTTGACAAAACGAACTTATATTTCGCAAGAAACCTAATTATCATAATAAGCACAATATTTTCAAAAGTCTTTCAAGTGCGGATCTCTAATCATAATAATCTCTGGTTAAGAAAATTAGTTTTCACATCGAAATGCAAATGCTTTCATGTCTAATGAATAATTTGTTTATTTGTTAAATAGAAATTATCGAAAACAAATCAAAAACTTAAATTATTTAAAAGAACTTCAAGAATGAAAATCATTTGTAAAATATATTTTAAAATATATTCCTTTGCTTTCACACTTTTAACTTTTAGTTTTTAATATATCTGAAATCTACTCGGGCTTTGTGTTGACCTATGAAATTCAAAGTTTTCCTTAGCTTTTTTGACGCCAACGGTTAATGCCTTCAAATTTCGAGTTTACCTGGGAGCAAAAGCAATATTTTCTATCTTCTCTAGCAATCTTGTCTTCAGCCATCTGAAATGGAAACTTTAAATTTCCCTACAATAATACCGAAATGTAAGTTTTTCGAAGTATTATTCCTAATATGGATTCAAAATAAAATAAAAAAAAACTTATTAATAAATTCTTCTAAAATGTCTCTCCAAGTGATTCCTAAACTGATTTTTTTAAACATCTCTTTCAGTCTTAACTATTTCTACGAAAGAATTCGAAGACTTTGTGAAGTTTGGGAAGTCATAGATCATTACATAGCTCATGACCTCTAAAAGTAGATTTCATAAAATATAAAGAAAAAAACAAAAAGTTAAAGGTGTTTTAAAATATACTTTGAATCACATTTAAGCAAATGTTAGTCCTAATTTTACACTTCTCATGTTGATAGTTCCCCAAGAAAATGAACAAAGTTCTTACTTTGCCTATAAATTTTTATATATGTCAGACATTTGAGTAAATTTTCATACGGAAAAATGATTTTCCAAGCTGTTACCTATGCAGCACGAAATTTCATACACCTTTTCTTAGATGATGGCAAATCCTGTGAATGGAAAAACGAAATGAAAAAATATATTCTATGGCATGATGGAGGCATTCAAGCGTAAGTCAGTGATAATCACGGCAAACCGACGCCTCAACACGTAAACCATAACGTCAAATGCCACGACACCAACACCGACACCGACGCCGAAACCGACACGGAGGACAGACAACGATGACGGACGAAAGGCAAAGTCAAAGTCAGATTGTCGTCGTACAGGCACGCAGTCAAACAGTCAGCGCGTCAGTCAGTCAGTCAGTCAGTCAGTCAGTCAGTTAGTCCAGGTTGTGAGGGAGAAGAATTAGAAGCCATTGTCATATACCCCTAGCTAGTGAAAATTGCACGATAATCACAGCAACTTGAGTTTTCAAGTGCAGCATGCCAGAGGGAGAGAAGGTGGAGGAGGCGGAGTGGCGAAGCCTGAAAGGGAAGCCATTTTTCTCTCAGCTTCTTCAACCACTCCCCTTTTTGGTCTCTGTTTATGCGTGGTAAGCCAATTTTTGATATGCCAGAACGCTAACCAAAATTCAGTAGCACAGACCAAACGCAGGCCGGGGCGGGGGCGGGGCAGAAAAGCAGAGTGAACTCTGAAAGCCGAAAGGCATTTCGACTCTTTGTCCATTGTCTAAAGTGCAAGCAAAGTAAAGTAAAGTCATCAGAAGGAGAAGAATGCTGGAAGAGGAAATAAAATGATGAGGGAGTTGTATATAAAAGACATGACTCGACTCAGCTCTTGGGGAAAATTCTTTAAAAGATTTCAATGTACGTATCTACATACATATATATGTATGTATGTATGTATGTCTGGCAAACAAATTGAAAATTGAAAATGGAAAATTCACTTTTTCACTTTTCAGTTGTGTTTTAATTACATCAGCAATTTTCTCTCTATATTTCTATTTTTTGGCTCAGCCTAAGCATTTGCTGTCTAAGGGATTTCTTTTTTTTTTTTCTTTGTTTATTGGCCCCACAGAATTGTGAATGAATGAAATACCAAAAACATATTTCACTTGAAATTCTTTTAGGCTGCAGTTTGCTAAAAGGCTAAATTAAAGCTTTAAATTCTGCAATAAATACTCGAACAATGCAATTGCATTATTGTTACACTCTTTTGCACGGAGGCTCATAGATGAGTTTAGACTTTATGTTTGGTCGAAAGTAAGGAGAAACTTGAAGAGTTGATTAACTCTTTCCAATAAGCTGTGAATCAACAATCACGCAGCTTTGGGAGGCTAATAGAGACGTGTGGAGACTCTATGAATGGAAAACTGTTTTAATTTTTATGCCAAATATAAAAATAACATTAAGGAAAAATGTGGAGACTTTTTGTGGAGACTTTTTAAGACTTGTAGAGATCGGCTTGTATAAAAATTTGTTTGGTCTAGTTGTTTTACATAAAAAAATAGCTCTAAAGAAAACAGAATGTAGAGTTATGAAGAGTTTTGAAGTTTTTTGGAGACTTCTTAAGACCTAATTTAGATGCTTCACCTTAAACAACAGCTTTAAAAAAAAACAAAATGAAGACTTGTCTAGAAGAGTTTTTTGAAGATTTTTGGAGACTAGTGAAAACTAGCAGAAATTGGCCAGTATAATTATTTCTGTGGCTTAGTTATTTAACATAAGAAAGTAGCTTAAAGGCAACAAATTGTATAGATATGGAGACTTTTAAAGTTTTTTGGAGACTTCTAAAGTCTTGGAGAGATTCTCCAAGAAAACAATTTATTTAATTTGGATGCTTCACATAAAAAAAAATCTTTAAAGGCAACAAAATGTATAGTTATGGAGACTTTTAAAGCTTTTTTGGAGACTTCTAAAGACTTTGATTCGCCGGTATAAAAATTAATTTTATCTGGTTGCTTCCCATGGAAATGAAGCTTTGAAGAAAATGAAATGTAGAGATATGAAGAAGATTTTTGGAGAAGTATAAAAACTTTTGAGACTAGTGGAGACTTGGCCAGTATAATAATTGCTTTTATTTGATTGCTTCACATAAGAAAATAAATTATAGAAAATAATAGAGACTTTTGGAGACTGATGAAGACTTGTAGAGATTTACTAGTCTAATTATTCCTTTAGCTACTAATTATGGTAAGCAAGATTTTGCTTCCAGGAAATAAAGTGAAGACTTTTAAAACTTTTTGAAGATTTGTTAAGACTCTTTAATCTTCATGCTAGGATTTTAATGAGTTACGATTTCAGGAGTATTAATATTGGACGCGTAGTTCCAATTTGTATTGGAGACTTTTAGAAAACTGATGGAATATTTTCTAATCAATGAATATTTTTTTTGACAATGTTGAATATCTGGAGACTTTTTAGAGTTTGTTAGAGTAACTTACAATCGACTTAAGTACAAGCAAACTTTGCGATTTGTAAATTTTTGCTAGTAGCTAAAGCAAACCGAATGAAATATTTAAATAATATGATGAATATAATTTTCAATTTCACTTGCAAATATTGTTTGCTTATTCATATTCATTTTCATATCCTAACGTCGAGTCGTCCTTTTACATTTCTTTGTTAGACTTGAAATCGTTCGTTTCATCTTTTTTGGGGCTTCACAATTTACATTTATATTCATATTTATTCCATCTGCTATTAGTTTTTCTTCAACATTTTTTACATTCCTTTTCTCCGCTCCCCTTTCCTCTTGCCACTCCTCTGGCCTTTCTCCTTCTTGGCTTTCCACGCGTTGTCAATTTGATCTGCCCTAGTGCAATTTCCGTAAATTGCGCGTAAATCGTTTCAAATTTTCACTTGTCTACATTTGATTTTCCCCTCTCTCTACACACACACACACACACAAGGAGAGAAAGAGAGAGGGAGAGACAGACCGTCATATATAATTCCGCAAACATTTTTTCCCATTTTCTCTGGTAAACGACTGTAAGCCAAATAAATCAATAAAAAATTATGCGAAGTAATGTGTGTATATACATAGAAGAAGCAGAAGAAACGTACCAAGAGAAACAGAAGAAGAAATGCCAAATGGCATTGCTATAACATAGAAGAAATGAAAAACAAACTGCAAAAAAGGAAAAGTAGAACTGGAGTCCAAGTGTTTTATATTTTCAACACCCTTTAAATCAAGGTAGAAAATAGGGCATATTGAAATGGAAGTTCGTGTGGTGGGAAGAGGGGCTTTCAGCGAAGATTTATTTAGATTTTAAGGATTATGAAGGAGAGATTTCCCTAATCAGAACTAAGAAAAGTTAATCTCTTAGAACCCAAATGAAAGTGTCAAGACCTTCTTCTTTCTTGTATCTGGTTTGATTATGAGATTACTTTATTTCATTATGTAAAATGATTTAGGCATTATGAACCTACAAATCCCCATTAAGCGCTATTGTTCCTCTGAAAATTTCAATATTAAGTATTCTGTTTCGATAAAAGACTTGAAAAAAGTTCTAATAGAAAGTCTGCTAGGTTTCAAAATATCAAAAGTTTACTTTTAGAACTTACGTTTTAGTTTTATTAGCTACTATTGGTCTTTATAATGGCAGTGTCAAATCCTTTTTTTAAGCGAAAACGATTTAAAGCTCATATTTTCCGTTTTTGAATGGTAAATTTACGATTTTTAAGACTAAATGGTGAATAATTTGATTCCTTAAACTCATTTTGAGAACAATTTTCTCACTCAAATTTAGCGCTTTCTCTTCCTTAAACTAACTACATATTCGCTTTTGATTAGTGGTGCTTAAATAATCGAAAATTATCGATTAGATTCAACTATAAACTATTTGTATGAGAGCTTTCTCACATTTGAAACATTTTTACGGTGGCTTTAGCTCGTAATGAAGGTAAAACAATTTTCAATTTCTAGCGAAATATCGAAGTTATCGGCTATCGATTGTTAGATTACATTACAACACAATGATAAGAGGCTTCAACTAGTCTACACATTCTACATTTAGAAAATTAAAATGCAAGTTTCCTCCTATGAGGCCCCTAGGTGGCGCCAGCATAGTCTTAGTCCTATGCAAAATTATCTCAAGTTCAAGAGTCACACTTCAAATTTGTCCAGGACATTTCCTTAGTCGTTCCTTCTGCTGTTGCTTACAAAAAAAAAAAAAAACAAAAACGTTTCTTCATTGCTATTGCCAGCGAAATTTTAAACGGCATCTAAAGCAGCAGCAAATATGAAACTTATGGCAATAATATTGATGTCGTCTTGCCAGGACGATACCCACCAGAATGCCGAGGATACCGAGCCCGCTCGAGCCCGCATCAAAAAGATGCCAAGTGCCAAGGGGGAAAGGACAAACGAATTGCGATAAAGATAAATAAGCAGCGATACAGTTGATGATGTTCTTGTTGCTCTTCTTGCTTGCCTCGTGTTGCTGTTGTTGTTGTTGTTGTTGTTATCCTTGCTGGTTATTATCTTGCTCTCTCTCTCTCTCTTCCTCTCGCTCACTCCTTCTAGAGTTGGCGTTTAGATTTCCCTTCTACCATTTCTTGCGCCGTCCATTCGTCCGCCATCCCCCCCTTCCTATTGTATTATTTAAATTTGATTTTATTTCATGAAAATTGAGTTTCGCTTTGCGGGCTTGTATTTTCTTTCTTTTTTCCCGTCTTGCCACCTTCCTTCCCCTTTGCTGCCACACTTCTTTGCATTTTTCTTCCATTTCCGTTTGCGCCTGTTTAGAAAAAAAAATAAAATTGGAAGGCGCGGCATTCCTTGTTATCGTTTATATATTATTCCTTATTTTCTCTTTTTCTTTCATTCTCAATTTGTATATATATATTTTTTTTTGTTTTCTGGGTTTTCTGGTCGTGGCAAAGAAAGTTGGTAAACAAACTATAATATTGAACTTGTCATAGATACGCGCATTCGATTGTCTTCCCCTGGACACGATAGGCGGCTGGGCGGTGGGTGGTAGACTGACAAAAGGATTTGTCTGCTCGGTGAGAGTATTGCCTATGAGTCTGCCACTTCAAAATGTCTTTTCAATTCGCTTAAGGCTAATTTAAGTGTAGACAACAACAACAACAAAAAGACTTTCCATTCAAGAGATAATCTTAATTATTGTAAATAACAAAGATATTACTCGAATATAAAGATATAGGATAGAAATATAGACAGTTAATAAAGAACTAAGGATTTGTTTCTTTTTCTGAAAGTTGTAAAAACTGTGAAAATTTTCTTTAATGTCTAACACAAGAAGTATTTGAAAAATTAAACGCCAATTTAGGCAAGCTTTCTGAGTGAAAAATATCCTTGTTCTTCCTAGAGGCGCCACAGGTGACTGAAGTTTCAAAATAGCAACAACTTATGGAATAAAGATCTGCTTCAAATTTCTAGATTTATGTCGCAGATGTTTGTCAAATTTGAATGTGTTTTCTATCTAGTTTAAAAAAGTTTTTTTATAGGACCAATGTCGTTTGCGAAAAAGGTTACCTTTTTTATTACAAATTTAATTCTATTAAAAGTGACATTTAAACTTCTTTGGCCCTATGCCACCTCTGACCTGAACGCAAATAGAAATGATATCAGACAGAATACTTAGATTGAATGGTAATTTCGAAGATGTACATGTAGTACTTTTTAGCAATATTCACATAAATTATATAAAAGATAAGTGTTATATAGTAATGTAGTTAAGTGTCCGAATACTTGTTACCTGTTCGATGTGCGGCTGCGCCCCTTTGGACGGTTGGGTGGGAGGTGGGCAGCTTTTAAATGGTGTCGTATGAACCACTTAAACTTACTGCTTCAACGTCCAGACAGTAAAAAGTAGTAATAAGTTTTATCCAAAGTTGGCAAAGTTTTTTGTCAACTTGTTGCAACAAAATAACTGAAAAGGTCCCTAAACCAATGAACTGAAATTGATTTGAATTTAAAAATATCTTTTTCAGATCTAACTATTGAAATTTACATCTGGATTTTGTTTTGATTTTTAAAGTGAAATTTAGATTATAAGAGAATATATTCTTACCTCAAAAACATATCAGATAACGTGCTATAAGCTATCTTAATTCTTATTTAGCCAGCAATTGTCTACTGATTAAATCTATAGATTTGCCAAACAGTTTTCCTAAGGAATTTTCTTTGCCCAAGTTGCTCACAAGCGTTTGATTCCATTCAAATCTTAAAGAGTCTGTTCCAAAAATACATAATTTTCAAGTTAATAAATTAAATTTCCTTTGGCATCATTAAAATTTATATTCAATTTAAGCATTTTTTTCATAACTAAACTGAGGCCATTTAAAAATGCGCTAAATAGTTTTATCCTGGTATTAGCCACCTCGCAGCAAATGGCTAACTCTCTCGCCAATGAACAACAATGAATACTAAAATACTAAAAATGTTTCACTAAGCTGCCACAAGCAACAAAAAAAAAAAAAAAAAAAAAAAAAACTATATGGATAAATCCGCTTATGGCATTTTCCACAGCATCAATTAGATTTATTTGTGTGTGTGTGTGTATATATATTTGGTTGGATTGTGTTTGTGTGTGTGTGTTTCAATTTCAATGAGGTAAGAACAATTCGAAAACTAGAAAAATCAACAGCAAAAATCTTTCTCTTTTTCTCTCTCTCTCTATCGCTCCCCCCACTCTTTCTTTTTCCCTCTCTGAGTTGCAATAGTGGAAAAATCAACAGAAACTAATAGACCAAGTCAACGAATTTGGCAAGCAGCAGGCAGCAAGAGGAAGCTTATTAAAAACTACTTGTTAAGTTTTGTTTTGGCCAAATTGACGATGCTGAAAATTTGCTAGAAGAAAAAGAAACCTTCTAGACTTTGGTTTACCCTGTAATAAGTAAGAGAGACAAACTAGAGAGAAGGATTAGTCCGATCTGAAACATTTTTGAAATACTTTCTAGAAACTTCTGTCCACAGTCTGTTCTCTTCTTAAGCTGGCTCTGAGGCTATTAAGAGTTTCATTTATTTCTGCTTTTAAAATAAAAGTATTCAATTATTAGATAGAAGATCTAATGTCTCGGTCATTTGAATGAAAAGAGAAAAGCCTTTAAATCCTCTAGAATACACCTAATGAGTTCCTTTAATCTAATCCTTTCTTTTTGCCGATTTTTAAAAGTCTTAAAGTTTTTCAACTTTTGAATTAGAATTTCATCTTTTTGGTTCATACTTTCGAACTGTTACCGTCTAAAGTCCTAAGCTATAAAAAGTAGATCGAATATGAACAATTAACAAAGATTCTAAAAGATGAAACCCTTAGAATTGATTTCTAAAACTTCACTTGACCTCAGTGACCCTTTTCTAAATGGTAGAATCAAGACAATTAGATAAAGCCAACTTCAAAAACTTAGAAATTTTGAAAGTTTCACCTAAAACTCAATTTCGAGGAAGTAGCCAATATTTCACGTAGGATAAGACAGAACTCGGATTTCTTCATAGAACGAAGACGTATAGAAAATGTCCAACATTTAATTGAAGTAGAAAAATTATCTCTTTGCTATGTTCACGATAAGATCTGAAGACCTTGAAACTTATATTCAATGAATTTTAAACTAAATGAATTAGAAATTTACTGCCTATATAAAAATACCAAGGCTTAGACATATACGAAAAGAATATCTGATGCGTCTTATCTTCCAGCTAGAGCTTAGATTGAGCAAGATGATGGTTAGGTAATACCTCCTCTCAATTTGTCTACAGGGTATAAAAATGAACGTTGCAGCATAATTGTTGTTGAAGCATTTCTTATTGTTTATTGTTTTTGGGTTTGATTTTGGTTTGGGTGAGAGTAAAAAGTTGTTTTCCTCTACCATTTACCTGGACTTTTATTTTGTGATTTCTTTCTCTGATACTGATTTTTGATTGAGTCTTAATTGAAAATAAATGAAGCCAAGCCGTCACACATTTCTCTCTCTCTCTCTCTCTCTCTCTCTCTGTCTCTTTCTTTTTTTCTCTGTATTGTTTAAGTTTAACGGGTTAGGGTAAGGAATTCATTTTAAAGGATCTCAAATTTCAAAGCATCAAAAAGTGAAATGGACACAACACTTCGAAATGACAACATAGATGGAGAGACAGAGAATGGGTGCTTGGTAGAAAGGGTTGGCTTTGGGGGGAGGGGGGAGAGATGGAAATAGAGTGTGCAAGGCGACATAAACTAACAACTAACAGTAAAAGCAACAAAATGAATCCTAAACGGAAATGTCGATATTAGCATGGCGTAGAGCAGCAGCAACAACAACAACTACATCAACATACAAACATCAAGACAGACAGAACGACAGTTAGCGACACAGTTCCAGTTTACAGTTTACAGTTTGCACATATGGCCGAAAAGCAAAAAAAAAAAAAAAACAAAAAAAAAAGGACCAAAGGTTCACTGACCAACAGCTAGAGATGTAAGCGTGAAAGTCCTTTTAGCAATTGGTTTTTGGCTAAAGAAAACAATATGGAGTAGCTTTTTTTTTTTGGTAAATCAAAATCTTTGATGAATTCTAAGATCTCAATTAAGATCGAGGACTCCTTAGATTTTTGACATTAGCAACAATTTTATGTTTAGAAGGGATCTAGGATTTAAAATATAAGGTCATATTGTAATAACAATCGAAGTTTATAATGTTCGAAGTTAAGATCTTTAACCATATTTGAAGTATCAACTATATTTTAGGTCTTTAATAGCTTCTTAATACAGTCTTACTTTTCTTTAGTAAACTCCTTTATAGAAAAGTTCTCCATCTTACTTCAATTACAAGGATTTTTCATACCATTATAAGAACAATTATTATATAATGAAGCTCTTTGAAGATTTTTCTTAGCCCGTGAAAATTCATATAGGAAAATTCGACTGTTAAATGAAGCGAAAGATAACGTACGAATATTGCTAACATTGTGACAAAATAGTTAAAGTTTGTGGTTTATAGAGCATAAGCTCGTTCCAAATAACTCTAAGGACTCCATTGAAATTTTCATTTGATGCTTGGAAAAAGCGTTGTCAACATTTAAAAACAAATTCGTAGAGAAAGAGTTACTTGTATTTCCAAAAAATAATTCAAACGAATAGAGTCAAGCATACAAAGAAGCCAAATGGATGGTTTTTTTTTTTTAATTTCATTTAGACAAAATACTTTAGAGTTCGACTCTCACCAATTGATTGTAAATACTTCTTTACTAAAGTACATTAAACTTGATGAAGCACCCATTGAAGGGTCTTGAGCATATCATTTGCCAATGTTATTGAATCGATAGTCTTACATATTAGCAATGAGATGCAAACACATACCCACACGACAGTTTAGCAATCATATAGATTGCATATGAAACCTTATACCTTGCTGTTAAATTGCTGAAACCTTTCTGTAAACAATAAATGTTATGTACAAGTGAAAGCTAAGAGCAAGGCAAGAGAGCAAGGACTCGTAAACCTTTTGAGTGAAAGCATTTAGATGTTACTTGCTGAAAGGTAACACCAAAATAGTCTTAGCTTAAGGGCCTGGTAAATGCTAGGCAATAGTTCTCAGACAGTTAAGTTAAGAAAATTTGTAGTTCAAGTAGAGAGTTTGTCTTTAAAGGACAGTTTCTTCTTTATCGTTCTAAAGTTTATTCTTAAGCTAAAGTCGCCTCCATCATCAAAAATCTGAGATATAGACTCTGGGAATCGCGATAGCCATATCATAACTTCAATGCTTAAACTAGTTGAGAATTACAACTAATTGAACGAAAAAAGAATAGAAGATAGAAAAAATTATTTATTCTATAACATTTTAAATAAGCTAAAGTCCCCTCTACGTAGTTTCAATGCTAAAACTAGTTCGGAATTACAACTAAATGACGAAAATTAATGAATAAACTAAAAGAACCTGAAGTCGCCTCAAAAAGTTCTATTACAAACACTGACAATTGCAATGGCCATATCATAACTGCAATGCTTAAACTAGTTGAGAATTACAACTAAGTTAACGGAAAAAGGATTAAAGAGAGGAAAAACTATTTATTCTATAACAATTTGAAAACTTGAAGTCTTTTCTATGTAGCTGAGAATTGCAATGGCTTTATCATAACTTCAGTGCCTAAACTAGTTGAGAATTACAACGAAATGCAGCAGAAAAAGATAGATAATAGTTTTTCTTAACTTTAGCTCTTTTCAATATCTACTTCTTAATTTTATTTAAGAGTTCTTAAGTTTTTTTCAATCTCTCTCTCTCTCTCTCTCTCCACTTGATCTATCTAAATTGTGTTGCCTTCAAGGAGTAAAAACTTATTAACAAACTAGTTCATGCTCGAAGTAAAGAAAAAGGGAAACTATAGTTTTTCATAGCTAATTTGATTTCTTTTCTGATAATTTTTTTTTTTTTTTGGTTTTCTCCTTTTCGTTCGTATAGTAAACAATTTTTATTTTGGAAAAGCGCAAATTCCATCAGTTTTCTATTGAGGAACTTGTAATGCTCTCTCACGCTTTCATCTCCTTTGCAAGCATCGAAAGTAAACGAGTAACAACAACGTAAAAGTGGCGAGGGGTTTATCGAAGAGGGGATGCTGGGGTGATGAGCGGGGAGAGGTTAGAAAACAAAAATGTAAAAAGAGGGAAAACGAAACGAAAACGCGCCATATTGACCAAGCGAGTGCAGCTCGCATCATGATGCAGTGCAAGCAAAGCCCAACAGAAAAAGACAGAAAGGGAGAGAAAGAGAGAGAGAGAGAAAGAGTACCAAATGGGTATAAAACTGGGCAAAAAAATTGAGAAGGCGTTCTAGGAGGTTTGGGAGAGGGGGCCGGCAATGGTAATGGTTGCCTAGCCGTTTTGTTTTTAGCCAAAGTGTGCGCTCTTTGGCTCTGTTTCGCTCTCCCGTTCTCCATCTGTATGTGTTGACAAACGCCAGTGGTTAGCAAATGTGCGTGTGTGTGTGCATCTGTGTCTCTGTATGTGTGTGTGTGTGTGTGTGTTGGCAATTCAAAATGGCATGCACTTTACTAAAAACTGCGCATTTCCGGTCAAAATGACGACAACGACAACGACGACGACGCCGACGACAGAGCGTGGCTGCTGACAACGCCAGCCGCATGTTTGTGTGTATGCCCCACCCCCAGCCTCTGGCTATATGGGTGCCAATGTGTGTGTGTCTGTGTGTGTGTGTGTGGATGGGACAAAAAAAACTTTTTTACAGCTTTAATAGTTCCACTTGGCAGAAAAAGTTTTCAGTGTTCCATCCGAAAGTGCGTCATAAATGTGTGTAATAAAATATTTAACGAGAAACAAAAACAACAACAAAAAACTTAAGTGAAACCGTGAAACAACGACTTGCAGTTACCCTTTAAAGTTTCGCAACAATTGGGAAATCTTTCGCTTAAAGCTTCTTTCTTTGTTTATTGAACGTTTTTCAACTTTTTTGAAATTTCGTTTCCATATATGGTAAATATATGTTAGATCTATAGAGAACATCTAGAAAGAGAGCAGCTTAAAAATTAAGAAAAATATTTTGTTTAAGGTATTCTTAATCACTTTTCAGCTAAAAACTGCGCTACACTTTTTAAACTTTTCATAAAATTTTGGTTTCTGCATATAGAACAAAAATGCCAGATCAATAAGGAGCTATCAATGAAGAACATCTCAATAGTAGGCGTGGCCAATGTGTCTACAACCTCCAAAACACTGAAGTCGAACGGCTTTTAAAGAATCTTTGGTTTGTGTTTGGCTTCTCTTTTGCACATTTCAGCTGAAAAGTGTGCTATACTTTTTTTGATTTCCTTGAAATTTTGTTTTGAAATATGACAAATGGAAGTCAGTTTAATAAGAAACACCTAAAAAGAGGGCGTCGTTTAGCCACAACCAAAAAAAAAAATAAACACTGAAGTCGAATGACCATCAGAGAACTTCTTCACTTTGTTGTACTTTTTGGATTGTTATGAAATTTGTTTATCAGATATGAAATATACATATGTAAATATATGCTAGATCGATGAAGAACATATCAGTAATGGGCGTGGCATATCTAAGATCAGGAAATAGTTTTTCGTTAGTTACTTAAATTTCAGCTAAAAAGTGTGCTATACTTTTTTTGATTTGCTTAAAGCTTCATTTACCGATATGAAAAACATAATAACAGTAATCAGGGCGTGGCATATCTAACACCGCTGAAACAAGAACTTTGAGGGATCATTAGGAAAGTCTTTGTACTAAGCTGAAATTTCAGCTGAAAAGTGTGCTATCCTTTTTGTAATATTAATGAAATTTGTTAATTCCACATGAAATGAATATGTACATCCCAATGACAAAGATCACTAAAGAGGGCGTGGCATCTTAAGTTAACTTAATAATTTCTATATTAAAGTTTGAGCTCATTTTAACTTGATTTATAACAAAACTAAGAACAATTTGAAAGACTTGTATCCCTCGCTCTCTATCTTATCCCTTTAAATATCTCATATACCCTTGAGCCACAGAGTATACATATATACATAAGCATCTACGTCAGAGAGTAAAAATGTGCAAAAAAAAAGAAGAAAGAAAGTAGAGAGAGAACAAAAAATTGAAATGCTGGTAACAAATAATTGCAAATCTTATTTTCCTTAACTTGCCACTATGTAAAATCAAAGGAAGAACATTTTTTGCACACATTTCATACACATCAACATCTCCACAGATATATATATATATATTGGTTAGTGTGTGTGCACAACCCTTGCCTTGTGTCTGCTTTATGCAATTGTTTACTTTGTTTACCCGATTTACACATCCCACATAAAGAGAGAGAGAGAGAGAGAGGGAGAGAGAGTCAGAGAAGGGAAAACAAGTTGAAGAAAGAATGAAATTCTCTTCCCGCAAAAAGAAAAATATTGTCCTGCCATATTTATGGCGTCTAGTTCCTGAGAGTTGGGTCGTAGTTCGGCTTGGGGGCGAAAGGGGGAAGGGGTTTTGTCAATGACAGGCGAGTAAACCCAAGTAACCCCCGTCTCCGTACCCCGTCCCAGGGTAACCCTGAAAATTTGCTCGTCAACTTGGCTTAGTTGCGGACTTTGCCTGGTCGCTCGCTTTTTTTTTTTTTTGGTTTTTTTGGGGTTACCAAGGAAGGGTGGGTAACGGGCGGTCGGGCGGGTTTAGGACTAATGCGTAGATGTCGCGCACAGACTTCAACTTGTTATATTTTTTTGGTGTGTGTGTTATTTTTGGGTTCTACCTGGAAGGGTTTCCAAAAGCCCCTCCTCATCGAAATGTCTGAGCTTGTACGGCCATAATTGGCTAAAAAAAAAAAATATATTTGGAAAAAAGGGAGGTTGGACCACAACAACAGTGGAAGGAGTAAAATGTGTACATTGTCGTTGAAGGTTTGACTCAGTTTGCCCTCGAGCCATAGTTAGTTGTTTCTTTTTTACAGACAGACAACAAGTGTTCCAGGCAACATGCATGCAAATCTAATCAATTAGGTTAAAATAAAACCCTACAAATATCACTTGGAAAGAGTTTTTAAGAGAAATCTTTCTGTCTTCTAATAAGGTAAGCCTTTTTAAGAAGAAGTTTCTTAGTCATCTTTAATTTTATAAACTCTCTCGTATGTGTCTTTTTCAATCATTTCGACATACTTTACCAACATAATCCAAGCATTTTGGACTAATTATATATATCTCCAATACGAGTTCTTATACAAGATTGAGTTGAGTTTATATTTAAAGTTAAATTTAAGGCTTCAAATGAGTTAAGCTAATTTTTAGTTAAATCTCAACTCATTGAGCTAAGTTGTAGTTTAATCTCAGCTCATGGAGATATCGAAACCTATCGGAAGTTAAATCTCGCTTATTAAAAGTAGAACCAGATTAAAACTATGGGACTTAAGTTCACTTTTGTAGTTCTAAACTAAGTTCATTTCAGAGAACCATGAGAAATAAAATATTTAACAATTTTTGTCACAAATCAAATACCGCTATGGATATCGATAAAACAAAAGATAGCTATCGATAGATATGGAGGAACTTCTAAAATTTCAAGAGTAATAATGAAAGTGAAATTAAAATATCAACTTAAATCTCAACTCATTGCTGCGGATTTAAATCAATTTCATTTCAGAAAAATATAAGATAGAAGATATGTAAAAATTAAATATCGCCGATAGAAAAAAACATAGATATCGATAGTTATTTATAAGGGATCTTATGAAGGTCTAGGAGAAAAAATGAAAATTAAATGAAATCGGAACTTAAGTCTACTTTTGGGGATCTAAATCAAATCCATTTCAGAAACATAGAAGATATAAAATAGAAGATGGAAGATAGAGATCAAATAATTCTCGAGATATCGATAACAAAAAAGATGGATATCAATAGTTAAAAGGGATTTTATAAAGGTCAAGAAGAAAAAATGAAAGTAAAATAAAACTTTGCAAATTTTCTTCTAATGAATTTTAGACAAAACTGAAAGGATGTCTTTGTTGTACTTAAAAAGGGATTTCTTCTCAAGTTGTCTTTACTTAGCATACTTTTAGGGGCCAAAATAATAATAAATAAAACACCTTTCAGCAACGTTTTTTTGAATATTGAGCTGAAAACTAACATTAATACTGGACTTTAACTAAAGATCTATGAGGGAAAGAGCCAAAAAAGTTCTGATAGGATACTTTTAGAGAACCGAAAGCTGTTTTAGGAATGAATCATAATAGCTTAAACATAGAATTCATAGACTAATAAGTTTATGAAAATGAAAAGAAAATTGGGTACTGATATAACTTTTGGCTTTCGGTCTCTCTTAGATCAAATTTCTTCACTCTATTCATTGGAAATTCGGAAATCGCTAAAACTCAATTTAAATAAGTTAATTTCATTCATATGCCAATCAACATTTCTACAGAAACTTATTCATTTGCCATAGACCTATGACCTATGTACGTATGTGAGGAGCCTAGAAGATAAACTTTATTATTGCTGGCAGACGGAAAACTTGTTAGAACTGGCCGCTATCAGCACTTGAGTTTCTATATTATCTCCGCCGCTATGTGTGCATACATCCGCTTTTAGCCACAACTAACTTAGACAAATCTATTAAAGAGGGCGTCGCCACCAAAAGCCAACCTCCCTTCTTCCCTTCTTTTGAGTCAACTCATTCATCGAGGCAAACTTTGGCCTAGTTTCTAGTTTTGCTTGATTTTGATTTTCTGGCACAAACTAAAATCGCGAACAGCTCTTCCGCCTTTTGGCCAAGTTTTGCTAAGGGAATGAACGAGCGAGCGAACGAACTAGCAGGCGAATCTCGTTTTAGCCAAAGTTTTGGCTTATAGGCTAGCTTTTCCTGTTGCCAACTTCAATTACTTTAAGTTTTGTGCTGTGATATTTACTCATCTTAACAATTCCACGCTGTGTGTCTTCTCTCTCTCTCTCTCTCTCTGTTACTCACTCTATCTTTCGCTTAATTTGGCTATCAAAGTTTTCTTGGCCCTAAGCATGGCCTTTTCATGTCTTGTCTGTCTTGTGTGTCTCTTCTCTTCCCTCGCTCCTATCGATATATGGAAAGAGATTACCCCCCATGTTGGCTTTATACTTTTGTATTTGACTGGCCAAAAGCTTGCTTGAAGTCATTGGCTTACTTAAACGAAGACGAACCCTTTCTTACTTTGGGGGATTGGCTTTTGTAAAAATTGAGGGGGAGACTCTGAGATGAAAGAAAAGGTTATGTGAAATTGATAGGAAATATTATCGATTGTAATTCTTTTTGTCTTTGTGTAAAACTCTCTTTATATCCCTTAACAAAAGGTTTTGTTGCTAAAAATTTAAAATATCAAATTGCAGAGGCATATTTTATTATGTTTTTTTACCCTTTGAGGAAATCTCCAGAATTTGTTTTGCATACTTTTCAGCTTATGTTTGATATTTTAAAGAAGATGTAAATGATTGAACTACATAAGATTAAGAGAGATTTATATCAATCATCTCATTGCTTAGGCATATTTTATAATTTTATTTCTTGGGGAAATTGCATGCCTTCAAATTTCGTATAGCATACTTTTCAGCTTTAAACATCTAATTTTATCATGCTTCTCATTGTGAAATCGAATCGAATCGAATCTCTAGATTTTATGTTGCATACTTTTCAGCTTAAGTGTCATATATCAAGAGAATTACATTAGAATGTATTTTTATTATGAATAAGAGTTAACGTAATTTCAAAAAACATATTTTATATGTTGTTTTTTCTGGGAAAGTGCAAAATCTCTTAATTCTGTGTAGCATGCTTTTCAGCTTAAGCTTCAAAATTCATAAAAATTACATTTAAATGAAAATTAAATCTAAAAGCTAATTGGTAACTGGAAATGGCAAAATCTCCAACTTCTGTGTTGCATACTTTTCAGCATAAAGTTGAAATTTAAAATTAAATTTAATTTGAAGCAACTTAAAATCAATAATGAAATTGCTGAGTCAAATTATTATCCAATTCTCTATAGAAAAACACCCTTAAAACTCCCACTTTAGGCTTAAGTTTATAATTTTTAAAATGAAAATTAATATAAATGTGAGATAACTTAATATCATGTGATGATGAGTTTGCACAATTTCCACTTCACCAATCAAATAAGCATACATATTCATATGTCTGACAAAAACTTTTCGTTTCGTTACCAAAATCACCCTTCAAAAACCATCAGAATTGCCCTTTTCTTTTGCCCTTTTTTTGCTTACTCATTTGCTTTTGAAAAGGAGTATGCTCCTTTTTTCTTGCTGGCCCCTGCATTAGTGTTATGAAGTTCGTTTTATTTTTCCCTTCTGCTGCAGCTCAACTCATCAAAGTGAAGATGTGCTCACTTACTTCGAGGTTTTTCCTCATATGCTCTCTCGGTTTAATCATTATACTTACTTCAAGCTGGATAGCTTTCCTCTAGCACTATCACTTAGTTTTTACTATGTCGACGCAAGAGAGAGAGAAGGCGAGCGGCGACTCATAAAGAAATGCGACACATTTGATGACTCCTTTTTCTGAGTTTATGGCCAATGACAACATTGCAGAACACTTTCAGTCAGTCAGTCAATGAATTATTTTCATATTTTTTCCTATTTTTCCCTTTTTACTACCAATCGAACGCACACACACACACACACACAGCAAAGAGAGCGAACGAAAGATGAAGAGGGGGTGGGGGGGACTGTAAGGAAAAAATCCAGCATCAATCGTAAAAGAAAAAAGACTTGAAATAATAAAGCACAAGCACAAAAAGGGATAAGCAAAAGGAGAACATCATTGTCATCGTTTCAAATGTTAGCCAAGTTAGTCCAAGTGAGTGAAAAATGTAACAACAACAACAACAACAACAATAAGTGCAGTTACTCTACCTCCCTCTCTCTTTCTCCCCCTCTCGTGTGCTTTCTCTGTTCTTGATTCTCTGCTCTCCTGGATCTTATATTCATATTTATTGAATTTACGCTTGACAGCCTCAAGAGCTCTGGGCAAAATTCTTTTGGGTGGTGATGGCAACTCTGGAGAGGAGTTTCGGTTTTTACTTAAGGGTTTTGCCGACAGCCATGTGTGTAACTGTATATGTATGAGTGTGCAAGTGTGTGTGTGTGGCTTAGTGGATATTTATGTGGCTCTCGCCGTTTTTTTTTTTCTTTCTTTCTTTCTTTCATTTTTCATAAATATTAAAAGAGCCAAGCAAAAAAAAAAAACAAAAATAAATGGGGGAAACGCAAGAAAGAAAAAACATCAGCGAAAACATCAGCTAAAGTCAAAAGTCGCTTGAAGTTGAGCAACGGCATGTTATTCCGGGGTGAGTCTCATGCGGCAGGGGTGTGGAGGGTAGCGGCGAAGTGTGAAGAAACGACTCTGCATTGGCATCTGCCGCTGCAGCGGCAAGTGCATTTTGCGGTTTGCTTGCAACATCGAACCAGGCTCGCTTTAGGTTTGGTTCTTAGCTAAGCTGGCATTAAGTCTGTTATAAGACATTTTATAAGTGTGAACCAACAGAATAAATGGCTTAAGGACATTAACATTGCTCCTTAACAGCTTAGAATAACATGGATAAATTCTATTGCCAATTATAAGGGACATTTTCTACAGTCTTCTATTGGTTGAAAGTATATTATTACAGCTCTTGGGACATTTTTACAGTCTACTATTAGGTTGATAAACAGCTCTTAGCAAAGCAACAAGGACATTTTTACAATCCTCTGTTATTGGTTGTAGGTTATTAGGAAGGTTATTTCACAGCTTCCTAACTGGATATAATTACAGCTCTAAGTTAAGAAAAAAGGACATTGTATGGAACAAAATTAGCTTCTAACTTTGTTAGTTCTAACAGATTAACAATAGAGTCCTTTTTGGAATGTTAACTATTTTTTTTTTTTTTTGAAAGCCTGAGGCAATTTTTTATTAACAATTTGAGAAATTGTATTTGTCAAATTTTGTATTCAAGTCCTTTTTTTTTAACTTCAATGGCATTTTTGAATTTATATGCTTTCTTATTTATGAAGCCCTAAACCAAAGATTTTAAAATTAAACTATATTTGGGCAAAGAAATTGTTAGTTGTAGTATGCCACAACAAGTCAACAAGTCGTCCTTAGTACCTATTATTTGGGAGCAAAAGGATTTTAAGGCCTTCTCTTTTATCTAGCATAAAAGTTTCTTTTAAACTAACTCGAGGTATAAATTTTTTAAGAACTTATTGAAGAAGAGGACGATAGGATAGGATAGGAAAACCCAACATATCTCTAAGATGCGTTTCCTAAACATAAAAAGTCTTAGGTTAATTTTAAAAAACAAACAATATAGATCTTCCTTCAACATTTCACAAGGCAAAGGTTGGTATAAGTCGCTTTCAACATTTAGAAGATAAATTTGGATAACTGTTATACATATAAGAGAGTATAAGTAAAAGTATAAGCTCTTAAAAATAAGTACAAGTGAGTATAAGTAAATCTTATATGATATAAGTTGCGTATAAGTGTAGTAGAAGTACATTTTATAAGTTTTGTATAACAGTTTTCAACGCATTCGTATAAGTGCTCGTATAAGTTGTAGACCAAATTAGTAGAAGTTGCAGTTGCCGTTGCATGTTGGATTCGCTTGCAAAAGGAAAAACAATTTTTGGTTAAATTTTAACAGCGAACTCAATGTTATTTTGCAAGGATTTACATGTTTTTCCATGTGGCAAGCTGTTTTATATGAAGCTAACCAAAGTTGGTAGAAATATAAAATATATAAAGCATTTTTACAAGCAATAAAGTAAAACTAAAACTGAAAAAATCCTAAATCTGCTTCGTTGGCATGCCAAAAAGGTTTATTTCAGGTATTAAAAGGACACAATAAGAAGAGAAACGTGACAAGATGCAAAAATATATACAATGCTTCGGGCAGAATTGTAAAAGAATTTGATTTACGATCAATGTGAGCCAAACCAAGCAACGAGGCAAAAAGAAAAGTGATTAGGTGGATTAGTCGTTCTAGCACTTAACACATAAGTTTGCTTGTTATTTACTTCCTACATTAAATACATTTTATTAAATTTAGTTAAAAGATTATTTATAGTGAAAAATTTAGTCCAAAAACCTTAAGTTTTATGATTTGCGGCTTGAAATTTACCAAAAAAAGGTCGTCAGGCAAAAAGATGTAAGCCAAAAACTCATTTCAAAGTCTTATTTTTAGTACTTAACTTACGTTTAATATCTCTAAAAAGGGTTAAGCCTAAATTTAAAACATGAAAAAGATTGCTAGATCAGTTTTAAGCAGAAGAGAATATAGATATTTGGTTATACTAACAAATGGAAAAAAACAACACAATTCTCAGCATTATGAGAGATGGGAACCTTGTTTCTTCCTGAAATACTGCCCTCTCTTTTGCCAAAAATATACTCCAAATGGCCAAAATCTATTAGAATCTTTTTAGCCGTCTTTGGCTTTAAAAATTCTGCTGGGACAACCAAAAGGCCTCTCAACCTCAAATATTATGCCTTAATTTAACCGATTTGTTAACCTGCTTTAAAGATTGAAGATTTCATTACTTAATGGCCACCTGCAACAATTTTAGGAGTCAAATTTTCGACAGACCAAAAACTAAATTTTGAAGTTTGTGTGCAAAGCGAGTGGAAAATGAATGCCCTTGCCCTGGCGACTAACAATGCTAATGGATCGTGCCATTTCAATTGAAATCACCACCAAAAAAAAAAAGCAAAAAACAAAAAAAACAAACAAAGGAATCCCCCGAACGAAATTAAAATAATTCCGAAAGTAAACTGAAAATATTGTTTCACGGCGAGGGTTGGTGGTGGTGGTCACTGGGCAAAGGGCTGAGGCTGAGGCGAAGGCAAGGGCGAGAGTGAGGGCAATAACTTCAACTACACTGGATTTTACTTTGTTGCACTTGAAACTTTTTGGATTTTAAATTAACCAAACAAAAACTAAAACTAAAATAAAAAATTTGTGTCGAGAAAAGAGTCTCTCTCTCTCTCTCTCTCTCCCTCTCTCTCTCGCTCTCTCTCGCTCTCGCTCTTTCTGCCTGACCACCCGCAACTATTTGGAAAAACCCGCAGAGCGGTAATGAAAATGTCTCTTCCCCACCTCTCTCTCTCTCCATCGCTCCCTCTCTGGGGCATTGAAACGTGCAACTGGCTGCAACTCGTTGAACTCGTCAACGCTTCATCTAATTTCCATTCATTCAGGCCTCGGGGTTTTGGAAAATTTATAACGGAAAGTTCCGAAAAAAATTAAAAAAAAAAAAAAAAAATGGCCAGTGCCAACTTCTTTTTCTTCTTCTTCTACTGGCAACTTTAACCTGCCGCAATTTGTGCTAATTGAAATGTCTATCAATCGAAATAATGCAGCAACTCAATCAGGGAAAGTTTTCAATCAACTTCGACAGAGAGAGAGAGAGAGAGAGAGAGAGAGAGAGAGAGATCCCCCGCCCCCTAAGGAGAGAAGACAAAGTAGCAAAATGGTAAACGTAGAGAAGAAAACCAAAAGCAAAAAATAGCAAACAATTAAACATGAATTATGTATTAATAATTTCCTAGCATAAGGCAGCTTGGCAAAAAAAAACACAACTTAGTTTCTTCTTTTTTTTTCTTCTTTTTTTTTTTTGCTTCCAAATATAACAAAACATTGAAATGCTTCCCACGAGCCGCTGCTGTGAACAATAGTGAGAGAATTTTCAGTCTTTTATATATATTTTTCCAAGGCATTGGTAATACTGAGAGAAGACCGACAGAAGACCGACGGAAGACCAAAGACTATAGTCCAACAATCAAAATGGGTGGAGGAGGTTCAGCGAAAAATACTATATATACACAGCGAAAAACAAAAAAAAAAAAAAACAGAAAAGAAAAACAGAGAAAAAGAGAAGAAGAAGAAAAACAAGAAACATTACCTTTTGCCACATGCAACAAGAAGCTTTGAGTAGCAGCAGCATCAGCAGGTCGAGATATCGATACACTAGGCCAGGTAACAGTGGGTCACAAATTTATCTTAACACATCTCAAGTCTTGAGAAAGTTCCCAAAGACTCTCTATGACAAACGGTCCTGGGAAGATTTACTACTGAAATTCAATAAAAAAAAACATTTTAAACTCTTGTCTTAGTTAAACCGAGTTCTTATGTTGTTTTCATTTTTTGTCACAAAACTTACCATGTTTCAAAGGCTTTTGAAATTGTCTCTTAGATTGTGAAATATATTTATGTAAAGAGAATGGTCACACTATTTAAGTGCAAATGAAGCAGTGTAGATCTAGTTCAGACAGAGGAAAGGGGGAATTGAAAAAATTAAGTTGAGCTGTCATCGGAGAATGGAGAAGAGAATGGTCACACTATTTAAGTGCAGATAAGGCAGTGTAGTTCTAGTTCAGATAGAGGAAAAGGGGAATTGAAAAACTTAAAAACTTTTACAAACTTAATAATCACACTATGTGACTGGCTTATGTACGAAAAATAACGTTTTCATATATAAATATTCCTATTTATATTCTAAAAATTTAACACTAAAAATATTTTCATTTCTAACATATCGAACTTGTCTATAATTTCTGAGAATCTACTACCAAACATGGGCAATTGTTCTTCAAATCGACCAAGCGAAAGATAATGATCTACTTGTTGTGTATGCAGCCCTGTCACCAAGTGTACCAGTCTGGCAACGCTGCTCATTCAAAGACAAAGACAAATTCACCGTGGAAATGTCGTGGAGTCAATCTTTATCTAATACGCTTTGCTCTCGTAAACATTCATTCTAAGCCCATATTCTAAACATTTTTTTTTTTAATTTTTGAAGCTTTTTAACAAAATTGAAAAGAAATCTTGTCCAAGTAGCTCTATAGCTATATATTATAGCGGTCCGATCCATCTTAGTCCGGAATATACTACATGCAAAATGTCATAAGTGGTCTAGGACAAGACAGACGGACAAACATGGCTATATGGACTCGTCTCATCATGCTGATCAAGAATATATATAATTTAGAGATCCCTTCTTTACTTTCAAACACTTTTGCTATTCTTCTCAACCGAATAAACTCATCTCGCTGTATGCATAATAGATTGATTTAATCGAATGTCAAAATGGTCTCACTTGTAGTTTATAGTAGATTGATTGTTCCAGATTCTGGAAATCTTAAGGATACTTTCCATTCATCTTCACATGATTTTTAGCTACTTAAGTGAACTTTTTGTCGGTTCTTTGCCTAAATGCTTTTTGGCCCATTGTGCTGCATTTTGTGGGTACAATAAAAACGGGCTGTTGCCATTCACAAAGTCACACACACACACACTGAGAGAGAGAGACACACACACACACACACACACATAGATGCATACGCGTGGGATTTCTGTTGCATTTGTATTTGTATATATATATGCATAAGGTTTTTCCGTTTGTGACGCCATTTTCATAAGCAGCCGCCGCAACATTTTGTCTATGCATGCATGTGTGTCTCTGTGTGTCTATGTGTGTGTGTGTGTGTGTGTAGGATGTTGCGCTTTTTTCTTGCCATACATATATATTTTTTTTTTGTTTTTGTCTAGCCCGGTGCGGCATCTAAATAAGTTTTTCCGTTTCTTGTTTGCATATTTTAACCAAAAACAAAAAATGAGTAAAAGAAAGAAAACCAACATTTGTGGGTCCCTTTCCATCTCTCTCTCTCTCTCTCTATGTCTATGTCTATCTCTTTCTCAGTCACACTCTGTCCCCTTTCTCCACCCTTGGCCCTCTCCCTAGTCATATTTATTCGTTTTCATTGCATTGCATTGTGTGTTTGTTTGTGTGCATTTTCATTTTGGCTTTGGCTTTGGGGTCTCTCTTCTTCTTTTTTAATTAAATGCATAAACCAAACCAAAAACTACTAAAAAAAAAAAAAAAAGAAACATGCCCCACAACAAATTCGTTTGCCGTAAAATGTTATATTAAAAATCATTTTGTTCCAAAAAACAAACAAGCAAAAGTGTTATGATGATCATCCATCCATTCATCCATCCATCCATCTGTCCATTTCCCACAAAGGAGAGAGAGAGAGAAAAAACTGAAGAAATAGAAAGACAAATTACAGGGCGTTCATAAGTGGGCGGGCAACAGGGGAAAAAACTGTGCCGGCAAATGTAGGCTCAAGCAGTTTTCCCTACACTCCCTCATTATGAATTGTTTTTAATTGCATTGAATTTGCTTGTTGCTGGAAAATTGCAACACCCAAAACGCCTTATGAAAAATCGGGGCCAAAAAACGACTACAACGACAAATAAGAAATGGAGAATCAAATTGAATCAACTGCAACTGTTAAGTCGTTATCTGAATACCCTGGGGAATATTGGTAAATTTATCTCCAATTCATTTCAATTATAATTTGTCAAATTTTTGGATTATGTTTAAATACATTCTTGGTAAGTTGATTCTATAAAGATGCTCTAACAATGTAAATTTGACTCCCAGACGTTCGTTTGGATCTTATGGGAGATGGTTTTCATTAAACTCTCTCCTTAAAAATCACTTTATTCTTTAATGTAATATTTCTTTTCCAATTTATTTAAAAAAAATATCAAGTTAAAATAGTCAAAAAAAAAGCATTTTCGAAACATTTTTAAACACAAAGTCTGTAAACCTCTAAAAATGCGTGAAAATCTAATGAAATATTCCTAAAAAGATAAATTACATGCTTAGAGTTGTAATCGGAAATCAAACAACCGAAATAAAGCAAAAACTGTACTGTCTCACAACTCCCAAAATTTTTGAATGATTAAAAAATGTTTCTAAAATCTCATCTTATGCGTTTTCAACATCATAATCAGTTCAAATTTATGTCTTACAATTACGAAAAATTGCAAAGGCTCTTTAAATGTGCTTAAAAAACGTCATCTTGTGTTTTTTTAGTATTAAAACCAATTTTAATTTGTGTCTCCAAAATTGTTTGAAACAATAAAAAATGCTTCTGAAAACGCATCTTGTTCAAGTTTATACCACACAATTTCCAAATTTTTAAATGGTCTTTTAATATGCTTTCTAAAACTCATCTAATGCCTATTTAGTATTATAATCAGTTAAAATTTGTATCTCACAACTAAATATGCTTAAAAAAAAGTTATCTAGTGAATTTTTTAGTATTATAATTAGTTAAAATTTGTGTGTTACATCTAAAAAGTTTTCAAAAGCTTTTAAAGAACGCTTTCAAAAATGCATCCACTGAGTAAAAATGTGTGTCCCAAAACTGACAAATGCTTTTCTAGTACTATAATCAATTGAAATTTGTGTCTCACAACCAACAAGTTTTAATAATTTCAGACATTTTTCTAAAACATGAAGTACTACGGTTTTTTGTATCGTGAATAATTTAATTTACTGTTTTTTGGTTTGGATTTTGGCTTCAATTGAAGATTCGATCGGTTCTATTAAGAACCAAAATACATTCAAAAGCTAAAAAAAAACAACTCTAACAATCGTTTCTATATAAAACCTTCTGGGTACCTAGCAGATAAAAGAAATAACTTTTTCTATTAAGCTATAGAAAGTCACTTTATGAATAGTTTTATGAAATTTTATTGTTCATTCATCAAACTCCCTTTAACCCTTTTTCAAAATTGAATATACCCCTTTTATGCCAGGGCATCGAAACACCAAAAAAAAAAAAACAAAATAGCAACAAAAATTTTTGCCGCTGGTGACGATGATTAAAAACTTTTCGAGACAGTTGACGTTGCAGAAAAATTCTCCCAAAAAAAAAAGAAATAAGGAAAATATGTGAAAAAAGAGCACAAGAGGCTACCGGCAAATTAGGTTAGTAGACTCGCAGTGAGTGAGTGAGCGAGTGAGGGGGGGATAGGGATAGCAGGAAGGGAGCGAATATTGGGTGGTGTTGCGGGTAAGCTAGTACCGCTGGTTGGTGGTTGAGTGGTTAGCTAACGGTTGCCTATGTGGTCACATGTGCAATTTGATTAAAACTTGGCAAATAGTTAAAAAAAAAAAAAAAAACCAAGGGAGAAACAAGCGTTGTCATGGCTAAGGCCATAAGTGGAGAAGCCCAGAAGTTGGCATTCATTTGGCCAACGAACTGCGTCGAAATGGAATTGAAAAAAAAAGAAAGAAAGTAACAGGAGTTTAGTGAATTGTGTTTTGTTAATAGCCAATTGAAATAGTTGGAAGGAAACATCGATGCAGTTGAATAGAGCGTAAACTGTGTGCCAATTGAAGAGGCTTGAAGTAGGTTTATGTAGGTTTTCATTTTGGCAAAGTTCTCTTTTTTGAATTTCAAATGAAAACAGTATTCCCTTTGGTTAAATATTGCTGAAATTTGTTTTAGATTTCGGTTTTACTTGGCGTATAATTTTTGAATTTGATTTATTTGGTTTCTTCATGTGGAAATGCTGGTTTGTGTCTCGGCTAAGTGAGGTAATTTAAGGGAGATGAACTTTCTCTGGGGAGCTTTTTACTGGTTTCAGCTTAAGCTATAATGGTGAGTTTTAAGTAGGACTTGGAAAGTTCAGGACTATTGGTAGGATTTGGGATTGAGGATTATCTAACTTTGAATTTCCGAATTTTTTTAAAACAAACTGAAACAATTGAATGCAGAAACATTTTAGTTTTGGTTTTCTTAGCGCGAAAATATTGTTTAAGGAATTGTTATAATAAAGGTTATATATAATGAAAACATCTCACAACTAATGGATATGAAATCGTATCCAGAATGGTTTCCATATTGTAGATAGTTGTTCAAAAACGTTTCCATTTTAGTTCCGTAATGTTGAAAAACTAATTAAGTAACTGAAAGGATATTAAATTAATAAAGCTTTGTATATTGTGTATTAAACGTTTCAAAACGTTCATATCAGTTACTCTGTGAAACTCTACACCAAGTAAATATTATAATATATAATTTAAGAATATTTCATTATGGTTTCTGAAGGTAGCCAAATTAAAATGGAAGCTCATTAGAAGCTATGCTAGTCCTTGCAGTTGGAATAATGTTATTTGATAAGAGAACTAAACTGAAAATTACAAAAGAACTTCGAATGTTTAACAAACCACTGAAAAAAAAAACAAAATTAATGAAAATTTTAAAGTTCTTTAAGGACCTTATCAATTTTTGCATAATATTTCTAACCAAAGTTAGTAGGACTAAAAAGGAGCCCCATGCTAGATTTTAAGTTATTTATCATTCAACAAAGAGATCAAATTCCTTTACAATGCCAAAGGACTCCATCACTTATAAAATTTGTGTAGCGCATCACAAAATAACGGTAAACTTTTTGTAAATAAACATGGCGGCCAGGGTATGAGAGAGAGCTAGTGTGACAGAGAACAAGAGAAACAAAGAGAGAGAGAGAGTAAGAGAGAGGAGATGAGAGCGGCAAGTGAGCGGGAGCGGAGAGTGCGTACTTGTTATGCGTGGGAGTATGTTGTGGAATGCGCGCGCTTTTTTGTGTGTGATAACACACGAACAAAAAGCCACCCCCCCCCCCCCCACCACCAAATAGCAAGAACAACAACAACAACTACAAAAACTAACTAGGCAAACTCGGACAGGAAGCTTTTCCCTACAATTGCACAACTGAAGTTAAGTCAGAGAGACAGAGAGACTGAATACAATTATTATTACGCGACTGGCAATCGAGGCGACAACAACACACACACAACACGCAATCAAACAACGGACATTCTCTATAACGGCAATACAACAACAACAACAACTAGACCAAGAAAAAAAAACAAAAAAGAAATCAAAAAAAAAAAAAATAACGTACACACACACCTACACAAACGTGTCTAAGAGAAAAGGGGGGTTAGGGGGCCCCTACTAAATAGCCCCCGAATCGCAAAAAAAAAAACAACAATTTTGTCGCCTCTGTCGACTCTGTTTCACAATTTTCTCAGTTCTCGTTCAGTCGGCGGCGCATTTGGAGGAGCAGCAATTCACAATTTTTCCATTCATTCACCAGCAGTTACAAGTAACAGTTAGATTTTGCCCCATTCAGTGTGTGAGTGTTGATGAGGTTAGTTGTTGGTGGAAACAACAAAACAACAAAGAAAAAAATAAAAAAAAATAAAAGGAAAGCAAATAAAGAAGGCACAAATTTTGGTTTAAAAAGTGAAAGAAAGCAGCAGCAGCAGCAGCAAGGAAGAAGCTGAAAGAAGAAATTCCTATATTAATCGAGAGCAGAGCAGAGTTTTGTGCGCTGTGTGTGAAGGAGGCAAAAAATTTTTGGTGCGTGTGTGTGTTGCATACTTTGAGGCTGACAGCTGAAAATCAATTTACAGCAAAAATGGTAAGTTAAATAAAAAATAAAGTTTGGTTTATTTATTTTTTTTTTTTCAACTAGTAGTAATGATTTATTGATTTTTCGAGCAATGACTTTTTTCGGTATGCACTTTTTCCCCTCAACTGAAAAACTCACAAACACACACACACACAAACACCCCCAAGCAACACACACACACACACACATATGGAGAGAGAAACTAAAAAGCGCCAACTTCTATTTTTCCCATACATATCAATATACTTTGGAAAATATATTCCTCCGTGTATGCCGAGAAATGGTAATTGGAAGCAGGAGAGCAGGCGCTCTCTCCCTACTATCTCTTTCTCTCTCTCTCTCTCTCTTTTTCATATGCTTGCCCGCTGGCTGGCTCTCTGTCTCCTTGTTCTATGCAAGCCTTAACAACCCCCAAACAACAAAACACACACACACACACATGATGCACTCACTCACTCTCTTTTGTTGGCTCTCGCTCGCTCTCTCTTTCTCTCTCTCTCTCTCTCTCTGACAATAGCGTGCTGGCATTTGAAAAACTAAACCCCAAACCCCCCCCCCCCCCCCACCACCTGCATCTACCACCCGTTACGATGTTGACGATGGGGTGGGTGGTTGTTTTTGCTATCATAAATTTTCGTGTCTATAACAATTTTTCGCCTCCCCCAAAACGTTTCGTTTCGTTTTGCTTTGCTTCAAAAAACTGCACAGGAATTGTTGCAGTTTTACACACACACACACACACACACACACACACACACACATACACACGCATAACGGCACATCTACATACATGCATGCATTAGTGCTCTCTCGCTCTACTTGCTAGTTTTAGGCTCTCTCTCTCTAACGCTCTCTTTCTCTCTCTCTGTTGGTTGCATTTCGATTTTTGATATGGTCAAAAGGGGAAGTCGAGAGGGAGGGCATATATTTGCATATGGTTTTTATGCAACATATGTTTGTGTGTGTATGGAAAATATATGTATGTTGTATATATGTGTGTGTGTGTGTGTTTTTATTATATAATTTCTATTTGATTATTTTTGCTTTTGATGAATTTTCATAGATTTTTTGGGGAGTTTTTTGTGCGTTGCTAGGCAAACGACTAATTGTATGTATGCAAATGTGTGTGTGTGTGTGTGTGGGAGGGGGGGGGGGGGGGTGAAGTAGGAACTTTTATATACATTTCTATATATATATATATGTATATGTATATATTTTATTAAAACTTACCATATATAGAAAATGCAATTGCAATTGCAGGAATACAGATAGATACACATACATTTAGGTATGTATGCACTTTATAAGCCGGCTCGACTCGGCTTTATATACTTTTGCCTGTCCTGCCCTGTCCTTCCCTGCTGTCCTTCTTCTGTCCATCCATCAAATAAAAGTTTGTTTGAATAAGTGGTTTTTAGTTATGCATATTTTAAATGGCCGACGTTGTCTGTGTCTGCAAATGGCATACAAGAAAAATTATATTCAATTATCAATAAGAATATAAAAAATTTATTTTATTCTCACTAAAACGTATATCGCAAAATGTCCTTTTGAGTTTTCTAGACATTTCTCTGACAGCTAATCAGACGAAATTGCATTTTCGTTTTCTTAATCTTAAGGAGCTAAGATCAGGGAAATTCGCCCCCTTAAGTATGCAATAGAAAGTCGAAAGATTGAGTTTTTGATTGTTTCGAAGGACTTTTTGGATTTTTCAAATGCCATTCAACCAAAAAATTACACTTGCTGCAAATGTTGTTGATAGTTTTTGATTTATAAATAATTCCCTAATATATTTTTTTTGCCCAAAAGAAAAAAAATTCGAAAAGAAACAAAAAAACTTATGGCCTAGTTCCAAAATAGACATGGGCTTTATAGAGCAACCATTGGTTTCTCTTGTGGTTGAATTTATATTTCTAAGGTTTTTATTTGTCTTTCCATCAATTAAAGGACTTTATTTTAAAACATAAATAAGCTTAAAAACATATAAATTAGTTAATGTACAATTAGCTTAAGAACTTCTGACATCAGTTTAAAAACTTCTTAAATCAAACTCTTAGAATCAGCTTTAAAATGTCTTAAACTAAATTAAGAACCTTCAAACTCAGCTTACAAGCTTTTAAAATCTTTCAAGTTGTATTTTGATTGGAAAATAGGAGAATAAAACCAGAATTGATATAATATTTTATATTTTATAGTTATTTATTTTATGTTGAGTAGTTATTCATTTTATATTGAGTAGTTACTAAATACATTCAGTCAACAATTTCTTCTGGATGCTTCCAACTTATTTATCCAATAGAACGATGCTAGGATCCTATCAAGAATGTTAAAAAATTGGGTAAAATTGGGTTGGGGGCTTCACAATGTGCCTTTTTCACAGAACTGCTTGATATATCTACATCTATATCTTGTTTTATATCTATAATTAATAACATAAATCCGCAAAAACTTTGAATATTTTCGTTTACTTTTCCACATATGTATCTCTACTTCTGAATAGACAAGCAACTGGAAACCCACTTAAGGAAATATAATAACTCAAGCAAAACTTCAGATTGTGGGGATTTAAAGGCTAATCAATTTGTAATATTTAAACAAATTTAGCGCAAGAAATTGCCCACAAGAACGACTTTGATGATTAAACATATAATTTTAGTCAGCCCCTTTTGGGTCTATTCCTCAGTTTATGCACTTGTCTTGGCCAATAAGCGAGTGAGTGAGTGAGTGAGCTCCCGCATTGTCAAGGGTTAAGAAGAATTCGTCATCGATGGTTGATTTCAGTGGCCACATTAACATTTCACCTGACAACACTTAATTATTCTTGGCCAGGGCCAGAAATTACCCTCATAAGATATCTGAAGTCGTCTGAATAAAATATTTCACACGATTTGAGGCTTGCAACTGATGGTAAAGTTCAAAGTTCAGCTTTCATAAAACATTATTCTTATGAGCAGTTTGAAGGCAGGTAACGCTTTTCGCAATATTCCAAATAATCGAGGTTCTACTGTATGTATTACCCAAGATGGCTAAGATTAACTAAGATTGGATGGCTTACTCCATAGACAGCTCGACTTGTTGATCTCCTAAAAGAACTTTTTAAATCTGTATATTCACCTTTCGTGTTATCTATTAAGTTTTTGAAGGATTTCAAAGATTTTCAAAGAAAAACTTTAAATTTGTAAACATTACTTTCAATGCTCTGTTTAACCATTTGATTAATTGAATAACTCTTTATTTGCTTTTATATTTAATTCCAATTTATTTATCAATTAATTTATATGCTAAACAAATTTGATGCCTAACCACTTCCTGTTGAATGCCAATGCTAATGCAGTGAATCACCACCAGTTTCTGACTCTAGACTAAACAGAGACTGTACTCAATGCAGCAGGCACACCCGTTCCCACCCACCCACACACACACACACACACACACTCCCCTCTTCCAACTTGGACTTCGTGTCAAATGTTTCAAGAGAGAATTGCGCATGCGTGGCCGTCCCACGCCCACGCCTTAGGGGTGACGCCATGTTGTGCAAGCTAGTGTGCGTGTGTGTGTGTGTGTGTGTGTGTGTGTCCAAGTGTGAGAACTCCAAGCAGAGATCGTAAGTAACAACCCCAGGGTTGGCTCACCCAGCAGAGTCCAACCCAATCCAAGCGATTCGCTACGATCCAAAGCGACCCTTTCTTCTGCTGTCTTTTGTTAAATGAGACGTGACAAAGAGCAACTAATGCGTCCCTTCTTAATTTAACTGGCGCCCAAATGAAGCCCTATTTATGCCTCAGCTTCAGCCTCAGTTTCAGCTTTAGTCTTCTTCATTCCAGCCACTTTCTCCCACCGTAAGGAAGGGCTTCTTCTTTTTTTAAGGCAACAGGTTTTTCGCAGAGAGTGAACGAGCAAGAGAAAGAGAGAGAGAGAGAGAGAAAAGGAAGCCATGTGTTGCATTACAGTTACCGCCGTTTTGTAATTGACTTTTGGTCATTACGCCGCTGCTTTTTTATTTCATCTTCTTGGGTTATATCACAACATCCAAGGATGGACAGTTGAAGGTGCACTTCCAGTAAAGATTGCCCGTGTGTGTGTGCGTGTGTGTGTGTGTGTGTGCAGTTTTTGGCCCACATGTTGAACAAAGGAACAAACCATAGAACCGGTTTACTATGCCAAACGATTGCTGCCTGCTGCTCCTTTTTAACTGGCCCATCACTTCGTCGTCATCCTCTTCCACTTCCACATTGCGTGGCAATGAAGTTATAGTAGGGTGCTTTCTGTTGCTCCATTTAAAATGGCTAACCTGTTTTTGTTAATGCGCTACTCAGTAAAAAGTGAGCCATGGACTTTAAATGGAAACAAGTGGTTGAACGAAACTAATTTCGAATTGAACAACAATTCCTTAAGAAGAAAATCCTTTGTTTTTCTTTTCTTTGTTAGAATTTTTCTAATATTACTTTGTTTCTTTGGTCTAGATCTTCAAATAACTATATATTCCTGGCCTTTTCTATACTTGGACTTCATTTATACATTTTTTTTAGAGTCCATAGAGATCAATTCCTTCTATCCTTGCCGAATTTCATATTTTCAGTAGTGAAAGTCACCGTTAAAGCCTTAAAACCCTTTTTCAAATCTTTATAGTTTATAGCTAAATATCATTCTACATATTGAGATGCTTTTTGACCGTAATCCTTGCTTGTTTATCATTTTTAATATTTTTATAGTTTTATTTACTTCCGCAGTGATAGAGGATTTTAGTCTTCTTTTTTCAGCATTTTTATATAGTTTATGTGATTCCACTGATCTAATTCTATAATTGTTGACACCGAAAAGCCTTTGTATCTGCTTCATTGCCAGTTTTCTTTATATGCCGGACCATTTGGTTAAAAAAAAATCCTCCAAAGATTCCAACAAAATTGAATCTTAGTAGCGCCTGTTGAAGTCACTGTGGCCTTTGGTTTTCACCTCATCTTTGTGCTGATTGTATGTACATTATGCATTTATTTTTGCCCATAGTCGTCGTCTTTGTTGGTGTTGTCGTGGCCAACCCACACCATTGCTTCCTTTTGTGGAACGGCAGTTGGTTGATGGAAAAATGCAAGACAACGTGCAACGGATGACGACAACGACGAAGATGATAATGATGATGATGATGCACTAGCTACAACGGCGGTTCCATGGTCCATTGAATGCGTTCAACTTTCAATTTCATTGATTTGTTGTCGCACAGCGCACCGGTTATTTTGCGGCAAGGTGTTTCCCATTTTTTGCTGTGAGTCATGCAATTTGCATAGTAATTGAGTGTAGTACACATCAAAATGGGCAAAAAAAAAAGGTTAAAGGTTAATGCCAGAGCGGGCTAAAAATCAAAAATATACAAAATTTCATTAGACTGAATACCCACGCGGCACTAAAACCACCCAATTGACTTACCTGACTGCCCAACCTTATATACAAACATAAATATATACTCTATGTATGTATGTATATGTATCTACCTGAAACCATGTACCAGCACGCCCTCCTTCTGGCCATATAAACGAACCAAAAAAAAAAGAAAAAAGCCTCGGCCCCGCTAATGAACGCAACAGAGCCACTGTCTCCTCCACAGCCACCGCCGACGCCGCCGCCGCCGCCACCAGCAACAGCAACAACAACCCACATGCACGAAGATCATTACCAACCCAACAACAAAATCAAGTTGCGCCGCACACACACTCAAACACACACACGTTCACAGAAACCCAAACTGACCTGCTTCGACTGTCCAAAATTCTACTCAACTCAATCCGAACCACCCTACGCAGGCAGGGAACAGCAACAACAATAATAGCAACAACAACAACATACGCTTGGGTCTCTCCCACTCTCGCTCTCTGCTCTCGCTCTCACTTACGTTGCGCGGCCCACACAAAATATAAACGTGAATGAGCGGGTGGCTTGCCTTGCCTGCCTTGCCTTGCCTTGCCATGCCATGCCATGCCGTCGCTTGTTTGTTGCAATTTCTCTTTTAGACGATCATTCGCTTGTAAGGTGGCCACTGCTTGCACAGTGGGCTAAAGTTTGAAAAAAATCTATGGTGACTTCGAGGCCTTGTAAAAGATTTTTTTCAATTGGATGATTTACATTGATAGAGATAGAGACTATTTAGAAATATGCAATATGATCTGTTTTTTTATTGATAAGATCAAAGAT
Organism: Drosophila nebulosa; assembly: GCA_024703675.1. Taxonomy (NCBI): domain Eukaryota; kingdom Metazoa; phylum Arthropoda; class Insecta; order Diptera; family Drosophilidae; genus Drosophila; species Drosophila nebulosa. The sequence goes on along the minus strand of CM045725.1, from coordinate 2,625,679 downwards.
TAACACAAATCCCATTTAGCGTAGAAATTGGTTTCAATACATTTAAATTTGTTTGATACATACTTTAAGCAACCAACGACTTTTTTTCGTAGCGCATTCTATGCGATTCTTGGGTCAGGACTTTAATGAATTTTGTCCCACCGTGTCCAGTGTTGTTGTTGTATGACGGCGTGCTGCTTTGTGCGTTTGTCTCGTCGGCGTTGTCGTAGTCGTTGGCGTCAGCGTCGGCAGCAGCTGTCTGCGTCATCGTTTGTCTCAGTCTGTTGGAATTTTTCGTGGTGTGCGGTTCGGTTCTCGCTTGAAAAAAAAGTACCCCAAAATATAATTGTTTTGAAAACTCTTTGGCGCGAGTGAAAAACATTTCCATCACTAAGATAATTGCAACGCGTGCTTTATTTTGGCAATTGTCTAATTAATTAATTCAAACATTTCCATTACAAGTGCCGTGAGTGTTTGTGTGTGTGTGAGTGAGTGGGCTTCAATAATTTGATTGCAAAAATTATACAAAATCGCAAAGCTTTTAAATAAATACTTTCAACAAGGCAAAGGGAATAGAAATTGTGCCGGTTAAAAAAATGGCCCAAAGGGCCACATAGAAAAAAAGAAACAAGAAAGGTAATTATTGTCGGGATTTGCGGCATCTAATAAGAGACAGAATCTTTTGTTTTTTTTTCTCTACAACTTCTTTAGTGACATACATGTTCCCACATCCCCTCCTCCCCCCACCCCCCACACATACACCTACAAAGGGAACCCATCCTAAAAAAATGTCTATACAATTTTTTTTTCGACCCATCGAAAAATCATACCGAAGGCCATGTGCAGAGAGGGGCCCATCATCAACATACATACAACCCACAGGTAGCGCTAGCCGTTCACCAGAACCGGTTAACCAATTTCCAATTATACACGAGAAAGAAAAAAAACTCTGCCACTCCAACGCCCAAAAAAAAAAACAGAAAAAAAATACTGTAGGGCACCCCTTTTCTGAGCTGGGATCGAAAACGAAGCGGAGCCCAAACAATAAAAGATGCCAACACACACACACACACACTGAGTCGCCATAGTTGTTGTCCCTCCCTCGCTTGGCGCAAATGCTACGCCGCAAGGGGCACAGTCAGGCAGGCAGGCAGGCAGACAAACTGATGATGAAACCCACCACCACCACCAGCCACCAACTAACAACAACAACAACAACAATAACCTACCATCAATCCTTGGCAGCTTGCGTGTGGTGTCCTCTTTCTCTCTCCCACACTCCCAACCCTACCCTACTCCCTCTCGCACTTATCCTACTTTCTTTTGCTCGCCTGTTTCTTCTACTCTACACAACATGTGAGTGAGTGGGTGAGACGTCTCTCTTTGTGTGTGTGTGTGTGTGTGTGTGTGAGTGTGTCGGTGTGTGTGGTTCGGACTAGCCCTATTCTCTGCTTTCTGCTTTGTCACATGGTTTACTCTCTTCCTTTTACTTCATTTTTGTTGTAGTTTTTTCTCCCTCTTTTAATTGCCGCCTGCCTTGCCTTGCCTTGCCTTGGATGGCGACTGACCGTCGCGACACCCGACCCTGCCCAGCCCTGCCCGACCCGTCGCCCGCCTGCTGTTCTCTCTCACACAATTTTTGTTGATTTTGTAGGTTCTTATTTTGGCCTCCTCCTCCTCCCTATGCCAACTTTACTTCGCCTCACTCAGTCAGTCAGTGAGTCAGTTTAGTCAGTTCTTCTTCCTTCTTTCCCCACCTCCGTCTGCATTCTGTTGTACTTTTTTCTTACACCCACCCACCGACATCGACATCACAAGTTTTGCATTCCCCCCACCCACTTCGCCACCACCACCTTCTCTTTGCCTACTAGCTTGCTGTCTTTGCTTGTTGCCGCCCCCACAAACAATTGCCCCCACTCTCTGTATCTCGCTCTTTTATAATGGCTATTTCCAACAATTTATTGTTGTTTATAAAGACAAGACCCCAGTTGTTTCTTGGAGACGATCGTTAGGCATTAGAGAGTAGCTTAGAAAGGAAATATTCAAATTATTTGACGTTAAACTTGGTGCACTTAGATGTTAAAATCAAAGAAATTCCTTTATAAGAATCATGTTGAAGAAGACGATCTTTAGAGAAAACTTTCAATTTTGACGCCACAAAAATATGACTACACAAAAATTTTGCCAAAACAGACAATTCTTAGACATTGGAAAGTAATGCAAAAAGAATGTGCGCTGTATTTTTTAAATATCAGACGCCTTCAATTTGAACGCCATAAAATTGTCTTACAGTAGAACCTTCGCGACCCTTTGCTTGCCTTACGATTCTTATAAATCCTGCATGATCCTTCGCGTTACTTGGCATAATTTACCCACCTGCTTGCTATCTATATGAAGGTATGCATCGTTTTTATTGTGGTTCAAAGGCACGCCAATGTTCCACCCGCCAAAGTTCAAGTTCCCATGAAAAAGAGCGACCCCAAAAAAAAAAAACCCAACTTCACAAAACTAAATTACGCACTTCCCGTCGTCTCACACAAAGCAATTTTGTAGGGTTATAGGGAATGCGTCTCTGTGTGTGTGTGTGTTTGTGTGTGCTGGGGGAGGGTGGTTTTGGCAGAAAGAAACGGGACGATCGACAGCTACGTACCTGCTGCTGCTGTCACGAGGGTTGCTGCTGCTGCTGCACCGAACGACCGAGCGACCCCAGCTCATCGACAACAATCTCACCAAAAATCACATAGGAATTTCCTGTGTGTTACACCGTCCACCGCCCGCCCCACAATGAAACTTACCTGCCTGAACTCCCTCTCTTTCTTCGCTCTCCTCTCCCTCTATCACTCTCTCCCTCTATCTGTTGGCTTCGTTTTACCTGTTTCAGCAGCAGCAGCAGCTGTTTGTTTTGCGGCTTTCAAGGTTTCTACCTTTACCTTTTACCTGTTGGCTTCCCCTTTCTGCAATAGCAGCAGCAGCAGCCACCCCATTGCGTAGGATTCATTTCAGAGAGTTTTTTCCTCATCGTCTTCTTTTTTTTTTTTGGGATCTTTTACTTGGGGTAGGGGCAGGGGCAGGGGCAGGAGTTCCCCCTCCCTAACCACCGCTTCATTATTATCACTCGTTTTTTTTTTCGGTCTCTTCTGCTTTTTAGTTTTTTTGTTGTTTTGTGTGTGATGATCATCATCATCATCATCTGCGTTTCGCTGCCTCATTCTATGGGCCAACCACCGCCGCATTTTGCCTCCTCCTCCATCTTCACCTCCTACTACAACAACAACAAAAACAACAATTTGCCTAAAACCTCAACTCAACCGTTTTTCAATATTCAACCAAACCGACGACGAAGGTTGTTGTGAAATTTCATTATGGGTCTGGGTCTGGTCTCCTCTTTTGCTTCTTCTCTTCTTCCTCCCCACCTCCTACTCCTCCCCCCCTTTCCCCCTACTCATCCACCTCCACCTACTCCACCTCCTACTCTTCTGATTGCCTGCTGCTGCTGTTGCTTGCTTGCTTGTTGTTGTTGCTGTTATTTTTAAGAGGCGTCCAGCGTCAACATTTCAACGTTGGGTTTTTAGTTTTGGGTTGGGTATATATCGTATATATACATACATATATACATTTATTTTGTTTTTTTTTTCGTGCATGTGGTGGTAGCTAGGGTAGGCTGGCTGGCCTCGTCTCGCCGTCATGGGATGATGATGGTTTTTGGATTTGGTTTTGGCTTGGCTCAGCTTGGTTTGGCTTGGCTTTGGCTCTGGCTCGGGCTCTGTCTCTGGCTTTGCCTTTTTCTTGGCGTGGCATTTCTCATGTGTAGGTAGGTGGTTTTCTTGGAAATCCATTTTGTATCATATGATAACCCACAAAAATTTTTCTGCTGCTGCTGTTGCTGCTGGGAGACGCTACATTTTGCTGACAATGCCGTATGAGATGTGGGAGATGTTCCCGTTCGTACACACACACTCCCCCACCATACACCCCCAGCCGCCCACCCACCAGTTACAGTCACTGTCACATTGCGTGGGCCGCGCAAGTTTCATGAATGAAATGAGATCATATGCCAAGCCAGTCATAAGATTTTCGCTTAAAAGATGAGCCTAACAAAGCCGGGAAATATTAGAAAAATTGAGTTCCTGGTGGTGATAACTTTGAGGTGAAAAAAGTGACCCAAACAAATGGTTTTGCATTAAATTTGTCGCATTTAATCCGCTTGAACTCAAATTATTGCCCCCTTACTACGTAGTTGATTAATTTCTCAGCTAACTCTCTCCTGATCGCTCTTGATCATTGCATTGCTCATTTAGTTGACTCTTGCTCTAATCCATAAATAAGATCTTTGTTCAAGCCAATAATCAAGCATAAAACTCACACCAGAAATTTAGAGGACACACTTTACAGATGCACTTCACTCTATTCCATTCCATTTCATTCCATTTCAATGTATGTATAACTAAACTCACTCTCAAAACAAAGAGCAACAGGCTTAAGTGACAACGAAGAGCAGGAGGAGGAGAAGGAGGAGGAGGAGGAGAGTAGGGGATCTCTCACAAAATGGCAGCTGCAACAACCTGCAGTAACTTGGCAACCCTAAAAGTGATCTGCAGGTTGCTTCGAAAAACTAAAAAAAAAAACCACCCCTAAAAACAGGCAATTTATGCAGTTGCCTGGGTATGGGGCGGGGTAGGAGTAGGGGTAGGGCCGACAGGATGACCGAAGAGCACATGTTGCCGCAAAGATTTCACAAGAAAAAGGAACCAACCCAAACCCAAAAACCCAAGCCGAAGGAGCCGTAAGAAATTGGAGGGTGCAAACGTTGCTCGTGCAACTGACACTCGCAACGAATGTTGTAGCTGCTTCTCCTTTTTCTCTTTCCTTCAGGACGACCTGCATTTTTTTTCCTTCATCATCATCATCGTTGTCTGCTTTCTGTGCCGTTCATTTTTATGAGGGCGCGCACCTGCCAACAGCTGCCAAAAGCTAAAGTCAGACGAGAGTCTTGGACTCTGGACTCGCCGCCCTGCCCTTGAACGCCCACAAGGTGAGAAGAGAGGTAGAAAGGGGGGGGGGGGGGGCAGCCACCCAAAAAAAAAAAAAAAACAGCAACTGATACGATACGATTAAATATATATTTGTAACAAAAGAAAACCAGCTTTAAGTTGTGTATTGGACCAAAAGAAACAAACCAAAATTGCCTTTGTCCGCTACTTTAAAAAGAAGACGCCAAAAAAAAAGAGAAAGAAAGAAAAAAACACAGCAGCTGCTTTGCGCTTGGCCACAAAACACAGAAAATTTACCACCTGCCGCCCATATATTTGGCCCTCAGCACCAGAGCTCTCTCGGTTTCCTTTCGAGCCGCTATAAAAGCCTGGTCAGCAGCTGCTTTTGGGTCCAGACAACTTGACCAACCGAAAATGCATATGGTAGATAAAAACAATTTACAAAAAAAAAAAAAAAACAGATCCTAGCAAGTGTATGACAAATGAGAAGTTAATTATTACCTTTTTTCATTAAGGCAGGACTACCCCAGCTCTATTTCAATACAAGGATTGTCTGTAGCATTCTACAAAAGGTACAATCGAAAATCTAAAGGTTTAACAACAATATTTTTGCAAATTTTTTAAGAAAATTGATTGACCCCATCGTAGAGAACCTTCGGCCAAAAAATTTGTGTGCGTCTTTAAAAATTTGTTTATTTCTTCTAACAAAATGCAATCGATGACAGAGTCGCTTGACGGCCCACACATGAACAGCCACCCTCGGTCACCTCCCACTCCTGGTCTGCCCCCAACTCCACACACTCGCACACACACACATAAACTCTTTGTATAGCCACCCAGCTGCGCTTGCGCCTGCGCCGCAGTTAAGAGTGGGCGTCCGCGAGAGAATTTCTGTGTTGCCTGTTCGATTGGTTGTGTTTGTTGATTGTGAAGCCAAATTCATTCGCATATAAAATCGAAGATTTTATTTCGTTGTTGGATCATTTGTGGAGTGTGTGTGTGTGTGTGTGTGTGTGTGTGCGTTGCCTATGCTCGTGGTCAGTTGACGCCGCTGTTGCTGTTAGACACCCACCCACTTTGATGATTAGTTGTTGCCTATTAATGATTTTAGAGTGGGACAGCGGCACAGTGGTTTAAATGTCATTTAGATGAGAGTTTGAAATGATGTTAGATGAAAAGTATTTAGGAGCAAGACTTACTAAGTCTGCTTTTAGTTTTGGGGACTTGGTAAAAAGAAAAAGAAGAATCTATCAGTAACACAAGCAAATTTTTAGAAATCTATAGCTATTAATATCTATCGCTTGCGTTTAATTTATTTATTAACATAAATCGCTTCCAAATCGTTTTCCAATATATTTTATTAGGAACAACTTTTAATATAAAATTTAAATTGAAACAAAAAAAAACTCTATATAAATATTTCTTAGATTGTATTTAAGAAATAAAATTTTTGCCAACTCTTTTGCAATTTTTTTTTTTTTTTTTGCGCCACTGTGCCAGCTGTTTGGGTCTAAAGCGTTTTTTAATAACTGCGTGCGGAATTGTCTGGTGGAATGAGGGAGTGAGTGTGTGGTGGAGAAGCTGGAGGGTTGTCGGATGGGGGAGGGGGGAGGTAGGGAGGATGATGGTCGTTCGTTCATATAGCATGATGGAACTTGTGGCTATGGCGTTAACATGTCATTAGCTGATGGCGTCGTCTGCTGTTGTCTGACTGTCTGCCCCTCCTTTTCCGCCTTGTCCTCACATCATCTTACACTCCCCCTTTTGGCGTTGGCCTTTCACCGCAAGTAAATGTTGTGGCTCACCCTGAGCTGCCAGGTCGCAGCAATCGGTCGTTCGGTCTGTCGGTTTGTCGGTCGTTCGGTCGATGCTGGCCCAGCCCACGGGTGTTAAAAAGTTTATATACTTTACACACACTCACACATACAATTGCGTGTATTTGTATATGTAAACTTGCGGTGTGTTTATGTAGGTGACTGTGTTTGCATGTAATTTGCACTTCTGATGAGAACGCCCCCCCTTCGCCCTTCCTCCTTCCCCAACGCCGAAAAGTTCATCAAATCATTCAACTCGACTGTCTCCCACCAAACCACCCAAAAGAGAATTTAGTGCTCTGTAATACTTCTGATTTACCGTTAACAGCATCTGCATAAGATGATGCCAAGTGCCATCGCTACATTTTGGTGATTTTCAGCAGAGACGATGCCAGCGGGGGCGCGGCGGGGTGAAGAGCATTTGGGAGTGGGAGAGGCGACGTGCGTTTGAACATGACAACAACAAAACAAAAAAAAAACCCAACCGGCATTTTTCAGCTGCCAACCGGTTTTGGCACTCTTTTGCTCTCTCTTGTGTAAGCGATGCGCTCTCTTTCAAACGATCCGATGAGAGTGCTTACTCTCGGTCTCTCTTTTGGTCTGTCTCCCCCAACAAAACTCCCCCAAGTTGACGTCGTTGTTGCCGTTGTCGTCTGATCGACGTTGGTTCTGTTTGTTGTTGCGCCCATTTTCAGCCCACTCCCGCTTGTTGTCGGTGGCTGGGTATTTTATTTTTTTTTTTTGCTGCTTGGCTGCTATTAGCAAAGCGGATGTTGTTGCTGTTGCTTTTTGCTGCTTTGCCCTGCCTCCCACACGAGCGCGTTGCTTTTTGTTGTTGTTGCTGCTGCTGCTGCTGTTGGCAAACGCATGATACTTTTTTTTTGTTGTTGTCTATCGTCTGTCACCCGTTGTCTCGCCTCTCTTTCCTTCCGCCCACACTGCCCTACAGACAGTTGACCCCAGATATTGGCAGCTCTCTTATCACATTTGTTTTTTTTTTTTTTTTCTTTTGTGTGACGGTCTATGACAGAAATGTTTAGAAATGGTTTGGGGTAAAGGATTTAATGAAACAATTCCTAGGAGATCAATACTATATATAGTCATGATCGTACGATCCTTTTCTTGCCCCATCCCAAATCCCATCTCTTTTCCATGAAAGCAATTTGCTTTTGGATTACTTCAGTCGTAGGGAAAACCCAACAATCATTTCGTCATTTTAACTCGCAAGCTTAAGTAAGTCACCAATGAGTCACTTAAATCAAGTCATTAAATGCTGTAGAAGGCTTCCAAACTAAATCTTGACTTGCCTATTTTGTAATGAAATAAAGATTTTTGACTTTTTTTTTTATTCATAAACCAATTGAAAGAATCTAGTTTTTATGTCCCTATCGGCTTACAGCTTGTAGAGTTATCAATTTACACAAGTTTAGAGTTATAGACCCATTAAATGGGGAAAACAAAAACCTTAAGTTGAGATTAATTGCGTACCATTTTCATAAACAAACACTTACACTTTCCTGCTGTGCACACACACACACACACACTTAGAGAGAGAAAATGGAGTCATGATCTTGAGCATAGCCAAAGTCAAGCCAACAACAACAACAAAAAGAAGAAAAAAAACCGATGCCCTTGGCTTGCAAAAGCCACACGCAGAGAAGTTGAACTCAAAGTAAAACCAAAACCAGAGCCAGAGTGAGATTAGGGGGAGAGACCTGAACAACGAAGCTGCTAAAGCAACAACAACAACAACAACAGCACCAACAACGACAACGAACGCCCCCATGGAGGCAGCAACAACAAACAACACCCAACTGTAAAAAGCACACGAAGCATAAAAATCAAATATGCAAAAACAAAAACAAAAAATCAACTTAAATAAGAAATATGAACTCAAAGCGAACAACTGAAGAGAACTAAAGGAGTGGGGGTGGGCCGGCCACTGGGTGAGATCAGGAACAAACTGTCGGTGGGGAAGGGAACGTGGTTGGGGCGTGGGTGGCTCTGTCAGTTGTTGGCTCTGGGCCATAGAACGTGCCCAGCAAAAAATAAAAAAAAAACAAATTTTGTCGCCAGAAACCAAAAATAAGGCGCAGCAACATGTGGCCCACAAAGGGAAGAGTAAGAGCAAGTATAGATGGTAGGATAGAATAGAGGGGAGATCAACCAACCAACCACCCACATTCCACCTTCCCGTCTCTCCGTGTCAAAGACAAAATCATCTTGGCGGTGCTTTTGTTGTGTCACTGTACGTGTGTGTGTGTGTGTGCGAGTTGCTCTCGCTCACCTCCTCTCAATGGGTTTTTTGGGTTGGTTCCCCGCCATTCAGTGGGCACGTCAAGGTGGTAAATTTATTAATATATGCAACCAAAAAAAAAAAGCAAAACACAAAAAGACATTTTTATTTTTTTTTTCCTCTTGTACCGCCAAGCCTGAGCTGCAGAGTGCTGCTTGGTGTTGAGGTCGCTCCAAGTCAAATTTCTAGTACAGGTGGCAAAAGTGGCAATAACGTTTTAATTAACAAGCACCTGACAGATGCCCAATGTTAATAGTCAAGCGATTTATTTGAATACATCTAATTAAATACATTGAAACCGTTTTTAAAGCTTTTTTGGGTCTTTTGAATTTGTTGCTTCAACAACCGAAATGCAAAAACTTTTATAAACAGTTTTGGAACACTTAACTTTTTATTTGTAAAGACCAAAGCAAATTTTTTTTTAATTTTTAAATATATGAACTGAATAACCGAAACAAAATTGTATGTTGGAAAATTGTTATTTGCCTTAATTTATTGTTTGTAACATTTTTAACAAGAACCGAACAAAAATGAATACTATTGAGTGGTAATGCTTGAATAAACGTTATAAACTTAGGTTTTTTGGAAAAGCTTGAATAACCGAAATACTTAATGTTTTATACAAATTGAAAATTGGCATATCTACTTTTCTATTCTGACATATTTACTTTTATATTCTTTGTAACGCATTATAAAACGATGGAAATCACTTTTTCCTAGGACTTTTTTTTTTTGCTTCTTCTCGCATTTTAAAGATGCTGAAAACGCTTTCGACACTTTTGTCGCCTTAACTCATATCATAAGAGTTAAAAAAGAAAAGAAATAAAAGAATCGTAAAGAAAAAAACGCGCTCAAATGCTGACTCAGCTGATGCTGAGATGCTGCGACGACGCAATCAACCACAAAAAAAAAAAAAAACAAAAATTGAGTCGAAACCCCCACGCAAGCGCAAGCGCCTCCAAGGCAGACAAGTTCCCTATGCGCACTCCCTCCATATCCCACACCCCACACCTCACACCCTACAACCCACTGGCACACCCCGCTCTTGCGCCCCCGCCTAGCCACATCTTTAGACCAAGCCAGCAACAACAAACTTTTGATGTGTCAGAGAGCTAGCAATTCCAAGAACTGGAATACCGGATGTGCGTCTCAGCAACTTAGAAACAGATTGACTAAAACTCTCCTTTGCCTTCTTCATCTTTGTTTTCTTTGCAGTTTTCAAAGTGTGCAACGTGCGGCGAGAGAAGTAGAAGTTGTCGTTGCCTACCGAGTAACTATCGAGTAGCGAGAGTAGCGAATCCGCTGAGCAAGGCCAAGCCATGGCAACATTAATACCAATAAGTAGCGGCGGTCATCCTCCACCACCAGCAGCAGCGGCAGCAGCAGCAGCAGCAGCAGCGAGCAGCGGCGGCGGCACACAGTCCTCAAATGTTGAGGCAACTTATGAAGATATGTTTAAGGAAATCACACGAAAATTATACGGCGAAGAGACCGGAAACGGCCTACACACGCTTGGCACACCAGTGGCTCAAGTGGCCACCAGTGGCCCAACAGCAGTCCCGGAGGGCGAACAGCGTTCCTTTACGAATTTGGTAAGCATTAAGAGTTAACCTAAACTGGATTCACCCACTCATCATACATCTATCCCATCTCTCTCTCTCTATCTCTCGGTTAGCAACAACTCGATCGCTCGGCAGCGCCCAGCATTGAATACGAAGCCCAGGCAGGTGCCGGTGGCTCAAATCCAAGTAATACAAATAATAACGTGGCCTCAACTCAGGCCACAAATGTAATTCAACAACAAACAGAGTCCGGCAATTCAGTGGTAGTCACGGCCAGCGGAAGCAGCGGTGGTGCTGTGGTGCCGGCACCCAGCAGTGTGGCTGTTGGCGGTTTCAAATCCGAGGATCATCTAAGCACAGCCTTTGGTCTGGCTGCTCTAATGCAAAACGGTTTTGCCGCCAATCCAGCGGGTCTGCTGAAGGCAACCGAGCAGCAGCGTTGGGCACAAGATGGTGCTGCGGCTGTAGCCACAGCGGACCAACAGCAACCACAATTGGTTCAATGGACAACGGGTGGAAAGCTACAGAGTTATGCCCAAGTCAGTCAGCAGCAGCAGCAGCAGCAACAACAACAACAGCAGCAGCAGCAGCAGCAACAACAACAACAGCAGCAGCAACAGCAACAACAACAGCAGCAGCAGCAGCAACAACATCAGAGTACGCCCAAGTCCAAGTGAGTAAGACATCAAAGGCACATAGAGTTTCCGAGTGTATTCCGAAATTTTGGTAGAACGGAAAACGCAATCTAGAGAATTCCTTGCTTGTGCGTCGCTCATATGCTTGTGCGTCCCTCTATTCGCAATGTTTCTTCTTCTCTTTTTCTCTTTTTCCTACTAAGATAATTTACTAACTTCTCCCTCGCAATATCTCTTGGGTCTTTCCAGAAAACATCGTCAGGAGCATGCTGCTGAATTAGTCTATGCCAGTCCCTCCACATCGACCAATGCAGCCGGTGCACAAAATCTAGCCCAATCGACCCCCACCTCAGCGACAACGAGCAGCAGCGGCGGCAGTTCCTCCGGGGTAGTCGCAAAAAATCCTCGGCCCAGGCTCAGGCCGCTGCTGCCAATGGTGTGCATATAGTTAAACGTTATGCCTGCACCCATTGTCCCTATTCGACAGATCGTCGTGATCTCTACACGCGGCACGAGAACATTCACAAGGATGAGAAGCCTTTTCAATGTTATGCCTGCTTGAAGCAATTCAACCGGGCGGATCATGTGAAGAAACATTTTTTGCGCATGCATCGAGAACTTCAATACGATATCAATAAGACGCGACGACATGTTCCGGCTGGCAGCAGTTCGATTAGTAGCTCTGGCGGCGGCGGAGGTCATCATCATTCCGGTGGTCGAGGAAATGTCACCATTAATGCCGCTGGCGTGAATATTGATAATGCCTTCTTGGAGGCCCAACGTCATCCCACCTCGACCAGCATGAGCATTGTGGAGACCATTGAAGCGGTGGCCTCGGCAACTGATATGCCGTTGGCCCAATTGAAGCAAGAGAAACTGGATGATGGTTCAGTGTTACCCCTCCATGTGGCAGCTGTCATGAACAATGCCCAACAGCCGGTGGCTAGCTCTAGTTCTGGTTCTAGTGGTGGTGGCGGCGGCGGTGGCGGTGGCAATGCCAATGGTTCATCTGGCCTCTTGAAACCCAAACGTGAGAAACGTTTCACCTGCTGCTATTGCCCCTGGTCCGGGGCCGATAAATGGGGTCTTAAGCGTCATCTTAATACGCATACAAAGCCCTTCGTTTGCCTGCTATGCGATTATAAGGCAGCCCGTTCAGAACGCCTGGCCACACATGTCCTTAAAGTTCATAATAAACGGGCGTGCAGCAAGTGCTCCTATCTGGCGGATACACAGGAGGAGTTCCAGGCTCATATGAGTGATGTGCAGTAAGTTATTATGCTTTTGTTTTGAAAACCTTTCATGGGGAACTGTAATAACCTCACATTTTGTCAAGTACAGTGCCGACAAAAGGTCTTAAGTGTTACGTAATGCAATTTTTAAAGGTGTTTAAGTCATTTTTGGAGTATCTCTCGCCTTCCCCTAACCCTAAACCTTAATTTTTTAGGTTTTAAAATTTTACAACAATTCCAAAGAGCTCTAGAAATCTTTCTCAACCTAAAGACGTTTTAATGCAAATTTCATGAAATTTCACAACGTTTCTAAAATGTTTAAAGAGTCTTTCGCCCTCACCTTTTCCAGTTCTCTTTGAAAACTCAATTCTTAAGCGTTTCAATTTTCGTTTCATGAAAATTTTACTTTATAATTTTATCCTTCTCCCCTTTCCACTAAATGCATTACGTAATACTTGAAAAATTGCTGTTCCCCTTAAAGTAGGCTATGGAAATTGGAAATATATATGAATTTTTAACAGCGACCTTCTTACACTCTACTCTTTCTGACACACACCCGCATAACGTACACGAACCTCCCAACCCCTCTCTCACTCTCTCTCTCTATCTCTCTGAATCAGTCCGCATGATAATCGACCGGCGCGAAGTAATAATCCAAGCAGCAATTCAGCAGGAAACGGCAACAGCAACAACAATGCCAACAACAGCAATAACAACAATGCAACGCATAGCCAGAATTTGAATGTCTTGCGTACGATTGGCAACACCCTGGTGGCCCATAATAATCAACTGAATACGTTCCACAATGCTGGCAACGCTTTTGGGTAACATTCTCATTCTGAAAGCAAAAGCCTACCCCAAGCGCGCACAACGTTCCTAACTCAACTGTTACTCTACTCTCCCGTTCTACCCGTTCTCTCCCCCTTCCCCACGTTCTCTTCATTCGCTGCCCATCACCACATGATCATCCCGTCATCATCATCATCATCATCATCATCATCTCGAACTGCATCCTCCTCCACCTCCTCCAAAATAGTGGCCAAAATATTGGTAATGCCAATGGCGGAGCCGTTACCATTTATACGACAACAACCAATGAGACAGGCGTTTCTGGTAGTGGCGGCGGCGGCGGCGGCAATGGCGGAAATAACATCTCTGGCGGACCCTTGCAGGAGATCATTGTGAATCCAACATCGATGGTTGGTTGGCGCTTAAGTGCCAATGGTTCATTGATACCACCGCATGATCTATTAACTGGAGGTCTACCAAATGCCGCCACACAGAAACGTGGCTCGGAACGTTTATTTCAATATTTGGAGGCCGAGGGCAGCGATCCGGAGGACTATGCGCGGTATTTCAATTTGGCCAATTTCAATTCAATTTCAAGCACACATTTTATGTTTGTTGCCTAATCTCCAGCCAAGAGAATTGTCCTTAATTCTTCTTTGTTTCTTTTGTTGCTAATTTTGAGCCCGTTCCTGTTTTTTCTTTTTTCGTTTGTTTTTTTTTGCGTTGTTGCCTTTGCTTTTCGTTCGTTCATTACTTTGACTTTTGTACATTTTCTTTTTGAGGAACTGTCAGTCCTCGCTCCCTTAAGTATGCAATAGAAAGTCAAAAATTTAGTTTTTGATAGTTTGTAAGGACTTTTGGAAATATTTTTCAAAAAACATTGCTTAATCAACTCTTGTTTTTTACAGTCTACTAAAAATGGATGCAATTAGTCGTAATACCGCTTCGGTCGCTCAGGATTTTCATAAAGCGGGAGGCGTGCACGAGTTGAAATTACCAGCAAATCATCAACTCCTGTTCAATAATAAACTGCCTTCACAATGGACGACTCGAGAGGCGGCAGCTCTACTGCATAGCCTAAGTAATATGGGCAATAATAACAACAACAACAGCAACAACAACAACACTCAACAGCAGCAGCAACACTCCAACAACAACAACAACAATAGCAAGAAATTTGGCATTAGAGCCCGTCAACATTCAACGGGCGAAGATGATGAGAATACACCATCATCGGCTTCATCCTCTTCAAGTGATGAATACAATCTTTCGGGCAATTCACCGCTGAAATTAATGGTGAAATTGAACGAGGATGAGGATGAGCAGCATGCCAAATCGAAATCATTGATGGCAACGGCATTTCTAGAGGCAGCGGCTTACGAGCAGCAGGCCATCGAGCTGCTCGCCAGTAAGCGTAAAATCAAGATTGAGAATCAAGAGGATCACCATCACCATCATCCGCATCATCCACATCATCATCATCATCATCTTAGCCATCATCAACATGACCATCAACTTGATCTTCAAGAGGATCAAGAGAATCGAGTGCAGCAGCTTATTAAATCGTCTCCCGCGTATAAATTAAATAATAATAATAATAATAACAATCACAGTAATAGCAACAACAGCAATTATAATAACAATTACAACAGTTATAAAGAAAAGTCGTTGCACACTAGAAATGCCGTACGCCATCAGGATAATAACAAGGAGAATTCCACGGATGCTCCACTACAGCTACCACCACCAGCAGCAGCAGCAGCAGCGGCAGCAGCAGCAGCAGCAGCAGCAGTAGCAGCAACAAGTGGAGGAAGTCCATCATCAAATCAAACACCTTTCCTAACACAAATGGAATATCAGAATCTCAATCGCATTGGCACACAATTTCAGAATTATGTTAAGGATATTATCAATAAATATTATGCAGCCGAGACGCCTCTCTTGATGGCAGCAGCCGCTGCGGCTCTGCCCACAGCTACGACCACGGGACAGCAAGGAGAACAGTTGGATCAGCCCTCGCCCCAGAAGCGTCGTCGCTTGCTTAGCGAAACGGAGGAGTATATAGAATATTTGCGTAACAAAGAGGACATAACCCTGACCATAACACCCAAAGTCCAGACGTCGGCAGCGCCCATTAGGACGTCTCCTGCTCCTCCAGCTCCGCCACCAGCAGCCAGTTCGCTGCTCAAGCGACAACTGGATTTGTCGGCACCACGCAAAAGTCCCAAAAAGAATGCACCCACCAATTCCAACACTAATTCCTCCTCCACTTCACGCAAATCCCTCAATCAATTGGCCACTCTTCTGCCGCTTCTCGCCGATGCGGCCAGCAAACAGGAATATTTGGCTGCTCCCCTGGACTTTAGCAAAAAGAGCGTGTCCTCTGACACCGAATCGGCGCGCAGTTCACGCAAACAGGCTCAACCCAAGAAGATGCGTCTCTCCCCGGAGGCTGTGGTGGCCATGCTAAGGGACAAATATCTCAATCGCATGGTCCACCAGCGATTGGGTTGCCTCAAATGCCGTCGTGAAACGCGTTCCATAAGCTTCAACTATCACACACTTGGCTCGCTGGCTCTCCATCAATATTGGCGGCATCGTCGAGGACCCACAACCAAATGTGATCCATGCGGCGGCATCCAATTTGAGCAGCGCTACAGTCACGCCCTGCACCGGCGTCTCAAGCATAAAGGCTGAACGAGCACGAACGATCATGATGAAAGTTGACTGACTGAATGAATGACTCACAAATTCTTTGATTCTCTTTCTGTCTCTCTATCTCTTTGCTTGCCCAGAGACTAGAATTGTTGAAATATTATTTTTTACCACACTTTGTGTAATCTAAGTCTCTCTCTTTCTTAATCTCAACAACAACAACAACAATTCTATTTTGCCATATTTGAAAAATTTGTTTTTTCTTAAAAAAAAAAACTAAGAACAACAAAGGAAAAACAAACGAAAAAAATGAATATGCATTTATTTTTTAAATTTTAAGTTGTGATGTACCTGAAATATGATTTCTTTAAAAACAAAAAAAAAAACACAAACAAAACAAAAAATACGAAAAACAAAAACTGAAAAGGTCAAATTCTATATTAATTAATTAATTATCTATGGGAGTTAGTTCGAAACAAAAGTACATTATGTAATTCCAAAAGGATTTAATTTAAAAAATGCTTAAAAATGTAAAAGAAAAACGAAATATTGATATCTACAATGTTTGTTTTAAAAGTTTTTGAAGGCAATTTCATATAATTTTTGTAAAAAATTAAGCCAAAATTTAAATGAACAACTTTTTTTCTATAAAACTTTCATTTAAGCTAAATAATTTTTGCTTAAAGTTAGTTAAGAAAGTTAATTATGATTAACTTGAAGCCAAATTTACTAAGCTTAAGTAACTAATCACAAATGTCTATATATCAAATCAGAGACGATCGTATTTTCAACCAATTCCACTCATTTTCTTTTTAAAACTAAAAGCTGAGGATCTTATGAACTATTTTTTAAACTCTTTTCGATTAGAATTGATTTAAATTTGTTTGAGATCTTTAATATTTCAATTTAACAAAAATCGAACAAAAAAATTAAAAAATAACAGTTTCGAAATAAGAAAATGTGATTGAAACTCTATAGTTTAGTTTATTAACTTCAAAAATTGACTTTATAAAGAAATTTCTTATTAAATGGATTTATTTAGCATTTCACAAAGGAATTACATAATGCAAACTAAGAAGAACAAAGCTCCCTAAAAAAAAAACTGAAATTAAAACCTTTTTTTACGTTATTTAAATTGAGCATTTAAACAAGTTTATAAGTTATCCCACAATGCTCGCCCGCCCGCCCCTTTCTCGCCTCACACAAGAACCCCTTCCAATTTGCTTATTATTAATATTATAATTATAATTATATCATATGAAAAAAAAAGCTTTAATTTGCCATTTACAAAGCTGAATTTTTTGCCATTTTGTTTTATAATTTATGGAAAAGATAAAAACCCAACCTCATAACACATATTTGCCTTATTATTTAAATTTAAATTTAAAAAAAAACACACAATTTAGTTTTAGTTTCCATTACTCATTGAGCAGCAGTCAAGCCACAAAAAAGAAAAATCAAACAAAAAACATTCTTAAATGAAAAACAAAAAAAAAAACGAACACTCTATTATATATATATATAAATATTTAAAAAAAACACACACACAAAAATGGAACACATACTGTACTTACGTGTAGTTGTATTTATGATTTTAAACAAAAGAAAAACAAAACAAAAAATACTCAAATGAAATGGAAAATCGAAGGAAAAATGCGTTTTAACCACACTGAACAAAATGCAAAACAATTTGACTGAAAAGTGTCGGGGAAAATAATAATATAAAATAAAAATAATAATATTATAAAATTAAATTAAATGATAAAAACATAATGCAAACTATAAAAAAAAGATATATTAACAATTTTTAGTGTAAAATGTGTGTGTATGTTTTTGCTAAATGTGGTAAACTTAAAAGAAAAAACAAAAAAAAAATGAAACTAAATTTATTACAACACGAACATAAGCAACAAAAAACAAAAAAGAAACAAAAAACGAGAACAAATCTTAAGTAAAATAAATTTTTGGATAATAAAGCCATTTAGACAAAATTTTTGAGACGAAAAAAGACATTTAAGAGAAGTAAAAGAAACAAAGAAAGACAAATGAAAATGAACAACAAATTACTTTAAACAATTTTATTTAAGAACACAAAATGAAAGAAAGAAAACAAGTTGATGGAGAAAGAAAATGACGAAGAAAACGAAAAACAAAAACGATTATTACAATAACTGTAATGTGAGTGTTTTTTTAGTTTAAAAACTATATATATATTTCCAAATAATGTCAAAACAAAACAAAAATAAATGATACAATTAGTTTAAATATAGAATTTTGAGGAGTTTTCTTTTTTCATTAAAATTGGAGGACTCAAACTCATCTAAAGGGGATAATGTCAAATGTTTGGGAACCCAAATTATGAAATACTTTTAAAGAAAGAAAAACAAATCTTAAACTTAAGGTCCAAATAGTGTTTCCCATCACTTGAAGTCATTTTTTAAGAATATTGAAAGAAATCAAGAAAAAAGGAGTGCCCAGAAAGGCAGGACAGGCAGGAAGGCATCTTTATAAGTAAAGCCTTTAACTACTCGCAACAATCGTATAGCAAATTGAGAGAGATTAATCCTGAAACTAACTCATTTTTATAGCAAATAACAACTCCTTCAATGATGATATTGTGGAGACTAGATAAAGAAGAAACTGAACCAGATCTCTACAACGGACGAAAGTATTCCCACCAATGCCTAAAAATGAATTTTTTTTTCGATTTATTTAACTGAAAGAGTATACAAAAATGTTCATAACGATGTAATCTCCGCCACTGAGAGGTAATACTTTGACCTACATCTCGACTGACTCTTAGAACATCAACCACAAAGTAAGTTTCCCTTTAATCATAAAGTTTCTTAACAAAAATTATGTTATCTTCAAACGTTTACAGTTTGAGCTGCATTGCATTAATAACAACAACATTTAAACGTTTAGTTCATCATTAGTATATTTAAAAATAAGCTCTCTAGCAACTATATCCTTAGATTAATCAATGTCATCCATGCCATATAGGCTTGATTGTTCGGTTTAACGTGCATCAAAGACCACAACTGTAACAGAAGTAAAGTTTTAAATTCGGCAGTTTGAGAGCGACTAGAGCACCCCTTCACACATTTCTACTTACGACGCTTGGTGCGCTTCTTGTACATGATGCGGTAGCCACATTCACGGCAACGTATGGGATCACGTGCCCTCATCTCATTCTCGTGATGACATTCTAAATGCAGAATATGATAATTTCAATTATCCCAGTAAACGAAATAAATTTTGCAATTGTTATTGTTTTTGGGCCAAATGCCATGTGCCATCTGACAAACTGCATAAATCTATTTATTTTAATTCATTTTGCACTTACCTCCACAAATGTAGGTCATTGCGGTTTTCACATTCTCCTTGGTGCTGGTCTCCGACATTTTTAATTAAATTAATACACAAAAACTCCGTTTTATTGAAAATGTTTTGTACGAAAAATGTGTTTTGTTTGCCGCAAGCAAACCAGTGTGACCGTTTACATGGAAGAAATTTTGTAAGTGATGAGTAATAACTACCAAAAAGTGACTTAGAATCACTTAAGCGTTTTATGTAATCACACTCATATAGATTAATTCTTCCGTTTATGTTTAAATTTTCTATTTTCTTTCACATTATTTAATACTTAATAGCATATACTAGCCATATATGAAAACTTCATAATCAAACAATTTTTAAAAGTCACGAATCTGAAACCATTTAACTAAACCGTGATTTCATTGCTTCACTGTTATCTTCACAACTGTTCCACTGTGATGAAACTTCAGCGTTGCCAGATTAAGTCAAAACAGCTGTTGCTTGCACTGAACAGTTGTTTAAAAAGTTGCTGGCGCTCGAGCCTCGAGACCAAAAAAAAACAAATTCAAACTCTCTTAAGTTTAAAGACATTGCCCATAAAAAATGGTTAGAAATAAGAAAAATCAAATGCATCCGCGCAATGTGCTGCGCTCACCACCCGACTACACAAAATTGGCCATCAAATACAAAGATTTTCGAAACGTTTGCGAATTGGTAAGAGCTTCCTTTTTCAAGCAAACTCATTAATCAAACAATTTTTTTTCTTCCAGGAACTGACGGGCAAAGTTTCGGTGAACTTTCGGCAGGAACGAACATTGCGTGAACTAACCAAAGTCCTTTTAAAAGAATATTTTGAATTGGATGTCGATTTTGCTCCTGGCAGTCTGGTGCCCACTTTGGCTCTGCGTTTGAATTACATTTTGTGGTTAGAGGATTTGCTAGAGGCTAAGAAGGTGAAGGAAGAGAAAGTGCGGGGCATTGACATAGGTTGCGGTTCATCTTGCATCTACTCCCTGTTGGCAGCCAAGAAGAATCAATGGCAGATGTTAGCACTGGAATCGAAACCCGAGAATATAGAATATGCTCGGGAGAATGTCAAACGGAATCGATTGGATAATCTCATTGAAGTCTATGCCCAAACGGATAAGACGAATATATTTAAAAGCTATTTCGAGGCGGCCATGGATGAGCAAATTTATCATTTCTGTTTGTGTAATCCTCCCTTCTTTGATTCCAATTCCGCAAATCCTTTGGGTGGTGCCTCACGTAATCCCGAGAGACGTCCTGCACCGAATAATGCACGAACGGGCAGCGCTGAGGAGTTAAGTTGCGCCGGCGGCGAAGTACAATTTGTCCAGCGCATCATTGAGGAGAGTGAGTTGTATAAGGAACGCATAGGGTAAGCATAATCTTATCCATTTATCTGCTACCCAATTGAAAACTATCTTTATACTTTGTAGTATCTTCACAAGCATGCTGGGAGTCAAGGCCAATGTTCCCAAAATATTGGCCATTCTCAAGGAGCGAGGCATTGAGCATTTGACCACAACGGAA
Source organism: Drosophila nebulosa (assembly GCA_024703675.1). Taxonomy (NCBI): domain Eukaryota; kingdom Metazoa; phylum Arthropoda; class Insecta; order Diptera; family Drosophilidae; genus Drosophila; species Drosophila nebulosa. The sequence goes on along the minus strand of CM045725.1, from coordinate 2,604,854 downwards.
TTCCATCAAGGACACACCACACGCTGGGCAATAGCCTGGAGTTATCAACAGTTAGCTTAATGTCAACTTTAACCTTTTTTTAGCTCTCTTTAAATGAAAATTTGCATGTCTTGCTCACTTTTCGAAACGGAAATTATCGTTTTCATTTTTTATCATCTGAATAACGTAAACACGCACAGCAGGTGGAGCTGGCCGGGACTAGAGGGGGTTAGTTAAGGCGTGGGCATCGACGCCCCCAGAGTTTCCTTTCTATACACACACACACACCTTAAGGTCTAGTATATGTGAGGAATTCCCCCAAATCTTACGGCAAATGCAACTTTTGTATGCTCTTTTAAGTGCTTTTAAAATGTGTTTGATTATTTTATAGAACAAGTTTTGTAAATAAACTAACTACAGTAATTAATATATTTATAACTCAAAATCTACTTAATTATAATGTCTGTAAACCCAAAAGTCTGCTCTGTACCTTATAAAGTCAAATTTGCTACTGTGGGCCACCAAAAGTTAACGGTTCCTTCTTAATTTTTTATAAATAGAACAAAAATTGCGGTAAATTCTACTAAACATGCTTCTATCAAAAAAGTAAAATTTATTTTCGTAAAACTAAAAAATTGGTTCAAAGTTTAAGCTGCCGGGTGGGTTATAAATATGATAAGCACTGTATTAAGTACCTTTATTTAGTATTTAAGAAAAGTTTTGTTATAGTCTAATCCATGTCTAATTATTCTTTAGGGTATCTTGTAGTATTTTAGTAGACGTATCTCTGGTATATAAGGCCCTAGATTAGTGAGGGGGTTGGCCAGCTCGAATATGAACATGAGGGTAGCAAGGACTCCCTCTTTTTTAAGATCTACCTCCTCCCTAAGTTAGATCCTAGCTTCGTTGTTGAGTACAGTCAATTTTCAAGCATTAAATTATAAAATTTCCGTTTAAGGGTCCTAATAAACGAAACTTATTTGTTAAACCTTTGGTTTGCCGTCATCAAAAAGGTCGCCAAAATTTAATTTATAAATTTTTATATATTTTTCAACAGATTTATGAATGCCATCTTTTAAACATATAAAATTTGTTTCTAGACTTTGTATTATGTCACCTTGCGAGGACTGTCCAACAAAAAGTAAAAGCAACTTCTGTTCATTTCAATAGTTATAACCTTTTCTCAAACCTGTTTCGATATTTCTTGCATTTTCACAGTTAAATTGATGGCAATTTCACATATCACACGTATTGAGGGAGACGTTTCCGTTTGAAATGTCAATCAACTGTAAGTTTTGACCTACAACCTTTGAAACCTGAGTTCAAATTTTTGGCAAGACTTAGTTTACCTTTTTTCGTTTCTTTTAGCCTTGTTTGTTCGTTTTGCAAGAGATTTTAAAGAAATTTATTAAATATATTCTATTCTATCCAAAAGTTAAATGGATTATTAAATATTTTATTTTATTTCAAATGTTAAATATTTTTAGGAAAATTTGAAAATAATCCCGACGTGTCTTGCTGGTAATTAAAAATCAGCGTCAATTTGTTTAAATATAATAACCTAAATCCTTTAAGCCCACTTTGATTTTTTGACTGATTCTTTAGTTTTTATCTTTAACGTATTGAAAATTCTGTTGAGTTTCAAAGTTTATTTAAAGGTTCCTGCCTTAAGCTCCTTTTTTAGGTGATTTAACTTTAAAATTTGGTCTAGATTTTGTTTACTTTTCAAATCATATTGTAAAAGCAGCGATTTTTGTGACGCTTAGAGAACTCGTTTTAGGGTTTCTTCCCAATTTTGTGCCTTAGTTTTTTGTTCTTTTCTTACTTTTATTTTATTTTTTTGTTGTTAAGTCTTAAATTCCTTAACGCGCCAGTTGTAAAGTGTATGTGGAACTTTTCGCCTTTTCGTGTGCGGCTTTTGTGGGCGTGGATGTGTGTGTGTGCTTTGTCTTTGGTGCCTTTTATGGCATTTCCACACGTTAAGGTGTAAAAAAACAACGTAATTAAAATGCAAGAATTGTGGCTTTTAAGTTACACAACAAACAAACAAACAAAAAATGATTTGAAAAGGTTGCCGTCATATACGCGCCATGTGAGGATTGGATTCATTCGTTAAGGCAGGTGTGGCTTCAGGAAATCTCTCTCTCTCTCTCTCTCTGTTCTGATTTAGAATGGTTTTTCCCTTAATTTCCTATTTACATGGGTTTATATTGTATGCTTTTTGGGGCTTGGTTGTAATTGTTAATTACTAGAAAGCGGTCGGTCGGTCGGTTGCTTGGTCTGGTGGTCACGTAGCGCATTTATTGTTTATACAACGACCATGAAAATGAGCATGAAAAGCTGTCGAATTGAATTGGTTGAGTTAATTTCAATTGGAATTTTACGAAAGGACTCTCACTCTCTCGCTGATTGGCCCGGAGTTTGTTTGGTTTGTTTCCTCTTTTATGGTCAATCGTAAAATAATTTTAGAACAGCGCTGAAAAATTATGTTGGTAATACATTTTTAATGCCAACTGGGCGAGGGAGAAGGGAAAAATTGGTTTGTAGACGACAGGTGTTCGTTCGTTTTAAGTAATTGCCTACAAATGCGTTGGGGGAGCGTTGGTTTCGTGCTTTTTTGGGTGGTTATTCATAATTAAATAGCGGCCTAGTGTGAAATGCTTCAACGAAATAGATTATATTAGAGATCTGGCAACGCTGAAAAAGGCTCACGGATGAGCTCCGATGAGCAACAGGCGGTTTTTAGCGGAAATATTTAAAGTAAAATAGAAAACGCGTTTCTTGTGCGGGGCCCAGTTACTTGAGTACGTTAAGAGTAAGAAACGTCTCTAGCAGAAGCGGATCTAGCTGCGAATTTTGACCATTACCCATCGATTACTTTGGAAGAAAAGTGGTCTTAGTTATCGATAACTTCTTAGTTTAATGACAAAAAGGTTAAAATTTTCTTCAAATATATTGCCCAAATACTGCTTTCTTGTTAGTCCCCCATGCCTAGTGGCAGAATCTCTGGGCAGTGACAGTCCATTCTATTGTGGTAGAATGTAGAACTTACCCCACATTGGTTTGTCAAAAAAACACTTGGGACTTTCCACGTTCATGAGTCAAGATTTGAGAAAATTGAGGCAGCTTTGCTGATGATGCATCACACAAGTAAATGGGGGACATCTGAAACATCTGAGTGACGCACTGGCAAGTCCCAATGTCGAGAGAGATTTCACCAGGGAAGCGAAAGTCAAAGTACATGGAAAAAGGTCATAAATGGGACGGGAAAAGTACATGAAAAGCACATAACGCATAAGTAACTGAGCGACGCATAAGTACCTGAGGCACGCATAAGTAACTGAGGGACGCATACAAACAATTGAGTTAGGCACAGGTTAGAGCAGGTCCCAATCCTTTTCTTCGTGAGGCGAAAAAGAGTACGGCTTATTTAATACACGATCTCTCGAATTTACGCTCAGTCTATGCCGACTAGTGCGGTGCCTCGAGTCGCTACTTTCCTAAAAAGCTAGAATATTCAGTCAGAAATTCCAAAACTTCTATTAACTCAAATGCTTCAGAACTTAAATCTCTCATTTATAATCGAAAACTTATACGTTTTGCTATCAATATTACATATAGTCAGAATCGGATTAGGAAAAGTAAAGTTTGGAATTCTGACCCAAGATATATTTGGTAATGAAAATTGTTGTCTGGGCCTTGAAGGGGTTCCTTTTTTGTGGAGGCCACAGGAAAGTAGCCTTGACTGCTCTCCTAGAAATCTGGCTCTTTATCTATAGTAGTTAACTTTAGTCATTTCCATTTATTTCGTTTGGGATTTGACAATATTCTCATTTCCTTCTTCTTGACGATGCCAGGACAGACATCAATCACACATTTTGCGTTTCTGGTCTAAACAGAAATAATCATTATCATCATTCTAATACGCATCATCATCATCAATCAAGATCAGGGTGAATGCTATTTCTAAAAAGGGTCAATGGCCCAAAGGGAAGAAGGGTGGGGAGGGGCAGTCTATGACTAAGCATTAATGCATAGAAGAGGAGACTGCTCTGCCTTGTCACATGGCCAAATTGAAAAAAAAAATCCATTTTAATGCAAGAGTTAAAGAGACCAGACGTCCGTCTGTCTGTCTATCTGTCAATTCGTGCGCCTAACTGGGCGTGTGTGGGTGTGCCTCTGTGTGTGTATTTGTGGCTATTGTCATGCCACAGTCACATCACATCACATCGGATTTAACGTGGATACACGTAATGCAAAACGCAAAAACCAAATTGTTGTTGGGGGGGAAATGCAAATAGTCTCCCTCGTTCAGTGGCGTGTCTCTCTCTCTCTGTCCGTGCCGCTGTCCGTGTCATTCATGTAACCTTTCAATAAGCGCATGTGTTCGTGTTGCTCAAAGGCGGGAGGAGCAGGTCGGGCTACTCTTGAATCCGATTTTAAAGACAACATTGAGCACTTTTGACATACGAACTGTCATTTTTTGGTTTTGCTTTTCCCCACCAAACTCCTTCTCAATTGTCTGGTTAATATTGATAGCTTGGCAGGCAGCCAGCCAGCCAGTCAGACAGACAGACAGCCAGCTAACCAGCCAGGCAGTATGAAAAGGATATGCCAAGGATATAAATGCAGACAGCCATGCAATATGCGCAACACTTGATAGCTTTAACAAAAAATTCTACTCCACGTTTTTTTCTGTTAAAGCCAAACGGAGATTTGTCTGGCTAAGAGATCAAATTCCATTATAGACTTAAATTCGTTATATTCGATCCAAATGGGAGGACTAAAAAATGATATTTGGTTATGTTGGTTGGTGTTATGTTGGTTTTTGCTTTCTCATCCTTTCAATTGAATGTAAATTTAATGACCAAAAACTGCTTTAAATGGATTTGTGGAATTTCCAGGCAATTAGCTCGACTTTTGTTTAACAAACTGAGTTAGAAATCTAAACTAAACAATTAAGAGTTAAATAAATAACTATTTTTTCACCTAAATATACAGCAAATTGTAATCAAAGCGAAGTATTGGTAATGGTTTCCATAGTAATTTATTTGGCATAAAAAGTTCGATTAGTCCGACAGAGACATTAGCATTCAAAATGAAAAGTAATCAAATTAAGTGTTTGGCATTGGAAAATTAAAATGAAAACTAAATTAAAAATAGAAAAAAAAAACTTCAAGAATTCAGGCAATTAAAAAATTGGAAAAATTCTTTTTTAAAATTTGAAAAAAAAATTAAACAAAAAAAATGTTAACTTTTTACAAAAAAAACAATGAGAAAAATATATATAAGATTTAGAAAATATAAGAAATATCAACTTTAAAAAAAAACGAGAAAAAAAATTGTAACAGATTAGACAAAAGTTTCAAAAATTATGAATATTTAAAAAATGTTTAAAAATATAGGAAAAAATTAAGCAAGTTTTAAAAAATGTCACCTAATTTTAAAAAACGAGAAAAAGTGTTAAAAACCTAAGCAAAAATTAGAAAAATTCAGAAAAACATTAAAAAATTTTAATATTTGAAAAAAATTATATAAGATTTAGAAAATACTACAAAATTTAACTATAAAAAAGGAAAATGAGAAATAAAATTGGAACATATTAAGCAAAGTTGAAAAAAACTTAGAAAAATGTTCAGAAAGAATTTCTCATTTTATGGATGTAGAAAAAATGAAGAATTTTTTTTTTAAAATTAACAAAAAATCAAGCAAAACTAGACAGGGTCATGGTGTTAACTGCATGAATGCTCCTTATAAAAGTAGACGATCACCTCAAGTTTTTTCTTTCGCCTTGACGCTACCCTATTCGACAACTTTCTACCATTCTTTTCATGAAAAAACTTTGTAAAACTTTTTAATAACTCAAGAGTTATATATGCGCCTATGAATTTGCCTATAAAACGACTCTAATGAATTTTTACTTCAAAAACAATGTTAGTTAATTCTTCACCAATTTTTGTAACATAAACTTAAAACTTAAAAGTTTTACATTTTTACAAAAACTTCTTTTCGTTAGGATTGAAGCAAATAGAAACTTTGACTTCCTGAAAATCTTTGTATGAATTTTAGAATGTTTTTTAACTGTTGTCTTAACCAAACATTGGAGCACTTGATCAAAATCTAAGAAAGTTTGCGCTTATTAGAACTAAGCACGTTAGAAATACATAGTTCAATTCATAGATCTAAGGAGCAAGTTCAGGGGGCAAGTTTAGTGGGTGGCGCCTCAAGTGTTGGCTATTGTCTGCTAGATTCAGTGTCAATTGGTTACTGGCCGTGGACAGGTGTCGAAAGTCTTATTTAAATTCAAAATAAACAAACTAAAGCTTGTCAAGCGAATTCCCTCAAGTTAATACTTAAAGTAAAATTCTATGAATGTTTATGAAAATAAATGCTAATATATTCTCTCTCGATTTGCCCTTACCTTTTGATTTGATATCACTTTAAAAAACCAACTGGGCGTATGATTAATTGTGTTAATCCAAAAGAAATTTGGACAAGGAATAAAGAATTTACATATATTTCCTTTTGGGGTCATCACATATATCATGTCAGCGCTTATTCAATTAGATTTAGCGAATTTTGCTGTTCGTCGTTCGTTCGTTCCACACACAAAAACAAAAATCCTAAAGACAGACAATAAATGAAGGTGCCACAAAAAGAAATGTGGCAAATTTTTGTTGTTGTTTGTTTTTGTTGCTGCTGTTTCTTGTTAACGCCACGGGAAAATGACATCAGATATGGCAGAGAGGACATATTCTATATGTTTTGGATATGTGTGTTTTCTTTGGGTGGTGGTCAAGGTGAAAAGTCAAATAAATTATGAAGGAAAAATCAAGAAAAATTAAGTAATTTTATGGCAAATGTTGACACACTGAAAAAGTAAATAAGGAAACGGAAAGAGAGAGAGAGAGAGGACAAAAATTGATAGGAAATTCAAAGTTTACTTTAAATTTATTTTTAGTTTTTATTGTCAATACTTTAAAAATTGTTGCGCTCTGGTGGCTCCTAAAAAAAAAAAGAAAACAAAAAGGATAGCAGAAAAAGGACACGAAAAACTTTCCACTGCTGCGTTGGCAGATGTCCCAGGGGGAAGGTAGGGAATAAAAAGTTAGTAGGCGGCAAAATGACACAGAGCAAAGGAGGTAAAAGAAGCCAAGGGCAGGTCGAAAGTCAAAGCAAGCAAGATTCAAGAGCAACGTGACGTATACGTAATTTGTGTGTCGTTTTGTTTGTGCTCCAAAGAATCGAAGACAAAGCTATTTATATTGTTTTTCCTTTTTTGTCTGTTCTTCTTTACCCTATTTTCGTGTTGTTTTTTTTTTTTTTTGGGTTGATAAAAATAATGACTTTGCATTTGCGCGTTGGCAAATGATGCGAAATGATGGCCAAGTCAGCCTTGGAGAGAACTTGTCAGTCATTTTATCAACCTCAAAATCCAAACAAAAGCCTCCTTCTTCTCCCTCCACAAAATGTACGGGGTTTAACTTTAAGAATTGGCCCATAACGAGAGAGAGAACAAAACAAAATGTCCTGCTGCTGGCATCCTCTTCCAAGCATTTGCGGAATTTTCACAGAAATTTTCAGTGAATTTTCACACGCCTTGACATTCGGAAAAGGGGTCCTTGTTGTTGTCCTTGTTGTTGTATGTAGCTGGTGCCGCCGCTTCTACTGGTCCTGCTGCTGCTGCTGTTGGTGATGCTGTTGATTTTCTGGTTGTGCAAATTCGCGCATTACGTTCCCATTCACGCTTGAAAATTCTCCTGACAGGTCATGGGCGTAGGTCATGGTCAGGGACTCTTTCAACTCTTTCGTTACCAAGAGGGGTTGAAGTACCTCTAGAATTAGGCCAGTTGCTGCGCTAAGCTTTGAACTTGAAGTTCAAATCGAGCATAAAACTTTGCCTAGCAGATCAGAAATATAGTTTTGAAGAAGTTCTTAGAACTGGTTCGGTTAATATTCAAAGAAATGAGAACGGGTTTTTTTAATTCTTGGAGAGGTTTCTGTCTAAATAATGTTAGAAATTCATCTAGAGCCAAGCCAGTTGCAGCGTTAAGGTATCAACTGAGTGCTTTAGGCACTGTCTGAAAGAAGATTTCAAAAAATCTTTAAAGGAGAAAAAGTTTTACCACGCAAAACAATGCTTTAAACCAATTGGAAGCTGCTAAAATTTCCAAATTTATACATTTTGCTAAGCCAGTTGCCGCTTTGAGGTTATTTTGGCAAATTTTTTAGATAAAATATTTTAAAATAAGAAAGTAAAGAACTGTTAACAAGATTACATTAGTATTTTTCTACCTTTTTAGGTCTTCTCTATAAGGCCAAGCCATTGGCTGCTGCTGTAAGCATTTCAAGTTCACGTCAGGTTCTCTTGTGATGTCAGCCAAGCCAGTTGCTGCACTGGACTGCTTTTTGCAAGTTTTTTCAATTGGCATTGCAAAAAATTACAAAACCAAGAGCCAAATAAGACACAGAAGCTTCAAAAAATAATTCTGTGCTTTCTTCATTTAGTCAAGTCAGTTGCTGCGCTGGAGTTGCTATTATAGACGCTTCTACCCTTTGGAATGCCGCTAAAATGCTTTTAGCTACAGAGTTCAAGGGTTAAAGCCATTAATTTTCATTTATTGAATTAAGCTAAGCCAGTTGCTGCGTCTCCATTGTCTTGCAAATGTTTCAATACTAAACAGGTACAGAAATTTATGTGTGAAATATAGAAAATTGCATATATTAAATAATTTTTTATGGTGCTAAAGTTGTCAAAGTCAATGAATAATAATGTTGAAAAATGTCATAAAGATTTTATGACTTTTGCTTAACTTTTCTTAAACATGACTGACAGCTTTTATCAGCTTTCTCTCTAACTTCAAGCTAAGTCAATTTAGTCAAATTTATGCAAATTCTGCAATCAAAGATTGCAGTTTAGTAAGACAAATCGATGGGAGACTTCTTCTGCTCTTTTGCCCCCTTTTGAGATGAGACGCCCATGCCTTTAAATTGTTTGGTTGGCAGCTGCTTTGTAGTAAAGTAGTTTTTGTGTGGCAAAACTAACACACAAAAAGGGAAAAGAGAAAACAGAAGCAGCAGTAGCAAAGAGGCCACAGTTTTCTTCTCCTCCCTCTTTTAAAGTCAACTTAAAGTCAACTCTGATGGCTTAAATTTGCATTCATTTAGTTCTTCCATTTTTGTGGTAAATTTGTTTTGCAACTTATTTGTTAGCTGAAAGCAATTTTGCCACACAGATTACTCATATTTAATGGACAGGCCGCAGCAGGCGCCAAACTGCATTTAGTCATGTGCATTTTCGAATATATTTTGTGCAGTAATTGCTAAATATTTGCACAATTGCCGAATACAGGGTGTCTGCGCAAAAGTTCTCTCTCTCTCTCTCTCTTTTTCTCTCTCTTTGGCATTTATTATTAGGTAAATTAAATTTGCATAATGTATATAAAACATAATTTTGTTGATTAAAAATTACGCCTTAAAATATGCCACGTTTTTATTGCAGGATCATGGATGATGATGATGATATCCTTGAATTAGTCTAAGCAGCCTAACACCCTGTGCAGAGAGAGAGAGAGAGAGAGCGACATAGACAGACAGGGAGAGAGGGACAGCAAGTGAATGAGCAAATACAATAAAAACGTACCAATTCATTTAAGTGTGTGTGTGTGTGTGCGTGTGTGTGAGTGTATGTAAATGAAACCAAAAAAAAAAAAATAAATAAATGCCAGCCAACTCCCAAAAGGCCAACGCTGCAGACAAAGCCAACAAAAAAATATAAAATACTAGGACTAAAAATTAAGTAGAAATTAATTTTTAGTCGCGCAGAATCATTTATACCCTTAGCAAATGGTCAAATCTTTATTGCTCTCTATAAAAAATTTCTATTAAGAGCAGTTTAATTGCTATAATTAAAATCGATAAAACCCAGAATCACTTCAAATACTCAGAAATGCGTTCAACCATTACGCTATTTACTTTGGCAATAAATGAAAAGTGGAAAAACATTAAAGAAGCTACCATTAAACAATTTTCTTTCTTTCCGTGGCTTAATAATTACCACACAAATAAATGACCCTCAAAACTCACGCATCCCTGCGTTTCATAGGCGAAAGTTCAGTTCACTAAGCTATCATGCTAGAGGTTCCTCCACTGAAACCAAGAGGAAAGAGCTTCTAGCTCTATTTTTCTCAGCATTTGGCTTGACATATAGATTTATACGATCAAAACTCCACGTCGGACATTACAGACGTCCAACGTCTTAAAATTTCCCTAAAGAGTATCTCCAAATCAAAGAAACAGCTTGTTTGAAGCAAAGGTTTGTTTTTGGTCAAATATATGGTGATCCGATCGGGTTGTTTCCGACAAATGTGCTGCGTATATCAAATAGAAAGTTAAATCGAAACTACATAGTTTGCACATAAACAGACAGACGTAGAGAGGGATCTTTTCTATTAAACATTGAGAGCGAAAGCGAAAAATCTTAAAAAACACATTTTGTTTGCGTTCTAAAACTCAAGCATGTTAAAACACTTGAAAATCGTGATAACTTGAAGCTGTTTAATTGTGAGAGCGTAAAAAGAGTTTATGTAAAATACATAAAACTTTAGTTCTAGATAATATTTTATAATATTTAACTCATCAAAAAGATATTTCAAGGCATAAAACTGAACATAACCAAATCTAAAAAGATTTAATAAAAGCATCAAATATTTTCTCATTTAAAATCTTTTTAATTTAAAAGTTCCCCAACTCTGGGAGAGTATCAAAATGAGGAAACATCACAGCCTGCCTGTCGGGCGGCGACTGCTTTGCTGCTGCTGTTGACGTTGACGTTGCGTCCAAATTGTGTAGCAAACTTATAGGCAACTAGTTTCAAGTCCATAAGAATCCACAAGAATCGTGTAGTAGACTCAACTCTCAAAATGTACTAAACAAAGATACAAATAAAAACAAACTTTTCATTGATATTTTTTTATGGACAAAAGCCTCAATATATCCTTTTTTTACAAGTTTTATTTTGTTTCAGCTGTTTACGGCTGGGTACACTTCAGGAGATGTGTGTGCGAGTGTTTGAGCATGTGTGTGTGTGTGTGTGTGTATGATGATGATGCCATTGCCTTTGAAAAGTTGCGAGGCTGCTGTCTCTGCTACTTTGCTGTTGCTCCTTCTGCCAACTGCGGCGGCTCTTACTCTCTCTCTCTCTCTCTCTCTCTTTTTCTCTCTTTCAGTTATTGTTCTCTCGTTGTGTTTGGTTTGGTTTTGCCTCTCTCCTAGATTTGTTTGCATGCACAGTGGTCATGTAGATGGCGAAAATTGAGTGCAGTATTTTGTTTTTAAATTTATTTGTAAGTTAACGTAGGATAATATTGCTGTTCTTAGGATTCAATTCGAGAATTCTTTTACTTTTTTTTAAACTATTTCTTCACTATCTTTATTAATCAGTTTATTGCTTATTCTTCTTATTTCCTCCAATGTTGAACCACTGTGCCCTCTCTCTTTTGGTAACCCACACTAACTTGCTTGCTCTCTCACTCTCTCTCGCTCTGCCATTCACTGTTATTTTGTCTCTCTCTCTTTGGCTGCCCTTGTGTGTCGTTGACTGCCGGTGGACGCTGACGCTGCCGCTGCCGATGACTTTGACGTTAACGTCGACGTCGCAGCTGGAACTGCTGCTGCTGCCGCTTTTGGCCTCTAACTCAGTTGAGCTACGCTTGTGCGAGTCCTGCAGGATAACAAAGTCGATTCGAGTCAGAGTCAGAGTCACATTCATTTGTGGATTGTCCATTTCGGTTGAGTTCCGTTCCGTTCAGTGTTCCGTGTTCAGTTTCTCGGTTCCGTTGCGTGTTTTCAGTGTTGACGCGACGCTGGCTCTAGTCAGTTGTGTGTGTGCGAGAGAGAGAGAGAGACGGAACACTTTTCCTTTAATATTACAAAAAAAAAACCCGTAAAGAATTTTGTTGGGCTGCCTCTTTTTTGAAGAACTGTGTGGTTGTGTGCATTCAAAACGAAATTTTTGATTTGAATGAAAACATTTTTCTACCGAAAATTCTACAAAACTAAATTAAGAAATATTTTTCGAACAAAACATTTTTTGAAAGCAACAAATGAAACGAATAACAATAATAAATTAAAGGTTTCCCCCCGCCCAAAAAAAAAAGAAAGGTTCAAAGTTCACAAACAACAAGTGAGAGCTTATACAAGTGTGAGTGTGTGTATGATACAAGTGTGTGTGTGTGTGTATTTGTAGAATTGATTAAACAATAGTCAAACCTTTGACTGGTTACCTAGGCCAACAACAGAAGAAAAAGAGCACAAGAGAGAGAGACACGAAATTGAACTAAAATGGGTTGCAATACCAGTCAAGAGCTCAAGACCAAGGATGGCTCTGCCTTGGATGCGGTCAGCAATGGTGGCGGAGCAGGAGATGCCAATGTGGAGCCCAGTGCCCCTCAATTGGAGCAAAGTGAACTCAATGAATTGACAACAAATAAATCATCATCAACGGCGACGACCACAAATCATCATCTTCATCATCATGCCAAAACAAATGGAGAAGCTGCCAAAACAAATGGAGGAGGAGGCGGGGCTGCAGCAGCAGAAGGGGGAGCAACAAATGGTCTTTGTGATAAGGCTGAGATAACAGAGCTCAATGATGAAGAAGATGAAGGTAAGTTGCATTTAAGAAAACAAGCTAAAATCAAACTCTCATTCTCATCTTGGCACTTTTGTGTGTGCGTGTGAGTGTGTCCTGTGTGCGCGGGTGTGTGTTGAAGTGTGAAAGAAGTCCTTTATGTGGTATGCCTTTTTCGCACTTTTTTGTCCTCTTTCTTTTCCTTTTTTCTTTGTATTGTTTAATGGTCTCGCAAATATATATTATTCCTCTCTCTCTCTTTACTCTGAGCACATTTTTATGATATCAACCGACAGAAATTTGTGCAGATTCTTAACTTTGTTAAGTAGCTACACTACGCTTCAAGGCAAATGGCATAAATGCTAAAGGAAATGGCCTCCGACCCCGGCAAAGTTTCGCCTCCTCTAATGGACATGTGTGTCCTTAAGCTCTATTGCCCCGGTTTATGCTTTTTATGTGATCTAATAAGGCTATGAATATTACTAAGAGTAACCTCACGATTTTTCTTTTAGCTAAATATGTTGTTAGGGTGGACCATTATACTAAGAAGACAGCAATTGCTGAATAATATTATTCATACAACATGTTGCCGTCTGCCACAAATGGCAAACACATAGGCAAACACAACAGGCTCTTCATTGACTTCTTAGTTAGGCTTTAAGGATTATACAAAAGTTAGTAAATTCTTTTGCTGGGCAAGTCTTGAAGAAGAAAGGAGAGCTTCTTCATGTGCAAATATGAAGAAAAATATACTTAATTTTGAAACTGTAAAGTAATCTATGGGAAAACGGTTGAAAATTTAATTTTATCTAAAATATTATACTGTGCAAATTAAATATAATATTATATAAAACTGTGCAAACTTAAAATGCTTGACATAAGTGATTTTTTCTCCTCTAAGTTTATAATAATATATTTGTTTAAGCCAAGGATGCTCTAGTCGCTCCGAAGCAACAGAGCCTCAGCAAAGGATGCAATGTCGGAACAGGGCTGAGCAGCGTTAGTCCAGCGCAAAAAGGATCGTCTACCCAAAATTCGCACAAAAACAGGCTACAACAAGCCACAAAACCCATGAGAAGGAACATACAAAAAAAGAATCTAAGAAAAATTCGATCTTACGAGCTCGGTGCACATAAGCGAAAAAACATAGCTCTTAAACATAGTTTCTTCGGATCAACCTTTTTCTTTGCCCGAAAAGTTGTTGTAAACGGGTTTGTTCTTCCTGCTTCGAAGCTAGATTTCCCTGCACACCGTTGGTCTAAACTTTTTTCTTTTTAAACCTCGAGATCAACTTTTCCATTTAAATGTGGTAGAAATAATGTAAGAAGGCAACATCAATTTCAAATTCAATTGTTTTAAGCTGTAAGTACATTACCAAGCTGTAGCCTGATGGGTATCTTTGCTTCAGTTTTCTAGTTTAGCAGACAATTTAATTACAATATTCTTTTGTTTAGTGAGTTTTTTCATAGTGAGAATGGCTCATTTATCTGAGTTACCTTTGAGGTTTTGACTTTTTATTATATCAGCACTAACTTTTCTTAGTCATCTTTGTGGACATCTTTTCGTTTAAAATATAATACCTAAATCTAGTAACTTAGAATAGCATTTTGAAGGCAATAATATGCCAAATTTCATTCTGTTAACAGCCAGATGTGATAATTAGGCATCTCAACCACATGTCGTATGAGTAATACGCACCTGAACGTTACTTGAACCACATGGCGTGTGAGTAATACGTTTCGTAACATCTCATTTACCACATGTCGTATGAGTAATATGTTTCTGGACCTGTTCTAGCACATTTCTCAATCTTTTGAGCTACTTTATCAGCAATTGAAACTAAACATTCTTTCTGATGCTTAAGCACTTTCTACCTCTTCGCATTTCCAATTTCTGTTCTTTGGCAAATGAGAAAATCCTGTAGACCACTCTAAGGTTAATAGATATATAAAAATTTTTTATACTCCAACCTTTTGTTTTTACGACTAAATGTAGCAGCAGCGGTGGAAACACATTTTTCGGTTTTAGGTGCGGAAAAGTTGAAGCGAATTTTTATGAAAGTTTTGTGCTTGAGGTCAGAGTTGAACGCGAAACCACGAAATAATTTTTTATATTATTTCTCTTTGAGACAAAAACTTTTGCGGTTTGTTTTGCCCAGGCAAATAATAAAAAGCAGGGAGAGAAAGTGCCAGATAGGGGGGGAAGGGGGAGGGAGGGAGCCACATCATGACTCATAAATTACCCAAACACACACATACACAGAGAAAACGTGTTCTCCCTAAAGGCAGGTGCAGCAGTTTCGATTCAGCCACCAGCTTCCCATACTCTCTCCCCCCCCGCGCTTCTGTTAACAACTCCCGCCTTCTCTTCCCTCTAGAGGGGAGCAATTCCCAAAGGTACTGAACTGCGCTGATAAATTGCACAGGCGACACTTTATCAGGCAACAAAACGGAAGGGAGACGACAACGTGGGGGGGGGGGGGAGAATAAGTTAATGCCACAAATTATGATTATTGCTTAGCAATTTCTGTTTCATTTTAATTTTAACACACACACATAGAGAGAATTTATGCGAGCTCTCGCTTTGGTTTAGTTGGAAAATGAGACGCGTCACAACAGCTGCGAATTTTCCATGGAAAATCAACAAAAAAAAAAAAGAGAAAAAGCGAAACCCCAAAAAGAGAAAAGCGAAATGTGTGAGCTGTTGCCAATTAGCACTTGATGAATGCTTTCTTTTTTCCTTTTAATTTTAATGATGTGCAGGTGCGGATAAAAGGAAACTTTTACCTAATTAGAGCAAACAAGCCGAAAATATTAATTCCAATGATGAAAAACATTTTCATCATTTCTATGCTGACGAGTATAAATTTGTCTTAAATTTGTGCTTTAAGTTGTTTCAGATTTTAGTTTGCTAAAGCGAAATCTTTTTTGCAAGTGCAAGTGACAGAAATCTCTAACAAGCCAAAGGCCAAATGTCACGGTGCCAAAAATCTCATTTGACATTTTGGACATGGCCAACCAGATTTGGTTAAAGTTAAGTTTATTGTGATAAACTCAATTTATTTTTGCATTTAATTGCTTAATAGATGTTTGCTTAAATGTGTAATCACAGAAAATGTTTAACAATTAGTTTTTCAGGGTCTAAGAATATATCAGAACCATCAACAAAATGATTCTTGAAAATATTATGACATTGCTTTTGACAATGATTACAAACGATATTTTAAGCCAGAATATCCATTAATGGCGCTTTATTAGTTTCTAGAGGAAGACAAATCTTTCTAATTGGCGTTCCATTGACCAGGGATATCGATTATTGGCGACTCCGATAAAGAGATATTCAATATTATCGATTATCCAATGTCTTATAGTAAATCATTGCGTTATATATTGAACGTAAATGATATGTTGACCAACGATATCGATTACTGCCGTTTAAAAGATCAACATAGAGCAAGGCTATCGATAATTTGCTATGTATTAGCTTCACGTAGGAAGTTGGATAATGTGATTTATATAGAACTAAAAAAAAAGGTTAATCCACTTCGGACTTACATTGTTCTTAATTAATTTTATTTTTGATTCTGAGTTATGATATAATGTTTTGTTGCCTCTGACGTCTGGGTCAAACGAAAAACGAAAAAAAAATATGAAGAAGTAGATGAAAAAGAATTTGAATAGTACTTTAAATATTGGTTACCCCGACGTGTCATTTCCAAAATCAATTAAGGCTTTATATAACATTGTAATGGCCTCAATAACCCCAAATTAAACTACTACAAAACGTAAATCCAACATTTGCGTAAACCAGACATAAAGTTCCCACGGTAAGGCCGCTGTAATTCTTTCCAAATTGTACTATAACATTTTGGTGACCCCGACGTTTTGTTAAACTAAACAAGAAGTTCCTAATTTCAACCAAAATCGAAACCGCACTTCAGCAATGTCAATTTCAATTACAACTACAACAGTTTGGTGACTCCGACGACCAGCTTAGAACTTAAAATAGAATCGAATAGGAACTAGGGAATTTCTAAATCAACATTTTCATTTTCCTAAAGCATTCTCTTGTGTACATTTCTATTTTGATTAGTTTTTTATTAAAAATTTATATGGCCAAGTTAAGCAAAATACAAAATCCAAAATGGATGCTATCTATTTTTGTCATGGGCCAGAGCTTTGAGAGTGACTTTCATTTCATATGACAAACACGTAGACACAGAGAAAAAGATTGTCGATGTGTGTGTGTGTGTGTCTGTCTGGGTATTTGGGCCTTTTGTGCTTCTCCAAATAAATTGAATGTTCTCTGTCTCTTTTGTCTGTCTCTTTGAGCTAATTAAGAAATGCTGATGACAACTCATCATATGAACAAAAGACGCACACATCGTCAAAAATTTATACATATATATACACATATACACCTTATGTCTAGCGACCACGCCTTGAAAAATTACCTTGCAAATTAGCCATAAAACTGTCAGCTTAAGCATTAATAAATCTACACAACAAAAAAAATATATGCAAAACTCAGACCTAAACAAATAAATAAAAAAGGAAATGATAAGCAAATAAATGAACCAAGCAGGAGGGAAAGCAGGAGGTAGAAACGCGAAATGGAAAATGAGCAAGGAAGCTAAGCAATTAAAGAGATTTAGAGAGAGCAATGGGAGATGCCTCCATGAGCTCCCTGAGCTTAATATTAATTTCAATTTGAATTCAATTCCATTTCTATTTTATATTTTGCATAACTTGAGAGAGAAAGATAGGGACTTAGTAGGTGAGGCTTTCTCTCTCGTTGGCCTGATATTCCTGCTGTGTTTCCTGTTAATTGTCCTTTGCTAATGTTGTCTTAATTGAGTGCAAATAAGGTGTTTTACTTTGACAGGCTTTTGATTTATTGAGCTTACAATTTTCTCTTCCCCTTCCTCCACTCACCCTCTCTACTTCCCTCTGTGTTATGGTTTACCCTGCTTAGTTTGCTTTGAGGTGTGGCCAATCCTGAGCTAGCCAATCTTCGTATTACCTTCTTGCGGCTAGTGTAAGTTGTCAGTTGCTCCGTGTTTGATGATGTTTTATAGCTATTGCCATTATGTGGCATACTCTTTAGCAAAAGGCTATATTCATTTTTAGATGTCTTTCTTACAATTTTTCAGAATATCAGATATTTCAAGTTAAAAAGCAGTAAAGTAATTAAAAGTTGGAAAGAACTTTTGGGAATTGAATTCACAGTAAACGAAGATGAGCAAATGGAAAATGTTTTTTATTTTCTTACGTTATAATTGTCAATGAGAAAAATGTTAAAGTAAGATTCAAAAAAATTTAAATGAATTCAAATGGAAGAAAAAATTATACAAAAATTAGTATAAATTTAGGGGAAAAAAGCTATAAATATAGTAAAATAAATCAGAATGTAATAAATATTTTTTTTGTCATTAGGCTAAAACTATAAAGCATTTAGGCTAGAAAATACAAACAGAATCTTAGACAAATAATAGAATAGAAAAAAATTCATATTCGGGCAAATTTTTCAGACCTTTTTTCAACTTCAACAACTATTGAATGATTTAAAAGTCAGTAAGGAACAAAGGCAAGGGTATAGAAAGCATCTAAGATGTTGTCCAACATTGTTGAGGAAAACACTAAGCAGTGTCTTGCTGTTTGCCAGGTGTTGGACTAATTAGTTAACTTGCCATAAGGTGTGGTTGCTCAGGTAGGGCTAGGAGTCAATTCAAGTCAAGTGAAACAAACCTTTATAAGTTTGCTTGGTTGGTTTCTATTAAATTTAGCTTTAAATAATATTAAATTTTATGCTGTTTATTGTGCCCTTTGTTGCTTACATTTTTCAATTACATAAAAACTGAAATCAATAACTATAAAAAAAATTCAAATTCAGCAAAGGCAAAAAATGTTCACAGCTCATTTGGTTGTCGTCTCAATAACACGTATACGCCTTGGTGAACCTTCCCATTCATTTTAATTTGCAAGAACAAGCAAAATGGAATGGAATGGAATGAAAATGGTCTTAAAAATACTTTTTGGTGGGCCTTGCCCACAACAACAACACAAAAAGCGAAACGAAAGAAGAACAAAATTATGGAAAATAGGCTAGTGCTAGCTAAAATGGAGATTGAAGAGAATGAGAATGGGGGGGGGGGGGGAGGTCGTTGGTTTTTTTGGGCTTGGTTCTTCTTCTGGGACTGGACATATTTACACGAAAGAAATGCATAAAAGTTGTACTCCGAAATGCGTGTCCAAATGTTATTTGATTATTTAACTAACCGCTCCATTCCATCCCATTCCATTACATCCCATCCCATCCAGCCATGACTCTGGGAGACTGGCGGCGCCTAAGCGATATAATATGATAAAATTCCACATTTAAATGGCCCACACGAGCATTTCGCAGTCGTTGTCGTTGGATATGATAAATTTTGACAGTTGTTCGCGGGGTTTGAGGTCTTTGGAATGGGGAGGAGGTCGTTTTTTTTTTTTTGTGTTTTGTGTTGTCGTCAGGCAAACGACAGAGAGTTATCTGTGAAATTTGAGTGTGTGAGCTTATGATTGCGATTTGTCTTTCCCAGCAATGCTAAAACAATTCCAATTTGAACAAACAAGCATATTTACTTTACATTTCAAGTTTCTTTCGTTTTCGCTCTAAGCTCTTTAACCTTTAAGAATGTTCTATTATCTTTTGAGTGACTTCTTATTCATCGCTTTGGTTCTTAAGGTGCAATTATCTACTTTTATTTTTCTAAGTCTTTGAGGCGGAGAGCTTAACTTTTTTTCATCTGTATTGTACTTTATTAGAAACAAGACTTCACTTCATTTGTGAAAAAACCTAATTTTAGCTGTTAAAGTCTTTGAAATAAAGGTGCTGCTCTATTTAACTCTTTCGCACTTATGAAATTGTTTTGCTTTTGGCACAAACTGTTTGCTATATTCGATTGATCGGGCCAACTTCACCAATTATTCTGGTGAAGTTGCAACAATAAAAAGTTTTAATATGAAGTTTAACTGAAATAGCTTAAAAACTGAGCGACTAGTTTGTCTAAGAACAGACAGACAATCAAATGAACAAATCTCTTATGCTCTCTGTAAGGATTTAATAATCTGTTTCCTCTTAAAGGTTACCTTTTGGAATATAGATAATAAAGAGCAATATTAAATCTACAAGACTTACCCTTTAAAAACCAGATCTGTTTCGAGGAATGGACATATCAAGACGAAGATATGATCGAAGACTCTGAAATAAAAAGTGAACTTTGATTACTTTAAAGGTCTGAAATGATAAAAAAAAAGAAGGAAATCCTAGCCGATTTTGAGTGGCTTGTTTAACTTTTCATTGCCCATTCGATTGCTTGATATGTGGATTATATTGCTTTTGGCCAAAGAGTTTGCAAATCATTTTTGCCAAGTCATTTTTGCTCTTTTCATATTTCTCGATACATTGGCAACTGGCCATTGAGTGGGCACAAAACAAAAAAAAAAACTTAGAATGCCATACATTTGCCATGCTGCCAATCAATTGATACACTAAAGTTATTGATTTAGCCAGAGATTCGGTGAAGCTCTCTGCTTTGGAGTTAGAATCAAAGCCACAAAGAAAAGTTTCAATTTAGGTTCAAATTAGTGTTCAAAAATCTTGAAAACTTTTCTCAGTGTTGAACATTTTTGAAAAAAAGACTCTTCTTCCGAGTAAGAATCAAGGCCAAGGCCCATTTTAAATCGTTTAATGAATGGTTTTAATAACCGCAAATGAAAGTAAGTTTGTTGCAAAAACTTTTCAATTTAGGTTTAAAAACTTTTAAATTAAACTTATTTATCATTCGCTTTTAACAGTTTTTAAATAAATTCTAACAAATTTTTAAACAAGAGTATAGAAACTTCGTTTTTCCTTAGTTTCTTTTTCACGCGGGTTTTCTTTGCTTATCTTTGTATACACTTTTGGCTGCTTGTCATGACAATTTCCTTTTTTTCTTTTCTTCCTCTTGACTAAATCCTTTTCAATAACAAATTTCTTTCCACAAATTTGCTTAGTCCTTCTGTTTCTTGATTTTTGCTTATGAATTTATTATGCCATGGCAATTGATATGGGGTACATACACACACACACACACACACACACACGCGCGCGAACAACATAATTTATGACGTCTATCAAGCACAACGACACCAGTTAGACACACACACACAGAAACATATAAGCACATTTGCTGTCTTTCTTTTATTTCGCATTTGTCAGTGCTAAAAAATATATCTACATTTATTCCGTATGATATCTTTATGGGTATCAATCTAAATGAATCCTTCCTTCTCTTTGTCTAACTATGAATAATTGACTGTGATTATTTATTTTATATTTACGGTTATGAAATATTTAAAAGGGTGAAACAAAAATAGAAATAGAATTCCATTTTCGACTAACTTAGACAGTTTCAATAAGTTTTTTATAAAAACAGCTTGATTGAAGGTTGGAGAAGTTGTCTTAAAGAAACGAAAAATAAGCCTTAGAAGCAATAACTTAGATTTGGGATTATTAATAAATTATATGTGCAATTGATCGACAAAATTAATTTCATAACATCCAGAACCGGATCTCCGGATCTCTGAGAGTTTTCCAAGGCGAAAAGGTCAACTATTTCCTGCGAGTCAAGCAACACCCATGACCCAGAGAATAGTGTGAGGCAAAAATGTGATCGTAAGTACTATAACTGATCATTTGGGTTAAACAAAATGAATAAAATTAAAACGCAAAACCCTTCCTTCATATAATTCCTAGTAATATTTCTGTTGGTTCAAGTAAAAGTAAACAGAAAAGGCTAATGACCCGCAGTTTACTTCATATGATAATGGTCGATATGGTCGGCTGTTTAATTTTTTACAAAATACTTGAATAATTGCCTAGATAAATCCACTTAAAGTTGCATTCATAACTTAATTAGTTTTGTGTTCCGTTTTAGTGGTTCCACTTGACAAATCGGGTCGAGGTAACAAATTTTTACCAAAAATTGATTTTTTTTTTTGTGGCACAACAAAAAGCAGGACATGTTTTTTTTGTCTCCTCTCTAGGCGTAGCCTACTTTTAGGGGGCTGGATTTGGGGGGCATTAGCTTTTTGTTCATTTCGACAAAAGCCGATGGTCCCTGGGGGAGAAGTCGTCTTTGTGTGTTGCTTATCGCCTTAGAAAAAAAGCAGCTAATGATTATGATTATACTCGAAAATTTAATTAAAAAAGAATTTTGTGTACTTTTTGAAAGGTGGCAGGAAATATTAAGTATACGCCATGTTAGTAGCTGTTGCTTCCGCAAAAAAGTCAAAACACTTGATATCCGCCTCCCGTTCGCCATCCCTACTCCCCCTTCTCCTTCCTTCCTTCCCTCTTGGTAGTCAACTTTTCTTGACAACAAACAAAGCGGAAATTGATTGTATTATACCCGTAATAAGAACAACAAACAAGCAGCAGCAGCAGCAACGGCAACACATAAACCATAAAACACCATTCAAGAGAGGGGAAAGACGGGGAAAAACAGAATCAGGGCGAAAAAAAAAAATGAGGAAAATTGGTAGCATTATGTATCGCGACGCCATGACAATAAACTTGGCGCCACTTTTCGCCTTCATACACATATATCCGCGCTCGTATAAAAGTAATGCAGGCATTTGGTCATATTGGTTATGCCTAGAACACAAATTGGTTTCTCTACTTAACCATAGTAATGGGTATTAATGTAGTCTTCGATTGGCTAGCTTTTGTTACTTGCCTTGTTAGCGTGACGAATGCGGAACGAGAAGGCTTCTTGGCATTACCCTTCCTTCCTTCCTGCCTTTTCTTTTTTTCTTTTCATCCCACTTTGTTATATGTTTCACTTTGTTTGTGCATAACATTCTTCATGCAATTAACTTGATTATGTTTTTGTGTGTCTCTGTGTGTGTGTGTGTGTAAAGGAAATTTGGCAATAATTGTGCTCAACCCACCAAAAACAGGAGCAACAAAAAAGACGTAACTGATTAAAAGTTTAGCAAGTCAAGCAAATTGACGTTGGGGCAGGCAAACTAGGCTGAGGTGCCGCACAGTGGGTTAAATTTGAAATTCTTGTTATGTATCAGTATTACAATTAATATCGATATGTGTCCTTAGATTTATCAATTTACTTTCATGCTATCGACAATTTATCGACTATCATATCATGAAGCATGTAATTGGGAAGAAACTATAAATGATCGATATGAAGTGTTACAGCCCATAATAAAGATGTATCGACTGAATATATCAACTATGTTTGATGTTATCGACTAGTTATCGACAATACATTCTTTTGGAGGGCACTGAAAGATGTCAACTCTCTCTTTTTATGTTTGGTTTTGAAACATATCGAACTCAGTTTCTAAAGCGATTTATAAAAAATATCGATAATCTTTGTTCGACATATCAATAGATCAATTTCTTTAGTTAAACTATCAAAAAAATCTATGCTTTTACTGAATATATATATTGAAAATAAAACTTTAACTTGGGTGTAACATTTTCAAACAAGTTACCATTTCAAAAAATCGATATATTTAATTGATTTCACGAAAATGGGAAATACTAGTCCATATAACAAGAAATCTAGAGCCTCAATAGATATCTTACCGATACATTATAGGAAGCATTTAAAAGAATACATCACATATCGCAAAAAATATCGATAAAACTTTTCGATTGGTGTACACTGAAAATTGAAATTAGGTTTTACAAAAAGGTATAGAATGTCATATAAAACGTAAAATTATAAAAATTATAATCTAAATGAGGAAAACCATGTTTACTATTAGCCCAAAAGTTACTCAGCTTTTTTTTAGTCAAATTTTTATTTTTTATATTTGACCATTTGACCTAAGTGCACTTCAGCTTCATTTCCAATCCACTGTCTATTTTGGCGTGAAATGGTGTTCAAGAGGGGCGTGGAGTGTAGTAGATGTCTAAGAGGCGTCTAACTTTTAGCAGACTTTGGTTGGGACCGCGTCTGTGTGTCTGTGTCTGAGTTTTCCCTGTGTGTTTGACTGCGGGCGCTCAATTGCCTGCCCAAGCATAATAGAGGGCAATACATATATATAACTTGATATATATATATATGAATATTCTTTGGCTAATTTGGTAATGAAATTCTCTGGACAAAACTGAAACCTAAGGCACTTTGCATATGAAGCAATGTTTAGCGGGAAATACAATAAAATGGAGAGAAAAAAATAGAATGGTTGGTTGAAATTTTTCCCTTTTTGTTGAAGTGAGTCTAAAACTTTTTGAACTTTAAGTGCTAAATGTGTTTGGAATATGAAATGAGCTAAAGGAAATGGATTCAATAGTTTTTGTCCTTGGGAATGGGTTAAAGCTTTTAAGTGTTGTGGCTTATGAGGCGACTAAATCTCTTTAAATGATTTTTTATGACTTGTAAGCTAGTTAAAACAATAATTAAGAGCTTAGGACCCTCATCATAAGCCCAGTTTAAACCTGTCAAAGCTCTTTGAAAGCCAAAAACAAAGAAAGTTTGTACGGACATGCGACTAATATTTATACTAGAGTTTTGTCTTCATCTCTTCTCAAAAAAGCAATAAAATAAAATAATCCTATAAACACTAAATAAAAATTTTCAAGTTTTTTGAAGCTGCTCTTTGACTTTTTTAATAACGCAAAACCTTTTTTCCGGCACACTCGAGACAATTGGCAGCTGAAACAGAAATTTATTGTTGAAATTCTCATGCCTTGTGTTAGCCTTTTTTTTTTATTTTGTTTAAGCCACGCCTTAAGGTAGAAGTCTCACTTGGCTAACGAACAACTTCACCAACTCGCAACCAACTTCAGCAATTCCACTTTGCTCCACTTCACTTTAGTGCTATATAATAAATACTTATAACTTCACAAGGAGCGCCGCCGCACAGACACAGCGAAACACAAAAAGGGGAAAAACTTTTTCCTTCTCCTCCCTAAATAATGCGAGGGGTTCTGAAAAAGTTTTATGTTCACCCCCAAAGGTTTTTTGAGAGAGAATCAAAAACAGTTTGTTGGAAAAATGAGATGAGTCAAAGCATTCCAATCTATCTATGTATCTAAGTGAATTGTTTTACGACTATTTTCACTAATTAGCTGAAATTTTCGGAAAATCTGACCCAAATTGAAGTAAAAAAAAACTTTTGATGTGGAATAAGAATTCTTAAGATCAAATATCAATCATTGAAATGCAATCAAAATGTGTATTCCAATATAAGCTGTGCCTTAGAAATTTTTATTTTATTTTGTTGTAATTCTCAATTGGTTTTAGCATGGAAGATAAAGTGAAGCCATTGCAATTTCGGAGTCTACTAGGAACGTGCGCAGAATCTAGCTCAGGAAGGGTTTTGAACTCATAGTTACGGAATTTTGCCATTCTCTAAGTAAATACCGATTATCAATGTAGGGCGCCATAATCTGTGTTTTTATCAATGCACTGCCCTGGAGGCCACTGATGCTAGAAACTATCAAAGTTTCTGAAAGAGCTATACAGACAAATCGATGACTTTTGAATTACCAAAATGTTCTTCCTGCCATTTAGAACGCAATAGTTTTAATGATTTTGCTAATTTTCTAACCTCTTTTAGCAAAGATTTTTAATTATGAAATGAAACCTATCAAAAGGTTTTCATAACTCTATTTTTCGATAACTTTTCAACCACGCCTCGTTAATATATAAATGGATTTATATGATTAAAAAGTTTTTCTTTTATTTCTTATGGAATGTGCGCGCAAATTAGCTGAAAATTTATGATAGAGAAGAGAAAGACACTTCAAATGCACACACACTACTGTCACACACACACACACACGTACACCCACACATAAGTTTGGGGGGAATAAATGCGGAAAAAGAGTTTGCGTGTTGTGGATAAATTGAATTGTTCTTTCATTTTGAGTGTTTTCATCGTTTCAGTGGGTATTCATTGCGTGTGAGTGTGTGAGAATATGAATGCCTTAACTATCTCGTATTTCATTTGCTTTCATCACATACAATATTTTCGTATCTATATTGACAATAATAATTGTTTTTGGCCACATTTATCAATGGGGAGAAACTCTCTCTCCTTTTCTCACTCTCTTATATATTTAATAAGAAGAAAATCAAAAATTGTATTTATTATTGTGCTTTTCAATTGTTGTTGTTTTTTCTTTTACGTTTTCTTTATCTTTTGTGTTTTGTTATTTAAAGAGCCGGAAGTGGAGATCCACATACCACATCATCATCATCATCATGGCAGCAAGAAAATTCGACGAAATCCTTTGAAAAATTTGGATCTCGATTTCAAATTTGATGTTAATTCGTTTTAACCAAAAGCAAAAATCAAAATCAAATTACAACAACAATTATTACAACAACTGGTGTGTGAAAATCTCTCTCTCTCTCTCTCTGGCCAACTCTTGTTCTTGTTTTAGTCTTTGGCCGTTAGCATTTGTTGTTGTTCGTCTGTGTGTGCGTGTGTGTTGGCGTTGCTGTTGTTGTTGTTGTTAGAAGTTGTTGCCGTTGCTGCTGCTGTTGTTGTTGTTCTACTAAACTTAAAACAAATTTAAAAAACTTCTAAAGTAGTTGTTAAAAAACAAAAAGCACGTTCTCTTTTTTCTTCATAGTAGTAAAAATTTAACTTAATTGGCATGTTTTCGTCTAAAAAACTATTAAATAAATCTGTAATATAAATGAATATTTCTACACTTTTCCCTCTCATTGTTCGGATTAAAATTTTGTAAATTTTGTTTAGCTTGGTCACACTAAATAAAGGAGCTTTTTGAAAAGCTTTATACCTTTCTATATATCTTCCCCCTCTTTTTAACTAACGCAGCTTGCTATAAAAAATGTTTACAGTGGCGGATCTACGGGAAATGGGGTTAGTTTGTCCTTTAAGTAAGCAAAAGAATCTGAAGAAGACATGTTTGGCATATCCTGTGGCTAAATGTTATCCATTGCCTACTTAAGAGGGCAAATTTGCCCCATTTGAAGCCGAAAGATCTGCCTCTGCCTTCTGTTGGTTTTTATAAAAGTTTTGTTTTTGTGTTTCAATGTTTGTTTCGCATATTTATTTATCATCAAATTTAAAATTAATATATTTTTTTTGTTTCTTTACAGGTAAATACTATTTTATTTCCATATAGATTGACTTTTAAGCTAAAGAAGTTCAACTAAATCAACAAAATTCAACAAGAAATCTTATGAAAGAAATCCCTAAGGCTTTTACTAAGTATTAACATTGATTTCAAACCGTTATACAGGTATTTTTAAGCTTAATATGGGGAAATTTTGTTTATTTTGGGAAGCTTTTTGGAGCTTTTACCTATGCTATGCCTTGCCGTGGCTCTTTCTACTCAAATTACCCACTCAATTTCCGACATTCCACTCGTCCTACTTTCATTTCACTTCACTTCACTGTTTCCATTACGTTCCCAAAGTCAATGCGTTAGTTAACAGTGGCCAAAACATCCGTTGAGCAGAGACGGCAACGGTTTTTAACCTAAACACAACAGAATAAACGAGGCCAGTTTCACAAATCAAGCGAGGTGTACGGTTCGATAGGTTCTTCTCCCCACAACACAAAAATAAGAGAGTATAAAAAACGCAAGAAAATTTCTCACAAAATAAAGCAAGAGGCAAAAAGTGCGCGCTTAAAGTAAATTTTGAAAAAAAGTGTTGCCTACATTTGTGCTGAGAGTGGCAAAAGGCCAAAGTCAACAAAAAAAGGCAGTACAAGGAGCCGCGCCAAAGGTAATTTCTCAAATATTTATATATTTATTTTAACAAAAAAAAAATGCTTTTTTCTAGGAACTGTAATAAAATTTCGGTTTCGCCTTTAGATTTTAGCATAAAAATAACATAAAAATCTCGGCTCGGCTCTTCTCTTTGATGTGTGTGTGCGGTTTGGGTGATGGTGGGTTTAGGTGGGTGTTGCTGTGTGTGTGTGTGTGTGTTGTGTAGTTTGATTTTGCTTTTCTGTTACTTTTTTATCACCGTCATTTGCATCTAATCAGCTTAAAAATTGGCATATTTGATTTTATTATTATTATTCTCTCATATAAATTGATATACAATGGCAATTAGGAGAACTTTTTTTCTCGCTTTTTTTATTCAATTTAAGTCGCTGCTGCTGCTGCCGAGAGGCAATTTCATAAAGTGCCATTAGAATAGGCGCCAGACTGATGATGAGTATAGGGATTAGGCCAAAAATTATGAATAACAAAAAAGACCAACAATGTGGAGGAAGGAGAAGGTTCGCAAGAAAAACAAATCAACGATTGTCAGTTGATGGAAAAATTTATCTCTTTTTTGGGAAACTTTGTTAAGAAGACTTAACGAGTTTTAAGCCTTGCACTAGATAATAATAAGGCTAATACCACGTTAAAAGTGACCATAGATGAATAAAGGGTTGGATTTTAAATAGAATTAATAAACTTTAGGCCATGATGAGAAGAGAGAATGAAATGGGGGATGAACAGAAGAGAGGAGAGGTTTGATTTTTATTATGAGAAGAGTAGATGAGGTGCGAAGAAGAGGAGAGAAGAAGAGAACCTTTTTAGCAATAAATTTATCATTAATGAAAGGTAAATAAAATTGTTCAAACTTTCTTACTGTCCTGCGATTTTTAAATGGGTTAGCACATGATTGATGACATTTTTTTTTAGGCCAGGAGTTGGCAGGGTTAGGGTTAGGTTAGAGAGCTGTCACCCTCTGTGTCTTCAATCACTTTAGATACCTTTGCCAAGCTGATTTAAGTTAGTTAGAGTTAGTTTAGTCAGTAATTGAGCGAAGTGACCCTTGATGACAAAGCAAAGCGGAAACATGTTGCAGATGAGCAATAATAAATGAAGTTGGACTAAAAAGGGAAAAAAAATTAATAAAAAAACAGTAATTATTATCCTTCATAAATTTTTATGTGGAAAGGCATTGTAGACAACTATTTTTTAAGCAATGGGACTGGACTCGTTTGCTGAGAAAATCCCTAAAAGACACAAAGAAAGCGAGAGTCATCAGGTTACCCTAAGAAATAGCAAGAAAGTGAAAGAGAGGCATCAGCTAACCTTACATCAGACACGATGCTACCGAGCAGTAGCTTTCTGTCAAGGAATTGACAAAAGAAAACATCTGGAAGCTAGCTCCGTTCACAGATTTTAGCTGTAGTCCAAACAGAGTCAACTTTGTCCTATCTCGATTTGATATATATTCAAAATTAGTCAACAAAGGAAACCGAAAATATTTTTATTATGAAACCTTGAAACAATGGATAACAAAAGTGTGAGTACTGACGTTTACTTGGGTTGGAAATAGGGTATCAGAAAGTCGTTATTCCCAATGGACTTAGTTAAGACGTTTCTATTTTGATTGACTAGACAAGTAACATACCAAATTGTCGACTCATGATGGCAAAATTATTGAGAGCAACAAAATAGAAATTGATAGAAAAATGTTGTCGAAACGACTTAAGAGCGGGGGGAGAGGAGAGGAGAGGAAAGGAAAAGACTTTGGTAATGTACTTTAATGGATAAACATGCTTGCGTAGACAAACATTTTAATGGGATTTTAACAACTTACTTTCATTCAGGGCAGCACATCAACTTGAGTAGTAGCATCAGCAGCCAGCTAGCCACGCCCCCAACCAAATAGGTGGGTGACTATAAAATATGCTGACCTACTCCCTCCTCTCGCGACTTACTTACACTTTCTTCTACTCGAGAATGGTTTTCGATTTCAAAGATTTGCTGACTTGGAAAACTATTCGCTTACAATTATTTAATTTCATTTTCATTTCTTCCCCTTCCAACGCGGGAAAAACGATTTAAAAGGAGCTTCTCGATTTTCCTTTTGCAAATTTTTTCGCTTGCGTGTTAAAAATACATTTTTGTGTTGCTTTCCTCTTATTTATTTTGTGCAAATTATGCGCTAAACGTAGTTGGCAATGATTGATTGGTTAAAGGCAGATGCCTCATTCCCACTTCCAGCCCCCTCGTGGGCACCCCACCCTTAGGTTTGACATGTTTGCCGAGTAAAAGCAAGTCATAAAAATTTTTCACCCAAAACGCTGAAGAAACGGTGAGAGAAAAGGAAACAAAATGCTGTAGGTCATGTGTCATTCGCCCGTTTTTCGTTACGCTTCGTCAACCATGTTGCATGTTACTTATTTTCTTTGCACTTTGTTTGTGCCAACGTAACAGAACAGCCAACAAAAAAAAAAAAAAAAAAAAAACGCCAAATACACGAAACTTTAACAAAATTTCATAACAACAGGAGAACGAATTGCGGGAACGGGAACAAAAACACCGAAAAAATATTTTGTGTCGAGGCTGCTGAAATTGAATATCTTTTTTGACATTAATGAAATTCCTGATAAGTTTTTGGGCAAGAGTGAACAGCGAACAAATGGCGGGACACGGGGACGCGAGCCGTGTATCGAGAGAGCGGTGAGATACCCTGTAGCTCAATGGGCATTAAATTTTAAATTTATTC
Organism: Drosophila nebulosa; assembly: GCA_024703675.1. Classification (NCBI taxonomy): domain Eukaryota; kingdom Metazoa; phylum Arthropoda; class Insecta; order Diptera; family Drosophilidae; genus Drosophila; species Drosophila nebulosa. The sequence goes on along the minus strand of CM045725.1, from coordinate 2,574,750 downwards.
AATCGGGTTGTCATCGATTTAACTATGAAATTTGCACCTCCAGCTTAGTTGGCCCCATATTGTGGCCTATGAGCAATGTGGCGTTCCCTTGCGTAAAACATTTTAAAGTATTTTTCATTCATTCGATCGATTTCTCATACTTCTTCTTGATTCTTCCAAGAAATTACCAATCCCAGATTGCCAATGTACATATTAATGCCAAGCACTGTGGCGGCACCTACAGACTGGTTGTAACAAAAGAACAGAAGTGGAAATATAAATTTAGCTTTTGTAGATTGTGGACAACGTAAAAGTTCTTTAGTCCACATACCACTCGGAAATTACAAGAGCAATAAACTAGTTGGGAATTACAAGAGTCTTAAGTTTAAAACTGTTTAACTGTTGGAAAGAACTTGGCAATCCCTGAGCGGATTTCATCTTAAGTTCTTTAAAGAACCGTAAATCATGTCTAAAACCAGTTGAGAATCACAGAAGCATTTAACTGGTTAGGAATTACATTGGATGAGGTTGAATATTCCTAACTTTGTTTATTTTAACACCCCTCACACTTTATTTTTCTGCTTTCTCCCCAACTTGTCATACCCTTAATGGTTAACCGACATAAAAGAGATGCCTCCAAGTTATGCAAAGTGTTTTAGAAAGTTGTGTGTCGGCATAAAGGTTTCAGTATAATAATTAAAATGAAAGCGTTATTGTTTATTTTCACAATGGATGTACGAAAGTGTTTCGTCTTATCTTATCTCTTGCCACTTGACTGCTCAATATTTGCGCTCAATGACAAGGACAAAAAGAAAAAAAAAGGAAAACATGAAAATTCCTTGTCAAAATTTTGTGTATTTCCTGCGCCCTGTGAGTAGGCGGCTGACACAACTTTAATTTGTCATAAGCCTGAGGCAAAAGCAAAGACATTTTAAACATATGACACTCTAATACAGAGACACACACTACAGGCACAACACCCACACACACACATACACACAAGCTGAGAGTTATCAATTTTAGCAAAAAAGGAAATCATTCGGGCGCATAACAAACAAAACCCAAGTACAGGACGAGACAGGAAGAATATGATGAGAGAAAATACAATTCTTTCCCTCTCGTTTTCAATGTTTATACAAATGTCAAGCGGCAGACAAGAGCCCTTTCATACACACCATGGAGATGGGGGCGGGGAAGGGGGCAGTGACAGAGGGGCGTTACCGTATTGCACACATATGTATGTATATATTCTCTCTAACAAATTGGCTACGTGTTTCGACTCTGACTTTGACTTTTTGTGTGCTTATAATTCAATTTGAAAATATATTCCGAGTCCTCTCAGCTGTCAAATCAACTTGGAAAATTGTTTGTAAACATAAAGTTTCACGACTTGGTTATACTCTTTAATTAGGTGCAAAGCAGAGCAAAACTTAAGCTAGCTCGCTAGCAGCCAGGGTTGAAAAATGGTTTTTACATAGAACCTCGCCATTTTTTAAGTCTTTTTTATGAAATTCTAGATCAATATGGGAAAAAATTCAAAGTAAACTGTATCTTCCTATAGATTAGTCGTGCCTACATACTAAGTTTTTCGGCTTTAGCTCATATAGATCCTGAGATTTTTCAGTTTAGGCATAGGCATGGACTCCGGATGTTGACGTCAAACATGTTTCCTTTTTGGCTTGTCACATTCTGTTTAGCAGTTTTAGTATATCCTTTTTTCCTCGAGAGATGCAGAGTATAACAAATATTTTTCCCTTGACATATGTGGGCACACACACACACACACATCCAATCACACGCACAAGCAGACAGCCATAATTAAACAGTTATTTTCCTGTTTGTCCGTATATTTAGTCAATCAGCGTGTAAAATTCTTGCACAGTCCCTCGGACTTCTCTTCTCCGTCTCTTTCGCTTATGCCACTTCTTCGTGCCTTACTAAGTTACTCATACGCCCTGTTGTGTCTGCATATAGAAACTTTTGTTCGGTGTTGACTTTGCATATCTAATGGCTTAACGCTCTGGGCTCTGGGCTGTTCTAGGAAAATATGACTTTGAATAGCTTGTGACATGGCCGCCATGGCCGCCGCCACACATAGTTTGCAGCAAGTTGACTTATGCTGCGTACATTTGGTGTGAGAGCAACAAAGTTGTAATCTTTTGCTCAAGAGAATAACCAGAATGAAAGCTTAACTTTATTTCTGTGTGCTAAAGATGACTTCAACTGAGAATATGAAATTTACTTCAACAGAATATAATTATCTCAGTGCAAGTTTTAGTTCATGATATGTGGGCAATTATTCTGTAGTACTCAAGAAGCACTTATAACTCGACAAAACTTGCTCGAATGGGTACTTAGTTGGGTTAATTTTGTTCGAAGGCCAAGCTAAAAGTTTGATTTCACATCTGTCTTACTTATTGAAACGCCTTTAGCGCCTACCTCCTTGGACTTGGACAAGATTATAAGACTCGACGTTAAGCGAATTAGGTGTCAAAGCCCTTGGGGACTTGTTTGAGTGTCAAAACAACATCAATAACAGAGATTAAAAGGCGTAAATTTACGTGTTTGCCTTGGGTCTAAGGTAAACTTGAAACACTTTCTAAGAAATTGCAAATTTATGAAAATTATCTTAAAATTGCCCTCCGTTCAATTATCAATTTTTCTTCTTAATGTTTTTTTTTTACTCTTTTGCAGCATAAATCAAGCCAAATTTTTTCTTCTGTCATTTCACTTAGCCACCGCAGCAAACAACAAGAATATAAATTTTCAAATTTAACATTATCTTTTTGGTTTTCGTTGAGTCTCTCACAAATTACTTTGGCATCCGCCAACGTCGTGTTTCGCTTTCAATTTCCTGGCTGAATGAATTAACGAAGCCCTCCCCAAAAAAAAAAAACAAATCCATTTAAGCTCGTCAAGTAATGACCGAAAATCCGTAACTGAAATAAATTTGATTTTATTGACTGTGAATCAGAGAGAAGAGAGAGATGGGGAAAATGGTTTTGCATTTTGTTCCAGACAATGGTTTTGGATAGGAAATGTGAGTTGAGTGGTGTAGGGAAAAGGGGGAAATTACATTTTCTCGTTTTCCCATTGTTAAGAAGAGGTACACAAAATGAATTATGAGGAGGGTGTTGAGGGTGTTTAGAGGGGGTTTGGTAAAGAGTTTTCCTTTTTGGCCCGTGATTTTACGTGATGCATAAATCTTTTTTTTTTGCCCCAATTCGATTTTAGCCTCAATTCGTGTTCCTGTTTCCTGTTGTTTCGTGTGGAGTTTCATCGACCTTTTGTTATTAAATATTTAGGTAATTTGTAGAGAGATCTATAGAACACGATTTTTGGCCCCTAATGTGGCTGCCATATTTATGGGCCATCCCCCTATCTGCTCGTCCCTTCATCCTCTTGTGACCATTTGTGTAATTTATTAGCATCGGGTTTCCATATTTAATTGAATACGCCGGTGTCGCCCTCCGAACAGAATAGACAAATGGCCAAAAATTGTTTTGTGGCCCACTTTTAATACAGGAAGAGAGCAAAAGGCCCCACAAGGAAGTGACCAGTTGGCTGGGATGATGGCGTTTCTGTTGTTTATTAATAGTCAGACAATTTGATGAAGTGCCTGGAGGATGCAGGCGGGAAACCAGGGTGAAAAATACCCACCATACAGAGAGAGAGAGAGAGAGCGACACCAAAAACTAAATATAGATTTGAACTTTAGCTTCGGTTCATTGGAGATGCTCCGGCTGCTGGTGCTGGTCCTACTTTCAGGTGTCCTCTCGTGACTTCGACCATAAATCTTGGCATAAATTAATGAACACCATTTTCCCAGGCCAATAAAATATTGCATGTCTTTTCTTGATTTTCTATCAGGACTAACAAATCTTTCACCATTTCTCATTGAGAATTAATTTTTATTGAATGTCGCCGCAACTGGGAATGACTGATGGCTCCAAATCACAGCTTGAGAAAGTTAAGACAGGCCACTATGGCCTTCTTAAAGAGGCAGATTATCCGGCGTTGGCCCTAAATCTTGTCGCTGGACCCTAATATGGCAACTGAGTATGGTTGTAACTTACAGCTAAGGAGGGTTAGTCTTGAATCGGGCTAGAAGAAACTGTTTTACATTCGGTTGGGGATTTGTTTTCTTTTAATGCCTACTTAAGGCAAATTTCTCTATTATTTATTTTCTTAGATCCGAATCTAGTTAGAGGTGCTTAAAAATCGTTATTTTTAACTTATATGTATTTTCGATATCGTAGACTTTTTCCCCAGAATCGTGGCTTGCTTGTGCGTCACTTAGTTTACATGCTTAAATTTTTCTTGAAATTAAAAATTTTTTTCCAATTTCCCCGGTGCTTGTGCGAACCTCAACCTTGAATCAGCTTTTTTCCCTTTTTATAGAGGTCTTGACTTGCTTGTGCGTTGCTTATCTACCTGTTACTTGTTGTTCTGGCTTTCTTGTGCGTCTGTTAAGCTCTCTGTGTTTCTCTTACTCTGTCTTTCTTTCCCTTACTTACTTTCTCTCCATACTCCTCATACACTTTCCCCAATATCCTTGACCCTAATAAGCTAAGGCTAAAGCACTTTACATTTTTTCTTTTGCCATTATTTATCAAAATCTGTCTGCTTATGGGCCCCTGTCAAAATGCTCAACTCAATGTCCTATGACTTTTTGCATAAGGAAAATTGGCTGCATTTTTACTCTTCTACTTCTCATCCTTTTTGCCGCAAGCGGCAAGTCAGCAACAACAACAACAACGAGGAGGACAACAAACAGAGTATCCTCCTTCTTGGAGTGGCAGCCTTGTCAACGGGGGAAAACTTTGATACTTATAATGTGTATCGGCAAAGTTCAAAGTATGCAAAAGTCAGTTAGAAACAGGGAAGGAGAAAAAGTTACAGCCAAGCAAATGGGAGAACCTGACAGGCAATGAAGAGGGAGTGGAGGAGGAGCTGCGGCCATCCTTGTTATAGCCCACCGCATCAAACTGAGCCACAACGCAACAACTGACTATAAAGTGCCATCATAAGCAGCATTTCTTGAGGCTTAAAAGGAGATGTGCCAAGACATCATTTTCCTCTGGTAATGCTTGTTATTTGATACAGTTACTTTGCGTTGCTTTTGCCTTTTTTTTCTGCCCCTCTTCAAACGGAGTCGATGGTCGGTTCGTCAGTCAGTCACTCACTCACTCAGTCAGTCAGTCGAGCATGTATTTCCTTCCTTTTCTGCGCTGCAGCGCAGAATTTCCGTTTCAATGCATTCTGATTGAAAGACTTACGTGCTGAAGGACCTCAGACCCGCAATCTATCCGCCCACACCCATCTCTTAACTGTGTCGCCTTTGCAATTTTAATGTGCAATGACGTCGATATGTGAACGCTGATAATGTGTACATAAAACCGAATCATGCAGGCGGCCCCAATTTCTATCGATAAGGCGACGACGACGACAACACAATTCAAACAAAATTCTATAAGAAGAAATATTTGATTTTGCTTTTGATAGCACAACTCAAACGACCACAAGATACTCTATAATCTAGCTGAATTTAGTTTTATTTGGCAGTCAAAAGGGGTAAACAAACGCACAATCACGTCCCGAAAAGACAAAAAATTAGAGTTTTGAACTGTAGAGACGCACAAGCAAGGGCTTACTTGTGCGGCCCTCAACTGTTGGTGTATTTTTTAATTCCTTGTCTGTGTCTTAGTATGCTTGTTCGTTGCTTAATCTACAAACTACGTTTTTCTCGAGATCGCGAACTTCTTTTGGTGGAATGGCTTGCTTGTGCGGCACTTAACTTTAGAACTCGCGTTTCTACAGATCGTCTCAGTGTCGTGCCTTGCTTATGCGGCACTCAACCTTTAGAAATCGGTCCTTTTTTTCTGGATTGCCTTTTTTTTTAAGTCTTAGCTTCCTTGTGCGTCCCTTTGCTTCAAAACTCGATGTATTTGGAAACCACGACCTCTCCTTCGTCACTTCGCAGGCTTGCTTGTGCGTTACTTTTAGTACAACTTGATTTTGACTTAATCTACTGACTAGAGAAACTTGATTTGTGTTTGCTCGAAACATACATAAATTATTTGTGTTACCTTAAGCGAATTCATGCACAACTAGAATTTAATCCATCGATCACTCTCTTTTAGTTGAAGATTTTTACCACTCAAAATGGAGAACTAACTTTACCTTGTCCTCAAAAAAAATTATCATCTTAGCTTAAGTACTTCGCACGTCAAATCTATCATCTCGGTTCTTGGTATGGTTCGCCTGGTTTGAAATCCTCAACAGTTATCCACTTCATGTGTACCCTTTGCGTCAAGGGTATGCACACACATAAAATGTGTGTCACAATCATTTCTAGCCTTTGTGTGTTGCATGTTGCATGCTGCTGCCTGCTGACAATGCAATTGTTCAATGGACTAAAGGTCGGTCGGTCGGTCGTTTGGTGGGTTGGACATCCTCATCGAAAAAGAAAAAAAAAACCTCTTCAGTCCGTTGACAATGCGACGACAAAGGCGATTGATTTCCTTTCTTTGTTAACCGTTTCATTTTGCTTGCCTTCTTTTCTCTTTTGGGTACGCTTCTTAAGTACATATTTCCCCAAGTATCTTATTAAATTGGGCTTTCCACTTACTTACTAAGTTTGTCGTAGATGATATCCAACCAGAAAAACGATCGAACAAATTCAAGGCTATAAGTTGCTTTTACTCTAATTGGATTTCCAACGAGGCAAGCTACGAGCGTCAAGCACGGGTTCTATATTTATTTTCCACCTTTATTTTAACGGATTTTGGCTCGCATTTATTTGCTTTACGGCACTTTTTTTTTGGGGTCACGGTTGGGGTCGGCGTCGCTTGTTTTCTCTCTCTCTCTTTCTTTCTGTGTGTTTGTGTATTTATAACTGTAAATCCGTTTTTATTATCCGCCTTTAAATTGCCACAGCCCAGCAAAAAGGGTCCCTGAGTCCGGCGAACAAGTGTAAGTTGGAGTCCGTGTTTCCTGTTTTTTCTTCTTCTTGAGCAAAAAGGGGAGGAGGAGAAGAAGGCAAAGGGGGAGGTTATTTTAGAGCAAAAGTTTCCAAAAGAATCCCAAATATTTTCTGTTTTCGTTTGCGAATTGTATGAATTATGACCCTAATTGTTAGATATTTTATAGGAATTAGGTTTCATTTCTTTTCTTTTTTTTTTGGGAATTTATTTTGCGTTGGCAGCTGCTTCTGCAATATTTTCTTTCACATAGTTCAGAGTTCATGTTATTTAAGTTACTCCAGTTACTCGACCTTCTTGAATAGCTCTGCTTATTCCCCAAGGTGGCACAACTTTTTCATAATAACGCCAGAGCCAGTGAAAGGTGCAGACAAAATGCATATAAATATATTTATCTGCTACTCAACACCACATCAACACACTGACGCAAACTTTGGAGCTCAAAAGTTTCTGGAGCTCATCCTTTTTCATTTTCAAAGAATATCTGGCCAAGACATAAAAATGCATTCAAAGGAGAGGTCGCTGGGGAGTGCGCTTGAGTAACATTCGATCATAGGATCATAATGAAAGAAAAAAGGTCAAAAGACCTAAATATATCAAGTGGTAATCTAGTTGCTCTCTACTAGAAGATGATTAAAACACATAATGCAGATGTGCCAATGTCACTTCTCGTAGCTCCTTTGGCACGTTTCGGTAATTAATGTAGTTGAAATTCACGCTTCAGATGCTTATTGGGTCAGATATTCCACTGGCAAGGTTAAAAGCACTTTGTCTAAATCAACAATTCATATGATTTTTGGGGAGCTTTACCCGTACCTGATGCACACGGGGTTTTTCAGTCAGACTTTAATATATTCCTTCATTCTCCAGGGTTATGACAAATGTAAATATTACTCAAAATTTCGATCCACTTATTAGGCTTGCGGCTGCCTCTCTACACTACTCTAATGCTTTGCTTACATATTTGTTGTTTGCTTTTTGCATTTATAATTTAATCATTTGGCGTCGGCGTCATCATCGTCGTCGCTGCAAGCTGCACTTTCTCATTACACAGAGCGAAAATTCCCCACAGAAAACAAACGCACAAAAAACAAGAGCAAAAAAAAATAAACAAAAAAAAAGCCGAAAGTAAACTAAAACCCCCAAAACAAACAGAAACCAGGAGCAGGATGGATGGAAGCCTGGTTAGTTGGTTGGTTTGGATGGATGGATGTGTTTGTTTGTTGGATGATGTTTCATTTTGTCACAGGTTGTAAATTTTTGCTGTATGCATTTTAAGCTCTAGGGCTTTAATTGATTTTAATATTTAATTTGACGACAACATCATGGGAAATGTGGAATGGTACGCAAAATGTAAATTCCAAAAAAGTGAGAGAAAGATTTCTGAGCACGAAATCAATTTGATAGAAAATTCAACTGAGGGAAATGCAAAAAATTTTTGCCGTCTGTGGGCAAAGTGGCAAAATGAAAGAATAAAATTCGGTTTCTCTGTGCTATGCAAATGAAAACCTGTAAAAAATGTTAAGGCTATTTGCTTAAATAATTACCCAGAACTATTTTAGTGTTTGGTAAATAGGCAAGTGATGAACAGTTAAATGAAATGGGAAATGAATGAAGTAAAATCAATTTATGGAGAAAACTTTTTTAACACCTAGATTTATTCTCAATTTCTGTTGAAATTTTTTTTAATTCAAAAATTGGTGAAACTAAGAGAAGAAGTAAAAACTAAGTTGAATATCAGAGAAGGGGACTCACATCATTCAGTGCTCTCCCCTGCGATTCTGAAAAGTTGAAGTTGAATAGTCTATCACTCTATCACACATTAGAAGGAGATGCAAATAAACTACTTGTTAAGATTTGTATCTTTTCATGACCGAATTTAACTTTATAGAAAGTTTCACGCTGCATGTACATAGACTTTTTTCTGCTACTTTTTATGCTTGACATTTTTGTTCTCACGAAACTCTTCTGAAAATGACAAAAATATTAAATTATTTGCTTGTGTTAATATTCGTTAAAACGGTGAAAACTTTTGTTAATATTCCATTAAAAAAATCACAGCAAATGGTGCCAGGCATCAACTTTTCGCCATGACTGTAGATTCGTCCAAAAAAAAAAAAAAAACAAACCAAAAACATAACGGTAATGATTTGGCATATAAAATTAATTATTTGAAAGCAACTAACTAAGTTAGTTACCATCTTGAAAAAGCACTCACCTTGCCGTGCCAGAGCTACCTTTCTATTAAATTTGCTTTTCTCAGGGCTGCATACACTCAACGAAAAAAACGAACAAAAACAAACAAAAGCAATAAGCGAGAACTTGCACTCGCTTTACTCTTTGCTCACTTAAACACACACACATGCACACAGATGCACGGAAAAGCACGCACTTCAAAAAAAAAAAAAAACAAAATAAAACAAACAACAATCGCGAACCGTAACCCTGATCATTTGTGTATTCACTCGCTCTTGCACACACACACACACATACACACACATGCGCATATATGTATGTATGCTTACTCGCTGCATGTTCCTTACGACGACTGCGGCAGCAATTTTTCATTCTCCTCTTTTTCTTTCTCTTTGGCCAAATAAAAAAAACTTTCGTCGAGGAAAATTCACAAACTAACGCACAGATTTTATTGCGAATAGTGTCATTCGAAAGCTATTTACTTTAACTTTATACTGATTCAATTTATTTTCACTTTTACACACTTTTTCGCGCGAAAGAAATTTTTTTAATTATTGGCAAGCGAAAGCGCAACAGGCAACCCGTAAGGAATATCGATAACACTGATAATCTCCAAAGCCGCAGTCACGGTTTTGCTTATTTATCGATCTTTTTGCAATCGAGTATTAATTAGGCGCCAATTGGAGAGGATAAGTTAGCGCTTTTCAATTTGTCATATTGTTTGTTGAGGTGAATTAATTATTTCTAAAAGAGTAAAACGAAAATAATTTTTAATATGTAGAAATGGAAAATCTCATATGTATAAGTAAGAATATTCACATTTCTTCTTCTATACTAACAAAAAGAAAAAGACTAGCCAAAAAAATAATAACACATCGACTTTAAATGAACAACTGCCTCAATCAATGTGACTTTATTGTTGATCAAGAATATATATTATTTAAGAAGTCAGCAAAGTTTTCTTTTTTCATCTAACGCACATTTTGTAGACTTAATAATATATTATATAAATTTCGATACAAAGTATTGTTATTAAAATCGATAATTTTAGGTTTGAAGCAATTTTTAAATCAAATATTGCAAATTTTCTAGGTTTTTATACCACATTGTGTTATCCAATATAAGATTTAAGTATATTTGGAACCGGCTTCAATCTGTATTACTAGATTAGATAGACAAAGCTCTTCAAGCAGATCAAGAATATTGACTTGCTTTTGAAATTCTATATAGAACTTTATTCACGCTTTTAAATAATAAAAATTTATAATCCATAGCCTACTTTTGACTACTTTTCCGATTCTCATCCGATTAAGTTATGACAAAATTTTTCTACACATTGTCGTCGAGAATTTGTCATTTTTGTCAGTTTTGAAGTGTGCGCAGTTTGTTTGTCATTTGTTTGGCCAAAAGCACACAATTTGTCAGTGAGTGACAAATAGAAAATTTTTTAAGCCGCTTTTGTGGGCAGCTGAGCTCCTACTTTTCTCTGCCATACTTTCGAGTGAGAGACAAATGTGAACAACTGCGAAATACTGTTGAGATTAGTTTACATTTTGACACATCTGCTGCCACTTTATGGGCTACAAAAAAAAAAAAAAAAATGAAATTGATGAAAAAATTAGTTAGATGGAGTTGTTAAGTTCCCATCCTCCACTCTGTTTCCCCATTGCTCATTATGGGCTGTGGCTCTTTATGCCCGTCTTGGGCTATTGATGAGACTTGTCTGTTTTGGCCGCTTGTTATTTGTTAGTCTTTCATTTTCACTTGAGACTTGGAGTTGGCCTTTGCCTTTGCCGTTGCCTCATTTGTTTGCATTTGCATGTTTGCTTTACACAAATGCCCCCTAACTAACGAAAGGGGAGGGGCCGGGCAGGGCACAGCAAATAGGGCCACAAGGAGGCGGAGAAGCAGGACGACCATGTTATGACTCTTTTGGGGGTACGACCAGTTAATTTAATTCTGTGTTCAGTGTCTTAATTGAGTGAGTGGTGGCCTGAGTGCTGCGGTCAAGCTTTTCGTCTAAATGGAAAAGAAATGTTGACCCTCTTTTTTTTTGTTTTTATTTCGGGTCTAATGATACTTATTTTTGGTCAGCATGATATTGTCTTTTTATACTCTCTCTCTCTCTCTGTCTACTCTTTTGTAATGGTTATTATAATTTTTACTGCTCAAGTAAAACTTTTCCAATTTGGCGACTAGTTTTTGCGGTGATGGCATGACTTTGTGGAATCAATAGAAACTTAATTTTACAGAGTAATTGAGGTCCTAAAAAGCTTAATAAGGGATCAGCCAATACTTGAAATTAAAAACAAAATTCATGTTTCTGATTTAGCTTCCTTGTAGAAACTTTTATGGCTTAACGACTAAATTTTAGAGCTAAAAATGTTTCTAATTAACTTTAGAAGTCTCTTGTTTTCTAATTTTCTTAAAAATTGTTTTAATTATATCGTTATTTTCATCTAAAAATTAACTTAATATGTGAAATTCAATTTTTTTTTTAGCTATTTTCTCAAACTTTAACACTAATTTCTGCTTCTTAGAGTACAACACACTAACTGCCTTAATCTTAAACTGATTTCCTTTTTCTCTTAAACTAAGAAGCCAATTTTTGTATCAATCTAATCTAAAACATTGAAGTGAAGTGAAATTTTATAAGGCAGTTAAATATTTTTGAGTTCAAACTTCGAATGAATTCTACTTCGTTCATATTGATATGTTAACTGAAAGTAATAGGTTAAAATCTTAACTTTATCAAACTTTCGTTTAAACTGTCAGTTATGATCAGTTATTCTTTGGGACAAACAAAGATAAGCAAGGCGTCAAGAGCCAAGTTATCTCATCAACAGACTTCGCTAACCATCTTCAAACTGCAAGCCTTATCACTACTTCAACGCTAAAACTATTTGGGAATTACAACTAGCTGAAGCAAAAAACTCTTTAAAGTTCACCTTGTTTGCAAAGTTCACCTTTGTAAGAACATCGCTCTTGATCGACTAGTCGTCACTTTTATTATTCGTGTATAGTAAATTGTATTATATACAAAATAATTTTTGGGTTTTCGGAACAAACTTTAATTGTTTTAAATTTGCGATTGAGCAGGATCGAGGTCATCTACATATATGTAACGGTTCGACTAAAGCTTATTAAAAAATTCTTAGTCATAATTTATTCCACATTTTAGTTAAATTTATGTTTATATTCTCACCGTAATTAACTAAAAGTTCTCACTTTTAATCACCTGTTTTGTCAGTCATTTCGTCTTTATGAGTTGGCGCTTTTGCTTTTCCTTCTGCTTCTGCTTCTGCTCGTGTGTAAAAGGTACACAAAATATTACTATACACTCTTCCCCACATAACAATAAGAATAACCCATCCCGAACGTTAAAAGCAAACAATAACAATGTAAATGGGCTCAAGTTTAAGTATAAAGTACAACAATAAATAAAAAAGGAAAAAGCAAACAGTGAAAAACAAAGATTTTTCGCGTAAGCATGACTTTGTGTATAAGTTTTCCTCTTTTCTTTGCTCTCTCTTTCTCTTTTGTACACACAATAGAGGAAAATTAAATTTTCGCATGTCGTCGAGCAATTAATTTGGCCAGTTGCTGCGCACGAGTTTGGCAAAAAGGTTAATGGAAAGGGTTGCCAGGTTTTTTTTTTGTGAAAAAGAGTGACAATGATTTTTTTTTTGTAAGCAAAATCAATAGAACAATGTGAGCGATAGCAAAAGAAAATGTTAAATGTGCCTAAATGACAAATGGCCAGTTGCTGCGTGTTTATAAAAAGCGTTAATAACTTTACTAAACTAAGAATTAACACGGTCATTAATGAGAATGACAGATAATTAAAAAGTTGACTCTCTTGGAAATTAAGCGGGAATTAGCTTAATCTTAGATGAGATTAAGAAAAGAGAGAAAAAAATAAAAGGCAGATTAAGCCAGTTGCTGCGTTTGTAAGAGGGAAATTATTCGAAATGAGGTGAGATAAAGAGAAAAATGCACTTCTCCGTTTGAGTAAATACAATAAAAATCGGTGATTGGGTTAATTGCTGAGTTCTCTAAAGGAAGCATTAACAAGATCTTCTATAAGAGTCATAAAAGAGTTCTTTGAAGAACCGTATGCTTTGTCCATAGTCCTTTATTCAGCGACTTGCATAGTTTTCTAATGCAAGAACTTTATGAGATTGATAGAAAAGTTGTCTTGCTACATAAAAGAAACAAAAAATCAATGATTAGGCTAGTTGCTGCGTTTTTTAAAGTAAGAATTAACAAGATCTTAGCTGAGATTGATAAGAAACTTGACGCTTCCATATAAGGGAAACAAGAAATTAGTGACTGGGCCAGTTGCTTCGTTTTCTAAATCAAGAATTGACAAGATCTCAGATGAGAATAGCTAAAAAGTTGGATCTTCTCTTAAACAAAATCGAGAAATCATTAATTGCGACACTTGCTGCATCCTCTTATATAGTCCCTCTTATGTAGTAAAGAAATCAATGATTAGGCCAGTTGCTGCGTCCTTAGAAAATTGCCAAGATCTTAAATGAGAATGGCTTAATAGAAATCAATAATTGGTACAGTTGCTGCGTCCCCTCATTTAGTCAATTTGATGCTCAAATATATTGAACCTGTTTCCCTTATATAAGCGAAGCAAATCAACGCAAATCAGGCCACTTGCTGCGTCCTCTAAAGTAACAAATTTATAAATATATGTGTACTTAAGGAGGATAAATAGAAACTTTTTAAAAGAAACAAAAGTGGCAATTTGCTGCACTCCTCACAGCCTTCACTTATATTGGAGGCCAAAGTTATCCAAAACCTTCCATCTCACATTTATAGAAAACTGACATAGATTGCGCTTAACCCAAGATATAATCAATGAAAGCCACAAGAAAAATGGCAAAGCTCAATAAATGGTCAACTTTTGTATTACAATAGCAAAAGCAGTTTCAATAAACCTGTCCACACTCTCTACCGATAGAATGAAAGAATGAAAATTATTTGACCTTCTGGTCGCCAACAGAAGTGGAGTGGTTGAATATTGCATTTCAACATGCCAAGCCAAGCCACCTGAACTTTGGCCTTTAGACCGCCACCGAAACCGAAACCGAAACCAAAGTGATATGAGGAAGAAGGAGTCTGTGTGGTTGTTATATCCAATTGCCATGGTACTTTGGTACTTGCCTCTTCTTACATTGCATCATCCTCGTCATCATATCAGGCTAATAAATTTCAATTTCAATTGTCCTTAACTCAGGCAAATGGTGGAAGTGACTGTCCGAGTGGCCATTCACAGTGAATTCTTTATTAATAACCAGTTGCCTTTGCCACATAACTCTCTCTCGTCGTTGAGTTTTCTGCCACATAGTTCTCTGCATGCCACACCAAAATACAAACAAAACGAAACAAAAATAAACCATAAAAAATACTATATACACAATTTTTGTTGAATAAACTTTTGTGCTGCGTTGGCTCTTTCCCTTTCCCTTCGTTTCCACTCTGTCCCTATTTCTCTCCGTTTGCCTTGCGGGCTGTTTTAATTTTTTCGTGTTGCCAAAAAAAAGTTCGGAGGCAAGTTTTGAGTAGCATTTTAATAATAAATATAGCAAACGCGAGCAACTTTCCTTTTGGGTAAACTAGAGAACATAGAGCGAGAGAGAAAGAGAGAGAGAGAGAAAGACAATGAGCGGAGAAGGAGTGCACCATAAATAGACCGGAAATATGGCAGAGGAAGCGTAACTAAGAGCAAAAGATAAAAACCCGTTAGGTTGTGCTTTAAACAATATTGTGAAATATTGAAATTTTTTTATGTTAAAAAGGTTATAAGTATTTGAGTGAAAGTGGACTCAAGAGTTCAATAACTGTGAACACCATTTCAATATGCAAATATTTTCACTGAATCAGTTTGGACCTAACTTAAACAGGGTTGCTTAGAAGTTAATCATACTTCAATAGATTATAAAAGGGATCAATGGAGGACACAGAAAGGGAATTTAAGCCTTCTTATCTATTTGTGGGTTCTAATTGCTTTTTCAACACTTAATCATAAATTTTTATTGTAGTAGAAGAGTTTCCATAGATAGTTCAACATAATCAACAATACCAATCAACATAATGGCACATATTGTTAAAGAAATCAAGAAACAAGAGGTTACACTTTCACCACCATTGAAACTGTTTAGAAGTTAGTTCATAACGAAAAGTATTTACCAACACTAATGACTGCTTATGAGGCAGAATAACTCAGGATTTCCTTAAAATTTATTAGGTAATGGATTTCAATACATTTCATCATACTAGTGCTTCTTTCTAAGGCAGTAAACTGCAATAGTATTATCAACTGATATACTTTCTAATACAACATCAAATTACAGGAGATTTAACAACACTAAAGCAGTGAATTACAAAGGACTAAAACTTTTTATGGTGATGAATTTTAAAAAATTTCTTTATACTAGTGCTTCTTTTCTCATTGTTAGTATCATAAGTTAAACAGGTCTTCTTAAAGCTTTAAAGTTAGAATATAACCAAGTTAGGTGGTGAGCTATTCAACATCACAAAATATCTGAAAAGAAGTTTCATGCATTTTGCTCTATTCTTAATCTTTCAACACTAAAAGCAGCTTTTACAAAAATTTTTCAACACTAATAACTTAACTTGCTTGAGCAATAATATAATGAAATCCCAAAAATGTTAATAAACTCAACTGAAATGAAACCAAGCAAATTTTGTGCATAGGAATTGCATTCCAAACACTAACATTTACGCACTCAGCACTAAGTGCGTAACTTTTTAAGTGCTAGAAGATTTTTAAACACTTAGCCACATGAAAGTGCTTATCCAACACTTGTATCGTCAAGCAATGATGTTTAAAGCGCACTTTTAACACTCTTCCATTCCTTTACAAACCCTCTTACAACACTTTTTGCAAACTTAATTTGCGGAATTTTGCAAATTCAATTGGTAACCTTTGTGGCATTTCAACTTTCACATTTGCGGTATAAAAAAATTTGTTCTACACTCTCACACAACTTTTGAGTCACAACACGTAAACAAATTGTCAACAAATGGGATTTTTGGGATTTCTTGCTCCTGTTGGCAGTTTGCTACGTGACTAGCAAAAGGCAAGCTCCGAAGATTCTTGAGGGAATTCACCAACTAGGCCAAGCAGGCAAAAGCAAAGGCACATTATTTCTTTAAAGCCTTCGCACAAAATGTCAAACATTAGCAACATACTTTTTATTTTCATACAATTTTGCCAAATATCAGAGAGAGAGAGAGAATTATATTTTTTGTATTATTTTAGACTATATTGAATGCCAATCAAAACAATCGATTTGGTGTTGTCTGTCGAATTAAGTGCTCAATGTGCTAACTAATTGAAATTGATTGTGTGGGCGTGTAAATGTGTGTGTGTGTGTGTGTATATATGTGGCTAAAAGTTTATTTATCCTCGACACTGAGAGCTGCCACATATTTATGCAAATAGAAGAAAATTTCCATTTATTGCTGTCAATCAAAGCGAAAATGCAAAAAAGAAAAAACTTTTTTAAATTGAAAAATTTTTATTGCTGCCTGACAATTGATAAAATTGCAAATGATTAAGGCTTAAACCAGAAGGTCATCAACAAACTTTTAGCCATGACGAAGTTTTTATGCTCTTGGGTTTTCTCTTTCTCTCTCTCGAAATAGTTTAGACCATAAAATATGCATAAAAACTAGCCAAAAACCTAAAACTTTTGGCTAACTAAAAAGCAAAACTTTGAAATAAAACTAAATCTTTCTAGTTTTTGTTCAAAGCCTTTTTGAAGCAACTGTACAACGATTTCAAACCCAATTTTAAAGACAATTCTTAAACGTTTCGTTGAGTTTTGTAGTTTTGGTTTTTTTTAAGGTGAAATTTCTTTGGAATCGTTCTGAATTGAAGTTCATTGAAACGATTATGGGAACGAATAAGGAAAACAAACACAAAGACTTTGACCTCTAAGAAAAATTGTGTTAATTTGCATAAAAACCAGTCTAAACTGAAAACCTTTGGGTAAACAAAAACTAAACCTTTCTAGTTTTTGACTGATGCCTATTTGAAGTAACTGTACAGAGTTTGGGACAACGATTTTAAGCAAAATTGTTAAGCATTTCGTTGACTTTCGTAATTTTGCTTTTTTGAGGTGTAACTTCTTTCAAATCGTTCCAAATTTACAATAATTGAAACGAATTAGAGAACACCAATGGAAAACTAAGATATTTCTCACTTGGAGGAAGGAGAAGGGCTCTACGGAGCGTTATACTCTTTAAAAATTTCGTTACCTGTTACTCCAATGGCTTCTCATGACTTCAATTTCTTCTTCAGAGGATCAACTAGAGATATGTACAGAGGCTTAGATAAAAAGGACACCAAAGAAACGGAAGACTATTAATACCTTTAAATATTTACCTTTTACCCACAGCCAACCTTATTCAATAAGTAATACTACCCCTTGTGGCAGGGTATACACCAAGAACAGTCAAATTGATGGCATTAAATGGCAGAGAATTAAACAAATTGTGGTTAGGCCTGACTTTAATTATGCAAAGCTACACCATTATGAGTTGACCAACAAACTGGACTATCTCTCTCTTTAAGTGTGTGTGTGTGTGTGTACATAGTTGTCTGTGTATTTGTGTGTAATTTATGAATATGTTTGACTTTTGGTCTGCATTTAATTTGAACCGGGCGTAGAGGAACAATTAACTAAGGACTAGTTCAACGAATTACCCAACATAAATTCCATTTCATTCCAACAGCTGCTGATAAACTAATAGGCTCCACCAAACTATTATTAAGCAGTTACGTTTAGTTGCAGCCATTAACCTAGAAACATTGTTAGGGAAATATTTTCGCCACCAGAAGTCGAGCGGGCAAGCAAATCAATATGCAAAACAAATAACATCCTGTCAAACCGATTTATCAAAGTTTGTTTTTGGTGTACACGCGCACATGCCAACACTTACTTCACATTATATTGTCATTCGCACAAACGCACTCTAAACTTCTGGTCTGCTATAGGTATATACATATATTCATATATACTCGATAGCATAAATAAATATTTGCGTTTTACAAACCTGATATCGATTGCATTTTGCGCCATGTTGACAATGAAGGTCGTTTCTAACTGACACGCATTGCGAGTGCCAAAGTGTGAAACAGCCAAAACAACAGTAGGTAAAAAAAAAAAAATCACTACAAATGTTTGTAACTTAGCTAAGTCGACTTGGCGTTACCCGAAAACAAGGTTTGAGCTAAGTTTTACCTACTCTATCTAAGCTAAACTGTTAAAAGTTTGTTTGTTTCAATGCAAATTAGTTGCTCAGTTTTTAAAATATTTTAAAAAAACTTTGTTTTAGAGATTCTTGTAGATATACGCAGCACATTTGCTGGAATCCTTAGAATCAGACTACTATAACTTATAGAATTCGTTAATAAACTATATAAAACAAAGAGAAGACTTTATTTGAAGTTAGAGCTACTTATACTTTTGGCAAGATAAGTACAATTTTTGAGGGTCATTTATTTGTGTGATGTCATAGTATCCAGCATTTATGGGTGTTATTTATTTATTAGTGAAAAGGGGCGCGATTGGAACAAAGTAGGTAATTTTTGAAAAAGAGAGAGAACGACAGAAAGAATGTAAGAGAAAGACAGAAAGAGAGATAGAAAAAGAAAGTGAAAAATAAAGTGAGAGAGAAAGCGAGTTCGTTACAAAATCAGATTTAAAGGAAGCTCTGGACCTTCAGCTGGCAGAAGTTTGCCGTTCTGAACACTTTTAGGCCAACGTTTGGTAACAAGTTAACCTTATAAATCACGAAAGATTGCTTCCTACTGACCATGAATATATATACATACTTAGCATATAATTTATAACTTCCTCCACTTCCTTTCTTAGTGGGTATCTAGCAAAAAACCAACTAACAAAAGCTACGCAATCAATTTCGGATTTTTTTTTGTCATAAAAGAGAACAAAATCAAGCGGTAAACAAAAAAAAGAATACAATAATGTGTTATAAAATGAATTATTAATATTTCGTCGTTTCGCAAATTATCACTATCATAAATAAATCACTTTGCTTAAAGCAATTGGAAGCGAGAGGGAACAACAACAACTTACTTGATGGACCCAAGTGGTTAGATAAGTGAAACCAAATGGCCAAAACTTTTGCCTTTTTCTCGGCTAAGGTGCATAATAATCATAAACCATAATAACAATTTAATAGACCTTCTGTGAGAGAGAGAGAGAGGCCTTCGACCACAACTTTTGGTCTTGGCCCTCAAAAGTATGCTATGGTTTTGATCAAAAGCAGAATCCTTTGGATTCTCTCCCTCATCCCGCATATCCCAGGGGCATAATTGTAGCCCATTTTGTTGTTGAGGTGTTAAGTGAAATTGTATAATTAATTACAATAATAAGCAAGACATTAATTGTATTTCGGGTAGATTGAAAGTGTAATTAAGTTTAGAAAGTTTTCAAAGATGATGTTTCTAAAGGTAATTAAAGGAAAGGATTAAAGGCAACGTAAAAAGAAATAGTTTACCCATTGAAGTAGATAAAAATAAAAACAATTTTCCAGGATCTTTACTGTAAAGAAGCAAATTAAGGACAAATATTTTTACCATATATGTAAGCATTCGAAACATTTTAACAATTTTTATTTTTTAGTCGAGGATGTATATGTAGATTTTGGGAGTAGTTTTAAAAGGGGATTATCAGTATCTGAATGTTCTCTCAGTTTTTATGACAATAAAGTGGAATCAAAGTTGAAAAACCGCTCTTAAAGCTCAAAATGTGTT
Source organism: Drosophila nebulosa (assembly GCA_024703675.1). Classification (NCBI taxonomy): domain Eukaryota; kingdom Metazoa; phylum Arthropoda; class Insecta; order Diptera; family Drosophilidae; genus Drosophila; species Drosophila nebulosa. The sequence goes on along the minus strand of CM045725.1, from coordinate 2,554,770 downwards.
TCGACTTAATTGGAACTGTTTTCATTTCTGACTTCTTCTCTATTGGCTTTTAACCTTCTTAACTCAAAATTCTAAGACCACCTTTAACCAAACTCATAGCCACATAAAAGTCCACTAATGGACATTTCTGCAATGGCTCCTGAAATGGTATAATTAAATTTTTAGTTATAACTAAAGTCAAATGCAGTTTTTCAACCATTTTGCCCATTATGTTTAGTCATGAAAAGTTTTCAACGAGTCTTTCAATTATCCAAAATAACAAAACAAAAATTTAACACCAAAATGCAGAAAAACTTTTTATACATCATAATTAAAGTTGAGTTGAGTTGGGTATAGTTCACCATGACAACAACTAAAACTAAGACCAAGTTAAAGCTTGTAATTAAATGGGTAAAAAATGCAGTAATGTCAATGTAAATGCAAGTAATGCTTAAGTAATTGCAAAACACGTGAAGAAAAACATAGAAATCCCAACGCAAAAGTTACGTCTCCGTCCGGACTTTTGCTTATTTATTCAAGACAACGGAGCAAAGGCAATGCCAAAAGGCAACTTGCAGTTTTTTTCTTTTTTTTCTTTCGTTCTTGGGAAGTCTTTGGGCTAAGGCACAGCTGCACGGCTCCCTCTAAGACATATATATATATATATATGTATATATCTTTTCTTCTCTCTTCCTGCTGCATAACTCATTCGTTTTAATATTCTTCAGGCATTATTGTTGCTGTTGTTGTTGTTGGGGCACCTAAAGAAGAAAAGAAACTAGGCCAACGCCTGTATAAACATTTACATTTACAACCTTTTTTTTTTTGGTTTTTTGTTGTATGCAGGCAACTCTGGCCATGGCAGTCAGCAATTTAATTAAAATAATAAATTGAAAGCAATTTTAGCTGCAGGTTGATTGAGAAAAATGACTTGCACAAATGATAATACGAGCTTATCAAGGTCGCATCGGTTTAAGCACCGATTTTGTGTGTGCGTGTGTGTGGGCAAATTTTAATCAAATATGCAAATATTTTTTTTTGCAGTTTGAACAAAGAATTACCAATTAACTCAATCGGTGGAGGCGGAGAGGCAGCAAAAGCCAGCAAATTCCAGTGCACATTGGGGCAAAAACCCCAAAACTTATATTAGAATAAACATACAAAACAACAATTTGTATTTTTCAACTGTCAATTGCATGGTTAAGGTGACCCCGAAGAGCATTGTGAAATGAAAAACCAATTTGTCCTGTCAAAACGTCGAATTCAGATTTGTTGTTTACAAGTTTTAAGAAATTTCTGACCTTTTGATTCCTATATTGTAATGTAAGACCAGTTTGGGGTAAGGCAATCTGTCCAAAATCACTCCCACTCAATATAAGCCAAATTCCTTTACACGATAAAAGTGAAATAATCCGTCTGTCGATCTGTCTGTTTTAATGCAAACTACTCTACCAGTTTCTAAGCTTTTTGTATAAAACTTTGTCTTAAGACTTCTTGTTAATTTACCCAGCACATTTGTCAAAATCATTTGAATCCCACTACCATAACTTAAGGAAATTGACCTTGTTGTTGGTAAATTACATTTAACTCTAGTAGAAATTAACTTAAAAAGAAAAAAAAACAAGAAAAATGAGATGTTTTTAACCATATGTGATATAAAAATACAACCTACAAGTATGCAAACGGATTTGCATTAGATTTTCGCACATTTTAACAGAATCGCGGCATGTAAAACGGTCACACTAAGTTGCAGTGTTGGTAAATGTTAAAGCTTTTAAAGGCCCCTAAACCAAGACGTCCAAACGTTACCTCAGTCGAAAGCAAATGTGAAGTACAAAAAACTTAATCCAAAACCTAAATCAAAATCTGAGATAAAGCTGAAACTAAGCATTCCACTTTTTCCTTTCGGTTTCTTCTCACTAGATTTGAGTAAGAGTTTCTAATTAGTTAGTTTAATTACAACAAAGTAATGAATAAATTATAGTAATTACTTTTCAATTGCAATAATTGAAGACTTCTAAATAGATAAGTAATGAAAAAACTTATCGACTACTAGAACTTTTGAGGAGGTGCTCTTTCAATTAGCTTTACTCTCAAATACATAGCTCATATTTGAGCATGAGCCGAGGTTGCCACACTCTACAACTGTTAAGAAAAAACCTTTTCAAATGTAAAATTAGACTCTAGCATTTTAATTCTACTTTTTACCACAACAATCGGAGAATCTGGCTCAATGTGCCTTGGAGTTGAAGTGAAAACCTCAAGAAAGCCAAAGTTAGCTAGAGAATTTTAATTAACTAAATAACTTAGCTTGGTCAGAAGAAGAAGAAAAAGAAGATGACGACGGAAGGGTCCTCTAAGTAGCAGCTAAAGACAGCTAAATAAGGAAACGGAATTTGTTTGTCCTGGAAATGGTTAATTATATATTAATTAAGTATGAAAGATGCGTTTTGTTATAGCTTGCCTTTTTCCTGTGTTTACTTAATGCTCTTTCGTCTTTTATTTTTGTCCTTTTTCTGATTGTTGTTGTTATTGCTGGTATCCTGGCACCGTAATATTGTGTGTAATTGGGTGCCTGGTTCCTTGCGTGTCAATGTATGCGTGTATATCTCTGTGCTTCTTGTGGTTATGATTTTATTTGCCACTTGCCATTTTCCTTCCAGCTGTCAAATTTAATGAGCCACATGCAAAATTTATTTAATAACTTTGGCCACATTTTTTGGAATGAGCTGAGAACAGCAGCTGAGAGGAAACAGGAAATGTTGCCGGCTATTAAGTGCCATGCCATATAAATTTTAATTTGCACTTGAATTTTAGTTGTTTCTGTTTTTTTGTTTGGGCTTATCAAATTATCAACTATATATAATAACTTGCATAAATGAATATTCATTATTAATGCAGTCTATATGCAAATTTTCGTATTTCCGTATGTGGGGCTAAAAAAAAAAGTAATGCGCTGTGAGCCCGGCCACCCGTTGGCAATATAAAATTTAATTTACCATAAAATGGGCCCACAGTATTTGTTATATGTTTCATTTTTATTATTTTTTACACGAATAAAGATCCAATAAACCAGAAGGAACACATTTATGTTTATGTTGAGCGATAAAAGTTCAGGGAGAAAACAGAAAATATGACCAAAAACAAAAAAAAAGATAAAACAAAGTTGCAAAAATTTCACATACCTACAATTCACAGTGACAACAAGTGTGCAATTTTAATAGCATTCGAAAATGCTGCTTAAATGAATTTAAAACGGTCACTCCAACGAGCAGTGTTGGTAAATGTTGAAGCTTTTCAAATAACTTTAAGCTATGCTGACAAGTTTGAAATTTTTGGGTTATTTCCACTCGATTGTGGTAAGAGGTAGAGTAAATTGATGTAAAACAGACACACTAATGCACAGTGTTGGTAAATGTGGAAGTTTTTGTAGGCCTATAAGCCAAATCTTAAAATAAACTTATGATAAATGATTTTTAAAGGTGTGTTGGTTGGTTAGTCATTAATATTTCTTGCTTAAAGATAGCTTAAAAGTGATTGAATAGTGATTGACAAGAGTTTTATTAAAAATGTCCATAAACTTTACTATTTTCAGTCGCATAGTAACACTAATTTCTAGTGTTGGTAAATATTCAATTCTTCTTTTAACAAATGTGCTTTCAAGAAATCAGTAATTTCGTTGATATTTCTTATATTTAATGGCTAAATGTTGAGAGCCAAAGAGTTTTACTTGTCGATAGTCTTGGTTAATGTCAAATGTCACTTTTTACAGCTGAAATTAGTCAATTTTCTTGGTATTCCTTATATGTAATACGTGGGGTACAACTTCTTGTTATACCAAATGGAATGGAAAGCGAATAATAGAAAGCTAAAAAAGTGTTGAAAAGTATATAGTGTTGGTAAATATATTCTTACCGTTCCTCTAACTAAGGGCTTGATCCTTCTATAAATGCTAAACATTGCTTTCTTTCAAGAAAACAGTCATTTCTTTTATTGCTCTATATATACAAAGGTCAACTTTCCTTTAAACTGGTTTCTTAGTGATAAATGTAATAGTGTCAAGCGGTCAGTTGACCGCCACTTGGTCTCTTCAGTGTTGGTCAATGATATAAAACTCATTAAATTCGATTAGTTTCACCTGAAGCCAACAAAAAAGACCCTGAAGATATACACATAATGATATCGAATTTCTATTGAATGATTTAATGCCGAACGCCAGACACTTGACAGTTGACAGAGCAGAGTATGTACACACACACAGAGCGAGCCAAGCCAGGCCAGGCCAAGCCATCAACAAAATTGTGGCCAACCTTGCCACTACAACTGGCACTGGCAGTGCCACAGCCACACCTGCTGCCACCTGCATACATACATACATACCAGATGGCTGCCTACTGCCTGCTGCCTGCCACAACCTTGTGGCAGAAAATTGTTCACACAACAACACGAAGCCATTTTTCACAGCCACAAAAAGTGAAACTGTTTTTTTCCCACCCATTTCGCTTCGCTTTTTCGGTTTCGCTTTCCTTTGCGTTTTCTCATCTCTGTCCCTTAGCTTGCTCTTTGTATGTGTCTCTTTCTGTTTTTTATTGATAGTGTGTGTTTTTTTTTTTGGGGGGGGGGGGCGGTAAGGTGGGGATAGAGAGAAATAATAGCCTTACGTGCCAATTTATTATAACTTCTTTCAAGGACAGTGACTACTGGCGATATCAAGCGATAGCTGCGTGAAAAATGCTATAAAATATTGAAAGGAAAACGGAAATTTTAGGCTCTACTAGTACTTAACTCAACGGCCGACGAGCCCAAAGGCAATCGATGGCAGAACACTTTTTAAGCTGATTAAATGAAAATCTCTGTAACTCGCTTTTCTTTTGGCTTTTCCACTTTTAATTACAGCAAAAGCCGCAACAAAAATTCAAGCCGTCTATCGAGGCCACAAAGTGAGAGAGACCATGAAAAAATCGGAAACCAAAACTACAACTACAACCAACAATGGTAGCAACGCCGCTCCAGCTTCAGCCGCCCCAGAAGCAGCCGAGGCAGCCTCATCCTCCGCAGAGCCAACCAAAGCGGAGCTTGAGGCTGAATTCGATCCCAATGACAAAGGTAAGTGCCATGGCATGCCAGTGGAGGGAAAACTAACAATTTTCTTTTCACAAGAAATTGTCAGGCATAAAGTTTACATGTAATCGAGCTTAATATTTCGATTCGCACGGAAATTACTTGTACCATGCCAAGCCCCAAGACCCAAATAACTTTGTCTCTTCCACCCACAAAACACAACACACACAGCTGACAGCTGAGACCTAAAAGCAACCACTGAAGCATTTGCCACATTGTCAGCAAATCAGCAAACTTTTCGCTTATAAACGGAACTAGCTGGAAAGCCGACTTAGGTATGCCCTACCCTACACTCAAAAAATCACCTCGTCTTGCTCTTTCGCTCTGCTGTGTATTAGCTTCTCCATTATTATCTCCTACTGAAAGTGTTACCCTTGTATTTCTCTATTTCTTTGTGTAACTTGACTATTTCTCAACCGATTTTCATTAAATTTGGTAAACTAATAGATATTGACTTTATAATTATGTGTCTTAAATTTAAGAACATCAGCCTAAATATTTAGAGAATTGTTTGCAATTATTAAAATTCTTTTCCTTGTCAATACGTTTCTACGCCTATGAAATGGAAGTGAAACTTCGGTAAATGCCTCTGCTCTTGTAGGCATTTGAGTTTTTGATGTTTTGTCACATAACTCTGCTGTTTCTTCACCGATTTTCATGAAATTTAAGTTAACGTTCACTTTAGTTTTAAGAGAAATATTTACAATTATTTGATTTTCGTATGGCTACATCTATGGATTGAAAAAAGAGTTGCTGCAAAGGCAAATAGATGTCGCCTACAGCACTATGGCCCTTCTCTGCTCTTGTTAGCTCTTCAAGTGTCTACGTTTCTTTACATAACTCGGCTCTTAAACGATTTTCATGAAAATTGGTGGACCGTCTGATGTTCATTAGATTTCTACAGACAACTAAACAATAAGAAATCGCGAGTTTTCCCTTCTGTCTTTTCGTATCTTTAATTAACCCCTTCATCTTTTGTCTAAAGGGTAACCGTAATGCAAACTTTCATATTACGCAATTTATTTGTAGTAAAAAGAAAAAAAAAGTACACAAAAATTTGTCAAACTGAAAGTTTTGCGTTAGCTTAAAGTTGCCTGCCTGCAAATGACAGGGGAATGTCGCAAGGGCTTTGTAAAACTTTACAACCAGCGGAAAGCGGAAAGTGGAAGTGGGTGGCAGTCAGCCCCCCCCCCCCCCCCCCCCCCCCAAAAACCTTTAGTTATAGTTGTCTTCCATGGGGTATTTAATCGCTCACAACTCGCTCATAAATAACCTAAGAAAAACAGCTTGCCACAAGCCTTCCCTCCCCCTGCCCACGACTCGCTTAACCCTATTAAGATGTTACGACCACTGACAATTTTTAGCTATAAAAATTTCCACGCAAAAAAATATACGAGAGAGAAGAGTAAAAGTCGAAAGGAAAGGCACCAGCAGCCACAGCCACAGCAAGTAGCGGCCCGGCTCATTAAAAACTTAGTCGAGGCTGTCATCCAAAGCATCAGTGTCAACCTTCTCCTGCTTCTTGTTGCTGTTTCTTGTACTGGGCTTAATTATGGTGCACACGACGTGCATATCTGACAAGTGTGTGTGGGTGTGTGAGTGAGTGTGTGAGTGTGTCGTATGTATAACTGTGACAATGTGGGTGGCAACGGCTAATTAGGCCCGCTTGAGGAGTCAAAGCAAGAACTAGGAAAAAGGATACGTAAAGTGTTCAGGCAAACATACTCAATTAAGGTTTCACAAGTCTCTAACAAGTGTTCATGGATAGACGAAATTAAGATACAACTTTAAGGTCAATAAAGAAAAGAAAGAGAGGACAAAAAAAATGATTGGAGTCCTTCCAATTCAGAAAAGGCCCATGGTCTAAATTAACCGTCTAGGTCATTGGAAACCAACCAACCACTTCTTTCCTTGTCAAGTGGGAGTTAATGTCGGAAGATATCTTTTCCAATATCTGTTCTTTGCCCCTAGAACCGACGCGAGAGTTGAGACGAGGAAAATAAGGAGTACTTCTCCCAGGCAAGAGATTCTCTGCAAAAAGTAATAAAAAGAACTTTTCTTCGTCAACTTGAGGTAAAAAGCTATAATATTAATCGAGAAGGTCGTCCTTGAAGATCTAATATAGAGGCGCTCAAATTTTTATCCTCGTCCTAGATTTTTTAACTACTTCTAGTGGAAGCAAACTACTTTAAGAACTGCCTTTAGCAACTTAGTCAGCCAAGTGAGTGAGTGAGATGGCATGCGATTGCTATGTGTTTGGTCTTCACATGCGAAAGTAAGAAAGAGATAGGGCACCTTAGTACAGGGTATATCCAAGTCGGTGAGGCGAATTGCTTACTTTATTTTCTATTGAAGTCAAGTCGAAAGAAAACGCTTTTAGACAGTTTCTAATATATTGTTGTGAATCTTTTGCCTTAAATGGAATATATTCTTAAAAAGTCCTAACCAAAAGGGAAATTTTAAACGGTATGTGGCAAATGCCACAGGAAAAAACTTTATAAACTGCCCTCGTTTTGGTTAGCTTTTTGTGTTTGGCCAATGAAATTACGAATCGAACTACGCTATGTGTTCAGTTGAGGATTATAATTTTGTAACTTCTTTTTTTGTTGAAAATTCCTACTCCACCACTTTGCCCTTCCTTTCTCCTGCCCAGACTTTAGTCAATAAAACAAAAAAAAAGACATAAACAAGTTGTGGGAGGGCGTTATCAATGTTTCGCAGAATAAATTCAGAAGGCAGATGGCCTAGTTGAGAATTTTGTAGCCAGCATATGTGAGTTTGCGAGTGGGTGTGTGTGTGTGTGTGTGTGTGTGTGTGGCACAGTTTTTCAACACTAACAACAAGAACAAAAGAATAACAATTTTTGTTACAACAAAGAAAAACAAAACAGAGGCAAAAGAGATAGCAAGAGGAAGGGAGAAGGATAAGCCCGCATATGGCCAAGCTGCAAAATCCAAACAATAAGCCAGAGAAAGACCCGGGGTCACAGAGGCCAGCCAGCCAGGCGCAGCAATTTAAGCCATTTCAAATGCAAATGGCAAAAATCGAAAAGCCAAAAAGCCATTAAAGGATATTTTCTTGTTGCAAACGTTTTGCGGCTTTTGGTTTTGGCAGGTTTGCTAAAGGTTTTTGTGTTGTATTTGCTTTGTGCATAAAGCACACTAATTTACCAAACACACACAGAGAGAGAGGGGGGAGAGGGAGGGAGACATATAGAGGGAGAGAGCGAGGGATAGAGACAGAAACTGAGAGTCACGCATTTGGCCTTTAATAACTTTTGGGTCGCCTAGTTGTCTGGCTTTTGCCTATGGCAATTTTCAGCCTCAGCCCCAAGTTTCCTCTTTCCCTTCCCCCCCCCCCCCCCCCCCACACACCCCGTTTGCCATTGCCCTTTGTATCTAATCTTTGCCTTCACTAATTGTTGTTTATGGCAAACAGAAAGAGATACAATATCATAGAGAAAGAGAGAGAGAGAGGGAGAAGGAGAGGGAGAGGGAGATAGCAAACTTAGACGCAATTAGTTGGAGCCTGCAGGGCCCTTTTTGAGCAAAATTCAAAAATTTACCTTCACAATTATCAAACCAAATAGTAACTTAAGGTTTTCAGCATTGGCAAACCTTAAGGCACAAATCCCATTAAAATGTTCAATAACTATTCATGCAGATTTATGGAAATAATTATATTTGCCTTGCAGAGAGACAGGGACAGAGATAGAGAAAGAGAGATGAAGTAAATTATATTTGCATAAAATTTTCACCATGAAATGCAAATATAAATAGAAATTTATTTGCAATTTGCAATAGATTCCAATTATAAATAAATACAAAGTGATATGAGGTGGAAATCGATTTGAGCAAAATATTGACTTTAAGGGAAAATTACTCACTCCTCTTACTTCTCTTCAATCCTTAAGTAAATACTCTAAGCAATACTAAAACGGAGTTCAAGCGGGGATAGTAAAAAGAAGATGATTTTAGGGAGTGTTTTACAATTTAAAAACTTCATTAAGGAACTACCCAAAGTTTTAAAGAGGTGGCAAAAAAGATTTCAGGTTTTAAAACTGTAAGATGGTTTTTTTTTAAGATTTTGGCGGAGGAGGTGCCACCTAGATCGGCGGAAGGTCCATAGGAGAACTTCTTGGGGAATGCATGATAAATGAATTGAAAATGAAGAGTTTAGAATTGTAAGCTGTGCTTTTCGCTTCATTTAGTTGTAATTCCCAACTAGTTTTAGCGCTAAAGTAGTGGTATGGCATCACAATTTTTTGGGTGGCTAGCGAACCCTGCTGATGATAAAACTTGGAAGTTTTCGAAATAGCGTTTAACAGACAAATAACAAATGACCTCGAGATCTACTTCAGTTTATTCTACTTATAGTAGAGCAACTACTGAGTTACTTGTGTTAACTCTAAAACCTAAAAGTTGTTAACTTATTGAGCTTGAATGAAATACAGGAAAAGTCCTTTAAAAGCAGTTTCAATAATTTGTATATCGATTTCTCCTTTTTGAAGAAGCCGAATCAAAAAAACTTTTCTTACCCTTGCAGAGGGTACTAACGCAGGTAGGAAAAAAAGTATATATATTCTAGATCAGCATAATAATATGTATAATCCAACTTAAGAGCACAAGCGGAAACTTGTCTTGCCCTCCTACGCTTGGCCCTAAAAATTTACTTTAGGCATTCCAAAGATAAAGTTTCTTCAAGTATTTCTATATAATATTTTGATCACTACTAGAAAATATTTAAAACACTTTAACAGTGTAGGCCACAAATTTTCAACAAGCTACAAGTTGAAAGTTTTTTTTTTTAGCGAAAAGAGGAAAATTACCTCAACATTTCGTCAAATTTTTTGCATGTAAATTTTTTGCATGCCATATCGAGAGATAGAGAGAGAGAGACAGAGAGAAAGAGTTTGGCTTGTTGTTAAGGTTATGTGGATTAAAACTCCTTTAGGGTTGGCAGTGCGTGTTTTGACGCTTTTCTTTTTTTCCGGACAGTAACAACTGCGATAACAGAAAAGAGAATGAGAGAGAGAGAGAGAGAGAGAGAGAAAGAGAGAGATAGCTACGCGTTTTCCTAATTGGATTTTTGGTTTTAAGCAAGCTTGTAATTTCATTTACACCAGACAGAGTGAAAAAGAGAAACAGACAGAGGGAGAGGGAGAGATATATAGGGAGTTAGTTGAAAAGAGAGAGGAATATATAGAGAGGACAGGGCCAAGCCATTTAAGTACCATGTTAAGTGTTGTTGTCCCCCACACAACAACAAACAAGACAAAAACAACAAAGAGCCAGAAGGATAGTATAGAAAGGGGCGTAAGAGGGGATGAGGGAAAGGGGCTATACACGCAATAAGCAGCACGAACTAAAAACATTGTATCCCCGAGTATTTGTATTGTTGAGGGCGCTGAATTGGCGCTTTTTTTGCGCCTTAGTTTGTCCCAGAAATAACAAACAAAAATAGGCAAGCAGCAAAGACCAAGTACATAAAACAGATGACAAAAATGTTGAGCACCTTCTGCCCCACCCTTCCCACTCTTCAACTTTTTTTGGGGGGACCTTTAATTTATAATGCATTAGTGTATCCAGGTGCGGAGAAGAGAGTGTGAAGAGGGGCAGGGGCCAAGGAGAACAAGAAAGCAGGTGCTTCCGCTGTGTATTTGTTCAGCTTAAGGCGGCCTAAACGGTTTTTGCTTCCTTTGTCTTTTGCCCAAATTGTTGTACCATTTAATTGGAAAGGTAAAAAAAGTTTATAAGACTCTTTGAACGAAAGATATGTGCCAGAATTTGAAACAAATGCTAAGCAAATAATGAAGGAGAAGAAGAAAAAGTGGCAATTTGCTTTTTACATAACGTTTTCCAACACTGTTTCCTATTGATGGTACGGAAATGGCAAATAGATTTAGTTACATTTTTGTGAAACAAAAATAAACAAAAAACTTTTGTGTGTTAATTTCATAAATTATTTGTCATTATTCATCACTTTCTTTGTTTGAGAAGATTTGTTACGCCATAATATTATGCGTTTCGCAACATTGTATTTTATTGAAAATGTATTATAAAAGTGCAACAGAAAACAGTGTTTCGTTTTCCCACTCTGATACCGTTTCGCAACACTGTATTCTAATAAAAATGTATTATTTAAGTATACCAAATCCTGCAACTTTCGTTTGCGTTTTTCATTACTGCTTCCCATTACAGATCTTGTATGCACTTTTTCTATTCAAGATCTGTAATGCAAATACAACAGAAAATAATGTTTTGTTTGTCGACTTTGATAGCGTTTTGTAACACTGTATTCCATTGAAAATGTATTTTATAAGTACACCAGAAATCAATTTTTTATTTTTCCCAATCCTGCAGTTTCTTATGGTGTTACATAAAAAAGTTTTATTTCTTACACATTCTTCGACATTTATGGCATTCTAACATTGTTTTCTACCTAATATCAAGTATCTGAGGTCAAAAGAGAATAGTAAGTAAATTTCCCCGTGTCAAAAACGGAAAATGAATGATGTTTATGATTTTGATAGCTTTTCTCAACACTAAGTCATATAGGAAATCTTTTACCCTGGTAAATCTAAACAAACTGGATTAGAACCATCTTTGATAGCAATCGCTTTTTAACCTTGAGATCTCTCTCTGAGACTATATAAAGACTTACTACAGTTAAATCTTACAAATTCAATAAGTTAACTTAAAGAAAACAAAAATAATAAATCAAAGTAAAATATTTGTTTCTTTCAGAAAAGTCCGTAGCATAAACATCCTCAATATTAAAAACTCTTGAAATTTGAGTTCAATTCGAATAAATAAGATTAAAATGATTCAATTGTTTTTAGATAACAAATTCTCTAAAGATTAAGAGCTCTAAAGATTAAGAGCTTATGTCATAATCCATTTAAAGATTTCTTTAAAAATTCAAGTGGATTCCATTTCAGAGAGTACCACAAAGTCGTATTCTCTTTGAGCAACTTAAATGTTATCTTAAATATTTCAACAATTTTAGCACCTTTTTTTTGTGTTTGTTCTTGTGGACAATTTGCCAACATTTTCATTGTGTGGCTACGAAAATATATTTTGCCTAAATATTTAATTACAATTTGAATTTATAATTCACTGCCCCCGCCCCTGCCTCGGCTCTGCCCTGAAATGCCTTTAAATAAGATATTTGGGGGGAGAAAAACAAGGCAAAAATTAAAGCCAAATTTACTCGCTTAAAGCCTTTAAATATAGAGAACTATAGTTAATTATGTATGTGAATAGAAGGGATTAGCTGAAAAGTCCCGTTGACTTTTAATTACGTAGCTACGGTTCCGGAAAATGCCACACCCCCAAGCCCCCCAATGTCCCATAATCTGGTTTTATATTAATGAAAGTTGTTTGTATACATTTCGTCTGATTTGTTGACTGGTTAAAGCGACGGGGTGGGGGCGGGGAGTGGCCCACCATCAAGTCAATTCGACCTTAAAGGCCGAGTTACAATTACCAAAATGCTGCAACACATGAAGACAATTTAAATTGGCTAACCACACCAGAGACTGAGCCTCTGAGGTTCTTGAGGTCCGGAAATTGAAAAATGGCCAACAAGAAAGTTCCTTGGCAACCACAAAAATTTCTACTTTCTAGGTCTCTTTTTTCGACCAAGGAACTTGGCAAACAAATGCCATTTGCTGCTTATTATCGGAGCACATTTTTCAAAAAAAAAAAAAAAGGAAAGGACAAAAAAAAAACAGAAACCTTCAACGAGAAAGTGCAAATTAAGTGCCAGCTTGACAGCAATTTTGTTCCGGGTAAATCAAAATGGAACTACTCCCCCCTCTCTCTTTTTCTCTCTTGTGTGTGTGTGGGGCAGGGGGGATGGGCTCGGGGTAAGTAATTAAAATGTAGATTTATGACAAAGACTTAACAACGCAATTATGACAGCCTGACAATGACAAAACGCCAAAATCCGACGGTAGAACAACCAAAATGCCGCACGACACGGCAACGGCTAAAAGAGTGGGTGGTGGGTTGGTGGTTGGTTGAGTGGGTGGCTACGATAAAAGATTGTGGCCATAAACAAATAATGAACCAACACTCACACACACAGCGATGAAATTTGTCATAGTTGTCAAAACAAAGGTGCCATCAGCTGGGCCATCAGCTGTGCGAAATGTGACTGAGTGTGGAACGAGAGAGAGAGAGAGAGAGAGAGTAGCGGAAGTTAATGAAAAACCTACTCTAACAATTTCGTTTCGATAAAAAGTTTTCATTCCAAGTCGACCACTTTAAAGGTTCCTTCTTGTATAGACAATATTTATGCGTCGATCTATTTTAAAGTTGCATTTGTAAATTTTTATTATTATTGTTATATATCCTGAATTCGATCCTATTTCCTAGGATATCCTAAGGTCATAGGCTTAGATCATACCCTAGCCTGAAATTCAAACCTGGATTCTCATTCTTCAGTTGCATAAATAACTGGTCCACCTGCATTTCGAAATATTTGAACAAAATCCATAACCAGTAATACTAACTATTAACTACAGCGCTTCGCATATTTATAACGCACCCAGCAGCTTAAACTTTGAACCAATTTTAACAACATTTTTAAGTAACGAGTATATTCAGACTCTCGTGAGAAACCAATAGTTTCCCAACAGGATAATGCCAGAATCCATGTGAGCAGACATATAAGGGAGTATTTGGAAGAATGTCATGTTGATGTCCTTGACTGGTCAGCATGTTCTCCAAATCTCAACCCGATAGAAATGGATAGATCGTATTTTTTCTAGACGGCTATATGCCAATAATCGAAGAAAGTTAAAGATCCTAAAACGCAAATTCTAAATGAATGGCAAAGTCTCAAAAAGGACCTTTTATTAAGTTTAATGGCTTCAATGAGGAAGATAATTTTTGAGTTAACTAAGGCAAATTGAGGCCGCATTGAATATTATTCATTCTGCAACAATTTCGGATATGAAATTGGGCTAAATTGTTTTTACTACTTTTTAAGAAATCGTTATTAAATCGTTAATTTAAAGTAAAAAAGTTGTTTTCCACTCATAATTCAAATATTGAGCTATTCATTTTTCAAGATTTTGAAGGAATATGTCATTTGGGAAAAGTTTTTAGCCAACACTAATTGAGTTAAAAAAGAAATAAAGATAAAATTAGCTCCAAATAAGTGATTAAGAACAAGATTTATGGCCATATAACAAATAGTTTAATAGTTTAAATAGTAAGAACTAGTAAGTCTGAAGTGATGAACTGTCAGGAGCATTTCTAGCCTTTCTCCTTCTTCCTTCAAGCCTCCTGCCCTCTCGGAGAGTCACTTTTGGTTAACTTTACTTATAAGTCGCAACACAGGCAAAAGGCCCCTTTATTAGGCCAGCATGTAATAATTTTAGCATAGAGCATTGCCTTCGTCTACTTTATGATAATGAAATTAATTTACCCGCAACAACAACAACAACAACATCCTGTGTGTGTGTGCGAGCATTATGCGCGCGTGTCCTTTGGCTTTCTTGTTTTGGTTTTTTTCACTGGTTTATTGTACATTTATGACACAATTACTTAGCTCTCACATATCACAGATTTGCACTTTTGCTAATGGCATTCACACACACTCAAACACACACCTCACACACACACACACAACACTGTTTCATTGTCTACGAGTTTTCATTTTAAAATATAAAATTTGCATTGTTATTTGTTGTTGTTGTTTTTTTTTTTCCACTGTGTGTATGTATCTCAGAATGTGGGTCAAGAACATTTGCTGGTAACACATGCGCCAAGCTATTGTGGCCAGTAAGAATTCTTACCATCTACCCAATCCCCATCTATCTCTCTCACTCAATAAACACCAATGAGACAGGTGAACAAGGTGAACTAGCAAAGAAAATTGGTTATTTTTCTAAGGAAATCTTATGATTGATTGCATTTTCTCTATAACAAATGAAATTATGGCGCAAATGTAATAAATAAATCAACAAAATTCGATTGAAACTTAAGCGGAAAAACGGAATTCTGGCAAATTCCCAGCAAACTGAGTCTCAATCAGCGGCTTAGACAGTGATTAGCTTTGCTTCGCTCTCTCTCTCTTTCTCTCTTTCTCTGTGGCAAGTTTCACATGCAAATCACTTGCCAAACATCAGCTAGACGCCAATGTTCGTGTGCCACTCCCAATGTCCTGCAAGGGCTCCGGCTCCTACTCCTGCCGTAGGTGCAAAAAAAAACTAGCGAAGTAAACTCAATTTGTATGCCCGCCCGATAAAGGCCAAAAGCAAAGGCTAACATGTACCTACCATGATGATGACGGTGGCAAGCTTTGGCAAGCTTCTATCTTGTTTCTTCTTGTTTCTTTTTGCATGGTGGTCCTGTGACAGGACACGGCTGTGTACGTGAGCAGCTTGTGGCCATGTGTGTAGAGTGTTACATGACCGACGAGAAAGCAAAGTTTTGTTAACTAGAAAACTGGGCACACTGGAGCGAATGCCCAAAAATAAATGGCTGAAATTTTAAATATTTACTTTGACTATTTGTAAGTTCAAGCTAAGTTTGAACTACGAGGCTGGTAAACGTTACATAGAGTAACTATTAGCACAGACATAAAATTTTATGTGGACCTCAGTGTTGATAAATTTTCAATAGAGTACCGATTCGCGCTATCAGAAAGGTTAAATTGGAAGCCAATGTTGGTAAAAGTTGAATAAAGTAACTATTGGCTTACTAACTAGTGTTATGTGGGCATCCGTGTTGGTAAACGTTTAATAGTAACGTTCAAAGTAACTTTTAGTGTTGCTAAATATTATATTTTGCTATCAGCCTTAATAAACGTTCTAGAAATTAACTATTGGCGCTGCCTTAACGGCTTATTTGGATGACAGTGCTCTTAGAAATGATTTTTTGGGTACCAGTGTTGGTAAACGAGACGATGTGTGCTGCCAACAAGTTTTATTTCAATGTCAGTGTTGCCAAACCCTAAATAAACTAACTGTTGATGATGCGAACTAGTTTTATTTGGGCGTCAGTGTTGGTAGACGTTAAATAAAGGAACTATTGGCGCTGCTGGAAAGTTTTATTTGCAAGCCAGTATTGGAAAATGTGAAATTTAAGAATCTAGTTTCATTTATTTCCCCCCCCATTTTGTTGGCCATCCATCCCAGTGTGAAGTTAAAGTTGCGTGGGGAGTGAAATACGCAGAGAAAAGGGCCATACATTTTAGTTTTCCGTTGAAATTCAACATTTTTTTTTTCACCATTTTTTCCTCTCTTCTTGCCCTATAAATGTCATGGGCTCTGGGCTTTAGCTATTTGCACGTCTTGTAGTTATTTTAAATATTTTATAAATAAACATAAATGCAATGGCACGTGCTTGGGCCCTGGGTCACGTTGCGTATACTTGATAAAAATGTCCGACCAATTAGTTGTGTGTGTGTTGGTGTGTGTGTGGGCTGAACCATCAGCTTAACGAATTAACACGAACAAAAAACAGCTACCAAATGCTATGTAAATTCAATCTTTCAACAAACTTCAATTCAGCTGCTCGCAGCCAATTAACTTTCTATTTAAGGCGCAAATTTCTTTTTCTTTTATTCTCTTTAAACGAAAATCCTTAAGAAAGCCAAGGCAAATGTAATCACAACAGTGAACATTTTTATGAAAATTTCTCAGTCATTTACATAACGAAGAAAAAAAGAAGGAAAGAAGAACGCCAAGTTGGGGAAAATATTAAGCTACACATAGTTAAGCTAGGCAAAATGAGGAAAATCTCAAAAGAGAAGAACGGTGAATGAACATGAATTTTGAATGTGATATTTAAGGACAAGAAATCAAATCAAAATAATGTGTCGAATAGGATTAAAATGTTTATTTTTTTAAGCCGAGAAAAGTTCGAGTTGTAGCTAGAGAAACAACTAGTTCAAAGTTAAGGTTTGGTTTCTCTCAAGATTATATGGATGGATTTCAGTTAGGCTTATGGCTCCATTAAAAATGAAAAGGAGATGATAGCGAATGATCTGAACAATCTTATAAATCATTAGAAACACTCTGTATAACTCCTCAAGGAGAAAATTAGTGAAGGTGAAGCCCAAACTTTCTGTTTTAGGAAATTTTGATAAGAACTTCTCTTACAAAGACCGTATCATGATTGCTGCTCAAAAAGTTTGACGTAAAAAGAGATTAGAAATAATGAAAATATTTTCTTAAAGTAGAGGTTAACCGAAATTATGGAAAAGTTGGTAGAAGAAAGAAGATTCAATGACGAGATGATGGCAATAAATAAAATTGCAACAAAATTTAAAGAACTTTTAGATGAAAAGGCTTCCCGAAAGTAAAGATTATTGGGTAAATTTTCGCTTAACATAGAATTGAAACGAAATTAGGAAAAAGTTCTCAGAAGAAAAAGGTTTCAATTATGGGATGTAGGTGGAGGAAGATAAGATAATAGGTAGCCCTCTGAGTCCTGAGGCTGAGGCTGATGGAATGCTAAGAATATTAGAAGAACAGGCTTTCCGAAAGTAGAGATTATGGAATAATTGAAACGAAATTAAGCAAAGTTTATAGACGAAAAGGGGTTTCAATGATGAAAATATTCTCCTTAATTCAAAAAGAAGGACAAGACTTTTTTAAATATATATCTCAATCGAAATTTTATTTGATTTTTTTCTTATTTTGTCGACCATTAACAGATTGGATAATGCATTTAGAAGGAAGCATTGTAAAACTAGACTTAACTTTGAGTAACTTTTTTTCACAACTCTCAATGAGTTGGCCAATTTAAATCTGTTGCTAACAAGCAACGTTTAATTTCAAATATTTATTACCAACTCATTTGGCCCACTGACCAGCAGCCGTTACCAACCAACTGGGAGTCACAAAGTTAACTTAGATAGGGAAATATGGTCATAAATTTTGTGTTACATTTAATCGGTGAAATTGTAATCAAAATCAGCTCCCAAAACACTCTTCACAAATCTAGCTCTGGCTAGAAAGCTCAAGGGACTTGACCAGGCTAAGCACATTACGCATACGCAATGTGTGCTCATTTCCTGCATATTTAATGGGCCACACAGCACAGAGGGGGGAAAAAGAGAGAAGAGAGAGAGCGAGAGGGACAGAGAAAAGTCGACAACAAAATTAAGCTTCATTTATAATGCCTTAGTTCGGGCGGGATGCGAATGCGGATGCGGATGCATGTGGATGTGGTCAAGTCACGCGTCATTGGAACGTGCTTCAATGGCAACTTCATTGAGCGTGGGGGAGGAAGGGAGGGAGGTAGGGCCCCTTGCTTGTGGCATGTGGCAAGTGCCTTAATGAGCTTATTTTTGCAATGACGCTCAATCCAATTAGCAATTAATTGTGTAATCAAAAACGTAACTAATCTCACATTTTGCATATTTCTCTCTCTCTCTCTCTCTCTCTCTCTTTCTCTTCTCAGAGCTTTGTCATGCCGCCTTAAAGATTCAGTCCACATTCCGTGGCCATTTGGCACGCAAATTGGTCAACAAGGATGCGCCCGAGGATGAGGATATCAAGGAGATAACCAAAAAAGTGGCCGAAGAATTGGATATTGATCTAACCGATCCAGAATTGAATAAGGCAGCAACCAAAATTCAAGCCTCATTCCGTGGCCATAAGACCCGCAGAGAGGCTCAACCCGAATAAGAGAGTTTTTGGCCAAGTTAGAGCGAATTGAAATTATTGTTGGCAGCAGCCGCAAAATGCAATTAAAACAATTAATTAATTAATAAATTGGTAAACAAACAAACACAAACACAGCAAAAAAAAAAAAAAGAAATGGCTAATAGAAATTTGGCATAAAACATTTACTTTGTTTCCTTCTTACTTTCTTTTTTTGTCTAATTCTCTTATTGTTAATCGAAAGAAAGTCGAAGTAAGTCGAAGAAAAACAATTTCAGTTAATTAATAAATAAAGTTAAATTTTTGCAAAAGTTATAACAAAACAAATGGCACGAAGTTCCAAATATAAAAAAAAAAAAACAAAAAACAAAAAGAGCAAATCAATTTGTATTTGTAGGACAAAGAAAGGGTATTCCAAAACCTTGAGAGAACCAACCAAAAAAAGAAAAAAAATGCTGAAAAAAACAGAACAACATTTTTTTGGATGACATTTTTTGGCGGTTTGTCGAAAAAGTTTTTTGGCCAAGGCCATCAAAAAGTAAAGAAAAATATAAACTAAAAATACACACAACAAAAAACAAAAAATTGTACCTACAAAATGGATAAATTGCATTAACTAAAACTCAATGTTGTATGGATTTTAAGAATATAAAACCAAAAAAAAAAAAATTGTAATTAGGGGTACTCCAGGCAGCAGCAGCAGCAGCTACACGAAAACAAGAAAAAAACGAACGTCAACAAAGAAAACCAAAAAAAAAAAAAAGAAAACTGTTTCCAAACTAACAACTAAAAAAAAAACATAAAATCTGGTGGCACAATTTTTCTGTTTTTCTACCAAAACCAAATAAAGAAAACATAAAATATTTAACAAACATATTATACCTATACAAAAAAAAAAGAAAGAAAACCCAAAAGAAAAAGAGTATTAGAAACAAGCTAAATGGCAAATTGTTACTAAAAACCAAAAACAAAACCTAAAGATAAATGTTTAAACAATTCATTAAATTAAAAACAAAATACTACTTAAACCCGGCTAAACGAGAGAAACCTAAAGAACAATTGTAATGAAAATTCTATTAGAGAAGCAAAAAAAAAAAACCAAAAAAAAAAAACAAATTCAACTAAAGTGCATATAAAAAAAAACAAACCAAATTATATTTAAACAAAAACCAGAAGCAAATCCAATTAAAAGAAGGAAAACAAGAAAAGAAGAGAAAAGAAAGAAAAATAAGTAAAGCAGAAAACAGAGTAAAAACAGCAACAGCAGCAAAAATGTCCCAACTAAATTTTAATTGAGTAAATACAAATAAATAAAATCTTCAGTAAAATGCTAAAGAAACTAATTGTGTTTTTCTCTGGCAACTTAAATGGGCTTCAAATTGAAATTTATATAACGACTAAGCCTACGAGAGCCTCAGCTATAAGGAACACAAGTGATAAAAAGGTAAAGTCTTTCTCTATTGTTAATTATTTTGTTCAAAATTATCAAAAAGTGATCTAAGTACCAAATCAGGTAAAAATGTTGTACTGCAACAAACAAATTTTTTCTCAAGGAAAAATTTTATCTTATTGTTCCTATGGGAGCTACATGATATAGTTATCCGATCCTTACAAAATCTGACGAAATACATTTTACGAGCGAGTTTAGCTCGAAAAACCCAAAAGTTTTTTTCACCAAGACCGCTTTTTCTTCAACCGATCCTATGGGGGCTATATGCTATAGTAGTCCGATCCTTACAAAATTGAACAAATAGATGCGGGCGACAATGGTACACATGAGTGGCAAGTATGGTTTGAAAAACTTAAAAAACAAAAAAGTATTTCTTACTAAGACTGCTTTTTCTCTAACTGATCCTATGAGGGATATAGTAGTAGTGATATAGTAGCCCGATCCGAATACCCCAAGAACTTAACTAACCTATTGTAGTAGAAAGCTTATATACGAAATTTCATTTTGATAGCTCTTTAGCATAAGGGGTTTCAGCGCGCTGAAACTAGACGGACTTGGCTTCTCATGCTGATCAAGAATATATATACTTAACAATTATCTGACCAATTTTATACCCTCTGCAAGGAAGAAATCTTGCTGTGAAAATGTGTTAATAAAACAATTTAGCTCTAACCTTTTGGAATTCTGCACGAGGTAAAGACAGAATCAGCGAGCGATTCATTTCCCTTTTGTCCTCATTAAGCCAAAACTTAATTATATATTTCAAGTTCATTATGAGCTACTTGCAATTTGAATTATTTTCAAATATTTTTCAATTTCAGGTAGCCCCTGCAGCATCTAGATATCTGAATCTACTATTACAATTCTAGAGTTTCTTTCTTATTTGCATCTCGAATACTTTTCCGATATTCATCAATAAAACGATAAAAAGCCACGAAAAAAGTCTTTAATGTCTTGTCTTCAAAATCTTGATAATATTGAGAAACTAAGTTTGGTTTTCTTTATAACATTTTGTTAAATCCTTTATACAAAGTATGTTTAAAAGGTGCGCAAAGTGTAATTGACAAAGAGTTAATTTGACACATCTTTTGATAACAATTTACAACAAAAGATTTTCTGTTACACATGCCAACTGATCGCTTTTCAAAAAGTGAAGTTGATTAAAGATTTTATACCTTATATGGGAAGCCTTTTAAATCATATCATATGCAAGGTTGATAAACCAAAATGTAGTCAGTTGGTTAAATAACAGATGACAAGTTTATTTTGGTCCTTTTAGAATGCTATACCAGCATTTAGTCCTTAAACCATTTTCACTTACTTACATTTGCCTTTGGCCCAAGCATTTTTAACGATTTTCGTTTCCTTACGTTTTCCCCTTTCAGCTATGGCTGCCTCACGCTGATGATGATGCCACCGTTGCCTGCCGCCCCTGCCTCTCCTGATGTCTATGTTGCTGTTGCTATTGCTGCTGCTGTCACTTCTGAAGGACTTTGCATTTGACATTTGCACATTTTTTTAAAAGTACAAACGACTCAACTGTTGGTTGATTGGTTGGTTGTTGTGGTCTATAAATGTGAGAGTCCGTCAAGCCCAAGATTAAGACAAGTTCTTTTTGGGAAGACATACTCATGCCTTTATATAGTCACAGAAATATATAGATATAAAAATATAACAATTTAGAATACATTTTTATTCTGGTAATAAAATTTCCTAAGTTGGTCAAGGAAAGTGTAGAACTTATCCAATTCTAAGGGCACTGAAATGAAATGGCCCAGCCGAAAACTGAGTGAGACAGTTGCTCTTCACTTTGATTGGAGTTCGGGTAAGAAAAGGCTTAAAAGAGCTTTAATAAAGTTGCTTTTCTGTAAAAGAAATGAATCTCCTAACACATTATTTGTTAAAGTGGAAAATATTTCTACGTCTAGGTCGCAGCAGGTTCAGTCAACAGGATCTTTAGAACTTAAAGATTATTGAAGATAGTAAATGAAATTTAATTATAATTTCTTCTTCAACTCAATCTCTGCTTATTTTAGAGACTAAAACTGATTGAACATATATTTATTCTTTCTATGTGGTTAATGGTATCTTTGGCAATAGCTGTATCCTGTTTGAAAAGGATTTGTTTATAAGTGAAACATATTTATTATTTGATAGAAAAGCCGGCTGTATAGAAACATAGACAAGACAAACAAATGATTGAACCTAAGACAGAAAAACAAAATCAAATCAAATTTCATTTTGACATTTCTCATTGAGCTTCTTAGAAAATTCCATGCTTATCCATCGTTAATTCCGTTTGTTCTCTACTGTCAGGGGCCAGAGGGCAGACAGTGCGGTTTCCAGAAGAATAAACAGAATATTAACGAGGCAATACATTTTAAGGAAATATATGAATAAACGTTAGACGTGAGGGTCGTTTGTTACCATCCTTCTTAAATGTTACCACGACTCGCTCTTTTAATAATATCGATACTCAGGGCTGCCACTCCTCTCTGACTTGCTCATGTCACTTGCCGGTGACATTACTGAATATCGTTTAATAGAGGATATAGCTACTAGTAAGCAAGAGTTTTTCTTAAGGCTTTTCCTAGAAAAAGCCACTCACTAAGTAGCACCTTGATCTAAAATAAAACTCGTCGCTCTTCAAACGAGTAAACTCTCAGCAAAATTATGTTCAGCTTAGGTTTTAGTTAAGTTTTATATTAAGAGCCCCCATTTCGTATGCAGTTAAAATTTACACACACACACAGAATCTATTATCGTGTGCACTTAGATAAAAGCTAAACTTGTTACAGTCTCTCTCTAACTCTCTCTCTCTCTCTCACTCTCAATCCCTTCTCGGTCTTTAAAACAAAAAAAACAAATTGTTATCTCCAATTTATTTGGCATAAATTGTTGCCCACTTTATGCCCCGCCTTCTTCAACTTGTACCTTTTATGCTCCACTCAAATCTGACACCACTCAACATTGCATCAAATCCTGCTCCTGCTCCTGCTTCTACTCCTGTTCCAATTGCAGTTCCATCTCTCACATTGCTCACTTTACTCCCCATTATTCCATGCTCTCGCATGGTGCTTTGTTTTGAATGCCTCATAAATTGCGCATACGCCATGTTGTGAACCTCTGCATAGCGATGACATTTTTTTTCTGTTTGTTTTTTTTTTGTCGTTTTTTCGCTGGAAACGCATAAATTTGCCGCTTGAAATATTTGTGAGAACGAAACCAGTCACCGTCTTTACCTCCCTTCCTCCCAGTTGTCGTAGTAGCACTTTAGACATTCCTTTAGACTCAATTCCAGCAGCGGCATTGGGGAATCCAAATTGACATGCACTTGGAAATGGTATGCAAATTGCACTAGCTTTCTAGATTTTCTACGAATTTCGCCATTTTCCATTTTCGCACACCTTTGCCACTTGTTCAATTTTCATGGTCTCTCTCGGCCAGCATTGTCAATATTTGTAGCTTAAACATTCGGCGTCAAAAGGATAATGCCAAGCCGTGAAAATGTTCGTCTCAAGTGAAGGGGGCCACAGCCCATGAGAATTTCTTTTCATTTTTATTGCACTTTCTTTTTATTTTCTCTATCTCTTTCACTGCGCTTGGCTTTTGTAGGTCAAGCATTGTCAGTCTCATCATTCTCATTCTCATTCTCGTTCTCATCTACTTCTCACCGTCATCGTCATTGTCATGAGAATTTCTTGTGCTGAAACTGTCAGTGAAGTTCATGTCAGTCTCCCCCATAGTGGCCAAAGATAGTGTGAGATAGATATAGTATGCTTTGAAATGTGTCAAAAATGTGTGGGCAAAGTGTGATAAATGTGTTAAGTGATGAGTTACTTACAAAACAAATGGTTGGGTTCAAAAGGTTACTAGAGCTCTCAAATAATTTGACCTAAAGTTTAAGGTGTGCAAAAAGAAGCTGTTTGAGTTTAAAGTGAATTGGTTTACATTTGGTTGATCTATCCACAATTTTTCTCTATACTTTTTAGCATTATCTACCAGGAATAGCTTGCTTCATTCTGCATCTTTTAACAGGGCTTCCTTCCATCTATGTATTGTAGAAATTTCAGTTAGGTTTGTATTTATTTTGAAGTTTAAGATATTTTCAATAGAGTTTAGTGAGTAATTTAGTTGATTATTAATACTAAGAATAAAGAAATTGCATCCATCGGAACTCTTCTTGTCTTCACTCCTCTTTTACTTGCCGCTTCCTCACCAGGGCTGGCTTAACGGAGTTGCCAGACCTATTTTCACAATAGTTTAAATAAGTTTTCAAACTGTTTTTTTATTAATCTAGTTTATCGTTATTCTAGTTAAATAAGACTGTCGAGAGATGCTGTTAACGATTGTTTATTATCTTAAGAACCTCCTTTTTGTCAATATTACGATCATTGTCAAGCTTATTTTGCTTTTTGTTGGGCTTACTCTGCGTATACGTAATGGCTGGCTGAACATATCTTATATACAGAGCTGTTAGGCAGTTTTTTACTGCCTTCATCAATGGTAAATGTAAACCAAAACTTAAAGATTTGTTGTTAGGTTGACCGCGGCTTCTCGCCCTCTTTTTTCCCCTGCAAAATCCTGAAAAGACTTTGTAAGAAAATACATGTTTAAAGGCTTCCAACAACAAAAGCTGAAAGGGAATTGAAATTGTAGAGTCCATTAACCACGGGGAGCTCAAATATCACGTTTTTATACTCTCTATTTTGCTCTTCCTAATGAATTATACAAACAGCTAAGTAAGTTACGAAACTAGCCAATTCTAAACAAGTTTAATGACTTATTTTGATGCGATTGAAGGGGAAAGAGGGGGAGAAGTCATTTCCACTTGAATTCCCATCTCATTTTTCCCAATTGGATCTTGGCAATTTCCTTTAATTTGCTTGCTATTAACCTTTAGCTCGAGCTCTCTATCTGGCTCATTAAACCGCAACGTGAATTCGCAGCCCATTGCGAGTTCCAGTCCCCAGTCCCAGCTAACTAATTAAGTTCCATCTCTGGCTTCAGGGCATCATAATCATCGTCAACATCCACGTGCTTTGGACTCATTAGCGAAGGTTACACATAATTAGAGAGCGAAAAAATCGGGTAAAGAGAAGAGCAATCAAAGTGTTTTTTGTGCAATTATTACATTGATTACATTCGAGATGAAAGCAAAGCCATAAATGGCCCAAAGGAAATGAAAATGCTTTAAAAAAAAAATTCAACCTTAACCATTCTATGTATTAATCTTGACCAGACAACCTTTTAAAACAGAGATTGAATCTCATTAAGGAAGGCAAAAGGGAGGAAGGGGAGTAGAACTTACACAACTTTTCATTGCCGATTTCCAATCAAATTATTTGCCATATCAAATATTTAAAAGGTCTGCTGCAGGGGAATCATTGGCTAGCTGACTCTGGTCAATGCCTCAATACAGGGTAATAAAATGGTAGAATGAGCAGCCAAACAGGGGCGTAGCTACTGAAACCGAGGACATTTCGCCCTCAAAAGTAGGCAATAGAAAGTTGAATAACTTAGTTTGGTGCTTATGAGCTCATGAATTACAAAAAATTCATTGCAATGGTTAAAATTTAGAAAAATGGTTTCAAAAATTCGTAACTAGAAGCTTTAAACTGAATTTTTCGCCCCTTTATTGCATACTTTAGGGGGCAAATGTACCTTTTGTTAGCCCCCCATAAACACCATAGAAAAATATTATGCCCAAATGTTGGCCCTACATTTTTCGGCTCCCAACTTTGCCTTAATTCACCCCTCCAATTCCACCACCATGGCTGGACACCCTGTATACATCAATGTGAGTATGTAGGTGTATGATTTTTTCCTATTTTTTGTTTTTTTTTTTTTTGCTCGTTGGCTCTGGCTGGCCTTGGTATATATAAATTTATGTATAAACATTTTCCCAACAGGCCTCAGCTGTGTCCAATCATTGTTGTTAATAATGGCAGTAGAAGAAAGGACGAAAGGAAGGATGGAGGGTAAAGCAGACGAGGCCATGCAGTGGAGTAGGATGCAGAGAAGTAGATTGCAAAAGGCATCAGGTATCAATATGTAAACTCAATAATTCATCTGACATTAAAAGGGCAACTCAAAAAAAAACATGCATAGCCCGAACAAGCGAAATATGTGGATAAGGTCAGTACATAATATAGTTAGGCAGGCTTTTAAGGCTCACATCTCTCCGCCATCTGCTCTTTCTTCCTTTCTGTGCCAAGAATATTGCACGATTTTGCGCTTCAATGAATTTTTGCTTCTACTTCTTCTTCTCCTCCCTGCTGTGAGTCTCATAAAAGTGTCATAAATGTTGATAAGACAGATTTCCCACCTTCCACCACCCACTAACCAGTAAACCAGGTGAGTGACTACACACACACACACACCTTCACCTGGTATCTAGCCAACAGAGAGAGAGAGCGTGAAGATTGAGTTAAGTAAGAAAAAGAAGAGCCAAGTAAATGGAAAGAAAAGTGGAAGAAGTTAAAGAGGTAGGAGGAGCTGGCATCAGTAGCTAAAGGCGTCTTAATACCAAGCTGTTTGTCTTGGTGATAAATGCATTGCTTGATAGTCCAAACAGATTGTTTTATTACCTTTAATAGAAGCGTATAGACACCTACACACACACACACACACAAACACTCACACAATCTGGGCCATATCAGATATGTAGAAACACAATCTGTTTGACTTAGTTTTATGATTTGCATAACAATTTTGTAAGCATTTAAAACAAATAAAGAGACAAGTGAGATCTGTCTTTTTCTTGCTGCTGCTTCATCAAAGAGTCTCCTAGATCCCTGTCGTGTTTACCTGGAAGAACCTCTATGGGATTCCCTACTCTAATTGCTTTCTCTAACCATTTTCTCACCTATCTGAGCGTTATTTCGCTTATAACTTCTCATGTAATAGAAGTAGTGATATACCAATTTGTTGATGTTAATACCAACAACAATAACAACAACAATTGAAAATAACCACAGTCAATTGTCATAACACAGACACTGGGCCAAAGAAGAAGAAGAAGTCAATTTCATTTGCATAATTTTTATATTAATGACACTTGATGGGGGTAACACGAGAAGCCAAGAAGGAGGTTAAGCGAATGAGTAGGAGGATGAGGATGAGGAGGAGGAGAAGAGGGGTAAAAGTCAGCTTTACCATTTGCATGGCGCGCGCTAACTGTCGGCGATGTCGCTGTTTATGACAGCTCTGATTGAGGCCATCATTGACAGTGTCAGCAGCAAAAGCAAAAGCCCAGAGACCTAGAGACAGACAGATGAACGTATAGATAGAGAAGGGAGGCATGTGGTGGGGAAGAGGGAAAAGTCAGGGCCAATGTTGTCCATACAATTGCCCTGACTGTTTCCGACAATGACAATGATGAGAGGCGAGATGAATATTCAACCCAATTGATGGCTTTGTTTCTTGGCTTAAACATTTTGAAATCAAGTTACATTTGCTTAATTTGCCAATAAAGAGAGAGGAGAGAGCGAGAGAAGTTGATAAGAGTTGTTAGAGAATTTCTCATCAAGATGCCTGGCGAATATGAGAGTCACTTTATTTTCGGATTTTTCATGGTTCTACTGAAATGTTTTTGGTCATTCATCTATTTGTGGATATTGCTGCAAGCGTCGGCCATTTGCCCCAATGTTGATTCCGTATGGATATCGGAATTCTGGTCGGGTCATGTGAAATATCTTCTGACCTACAGATCGGTGCTGTCCACGGATTGGCTAAATGAATTGGGTCTCTTTGGTATACTAATCTCGTGTCTCTATGGTCTCTTTCGTTACTCACGCTGCGCCTTCTACGATGTGCCCCTGAGACGTCAATACACACGGCAATTGCGGCTCAATTGGATGACTTTGGTTTATTTTATACCCTACTTATGTATATTTTTCTTCTGTTGGCTGCATAGCATGGTGATTTTGTTATTGGAGCTGTTACTTTTGCAAGGCTCGGAACCAAATTCAGATCGTTCGAATATCTATAGTCAATTGGCCATAACCGTTTGCTTCAAATTTCTGGTGGCCTGTAATCTACTCTCGGTGTGTCTACGCGTTTGGGCCATATTGAAAATATTTGCCAAAGAACCCGTAGGACATCTAATCAATCTACAGAATTTTGGCGATCACTTAAATGTGTTCTTGCGCATTTGACAGAGGACAAGAGAGAGAGAGAGAGAAAGAATTTCGTTACTAGTTTTGTTACCATGGAAATTTTATGTAACCAAGAAAATTGTAATTTCTTATGACCAAAACCTTAACTAATCAATGATGCTTACCTAATACTAAAATTTTGTTTTGTTTTCATTTACCAAATGAGACTTCAGAGACTAATCCAGCTCTTGCTAGTTATAATTATACATGAAGGACGCCGCAAAAAATGTCCTGCGGGCCAACAATGGAATCAAATAACCAAAAAATGTGTTAAATACTATTTTGGTTTATAAGCCCAACAAAAATGTTGTCATTAATAACTATTAAATCCAAATGATTACAAATTCTTGTGTAACAAAAAGTTACATCATAAAGGACATGAAAAATTAAATGCCATTTTGTGGTTTTCTATAGCAAAAGGGAAAGCAAAGCCCAAAAAAATACAAAAAAAAAAAAAATAACAAAAAGGTAAACACAACAAAAGGTTGATTAAGGTTGGAAAGTTTTAGAAGAGGGACAGAGCCTAAGGGAGGAGTGGGGAGGAAGGGGGGTTACAGCAGTGATAAAAAATAAAGTGTTCAATATGTCCTAAAAATATATACATAAATGGCGTGCCCCAAAAGCTTGGCTATCTATAGAAATAGGAGACTCAATCAAAAAAAAGTTGGTTTCAGGAATTTTGATTACTCCGCTCCGCCCCGTTGCTCCCGCTTCCTAGCCTTTGAATGAAATATTTCGAATATTTATACATATAGGTTTTTCTTTTTTATGGTGTCCAATTGTTTATTGTTTGTCATGAATAATAAATTGAAAAGCAACCGCAGGCTGTCGAAAAATATCTGCACCGCAATGCCAAAAATTGTTGTTATTGTTGTTTTATTTGCATTATCTCTGTATAGTTCCGTTTTACCGTGTGCAAATTGAATAATAGAGCGGCAAATGGCTTTCAGCTACCACCTAACCGTATCTTCTCCCAACCCCCATTCACCCCCCCCCCCCTTGGTAAGCCCAACTCTGGGGTAACTCTCTGAGTAAATGTAATTACAGACAGCTGAACAGGTGAGACAGGTGGATGGAATCCCCACACATTCATTTGTAGGTATGTAAGTAATAATAGGTCAGAGGTGGACAGGCGACAGGTGCCTTCACATGATTATTAAATGAAATGACATTCATTTGTTGCAGTGGGCGGGGCTTTAGAATATCTATGTGAAGGAAAACTCTATTATTAGTTGGCACATTTTGATGGAATAATACAAAACAAAAGTTTGAAGGGCATTTTCAAAGGTAGAAAAAGGAAGAGGGCAGAACAAAATATAGGACAACCAATTGCCCTAGTCAATTGAGGTCGATATTTCGTATAAGGATTATATTCCAAGATATTTTATCACAAATATTTTTTTAGAATTGGTTTATGGGCTGGAAATTCGGAAAAGTCTGATGAGATCATGAAAAAGTTCTTTAAGATTGATCGCTTTTTGTGCTTGTCAAAATTTTAGAAGATTTTAAAAACTGTTTATATGAGCAAAAATAGAGAGGAAAATCAGAAGGTCGTGCTGACTTCTGCCTCGCCGAAGTTTGTATACCCTTGCAAGTTTTTGTGTTACCCTAAAAATAAATATTCGAGCTCATCATTTCTATGGGACCCAATCTTGATCAAATTTTGCATATTAATTTTTATAACAAACGCGTAATAAGGAAAAAATTTAATGGTCTTAAACTGAATTTTCAAAGGGTCTTTCCTATGGGAGCTACATAATATAGTAGTTCGATCTTGATGAAATTTGGCATGGGTATTTGGTTATAAAGGAAAGTAAGATATTTTAATTTGTTTGAATATTTAATGGAAAACCACAAAGTTATTAATAAAAACTTTGATTTGGACTGATTGTTTCTATGGGAGCTATATGATATGATGGTACGAAGCGTCTAAATCCGAGATATACAATAAAAAAGGCTTCTTTAGAACCGTCTTGGGTGAAATTTATGAAAATGAACAAAAAAATAATATGATCTGATAGAATTTTTTTTTATTTGTCGAATTGGTTAACCATTTTTTAAAGAGACTTTTTATAGTTAATTTTTTCACTAAATCAGATTCCAAGGCGACTTAGTTTTTTCCATTTGTGTCCACTGCTCTTTTTTTCTTCAGCCGTGAATCGATTTGAGGATGAATTTCTTTTTAAATCAATAAATAAATTTAACTAATTATTCAATATTCAGTTCAAAAGAAAACTTTAAGTTTGTCCTTCCGAATTGCTTTAGATAAAGGAATACAAAATGTGTGCAAAATCGATTCTAGTTAAAAGGACAAAGAAGGATGCTACAGATTTTTGCAGGCCCTTTAGCTTGAGCCAAAACAAAAAAATGAATTAAGTTACATTTCGAACAGAAGAAGATAGAAAAAGTCAACAATATTTTTCTCATGGGACAAATTTCTTAAGAAAAATCCAATAAATTGATGAATGAAAATATGATGAGAAATGAAAAGAAACCAAAAGAAAAGAGAACGCCCAATACAATAAAATTGAGAAATTGAAGTCCATAAGTCTATTGGGGATAGTTTGGGCTTTGGTTTTTCGTCGTTTTGTTTTTTATTTGAATTTTCAAGTTTTATCCATTAAGATGCTTAGGACCAATAAAATATTTTAAAAGGTTTAAGAGAAGAGACACCAGGAGAGAGAGAATTAGAGAGAGAGAGAGAGCATATAAAACTTGATGTATTTATAAAACAGAGCTCACGGCAAAGTTGTCCAATAATGAAGAGAAGAGAAAAAGCGAAAAGGAGAGAAAAAAAAAACAAAATATTCCAAAGTTGTTTACGACAAATGTGGGTGGTCAGAGGAGGTGACAGAGAGTGGGGGCAACGAAGTGGGAAGAGTTGGCATTTGGCCAACAAATAACACACACATATACCAACACACAGACACACAGTCATGGCTATTGGTCAATTGAAAGGAGACACGCTGTCCACTCAGTTGAAAGACAATTGCTGGCCCCTAAAACATCTCCATCTCACTTCTCGTCCCCCTCCTCCGTCTGCTCCTCCTCCTTGTGTCATGCTTCTCCGGGGCTCAAATTGCAATTGTCTATGGCGATTGATTAACAGAGACACAGGAAGAAGAGTGAAAAACACAAACAGTGTGAAGAAGAGAAAGGGAGAGAGAGAGAAATAAACCATGAAATTTATATTCTTTTCTTTATAAAAATGTCATGCAATACTTATTAACTTCATTCATTCAAGAGATTAAAGTCTTTTCAATTGAAAACAATATGAGGCAGTGGGAAAACTAAGTGTAAATTTCTCTAAATGGTTTGAAATACAAAAACATCAAATGGTTGGCCACCTGAATGACACATCAATTTATTGTTCCTTTGAAGAAATATCTTTGACAACAAAAAATATACTTTTCTTGTTAATTTTATGAATAGCAATCAATCACAATAATGTTAAATATGTCTTTTGATCTTTTGTTTGCCAATTTAATTAGCTAAAATGAATTTTCTTGATACTGCAACAATATCTTATTCGAAGGAAAAGTTCATCTAGTTTTTAACTTTACTCAAGAAAAAAATTGCTTTAGTTGTTTTCGTGTAGTAAAATGACGCCAAACAAAAACCAAAAATCCCATACAAAAATCACATTTTTAATTAGGCCTCATATGAATGGTGTGAATAAATTGAACACATCTGGCTTACAGTTTCTTTAAGCTTTACAAGATCTTTAACTTTTTCTAAGTTATCATAGCTCTATCGGCAAATATAATTCCCATCAAAATCTGATTAACAAATTTTTCGGTACACCATCTCAATACTATAACTAAAAGTTGTTCAGAAGTCAAGAAAATCAGAGTTAAAATGCGATAACAAAAGGCGAGCCAAATTCGCTGCCGCCAAAATATATAAAATTTTTAAATAAAAAGTATAAAGTTTACAGATAAACTTTGCGCAAAACCATTTAAAGCTATAAAGCAGGCAACCAAATTTTCAAGACGTTTGACTTATTTTAATAAAGAGAACAATTTCCAAGTGGAAAAGCTGATTCACATTTTTATTTTTTCTGGTTTTAGTAAGAAAATTGTTGAACAAAAGTTCATGTACTCAGCTAACTTTACTTACTCCTTCATTAAATATAACATAATGTTTTAAACTTCTAAAAAGTGTCGGTTAATTGATTTTTCACAAAACTGCGCTACAAAGTAGGCAACAGAAAATGTTTCAACAATATAAGAAACAAGTTGGATCTACCCTAACAAACGCATCGGAAGTGACAGTTTCTATTTAACAATGACAGTTAGCACCTATTTGACGTGACCAAAGAGAGAGAGAGAGAGGGAGGGAGGGTGATGGGGAGGGGGGAAAAATCAAAATCGTTGACACATTTTGCGGTTGAAGTCCATACAAAAAAAAGAAAGAGTGTGAGTCAGAGTCAGTCTGGGTAGCATTAGCTTCTGTTTGATATGGCTGCTGTTGCTTCGTTGGCACGGATTTCATTTGCCATACACCCCAAACCCTGCAGCAATACCAACACCGAACGAACACCCCTCCTCCACAGGTTTTAGAAATTGAAAGTTATGTGCGGCGAGAGGCGATGGCATGAGACGACTGCAAATGTGCGATAAACGCGTGTGTGGAAATGACAGCGGTTTTCCAATTCTGACATTTAAAAAGGATTGAAAAGAGCCACTAAAAGTCGTTGGAAATGGAAATGAGAAATGTTTTTTAATTACCTATATAAGTAGAAAACCAGGAAGAAAAAAATTTGTTTTTATTTATGAGTTGGGGATTTATTTTATTAAAACTAATTGGGGATATAAATGTCGGTTTAAATCAAAAGTTGTAGCTTCTTTTTCAACGCTTTTTTTAAAGAGTAATTCCCAGAAACTGTTTATATACCCTCAGAGCAACTGGACCTTCTCTTGCTTGCGCCCGCTCAGCATCTGCTTCAAGAAATAGTTTTAATGGCGCTCTCGCACTCACTTCTACCCGCTCACGCCATAAACCACCGCTCTGGCAATCACCCGCTCTGACGCTCATCCCAACTCAGCAGTGCTTCTTCTTATTGTAGCAAATGCTGGTTGGGCGCGAGCGGTAAAGAATGAGAGGGTGGGAGTGAGAGTGAAAGCGCCGGCGTAGCAACGTTGAAGCGGCCTCTGCTTCAAGAAGAAGCATCACTGAGTAAACGTGAGCAAGAGAGTGAAGTGGGTGCTCCTCGCTGCAGCAGATGCAGCTTACGCTGTGCTTCTTCTTGAAGCAGATGCTGAGTGGGAGGTGTGCGAGCGAAAAAAGGTGATTAAAAGTAAGAGCGCCGCTTCAGTCGCTCGCTCCAGCAGATGCTGCCTACGCTAGTAAGAGAGCGCCAGCGTAGCGGCCTCAAGAAAGTGGAGTGGATGAGTATTAGTGAGCGCCGGCGTAGCTGCTTATTGCAGCAGATTCTGCTGACTGAGAGAACGACGGCGTAGCTGCTCGCTGCAACTATAGTTCTTCTTCGCTTTCGCTGCTTTGAGCATATATAAGCAGCATCGGCAGCAGAGGTAAAATTAGTTGCTGCTAAGGCGTCGAGTCGGTTGGTTAGGTGATCTGATGATAACACAGTTGAAAATTTATCACTGGTAAGAAGATGAATGAGTATTTTAATTCTTAGCGTATATAATATAACGGGTATGTAAAACATTACTGCCAACGAGTGAGCCTTGTCTCTTCTAATACTTGATTACTAAGACTTTATGTAAACAAAAACACTAAAATGCAATTGAATAGGATCAACATTTCATTTAAAAATTACCAACTTTTTACCAAAACAAAACAACTAATATTTTTTAAGCGGTCATAAAACACATACATATTTATTTTTTAACACCTTTAAAGTATTTTTACAGTTAATTGTGTTTTTCCTTTTAAAGGTTTTTGGAAAATAAAAACAATATTCTTGATTAACTCTGAATTTTTTATTTCTGTTAAATTTATTCTGTAACGGACATATTTTTTATCTATTGCATTCGCTTTAGCTTCTCTCGCATTAAAGTGCCTTGGGTGGATCAAGCTGATTAGGTATTCATCGCTAATCAGTCAGAAGTGCATTTTAATACCATTGCTCGCTCGCTCTCTCTCTCTTCTCCCTGTCGCTTTGCCTCTCTTTGCTACTTACCTTATCGATTTCATCGATTAGTGATTGATAATATGTTTGGCCTGCTTTTCCGTAGGTTTTCCCCCAGTGAGTAACTTCATGGCCATTATGCAAATTGGCCAAGCCAATTGATTAGACATTCTGCTTGCTGCTCGACACACATACAAATAATTAACGTCTGGGCCCAGGCCACTATGACTGTGGGTTAATTAGCATAAATTCACTTAGTTTTACTTGTCTTACTACCCATCGACCGCTTACTACTCAACCTACCTCCAACTGATTGACAGAAATTTCAGGTCAAGTCACAGAGAGAGCGAGAGATTTGGCTCCTGTGCTTCTCTCTTACCTATTTAGCATGTTTTGTTGCCTGCTTTGACATTTAACCTTTGTTATGCATTCATGGGGCAGGCAGAGAACGTGAAAGTGTGCCTCAGATTCGCGCCTGTCTTAAGGTGACAGTGGCAGACATACCTACCATACGTTTATTATGGTTGCGGTTTACTCTGTATATGCCTCCGTCTCCAAATCTCTCTTTCTCTCTGGCCTGGCCTGGCCTGGCCTCAAGGCTAAGACATGGGCATTAGCATAAGTAGAAGGAAGCACGGAGATCAGATGCCATAAGCAAAGCATTTGTAGAACACGAATTTGTGGGCATTATGCAATAGAGTTAAAGAGACATGATAAGATTGACATTAAGACGGTTTTTTTGGTTTTTTGTTTTGTGTATTTATTCCATGATTAATTTGTCAACTTTCTTCTACTTTTTCTTTTGTGAAATGCATCTTTTCCTACATTTGGCTAACCTTCAATCATTCCTTTTTTGTTTTTCTTCCTTTTGTTTCATGATTTATTCATCTAGACACTCAAATGCTTTTCCGCCCAGTTGGATCTGCGGCAGCCGCAACATTTTAATGGCATTTTTGCGCGCACATGGAATAGGGCCATTAAGTTGTTTGGGATCCATTCGGAATTGCCGATTGGCAGAATATTGCAACAAAAATTTCAAGTATAAAAATATCCATTTATAAATATATCTCGATAGCTTTAATTGAAGTGACAAATTTATGTGCAGCCTTAAGCTAACTTAAAGTAAAAATTAAACAAAAAATATTTCGGTTTATTTTGCTTCCTTTTGCTATAAAATATTAAACAAAAAAAAAAAAAACATAATTCAAATTATTTCCTTATTGCATGGACAAGCTCCTTAAGTTATTCAACAATTAGCCTCAAGTAATGTTAAGTTCACGGAACAAATTGGAATTGAAATCTAACAGTAATTTCGAACGGCAATTTTCACTCAATTTTTGAGTCCTGTAACCCGGCAAAAGTAAAATAAGAAGTAAAAGCTACCAAAAAGCTTCCTCAAGCTCTTGTAATACTGGGAAAATTCTTACTGGCAGTTGATTTACAGTTAAAGTAACAGTTATTTTGAAACCCCGTAACGGTTAGGGCTTTATAAACATAAAATTGTTATTTCGATTAATTTAGAGAAGCCGAAACAAAGACAGAATAAAAATCTCCTAAAAATTGTAATTTTCGTTAACAAAAATCTACTATTTTTGGAATGTAATCCTTAATATTAAAGGATTTTAGTTTTGGTTAGCAAAATAGAACCGTTATGGCTCTCCAATTCTTGATTTGGAGTTTTATTTACAGTTATTTGAAAATAAAGCAATATAAAACAATCAAACTGGTACACATAAAAGGGAATTTCGGTTATTTTTTAAGAAAAAAAGGATAAGATAATTCAAAATTCAATAATGCGAAAGAAATTTTCCAATGGGTTACCTAAAAAAAATGTTTAGGGACTGCTTAGAAAGATTTTCTCATGGTTAGTGATTTCCGTATTCGTTGCACTATCTAACTTTTTACTAATAGCATCTGGATTGTATTTTCTACAAAATGCTTAGTCCTCCTAAAAAGTCCGCCGAGCAGCAATTTATTCCATATGCTTTTGGTCTCCCCTACTACTCTTCGATGCTAACCTGTTTATCATTTTCTTATAGGTCGTTTGATTTAATTCACTTAGATAACTTTAATTAGTTGTGCATTTGGTTTAACCTAACTCACATATAAATACATACATAATATACACACTCTGCGCATATTTATACATACATAACTAATTCTTAGGCATTTGTCTTAAAACTTAAATTCCTTTCACTCAGTTCAAATCGGAATCATCTGTGCGTACAGCCTTACGGGATATATACAAGACAATGATGGTGGTCAAGGCACTGACCAGGAATATAACATCGAACCAACGATGGTAGAAATTGAAATGTAAATTTCCAAGAACTTCTGTAATAATTACACGATATTCGGCTGGCATATTCATGCGCATCAATAGCACCGACGAACAAAAATACATGCCCATTATTTGACCCAAAATAAGGACAATAATGTTGCTCGATTTGCTCGATGAAACGCGGTAAAAGAACTGCAATTTAAAGAGAGTTACAAAAATGATCGAAATAAAAGTTTTAATGATCGGAACAAACCTTAGTGAGTGTCAACAGGAGACCTCGAATTGAGGTCACCACAATGCAGCCCACCAGCAGGAAGGAAACATGCTGATTCCAAAACGCCAAATCTATGTCAAAGCCACACCAATGCACAGCTATTTCCAGGCCACGTGTCACCGGATCTTTGCGGCCCACACGATCAAAGATGATATTGATGCAGCACTAAAAGTGAAAAGGTTTATACTTTGGAAATTTTAAGCAATTTTTGTTAAACTTTTACCATAAATATCTTATAGACACAATAGACACTAAAAAAGTGTCCCAATACATTAAAATATTTGCCCTGCAGGGTCTGTGACCAACGTTGACGCTCTTCCATATTCTTTAAAGAATTCAATTCCAGAAAAACTGAACGCAGAAGCTCTTCCAGACCGTAGACTTCCTGTTTTAGCTGATTAATATCTGTCAAGGGGTAAAAGAGATATTTAATAATTCAATTTGGGGACTTTAGTCAGACTCACCTTCGCCATTGCCTGTAGAGCGATGAACAGCGGATGTCAACATTTCCCATATTCTGGGCTTGGTATGATGTTGTTTATTATAATTATAGGCAGCCATGGCTATGCGTCGTTTTTTGGCTGTCAACATGTCCACAGTTAACGCCAATCTTCGCTCCAAGCAGACTATATCACTCCGGGAAACGGGTCTACAAGAAATTCATAAAAACTTTAATTTAAAGAGAACTGATACTGATACAGATTTCTGTTAATTTACTTGATGAAATAGGTCATGCTGGTGTAGGGATAATTGACAGCACCAAAGCCCGAGAGAATGGCCATTACAGTGACTCCTATGACACTAATTCTGGACACGCCCTGCTCTATGGTAAATATACCATGAGAAGCGCTCAGCAAAGGGAATGGCTCACCTATGCGCCATAGGCCATAGAGAAATACAAACCAACAAAATGTTGTCAGTATTTGCACCCATCTATCAGAAACTAATTCAAAGAAATAAACAAATTGATTAACTAGTGTTGAATTGCAATGCTCAAGGGTTCTACTTACAAAAGGAAATGCTGTGTATCACAGAATAGCATATATAAATTGGTATCACAGCCGTGACCATAAACAATAATAACGTCAGGCCCAAACGCCAATGGAAATAGCGTGAACTGGACTCCAATACATCAATAATTTCGAATATAATCAATTCAAACATGGTCACAGATAAGGCAAATGTCGCTGAAAATATCAACTGAACGGATATGTGACGTATCTCATAGTGTTTAAATAATTGCTTATTAAAGAACAACCAGCCGCCGGCAAAGAACAGCATCTGTGTAATAGAAATTAGTAATTAGAACCAAATTACAATAAAAATTGGAGAGTCATCAGAATTAGTTTTTTACCTGTGATACAAACACAATGCAACAGTCGGCAAGGAATGCCATTTTGATGGATTCCGCTAACAAATAAATTCTATGTTATTGTAAATAGGCTTAGCCAAAGGCATTGCCTTTAACAGTTCGTATTACAAACGGAAGTTCTATTGGAAATTGCCAACAAAAAATATAAACAAAAAACGCCGTATGATTTGTTATCGATAATATTTGGAGAGTTACCACCGAATCGCTAGTCGCAGTCACAGCTTGAAATCACAGCTTGCAGTCGCAGTTTGCAATCACCAACAAAAATTCTTATAAAACCCTTAAACTTTGTTATATTTTTATTATTGAAAAAAGTAATATAATATATTTAAAAACTCTAAGTTTAATTTTAGACGACAATTGCTACCCACAATTGAAGAACGGCAAATTTCCAAAAACAGAATGGAAAATTTGGTATTTCATATTTTTCGTCATATATTGAATTTTTTCAATTTTGCAAAGTCCCAAATACCACACAGAAATATTTAAACATGATTTATAGCAATAAAATTCATTCACAAACAAAAAACAACTGTTGCTCCTGGTCACAATCGTGACGCAGTCATATCTATCGATGGTCAAATAATCACACAAATGTTATCGATAACATTTGCTGTTGAGTATTCAGCTGTAAAGCAGCTAATTGTTTATTTTTAGGACAACAGTTGCTAATAAATCAACACCTTAAATTATGCAAATCTAACTATCTAAATCTTTTGTTAAATGCGTCATAAAGTACAGCAACAACAACAACAAAAATGGCTTGCTACTATCGCCATCACGAGGAAACCGCGGTGACAATACCCAAATATAACGAAACATCCAGCGGGGGCGTTATTTTCTATGCAATTTTTGTGCGTGTAGGCAAAGTGGAATGGATGGTGGAGAGACGCTACAGAGATTTCTCTCAACTGAATGATAAGCTAGTTGAAGAGACTTCCATAAGCAAAAAACTTTTACCCCCAAAGAAGGTAAACCGAATTGTCCCAGCGGCATATGGTAAAATTGAAAATTGATTTTTATCCCTCTTCCAGCTAGTGGGCAATCGTCAGCCCGCCTTTCTGGAGCAGCGACGTGAGCAGCTGGAAACATATCTCAAGGAGCTGCTTATCTATTTTCGAACAGAACTACCGCGTACCTTAGCTGAATTTTTGGATTTCAACAAATATGATATAATCTATTTGCTGCAGGATTTATCTCAGTTGTTCCATGAACACGGCGACGCCTTGCTAAGTGCGAAAAAGGAATACAATCTATCTGCTTTAGAGGTGAGTCAAATTTGGCAGTTTATTTGACTTATATATATTTAGTTGTTATTTGTTTTTCTTTTTTTATATACATATGTATATTGTTCGTTGTTCTCTGTTTATTAATGTTTACTTACACCATGTCTAAATCATTAGTCATTCTCTTAGTTCAATGCAAGCGGCTTTTAGTTAACACACAAGAACTCAATCCCTCCGTCCGTTGCATTAGTCGGACTTTGGGCGTACTCCACAAGCCACGCCCTCCCACCCAGTTTTCTCCTGAACTGGAGGATACCCTCAAATCAGAGACGAATTATAATAATATCAAGAAACTCACCAAATATGCCTTGAGGTATAGGAAATGGCATTCCAAAAATGATGATAAGCGAGCTTCCCTCATTTATTTTAATTATTTGCTGCTCGATTCCCGCATAACCAATAATTTAAAGGAACGCGCCCTGAAAATGCATCAAATCGATGTTTGGATAACATTTCTACGTTCCGTTTTCTATGTGGGCAAGGGCAAAGCATTACGTCCCTATGTCCACTTGCAGCATGCCCAGAAATTGCTACAAGAACCCAATGAACTGAAATTGGCGAAAGATCCGAAGTTGGCATCGATTGTTAATATATGGCAAGATAAACGTGGCGTTATATTGCTCAAAGGCTTCAGGGCCATTTCCTCTGATGATGCCCATTCGCGGGAAGCAGCCATGATAGATGCTCTCAGTTTGAATCATATAACTAATCGAAGAGTGGGCCTTTACTTTGGTCTGGCCAAAACGCATTTTACACTTGTCCAGCGCAAATTACTGGGCATAGCTTTACTTCATAAACTAATGATGCAGTTTTTGGCACGGGAAGAGCGTGAATTGTATCCACACAAATTGTCTGCTGCCCAGGCGGCTTAAGGGGAATATAAATTATTATCTAAATAATATACATATTTTATTTATTATTTGTTTGTTTTATTATTTGCTTACCCCAGTGATAACTTTACTCACTTTATTTTTCTCTCATTTCAGGTCTTTGCCATCAGTGAACGTCTGAGTCTACCTTGTCCGCCGCCCAGCCTGGAGCCAGGTGGCAAATTTGATTTCTCGCATGTCTTGGATTTCTGTTCCCAACTCGTAGCTTTAGTTGTTACACCAGTTAAGGATTCCAGCTGCTTTGCCCAGGACTATAACACTGTTGATGTGCCCATTGGGCATAGTAATATCATTCCCAATCGTTTAAGCTTCAATTTGAATGCCTTTCGCAATCTCAGATCGCTGAAATTCTCGGCTCTATCCACGGAGAATATTGTGGACATTGAATTGCTGAAGCCAACGTTAGAGACAATTTGTGTCCACCATACGACAATCACCCATATCAATCAGGTGCTGCTATGCGATAATTTGCACAAGGATTGCGAGGTGCCAAGCATATTGCCGGAAGCAATCGCCTCCACTTCGAATGGGAATAGTCATCACTTAATAAAGACGGATGCCTGGCAGGAGCTGCATGAACTCGATTTGACTGGCAATTTGTTAACCCAAATTGATGGCAGTGTACGAACTGCTCCCAAATTGCGTCAACTGATACTCGAACAGAATCGCATTAGAGTTGTTCAGAATCTTGCCGAATTGCCGCATTTGCAGTTACTTTCCCTGGCGGGTAATCTAATAGCCGATTGTGTGGATTGGCATCTGACCATGGGTAATCTGGTGACCCTTAATCTGGCCCAGAATAAACTTAAAAACTTAAGTGGTCTACGCAAATTGCTGTCGTTGGTGAATTTGGATTTAAGCTCGAATCAAATAGACAATCTGGATGAAGTGGATTATGTGGCCAATTTGCCATTGCTGGAAACCCTGCGTCTGACTGGCAATCCGCTGGCCAGCAGTGTGGACTATCGACCGCGAGTCTTGGCTCGTTTTCATGAGCGTGCCACCGAAATGTTTCTAGACAATGAACGTGGCACCCAACAGGAACTGGACACAGCTCTAGTTCTCTCCGCTCTGCTGCAATCCCAGCAACGGCAGCAACTCAAATGACCTGCAATCAACTTTAAAGTATTTCACAAAGGATCAGATAAGCTCACAATTGTGGGGGTGGGGTCGAGGCAGCTCAAGGAGTGTATAAATTGTAAGAGTTGATTAAAGTGTAATCGTATCATAAATCGCGTAATAAGTGTGGAGAAAGCTGCCAAAACTCCAAGTATCCAAAACTTTCCAATTTTTATGTCATGTAATTTAGCTATAGTAATTCTTGCGTATCTTTATTTTGTGTTTGTTTCTTCTCTTTTTTCAACTGATCAATTGAATGTGCAATATTTTTAATGCTCACAAAAAACAAAAAAAAAACAACAACAAATGTTTAATGTATAATTATTTAATAAATCGAAATCTCAAATGCAGTCAGTTCCCTAACACCAGGTCAAAGGTGCAAAGGTTGGCTGGACAAAATCAATCATTATTATCCAGATAATTCAATTGTGATAAGGCAAATTAATTCTAAATACCCCCCAGCCAATAAATTAGATGCAATTTAATCAATTAGATACAAGTCCTAAAAATGGAACCACTTGAAGTTGGTTTCAACTTAATCAAAAAATGTCTCCAGTCTGGTTCGGTTGTGTGTTACTATGTGTCGTCGCCGCCACGTGCTCATCCGATTTTCACTCCTTCACGCACAATATAAGTTTTGTTCAAACAATTTTGAAAGTGATTGCCCGACAGAGGCCAATGGACACATGGACTGTTACGCCCATTTTTCGGGGTCACTATGTCAATGAAGAGGACTTAATTCCACTCATACAATGGCTTCATGGTATGATGGGGGTAACCAGCTTGACCTTCACCACATCGGAGACAATTGATAAAACGAATTTATTGGCCAATCACATTCACAAGAATGCTGCACTTACTCTGCTCTTTTGTGATAGCAGTGAGGATTTAATTTGGTTTCACTTGGATAAACGTTTGTGGCACTTGCGTCAGAG
Source organism: Drosophila nebulosa (assembly GCA_024703675.1). Taxonomy (NCBI): domain Eukaryota; kingdom Metazoa; phylum Arthropoda; class Insecta; order Diptera; family Drosophilidae; genus Drosophila; species Drosophila nebulosa. Next base: position 2,512,180 of record CM045725.1, on the reverse strand, counting down.
TCGTCTCATTGTATCCCTGCCTGGGGAGAGAAGTGATTCCTACAAGGATTTAATGAGAATCTTTGAGCAACTTTGGTATTACCAGTTCCTCAATGTCTTGGTGGTGCATAGAGAGCGAATCTATGGTTACTCCCCTTATCCCAGGGTGCATTTTCATGAGTTGCATATGGAGGCGGAACTTTTTCCATCTCCTACGGGAGACTTTCAGGGCTATATTGTCTCCACACCCATGAAGAATGATCTGCCACGCACTTTTTATGTAAGGGATGAGGAGACGGGCCAACGTCATATACGAGGATTTGCCTATCGTGTGCTAATGGAGTTTCTGCATCATCATAATGCCAGTCTCCATGTGAGTAACGCCGATGAGGAGATTTCCCTGACTAGTGGCGTGGATATGACGAGGATTATTAGCCTGATACAAGACCATAAAATGGAAATCTCATTGCATCCGTATCCGGAACTCGATTGGCATAAGGGCGACAGTAGTTATCCGCTGCTCATCAATAAGGTTTGCCTAATGACGCCAGTGAGGAATGAGATACCACGTTATATGTATCTCCTGAAACCCTTCCAGTGGAGCAGTTGGCTAATCCTAATCGCTGCCGTTTTCTATATAACGGGAATACTCTACGGTGGTAGCCCCATGAGCAATCATAGGAGTCTCAGTTACTGTTTCCTGGAGAGCGTCAGTCAATTACTCTTCATCAGTTGCCCCTCCAGGATATATCAACCCTCAGTGCGTTACTTCTGCGTTGCTCTGCAGTTGTCCCTATTGGGTTTCCTTGTGACCAATTGGTATTGCAATGAATTGAGCAGCTTCCTCACGGCTCTTCTTGTGGGCGAGCAAATGGACAGCATGGAACAATTGATTGAACAGCAGCAAAAGTTACTGGTCAGAAGTTATGAGGTTGAGATGGTCCTGCGGCATGTTAAGCCCCATCTGAAAGATCAAGTCTCCCGCCTTATGGTGGGCGTAAATGACAGTGAACTGTTCTCCGCCGTTTTGGGTTTCAATCGCAGCTATGCCTATCCCTCGGCCGAGGATCGCTGGGGTTTTCTATCCCTTCAGCAACAATATGTTCTGAAGCCCATCTTTCGTTACTCCTCGGCTTGTTTGGGTTACACGGGAATAGGTTATCCCATGCTAAGCAATTCCCATTTGGCTGGACATTTGAAATATTTCATTATGAGGATTCAAGCGGTGGGTCTGCTTCAGCATTGGCTTGTCTCGGATTTTAATGATGCCCTAAAAGCTGGCTATGTGCGTCTCTTTGACAATGATTTGCCTTTCAAGTCTTTGGATATGGACACGACACGCTTGGCTTGGTTTATTCTCATCATTGGTTGGCTTATCTCTGGGCTAAGTTTCATTGGAGAACGTTGGCGGGGGGGGGGAAGGATAATTAATATTTAAGGTTTTTCTTTATTGATTAAAAATTGGTTTTGAAAATTACAATTTGTTGTTATTTTTTGATTAATATCTTAAATCTATATCTTTATATATATATCTATATAGGTTCGTTCTTGTTATTTCTTATAATTATAAACAAAAGACAGAAAAACATGTTTAACTGTGAGTATAGAATTTCATACGGGTTGAAAAACGTTAGATTTCCCCCTAAAGTATGCAAAAGATGACAAAAATGCAAACCATTGCGAATGTCCATCAAAAATTACTTTTTTTTTCTTATTGCATACCTAAGGGGGTAAATTATTATAAAATCATGTCCCGTAGATCCGTGCATGCTAATCAAGGGAAGAAAAGATTCAAGTAGATGCTTTATACGAATCTCTCTAGTCAATATTTAGACTCTTACTTACTGAATTAACTCAGTAAAAGCGGAGAGAGAGAGGGAGAGAGTTAGGCGGAAGATTGGTGGTCTAATAATTTTGCCAGGGTAAACTGAAATCGCGTGGTTTCAGCTAAGGTCTATATCATTGGGGATGATGTTGCTGCTGCTGGGCATGATAATGTTGCTGCTCGGCAGCGGCAACTGCATCAAACATGGGTGTATGCACTTCACCCAAAAATTGCGGAGTTGGCGGCGGATTGGGATCGGCTAGCTCACCAATCAGAGGCATATCAATGTCCGTGGAGATGCCACTTTGACCATAGGCTCCGAGACCATAGGTGGCCTGGGGAGGGGGCTGCTGTTGCTGCTGTTGTTGTTGTTGTTGTTGTTGCACCACCGATGGCACTCCCTGCTGAGCATAGTCCGCGGGATTTCCCTGTACCAGCATGACCGGTGCTGCCTCCAATTCACCAAATTGTATGGGTCCAGTTTGTGGCTCTGGCATAGCTTGCGGCGAAAGATCTGGCACAGAATCACTTTCCATATAATCCTGTTGTAAAACTTGAGCTTGATTTGAGGGCTCTCCGCCACCAAGTTGCTGCCGTGCCACCTCGACATGGCTTTGACCTTCGTGTGGGTGGTGGTGCTGCTGGTCTTGTTCGGGTTGTTGTTCCTCGCCCGAAGGTGGTGTTATATCATTATTATCATCCATATCGGCTCCTTCGCCTGAAGTCTCACCATCTCGTCGCACTAGACCCAACATATCCAACATATTCCTCTTCACGGCATTCTCATTGGCCGCCTCCACGCTGGGATAGCAGGTGCTTAGACCACATCCAGCCAAATGTTGAGCCATTTTATTGCCATTGCTGGTGGCGAAGCCGCAAATGCAATGCATCTCCTGCGGCATATTCACCTCCATGGCATCCACAAAGTTGCCATTACAATGGACGCCATGACGAAACTGAGCACGCTCACAACAAGTCTGATAATTGCATTTGACGCAGTGCAGCCAACCACTAGAATAGAAAATACGAAGAAAGAAAAGTATATTAATTGGTATCAATCTAAACTTTTTGCCCCATTATCCTGATAAGACCAATCAACAGCCAATCCTTAACTAGCTCAACCCTCCCCCAATTAGTTTCAATTATAGCAATGAGATAAGAAAGAACCCTTAAAGGTGACGCTTGCTCAGCTTTACAGTAAGCTTTCTATTGGAACATAGTCTACGTGTTAGAAGGACACGTCTGCCAGATAGGAGAAGGGAATGCTTATGCTCAGGGAGCAGCAACTTATACGCTTTCTTGTCTAGTAACTTGGTCTTGGCACTTACGTATAATGTGTTTCCTCGCTGGCAAAATCGGCATTGCACTCGGCGCATGTTTTGCCCTCCAGGAAGGCAAAGAAAACGGGCCTTTTGTATGTGGAGAATGGCGCTGGTTCTCTGTGATGAGTGCGCACCTTGGGCGGTGGTATCAACAGGGAATTATTAAGCAACAGACGCACTGGTTTATTTGTCTTGGTCATGCTGACATGATGCTGGACAATGTGTTGCTTCAGATCGCCCTTATCAATGAAACTCAGCGAGCATTTGGAGCAATGCAGTGAGGGATCTCGCTTATTGACATGCTCATCCAGATGAAGGAAATAATGTTCGATGCGCAATTGATTGATATTGCCACGATGCGAGAAATAGAAGACCTAAGCGAAAGAGAAACCAATGATTAACTAAGAGTTTAAATGTGGTTAACTTGGATTACTTACATCCAAACAGTAGGGACACTGAAGGAAATTCTGATTCTTGTGATCATCATAGAAGTGACGCACCAAATCTCGATGCGAGGACGAACGATAGCCACAAGAGTGACACCAATACGGCAATTCCAGAGTGCTATGAACCTTCTGCAAATGGGCCGTAAGCAAATGCAGCGAATTGTAACGCTGCTGACAGATCAGACAATAGTATGAGGGTGAACCCTCTGTCTTGGTCTCCGTGGGATGCATAATTTGATTGTGTTTGGCCAACACCGATTCGGTGGGATGTTTCTCCAGGCAAAAGAGGCATTGGAACTGATGTTGCTTGCCCTCCGGAGAGATGTGCGACACCAAATGTGTCTGTAATTTCTCATTGGAATCGAAGGAGGATTCATTGCCCAGACAAATGGGACATTCTACAGATTTTGTGATATCAGCGGGATTGGCTCGTGGTGAGGTATATGGAAAATGTTCATAATTCTCTTCGGTGCCATCGCTAATGCCATAATACAGTTCCTCCAGGCCACGCAATTCATCTTCCTCTTTCTTGATGACCACTGGCACCTTCTCCTCCTTTTCTTTGACCTTCTTAATGGGCATACGGGGAGCTGGTGGTGCCGTGGTAGCTGCTGTAGCCAAGGGTGAAGCCTTTGCTTGAGTTTGTGCTTTGTTAGAATTCTTATTTACACTTCCTGGTGGCCGACCGGGTCCTTTATGAACTGGACCAGACGGTGGTGGAGGCGTATTCACGCCACGTCTCTTTGAGCCAGCTGGCAATATATCCTTTTCCCTCTCACGGTCCTTCTCCTTCTTGGGCACCTTGCCGCCGCTACTCTCTCTGCCAGGATTCGTATAATCCGCATCGTTAATGGCTAAGAGAGAGAGAGAGAGAGGAAGATAAATCTTTTTTTAAAATATATACAAATATCATGTGCCATTTGTGCGTTTGATCACTCCAAAAGAGAAAAAAATAAAAAATCAAAACTTTTTCTTTCATATCAAAATATATTTTTCACTAAATTTCTGGTTTCTTTTTGTTGTTATTTAAAACAAGTTAACTAATTATTTAGGATAGAAATTCAAACTGATTTAAGATATATACAGAAAAAACTAATAGAAAAAGATATTGGAAACAATATTTGTTTTCACTTTTTGTTTTTTGCATGGAGTGACAAAACGCTGGCAAAGAAATTAACTAAATTAAAAATAAATGATCAAATTCTCATCACAAACTTAAAAACTAGCGTAAAGGGTTAAGGTTAAGAGTGAGAGGGGCTCATTAATTACTAACGTTTCTTAAGACGTTTGGGGGCAGCATTTGCCGGAGTCTCCTTGTAGGTGGCTGGTAAAATGCTCCAGTCCTTGAAGGGATTTGTGGCCACCTAAAAAAAAAAAACAAACAAACAAATAAGAAATTAATACCTGAGACGAAACCAAAGCAAATCTTGGGTAACTAACCTGATAGAGCCTCTGAGTAATGGTCTCATTGGTGGTCACTCTAGTCTGTTCGGCAATGTGTATTATGATATTATTAAATGCCTGCAAAGCGTAAGTTCCAAAAGTTTCTCGCCACACCAGTTCATCCAAGAACTGTTGAATCATTTGCCGAGACAGCAGGGATAAAGTATTTTGGAACATTCTTGGGACAATTCTTCTTAGATACTCCATGACAGCGGAATTATTATGCTTGGCTGTATTATCAGTGGCCGCTGCTTGTACAATATTCTTAAAGCCCATGCTAAATAGGGTAATTTTATCTACCGTAAGATCTATGCAAATGGTGCTGTCCTTATGCACCCAACGTGACAGTGGCTCCAAAATGGCCTGGAAACGTTTCTTATAGTTACGATCGCCGTCTGTAATTGGCTCTACGGCACGTAATCTTATGGATTTATCTGAATAATCATAAACGCCGAGAACCTCAACTTTGACCTGACGTTGGGCGCCATCCTGAGAGGTGGTACCCAAGGAGATTACGCCAACCTAGAAAAAAATGAAAGGAGAATGGGTTAAATCACTTTTTAGTGGGATTCTCTCTAACTCACCTCAACAAACTTGCCGGGGCCACCCAACTTCTTGCATTTCTGATGCACAGCCAAGGTGCAGATGGCTCTTAGCCAAGTGTAAATGCCTTTGATATAGACACTGTCCACTTTGACCCACTGCACTACATTCTGTATGCTAGTCTGACAGGCCCAATGATAGATCAGTTTCAGCAGAAATGTGGGCGGATGTTGGGCACCTTCAAATATGGAATTATTAAAGACGGAAACAAAGCGGTAGGGACAACATTCGCTAATCCACACATAGCCTCCAGTGTAGGGAAACTTGGTGACATCAGAATAGACACCTAAGAAGAGAAAAAGAAAGAGTTAAATGAGGCAAAGTCTTGGAGTTAACGAAAGGATTAGCACTCGTACCCAATTTCAATTCATTGGAGCGATGATTAATACAATGCTGCTGAGCCCTGAGGAGACCCTCTTGGAGTAGCCACTCGCAGAACTTGTTTGGAGTCAACATCAAGACCAATTTGACCTTGGAGTCCAGTTTACTGCGTGTGGCAGCCATATCCTTGATCTTGAGGAACGGTTTGGCGAGAACCACCAACGAGGGATACGTTTTGCCCTGCATTTTGGTATCCTTGCCATCTTTACTATTGCCATCTTTACCATCTTTTGTATCATCATTGCTGCCGACCACAAGACCACCCACTGAATTGACCTCGGCTGGCCGATAGTTTTTGGGTGGCGGATCAATGATATCTTTGCCAGAATCCTTCAGCTTTGAGCCATGTTTGCCACTCTTGAGTTGAGGGGAGGATTTGCCTGTGGAAGAGGCCCTTTCCTTCTTCCCAGACTTGGGACCGGGTGAGGGGGATGCAGCAGCGGCAGCCGCCACCGCCTTTTTGCCCGCCGACAGAGCCAAACGTTTGGCCAGCGGAACATCATCGTCACCCTCATCAGAGGATTCCAAGTACGCTATATTCGAGGACACACGAGGACGACCACGCGGACGTCCCGGACCCGATGATGGCGTACCACTGCCGCTGCCGCCCCCGCCACTACTGCTAGCGGCTGGAGGCTCCACCGGTTTGGGAGGCTTTTTGGGCAGAGTCGCTTCTTTCAGCTCTTGCAGGACTTTGCCCTTGAAGGAATACGCCTGAAACACCTGACCATTGAAGAGCTCTTTGCCATCGTTTGCATTTACGGCCGTTTTAAGGGCATTTTTCACCGCATTGTGCTCATTGGTGATTTTCTCATAGTAAGCCAACTGGGCCGGCGAGAGTTCTTCCACCCAGATTTCCATATCCAGGGAAATATCACTTCTCGTAACGCGCGTCATCCCGCCGCACACTGGGATATTCCTTTCACAATGGGGCTTAAAAATTAATATATATATTCCAAATTTTTCACTCAATACGCTTTTTTTTCTGAAAATGAATGCGGTTGTACTGTACTTTGTAGTAAATACATTAGTGGCTAGGGGGTGCCACTAGTGACAATTAATCGATTTATCGATAATAATTCTAGTTGGAAACACAAGGGCGCGACAAACGATAATGAACTTTTGTTAGATGGCGCCACTGCTTACTACACTAAGAAAAAAATTAGTTGCCGCGCCAATTCAAAAAATAGTTCTCATTTGCCGTTATCACGTGCCGATCACATGATCAATGTGTGAAATCATTGATTTCAAATTAGCCATGGAAAAAGTTTCCCTGTGACTTTCAAAGTCATTTGAAATGCAAAACCTTAAATTTATAACCTCTTTGATTAACTTTCCATGAACTCCATGCGCCGAGATCAATAAAATTCGATTGGTGGTTTTTTTGTTATTTTCTTTGTATTTTTTGAGCAGTACGTTTTTCTTATAAAAAAATCTTAATTATCACAATCTTATTTGTACATTTGTATTTTGTTTGTTTTTGTTTCTATTCTTTGGTTTATTAGTCAGCTACTCGTGCATTACGCATTCTTAATATCATCGATAACCAGATCGTAAAGTATTTCTTTGATATTGAGACCCCAAAGGAAGTCCAAGTGATTCCATTTGGTTTCCGGCATACGGTAAGCACGTTTCAAAGAATTGGGATTGAGAGTATAACGTAGACGATCCACATCGATGAGACTGGCGAAGTAATCGTTGTCACTATAATACAGATAAATGGGGACATCAATACTCTCGACATCGTATTCCGTGGGGGTCTTGGCGCCGTATTCCTTCTTATTGCGCGTCTTTCCGTAATCAAATTGACGATAATAACCGGAGTTGTATTCCTGAAGATAGTGGAATATCTGATTGATGGAACAGCCCGCTGGCGTGGTGGACATAATGTCGGGAATCATTGTCTCATTCAAATAGGGCGAATCCCAGCCACCCAGAATGAAAAGGAAATTGGTGCAAATGACCTGAGAAATGGCCGCATCCTGGCAGAGCAAAGCACCCATCAATTCCATGGCACGAGTGCTGGGCAAAAATTCGGCACTACCGAAAAGTTCCACAAAGGCATTTGGTTGTCCCAGCAGAGGTCCACCCACCGTAGCCAAAGGACTCTCCATGTGATCCATATAAACAACGGGAGCCAACAAATGAGCCGAACGTATGCGACTCTTGAAACGCGGAATCATGCTGCTCATCACAAAGAACGATGTCGTGCCCTGGGAATGGCCGACATACGAAAGAGTCTCCTGTCCCGTCGTATACAATACATAATCGATCATAGCTGGGAGATCATAGATGCCAATTTCATGCCATTCAAAGTTCCAGAAGGGTTGCAAATAATGTGACTTGGTTGCATGTCTCTTCGAATAGGTGTTGCCACGTGCATTGCCCATCCACACATCATAGCCCTGCTCGGACAGGAGGAAAGCTAGACCATTTTGTGGCCCGCCCAAAACCCAATCCGAAGAGGAGCACAACAAACCGTGCATAAGGAAAGCAACCGGACGATTCAGTTGTTTCTCTTGATCCCTGTGATTTGGCATGCGATGCATGGTCAGTATATAACCATCAGAAGTTTGCACCTCATGCTCCTCCAAATCAAAGCCATGTCCTTTAACAATTGAAACCTGTTGAAATTAAGATTTTAATTACATTTCTTTCGAGTATTGAGCGTCTATTATATTTGTTTGTGGGTAATTACCGTTGTCACTGAACTTGCACGACCCGCATCCGCTGGCAGAGCCTGCACCGCTGCATAGCCTAGACATAGAAGTCCCACCAAAATTTGAGCTACCTTCCACATATTGTGCTCTAAACTGAACTGAAGGTAATTTGACGACCGTTCAGGCCATTCCATAGCTTTTTATACCCCCCGCGGTTGAAATTTAATCATCTAATATTTATGACTGATAAGCCCCTTTGGGCTTGGGTTTAGATTTTCCGTCAAGACAAAATTTATTACGGTTTATTTTTTGCAACCGCACATATCAATCAGTTAGCTACCTGCGCTCGCTTTTCGAAAATTTAATACGAATTGATTTAGAATGATAACAGTCTGGGGGACTGGAACTGGAACTGCGCCTGGGACTGAATATAGGTTTACCCCGAACAATGATGATAATGCCAAAAAATTTTTGTTGTTGTTAATTGTTATTGAATGAGGGGGGCTAAATATTTATATGTTTGTGTTTTGTTTTTTTTTTTTTTTTGATTATCAAAAGATAATTGAGTCGGTTGTAAGACAAGCAATTCAGTGAGTGATATAATAAAATTTAATAATGAATGCAATCCCAATATGAGTTAGCCAATTAATCAAACTTTGATCGATTCTGCATCGATTATAAAACTATACTTGAACCTTGTCAGGATTAAACGATAAGATTAGAAGCTGTTTTTGGCATAGACCCCCCCTCTTGTCTGGCTGGGATCTTGATCTTGATTAAATAGGATTCTTTATGCGTTTTAGATGATATCGAATTCAAGTTCTTATTATGCCCCACACAACACTTCAAAGATTTTTGATTTCCACGAAATAAATCGACTGCTTTTCACGTACTCGGTATTTAAAACGAGATGTCATCACAGTCATTTGTTGTTGCATCTGAAATTAAAATCATAATTAGTTATTAATTAATAAGTTTAAATTTAAGGTTACCAATTTCCTGAGATCCATTTTTAGCTTCGCCAATTCAGGGTTGTCATCATGATATCATTTTGCTTAAACTAATAGCAAATTGGGAATTTTCTTAAAGGTTTAGCACTTCAGGCTCCACAGAGGACAGGACTTAAGCCAATCTTGGATGGTATTTGGCCGCTCTAAACTTCCAGCTACACTCTCCAGTAATTAATGATTATGATTGAAGAAAATAATGTCGTTCTTCTTTGACTTGGCGATAGCCGCCAATTTCTTCCTTCAATTCCTGATGCTGCTGCTTTATTTTGTCTGCCTGCTTTTAAATTTTGCGGTTCTTTTCATCTTCTTGTGCTTCGTGCTGCGGATCATCAATTGTTCGCTCCTGCTTTATTTTTTTTGCAGTTTCTATTTCTTGAAATGATCAACCAGGAAGAAGAAGCATTTGTATATGTATTTTTATAGCGAACAAGTAAAAGTAGAATGTATTTTATATCTACTTTTCCCATTAAATTAAATAAAAAAAACTTGCAAACACAAGCTGGTCGCTTATTAGGGCACCACATGTCAGTCATTCGTTGTTGCATCTGAAATTAAAATCATAATTAGTTGTTAATTAATAATTTCAAATTCAAGCTTACCAATTTCCTGAGATCCATTTTCAGCTTCGCCAATTTAGGGTTGTCATATACTTTAAAAGTTATGATATATTCAAAACGTTATCACATGTTGAAAGAGTTGGCGGGATGTAAAAAAGCTAAAATTTGGAGTGGCAAAGTTTTTGCGGTTAAATTTAATAATTTTGTTGCGTTATTTAATTTTGCAATTATGAAATCGTATTGCATTGCTAAAGTACTATTATATGTATGTAAAAGGCGAGCGAAATAAAAACATTTATAATGCTTCTTATTAATTCTTTTTGAATGTAAAACTAATTTAATATAATTGCTAAACAATAATTTACGGAATTCTTAAAGTCTACGCTAATGGACGTGCTTTTCTACGCTTAACAATATTTGAAACATTGTTTTGAATACATCTGTCACGTAACAGGATCACGCACAAATCACATCTCTAAAAGAACTAGTTCCCATAATTAACTTCTGCGGTTTGTCGGCATAAACAATTTGTTATTTAGGAAAATAAATTAAAGTTCATTCGAAATGCGTGATAGGGAAAGGGAACGGGACAGAGATCGGGACAGGGATCGAGATAGATATCGTGATAGAGATAGAGACCGCGATAGAGAACGGGATCGGCGCCACCGCTCCAAATCTCCCGCCCAAACAGTCTCAAGGAGCTCCAAATCGAAGAAGAAGAAATCAAAGAAATCCAAAAAGTACTATAAGCGAAGCCGCAGCAGCAGTCGTTCATCAAGAAGTAGCAGCTCCCGCAGTCGAAGTAGTTCACGCAGCCGGCACAGCAAAAGGAGCAGGAGTCGTGACTATAGCCAGAAATCTCGCTCGGTCTCTCAAAGGACCACAAGGCCACCCAGTTCGGAAAGTAATTCTCGTTCAGCTGCCTCCCTGTCAACATCCACGACGTCGGCAACAACGACCGCGACAAATGTGAAGGCCATTGATCTCTTCGATGCCAAGGTGCAAAAGGCTTTGGAAACAATTGAGGAGGATGCTTTCAAGCCAACAGCTTTCTTTAGCTCGCGCGACCGAGAGGCTCCCGAGAAGGAGAAGGTCATCATAGATCTTAACAATGAGACGGTATCTGTTACCAAGCCAGCGGGTGCAGCTGCCGCCCGCCAAGATGATGTAATATTTCATCCAAATGTGAGTGGGTCATTGGTCACCCTCAAGTGTTTCCCCTTTAATTATTTTTATTCACATATTTTCTTAACCAATCATTTCAGTTCCTGGGCGATCCTGACCTCAAGGCGGAAAAATGGCTACGCAAGCTCTACAATTACCGACAGAAGTATATGCAAGAGTAGGAAAGTTTTCAATTTTTTCATAATATATTTTAAACAATAAAAAATCTTAGATCTAGAATATGTCACTGCCCGTTTTTCTGGCTCTAATCAAAGCCTCTTCCGGTTGCAGTTTCTCATTCTCCGAAGGTTCTATTGCCTGACCATCAGCGTGAAGTTTGTCGGCCTTGAAATCGTCTATAATCTTCCGTGAATAAACCGCATTGAACAAATCAAGACTGGTGAACTCGGATTGCACTACTTCGGGTGCCTTATAGGAAACATACGGCTTAAGTTTACAGCCCGTAAGATCGGGCACAATGATCTCGGGTATCTTCTCAGGAATCTCCACAAATTGTCCATTTACAATAATTCCAGTGTCGCGAACACCACGCTTATGTATTGGCACCGGTGGATTCAGTTGAGTGCGCTGCGCCTCCTTGACCACGCGAGTTCCTCGCTTACCGTACACATTAAATTTACGGAAGTTACGCTTGCCACTCAATGGTACCGAAGTGCTAATGCCACGCTGTTGGCATTTCAAAGCCGCCGGCAGCAATTTTACCCAATTTTGCATGATTTTTCTGTGAGAAAATAAAAAAATAAAACTAAGTTTTGGTTAAATAACAAACGCAAACAGCTGTTCACCACGATAGGCCGGCAAAGTCTATCGAAGAACTAGTTATCTTATTATTGAACCAGTTAGAAAATATTATTGGAACTAACTCAGTTAAACTCCATTTACTTACTATTAGTATGTATTTGGCATCAAACAGAAGGAAAAAAATATAATTCGAATAGGAAAAAGCAATAAATAGCTAAACCTAGCTGCTTTCGGCTAAAGTAGTAAAGTTGCCAGATGTCACAACTTTAAATATAATCGCGGGTTTTTTAAAACAGTAGGGCTTGGTACACAACTGTGCTAATGAAAACACTTTTTAGTGGCAAAAAAAAGGAATATAGTGCTCGGAATATTCCCCGATATAAAAAATTAGGAACTGTTTAGTATACGTGAACCATAACAGTTGCATCTTTTTCAATTGGACATTTAAATTTTTCAGTGTTGCCATGCCATTGGCGTGTTATTTTGTCGCAATTTATAACTCAAACTTGTCTGATACAGTGGGCAGCGAATTCAAAATAGCTCAATCAAATTCAACTTAGCTAAGCGAATTTGCGCGTAAGACAGTGTTTGAGTTTGAAGCGCAGATGTTCGAGTTCGAGAAACCAGCTCTGAGCCGTATGCCTGTATAGGAGCAAAAGAAAGAGAAAATGAAATGGAAGATAGCAGTCGAACTCAAGTTTGTCTGATACAGTGGAGAAATCAAGTCAAATAGTCGACTAGGCAGCGAATTTAAAATAGCTCTAGCGAATTCAATTTGGATAAGCGAATTCGCGCGTGACACGGTGGGAAGAATTTTAATTTTGTTTTTGTTTTCAATGCGAACGGTTGTGGCGGTCGCCGGGTTTTTGCTGAGAATTTGAAAATTCCAAAATTTCGAACAAATAAAAAGGAATTTTAGTAATTATCGTTTATAGTGACAGTTTTAAATTACATTGGTGTGGACGTCGGATAAAACTGTTGTTGTGCGGCACATTAATTTGCGTTTTTGTTGTTTGCTGCGTGTTTGCCGGTTGTTTATAGCGGTTTAAAATCGCCCGCAACGCTTTCCATTTCTGGGTAGCTTTTTTGTGTTTGTTTGTTTGGCCGGCATCGGCGGCCCCCCTTCCATTGAAATTCTACGACTTCTGTTCGAAAGGAGGAAACAAACAAACCCACCACTATGTTGCCACTTCAACAGCAGCAACAGCAGCAGCAGCAACAACAACAACAACAACCGGCAGATCAAGTGCATCCTCCCACATTTAATTGGCAATTGGAGGACTATGCTTACTTTCGTAAATGTGGAGAAATCACAACATCACCGGATGTTCAATGCTTTGGCTTCAATTGCGCCTTCTGCCCGGCCATTTGCCTGCAATTTACTGTCTTCATGGATCACATTCGTGAACACCTGCAGGAGGTGCAACAACGCTACGAGGATGGTGGAGGGGGAGCCGATGAGAAAATCGAACAAACAACTCAAACGGATTTAATGATAATGGAAATGGACGGCATCGGCCCCTACACGTGCCCCGATATCTATGCGGACCTAGACCGCCATCATCATCAGCAGGAGGAGGCCACAACAAATAAATTGACTAGCACGCAATCTTTGGGTGTGGGTATTCAGTTTGTGAACATAACCCAAACCCCAATGACCCCAACTTCTAACAACCACCACCACCACCCACTTGTGCAGCAGGAGCCGACGCCGCTGCCGCCGCCGCCGTCATCAACTGCAGGAATAGATTTGGTTTATGTCATGTCAAATCCATTACCATTGCCATTGCCACCCTCGCCGCCCCTTTCCAGCGACGAGCAGCAAAACAGTCCAAGTCCGAGTGCTTGTTCGTTGCCTCCTTTGGCTCCATTTGAAGTACTGCAGGCGGGCATAGGTGGCACGCCCACAACCAGTCATGACAGCAGTCATGGCATGATAATGGGGGGAACACCAACACCAGCAACGCCAACTCCTTCTTTGCCTCTGCCACGATATGAGACACGACGCGTGGTAAGTTTAATCGCTGATACTTTGTTTACAGGCAACACTGCCTAAAACAGACTAAGGACTGTGAAATGACACAAAGTGAGGGAATTTTAGATATGTATCTCAATTTTGTTGGCTTTAGATCTCAATTATGTTCATTTTTAATTTTTAGAACTTTTGCTTCTTAGTCTTAGGTTATGGTCTTTTTGATCTGCAGAACTAGTGTTTGTTTTTTGAACTAGTTAATTTAGTTTAAAACTAAACAGTTAAATTTGAATTGTGCAGGGTAACCAAAAGTCAAAATGATTATACAAAAAATTTCTTTCAATGCTCATTTTCTTTATTATTATTCATCACGTTCCTCTTCTGTCAATGTTTACTGTATAATTGCTTTGCCGCTTTTTCCGTAGTTGTTGTTTTGCGGCTTTATAATGCAAAAAAAAATGTAAAAAATTGGTCTTCCGAGTCATAAGGTAGTTCCGGCAAAAAAGGGCTTCACTTGCTTTAGCCGCTGGTCGCTTGACCTTCAAAATAACGGCACTCACACACACACACTCGTAACAGAAAAAGTGTGTCGCTTTTTCTTGTTATTGCTTCGCTTTTTTGTTTTAGTTAGTCGAGTGTGCGTTTGCGTGTGTGTGTGTGTGCGTTTCCCTTTTAATCCCGTTGTAGTCTACTTTTTGTTATTGTTGTTGGGGGGCGTCGTATGAGTGAGACAGTTCGTCAGTTTTTCAGGGACCTCCACCCATATATCGGCTATTTTTGTTTTATTTTCTTTCGCGTTTCGTTTCGTTTGCTTTTTCTTTCTTTTTTTTATGATATTTTGTCAGCCCATGCGACGCAGTTTTTCCACATCTTTTTTTGTTTTTTTGTTTGGTCTCCATTATATATATTTATTTTTATAATTTTGTTTTTCTCCTGGTTCAATTTTTGTGTGTGGTGGAAATGGAAAATAAATGTTTAACAATAAATACAACAACAAGTTGCCTTGTTGTTCATCTTGGGGGCAACAATTTGATGTGCTAACAAGCAACAAAATTTGGGACACAAACGTTTCGAGTGTGTTTTTATTTTTCTTTGGAATATTTTTCGCCATATTTTTCTGAAACATATAAAAAGCCATTAAACGACAATTAACAAAGGAATATATAAACATTTGACTCTCTGTGAAATACTCTAAAAATATTCTCTTATAAATCACTTAATTTGTTTGTATATTTATTTTACTTTTCTATAGAACTTTTTGAGCACTTCAAGCAAAACGTTTACATTTTCTTAACCTTGTAAAAAGGGTATACAAACTGTCATCCGAGATTTGTTAGAGCGAAAAATATGAACAAATATATCTTGGAAATTTTTACGTGATCAGCATATAGAAGAGTAATATGACTTTCTGTAGGTTTCTTCGTATAGATCAATTAATTCTCACATTTTATAGAGCGTTTAATATTTTGTATAGACAGCTTTCTACATATATACATACATATGTACATATACACACATACATATCGTATGCAAAGTATGTATGTACATATATGAACATTGTTCAGATTCCAGATCGTACAATTACCTCTTTACTTTCAATTGTTTATAAAAATACATTTTTGTTTCTTAAATTTTTACAACAAAACTCAAAATTTCAACAAAGAAATTTAAACAATATACATTGAATATGGTTTATAATACAGAAAACTTGTACAAAATACGATAATTTTACTCAATATCGTTTCAGAGTTTAGCACTGTGCTTGTGCCCTTAATCCAAGAATTTATTATAAATTTGATAAGAATTTCTTCATAAAATACATAGTTTACGTCGTCAAACATCTCAAATTGTCCCTTATTTGCGATATTATTCTTAAAGAAGTGCCGCGAGCCTCTGCCCAGTACCCTGAAGTACATGTGAACCGAACTGAATTCAGAGATTTGTTATCTAATTGATAAGAATTGCATGGCAAATTGATAGCACAATTAAAGTTATTACTCTTAATAGTTTTGTAGGGTTCTCCCATTAGTTACATTATCTCAAGACAAAAGTTTTTCCTTTAAAAAACATAGTTTCTTGACCAAAGTCAATATTTACATATAACGAATCGCAACCAATTCGTAGTTTTTTCATAACGTCAAACTTCCTTTATTAGCTTCAGTGTGTTCATTATACTCTTCATTATTGTTAAAGAAGTGCTGCGAGCCTTCGCTTAGTGGCTCGTTTTCGCTGTAAAAAAAACGTACTTTTTGATCTAAGTTTAAATTTGATTCTATTCAATCACATTTTATGACGTCAAAGTTTCTAAAATTATCTTTCATTTCGAGCTAGTTCATTTTTCTCGCCATTATTTTCAAGAAAGTGCTGCGAGCCTTCGTTTAGTGGGTTCCCACCCAACTAAATCGGAAATTTAAGCATCTAATTGATAAGACTTACTTAGAAATTGCATTCTAAACTTGCAATTTCTGTCAATTGATAATCCAATTGCCCAGCAATTAGCTTTTGCTAGTGCTTCTTATCCCTCCTAAGTAGTCATCAATATGTCAAATAGCCGCGTCGGCACTCGTAATGCCACGATTCGGACAATGATTTATGAACACATGGCGATAGTTTTTATGGCAGGTGCTCTAAAAATACCAATTTACTGGTGTTTAAATGTACATTAAATTCTCCTTAGTTAAGGCAATCGGTCTACATATTAGTAATCTCTCTTTTAGCCCTCTTTTTCTCCTCCACTTCCCCTCCAGTTCCCTCTTCTTTGCTTTGCCTTCTAAGCCATTTGCAGCGTCTAAAAAAAATCGAACAAATTATTTTATTACCCAGCCAAGACTCTCCAAGTGTAGCGGGCTGATAAAAAAACGTAAGGGGTGAAGTGGGGTAGGTGGTGAGAGGCTATATGTATGTGTGTTCCGATTGATCGATCGTCGGGTAAATAATAACTTGAAGTGTCGCGTCATTTCTTTAATTTCGATGTAAATCTCGAACATTCAGAATATCTTTAAAGTGCCCCCAAAGAGGGGGAAAGGGACTGATGGTCTGAGGGGGAAACCCTAGTCCTCCTTGGAGGTTTTGGTGTCTGGTAGATATCGATTTTGTTCTTCATGTTCCTGGTCACACTGTGGTGGTGACTCGTTTGGTCTAGACTCTCTCTGCCTAATCGAAGCTTAGATAATTTTTTCCTGTTTGTTTACACTTTTTTGTGTTCCAGATAATGGCCAGAATGCGTGTTGCTGTTGGCAGCAGACCCCAGAGCCCAGACCCAAAAAAAAAAAAACGATAATAAAAGTAGGAAACAGAAAAAAATAAAAAAATTGACCGATAATTTCTCTATAGAAAGTTCCAAACATTCCAAACAAAAAGTAGTGAGTGTTGTACGATAAAAATAAAAATGTTTTTTTTTTTTTGCCTGCCGATCTCCAATCGTATCTGCTCGTATATATATGTATGTACATATATCTCATATTTATTTTGTGTGCAATTTCTGGCATATTATTTATTGACATTTACATTGAACGTTGTGTGTCTGTGCCTGGGAACGTTTTCGGCTTTCTATTAATAGTTTTCTCCACCTCTACCTCCCACGTCACACATCCCCGCTTCGAGAAATAGTTTTTATGGAATTTCATTTCCTTTTGCAATTACGTGAGCTCTGATTTATTTCTAATAATATTATCACTTATGACAATTGGCGAGACGTCAACGTCACATAAAAGTGGACACCCAAAAAAAAAAAAAAAAACTGACAAAAATTGACTGATAAATCTTTTAGCAAACATCAAGAAAATACTAAGATTTCGCAAGTGACGTAGTTTTGGGTACCTCACAGACAAAACCGAATAAATCAAGTGGTTCAATTCGGTAGAAATTTGCCAACAATTTCCTTGGTGGAATTGTTTGAAATTGATAAGAAGTTTGAAATATAAACATTTTTTGCTTGATTCTTAAACTCTTTCGAGGAATTTAATTTAAGTAACTTTTACAAGAAGAGTGCCAAAATATCACCAAAGCAATTTGTTATCAACTTTATGAACAATGACCCAGCTGGGCCTAAAAAATTTGACTTTGGACTTCAAAGAAACAGATTTGGTTACTAAGTCAAATCGTATACCTAAGGATAAACTGATTTTTGGTATTAAGAAGAACGTTGGTTTCCAGTAACAAATAATTTCGATTAATTGTTGAGTAATAAATGACTTTCAGGATTTGTAGCTGATTTTTATGGCATTTGTTGTTCATAATCACTCCAACTAAATCTCAGCTTATCAAAAACTAAAAAATTTTGACAAATATTTACAACATCCTTAAGCAAAATAAACTTTTACTCCTTCAAGCATAAATCAACTTTCTAAATCTTATCTTAACACTGCCCAAGGTCTTGGGTTTAGTAGAAAGCCAGAAAAAGCTAATCACACACCTCATCAATTAGGCAAAATCAAAGTTTTTGCTTTCTCTATAAGTACTATTATTTAGTCTTACATTTTACCTGGCATGGCCTATATAAAAAAACTGGCTTTCTATAATCTAATCTGCTTGGTTTTTTTTTTTATATTGTTTAACTATCAGGTGATAATTTTCGGTTTTCTTCGATTTCGTCGATTGCCACAAAAACTAAAGCTAATTGAAATCGCCTCAGTTTTTATCAGTTGTTAATTAATTAACAAGTTTAATTCAACATTTGTTTAGCAAGGTCTGATTTCACCCACGCACATATCGA
The DNA here is from genome assembly GCA_024703675.1 of Drosophila nebulosa. Taxonomy (NCBI): domain Eukaryota; kingdom Metazoa; phylum Arthropoda; class Insecta; order Diptera; family Drosophilidae; genus Drosophila; species Drosophila nebulosa. The sequence goes on along the minus strand of CM045725.1, from coordinate 2,493,342 downwards.
TCAGTTCAGCTGAGAAGCAGTTTTATAAGCAGTCTAATTAAATTATTATTATTTTGCCTTGTGACTGACTTTGGTATTAACCAATATTATTTGTTTAAAGTTTTTGTGCATTAATAATAAATTGATTGCATTTAATGCCGATTTTTGTGTCTGTCTGCTTTGGCTTAACAAACACACCCTCCCCTTTCGCCATCAATGGGTGGGCCTCCCTTCTGCATAGGGTTTCCATGTTGGCTACTTTTTCTGGGGCTTCTGTGGTTTACGTGTGTGGAAAATATTCTTCATAATTTATTAGTGCGCTACATTGGGTCCTCTTTTAGCTTTCTTAATGTGAGTCTCGTGTTCTTCCTGGTCTTAGCATGTCGTTTATTATCATCATGACCCATCGACCCCAAGTTGGCGTGTCTCAGTTTTAGGCATATTAAAACCTTTTGTAAACCATTAAGATTGCATATTATTATGATAATACACACACATGTGTATATGGAAATGTATAGCATGCTTCATATTCCGGTTAACTGTATCCATTTGCTGACTTTTCTAGATTTGGAACAATGTCTGAATGTTCCCCTAGAATCTAAAACATTTCGAAAGGGTTTAATCGACCTATGACTTAAGACTAATGATATTTGGAGATATTTTCAGATATACAAATAATCGTTTTCTAAAAAAATATATTACAAATTGATAAAAATCAGCATTCATAAAATATGCAGGGGAATATGAAACATGTTTGGTTTAAAATTAAGTGTAGACTTTGGTGGTCTTTAAATTTCAGTTATTTTCAGGCTTGTACTTAAATTAGAGACATTTTTTATACCATTGCAATGGTTTACGCAGGTCAACCAGCTCTGTAGAATAGTGTAGAGTTTGGAGACTTTTAATCTTTCTTATAATTAGACATATTTAACTTGTTTTTACTCCATTGCAACTCTGTATAAGGTTGAAGCTGGTTTTTGGAGTAACTTAGAGCAGTGTAGAGTTTGTAGACTTTTAAATTCTTTTATAATTTCACACATTTAAGTTGTTTTTAGCCCATTGCATGTCTGTATAAGGTTAAATTTGCTTTTTGGATTAGTTTAGACAATGGAGACTTTTAATTTCTATTGTTTTTTAGGGTATTTAAGAAGTTTCCATTCCAGTGCAATGCAATTCCTCTCTTCTGGGCTTACAGAGCTTCCTCAACATGGGCAGAGGGTATTGTGCAGTTGAAAAACTTATAATTTATGAGCCATTGTTAGGTCTTCCTTGAATTGTCAAAGTCTGATCAATCCTGATAAAAGAGGCGACGTCATGGCGGCAATATATCAAAGACCTAACACTCAATTGTACATTTCATTTTCATGTCGATGCTTCGCACTCGTTTTGCTCAATTAAAACGGGCGAACGATTGTTTATTGCATTTGTCACTAAAAACAGACAACTCAGACAAATATGCGGGCCATGCCATCCATTTCTTTTTATGATGACGATGACGATGGTTGTCGATGATGATGCGTTGTGAATGATTACAATACAATTCCATGGCGGGGCATACAAATTAATTAAAACAGAACAAAGTTATTCCTCGCCTCATTTCCACTTGGCACTCGTCACTCGCCACTTGCCACTTGCCAATTCTAAACTAAGCCCTAAGCTCAGCTATTAGTTCGGGGAGGTGCTATACGGGCACATAGGAACAAAAGGCGAAAACAAAGATTCATGGCAAATGCCATTAATACACACTTAATACCATTATAAACGAAAACGGATGGTCGGCTGGTGGGCGCGGGGGGCTAGGGACGGGGACTGGGACTGGAAATGGGAATGGGGACTAGAAATGGTGTCATTGTATGGGGTTTAAATAGTTTGACTTAATTACGGGGGCATCTGTATTCTATTATTTCTGTTTGATTTCTACTTAACTATTGAATGATTTGTTAACGAGGCTTTTCCATATTGATCGAACGTTTTGTGAATGTCTTCAAAGGGAACTTAAAAGCTAAAAGCCAAAAAAAAAATAGAATTTTATTTTTTCTGAAATTGATTGGTTGAATTCTTTATGTTTGCCAAATAAAACAATTTTCTTACAAGGAGTTATTAAAATAAGTCTATAGGCACTTTGAGGTCTTATTCTAGGGTCATTTATTTGTATGGCATCACCATATTGAGACAGAGATAGAGAGTTTTGTGATTCGCAGTTTATTTGTTTGTTCTTAGTTGATTCACAGGCAGTTTGCTAATATCAATTAATTTATTCAGTTCCGCTCTTGATCTACATATATAAAGTTAGTAGTTTATATGTCGCCAGATTGAATCACTAATCTAATCGACGCATTCCATTCCACATTCCACTAAGAAGACTATTTAAATGATTTCTTGATTGGCCCTCTAGATATGTATATATATATACCCTAGCTTTCTACAAATTGGCGAAAGAATTTATAAAATTTGGGGAAATACCAAAAATATAAATATTTCTGATCAAGGCCCAAGCTGGAGGCACATCTCGAACTGAAAGTTACACTACACTGCCACCCTGATCGGAAGCAACAAAGACTAAGCCCTGTTTAAAATATTTAATCAATATTCCAATATTTCAAAAATCAAAATTGATTTAGAATTTTTTAGATTTTAGAAACCCATCTCCCAGGAAAGTTTGACTCAAAAGAAAGCTTACAACTTTGTTCTTTCCCTTTTCTACTTGATATTCTAGTCACAGCGAAATGAGTACATTTTTGAGGGTCATCTATTTGTATTAACAACATGGTCTAAAGCCATCTTATGTTTAAGGATGCCATGAAAGGGTATACAAATCCAAACCCAGCGCTTTTAAAAAGTTTCCATCCCATATTCAATCCGCCGCCCCTCTATTCCCTTTACTTCTCTATCGTGTGCTTCTCTCGACAGTTCTAACAAGTTTCGACCCCTTTTCATTAAAAAGAAACCCATATATACATAAATAAATATAGAACAACAACTACAACAAAAAGCAAGGAATACAAAACTAACTCAATAAAATGGTTCTGCGATCGGGTTTCAATTTACTTGAAGTAAACTAAGCATTTTGTTGCTGTTGATTTTGTTCTTGTTTATTGAATTTTTATGCAATTTTGTTAACTGGATCAATTATTTCAATTGCGTGTTCGGTAAACACAGTTGCGCCAAGTTTGCCCAATGACGCAGAGAGCGATAGAAGTTCACTGCTGATGGAATTGAAGAAGACGAGAAAGGGATGAGCAGGAGGAGGTGGAGGTGGCTGGCTGGCTGGCTGGCTGGCTAGCTGGCTAGCTGGTCATGGAAATGGAGATGGGGGAACGCGTCCACATTGGCGTTGTCCATGGTATAACCACACCCAATGCCCTATGTGAGTTGCCTTTGTTTGTGGCTCTCTTGCGCGCTCTAGTACAAATTGCTTTGCATTTGCAGTTTGCTGAGTCTCAGTCAAACCATTTTGCCGTATGCACTGACCTATATACACTGCAAGAAAATCATCAATAGGACGGCCGATTTTTAACTTATAACCCCTATAGGGGTTATTTTTTAACTAGGACGTAGTTAATCATCGTGTTCTTCCGCCAGATATAGGCAGATCCAATCTTTGTAACTTTTCTGTTAATCTGTTGTACCTTGCTTGAAGACATTTTCTTTCTCTAAAGACAAGACTTACAAAGTAAAGTCGGGTCACTATTTGGCGGTAAAACTTCCGACTTTCCTTTTATCCTTTTTGGCATTGACCTAGGAACGGTCTAGGTTAGGCTAACCTTTTCGAATCAAAGCCAAATATAACGCAAAAAGGTGGTCGGTATAGTATATTATATACCGTCGTCACAAATTTAGCGTAAATGAATCGGCTATCTTCGGATCACGCTTTGGCTCATTTTTCGGAGTAAAGCAACAAAGCGTAAGAAACATGTTAGGCTAAGGCAAAATAGGGACTGCATGCGTGGTGATCAGTGAACTTTAATATGATATAGTCAACCGATCTAAAGAGTTTTACCAAATCTAAAGAGGTAATTACCAAATCCATACTCAGAAATTTGCAAGAAACTTAAATCTATATATTCTGGAAGTTCGTAGAGTTCAAAGGGCCAACTCCTGGTTACGGGTAGCTCTCAAGTTACAAAATAAACCCATGTGGAATGTTTTTTTTCTTTCTGTGAATTGTCGCATGGCTAGGACTTTGGGTGTATACCAATTTCCTGTTGCTATGCCAGACAACGTCCAAGGCTAGCAGGAGGGAGACGGGGAGACGGAGCGGAGCGAGCGTGTAAAGGGGTAAACACACACACACACACACACACAATTTTTTAATAGCCATTAAGTTTGCTTTGCTCGCTTTTGGAGGCGTGTGTTTGCCTCCTCCTCTATTTTTTATTAGTTTAGTTTTAGTTTTTTTGTTTTTTGGGGAGGCGTTCTTGGGGGCTGGTCTCTGGTTGGTAGTTTGAAGTGAAATTATTTTAGCAGCACTTCGAATGACGTTTTAAATTGCACTTTTAATTGAGGCCAAGGTTTGACATGCTTCGGTTATTCAATTAGCTGAGCAATTTCCGAAATAGAGAGAGGCGGAGAGGAAGGAGGGCAAAAGAAAAGGGCCAAACAAAGCTAAAAGCTAAAGGTAAATAATTTATGCATTTCTCTTTGTGTAGTTTTTTTTTTTTTTTTGTTTTGTTTTGGTTAAGGTCAAGGTTTTGGTAAGCCAATCAATCGGTTGGCCAATTAATTATATTTGGGGTATTCGAAACCTTTTTTTTTAAAGCGGGGGGGAGTTGATTAAAATTGGAACTTGCAGCTGCTACAACAATCTGAAAGGTATTAAACGTACACCCTTTACATAATTAAGTTCACTTTGACATTAATTGAGTTAACTGGATTCTGAATCATCGAGTTGGCTCTAATTCTCCGACGCTGCAACTTCTATCAGGCGTGGATTTGGGGTATGGAGCGACCAAATAGGATCATCAGAGGAAAAAATAACTTTCTTTTTTTTTAATGACCTTTCTGATTAGTATTAAAACTTTGGTTTGCCGCCTCGAGGTCAATAAATCAAACACAAGGTGTTTTTTTGATTTCCCAATATATTTCGATCATGTTTGGACATCTTCTTTTGTAGTGTCTGATTTGGAGTTTTGAACCAAAACTTACAAAATACTTCCACAAGCAACTCGGTCTCGCTCCCCCGAAAAATATTTTCATTATTTAGTCCCAGAAAACCAATTTTTCCTACTCTTTCCAGGGGCAGATCTATGAAATAAGGAAAATAAGACCCTTAAATGTGTAATATGCAGTTGAAAAATTCAATGTCAAAAGACTCATGAGTAGGATGAATATACGAAGATATTGAATCATAGTTTCTTTTTATACCCACATCGAGTAAATGTACGATTAAAACTTAGCTAAAATCTCCAGCTTATTTTGCAATGACGTGAAATCAATAATAGAATATAGAAAGTTTCTACTATAATTTTATATATCAAAATATATAGACCACTTTAACAATAATTTCCATATGTGTTCTGCAATTACTCCAAATTAATATACCCTCACTGCTCCCCTCAGTTTGTATAGAGTATAGAAATCGAAGAAGTGAAATGTCCATAACAACAATTGGACAGTTGTAGCATTTGTTTGCCTTAATTTGAGACAATCGGTCGACAACTTCAATTAGCAATTATGACCAACAAATCGAAATGAAAGCAATAAGGGAAAAAAGTATAGTAAGATATATTGCCGCCGATACATTTAGCCGCCCCACATACACAAAAACGAAAACGGGCGAAAACTGGTTAAAACTGACATTTGTGAATCGAATTTAAGTTACAGAAAGTTGTGGAAAAGCTAAAGTTTAGCAAAATTTAAGTACAATTGCCCCTATAAACAAATTTTGTCTTCTACTTGAAAATATCTTTTGTTTTTTCGTGAACTCTGATAATGGGCATTGCGACATTCTTACTTACTGATCCCAAATGCCCTTGAATTATTCATAGATTTATTTTTCATTCATACAAAAAACAACAACAGACAAAGAGAAATACTACCCGATACCCAAACTGAATAAGAGGGTTCCCTCTAACCGTTGTCGTCGTCGTCTGTGCAATGAGAAATGTAAAAACCAAAACAAAAACCAACTCAATAGATATATGTATGTTTTTATGTGTATTGACACACATACTCTTACATATGTAGGTATGTATTTGTATGCCTTCTATATAGAGTCGCCCCATATGCAATATTGCGATAAGGAACAATATGATGACGAACAAAAGGCCAATAGCCGCCGCTGTCGCTGCCGCTGCCGCAGCAGCAGCCGATTTCCATGCATATTCAAGCTGTGCCAAGTCTGATGGCTGCGGGTGCCGAGGGGACTTTCCCTTTTTTATTTGTTTCCTTCACTCTGGAGGCTATATACTTTACACTTGAGCAAAAAATCATATCAATATTCACATTGAACAAGGTAATATGAGGACCTGAGTGGATTATATTGACTTAACTTTGACTATACAGTAGTAAAAACTAAAAAACCACTAATAAGAGAGTTAAGAAAGTATTTATAAGATAATAATCCACCTAAAAAGTCGGAAAAAATCAATTTTTCAGTGATCGTCTGACTCGTCTATGCAAACTCGTCTCACAGTTCTTGAACTATTTTAGCAAAATTTCGTATTTCAGCTTCTTGTTAGTGCAGGCAAAACATTTGTTGGAAGCGAGCCGATCAGACCACTATAACTATAATTATTAGCTAAAAACTATATTGTGTGTAAGCAAATCAGTAAATGAAGCCAAGGACACTACTTGGAAACATACAAAAAAATTCGAAACTATTTTAGAACTTTATCAAATTTGATTAGAAACAGATTTTAATACCTAATTATTTTTCCAAACTTTAATCTACCTTTATAATTTATCTAAGAACTAAATAAAAAAAACTTATTAGACATTTTTTTCCCATTTCACCAACTTAGACCGTGACATAGTGGGAAAATTTAGTTGTATTTAAATATTCCTCTTGAAAAATTAAGTTTTTTTTTATGTATCACGAGTTTTTTTTGCAAAGTGTAAACGATTTTGACCCCGAACCAATATTTTATTGTATTGTTTTTTGTTTTGTTTTTGTTTTCGTGTGTTTTGTTCGAGCGATAAACACTTGACTCGAGGCGAATGATCGTGTGGACTAAAAAAAAAGAGAGAAATAATACAAAAAATCCATTTCTATTGATTTACAGGCGATGCAACGCAAACAACAGCAACAAGAGGAACAACAACAGCAACTGGAGCAGGTGCAGCAATTGCAGGATGAGGAACAGGAACAGGACCAGAAACACCATCAGAATTTGGTTGAGAATGTATTGCAACTAACACCGCCAGCCACACCGCCCACCACAGCCCAAGCAAATACGCCCACCAGTAGCTTGAAATCGGTAAGAAAACACTTAAAGGAAAAACCGAAATAGAGTCTGATTAATTCTTTTGTTTTTTTAGCGCTCACGACGTGATTTGGAAAGAAATCGTGAATTTGTTAGTTGTCTCCTGGTGGCCTATGAGCGTTTAGAGAAATTATGGAATCCCAAGCATCCGGATTACAAATATAATGCCAAACGTAGTGTATATAGTGAGTTGGCTGCCCCCTTGGAGAATGCCTTCAATTTGCAACTGACTGGAGCTGAGATTTTTGCCGTGCTCAAAGAACTACGTGGACGCTATCGTCGAGAATTGAGCAAACTGAATGCTCTGGGTGAAAAATACAAATCCCGTTTATGGTATTTCAATCAGATGCATTTTCTGAGAGCCATCATCGAGGATAAGCGTGCCGAAAAGGAAGCCAAGGTGAGGCGTCAAATGATTTTTAGAGGCTTAAACATGATTTTTATAATTTACATTATATTTCCCGACAGATCTCAAATGAAACTGCCGAAAGTGAGAATGCCTGCGAGACTGATACAGAATCCTCAACAAAGTCCTCAACTTATCGTGAGGTATTGAGCTATATACTCGATGCTTTCAAGCGTCAGGAATGCTTGTGGAATCCTCAGCATTATGATTATGCCAGTTGCCCCAAGCAGGATCTATATAGTGAGATTTCCTCTCAATTGCAAGAGGATCTCAACTATGAGATGAGCGGAGAGGAGTGCTATAAGGAAATACAAAAGCTAAGGACACGCTATCGCAAGGAATTGCGTATGGTTATCAAGCATAAGGGATTATATTTACCCAAACTTTGGTGCTATGATGAAATGGAATTCCTGCAGCATATATTGCAGGAGCAAATCTTCAATAAGATCAGCAAAGTAACTAAAATTCTATAAACTAAACAATTTAAAACACGAAATTATTGTACTTTGCTTTTGTTTTTTAGAAAGTGGGCGTGATAGAAACGAATCAGAAAACAAAATTCATCAATGCCGATGCCATTGAATTTGCCACACCCGATGAACAATTGCAATTTGTGGAGATTTATAGACATTATCCAGCTCTCTGGGATGTTGATCATCCGGATTATCGTTCGAATGCCTATCGGAGTCAGGCTTTGGCTCAAATGTTGGATGAATTGAATGGAAAGAGCGGCGTCGGTTATACGGCCGCGCAGCTGGAGAAGACTCTGTTTGAGTTGCGCAAACAGTTTTCGGCGCAGAAGCGAAAGATCCTGACACAATCACCAAATGCCTGCAGTAGCATTTCCCTAATGCATGCCAAATTGTCACAGTTCTTGGAACAGAATCTTGGGCCATTTCGTTGTGATGTTTGCACGGAATTGATAAAGACCTGCGATCAATTTAAGGTCCATCGTTCGGGTCATGATGGCACACAACCTTTTATTTGTAGGCTCTGCGGCAAAGGTTTCCAAATGCCGTGCAATCTGACTGTGCATATACGACGACATCGTCGAGATTTTCCCTATGCCTGTGAGAGATGTGATAAAAGATTTGCCACCTCCACCGAGGTGGCCATACATATGCGTAGTCATACGGGCGAACGTCCTTACATATGTGATTTGTGTGGCAAATCGTTTAAAACTTGGTCTTTCTTTGATATTCATCGCCGGCGGCATCTCAATCAGAGCACGTTTCATTGTCCCATTTGTCCAAAGGGTTTCTATGAGAAAAATCGTTTCACCGATCACATGAATTCCCATTGGGCCATACGTAAACATTTGTGCACAGTTTGTGGCAAAACCTTTACCACCTATGGCAATCTCAAGAAACATACCGAACTCCATTTGGCTGTAAAGAAATACAAATGCAGCGACTGTGGCAAAAGATTTGCACAATTTGCCAGCCTACGTTGGCATAAAAAACGTGCCCACCCAACCCAAGAGGAGGAGGAGGAAGAGCTGGACGAGGAGAGCACTTGAGATTGTCTTTGCATTGTGTTTACCAGACAATTGTGAGGAGTTAAACCTGAGAGAGAGTGAACCTTATCATATCACAATTAAGACAAACATTTAAGTAATCTATTTATTTATTGATTAACCTGATGTTAACTTTTAATTTTAAGTGTATTGTAAATGTAATCTAGAGAAGTTAATCAAAAGATTAGCAAGAAATTGAAACCAAATACAAAGTTACCTAACTACATATACATATATGTATATATACATACCTGTAAAACCTGATAAGCTACATTGCAATGTGATTGTAATAGATCTTCAACAAAAGAAAAACAAAAAGAAATTCTAAAAATTTATACTCACATTTTTAAAATTTTTGAATACCTACATATAGCCAAAAACGTATATACCTGCTGAACAAAAAACAATTACAATAAACATTAATTAAATTGTGAGAAATTTTGTTTGTAATCGTAATCATTTGGAGACCGGTTTAAAAACCCAATCCCGAGCCCGAGCTTGATCAAAAATCGAATATTTCACTCGAGTCTGGGACATCTATTTAAATTTTATGACGGCGCCGCTGTTCGTTGTTGTCATTCGACTAATTTATCAATACAAAAACGTTTATTGACTCCACTTAATGGCCGACCCACTCGCTGAGCCACCCGCCAGAAAGTGCAAGTGACAAGTTACCCAGACAGACAACTCTTTCCAATTAGATTTCATTAATTTCTTTTGCATAAACAACTGAAAATTGTTAAATTAATTGCACTAATGATTTGTGTGCAAATAAATAAACAAAATGTCTATGGGGGGGAGATGGGGTGGAGCAACAATGCGTATATATGTATATGTGCATATATATATATGCTATATACTAGATATCTCAAATGCAATGAACTGTGACAAAGCAATTACAAATTGGAAAACACAAAAAGGCGTAACATGTTTGGATGGGTTAATTTTTCTTTACATTTTTTGCTTGTTTACTAGATTTGTTTATTATTATTTTTTTTTTTTTTTTTTTGAGTAAAAGATTTATTTAATCTCCAATTCCTTTAGACTTTTGGGTCGTATTTGCATTTGTACAGATTTTAGAGACTTGAAACTATACCATGGCTCCCAATAGATGCTTTGGGCATTATCCACTTCATCTTTGAAATATTTGCCATTTAGATTACTAGAAACGCACCAAAAATTTTTCATTAAAAATTCACTTTCTGAAACTAAGATTTACGTACCTCCTGGAGCAGAAGTCATACCACCAGGCGCCATGATGATGAGCCGCACAATTCATATGAATAAATTCATCATTATCTCTATGAAAAATAAAACAATAAATATATATAGGGCCAAAATATAAGAAGCTTTTAAATACCAACCTATCGAAAGTTGAGAATTTCATTTTGTCATGCGTTCTGAGGGCGTCACTGGCATTGCCCTCGTAATGTCCCAGTAGTTTCAATTCAAAACCTTCCGTCTCATTGCCTATCAGGAAATTATCATAATGAGCGTATTGCCATTCGCCATTGAATTTCTTCATGATTATGTATAGCTCATGTGGTTGCGATTTGGTTAGCCAATGAAGTTTCTCGAGGCCCAGAAAGAATTCACGATTTAGTTTACCAAATCCTTGAGCATATTGCGTCCAATTGCGAAAGAAATCGACGGAACCATCGTAACGTCTTTGGATTACCGTCCAGCCGGGTCCGGCGCCTGGTGTTTGACCCTCGCAAGGCACCAGGAAAGGCAAATAATCGGGCAGTTGTATCAAATGTATACCCGAAGTTTTGCCATAGGGTATACAAGTAGTCGTTGCTGACTCCCAATCTGCTAGTAGATCATCTTTTTTCTCACGAAATTTCCTTTCCAAGTTTACAACTTTTAATTTTAAATGCTCTATCAGTAGAACATGAGATTCATTTTGTTTCCTTAATTCACTCAGTGCATGTTGCTTTCTACGCAATCTGGCCTCATATATTTTTAGTTTTAATTCCAGTGATTTGATTTTTGCATTCTTGTCAGTTAGGTTTTTGGCATATATCACAGTTTGATTTTGCCACGATTCGGTTAAATTCTGAAATTTTTTTAAAAGTTCATCCTCGCCTTGATCCTTGCTTTGCAGTTGATTTATTTCATTCTCCTGATCCTTAATGGTCACTGCATTTTGTACTATTTTACCCATATAGACATCGAGAAGATCGTTTAAATCCTCTTTGGTTATTCTTATGGTCTTATGTTGGTCTATATGAACTTCGGTTAACTTTTCAGCGGGCAAAGGCAAAGGCGTAGTTGTGGTATTTAAAAGCTGTGTATTACTTGATACTTCAGTTTTATTTTTTACATCCTTTAAGGGAGTCTTGGTGGTCTTGGCTTTAATCAGAGCCTCATATGTCCATGGAATGATTAAAAGTATTAGAAAACTATTTAAATAATTTGCCATTTCCTAATGAACAGTACACTTTTACAATTAAAACGCGAATGAAAACATATTTAGGAAGAGGAAACTCGTGTTGTTCAGAAGCTCAGTTCAAAGTTGTCTGGTGATAAGCATAAAGCTTGAACTTGAATATCATTAAATAATAGTTTTATCCATTTTCTGTCAGCGTTGCCTTGACTAAGTTTTAAAATGCGCGCGCTCTTCTACGCATCGAGTTGGCAGCTCTGTGAATTTTTATTTCTTTTTAAATGGCAACACTGGTCATATATTAGGTATACAGAATTTTTTGGAAAGTCGAGCTGCGAAAAACGGAGTGGTTTCTTAAAAAGAGTTAAAACCTCAACTTAAATTAAATAAAAATTAGTGCAAATATTAAAAAATAATACAATTAATAATTTTGCATATACCAATGTTAAAAGCAATTTAAAAGAACATCAATGAAACTCTTAAATACATAAGGTCCAAGCCAGACTTCGTCTTTGTCTACGTCAGCAGAAGAAACTAAGAAGAAAACTTGAAAAAAATGTGTTTAAGTATAAATTATCTTTCAAAAACTGTTAACTCCATGGAGAAAAATCAATGGAAATATTTAATTGTTGAGACTTTGCCCAGATGGCATAAAGAAAATCAACGCAAAGGGTGCTCCAGTGGCCAAGCCCAGGCATCACGAACAGACAAGCAGAGCAGCGAAGCGCAGCGCAGTCAGCGTAGGCGTCCGCGTTGAAATTTTTTCTCTATCATGCAACTGCATTTCTCGTACCGCCGCTCCCCTCCTACATTCCCCCCTCGTTTTGGGAGTATAGAGAGAAAACGAGTCCGAGTAACAACGAAGTCTTTGTGCGTTTGTCTTTGTTCTGCTGCAATGAAGAACCATTGAAGGCAAAGGCGAAGAAAAAAACGAAAAGTGGTGTGTATTTTTAGTTTCATCTATCAGTGTGTGTGTGCGTGTGTGTGTGTGTTTCTAAATTTAATGGAGTTTTCTTCGTTTTTTATTGACTTTTCCAGATAAAGCTGAAAGCTAACGAACATAAATTTGGCTGAGAAGTAGTCGCCAAATATGGCTGTTGATTAAGAAACAGCGGTAAGTGGCCTTTTGACCTGCAATTGGGGTCATTCTAACAAAGCGAGTTGCTTGGGGAGGTCATGTAACAAAGGAATTAGGCTTTGGTTTGGATATTTTTAAATATAATTTGAAGAATGGTAATGGACTTTGTGAGATAGAGATGGGTGCGCTTTGGGGGCTTTAACCGAGGCATCCGAATATTCTTTCTAAGAATGAATTTTGAATAAGCTGTTTAGCATAATATTTGGCCTAAAATATAAGGAAGTTGGCTCAAAAGGTAGTTATTGAACTAATATCAACTGATTTCGGGACAGATATATATTTTTTTGGAAATTAACCTCACAAATATGTCAAATTCAATTTTGATCTCTGAGAATTTTTTTAATCTTTGCAGCACTTCGATGACACTTGTTGATGACTCCTACTGATGGCAAAAAACTGGCAGGAGGATTTGGTATTTATAACTACTATTCTATTCTACTTGCTAGCCAAGCATAAACCCATCGCCTAACCAACCAACCAACCAACCACACACATACTAAGTATATCCACGGCTAAGCGTAAAGATCAAAAAAGATCGTGTATCCATCACATTATATATATATATATATCCTATATATTCGTATATACATATTTAGCTGTGTAAGTGTCTTTGCAGATAATCATCAAACTCATCCCACAAAAACCAAACCAAACCAAACTACAACAAATCAACGCAACGCTAATAAACATTTCTCCCTCTATATATCATATATATATATATCTGTTTACAACATATAAATCTACCACTTTTACTTGGGTGGCCAACTTATTATGTTTTTTCGTTTAACAAAATTACAGCGCCCAAATATCAGACCGCCTACGCCTGCGAAGGTAAGAAATTGACTATTGAATGCGAACCGGGCGATCTGATCAATTTGATACGAGCCAATTATGGACGCTTCTCGATAACAATATGCAATGATCATGGCAATGTGGATTGGAGTGTCAATTGCATGTTTCCAAAGAGTCTAACTGTCTTGAATTCAAGGTGAGTAAAACAAAACAAAACCCGAAATTCTGTCTTCTGTACCCATAAGGTAAAATAATATATTTAAGTCGCGAAAATTTATGCAAATCGTTTCCGAACCCATAAAGTCAATAAAGTCGTGTCCTTTCGTCTCGAAATCTCGAGATCTATATGAGCTAGTGCCGAAAAATTTGGTATGCGAACTCGAATGGTGTTTAGGCTGAACCAGTTTGTTTTATATTTTTGCCACGCCCCCTTAATTTTTAAAAAAAGTAAATTTACTTTGTAATATTTGAAGTTCGGTAATAGAATTTGTTAAAAGTGTCTATCGGCACACCCAAGTTCATTAAAAATAGTTTAAGAATAGTAAGCATAGTCGGTTTTGGCCGCTAGGTGCGGTAAAATGCTCGCGTGCTTGTACGAGTAAGCAAAGATCCTGTGTTTGTAATATATTTGGGAATATTAAAACGTTTTTCAACTTATTTACTTCGATATTCTTTTTCAGATGTTCGCACAAGCAAAGTTGCAGTGTATTGGCTGCCACTAGCATGTTTGGTGATCCCTGTCCGGGTACCCATAAATATCTGGAAGCGCATTATCAATGCATTTCAGCAGCACAAACATCGACCACCACAAATCGTCCAAGTCCACCACCTTGGGTACTCAATAATGGACCACCGATCTTTGGTAATGGCAGCGGATTGATACATCCACCGAATGCGGCGCCACCGCCGCCACGTTTACCCACTCTCTCCGGTGTGGTGGGCATTAATGGTAATGGTGGTTTATTTACCACCCATGCCACGCCGCCCATGGGAGGAAGCACAGCTGCATTGCCTGGAGGAAGGTTAAAAGGAATGTCGACCTCATCATCGTCATCATCATCGACCACAACGACAAAGAATCCAAGTGGGCGACACGATGGTCTACCGCCTCCACCACAATTGCATCATCATCATAATCATCATACGGATGAGTCGCTGTCACCCACCAAAGCGGCGAGTGGAAAATTACCATCTCCTGCCAATAATGCCACCGCACCTTCCAATACACGCATTTTAACTGGCGTAGGTGGCTCGGGTTCAGATGATGGCACTTTGTTGACCACAAAAAGTTCACCCAATCGTACACCAGGAACAGCTAGCGGAGGAGGCGGCTCTCCTCCTCTAACGGGCAATGGCAGCGCCGTGAGAACCATAAACAATATAAATTTAAATGCTGCTGGCATGGCTGGAGGTGGAGGGGAAGATGAATCAAAACTCTTCTGCGGTCCTACTCATGCACGTAATCTATTTTGGAATATGACAAGAGTCGGAGATGTCAATGTTCAGCCCTGTCCAGGTGGAGCAGCTGGCATAGCCAAATGGCGTTGTGTGCTAATGAAAAGAATACCCTCAGATTGGTTGGATGACGAATACGATGATGAGCAGCAATTGACCACGGTGACGCCCACAACGACGGGTGATTGCCTGCATAATAGCAGCAATTGTGAGCCACCAGTGAGCATGGCCCACAAAGTGAATCAGCGCCAGCGCAACTTTGAACCGACTTGGCATCCTCTCACTCCGGATCTAACACAATGTCGTAGTCTCTGGTTGAATAATCTTGAAATGAGAGTAAATCAAAGAGATTCCTCACTCATTTCCATAGCCAATGATATGTCCGAAGTGACGAGTAGCAAGACTCTTTATGGTGGCGATATGTTGGTAACCACCAAGATTATACAAACGGTATCGGAGAAAATGCTCCATGACAAGGAAACCTTTCCGGATCAGCGGCAACGGGAGGCCATGATAATGGAACTATTACATTGTGTGGTTAAAACGGGCTCCAATTTGTTGGATGAGTCGCAATTATCTTCCTGGTTAGATCTTAATCCAGAGGATCAAATGCGTGTGGCCACTTCGCTGCTTACCGGTTTAGAATATAATGCGTTTTTACTGGCTGATACTATCATAAGGGAGCGCAGTGTTGTCCAGAAAGTCAAGAATATATGTAAGTAACTACTGTTTTACCTTTGACTCGTCCACCTCCTGCTGCTCTTTCTTTTTCTCCTTCTGCCCTCCATTGAAGCTTTTACTTAAGAATTTATCTCTTTTTGTTTTAGTGCTATCCGTGCGTGTGCTCGAAACGAAAACCATACAATCAAGTGTCGTCTTTCCCGATTCCGATCAATGGCCACTTAGTTCGGATCGCATTGAATTGCCACGCGCTGCTCTAATCGAGAATAGCGAAGGAGGTCTGGTGCGCATTGTTTTTGCTGCTTTTGATCGTCTCGAGTCCATACTAAAGCCGAGCTACGATCACTTTGATTTGAAATCTGCACGTAGTTATGGTAAGAAATGACGAAATGTTAAAGTAAGCAGTATAATTTATACTTCTCTCCTTTTTATTAGTACGTAATACAGCCATCTTGGCCAACGATAGCGATGGCAATGCTGGCGGAGGAGCAGATATGCAGCAACGTTTGCGTATACTTAATAGTAAAGTTATTTCCGCCAGTCTCGGCAAGGGCAGGCACATACAACTATCACAGCCCATCACATTGACGCTGAAGCATTTAAAAACCGAAAATGTAACCAATCCCACCTGTGTCTTTTGGAATTATATTGATCAGTAAGTGTTTTGTAGTACTATAAGGGGCAAAAACTAGTCTAACTGTCCATTGGGTATATACTTATCTAATCATATTTTCCTTTTTGTAGTGCCTGGTCAGCCAATGGTTGTAATCTGGTGGACACGAATCGCACTCACAGTGTCTGTAGTTGCATGCATTTGACAAACTTTGCCATACTCATGGATGTTGTGGATGAGCATCAACACTCGCTCTTCACCATGTTCGATGGAAATATGCGTATATTTATATATATAAGCATAGCAATTTGTGTGATATTCATAGTGATTGCTTTGCTCACACTGAAACTCTTCAATGGAGTGTTCATTAAGGTAAGAGGAGGAGGAGGCAGTTCCTCGACAACATTGCCACATCAGCAAAGGGCAGGCAGCAGTAGACGTCAACAGAATAATATACGTGATCAGACCCATGAATCTTTGACATTGACCACACCCATTAGTCAAGCGAATGCAACAACAACAACAAATGCATTACCAGCACAAACTAATACAAATTTTATACAACACAATTCCATACGCAATTCGCATCGCAACAATTTGAATTACAATCTGCAGCAACAGCAGCAGCAACAACAACAGCAACAGCAGCAGCAGCAACAACAAGTTGTAGCCGCTGCAGCAGCTGCTGTTGTACTCTCAAATCATCAGCAAATGAATAATTTAAATTTAAATTTACATTCCCATCACAATCAGCAGCAACAGCAACACCAACAGCAAGCGGCTGCAGCTGCTGCTGCTGCTTCTATAGCTGCTGCTGCTGCATTGCAGCAACATGCAACGGCCACAAATAATTTAAATATCAATCATCATAATTATAATCTTCATGGACAGGATAACAATCATCATCATCATCATCATCCGCAGCATCATCATCATCCACATCGCAATCCGAATCTAAATGTAGATGCCAATATGGATGATATACAATATAAGTGGTGGTGGTGGTGAAAATTATAGCAAAAAATCAAGAGATTTATACATATATACATATATAGGCTAGGCTAGGCTGTGATATAGCTTACTAAGTAACTCAAATTGTTAAATCAATAAGATATTAGATGAACTTTCCCTCCCTACCTCTCTTTCTCTCTCTCTCTCTCTCTCGTTTAGTTAGTTTTTGCAGTTAGTTTTTGCATTAATATTAGTTTCATTATATTTGTATTTCTTTGATATTAATTTAGTAATTTTGTCATAGTTTAAGTTTTTCCACTGGCATGCCTTAACCTAACCCCCCCAAACCCAACCCTCTATCTCCTTTTGTTTAACATTTTCTTAATTTTTGTGTATGTATTTAATTTAATTTAATGATAATAAAACCAATTCTACCAGCGTCAAATGTGACTAATTTTTGTGTGTGTGTTTTGTAATAATATTTTTGTTTTGTTTATTTTGTTGTCTTTATGCTTGTTTCGTGTCTTGTTCTTATATTTTAATTAGAATTATTTTTTATTAGAACTTTTTTCACCACCAACCAAAAAAAAACCACTCAAAATTGTAAACAAAAAAAGCGCCTAAAAATCAAAATTTTAATTGTTATAACCAGGGATGAAAATTTAAAAAAGAAAACGTAATAAAAATTTAACCAATTTTGTGTCGCTCAAAAAAAAATCATTATTGAGCGGCAGAAAATTTTAAAATAATAATACAGTCCGACAAAATTCAGATCCAAAAAATAGAGCTCACATTTCTAATGGTGCGCTCCGATTCGGGTTGAGCACATCGCATCTGGGTCTGGGGTGCCTGTATTATTGTTTTAAAAACTGGTTATAACTAAATTATGGTAGTGAACAGAATTTAGAAACTCTGCAGACCTTCCAGAACTGAATTTAGAGTCTCTACTTGACCTGCCCTTGGATCTGAACCCAGTCCAAGCCTGGTACTAACTAAATTAAGCTAGAGAACAGAAATTATAAACACTGCCTGCCCAGAGCCAAACCTCCCTTGCCCACTTTTATGTCCCATCTAACTAAACTTTCATTCTGTCTATGTGTCTACTTTTCAACTTTTATTTAGTCTGCCCGCACTTCCATCTATAGCAACATTTATATATGCCTTTTGGCCATTGAGCTGCTCTTTCTGCTGGGCATTGAACAGACCGAAACAAGCATATTTTGTGGTTTCATTCCCGTTTTTCTGCATTGCGCCATCTTGTCGGGCACCGCCTGGTTTTGTTATGAAGGTAAGAGAAAGGTTCTCTCCCCCCCACCTTGACCCATTCAGTTGGACATATATTGAATTTGTATTCTCTGTTAGCCTTTCATTCGTATTCCATACTGACATCGGATGAACTACTTTTGGAGGTGGATCAAACGCATAAAGTGAATTGCTATTATCTATTGTCATATGGTCTATCGCTGTCTGTGGTGGCCATTTCATTGATTATAAATCCAAGCACTTATACTCAAAATGATTATTGTGTGCTAATGGAAACGAATGGCTTATTCTATGCCACCTTTGTGGCTCCAGTGCTCATCTTCTTTACGGTAAGTAAAGAATTGCCTTGTTTTTTTTTTGGAATCTTTCTTTTATAATGATTGTTCGTTTTTTTCCTTGCTTTAGGCTGCCATTGGTTATACCTTCTTGTCGTGGTTTATAATGTGCAAGAAAAGTCGGACTGGCTTAAAGACCAAGGAGCATACTCGCCTGGCCAGCGTGCGGTAAGAGTTTAAAGCCTTCAAATATCTCTTCCCATCTTGACTAACTAATTATTCCTTCTTTTAGCTTTGATATACGCTGCTCGTTTGTGTTCCTCTTGCTGTTGAGTGCCGTTTGGTGTTCGGCTTACTTCTATTTGCGTGGCGCTAAAATGGATGATGATGTGTCCAGTGTTTATGGCTATTGCTTTATATGCTTCAATACCCTGCTTGGACTCTATGTCTTTGTGTTCCATTGTATACAGAATGAGAAGATACGTCGGGAATATAGAAAATATGTAAGGCAACATGCTTGGCTACCGAAATGCTTACGTTGCTCCAAGACATCCATTTCCTCGGGCATTGTTGCGCCACCTGGAGGTGGTGGAGGAGTAGGAGGCGTGCCAACCTCGGGCACAGCAAAGAAATCCAAACTGCCCGAAGAGGCATATGAGCATGAGCAGCAAGAGCAACAGCAAGATGCCATAATGGGAGCCACATCGGATTGTGAGCTAAATGAGGCCCAACAGAGAAGGACTCTGAAAAGTGGCTTGATGTCGGGCACAATGCAGGCGGCTACCACACCATCCGCTCATTCAGTGGCTGGTAGCCATGTGATTCTAGAAAGAGGCACTTTGCGTTCCACGGGTCACGCCTCGCCCACAAGTTCAGCGGGATCCACTCATCGCATATTCAATCACAAGCAGCAACAACAACAACATCAGCAGCAGCAGCAACAGATGCCCGGAGAAGCCTATTACCATCAACCGGATTACTATAGTTGGAAGCAACCACCAATGGGTCAGCCACCGAGAGAGTATTATAATCAAAGTGGAGCCAACTCTACGCCACAGCAGGCTCATGAGGTATTCTATTGGACACAAAAGCATCAAAATCATCATGGCAAAAAGAAACGTGGTGGAGGGGGAGGAGGAACTGGAGTGGTTCCACCTTCGCCTAGTGGCTCTCTACATAGTCGTGCCACTGCCGCCTCGCAGGTTCTCTTCTATCCTTCGTATAAAAAGACCAAAGCTGGACAGCAGCAGCAAGCCTTTCCACATTATTCCGAGGCCTTGGATCCCCCTACATCATCATCATCAGCTGGAGCAGCAGCTGCCTATTATCAACAGAGACGTCAGCAGCAGCAGCAGCAACAACTCTCCTCCGATGAGGAGCAAGCGGAACAGCATGCTCATCTCTTGCATTTACAGCAGCGACGCGCTGGCGGCGGACAGCAGCAACAATTGCCACCACCACCGCCGCATATGGCGCAATATCAGCAGGAGTTTATGCAGCGTCAATATAATAGAAATAAGCATTCCAACTGTGATCTGGTGGGGGGCGATGCCTACTACAATCAAGGCGGTGGCGGTGCAGGAGGAGCTGCCTCCGATGGTCCTGTATACGAGGAGATTCTAAGCAATCGCAATTCGGATGTCACCCAGCAGCACTATGAAGTGGGTGACTTTGATGTTGATGAGGTATACAACAATAGCGTCGGCACGGGAGTCTTTAATAATATGCGTGCCGCGGTGGCCGCCAGTGGATCGCGCGGTGGTTATGCTGGTAGCTTAAGCGGTGGTAGTGTTTCGTCCAGAAATCAACAACTCCAACAACAACAACAGCAGCAGCAACAATTGGCTCAACAAAGATCTGCCAGACGTTGCGCCGAAGATGATGATGATGATGAGGACGAGGAGGAAGATGATGATGAGCCAACTGCTGGCCAACAACTGCAAGCTAACGTCTGTGATGAGGAGGATGAAGAAGAAGAGGAGGATGAGGAAAGCGATATGGACGATATGGAATTGGCTCACGGGCTGCCCCCACAAAGCGATGAGCGCATGCGTCGTCTGATGGCACTACAAGATGAGGACTTTCAGCGACGGTTTCAGTAAGTAGAAACTCATTGTAAATCCAAAGCCCTAACCTAATCAATCTCCTACTCCTACTTTTAGACGTCAGCTGCGCAAGCATGGAGCACCAATAGATTATGGAGCGGCACCACCACCAAATGGTGCTGCACAAGCACCGCAACTGCAACCACAACCACAGCATCATCAGCATCCGCATCAAAATGGTGCGGTTTTTGGGGTTAGCGGCGGCGTTGGTGAGGGCTCCATGCGTGGTGGCCGTTTGGCGGTAAATGAGCTATTTGGCCATGGGCCACCACTGCCACCGGCCAATCAGCAGACGCCTGCCCAGAAGCGTCAACAACAACAGCATCAGCATTTGCAAAAACTATCACCGCAGTCCACAACATCATCGTCGTCGCATACATCGCACAGTAATCCGCATGCTCCTCCTCCCTCCACCTCCTCCGCCTCCCTCCATCAGTATCCCCAGAAACATCCCCAACAACGCCATCTATCGGCAATGCTGGATGAGAATAACACTGTACGCTGTTACCTAGAGCCTCTGGCCAAGTAAAGTAAAGTGAAGCACAGTGTGGAGGATAGGCAGCAGCAGCTTAGGCAAAAATTATTATAGCATAGGTCTCCCTCCCCCCTTTAGTATTAGTAAATAGTCGAAATAATTAATTAAAGAGCATGGAGCATGAAACATGCTCATCATTATGCTATATATATATATATATATACGTGCAGTGATTCGAGAATCCCAAAATGAAACACAACAAAAAGAAAAAAACTTTATAAATGTATAATCTAGATCTTAGGAAGGAAAGAAAGAAAAAACCGGCAAGCTTAACCTAAACAAAAAACAAAATGAAAATGAAATTAACTTGCATGCATTATTTTATACCAATTTGAAAAAAACAAAAACAAATCGTCGATATATATAAATATATATATATATTTGAATGAGTGTATGTACTGTATATGTATAATGTCACCACATGCCATTTTTAAGTAGTTTATCTATATACATATATAAATAAGTGTACAAGTGTATATGGGGAAAAGGATCCCATCATATTTTCTCTTAAATTTGTCACAAGTTTTTGTTTTTTTTTCTAGAACTGAACCAATTTATGTATTTTTATGCCATTTGTTATTGCAATTTTGCCCTCCTACCTTTATTTTTGTGTGTTTTTGTGAGAGCAGCAGCAAAAAAGTTAAAACCAGATTAAAGCATTTCGTCGATGTGTACATTTTCATCCGGTATATAAATATATATATATATATAGAGTTAATATATATATGTATGCTATAAGCACATATGTGTATGTATATGTATTTTTCTTTAGATTGCTTTATTATTTGTAACAAAAAAAAAACAAAAACAAATAAAAACTAAACTAAAAATACAAAAACCAATTCAGCAACAACAACAAAACAAAAACAAACGAAAAATTTACCTATCTAGCAAAAAATGATTTCAAGCAAACCTCACTTGTTAACTAGGAACTTAAAAAACAAAAGAAAACAGATAACTGTAACAGAGGAAAGAGTTTAAAGTATATATATATATATATATATATATATGTATGCAAACTAATAAACACTGGATTCTGTACTATCAAGATGACTCCTTAAAACCCTAGATGACTTTCACGCATGTGTACAAAAAGAAAAGATGAAAAAAGAAAACATATTTACCAAATATAAAGTGCAAAAAACTCAAATATTTCAGAACACTATATAGAAAGCACAAAGTAAACCAAAATCACATTACATCACATCACACAAACACACACACACACACTAAGCCCTCTTCCCTCCTTCAACCAGAGAGACATCCTTTTGAAAAAGATTAGTTACTAAGCAACAAAACAAGAAAAACACACTTGAAAAGAAATATAGAAAACAGATATAATATAAAACATGAAACAAGTAAAAAGTTTAAATAAATGTAAATGGATTTATGTAGAACGAACAACTCGGGCAAAGACGAATGAGATGCATGATGATGATTGGAATGATATATTGAATGTATAGTGTTGCGCCTACTCAAGTTCTATATATATATATATATAATATATATGTACGTATATTACTTGAACAGGAATATATATGTGAATGTATATTTGTGTGTGTCTCTACATGTTTTTTATCTTATTTTTCGCAAAAAAAAAACGCAATTCGCCATAGAAACAGATTAAAAAACAAATTCAAATTTTCCCCAAAATGAAAAAAAAAAATAAAATGTTAATGTACACAATCTTTTCTAATTAAGACAAATAAACTCATGAAAATGAAATGCATAAAATAAAAGTTGTATTTTATTTTAGACTTCGTATATCTGATGGAAAGCAAATGGCAGATTTTAAATTAGATTTACAAACCCATAAAATGCCACAGATTAATTAATAAGGGTGGGAAAATTGTTTACTTGATTTTTAGTAAGCTCTCAAATCAAATTTTAATTCAATATTAGTTTGCAATTATCGTTTTTTCAAGCTTGTGATATATTTTTCCGTTATTTTCAAACGGAACCGCAAATTTTTTATTAGTTTAAACAGAGCAATGGAATCATTCAGAACCACCAACTTAACGTAAAGGTTTCCTGTGATAAATGCATATAAAAATATATTCAAAATTCGATTGGAGTTGCCATCCCTTACAACATTTTTAATGAGTTTTAGATATTTTGTAATAGAATAATGCCATCTGACCCAGTGTGCAGTGGGCGTAGAGACGGTGTAGTGTCATACACACACTCAACGATAAATATATCGAAGTAGGGTCCGTCACTAACTGGACAACAAAAGAATAAACATTAGAAATACCCTTTTTCCCTTAGAATGACAGATTTCCAATGGCCCTGGGAGTATACGTTTCCCCCCTTCTTCACGTGAGTAGTCCATCCAAACTCATTAAGTATATATAATCATCTCAAATGTCTTTACAGTCTCCAGCCTCATGAGGAAACCAGACAACAACAGCTGAAAGTCTGGACGGATCTCTTTCTTAAATACCTCAAACATCTCAATAGATTTACTCTCAGTATTAATGAACAGAACTTTCCACTCTATCACAATGAGACACTGAAGCGTCGCCTTTCACCGGAATTGATTTTGCTAATACTGGAGCAACTGCAGCAAAGTGGACATGCCGCACCGCTGGATAAAAGGCGTCAGGAGTGGCAAGTGTATTGGTATACTCTAGAGGAGTATGGAAACATGGTATACGATTGGATCCAAGAGACGGGCCAGACGAATAGTGTTTGTACTCTCTATGAGATTGCATCGGGTGAGGAAACTGCTCAACAGCAATTCCATAGCGTAGACGAAGCGGTCCTAGTCAGTGCCTTGCGTGTGCTCGAGGAGAAGGGCAAATGTGAGCTTATTGAAATGGATGGCAGCCATGGCGTTAAGTTTTTCTAGCTCTATTATTAGCTTGTGATGATGGCCTTTTCTTAAAATAAATCGAACAAATGGAAATTGTTAAAAAAATGAAGATGCTTTTGCTGAGTCATCTTTCCGAAATCAAAGTAAATCAATCATAATCATTCTATGTACACACACAACACATTCTTATCATAATCTTTTTCGGCATTTCTGTGTCCATGAATCACATCAGAGGCATAGTTCGCGGTAGAATACCCTCATGTATCTAACAACTGATTACAGATATCTATATAAATGTATTAAATATTATTAAGATATCGATGTGGCTGGCAAAAGGCAAGGTTTTCCTTTCAGTTAACATTTAGACTCACGAAACGCAAGAACATAGAAATGGAGAAGACAACCTATGTTACCGCGGGCCCCATGCCTGCCCAGGAAACGCATTTTGGGGCACCGCCCCCCTTTCCCCAACAACAACAAACTACAACTACAACCTATTTTGTTACGGGTTCAGTGCCTCCACAACCAGCACCACAAACTATATTTGTAACTAGCGCCCCCTCAGCACCGCCTCCGCCGCCACCACAAAATGTTAATGTAACTGTGGTCAACAATCTAGGAAGCGCCCAATCACAGAAGAGGCAAAGGCAAATGGTAGGAGCAGGTGAGTAGGTGACCTCCTGGCAGTAAGTTGGCTTTAAACTTAACATCTTTCCTTCTTTTTAGCTACAATGCTATTCTTCTATGGTGGCATGGATATGGCACAGGGTTTGGGATGGAATTACTTTTCAGGATTTCCCATAACTCTGGAATATACATACAGTTGGTTCATTGGTGTCATCATTGGAGCATTTGTGTCATGTTTTTGTGTGCAATTCTTACCCAAAACTGTTTTCTATGTAAGTAAAGAGAATCGAACATAAAATTTATTTAAAACTTTAGTAAGTCGTCGTAAGCTCTGTCTCGCTTACTGTTATGAGCACATTAGCGCACCTAGCGACAACCCTTTTGGTCCTTGAACCCCTGCCAAACTCTCTACTTACTAATAATTCACTAAATGTTTATATTTCAATGACGTTTTATTGATATATATCTGCAACAATTAAGCAATTAATTTTTTTACAAGATAAGGAAGCGTAAATGGGCGTGGCAAATGCATTTAAACTCCCCATAGACTAAACAGTCCTTCAAACCAAATTTTTAGGTTCTAGTTTCTAGAGATTCTGAGATCTTTCTGTTCCGAAAGACAAAGCGATTTCTATACATTTTGGCGATCTTAATAAACTCTTTCTCTTTGTGGGTGGATGGTATAAATATTATACTATCTCCTAGTTAAAGTTTTGTTATGTATAAATTCTTATCTAGTATCTTATCTACTTGTCAAATGGTTTTAAATGTACGGAAATTCCTTTTTACGACTTGTTATAAAGTTCTTTTTACAATTTATGAAAATTGTTTACCAATTTTGTTCCAGGTTCTTGGCAATATAATGGAGCTAATCGATGCCATCATCTTTGTCAGTGCTCCCTATGAATATGAATCGATATTGGCGGCACGCTATTTGGGTGGAGTGGGCATTGGCCTGATCACAGTGCCCTTTCTCATACACAGCTCGGAGGCGGCGAGTCCTGGAAATCGTGGATTGATCAGTGGCTCTGAACAACTTGGCCTTAGCCTGGGGATAGCAATTCAGGTGATTTACAATTCTCAATGGGATTATGATTATTTGGATATGGCCTCGAATCGTGTGCATGGCATTTTTGGCATTGTATTCTCGGCCATTGCCCTGGGCAGTTTGACCATGTCAGTGGAGTCACCCATATTCTATATTACCCGCAACCAGGAGTCCAAGGGAAGGGAGTGTCAACGCGTTTTGCTGGGCGGTCCACTATGTTCGGATGAGGCACTGGACAAGGCCTATGGTGAGGCCAAATTGTATGTGGTTGAGGGCGAATCGGAGAGTTTGGGTCATCAGTTGGCTGCATCGGTCATGCCTTTTCTTAAGATGTTGCTCTTTAGGTGCATTGTGGCCTTCTCCTTCTCGGCTCCTCTTACCTGGGCCCTGTTGTGGAGTAGCTATGAGTATTTGGGTTATAATTACGGTTGGCCTTTGTTCGTCTATGGGCTGCTGCGTTTGATTGGAGCCGCTCTTGGTGTGGGCTTCTCCGATTGGCCGGGTCGTAAGTTCACCTCGCTGCTGGGCTTAACCTGCATGGCTGCCCTTATGCTGGGCATAGCTGGCATCTATGGCGAACCATCGCATGAGACTAGTTGGTATTTCATGACTCAAGTGAGTCATCTGTGCATGGCATTTCAAATATTTGCCGGCATCTTTGTTGGCACCTCCTCAGTTTATTTGGGCGAAGCGTTTCCCATGAAAACCAAACCCTATATGATTGCTCTGGTCGTTTGCATTGAGCAGGTTATCCATATCATTGTTTTAGTTAGCATGACGGATGTTTTTCTATATGAGTTCCGTTATTTTATTGGTGTCGGTATTATCATGGTAATTGCTTTAGTCGCCTTTGCTGTCATTATGCCCGAAACACGGGGCATGACCCTGCGGGAGGCAGGCCACAGGTTCCGTCGTGTTCACGATGTTGCAGCTTATTAGAAAACGAATTAAGTGATTAAAAGAAAACTAATTTACTAAACTAAAATATGATTCTTTTTTAAATTCGTTTCTATCACCTTTTTTTCAAACAAAGCTTTGAAAATGCCACAAAAAATTAAAAGCCACAATTTTTATTATTGATTTTTCGGATCATTTGTAATGAATTGAATTAAGTAAGAAGCAATGGCGCAAGGGATGGGGGGAGGCCAAGTCTAATTAATCATCAACATCATCCAAATCCAAATCATCCAGTTCGTCAGCCAAATCAACAAAGAGATCTTTGTTAATGGGGGCAGCGTCATTGGCAGGGGCAGACGATGAGGAATCATTGTCATCTTCACCATTTTGTAGGGCACCAGCCGCACCATCTTCGGCAGCGGCAGTTTTAGCCGCCTCAGCGGCCTGATCTAAGAGACGAGTACTAGAGGCTATGGTACCAGAACCATCAACTTCCTGGGCAGCTAACGAGAGAGCAGCCAAATCAAGTTCCTTGAATTCAACAACATTCTCATCATCGTCATCTTCCCGCTTGTAGACATCAAAGGCAGCATCGCCATCTTCGATGGGGCCATCATCGACCAGATCGGGATTGAAGCTAAACATTTCACGACCCGAAATGCCAAATTGTTTGCCCTTGCTATAGTCACTCTTCTTGCGTTCTTCTTCGGCGGCGAGTTTCTCTTTCTTCTCGGCCAATTTACGTTTCTTCCAGGCCAAAAAGGTTTCGAGGGTAACACGCGTCTGACTGGGACCCAAGGCGGCACGTTCCTTTTCAATTAGATCCACCAGTGATATTTCCGTTTGCTTAACCTCTAACTTCTTGTCGCGCTTGAGTACATAGCCCGCGGGCAAGGCATGACGGTAGATGCACTTTTCACCATTGGGACACTCCCAGAACCAGCCATATTTCGATTTTTCCACAGCTTCCAAGAAGTACTTGCAGATCTAAAGGACAAGACGAATTATTTGAAAGCGTTAAGGATTAGCTTACTTCTCGCACTTACAATCTCAGTGGTGGGACGCCGTTTCTCATCCGAATGCTTCTTGTCGACAACTTCCTTGAGCTTGGCATCATCCCAATTGGTCATTAGATCATCTTCCGTGTCACGCATATCCACATACATGGAACGTTTCTCCACTTTGTTCTCCTGGGACAAATCGTGAGAGAATTTACATTTGTCGCCCTTGGTGCAGGTGCCTTGCTTGAAGAAGGCACAAACCACAGATTTGGGATCGGTACCCTTTTCCACTTTCTGCGTTTGCACCGGCTTAAAGATCATTGCCATTTCCCGTTGATCGGCCAATTTCTTTTCCTTCTCATCTTTACGTTTATCGCCATCGGCTCGGGGATGATGGCCACCAGCTTGCACTTGCTTTTGTACTTGCTGAATAAATTTCTGCTGCTTGTTGCCTTTCTTATTCTTAAGCCCAAAGGTTTTATCCTATATTAAAGAAAGTCAATTAACTTTTAACTTATGCACTTGTGTGTGTTGATTTATAGCGTGTTTGCTCGTGTGTGTTGGTGTGTATCCTGTTACCTCAATGACTTTTTCCTTCTTCTTTTGTTCCGTCTTTTTGCTGGGAGCGGGCGCCTTTTTAGGGGGCATGTTTACTAACTATTTTGCTGCTTGTTGTGCAGCAAAACCAAGAATTTAATGAATTTATCAAATTACACTTATAAATGAATACATGTGGCATCAGCCGCAATGTTGCCGGACTTGCCAAATTGGCAGGGATGTTATTGCGCCACAATGTGTTTGGCCACCCTAATTAATGCCGGCATTAGAGTTGCCATACATCATAAAAAAGAAATTGTTTAAAAATTCTAAAGAGTAGTAACGGTTTTCGTTTCACAGCTGGCTGCCAGTTAAAATATTTCATTTATTAAATATAACGGCTTTTTATTTTGCACTAGGCTGTCAGTTGGAGTAACTTGTAGGAAAACTATTAACATCGTAGATGTAAATTGAATTTCTATATTTTGGTAGCAGACCGAAAGAATGAAAGTTGTACACATGTTTTATTTATTTATTTACGATGATTGTCCCTGCCCTTATAACCTCTTGTTGTTTTTGTTTTTTTATTATTATTATTTTGGTGTTTGTGTGAATGCATGTATGTACCCACCACTTCAGCACACAAGTTGTACATATTTCAATTATCTGGCCTGTATCTGTATCTCTCTCCCCCCTGAAATTGTTTTCAAAGGTCTTTTACTCGCTCGCACTTATTCACTCAATCGCTGTCTTCGTGGGTGGCCTTAACGTTGTCGTCATGGGTGGTCTATTAGCTGCCTCGCTTCTCTCCCTCTATCTCTTTCGCTCTCCCTCTATCTGAACCTCTGAGTGTGTGTGTGTGCCTGTGCCCCCATTGATCATTTTCTTGTTTGATAGTGCGTGACGTTTTCAACTCTCACTCTTTCCCACTCGCACTTACACACACATGCACACACACTCACACACACACAGACACAGACAGTGATCTTGGTTGGGGCGCCCATTTTGATCCTACTTGGGGCACTCAGGCTCATTTATTCGAGCATAAAATTAGCAATTATTTGTTTTTTTTATTAGCTTTTCAAGTGTGCGCTCCTGGGCAAAACGACTCATAGCCATGTGTGTGGTCTTGGGGTTGGAATCTTCTTGGAGCATGAATTTCGTACGTCCCATTTAGAAGGCCTTTTCTAGGAACTTTTAGTGTGAGCGCGCAAATAAAAATGCTTGAATTTGATTTTTATGTTTTGCTATTAAAATTCAGATATGCATTTTTTTTAAGAGCCAAAAATTCAAGAAAGATTCTCTAGAAATAAAAATGAATCTTTTTAGGACAGAAATAATAGATTCTCTAGAAAAGAGCAGGAGTTATTAATTATCTAGCAGAAGTACAAAAAAGCCACAAAAAAATAACCTATTAGTTTAGTTTTGAGAATTTTGATAAAAAACAAGGATGCCACCCACACTTTTATAAAGTAATACTTTTCCAGTTACAGTGATCATTGGCTTAAAGGACACTCTATTAGCCAGCCAACTCTTTTGAGCCAAAGAGAGTTTTCACTGTATCATAATTTAACATAAAAAAATTTACCGCTGTTCCCTCGCTCCCTTGGTATGGATCTCTCGCACTAAAACTATGCCGCCCACTGGCGAGAATTATGACAAGCAACATCGAAATGTTGCCATACAATTATATGTTGTTGACAGCTCCGCGGATCTGTGGAGCAGATAGCAACAATTTGCATTAACAATTGTTGTTGTTCTCTGTGTAATTTACAGTGCGCCAAGATCAAAAACGAGCAAAAAAAAAAAACAAACACGCTGCGTAATACAAGAGACGAGCGGCAACAACAACAACAACGACAACAACAGAGTGGCGACAAGCAACTGCATGATGAGGCAACTATGCCCCCTCCTTGCCTCACCCACTCATTGAGCAACTGGGGAGCAGCAGCAGCAGACAGTCAATTGCCAGGGTGGTCTATACATCTCTAAACTGTTTTCCGTGGTAAGTTGTTGCTGCTGTCAATCTTTAAAGGCAAAAGTTGCTACTGCTACTGTTTGAGAGTTGCAAAAAAAAAAAAACAAAAACAACAAAAAGAAAAACAGTAAAACCGAGAAAGGATAGAGAGAGATGGAGAGAGAGAGGCTCTTTTATAATTGCATATAGCGCCAGTTGCAGTTCCGGTCCGATGAGTTTTTGTTGTTTTTAGTGCACGCGCTTTCTTTTCTTTTTGTTTTTGCTTTTTGCGGCGCCGCCAACACACAGACAAACACACACGCAGATAGAAACAGAGACGGACATTGGTGAATGTTGCCACCCAAGTTGCCAAAGTTGTGTGTGGCCAGCAGCAACAGCAACAGCAGCAGCAGCTTTCCATTGGCCAAATGCAGGGGCGGCACTCAGCAAGTTTTTGTAGGGCTAAGAAACGACTAAAAAAAAAAGGTAGATGATGATGATGATGGGAGGGACACAGTTGCTAAAGGTTAAAACATAAATTTAATAACCTAGACTTTCGTGAGCTTAACGGTTTGTTTGCGATTACCGTTACGAACTGACTAAGACGCCTAACCTAACTAAAGCAAACTCAAACAATTATAAACAGAAGCTCTGAAAAACAATTTCAAATTTTAGGTTCTAGCTTTACCAATCTTAAAAATAATTTGGATAGAGACCTAAGAATTGTAGAATATTAAGGTTTAGTTAAGATCCTGCTTTAATTACATTTTTTAAAATTCTAAGTTTAACTTATTTTGAAAGTGCTAAAATTTGTAATATTTTTAAAATTTGTAACTTAGGTAAAATAAGGTTGGGTTCCCTCGACTTTATTCAAATGAAAGTTTCTTGGACTCAAAGTTTAACAAATTTTATTGCATATATTTGCTTATTCTACGCTCATTTTCGTTAGATAGTACCGTTTTTTTTAGTTTAGTTGAGGTTAATCAAGCGGCCCTGTACGAAAGTCTTCGAAAGCAAACTCAAAAATAAAGTACTTTGTCCTCCCCACCCCCCCTTTTTACTCTCTCTCACTCTTAGTGTCCCCCCCAGTCGTATTTTTCCCTTCCTTTAAAGCCAAACGGTAGCTGTTCTTAATTACAACAACAACAACAACAACAACTTGGAGCTTGCCCCAAGAGGCCGGCCATTAAGATAAATCGGAAACGGAAATCGCTAATGAAAAAATTTCCATATTTATGCATGTGCCGATAAGGCTAAACAACTAAATTTTGTTGTTGTTGTTTTTGTTTTTTTTTTCTGTTTTGCTGTTCTCTCGTGGATGGGGCTGGAGAGCCCACCAACGATGCTTGGCAACTTGGGCGGTCTCTCGAACCCACAGAGTTGCGTGATTTTTGGTCGGTCTGTTTTTTTGTTGTTGATGTTGTTGTTATTGTTTTTGTTATTGGGATTTTTATTTAAAACTTTCTGTGTGGCATAGCGCAATTAATTTCATCAAATTTCATTCAGAAATTGAAATTGTTTTCTTATACCCAGTACTCAGTAAGCATAGTCAAGGGGTATATTATGGCCAAGAAAATGCAAATTGTTTCTCTTCCATTGCTAGAAAAAAACCAAAATTATTTAATTACATTTATTCCTTCTTAAGGCTAATTTTATATTATTATTTAAATTGAATCTCTCGTCTTCGTAGCTATATTCACTATTTCATGCAAAAGTTTGACGTTTAATATCTATAAAGACCTAAAAACACTTTTACATAATTCCAAAGCTCATAAGAAATCCTTTAAAAAACAACGTTTCCAAATCTGTTCTAGACTTTAAACTTTTGTGAAATGTATTAAATGAATAATTCGAGAACCATGAAGTTTTACCACTTTAAGGACTTTAGAATCGCAATGACCATACCATTTCTATGGTTAAACTAGTTGAGAATTACAAAAGCCTCGTTCTACAAGTAAATTTAAGCAAGAACTAAGGACAAGGCACAAATTCATGACAAAAAATAGCATTTAAAGGTTCCTAAGGAGTTAGGTGCCAAATGAATATATATTAAGAGGTATTCCCTAGTCGTTTTTAGCCAGACTTTGGCTCATAGAATTATATTTCTTTAGCAGTCAGCCGCTACTCAAAATGTCAATCATATTTGATTTGAAATGGTCGTTCATAATGCCATAGATGAACCGAAAAAAACGATACAATTGTTTCGTGTTCAAAATTGGCTGTCCGCCCCAAAAAGTCAAAATTATGGAAAAAATAAATATAAAAACCAAAAAAAAAAAAAGAAATTATATGGCCGCCATAGAAAATTAGCTATATTTTCCAAGTATTTTTATTTTTCTTTTTTAATTTTTTTTTTTTTTTTTTGAGAGGCCGCCACCAACGTTGCTCGATGCCATAATAAATGATTGATCGAATGTGTGTGTGTGTGTGTGTGTTTGTGTGTGGGGCTGAGTGGGGATCTTTGGGCGTCAGCGGCGTTGGCGGTGCGTTTGATTGATGCGACTTTGGCTTGGCTTGCACTTGTGTCGGCTTTTAGGTTGTATTATTGCTGTGATTGTTGTTGCTGTTGTTTTTGGCATCTTTATGCCTCAACTTCAACACAACTGTCAAAAGATTTGCCCACCAACAACAGCAACAACAACTACTTGAACGGAGCAGACTGTTTGCAACATGCTGTGATTTTTATCGCCGTCACACACGATGCGTGTGGTCCTTGTTCTGGGTCCTGCTTAAGTCCATTTCCAGTTTCCACTTCATCTTCTTCTGCCTTCTGCCTCATGCCTCATGCGTCTTGCCCCATGGCCATGTGTCTCTTTCGATAGCTTCCTCCTCCTTTTGGGCGATCGATCGTGTTTCATGGCTGTCACATATTGTTCATGCCCATTGGCTATAATTAATTGGTCTGTTAACTTGATGTGAGCATTTGGTTACCTTAAAAAATAAAGAAAAACCAAACAAAATAAACTAACAAAAAGAAAGAAAATACGTATTCACTATATATCTAAATGGCTTTCTGAAGTGACAGACATTTGAAATTGATGATATTTCTAAATCAATGGTATCTAAGCTTAAAGAAATATTTCTCTTTTTAACTCGAAACTAACTCAAACTATCTTACCAAATCATCTTTGACAAATCGGAAATTAAAACTAAAATACAAGTGTCTAAAAATCTTAAAATTACTAACAAAAACTCTTTCTCTACAAATCAAAGACATTAAAAATTTGAAAATTTATTATTTCCTTTGATAACTTTTTCTTTTCAAAACAAAATCTAGAAAATTCTGGCTCTTGCTCTGTTTTTTCGGTTATTAGTTTTCCATTATATGATTTCAAGACCTAAATGCCTTTTTAAGACTTAATTTTTCTAAAAATATGAATATTCAGAAGTTTTTAAAAATCTCTTTTTGAAATTGAGAAACCTTTTCTGAACTTTCGTCACACAATTTTCTTCTAAATTTCTGCAATTCCTTTAAAACCATAAAAATTCTCACAATTTAATAACTTCAAATCAAAAATATGCAATGCAACTTTACAGAAATTTTTCTTATATCACATTTCAAAAGAACCAAAACTCTCCAAAAACATTTTCCCTTCAAAAAACTTTACATTTAGTTGAAATGTTTTGTAATTTTTGCTCCATTTTAAACAAGATTCTGGAAAAAGGAAAAGCAAAGACAACGGTCAACTTGTGTGTTAATTGCCAACGTCAACAGCTTCATAGCAGTTAGAGCCAAAAAAAAAAAACAAAAAACGAAACACTAAACAAGGTCACAACAGTTAGTCGGCCTCGTACCATAAAACCAGATACCAGAGATCGGAGACCAGAGACCAGAGCCAACGAACTAACGAATGCTTCTTATATGGTTATGAGTTTTTGTGTGATTTTCCCTGGAAACCATTGCACTTGGAGATTTGAGGCAAAGGTCAAACACGTGCTATTTATAGGGAAAACGTTTACGTTTTCAACTACCTACAACAAACAGACCAATGATATATGAGCCCGACGAGACCGACTTCGAGGCTCGGAGGCTGGGAGATGGATGGATGGAGGCGTTTGCCCTGGTCAGTTTACACGGCTCGTTGCCATTTGCATGTCAACAATTTTTTTCTGAATAGCCAACCGTGACAACAATTGTGGGTAAACAGAAACCATATGGGGCGGGATAGGGGGGGGAGGTATGATTGAGTGTTTGCTCATTTGAACAGAGTGCGGGGGAGAAAGACAGAGGACTGAAGACAGAAGAGACCACACCAGTCTTCAATTAACAGTTAAAACACACACAGAGACACACAGAGAGATCGGTTGTAGGAGAAAACTGTTCAATGATCAGCTAGAAAAATTGATTAGAAAATTGCATATGCTCTTTTCCTGATTTCCCTTTTTTAAGCCAAGTTTTCTTTTCCTTATCTAAAGTTTATCGAAAGAGCTTATCTTTGATATCGACCTTTTTCTCTGATCGGTCCTGCTCTGACATTGCTACCTCTGCTGAAGCTTTGCTGCTTTGGAGCAACTGGAGCAGAATGAGCCACTACGTGCCCATCCTTGGCTGAGAGTTTCATGGTACTTTTAGATTGTTTTATTTTTAGAATAAGTCTCAAGACGCTTCTGAATTGAATTCTCTACAAACTAAGTTGATTTTAAAAGTAAATTCAGTTAAACTCCAATGACTGACTCCTGGGATAAGTTCTCACGACTTTTCTGTTCGTTTGCTATAATCCTGCTTACCTTTACAGGAAGTGCAGCATTAGAGCACTTATCACTTCAGTTACGGCCACCCGCATAATCTTCTGGCGGTCTTCTGTCACCAAGACAATTTTCCACTGCCATAAAGAAGATGGCATTGGAAGATGACTCACGTCTGGACACTTAAGTCCATCATAATGGCCGAGCAGATGCCGAGTCAAAAAGGCACTTAGACTCACATCCAAAAAGGGGCCAACATTTTTCGAGTCGTGGCTCAAATGACTTTTACGGCCGACTCTCCATTTAGGCCAAATTTAGACATTATCACCGACAAGGCACACACACACACACACACACCGAGACAGTCATTCTCCCATACCGATCATTGTTTGTACAAATGTTTTGCGGTTGTGTAAATGCGTGTAATTCCATTTTATGGCTCCTGTGCATCAACCAACTCCACCCCCATTTCCTCCCCGACCTCACCTTCCTCTCGGAGATGAAGACGCAGAAAAAGAAGAAGAAGATGCGGTGGTAGGTAGAAGACGACGACTACATAAAATTGTATTTAGTCATGCTACATCACTTTGTAATAATTTTCATTTTGGCGCTTGCTTTGATCTTAAACCGCGGCCTCCGGTCCAAAAAAAAAAAAAAAAACTTACTCAAAAACCTAAAGACAAAAATTGAGAGGCAGTGGATGGGAGAGGAAGGGGCCATAAGAAGATTCACAAAAACTGCCACCGTGTGGCGTTCCGCAGCGAGTTGCGTTAAATTTGAAATTATGATCGTGGGGCAAGCGCCAAGTTTTGTTTCTGCTGCTTCTTCTTCTTCATCTTCGTTGCTGAGGTGAGCAGCCAAAGAGCACCCAGTTCAACCCACTTCGTTCGAGGCAATTTGATTTGATTTGGCAATCATCAATAATTGAGCATAAAGAAAAGCGAAATTCATATTTTTAATGGAGTTATATGCAAAAAAAAAAAAAAAAAAACGATAATCAAATCAATAAATCGCCAATGAGAGAGCAAATTTTAAAAGTTTAGGCAAAAATCCATTACAATTTGTGTTTGCCTTTGGCATTTGCCATCCTTTTCAACTTTGATTCATCCAATTCTTAGAATGGGTGAAATGAGAAAAAAATTCACGTAAAAACGATATTTGCATCTTTTTTACCTTTTTTTTATATTTTCTACAAGAAACAGCAAAGCAAAAAGAATTAGCAAGGGGTTCGTTTATAAAGAAATCCATTTTTAGAGCAGCTTAAAACGGGGAAATGAAAATCCAGCTTAGGTAACGCCAGTTCAAGTTTTCCCTGGTCAACCAATTGACTTAACTTCGATTTCAAATTTTTAGTTTTTCACTTAGCATTTTCCCTTCGTTCATCATTCAACAGAATTTCAAACATAAACTCTTCTTCTTCTTCTTCTACTGCTTCTTCTCGGATGATGTCTTCTAAATGGCCAAACAAAAATGAAAATAAAATAAAAAAAAAAAATATTTTATGGTTTCCACGTACATTGTCAGTCCTCCTCACATCAAGCATATTCCTTTACTTCTTCCTCCTTCAATTCCTTGTGGAAAATGAAATTCACTTAAGCCGCTTACAAAACCCCCGCCCCCCACTCCTCCCCACTGAGCCCCCTCGCCATTGAACCGTGTGGCAGGCAAAGTTCATGTACCGTCTCAATACCCAGGCTACTGATTTACACAAAGTCTCCCAGTCGCAGTCCCAGTCCCAGTCCCCGTCTAGAGTCCCATACCTGAAAGCATATGTGCATATATACAATACATTGGAGAAGGAGCAAAGACAGGAGCCAAGATCAAGACCAAGACGAAGACGAAAACGAAGACTCCAAGAGAAGAAGTCAAAGTCAGACTCAGTCAGCCGGCAGCGACATGATTGCACGTATAGTGGAACAAATTCATGGCATACGCGGCGATCGCAGGCAGCACCTTGGCAATCAGCAAGGAAAACAACAAATCGACGAAGAGTCACAGAGAAGAGAGAGAGGGAGAGACAGAAGTCTAGGCCAGACAGACCTAGATGATGAGCTAACTTCAAGATCATCTTTGGGTTGATCTCAGGCAACGGTTTAGAATTGAAACTAATCGCAGTGCACACTTTGACCTTAAAAAAACAGTTTTCGAAGGATATATCTTTAAAAAAAAAAAACCAAATATAAAACTTTAAAAGAATAGAGTTTGCGAGATAAGTTCATTCGTGAGCTTGGCCTTAGGATAAAACTGTTCGAAAAACATTATTTTTTAAAAACTAAATGAAAATTTTCCTAAAGGAAGCCTACCTAAAATGGTTCAAAAACCAAATATAAATCTCTAAATAAGAGGAATCTTAAGCTTAAAAAAAAAAACAGGATTGTTTCAAATACATTTTTTAAGTACAAAATTGTCTCAAAACTAAATATATATCTAGAAATAGAGAGATCTAAAGCATAAAAGGGCTAAAATTGAATAGAAAAACCAAATTTAAGCCTTTAAATAAGAAATTCATTAGCTTAGCTCCACGAAAAAAGGCTAGCACTGTACAAAAATGGGCTAAAATCTTTCGAAAAGCAAAGAGAGGGATCTTAAGCTTAGTATCTTAAAGAACTGAACATACAACTGTGTGAAAAAAGCCTAAACAGACAGCTAAAAGCCTAAAACTCTTGACAAGGTCAACTGCATTTAAGAGTTCGTAAGGTATAAAAAACAAAAAGGGGTACAAAGCACAAAGAGGCATGATTTGGGTGGAAACCTAATTGGCTCTTATTTGCCCACTTATAACTTTTCTCATAAAACAGAAGATCTTACATTTTCTCCCCTTAACTTCTTCTATAATAGACAAAAATTCACATTTTCCACACAAAACCTATCTATAACTCATTTTAGAAAAAACCTAATGAACTGAAATTTGTTATACTTAAAGCTTAAATGAAGGTTAATTGTAAAACCACGTAATGGTAGAGCTATTTGGAAGATTCATTAAGGTGAACCTATTAATAACTCAAGATTGACTAAAGGAAATGAAAGGAAATTTATTATGCTTAAAGACTAGACATAAATGAAAGAAAAAGTCTCGAGATGTTTTAGAGAATCAAAGAAAATTTTCAAAATTTTCTTTTTTATGTCTTCCTCAAGTCGGGCAGTCGTCTATGCCAGTTGTAGTGTGCGGATTTGGCACTGCTGTTGGCCAAGAAAGCGACTCGAAAAGGAATTAAGTTGAAATGTTGATGGGTGTGTGGTAAATCGCTCTGGGCTGTGCGGCTGCCACTGTTCTACGCGATGAGCAAAACCCCGTTGGAGTTGGGGGGCAAAGTAGCAGAGTGACGCGGAGAATGAGGAGTAGAAGGAGAGATGGAAGAGACGTCAAACTGGTGAACTGAACTGGCGAACATCTTCGGTTGCGATGAAATCAATAAATGTAAGACTGAGGCTGCTTTTGGGGCCATTCAAAGCTGAATATATATGTACATATATCTATACGATCTACATCAATCCGGATGTTTGTATGTCACTTTTTGGCCCTCCATCTATTTTGTAGGTAGGTTAATTTTGTATGTCTTTCTGTTTTTGGCTTTCCGGGTGGTCTGCCTCTGCCTCTGCCCCTGCCTCTGCCTCTGATCTTTGGCCTGAAAGTTGCTTGGCGTATAAGTTTCCTCTTTCACTTGACCCAAACCCGAAAGTCTCCTTCTTGTCCTTGTCTTGTACAGCTCTTTTCTGCTCAATTAAGCTTATCATAAAAATATTTTCTTATGAATCAGCAAAATGCGAAAAGACGACAAAAGCCAAACATATTCTGGCGTTGCTTTCGCTTTGTTTTTAGGTTCTTTCTTAGATAAATATTTGCCTAAGTAATTTGCCGCTTTATTTTTTGTTTACCTTTCAAAGGAAATTCGGAAGCTGTTTAGATTGGAAAGACAAAAAAAATTAAATTCAACGAAATTTCGACTGAAGGAATTATTTGTTGATCTATCAAAGAGGCCAATGAACTTGTCCGAAAACAGAAAAAAAAGGGAAAAATATGTTTAGAAGGGTTTACAAGAAGGTTCTATGGTGCAATGGTTAGCACTTTGGACTTTGAATCCAGCGATCCGAGTTCAAATCTCGGTAGAACCTGTGTGTGAAGTTCTTAGGACTTTTATTTTGTCAATTTTAGCAAGAAAAGTTAATGAAGAAGTATGTAGGTTATTTCGTGGCAAGATAAATAATAAATAATAAATAATTAAAACATTAAATCAGACAAAAATTTCAAACATTTTTTAAGCAGTTGTCTCAAGCTTCGGGGTTAGCCCCATTCTTGTCAAGGCCCCAGGAAAGTAAACTTGTCTGCCCTTTGCTAAATCTGACTCTGATCTATAGATTCTTATAAAAGTTTCTATTGGTGTAGTTATTTCGGACTTTTGGGAAATTTGAAACCATTTGCTGAAATTTGCTGACTTGATATGCAGTCACTATAACTAATCCGTCTTCTTTTTCTACTTCTCCTTCTCCTGCTGCCCCGTTGGAAGCCTTAATCATATCGTAGATTATCTCCTGATGAGTTTTTCTTCACTCGGCTTCCTCTTAGGACCATCTACTGATGGGATACTTTGTAGTAGTTGTAGTTGCCTTGATTGGGCCAAAAACAAATTAATTCGTAGAAAAAAGGTGTGAGAAAATGAACTTGTCTTCCGCTTTTGCTTTTGGTTTTGCCTTTGCCATTTGGGCCGTCAACAACTGGGCAAAATAATCAATTAGTTTCGCAGAAGAACACAAAACAAAACAAAACACAAATCGCTTTTACGAAAATTACGGAAACTGTTGTAAGAGGTGAGGATGAAGAGATGAAGAGATCAGATCTGTCTACAAAGTGTAGAAAGACCGACAGGGAGAATAAAAAGAACAGGTAGCTGTAGCGCTCTCCATATGCCAGATTAACGCTTCGGGGCAAATGTCGAATGACGGCTTTGACTTTGATCTCCAAAGTCCGACTGAAACTGACTTTTGCACTTGGCAAAAATGAGATTAGCCGAAGGGCTCCCTAGATGCGTTAGGGAGGGTTGTTTTCCTTCTTTCGTTTTCTTTTCTTTTTTTTTTTTTTTTTTAATTATGACATTGCCCTTAGGTGTAGGAAGTGTGAGACAATAATAATAACAACAACCATCCAACCAACAGCAACCTCACTTTGATGTCTTTCTCTGTAGATTACTATATAGATCTTCTTTTCACTTTGGTCGAAAGAAGCCGCCCGAAACACCTGAAAACAAAATCTCTCAATCTTTGCTTCTGGGCCCCGTTACACAGCTGGAATTCAATTTTGTCTTCTTCTTCTCTTTTTTTTTCTTTCATTTGGTAACAATAATAAAATGTCTTATTTAGGTTCGGTTATTAATGATGAGTTATGAGTTCAGGACCTCCTTCGTGTGTGTCCGTGTGCGTGTGTGTGTGTGTGTGTCAGTCATTTGACTTGTTCTTGGAAGGTAGAACGAATCAGTTCTCTATTTTTTTTCCCATTTTAATGGTTAGCTAATTTTTGTAATAATAAAATAAAGTTTTTTTTCCTTTTTTTCAAAAAGAAAAAGAGGAAAGAAATATGGCTGAAAGTTAATTTCAAGTCAATTTATTATCCAACATCATTGGCTTGATTCATTTATTCTCCTAGAACGATCTCAAAGACTTTGGCATTCCGCCTACAGGGCAAGCCAAACAACTAGAACCACTTGAATTTTTAATTTTTAGCTTCGTATTTACGGTTAGACAACATAAAGAGAAATAAAACTTAAGATGATGGCTAAAAATCCATAATCTTCATTTTAAAACTAAAATTCAAAAACGGTTTGTTTAACAGTTTTGTTATTTTTAAAACTTTTATAACAGATTTGTTAAAAAAATTTTAAAAAAAATCTCAGATATATGAAAAACAAATTTAATAATAATTAAAATAAAATGTTGTTCAAAAAAAAAAGTTTACTAAATATATAAAAAAAGAATTTCAAATATGTAAAACAAATGCATTTCAGTAAAAATAATCATAAAAAGGTGTTTAGTTTTATTAATAAATTATGTAAAAAAAAATAATAATTTTAATATATGTAATTTTAAAAAATATGTTTTTCGGAAGAAAACCTAAAAATTTAGTTTTTAAAATTTATTTCTTTATTTTTTTGCACAAAAATGGATTTTCTTTAGATTTTTGAAAATTTTAGAAAACATAATTTGTTCTTTCTTCTTGTAAAGATTGCAATTAATTGGTCTGCGCCTCATCGAATATAAAAATAGAATTTGAAAACATTTTAAGAACTCAATGTAACAACTTTAAGGCACCTTTGATATAATTTATGTATTCTTAATAATAATATGTAAGTGTAAAGCAACAAAATAGATAAAAACTCTATAATTTTCACTTTCTACATTGAACAAATCCCCAAACAGAGTTCAAATTTCACCTCCTTGCACTGTTCTACGACAGCATTTGAATCCCTTTTTGGAAATAAATATTGTTTCACGAAAAGAAAATAACTTGCTTCAGTAGTAGTTAAACATAAGCTAATTAGCATTTCAATTTCCTTTCCTTTCCTTTTTTTTTGGCTAA
Organism: Drosophila nebulosa; assembly: GCA_024703675.1. Lineage (NCBI taxonomy): Eukaryota > Metazoa > Arthropoda > Insecta > Diptera > Drosophilidae > Drosophila > Drosophila nebulosa. The sequence continues at coordinate 2,451,684 of CM045725.1, read as the reverse complement.
AAAAGTGAAAGAGAATCCAAACAAAAAGTAAACGTACAAAAAAAAACAAATTCTTTCTTATTTATTTTTTTCAGCATACATTTGCTAGTTCTTTTGAATGCAGCTGGTTGAGAGACTTCTTAGGAACTCTCCACTCTCCTCTCCACTTGCACCTACAATTTCAATTCCAATTCCAATTCCAACTCCATCTCTATCTCCCTCTTCGTATCCATTTCCATCTGCATCTCACCTGTCTCCCACGCAATGTATCTGTATGTGTTAGTTAGTTTTTGTTATGTTCTTTACAATGACAAACGCCGATCATTACACCGAGTGCGACAAAAACAACAAACAAACAAATAGATTCTCAAGATGTGCCCCAGGTACATGACAAAGGCGTTTTGAGTTTTTTCTTTCTTGTCTTTTCTTTTCTCTATTCTCTATTCACTATTCTATTCTCTATGCATTAGGAAAAACTGTCATAGAAACTTAAGAGGTTTAATGCGGTTCTTAAAGTTTTTATTTCTACCTACCGCAGAGCACGAGTAGAGAGAAAGAGAGAATGCCCGCACAAAGTTCAATAAAGTTATTAACTAAAGAAAAAGAAGGGGGACAATTTTTGATTAATGAAATCGCTTGGGGTTAAGCACAAACTTCCGACAAGCTTAGGAAAATAACTCTTTTAGGGACTGGCTTACTTCGTTTTGGTCTGCCCACGCATTGACCCCGACATTGATAGGCTTATCGAAACTGGGAACAGGTCAACGTGTGAGGCCTTTGGGCCCAATGCCAATTAAAATGTTACATTGGGCGACGGCTACGGCTACAGCGGCGGCGGCGGCGGCCAGCTAACAACTCAATACAATGTAAACAAATGATATACGGTCACAGAGCTCGCTGGATACCCATTTTCATTCGGAGACTATGTCGAGGCACAGTTGGGTGTCTCTCGAAAGAGATTTTCATTTGATTCGAGTTTGAGTTGAGTTGCCCCGGACCATAGCCTGTGGTTTAGGCCTGGTTTTCGTGTGGTCTCTCTCCTCCTGTCTCTCATCTCAGTGTGTCTCTAGCGATCGTATCGGTTTAGAGATATGTCGGGCCTAACAAGTTGAGTTGTCAACGCAGCTCGGCAGGCAAGTGAAGTGTCGTTGAATTATGGTTCGATGGTTTTTATGATGACTTCAGTTCGACTTGGAGTCGACTCATACATATGTATGTACATATAGTACACATCGTACAGCGTTCGGCATTTGCCTAATTGATTGTATTAGGCAATAGAAAATGGTAAATGTTGTCATTGATTAGATATGTAGATAGACAGCAGATTGCAGGAAAAACTTGCATAGCCGGTTGAAGCGTTTTTTTTTTTTTTTGTTTTTATGGGCCAATCGAATTATAAAAATGATTGTCGAAATCTAATGGAGAAACGAATTTACGGTTGAATGATCCTCGCGAGTTGTTGTTAAAATGATATTCAAGTTTGTCCAGTGGTCGTAAGCCAACACTGTCATCATAAAATGTAGTTAAATGATAGAAAAGTGGTTTCTTACATTTCGATTTTGCGTAATCTTTAGATTCAATTACATCTCTGAAAGAGAAATCATTTTATAGTTGAATGATCGTCATTAAAGTGTAATATAAATTGGTTCAGTAACCGTTTGCCAACACTAGTTAAATGATGGAAAATTCTTCCTTACAATTAACCTCTTTTTTCGGATTTTTTTTATCCCTTTGTTTCAAAAACATTTCTTAAAAAGAAACCAACAATAATTGAATCGTTAAACTAATAATCAAATCTGTTCAGTACTTTTTAACCAACACTGTCACCACAAACTACAGTTATTCGCGCTTTTGAGAAGTCGTTCTTCTTTAACCTCAACAGTGGTCTGTCATTTGTTTCTACCTGAATGTTGGTTGCATACATTTTATATATTTTTTTTTACTTCCCACCTTCTCAGACCTTACACAGCCCCCGCAAAAATGTGTACCTACTCTTATTACTCTTCACTTCACACCAATAAAGAGGGGCAAGTCGACGAAAAAAACAACATAAATAAAAAAATATATCGAAATACCTTCGAGCCGTAAATAAGCAACTCAATGAGCTGGCGGCAGCCCCATAAGCTCCAGCGCACGTGCCTCATAAACCACCGGGCGAGAGTGGACCACCCAGGCATCATCATCGTCATCGTCATAGTCGTCGATTTGTGCAGTCATTCCACGAATTCTTACCAAGCTCCCCATCAAGCCGAATGGTAGGGTGATTGAGATTGGGTCTGTGGTTAAGACTTTTGTGGCGAATTCTACATATGTAAATGGTTGGAGCACAGGTATAGCGATAGGAGAGAGAGAGAGAGAGCGAGTGAGAGAGAAGTGATGCCTTTTGGGGTGGAGTGAAGTGGAGTGGAGTTGAGTCGAAAACATTTCACATTTCACCAGCTTTTAGTATGCTAAGGATGTCTGTCTGTGTCTGTTCGGTGCGTCATTGGTACCACCCATTCGCCTGCGTTATTGTCACACAGAATGAGAGAGAGACCAAATTATGCATGCGTCTTCCAAAGATATGTAAATGCCCCGTTCGTTTCTGTTCTGTTCTCCACAATTCTGTTTGCTTATACACACATACAGCGCCTACGCAGGCGCATTGTTGTCATGGTCGTAAGACCCAATAAGACGACGACGATGACGACGACGACGACGACTCGAACTCCAACGACTCTGACTCCGACGACGTCGTCACAAAACGAAATTAATTTGACAACCAACGCAAAACGCATGCGTCGTCAACATTTTTCTGCCTCCTTCTCCTCCTCCCCCTCCTCTCTACCACCCTTTACCCAAGCAGTCTCTTTCCTTCATCTTTGTCGTCCATCCAGTAAGTCCGGAGTTGAAGTTGATGTTCGAGCTTATCGCCTTACTTTTATATCTATCTTAAGCTTGTTGTTGTTGACTCTACTCTACCCGGCTCCAACTTCTCCAACTCCGATGTATTTTGTTTGTCGCTCTTTATTATTTTTTGTGGTTTCGGTTATTTTTTTTTCGGTCGTTGTTATTGTTGTTCTTATCGTTGTTGCAGTCACATTAACACATCCGACTGACTCCAAGTTAAAAATGGGTTATGGGCCTTCCGATGAGCTTATTTCAAAAGATTGCTTCAGTTGGCAGGATTACCAGACTACACTAAATATGAGCATGATGGATTACATTTGGGGAGTAATTCAAATTGTCTTGGTCTATATAAATCGTCTTAAAACTTGATCAAGACCACAAAAGAATAAGGATATTTTGGGTGAATATCAGATTTAACACAGATTAAAATCGAAAAACAATAAAAATAATAAAAAAAAAAAAAAACAAAACAAAAGATATAAAATTTTTTTTTTTAATATTTGGATATGCTCTATATAAGCATCACCCACTACTTGAACACCTTAAGAGGCAAGCACTAGCCGAAGTAAGACATCACCACCTGGAACCTCACCAGATCCATATGAACTACGCTCTTTTCCTCTAAAATCTATGTGGGATCTCGAACTAATCTTATTGTGATATTGCATACCTTTCTCTCTTAATTTAAAGCTGATTCAATCAAAATCCTTTTATAACCTTAACTTGGCCGCCACCCACACTTGAAACTCATCAAGCTGGCCACTTCATAACTTTCCATGCCAAATGATAACCAAAAAGCCATCGATTCAGTGGCCTGGCAAAACCAAAACCAAAACCATAAACTGAAACCATCGAAAGACCATGGACAGGACCACCAAAGAAGCTGGAAAAACCACACACACACACACATACAGACAGGCAGACAGAGACAGACAGACAGTTGAGGGGAGGTGGGGGAGCTGCGGCTGCCGCTGACTGGGCGGTTGATTACACGAACCGCAAAAGCCGACGCCAAGATAACAAAAAAAAAAATACAGCAAAAAAAAAAAAGAGTTGCCAACCGCAAACAAATTTACCACACACGCGACCTGATGCCGATGCCGGCTGGCTGAGTGACTGACTTGGCTGGTTTTCTACGTATTACCAGTGGCAAATAGTAATTATTACATTAAATACACCAAACGCCCCTCTACGATCATTTTCCCTAACCCTTCCACCTCACCCGCCCGACAACTCATTCTAGTATGCCAGAAAATGCAGTTAAACTTTAAGTGGCATAGCGAGTGGTCATCGTGAGTTGGCGTGAGGAGGTTGTGGGGGCAGAAGTGGGGAAGAGTAGAATAAGGCGGAATGTTAATGGCGTTATAGGCCAATGACAAATGCAATTGCCTTGGTCGGCGACTGTCTTAGGCCTTAGAGGGGCAAGAGAGGTAGACAGAGGAAGATCTAGGCAGCCCGCTGGCTGCACTATAAATTAAGACATTATACGATTAAAAACAAACAGCGTGTCGTTAAAATCCACTGAAAGAGCAAAAAGGATAGCAAGAGAGAGAGAGAGAGAGAGAGAGCATAAAAAACGCCAACAAAGATGAAAGAGATCAGCAATAGAGAGAAAGAGAGAGAGAGGGAGAGGGAGTTAAAGCGGCTTAGGCTGAATGCAGTTCTCAGGCCGAGAGAGTTTAGCTTAAATCATTCACTATACGCCTGCAGCTAAATCCATTTCTTGCTTAGCTCCCCTCAGTGTGAATGATATAAGGCCAAAGTTGTTGTTGTTGGTGAACTGAAACGGCAAATGAAGCTCCCAACGCTGGTGGTCCAGTGGCAGCTGCCAGAGATGCCGCCGCGAGCGTCTGTATGCGTGTGTGTGTGTGTGTGTGTGTGTGTGTGCGAGTGCCTCTCCCTCTTATGCTCGCTCTCTGTCTTGCTCCATATGGGGAGCATTTGGAGCAGGCAAAAACAAAATGCAAGTCATTGAGAGCAAAAAAACAAGAAAACCAAAAACTTGAGAGTCATTTCATCTCTGTGTGTGTATGTTGGAGTAAAAATATAATAACCAAAATTTGAAGACAACTGACAGATACCCTGCGGTCAGTAAAAATGGATAAATAAATTCATGAAATATTCATTGTATGTATTTCCTTTGTTCTTAAGCTATTCCCTTTTTATAGATTGAAAGGGAGTGGGCTTATAGGAAACTGCGAAGTGCATAACGTCATTAATATACCCTTTACCCCCATACGTATAGGGTATAAAAATGGCGCAATCTCCAGAGAGCAAAAGGCAGACAGAGCGAGCAAGAGAAGGAGAGCAGCTGAAGCTGCCGCCCAAGTCGCCAAAAAAAGCCACACACAAACCAAACAAGTCAGTAGAGAGGGAGCTAAATGGGGAACGAGGGGGAGACGAAGAAGTGCAGCCATTCACATTTGAGTTAACGTTAGGCCAGGTGAGAGCGCCTGTGCACACAAAGGGGGTCGCGGGCAGAGGGGAGATTATGTGTTGCTCGTCATCAAAGTTGTTTGTTGTTTGTGGTTGCTGCTGCCGCTGTTGTTGTTGCTTTGATTGTTTGATTATAATAGCCCGCTGCATGGCGGTGGTCCATCGTCTCTCTCTCTCTCTCTCTTTTTCTCTCTTCCGCTCTCACTCACATTTACAGTTGCATTTGAATTTGAATTGAAGCGCCAACTTTTGCTGTAAACAGTTAGATTAAGAACAGGTGTGAGCCTGTGGAGAAAAACGATATCTTCATTGATTTCTTGGGACATGGGAAAAATACTGCATTGATCTTTCCCCTAAAACGCGATTATCCTTTTTGGGAGTCAACTCTTCAATCACAGTCCATGGGTATAATTTGCCCGCGAAAAGGTAAGAGAAACAGCTCAACTTGTGTGGTCCACACACACACACAAGCACACAGCCAGTGACAGCCTCCGCGAATAGGGAGAAGATGCAAAGGAATGAAAAAACAAAAACATCCTGCTCATAATTTAGCATTAAAAACAGGCAACAACAACAAAGCTAACAAATTTGCCAACAATTCACACACACATACGAAGAGAAAAAGCCTGCCACGCACGCGCTCTCCAAACAAACACACTCATATACTCATACACACACACACAACGAGAGCATACAATAAAAGCTCCGATGAAGGCCGCCGCCACTGCCGTCAAGCGAGACAGAGACAGAGATAGAGGGATACCAAACTCGAGGACCACCCACAATGCCGGCCGTTGAGTTTAATGAAGGCAACAACAACAACATTTATATTTGGGTGGTCCAACAGCAACCACCTTGGGTGGTCCAAACCAAAAAAACAACAATAGAAATTAGCAAGCTCTGTCGCCGCACAGGGACTGTCAAACTGTCAAATAAAAATACCAAACTGTAAAATCTTAACAAAAGCAAATTGGTTTGGCGTAACTTCATCAATTTTAAATTTAAGACGTAAATTATACAACAGTAAAATATAAGTAGCAGAATTAAAAATTATTAATTAATTAAAAATGAAATAAAATTTTGGGATAACGAATATATCCATTTATTTGTTTATAAAATGAACCTTTTCTAAAATATGTATTTATAATCAAAACTTGGTAAAAAAATATTTAATTTGACAGCACAAACCATATCATAGAAGTTTATTGACAAAAAAAATATTAAGAGTTATAGTAGTGATGTTTCGTACTAATGTAAAATATTGTTAATATATTTCAGTTACATTGCATCAAAATACTTATTCCAAATGATCTTACATTGAATAATTGAGCCTCCCCTCGGAAAGAGCATGCTCAATCCAAAATGGCCACAGTTAACAAGAGAGCGGGAGAGCGAGAGAGTAAAACTCCTTTGTTGGAGTTCGAAGCTCGGATGTTCGAAGCGAAGAGAGCCCGGCTCTCGAACATCTTAGCCATATGCTTACCTAGGAGCGAAAGAGAGACAAAAATGAAATGGAAGATAGGCAGTCGAACTCAAGTTCGATTAGGCAGCGAATTCAAAATAGCTAAGCGAATTCGCGTGATACAGTGGGAAGAATTTTGAATGTACAAAGTAAAGTATACTGTATCTAGCGGATGCGTTTTATTTTTTCTCAGACTGCGTGCGATCCTCAAACGAAACGGTTGTGTGGTACGGACCAGCGCGCTTTGAACAAACAAACAAACAAACAAAATATACATACATATATGTATTTATTAATACAATACATTTTGACAAGAACTGAAAGAGTGAAGAGTTATACAATATTATTTAATTGAAGTTCCAAGCAAATCTTCTGAAACAAATATCTTTTTGTGTGTTAAAAAGATGAATTTTTGTCAAATGGAAAATTTAACGAATTCGAAACGAAATTCATGAATTAAAACGAAATCGTCTACGTGCGCAAGCAAAGTGGTGTGTGTGTGAAACATAATAAAAAAAAATTAAAAAAAAAAAACGAGAAAAAAAAGCGAGAAATACAGAGAGCGAGAGCGGCTGTGTGCGAGAGAAAGAGAAGGAGAGCAAATGAAGAAAAACGTGAGGCGTTTCAGAGAGAAAAAATAATAATAGTATTCTTCTGGTGTAGCAAAAAATTATGTGTGAAAATTGTTGAAATTCTACAAGAAAATGTGAACAAATGTTGTTAAGCGTATCTCAAGTTAGATTTAACAACAACAATAACAACAACATCAACCGAAGCCAGCAATCACAACAAAAACCAAACCAAACATCTGAGCGAGAGAGAGAGCGGGTAACGAGCCTTATGGGAGAGAGAGAAAATCGAGAGAAAAGTGTTTAACAAAAATCAAATTTAATTTACCAAAATGTTAATTAAACGAAGTGTAAAGTTTCAAATCAAAAAATATAAACAATAAACATCAAACACACTCACACAAACACACACTGACTGACCAACACACATACACACACACACACATATATATACACTCACACAACATACTCGTAGATACAAAGTAAAAACCGACATTGGCAGCACTTTTATTTTGAGAAGACGAGAAAAAGAGGAGAAAAACAAGCCGAACGCGAAGAAGAAGAAGCAGCAGCAACAGACGGAGACGTAGAGGAAGAAGAAGAAGCAGACGACGACGAAGAGGAGCGAGAAGCCAGAAGAAACGCAACAACAACAACAAAATATCTATAATAATGGATAGGGACAATTTACCCCGCGTACCGGACACACACGGCGATGTGGTCGATGAGAAATTATTCTCGGATCTATACATACGTACCAGCTGGGTGGATGCCCAAGTGGCGCTCGATCAAATTGATAAGGTAAGTTTAGAAAAAAAAAACAAACACACTCCGTAGAAATTGCAACAAAAACCAACTCAAAAAATTGAAACATTTTTCAGCTAGTTTGGTTTTTAATGTGCCCCATTAGGGTTTGCCGACAGTTGGCTATTAATTTTGTTTCGGCTTCTCCCCCATCTCTCTTTTCGTTGTTATGTCTCTTTTCGTTTTCGTTTGGGGCTTCTATTTTTTAGTTAATAGAGTTGCCAAGCTTATTAATTAAGGTGATTAACTAAAAGCTAGGCGAATTAAGTTGTAAAACGGCTTAAAATATTCATGAGAATTAATGTTATTTGTTTTTTTTTGCCTTAACTAATATTTGTAGAATTTGAGCAAACCATAAAAAAGGGATATAAATATTTCAATCGATTTTTAATAGATTTATAATGAATGCAGATCGTTTATATAACAAATAGAAATCTGGATATTTTAATAATTTTTTCTTTTATTGTAATAATTTTATGTAATACAGAGATTTGTGAATATACGAACTCATTTTATTTATTTTTTCTTAAACGATATGTTCAGGATAACATAATATCGATCCTAACACTGAGAGAGAAATCCGATCTTCTCTTCAGACATACACTTTTCTCATAATTGCACACGTTGTAATCATATAGCTTTAAAGAATACAAAAATATGTTCTAACATTCACATATTTTAATTGTATATAATTTTGTTATAGTAAGTTGGTAACCGATGATGTCTCAATATACCCCACCTTTCTATTTTTTGTGTTATTGTGTTTTTATAGTATAATTTTCAGCGCATAATTAGCATGCTATTAGTTTAAAACGATCATAGAACAGAAAGAAGAGGTTGGGTATGAAAGATACTTAACCAGTTTAACATTTTGCTTAAAGTAATTCCTTTAGTTTTGAGGTTAGGTGCAGAAAATGCTCTTTTAAAAGAAAGTTTTTTTAAGACAGCGGTATTTAAAGTTACATACAAATACTTTTTGTATATGCTAAATAAGATAAACACAGACACACAATACACTGGCAGACACACACACATACACACACCGCAGGACACCCAGCGAAATTCGCCGACAACTTCATTACTTTGGAGCTACTGTGCACGGTCTGACCGCAAAAAATCAACAAAAGCAACAACAAAGCTGCAACTGAGCGCCAAAAAAAAAAAGAAAAAAAGCTTGAGCAGCAAAATAATAAACAACCGCAAAAACAACAACAACCGACGCATTGCATGTTAATGCTGTCGACGTCGTCGTCGTCGTCGGCGCAGGCAGTCTCCTGTATTTATGTGTGTGTGTTTGTGTCTGTATATGTTTGTTTGCTTTTGTAGCCAGCAGCAGCAGCCCCAACATGGGTGGGCGCGCTTAGCCTCAGAAAGAACGAGAGAGAGAGGGACAGGAGAAGGGGAAGAGTCAGAGTCATTTCGTACGTGCTTGCCTAAGCCCCCAACCACCTTCCCCACCTACACTCTAACTCTCTCTCGCTTGCTCAATTTGCCTGTTGCTGCTTGCTTGATTTGCCTTGCTCAACAATTTTCGGTATGCTGCGGTGCGGGTGATGGTGTGGCTGAGTAGCGGGGGCTGGGTAAGGGCTTAAAACAATGATAATGAAAATGTATTAGTTTTCACAACAAAATAGTTGAAAAATTATTATCGAAACTGAAGTAACAGCATTTGCGAGATGCTCTAAAAACTGTAAAAGAGTTCCACTGCATACCCTACACACCTTCCAGGCGGTAAAGGGGCACATTATTTCGGTTGTAGAAGATGTAACGTGTGGCCAACATGGATATATGTATGGATGTACATATGTGCATATGTATATTCTTGTTCAATATTGTTAGCCAATCAATGTACGTTTTCGAATCGTAGGGTTTGTAGTATTTAGCACATTTAGCCGATAACATGGAAGGGAATTTCCAAGTCGTTGCCTTGTCCTTATGTAGAGGAATTTTTACAACTTGATGTCTTCATTATTGTTGTTTCTGTTGTTTCTGTTGCTGTCTCTATATGCAGCTCAATTATCTCTTCTACTCTCTCTCTCTCTCTTTCTCTCTCTCTGTATGTGTCCGTTTCCCTCATTCGTTGTAACATTTTTTTTGTTGTTGTTGCTTTTGAACTTCTCGAAAGTTGTGGCAACTCGATCGTCGTTCGATCTGTGTGTGGATATGGACGGACGGAGCAACAAAATTGACTCTGACTTGGTTCGGTCTGGTCTCTGGCTGGATCTGTTGTTGTTGTTGCTGCTGCTGCTGCAACTGAGGTGTGGTCGTGTCTTGTTGCTGTTGTTGTGGTTGTTGCCAATTTTGCCTTTTGCGCTCGTGACGGGCGCCGCCGCCGCCGCCACAACGAACAGCCAACAGCCGCAGCCGCCGTCGACATCGTCATCGGCTTGGCGATTTATTTTAATGACTCAATTTAACGAAATATATTAAGACATTAAAATTGTCTAACGAAGCCAAAGAGCAAAGCAAAAGCAATGTGTGTTTGTCTGTCTCTCTCCGTTTTTTTTTTGGGGGGCCTTATGCAAATTAACAATATTATTATTATTATTTTTCTCCTCTTGGTTCGTTGTTTCTTATTTTTTTTTTTGTGTGTGTGTTTCGCTACTGGGAGGTCCGCAGAAAGATGACGTTTTCATGAATGAGTTGAATGCGAAATGAAGCAATTTTAAAAATGTATATAATATTGAATACCCTTACCAACTAAAAAGATCTCTAGGTTGTGATAGATCAATAGATCTCCAGCAGAAGACTTTTAAAACTAGTAAATATTTTTAGAAAATATTAAAAAAATTAAGGATATTATATTTTTATATCAGAAATCAACTAATAACAACATTTATATAGTTAGACAGACAGTTTTGAAAAAGGAAGTTATTAGATTTAATGTCAAACAGAAGTTTCAGAAACTTTCTAACATAAGCATAATCTATTTAAATGAAATTGTTAAGGATAATAATTTTTGTCGTTATTTAGAGCCATCTAACATCGAAAGACACTTGAAATCGTTTAAGTAACCGCAATGTTTGCTGCCCTTTTAAAGTGTATCTTTCACATTCGATCTTTTTGATTGACTTTATCTAGATTGTAGTTCTTATTAGTATTGTCAGGTCTCTTCATATTCTGCTATCCCATTGATATTTTATATCGCTGGCTGTCTCTCTGTCTGTCTTTGCGTTTTGTTTGGGTGTCGCAAACTCATATTTATGGCAATGCCGCACTATAGATGCAGGCCATGTACACACAGCCGATGAAGACGACGACGGCGACGATGAGCCATTGTATCTATGGGTTATATGCATGTATGTAGATAGATGTGTGTGTGTGTGTGTGTGGATACATATAAATTCATGAATGAAAACGCTTCACGGAGCAGCGTCCCAATCCCCGTTCCATTACCACTTGACACTAACCGTTGGTCTCTGTTGTTGTTGTGCCAATTGTAGTACACACACAGGAAGTCGACACAGGGCGGCATTTTAAAGATGTTGAAGAGAAGAAGAAGTCTTTGCAATAAATTTCTGTTTAGTCATGCCGCCAGCTACGAAATACATACGATTTTTTTTTTTCACAACTAAGCATGAAAAACAAATACCAAAAGCCAAAGAACAAATACAAATAAATACACGAAAAATATCTACAAATATTTGTGGCATTCACAAAGGAGACGAACCAAGCAGGCAGGCAAACATTGAGACTGAAAACCAGTAGCATGAAATTTGTCTATACTAATGAAAAGAGTAAATACCAAAAAAAAGAAACCAAACTAGAAAGAGACCAAAAGACTAAATGTGTTTTTAGTACGATGATTTGCAAATACATATAAATTAAATTTAAGAAAGTTTACCCAGCATGTTACCTTAACCTTAAACCTTCCTCTCGCATTATATCTACTTGACAATCTACCCCCGACCTCTAACTACCCTACCTTCTCCCGCTTCTCCTGTTGGCGTGTAAGCCGGAAATGCTTTTTGTAGGCGTGAGATATCTTCATCGACATTGTTGAGTCGTCCTCTCCATGTCGCCGCTGCCGCCGCCGCTCTCTTCTCGGAAGCCACTTTTCAAAAAAAAAAAAAAAAAAGCAATAGCAATTTATGCAGGTATCTCCGCTCGGCTCTGTCTCAGGGGCCACTCCTCAAATGAGACGTGTGTTTGCTTAAGGATTAGTTTGCACAGACCCGCCCTTTCGACAACTGTCTCTCTCTCTCTCTCTCTATCTCTCTCCCCTCTCTAAGACTTACCACTTGAAAAACAGTTCCCGCTCTTGTTTTTATTTCGGTTTAAATTCTTTGATCTTTCAAATTCGGAGTTGGAGTTGGCATTTGGATTGGGTTTGGGGTTCAAACATTTCTACATTTATATATAAATTCCCATAAAGTGTGACCATTATTTATATGATTTACACCTCAAACAGATAAGATCTTATCTAAGCAGTGAGATTGCCCAAGTTTAAGGAAAAACTCTAAATCTCAGTTTTATTTTCTAAAATTTTGATAAATCTTCTTAGATTATCTATGTATATTTGCATATACATACATAGATAACTTGGTCTCTATTGTTAGAAATACTTTTTTAGCTCTGAATTCTCGTATCTTATCTCTTAAAATGTTATTACGATTTAATTCTAATCAAGAATTGTCAAATGCTAAGAAAGTCTGGAAGAATAACTAAACTTATATACATAGATGAACAGACTTTGAAATTATTTATTGGAGATTACATACTTAAAAAGCTAAAATAAAATAGTTACATATATATCAAAGACACATTTAAAAAGTTTTCATTAACAAATCTTATAAATAAAACTAACTTAGTTAACTTGAAGTCATATTAGCTAAATGGCTTAAGAACTCACTTCATCGAACTAAAAACTTTTATTAAAAAACTCAAAAATCTTATGACAAGATCTTTAAATACGAAATGTATTTCCATAATATTAAGATTGAGATACTTTTTCTATGTAACCTTTAGACTGATAACTGATCAATTTCAAAAATTATAGCCAGCATACAATGAAACTATAAATAACTCAATAATCTGCTTAGAAACCCCCCCCCAAAAAAAAATAACAAAAAAATCTTAAACCTTTGCCCCACATAACACCCACACAAACACGCACACACACAAACAAACACACATACCTACGATTGAGTCGAAGAATTGACAGCTCAATTTTTGAGGCCTCCACACGCACACACACACACAAAGCGAGATAGAGAGATCTCCCCAAAAAGATCTACAGCTGCGAGGGGAACTCAAAATATATTTCTGCTGCTTTTTTTTTTATTTTGGTTTTTCGTCGTCTTCATTAGGGGCTAGGGACCCGGGCCCGGGACCGGGACTGGGACCGGACCGGCCCGAGCCGAGCCGGGCCGCACATAAAACTGTTATTGTCTTCATCAGCAGCAGCAGCAGCAGCAACAGAAAGAAAGAGAAGACGAACGAACGAAAAAAAAAATCAAAAGAATTATGAAGACATTAACTCGACCACACACAGCAGCAGCAGCAGCAACAACAACAACACAAAAGGTAAAGGTAAAAACTCAGACGAAGCAAAAGAAGAAGAGGAAGACACAAACTCAGAAGGCAGAGGCAGAGGCAGACGCACAGTGACATTGGGCCAGGCCAAAATGATAGATCTTCGAGAGAGTTGTAGAGTGTAGCAGAAGGTCCAAGAATAAAGAAAAAGAAGAAGAAGAGTACCGGAAAGAAACATTCAAGCAATAATCACGGAATTCACTGAAAAAGCAGTTAACGGACAGAATGGACAGAAAAAAAAACGCCAACCAACGAGGGAGGGAGAAAGGAGGCAGAAGGCAGGGAGGCTGGGAGGTAGGCAACCGACTGACCAACGTGCGTTTGTACCTGTGTGTGGTAGTCAGCCTCAATGGAAGCTGAAGCTGAGGCCAGGTAGGCTGAACGCGGACTGACTGACTGACTGACTGGCTTTTCATATGAAAATAATAAAGAAATTAAGTCTGCTGCTGCTGCTGCTAGCTGGTTGTTGTTGTTTGGTTGCTTGCTTGGCTGGTTGGCTGGCTGGTTGGTAGGTAGGGCAGGTGAAGTTCCAGTTTCAGTTTCAGTACCAGTTTATGCATATTACAGCATTCTTTTATCACCCACAAACGCGTAGAACTACCTTGAATTACATTATTTTCATGGCTTTTTGAAAAATGTATGCTTTAAGGCCAAAATTGACAGGACTATTGTACGAAAGGAGAGAAAGGAAGTCCGTATATGAGAATGTTAGATATTTACCTATTTCTTTATGAAACTACTTTTAAATAGATTCTTTTGATAGTCTTACGGAAATTGCTGTTTTATAACTAACTTAAAAGCTAAATTCAACAGGTCTATTTAACGAAGAAGAGAAAGTAAGTCCTTAGACGAAAACATTAGAAATTTTAGAAATTTTTATTTGCTGAAAACCACGTGAAAATTAACCAAGAAGATAAATATATAATGTCGTTAGTTTTAAACCGCTTTAGAGAACTACTTTGAAACGTATTCTCTAGAAAATAGCTCAACTTTAACATAAAAACTCAGCAAAAGGATAAACTATTGAAGGTTTTACGGTCATCCATAAAGCCAACTCAATATCCTTCTCAATGTAGTCCTTTAAATGACGACGAAACAACGAAACTTTTGTAATCTTTTTTTGTTTCTTATCCATAAAACCCATTCAATGTCCTTTGTTGCTCTTATTTCAAATGTCCGTTTCTCTAAGTGTAGATGGTAACTAAATCGTTGGTGGTCTTTGTGCACCTGGCGCTCTCTCTCTCCCTCACTCTTTTTACCTCTTTTTCTCTTTTTGTCCCACCTTTCGTGGTTGAACAAAGTTAACTGTAGTAAGCCATCTGCCACTCAATTTTAACTCTCACCTGTTGCCCGAGCCAATGCTCCAATGACCTTCAAACCTTTTTTTTATTTAATGATTTCGATTTTATACACCAAAAAAACTTACTTAAAAAAAACCAAAACCAAATCAAAAAAGTTATAAAAAAAAATAAATGCTGTTTGCTAGTCACGTTTTGGGGGCGCCATAAATTGGCGGCAAATGATAATTTGCATTCATCGGGTCAGATTTTAATTTGTTATTTCTTTATCTGAAGAAAAAAGTAATTATTTTTTTTTTTTTGTCAAGACATTGTGTGTGGTCTTTGGTGAGATCAGTTTGTGTGTGTGTGTGTATGTGTAAGTGCGTGTGTGGCAGATGAATGGATCTCGTCTCGATATACACACAATGGAATGGAATTGACTAAAAATAGAGCTTATATTTGACGCAGTTTTCTACATTTTTTTGACAGCTGTTGCGGCTGCTGCCTCTGTTGGCATCTGTGTGTGAAAATAAAACAAAGTTCCATTTAAATGCCAAACGAAAGAAAAATACAAAAAAAAAATAAAAAAAAAAAAAAATTGAAACCCTGAAGATCGATCGAAATTCACATGGGGCACCAGGAGGAGAAGAAGAAGAGCTGAGTGCTTGTTTCTGTTTTCATTTTAGTATTCAAAAACGTTATCAGCATTCGTATAACTTTTATGAACGTATCTACACAGGTTTTATGGCACACGTCTTACGTGAGAAACATATGGGAAAACGTTGTTGCTGCTGCTGCTGCTGCATAAGTTATTGAGATCCTTTTTTTTAACTTGACAACACTTGAGAGCTTTTCTTCAAATGGATGAACTTTAGGTGTGTAAGAGTTGTGCTTTCTTATGTGTTTTCTATTGACTAAAATACAATAGACATTCATTCATTATTCATATCCCCTTTTGTACCCTGTAGAATTAAAGTTAACAAGCATATTAAAGTTATAGTCTTCTTGTGTGCTCCAATTTTCTCACCTATCAATGGTAACTTTTTAGGGTATTGGAAATAGATTCTTGATAAAAGTTGACAACCCTAGGCTAACTTGTGCTTCATTCAGTTGCTTCTGCGTGTCTCAGTTGCTTGTGTGTGTCTCAGTGGCTTGTGCATCTCTCAATTGCTTGTGCGACTATTAGTTATTTGTGCGTCTGTGAGTTGCTTGTGCTTCAATCAGTTGCTTGTGTGTGTCTCAGTGGCTTGTGCATCTCTCAATTGCTTGTGCGTCTCTCAATTGCCTGTGCATCACTCAGTTGCTTGTGCGTCTCTAAGTTGCTTGTGCGTCATACAAGATTCTTTGAACTTGAAATCACGACTATTCTGTCAGTGTCTTGATCTAACTTCTTCCTTCTCACTTAGTTGCTCAAATAGTCCGCTAGTCGTCGTCACTGTGGGAAAATACTCCGTACAGTGTGAACTCCAGAGAAAGACAAATTATTGCAGGGTATTTTGATCGTCGTCGTTTCCCCCACTTAGCCTAACATGTGTGTGATTTTTTCTTGGGTGGTCTTGGGCAAAAAAAAAACTATAAAACTATTGAATTTCATTTTATGCTAAAATATTTATTCTGCCCATTTGTTGTTGTTGTTGCCGTTGTGTTGTTGCTGTTGTGTTTGGTTTGCATTCAATTTTTATTGCGGCATAACTGGATGCCGTGGCATGTCGTTGCCTTTGCCGTTGCCGTTGCCATTCGGCATCGAGGCTCATACATTATGGCTTGACGCTCCTCTTTTGGTGTGTGTGTGCGGTTCAAGTGGATTTTTTCCATTAGCAAAATGGGCATGGAAACTTTAGTTTTTTTTTCTTTCTCTTCCTCTTCTTCTTCTATTCATATTTATTTTTTTCGAGTGCCTTAATGTGCCAGGCAATTAATTAGTCACACTCTTCAGTGGGGGGTCTCGAAAAGCAAATTGGGGAAACTTTTAAAAGAAATTAAGTTATTTGGGGAAACATCAAGTTTGTTGTCTAGTGTTTTTAGCCTCTGTGTGTGTGTGTGTGTGTAGCACCTGCCTGACTAATTCGTTATGCCCAGCGGTCAATCAGTGTGCGTGTGTGCATCAAACTGTGAGTGAAACTGGGTTTGGGATTAAGACAAACTGGGATTAGGATGAGAGAGAGAGAGAGAGCAAGGAGACTGTGCGTGTGCGTGTGTGTGCATTTCTAATGAAGTTGTTGTTTAGAGAGAAAGAGGGAATACATTTTCATTTGAAACCGCTGGGCAAAGGAACGTCGTCGTCGTCGTCGTCCGGGGCCTGGTCATAAATCAATTTGTGACATTTCCTCACGACAACTTCGACGAGAATGGAAAGATGAGGATATGGAGGACAAGGGCGGGCAGCTGCGGGGGTGTGACGGCAACAACAACAAGATTGATGATATGTCACATGTTGCACAGCATGTTGCAAGCGTTAACAGTAAGTCCAAGTCGAAGTAGAGGCAGTGTCTATGACTTTTTAGGCCGCCTTTTGATGTCTTAATCATACGTACATAGTTTTGAGCAGCACTGCCCAACCCACCGAGAGACCAAGCAACCGACCGCCTCTTTCATTTTGGTTAACAAAATCTAGATTAAGTTTATTTTTAGTTGCCTTTGGGCTACTACTTACTACATACTACATACATACATAGAAGCAGCAACATTGTGAGTTGTGTTTAAAGTAAAAAATTCCTAGAATTTGTTGTGCATCTTCTTTTGTTTTCTGTGTTCTGTTCTGTTGTCTTCTGTTGCTGTGTGTGCCCCCCTCGAGGAAAACATTCCAAGAACAGGTTCCGAAAAACACCAAATGAAGAAATCAAGGAAAATGCCGCCGCCGCCGCCGACGCCGTCGCCGCCAAATGACTTAATTAAAGGCGACAAAGTCGTCTTTGAAGTCTGTCTGTCTGGTTTGCGGAAATGCCAACGATCAGGAAGTAGCGCTCCCTCTCGCTCTCTCTCTCTTTCTTTCTATTCCTTTCTTCTGCCTACCTTGGGTTTTTATTTATGACTGACTCCCGCTTCGCAGCGATCTTAACGGTAGTCATAAAATGTTGCTCAAACCAACCAAAAGCCAAGACAATTTGTGGTTACCCATGACTACCTCCAAACGCCAACCCAAGTTTGGTCAAACTTGACTTGAACTGTGCGCGGAAAAATCTGTGAAAAGCGATAAAAGCCTCCAACAAGAAGAAAGAAGAGACTACACAAGCAGCCAGCAACAGCAACTGCTGCAACGAACAAGAGACTGGAATTGCCCAGACGTTTCGAGATGGAGACTTGGAATTTTCGTTGTTGTTGTTGTTGTTGTTGTTATGTAGACGCTCGCTATCCTCTGGAGGTCTCTTTTGGGTGCGGGCACAGTGGTTTAAAAACTTTCTTTTACAAGTTTTATTATTGTTTCTTGATTGGCAATCTAATATTACAATATGCCAAAAGTCGTCCAAACTTTTGAACAGAAAGTTATTTGTTAAAGTTTCTACTTTATGTCCACCTAAATTTTTATTTAATATAAAATCCATTTATGATTCCCAACAGGTTCAAGCATTGACAACATTAACTGTTGATAAGACCAATGGAAAGTCATTTGTTAAAATTTCTACGTTATTTCCACCTAATTCTTAATTCCTCATGCCGTTTATTGGGTTTTTTGGTTAAAATTAATCTATAATTCCCAACAGGTTTAAGCGTTGCCAATGGAAAGTTATTTCTTGAAGTTTTTAAGCATTCTCACAAATCTTTTTGCCCACATTCAAACAGTGCTACTCTTGCCCTTATGCATGTAAGCCACAAATGGATCAGTTAATCTCCAAGTAACTTGTACCACTGTGCGAATGACTGTTCGATTGAGATGTTAGCTCTCTAGTGCTTTGCCTCATTATTATTATTTTGTTTTTGGGAACTTTGTGGGGGGAAGCAAGCTCAATTTCCAGCCAAAAGGGAAAAAGGCAAGACAAAGACGCTGAGAAAGCCAGGCCCAAGCCCAAGCCCAGTGCTAAAGCTAAAGCTTAGGGCTCAGGTCCGGAGTCTGGGTGGAGCGGCGTCTTGTATCTTATTTTTGTAGGTCTGGGATTGGGTTGCTCTCTCGGTGTGGTGTTTTGTTGTTGCCTGATGATGATGATGATGGGTCGCAGATGCTACGAAAACATATAAATTATATGGCCTGGCCGGCCACATTGGATCTTTGGTCTCTCTGAGGCCACACGCTGTTTCGTTATAATTTTAATGCGTTATTTATGGCAAACGAAACTAAACCAAAAATTCCTCTCTCACTCTCTTTGTCTTTCTCTTTGTTTGCAGGGCAAAGCGCGTGGCAGCCGCACGGCAATCTATCTGCGCTCAGTATTCCAATCCCACCTCGAACAACTTGGCAGCTCGGTGCAAAAGCATGCGGGCAAGGTCCTATTTGTGGCCATTCTAGTACTTAGCACCTTCTGTGTGGGCCTCAAAAGTGCTCAGATCCATTCGAAAGTGCATCAGCTATGGATACAGGAGGGCGGCAGACTCGAATCAGAGTTGGCGTATACACAGAAAACCATCGGCGAGGTGGAATCGACAACGCATCAGCTGGTAATACAAACGGCCCACGATCCGAATGCCTCGGTGTTGCATTCGCAGGCATTACTCTCGCATTTAGAGGTCCTGGTGAAGGCGACATCGGTGAAAGTGCATATGTACGATACAGAATGGGGTTTACGTGATATGTGCAATTCACCGAGTACACCGAGTTTCGAAGGACATTCCTACATAGAGGATACACTGCAAAGGATGTCGCCTTGCTCGATAATCACGCCACTGGATTGCTTCTGGGAGGGCAGTCAATTGCTAGGACCCGAAGTGCCAGTCTATATACCGTAAGTAACCCAACTGGGATGAAATTAGAGAAATTTCGCCCCCTAAAGTATGCAAAATATATTAACTCGTGAATTTTTAACATTGCTAGCAACGAGAGGCACATTTCGCCCAACTACTGCATACTTAAGGGGGAACATTTTTAAACCCTTCACGATGGGCGCCCTTTTTCACTTTTTCCTTTTTCTTTTTGCAGCTTTCTCAACGAACGCCATGTCTGGAGCAGTTTGAATCCCACTTATGTGATGCAATTCATGAAGAAACAATTGTCCGAACAACAAATCAGTTTCGATTTCGATACAGTGGAACAATATTTGAAACGTGCCGGCATTAGTAGTGGCTACATGGAGAAACCCTGTCTCAATCCTCAGAATCCCAAGTGTCCACAGACGGCCCCGAATAAGAATAGCCAACAACCACCGGATGTGGGAGCCATACTTTCCGGAGGTTGCTATGGTTATGCTGCCAAGCACATGCACTGGCCCGAGGAGCTCATTGTGGGTGGCGCCCAACGTAATCGTAGCGGACATTTGCGCAAAGCCAAGGCCCTCCAGACAGTGGTTCAACTGATGACCGAGAAGGAGATGTACGATCAATGGTGGGATAATTTCAAAGTCCATCACATTGGCTGGACGCAGGAGAAGGCCGCCGAGGTTCTCAATGCTTGGCAACGTAATTTCTCACGCGAGGTGGAGCAGCTGCTGCGCAAGAACTCTCGCATAGCGGCCAACTATGATGTCTATGTGTTTAGTTCGGCCACTCTGGATGATATATTGGCCAAATATTCGCATCCCCGTGCCTGGAATATAGTGATTGGTGTGGCTATTACAGTACTTTATGCCTTTCTGACGCTCCTCCGCTGGCGTGATCCTGTGCGTGGTCAAAGCAGCGTCGGAGTGGCTGGTGTCTTGTTGATGTGCTTCAGTACAGCCGCCGGCTTGGGTCTCTGCGCCCTGCTGGGCATCGTTTTCAATGCGGCCAGCACTCAGGTGGTGCCCTTCCTAGCTCTTGGCTTGGGCGTGGATCACATCTTTATGCTAACCGCCGCCTATGCGGAAAGTAATCGCAAGGAGCAAACGAAGTTGATCTTAAAGAAAGTCGGACCGAGCATTTTATTTAGTGCCTGCAGCACGGCGGGCTCATTTTTTGCCGCCGCCTTTATTCCCGTGCCAGCTCTGAAGGTCTTCTCATTGCAGGCGGCCATTGTCATGTGTTTCAATGTGGCTGCTGCTTTGCTAGTGTTCCCGGCCCTTATATCGCTGGACTTGCGCAGACGTACGGCCGGCAGGGCAGATATTTTTTGCTGTTGT
The DNA here is from genome assembly GCA_024703675.1 of Drosophila nebulosa. NCBI lineage: Eukaryota > Metazoa > Arthropoda > Insecta > Diptera > Drosophilidae > Drosophila > Drosophila nebulosa. The sequence continues at coordinate 2,430,548 of CM045725.1, read as the reverse complement.
TTCCCCATTTGGAAGGAGCCGGCCAGCATTCATCAGCAGCAGTCGCCGCCACTTTACATGAACAACAACAATAACAATCGTCAGAATCGTCATCTAAAGAATTGTAATCACAACAATCCTCGCATCCTGGAGAATCCTTTGCTTGAGACGAGAGTAAATGTGGCCAAAGCTCAACCAAGCATCAGTTCGTCGCTGTTGCCTTCGTTCTCGTTGTCCCACTTTGCCTACAAATATTACACACCATTCCTGATGCTCAGTTGGGTTAAATTTCTAGCCGTGATGGGTTTCCTCAGTGCCCTAATCTTCAGTCTCTATGCGTCGACTAAGCTGCAAGATGGCTTGGATATCATTGACCTGGTGCCCAAGGAGAGTCAGGAGCACAAGTTTCTGGATGCTCAGACGCGGCTGTTTGGCTTCTACAGCATGTATGCCGTGACCCAGGGCAATTTCGAGTATCCAACCCAACAGCAATTGCTGCGAGATTATCACGATGCCTTTGTGCGTGTGCCCCATGTGATTAAGAATGATAATGGTGGTTTGCCCGATTTTTGGCTGTTACTCTTCCGCGATTGGTTGAGCAATTTGCAACGCATTTTCGATGAGGAATTCAAAGATGGACGCCTGACCAAGGAAAGTTGGCATACAAATGCCAGTAGCGATGCCATTTTGGCTTACAAATTGATTGTGCAGACAGGCTATGTGGATAACCCGGTGGACAAGAGTCTGGTGGAAACGAATCGTTTGGTCAGCGAGGGCATTATCAATCCCAAAGCGTTCTATAACTATCTCTCAGCCTGGGCCTACAACGATGTCTTCGCCTATGGGGCTTCACAGGTGAGCTAAGAGACGAATTAATGGGAAATTTACTCATTAAAGTATGCAATGGAAAGTTTAAGAATTAATTTTATGAGCTCTTTAAGCAACAATTTCATTTGAGTCCTTTAAAGTCCCTTCTTGACTACACACTGCATACTTTTTGATAAAATTTATTTAATTTCCTCTTTAACACATTTTTCCACAACTTACTAATCAAATTCTTTTTGTTTTTAGGCCAAACTGTATCCGGAACCGCGTCAGTATTATCATGTACCATCCGAATATGATCTGAAGATACCCAAAAGTCTGCCTCTAACCTATGCCCAGATGCCCTTCTATTTGCATGGCCTGACAAATACTTCGGAGATCAAGAGTTTAATAAGTCACATACGTGATCTGAGCTTAAAATTCGAGGGTTTTGGTCTGCCCAATTATCCTTCTGGTAAGTGTGAGAACGCGGGAAGATCTAAGGGAGTAAAATGAGGAAAATTTGTATCCTTGAGTATGCAGTAGAAGGTTGAAAATTTTAATTTTTAAAGACTTTGAAGGGATTTTGGTATGTCCTCTTCTATTGCATACTTTAAAGGACCTTTTTCGCCTGTAAACCACCTCCAAACATTTTCCCTTCAATTCTTAAGCATTTCAACTAATTTTTTTCTTTAATTTCCTAGGTATTCCTTTCATTTTCTGGGAGCAGTATATGACATTGCGTTCCTCATTGGCCATGATCTTGGCCTGCGCTTTTCTGGCCGCTTTAGTATTGGTTTCCCTGCTGCTTCTTTCGGTGTGGGCAGCAGTTTTGGTGATTATTAGTGTTTTGGCCTCTTTGGCCCAGATATTCGGAGCCATGACATTGTTGGGCATAAAATTATCGGCTATACCCGCTGTCATACTCATACTCAGTGTGGGAATGATGCTATGTTTCAATGTGCACATCTCATTGGTAAGTCCTAGCCTTACGCCAAAAGAAATCCTTTCTCTAACTCTTTCTTTTCCTCCTTTTGCAGGGCTTTATGACTTCTTTGGGCAATCGTCAGCGGCGCATACACTTGGCCCTGCAATTGGGCTTGGGTCCTCTGGTCCATGGCATGTTGACTTCGGGAGTGGCTGTCTTTATGCTCTCCACATCACCCTTTGAGTTTGTGCTGCGTCATTTCTGTTGGCTGCTCTTGGTCGTACTCTGTGTGGGAGCCTGCAATAGTCTAGTTGTTTTTCCCATTATGCTGAGTATGCTGGGCCCAGAGGCAGAGTTGGTACCACTAGAGCATCCGGATCGTATATCGACCCCTTCGCCCGTGCCGCAACGCAGTTCGAAACGCAACTCGAACAAATCGTTCATAGTGAATGGTTCACGTTCATCATCGTCGCGTAACAATTGCCAGAAATCGCATCATTATCACAAAGATGTCAATATCAATGATCCCTCACTGACCACCATTACGGAGGAGCCGCAGTCATGGAAGTCAAGCAACTCCTCCATACAAATGCACAATGATTGGAGTACGCCTCCAGTGAATAATGTGAATTATCAGCAACATCAATCTTATGGTCATGGCGGCCAGACGCAGCCACCGCCATCGTATCATAAGGCAAACCAGCAACAGCAACAGCAGCAGCAGCAGCAACCTCCGTGCAATTATCCGCCGGAGTTGCAAAGTATTGTGGTTCAACCGGAGGTAACTGTGGAGACCACCCACTCGGATAGTAATACCACCAAGGTAACGGCCACGGCCAATATCAAGGTGGAGCTGGTCACTCCTGGACGAGCCGTACGCAGTTATAACTTTACGAGTTAGCACTTAGTTCCTGTAGAATCCTAGTTCTGTTAATGTGTATGTGCATGTTAGTTAATTTCTCCACCCACCCAGCCCCTTTCTCCTTCTCCTCCCTCCCTTCCTCATTTAGTTAGTAAGCATAGTTTAAGAGCTGCTAAAAACACATTTTTACCACCCAAAAAATCAACCACCGCCCCCCCCCCCCTACCTTCTCCCCTTTCCCCTGCCTAGCAGCTTTCTTTTTAGCATCTAAGGCATTTTTTATACATATAGAAATATTTATTGTAATTGTAACCACATCGAGCTATGTACTTACATACCTACAATTCTAAGCGAGATTCGTACATCAACGCCCCGCCCTCCGCCCTCCATCCTCTCTGTCTGCGACCTCACACCCCGCCCACACATAAAAACAAAAAAAAAGAAGAAACTAGTAATTTATAGTTTATAATTTAGTTTAAATATGTACATAAAACACAAGGACTTGAACCAAAATAGTATCGCTTAAAAACGAAAACAAAACGAAAGTAAGAATGAAAGTTAACGAGTGGGAATTCCCCGACGAACTCCCTCACCCCCACCACCGCACCCACAACACAAACAATTTTAAAACAAACATGGGTGTACTTACAACCTATAAAGTAACTCCGCATTTAAATGGAACTATGTAAATTTCTTAGACAAAGACTGAGATTGTCTTCAAAACAAAAAAAAACAAAAAACAAAATAAACACAAAAAGATTTTTCTACACAACATTATACAGAGTTTTTGAAAAGCGAAAACATTACAAATAAAAGAAAAAAAATTAACAATTTAAAGAAGACGTTTTTTACTATAAATTAAATTAGAATTAAAATATACAACCAAATTTAAAAACTTACCGCCAAAGAATTTCAGTGGTGATGGTAAATGTCGTTTTTTTTGGAACAAAATAATGCGTTTTTCAAAACTGGAATTTAACAGATTGTGACTTGCTACATTTGAAATAGCACATTTGCTGGTCTTAGATTAAAAGGTTAAGCCCATATAAAAGAAAATGTTCATAAAATATTACAATTAAAAAGGTGTATCATACATATATCAGCATATATTGTTATTTAGTCTCATCTCTATACAAAATAACTGTCAACTTAACAGCATCATTTGCGAGTTCTGTTGAATAACAGGCATATTGTGAGCAAGTAGTTTTCACTGTTTTACTTTTTCCACGATAAATAACAATTTTAACAACTTTAAAAAGAAATTTATTTAATTTTTGCTTGTAATGCTAAAGAATTTTTGTTTAATATATCGATAGTTATAAGCTATCGATAATACGCCACACGACAAGTTCCGTTTCTCCATATGTGCTTTTTCTTCCACCTGGACCCAGTTTTAGTATGACCAGTGATACCATACCCTTTTAGTATGAAAAATACCAAAAGCCGGGTATCATTTAACTGTGTCAGTGATTTTTGATATTTTAGACAATTGTCTAATTGAAACACATTATTTCAATTAGTTAATAAACAAATGAAAATAGCAACAATAACAACTAACAGTAGCACCAGCACAAACACACAGTAGAGGTAAATAAACTGCGAAGGTGTTTCTGTGTGTGCCGCTCAATTACAGCGTGAGAGAGGGAGAGCGACCGCGAGAGAAAGAGAGCCAAAGTGGGAGCAAAAATAAGAAAATAAGCAGCGGCGAAAAATTCAGAAACAAACCTAACGCGATTTGAGAACGTTCAGCGTTGTTTCGAGCACGCGTCTTCAGCGGAGTAAAAATCTCAATTTAATGCGGGCGCCAAATTAAGCAAAAAAAAAAACAAAAGAAAAAATAATACCTAATAAAAAGCTAACTTAAAACGCAGTTTAACTAACTTTCAAGGAGTGTGCACCAGTGTGCCAGTGTGTGTGTAAGTGTCAGTCGCAGTGTATTTCTTTCATACGTGTCTTTATGTGTGGCCCGAGTTTGTGCGTCAGTGTGTGTTTGTGTGTGTGTGTGAGTAATTGTGCCTTTTTTCGCAAATTGTGAAAGTTTCAAGTGATGCCCCAGAGCCAAAACGCATTAAAATAAAATTCTAACAAGAAAAAACGTGCTCACCACACGCAAACTCTCTTTCACACACACACACATAAATATCAATAATCAAAAAGAAAAAGCAAAAACAACGCCAACGCAACGGAATTTTGGTGGTTCTGGTTCTATGTGTCTCTGTGTGTGTGTGTGTGCATACGTTCGTCCGTGTATGCGTGTATTAATTTTATATAATCTTTAATGGCTTATTTTGTTTTTTTCTTTCTCCCTCTTACAAATTTAACGCAACAACAACAAACTACGTTTACTTAAAAAGAGCAGGTAAGATTTTGAAACTGTATATGCCCCCCCTATCCACATGATTCTCTCCCTTAAGCCGTAACTTTTTGAAATTTTGACCAGCTGACGCAAATGCATTCTATCTCTTTCTATATCTCTCTATGTCTCGCTTATATGCCGGCGTGGTCTTCCCTCCCTCTGTCAGTCTCTCTCTCTCTCTCTCTGTGATTTCTCACCTTTTTTTTTATTTATATTCTCAAAATGTCACGCCACCTTATCAATGACTAAAGTTTTATCCATTCTGTTGCGTTTTATATTTTTTGCTTGATTTTAGCTTGGTCCCTCTTTGGTTTCTTCTTCCTCTTTGCATTGACTTGACCCAAATTGTTTGACGCATTTGCCATTTGCCAGTGCAATTGCACTTTTTTCTATGTTGGTTGGTGGTCGTCACTGGCAACCAACAATAACAATTGTTTTTATTTGTTACTCTGTTGATTTGTTTATTGATTTTACCCCTCTTTTCTTGCCCCACCCGTTTTCAACCATAGTCGTTGTCGTTTACCGTTATTAAAAAACATTTGAAATGGAAATGCATAACCAAACAATAATGACAACAACAACAAAAGCATTCCAAAAGTGCAGAACGACTCGTGGATACTCTATTTTTGGATTTTCATATCATTCATTCTTAGAAAGTTGCTCTTATATAAATAATTTGGCGCTAGTTTAAAGAGAGTTTCGAAGTTTCTACTGGAATTTTAATACGTTTTTAGTTTGCACCTTTAAAGTCATTCAATTAGTTTAGCTTATTTATTATTATAAGTTGGCCTTCAGATGCTTTTCGAGTGTGATTGAAAAAGGTTCTATACTGCAACGTAGCGATGGACGTCAAGATAAAATCGTGATTAATTTTAGTGGAAGTCTATATTGAGACTCTGATGACGTAATTACTTTGTTTGCACATACAGATAAGTCGAGTTTTGTAACAAACTTGCGAAATTTTTGACGCTTTGACAGTTTTTTTTTTTGCACCAGATTCTTTGTATTATTACGATTTTCGATTTGGCGGGATGCGAATTATAGAAATTTAGAATATAGACGACATAAACGCCACGTAAATCTGGCACTTGAATCATAAAAAAGAGGGAAATCCTGAAAATGCTTTGTATTTATAAAATTTTTGATTTAAAAAAGAGAGCCATAGGGTATCCAAAAACGAATTACCCATACACATGTTCTGGTTACCCCCTCACCCTGTTCTGCCAGTTCTCCTCTCTCCTGCATCAGTTTGCACGTGTAATTTCAATTGTAATTGTTGTTTTTGCGCAAACTCGTTTTGATTCTCGCTCTCGAGTTTTTTCTCTCTCTCTCTTGAATTCTCTGTTTCTCCCCAGTTTGTGTTATACCAACTGAAAATCATGCGAGTTTTTCGTTTTGGTGGTCACAAAGGGGCGAGGTCATATGGTGGCAGGAGGTTGTGACTGCTTGCCCCTCTCTTCCTCTCTCTCACTCTCTCTCTCTTCGACGGGGTCATCTGTTTTGTGATTCCTTGCCTGCTACCAGCTGAGCCAGGTTAAGAGCCATTGCCTGGGTGCGGTTTTTATATGGTCTGTGTTATGGCCGGAAACATTGCCAATCGTATTCGTTATATATTCTGTAAGGTAAAAGGCACGTCCCCCGTAAGTGCTAAACAAACCACACAGAGAGAATAATTTAGTATAATTGAATTCCGGCTTAGATTATACCAAAGCCAAGTCAAGTGCTTTAAGATAAAATAAGATTCCAAAACGCAAGTAAATATTGCAAGTGATAAGCTTTGAAATGAAGAAGTAAAAACGGAAGTAAATTTATGTATGAAATTTCTTGTAACTGAAGTGATTAAAGTGTCGAATGGCTTTGGCTTATAAGACTTTAAAAATAAGTAAAGAAGCCCACAAAAGTTTCTTTAATATCCATTAAGGCTTCAGTTTATTATAAAGTACTAGAATTTAGAATTCAAAACTTATCTTTGGCATTATTTTTGGCTTATTTTAATTCAAATATTTATCATTTGTGATCAAAAATATACAAAAAATGTTCAAAACAGCAAAATTTACCACTTCTCTAAATAAGAGTGCCGTTCTTAATGTGTTATATCAAGATTTTACGGCTTAAATCTATTTTAAGACCGGCTTTTGTCTTACCAAGACGCTACAAGGCTTATTTCTACCTTAGTTAGTTGTTAAGCTCAGTTTCTAAATATAAAAATGACATTTCTAAAATGCACTAACTATAATTAATAACTGTAAGCCTAATTTAAATCATTATTTGGCGCTCCTTTCTTTCGTTCTATTTATAGCCCACACACATTGTTTCTCTTTTTCTCTCTCTCCCACCCTTTCTCCCACATATTTGCCGGTTGCATTTTTCATTCATGGCCTATGTGTTCCTTAATCCCCGTGCAGCTCCCTATACGTTGGAGCTGCCCACCGCCGCTGCCGACTTTTGCTCATGTAAACAATATGCTCTTTGACCTTTACACTTTTCATTTGTTGCCCCTTCATTACAGTACGCTCTCTCTCTCTCTCTCTTGGTCATTCTGTCTGTCCCTTTTGCTCTGCACTTTTGTACAGTCAGACTCAGACATACAACTCTCTCGCTCTCTCTCTCTCTCTCTCTCTCTGTTTCTGCAGCTGCTCTCTTTTTGCGCTCTGTTCTCTTCGCCGCACAATTTCTTGAGCTTTAGGGAAAGGGAAACGCGAACCATTCATTTCCCCTGAAACTCATACGATTTTCAGCTGGTATAACGAAAATGTGATGCGGCGAAAAGAAAATAAAAAGAAAAACGTGCCACAACAGCAACAACAACCATTGCATACGAGTCGAACCCACCCCACAACCTCCCCCAACCTCTGCCTCCGCCTCGTGACTATTGCGCTGGCTGCAGTTGTTGCTCGCTCCCTCTCTCTCTCTCTCTCTCTCCCTTTCTCCCTACATATCAAAAATAGTCACGCGATTTCATGTCTGGTACAATACCTTTGCCCCGGCCTTCGCACCCTGCCTTTCTCTCTGCCCTTGCCTTGTAATGACATTTTGTAATCGGCCAAACCTCCGAACCTCCGACCCTTTTTTGGCAGTTTGCCCAACTTCTCTCCTCTCTCATCCTTCTTTCTTATCCCCCAACTTTAAGTGATTCATTAAATGTTATAAGCAAATGTTGTAATGTGTTCGAAAGAATTGCGTTTTGCCTGCAACATGCATAAATAGATGATGCAGGTTGGTCAGACGCACAAGCATGCGGGAAGCCCAAAAGCACGCGTGCGACGCACAAGCAAGTGAGTGAAATATAAGGAAAAGACGTCGACAAAAGCCATAAAATGACGCACAAAGTTAGCGAATTTGATTTACCTGTGCGTCACTCAGCTACCTAGTAAGCTAATAATAGTGTTCTTTTAACTGCTACGTGTCCAACCTTGCTTTAAAAATGGGATTTCGCGAAATTACCTGGAATAAAAAATCAAAAAAATCACTTTTGAAGGCTCTTAGTATTGGTTCTTGATGACAATGCATCAAGCTTTAGTTCCACTAAAAAATAACCAAGCAGTTTGATCATTAGCAGACTTTACATTGACTTAAACTAGTTGAGAATTACAAGCAAATTAGCAGAGAACGGTAAAATAGTTCCAACATCGTAAATTCCAGAGTTTAAATACTTCTAAACACTTTAATGCTTTGATTGCCTTTTTAAATTCTTTGAGAAATAATTAAGAATTGTGTAAACAGTTAAAAATCTGTCGAAAAATTTACAATTTCACTCTAAATTGTTGAATGATGTAATAGACTAATTTTTATTGTAATTCATAACGTTATGAGTTGGGCCAAGATTAAGATCAAAATTCTAAGTAAAGTCAGGGTCAAATGATGCTTGGATTCGCCATCATTGTTCCTGGTTTGGAATGCTATGTTTGAAAACACGTTAAACGCGCCACACAAACAGAGTCACACACACAAGTAAGAAAGACTTAAGTTAAAAGTGTGTATGTTTGTTTTTATTTTTTTTTTGTTTGGTCACGACTTTGAGAGATTTTCTAACCGGTTTTTTGGCAGTCAATTAAACCGGGCTTCGACTTGAACATGGATTTAATACTTTTAATTTAATGCTCTTTTTTTCTCTCTGGCAATGTGGAAAATTTTCACAGCGACACGTGCTAGCCGATTGGCCTGGCCGCCGATCAATTGGCTTGGCAGTGATCTTGCTTTGGTCACTCTAGTTAGATGATAACCAAATAAGATGACGACGTCAACCAAAGGCAGGCAGCAGTTGGCAGTTGGCAGTCGTCAGTCGGCAATCGGTGGGTGGGGGCCATTCAGCAATCTTGTCTAGGTCATTTATTTTAGCGCAGCGATGTTGTTTTACTTTCTAGAAAAGAGCGAGTGCAAAAGAGAGGCGCTACTCTCTTGCTCTCTCTCTCTCCCTCTCTGCTACTATCACTACATTAGTTCTCGGTGCACCAGTGTGGGGCCGAAACCGAGTCTCAGTAATCAAATTTATTTTAAATTCGCCCCCACATAGACATAGACATAGACAGATACAGAGATAGGCGGTTGGCCACTCATTGTACTCGCACTCGTCGTACTCATACTCTCCGCGTAATCGCGTATTTTGTGTATTTGATACTCTGCACTCTCACAGGTCGAAATGAAGGGTATATGAGTTTTTAGAAGTGCTTGGGGGCCATGAGTAAAATCACCACATCGATTATTTGAATTATATGGCCCCAATATATTGATTTTTGGTTTAAGTATTGTACTTAACTCTCTGAAGGTAGACAAAAGAAATGTATGCATATATAAAATGCTTAGAAGCGTATTCCTCTAAAGCAGTAGAGTAAAAACTAAAAGAAAATCGAAAATAAATCGATTATTTCAAGTTAAAGATTTGTAGATATAAAATTTATTGAATTTTTATCACTTATTTACTTTTAATCTATTCAAATATTCCGAATTATAGAAACAAAATTGTTTCGATATTTTTAATGTTTCGATATATTTCGATTACTTTGGTTGACTTCTTTGCCCTTGCCATTTCACTCTTAAACTATTTAGTAACTGATTAACAAATTTTTTTTTACAGCCTAAAATCAATCTAACTCGATTTAAATTATTCTATAACTTTTTCCAAGTTTTTATCGGTAGCTAGGGAAACTAAGTTCTTTGCATTAATTCGGTGATTAGAACGGAAATGAGAGACAATCGTTTAGCCGATTAGTTAAATTTGATGGTGATACAGGGTAACACGAGATCTGTGCCACGGAATTAGCATATGACCGAATGGTTGTTTTTGTTTGTTTGCCGCATTTGTTGTTATTCATTCACTCACTTGAATGGAATATATGTACCGCGATTTTTGTTGTTGTTGTTGTTGTTGTTGTTGTTGTTATTTCAATCTCATTCGAGTAATTTTATTTCTCCTCTCGTTGCGTTTGCAAACGAACAAAAATTATTTTTATTTTGGACTTTGGCACAATCATACGATGAATTTCTGCCCTCTGTTCCCCTCCTCCCTCTTCTCGACAGCGACCCAAAGAGAGAGAGAGAGAGCGAGCGAGCAAGCGAGAGAGAAACTCGGACAATGAAGAATTACCTATGCACAATTGTTTTTTTTTTTTTTTTTTCGTTGTTTGTGCATAAATCAAACACCCAAGTTGCATATCAATTTCATTTCTGCAATTGTAGTCAATGTCAAGGTTGATCGAAATAACTCCCCGTTATATACATTGACCCCATTGACCCCAAAATAACTGTAGTAGACACAAACAAGTGGAAAAATACGTTAAATTTTTGTTATTCATTGTTCGTTCGTTTGTTCGTTCGTTGCAAGTGAATTGGGTAAATATTTATGCAACTGTTTAAGAACTGTTGATATAAACATTTATTTGCAATTTGCTTTTAACTCTCAAAATGTTTTCGAACCCTCGGACATCTGGATAATGACAATTGAAGTTCCAAACTTCTAGAAAATACTTTTGAAGATCAACTGAAACTTCTTTTCAATTGGAGGTCAAAAATCAGCTTAGATCCAACAAGCGAAAAAAAGTTATACCAAAAAAATAAGTTAGGATAGAATTAGACCGAACTTCTGGTCTTGTAATACTTAAAAAACGTAAGACACCCTTGCCGTTTGTTAATCTAGAAAAACCAACAATACCTTCTCACCGCCCAAGTACACAATAGAAGCTATTTCGAACCCTTCTTTGTCCTTCTATAATTTTTTTTGACAGTGTATAAAAGAAACGCAATAAGTACAAATACAACAAGTGGGCGACACGTCATAGCTATTTGTCTTGGTTCTTATTGGTCGCAGTCATTGTTTGTTAGAGTATTGCGAAATTAATGAGCAAGCTGTTTTCATTTTTATCGTCTATAAACCGTTTCCTCAGCGTTTAAAACAGAAGGCAATAGCCTAACGACGCATTTAACACATGATATGAGTAAAAATAAACGTTATTAATTAACATAAAATAATTGCTAATCACAGAGAGTGAAGAACCGGCTTTCATATAGACCTAGCAAGTGATTCCTAGAGTGAAAAATAAAGCTCAAGGTCATTCTGATTGACACAAAAGGTGAAAAGGTTGTCTAAAGTCTTAAGGAACAGCATTGGCCAAACCCATCCTCTTCAAGGCTATAACTAGTTGTAAATTACAACTAAATTAACTAAAAAGATGTTCCGATTTACTGAAACTTTACTTTTTTAGGGTGTAGAAACTTTAATATGGTCATGACATAGCTTAGCTCCGCTCTCCCTCTCTCTGTGTTTCTCTCTTCCTCACTTTATTGTGTTGTGTGCCTCTTTATTTGTCTTTGTCTGTTCTGTTTGTATACACGTAATATAGAACAGATTTTACGGTTTCATAATATCGTGGCCGGACGGACGGTGAAGGAAATCAACTTGAAACTTTGAGCTTGGAACTTTGTGACTGTGTTCTCGTTGCGTTGCGTGACAATACACTAAAATAAAAAACTTTGTTTTCGAAATTTCATCAAACGAGTGCGGAAAAGTGTTTCAATGATATTCAAGTTCGAGGTTGGTTCGAGTTATTCAAGCATAACCCGTGAGAGAGCACGGAAAACACGTTGTGCAAAATGCATTTTGCAATGTGCAATGTGGGCAGAAATGGAAACGGGGTAAAACTGCAACAATAATCATAATAAAAAATGACTTTAAGTGTATACCTTACAGTTAGTAATTAAGGCGGCGGCAAAAAATAAAATTTCACCTCATGTGAAAGCAAAGTTAAAGAGATTTAAATGGTGTTTTTATTTTAATCTAATATCTGAAAACATTTAAAGTGCAATTTAAAAATGTTTACAATCATGTGAATAATTTCGGACACATGCCAGATTATGCCTTAGATAGCTGCGAATGGTGACCTCTCTCGCTCTCGGGTAAATATTACGCATACGACATGTGTGTGATGGAGGGGAGATTATCTAACCTGTGAAGGTCGCTCTATATGTTTCTTTAGCTCATTGTCGTCGTCGTCTATGATTGAATCATCTTCTCACAACACTTGTCCTCACTTAGCAGAGATATCATGACTGATTTCCTGATTGTTTTAAATAATTCAACATTTACTTTGATTATGTAGAAAGAGCTTGAAAGAGGTTTTAACCTTTGGATATCTGGGCGCGACTGTATGATCAGGGTCACGCTAGTAGCATGGGATGTTTAAAGTTCATAAGAAAATTCCAATCGCAAAATACTCTAACAGGAAAGTGTCTCTAGTGTTAGTCAATAAAACTTATAAAAATTGTGAAATTTGATAATCTATTATCAAGGCTCATTGAATACAAATTTAATATCCGGGAGTCTATCAATTACTTTTGCAATTTTCCTACTAATGAACTGACCTTCTTAACCATTGCAGCGAAATAAATGTTGAAAGAGAAGAAAAGAGACTTGTTTGTAGTCGTTTTTTGAGAGAAATTGACTGGGGCAACGCTAAGCGAGTGAAAGAAAGAGAGAGAGGGAGAGAGAGAATGAGGGAGCATAATCTCTTATTCCACTTTCTCTAGAGATCTTGTGGCTATAAATGAAGCTGCAGTTAATAAAGCAAAGCCACTTGCTGAGTTTACGTTACCGCAATTGGGTCTTTGGTGGCCTTCATATTTAGGTTTAGTTCAGGGTCGTGGGCAGGGAGGAAGAGAGTCTTAGAGGGGTATTAATCCAAAAAACACTTCTTGAAGTCTCTGGAATCTCTATCCCCAAGTAATTTCGTAATTCAAGAGTAACTTCTTCGTTATCCTAAACTACTAATCCTCTTAGACCACAATTTGCAGCTGCTTCCACACATGTAAGGGTATTAAGTCTTCGTTGTCAATATTTACTTTGGCAATTAAAGCACCTGCTGACTGTTATTTAGTTTCAAAACAACTTTCGCCTTTGCTTAGGTCAATTGACTTTATGAACTATGAAACTATCAGAGTCAGCACAGTGGTTAAAACTCAATTTGTATAATTACTTGGGGATTATATAGCGAGAGGAGATGGCTAACAAACTTTTTTTTTTGTAATTATTATATGAATAAATGGCCCTGAAAAAATACTGATATTTTGACAGAAGCAAATGACTAAACTATGAAGTTACAACGTAAAGTTAAGTCAATTCTTTCCATATTGTGGTCTTTCAGGTAGCCTCTGCAAAGCTATAGAAAACTTAGACTTGAAATTAAGCATCAAATTGGTTTCCGTTGCATTTTTGTTAAACTTTTATCTTATTTCGGTTCGAACTAAAACGAATAAAACAAGGAAAATTCAAATTTTGCCAATAACTTTAAAAATCCATTAAATTTTGTTTAACTTTTTGCCAGCCCTTATCCCACTGTGTCTCACACTTTGTGGTTAACTGTGATTTCCAAAGTTGGCAAACATTTAAATGCCAAAAATGTTCGTTACCCCTCATCGTTAGCCTCTTTCTTTGTAAACAAAACACGTTGTTCACATTGTCGTTGACTTTGTTGTTGCTCTTTTTCACGGGTTTGTGACGCGCTCTTCAAATCAAGTTTTAGTGTTTTTTTCTTCTTTAGTTCAATGGCCTCTTCTTTCACCTCTCTCCTTCTCGCTCTCGCTCTGTTTCTGAAAAAAAAACCAAGATAAAACTTTACTTAAAATACTTTTTGTCTGAACTTTGAACACATTTTATTGTTTTCTACGTATTTATATAATTATTATTATTATATTTTGAATTTATCGCCATCGGCAGATTCTTAAGAAATAAAGTAAACTGATATCAATAGAAACGTACAAATTGCTGACTTTGACTTCGTTGGTGGACTTTGGCTCTTTGAGAACATTGTGGAAACTTGTTGAATGTTTTTATTTGGTCTAAACAAAACAAAGAGAGGACGAAAAGGAGAGAGAGAGAAAAGATGTAATTATATAGGCCAAACCAAATTTGTTGTTCGATTTAACTGATTGAATGGGCCTCGCCGCGACCTACGCTAATAAAAATGAGAAAGAGAGACGAAGAGGGGAAAAAACTATCAAAAGTGTGAAATAAGGAGAGGAGTAAGGTGGTGCAAGGCGTCGTTTGACATCTCTTTCCAACACATTATGTAATCTCTGCATTCTAATTTTAGGCCGTTTTGGTCTATATAAAAAAAGAAAAATATTCTTTTCTCCTTCTCTTTTTCTTTTTTGTTTTTTTTTTTATTATTATCAATTTCTAGCTGGCAAACTACCAAGAGAGAGAGAGAAATTAGAGAGAAAGAGAGAGAGAGCCAGAGATCAAGTCGAAGAGGTCTAGAAAGAGAAACTTATTTGCTTTGCTTTCGATTTTTATTTGAATATTTATTAGGAATGTTTTTGTTTTGCTTGTTTGGTTGCTGCGTTTCTTTTATTTGTTATTAAGATATTAGAATTTGGAAAGAATTTTAGAGAGTTCTATAAATTCTTGATCTATTGAAAAAATTCTTACCATATTTCTCATTCATAAGTTTTCAAAATGACAAGACATTCTACATAGGGTTTTGCTTCTGAAAAGCTTCTGTTAATTAATTAAGCAAATAAATTGTTGTTGGTGTTTTTTGTTTATTGATTTTAATGTTTTCTTATTTTTTTTGTTTGGAACCCCATTTTTATTTGTTGACATCATTTGTTTTTGTAATTATCATAAATGCATTTGTGTTTCTCTGGTCACAGGTATAACTCAATATAATGAATATCTGCATACTCTCATTCATTTACTCTATATATGTCTCTCTGTTTTCTCTGTTTTGTTTCACATTTCAGCGAAGCGTTTATAACTGAACCGATTAAACATCATTCCCCATAGTCCCATACTCCTCCATCACCTTCTCTCTCTCTCTGTGTGTGCGTGTGCGTGTGTGTGTGTGTACACGCATGTGAGAGCAGCAAGTGCTCTCCTCTCTCACCTGTTGTTGTCTCAAACCAGTGTCCATCCAGTGACCACCAATCAACTCCTCCATCCATCAACATTGAAGATCTAAAGCCACAGAAAGCCAGAGAGAAAGAGTGTAAAAGAAAAAGGCCATCAAGATGTTCATCGAAGATGATGCGCAGTAAGTACACAAAAATCTTCATTTGGTTTGGTTTTCTATGTTTTAAGACGGTGGCGAATCTCCAGGGATTAAACTTACCCCCTAAAGTATGCAATAGACTCTGAAAAAATAGTTTTTTTTATCACGTTTGGAGCTAAAAACTGATTCTCGCTATGAAAATTGTTGAAGAGTTTACAAATTGCAAAACTTCAACTCTTTAAAAGTGCATTGCATACTTAAGGGGGTAATTTTTTGCTCATTTCTTCACCCCTGTTGGTCCGTCATTGTATAAGGTGATGGAAACAGAAACATTCGCTTTGCTTTGTCTTTGAACTTGAAGGCTTATCAGAAGAATGTCGTTAGACTTAAAACCACTTTTTTCACGTTAATTCCCCGGAACTGAGTCCAATTGCCCTTTTATGTTAATTAATAAATAAATAAATGATAATTCTATAGAGGTGAAAAAATATTGCATAGGTACATGAAAAGGAAATCACCGAATGAATGGCCCAATGATAGCCAAAATAAATCACGCCACAATCGTACCACACTCACACACCGAGACATAGTTTCTGCATTTAAATTTAATTAGTATAATTTTGATAAGCTCAATTTACTTGAATGGCAACTAGTTAATGAATGAACGAGAAAGTTTTCCATTGACCAAATGCAAATTGTTTTTAACGGAAATTACTTTTACCCAAAGAATTAGATTTAAATAAGTTCACGCTGAACTCGGAAAAAGGTTGAGTCAAAAATATATATACATACATATAAAAAAACTTCTAAATATAGAATGTTAAATACTTTAGCAAAAGCTTTTATAAGATAAATGAGAAATTAAACTGAACGAGTAGGAAATGAAAGATAAAATGCAAAACAGGTTTTTCAAAGAAATCGAACTGGGTTCTAGAATCATGTTTTATTCAAGCAAATCAATTAGACTTAAGATGATTTAGTCGATAAGCAATCGCGTGTTTTAGTTTATTATCCATGGGAAACCATCGGGTCTGGGTTAAAAAGTTTTATAGGCTTCTTCTCTCTAAGACACTATAAATTTGATTTAATTTCTGGTAATAGAAATTCCTCTTACTTTCCTTCCATCCTTCCTTCCTTTCGATGCCATTGTCTAGGATAGGAATTGGAGCTATGAGAAGAGCGGAAGGAACAGACAGACAGACAGTCACTGCAAACCCTTTTTTGGCGGATATAAAACTTGCCTGTTCGAAACAAACTTAAGTTTTTAGTTGTGAAATCTAGGGAAGGGGAGGGGCCAGCTGCTCGATTTGTCCGCCTTCTCACGACGCCTCCGATTGCTGTCCGACGCTATGCTCAATGTCAATCACGTGATATGTTGAAGATATTTTTCTTGGGAGAAGACATAGTTACACATTGTTGATAACGACAAATACCAGACTAGTCCCAGACAAGCGAAAAAAAAAAACGAGTAGCCGTACCCTCGATAAGAAAACTAGTCGAATGATTATGCTTAGACAGAAAGCTCTAACTAAGCTAGAGTAAAGCGTTTGGCATCCAAGGGGATGGGCAATCAATTACAACTTGCCCGAGTGACCGAGCGATGTCTAGCCAGCCGAGTGCATGTTACTTTTGTATGGAAAGGGGGCTCAAAATAATCTCAAGCTGATAAAAAAAAAAAAACGTTTTCCCATGGGGTGTGTGTGTGTGTGTGTGCTAGTGTGTTTGTTATCGCTTTCCAAAAAGTATTTCTCAGCTCCAAAAGAGAGAGAGAGAGAGCGAGACGTCCGACCCCTTTCAATAAGATTTACTAACTGTGGCAGCAGGTGGGCTCATATCAGTTGGTTTTCGGCCTGCGACAGAGTTAGAACAAAAGTGGGTGGGTTGAGGTTGTTGCATTGGATTTGAATCTATGTATATATACATACGTATATAAATTAAAAATTCAATTTGATTTATTCTTAATTGACATTTCGCTCTTCTTACTCTTGCAGAATGGACAGTTTCTGGGTGCAGAGCGCAATTGGCGCCATCAAGGCCATTGCCTTCGTTTATGATATTATAACGTTGCCGGTCTATTTGGTATTGCAGGCGCCATGGAAACGTCGACAGGACTCGCGGCGTGTCAAGGTAAGTTTGAAGAAACTAAACTTGATGGATGGACGGACTCCAAGTGAAATCTATAAATTCTAAGTATTCTAGGGTAGCTGCTGCTCGGTCTCGGTCGACAGTTTGTTTTGAGTTAATGCACTTTCGACTTTGCACTACGTTACAAAGTTCTCGTTGTAATCGCATGTTTCGCATAGTTTCTATACTTTGATTCCAGGTAGCTACTTACTATCTATCTATCTAGCTATCTCTCCTCTAGCTTAGCCTGAGCTCTCTCTATCAGTTTTCTGTTGAGTTTTCTTCTAATGCCATTTTTCCCCGTCACGCAAAGTTAGCTAACTCGCTCGCTCGCGCTCCCGATGCTCTGTCTCTATTTTCTAATCAATTTCTGACTTTTGATTTATGCCCTGGGCCCCAGAGTTCCCCATTATCTATTTTGGTTTATCAAAAAAAAAAAAATATAAAAAAAATTCGCTTTGTTTTTTGCGTAGGTAGAGAGTAAGTAGAATAAAGATATAATCAGCAGAACAAATCAAGGTTCTATATGGTAATATAGATGACTAATGGCTGATGGACAAATCAAAGAAACTATATAGCGGAAAAATACTAGAAAAATTGATAAAAATAACACAGTCAGAGGGTGAGAGAGAGAGAAAAAGAGAGAGAGGGGGGAGAGGGGGAGAGCGAGAGGTGCGTGGCGAGGTGAAATAACTTTCCAAACATATTTGCCCTAATTGATTTCTTTAAAATGTTTGATAAGCAGTTTTATAGCCGTAGCTAAGTTTGTTGGACCTGTAATCTATGATAAGAAATTCGTGAGCTGGTATAAAAAAGTTTATGGCAAAACTGTTTCTAGTCTATATATAACCATAAAATGACAGTTGTGGAAAAAAAGAAGAAGAAAACGTTTGGTTCATTTATCTATATAAATGATTTAGAACTGATAAGTATATTTCGCGCCATAAAAAGTTTATAACAAATTAATTTCAGGCATAATTAATGAAAGGGTTGGAGGAAGGAAGGAATTGTGTTTGGGTTTCTATCTAAATGAAAACGCATTGGACAACTGAACAGAATTGTGTGTGCTATAAAAATAAAAGATTATAGCAAGTCGATTTTAACTTTAAATACTATAAACAAGGAAAGAAGAAAGGTTATGGATACGTTTTAAGCTATATAAATGTTTTATAGCAAAATTGTTAGAAGTTTGGTATGCTTTAAATAGATTATAGCAAAAAGGGTTTTGCGAAATAGGTACTTCCTCTATTCAGAGTTAAAAACACTGATAAAAAAATTTGAAGTGCCATAAAAAGTTTATAGCAAATCAAATTTTTATAGATATCAATATTTAATAATGGCACAATTGGAAAAAAATGCTATTTAAGTTTTACAAGTAAATGTAAGAATTGTGTGTGCTATAAAAAAAGTTTATGGCAACTAAATTTAATTTTATATAGTACTAATAAGAGAAAAACAAAGGATTTGTCTAGGTTTCTATATTAAAACTGTATAAAATTTCATATGCTATAAAAAGAGTTTATAGCGAATCATTTTCAGCTGTATATAGACATCGAATGACACAAACCTGGGATAATGGAAGTCGTATGTGTTGTATTTGGGTTTTGGTATATAGCTAATTAGTATTTTTTTTTTTTTTGTGATCCTCATTCCCAGGCAAAGATCTTAAACAAGAATAAATTTGATGATGAGTCCAAGTACGCGCCGGATGATATTGAGGTTTAATTTTGTCATAATTTTGTTGTTCTTTCTTTGGTATATGTGAACTAAGGAGCCACTACACACACACACACACATACACACTTATTTCACACACACACAACACACACACACACAAAAGCACTTTTAATGTTCCCATATACAAAATTGGTGATCGTGTTCCGTTTAAAGAGTCAAGCCCCAAGCCCTGTTTTTGATTTGAGACTCTTTGGTGTTGGCCAAGTTTTCATTCCGAATTGGTTAAATATTCCCAAATTTGATTCCCACCGACACTCACATGTCTCTCTGTTATCTCTCTTCCCCTCTTCTCACTACTGCTTATCAAAGAATTTAGTAATTTCTTATATTTTGGTTTCATTTGTTTGTTATAGGCCAAAGTCATCAAGAGTGATGATAATGAGCTAACATATAGGACCACGGAACCGCCACGTGATGTCCATGTCAAGATGCTGCAAGAGAATATCGATACATTGGAGAAGGTCTTCAATTATGTGGCGAAGACTCATTCGACCAAACGCTGCCTGGGCACCAGGCAAATCCTAAGCGAAGAGGATGAAGTGCAGCCAAATGGACGTGTCTTCAAGAAATACAATATGGGCGATTACAAATGGAAGAATTTCACCGAAGCGGAGCGCATGGCAGCCAGTTTTGGACGTGGTCTACGTGAATTGGGCCAGAAGCCCCGAGAGAATATTGTGATCTTTGCCGAAACGCGAGCGGAATGGATGATAGCGGCTCACGGTTGTTTCAAACAGGCCATGCCCATTGTTACTGTCTACGCTACTTTGGGGGATGATGGCGTGGCTCATTGTAGGTTTAAGCGGAAATTGTTAATGCCTTTTCTTTTATTGATACATGCTTTGGTTCTGTTTTTCAAGGTATTTCGGAAACGGAAGTAACCACAGTGATAACCTCCCACGATCTGCTGCCCAAGTTCAAGACTTTGCTGGCCCAGTGCCCGAATGTGACTACCATTATCTATATGGAGGATCAGCTGCATAAGACAGAGACAACGGGCTTTAAGGAGGGCGTCAAAGTCTTGCCATTTGCTCAGGTCATCAAAACGGGTCAGGATAGTAAATTTGGTAAGGATCGACCCATAGAGTCAACAAATTGCTCCTCAAATGATTGATCGATTGTCTTCGCTTGTTGCGTCTTGTTTAAATCTTTGCAATATCGCCATCTGTGTGGGAGAGAGAAATTCAAAAATCTACTCTTGATTTGATACTCTCGCGCTCCACAGCGGTCGATGACCTCAGATTTGGTCCATTTTTGGCCTCCAAGCGATATTCTCGCGATAGCAAATCCTCCGAATTCATTGTCTCATCGGATGATATAACTATTATTTGCACTTCAGGATTAGCCACTTGCACAGTGGGTGATCTCTCGTTTGCCAGTAGAGAACGCTTGCGATACGAACGATAGATCAGAGCTCCACAATATAAGCCAAAGAGTGTGATGAATAAAGAATATGAACGAGGTTTCATATCGGCAGCATCCAATAAAGCATTGCAAGACTTGACACAATTCATCGGGGTCAGTGTAATCCATTCTTCAAAACCGTCCATTTTGAGGAAGGTTTTGTTTTATAAGGGGTTTTTAAGCCGAAACTAGAGACGAAAATTCTGAAAAATTTTGAACTGAACGGAAAGGAAATTTATCGGAAAGTAACTAAAACGAGGACAGCAAACGAAATGATAAACCGATTTGTGATTCGTTATACATTTTAAACTCATCTCTGTTGTCATGTTTCTTTTTGTTTTTGCAGAGAATGTGCCGCCGAAGGGTGATGACATTGCCATTATTATGTACACTTCCGGTTCGACTGGCACACCGAAGGGTGTCCTGTTGTCGCATAAGAATTGCATTGCCACAATGAAGGGATTCTGCGATATGGTGCCAATTTATCCAGATGATGTTCTTATTGGTTTTCTGCCCTTGGCTCATGTCTTTGAATTGGTGGCGGAGAGTGTTTGCCTGATGACTGGAGTATCAATTGGTTATTCGACGCCGCTGACACTAATCGATACGAGTAGCAAGATAAAGCGTGGATGCAAAGGAGACGCCACGGTGTTGAGGCCCACTTGCATGACTTCGGTGCCATTGATACTCGATCGCATCTCTAAGGGCATTAACGATAAGGTCAACTCTGATTCTGCCTTTAAGAAGGCACTATTCAAATTTCTTTATCAGTACAAAGTGAAATGGATAACACGAGGCTATCTGACGCCCTTGATTGACAAGTAAGTGGAGCGAGTTTGAAGGTCAGTGAACAGTTGGTAACTCCGTTTTTCTTATCCTCAGATTGGTCTTTAAGAAGGTGGCTAAGTTAATGGGTGGACGTGTGCGTATAATGATGTCTGGAGGAGCTCCACTCTCATCGGATACACATGAACAGATTAAGACGTGTTTGTGTGTGGATTTGATACAAGGTTATGGACTGACAGAGACTACATCGGGAGCCACAGTAATGGATTGTAAGTAGAAATTAGAAAACTCTTTGCCCAAATTGATTAAATTAACCTTTTTTCTCCACCGTTAGATCGTGACATGACCTATGGACGCACTGGTGCTCCCTTAACTGTCTGCGATATACGTTTGGTCAACTGGGAGGAGGGCAACTATCGCATTACCAACAAACCCTATCCCCAAGGCGAAGTGCTCATTGGTGGAGATTGTGTATCTCAAGGCTATTACAAGCTTCCAGGCAAGACAAACGAGGATTTCTTTGAGGAGGATGGTCGTCGGTGGTTCAAAACTGGGGACATTGGTGAAGTGCAAACAGATGGTGTACTTAAGATTATTGGTGAGAAAAAGAGAGAGACTTTGTCCAGCTTAAAAACGTTTCTATAACATGTGGTTAACCCCATTTTAGATCGCAAGAAGGATCTCGTTAAGCTGCAGGCCGGCGAATATGTTTCCTTGGGCAAAGTTGAATCGGAACTGAAGACTTGCGGCATTATTGAGAATATTTGCGTTTATGGTGATCCAACTAAACAATTTACTGTGGCGCTGGTCGTACCAAATCAAAAGCATCTTGAGGAATTGGCCGAACGTCATGGTCTGCAGAATAAATCTTTTGAAGATCTCTGCTCATCGCCCGTCATGGAGAAGGCCATACTCAAGGAAATTGCCGATCATTCAAGGAAATGTAAGCGAATTGAAATCAATTTCCAATTTGATAAAATTTTATTAAATCCCCCTTCTCTTTTTGGATTGGCAGGCAAATTGCAAAAATTCGAGGTGCCAGCAGCCATAACGCTTTGCAAGGAAGTCTGGTCACCGGATATGGGCTTAGTGACGGCTGCCTTTAAGCTAAAACGCAAGGATATTCAGGATAGATATCAGCATGATATTAATCGCATGTACGCCTCATGAAAATCAATGTACTAAATACAACAAAACCAACAACAACAACACCAGCAGCAACCATAATTGTGGCGTAAAAGAGCATGATTAGAGAAGCAGGAGCAATTGGAAGCTTGTGTGCCAGCTTAAAGGCATATTAAAAAAAAAAAAAAAACCCAAAACTAGTTTAAGTACTAAAAGATCTAAAAGCCAAAACACACACACACACGAAAATCAAAAGAGAAAGCAAGAAAGTAGCTAAGCCAAGTTATATAATTTATTACAAAACAAAAATTGGTTGCTTATTGCCTTCATTCTATAGTTTTTTTTTGTTTGTTTTACCAAATTTTTTGTTAATTAAAGTAACAAACAAAATATTTAAAACTTGCAAAGGTTTTGGTAGAAAAGAGAAAAAGGGCTGCTAAAATGAAACCTAAGGACGACGACAACAATTTGGACAATGATTATGATACGATAACGATAACGATAACAAGGATGAATGAATATTATGAATGTACAGTTTTTGGTTTTTTTTAGTACATTTTTCTTTGTGTTTTGTGACAAGAGAAAATAGAAGAAAAACAAACACATTGCATAAATAATACTTATTTTTATAGGAAACACAAACAAACAATAAAATTAAACTTAAGCGGTTGCCTAATAATTATGTACATACAAATATACATATATATACGGAGGATATATGCAAAGAAAACGTATATCTAAAGTAGTTCATCTATTATCTATGCTAAGTCTAAGAATGTGTATGGCAATGTAATGAATTAAATTTTGAATTGTAGCGTGAAGCGAAAGGAAGAAATTATGAATTAAACAGAGAGAAGAAATAAGTAAAGAAATACTAAAAACAAAAATATTTACTACTAACTAACACCTCGGCACCACATTTCGTGGCTGCGAATGCTTTTTCTTGGACGCACCAAATGAAAACCCTCCATAAATTGTTGTTAAATATATTTTAGCGCAATTTAGTTATGCAAAACTAATAATAAACAACAAAAAACTAATTAGAATTTCCTCAATTACGAATTATGTCAAAATTTTTAAAAATGAAACAAACATGAAAGACTTAGATTAAAGCATAACTAAACTACACAAAAAAATAAAAGAGAATGGTAACTAAATTGTTTTTAGATGTGTGTGCAAGACCGAATAAACTTTAGTCATATTTTTAGTTAAACAAAACAAAAGTAAAACAAAAACAAATACATATTTTTAGCAATGTCTAGCAATTTTTTTCATGGGAAAACTCTCCACAGTTTGTTCCAAGAATCTAAAAAATAAATACAAATTATACAGTGACATTGCTGTATAGCAATTTATTTGTACTATATATACATACATGCAACTATATATATATGTATGTATATTTATATATTCTATATATATATATACATATATATATGAAAATATGGGGGCATTAAGGAAATGTTGTAGCAATTTAAATTTAATAAAACCTTAATAATATATACATTATTAATTGAATCAGTTACAACCAAAAGAAAAATAATATAACAAAAACCAACAAACAAACAAGCAAGTGAATGAAATACCAATTTCACATTATAGATAAATGATAAGTATACACTAAATTCGCATTATTGTATATTCGAGCGTATCAAATACTGAGAGAAGTCAATAAAATATCTACACTTTTTCGAAACTCTGTTGGCTTTTACATTTGTCTTTAATTTTTGACTTCGAATACTCAAGCAATTCTCATTCAAAGATTATTTCGGTAATCGATTCAACAACTTAATTTTTTGTTGTTTTGTACAAATATTTTATCCATGGATGACTTTGCCTAAGTTGTTGTGTGTGTGTTTTTTTTGTAGTTTTATTTCCTATAGAATGGGATTTAGCGTTCGACTGGCTTACCTGGTTTACCTTGCATTGGTAAATATCTAATATCAATAACAGAGATATATCTGTAAAACAAACTAATGCTCGCGAAAAAGCTGGTCTGAAAATCGAATTGAAAATGCAGGCTTTCCATATAAAAGGACTGAAATATTATTCTTTAATTTCCCTTACCGCTTTACAATTATGTTGATTTGAATTAGATTATTTAGGACTTTTCATTTTGTCTTTGTCTTGCTAAAAATTGAAAATGGGAATCAAATTGTAAAAAGGTCGAGAACGGCATATGATTTCAGAAGATCCACATAATCCGTAAACAATACCATTTGACTTAAAATTTGATAGATTTTTATAAATCTTAGAAAATGGAATTCCATGACTAAATCCTATCGATTTTGACTACTGCCGATGACAGATGAGGGTGCCAGAGCTCTTTAAATCAATTCAATCTCAAAAACAAAAACATAACCCCCCTTCAGCCACAGCCATGCACAATTTCCGACTGCAGACTGCAGCAACCTGGGCAGTCAGGACAAAGTTGTGAGGCTCTAACTTATTCACGCCCATGTTGGCCGCCTGGGCAAGGAGAAGAAGGAAAAAGGATTTCAACTATGTAAATGGTACAATTTAACCGCTTCACTGAATTCCACTCACAGGCTGTGTTTACTGTAGCTTTTGGTCTACTTCTGTTTGACTGTTGTTTGCCTGTTTGTTTTGTTTTGTTTCGCTTGTCTCCCAAATGACTTTGTGCATTAAAAAAATTGTTAATGCTCCCGCTGACCGGTCAGTTTATTGGGCCATTTCGGGCCACTTTCCCCCACACCTTCTTCGCCGACTCTCGAGTAGGGTCATATATAATGCAAGAGAGCGTTGCATACCTTCAGGCGCAATAGTCAGCTGGCCAAGGCTCAGACACTTTTAAGTGGTTCCCGTGTGCATTTTTTTTTCCATTTTACTTCCTATGCCTCTGCCTGAGACATCCAGCACTAATGCAACAAATAAATCATAATAAGAGGCAGCCACGGTCGGGCACAATATTTTACTCTATTATGAAGTTACTTCTCGCCAAAAAAAATGTCTTTTAATACCCTTTATCCTAAAGTAGGCTGAAATGGAGGTAACTGGTAACTAGTTGGTGGAAATTCAAATGTAGGAAAAAGACTTAGTTTGGATAAAATGAGCTCTTAACAAAAAAATATGTTGTCGTAATTATGTCATTTTGGTAGGTAAAACAATTTTTTCTAGAGTTTCAGCAAGAAGAATCATTTAAAAAATAGAAAATGGTAAAAATGTTTGCGAAAACGAATTTGAAAATGATAACAGTAAATATGTTCATATAAATATTTCTTACAGCTTTATTTGTTTTGAGAAACAAGGGTTAAAAGCAAAATTTATAACTGAAACGCTTTTTGTTGTTTGATGATCTCTTGAGAAAGTTGGTCACACTAATTTTGGCTGATGTCACCGCTTAAAACCAAATATTAAATTCAAATTAACCGGCAAAAATATTCCATTTATAACCATTATGGTGCAGAAAAAAGGGTATTTCAAGGCTAGCTTTGAAGGATATAATCTACGAACTTTTTATGCCATCATTTTGTTGAAAACTTTTACTGACCAGCGAGAGACTGTCCAAATTTATTGCTTTTTTTTGTCTCATCTGTCAGATTATAGTATGCGATTGTTGAATTATAATTTCCCATAAAAATGCACAAAAAAAATGAAATAAACGACAAAAAGCAGCAGCAAAAATAAGGACTCGACTCGTCTGAGCTTCAGCCGAATTACAATGGCTCTAATAAAATTAATAGACTGTGACAGACACACATACTCGAAGCTCAGAGACCAGAGCAGCGACGGATAGACAGACAGACACACATAATATGCGAAATGAAACCTTAAGAATTTCATACTCATACGTTACGCTGAATGGCTTTTGTATGACAGACAGACCGACTGACTGAGGAGGGGGGGACTAGCAACATTGCTGATAAAAATGTCAACGACGAAGCTGCTTAACCATAATGCCCAAAGAGGCGAATCGGATTGAATGGCATTTAATGGGTCAACAAACGCATTAGTGTGGAGCTGGAGCAGGAGCAGGAGCGGTAGCAGGACCGGGAGAGGGGGAAACCATCCACAAGTGGGCCACATAACGTCTGCCATGGAAAGGATTCAATGTAACATTGTTTCACATATTTTTATGCCCCGACATAAATCAATTCAATTGCGTAAACTGAAAGTCGATGTGCCATGTGATAAATGGCCAAAAAAAAAAAAAAAACAAAGAAGAAGAAAACTCAACTCAACTGAACGGAAAACAATTACTATTATTATTTTTTTATACAACCGGAAAAATCTTATCCTTGGTATAGGAATGTATGACCTCCTTTTCGCATAGAATGCAATAGATAACAAATATTGTATATAAGGCAAAATTAAATATACCAATTGAACGACGTCCATAGAAATCATATGATAAAGACCAGATCAAAGTTGTGCCCAGAGCCCCAATAAGAAAGACATAGGCATTCTCGCCAAAGGAAGTCTTCTCCATATTCTCCTCACGCAGCTGCATGCTATGCAAAGTCATCGAGAGACCGGTGGATATGATGAAACCTGGAAAGCAATTACTCGTTATAAGGAAAGAGAAGAATGCGCCCATCCACCCACTCACAAAAGAAAGGTCCACCATAACAGGCGGCAAATGCCATGGCCGAGTAACCATGAGAGGCCAATGTTAGATTCGTGACCAATGTACTTAGAGAAGTGCCCCAACACGATATGGTGGCCGCTATAAAACCTTCCGATAAACCCAAAAACATTCCCACAACTTTCATGGCCTCAGTCATTTCAATGGTGCAATGATATATCATAAACATGGAACAAAATCCGCCAATGAAAAGATAAATCTGGATGGAGTGGAATGAGAAGTGGTTGAGGAACATTTAATAGAGAAACTCAGAAACTTACGAAATGGAAACGCGGCGGAACATCTGTGCGAGAATGACAAAATGCCAGTATGGCTAGAGGCACTGTTATAACGAGTTCTAACGATTGCCAAGGTGTATATTTCATGAAAACTTAAGAAAAGGAATCATATAGTCATTTTCGTTATGGAACTGGATTAGGGTCAGGGCACCTTTTCATTACTTACGTGCCATGGTGGGAAAGAGAGGTGCAATCACAATGTGTACACAATTGAGCAACTTTGACCAGCCGTGACGTGCATGCTCCACATTGAAAACGGGAATCAGGAGCTGACACAACAACACCAACGGCGACACAAGTATGAAGAAAGTGCGCAAGGCGCGATTGGAATTCTGCCATACCTCCTCCTCGATGGGCTGAATGTTCATTAGAAAGTCTTCGACTAAATTCATATTCTTTGGATTGTCCTTGCTGTAGTCCACGGTGCGTGTGGCCTTCTCGTTTATGCTTCTCTGACCCTCGCGCGTTGTGGTGGCCATCAGAGATCTACGCGGCAACAGGCGTACACTTGACTTGGACTTGGCATTCGATGAGGAGCGCTGAGATAAACGAGCGAAATGGGATTTGGTACCCAATATGACCAAAGCCTTGTCCTCTTCATTGTCACGCTTCAGATAGCCATCGGCTATGGTTATGGCCAGATAGAAGAAATATATAGACAATATGCCCAACGAAGTCCAAGGAGTAATTCTCTTTTGGGTGGCAAATAAATATTCGACCACCATAATGCCAAAAATGAAAAATAAAATATCACGCAGAGTGCTATATTTGGCCAACTGGGAGGGATACATATAGCAAATGAGCCCACCAGTGACTAACATGGCAAAGAGAGCCGATGATAAACTGCTTGTAAAGATCAGAGATTGCGAGTTACTACTCAGATTTGAGGATAGATCCGAAATGGTATTGCCAAAGGCAAGTAAAGTCACTCCCGTTGTGTGCTCATTCATGCGCAGACATTTGGCTATGGACTTGAGAGCGGGACTGAAACTAAATCAAAGGTTTAAAGAGTTACACTTTCTCGATCCATTACTCACTATTTATCAGCCACTATGGCCACAATCAGCAAATAGATAATACATAGCAGGGCCAAGGCAACAATGGCTGCCACCTCCTGTGAGCGATTCTGCACACCCAAACCGCATTCGATGAATAGCAAATAATTGATCAGATTACCCATATTCAGACATGTCTTGGTCGAAGTTACAAATTTGCATCTCATTTCGTAGGGCACCATCTGAACATTCGAACAGCTAAGCTAAGGGGGGGAGGAGAAGGATACGATCACCTTAAGCTGAGAGCAAGAAAACAAATATATATTTATTTTATCACTCAAATTTTTTTCCTTACAAACTCCTTGTGATCCTCGAAGGCTTGTATTATTTCGCTTTTTATGGTCATTTCGTAAAAATTTACTTTTAGTTTCTTAGATCTTTAGTTAATAATGAGCAAAATTATTGAAAACTGACTTCCAGTAGTAGAATTCTAGTTAGAGAATAAACTAGGCCAACTATAACTAGAAATGCTTTACATGGAGACTTTTCAATCATTCTTTCCGTTACAATAAATTTAACAATTTACAAGTGCTTTTTACTATTTAATTAAGTTTTTGTTTAGCCTCTAAAACCAGCTGAATTACATTCGCCAAAATTTAACGTTTACCCATACTGGCATTAAAATCTAAAATTTAACCAATCGTTCGATCTAATTATGATTTTTATTTATTAAAAAATGCTTGAGCCAATGGCTTACATGTCGTATACGTTATTTTTGGTTTGCCTCTAGAACCAGCTGAAACATTGAATTCTCCGATAGTTTTACCAGCACTTGCCTTGAAATCCAACCTGAATTTTTCAACACTTAAATAAAAATCTAACCAGTTACATATTCGTGAATTTTTCAACACTGACATTTTTAGTAACTTAAGTAAATATATACCAAACCTGCGTCCTAATTTTACATTTTGAAACAAAATTTCAAACATTTTATGGGAGCATTTCGATATTATAAACGCTTCAACAATTGTCTAACATGTCGTATACGTAATTTTTGTAAGCTTATGGAATATTCTTAAATTCTTAAGCGTTTGCCTTTAATAATCTCCAGCAAAATGGGTAACCCAATGAAAAACAGATTTTTCAAAATTTCACAAAGTTTGCTTTGCTTTGCTTTCATTTACAGTTGATCAATTTTTGGCCACAAAAGTGAAGTATTCTCTTTTTTTTTTTTGTTCTATTGACCAAGATGATGGTTTGTTGTTACAAGCAATTCACTCAGCCAATGCCCCGCCTTCCCCCATCCTCTCTCCCTCGTTCCATATGGACTTATTGAAAATGCATGAAAACCAATGCCAAACTCAAAATGTATTCTCAGCATTCTCCTCTGGAATTGCAATTCCTGTAGCAGCAGCAGCATCATGTGGAGGAAACTGTGTCAACGTGTGGTGTGTCGTGGTGTGGTGTGGTGTGGTGTTGTGCGTGTCGTGTGTTGCACAGTGTTTTTGATACATTTGACAAACGAAACTTATTGTAAGTCAAATGGGAATTTGCATGTCCTTGTTTGTGTTGTTGCACTAGCAGCATAGCATTTGCATTTGCATTTTTAGTGCAAATTCAAAATCGATTTCATGTGTTTTTCTTGTAGAAACTCTTTCGTCGTCGTCGTCGTTTTGGGTTACATGTCAATTTAGAGAAGGCAGCAAGGCTCGAGTGCGTTTTATTGGCTCTGGATGAAGTTGAATGGGTTATATGTATGTGTGTGTGTGTGTGTGTGTATGGGTATTGTTGTGTATTGGGTTTGCTGTTGTTTTTACTCAATGTTCACTTACAGATTTCATTTCCGCATAACAGACTGGCCTCGCCTGGTTGATATGGCGTCTGATTTCCGCCTTTGGCGCGAGCTAAGATTGACAGAACGTCAGAGTAGACATCTCTTTCTACCCATCTTTCCCACCTTTCTCTATGTCTCTCTTTCTTTGTCTCTTGGCCTTCATGTCGTTCAAAGTGAAAGTTTTGCAACTTACCTTGCAAAGTTGCCACAAAGTTGCCTTCTACTACAACATTTTTTCCCCCCTTCCTCACTCTCTCACTGTCTCTCGAATGTGTGTTACTTTCGTTGACATTGAAAGCACATTAGGTGCGGTTGCGTGAATGTGTGCGTTAGTGTGTGTGTGTGTGTTGGGTGTGTGTGTGTGTGCGTGTGTATGTGTCTCCTGCATTCCATGCGAGTGCCTTTGGCATTTCAATTTGGTAAATTAAATTCAATTTGATTTCAATTGCTGCAACTATTTCAATTGTGTTCTTTTTTTTCGTTTTTTTGACAAAATCAAAGAATTTTTAGGACCATTTTTAGAGTAATTTGATTACAAAATCTTTATCCATCTCGCTCGCTCCCAGTCTCGCTCTCTCTATCTCTCTTGCTTCTTCAGTTCTATGTAAATTGTTGAAAAGTTGTTATTCTCTGCGAAATGCTAACTGGATGCTGCTCTTAACACGAATTCTTTACGCCATGTTGCACATTTTGCGAATGTTGCCAAGTTCAAATGGCTGTGAAAATGCACACGCGTTACACTCCACAGACGAACCGCCCCCCCTCCCCTCCTCTGTGTTATCACCCTCCCCCACTACTGAGACTAAGAGACTATATTTCGTGCAAGTTGCCAGTGGAACCCAAAAAGTATATTTTCTGTTTCGAATTTCCATTAATTTTGTTCGCAACTAACTCAATTCCAAGTAACGCAATCGACACATTTCATGCAGGGCATCGAGACGACTTTCGGCTCCAATTATGACCACGGGCAATAAACGATCCTGATCGATAACCATCAGATGAACTATTACATTGTTCTTCCGTGACTTGAGTGAAACCAATTTGCGGCGTCTCTCCATTTTGTAAATGAATCAATTGTATAATGGTTCCTTTTGCTTGGCAAATCTTACTCTCATTTGTAGTGTATGTATACAATATTTGAATATCTGTTATGAGAATTTATCATCTGTTAGTGTCAGAACTTACTCGATTTTGTATTATATCAAAAAGTAAAACAGAAATACATAGATATCAAATTTTCAAATTGTTAGGGTGACCAGAATTAGTAAAGAGGCGCTATATGGCAACTCAAGCAGCTTCTGGCAACACCGCCAGTGATTTGTCTTGGTTTTCTCAAAGTTCTGACCGAAACGAAAGTACCCATTTTTTTATAAGGGCATAAAAACATCGCTCAGCATTTGTCAGGGGTAATTGTTTACTGGCTGCTGCTGTCCCCCACTAAGAGAGAGCGTTACTCCTCAACCGCTTTCTCTCTCTGTGACTCTCTCGTAGATAACTAACGGTTATTTTGGGACACACTTAAGAATGCGCATACTCTGAGAGCGCGCCAAGGTAGTAATGTTTAAAAAGCTTGCACTTTTAAATCAAAACATTATGGTCAATCCCCGCGGCCCCCCCGTTCAGTCCACATGGAACTAGACCTAAACCTAACCTCGGCTATCCCCCCCTCACGTCAAATGACAGCATTGTTGTTATTTGTTACCATTTGAAGATTTCCATATACATTTGTATGTGTATATATGTATGTATATATATAGAGAGAGATATGTATGTGTGTTTGTATGTATTGGTGGAGCATGAGAACATTTGATTGAATTGTTATTGTTATTTGACTGTAGATGTTTGTAGTCTGTACATCGATTGTATTTGGTTTCATTCGTTCGTTGGTAGGTTTGTTTTTTTTTTTTTGGTGTTGTTATTGCTGGATGCTTTTTGCGGCCATTTCGAGAAGTGCACCATTTAGGCCAAAATAGTTGGAAATTTCTTCTTCTTCTGCTGTGCTCTTTTTATGTGTGTGTGTGTGTGTTTGTGTGAATAAATAACGAGTCGAACGTGAGTTGATTTTGCTTCAGTCTTTGGCATATTGTTGTTTGTCTTTGGGACACGTGTTATGCCAATTCACAAAAGTGTACAGAAGCAGCAGCAGCAGCAGCAGCCAAAGCCATAGCCATAGTCATAGCCATTTCGTTGCTGGTCAGCTAGTTGGGCTAGTTAATGGTTGAGTAGCCTGCCACCACAAATGTGACCCTGACCTACTCTTACGCTGTTGCTCTCTCGACTTTTTCTGTGTCGGAATTGATTTGAATTTTCTTTCTTCTTTCCTTCTCTGCATGACGGCCTAAACAGCTTGTCACATGCTGGCAATTTCTTTTCTTTGATATGCACTCATCTATGCAGCATTCATCTCCAACTCCACCTCCACCTCCAACCTTCAGTGTTCAAGTGTCGCCATGACAATTGCCTGGCAAAGTGTCAGACGGAGCCAAGTGCTCTTGGCCAATTCACATAATTAGCACTGGCTCCGAGTGATAAGTGTGTGTGTGTGTGAAAGTGTCCATGTTGATTAGTCAAGCTTAAGGACAAATGCATCTATTACCGCTACCCACGTCCCCACATCTCCCCATCTTTAGGGTAAACAAACAAATGAATGGTTCACAGAATGTAAGAGAAAAGTCTCATGTGGAAATGTGAGGTGAGCTAATTAAGTTGTTTGGCAGGTGCAACGGTCAAATGAAAGCTAAACTCTGGATTGGTGTTAAGGTAATCACAATCCCATCAGATTTTTAACAACTTTATTGTCATTTGTTTCCTAGTTTCATTTTTGAACTTCCAAAAGTAGGCAATGCAATTTGAAATCAAATTTAAATTTAAATTTTAGGGTAACCAGCATTAGTGAAGGAGCTGAAAATTCTATGTGGTATTTGGTAACTCTGTTAATTTTACTTTGTTATTCTACGAGTTTGCTTGCCAGTAATAAATTATTTTGTTTGTTTCTTAAGTCGAAAATGCTTAGACGAAAAAATAATTAGATCGATATAAAGCTTGTGATTCATTGTCAAATAACTCCATTTGAAATTTAAACTTTTTGTGGATTGCTGTAATTTAAATTGATTTATTTTCGTCCAACTCGATATTTGAAAATATAACTTAACCTTTATTCTAAGAGCCTCCCCCTTGTGGGGTCAATAGCCCTGCCTGCTCGCCCCTAAATACATCGCTGACTGGTAGATTAAATGGCTTTTTTACGATTGTTTTTTGATGCATGTGTTAAATAACAAAACTTGTTATTCAGTGTTGGCTAACATTGCACTTAAAAACGTATTGATCTGGTAATAAAACTCAAAAAGACAGCAACATTGTGCCATTGTCGTCACTTAAACGAAATCCACTTAAAATTTTATGGATAATGAACGAACAAGTTCAATTCCCTTAATTTTTATACGCAACTTTTAAAAGTTTTATGAATTTCAAGGTCAAAGACTTGAAGTGCTTTTCAAACCTTTTTAAAAATGCAATTGAAGAGGCTCTTGGCCAAAAGAAGTTAAATACATTTGGCTAATTCTTTGAAACGGCTCGGTCTTACGTTAAGTATGCGTTGTACTTTTGCTTTACGGGCTTGTCTCAGCTTTAAATGGAGCATTTCGTTTGTGAAATGTTGCAGCATTAGCGCCCATAAGTATGCAATGGTAATAATAAGAGCCATAGCAAACTCGCTCTTGTCCGAAAATGAGGCAACAAAGTGGCAGTAGACACGAGAC
This sequence comes from Drosophila nebulosa, assembly GCA_024703675.1. Lineage (NCBI taxonomy): Eukaryota > Metazoa > Arthropoda > Insecta > Diptera > Drosophilidae > Drosophila > Drosophila nebulosa. Next base: position 2,396,491 of record CM045725.1, on the reverse strand, counting down.
CCCCAAACCAACGAACCAACGAACCGAAATGTTGCATTTGGCAAACACTTACGAGAGAGAGACTTCTCCTGCTGCTGCCACTGCTGCTGCTCCTGCACCTTCACCATGTATCCACTCTCCTTAGTCACTCCTCTATTCGTGTTGGTCCTGTTCCTGTTGTTGCTCACTTGCGCATTCTTGTCTCGGACATGAATTACGTTTACCGACAATTAATTTCAAGTGAAAATGTGCTAAAACTTTTAATTGGGCACCCAAGTGGCTGCTCCTGCTACTGCTGGAAAAGAGAACCCATAAAAATGTCGACACCAAGCCAGGTAAATTTGTTCCCAACAGATGCAGCCAAAGCAGCCAAAAGGTAAGTAAACGAAATGTTACGCTCCACACCTGATTAGCAGCAGATTTCCCCCATAAAAAAAATAAGTTCTCTCCTCACCTCTTTAATGTTGATTTTTTTTCATGCAACTTTTTGAAATAATTTTGTGCACATTTAATGAAAGCAAAACATATATATGTACATATTCATTCATTCATATCATTTGCCATGCCATGCTAAACACAACTTTTGTTTTCTTTACGGCAAATGCAAATTGATGTTGGCCCCGGGGCAACATTTAGCCCCGCTCACTCACCTCTGATTCACCTGGTTCACCTTTTGTTTGCCCGCTCTTTATTAAATGCTCTCTCTCCCTCTCTCTTTTTCTCTGTTTCGCTTTCTCTTTCTGGCATATTGAAAAATATTTGCTTATCAAATTACGCACAGCGACTGTGAATATTCCAATTGTAGTCAGAGTTAGAAGAGTCAGAGTTCAAAAATTTCAACCAAACAGAAAAAAGAGGAACGCAAAGAAAAAAAGCAGAGAGCAAGTTTAGTCGAATTATATGCAAGCCCAGAAGAGAAAATGGGGGGGAGGGGTGAATGGGGAAAGGCAAATTCTATGCCTGGTTGCACATTTTCCAAATGTTTACTTATTTTTTTCTCCACCTCCCTGCACCCCACTTCACCATCTAGAAGCTGCCAGCTGTTGCAGTTTTAATTAGTGCAAGTTGAAGCAACACACCAGCTATCCATTCCCCTCCGCTCCTGCCCCCTCCATTCTCAAGGAGTTGAAGTTGTCAAGTGAAGGAGTTTTGAAAGATTTCCATTGACTCCAAACAAGTAAGAGTTGCCATGAAGAAGAAGTTTTTGCCTATCCCAAAAGAGACTTCTTGCCATATTCAAATGTGGCTGAGAAAAAACTCGTAACAAGAGATGTCATACATCTGGAAAGATTTTCTCAACATTTTCTCAAGTCTCTCTCTGGATCTTGCCATGAATTTTGGCTCATAATTGTCATTTCTTAATTTGTTCTAACTTCTGTAGACTCAGATTCGTCTTTAAATTTCGAGGAGCTTTAAGAGTTAGATTGAAAAGCGCAATTAGGCAGCGTAAAACAATGCATCACCGCACGACATATTCAAAAGCAAACAAACAGGATACGCCTACCACAAGAGTTTCTTCCTTTTTCCTCTCTCACCCTGTGTTCCTCTCTCTCCCCCATAGAAAAGCCTTCAACCAGAAAAAAAACAACACAGAAAAACATCTAAAAATACATGCAAACAGCAAGAGCAAGAGCAAAAGAACAGCCAACTAGCCACACCCACAAATGCACATAGAGTGGGCGTAACATGTGAGCAGGAGATTCCTGTGTCCTGAGTCCTTCGGGTTCATAAGATTATCTTGCCCGACTGCCGACTCTACCTACCGACTTTGCGGTTGTTTGTCTTCGACGGCATTACGCTGCCTTAATCTATATGCAAATTACTAAGTGTGTGTGTGTGTGTTTGTGTGAGTGAGAGCGTGTGTGTGTGTGTGTATAAATGCATGACACTGTAATCATTGTTGTGGTCCAGTCCTTTGCTTGACAATGTTAGCCTAGAAGCAGGCAGCAAGCAAGCAGGTTGCAGCTACCAAATTAGTCCCAAAAAATGATATTTTGTTTAACATTTTCATACTAAATTACAAAACAAGCCCTCTCTAAGTTAAAGGCGTGGCTAAAATAGAATTATCACAAACCTTTAAAAAGGGGAAAAATCTTTTCTATTTAAAATAAAACCTGAAACTTCTAAGAGGAAAATTACGACCACAAAAAGGATAAAACTTATTGTATCTGTATATTCTAGTTTCTTTTGGTCTTGTGTCATTTTACGTTTTCTAAATTCTTACTTAGACATTCTTATAGATGTAAACATCCCTCTCAACTTTAATGAAAGTTTATATACAATTTTGGCAAGTATAGAATTTGTGGTAAAGGCTTTTTAGAATAACGTTGCATGGTATTATTTTATAAAATTTAAGTTTGTTTCAACAAATAAGAAAATAATTTAACAGACAACGGAAATGGAGACCAAAAAAGATTGCAATCGAACAAATTAGCGAGTCAGAGAACTTGGTTTAATTAATTCGTTATTGAGTACAGTCAAGGCTGTGGGCAGAAGCTAAGTCGTGGGGGGTCTGCCAACAGCTTTAGCGGGGATAAATCTCTAAAATATCCATTCTAAAAATCTTTCAAAGGCTTTCATAAATTCTTTCTTTTAAAACTATAATATTAATAATTACCTATTTAACTTTAGCTCATTTATTTCGTTGGGAAACGAGTTTATCATTAACAACTTTGCCATTCACCTATAAGCAACTCCCCTCCCAAATCTCTCACCCACTCTCCTGGCTTCCACACTTTTTCGCTTTCCCACTGGCATCATTAAAATGAAACAACACAAATCATGCCACCACTTCCCAGCGAGAAGTGGGAAGTGCCCCGTGGACATAGCTAGGGAGAGGGGTAACGAGGAGGGGGAGTGTCTGGGAATAGCTAGAAAATTCTATGGGCAACATCGAGTAGATGCCATAAATAACGCAGCTGCCATTTAGCTAAAACAAAATGAAATTTTTCAATTAAACTAAAGGCCATTTGGCCCATAGCAAGCCCTAGTCACAGCCGAAGCGCCAATGTCATTAGCAGGTGATACATGGAACTATATACATAGGAGGGGCGCAACGGGGCATGAGCTGAGCTCTTGGGGAAAGAACATAAATTAAAATCGAAGTCTGACAATTTTATGTGTGCTTTTCTGTGGAATCTGTGTTTAAAATAAATTCTTTTACTAATTCTCCGGTCCGGGCTAATTGACAATTCAAAATGTTTTATGCGTGTGCGTGTGTGTGTGTGTGTGTGTGTGTGTGGGCAACACGACAAGTGGACAAGTAGATGGTCATAAAGTTAATAAGCAATTTGCATAACAAATTGTCTAAAATGCCTGACAACATGTCGTTTTTGGAATAGGAAATGAAATTGCCTATATACATACATGGAGGATATATAGCATGAATACGGCGCACGGGGCGCATGCTTAATGTGTTGCGTTGCGTATACGCAATGTTGGCATGCATTTAATTGTTTCGAACTGAGCCAGCCAGCTAGCGAAAATCCACCAGCACAATGATAGCTGGCAGGCTTCATCTTCCCACTCCATCACCCGACTCAGCCTCGCACCCCTTTAACCGGCCGCCCAACAGCCATGACACTTTTCCACTGGCCGCAGGGTTTGGCATTTTTCAAATGCATGTTCGTAATTTATTCTCGGGCTGTTAATTAGCATGACAACAATGTGAATGTGAACGTATATAATGAGAGTGAGTGGAGTTGGGTGGAGGGAGAGAGAGAAAGAGAGAGGAAGTTGGTTGGCAACAAGAGGAGTCGACTTTAAACATAATCTCTCTCTTTGATGTGTTCCAAAAGGATAGCACATTCTACACACAATATGAGAGTAAGTAATTGTCCTTCTACAGGGCATAAGAGAGTCTTGATCAACCTTGGCAACGATCTTCAATGAGAGGAAGTCTGAAAAGGCGATTCTAACAAAATTCAGTTGCGTCTCTTCAGCTTTTATTATGTAAATTATGAGACTTGAAAGAAAGTGCAAAAGACGATCCATTTGATCGTCGATATGTCAATATTTTACAGAACTTTTATTATAATTACTTAATACTTTTTATAATGAAATGAAATTTCGCAACTGTTCCATTATGGACCACTTGTTTCTAGGGTAACCAAATAACCTGGTTATGGTTGCATTTAGCGGATTTTCCACTGAAATTACCCAGTGTCAATTGTTCACGTGACTGTGTGTGTGTGTGTGTGTGTGTGTGTGTGTGCGAGTGTGTTGCAACATTAGTGGCATGTTTTGCTATTTTTTTTTTTTACTACACACACACACACACACATGCCGGTGCATATAACCGCCCACCCCACCAGCAGAACTAACTGCCATTTGCAGCTGTTTCTATTTCCCGTTGGCAGGCCACAAAGCAGCAGCAATGGTTCCCTTGAACCCTACCTCCGCCTAACCATCCTCTTCCTCTTTCTCTTATGCCCTCACTTGATACTATATCATTTGTAATTTGATGCCAGAGAGAGAACTAAAAGGTTGAGAGGGAGCGAGAGAGAGAAAATATGCCTCAAAGTATGCAACACAATTGCGGCCAGGGCCATTATAATTGCAAACACACACACACGAGAGAGAGAGAGAGAGAGAGAGGGAGGACGACACACACATTTGCAGTTTGCCAAATGCATTTTGCATTATGCTTTATTATAATTAAATGATAATCAATTTGGCAAATATTTGATTTTTGCCCCAGCTTGAAGGAAATGGAAACTAATCAAGCATGAATTTGCTCAAGACGATGATAGAGAGAGCAAGAGAGAGAGAGAGAGAGAGAAAAGCCTTCGGGACTGAAAATGAGATACAAACATCAAATGTCAACGACACATTAAAATATGTAGATATGTATGTATATAGTGCCTAAATCTATTTCCTTCTCCATTTGTTGGCAACTAGTTTGCTCCAATCCTCAACATTTGTCTCTTCAGATGTTTGTCGACAAACTTAATAGATTTATTTTCAAGACCTTGGCATATCTACGATGTTAAGACTGATAAGAAGTGAAAAAGTGGTATGAAACGTAAGAAATTTCTTGCCTTAGCAATAGATGGTTGAAAAATGAGTTCCAAATAAAAAGGTTATTTTTAGTTTTTGGTGTCAATCGGTTGGCTCAATGATGAAAACTACTTATATTTATTGCCTAGATCATTAAACTATGCTACACACAATTTGTGGGCACAATTTGCCATGAATTGTAGCGGAAATTTATTCACTTCTGGCAGGCATACTTTTGAGCGATGCACTACAATTGGAAAGGGGGCCACATTTAGTTTGATACAAATGTATTTCTATTATTTAAATATGTTCCCTTAGTTCTTATCTCATCTTATAGCTACCTCCTGCTCCTCCTCCCCATCCTCTTCGACCTCCTTCTGAGATCTCCAACAGGGTCGTGCGACCAACTGATTTATTGCAACTTTTATCGCCGCATTGTGTAGCAAGAAAGAGAAAAATAAGACGGCAGCTTATAAATAGACCAAGTCATAGCATATTGTAGATGCTGTTTACCCCCTAACCCCCACACGCCATACCCCTTGCAGCCCATGAAATTAAGTGAAAAAGCTGAAAAGAAACAACAGAAATGGCAGCAGCAGCAGCAGCTTTACAGAGAAGCCTTCTTTCTACTTGCTCCCTCCGCCATTTTTTTTTGTCCTTCATGGCCAGAATGGAATCGGGTTAAGAGAGTACAAAAATGAAATAAAAAATTGAGAAATTACACGCTGTGCAAATAACTAAAGGGAATTGATTTTCGGGGCTGCTCCACCAGCAGTTCCACCAGCTCCATCTCCAGCACTTAAATTGTTTCAGGGAATTTCTTATTATTTATTGGTAATTTTCATGCAATTCATGTTCGTATATTAGTTCTGTTTTAGCCTCTTTGAAGCACGACATTCTATCTTGGACTTCTGGCACTTTTCTTTAGAGCTTTATCACCACGAATTGAAGGAAAAATTATTGAAGATATTTTCTGTTGAGATGAATGTAAAATTTAGATGCATTTACTCTAACAATTTGACTAAAAATTCCATGAAAATACTGTAAATTCTTATTGAGTACGACGATATGAATTTAAAGGAAAGTATTAATCCAGGCTCGAAAATCATTATTTATAAATAAGGCAATAATCTGTCGTGAAACGAGGGTTGAAAGCTGATTGAATTTGAATTTAGATGTTTTTTTTTTTGTTTTTTGTGATCTTTTCAATGGGGAAATCTGGTCACACTATTTTTTGCTGAAACACTTTCTAACCACATTGCGAAGAAAAGTTTTGTCACCGCTTGAAAAATATTGGTAAATAAACATTAATTGAAAGAAGAGAAGCCCAGGAGGAGCAAAAGATTACTTGGGAATCCCACATGTTTGAGATATGATTCACAAGACTACACCAAGCCTCTTCCTGAAACTGGGCAAACCTCAAGCCATTAGGTTAACAAGTAGGTCCTAGCCTAAGAAAAACAGAAGATGATTCGAAAGCGGTAGTCCATGACTCAATTGTTTAACGTTGCCCAGTTGAGTATTCCATAAACTGCACCACTTTGCCAATTTCAACTTTTTTCTCCAATATTTATTTATTAAGCTTAGGTTTGAGTTTATTTTTTCATGGCTTTTCCAAAATGAAATTTAATGCCTTGACCTTCTCATCGATCCAAGATCTAAGATACGGAACATTCGCATAGACCGCTGGGACATCTTCCTCAGAACAGCCAATGCCCCATGAGACAATGCCGGCCATTTGGAAGCGATCGGTGTGCCCCGGAAGGGAGCAGAAGAGCGGTGATCCACCGTCCCCCTTGCATGTATCCTTGCCCCTCTGACCGCCGGCGCAAATAAAACTGGGACGCAGTCGGAAAATTTTACCCAGAACTGTTGTCCTTAACAGGCCCTGGCATTCAGCTTTGCTGACAACCGGAAGATCGATGCGTTTAAGGAGACGCTCCAGGTTATCACTGTTCGGCTCCTTGGCTCCCCAACCGGTGGCATAGCAGACGCCCGTGTTGAACTCAGCTTTCACTTTGGGTGACTCCGGGCCAGGCAGGCACAAGGGTTGAATGTGCGGCGACAGTTTCAGGGGCTCTTCTAGCACGAGGAGAGCAATGTCATTGTAATTCACCACCGGCTCGAATTCTTCGTGCACGATTATCTGACGTATGCGCGCCACCACATGCTCATGTGGTTCGTCCAGACTATTGAGATCCCATTCACCTGCCCGAGCCAGAATTGTGTCCACTGTTTGATTCTCAATATTGTGGGCACTCGTTAGCACCAATTGCGGATGGATTAAAGTGCCGCCGCATAAATATTGATTGCGTCCCGTAAAGATGGCCATCATCCAGGGGAATTCACCAAACAGAGAGACATCCGTGTCATACTGATAGTTATCACTGTCGGGTATGAGGCCCATGGGATTACTCCAGCCGCAGCCGCGATATTTGAAATTTTCCAGCTTAGCCAGATACGGACTCTCGCTGGCGTTCAACTGGAAAGAGATGAGAAGCGAGGTAAGCAAAATTAACACTCATTTTGATTGATCTCCCTCATTTACCTTCTGATCTACACCGCAGCAACGATGCAAGGACTTGGTGCAGGCACTGATTCCTATTCTCGGATTGATAATATGTCGTCCATCGTCGATGATTATATTGTCCTGGCACAATCTTCTTGGCACACATTCCATATTCGGTCCACAACTCTCATAATGCTCTTCGTCCTCGCCGACAGTTTGACCCAGTGTGGTTTTTGTCATAATCGCCGAAGTGGGTGGCTGAGCAGCAGCAGCAGCAGACCGACTAGCCTGATTGGCATCCCAGTTCTCCAATTGTTCACGCTCACAGCAAATGTGATTCATGCCCGTGCCACAGAAACGAGCTATCCTCGGTTGTATACCCTTAAACCTGCCCGAATCGTCGGTCTCATTGCAACGCTGCAGAGTGACACAGACCTGATCGGTGCGGCAAACGGACGAATCGAGTTCCTGTCCATAATGCGCGGTAAGTGACCACATAATCACCAGCACGTGCAGCCACTGCCAGCCATGGAAAGCCATCGCGTATTAAGCTGCAGATAATGCAGAAATCAATGAACTGCTATAAGATCACCAGAAAAATGTGATAACCCCTGAGATTATCTTAGGGGGGGTAAGTAAACAATGGGTTAACAGAGAGGGAAGTGAGCAGAGGAGAGGGTATATCCTAAGTAATTTTCATGCAATTATCATAAGATCTTAAACCACTGTGTTTGATTCGTTTGAAAACCGCAAAAGCTTCGTTTGAAAAACGGAACTCAACTCGCTTCTCATTATAAATTATTAGCAGAAATAAACAAAGATCTTTAGTCAAATCTGTTTATCAACATTAATTATACATATATAAAGACTTATTGATTATTTATATAGATTTCACTATATATGCATGCACAATTGATTGATTGTTGTTGTTCTCTTACAATATCAATACATAAATAAATGCACATGTATGTATGTTTGTATACCTACTTATGTATGTATCACACACACAAAAACAAAAACAAAAACTTGATAGCTCTATATATGTAGAAGGAGGAGGAGAAGAATTCCGTTTTCAACGTTCTGACGATCAGGGCACTCAGCTTCAACTGAAGCATCTCAGTGTGATTACCGATCATTTATAGAACCGGCTTGAAATGAATCTTGAAACAGAGAGTGAGCATCTTAAAAAGAGAGAGTGAGATTGAGCTAAGAGCAAAACTACGTTTCAAATCAAATATTAAAGTGAATAATTTTTGCAAAGCTTATAAAACATGAGTGTGGAAGCTAAGCGAATTCAGTTGTAAACGGGTTGCTGCTGCATTGGGAGCATAAATCGCATATTCCATGGCTGTAAAAGTGAGTGATCAAAGTAGTAGTTATAACTAGTATAGAAATATACTATTGATTAAATATTAAGCATACGCTCAGTTAGCCGATGTAACGGACAAAGTAAAAACATAAATTATTTATTCAAATTAGCAATAACTTGAATTTAAATTTATAATTTTTTATACCCTTGCCAAAAATAGGGTATATACAATTTGATTAAAAGTGTGCAACGTCCCTGTAAAGATCGCATAGCCATGTCCGTCTCTCTGTTTGTCTTAATAAATAAAAACTTCTCGTATATTTTCAAAGCTAAAGTTACGAAATTTGACCCGTAAGCTTTTATTATAACGCAGGCAATGTATATCTCGGATTGAAGTACAGTTTTAGAGCTTTTAAAGGATCGATCATTCAAAATTCAAGTTTTAAATCAAAAACTTCAACATTTATCCATAAATGATTATCAAATTTAAAATTTTTTTTAGTATAACACACTCATAAATGATCTTGTCAAAGTTTTAACAAACTTGGAATACTCTATCATGTAGCTCAAATAGGAACGATCACTTGAAAATAGAGTTTCAGATCAATAACTTTGTTAATTTTTAAGCAATTGTCATTAAATTTAGGACTAATAGTATAGATATTCATTAAAATCAGACTACTATATTATAAAGCTTTCATCGAAATGAACGGCCCGTTAAAAATTGTATTAGAAAACACTTTTTTGTTCTAAATAATACTAACACAAAACTTGGTAATAAATAGTTTTACTATTTACTAAAATTCAAGAAAATCGGGTAACTTTAGTATATAACCTCTCATACAAACACAGGAAATTCGCAGAGTATACAAACATTGTCGCGTTTCTCTTATTTGCCTTGGGGTTTACCCCAAACATCATTGTCTCACCTTTTTTCTCTCCCTATCTTATCTCTCTCTTGCTCGCTCAATCTCTCTCTCTTAGATTGACATGTGCTTATCTGCGCATCTGTGTGCTATATTATTCATCTTGATCAGCTGCTATGCCAGGACCGGCTTATCCCAACGCAGATGCAAGGCCACTGAACTCTGTGTGCCCCAACCAATTTGCCAAATAAGTGACGATTCGGGTCGAGGCATACTCACACCGCGTAGTTTCGATCGCTCTTGTGGCCCCAGTTTGGTCTGTTGCGAGAAAGAGCAATTGGAAAACTATTATGCAGCCAAGGCCGAAGATGAGTTGGCTAATCCTTGGGATACGACAACAACACAATCCATTTTGTTTAAGAGTGGAGGACAAAACGAGCAACAGGATCAGGATGAAGAGGACTTCAAGAGTTGTGGCGAGCAAAGATTGTGTGTGCCGCGACATTTGTGTCGCGCCGGAGTGGTCAATGATGATGGCCGTTATATTATAATGCCCAAAATCGATAGTGCTAGCAATTTTGGTTGCAGATATATAGAAATTTGTTGCCCAATAAGTGAACAGGTAAGAGTTCGAGATCTATATCATTGTGGTAAAAGGACTATTTACGCCCCAAAAATTCAGTTCTTAAAAATTTGTTGAAAGAACTTTTTGTTAAGGCGTCAAATTTTCCTTTTTCAAGTTTTAAGCTTGTTTGTAGAGAGCTAGATCCTATTAAATGCTATTACTCTTCCTGTCAGGTGGAGAAAAAGTCGTCTATAATGGAACTTCCTACAACAGATTTCACCTATAAAGGATGTGGCTATAGTAATCCCCAAGGATTGTACTACGATCTGATTGGTTTCAATGACAATGAATCGTTGTTCGCCCAATTTCCCTGGATGATAGCTCTCATGGATATGGAGGGAAAGTACATATGCGGTGGAACTCTAATACACTCTCAACTGGTGCTGACTACTGCCCACAATGTGGCCAAGCATAATGCGGATTCTCTGCTGGCTCGAGCTGGCGAATGGGATTTGAATAGCCAACGCGAACGTCATCCTTATCAGACGCGTCGTATTTCCAACATTGTGACACATGATAATTACAACAAAGCCAATTTCCATAATGATATGGCTCTGTTGGTGCTGGAGAAACCCTTTGAGCTAGCGCCGCATATACAACCCATTTGCCTACCGCCCACGGAGACTTTGCAGGTGCAGGAAGATCTGCAGGAGGCCCAGTGCATAGCCACTGGTTGGGGTAATGGCAATACGAATAATTCCATCACAAAACCAGCAAGCGAGGAGCATCTATTGAAACGCATTGATTTGCCCTTGGTGGAGCATAGCCAATGCCAGCGGAAATTGAGACGCACCATTCTCGGATTACGTTTCATCTTAAATCCAAGTTTCATCTGTGCCGGCGGAGAGAAGGGCAAGGACACATGCCAAGGGGATGGTGGTTCGCCGCTCTTCTGCTCCATGACGGGTCAAAAGGATCGCTATCATCTGGCAGGGCTTGTTTCGTGGGGCATTGCTTGCAATACCAAGGATATTCCAGCCGCCTATACAAATGTCGCCTACCTACGTCCGTGGATCGATGCCCAAGCGGCACAACGAGGATTCGTCTTGCCAACACCTTAGACTAAAATACTTTTGCTATTTGGTGTGTGGTTAAATTAACAAATAAACAAAAATTAGGGAACTTTATGCAGTTGTTGCAAATTAGTTAGAGTAATGAATGTAATTCTAGATTAAGCCTTGTGTGGATTAAGGAAAGCTCTAAAAGATTTGACATATAACAAAAATTTTGAAAATAACAACTCGATTTGGTTCTAAAGGTTATACTTATTTTTTCATTGATTTTTTGTCAATTTAATTTCATGCCTTTTGGTAATAGGCAAACAGCCCGAGACCAATTTGACAGGAGCAGCAGGACGCCAAAGTCGCCCGCCCCCCAAAAAAAACAATTATGAGCCTAAATCAACAAATATTTCTTGCGGTTGGGCAAATATTTAAGGTTCTTAAAAATGATATCAGCAAAAATGTTTGTTGGCAGGCCAAAGGACCAAGTCCACAACCAAGTCCTTTTGGGACAATAAGAAAGACAAACAAAAAACGTTGTTGAAAACGGAGAGAAATGGTTACATTTTTCTTTTAAAATAAATTTACTTGTCTCTCTATCTCTCTCTCTCCCTCTGTTTCTCTATGTCATTGACAGACTAAGTCGCTTTTCCTCCGCCAATTGAAACTTTTCACCAATTGTGAGAATTTATGTGCTAATTTTCATTGCCCTGGCGCTAAAACCAACAACAAGAGGGCAAAAAAAAAAGAAAAAAGGCGAACATTGTGGCAAATGGAGGTGAACCAGAAGCAAGCCAAAGTCATTTACTCTCGCCATGAATGTTTCAACTGCTCCACAATGTCCTCATGCTACTCATGACCCGACTGCTGCTTCTCCACCACTTGCTCCTCCTGCTGTTCCTTCTGCTGCTCCTCCTCGCTACGTTGTCGCCGTTTAAGCACAATTGACTGGCGTTGCAATGGAAATTTATGGCTGAACAGGTGAAAGTTCTAGTCTTCTTTTGCCATTTTCCAATTTCCACCAACGATGGCATAGATTTATAGCTGGGAGACGGGACTTTTGGGATAAAATGGCTTAAGCCGCTGATTGCTAAATGAATTACTCACTTTTCTGCATTATCATCATCGTTATCCACATCATCATCGTCGTCGCTTAAATTTGCCTTGTTAATTGGCAGCATTTGGGCACAAAAACCACAGCCAACAATCAACAACAGAATACAACAAAAAAAAAAAAAAAAAAAACGACTCGAACTTCATTCAGTTTCAATTTAGTTTATATTTACCCAGAGCAAACCAAAGAAATTCATTTGCAATGCAACTGAAACGAAAAACAAAAGAAAAGTAAACAACTTAATTAGAACTTGACTTTTTTTCACTTTTGTTCGGTTTTTTGGGTTTAATTGGTAAGATGGTATAATCTCATTAATCTCTGACAGAAATTATAATTTTATTGATAAAGTTATAGAAACCTTTTGTTATGCAAAAGAAATTAGAGCCCAAATTGTAAAGCTTAAATTTAGTTAAGATTGAATTTTTAGTTAGAGAAAAGATGCAAAATATTGGGCCTAGGCCCAATTGTTGTTGTTTGAGTTTAAAATGTGCGGGGCACTTTAAATTTTGCCTGGTCTCTGTTAAATTTACACTAGGTGAAGCATAAATGCAGATATCAGTAGCTAACTGACTCACTGACTGGTTGACTGATTGCTCATACGCCCCGTTGACTGCCCCGTACAAACGAATGCAAAGAGTTGTCTGCGTTGGATTTCAATAACCAGAGCAGCACTTTTTTTGTTTCCTCTTCTCTCTCTCTCTTTCTCTCTCTGTCTCTCTGTTTGTCTCTCTTCGGTTGCTCTTGCTCTCTATCGAGTCGAGTTGAGTCGAGTCGAAGTCTAAATATTGGCTACAAATCAAAATTTGTTTGAGCTTCATCCAGTCACATAAATCAACATGGACCGGACATGAATCCTTAAAAAGGCAAAAACAACAACGAAATGGGAGAAAAAATTGTAAAAAAAAAATATATATATATGTATATATCATCCACTCTGCCACATTTGACAATTTGCAAAAGTTATTGTCTAAAATGTGCATTAAATTTGCAGGACTCTCTCTCTCTCTCTCTCTGTCGTGTGTGTGTGTGTGTGCCATAATTAAGAATTCAATTTAAACTTTTGCAACTTTTGCCTGGGTTACAGCGGCATCAGGTGGTGGCTCTAACGTTGTGGCTTTTTGTTGGGGCTTTTTGGGGGTTTCTCTTCTGTGGCCGTGTAAAGTCAAAAAGCCGCAACATCATTATGCTACACACACACACACACACACACACTAGCACACACTTACTCATCTGCATGCTGCAACTGAAACTGGCAACTGGCAACAACCGTTGAGAACGTGGCACAAAAAAGTTGTCCTTAAAACCATTTGAGCCAAATGCAGCAGAACACATGGCGTATGAGCAATATAAACAGATGCTAAACAGTTTCGACTGCATATTTAATTAGTCAAGAATCGGTAGAGAGAGAGACGCACCTAATATCTGGCAATAGAAATGGTTATTCAAATGACTAAACCTTTTATTTTAGTTTTTTAAAGAAGTTGCCAGGACACGCTTTTTTTTCGCTTGTAATTTTTAAGTAGTTTTAGCATTGAAGGATAAAACACTTAGTCAATTCAGGAATCTTAGAATTTTCATTCAATCATTTATTCCTTAATTCACAGAAAAAAAATATGTGTTAATATTTTATTGTAAAACAATATTTACTTTTATACAAATTTTTTTTTTTATACCAAAGTCCATACTTAAGAAGAATATAGAATATGGCCACTCCGGGCAACGAAGAACTGCCACCCAATGGCATGGATGAAGAGTTCACTGGCTTCTGGGATAAAGTCAGCTGTTATGTGGTCACTCAGTTCCCCTATAGGGAGAGATGTGACTTTGTCCAAAATGCCACAGATTGCATAGTTGGCACACATTTCGTGCCCTATATGAGAATATTGGCCTGCGATTTCAAGTGTAAGAATCAATTTCAGGAATTGGTATTCATCACTCTCTTTGTGCTGCTTTGTTTTCTTCTGCTGCTGTGTCTGGGTCATGTGGTGGATATGTAGTAAGTAGCAAAGAATGGAAATTGTTAGGCAACAAGCTTCTATGGGGGAATCCTTTTTCATATTTCCAGTTATGGTCCCGCTCTTAAGGTGGTCTCTCGCATGTTGCATATGAACGAGCATTTGGCTGGTGTCACTCTGTTGGCCTTTGGCAATACTTCACCCGATTTATTTGCTAATTTATCGAATTTTGATGGCGATAATCCAGTTTTTGCCAACAGTTTATCGACTGCCCTATTTGTGTCCATGTTTACGGGTGGCTTGGTCTGCTATATAAGTCCCTTTAAGATGAATGCCCATGGCACGATAAGAGATATTTTGTTCTTTATATTGGGTGTGTCTTTGCTGGAATATGTTCTATACAGTGATAGTCGTGTGACCATGAATGAATGCTATGGTAAGTTGGCTCTTAAACTAATTGGAAACCCATCTATAACCTTCTTTTTCTAGTCATGGTGATGGTCTATCTTTCCTATATAGTGGTTAATATTTTGGATGTCTACCTTATGCGTATTTCTATGAAATGTAAGTATGCACCCAGTTCCACACCTTATCCCCCTCTAATCACCTTATCTAATTTCAGCCATGCTTAAGGAGATCGAGTACCTACGCGACCAACGACAGACTCCAGAGATAAGACAAAGAATCGAAATACTCGAAGATAAATACGACGAACTGGCCGGGGATGAGAAGGTGGAGATCTTAGAGCGCACATCGAACATAAATCCTCTATCCAATCGTCGCTCGATGGCCGTAAAAAGTACTAATCCCAACGATAAGTTCGCCTTTACCACAAAAATGGGAGCACAACGTCAAAGTGTCGATATAGATGCCAAGCGGAATGTCTTCTATAATCTTACGCATAATAAGAATCGGCATTTGTTTCGGGAATTTTTTGAATCAATAGCTCCCATCGATTGTGATGAATGGGCCGAGGCGAGCATGTTTATACGTGCCTATTTGATAGCCAAAGCTCCGGTTGTCCTGCTCTGTGCCCTCTATATACCCCTTGTGGACTATGAGCTCGATAAGAATGGCTGGAGTAAACTGTTGAATGTGGTTCATATATTTTTTAATCCATTTTTCACAGTGGTTGTGTTCAAGGGTAAGTGGGTGGTGCTTCGCTGGAGAGATAAGCTCCATTTTGAGATCATTTCTTGACCCTTAGCTTTACTCCTGCGCACGGATAAGAAACAACTTTGGTATACGGCCATAAAGGATGAGTATGTCTATGGACTCTATACATTTGTATTGACCATACCAGCGGCTATATTTGTCCTGGTTCATTCACGAACTGATGTGCCACCGGCCTACCATTGGGTGAGACTTGAGCTTGGTCATGCCGAACTAATCTAAATTAAATACCCCTTTAGCTATATACCATAATGAATCTGACTGGTTCGATGTTTCTTATATTCGTTTGTGCATCGGAAATTGATTTGTTATTGGAAGTGATTGGCAATATATTGGGAATCGATAATGATTTTATGGGCGTCACTGTGAATTCGGTAACGGGTGCTTTAGGCGATTTGGTAGCAAATTCAGCCATGGCCACACAGGGCTATGAGAAGATGGCCTATGCAGCTGCCATTGGAGGACCCTTTTTCAGTAAGTGAATCCTTTAGCTCTTTATCTTATATGTACATACATATGTAAATCTCTTTATTATTCTCTTCTTCTTCAGCTGTTCTGATGGCCACTGGCGCCGTGTTGTATGTAAAAATTCTGAATGGTCAAGTGCCCACAGCGGAGGATCAGACTGGAGAATATGGCCTGAATGCCTATGTTTTTCTCAATCTCGGTTTATTTGCCACACTTTTGTGGACCTCAACTTTAAATTTCTATGCCCGCCGATCGGTGGGTATATTCTCGATGGGCATTTATTTTCTCTATATATTTTTTGCCATTTTAATATGGCAAGGTGTTGTGCATTCTTATGCCAAGGATGCTACTTTAACAGATGCATTCGCGGATGAATAACCAAAATTTTTAGTTCGAATTTTTTCCAAATTTTTGGCGTCCTTTTAAGTTTTATATGAACTTGTTTTCTTTTCTCTAAACAAAATACATTTAAATTGAGCACCAAAATAACTAACTACATAGTCCCTTCTCTCCATCTTAGCACATACCTTTTGGTTGTTCTTCTGCTAAATTGATAAACCAAAACAGTATATTATAATATTTTATATTTATTTAGTTTAAACGACACATTAAGCACTGCTGCGCTGTTTTTTGGGTTTAAATGTTTACAGACCATTGAAGCAAACAAGATGACAACGCGGTCAACAAGTGGAACAAATGGAATATGAAACAAAATAGTCGATAACAGCTGCGACGCAGCCTTGACTCGGCGTAACTGGCTTAGCTTTCTCGCTCTCCTTTTTTTCAACAACTTCGACCAGACGAGACGTTATTTTAACGTTCTTAATTGCCTTTTGTATTAACTAATTGTTTAATTAAATGCAGCCGAAATCTATACATATTAATCTTATTATAAAGTAAACCCGCGAGTTTTTAATTTTCTTGTGAAAATAAACGTGGCTAATATACATAGGTAAAAATATCGCTTTAATTGATTTGGGACACCCTGATTTATATAGTTATTTTTATCTATTTGTATACATACATATGTATGTATGTACATATATAGTAAATATACTTTTCCTTTTGCGGAAGCATTTGCCAAAGGGAAAAAAAGTTTGCGGATGTTGCCATTTTATCCACATGCCATAGAAGTCCTTGACTCGTCGTCGCCTTCCCGTCCGCTTTTTCTTTAGCTTGTTCGCTGGGCCATGTAAGTGCTGTGTGCTCTTCATTCTTGTACTTTTTATATACATACGTAGTTTTTCCTGCCTTTCAGTTCAGACTTTTTTTTCCTTTTCTTTGTCGAAAACCCAAATATGCAATTGATTTAGTGCTTAACCAAAAATCGAGCAGATGGAAATGGGGAAGAGAACTCAATTAAATTGGAGAGATTCTTAAAGATTAAACAACTCTTCTATGCAATCAGCTCTCAACTACTAGGCAAATGCCTTTTACCAATATGCAACGACTGTAAGAAGAGAGATTGCTGCTGTCGGTAAGAGGATGCCAAACTTTTCACACCTCAACCGAATGGTAAGTCAAGTGTAAGTCGACGCTAATTGCAGTCAAGCCACAGAGAGAGAGAAAATCAGACAAGAACAAGCAGCAGCAGTACATTCATTAGACAGAGACAGTAGAGACACTAGAGCAAGAGAGAGAGAGAGAGACTGAAATGATATGCAAATCTTACCAACAACTACAGCAACTGCCACAAGCCTCTTGGTGCCTCTTGGTGACTTGCCTTGGATTCCCGCACATTAATTAAGGAGGCCCTGCATAATTTTAGTTGTAACTGTTGCGTATACGCCATGTCGGCCCTAGTCTCTCTCTTCTACAGCCTGGCTAATTGAGTTATAAATGCAGCTAAGCAGCTATTTATGGTGTGTAGCCCATGCATGCAGAGGCAACTAGGCCGCCGCAACTTACAATATTCGTTTCGTTTACTTCTTGTTCCGGATATATTTTCTTGGCCCTGACAACTTACAAATATATAGTTTACTCTGGAAATGAAAGACGGTAGGACGGACGGACAGGGGGGTTATAAAAATGCAGCAAAAGTTTTTTATTTTCTTTTGCGGAAATAGCAAACTGGCAAACTGAGAGAAACTGGCAACTTTTCGCTTCTCTCTGTGTGGCGGGCGGGCGTTGTAGAAATATTTTTGGTATTTTCTTGGGTATTTCCTTTATTAAGAAAAATGATGAAGTTGCTGCTGCTGCCTAGAACAGATCCCCATGGCAGCAGCAGGTCATATATAATCCCAAACCAACAAACTATTTCACACACACACACACACACATAAGATGAAAGAAATCGTGAACAAACTTTAAACAATTTCACGATGAATGGCCTTCAAGCAAATAGTTTCTCAAACTAAAAGTTTATATGTATACATATATTAACTAGCTAATCGACTATAATCGTTGTTACAGATGGCTTGTGGAAAAATTTACAGAGATTTGTTTTCCAAAATGGGAAATCATTTTCATTCTCGTTGAATGTTAACTTTCTTTGTTCGAAAATTAAGTTAAAAAGGTGGTCCTAGTATGAACGGAAATAAGACTTTAGTCTTCCTCCTAACTCTACGCCCATGTGACAGAAGCACCAAGGCCAAATTCAAAATCCAATTACATTTTATGTAAGAATCTCTGCTATGATCTCAATAAAACAACCCGTCGATCGATATTTCTTCTTTTCACTATTAAAATTTCGATGAACTTACAGTCTCTTTTATACAAAAAAGTCAGCTGCTTCCCCCAAACCTCGCTCAACATCATATCTCTCTAGTATCTATTGCTAATCAGATTGTAAATTTTAGAAATCTTTTATTTTAATTTATGATCAAGCGACGAGGAACCCCCTTTGATAAGGTTTCATATAAACCAAATTTGACGTCAGCTTAAATAGTCTCTTTGCCACTACTTCTACGCCCTCTTCTTCCATTCCCTCTCCCCCACCTCGTTTTATACCTCTTCCCCCTTCTCGATTTCATTTAAACCATCTAAATCAATTTTAGTTCTCCATTATTTGGCACTTGTATCCTAAATATTTGATGACTTTCACACTGGGAATCGCCATGAATTTTTCTTTTGTTTTTCCACCATTGGCGCTGGCCAAGCGGGAAATGCATTTTCAGCTGCTTCTCAGAACGAAAATGCAAAACAATTTGGTAACAGGCAAAATGCATCAAAACTCATGGATGGTTTTTGCAATTGCCCTGGCATTTCTTTTTCTGTTTGCTTGACTCGAGGAATCTGGAGAGACGGGAAAAACCAAAGCTGTTGCAAAAACATGTCACATTAAGTGCACAGAGAAGGAGAGACAGGGAGCGAGAGAGGAAAGAGACAGGAGAATGTCAGAGACAGAGAGTCGGAGAGTCGCAGAGAAATGGAAGACAGAAACAGGAAGTCTATGGGACTTGAGTGCTTTTATTGCTGCCGGAATTTCAACGCGGCATTTTGCTTTGAAGTTGAAGTTGGCTTCTATGTATTCCATTCCCAATTTTTGCTATTTTTTTTTTTCGTCTTCTACTCCCACTTACCACCTCCTCCTGTCTTGTTTATGCAATTGTACTTAAATGTAATGGTTATGTTGTGCAGTTGGCATTGCCAAAGCACAAAAACTGTAGCTGGATCCTGAAGAGCTCGATGGCTGACTGGCTGCTGGCTTAATGGCCACCATGAAGTGAAATTTCCATACACGAGTGGGTGAGATTTAAGAGTGGAAAGCATAAATTGATAAGAGGATGTGAAGAAAAAACTACAACAGCAACAAAAAAAAAAAAAAGAAAATGTAAGCAGCAAAGCTGTAAAGTAATGAAAGGAAACGGGAAGAGCTAAATGACAGAGCATTCTAAGGTCAAAAGAGATAGAAAATGTTTAACCATTTTCGACTGACATCGACAGACGGGCTCAAACTATGTCTTAATGTCCATCTAGGCTTTAGGGAATTAAGGAAACTTAAGTTAGAAATTTATCAATTAAAATAAGCTAAAACCAGTTGTGAATTAGAGCTAGATAAAGCTAAAAAATGAAAGCATACTTCATCAATAAGATATGTTTAAGAGATCTTAAACGTCGACCACCACTTTGCACCATTTATAGGCTCTCTGATGAAATTAATCAAAAAGGTCCTTAAGTAGCGGATCCAAGTGTAAGTTTGGGTGTTGAAATCGATCACTTGGTGGAAAATCGCTCTTTAAATCGGTTTAAAAAGTCAAAGACTTAAGTAAAAATGCTTTACCCCCCGTGAATCGGCCACAGCACTTATAGAAGCTGCCTTTGAGGATGCTCGAAGCCCCAAGAAAGGATTAAAAAGGTTAACAGGCTTCAAACATAAGTTCGAGTAAGTTTAACTATTCAAATATACAGTTCTCTGGTTTGATTAACTTAACTTGCAACTTTATTTAGATGGAATCTATTAACTCTTTGACTGCATTAAGATGATTTCAATTCAGTTGGCATTCAATTGTTGCTTCATTGCAATCAGTCACAAGACCACTCCCAATCTGTTGCCGCCCTATTACACTTTTTGCACTCTATAAAAGAAGATAAAGGGGAGGGGGGAAAAAGAAAAGACTTACTTATCAAGAATCTGAGAAAGAGATTCTTGGTTGTGTTGCGCTGTCTCTTAGCCTTCTGACCCACTTGATGCGGCAGCTGTTCCCCGTATCTATCCATCCATCCACCCAGTCAGCCAGCCAGCCAGCCACACTCACACACAGTGTCACAGACAAATCACTCAGAGACCAACTCCAACTCGGAACCACTTTAACCCTAATTAACGGCAAGCTTTCCACGTTTTCCTCGAGTCGCTCTGCACGCACAGTGGCCAAAACTTGTCGGAAAAAATAATTTTCGGATTGTGAAGGGAGCTCGCCTTGAAATAAATAGATCAGATTTAAGGTGGAAACGATTTCTTGGTTCATCTGGAACAAAATTCAAGCTAAAGAGTTATGATTCTTGAGCCACTGTGCGCCGTGGGATTCGTCTCTCCATCATCAGTTTCTTCATTATGCACAACGCTTTTTATATTGAAATAGAGCTGTGTCTGGGTTGGGTTGGGGGGGGGGGGGGGGGGGATTGTCAAGTGCCAGCGTCCTGGCTGGCTTTTCAATGGGCGACGACCTAACTCGGGGCTGGCTGACAGGTCGAAGTCGAAGCATTTCAACTTGAGGCCGTCGCTTGGTTGTGTTTTAATTATGATACTTCATTAATGTAATTAGTCTCGTCAGACATTTGCACACACACAAAAAAGTGTTTGAGATGCAAAATGAAGAGTGAAGAACCAAAACACTAACAGATAACACATAATTCTATTTAAAAATGGAAATATATATACATAGAAAAAAATAAATAATAATAGAAATTATTCTACTCCCTTTTAGATGGGTGGAAAGAACTGATCATCCGAGAACTCATGGACAACATCCCATTCAACGCCAGCGGAGAAGAGTATAAACAGGACGAAGAGGACCCACGAGAAGATGGCAGCCGAACGACGAGCAAAGAAATTGAATGTCAAACACCACCATAATGTGGTTATAATGGTTAACGAGAGGAATATATAGCAATTTCCACCATGTTCGCCATATAACCAAAAGGAGGAGCCCGCCTGTCTTACCATGGGATTAAACACAAATGCCACGCCCATGCCAACCACAATGCCTGCAGAAGAGAGGGGAAAATAAAATCATCAAGCATGTAAAAAAAACGATCTGTCGAGACCTACTGAAAACTGGGCCACCTATAATGGCTGCAAATGCCATCTTTTCGTAACCCTGCATGGCCAGAGATGAATTGGTTATCAAATCGGCTGTGGCATTTGCTATCGAACCAAATGATATGGCCATGAAGTTGCCCGACAGATCAAACACAATGCCCACTATAGTAGTTAGAACTTCTATTTCGGATGCACAAATCGTAATGAGCAGCAAGGAACTGGATAGACTAAAGGTAATAAAGAACTAGAAAAAGATAATTATTGTTTGCCCATATGAATTGATTTTATTTTGACTTACTATATGGTACGCTGGAGGCTTATCCGTGCGAGAATGTATAAAGACGGCAATAGCCAATGGTACAGTCACGCACAATGACCACACAGAGTAACTGAAATTCAGATTGATGTACCACGAAGTGTATGTGCTGGTCATCATGGCTAAAGAATGGAGAGGGAATAGGATTAGCGCACAATGGGACACAACTATTAAGGAAGGTAAGTTTAACTTTTTGAGAACTCTTTCATATACTCTTGACCTCATAATCAATGACTTTAAATCGCTCTCAGTAACTCTTTTATCCCATAACTAAGCCAAGGAAGCTCTAGTCGACACTTTTGTTAATTTCTTTCAGTTCCATAAATTTACATCATTCTTTTTTTAGACCCCTCTCTTGTCTTTATATTGACGACTTCCCTAAAAAATCCCTGCAATTTTTATATGTACTTACTGTGAACCAAGGTGATGACAAAAATGGGATTCGTTATGATATGTGTACAATTGAGGAGTTTACTCCAGCCATGTTTGTCCCTCTCATAGTCCACAGTGGGCACAAAAATAGTGACAAATACAACCAGCGGCGAACGCACTACTAAAAAGCAACGCCGAAACCATCCACCCATTTCCCAATCCTCCCTAGTGATGGGTATTAGGGACTCAAAGAATTCGGATATTAGAAATAGATTTTTGGGATTTCTGGGATTATAGAATATAACGCGTGTCGCATGAAAATCCACAGGTTCAGGTCGTGGTCCTGGTTTGGGTGTAGTGAATGAAACGCCGGGTTTGTCACCCGATTCATTTACAATCGATTCATTGCGGGATCGACGAAACACACTGCTCGAGGTCTCATGTATGTTGATGTTGTCGTCTTCCTCCAGCGACAATAATTTCTCCATTTTCTTCAATAACTCTTTATTGCGTTGCGTTGATGGAGGCTCGGTCCTTAAAAGTTTTATTTCCTGTCTTAGCTCTAGAGAAAGAAAAAAACCAATTTAGTTTATCGATGTGTCATCATTCTAGGACTTACTTCTCATGGTATAACGCATTAGAATCAGATCGACAATATTTATAATCAAATACGAAATATAAACACAAAGCAAACCTATAATCGAAAATAATAATAATCTCATTTAATATTCACAGACACACTTACCGAGACTCTCAATAAAGCTCACCATATTGCCATGAAAGACGATATAACGTAGCACTTGGACACCGAGAAACAGGAATAACAGATCCCTCACAGTGCTTGGGCCACTCATTTTGAATGGCTTGAGAAAACATACCATGCCACCGCTCAATAGAATAATGGCAATCGCATTCGAAATGGCAATGGTGAATATCGGAGCTTCTGCTCTAATGGGCAGCAAATTGGATATCATATCGGAACAGGAATTCCCAAAGGCCAGCA
The DNA here is from genome assembly GCA_024703675.1 of Drosophila nebulosa. Taxonomy (NCBI): domain Eukaryota; kingdom Metazoa; phylum Arthropoda; class Insecta; order Diptera; family Drosophilidae; genus Drosophila; species Drosophila nebulosa. The sequence goes on along the minus strand of CM045725.1, from coordinate 2,373,102 downwards.
GTGTGACACCAGCCAAATATTCGTTCATATGCATTTTAATCGACAAGATCTTCAGGGCTGGACCAAATCTATCAAATAATAGAGAGTAAAAATTGAGGTGAGGAGGATAGCTAACGATGGCTGTTGTTCCATGTTCCAACTGACAACATTTCGATAGAGACTGTCCGTAATCGTGTTAAAAAGTCTCTTAGAAGCTTCCCATAAGTACAATGGGGTTCTAAAAATTGATCTAAGATTGACCTCTATAAGCTATAAATTGGAATCTAAGATCTAAGCTGAGATCTCAACCCAAAATCCTCTTCTATGGAAGCTCTTTAATATGAAAGGAGTATAAAGAAGACAAGCTACAGAATTTATGCAAGCACTGTTTTCCTCTTCGCTGATTTCTATGAAGGCCCTGTGACATAGGTTACCGATCCTAAGGGTATCATAGCAAACGCTTAACAAATGTGAACCGCTTAGTAAAGAGAGTGAATTGAGCTTCTTTTCCCCATTAACAACTGACCAACAGATTTGGCTCAACTAATCTTAACCAACACTGGCAGCGTACTTACAGTCTGCTAATGGTATAGCTCATTAATACCAGAAATAATCCCACAATAAGTAGAAACAAAAGCATGACAGCTATTTCTGCCAATTTATGACTGATGTGAAAACTGCAGTACATCATTTCAAAGTAATTGAAGAGATTTATAATCGACTTGCAATTGGTCACCTGTTTGGCCATCATGCAACGAGATTTATACGGTAGCTTCATAACGATCAAGCAACTCATCTGCGAATGGATCGATAAAAATAGTCAAGATCTTTAGAGGATCTATATACAACTTGCATTAGAAAGAAAGAAATAGTATTCCGTATCCAATTCGGTCCAATTGAGTTTACTGGAATCGTATTTCGACATCATTGAATCCATCGACATTGTTAGTTCTTATTTTTTATACAAATTAATCTAGATATATAAATATATAAACTGTTTACAAATGACAACAGAAGTTAAACAAACCCAATTTTAGCAATTTTTCTAGTTGGATTGTTATGCTAGTTATGTGTAATCTTTGATTTTCCCTTCGGTCTTAGTATATTTTCTAACTACACTTTGATACACTTAAATATTCTTAATACAGAATGTCAAATACTTCGTGGTTCGATGGGGAGGATTACGAGGAGGTAAGTGTGGGTCAAGAGTCATCATTCTCATCTCTCCCCTTATTGATCCCCTTTTATTTTAGTTGGACTGCTTTCAGGTGATGTCCGTCTCGGTTCAGCATCGCTGCCAATTCGCCCGTTCGGTGCACGATTGCAATGAGGTCATGAATTTCTTCAAATATTTCGAGCTCATGTATTGCATTATGAACATTCGGTCAAAGGTGATCGAAGTAAGTTTGATTCTGTTTTATATATTAATTGTCCTGGCTCTTATGGTGACCATTATCTATGTGGTGGATTTTTGGTAAGTAGATTTTACTATCGATCGAATCAACATTTAATTTTCTTAGTTTCGCTCCCATGCTCAAAATTTTATCGATCAAATTGAGAATGAATGAATATTTGGCTGGTGTCACCCTGTTGGCTTTTGGCAATTCCTTGCCCGATCTGGTGGCCAATATGTTGCCAGTGCGTGAAAAGGCTCCCCTATATACCATAACTCTGAGTAATTCATTGGCCGTCATACTGATAAGTGGTGGAACTGTCATCTATTTGAAACCTTTCACCATGGATGGTCACACCACTGTGAGAGATTTGCTATTCTTGGCCTTGGCTGGAGAGATTTTTAGCTATATAGTGATGCAGGGAAATCGCATAACTATGACAGAGGCTTTATGTAAGTATGTCTAATTGAAGTTCTTTCAAAAAAGGCTTTCTCTGCGTAATGAGTAGGTTTTTGAGGTCATTTATTTGAGACAAAGATGCTCGGTTAGACTTACATTCGGCTTTTCACGTTACTCCTTTTCATTTTACTCTTATGACTTGTCTTACAAGCTTTGTATACTTTGGATATCCCTAATTCTATTCACTCAATTCGTTGCAGAGACCTCTAATATAATTACCTATTTTTCAGATTACTCGCTGCTGTACATTATCTTTGTGATTATCGTTGTTCTGGATATGATTCTCACACGTTTAACCATCAAGGGTAAGTTACAACAAATGTCAAGTTTACCAAATCGCATCTTGATATATTTTTTGCCTCCAGCTCTTCGCATTAAAATTTCCGATATGATGGAAGAGAAAGTGCCTTCTATAGAAACGCGTTTGGAAATCCGAAACCTACAACGCAATCTTAGGCAGTTGGAAAGGGATGACAAGATCAGTATACGCAAACAATTTGGCAGCATTCGATCCCCGGGACGTCGTAGGAGTAGCTCGTTTAGCGAGAAAATGAACTTTGGTTTTACCACCCGCAAGCCCGATGAAGAAATTATCAATGTGGATTATAGGGCGACGCGCATTATACTCCATAGCAGTAATAATGCAAGGAATAAATTTCTATTCTCCGAATTCTTGGAGAGTTTGCTGCCCATTAATTTGGAAGAGTGGCACGATGCCGGCATAATGGGACGCGTTTGTTTGATTCTGCGAGCTCCTTTGGTGTTTTTCTGCATCATTTTTATACCCGTTGTCAACTATCATCTGGATAAACATGGCTGGAGTAAGTTGCTCAATTGTACACAGATTATTACATGCCCCATTGTAATGGTAGCCCTGGCTCATGGTGAGTTAAGATAGGAGATAATGATGAAGATGATGAGATGCGAATAAGACCTCCTCCATTCTCTTTATTCAGGAATCTTTTCGGAAACGTATACTGGTTGGATTATACAACTCGATTTCAGTTACTCTCTGTGGACGCTTTGTGTCACGGTTCCTTTGGCCATAATAGTTTATTTCACAACCCGCACGGATTTGCCTCCCCCCTATCATTTGGTGAGTTAAATGCAAAATTCCCTTCCCCAATTTCATTGTTTTTTTTTTTTTCAAAAGTGTTTCCTCATCTTGACCGCAGTTAGTTCCATGGTGATTATAACCATTTGTGCCGCCGAAATGGAAATTCTTTGCGCCATTATTGGAGCTGTTTTATATATGTCCGAGGGCTTTGTGGCGGCTACGCTGCGTTCGATTGCCGCTGGCATCGCCGACATGTTGGTAAATACATCCCTGGCCATGCAGGGCTACGAGAGAATGGCCTTTGCCGCCATTTTGGGATCACCACTCTGCAGTAAGTTTAATCAAGAAACTCACAAGAAACCCCTTAATGCCATATATATTCGATGTAGATATGATTCTGGGCGTCAGCATACCCTGCATATTTAATAAGAATGCCCATCAAAAGGGAGCCTCGTACTGGATTTATGGAGAACATGGCTCCAATTGCTATATATTCTTTACTCTTGCCATTGTCACAACTTTATGGTGGACATTGACCTTCAATTTCTTTGCCCGTCGATCGGCAGCTATATTCTCATTTCTTTTATTTATACTTTTCCTACTTTTCGCTTTGCTCGTTGAATTGGATTTGATACACGAGTTCTCCTCTGATCGTATATACGAACCGGAATAAATGAAGATGATGTCGCTTTTCTTTCTTACTCTTTCTCTTTCTCCATTTTCCCCACTGACATTTCAATTGCATTAGGACTCGCTGTCATGTATATGTCAAATATCCTCGAATTGGGTGGCTCTCCTCCTGGTTGGTGTTTTGTGAGTGCTCCAAATTGTCTTCTCTGCTCACGTTCCGACTGTCAAAGTATTTCATTCGTTAAATTTGACCAAAAACTTTTCAAATTTGCGCTCTCAACGAGCTTGGCAGTCGCAGCAGCAGCGGCGGCGGCGGCGGGGCAACACGGCGAATGTGTGATGAAGTGAGTCTACAACGAAAAACTTCTTTCATCGTGGAATATTATTAAGTTCTAGCTGCTCCTTCTTGCTTTCTATTTGCTATTTCGCTGGCTGCTCGGCTGGCCATAAGTTGTCACAATTGTCGACTTACAAAAAACTGAGTTAAAGTAAAACCAAACAGAGAGTTTTCTAAATGAAAAATTAACTTTTTGGTTAAACTTTTCTTCCATGTTCTTATAAGCCATGGTTTTTGATACCCTTTTTAATTCATTGTGGTTAGAACCCAAAAACAGGAAGATGAGCTGTTTTATTGCTCAATATATATTTAGAGGCGTTTCAACCAAATAAACTTAATACAGTTAATACTACAAATTTGTAGTCCATCGAAAGTATGATTCTTTCTATAATTCTTCACTCCATAGGTCTATTACCCTATTCGTATGAGAGTATTAGAAGACACTCCAGAAGTCGCTTTGCAGTTGCTTCTTATTTACTGAATATTGAAAAAAATATGTATAGACTTATAAGACTGTCTGGAATAGTTCCTCGAGTCCTATTGGCCTTACCCTGAGTAACTCCCAAAGAAAAGTATTTTTTAACATAGTTTCGACTAAGAATGAATTGCAAAGTCTGAAAACTGTCTCCTTTTTCCATTGCTAGGAATATATTTTATATATATACATTATATACATACGGAGCAACTGCCCTTGGCAGACCTCACATTTTATTTATACATCAGATATTGAAAGTTTTTTAAATTATTCCCACAAGTGTCGACTCCCGGGGGCCCGACTAATATTATGACATTACAAAAAAAGAAGGCGTCAAGTACATATATTAATGAAGGGTTAACAAAGTCAACAACAGTTAAGTGCTGAGTATAGACACACTTAATTTGAAAATTTTAGATAGTAGACACAATTAATTGAGAAATTTTCGAGTACACTATAATACCTTGAATCAAGATATAGCACCTGCTTTAATTACAGGGTATTCCTGAGTCCATTGGGTGCAGCTGACCAAATCTGACGACTTAAAGTACGTCAACAACAACAACAAAATCATCATCCACAGTTAACAAAGTTGTTTTGTATAAGTTGAAGTTGCGTTCGCCCTTTTGCCTCCTCCAAAATATTTTAATAACTTGCCTAAGCCGACCGTCCACTTTTCCGGTTTCCAGTTTTAAACAACAGCTAGAAGGCAGGAAGCAACCACCCACGCCCTTTGAGGGGATGTGGAGGGTGGCGGGGACTAACACTTGAAACTACAATAAATGCACTCAGGCCTTTTTAGGGGGGGCTTTGTTTCAGTTTTTGCTGGCAATTATGGTTACCATTTTTTGGCCCAGTTATTTACGAGCTTATCTCATCAAAATTCTCCAACTATTTTTTTTTTTTTTTTGTTTTTAATGTGAATGAAATGAAAATTTATGTTTCCACTTTAAGTCACACGTGTAATTGACCATGAATTGGCAGATATACTTATCTCAAAAGCCATGTGAACCCCCGTTTGATACACTTGGAGAAACTTCCAACTTCAACTCTTTGACTTTGCCAGTCAGCGGGTCGTCGGCCCATCCAAAATATATGTATATTGATAAGGCCCACTGCCCTATCGATTCGAGTTTTTAGATTTTATAAATCAATATCAGCATTTTACATAGTCAATCCAGAAGGTGCTTCCCCCTAGAAATGACTTGTAAATCACAAGTTGAGTGCGCGATAAGAAAGTTCCGCGAGAATGGGTATAAAAACACACTGGGCCTGGTCTTTGGCTTCCAGCTATGCTGGACAGCTTGTCGATAGGTGGCCCATGCGCTAGAAGAAACTATCGCATCCAGAAGGAACTATTTCCCTAAAGTTCCTAGAATTATGTCAAAAGAAATCTTTAAAAAATCGTCCTAAAAAGTGTTAGAAAAAATTTACAATAATAATCAATAATTTGAATTAAATTTGATATATTTTAATAAAAGTGTTTAAATAAGAATAAAAATGCTTAAATATTTTATCTTTCCTTATCCCCAAAAATGACTTCGTGCCTGCTTATTCAAAAGTTTCATAAAACTTTAAAAGATCGCAAAGAAAAATAAAAAAAACTATTTAAGAGAATAATCTAAATAAGAAAAACAACCGAAATACTCTTTGTAGTTTAAAGAACTTCTCTTAAGACTATTTTTAGTAAAAGAAACGAAGCACATAAATTAAGTTATTATCAAAACTTAATTAATCCAGGGGGCAAATATTGATAGTAAACACACGACCCAAAAAATGTCGTCACGAGTCTTTAACTTTTATGTTGGACTTTCGATTTAAATCATATCGCGCGGTGTACTTGAAGCATTTTGAAGAGAGCCATAAAAACCCATTCAAATCATCAAATAAATCAGAATTATCTATTGTTTTGTTAAAGAAAATCGAATGATTCTACTTCTAAAGACAAGAGCGTAGAGCATCACAAGGAAAAAAAGGGAAAATTCGAATACAAATCAATTAATTTCGTAAAAAGCGTAGTAAATTTTCAAAGGACATTTATTTGTATTATGATTTTCTTAGGCAGCCCAGTGAGACCAGCTACGAATCTCGTTCCAGATATTGGTGCCAGGGCATTCGGTGGCGCTAACCTGACGATGTCCGTAGAGGATATAGCCCGAGCTAATCTGACCACGGTTGACAGCATCTTGGAGCAATTCCTTGGCGGCGGCAATCATGTTTGGCTCCAAGGTGTCCCAGTTGTAGTTGCCGAGGAAACTGATGCCAATGCTATAGGGATTCCATTCAGCGGCATGGGCACCCATGTGATTCCAGCCACGACCCTCGTAGACGGCGCCATCGCCTCCAATGAGGAAGTTGTAGCCAATATCGGGCCAGCCCAGACTGTCCATGTGATAGTTCTGGACACTGCGAAGTACAGCGCCGCAGGCAGCACGAGTTTCGCAGTAAGAGCCAGCTGTATGATGGATAATGGCATAGCCGAGGTAGTTGCCCAGAGCCACGGTCCATGAGGGAGCACGTCCACCCCATTCAGCCTTGGACACAATATAGACACCCTGGACCATAAACTGGCTGCAGGCCAGCACGGCAAGGAGTAGAGCAACCGATTGCCTGGATACCATTGTTCGTTTCAGTTGATTAGTTAACTTGATCTGTCTTCAACTGGCTACCTAAGCGAGCTTTTATACCCAAAATTATTGGGGATGTAAAATTTTGATTTACAATCCATTTCCCTGGCATCAAAGTGATATGTTTCTTCTTCTTCTTTTGATGATAACGGCAAATCTCGGGCCAAACTTAGTCCAAAGTTAAAGCTTTCATTCAAAGAGGTCTCCAAAACAAAAAGCTCCCCCCAAAACTTATCCGTTTGATTTTATGGCAAACTTTCGAAACACACAACTTGATTTCTTTTATAGCACGTAGTAGGAACACTATTTGCCATAACTCTTTTTTTTATGGCAAATTTTAGGGGAAAATGCATTGTCTTTGAAAAATTTCATCTTTAAATGGATAGCTGGAAAAACTAAATAACTGCTGGTAGATTTCAAGTGAAATTACTTAAATAGTTAATTAGTTAACCATGCTTTTTTAAACAAAAGGATAAAATATTTTTGGTCTTAAAGGGTGTTAGCTGAGGATATTGCATCAAAATATACGAAAATTTAATTTTTTTAAGGTGAAAATAATGAAATCGGCATGAAAAAGACCATGGATTAATCATTTGTTTTGGAAAATTATTGATTATACTTGGTTTGATTAAGAATAACGAAAAGCTACTTTTAAAGATATTTGCCTCTTCTCCTAATGCAACGTTCCAACGCATTTTCGTGTATCCGACTCCTATTTTAAATGTTGCCGAACTGATACATTTTACCTAAAAGTAAATAAAATCTGCTTAAAAGTAATTTACATGTGAACCCCTTTCAGGTTTAGAGATCCTGCCCGACGCCCTTGACTTTTGGGATTTTACGTTTTAAAATATAGCTATTTTTATATATATTACATATCAAGAGATATACAACTCTTGAGGTATTTAAGAGAAATTAATTGAACGCCACTTGGACTGATTGGAAACTCATTCGGTTTGTCGCTGCTATCAGGATCTGCGTCAGATAGCCTGCCGTATCAGAGAGTGTCACCTTAGGTGGTGGTGGTGGTCTGTCTTTAGTAGTAGGTAGTAGGAGAAGGAGAGATAAGAACCTACTTCCTATATAAGTGGCAGTGAGACAAGAAATCAAACGCAATCAATCTATCGAAACGATGGCAAGCAAAACTCTTATCCTGCTCTTGGCAGTGCTCTTCTGCGGCCAAGCCGTGTTCGGTGTGACCATTATCTCGAAATCGGAATGGGGAGGACGTGCAGCTACCAGCAAGTCCACTCTGGCCAGCTCCCTAAGCTATGCCGTGATCCATCACACCGCCGGCAACTACTGCACCACCCGCGCCACCTGCCAGACCCAATTGAAGAACATTCAGGCCTACCACATGGATAGCTTGGGTTGGGCTGATATTGGCTACAATTTCCTTATCGGCGGCGATGGCAATGTCTATGAGGGTCGCGGCTGGAATGTGATGGGTGCCCATGCTACCAACTGGAACTCCAAATCCATTGGCATCTCCTTCCTGGGTAACTACAACACCGACAAAATCACCTCCGCCCAGATCACCGCCGCCAAGGGATTGCTTGCCGATGCCGTTTCCCGTGGACAAATTGTCTCTGGCTACACTCTGTATGGACATCGTCAGGTCGGCTCCACCGAGTGCCCCGGCACCAACATCTGGAATGAGATCCAGACCTGGTCCAACTGGAAGGCTTAAGTTTGTTTTCGAGATTTGAATTCGCTGCAAAAAAATAATAAAAATATAATATACACACAAGCAAAAGTATTTATCAAGTGTTTTGAACCCCCCTACCGCTCCCCTTAAAGAAAGGTGGCGTTATCGGATCAGATCAGTTTATAGTCCACAGATTGTAGTCTTTGTATAAAACAATCAGATACTTCTATATACATATATGTATACATATGGACAGTAGGGCACATTAATTTGGTACTCTTTGTCTTTGCCTCAAGGTTGACGAACTTTTTGTCGGAACAAGGAACACCGTGAAATACTTAAACTCCCATTAATATTTAAGGGATGAAATTAAATTTCCTAAATTTTCCTATGTTCCTAATCCGACAGAAACGAAAAAGAAATAACAAATTTCTAATATTACCGAGTATAAAAATATCGCTAAAATCCTGTTCAACTTCTGAGAACTTTTCCTTTTTTTAGGGGAAATCCATCCGAGATTAAGTAAGATGCCTTATCGATGCCATCAATTGAACACCTTATGAATATTGAAATATAAACTAATATTTTTATTCGAATATCTTTGCATAATTTAGTATACAGTTATACATATACATATATATATATAGATATAGATATACACTCATCAAATATATTGAAAAAAAGAACTTAAAAAAAGAGAGTAATATTTAAATATATATATATGTATATATGTGTATGATGTATGTATATATTAAATATGCATAAAGTCTTACACGATATAGCCTTAAAAACATAGAACATTTCCACTTGGGGGTTAACAACTACTTAAGAGCGCGAATAGAATAGAAAAGGTTTCGGAAATAGGTTTTGGGGGGAGAGGGATTTGGAAATTTGGACTTAAATTAAGAGAAATTCAGTTGTTAAATAAAAAAACTTAGTTTTGGTATAAAGGAGGTAACTAACTGAGCTAACAGACATAGAGATATTTAAAGAACTCTATTCGAGATGTGGCCAAAAAAGGAATTGAAGCTTTTTCAACCCACATCTTGATTTTTTTTTTTCACTCTCTCTTGTTTACTTTTTTAGTTTTTGTTGTTAATTTGGTGTGTGTGTGTGTAGAGCAAAATCCAGAGCATATTTTAACAGTTATAAGCGAATGCTAAAATTTTGTTTATATATAAATATTATTTCAGTTTTTTTTTTTGGGGGGGAAGGGTGAAGGGGGAGATTGGAATGTGTCAGCCAAAACAAACAAAACAAAAATAAATTGTGCGTGGCAAGGGCAAGACTATGGAGCAGGGACTGGTGCTAGGTGCGGGGGCAAGGAGCTGCGGAATAGAGTCACAACACAAAACTTAAACAAATCACAACTTAGGCCTGACTCTCATTGCGTCCAATCACAACCTGACCCGGCAATCTGATGGGCGAATGTGATGGCACTTGAACCTGAGCATCGGCCACATCGTTGTAGGGCGGTGGTGGTGGTATACCCTCAATAATATCCATGCCACCAGCATCAATAATCTCCAAATCATCATCGTCAATGTCATTCTCCTCCTCCTCCTCCTCCACGTCAGTGGGGGCTGCTGTTCCAGCCTGATCCGAGCGTCTCATGGGCGGCGTATTGGCATTCACATGCATTGTATTATTATTATTGGGTACATCATTATTGTTATCCATATTCTCATCCGTATTTGAAGCTGCATTGGCTGTGGTTCCCATGCCACCATTATCCAGGGTTACAAATAGCGGGGTTAGGCCGCCACCACTACCGCCACCAGTAGGAGCACCACCACCAGCTGCACCGCCTTCGCCTCCGTCATCATCCTGATAGTTGGACATGGCCACTTGATAGGATGGTGGCGGTGCCTGTTTCAAGTACTGAGCAATAGCCTCATCGTAGTTCGGCAAGAGTGTGGTATAGGCTCGTTGCTCCTCGGTGGTAAAACCACCAGCACCACCTACACCCACACCGTGGAGTCCCATTTCAGGCAGCACGCAGGGCAACAAACTGCGCAAATGCTGTTGCCTTAGAGTCAGGTATTTGTAGCAACGCCACACAATGCCAATGCAATAGGCCTTGAGGAATACAATGCATATGAAGACAACCAGAACGACCACAACCAATTCCTCGGGCGGCAATTCCAGCAACTTCTCACGCCATGGCAAACGATGCGATTCAGCAATGATCCGGTGTATGGCCTGTAGATAGCACAAATAACCAGCGGCTGTCAAGCTGAAGAGTAGAGAAATAAAATGAAGTTAGTTTTCAATAATATTAACCAAAGAAGCTACAGCCTTTCTCTATATACCCTTGCAGTCAATATGATGATATGATGTCATACAAATAAATGACCCTCAAAAAATAACTAAGCTTTTACAAGCAAGGCCTCATCATCTCACCATCAAGCTTGAAGAGTTACGCTTATTAAAATTCATCAAATTTCTTTCCATTTTTAAAATAAGTTTCCATTTCACACCTTTTTGTGTGTAATATCCTGCTTTTGAGCTGATTTCTATACGTTATAGCAATTCGATCAAATCACTTTCTGCAAATGTCCCGCATACATCAATGAGAAGCTTAAATACAAAGTTTTCCACAAATACCTCAAAAACTGAGAGACTAATTTACATAGAAACAGACAGACGAAGAAATGCTCTTCCTGCAAGGGTATACAAAGTCAATCCAGCTCTCTTAACTCACGTGGTGATGGCAAAATCGAATAGCTGCAGGCAAAAGAAGGGCAACAGATGCGAGGGTTTGCCTTTAATGGTGCCATAGATCATCATCAGGGTAATGGCTATCATGCAAGTGCATACCAAACCGCCCATATCGAAGTTCTCTGCAAGTGAAGAAAAATACATTTATTAACTGAATCTTAAGTCAACTGAAATTTAAGCCGACTGCTTACGGTAACGCTTACGATAGTTGAGAGAATGATCACGAAAGGCGTATGGAGGATCCACCTTACTCAAGGGTGTGGGTAGAGCTGGAGCATTGAGATCTATGGTATAATCATGACTGCCGCCACTTTCCAATTCATCCATCATCTCGGGATTACGCCAAATGACGGCCAAAACGCTTAGGGCCAGAATGTTGAGGAACTGCAATAAGAGAGATTGACATTTTAATTTCACTTCATCGCTTCTCTGCCGCTTCGCAAGCCAAACACTTTGGACTTGCTCCTACTGGCTCCAGAGACTGCCAATAATCTCTATGCTGCATTTGTATGTGATTGAGATAGTCTATAAACATTTCGTAGGTCAGATCTTGAGAGATCTTACAATTGAGACGATGATGATGTGAGCAAAAACGATCATAGATCCACATTCTCTGCTCTGGCGTTTGAGTTTCTGTTCGCTGCAAATGCTCCCTAAACGATTGCCTATCATCACCATAGAAGAGTCTTGTCGTGGTGTAAGCAACTCCATCGTGTATTAGTTGACGCACTTCCGACTGCTGGGCAATACGTTCTATGGGCAGCGTTGATAACTTGGTTAGACGTATCAGAAGCCACGGGGGAATCAAGGCAAAACGCACACGAGAGATGACCTCCGAAATGTTGGCTTTACGCTTTGGCCACTGGTAATTCAACCAGCGTACCGCAGACATAAAAACCTCCAACTCAGTGTTAACCGAAATCATGCTTGAACTCAATAAAACAAGCAATGGCTCTCGCGCGAGGGAGAGAAACTCCTGGGAGGCCACCAGAGTGAGGAAGAATTTGGATACCCTTTCTAGAAAATGCCTCTGCTCTTGCTCCATATTTAAAAGACGCGACTCCAGATAAAGCATAAAAGCTGACTCCTCATTCAGTCCCTGCCTCAAGCACTCTTCACATTGTTGGACAAGCTGTGGTATACGCAAAAATGTGGCTGCCCGCCAAACCTCCAGCAAACCCAAACGTGGTAACAATGGCTTATCCTCAATCATCCAATCGTAAATGAGTTTAAAGGAACGTGGAGTGACTTGCTCTGTGGGCAATTCCACTGTGAGGACATTGTGTATATCACGAAACATGCGAGAGAAACTCTGCAAGACCATCAAATGAACGTATTCCGAACTCCGATCCAAGACTATAACGGCATTAGCTTTGAGACGTTTCCTAATTAACTCCAAGAGCAATGTGTAAAGATTGGGTTTATGGGCCACCAGAGTTGGCCATGAGTCATTAGCTTTTGAGGGAGTATAACCGAGAGAAAATAAATCTCTCTCAATAAGTTTGTTGGACTCGTTTGATTCGATATTGAATATGGAAGAAACTGTACGACAATTTCTGTCAGGATGATGAAAGACCATTTCCATTTCCATCTCTTCCTCCTCCTCCTCCTCCGTCGTCTCCATTTGTGACGACGTTGGCCAATTCTCCTGTTCATTGTCATCATTAGAGCCAACTTCCGACAGTTTGAAATGAGTGAAGACTCATTAGAGCTAAGTTAAACAAATATATATATATAAATCTGAGAGATCTTGAAGTGAAAGTAATGAAGTAAGTTTCTCCATAAGCAGAACCATGATCTAACCAGAAATGATTCGCCGTTGTCGTTGTCGTCCATCAGGTAGCAGGTGCTTCCTTATCAACAACAAATGTTGACTCTGTGTGTGTGTGTTTGTTTGCGTGCGTGTTCCATTTGATAAGACGAGAGACAGTTGAATTAACAAATTCTAAAATTTATGACAAGATATATCATAAATATGTATGACAACAAAAAAAAATGAAACATTTGAATGATTTGTGTCCCAGAGAAGAGACAGAGAGAGAGCGAGAGAGAACCCAAAGTAAACTCGCTCAAGAGTAAATATTTGAATTTCAAAAATACTTAAATGACAAATCGCGCAACACAGCAACACATATGTTGTTTTTTTTTTCATATATCTAACGCTCGTCAGGTTCAAGGTTGATAATTCAGTAGAAAATTTAACCTTCAATGCGACAGAAAATAAAAAGGCGTAAACTGATCTGCAGTGATTAGACAACCAAGCAGCACCGCAATTGCTGTCAAACCAAGCAGTTTGAAAAGCATTTTGAAATAAATCTTAATGAATCATCTCAAGAAACTGTAAATTAATTCACGTTTTAAACAATTTAAGTGTAGATTATAAAAGCACTTAACAAACAAGACAAAGAAATTGATAATCAATTTATGAATCAATATTGATAACAAAGTAAATACAAAATGCTTCTTAATCAGGTACTTTTAATAAACTACACGAATATAAAAAAGATAATAAAAAATGAAGGGGTATACGCAGATCAATTTCACATAGTTTAATGCACAAATTAACTATGATTTCTTAAAAAAATAAACGTTTTAATTCAATTTAAGATATATGAAATGGAAAAGCATTTATTTCCTACTAAAGATCTATTAAAAAATCTATAATAATAATAAAAAATGTTATGAAACACTTAGATTTGGATTAACAGAAAATAGTTAATGGCTTCCTCATTCGTGTTCGCCCTTTTCTATGTAATTAACATTTATGGAAATCAATTAGGCGAAACCCGATAATTCGTTTCGTGCTTAATTGAAAACATCAATTATTTTGTCGCAAATTAGTGGTCATAAAAAAACAATTAGCGCATTATCTTAAATCAAAAAAGTTTAAATCCTTTAAGTGAGCTATTTGCATTTTCGATGGCTTGTGGCGTCATTTTGTATAAGAAATACTTTTTTTTGAAGTACAAACTTTTGAAAAGAAAGGGAACTTGACCTTTTCTATTTTATACTCATTTAGAAATTTTGTTTCCTACTTCTCTGATTACCAGAACGAAATCTATAATACCCACAAATTAATCTGATTCGCTGTGCCTGTTTACACAGGATTTTGTTTTACATTTGCTGTCCGTCTAAAATAGTTACTTTTTATTACAGTCTAGTAAGCCGATTTGTCAAAAAATCCATATTTATGCAGGTGTGCATTTTAAAGATAAAAATGGTAATTAAAGTATCGACGAGAACAGTCAAAGTAACTAAAGTAACCTTTCGATGGTGCTTAAGTGCTTGTAAAACTGTGCAAAATTTTATTAGAGGGTCGCGAACAAGCGGAAAACGTGATATGCATGAAATGTGTAGCATAATATCAAAGGGAAAGTCAAGCCAAACACAATAAAACTTGCTCAACAAAAGTGTTTACGAATTATGTCAATTGAATTATGCCAAGTCATGTGAGGAATATCCCCGCTTTCCCCCCGGCTGCCTTCTCAAAGCAGAAAACTAGCTTAAAAGAGGGAAAATATTGGTCACACATGCTAATAAAACTTTAAAATATGACTAAGTAAGTTAGTTGTCGCAATTGACGTCACGCGTGGCGCAGCAAATGCGAAACAAAAACAAAAACAACCTTGATTGCAGGTCAGTTTGAGAGCCACTGAGACGAATGAGCCGAATGACGACAATTGATTTTTCCTCGCTCCTTGACACTGAACAGGGTCAAAAACGAAGATGAAGGCGGCGCATGTGGGCAGCAAGGTTAAATGTCAAAGGTGATTTTGTGTCTTTTTTTTTTTTTTTTTGCTTACCAAATGCCATAGACCGATCATTAGAGTTGCCGTATGAACATGTAGGCCAAAACAGCAGGTGAACTCCTTGTTGTTGCGCATACTGATGTTGTTGCTGTGGTTGTTGTTGTTGCTGGCGGCACTGTTGCCGTTGTTGTTGTTGCGTTGCGGACCCATTTTCACATGAATCCTTAACATTTCACGCCCTGCCCCAATCCCAAGAGAAAGAGAGCGAGACGGAGACGACGACACTGCAAGATTGAGCTCCAATCAAAAACTAACGGCAAAGTGTGTGGGAAATATGAAAATATATGAAAGAAGCGAAATCCAAAGTGAATAAGAGGAAGAGGGCATTAATTATGGTTTTGTTATGCATACGACGACAGACGGTCAATCTATCTGTGTGTGTCTGAGCGGTTGTGTGTGTATAAGTGAGTGTGGGTGAATGCATTGTGTGTGTGTATGTATTTTTCCTATAGTTGCTTTGCCGTTTTTTCCACTCCATTTTTAATCGCTTTTCATATTTGTTTTATTTAATTTTTGTTTTCTCGCTTATTCTTTTACCTTTAAACTTCAAATTGACACCACTTTCACCGTATTTCAATTGCGTTTTATGCAAGTTTTATGTATTTCAATTTATAAAAAAGTGCTGCGCAGTCCATTAAAAAGAACTCAGCTCACACATGTTGGAAAGCGGCTCCGAGATGGAATTATCGACTCAAATGGAGCCGATAACATTAAATTGATACCCGATAGCGATTACCAACTGTTTATTGTTGTTTTTGTTTCCTGGTTTGCGAGCAGTCGGTGCGCTTTGCGTAACGTTGGGAATTTAATTCGATTTGATTTCAAATTTGATTCTCATTATGGTGTTGATCAAGGAATATCGCGTATGCATGCCACTAACCGTGGAGGAGGTGAGCGCCCTGTCACCCTCACAAACACAATGGTTTTGTTTAAATGTCTATTTTTCACTCATAATTTTACAGTACAAAATTGGTCAGCTTTATATGATAGCCAGGCACAGTCTGGAGCAATCGGAGGAGGGTGAAGGCGTCGAAGTGGTCCAGAACGAGCCATGTGAGGATGAAGTTCACGGCAAAGGCCAATTCACCGAAAAGCACATACACTTGTCCAAGTAAGATAGTTATCCACGCCGGTTTCTTATCAGTAAAGTTTCTTCTTCATTCTCTTCCTCTGATCAGAAACTTATCTCTCTGTCTCAGTCTGATAAATCGCAATTAGTCGTATCGTAAATTTATCTATATATACATTTATGCATGTGTTTTCTCTATGTATTTTAGTCGCCTGCCCTATTGGATTCAAGCAATCTGTCCTCGCGTTTTCTATGTGATAGAAAAATCATGGAATTATTATCCCTACACTCTGACAGGTGAGTGAGGGGGTGAGAGGATTGACTTGCGCATCGCCCTCGAGGGCAAAGATATATATATATTTAGGTCAACCTTGACAGCCACCCACCTAACTCTTACCTGCATATAATTACAGCTTTTGAGCCATATGGCCCAGGCATATTATATTATGTGTATATTCTTAGAATAAATGGCCTAACAACGTTTATCTATGCCATGGCATATGGTGGGGGGTATGTCTACCAATACCGATAAGAACAAACAAACACCACCCTTTCCCCCTACACCACTCTCCAGTCATATAAATACGCACTTGTCATGCCATCTAAACACACACGACGTCATAGTCATAGGCATTAAGTGGTGGAACAAGCCTCGAAACCAATCATTGCCTGGTTGGTTGGTTTAGTTTGGTTTGGGCAAATGTCACAATTCCCATGATAAGATTTCGTCTAGTAACTTTTATCTAAACAATGCACATTCCTCCCCACAGACTTGACAATAATGCAATCAAACGATCGATAATAGGTCATTGACTCAAAACTTAGACTGAAATTCTTTAAAATCTTCCAATTTGTTTATAAACAAACGAATATTTCTGTAGAAAGCCCCCTGAAAGTCTGAAATCACTTTAAATTGGCCATTTCGTGTTCTAAATTTAGCTATTTAATAATAAGACTTATTGATTTCTGTTTTTCTTTTTACTCTTTTTTTATAATTTCATGTCTCTAAATTGGCCCATCATGAATAAAGAATACACGGTAATTGGCCATAACAGAATCTATTTTCAGTTTATATGGTTTGTTAACTTCAATTATCCGGTAATTACAGTGCTCCTTCATACCCAAGTTGCATGTTTTGATTAAGACCAAATACGAGGACAACAATGGCCACACAGAAAATGTAAGAAGGAGGACTAAACTAAGTTAAGATATTGATTAATATTTTATTGCAGTGCTTGGATCTAACAGAGGAGCAGTTGAAACAGCGTATAGTCGAGCAATTGGATATAGCCTTTGATGAGTTTCCCCAAAAGCACTATAAGCAAGAGGAAGATCCCAAATTTTTTAAATCACAAAAGACAAGTAAACCTTGCTCTCTCTCGCTCTCTCTCTCTCTGAAGACATTAATTTCTCCTTTAATTGCAGATCGTGGTCCTTTATGTGAGGGCTGGCGTGAAACAGATAAGCCCATTATGTGCTCCTATAAGGTGGTCGAGGCCAGCTTCGAAATCTGGGGCTTTCAGACTCGCGTCGAGGATTTCATACAACGCAGCATACGCGATATTTTGCTTTTGGGCCATCGCCAGGCCTTCTCTTGGATAGATGAATGGCATGGCATGAGTTTCGATGATGTGCGTGACTATGAGCGACAAAAACAGGCCGAAACGAATCATAAGGTGCAAACTGGACAAGATCCAGCTACAGCAGTAGCTGCTGCTGTTGGTGAGGGTGAATAGACGGAAGAGTATTCAGGGGGGAATTTGGAAAATTGATTAAGTGTAATTCAAAATTTCATGTAGATCACACACCAATAGAAACAAATTGCAGGCAGTAATGGTACCTATAATATTAAATATTAATATATGTATGTATATGTAGATGATGTGTGGTAAATATATATATATATTTCTATATATGCATTTGCAAATGGTCCAAAGAAGCTCAAACCAAAACCAAAACAAACAAAAAACAAAGTAGAGAGAACAGAGCTTTACACATATGTCAAAATATAGTATATATTTTCGTAGCTATTCACTATATATATGTATTTGTGTCTCAACAACAACAACGGTTTTTGTTAACTATATAATTTCCTAGTTATCAGTTTAACATGCACATTATGAGTGCATATGAAATAATTCTGATGTACAAACAAAATATTAAACAACAAATTTAATGTATGAAATTAGAAAAATTGTATTCTTTTGTTTTTAAGTGGTTAGTTTTAAGAGTTTTGTGAATGTTTCTACGTGGCAAGAACGCGTGAAATTTGCTCACTATGCGCAGTAAATAGTCGCAAAGTCCGGATCCAAAGTTCAAGCTATTTGTTTTTGAATCAATTTTTTTTTTTTATTTTAGCATTTTAAGAGCGTTGTTGAACTAATAATTTCGACTGTCTACTTAAAGGGGCAAATTCCTCTTATTTGCCCCCTCATACTTTTAACACTGAGTAATATTGCTAGTTTATCAACTTGGATGAAGTTGCTATTAAGAACTCCATCGAGTGGTTGCTATCAACACTCATTTCAAATAATTTCTAGACAAAAAATCAAACTAAATTTAAGTAATTGTAAAACTTCCCTCGTATTTTGACCACATCTGCTTGCATATGTAGCTCTTTGTATAGTTCAAAAAATATTTTTTATTTGGTTGAATGGGCCCATTTGTATGCCCATACCGACGCGCTCAGATGGATGAATCAGTGAAATTATTTCCAGTGTTTTTAATCACCTCAGCGTATTGGCGGCGTTTTACCATGACCAGGTAATCTTCGGACGAACGAGAGCCATAAATCAAAGTGAGCGCTATCTCCAACAGCTGATTGTCTATGACAACAACAACAGAGCCCCCCAGCTGGATGCTCCTCCACACTCAAACACACACACGTTCGCTTGCTCTCTCGTTCTCTCTTTTTTGCTTAGCGAAACTAATTGTTTATAAATAATGCTCTTGGCCTCTCTTTCTCTCTGTCTCTCTCTCTGCTGTTGTTTTTTTCGGAGATCTCAACCGAAATGAAAAAAAAACATGACAGCAATTCGCATTCGCGCCTCATTTGAAGTTCAAACGCGAGAAAAGTAGCACAGATCTTGCCATATAAAAAACATTGACTAGAACTAGATACGGATATGGCGTGGTGATTAAAAAACGGAACACAACAAATAATACAACGATTAGTCGAAGTCGGACGAAAAAAAAAAAAATCAGCAATCCATGGAAATACCTATACCCAATGAGGAATACAAAATAAATTGAGAATGAAATCTATAAATGAAAAGTTTTGTGTACAAAATATTGTTGTTATTCTTAGTATGCTCCTGGTGATATTGGCCAGGTATTTAAATCCATGTGTGTGTGTGTTTTTGTATGCCTTAATGTATATAACATATCGTATACGCGTTTTTCGCGAGAAATGTAAAAGATATCCCGCCCTTTTCATTATGGAGAGTGCAAAAGAAAGTATTTACAATGCCATAAAGTAAATATATTCATGATCAGTATCAACAGGTGACTAGATATGGCCATGTTAATTTCTAGATTCTATATAGATCTCGGGATTTGTAGGAGCTAGTGCCGAAAAATTTGGTATATAGCTCGTGTAGTGTGTATGCTGATGAAGTTTGTTTCAAATTTTTGCCATCTAACTTTTATAATATTTAAAGTAACGTTATTAAATTTGTTACACTAATATTTGGTAATCAATATCTATTTGCGAATTAAATTTCATAAAAATCGGATAAAAAATAACCAAGTAAACATTGTTCGGGCTGTTATAAGAACTAGCAAAAGAACCTGTAATATGTACATAACTTTGATGTTACGAGCTTAACGACTTACTTCACTTTATTCTGGCTTGATCCGCTTTGGTGTGATTTGCGTATGTGGTCTAAATGTAATCAGAGTCAACTTTGTTATCAAAATGTTTACAACACAGAGAGTCTGCATTGAGTTTTTGTGCTTGTTGATTTATTAATAAACATTGGACATTAAGTATATACATATTCTGGATATTCCATTATTATCTAGATTGATTGTTTGTCAATATTTATGCCAAACAAATTGTTTTATCGAATCCATTTTATTAGATCAACATTGAACTAAAGCAAAGCCAATTGAGTGCCATAAATCCCCTAGCCATATCTATTTTGGGCCACATGCAAATGAATCTCTACTGTAGTATGGAAATTTTTAGCTTTATTAGCCCTAAGGCAAGACATACACAGACTAAACAATTAGGTGGAAATCATAAAAAAGAATCATTGCTACCTACCAGCAATGTTTTGCATAAGAAGAAGAGAAGCCCCCAATTCCACACACTTCATTCCACTCATAACTTTTCATTATCTAGAGCTACTTATCTTAACTCGTTTCGGGCTTTTTTATTTTGAAATATTGTATGTGGCCAAGTTATCTGCTAAATATAAAATAGAATACGCAAAAAGACTAAAGAAAGAGGGGCACTTGATCATTTTCTTGTCATCTCAATCTTAATAGAAAAAAGAAATAAAAATCAATTTATGATTATTGCCAATTATTGATCAAAACAGTGACGGCTTGAGGCCGTGACGGGGATCGAAGTGTTCAAGAATTCCAACTAATAGTTTGAGATTTAGGAAATTTACAATGTTTTTTTACTCAATAATCAAAAAACAATGAGATTATTTGTTTGTTGAAGCTATCAAAATTTTGAGGGATAGTACTTCAATTTGATGTTTATAGACAGGAAGACAAGATTCAAAAGTTCAAGAATTCAAAAACAAAGGAGCTATAATAATTTCTAAGATAGTTCTTTAACTTCAAAAAACAGTCAGTAAATTATATAAAAAGTATTTTAAGGGCAGTTAAAAAAGTGAAATTTGTGTCTTCGACTTACTTTTTGTTTTATGGATCTGTTTGTATCTTTCCTCGGCTAAATTTCTTCTTTGATAGCCAACTTGAAGAGTCGTAATCATAATTTAATAATAATCAATCTATTCGAACCCCTTACTCGCTCGCTACCTTCCCCCCTTCATAGCACCACCCTTGGAATTGTACGTGTTGTGTGTGTCTCTTCTTTAATCACTTTGTTTCCTTCTCTAAGTAGCTTAGATTGCCATTGAATGAAATGCCATTTCATGTGTCAACTGGCAAACGAAGCTTTTCAATTAAAAATTTGTCATTGGCTCACTCATTAAATTGGAGCAGCTCTAGGTGAAGGAGAGACATCATAAACTAATTAAGCAAACTTGCTAGATAAATGACTAAAAAGTAATAGATAAAAAAAAACCAGAGACAACAAAATTTTGTTAAAAAATATAACCAAAAAAAAAAACATACACTTGCCAATCGTAATTGTTGTTAATTGGTCTGTTCATAGAGAGAGAGAGAGAGAGAGAGGGAGAAATGCAGAGGGACAGAGAGAGCTTGATTTAATAGCACTCATACGACCTGTGGGCAAATATTTATTATTCACAAATTTCAGAGTTTTGCGTTTCAATGCTAACACCAGCAGCAGCCGCAGCAGCAGCTACCACATTTTCTTGTAGATTTCTATGTAAATATTTTTTAGATATATTTTTTTTTCTTTTTCTTTTTTTCATCTTTTGTGTATTGTTAATTTTAACACCTGAAGTTGCTAATCTTTGACTAATTTGTACAGCCGCCTTAATATGAGTTTTCGAATAATTTTTGATATTTTTATAAGTGAACTCATTTATTTATGAGGCGACAATGTAAATTAGTGATAATTGTTATCATAAATTTTGCATATTTTAAACCGTTTTTCCCTTCCTGATGATATTTCAATTCAATAGAAAATATTATGCGAACTCTATGGAATATTATTTCAAAAAAATCTTCTTACCCAATGCAAATCAATGTCCATCAATTAGCAGTTTGAAATGTGCTAAGTAGATGTCATGTGATCATATTTTCTACTCCTCAGCCGATGGAACTAGAACCTATGTAGTATATCTGGCAAATTCGTAGGCGCACTACACAAAAATAGATATAGTAACCACAAATAAATCTCTTATCAAAAGAGGAAGGCAAATGAAGAGTAAATGGCTTTATGACAGGTTCCGCAGTGCAGAGCAATTATCACCTATTTAAGGCATTGAACTAAAAATAGATCATCCAGACGGCGGCGGCGGCGGCTTTTGGGCTCTAATTAATTAAATCAATTTGATACATAATTTCTCTTTTTTTTTTATAGAGTGCATTTGGCCAGCTCAACAGATGACAGCAGTGAGGAGCAACAAACTTTTGCCACAACAACAACCGCAGCAACTGTTACCACCATTGGTCTGGGATCCATGGTAAACTTGAGTCACAGTTGTCTCAATTGGACCAATGTGAGTTGCATTCCTTAATATCTGTCCTTAAATATCCTTTCCTTATGTGTTTCTTATCCTCAGCAGCATGCAGAAGCTGCCGTTGGCAATTGCGCAAGATTAACCAGAAATGGTATACTAAGATGCTACGGAGGCATGAATAATTTGGCAACTTTGTCGTAAGTAAACCACACACACCTCCGGGTCGACTATATCCAAGAGTAGATCCCAGACTTATGAAAAAAGCCCAAGGACTAAATTTATCTACATTTTATCTTTCAGAAAGGTGGACAAACAATTATCGTCGGCCCAGCAAATGCTTCTCTGTGGCTGGCCACAGAATGTATTCAATCCGCTGAGTGAACTGCAGAAATTGCCACGCCTGCGATCGCTGACCATGGAGTATAGTGGATTTACGGAATTCATATTTGATTTTCCGGAAATGTTTTATTTGCACACGATAAATATCTCATGGACGAATCTCTCGTATATATCGGCACGAACCTTTAAGCGTGTGCATCCATTGAGGGTCTTGGATTTGCGTTGGAATCAATTGATACAACTGGATGGTCCTTTACTGCTGCCGCGAAGCTTTGAGCAACTTTATTTGGCCGGCAATCCTTGGAATTGTACAAGAAATTTCAAATGGTTGCTGCTGCAGCCGGAGAAGGGGCGCCTGGTGGCCGATCGCAATGAGCTGGTGTGCATGGATCGCAAGTATAAGGAGCGGCATATGTTGCTGGTAATGCACTACAAACTGGTGCTGAAGCGAGAGTGTCAATCGCATCCGGATTTGCAGAATTGCACCTGCCTAATGCATCATATACTACCCAAATCGCATATACCTCTCTATACGGTCAACTGTTCGCATCAGCGTTTCTATAGTTTGCCGCCATATCTGCCGGATAATACCACGATGTTGTTTATGAACGATAATCTGATAAGCGATATTAATCCGCTGCGCTACAATCCCCATTATCGTCATGTGGTCGATGTCCAGCTGGAGAATAATCGCATCTCGAATGTGGATGATCTGGAGAATACTTATTGGCTGCAGAATTTTCGTCTCTTCAATTTGCGGGGCAATATCCTGCGTAAACTGCATGTCTATGCCCTGGATAATGCCCTCAACGATAATGAGAATGCCAATTTGTTGTTAATGAGTCGAAATCCTTGGCATTGCACTTGTAAGTTTGGCATGCGGTTGCGAGAATTGTTAACCAAGTACAAGGATATCGTCCGAGATGCGTGGAATGTAACCTGCACCTATATGCAGGGCGATGATCTCCGTTTGGCCAAGGTCCTGGCGCTGAGTAGGCAGGACATGTGCAATGTCAGTGCCGAAAGTGACACACAAATCCATCCCATCGATTGGCTAAATGCTGTTCTAGCTAGTCTCATCTTGTTGATTTTAGGTAAATTGGCATTCGATTATTATCATTACAAGTATTACGGAAGAGTTCCTTGGATAGTCATGAAAATGCCATAGCTGTAATATATTGATGAATCATTCAGATCAGTATTAACTATTTAGTATAGTGGCGCATTGAAATGGCTTTAATTGGCCGTCTTAACTATGCCCCTTAAGCCAGCAGGCTTGTTATTCAACTAGAAATGTCCTTCTAAGCTTTAAAAATTTGACATTTTCGTCTGTATATTGCATACTTTAGGGGGCAACGTTTCCCGATTCCATCGCTTGCATTTCTGAAATTAAAGTATTTAATTACATAATTAGTTATAAGTTTTAATCGAAAATGTAAATATATTTAGCCTTAAATTATGTGATGTACATTTTAATTGAAATATATTTGTTTTTGCAAAAATTGGTCCTAGGATAAAAAAAAGTTCCTCTCACAAAAGAGTTCTGTCTGGTAGAAAAGGTGGAGGATCTACGGGGGAAGGAAAAAGATAACATTTTACCCCACAATCTCTGCAAAAAGACGAACAGTTGATATTTACCGTTAATGATTGGTATTCTGGTATATTTTTATAGCACAACTATCGGGGCGGAACACAAAGAAGATGTGTGAAAGAAACTGAAAAGAAAAACAAAACTTGAGTCACTTGAATTTTGACATAATTTGGTAAGAATTTTTAAGATTGCGAAACCCGTTTGCGATTTTAATGCAAATGTTAATGTCATTTCCCCTCCGATGATTTGTTTACCTATCTATTTATGACAATAACTGTCAAAATCCGGTCAACGAAAGCGAAACTTGTTTCTTAAAACAAACGCATAAATATAAATATCATCTTAGTCTTAAAGACTAACTAAATTGAAATTTAGTCATTTGGATTTCAGTCGAGAAGCATGTTAGTCAAATTATCTAATGCTGTGAGTTAGAAACAAACAAACCAAATTCTATGGACATTTGGACTTAAACGATTCCTTCCTTTTGGTTTAGTTGCTAGTAGTTCTGGCCTTTGTCTGGTTGGCATCTGCTGCGCCGCCTCCATTCCCATATCTTGTGCCGCGCATCGATATCAATGGCTTCCAACTGGAACCTTCCGAAAAGGGATACTTTCTAAGGTGAGTGACAGTGAGAAGCAATTGCGAACTTATTTTATTAGACTTACCCTTTATGTATAGCGTACGCCACCCAGATGGTGGAAGCGTGCAAGAGGAAACTGTCCATGAGTTAGCACCTGGGCAGCTGGAAGTGAGTGGCCAGATAAATCAGAAATTTGCTGATCAGGAAACAAATTTAATTGTACAATATGAGGCTGGCGCAAAAGGTTATGTGGCCAAATATAATTATGGAACAAACATACCTAAACTTCCCATAACCAGACCGCCCCCGCCTAGACCGACTACACGTACACCGATCACATTAAGACCGCCCCCACCTAGACCGCCGCCCACAGTGCCGCCTCCAGCTCTGCATGGCTGTACGTTAAAAACTTGTTCGGGTTAAAACAATCACTAATGTGTCTTAGTTAAAAAAATGGCCAATATTTAACATCCAAAAACCGCAAAGGCACGCAAAAAGAATGAGCTCAATATCAGATTCTTTAAAGTAGGCCCATACATACATACATTCATATATACACAAAGTTAAGGAACAACTTATGTTTCATTTCTCACATCGTTCCAGGCTCTATACTCATAGTATGTATTGTGGTTTAAAATCGCATAAAAGGGAATCTTAAAAACTGGCATACTATAAATAATAAAATATTTGTATCAAATTAGGAACATTTTCTTGTTGCTACAAAATTTTGATTGCAAACGCTGGTTAAAACACACACTTGACTGCACAATTTATTGTTTTCTTTGCAAGCCTACAAATCATTTTGTTAAATATATTTATATTTTATGTGTATGTATATTTAAGCTAATATCGAACGCAAAATTCCATAAAATAAATATTGCACACTCGTCATAGGGACGAAACTGTAAAATATTCTTGTTCTAAAAACTCTCTAATTGAAGCGATTTAGTTTAGATAATAGTTAATATTTTTGGTATATAGGCAAATCGCAAATAAAATAATTGAAATTTTGACTTAAGAACTAAACAACAGTGCAGACCGAACAATTTTTTTGTACTTGACAGAGAGAGACAGTAAAACAAAAATAGAACAAAGCTAAAAGCACGGCACGGCACACAGTTTCATTTGAAATGCGTTTAAAAAAATTGTTTAAAAAACTTAATTACTTTTGGAATGCTCGTCTTAGCGATGGCAAAGTAAGTTACAACGGATGGCATAAATTTGGCGTATTTTGTCTTTTGTTTTTTTGGCTAATCATGCGAGTATTTTGTATATATATATTCTTTGCTTAGTTTTCTATTAGATTTTTGATACGTCTTCATTTGTTCGTTTTCCTAGAAAAGCATATAGGAATGATCACGCTCCAGACGCATCTTGGCGCGCATTTGTATATTCCCAATGGGATCCGAGGGCGGTGGTATGCCATTTATTTGATGGGTTGGCTCCTTATAGAAGAACTCTGTGCGTCCACATTTATAGCCATAATATACCGAATCATGGGAACTAAATGAAGCAGAAGAAGAAATGTGTTTAGGTTAAATTTATATGCATATTATCTTCAACTTACCGCAATATCAAATCAGTCAACTGCTGGCCATTATCATGTGCCGCATGCATACTCTCTATTATATTCAACTCTAAGGGATTCCAGGGCCCATTGCGCTGTAGGACATCCCATTTGGCATCAATGCACATAAAGCTGTAGTCACTGCTATCCCGCTTATCCCCCTCCACATTGACATTGAGGGTCTGATTCAATTGAGATTCCATAAGAGGGAATTTGGCTACACAAATGTCAAACTGCAAATGGAATGAAATGGATGTAAGTCGCTGAATTTAAGAAATTCGCCCCCTGATGTATGCAATAGACCATTTTTTTTTTAGCTACTGGGCACTTTACAACTGAATTTTTCTCCATTGCATACTTAAGGGGTCAATTTTTTTTTATTTCTTACCATTTTCTGAACCACAGGCTGCTGTAGGCTAGTGCCTTCTTCCATGAGCAGGAGAAGAGTCATATTCTGCTGCCCACATATATACAATTCCAAACGTTGCAGTTCTCCCGTTGCTTGACCCGTTGCCGGAGCCACTGTCTGAGCTTTATTATTATCCAGAGCAGTCAAGGCATCCACTGCATCTTCACATTTAAGGGAGCTGCGCCTTGGAAAGACTTTACTGCTGGTCAAGGGAGTTTGGATTTCAATGGGTGTCGTCTCACTGAGGGCCAGCACTGAGAGTTTGGCCATCAATGGAGTCAAGGGCACACCACCTGCTCCATTTCTACCATTAGCACGCTGATTAAAGCTCGTTGAGACAGCAGGTCCATCTTCTCCTGCCGACTTTAGAGGCAAACTCATTGACTTCTTATCCAAGGGAGTTTTCACTGACGATATATTGAGATTTCTATCTGCTTCCGCTGCCTGTTGACGCATATGCTCATCGAGCTTCTGGATTTCCATATTGAACTCCTGAAATTCCTCAACCAGGGCAGCCAATTCTGCATCCTGTTGGGCCTGTTCACTTGCCACGCCCCAGAGGCGGCGATATTGCTCGAGGAATTGCTGAAACAAGCTACGTGAGATCTGTTGGCCATTGGTATTAAAAACTGGATAGGTGGGATCACTGATGGTGCGGCAAGTAGTCCTCTCCCGCTCCTCATCATCGTTCTCAATAAAATCTGGCGATAGCGAGGTGGAGCCATCATCTGCATTGCGATTTACATCGGTCTTAAAACCCTGGCTGATGTGTCCCAGTTTCTTGGATATGCTACGCAGAGCTTCCTGCAAGTCCGCAGAAGATTTACGTCGTGTAATTTGCTTATGTGGATTACTTATAAAATTCTGAAAGAATTTCTCTACATCCAATTTAAGCGAATTGCGTCTGGACTGGGACTTGCCATTGGAATTATCATCGGCCTGTTGGACTGCCTCTTGTTCATCGGGATTGGCGCATATGGACATTACAGTGGCCACCGGTAGAACTTTATTCTCCTGCATGGGCGTATTACAGACACTAGTTCGGCCTATAAACTCGGGATACGAATCGGTTTCATCGAAATTTATGGAAGCAATGCCAGATTCAGGCAACTCTTTACTCTGCATGCTTTTCAAACGCAACGGCAAGTGGGTGGGCCTCATCGATTTGGGTCTTGCGGGCGGCATTTCACTTGTACTTGCCACTCCGCCACTCTGTTCCGTGGCATGTTCCTCCTCTGGTATATGCGTGAAGATCAATGATTTATCTCGCTTCAGTTTCCTCTTCGAATACTGAAAGGGTAGACCACCATTCTGGGAGGACGACAATTGGCTCATTTGTAAATTCTGTGCACGTTGCGCCTCCGCAGCCAATTGGCGATATTGCTGCTGTTCCACATAAACCACCAGCATCTGTACACCATTTGGTATATGAAAGTGCTGTGACAATAATTGCTCTGCCGTGGTGCGTATATGACGTGGATCGGTAAGAACCAACTGCTTGGTAATCACATCACCCAATTGAGAGGCCACAACTCTGTCGAAAAAGAAGAATAATTAGCCACAGTTTACAGCAGTTATTGAAGCAATTTTTACTTATTATGATACAAGATGACACCACCCAAAATGCCCTTAGTTTGCTGACAGCATTGTAGAGTCTGTATGGCCTCCAAGTAGATGTGACTGGCGGTCTGTCAATAAAAAAATGTTTAAAAACTAATCAAATTTCGTGAATTCCCTTTACCTACCTTGGGCATACGCAATCTGGGTACATTCTGAAATGTATTACCATTCCGTTGAAGCATTGGTAGATATGTTTCAAAGATGTGATAGAGTTTCTCACTGAGATTTCTACTATTGTGCGGCTGGGCAGGTATCATCGAGGGCTGGGCATATTGATCGTACAAGGTTTGCAGGTCTCGATGAAAGAACTTGAGCAGGGAACTCAATAATTCAGCACGATGTTCCAGCAGTTGATCGCCTATATTACGATCGGTGCCAACGGCCTTAAAGAAAGATTTGTGAACAATTATTTTAGGAGTTCCTTCAGTTAATTTGAATAGGAATAGCCTAATAACTTACCAGTGTAAAACGACCAAATTCCTTGAGCACAAATTTACCATTCTGCAATGATAGAATGCGCGGCTTGAAGAAACAATCCTTAAGGAAATATGATGTACCCATCAATTGACCACATAGAGCCACCTTTTGTGTGTCCGAGACCCAACTGGGATGGAAATAGAGTACAGCTGAGATGGGATCATCGCTTTCCTCCTGCAGGCATTCCGTGTCATAGACAAACACAATCATGGTCTCTCTGTGCGTAAAGAGGGAGAGAAACAATTAGTTAATACCTTACAGTTTTAGAGTCATTGCAAGTGCCACCTATCACCAGCTTCAGATTTCTTCTTCTTTGGTATTTTTGGCATTTGTTGCGACTGCCAGCGCTTGTAGGTGGGCTTACGCCAATCTTTGAACATACTGTCAAGGATTTGACGTGGCTGACTCGCTCGCTCGCTCGCTTATCGTTTAATAGTAGTATTAATAATAATAAGTCAACACGCCAATAGACCTAAATGCCAACTGTCTAGAGTCTACAGCGAGAGCACCAGCTAGCCGTTAGCTAGCTGTCGACTGATAAAAAATGATATGAGTGCCGTGCCGTGTGCTTGTGTATTTTGTATTTCTCTTATTTGTTAATAATTTTGCTCACGTTCGTCGGGTGGTGGGACAGGCGGGCAGTGCGGAGTGCTACTACTAGGTGGTGAGGTGAAAGCCTCAGTTACTTCGTCAATTTATTATCGCTTGCGGTTGGTTCTATGGGATGTATACTAAGTTATGTGTGTGTGTGTGTGTGTGTGTGACGATTCTCTCAAAGTCAAATGTATTATTTACAGTTTGAGAGGCCTTGAGAGGGCGTCATCATATAGTATTCACAGTTAGCTCTTACATTTTGTTTATTTTAAATAATGTAATCAAAATTAACCTTTTCCTTTATTGAAAATGATTAGGTTCATCAATTTATTTCACTTAAATCTGCAAAATAAATAGTTAAATACTAGTTACATTATTACAAAGGATCCAATATGCATATAAACCTGAAGTTAAGTTAAAGCTGTGTTTAAAGTGTCTTACTCGTGGTTGGAACACTTGGAAATGGAACATGTGTTGGGAACGCGATTTATTAATGGGTCATTGAGTGTCGAATTATAAAGAGCTAATCATTTTAATCGAAAAATCCCAACACTCAATTAAAACTAACAATCATTTATGATAAATAAAATATTAGTATTTATTTAGCCCGTTGCTGTTTTCAAAGCATTGGGACTCAGAAATAAAGGAGGAACTGGTGGAGGTGTTGGTTTGCCTGTTCCATAACTGTATTTGGCCACATAACCATTGGGTCCAGCCTCATACGTGACTACCAAATGGCTTCCCAGATCATCGAATGGCTGATTTAGCACTCCACTAACTTGCAGCTGTCCAGGTGCTATCTCTTGGACAGTTTCCTCACGCACAGTACCATCCGGATTGCGTATGCTGCAGATGAAAAGTAAGTCCAATCAAATTTACGTCCCTTTATATTGTCCCTCACTTTATCTCTCTCTTACCTCAGGAAATATCTGTCATCGAGTGGTTCCAATTGGAAGCCATCGGTTAGTATACGCGGCACAAGAGTTGGAGCAGGAGTTGGCCCTGCCAATGCCAACATGGCAAAAGCCAAAATTACAAACAACTTAGCACAAAAAAGCACAATTTGGTTAAACCCATACGAAGAATTTCAACGACGTATAAATTAACTCACCACGCAGTATATTTTAGCCATGATGCCGACTGACTTTGACCTATCTCTCTGCCCGACTGAAAACTGTCTAACCAAATTCAAAGTCAGTTCATCATTAAGAGCAAAACGATGTGTATAATTAAGTTAAAAACAAGTTTTGAATTGGATTTTGATGGCTAACGTGAGACAACAAAAAATCACATTATATTTGAGTGTTTGGGGGACTTTCCTCAAGCTGATCATTCCGTTTCATCCACCCACAAAAACGTGTGCTTATGATCAGATTGTAAACCCTCGATGTTTATCAAGTTCCGTATTTATTGAAGATGACAAACTGGTTTTATCTTTTGCACAAACATTTATGTATTTTGTTTAAGTCATAATTTAATTATCATTTTCAAGCATCTTATCGGAAACAATGTGAGCTATCTACCTATATAATATATTCGACGTCATATTATTACGTATCGAGATCTCGTGCCATTCAGCAATGAATTGAATTAAAAATTAATAAGTAAATAAAACAACTTTTTGGTTTGAGATTTGACATTGTCACAGTAAAATCATTAAAACATTTGAGTTGTAGTTTTAAAAACCATAACTACCATTCGAACACTGAAGCAGCAATTGTGGGTTAAAAGTGGGCACGCTCTGCGTATACATAATGTTACTAAAATTAATAGGATTTGATTTTATTTTGCAAATTTAAAATTAACGTTATGTTAGATTCAAACGGAGTAATGATTAGTTATCCTAAAATTCCAGCTTCTTAGGATGTGAAAAGCAAGAAAAATTAATTAAGGGGATTTCTGTTTCATGCTTATGAAACCTTTTTAGTTATATTGATATTTGAGCATATTTTACCGTTTCGGATCGATATCGATATGTTTTCACGGCTTATTAAGTTTCTTCGGTCAACGAAGCGTCAATGATAAGAAAAAAAGAAAACGGGGGTGAAGGGGTGAAGGTTTAGATGCCGCCGCTTGAAAAAAAATAAACAAACACTGCGGTTGGTCGGCTGCCAAGAAATTATCTATACCCTTTATTTATATTTTAAGTAGTTTT
The DNA here is from genome assembly GCA_024703675.1 of Drosophila nebulosa. Lineage (NCBI taxonomy): Eukaryota > Metazoa > Arthropoda > Insecta > Diptera > Drosophilidae > Drosophila > Drosophila nebulosa. The sequence continues at coordinate 2,341,275 of CM045725.1, read as the reverse complement.
GTTTTATCTTTTCGGGAGATACCAACTTTTTTTAATTCGGAAGATCGATTCGATTTAACTTGCGGTAAAAAAAAGTTCACAAAGTAAAATCCATTTTTTATTCTACAAAGATTTGCAATTGTTGTGAGATAAATAAAGTCCTAAGACATTTTTTTCGCTTTTGAAATCAAATTCTTCGGAATTTTTTTTAGAATTTTTAATTTGTTTTCAGTTTGACCAACATTCGTGTAATATTCTTATGCTCTTTTTTTGGTAGGGTATTCATATACAAATACCCCCACACACACTAACACACACGCAAATTTATATATATGCATACGCATGCACAGTACAGAAACCGCCCACACAAACAAAAAGATTGTACTTACTTTGTGGCCATTGTGAATGCAATTTGGTCAAACGTTTTTGCTTAGTGATGAATTTATTGCACTTTTATTTTAATCATTATTATTAAATGTTACTGTGAAGTTAACGAAATAAATATATTTCACTTTTTATGTACCTCCAAATCACACAAACAAAACAAACCACGAATCGCGGACACTGAATGAATTTTGTTACACCGAAACAGTGTTGGCAATTTGGCTATTTTACCGCCATTTCTGGAGTATAACAAATAGCGAACGCGCTACAATTTAGTTCAAAATGCTTGGAATAGGTTATCAATATAGTCTATAACATCAAAAACTGAATTGTAAAACACACAAACTAACATCTTATGTTTACTTTTGATCTTTTACACGAATATTTACATTTTACACCAAATACTCACCACAGGAGCTATTTAACGACGTTTAATAGATAGAAGATTATCTTCTTCTTTATTTGGTGCATTTTATTTAAAAAGCAAAGTTTGCGCAGTATGCAATTACACAAAAATCATAAACAATGAGTAGTTATCGGTATCGATACTTTATAAAAAATAAACAAGATCGATACTATCAATGCTAACTAGTGCTGCAGAACAATCGATGGACAGCTCCAACTTTCAAAATTGCTGAAGAAGGCAGAGAAAAGTAATAATCGATTTTACAGACATACCTTTTAATAAATTAAATAAAATGCACTATTTTTTGCCATAGGTTAGAATTTGGCATTTGGGATAACTCATATTCAAGCGAATTGCATGGCCACTATAAGCACTATTATGAATTTTAAATTTAAAAGGCTATTTGCAGCTTGGCATCTGTACGATATATTGATATCTACTTAATTTCATCGATCTATCTTACAACAGAAACTCCATCGATACTATCGATATTTCCACTAATGCCAACCAAATGACTGTTTGCCCAGCTCTAATATAATGTAGTGTGTATACTTATATTTTCGTGCTCCGTGTTTTTTGCTTCATTTAAACATTTATTTCAATGTTTTTATAAGTTTTGGTGAGTTTAAAATCTAACTAAAGCAGTTAGAAAAGTGTGTGTGAAAAGAGTGTATGAAAATTGCAATAAATAAAACAATAAAAAGTGCTAACAAACAATTGCATCTACTACAAATCAAACCAAAACCAAGCCCAACCCCCGCCGCGCGTCTCTCCCACTATACATGCCACACATATACACACAAACACCCAGGCAGATAAAAGCAACAAACAGGTTTTTATTGTGTGTACAGACGTGTGTTTCTTCCTCTTGCTTCCCTGTCGTTGCTCCACCACTCATGCTTGGTTTTTTTTAATTTATGCTCATACACATATAAACAAAAAAAGCAACAGAAAAAACAACCAAACATAAGAAACAAGTAAGACAAGATAATAAATGTGTGTGTCTGTGTATAGTGAGTTTGTGTTTGTGTAAGTGCTGTAAGCAGCAGCAGCAGCTAAGCTCTAAAAGTGGTTAAGCGAAGCGAGTCCAAGTCGACGCGACGCTTCTTATAGAGAGCTAGAGCTACAGGTGAATTGGACTTGTTTTTCATCGAGGCGGTGGCCAAAAAGCATAGCCAAATAGGCAATTATCTGTCTAAGAACTGTAAAACTAGTTTCGAGTGTTGGGAAACTAAAAATTGAATAAATTAACCAAACAGCATCATCAATTTATGGCAAGTAATATTGACAATATTAACGGTAAAGCTCGTCTATTGTGCTCTCTCCCTCTCTATCAAACGTGTTTCTTTGCCGCGCGGTTCTAAGTGCGTTTCGTGGTGGTGGTGATGGTGGATGTGGTTGAGAGAAGTGGAAGTGGAACATGTCCCCAAAATGCAACGGCTGCAACTGTGTAAACTCTTTCTAATGCCCTATTTACACTGTGTTTGATGTGCGTATGGCCTATTTGCACTACAAATTTGGACATTTCGTTTTGTTAGACGAAAAAAGAAGAATCTCCCACGCTCTTTTACAATTTTACGCCATATATTCAACATTTTGTTCAATTCAATGAATGAATACACACTTAACAAACTTGTCGCGCCATATTTGTTCATGCTTCATTTAAGCCAGGTTTGTTATTTCCATTAGATTTGCTTTAGTTTTTTTAAGCTGAATCATTTTGCGCTTCCGTTGAAATGTTTGCTTTAAAAACAAATCAATAAAACACTACAGAAAAAACAAGAACTGGTTTTACAAGCTTCTAAAATGATTCATGCCATGGAAATACAATAAATCGGAAGTCCGACCAGATAACTCTTCTACTTGATGATAGTAACAAGCCAATGAACTGTACTTTGATAAGAAATACACTACGAGGGAATAAATAAAGACTCTGCCACTTATCAATCTACCAGAGCGCCACAAGCAGCAGCAGCCAGTCTGTCTGTCTACATAAAGGCGCAAAACGCAGCAGCCATAATTCTTCTCTAGCCACCTGTTGCTACCTTTATTGCCTACGCCCACCATCAGCGTACCACACAAAACGGGTTCTCTTTTTACCTTATTGAAATCACGTTTGTTGGCGAGATCTAACTAACAGTGCGCTTAACGCAGATTCAATCAATTTCTTCTAAAGCACGTAAAACTAGAAGAGTTTATTCTAGAGAGAGAGTTTATCTCTAATTAACACGCTCGCTCATACCACATCGTCTTTCCCCACTCACACCCAAGCGGCGAAAAGGAGACGACAATCAAATGCCAAACGTGACATACTTTTCACCGTTATCTTGATCGAAGAGATAAACGTTGAAGCTGTGTTCGGCTCGGCTCGTCTCCTTTTTCTTCTTCTTATCAACATTAACATCGTTTACTATTCCATCCATTTGGTGCTAACCTGTTTTCCATTTCATTCTATAAAAAAACACACACACGAAATCGAGACTTTATTAATTTTTTATGCCAGCAGAATTTTAGAAGCTGTCAAAACCGGAACGGACTTCCTGGCATTGAGCTAAAACCCGCGACTTATGAAATATGAGAAGCAAGCTTAGGGAAACCAAAAACAAAACAAAAAAAACAACAGGCGAAGATCGAATACACTGCAATGTTAGGTAGTAAAATAGTTCTTATTAACAAAATGAAAATTAGAAAGCCAAAATCAGATTCAAAAAGCTTGTTCTCTTTACCAAATTCTACGGCATTGTCTCGGAATTGCAGGCAGTTTTAAAAGCGAAGTGAGAGCAGATAATCCTACACGATTTCAATTATGTATTTCTGAAAAGTTTGTTTTGCCAACAATGAAATGTGTTGTTTCCACAGGAAAAAAGGGTTAAAGGTTACCTAACTAAGTCGAAAAAGAACAGTAGCAAAACAGGTAACAATACCACTTACACCAAAACGGAAATGACAATAGGCTTGAAACAACTAATAAAGGGTAACGAAAGTGAAAATATGTAAGAAAGCAACTGAAACAGGTAGCCATTCCTCTTGACCAAGGTTAGGGTTAGATAAAGACAGTTTTCCTTTTGTAATTAAAGATCGGCAGACCATGGAATGTATGTATGATTAGTAAATAACTATTTGGCTCATGAATCAAATCAACTTTTGAAAGAGTTTACACCTCTTACCCAATTTAGTTAAGTTTATCAATGGGATTGAACAAAAAATATTGCTAAACTATGGCTTCTCCCTACAGAAATGTGTTAACAGTTAGCAGAAACATCTGTTTGAGGTATCATTTACATTTCAGTAAACTAAAGTGAGCAAAAAAGTTAAACAAGCTACAACACAAAAGGGTAGCATTTATTGCTAATAATACCCATTTAAGTATTATGCTCATTTTAATGATATTTCATATACATATTCTTAAGGCCAACTGTGCGTGTAAAAGCCCCCATAATTTCAACACCAATGGGCCCATTTGACCTGTGACTGAATGACTGACTGACTGACTGACGGATTGACTTTTGGAAAGATGATACCCACCACCGAGACTCGACCCAACTCGACCAACAAGTTGGCTAAGACGGTGACCTTCAATTGGCCAATAAAGCAATTTATTGAAGATCTGTCAGAGATCGCGCGTAGGTAAAAGTTGCTCGAGTGTGACCCGAGAGAGAGATAAAGAGAGACCCAGAGGCACCACCGGATGCGTGAGAAAAAACTGTAACAGCATTTAAAAATTTTCACCTAAATGAAAAGAAAAAAAAAACCTGAAAACCCACATGGAAATTACGTGTGTGTGAAACACCACTTCACAGCGTGTCAATGTGTGTTGTTGGTCGAGGGAATAGAGAGTCGCCGACACCCTAAGGTTAAGGTGGCAATGTCACGTCCTGATATTCTAGCTGCTGTTAATGCTGATTAGGACGACGGCAAATAAAGATTGGCGGAAAATACCGCACGTGATTTCCAACAATAACAGGAAAACCTAAACGCGAGTGACTCATAGAAATATCCATTGACTATGCACACACACACACACACACAGGACACACGCAGAAATGCAGAAAATCCACGAGGAAATTTGTCAGGCTTAGACTTCTAGATGACCTGTAATTGAGACAGGGGCTTAGCTTAAAAGGTTCGGAATGTTTCTGCTTCTAACTAAAGTAGGGAATATAATCTTATCCTCTTCCTAACCAATTTGACTTTTGTTTAACTTGATCGAACCAATTTGATTACACGATCTCTTTCAATCTCTCTTCAGATATTCTAAATTAATCAAAACATGGGAAAATTCGACCTGTTTCTCCTCTACTCTGACCATCTGAATATGCCCTTTGGCCTTACCTGTTGTTTGTAGGGTACCAAAAAGGTTTCCAATTCGTGACATATGTCAAGCGGAACGCGCCTTTAAGCGACATGAGAGATAGAGAGAGTGAGAGCGAGAGCGAGAGAGACCATAAGAGAGCAAGCCCAGTTGCTGTCAAACCTTCTTCTATATAGCGGGTGTAATTATTATTTTTGTGTTTGCTTTACACACATTTTTCGTGTTTTCAGTTTCAGTGTTTAATTCAACTAGCCAACGTGCGGTTCGTCTCACTTTTGAGCATTTTGTGTGTGTGAAATACTCAAAAACTAAAGCAGTTACCACCTTTCCTTCTACCCCGCCCTCTCCTACTACTACTTCCTTCAATATCAGCGAAGAAAGTGTGAACAATTTGCAAAAGCCGCGAACGTTTTTTGATTATTGTTATATAAAAAATAAAAACAAAAAAAAAACCACCACAAAACAAAAAAGTGGGAACTAATTATAGTTGCAAATGTTTGTATGTGTGTGTGGTAATGATTTGTGAACAATAAAGAAAAAACATAAAGAAATAAAAACGTGAAATCTAAAATGAATATTCGTATTTCAGCAACTAACTGAAAATGGAATAAATTTCTAATAGTTGTGGCACCAAAAGTACCTCACAGACCTTGATTTTGAGCTCAAGAACACAGGCCAAGGTATAATTTTGTCTAAACAGACTTAAAAAAGTTATAAATTCACCAAAAGTGGGTTAGATTCTATCCATAACAAGTTCCAGTTTGTACTGGAATGTACTTAATTGTTTAGTTTAAATGAAACATCTCAAAATCTCTTAAAAATATGTTTTTTGAAATTAGAAACTGTTCCAATTTTGAAGAATAAGTTTTGGAATACGTTTAAAAATAAAAACTTTTGCTCCGTTCTTTAAGAAGAGTTTTTATAAACACTTTGGAAATTAGTTTGAAAGGAAAATTGTTCTTGGCCTTAAAAAACAATCTTCAGATTCATTTGATTTTGAAGATGTTTTAGATAAACCAAGTGAAAAAGACAAAAAAATCTTATTACAACTCCGAATTGAAACGAAATTGAATACTTCCCCCTTATTTGAAAACTAGAAACTAAAAATAATTAATTTTATGGTCATTGGCTTTGTTAGTTACTTTAAATTGCTTTTGTCTTTTGACCCGAAAACCGGTTTACATATCAGAGAGTGGAACCGTTAGAAGGTTCTTTAGACTGTTTTTTTTTTTTTTGTTTTTTATCACTTTTACCATTCCAGCCAATTGATTAAATCTTTTTAACACACTTTTCCTGCCACTTCTTATTGCAGATTTTTGCGTCGTTTTCTTTCTTCTTGTCGCCACATAATTGCATTAGTTTCCGACTATAGAGACAGATCCAAAGAGTAAAAGAGAAAAGAAGAAATACCTCTATGGTAGATTACTACAATATGGCAGACATCAGCACCAACAGCACCAGCAGCAGTAGCAGCAGCCGTGATTAAAACCAGTCAGGCCAAGCCAGGCCAGGCCAGGCCAACCCAGGCCAGCCCCATTGGCACCACCCAAAGCCGACACCAAGTCGAGTCGAGTCGAGCTGCTGATTCATCAGAATAGCGCAACAAAATAGTTTGTCTTGTTTTTGTTTTTGTTCAAGTACGAGGCACAGACATCAATTGAACTCAAGCTTAACATCCAGCAGCAATAACAACAACAACAACAATAATAATAATAGTAACAGCGGCAACCTCATATCAAGAGAGACCTTCAAATGTTTATTCATTCATTCACAATGCTAATTACCGAGGACCAGCAGCAGCAGAAGCAGCATCACCATCGATGGATGAGCTCGTCGTCAATGATTGCATTTACCATTTTGCTAATCATGCCCAGCTTGACATATGCTTGGATGCCCGATGTGCGACCCGATTTACAAACAAGTATGTACAATTATATGTTTATTATTTGTCTTTCATGCTGTAATTATACCCTTTAAGCGAATGGCCTCTGTTAAGTGGGGCATATTCAGCTCATTAAAGAGTATGTAACGTGCACAAAAGGGGAAGCGGCAGGTGCAGGGGCAGACCATTGCAGAAATATAGTTGAATACAAGAGGTCGTGTCATTATTCCAATTTGTATTGGTGCTAGATGAGCAGTGGAAAACCAAATATCCTGATTATTTGTAACCAAACTTGATCCGTCTAATTAAAATTTTGGCAAAATACTAATTGATAAACCCGTTGCGGATAATCAATTGGAATTGAATTGGTTTCGGCTTATCAATTAGTTTTAGATATATATATGAAGGTTCCGTCTATATTTATTAATATCCAAACTAGTTGCATCTAAACTCAGTGGGGATAAAATATCTATTTGGGATAAATGATACATCAGAATCTAATGATCAAATCGTCTATAAAAACACTTTTAATTCCAAATAAATTATCTTTGTATAGAAAAGAAATGTTCCAAATCCGAATAAGTCTATAAAAAATATTCCATGTTCTTTTGAAAACTCTCTCTCTCAAATGGATTTTCTTCTTGGCTTGTTAACCAATAGTTGTTTAGAGAGAATCAACAAGTCGTTTCTCGTATTTTTGTTGTGCTTTTCTGTGTTTTTTGTTCTCCAACTGACTGGGCTGTTTTTTTAGTTGTTGTTTATCAATGACAAACTTGCAAGCTGCTGGTTGCTGCTTGCTGGCTGGTTGGGTCTTGGCTTGGCTCGCCTCGCCTCGCCTCGGCACTGATTTCCAGCTTATCATGCTGAATTTTTCGCAATGCTTGCAACAAATTGAACGTTTCCTCTGGAAATAACAACAATAACAACAACGACAAAAAAACAACATCTAAAAACAAAATACAAAATTGTGAAACATTTCTTTTATATAATAAACTAAAAACAAATTTTTTTAATTCTCTCTCTCTCTCTTTCTCTTTGTTTGTTTTGCAGAACAAGATAAAATCTTGGCCCATTTAATTGGCAATACAACGGACTATTTTAAGATTTTGGATCACAATGATGAAAGCATTTTAGTGGGTGCCAAGTAAGTATATCTACTCCTCTACCTTTGATTGCTATTTCCTCTCACCTGCAATTGGTTCATTAAATGTTTTGTTAGACGAGAAACGCCATTTCTTATTTTAGATTTTTTTCAAGTGCAGGCACACGTTTTCCAGGAAATCCAATAAAATATTGCGAATCGGCATTAACCAGACCTCCAGACCCCCAGACCTAGACCCAGTGGCAAAACAGAGCTACATGGCCTGTTTTTGTTTACGTTAGTTATAGAGAATATAAAAAATTTATATGAATTCGCAAGGCAAGTCACGTCAAACAGTGCCGAGGGGAGGGAGTGCCAAGTTTATAAAAATATTTAACTTAACTGCGAAATACGTTTATTTGTTTGGCTTTACTTTTAGTTTTCAAGGAGATTAAACTCTTTTTTAAATCAATTATAGATCAGTTAAGCTTTCTATATGAGGAATAGTTTAGTTAATTTCAGTTTAGAAAGGTGCTTAACTGCTTTTCAGCCAAGTTTAACTATCAAAACGAATCAAATTTTCCATTAAGAAAGTTGTATTAACTGAAAATTCATTTTATAGTTATCTTTTTGGAAAGGAAATCTATTTCCAGTACTTTTAAAGGAAATGTTTTACATAGAATTTATTCAATTGTCATGAACTTTTCATAAGCATAGCTCATTTATTATACATTTAGAGAGAATTATCTGAAAAGAGCAAGAGTAGAATTTAATGAATAATTCAATAGTAATCTATAAACTTTAGATGATTTCCTTGTATGAGGCATTCATATTGAAATTGTTTATTGTTGTTTTTTGTTTCTAAGTCGCCCTATCGCCAGTGGCGTAGATAGTAGGGAAGATTCAGAGACTTTTTTCCAGCTACGTCAATCTATGAATTTGGGTAAATTTTAAGGAGAAGAATTCTCTTAGGTCTTCTTTTAAACTTCAACTAGTTCAAAAAAAAAAATACCCCCCAACAGCAGGATTTAAATTCGAATTGGCCTTAATTTTTTAACCTATTCCAAACATTTTTTACAAATTTTTTATGTAAGAACATCAAAATTAACAAACAAAAAAAGAACAAAATTATTGTCTAAATTCTTCATTAAGAGTACAAAAAATAAACTTTTTTCATTTGGCCATCTGATCATTCTCCACATTTTGGTTTATGTTTTATTGAGAATTAAATATTACTCATATATATGAATCAAGTTTCGTGTAGACTCAATGACGCCTTTTGCCAGCTAATTATAATAAACAAATTTTACAATTTTAATGTGTTTAGTTTACTTACGCCAGACAAGAAGCAAGACCTAAGGAATTTAATCTGTTAATGTACAGAAATAAGATTTATATAAGATCAAAGAATAGAAGCTACAATCAAACTTTACTACGAATTAACATTTTTATAAACTTTTTCTCACTTTAATTGAAACAAGAAATTGATGTGGCTACATGGAGCTCAAAGCTAAGCTAATTTTTATTATATTGTCCGTCTGTCAAATTGTTAAAATTAAAAATGCACAAAGTTCTTTATACAAAACATTAATTTCAAAAATATCAAAATATATTCTATAGAATGAATATTACATAAAGAAAAGTTTTTGCCCTTTTATAGGGAAATTCGTCTGTATTTGCACTTACATAAAAAAAGTTTTAAGTACTTTCTTTCTTCTTAGTTGTAGTTTTTAGTTCTTTAATTTGGGTTCTATTTAGTGGCCGATATAGGAATACATTTTGGGCGATTTAAATCGTAAAAGAGGAAATCGAAACAGAAGCTAAGAAAATAGTTGTAGTAAAGGAGAATTTACTCTCATTTCCAGTTCCAGTTATAGACAGTAAACCGAAATCTAACATTGAATTACTTTAAAATGAACTTTTGTTTTAAAATTTTTAAATTTGTCATGAAATTTTAATCTAAAAAAAGGGCAATGAATGGCTGTTTTGTTTGTATGAATCAAATTTCCAAGTTGCCTTGGTTTTGGAAAAAAAAATATGAATCAAGATTTATTCTGAAAACAGAAAACAAAACCTATAGCAAACAGACTCCGTGACGCCATTTAGCTAGCTAATTATAATTAGCAAATGTTACAATTTGTCTACGAGAGCTCTAATTATTTGCACACACACAAAACAACAACAACAACAACAACAACCTTGGGCAAATTTGTGTGTGTGCCTGGCACAACAAATTTTGTCGACGTTGTCTCATTTGATCAGGCCAATTAGCAGTCGAGAGGCACACGCTGGCCGGTTTCTGGCCTGGCAATTAAGTCGTCTCATGCCAAAAAGTATATATAATTCAATTGTCTTTTCCCTCTCTCTCTTTACTCATCATCTTTTGTCATGCTCTCTTCTTTTTATAGGGATCGCATCTATAATATTAGCTTGCACGGGCTGAAAGAAACTGGACGCCTGGAATGGAATAGCTCGGATGCGGATCGTGAGTTATGTGCTTTAAAAGGCAAACATGAATGGGATTGTCATAATTATTTGAGGGTGTATGCTAAGCTGGAGAATGGTCAGCTATTGATATGTGGCACGAATTCCTATAAGCCACGTTGTCGTCATTATGCCCCGTCAGCTGATCCCCCCTCAGAGCAGGAGAGGAATACCCTAAACTATGAAATCACCAGAGATGTGGAGGCTCAAGGCCTCTGCCCATACAGTCCGGCTCACAATAGTACTTATGCCTTTGCCGATGGTCATTTATATAGTGCCACTGTGGCAGATTTCTCTGGCGGAGATCCTCTTATCTATCGTGAGAATTTGCGTACCGAACAATATGATCTCAAGCAACTGAACCAACCGGACTTTGTGGGCACCATCGAGAGAAAGGGCTACGTTTTGTTCTTCTTTCGTGAGCTGTCCATGGAGTTTATGAATTTCGGCAAGGCTGTCTACTCACGCGTGGCGCGCGTTTGTAAGAATGATCGCGGTGGTCCCTATAATCATGGCAAGAGTTGGACATCATTTTTAAAGGCCCGCTTAAATTGCTCTATGCCTGGAGAATTCCCCTTCTACTTTGATGAAATACGTAAGTTTAGAGCGAAAGAGAAGTCAAAAGAGATTCGATCATAAATCATTCTCATTCTAATTACAGAGGCCATCAGTCCCGTGGTGGAGAGTGGTAGCCAAACTCTAGTCTATGCTGTATTTACCACTTCAACGAATGCTATACCCGGCTCGGCGGTTTGTGCTTTCAATGTTGATGAAATTTTATCGGCTTTCGATGGTGATTTCAAGTCGCAGAAGGATGCCCAATCGCATTGGGCCCCGGTGGAGCAGGAGCAAGTGCCCAAGCCAAGACCAGGACAATGTGTGGAAGATTCTCGCACCTTGTCCAGCATTGCAGTGAATTTCATTAAGACTCACCCATTGATGGAAATGGCTGTGCCTTCCCTATATAGTCGCCCACTCTTGACTAAAGTCACTCTGCATCATCGTCTGACGGCCATTGCTGTGGATCCTCAGATTCGTTCACTTGATGGCCAACACTACGATGTCATCTACAGTGGCACGGATGATGGCAAAGTCACCAAGTTCATTAACATTGTTATGAGTCATCAGAATGCCTCTGTGGATCGTCTGAGAACGGTGGTTATATCCGAAATGCAGGTGCTACCATTAGGGACTCCCGTGCGAGAGTTAGTCATCTCCTCCAAGCGCAACACTCTGGTGGTGGTCAGTGACGGAAGCCTTGTCACTGTGCCCCTGCATCATTGCTCCTACATTGTCGATTGCCTTGGCTGTTTGAGTCTACAGGATCCGAACTGCGCCTGGGATCTGCAGACACATGAATGCAAGAACTTGGCCTCGAGTCAACACAAATTTGGCACTAAATCGTATCTTCAGAGTCTGAATACAACGAAAAAGGCAGCTGCTTCACTGTGTCCGAAAGTCCTACGTGATCAAGTGGGTCCTGGAGCTGAGACCGTGAGTTTTGTCACCATTCCGCCGACACCAACGGAAGAGCAGAAACTGCTCTATTCCAATGTCAATACCTTGGCAGCTGGTGGCATTGGCATGACCATTAATCAACCCAGTCTGGAGCAGCAGTCTACAGATGCAGATGATTTTGGATTAAATAAGATTACATTAACTTCCATGGATCCGGAGGAGGTGTTAACGAATTTAAATGGTAAGTTTAATGGGTTACCGAAGGAGAAATCCATCAGTCATAGACTTTCTTATTACAGATCCACAAAAATCGACTGCAAGTGTGGATGAAATACAAAAGGCTTCAACCAACTGGAGTCCATATCTCATATTGTTCACCTTGATTACCTTTCTGGTGGGCATAGGATTGGGTTATGTGTGTGTTCAACTGAGGTATGGCTACCTTAAGAAGGGCAGACTAGATGAAAATCATCATAATCATTTTGTCAAGCCGTAAGTAGTTTGATTTAGTGAACATTTATTAAATGTTACTAATCTCTCCTTCTTGTTTCTTTGCTTCCTTAGACCCTTCAAGCATCAAAATACTGGCAAGGATATCAATTTATTAATGGGTTCCAATCCATATACAACCACTCAAAAGACACCAAATTTAGATCTCGAAAAGGATCGCAGTCATGAGTGTAAAAATTCCACAGAACATTTGGAAAAGGAGCTGCCCTGCAAAACCTCAACGTTGACCAAAGTGAAGCGCACTTATATCTAACAATGAGGATGAGAAAAGGACAGAAAAAGAGAGAGTTTCAGAGCTGCAAAATTAGTCGAATTTCTCCCCATATATATGTATATCCTTTTTTTTCGTTGTTTATGTTGCTGTTAATCCAATCAATCCCGCCACGCCCCCCGACATGGCAACAGCAAAGCATAAACTGTTGTCCAATCTTAATCTTAAATAAGTTATATATAAATATATATATATATATATATTATATGTATTACATTTAGTTAAATTTATGTTGAGCTGCTTTTTTGCATGTGCTTTTTTCTCCTCTCTGTAATTCATTCCCATTTTGACTATGAGATTCTGTGTTTCTCTTCCAAATCTTTGTCTATTTTTCTATTTATTTTGGAAAAGCAGCTCAGATTATGTTGTAGTTCCCCTGCCCCTTTAATATTATTTTTGATAAGTGCAAATATTAGAGCTAGAGAAAATTTACATATCACTTAGACGACCCCCACGAAAATCCCGAATAATTTCTCGAAAAAAGTATTTTGTTAGACTGAATGAAAAAGAAAAAATGCTAATTAACAAAACAAGAAAAAAACAAAAAAATAATATACTTACACATAAATCAGCTCAAATAAGGAATTGAATATAGAATTAAATATAAAATATTTTATATATGTATGTTGTAGCAGATCTAGGCTTAAGGCAAGGAACAAAACTTATATGAGGCTGTCTAATAAGAACTGAGCCCCACTTAAACATAAAAACGCACAAAAAAAAAATACGAAACGTAAGCTTATTTCGGCATTAACCGAAGTTTATATACCCTTGCAGTAAAATAAAGCTAGCAATATAAAATTGATTGCTTCCAAAAAATACAAGTCTAACCATTAAAACTGATCCACTGATCTTAACGCCCCCAAAATGTACAAACCCATAAAGTAGAGTCTAAATTTTCTCTGTTCTGGCTTAGCCAAATTCAAATCACATTACATAAGCAAGGGTATATAAATCAAGCAAAAATATCGAGAATAAAAGTAAGCAAGCCTTAAACACATTAAAAACGCATGCTAGGCCTTAAATGTAAAAGTTGTAAGCTTAAAAAAGGAAAAGAAAAGATAAAAATAAAATACTTAATTGTATTTGTATTTTTTAAATGCATTTGTATAATTTTATGTTTCGTTTTAAGCTGTTGTCGTCCGTCCCACTGACAAATTCGTTTACAATGGCAAATTTTAATTTTATATATAAATATATATAACAAAAAATCGAATAATCTACATATATATATATAAATATATTTTTATAAGACCGAAAAGCAAATTTTTAAAAATTTTACAAAACAAACAAAAAAAAATTCTCATATTGTGATAGATTTTATTGAACATTTTTGAAAAAAACTATATTGGCCTTGTGTGTGTGTGTAATATATAACAAACACGTTGAAATGTAACGCTAAATATATGTCGTGTATTTTGTATATTGTTGTACACATACCAATAAGCTAAACAAAATTTAATAAAGTCGTCATTTTTCTAAAAAAAAAAAAGCACATTTTTAATTTTTCCATTTGAGTTTGCGCGCCTATTGGGGGTTGTCTAACTATCGTTTAATTATCGATGTATAGACAACGATAAATTTGTAGCTTAAGTTCCATCGCCAGGCACATTTTCTTTTGGAACGAAAATACATATTATTTAACACTTTGAAAATTATAAACTTTTTAATTAAAACATGAACAGCATAGGTGAGGATTGCAATGAATTGAAGAAGCAATACGATGCGTGCTTCAATAATTGGTTTTCGGGAAGCTTTCTCAAAGGAGAGACTGATGATTCTGCATGTGCGCCCATTTTTAAGATTTATCAGGAGTGCGTCAAGGTAAAGTCTCACCTCACCTCATCCGGTAATTAAGGGTTATCTGAACTTACCCTTTGCCCTCTTTATAGCGTGCCATGCGTGAACAGAAAATTGAGTTACGTGAAATTGAAACGGATTACACCACAGGCGGCGAATATGACAATAACAATGGCAGCGGCGGATCAACCGGCTCATCCAGCAAAAGTTGACAACTGTCACTCGACCATGGTTTAAACAAAAGAACCTCGAGCCAGGAGGCAGACCAGCTACTGCATCAGCGCAGACATAAACGCGGTGGCACTGCCTAGAAGCCCATAGCTTTTAAAATTGCAAATTTCCTGAAACAGTAAAGCAAAACCAGTTCAAATTATATGGTGATTTATTTTTAGTTGATTATTAAGTTAGGCTCAAAAACCCGAAACCAATTGTTATGTCAGATTATTTACGTATCTATTCCAAAATGTTTTGTAAATATATTTAAAAATGAAAAAACAAGAACTTGTCAGTTAATTGAGAAAGGCGTTCATTTCGATCTGTCGAGGGAGATAATCGAGAAATATGTAGTTGTTTACTATTCCATAACTTTTTTAAACCCAAGCACATTGTCTAGGGTACAAAAGACTTCCCCTTTTTATCTTATCTGTTGTTTATTTGTTCCCTTGCTGTAGAGATAAGCTTAAAAGTAAATCCCAGAGAGCTAAGCGAGGCTTACCTAGGGGAAAGAACCGTTTTGCAACTGATAAACCAACGACCTCAAATCAAAAATCATATAAAAGTCGTGACAAGCCCCTCTCAACATCAGTAGTCAAGCAATTCGTTTAACAAGATGCATTTCCAGTCCATTGTGGGATTCCTCATGCTGCTTGTTGTAGCCATAAGCGCCAAGAATCACGACGATTGGGGTGATAGACAGAACAAGCCGTACGAACGCCCAAGAACCGGCTCACATCTTTACGCATAATAAACAAATAATAAAATTTGGATTTTCGAATTGAAGCAAAAGTGTTTGCATTTTGGTTACAGGGACTTAAGAATTAGATTTATTGGACAGTGGAACTAATTGAAAAGCATGTCCAAGGGAAACTGCTCTCAAGTCTGGCGCGGGGGTTAAATGCCAATAGAACTTAGAAATCTACACAACTTGTGGCTTAAGATTAGACAATGGAGTAGGAGACGGGGAGTTCTTTATTTGCTGCCCGATGTGAACTTGGAGAGCTTTTCCAGCAAGCCAATGTAGGAGGTATGCTCATGGGCGGTGGCCAGATCGGAGAGTTTCTCGGCAAACTCATTGCTGATACCCTTCTCCTCCAGAAGATTCATCAAAAGATCATACAAATAGCCATCGAGAACATCGCCAGCTACAGCATACACTTGATCATTCCATTCACCCTCAAATATGGCCATTTCATCGATGGAGAAGACATCGTTGTATTCACCCTCCTGGGCCTCACCCTGCAGGTAAGTGCAAGTGAAGGATAATGTGGTCTTTCCCTGAGTAATGTCCACCTCGAATTGGGGTTTACTGCGCATCTCTCCGAGTTCTGGTTTATCGGCATTAGGATTGATTTCCGGCTCATCCTCGCTGTCGACAGTGTGATTGACATTGAAGCTTACGACAATTTTCTCCTTCTCAGTCTGCTTGGTCAGTTCCACATCGGCGCCGGTCAGCTTTACAGCAAAGCCGTCAAGAGAAGTGGGAACAGTTTTACCCTTTTGCACCTTGCGCTCGGCAATAATTTCCTCAGTCAGGAATTCCACCAGTTCACGTTCGCCTAGACGACAGTGGGAGGAAATATTCATATTTCATCATTTTCTTTGAGGTTATGTAAGCCCCCTTCATGGGTTAATACATGCCGGCAGAAACCACTCACCTTTGGTATGGACATTGCAGCCACAGGTGCAATTCAAACTGGGCTTATGGACATTCAAAATGGCCACATGATCGGGTGACTTATTGTTGCCAGTCTTGGTCATATGCCACAGGCTACGAGTAAAATCACGTTTACCCAATGCTCCAGTAGCATTGCTGGCCAAACTGGCAAAGCGCAAAGTAGCTGTCTTCAGGCTGTTCATATTGTTATATAATTTAATTGAAAACTTGCCGCTCGAAATACCGAAAACGTGCCGCCGCTTCGAAGTTGCAACTAGGGATGGAAATTCCTGTCATAGAACTTTCGATGGCGTGCAACTAGAGATGGGCGTCCGAACGATAGGCCGCTAGTCGCTAGTATATATCGATGATTATCTTGGCTATCGATATTTTGCGTTTCACCATCAAAATTTAAATAAATCCGTTAATTGGCACTGTTTTATTTAAAATATCTTAAATTTAAATCTAAGTTGTCTCACTGGAATGGTTTATTTATATATTTTAAATAAAACTTCAGAATTTAGAGTTTTTTTTTCTTTCTTAAGGGGTTTGTTCTTCTCGTTATCTTTTTTCTTTCTTTTACAAGTCTGTTCATACAAAATGTGAAAATTATTTTGAATTGTTTTTTAAATATGGTTGATAGACTAACAACAAATTTATCTTGAGCTTGATGACCTCCGATTCGAATGTGTATGCTATTCGAATCGGAGGTCTTGTGACAGTTAAGATCAAGATAGGGCCATGACCAGGACATTTTCTTCCAATCTCTTGCCTAGATGATCGAGGGAAGCGTGTAGAGAGTGGATGGTAGTGATGGTGGTTGGTGGGTGGCGCCGTCTACTCCTCGTCAATGGTCTGGACTTGTTGTTGTTGTTGATCGCGCTGCTGATGCTGCTGCTGATTCTGTTGCTGTTGATTCTGGTTCTGCTGGTTGTTCTTGTGATGACCACGTTGGTTGCGATTGCGTTGATTGCGGTTATCGCGACGCTGGCCACCCCAATTGCCGCCCTGGTTATTCTGATTACGATTGTAGCCACGATCCCCACGGTTGCCCATATTGCCGCGCTGGAAGAAATTGCCCTGCTTCATGTCGAAGACCTTTTCGTTGACATCCACCAGATTGGTGACCTTATCAACAAATTGCATGGCCAGAGCCTGCAGGCGTGAGGGTTCGGAACGATGCATAACCACCGTTTCGGAGGGATCATCCAGACTGGCCATCAGCTCCTCGTTGATAATCATTTTACTGATTATGGAGTGGACCTTCTGCACGGGCAATTCGTACATCTCGGCCAGCGAGGGAATGCTGATTGAGGTGTAGACATTGGAGTAGGTAAATAGATAAGTGCGTAGCGATTCCTCCTTAATAAATTTAACGAGCATCTCACGCACACGATCCGATTCATAGAAGAGATCCCAGACCTTGGTGTTCATTTTCTTGTTGACAATGAAATTGGCGCAAGCCTGCCAATTGCCACAACGCATAGCCTTGGCGGCAGCCACCACATGCTCGCGCATGGACTCGGGTGGACCCACCAGGGACTGACGCTCAGAGGAGCGCAGTTGCTGATAGAAAGTCTTGCTAATCATGCGACGGCGGGCATCAAATTCATGCGCGGCTATGTAGGGAATCTCCAGCAGCATGGCCGAGACCAAATAGACACACTCTAGGAGCTCTAGATTGATGTGCATGTGGAATGGCATTTGACGTTGCTTCTCGATCTTCTCCTGCTCGGCACTGCGTTCATGCTGACGCTGAGGTAGCAAACCCTGAGCCAGCAGTTCCTTGGCCTTGCCCGTGACCATCAGATCGACCAGGCAATGATGTGCATCCTTGACATTCTCCTGTCGGAAGGCACAAAGACCTAAATTGGCCATCATGCGATTGTAAAGAATCCTTGTGGATGGATCTGCCGCATCGATATTGTCCTGCAGATGGGACATCAAGATTAAATCGCGTGCCTGGAACCAATTGTCGTGCATGGCATGATGATAGATGTGGGTGAGTATGGCCCGTGTCCTTATGCGATCGGTGTCATCCTTGGCATAGATGAACTTGCACAAACGATCCATTATATCCACCGATGTCTGGGTGGTGCTTGGAATATCTCCACGTTTCTTCTTAAACACTTCCGGATCGAATTTGTAGTACAAATGTTCCACTTTACGCAAATAGATGCGACACCGCTCATTATTCGAGCCATTCACCTCAAAGTATTGGAGAACCAGTTCAATGGTCTTCACCACATTGACCTCATCCTTCAGGCGGGACACGTAGTCATTGGAATGGGGATCACATTCCTTCAACAGCTTAGTGAACTCATCATCCAAACGCTCCACAGCAGCCAAAGGGCAACCCCTTATCAAATAAGGCGTGGCATTGTATTCCTCATGCTCCTCGGCAACCGATTCACTCAAGTGGATATCAGGATTGGCCAGAAGCAACTTCAACATGCTCTGCATTACCTCTAAAAGCAGTGCCCAATGCTCAAGTTTCATGGGTTCGGAAATTTTTTGATTATAATCAAAAATAGCAGAAATAATATTGAAATGAATCTTCACCGAGATTGGCACTCCCAGTTCATGTTGATCGGAGATGTCACGGAGCTCGAAAAGCAAATCAATTTGCAGACGACGATCAGTACGTTTCTTACCCCTGGCGGACATAATCTCCAGGAGCTTGGCCAACACCAGAGGAATATCAATTTCGGCATCCTTTTCAAACATTTTGGGTTTCTCCACCACATGTCCTTTAACCACTGTTTCCCAGCCTTCACCATCTTCATCTTCGGCACGTTTACGGGTCTTCAGTTTCTGTTCCTTGCGCTTATCCTTGCGTTTGTCATCGTCCTTGTCATCCTTTTCCGTGGAACGCTTCAAGAAACGTTCACGCATATTCTGATATTGATTTTCATCCTCAGACGATTCAGTTTCCGATTCCGTATCGGGATCCCAGTCAATGGTATCATCCGAATCTTCATCATCGGCAAGGGGAAGCTTAGTGGGAGCCACTTTAGCCAATTTGGTGGCCGTTACACTTGGTTCCCGCTTGTCCAAATCATCGCCATCATCCAGACCACCATCACTGTCACCACCATGGCCGGCACCAGCTGCCTCTTCATCCTCATTTTCGCTTTCCTCCTGAGGATTCTCACGGAAACGCAGCAAATCATCTTCGAAATCCTTGATATACTTTCGCACCTTTTGACGTAATGTACCTAGAGATTTGGCGTTGTTCTTGGATAAATTCTTGCGTCCATCGCGATCCTCCCACACTTCGTTGATGAAATCCTCCAGCTCGGCCAGGCAGCGTATATAGAAACGTGGCGTAATGCCATTTTCCTCCTTGCTAATTACCGGCAAAGCCTTCTGATAAGCCTTGGTTAAGTCCTCGAAACTGGTCAAAGTATTTGAGATATCCCTAATCTTCTTATGGTTCCTAATGGACTTGATAATGGCCGTCAGATTCTCATAACGCTTTTCCTTAGTGGAGCGTACAACACGTTTTACCTCCTCCTCATCGTCGCTGAATTGCTGAAAAGACAAAAAGATGAATTAGGATTTGGGCAGGGGCGGATTCTGAGAGCTACTCACAAAGGCGGTGGCTTTATTAAAGTTTGGCGCCTGAACCTCCTCCTCACTGGACTCGGATTCCGAGTCGGAACCGTTGGCAAAGAAACGAGACATTGTTTATTGTTGTTGTTGTTAAATTTTCCGGTTTGTTTGCAAACTGTAAAGTAAATGAATAGTATTAACATATATGATGACATGTTCACATTCGATTGGGAGGCATTAAGTTTTTTTTTATTTCGTTTGAGGTTATGTTTGAAAGCGGCCAACATGGCGAAAAATTTCACAAACTTTTACTTAATTGTAGTTAACCGCTTTTGAGTTAATTCATTGCGTTTCGCTTCAACGCTGCCTTTGTTATTTCACTTATTTGTTGTTTCACTTTAAAATGTTTGGGCAAACTACTTACTATTATTAAACTGCAAAAAGGAACGATGTTTTATATGCAAGGCAACATCTGAAAAGAACAGTGTTGGTTTACGTTGGAAATGACAGTGTTGTTAACGACTATTAGGCGGGACGACAATGGTGATGCCATCTCGAATGACAAACAATGATTTTCGACTAATTATCGGCGGTTGCTTCCGATTTTCGATAAGTTATCGTTTAAAAAAAGGCGCATTTATTCAAAACTTAATATTTATTGAAAACAAAATTTAGGACTACGCATGATTATCCATAAACTGCAATTCCGACCATAGTAGTAAAGCATTTGGCGGCAAAGGTCTGGGTTGAGGTGATAGCAACATAACCGCCTGTCTCTCCATATCCACATTTGTGCTAAAACAGATAATCTCATTAAAAAATTTCACAAATTTCTAATTTCTCTTCCCCTACTTACACACAAAGAAAGCCTGCCACATTGTGACCAATGACATCGTCTTCGGTATTCTCGGCAAAACTTAAAGCCAGAATATGATGCAGCAGCGCCTGGGTAGGAGTAACCGCCACCACTTTGGTCTTATTATCCTCCGCCTTCATGCCAATGGGCATGCAAGAGTCCGGTAAGGGAGGAGCTCCAATCTTATATAGACGTAGGTCTTGAAATTTTACCTCAAAAGAGAAGGGGTAGAAGGGAGCACGTATATTGCCATAGAAATACTCCTTGATGCGCTGATCCCGAGACTCATGGCGCAGCTCTTTGCTGCGTTCTACCACGCCACCACTTTTGGGAAGCAGGACCACGTGGACATTGGGAGGAACATCTCGCAGCAATTCATTATACAAACGCTCCTGATCCAAAACAAAAATGGCTTTGGCGCCATATGCACGAGCCGCATGCAACAAATGGGCATAACCTGAACCCTTAACCCAGCCGCAGGTGTTGACAATGATTCCAGAGCTTTGTGCTAAAGACAATAAAGTAGGATTAAATATTAAATAAAACACTACCCTGACCCACTCACTTCTTTTGTTGCTGCTTAGGGAATTTAGAGTAACATCAGCCATTTTTGACACAACTGCATTGTAGAGGACACTATTACCACTCGGTGATTTGTGGCCAAAATGATAGACCAACGGCGCTGTCTTTGGGAAGCCCTCCTCAATGCTGGCTGGTCGTTCAATTAAAATTGTGGCCACATTTCCGGGTATAGCTATGGCTCCCTGGCCTACATCAATGTCCGCATAGAGCGGCCTACGACCAACTCTTACTGCATAATTAAGGAGAATCCGACAGAGTGTACTCTTGCCCACATCCATAGGACCCACCACCATGGCCACAGGGCCACGTGTATCCTTCTCCTCGGCCTCCTGGCGGAACTGTTCCAGTGCCGCATGACAATTCACGTATTGAACCATTGGCGTCTCTTTGGACACGTAGCAGACATCCATTTTGCCCTGCACATGAAGCACACATCCCTGATAGGTAAAGATAGCCACCTTGGCTCCCATACCAAACTCATATTTCTTTTTCTTCACCAACTCTGTGCCAAATAGCTCCGCAAAACCATTAACTAGCTAAAAATAATATTATCTTATACAGGCAATTTAATTTGAGGTTGGATTTTATGACTTACGGTGACTAAAACTTTGACATCTTTCTGTTCGATTTCAAAACGTAGCTCTGAGTCAGACTCTAAGGTATAGTCTCGTCCTTGGCTGTTGTCCTCCGACATTTCGTTCTACAGAAAATAATGAAAATTTGCAAAATTGCTAACAAACCAAAAATGTAAACAATACTTCAGTGTTAATTAACGTTTTTTACAGATCCAGCTCATATTGAGCTGCAACGAATGGTTGTCATTAAATATAGGGTTTGAGGAATGGATGACATCAAATAGGGGGTTTGAAAGAAATGTTCGACTAAAATATAGGGAGCTTATATCGAACTTATCACTTTTCCCACTTTTTTTTTCAATTTTTCCCCCTTTTAATGCCGTTTTCCCACTAAATAAAACACTCTAAATAAAATACTGAAATACCGAAAACACAACATTGTTGTTATTGTTGTTTTCAACATTGAATTGGTCAAGTGTGCGGAGCGGTCGCGCGTGTATGTGTGGAGAAAAAAATTAAAATCGAGATTGTATTATTTACCAAATAACAACGCGAAAAGCAAACAAAATGGCCTCGCGTATACGCTTAATATAATAGCACAAAAAACGAAAAGCCAGTATGCATTTAATTTCTATTTAATTAATAAGTCAAAAACAAAGTGCTTAAATTTGAGTAAATATATTGTTTTCTGTTGTTGTTGTTTTTGCTGTTGCTGTAAAGTGTGTGCGTGTGTGTGGTGCGTGTGTATGTGCTTATGCTGTTGCCTTTGTGCGTATGTGTATGTGTGTAAAAATGTTCTAAAAACAAAACAACACATGAGTTTTTTTTTCGGGCATTCCTCTTTCCCTGTCTATCCTCTCCATTCTTCAGTTTTACCTTACTCTTTTTCTCTTCCTGTCTTGCTTCCATCAAATTGATGGCCTGCCTAAAAGATGTTTTGTACCGTTTGTTGCGCCTGGGCCCTAGCCTGCATTTTGTTTTGATTTTCGTTCAACATTTTTCTTCCTCTCACTCGTCTGCCTCTCTCTCTCTCTCTTGTTTGCTTAGTTTTGCCGGCTTGTTGCGCCAAAAAAAAAAACAAAAAAAAAGGAAATTAATTACTAAAACTCTTATCGCCTTCTGACAATTTTTCAATTTAGTAGGCGTGGGTAGCGCAGGGGGTATGGGTACGCAGTGGCGCAATTACTGCTTATCGCTTGCTACTTTACAACAACAACAACAAACAACACTAAACGGCAAAACATTTGAAACGGTGTACTCATTCTCTTGCTTTCTCTTTCTTTCAACAGTATATTTTGTGCCTAAAAAACTTTAAGCAAAAAAAAAAAAGTTTTTTTAAACAAATGTCGTTGCATAGCTGCAAAGTGTAAACAAAAAAAAAATGGCTTACGAGCCATATCCAAATATAAAACGTAAAAATTCTAATCAAGAACCCCATCAACAAATTGTGTGCCAAATTACAAAAAGAAAACAAATATGTGCAAAATATAATTTCAATTCCAATCATTATCGACGAACAACGACGGCGGGTGGAGCACCGGCAGGGGGAAGATGCAACAAATTTGTGATATGCTTGCTATGGTTGTTGTGCTTTGGCATCTCACATAGTTGGCAATATAAAAATGGTAAGTTCACCGACAAAAAGGATCTCTTATCTACTTAACTTTTAAAAAAGTACAAAGTAATACGATTTGCCATGCCATTTATTCAGCTAGTTCTTTGCTTCATTAACTTCTCATTGTTACATTTGAGGTGCGCTATGTACATATGTATGTAGTCTTTATTCAGTGTGCCGATCTAGGTGTATATTTTGGGAAATAAAATTGGTCTTAGACCAATTTACCAATTTTGTATATACATACATATGTACATAGTTACAAATAGTTTAAGAAAAGTACCAAAATTGTATTTTTAAGCAAGAAAATTTGTTCTTTCGATTGTTCTTGAAAAGTCATAACTGGAGCTGCGATAGTTAGATATAGAAATTAGTAATTGGTTTATTGGTTATATCGTTTAAGACTATTATTGCATATGTCAAATTTAATCAAAATTTAGTCATTTCATTTTGATATTTTTTTTTCATTTGAAAATTCAGTATAGCTTACATACATTTTAAGGCTCGATTTCCTTTTACATTTGAAATGAAATTGTTGGATAAAAAGTTGATACATATGTACATACATACATATATGCTTTTGCTTTTGCTATTAAAATTGACTCGCTTCGAAATTTGAAAATGAGGATAAAACCAACTTTTAAGTAATACAGGCCTGACTACGATTAGTTTTAAAGATTTTGTGCTAAAACTTTAACAATTACAGGAAAAAGAAATCTTTTCTTAGGATTTTGAATGCGAATATTTTGAAATTTTGTATATTTTCTTAAGATTCTTATTTCTATTTCCTGAAATTGTAGAACTTTTCGACGCTAGAAGTAATATCGATAACATTCGACGTGGTGTTTAGCAATTACATTGAATGCAAGAGTAATCGATATTTATTTGATGGCATTTTGATTGATGTCAAAGGGAAGTTGAGTTGCAGTTGATTAACACACACCTACACATACCACACACACACACTCTTTCAGTTATTCAGTCAAAGTTAGAATTGTTGTAAAAGCGAGTAACCAAGTACAATGGGGTAAAGAGAGAGTCAATCGTTTGGGTCTCTTTGTTCGTTTTTTCGTTTAGCATTTTGTTTGTTGTTGTTGTTGTTTTTTGTGGTTTAAGGCTGCACTTTTCTGCTTCCCCTTCATCACCTGCTGCTCCACTCCTATTCCCCCCTCTAGCCATTCTCTTTGTGCTTTCTTCTTGTCAAAGACCCTTTTCGCCTGACAATTTCTCAACGAAGCTTTTATAACGACAGCCAGCAACAACTACTTATTTAGACTGTAGTACGCACTCAACTTGATTGCACTGCGCATAATTTAGCTGCCATCCATACCACCCACCGCCCCCATCCATCATTGCAACGCACCATCTACCTCGCTTCGTCACTTAGTTGCACCGCTAATGAGCTGAAAAAAAAAACTGAAAGAGGGATTAAAAAGTGCCGCCTAGCAAATAATTTAGTAGTTATAATAGTGTCCTCTGGCCCACTGATAATTGCACAGGACACGAGCCGCGAGCTTCAGCATATTTGAAAATGCACAAAAGAAATGCCGGCGACCACCATCCAAACCATAGAGTAGAGAAGTAGTCTATAATAAGCCATGCACAAAGCAAAAACTTGGTCAAGTTAATGTGGAAAATGGACAAAGACGAGCCAGAACCCTTGTTAAGCTCCTCCCCGCCCCCTCCATACTCACTCGCCCACTCTTTTTGCCTCTTCTAAAGTCGAGTGTTTGGTCAAAAGATAAGCCTTGGGCTTTTTGGCTAGTCCTCTAGCATGCACTGAGGCATCATCAGAAGCAGCATCCACAACTGGATCTACAAAGCAAGTGCCAAGGCAAAGAAATGAAGAAAATAAACGTTGGAAAAAAAAAAATGAAAACCTGAAGGAAAAATACCAACGAAAAACTTCAATTTGTCGACAA
This sequence comes from Drosophila nebulosa, assembly GCA_024703675.1. Taxonomy (NCBI): domain Eukaryota; kingdom Metazoa; phylum Arthropoda; class Insecta; order Diptera; family Drosophilidae; genus Drosophila; species Drosophila nebulosa. Next base: position 2,315,730 of record CM045725.1, on the reverse strand, counting down.
AGCAAAGCAAAGCAGAGAGCGGTCGGGCGGGCGGACGTAGAAGCGACGACTTCCTACCGAAAAAAGCGCATCAAAAATGTACACAACGCATCGAAAAAAGAAATTTCCGTATGTTTTTTTGGGAGGTCTTCAGTGTCGACAGACAGATACCCTACTCCAATTAGGTGGCACATCCTGGATGTCGTCCTTTCTTTTGTCGTCGGGGTCACCAATAATGCAAGTTGTTGCTTTTGTGGGGTCACCACTGATGCAATTTCTATCGTTTGTAGTCGCGGTCGCCATAAATGAGCCCTTTTTTGCCTATCTGCTTACTTTAGAATGTTCTATGCAATTAAGCGACTTTAATATGTATGTACCTACAGCAAACAAAAAACCATGCACCAACTAGAGCTAGCTACTCTTGTCTCTTCTACCGCCCTTTTCCCCGCCTACTCTCTCTCTGTGTGTGTGTGTGTGCTGCTTACTTTCTTTAACACTTTGACGCGCGCACAAAGTGTTTTTTTTTCTTTTTTACTTTCTCTCTCTCTCTTTTAGCATCCCTCCCGCTTTTAAGCCTTGTCCTTTTTTGCAGCTGTGATGGGCGAGCTACTGACGGCGTGTGTATGTGTGTGGGAGTCCTTTTTTACTGTTAGCGCTTTGCGCTATTTACTTTTTGCTTCTATTTACTATGCCGCCGCGCGTAGTATACGTCAGTTTAGTAGTAAAACGCCGCACTTCAAAGGCGCTTTTTGACGCCATTTCTCTCTACCTCCCACACCCCGAGGGTATTTTCCACTTTTCACTGTTGTTGACATTGATTTTGATTTCATTTGGTTGTGAAGCGGAGACTCACTCGCTGGTGAGCCAGTGACATTGCTCTGCTCGTTTAACAATAGTAGAAAATTAAGGAAAATTAAGCTTAAAATCTTGAATTAAACTGTAATTAAAAAGAAAGTAAAATAAAGTGCGTTTAGAATTAAAATTATAATTGCTTTAAAAAAAAATGTTGCACATTGTAGGAATTGAAGCCTTTTAGCCTTTGTAAATCGAAAGAATATATCAGATAAATTAGCAGTTGTGAGCTAAAACCTACAACTAAAGTTGTTTGCGATAGGCAACTGCAAATAAATGGCATTAAACAACACTGGAAATTGTATTGATTTAAGCTTTAAAATAGCCACAGCAAATACCAAAATACCGTAAACCCTAACCTAACCCCACTCCTTTCCTCCGTTCAGGGGGACGGCAAACACAATTTTGCTTTAACTAAGCTAATCATTCTGTGGCACACAGCCAACAGGAACGCTGCTCCCCGTCCCCCAACCGGCTGTGACTATAGTGCACACGAAATGCGTTGTATCACTTTACAATTTAAACAATAATGTTGTGCTAGTGCAACTGTGTGGGTATGCGTGTGTGTGGGTGTGTGTGATTGTATGTTTGTATTTACTGTTGCAGCACAGTAACCGCATGCAATTTGGTTTCAACAGCAACAGCAGCAGCAACATCCTCCTCCTCCTCTTTTGCCAACTGATTTGTGTGGGCGTTGGAAAATGGGCGAAAGCCTATCACTGACCTCTAACATACATATGTATGTAAGTGTGCATGCGTGTGCGTGTCTCACTATGTGAGAGTAATCGGTTTAGCAATTGCCAGCAAGAGAGAGAGAGAGAGAGAGAAAGAGAAAGAACGAATTCGGTTTGCTTATGCAAATATAACGGCAACAACAAGTGCCCATCTCTCTCTCTGACTCTCGCTCTCTGGAGGTTATCACTTATCGTAATCTTGTAATTACGTATGTTTCACAAATGTTAATTGCCAAAAGGAAATAATGACGATAGGCGGCGGCGATAGCGGCTGCTTGTCTTGTGGGCTTCCTTCCTTCTCTTTCTCTCTCTCTCTCTTCCCATCTTCGTAAACAAGTTACCGCCTTAGTGTTGGAAAGCATTAAATTCCTGCGTTAAATTCCAGAAATAGTTGAACCAACTAACTAAAATTAAACGTAAAAATCAAAAGAAATTGAAATCGGTTTAAAATAATAAAAAACTTAAATAATACATATCATTAAATTTTCAAAAATTAAACATTTACCTGTTAAAGTCCCTGATTTTAAGATTAATTTTGCTTGTTTACATTAGAGTTGCATTGGTAAAAGATAAGAAATACCCATAAATATCTCTAGTATTTGGTTTTTACTGATAGAGTTAAAGATAAGAGGTAAGGAAGGCTACTGATTCACCAAAAACAAATGTTACAAGATATAGAATAGACAACTGCCTGTCACTATTGTACGCCAAATTGAACAGGTTTCAAAAAAAAAGATTAATTTTTATGGGTAAGCTAAAGCGAAATCACACAACTTCCTGCATGTGTTAGGTGTCAGTGTGTATGTGTGTGTGTGTGTGTGTTGATCAACACTATAACTATAATTTACACCAAGTTGCTGCCTTGCCATTTTTTTCCAAAACATGTCAGCAAGTAATTAAATTTCTATACAATTTGCATATTTATGGGCGCGCTGGCAACCCTGTTCCTGTTCCCCTGCCATGTATGAGAGTGCTCATACTGTCTGTGTGTGTGTGTGTGTGTGTGTGTGTGTGTTTTGGGCCACTTAACTTGGCTCTTGGCTAACGAACTGGACGGAAAAGAAACAAAACAAAATAAAAGGAAAAGACACCAACAAAGCCAGAAGAGAGTGCGGGGATTTAGAGATGTGATGGAATTTGAATTGAATTCGCTTAAAAAACGTAAAAAATTTCTGAAAATGTCCGATTCAAATATAAAAATGAACTTTACTTTAATTTCAACAAGTTAATGTATAACTCATGGTCATAAGAAGCAATGCCTTAACGACTTAAAATTTTGCGATCTCCAATTTGTGACCGTCTTCTCTTTTATAAAGTAGAATTATTATTATTATTATTATCCGTACCTAGTATCCGCTTTATCTGAGCCACCAGACTTATACAAATCCGTTCGTCCCTTCCCTTCCCATGAAGTAATCAACTAAGGAACTAAGTCACAGTTTCTCGGACTCACGCGGTCATCTCTAAGAAGACAGCATCTTAAACCTGGGCGCTACCCATGTCGTTTCTTCATTGCTAACAAGCTCTTGCCTACCTCCCTCTCTCCCTCCCTCACTAACATGTTGCTTCCTTTTCTCTTCTTTGCCTCGTTTACCTCTATTCTTGATTTGTCTGCCTTTTTGACTGGAGCTGCTGGTGCTGTAGCTCTTGTTGGTTGTTGTTGTTTTTTTTTTTTTATACCTCCACTACTTTAAATGTCTGCGCGTTCGTGCGTTGCTTGCAACGTCGACGGCAACGTCAACGCAGCGCATAAACATGCACATCGTTAAGAGAGCAGCACCAGCAGCCGTAGTATAGACCCTTTTGGGCCCAAAAAGACTTGTTTCGAAGCCGGTCGTCGTTCGGTCATCTAGAGGCCAGGCCCAGCATGCCTACCTCCTCGTGCACACACACACACACATACACCGACCCAATGGATATATATATATATATGTATATATATACATATATTGTGTTTTTGGGGCTTGTTTTGGCTCGTTTTTGGTTTCTTGTAATTGTTCTGAGGTTTATTTTTGATCTGAAAGATCTTTTCTTTCTGCCTTTGCCTGCGCCACCATATGGTGCAAGTTTCAAGTTACTTTTTTTTCGCTAAACTTTGTGTTATCTAATACCTGCGAAGAAAGAAAGAGAAAGGCAGACTCAGTCAGACATAGAGAGGAAGGGACACACACTGAAAAGGAAACATTAATTTGCAGCTAGTTTTGCCAAAGATAATAATGATGATCCTTGAACAAAAAACGAATCCAATTTGTGTTTTATTTATGGCTTCTTGCCTTCTATTTCTCTTCGAATACTTTTGCCTCTGCGGCTGGCGTTTGTCAATTTATACTTAACCTGTTGTGCATACTAATTTGTCTCAAGAGAGTGAAAAAAGATCGATCGGTTCCCCATCTCTATAATTTAGTGACATTTTGAATGATTTGTGGGGAGCCCGAAAAATACCCTTGCTGATTTTTTAATTAACTTTTCGAGCTTCGATACATAAATTTTCTCAAAAGGGCCCTCTTTTATTAATATTTATGGATTGCCTAAAACTTCCACCCCACCCCAAAGAAAAAAAAAAACACAAACAAACTTTTGTAAAATTCTTCTACTAACCACAACAAAAAAAAAAAAACAAAAAAACAATCATCAAACAAAACATCATTAGTTTGGGGAGGCAAAGAATCCGACAAAAAGAAACCACAAAAACAATAATTTATCACTTTCAACTTGATTTCCTTCTCTCTCGACTGTTAATTTTTAATGGTCTTCGATAGGCAAGGCAGATCAGACTCCGACCTCGCGTCCCACACCGACCCGCCCTCCACTTATTTCCGATATAACTTTGCACACAATTTGGCATTATATAAAGTCATAAATTTGAATTTAAAATTGAAAATGCAAGTGCAATTGAATTGCAACGCCAACGCAAAAGTAAGCAAAAGGCAATCAGAATAAACATGCCCCCGAAAGACACATGATTATAAAAAGCGTGCACACACATGTTGGCGTGGCAAGAATTGCTTAAGCCAAAAGGGGGCCGGCAAGAAATGAGGTTTGAATGCCCCCTCGAAAACGCAAATGCAGAACAAAGAAAGGAAAAGTGTCAGAAGTAAAAAAAATACAACAATTTAATTATTAATCAATAGCCAAATATTATGCACTAAAAATAATTCTATAAAATGAAATGAAAATTTGAACTCTATTATTTATCGAAATATTTAAAAATTCAAATTCGATTAAGCATGGTAATGATAACTTATCAGTTTATTCGTGTGCAGAACATTTTACCGTAACCCTTTAAAAACGGGACGTCCATGTTACTTTTTTTTCTCATTTCCCCTTCTCCCACATAGTTACACACACACACATGTGTATATGTACATAAATACATACGTATCTTTTGTGGTGTGGCTTGCCAAAGGAGTTGGATGCAGAGCAATGCACGTACAAACAAATCATTGAAGCGTCTTCTTCCACCCCCATTCCCTCTCTCTCCGTTCGTATGTGTGTGTGTGTGCGTGTTTGTAAATCTATCAATAGGCGCATTTGTAATAGTTACCATACATATCTCCCTCCCCACATACTCCTCAACTTCTCCTCTTTACGCCGCTCTAATCGAAAATTAGCCAAAGCAGCAACAGCAACAAATCATTCATTAATGTGTTGATATACAAATTGTGGCTTGTTTATAATTTCTTTTGCTCTCTCCACCGCACTCCCTCTCTTTCTTTCTCTCTCTTGTTCTTGTGCTCTAACTGCTTGCCGCTTTTGATGCTAATTAACAGCAAACAAGAAAAGAATTGCCAACAGCATCCGTTTTAAATCGTCCTCTCTCTCTCTCTCCCTCTGTCTTTGTCTCAATTACCCATTGCAATTGCATCTATGTTAAGATATAATGTCATTAACATTTTTCTTTACTGATATTGCGGCATCATAATAATAATGACATTTGTGTGTAAACGTGTTAAAACCTGCATCCCATACATATATCCATACGTATGTATATATATATAATTTAACTATGAACAATCATCATTGGCATACCATAAATACATACATACATACATATGTATGTATGAATAAATGCATTAATGTATCTGTATGTATCTTTCCTTATTCTCCACCTACCCGTCTCCGTATTGCTTTTCAACATGCCTTTTCAGTAATTTTCAACAATTTGCAGCAACAATTTCCATTACCTTTTGGTATGCGTAATAACTTTTATGTGGTTCACACTGATCAACATAGAATTAGATTAAGAGACACTTTAGTTTTTAAAGGAAGACCTACAATTTTAAGTTGGATCTAAAATTGGCTTAAGAAAAATTAGATCAGTAAATTAAGAACCACAGAATTCTTTAGAACAGAATATATAACTCTCTCATGACAAGTTATAGCCAATATTAAACTGGAGTAAACGGTTAACTAGGCATTACAACTCGATAACCGAAACAAATTGAAAACTTCATTATACCAGGTACCTAGGACATTGAAACTTAAAGTTCATTATCTTTAAATTCAGGTGCTGTGTTGCTTAGTGTAATTTTTGTCTGTTTTGACATGATTTCGCCTTGTGTGGCTGTTGATGGATGATACAAGAACAACGTTTTGTATATGTACACATACATACATACATATATGGAGATACCAGAGCAACCATCTTGTTGCAATTGTTATAATCTGCCACACATTGAAATTGAATTGCCTTCCTCTGCGTGCACCATACACACACACACACACTCACACACATCGCATTTGTCAGACACTCACAACGTGTTTCACCTTCATGGTAAAATGCAATTGCGCGCTTGACTAATTTTGCATTCATGCTTGAGCTTTCAGCAAACCATTCAGAGTCATTCATTCAGTCAGTCAGTCAGTTAGTCAGTCAACAGCTTATTTAGTCAATTTTTTTTCACACAAGTTTCCGTTTACGTTAACGTTTAACCAACACTGGCTAAAAGTCATGATAAATTTTGCTTATAACACCTTCCTCCATCTACATACCTTCTGCTCACTTCGCCTATAACATCGTCATCATCGTCAAACGTTTTTTAATATGCATATAAAAGGTGTCAAGCTCCAAAAGATCTTTGAAACAAAACACGTTTTCGAATCGATTTAAATACAAAAGATTAACAGTAAATAACCTGTTGCGTTTTGCGCCATTAATGTCAAACTTCATTATGCTGATATATGAGAGAAGAAGGAGTAGAGTTCTTGCCAAGTCCCCCCCAAATCGGTCCATAGAAAATCGGTCCAACAAAAAACAAAATGCGTATATTGGCCAAGTAATCTCACACCACACACACGCGCACACAAACACAACTTTATTATAAGCTCCGATTACACGAAAACCTTCGAAAAACAAAGCAGCAGCTTGGGGACGTTTCGAGACGAGACACGAAACTCACAAAACAATGCAAACATAATCATTATCGAAGAGATTACGGTCCAAACTTATCGACAGACACTTCTCCACGCTCTTAACGAGCCCCACAAAAAATAAAGAAGATGATTATACCCATTATTCACAACGGTGTTGAAAGGTTACATGTGGTTTAGGCGAATCTTAAAATTTTTCTTAAGTGGATATATATCTTAGGTGATCTTCAGAGAAACTAAACCTTTCTCCCGACTATTTTCCAATATCTTACCTTAAAACAGTATATGGATAAGATTTTCCACAGCACAGCGGGTTCTTATAATTCTCAAGTTCTTTTTGGTCACGGTGCATGAGCTCTTGTAATTCTCAAGTTCCTTTTCGGCACTCTGAAACACTAGAAATGTGGAATAAGACAAAGAGCGTTGTTAAAATAATGATATTTTCTTCATAACTATTAAAATCTTAAGATCCAACTGCTCGTTTGATTTGATAAAAATAAGAAGTATATGAGAGACGTCTTTATGCCTTTTATGTAAATCCTCTATACGTTTTTTTTTCTTTTTTTTTTACCATTTTTGGTGTGTGTGTGTTTTGGTTTTCGTGTTTGTTTGTCCTTTTTAGTTTGTTGCTTCTCTGCTACCTGATTTGCTCTACCTTTGTATGCCCCTCCAATCTAGACTGCATTGCGATCCCCCGCAAAGACTACGCTACTGCCTTACCTTTTTGCCTTCTTCTTGGTTACGCCTCGGGCCAAGTTATTTTATGGCCAAAGCTCGTTTGTATACACACACACACACACACACACACGCACACATGCTGCTGGCTTAACAAAGAGAGCGTAAAGAATTTGTATAAATAATATAAAATAAAAGGGGCAGGGTAACAAGCTGAAAACAGCAAAAACAATAATTAAAAACAAGAAAAAAAAACCAAACGATGCTTTAACAGTTGAATGGGGCATAGAAATTTGTTCAACCAACACTGAATAAACGAAAAACCCCACCAAAAATAGAAACAAAAGCAAATTTGTGACCAAACTCTTTATTTTATTTGCATGTGAAAAGCCATGTCAATTGGGGGGCTATTTTTGCGGCATATTTATATGCTAAACTAATATAGTAAACCACTAAAAACCAACAACAGCAACAAGTTGTTGTTGAATTTTGTTATGCAAAATGTCTGCCAGATCATAAATTAGTTAAAAATTAGTATTGTTTGACAGCGTTAAGAGCTGAAAATGCTAATGAGTGGCGAATAGAAGAAGAAAGAGAGCGATGCGATACACAAACAAATACAGAAAAAATAAACCCAGTGTTGGTTAACATTCAATGATATTTCATAAATAAATTATACTGGAAATGCCCATGAATAATAAATACAGACAGAGAGAGATAGATACACATACATATGTACATATATAAAGAGTGACAGATAACCAGTGTTGGCTAAAGCACGGCAATTAATCTGTCATTTTGTAAATTATGCTCTGTGACACACGAGGCAAAGAAACTATAAAAAATAATGCGAAAGAATGTAAATCGCAATAAAATATCAATTTGCTAAACTTGACCAAACCTCATCTCCTCCTCATCATGTTGTTGGGCACACAAACACACACACACACAACTTATCGTCCGTCGTTGGCTCCGTCTTTCCTTCTTCCTTCCTACTAACAAACGGGAAGAATTGGTTGGTTGGGGGGGATCCCTCCAATTGCAAAAGTGATTTGTTTTCAGCGCTGCTCTTGTTGGCAATTTACTTTTACAACACCCAAGACCAAAGACGACGTAGAAATAATTTATGCTGTAATTTATTACCAACCATAAGACAGACTCGAGCTCAGACTCTTAGCTTGGCTTGGCTCGACTCTTAAAGGCTTTTTGCAGTGCCTACGCGAGTCTTTCCTTTTCTCTGAGTCTGTGTGTCTGTTTGTGTTTATATGTATGTATTTCCATACATGGCAATTAAACAAAATGTAAACTTGTACATATTTCAAATATCGAGAATTCACTTCAATCAGTGAAATCAATATAAATCAATTCCAGCTGCCAGTTCTTCAGTTCGACATTTGCTGCGTTTGGGTGCTAATGGCCACAAGTGAACTGAAGTAGTCGTAGTCGTAGTCGTCTCAATTGCCACCAGTCGACATCGTCTGACTGGGTGCCAGCCTCATCAATTGAGTTTGTTTAATGCTACTGCAGCAACTCGCACTTGTAGTTTTACGTATTTTTGTATTTTTTTAATACACTCTACTTTAAAATTTATAAAAAAAAAGTTGACGTTGGTTTTGGCAAGTCTTTAAAAAGTCTTTTTAAACATTAAAACCATCGTGGTTCAGACTAAAATCATTAAAAAGCGTAATTACATTGCCATATTTATTTGCTAAGACCATAAAATCAAAGATGTTGGAAGATCTCTAGAAAAACGTTTAGGGTTAAAAAGAATTATCTCAATTAAGCCTTAGATCATACAAATAGAGACCAAATCGTCATATTAATATGCTAAAAGTATGAAATCAAAGATATTAGAGGGGTTCTAAAGATCTATTGCCAAAATTGTTGATCAAAATCGGAGCCCCTGAAACCTAAAACTCTAGAAAAACAAAGCTTTAGTCCAAGAACAACACCCAAAGCAAACTGAAAGTTTAAGTTCGTCAATATTTTAATTAAAATCTAAAATCTTTGGTTAAGCAAAATAGTTTTGGAGAGCGTTCTAAAAAGCTCTTTAAAGCAATGCTTAATTATAAGCCAAACCGGAACTTTAAAGTTTTTAAAAGAATTGACCAATTTTTAAAAAATTAAATACTCTGATAAAACCAAACCTGAAAAGAGCATAGAAACTTCGGCTCTGAGCTAAAAAGTGCAAAAAATGTACATCTGTATTTTTTATGTCTGTTTCTGACAGAGCACGCGGCGGGCTGGTCTGGAGCTGGAGCTGCTTCTTCAGCCGATTGAATATTGGCTACACAACCCAACTGACAGTTTGTGGTGTGCTGCTGGCTGGCTGGCTGACTGGTTGGATGGTTGGTTGGTGGAGATGAAGGGGCTGCTACCAGCAGACCACTTGACGTAACTAATTGAATGTCAATTTACCTCTTCTCCTTTCCATTCTGCCGTTCGCGCCTCATTTTCATCGTTTTGGGGTTTTATTTTTTATGCCAGTCACGAACTGCCAGTGCCTCTCTATGTCTTCTCTCTTCCATCTTCATCTCCATCGACATCGACATCGCCATTTGAGAGTTTAAAACTCCATTTGTATTAACATATTGCCTTTTACAATATTCAATATTGAAACTACATTATAGGCCATGTAATCATTATCATCATTGCAACCCAAATATGTACGAGGAGTATGTACAATATTTACATTTACATATTTAACGTACATACTCGTTCGTACATGTGTATAAATATTTATCTCCGACGACGCGCCACTGCATTGCGCCGTGTCCCTCGTCGACCCCGCGTCTACCCTCTTGTTAAGTAGTTAAATATTTGTGTGAGAGAATTTTAATTTTCAATTAGATTGAATGTGAAGAAGAACGTTGTTTTTGTACCTAGTTAAGAGCTTGGCAACTCAGCATATACTGTCAGTGCTGAAAAACGAATTGCGTAAAAAAAAACTGTATCTTCTATGGCATACATGGATGGACAGGATAATAAGTCACCACCAAGTCCAACAGTAGCTTTAGTGAAGTTAAATCACAATCACATAGAACTTGCCAACTCTGCTTATAGTGTCCGTGTTGGGCAATAAACCATGCAAATTATTGAATCTTTTGCAGCTTGGATTACTATTAATGATAAATAGAATTGATTGCTAAATTGGAAGGCTTATTACCGCAAAAATTGGACGGCTTTAACATTTGGCTAACACTTTTAACGTCAAATGGAACTTTACAACTCTCGAACAGTGTTGGAAAGCCCTTGATGACACATTAAATTTATAACTTAATAACAACTAGACGACGTTTTGGCAATTGATTAACTTCTAAAAATACAACAACTTACATTTTTTTACATTTTTCAATTTCCTCTACCTAGAGGCCCTATATTGGGAACTAATATGAGTTCCTAACACTGACTGGTTTTCTATATTTGTAAACTTTATCCTTTGCTTTGCTAGTAGTCCTCCCCCCACCGTCCGCCACTTGCTTTGTTAACATTTTTACCGCTCCATTTTAATCACAGCTTTTTTCATAATCAATTTAATGAGCCTAAGTCGCGCTGCAAATTAATTTAAAGCCTCAAGCAAGCGCGCAAAAGTATTAAATTTACAACCTTTTTTCTCTCTCTCTCTCTCTCCCTCTCCCTCTCTCTTTCTTTTTTTTTATGAATATATATAAGTATTTTTTTATTTTCCTGGGTGCTCCCTCCTCACAACCCACACCCATCATCTGACCCCATCCATCCATCTACGCGAAAAGCTAAACCAAGTTCCGCCTGCATTGTGACTGTGGCAGGGGCTTGTAATTCATAGCCAGCGAGGCACACACAGAGAGAGCCAGCGATGGTAACGTCAACGTCAACGTGAACATGAACGTGAACGGCAACGGCAACGGCAACCCGCAATCTTGATGGGCAACACTTGAGTGTACTGGCAACTACTACAAAACTATGCTTGTACCCAGAGCCAAGAACGAAGCATATTGCCATAAAATTAACGGATGCTGGATGGGTAGTTGGGAGAGGCTACAGGGGCTGGGGCAGCTGGTGCAGCAAATAAGCAACAACCCATAGAGAGAGAGAAAGAGAGAAAAAGAAACGGCAGAAAAATATTAACACAATATTTTCCAAGCGAGACCTGGCTGCTGCTGGTGCTGGTGCTGCTTCTGACCAACCCACATCGTTATCATAATATGAATGGTGGTTCAACTCAGTGCCTAGTCGTGCCTCGACTCAGCGCATTTGTTGTGGTGTGGGCGGGGGCGAAGGTAGAAGGCAGCATCATCATCATCATCATCGTTCTACCTTCCTAACTTACCACCTACCTCTTCCTCTTCTCTCCTCTGGTTTCCCTGTGCCGTGCAGTCTATGAATGATTATGAGAAACATTGAGCATGGTCATGTGCTCTTGTCTGCATGTGGGTACCTAGTACTTGAATGCTGGTGCAGGTCCTGTTCCTTCTCACATGCCCTCCCACCTCTCCCTTTGCATAGCCTGCCCCCATTCCCTTCTATTACTGTTGCTGCTGATAATGATGCTGCGCTGCGCTTTATTCGCTGACTAGGCTTGCAGCTGCTGGCTGCTGGATGCTGCGTTTGCATTTCATCGTTCTTGCTCTCGTTGTCACGTATTTGGCACAAGTATTTAATTAGGAAGTGCTTACGTGTAAGCTCTTTAAATAGGCACACGAAATGCAGCACTTAATATCCAGTTTATTGTTTCAATTTGGGCTTGAAAAAACGGTAGCTTGGCTGATGATAATTTAAGTGGGATTTGAACTAACATCATAGAATTAGAACGTTTAAAATATACATAATTTTTAATCTATAGGTTTGTAAATAGCTTTTTCCAACAATCATTTTAAACAATTTAGGCTTGCATACGATATTTTCAATGAAGTTCAACTTATAGTGCTTTAACTGTGATTTTATAATGCGTTTTTAATAGTTTCAGTTTCAATTTAAGCTTCAAAATGGTTTTTTTTTACACAGGAAATGCGATGATGCTTTTTTCCGTTCCATATGCAAGTGTTTTCCAACACTTTAAGTTTAAGTTTGCACGAAGACGATATAATGATGGTTCAAATGTTTAGTTCGGCAACTCATAGTTTCCATTGTTAATACGATGCTTTAAATGTTGTTTTCCAACACTCGTATGCAAGACTGATCCATTGATGATTTCTAACACTTTTTGTTGTAAAGATTCGCAAAAATTTAAATGAAATTGCACTTTTCACATTAATTATCTACAATTTTCTTCTACCTGAGTAACATATTTATGGTCCAATGGTTTTCCAACACATTAAACTGATTTAAAAATGTTTCCTGTACTATCCTTTGAGATTTGAGTACCTTTCTCTTTTATTATTGATGCAAATTTTTCGAGTATTGGCCCGGTAGCTGGCTAGCTAACTGACCTCTCCACACCTCCTTAACGAAAGCAAAGTCAAGAGGATGTTAACGACGACGACGACGATTTGCTTTTAGGCCACTGTCATTTCCAATCCTCACTCTTACCCACCTACCAAATCCGAATCCGAATCCCATTTCGCAAAAGGCGACTGGCTACCAATGAGCTGAACAAAAAATACATACAAACATATATATTTTAGCCCAAACGCCTCCACCACCAGCACCACTCAAGTTAGAGCTCCCCACGACTCTTTGGAAATTGCATTCAGCCAGCATTCATCTTTATGTGGGGCTAGCTAGCTAGCTAGCTGTGTCTTTTCCCCGTCGTCTTTTTATGTTTTTTTTTTTGTCGACAAAGGCAGAGGTGGAGGAGGAGAGAGACTCAGCCACGTTTTCTTTTTGGAAAAAGATAACAAACCCAATCGTTTGTGCAACATTTTCAACAGTTTTGGCACGATTCTTTCCTTCCTTCAATTTACGGAATGCTGATTTTTTTTTTCTTTCTTTCAATCTTTCCTCTTACTTTCTCTCTCTCTCTCTCTCTCCATTTGCCACTGGTACTGTGCTTTGTCGTCGTCGTCGTCGTTCCAGTCGTCCCAGTCATCCCAGTCGCCGTCGTCCGATCCCTTGAAGCGTGAACGAGTGGAGTTTTGGCAAGTCTTTCTGAACGTGCAAATTGCATGCTGTGCGGAGAGTTAATGGCGTTTTCTTTGGGTTGTGGAGGGAAACCATGGGTGTTGATGCTAACGAGTTGAGAGAAAATAAAGTTCATGACTTCATTCTGCCTCTGCCTTCATATCATGCTGCTTGTTGTTGTTGTTGTTGTTGAGAACCAGTCTCCTCTTCTGCTTTGGCTTGTCCCTCATACATATCATCTGCATATCAAGTAACGTCCAAAGCATTTCTCATTGTAATATAATGTTTAAGATTTTAAATAAAACATGAATCGATGTCGAGGGCCAGTGCCAGAGCAAGAGCCACAAACAATGTCAGACAAAAAAAAAAACAAAAACAAAACGAAAGGAAAATAAGAATAAGGTAAAGTCAGAAAGCTACGTTCGTTCCTTCCTTTCTTCAGCCCCTTCTCAATTTTGGGTACAATTGCAATTTCCACTTTTGGGCTGAAGTTGCAGCTGCAATTTTGCTGTTGCTGTTGTTGTTGTTGTTGTCGATAACTTTGGCCATTGTTACTGATGATGTCGGGGTCTGATAAGTGGCCCAAGGGCAGGGACGAGCAAACGAACGAACAGCCAGAGAGTAGGAGGCGAGACCACAAGACTCGAGGCAATTTTCAACAAGCTTTTTGGTCATAACTTTTTTCTTCTACCCATTTTAAATATACTATATAATCTTTCATTCTTTTTTTTTCTCTCTACACTCGTCAGTAAAATTTACTTATTATAACAATTAGGGAACACTGTTTTAGTGTGTACTCGACTCTACGACTGTTTATGGGTATGGTTGTGGGTACGGAGGCTGTTCGAAAAGTTTCATGGCAACCTTTTGAGGTTGCTTTAAATGAATAAGAGTCCCAGGACTAGTGGACTAGTGTTAAAAAAAAACATTTAAAAGTGACTTAGCACAGACACTAACTTCTGATGCTTTAAATGTGATTTTCCAAAACTGTTTCTACCTTAAAATAGTACCATAGAACATTGGAAATACCAATTTAAAAGTTAAGTAAATAAATTTAAGCCTGAAAAGCCGAAGATGTTTAGCTTATTGAAAATACGCAAAACTTTAGTTTAAAATGTTAGTTTTCAACACTAAGATGGAGTCTTACGTATTTTTTTACAGATTTTTAACGTTTTCTAAAGCTTTCTGCTCCATTACGACCTTTTATTTTAGAGCATTTGACCAACTGCTCAGACGATAATAAGGAAATCTTTCTAGAAATCACTTTTTTGTTATTTGCCTAGCAAGAAAATGATTTTTTTTTATAGACATCTGTTTAGATCTTCTTTATAGCATATGGAGCTGAAGGCACTTAATGAATTGTTGTGTGTGATATGAAATAGTTTTGCAAACCTTTGCGTTACCCCTCTTAAAGTGGGAGAGTTGATGATGTTGATGATGATGAGGAGGAGGAGGAGGAGGAACATAAAAAACAGTCAAGTGCCAGCTGTCCATTGAGGATGCGGATGCTGTTGCTGTTGTTGTTTGCTGTTTGCAGTTCCTGCTCCTTCTGATGATGATGGAGATGATAATGATGTTGTTGTTGATGATGTGCAGCCTCCTCTTCCATGTTTGTGCTTAACTTTTTAAATGTTAATGCGAATGTTGCTCCTCGACAACGACGACGGCGACGACGATGGTCGTTCAGTCCTTCCTCCGTTGGTTCGTTGGTTGGTTGGTTGGTTGATGTGTTGATATGAGTTTTAATGCATTTTAAGCTCACTGCGTCCAGTCAGTCAGTTCAGTCTGTCTGTCCGTCAGTCAGTTGCTGGCCAACAAAATTTGCAATGCTTGTTGCTACTCACACAACACAATTTTTCATGCACACGTTGATTTCCATTTTGGGGGAGCCAGCCAGCCAGCCAGCCAACCATTCAACCAGAGCCAGCTTATTTAGCATTTTCCTCATTCTCCTCCTCCTCCTCCTCCTCAGTCGTCGTTTGCCCATTTACTCGATTTGTGGTTTGTTGATTTTTCTTATTCAACGCTCCATCGCCCAAACCCGAACCCAAAACCCAGTGCCCAATGCCTCCAATGCTTGTCAGCAACATAATCATCGACTCAGTTGGCAATTTGCTTGTAGCTTGGGGTTCCCAATCCCCATCATCGTCATCGTCATGTAGCGTATTTATTTTTTACGTTAATGGCCAGTTGTCATATCGGTTGACGAGGAAGAGAGAGGGAGAGATAGATACTTTTCGCACGCGGTGATTACATTTTTAAGTAGGTGTATGAGTAATTTTATGAAACACTGTGTCACGGATTACTCTTACTTACTAATAGGATCACCCCGAGAAAGACAGACAAACTGAACGAACTGAAAACGACTGAAATATGCGATATGCTTGTTGTTTAAACCAAACAAACCGAAACTCTGCAATGCAATTAAGTCAAAGGAATACACAGAAAAATCAACAACAACCAAATGAACACAAGTATCTCATGTGACCAAAAAGGACCAACACACAAGGAACAGAGAACCGAGAGTACAGGGAACTACTCTTGGCCATCTACATACATACACAAGTGGCCATAAAAATAGGTTAGAGTGGAAGAAAAGTAAAATATGACCCAGTATGACTAAGACCCAGTACTTTAACGCTAAATTAAGTTGTGAATTATAACTTAATATTTGATATAATTACCATTGATTGACTTTTTTTCGATGATTCCGTGGTTTTCACTTATGGATAGCAATATTTTCGTCCTATTTTGGACCTGCGCCTATTATTTTGACCATGGGTGTACCTACAAACAAACTGGTGGCATCTTGTAGCCAGGGCAACCAGCAGAACTGATTTGCAATTTCGGTAGGAAAAGGCAAGAAAAAAAAATGCGAGAGAGAGAGAGAGGGAATCTGACAAAGGGCACAGAAGAAACTCACTCGGGTTGCAGCCACAGAAAAGAAAAGAAATAATAAAAAAAATAAGAGAGGAGCTTCTGTTGTGCTTGTTCTTTTCCACATTTTGATAACCATTAACAATTTGGTAAACTAAAAAGGAGAAGAAACTTCAGGAGGGAACTTCATCATCATCTCATGGTCGTTGTCGTCGTCGTCGTCATTATCAGGCAGTCAGGCAGGCAACCAAGCATATGTGTTAACTTGAAGTTAAGTGGATTCTTTTTGCCCCTTCTTCACTCTCCACTCGAGTTGATAATTTAAATGAACGACTGGGAACTGAACTTGAAACTGTGTCTGTGCCTGCGTCTGCCTGTCTGTCTCTACCTGTCTTTAGCCCAGGTATATCTTGGCAAATTTCTATATGATTCTATAAATTAGAACAACGTGTGTTAAATAAAAAATACAGGAGATTTCCCCTAGAGGTCTGATTATTTAGTTTTGTTTAGTTTAATATTTCGATGTGATCGATAAATTTCCATGTGTCCGACTTCCCAGACATTATAAAATATTGATCGGAAGCTAAAATCTTTAACGTTTACCAACACTGACTGCGTGATTTCGTTTGTGCTATCCAACCGTAGAGCCTCCAGGCGTCAAAAGTAAGCCTTTAGAAATTAAAAGTTCCCAATAGATTAAGCTTTGCTATGAGCAGGCTTGAGATCTTCAGCAGACTTTGCTAATGAATTCATTACAAAGAAATTAAGCTTAAAAGTTGAGCTCAGCTTACAAATCTAAAATTCAGCGTAGGATCATTGCTCTCAATCAAAACCTTATTTATTTATCTAATAGGTTAATGCTTTTCCTATATTCTTCAGTTAAGCCAGCGATCTCGGAAAGAATCCTACTCATAGAATAGACAAGATCCTAGTTTAGAAGTCTAGAGTTTTCTTGGGCTTAAGAGTATTTTAAAGTCTTTAACATAAAATGAATTACGGGCTTTGCTTTTTTGTTTTGTATCCTTAACTTTTTATTTTTTTTTCATTGTTGTTTTGCTTTGCTGCTTGTGGCATGCCTCTGGTTGTTGCTGTTGTTGCTGCTGCTGCTGTTTTTCAAAAAGTTTTGCCCCGCAACACATCTTAAATTTTCCCAAAATTCCTTTCTTTACAAAAGTTCTTGTTTTGCCTGAGTTAGCTTTTTATGGGTTTCTTTCGTTGTGTGTGTGTGTTAGTGTTGGTTGTGCGTGTGTTTGGCAGGTGACTTGAATGGCTGGAGGACTGTTGGACTGGGGCGTACCTGCCGTGTCAACGCCTGATTGATGAAACAAAGGATTTGCATATGAAGAAGGTAGAAAGAGAAATGTTAGAAGCGAGTTTGTCCAGATTGCATTAGGTACAGACTCGCCCTCTCTCTCTTTTCCTCTCTCTCTCTCTCTACCTGCCCATTTGAAATGGTATTTTTAATGCACATTTAATTAAAATTTATTCATAAGCATAAAAATCCCTTCATTTAATTGAATTTGTATGTGGTCAGGGGAGAAGGAGAGAGCGTTGAATGAATATGGTAAAATAGTTTTGTCCTTCAGCCTCCAACCGTAAACAACAACAACAACAACAACAGCCAGACGTTGCCTGGATGTTGGTTGTTCGGATGTCGACTGCAAAAAAAAAATAAAAAAAACTCCTCTTGAACACATTTAAATAGCTGCAACTTCCGTTGCAACTAGCCTCCTTCGGTTGCCGCTGCCATTGCTGCCACTGCTGCTGCTGCTGTTGCTCTCTTTGCAGCCATCTGGAGCCGGAATATAATGCTGCTAGTCAGCATGACTGGAGCTAGAGTGGTTGCTGCTGACTGGCTGACTGCCAGCAAGCTTGCCTGCCAGTGTTGGTTAGAGGCAGCCGAGTGTGCAACATCCTGTATGAGGAGTAGAAGGAGGAGCCCTTTCCGTGCTCTGCTTAAAGTTTTGTTCTCATTCCCATTCTCATCCTCCCATCGTTCCACCCATCAAAAAACAATGAGCCAGCATTTGCACTCATTTAGCATTTAAGAGCAGTTGTTGTTGTTGTTGTTTCCTACCACCCCACGCCCACTATTGCAGCTCCTCCTACTCTTTCGCCTGTCGACTCGGTCAACCGAATTATGCCATTTTTCCACTAGTCGTGGCCACCACGTCCTGCCTGCTCAATCCTCTGTTATGCATCATTCATATAAGCGCATCCGCGTTGGCCATTTAAACAGGGGGGAAAAAATAAACTCACATATATAAATTTAAAGCTACGACTAAAGAAATACCCTCTAATCTAATCCAAGAAGAAGGCTGTCAAAAAATAGAAGAGAATAAATAGATGTGGAAAAGGGGGGGAAAGGAATTGTGGTTGAAAACGAAAAGCTGCAGAGAAATGTTTGCAATGAAATAAGCGATAGGAATGGTGGAAAAGAAACGTCTGAAAAGGAAGAGGTAAATAAAATGTAATAAAATGGTGGATATAAAAATAGTTGCAGAGGAATGCTTGGAAAGAAATGCATAGCAAGAAACAAATGGAATGGAATGCATGAAAAGAAAGTGCCAAAAAAGGAATGACTAAAGAAAAATGCTTGAAAACGACTCCATTCCCACCTTCCAACTTTAGACTCTATGGGTTTCTATATACCCTTCTCTTTGGCCTTTTTGAGTGCTGGGTAACAAAAATATGCTAAGCTAAGACCCAAGTTGAGGTCTCTCTCACTCCCCAATTCTCCTCCTCGTTCTCCTGCTGGCAACCTCAGCCCTAGCTGAGGCTTGTTGTGTATACATTAATAATTAAAATATTTTTCCAGTGAGTTTTTCTCTCATTGAAGCTAGAGCTGGGAGATGGCTACGGTTATGGCTATGGAGTCGTCATCATCATCATCCGTCGTCTATCTAGCTGCATTTCAATTTCGGTCGAGTGTGTACGCGCGAGAGGGTTATGAGGAGAATGGAAGTCTTCAGCTGCTTCTTCTCATTCTTGGCTTCGGTACTCGAGTTGATGAGCACGTCTCTCGGTCTGAGTTGGAGTTGGAGTTGGAATTGGAGCTGCTGTTGCTTCTCTCCTCGTTGTTGTTGTTGTTGTTGTTGTTGTTAATAATGATGTTGATTTCTTAACGCTTCACTGACATTTGCATCAAGAATTATTTACAAGGATTTGTGTTCGTTTTGCTGCAAACTGAATGCAAGTATCATTCGTCATATCATCACAACAGATAGATGATGGTATTACATGAGGTTACCTACCTTCCTACCCAGCATGAGGTTTGGTTGTTCTCCTTCTGCTCCCGTTGGTCTGTTCTAAGTCTCTTTCGTCTGCCTTCTAACCACCATTGGGTCTGTTATCGAAAGGCAAGTCACACTTTTCAGTTCCTAATCCTCCAAACTCCACCTCAAATTCTCCTCCTTCTTCACTCTCTCTCTCTCTCTAGTTGTGTCTATGCAAATATTTATATGTTTGCTTAATTTTTGCACACTTGGCACATAAATCTTGTTGCAGTTGGCATGTTGCACAGTTGCTGCTGGTTCATACCTGGGGGAGCAGCTCCTTCTAACTCTAGAGTAAAAGTTGTTGCTGTGCTGCAACCCACTTTGACAAAAATGTCACCATTTTTACTGCTGAGTGGCAAGGAGAGGAAAGGGTAAGGGTACGAGTAAGGTAGGTAAGGCCTAGCGTAGCCTCGAGCTTGATGGATTATTCGAGTGCCTCCTGTTGCCTGCTGTGCCTGACTGCATAAATATTGCAATGCCGTGTATACAATAAAACCAACTGCCAAGCCCCACGTCCCTCCACTCATGGCCTCCTGTTGCACCCACACACACACACACACACTCATATTTAGTCGTACAATGCTTAAATTGGCCAACTTTTTGGCGTCCCAAATTGCCCCAAAACCTTCTCTACCCATTATATAAACAGTTTTAACACTTTTGGAGACCTGCCAAACTAGCCTGTCGCTCGTTGTGGGTTCTTTAAAACCAAGACAACGCTAAACCTTGGCTAACTAAGCTTTGCCTTGCTTTTTTCGCTCTTTTGTTGTATAATTCTCAACTAGTTTAACACTTTTGGAGACTTGCCAAACTAAGAAAACGGTAAACTCTGGTTTAGCAAGCTTTGCTTATCGTTAAGCTATAATTCTCAACTGGTTTAAACATTTAAGTTATAAAATGGCAAATGCTGGAGTCTTAAAACTTGACGGTTCTTGAAATAACTGTCCTTTAGGACTAAAACGCAATTATTTGTTATATGAAATCTTAATTCTGCAATTAATGTACTTTATATATAATAATCTGCCTCAATTTAAGTGAACAATTTTTGGTATCGATCAAACTAGTCTTTGAACAACTTAACTGACTACATTTTTTTTTTTTTTATCATTTAAAAGGGTATAAAAGTTTCGTTTAGTTTTTTATTTTTGGGTTAGGCATTTCTTGTTTTGCTTAGAGCTTATTCATACGCAATTAGATCAGCCTCGGCAGCAGCAGCTGCTGCAACAACTGCAGCTTCAAGCACACCCACACACACTCACACACACACCCAACCCATGGTGCAAACAAAGCTGTGTGTGTGAGTGTGTGTGTGTGTGTATGCTTGGGCGTAGTTTGCAATTTGCATTTAACTAAAAAACTAACTATTGTTAACCACTCGAGTGAATGGGGTGGGGCAGAAGAGGAAGAAAACAGTTGTTATTTATTTCTAGCAGCACTAATTAAGCCTAACCCATCTCTCTCTCTTGCTCTTTGCAGTACATGGCCCCATGTCATCATCTTTAGTATCCAGCTCAACATCCTTATCGGCGTCATCCTCACCCTCGAATGTTTTTATTAATACGCCAGCCACTCTGCTCTTTACCACACGGCATGACATTCAGATAGCCAATATAAGCCGACCCACGGGTGGACCACAAATCGATATAATTGTCAAGGATCTATCGGAGGCCATGGCCATTGATTTTTATTATGCACGAGGATTGGTCTGCTGGACGGATTGCGGACGCGAGATAATTGAATGTTCCCACATAAACGCGAGCAGTAGCCGGCATCAGACCGGACCCAAACAGACTGTGATATCGACGGGTTTGGATAAGCCCGAAGGATTGGCCATTGATTGGTATACGGACAAGATCTATTGGACAGATGGTGAAAAGAATCGCATTGAAGTGACCACTCTCGATGGCCGTTATCAGAAGGTGCTCTTCTGGACGGATTTGGATCAACCGAGAGCAGTGGCTGTGGTGCCCGCTAAGCGTTTTCTCATCTGGACCGATTGGGGAGAGTATCCCAAGATTGAGAGAGCCAGCATGGATGGAGATCCGTTGAGTCGCATGACTCTGGTCAAGGATAATGTCTTTTGGCCCAATGGCCTCGCAGTGGACCTGGCCAGTGAGCTAATCTATTGGACTGATGGCAAAAATCGTTTCATCGATGTGATGAAATTGGATGGCAGTAATCGTAGGACTATAGTGAATAATCTAAAGTATCCTTTCAGTTTGACCTACTTCGATAATCGTTTGTATTGGACAGATTGGCAGAGGGGAAGTCTCAATGCCCTAGATTTGCAGACGCGAGAGCTGAAAGAGTTAATTGACACCCCCAAGGCGCCCAATTCGGTGAGGGCATGGGATCCGAGTCTTCAACCATATGAGGATAATCCTTGTGCCCATCACAATGGCAATTGCTCGCATCTCTGTTTGCTCTCCACCAACTCGCAGGGCTTCAGTTGTGCCTGTCCCACGGGCGTGAAGCTAATCTCTGCCAATCAATGTGCCAATGGCAGTCAGGAGATGCTCTTCATAGTCCAAAGGACACAGATTAGTAAGATTTCCCTCGATTCGCCAGACTACACCATCTTCCCGCTGCCCCTGGGCAAAGTGGAATATGCCATAGCCATTGACTATGACCCAGTGGAGGAGCATATCTACTGGTCCGATGTGGAGGCTTATACCATTCGCAGAGCCCATGCCGATGGCACGGGCGTTATGGACTTTGTGACCTCTGAAGTGCAACATCCAGATGGTTTAGCTCTCGATTGGTTGGCCCGTAATCTCTATTGGACCGATACGGTCACAGATCGCATAGAAGTCTGTCGTCTGGATGGCTCAGCCCGAAAGGTGTTGATCTATGAGCATCTGGAGGAGCCCCGAGCCATAGCGGTGGCTCCCTCGCTGGGCTGGATGTTCTGGAGTGATTGGAATGAACGTAAACCGAAGGTGGAGCGTTCTTCCCTCGATGGCTCCGAGAGGGTCGTCTTGGTTTCGGAGAATCTCGGTTGGCCCAATGGCATAGCGCTGGACATCAAAGCGAAGACCATTTATTGGTGTGATGGAAGAACGGATAAGATTGAGGTGGCCAATATGGATGGCTCCGATCGTCGGGTGGTCATAAGTGATAATCTCAAACATCTCTTTGGCCTGAGCATACTCGATGATTATCTCTACTGGACGGATTGGCAGAGACGTTCCATTGATCGTGCTCATAAGATAACGGGAAACAATCGCATTGTCGTAGTGGAACAATATCCGGATCTAATGGGTCTGAAGGTCACACGTTTGCGGGAAGTGCGTGGTCAAAATGCCTGCGCTGTGAGAAATGGAGGATGCTCTCATCTCTGCTTGAATCGGCCCCGGGATTATGTCTGCCGTTGTGCCATTGACTTTGAGCTGGCCAATGATAAGAAGACTTGTGTTATACCCGCCGCCTTTTTGCTCTTCTCACGGCAGGAGCACATTGGACGCATCTCCATTGAGTATAACGAAGGCAATCACAATGATGAACGCATTCCCTTCAAGGATGTGCGCGATGCTCATGCTCTGGATGTCTCGGTGGCCGAGAGACGCATCTATTGGACGGATCAGAAGAGCAAGTGCATCTTTCGGGCCTTCCTAAATGGCTCATATGTCCAGAGGATTATGGATTCGGGTCTCATAGGGCCAGATGGCATAGCCGTGGACTGGCTGGGTCACAATATCTATTGGTCCGATGCGGAGGCGAGGCGTATTGAGGTAGCCCGCCTCGATGGCAGCAGTCGAAGAGTCCTCCTATGGAAGGGGGTGGAGGAACCGCGTTCCCTGGTCCTTGAGCCACGACGTGGCTACATGTATTGGACGGAATCTCCCTCGGATTCCATACGACGGGCCACCATGAATGGCAGTGAGCTTCAGACCATCATAGCGGGAGCCAATCATGCGGCAGGTCTCACCTTTGACCAGGAGACGCGACGCCTCTATTGGGCCACCCAATCCAGACCAGCGAAAATTGAATCTGCCGATTGGGATGGACGCAGACGACAAGTTCTGGTCAGCAGTGATATTGATGAACCTTACGCTGTGTCCCTCTACCAGGACTATGTCTATTGGAGTGACTGGAATACCGGAGACATTGAGCGTGTCCACAAGGCGACTGGCCAGAATCGCAGTTTAGTCCACTCTGGAATGACGTACATTACCTCTCTCCTGGTCTTTAATGACAAGCGGCAGACGGGCGTAAATCCCTGCAAGGTAAACAATGGCGGCTGCTCGCATCTCTGTCTGGCTCAGCCCACCAAACGGGGCATGATTTGCGCCTGTCCCACCCACTATCAATTGGCCAAAGATGGCACCTCCTGCATAGCACCACGCAATTACATCATCTTCAGTCAGAGGAACAGTTTTGGTAGGCTGCTTCCGAATACCACAGATTGTCCGAATGTCCCTTTGCCTGTGTCTGGAAAGAATATACGCGCCGTGGACTATGATCCCATAACGCATCACATTTATTGGGTAAGTCGCTTCTACATAGTAGATGATCCTTTAAGTAAACTTCCTTTCCCACAGATTGAGGGCCGAAGTCATAGCATCAAGCGTTCCCTGGCCGATGGCACCAAGACCACTTTATTGGTTAACTCCGGACAACCTTTTGACATAGCCATTGATATAATTGGTCGTCTACTCTTCTGGTCATGTTCCTATTCCAATAGCATCAATGTAACCAGGTGAGTTTCAATGCCTCTGATCTCTTTTAACATAAGTTAATCTTTGTCCTTGTTGTCGTTAGTTTCCTGGGCGAATCCATTGGAGTCATTGACACGGAAGATTCGGAGAAGCCACGCAACATAGCCGTTCATGCCCAGAAGCGTTTGCTCTTCTGGTCCGATGTGGGCAGTCATCAGGCCATCAGACGAGCCCGAGTCGATGGCAATGAGCGTGTGGAATTGGCCTATAAGCTGGAGGGAGTTACCGCTTTGGCTCTGGATCAGCAATCGGATATGATTTACTATGCCCATGGCAAGCGGATCGATGCCATGGACATAAATGGCAAAAATAAGTGAGTTAAAGAGATGAAGTCATACAAATAAATGACCCCCAAAAAGAGTAAAAGTATTTACTAATGATTTCTATATTCTTTTATTGCCAGAAAAACTCTTGTATCGATGCACATTTCCCAAGTGATTAATATTGCCGCGTTGGGAGGATTTGTCTATTGGTTGGACGACAAGACGGGAGTGGAACGCATCACAGTGACGGGAGAACGTCGTTCGGCGGAGCTGCAACGCTTGCCACAGATTACCGATATACGTGCCGTCTGGACACCGGATACGAGAGTTCTCCGTAATCACACTTGTCTTCACAGTAAGACAAAATGCTCACACATCTGCATAGCCAGCAGCGAGGGAGCGGCAAGATCACGTGACATTTGTTCGTGTCCCAAACATTTGATGCTACTCGAGGATAAGGAGAATTGCGGCGCCTTGCCCGCCTGTGGACCAGATCATTTCACTTGTGTGGCTCCTGTGGCGGGGAATAGTGGAAATGATTGCATACCCGCCAGTTGGCGTTGCGACGGCCAAAAGGATTGTCCCGATAAATCCGATGAGGTGGGCTGTCCCACCTGTCGTCCAGATCAGTTTAGTTGCCAATCCGGCGAGTGTATAAACAAATCCTTGGTATGCGATGGCACCACCAATTGTGCCAATGGCCATGATGAGGCCGATTGCTGCAAGATACCAGGCGAATTTCAGTGTCCCATCAATAAGGTAGGCAGAAAACGATTTCCAAGGAAATTAATTAGTAACCATTTTGTTTATCTTTCTTTCAGTTGTGTATACCCGCCGCCTTGCTCTGTGATAACTGGGAGAATTGTGCCGATGGCGCAGATGAATCCCCGGAAATCTGCTTGCAACGTCGCATGGCTCCAGCCTCGGACAAGCTAGCCTTTATGATCCTGATTGGTGGAACAATGTTTACCATTTTCTCGATTGTTTATCTTTTGCAATTCTGTCGCACACGCATTGGCAAGAGCCGCACAGAGCCCAAAGATGATCAGGCCTCGGATCCTCTGTCACCTTCGACTCTCAGCAAATCCCAAAGGGTCTCGAAAATAGCCTCAGTGGCCGATGCTGTGCGCATGTCAACTTTGAATTCCAGAAATAGCATGAACTCCTATGATAGAAATCACATAACAGGAGCTTCGAGCTCTACGACAAATGGCAGCAGCATGGTGGCCTATCCCATTAATCCGCCACCATCGCCAGCCACACGTTCACGTCGTCCGTATCGGCATTATAAGATAATCAATCAGCCGCCTCCCCCGACGCCATGCTCTACCGATATTTGCGATGAGTCCGATTCGAATTATACAAGTAAATCGAATAGTAATAATAGCAATGGAGGAGCCACTAAACATTCATCCAGTTCAAATGCCGCTTGCCTGCAATATGGCTACGATAGTGAACCATATCCTCCTCCACCGACGCCGCGTTCCCACTATCACAGCGATGTGCGTATAGTACCGGAATCCTCCTGTCCGCCATCGCCCTCGTCGAGGAGTTCCACTTACTTTTCACCACTGCCGCCGCCGCCATCGCCCGTGCAGTCGCCAAGTCGTGGATTTACGTAACATTTTGAGATATACATGTAGAACAAATGCCCCTGTCCCTTCACACTTCACACCC
This sequence comes from Drosophila nebulosa, assembly GCA_024703675.1. Lineage (NCBI taxonomy): Eukaryota > Metazoa > Arthropoda > Insecta > Diptera > Drosophilidae > Drosophila > Drosophila nebulosa. Next base: position 2,289,268 of record CM045725.1, on the reverse strand, counting down.
TCATCCGTTGTTCATCCGTTGTGTATTATTTTATCTAAGTTTTTAAATACTATAATTTGTATATATAGAAAGTGTGTTTAAATTGGTCATTTAAGGCTTTAACTATTTTTAATTTTGTGTATGGCAAACGTTATTATATATATTCGATCTCGTTAAGTTTCATTTTATCATTTGCCAGCCAGCCAGCCAGCCAGAAGGACGACGACGAATTGTTCGCAACAATAGACTGCAACAACAAACAAACAAACAAAATATTACCAATTAATTAATTCTATAAACATATATAAGCTATTTATCTAATAAGCAACGAAAACCTATTAATCTACATATTTCGATTTCTTTTTTCGTGTGCCAAATTTTTAAATTCAATCATTTTACCTAGAGAGTAAATTTTAAAACCTCAGAATTTTAAGCATTTAAGTTGCCAAATTGTATATAGCCAAACATTTCTCTAATTGATAATTAAGAAAAACAAAACAAAAAAAAAACAAGCAATATGAAAACGAATGCAACTAATTCAAATGTCTTCTTAAATTGTTATAAACACCAAAAAGTGCCTCAGTAATATTGCGTTTAATATTCTTAGTTTTCTTTTCTCTCCTAAAAAAAAAACAAAAAAAACACTTTTCTTTTATCATTTATAGATAAATAAAAAGTAAATATCCAATATACGTAGTTACTTTTACTGCAATCATCAATATATATATAAACAAAATATATATTACGTATACGTATTTATAGTTAATTTTAGTAAACTTAAACATGTAAAATTGTATTTTTTAAATATACAGACAAAAATGTGCCTGGAAATTAAAGGAATTTTTCACATCGAGCAGTTGTATAGGAGCTGCAATGGGGCTTGGGATTATCTGCAGGGTTCATTAAATTAATTCTGTTTTCCATTCGTTTAGTTCATGTTTAATTCCGTCGAAAACATTTTATAAAAATATTTTTATATTGCATTCTGAGAGGTGCGAATAAGCCGTTATCATAATAATTATCGATAGTTTGCACTTTTATCGAAATTTAAAAATATTTATATTGAGAGGACAGCCCTACTACTTGTCAGCTGTTATTTTTTTGTTGGTCACCCTAGAATATTCTATTTACATTTTAGAATTTCGTAATTTTTTGTTTTTTACAACCTTTACCCGGCGTTTTATCAATGAATTTATCTTAAATGACTTCTCAAATCTACAGCCAAAAGAAGTTCATACCAACACCACCGGAGAAGGGTTCATTTCCATTGGACCACGAGGGATTGTGCAAGAAGCAATTTCTTATCTACTCCAGGTAAAAATCTGTGATTACGCTTAAGCTGGAAAGGATTGCAAATATCTCTCACATATGTATCTTCATATTTAGTTGCTTGCGGCGTAACGCTCACGATAATAGCCAGTGTCGGGCGGAGGCTCAAGCTTATCTCGGCTGTCGCATGGAAAATAATTTAATGGAAAAAACAGAATGGTCGAAATTGGGCTTCGAGGACAACAGCAACAAGAAGAAGAAGGAGCAGGAGAAACAGCAACAGCAGCAGCAACAATAATGAAACCAGAACGTAATGTGATCATAGCAGCCACTGGAAGTGTGGCTACCATTAAGTTATCAGCCTTAATTTTAGCTCTAAGTGATGAGCAATTACCCTATAAATTTAATTTAAAAGTTATTGTTACCGAAGCAGCCAAACATTTCTTTGAACTCGAGCAAATACCCGAGAATGGTGAGTTTAAAAGCAAAGCAAAGTTACTTTTACCCTTATCTAATGGAAAACTCTTCCTCCAGTTCCCATCCTTCATAATCGCGATGAGTGGATTAATTGGAATAAACGTGGTGATCCTGTCGTCCATATAGATCTAGGCAAATGGGCGGATCTTTTGGTAATTGCCCCACTTAGTGCAAATTCTTTATCCAAAATAGCCTCGGTAAGCAGAACCATAATCTCTAATAAAACAAATGATAACACTCAATCTCGTGATCTTTTAGGGAATTTGTGATAATTTCGTAATGTGTGTGGTACGCGCTTGGGATCTGGAGAAGCCTCTGCTCTTTGCCCCCGCCATGAATACACGCATGTACGATCATCCCATCACAAAGGAGCAAATTGATAAGCTTATCAGCTGGGGCTACAAGCAGATTCCCTGCATTTCCAAGACCCTAATGTGCGGTGACACGGGCAACGGAGCCATGGCGGAGGTGTCGACCATTAAGGATGCGGTTGTTGCTGCTTTTCAATTACAAAATCCTGCTTAGGAGACTCAATCCAGACTTGGCCTTAATAGTAATAAATACAATTTTTGTTATATGAGAAAATAGCTTCTAGCTTTTTGACATTTATTATTTGGTTTATGTAGATAATTTGGATAAAACTTCGCCGATATCTTATCATCTTAGACATCCTCTTGGACAGATTCCATGGAATTGTTTGTCGACTGATTAATGTGAATCAGCGCCTTTTCCGAATCGGTTAGATTAATGAATTTGTGCTTGGATTTTAATTCCTGTTGTATAGAGGAAAGTAAATCTGGTGATCCGCGACCACCTCCGGGTTTCATATGGAAGCTATCCCTAATATTCTGTTGCTCCTCCTCCCGTTCCCCGGCACCACACACATCCAAGCACGGCTCCACAATTGTCTCCATTTGCAGGGACTGACGCTTACGTCGCAGACGCTTCGAGCCCCGTGTGATAAGGACCACAGCCGGAGACTCATAGGGCAGAGCCTGGATAACCGTTTGCAGTAGTTTTGGTGCCGTCTCTGGAGTCTTGGGATTGCCAATAACCACATCCGCCTGCAAAGCACTGCGCACCCTTTCACGCTCCTCCTCCCGCTCTCGAGCGGCATTCTTGCGCATCAATTGTCGAGCTCGCTTCTTCAAAATGGCCTGGGCATTGGGATAGTATGCAATAACCTCATTCAGATCCGATTTGGAGAGGACAAACAAATTCGAATAGCCCTTGGAACGGACATCGGCAGTACGTCGATCGGCTCCATTGATGCCCAGCAAACTGATCTCCCCGAAGACGGAGCCCTCGGTGAGAGTGGCCAGAACGACATCACTGTTCGGGCCACCCATCACCTGCACCTGTCCCAGCTTCACAATGTACATCTCTCGGCCCACTTCACCCTTTTGACAGACAAAATCGCCGGGCAGAAAAGTCACGGCACGTAATTTTAGGACCAAATCCCGTAGCAATGCCTCCTCACAGTCGGCAAAGAGTTGCACCTTCGATAGGGTCTGTATATGCACCGAGATGGCTATATCGGTCTTCAGATTAATGGGCAAGGCATCCAAGATGTTGGATTCATCTAAAAAAGGAGAGTACTCGTCAAAAGGGATTCACATTCCAAGGACTCTTGGACAACTTTGCTTACTCTGAGCACTCGTCTCTGAAGACTCATATTTGAATAAACAATGAATGAATGGCTACTCATTTGAATGGATTTTCAGAATGAGTGAGTAGATTATTCGAAACAAAGTATTTCGAGTCATATTCATTTACAGAATTATTTGTGATATATGGAATATTCAACTAATGAATGAATGATAAAATTATTCAAAATCTCTGAGCACTCAAAGTATTTTGATCAACTTTGAGTTATAAGTTCGACTTAGCTTTTTACTCTTAAGCCCCATTCATTTGATTCATTGAGGAAGTGTCGATTTGATAGCTCATTCATAAAGCTTTTTTCAACTCACCTAAAGTTCTCTGTTGCTCCCAGGTGAATTGGAACCACATTTTGACTCTCGATTGCACCTCCTGCGAGAGATTCAAACGCCGCATGTACTCCAAAGTCTCATCCTCCAATTGACGATATTCGTGTTTATTTCTGGTTGCCGTCGATATAATGTCTCTTATCTGACCGATCAGCAGAGCGAACACAAAGACGCCCATTAGCCAGGCCACCGTCATGAAGACATATTCCCCCTGACGCTCCGGCTTGGGATTTTTGCCAATGGAAGTTGCCGTTTTGGTGGCAAACGCAAAGCATCTCACATAGGGATGACCCTTGCCACTGAAGACCCAACGATTCTGACCCAAACCCTGATAGTCACTGTAGGCATAGTAGAGGGCGGCTGTTATGTGAATCATATAGAGCATATAGGTCAGGGTTTTGGCCACGCGCACCTGAAGTACAAAGAAAGAAGATGAGCGAGAAGAGCAGAGAGAGAGAGAGAAACTTACAAAATGTGGCGAAGATATAACCCGATCCAATAGACGAAATACTTCCCAGAAACTTTGTATCTTAAAGAAACGTGGAAAACGTAGCCAAACCGCATTTGTGCCCAGTTTAAGATAGAACAATTCCAGTGGCAGCAACGCCAGCAGATCCAACTAGAACAAAGAGGAAGCTGTCACTTTCCCCAGAAAGTAGAGGCGCCTTCGGCACTCACTCACCTTGAACTGCAGTTTCCTCATATAGTTTTTTCTCGTTAGATTCTTGTTCTTCACCCAGAAACCCTCAAACAGATACATGACGCGATGCTTGAAGAAGACCACATCCAGGAGATAGATGATATCGGCACAGAAATCGCAAGCCAACCAGATATTCGTGTTATCCTTGGTCTGAAAGGGAAACGAGGCACGCAACGGAATGACCCAGGCATTGTAGAGAAACGACACAGAGACGACACATAGCCACGAGATGTAGATCTTGCCCTGGGGATCGAGAGTTCGTTCATCATTGTTGGCACCGCACAAACTGGAGCATAGCCAGACATTGGACCGGGGCGTATCCGCTTCGAAGAGACGACCACGATGATGGGAAGGCGATTGGCCAGCGGGAACCAAACGTATCTTATTCTCCGGCGAGGGATGCAAACTCTTGGTGCTCGAGTGCAGTACGGAGCCCCCTGTTACGGCTGCACTGGTGGGTGGCGGCGGTAGGGAGGGGGAACTGGCATTACTGCTCGATGGGGTGGGAGGCAATTCAATTCTTGATTTCACCTTATTCGCTCGAGCCGTAAAGCGGCGCACCAAATGACGCACTTGATCACGCAGAAACTGCTGACCCTGTGAGTCCAGGCTCCCAGCACTGCTGCTCGGACGTGGTGGCGGCGCCACATCCACATCGGACTCCAAGACGGCCACAATTTCACTTTCATTCAGCGAGGAAGAACGTTGCGAGCGTCGTCCCAAGTTGCGATCTTCGTTCGGCAATTCGGGTGATTCATTGTAACAAATTTGCACATCCTTTTCATCCTCATCCTCCGGTATGGGCTGCGAGCAGGGATCACACTGATCCAGCTCGGGCAGAACCACCTGACCGGTGGCAGCAGCCAATTCTTCTGCCCGCTGGACAGCAATGGGATCGACTACGCGTTTAATTATGGATTCATGGACTACCTCACCCGGCAGCGGAGTCATTTCAAAGCATTCCGGCTCCAAGACTCTACGCACACTGTCCGGACTGACCAGAGGCTTCTCGTTCTTTAGAATATGCTTGACCAGGGCATGGGTGGCACCTATATTACTCTGACTGGGCTCCGAGTCGACGCAACCAATGCGTCCATTGCGAAAATAGAGACGCGAATGATAGAATCTTGGACTGTGAGGCCGATGACGGCGTCCAGCAGCCTTGAAGGCATTGATTTTGTAAGTGGTCTTCTTTACGGGACTTGGAGTCTTGTTTTCCTTGTCGCCACGACGAGCCACTTGAAGCTGCTCCCGTTCCCGTTCCCTCTCTTTCTCTCTCTCCCTCTCTTTGAGCTGCTGCTGCTCCTGTTCCTTCTCCTTTTCAAAAATGGCCTCAGTGGCACTTACAAATTGTTCAATCTCCTTGATATCCTTGGTAATCTCCTCCAGACTGCGTCTCACATGGGCCTCCTTCTCCCCCGGACTGGAATAGCGACGGTGTTCGGTTATTTGATTCGGCGTATTGATCACATTCCTCATAAACGCATGACGCTCCAGAGTCTCACAGAATTTGGGCGACTTCTTCGAGCCAATGGGCGTGGTGGCCATCCTCTTAAGCGGTTGTCTATCTGGCAAATCGTAGGAGAAATTCTCCAAAATATTTGGCGATGATTTAAGCAAAGATGCCAGCTCCTCCTCCTGTTGCGAGCTATTCCTCTGGTTCACCTGCTTTGAATGAGTTGACAAATGAAAATGAAAATAAAAATACAAATTTTTTTGTTGAATTCACATTTCGAAGGCAAACCGCCGGCACGCAAATGCAATAAAAACACAAACAACAAACAAGCCGTAGCCAAAGCCACAGTCGATGTGCCTTGCATGCTAATTGCCCGAACGACGAGCGGGGTGGGAGGGCGGCTGGGCAAGCTCGCATCCATTCATTCATCCATCATTTGGCCAGGTAAAGTGTACGCGGCACGTGTCTTGGTTGCTCATCACTTTGCAAGGACGTCAAGTTCCTTTTCTTGGAAATTCTTAACTTCTGTTTAATTTCCACACGCAATTTTCTATCTCTTTCTCACTGCCTCTCTCATTCTCTCTCTCTCTCTCTCTCTCTCTCTCTCTGTATACCCTACAACACTTTGGGTCTAAAGAAACTCTAATGGATTATTCAATTAAATAAAGGGCAGCTCCAAACAACAGAAACATCGATTAACAATCCTAGATAAAGATTAACTACGATTTATTGAAATTAATCGATTAACTATGTCGATTTTTCGCATTTAATCAAACAGACTTAAACTACTCTTCTTATTTCTGCCTTTTTCTAAAGTTTTGTTTAATTGTTTTACTTCTTTTAAAATCCTTGTGATCTATCGAAATTAATAGATATCAAAAGTTTTTTACACTGGTTAACCGCGATCTATCGAAATAAATCGATAAATATCGTCGTTTTTTCAGATATAATCAAACAGACGGGAATTAATATTTTGATTTCTACCTTTCTGCACACATTTCTTTTGTCATTTAGTCAGAAAAAGCTAATGCACATACGATATAAGAAAATTTATCGATTAACTTTGTCGATTTTCGTTTTAAAGTTTTAACTTTCTGCCTTTTCATTAGTTGTTGTAGTTTTTTTCATACTGGTTAAATGCGATCTATCAAAATTAATCGATAAATTTTGTCAATTATTTGCATATAATCGAAAGGACTTTAATTATTCTACTAATTTCTACCTTTTTGTGCACATATTTTTAAATCATTATTACTTTTGTATCTTATTAAAGACAATTCATATGCTAGCAATCGAAATTAATCGATATTGGAACGATTTTTTGTAAATAATCGAGTCCAGTATATAGACCAACTGTGCACAATGTGAGTAGGGGGTTTTTCAGCTGGCAAATAGCCATTATTACTAGTAAATAGAACTTTTTTTTGGCATTTGAAAACTAAATCAGTTTTTGATTAGCATTTATCGATAAGTCGATTATAATTTGAATATATTAAGCTTTCAGGGGCATTTCCTTGACAATTTCTGTTCTAAACTAAGCTCAATGACAAAGAATAAAAAATTCATTAAACAAAAACAATTAACTGAAACATTTGCAGAGTATTTCGTATTCGGTTTTTTACCCAAAATTGTCTTACCTTACGAAAGCGTGCCATTTCGTGTCGAGTGTTGAGAAGAGGTCACTCCCGTCAGGTTCAAAGTTCAGGGTCTTGGCCAATTAAGTTGAAATACTTGTCGCGTGGCCCACGCGGCGTATGATTAATGCCAGCCACCAGCAGCCGTTTTTGCCCTCTTATCTCTGACTTATCATCGGCTATGGGTCGAGCTTTCTGGGGTCGGGGGTTCCAGCATATGTTATCTATTGATTTTTCGCGCAGCTACAAGAATCGAGGCTATTGAATTTTAGGTTTCCTTTTTTTTGCTTTTCTTGCTAACCAATCAACAGGTGGTCAGAAAATTGAAAACTTTTTGCATCTGCTACAATTTTTGCTAACAAAATTTTGGAACGATAAATTTTTGTTTCGTTTTTAAGGCATTTCACATTTACTTACTAGCTGGCTTGGGCTAAAATATTACGCAGCTAACTGAATAAACACAAAATCCAGACAATGCCAAAAGATAAACTGAACGGATTGGAGAAAGCGACGTCAGCTGATTCGAAGTTGTCTGTGGGCCAAAATTGACGCAGGCGCTCTAACTGGAACCACTGTGTGCCCTAAGTCTCTCAATATTGAACTAGTCAAAGTTGGAAGAACTTAGAGTATTGAAAACTTTTTGAATTCAAATTTCCAAAACTGAAAACTCTCTTTAGAGAATTGTCTTGATATTGTTTGTGCTAGAAATCTATGTAAAGTTTCATATAGTTTTCGAAATACTTTTCTAAAACCAGTTTCAAGAGTATCTAACCAAAGACGAATTTAGAATTATATTCCAAATATCATTTTTGAGAATAAAGAAGACATCTAATACCAAATCTGTAAACAATTTTACCTTTAGCTTAGAAACTTTCAAATAGAGGTCATATTGAATTGACCTTAGAGTAACCACACGCAATCAATCAGTAGGTCAACCAACTTAGTTACTTATTAAGGTCATTCTACGTGCTGCTTTTTGCTCTTTAAACCTTCTTACAAAAGTCAATCTACTAAAGATTGAGATTAGGATCTGTGTTCTTTTTAAAGAACAAATTTAGTTAAAAGCAGATAAGCTGAAATTTAAAGATTTAGGGCCTTCTATAGATAAAAACTTATCTAAAAAATTGATGAAATTTCGTAAAATTGAAACAAAACTATTAAATTATCACATTTTACTTAAAAATGTTTTTTAAATTTTAACCGCTAGTTTTATAAATGTTTCCAAGTTAAAAGTTGACATTAATCTCTGTTGATTTAATGCCAACAGTAATCCTATCTACAATGGTGGCCACTAATTTAGCACCTTTAGTTTTTGTATTTGAAAGCTTTTGGCGTTTTTGAGTAAAAGAACCCCTTATTTTGGCCACTTCGAATGGGAATCAATTAAAATTGTAATTTCTGTATGGATTTTTGGTATCCCTCGGCTTGGCGTCAGTAATAATTATGGCGGAATTTGAAAATCAGTGCTGAAAAAAAAAATTTAAGACAAATAATTTGTATTCTCAGAAATCATTTACAATTTGAAACTTATTGAAATCAAGAACGCCTTCTTTGATGATGAAAAACTAAGCTAAATGCGTCTAGATTTAGTTTTTAAACTTCTGAAGAAGAAATCCTATCGTTTTCCATTTCATTTTCTACAATCAAATCTTACTTCTCTCAAAATTTTTTTCTAGAGTGGTACATATCAACTCCATCTAAACAGCTTTTTTCGTCTACAGACATCTTGGGGTCCATCTTTAATTAGATATTTAAGCATTCCATCGAAGTATTGAATAAACTGATTCAAAATAGTTTTCCATTGACTTTTTACATTGTAATACCCAGAGACAAGTATTTAGTCTCAGAAATGACTAATTTTTTAGAATAAAATAAATGATATATGATAAATGGTTAATAAATTTCATAGAGCAATGGGAATTATTCCATGAAATATTGAGCAATTTTTCAAACAAATTTCTCGCCGGGCCACAAGGGAGCTGCCCCTCAACAATTTTCCCCCCGCGCCACCTTCTCGACTTTAGTTTGTTTTTTTTTGTCATTTTATTTAATGTATATATATATTAATATATATATATATATATTCCATTCAGCTCTACATTTACAATTACATATTTGTAATAATTTGTTGGTTGTTGTTTTTTTTTTGTTTTGTTTAAATTACATATAATGTATATATATATATATATGTAGCATATATATACTTATATATATATATATTAAAATGTATATATAACCTTTTGTTTTATTTTTTTGTTTTTGTTTTTGTTTGTAATTCAAAGGTGAAAACGTCTGCTAAAAGGACGAGGAGCGAACCTTTAAGGATTCGTTTTCGTTTTTTTTTTTTTTTTGTTTCATTTTTTGCTAATGCATTTTAAACATTTACAATTATTATAAGCCGAAGAAAAGAAGATCGATCTTTATATATATATATGTTGTTGTGAAGGGGGGGTCGTGTCCAATGGGAGGCTTACGGTTTGCGTTTTGTGGGTGTGGCAGCCGGGGGCGAAAATGTGTGTATATAATGTAAGTAAATTTATGTAGAAATGTTTGTGTGTGTCGGTGTGTGTGTGTGTTTGTGTGTGAATGTTTTACGTACAAACCTAGAAAGAAGTTGTTTTTTTTTTTTTTGTTTTTGTTTGACTGGAAATTATTTTGTATTTTGTAACTTATTTTATGGGGAGGGGGGTTTGGTTTAAGTTGTTTTTGTTTTTTTTTTATATAATTTTCTTATTTTCTTTACTTAAAAAATTACATTCATAAAATGTATTTTAAAACTGATGCAAAGATTTTTCTCTTGTGTGGAGTGCGGGGTGGGAGGAGTGGGAGTGGGGGGCGGGGGGGGTGGTATAAGTGAATGGTTGGTGGATTTTGAATTGGGATTGATTTACTCGCTCTCATCCTCCTCATCTTCCTCGGAAGAATCTTTCTTCTTGGCCTTCTTCGGCACTGGCTTGGTGGCAATCTTCTTTCGCTTTTTGGGCGCACCCGAATCGGTGCCGCCATTTGCCTCATATTCCTTAACTGCCTTATTATATTCCTCCTTCTGTTTGATGGCTTTCTGTTCCCATTCCTAAAAGAAATATAATAAAAGAGAGATTAGTTAAAAAATGGAGTTGCAATTGTTTTTTTTTTTTTTTTCGTTTTAGGACCTACCGTCTTATCCTTCAGGCCACGCCACAGTTCACCGCCGCGTTTGGCTATATCTGTGACCTTGCTGCCGGGATTATCTTTTTTGATCTGTTCACGATTCTCGTTGAGCCACAGCATATAGGCTGACAGAGGTCTCTTTGGGCGTTCTCCACTCATATTGTTCGACTTTTTTTTTTTGTTGCTTCACTTAAAGAATTCTGCAATGAAAGAGGAAAAATATGAAAAAAAATTCTATGTTTAAATTTGTAGTTTTTTTTTTAACAATATCGTCTTTTGATCTATATAAAATGAGTTAAAAAGTTAAATTATGTTTGAGTTTGCTTGATTTCCACACACAAACAAAAAAGTTCTTACTATTTAAATTTTACAAACTATATGATATAGTAGTCTGATCTGAACCAAATTGGGTGAAAAGATGCGTAGTATACCAATGCCTATTAATGGCGAGTTTAGTGTGAATAACTTAAGAAACAATTTTTTTGTACACCAAGATTTTTTTTTACCGATTTTTACCGGTGCAACTATATGTTATAGTGGTCCGATTTGGTTGAATTCAAAACTCAATCGACCTATGACATTTTAAAACGAATTTTTTCGAATTTTATGCCAATAGCTCTTAAACTGATAGAGTAGAAGGGATTAGAACAGACAGACAAACAAATGGATAAACAGACGAACATGGCTAGCTATATTAAGTCACATTGTCAAGCCGATCAGGAATATATATATATATAGAAATTTGAAACTAGAAAGGCCAAAAATTTCAACAATTGCATTTAAAAGGCCTTAAGGCAATAAAAATAATAATTAAATTCCATTAAATTGCATTAATGGCAACTGTACAAAAGTTCTCTGAAACACACACACACACACATACACACACACACATATGCGCCTACTCGTGATTGGATTTCTCATTATATGTATTTATTTATGCAATTTATGTGCATTGGCATTTATTTGTATGTGAAATATTTCCAATTTACTTTTGATCCTGTCAGAGGAAGGGTCAGCGTGTAGAGGAGGGGGGTTTGGAGGTGAGTAGCTTATTTACCCAATTGTATATAATATAAAATCAAATTATACATAATTGACTTCCAGTGGCCAGGCTCGTCTCCTCTTCTCCTCTCCCCACAGTTGTTTCCTATATACCCATTCACATAGGCTTATACAATGGGTGTATGTGTGTGTGCGAGTGTGTGTGTGTGTGTGTGTGTCATAAGGCCTTTGAACTCGTGTTTCTTAAGGGTTAGAGCGATAAAAAGGATTAATTAAGTGGTTTGAGTATGTAACTAAACACATGAAATTTGACTCCCAAGATGGCAAGTTCCCATTTAAGGGGTGGGGCGGGGGCATCGAATTGAATCTGATAAACACTTCAAAGCTAAAATCAATTGGAAACAAATATGACTGAAACCCAACTCCAAACTCATGGCAGCCTTGGACAAAGGTTGGGGCTCAGAATGTCTGCCTTCTGCCTTCATTATTCTGGCCCCTAGTCAAATTAGAAATATAAGATCTAAAAATCTCACTATATATTCATCTAGTTGCTTACCGCATGGGCATGGTATGTAGATCCTGGCGGTCTATATCAAAGTCTAAAGGTTTCCAAAGTCTAAAGGTCTAAAGGTTTTGCAAAGCCTTCCCTAAACCACTCACTTATCTCTCTATCCATAAATAGCTAACTCAAGTAACTCGAATTGACAACTTTAAGAGATTGTTTGGAACTCTCTAAGAGATTCAAACAAATAAGCCAAGGTGGAGAAACTCTAGAACTAGGACCCTAGGAACCGGAAAGCCGTGTTAGACTGCAAGTTTTTGTCTTAGTGATAAAAAAAAAACCTTTTACGTAAAAGGTCCGACCAAATTTGATATTCGTGGCAATCATTCCAAGGCACCTATATGAAAATAGTCACCCGATCTTGATCAAATTTGGCACTTTATGTTGATAATTAAATATTAAACAAACAAAGATTAAATTTTGTAACAATCGCTTGAAAAAGAAAAAAGTTCTTGGTCTAAAATTGAATTTTCGACCTATTGTTCCTATGGAAGCTATATGATATAGTAGTCTGATCTGAATGAAATTTGGTAAAGTCGTTTGAATATAAAGTAAATTAAGATTTGTACATTTTCTTTAATATCCCTCGAAAAACAGAAGAGATATTGATTCAAAACTCAATTTTTGAACGATTGTTCCTATGGAAGCTATATGATATAGTGTTCCGATCCGTCGGAATTCGAGATATACAATGCGTGCAGTATATAGAAGGCTACATGCTTTAGTGGTCTAGGAGTTTGTGCTGATCCAGACGGACAGACAGTCAGACGGACGGACATGGCTATATGAACTCGTCTCATCGAGCTGATATATATACTTTATATGGTCGGAGATGCTTCCTTAAATGCGTTGCACACTTCTAACCAAAATTAATATACCCTTTTTTCGCAAGGGTATAATGAAAGTAGGAGTAGAAGTAAAAGAGAAGAAGCAGTACGAATGGGAGTAGAATTAGGAGTAGAAATGCCACTAATTAGTCGAAACAATGGTATTGTCTTAACAGATCTTATTATAGATCCCAATCTGACAGATGAATGCTGACTAAGGAAAAATAGACAGTGGTAATTCCAAAGATAAAGACATAGAGACATAATATCTAAAGTTATATTTAAACTACATTAGTATATATTTTTCACCATTTTTTAAAGACCTTCGAAAACTTCAACAAAAGCCGCTTGTATTATAGACAATTTCTAAATGCTATTCGCTTAATGGTTTACAATTCAAGCATCTTAGGAATTTAAATATTTTTAATTGAAATATTTTCTAGCTGAGCAAATCGTCTTTAAGCAGCAACTTGAAATGCACTTGACCCAGATATGAGAGCAAAATGGAGTTAACAACAAAGAGAAAATGCACGAGACGATGGTCTGTTTGTTGCTGTTGTTGTTGTTGTTGTTGTTGTTGCTGACAAGGACAGTAGGAAGCAAGGATATAACGATGTGAATTGGGTTAGCAAACGACTTGAATACAAGCTAAAAGGAGACGGTAGATAGGTGAAGAAGGTAGGACCACAGTCAGTCATAGAGACAGACAGACAAAACATAAATCAACAGGGGAGTTGTTGCTCTGGCATATCAATCACACCTCCTCTCTAGCAAAAGTTGGACGCACACAACAACGTCATTATGATCATCTCAATCATCATTATCATCATCATCAACGTCAACAACTGGCCACCTACTAGCCTGAAGGAGGATTCTGTTAGAGGAGAAGGCGACGGTGGCATCATTTTGTTGCTATTTTCACGCGTCTCGCGCACACGCATCTTCTCTGCACACACACACACACACCCACACACACACACACACACACCACCACCACCAACTGTGGTGGCAACACGTGATGCAGCAGCAGCCACAAGGATTCACTCCTCTTCTTGCCAGAGCAACCTAGAAAATCGAAAGCGAAATGTCTGGCTGGCTGGCTGACTGGCTGACTAGCCGGGCTAATACAAACACACATACATATGTACATACATATATACAGTTAAGTGGGTGGTTTAGTTTAGTTTAGGGAGTTGGTAGGGAATAAAGTGAGAGCTACTAGATTTAGTTAAAGCAAATAAACCAGCTAACAATTGCCATTAAAATGTCCTTTAATACCATTAAACGGAAAGTTTTTAGCACTTTTTTTTACCTTTTTATGGTGCAAATTTTAGAGCTTACAGATTTAAAGACCGCTTTTCTTCCTTATTTTGTTAAAACCTTTTTTTTCCCCAAAATAAAAACGATTTTTCCATAAAAGTTGCCAACAAAAAAAAAAAAGATTTTTCTTCTTTTATTTCAGGTTTCCCCGTTTGCCCAGAACCATTTTTACCTCGAATGACGCATTTTATCTTTTTAGAATGAAGCAAAACAATTGATATAGCAAAATGTTACGCATACGCAACGTATTACGAAGCATAATACATAAACGCCAAAGAACGAGGCAATTGACATATAAATTGAGAAAAAGCATTTTCCTTGCCATTTCTAGATCTAAAATTGAAAAAGCAAAGCCGACGTCGACATCGACGTTGACGTTGCGTCGCTGGAATGATAGACTGGAAAGAACGAAAGAGAAGCGAAAACTTTTTAATGCCCCACGACGTCAACGTCAACGCTCAGCGTTGGAATGATAGACTGGAAAGGACGTAACGAGAAGTTGGAAACTTTTTTAATGCGGGCCCCCATCCACCCCACCAGCAGCAGCAGCAGCAGCAGCAGCAGCAGCAGCAGCAATGGCAGCGACAGCAGCTCACCCTCTACCAAAAAATGAGTCAGCAGAGGCGCTAACAGCGCTGCGCCGAGTGGTTGTTCCTGTACGCTGCCGCTGCTGCTGCTGCTACTGCAACCACCCGAAAAATGTTTGCTTCGACTACAGCTAGTGCGCAGTAACAGCATTTGAGAAGATACTTTAACAGGGATTTGCGCAGTGGAAAGCAAAATGGAACAACCGTTATACATGTACAGGCCGAAGCCCGGTTGTATGTATGCAACATTTCAGCCATTTACCGTTAAAAAATTCACACACAGAGAAAGAGAGATAGCAGCAGAACGCACAGTGGTGACTTTTAATGGCAAAAAAGTGTACATACCTTTTCCTATGTGTGCTATAGGTACATATGAGGAGAGCCCGAACAATTATGATGATGGTCGTCGTTATTCACTTTTTGAACAGTGTACGTATGTGTGTGTGTACGTGTGTATATGTGTGTGTATCTACCCACACATATGTATGTACAGTGAAAAACAATAATCAACTTATTATATTAAATGCATACGAAATTTTGCCTGTATCCAACACAAAAACACAATAAACACTAAAGTTACTCAAACTGAAACCCAAACAGCAAAAGGATTCTTCTCGCAAGGCCTACTACTACTATTGACTGTACCTAATAGAAACTGACATAAAGGTCAAAGCGAATAGGAAAAATTACTAAAACTTCTCCTCTTGTTAAATAGTTTCCTGCTGGCTGCTTATTGTTTATAAACTCAATGGCGCATGTGTATCTAAAGCTTAAAATATTTAGTGACTAAATGTCTTAAAAATATTCAATTTTCATATGTGGGTTTAAGTGTCTTTTGTTGTTTTAAGACTTAGGAGCTTGAGGCTTGCGCGCGGAAATTGGGCAACTTCTATGCAAGTAAATAAATTGAAAGGATATTTCAGAAATTAAAACTGAAGCGATGAGACATAGGCGAAAGCCATTTAAAATCAAATTATCTAAGCTTTTAACAAAAGAATTTTCGTTAGAGATCCTTCAATTCTGTAGGAGAACTCTTTTTTATCTTTAAAGCAAAAGGACATTATTTGGAAGTAGAATTCCTCAATTGCTTTTACCTTTCAGTGCAAAACAGACATAAATATCATGCGAAACCAAAGTTTAAATGGTTTTCTATGCTTAATTTCAAACTATTTCATTCTAAAAGAAAGTTCTTCTCCTTTTTATGAGGCATTAAAAATAAAGGTTTAAACCATTTAGAGGATTATTTTTCTTTTATAACTGTTTTGTGATGAAATATAGTTAAGATCAACTAAAAGCAAAGATTGCAAGCTTAAAAGGGACTAATTAACTTCTCTTTAAGTAAAGTTCTTTAACTCTAGATAAGGAAGAATCCCTTTTTTCAAAGTGAAAATCTTAGAAGAAAACGTTACAGTTTTAAGCAAAAGCATCTTTATCACCCGTCATCCTAAAAGGATTCCTTTCCTTTAACTGTTTAGCATAAGATAAAAGGATCATTTACTCTTTTTGTGTAAATTCTCTTAATTTTTTCTAGTCCATTATGTTGATCCTTCAAAAGTGCTTACCAGCACTGTATTTGCCCTATACTTAAAAGCTCTATTCTAATCAGTTAACAAGCCACCAAAAAAACAACAAATTGATAATTCAAGAAGCGATAATGACCGAAGATTCATTACCCTTTGGTCGATCGACAAAAATGAGTCAACAATTTATTACAAAATCGTTTCGATTAACCTTCAGAGCGCCACAACGAGAAAAAATGGCGCGAAAAGAGCTTTATAACTGTAAAATGCAAGCTTCTTACGCTCAATGTGTGTGTGTGTGGGTATCGGTGTGTGTGTGTTTATTGGGGCGGTAAAAAAAAAAAAAAACACACACACAACTTTTGGCGGCATTTTTAGTTTTTGTTTCGATAGAAAGAGGAGAAGAAGCCGAAACACGCGAAAATGCGCGCGAAGAAAAATGCAAAACAAGCAACACAAAGAAAAGAATAACAAACAGAAATGGAGAGAAAGTGGGTGGCCAGAATGGGAGAGAGAGAGAGGGAGAGAAAGAGAGAGAGAGAGAAAACACAGAACCAAAAGATCTTTAAACATTTCCGCATATCGATCTCTAGTTTTCGCTTTCGCTGTAGAAGCCACCAAAAACCCACTGGAACCACTGCAAAGTGCACTTAAATGCAAAATAAACAGACGGAACGTGACCAGCGACAAGTGAAGCGATTTGGCGACACTTTTCCCAGACATGTGACTGGCTCTAGACACGAGGGGGGTCCCGACAGTGGGGGAGCGAAAAGGACACAAATCCTGCCCCAAGGAAGAGAAAGAGTTGGAGAGAGTTGTCGACAGGTGGCTGATGGCTATAACACAAAAGTCAACTTAGATTTCTGACCAAGCACAGAACTCTACCCACACACAGAAATTGGCCACAGCGCGATTAGTAAAAATAGATCTACTTCCAATTGATTTCTAATTGATTTTAGCTCTTCATTTAACATATTAGTTATTTCAATTAAATTTGTTAATGAACCGAAAAAAAGAACAACAACAACAATTTCACCTAATCAACAAATTTTATTGATAAGAATAATGATGAGAGAGAGAGAGACATATGTTGGACTATTCATTTGACGCTCACTGTACTGCTGGCCAGTAGCGCAGTGCAAACGTCAAACGAGAAACGACGGACTAATGACAAAATTATTCTCATATTCCAAACGTTGTATCTGTATCTACTACATGTATGTACGTACGGTTTTGCCTTGGGTTTTTGCCTGCGTTTACACTACACTTTTGCCTCGTTCACTCGTCTGTGCTTCTGCTTCTTGGCCGGCCTCTGCCTCAGTGCCTCAGTGTGTATGATGATGATGAAAAATCTACCTCCACACACAGAGTCGAAAAACCCGAACAAAATGTACTGCGAGCGTCTATAGAAAACTGAACTGAACTGAAATTCAACTGAAGCAGCTGTACCCAAAGCAAAAGGCAGGCAAAACACACAGAGACCGACAGGCAGGCAGGCAGGCAGCAGCAGCAGTCAGGCCGAAGCGAATACACACACAGAGCCACAGAGCCAGAGAGTGAACGACGACGACGAACAAGCGAGACCATCAAATAGCGTAGTCGTCGCTCGTAGTAGTAGTAGTCAGTACAGGCGTCAGCCAAAGCAAAAGTATCTGTATCTGAGAGTCGAACAACGAACGACCAGCCATAGCCAGCCATCAGCCAGCCAGCCAGCCAGCCAGGCCAGGCCAACCAACAAACAGCAGCAGTGAGAGAGACGATAGAGAAAAGGGAGGGAGAGAGGGATGGGGGTGTGAGGGCGACAGCCGCAGCCACATCGAATGTATTATACAGTGCTGTCGCAACGAGTGTGTACAGAGCGAGAGAGAGAGAGAGAGAGAGTCTCTGTGTAACTCTGCGTAAGTCTGAGCGAAAATGTGTTTTTGCGGTAAACGTATACAGACGCCTACCCAAAAAATCGTTCCAGCTGCCAGCAATGGAGACTACAAATTGCTCACAGAGCGCATGCACAGTGCAGGCGCTGAATATTGGGAGAGCGTTGCAAAAATTGGGGTGCTAATATATAAATGAAAAGCTATAGTCAGGAAAATTAAATAGAAACGACTTTAAAGTAAAATAAAAATTGCGAAAATGTTTTTGATACAAACTGAAGACGCCTTTTGCAACTATTTTCATGTGAACTTTTTTTAACTTATTGAAGACCCTTTTTTGAAGAGATTTCTATAAAATTTCTTTTTTTTTGTACTTTCAATTTTTTCTATATAGAATTTTCTATATTTTTTCATTTTTTATACAAACTTAACAGAATTTTCTATAGACAGAGAAAGAGAAGACAAATTGTTTTAGAATAATGCGCTTTCAAAATTTTCTCTGGGCTCCATAGTTAATACAAGGACAAAGAGTTAAGTAATTTAAAACCTTTTACCCAAAACTTGAAACTAAATGCGTCTAGTGAACGTAGTTTTAAAATTTTTCACTTTTCGATATGGTTTGTAATGAAAAGTTTGTCAAAATACAAGAATTTCATAATTCAATTATTTAAAGTATTGAATCAAATTCACAACATTTACATAAATCAACAATTTGTATTCAACAGTTATTAGTATTGTTCCTACCATCAACATTTTTTAGTCAATTATTTTTCATTGTTCAAACAAGTTGTTAATATTTTTTTATGAAAACTAGAGAAATATACAACAAGAAAAAAAATCATAAAATACAAGTGGAAAATAGTTACGTTTAGTTAGGAAAATGGCAATTTTGAGAGACCTTTTACTAATCAGGTTTTTGTGAAGGGCAAAAAATGATGAAATACAAGTTCGGTCATTGATTTTTGCCGCGACTGTACCTTAGTACTGAATGTGCCTGCTGGCTGCCTGCCTGCCTGCCTGTGCCTCAGCCAAAAGCGTGGAGCGAGTTTTGTGCGAACGAACGAAATGAAATGCCAGTAGCATTTGGCGGCGGCGGCGGCGCCGCTGCCAGTTATCCCCTCTACCCCTCTCGGCTCCACCTCCGCTCCGCCTTCTCTGTTTCTGCCGTCGTCACATATAATACGCTGCTGCTGCCCATTTGCCGCCCACCTGCCCCTTTACCTACCCCCGCAATTCCCCCAAAACCCCGCTACCCCTCTTTACTACACTCTTTCCTTACTAACTCTCTATCTCTATCTCGCTCTCTCTTTCTTTCTCTTAGTGGGACCCTCCTCTCCTCTTCTCTCCTCTCCTCTCCTCACTCTCCTCTGCTCTCCTCTCCTCTTCTCTGCTTACTCTCCTCTACTCTTGCTCTATCTTTCTCTATCATTTCTGCCTCTTGAAGACAACAACAAACAAACAAACAAAACAACAACAGCAAAAAAAAAAAAACAACAATTTTACAACTTTACAAAATAAACCAAAAAATAGAAGAAGAATTAATAATAATTTCTTTAGACCTTTTGACTTTCCTTCTCTATCTCTCTTCCACTCTGACAATATTGAAAACGGTGCAAAGTTGAAACCAATTTTTTTTTTTTTTCAAAAAATAACCGTCAATAAAATATCGCGCGCGCCCTCCATTCAAAAATTTCAAATTCAATACTACTGCAACGGCTACGGACTACAACATCGACAACGACAACAACGACGGAGACGGAGACGACGGCTACCAACCAACCAACCAACAACCAAGAGACCCCAAACACATCGGAGAAGAAGAAAAAAAAAAAAATGAAATAAAGGCAGCCCCACCACATAGAGCTCCATACTGTGAATTGTAGTAGTACTGGCAGGGCAGATCAGAAATTGGGTCGTTTAGTTTATTTAGCAAAATTTATATAATAAATGGCCACAATGCCAATGCATTTTGATCAATATATTTAGTTAATTTAATTTGAAATCAATCATAGTGAAACACTTTGCACTCACCCGTATGAAATAGTTGCGAAAATTGCGTTTCAATTTGACAACGATACCAGCCACTAAAATTTTCTTTGCACACACACAGAATTTGTTCCTCAGTTGGTGTTCGGTTCACTTTATAAATTTTCTTCTACTGAAAAACCTCACAAGTCTCTTTGCCAGTTGTCGTACGTACGTACGTAGTACAGCTTTTGCCTTCAGTGGAATACAGAACGAATGGCCCAGCTATAGTCAGAGCACCAGAGCCAAAGCCAGCTACAGCAGATACAGTACGACGAAGAAGCATAGCCAGCCGAGTACGACGCAAACGCAGGCGGCGAGTCTGTGTCTGTGTGTGTGTGTATGTGTGTTTATCTATGTATGTATGCGAGAGTTTCTATATGGGAAACGCACACACCGATTGTATGTAACTAACTGTGTCTGTGTGTATCTGCCCTGGTCGTTATTTAACATGTATTGGTGACTATTTTGTGGGTGTGTGTGTGTGTGTGTGTGTGCGAGTGCTGTAGCGCGCTGAATTCTCGTCGTGTGTTCGTTATATGAACACACGCGGTAGAGATGAGGAGGTTAGGGAGAGGAGTGGATAGGGGGGGAGGGCCCAGAGCGCAGAGTCAGAGTGTTGAATATGTTTTGCCTTGTGATTGCGGCTGGTTTAATAATGTCCCCTCAACCCCTCAACGCTTCACCCCCCCCCCCCAATCCTACCTTCCCTTCTTATGCTAAATTATGTTGTTTTTTTTTCGGTTATTTTGGATAATATACTCCATTTGAGTAGTAGTACCAAAGAAAACCTGCAATTTCTCCATTTGACTCCATTTGAGTATTAACCGAAAAAAGCCTCTCAAAAAATATGAAATTTTGTTCTGCCAAATTCTGGCCATTAATGACCCACATTTGTATGATAAGAAAGTATCTTAGAGTTTGCGAGCTCTTTTACTAGCTAAGAGATAATGTCACAGTACCTCAAATATAGATTACTGTTCAGAAGGGCAAGCAGGCAGAAGTTGGAGAATTTATAAAGAAAACACCTGTGAGTTGTTTATTAAGAAGAAAAGAAATCTGACATTCAAAGAGCTTTGAATAAACAATAGGACCTACACATTGTGGGTTTAATTATTTTCAAAGACCTACGATAAGCTTTTAGCATATTATTTATAAGATTTTCAGAGGGTTGTGCTTGTTTTTTTTTTAAAAAAACTAGAATATTACTTTGCGAGAAGTTGTTGCATATGTCTAGAAGACTCAAAGGATTTTAAGACCTACATTAATTTTACCCCAATATCTATATGAATTTTAAAGATTTTGAATTATTTTTTTAAGACTTGTGCGAATCTTCCTCTCTCTTTATAATAGGTTCTGAATATTTCGTAAGATCTATGTATATGACTTCCAAAGGCATTTTTTTCATTTGGCATTCAAATCTAGAAAACTCATTTCAAACCCGGTTTGGTTTAGGAATGTTTCCTAAGACCTTTTTCATATATTTATATGACCTACGTGAACTATTTTCGTATATATTTAAAAGTGTGAATAGGACTTAAGAACTTGTTCAAGACCTACGAGAAACATTCCATATATTTATGACTTTCCGGAGGTTTCCTATAAGCCTTAAGGCCTACGGAAGGCCTTCACCATACACTTATAGGATTTTCAAAGAAATCCAAACTTTTTTAACAATTTTCGAGAATTTCGAATATTCGCTTAGGACCTACATACATGACCTGCCCTAACCATATATTTACAAGTTCAGAACTTTAACACATCACAAACCAAATATTCTCCAATGTTCTTAATAAAGCAAAATTGTTTCTAAAACATTTAAAAAACCAAAGAATGCATTTAATTTTTTTTACTGGAAAATAGGGGATTTATGATTTCGAGTAGACTGATGACTGGTTTTCAGCCCCGTTCGACTGCCTGCTGTTGTAGCTACAATATCTCGCTCTATAGAGCCCACCACACTACACTCTGTGTGTGCGCTGTGTACAGCTACGGCAGCTACAGACAGCAGAAGCAGCCGCAGCAGCAGCAGCAACAGCAGTAGTAGTAGCTGGCAGCAGAGCTATTAACCGAACGAACGAATGAACGAGTGGAACACAGTGAGAGAGAGAAAGAGAGAGATTGGGGGAGAGCTGCAACGGGCAAAGCAGAGGCGATTGGCGAGAGGGGCGGAGGGGGCGACGACGACGACGTATCGTATCGTTGTCGCAGTCGTTTGCTGTTTGCCGTTGCTCTGGCGCAAAATGTATCTGTATCTATGCGAACAGCAACAACAATAACTTCCACTGAGAGGGGCCTCAGCAAACAGATACATGTTCAGGTTTTTGTTGTTTGTCGATTTACCCGTTCGATTTGTGTGTAGGGTATACATTTCACATATATATCAACTGAACCAAGGCGGTTAATGTAAACAAGATTGAAAACATCTCTAAATATCCAGGCTCTACCTTTGCATACATATGGCATACCTTTCAAACGAAAATCGAGACTGACCTGACGAGAGAGAGTTACTAATTAATTTAACTGAGAGCGTATGTATATTCCAATATGACGTAAGGTCATTGACCTTCATTTTTTGCCTACGGCTTGACAAGATTATATAGAAAGCTAATTCTTCAATTTTGGTATGGCCACCCACCCAAGTTCGATCAAAAAAAAATATTGAATCTAACCCGTTAATCTGTTGCTCTTCTAGGCTAAAAACTCATGGATATTTCTGCACATTGAGCTTCGGGGGTCGGTCCCACAGTGGCCGACAGTGGGTCGATTATCATGGTTGTTGTTGTTGTTGTTGTTGCTGTTCTTGTTTGTCGTCTCATTTCAGCCGTGTCGGTGTCTGTGTAAAGCTAACAGGCCGATGATATCGCCAATGGAATGGGCTGTGGGATGTGGGGTAGAGTGGAGTGGGGAGTGTTGGGAGCAGTATGGGAGGATTCGGGTTCGGGCCTTAGGTGAGAGAGATACTGACGTCGATGTCGCCGCAGTTGCTGTTGCTGTTGCTGTTCCCGTTGCTGCTGTGGCTGCTTTTGGTGGTGGCAATTGTCAGGCTGGCTGGCTCTGTGTGTATGCAAAAAGGAATAACAGAAAAAAAAAAGAAAAAAAATACAAAAGGAAAAAAGGAAAGAAGCAAAACGAGCCCGAGAGCTAACGAACCGAGCACTTTGTCGACAGGATGTTGAATATAAACGCAATGCAAGAGAGCAAGAGCATAGAAACAAAGTGCAAACTGGTAGTCTCCGCATTATACCTACAATCTGCAGTGATAATTTGAGGCACTAGCCCATATGGAACAGTAAATGCTCTTTCTGAAAACTATCTGAATTAACTTTTGCAGATTTTTTGACGAAGAATTTGTTGATATTTGCTAAGGGAAATACAATTTTTATCATTTAGCAACATTTTACAAGAAATGCTAAACGACCCTACAAAAAACTAGTGGGAAAAGGTTTCATCTACATTTGCACTAATTTTGACGAAGAAATTGTTTGTAATTTAGTAGGAAGTTAAAGACATTCTTCAAGATGCACTGTAAACTAACAGAACAACGTTTTAGTTTAGTTTGGAAGTTAGCCCCAAGCATTTTTGACGTTCAAATTGTTTTTATTTGCTAGGGAATTCGAAATGTTGGTCATTTAGGGACTTAGAACTACAATTCTAAGGCACTTCAAAAAACTACTACGGTAATATTATAAATTCCAAGCTATACCTTCAAATGACAACTTCTAGGGAAGAAATTGTTTTGCTAGAAAGTGTATTTTGTTTGTCGCTCAGCGACCTATTCGGTTGACGCAGCTTAGTTGCATTCTTCATCGCCTGTAGTACTGGTACTTGGCATTTGGCATTATGGGCATGGGTGTGCGTTGAGTAAGTGAATCTTGCAGTAGTCTCACTCATACACACACACACACACACACAGAAACTCACATAAATTTACAAGTACTTGCACACAGCAGGATGTGTTCTGGCCAGACCAGACCAGACCAGACCAGGCCAAGGCACTTGTTGTTGTCGTCGGTGCTGCTGCTGTTTTTTTTTTTTGCCCATTTTGATGAGTCTCCTTCTTGAAAATATGCCAGCCATATGGATGCCTGAACAATATGTGCTGCATATGAGATTATGTTATGCAAAGGGATCTAAAGGTTTGGACTTTAAGGATCGATTCATAGGAGATTTGGATAGTTACAAGATTTTGGATCGTTCTATAAACAGGTGGTAAAGCCAACCACCTGCATGCAATTGAGTCATAAAGCATTTCATTTCGTCGTTTCGTCGGTTTTACACCCGAACAGCTGAGTGGGAGAGCTCTCCGTGTATATCTGTGTGTGCCAGTGTCTGGTTGTCTGGGTCTGGGTCTCTGTGTGGTAGTTGTCTGTGTGTATCGGCGGCTGCTGCTGCTGCTGCTGTTGCTGTTGCTGCCGGCCGGCCAAAACACCCAAACAGATTGGCCCCCACAGTGTCTTTCAAAGGCCAAGTTCAGTATCTTAAACACATTTCATAGCGCCAATTGTGTTGTGCCCGCTTCTGTTGGAGAGATGATGCGCGATTTGAAACAACAACAACAACAGCAGCCGCAGCAGCAGGAAGAGAACCCATGCATCCAGAGCCCACGCCATCGCCTGCGCCTGCATGTGACCCAATTTCGTGTGGCAAAGGGAAGGCGGAGGTGAAGGAGGGAGATGGCATTGCGCGAAAGTGAAGCCCAGCGGGTAAAATAACTTGACTCCTTGGACCATGTCGAAATACTGCATGTACATACGTAGGTACATACTTGTCTATGGCTTTGTGGGTGCATCTCGATTAGTTATTGAGGGCAAGGGCATTCTATAAATTGTTCAACGTGGAGATCTTTAAACACGCAATGGGGCTCGAGTTAGTATCTCAAATACGAGAAGGCAGATCTCATTAATTTAAAAGTTGGTTTAAAAATTGTACGCAATTAAGGACACCGTTTTTCAATTGTGTTTAACTTAAGCCCATTGCACTAGAGACTGGTTTGTTTCACTTATATCAACAAAATGAGCTTGTAATCCTCAACTGGTTTAAGCCTAAGAAAGTCGACAGCAAATTCTGTTTATCGTTTTATTTAAATTCTATTTGAGAGTTAAGGTGAACCTTCATAAGCTTCGTCATTTTTTCCTTAAGGGTCTTCTTAAAAACTTCTGTCGCTCTCTTTATTTACTAAAGATCAGTCATGGAAACAGTGGCGGGTGCCCCACAGGCGCCAGATTTTGTTAAATGCGGTCCCGTGATTGACTGTACGTACGTGTAGGGTATCAAATTTTACGCTTAAGCCGAATGCTGATAAGGAATTTCAAGAGCTGTCAACAATTCGTTATTGTGTCCGATTTCCGTTTACAGTTTTCCGCGAGTGAAAAGAAACACACATATGTACATACATATGTATATACATGCATACTCATGCATACATATGTGTAGCGTGTTTGTGAGTCATGTATACCGAATCGCCGAACGTTGCTTTTCAATCACAAATCGTCAAATTCGCAATAATTTGACAACTTTTATATTTTTTTTTTTAAAAACACATAAATTTTAATGCGCAAACTGAACGAAACTGGCAACAACAAGAACAAAAACAACAAGCGCCATACACCTACACACACACACACAAACATCAGTGCGCTCTTTATTACTCTCTCTATGTTGGGGCTCTCTCTCTCTCTCTCTCTTTGAAATGCGTTTTCCTTTGTACAGTTTTAGATTTCAATTAAGTACAGTGGGCATTCAAGATTTGAATTTAAATGCGTTGCCATTAAGTACAGTGGGTATTCGACATATATGTACATATATAAAAAGTTGACTTTATCAAAATTTGTTCAAACAAAATTAAAAATGTTCTTAATATGTATATTAGGATACAATGGGTTTTGATCTCTTAAACTCTAGTTAAATATATTCATTTCAGTCGTATGGCCATTGATTTTGCGACGTTCCATCGATAGTGAATACTGTATTTTGGATTGCATAATCATGGCGCTCTCCAGGGGCATATTGCGAAGCTGTGCTGCCACACTTAGACCAAAGAATGTAAATTCATCTTCTGCTCGCCCTTCGCTAAGCTTCGCCGTTTTTGTCGTTGGGCTTATCTCGCAAAAATGCGAAACTGATGACGATGTGACCACCGGCGGATGCGAAGCAGGCATGGGCGGGGGCGGAGGCGTTGACGGTGCCGGCAATGTTGTAAATGCCGTACGTTTTGGCTCTTCGACGGTAACAAGAACTCCTTCAGGTTCAAGTTTAATTTGTGTAGGTAATGGAAGTTTTTTTAGGCGTGTGAGTCTTATTTTCAGTTCTTTCAATTGAGGCGAAGAGTCCCTTTGGGAGTCATCCTAAAAAAAGAAATACAAATTTCCAAAGAAACGATTGTAAAGTTTTCCAGTAATCTGAGCAGCATACCACATCAGAGGAGAATTCAGCGAGAAAGGCATGTAATGGTTCGAACCAAGAAGCTTTTGGTTTATAATTTGAATTTAAATGCATCTTTCGCAGTTCCTGTGCGTAATGACGTCGCATATCCGATATTTTGATCTTCACACCGTCCATATTCAGGGGGGTCTCACGACCCTTTAACTGAGCATTCAGACCGGCTTGTATGCGTTTCAAGGCAGCATTTCTGGCTCTCATTGAGTACGGCCGCTGGTTCCAAAGACACGGCTCCCGTCCAAATAGTTCCACAAACAAAGCGTTACGCTCATCTGTGAAACGGAAGGCTAGACGTTGACCAGCAACAACAGATCCGGATCTAGCAACAGCATGAGAATGTTGGCTCATTGTGCCGCGTCGCTCCAAACCAGTCAAATGCTCTTCGGGTACTGTCGGCCCAAGCGCGATTGTAGCGCGAGTAGCTTTTGTTTTTGTGCTTGACTCTCGGTCTCTCTTTCTCTCGCTCACTCAGCATGGTTCGGCAGGTACCGTTAGTCGCTGGTCGGTAAGCACACGTCAACATGTGATTGCCACCAGCCGCAATTTAAGCAACAGCTGAAAATGTTTCAGAAAGTAATTGCCTTAGGAATTTTTTGGAAATCATTTTTTCTATATACAATTGGTCTATGGACTTAAATTTTACTTGTGTTATTGCCACGCAAAAAAATATAAAATCTTTGTGTACATACATATGTATGCCTAAAGTTGCATCATTTGTTCTCCCTCCCCCCATCCTCCTTCGAAACAGAGTTTGCTACCTTTCCTTTGAATGCAATCTCTTATGCTGCACATTTTCCCAACGTTCTCACGAAAGGTCCTAGGTCCTATGCCAACCCAGCTTAGCTAGAAAATTGCACACATGCTAAGGACCTTCTGCCTTGTCCCGGAGTCCCTTCTACCCGTCTATAGTGTAGCGTCCTTGTCGCTCATTGTCGTTCATTGTGAACTTCAAACAGCGCGTGACATCGTTATCCTTTGTACCCAACATACACACACACACACACACACACAAGAAAACTGCAACGCAACGCGTATTTTTCAGCATCCATTTTCCTTTCGGCTTCATTTTGGTTTCCCTTTATGAGTTTTCGAGCGGGAAAATGTTTCCTTCCCCGTATCACCTACCCATACAGATTAACCCTAAGAGAGAGATACACATCTGTACCCAACAAATAAAATGTTTCTAAGATAAATTATTATGTTTCCCCTTAAATATTTTAAACAAAAAATCGTTTATTAAAATTGTTTTATCTTGCTGTACATATTTATACATATGTATGTATGCACATTTAACATTTATGACGTCACAAGCAATTTCCGTTTGACCCTCTTAACATTTTTTACTTTGCCTGCTGCTTGTCTGCATGACAATTAGCTGAATGCTATGGCATATGTTTATATTTCATCAATAAACGTTTCGAGCCACAAATAAAATGACTTGTTTTACATTGTTTATACAGATATTTGTATAATACTACAACATTTATCTTGCAACAATTAGAACAAAAAACGCATTATTAATTAAATCTCTTGAAACCCAGTCAAGCGTTAACAGAGCCATAACAGAGCTCTGTTAACTGCAAATTGGTGATAAAGCCAAAGCAATAGCAATTAATGGGAATATTTATTAATTATTAATTATGCGAGGGGCGCTCCACAAGTTCACTCTGAGTGAAATACAACAATTTAATTTTTAATTTTAACATTTATAGTGAAGCCCCACACATTTCGTTTTGCAATTAAATTGCAAAAAGTGAGAGAGAAATCTTTTTCATAGCATTTTTAAAGTTAATTCTTAGTTTGAGTAACGAAAACTACTAGGTTATAATTGATTACATTAGTAGTGCACTTTTAGCATTAGTTAATAACTAAAATACCATTTACTTAATGCATAAACATTCATAACAATTTGGCGCCATTTCTAAAAAAGAGACCGAGTCCAAGGCTGGCCTCTGCCCAGAGCAAATTGAGAGGCGTTTGGATTGTGCTTGCTTGCTCACCTCAGCTGTATGTATGCGTATATGGAGAAACGAAAAAAATCGTTGTGAAACTCCACCTAAAAGCCAATTATTGAACGTTATAATCGAGTAAAATTTTCTTGAAACATTTTATTTAATTTGTACAAGATATAAAATCCAATGCATTTTCATATTGCTTGAATTCCAATTTCCTAAGCGTTTTATTTGTTTTTACATTGTTATTTATCTTGTATTCCGTTTTACGATTTATTTTCACACTCTCTCACACGCTCTCGTCATTGCTCTCTCTCAGTCTCTCTCTCTCTCTCTCTGTGTTTCCTTAGCCTTCCCACTCCCCCCGACAATGGCATTGCTGCTGCCTCTGCCGGCATCGCAAATTTTTTTTTTTTTACCTACTCGCTTTCCTTTTGCCGAACGACGCTCAAGTCCGTACAGTTAAATTTGAGCAACGCACGAACAAGGTTGGTGAACAGGAAAAATATAAATAATAATTGTGCAAAATATCACACAGACATTGATAAAAAAACAAGAAATAATAAACTAAAACCCAATAATGTGTTAAACTTGTGTAAAAAAAAAACGACTTGAAAACTCTGACTAATAAGTCTTGCGTTGAATTTGTTAAGTTATTGTTTCGAATACTTTTTCACGCCTAAAACGAGGTTCCCCATACATTTTTTTTTCTTTAACATTTTCGTTTCTTACAACCTACACACACAGTTAGTTTCAGTGTGTAAATTTACAAATTTGTGTGTGGCTGGAAGAAAAAATGAAGCAAAAATTTCAATGCTGGGGCTGTACCCCATAGAGTAGAGTCGACGAGAGAAAGCAAAGGCAAAAGCGCTTGGTCTGCTACTGCTGCTGCTTCGCTTCGTTCGTCGATTGTGTGTTAAGTATGCGTGTGTCTGCCAGCTAGTACAAGATGGCTGCCTACAAAAGGAAAAACAAATTTATCACCAAAAAAAAAGAAGAAAAAATTATTACATTTAAATTTTGTTCAATTGTTTAAAGCGCGCGCCTTAGTTGAAATGCGCGCCTTTTTATGTTTCCTATATATATTCGTTTTTTTTCGCATAGTTTTCTATATATTTGCTGTATTTGTTTTTCTCTTTTAATTCGCCGGTTCCGCCGAGAGCGGGAGAGTGCACACAGAGAGAGAAATAGAGAGAGAGGGAGAGAGTGAAAGAAATAGAGAGAGGCATTTTGTTAGAGCTGCGCACATTGGTTCATTTGCAAGTAGTTCGCACGGTTTCAACAAATGTAGTAAAAACAGAATATTCCTATACATTTTCTTAATTTGTAGCTTTGTTTAACTTGTTAAAGTGTTACATTATTCATTTTAATCTAGATAAATAAATACTTTTCAAACCAGTTTTCCTCCAAGCGAACTAGTTCCACTTACCCCCTTTCGCGCTTGTTCTACGCTTGAAAACATCTGCCGCGTTTTCTTTGCATCTCTGTTTGCTGCCGCTGCCGTCGCTGCCTCTGTCTCTGCTTTTGTTTCTACTGTGTGTGCCGCCTGCCTTCGTTTTGCTTCGAGTAAAGCAAAACCGTACAGTTATATTCAAGTAGTAAACGTGAAAGGTTGGTGCAATTTCCTCTGCCAAAAAAAAATAAAGTTTTATAAAAAAGAAGACATTTAACAAACAATTTAGTAAAAGAAGGCAAAATAACTGCTAGTTTAATAAACATTATTTGCAAGAAAGCGCACACAAAAACAAGCTCAACTAAAGCAAAAGTTCTTGGTGTAATTTCGTTTGTGTTTTAACCCAGCACTGACCCAAGTCCCCCTCAAGTTGTTAGACAAAGCATTATTTATTTTTTTTAGTTTTTAGTTTAACAAATTGCAATTTTCTTGTAATTTTTATTTATTTTTTGCCGTTTTTTGTGGTTGGCTTGCTTTTTTTTTTTGCTTCGTTGAGAGCGCGCGCCTGTACCCCAAGTGTACAGAAAAAGTAAAAAGTGTGGCCATTTGCCTGCCTCAGAGCCACTCGTTGGTCTTCAGCCAAACAGCTCTTAGTTTAGGTGCTTGTGTGTGTCTGTATGTGTGTATGAAGAAAAGATGTAATTTGTATAATTTTCAAATTTTTCGCCCATTTTGCAATTAATTATGCGCACTGCAATTAATCACATGGAAATTATTGAGTGGCGCGCGCGTTTAACTTTAATTGAAATTGAAAATGATAAGAGCGCGCGCGCGCATTTTAGGCGCTAGACTCCTCGCGCTCTCTCAATTTTTGCTCTGCTGACGCCTGGCTTGGGCGCTTGTATAGCCATCTCTCTTTGTGTGGAAGTATGGGGCGAGAGAGTGTGAGAGAGAGAGAGAGTCAAAGCGAGCTAGAGAGGCAACGCCGTCAGCCATTGCTAAGGCACAGGCCAGGCATAGGCAGCTGCTGCCTCTTGCATGTTCGTTGTTGTTCTTGTTGTTGTTATTTAAAAGAATATGGCGCTAACTTTTTGTTGTTTCTTTTTCTAATTTTACAGCTCGCCTCCTTCTTAAACACATTTTGATATATATATACATAACATAACCACATAACATAAAATGGCCGATAAACCAAAACGCCCACTCTCCGCCTACATGCTGTGGCTGAACAGTGCACGAGACTCGATCAAGCGTGAGAATCCTGGCATTAAAGTTACCGAAGTGGCCAAGCGCGGTGGTGAATTATGGCGGGCAATGAAGGACAAGTCGGTGAGTACAACTACAAAAAAAGAGAAAAAATACTAGAAAAAAAACCTTCAAAATGGAAACGTTGTGTAAATAACGCATATTTCCTTTATTTCGCATTAGGAATGGGAAGCAAAGGCTGCCAAGGCTAAGGATGATTATGATCGTGCCGTCAAAGAATTTGAGGCCAATGGTGGCAGCAGTGCTGCCAATGGCGGTGCCAAAAAGCGATCAAAACCAACGAAAAAGGTATCGAAGAAGAGCAAGAAGGATGATTCCGATGAAGATGATGACGATGAAAGCGAGTAAAGATTGTGGCATTTGAACGATAATACTCTCTTCTCTCACCCACCCACCCACACACACACACACACACACCACTCTCTTGGAACTCATAATCGATCGACAAGTCACAATCAAGAAGAAAGAAAAGGATTCTCACACACAAACACACGCACACAACAAACTCCATTTAAATAGATTACAAATCCATACAAACAAACACACACACACCAACACAAAAGAAGAGCGAAACAAAAAAGAAGAAAGAATAATGTATTTATAAATAAGAATTTAAGTTTATTGTAGTCGTTTCTTTTTAATATACCTTTATATATACAAAGAAGGAGACAAAAACATAATACGAGAGAAAACACAAAACAAAAAACGGAACACAATTTTGTAAGGAAACAAAAAGAAGAAAGTCAACAAGAATAAGAGAGCGCGTCCTCTTCCCCTACCCGTACGTCCCCCTTGGGGGCTTTGCGGTGGGCGGGGGGGTAGGGCGTGCCGAGGCGATGATTTATCTAAAATTGTAAAGTAATTCCAATTAAAAACAAACAAAAAAACAAAAAAGAAAACAAACAAAAAAAAACTAAATAAAACAAAGAATTATATTAAAAAAAAAACAAAAAACCAGAAAAAAACAATGTAAACCCCAAGTGGAGAGAGTATAGAGGGAGAACAAGAGAGCAAGAGAGAGAGAGAGATGATTGGATCCAAGTGTTTTTTGGGGTATAATTTATATTGTATACAAAATGATGTAAAAAAAACAAAAAACATAGCGAAATACCAATTGTAATCAATTTAACACATTTTTGATGCAAGAAGAAAGTGTACAAAAAAAAAAAAAAACGCTAAAAACGATAAACGAAATTTCGCTCAGGTTTATTCGCCAATCCATCCCATCCCCCCCCGCCAAACCCTTTTTAATTCTTTTTCCTTAATCACATTTTCCCCCCCAATCCCCCCATCACGTTCGTCTTGTTAGCTAAGGATTTATATAGCAGAAGAAGGTCAATGTTGGAGCAGATGTAATTGCATTTAATCGGTAGACTTAATTTAATAACAACTATATACGACGATGACGACGACGCGGCGGAGAGGAGGGCGGCGCCAGTTTAAATAAAACATATTTTTTTCGGCATAAAAATCTCAAAGCGTTTTATTTCGAAACCGGATTCTGACGGGTTTTTCTTTAGAACATTTTGAGGTAACTCTTTTCTTTACAAAGGGCAAAGGGCAAGAGCCATTTCTTTAGATTCCATATGGGAAAATGTAAAAAATTGGCAGGGCGACCAAAGAAAATTATAGCCAATCTCGCAAATTGCCCATAGATTCTTTAAGAATCCCATGGTTTTGGTGGGATCAAGTTGGATAGAGGAAAGCAACGTTCCCGTTAGGGCTCAAGTTGAAAAAGGGCAGGTTCCATAGGAAAAGGGCTCTTACAAGGGTCAGACGAAAAGGTTTCTCAAGAAGATCTGTCTCTGTCTCTCTTAGAGGAGATCTGTCTTTCGCTTAGAGGAGATCTGATGCTCTCTTAAAGAAAATTGGTCTCTCTTAGAGATCTGCTTATCTTTTAGAGAGGATCTGTCTCTTTCTTTTCAGGAGAAGAAGTTCAGGACTAGCGTTTTTCATAATTCGGTCCTTGTCTCAGTTAGTCTTAAGGTAAGTAAGTCGATTTCAATTGAGATTCTACAATAGAAATACAAATTCCGTTTGAACTCTGGAACTTGGACACAATTAGCTTCCTTTATGATTGGTCTTGATATATAATAGGCCTTATGTAATAGCCTAGGTATTTATCGTGTATGGAATTTAGGTTCAGATTCAAGTATTTCTTTATCTTTATTGGCAAATTAAGATCTATTCGAAATTTTGTTGCGCTTGCTTTGAATAAATTGGTTTATCCTTCTAGAATCGCATCTAAATTAGGCAAATCAAAGTTACTTTAATTTTTGATTTTTATTGAATGCGTTTTATATGTTTTTCATTTTATTAAGTCGATTTTCTTTCACATGGCTAAATATTAATAAATGATTTTCAAGAAACATTTCTCTCTAGATGAAAGGGTTTTGGGTTTAGGTTTTTTGGGATTGTTTATGTATTTTTTGTTTAACTAATTGTAAGTATTTTTATATCATATATTTATGTATAATCGTATGGGATTGTTTTTTTTTTTTTGGGATTATTAGTTAATTTATGTTTAACAACAAATTGGTTTCAGGTTTTCGCTTA
This sequence comes from Drosophila nebulosa, assembly GCA_024703675.1. Taxonomy (NCBI): domain Eukaryota; kingdom Metazoa; phylum Arthropoda; class Insecta; order Diptera; family Drosophilidae; genus Drosophila; species Drosophila nebulosa. The sequence continues at coordinate 2,255,290 of CM045725.1, read as the reverse complement.
ATTCACATTTTTTTGTTTTTTTGTTTCAATTAATTCTAGAAATAGTTTTAAAAAAAGCACACATTTCTTTTTACTTCTTGGGTTTGTTTTTTTAAAGCTTACTTTTGGTGGTAAAACAATTAATTAATTGTTGCATCTAATACAAATTTGTTGTTGAATGTGTTGCGCTTATTTAATATTAGATGACAGAGAAGAAACCTAATAAAAAATTTAACAAAACTATGGCAAAAGAAAAAACACAAACTTTTCGTCTCTCTCTCTCGCGAGCCAAATCACACAAAAGAGATGGAAAAAAAAATCTATATATCATGTCCAAGTTGTTGTTGTTGTTGTTAATGATGATGATGTTGTTATCCCCCTATTTTTTTTTTAGTTGCGATTCAGCCAGAATATGGTCTTCAGCACAAAGTAGGCTAGACCCAGGCAATAGACAATCTTCTCCCGCTGCACCCGTTGCTCATTATTAATCTCTATGTTGAGTACACGGCGATTTAGCTTGGCCAGCTGGCGACGCAGATAGAGGATCTCCTCGTGCGGTGTCAACTCGCCCATGGGTGTGCCCTCACGTTGGGCCAGCAGGGAAGAGTCCAGATTATAATGCGGCTGCTGTTGATGTTGCGGCAGCTGAGAACGTTTGCTGGCGCTGCCCGTGGTTAGCTGAGGCGAGAGGAGAGAGAAGTTGAATTAAACAAAAATCAATTAAATTATTGCCCACTTTAAAGTTTTGATAGACCATTTCGTTTGTATAGAAAATATATATTACAAATATATATGATAAAATTTCATTCTATGACATTTAAAACTCGGTTTTTAGAGTAAGTTAAATTGGAGCTCAAAAATCTTGAGATCTGTCTGTTCTAATGCAAAAAAATCTCTCAGTTTTTGAGCTATGTTAGTTAAATCTTGTGCTTATTGATCTTTATTGTCGCAAGCGGAATATTTGTAAAAATTGGACCGATCGGGCTGCTATAACTATAGTTTTCGGCCACAAACAGATACAGAGTGATAGGAATGCTAAATTTGAGCTTTTTTAAATCAAAAGTAAGACAGACCATCGATTGTTGAATGCTTTTTGAACTTTAGCGCACCTAGCGGATGCACTTTTGGATATAAATTGACCATTTTGTATACATTATTAGACAATACTTTAAATATTTCAAAAGATAATGACTTTTTGTACGAATTAAGCGGGGGGCAAAGACCGTGGACAAAATTGAAAAGAAAACTCATCTACCTACACACTATACGAGTCTACATACCAAATATTTCAGTACTAGCTCCTAAAGATCCTGAGATCTCAAGGCTCATACAGTGACAAAGACGCTTAAATCGACTCGCGATTGTTTACCCAATGCTGGTCAAGCATTTTTATCACCCTTAGGGAAAAAAAATTAAGGTTTCGATTTTGAAATTTTTGTCATTTTCATTGATTTTCTTGATTTCCTGAACTTAATAATTTGACATTTGACCGAAATTAACTAGAAATTTTAGAAACAAAAAAATCTTTGGTTTACCTACTCCCTACCTTTATAACCTGGAAAATGTCCTGTAAAACGAACTTTCTACCCGCCGACGATGAGGCGGAAGATTTACCCAAATTGGAGTCGATTATCAGTGCCTTGAAATGTGAACAAAGTGGCCATATAATGGAGGCCATACTCCTCTATGAGGAGAGCATCCACAAGCTGAATCAAATGGCCACAGCTGAACCGACTAAGAAGCAATTGTGTGGCAAATATCTCAAGACATACGAGAGTCGTGCCAGACAATTGCGCGAACAGGTGAAAACGCATCTGCATACGAGCAAATTGCTGGATCATCTGAGCATCGAGCGAGATGCTCGAGGCAGAAGCTATCAGCGTCTATTTGGTCCCTATTTGGATGACAGTGTCAAGGAGGCCCATCTCAATGAGCCACATCTAACCGAGCAGCAACATTATCGCAATCTTTTGAATTTCTTTGAGGTTTTGGTCAAAAATTGTCGCTATCTGAAGTATATACGCCTGACCACAAGACCAGATCCGGTGGTTCCCAAGAACCAAATGCATATTTTGCAGCAAATCAGATCAGATCTGGCCACGGGCAATATACAAATGAATTTCCAACTCGATGATACGCTGCATGATCGCAAAATAGTCCTAAGCTCTGGAGTGGTTATCAAAATTGGACGAGGTTTACATTATTTTGAGAATTGCGAGAATAATCACGCGCTGGGCATGTGCGATTTTGATTTTCGCAAATGTTTGGCCACCGAGGTGGATATCTGGAAGTGTCGTGCCTTTGCCAAGAGGCCGAGGAGATTGGAGAATGGTGTGCTAGACGATGAGGATGAGGATGATCGGCAAAATGACATTTACGATGATGATGACTATCAGGAGCCAAGCTCCAAAGATGACAGCAGCAGCAGGCAAAGGTCAACAGCTGCAGCCATGACGCATGCTGCCTACTCCAGTGAATAACCCGAGAAGAGAAATACGCAAAAATTTATCATCTGAAAGAACTATATACATATAACCATATTAAATTCGAAAAACTCTCTTCAAAACTCTTTCTCTTTTCCCTCTGAAAACTGCTCATCCCATGATTCCAATTCACGAAGCTAGCCTGCTTATGTGCTTCAATACAATGACAAATAAATGACCCTTAAAAAATTACGCGTATTGAAACTGAAAATATTTCTTAGAAAACTAATTTCTGCACTTTCTTAAAGTGTTTTGGAGCCCAATACAATGACAAATAAATGACCCTTGAAAAATTACGCTGAATTAACTGAAAAAAGGTCTTAGCACACTGATTTTTGCACCTTTTTAAAGTCTTTTGGAGCCCAAATTTTTAGTTTCCTTCACAACGCAACATGGAAGCGTTTTTCTTCCTAAGTAACTTAGTTTTCCTTTCTTAACTAAGACTTCTGGACATCTAAGTGGACTAGGTCTCGGTAGAACGACCTAGATTCCTCTACCACTTTAAACGTTTCTCCTAATGAATTGAAACTTAACTGATTGCCCGCGGCTTAGTACAAGAGATTAGCGTCATATTATCGAACTTTGATAACGCCTTTCTAATCTCTCTCAAACATGTGCATCGAAATTGACTCGATTGTCGTCGAAATTTCGTCATAAATTGTTGTTATCTCTCTGTTGCTCACCTGTGAATCGGATTCCACTGAGTTGGCGTCGTTGTTGGTATGGAAACCAATGCGTGGATTGCCATTGGCTCTGACATATTGTGTGGCACGCACCTCATCATCCCCCTCATCGTCGTCGTCATCATCGTATCTGCCGTTTGGTCGTCGATTCGGGGAATTCTCCTCGGAGGCGGAAGGGAAATGATGATCCGTCAGTGTAATGACACGCGGCGGTGTCTGGACACGGGCATAACCCGTCGATGGTGGATTTTTGGGTAATATGGAGTTCTCCAATTGAATCTCCCGCGGTGCCGAACGTGTTTCCAAATGTTGATTATGCCCCAAGACCACAATGCGATCCGGAACATTCATATCGATTTTGTCATGATAATTCCATGAATGAATTAAACCATTTTGATTTGATAGCAAGAGATCCTCATCGGAATATTCACCGGTGGCCTTAATGCGTTTCGGTACACGCATTTTGTCATTGATCTCGTGGGCGAATTTTGCATCCGTGTAGAGATCATCGTCCAGACCATTGAACATTGGAGTCGGCGACTGTGGGGTGACCATACTCTCCACTCTCTCTCTCTCTCTCACTCACTCGTTGTGTGTGTGTGTGTTTGTCAAGGGGGATGCAGCTGCTCTTCTTCCTCTTTCAGCAGGCGACGTTTTTTTTGGATCTTATTTAATTTTCTCTGGGAGGCGTTGAGAGAGACGTATTTCGGAAAAAATTTTATATTAGCATTTGGAATTTTGGTTCTTGCAACATTTTTGCATATATGTTTTAGGTGTGCGTGTGTGTGTGTGTGTGTCTGTGCCTGTCTGTTGTTTATGCAATACTTACAATATTAATGGAATTCCTTAACACAATTGACAAGGAAAACTTCGTCTGTTCTATGTAGATTTTCAAGTTTTTAGTTTTTTCTTTTCGTCTTTTGTTATGTGTGCCAAGCAGTGTGACCAGATGGTCCCAAAGTTCTGCTAATGCTAATGTTAGGGTGGTCCTAACATATAAATTGTTTAGAAAACGGTAGTTGGGATAAGTGAACAATAAACGGAACAAGAAGTTTTATATATATAAGTGTGTGAAACTCTATCACACGCCAGATTTCGTTTCGATGTGAGAAAAATTCAAAATAAACTATCGATTACTATTTCGATAATAGTCACAATATTTGAATTCAAAATTTTTATTTATCTGTTAAATTAGTTTTGCTTTGTTTTTCACTAAGCTTCTTGTTTGTAGGGATTTTCTGCCTTACTCCTCACTAATTTTTAATCCTCGATGCTAAGGTAACTTTTTTCTAAAGAGCGAATTTAATTAAATTCTTAATATTTTCATAGCTATCGTTTGCAAAAATTTGGCGCGCAACTCATTGAGAGCTGTTAACAGTCTAACATGGTGCTGTTAAACGCATATATATCGTCTGTTAACTTAGCAGCACATTGCAGCGAGTTGGCCTTCCTACAACAAAAAAAAACTATTCTACTGTCGACGCCGCCGCTTTTGGACGCGCGTCTATTTTGTGTTGTTATTTGTAAGAAAAAAGTGAATTTAAGCATTTATAATTAATATAAAACGTGCAGAAAATAAATAAAGTGTAGTTGAATTAACAAGAGTTCTTGTTATTAAACTGATTGCGTTGAATTGTAAGTTTGTGAAAGAGTTTTGAAAGAGTCTGCGCCGCTGCCAGCGTCGCTGTCGACGTAACCGGGTACAGTTGCTGTTGGCGCGTAAACTAAGAATCTCTGTGTGTGTGTGTTAGTGTGCGGGAGAGAGAACTATAAATAAAATAAGCCAGTTTAAAGAGCGAGAGAGAGAGAGAGAAAGAAATTGATAATATTCATTTATTACTTAGGCTAAAAATTGTTTGGTACCATGGATCGAAGACTGAGAAGACCTAGGAAAACGGAGGATCCCGCGCCAGCAGCTGCCAGCCTTTTGCCCGTCTCAAAGCGAGCCGGCTCTATCACCACACGCACACGTGCTTCACCCTCTACTTTGGTCAAGGTTGCTGCCGCTCCTCCTCCCGTGGAATCGGATTTGCGACCACGCACACGTCGCTCTAGTCGTGGACCAACTGCTGTCGCTCCTCCCCCTACCAAGGCCACTGTAAAGGCGCCCACGCCCATAAGAGAGGTGCCAGAGGTGAGTACTTCTTTCCTACTGATTCCTTATACTAATTCGCTCATTTCCTTTAGGTTCCTTCGCCTGTGCGCCAATCTACCAGCAATTTGCCCATGACCCTGACCACCAATACCTCGAGTCGGGCACCCAACAAATCTCTAACCACAAATTCGGTTAATAGCAGCAGTTTTACCACCTCGACAACAACTAGCTCGCATATATTGATCCAGCACGAGGGCGACAATGAGGTGGACACTGAATCCATAAGGAAACGTCTTACGGAACGTTTGCGTCGCTCTGTATCCAAGACCATATCGAATTTGACCAATACCGAGGGCAGTCGCTATAGTCGCAGTGTCTCCCGTTCCGTCTATGGCGAGGATGACAAATCCTCCAAACGCAGCTACTCCACGGGCATAGAAGAAGATTCCCTCGATGAAGAAGAGGAGGAGGTGGAGGAGGATAACTTCAAGAGTTTTCAAGCAAATCCTTCGCCCAGTGTCGAGTGCCGCAAATTGCAGACCCCGCGAGAATTTGGTGGTTGGCTTGGAGCTGCTTTCCTCTTAATTTTTGTCCCCAGTTGGGTTTATTACCTCACCTGGAGTTGCACTTCGCGCAATAGTTGCCAATTGAAACATGTGAATCTCACGGCTCTGGTGGATTGGTCTTATTTGGGTCGCCAAGTGTTCCAGCACCATGTCATAGGCGTCTATGTGGCCTATCAAATTGTTGTATTCCTGCTGGTGGCTCTTCTGCCAGGACGTCGAGTGCATTTGACCCGAGAGACTTATACCTTCAACTCCCTGGGCGTGGCAGTAACACTTTTACTCGCTGGCGCTTTGGCGGAATATCTTAAATATCCCGTAGTGAATTTCGTACTTCGCCATTATTTGAGATTCTGCATCTTTGGCCTGATCAGTGCCTTTGTGGCTGCCCTCTGGAGCTATTGGCGTGTGGATACCACCAAATATAATGTCCTACGTCAGACTTTGGCCAATGATTATGGCAGGAGTGGTGAATTTATAATAGATTTCGCCTTGGGCAGGCAATTGAATCCCAAATGGTTGGGTCGTGTCGATTGGAAGCAATACTATTTGCGTCTCTCCATGGTCACCACTCTAATCTATGCCTCTTGCTATATCTATCAGATCTTACAATGGCCCAAGTGGCCTCAAGTGGAGGAGGAGAATCAAGCTGGTAGCGGCGGTTTTCTCTATTTGGTCAACTATTTCTATCAAAATTTGAATTATGATAAGGGTTCCCTGCTAACGGCCTCATGCCTAATGGCCTATATATTGGATGCCATCGTATTTGAGCATCATTTGAGTTCCTCTTTTGAGCTCCAGCATGAGGGTTATGGTTGTCTCTTGCTTCTGCGTTATGCCTCCACGCCCTACCTCCTCTCGGGAGTAACGAAATATTTCTATGAGCAACGTGTGCCCATTACCTGTTGGTATGCTCCAATTGGAGTCAACCTGCTCCTTCTTCTGGGTCTCTTTGTCAAGCGTTTCAGTTGCGCTTACAAGTACAAATATCGCCTCAACTCACAGAGTCCCATTTTTGCCAACATCGAGACCATACACACCTATCAGGGCAGTCGTTTGCTGCTGAGTGGTCTCTGGGGTCATCTCCGTCAACCCAATTATCTTGGGGACATCATCGCCCTGGTGGCTCTGGGTCTACCCATGGCCCTGCGTCCTGCCTGGCCTCCCTTGTTGGGTCTGGGCCTGCTTATCCTTGTGCTTCTGCATCGCGCTACCCGTGCCAATGTTAGGAATCAAGAGCGCTATCACTCCTCATGGCATCGCTATTGTTCTCAAGTGCGTTACTATGTCATACCCAAAATCTTTTAAGAACTGGGAAGCAATTTTTCTTTTTATGTTTTTTATGTCTGATTGATTTTACCCACCGATTTTTTTACTTTATATCCCACTTTATTCGAATTTGTATATATATTCACATGACATCAAGCAAAAGAAAAAAGAAACAAAAAAAAAAAAAAAAATCCCCCGTCTTCGCCGCCCACAACTCACCCAACTATTTAGTACAAAATTATTTTCATTTTTTTCCCTACCCCAAAAAGAATATACACTTTCATTTTATTTGTGTAAACTTAGCTAAAGAAGAAGAAGAAGGAACAAAAAGGATAAACTATAATTACATTTATATGATTTAAGGACAAACTATACATTTACATTTATTCGTTTTAAGTAAACATATTATACATATATAAAATTAACTTTGTACTCTATGCCTAAATCTATCTAAAGCAAATTTTCAAACACTAAGAAACATAGAATCTATGTATATAGCAGTAAATATATGATCATAAATTACATTTTATATATTAAATAAACTTATATAACTTATAAACTTTAGTTTCTAAAGTTTAAGAAAAATCAATGTATTTTAGTTCAATTTGTGGGGGGAGCAAAATTCAGATTAGTATTTGTTTTTAATGTTCTATCAAAAATTGATTGATATTTGATTTGAAAACTTGTTTACTATGTTTTAAAATGTAAAAATATTTAAAAAATTGCTTGTATTACAAGTTTCCAATCATATTTCTTCTTTTGGTGTTGTGGTAAATTTGTTATATGCGATTTTCCTATTTAAGTTTAAGTAGTTCTTTTTAGAGTTGGAATAGTATCTATGTATATAGGGAATTAAGTATGTAGTTCCTTATAAAATTTTAACTAAATTAAGGTTTTTTAGGACAACAGAACTCCGCTTTATATTGATATACCAATTCTTAAAGAGTTGAAAGACCTCCTCACATATATATATAGCATACTTTTCTGTTCAAGTTTAAATTTACGTCAATATTTTGGGGCTAAATAGGCAAATTTCTATATATAATAGATCCTACGAAGTTGAGAAAGTTGAAAAATCATCCAGTTTTTCAATAGATATTGATATTGTATTTTCAGTGGAGAATTCGAAAGGGATTGGAACAAATACAAATGGCAAAATTCGAAACCATTTAGATTGATTATTGAAACAGAAAAACGTTACAATACGTGAAAGAGAGATAAAGGTGGTTTGAAAAGCGTTTTTTCGAAAAGAAAACTTCCTGAGAATCGTCAATTGAATACCCAATAAAGTAAATTGTGATTTTTTTTTTTCTCTTGGAAAATGTTATGAAATGTTACGAAGAGGGTCCAGAGTTTCAAAATCACGAAAAACGACTACATGCGACTAGCACTAATTCTATTTTATTTTTTTTTTATTTTTCAAATGTATTTTGGACCATTTTTCACTCAGAAAATCTCAGGCCTTATCCATCAGCCATATTTTGTTAGAACTAAATCCGTTATGTTTTACAAGCAACAACAAAGTCAAGTATTTACTCTAAAGCAAAATAAAAGAATTTTTAAATTCCGTTATACATAGTCCCATTTCAAAGCCAGGCAAAACGAGAGCACTAAAAAGTGTTAATGTATGTGTGTAACCTGGAAGCAAGCTAGCAAAACGAAAGCAAACATAATTTTCGTTCTCGCAGAGATCACTTCGGCAACCGCGTGCATTGCCGATTGTCATCGGCCGTCTCTCTCTCGCCTGCTCAAACTTTGTTGAATGCACCCCGCTTCCCCCCGCTGACGCTATGCCTAAATTTGATTCCAGCGGGAATACATTGGAAAGGAGATGGATTAACGAACAATTTTTGTTACCTCCTTTGATCCTCTTCTTTCAGTTGCCTCGTGTCGGTTGTGGAATTAGGTCACCAAAATTTGCTACTCGTTACGTACTCAATGTATTAACGGTTTAATTCGGTTAATTATTGTTATTAATAATATAATATTTAAATGAGTTTTTATTTTCGGTTATTATATAATAAAGCGGCAAAAAAGATAAAACCCAATGTCTGATATTAATGTCGACGCATGCGCGCATATGAACCACGTGCAAGTACCGTTATCTAATGTTTTTGTTATTGCATTTTTTCTTTTTGCTTTAATTCGATTAATTATACGTATTAGGAATAAAGATTTAGTGTAAACTAAATAACGATTATTCGTTAATTATAGCAAAAAAAGTCCAATGCATAACAACGAAGTCGGCGTAACTGCATAAAAAACGTCGACGTTGGCGCAATCGCAAGAGAAACGTTGCTTGGCGTAAAAAGCAAAACCGTTATCCAACGTGTGTGTTGTTGCTTTTTATTTCGTGTTCGTGCGTGTTCTTGCAGTTTTGCTCAAGTCTTGAGTGGAAAATTTTCATTTTTTTTTTTGAGTGAGTTTCGGTGAAGCTTTTTGTGCCTGTGTGAGTTAAAGTGAGACGTTGGCGCAGCCGCCAGAAAGAAGTCGACGTCGACGCAGCCGCTAGAAAGAAGTCGACGTCAGCGCAGTTTGGTGTAGAGAGAAAAAATGTAAATTTTTGGTGTTTTTTTTTTGAGTGAGTTTTACTGAAGACTATTGTGAATGTGTGAGTTAATGTGATTGTAGTGAGATAAATGGAAGGAGCAAGAGAGATGCAGAGTAAACGGGTACGAATGGAGAAATAGAATTAATGCATTGAAGTAACGGAAAGGTTAGTAGAATTTTTGCTTTCGTTGTTTTTATACATATGTACATACCCGTTACAATTTCTTCAAGCTAAGCATACATAAGTACGTTCAACAGTGTTCGAAAATGTCAAAATAAAGGCGATTCCTTCACTTTAACTTCAATTTTTGTGTTGAATGAGAATGAATGAAATATTTTATGGCATATTTTATGGCACTTCTCGCAGAGCTCACAACGCAAAACGCAAAAATGTTGATGATGATGAATGTCAGCGGCATAGAAAAGAAGTAATTTTGTGTAAAAACGGCAACCCCCACACCGCAAACCGCTCTCCTCATCCCCTCATGCCCCCTGTTACAACTGTTAATGACATTTACGAATGTTTGCCGGAGCAAGGAGCAGGGAGCAACGAGCCAGCCATCCAACCGTACAAACGCCGCCGCATATAATGCCAAAATAATGACCCGCCACCCCTTCCCCGACACCATTCACCATTACAATCTCCGCCCTCTGCCCCCTTAAATGTCTAACCATCGTCTGAACACCCCCCAAAAATATGCAATAGAAAAATGACGCGGAAACTGTCAAAAAACCAACAGAAAAAAAAACTCTGAGGTCTTGCTGTCTTGCTTTGCCGTAACGAAGTTTTTTTTACTCTTTCTTACTATTTTCTAGCGTTCGTTGCTTGTGCGGTTTTTTCGCCCATAAATTCGAGATCATTGGTTGCTTGTGTGTTCTCCAGTTGTTAGTGTGTTTTGACGCCATTTCCCATGATGGCAAACTCTATTGCAAACCAAATATACCCTTCTTGAAGAGAGGTAATAAGGAAAAAAAAAATAAAACCAACCAACTGCCGCAGACTTTTGCGGTTTTGGCTATACAAATGAGCGACCAACGTAGACGACGGACCACGCCCCCCCACCTCGAAGAAAAAATTATACAATAATGGCGTCAACATTAGCAAATTGTTCGCTTGTAGTTTCCAGGTTTTTCTCTCTGTTCCGTTGGCTTTCCTTTAATGAGCGTTTAAATTGCGGTTCTTGGTCAAATGAAATGATTTTTTTTTTTTTTTTTTTTGTGTTTTGTTGGGGGTTTTCCGGGGATTTATTGTGACTTTTTGATTGATTGTGTCCATGCGGTCGATGGTCGTCGTTGGTCGTTTGTCGGGGTTACCGGTTAAATTAAATATTTCATTGAGGCCAAAACTTTAGAGAGTCGTCTTGTATGTTTTTGTTTGCCATTTAGTTACTTCCCACACGCATTTAGAATTTATTGTCTCATTCCCTTTCAGACTATAAACTAAACTGGGCCTAGTAAATCACGCCTTTTGTCAACATGAGATAACATTTGGCATAAATTTAGGTTTAATTGACTTAATGCTTGTTCTTGGCACTATTTTTTCTTCTTTCACCCTTTTTTTTTTATTAATTACTTCAACTAACTGAGTGACTGACTGACTAGGCGATTCCAGGCGTAGGTCCAGGTGTCAGCATAGGTAGCAGCAGCAGGCGGGCAGGCAGTCAGACTGACTCTGTCACTCAAGTTTACAAGCGTCCCTTCCAGTCACACACATTCTACACCTAATATTTAGGGCTGCATCAAGCCAAATTGAGTGTAAAAACATATTCGTTGAAGATTCTAAGATTCTTCTTCGTGGTTAGTACTAACTGGAATATAAGTAAAGTTGTTTGTTTATCCTTTTGGAACCTGCCTCTCTCCCTTTTAAGAAAGTTGCCCCTTTACCACCCCTCCTTTTGAGGAATTCTTTTCAATTGTCAAACCGATATTTAACCAATTGTTATAAAGTGAAACTTAAAATAAACGTCATGAAAGTTTTCAATTGAAATTGGTTATTTAACGACTTCTCTTGTCCGAGACTTGTAGCCCTGGATTTAAGTTTATTTTGTGCATTTAGTAGAGAATGATTGGTTGTCTGTCTGTCTAACTGTCTGTCTGTGGCTTGGTTTGTTGAAGTGTCTGGGTCTGCCTTCATTTGGGTCTTGGTTCTGTGTGGAATTGCATTGTCAACGGAGACGACGGCAACGACGACGACGTTTAGGAGGGAAACGCTTCAAAATGCCTTCGACTAGCCTGTGGGCAGAGAGACAGAGAGAAAGAGAGAGGGAGAGTGAAATGTTGTCATGAAAAAGTTTTTGCGTGGGTGCCTCAATGTCTACAGCTGCTGCAAGTAGTCTCCCCACCCGTCCAACCTCCCTCTATTTCCCCTCTTTATTGCTAATTGCAAAGTTTTCTATAAATTTAACTTTGCCTCGTGGCGGAAGTCAATGCATTTTGTTGTAGTTTTGTAATTGCTTCATGTCAACAAGAAGAATCGATAAAATTGTTATTGAGTGTAATTAGTTTCCCATAATTGAGTTATTTACTATAAAGTGGAAGGTTTCCCTCTGATTGATTGATGGAAATGGAAAGTGTATCGAAGAAGAGACTCTCTATAATTGATTTACAATTTTCCCACAGCGAAAACACTTGACAAAGGGACACGTCGTTCGTCCTTTGCTTCATTCATCTTCATCCCAAAAAGTGGGCTCAGAGTGGGCTAAGTTTTGCATTTAAATTGGTAATTAACACACAAACAAGACAAGAGAGAAAGCCAAAAGTCAAAAAAATGTAAGAAAAACCCCAAAAAATGTGAGCAAACACAAAAGAAAAAAGAAAAGAAAAGCGGAAACAATCATTTACACCAAACAAAAAGGAAAACGAAAGAGATGTGTAAGGACCTTGAGGATTAAATTAGAAATGTTAGCCAAGGCCAAATGAAGCATTGAGCGTAAAAATTTCATTTAAGAGCGAATCAAATAATACACTACGACTTTAAGCGGAGGAGATGAGAGAATGTAAAGGAGGCAGCTACCCAGCTGAGAGAGGCACCTCACCTGTCAGGTATCTAGAAGCACTAGCTATTCACTTACCTAGAGGACGTAAGACTTGACTACATTAGCTTTAATTGTGGGATCTTTTCCACTAGAATCTAAACCCTTAGGCTTTCTCTCAGTGTAACAAGTTCTCTGGTAAATGTCACAAAGAATTTTCTCAAACAAAAGAAACAAAAAACACGTAATGACTATAAAATTTATATCATTTCTTTTTGCTACTTACTTTATCATTCGCCTCTGTAGTTACGTTCAGCGTACGTTATCATTTCATTAAATCAAAAAAAGAGACAAGTAGAGAGGAAGAGAGAAACAGAGACAGAGACAGAAAAAGGCGCTAGGAAAAGAAGACACGTCCTTGCTGCCAATTGAAATTTGCCAATTGAATGTAAATAAAGTAACTTTGCCAGCAAAATGAATATGAATGAGTCTAAGAGAGAGTACACACAAAGGACCCTGGAAAAGGACTTGCCTCTCTTGCTTAATGAGAATTTAGTTTAGTTCTTGGCAAAGATTTGCCATCATCAAAAGTGACATGCAATTTATTAGTCAGTCAATTTCCATTTCAACAAAAATGAAAAACAACAAAAATTGTCGGCAAATTGAATTTGTTTAAACTTCAAACCTTTTAACAACAATTAGTGCAAGAATTTTCTTGGTCCCGTTTCTCTGTCTATTTCTGTTTCTGTTTGCTCTGGTCTGAACTAGTCTTGACCATAAAATTTAACGTCAAATTGTATGTTGAGGCAGAAAAAGCAAACTTAATTGTCTGCTCAGTTTTATTTACTTGCCTCTAAAGGATGTCTCCCTGTCTCTGCTGCTGCTTCTTCTTCTACTTGTGTGCTTGTAATTACTGTGCAACGATCCCAAGTATACTGACCGATGTCTTCCCCTCGTCCGGATTTTCTCTCACTTAACGGACATGACCAAGTCTGACCAAAACAATAGGCCTGCACTTCCGAACACGAGAACGAGAACAGGGGGCAGAAAGGCAGTCAGCCGGGCAGAGGAAAGCTCAGAGCACTACAACACATGGATGCCTCGTTGCAGGACTAACAGATTCTCTAATAAATATCTTACACTGAGAAAAAAAAGATACTTACAAGAAAATGTTGTTACTTCAAACACTTTTGGCAAGGGTTTACTAGTCAAAGGGCAGCTTTAACTCAAATTAAGACCAGTTGCTGCGTGGTGTATGAGGTCAGCGTCACAGTAGATACAGTTTCTAGTCAAAAAACAGCAACTGGCTTGGCTATTACATTAACTTTAATTTAATTATTAATTATGACAGTTCTTGCAAAGGAAATGCAGGTTATGTGCTTAAAACTCTAGGAAGCAACTGGCCTTGCTTGAATTTTCGTTCATACAAAGCCAATTGCTGCAGGTATCACATTGTCTACTGGCTTATGCTTTATTTAGCGAGTCTTTAATCAAAAAGCAGCAATTGGCCTTGCCCTGAGCTTAGCTTTGTTATAACTAAGGCTAGGCTTTAATCACTTAGTTTAGTCAACAATCAGCAATTCGCTTCGCCTTTAGATTTGTCTTTAATTTTACAGTTGTATTTAAGCGATAAGAGCAGAAGCAGTTGCTGCGTTGTGACTACTGCAATTGGCCTTATATAAAGACTTTTTTAAGCCCTAATTTTACTTTGTTTTCTTTATTAAGCGATGGGCTAACTTCGTCGTTTATTTCGACACATTTTAAATGTTGTTTATAGAGTAATAAATTTCAGTGCATTAGTTTTTGTCTGGTTTTGTGGTCCTTAACAATAGACCTGACCAAAGACATGATGATGATGATGACGACGACAATGTGAATGTGGATGATGAGGCTGATGTGTGGTTGTTGTAACTGAATTGGTTTGGGGGTTGTGTGTCCCCCCTCCCACCTGCTTCATGCTTGGCCAGTCACTCTCTCTGAGTGGTAACAAGTCTGTGGTCATGTTGTAGGTGTTGTTATCTATATTTGCATGCCATTGGATCGCTCTCCCTCTCTCGCTCCTCTTTTGTCCTGCCAATAACTCAATCAGTGGCGCATTGCAGGCCATTCATCATGAGAGCGGAGACAAAATATTAATCGAAAACCTGGGGCCAGGCTAAGTGGTTATGGATTCATTCATTGCGATTATGTCACAGCCAACACAGGCCAAAAGCCAACCAGAGGCGGCAAGAGTTTACAATTTATAATTGTCTGCGAGATGCGACGGAAACTTGCGCCGACAAATGGCACCAGCTCTCGAAGAAGGAAGAGGAGCAGAAGCAGGAGCAGGAAGGAGTAAGCGATGATTTATGGCCAAAGGAAATTGACTTGTGATATATCGTTCGATGGCCCAACAAAAGAGAAGACCTTGAAAACAATTGTGGAAAGAGGTCGATTTGCTTCAATCTATGGCAAAATTATTGAAAACTTTTTTAAAAAAAAAGGAGTAATAGTTATGTTTTTAGACAATTCTTTAAAAGTATTTGTAAGATTTGTTTCTATAGTTAATTTCTTAAGCTAAATTGAAAGTCAGGCATTTAAAATTTCATTAACTTTTAGCACTTTGGTTCTTTAAACGCAACTTTCATTCATAATTCATTGTCAAGCGACAAGCCAAGTTAACCACAAATGTCCTTTCCTCTTCATCACCCACATCACCCGCCCCCGCACTTTGCTCTTTGTGTAGTTTACCTTTTAATGAGGCGCTTAAGTTGTGGCCAGCCACATAACGATGCTTCATAATGAGGGAAACGCTTCCGCCTTCACGCTAACTGCCAACTGCCAACTGACTTGACTTGCTGCTGCGACTGTATTGTAATTTTAATTAGAAAACTTAATAGTCGCGATGGGTAGTGCTGGTTCGTTTGGTGGTTCGTTATAAACATTTTTCTCTAAAAATCTAAAAAATTGTTTTCAAAATAAAATGTTTAAGCAAAAGAATTTGAGCAGGCAAAAACTAGCCAAAAAGTATGCAACACTTGATGTTGTTACACACACACAAACACACATACGCACACGCACACACAAAGATAGAGGATGCTGTTGCAGGTGTTGGAGCTTGGCTAAAGGATTTTTGTTAGACCAACCACAAGCCTCTCTGGACTCTTTCTCTATGGCAAAAGTATCAAGTTCGTTTGTTTTTTCTTCTTTTTAGGTATTTTTTTCATCACCCCCTGCACCTAACCCTTCGCCACCCCCCACCAACTACGCCACTCCTTCGTGTCCTAGCCAATGTATGTTAGATGTATTTTGTTGCCCAGGCTTCGGGGGAGCCATATGCGAAATTGTTTTATAGCTGCCCAGCAGCAGCAGCAACAGCAACAACAAGGACCACAACTGGTCAGTGTAGAAGCAAAAAAGGACCATAAAGGAGGGGCTAAGGGGAGCTAGAACGAAATAGGAGGAACCTAGAAGGGCTAAGAGAAACAAAGAAGGAGCTAGGAGGAGCATGGAAAGACCTAGGAGAAGGAGGAGCTGAGAGAAGTTAGGACGAGCTATGAAGGACCTAAGAGGTAGCTAGTCCTAGCTCCTACCGTTTGTTGCTTTATGAACGGATGTTGCCTTTAAGTTGTATATCCGTAGCTCAAAAGTTTTTTGGTTTTTATCCTTTATTCGTTTTTTTTTTTTGTTGCTGTTGTTGTTGCTGTTGCAATTTTATGCTGAAGCGTTTAACAAAGCGACGTAAATTGCACTAGTTCGTTTCGTTACGTTTCTTCTTTTCCTGCTCCTGCTCCACCCCTCCTAATCCTCCTTCTTCCTCCTCCTAAATGTATGTGATATGTTACCGAGCCTGAAGACCATTTTATTGAGGTTTTTTTTGTCCTTTTTTGTGTTTTTCACTTTGTGGTTTAGTTAAACTTTTTATTATTGTGGGAGAGAATTTGAAGAGAATTTGATGGGTAAGGTAGGAAAAATTTTTGTGGTTTTTTGTTTAAATTTATTATTGCTTAACAAAAAAAGTTGTCAAATTTACAAAATTTGTACAAACTGTGAAATTTAAAGTTTCGAAATTAGAAACAACACAAAAGAATAGTTTGCCTTTATTAAATTTAGTCACTTCATTTATCACTTATGTATGTGGGAAAATTATATACAAAAACTCAAATAAACCTTTAGAGTATTTTTAATAGATTTAACGAGCCTGTGGTAGGAAGAGTTTTGTCTGGAAAACTGCTTTGAGAAGAATGAAAAATAAACTTATTAAGACTTTTGGTGCTCACTGTACCTCTCTGCCAATTGTCGTTGTTACAGTTCATCCGAAAATATTACTACTGAGGGCCCATATCGATGTTTTGTTCATGGAATCGATAAAAAGTGTAGCCATGGAGGTAGCTTCCCTTTAACTTTTGCAACTAAGCACCAAAGTTTTATTATATCACCACCTTCCCAATAAGACCTGCTCCCCCTGGTTGAGATTCGGCTACGCCCTTGGTAAAAATTTTATGTCATAATGTTCGTGTAAATCTTTGCAAGTAACTTTAACTTCCTCTACTTAATCCTTTAGTTGCTACTTTAGCACATTGACTAACAATGACAATGAACAATAACAAATGAAACATTAACAATATGACAGAAACAACAACAACAATTACAACAACAACAACAACAACAACAATAAAAAATAAGTGAAACTTGCATAAACGATGTTCGAACAACAATTCACCTGACAAAAAGGCAACTCATCGAAAAATAGTCGACGATAAGGGAAGAGTGCCCGCCGCCGCTTTTGTGTTATTGCAACAGCAAAAACAAAAACAATTTGCCACTGCAGTGGCCCCCTCTCATTCAACTTCTATACCCTACCTCCAGTTACTTTGCCTCCCCCGCCCTCTCTGTCTCTTTTGCTCTCTCTGTGCCAACCAGAAGCGCTACATTTTGCGCTTTATGCACATTGTTTATGAATTTTCGCGCACAGAAAAGTTTGCCCATGAGATCTGAAGGAGGAGGACGAGGAATTGGCGGTGGTGGGCGGGGACTCTTGCCTTGGCTACGGCGTTGAATGGTTTTACGATTATTAACCCATAAAGTATTCATTGAAGTGAGTTGAGTGCCTGGGCCTGAGCCCTCGCCCAAGCCCCAGTCCGAGCCCGAGCCCGATTCAGCAGCGGCTGGGCACGCAAAAGTGCAATAACAAACAGACGAGGCCAGGCAAGCAGGCAGGCAGGCAGCAAACCAGCAACAAAAGGCGCCACAAGTTGCAGCCTTTGACCCCTGCTCCGCCCACCCGCGAAGTCTCTTGCCCCTTTTTGCTCCTCCCTGTTTTCGGTCATCTTCTTGCCATGGTTCAGACGCTTTTGTGCACTTTTAATACCCTGAATAAGCGGTGGAAATAAAGGTTATTCTAGGCAAAGACGATGCCAAGAAACTCATTAACTAGAACTTTTTGATTTGGTTGCCACATTTTAGTGAAACGGTTATTACGGTTATAAATTTTGGGGAAGATGCCTACAATGAAAAAAAAATCGGTTTGTTTTCTGTAGAACGCAACTTGAGAATCTTAATCGAAGTCTCTTTTATGAAAATTGAAATAAGGTGAAACGGTTGTTAGCATAATATCTTAAAAGGAAATGTAGGTCTTTACCTAAAATAAAGAGAATTATCTAAAGTTCACGAAAGTCGTCGCTTTTCATTTCGGTTTTTTCGGTTAAGTGAAACGGTTATTACGGTAACGTCATAGAAAATGTCTAAAAATGTGATAATAAAGTGTTGCGCAGAACATTTTAAGGTTTCTGTTTTTTTGGTTCTTAAGGAAGATGCCCAAAATTTCTAAAATTTCCTCAATTCCCAAAATATTTTTCGATTTAGGCAACAGTTTTGGTTCTTCTGGTGGATTGGTTATTACCAAGAAAACAAAGACTGAGGGAAAGGTTTCGCCCATACCCTACAAGTGGTGAAGGGTGTTTCAAAGGCGATGCCTTCAATTATATAGATTTATACAATTCTTTTTCTCTTTTATTTTGATATAAAGAGGAAGGATGGATGGATGGATGAGCATAAGGGCAACGTGGATGGAATCACGCGGCACTCTTCAGTTTTTTTTTTTTTTTGAGGGCCTTTCGTTGGTTTCCTTGTCTCTTCTGTTTTCTGTGCTTTTGGATACTTTTTGTGTGTGTGTATATGTTGTTTTTGGTGTTTCTCTTTGTGCATTTTCAACTGACCAACCAAGCACTCTTCTCAACTCCTCCGATGCACGCCCCCATTGCCACTTTGCTGCCGCCTTCTTTCAGTCTTTTTGAGAGTGCCTTAATTTATGCATCCCATACAAAACGAAAAGAAACGAAGCGAAATGAGTGAATATTAAAAGTTTTCAATGTATTTGTGTGAGTCTTTACCTACCAAGCTCTTCTCCTGGTGTGGTTTATGGTGGTTCATCGTGGTGTTGCTTCTGCTGCTTGTGGTTGGCGGCGGTTTGTCTGTAAGCGTGGGCTTGTTGTTCCTCTTGGAGCTGCTGCTGCTCTTCAGTAGATGATTATGATTGCTTGGACATGTTAATATGAAGCATAAGAAAACCCAAAGAGTGGCTGTGGTGGAACCAAGCAGAGAAGTGAGAAGAACACTCAGTTAATATTTCCAATAGAAAATCCAAACTGATGTTTAAAGATTTGTTTGGTTAAAATAAGAAGGGAAAAACTTTAATTTTCTCATAATTTGAATTCTTAGTTTCTTTTTGACGTGTTTGGGAGTTTTTGTATAACTTTTCACATGCTGAACTAGAAGATTTTAACTACTCTCAGATTATTAGATACCTAAACGTTCTTCGACTTTTACCTTGTAAATTTTATTCGTTTAGCCATAGCCATAACTCAGCAATGTATGAGGCTTTCGGAGGGTTGGAGGGAAAAAAACTGACCCAGACTACGTTTAATGTTTCCGTTTGATAATCAACCGGGTAGATTGCACCCCAACCAAGCGTATAAAAACTCCATTCGATACACCTTAAATATGACATGGACAAAAAGGCAAAAAAAAAATCAGAGAGGAAACACAAATTTATTTACAGAAAATAGGACAATGACTTTGAGATACCCTATAAGAGCATTCCACTGAAAGCAGGTGAACCCCTTTCTACTGTGATTCCCCGAAAATTTGAACTTGTAAGCTGAACCCCATGAGACTTTACCCAAACTTTTGAAAATCGCAAAGGAGAGCACTAGGCTTTTTCTAAAGGAGAGCATTCTCTTGCGACTTCTTTTTAGCAAGAAGTTCTTTCAAAAATTAATCAGAAAAAGTTATCGTGTTAGCTATACTGAGAAATTATCGGCAGAAAATATCGCAAGAAGTTATCAAGAAAAGTTATTGTGAAAGATCGGAGATGTTGTTTTAAAAAGTTGTCGGAGAATGTTATCGTCCGAAGTAATTTTAGAAGTAAAGCACAGATTAAGAGTCCAACAAAAGAGCTAAACAAATTGAGCGCCATTTTGAGCCATTTTACCCCACCTAAATTATAGGGTATATACGAAAAAAAATTGTACACAAATCTTCTTCTTGGCCATCTCTCTAACTCCGTCCCTCTCTCTCTTTCTCTTTACGTAAATAGAATTTATCAAATTTAATTTCACGCTTCATGCGCTCATTTCTATTTAAGTTTTTCAAGTGTCGCAGGCAAAACCCAAGCAGGGGAAAAAAAGGCAAAAAAATAAAAATAAAAAGGGCCAATGAATGTCAAAAAAATTGTGACCATAAATGACATGCCTCGACATCATCTTCACACCAGCCCCCCTCCTCTCTCTCTCTCTTTCTTCCATTGGCAATGAGAACTATAAATCTGGCCAAAAGATAGCCGGAAAAATGCTAACGAGCCAAAAGGCAACCAAAAACCATCAAAATGATAAAGGAAGCGGACGTCTAGAAAAAAAGAGAGAGAGAGAGGGAAAGGGCGAGGGCGAGGGCGAGGGCGAGGGCGAGAAAGAGACAAAGGACGGACATATACAAACACTCGAAAAGTTTAAAGTTATGAACAAATATTTGAACATTTTTGAACACATGCTTGCCGAGAGTTTTCCCTCACACACACAACTTTTTCTCAACCTCAAAGAAAACGCAAATTTTCCATGTCAAGTGTTGTTCAGCTTGACTTGCTTTTTGACTGGTTCCTAGATCCCATTTCACCCGCCCCCTGCCTGCCCCTAACCATATTCATTCATAATCAAAAATGTATTTAAATTGTTTTTTTTTTGGCTATAAATTTTTGATATATGTGTCATGCACGGGTCGGATGATATGGTGCGGAAAATTACTTTGTATTTAAATGAGTTGAGTTGAGTTGAAGTTAAGGTCTCAGGAAGAGAGAGAGAGAGAGAGAGAGAGAGAGAGAGATTAGGCTAGAACCTAACTCTATAAAGTGTGAATCGAAAATGACTTTACTTGGGCCGGCTGCCTAATCAAAGAGAGAACTTGACCTGTCTCTCTGGATTCTCTCCCCTCACTCTCTCTCTCTCGAACATTTAGGCCAAATTTTCCAAGTGTTTGCACTAAAAAGCAATTAAAATTTTACACGAACAAGACAATTATGAGAAGCAGCAGCAACAGCAAAAGGACGACCAACCAACCGCCATCGTCAACATAGCTCAAGACAATAAAACCAAGAGCCAAAAGGCAGCTAGAAGAGGAGTAGTTTAAGTTTGGCCACATGCCACACAACACACTGTAAAACCAGAACCAGGAGGGTACCAGGACGGTTTCAGGACGGGACCGCCTGTTGTTTAACTCTTATGTTAGTCGTCGCATACCTAACAGGCATAACACCCCACAATTTCCACACAGTTTACACATGGGAGGCAAAACGAAAGAAAAAAAGGAACACAAAAAGCACAACAAGAAAAAGGCCAAAAAGGAAATGTGTGTGTGCCCACTGCAAATTGAATTGTAACCAAAGTCGATGGTGGGGCACGGACTCAACACACAAAGTAGCAGAAAAAATAAAGAACACGGCACATAAAACCTTTAGGGGACTCTATATTATGGCTTAGCGTAGTCTGACCAAGAGAATACACTGGGCGAAAATCATTATGGGAGCTTTTTTAAGCTGATATGAAAAGAATTCACACTGCTTAGAAACTGATTGTTCTCCAATGGTACATCGATCATTTTCTATACTATATCGAACACACACTACGATTTTTTAGTTAAATCGATCATACTTCGATTGTTTTTGTAATTTATTGATCATAGACATTGATTGTTTTCGTGTTATTGATTACAGATATTGAATTGTTGACAGGATAACGAATTTTTTCGATATGTTGGTCATAGTTATAGAGTGTTCCTTATATCGATAACATACAACGATAATGTACGATATATCCATCAAAGACCTAGAGTACTTGCTTTGTATCGATTATGTGCTACATTTTGATCAACGAAATTGATTTTTTCCCTATATCGATTACAGACATTGATTATTATCTGCGATATATCGATCATAGAAATTGATTATTTGCTAAAATTAATTAATAGAATTAATAACATTAATAAAATCATAGACATTGACTATTTGCTATGTATTGATTATTTGCCATGTTTCAAATATAAACATTGATTTTTTTTTTCCTATATATCGATAGTAGTCGCTGGTTACTTGGATATATGTTGATTATAGGCATCTATTAATTGCGATATATCTATATAATGGATCATGTTTTGACAATATGTCCACTTATTAGCCATTAGTCCTCTTTCAATATTGATTATTTGCGGTATATTGTTTAAAGACAATCATATTTTTCGATATACATATCTATGCTATATATCGATTATTATCGAGTAATTGAATAAATTTTTCTAACTAAATTGAAGACATTTACCAATCTTCAAAGAGAATGGACAAAAATTCTCTTTGTATATTTGCCAATTTTTAATTAGTTTTAATTTCTCTTTTCCCACTTTTTTTTTTTACGATTTTCTTTGATTTCTTCGAGTGTATTACTGTGTGGCATTTGGTACCCATTAGTTGGCAGCAAGTTATGACTCTATTAAAAAAGCAACGCCTCGCTGCACTTGGCGCTTTGCCTTTGCTGCTGCTGCTGCTGCTCTCAATGAATGCCAGGCGGAAGTTTTAACATTTGGCGCATTGGTCCGGATCCTTGGGACCTATATATTTTTTATTGCATATGTACATACATACATACATACAACAATTCTCTATGCCAACTCGGTTAGCCTGGCTTTGCCAGAGACATTGAATTGGCCCATCTGTGTCTGCCCTGCAGCGATTTTGATTACATTTGCATTACAGGTAGCCAAAAAATCCATAGATTAAATGCTTTAATGGTCGGCTCCTTGAGATGGCCCAAGATGTGCCCCCAAGGAGCAACGAAAAGAGTGCAAATGTTTTAATTATACTTTATGACAGCAGACAGCGACAGAAAGAATATTTTCCAGTAAACTGATCGAATTACCTTGCTTCAGTTTGTAGACATAAAAAATGATACAGCATGCACTTTGTTATGTGGCTTTGGGTAAAAAAAAAGAAGCACAACACGGCCAAACATTATAAGTGTAACCCACACATAAGCAGATGACCATTGCCATCTACGAACATTTGCCAAGAGTATTTCAAAGTTATCCCATTCCTTTAGGTACCTACTTAACTTTTACGCAATTACTTATTGGCAAAATTTTACAAATAATTTGCATCTATTTATAGTGCTCTCTGCCAAAGTAATTATCTTTCAAGTCGAGTGAATGAAAGGCCATTTATTATTTTCACCAATTTTCAAGTGTTAATATATAACTTTTCAACTGTTTTCCCCCTCTATCTGTTTCTCTCACTCTCTCTCTCTCTCTAAGCGTTAATCATTTGTCTGAAATGATATTTCACACAAAATAAAACTTAGTTACTTTTCTTTATTGCACAAACTGGGAAAATATATCTCTCCTATCACTCTCCACTCCCCACTCCTCTATCCTCTATCCTCTTCGTCCGACAAAAACTCTCGACAATTTATCAAATGCACATAACAATGGCAATTAATTTTTACCTTCGTCTTTTATAAATCAAATGTAACGAGCGTGTAAAACCTGATGAGTTCAGGTATAAGTTCCCCCCAACCCCAACCCCCCACCACCTCCCAAGCATTTCTCAATTCTCCCCTAACCAAAGCCAAATGCTTTTGGGGGTTATTTTTGGCAAGAGGCAACAACAACAACAACTTTTCAAATAAAAACTCAATGGGAAAAAATATTTACAATTGACTCTCTCTCTCTCCAACTTCTTTTTCTTTCCTGTTTCACTTTGGGCTTTTGTTTCAATGCCTCATGTATGATGGAATGGGCAAAGGGATGATGGGGCGTATGAGTTATTTATTTTTGAGTTATTGGCATTTGAAACTTTTAATCGGGTGTTAATGCCGCCACCGCCGCCGCTGCTGCTGTTGAGTAAGCCTTCCTTGATGGATTTTTATTGTTTTTTAAAAATGTCATAAAGAATATGAATCAGAAATGAAATAGGTAAATCAAGTTAATTAGGAAAATGATTAATTTTTACTAAATAACTATGATTAGGAAAACCTTTAAAAAAGTTTTATTTGAACATTTTGGCTATCGTTTTCTTTAGCTTTGTTAACAATTTGAAAAAGAATTGAAAATTCAGAAACTGTTGGCCTCTGTTTTGTTGCTTTCACAACCTCTTTCAATGTCATAACTTTTATACTTATTTTCTTGCTAAATTTTTTGCCATTAAATTAAATTTTTCCTTCGTTCTTTAGTAAAAATTCTGTTAAGCTTTCATTTGACTTGAATTCTTTTTTTTTCTTGTCTGCTACTCGTCTTGCACACAAAAATTAAAAAGAATCTTAATTTATTTTCTTTTACGTTTGGTTCGTTCTTTTGGTTTCGTTTCTTTTTCTTTTGCTCTAATACTCGACCCTTGCCCATTGCCTTTGCTCAGTTGTTTTAACATTTCTCTTAATTTGTTTTGCAATAATGTGAATTCCGAAAAACAAAAATAAAAACGCCAGGAAATACATGTACATACATATAACACAAAAGAAGACGAAGAAGAAAGAAATAAACAATATTTCTTTTTTGTTGTTTCGCTTTTTAACAGTCAGTTTCTTCTTGTTAAGCGGCGCCAGCGGAAATGAAAACTTAACGCTTATTTGAACCTTCAACTGTGCACATAAATCACCAGACACTGATGTTGGTTCGTGTTGTCCTTCTGCTGCTGCTGCTGCTCTGTTTGGTCCTTTTCTCAGCTGCTTAGCAGAAAGAAAGCAGCTTAAATGCTTCAGTTTCTCTCTCTCTCTCTCTCTTGTTTTGTCTATCCAAATATATTGTGCAGGAATGGAATTATTATTATGTTGGGCATATGTGCGTAAAGGAAACGTGTACCAAAATGTGCAACTTCCGTTTCCGTTTCACACATTGCCAGCCATTGGCACTTTCGCTGATTGCTATGAGATATTTTTCGTTTTGGCGTAGCTCATTTGTATATTTCAATTATTAAACAACCCCTTAAAGACCCGAGACCACCAGACAAACATTGGAATATACATATATATATGTATATATCTTTTGCTTTTTCCCATTACTTTTGCTCCCCCAAAATCAGCCATCAACCAAGCGAAACATTTTCAAGTAATCTCAAATTTTTGCTCATTTGATTCAATTATACCTTTGGGTGTTGTAATTTTTTTCCCTCCTCCCCCTTCCTCACCACCACTCTCCTACTCTGTTGTTAGACAAGAAATAGAAGTAGAACAAGTAAGTGCAAGGAGCAAAAGATACGTCCATTTTGGCACTTTAACTAAAGTGTACAAAGACGTGCATATTAGGTCAATACACTGAAAGAAAACAATTGCAGAAAGAAACTATAAATTGTATGTTCTTATAAGCCTGCTCAAAGGTAATTGAGAAAAATTACTTCAAGTATAAAATTTTGTAAGTTATTGTCTCCTGAGAAGCATTTAAGTCTCTTAACCAAAGACAACTGAATGAAAAGAAATTTAAGTGAGAATAGCTTTTTTATTTATATAGAATATATTGCTCAAAGTCATATACATATACATACATATATGGCATTTTCTTGAACAATGGCAATTTATAATTTCCTAGATAACTTTTCGCGATTGTTGAATATATTTTTTTCTTACTTTTTACGATCTTCCAATACAAAATATTAT
Organism: Drosophila nebulosa; assembly: GCA_024703675.1. Classification (NCBI taxonomy): domain Eukaryota; kingdom Metazoa; phylum Arthropoda; class Insecta; order Diptera; family Drosophilidae; genus Drosophila; species Drosophila nebulosa. Next base: position 2,229,536 of record CM045725.1, on the reverse strand, counting down.
TGGAATTCGTAGGATATTTAATTAATAAGTTTTTTTTTAACTTTCAGTTTTAAATGGAAAATTCCAACGTTTAACTTTACTTTAAAAGTAAAATATACTTCTCTCAGTGTATACTTGCCCTTTGAGCTCATTTGCTGCTGCTGCTGTTTTCTCCATTGGTAAACACAAAGAATTTCGCGCTACTTTTTATACAACATTGCTGCTAATTTGATGCAACAACATTGCAGAGAGAGGAAGAGGAGAATCCCCTCGAAAAACACACACACACACACACTAAACAGTTTTTCCCCCCCTCTTGGCCATTATTAGCAGCCTCCTCCCACCCAACACACAGGGAGGTGGCGCCTCTTGAACTCAGGCTGGCTTTGCCTGCTGGCCTGTGGCTGCGGCTGCAGTTTATTTTCACAAAAGTCGCCTTTTTTGGGTTTTAGCTTTAATTTCATGCTTACTTTAATGCGAACAAGGCAGGCGAAACGAAAAGAGAGAAAGAGGAGAGTGGATGGGGAGAAATCTAACCCTCATTCAGCTGGGATGTAGTTAACGGCTTTGGCTTTCGCTCGGTCTTTGGCTTTTGTGGGGTTGGCTTTTTCGTTGGAGGAGGTTAACTACTTTTCATGAGCTTAATTTTAAATTGAGGCTGCTGCGGCTCGACAGACGACAGAGACGACAGCCCCGGCAGCCCGCCAGACAGACAGACAGAGTTAGCCCGAAAGCGGCGGCTTCATTTAGGCGACGCAACTTTTTACGCGAAACTTTTACATTCTCTTTTCCTTTTATTAATTTTTTTATACCCTGTACCCAGAGGGTAAATGAGTATATTAATGTTGCCGCAATGTATGTAACAGGCAGAAGGAAGCGTTTCCTACTCTTTAAAGTATACATATATATTTTTGATCAGCAACAACAGCCGATTCGAAATAGCCATGTCCGTCTGTCCGTCCGTCTGTCTGTCTGTGATTTTTTCCCGCACGAAGAGTGAATAAAGGGCGCATTGGTATAGGGTATATCCGAGTCGGTAAGTCGATTTACTTTCTTTATTTTCTATTAGTTAGATGGATGGTAACCGATTCGAACCGGTTTTTGTTCTACGCTTTGTTGCTGTCCATTGAGTTATTAAGCCAAATAATTGCTTATTTGCACAAAATGGGGGTGGGGGGGAAAAAAACGTCTCAAGTTTAGATTGCAATTTGCACTCAGCGCGAAAAATGACCAAATACACGCCCACTTTTTAGTTGGCTTAGAAAAAGGAGGCGTTCGATCTGATAGGCAACCTTAAGTGGAAGAAACGCCTACCTCAGTATAGGAGTGAAGAAGATGGGGAGAGGGGGATCGGGAGATAGCGAGAGACCAAGACTTGTAATTAAAATACTGAGAGAAGAATTCTCTTCTTTTCTATGTGAGTTTAATTAAAGTTTGTTGCGTCTGCGTCTTCCATGCCTTTCTTCCACTTGTGGCCAGTTGATGACTCTATCGAAGATTTTACAGGTAAACCATATCTACTATTCATCTATTTGAGGCTAAAGTAAATATTTGCTTTTGCCATGACACCAACTATATACAAACCTCGAGTCTCAGTATCAAAGAGTTTTTCATTGGAGTTTGTAATTTTCAATAAATTAGATTTCTAGATTGAGACATTTGATGGATACTTTATAATAGATGCCAATAGGCTTGTAGATGAAATTGCAGTGCTTTTTTGAGAACTGAAAAGGACAAGACAAATTAGTGGCTATATCTTTTATGTCCAAAGGTGAGTTAGGTAAAGGAAGGAAAGGTGGCAGAGGGAAAGAAAAAGAAAAGGTAAAGGAAGGAGAGGTGAGCAAAGAAAGAGGAAAGGTATGGTAAAGCTTAGTAAGATTAGATCAGAGGAAATTACCCTTTTTTTGTAAAATTACATTAAAGTATATATCGTCTTATATAAATCTGCATTATAGTCAATTGCATTCAAATAAGAAACAGAGTCTTTGGATAAGTATAAATTTCAAATTGATTTCAAATATGCGTTTCTTCTCTACGTCATTTTAGAATTGTTTGTCTTTCGACTTTGGACTGATTTCCACTTACTTGAATGTTCACAAAGTCGATTAATCGCCATTTACAAATTGACTCTTTGGCTCCATAAAGCTTTTTACATGTTTCAAATTACGAAAAGGTGTTCTGAAACTCTTTTTGTTTTTTTTAAGCATGCGAGTCGATTACCACCGCTCAAAGGTAAATCCAGAACAAAAAAAGGCTATAAGACTAAATGTACATTTCCATTATCGTATATCAAGAAGCTAGAAGTCTAATTAAAAAAAACCGTAGCAACTTTACAGACGTTTTCATCTATTTAAATTTATATATTAATTTAAATTATCCTTCACCACTCCTCTCACCTCTTGTGTCTGCTGCTGTTGCATATGGATAAACTTTGGCCAAAAAGAAAACCACTTAAATTCATTTTAATTCAAGCGGCATGTAAACGCAACTTCCTCGGCTTGTTTAAGCTGAACCAGCTTCCCGCTCGGTCTTCCCTTCCTTTGGGGTTATATCATACACCACGACACGTCGCCAGACCTAGACTAACTCATAATATTTTCACATTGCATACACTTGCCGTAAAATAATTTTCATACATTTTCTGTTTGCCATTTTCTTTTTCTCTTCCCACACATTCTTGTTCACTTTGTTCTAAATGAGGCGTAGGTGGCAAGTTTGTTGCATATTTAAGGGGGCTAGAAACCATGTATCAACTGATTTTTAAGGTGCCCCTATCATATAGATTTAGTTAAAATGTTTCTAAGTCAGTTAAATTCTTTTTAAAGAAGTGAGAGTCTGTTTTCTCTATAAATTTGGTAACAACTACAAGAGAACAAGATGATCTTTAGTTCCTTTTTAGGTAAAGTTGAGATCATATAACAAATGTCTTTCAAATTTTAAGTTCGAATGCTTTATATCATTGTTCTCCCCTGCCTGCCCCTTATTACACCCATGAAAATTGTGGGTTTTCGTTTGTCTCAAAGGGTTTCACACTTTGTGTGCATATGAAAATATTTGTTAGGGTTTTCTGTCATTTTTTTATTTTGTTTTTTTTTTTTTTTTGTTTGGGGGGTTTTCTGTATCATTTTGTTGCAATGTGGCAACAATTTATGAGGTTGACTTGGTCTCAGCTCTGTGGGAAAGCGGCTATATGAATATTTAAATGCTATATGTATATATTTTTTTTGTGTCTTTTGCTGTGGAATAAATATAAATTTAATTGCAGTAGTCTTATTTATGAAAGCTTTGGGATAAGAATAAAAAGTGTGAGTAAGTAAGAGTGAGCAGTCTCAAAGTACTTTCTCAAGAGATTTGCCAATAATAAATATTCTATTGAAAAAAAAGACTAAAAGAGTTGATTTTTGTTAATCCAAACAATTTTTTAGTTTCTTACAGTTTTGGTTGTGGTTCCTTCATATTCTATCATCACCAGAGTTTTTAATGGATTTATTCCAATTTCAACCATAAAGCTAGCTAAGAATAAAGAAAGAAAAATATATACAAAATTGGTAATGAACTTGGGTAGATTTAGAAGTTGGATTTATTAGTCTAAATTTGTTATTCAAAATAAAATTGGTCTTTAAATTCTTTGTTTAAAAATTGACAGATTCATCATATCAATATTTTTTAAAGAGTATATTTACTTATTTTGAAACTTCAATTGCCTGTGGCGCCACCTAGAGAGGGCACATTGGATCTGTACATTATCTATACAAGAACTCCTTCCCTAAAGCTTAAGCCAACAAGATTTTAAGGACATCTACTAAGATTTGTAATCAAAATCGAGTTATTCTAAATAAACTCATCTCTAATCGTTTTTATTTAGCTATAATTCCCAATCAGTTGGCTCCAACTACTATTTGCTGTGCCTAAGTGCTTGACCCAAATTTATTCGTTCGCTCAGTATTCAACCCGCCTGCATATATCACATTCATTTTAATACTCATTGATGAAATACCTCTTTTTGTTTCAGGATGATTGCTGCTGTTTGTTTCAGGTTTGTTTTCATGCAAAATATTTGCATTTAACTGCTGTTTTTCGACTATGTCTCGTGCCATTAATATTTGAGTTTTTTTTACTCGTTTTGTTCGTATGTTGTTGTTGTTGCTGCACTTAAATCGATTTCTGCATATATCCTCGCATTGTTTGTCAGCAATTTTTGTGCCAACACACAGTTTTATCTCTGTGGCAAACGAAATTAATTTGCGTAAATTGTATTAAAATGTTTTTTGGAACGGGAGCGCGCATAAAAATTGTGCAGAAATTTTAATTGAATGCCTTTTGTTTGGCACGGAATTTTTTTCTTTGGATTAAATGATAAACTAACTAATTGGTTTACGTAATTTTATTTTTTTTTTTGTATTATTTTTCATATAGAGTTTTGAAAAAATATTTTTTACAAATATTTGCAAGTTATTTTTTCCCTCCATCAATCAATTGGTTTAACTCAATTGGCATAGATAACTTTTCTCTCTGTTTCGTTTTCAATTAAAACGATACAGTAAAAAAAATGTTCTCTTTGTGCTGCATAGATAAGTAGATAAATAAATCTTAAAATACTAAATTAGTAAAATGTCACTTTCGCTTTCAAGTCTCCTTCTCGAGCAAGTGTTCCAAAGGGAATTCCTTTTGCATTGTTGTTGCCTCTGTCGTGCTTCTGTCGGCATTGGATCAAAGTCCCAGACACTGGAACCACATAAATTATCACTAACAACAAACGACAAGAAGTGTGAGAGGAAGAGGGAGGGGAGTTGGGTGTAAGATCAGCAGCGGCTGGTGTCGTGCGAAATGTTGCACATGTGGCAAAAAGCAAAATGCATTGGCATTGGGCATACTTCAAAGGGAGCAAAGGGATTGAATGTGCTACTGAGAGAAAGGGTAGGGGCTGGGTAGGACAGGCAAGCAGGTGACACAGGGACAAGGGAACTAAAAACAGGGAACTAAATGAACGTAACAATTTATTATTGAAGTTTACTAAAGCTTCAACATTTGGAAACATTTGTCTTAAGGTAAAAATTAAATTTTTTTAAAATTTAAGTCAATGTGATACCAATCAAATATTAAACTACGTCTCTGAGTTTTCTCTATTGATATGGCACATTTACTTTGTAAAAAAAGGCGCCAGGGCGTAACAAATGGAATTCCTTAAGGCAGTCAGCTGTCTGCCTTCTACTTTCTCACCCTCCCCTCCCCTTCGCCATCATCTCTCTAACCAAAATTGCAGTTAATTGAAATTGAATTAATTAGCCAACTGGCCACTGGCATTGAAGCACTTGGAATTTGGCCAAAAAACGAGTAGAAGAAGACGAGTAAATTAGAGGTCAACTTGGGTGTTTGACTTTGCCAGAAGTTTCTCTAGAGAGTGGATCATTCAAATTGATTATAGATGAACTATTAAAAAGTTGACAATTTCGAGTTATCTCGGACGTGGACGTGACTAACCCACTTTTTGCCCTCTCTTTGAGGTTCATCAAAGTAAGCAAAGTATCTTGTTATAACTCTTTTGCAAATTTAAGACACATGTCACGCACTCACTCACACTCATTCACTCACTCAGTGACCACATTCAAAAGGTCTCTCTCCCACGTAAATGGCTTAAGGCCTAAGTCAAAGCCTAGGCCTAGGCGGACCGCCCACCCACACAAAACCAACAACAAATATTTTCTTTAAGTAGAACTTGCAGAATAGTGAAAATCAAAACATTTTACGGACAAATGCAAATTGTCATGCAGGCCAAGCGACAGAAAAAACTTTGACAGTGGTGGCAAATTTAGAGTGCTTTACCTATGTATCTTGCAGTTAAAACTTTGATAATATTGATATTATCAAATTGAGTTAGATCCTTAAGCAATCCAATTTTAAACCGCAGAACTCTAAAAGAATGAAAGCAGAGTTTTTTTGATCTGAATTATGGGTTTGAATAAATTATTGATAACTCTATAACTGTAAATTTCACGCGCTATGTGTAACATTTTCTTTTATAGAGTAGAGGAACATTGTATACTGATGCAATAAAGATTGCATTTTAAACACTATTTCTAACACTAGTAGTACCTATTTTCATCTGTATCCCAAATGTGGCATCTTGGAATGCAATATTTTTTAAGTTTCCAACACTATAATTCAATTTCACAACACTAATTTAGCCGAAAATAGCTAGACACAATGAAATTTTCTAAGTAATCACTCCTAGATTCGCATTAAATCTTAGGACTGGCTTGACAGAAAAACTCAATGATTTTAAGCCAAGTATAAAAATATTTAGCTTATAAAAAAAGGCTATTTAGTCATTTCTGGTAATAATTTGCGGCTAAAGCACTTGCAAGAGCCAGGCAAATGCTGGCGGCATTGGCAGTGGCGGCGCCTCTGCAGTTGGCAAAGAGAAGAAGCTACTTGAAGACACTTGTTGGCTGTTTGCCAGCCGAATAAGAATAAGAAGAATAAGAAGAAGAAGTAGGAGCAGTTAGCAGCTGCCGCCGAAAGGGGCAGCCCACAAAATGCATATAAAACGGGAGTTGACTGAAGATGATGATGATGATGATGATGATGATGATGATGAGGATGATCATGGCCGACGACAGCATAACAAATGAACATTTAAATGGAAACGCAGGCAAATGCCAGACGAGAGTCAAGTCAAAGAATAAGAAGAAGGAGAAGGAGGAGGAGGACGCATTTCGAAGCTTTAATCAAGCATCAAGTGTGCGTGTGTTAGGCTAAGGAAAAGTTGGTCTACTAAAGGAGTCAACTTCAACAGCTCCAACTACTGCGCCCAGCTGCCCTTTCTTCGCCTCGTCAACCAACCCCACCCACCCTCCCCCTCGAATTGGCTTTTATTAAATGTTGGTCTTGTCAGGCTCAGATTGGTTTTGCCCAGCTGCTGATGCACTGCATCAGCATGGCGATGAGTTGTTGAAAAGTTTAAATGGTTTTTCCCCCCCTACCATCCCAAAACAACAACAATAACAACAACAACCACAGCAAGCAGATGCAAGAGCTAAAAGAAAACTTTTTAATAGCCAGGGTTTTCCTTTTCTATTTTTTCTTTTCTCCTCATCTCTTTTGTATGTTGAACTTGTAATTATGAGATTTTCTTTCGGCTAACCAAGGTAAGCTTAAAAGTGTTAAAACAAAACAAAAGCGAAATATATATAAAGAAAATTCATTAATCAATAAAATCAACTTGGAAAATTCGCTTTTCTTTTATTTTATAATCTCAAAAAACTCTCTTCCTCTCTCTCTCAGTTTCTTTAGAAATTTTCACAATTATAAACTTCTTATTGTGCAAAACTTGACGCAAATTTCCGAATATATTTTGCAACAACACTTTTCCTCATTGACTTTTATCAAACAAGCTAACCACTCTCCCCCCTCTAACGGAAGACATGAAATCACAATAAACGTCTAGACATTGGCAAATATACAAAATGCGTAGAACAAAAGGCTTTTCCTTTTGCATCTTCACACAGTCTTAAAGACGGGGAAATAGTGAAAAGTTTTTAGCATTTTCCTGCAGCAATAATCTGCATAATTGACATTTGATTGTTGCCACTAAAAATAAGGAAAATGCGACCATGACGTGACTCTATCTGGCCAGAGAAACTTCCAATTACAATTAAAAGTTGACAGTAAAAAATGAAAAGGGAAACAGTGGTTTGGAATTTGCAAGAGATGAAAAAGAAAACGGACTAAAGGCATAGGAAAAGAACATTAGCCGATATAGAATATGAAAAAAATAAACAAAAGGAAAATTCGGATCTATTACGACTTGCAGAAATTCTTAATGTTTTTAATTTATAATTATTAGAAAGTATTCGTTTATCACGTGTTTTTGTTGCTTTGTTTTTGAAGTTTTTAAGTATCGAAAAATTTGCATCATCGATAAGTTTAATTATCGATTTATGATTGTCAATAGGTTTGTGCTCAACGAAAAGTTTTTAATTTAAAAAGAAATTTCTTATTTATTGAAAAAAAAATATTATCGAGAAGTTAGTGATTTATCGATAAGATTATCGAAATATTGTTGATGATTGATAAATTTTTGATTATTAAGAAATGATTGACTATCGATAAGATAATTATTAGAGTTATTGTTATGTTATTGCTTATCGAAAAGTTTTTGATTTATTAATATCGTTTTGAGTTATTGAAGAAAATGATTAGCCAAAAGTTTTTGATTTTTTGATTAGTCTCTGATTATCAAGTTTTTTTTATCGATTTGTTTTTGATAATCAAAATGCTTGCGATTATTGAAAAGTTTTTCAGTTTCTGGTTTTTGATTATCGAGAAACTATTTTCATTGATTTGCTTCAATAAATTATTAAAGTGAAACCGAAAAAACGTTTAGCTTTTTACGAAAGTTCACAGAACCACAACTTGAGCCAAATCTGGCAATATATATGCTCTTTGGCCCGAGGCAAAACAATTTAAGTTAACCAACTTTCCATTTTAGCCACCTGCCTAACAGGCTGTCAGCCCATTTCTTCTTTTTTACCCATACTCCTCATTCTTCTTCTTCTGTTTCTCATCCTCTTTTCTGTCTCTCAATTAATCCTATGCGTAACGACGTTGTTGCACAAAGCAAAATGTGCCTACCAACCAACCCGTTTCCTACCAATTTTCTGCCACAAATTCCAAACTCTTGCTCTTTTCTTGGGGGAAAAAAAGGAGAGAAAGAAAGAGTTGGCAAACGAAATGCATGATCAAATGTCACAATCAATTTCAATTTGGCGCTCGAATTGCGCTTCGTTAGCGGCGGCATGGAAAGACACACAGGCAGGCAAGAGTTGCAAGTTGCAAGTTTGCTAGGTCCTCCCCCCCCACCATGCCTGAGTGCTCAAGATGCCAAGACGACTCCGACTTTGACTTGGACTCTTTCTCTGCTTCTGCCTGCCACTTTTTCTAATCAACTAAACCGTAAGAGAAGCGCCTGTAATTTAACTAATTTCAGCTCAAGATGTATGCGTGTGTGTGCGTGTGTATGTGTTTGCAATTGTCTCAGGTAGCTTGTCAAGTTGGTTAACCAAATATAAATTGCAAATTGCTTAGCGAATTTTTCCGTCACAAAGAGGCAAAGTCTTGAAAGAAGAGAGAAGCAAAAGTTTACACAACATTTTTTTTCTTTCTTTTTGTCTCCTTATCTGGTATTAGCAAATTAGATATCAATTTTGCCATCAATCTCTTATGCAGGAAACTATCATTAGTTTGAGGTCTTTAATATGTGTAAGGTTCATTATTTTATACCGATTTAATGTAAGAAAATAAGAAGGCCGTTTCCGAATTATAAAAGAAAAGAAGGATTGGGAGCGTTTGACTAAGTTTTAAAACCAGATTGATCTTATACAATCCTTCAAAGTTTAAGTTTTGAAAACAATATTCAAACCAGTTTGATTCTATGCACCACAATTTAAGATAAAGTTAATTACATAAACTAAAGAATTTTAAGAAAAAAACGCAAATAAATGTTAAGTTTGCTACACAATAAATACAACTAAATTTTTGCTTTATTTGAGATTGTAATTCGCAACTAGTTTTAGCGTTAATCATAGAGGAGTAGAAGAAAAAGCTTTTCAATAGAAATACCTTTATACTCGATTAAAATAACTGTCGAATGTTTGGTATGAATGGATGAAGTCAGTAATAAAAATGAGTCTCATATTAACTAACTGCAAATCCATCCATTCTATATGCATATACACCCATTACGAGTAGAGGTAACTACCGACCTACCTGTGTACATGTATGGTTAAACAATGCCTTTTGCCTGGTCTTCTGGACCTTCCTTCTCTGTCTCTGGCTAATCGCCAACAATTTGTCTTAAGCAGCAACTGACTGCCTGCCTGCTCGCCTGCCTGCTCGCCTGCCTGCCTGAGCCTGTCAAATTAATTTCCAATCATTAAGTTCAACTATGCAAACTTCAAATGCCATACAAAATACAATGGCTGCCTCTGACTCTGACCCATAATGTGTAAGGTAGAACGTATTGTGTTCATGTACGTAGCCAAAGAGTTTTGCCCTTCTTGACTTAATGTCGGTCATTTAAATGAAGTGGGGGTTGAGGGGTTGGTAGCTTTTGTTCGCTGTTGCCTAATTGTTAGTCAGCCAAATGGGGCAGAAATTGCCATGGCGTACTTTGAACTCAAGTCGCGGGCGGCGGCAGCCAATGCCAATCTTAAGCCCATTTCATTTCTTAATTGATTAGCTTAATTTACATTTAATGTTCATAATTTTTTGCCTTCACACACACACACACACACACACACACACACAGTAGAAGCCATCACTTCCACCCTCTCTCTCTCATACTCTCTTTCTCTGTCATTTGTTAAAACTTTGTTATAAATTTCTTCATTAAAATAAAAAGGGTTTTTGCAGCAGCTCTCAAGAAAGTGAAATTAAATGAACCTGCGTGCGCGTGTAATTATTCATGTGGGGATTTGCCATGAGAGAAAGACTTAAAATGCCTTTTTCCAACAGATAAATGTGTTGCCAGTAGATGAAGTTCTTTAAGCACCAAGTGGAATATCCCTTTATATATTTGCATAGTTTGTAAGTGAGACTTTTTGGCCAAATAGATGAGAGAAAAGTGAACAAAGGCGGAAACGAAACAGAGTTATAAACAAAAATCTTGGAAATATACTTCAAATGAGTTTCATTAGAATATAAGCGAAGTAAGGTGCAAATATATAGCTAAGTTATCTGGTAAAAGACTTAAGATCTCCACCTTTAATGGTTTAAAGTGCCGTTCTAGTTATGAGTAACGCAATTGTTAAACTCACATAACCTCGTTCCTTGACATCTGAACAAAAATTCTTACCTAAAATTCACGTTTATTTTAAATTTTTGTTGTCGTTTTCATTTTCGTTTTCATTTTCGTTTTATATACAAATGAAATTTTACTTACAAGGATAAATTATATGGCAATATCTTTAAGTAGGGAAAAGACTCTTAAAGATTCCGAATCAATGGTGGATCTAAGGTGAGGAATCGGTTTCCTTAAAAATTCACTTCTTCAAAAACTTCAAAATACTTTTAAAATGACCTCGAATCGTAGATAACTTGCTAAAAGTGTTTGCTTTGATTTTTTATGGCATACTTAAGAGGACTCATTGAGCTCATTGCTTCACCCCCTGTAGAGACGCCCCTGTCTCTAATAGTAAGTTAAGTTCCAACAGTTTTAGAAGAAATGAGTCGAAAATTCCCTCCATATTGAAACCTTTTAAACCTCTTTTACATTTCAAACATTTTCGCCCACTTAAAACCATTTTCAAACCTCTTAAATGCCAATTGATTTGGCTGTTTTTGTAACCTTTTCCTCTTTAGAATTTGCTTTATTCGAGCATAGTTTATGGCTTAAACTGTCGACCACAAACGCATTTAATAGCCCAAATAATAGTTATGGGCGGATGTTTGAATGCACAATGAAAATTTTAATGACCGTCTCAAACGAACTGAAAAATCCGCCATGAAGAAGAAGAAGAAGAAGGCGAAAATGGCAAACCAACCAACGTCGAAAATGGGAACAATGAAAAGGCGTCATTTAGTCGTTTCGTTTCGTTCGTGGCAAGTTGAATGGGCCTAATCAAATTAAGTACTAATCCTTGAGAAAAACCGCGAACAATTTCCAAAATGATTGTTAAGTAAATTTCCCAAAACAATTAAGAGTAGAAATTACAATTTCAAACGGAAGCGAGAGAGAGAAAGAGAGAGAGAGAGCGACAGAGGGAGAGGGCTCTCCTCTCGTTTGCTCACGCAGGCGCCTTGAGAGAAATTTTAAGGAGATTCTTCTAGCATGCGATAAAATTTGTGTTTAGTTATTTGAAATTTCTCAAATTTTACATATGTTTGAAAATTTCAGAGAAATGTTGTTGAGAGATAAAGATAAAAGTTTCTTAAAAGTGTTTTAGATGGGTTGGGTTGGGTGGATGGTTGGTTATAAGGATAAAACCATTTAGCAACATCGTTGCAAAGAAATTGTTTTATTACTGGCAGACCCAGAGTCAGAGTCGGAGTTAGAGTTAGAGCCAGAGAGTTGAAGCTACCAGCGACGACCTAACTACATATGTTGACTGCAAAACAAAGGTGAGCACAATAAATTACATTGTTACACGGAAACTTTTGGCACGGGACACGGACACAGACACGGACACGGCAGGAAGTCAGCAACAAGCGCCACGTTAATGAAAAGGATTTCTTCTCAACGTATGGGTAGTGTCTGCAGTTAGTTTTCACCCATGTCCTAACCAAACTGCCAGCTCCTCCCACTCATCCTCCTCCTCCTCCTTCTTGTAGTGTCTGCACTTGAAATGACTTTGCCTTTTTCATGGGGGGTTTCGCCAAATAAGGGGGAATAAGTTGATTTAATATTTAAAGTCTCGGCCAGAGTGAAGATTCACTTTGATGTCTTGCCATCAGCAGCGCCATTAGTTGAGGCTAAAACTTTTGCATAAATAAACAAGACGCCGACCCTCAGTTCATTAGATAGTTGAAAGTGTCGGATAAAAAATAAAAAGGGTTTCCGTTTCTGTTTTGTGGTCAAAGTGTCATAAAGTCTATGTCAAAATGACTAAATAAATGAGCAAATAGTAAGCAGAACCCCAGGGACAGACAGAGAGCATGGGAGACTGGGAATATGCATACATATAAAAAGGATCAAATTGGAAATTAAAACCAAAAATAGGCATAAGACACATGGGAAAACTTGTTTTGAGGGGTAAATTAACATTTTCATCAATTAATAATGCGTTTTTTAAAGCTTTCGATTAAGTTATTTGCTTACTACAGTGCCTATCATATTTATAACCCACCCAAGCAGCTTAAACTTTGAACCAATTTTAACAACATCTTTAAGGGAATTTCGTGAGAAAGCAATCTTTTTCCAACAAGATAACGTCAGAATCCAAGGATGATGTCCTTGGCCAGTGGCCAGCATGTTCTACAGATCTCAAACCTATAGAAAAAAATATGATAAGCACTGTAGTAGTATAAGCTAAGGCTTCTAATTCAATCAAATGGTTGACCGATTTTCGAGGTCCGACTTAGATGGGTTGCTAAAATGACTGTGCCCAGGAGGCTACTTACTACTTGAAACAACTTTTTCTTATTATATATTTGAATTCTTTTTCTTTACAAAATGTCAATTGTTTAACCCATTTAAATTGTTGATGTCAGACAAATTTCTTTCATTTTTTTTTTAACCCCAAATCGATAAGCCAAATTACGTATACGACACGTGTACAATTTTGTACCTATTTTTTTTTTTTTTTGAACCCTGCCTGCACCTGCAAACACACACACAGAAGAACAACAACTTATTGTGACAGTTGAGCAATTTTCAAAAACAATTTACAAAACGTCAACACAAATTACAAGCAATTTGAGAAAATTCCAATCAATTTTCTATTCGTCGTTTTTGTTTAAGCTTGCCTTTGATTTCTACTACCAACTCCAGACAGAGTATATAGACGCGATATATACATACATATGTGTATGTACATATATGCATAAGCTTGGGTGCGACATATGCGTGATGTGCTTAACAATAAATGGGAATGAGCTGAGCTGCCTTTTATGATTTTTTAATGCCCTCAGTCTGGCCAAGTGAGAGAGGAGCGAGGAGAAGAGAAGTTGACCTGCTGACGTTGACCTGAAACCTGACTCACAACCTTGCAACAGAACCTATACAGACAGACAGATGTGTATATACGCTGGCATTAAAAGCGTAGACAGACGCCCATTGTTTGGCCAACTGACAAAACGCGCATTCACCTTAAGCGAGCTTCCTGAAAAGGACTTTTGTTCCTGCTGCTTAATTGTTATCCTTTTTTCTTCTTTCCTTAAACAGCCAGATAGTTAAAAGCTTCTTTTGTTTATCGCATTTTCTTCGTTTGGCATTTAATTTTTTTCTTTTTTTGATTGAACTTAAAATTCAACTCAAAATATGATTAATAAATATTTCCCACCGCCAGCCACCCAAATTTGAGGTAGAAATTTTCATTGAAAATATTTCTGCAATATTCCCTGCTCATAGAGGCGCTTCACGTCGGTGCCGCCGCCAATGAATTTGCCATTGATAAAACAACGGGGCACAGTCCGTGCTCCGGTCATCTCGCCCAGCACCGCCTGAATCTCATTGCCATCGGGTCGCTGATCCAGTTCGATAACCAGCGGAACGACCTTCAGTTTACGGAACTGCTCCTTGGCCATGCTGCAGTAGGGGCAATACGACTTGCTAAAGATCACAACTTTATTATTCTGTATCGTGTCGCGTACGAATTGAGCCTGGGGACTATCCATATTGACGTAAGGCGACGGGTTCTCTAAAGCACTGACCACGGTACCCATGAGGGGAGATACTCCGAAAACTATCTGAGAGAAGAATTAAAAAGGAATAAAAATTTTATTTATTTATTTTTCTTCGAGCAGAGAGCACGAGAAATGTTAAATTTGGAATAGAAACTATTTGGGGCACATTTTTGTTCGGCTAGGAAACAGGGGGGGCAACAAATGGCTACTGCGATCAAATAAAGTTAACAAGTTTCAAATGTAAAGTTACATGAAACTACAGCTTAGGGGGACCATCGATGCAGATAAAATAAATGACGTTCCTGAAGATCTTAATAAATTTACACATTTCCTTTACTTAATACCTTTGAAGGAGTCCGAAAATCTTCCTCTAAGTAGTTTTCCTCTCTCTGTCATCGATAATCTCATTCTTAACATCCTTTCAGACTTTGTTTAGTGGCGAAACTAACCTTCGACGATAGCCCGAATACAACAATGTTGCGCACGGCCATTCCCAGTTTTTGTTTCATCCTTTTTTTTTTTTTTTTAATTTTTATACTTTTTGTCTGACTTATCAAGCATGAAAACTGAAAACTGAAAACTCGTTATGGCTGCCAACACGAAGCATTTACAACTGCAATGGAATGGAAATTCCCTCTCTGAGTTTTTTTTCTTCTTTTTTTATGATAGCCAAGTGCTTGGCCATAATTCGGTTTCCTTTTTTTTTTTTTCGCCGGTTTCTATGTTGGCTGTAACTTTGTTTTAATTTGTGTTAAAGGATGAATGCAATTGCCACCGAACTGAGGGAGGAAGAGATGGACAGTTGGTCTGTCTTTCTGTCGGTCTCTGCGGGTGACGAACTAACTCAATAAAAATGCATTTTGCACATTTTTCATGATGGCTCATATTATCTGAAATGGCCAGTTGCTGATTCGCTATTTATATCTCTCTCAGTTTCTATCTCCCTCTTCTTTTTCTATACTTCAATTAACTAGCTGCAACTTTGTTGTTGTCGCTAAAAAAAAAAAAAACCCCAACGGTCATTTTTATGACCAAATAATATCATTAGGCATTTTTTTTTCTCTTGTTCGTTCCTTCGTTTCCCCCTATAACAATTTTATGATTTTAGCGCCACTTTGTTTGAAAAATTTATTAGTGTTTCCTTTTTGAACAGATAGACAAAAAAAACTCTATCTTCACCACCCATCTCTTAGTAGTTTACGCTCTTTGTATACTCTTACCAAAAAATGGTGACTAAACTGTTGCTTGAAAGTTATTTTCGAGTTTCTTGGAGTTATTTTGAAAGTTTTTTAATATTTAAGGGTCATCTATTTGTCTTTAACAATTGGTTTTATAGCCCATAAAATGTGCAGTTAATACGACGTATGGAAAACATAATGAAATTTTACAATCATGTGAGATGACGATGAAGTCACCCAAATAAATGACCCTTGAAGCGTCAAAAACTCAAAATAACCACACTCTGCTATAAATATTTTACATTTATAGTTTTATATTCAATGTAAGTCATCTTTGACGATGACGTTACCAAAATAAATGACCTTTAAAAATCCAAAAATGGAAGAAAAAAAGTTCTATTATGAATATGTTACATTTAAAGTTTTACATTCAATGTGAGTGACCTTTGACTATGACGTCACCCAAATAAAAGACCCTCAATTATGCAAAAAATTGGAAAAATTCGCTTATTTTCAGTTTCAAAGACTTTTTACTATAAATTTTATTGGGGATTTACTTAAGACTTAAGACTTCTAAGATATGCCTCATTGAAGTCTGTTAAACTATTAAACTATAGACATCTTAAGTCTAACAATTTCCTCGGTTTAATACGCTGTGAATAATTGTAAGAGTATTGATACTTCGTCTTGATGAAAGCTAGATTCAGGTCCTTTTGTTTGTGTCTGGCGTTTACTCCGTTCCTGGGCTAGACCATATATCATATAGTTTTCATTCTTTGTTTGTGTGTGTGTGTGCGAGAGTGTATGTGTGTGTGTGGAAAACTCCTTCTTGTTTGATGGACGATTTATTAAGCGTTTTATTATTAGTTTTTCTATCTCGTTTCGTTGGCTTTTGTGGCATTTTTGATTACAAAAATTCCAAAGACTTTTTGGCAAGTGATGTAATTACAGCAATTTTTTTTATTTTCTCTCTCTTTTTTTTTTTTGCAATTGTCAGAAGAGGAAAGATAGAAATTGTGAGAAGGAACTTTTTTAAAGATTTCACTGAAATTCTTAACTAAAAGAGAAAGAGTGACAGAGAAAAAGAGGCAAAGAGAAAGAGAGTACGTAAACGACACTTGCACGTAACATGTCATGCTAACATATAATTATATTTTCCTTTTGTTTTACACCCCCGTCACATAAACCCCCTCTTCTGCCCCTCTCTCTCTCTCTTTCTCTCTCGCTCTCCACCTGCTAAACTTAGATCTTTTACTGTTGATAAACTTGAATGCCTTCGGGTTACACAGGGGGCAACGCCAAGAGAAGGGGGAGGAGGCTATTCGAAAAACTACTGGAAAGAAAAACGCACGTGTTAACAAGGATGCGATAAAAGGAAAAAAAATTGTATAAAGTGAGGAAATAAACGCTAGAATGACAGGAAATATGTGTGCGTGACATTGTAACTTGGTCTCCATGGCCATGGCTACGCAGGGAGTGGGTGGTTTCTGTTTTTCTCATTCCCCGTAAATTATTGTTTTTATCGAAAGCCAAGGCATCTGTATATAACATTTTCAATGGGCTAAATCGGCTGACAATTGCCCAAAAAACCAGGCACTAGCGTGGCTAGTTGCTGCGTGATCTCTGATGGAATTTATCTAAACCGGGCAGCAAATTCCAATTTAGAGGACAGAAGGCTTCATAATGAATTAGAAGAGTGATCAAAAACTGTATAAATGCTGGTTTTCAGGTCACCAAAGCTTCTTCAAAGCGAATAAACCAGACGGAGAGAGAGGTCTCTGATGATTTCCTTGGCAAGGTTAAGCCGGGCAGCAGCCTTGAATTTTATGTAAATAAAATTTTCAATAATTTTTAAGTCAAAATACGTATCATCTATGAATAGCTTTTTTCTTTTTCAAATGGTGCACTTTTAGTTGTTGGCTCATTTGAAGTAACTTAAATTTTGCTTAAAAATTAAACCAACTGTTGAAGGATCAGAACTAATGGCTTGGCTAGACCACAGCAGACAAGCAAGCAAACTATTTTTATGGACATTAAATGGGAATTTGCATTTTTAAATATTCTAACCATAAATTTCATATGCATTGAAAATTTTGGCCACAATTGCCCAGAGAATTGATCCTAACTCAAAAAGCTAATAATAATGAATTCCCCAACTCATTTTTTTTTTGGTTTGCCCAACTTGGTAATTTGATACCTTTTGCAACTTGGAGAAGGCCATTAATCAATTAATTAAGTATTTTATGAATATTTTAGCCACCAATATACACAAGAGATGGAATGGAGAAGGGGGCTGATGATTAAAAGGGGGGTCGAAAGAGTTTTAGGACTTACCTTTTCGCGTTTAGCCACTTAGCAATGCACATGAATATTTTAAGCGCAAAGTTGTGTTTGAGTTGAACTCCTTGAGGAGACGAAACGCCTCTACGCCCCCATCTCATTTGTGGAAAGGAGGGGGGGGGGGGGGGGGGTTAAAGAGTTATGATCCCGGACATAATCGAGCGCATGATGACGAGGCGAGTCCTGCCAGAGCAAAGTCAAGGGATAATGAGTTTGCGCTTCCGCAGAAGAAGTTGCTGACGACAAACTGAAGATGGAGAACTGAAGATGAAGGAACTTTTTCTGACTAATTAATTAAATGCTTTCTATAAAAATGTTGAAGCAAAAGTTTAGCATGAATAATGATGGAAGGAAAAACAATAATAAGGAGAAAAAGAGAGGAGAGAGAGAGAGCAAGAACAAAAAACAAAACAAAAAGTTCAAAAATGAAATTTATATAAAAACACACACACACACGAGAAGGCAGGTGTGTGTGTGTGTCTGCTTGGAAAATTCTTTTCACATCACGATAAAAATAAAAAAAATATTTCAACTTTTTAATGAGTTTGCCAAATGCCAAGCGTTAAAAGTGCACAATAGAAAAAAAAGAGCAAACTTTCAAGTTATGTCAATGCAGATTATATATGGAATATATTTCTATATATAGTCTTGTTTTTGCCCTGACTTGGAGTGAAAGAGGCAAAAATAATATTTGATTTTTTTTCTCTCTTTCTCTCTCTCTCTCTCTCTCTCTCTCTTATGCATTTAAAATAAAGTCAAACTGTCATTTTCAGTTTGACTAGTGGTCGGTATACATAGGCACAGCAACTCTTTTCTCTTACTCTCTCGTTCAGGTCTCTTCTGTCTCTTTCTGCTTTCTGCCCATATGTCAACATCATTCACAATAGCTGCCAATTCCAGAATATTGCCTCCCAGCCACCCCTACCCCCGCCGTCGACATAGCAAACCAAATTCAATTCCCATCCATTAATGGTCAATTTCAATTCGATTTTGGTTTCTGCATTGGACTCTTGCAATTACCGCAGGTCTCCTGTGGAGCCAGAGCAAAGGCGACCATTGGACATATCCCCCCCCCCCACCCCAAAAAAAAAAAAAAAGAGACCTCATGTGAGTTTTGTCAAATTAGCGCATCGTTTGTTATAGGAGGCCGGTCCCCAGATATTCATCTGTCGTCTCCTTCCTCCTCCTTCTCTCTCTCTTCGTTTTTGGCTTGAAGCAAATTTGTGTGGGGTTAATTTTTAAACTCTTTTTAGCCATAAAAATAAATGAGTTTATTAAGAAAAGTCAAAATTGTTGAATGTTAAGTCATCTTCGTAGTGAATGTGAGGGAAATGGAGAACAAATGATAGGAAAAATACTTTGTTGCCAAGGAAAAGTTGAATAGGCAATAATATGAGACAAAATAAAGTATTTCCATTTAGAACCCGTAAATTGTTCGATTTACAAAAGAATTTCTGACCCATCAATGAATTTCAATTGAAACAAACCAACCAACAGACGATTACAATTCATCAAACAAGCAAATGGATATTACTTTATCTCGACAGAGAAAGAGAGAGATAGAGAAAGAGAGAGAATATCGAGTACAATATTAAATACTTGAACGTAAAACACATGAAATTGTCATCAGGCCTTCACCTCGAACGACACAAACAACCTCAAAGTGTGTCCTATCACCCCAACCCCCCTTCCATCCACTTAAAGGAAGGCAGGGGGGGATTGTTGCGGATGGATGGAAACAAAAGTAAATTGCAATAAAAGTTTGTAATTGACAAACGGACAAACAAACAAACAAACAAACCGACCTCCACTTCAGTCGACACGATAGGAATGTGAACGGGAGGTCGTCGGAGAAGGGAATGGGAGGTAGGAGATGGTTGGAAGGACACGGCAACTGCTGTTGGGGCAGCTAAACAACTGGCGCGCAAATCAACAAAAACCGATTTTCAAAAACAGGAAGCAACAGCAGTAGCTAACATTGGCGTTGACAACTGAGCCTGGACGACTACCCTCCCCCCTTCACCCCACCCACCCAATATGCTGCCCGCATATTGACTTTGTGCGAGGCGCACAAACGATTTTCCCCAGATTTAAGAAAAATAAAAGTTTAGTACAATCTCTTCTCCCACCCCTCCTCCTCCATCATTTCTCTACCCATCCTCCCCACCCATCCTACACAGACGAGCAAACGAAGCTAACCACACAGATCCCCATCACAACTACAACAACGAGTTATGCCCTCTGGCCAAGCAAACAAAAGACGCGTCTGTGGTTGCTTCACCTCCAACCCCAATCCCCCCCTATCCCCCCATCACCTCTCTCTCTCTCTTTCTGTTTCTGCTCCTGCTGCTGCTGCTGCTGCTCTTTGGGCTTCGGCTTGGCCTGTCGAACGCAAAATGTCGATGGTGGTTACGACTTTGACTTGTCTATAGTGTCTATGGTTTTTGGTTGTCTGCAGGGCTCATTGCGTTCTGCTTAAATAGACTCACTCGATTTGTGTTCAAGCGTTGGTCAAATCTAAACGGTTCTTTTTCTCCATTGTTTCTTGCCGGGCATATTGTGTGTGTTTTTGAGAGGTTTTGGTGGGAAAATATATATCAGCCATAGAGCAATTCAAAGTGTTGTCTTAGTTTCGCAAGTTTTGAAGACTTGCAAGTTTATGTTGAGAGGTCTTATAACACTCTCTCTTCCTGCCTCTCTCTTAATCTCTTCATTGTTCTTTCTAAGGAAAACCCTATAAAGAAAATGGAGTTAGAATACTTGTGGAAGTATTTTTATTATTATTTTTATATTAAAGCTTTGCAATTTTCTTGAAGTAATTATAATTCTCAACTTGTAAGTTATATGAATGATTGAGATGAATTTATGAGATTTCTAAGAAGTTTTTCAATGTTTAGACAATGTAAATCTTTTTTGGGCAAGAGCAGAAAAAGTCTGCATAGTTTTCTCTTTGCTTTCCGACCCATTTTAGACTGTCTGTTCATTAGTTTCAGGTCACTTCATAAAAAATGTGGAACTTTCTTATGATTTGTAATATCATTAGACACACTTTACCATGAAAATGTTTTCAGTTCAATATAGTTATGCATGTTATATGATAAATAATGCCTTCTATGTATGTGTTACCTAACCAACTCCAACTCCAGCTCCAATTACGTCCATTAATTTCATTTGCTCCTTAATCCTTGCGTGTTTTGTTCTACCTTCGTGTTTCGTTCAATGCAAATTCATCTACATACATATACAAGGCATGAAGAGAGGGGGGATGGGTAAAAATATTTTAATATTATGCAAATTGTACGCTGATTATGCTGTCAGCATTGTATGAAGTGCCACACACAATATTTTATTATACGATACATACATTTAACTTCCCCCACGCCCCCTTCCATTCCACAAAACCATTCTCAATCATTTTCGACTAGTTGTTATTATTGTTTAATCATTTCCATTTTGTGTTGTGGTAATCGTAGTTGTTGTTGTTGTTTCTTCTGTTCTGTTCAGGGAGAGAGACAGAGAAAGAGAGAGAGACAGAGAAAGAGAGAGAGTAAAGGCCTTTGGCATGCAAATGTTTGCTCAATTTGCGTGTTGCAAATAGTTGAAATTCTGATTTGGGTAACACATACACATACACACACACACACATAAACATACACTCCATACAAATTGATTGGCTATAATATATTCATGCTTAAGTATGGGAAACAAATCAGTGTTCTAGGCATCTTTAAGGAAATCAATTTTCCAAATCAATTTAAGCCTATCAAATGATTTATATTAAATCGAAGAAGTTTTTGTTCTTAGCCCAGCTCATTAGCGCCACTAGCGGCTATTAGAATAGCAAACTAATATTAAAGAGTGAACGAACTTTCATATGTAAGCTGACTTAACTCAGTTGGATCTACAAAATACGAAAACGTTTTAGGAATGTCTTCTGATTTTGTAGTCTCTGAACTTAAATATATATCTAACTCACCTGCTTTTAAATCGATTAATAATTCTCTCTCAACGATCACATAACTTCGGTTCTGACTTTCGCGAAGTTTGTCAAGATCTGGAAAAAGCTAAGTATCCGATTAAAGAAAATCTATTAAAAAAGTAATCATTGGATTGAGGTGGTGCCAGGTAAGCCAACTCAATCCAATGATTACTTTATAAATAGAAAAATTTTCTCTAATCTTGCTCTGACAATTTGTCATTCCCAGATCTGGATAAACCCCTTGAGAAACGGGACAGATTTTTGAGATTTTTATTGAGTGACTACAAAATCGCAAAACATTTCAGAGTTTTCAACGTAACAAAGTATTACAAATCAAATTACTTCGCCAATTAGTTAGACATGATGCAATTTATGACTGAAATTTGAACATTCTTACTTCAAGTAGCCAAAGGTGAGCCAAGCAAAATGCTCTTTTGGATGATCAACTCGTTGGTTATATACTATCAAAAAAAGCGTTATCAGAGAAAGAACATTCCAACTGTTGAAGTATAATGGAGACACCAAAAAGTTTGAAATAAATAAATTTGTTAAACCAAAATTTAGAAAATTTTCGTGTTTTTTTTTTTTTTGGAACTCATTGTTTAAAGTGGCAGAAAAGTTGAAATGGCATTTGGCATCACGCATCAAACGTGTCAAAGTGACAATTCTTTATTTACATATACCAGACACACCCCACACCCCCGTCTGACTGGCCCTTACCACACCCCACTACCATCCCTCAGTGACTTTTGTGATGAATGACACTCATAGCTGGTCACATTTGCGTGTTGGGTGACGTGAGTTGCATGCAAGTGGCAAGTGGCAAAAACGTTGCCACAGGTAAAAATGCTTTGACATTTATCAACGACTCGAACAGAGCAAGAGAGAGAGAGAGAGAAAGGTTCGTTGTTCTCACTCTCTCTGCTGCTATCAAGTTGTGCATTTTGTTTATTTATCAACAGATTAGCAGGCAGTTTCAGACTACTCGAGTTGAGTTTGCTTTTTGTTTTTTTGGTTTTTTTTTTCTTTTGCTCGGTTTAATGGCACATGAAATCGCAATAAACATGGCACACACTGTGGCAAGAGAAGTTTATGTAGTTAAGTATAACTTACGCCCAAAACGACCATAAGTCAAAATTTCTCTGTGCTGACAGTTGCTTTGCCTCTGTCCTGACCTCCCCTTGCCTACCGCCGCCTCCCTTGGGTCTGTTTTGTCCCTTCTTCGACTCGAACTGTGAAATATGTTGCATACATTTGTGGTCACAGAGGAGACGACTGTATGGGCGGGTGTGTGTGGGTGGTTGTGTGGTTTATTGTAGGCGTGCCGCTTGCCAAACTTAACATATACTTCCTCTATCTCTCTTTCCACTTTTTTTTTTTTTTTGTGTTTTCTCCCATTTTTGCTTTCCTCTCACGTACTTTGTGTAAAAGGGGATGGGGGTCCATTTGGGGTCCTGCCATTTGGCCGCATAGTTCATAATTCATTTTCATTTCTTCTTCTCTACCATTATTATTTTCATTTTCACATTTTCCTATATCTGCTGCTGGTTGCGTCCGGTTGCTAGTGTCGTTGACAAATTGTTTTAAATTGCAATTTCATAATGTCCATTTCCTCGTTACAATATTCCTTTGTTGTCTGCGAAAAAAGAAGAAGAAAGCAAATTTCAAAGTCACATGAAATGAAGACATTTTGCTGACTTACCTTTAGATTCATCAATCAAAATATTTCAGTTTTCAGAAAATATGTTTTATATAAACATTCCACTAAAATTTATAATTATTTAATGGGTTTTATTCGGTCGTTATTATATAAAGAAAAGAAAGAAATTTCAAGTATCAGTGGGAGTAAAATATTTATTTTCAGTTTTCAATTGCTTTAGTCAAATATTTTTATAGTTTTAGTCGATTTTCGTGGCTTTGATAACGTGGAAAGTAATGTAGTTGACAGTATTTAGTAGGCCTTGGGAAGAGTAGCCCATTTTTTGGGCTAGTCCTTTCTGTTCCACTTTCTATCGTAGTGGAAAAAGCGAAGCAATTATTTGGAAACAATTGGCATTTTAGTAAAGATTTTAAATCATTTTCTCAGTGTCTACTTAACGTATGGAAAATTCTTTTCGTATTTTTTTTTTTTACTGTTCCACATTTTGCTTCACTGCACTTCAATGCAGTTGACATTTTTATTAAAAGCTTTAAGTTGTTGCACTCACTCATACACACAATGTCCTTGGCCAGCAGCAAGGATTTCTTTCTTACTTCTGGCAATGCCTGAGAAACGGCTGCTGTCAACTTATTGGCTCACTGCTGAAGCATAAAGCAAAATTCTATCTCGAAGATATGGGGAACGGCGGAGTGGGCAGGGCAAGGGGGAGAGGAAAAAACAGAATCTAATAAAGCCAAAATATATGTATGTATATAGCTTTAACATGGCCCACACGGTGCTTGCTTTATGTCGAGTCAGTTTCATCTTAGTCATCCTTGCTGGAGCTTTACTTATGACACACACACGCACACACACACAGCCGAAATCTCATATGATAAATGATATTAAAGGAAGGAGAGAAAAGAGAATCTGTGTATATAAATTTTCTTTAAATTGGGTTAATGACAAAACAAAATTGAAAGGATTTAACCACAAACACATGTAAGCACTTCTCCCATTTCTTTTCTCTTTAGCGAAATTTTCGCTTTTACACACACACACACACACACACAAACACACGTACACACACACGCACACAGGAAAAGCATAGATAATTTTCGTGCATAATTTTCGAATTGGTTTCTCTGGGCTTGGCAGCTCGAAAACCAGATTTTGCATTGCACAAAACAGTTTATGGGCCCCACACAATTGCACCATTCCCTCTATTCGCATCCTTCGTAGCCTTTCCAGGCTCCTCTATTCGCCTCCATCCCACATGGCGGCATGTTCATAATGTGCATAAACATTCTCGCTTCCGTTAGCAAGAGGCGAGGCAGAAGTAGCAGCCGGAGCAGCAGCTGTTGCCGTTGATTTGGTCGCCTTCGTATTGTCTTTCAACTGTTATGTGTTAGATATCCTAACTATGCATTGGCAAGGATGTAATGGTGGGGCAGAGGTTGGAGTGAGCGCGTGGGTGGTTAGGTGGGTGTTAGAAGGGTTTTCCAATGCTGCATTGCATTTGTTGTCGGATGTGGGCTATGTGTGTGCCTGTGTTGTGATAATGAAGGTGGAGAGCGGGTGATTGGGTAGGTTAGTTTAGCCTGTTTGAAAAGCCTTTTCCATTTAAGTTACCCAAATGAAATTGAATTTAATTTTAGAAAAACGTTTTTAGTTTCGCGGTCGAAATATGTTTAAGGCTATGAAAATGTATATAAATATCAGATAAACTTTGGAAGTGTGAAAAAAGAAACACAACGCAAACATTCTAAGGCTCTTACTCCATTACCGCAATGTTGAAAAAGAAATTGTGATAAAGTGTTTACGTTGTGTTCTATAAACATTTTATCGATAAATTTTCAATTGTTTAAGGCGATAAATGTAGTTTTATCGATAATAATATTGTCGTGTACCATTCATGCCTGATACATATGTAGCTATGTGAATTTCTAACGGTTATCGATTTTGTTGTCTAATACCCGTCGATTATTAGTTAATCGATGAGTTTCAGTTGCCGTCAGCCGATAAATTTCAGCTTATCAATGCATTACTACATTAATTAATTGAGAATTCTTCTTTTAAGAGCGTTTTTTAGGCCAATAGCATTATAGTTATCGATCAAAGTGTATCGAAAACATTAATCGGACAACATGTGGTGACTTCCTACGGCCAGTTGGTCAAAGCTAACACTAGAACTATTTGCTATTAGAGACTTTTGCCAAATTAACAAAATATCGTTGCCAAAAGTCGATAAATCGATAATATCGTTGACTTGTTTATTGAATTAGCTTTAAAAAGCTATATCTAAATTCAGTTAAAGGTAAATGACTGATGAGCATAAGCTTATGCTCCACCGTATGCGCCTCTCACTTCTCTCCCCTGATCAAAATGAACCTCACACATTTGCCTTGACAGATTATATGCTTTTCGTTCTCTTTTAAAGACTAACAAATAAGCAAAAGGACATATAAAGAAAGCAGAATGTGAAATGGTAAAATGAAAAATATGTATTATATCCCTCTATGTGACGGGCATTGTTTGTCAGGGACTTTGTCTCATATGGATCTTCCATACTTTATTTCATGTAAAGGATTTCTGTACTTTTTGTTTCTCTTTTCCCACTCTCGCTCTCTCTCTCTCTTTCTTCCCTTCTGTGTATGTGAAGAAGAAAATTTGTTTGTTGTTTGAGTTGTTTTGTTTTAGCGCTCACTATGATTGTCCATGTCCATGTCGATGCTGCTTTTGCTGCTGCTCCTGTTCCTGCTGCCGTTGTTTCCTCATGTGTTTATCCTGTCGCCATCTGTTTGGGCTTCTTCTGTTTGTGTCCCTTTTGTTTCTGTTTAATTTTCAGCTTCTCTTTGGCCAAGGCTTCTCTTTCATTGTTGTTGTTGTTGTTGTCAACGTGTTTTCATTAATGTTATTATTTCACATTTCTATGTTTACGTCATTGTGTGCAAAGGATGATGACAATAGATACAACAACAACGTCATCTCGGCTCGGTCTCGGTCTTGGTCTTGGTCTCTATCTCAGTCGCTCTCTAATTTGTATGCATAATTTATTTATAGCAGTAAGACAAGGACAAAGAACGTAAGTGAGAGAGAGAAACCAATGGCAGACGATTTTGAATTGTCAACAGGCTTAACTCATTTGCCATATGTTTGATTGACATTTGATATTGTACAACTTATTTAACTATTGATGAGCCCTTGATGTCCTTACCTTAATGGGAATATGTAATCAAAGTGAGTGAGCTTCTCCAAGTTAAGCTAACGAAGTGATTTTGATTCTCAATACACAATAAGCCAAATATTATTTGTGTTTTGGGGGCAAATTTATTGCTCTTTTTTTGTGCTGATTGCAATATCGAGTCGATTGCAATAACTAAGAGAATAGCCTTTCTAATAAGTACTCAACTTAATTTCAAGCTAATGAAATGACTATAATATATCATAAGCAAATGGTTAAAGGGTATTTAAACTTCCTTTATAACACAAACTTAAAAGGTTTCGTTGTTTTTCTGTTATTATTTTAGCTACGTTACGTCTTTCGGTGTTGCCAAATTGAAATAGTTTTGCACGATTGCCTGCCAGAAAATTTGCAATAAGAACAAACAACTAAAAGAAAAAGTAAATTGCATACCAAGTCAAGGATATCGTATCTAGCATTTTGTTTTCGCTTCCTTTTGCCCTTTTGGCCAAAAACTTTTAATTAAGGATCTACCTAAAAAACAAAAAGAAACCTCTTGGAGAAGGATAAGAATTCTACTGCAACTGCAATCAATCTAAATGTCAAGTTGTCAATAAAATTGTCAGCCAAGTTCTCTGCAGAGGAAGGGCAAACACCACGTTTGCATACAGTAGTTACCTCTCTTCGAGTTGTTCCTTTTTTTTTTTTTTTTGGTTTGTCTTCTAGCTGACTGACCCAATAAAGGGGAGAAACTTTTGGGGTAAGCCAATTCGTGTGTGAAACAAATGCATTGACATGTAACAGAACTGCGGGGACTTTGGTTAAATTGACATGCCACTGCAGCAGCAGCAATGACGTTTATTTGACTTTAAATATCAGTGTGACATTTATTTTTTGTCATGTGGGGCAAATATATGAACAAATTGTCATCTTTAATGAGAACTCTCTGTATGTATGCTTCAAATGGAAGGAAACTCTGTTTTCTGTTAAAAAATGGGGTCAAACAAAAAAAGTTTAGTGCTTAGTTGAGAAAAATCTTCCAAAAAGGTCGATAATGTTATCGTAGAATGTTTATCCCTTGCTCTTTTATCGATTTATCAAGGTTTTTCCTCGATTAAGCTGGTACCAAGTAATAAATTTTCAAGGTATAACCGATTATTTTGTCGATTAACAATTAAATATCGATTTATTGATAACTTTGGTTAATTTTTAGGCGGTAAAATTCAGTGAATCGCTGAATTTTGATGCTATTAATTTCAGTTTTCTCTTAGTAAGTGCTTAAGTAAAAAAGTTTTAAGTAAAAAAAGGTCATATGTCGATTAACATTAATCGATGATATATATCGAAGAATTTTGAACCACTACTCACTGTCCGTTGGGCTTTTAGAAATAAGTTTAGCAGGCTAAAAAATGACATTTTAAATGTTTGTAAATGAATATTGATTAGATTGAACAAATTATCGTCCACAGAAATCGATAAAACCAAAATATTGTCCTGTGTAAGCTCTAAGAAGGTAAAGTAATAAGTTATTGAGTATATCAATCACTTTATTGTCATCCCAGGATAGGATAAGGGCTTATTTCTAGGTCACTCGAATAGAAACTTGGGTTTCCGTTTCGCCAAAACTGCAAAACCATAAATGAAGCTCCAGCTTAAGCCTTGGAGTGAGTTATTCCATGACAAAGTCACCTTTATGACCCAAAAACTCTAACCGCAAATATTTTTATTTGGTAACTTTGGATGACTTTTGACTTTTCGTTAGTTACTTAGAGAGAGGGAGAGAGAGAGAGAGAAAGAGAAAACGCCTTTTTGTAAGATGATTTTGAATGAGTAGGCAAAAAATGAAGAAAAACTGACAAAGTTTTTTAATTAATTAAGCAAGTCTAACTAAAAAGTTTGCCGCAATTAAATGAGAGTTAAAGTCACATCAAAGAAATAGAGAGTGAGATAGAGTTAGATAGATGGATGGAGGGAAATTTTCGTCAACCACATCTAACACATATTTTGTGTGTGTGTTGAGCCAAAAATTTAATAATCTTAACCCAAAGATGACGCAGTCACGTAGCCAGTTCAGTCTTTCTTCTATTTTTTGTTTTTGGAGTCACTTCTGCGGCAGATGATACAGACATACTTCATATGCATAAATATTTCTATATGTATTTATGTATATGGTATTTCAACATTTGCTCTACAAATATGCGCCTAATAAGAAAGATTGCTTTCTTTTTGCTGCTGCTGCTGCTGCTTCCTTTCCATTCTCCCATCCTCCCATCCTTTTTTCAAGTGAAGTTTTTCTTGAAAAGGCTTAAAATATTTTCACGTCAAATGCTCGTTGCTGGCAAATCTCTATGGATATACACGCACACACTCACGCATATTACATATACATATGCATGTTTGTTGTGTGTCATTTGGCAGCTGTTGCGTGTTTACGCTGCGTATGCGAAATGCCTTCAAAATGCCATAACCATGTGCCTTTAATGACATCATTTGGCTGAAAGGCAAGACGAAGCGTCGACGAGTTGAAGTACCCCCCCTCCTGCCGCTCAATCCACAACAAAATGGCTGCAAAGTGTCAAAAGTTGATGGTTTTATTGTTTTATTATATGTTTTTATTAAAATGGCAAATGCTACAAAATGCAAATGAATGGCTTTAATTTGAAATTTCGCACTTTAATGTAGAAAAGAAAAGCAGAAGCTGTAATCAGGTTGACTATTAAAGAACCTCTATATTTAGAGCAGTTCTCGTTTTTCAATGGTTTTGACTTGTGATACCGTCTTTCTGTCTGTCTGTCCATCTGAATCAGCGCAAACTTCTTCTAGACCAGTTAAGCTACAGTGCTGAAATTTTGCATACTGCAGGCATTGTATATCTCGGATTCAGACAGATCGGACCACTCCCATAGAAAAAATCGGTCGAAAATAGGGTTTTGGATCATTAACTCTGTTGTTTTCTATGGGATATTGTTTAAAATGTATATATGTATCTTAGTTTGTTTTATATTCAAACGTCCATGCCAAATTTTATTAAGATCAGGTTACTATATCACATTGCTTCCATAGGAACGATCAGTCAAAAATGCAGTTTTAGACCAAAAACTTTATTTTTTTTCGAGCTATTGTTATTAAAATAAATATTTGTTAGTTGAATATATTCACTAATTTCAGTGCCAAACTTGATCAAGATCAGACAACTATATCATTTATCACCCAAAGGAACAATTGATTCGAAACCCAATTTTTGGTTATTAGAAAAAATAAAACAGCAAATCCGTCAGCTTTTTCGAGTTTTTTCATAAAACTTTGGTACAGTCGAAGTTAGCCCAGCCGTTTGTTTCAATGCCTTTCCTTTTCTATATCTGAGCAGCTGATTTTCAACCAGAATTGCCTACTAAGTATTTTATTACTTTTTTTTAGTAAATAGCTAAAATTGCAAATGTTGACTAAAATTTTAAATACAAAAAGGGCCTAGAGCTAACGTATGTAACTAAATCTTATCCTAGTGTATTAATTAAAAAAATTGTAAATCTTTTTGGATGGCCAAAGCAAATAACTTGTGCCTCACTCACTCATTACGCTCGAAATGTATCTCAATTTCCATGCTCTTTTGCTGTAGTAGTCGTCTGGCACTTGGCTCATTAGTATGCAACATTGTGGTAGCTTACATTAATTGGGCGTTGCAACTGATTTGAATACCAAAAACCACACAGAGATAGATAGAGAAAGAGAAGGAGACGCAAAAGGGAAAATGAAAAGGAGCAAACACGAAAAAAAACAAGAAATTGAAGCTTTAGCAAAAAAAAAAAAACAACCGAGAAAACAGGTTGAAAAGAGGATAAGAGAAATATTTACTATGGCTAACCAAGAACATGATGGCTTTTAATTGCTACTCCAACAACAACAACAATAGTATTCAGTTAGTTGACTTATGGAAATTGACTCGACTCTCTAAGCAGTTCGACTCAGTTTGGGTTTGAATTCGGATTCGGTTCGGTTTAATGCCAAGAACCTGACGAGCATATTAATTAAGCCAGTGTCATGGCATTTTCAAGGACATATGCGAGGAGCAAAGAGGTTTGTTTTAATTAAGCCTAAGGTAAATGTTACCTAACTACCTACCAACCAACTAATTAATAAATATAGTTAACTTAGGTTTTTCCTAGTACAACGAGACGCACCTGACTCTTCTACATGTGCCCTATGGCCTAATTATGCTGATTAATTTTGGCGTAAGGCAAACATTATTAACTTGGCTGAGTTCATGTGGGCATGTCTCTTAACCTAGAAGCCACTTAAAGTGCTCTAATAAAGTTGGTGAAAATGTTGGCCAAATAACAAAAACATTTCAAATATTAACTTGTGCTCATTATACTCTATTTTAAAATGAAGGATCCAAAATCTTTTACTCTTGATTCTCAGTTTATTATTCTTTGATTCAATGGAAGATGGAATGAGAGTATATAAACTACGTCTTCTAGGTCTCCAATTAGCGAACATAATTTCTGGTAATTTAAGTTGTAACCATTTAAGTTTATATTATCTCTACTGCAAGTAAATGTATGTGGCAGAAAAACTGCTCTGACACATGATAAAGTAATGTCAACTTATACATTACACACACACACACACTCACTCACTAGATATCTGAAGAGCTCGGCTCAATTACAAAAACTTTTGTAGAAATACATAAAGCAAACTGAACAGACTTGGAAGTTGGTACAAATAGTAAAACAGATTTACACATACTAATGAAACTTAAAGATGGCGCCGCCGGAAAAGTACAAGCCAAAAACTTAACGCCCCCCTTAGCCAGCCCACCCATCCCCCTGTCTCTTCTCATGTATCCGTATAAGTCGAATAAGTAGTGGCAAGTAAAGTTTTTGTGAAACAAGCAAAGATTATGCTTGCTTCTGAAGTTTCTTTCATACACAACCACAAAAGATATAATATGTATTTTTTTTTGTTGTCTAGAGAAGGGGTGGGCAGGGGAGGGGGGAAAGTTTGCTGGAAATCGCTTTCGACTGTTCTTACATTTGTCGAAATTAAACAATGTAAAAATAAAGGCAAAAGCCATACCACCAACTCAGGCAAAATGTAAGGGAAAAGAAACTTTGTCCCCATGTCAGCAGCAAATATGTAACTCAATTAGTTTCAGCAACTTTATGGGAGTACACTGAGAGAAAATTTGGAAACTTTTAAAAGAGTTAAATTGGCAGGATATGCAAAGTAAGATTTTTTAAAAGATTTTGAATACCAAAAATGAAATTCTATTGAAATTTGTAAGCTTTTAGCAGTCTTAATAAGGAATGATTTTGGCATTGACGTTGCCAGATCGTAATTTGCAGGGCTTAACAATGGTTGAGAAATGTTTTATTAGTTATTCTTTAAAATTTCGAATATTTGAATTGAAACGTTGTTAAATTTTTAACATTTTGGCAGTCTTTGTTATAAGTTTTGATGACTGTGGCGTTGCCAGATCGTCGCAATATACTTCTACATGGTTAAAGTTTTGGAATTGCATACTTATGGGGGCAACGTTTTCTTAAATTTAACCTGTAGTTCCGCTTACACCTAAAATTAAGTTGGCTGGTTAATTTTACCTTAAGACTATCATCATTTGAAGATATTTGCGACGATTACTTAGCCAAATTTGTTCAAGTTGCAAATTTCTCTCAGTATTTCTGTATGTGTTTGTGTGTATGTGTGTGTGTGTGTTCACTTTGTGCCATTCAACAAACCCCAAATCGCTGAGTTGCCTTTCAATTATGTGATTCAACTGGGTTTACCCACTTTTCTGAGTCGTCGAGAACCACTTCAGGAACTTCCACTTTATGTCATCCCTCCATAAGTATATAAGTTTCGAGTAATTGCTTTTGCTTTTCCAATGAAATGTCGTCCAGCCAAAAGTTGCTGTAAGTAATTGCCATCTAATTGCTTATTGAAATTTCTACTTATTGAACTTTCAGTTCGATTGAATTAGAGAAGAGGCTGCTGCTGCCGCTGCTGCTTATGGAGGATTGTGGTTAAGTTAAGTGACCAGCAAGAGCCAAATCAGGTCACGAAGAAAAGACTTTAAATCAATTTCAATCAGTTTTCGCCTTAATTTCGCCTTTTGCTTAAAGTTAAGTTAAAGTCTGGGCCAAAGTGAAAGATTGATGGACACATTAATGGGCCCCTTTAGGCGTCTATAAGTCTTTCTCCATTCAAGCGGAAATCACACAAAGATTTCCTTTTGCCTACTTTTGGGGGGGCGGAGATTCGAGGGGGCATTTGGCTGGGTCTTTGGCTTGGCTTGGCTTGGCTGCTGACCACATTAACCGGAAGCAGCAAACTTATGCAAACTAAGCGGCTAGCACAAAACTTGGCCATAGAAAAGCAACTGAGATGGCCCATTGCAAGGAACTGGACGGATGGATGGATGGTTGGATGGTTGGATGGCTTGGATGATGGGCCAAGGCACCAGAAAGTCTTTATGCCAGCGGCTGACAAAAGGAACAGAAAAATCCATATACTAAGAAGGAGAGCAAAACAAAAAAAAAACCGAAGAGAAGGCGTTGAAAATGTGCAAAGACGGACAGAGGGCCGAGCGCCGAGCGCCTTATTGTACAAAGTGTTGACTTTATATCCTTCATTTAGTGGACATAAAAAGGATATTATTAAAAGCTTAGAAAAGTAGCCATTTCCTTGCAGAGAGCCTTCCCCCAGTCCTTCTATCCCTATCTCGTGGTCCCTTTTTGCACAAAATACATAAAATATTAGATGACTTGAAAGGGAATACAATACAAACTGATTTCGTATCCAGTTGACCAAAAAGAGCACAGCAGACAATACAATTTTTTTTTGTGTTGCTCTCTTTTACATTTTTCTATTTTTTTCTCTCCCCCCTCCCTCCTCCTTTCCCCTTATATATTCTTTTTTGGCTGCGGCTCATTTGTCTTTCATGAAGTCGCATTCGCAAATATATTTTGTAGAAAGAACAAAAAAAAAGCACAAAAAAAAAAACGAGAAAAAGTCCATTATAATTATAAATGAGTTGAGTGGCCTCCATCATACTTTTTATTCTCATTTTTATTTCCCAGTTTTTATTGTACTTTTCCTCCTTTACTTCCCTATTTCTCCGGCCCCTTCATATTGATGTCAATTCTTTTTTTTTTTTTTTTTGCATTGGCTTGAGGGAACTTTATTAGCAGAACCTTTTTTTGATACTCTTGAAATACTCGGTTAAATGGCGGCAACGAATAGGCCAGAAGGGAGGATAAGTCTTTGGTCTAGTTCTGTGGGAAACAGTCTCTCTTTTTTATGGATGTGGATAGATTATATAGAACAAATATAAGTACAAAGAATATTTGAAGAAGCTGAGAACTCAATAGAATTACTTTGATTAATGTTTGATTGAAAAACTTGCCACGAGAAACTGCTCAAATGTAATGATACTAAAATGGAAAGATAATAAAACGGTATGATATTGAAACGTTATGAAAAATGAAACGGATTGAAAGTGAGACATCAATAACTTCCTAGGTAAGAAACTTGTGAAATGAATTTTTAAGAGAAATCTTCATCAACGCCTGTATCAGTAGAAGTTGCTGTATTTAATCCTAGGCAAAGGTTTAAATTATAATACACATTCCCAGGAATAATTCATGGACCGTTCATGAACCAAATATCCAAGCTCTAGGGAATATTAAGGGGAAGTTTTGGAATGATACTTAAATATTTCAATGGGATCTGTCAAACCAACAATACGAAAAGTGTAACATTTTTCATCAAACTTTTTCTTTTTAATGTTATTATATAGCATAGTTCTGCTCATAATAGAAATGAATATGAAATTCTCTACAAAAACATCATGTCTCACCCTTTTTGAAAATTACAAAAGATTCACAATCGAGAGAAGGGTATCTAATTTGCGATGTAGAAGCAAAATTTGTTGACCTTTTTTCTTTTTGTGTTTTATGTAAAATTGACTGGCGCTGTTTTAATGAGTGGGAGCAGCAGCAGTCAGTAAAAATGAGTAACAAAAGGAAAATTTGTTCGTGGACCAGTTATAAAGAATGGAGAATAGATAAAAGGGAGCAGCAGCAGCAGCAGCAGCATATTGACTTGACTTATATTTGCATGTAAAAATATTTGTTTGATAATTCGTTTGCTTTTTTATGAAAGCTAAACGAATGAAAAGATTTATGCGAATTTTATTCTTATTTCTGTTGTGAAACTCGTTAAACTTTATTTTTTGTTGGCAGCATCAAAATTTCCAAATGAGTGCTCAAGAAATATAATAGAAAAAATTGTTTACTTTGTTTGGTCTGATCGGATGTGGTATGCAGTTGTAATCTGTTTAGAATAATGATAGAAAACAAGATAACTCGTACGAATAATAAAAGGAAATCGAAACAACAATAAGAGGGAGTGATAATAAAACTTATACCACATTCTATTTTACCAAATTCATTGCAAATCTTTTATTCCTAAAGTTCACTTCCATTCGTTCTTCCTACTTCAATATGACTCTAACCTAAAACTATTTTCTTCTTTTATTTACAGTGAAAGATCCTGTTCCATCTTAGACATTTCCATGGTGGTATGTACTTCAGTCTTACTTAACCCTTTAAGATTAAATCATTTCTCATTTTATTTCACGATAATAAAACTAAAACATAGTTTCGTCCTCTCGTTCTGTATGTTTCGTTTCTAGTCCACACATATAATTTGTTCATTCCTTTTCCTTCGATTCCACTTGTTTCTTTCCAAACTTTTGAACGATTTTTCCAATTGTTACGTTAGGTTTATATCTATCTTACATAAAGCTGCAACAGAAAACTCAACTGTACTTAAATTCCTGCTTCTATTTCTTTCTCTTTATTCAAAATGCTCTAACTCACATGTTTTATTCCATTCGTTCCTGTTGCTTCTTTTCAATGTCAATAAAAATCCCGCATAAAACTATTCTGCACTTGAATTTCTTTGAAGTTTTTGCTTCTCTTCTCTTTTTTTTATTTTGAACTTTTGAACGTTTTTTTCCTCTCGTTCCGTTTTATTCCACTTGTTCCTGTTGTTTCTTTTCAATGTCAATAAATGTTCAATGTTCAATGTCATAAAACTTTTCTGCACTTTGAATTTCTTTGCAGTTTTTGCTTTGTTTATTTACAACGAGAGATCCTGTTCCATTTTGGACATCTCCATTGCTCTCTGTCTGTCTGTCTTTTTCACTCAACCCCATATAAATATTGCCCTCAAGCTTAGCCCATTTCTCATTTTATTTCATTTCATTTCATTCCTCATTTTCATTAAAAACTTTTCTGTTTTTTTTTTTTTTTTTTTGTTTCCCGCATACATCCCGCACATATGTGCCCAAAAGGCAAGCGGAACTCAGTTGGCAATATCCTTTTCAAGTCCTGCCTGGTTATTTTTCCGTCTCCATGTATGTGTGTGTGTGTTTTTTTTTGTTGTTTTTCACAGGCGCAGCAATGCGTGTATAATTGCTCAGACAATGAGGAATTGTTTTTCATTTTTCAATTGTTCCCTCTTTTTTTTTGTGTTTGCTCAGCGTTTTTTTTTTCTTTTTGTTTGTTATGCAAAGAGGCCTCAAAGCATTCTCCACCGATATATGCGCTGCTATATATATTCGTACATATGTCTGTGTGTGTTTTCGCCAAATTAGTTTACCAAAGGGACGACTGTCCCCCCGAACCAATTGCCCCAAAGTAGAAAATTGAAAATGCATTTTAAAGCAGGCCAGACCCATGCCCAGGAATTTTTTTTTTTTTTGCCTTTTGGCTACAAATTATATTTCTTCTATATGAAGGGGGGGAGGAGGAGAAGAAGGCAGTTCATTTTGTTGTTGTTTGGCCAGACTGTTTTATTTATTTTTTGTTTTTGTATTATTTTTCCATAATTAAGTGTGCAAAAATTGGCCACAATAATGGGGGCTACTTTGGCCCACCCACAGACAGACGCTGAACATAAAAACAGTTGCAGGAGATAAACTAGGAGATCAACCAAGAGGGTCACAAAGACGGGGGGACAAACAGTTCATATCTCAAATTAGTTGCACTTCGCCCACGTCTCGGGCCAATCAAGCGCCATTTTTATGACTCAATACTTAAGTTGAAGTTGAAGGGGGGGAAGGAGTCCGGGAAGCAACACAATTCTGCACTAATTTCGAGGCTATAAAAATTCAAGTTGACTCTCTATCGCTCTCACTCTCTCTTTCTCGCGCTCTAGCCATAAATGTCAACGACAGAAGTCGCGTGTGTTTCATTAGTTGCGAATTATGACAACGATACGAGAGGAGGGGGCAAGCGCCTGCCTTCTGTCTCTCCGTCTCCCATGATGTCTGGCTTGTCTGCAATGGCATTGTGACAAATTTCGTTTTATTTCTGGCACAGAGAAACAGAGAGTGAGAGAGAGAGAGACACACGAAGAAGAAATAAAACAAATCGAATTACAAAATGGGCCTGGCATGTTTAATTATCTTTGCACTTTTATATACGACTATCCGCCTAGACAGTATACAAAAATTTTCTTTTCCGTATAATGTGATGAAATCGTGTCGAAGCACTGAAAGAAAATATAAAGAAAATATTAAAAGGGAATGAGAACTCTCTTAGAAATATAGCAGAATTCGTTTGTTAAAGAAGTGGCAGAAAATGTTATCTAAATCGAATCATAATCAAAGCGAAACTCTATCTAATGGGTTAAATTTCCAAAGGTCTACGAAAGAATTTTGAGATATGGTGATTTAGATCGATTAATTAACAGAACTCACTTGAAAATAGGTTTACCTAATTAATTTGAATTATTGCTTTATTTTTGGAATAGTTAATGGGAATTTTGTTTATTTTTGAGATCAATTTAAGTTTATTAACTGGAATTTTGTTTAATTTTGGTAGCAATTTAAGTTTTTTTTTTACAAATTTGATACACTTAAAATGTGCTCTGTGCTTTATACATATATGAAAACTCTTAGACTCTAAAACCTTCAAGTTTTAATTTTCCTTGTGTTTTTTTGGTTTTGAAAATGGATTTAAGTAAAGATTATAAGAATGTTACTCCTAATAGATGATCTTGCAAAAGCTTAGTTTTAATCCCAGCCATTCTTAGTTGAAGTAGCTTCTGCCATTAGAGAATTGAAAGGAAAACCTTAAAGCTATTGACAGGAGAAAATTTTGCGGCTGTTGGAGTTAACATTTTATTTTTTAGATAGAATAAGAAAAGTAAAGACTCAGTAAAGGGAATAAGCTGAATGAATTTGTAAGAAAAGTAGCTTTAGATATTAAAAGGAAAACTTCCTTTAAAAAGATCCTTTAAAGGGACACTGCCAAACATTTAGGCCCAATGTTTACTCTCAAAGATGGTTACGACAAAACTCAAAAACTTTTATTTGACCTCACAAATATATATTTGTTTAGTTTTTGTGTTTTTTCTTCAGTGCACATTTCGATGCAACAAAGTGAATGTTGTGTGCCATGCTTTAGATAAATCCTTGGGTCTTAGATGCTTTTCTTTTCGTTTGGGTCTTGGTTTTATTTCTCTCTCTCTTTGCTTTGGCATATCAAATGTGACAGGTTTTGGCAAGAAGTCACAGCACAAGCCATAGACTTTGTCTACGTTTTCTCTATGACTCCTTTTTTTTTGTTTTTGTTTCTTTTTCCCCCGCACACAGACAATCAAAATTCAAATGGAATAAAGTACGAGGTATGTCCAAATATTTTCACAGTTTGAATTGCTGCATTTACTTGGCAGAGTCTTTCATCTCCCTCTGTCTCTCTCGTCGCTCTTTCTCGCTGTCTTCATCTGTTTAAAATGACAACAACTAAATCCACACACATGAAACGGGTCGGGCAGAGGGGGACA
The DNA here is from genome assembly GCA_024703675.1 of Drosophila nebulosa. NCBI lineage: Eukaryota > Metazoa > Arthropoda > Insecta > Diptera > Drosophilidae > Drosophila > Drosophila nebulosa. The sequence continues at coordinate 2,191,038 of CM045725.1, read as the reverse complement.
AAGGGACAGTCAGGAGAGTCACTCAGACTGTCTGTCTGTCAGTCGTTGGCAGAGTTGATGTTGACGTTTCTTTGTTAATTTCCATGCTGAGTTTTATGCGCTTTTTCTTTCTTATTTGAATACCCTGTTGCCCCTTTTGAGGGAAATGGAGGATCAGCTGATCGGTCTTTCATAAAGATCGTTTGAAGTTGACAGACTTCTGAGGGTGCTTAGTTTGCTTCATTTGAAGTAAGTTAAAAGGTTTTGGCCTGTGTCCCCATCCCTATTCTGGCGTTTTCCTTAAAGACTATTTTTTATTAAGAATATTCCTTTAAGATTTCAGACTAGTTAAATTGATACTAAACTTATTTCGGCCTGTTTTTAGATCTATTGCAATGATTAGTTTTTATAGGGTATTTTTAGAGTCTGATCTGCTTTTTTTTTTTGGTTTTACGTGTGACAAATGTTGAACTTGTGCAATTGTTTCCATGGCGAAAGTTTTTGAAAGCAACAACCGTGTCTGACTTCCCATTTTTTCTCCCTCCTCTCGCTACTCTCCTTGTTTTAGTCAGTGTGAGAATATTTGAGAAACGTTTATCTTTGAGTTAAACACACACACACACGACAATTTTTGCTGTCTGCAATTAATTTGAGAAAAGCCTTTGACACGAAACAACTCGAAAAGCAACAACAACAACAAAAAAAAAAGACTTCTTGTTATTTGTTTCCTTTGAGTGATGTGATATGCAGCAAGCAGATGAAATAAATGTTGTTTAATTCTCAGAAATAATTCTATACCTTGAAAGAGTGATGGTAGAGGGGTCGTGCATGGGGGGGCGCCATTAGGTAAAGTAAAAATTAGATTTGTGAGAATCACGCATTTTCTTCTATTTAAAGAAAAAGTAAAGGACCCGCTGGCACAGCACGCTCTGCCGTGCCCTGACTTTAATTACAAAATCCACAGGGCGAATCAGTGTAGCGGAGAGGGGGCAGCAATGGGTGGGAGGGTCACATCTTTTTTCGATTAAAAAGTTTAAGGGAATTGTCAGAGACATCCACTTAACTGAGTGGCAGGATTTCGTAACGTAAAATTTTACGACAGATTAACGAACGATTAACGGTGTAACGTGGCTCTGTCAGCTAGCACGTGCCGCCATCCAGTAGTCTTCCACCCTAACCACCCCCCCATTCCCTCCCCACTCGTTCCACTTTCACTGGTTAAGCAGACGTTGCTAGGAATTTATATTTCGCAGGTGATTTGTCGCATAAAATTCGTATAATTCATAAGAGCGCAAAAATAACAAGCAAAGCAAAGCAGTAACCAGCAACCTCAACCGAACCCGCTCTCTCCCTCTGTCACCCGCACTCTGTCATACCACAATGCCAAACGCCAAAAAGTATGCAAGCAAAATGCGGCAAAGTTGTGCGCGTCGTTGGCAACGCGGCGTATGCGTGTTAAAAACTTTTTGTCAGCGCGAAAAGTTAGATTTGTATACGAGGAGGAGGTTGATGGGAGCCGGAGAGGTTGGATTAGAACCAAGAGAAGATGAGGGTGCCTTTTGCCATTTGCTCTCCTCTCGGTGAGTTTGTCATTTTTGCAAACGTTTTGTGGGTTTTCCTTGTGCTGTGCCGTTTGCTGTTCAGTTTGGTTTGCTGTTTTCTCCCTCCTTTTGAGTAGATTTCTTGCCCCTTTTCAACATTTTTGTCACATTTTGCCCGCATTTTTCTCCGCAAAACGAATGTTTTTTTTCTTTCTGGTTTGTGTTGTAGCTCTAACAATGCGTAAATTGTATCTTAAGCGCGTGTAACTTGTTTATCGTGGCGGTTTTCATTTTCTTTTCCCTCCTGATATCTGATTTAACTTTTTTTTTTTTTTTTTTTGGTTTGGTTTGACATGCCGAATGAAAGCAAAAGGGGAAAGGGTTGAAATGTAAGCAATGAAAGGTTCTTACTATCTTAAATTGGCTCAGATTGAACCAAGTTCTTAACAAGTTTTGTGTAGAGGCGAGAGAATTTCAGGTTTTCTTACTGAGAAAACGTTTTTCACAAATCAATTCAATATATCGAAATATTTGGGACCCAATCGTAGAATGAAATTGTAAATAAACAAAAAATTAATTCCTAAAGAAATGACTTTCATTTAGTACCAATTTCCTTATCAAAGTTGTAAAAAATATAACAATTAATAACAAAAGAAAAAATTTAATATATATTACACTAAAAATGTACATTTTTAGAAAGGTAAACTTTAGATATGCTGTTAATATTGACCATTTATTTCAAACACTCTCTGCAGATCTCACTCTTTCTCTCTCTTCCTCTCTGTGTCTCTCACTCGCGCTTTACTTCTCTCTGTTTCTCTCGCTCTGTCTCTCTATTTTCACTCTCTTTCTCTATCTTTTTCTCTCTACCGTTCTACCTATCTCCATTTCTTTCTCTCTCTCTTTAGCTGTATTTCTTTCTATCCCCATCTCTATCTGTCTGTCTCTCTCTCTCTCTCACTTTATCTTCATCTATATCTGTGTATCTTTCTCTCTCTCTTTGTTAATGCTATGACTTTAGACAAATAAATGACTCCCAAAAAGTGAATTGCTTATAAATTATAATTGCTTTAAACAGACTCCTAGCTCTATTAAATGTTTTTTTTTCTATTCCGATTCATATGGTTCCAATAAATATGGTGCATATATATCAAGAAGAAGCTTTAACATGATAGAAAAGCAGATCGACACTGGCCAATATAATAATTTTATTGCCATCAAAAACTGGTATAAAAAATGGAACTAAGACTGATTTAACTTTCCAGTCAACTGTTAAACATAGTTCGTAACTTGTTCCAATATTTGTTCTCAATTTAACAATTTTCGTTAAATCAAACTTATGTTTCGGCAATATTTTTCAAGCCATTTCCAATATGTATCACCTATAAATTTAGACACCTTAACATAAATAAAAATGTATTCATATATATATATATTTTTTTTGGTTATTGTCAATTTCTATGCAAATTTTCGGTTGCTCTTTTTGAACCGCAATTAAGATTGCCGCCTGCTTCCTCTTATGTATACATATATCCGTTTTCATATATGTAGATAGATATTTATATATGTATGTACATATATATTGTAACCAGAAACCGGCAACCAGTTCTCCTCCATCTCTCTCGCTGAGGGAGGCAGAGACGAGTTGTGAGCTGTCATTTCATTTGCATTCTTATCGGCTTCTCTCTGCCATGTTTTAATGTCGCCATCATGAAAGTTTTGATATACCCTGCACAGCTAGTTAGTAAGAGGGTATATATTATAAACATTAAAAACAGAAACAAAAGGGTAGAGTTAGATTTTCTTCTTTTCAGCCTAGTTAGTCTATGGGAGACACAAGTCCTTCTCAGGTGAAATTTCAGAAAGATTTCTTCTCTGACCTCAAGAGATCTCTTCGATCTTATAACAGGGTAACTAGAAGTCGATTCAACGGCTTAAAGTAAAGGCAGTGTTTTTTTTTCTCGATTTTAGAATGTTTCTTTCTTGTGTTTATCTTATGTCACATGTGAGTATTTTTTTTTTCGCGCGCTATTTTTCTTTTGCCGGTTCTCCTTGCCATTTCTGTTGATTTTTGATATATGGGTCCCTGCGGTGCTGTTTGTGAACTGTGTGACTGGGACGACTGGGCGATGCGTTTGACTTTTGTCGCGGTTTCTTATGAGTGAGGAGAGAGCGAGAGAGAGAGAGAGAGAGAGAGACGGGGGGATGATGGAGTTGGTTTTATTGTGTAATCAGGAGACAGAACGCGACAGGAAATGTATGAGAGATTTTGTTGCCAAAAGCCAACGGCAACGGCAACGGCAACAGCAACGAATCAAAGTCTAAGTCGAAGAAAAATCAGCTGCTACGATAAGAAAGAGCGAAAATAAATAAAGCTTAAATATAATGTTTAATTTTGCTGGATTACAATGGATTGAACTCTGATGAATGGATGAAAGATTTTGCTCTCTATTTCTACGAAAAATTATATTTATTTTCTCAAATAAAATTGTTATTTCACTTTGACAATAAAAGGGCAATGACAGGATAGGGGAAGGGGGGGGGGGAGAGTGGCCATTCTGTATGCAGTTAATTTTGTGCTTGTGACTGCAATAAATTTTAAATGCACATTTCCAATGAAGAAGCAACTTGGAATACTACAAAAACTGCCAGAGAACTGAAACGAAATGAACCGAAATGAAATGAAATGGAAAACAATTTTGTGCAATTTCACTAAAACGACACACGAGGCGATGGCCAGAGATGGTGAAAGGGGATGACACACATATGCATCTATTCATGGGTGGGGCGGGGGGAGGTGGCGGTGCAGAAGGACAACAATCGGCAATCGATGTTGTCCTTGCTTTGCTACAGTTGAGGCAACTCCCCGAACTGACAACAAATGAAATTGTTGACCAAAGTGCAAGCGTTTAAGGCATAAACTGATAGAAAATGCACTCGAAAAACTTTTGAAAACGTAAAAATAGGGCAAAGAAATTTTAGTTTTGACTCTCCCCTTTACCCCCTCTTTGGCTTACATAAATTTTTTTCTTGGCCATTGAGTGTAAATATTGCGATCAGGGCTAATTGAAATATTTGCTTTTGTTTTAAAACCAAATTTTAGTAACTGTAAAGCATAAATATTGGTATATTTATTTAATAAGTTTCCAAAGTGTTTTAAAATAAGAAAAAGGTACGAAAGTGTTTCAAAATTGAACCAAAATGAGGAAATGTTTGCTCTAGGTGGGAAAATGCTTACCCAAAATGAGCTAGGAGGAGTTGATTTTCTTTCTCTTCTTTGCGATTTTCAAAAAATTTAAGAGAGTTTCCCAATAGAATCTGGAATTTCAATGCATTCCAATGGTTAAAAAGTATTAGGATACATTTAGTAATACAATTCCGTTAAGAACTACGATTAACTCCTAATCAAGTACATAATTGTTGCTTCAAAAATTGCAAATTTTCGCTCAGTGTACCCACAATTCTAGTAGTAGAACGAATAGTTTTCTATATGGCCATTGTAGAGATTTTCCCATTTGTATGACAGCTTTTAAAGGCATTTTTATGTGTGTAAATTTTATTTGCCTGGCCTCTTAAAAGATTGGTTCAGTGATGGTAGATGATGAGGAGGAAGGTGGTGGCGGAAGGGGCCCACCCATAAGAGTATGGGAAAACAGAAGGCAAATTGCAATTGTTATGCAAATTGTGTAAGGGGAAAACCTTTAATAGTTGCTGATGTCGAGCAGATTAGACATAGAGTAGAGTTAGAAGCAAAGCAAATGGCCTAAAAGAAGATTGGCCTTGTGTGGGGTTTATTTATGGTTTTTGTGCAAAGGTGTTGAATGGCCAAAATGAATTAAGCAAAATTTTGTGGACAACCATTTCATATGTGTTCCATGAGAATGTTCATTTAATATGATTTTGTTTAGTTGTTTGTTTGTTTGAAAAGGCAGCTAATTGCGAAATAAACACATTTTTGGGTGACAAGAAGGCGAAAACCCGCACAAAATTGAACGACTCTTTCTCTTGAACCCTTGCCAAAAAAATAAAAAAAAATAAACCCATTTTCTGGCTCACATTTTTGGCTTGTTATCATTTTCATGGTCCACACACATGTGGGTGGTTGTGTGTGTGGGGGGGGGGGGGGCAGTGGGTAGAGGGTGTGTCATGGCTGGTTGGCCGTGCTTTTTGTTTGCCAAAGCTTCACGGCAGCAGCAGTCAGGCCAAACATTTGTTTTAATTATTATGAAAGCAAATTGCATAATTAAAAATGTTAAATTCATTTTAATTTTTAATTACAATTAATTTGAATGCTCAGCTCAGAGCAAGAGAGAGAGAGAGAGAGAGAGGGAGAGAGAGAGAGAGAGAGAGAGTTAGCGAGCCATTTGTGTGTTAGCGAAAGATTTTTTTAATGTTCATGTGAAAAGTGGCTTAAATAGACACACTAATGGCTTAATTGCCATAAAAGCGACGCGTCAAAGTTTAAGCACAATTTGACTTCAATTTGGCAGGGGCAACGATGAGGGTGCGGGGGAAGGCGTGTGAGATATCCAAATTGTTAACACTTTTGAAAGAAACTAGAACAGGGAGGAAATTATTTTGAAATTTTTTTAAAAAATAGATCTAGTTTAAGCAAATTACATTTAAAATTCGAGAGATCAAGAGAATCAGTAAAAAGATGTCCTTTAAGTGGGAGCTTTTACTTCTGTGCTTAAAAAATGTTAGTTTTTCCCAAGAAGTTTTATTTTATGAGCCTTGAAACTGAATTTTTTTTTGATCTTTAGATTCAATGGCCTTTCCAAGGGCGTTCAAGAAAATTCTCCTTGTATCCATGGACATTTAGTTTATGTTCCGGTGCATCGGTACTGCAACTGGGAGCCTAGAGCCTAGACCCATTCATCAGGCAAAATTGGGCAGAATCGTACAAAGAATGTTATGGAAACATTTAAAAAAAAAATTTGGAAAAGTTTTCAAGAGGTCAAATTAGTTTGCCATCTCGTCAAAAGAAAGTTTAGAAAGAACTTTACATTGAATTAGAAAGATGGAAAGAACGTTATAATCCTGATAATCAATGAGCTAAAAAATTAGACGTCGTAGTTATTTGAGTTGACCTACTTTAGTGACTAAAAAAAATGTTTAACTTTCAAGCCAAAGATTTTTTTTCCTAATTAATTTCTAGACCAATTTTAGCCGACTAGAATTCCCTTTTTTTTTTTTTTTTTTTTTTTTTTGACGATTTACTGCATTAATCAGGCTACTTATCCCCAAGAGTCATCAATATCAGGCGGAGAGCAAACCAAACATTTGGCTATATCCCTCAATTAATGTCCAAGTGACGAACTAGTTTGAGTTTTTTTTTTTTTTTTTTTTTTTATCGATATGAATTTGTGTGCCAGTGTGCGATAGTGGAGAATGGAAAGAAAAAATTGAAGCAATCAAATGGCCATAATGTCCCATCAGCACCCAGCGACGAGCACACATGACAGGACCAAGGACGAGCAGGAATGACGAAAAGGACGCAGGACTCGATGGCAATGATGATGATGAGTCACTTTGGTCACGAAGCTATTTTTACGCTTGATTACACGATAAATGAAAATCAAACGTTTGATTGCTTAATGCGTTAGCTAAGGGTCACTCTGCCACTAAGCCCCGCCCACTTCTAAGGAGGATTGCAGCAGTGACTTAAGTAAGGGGGGGATTGAGTGGGTGGTGCAAGGTTTGTGCCTCGTGCGAGTGAACATTTCAATTATTTATATGCTTGTTTGTCTCTCTTTCACACTCTCTCTCTGTCTCTCAAAAATTGGAATAGAAGTCATGTGTGCACGTGTCTGATATGAACCAAGGATGAGGCCATAACACTTGACTGAGCTGCTATCATTTCTCTATATCTCTATTACTTCTCATACTCCTTCTCATTCTCCTCTTTCTTAGTTTGCTTGGACTTTGAGTGATTTGTTGATAGTTGAAATTGCTTTATACATATATCCAACACCTTTTTTTTTTTTTTTTTTTTGTTTTTGGGTTTGTTTGCGTCGTCATCCAAAAACTTTGATTGATTTGACGAAATACAAATTAAAAGCTTTTCACTTTTCTTCCGCAGTTAAAGGTGGAAGGGGAAGGGCAAATTGGGGGAAGTGTTTCTGCTAAACCGCTTATGTTAATTAAATTTTGTAGGGTTTTTGCAGTTAAGAGCTAGCTTGCCTGTGCCCTAACAATCAATCAATCCATGTCTTGAGGTTTCTGTTTTCATTTCGTTTTTGCGGCAAAACACACTTAAGTTTTACATTTTGCGGTTTTTGTTGTTCTTTGTTGTCAAGTGGGTTAAGAAGTGCTCAAGGGGAAAAGGGTTTAATTCTGTCTATAAATTTGGTTGATTATTTTCCATTTTAAATGTCATCGATTACCAAGTGCTGGCAATAAGCGAAGGAAAAAAAGGGGAAACCTATGAAAGAATGAATTTGGCGATCCAAATCTGTGAGCATGATCAAAAGGAAAATTTAGGGATTGAGTTCCAAGTATGGACAGGTAACAGCACAAAAGTAAACCTCATTAAGAACGTTTGGACTATTTTAAAATGAAAAATAAGGCAGCAGAAGCCAAATAGTATTCAAAAATTCCAAAAAAAAAGACGAAATAATCGATTATCAAACGAGGGTATTGCCGGCTTGAGGTCAATCTTTGCAGAGATTATGTCATAGATTTCTTAAAAAATACATGCTTTCTTGACTTCGAGACATTAAAAAAGGCAATGGGCGGCCACACACGTTATTAAAAAAAAAAAACTATATTGACACAATTAATTTTAAATGTTCAAAAATGCAACCTATGGAATACCAAATAGTTTTTGTTTCCCTTGAAAATGGGAATTTCTTCAAGTTGGATCAATTATGACAGAATACATTATTGTATACATAAACAATGCTAAAACTAAAAAAAAAAAACCTTTTCTAATATTTCTCCAGTATTTCTTTCTTAAAATGAGGAGCCCAGGATGAAATCGGATTATTTTTTGAGCGCAAGTATATTACACAACTATACAAACTCGATTTACTTTGGTCATAAAACCGATTCATATCGAAGAAATTTGAAAGACTTATATAGAGAACATATTTCACTGTAATAATAAATTCTTTCACATCTTAAAGCGTTATATGGGGCAAAAGACTTTTTCTCATTTTTGATCATTTTAGCTTAAACTTTGGCAAACTTTTAGCCAAATAAAATGAATTTTCATAAATAAAGCATGAATAACAATTTTCTAATGAAATTTATGCTACTCTTTGTTTACAATTGTTTGTTATTGATGGTCCACCGACGATGTCATTGACAAATTGCAAAGTTTATAACAATTTTATGTTGATAAGAGATTCTTATTAAAGATTACAAGTCATAGCCAAGCCTCTACTATACAAAACTTGGGGTTGTATTTTTGTAACACTGAACTTAAAAGCATCTATAAGGGGTCTCCATGACTGCTGACTGACTGACTGACTGACTGACTGACTGACTGACTGACTGGTGTGTTCCACATCAACACCCTTTTCTAGCCTAGCACGATGACATGGATATGGATATGGGGCTTAGGCTGGGGCTCGGTTTCTCTGTCTCTTGGCTATTGACACTTGATGAATGCTTCGGTGATTTTGTAAATCTTTGTCGGTTCACACACGACTGAGTTTCTTCAAGTTCATCATGATGACAAAACAACGACCTTAGAAAGCATTGTGCACTTTTATTTATTTATTTTTTTTTTGAAAATTTTGTTTTGAAGTAGGGCTGGGGTAGAAAAATATAAAACAATGAAAATAACTTTGGTTATCTCTAGTTAATATTTGGCACTGTATTTTGAATAACACCATCCTCCATCCGGTTAGGGTCTGGCTAGATGACAATTCTCCACATGGGCGAAATTTTCAGTGTAAATCAAATCGCAAATGGCAGCATTATTATCATAACTCATTTCGGCCACTTTGAATTCTGGATTAATGGCAATTTTGAGTATATAAGAACCAGTTGGCATTTCGGTAATATCTACCCATTGGCAGTCTAAATTATATAGATAAACATCTGAACAATTTATGGAGATGCCTAAAGAAGAGAGAGTAAGATAGATAATGAGTTTAAATACAGAGAGAGAGATGAGTTGAACTTTACCTTGATCTCCGAAATTGGCGCAATTATATTTCTTTGGTATTCCAGGCAGACAAGTGCTGTCCTCTAGACAAAATGAAGCCTTGTGCCCTTGGGCCACTTTGCGGCCACTCAAATCAAAAATATCGAATGTGGCGAATACCTCCATGCTGTGATAATGCCTAGAATCAGAAAAATATAAAGATTAGGGAACTCTTCATGAATGCGAAAGTGTAAATGAGGCTTAAAATGAAAATGAATTCACAAGTTCCTTCAACACTCAACTAAATTAAATGAGTAGAAAGCTGAATGAGACGAATGAGTAGACAAATTAGATCAATAACGATGACTCGCGCGCTTAAACCTTTTTTTTGAAGCACTTTAGAGTGCTTTTTAATACTCAAAATTTGTGAATAATTATTCGTTACACAAATTGGTTAGTTAGGAGATGAATGAATACTCAAATAATATGAATAGGTCGAAATTTTAAATGATTCAGTCATTGATTTATGTGATTTAATTACTTCAGTTACCAGGAATATTCAAGAATTCATTTATTCATTCGTTTGCATAGATTGTATGATTAGACAACTTATGAATATTCAAAATATTATGAAAACTTTAATTTACTGAATGATTTACTTGTTCATTCATACAATTACATAAACTCATTCATTAGGTGATGTATGAATAATCAGATAAATGAATATTCTATATTCTAAAATGAGTACTCATTGACGAGTAAATGAATTTTTAAATGCATTCATGCTGAACTTTTTCTTAAATTTTGTTGAAATTTATTCAAATGTAGCTCCCATTTATTCATAATGCATTCAAAAATGAGTATTCATGATTTGAGATAGATTTTCAATCGGTGTTTCTACTTACATGTGACACATATGCCATTCCCATTGACTTTTCTGTTTAAAGGGACGAAAATCGGCATTTCCTGCATTGATGGCGGCTGCAGTGAACTTCAATAATCTTCTCGAATGATAATGCCAATTCGATTGATCACGTTGAATGCGATAGGCTTCATTTGAGACACAATTCTCCTCCATGGCACATTGCATGAGCAACATGGGACGATCCTCCAAATGGGCAGTCTGTTCGATTTCATAGTAATCGATAACCAAATCGGGTGATAAATAATCGCAGATAACTGCAGCCACATGCTGCCTATTGCCATGACAACTGACAATGCCTTTGAGATGATCATGATGCAGACAATCGGCCAGTTCCGTTTCATTGCCATAGCATTCACTGCCACTCAAGATGGGACGCGAGACATTGGCACCACCAAAATAATCGGTTTGAAAGGCTTCACGGGCGTAGCCCAAGCCCAATTGACGACAAACGACATTGGCCTCCAGTAGGGACCAACCATCTGAGCAGATGCTACCCCAACGATTGCCATTGAGACGAACCTCTACTCGCCCCTCATCCCTCGAGCGACCACCGCGTAATCTCACATAGAGACGGGAATTGGAATGTATCGGATATTTGGGTAGATCTGCACTAAGTAGCGGTTGAGGCTGAAAGACATTGACAGCATTCGAGGGGGGAAAGCAGATGACTCCAGCTGCCTCACTGGGATCACAATCATTCTCGCCCCAACCCTCGAAATGGCATTGCGTTAGCTCCAGTTCGTGGCCCTCGCAGAATAGATTATCCATCCAAAAGCGACGACGAGCGGCCCCAAAGTAGCCACTTCGCGTGTATCTCTGCATGCCAGGAAAGCCCAATTGACGGCAGACTATCTCACCTTCGGCCGCATCCCATTCATCGTCACAGATTGCGCCCCATTTTTGATTGTGTAGGACCTCAATGTTGCCTAAAGGAACGAAAAACGAAAAGTCAAATCACTGGAGGAAGAGAACACTCAAAGAAGGAGTAGGCCATTTACCTTCATATTCTGTATCGCCACCCACCAGACGCAGAGCTCCCTCTTCCTTATTCAATGTCTTGATGTAGGTCTGTATCAAGCGTTGTCTCTCCTGTCTAGCCTGATCCAGCGAGCTGTGATGCTCCACCACCCCCAGACAACGCCCCAAACATACACTCAAGCACAAAAGTCTTAACAAGAAGAAGCACAACATTTTTTATTTGCACATTTGCCACACTCGGCGTACGCTCGAGAACTAAAACTAAACCAACTACACACGTTCAAAAGTTCAAAAATGAAAATTCATTTAACTATGAACTTGAACGACAGACAGCCCAAGCTTAGCTAGAGAAATAAAGGTGTCTGTTTCGACGATCATCATTATGATCTTCGCCGCGACCAGTAGCGATCATCATCAGCTGCGGTTCAGCTCTCGCCCCAGAGAGAGAGAGAGAGAAATCCGCCAGCTCGCATTCATGATATTTCCGAATTCGTATTAGATTTTTGCATGTCTCTAAATTACATTTGGTTTTCCAACGCAAACGCAAACATATTGAGGCAATTGTGACAGGCAGCAGCAGTGGCAGCGGCAAGCCTTTGTCTAAGCCAAATTGGCAAATGCACTGAGAAAAATGTAAGCCAAATTCTTGTATGTTTACCACTTTGAGAGATAATTTGTCGATAATTCTCTTTCTGCTTGCAAAAGTTTTCTCTAAAAGGGCATCTAATCTAAATGGCGGTAATGTTATATGCGATTTGAGGACTATTAGCCAATAAATAATTGTGTCTTTGCTCAATAAACAGAACAATTTGTTCCTTCTTAGAGGAAAAACGTTTAATAGCTAAATCTGGCCGTTTTCGGCTAAAGTAGAATTGTAAAAGCTTTTTTTAAAATCCACATTAAAATTGTGTAGTGCAGTATGACTTGGCTTAGATTTACACAAACGAATATGTGATTATTTAGAGGGGAAAAAACGTTTAATAGCTAAATCTAGCAGTTTTCGGCTAAAGCAGTGTTGTAAAACTCTCTTTCAAAATTGATTATTGATTATACTTGGCTTAAATTTTGCGACTTTATAAAAAGTTTAAAACACCTTCAGAAGTGATGATGAAACTAAGCTCTACTTTATTTCTCTCAGTGTCTTTCTCTGACCTTAGACAACAAATGTTGCTCTACATAGAGAGAGAGACAAACGTATTTCAGACTAAAGGAAGCAAAAGCACATTTAGTTTATTATACTTACTTTACTCTATAAAAAAATTTCAAACAATAAAACATTATAAAATATTTCTCACAAACATTGATGAACTTCCTCTACACAAACACACACATACACACTCACAAACACACACTTATACTCACCCACAAGTTAGAACTGAAATGAATTGTTTGTTATATGGAAAACGAAGCCATAATTTTGTATAGTGACTGACATATCGTTTATAGTTTGGCCAAGTCATCATCAAGGGGAGTGTAAGCGGGTGTGGGTGTGGGTGTGGGGGAGAGATAACCCATTAGAGGGAGATGTGTTTGGCATGCAGCCATTTGAAACATTCATTTGCAACATTCATTGCATGCGAGCATTGAAAAAAAAGAAGAAAAAAAAGCTGAACTGAACTTGACACTGAAACACAGCCAAATGGGAAAAACGGCAAACAAATATATAAAAAAAAAAAACTAGCATGCGGTAATGAAAAGTATTGTCTGTTGGCTCAATGCATGTAGGTTTAACTCATTAGCAAAATCGTAATTGGAAATCTAATTTGATTAGGTCAGCTAAACTGAAAGATAGAGAAAGAGAATGGGGTAAGAGGTAAAGAGTGAGATGGCAGAAATGGAAATCCATTCATGCGTGTTCTGACTGATATAGGAAAGATAATCTGCCATTTCATTATTAAGGGAATACAGACAGGTTTTGTTGGCAAAAATTCAAAAATGTTTGCCACTGAAATTGAAAAAGTTAAGCAAACTCGTAAAATAAGCAACCGAAAGGAAATCTCTCATAATCTGTTAATCATTGAAAATCTGACAAAGTTATCTTATGTCTAAGTATCATAAACACATTTTGGCATAGCCGAAGCTAGCATATTTGATAGTTGACACCGAAAAAGAATAACCAAAGACTATGAGGTTTTTATCAAACTTTCTAAGACCCAAATGGCCCCTCCAATTTGCCATGCCAGCCATATGGTAATATCGAATAAACGTAGTTAGTTCTTGTGACCATGAAAATAAATGAAAAGTTGTTGAGAGTTGTCTTTTTAGATTGTCTTGATGTAGTCAAAACCATTTTCTCCAAATATTTTCCTCAGGGTTACAGGAACAGTTTCTTCTATCAGGAAAGTTCTATTATATTAGTCACTCTGGAAACACTTTTCGAACACTTTAGTTGCCTCAATTGAAGTCAAATACGAACAAAGGATTTAGTTTACCTTAATTTATGGCCAAAGAAGTGTCCTTAAGAAACAAATTCAATTCCATGCCATTTAACTTTTAGACGCCCAGAAATCATTGTTTCAATGAGTAGTTTTTTGAAAGTCATTTATTTATGTGACGTCATCTTACTAAGAAATAAAAAACACAACTAATGATTTCTTAAAGTCTTTGGTAAAGCAAAAGTTAGCTTTAGTGGCACATAAATAAGTTTTTACCAGAATTTCAAATAAAATTCATTTGAAAAGTAAACGCAGCAAAAATTATTGGTCGTTTTATGTATTGTTAGGCATAAACCATATTTTCCATTAAACATTTTCCAATTATGTCATGCAAATGCAATTTGTCTGGCTGAATGGCTGACGGACTGAGCGGACTGGGCTGACTGGGCTGACTCTGGCATAGATATGTCCATATAGATTGCTCTGAATTATGGCACTAAATGGCTAGACATGTTACATAATTCATTTAGTCGGCACTGACTGAAATTCCATGGCACACATGTTTTGCCCCCTTCCGTCCCGTGAAACAACAATGCCGTGAATTGGATTTTATTAATTTTTTTTTCCCACTCCTTGCTGCTGGCTGCCAGAGGAAATGGAAATTCAATTAGCTAAACTAAAAATAAAAAAAATAAACTTTAGTGATTTAATTGATTTTATGCTAAAAGAAAATTTAATATACAGAGCAAAGTTTTACTATTCCTAAAATAAATATTTGCTCACATAAGTTTCGTTCGTTGTCATTGTCGTCTGGAGACCAAGAGAAAGCCAAATAAGCGAAAACTTATTTGCCACGCCCCCCACCTCCACACACACAGACACAAACACAAACACAGCAGGCATCCTTAGCCCTAAGGGGCCGAAGATAGGAGACACCGAATTAAAAAAGAATCTCTTCAACATTGAAAAATTGTATGGCCAACGATGCAAAAACCGGAAATACCACCTGTTATTTGTATAACAATATCTCTCTCTCTCTCTCTCTTTCTCAATGCATCAATACATTGCTCTACATATATATTATTGGCATATTGACTGCTGCTGCTGTGCCTGACTGCCAGGAAGTTCATCCGTATTTAAACGCTTCAATAAATCATTTTTACAAGGCAACCAGCCGAACGAACGAATAAACGAGCAGAGAGCATTTAAATTCAACAACACAATGAAGAGAAAGAATTTTAAACACAACACGTGAAACCGAATACAAATTACATTTTATTGTCGATTTCGGTTGGGGCACTACAATCGGTTGTACAATGGCTCATAACGGTTTTGAGTTTCGATATTGCCTTAAATATTGCTTAAAGAGGCAACAAATATAATGAAAATTTTAAGAGTAGACGACAATGTCAGTCTGGGAGAAGCATGAGACAGAAGACTAAGAGAAATAAGCTTAGTGAGAGAAGAATTAAAGAAGTCTCATTTGGGATAAAGAGTTTGGCTTTTCATATTTAAAAAATATGTTTTCAATTGTGTTAGACAACGGTTTAAGCAACAAATGAACACACAACAACGTTTGAACACTACCGACACCTTTAACTCTTTCTAATAAATTGATTACGGGTCTCTACAACTTTCGATTATTTTCAATTTGACAAAAGTTATCGAAAATCTCAATTATGTTTCAAAAATTTGACTAAAACCAATGAAAACTTAAGATTATGTACGACAAATCGTCTAATCATTTTCTTAACGTTTGTTATTTTGAGCGAAAACTTTAGATTTCTTGCCACAAATACATTGAAGATATCGAATAGTTCCGATAAATCGAACTTTAATAGTTTTATTTTTACTAACTTGACAGATTTTGTACTAAAAAGCTGCAAATAACCGATGAGAAATTATCGATATGTGCAGTATTGGGTAGTCGCTAATATTGTCCATATTTTAGTGTGCCGACTTATCGAACATTAACGATATCAATATTTTTGCACCTTAATGAGATATTCAACACGTTTATACACCTTTTCGAAATGAATTTTCTACTTTCATATAAAAATATCGCGAATTTTGTCGATATTTTACAGTGCCGACTTATCGAACATATTTGCTATCGATATTTGTGCACCAACACGTTAAATTTTGGAATTGAAATTCCTTCTAAGTCAATAAAATATCAAGTATACTAAACTAATTGAGTATCCAAAACGATATTTTCGCAAACATATCGAGAATCCTTTAACCACATATGAGACAAAGATTATTCCCTTAAAGAACTTTACACATTTCCTTTGCAGCAACTGAAATGTTCTTCGATTTATTTTCCTTTTAGTAGACTAAAAATTTTAGCCTTAAATCTCTTTAGCTTTAAGAACTCTTGAAGTCTCATTAGAATTCTGAACGTAAAGGCCTTGCCCTTCTGCTATTCTTTTTGTTTCTGTTTTCTTTCGTTTTTCTGTTGTTGTTGTTTTCTGTCTCTCTTCTGTTTTATTCTTTTCATTTCATTATAATTTTTATTGCTGGCCAAGTGACTGAGTTCAAAGCGAGTTTGGGCGAATTTTAATTTTATTATCAGCATAAAAAAAAGGGGCATTTTGTTAGCCGATTGTGTTTTTTTTTTTTTTGTCTGTCTCTTTTTTATTTTTTTTTTTGGCACATTTTCGAGGCGGCCGCAAATACAAATGTATCTCATCTTATTAGGAATTAATAATCTACAAATTTTTTTTTGCTGGCATTTTTTATGATTGTTGTTTTTGGGGCTCGGCTCTGGTTGTCATGAATCATGGTTATGTCGGCTATAATTTAGTTTTAATAGCATTTTTGGTGACATTTATGCTTTCAGCGAGGCGGCATGCAATTTTTATTAATGTCTCTTTCATATGAGAGAGCATATGATATCATTATGAGAGGCGAATGAAGTGGTCGGTGGAGGTGGAGGGGGGGGGGGGGGCATTTATTTATAATGGGCTTCTTTTAACAATTGAGAATTATGAATGTGTACCCAGTCAGTCTGGGTATTCGCTTCTCACCTATTATTTCATTTCATTTGGAAGTCCTTGCCAACGGCAGCTCACTTAAGTAATAAAGCAGTTTACCGCCTTTCAATATCCTTGCAGGCATTTTAACTCTGATTATTACATGAAATCCCTCCTCGAGGATAAGCAACACCCACGACACACACACACAAATTATTTTATATCCATCTCTCCTCAGCCGCCTTTGTTTCATTACATTTTTTTTTTTTTTTTTTTTTTCTTGGTTCTCTCTTTAGTCCGGCACACATTGCCCTTTTTATGTCTTGAGCTTTGGCATTTAGGCGAGGAGCCTGGCTCGAGTGGGAGTCCTTCTGCCGCGCCTGCACGTTTTACGTTCAACGCCTTTGGCATTCTCCAGTTCAGTTTCCAGTTTTTGCAGCTCCAACTTCTTCTCCTGATGCTGGCTTGCTTGGCTGCTGCTGTAATGATTTTATTACATGATTTTCTATCGAATTTTATTACCTTTGTGCATGTTTTTGAGCAAGGATTGCGTTGTCCTTAGCCAGCCTTAGTCTCTCTTAGTCTTGGTGTTCAATGGAATTTACGCACTCATAAAATTGGCCCATTTGAATTGTATGAGGTTTCTCTGTGTGTTTGTGTCTGCGTGGGAATTCTCTCTCCCTCTCTCGCTCTCTCTCTCTCTCTCCCGCTGGCCAAAGTTTCAGTTCACCATTCTGGCTCATAATTCACAATATCATAAAACGTTTATCCAATTAATTTCTTTGGCCAATATTTATGATCAGTTCGTGTAAGAAGATGACCATAAGTTACGACCTGAAACACACAATTCATGATGTTCTAAAAAGGGGTCAACAACTTATGGGGCAAGGGCGCAGAGAGGGGAGAAGAGAGGAGTAATTTTTCATTATTTCTAGGATGTACTCAATCCATAAGTCGCTTCCTCAAAAGGCACGAGAGAAAAAATATCGTCTACAATCGCTGAGAAAATGCTCTCTCTCTCTCTCTCTCTCTTTCTCTCTATCTTAAGCCAGTTATGCCATACAAATAAATGACTCTCAAAAAAAAGTTTTGCTTAACGTGAACTTAAAGCCTTTTCTCTGCCTTTTCTAAGCAATGCAAAAAATACAATTAAGCTGTATCTTTTCATTCTCTTTTGCTGTGTCTCATTAAGACGACGCCATACAAATAAGTGACCCTCAAAAAATTTTAATTCGCTTTTTGTGTCTCAGTACGACGATGCCAAACAAATATATGACCCTCAAAAAACTCGAACTCTCCCTCTCTCTCTCTCCCTACGCTTAACAAATAAATGACCCTTAAAAAACTTAATACGCGCCGTACGCATAGATGACCCTCATTTTTTTCTTACCCTGAACTTTAAGTCTTATCTCTGTTATAAACCAGCCAACTATTCACTGAAATAACTGCCTAAAGTTTAATGATTATCAGGTTACGACCTTTAGTCCAACCTATAGACCATGGAGATCTAGCAGTCAACCTTGGGCAATTTCAAGTTCAAATTTTAATTATAAAAAATTTCTCTTTTTTGTTATCTTCCTTTACTTTACTGTCAGTTTAGCGAACTACAAAAAAATTACAAAAATCAAAAGTCTTTTTGTTCTTTGTTTACAGTTTTCAGGCCCTTTCTCCTATAATCTTTAGATTTCGAAATCAAAAATGCCCGTTGCCGTTCGCCTGATAGAGGCTTTGGCCTTGATCACTATCATGGGTCTGATCACTTGCGTATCGCTTAGTGTGATTGTGGCCCAAAGGACGATAAATGTTGCCATAACCTGTATACAGGTAAAGGAAGTGGATTTTATTTTTTTATCACACATTTTGTAATATATATTTTGTTTACTCAACTAGCCAGCGGCAAATATGGCCAGTTTCTTCTTGCTTATGACCGAAAAGGTGCTGGTGGGTGCCCTCACTTGCGTTGTGGGAATGATCAATGTGGTGAGCAATGCCTTGCATATGGCTGGAGTAGCTTGATGGGGAAAAGAAGATCTCAGTTCCTTGATCTATCCAATGACCATTGGCGCATTTTTGATAATCCTTCCTTCCGCTTCTATGTTTTGTTAATATAACATTGTCAGTGAAATTTTTGGGCTTACTGAGAATATTTAAGGGGAATGTTAAGAAGGGTTTTAGGTTAATGGAATCATTCATACTTTTACCGAACCTCAGACCCAGAGACCGAGAGATCATATTATCCGGAGCTATCTTAATCTTGCAATGCGAATCAATGAGTGGAACCAGCTTTGTAGGTGCGGGCGGTGAACCAAAATCCTCTAAAGGTTGATCTTTTAGGTCAAAAAAATTCTCTGAAGATCTGAAGCTTGCGTTAGCTCCTTTGGATCTGAAAGCGGAGGCGGTGCAGCAGATGCTGCTGATATAGAATCAGTTAAAATCCAAATGTCCAGAGGAAGATGTTTTTTCGACTAAAAGTTAGCTAAGAAAATATCTTAGACTAAGTCGTCGATATTTATAGAAAATTTAATGTATACCAAATTGGGAAACAAGTTATGGGATGAAAAATAGCCACAAAAGGGAATAGCATTAAGATTTACATTGAAATCGTAAGTTATTTTCGGCAACTAAATTCTTAGGTAGGGAAATAGCCACAAAGGGAAATGTTAATATAGGATCTTGAAAATTTGTTATTCCTCAGATCTTCTCTGGTGAATACGTCCTAAGAATTGTGCTTTTTAAAGTTTTATCTCAATATTGTTTATTTTTTCAAATAGCAAGATGATAGCTCGTTAAGCACTTGATTTCTCACCAATAAAAAGAGCTAACTTATGACGTCATTGTGTCTAATTACAATTTCAAATATTCCCTTTGATTTTTGCATAAAAAAATATATGAATTAAAACTAAAAGTCAGCAACAATTCACTATCCACTAACTCCTTATAAAGTCCAAAGCTTTCACTCTTTTTTCTTTACTGTCAGTACCCCAACTCTTCCCTCGCATCTCTCTTATTTTCCAATCTACACTAAAGACTTGCTAACAAGACCAACGAAAGCGAAGCTCAAAAAGGCACCGACACTAATATTCAATCAAACAATTTTACGCCCCAATAAACATTTCTAACCCGAAGGCAGACTCAAAAAAAAAAAAAAATGGCACAAAACCGAAAAAAAGGCAAAAAAAAAAAAAAATTGCGCTCAATTGCAGCAAATTTGCGGCTGGCAAAAATAAATATATATTGTTATATATTTTTTGTTTTTTTTTTTCGTTTTCTTTGTTTAAAAAACTTTTTTGCCTTGTTTTGTTTTCCTCTACCACAAAAGGCAATTTGTTGTAGCTGCACAAAATGGAAACTGCCCTCGAGGATGATGTATAATTTTTTGTAGCACTCGAAGCCGCCTTTAAAGTTTTAGCACCTTTTTGTACACTACTAAAAATGAGCTGTATTGGTTTGTAGAAGAAGTTTAGTGTCCATAGAAGAAAGCAATTGAATCATAGAAAATTTGTTCAAACTAACAAAAAATTGAGTAGAAATAGTAGACCATAACTTTTAGCTGAGCTTATCAACATTCTATTGCATATTTTAAGGAGGAAAAAGTTCTTGCATTTTGTCATTGTAGAACCACCATTAAACGAAAACATTTTTCTACTGACCATTGCATACTTTAAGGGACAAATTTACAATATTTTACCCGCGTAGCCACTGGGAGAAAACATTTGAAAGGACTTTCGTATGTAGGAACAATTTACTTAAAAAGGCAACTTTGAACAAGAAAGTTTATATATATATTTAGTCCTTGCCAATCCTTTAACGATTTCTCTACTCCTTAAGGACGCATCACTTTATTTTTTAAGAAGAAGCTAAAACGTAAGGGTACCCAAAAATGCGACTTATTCGGAAAATATTTAAATTGCTTCGCTTGTTTTTATTGTTCCTCTGCCTGTTTATTCTATTATTTAGTTATTTATCAATGCTGAGCAACTTCACGATGAGCCTACATAGTAGTAGTAGGTGTAGGTGTTTAAAGTTTTTTTTTCTCTCTTTCTCTTCCTCTCCGTCTCTTACCATTTTGTGTCTTTTTGATTTAGTGGCAATTTGTTGGTGAAAAAATTACTCAATGCCTCAGGGGTAAAAATGAATTGCAAAAAAAACTTGATAGGCGGGGGTGAGCCCTGGTGAGTGGGGGTAAACAAGTTTCGACTTTTAAGTGAGATACAACAACAAATTTACTTTATACGGGGGAAATCGTTTTTCTTTCGTTCAGACTTTATTCAGTCTTTATTTTCGATCATAGAATGTTATAAATTAAACATAAATTTTAGGTTCTAGACACTTTAAAATCGAAATCGAGGAGAAGAGGAATACAATGGGGAATATGTATATTAAAGGATACGATGAAAAATAGAATGGAAAAAGCATTTACTTGTATTGATGTTTTCTTGCCTATTTCAAGTTTTCCTCTTATTTTGATTTTTTATTTAAATTTGAGCATTTAAATCACTTTAGGTAGGAATTTTGGTCAATTAAAGGTAGAAAACGACCTTGAAAATCGCCCATTTTATAGTTTTTGTTGCAAAAAAAGTTAAACAAGGAGTAAAAAATCGCCTTTTAAATTCTTTTATAATATCTTTTCACCAAATGAACATACAAAGGTAAACAATTTTTCTTTCTTGCCGGCTTCTAATTTCTCTTTGTAAGAATGATCTTGAGTCGGCTAATATCAAAAGATTAACTCAGAAGACCCCAACCACAGGATTTTGAAGATCTCGTTCTCATCAATGCGTAAATCAAACTCAGAAATGTTTTTTCAATATGAACAAAGTCTTATTTAACCCATAAAATATTTAGAGAATATCTGAGTGAATATTTCAACTTTATTGAAATTGCAAAATACATGAGAATTTAGTTTTTAAACCAATTTATTGGCCTCTTCGATTTCTGGAGTAGTTGCATCCCCCTCCTCAGCGGAGTTTGAGTTGGTAGATGAGTTTTCCTCCTGTTCTGTGGTGGGATTGATGGACGAGTCCTCTGGAGTCGCAGATGGCTGAGCACAGGAGCAGGCATCCTGTGTATTGGCTGCAATCCATTCACTAAACATGGAAACTCTAGTATAGACACCCGGAGCATTGGGTTTGGCGCAACCTTCACCCCAGGAAACGACGCCAGCCAGTTGATAGGTTTGACCATTGTCCAGAACATGCATCGGGCCACCGCTATCTCCTTGACATGAATCCTTGCCACCGTGTTCCACATAGCCCGCGCATATCATATTGTCCGTGATTCTATGCTCACCATAATTGCTCTGGCGGCACTCTTGCTGCGACAAAATGGGCACCTCCACCTCCTGCAGGGTATCGGAAATGGGTCCACCCTCGCTCAGAGCACCCCAACCCGTGACCACAGCGGTTTGTCCAGCGAAATGGTCATTTCCCGATGGCATACACACCGGATGCATATCAATGCCCAGACGCACTGGCTCAGTGAACCGAATGAGGGCTATGTCACTGTCAAAGGTTCGTGTACTATAATTGGGATGAACCAGAACCCTGGCCACACGTCTATCGACAATCTTTACATTGCTATCCTGACGATTGTGCTCCAGTAGGCGGACTGTGATCAGACGATGATAGAAACCATTCACACAATGGGCAGCCGTCACAGCGTATTGATCATTGACCAGGGAGGCACCACAATAGAAACTACCAAACCACATTAACATGGCCATCCAGGGATACTCATGCACCTCCGTCTCCTGGCCTCCCACTATGCGGTGTCCTGTATTGATGCTGCCACACGAACAGGCCGGACATTCTCTCTTCTTGGTGGGGGGGCGGCTGCCATTCGAACCATTGGCATCAGCATATTCTGGGCCCAAAATTGAAACAATCCAGTCGAGAAAACTATTCTGTCTGAGATTACTCAAAGACTCTAAGATTTTTGCTGGCTCCGAAGAGGATCTTAAACTGGGCGTGGTGGTGGCAGTATGCCCCAAAGCCAGCAATAGAAACGCCACCAAAACGCCGCCACTTAAATATAAGTTTTTCATTATGGTCAAAAGAACTTTTCTGGCCAACTGGCAATTGGCAACTGGCAGACGCATCCTAGAACTGGTAACTGGTTAACTGCAAGAGAAAGAGTCTTCCTCTATCTCTATCTCTACCAAACTGGCTAGACCGGCTCGAGGTGAATGCCACAATTCAAGGAGAATCTCTACTTTATTTTACTTTTTGTAGCAACTTATTTTTTCTTTAATCAATAAATACATATACAAGAAGAAGGAAGAAATTATAAGAAATACAAGCAATCGGCAAACCGATCATTAGATACTCTAGCAGCTTAATATGAAGCGCACTCTGTAAAAATAAGGAAAGTTCAAAGTTTTTTAGTAAAAAAAACTTCACTTTCAATTGTGGTGGGGGGCGTGGCTCAAGTGGGAAGGAATTTCAAAGTTTTTCTTAACACCAAAAACTTATAATTCCCTAACTCAAGTTAAGCGACAAATGTAAATGAGAATTCTGCATAGAGTATATATTTTAGAGAGAGGAAGGAAAAACTGGTACTTATTTGATCTTCTTGGTCTCCTGCTGACAGAGGCAGGCCTGTTTGGTGAGATTCTTGATCCAGGTGCCATAGCGATTCACTCGAGCATAGACGCCCGGATAGCCAGCCTTGGCGCAGCCCTCGCCCCATGATACAACGCCGGCAATTTGATGTTCCCGTGTGCCACTGGCCACAATGTGAAGCGGTCCACCGCTGTCACCTTGACAGGAGTCTTTGCCGCCTTCGTCGTAGCCACCGCAAAGCATGTTGTCCGTAATTTTATTGCCATAGCGACTCTTACGGCATTCATCTTGTGACAAAATTGGAACCTGGACCTCCTACAAATGCAGAGAGAGAGAGAGGGAGAGAGAGAGAGAGAGACAGGTAGATCATAAGTTTAGCCTAGCCCATCTGCCTTCACCTGGCGACTCACCTGCAACGTATCCGAGGTGGGACCACCTACTTTTAGTGCTCCCCAACCAGTGACTATGCCCGTTTCCCCCTTGAAACTTCTACCAGGTGTTGGCATGCAAACTGGATGCAGTAGCTCATTGAATTCCACTGGCTCGTCCAACTTAATGATGGCTATATCGTTGTCATAGTTTCTGGCATTATATTTCGGATGCGTAATGACTTCCGATACCTTGCGATCAATTTTCTGTGTATGCGACATCTTTCGATCGTGCTCCAGCAGGCGCACTGATATTCTCTCCTTGCGGAAACCATAGACACAATGCGAAGCGGTTAGCAGAAATTGATCATTGAGCAGAGTGGCAGCACAATAGAAACGTCCGCCATAGAGTAGCATGGCAACCCAGGGATATTGATGGACCTCAGTCTCCTGACCGCCCACAATGCGTTTCTGTATGTTGGCAATGCCGCAGACGCAATCACTGCACTTTCTCGGAGGATTCAGGGTGGGCGGAGCTGGTGTAGTGGCTCTTCTTGTGGTTGTGGTGCTTGAGGAAGGAGCTGGCGTACTTGTTGTGGTTGAACTTGATCCCGCTCCAGCTGGTGCAGCGGTTGTAGCCGTCGATGAGCTAGTTAAAGTGGCCAGCGTGGCGTTCTCAGTGTCGCCCGTGGCTCCGGGTCTTTGGGGCAGCAGCGACAAAACCCATTGGATGAAAGTATTTTGCGATTGTTTTAATAAAGGTGATGCAGTTTCCTTCTCCTCCTTCGCCGTCGCTGTGGATGCAGCCACCAGCAAGATTAGGAAAACTAACCAAGCGCTTCTAAGTAACATTTCTTTCGCCAAGGCTTTCTCTCTCTTTCTTTTCACCTACTCTACTTCTACTTCTTTCGACCACCGGCTCCCGCGGCTAGTGGCAAACTGATTCAGCTAGAGTCGAAAGCCAAGCTTTTGCAGAGCTCTGTAAAAAGCATTTCACCCAAAAAATTCCCACAAAAGTGGTTCTTGCCAATCTCCATACAGACAGACAGAGATAGAGACAGAGAGAGAAAGAGTAAGAGGGAGAGGGAGAAAAAGAGAGAGAGAGAGAGAGAGATGAGTGTGTGTTGAATTTTCTGCATTTGTATTCTGCGCATGCGTGGGCGCCTTCTCGGCCGGCCACTTGACCATGATACTTCATGGCAAACCAGCCCAAAAAAAAAGGCAGCCACTGAAGTAGCGAAAGTTTTTCGATATTTTATTGAAATGATTTTTATTTTGTTGTTGTTGTTGCTATTTCGTTGTTGTGTTCTCTGTTAATTTTACTTTCTTTTGATTTATCTTTTGTTATTGTTGTTATTGCTTTTGCCTTTGCTTTTGTTTTGTCTCTTTTTGGTGTCAACAATATTTACGTGAGGGGCATATATTTATGCCGGGTTTTTGAGTCTTCTATTGTCAGCTGATCTCGAAAATTTATGCAAAAACCAGATTTAGTTGGCATAGCGAAAGAGTCTTTGAGAGAGAGAGAGACAGACAGAGAAACACCTTGTATAAGAGAGCATGAGAAGAGGCAGATCAAAGAGATATAATGTCGATTGCCATTACTTGAGGCAATTTGTTTAATAAATTCCAAATGAAGTTTGTTAGTTATATTCTAGAGATGGCAAACTATTGATAGTCGAAACAGTCGATAGGCCCAATGGCATTGAAAATAATATATACTTCTTAAATTACCAAAAAAAAACAAAACCTTATTAAAAATAGGAAAAATAATAGGTTTTCCACATATGTGGGCTACTTTTCATAGTTTTGGCGCAGGAAAAACATCAGTAAATGTTTATAGTGGTAACTAAATCAATAGTAGGACTTATATATACTTTAGATGTATATCAAAATTAATGTTTGTCTTTTCTTCATAGCAACGAAAAGGGCAGGAGACGTAATAGTGAGGGACTTGGTTTTAAATTCTCATTAAAAGGTTTCTAAATCCAGTTGGAATGGAATTGGTAGTTAAAGATGTTTATGCTTATTAACAAATAATGAGAATCATAGAATAATCCTGCCCTAGAGGTAAAGCTACACTACTGATCACTTAATTGGGACACCTTCAACGTATATTTTCCATTACACACTGCTCTCCATTCAATTTTTGTTTCTAAATTGATGATTGCCGTTTTAATGAACTTTCTGTTGGATTCTGATAGATATAAATACCTGCTGAAAGACAAATTAAAAGTTATAAGCAAAAATACTGAGAGTGTAGAGGGAGTCCTATTCAAGTGATGAGGAGTGTGGATCTTAGAACGCTTAAAAGTCAGCTCAGTTTACAAGTTCATATTAACACGGGTTTTGATTGCATTTTGGACCTTCATTTAGTTCTCCCCCAATCAAATTGAGAAGACTTTGACGTGATTTATATGTATAAGGCCATACCATTCTGATGACTAATTCTCGTGTTATAGTTTTCGGTTTTGCCTTGGGATGATGTGTATCGTAAATACACATAAAATGGATACACAATGCATGACAAACAAAAAACACGCCCGTGCAATTGACATGAAACTGTCAAGCGACGTTTCTCCTGCTTTTCTTTCGTTTCGTTGAGGTAGATTAATGGTGAGTAAAGGTACAAGACATAAGCGTGTCCCAGTCTCAGTCTCAGTCTCAGCTCCAGAGGTCCATGAGTCATATTAAGTAGCCAACCCACTAGACCATTAAAAAACAACTTGTAAAGTTATGGAGGCGGCTGCTGCTGCTGCTGCGACTGCGCTCTCTTGAGTTCAACAATTACCAGCTATTGGGATTGGAAATGGGCGACCGAGAAGGGAACTGGGAACTGGAAACTAGAAACTTGAACCAAGTGCAGAGTCATTAGTATGCGCACACATAACACTTGGCATATTAATTGTCCGCGTAATGTCCAGGGACTGTCAAGGGAGACCGTCCAGATGATGATGATGATGACGACGAACCGAACTAATGTCAGTTAGGACTAAGCAAAGGAGGAAAGATGGGGAGGGGGGGCCCTTTAAAAACAAAATGCCATTTGCATAATGCCATCGTAGACAAAAAGCCAAACAACATACATTTAAATGGGTTGAGCCAAAGGTATAGAGAGTCGGACCTGCACTTGGCATGGCAATTATGCAAGGCCTGGACAGCAGGCAACGTGACCACCAACAACGCTTTTAATATCCACTAAAAGTAAATTGAAATTGGGTTTATAAGCGACGAGAAGAGAAAGAGATATAACTTAAAACTAAGCCAATTTATACAAGAGAAAGAAAGTGAGAGAGAGAGAAAGAGAGAATAAGATAAACTTTCCTAGTTTTTTAGCTATTGAAAGAGACCGATATGAAAAAAATATAGCGCTTATAAGTGGTGCAAGAAAGAGACAAACAAATGTACAAATAAATAGCCTTTTAATTTTTTAAGGGTCATGTATTTGTATTGACTCATGACGCTAAATGAATTGCAAAAAATATAAGCTTAATAGCGCAGGTTTCTACGTCCACTGCTCCGGCTTACTTCCTTCCTTCCTGGATATCACCAATTGGTTAAGGGTATCATAACGTCTACTCCCCACGACTTGATATACCCAAGGTAGACCTCTTTTTTTTTTTTTTGCTATCCGTTCATTCTGCATTGCAAAATATGTTAATAGGTTTGTGTAATATGTACATTAGATGCTACTACCAACTACCAAAGAGTCATTAAAGTTGACCAAAGAACTAAAAAAAAGTATGTGAAAAAGAGTTATTTCAGCCAAAATCAACAAACTTCAATGGGGCCAATCTATCAACTGAAGGTAAAAGTGAATACAGAGATCATCGTTGGCTGATAGGCTCATCTCCTAATGAGAGACTTTCATGGAGCACATTTTCTATATATATATATATATATATATATACACTTTTCAAACAAATTTAACAAAATTATAATTAATTTTATATTTTAGAGGATGGCATAAGTATTTTGACAAGAACTGTCATACTTAAAAAACATATTCTAGGCTTAACAAAATTAATTTAACTAGCTTATATTCATAAAAATATATAATCTCCTTTAGCTTCAATGACTTTTTGGAGGCGTCGCGGTATAGAATCCACTAAATTTTGAAGGGTTTCAGGAGGTACCTCTTCCCATAAGGAAGAGAGCTCAGAATCGTTTCTTCTTTGGTTTTGTTTTTTGTTGTTGGTACTGTTCTTTTGCGCTTTAAAAGATACCAGACGTTTTCTAGTATATTTAGATCTGGACTTTGGGGGGGCCAGTTTAGCGTTGGAACATGTATAGTATATTATATTATATGTATTTATATATTTCCGTTGAACGCTTCTTAGACCCTAAGCAATCCATGATTGCAGTTGTCATTTCGAAGCAACTTTTTGAAAATTCTTTGGTCCTAAGCAATCCATGATTTCATTTGTCATTTCGGTGCAACTTTTTGAAATTTTCTTTGATCCTAAGCAATCCATGATTTCATTTGTCATTTCGTCAAGCCAATGTGCTAAATTTCTGTAGCTCTAGACATCAGTTACTCATAACACCTGAGCTGGTGAAGGAGATGCTAGTAGTTAGAAAATAAATAAATTTATTTAGTGTATTTTACTCTCTCGTCCTTCGTGTTCAAGTAAGTATGAATAATTTTTCTTTCACCTTAATTTTGGGTGTAATCCTTTTGCCAGTTGTTATGCATCCAAATAGAGGGAATCCTTCATCACATGGCAATGGAGCTGGCAACAATTCCGGTCATCAATATCAATCCTACTATGGAAGACACTTGAATAATATTCCCTGCTTGCGTGGAACAGATGGACATGTAGCCGCTCCTCCACCACGACCAGCGAATAACCATTGTCCCAATGGAATTTGCTATCAACCCGCTTACAATTGTATCGATGGCAATTGCACTAGAGTTAATCAGGGCCAACATTCGAATGGACCACCATCATCGTCAGCAGCATCTCCAAAGCCGCCATCAACAGTAGCTGCCGTTTCTCCTCCTTCCACGGCAACTTCTTCATCTCAATCGACAGCCGGTACTACAGTCTTCTCCTATAATGGAACGCCACCTCATTGGCGTTCTTAAAATTGCTTGCGAAGAGACTTTGGATTACTTTCTTCTTCTTCTTCTTCGGGTAGAAGGTTTCCAACATCTGAGTATCGAACTCCGCTCAGAGACCTTGGAATACTTTCTTCTCTGGGGTTAGAAGGTTTCCAACATCTGAGCAAACAACAAAACGAGCCTTCAATTGATATTCTTATTCGGCACACTGCAAAATATGGAAAATATACTGAAATGATTTGTTTAACTATTTTTGTCGAATATTTCTCAGGGGCTGTGCTGGATGCTCCAAAAAAAGAAGTAAATTCTTCGGTTATTTCTTTCGCCAAAAATCAATTTGGCTTGTTTGATAAACTATTAGTTCAGCTTAGAATCTTTTTATTACTTACCAAGTCCTCTAGTAGGAGGCCGTATCCATAATTTCTAGGATACAGTGAAACTTCAGTGGGTTAATTCCCTCGTCCTTGCGCCAAGTCCCTAAATTAAATACACAGACAGTAAAGGAACGGCATCCTTCACAGTGTCCAGCGCGGCATTTGTGATAAATCCGGCCTTGATTGTACAATTTTTTTTTTTTTTAATTTTTTCATAAGGCAGATTTAATTTCTTTAGAATAAAACCAATTTTGATGTTTTTCAATTAGTTTAAGTCAAAAATTACAATATATAACGGCTTCAAAGTCAATTTGATAAAAGATTTATCTTGTTTGATTGATTGCCTGTTGAATTTATTTACAGCTCCAAATTTTTTTTCTGTCCTTTTTTTCAAAATCATAATCTCTGATCCCTACTTAATTAATATTTATGGGAAAACCATTTTTTGTAGGTATATAATATATAAGTCATTAAAATATGAAGTTGGGAAAAAAAAAATTCCTTGTGCGTCGGCCGGGAATCGAACCCGGATCAACTGCTTGGAAGGCAACTATGCTGACCATTACACCACCGACGCCTCTTGAAAGGGGAAAAAATGTTAACCCACTTTAATTTTAAATAAAATTAATATTTTTTATTAAGATTATTCAAAAATACATCTTAAATCTTTAAGTCTTTCATTATTTTTCAGTTGAGCTTTGCTTTTGGTTTTTTATTGTAAAGAAAAGGAAAGAAAATTGAATAATTAATAATTTCTAATAAGTCATCTGCTTGGGTTTTTCCTGTGGTTTGATTGATCTTTGGAGTCTCTCTGCCAATTTGAAAGAAATCTGTGCCTCTAGTCTAGGCTTCCTCATTACAGACAAAAAGTGTAACTTATTTTTATCTTAGCTTCCAAGTAAGCCTAACCTTTGACCCCTAACGATGGTTTTCAGTGGAATAAAAAAGAGAATTATATCGACCAACCGGTGTAGCCATTTGACATTGCACAGGTGAAAAGTAATAACTCGGACTCGATGTAATTTTTCTTTCATTTTTCGCCAACGGCTCTGCAGTCTGGAATTCAAATTATTTTCGCACTTTGGCAGCGCAAAAAAAAGGACAATTAAAAACGTGTATATGTGTGATCCTTTGCCCTTTTTTTTTTTTTTGCCAGGACATGCCGTCGCGCGGCACATGTAAATGAAATTTTCACAGACAGTTTTGGTGCGTGTAAAAATTTCACTTTTGATTTACGCGAGGAAAACGAAAAATAACAAAAACCTGCCAGAGGGATGGCGAAGAGTGGGTTGAGAAGAGCGAAAGTTGAGGATAGCTCTATATTGCAACATATTTGCATAGACAATCATTTTACTGGCAAACTACCGACAATTATACTTTCCAGATGATGATGATGATGATGTTTTCTTGTTATGCTCATCGTAAAATTTTATGGGCCAAGTTAATTAAACTGTGCAGAAAGAGCAGACCAAAGCAAACCAGACACTTTTGTTTCATTTTACAGTTGAAACATTTAATTAGTTATGGTCAAGAATATTTCTATTCATACAAATTGGATGGAAAATTTTTTATCTCAAAGGGTTAACCCCACGCAAACGTGTAAGAGAAGAAGAAAAGCAAGGCACAAAGATGATAAAGTATTTTCCACACCTGACACTAAAATGAAACTCACGCAAGAACCAAGTCTGGACATAACCACCATAAAACCACTTCAACAAGCTTTTTTCGCCTAACGCGATTACCACTCGTCGGTATCAGGATGAAAATGCAAGAAATTGCTGCATGAAAAGGTCAGTGAGCAAAGAAAAGGAAAATTGAAACTTTACGCCGGGGCAAAAAAAAGTTTCAAGTTGCAACTTGCAACCCAAAATGGAAAAGAAAAAACCGAAAAACTTGTAGCAAAACTCAACACGCAAACATCGATTATGACTTGTACTTGCCGCTGCTATGCAAAACTGCAAAAAATGTGTAAGACTGGTTCACGAGATACCCTTTAAAAAAGTGTTTACACTGGCGAAAAGATTTTTATATTAAATCTCCTTAAAGTAAAGGGTCATGGTTAAGAAATTCAGGTCGGTTATTTTTTGTCTTTCATTCTGTTAATTTTTTCAAAGATTTCTTACGAGTTTTTAGGCAATTCCCACTTGAGCTTGTCTCTTTTGAGTGGTAAGAATTTCCCAAAAATTCGCAACGCAATGTTTAGGAAAAGTCAATAAGGAAACTGTCATTAGATTAACAGGAAACTAGGTTAAAGATAAGTAGCTGGAAGAAAAGTGGACGTAAAGTTGAGGCAATAACTTGCTTGACTTAAAATTCTTTCATTGATCTTGCAAATATCTAAATTTGGCTTTTGCCCAATGCCCAATTTTGTCAAAAATGCAGAAAAGAAAAGGATTTCCTGGTATTCCCCATTAAACTTAATACAATTGATTGTTTTTTGGGGATCTTGTATTCAATTGACAAAGCAAAGTTCCAGTTTGAGAAATATTCAAAATGATTTTATTTGTATAGATTTTGATCTGCTTTGGTTTAATAGATTTAAAGGTTTAACCAAAATAGAAGATATTTTATTGTGTATAAGGGTTATATTTACCATTCTCTTTCTGTTTTTGACTAGAAATATAAATTATTATTACATATATTTCTGATCCACAGCTGGAAATTAATCTCTTAAAAGTTTAAGCTCCAGAGATTTGTTCTCTATTTATTACCTACATAATGTGTGCCTAGCCACATATACCCTTTCAACACCTTACATAAATGTGGCATAAAAAACCGAGTAATAAATGCCGAATAATAAATGTAAATTTTTTTTTTTTTTTTTTTTTCAACATGCTTGCAATAATTTGCATGCAACACTCGACTCGACTCGAAAGTAGCATGCAATGGCAGCTTGTCACGCAAGTCAGTTACTTACTCGTCTAATGGATTAATTACAGGGTAATCTAAAGCTATAGCCTTAAAAATCTAAACAAGTGAACTTGAAGTACTTGCCAAAACGGCGGTTATCAACGAATGATACTTTGATTGGATTTAATTCTCTTTAAAATAATATTGGTATTGAAGGAAAACTTTAAAATGTTGTGTGCTTAATTAATTCATGTTCTGATGCAATAATTTGCTAAGAGCTAAAAAAGCATATTAAAGAACAATTTTGATTTATGTAAATCAACCAAAAATTGTTTTGTTATGCAACACTTTATGTTGATAACTCTTAAATTTATATAAATAAAATGTAAATTTAAATTGCTTATGCATTTATTTTCATGTAGTTTGTACATAAATAATGCATTTACTTTTCTATGTGTAACTATGTCACTCGGTGGGTATTAATTTTTTAAGTCCCATGAAAATTAAATTACCACGAGAGAGAGAGAGAGTTGCGGGCAGAAAAAAAATGCCATTGACATGACGCTTTGACACACAATTTGTAAAAAAAAAAAAAAACGAAAAAATGCTTTTGCTCGGCCGTTGTGTAAAAAGTTAAAGAAAAAATGACAAAAATTGTTTGTTGCCTATAATTTCATTTGCGCTTTACTTCCGACCGGCAATAAAATTAACTGCAGATTTAATTAATTGCGGTTGCATGCTTTTTCTTTTTGTTGTTGTTGTTGCCATTCATTGTTCTCTTTCACTCACTGACAGACAACTCTCTTTTACTCTCTCTCTCTCTCTCTTTCTTTGTGTTGGCATTTTTATATCAACGAGTTGATTGTTTTATTTGCAGCGACTTTTGCTGATTGCATTCGGTTTTAATATGAAATCAGTTTTTAATGAAATTTACGGTGAACAAAAAATAAAATTAATTATTTAAATTAAAGAGAGAATGGTTGATAGAGGCAGAACGAGAAAGAAAAGGAAGGAGAAGCAAGTTTAAATGGAATGGGAAGAGAGAAAAACTTTTAAAAAGTTTATTAATCAATGGGAAGTCGACTTCAAGATACTCTATATCGAACAGAAATGCTTTTCAAACTCAATGATCAATAGGTTTTTATAGACTTACTTATTAGTTATTTAGCAGTAGCAAAGTAAATACTTAGTAATTACATTTTAAACAAAAATTAATTTCATAAAAGTCATTTAGTAGTTTTATAGTAGTTACAAAGTAGTAACATAGTAATTTTATTGCGTGAAAGTTACAAAATAATTACATAGTACATAGTAATTGCTTAGTAATTACATTTTAAACAAAAATTTGTTTCATAAAAATCATAGAAATCAGTTTAATAGTAGTTACATAATTATTACATAGCGTGAGAGTTACAAATACTTGCATAATAGTTACGTAGTAGTTACATAGTACTTACATAGTAATTACATAGTAGTTACATTGTACTAATTACATTGTACATTGTACTAGTTACAACGTGGTTGCATGGTATTTACATAGTATAGTACTTGCATAGTAGTTATATAGTAGTTACATGGTAGATTTAAGTTAAATAGTTTTAAGAAAAATAATAATTGCATAATAGTTGCTAGGTAGTTACATGGTAATTACTAAGGAATTAAAAAGTATTTAAACAAGAAACCTAACCAAGAAACCTGGTTACAAAGAAAATCAATAATAGTAACATTTTAATTTGAAACGGATAAGATAAGTCTATAGAATGTTAAAGGATCAAAAAATAGCTAATAAGCATTTTAAAAACAAATATACCCTCTCCCTTCAATGATTATAGGGTATACACAAAATTTTCAAATTCATTGATAACCCCGAATTAAATTGTACACCAAAATAAATGACCACAAAAACGCATTAATGAAGCCATTCGATATAATTTTTTTGGCTACAGTTTTCAATAAAAATTATTAACCACAATTAACATTTTAACGACTTGTTTGTTGTCGCATAACGGTTCAACAAACTTTAGCTTTATGAGTTCCCACAACGACATTTTCTTCTTCTTCTTCTCATAGAGCATTAAATGAGAGCATAAAATTTGAATTCTATGGGCACCTGTTATTGATTTTGATTTTTATTGGTTCTGTTTTGTGTGTTTGTGTTCCCATTTCTCTTCGCTTGCGCTTGAAGTGTTGAGCGTTTTTATGTTGGTTATTGATTTTGGTATTTTATGATCTCGAAAACATGCTCAAGCCTGGGTCTTTTTAAGTGGTTAAACGTGTTACACCGAAGGCCAATTAGAAGAAGAAAAAGAAGATGACTTTCCTAAAGAGAAAATGACAATAACAAATTGACCCAATTATATCCTGCCATAACATTTTACCTAACTAACTAAACAAATTGTAACAAATTTGGCAAATGTTGTCTACGGTTTTAGTTTGCTTTACATGCCTCCAATTTGCGGCTACATAATGACATTCTGGTTTGTTTATGCAATGTTGTCGTCTGCACAGAAATATAGACATTTTCTTCATCAATGATTAATCGTTTTTGACAATGTTGCCACTGTTTTGGGGGCTAGACAAGACCAAAATCCGTTGCAAATTTTCATTTTACTCTTTGAAATTCTCGATGGGCAGAGGCAGCAACTCAAAATGCAACTAAAATCCATGCAAATTTTCTAGCCTCGCAGTTTTGTGGCGGGGCCA
Organism: Drosophila nebulosa; assembly: GCA_024703675.1. Classification (NCBI taxonomy): domain Eukaryota; kingdom Metazoa; phylum Arthropoda; class Insecta; order Diptera; family Drosophilidae; genus Drosophila; species Drosophila nebulosa. The sequence continues at coordinate 2,156,253 of CM045725.1, read as the reverse complement.
GACCAGAACTCTCTCGTGTCACTCTCCCATCCGCCTGCTCCTCCTCTTTCTCTGGACTCCACCTATTCCATGTCACTTTTGTGGCATTGCACTGTGACGAATGTCCCTAAATTGATGTATGATTTTGGCAGAGCAGAGCAGGAGACCAGGCCGAAAAAAAAAACTCCTGTAATACGTTTTCCGCGAACTGTTCGTTCGTTCGGTGGGTTGGTGGGAAGTTTGTCTGTTGGACAAACAACAGGCCGAATCTGTCAGATATTTGCAAGATTTATAATATAGCAGAGCCGTTTCATGTGTAGACGTCTACACATTTTTTTGCTAAATTTATGTTTGCAAACTTCAAACATCATTTGAGATCTGAAATTTTGATGAAATTTATTGATAAATCCAATTGAAGAGAGATCTTTAAAGTAGGGATATCATTTTATGAGGGTAATAACTAATTGAAGGCTTTTATTACAAAAATCTTCTGTAACGCATTTAAAACTTAAAAAGCTCAGCCAATTGCTATAAGCACTTGGCATATTAGAGTAAAAAAAGCCCTCAACGGCTCAGCCAGTTGCTGTGCATAACTTTCCTGAGATTAAATTGCTATAGAATAACCAGAAAGTTCAGTCAGTTGCTGTATGTTACTACTCAATGCTTGCAAAGCCAACATCTGAAGTATTTCACAGCTCAGCCAGTTGCTGTGCGCATTCAAAAGCCTGAAGGCCCAACCGAATGCTGTTGTTTGTCTATTTTCACTGACAATTCGAAATCCTTAAGACTTGAGAGCGCAGCCAGTTGCTGCTTTAATTTTGCCATTAGGTAAAAATTTGATTCCTAAGTTTTAATTCAAATACTGCTTCACTTAGTTTCTTGACTCCTCACCACCGTGTGGTCGGTAATATCTAAGCAGAGTTTTTCGCGTCATTCAAGGACTTCTATTCGAAACTATTTAAACTTTCTCTCATTCGAATTATCTGGTCCTTTTGAAAAGGGGGAAATTTTCTGTCAACTTTTAGCATTTCCGTAGACGTCACCAGCAGCATTGAGTTTTTACACTTTTCACGTTGCCCTTATTTTGTTTTCAGGTAAACACAACTTTCACTAGATAAATCTCTCTCTCCCTGTCTATCACTATGACCTCTTTGTCCTGTCCCTTCACAGTGTGTGTTTCGAACCACTTAAACCAATTTCCTCTTTCATTATTGTTTAGAGTTTGGTATTTTTTTGGCAAACAAATTAAACTTAAAATAAATAAAAGACAAAAAACAACAACAACAAGATTTAGTTTTAAATGATGGCAAAGGGCTCGTAAAACTTTCGCTTGACCCTTGTCAAGCTTCTGCCCTGCACCAGCCACCCCAACAATGTTGTAATCAACAGAAAATTGCCACCCGTCGTCGTCGTTTCAGCCACCCCCTGCAGTAGTTATCTCTGTGTCCTGTGAATCCTGCGAGTCCTGTGTCAGTGTCAGCATCGTTTACTTTGACTCTTAAGTTTCGTAGACTTTTCCTGATGACCAACTGACTTAGTTTCACTTGGTCACTTGGTCACTTGGGGTTGTTTACACAGAGCGAAAGACAGAGAGAGAGAGAGAGAGAGAGATTTCGGCTGACTGGTTTGCTGATAAGTCTTTTCCGGGGGGGTTGTTCAATAAATCGTTGCCTTCGCATAGTTTTAGGCGTTTCAACTAATTTTGCTTGGTTCATTATTGCTGTTGCCTGCCTTCAACATCTAAACATATGACCTCATGTAATCGCTGCCCCGCACTCACACAAACACATTTATTTTATCATTTAATGCTATAAATTTGAGGCTTATGGTTGTATACTAAAGCAAAGACTAAGAAGGGTGAGGGGAAGAGTGAGGGGAAGGCTGCTTGTTAGGTAACTAACTAAGGCAAGTGCGTTTTAGTGCTTACTTCGCAATGTGCTTTGCATTTCAATGCAATTTGTAAGCACTTGAAGGCTAATTAAATTCAAGTGCCTAACCAATACACGGCAAAAAAACTGAGCGAGAGTTTGAAAAAAACAATATTTAAAGATTTTCTAAGAAAAACAAAGGCGTCAACTTTCCTTAAAGTATGCAATAATTATTTTAAAAAATGCAATTCAATACCTAAACACCTCAAAAAATTAAGCGAGAGTTTTGAAAAGCCATTATTTAAATTATTTAAAACTTGAAGCGAATGTAGGCGATGAAATTGGTCCCCCTTAAGTATGCAATAAATGTTTGAAAAAGGAAATGCAGTAACAATACACGACAAAAAAATTAAGCAAAAGTTTGAGAATATTCATTATTCAAATGATTTTCTAAAAAATAAGGCACCTCGACCCCCTTAAGTATGCAATAAATATTGAAAAAATAAAATGCAGTACCAAAAGACGCCTAAAATTTAAGCAAGGCTTTGAGCAAACTATGTTTTAAATTATTTTCTATGGCAATACGAATCTGTCGCGGATTTGGGCGTTGAAATTGGGCACATTGACCCCCTTAAGTATGCAATAAATAGTTTAAAAATGCATTTATTTAAAACTTTGAAGGACTTTTGCAATGTTCTGTACACATGTACATGTACACATATCATGGACAACTCTTTCAAATTGTTAAAATTTTAAAGTGCCTATTCCATACCCACTTTACTCATTTCATCCTTGTTTCGCTTCGCCATTGATTGAAACCTTAGTTCAACTGTTTAATCACAAATCCATAAATTTGGTTTAAAAAGTTTAGTTATATTTTCAGACTCCTCTTTTCTTTGCAATGTTCATAGATTTTCCAACATAATTTCTTAAGCAAGAAAAGCAGGTTCGAAAGCAGAGCGGGCCCTCGGTTGGATCTGAGCGCCTAATATTCTCTCTGTGTATTAACCATTATTAATTATCTTGTAAGTGGGCACTTGAAATGCATTTCATGTCCTTTTGACTCACATTACAGATTGAAATAATGCGCACAGGTGACAACAGCTGGCAATAGTGACTCAGAGTTAGAGTCAGAGAGCTTGGAAGTGGAACAGTTTAACAAAATCGATTTTAAGATTCGTAGAAGGGAGAAACATCTCGGTCGGTCCTCTTTCTTTTCGTTGGCCTTCTCATCCTAACCCTCATCGATGATTTTGGCCCCTTGGGTGAGCTGTCAACACTTTGACTTTGGGGAGGGCAAACAGCTTTTGGAAAGGTTCTGCTAACACACATTTTCGCTCCTTACATCTTTTTGTCTTTTGACCGGGTTAAGAATTTTTGCAAATGTTGCATTTATTTTTATATTTTTTTTTTGTTGTTTTTTTGGGTTTGAAGCAGCCATGCATTCCATTTCCTATTTACATTTATCTCTTTGACTTGACTTTTTCTCATTCTCCCATTCTCTGTGAACTTAATGGAAAATGATTGTTGGCCAGGGTTGTTGGCCCTGTTGCATAGATATATCTATGTAGAGATATCTATATCTAGCCTTAGGCGTCGCTTTGTCGGCTATCCTGGAATGGCGCCTGGCGCATTGCGTTTTTCGTTCCGCTTTTTTATATGATTTTTAATTTATTTGTTCATCTCTATATAAAGTTGCTTTTTGCACTACAACAAATGGAGAGTTCCTTCTCTTTTTTTTTTTTTTTTTGCTGGTTACTGCTGACCAAATGGTGCCAACTAGACGCTGAGCCAAGAAATCGGAGAAAAAAATTAGTTAACGTTTGCCAAGTGGCATGTAAATTGCCTGCAGTGGACAAGAGTTACAGTGCGTATGCGTAATTTTTTTTTTCGCTCTCCTAATATTCCTTTTAAATTTAAATGCAGTATTTATATGTAAATTGTATTGGGCCTGTATTTCATTAAGCCAAACTCTCAAAGACAACATCGTTTTCCAATCTCCTCCTGTGATCGATTCTTTAAAGATTTCCCTTTTAAAACATTGGCAAATATAAATCAGCTTTGTTAACTGGCGGAATTAAATATCGATTAAGCAAAATCAATGCTGTAAAATATATAATTTAAGCCTTTGCTTGTTTAGTTGAAATATTTTTGGATTTACGTTGTTGTAAATAAATTGTTATGGTAAATTAATTTACCCATTGACTAAAGGGAATGGACGAGAAGCATTTGTATCCATAAATCATTCAACGTAAATCCCTGTAACAAATTTTTCTGCATGCAAATCAATTGTTCCAATTGTTTTCTATCTTTACGCGAGGCCCAAAACCAATACAATAAAATATACATAGGATCAGAGGCAGAGACAGAGTGGGAGAAGAGTGGAGTGGGGAGATGGATGGAGAGGGAGGGCTCCCTCAACGGGGGACAACAACAAACAAGTTGGCGGCCATAAATAAATATCGCATAAGCCCAGACAAAAAACAAAAAAAAAGCGCGTACAACAAATCGTATATAGAATATAAATTTCTCTTTTGTAATACAATAAACTTAATTTGCAAATTCAATTTAAATAATGCCAAAGCCAAAAAAAAAAAACACAACAAATAGAAATATATTCAATTGTCTGGCTTTAGTTGGAGTGGCAGCTGGTAGAAGGATTAAATTTTGTGTTGGGTTAGTGGTTAAAATTTATATGGAACTTGGTGGTTTATTAACTCTGAGAATGAGAGAAAGACACAGAGAAAGAGACAGAGAGGGAGAGCGAGTTTGTTGCTAAAATTAAATTGAATTTGATGCTTGAACTATTTTAATTTCCTTTTTGGACATGAGGCATCAACAATTTCTATATACTATATATATAATAAACGACAAGCGACACGTACACGCAGCACGACACGAAGCGATGAGGTTGAGGAGGCGACTGCTCCTCCTTCTGTTGTTGCAACACATGTGTCTGAGAGTTGCAATAACTTGAAGCAAATTGAAGTGACTGTTGGTCGCTAAGGTCGCAGTCGGTCTCCCCCCATTCTATGGTGTCGTCTAATTTTGCCCTGAATACTCGCTCGATCTGCCACGAGGCGAAGTTTTTCGTTTGCCGCTGGTGCCTTGCTTCGAACTCTGTTCCTGACTTTGATTGGCCGGCGTCTGAGCCTGCGAATCGTGGGACGGACGTTTCGATTGATAGATTTCAAATGTTATCATCAAATTCGAGTCAATCAACATGGTGGCGCCAGCATTGTCAAAGACCCCACAATAATTGGGAGCCGAGAAAATGGTAACTAATTGCCGCTTGGCAAAGAACTCGTAACCATCTTCGACCACCTGATGGGCACGGCAAACCAAATCGAAATCGTTGCGCAGCAAGAAACGCTCGACAACATCCCGACCAAAGGCAACGCTAACACCTCGATTATTCTTATGCCAGCCATAGTCCACACGATCCGGATCAGCCCAGAGCAAGTCGCACAGAAGACCCTCATCTGGGATATCAGTGGGTCGCGAGAGTCGATTGATCTGATCGATATTAATGAGATGAGGACTCAGTCCGCCGTGACAGCAAAACACACGATTCGAAATGGTCGCCGCAGCTGGCATACAATTATAACAATCCACAAAAGTCTTCCACAATTTGATCGTGTAACGACGTTTGCATTCATCAAAGAAACCATAGATCTGATTCAGCGATTGACTCTCATGATTGCCTCTCAGCAAATAGACATGATTCGGATACTTGAGCTTGTAGCAGAGTAAAAGTGTAATAGTTTCTATAGAATTTTGTCCACGATCCACATAATCGCCCAGGAAGAGATAACGCTGCTTGGGCGGATAGCCCGTGTTCTTGACAATGCGCAACAGGTCATCGTATTGGCCATGCAGATCGCCGACCACACAGCACGGGGCCTCCAGCTGTAGGCACATTTTCTGATGCATAAAGTCATCCCGGACCAGTTGGCATACGGCCAAAATATCCTCCTGACACAAGTTAATCATACGATCCTGTCGCCTTCCAGCCTCCAGTGTCCGTATCAGGTCATCGAGATTGGGTTTATGTAATAAGAAACTCATATTTTTGGTTTTTTTTATTGAGTAGTACATTAACTACTGCTAAATTATGCGATTCAAAACTCAGGGACTACTGTGAAATACAAATAAATGACCCTTGAAAAAAAAATTGCCATCAAAAATTAAACACCAATACCTTTCGTTTTGCTGGGGTAGCCTCTATCTGAGTCCCAAACACTCTAAATAGGTTGAAACTTGGTCCCAGTTGGTAGAAAAGGAATGAGTTCGTTTTTTAAACTTTCTTTCCAAAACTAAACTCTTTTGTCAAAATGCGTTAAAATCATACAAATAAATGACCGTTGAAAAAATTGCTATGCGTTATGTAGGCAAGGCTTTTTCTGATTCCCAAAATGCGTCATACAACTAAAAGATTCTAAAAATACTTCCCCAGTGGGTTCAAACTCCAAAAGGAAAGGTTTAAGTAAAGGAAAGGAATGATATTATTTTTCAAACTCTCTTTTCATGTCTCAATGCGGTGAAATTCCTCTACTGTGATTCGAATCCATTCTCGTTTGTTTAACACAAAAACTCTGCCTGAAATTTCCATATTGATTTGTGTTATAAAGCTATCCCTCTCTTACGTAACATAGGGCCGATTTGGCCGATTTCTTTAAATTTTACTGGTCCAAACGTGATGATTTTAGCAAATGATCTACTTGCATAAAGATAAACACTAAAGTCAAAGTTTCATCTCTGAAATGACAGTTTTAGTTACAAAACGTAGGATTAAAAACTTCCGGTCTACTTATATTAAAAAATAAGTCAATGTATTTATTGTCTTTGGTAAAATTGCTCTTTTTCCTCACGAATTTGATTCCATTCCTAGTCACTCTCCTGAAGTGCTTTCCTCTAGAGGTTTCGTCTTATTGACACTGTCACGATGGCGGGGTTTCATCACAATCAACGTGATATTGAGGGTCTCATCCACACACATCATGGCACCGGCATTGTCATACTCTCCGCAATAGTTGACCGCCGAGAAAACGGTGATCAGCTGACGCTTGGCAAAGAACTCATAGCCATCTTCGACCACCTGATGGGCACGACAAATCAGATCGAATTTGAAGCGGTTCAGAAATTGGACCACAATATCTACGCCAAAAGTGAAGCTGACACCGCGAGAATTTTTACCCCAGCCGGTGACAGTGGGATCCGGATCGGCCCACAGGAGATCACAGAGCAAACCATTGCTCTTCACTTCGACGGGTCGTGATATCTTTCGTATATCTGACATCTCATGCAACATAGGACTGAGTCCGCCATGACAGCAGAAAATTTTCGAATCAATTATTGCCGCAATGGGCATGCAATTATATGTGTCCACAAAGTGTTTCCACAATCTAACCGTAAATCGCCTCTTGCACTCATCGTAGAAGCCGTAAAATTGATTTATGCTAGCCGATTCATGATTACCCCTGAGCAGGTGAATATATTCCGGATACTTGACCTTATAGGCCAGCAGCAGGGTGAGCGTTTCCACCGAATATTTTCCACGATCCACATAGTCGCCGAGCAGTAGATAACTTTTCGCTGGCGGATGACCCGATGTCTCAAAATATCTTAACAGATCACTGTACTGACCGTGCAGGTCGCCCAGTACATTGATCGGTGCAGATACCTCCAAAAGCATTGGTTCCGCCAGCAAAACGATTCGGGCATTCGTCAACAGGGCATACAAATCGACCTCGGGCACTGATAAGTGCTTATCGGACTTCCAATTGAGCAGCGATGCTATCATCTCATCCAATTGTTTGGGCAGCATTTGAGTACCCACGGCAAGGGGTTAGATCATTTGTGTAGTATAATGTGGTAACAAAAAAAAAAAAAAAAACCAAAAAATCATATATGTGAGAAAACTACATGACAGCTGATTCCAGGCATATGTGTTGTGGGTTTTGAAAAAGAACCAGAGGTCTGCATGGGGAAACAAATTGAACGAATGAATAGGAATCATCAACGTTGAAGAAAAGCGGCTAATATGAGGTGTATAAATGTAAACTAAACGGCCGAGTATGAACTACTTATTTCCGTATATTTGATCAAAGTCGAAGATTGTTTCGAGTCTATATTTATTTTATACCAAAATGGAATATATTCCCGTAGACCTCTAGTAAGAAGTTGAAGTGCAAAATGCAACCGCTCGGTCATCGCTCGATCATCGCTCGACCATCGCTCGATCATCGCTCGGTCATCGCTCAATCATCCCTCGGTCATCTCTCGGTCATCGCTCGGTCATGGCTCGGTCATCGCTTGGTCTTCGCTCGGTCATCGCTCGATAATCGCTCGGTCATCGCTAGGCCAATGCTCGGCTCTGAACTGCGCGATTAGCCGAGCGCAGCATGAACTATAGGAAAGCTCGTCAACCCCTCGTCAACCACTCGTCAACCACTCGTCAACCCCTCGACAACCGCTAGGCCACCGATCCGTCATCGGTCGATCATCGCTCGGCCTCCGCTCGGCCTCCGCTCGGCCTCCGCTCGGCCACCGCTCGGCCACCGCTCGGCCAATGCTCGACTCTTAGATGTGTGATTAGCCGAGCGCGCAGCATGAACTATGGAAAAGCCCATGTCGGGGTAGCCTTTTTGAAAGTTGTTTCTTGCCCCCCCGAAAAAATATAATTGACACAAAGTTTTTTAAATTGAAGGCCAACACGCATACACACACACACACGCTTTTACTCGGACACCGACGCTCTACACACGCATGCACACACGCACATACACAGACACACCACACATGGCCCTATGCCTGAATGTGAGCAAATTTAATAATTGGTCTCCAGGAATACAACATAATATAGTGCCCGGCAGAACCATTCCACCTCTACGCATAAGTCACCATTCACCGCCTCCGATTGATGATCGACCGAGTACAATAAGCCATTCCACGAATACCCCGCGATTTAATTTGAATGAATTGATTTTAAGATTGAAGAATTTTCGCCGCAGCAAGCAGCAACGTTTGCCCCTCATCGAGGATGATATAACCCAACTGTGTGCCATAGCACGGGAATTGTTTCTGGATCAGCCCATGTTGCTGGAGATCAAGGCTCCGGTTCGAGTTGTAGGCGATATACACGGACAATTTCATGACCTGCTCAAGATACTCGATCATTGTGGCTACCCGCCACAGGTTAGCTATCTCTTTCTTGGCGATTATGTGGATCGTGGCAAGAATTCGGTGGAAACGATAACCCTTTTATTGGCCCTGAAAGTGCGTCACCCTCTAAATGTGTACCTGCTGCGAGGTAACCACGAATCGCAGTCGGTGAATCGGGTGTATGGCTTCTTTGATGAGTGCAAACGTCGGTATACTGTGAAATTGTGGAAAACATTTGTGGACTGCTACAATTGCATGCCCGTGGCAGCGGTTATATCGCAAAGGATCTTCTGTTGTCACGGGGGATTGAGTCCACAGTTGAAGGACCTGAGTGACATACGCTCCATTCAGCGACCAGTCGATGTACCCGAAACAGGATTACTCTGCGATCTATTGTGGAGTGATCCGGATCGTTACGGCTTCGGCTGGTCGCCGAGTGATCGAGGCGTAAGTTATCTCTATGGCAGAGATGTGCTCGAGAAATTCTTGCAGAAACACGATTTCGATTTAGTATGCCGTGCCCATCAAGTGGTCGAAGATGGCTATGAATTCTTTGCGAAGCGTCAATTGGTCACCATTTTCTCGGCCCCCAATTATTGTGGTCTATACGATAATGCTGGGGCTTCGATGGGTGTGGATAAGGACTTAATAATCACTTTTGATGTGCTCAAACCATCGGAACGCAAATCACACATCAAACAGGCACCCACACCGCCCGATAATCCAAACTAAAAAGTTGGCGGTGACATTTTTTTTTTTTTTTTTTTCTAGTGTGAAAATACGAGCTTATTTCATAACGAAACTCTAGTGTTTGCTCTTTGGTAACCCCCACCCAACTCTCTCTCAGTCTCTATCTCTGTCTGTCTCTCAGTCACTTTATGTCACATCGTAAATCGGAGAATAGCCCAATGGCAGCACAACAGCGCATGTCGAGCATGGTGGAGGCAACGAATATCGATCAGATAATCCTGCGGATTATCGAAGTGCGTCGCCTGAAGCAATTGAATCTCACCGAATCGGATATACGCGCCGTATGCTCGCGTTCACGTGAAGTTTTCATGGCCCAGCCCATGTTGCTGGAGTTATCGGCTCCGGTGAAGATCTGTGGCGATATTCATGGTCAATTTATCGATCTGTTGCGCCTCTTTGACTATGGTGGCTATCCGCCAGTCTCGAATTATCTCTTCCTGGGCGACTATGTCGATCGGGGTAAACAATCCATAGAGACCATTTGTCTGCTATTGGCCTACAAGATCAAGTTTCCGGAGAATTTCTTTCTGCTGCGTGGCAATCATGAGAGTGCGGGCATAAATCGCATCTACGGCTTCTACGATGAGTGCAAGAGACGTTACACTATCAAATTGTGGCGCACTTTTGTCGATTGCTACAACTGCATGCCAGTGGCGGCCATTGTGGATGAGAAAATCTTCTGTTGTCATGGTGGCCTGAGTCCAGATCTTCTGAACATCAATCAAATCACCCAACTGTCGCGTCCCTGCGATGTGCCCGACAAGGGTCTGCTCTGTGATCTCCTGTGGTCCGATCCGGATCCCAAAATCATGGGCTGGGGCGATAACGATCGTGGTGTCAGTGTCACCTTTGGAGCTGATATTGTGGGCAAGTTTGTTCATCGTCACAAGTTCGATTTGATTTGTCGTGCCCATCAGGTGGTCGAGGATGGTTACGAGTTCTTTGCCAAGCGTCAGCTAATCACCATCTTCTCGGCCCCCAATTATTGCGGGGAATTTGATAATGCCGGCGCCATGATGTCTGTAGATGAAACCCTCATGTGCTCTTTCTACGTCCTTAAGCCCTCCAAAAAGGCTGGCATGCGAAAAGTGCACACCAAGAATTAGAACAAAATTGAAACTCAAAATCAGAGCTCAAACGAAATTTTTGTGTGTGAGAATATTTTTGTTCCATCTGATGGCTCAACGACCGAAAATTATAAGTTTTCTACTTGTTTTTATATGCAACCTTTAAAAGTGTATTTTATTTAAAAACAAAAACAAAAAAAAAAAAAACAATTAACCCAAGAAATCAACTGTTCTCATTGGATGAGTTCTTTCAATGGCTTTGACAAGGCATAGGGGTCTCATCTCTAATCTTCATTTAAGTGACAAATTGAGTTCACTTTGGTAAAAAAGCGATTACTCAAACTTGTCCAACTTTTCTCGAGAGTTTCGCATTACATTGCGCATTTTTTGCATCAAGTCAATTCGTTTGTCAGAGACCGAGAAAGCAATTTAACAATTGTGTCAACATGGAAAAACCAACCGGCAAAAACCTCTCCACATCGAATCGTTGCAATTAATTTCACCCATTCGGCAAACATTTTAATCAAATGACAAAGGAGACCAAAAAAGAAAAAATATATATAATTTATTTGTTGCACATAAATTTATAGCACACGAAACGTTTGTCAGATGCCTTTGGCTTTAGGCTTCACTTGGCGCTTTATTAAATTTGTTTACTCTAGGACCAGACAGAAATATTAAGAGTGGTACAGCGCGGGGGGACAGAGGGAAAGAGACCTGGCAAATGGACTGGTTCCAGTTGGTTGTGAACTAATAGATTTTAAATGTGGCTGTCGCTGTCAGCAACAGGGCGGCGGCTGCAAGGCTGGCTGGCTGGCTGGTTGGCTGGATAAACGTGGCTAAATAAATTGGTCAACTGCAGTTTCGGTTAACATGGGCAGTTTGTTGTGACAGCTGCAACCATGGAGATATCAACTACAGATAACAACAGTCACAATTTCAACTACAACAGGTTGCCCGCCTTGCTTTAACAAATAAATGATGGGAAAAAAGACTTTAAATCACATTGCATTGATCTTACAAATGAGGTTAAATTGAAAAGACACGTTTTTGTCCAAATAGCTTCAACATGGTTTGCTCCTGAATTGCAATTGCCATTTCGCAAACGCTAAAACTAGTTGAGAACTACAACATTTTCTTCTTCACAAGAAATCACTGATCAGAGGGTCATTCCACAAACGCTTAAACTAGTTGAGAATCACAACGTTTTCTTCTTTGCAAGAAATCAATGATCAAAGGCCCTCCCATTAGTTGAGAATTACAACTTTTTCCTCTTCATAAGAAATTAATGATCAGAGAGTCATAATTAGTAGCAAATCATAAATATTCAAAACTAAAGCCCAATTGTCTTAATGGATGGACCTAAGATATCAAAAAGCTAAAGATACTCAAAAAGTTCTAAAAAATTTCAAATGAATGAGTCCAAAGCTGTGAGGAGCTAGGTTTTTCTCACAGTTTTCTTTGATTTACTTGTCGTAATAGCTGCAGAGTTCTTGCTTTTGAAAGATATATTATAAAAGTCAGTAAAATAACCACAAAAGATGATTCATTCTTTGATTTCCCATCGATTTTTCAGTCTTTAAAAAGTTTTCTACACACTTGGGCAAGCCCGCACTTGCCCCTTTTGTCTACTTCTTTTCAAAAAGCACACAGAAGATGTTTGTTTTACGTATACTTGTTCGTTAGAGTGACTCAAATTTGGGGGGTTTTTTTTTTTTGTCCCAAAGCCAAATTACTCACAATTTGCCATTAAATGGCTGACCATTTAAATGTTGGCCATAAATCTAAGACGCAATTGCTTATCGCAATTAAAACCAAATCAAATGACAAAATGTGACAAGTTTTATGTACTCCAATACATTTAATTTTTCCTTTTTTTTTCCCCCTTGTGTGTCAACCACAACTGTAATCTTGATGGCAGTTGAACGATTTGTCGGCAGTCTTTGTCTGGCTTTACCCTCAACTTATGATTCTTTGTTTGGCCGCTCAAGTTGCATGCAATTTCAATTTTTGGTATTTTCTTTTGATAAACTTTAAAAACTACGCAACGCATTTTTGTATTTGCATTTTATTTCCCATTGGTTGCGTTTGGCAATTTCTTTGGCGAAACTTTGCATGGGTTCGGTTCGGACCGGGCATGGTAGAAGGCAATTTCACTTTTCAACTTTATTCGAGCGCAAAATTGACGTGGCAGACATTTTTGGGGGTTGTCTGGCGGCAAAGTGAAAGAGTTTTAAGTGGCTAGACAAGCGGTGGCGGCGGCGGCAAGGGCTTAAACAAACAGAAAATGAAACAAATAACAAATGGATGAATAAACGTTCTCTTCCCTCTAACCTCTCCCCAATTAGACAACTTTCTATTACATCTTCGGTCGGTTTATTTACACACATCGATTTGATCGGGGATTATTTTACTATATCTAACTACTTAACTTAGTCATAACTCTCTACACACGCAATTGACTGACCAGCCAGGCCATTAGCAAAGTCAGGGCCAAACCAGAGCCAGCCAATTGACCAGCTGAACCCGTTAGATCCGCTGTATTGCAACCATCTGAGTCACAGATCTGGCAATGATCCTCATTGTCATTGACACATTGAACTTCACTCTCACAGCCACGCTGCAGATAGCCATCATCGCCATAGGTGCTCACACAACGATCATTGGCCGCATAGATGGGACAAATGGCCAAACTATTCGGATTCTTGGCACACTCGGAATTGGCCACGGAATTACAAATATGACAGCTACGACGTCCAGCTGGGAAGATATCCACGTTGCACTTGGAACCAGCACAGGATGAGCAGGTGCCATTGGCCACACAAGCGTTGCCCTCTGTGCTGCTCAAAATGCTGAGGCAACCTCTCATGGTATGGCCACCCACCAAGCGTGTCACACAATCGGTTAGAGGGGCATGACAAGTTTCGCTAGTCGTAACAGCTGTTGGATCCTGGGCACACTCCAGAGTCCTGCTAGAGTCACAGGCAATGCACTCATCATTGTTGGGCAGACGATTCAATTCATTGCATTCATTGCCTGAGCAAGTGTACAATAGATTCTGCTCTTTCCAGGCATCCAGGTCACTGCTATTCTGAGCACTGGCACAACCCAAGACCTCAACAGCTCCATTTAGGTATTTGGCAAAGCAATAGTCCGACTGATCGTAGGCCTGGCAATACTGGGATGAGCTGCTGGAGCAGCCCGTGCCCGTGCAGACGTGACATTGCAGACGATCCGCGGGATAGATAAAGTTATTGCAACCAGCTTCCGAGCAAGCAGCACAATTGGTGCCACTCTCATCGCTGCTGCAATCGCTGCGATCGTACTCTTCCTTATCATCCAGGCAAGTACGTATGAGGTTGCGACCAATCAAAGATACCAAACACTTGCCATTACACTGCCTGGTCGAAGCTTGAGGATTGCTCACACAGTTCTCATCGGTCTCGGAGTTGCAGTATACACAGTTGGTATATTCGGCAATGCTCCAGGCACTATTACACTCATTGGACTTGCAGGTGAAGCATAGACCGGGATTCTGTTTGCAATAACGATCCTCGTAGTCATCCACATCGTCGGTGCAACCGCGTCTTCTCACTGTCACACCATCCGCCTCGAAGACTGTCTTACAATCTTGCTCGACATTGAGAGTGCACTCACTGAAGGGCCCCAGCGAGCTGTAACAGTCATCTCCGGCGCAACTGTAACACTTGAGGGGCAACTCTTGGAACAGACCATGCTGACCATCATCTTCGCGATTAGCCAGGTCAATAGCATTACATTCACTGCCCGCACAGCTGCGGCAATTGCGGAAGTCCGTGGGATCGCAGTCCACGCTGCTGCTACAACCACGAGTCGTCACATTGTTGACCAGGGAAGTCTTACACGTTTCCGTTTCACTTATCCAAGGACAAGCCAAAGCGTAACTGGGATTTGACTCACAGTAAACATCATCTTCGGAAGTGCAAGTGTAGCATACTTGACGATCTGGTGGGAATACCTGAGCAAAAGAGAAAGACAGTCAGCAAAAGAAACTCAGAGAGAGTTAGGTTTCCTTTACTCACCCCACGATTGCAGCCATCTTCATTGCAAATCTCGCAATTGGTATCGTTGCCCAATAGACAAGCAGCAAAGTCCGATTGAGTTAAATTGTAAAGACAACCACGAGTGGTAGAGCCATCTAAGGAAAGGAAATAGGGAAAATTTGTTGATTAAGCTCGGTCAATCTGTTTGTCCGTCTAACCAGTCTCTCAGTTTTAACTCAAACTTGAGCTAGACAAATCGGACTTCCTTGAACCTCATAAAATTGGTTGTGAACTTACCGCTCTCCAATCTGGTAACACAATTCGTATGCGGCAGTTGACTACATGTGGTAAAAGTGGCCACCTCTTGGGCATTTGTAGCACATGTCGGATCCACCTTGGAATCGCATACTGCACAGGTTACTGATGCCTGCATCTTGGGTACATTGCAATTTGTGCCTTCACATACAGAAATTTGTTTTGTCTTGATTACACTTTCCAAATCCTGACCACGGAAAGAGCCAAGACAACCGGACTGTATGAGTTCATTATCAGTATTGAACCATAGGAAACATTGATCGTTTTCTTTGTAAATCGCACAAAGTTTGGGCTCTGGATCTTCGCAATCGTCGCCCTCACAAGTATAACAGCTAAGACGATCTGCGGGCAGAGTCTGAACATTGCAGGAATCACCTGTGCAGGCAGCGCAAGTGGAATCTGTGCCAGATTCACATGTCAAACGATCTGCAGCTTCTTTGTCATTAGCGCAAGTGCGAATAAGATCACGTCCCAGCTCGGAGCTGCCGTACAAAGCAGACATGCAACCACCTTGACACTGACGGCTTCTGTGAGTAGCGCTTTCAGGATTCCACAGGCAAGTAGGATCCTTGAAGGAGTCGCAGTAAATGCAAGTCGTGTACTGAGACAATTGTGTGGCATTGTTACAATCGTTGGACTTGCAATTGGGACAACTTGATGGATTGGCAGCGCAATAGGTGGCCAGGGTTTCGACTTGATCGACTTCGTCTTCACATCCACGCCGAGTAACCACACCAGAGGCATCAAAAACGGTGACACAATCCTGTTCATTATTGTTCTGGCACTTCTCACTGGGAATATCTGCCCCCTGACAATCTGTACCTTCGCAAGTCAGACAGGTCAAAGGCAAATCTTGCCATTTGCCGTAATTGTCGTCGGCCTTGGCAGCCAAATCGATTAGATTACAGCCATCACCATCACAAAGAACACAAGTCTTGGAGTTGGCTTCGCAACTAATGGATGAAGCGCAATCACGATAGGTAATGCCATTGCGCAGATTCGTCACGCACTGATCATTTTCTTCATAGCGGTAACAGACTGTGAGACTGTTCGGAGACGACTCGCAAGACGCATCGGTTTGGGAATTGCAGACATGACAAGAACGACGATCGGTGGGGTAAATCACATTATTGCACAAATCGCCTTGGCAGGAGTTACAGCTCGAAGAGGTGCCGTTGTAGCAGGATAGGAATTCATCGTTCTCCAGATTTGAGGTGCAACCGCGTTCGGTGGCACCATCGGCAAGAACTCTTGAATAGCATTCGGGCAGACCGAGAGTTGAACAAGTTGTAGAGCTGGTCACACTTCCCGGACTAATGGCGCAATTGTAGTCAGTGCGGGAATTGCAGAGGACACAGGTTTGAGCTTCTGGCAGGGATTCCAAACTGTTGCAGTTATCTTCATCACAAATAAGCAGACGCTTCTCCTTTTTCAGTATATAAAGATCCTCCTTACTAAACGAGCTCTCGCAATCCTGAGCCACCACGGAACGTTTCTCATCGAACTGGATTAGGCATTTATCGTTCTCTCGATAGTTGGGGCAAGAGTATGTCTGAGCATCCTGGCACTCTTCACCCTTACAGATGTAACAACTCCTGCGACTAGGCACTAAATCTTCCGTATTACACTTGGCTCCGACGCAAGTGGCACAATATTCCTTGCCACCAGCCGCACAAGAATCGCGATCCGCCTTCTCGAGATTATCTTGGCAATTGCGTTCGAGGGAATAACTGGGAGTTTGATCTTCATTGAACAGATTCCGGAAGACCGAAATACAACGTTCATGACATTTGCGCGTTGTGCTAATGGCACTGGGATT
Organism: Drosophila nebulosa; assembly: GCA_024703675.1. Classification (NCBI taxonomy): domain Eukaryota; kingdom Metazoa; phylum Arthropoda; class Insecta; order Diptera; family Drosophilidae; genus Drosophila; species Drosophila nebulosa. The sequence continues at coordinate 2,139,269 of CM045725.1, read as the reverse complement.
CGTTACACACTCACGATTCTCGCTTGAATCGCAAACGATACATTCGACATAAGAGTCCAAGCTGTCGGCCACATTGCAGCCATTGGAATTGCAACGAGGACACTGATCTGGCTGTTCTTCGCAATATGAGGACTCCTCGTAAACCCTATCAGAGCAACCGCGCTCAGTTACCACGCCCGTTGCATCAAAGACAGTGATACAATTGCCGTAACCTACGCAGGTTTCCAAGGTGCCACCGCCAGAGGCACAGGATACGGCATCATTACAGGCTAAGCAGCTAATTGGCACCTCTTGCCATACACCCGGAGAACCATCTTGATTAATCCTATCCAGATCGATGGTATTGCAACCATCTGAACTGCTGCAAATGCGGCAGGTGCGTGTATCATTGGGATCCAGGCAGGACAAGCTAGAGTTACAGCCACGATGGGTTACGCCTTGGATTTGGGTGGTCACACATGTGTCGCCCTCCACGAAAATGGGACAAACCGCACTGCTTGAAGGCGCCGAAGCACAATTTTCATCGCTATCCGAACTACATTGATGGCAACTACGACGATTTGCTGGGTAAACACTTAAACCATTGCATTGATCCCCTGTACATGCATCGGTATACTTAGCGCTTCCTGTGACCCAAGCATAGAAATCTTCCGATCCCAAATCGGACACACAACCTCTTGATGTCGCACCCTGCTCATCTATGTGAGTGGCACATTGAGTGTAGGGCAAAGCAGAGCATATTTCAGTAGTCAAAATCTGATTTGGATTGGTAGCACAGCGTGAATCATCTTGGGAATTGCAATTAACGCAAGTGTTGGGCGTTGGAATCGTGGCGGGAGTGTTGCAGTTATTGTCATCGCAGAGAAGCACTTTCTTTTGGGCCAACAACTCTTTGAGAACTTCAGACTCCATGTCACTGCCACAACCCAAGGCAATAATTGAATAACTAAGTCCATCAAAGGCCGTAAAACATTGATCATTTGCCCTCCAAGCCAAACAGAGTGAGGACACGATATCCTCACAGTCTTCCGTTGCACAGGTATAGCAGCGTTGAGGATCCTCAATTATGTCGCCTCCATTACACAATGATCCCGTGCAGGCAGTGCAATTGCCATGGGTGCCAGCTGCACACGATGTTCGCTCTGCCTCATTAAGATCGTCCAGGCAACTACGAGTGGCTAGCAAAGCACTGTCAACTGCAGAGCTACGCGGATAAAGTCCTGTCATACATTGACCCTGGCATTTGCGTGTGGTACTCGGTGTTTCCCAGGCGCAACTTGAATCTTCGTCGGCATCACAGAAATAACAATCCACATAGGAGTCCAAGCTGACAGCGTTGTTGCAATCATTCGATTTACATTGCTGACAATTTTCACTATTCGCATCGCAAATAGCCGAATGAACTTCATGAATTGAATCACTGCAACCACGGGCCAGGACCAGACCATCGGTGCCAAAGACTGTGGAGCAAGTTTGCTTGTTGTTACCCGCACATGTGGTGGCTACCGAGCTGGCTGGAGCACAATTTTCACTGCCCTCGCACACAAGACAACTCAATGGCAAATCTTGCCATTTGCCAGGCTCACCCACATAATGGGCCAATAGGTCGACGTCGTTGCAATTCTCTTCGGAGCAAATGCGACAGCTACCAGCTTGACTTGAATCACAATTGATTTCCGAGCGACAGCCACGTCGAGTGCGTGTCTTCTCTAGGCTAGTGACGCAAGCGTCTTCCGCATCGTAGATCGGGCAATAGTTGGCATAGCTGGCAGGATTTTGGGCACAATCTTCATCCTTGTTGGAGTCACAGCGCAAACAGCTCTTCCAATCCGAGGGATAGACGTTTGTGTTGCAGCCATTGGAGTCGCAGATTTCACAAGTTTCACTGTTGCCACTCAAACAATCATCAAAGACCTCATCCTCCGAGTTTATAAGACAATCACGGATCAAAACGCCATCTGTAGTGAAAACAAGAGATAATTATGCCATAAGGAAAGGTAAAGAGATTAAGCTCTTTACTCACATTCATCCAATCGTGTGATGCACTGTGGATAGAGATAATGTTGACATACAGGTGAATCCACATTAGTTGCACTTCCTACACAGTCATCGCTGGTGGTTGAATTACAACTAGCACAGGCCACGCCAACCGTATTGACAACATCTTTGGTATTGCAGTTATCTCCAGAGCACAAATAGATATCACGACGATTGAGGGTAACAAAGTCTCTGGTCAGTTGGGTCTCACAGCCCATACTCTCAATTTTTAGATCACCCACATGAATGTAGCACTGATCGCCAGGACGATAACCGAGGCAGAGTTGAGAGCTAATTGTTGAGCATTCCGCATCATCGCAGACATTGCAACTGAGACGTGATACAGGCACATCATCCGTATTACATTTCTCCGCCGAGGAACAGGCTACACAATTTGCCAAAGTGCCTGCCTCACAGGCTAAACGATCATCGAACTCGAGGTTATCAACACAACCTCTAGTTAGATACAACACAGCATCCGAGTCACTTCGATTACTTGAATAGAGTCCAGTGAAACAAGTACTCTGACAGGAGACTGTTTTGGTTACGGCAGCAACATTACGCACGCACTCAGCTTGATCGGCAACATCACAGAACAGGCAGTCCTTGTAAGTAGTCAGAGAGGTAGCGGTATTACAACCCGTGGACTGGCAGTATTTGCAGTTTCCGGGTTCCTCATCGCAGTATTGCAAAAGTTCATCATTGGCATACAGTTTATCGGTGCAACTGCGCAGCTCTACGGTGCCATTTGCGGCAAAAACTGTCACACAATTCTGTTGATCATTGCCGGAGCATTTTTGCAGGGGACCCAAGTTGGAATCCTGGCACTCTGAACCCTCACAATGATAGCAATTGATTGGCGGGGTAACCCATTTGCCTGGATAACCAACGTGTGAACTCTCCAGGTCGGCCACATTGCAGTTGTCCTTGGAATTACAAGCACGGCATTGCTGCTTATCGGAGTCATCGCAGGCAAAGTCCTTCTCACAGCCACGATAGGTTTCCCCGTCGACCAATTTAACACTGCAGCCTTGATTTTCCAAATAGAATGGGCAAACACTGCTGGCATCGGGAGCATTCACGCAAGTGGGATCATCTACAGAATTGCAACGCTGGCAGCGTCGACGATCCGCAGGATAGACTTCCCTATTACAGAGATCGCCTTGACACACCTCGCAGTTGCCTTCACCGAGAACACAAGCCTTCAGCAGAGCATTGCTCAGCTGATTGACGCAACCACGTTGGGTGACACCAGCTAAAAGGGAAGGGTAGAGATTATCTTTGCTTAGATGAGAACGTCACACTTACTTGTCAGCACACGAGTCATGCAGCTTGTGTGAGGCATTTGACTGCACGTTACGGGAGAAGAAGTGATCTTGGTGGCATCTATGGCACAATTTTCATCATCACTCGAATCGCAGGTTATGCAGGTTTGAGGTTGCGGTAGATTATTAAAGAAATTGCAATTGCTCTCATCGCAGAAATGCAACAGGGAAAATTCTTGATCAATGAATTCTTCGGTCTTACTTGATTTACAGCCCATTTCAATTATATCGGCTTGATCAGTGAAATGTATGAAGCAACTATCATTCTCCTGATAGGTGGCACAAGTCTGAGCCACGGCCGATTCGGCGCAATCGTCACTTCCTTGGCAATGATAGCAACTTAAACGATCTTCGGGCAGCGAAGCAACATTGCAATTGGCACCAGTACAGGCTGAGCAGAGTTTATCTTCTCCATTGATACATTTCGTTTGATCCTCAAGACTCTTATCGTCCAGGCATGAGCGTACGGTATAAAAGACGACACTTTCATTCGATTGCGGACGCAAGGCGGTCATACATTGACCATTGCAGAGACGTTTTGAGACCACCGCACTGGGATTTGATTCACAATCGGCATTATGTTCATCGCAATAGATACATTCCGTGTAACTACTCAAGGAAGTGGCATTATTACAGCCATTGGAGTTGCAATTGTGGCAATTGCCAGAGTTGTCATCACAGTAAGAGCTCCAAGAGGTCTCCACCACATTACTACAGCCTCGAGATGTGACCAGGCCAGCGCTATCGAAGACTGTCTCACAATACTCCAATGATGAGGAACAAGCAATGGCTTCCAAAGTGGTCGAAGCGCATTCGGTGGTATCATTACAACTTAGACAACTGATGGGCAACTCTTGGTCCCATTGACCGGGTATACCATCGGCACGACGCTTTAGATTATCCGTATTACAGTCTGAGCCCGAGCACGTTTGACAATTCTGGGGATTACTTGAGGAACAGGCCAATGAGGCACTGCAACCACGTTGAGTGTTGCCTTCCTCATCGATTGTGGTAACACACTGCTGATCGCCGGTGTGAAGCAGACAAACGGAGCTGGAGCTGGGCTTGGCCTCACAATTCTCATCGCCATCAGATGAGCTGCATATATGGCAGCTCAAACGTTCAAGTGGATGCAACTGAAAGGGACAGAAGATAGAATTAGGATCGTTATGACTAATATGATAAGCTGCGTCTGTCCGTCTGTCTGTTTCTATGCAAACAAGTATCTCATTTTTGGAGTTATTCAAACGGTTAGGGTTCGGCAAGTTAGACAATTTTTTGGCGGTCATTTATTTGTATGGTTTTGTTGTGAGAAGACAAAGAAAGAGAATTCTATCCTTCTGGCTTTAGTCTTGTCACTTACCTCTTCATTACAATTATCACCCGAACAACTAGAGCACTTTGTAGAGTTGCCACCATTCAGGCATTCGAGATAATCATTTCCGTCCAGAGCTGCCAAGCAACCGCGCTCGGTATGACCGCTTTCCAAGAGACGTGAATAACAATTCGTATTCACTGGATTCTGGCACTGTGTCTCGGACTCCACGCTCTCGGGCTCGACAGCACAATTGACATCCGTGCGAGAACTGCACAATTTGCAGTTCTTGGGCGTCGGCAGTGCCGTAAGGACATTGCAATTATCGCCCGAACAGGTCCATATGCGTTTCTCGGTTGTCAGAAGCGAAGCATCGCTCACATTGAACTGGCTAAGGCAGCCCAACTCGTAAACAACTCCCGCTTCGTCCACCTCAATGAAACATTGCTCTGCTGCACCGTCAGCCGGAACGGCACGACAAGTGCTGGCCTGAGGACTGGCACAATTGCCCGCCGTGCATTGGTTACAACTGCTACGCACACCCAAATCCACGGTATTACAATTGGCTCCACTGCAGGCCACACAATCGGCTAAAGTGCCTTCGGCACAAGCCAATCGATCATCAAGGTCCATATCATCAAAACAAGTGCGGACCAACTCTTTGGGAGAGCCAGCCTCACTGGAGCGGGCATACAAAGCTGTTATGCAATGCTTCTGGCATCGCCTGCGCTCTGTGACCAATTCAATGTCAAAGACACAATTCGCATCCGTTTGGGCATCACACACAACACAATTGATCAGTTCCGTATTATTCGCCAAGTCATTGCAACCATGCGACCGACATTGATAGCAATTCTCTGAGGACTCCGAACAAGTCTCTTCTAGATTATCGCTGCAGCCACGCTGAACCACTGTTCCATTAGCCGCAAATATGGCCACACAACTTTGGGCATCGTTGTCCAAACATTTGCGCAGGACACCAGTTCCCGACGTGCATTCCTCGTAATTGTCACAGGTATAACAATTAATCGGTCCCGTATGCCAATTGTGAATCCAAGCATCTGCAATTGAATCAATCGAATTTAAGAAATCAGTGCAAATAATCAACTACTTAAACGAGCTCCTCGGCTCTTGTACTGCGTGTGAATTGAAGGCGACAACATTTATTAATTGTCGTAATCAGATTGTTATTTATGATCCGTTTAGGTGGCAACTCGTGCTGGCGTTTGGCATTACCCCTTGATCAAGATAATAAATAAATAATTGTTATACGATGTCCAAGGCAATATAATTTACGCCTGTCGGTCATAAAAAGTGAAAACCTATAGTAAAGCTAGAGAAAATTTCCAAAACTAATGTTAGTTGAAGTGCCTTAGAATTGCAGATTCATGAAGCCTTACTAAATCGAGTAATGAGTTCACTGGGTTTTAAACTTAATGTTTCTTTGTAGAAAATTTTGAAAAATTTGACATTTTAGCGGAAAGTTAGTGGAAGTTTTCACAGAATTTATCATAATTTTGTATTCGAACCGTAATTTACATTATCTTCGTCAAGTTTAAGAAACAAACACATTTTTGACCAAAATCAATTTAATCAATTTTTCCCTGAATAGTTTTTTAATGCTCCACAAAATGATAAAGTATAGAGTAAAAGTTCGTAAAAGTTTTAATTGTATATCATGCTCTTTACGTAAAGCTTTACACTTGTGTTTAATTGGAATCGGAAATCAAAAATTGATTCTAAAAGTTCCTTTTTCATATAATAATGTTACCAAGCAAAATGGTTGATAAACTACAAATAGAAGGTTATTTTAGTCTATTTTTATGCCTTTGCATAATGCTTTTTGGCTAATCTTTGATGGGATTCGTAAAGAACTAAGATAATTTCATCGAACACTTGCAGCACTTCAAAAATTAGCTAGCCTTGGATGAAGGTCCAAAAGTGCACACACAAAACATTTTCTAATCAACGATCATAATCCATCAAGCCATATAAATCAATTTTAGTCCACTCGACAAACTTCTAAATTATGCGTTTTGCTTCGCCGAAATATATTCATTCTAAACTTATTAAAGGATTCTTCTTATCAGTCGTCTGTTACGTTACACTTTTACCCGGAAAGAGGTTTTTTTTTTTTTTTTTTGTTTTTTGTTTTATTATCACGAATATTATTAGTCATAAATGTCGGTGCGATTGACATGCATTTCCCTGTTTTATTGTTTGTGGAATGTTACTTTCAAGGACTTTTGATTAGCACTTTTTAGTCTGTTTGTTGATGCGTTATCGAAAACGTGTAAGTTTCAGGCACTTTGTATTAGTTTTGTTTTATTGCATCACACACACAAAATTTGTTCACAAGGTTTTTTTCTTTCACCTACCAGTTGGATTAAGGGCACTGAGGACCAGAAGAAGTAGACAAGCTACTCCTATTGTTGATTTATACATAATTTAAACTTAACTTACGACGCCCCCCGCCGAACCGAAACATTAACGTATTACCGACTAAAATTGTATCGGGCAACTAATTTTCTAGCCGCTAATGCAACGGCTTTTATAGACTTTTGAGCGACGATTGGCCAGTACAATTGGGCGGTAACAATCGCCGATATGAATAGGCTATATCAGTCGTCGTCGTCGTTGTCGTCGTTATTGCCCAGTTATATTATATTGGCGGCATGCTGTTGCTATAGCTCTCTCTTGCTATATACATGTCCGATAAAGCGAATTTGCTGTTATTTATAACCAAAACACACACAACTACACAAAACCTTTAACTATCCGATATAGTTGCCTGGATTTGGACACACACTAAAAGGTTAAAACAAAAATAATACAAAAAAAAAAAAAGACCGAATGAGATAAGCCTTCATCATAATCAAACAAACACGCGGACCTACACCTAGATAAGACTTCATAATAAATATAGTATAAAGTTAGTCGATCGATTAGATGTCGCTACAACAAATAAACACACAATTTAGATAGATATAAAATGCAATGAAAGGGCTGAGAAACTGCACTACTTACGATTACTCTAAAGTGTAGGGCAGTTTTAAGTAAAATCAGAGAAATTGTACTCCTTAAAGTAGGCAATAGATAGGTGAAAAGAGAAGTGAATTTTTCGACTTTCTGTTGCATATTTAAGAAGGAAAGTGTCACACTGTAGATCCGCACAAGTACTTTACTCTCTTGAGTCTAAGAAAGGGCTATAAAAGTCAATTTTGGATTAAAAGAAAACTTTTACATGTGGTAAATGCCAAAGAAACTATTACTTATGGGTTTGCTTGTGCGTCACTCGTTTAGCTGTCATCCTGCTTAGAGCGCTCCTCCTTGCAATGCAAGTTTTCTTAGACTCCTTCAACTTGTGCGTTACTTAGATGCCTTTTTTACTAATGATTGCATACTTTAAGGGGGAAAATTTTCTTCGAGACTATTGTAGGGCGCTTGATACTCTAGAAATAAATCATTTCTTAATTTATAGTTAGATTATGAGATTATTTGGTTGCTAAGCCTAAATCATTTGATTGGGTTTTCCTCAGTAATTTCACAATCTTCCACAAAAAACTAGCTAATCATTGCAACTTAATCTAATATAATCGTTCTAGGAAATCAAAACAGACTAAATTAAAGTTTTGCCTTATTTCAGCAGCTCTTAGCATGTTCGATTAAAAAACTCTTCATATATAATTTAGAATAAACTGTAAATTTCACTAGTTATATCTTTCTTTACAAATTGTTAAACTATGAACTTAGTTTGAGTACAAAACCAAAAGAAAAAAACCCAACACGCATGGTCAGCATTATAAAAAAAATTTATAGAATATCATAAAATAATGTGGTTGAACGATTATTAGATAAGCTTGAAATCGAATTTCGGTTACGTATTCCTACGATTCGTAAGAAGGTTAACTATGCGTTTGCGTTTATTATTGTTGATCGAAATCAGCGATTAGAAATACAATGCCAAATGAGCTAAAATCAAAAGGAGAGAAACACTCAAGGTGCCAGCACCACCATCTCCACCGGGTTTCTCAGTGGTTGTTGACGAAGGTGGAGTCTCCGTAGTGGGCGACTCCGATGTAGATGAACTTGATGAGGAGGAGCTCGATGAGGAGCTCGTTGATTCACTCGTTGAAGAGCTCGTTGAGGAGCTGGTTGATGATTCACTGGTTGGTGCCTCCGTGGTGGTATCCACATAAGCCTCAACCAAATGATTGTTACAACTAGCTTGCTCTTCGGGATCACACAAATAACAATTGGTTTTGCCAAGGCAATTCACTTGCTCAGCTAGGCTAATAACACAGCCTCGTTCCACACTTCCTTCAACAGATATTGTTGTATAACAAAAATTTCTACCCGATCGAGCAATCTCACATGTTTGAGCTGTCAGATTTTGAGGATTTGAACGGCAATTTTCATCCTAGAAAACGAAAAGTAAAATTTAATTTCTTCAACCTTACTTAAAGGTGAATGGAGAATGAGTTTACCTCACTATCCACACACTGGACACATGTTGCACGACTTTTATTATTGCAATTATCCACCACACACTTATCACATTCCATGCCAGCATCATCACAATGGTCCTCCAGACTCTCCAGACAGCCCTGGGCTTGGATCACACCATCGTGAAACACACTGACACAGGCATCCAGTTTATCTGAGCATTCCTCTACAGACTGATAGCTACTTCTTTGGCAATTAATGCCACGACAGTAATTACATTTTGTCGTTGCCAGGACAATCTGAAAGCCGATTGTCACAAATAATAATAATAATAACGCGCACTTTTGGTTTGACATTGGTGCTACGAGCTGGGTTAAATGAGTATTAATCGTGGGCCTTACCAAACTGCATGTCTTTATATAAACTCTGGATACTTGAACACAATTGTTTCTCTTAACCCAATTCAAGTGGGTAAATAAACGCTTAAAGTGTTGATTATTTTTCCTGACTCTCAGGTGCTTATTTTGTTTTTTCTTGCTTCCAAAACAACAGCGATTAGTCGCTTGGGTCTTAAAGATTCTTAAGTCATTAGTTAGTAAATAAACAAGTTATTGAAGTACAAGGTTACAAGTTACAAAACTGAATTAAAGTGCTACCGGCATCTGCTATCTACGTATGCATGACATCAAACAGCCAACCGATCAAGTGACTCTACAAATGTTTCTACGGTGAAACTTTGCAACTATTCTTTCCCATGCAGAAGTTTTCTACATCTTTTTCTTTTTTAAAGTTAAATTTTGCAACTATTCAAGAGAATAGTCAAAAAGTTTCGCATCTTTTTCATATTTCCGAGTGAAATTTCGCAACCTTTCTTTCCTATAAAAAATTTTGTACATCCTTTTCATATTACCAAGAATTGTCTCAGAGAAATAAGTTTGTTACAACGTTTTCGATTTCTGAAGTGAAATTTCGCAACTATTCTTTCAAAAATTCCCTCCGATAAGAAAGTTTTTAGCCTTTTTCAATCTTTTACAGGGAAATTTCGCAACTATTCTCTTATTGCTATCAAAAGGCAGCAGTTCCCGAAGTCAATTAGATAATAAAAGATTCTTCAAACAGTTTCCATATCTCAAAAGCTCAAAGATGTTTAATCCTCAATGTGAATGTGAGCATTCCCCAAAGTTTTAACAACTAAATTATTTTTTAAAGTGAAGTTTCACAACTGTTCTATGAAGTGGGTCAAAGAGTCAACTGCTTTATAAGTTCCTCGCATAAGTGAGATTAGATTAGATTGTGGGGATTTTTCCAATTCCAAATAATCCATTAATCCTCTTACCCCTAGTATAGCCCCCTTTCTTTTAAAGGGGGAATTTTGACGTAAAGAAAATGAAAAGATTTCAAATTCTACTAATGCTATGGATTGGGCAGTTTCCAATATTAGTCATAAGTTTATCAGTAGTTAATATCAAAATATTTTCATCGTTTCTTTTGCAACCAAAAGTTTATCCCTTCATTACTCTTGAAAGTTTCTTTTAGAGTATTTTGTTTTTTATTTAATAAATTTTAAAATATTTTAAGTGTTTCACAGGCAATCTTAAATTTTTCAAATTTATCTTAGAAAGCGAATGAAACGGCTGTCAAGACTGGTTGCTCCATCAAGTTTCAAGGTGTTGCACTTGGCGATGTCTCCCGGGGAGCACAAGACGCAATTGTCGTCTGTTAGACAACTTATTTGCTCACTTTCGGTAGTGGCACAGCCTCTCTGGACCACATTGCTTGTGGTTTTGGCATAACAATAGGAATTAGTAGCTGTGGGCACCTCGCAACGTACCGCATCCAAGGAATCGGCATTATCCACGCAATTGGAGTCCTAGCGGAGAAAGGAGAGAGATTTCTAGAGAAAACTACTTGGGTCAAGCTAAAAAAATTAAATTTACCGTGCTAGAATCACATGCCACGCAAGAGTAAGCTGCCGAGCCCACATTATTGCAACGATTCGTATTACATTTGTGGCAAGCGCCTTCAACTAGGCAACGACTCTGCAATTCGTAGGGTATTTCGAGGGAACAACCCTTGTAAAGGACTTTGGCCTCATCGTAAATGGTCACACAATAGTCCAGTGAGTCCACACAGCTCTGCTCCTGATGCAATGAAGTGCGCTGGCAATTAATGCCATAGCAGCTGTAACAACTTGTGATTGTATTGCCAGCTGAGTGCTGGGCCAATGCCAAAAAGGCAACCAATACTCCGCCAAGTGCTGTCCGTGCTGTGAGTTTCATTTTGAGGTCTTAACTGGTCAGCGATTGACCATTGCGTTCCGCTTATATACCGCAGTATACACTGCCACTCCAGAATGGTCAACTGAAGGGTACTCAATGGCTGGCACTTCAAATGCATGAAGAAGAATTTTCAGTAAACAGGCATGGCCAGATATATAGAGATGCTTGTCATAAAGGTAAATTGACGTAATTCCCTGATATCTGCATGCAATGTTAGATAAATTGTAATAAAATCGTTTATGGCTAGTTCGATAAGCATTGCATTTAAGCCATATGTTCGTCGAACTGTAATCCAGGAAATGGTTCACCATAATTACAGTTTCTTGGAATTGCCTTTAGCCATATATATGTCAGAGAGTATTTGGCTACTGGATTACCATGGATTACCATGACTTTAATACATGGTTGCCCGTAAGTTCTTTTGAGATCTCATTGGGGCTACCCTTGGCCCTAATTTAGTTTCCAGGATTGTTTGATTCAACTTTTGTTTGTACATAATATATATAGTACAAAATTTGTACATAATCTTATGCAAATTTTTACCCATTCATTGAGTTCTTTTGAGATGTGCGTTTTCCTTAATTTTATTTTAATTTAAGCTTTTTGTTGAACAAAGTACGGATATAATTTCTATTAAATAACACCATTCGTAGGCAAATGTTCTCTAACGTTTTCTTTAATTTTGGTATATGGTCTTATATTTCTGCCCAGCATTGTCAGTTTAAAGCTCTTATTTCTTGTAGGTCATATAAAAGTATTACGATAATTACGGTTTGATAAGCTCAAAGAACATTTTTGCCCATTGGTCCTATTTGAATGTCCAGCGCTGTTTGTTTTATTGTTTTTATTCTTTTCTGAAGGAAATGTTTCTTTTGAATTACGTTTACTTTTCTCTTTAGTCTTAAAGCTTTGTTTCAACGTAGGTCATACCAAAACCTACATACGTATAGTTTTCGTATAGTTTCTTGTTTTATTTATGGAACAACTAGGTGCATTGTCTCTATTATCCTGCCCAGCACTGTCATTTATGGAATATAAGTCAAACTTAAAACTTAAATTGATTTAATTTCTTGTTGGTTTTTTTTTTGGTTGGCAACCATTTCATTAGGATTCATAAGATCACCCTGGTACCTATTCTTCTGCCCAGAACTGTCACTTAACGCACTTGAAAACTTCCATCTATATGGACTTATTATTGTTTTAGTTATACCAAAACAATCACAAGTTAGCCAAATGATAGATATTCCCGTTAATGGCCAACCTTGATAAAAACAATTTACAAATGCAAAAGATAAGACAAATACTCAGGTGTATTTAGTAGTTTCTTTATTTGAAAAGCGGAAATATTTGCGTTCCTCTTAAGATTGCAAAACCATTAGACCAATCAGAGCTGCCAAACTTAGGCTTAAGAAATGTTTTGCAGCACTCGATTTGCTATCGACTGCTAGATCGAATGCATTGCAAGCTCCTTGAGTGTCATCGGGTGAGCATAGTGAACATTTTGTGTCATCTAGGCAACTCTTTTGATCCTTCACACTCAAGGCACAGCCCCGCTGAAGATTATTACCCACAACCTTGACATAACAATACGAATTGGGTGAGGTGGGCAAGCCACATTGCGTAATGCTCGAACTAGCTGATGCTCCTTTGTTGCAGTTGGAGGACTAAGAAGATATGAGACTTAATTAGAGTTGCTACAATTTGTTGGTAGACTTACCTCAGAGCCATCACATTGTAGGCATTTGTAGTCACTGCGTCCTAGATTATTGCACAAGTTGCCCACACATTCTAGACATTGTTGATCCTTGGACTCACATTTACTCTGACCATCGAGCGATAGAGAGGACAGGCAACCCCTCTCACTGACAGCAACTGCAACAAATTGTATTTAAGTTGTGGAACTAAGACCTATGTCCTTCCTCTCTCTGCCTCTGCCCCTTTGCCACTTACAACCATCGAAAACAGTCACACAAACATCCAATAAATCTGCACAGGTCACACTCTGATTTTGTTTTGAAACAATTTGACATTGTATGCCCTCACAGCTATAACAAATTCTCGGTTGACTGGCATTAGCCAATTGTTGTAAGGCAACTACAGCAACTAGAAACAAACGCAACATTTTACTTTGGCTAACGAAAACAAACTAAAAACTAAAAACTGGTAAAACCTAAAATCTAATGACTGCAATTTCCATTAAAAAACAAAAAAAAAAAAAAATCGTTTCATTTCAATTGTCCTCACTTGAGAATATTCCCAACATTTTTTCATCTATATCTTGGTATTATTATTTTCCATCACTTCAACAGATAACAAATTACAATTGTTTTGCTTTGAGTAGTCTTATCAAAACGGCTCGAAAATGTGGGCTAACGAAAAATGTTAGCCATGAATTATCTAGCTATTATTTATAATTATCTATTATTTATTAACATTTGTTTTGATTATTAACTTTATAAAAGTTCAACTATTGCTTATATATTAGCAATTGTTGTTATCTTTGTCATACTAATCAACAATGTTTTATGTATTGCTATATTAAACAAATTTATGGTTCAGTCTCTACTATAACTTCACTTTGCTGGAGTCTAACAATATTTAAGGAAATTATTGTTGGGGAATATCCAAATCACACAGCAAATGAAGCCAATTTTCTTTCTTCATTTTTCTTACGTAAACGATTTTAATCTTGTGTGCTTAGGTAAGTCCCTTTTATAGTCATAATTCCTGGAATAATCATCAAATGATTCATGGATTAGAAAACAGTTTTTTAAAACGCCATTTTTTCAATAAGTTAGTTAATACTATAGTTCCGAAAATATTAGATTTTCTTGAGCTCATACCGCGGTATGGTTATCTTTTACCCCCCTGCCAAGTGAGAACATTAAAAAGAAAAAACGTGGATAAAGAAATTTTTTGTATTTATCATAGGCAATTCAATAAAAACAACTTTCTCAAGAATTTATTATCATTTTCGATCTTTATCAGTTTTTAGTGGGTATGCAGCTGTAAGCGATATGACGAATTCTAAAACTGTTGCCCTTATCTTATAGTGGATTCATATACAGTTTATCTTGCCAATTATCGAATTTATTAACCTACTTCTAAGTAGTTCTATGACATTCCAGGAATCTTAGTTAAATTTAGCTAACTTTATTATAACGATTAAAGCTCTTTAAACTGATTCATGGAGAAGTTTCATTATAAAAAAGTGAAATTAAAATATATTTTCAATGATCTAAGAAAGGTGAGAACTAAATTTTTTATGCAAAAGAAGATTCTTTTTTTTTGAGGGTCATATATTTGTAAAAAACATTACAAACGAGAAAGAATTTTCGTTATTTTTCACTATTTGCCTTGTCCAACTTTAGTATTTGGTCCAAGCTTCGCTTCTCTTGCCCTTCTTTTCTCTGTCTCATAAATAAATAAAAAACCTAAACTCCCAGGTAATGGAGAAATGTTTGCCTTCGTTTTGTTTGTACAAATTAAAGCACAACTGTACTTATTTGCATATATTTATAACAAACAGATTTTCCCTATATAACAAAAAAAAAAAAAAAACAGAAAAAAGCAACGAGAAGATTATGTTACACAATTGCAGAGAAGGCAAAGGCAAGGGCAAAATGGAAAAGAAAGAATGAAGCAACAACGAAAATAATACAATCATAACAAAGAAATATGCAAAGCAGATGAATTGGGGATAAAAAATAATGGTAAGAGAGACCGACCGACTGTTGGGTGGTGGAAGGGGGAAACTGGAAAATTGTGACTTTATTTAACGGCAGAAAAAAGTTTTTCTATTCGTTTTTTGAGAGGGGACGTGGGCTGGGTATGGGTAGCTGGTTGTTCGGTGGATGAACTTTTAAGCCCTGACATGCTTGAAGCAACAGATGTCCTCGTTCTGCTCCTCCTAATCCTGGCGCATTAGTTTGTTGGGTACAATGGGATAATGGGACCAGCCGGTCCGCCCGCCATCTATAAATTCCTCCACGACCAAGGCATTTGATATGTTTTAGGTGTTTTACCAATGGATTGGAGCTACTCGAGGCCAGAGTCTAGACAATGACCAGCTCCCACTGCCCTTACAGCACTCCAAACGGACTGACTTATGTATTCTTCTTTCTAGGATAGTCCCTTAGTCGCAGCAGGATTAGGTTCTGTATGCTCCGTGTGTTCATGCAACAGGCGAGCCACTCCTAACCTCCGTTATAGCTGCCTCCAGTGTGATCTTTCCGACTCTAAAATGAAAAGCCCATTTACAAAGCTTGATAAAAGAACCTAATATCTAAAGTCATGTTTTTAAAAAACTATTTCCTTTTTTAATTTCAGATAAACGTTTATTAAATATTTCTATCGATGTCATATACGGGGTAAGTTCGAAAAGTGCTTTTTAAAAATATTCACAACTCTTCTATATAGAGAAAAAAACTAAGTAATTTTAAAATATTTTGTAAAAAATGACTTCAATCAGATTTTGAGTTTGTTTTTTTTTTTTTTGGTTATGATTCTTTTTAGAAAGCTTTTGACTTTTTATCAAGTTTTTATAGATGTAGATACGCCAAAATTTCAGAAACTAAAAATACGAGAAATATTTTCTTTGGTCTTTCAGTGTCTAGTAGGACTTCCAGGACGAGAAGGCATCTTCTTTGTCTTCATCAAAGACCTAAAATAGATCTCTCGATTGCCAAATTTTTCAACTTTCTTGTCACGCACATCTTATGTTAGCTAACCTTTGCCTCAATTGATCTTATTTATTGAGCACACCTCGTTGGATATGCATATGTAACTAAGAGATACAATGCAATAAAATGATTGACAAACCATTTGCCATAATTTGGCAATCCAAAAACCGCAAGCAAATGTTTGCACTGCAAAGGGGAAAATCTAGTAGTTTTGGCGTAAATAATTTAATGCTGATTGCATATTTGCCCACTCTCTCTCTCTCTCTCGCTCCACTTATCAAAAATGCTGTTTTCTCACAATTGGCTGCCATCATTTTGGCAATATTGATTGATTGATGAAGTTTTGCCTAGTTTTGATGTCGAAATTGCTCGAAATCCTTCGTCAGGGCCTTTCAATTTCCTTCTTTTTTTTTTTTGTTGTTTGTGGGACACGTTTTGTGTGTGTTGGCCTGCGGTCGCACACACGCACAACACACACACACACACACCCACACAACCAAACAGAATGTTTCGCGCTTGTAATTGGGTTTATTGTGCGTTTGAGATTTGTAATTCCACTTTTGCCATGAGTTTCTGTTGTTGTTGCTGTGTGTGGGCCAATCGTCGTGTTGATTGAAAATGGCTTAAGTAATCGACAGTTGATTGCTTGATTTGATCGTTTGTGGTTGTTGTTGTTGCTATGTATACATATGTAGTTATTGAGCTATTGAATGCGGATTATATATGTTCTGTTTTCCATCAAGTACGCCCTTGGGCTTTGATTTTATGACTGCGTCGCCTTCTACTATTCCAACAGTTTGGCCAAAAGTTGAGTCACTGGGAATGTGACTATAGATTGTACATAGATGATGGCTGTCATTTAAACGGAAGTGAAGCAATTTTGTGTAAATATGCAATAGGAGTATGAAAATTACCTAAAATCTAGCACTTGTCAGGCTACATGAAATTGTGAACTAGTTCCAAATGCAACTTAAAATGAAAAATTTAATTTCTCCAAAGAACAATAAAAGTAACAGAATAACCTTTCAAATTTGATTTGTTATGTTCATGACTAATTTTTAACTAGTTCCGCTGGGAAAACTACTTAAAAAAGGACTTTAGAACTAGTTTTGCTGTTAAAACTACCACGTTAAGATTTAGATTCATTGTGAAGTCTGTTAAAAATCGCCTTTAATGGAGCCAGACTGAAATGAACCGCTTTACAATCTCTTAAGTGATTCAGAAAACACATTTTTGAGACTAGTTCCGTTTTTTAAAGTACTCCAAAAACGAAGTATAGTTATGAAAGGGTTTTTTTAAGCCTCACCTCTCTTAGAACAGCCCTTAAGTACTTATAACTAATTATGAACTAGTTCCGCTTTTCGTTATGAACCAATTCCCATTTTTAAAGTACCCGAAAACGAAGTATTAACACGTTTGCGTGCTTCAATTTTATTTAGATCTCCGACTTTACTTTTGAACTAGTTCCGCTTTTATAACTACTCCTGTTAGCAGACCTAGTGGTAGGACTACACTGATGAACCGTCTAAATGTTAGCTTACTTGAGCTTCATTTAACTCTCTAATTTTGAACTAGTTCCGTCATGGAAAATATACGTAAAAAATATTCCAACAATCAACATAATTGAAGTATTCATTTCAGATTCATCTCTTAGGTTCGTCATAAGTCTTTTGTATTGTCTTGGAAACAAAGTTCAGTTTCACTTGTTTAAAACACTTTTTGAGCTGCTAGTAAATTGAATTCATTTGCTTAAGAAAAGCGAAAGAAACCATTGCCATCCATCACCTCGTCCTTTTACCTCGCTTTTTTACTATGTACCCTAGTCTATTTAGCCTAGAAACATTTCCTCATTTCTATGTCAGCAGGCAGCAGCAGCAGCAGCTCACAATCTCCTTGCGGCGCCTAGAAGCTGAACCCTGACCTACTCTCACTCTGCGCCATCTTCTCATCTCGGCCAGGGTGGTGGAGCAGGAGAGGCAGCAGGGGCGGGGCCTTCGGTAGTGGCTTCGCTCTGACAACTACAAACACTTTTGCGCCTGGACGCAGCCACGAGTACCACTTTGTTTCAAGCGGTTTAAGTGAAAGGGCGGACGGACGGACGGAAGGATGGTTGGATGGCAGATAGAGAGAGAGAGAGAGATGGTGGGGGGAAACGAGTTGAGCTGAGTTTTTGTGTGTGAAGTAAAACGTAAATAAAAAGCCAAGCCAAAACCAAGGCAAACGGCCACGAAAGAAACGTAAAATACCGCAAAAATGGCTCAAAAGAAAATCCACTTGTTCGTTCGGGTACAGCAACGAAAAATAAAGAAAATCAACAAACGAAACGAGAGAGAAAAAAAAAAAACACAGAAATGTTCCTTATATTTGTTGTTGTTTTTGTTGTTTACCTTTACCAAAATGCAACCATTAGTTGACCTGAAAAAGCCGGTAAACGGACTGAAGTGGCGCTGAGTCGTTGTTGCTTCTCTCCTCCTCCACCTGGTTTCCACCTGACAGCAGTTGCTGCTGCTGGCTGCCTGTCTCTCACGTTGTGTTTAGTGGCTTCCCATATTGTGTGTACTTCAATATTTAACATAAACAAATATAAACAAACTACTTAAAGTGTTCAAGAACAATTTCGTGTACGAGAGAGAGAGAGAGAGAGAGATTCCTCGTTTTAGATTGTGTACCAAGCCAGACACACACAAGGAAATAGTCTTTGAAGAGAAAAAGAACAAATAAAGAAAGAAGAACAAAGTAAAGTGTGACTACTTAGGATCAAGCGTGTGATCTGGTCTCCCCACGACGACTTTCACTTTGGAAAACGTTCATTGTGCTTCTGTTTCTTTAGTTCTTTGGAACTACATTTTGTAATTTTAGTGACTCAAAAGAGTATTATCAATACTCAGATGAGAGCTCTGATACTGATGGTCGTTGTACTTCCTTTTCGAATGAAAACTGATAGAACTAGTTCTTTAGATCAACTTTTTGTTAAATCAGTGATTCAATAGAAGCAGAATCTAAGTTTCTAAACTAAATATTGATAATTTTTTTAGGGACAGTTGCTTTTATATGACTTTTAACTGGAACCAGATTGTTTTAGTTCATATTAAAATTTAACTAGTTCTTCAGCAACTTAGTAAAAGCAAAATTGAAATACCTTGACAAAGTGCTGATATTTTTTGACGAGAAAGTTCATTGTGCTCGCTTTTCTATTAGTGGAAACTGAAATAACCGATCTAGAGCTATTTAAAACATCTTTTTTAGAAGCCAAATAGACTTAAAGTAGTTCCAACAAAGTCTTTTAAATATAGAAGGTGGTTTAGAGCTGTCTTGGACTCTTAAATAAGTAGGAAAGTGGACTTTTAAATAAATAGAACAAATGCAAATCAATTGAATACAAATGGAACTAGTTCCAACTAGATAAGTCACTTGAAAATAACTGTCAACTGGCTGCAACCCACAATGAACAACTTTCTTTGAGATTTCAATGCTCTTTCTCTCTCTCTCTCTCTCTGGTGTCTCTAGTGAGTGGATACCGAGAACCTCTCTTGGGTGGCCAATTTTGAACCAAAATGCCAGATCGTGCCATGATTAATGTCAACACAATTGACATAAAGCATTTGGTGGCGTGGCGACCAAGTAAGATGACGACGACGAGGATGATGATGATGATGATGATGATGATGATGATGGTCATGGCCTCCAACAACAACTGGAACTGGAAAAACTCGAACTCCAACTCGTAAGAGAGCCCCGGAGAATGTGCAATTATTGATGGATTATTTACTGTCAGCACTGTCCGTTATGACAATGAGATATGGCCACAGGGCGAGTCGAGTCGAGCAGAGGAATTGAATGTGTGTCTGGAAATTGTCTGCAGAGCACAAGCCAATGACATTGACTAGACGCAGAGACTATGAGAGCCTGAGATGTTGGCCCAAAGCGTCAAGTCATTGAAATTTTCCTGATACCCCAAGTTTTTCTTCCTACGTTTTTTTTCTTTTCTTTTTTTTTTTTTTTGCAATTTATGACCGCAATTATATGGTAAGAATGGGGGTAAAAACTGGCCCTGAATGAGGCAGAAGAAGTCATTAGTATTCAATATTCAACGAACATTGCATTCGATGCATTAATTGCGCGTAATCACCTTCAGCTCATATTGTATAAATATCAAATAATACCTAAAGAAGGAAGCCAGACCAAGCCAAGCCAAGCCAAGTCGAGTCGAGTCGAGGCGACGAGGCCTTCTCATTTGCATATTTCGTGTAATTATGCGTGGAAATTACTTAGAAGACAACCAACCTGGAGGAAGGAAGGGAAGGGAAGGGAAGGGAATCATCATCAGCCATCGCGCATAACTTCTTGTCATAGCCCTGAGACAACGCTCCGTTAATTATGTTGACAGCGTTTGACAAGACGAATACAGAAGCAAGGAGAGGAAGTGCGGAAGGGAGGTAATGGGCAGGCTAACAGACCACCGGCAATGTCAATCGATAAACGTTTTATCGCCCTCAATTTGATAAAGACCCACAAACTGTATATTAACATTATGGATTACGATAATGGATAATTTGTGTTTTTTTTTTTTTTTTGGGCATTTGGGACTTTTGATTTTGACCGGCAGCGCTAATCAAATTTAAAATGCAAAACCTCAACAAGCCAACAGGAAATTCAAACGCATTTGCCTACCATTTTTAGATTTTCTTTCATTCTTTTCTTCAACTGAATTACAATTGGTAGGCATTTCTCTTCTTGCCCATGTCGAAAGTTTCCCAGGTAATTTCAGTTGACAAGCTTATCTACAAACATATCTAAATGGTTGTTTAGTGCGTTAGTTTTTTTTTTTGTGTATTAACTTTTATAATATATTGTTGAGCTATATAATATAGTAAATTTGACTGGACTAGATTGGGCCATAATCATATTTCTCCTACCGGCAAGGGAAATATTTAGATATGACGTTGGAAAGCTGCCTTTAACCAGTAAGTAAAAAGTTCCAGATGCAAAGAGAAAGAGCATGATGAATGAGAGGGTTGAGAAACTAAGGGAAGTCCTTCCAAGCTCGAGACTTCTGAAGGGACTTGGTAACACAGTTGTCCTAAGGAAAATGCAAATAAAATAGATTTTACCCCGGTCCGGCTTGTCTAACTACTGCTTTTGGGAAGGATTCTTTCTTTTGGTTTCTTTTATTTCTTATTTTGATTCTTATTAACGGCCCTGGCTCCACTTACTTTATAATTTTCCAAATTTTTCCTATTTAATTTCAAAAGTAAGAATCCTTTAACATTTTTTCCATGAAAAGTTTTATTGTAACAATTTATTCAAACTTTGGTCGAAAGGAATTCCTCTATATTCCCCACTCACTCGTCCAGAAAGTAGCTCTTCTTTTAGACATATTAAAACCATAAAAGAATCTTTAATTTGATTACTTTATTTTGTAAAAAGTTTTTGTTTTTGCTTGTTCGGAGTTAGTCAGAAAGTAGACCAAATTGTTTGCCAAAATAATGTCTGAAATAGAATTCAGTGTCCTAATGTATTTGCATTACATTTATATAGTTGTGATAAGCGAATACATAAGTACTTGTTTGTTATCTGTCTGCAATAGTTTATCACCGCAGACAGACGTGACTTCTGGATTGAAGTTGATTATCATGCTGATCAGATATACATATATTTTTAGAGGCTTTGAGAGAAGTGCATTGTCCATCATCTTTTCATGAAAACTGCATCGGCAAAATGGTTTATCTACTCTTTTCGTTAGACTTAGAATTTCTGTAAGCTGAAATAGAATCAGGTCTTCAACTACAAGTTTCAAGAACCAAACATTGGTACAATTTTGTGATATGAAATGCATTTACGTCTAAAGTTTAAAAATCAGAGTTTTTTCTTATAGTTTAAAACTTGATCTTATATCAATGCTATTCAATTGATGGCTTAGAAGCCTGGGAAGAATTTTTCAAAGCAGATTTATGATCTTATGACCTGTAAGGTTATTGTTAATATATTTGTGGAATGAAATTTCCCTTGCTAACTAACAGATCTAATAATGTAAAAGATCAGTTTGAAATAACATAAGCTGAAGTATATGCTCAGATTCAATGTAAAAGATCAGATTTAAAAAATCTTTAGATGAGATGTAGAACATAAATATGTAAATATAAATTAGCTTATGGAAACGCTTTTTTAAAATGAATCTGAGTTCTTGTGTTTCCTCTTTAGCAACAAGAAAAAGGCAACCAAACGTGGTTGATATTTTTCATTTGTTAATTTTATTAATTTCTTTAATTCGCATTTTTTAGTTTTCGAAATATTTTTCAAAGCGCAGAATCTTTGTCTAAAAACAAACTAATTTTGTTTATGAAAAAAAATGTACCTGTGCGTCGGCCGGGAATCGAACCCGGATCAACTGCTTGGAAGGCAACTATGCTGACCATTACACCACCGACGCGCCTTGATTAATTCAGAATTTCTACTAAATAGAAAAGCGGAAAACAAATACAATAATTCATAAATTTCGGCTTATCGAAAGCAATTAATTTCCCTTAGAAAAATTGTTGTCGATCTCTTGCAAAGTCTTTTGCCTTGTTGCTTGTTGCACATTTTGCAAGAAAATCAATGAGATTTATGTTGATTGCTTATTTGCTTTTCGAGTGTAAATAATTTGTTTTGTAGGTGTTGCTGCCTGTCTGACTGACTGCGTGTGGGGGAAGCTCAGGTGTCAAAGGTCAACTGGTTTTTGACTGCCAGCAGCAGCAGCAAAGAGTTGTTTGATAGTCGTTTTGTTGTTGTTGTTTTTCTTCTTTGGCTTACTTGACAAACTTATTAAAAAAGTTTGTCAGTTTGGGTAAATATCATTATCATCAGCCATCAGCAGAGTTCCATTCGTACTTACATATGTACGCTCTTTCTCTTTCTCGCTCTCTCTCTCTCTCTATCTCTCTCTCTCAACTAACTTGTCATTCACAGACATTTGAGGCAAAAGTTTTACTAGTTTACTTCTTTACTTTTTTTTTTAATTACATAGATGTAAATTATATATGGAAAATTGCATTGTGTCTGTGCGTAGTCTGTGTGTGCGTGTGTGTGTGTGTGTGTATAATATTTTAATCAACAATTTTAATTAAACAGCAAATTTTTGCATACAAATTTCTACAAAATTATTCAAATTTTTTATATTTTTTTGTGTTTGCCTTGTTTTTATATTATGTTTTCGAGGGTATGCCAAGAGGGTATTCATTTCCCAAAATCATATTGCATACTTTTGGGGTCAACTATTATATTTTATTTCGGTGTTGGCAGACCCTAAATTTAAACGTAAGGAGCTTGCCATTTGAATGGGGATTACATTTCTTATTCTAATATATCTAATCAATCCTAAAATGTTTTCAAATTCCTAAAAACATTTAAAGTAAAAGAATTGGAAAATGTTTCTTTCAAACTTTATCTCATTTATAATATGAAAAGAGAAAGTATTTTGAAAGTATTTCTTATTTTTGTGATCATAAAAGTCTAGGAAACAAAAATTCTGCCTCCATTTAATGCAGTGACTTATCTAAGAGGTTCATATCAAGTAAAATTTTCGTCTCCAAAGGCAAGTTTTCCTTTTGATAATTTATTAAATATTAGTGGATACATTTTCTTACCCATTTTGCCAATTAAAATTTTTATTTTCACGCCAAAAGTTCTTTTAGCTCTTTTATTTTTGGAAAGAATTCTAGAGAATCAAGTGATTCGAAAAACATTTTTGTGATTATTTATTACCTTTTGAATGAGCAGACTAAACTCGCAGAGTTTAGAACTATCTCAACCAGCTTCAGGTTCGTTTTAACTTGTTAAACTGAGACCAATAGGTAGCACTTTCTCATTTGTTTCTCAGTCTCAACTAATTTGAA
This sequence comes from Drosophila nebulosa, assembly GCA_024703675.1. Taxonomy (NCBI): domain Eukaryota; kingdom Metazoa; phylum Arthropoda; class Insecta; order Diptera; family Drosophilidae; genus Drosophila; species Drosophila nebulosa. The sequence continues at coordinate 2,115,311 of CM045725.1, read as the reverse complement.
AGCGGAGAATGAAATGTGTGTTCATTTGATTTACTCTTAGGGTATCAAATAGTCTTTGAATTATGTATTTACCATTCATTTTTTACTATGAAGAAAAATTTATTTATTTGCTGCGCGTAAGCTTAACTTTTTAATATGTAGAAGGCCAGGGGGTCTTTTGGGTAGTAAATTATATAAGTATAAAAAAAAAATGTACGAACTCCGGACAGTTGGTGACTGTTGCTGCTGGTCCACTGGCCATTGGCCACTGGCTCAGACCAGTCCACCACGAGTCCAGTCTGTGCGTGAGGAAATTAAAGGCATCAAGAGGCATTCTCCTCATCCACTCATAATTGGCTGTGTGTGTGTGTGTGTGTGTTGTGGCTAATAGAATTAGAATGTGTGCACCACATGAGCAATTTTCGAGCAAATTTGTCGTTGCTGCAGCTGCACAAGGGTCTTGGATCGAGGTGGCTAGCTGGCTGGCTGGCTCTTCCCTCCATTCCTCCGCCTAATTAATTGGCGGAGAAGAAAAGAAACACAGAAAACGGCTTCGCTATGTGCAAACCATGTTAGCTTCCAAGCCAAGAGGATGCCGCCACCGTCGCCGCCTCCAATGTCACCAAAAGGTTGATTGGGATCAAGGTGAGAACGAAGTTGTTTCGGTTGTTGTTGTTGTTGTTGTTGTTGTTGCTGCTGCTGCCCGTCAATGCGGAGCCATGAATTGTTCAGTTTTATGGTATGTTGTGGTTGTTACTTGGCTACGAAGATGTTATTTTTGGTTGGCCGGAAGGGAAAAGGGCAAAAGCAAGAGCACATGTCGACTAGGATCTAGGGCGCCTCCAAAAAAAAAAAAAAAAAAAAAAACATTCTACACTCAGCGAAAAATTCATTTGTGGCATTTCAAAGTGCTGACCAGTGAACTCTTTACTTGAGTCGATTTAATTTTGATTTATTTTATAGGATTAATTTTAAGATTTTGTTATGAGAAATGATAATAAGTAGATGATTTATAGAAATAAGAGAAAGTTTCTGTTCTCTTAAACACTAAGATGAAATTGTGGCCTTGTTTTTTGAGATGAAACTTCTTTAGAATCGTCTTGAATTGACATTTTATGAAACAAATATGAGAACGAAAGCTAAAAACGTAGATATTTCTATTTGTAAGAAAAAAAGTGTTCAGAAGAGCTTTAAAGGGTTGAGGAAGAATTAAAATTCTATAAAAGATGCGTAATGCTTCCTGAATATTGTCTTCTAGGGAATCTTTGACACTGTTGACATTTGTTGTTTCAGCCTAGAAACAGAATAGTTGCTTTAGACATACATATGTATGGAGATCCCCCGAATTAATTAATCGCTTGGCGTATGGGTCATCATCTAAGATTTGATCAACTTCCACCTGGCGGCCAAAGCTGACCTTAACCAACTGCTAACTAACAAATTGGATTTTCGAGCTTAACTAATTCGCCATTTAGACATGCTAACAATAATAATAATAACGGTTTTGTGGAACGAGCGTATAACAACAAAATGCAATTAAGCCACAAAAATCGAAAGAAACGAAAAAAAAAAAAACCATTTACGACAATTAAACGAAGCTGTGAAAAGTTTTGGCGAAAGAATGGAGGAATACAAAAAATGTTGGGGGAAAATCTTTTGCTGAGCGCGGCGCATGACAACGGAAATTAAATTGCATGAAATTGGAAAATTATTAACACGCACACACACACATTTGCATAGAGTCTGGCCATGCAATTTGGTTAGCCATTTAAGCCAAATTAAGGCCCCGTTGGAAGCGTAAACCTGGCTGGCTAGCTGGCTGGTGCGTGTTTTGTTTTGGCCTCTTTGGCTGGTCTGCCGGCCGGCCGGCCTGGTCACATGCAATCAAGGCTGCAATTTTCTTAACCAGTTTCCTTTTGGGGCCTATTAACCAGTTGACAATTCCAATCTCTGTGCGGCGTGTGCGTAACTCGCCTCGTCTTGGCCGTCGAGAGCAATCTTTCTAATGATGACACGACCAGACCCAGACCCAGGCCCAGAGTCAGAGTCAGAGTAAGAGTAAGAGCCGTAGCTAGAGTCAGAGCCAAGTCTAAGTTTAGCTTTTGCTTTTGCCTTAATAGTCGACGTAATTGATATGCGTATATACATAAATCGACAGTGGGGGGAGGGGGAGGAGAGGAGAAGAGTAGGTGAATGTGAGTCGCTTTTTTAATTAAAGTCTGGCAGATAGTTGTTCCAGTTCTCTTCCTCTCTCTCTCTCTCTCCTCTCTCTCTTTAACAAAGACATTAATACTCTGGGCCAGCTACTAGGCGAAGATTGAAATAGATGACAGGAATGAATGGTATGAATTGAAATGGCTTAGATAGGGTGGGAAAGGGGGGTAAGGTGTGTCTGTGTGGTCGTTTGAGGTGTATCAAACAGATGATTGAACCTGATCGCCGCATCTCATAACGATAACGATAATTGCCTCGATATGTTAATCAAGTATTGATTTATGCTAATCTTGAAAAAAGTATGAGATAAAATTTACAATTACTAATTATGCAGTTTTCCCTACCAAAAAGGAAATATACAAACGAAAATTAATGCACAGTAATTCGTTGGGCGTAAATATGTTGTTGAAAAGCTAAGCCCTGTTTTCTAGGTTGAATATTCCCATCTTTGTGCCACTGTGACAACGCCTGAAACTGAACCAAAGACAAATATAAATATTGAACCACAATCAGTCAGCTGTAAAGATGTCTCCGCTGTATAAACAGAACAGAAACACAATTTGCCACAGTGAGCAATGAAAGCAAAACGGTAACTGAAACAGCAACCAACTATATAACATGACAATAGCCGATGTAAATATGCATAACAACATGGGAAAAGTGTATTTCAAAATTTAAAAAGAGAACGACTTGTAGTTACCCTAAGAAAAGAGCCTGAAATGCTGGTTATCTTTTCAGATTCGTGATTTCTTCTCAGAATCCTAATCTTATAGAAAGCAATGTAAATAACCAAAATAATCAAAAAAGGCGAACGACTTGAAAATATCCTCAGGAAAGAGGCTGAAATTTGCCTCAACAGACATCAAAATGTCATCTTTTGAGAATTAAGATTTCCGAATATTTTGGAATCCAATACTTCACTTCAAAATAATCATTAGTATACGACTTAGTCATCATCGATTTGATTAAAAATGTATATAAAACTTGGTTAGATACTTACTCAATTTCATCCATTCATTTCTTATTCATTCATTTCAAGTTTTCATTAAGTATTAAGTATTATATACACTTGATCCTTGATAGTTATTATACACAACTGGTTGCTTGTGTGAGATCGAACTACTCTGATGACTTGGTGATTTATCCTTTTTCAATGTGTATAAAAATATTTCATATTTATAAGATTTCTTGAATCTGAAACTAAAGAGCATTCGTTTCAATTTGAGATCCCATTCAATGGTTGAGAATTAGCTATAGGATCCCTTAGAATATTTTGTACTAGACTTATAAAAAGTGTAAGTCTAAGACTAGAAGTAAGCTGAATTGATTCTTTGGTTTAACTTGTTGAGAAATTTAACACTTAAAGCTTCATTCTGACAATTTAATAGTTAACAATTTGATGCCCTTTAAAATGTCCTGTTCTCTCTCTCTCTCACACCCTCTCTCGCTTTCGCTGTATGGCTGCTGGATATATAGCCAACAACAACAACAACAGAAAAGGACCCAGCGAGCAAACAAATAAACAAAACGTGGCTGGAAATCGAAAATGGTTAAAAAACCAAATGAAATGTTTCATTTTGGCCTCTGTAAGCAAATATTGATTAAAAATTGGCAATAAAATAAAAAAAAAAAAGATATAACTTAAGCGACGAGTGATGCTGACTTGCATGAGATACAAATGTATCTTGTAGAAATGCAAGAGCCTACTATGGCTTACATGGCTTGTCTGTAAGTCTTCCACACTTTGGTGCGTGATTTAACCTTGTTACTTTAAGTCGACTTGAAAATACTCTCTAAAACTAATTTAGATATCTTAGGTAGAGAATACATTTCCTTCGAGTAGAAAGCCAATATGCCCTTTGTATCTTCTGCAGGGTAACCAAAAAGAGTTTCTCTCACTTGTGTGGGAAGTTTATTATAACCTCAAGGTCAGTGTGACTAAAAAAAATCTTGTTAAATATTTCATGCACGTTTTATGCATTAATTGATATTTGCAGTAATACACATAAGTCAAGTCAATGGACAGCAACGAAATGAATGGCAAATGAGAGAGGCACAGCGGGATGTAACAGCAAAAAAGAAACAGAAGTAGTAGAAGGAGCAGGAAGGAATGACCAAGAAATGGACATACAGTCAATGAAAAAAGTCTGTGCCAGCTTAAGAGTGATTCAAATTTCATTTGGGAAGCTTTTTGAATGCCATTTTTTGCGCTTAGACTGATTGTTCCTATGATATAGTAGTCCGATCTTTCTCATTAATATTTTAAACTAACATATATAAAATTAAAGAACAATTTTTAAAAAAATAACAATGTAGTTGTTTCAAAAATTTATTCCCAACCTATTATTTCTATGGGAGCTATAAGATATAGCGATCTGATCTTGATCAAATTAAACACGAACATTTGAATGGAAAACAAACTCTCAAATATGAAATTTTATAAAAATCCAATGAAAAATAAGGGACTTTGTGATCGACCGATTATTCCTATGGGATTTATATAATAAAGTGGTTCAATCCGGCTATATATAATGCCTGTGCATTAGGTTATGCTCAAACTTATCATTTAATAAGATAACTCCATACAAATAGATGACACTCAAAAAATTACTCGCTTCCTTTGGCTCCAAATCAAGTTTTTAAGTGAACTCTGGTCTATAATATATTGAAAAAAAAGGTGGCTTTGCTTTCCGCCTAACGTTTGCCATCTAAATCCGTCCCTGGGACTGCAGTTTGCCATGGAAAATTGAAATGTTTCACACCCTTCCATAGATGTAAATCTTATTTGAATGCAAATTGGAAAAACACTTTTATTCCAACTTTAGTTTCCGAGAAGTGCAGCATGAAGCTGAAAATATTTCTAATACTTGCCTTGGTTGCCCTAAGTGAAGCCGCAAAATGTCCATTTGCCCATTATTGGAGTCCGAGCATTAATAAATGTAAAATATTCTTGGTGGGCTAAGGAGCTAAGCTTAAGAAATAAAAACTACTTTTTCTTTATTTGTGCACATTCAAATGATAAGTATTTTCTTCTTCTTTTTCTTTTTTTTTTTTTTTGGTATAGAAGAAAACCTGCCAAGGGTCTCTTTATCAACATTTGACTTGGAAAATTTGATTTAGTCACACAATTTATTTCACCTTCTGGCTTTGTTTCTAAAAGTAATATTCATTTCAGTGTTAGTTCCAGAGGCCTGCAGTATGAAGATCAAATTATTTATAGTACTCGCCGTGGTTCTTGCAATAGAACCCAGAACCAAATGTAAATTTTTCTGGTTTTACGATAAGGTCCACGACAAATGTAAATTTTTCTTATTCGGTTAAAAAATTTCAAATAAAAAAATATATATGTTCATGTATTAGTTTTAAATATTGAGATTTTTCATTTGGTAATTCCAAACAAGGACTTATGTAAATATATATATTCGTGATCCACAAACCATGTCTGTCTCACCCGTTTTGTTTTAGGCACTCTCACGTTGCCAGTTTAAGAGATATTGAACTAAGATTAGGCAAAGAAACAAAGGTCTTGAATCAATTGAATCGGACAACCAATCAGCCGAAAAAAAGATTTTCGACAAACTTAACCACTTTTAAAATTAACTTTGAAGGCAACAATTTAGAAAGAGCAAAGGACAAAGAGTGACCATGGCCAGAACTCTTGAAAAACAAATGTGCAAGCCAATTTTGATATTTATTCTTTAAAATTAGTTCAAGACTTGGCAAATCACCGATAAATTTGGTATTGGTCACACAATGTTTTTTCACATTCAGTTTTTTTTTTTTTTTTACTATTCCCATTCCAGATTGAGTTCTTGAGACTTGCAGACTTAAAAATTCACCGCAGGGTGCGCTATAGTGCTTTCGTATAGAGGTGGAGAACAATCGATGGCACTATCGAACCACAATCGATAATAGCAGATACCAGAAATAATGCTTAAAGGCCTCTCAAATGCTAAAGATTCTTGAAGGATAACATTAGTAATCCCTTTCGCTTAAAACGGTTTAACCAACTCTTAACTTTAAAACTTTGTTTATTCACGCCATTTTTTCCACATTAAGTGCTTTCTGGAATCATTTATTCTACTTTGAGACATCAAAGCTGGCAGAATGTGGGCCTAGGAATCCCGTAACTCTATCTTGTTTATAAATTTAAATAGTTCGAATTTCATTTTGGGAGCGCTCAATGCGTGTTCCCATCAATTGCTTTTTCGTAATCTTTCTAAAATGTATCTAAAGTTGAGAATCATGTGTTTAGAAAATGTTACCTTCGGCCTCATCCCATATAATATGTGAATAAGAAAGTTAAAATGCCTGAACTCATTTATTTTCAATTTACAACTCGAACCCTGCAGAATATTCATCAAGTTTTATTTAATACTGGACTTAGTTGCCCTAAGTAAAGCGGCTTCTTAACCTACTTCAAGAGCAAGTTGCCAAGTTTTTTTTTATTTTTGGAGTTCTCTTAATAGAGTTTGTTTAGCTTTTCTTCATTAAAGTTGTAATAAAACCATTCGAGTGCTAAAATTTTTTTCTTTGGCTGTATTTCTGTTTTTGGTGGCGGCGGCCTACGAAATCTGAGTAACTGAAATTAGTGCAAACAAAGCATTTTTGGCATATGCAAACGGCATACTAATTAGTCTCTCAACGTTCGTTGACCTTGCGCAAGAGACAGCTACAGAGGGAGAGAGCGAGAGAGAGAGAGAGAGAGAGGGAGGGGGAACAGTAACAATAACCTAAGAATGAAACTTTCATCTTAAATGCAACAAAAGAATGAGCCAAATGGGCTCCAATAATAAAATATTTAAAGTATATCCAAAACTTGAAGAAGGATTTAGATTATAGAGTAAAGAAATTAAAGCTTATATGAGTTTAACCAAATGCTCTTAGCTGGTAGCCCCCTAAACTATGCTAAGCAAAATACAATCATGGTTTTTTTTTGAAGCAAAAGTAAGCCAAGTTAGAAAAGTAAGCAAAGTTTTTAGCAATTGTTTTCGAAAGAAAGAACAAATTTTTTAGTTTCTACAATTGAACTCTATGAGTAAATTGTAAATATGTAGCATACTTTAAGGAACTGCAATTAAAAATTTACCCAACTTGTAATTTTGTCAACTGAAACTAAACTAAAAGAGTTCAGCTAAAATTTGGATATTTCTAGTTTCCTTAAGTAAGCTAAAGAAAATCAAATTGATATTAAGATCAACCGACTTTTAAAATTATCAAGATTTTAGTATTTAAGAGAAATGAAGGGACTGTTTATAATGGATTGTTGAGGTCAAACTGGAACCAAACCTCTAAATTGAAATTCCTTTAAATTGCATTTGCCTCATTTTATCTTTCAAATGCTAACATTCCCATGTCATTTGAAACATTCCCTTAATTACTTTCAAAAATATTTTAGCATTTCGAAACTTTTCTACTTATGTCTTTGATGGCGCGCTGCCTGCCCACATTAACGAAAAAACCGAAAAACTCATGGGACTCTGGGACCTGTCATAAACGACGCGACGACGATTGCAGAGAGTGCAATCAGCTGGAGTTAAAACCAAATGCCAAACAAATGGCGGAAAACGAACGAAAATAAACCTAAGCAGCTTAAATGTTTATCACTCTGACTCTAACTTCAACTTCAATTGCGTCTCTCTCTCTCTCTCTCTCTCTGTCTGTCTGTCTCACTCTAATGCTGCTGCGAGTAAAAGTTGTTCGACGTTCATATTCACGGATTGCGTGTCAAAAGCATTCACTACAAATGCTGGCCATGTCGCTGCTGCTGCTGCTGCTGCTTCTTTCCCTTCCCCTGCCGAGTTTAAATATGTTGTATAGATATTCAAATAATGTCATCGCCAGTAAGACCCAACCCATGGCAGCCCATTCCAAACGACTCCAATTCAATGCATTCGAGCCAGAGCAACCCACATGCAACTTCATTTTTGTTGCACGCAATTAAAATCTTCATTAGCCGCGTTTAATTTCCACTTTTGATTAAAAAAAAAAAAAAAAAACCCTGAAATAAATGCAAACTAAAACTAAAAAATTATATAAATTAATCTAGAAGGCGACTTGGTTTATACTCTAGAGAATGCGATTAGGTATCCATTTTGGTTTAAAAGTAGAGTGAGAGAAAGAATGCTAAGAAATTGGCAAATTGCGCTTAGTTTAAGGTAAATATGTAGCATACTTTAAGGAACTGCTATATGGAAAAATGAGAAACTCTCTTTGCAAAGTTAAACTAAATTTTTATCATTCAATTTAAAACCATTCAACAATTTGTTGATGCCCTCTGGTAAGGGTATTCGAAAACAAAGTAAAAACAATATAAAAAACTTGTGACATGTGTCATTGCGTATTTTGCGTTGTCGTTGCTTATCGCCATCGCCGCCAGCAACAAGTGGAGGAGACCAGGAGACCAGGAGGCCGACCGCGAGTTGAAGTTGGAGTTGGACAAGAGAGATGGCAGCGTGAACTGGCCAACAAATTAAAGTAAATGTGTGTGCTATGTGTGTGTTTAAAGTTCTCGTGACTTTGCCATATATCATCACTAGACTGTAACTGGTGGATACCAGCTAGTCCTACTCTCCAGCCCAGTTGGGGTGTGCGTGTGTGTGTGTGTGTCTGCTGATTAGCGTTGGCCTGGCCGGCCGCTGTCGTCGAGTTGGTCGTTTCTGGCTCTCGCTTGGATTGGTTCTCGATAAAAAGCTATCAACGCGAGTCCTAAGTGACAGTTGACTTGTTTATCAATTGACAGTGTTCCTTTTCGCAGCAGAAGCGGTAGCTGGAGGAGAAGGTGGAGCAGGAGGAGCGGGGTAACCAACTTCTCAGCGACATGGGGACATGGAGAGTAAGGAAAAAAAAAAAAAAGTAACTGTTAATAAGCTTGTTACTAAGGCCTGTGAAAATGTTGCTTTTAATTAAAAGTTGTTGCCGCAATGTGTGCCCACCCCCCACCCCCCCAGCCTGCCCCTTGTTGGCGGAATGTTTGTTTAAGTATTCATGCTTGTATTTTAAAGCCCGATGCTGTCGAGATAACGGATTGAATTGCTTGTTTAACAACGCCAAATGTTCAATGTTCGTTCGTTCGTTCATTCGTTCGTTCGTTGTTGTTGGTAGCAGCACATGTGCACAAAAATCAGCAGAGACTTAAAATCTCAAAAGATTTTATTGACAATTTCTCCCTGAAATCAATAACCAAAAGAAACTTCAAGTATTAAAATGTACAAAGAAAAAAGTATTTATTCAACTTGATTTAGTTTATCCATAAGTACAAGATTGAGTCTCGCGATTCCAATACTGAAATCGAGGACATGCCGCTTTAGTTAAAGCAAACAAGCCCAATATTATGCACAATTTGATGAACATTCTGCAAAATTTGACGTCTCAAAGAAGAATATATGTTTTCAGAAGCCTTCAGAAGTGAAATAAATTGCATGACTAAACGAAATTTTCAGGTTTACAGTTGGTCAAACCGATTTGAATACGTTTGAACTTTATTATTTCTATATTATAAGAACGAGAAGGATTATATGTGTGATCCCTTAAGCAACTCAAGTCTTTGAGAGGTCCTTAACGATTGCTTTGTCATAAATTTTGAGACTTAAACTTCTAAGAGATGCACAAGCTAGGTCGTTGGCTCTCACAGAAGCTCTTTGGCGCACCCTGTGGCCAATTTTTTAAGGCATAAGAAGAATTATTCATGTGATCCTCCAAGTATTTCTAGTCTTTGAGAGGTAAATATTCAGAATTTCACAGACTTAAACTTGCTAGAGAGACACAAGCCAGGCCGTTGGCTCTCACAGACGCTCTTTGGCGCACCCTGTGGCCAATTTTTTAAGGCATAAGAAGAATTATTCATGTGATCCTCCAAGTATTTCTAGTCTTTGAGAGGTAAATATTCAGAATTTCACAGACTTAAACTTGCTAGAGAGACACAAGCCAGGCCGTTGGCTCTCACAGACGCTCTTTGGCGCACCCTGTGGCCAATTTTTTAGTACTTATTAGAAACTGATTTAGATACGTTTGAAGTTTTTTATGTGTGAGCATAATTAATGTGATCCTTCAAGTATCACTAGTCTTTGATAGGTCCTTTGTCATAATTTAAAAGGCTTAAACTTCTAAGAGGGACACAGGCACTTGAAAAGGCTCTTTGGCGCACCCTGCGTCCAATTTTTTAGTACTCATTAAAAACTGATTTAGATACGTTTGAACTTTTTTATGTATGAGGATTATTTATGTGTTCCTTCAAGTATCACTAGTCTTTGATAGGTCCTTTGTCATAATTTCAAAGGCTTAAACTTAAAAAAGGGACACAGGCTCTTGAAAAGGGTCTTTGGCGCACCCTGCGGCCAATTTTTCAGTACTCAAAGATTTTCCGACAGTTGTATTTGTAAAAAAAAGTTTATTTAATTAATTTAAAAACGTATACATTGTTTGTTTTTGACATCCCAATAAAAATATCTTGGACAGTATTTCACAGCCTCACTAAGGGCTAGCCAGACCAATATTATTAAGAATTTGATAGACATTCTACAAGTTTCGATTGGCAATTGTTGCAAAGAACTAAATGCAAGGGAAAATAGTGTGACTAAATTAAATTCTCGCTTAAATTGTGTAACTAAACTCAAATTTGTTGCGCCAATTCTATGTAGGTATAGTTTATGGTATTTTTTCTCTCAGTGTATATTATGATTCAATGCGTTTGTCCATTTTCTAATTTAAGCATAAAGTGCCATCTATGTATCTGTTTGTTCGGCTGTCTGCAAGAGGAGAATCAAACTTATATATATAAATGAAGCTGATGTCTTATGCTTTATAATGGGAATATGAGCAAAAGAAATAAAAGAGAATTACAAATTGCACACGCACACAAAGAGTTGACGAGAAGAGTGAGAAGGGGATGGCAGGCAGGCAGAAGTGCTGCTTCACTTGATGATTAATGTAAGTCGCGTACAAAAGTAGAGAACGGCTGACTATGACGATGACTCGGACTGCTTTTCTTGGAACTCCACCAGCGCAGGAGGCCCACAATGGCTAATGGGCAATGGGCAATGGGCATTGTGTCATTGCCTGACTGACTGACAGACTGACTGACTGACAGTAAATAATCTATCAATAATTGAGGCGGCAGCCTCTCTTCGTCGTCGTCGTCGTTGTCGTCATCGTCTTTGCGGCTCGTGCTGTGTGCTGTGGGACCACACTTGGTGGATATTAAAGGATGCTGCCACGCCCAACACTTGTACCGCCGCCCCCTTTGCCCTGCTTGCTATGCGCAATGCTTTTATGGTTGAATGCGTTTTAGGCGCTCGATTCGATTATTTATGTCATTTGCTTTGACATTTATCATTCCACACAATTCATGTTGTTGTTGTTGTTGTTGTTGTTGATATTTTTTGCTCTTGCTCTTGCCTTTTGTCAAGGCCAGAATGAGATTTGAAGATATAGAGGATGGAGTAGGATGCTTGGAGCCGCCGCATTTGGGCCCTTTTGGCTATTTATGGCCGCGCTACTTAACATAAATTTTATTGCTTTTGGTTCTGGCTTTGGTTTACTCACCGAGACAACCGGCAAAACCCTCGCCGCGACCCCCTTTTGCCCTTTGGCCAGTTCTCTTCTGTCTATGAATTGATGAGCATTCATTTATTGCCTGATTAGTTCTCGTCTTTGGCTTTTTTATGAACTAACCAACAACAACAAGAATGGCCATTAGCTCTGGCAAGGAAAAAGGGGGGGGAATATATTGAATTTCAAAATGCTTTAATAACGAGTTAACTTCAGAGGGATAAAAAAAAAAAAACCAATGTAAAAGCAGTTAAAATTATAAAATTCACAAATGACACAGTAAAAAATTCTTAAATTTCAATTAAACAAGTCAACAGGCTAATAATTGTCTGTTGGCATTTGTTGGCTAAAATAGGTAGGTAGGTAAGGTGTTTCTTATTATCATTTTGCCATGCCAAGACTTAGGCTAATAATTGACTTTCCTTGATTTCTGTTAAGAAATCTATAGAAAATTCGATAGATTTTACTTGCTCTTTTTGCAGAATGAACTTCTCTTTCAGTTTTAGACATTTTTAACTTGATTTCTATATTTTTTTGTTGCCTTCATTTGCTTCTTTTTCATCTTTCTTGGCTTCGACTTATTAAGCAACTAATTTCAGCATATTTGTGTACCAAGTCATCTTCCAAGGATGTTCGGGGGGGGTTTGAGGGGGAGCTGGCAAAACCAAATTACATATGCTAAAATGAAGAATGGAAACCTGAACGGAAACTGCATAATCAAAAATCACAGCAAGCGGTAATCAACGGGCCATATATTTTCAGTATTCATCTGGCTGGCTGCTAACCCCCTCCCCCTCCCCCCCCCCCATCCTGTCGTTTCAGTTTCAGTCCTGGGAAGCCCACACACAAAACAGCAAACAGAGACTGAAGAAGAAGATGAATTCCCGTACACCTTCTCCTTCTTCTCTTGGCTCTGTCTCTGATGGTCAAAACAAGTCCCTCTTCATCTTCATCTCCCTCTCTGGTTCTCTTGCCCTCTCGCTCTCTCTCTCTCTTACCACATGCTGTGTAAATTTCAAGTTCTAAGAGCAAGTTACTTAGTTGCTTTTGGCGCATTGATCCAGGGGTCCAGTAGACATTAAACCTGAATATGAATTTTTAATTGCATGCAGCATGCGAAAGTTGGCCGGATTCCAATTAATTACGCATCGATTTGTGACTTGGCAAGTTTTGCATTTGACAAGACAGAGTGAGAGAGAGAGGGGGGTATGGGGTAAAGGGAATTAATGATATAACCCTTATAGGTCTCTGACTTGGCAGGAATTTTTGAAGAGCTTTTGTTGGTTTTTTGGTTGATTGTTCATTCATCAAAACTGCATTTGACTGATTGACATGTGTGTGTGTGTGTGTGTGTGTGTGTGGGTGACTGTGACCTGATTTTGGCATTGCTTTCTCACTTTTCTTTTTCTATTTTTTTTTTTTTTTTTTTGGTTGTTTGTTTGTTTGTTTTTACCCATCATGAATCATGCCAACGACGATGATGATGATGAGGCGTACTCAACTGGAACCTGGACAGGTTCTGGCATTTGCCTCAGGTGGGAGACAGGCATAGCATAGCATATCAGAACTGCCAACTAGGCAGGCAACTGGCCTACAGCTAAATTGCTAAAGTCTTTTGCATCTGCAGGTGGCTGAAATAATTTTCAATTAACTGCAACTGCAACTCCTGCAATTCCAACAAGAAACGTGTTGTGGAAAAAAAAAAACAATCCTTGGGCTACAAAAACCCCACACATCATTCTTCACTTTGACATAAGAAAAAAATGTAAAAATCACTGAGGAGTTCGTTCTCAAGGTTCTTCTCTGCATGAAAGAGAAGCCCAAAAAAAATTGAGAAGGCATGGAAATGGAAGTTTTTTTTTAAACGCGAATTTGAAATACATATAATACCTTTTAGGGCAATGGCAAATCAATTTTTGAAAGAACAATAATTTTAATCTCCTTTCCTTTCCGTTTGGCCCCCTCTGTGGAACCAAATCAAACAGAGAACTACTTACCCCATGGGGTAATTTCTGAGTGGAAAATAATTTTTTACGGTTTAGCTACCTTTTGACTGCTGATATTGTTGTTGCTGTTGTTGTTGTTGCTGTTGTAAAATAAAACAGCAAGAGACAAGAGCTAGACTCGATCTTTGACTTGAACTCCCTTTAGAGAGTGAGAGAGGGCGTAAGGGTGTAGGGGTCTACATGAGTTTCTTCCGTCTTTAATTAATTTGTATGATCCGCGCTCACAGCATGTCTATACTCTCTAGTATCGCCCCGTATCGAAAGCACAACAAATTACAGGCAATACATCAAAATGGCTAAAAAAAAAAAAAAACAAAAACCAAACAGCAGAAATCTCTTAAATGACTCCATGTGGTAGCAGGGGAGGGAGCGGGCGGCAACCTTTTGTTGACCGTTTGACCACTTTAATTTCAGCTTCAGTTTATAATTGATTGGCTCTTTCTTGACACTGATGCCAAATGATGTCATTGTGTGTATTTGTGTCTGTGTGTGTGTGTGTGTGTGTTTTGGGCCTATTTCTTTCTTTGTTGTTTCCAATTTTTCATTGAGTTTCATGCCTATTGAGTTGTCTACTTTGCTTAATTGTCTCTATTATTTAAAGTTAATCGCTTAACAACGCCGCGCGGCATTTGATTTGTGTCTAGTCACGTTCGATTATTACAAAGAGAATGCAAATGAAGGGATCTAAAAGATATAGACAAGAACAAAAAATTGTTTAAGAAATGAGAAACAAGTTCATTTTGGTTTGGTGTTTGAATAAACACAGGCCTTTCTTTGCATTTGTTTATAAACAATATTAATAATTTCCTTTACCTAATATAATATTTTTTGTACTTTGGCATCCTATTAAGACCAGGATAGAGTCCACATTTGAAACCAATTTGAAATGTGTAAACTTTCAAACGACAAATTTTGTAGCTATTTTCCATAAAATGACTTAAAATAGAGAGTCAAGAACTTAGACTTGATTTAAGTTGCCAAAACTTTTATCGTAAAGGCAATAAAAGTAGAAGCAAAATATTTGTAATTTCGCATCAAAGTTTTAGCTTAATCTTAATGCCTAGAAGAAGGCATCTCCGACCATGTAATAAACATATAATTCTTGATCAGCACAATGAGACAAGTTCATATAGCCATGTCCGTCCGTCTGTCCATCTAGATCATAGCTATAGTGCTGAAATTTTGAATGTAGCCTTTTATATAATGCAGACATTGTGTATTTCGAATTCAGATGGATCGAACCACTATATTATATAACTCCGATAGGAAAATAGAGTTTTGAATCAATATCTCTGTTTTTTTCTATGGTATATTATTAAAATTTTACAAGTCTTAGTTTCTTTTATATCCAAACGTCCATGCCAAATTTCATCAAGATCGTACTACCATATCATATAGCTCCCATCGGTCGAGAATTCAGTTTTAGACCATTAACTTCCGTCTTTTTCGAGTGATTGTTATAAAAATTAATAGTTGTTAGTTTGATCAAGATCAGGCGACTATATCATATAGGTGAAATAGGAACGATGGTTCGAAAATTCAGTTTTGGACCAATAACTTCCGTCTTTTTCGAGTGATTGTTATAAAAATTCCATGCTAAAATTTATCAAGATCGAGCGACTATATCATATACATAGATGCCATAGGATTGATCGGCCCGAATACCACTTTTGGTCGAAAAAAAAAACAAAAAAAACAACCAATTTAATTATCGATTTTTTAGAGACAAATTTTTTTTTCCTACGTAGGAAAAGTAAAATCAAAACTCTTGCAAGGGTATACAAACTTTGGCTTGGCCGAAGCTATCACGACCATCTAGTAATTTTCTTAGTCGTTTTCGAAATTTTAATAATTAATTGCCTATATTAATTGTGACAATCGAATTTAGTCAAAGAAGTCATTTTGAGTTTCTCTCTTTGTAGTTGGTTTCCACAATAATCTATCTTAGCAAGCGAAACAAAGCGCATAGAAATATTTGTGACCCAAAAACAAAGTTGACAGATTTCACAGTCTTTGACCCAAATTTGATAAGACTAAGAATAAGAAGCTGGCGCCGAATTAGTTCAGTTTGTTTTTGCTCTTCTTAAGCTCTGTTTCTATATTTAGAATAGTTTCTGTTTTAGTTTTCAGTTGGCAAGGCAATTGAACGGGGGAAAGATTTCCGCTTCATTCAAGGGGCGTCGGTGGTGTAATGGTCAGCATAGTTGCCTTCCAAGCAGTTGATCCGGGTTCGATTCCCGGCCGACGCACAAGTATATTTTTTTTTTTCGGGAAATTTTTTATTGACTAAAAGAGCTGAGTTTTTTTTTTAATTCTTAACAACTAAAATATTATTTAATTGGAAATCATAGACAATATTGTGGGAGTTAAAACAAAGTTAAAAAAGGTTATCCTAATTTTCTTATTGGAGAATTGGTGATCCAACTGAATTTAAATTTATATTTTTATAATTTACTAAATATAAAAAAGCAAAAATATCATTGCAACCGAAACCTAGAAGCGGTACATTTCAAATCGATTGAATTATTTAAATTTATACCAAAATGGAAATGGAAATTTAGAGTTTTAAAGTTTTTAGTTTTAAGAGACTATTAAATAATGACAATTTATACCAAAATTGAAATTTAAGTTTTAGTTTTAAAAGAAATAAAAATCAAACTTATTACCAAACTTAATACATAATGGAAACCTTGAACGAACGAAAACAATGCTAAAACAATATTTCGATTGTTTCTATGGGCGCTATATGATATAGTAGTGGTCCGATTACGCCTGATCTCCTCCTCTAGGTGACAACTGACCAATTTTATAAATATTTTGATGTCATATAAGAAACGCAAAATTTAATTTAATTTTCCAAATGTTAAAGAGAGTAAAAAAAGGACTCTCAAAGACAGTCTTTAGAAAAAGTATACAATTTTCGGAATTTAAAAATTTTCAAAAGATCGTCATTGAGCTTAGACTATTGAGTTCAATTCTATTGAACTCTTTTTCGAGGCCAGCGGATTCCCTTGACTTTTGCCAAAGAGAGCTCTCAACAAGTTAACGGAAAGGCTTTCGTTTGAAATAAAAAGCGTGACTTGAATGCCATTTTTTTGCGCTGGTTTAGCTGGGCTAGCAGGAAAAAAAGGGAGGAATACACATAAAACACATAAGTCCCTTGTTAACAAGGTATCAACAGTTAAAGACCAATTGATTGCAGAAACAATGAGAGGACCAGAAGCAGCGGCAGCAGCAAAAAATCCTTTTGGCGATTTACCTAGTTCTACACAAAAAAGAAAACCCAACAAAAGAGCGATAGAGAGAGAGAGAGATAGAGCAAGGGGGACATTAGGGGGAGAGAGAGAAAACTAAAAGAAAAATGTGGAAAATGTCACGCTTCATTTGCTTTAACAGCTCAAACGAACACCTGGCCAAAAGAGAATTGTCAACAGAGCGAGCAAAAGAGAAAAAAAAAACAGATAGAGAGAGAGAGAGAGATGAAGAAAAAGAAAAATCAACATGGCACACAAATTCCACGATGGACAATGAAACAAATCGAATTGGACAGTTCGATTAGGCATACAAATGTGCAATTAGAGAAGAGTGTGAGAGAGAGAGAGAGAGAGAGGGACGAAGATACATATCTCTGACCTGTTATCGTCATACCCTTTGACCAATTAACCGTTACAAATGGATCACAGGAAACGGATATCAAAAAGAACTAACGAGCCATATAAATGACAGAGAGAGAGAGAGAGAGAGGGAGAGAGAGAGAGAGAACGAGCAAGAGTGGAGGAGAGAGAGTAAAAGGATTGGCCTGAAAATGTTTGTGAAATTTATTCGTTTGGCTTTATGCATTTTTCCATATAATTTACGCCACATTCGGTTAACCAATGTCTGTCCACAGAATTTCCAATAATTACGCTCGAGTTTTTAATTATCTTTCAAGCATTTAATTATTATTTATGATTGTTTAGCTATTTTATTTTCAAAATACCCTATAATCAACTGAGCTTGGACCCTAAATACCCTATAAGTTGGGCAGAGTCCTAAGCCTTGAGAAAATTAGTATGAAAAACTTTTAAAAATGAATAAAACTTTGAAAAATATAGAAATAACCGCTAGATGGCGCTTTCTAAATTTTGATTGTTTCAAGAAATGGATTAGAAATTAAAATTAACTATCTATATATATTATTTATATATATAATGAATTTTTAAGAAAAGAGGAATGGCCGCTAGGGGCGCTATTCATGTACAATAGTGTTTATTGTAAGTTTTTCATTGAGAGAAAAAGGGGATAAGACATAAGAGTCTATTATTGATTTATATTTTAAAAGACGCCTCAATAAAAGCGCACTCTAGCGGCCATTTCTCTCTTTTTCTAACTTTGTTTTTCAGTTGAAGTTATTCGTTTAACACTTGTAACAAATGCAACTCAAGAGTAAAGTTAGATAAAGAGGGAGAGAGAGAGAGATGACCGCTAGAGGGCGCCTCATGCAAACCTTAGACTTTATAATTATATTTTTTGTGAGAAATCGATTATAACTTTCTAAATATAAATCTTTAGTTTAATTTTGATCCACTTGATTTTACGATTATAGTTAATTATTTATGCTACAGGGTAACATTTAGTCGTCTCTTCAACTTTTGTTTCTCACTCAACATTACTTTTTGTTTATGTTCAAATTGAAAATTGAAATTAAAATTGATTTATGTGGTTTTCTCGTGTTTGTCGTCGTTTGTGTCCAAAATTGGTCAGTTTATTAATTTGTTAAGGGCAGCCCGACCGCCCCCCCAGACTCCCCCACACTCCTGCACTACTCTCTCTTTCTGATAGACATGAGGTTTGCTTTGAATCTCCTTTTAATGCGGGGAAGCTGGACGGGGGACCGCCTTTTTCCGCCTTCTTTTGCCGAGTTCATGGCTCTGGGCTGCCCATGTCGCCTGCCCATAACAATTACATATTAATTAATAACAATTTTTCGGGGTGTTAATGCATAATTAATTAACAATTTGATTGCCGACAGGAAGGGTGGCAGGGAGGCAGGGAGGTAGAGAAATTCAAGAGACATTTTGAAAAGAGAGAGAGAGAGAATTTGGTAAACGTTAATTCCCAAGACTTTTGATTTCCTGCTTTCGTCTGTTTTTTTTTTTTTGAGGCGCTCCACCACATGAGCCAACGCCTGCGTGAAAAATGCAAATCAATTCAATTAAAAAAGAACAAGAGCAACATGCGAATACAATGCAACAACGCCAGCAACAACATCAGCAACAACAGCAACATCCACAACATCCACAACAACATCAACAACAGCAACAACAGCAACATTAACAACAATACCCTCAATTCCATAGCCTCAAGGTACACGAACGAACGATCGATCCTGCCTGCCGCCTGCCTTCCATCTCCATCTCCAACTCCATCTCCATATCCATCCATTCTTCCCACACCATCTTCTGTTGCTCTCGGTCTGGGTCTGCCTGACTCTGCGATGCGAAAGAAAGAGAAACAAAAGCACGCGCTCCATAAAGATCCCAGACAACACATGCCACAAAAGTGTTGCAGTTACAAGAATTTTAATCAAGCGTTTAACACTAAACGCGCCACAGAGAGAAAGAGAGAGACAAAGAGACAGAGACAGAGAGAATTGCGGTGTGGCGCAATTCAAAAAGGAGGCAAAATGCCGTCGACAACATTTTGCAGTCGTCTTTGCGCAGACGCATAAACAATTTTCAAATTGTTGTTGTTCGTTCGTGTTGTTGTTGTTGGTAGGCACCGCGAGCCTTTTTTCATTGTTGCAGTTTGTTGTTGTTGTTGTTGTTGTTGTTGTTATTGTGCATAAATTAACTTGCCGCTCTTGTCTAGGCCGAGTCGATGGAAAACAACTTTTGCACTGAAAGAAAATTAAGAATATAATACTTGAAATATTTTTTATTTCAACCCAGATAAATTGAAATTAGCTTAGTATATTGATTAAATTCTTATTCTAATTAATCTTTTCTAGTTAAACGAATCGGCTCTGGATTGACTTTATAATGGGATAGATTAACAACGATTTGGGTAAGTGAAATTGTAATATTTTTTATTGTGTAAGTTCCCCCCTCCTGCTTGTCCATCCCATAATTCAGCGCTGAATTTATCTTAAAATCGAAAACTTTAATTTTAAACGGGCTCGATTGACTTAGAAAGTTGGAAAGCAAATTTTTGATCAATTTATTGCACATTTTTGTAAAGTTTAAAAGTAGAAATCAAATCGAATTTGGGTTCTAAATTTGCATAATTTGTTAATTTTTTTAAATTGAGTCACATTTATACAAAATTTATGAAAGATTGCAGTAGCTGGCGCTAGAAATTTAAATTTTGGGTGAATGAAAAATAAATGAAAAACTAAAAGACTACAATCTGGGTTTGGTTCACGTCCAACGGCGACTATTTCTATTGACTTTAATCCTTTGAAATGGCATTCTAATCTTACTTCATTGCTTATCATATTTATAACTAACCCAGCAGCTTAATCTTTAAAATAATTTTAACAACATTCTAAAGATCTCATTCCATTTTTAAGGGGGATTTCGTGAGAAAGCATTGCAATGGTTTTCCAAAAGAATAATGCCAAAATCCATGTGATCAGGCCTACAAAATAGTATTTGAAGGAATGTCATGTTAATGCCTCTTCAGATCTTAACCCGTTAGAAAATGTTTGGGGTATTCTTGCCAATTTGAGACAGTTAAAGATCGTAAAACGCAAATTCTAAATAAATGGCAAAGTTTAGAAAAAGGATCTTATATAAGAGAATTTTTAAGTTAACTAAGGCAAATGGAGGCCGCACTAAATATTAATATTGCTTGTTTTTTTATCATTCCGCAACGATTTTGCATTGTTTTTGACCAAAACCATAAAATTGGTCTATAATTTTGATACAACAAATGGGCCTCTTTTTTTCTTTGTTTTAACTTCTTCCTAAGAAATCGTTATTAAATCGTTTTCAAATATTGAACTATTTATTTTTCAAGATTTTAAGAGCATACATACATATGTCTATTTTTTTTTTCGTTTAAAAGTGGATTATAAATATGATAAGTCACAGTAGAAAATATTGAAATTTCTCTTTATCCATTTTGAAGAGAATTTTTGGGAGTATTTTTAAATTTAAAAACACCAGACCAAGAACAAGATTAAGTTCAAGCTGAGAGGGATGAATGATTGACATAAGTCCTTTTAATTGTAGCTAAATATATGTATGGCCATTTCTTGCAGTGTGAATTACTTGAGTAGAGTTTTTTTTTTTTTTTAGCTTAGCTTGTTTGGTGTCTCCGAACAAATTGAAATTTGCATGACAGACGCACATTGATCATATGGGAAACAAACGCAAAGAAACTAAACACAAAACCACAAGAAAAAAAAAAACCCAAAATCTCTGGCCTCCAACTGTGCCAACAACAACAACAACAACCACAAAAAACAAACAGATTTTGTGTGTGTGTGTGTGTGTGTGTGTAAGTCATTTTTTTTTTGCTTCTTTCAATTAAACAAACATGTCGAGGAGAGCATTGTCAAATGTTTGCCTACAACAAAAATTTAGGCCAAATAAGTAAATTCGAATTCGTGTCCCCTCCCCTTCGCCCTACTCTCTTCCTCTCTCTCACACACTCTGCTTATTTTCCTTTGGCACATTTTGGAAAATCATTCAATAAATCACCAAGAAATTAACATAAATCTTTTTGGGCTGTCAACATGGAAAGGCAAAAGAGGCCTGAGCCAAGTTGCCGCACCGCCAGTTGGCTGGCAGTTGCCTCTGGTCTTGCAGTTTGGTGTGGTGGCTGCCGCTTCTGATGATGATGATGATGTCGATCGTAAATTCTGAAAAATATTTTGACAAATGCACAAAAGTAACCAACATCAAAATGGGTAATAAAAAATTAAAAAGTAAATATAAAAACAAAGACAGGGAAAGGCAAAAGGAAGCACGCAACATTTTTTTTTATGGCATAATCAAAAAGTGAGATAAATTTGGCATACTCTACGAGCAAATAATGTCTTACTCTTATGTGTCTCTCATAATTCCCTTGTTAGAGTATCCAGAGAGATGAGAAAGAGAATCTAACAGAAACAGATGCATCCACACACAAATGGCACACAAAATGTATCTTTTAGAACGCAAAATGAGCTCCATAAAATGCGACTAGACTACAATGTGGCCAAGGCGCGGGAACGACAGAAGGGTGCTAAGGAGGGGGACTGGCGGGAATGTAGGGAATGGAAATGTACATGTCTGCAAAGTGTTAATGTGAATTTATGATGCATTACGCGGCGGCGGCAGCAGCGTCATTGAGGGAGGGGTAGAGGGAGGAGAATGTGCAGATGGCGTTTGGTTTTTGAAGAACTTTTTTGCTCTTTCCCTCTTCGTGTGTGTGTGTGTGTGTGTGTGTTGGTTGGCATTATGAAAAACAGATTTGGTTAAGTTTTTTCCTATTGTTTTTATTGGCTTAGGAAATTGTTAGAAATTTTTATTACAAGAAAGTGAAAGCACTTGAACAGAGAGAGAGGGAGAGCGAGAGAGGTGCAGAGGGGGGAGTGCTTGCCACTTTTCACTGAGCTACTAAGAATTCAGATCAAAGAAAAAACACTTGAAATAAAGTAAAGGTAAAACGAGAGAAAATCTCAAAAGGGTCTTCAAATGTAGAAAAAGTTCTTAAATGGTTTATCATTGATAATTTTAAAGAAATTGGGCCACAACATCAAAACCGAAACATTTGAAAATTAAAGTAATATTATGATTTTAAGACTTTCTAGGCCAAATTTATAGACCAAGTTGGCAGGATCTAATTAGATCATTACAGCAAGTTTGATAACCTTGAAACAGTTATTAGTCACTCTCAATGAAGAGATATTAGATTAAATGAATTTAGTTATAAATATCTTAGTTTCTCAGAATCTACTTATAATATAATCCCCCCCCCCCCCCCCCCCCCCCCCTCCCAACAAAGTTGGAAGATAAAGCCTTAAAAATCTCAGAAGTTTCATTTATGGTAACTCAATCCACCAATTCAAATAAACACTTTCACATTGAGTCTATAAATCTAACCTCTCTAGGGCCCCCTTCCCCAACGCTCTTCCCCTCTCTGATGAACACCCAGCCAAACTCTTTGTCCCACAGCTGACACCCATTGACATTGGTAACGCCCACTCAAAAAAAAAAAAAAAAAAAAAAAAATTGTGTTTAAAAGTTTCAAATAACTACAAAAGCAGAAAAATATTTATAGGATGTGTGCGCCTTTAGTCACACCCCTTGACGAAAAGGAGGGGCCTCCCCCCCCCCCCTGTCTGTATACCTGGCAACTGCCGGCACATATTACAAGTTAATTAAATTATGGAAGAGCAAGAATCGAAACTCTCGGGCAATGCGACTAATAAACTTTCAATTAAGAAAGAAAAAAAAATAAATGTAAACTAAAAATAGAAGGCGTTACTCTGCACACGCCCATAAAAATGCATTGAAATTGGGGGGGGGTGCGGTTAGCGGTCGGTCAGATGAAAACAATTTGCTCCAGTTCACAATTGAGTAGGCTAGGGACGGGGGGGGGGGGGGGGGGCATGGGTGGGTGGGTGAGGTTTCACTCGTTGACAGCTGCCTCTAAGCTTTGCTGCTGGCCACATAATTTATGCGTTTCCACACACACTCACACACACACTCACACACACACTCAGAAATTGATGCACCAAGCACACGCAATAATAATGGGCGGCAGCATGACGAATCTTTAGGCAATTCTTTGAAGTTTGTTTCCTCTCGACAGCGACGACTCCTTTTAGCTCAGTTCAGGAACTGCAGTCGAAACACAGTGCACGGCTCGTAAATAAAATCGTAAATTGCCATTTTGTTTTATTGTCCAACACGGGGACAGACAAAAAGACAGAGAGACAGACAGACAGACAGACAGAGCCAACAAAACAGACTGCCAGTTTTTATTGAGCTCGTTTTGTTCAAGCTAACAGAGAGAGGGAATGGGAGAGGGGAGAGGCGGCAGGCGGGAGGCGGGAGAGTTGTCGTCGTGGCCACAAAACATGTCCGTTAATGAGCCATAAAGGTGAGGAAGGAGCTTGCACAAGTAGCCATTCCAATTGGCCAAATATTGAACGAAACCAGTTAAAATCAAGGTAAACTCATTTTTGAAAGAAAAATAAAAAGAAAACGAACTCAGAAAGTGGAAAATCAAGCAATTCGATATGCTTAAAAGCTAATTGGATTTTATGTAAGTAAATACAAAAAAAGACACAGAGTGGGAAAAGAGAGAGAGGGAGAGGGACAAGAAGTTATTCAAGTATTGAAAAGGGAATTTTTAATGAGAAAATTCCCAAATTTGCTTCTACTATTTCTAAGTTCTTGATAATTTTAACATGTTCTAAAACTTTTATCGAAAGTCTCTAAAAATTTGAGCTTGAATTCTATCAACCAATTTGGTTTGCCTAAATTTAAAAAATACTCAAAAAGTGTTTTTACTTTTACCAAATTTTACCGCCTCAAACCTTGCTTAAAAGCAAAAGTTCTCTTAATGAATTAAGCCCTTGAATGAGCCAACTTAAAGTTGGTCTATGGAAAAATCTTTCCCCCTCCCTTCCCCCATGATGTGTTCCACTTTCTCGACAACAGAAACAGAAGCATTTCCATAAATATCAATTAAGAGAAACTAACAAAAGTGACAGAAACAAGCCACAGTGGAGAATGAGGAGGAGTTCGCGCTACTGGTTCTACCTTATGGTTATAACGAACTGCCTACGCCTTTGAGGCCCAGACAGACAATGGCCAATTGAGCTCATCAAAATGAAATGAAAATAAATATAAAATCTAAAACTTTAGTAAAGGAAATGCCTCGTTTTGGGTGTTGAAGCATAACAAACAATTGGAAGGAAAGTCAAGTTCTGGTTCAATGGTTTTTGTAACTGGTTATTGACCAAATTCAATTAGTAGTTGCCCCACCTTCTCATCTCTCTCTCTCTCTCTCTCTCTCTCTCTCTCCCACCCCACATAATGCCATACAACATTTTTCCCTGATTAGACATAAGCTGCTTACTCGACAGACTTTTCCACAAGCAACAATATATGAAAAAAAAAAATTGTTAATACTTTTACTAATTTTTGTCCACACAAACAGTGGGAGAGGAAGAGTGAGAGAAGGGGGATGGAATTTTCTCAGTTAAGCGTCAATATTTCATGTTAAGCCTACTTTCATTGGATTTTGTCTTCTCTCGTAAAGTTTCCCCAATACAAAAAAGTCTCTTTAAATGACAAGTGACAACTGGCAATGGAAAATAATTATTAACTCAAAGTGATTTCATTTGCATAGTTGATATTATTTTTTTTTTGATTTCAACAAAGTTTTTAATACTTTTTAAATGGCCCAAGAATTTCAGGAATTGTGAAGGAATTTCAGAAGGAATTAAAAATATTGCAAAGTTTTCATATCAGCATAAAGTTAATAATTTGTATTCATTTTTAATAAGTTCATTTCAAGAATCCTTCAAATATGAAAACTATTTCGAATAACATTTTTTAAAACATCATTTAAACTTTTTTAGAAATGTGTCAATAAATTTCAATTTTTCTTCGTAATATTTGTTATTATTTGAGTAGCAAATGCAGTGAACCTAAGATGTTGAAAAAAAAGATCTAATGTGCTAGGTAATAATTGTCTTCTCCTCTTTCAAAACCATTTTTAAAAAATTGTTTCCTGAAACAGCAAAAAAAGAATTTAGGGCCTAAATAGCCACTTTTTAGGAAAACTTTTTGTTGGCTTTTGGTTGCCATAATTATCAAATTGGGCTACAAAATGCATGCGTGCTCTTTTGTGTCAGTATTAAATTAATTCTAAAAAGTCTTCGTGTGTCGTACCTAAAAAATATAAAATATTTAAAGTAGACTAAAGCGAATAGGTGACATTTCGACTAGTCATAGACGCGTTCCGTTTAGATATCAGTAAGAGAGTCTGAAGAAGAAGAAAAAGAAAATCTTTGTGTCGAAGAGACATATCATTGACTTAGAAGTCTACTAAGAAGCCCCCTTTGAGGAATTTTAGTTAGTCATGGCTCATTTTTCAAACTATTCCAGCTTCAGCCTTATTTCATATCATATAACATTTTGGCATTCAAAACTTTACTTAAAAAGACGCAATTAAAAAAGAATTGATAGATTAAATATGCAATATCCCCCTCTTTCCCTCACTAAAGAATATAAAAAAAGGATTTGCTTAACATAATTTGAAAAGGATTTAGAAATTGAAGGCTTTACTATTGTTTAGAATTTTAACAATGCTTTTTAAGCAGGCTGAGAAATCAATTTAATATGAACATTTTAATGGCTTATTTAGGCAAACTACACACACACACACACACATACACGAAGGAAATTAATGAAAATTTTCCAGCTCACACGGTGGCTCTTTGGTGGCTAAAGAGCCACATTGCCTGTGGCCTGATTTGGCCAGGTGTGGGGCAACATTTACACTTTGACTGGGCAAACATTTCATGAATACATTTGCTCAACAGTGTGGAAAATTTTTGTGTGGCCAAAATGAAAAGTTGTTCGGCCAGGCAGAAGACAGACAGAGAGAGAAAGAGAGAGAGAGAGAGAGAGAGGGAGAGAGAGAAGTAGAGAGATGAAGAAATTGCGCTTAGAACAGGCATTTAAATTCAAGTTCACCTAAGATTAACTTTTTAGTATAAGACAGCGAGTCATTGCTTGAGGATGAGTTTAAAATTTTTGTGTTTCTTGGTGCTCTTCCTTGTTGTGATCCTGTTGCAAGAAAGTGAAACAAAAGTTTATATACGAGTACGTCAAGGCAATTTGGTTGAATGGTTGGCTTCCATATTCTTTCCCTCAACAACAACAACAAGAACAACAACAACGCTAACAACTAACAGGCCAACCACTAGGCCAACTATTAGGCCAACTACCAGGCCCACTTCGAGTCCAAGTTCAGCCACAACTTCCGTGACATTTAAGCCAGTTCCATTGCCTACCACTCGCCCTCCTTCGTCTAGTTTTCCACTTGAGCGCGATTGTCCCACGTGTCGCTGTGGCCTGATCAATACATTGCATAAGAAAATTATTGGTGGCCATGAGACACGAGTTCATCAGTATCCCTGGATGGCAGTTATACTCTTGCATCAACGTTTCTATTGCTCGGGATCCCTGATCAGTGATTTGTATGTCCTGACAGTGGCCCATTGCCTGGAGGGAGTGCCCCTTGAGCTGATTACAGTGCGTTTTCTTGAACATAATCGGAGCGATACACACGATTTGGTCATAGAACGTCAAGCGGTAAGGGTGAAAATCCATGAGCTATATAATCCTAGAAGTTTTGACAATGATATAGCTCTGATTCGACTGGATAAGCCCATGGATTTCGATAAGAAACCGCTAAGACCCATTTGCCTGCCCGTTAGAGATCACAGTTTTGATGGCGAATTGGCCATAGTTACGGGTTGGGGGGCCCAACGTGAGGGTGGCTTTGCCACAGAGAATTTACAGGTGAGAAAGAGACAAACAAGAGAGAGAGAGAGAGAGAGAGAGAGAGAGATTCTATATATATTTACTCCCTAGGAAGTGGAAGTTCTTGTCTTAACACAAATGGAATGCCGCTTGAATTCCACTTATAAATCGGGTCAGATAACGGATAATATGATCTGTGCTGGCAATTTGGAGAAGGGAGGACAAGATGCCTGTAGTGGGGATAGCGGAGGACCTCTACATGTCCATTTCGATGAGCAGCCAACGCAATATCAACTCGCCGGCCTTGTGTCCTGGGGTGAAGGCTGTGCCCGTCCGCAGGCTCCCGGTGTCTATACACGAGTTAGTCAATATCTTCATTGGATTGAGAGAAATTCACCCGGCGATTGCCTATGTATGCCCTATCCCGAAGAGGATTACTAAACTAAGCAAGGAGGAGCAGCATATCCATTTTCATATCAACTCAAAATG
The DNA here is from genome assembly GCA_024703675.1 of Drosophila nebulosa. NCBI lineage: Eukaryota > Metazoa > Arthropoda > Insecta > Diptera > Drosophilidae > Drosophila > Drosophila nebulosa. The sequence continues at coordinate 2,087,599 of CM045725.1, read as the reverse complement.
TGTAACAAACATTGGCAAATAAAAATGCAATTTGAAACTAGGTTAAGAGAGCTCCTTTGGGGCACTTGAAGGTAAGCGCAACATTCTCGTTTATTGTGCTCGAAAAGTTTGCCAGGACGATAAAGGACGCTGTATGTAGCTGAGGCCATTTCTCATATACTTGCCATAAATCCCAATTTGCTGCGAAATATATTTTGTGCAATTTTGATTGTTATGCATTTTGCATTTGTGCAATCATAAAGCTCAACAACAAATGCAAAAAAAAAAAAAAAAGGAGGAAGAAACCAAGGACAAACCATTTTGCAAGGATACGTTTTACGGACAGGACTAACAGCGGAGCAAGTTTACACAGACCAAAACCGAGACCGAGACCGAGACCGAGACCAAAAGCGAGTTAAAGTTGCATCTGAAAGTGGCGATAAGCATAAACTTTCGACTAATGGCAACAAATTATTCAGTTGCGTATGGAAAAAGTAACGTAAAATTGAGTTGCAGTTAGGGAAATGAATGGAGATTACATGTGAGTTCCAAAGTTATTTCAAACTATAAAGAGAGAGAGAGAGAGAGATACCTACTTGTATATAGATTGATTTGATTGGGTTGGCAAAACGAAAAATCGAATGCAAATTATTTGGAATGAGTTTTAGTTTAGGTTTGTTATCTTTGGGTGAGAAGCAATATATACATATATTTGTTCAATAAGTTAATGAATGGAGTAATTGAACTTTGTTTTGTTGGTTTTATTACATAACCTTAAACCAGAAGGTTAATTTTATCAGATCGTCTCAAATCAGATGCTAGGATTAATCTCTGACAAATCTAGAGAATTAAGATTCAGATCAACTGAAAATGAAGGCATTCGCTTCTTCCTCTCTCTCTCTCTCTCTCTCTCTAAATCTCTTTTTGTGAAACATTTAAAGATCTTTGATTTAACGACTTATTTTTTATAGAATTTATCTAGAACTAATATAAAGACAAATTAGATACATACTTTAAACAGGTAATTGGTTTTCCATTTCCACATAGAAGTAAACCATCTTGACTTGAATTTTATCACTGATCAGGTAAAAGTGATTTCCTATAAACATTTATTATATAACCTTAAACCAGAAGGTTAATTCTATCAGCTGAAAGATCGTCTCAAATCAGATGCTAGGATTAATCTCGGACAAATCTAGAGAATTAAGACTCAGATCAACTGAAAATGAAGGCATTCGCTTCTCTCTCTTTCTTAATCTCTTTTTATGAAACATTTAAAGATCTTTGATTTAAAGACTTATTCTTTATAGAATTTATCTAGAATTAATAACTAATATATAATATTTTTTGTCTAAATGAGGTAATTGGTTTTCCATTTCCACATAGAAGTGGACCATCTTGACTTGAATTTTATCACTGATCAGGTAAATTTCCATGCCAAAATTCTTTCCAAGTAAAATCGCTTTCCCACAAGCAAATATCCTTTCTAATTCATTAAACTATTTGCACAAATTTCCTTAAGATAATCAATTTAATCAATTTCTCTTCTTGAGTCGAGACTTTCCCATCAATCAAATCAATTTTATGCGGCTTTCCATTTTTCAAAAAAATTATGCAAATACGACGACGAAGAAAAATCCGGGTTTTTAATGTTTAAACCGTTGTGAACGTAAAATTTGTGTGTCATTAATGGGTCACTCGCTGAAGCACTGCCTAAAATTCACACTGTTTAGAGTTTCCCATCAAAACGATGGAGAGACAAATTACAAACGGTCATATAAAATCCAACTGATATACCCCAGCCGATAGGCCATAAAGCATAATGCATATCATGCCATATGCAAATAGTTTTACAATCGCCATGGATCATTAAAAATGTTTACGACTTCATATTAAAAAACCAACAAACAAAGAGCGAAGAAAAAAAAAAAAAGAAACATACTACACAAAAGGAAAACATTTATACTTTGCCAATAAATTTGTCTCACTTTTGAATACCCTGTAAATGTTGGAGTTGCATGAGTTACGTGAAATTTAATACTTACATGGGGGGCTTTCTAGGTAGATATTAGAGCTCTTTGTTGGTAGAACCAAGAAATTTGGGGCTTGGACTGTACAAGTTTCTAGATCTAAGTTTTTAACAAACATTGCCACGCCCCTTTTTAACTCTGAAGCACTTTTTATTCTATACTAGCTGATCGTGTGCCCTATTCTCTATCCCCTATCCCATCCTATCCCATCCTATCCCATCCTATCCCATCTTATCCCATCCTATCCCATCCTATCCCATCCTATCCCATCCTATCCCATCCTATCCCATTTTATCCCATCCTATCCCATCCTATACCATCCTATTCCATCCTATCCTAATCTAATTCCTTTGATACCATTTTTTGGTGACACATTTAGAGGGTATCTGCTGTTCTTTACTTGAAACCAAGACTGCTTCTTATTTTTTTTGGAGGGCCACAAAACTCGTAAAGATTTCCTACTCAAAGTCATAAAGCAGTCGGAAAAAAAGAAGAAGAAGAAGCAAATGGAAAGAAAAGAAGTTGGGAGAGTCTTGTCTTAAGTTTAAAATTTAAAGTGCGGCCAAAGTCAGAGCCAAAGCCGCCATGTATTTCCAGCTAAACGACAAATAACTTGGCATTTAATAACTCTACGGGTATGACTTTTCTTCCCCCTCCTCCCTTTACACTCTTTCTCTCCTTTAACTTTTGCCGGGGCGATCCATAATTTAAAACTGCACAAACAAATTTATGTGCTGAAATTAAAGCCGAGATTTCTTTTGTGTGGCAAAAGAATCAAACCAAAAAGATGAGGGCCAAAGAAGAAGAAAGATAATCAAATGGAATCAAACTTGATTTTAGCCAAAACACCAACAAAAAATTTGAAAACTTACATCAAATTTAATAATCATCTGTCATGTTTGCCCTGTGCAAGCAGCCAGCAATCAGGCCTAAGAACAAGCTTCTTAATAATCGTGAGGAGGTTCCCCCCCAAAAACAAAAAAAAAACACATTTCTCAGAAGTCAAACATGACACATCTCATTATGAGGATAAAGATGATGATGATGATCTTGTGGCGATTCCTCGCTTTCTTCCATACACACATATTTGCATGTTGTTGGCTGTCAGAGAGCATTTTGTTTATGATTTTGTAGCTGTCATAAAGTTATTAAAAGTATGTGACATTTTTATGACATTCTGACGTCTTCCCCCAAAAAAAAAGAAAAGAAGAACGAATAAACCCCAAAAACAGAGTGAGAGAGAGAGAAAGGAACTTGCTTTTGTTTTCATTTGAAAAGTCGCCCTCACGCTCTCCCCATTTCTCTCTTTCTCTCACTCTCTCTCATCTGAGGGCCTGAAATATGATATCAAATAAAAAGCAAATTAAAGACGATAAAAATCGTGTCTCGACTCAAGCTGCGTGTTATAAAAATAAATTTGCCTGTGCAAAAAAATACGCAAAAAAAAGAGTTCACAGGAGATTCCAAAAAAATTTGTAATAAGCGACGAGTTGAATGCTCTTCCTACATAGGGCAGAAGCTAAGGGTGCTGAGACCTTAAAGTGAAGTACGAAGCAGCCCAAGAGAGTCTCTAAGGAATGGTTTTTTTTTTAAGATTAGTTCCTAGAAAATCAAATATTCTTATTGACTAAATTCATATATGTAGCATTACTAGTGAATTACTTTGCAACTAATTTTGAATTACTTTTGACTTACATTTGAATTACTTTTGCATTATATTTGAATTACTTTTAAATTACTTTTGAATTACCTTTGAAATATTTTTCAATTTCTTTTGAATTACTTTTCAATTTTTTTTGAATCACTTTCAACTACTTTTGACTTACTTCTGAATTACTTCTGAATTATTTTTGAATTACTTTGCAACTACTTTTGACTTACTTCTGAATTACTTCTGAATTACTTTTTAATTTCTTTTGAATTACTTTTAAATTTTTCATCAATTTCTTTACAATTATTTTGGAATGAAATTGAATTATTCGAATTTAATCAATTAAATATAGCCAAATTTTAAAAGTAAATTTTATTTTACATCGTTTTCTTAAATCTTAATTTAAAATTGAAACAATTGCATTTAAATTAAAACTAATTACTTATTACTATTGAAATACCGTTGAATTACTTTTTTAATTACTATTAAAGTAACTGTATTACTATTGAATTATGGTTGAATTACTTCTTAATTACTATTAAAGTACTGCTAAAGTAGTATTTGCTGCAAAAGCCTCAAAATTCAACGTTTCAATATTTACAATGTACCATTTTTCTGAAGTATTTTCTTTTATTATAGAATTACTATTTAATTACTACTGAATTACTAACATTCCAAAGATTTTCCATACATAAAACTTGCCTTTCATAAGGAACAAGCCATGATGGAACCCTTACAAACGGCTAATCAAAAGTGAAGTGCCTCGTCCCTAGCAGCCTAATGAACTTACCCCACTTTTTGGCAAGTGTATATAACAAGCAAGAAGGAAACTGAAACCAAAAATCGGTTGGGTTTCGTTTCGTTTCGGTTTAAGTTTTGTTGCCTGTTGTTCATCTTGTTATTTGGTGGCTCATAAAACTTGTAAACACCGAACTGATTGGGCCTCCCGTCTCTGAGTTGTCATTCCCTCAGTCGGGCGGTCGTTTTTCCTCTCTCTCTCTCTCCCCCCCTGTCTGTCTGTGTGGGTGCCTTTTTGTTGTTGTTGTTGTTTTTTTTTTGTTTCTTTCCTTTAGGAAATTGGTAAGATATTTCGAGATAATATTACACTTTTGATTGCCCTTCGTCTGTGTGTCGTAATGATGCAAGGGCGTGAGAGATCAAAAAGGGCGATAAGCGATTTAATTGTTGCCTTTGAGGCATATGTTCTCTTTCCCTCTCTCTCTCTCTGGGCCAAGTTATGGCCATCAAACATTGAACATTAAGCTGACAGCTGAAGCAGCTCGTGACCAAAAATCTCAGTATACTCACTCTTAGATACAATATCTCTACACATACTTAACCTTGATTACTGTCAACAAATTCATCTAAACTAGTAATTGTCTAACTTCAAAGCTTGGTTAAAGCTTCTTTTGTCGTTGTAACAAGTTGAGAATTATGTGAACCAACTCACCTAAAAGTTGCATACAATTTTAAATGTTTAAGATGACTTTGGTTTTATTTGGTTTAAATTTATTTTAAATTTGAACTTTAAAGTTAATAGATCATACTATTTTAAAAATAGCTCAAAATTCACAAAACTTATGAGGATGAGGAGGCTTGAGGTAAACTAATTGAAAGGCACAAAGAGCAAAGCACAGCAGTTGGCTAAAGTTTTTAAAGAATATGCTAATTTTGTCGTAGATTTAGCAAAAGAGATCCAAAACGGACAGCTGGAAAATAATGTATTATTTATTTCGGCCATCTTCCAAACGGGATCTCATTAAAAATAATATAAATTCTCTCAAAATTATAAACAAATATTAAAGTTTCAAAAATGTCTTCCATAATAATAAAGATCAGTAAGTAAAGCCATAAAATCTTATTATAGATTAAGAGATTTGCTTAACTTAAAAATGTTGACTTAAAATTTAGAATAAATTAGAAAATTTGGAATAATTCTTCTAGCTAACATTTGTGCTACTTAGTATAACTAATTAGTCATTGATATTTAATCTGTTAATGCACTTCTCCAATTGCCTTTAGCAATTTTTTTAAAACTAAAGAAAATCACATAGTTTAATTGAAGAATTGTCTTATGTTATATTAAAAAGGAATTTTTGTTTTTTTGGTTTTTTTTTTTTTTTTTTGGTTACTTATTTCGGTATTATCACAAATATCTTTTGGTTGGTCGCTTTGTATTGCGCAGATCGTAGCGACGTGGAGTATCTGATGGCTTCTTTTTGGTGCTGGTTCGATATTCCACATTCTTATCGACATAGTCATCATCATCGTCAAAGTCCTCATCCTCCTCCTCCTCATCCTCGGAGTCGTTGTTGGCTGCTGAGTTGGCTTTTTGAGTCTCACCTTTGGGCGCCAAAATGGCGGAATGATTATTCTCCTTCTCATCCTTCTTCTCATTGTCGTGATCCTTCTTTTCCTTTTTCTTCTTCTTCTTCTTTTTGTCTTCTTCTGGGTTAAGTTCATTGTCGATTTTCATATCCTCCATGGGTTCCTTTAGGATTTGTTCTTCTTCCTCATCATCTTCCTCTTCTTCTTCTTCTTCTTCGGTGGTGGAACATTCTTCAATTAATTTGCGCTTCTTTCTCACTTTGGGTTTACTTGTGGTCGTTGTTGTTGTGGCTTTTGCACGTGAAGAAGATTCTGCGCCAGGACTCGCTGGGAGATTACCAGCCTCTCCGCATATTTCGTCCATTAATTTCTCTATGCTACCATCGATGGCCTCCACTTTGGACTCCTGCTGACCCGTTTGAGCTTGATTGGACTTTTTGGAATTGCTCTTGGCCTGTGGCATATCCGAGTCATCATCATCATCATCATCATCGTCGGAATAATTGATGCCAATGGGTAAATTCTGATGAAAATTATTCGTCTTGGTGGTGGCATCCATGACAATGTCCGTTTTACTTTGACCATAGCGTGGCAGATATTCGGCAAAGAATTCCTTGACAAGATTGACACTCACATTGCCAAAATAGCCGGCGTAATCGGTTATTTGTGTTGCTGGCATCTCGCTAACCGATTCGTGAGGCTTCACATAGCGAATGCCCGCCAAATTGGTGATAAATTGGCCGTAATGTTTGCCCCATCTGCTGCCCACAGATGCTCGTCCGCGGCGAGGCAACAATTCGGCGAGAACCTCCAAGGATGAGCCTCGCTCCTTGAGCAACTGCGAATCGTTGTGGTAGCGAACCGTCGCGGAGAGACGACCTCGAGCCAATTGCAGATTAGAGCGAGTCATAATGAAACTAGAGCAAAGATCTCCTCTCTTACTCATGCGCCTCAAATGACCAGCCGAAGGATGGCCCAATGGACGCTCAAAGATGCTCGCATTCTCATTCTCTAACTCAATGGAAATCTTTTCGGTAATCCATTGCAATTTCTCTGGCTTATCTCTCACAAAATGTTCATGTTGATAGATTAGAACGATGCCGAAAGGACTCTCCGGTATGGGATCTTCCCTTTCCGTTACCCGCTCGAAGCCGTGACCCGTTAAGAGTTGTGTAAACTGCAGAACAGTGCCACAATGAAAGATATTCTCCGTACTGGCTAAATGATATTGCAATTCCAAATAATGAAGTTCCACCTGCTGGCCATCCTCTGACCAATTGACATAGCCAACATGCTCGCTCCTGGCCACCAGAAAGAGTTTATAGAGAAAGGGAAATGGCTTGAGGGCGTGAGTGGAAGGAGCTTTCAGTTTTGGCGGTTGCAATTCTAATGAAGATACTTTTGTCCGTTTTGTGGGGGGATTTCCTATATAAAACATTACAGCAGGTGCGAAAGCGGGTGCGGGTGCAGGTGCGGGTGCTGGTTCTTCTTTTTTGCGTATGTCCTGAATCTCCGTCTTTGTCTCAAGGCCCGGCGTTGTGGTTACCAGTGGGCCAAAAAATTGCATTAAATTTATATCTAATGATTGATTCTCATTTAGATTTAGATTTTTCTTCTCCTCCTCCTCCTCCTCCACCACCATCTCCTCCTGCATTGTCTTCCCACTTGATGTAGCAGCAAATTCCATATTAAGAATTTCGTTTTATTGTCTTTTGTCTCTCTCAACAGATTGGCCAAAAGTATTCTGACTCTGTCTGACTTCTGACAGTTACTTCAGAGTTGCCAATAGTATTGAAAAATTCTCTCCTCTCTCGCTCGCAGAGAGTCTCGATATACATATATTCAAATTTTTTATATTCTAGTGTTGTCAAGCAAACAAAAATAAATAATAAATACTTTTTATTTTATTTCACTTGACTGCATTTTCATGCATATTGTTTATAATAAATCTATTGTTATGAAATCACAAAAAAGGGAAAGAGAATAACTACAAAAGAGCCGACAATATTGACACTTTTTCCCGCCCTCTCGCATTGTGGTGGGTAGCTATTGAATTGGTGGTGCAAGGGCGTGAAGTGAACAAATAACAAGAGTTGCTTTAAATTGACATTTACATGAATATTTAATAAGCTTGCTTTAATCATCAAACAGAGAGGGGAACTCTCTCGTATGTGATGTGGTGTGGTATGGTGAGTTGTGGTGGGTGGCATGTGCTGCGTGTTGTGGTGTGGTGAGATGAATGCGAATACCTGCCACCTGAACATGAACATGAGCTGCTATACAAATGTGGTCAGAAGCAGATTTTTCTTTCATTTGCTAGGCAAATAGAAGTTAAAGTCAAAACGAATGGCGAATACTCTAAACTGAATACTTGCTAAAAACGAAACAAAAGAAAACAACAAGAATTGGGAAACCAATAAAAAAATTAGAATTTATTTAAGAAATCTTGATTTAAGAGATGTTAGATTTGGAGATTGATTTTTCTTCCTCTTCAAAATGATTTTGATTCTTGATTCTTTAAAATAGTTACTATAAATGGAAATCAGTTATAAAAGGCATAGAGAATGATAACGATTATCAAAGAAACCAGAAAGAATGCAATAAGGAACCAAGCCAAACAGAAAAAATGTAAAGCAAGAGAGGTTAGAGGTTAAGAATTAAAACGTGATACGTAATTGAGCAAAAGTGATGATAAAATATTAGAATGATGCTTAGTAAGTCAAAAAGTTTTATTCAAATTAAAAAAAAAAACAATTTAGAGAAAACGATTTCCAGAGAATAGTTTTAGTGGCCATGGCCAGCTTATAAAAAATTGGGAAGCCTAAAGCGAGTTACTTATGGGGGCACCGAAATACTTGTGAGAATATTTTAAAGAATTTTCTAAGCAGTTTCTAAAAGACAAATTTAAAGTTTAAATATCAGGTTTAATCCAAGTCTAAGTCAAACACTGATAAAGTTAAACAATGTTTTTAAGAACTGGGCGACTGTTTTTTTTTCCCTGGCCATTCTCTGTCTGTTTTCTTATGCTGTTCTTCTGTACAAAACCAGGGATGGGCAACCAAGTAAAGCCTTGATATCACACCATTTGACATAAATAAAATGTGGTTAAAAGTGGTCTTTTATAGCTTCTCGCTGATATTCTTCTCTGTAGGTTACAAAAGCAATTGCACTCTTTTCCCTTACCTAGACGTTGGCCAATTTAAACCAAGAGATTCCTTTTACCATATTATCTAGTTTTAGAAGTTTCTAGAAATAGAAACCTCAACTTCTCGATCCTCAAATCCATCGGTAAGGGAAACAAATTAGGTGAGATTATGTATATACTTTTCTTTAAAGACTACAAATAATTTTAATATAACATTTGACAAGTTTCAGCGACCTTCTTAAGCAAAGATTGGACCTAAAAATCCCCAGACATATAATGAGTCGCAATATCAAAGGGCAATATCAGTGAAAAAAAAAAATATAAACTTGAAACCGAAACATTGAACCTTTACCGAAACGAATGAATTGATTTTGTAATTAAAATGAAACTTGTATTCGGATTTCAAATGGTTTTTATGCGCGGCATTTGGGCTTTAATGTCGAACTTGATGACAAAGTTATGATTCCCTTCCGATGGACTTGGCGGACTGACTGGAACATGGTCTGGTCTACTGTAGCAATAAAAGCCGCAAACAAGGAAAATGTGACGAATAAATTTACAAGTCTACAAACAACAACAACAACAACTGCCATCATCGGTGAATCCAACAAAAAGCAGTCACGACACGCACGTGATTTTGACAATGTTTCCTCCACCACCACGATGAGTTTTCCTTCCTCTTTTTTTTTTGTCCGCCTTTTTTCCCCACTTTTTCCTCACTTTTCTCCCACTTTTCTACCCAGTTTTTTTTTTTTTTTGGCATGTCCGGAACGAGCAAAGTTTGGTTTTTATTTTATGATGTTCGGAGTTTTGTGTGACGCGGAAGTTGGTCGCATTCGTGGCCCTTCTCCCGCCCCCTTCCCACACACAGTTATGAGTTCCAGTTTCAGTTTCACTTGTGGTTGAGTTTAGTTTTGGGGTGAAGGAATTTTTCTTATCATCATCATTTGGTCTCGTCTCGTCTCATCTCTCTTTCCCTCTCTGAATGACAGCTGCATAATTACAGTTTATGAGTTCAACGATAGATCGTATTGGGTCTGAATGGAAGTTCTTTTCCCAGCTCACGTTCAATCGTTCGATCTCTATCGCCATTTGAGGCCACTAAATTGCGGTCTACCGTAAAAAATTGAGTTCGATTGAGTTGAGGGCTAGAACTCTGTGATACCCTGTAGCGTCTCTTCTTCCTAGATGGAATGGAACCTTCACTACCTTCTAATAGTATTTACAGGGTATCAATAAACTAAAAAATAAACTAAAGACGCCGCCTCGGTTACTTTGTTTAATGCGTGTCAAGTGCTCATACATTATGCGTTTTTTATGGTTTATGTCTGTCTGTCTATTCCATTTCTCCACCCCTCTCTCTCTCTCTCTCCGCTTCTCATGTGGATGCTACTTATGCTCCGATCGCAGAAGAAGAGAAAAAGGGGTTTTTGTTTTCAAAACAATAAAACAAAAAACGTGACCTTTTATGACCTTCTTATTTTAAAGGCAACAACAACAACAACCAGAGAAACAAACCGAGAAAAGGCAACAATACTTTGTTTTTTTTTTTTCTTTATTCAACTGTCAATTGCATTTTTACGATACTCCTCTCCCTCTCTCTCTCTCTTTGAGTCATTCGAATGACTCACGAGTGTAGTCAATTCATTGTAAGATGCATAAGAAAACGATCCATCAATCATTTTAGCCATTTTAAAGGGAAAAAAGTAAAGTTTCTTCTTGGCTAATTAATATAAATGGTAATGAATTGCTGCAAAATTCAACAGAAATTTATTTAAATTAATGAATTTAGCGTTAAAAATAATAGAAATTCTTTCCTTTGAATTTATACAATTATCCTAAATGTTTTTCACTCTTAGGTAAATAAATAAAAAAGTAACATTGAAAAAACATATTAATACACTAAAGTATTGCTTAATGAAATAATAATAAATAAGTAAAATTTATTTAAATTAATGAATTGAGCACTAAGCACTTAAGTGCGGTTCGAGGTTTAGAGAAATTAAATAAGTATTAAAAATAATATAAATTAATTACTTTGAATTTATACAATTATGCTAAATATTATTCACTTTAAGGTAAACAAATAAATAAATAAAAAGGCAACATTGAAAGAATTTAATAAGCAAATTAAAGAACATATTAATACACTAAAGTATTGATTAATGAAAAACAAAAAAAAAAAATATATGTATGTATAATCAATGGTCAATTTACAATTAATAATACATAAGTAACAACAATGATTTCAAAGAAAAAAGGGTTGCCGTTTCTATTATTTCTGCCAACACTGTAGTATATATTCCTATATATTTTTTCTAATCTATGTATTCCAAAAAAAAAACAACGAATAAATTACAAAAAAAGAAGGTGAGACAACGAAACTCTAAGGAGCTTGAGTCTCGTTTAAGCGGTTCATTTAATTGATTATTTAAAAAGAATGTTTAAAATTGCCTCAAGGGCATTTCCAAGCATAGTTTGAACCCCCCTCTTAAACGCTCTCGGAATCCCTTAACTAATGATATGCATTGCTTAAATGAGTTAACTCCCAAAAAAAAAAAAAAAAAAAAATTAGGTAAAAATCTTTCATTTAGCATAATTTGTTATAAGCCAAAGAATCCCTTAAATCGTACTAATTGCAGGCCTAATACCATTACTCCACCCCCCTTAGCCCCTCCCCACCCTCTCCCTCTCTCTCTGCTCTAGAGCAAAGCAACTCCCGTTTTTTTTTTTAAGGTAATTTGATATTTTTTTGTGTTGCCCATTTCCAACTGGAAATTTTGGTATCGTTTTCATCCAACTCCCTTCTCCCTTCTTTCGGTTTGTGTTTAAATTCCCCCTTTTTTTTTGTCTCTGTCGGTCTCTCTCGTCTGACTGTCTGTGTTTTGTCTAATGAAGCGTTAAAACTCCCGTTTCGTTGTTTCAGATAATTAACACAACTCCATTTTCCAAAAACCAGCAACAAGAATGAAACGAAACGAATGGAAAGAACAAAAAGAAAGGACAAAGAAAGCGAGAGGAGCAAAAAAGAGATCTCATTAACCCTTAACATTTGTCAACTTTTTGAAGTTGTGAAAAGAAAGAAGAGAAAAGGTTGGCCAAGGAGTTGGAGTTGAAGAAGTTGGAGTGGCAAGTTGAAGGAGTTTTTCTTTTTTGCCTTTCTTGTTCTACAAGTCAATCTACGTGATGTGACACTGGTCCGTCCCCTGCATCCTTTTTTTTTTTTTGTCCTGCCTGCCTGCCTGCCATGCCTCAGCGACTTTTGAGCTAACGAAATTGTTGAAACAGATGTCGATGTCAACAATTGTTGAACAATTTTCCTTACTTTGTTTTACCATTTCGAATTGTTATTTATTTTTCTATTCCGCGTGTGTGTTTATGTGTGTGTGTGTGTGTATGCTCTTTTGTATGTTTCGTTTGTTTTGGTTCATTGACTCTGCGGTTTCATATTACTGTGAAATATTTTCACTTTTTCCCCCTTTTTTTTTGCTTTAGCTCGCAACGTTTTTCCTTTTCTTTTCTGCTGTTCTCCTCTGAAACTATTGAAAATCAATTTATATTTTTATTTAAGGCAACTTGATATGCTGATTATTCGAGATACTCTTGGGGCATAACCACATGTGAAAGACTACCACATAAATGGGAGTCAGATGTTTTGAGCAACATTTTAAATACTGGATAGATGTTTGTTTTAAGATTTTCAAGGTGAGATCTATTGAAATTTCATGTTGAAGCAAATTCAATAAAAAAAAGTGTTGCCCATTATTTAATTTAACTTCCTAAAATCCATATTAAATACCTCAAAGTGTATAGACTATTAGGTAAATTGAGAATTTCTTTAGTTTTTCATCTACAAAGACTTCGCTTTGGTCCCCTATTTTTTTTTTTTAGCGATAAGAGTTACATGGCATATAGTATCTGTAGAGGGGGGGGGAAAAGAAAACGCATAATTTTGGCTTTCGATTTCAATGGTCCAACCATTTGCCCTTCAGGAGCATTGCGAGGCAGACAGAAAGTGCGAAAATCATTTGTGATAAATAATACAACTTCATCAGAGCCAAAGAAGGCAGTTTTCCCCTCCTTCTTGTGCTCCTTCGCTCCTTAAAAATAAGTGAAATGTGCAAAAGAGAAGATACTCTCGAGCAGATACACATTCAAGTCAGGCAACCAAAAACCAACAACAACAACAACAAGAACAACATTTTGCTGCTTTGGCTGTTGGGGCTACCCCAAAAAGGTAATTAATCATCGTCATGGGGCGTGTGCACGATTCGCTTAACGTGCGCCTTTGGCGGTGACTGCAGAACAGGAGGAGGAGGAGGAGGAGGGGGGCAGGTACAAGAGAAGCTCTCCCTCCTCCCTCTTCCATCTCTCTCTCTCTCTCACTCTCTACTCTCGCAGACATTTGTGGCATATTACTCAAGGCATTTCCATATGTTTCGTCGAGTGGCATGTCTTGTGTGTGATGCCAGGGTATGGAGTGAGTATGGAGTGGAGGTGGAGGGTTAGTCCTCGGGGGGTCGTCGGGGGCGTGTCATGGCGTGGCAATAATCATAACGAGCCAAATTAATGCGTTTTTTTCTACATCAAGCAGAATTCCCGTGCAGTTTTGTTGTTTTTGTTTTTCTCGTGACACATTTGCTGATTTCCAGATGGTTCCCCTTTACAACCCTCCGCATCAACCCCCACTTCGTTTTAAATCGTTTCGTTTCTAATATCCCCACCACCCTTCCCCTTAACCTTCTCTTCTTATGCTTGTGGCGCCCCGCTGTTTTTATTTCTAAACCAAAATTTTGTGCAACATTTTTTCTAATTGATTGTCAACGTTTCTGCGTGCCATTTGATTTGGTCAACGGGGCGTGGCATTTAAGGGGCTTGACTGCTAATTGGATGCTGATTTAATTAGTTGACTCAGTTTTGTTAAATCATCTGAGAAATATGAGACATCTATCTGAGAGATCTTTTCGTCTCTTCATTAAAATCCATTACAAGTTGTTCAACAACAAATTTACTTACCTTTTTTTGTGATATGTGGGCAGTTTATATGATGGCAACAATCAATCTTTCTCTAAAGAAACTTTAACTTGGCCTGACTCTGGTCTGTGGGTGTGGACTTTGAACTTCTCGTAGTCAAATTTTGACGATGTCTTTTTTAGGAGAGATGAGATATGATCATATGGAAAGTATTTATGCCCAATTTGAAGAAGGTTTAATAAAGTTATAGGTTTTTAAAAGAAAAAGTGGGGTATAGTTTTTAATATGATAATTTATTTCGAATGGAATTTACTTGACGTCTCTTAATGTTGTGAAGAGACAGAATTTTTTAGAGATTTGAAATTGCAGTTTTTAAATTAAATCATAAGGTTTCTATATCTAATTTTATAAATGATTAAATATGCAAATTAGCATGAAAACTAGCAAAGAGCCTAAATCTAAACAATTTGCTTTCAATAGAGTTCATCAATATTTATATAAAATATGACAAAAATTTCCATAACAAAATAAATTCCACTTGAGATCTAAAAATGCTGTTAAGCCCTTAACAGAGCTCTGTTAACTGTCAAGGAAATGCCGCTGTCGCTGCCGCTACCTGTGGCCGCTGCTTCAAAATGCTTAAGCAGGAGCGAAACAGAAAGCAACAAAAACAACAAAAACCACGTGCTTATCAGTTGCTTTGCCTCCCACGCCATAACAGAGAATTTATAATAAACAAAAAACAGCTGTTAAAATGAGCAACGAAAACCGGCTAGCGAGAGAGAGAGAGCAAGTGAGAGAGCAAGTAAGAAGTCAAGACACAGATTGCGAGAGAGAGGCCTAACGCGAGAGCAATAGTTGCTATAAATTGGGAATAAATGTTTTATAGCAACGCACTTTTGCTTAGATAAAACAATAAGAAAATTTAGAAAATAATTTAAATAAAAATATTAATAATTAGAAATTAATGTTAAATAAATAACAACAATTTCCAAGTTAATTGTTCCCTTTTATCGCTTCTATTTATTACAGTTTTGCTATACAAATTCCGTTGTCTTGCTTGCAGTATTTCTCGCATGCGATTTCTCATATATTGTTCGTGTGTGGGAGAGCCAAACACGAACACAAGCCAGACGAGCGACACGAACGAATTGCTGCTGCTGCTGGTCGTAAGGCATACGCACACGAATGGGCCCACCCCCGCAGCTGCTCTCCTCGCCCATAAAACGATAGCTGGCTGCGCTTGCAGAGGGCTGCCATATCAGAATCTCCTCAGTTCAATAGCCAAATTCGTCGCGTGCGGTTGGTGTGCGGATAAAGGAATTCTCAGCGTAAGCGGCGACAGAGAGAGATTTAGAGTGAACGAGAAAAATTTGATGGGGAGGAGATAATTTTTGCGTAAAGAAGCAAATAGATTGATTTGAATTCTCTGCTGAAAGAAGAATTTATATTGAATTCATATTGCGTGTTTTCCCTCTGCTCTCTGATTGATGGCCATTAAATGAAAAGCTAATTTGTGCGTGTAAAAATTGTGCAAAAAAGAAAAAAGAAAAGTGTAACCAAAAAATGAAAAGTGTCTAAAGTGATTTTCCAATTAGATTCCAAGTGGAAAGGAAAGAGAAATTTGAAACTGTTCTCCGGTTAATTACAAGCAAACCCGAAGACATGTGTTAAGCCAAAACCAGACATAATTAAGGATTAATTGAGCCTGTCTCACTTGCTCTTAAATAAATAATCAAAGAGACGGAGCACAAAACCATAAAACACACACACACACACACATCTACAGGAACGGACAACAACAATATAAACAACAATTAGAAGAGGTAAGCAAAGTGATTACAATTTGTTATCAATCAAAATGAATGAGAAACTATTTCTAAAACGTTTTAGGAGAGTTTTCTCAAAATAAGGTTCTCTCTCCTAACTGCTTAATTAGCAGCCAAATTGTAGGCCTTTTTTTTTTTGGAGTATAGCAAATTTATGAAATTAAATGTTTTCTTGGATTTATTAGGCTGCTAATTTATAGAGACTTTAGACAATTTTCATTTTGAGCGACTTTTGCTAGAAAACTTTGTTTCATTGTTCATTTTAGAGAGTTGTAGCTAGAAAACTTTGATTTTAAGATATTTATTTCAAAGAGACTTTAGGAAGAGAGAGAGAGAGAGAGTCGCAAAAACTCTGGTTAAAAATGTTTTAGTTTGAAATTTTCTACAATTCCTCCGATGTAATCTTCTGTGTTATATTACTACATCTACATAATGTAAAGTGAATTAATTTTTGAAACAAGAACTTTCGAAATGGAATGGAAACCTGCATAAATTATAACGATTAAATTTTATTTAGTTTTGCCAATTTTAGAGTAGTTTTTTAACCAAAAATGTTTCTTAAACGTTGTTTACGGTTTACTATAGAGCAATTTCTTTATCTAAAATGTTTCTAGAGATATATTTAAGTTGATTTTGTTTAACAATTTCAACATCTTAGTATTATTATTAAGAAGGAAAAACTAATGGAACGACTTTAATAAAGCCCTCAACAATATTGCATATTTATTGCTAGTTTTCAAATTATTTCATTTGCCTAAATTATGTCCGTTTTGAGTTTTAGTTGAAATTAAATCGTTTGTATTTGTCAAGCAAATGACAATTTGAAGCTTTTATCTTGTTAAATTTGTAAAAAACTTCAATTATCATAAAGGGTTCCTAAAGTAATTTATTTTCATAAGACAATGTGAATATTTTACTTTAAATTTGACAAGTTTTCATCATTATAAGTTAGAAAATAATTCTTAAACGCCTTCCCTGCTTATTGGGCAAGAAAATTTTGGGGAATTTTCCTTATCCACTTAAGCAAAAAATGTAGAAAATTTACCAGGCAATTAATGAAATGTTTTTCTGTTCCAATAAGAAAAGGTTAAGACGATTTGGTAAAAGGATTCTAATTTGCCTCCATTTCCATTTCCGGTTTAGGCAATTGTTTTTGCTTCTGTAAGTAGAAAGGTGAAAATAATTTGACTTAAGTGAGGTGCCCATTGAATAAATTTTTAATTTTCCTATTAGTCGTTGTGGACTCTATAAAATTGTTCATAATATTTCTTATATTAGTGTAAATAAGATGAAATATGAGTGTATTAGTTGTGACTCAAATTTAGGCAACATTTTGCCCTTTTTTTTTTGCTTAGAAACTTAGAAAACTATTAAAAAAATCATGAGGGAATAGCCACTTTTTAGAGTTAAACTGTATCTTTTGCTTTGAGGTCTTTGAGAAATTTAATTCTCTCTTCAGAAATATATATAAATCTATAAATCTATATGGAATACCTTCTTCAGCAGACTTCTGTGGGCGATTTGTAGAAAGAGCATCTATGCAAAAGTTAAATTTCTCTCAAGAGTAACTTCCTTAGACTTTATTCGCATTTTATTTTAAATGTTGCCTAAATAATTTCTAAACATTTTTATTAATTATTCAACTGATTTCCGTTTTCTAAATCGTTAAATTTAAAAAAAATTCTTTAAAATTAATTTGGTCATTGAGCATATTTAAATTTTCATTGAGTGGGCGGTCTGGTCTTTGCTTTATTCACTAAAGTGTTGACCAGTTGACAGTTTATTTCCAAAACCCCGCCCGCTTTCCCCCCCCCCCCCCCAAAAAAAAAGCCCTTTATCAGCAATTTCAAATGGGTCAACCGCTGCCTCCGACTCGAAGTTAGTTGTCTATTTCTACTACAAATTGTCTGATTAGAATATTCCTGTCAG
The DNA here is from genome assembly GCA_024703675.1 of Drosophila nebulosa. NCBI lineage: Eukaryota > Metazoa > Arthropoda > Insecta > Diptera > Drosophilidae > Drosophila > Drosophila nebulosa. Next base: position 2,069,734 of record CM045725.1, on the reverse strand, counting down.
GTCGACATTATGTGATTATCTTTTGTTTCTAAAAACCATTGAGAAATTTGCATAATTTGTGTGTGTGTGTGTGTGTGTATGTGTATGTGTGCAGTCACATTTACTGTTGCATTTGGCATTTAATTAATTTTGTTATTGTAGTTAGTCGCTTTTGTTGTTGCATTTGCCTTGCTGCGCATTGCATTTAAATTGAAGTTGGCGGCAGTTGATTCAGTTGGGTCGGTCTTTTGGTCTTTCGGTCGTTCTGCTGGTCTTTGTTGATTGTCTAATTATGCGGCGTGAAAATGCAATCCATGTACAAATATTGACGCGCCACAGTTTGTTTAACAGTTGTTTTTTTTTTCTCTCCCACCTCCAACATCTACTCCTCCTCCTTCTTCTTCTTCTTCTTCTTCTGTTGTTGTTGTTGTTGTTGTGGCAGCAATGTAAACGTGCGTCTATTTAAAGTGGAACTGAAATTGAACATATTGGAACTTCATATAACTCAGGCCAAAGTCAATTGTTTAAACAAAAAGGGGGAAAGAAATTAAGGGAAAATAATTAACAGGAAAAAAGCTACAAGAAAAGATGAAAAAATGTGAAATAAAAGAGAGGGAAATGTACTTACAGAAGAAGCAGTAAAAAATGGACAGAACGATAGGGATGGAAAATCTTCTATGATATTTGAAATTAATGCTATTACCCAAGATAATTTCGTATTACAACTTTATGTAAATTATTTTTATAGATTTTTCTTCAAATTTTTAAAGGAATTTTCATTTTCTATGTAATTTATTTGTTTATTCCTCAAAATACATGATTTTTAAAGCTCCTTAATAAAGTTAAGCTTATTTTAAATGTTTTTGAGAATAAAATATTATGAAATCCTAAGTTTTCAATATTATTTTTAAAGTTTTTTATATAATTGTTAATTAATAGTTGTTTCTAATAGAATTTTGTAGAATTTTAATACTTTGTTAATGAATTTGATTAAATTATTTATTCACACAATTAAAAAGCAGTAAAATTGAAGAAACGAGCAGATTTAAGATTAAAATAGTTAATTTTTATAGTAATCTTCTTTTAAAACATAATTAAGTAGTTTTTTGAAGAATTTTCTTGAATAATTTGTTAAAAAAAAAAATTTTAATATTTAACAAACCACTTTTGGCAGCTAAAATTAACATGTAACTTGTGCTTGTTATAATTTAGATTTCTATTTGAAAAAATTTATTTAAAACTATGATTTACGATAATTTAATTTGGCTTTTTTAGAAAATGCACACAAAGAAATTTCTTTGACTAAGCTTGATTTATGTAAGAATTAGTTTCTACTTCTTCTTCTGACTTGAGGTTAATCCGTTGAGAACTTGAATTAAGTATGAATTCGTATTAGTATGCAGCAGTTGGTCCATTGTCAGAGAGAGAGGGAGAGAGGGCGAGAGATTAAGATGAAGCCAAGCAGCTGTTTAAGCCACACGAAAATGAAGTTTCTTAGAACTAACTGACTCTTTCTCTTTCGACACTTTCCCTTGTCCATTGACAACGGAAATGCATTTGGTGTGTGTGTGTGTGTGTGTGAGAGATGTGTGTGGAACTTACTCATCTTACCTCACTTAGTTAGTAATGCAGTACACATCGCCCTCTCCATTTCCCCACCCTCTTTCTCTTGCTCTGTCAGCATATTACACTTTGAGAAACACTTAAGCAAACATTACACAAAAACAAAAAAAAAAAAACTAAAAATACAACAAACCAAAAATAAGTCAAACCAACTGGGTGAAGGTGGAGTGAGGTAGGCAGGCAGGCAGGCAGGCAGCAGTCAGTCAGTCAGTCACTCGGTCGGTCGGTCGCCTGTCGTGGTGCCTCAAAAGGTAGCAGGCAGCAGGCTCAGTGCTCACTTGACATCTTTTGGGTTTAAGATTTAACCCCTGAGTGACTGACACACACACACACACACACACACACACACACCAACACACACACACACTCCCCCACGAGTTAATCTTGAAGTGAAAATCTGTTTTTCCGGCTACAGAATATCAAAAGGCAATTTTTCACATTTTTTTTTTTAGATTTTAATTAACCACTTGAGGTAAGCTCCCCTTCGCCTCTCTCTCTCTCTCTCTCTGTCTTTCAACTATTTGTAAATATTTGTAGTAAATTTTTACACACAAACACACTAATTACACGCTCTGCACTTGAACTAGTTTTTCACCCCCTCCCTCGCTGTGGGTGGCATTTCTCAAAGGCCAAAAAGGACGCAAAGAAAATTGAAACAAACGGTAAAAGAGAGAAGGAAAGCCAAGTAACTTGCTTTATTATTAGCGACGACACGATTAATCATAAGATATGCAATATTTGTTTAAATTAGAATAATCGATTATTAGAATAATCGAAAAACATAATAAGAATTGGACCAATTTGAAAAATTCATTAAATTAATCGATTATTTCCATTTTTCTTCAATTTAACGCGTTTACTAGTCGCACATCTTAGAGTTATCGTTGACATTTACTAATCGAATATTTGAGAACAACAAAAGTTTAAGAAAAATTGGAAAAAAATTATTTAATTGATCGATTATACTTATCTGTTTTTGATTAATCGTGATTTATAGTCAAACAACTTAGACTTATCGCTAAGAATCACTAATCGATTTTGTGGAAATATAAAATATTGGATTAAAATTTTAAAAAATAATTTGTTTTATCGAATTTACTCATCTTTCTTTGATTAATGGTAATATAAAGACACATTTCTTTGACTTATCTTTAAGAATCTTTGATTATTGAATATTTAAGAAAAGTTTATTTAATTTATTGATTGTGATCACTTTTATTTGTTTAAAGGCGACTAATGTTAACACGATTTTAGACTTATCGTTGCAAAAATCATTTAAATTATCGATTATATTCATCTTTCTTCGATTTATCGTTAGCCAGAGTCACACACAAGTTGTAAAAATCATTTAATTTATCGATTATAATCACTTTTCTTCGACTGATCGCGATTAATGACAGCACGAAATTGCAAAAATCATTTAATTTATCGATTATTTGCATTTTTCTTTGATCAATCGCGATTAATAGTCTCAAATCTTAGCGTTATCGTCAATAATAACTAATCGATTGTTTAAAAACATCAAAAATTAGACCGAAATTTGAAAAATCTTTTAGTTTCTCGATTTGATTCATCTTTTTTCGATGAAAGGCAGTTTGAAAGGATAAGATAAACGATTACTGCCTTTCTTTTGCCATCACTAGTTATTATGCAATTTGTTTTATATAAATTTTCTATATCATTTGATCTCAATTATGCAAATCAAAGAAACAGAAATGAAAATGAAGAGATGGAGAGAAATTGTGACTTCAACTAATTTGTTGTATGTCATCATCTATTGATATTTAAGATGATTTTACATGGTCATCAACATATCTTAAATATGTATGTATGTATATGTCTGTCTTTGGATTTGGTTTGGTTTTGGTTTTAGTTTATCTCTCTCGCTCAGCAGCATAAATAACTCTGGCGACAGGTGGAGGCATCTGTGTGAGGAGAGCAAAATGAAAATGAAAATGAAGAAGATTGTGCAATGGAAATTCAATAGTTTGTGGCCCAGCATGAGTAGGAGGAGAAGCGAGTAGTGAAGGGGGGAGGAGCAGTGTGCCCTCCAGGTGTTTGTCTTGTGTTGTTTTCTTGATAAGTCACGTCTCTCATGTCAACGCTTATATTTATCTATGTATCTCTCCTTTTCGATTTGAGTGGGCAGCCAAATCTACTTATGTATATCTCTCTCTGTGTGTGTGTGTGTGTGTGTGTGTCTGTTTGAGTGTATATGCATTGCAATTAAACTGGACTTTAACTTATTTAAAACTATTAGCTAGCAAAAGCCAACTTAACCGCATTCAACCACACAGAGACATGCCCCAATAATCAGTTTAGTACAAATCAACTTTCAAAATGCACCACCAACCAACCAACCAACCAACCACTGCGGCGGCGGCACCACCAAAAACTGCAACCGCAAAGATATGCAAGCGAGCTAGCGTAAATGTGAAAATTATGTTTAGAGAGATATCCACACACACACACACACACACACACACACACAGACAGTTAGTTGGCTGAATGTGGCGGCATTTGTCACATACATGAAAAATAAACTAGCCAAAAAGGCGGAGCTATTTACCAAATCCCCCCACCGCACATGAACTACACTGAGAGATGAAGTTGTGAGATACATATTTCTATCTTTTTTAGTTAGTCTAGAAGTTTATTTAGATAGAACCCTTCAGAGAATTCATTTAGGAAAGGAATAAAAGATCCCTGTTAGAGGGGAAGAACTATTCGAAAAAAAGGCCGAAAAAAAGAGATGTTCATATAGGACATATGTGAAACTCTTCACTAAATTAGGATAAATGAAGTTTAGTCCCGTTTAAGTTTATATTCTATTTGTTTTAATCTATTAGCTTATAATTACAATGAAAAGTTTCATTTGTTTGTAATTTGTCGTCTTGCGTCATTCGTCTTTCGTTCCTATTCTGATTTGCCTTGCCAGATCGTCGTTGTATACCTCATTGCCAGACCATTCCCAGCCGTTAAAGTACAACTTACTATGAGAATGAATGGAATATAGTAGAAGGACTTTTAACTAACCACAAGGTAAAGAGGATTAAAATAATTATTCTAAAATGAGAGAACAAGAGATTTAAAAGATTCTATATCATAGTAAAGAACTCGAAAAGTTTCTTGAAAGAAAGAGTATTTTGTAGAGATGTTCATTGTCGGTCTTTAGGGCAAGAAAAGATTTATCTGACACATTAACTCAAGAGATTCTATATGCTCATTTAAGAAGAAACTATTAAATGAAACATAAAAGATCTTCAAAAGTGGGTTTTAAAAGTATATAGGAGATCATAGAATGCCATGCTGTAATTTTGGAAATGTCAAGATCTGCATCTTAAGTACTACAGATAGATGGATAGATAGATATAGATAGATACATAGATAGTTAGATATAGACAGATATAGGTAGATATAGATAGATATAGATAGATATATCTAGATAGATACAAATAGAAAGATAAAGATATTTATAAATAGATATAGATAGATATAGAAAGATATAGATAAATATAGATAGAGAGGTAAATAAACATTATAGATAGAGAGATAGATATATATATATAGATAGATAGATCTATAAAGAAATAGATTTCACATCTTTCAATAAGATCCATCCCTTAACTTTGTCATATTTATATGAAATTTGATTGCTAAGAAAATTTCTCATAACATTCTAATTTACAAAAAAGTTATAATGGCATATAGGAACTAGAGGTGGAAAACTATCGATAATTGAAACAGTCAATAGTCCTAATGGCATTCAAAACTTTGCCAGAAAAAAAAACACAGACTATTCGACTAAATCCTCCTTCTTATGAACTTTTTAACATTATTGAGAATAAAATTTAATTTATTTAAGAACTCTGAATAAATGACGCACTCAAAAGCACATTTTTTATTTAAGTATCAAGCAATCCACTTTTTTAATTGTTTTTTGGACTATCGATAGTTTCTCACCCCTAATAGGAACTCTATAATTAATGCTTAGAATATATAAAGATAGTGAAATAGTTTATTTTGAAACTTTTAGTCTTTTGACATATTATTGGCGAATCTATTTACTTTGTGATTTAAATGTTTACTTCTCTTTGTGTAAAGAAAGATGCAAGATTTATAGACAATTCAAGTTCTCTAGGTGATTTATGTCAAGAATCTTTTCCCATTTGAAGCCTATCATGACATTAAAAAGATGCTTTGAAAAGATGACATTGAAAAAGTCAAGCTCATGGAAAATATTAAAAAAGTTCTAAATGAAATGACATTAAAAGTTGGAGAAAAAAGTAGAAAAATTCTAAATGAAATAACATCAAAAGCTGTAGAAAAGAGACATATCTAATACCGATTTTCCAGTGTATTTCTCTTTTCTATGGTTAACAGATTAACCGTTTGATGCCACACAAAAAAAAACCAAGTTAATGGCGTTTAACCCCAAAACGTGGCCTCACCTTGGCTGGCCACACATTCGAACAGAGAGAACGGCTAAAGCAAGTTGCTTCTCCTCTAGTTGTGCTCATATTAATGTCAAGTAATTCGCCAATTTAATTTGCAGCATTAATTTTATTTATTTATTTACATTTTTTGCTTGCTTAGTTGCTTGAGCAGCTGCTGGCCGGCCAGAAGAGGTTTTTTTCGGTTTTTTTTTTTGTTGGCTTGTGCAGCTGTGCGTTTTGGCCGCAACCAAATTACAATGCTGCATTTTGTCAATTGCAATAAAAATAATCAACATGCATTCGTTTGCCTGCAGTTTTTTATGCAGTTGCAGTTAAAAGTTTTTCGTTTTTCCTATTTGCTTTTCTTTTTGGTAGATTTACAGCCCGCATGGACAACAACAACAACAACAACACATTCGAGGAAAGGCAAACTGCAACTACATTTCAGTTGCCCATTAACATAATAATGCGGCCTGGGCTTGGGTCTCGGTCTCGAGTTCTGTCTGGGATTGGGATTGGGTCTCCATCGCCATCTCCATCTCCATCCTCTTGCCATTTGCAACCGTTTATTATTTGCCTTGCACAATTGCAGCCAAAGTAAATAATCAACTCGCGCTAATCTTCTCAGCCCCAAAAAAACTGAGAGACTCAAGACTCTGTTTATTTCTTTGGTCAGTTTTTTTTTTGCGGTTGAGAAAACGTTTTTCGTTGATTATTTTGAAAATGTGTTTTGTCTGTCTGCCTGTTTGCCGGTCTTTTGGTCTGTTGGTCTGTTGGCTTTGCTTTGCCACGCACTTTGGAACTGGTCTCCATTTCTCATTTGCATAAAGTTCTTTTCATATTGTGTTCGGACGTGTCTCCTTTGCATAAAAATGCACTTCAATTTTGATGAAAAGTGTTAAGGGGAAATATCACTAAAAAAAAAAAAGAAGAAAATGTGCAAAAGGAAATCAAACATCATTTATCGTTTATGGCAATCATTTGTCAGAAAAATCCCATAAAATGGGCCCAACTCTAGTTCAAAAGAAGATCGTTAATGATCGAAAAGGCTCATAAGCCATTACTCAATGAAGACTCATATAGTAAATTTTAGACGATTTATATGCCTGAAGAGATAAATTCCCAGAGACATGTCTAGACTTGCAATTAGATGGCATTCGATTTGACAAAAGACTTCCAAAAGAATCTTGAAGCGCCAAGTAGCTGTAATAGAAGCGACAGATCTGGTTAGGTTTGGGTTCGGATTGGATGCAAACATTTTTGTAGAATTAAACATCTGAAAGAGTTGTCTCCAATGTGATGATATTTTTCACAAACTGCTAGTAAACTAGATTTAAGATTTAAGATTTGAAGACAATTTTAGACTTCTTGTTATTTGACGGTCTATATAAGAGAGAGTAATGGATTTTATATAATCATTTAGGTAAAAGAAAAACAAAAATTACAATTAAAGAATGAATGAATGAATAAACACAGCAATTCGACTTCTGTCTTTTTAATTTCTTTTGCTTAATTAGTTTACAAAGGGTCACAGAGCTAACATAAAGAAAGGAAAACTAAAATATATAAAAATTAATTTGGTTTACTTCAATGGTTTTTTTTTCACCTCCAAATGTTCTTAAGTTATTCTTCCTGTGCAAAGGCAAGGGCCTAAAGGACACAGAACAACTTCAGCAATGATCATAAAGTTTCTTGAATTCATATTGCTAAACTGTCTTGAGTTCTATTTTTCTGATTGTTTTTACAAAAATGAGCTCAAACTGAAAATCCAATTTAATGTTTTGTCTTTTATGTAAAAATTTTAAAATATGTTAAATTTTCTTTTAGCTTCGCTTGGGGTTTGCTTTTATCTCTGTTTTTGAAGTCATCTAAAGTCTTCTTCTTCTTCTTCTTGTAGTTGGCCATGATTGATTATATTTTGTATAATTTATTAATTTTTATGCCTCACCCACACAAAAAGTGTTGTCTCTCTTTCTCTCTAGTCGCTGTCTTTTGGTCTCTCTCTTTATGAATAATCAATAAATTATATGCTTGGGCTTCAATAACGAAATATATCGGAAAGTGCAACAACAACAACAACAACAACAACAACAACAACAACAACATTAACAGAAGGCGGCGCCCGCATCCGTATAAAAAATTATATATAAATAACAATACACACATATTCTTTTTGCCAAGTCAAGATAAGGCTTACACGGGGCGAAAGAGAGAGTGATAGAGGAAGAAAGAGGGGGGAGGGCTTCCCACTTGCGGCTTATCTTGTCTGAGGCAATCGCGCAACTCGCTTCGATTATTAACCCTCATAAATATGGTCCACCTTCAGCTCATCCTCTACCTCCTTCTCCTTCTGCTCCTTGTGCCGCTTTGGCAAGAGAGAGAGTCTTCACATTATTTTCATTAGCATGTGTGTGTATGTGCCCCTTACCCCCTCTCTCTCTCACACAGTCTCCCTTTGCTCTTCTAATAAATGTTTTTCAATTTTCATTGCGGTTTTTCCTTGTTGTTGGTTGCTCACTTTTTTGTGGTTCTCTCTCTCTCTCTTTCTCTTTCTCTATCGCTTCTCATCAGGCTTGGCTATTGTTGTTTGTGGTTTGCTTTTCATATTTCCATTTTTTTTTTTCCTTTCTTCTGCTTCTCTTTTGGTTTTGGTTAAAATGCTTTATCATCGAGAAGTGAAGTCGAGTTGAGGCGGCAGCGAGTCAGAGGCCGCCCCGCCCAGCTTTTGTTTGTTGCCTTTATTGAGCCATAACTGCAAGTTTGTTGTTCTCATTTTCCCTACTCCTTCACCTCTCGCCCTCGCTCTCGGGGCTCTCCCTTTCCCATTATTCACTACTCTGCTTATTTTACTGATTAATCATGTTATTTGTGTTGCCCAGACCAGATCCAAGTCCAAGCTCATGCCCAGCTGTTCTATGGCCGCCTAAGCCCCGAGTGAAAGTGAATCGAAAGTTGGATAAATTGAATTATTATTGCTTCAGGGTAAATATCATCAGAACAAGAATAAAAAAAGTACTCAACTCTTGTTTGATCAATATAAAATTCTTGAGGCAGGTGTTTAGTCATTTCTTAAAAGCAAGTGATTTGCTTTTTTTTTTTTTTTTTTGCACAAATTTAATCTATATTTGTGCCTCTCTCTCTTACACTAACTTCTCTCCGACACTTGAGACATTTGGTTTAAAAACTGCTATACCATATAGTTTTTGGCTAAAGACTATAGCTATATTAGTCCGATCAGATGGGCTCTTTTATATGTTTTGCCTGCAGCAACGAGAAGCTTAAATACGAAATTTGGTTAAAATTGCTTAAAAAGTGAGAGACTTGTTTGCATCGGAACAGACAGACATAAGTATATACCCTGTACCAGATTTAAATTTACTCTTTAATCACTTTTCTTCCCTATTTCTCTCTGTCTCTCTCTCTCTCTCTCTCGCATGCAAATTCGAAACGCAAGCCATCTCTCTCAGGCTTTACTCTTTGGGTATAGAGTATAAAAATCGTTTAAAAATTACCAGAAAATTAATATCTGTTGCGGGTTTTTTTTTTTATTTTTTAACTAACCTTAAAGTCAAAACAAAAAACTTTAATAAAAATATTTAACAAATTTAATTTTAGAATCCATAAATATTATCTAAAACCAATTCCACTTTTTTTCTATTTTCTCAAAAGTCCTTTATACATTTTTACCTCTTGATTAGTTTCCTTTTTTCCACTCTCCTTTCTTTCTGCTTTGTTATCCTCTCTGGTCGTTCTACCTCAACGGTCACCTTATCGCTTCGCTTGTCAATAACAAAAAATTTGACATATCATTCTCCCTTCTTCCCTTTCTTTCCCTTCTTCCTTAAATTTACCAACTCATCGTTTTTATTATTTTTTTTTTAGCCATAAGGCGGCGCCCGCTTATCCTGTCAAAAATATATTTTAAAAAAAAGGAAAAGGTGACCAGGCCAATGTCCTACCATTATAATTTCCTCTTGCATGAGTTTCGCTTTTTAGGAAAAAAAAAAAAAACGAAAAACCAACAAAAAGGTTATAAATCATTTGGCTAAGCATATTTTTAATAGAGCTCTCTCTCTCTCTCTCTCTCCCCCCTCTCCTGCTTGTGTTTCTTTGAAAAGGGTTAAATGTTTTGTATTTGTTGTAATCTCTTAATTAATAAACATAAATTCTCTTTTTCTCCTTTTGCAGGTGAGTGAACTTTGCTGCTTTTGCCAGCCAATTATGGGTAAGAAATAAATTTCTCTCTCTCTCCAAAAGTAAGAAACTTCAGGGGGGGGGGGGGGGGGAAGTGGAGGCAAATAGGCCTATGCCTTCTAACTGCTTCTTTAAAGTTGTTTAAATAATTGATTGATGGTTTTTCTATGTATGCCATCGCCTTCTTACACCTGTTGGCATTATCAAACTTGCTAAAAAAAATACAAAAAAAAATAAAAGGATACACTAACAAGAAATCAATATGGCCCTAGACAACTTACTGAAACTCTCTACCAAAAATGTTTCAAAATATTTCTGAAGCGGGGAAGTCTCAACATGGAAAAACATTCTAAGAACAACAAAAAACAAAAAAAAAAAAGGGAAAAACCGAGAAAAAAAAAGGAAAACAAAGCCTCCGCTTGGCACTTCCGGGACTTGTGTACGTCAATGTCAAGTTTGACAGATGCCAAGAAGGACAAGGGAGGGTGCGGGTGGATATGGCAAGGCGAAGGCAAAGCATGGATTTACTTTTATTTTATTACTGTCATTGTACGCTCTCTCTTTCTCTCTCTCTCTCTCTCTCTCTCTTTGTCGCTCACCCGTTTCTTAAACCTTTTTTCCCTCCACCTCCCCCGCTCATCTTGGGGTTTTGGGTGACAGTAACCAAAGTTTCCTGGAATATTGTGTGGCTTTTGCGTAAGGATATGGCCATGGTTAGATGTCCTCGTTATCAGCCATCTGTGTTCTCTCTATGCATCTATCCATCCATCCATTCACTCCTTCTCCTTCTCCTTCTTCTCATCATTTTCTTTACTCTTGTTTCGTTTGTTATCTTGTGTTTAGTCAGGCAAAAAGAGAGAGAGAGAGAGCGACTAGGGGAAAGTCCTGCTGCCTGGCAGCTTTTTGGCAAGTCGTAAATTAAAAATGGCTTAATATGTAAATCCTTGCTCCTTGCATCACACACCACCACCACGCCCAGGCCTGTCTGTCCAAACGTCCTTTTGCCAGATTAGTTTTGTGGATATTTCAGCTTATGTTTGTTTCTGTCTATGTCCTAGTCTGGTTTAGCTTTTTTGCTTTTCCTTTTTTTTTTTGTTTTCTTCTTGAGGCTGGGTTAATGTCTCTTGTCACTTTTGGTCATCCATATGTCTATTTTGTCTTTGGTCTTCAATAGAAGAAATGTTTTTCCTTCAAAGGGTTTAGCTTTAAGAAGAAAATTTCATTATCTCTGGCTAAAAGGCAAAGCTAGTCATAAATAGTTAATGAAGGAACAATCCAAGTAACTCGGAAGTTAGTTATTAACTTTCTCGTGTCGTTTAATGATTTCATAAATCTTGAACAATTCCGAATTCCTATTTGGAGTAGTTATATTAGGTAGATCTATTCATCTTAAGTGACTGGAAAACCTCATCTGCAAAAAACAAGCCGACAAAACTCAGTTTTAGAAAGATGAGTACAGCTTTTTGGAACCCAATTTGTACTATTATCTTTCTTTTTGGCGCCCTTCGAGTTCAATAAAAGGTTAATTGATCTCCCAATATATTTCGATCTTCTTCTGAGATGGCCTTTAGAAGAATTTCTGACGTCTGTTCTATCCGACGAGGAGTTTTGAGTTTAAACTAAAGTTTTGATACAAATAATCCATTTACATATTCCAGTTTATCAATATTTGGGACAGAAACCAAGAGGAACTTAAGAAGATTGCCAACACATTTAGCTCAAAATTCTTTCCTAATTAAAAACCAACCAATCAAACTTTCATCTGATTAATCAATTTGTAAATTAAGCTTTCCTCCAGTCCCCTCACAAACAGGTCACACATTGTCACTCCATTTCACTTGGCCATCGTATCTATCATTTTCATTTAGTTCAAGGCATTTTCTGTCTCTCTATATATTTATCTGCATGCAATATACCATATATACATATATACATATATATAATATCTTGTGCTAGAGTAGCAAACAATTTGCCATATACTCAATATACAAATTAGCATAATGGCCACTTTGTGTCATCATTTTGCACAAATGGACTGCCATTAATTTATTCCCTTTGCAATTTGCATTGTCATTTAATTTCTCCCCCCCCCCCCCCACTCATGTCCCCTCAATTTTTTTTCCCCCACATTTATAACAATTTGCCTGTTTGTTTAATGCATTTTAGTAATTATTTTCTGTACTTTTTTCCCTCGTACAACTTTTTTCTTTCTTTTTTTTTTTATTAGTGCAAATACTTTAATTTCCTTTTATGACTCTTTTTCTGTCTAGATGAGAATTAATGACTAACGGGACAAACAAAATATTGTGTGTAAAATAATTTTGTTTAATCAAGACTTTGTGTAAATTACTTTCAGTCATTAAATAAAATAAGTGTAAACAAATCAATATTAATTATATTATTTGATTGGCTAATTAGAGTCTCAATAAGGTCATGTTTGAGAGATCATAACGAATACTTTGTACTCTTTAAAATATAATTTTGATTCAATACAATTTAATTAAAAATCTTTGAGAGAAAGGGAAAGTCTTTTTGTTAGTTTTCTAGTTATTTCTATAATACTTTCCTGCATAGAAACATTTTCACTTATTCTTTGCTTTTTTGCTTACAATTCCTAACTAGTTTAAGCTTTTGCCTAGAGTGGTTAGCAATGATTCTCTGATGAGTATCAGAGAAGATATTTAAAGGAACCTAGCGAAGTTTATAACTTCTAGAATAATCTTAAATTGTTCTTAAATTATAATTCCCAATAAGTTTTAGCCTAAAAGTAGTTGGCCAAGCCAAGTTTTAAAAAAGGGGAGATAGTTCGGTTTCTGTTTTTTGTCTAATTTTAATTATCTTCAGCTTCTGGTTTTGGTTTTTTAAGTGGCTTTTGTATGCGAAATGTACATAGAAGATTTTTATCGACACACATCATGGCGCCAGCATTATCGAATTCCCCACAATAGTTGGGAGCCGAGAAAATGGTCAATAACTGGCGCTTGGCAAAGAACTCGTAACCATCTTCGACCACCTGATGGCCCCGGCAGATCAGAGTGAAGCCATGACGCAAAAGGAACGCACTGACCACATCCGCACCGAAGGTATAGCTTACTCCACGCTCGTTAACACCCCAACCGATGCGTGTAGCATCCGGATCTGACCATAGAATATCGCAGATTATGCCCGTGTCTGGTATATCGCAGGGTCTCTGGATATTACGCAGCTGATCCATTTCGAAGAGACTCGGACTCAGTCCACCATGACAACAAAAGATCGTTCGATCGATTATGGCCGCCAGCGGCAGGCAATTGTAGCAATCGACAAAGGTGCGCCACAATTTAATGGTGTAACGACGTTTGCACTCATCGTAGAACCCGTAGACTAAGTTCAGGCTGGAGCTCTCGTGATTGCCTCGGAGTAGAAAGAACTGCTCCGGATAGCGCACCTTGTAGGCCAACAGCAATGTCAGAGTCTCAATCGATCGCTTACCCCGATCCACATAATCGCCGAGAAATAGATATTTCGCCAGCGGTGGATGACCCGTGGAATCGAAGTACTTTAGCAAATTACTATATTGCCCGTGTATATCACCGAGCACATTGACCGGAGCATCTAGCTCCAGAAGTGAGGGCTGAGCCAGTAATGTCTCTCGTGCCAGTATGCACACAAAGGATATTTCGTATTCGTGGAGACTGGCTCCCGAAACGGCAGTTGAGGGTAGAAGCAATCGTGCGATTATTTCATCCAAATTGGCCTCCTGATCAATGATCCCACCAGTGCTGACCCTCATCGAAGTTCGCCGAGATGAGCCGGGACTTTTATAGATTGAAGTTGTCTCGTCATCTGCATTCGAGACTAGACTTACGCGACCCTGCCTCTTCATGTCTCTGTTCTCCGAATGGAACTAATCAGTGGTTTGGGTGGGTGGTGGGTGGTTTGGGTTCCGGTTGACTTGATAATTTAGACTTACAAACAAAAAAAAAAAAAAAAATTGGGTTTCTTTAGTCGTGTTGATTGTAAAATCGTTGGAAATGAAAAACTGAAGTGTTAGATATTTGAAAATGTTTGCAAATGGAGGTTTATGAAGTTGAATTGAATGATTGCTCAACAAAAAGTTTCAAGTAGTTAGAAAAGCATTTACTTTTGTATATGTATGAAACTAGTTCCTTTTTGTCGTCTAATATCCTTGATCTAATTTGACTCCTTGCTAGTAGTCCTTAAAAGTAGTTCTTACATAGAATTGTCGTCATAAATGCTTTTTGGCATTCGAACTAGTTCCAAATCTTTTATTTAGAGCAACTTAACTAAGTATTAAAAACTTATGCAATTGAAAAAAATTCAATTTTTACTAACTGAAAAGTAATTATTTTGTCTCTTTTGGCAGGGGAACTAGTTCTATATTAAGAAACCAGATAAAAAGTAGTTACTTGTTTGCTTGTGCTTTGGAACTAGTTCTCTTTTGGGATTGAGCTATCTACATATGTATGTACATTCTTCCCCTCCTTTCCCTTTGTGGCTTCATTTCCTATCACCGATTGACAATTTCTAAGTCAGTTCTCATTTCCTTGCAAGCACGCACACCCAAAAAAAAAAAAAAAAGAGAGAAAATTTACAGTTTTACAAATCTTCAACTAACAATGAAACGTCACAAAGCATATAACTGTCTTTCAATCAACCAAATTTCATTCCCCTCACTTCGCCGCCTCTTCACACTTCGCACTCATCTCTCTCTATTTCTCGCTCTCTTTGTGTGAGCCATGACATCCGTTGCTTTTATTTTTCAAATCAACATAATGGACACTTTGCCCGGCGGCTTTATGAGCTCATCCCCCCCCCTCCATCTACTTGTTTGCACCCCCAAAACTCCAACCCGGACCCCCCGCAAACCTCGGCAAACACATAAAAATACAAAGGCAACTTCAGATTTTGGCTTTGACAGCTGACACATTTGTGAGTGGTTAAGGGCAATGTGGGGGATGGGGAGAGAGAGGGGGATAATGCCACCCTTTTTTGCTCCAGGAAATCTTGGCAGGAACCTACCGCAGATGCAGAAATTGCTGTTGTTGTTGCTGCTGTCTGCCACTCATTAAACATTTTGCTAACTGCAACTTTGGTTCAGTTTGAGGCTGCATTTTGTTGTTGATTTTACAAGCAAGTGTGACACAAGTGCGGAGGGGGGTCATGAAGGGAGGACGGTGGAAGGGGGCAGACCGAATCATTCTGCGAAATCCCAAGACAAAGACAGGAAGAAGGGGAATAGAGAAGAAAACTCACATACAATTGACACTTTCCGCCCGCAAATATTTAAAAATATTTCACACGAAACATTCTCGCCAAAAGGGCACAAAGAAACAAAGCGACTGGGAAGGAGAGAGAGCAGAGAGTGGGGGGGAGAGCAAACACAGCTGGATGCTGCGCTTTGCCTTTGCCTATCTAATGGATGCAGTTGCGGTCGACGTCGCTGCCGCGGCTATGTACGTCTTATCTGACCAAGCTCAGCAGGCCCGCACACACACACACACACACACACATATGAACAAGATAATGCATGAGAGAGGGAGAGAGTAGAGTGAGTAGGAGAGCGTTTGCCGTTCATTTTTGTTTGTGGTTGTAGTTGTTAATTGCTTGCCGCTACTTTCTTGCCGTTTCCCATCCTCTCTGCCCCGCACTCTCTCTCTCGCTCTCTAATGTTAATCACTGCCACACATCAATGCGGTAGCTCTTAATGGATTTTTATTTGTTTATATGAGCAGAAGCGAAAAAGAAAATATGATGTGTCCGCGGAGTGTATGAGGGAAGAGATAGTGGGCGGGGGGCCCCCTGCCAGCTGTGCAGCAAATGACAAGTGCTCTCTCTCTCTCTCTCTCTCTCTTGCTCTCTCTGAGATTTCGTGTAATCCCATATGAAAAGCTTTTAACTTTTACACTTTAGTCATAAACGATATAAACTAATAAATTGCATTTAAAAAAAAAAAAAACTTACAATCTCAGCGGCAATGGCAATAAAAAACTATATAGATAAATGTTGTTAAGTACTTAAAACAGTCTCAAGAAGATGATAAGTTGAAACGAATTCTTATAGTATCTTTATAGAGATCGTTGACTAAAAGTAAAATGCGGTTAACATAATCAACCTCTACTTAAATCTTTGTACTAAAATTACTTTAACGGGAGATGAGTATGTTAACAGGGTCTTTACATGATCTTTTAGGCCCTCGCCATATTTATTTATCGATTTTATTCTTCTCATTTTGTTTCTAGTTTCCTAATCCTAACTTAGTAACTCTTAAACTGTTTGCTGATCCTTTGCCAATATCAACAAGTATGTTTTTCGATAAATCAAACTCGATTATTTCTTGCAAAATTTGAATGGCAAGCATAAAGGTCGATAAATAGCGATTATTTAAAAGCTCTTTGATCTCATTAAACGACGCTTTCAAATATTTTAATACCTATTTATGACACAATGGTTTATTTGTTCTTGTTCCCCATCTCAAATAGAGTAATCTTATCGATAAATAATAATTATTTTGATGAAATCTATAATTAAAGTAATTCCATCAATAGTTAAACCTAAAGAAAGGTGAGCGAATGAAGTTGTTAGTTTATATTTCACTTGTCTTCTTTCGTATTCTCTTTCAAGTTTAGTCATTTGGTCAGTAAATATTTACAATTTCTAAACATCTCTTTTAACTAGAAATATCTTTATGTAACTTTTGCTTTCAGCTGTCTTAGAATCAATGTCCTTTAGAATGTATTCTTTAGCCATCAATCAAAATTCTAATTAATATCATATGTCAAATGACAGAATCAATTAAATATTTATTGACTACAATCGAATGTTGTCTCACCAGGGGTTGGAAGGGGGGGGGGGGGGGGGGGGGGGGAGGGTTGAAAAAGAATGTCATAGATATTGAATTTCCCTTTAACCCTCCTCCTCTCACTCTTCAGGCTCATTACTACACCGATTACATCTATATAAACATTATCTACATATGCTCAAAAAACCTTAATTAACATTTCGTAGGCTTTGCTTATGACGTAGGGAGGGACGACTGAGGGAAGGAGGAGGGGCCCATGTCATTTCATAATTCTCGACATGCCATTTCGATGTTGATTTCGATGATGATTTTTGCGGGCTGACTAATTAACACATTGAATGAAGTGACAAACATTTGGTCACTGGGGGAACCCACATATTACTATGTTTGTATGTATGTAGATATCCCATCTCATCGACAATCCAGTTTAACCCTGACCCTAGCAATTCAGTTTGTTGGCATTGTAATTATGGACGACAAACGTTGGTTGACACATACATACATATTCAATTGTTTCTGAATCAAAAGAACAGAAAAAACTGTTGTCCTCTCCCAGTCGCTCGCTCGCTTCGTCTTCTTCACCTGTTTATCTAAAAGCTTTTTAGCTGTCGCTCTTCACACGGCTCGCAATCAAAACAGAATATAAATCAATTCATAGAAACAAAAGCCGACACAGATTCCTCTATCTCTCCTCTCTCTCTCTCTCTCTCTTTGTATTTCTCTCGTGTGGTTTTTGTTTATTTATTCATTGATTTTAATATTAACATTCGGGAAAAAAAATCGTTCTTGTAAAATGGAAATGGGCATTCTTGATAAGGCCTAGGAAATTGGTTTTCATCTTGCATCTTCTTCTTCTTTTTCTGGCTTTTATTGTGACTAATTGTGTGGCAGTGACTGCCAGAGAGCATAGCCACGCCCCTACCCCTCCAACAACGTGTTGTGTGGCATTTCTTTCTAGAACTCCAGCTGTTTTCATTGCTAGGAAAATTGATTTAAAGTCTCTAAATAGATTTTGTTTTTTCCATTGTAGAGAAGTTGTTGTGCTCGATTTTTTGTAGTTTCTCCAGTTGTTGTTGGTGTTGTTCGTTTTTTTTTATGGTTATATTTTTATGTTTTAATATTTATGGTTTTTAATGTTTCATATTTAGTGAGTTTGGAATATGTTTTTTGTGGGTTTTGTATTTCTTACGCCCCGACAAGGGGAAATTGATCATAAATGCTATTTAGGGTCAGTGCTGGGAAATTAGATTTCAACGAAGTTTTTAATACTCTTTTGAGAGTGTTGACTTAACTTTGCGTTCGTTTATTTTAGTTTTAAAACAGCAGACTCTTTAGAAGTTTAGAAGAACTGTCAGTTTGTTGTTGTGCGTTGACCTAAACAAGTTGGGAATCAAAAGACATTTTTCGTTTTTTTAAAGGGTATTTAAAAGC
This sequence comes from Drosophila nebulosa, assembly GCA_024703675.1. Lineage (NCBI taxonomy): Eukaryota > Metazoa > Arthropoda > Insecta > Diptera > Drosophilidae > Drosophila > Drosophila nebulosa. Next base: position 2,051,269 of record CM045725.1, on the reverse strand, counting down.
AGAGTTGGTTAGTTAGTGCGTTGACCTAAACAAATTGGAAAACGTAAGACATTTTTTGTTTTGTTTAAGGATATTTAAAAGCAGAGTTTTCTCTATTAATTGAGCTCTAAGTAAACTTTATAAACTCTAACGACAAACTTCTCTACAAAATCAACTTACCCTATTTTCACAATTTGTCTGTCATAAATTTATGGCGACAAAAGTTCTCACGCTGCGTAGAGGAGGAACGTGAGAGGTTAACGAAGTGCATAGTGCAGAGAAAAAACTGCGTCACTCATAATTTTGAAATGAATCTGAATTTAGTTTTATGTTAGGGGTTCCATAACAAGCAACGTGATGTTTGGGTTTGTTGGAGATTTGTGTAGCCATCAGGCGGCAGGCACTTTTCTTTGCTTCCTTTTCCTTTTTGCGGTCTGCACTTAGCCCGACATAAGTGTAAACAATGGAAATGTTAGTGGGTGGTGGGCGGTGGATGGTAGTCCAAAGGAACTCTAACTGTAAGCAAGTGCAACAACACTTGATCAGCTTAAATCAAACAAAATGAAGCATAACATTTGTACAGTTCCTGTCGTTCCTTGCAAGTTGAGTCGAGACAAGTTGAGGCAAGTCCAAAAACCAAGTCGATGAACGGCCAAGAGGCACAGAGACATGTGTGTGGAAGGAAGGGGGTGGAAGTGATGGGGGGGGTGGGGGCCTGAGAGGAAACTGTTATACATTTTTCAAACATTATAGCACTTTACACTTTTCACACGCTAAAATAATATTTTTGCAGTCAGAGAAAAAGAAAAAGACGAAAGGCAGGCCAGGGAAGAAGTCTACTAAGCAGGGTTACAGTTGCCTTTCTCCTTATTCTTCTTCCTCTTCTTCGTCTAATGTTTACTCTCTGCCCCCACGTTCGTTCGTCTTTCGTTCGTTCGTTCTGTGAGTGTTTGCGCGTTGTGTAAACAGTTAGCAAGAGAAGCAAATGTCAAGTAGCCCGTCAATTGGGCAGACGGACAGTCGAAGTCAAACCGCAAAAAGGGAGAGAGAGGGAGAGAGAGAGAGAGAGGAAGGAAGGAAGTAAGACGGAAGAAAGCGAGAGAAGAAACCCACCCCCAAATGTTAGTGGTAGTAAAAGTGTTTGCATTTTTATTCTCCTTTCACGTCACGGGCATCTTTTTTTGCTTTTTTCTATTTTTTTTTTTTTTTTTTGGTGGGCAAACACTTTTTTTCCGCCCGTTGACTTTTTGCCATCACTCTCCCTCTCGCCCTGGCCCCCGTTCTTGCTTTCACTCACTCACTACTTCGATGCGTGTGTGTGTGTGTGTGTGTGTGTTTGTGTGCGGTTAAAAGGGCTTCGCTTAGTTGTTTTTTTTTTTTTTTTTTTGGCCGACAAAAACCGCTTAGCATGTTTACCGTTATGTTCGGCACTTGAATTCGCCGTGTGTTGCATTAGTTCGCCGCCGCCGAAGCCACAACTCGTTTGCCCATTACTCACGCTTAAGTGCAAGAGCCAGAGCCAGAGCCCTGCATCTGCATCAGGTGAGCTAAAGTGAGGTTAGGTTAGGCAAAGACCAGGAGTCAGAGCGACTCCTAGGCGACTGGGAACTCCTCTGCTACTAATGTTTGCTCTGTTTAACCCGTAAACGTGCCTAAAGCTCAACGTTGTTTTGTGTGTTGGGCTTTGGCAAACATTTTCAATGAGCCTGTGCTGGGCCTGTGTCAAAGAGTCACGCACATACACATAATCACAACGAAATGGAGCAACACTGAAATGAAAGGGGAATTTTAGGGTTGCCAAACTATTTATCGCTTGACTGTACTTGGAGGTTATATAAAAAGGTCTAAAAAAGGAACATTTTTAAATAGTAAAGCAAACATATGATTTATCCACTGGTGGCTAAAGTTTGCCTTTACATAGACCTAAACAGGTTGCGAATTATAAGAAATCTAATCTGATTTTTGACTCTACTTTTATTTGTTATGGACCTTGGCAATTTGCGAATTACAACACATTTTGCCCCCTATTTCAGTCATTTACTTTTCTTTTTTGTGATTTATCTAGCTAAGACTGTACTTTATTTTTGGCTTAAGCCTACACACGTTGGGAATTATAAGAGATTTGCCTGCTTTTTTCACATTTTTTCCATTTTACCTCTGCAAAAACTGTCTGTCAGATTCAATTACTCAACTAATTGCTTCATTAACTACATTGAGAAGAAAATCCCTAGACAATTAATTGAAATAATACGCCTCAATAAGCTCTCGAAGTCAAATTGTATGTATATGCAAAAGGAAACGGAACATACATAACAAAAAAATTAATTAAAACAGAACATTGAACAACATTGGACATAAAAAGTGTGAGAGAGAGAAAATTTTTGGAACGTGTTGATGTCCATTTAAGTTAATACTGATTAATGCTGACAAATTAACTATGAAATTAATCAATGTCCGAGAAAGAGAGTCTGTTAAATCTATATGTAGAACAACAATGAAGTGAAATGAAGACAACAAGAAGACGAACGAAGAGCGCAGAGAAGTATGTAGGCCTACATTGATAACACAAGACTGTGAAATGTGGCGACATTTACAATAGACAGAAGGAGGAGTTGTGGGAGGGCGGCATCTTTTTGAGGAAGGTGCTGCGGAAGGAACTTTCGTTTGTTGTTGTTTGTCAGTTGTGACGATTTATCAATGCCAGCATAAATAAGAGAGCAAGGCATTTCATCAAAGTGTCATGGAGATTATCAACTCGACACACAGACAGACAGACACACACACACACACACTCACGCACGCAGAGACAGAGAGACAGACAGAGAGCGACCCATTGAGCAGTTGAAGTGGCTGACTAACTGACTGACTAACTTCGACTTGTGCGTGTTTGCAGTCCATCAAATGGCATGTGATAATTCCAGGTTCATCAGCATTAAAAGTCAACCAAGTAAGTATTTACTTATTTATACACCAAAAGTAAACAGAGTAAACGAGAGAGACAGAAAAGATGTACATAAAGTTGTTGTGATGATGATGATTGAGCTAAGGCACGCCAACTTAATCTTCATGTGAAATTGCATAATTTATTGTGTGACAAATCATGAGCCAGATGCCGCCGTCACTTCACTTGACTCTGGCAACGTTTTGTAGGAACCAACTAATTGAGAGACTTACGACTTAAAAAAAAATACTTGCAACCGTCGAGAGGCTTCTAAACCTTTTCGACATTCAATATGATGCCACCTTCGGTGGATAGAACAAAGCTAGTCTTATGTATCTTAATGGGTATATCTGTCTCTTTGGCCGCCGAGAACTTAAAATGCTTCAACAACATGGCCAGACCCATTATGGATTGCATTTCGCCAAAACGCAAGCCAATACAATTGCGGGGACCAGCTCCAAAGGATAACCAGGCGACCGAAGAACGTTGCTCCACAGCCTTCGGGCTAAAGCGTTCGGGATCGAATTTCTCTGGATCTGGATAGATCTCAGGATCGTGGTGTATGGCATCAACGGGTATGACCACAGGAGTGCCAGCCTCTATGACATAAGAGGAACCCGGAACAGCATAATCATTGATGGCCTTCCGTACCAGAATGGGAGCTATGGAAAATTTGCGCATGGTTTCTAAAAGAGCAGAAAACGCTTATGAAATAACTCCGGATTGAAATCGGATTGGCATTGAAATTACCATAAAATATCTGTTGAATATATTTCAAATCCTTCATGGCCTCATAATTGAATCCCTTGTGCTTGGCATAGACCTCATTTACCTCCTTGCGTGCCTTATGCTGTATCTCGGGATGCAGGGCCAGCTGGTAGAGGGCAAAACCCATGGAACTCGAACTGGTCTCAAAGCCAGCTAAGAAGAATACAAAAGCCTGGGCTGCCAACTGATTGAAAGTCAAACCGCCATTCTCCTCCTTGCGCAGCTCCATAAGTAAATTGAAGAAATCATTGCGCTGAACATGATTCTTGTCGCGATAATCCAAAGTCTCTTTGACCACTCGCATATAGAACTCACTGACATCGTCGCGGGACAATTTCATGCGCAACATTTTGGCCAATTTGGGAAAGCCTTGCAAGAAGGCAAAGACCAAGCGGCCATGTCGACGTTCTTTGAAGACTTTGCTGCCCATAACACGGAACTCCACTTGGGGATCATCCAGGCTGTTGCAGTCCAAGCCGAAGGCACAACTGCCAATGACATCGGTGGTAAAGCGGGCCAGCAAGTCCTTCATCTCCACGGCAGACGCTCCCCCCGCCTGCGCGGCAGACAATTGCTTGCCCACCACCTGAATGAAACGTTCTCCAATTGCCACCACAGTGGGCAACATTTGATGCATTTTGAGTGAGGTAAATGTGGGCGTCAGCTTGGTGCGCATCTCACGCCAACCGGGCCCATCCAAATTAAACAAATGCGCCGAAATGGGATCATCGCGTTCGTTGTAGAAATTGCCGCGATACGCAAAATTATTGAAATCCTTGATCATCACCAACTTGACCAGTTCCAGGTCCAAGAGCACCGCCGCCTCACGCAAAGCGAAATAGAAGCCACCAAAGGGGGCCTTTCCCTTATACTTGGCATAGAACTCACGGAACGGCTCTCGCACCGATGTCGTTTTGCCTAATGTAGATAGATTACCCCTCAGCCAGACCGGTTTGTCATGCACCACGCCGCGTCGCTGCCAATATCCATAAGTGCGCACCAGATAGATGTAGATTAGAGCCGCGAGAGCGGCCAACAGAACGAGCGTCACATAGCCCAGCAGAAGAGCCATGATCGAGCACTGGGGGCAGACTCAGCCGTAGGTAGACCCGACAATCAACTGAATGGGAATGGGGCACTCTGTTCTAATTTATACGGCGAGCGGAAAGTTTTTTTGCTCTCTTAGTTACTCTTTGAAATTTACACTTTGCTCTTTACCAATTATGACATTGTTTGCTGTTGAAGCTTTGCACACAAAAAACAAAGGTGGAGAAAGAGTCGCTTGGATAAAAAAGGGGGACGCTCGGGGGGACATTACCATATGACTGTTATGACAAATAAATGACCTTCAAAATAGTCTTAAAGCCTCTCTAAGGCCTTAACCCCAGCTTATGGAACTTGTACGACAAATTTTCTCGCTTAGAAAAAAAATAATACAAACAAACAAATGACCTTCAAAATAGTCTACATATCTCTAGTGCTTTTAGCCAGCTTATGGAAATTGTACGATAAATTTTCTCGTTTAAAATCACTATTCTTACATGTAAAAAAAAACTTCAACTTTATTTGTTGCTGGAAAACAATAATACAAACAAATAAATGACCTTCAAAATAGTCTTCAAGTCTCTATAACGCTTTTACCCAGCTTATGGAACTTGTACAATAAATTTTCTGGCCCAGAATCACCATTATTACATGTCAAAAAAAAAACCTTTGACTTTATTTGTTGCTGAAAATGAATAATACAGACAAATAAATGACCTTCAAAATAGTCTCTACGTATCTCTAGTGCTTTTAGCCAGCTTATGGAATTAGTACGATAAATTTTCTACATTAGATTTACCATTTTGTTGACTTTTATGGTCGTTGGGTTAGAAAAATAGATGCAAATAAATGACCTTTAAAATAGTTCTTAAGTCTGTTTATTACTTTTCCACGTTTTATGGCTTTATTTCATCAACAACCACATAAAATCATAAATTATATATAAATAATTTCCCTTTTTAAATTTCCATTTTAAAATAAGCAATCCCCTCCTAAACTACCTCTTTGTGTCTCATTTTAAGCCTCTTCATTAAATTCCAACATTTAAGCATGACTTTACACTTTTATATTATCTTTGCTAATTGTAAAACGATTTGTTTTTAACGAAATTATGATTTAATTTAAGCAGTGCCCCACGTAGAAGATGTGTCATAAAATAGATAAGACTAGGCACATTAGTCATATGTTTTGGGGGGTTCGCCATAAATATTTAGAACTTCTTGAAGAGTAAAAGTAAAATGGGAAAAGAAAAGTAATTCAAAGAAATATAAAGAATTAAAGAGAGAGACAGAGGTGGAGGGTCAGTTAAATAGAAGCTAAACCTCAATTTGGTTTGCGGTTTATTTTTTTTAAATTTGAAACAATGAATGAATCTTTGATAAATAAAACTTAAATGTTTAACTTTGAGGTGAGTTCAATTAGCTGCTTTCAGGGCCGGATTTTGAATGGTGAAACCCCTAAGACGAGATACTTATAGGGGCCTATAATTTAGAGGTAAATTATGGTCTACAATGACTTTGGTTTTCCGTCTGCCATTGCAGCCCAGAAACAAGCCAGCTCGTCCCCTGTCTTGGCTAATGTTAGTACTTGGAAAGAATTGGGATTTCTATTCTTTATTTAAGGTAAATTGTCACTTTATGACCTATTTTTTTTTATATTCCAAGTCCAAATTTAATTGTGCCTTTCACTTGAATCTCAAATTATGACTTCACTCAAAGATTTAAGCCCATTTTATATATAATTATTGATTCGAATGCACTTTGTTCGCCCACAATGTGTCTGATATCAGTTGAGCCCTTTCTTCTCGCCTCTTCACTCCTCTCCTCTCCAAAAAAAAATAAAGACATTAACCAAACACAAAAGCCGAGGCAGCAATCTATATATACTTAACGACTATCAACACAAACTGACTGAAAGCTCATTGCATAAATTAGCAACAAAGTGTCCCTCCTGATATACTTAAAAGTTCTCATAAATTTAAACAGAGTGACTCTCTTAAGATGTCACAACAACACGAAAAGCAACGGCAACAAATGCAGACGACGAGGGTCTTCTCTTTCTGATAGAAACGGCTTAAAATTATGAACCGAATGGATATAAACATAATCAACTTATGGAGAGAGACAGAGAGAGAGAGAGGGCGGGGAGAAGAAACTGCCAAGTGGCAATTGGAAACTGGAACTCCAAGAACTGGTCGAAGTCAGTCTTGATTCTGAACATAAATTTGGAAAATTATATGCAATTGGCATTCGTCGATTGTCGATGAAATCATTGGTTTTGGTTTTGGCCAAACCCGAGGCTATGGGCCAAGAAGTAAACTGCTTACAATCCAACGTCAGTCGAACCAGTAAATCGCAGTTACATTTTGAGCTTTGGAACAACTTTTTAACTCAATTTTGGAAGAGGATGGTGAGGAGTGGGTAAGGGGGAGGACGGATAATTCTTACCTAGATGAACTTTTCTCTGTTTAATTTTATGGTAAATTAAACAGTCAGAATTAGTTCACTGAACCATAGAGCAACGGTAAACAGAATATGAATTTTGTAATTAGATTTTTATCCAAAACTCTGCTCCACACATGACATAAGACAAACAACTTTCCTTTCCCCCCTTCCGCACACACACACACACACACACACATGGACAAACATATCCTGCGGCAAAACACAAACATGTCAGACAATTAATAATACTTAAAAAGGCAACAAAATATGGCGAGAGAAAAGCACAGAGAGAAAGGTAACCATCATGCGTTAAGTCAGAGAATTTTCGTTTATTTTTTTTTCTCTCTCTCTCTCTGGATAATAATATGGTCTAGCAAGGGAAGGGAATGAATGTGGGTGTGGGTGTGGGTGTGGGTGGGAGAGATGAGGGTTAGGGTAATGAATAATGTGCACTCACCTGGCAAAGAGTCAGAGTGAGAGAGAGAGAGGGAGAGACAAGAGTCCTGGCAACGGAGGAGAAACCCCTAAAAATGGAGGCTACCCTTGAGTTATGGCTAAATTTTTCACTTTATTTCTACAAAAAGAAAATACCTAAAAATTACAAATTACCATTATTTGAGTATGCGTGTGTGTGTGTGTGCGGGTGTGGGTGTGTGTGGGCTTACATTTTTTCACTTTAATTGAAATTAGGTGCGATGATTAAATGCATTTTTTGCTGTTTTTTTGGGGGGAGGGAGGGGGTTAGAAAAGTGCTTGAGTCGAACAGATGGTTTCGGTTTCGTTTTTTTTTTTAGGGATGTTTCCATCAATTTTGGTCATTTATGTGGGTGATATATATCATTTCAGGTAGGTTTTCCATATGTGTGTGTGTGTGTGTGTGTTTGTGTGTGTGTGTGGGCTCAAGTTGATAAATTAACCGCGAATTCAGTTTCAATGAGGGTAAAGATCGAAATATTTCAAGGAAATTATATATGCTTGATTATAAGTGAATGGGATTACAAACTGTTTTAGATTTGAAAAGTTTTTTAAGTTCTGCAAATAGGCTGCTGTTTCCAGTGATATATGTATATAAAAAACTTCATTCTGGTTATAAAAGAAGAATTACAACTTATAACAGTCTATTAGCTATCTTAAAACAAGTATTAGCTTAAACTAACAATTGAAACCATTTTCTAAATTTGTTTCATGCTTTAATAAAATGTTTCTTTTCTCTTTTCTCTCTCTTTGCAGGTAAGTTTATCGGATTTTCCATGTGAGTACAAGCTCTTACTTTGCCCCCCTCTCTCGCTCGCTCTCCCCCCCTCTCTCTCTCTCTCTGCCAATGTGTGTGGGAATGAAGCCGGAACAATAATGGCCACCGTTATTGTACGTTATAGTAATCCCGATTGGGTCGAAACACTAGGCAAAAAGGAGTTTTGGCATGCAATCAATATACAAAAATTGCATCGTCCATACCCCCCACCCCAACCACTCTCCTCCCCCTAGACTGAGTCTCGTCCCCCATTCAGTTATGTTTTTGATTTTAAATGCGCCTTTGATGTAGGGCCTTGAACTGGAACTGAACAGAATGCCACATGGGAACAGGAAGGTGAAGCGCTAGCGGTGGGGGAGGAGAAGAAGGAGGTGAGGTATATATTTGGTAGCATATGCAAACGGCATTTTGTGGCTGCGCATCATTAACAATGGGCACAACAAAGGTCGCGGCGAAAGGGTTGATAGAGAGAGAGAGAGAGAGAGAACGGGTTATAGCCAACAAAACAATTACATTTCAATTTGGCCCCATGTCAAAATCAGTCAGACCCCCCAAATCCTCTTCGTCCTTCTCTCTCTCTCTCGCTCTCGCTCTCGCTCTCTTCTCGAATGAATGCAAAAATAATTGTTAATTGAAAATTGTTGCCATTTGCCCAATTGTTTATTGGGCAAAAAGGTAACCCTAACATTTGGCCTGCCTTTGCGTGATTGTTGCACAACAATGCAAATATATTTATTCGAAAACATTGAAAATTTTTGAATGACTTTTGTATAATAATTTATGCATTGGCATTTTGCATACAAAAATTCTTCATGTGAATCATTTCATAAATTTTAATTGCAAAATTTTGTGCTGTGCAATTAAATGCCAAAAACATGCGAAAAGCGAGAATATGCTTTGAATGGGCAAAGCCCTTCTGTAATCTACCCTGCTACGCCCCCCCCCCTACCCCCTCTTCTCCCGCGTTCCCCTCCTGGCGGCCTGCCTGCCGCTTTGTCGAATCGATGCCAATCGATTTAATTCAATTTTGACGCATTTTCATATGGAATGTAAATGAAAAATTCATGAACCAGTGTCAAGTGTGCGAAATTGCCTTTTCACACACACACACACACACCCACACACACACCCAGTGTCAATCAATGATGAAAGCGTTGCTGCTGCTGCTGCTGCTGATTGTGGGTAGGAGGATGGAGCTTGAAGCATGATGATGATCTCCACTTACACACAATTGTTTGGCTCAATTAAAGCTTCTTTTTTTTTTTGTTGTATGCATTTGTCTCGATTGATATTGGTGGGAAATGTTTGCGGTTTGGCAAGCAGTTAAGCCAAATTTAAAGTATCGAAAAGAAAAACTAAATTAAATGAGTTGCTGTGATTATGTGGTACTAAAGCTTGCCCAAGAGCTACTTGTGTAGCCTAGACTTCAGCTTAGAAACAAGTGAACAGTTTTGCTTCAAGCGTCCATGAGTCCAGCTGGAGCTGGAGGTCAATCTGTGTAGAAGCATTAAGTTCTAAATCAAGTTAGCAATGATCATACCTTTTACGCTTAAACTAGTTGGGAATTATAACTGAATAAGGCAAGAATAGAGAAAAATGGTAGAACTTGTGGATGAAACTCTAATCAAAGTACAGTCTATGTACAGTTAAGTTAGCAATGAACATACCATACCTTTTACGCTTAAACTAGTTGGGAATTATAACAAGAATAGAGAAAAATGATGGAATTTGTAGATGAAACTTTAATCAAAGTACAGTCTACCATTAAACAGAGTTCAAATTGCTTAGGCTAAACTTTTCGATTCTTGGTTCAAGTGTTAATGCTTTCTTGCTCTAAAAATGACTATTACTCTTCGACTTCTGTAATTTATGAAAGATTAGTTAAATATCCCAAAGGTAGGTTTGAAAAGTTCTTTTATCTTTCAATAAAACAGGGACAATACTAAAACATTTCACCATTTAGCCAAGTCAATGATTTGCTGACATATTGACCCTCTCCTCTCTCTCTCTCTCTCTCTCTCTCTCTCTCTCTGTTGGTGTAAATGGAATGCTAAGAATTTTGTATATTTTAATACTTTAATTAACATTTCAAAGCTGGCAAAGGAGGAAATGCCAACAGAAATATTCAAATTATACTCAGTTCAAATGAAAATGTTTGCTATTTGCAGTTATTTGTAACTTGAGGTGTGTTTCTCTCTCTTTTTTCCCAACTCCAATTTTGATTAATGAGTTTGCACAATATTAAATACAAATTAAACCTGGCTAATGGATGGAAATATAGTATTTGCATAGCACAGAAAACAGACAGAAACAGAGAGAGAAAAAAAAAAAAAGAAAGCAGAAAATGTGAGCTTCTCTCCCATGGCAGGCAGGGCAATCCATTGGTTTGCCTAATCACCCGAATCATCATCAATAAAACATCAAAGTCTGCAGCCGAAAAGGGAAGTTTTGCCACCTGCCTCTTTGGCTCATTATCATCATCATCATCCTAAGCATCATCATGATGATACATTCATTCAACTCTGTTTTTGGGCAAATTGATGATGGGTCTTTAAAAGCGCATTTAAAACGCGTTTTGCTACGCATCTAATGGATATATAATACTAATTTGTCTGTCTTTAGCAACAAATTTCGCACCATCTCAAGATGAATATTACTATTAACTAATTATTTACTTAATCACGAGATTTCATCATTATCATCAGAGAGCGGAGAGCTTGGGTAATGTTTACTCTGTCTTGCCCCAAAGATGAAACGGAAATTCCTCCATTTGTCTATTATACTAACCTTAGAGGTTAGCCGGCAGTAACTGCTGCCTGCTAATTGTTAATTTTCTTGTCTAGTATTTCTGTTTAGTGTCCTCCGATGATATGAAACACACATTTCCTGTTAATGTCAAGGCTTATATTGCCTGGAACCTGTCATTAGAAGGCACAGAAACCAAAGAAAAACCTTTAGAATTTCTTTTCATTTGTATACCCTTTAAAAGGGTATAATGAATAACCATCTGAAAGAGATCAAAGAGTTTTAAGGAGATTTTGAAGGTCATTTATTTGTATGGCCTCACTTCAAATGCATTAAGGGAGTTTAGAAAATTGTGATCTCTAATGAATCAGGAGTTTTATAGGTACACAAGCCCATCTTTGGTGATAGACGTAAAAAGAAGTTGAACATAATTTTGAAGGTCATATATTATACACAGAAACTTTTGATCTATTGAAATTATTATAACGTATATTACATAAAGAAACTTGAAGACCTTTTTGAAGGTCATTTATTTGTATGGCTTTACTTTAAATGCTTTGGAACATCGTGCTCCCTAGTAATCCAAGAGTTTTATGTGCACACAAACCTATTAAGTGAGTCATAGTTGTAAAGAGAAGGTAAATATAGTTTTAAAGGTCATATATTTTTTCGACACTAATTTTTTGTCGATCTTTGTTTTTTAGAATTTAGATTTACATGAAACACAGAAAGTTTTGTTCTATATAGAAAATCACATAAACAAACCTAAAGGCCCTTTTTGAAGGTCATTTATTTGTATGACTTTATTATCCTAAAACCCACTCTGGAGTTTTATTGTAAATTCACCTGACAATTAAGAATTTTCAAGGGTATATGAACCCAAAGAGTAAGTGAAAGAGGGTTAATTGATTGCAGAGAGTTTCAAAGGTCATTTATTTGTATGATGTCACTTTATTAAGACTTTTAACGTGAGAAGAGATGAAGAGGCTTTAAGTCAGTTTTAAGGTTCCACTAGAAGAGAATTGTAATACAATTTCACCCAAAAAAAGAGTATATCCAATTCGTCTTTGTCGTCTTATTTTGCGTGTGTTTATATTTCTCTCTCCTTAGCTTTTGCTTTAATTAAATTATGACTATGGTAATGTAGCGTTATACTATGGCACATTATGTGCCTTAAGTTCAACACATTGCATGTCGCTGCTCATCAAGCAGACAGTGAAATTTTCTACACCCTCCCCAAAGGAAATAAATTGTCCTCACGACGCACACCGAACTCGGGTGACTTCCGTATCCTGTGTTCCTGTCAGCGTTTTTTTTCTTTGTTGTTTTATTTTTGCGAAATGTAAATAAAGTAATTAAAGTAATAAAATTTTGTTTTAATGTTGGTGCACATGGCGACAAATGGAGACCAAGAGAGAGAGAGAAAGAGGGAGAGATGAAATGAGATATAAGGATACGAAGGGAATCCTTCTTTCCTTCCATTCCTTTCTTCCTTGCGTGCTATCATATTGTGAAGGTGATAATTACGCTTATTTAATCATTTATTATGGCCATTTGATGTACTTCCTCTGTCTCTATTCTTCTCTCTTTCTCTTTTATTTCCCTTCTCTGTCGTCTCTAGTTTCCCGCAATTTGCGACTAATTTGTTTAGATCATGAAACTGTTGCGTTTATCACGTAGCTAGGCTTTGGACATTTTATTTGCTCTTCACTTGTGTTTACTTTGGTTTCATTTCGTATTTTTATGTTGACAATTCCTGTTACCTGTTCTCCCTCTCACTTCCTCTCTGACTCTCCCTACGTCTCTTTCTATGCGGCTTTGAACTTGTGGCTTATTTACCTGCCCCTTTTGGTTTTTTTTTTTTGGCTTTGGTCGACCATGGCCCAAACACAAAACATGAAAAATCAATTAGTTGTAGAGAAAATAAATTCAGTTCAGAATTTCACAAAAATTATAACTACAAATAATCAAAGAGACGTCTCACATTTCCTTTTCCATTAGGCCACATAGCTCCCACCCCCCAACCTTTACCCCCTCCCTTATAGTCATAGAAACTGTATATAAAAAAATGTTTTAAATTAAATACCAGACAGCTAGTCAAAAAGACAGACAGAAATAGCAAAAAAAAAAAAAAAAAAAAAAATGGGAATACAAACGAAATGTACAGAGCCAAAAGAGCACTTCTCTTCTTCTTCTTCTTTCTCCTCCTCCTCCCCCTCAAAAGGCATATCATACAAAAACAAAAACCAAAAGCAGAGAACAGGGAGCAAAATACGAAAAAAAAAAAAGAACACAAGAACTTGAAAAAAAAAACCAAAACAGCTTCATTTAAATGGCACGCGAGGGCGCCACTTGAGTCCCCCCATTGCCTGCCCCCCCTCCACTCATTTACTGTACACAGAAGCGTAGTCAAAAGGGGATAACGAGAGGAACACCTTTTTCTATATATACGATAAGTAGAGGAGGAAGAAGTTGAAATTGTATTTATAAGCTAAGACAAAATGGGAACTCAGGTCCGAAAAGAGTTTTGGAGAATGTCCCTTAGAATTTCGTTAGACTAACCCGGAATTTGCATTGCAATTATAGAAAGTTAGACTTGTTTCTATGGTAGATCTATTACTTTTGGCTAATCTCCTTCAGATAATCAATATTTCATATTGTAGCTGAATTCCTATTGTTTCTTCTTTAAAAATTTATGGTACTAAAAAGGTAGACTGCTATCTAAATTAAAAAAAATGACTTCCAATTCTCAAATAGTGAATGGGCTTTGTTTCCTTTGCTTCAATGCTTAATTTACCAATATTATTTAAGATTTCGTTTACCAAAACTGGCCAAAACTACCAATATGACTTGAGTTTGAGTTTACCAACACTGTTTTTTCTTTTTATAGTTCCCTAAGCCTTGCTAAAAGAATTGGGCAAAGTTGTTTCTCTCTCATTTGGCTCATTCTTATGCCCCCTTCTGCCTACGCCCTTGCCGCACACACACACATACACTGTAGACAGAAAGTGAGCGTAATGAAAAAACTTCACACACCGCATGAGAGCTGTGGCAAGAAGAGTGTGGGATGAGAAGGAATGGAGCATGCCAAACAAATGTCTAGGACGCGCGTATTAAATAGTTGCCACTCTTTTTTTTTTTTCGCCTTCTCTACATCACAGCACGTATAACGACTCCCCATACTCCCCTCCCCCCCCTTTGCTTCGCCCGTTGGCTGCCCTTTTTTTGCGTCTAGCCAAAGCAAAGCCTTGGGGTCGGTTCCCTTCTCTGTGTGTATGGAAAGTAAATAATTTTCAGGTTCAAGTACCTTCTCCCCATCACACATACTCCACATTTTGGGACAAATTACAACCAGAGACAGGGAGAGATACAGAGAGAAAGAGAAAGAAGAAGAAGAAGAAGAGGAAGATGAAGCTCTTCCCTTGCATAAATAACGCCATTAAACATGTTCGAACCTTTGGGTCCTGATGTCTTTTTTTTTTTTTTTTTTTTGTTTGTGTCTCTAAACAACAACAAAATTTTGGTCCCTATGTCTGAGCCCTGTCGTCTCATTTTCGGTTTCTCATTCCATTCTAATTTCAGCTTAATTGCCAAATGTGTTTAGGTGCGGTTTTTCAGGCCTTGAAGCTATTGTCCTGAGAGGAGCTCTTTAAATGAAGTTTTGTGGTTGATTCTCATTTGAAAATTTTGCAATTGAAACGCTAATTACAATCAAAAAGTCACGCCTACTACTTCTTAGCCATGTCTAGACATTATAGAAGGTTAACCTTGAGGTCAGTCTACGGTCAACAACCGCCACCCACTAAACACTTTGGGCAAATCAATTTAAAAACCAACAATTTTATGCAAATTTGATTAATTTGATGCAACTTTTTAGGGGCGGGGGTGGGGCGCGCGTTTCACTTGTTAAGCCAAATTATAGGTTTGTCTTAAGAAGATGCAGAGAGGAAAAAAAAAGGTTTAAACTTTAAAATCATTTGCATATGAAAGTCAGACAGAAATCTGTTTACAGTCATCAGTATTAACTCGTATATATATTGACCTCATAAACTGACTTTAAGCAATTGATTGACACCTAGAAAGAGAGAGAGAGAGAGAGAGAGAGAAACCGATCTGCCTACAAAATGTGTCAAAAGTGAAGGAGTCAGGAATTGCTTTCAATTGAAGACGAGTCTCATTTAAACTCAAAATGTCAGATTATTCAACATTGATAAGCCGAGTTGGAGTCAGAGCCCAAAGAGCCCGTGGGCTGTTTTATGGCAATTGAGGATGAAAAGATGAGGAGGATGAGTCTTCTTCCTTCTCAGATTTCAGATGCCAATTTCAAGGCGTCTGACAATCATGCCCGAACCATGATGATGAGGATCATTGCCAAAGAGCATGAAAAATTATGGCACGTACACACACCAAAAGCCTAAGGAGATTTCCAGAAATGATAAAGAAATCTCCTAAACCCCCCCACCATAATTCCCTCCCGGGTAGTAGCAGTCGTTATCTCTCTCTCTCTCTCTTCCTCTCATTTAAAGGTGAAAGTCTTGGCATTAGTTTTTTTTTTTTTGTACTTCTCCTTCTTTCTCTTACATCAATCATAGGCAATTACAATCTACGTTACGCCCCTCTAAATTTTAATATAAATGCAAATTTTCGAAAACCCAAAAAAAAAACTCAAAACGCAGAGCAAGAAAGAAATCTCAAATCGAAATGCGTACCAAATTCAAAATGAAATGAAATGAATTGACTCGAGTCTATTCGTTTTTCTATGGAAATGCATAAAGTTAGTTGAAATAGAGGCATCGAAATGATGAAATATGCGCACAAATCATTTTCCTCATCATTTTCTTTCTCACCCAAACCCCACAGCCCCCTACACGCCCCTTATACTTTTGTTTTAGATTGGGTTTTTAAGATAGATAGTTTGTTTGCCAGGTAGAAAAAAACAGAAAGACGGAGAGAGAGAGAGGCAGAGAGAGATGAAAAATATTGAAAAACAAAGCCAGGCATTTCAATCAAATCGATTATGCCAAAAACAAAAAAGCTTTAAACTACAGTGAACTACCAAAAAAAAAATGAAACACCATCAACTTAAATTGTGAGGGTTTTTTTTTTCACTTTTGAAATTGAATTTTCTTTAGAAATTTTGCAAACTTTTTTAGTTTTCCCTCAACTCAATTGCATTCCTCACTTAGCTAAGCTTCACTGTAAATGTTATTTTGTGGTTTATGCGCAGACCGCTTCAAGCTTTATCTCTGATTATGGCTGGTCTCTTCTTTTGCTTCTACAATTTCTTCTTCTCTTTTTTTTTTTTTAAGCGGCTTCGGTTTATGAATTTGGTTACGCTCTTTTGCCTCGGTTTTTGTTTGGCTTTTACTTGTTTCTCGCTCACTCTTTTCCCCTCCATCTTCAGCCCCCAAAACCAAGCAATCTGTTGTTATGTGCGTCGATCCAAAATGCAATCAAAAAAAAAAAAAAAAAAAAAAAATTGTGCGGGTTCGCTTTTTTAATGTAGGCTTAAATCGTAAAAGAGAAAAAGACAGTTTTATTATGGTAGTATAGGTAAGTGATTTTTATATAATAAAAACTTCTAGTTGCCATTAAAGAGAAGGCCAAAAGAGACAGAGAGAGAGGGGAGAAAAACTTCACATAATCCAATTAATCCTTAAACGTTTTTTAAAAGCATATAATTTAAACACACAACAAAAGAAACCGAAAAAAAGCCAAAACACACCCAAAAACACACACACACACACACAAACATAACGAACGACACATGCAACACACACGACAAACAATGCCAAATTTAACTTTTGGGTTTGGAGCACATTTTATGACTCCCCCAGCTCCAACTTGAGCTCCAGTTCCAACTCTGTATCCACTTACAGATTGTGATCTAGCGAGAGACGGAGAGGGAGAGCGAGAGAGAGTGGTGAGCAGGGGAGAGGGGAACAATGCGTGAACAATGGGCCACAATCGAACATAATTAGGCTTAAGTGCAAGGGAGATCAGACACAGACAGAAGGAGGACGAGAACGAGAACGAGAACGAGGAGAACCTGGTTAAAGTTTAGAGAAAACGAGAGTGGGAGATCTCTGATCGAGGCGAAGGCGGAGCCGTCTCTCTTTCTCTCTCTCTCTCTGCGTCTGTGTGCCGCAGCAATGCAAATAAATTGTAGCGAATTTTTATAATTAATTGTATTGTCGTCTCGCTTTTGGATTGTTGCGTTGTCGGTTGAATGATGATAAGCCAAGCCACTCGATTCCAAGGGACTCACTCCTGTGGGATAGGCCAGCCAGCCAGACAACCAGCCAGTAGTAGCCTCTGCTTATTTTGTATTGTGTATTAAAAGCGCATTAACAAATCTCCTAATCATCAATGGCAAATCGTTTGTCGACCGTCGCTTCCTCTCTGTGGGTGTGTGTGTGTGTCTGTTTGGTGTGTGTGTGGGGAGGGGTTTGAGGCAGATCTGTGATTATGATTCTACTACCGCCTTTTCTGCCTTCTGGTTTCCGTTTCGCTCTTGTTTTTGTTTTGTTTTATTTCTTGCCATTGTTTTCGGTTTAGTTTTAGTCTGGGCCACGTTAAGCCACAATTGTTAACCAGAAAACTGTGGGAGAGAGAAAATGCCAGACACAACGAAATCTTTATACACTATACAAATGAATAAAGCGTTTCAAGTCGCTTAGCTCAAACATTTCTCTAGGCTATAACGAACTTTGACTCATTAAATATTAATTTAATTGCTATGTATATCTTTTTTGATCTCTACAAGATTTTGGCATTTCCAAAGCTGTTGAAAAATGTATTGAAAACAGAAAAATTCTCTCAACTCATAGAACAAATTATTTTATCATTTGGCTGCTCCACTGTGAGGCCCCCTGCCCCTGCCGCCCCCACATTATCAAAAGCATCATTAACCAGGCTCAAGACTCGTTTGTGAGTCGTGCCTTTTCAATTTACGAGAGTCAGGCGGCTGGAATTCTCGTTTATCTATTAATAAAAACCATAATAATTTATTGATTTCTCTTCTCTTACGGATTTTGGCCATATTTTGACCCACAACTAATTTTCGAAATGGAAATGAATAAATGGGGAAAGCTTAACAAACTATTGTTGGGACTGACGACTGTTCAGTTAACTGCTCATTATATATAGACATACATATAAAGTCGGGAAAAAGGTTTGAATTGGCCTGCAACCATTTCTCCTGATGGCATTGTGAGTTTTTTGGCTTAGTTTCCCGCTTGAGCGTATTTCAGACGTCAAAGGCATCCTTTGAAGTTAATCGCACACACACACACACAAAAGTAGCTCGCGACTAAAAATCGTTAACATATAATTGCGTTTTTAGCATTTAACTTTGGGCCTGCCTGAGACTGCCGCCAGGGAGGGGTATTACCTATTTTGGGTGTACGCCGTTCTATTTTTTGACTTCCATTTGGCTTCATGTCAATGCCTTCTCGTTGCTCCATTGTTTGCCTAATTTTACGCTGGCTACGCTGGCAAAGGAGTTCTCCCAATTCATATTGCCTTTTAATTTGTGTGTTTAAGGGGGAAGAAAACTTTAAGAATTTTCTTCTTTTTTTTTCCACATATGTTTCGATCGTAAAGGCAGCTGCTGCTGCTGTTGCTGTTGCCTACAGGTAATTTATCTAATAAAATTATTATTACCATATATTACAATAAATGAGGCTTAATAAGTATGCCAAAAACAAAAAAAAAAGTCTCCCAAGGCGGGAGAGAGAGAGAGACAGTAGATAGAGATTTGCCGAGACATCGTCTTGTGTGTCTGGCTGGGTGTCTCTGTGAAATGTTGCCGGTCACGTGCCATACGCAATTTGTGGCCACGACAAAAATAGCTAAACAATTTGAAAAGATGTCGCACAATTTGACGACGACGGCAGACAACGTAGACGAGACACCGCTGAGACATTGCCAAAGCATTTGATATGCAAAATAGGCAGCCAGCCAGCAAGACCCCCTGCCCCGCCACGTTCTCTTTTCGCTGTATTGCTTAATTTCACTTCCTTGTTGCATACATTTGGGAGTAAAAATTCAGGAAATTTTCCAAAATATCGACAATTTGTTTACAATTTGGATTTAAATGGAACTTAAGTTAAGTTGTTAACTTATTTTTACTTATTAAATGACATAATTTGACTCTTTTATATGCGGTATTATAGAAATTCACTGGGTTGTTGCATACTTTTGGGAGTAAAATGGTAAGAAAAGTTACTACAATAGCTACAAAATTGATTTAACTAGGATTTAACTTCAATTTTTAATGAGTTTTATTCATTTTTTCTATTAAATTCCACATTTAGATTCCTTATTTAGAAATTTTTTTTAATATTGCATACTTTTGGGAGCAAAAATTAGGGAAATTCCCGTTTCTTTACGACTTTTTCATTGTTGGCAGTAAATTTGCTAAGACTAAAGTGAAATATCAATCCAAACGTTAAGAAATCGCAATGTAATTTTCTTCTTGCATACTTTTGGGAGCCAAAATTAAAAAAAAAGTACGCTTTGTCACAATTTTCCTATTGTTAGCACAAAATTAGCAAAGACTAAACTGAAATATTAATCAAAACATTAAAAAAAATCACAATATGATTTTTTTATTGCATACTTTTGGGAGCCAAATTAACAGAAAAGTTTTTTAACTTGCCTTATTGAAAGCGTAAGCAACTAATGATTAGAAATTAAGTTAAAGAAATCGTTTCACTGCCATTATCAATTATCATTGTTCTGCTGGAAAACTTTTTTTTTCTTGGCTAACCCTTTTTGTTGTTTGGATAGCAACTTTTTACCACTTTCTTTTTATTTCCATTAGCCAAGTTCAACTGGCCTACAAATTGCTTCATTTGCCTTACCAACCAGAACCAAAACCGAAGTGAAATCTACAAATATTTATGTTAAATTTTACGTACAGCAACAACTACTACCGAAATGGGTGCCTGCCCTCCACCGCCTCCTCTCGACACACACACACGCACACAATTGAAATGGCTCTTAATTTTTTATGACCATCACAAACACTCAAGTTAGAGGCAAACAACAGGCCACAAGTATCCTTGACAGAAGGCCGACCACCACCAGCACCCGGCAGTCAGTCAGTCAGTTTGTCAGTTTGTCAGTCGAACGACCCCGTTCCTTCCCGGAACCGAAATTCTTTACTCTAACCGCCACACAATTTTGTGGTTTGTAAAACTTTTGCCTTGGCACTTTTTTTTTTTGTATTTTATCCTCTCTTTTCAGCTTGAGGTCCTTTTTTAGTATTGCTGTTTGCTTGTTTGTTGAGGTCTTGTTTCGGTTGAGCCTTTTTTTTTCTGGTCTTCTCAACTTGTTTTCCATTATTGTGTTTGCATTTGAATTGAAAATTAGTATTTTTTGAGGCTTTTGCTAATTTATCATGCACCTTTTTTTTGGGGGGGAAATTTTCCAAGGGTTTCCCCATTTCTTTTTGTTTTGCCGTGAAGTGTTTGTTTAGGCTTGAAACATTTTTTTTTTTTTTTGTTTTCGTGTTGGATAATTTTATTTATGACATGTTTGATTGGGTTTCTTCTCGACGACGACGACAAATAGCCAAAGAATCCTTATAAATTGTATTCTGGCTGCGTAGTTTTTTCTGCTTTCCTTTCTCTCAATTGCAGCCACTTTACAATGTAATAAAGTCAGCAAAAAATTACAGAGATAGAGAGACGGAGAGAGAGAGAGGGGGAGAAAGGGAGAAAAGCTAGAGCTATAGTCGTCGGCCTGAACAAACAGAAATAAAACACGAAACAGTAGCAAAAGGTATCCTATACTATCCAAGCACTCCTACTCTCTCTGGTCTTCTGCCAGACAGACGACGACGACAGGTCCCAGAGCAGACTACGACGACGACGACGACGACAAGAACGTAGCCAACCTAATGAGTTCCTAATTTAAATAAATTTCTAGTCATAAATTAACAAACACTCGGAGACGACACATAAAGCACAAAGCGAAACGGAAAGAGGGAAGGGGGCAAGGCAAGGCGAAGAATGTGCGCGCTGTGTCTGTGTGTCCGACGACTCCCTACCTATCCATCCATGGCAAAATATGTTGAAATATGTTGGCCATTTTGGAATAAACTGAAATAGAATGAAACTTTAAAAAAACAAATAAAGTCCTGGATAAAAAAAAGCTGTTCCAAGTGAGAACTTCTCTTCTTCGCTTCTATCTCTATTATCCTAGGTCACTTCCTTTGTTTAGCTTTATATTCTTAGTTCAGCCTTTGTTTTTTAAATACAATTGATCAATTGACTTTTTGGAAGTTCATCTCCCTTTTCTCTTTGCTCTTTACTCTTTACTCTTTACTAATTCATTAGCAATGCCCAAAAATATTTACAAATTTTCCATTATGACTGCCAAAGAAAAAACGTTTGCGCAAACCGCATAACCACATAAATCAGTTTCTAGCCGCAACTCTTGACGCTAAATGCCAACCAACGAACCAACGAACCAACGAGCCAACCAACCAACCAACTAGATGGGACGTGAGAAGGCTATACACAGGATTCGAGTGGAGTTGGTAAATGGAATAAAAACTTGGCGCATACCAAAAAGTCAATGAGCCATTGAACGATCGATTCAATGGTGCAGAGATGGTGGGGGAGGGGGAGGGGGAGGGTGGGATGAAGACAAACGTTCTGTTCCTGGTCGCAGTGGATACCCCCAAAGATGGTCAACACACTCATGGTCGGTCGGTCGGTTGGTTCTTCTCGCTACGCCGCATTTTTAGCCAATTTAAAGTCTAATTTAAGCAGCGCATTTGTAACGCACGTAGAGACAGTAGAGAACCAAGGAGTGTGGGGGCGGGGGGGAAGGAGGAGGGGCAGGTGCGAGAGAGAGAGAGAGATTTGGTGATGGTGGAGCCAAAAGGATTGATCTGGCCTGGCTAATTTTGAGCACGTACGCATATAAATTTCATCAAAATTCCAAACTTTAAATGCGCTTCTCGTATGTGCAGAATTTTTCACCAAAAAGGACACAAAAGAATAAAGCGAGAGAGAGAGAGAAGAGACACAAAATAAAAAAAATACCATATTAAATTATGGCAAAAGAATTTTTCGTGCTCAGGCTTCTTTTTGCTCTTTGTCATTGAACGCATAATAAACATGTTTATTAGCATTTTTTTTTTTTTACAACACAAAAACAAAAACAACCCAAAGAAGTCCAATAAATTACGCCGGACAGACACAGTTTGTGCAACATGTTGCACGCAACATTCATCAGCAGCGACCAAAGGGAAAAATGCACAAAATGAAATAATTTTTTGTTCATCGGGGCAAAAAAAAAAATATATAAGAAACAAATTTTTAAAAAACAAAAGTAGAGAAAGATTAAGAGTCGGGAAAGAGATAATAGCAGAGTAAGCAATCCAATACTCTAGAAATTGAGCAGTTCTGGAAAATTTGTTCAACATATGAAAGAAAATTGATAGCAAATTTTATGAAAAGAAAAGCCCCAATAAGAGTCGAAAATGCATAAGAAATTTGTAAGAAATCTTTCAACTTTGCTCTCATATAGACTAAACTAATATATAGAAAAAGAATTGAAAGCTAAGGCACTTGGACCAGTTGTAAAAATTTGAGATTTAAACTAAAAATAAAATTTGGTTTAAAAAATAATAAAAAAGCTTAAAAATATCAAAACTTTAGCAGAAACAGAAAATTATTCAAAAAAAAATTCAAATTTAAAAAATGATTAAGAATCTAAAAATTACATAAAGCTTAAAAAAAATTTAAATATTAAAATAGAAAAATCGAACCCAATAAATTTCGAGTTGAATCTTTACGGCCTGAAAAGAGAATATCTTGGACTCAATTTGCTTATGAAAAATTTCTTTAAAACAAGCTTCAAATCTTCTCTGGACAAGAATGACTCTAAATTTTCTAAAGAGTTCTAAAATTGAATTTTCCAATTTCTATTTATTTAACCATTTAATGAATCGTTTTATATAGAATTAATATATCTTAATAATTTAAGGTTTTGGTTAGCTCATTGAATATTAAAACGTAGAACAAACTTGATTAAAAAACAATTAAACTTTATTTTGGGGAAAGTTCAAAAATTTTAATTTCAATTTTTTTTTGGGCTTGTGGGCAGAGAGAAAGGGGGAGAAATATATGGCTTCTTGGTTGGTTGTTGGCCGCTGGTGGCCGGCGGCATTGTTGACTTATTAAAAAGCAACCAAGTTACAGGCAACGGCAGCAACAGCAGCCCTCAAGAGGGAAAGAGAAGGAAGGATGCACATCCATTTCGTGCCCATCATCTCCAGTTCCAGCTCCCAGCTCCCAGCTCCATTCGATTCGATCGTTGAAGGCGCTTTTGCATTAATTTCACATGCAATTTACGCTGATTTATTTGATTTGCAAGCCAGACAGCAGCAGCGGCAGCAGCAGCAATGCTTTGACTTCTTTTTTTTTTCGAGCTGCCATTGTCACTCTTTATATCCCCTCCCCCCCACACTCCCCACTGCCTTCATATACAAGCCCCACACCTATCCTCTCTGCCTTCCATCAAGTATTCATCTGTATTCTGTTGCCTAAATTGGCTTTGGCCACAATTCCAAGTCACAAGAGCGATGAGCGGGTGATGAGAGGGGGGGGGGGGGGGGGGGGCGAGTCAAAGAGTCAGCCTGTTGATTTGATCGATTTGTGTTGATTGCCTGTCAGTTGGCAGGCCAATACAATGGCTTCTGGGCAAAAGAAGTAAGGCAGAAAGGATGGAAGGAAGGGAGAACGACCCAGAGGCAGCACCAACATCTTGTTAGGTGTCACTTGAGGCAGTCAAGTGTTAAATATATATTCACACACACACACACACACACACACAAGATCTCGATATCGAGAGTTTATGTTAACTAAAAGTGCATAAAATGTGCACCGCATCGCTTCGAGTCTAAAGTCAAAGTCAAAGTCCGCTGTGTCAGTCATTCAGTCATTCATTCCCATTCTCATTCTCTCTCTCTATTTTATGCAGAATTGAAGACTGTCAGTCCCCTGCTCCCTTCCGCGCTCCTCTTTCTTCGTCTTCATACTTCAGATTGGCTTGCTTGAAATCCACACTTGAAAGTGTTGCCTTTTGTTTGGTTTATTCTGGGAAATCGCTTAGATTTTCAGATATATTTTTTGCTTTGCTTTAATGTAATATGAGATTGAAGCTCAATCTCACGCACACGTGTCTCTCTCTCGGTGTGTGTGTGTGTGTGGGTTTTCTTAAGGTTAAACAGCTGAATAGATCCCAATTAGTTGAGACTTGTAAAGCGATATGTATTGATGATTATTCAAAACTAAAGATTAAAGTCATAAAATTGAAATTTTCATTTCAAAGCGAAAGGTCATTTACAAGGTCAACAATAATAACATAAGATATAAACTTCTGATCTCGATAAGCTAAATATATTCAAAAGCATAAGAATCAGTTAAACTTGTCATATAAATAAGTTTAAGATTCCATTTTAAGCTGAAGATCTTTTGATTGATTATTAATAGATTTCCCCTCAAACTGGAATAGAAAAGGGGGAGGGAGAGAATGGATTGTGTGTGTGCATTTTGTGTGTGACAGTTGAAAATCTTTTCAAATGGCCATTTGATGACACTCCAAACTGGCTTCTTGTCCTACTCCTCTCTCTCTCTCTCTCTCTCTCTCTCTCTTTTCTCTCATTGAATTGTTGACCCCCGACAGACAGCATGAAGTAGTTGGCTCATTCCACAGCTTATGGCCATTTCCTATGCCAAATGTGGTACTTTAAGTGGACAACAACAACAACAAATAATAACAATTGCAATGGCCGAAAAAGGTTCAACGCACAGCTGCGGCCAAGTGCAAGACCAAAATGAAAAAAAAAACCAGACCAAAAGCGAAACGAAACAAAAGAAGCACATTAGGAAAAAGAAGACCGAGAGAGAGAGAGAGATGTGGCCATCATCGGGTTGCGGGTTCATGGCCAATAGTGGAAACAATTTTGCACGCCTTTTCCTCCTTCACCCCCCGTCCAACCCTCCCTCCTGCTGGCTGCCTGCAGACGATGAAAATTGTGCAACGCAGGAAACCCAAACAGAGCACACGGAAAGAAAAAAATCTATTATTGAAATCTATAGAGAACCAAAAACGAACTGAAGCACAAAAAACTCATCGACCATCGACCATCGACCATCGACCACATCTACAAGCTGCCGACTCTGGTTGGTTGGTCGAAAGGTTTGTTTAAGAGTTTTATATACATTTTTAATATCAGGCAACAACAACAAGAAGGCATAAGAGAGCGCGAGGGCGAGGGCGAGGGCGAGAGGGGGCAGATGAAGATTGGCACTAACTAACTGGCCATAGGGTCGAGAGTCTTTGGGTCGTTGAAGATTGTACGATAAGAGGGAGCAGCAGCAGCAACAACAGGAACAACAGGAACAGGCCAAACTATTAAGTAGCAAATGCTGTTTCTGTAATACCCTGTAAATTATTGGAAAAAAAAAAATATTGGAAGTCTAGGCAGGAGAAAGACCCCAAAAAAAGAGCGAGTGAGAGACTCTATGAGTAGAATCATAATCTTCTGTGGAATGGGCTTTCTCCGAAGGGACTACTAACAGAAATGACAAAAAATGTATGCCCTAAAGTATGCAATAATTATTTTAGAATATAATTCCTGAGATCTTTGCAAGAAGAGTCAGTGAAAAGTTTATAAGATTTCAATTTTTCGACTGTCTACACACTTAAGGGCGAATATTTCCTTACAAAAGTTTAATAAATCTAATGACTATCGATAGCTTGAAGAAATGTATCGACTATCGATAGCTTTTTTTCAAGAATATCCATAAAAGTCATTCTACTCAGGGTCTAATTTGTATAAAATTCAATTAGCTTAACAAAATTAAAAAAAAAAACGAAATGATCACTTCAACAGGGTATAATTCCCAACTAATTTTAGCATTAAAGGGTAAACTAAAGTCGATTAGCCGCATTTGTAAACTTTTTTAGACATACGCTCTTTTTTTTTTTTGGTGAAGTGGGGTGGGGAGGAGGGGTTTGGCTTCAGTTTCGGGCGTTGGCAGTTTGTGTTGACTGTTGATGCATTGAAGAGTGGGCAAATGGAAGACACCGTGGAAAATAGATTGAAATGCATGCAGAAGAAGGAGGGAAGGAGGGAAGGAAGGAAGGGGGAGAGATAGATAGATAGATAGTGGGGCCAGCTAGCTAGCTGGGGCAGAGCAAATCTTTCAACTTGAAAATAACTTCAAATCTGATAAAGGCGGTAAAGTCCATTGAAGCGGGCAGCAGCAGAAGCAAAAGGAAAGCAAATGTAGAAACATAGAAACAGACAGCCAACAACACAACAACAACAAAAACAACACGAACACAACAGCGCCAACCAAGTCGTAGAAGAGGGCAGCCATCCATCTGCAGTTGGTAGTTGGAGTTTTCTTTATAACCTGCCCCATTCTCCTCTCCTCGCCTTCTTTCTACTACTTTACGTTTGTTTTTTTTTTTTTTGGCCAAGCTAATGCAGTCTTTTGGGCAAACGGCAAAGGAAATTGATGATGTGGATGAATGAACATTGAGCAAAGTGATTAAGATTACGTTAGAATGATAACAGCTGAAAGTCCGAAGCGAAGCGAAATGAAATGAAATGAAATGAAACTCAAGAGGAAGAAGCAAAAGAATAAGAAGAAGAAGCTCCTACACAATATAAATTGAAGTAATGTAAGCAAAAATGCAATGCAATCAAAAGATCTCTCTCTCTCTCTCTCTCTCTCTTTCTCTCTGAATTGCATTCAACGACTAACAGCATTTTCGATTATGAATTGAGTCATTAAATGATTAAGAAGAAGAGCAACAAAGAGAAAAAATTTTAACGAAATTTTAAGTAGAAATTCTTAACATTTCTTTTATTTTTTTTTTCTTTTCTTTCTAATTTGCCATAAATAAAATTAATCGCTTGGAAAATTGCTAATAAGCAGCAAGCTGTGACACAAGGGTGAGAGCTAGGGGAGGGGAGGCGACAAAAGGGAGGGAGAGACGGAAAGAAAAGCACATTTAAAACAGCAACTAACTGAAGATTAAGATAGTTCAACAAGACTTTGTCTACCCTCTTCTTCTCGCCCTCTCTCTCTCTCTCTTCAAAGTGCCTGCAGGCAGAGATTAAGATAACGATAAAACGTATAGATGAAGGGGAAGATGGGGTGGGGGGGAGACACCTTGTAATGAGAAGGTATACACAACTTTTGTCCTCGGGTTACATTTAGTAAGTGAGAATTTGGTGTCATCAGTGAGGGTTGCCCCTCCCCCCCCCTTCCCCTCGCGCTTTCTCACACTCTTGCTCTTTCTCTTCGTAGACAAAAGTCAGCGGAAATGTGCGAGTTTTCGCCTTGAGGGCGCAACTAAAATTGCCAATGAAAATAAGCGTAGATTACCAGTTTGACCAGAGGACCTCAAAAAAAAAAAAAAACAAAAAAAAAAACACCAGAACACAAAAGGGGAAAAGCGGGAGGAGCGTTGGGAGAAAGGGAGTAAAAAGGAACTCAGTGTAAGTGGAATCATTGCCAGAGAAAACCCATCAAAGTGTAATGAGAAAAAGTTAACTTGCCGCCTTTAAGGCATTTCGTTGTTGGTCTTGGGTCTTGGATCTCGTATCTTGGGTCTTGGGTCTCTGGTCTCTGGTCTTGGCCTGTGATTATCACACAGCAGGCAAATGTTAACTGTATCTTGCTTTTGTTGTTCTGGTCACTCAACTAAATGCTTATTTGCAGTTGTAAAATTTAAAAATCAACTCATAAAGTTTACTCGTCCAACATTATGAAACAATTTTTTTGGTTTTTTTTTTTTGTTTTTAGAAATGACTAAAGTTTTGCGAGTTGAAATAGAGAAGAGAGAGAGAAAAACTTACTTTTAGTTTGGCCTACAAACAGACTCCACTACCCCCTTGCCTGTCTGCTATCCTCATCTTGACTCGACTCTAGACCTACCTTCATTAAGCCACATTCACTTAGCCAAAATGACTTTAAAAATTTGAACTAAAAATTCATTCATTATTATTATGCAACTCTTAACAAAAAAAAAAAAAAAATTACTTCATTCGAAACTCAAAGTAAATCAATTAGCCACACTTTTTATGCCCAATGTCAGTTCATTAAGGGGGGGATAGGGGGCCAAGCCAAGGCACACACACATTTTGTTGTGTTTGCTTGATTTTCTTCCCTCTATGCATGTCAGAGTTCAGACCTTTTAAGCAGACAACATTAGTGGATAATTAACACACCCACAAACGGCTCGAAGAGGGGAGAGGTAGAGGGGCACTGGCAATGTTTTTTTTTTTTTGGCCAACTTTGTCATGCAAATGAGAGTTGAACATGCGGCGCAAAATTTATCGTATCTTCCTCTGGTTTTCTTTTTTGTTGTTTTGTGTCCAGCTGTCACAGTTGGTGGTCTCTTCTCTCTCTCTCTCTATGTGTGTGTGTGTGTGTGTGTGAGGGTTGTCGAAAATTTCACGCTGCGACACCAAAACACACATCACTCATACGCCTTGGTGGCACTCAGCTCTCGGCTCTCGATTTCTCTGTGTGTGGGCGTTGCAATTAAAAAAAAAAACCAAACAACACAAAAAACCTGCACATCAAATTATGAAAATTATAAACAAATTAATTACATTTACAAGCATTTGCATAAATTTACTAACAAATAACTCTTTCATTTTGTTATCTCTCTCTCTCTTTTTGTCTCTTGCAGGTATGTTTCCCCTTTCCATCCTTTTTTTTTTGGAGTGTTACATAAATCGATGTCTATAAAATGTGAGTTTTTTTTTTTTTTTTTCAAGTGATTTGCATAAATTATTTCACAGAATTTGAAGTTGGAGTTTTGTTTTGTTTGTGGGCGTCGCTGGGTGTGTGACATATGATATTATAAATGATGTTCGTTGGAAATTACTTTCGGTGGCCATAAATTAGTTGAAAATTATCTCTAAAAACATGGCTTAAAGATGGCTTAACAAACTATTCAAATTTAAGTTGGACTTAATTTTTGAAATCATCTGTTAATAAGGAAAATCTGAGAAAATAAGAGAGATTAGTTTTAGTAAATGTGAATTGTCATGCCAAAAGCTCAGCTAGTAAGTAGAAAATTTTGTTAATTTTATTTTACACTTTACTTAAAATTGGCTCATTGGTTAGTTAGTTGGTTTCCTGTTTTCTAGACAGAGATAATCTATGAAAAATTCCATTAACCACACATTAACCAAAGTCTCTTCATTTAAACCCACACAAAAATACACAGAAGAAGCAGAAGAAGTAGTTGATGGTAGAAGTCTTCACACGCCTCTCTCTTTCTCTCTCTCTCGCTGAGTCTGTCTTGCAGTCATTTTAATGATGCTTAGATTAATGTTGCCTTGCTCCAGGCGAGACACTTTTTCAACCGCAAAACCTAGACAGACAGACAGACAGACAGACAGATAGATAGGCAGGCAGGCAGAGTCTCTTTGGTTTGTGTTTAAACAGAAAGTTGAACTATTTATTACAAATGCCAAAACCAAAACACAGCTTCAGGGGAGCTGGAAAGAGTTGGGGGGGAAGAGAGAGCGGCGGTTTAACCCAGACCCAGTTACATGACGGATATATTCAAATGCATTAGCGCAGAATGTCAGTTATGACAGCTCAAAGCGAACGAGTATCGAAACTTGACTCGAACTCGAAAACTCAAAACTGTCAGCTGCAGCAGCAGCAGCAGCAGCAGCCCAGACAAGCTGCCAACTCGTTTGCTTTTTCTAATCGATGCCTGGAATCGTTCGTTTACTTACCAAAAAGTCAAATTAGCGCCTTTGGGTCTAAGAGTGAAAAGGGTCTAATGGCCAATGTCTGTCTGTCTGTCTGTCTGTCTGTCTGTTGTGAAACTTTTGCGTATTGTGTTAATGATCTTTTGTCTCTCCCCTTCCCTCCATTTCGGTTAATCGATTTATGATGTTTAAGCAATGCGAGCGATAAGCGGCGAGCAGACAGCAGACAGTAGCTCTTTGAGCCGACACCAAAAAACCTTTAAAATGCCACACAAAGTGAAGCCAAGTTCAAACTTTAAAACTATTTCAAATTGAAGAGGGGCAGGGTGGTGGTGTAGGGGAGGTAGACAAAGTAGCGTAAAATAACAATAAACAAGAAATAATCATGTTGTTGAAAGTTCCGCGGAAAAAAAAGGAGGCAAAAAGCCAATCATGTGTAAGATTGCTGAAAGGCAACGAAAGGAAAGCAACAACATCGTTGCCAATGTGAAAGGAGATGGCTCACACCCACACACACACACACACACACACACTCAATCGTCGCTGCTGTTCACACAGCTATTCCAAAAGGAGCAATGAAGTTGTGTAGTCGACGACAATGTGAAACAAATAGAAACAACAAGACGCATTATTGGCAGTTCTTAAGTTGCCATCAGGGAGCGACAGCAAAGCGAGACAGAGAGAGAGAGAGAGAAAAAGAGAAAGACAGTTGAAAGGAGAGGAAAATTCTGTTGCTTCTATTGCAACTTGCGTTTGCTTTAAAATGTCAGCGAAAGTTCTTTCTCTTCACAAAAAGTTCCAGCAAAAGATGCATCATCAGGAAGAAGAAGATGAGCTGAGCAAGCAACCTGCTTGAATTACAAATTTCAAAAAAGAGAAAAACTTGTAGAGAGAGAGAGAGAGAGGGCGGAAAGGAAAATTTTAAAATTTAAACATTTTGAGTTTCTTAATAAAGTCCTTAATTGAGGTCGCTCATTAGCTGGGCTGGTTAAGTGACAGTTTAAGTGATATAATATTATAAAATGGAATTTTTTTTCTCTGACTTTTTTTGTGATGCTTTTTTAAGTGGTTTCTGATAGGTAATTTACTCTCGAGTCTGAAATCGGACAGCCACAAAAAGCAAATGAGTTAGTTCGGAGGATAGAAAAATATATTTTTGATGGCAATTCATAGAACTTTTCTATTAGAGGTGGAGAACTATCGATAGTAGAAATATTCGATAGCTGGTTTTAATATCAGACCAAAAAACAGTTGTAAATGCAAAAAAGTCTATTCAAATAGAGCCTTAAAATATTTCTTATTTTTGTACCTTTTAACATTATTGAGAAGACAATTAAAACAATTTCTCAATTCGATTTTCTATTGTCAAATAAAAGTAGTATTTTCTATACTGGTATCGAGCAACCAACTTTTTCTACTATCGATAGTTCTCCATCTCTATTTTCTATCATTTCGAATATGTTCCTATTTACTAAACGTTTACCATTTATTCACAGTGTAAAAAGCTAGCAATTTGTTTCTTAATCTTGATATGAAATTTCTCTTAAATTCTGTTGAAAATTTTGTTAAGATTTTTCTTGATTTTTCTTTTCAAGTGTATAAATTTTTGTTAAAGGTTTTTCTCCACACATTCTCGACTCAGCTTATCTCTAACAAAGGTTGTTCCCCCCCCACACACACACTCTTTATACTCCCCCATAAAGACACACACAAAGCCCCTGTGTGTGTGTGTGTGTGTTGTGGCCTCAAGTTTAAGCCTTGAAAAGCAGCAACTGAAAATGTATGTAACTAAGGCAAACTCGTCGCATTAGTTGTGATTATTATCCACAAAACTTCACATATGTGTTGAGGAGAGAGAGGGTGATTGGTGGAGGAGAGGGTGATGAAGTTTGTTTCCCCTTTATAAGCATTTGGTAGTCGCCTGTGTGTGTGTGTGTAGGTGTTGATTTGTGAGCTAACTGTCGACTTGTTCTCATTTCTTGAATTGAAGGCAATTGAATGTTAAGTAACATTTGAATGACTTTTTTTTTCGCTGTCCCCCCCCTTCTCCCTTGGAAGTTTAAGAGGTCTTAGTGATGGAGTAGAGAAGAAGAGAAGTTCGAGGCTTAATCTATAATCAATGTAAGCCGCTCAACATTTGTGACAAACACAAATTTTGTACTGGAACAAGCTTTGTTTACCAATCTATAGATTTCCTCTTATTGATCCCGATCGATTTCACTTGGCCACAATTTCCCACATGAGATGGACTTAAAAGTTTGCAATTGAATTTGCATAAATTGCGAATTGGTTGGCCAATACGAATCGCCATCGATTTTAAATCGAACTCCGGCTGCTGCGGTTATGCAAATGCTGTAAAGATTTAGCCAAAAGATTTGCCTGTCCATTAATTCAACTTGGATTTACTTTTAGCATATTTTACATGGTCATACAGAAAAACGAAACGAAACGTAAACTCTTTCAATTCAAGAATTCTTCTTTCATCTCGCTCTTTGGTGCAATAAATTTGCATTTACCACAAAATGTTTTGAACTATTGAAGCCAGAGAAAGAGAGGGCGAGAGAGAGAAACAGAGAGAGAGAGAGACTTTACTTTACCTTTATGTACGTTTGATTTGCGGCCACTTTTATTCAAATTGAAGTTCTTTTTGTTGGCGGAAGGCTTGGTCAAATATTTATGCAGTTTCGCATATTGATTAATTTTTGATTGCTTGACCTTTTTTTTTTTTTTGTTTTGTTTGCGCTTTTGCCTTAGATGCAGCAAAACCAGTTAAAATGCAACCGCAGAGAAGTTGATCAACAATTTATGACCAGAAGAGCCATTGACATGAGCTCCCCCCCTGACGCTGCTTCTCCCCAAATTGATAGTGTTGGCATTTTAGAGGATTTAATGCCCAATGCCCCGCAGGCTGGCTATTTTGGTTTGAATGAAACAAACAAGAAACAAACTAACCAATAAACCCACAAAATCTATGGTTAGCTTTAAATATTCCATGCGACAAAAAGGACAACATACATGAGGAAAAGGACCAACAAGTCAGGGGAGAGAGGAGAGCTTTAGTGACTGACATTTGGGTTGGTTGGTTTTTCTATAAAGTTGTCACTTTACAGACGATTGGTTGGACTCTCCCTCTCTCTCTTTCTCTCTCTCTCTCTGTCTCTTTCGCTTAAATATTTGATGATGTGAAATGTCCAGAATGTCACACAACAACAACAACAACAACAACACAGCACACAAACTTAACATCAATTTGACTATATTTACATATGAAATATGTGACTTTTAAACTTAATTAACTTCAATTAAGAAGGCTAAGAAAACTTTGAAGTCATTCCTTTGACTCATTTTTGTTGGCTCCTTCAAATCAATCAGCCAGAACTAATGTAGGATCCATAAATTTCAGTTAGTGAGGCGATGAAGGACCAACAATTTTTTTTATTTTCTCCCCCAATTGAAATTCAATTCTGGCCACATTTCTCAGTCAACAACAAGGGCAAAAATTTGTCAGGAAGTCAAAGTCACTCACTCACTCAATCACAGCACAAAAGTGATTGAAAAAGTGGCAAAGTGATGAATATATATACATACATATGTCGCCACATATATGTATATATATAAAGAGGGTCATACATATATGCAACGAATTTATTTTTTTTTGGGTAGCTTCAACTCAAATTACTCTTACAGCACGAGTGGGTACATTTAATATAAGGAGAAGAACTTTTTAAAGAAGATTTCTGTTTGACATTTTTGCATAAATCTGTGTTACTTATTTTATATTAGTTTTTATATTATATAAGCTTATATATTAGTCAAATAACTTTAGATTTTCAATCAAGAATGAAAGGGATTGGAAAGTTTATAAGTAGATGGATAATTGGAAGAAAACAAGAAATAGGCAACAGAAGAGTTCTTTAAACTATATTTAAGGACATTTAAGAACTATATTTTCTATTGCTTTTTATAAGAACTTTATTCCAAAGAATCAACAATGAAAATTCTTTAATTTAAGAGCTAAACTGAAAGAAACTAACAACAATGGTAAAGAAAATTCTTAGTATTAGTTATTAGGCTCAGTTACTAGAACTTTAACTTTGTTGAACTTAATCTAAGGAGCTCTCTTTGTTCCCAATCGATAACAAATAATATCTCTTAGCATTAAAAAGTTTAAAAATCTGAAAGTCTGTTCCTTTTAGAATCGATTCATTTTCAATAGGCAAAAGTCTTTCAAATCTCACAGAAATTGACATATAGTAAAAAAATTGGCATTTGATGCAAAACATTTGTTTGTTTTGGTCTGTTGATTTCATGATTTTCTACATTTGTTTGCTTAATTTTCGAAATGAAGCAGCTGCTCTCTGGGTAGCCATAATTCTTAATTTAATTATTTTTTTTTTTTTCTCAACGTCACATTTAATCAATTAAAAAGACAAAAAGTACTGCGAAAACTCTCGAGTGTGTCATTCATAACACCAACCCTTCCCCCCTCACCACCCGTTAAAAACAGAAAGTAGACAATTGCACAAATGCAGTTCATAAACAGGCGAAACCCCAAGCCCCAAATGCCCCAGCCACAGACCCAGCTCCAGCCCCAAAACCCAAACCCGAAACCCAGGAACATGACAGAGAGAGAGGCCATGCAATTAGAGAGGGAGAGCGAGAATGATGA
Source organism: Drosophila nebulosa (assembly GCA_024703675.1). Classification (NCBI taxonomy): domain Eukaryota; kingdom Metazoa; phylum Arthropoda; class Insecta; order Diptera; family Drosophilidae; genus Drosophila; species Drosophila nebulosa. The sequence goes on along the minus strand of CM045725.1, from coordinate 2,016,649 downwards.
GAGTTGTGTATGTGTGTGTGTGTGTGTGTTCGCTTTTGTCTAATTGTCGCCATCATTTCCCAGGTTCTCGTTCCCCTTTCCCAGTCTCTCCTTCTGTCAGTTTGTCAGTGTCTGAGTGCATGTAAAATGTGAGCATATGTTTGGCCAACAGGCAGGACCTTTCAGCCTTCTTCCAGTTTTTTGCATGGAGCAGGTGGACAGGTCCCCTGGCCTGTCCTTGGTCTGGCCATGTTTTGTTTTGTTGGCACACAAATTACAGCTGCTATTTTCAAATCATTTGGGGCTTAAACAGGGTACGTCTGCCCATAGACAATACCCTTTATAAGGGGATCGGCAGGGGGCGTGTGAGGAGTGGGATTTTTTTGTGGTGCATTGGGCACGCTTCTTTCATGTGAGATGAAATTTGACCATGAGTTCATAGTTCAAAGCTGAACCAAAGCACATTGCATCCTGGCATATCCTAAGATCCTCTTAAAGTTTTACCTTAAGCTAAATTAAAGTCGCTTTCAAAATGCTAATGACCCACATAGAGTCATTAACTTTGCAGCGATAAAAAAAAAAATAAAAAAAAAAGAGCAAAAGAAAATAAAAAGGAAAAGCCGTAAAGAATTTTCCGTATATGCTGGAGAGAGGGGGAGAGAGAAGCAGGACGTCGTCATCATTATCATCATCCGAGCTTTTACTTTTTGCTCCTCATCGTCTCCTTGCTGGACTCTATCTGTCAGTCAGTCAGTCAGTCAGTCGCTCATCAAATTGCGAGCAGGCGTTGCAGGAAATTAAATAATTTCGTGTAATGAAAAAAAAGAAAAAAAAACGAAGCGTAACGCGTAGAAGAAAATGGGAAAAGGAAAAGGCACGGCCGGGCAAGGGCAGGGGCAGGAGCAGGAGTAAGGGGGGAATGGGGAAAAGCAAGCATTAATGTTAATGCATTTTTTGTTGGCTTTCTTTCTATTGTTTTTTTTTTCTCTCTTTCTCTTTTGAATTCCTTTTTTTTCTGGGTGCGTTAAAAAAAAAGCCAAGCCAAAGGCAGCAGGCACACACACACAGAAAACACTCAAAATGATTGTTATCATCTTTGGGAAATGGGAGTGTGTGTGTGCCAGTATGTGTGTGTGTGTGTGTGTGTGTGTGTGCGGTTTTTGCCAATATATTTTTGGGCCACGCCTTTCGAAACAAAACGCACATAAAACAAAAAAATTATAGCATAAATTGTTTGCTTGCTTTTCCCTCCTCCTCCTCCTCCCTCCCCCTTCTCGTCTTTTGCCCGCCCCACAATTGAAATGGCAAACACGAATGCCAAATGTGCGATGCGATGCGTTGTGAAAAATACGAAATTTGCTAAGCGAAATACATATATATATATATATATCTGTATGTTCCTACCTGAATCAGGCAAAGTGGAAGAAGTGGTGAAGTGAAGAGGGGAGAGGGGAGTAGGCAACTGCCTGCTGCCTGCTGCCTTGTGTGTCGCATATTTGATTTATATTGGCCATTTACACTTGCCTCGTTATTGTTATGGGGGCAAGGGACCTGCAACAAATGTGGCAAATAGGAATAAACTCCAACTCCGCCGTAGACTGTATCTACATATAGTTAAAATGCGATCAGATGAGACTAAAGTCCGAGGAGAGTGGGGCCAATAAACAATCAATATGGAGTACAAGTAATAACAGAATATTCCATGAATTGGGGGGAATAGTTTTTTTTATAAAAGTTATTAAATCTTAGTTAAAATGGGAAAACAAAATTAAATTAAATTAAGCATTTAGCAGAATTTTTAAACTGAGTCGAATAAGAAAATGCATAAATTAAAAACAAATTTTTTAAACTTACCTTTAGTGGAAAAATACATTTTTAGCGCACAAAAACTGCAAAAGAGAGAGACAAAGAATAATATTTATAAAAAGTTTTCGATAAGTAGATGAAAAATTGGCAAAAAATGTTTTAATTGAACAAAAAAAAAGACAACAGAAGAATTCTTTAAGCAATATGCAAAGCACATTTAAGAAATAAATATCTTTTTTATTGCTTTTTTTAAGAACTTCATTTCAAAGACTCAACAATAAAAGTTCTTCAATTAAAGAGCTAAATTTAAGTTAACTAACTATCAAAATTCTTTCCTAAGAAATAGACCTGCAGGGGATGGCAAGTCAAAATTTGAGAATTACGTAGCCAGGCTCCAAAATCTACGTGTTTTTCCGTAGCACAATTTTACTGAAATACGTAGATCTACGTGCTTTTTTTTAAGCTTATAAACAATAAAAAAAAATGAGTAAACCATTAAATTTTTAAATTACTGTACATTAATTTCATTTGTCGTTTTAGAAAGCAAATAACATTGCTCAAATTATACATATTAATTTATGTTTGTACAAAATATTTTAGGTATTTGTCAGAAGACTCTAAGTTTGCCTTTAATCCACTTTTGTTGTGAAGCAATCCTTTTGAAAGTCTCCGTGTCTAATTTATTTTGGTTATTTGTCTTAAATAAAATAATTTCTGCCAAGCTTTTTGCAAACTCATTAAAAACGCTAAACATATCGAAAACGGAATTTACTGCTGCTAATCCAATATAAATCATTTTTTTCATAATACATTTTGATATTACACAAACATTTTAGTTTTTAGGCTGTTTTGCAATATTTTTTAAAAGTACGTAGTTTTAGTCTCTTCACACGTAGTCACGTAGATCTTCTTTAAGAAAAGGAAAAACTTGGAAAAACTATTTAAGAGAGAGATCCAAATAATACTTTTTATAAGTACTAGATATTATTTATTTATAACCCAAGGAAAGAATTTTCATATCAAAAACTTTTTTCCAAGCTCGAAAAACAAAAATGTTTGTCCCATCTCTTACAATTGATTGATTTGCCACACACAATAGTTTTCGTCTTGTATATTTATTTATTTAGACTTGCAATTTGTTGCACCGCCCCCGCCCAACGCCAGCAAATTCGTAATAATAGTGTATATAGAGAACTAAAAGCAGCTCCCTTCTAGCCTTGAGCCAATCAATTTGGCCTTCATTCAGTGCATTCACCAAATGTGTTTGGGAAATAAATGAAATCTGTTTGTAATAATAATAATCAAAAGCCTCAACTTGTGTGTGTTCTTTCCCCTTCCCCGTCTCTCTCTCGCTGTCTCTCTCTTTGCCGCGTTGTCAACATTTGCTGTCAAGTTTTATATGATATGACGAGAATTGCATTTATAAGCAATCATGTCAACGCCAAGGGAAATATATGTATATATATATATATATATAAAAGGTAGATATATTTTGAGCGTCATAAGAGTTCATTTTTTCTTTCTTCTTCTTCTGCTGCTGTTTGCCTAGAGTAATATTCTGTGCGAAAAATTTCACTTCACACCTACGCACAATGTGAACATGAACATAAAACATGGGCCAAAACGGAAGTCAATGTGTGTGTGTGTGTGTTTGTGTTTGTGTGTGTTTGAAGGGGCCAAACAGGAAATGCATTTTTGACTCTTGTTTAAGGGAAAAAAAAGCAAGCCCATCTAGCCCTCTAGTCATCTTGTCTGCAAGTTATTTTTCACTGGCGCCATCATTTTTTGAATCCCCCCCCCCTCTGCAAGAAAATGCAGACAACTTTTATGCTTGGCTGAGCCTCGGGGCGTGAAATGTCTGAAAGTTTTCCATTCGAATTCACCTTCTTGGTGACATGTGGCGTTACTTTTGGCGAGTCGAGCAAGCGAAAGTCAAGAAATTGAAATTAAATAAAAGACAAAACAAAGTTTTTGAAAAACAACATTTGTATGGCACTTGATACGTTTTCTCTCTTGGATAATTATAAAAACCAAATTAAATTCAAGTTAATAAACTAAAATTCAAGTTAGTCAGCTGCAATCAAAGCTCATTTGTTGGCCCATTGAAAAGTGCATTAATGAAACTATTTATATAGACCTTGTTAAGAACAAACGAAACACGATGGCTACATCTTGTTTTAACAGCTCATTAACGGCAGAAGGTAGGCGTCGGCGTCGGCGGCGGCGGCAGTCGGAGAAGTTGATGACACTTTCCTGACATGGCCTGGCCGGGGTGCTGGCATCTTTTCCATTGAGCATCTTTCAGAAGCTGCTTAAAAGCCACTCCAAAAAAAAAAAAGAGAGACAGAGAGAGAGAAGCAGAGAGATGGCAAAATATCACATTTAAAAGCCCAAAGTGTCAGTCTGTCAGTCAGCAAGGCACTTGTGCTCAATCAGTAAAATAAGAAGAATTCTTTTTCGCTTTCGTGTGTGTGTGTGTGTGTGTGTGTGGGCGAGGCTAAAAACACATCAAAATGTAGACACGCCGAGGTGAAGTTGGGTATTATGCCATAACTCAAATCGACAGTGAGAACGCGAAAGAGAGAGAGAGAGTAAGAAAAGGCCTAATGAAGTGTCTCAAAGTAGCTGTTAATAGATGAGAGAAGCAAACTGTTTTCTTACTTATTTTTTTTTTTTTTTTTTTTTTACGTTCCAACATTAAACTTTTTATGCCTTTAAAGAGAAAGAGAGAGAGAGAAAAAAAGTATAAACGGTAGGTACAAGATACATAGGAAGGTAGACAAAATGCCAAAAGCTTGTTAGGCAGAAGCATTTACATTTTGGACTGGGCTGGCTGCCGCTTGGATGCAGGCAGCAACAGAGCACATCAATCAACGGCACTCGCAACATTAAAATGGTAATTTAAAACCGCGCAACTTTAGCACGGCAAGGCGGTTCAGGGCAGGGAAGGGCCAGGGCTAAGGAATGAGAAGAGAACTCATCATGCCGACGTTTTAATGATTGCCCCCTGCAGCCAACTCACTAGAAATGAGAGAAAGAGAGAGACAGAGAGAGAGAGAGAGAGAGAGAGACGTATACTCCGTTGACCCCCTCATCAGGCTGTCTCGTAAATCAAGGTTGCAACACCTTCTCGTTGTCGTAAAGTGTTTTGAGAAATGTCACCCGTGGGGTGTTTTTTGTCATTTCAAAAGTGTTCAATCAACTGTCAGGAGTCAGCATTGTCCTTTACTCAGATTGAATATATTTAACTAGTTCGGCCTGAAGGGTGGACCCTAGAAAACTGATAAGATCTACCATTCAATTTGGCCAGAACTCTGAGATAAACACAGTTAAATCTACTAAAAGCTAAATTCTATTACAATGTGCTCCACAATTATAGGTCCACACTCTTCATTTTGGATCGTTAACTTTTTTGCTGCTAATTGTTTGGGATTTATATTTAGCTTCTATTTAATTTTCTTTAACTCTTACTCACTTCTCTAAGTTTCTCTTAATTTCTGATTTCTATTTTACTTTTGTCTACTTAAACATTTTATTAAGTCTCGAACTGTAAGCCTAAAGAATTCATTTATATCTTATTCAAAAAAGAGGCCTAAGAGTCCTTCAATTAAGCCATTCATAATTCTTTTGAACTGCCACTTGTAGTTGGTAATTTAATGCCACGAAAAACCTAAACTAAGACCACTTAAAAGCAGCTTAGCAATTAGCTTCAGATTTAAGTAAATCATTGCAAATGACCTACAAATGAAGCTGAAAATATGAGCCATGTAGACCAGAGAGTTAGTAGAGTATTCCCCTCCTTCACCCCACGCCAGCCACCCTCAACTGAAAGTTGTTGTCAGTCAGTTTTTCTCAAGTGTCTCGAATGACATGCCAAGTCCAAGGTCCTAAGAGTTATTTAAGCCTCATTTGTTGCCACAATATCAAACTTCCCGTTTTTAAAATAACGCAAATTGTTGAGCGGCTTCTTGTGTGAGGGGGTAACCAAATATGAATGGAGAGTGAGACGAGTGAGAAGAGGAGTCGAAACATTCTCATATTACCCAAGGGGCTAAGTGTGATTTACTGCATTCGCGTTATGGCTCTTAAATTAGTTCAGAAAGAGACGGGGAAGAGTGTGAGAGAGCAAGCGACCTCTGTTAGACAAATCGTTAGAGAATGAGAGAAAGTCAAGAGACAAAAAAAAAAAAAAAAAAAAAAACTTAACAGGCTTGGGGACTAGATCCCCAAACAATTTGTATGGTTTCAGTTGTATTTGTATCTCTTTTCTTTTTTTTTTTTTTTGGAGGGGGGCAATTATTTGTCTAAAATAATTGGCAAATGCTGCCAGAATTGAAATAGCTCCAGACGAGACGTCAAACAATCGGAGATAGAGAGAGGATGAGACAAAAACTGTCTGTTAACTTAACTTGTTTCCGCTTTTTCCCGTTAACTGAAAACTGTAACTATAAAGGCGATTGTCTCTGCCATTGGCATTGAAATGAAAACAAAGCCAACAGCCACCAAAAACGGAGAGAAAAACGTAACGAGCGTGAAGAAAGGACATACAGTGAGTCAAGCAAGTCAATGCCTTTGAAAAAAAAAAACCAAATAAAGAATTGCCTGAACAAAAAAGGTTCTTCTTTTGAAAAATGAAGGAACCACTAGGTTTTTCCTTTCAGTAGATTGATTACCATACATGCAAAGCTAGAACTGACTGTGAATTATAACTTAAATTTTGTGAAAAATCAGGTTAAGAAGCTACTATTACAATTTCGCTTAATTAGATCCACTTAAACGATATAAAATAAAAGACGGAGCTACAATTTCTTAGCAATTCTTATATGAAATTTCAATTTAATAATGAAGCTTGATAGATGCTACAAGGTGCTTAAAGTCACAATTATTATTATTTTGCAACTCTTGACAAGATTTTATATGTAAAAATTTTTGACCAACCGAGACGTGCTTAGAAATTTGAAGGCACTGTATAGAAAGTTGTTGTTGTTGTGTTTTTTTGTGTTTATTGTGGTGTAGCCAATTGTTAATACTAACTATGTAGGGTGGGGGGCGGGAGGGTGGTGAGGGGCTAACGTTTTGCTGAAATATTTGCTGCGTGGCTGCTTTTGGCATTCATTTGGTGGTCAGCAGCAGCAACCAGACCGGACGAGACCTCGGATTTGGGACCCTCTCTGCCTCTGTCTGGATCCTTTTTGTCCTCTGTCTGTGCAATAATATCTAACAAAGCGCCAAGCGCCAATTCTCTAGCATTTTCTCTCTCTGTGTGTGTGTGTGTGTGTGTGTGTATTATTGACGTTATTGACTTGGCTTTGGCTTGTCCGCCAGCTGTGACCAGGCAATGTCTGCGGCTACGGCAAAGCGAACAAAAAAAGTTAAATAAAAAAAAAGACCCTCGTTTTCTTTTTCATTTTCAAAGAATTGTTGTTGCCCCTTTTTTGGCTAGCTTTTTTTTTTTGTTTGTTTGTATTTCAACTTTCGTTTTCAATTTACAGTTGTTGCCACGCCCCCGCCCAAAGCCCAAAGCCCATAAACGGTAGCGTAAAATGCACCTGCAAACAATAGAAAGAGAAAGCATGGAGGGAAAGGGGCAGCGAGGGAGAGGCTTCTCTTTTGCTTTATTGCTGTTGATGAAAACCTTTTAAGAGCTTTTTAATGGCCATATTATTGCGGGTTTTATCGCAGATTTCCATTTTTTTCGTTGGGTACAGTTGCCAATTTGTTTTTTTTTTTTTTTTTTTTTTGGTATCCTTGAATTATGTTTTTTTTTTCTCCTGTCAGCCTTGAGTTGGTGGCCACAAATTGAATCTGTGTTCGGCTGTGTGGCTAAATAATAAGCATCAATTATTAATTATTAATTGGAATGAGAGCGATGCTCATTAAAAAGTTGTCAGAGCGTAAAAATTTTGTGTCGCAAGCCGCCTTCGCCTTCGCCTTCGCCTTCGCCTTTGCCACATATTTAATTCGATTGCGTTCGTTGCCAACGCTGATGAGTTTTAATCAAATTGCCGGCAACATTCCAACCACTCACCCACATTCAGTCAGCACAGTCGCTCAGTCAGTCAGTCAAGGCTCTTGGCTGCTTATCGATTACATCTCGTCAGCCATACCCCTCCCCCACACCCCCCACAATTCGACTCGGTGACTTTCGTCTCGGTCCTTTATGTTGTCGTCGTTGGGTCGGCTTAGTGTTTTGGAGTGTGGCAAATAAATTGACATTTATCTGTGTGTAACAAGATCAAGTATACGCTATGTTGCCTGCGATTTCATTAATGATGCATGCGGTTGCTGCCAGCATTCCGGCTGCTCGAAGCGAGCCAACATGGCGTATGCGTAATTTATAATTTAACCGTGCGGTGGTCTATGACCTCGGCACGCGAACACGCGAATTAAAACGGAAACCTCAACTGTCAAGTTCGAGTTCTCCACTAAGTACCCTACCACTTGTTTCGCCCTCATCCATTCCCCCTCACACTCTCTCTCTCTCTCTCTCTCTCTCTCTCTCTCTCTACCCTTTTAGCTTAACATGCGTCATGTTTTACTTAAAAAGCCAGAAAGTGGCCTCATCATCACAGAGAGAGAAAGAGAGAGAGGGAGAGAGAAAGAGAGAGAAAAAAGTTCACTTGACATTTTGATGTGTGTGGCGATTAAAAGAAAGCTAACCAAGTAGAAACTTTGTCTGCTAACTAAACTAATAAGAGAGTGGATTAAAGGAACTAGTTCCAAAAAAGCAAATTTCATTGAACTTAAGAGAGACAGAGCGAAGATCAACTGGTTCCCGTTTGTTTAAAAGCTTTAAAAGCTTAAACTAATGCTCTTGTGACACTTCTAAAAGCTAACTACAACACAAGAAGGCAAAGTTTAAAAAAGAAAAAGCATTTGTCAAATGGCATTACACAATCTAATAGAAAAATTATGGAAGGTGACGCTCTTACTTGACTTTCTCAGTGAAATTGCTGAGTTTGTCTAGAACTAGTTCACATTTTACTCATCTCTTACATGTCTCGTGTCAGAATGCATGTTTTCAGCTCGTTGCACATGCAACTAGTTATTTGCCTCGCAAAGTTAAGTCGTTGCCCCAGTTGACAGTGATGAGAACTTTGCTGACAGGCCACATTTTGGTTACCTAACTTCATGAAGAAGGCGTTTGTGTTAGCCCGCCCCAGGAAAACAATCGATAAGATTTCATTATGCTTATCTGTATTAAACAATCGGTTGTACATCCAAAATAAGGCCATGATCGGAGGCCAATAGGAAAGTCTTCTTATTCAAACGCAGCGGAATTTGAGTCTCTCGAGCAGGAACGAATTTGAAATTATGTAAAAGTTTGGCCAAGCCAACAATCGATTGCATTTCCCCAAAACGAGCACCAATGCAATTTCTGGGACCCGAACCAAAGGGTAACCAGGTCATGGCATGACGTTGCTCCACAGCCTCGGGGCTAAAGCGATCGGGATCGAATTTCTCCGGTTCGGGATAGATCTCAGGATCATGGTGAATGGCATCGGCGGGTATAACCAATTGAGTGCCAGCCTCAAAGACATCATTCGAGGTGCCAGGAACAGGATAGTCCTTCTCAGTTAATCGAATCAAAATGGGAAGTATCGCCCACTTGCGCATAGTTTCTGAAGAGCAGCGCGGAGAAAAATGTTCAAATCAGATTCAGACGACCAAAATTCATCGCCAAGCTACTCACCATAGAATATTTGTTGGATGTACTTCAGTTCCTTGATCGCCTCATAGTTTAGTTCACCATGCTTGGCCAGAACCTGCCTTACTTCTTCTCTGGCCTTGTTCTGAATCTCCTGATTCAAGGCCAACTCATGCAGCGCAAAGCCCATGGTGCTTGAGCTGGTCTCGAAGCCAGCCACAAGGAAAACAAAAGCCTCAGCAAGAATTTCATTGAAAGTCAAGCCGCCATCCTTTCCCTCGCGCATGTCCATCAACAGATTAAGGAAATCGGTACGCTTTACATTATTCTTATCGCGATAGTCAATTGTTTCCCTTACGACACGCGTGTAGAATTCGCTTACATCATCGGGGGCTATTTTGATATGCAGTCTTTTAGCCATTTTGGGAAAAGTATTGGCCAGACCCATCACAATGGGGCCATGACGACGTACTGTGAATAAGTTTCGACTAATCGCCCGAAACTCTGCATTGGGATCCTTCAGACTATTGCAGTCCAGGCCAAAGGCACAGCTGCCAATCACATCGATGGTAAAACGGGACAACCAATCCTTGATTTCAATAGGCGCCTCTCCATTCCTCCTCACCTCGGCAACTTCCTTGTTCAACAGCTCCACAAAACGATCGCCAATTTGCACAATTATGGGAAGCATTTGATGCATTTTGAGGGCGGTAAATGTGGGAGTGAGTTTGGTTCGCATATTCCGCCACTTCTGACCATCCAGATTGAAGAGATGCGCTGTGATTGGATCATCCTCCTCGTTGTAATAGTTTCCACGATTGGCAAAGTTCTGAAAATCCTTGATCATCACCTGCTTGATCAGATCCAGATCGATGAGCACTGCATTGGGCCTCAAACCAAAGTAGAAACCAGCATATGTTGCCTTGCCCTTGTATTTTTCGTAGAGCTCCCGAAAGGGTTCCCTCAGAGACTTTGTTTTGCCAATTGCCGCCGTGTTGCCAAAAATCCAAACGGGCTTCTCATGGGGAACTCCTCTGCGTGCCCAATAGCTGTAGCGATGTTGCATAAAGATTGCCACCAGAGCCAATATAGCCACGATTAATAGGAGGGGCACTAGCCAAAAAGCCATCGTTATCTACGTATTAATTATTTAATATTTCTCACTGTCTTTGCGCTACGTTTGCACTTTGCTTACTGAATGGAAGTATTGGCGGGTTCGCGGTTTTTTATATTGATTGCTGGCTGACAATCTAATCTCTTCCCATTCTCTGGGGTTGCCTTCTCTATGACGAAGTCGTTCATGATGATTTTGCAAAAACTGTCTGAGTTTCTGTCTACGCTCGACGAGTTTTATTTAAAATTTCTCGCATGGGATATTTGCAATCAGCCAAATAGATGATTTCCAGCGGTTCGCGTGTCAACAATTCTTGCTGGGTAACTAGCCTGAATGAACTTTGTTACCATCTAATCTGAGCACATTATTTAAAATGATTATGGGAATACATATTGCTACTTGTATTTTCATCAGCCCAAAATTTAGACAAACTATGACTCAAAAGTAGATTGTTTTTGCTGCCTTTTAATATCTATATATTTCCACGATCATATCGGATAGCCACAGTCAGTTGTTGGTACTAATTGCCACTAATTGAGTTATCAATAAACAATTGTATTTCAGGTTAAATCAATTATTCAGCATTTAATTGAACAATGTTTACATAGCACTCTCCAAAAGAAGTGAATGAATAACTACGACAAAATTATCATTATAATCTACAGCTTTAGTAAACATTTAACAAGTATCTATCACTTTATACAACTTTATAAAAATCTTATTAAGAATAGCCAATAATAGCTTCTAATTGTGGGGTTTATTCTAAAGAGATTGAAAGCCTAAAAGTGTCTACTTTGTTCTTTATTATTCTGATATTATATATCAGATATAATACTTCACACTTCCCACTAAAATAAATTCATTTATGCATGACAAAACTAAATCAAATGATTACATTTATATTTAAACTATATCGTCTACTTTGGTCGCACAATTAAAGACAATTAGTCGATGTATGTATATCGGACTAGGATTATATTGAAACCAATCTAATTTATAGAGAATTACATTATTGATTTATTTGAATAGTTTAGAAATTACAACTCTTGAATATCCAACACAATTCCATGTTCTGGAGTCAGTAGAAAAGTTGTCTTACTCAATTTCAAAGGAATTTGAGTCTCTCGAGCAGGAACGAATTTGAAATTTTGTAAAAGTTTGGCCAAGCCAACAATCGATTGCATTTCCCCAAAACGAGCACCAATGCAATTTCTGGGACCCGAACCAAAGGGTAACCAGGTCATGGCATGACGTTGCTCCACAGCTTCTGGAGCGAAACGTTCAGGATCGAATTTCTCCGGTTCGGGATAGATCTCAGGATCATGATGAATGGCATCGGCGGGTATAATCAATTGGGTGCCAGCTTCAAAGACTTGATTGTTGGTGCCAGGCACAGGATAATCCTTCTCAGTTAGACGCATCAAAATGGGTAAAATCGGCCACATGCGCATGGTTTCTGAAAAGAATATTTCTGACTAAGGTTTTCGTTTGACGAATGAAGATTTCTTCACTCACCATAGAAGACTTGCTGCAGATACTTTAGTTCCTTGATGGCTTCATAATTGAGTTCGCCATGCTTGGCCAGGACTTGCTTAACTTCCTCTCTGGCTTTGTTCTGAACATCTTGATTCACTGCCAACTCGTAGAGGGCAAAGCCCATGGTGCTTGAGCTGGTCTCGAAGCCAGCCAAGAGGAAGACAAAAGCCTGGGCAAGAATCTGATTAAAAGTCAAGCCGCCATCCTTTCCCTCACGCATGTCCATCAAGAGATTAAGGAAATCGTTTCGTTTGATATTGTTCTTGTCGCGATAATCGATCGATTCCCTGACCACTCGTGTATAAAAATCACTGGCAAATTTCGGTGACACTTTGAGATGAAGTTTCCTGGCCAGATTCGGATAGGAATTCAATAGACCCATTACAATGGGATTCAAGCGACGCTCAGTAAACATTCGCCGACTAACCGCCCGAAACTCTGCATTGGGATCCTCGAGACTGTTGCAGTCCAAGCCAAAGGCACAGCTGCCGATGCCATCGGTTGTGAAACGAGCCAGCCAATCCTTGACCTCAATGCCATTTCCACTCCTCCTAAGCTGGGCCACTTCCTTCTTCATTAATTGGACAAGCCTGTCACCAATTTGCACAATTATGGGAAGCATTTGATGCATTTTAAGACCCGTGAATGTTGGAGTGAGTTTGGTTCGCATATTCCGCCACTTCTGACCATCCAGATTGAAGAGATGCGCTGTGATTGGATCATCCTCCTCGTTGTAATAGTTTCCACGATTGGCAAAGTTCTGAAAATCCTTGATCATCACCTGCTTGATCAGATCCAAATCGATGAGCACTGCATTGGGCCTCAAACCAAAGTAGAAACCAGCATATGTTGCCTTGCCCTTGTATTTTTCGTAGAGCTCACGGAATGGTTCCCTCAAAGACTTTGTTTTGCCAATTGCCGCCGTGTTGCCAAAAATCCAAACGGGCTTCTCATGGGGAACTCTTTTCCGAGCCCAATAACTGTAGCGATGTTGCATAAAGATTGCCACCAGGGCTAATATAGCCACGATTAACAAGAGAGAGATTAGCCAAAAAGCCATCGTTAACTACGTATTAATTGTTTTTAGTGTTTTTTTGTCTCATTTATTGTCACAGCGTGTTCTGTGCTGTGTGTTTATACTTTCCTTACTGATTGATTCAGTGCTTTGTGTGCTCATTTTAAATTGAATGCGAAAACAATCTTATCTCTAGACAAGTTCGGGGTTGCCTCTACGTTCCTCACGATGAACAAACAAAATTTTGTTGCCCCATACAAAATGATTACGCACTGATTAAGTGAGTGGAATGGAGAAGCAATTTTTTTTATTCAACTGGTTTAACACAAAGTTCTCGCAGAATTATTCACCGGCGTGTTTAGTATATAGATTTCTGTTTTGTTTGTTAGAATGACAAAGCAGAGAATTTAGCGCTTTAAAATATTATAAAATTGTTTGCGAAACACTTAAAAATTTTCATATTAGGCACAGAAGGCAATATTTAGCCCTTAAGAAAATAGTTTTCATGTATGAAAATTTTGTAATTTTAGAAACCAATTTATAAGCCATTCACAAAGATTATAAAAACTTGTATATTTTTATTTTCTTTCAATAATTTATTTAATTAAACTGAGTTTCTTAGGTTTCTATAGTCGGTCACCTCTCCCGTTTTCTCTTAAATCCAAATCGGAGGCGTACTTTAACCATCAATGACATCATTTGAATGTTTTTTACTAAAAGTTACATAAGAATTTTGAGTTCTAAATGGGCCTTGAAATGAGGCCCAGTTGAATGTATAGCAACTAATGGGCATAACAAAGTCGTTCGCTATTTTCTTCAGAGTGTGACGTCTTATTCGTGTATATATTTTGTTTACTCTTTATCGCTTTGCACTGGGCATATCAGTCAGTTCTCTCTGGTAGCAACAAAAAGCAAAGTCATACTCACAAAAACAGAAAAAGAATGTGTTAGTGCTTATAATTATCACAGAAAACATAGTTATATATGCTTGATCTAAGAATAAATTAATGCCGGGTGACACATTCAGAGTAATGGCAAAAAAAAAAGTCGTAAAGTTTGTGAGAAAAGTGGGTCAACAAAAAAAATAGTAGCAACTCTCTTTTGTTTTATTTGAATATCCATTTATTAGATATGAAAAAATTAAAACAATTTGTTATGCAATTTTTTACGAACTAAATAGATTGAACATCCAATACAATGCCCGAATCGGAGGCCAATAGGAAGGATTTTTTATCGAGGGATAACGGAATGGGAGTCTCTTTGGCTGGAAGAAATTTAAAGTCCTTCAGCAGCAGAGCCAAGCCAACAATCGATTGCATTTCCCCGAAACGAGAACCAATGCAATTTCTGGGACCCGAACCAAAGGGTAACCAGGTCATGGCATGACGTTGCTCCACAGCTTCTGGAGCAAAACGTTCAGGATCGAATTTCTCCGGTTCGGGATAGATCTCAGGATCATGATGAATGGCATCGGCGGGTATAATCAATTGAGTGCCAGCTTCAAAGACTTGATTATTGGTGCCAGGCACAGGATAATCCTTTTCGGTTAGACGAGTTAAAATGGGCAAAATTGACCACTTGCGCATGGTTTCTAGGGGGGTTAAAGGGAGGGGGGACAAAGAGAGATTACATTGAAGCCAATGCTTTGAAATGCATTCTCGACTTACCATATAGAACCTGCTGTACATATTTTAATTCCTTCATGGCCTCATATGTCAATTCCTTATGCTTGGCAAAAATCTGTTTGACCTCCTCCCTGGCCTTCTCTTGTATCTCCGGATTCAGAGCCAACTCGTAGAGGGCAAAGCCCATGGTACTCGAACTGGTCTCAAAGCCAGCCAAGAGAAAGACAAAGCATTGGGCTGCTATTTGATTGAAGGTCATGCCATCGACAGCTTCACGCATTTCCATAACCAAATTCAAGAAATCGCCTCGCTTGATATTGTTTTTGTCGCGATAATCAATCGATTCCTTGATCACACGCAAATAGAACTCAGCTGCATAGTCGGGAAGAAATTTCATATGCAATTTCCTGGCCAGATTGGGAAAAGTGTTCATCAGACTCATTACAATGTGGCCATGACGACGTTTGGCGAGCATTCGCCGACTCACAGCACGGAATTCGGCATTGGGATCCTTGAGACTGTTGCAGTCCAGCCCAAAGGCACAGCTACCGATGACATCGGTGGTGAAACGAGCCAACAGATCCTTGACCTCAACAGCAGCCTCTCCCGTGCTGGATGCGGACCTGGCCTTGAGCATTTCCTCCTTCATCAAATGAATGAATCGATCTCCGATCTCAACAATTGTTGGATACATGTGATGCATTTTGAGGGAAGTGAATGTGGGCGTTAGTTTGGTCCTCATATTTCGCCACTTCTGGCCATCCAAGTTGAACAGATGGGCCATCAGTGGGTCATCCTTTTCATTGTAGTAATTACCGCGATTGGCAAAGTTCTGGAAATCCTTGATCATCACCAGTTTGATCAAATCCAAATCGAGCAGCACTGCCGTCTGTCGCGTGCCCACATAGAAGCCACCGAATTTCTCTTTGCCCTTGAACGTCTTGTAGAACTCGCGAAACGGATCCCGCAAACTTTGAGTCCTGCCCACTTGGCGCATATTACCAAAGATCCATTTCGGCTCCAACTGAACCACTCCACGTCGCGTCCAATAGGTGTAACGACGATGCAGGAAGAATAAAAGCAATCCCACCACGGCGCCAATCAGATAAAGACTCACACAACTCACACAAATTGCCATGTTTTCCACTTTCGATTTCGTTGGCCAACTGAGTTGACCGCGTCCCCGAACTTTCCCTTTTATACTTTAATTATCTAATCTTTTGTACTTCACTTTGGCTACGTGTATATTTTACTCTTTAGTTTTTTCTCTTTATCTCTCTATCTCTCTTTTGAAATTTCATAATTTAAGTGTTTATAACATAATTCTCATTTCTACTTGGTGTGTGGAAAATACAAAATTTTAATTGTGACTCAAACTTATCAAATGGAAGTCACCTGTTCAATGACTTGAAAGAAATTTACTCTTATCTGAGAGCAAAGAGATTTGAATTTAAATCTATCTAAAGGAGAGTCTCTTTTCTGAAGAATTTAGAGATTTAGTTAGATTTGCTTCCTGGTTGATCTCTTCAATAAGAACGAGTTTTTTTCTTTAAGAGACAAAATTTTGCAACTTTTTTTTTAAGTGATTCGAAACAGAAGGCAGATCTCATTTATAAGAAGGCCCAAACCCATTCAAAATAAATTTTTTCGAATGTTCCACAAGTTTAAACCTTTTTTTTTTAACGTGAGCCTAAAAGTAGACTATGTTAAAATTAAGTAGAAACATTTGTAGAGGAAAACTCTTTTGCCTCCAAAAAAAAAAAAAAAAAAAACATGGTTAACCACATTTCATGTTACAATTTCAAAAGAATTAACTCAGAAAAGTCACAAAATTGCCCCTAAAATGGAATTGAAATTGAATTAATGGTAACATTTCAACAAACTTTTTGCTCACTGACTTCCTTTTCCCTCTTTTACACTATTGACCCATATATAACACTTTCTTTTTTTTTTGTGTGTTTCTTTGTTTCGCAATTCTTTACAGACGACAAGGACGACTATGACATAATTGCCTGCCAGACCAAAACCAAAAAAGAGGACACTTCACCCACACACACACACACACAAACAAACAGAGAAATAGAGATAGAGAGAGAGAGAGAAAGGTAAGTCCCAATTTACAACACGGAAATCACACATAAAACCAATTTGTAGCTAACCCAGCCATCCATCTCATCCAGTACCAATCTCTGCTCCTTTCTGCTTCTCAACCTGTTGAAGTTGGCCAATTTAAAGGGGCCCAGAGCAGAAGTTGCCATCAAATTTCCTGGCTAAGCAAAAATGATAGCATTTTAATGCAACACGGAAATGCGCTCAGCGCAAAATCCATTTGCACAAAAGCATAGAAAAAAAAAAAAAATGCAGGGACAGGGACAGAAACAGGGTCAGAGACAGAGACAGAGACAGGAACAGGGACTTCTTTCATTTCCGCCAATAGAAAAAAGATAGAAGAAAAATGAAAAAACAAGTGGCAATGGCAGAAAAGCAAAAAAGTAACTAAGCCACAAAAGAAGCACCACAAAGAAAAAACTTGCATACGATGTAAAATTAATTAAAAGCACATCAAAGTCACACACACACACACACACACACACACAGAGAGCGAGAGAGAGAGAGAGAGAAAGAAAAGGGAAATCTCAATGTCAGGTGGCAACGCTATAAAACTGCAAAAGTTTTCACTTCAAGCCGATTATCTTTTTCACAAAAGTAAGAAAATATTTGCCTAATCTCTAGGCGAACTCTTCTTCACAGAGGCAGCCCCTACAGGACTATTTTTTTTTTTCTCTCTCTGAGTAAATGAATTTAAATTACTTTTACGTGCACTCATACTCACTCACACACACACACACACAAATCATGAATAAATAAATTTTATGCGTAAATATAATTCAATTTACGTATACAAAAAGAGGCGCAAAAAAAAAATGCCAAAGAGAGAGAGAGAGAGGGAACGGCTGAGGGAACATGCTTCTAACCAAACCAACGGCAGCAGGACACCATAAAGGGCACTCAGCCATAGGCGGCAACTCGAAGGGGATGCTCGAACACCCTTTAATATTAAAAAGATGAGGAAAAACGAGCACCAAAAGATAAATAAATTAAGAAAAAGACTTCAAGCAATGAAAGTTACTTCAAAAATATTCCAAGAGTTAACTAAATGAGTCCAATCGTTGTATTTTTTTTTTGTATTTTATTATAGAAATTTTTATCACAGGCTAGTGTCCTGCTACCCTACTAGGCAACTTAATCTAGTCAGAAACTTACAATTATTTTAATTAGTCTATAATAAATATTTTCAATAGGGTATAGAATTAGGGTGTAGATTTATTTTTGTTTTTAGGACGTGTTAATTAACATGATTTTTTTTTTTTTTTTGGTCTTAAGGGCCAATCGTTGTTTAAGACGATAAAAGTTATCGATTACAATGCAATAATCCTTACAATAGGGTATAGAATTAGGGTATAGATATAGAATTTTTGTTTTTAGGACGTGTTAATTAACATGATTTATTTTATTTTTTTTTATAAGGACATTTGGTTTAGTCAAGAACCTATTAGCAGTTCTTGAGGGCCAATCGTTGTTAAAGACGATAAAAGTTATCGATTACAATGCGATAATCTCTTCGAATCGAGGCAACCCTAAAGACCTCTAAGACGTTGTCAGGTATTTCTACCTACATAATCCCATTTTCTGCTCCATATCCACCCATGGCCATCACCGAATTTAGACTTCCCCACACATTGACTTTCATAGGCTCGCTCTTCAGGCACTTCATTGGATTTTTCAAGTTATTTTTACAAAAGGTTGATGATGCCTCCCCTGCCTCCCCTCCCTCTGCTCTTCTCTCGTTTCGTGCTTGGGCTATTAATTTATTGATTTAAAGCATTTTATTTAAGATTCATATTGATTTGCTGCTTCTCTCACATAGTGTAACCCATAAATCACTCAACCAAACAGATCAACAGGTTTCATTGGGGACGTTGCCAACTTTTTTTATTTCTCCTCTTCCTACTATTTCTCTTTCATTGATTTTCTTTACCCTCAAATTAGGTTGCCTGCATTCAATTAACAATTGAATTTATTGGGCGGGCGACGAGGGGAAAGAGACAAAGAGAATCGAATGAGCCCGAGTTGAGGAGCCGAAAAATTCGCCTCGTTTTCAGCTGCCAACTGCAATTAAAAGGCAATGAATTTTCTCGTGGCGTATTGGCTAAATATATATAAATGTGTGTGTGTGTGGGTGGGTGTGTGTTTGTGTGTGTGTGTGTGTGAGGGTGGTAGAGCCCTGCTAAATGGCCACTGGGAGGAGGAAGGGAGGCGTGACATACTTTGCTTGAAAAGCGAAAACACTTAAATTAAATTGTGCTCAACAGCTGAAAATGAACAATGGCAGCCAAAATGAAAACGGAAACAAAAATCTAACTTAAGCTTTGATTTTTTTTCTCTTCTTAATCCTAAAGATCTCTTAGCCGTATCTATTCGGTCAGCCAAATCGGTCTAGACAACTTTAAAGAAGTTTAGATTAAAATATATTTTAGTTATAATCTGTTTCTCATGGATTTGGTTTCGAAATCGACCTCCTTTTGAAGCTCCCCTCATCTTTCACATAAAAAACTATTTATTGAAATCAAAGTCCATTAAAAAAAACCATATAAAGTTGTCAAAAACCCTTTCAAAATTATTTCAGGCCAACTATAAAGCTTTTGAATAAGCATATTAAATTAATTTATAAACCAAAAAAAATGAAATAGTTTGCTCATTTGAAAAATGACTTTACTTAAATTATGACTAAAATACTTAAAAAATTCTCAATCTTAAAAACTCGTACGATTTGGCAAGAGTTTTCTTTTCGTTTTTTTTTTTTTTTTTTTTGAGGTAATTCATTTATTATGATTTCCACATTTTATGATACAAATGGAATTTGGAAATTTTCTTTTGTTGTTCTTTCTCCCCACATTTCTTGACGGAAAAGCGCAACAGCTGTCGCACAATTTTTTTCCCTTTCCCTTTTTCTCTCTCGCCCTCTAGTCCCGCCATGATAATGAAATTATTAACGTGTTAATGCCGTCGACTTATTTAGCTGCCAATTAATAAATTTTAAATTCAGTTTCGTTTTTTTTTTCGCTCCCTCCCTCACTGCCCCTCGCGCCAGCGGCCCCCTAGGTCTCTGTTGCTCTCTATATGCGTCTGGCATATTAATGAGCATTTGTTTCTGTTTTTTGCTTCGCTTTTTTCCAGGGGGCCGGGAACTGTTGTAAAATTTATGTGTTTCAGGTTAAATTCTTGGAATATTTCTCATTTTGTTTGTTCATTTGTTAAATTGAAATTTATGTTTGTTGACTAGGAACAACAATTTTAACCCTTTGGCCAAAAAACAAAAAAAAAAGTTGGGCAAGAGAACTTATGCCATTTCGAATTGTTTAAAAATATATTAAGTTGAAACTTAAAGCTGTGTGTTGGTGTGTGTGTGTGTGTGTGGGAGTGTGGGTAGTGGGCTGGTCATAAATTGTTAGCCCTTTCTCTGTTCCCCAGACAGACGCCTTCACCGCAAACTTTGACCCAAATTTTCAGGAGCTCATTTGCATAGTCCTGTGAGTGAAACACACTCACACACACACACACACACACACTTAAAGTGAATTAAAAATGAAATCTACTTAAATATTTAACTGGCACATACGACTATGCATATCTCTCTCTCTCTCTCTATCGCGCTCCTCTGGAGAGTCTCTAGAGAGCAATCCACAAAAACACAGCAAAAAAAATTGTTGAAGAGGAAACTCTAATTGTTATATGTTTATCCTAACAGCAAATAGTTGAAACACTAGAGACCTGCCCCAACTAACCACCCTTTGTCCCTCCTCACTTCATCCTCACCATGTCATGCCCATTCCTTTTTGTTTTGGGAGACGACGCCATTGTGACCCATTGCCTGGTTTGGTCACTTCTTTTTTTTGTAGGTCCTTTTTTTAATGTATTTCACTTCATTTTTTATATTGTTCTGTGTGTGTGTGTGTTTGTGTTTGGGGGAAAAAAAGGTTTGCGTGCCAAATTATTGTGCCAGTGGCCTAAAGTTTGTTTGCCTTCAACTCTTCGACGATTCCCCTTCTACATTGCCCATATACCCTATACTTTGGGTATATCATTAAAAAGGGTAGATTAATGACTACTAAAATTTATATATTCTTGTTCAGCAATATGGCAACTTAAGTGAAACCTTCATATAAACTTACTTTTTAGGGTCAGAGTTAATAAATTTGATATGAAAACTTTATGCAAATTGCAGAAACTTTCATTATCTTTATTTTTTTTTTTTTTGCTAAAATTTCCCCAAATAAAGTTTCTTTTAAATGTGATGAAACTCTTTAATCTAAAACAGTTTCCAAATCATGAAAATTGTACTATAAATCAATCAAATTCCTAAAGAAGTGTTTTCCTATTGTTTTAGAGTATCCTCAGGTCGCCTATGTGACGTCTTTTCTTTTCAACCAGCAGCCAAAGTGCGTTGTACTCTCCTCTATAGAGGCTTTATTTTTTTTTTAACATTTTTTTATTTGGTTTTTCGTGGTCGCCAGTTGAAAAAATAATCAATAAGGCGAACGTGACGATGAAAGACCAAAAACATAAATGAGTCAGGGGTAGAAATTATCCGGCAGTTTAGAGCTTTCGCTAATTATAGGAAGGCAAACTAGTATGTAAGATTATGGGCTATTAAAAGAGCCTAAAACAAATATGGGAATATTAATAATAATCCAATATTCTATCTTTTAAAGTCTTCATCAGCTGAAAGTGTTAAGCAAGAAATGACAATTCTAATTGGAAATGATTTAAGCGACATATTTCATTATGGAAAACTAAGAAAATTTAATGAGCTAAGAATTTATCTTACAATATTTTTAGAACTTCTACAACTTGGGTGGAGTTTGAGTATTTCTTGGCCATTTTTAACTATCTTTTTGGAGTGGTTAAGTAGTTTTTGCTTGCACTTTTCTCTACTTTATCTAGTAATTGTTTTTATTTTCTTCTTTTTATTCTTGATAAAAATCCTGGATGTCATATGGAGTCTCTTCAGCTTTTCCATTTCTTTTTTTCTCATTTTATTTGCTATGTGCGAAAGAGTTTTAAAGCCTCAAGTCCTTGCATATATGTACAACTGTTTCTTGTATCATCATCCTTATCTTAAGTCCAGACCATAATCCTTCTATCTGCCTTTATCTCACGGTTTTTCTCTTTCTCTCTGTCTGTCTCTCTGTCATAAACTCAGGCATAATAAAAACCCGAGTTAAGCATCTACGCCATTTGAAACATTTAGTGGACCGCAGCAGAAGTAGGAAAAAAGAAAAAACGAGGCAAAAATGAAGAAAAAGTGTGTGAAAAAACAGCGGAAAAAAAGAAGGCAAAAATTACGAAACTGCATATAGAAAGATAAAATATATATAACCATCTGAAAGAGCCTTCACCCCTTGAGCCTCCTTTCGCCCCCCCCCACTCCCTCCCCTCTTCATGCTGGCTCCATTCGTTGTGCACTTAATGCAATTGTCGCATTATTTCCGTTTTGGTCCATTTTGGCGAAAAAGACTTTGCTTCTCTCTCCCTCTCCCTCTCTCTCTCTATCGCTCTCTCTCGTTCTGGTCTGGTGTATATATATTTTAAATACCTCTCTCACGTTTTTTTTGTGTGTATATTTTATTGCAGTTTGCCGCATGGCAGTCATTTAGGCTCCTGGGAAAGGGATCCTGAAATTGTTGACCAGACCAGAAATGAAAATGAAAATTCCAACACAAATTTTGCATTTAGAAGAATTGCATTAATTATGCGTGTAGAAGCAGAAGAAGACACTCAATTATATGGCACGAGGAGGAGTTGGTGTTGGAGGTGGTGGTGGAGGGGTAAAAGCTGCCAACAACAATTCATCTTTCAACTCGTGACTGGAAATCAGAGACAAGCCAAAAAATTTTGCGTAGCTGTTGCACTTCAAAAGGAAAAACGAAGCAAAGAAGTTTCTTCTTCTTCTTCTTTTTCTTCTACCCACTGTTTGCCTATCCAATAACCCGGTGGTGGGGGGAGGGGGGGGGGAGCAGCAGGGGTTTGGAGGTGGAACTCAACTCAGAATATGCTAATCTTGATAAAAATAAACGCACTCGGGCACGTTGAGGTGATGCCCGAAAGAGAAGTTGGCGCGTCTCACGTTTTGGTTTCATTTCTTTTTCTTTTTGTTGTTGTTGTTGTTGTCGTTGTCGCATTTTCAATTTGCTTGGCATTTGCCTGGCCATTGTCAGTCTCCCTAGTCGATTTTTTTTTTCGTTTCTCTCCCTCTTCACTTTAAGTGAATATTAATATTGACTTTCTGCTGTGCTCTCTCTCACTCTCTCTCTTTCTCTAGGTTGCCGCATAGTTGGCAAACTTTTTCACCTTTGATTGTTGACTTGCTTCCTTCCTTTTTTTTTGCATTTTCGCCATGAACCCTGACCTCCCTCCCTCTCTCTCTCTCTCTCTCTTTTTCTCTCTATCTCCATTTTGTGCCATTTTGTGGCCTTAAAGTCAGAATGCCAATGTTGTTCTCGTTGTTGTTTTTGCGTCTTTTAAATTTATGTGCAAACTTTATGAAAGCAGAGGGAGGGGAGGAGAAAAGCGAGTGGCAGACACTTTCTTCAGAAGCAAAGACGCGTTTTTCTATCAAGAGAATTTCTCTTTGTTTGCTATTATTCTCAATTTTTATGGCATTTAAGTGGCAGAAAAGACTCAAAGAACAGCTGTGTGTGTGTGTGTGTGTGTGTGTGTGTGTGTGGGAGTGTGTGTGTGTGTGTGTGTGGGAAACAGGTGAACTTGATTTTGTTTTCCCTATTGAAGCTGAAGCAGCTCCATGACTGGGAGCCTAAAAAATAAATGAGAAAGTCTAACAATGTCAATATAATTAAATGAAGCTTATAAAAACTGAATGAGTCGCATAAAATGGGGCGTGGTTATGAAGGAGCAGGAGAGCTAAGGAGCATGGCATCCGCAGGTAAACAGGAAATGAAGATGAAAGAACTGTGCGATAAGCATAATGAAGCCCAAGCATAGGGATGTGTGTGTGTGTGTGTGTGTGTAATGAAACTAAAGCCATATGCAACTTTAGTTGATTGGTTTTTTTTTGGTCTTACTTAAATTTTAAGATATTAGGAGAGTTGAGGGAGTTGATCATATAGGAGGAAAATGAGTTTAAAGATAAGAAATAACATTTAAAGTCCCATAGGAAAGAGTTCAAGAGGGAAGATAGGTAAAACGTAACCTTCATAGCAAAGAAAAATGATCCGTTTTTGAATCCAAAACAGACGAATCCAAATGCCTCTCTTTTTAGGCTCAGGCTCAGGCTTACGCTCATGCTTAGGCTAGAGATGGAAAACTATCGATAATTGAAAATGTCGATAGTCCCAATAGCATTAAAAATGTTAACTAAATCGTTTAAATAGGCGTACCTTATGTACTTTTTATTATTATTGAGGCAAAAATATTATTTTTTATTTTAGTATCGAGCAACTAAATCTTGGAGTGCTTGGACTATCGATAGAATTCCACCTCTAGCTCATATAGGCGACCTTCTTGGTGGGGATACTCAACTTTCTTAGGCTTATAATTCTTATATTTAAGTGAATCGATCGAATGTTCACTTTCGACAAATGTTTAAAAACTAAAAATCGACAAAAATTCAAGAGAGAATTGAAGTAGACAATCTAAAACCAAACAACTTTGGTTTTTCCTTTTAATTAGGTCTACAATTTTTACAAAATAACAAGACTAATTAAAGAAAGCCTAAGAATACGGGAATAAAGGCAATCAAGAAAAAACCCAGAAATAACTACTTAAAATCTCTCATTTTCAAAAAGTCGCCGAATTACGTCTTAACAAAGGGAAAAGGAAACACTGGAGAAAAGGAAACTACTGAGAAAGGAAAGTGTGCATACTTTTGGAGTGTTGTGACCCATACATGCTTTTAGCCGCTAATTAAAATGCATTTCCCTTTTGGCCTCTTCCTTTTTGCCCTCTCAGCCATTAAAAAGTGCAACAACTTTTTGGCCTTTGACAACCAGCCGGAACTTATAGAGAGAGAGAGAGAGAGAGAGAGAGAGTGAGAGAAAGGGGAAGTGGGCGTGTGTGCACCACTTTCTACCTATCAAAATATTTGCCACAATGAAATCATATTTGCCCGACACCCACCCACCCCCCGCTCATTCCCTCTCATGCCTACCACCCGCAACCCACTTAAAGGCCGACAAACATTTTGCGAGGGCGAAAGTTGAGTTCGCTTGGTGTGCGAAAGTTTATTAAAAACTTTGTGTGCTTTTTTGCAAACAAACACAAAAACACAAACAAACAAACAAACAGGCAGGCAGGCAGGCACACAGATACGCACACACACACACACAGAGTGAAACTTAATAATTCACACGGGAGTGAATTTTTCACAATGAAGAGGTGAAGCGGGGGTAGGTGGGTGGTGCGTGGTAGCTGCTGAGGTTGGCCAACAATTTTATTGAAGCGTAAAATATGAGGCAAGAGGCAACTGAATGAAAGCTTCTCTTCTTTTAGTAGTGTGTGGAGAGGGGAACTTGAGTTGCGGGGGGGGAGGAGCGCCGCTTTCAACTTTTTTGTTGACATTATGAAACCTCAAAAGTTTGCGTTTTGCTTTTTATTATTTGTTTTACAGCTAGTTAAGACCATTGTTCAAATTGTTAGTGTTTTTTAAGTGGGGGCGGTGGCAGGAGGGGGCAGAAGGAGCGGAGCTGGCAAATAAGTGAAAGAGAGAGCAAAAAGGTGAAGAGAGAGGTAAGGTCGAGCGGTTAAATGGTTCTCCTTCCACGTCCTAAATTTTCATTGTTTGTGCTTTTGTATGCAAATCATATAGACACACACACACACACGCAAACACACACACACACACACACACATGGCAGAGGGCTAATACAATTGAATGTAACCGACAAAAGGCTTTGCCATGTAATTTATTAATTACTTAATTGAGTGTTTGCCTTAAGGCAAATATATAATTGATTAAAACAGAAAGAGAGGGAGAGAGAGAGAAATAGGGTTAGAGAGAGAGAGAGAGAGAGAGAGTAAAAGCCAATCTTAAGCCGCAGCTTCTTTCTTCTTGCCATTTCTATTTCCATTTCCATTTTGTTCCTTATGAATATGCAGAAAACTAATAGCCATTCATTTCTGCTCGGCCTATGACAGCTGCAGCGACCGCAACGGCCGCATCATCCCATGGCCATGGTCATAATAGTTTGGACTTAGAGAGGAGACTGCATTATGCATTATGCCAGCCAGCCAGCCAGCCAGCCCCCAGCTGCCTTCTGTAACTCGGCACCTCCACCTTTTCTCTGTCTGGTTAGTCGGTAGTCAGCAACTTTCCCATGCAAAGTTGTCAGCACTTTTTTTTACCTACTTCAGACTTGAACTGAACCGAACCGAACCGAACAAAGCTCAGCTGAGCTGAACCGACTTTAGTTCTAACTCTCTCCTGCGACTTTTTCCTTTCTACCATTAAATCGGTTCTACAATTTTGGCTGTGTCTGCGTCTCAACTCTCAATACCTTTTCCCTAATGGGGATATATTTAGTTTGTGAAGAAGTTTGCCGGGCTGAGAAAGAGCTTCTTGATCTGATGCTTGAAAGCGGTTGTAACGTTTTCATATTAAAAATACTTCCTGTGAAATAGTCCTAGCATGAAGAACATTCTGTGCTTTTTTGAGAGTTGTGAGACACTCAGTGCTGTCAACATTTCGTTGCATGAAAACGCTAAATCAGCCTTTGAAAAAAGCTAGAAATAGCTAGAAATGTGTCTCAGACACTACGTTTTTAGCCATACAAAGAAGCGCTAGACGTTCGATTTTAATTGACATTGTGTTTTGTCGTTAAGGTCTGATATTTTTAAGTTTTCGAGAACTTTCTGTGTTTTTTGGGTGTTGTGAGACACTACGTTTTTAGCCATACAAAAAAGCGCTAGACGTTCGATTGACATTGTGTTTTGTCGTCAAAGTCTGATATTCTAAAGTTTTAGAGAACTTTCTGTGTTTTTTGGGAGTTGTGAGACACTACGTTTTTAGCCATACAAAGAAGCGCTAGACGTTCGATTGACATTGTGTTTTGTCGTCAAAATCTGATATTCTAAGGTTTCAGAGAACTTTCTGTATTTTTTGGGTGTTGTGAGACAGTCCCTATTCGTCTAAATTTTACATGTTTAAGGTAATAACATTCTACTAATCATGTAAACCAACTTTTAAGCAGCCTTTCAGGGCTTAAAACACTCTCTTAACCGTATTAATTCAAAACGTGACTTTCTCTACTTATGATAAACGGAACTTATAAGAGTATAGAAACTTCGTTTTGTTTTGCCTTCTTCTTTTCGTTACTTCTTTTTTTTTTCATCTTATTTTTTATGAAATATTAGCTAGGCAAACTTATGCGCATAAATCTTGGCAGTAACGCGAAAGTGAGGGTAGGAGAGAGAGAGTGAGAGAGAGAGAGTGGGGGAGTTGTGCGAGAAGTCTCGACGATGTTGACTCTGTTGAATATAAACTGGCAGCCGGCATAAAACTTTTCATTTTTATAAATTATCTAACCTTTTCGCCAAATGCAAGAGAAAAAGGTGTGAAAATGTGAATACCATGAAAAAGGATGGAATCCTTTTTTGTAAGTAACTGCAACAGTGACTAATATACATATTTATTTTGATTCCTTCTCTTACAGATCTTGATGCAAAAATGATGAGTTACAATTGGTGATCAGCCAGGCGCATAAGACTTAAAGTAGGAACTAGCTAAAAGTAAAAAGCAAAGATAAAGCCAGCGCTAAATCGAAGAGGATTAGCAATATATTGTAACAAAATGGAGGCGACTCAAAGGCGGCCCCTATCACACAGCAGATGTCGACTTCCGTTTGGATGGGCCTCAATGTTGATGCTGGGTCTAATTCTGCCCCACTTGAGTCTGGCATTTTGTCCTTCAAAGTGTCAATGTCTCGGGGGCGAGGCAAATAGTCGAGCCCTGTGTGTGGATGCCGCTCTGGAGGATGTGCCCATTCAGTTGAATCCCGAAACCAAATACATAAATCTCACGCTCAATAGAATAAGAAATTTAGAATTCTCGCTGCCCTTCTATATGAAACTAGAGATACTCGATCTCTCACAGAATATCATAGAGACACTCGGATCCAAGAATTTTGAATATCAATCAGAGTTGAGAACTTTGAATTTGAGTCGAAATCTGGTTAGCTCGCTGAACAAACATGCCTTCAAGGGATTGACGAATCTATTGCTTTTGGATCTCAGCTACAATCGCATTGAGACTGTGCATCCGACAGCTCTCGGGGATTTGGCTGCATTGGTTGAATTGGATTTGACCAATAATAATATTGTTAGCCTCGAGGATAATTGCTTCAAGGGCATGCTCACACTTGAAGTTCTCGTATTTCGCAATAATCGTCTATTGGATGTGCCTGCCAGCAATCTCTGGCATTTGCATAATCTCAAGAGTCTGGATATGTCGGATAATTTAGTGGAATTTGTGCGCAATGATAGCTTTGAGGGGCTAAAGGAGTTACTTGCCTTGAGTATGCGTGGCAATGTGATGAATGAACTCGATGCGAGTGCCTTTGAGGGATTAATATCATTGAAACATTTGGATTTAGCTGATAACAATCTAACGGTAAGTAGTAAACACCAACAGACAGTATTCTGTGTTCTGTAATCACCAACACTAGATCATTGCCCTCTTTCTCTCCCCCTCTCCCCTGTGTGTGTGTGTGTGTGTGCCATAACTTCTCATGTACGCACACAGCACAGGCCAACACACATTCTCTTCCTTATGTCTTGTCCGTTCGGCCGCATGTCCTTTTCTGCTATTTATGCATGCAAACATGTCCTGGTCTTGATTCTGGTTCTGGCTATGGTCGGTGTCCATGTCCTTTCTACTTCCTAGCTGAGTTATCTCGTACTGTTGCGTACTTTCTCTCTTTGCTTAGGCCCTTGGCAAAATGATTTTCTCTTTCTCTCTCCCTCTTCTCTTTTTCCCTATAATGCCCACCCCCCTCACTTCAATGTGCTTTTTGCCTAGAAAAAGCAAGCTTAAAGCAGCTTACCAAGAAAAATCTTCTGAAAATTAAGCACTTTAAGGTTTTAAAGCAACAAAAAATTGTAATCAAATGTTAGCGACGTTTTCTCTTATCTTGAAAAGAATCTTTATGGTTTTTTTTTTCTTTTTCTAATCATTTTTGAGGATTTTGCTTATTTTGTTTTTTGAAAATTTTCAAGGAGAATTCTTACGACAAATTAAAGACTTAAATTTTCAGATTTGTGCAGCAAAATATCATAATTTCAATTTAATTAAACAGTTTATTTTGTCTGTAAAATGTTTGCAAGGATATAAGAGGCAAGCCTTAAAGTAGGCAAAGAATATAAATTTTCTCTTATACAAATTTATAGTAAACATTGAATACCAGCTAAGTCAGCCAATTTGCATCCTATATTCATAATAATTACCTCATGCGATGGATAAGATAAAAAACTTTTTCCTTCTATGCCAAAATTTTGGATGCTCCATATGAAAAAGTGTTCTACAAACTTTAATAAAATACAAAAACTTTGAATAAAAATTACAAATTGGGAATACTTGAATGCATCCATCCATGACTTTCATCTTTCAGTTTTCGGATTACAGATTTAGATAAAGTTTCTCTCCCATCTTAGATAATAGAAGGAGTTTTGTCACTTTGCCCATTTTTACTAAAGTCCTTTAATTTTTTTTGAGCTCTTTTTGTTATATGATTAACTTAAAGTTCTCCTAGTTTTTGGCATGCAATATTAAAGTGTCGTTAGGACTGGATTTTGGTTTTGGGTATATCGCATTTTGGCCAGACTTTTAGCCAGACATAATGCATATTTCGTTTCCTTCTGCGTCTCTGGCCAACTATGCTGGGCAGAATGCATAAGAAAACTATGCTCTACATTATGGCAGAGTTCGCATAATATAACAACAATCTGTCCAATAGACTAGAGAGTAAGAGAGCGGAAAGAGAGAAAGAGAGAGAGAGAGGGAGAAAGAGAGAGTTGGATTTGAAAAAGAATGCCATTTGAAAATACCAAAATCGTGTTGCAAAAGGTTAAAGCTCTAGTTGAGGACTAGCCAGGACATGAGAGTACAAGCACACACACACACACACACAATTCTAGTACACACACCCCACACTGTCCGCCCTCCCTGTCCCCTTAACCGACCATATTTCAACTGCAAAATGCCAAAAGGTATTTTAAGTAGTTTCGAACTGATTCCAAGCGCCATAAATTCCTCTGCAACGTCAGTTGCCGTTGACTACGCGAGGTAGTCCAGGTTCAGGTCGCCTCTCTGGACCCTCCCTCGTTTGGTTTAGATCCCTATCCCAACTAACTCATCGTCCAAACATTCTGTGGCCATGTACTTTAGATCTACTCCTGTGTATCCTTTATCCCATTTTAACGACCATAAATATATACAGGTGTGTCTCAATGTGTGTGTGTGTGTGTGTGTGTGTGTGTGTGTGCCTCGGTGTGGGTGCATTGCATCCATCAGTTTGCATAAACAGACTAACTGAAACTACAACTCTAAATGCACCTCACCAAGATTCTCTCTTCGATTCTCTCTGTCTGTCTTCTTCTCTGTGTTTGTGTGTGTGTGTGTGTGTGTGTGTGTGATTACATGATGCATAAAAACGCATAAAAATCTCTCCATCATCGGCATTTGTGTATTTCACTTTGAGCTCGGATTTCGTCCACATATAAAGGTCATTCCTTTATTCACATAATGTCTTTAACGGCTAAGTCTGTTCAATTCTTTGTTTACTTTAAAGACAAGAAGGAACTTGCGATCAAAAACTATTGAAATCTTTTAAATATTTTATCTGAAAGGGATCTTTATACATAACTCATTTAAGGCAACCAATTGGCCGGTATTTATCGTAGCCAGCTTAAAGAATAGTCGATAGGGTTAATCAACATTATTTAAAGAACAACTTTGGACACAGATTAACCAATTAAATTAATCAGATACCCTTTTTACCTACCTGGAGAGAGAGAGAAAAAACTTCTCTTTATTTTACATTTTAAAGACACAAAACATTCGCCTAGAAAATGAATTTATTTATTAACTAAAATTTGTTAGTTAACTCCCAAAGCAAAGCACAAAACCCAAAATCGTAGTAAGCGCTTCCCATTGAACAATTCTATTTGATTTTATTCACTGAAAAGTATTTTAACTGCTTGTTTATTACAAACAATTTCATGATTTTTGTTTCCCCCTAAAAAGAAAAAAAAAATTGGCATTCCCAGTGCAAATATAAAACAATTTTTACTGCATACATTTCCAAAAATTATTTATGCACAATTTTACATTTTCCATAATTTAACAAAAAAAACGAGAAAAGGTAGAGTGGCGAGTGGGGAGAGCGGGGCAAAGCAATTGCTAGAGAATGTATCAACAATTTGAAACTATAGCTCTAGGATAAAAACTATTGAATTTATCTCTCTCTCTCGCCCGCTCTCTCTTTCTCTCTCTCTCTCTCTCTGCATTTATTTATTTATTTGCTTGTAAAAATATTGTTAAAATTCTTTTTCATTTTATGCATTTTATTTTATATGTATATATATTTTTGCGTTGTGTATTTATTGTGGCAGATAAAATTGTTGCGTCTGATTGCACAGGTTGGAAAATGAGTGGAAAATTGTTTTGTTTGGGTTTTCCACAGTGATTTTTGCATTTTATTTTCTCTGGTCGCTTGGTTGAATCTGTTTGCGTCTCTCTCTCTCTCTCTCTCTCTCTCGTGTCTTCATAAATATGCAGTAGTTAGTTTTAGTTGGTAGAAAATTTAAATTTATTCTCTTTTTTTTTATATGGTCCACTTGCACTTGGCTTACTCTCATCTGTCTTCTCATTAGTAGCCTGACTGGACTGGCTAGCAGCATTTCAGATGGAAATTGAAAAGGGAAAAGCGAAATCAAAGTCAATATAATTTCGCTTTTCTTTATGGCACTTCATTTTCTCTCTCTTTCTCACTCTCTCTCTCTCTCTCTCGTCTTCTCTTCTTTCCTTTTTTTAATTAGTTCAGCACGCGCTTTGGCCTTTAAGTGTAGCACAAATAAGAAAAAAAAAGGGTTTGAGTGAAAGCAAAAAAGAGAAAATTGCCATTAGTTTAAACAATTTCAAAGCTTGGCCCACATGGCGAATGCGTAACGCTGGCTGGCTAATGAGTGCCCCCTTTTACGCTCCCTCATCCCTACCTCTTTCTCTTAATTTTTCTTTACTGTGAAGTTCATTACGTTATCGCGGTCTGGGTTCGTGTCCGGATGCCTGGCACGTAGCTTCCGACACGCCAGGCTATTGGCATGGCAAGCTGGCAAGGTGAAGGAGCCAACAACCAAATTACCAGCCAACGCCAAGAAGAGTTCCTTCCTCAAATGGCAAAAGAACCCTCTTTTTGCCCTTGCCATCATGGCCAAAAGAAATTTGTTGTTAGATTGATTTTATTGCCAAAATACTTTTATGTACATTCGTTTGTACCTCTTCCTCGATTCGAAAGCAATCCCATTCCATCTTGCTCCCTGCCAAACGCTTGTACATGACGTACATTTCCGTTTCCGTTGCAGTCAACAATAAAAAACGTTAGCACAGACTTTTTCCTATATGTACTCCCAAAAAAAAGAAAAAATACCCAGTTGGGTTTGGGTTTTAATTTGAAGTTGAATTTGCCTTTAAATTTCTAATTGATAACGCTTTTACATGAATGAATGTAAACACTTGCACACTCCGAAGACCCTATAAGGCAAGTTCTTTGTAGTTTTACAAAAAGTTTACTTAAAATCTTAAAATCATTTTTGATGTGTGTTCCCAGTAGACCGAATCAAAAGATCTTTTAGTTTTCAAAGCTTCAACTTCAACTTTTATAAAGAAAGCTCAGACAGACAAAAGCCAATCGAATTTCAGACCGGGTTTTTTTTTTAACTAGATAAGACTAATTTTGTGTATTTTCGTTAGGTTTTTTTTTAATGGGTATAAAGTATATTTAGAAGAGAAGAATTCTTAAGATTAATAAAGAAGGGCAAAAAATGTGAATAAATGTCAATATTTTGATAGAGCTTTCACCATTTGTTGTAGCCTATGACAGACTTAGAAGAGACGACCCCCCAATAGACACTCTTTTCACAAGCTCTTTCTTCCTTTTGATGCTTTACCTTAATTAAATAATTAAAGCAGCCACTAAAAATCGTTTCAATTCTAAGCTAAAAGACTTTAGCTCTTTAAATATTTAAAAGAAACTCAAGAAGTTTTGTGTATGTTTCTTAACATCCTTTCTCCTTCTTCTTTTTTTGCAGATGGTTCCCACTCAGCAATTGGCAAAACTTTCAAATCTCACATATTTGAACTTGGGCGGCAATCGGTTCGCCCATTTGCCCGCAGTGGCATTTTTGAACTTGTTTCATTTACGCGAATTGCATTTGAGCCGTTTGGACTACTTGCAGCGCATCGATTCGAGGTAAGTAAACCGAAACCGAACTAAAATCGAAACTAAAACTGAAGCTGTAACCGACACAAAAACAAAGACCATAAAGACGACGATTGCTGGTTGTAAATTCGTTTTTTCGTATGTGGGTCAGTGAAACTGAAAATCGCTTGAGGTTGTGGCAAAAATAGTTAACCATAAACAAGGGCAAAATGGCAAACATTTTCTTGACTTGCTTGCCTTGAGGGCCATTTAAGGCAAGTTTAAAGTAGCTCTAACCTTTCTCGTTCTCTCTCTCTCACTCTCTCTCTTTCCCTCTCTTTCGTTGATTCTATGGGAGATGATGAAATGCCTTTTGGAATTTACGAATTTTATTGCAATTGGCTAAGCTTGCCAATCAATTACATCAATGGGGGGTCTCTCTTCTGAGGCTAAAAGCTATTTAGGCAATTCACTTTCACACACTTAGACGTGACTGGTACGCCTTCCCCACCTACTTTCACCACCCCCTCCCTCTACCTACACACACACAGACAATTGAAATTGAATCGAACTACCCTCAAATGCAGAGAGAAAGAGGAAGAGAACTTGGCAACAAATCATTATTACTTCAATGCAATCAATCATGTCTAATACGCTTTTGGTAATAAGATGCCACCACAAAACACACACAGACACCCACTCACACACACACACACACACAGAGACAGACTGAGAAATTCCTCAATGCTTTAGCTCAATTCAAGCATATGTTAATTCAATAATTCCAGGCAATTTTCATATCAAATCATTCTACCGATGATTTTCTCTCTCTCACTCTCTCTGTCTCTCTGTCTCTGGGTCTGTCAATCAACCACCAGTCATGGCCCATCATCTGCCACGCCCCCTTTCGTTTTTAGCATGGTGCTTTACAACAACATTAACATGACTTAGTACTACATAGCATACATGACAAGAGCCGATTCGGAGCTCACTCAATGCCATTAAATCAGTTTAATTTTGTAATTTCGTTTGATTTTCCTTACGTCTTGCCCCGTCTCTCTTTCTCTCTCTCTCTCTCTCTC
Source organism: Drosophila nebulosa (assembly GCA_024703675.1). Taxonomy (NCBI): domain Eukaryota; kingdom Metazoa; phylum Arthropoda; class Insecta; order Diptera; family Drosophilidae; genus Drosophila; species Drosophila nebulosa. The sequence continues at coordinate 1,982,356 of CM045725.1, read as the reverse complement.
TTGCTCTTCTTGCCTTGCTCCCTCTCTTTATGTAGATCTTTGTAATTGCTTTTGGTTTTTGTTTGGCTTTTGTTTGCCTTGTGTCTGTCTCTTTTTGTCGTCTTGGGCAAAAGTTTGTCCTTTACATTGTTGAAATTTACATATATACACACACACACACACACACACACACACACACACAGAGAGAGAGAGAAATTAACATGTGTGTTTGTGACTACGTTTGTTTAAATGTCGAAGACTGATTTGCAAAATAAATTTCTTCTGACTTGGAATTGGGAGAGGAGAAAGAAAAAACTATAGCATACTTATAAAGTTTCAATTTTTCGTGGAGAGTGCAAAAAATGTAGCATACTTAAAAGGGTTTAAGATTACTGAAAATGATTGTATATACATATTTTTTAACTTTTTACCAAAAATGTTTAAAGTTTTAAAGTTGAAAATGAGAAAGGGACAACACGCACACACACACACACACACACACGCACACACACACAAAAAGCAGACACATGTAAATATTTATGCAAATGCGTTAATGGAAAACTGAAATCGGGGAGACAGACAACGACACAAAACGACACACCGAGGCGATGGCAACACGTTGATAGCAAAACTTTATGGATGCGGATACATTTTGCCACACACACACACACAAACACCCCTCTATACGCACACACACACACACACACATGTGCCCTGTGTGTTGTATTCCTCATTATGAAAACCTTACACCTAAACAATCAACATGAATTCTCGCCAAAATTCATTAGGCAACATCACGTCCCCAAACCAAAGTTCCTGCCAAATCTTCTCCCCTTTTTCAGAGTGTCACTGCGCGCGCTCCCTTTAGCATATCAAAGGGAATATTAAGTGAACATTTTTTCAACAGACTGAAGCTTGGCTCCAGCCTCTAGCCATGACTTAATAGCAAAAAGTCATTGCAGCACGCAAACAAAAAAAAAAAGGGTTCCCAGTTCGACTATGAAGGTGTCTCCTTTTGTCGTGTTTCCGAAATTGAAACTAATTGTTTTGAAATTTATGCACAACACTTTTGGAAAAATAACTGTAGATGTGGCCAGATGTTACACACACACACACACACACACACACAAAGAGGTTGTGAGCTTTTCTGGTTTGTTTTGTGGCAGATTTTTTTTTTTTTTTTGGAGGGTTGAAAAATAAATCAGGGGCTAAGTCACTGGGGAATTACTTAACTCATTTGTAATTCAACTTGTAATGCTTCGAAAATATAAAGTAAAATTGATCGATTTTAGTAGTCTTGCCTTCACGCTAATTAAGTAAACTGTCAACGAGTTGGCAGCAACAATTTGCATTTACACCTGTGGCAAAGAGTTGCGTCTCATTTAAGTCAAAGTTTACGTTTATTTAAATTAAAACCAGAAAACCGTAAGCAGAAGCCGGAGAGGAGCTAAAGTAAGACATGCATATGCATAAATGTTGAGACTAAAATACTTTTCTCCCTCCCTAGCACCTGCCCACCTACCCACCTACCCACCCTCCCCTCTCTCTCTCTCTCTTTCCTTCTGCAAATACGCATAATAGCTACTCAGGAGAAGCAGCAGCTAGCAGGAATGCCTTGAAATATTTTCAAGCTCATAATTTATGGAAAAATATGGCTGGTCTCAGCTCAACTCAGAGCGGGAGCGGGAGGGGCGTCACGAGAGAGGGTGCATGTTTATGTTTTCCTGTTTCCGTAATTTCTTCCTGCTTTCATTTTGCATTGTTAGATGTTTTTCTTTTTCTTTTCTTTCGGTTTCTTTTGCCTCCTCCTCCTCCATCATTCGAGTTAAAGTAAACAGAAAATTATGCATTGCCTTTCGCTCTCTCTCTCTTTCTATCTCTGTCCTGCTTTAACCCTATTTGCATTTTGTCACTCTTAACTGACGCTGATTGTTGGCTCATTAAGTTAATTTCACAGAAAATACACAAAAAGGCGGACGGGCGGGCGTGCGGGCGGTCAGCAGGCGCAATAACTGCATATGGCAGGCAGGCGGGCAAGCAGGGGCAGGCTGCGGCATTAACACTGCTCGACTAACATTTTAATACAACATTTTAAATGGTTTTCAATTTGAAAATTGTAAAGGAATATTTTTTAGTTATTTAAAGTAAAGGCTACAAAATATCACTTAAAATAGTTTCATCTAAAAATAATTGAAGAATTTTGCATATCTTTAGAAACGTTTTAAAGGATACAGGACACAGCGGATATCGCATATACAAAAGGAAAACTTAAGTTTCCTTTTTTTTGCTAGTGACGAACTTAGAGGTAATTTTGCAAAAACAATTTTAAGCAGAAAAGTATTAAAAAGAATATACAATCAAAAAAAATTTTTGAAAACCCTTAAAAATACTTTTAAAATTGATTCAAAGTTGAAAGCTGTTGGGTGGGTTATAAATATGATAAGCACTGTACAAAAAGAGACTAAATAACTTCCCCCTTTTCCCCCTCCATGTTGCAGTTAGTGAAAATTTTTTAAAAATTAAAGTCTCTGCTTGATGCAATCAATTTTTAATTTAGATTATGGCAATTTTGTTGGAATGTGTAATCATAGGCTTTAGCCACATAATAGAGAGGGAGGAAGTGAGGCAGAATGGGGAGGGAGGCGTGGTGGAGCTGGCGACTATTTTTAAGCACTCTCCACCGTGTTATGTGTGGGAAATATAACAAATGTCAGAACAACACTAACAACAACAACAACAACAACAAAAGAGTAAATTTATATGTCATACAATAATAAGTAGCTCTTCATAATTTTCTATGCATGTTTTGACATAATTAGATAACCGAACAATGCCAATGAAAGACAACGAAGCCAAAAAAAAAAAAAAAAAGGAATAAAATGAGCTGTCAGCTGGCAGGAGACACAAATTGCCATACTCATTATTATTATGAAGAGTCCTTAAAGCAAAGTACATTTAAACTAAGGCAGAAACTTTAAACATAAATTTAAAGAGAATTTCCTTTTTGCTTTTTGGCTTTATGCATAATTTATAATTATGCAAAGTCAAATCAAATGAAAAGAAAAAAAAAAAAATACTATGTCCAGGTGCTTTCGTTATTTTTTGTATCCTTGTTATTTTGCATGTCATTTTTTCCCCCCTTGCCACGCCCCCAAAAAATAAAGAAAGAAAGAATGTGGAAATGTATGGGCGTATGTGCGTAATTTAAAAACGTTTAAAATGTCATTAACAATTGAGACAGAGAGAGACAAGAGAAGAGAGGAGATGAAGTGCCCTTTCAATGGCATATCATTTTGATAATTTGTTGTTAGCCAACTTGTCAGAGGGCTAACAGTCAACAGCCATCAGACATCAGCTCAATGAACCCGCACCCAAGCGCTCAAAATGGTCAATTGACTCTCTCTCTCTCTCTCTCTCACCTCGCCAAACAAAGGACTTCTTTTTTGTTTTCCAAACCCATGAACTAAAAATAAGAGTGTATCGGAAAATTTATATACATTTTAAATAAGTCGAGAAAAAGTAGACGAAAAATAGAATATAGATGGAGATAGTTAGATACTTCATTCCTGCAAAGTTATTTGCCATCTTTGTTATAGAAATCGATTAAAATATCGAAATAGGAGACTCAATAAGGGACATATGACCCCTAAAGTATGCAACAGATGGCAAATAAATACAATTCTTAAAACATTTTGTATACCCTTGAACTAAAAAGGATTTTTGTTGCATAATCAATTCAAAGAGCTCTTTAAAATCGTTAAAATTCACGAATAATAATAGCCCAAAATATCTATTGCATACCTAAGTGGGCAATTTTCTTTCGTTTCTCCCCATTTTAGCAAAGAAAAAGCTCAAATTACCTCTTTTAAGCTCATTCGCTCTCTAAATAAGAATTAAGCAAATGTTTTAGCAAAAATTTAAATATAGTTTTTATTGTAAATTTTTTTTAAGGGTATTACAACTTCATCGTTGCTAAGTTTTAAGCCCATATGTTAGTTTTTTCTTTTGGTTTTATATTGTAGTAAAAATGTCAATCAAATGAATAGAGTAGATGGATTTTTGTCGCACAAAAGTCAAAAGCCAGCAAGAGAAAGAATGAGGCAGAGAAATGTCAGGAGGACATTCCAAAACTATATCGAAAACTGTTTGACAGACGATTGACTGATTGACTGTCGGACTGAGGAACTAACTGACTAACTGACTGACTGACTGACGGAACGGAATCGACGGAGTGTCCAGCCGGCCAATTGATGTTGATGTGACTGAACTCGGTACTGAAAAGTTCGAAAATCGTGACTAGTGAGAGGTGAGAGTGGGGGGGGGGGGGAAGAGGGAGGACAGCAAACATTTCAATCGGATTTCAGAGCAATTCCAATTCACACAAACGCACAGGCGCACACACACACACACACACACACACGTAGAGTGAAAACAATTTGCATATGAGTTGGGCACCCAAACTTAGCTACCGCGCCTCCCCATCCTCCACTCTCTGCCTCTCTCTCTCTTTCTCTCTTTCTCTTATGGAAACCATTTCCGTTTCCGCACGTTTGACGATGGCAAAAAAAAAAAACCAAAAAAAGAGGAAAAAAAGCAGAAAGAAAGAAAGGAAACCCGCAGAGTCAAAAACATGGAACATGGTAAATGAAGTTTTTGTGAATCTGAGCCCAGGAAAAACAGCAAAAAGGCAGGCCTACCACCCACCCACCCTCTCCCACCTGCCATCTGGCCTAGCATTGTTTGTTTGTGCTTGTCACCCGCTTTTTTTTTGTGTGTGTGTGCCTTTGTGTGCCGTATGCCGTGTGCCTTAGCATACTTTTAGGCGTTTGCCAAAGTTGCATTAAAAAGAGTCCTTATCCCTGTTATTCGTTAGGCAGATGGGTAACAGGTTGTAGCTCTGCTCATCTTAATCTTTATTTCCCCCTCTCGCTCTCTTTCTCTCCCTCTGTCTTCTCCCTTTCTCTCACACTATTTTGCATAATATTTGCACAAATAATTGAATTTATTTTTACGCTAAATTGTTTGGCGGCAAGAACGAAAAATTTCACTTCTCTCTTTGTGAATTTTTGTGTGCCTGCAATTGATGTTTCTTCTTCAGTTTCTTCTTAAGTGGTGTGTGTGTGTGTGAGGTGTGTGTGCGTGTGTGTGTTAAACTTGCCATGAAATTGAATGGCAATGAAATTACCTTTGGCTGTCTTTCACCTTTTCTTTTTTTTTTTTGTGGTTTGAACTAAAAAGTTGCTAAACATTTAGTCTAGACCAATTTATAGTCAAGAAGTTGGAGCTTAAAATAAATTCGAAATTTTATACTAGTAAGTCGATATTTTTGATGTAATTGATAAAAAAAAGAAAATTTAGTAAAACTGATAAGAAGCTATTCCTAATTCAAGCTAAATAATGCTTAGAGAAAATACCTTTTACAAACATTTAAATTTTTTTATTTGTTTTTTAGCATCTATTTCAAGTCTTCTTAATATCTCAAATCTCAAGAAACTCCCTTTCGGATTTCCCAGGTTGTTTTTTTTTTTTAAGTTTGCTAACTCAGGAGATGGAAAATATTTAAAATTTGGCAAACTCATTTTCAACAAGTTTTTAAAGTTGTATTAAAGGTTTTGTAATAGAACTACCGTAAACATTCTCGGAAGCGGCTAAATCTTAGAGAGGAAAATTTATATATAAAATAAAGTCAAACAGAAACTTAACAAAAAATCGCTGTGAGAAAGAATAGTTTTTTCCTTTGTGATCACCAAACTAAACTTAAAATCAAATAAAGAAAATATTGCACTACCCTAAAGTGAAAAGCATCGATAACCAACAACATTTTTTTTTAACTGCATTTAATTATATTTATTTAAACGATAATCCAAAGTTTATCTTTGGATCTATCTGACAACGACATTTTTCAAGGGGAATTAATTTTATTTTCCATATGTTGCACTTGAGTCATGAAACATATTTTGCAACAATGAAAAATATATTTTTGTGGCGTCTTAAAACTTATGCAGATGTAAGCACAATCTTTTTTCATATTCAAACTGTAGAAAGGAAAGGGGGGAGGGCTAGTGAAAGAGTAGCGAAAGGAGTAAGGGGAAGACAAAACGTTTGCCACTTATCAAAATCAATGCAAGACGATGCGACTATTCTGATTCTCTCTCTCACTCTCTCTCTTTCTCTCTGGAGACTGTTAGCCAAAATGAATGCGTTCATTTAACATGAAACGCAACTCGAGAAATGAAATGAAATGTTGCTAGAAAAACGCTTAAAATGCGACAAATTTGTTCAGTCAAGTCGCCTTTGACTTTGCCTTTGGCTCCAGGAGTGGATTTAGGACAAAGCAGGTGGAAGCATAGAAAAGGGGGCTCTCACAAAGGCACTAAAAAATATTTTAGAAAACATTTTGTAAACGATTTGGGGCCCCATGGCCCCTTTTTTTCTCCAACCCGCCCTGTGCAAAGTATTTGAGACCAAAAAGGTTGCTCATACGCCACGTTGCACTTATTTCATGCAACAACATGTGAGAAGATGGCGTCTGGTTGGGGGGGGGGGGGGGGGGATCGAAATGGGAATTGGTGAGTGAGTGAATGTAATGCACTACTCGAAGGCAGCTGCAGTCAGCGACTTAGCGCGTTGACTTAACATGGCAGGGATTTACGACAACTCCAGCTGCATGGAGAAGCATGGCAAATACTCCGAACACACACACAATCACACACACACACACACACACACGACAGAGTTCTTTCTTTTCTACTTCTACTTCTCTTCTCTTTTTTTTTTTATTAAGTTGAAATAGACGCCGGCTAAATAAATCCATGTCGCCAATGTCGTGTGTCGTGTGTGTGTGTGTGTGTGTGTGTGTGTGTATGTGTGTGTTGTAGAGGGGGAAAGATGTATTTCATTGCCTTGGCATTTAAGTTTAATGCTGATGCATGGCATTGTGCATAATTAAAAGGAACAGTCGGAACACAGTCAGAGGCTCTTTGGCTCTGTGGCAACTCTGGTAACAGTCTGACACTTTCTGTTTGACATTTAACATGGCATTCGCTCTTGTTTTGTGCCAACTAATCTAATTAGTTTCTCTCTTTTCTCTCTCATCGCTCTCTCTCTCTATTTCAGAGCCTTTGTGGACAACAGCCATTTGCAGACTCTCCATTTGAACTACAATCCACAATTGAGTGATATACCAATGCGTTTATTCCAGGGTAATCCCAATATTCTGGAAGTCTATATGCAGAGCAACAGTCTGCAGACACTGTATTCGGCTCAGTTTCCTGTGGATCAGCTGCAGAAACTCTATTTGGGTGATAATCCTTTGCAATGCAATTGCTCTTTGCTTTGGCTCTGGCGTTTAGTTACGGGCAACTTTGATGGGGTTGATGGCTCTATTGAGCAGGGAGCTCCAGGAGGAGCTGTGGCAGCTTTGGCCAAAGATAAGGGAGCAAGAGGTTCGTCGTTGGATGATGAGGACGATGTGACCACCGCTACGTTGGGCGCCCAGGATGATGGCGTAGCCGCTTTGGCTGCCTATATAGCCGAACAGCATATAGCCAATGCCCTGCATACCACCGAGCCGAGTGCCTATGAGCTGGTCACCTCCTCCTCGAACAGGCATACGGGTTACTTGCGCATGGATCGCCAGCAGATTGGCTGTGACATTTGGAAGGATACGAAACGCATACGCCGTCAATTGCTGACCATGAGCGAGGGTGAAATCACCTGTCCGGCGCACATTGTGACCGTGGTCTGTGCCGTAATCACCTGCCTTCTCGTCCTAATGATTGGCGTGAGTGTCCTGTACTATCTTCGTTTCGTGAAGCGTCGTCGCAAGCTGCTGCACGAGCGTGGACCCCTCAGAACGAGCAAGAGCATCATCAATGTGCACGATCGCATTCTGCAAGGCCACCAGCCTTTGGGGGGCTCTGGCATGAGCATGACCCTGGGTAATGGTGGTGGTGGTGGTGGTTCCAATGGTGGCCTGGGCATGGCCCTCAACTATCCCCATCATCATCATTCTCATCATCAACATCATGCCCAGACCCTGCAGGCAGCCCACCATCATTATCATCAGGCCACCATGCCCCTGCAAGGGCAACTGCATCACCATCATCACAGTGGCGGCGGCCATCAGGAGTATCAGCAGACAACACTGCCGCAGCTGGACAAGCTGGAATTGGAGCGCTACTTGACTGCCCATCAGACCATAGCGAATGAGTACCGTGCCCTAAAGCCCTGGGAATTGCCCGTCAAGGAGGCCGCCTCCAGCGTGGTCAACAATGATGATGAGCCCGAGCACTTGTACGAGCGTTTCGATCACTATGAATATCCCGATACGCAGACTTTGGGTAAACTTAAGCAGCAGGTACAGTCGGCACAGACCACAAATGGGGGACAGAATTCCTCAAGTAAGCCTCATGTGGTCTATGTATGACGTGGACGAGGGGGTTATGAGGAGGAGGACAACATGGATATGGATATGGATATGGATATGGAAATGGAAATGGTGGGTCTCAATTTACTCAATGCCACCAACAACAACTACCGCAGCTATGTACAGAGCATCAAACACAAACAACACAGGGAATTTGAGGTTAGGTGCGATTAAATATTTTCTTAGGTTATGTTTGGCATCTCACACACACACACACACACACACTCACACAACAACCATACACACACAAAAGTTTAACAAGCGTCAAATGAAACAAGGGATTTTGTCTAAAGAAAAAAAAAAAAACCGAAAAACAAACAAAAAAAAAACGAGAAAAGAAAATATAAAAATGAATAAAACTAAAATAAAATTTAAGATAACTTTAAACTAAGCATACGATTTCAAAGAAATACATAAATATATACATATATATATATATATATAGATATATAATAGCCAACAATAAAAACTTCTCTCTTTCAACTCATAGAACAAAAAACAAAAAAACAAAACTCATAGCTAGTTTCTACCAAGTAAGAAATTCGTATTAAAAACTAAAAAAATAAAAAAATTAAAGAATTTAATAAATGTGTAAACTAAAAATTTAAATTAATTTATTTTTACAGTTTTTTGTAAATTTATTTAAAATTTTCGTTTATTTTAATTTCATTTTTTTCTATTAGCTAGAAATTGGGACCAAAACTCAGTCCAAACTAAAAAAAAAAAAAAAAAAAAAATTACCACATTCTAGCTAAAAGGAAGATTTTTTTTATTTATAATTTCTTTTTGGTTTACAATAAAAGTAAATTAATAAACTGACAATATAAAAACGAAAGTATATATAAAAAAATATGATAAATAAAAAAAGTTGAGAGCAAATTTTTATGTAAATATTAAATTAAAGTTTTTGCATCAAATTTTTGTAAATAAATCTAATGAATAATACACACACACACACTCTTACACACACAATTTTATGTTTAAGCATAACAACAACAACAAAGATGAATGGCTAAATCTATAGAAATATATAATAAATACGATCGATATATATATATATATATATATAAATGGAAGCAATATTTTTCGGTTTTTTGATTTGGCATAACAACAAAAATATTAACGCATATAGAAAATGCCTAAAAATTTGCATAAAAATTGTTTTCAAATTAAATAGCAAGAAGAAAAAACTACTTAAATCTAAGCAAAATCAAAATCCAATGGAAAATAAATATAAAAAAACACCAACACATAAATAAAAACAAAAAACATTCACACAAAGAGAAAATGGAAAATCCAGAGGTCATATATATATGTATATGTATATTTAGCAATAATATGTTCAGGCATCAATAAGTTTAAATAATATCGTATGCAGAAAACAAAACACTAAAAGAACACACAAAATAACTTCGGCACATCGAAGTTTGTATACCCTTGCAGTCGATATTTAATTGAATGTCCTCAATCTTAGGCTCTGAAATGTAGCACAATGAAGTTTCACAACAGTTCTTTCTTTGGGTTTAATACGAAAATTGGTTAAAACTCAATAATAGGCTCTGAAATGTAGCAAAGTGAAGTTTCACAACAGTTCTTTCTTAGGTTCTGAAATACAGTGAAGTTTCACAACATTTCTTTCTCTGGGTTTAATACTAAAATGGATAAAAACTCAATCATAGGCTCTGAAATGTAGCAAAGTGATGTTTCACAACAGTTCTTTCTTTTGGTTTAGCATGGAAATGGGTGAAAATTTCAGTTGAAGTGAAGTTTCACAACAGATCTGGCTTTTTCTAGTTAAAAGATACAAAAATAATAACATTAAGCTAATTTAGAGTATCTCCGATTCGCCTGTTTTCAAATTCTTTACAAAATTAATACAAATTTCTCATGAAACAAACTAATCAACAGTGAAAATAAACTAACTAATCAAGCTACCCCCTGCAAGGGTATAGAAAAAAAGATAATTAAATGAACACCCACACACACAAACACACACACATACAAAATGTTATTTCTTATACGAAGACTGAAGCAGAAGAGAGAAAAATGTGAGAAGAAGGCGAAGAAAAAACGATGAAGTATAAATTAAAAACAAAAAAAAAAAACAAAAGCAAAAAAATAAATATATAAATTCCAAAAAAAAATGCCATAAATTTTTAACATCTTTTTCTGGGGCTTACTCAAATCAAGCTGCAAATGTGGGACAATTCTTATTTAAGCTCTAATAAATCAAGGACTTTACTTTACTTTACTTTGGCTGGGCACTTCTTTTGTCCTTAGGAAATGCGACAAATCTACTAAAGAGAGCCAACAAGAGGGGGCGGAGGAGAGAGAGAGACCGGGACACAAGAGCAGTAACAACAAATGAAGCCATGTTAAACAAATAAAGTACTTGTACTTGTGCTTGCTGTTGTTGTTGTTGTTGCTGTTGTTGTATTTTTCCATGGCAAATAAACTGTACAAGAAAATGGCATAAATCTACTAGTTGGTGAAACAAGGACTTACCAGAACACACTCACACACACAGCCACAAGTAACCTGAAACGCCTACAAGAAGTGGCTAAAGAAAGAGGAAGTGCAGAACAAAAGAGGATGCCCAGCCAGTAGAAAGAAAGAAAATGTAGCCAAACACAAACATAAGTAAGTAAAATATTGCCCAAAAAATATACAACAATGGCTAAAGCCACATCAGCAACAAGAACAAATAGATATATGTATATAGACTTACCCACATGCATTCTTCTTCTGTAGTTGAGGGCAACTCGGTCCATTTGGAAGGCTAGCACATTCCAATTCTGCAGGAGAAGAGCGAGGAGAGGGACTTGAAGCAATATGTTACATTTAAATGCCACAAAATGCAAAAATTTATATGCAAAATTTCAATTACGTATTGCAAATAAATTATATACAATCAATTTTTGACCACATCATAAGAGAACAATGAACAATGCGAGAAATGTTAACAAATGGAGATCACACAAAAATAAATTAAGGAATTTGAATTATTTCAATGATAAATTATTTTTAAAAAAGGATTTTTAATGTTTATTTCAATTGTTTCATCTTCTTAAAATAGATTCAAGACCAATTCGATTCGGTGCTTCATTTGACAAAAAAGTAAAGTCTACTTTCAGGTGGCGCACATTACCATGGCTTTCTCCCCAGGGAGGGGTGGGGTGGGGAGGGGTGCAGTGGCTAGGGAAACACAACAACATGCACAACATTTCAGTTATTTTGCAAATACTTCAAACGAGTCTGCATCTCGAATCTAGTTGCAGTCACGCATGTCGCATGGCTGCAGGCCAAAAATTTCACTAGAAACAAATAAAAGTGAGTGGGCAAACAGAACAGAAAAACAAGCATAAAACAAAAGCGCAAACAGAAAGACAGAGAGAGAGAGAGACAAAGAAAGAGAGAGAGAGAGAAGAATGAAAAAAAAACAGCAACAAAAACCTGAACAATTTAGTAAATAAATCTGCATGCTTTCTAAATAATTAACATGCCGCAGGCTTAAAACCGCCCTCTTATCACCCCCCCCCCCTCCCCAACCCCCTCTCACCACCATCCCGCAACAGAAGCTCACTTTCATTTAAACTGGGGCTGCCTCTAAGCCCCTTTCTCCCCTCTTCCCCATCCCTCACTCAGCTGCTTCTCATTGAGTTGTTCAACTCGTCAAGAAAGTGAAGCTTAGACGGGAAACAAATCTCCTTTTGTGTGTATGTTTGAATGATTGCCGAGCATTTGTTGTGCCAATCCTCCAGCCCTCCTTCAATCTCCTGGCACGCCCTCACGTTAATATGCGCCACACCTGAGACCTGAGACTCAATCTGCATTGAAGACGAAGGGGGCTGCTTTTACCCATTTGTAGGCGTGTGAATAATGGCCAAGTAATTAATATTTTTTCTCTCTCTCTCTCTCTCTCTCTATCTCTCTCTCTATCTCCATGGAGAGTAAGAATATTTTGTCTTGGCTTTCGTTTTCATCATCAAATTAAGCGTAAAACAGGAATGGCCCAATAAGTCATAAAGTGCAGGCGAATTGCCAACATTAAATGCACAAGCAACAACAACAACAACAGTAAATAGCAGTAGCCACTTTTATTTTAATTGCGAATAGCAAAAATGAATTTTTTTTCCCTTTATAGATACACAGAAATACACAGATACAGATACAGATACTTTTTGGCTAGCATGAGGAAATGTGGAAATAAATTTAAGTGATGCGAGAGCATAAAAGAAAAATTAATGGCAACAAATTTGTTAAAAGATGCGCAAACTGCCCATGAAAGTTGGTCAAATGGAAGTGGCATAACGCATGGTATCGATACTTAAATAAATTGCATAGATACACACACACACACGAACACACCAACACATACTTGAATTGCTTTTATATAGGTTTAAGCGAATTGATGAAATTGTTCAGATTAAAGCCAACATAACTTTAAAGGATATGAATTTTAAGCCAACTGCTCAAGAAGAGATTTACAATATAGAAAATAGTTTTATTTAAACGTAAATTGCAAAATAAGAGCATAATTTTAGGACAAAAGATAAGTGTACCCAGAGAAATTCATATTGTGGTTATTTTAGCAACTTCAAGCCTGATAAAAGATTATAATAAAAATGTAAATGAAGTTTATCAGTAAGTAAAGTTTATCAAGTTCAACGAAACAGTATATCACAAAAAATTCCCTTTTGTCTAATTTGCTTCTTAGTTTTATTGTTAAAAAGGATACCTTAGGTTGCCGAAACTGTTTCCCTTTCTGAAAAAAACCAAACCACAGGATAAACGCTAAAAGTTTGCATTTTTTCTAATCCTAAATTTGTTCTGCTTAAATTTTTAAAGTTTCAAATTAAAATAGTAGACTAAAATATTTAATAAATTTATTGTATTAGAGAGAAACGAAAAATTTGTAAACATTTTGAAATAAGAACATTGTCGTTTAACAAACGGTTCTATGGTGCAATGGTTAGCACTTTGGACTTTGAATCCAGCGATCCGAGTTCAAGTCTCGGTAGAACCTAAGTGGACTTTGACAATTTTTTTAACTGCCCTTTAAACGAAATATGGACAGGTGATTTGTCGTTGAAGACTCGAAAGAGGAGCGGAGCTGTACTGTACGTACAACATAATGGTTCGCACCTTTCAAAATTTGGCCCGGACTACTACAGTGCTTATCATATTAATAAGCCAGCCAGCAGCTTAGAAAACTAAGAAAGAACCTTTAACTTTTGTTGTGCCCAAATTTAAATACTTTATTTTAAAATTTTGAATTTGTAATTCAAAGATTGAACTACCAAATTTTAAAGATTTTGAAGGTCATTCGGGTAAATTTTTTTTTCGTTTAAAAGTGGATTATAAATATGATAAGCACTGTATAACATGTCAATCTGCTTAAGCTTGTTATGCTAAAATGAAGAAATTATTAGTTTCACTTAAATTAAAATAAAAAAGGAAACCAAATTAGCCTTGACAAAGAGTTCCGTTAAAGCCTTCCCTTTCTCTACAAATACATATATACATATCTATCTCACGTATATAGATAGATACCGAAATGAAAAAAAAGAAACCGAAAGAGAGGAAAAACTAATTCGCATGCAACCACAACCAAAAACCAAAACGAAAACGAAAACGAGTTTTCCCCTCTTATCTCTCTGGTGTGTGTTGCCGCATTTCTGTGCTTATTTTGTGAATTATGGCCATGGAAATGCCAAATAAAAGAGGAGACCAATAAAAGTGTGGCCAAGATAAGCCAGACAAAAATGGCCAAAAAGAAAGCAAATCGGTTAAAAGGGGGGGGGAAACAACAAAGAGTAAAACAAAAAGGTTCCTTTTGGCTATGATTTAAACAAATTGATCAAGATAAACAGCAACAAAAAAAAATAAAACAAAAAATACTTTTTCTGTTTTGTTTTTATTTCTCTAAAAAAGTGCAAGTTGAAAAAGAAAACTCAAAGCTGCAATTTGATGTAGGATTTCTTAAGTTAGTTGTATTAGCTAAGCTTTTGTTTAACTTTAGCCACCTTCGTTCGTTCGGACTAGAGAAGATGAATGCGTTTTTTGGTCTTATCTAATGCCAAAGGCAGACAGACACAAGGCTCCCCCCTTTCCATTCAGTTAGTCCTGTGGGTTACGGTTAGTAGTTTCCTTTCGCTTTTGGGGCCTGTCAAACGGTGTTTTAGTGTGTCCACACCACCAGCCCCCGCCCGCCTCGCCCTTTTAGCCCGGCAAAATGGGCAAGGGAAGGGAAGGGGAAGATATCTTTCAGCTTGACAGCATCTTAACTAATATAATGCCCAATTTTCTGTGGTTTATGGCTTACAACTGTCAATGCCTTGTCCGACCGATTCTTTTAAGCATTTCGTTAAGATGGTTTTTCTCCTCGAAATGGTCAAGCTTCCTTTTTAAAGGCTTTTGCGGTTGTTTCGTTATTTAAATTGATATAAATGGATTGCACTTATATGAGGTTTGTTTGCCTTTGACATTTTCGGCTTTTTGGTTGTGGCTTCGACCCATCAAAGGGGCTAAGTGAATTTGATTTTCCCATTTGCCATTTGACAAAATTGTAAATATTTGGCCACAATGCCAACAAACACTTTGAGCTTTTAGCCAAAGGCTGTTTATTTGGTAATACCTAATTACCTTGCATTCACCCTTATATGATGGCTTTGTTTGCCAATTGAAAAGGTATTGATTAAAATTTCTTAAAGTGAAAGAGAAAGAGAGAGTTAAACAAACAGATAGACCGAAACAGAAAACTCAGCAGAAAGTTAGAATCACTTTTATTAGGCAAATGACCAGAATTTCCAGAATCAGGAGAACAGACCAGTCTGTGAAAAACTTAATATAGACAAAAGAAAAATTTAATTTGATGTTAAGTATCTAAGATCCGGTCTCTTTATCAGTTTAAGCCCTAAAAGAATTGAAACATTCTATGGACCATTCTTTACACTTTAATAATATTATTGACACTTTTGCGGAAGAGAAGGCTTAATCCGAATCCGAAATTAAATTTTACTGTAACTTGTTAAGAATGAAAACTAATAATCTTTTCTTATGTAACTATGGAGCGCACGTGGTGTCCCCCAAACCAATGAATTTGCCACGGGCCTCAGATGAAATTGGTATTGGAAAAGAACCGAGTGAAAAAAGTTTTGCCATTTAATCATGATCTTTTTACGATTGTTATTTCTCATTTCAATTACTTTGGCGGTCGATCTGTCCAATTTTTCGATTCGTTTACATGATGATCATACAGAGAAATTGTCGTGTAAAGATCAGGAAGTTATATACATTGGAAAGGGTGAATTTAAAAAACTAGACCCATACAAGGCTTTTCACAAAACAGAGCAGCGACGTTACGACGCACTAATCGGAACGACCCATGTGTTTACACAAAAATTGAAAACGCAATGTCAATACCAGCAAAGGTGTTCGCTAACGGAAAAATTTGGTCTTAAGAGCGTCGCCTTCGAATTCAGATACAAATGCATAGATACCGGTTGTCCGCATTTAGTGTTTTTAGCCAAACATATTGTTAGACCAAGTGAACAAATGCAAAGCGAGCAAGAAATCGTTAAAGGACTGGTGAGAGAGCGTCTCGAGCGAAATTGGGAGGCGACAATTAAAATTGACTTTTTCATCGATCCAGTCGAGTTTATGGAATACGAATTGCAAAGTCCAGAGAGATGTGCCTTCAAGACGCCAGCGGAAAAATATTCATGCATGAAAGTGGGTAGAAAATGGCAATGTGGAAGAAATGGATCGGCTATAGCTGTTCACAGCACCAAATATGGTCACTATTATTCGGATGATTCGACGTATCCAGGAGGGTCGTTGTCATACCAAGGAGATGCGTCTTTGGACCTAGGAGAACCGTCGTCGGCTTCAGGAGCGTCATCGCCGTATCCTGAAGAGCCGTCGTCGGACCCAGGAGAGCCTTCGTCGGCTCCAGGAGCGCCGTCGTCGTACTCTGAAGTTGAACGACGTCGCCGGAGAGCGGGACAATAAACAACGTGCATTACGAAAGTTACATATTATTTTAGAGTTCATGAAGCATAAGAAGGAAAAGAAGATATAAAAGAAAAACCAGAATGTCGAGCATTAGTTTTATTTTCTATTTATATTTTTCTTAGTGTCGATCTATCTTCTTTGACAAGACAAGTCGAAGGAAATTAAATGAAATAGTAAATATATATGCGCTGCCTTTGAGACTAAGATGCAATTTGTATTTCGATTATTTTCATACTTTTACTCTCACTCTCCTCTCTCTCTTGTCACTCTTCCTCGCTGTGTGGGTCTCTCTGGATTAATCAACACACAAAATACAGTCATTATGTACATATATGCATATATGAAGAGGTGAAAAGTCAGCTCGACCTCTCTCTCCCATCTGGTTACAGTAAACATCCCCATATAATGCACACACGTGCACACACTTGAGAGCAAGATTTTTGCTTCGCTCATATGAATATTTTAAAATGCTCGCACATAGCATTCAAATTATGATAATGACGATGATGAGAATGAGGATGAGAATGAGAATGAGAATGAGGGTGAGAATGGCGGGCAAGTACTTTTATCGCTAACGAGCGACAGTTCCTCCAAAAACAAAAACAACAGATTGAGAGAATATTCCTGCCACTCCTTTTTGCAGGCATTGCATTAATTTTCGGAATGCGTGTATTTAATGAGCACTTTTGTGTGAATGAAAGAATCATTAAAAGTCACTTGATGGCGATGGCGATGGCAAGGGAAATGCACTCACTTTCGGTCGTCTTTCAGTCAGTTTTTTGTCAAATCAAAATTGTAAATCGAAAGTGAATCGAAAATGAACGCAACAATCGTCTATACGGATGACTTATCACCTGAGGAGATCATAAGCAGCATCTTCTTTATACTCTGTATCATTGGCCTTTTGTTTCTCTGCAGCTGCCTTTGCATTATGTTCTTTTGGTCTCTGATTGGAACATGTTTGGAACATTTTCTCCGTGCGATATTCATCAGTTTGAATTGAAATTCAAATAAAAATTGTTTTTTGGTTTACTTTTCATTGGGAAATGGCTACTACCACAGTGGAACCTCTGTTTACAACTCTGGCCACCATTCAGGGTGATATGGGCATCACACCAACAACAACAACAACAAATTCAGGCCTTGGCGCCGGTGGCCTAACCCTAATGAGTATCCTGGTCATCATAATTGGAGTGATAATGCTATGTTGCCTCTGCGGCTTAATGATTTTCTGTTGGCCCGCAATCTGTGCCTGTTGTGCGGGTTGTGCCCTCTGCGCCCTCTGTGCCTCCTGTGCCGACTGCGCCGATTGCGCCAACTGTGGCGATTGTGACGAGTGTGGGAATTGCGGCAATTGCGATGACTGGGGCGATGATGACTTTGTTTGACAAAAGATCATAGGCTTTCAGTCGGCACAAGAATCTTAAGCTGCGTCATAAATGTCACAACAAAAAATTCTAGTCAAAAGTGTTACAACTAAATTTTTCGTAGTGAAATTAAAGTAAAGTTTATGTTAACAAGGAGTTATGCTTTGAATTCTATTTAGAATAAAACATTAAATGGGAACCTGCTCGTTCAGCTCTCTCAGCTTTTGCTGATCGTTAAGAAGGTGGCGAAAGAAGAAGAAGAGGTAGGTGGTAGGTTTCTATAAAAATATCGATTTGAATTAGAAACAAACTAATTTCAACTATGCCAAACGGAGACATTATAAAAGGATGATCTTTCGCAACAAGATAATATACAAATAAATGACCCTCAAAACAAAATGCATCCTGCTTATCTTGGTCTACGCTTTTAAGGCATGACCTCTCTATTCTATCTCTAAGTTAGGAATGGGCGCCCTACTTCTATTCACTTAGACCAGTCAAGGAAGATCTCATAATTCCATCTCATTGTTAAGCCCATTGGACCGCCATTTTTGCGAGCGTGCTATCTGAGTCTAGAATCAATTTTGCTTTAAGACGTCTAACTGGCAGTTAGAATATTTATAGAATATTCATTGTGAAGATTAGTTGTAAGACAAAATAAAAATAAAATAATTAATGTAAATGGCTTTACATCTTATCATTATTGCATGGCAGTTCTGTTATCGCCAGCTTATGACGTTGGGGAAATCTGGAAACCTTGTTCACTATCTGCTTGCATTTTGTATATACTTTATTCTCTTTCATCTGGAACACATGGGGTTTGCCCATCATTCGATGGGAGAATATTCTCTGATAACCGCAATCACCATAATCTGATTCCCTATAGAAAAAACAAGTATAAAAGCATAGCTTCCAACCTTAGACAACAATTCAGTCGTTTAGCTTGTCTCAAGCCCTACTCATCATGGTGAAATATTACTTTCTCGCTTTCCTGGTACTCTGTGTGGTTCATCTGGGATCTGCCAGTGCGATAGATTGGTTGACGAGTGCCGCAGGACCTGGCTACGGTTGTGCCAACGAGGCTGGTTGCCACAATGGCAAATGCTGGACCTGGTGTGGCGCATTGGCTCGTCAATGGTGCTATACGACTTCAAGTGGAACCAGCGGTGGGCCTGAGGCCAAGTGTTCGAGGGATTCCGAATGTGATCGCTGCTGGAAATGCAGTTCACCTTGCGGCTGGCAATAGTTCTGACCAAAAATTAATAAAATAAAGCTCGCTTCTTAAATTTAATTTATCGTTTAATATTTTATTATAAACTTTTAAGAATTGTGTGAGCTGTTCTTAAATCGACGCTGGTTGAATGAATTTCAGCTAATATGCCGTTTGGGTTTCGATTAAATCTTAAAATTGATTTGCTGTTGAATTTTCAATTTTACCCTTATAATAGAATTAAAAAATAAGTTATGCCTCGATGCTAGTTGCTCGGGTTGACAAGGTTGACACAGATGCTAAAGCTATTAGCTACAGTTTGAATGCATGCCTGATTGTGCTGACATTTCTATATGAACATATAAGTATATATCTTCGAGCAAATCTATATGTACACACACACGCACGACAGACTCCGTCTTGGACTCCTTCTCCAACTCTGATGCCAAGTCCTAGTCCAAGATCCAGACCCAGACCCAGACCAAGTCCAAGTCGTAAATGCACTCAGCACTTTGTCAGCTTTTAGACAAGGCAATGCAGTTGCCATTTTTCTTTTACTCAGCCATTTCTTCTTTTCTACTTCCCTCTGTCACCCACATAGCACTTAGAGACATGGCATAAAAACTAGCAGTTTTAGTTCTCACATATCTTTCTCCCTGTCTCTGTCGCTGTCTCTGTCCCTGTCTCATCTTTATTGTTTTGTCTAAATTTTTTTTGTTGCAACACTCTTCCATATTCAGTTTCATAATTTTTACCAAAAACTTTTTTCTTTCATGGCCAAAAAAAAGGAGAAAAAGTTTTCATTGCCATGAAAAGTTTATTATTTTTGCTATATGTGGTTGCTCTTTATTTTTTCTACTTTTTTGCTTGCGGAGTGCATTAAAACTTGCAGATTTTGTGGTGCTTCAAACTTAAAGAAGAGATGTATAATTTTTTCAATAAGAAGCCAGCTAAAAAATATTCAGCTTGAGATTTTTTTTTATTTAAATTCTTAATTAATGTTTAAATACTTTATGAAAACACTGAGACAGCAAATACCATAAGGAAACTAGTAAAAGGTGGTAAGTTTTGGCCTAAATGTGGATAAAAGGAGCTAAAACTCAAATTCCCTCGACATTTTCCTTTAAACGGCATAGAAATAACCAAACTTTGTAGATGTGAAAGTCTCAAAATAAAGGTATAAAATAGCTAAAAGAGTATTAAAACTTCGGCGCGTCAAAAGCTAGCTTTATACTCTTTAGTTTTTTCCCATGACTTATTCATTAACCACCCCAACTTGTTCTATGAATAAACTTTATTAATTTTCATCATTTTTTTCCACTTTTTAGCTGCCCCTCGCTGAAAGTGTCTTAGCATATTTATTGACTTTGCAATTAAAATTTAAAATTTTCCCATTACTAATTATGCTTATCACACACCCAACTGACAATAATAATAATATAATAATTTATACATTTATTGGATCTATGAGCTAACATTATCTATCTACGGCGACTCGTCGTGTGTCACTCAGTCAAGTCTCTGAATCTCTGAGTTTGCCCAACCAATTGACAAATTCTCTCAATTTCTCTAGGCGTCTCTGCTGTCCGCCGGGAGAGCCCTCCCTGATGGCAACGTGTTTCCAGCGATGCTCCACTGCGGAACGCTCTTCTTTATCCAAAGTGTCGAGATACTTTTTGAGTTTCTTGTGGAGATTTTTGTGAAATTGTCCAGTTCTCAGTTGAATGGTGCGTTTCCAGCGATCGAAGCCATGTCGCTGGAGGCAGAGGGCAATCAATTGGGTCTCAATGCTGGAGGTCTTCTCGGCCACATCGTCATCCAGATACGAGTTGACAATCTTGTAGAATGTGGCCAGAGTTTCCTCGGTTTTGTTATCACTAATTGCTATAAAGGCATCGAAGCTATTTAGATAACCGAGAAGAATGGAATTCTGAGAGTCCAGCACAAGGAGATCCTCTACGACATTATCGACTAGCTCAATCGCCGAAGTGATGGCCTGATTGGTTATCTGATTGAGGCTATGCTCTGCCTGGCAATACAAACGATAACCATTGAAGTCGCCCGAACAATCTATATAGCTAAAGACACTTAACTGCAAATGGGTAATAAAGATAAATAATAGTTCACTCCAGAAGAGAGAGAAGGAGAAGTCTTCTCTCTGAGTTACTAACCAAACTAAATATCAGGAGCAGCACTTGGCAACTCATCTTGACTGCTCGAAGAACGCGTGGATACTGAATAAATAATGAATTTCGGAACTGACATATATATACTAACTTCTACATAAACAAACAAATCTTATCTTGGCAAACTTTTTTGTTTTCTTGAGCCGTTTTGGCATTAAACTAATTTATGATCAACACTTTTACGACACATGACGCAATCAATTTTAATGACGTCTCGTTCTCAGAGCAGAGGAAAGGGCAGAAAAAAGAACCTTACCAAAGAGAAAGATAAGCACTCGCAGCAGCAGCATGTGGAACAGATTAGAACTGGACAATGCTACTGATTCATGGGGGGAAACACTTGTACTCAAGCTTCTATGTACCTAGTCCATAAAGAAAACGGAAATATTTAAACATTGAAGCATTCGTTGTGATAGAAACCCAATCGGAAGTTGGTCAAGTAGTAAGAAAACAAACTAATTGTTATTTTCTTCAAGAGGCATCAGTGCGTGAAAGTGTTCCCCTGGCAAAAGTTTTAAAATTTTAATATTGGCGACCTTTCAATACATCATCAAATGCTTCAATGACCAAGCTTGAGGTCATTTATTAACTAGAGAAAAATTTATCCAATGTCTGTTAGAAAAGGGCAACGGAATGGGATAGAGTTAAATTAGGCTTAAATCACATATAGTAAAGAGATTTTATGCTTAAACTATTAAACGACAAATTTGAAAGAAGAAACAAACTCGATTACACGTCCCGAATTGAGCAATTTTTGTGGATATCAAGAAACCATGACAAATTTTCGGATGCTGGACAACTAATCTAAATTGCAAAGAACATGAAATGATGAAATGAAGATAACGCACACACACACACACACAGGCATGCAGCGATTTATCTATTTGTCCAGTTTTCAGGATCCTTCTGGGGGGCGTTTGGAAGGAGAGACGCCAAAGTAATAATACTGAAATAAAAGTCCACTTAGTCAGCAGCCAACGGGGCAATTGTGTCTATGTGTCCATGTGGGTGACTCTCTCTGTGTGTGTGTGTGTGTGTGTGTATCTATGATAAATGTCAGAACTGGGTCAGATAGAAAAAAAAAAAAACGCCGATTATTCGTTTCGTTTGGTCGTTGGTTTTGCGATTTGCTCTTTTTTTTCTACTATTCTTTTTACTGATGAAAATCCCTCGCTTTTCAACTCTAAATGGTTGCCATTTGGAGTTTTCGAGTGCCAGCAAATCCCAAACCCAAAACCCAAACCCAGACAAGAGCCTGCAATTTCCAACTTTGATAAGCGAAGTTTAGTGGCAAAAACAAAAAAAAACAAAAATAAGAGACGAATAATAATAATAGTAATAATGGGAATGATGCTGCTGATGCTGCTGCTGCTGTCATATGACAATGTTATTAGCCTCATAGTTCGGGTTGAAAATCTTTTCAAGCATTCCAATTGTGAGGCAATCAAAAATTTAACATGCAAATGCAAAAACGAAACGATTACGCCCATTGAGAGATCTTTTTTCCATTTAGTTGCTTCAGTTGGGTACTTTACACACACACACACACACGCACACTCCTACACACACACATATACTCACACACAGATTTATGCAGCAAAAAAAATATATCTACATATATGGCTAAACAATAAGCAACTTTGGCCCCCAAGCGTCACACGCACACACTGACACACACACACACACACATACACAGAAGTGTTATAAATTCCCCCCCACCAAAGTCGCCCTTCCCACTTTTTCCCTGTCTGTTGCTTGCATGCAAATTTCAATAACTTGTAGTCGAGTAACCCTTCCAAACGAACAACTGACACTGAATATCAAATATGAGATGGGAGGCCAAAAATTATTTGCATACTTTTGGGGATGCTTCCTGGAAAAACTCAAGACCTCAGAGCGGCGCACACATGGCGCGCGCGCTTTTTCGTAAACCGAGAGTGAACAAAAAAACCAAAAAACCAAAAAAAAAAAAACACCACTACAACAACAACAAAAAATCGGAATATATATACATACATTAACCTAGAGCAACGACTTATAGATACCCTGTAATGAAATTGTTTTGAGAGTGTTTGGGTGAGGGGGTAGTTTAGTTTAATTTCTTTTAGACTTTAATGTTTAAATTTAGTCGCCGTGAAAAGAAAGGTACATAGATAATAAGTTTTCCAGATTTATACCTGACTTTCTTTTCCCAAAATGGAGTTTTCAATCAAAAAGAAGACTTTAGAGACGTTGCATTCTTCTAAATTTCTTCAATAAGTTCCCTTGAATTTTCACTTGCTTTTTTTGCTTCTGATTACAGTTTTAATTAGACATAGTTAATGCATCACAATAAAATATGTATTTTTCAGTTTCATGCATATCCATCTAAAGAATTAAGTTTTTAATCAAAACAAAAATAATTGAAAAGCATGTTCTCAGAGAGTTTTGATACACAATTTCCGAAGAGTATTGTTTATTTACATTTTTTCTTGGTTTTACTTGATTAAAATTGTTCAGTTAAGCTGACAATAAAATATTAAGAAGATCCACATTAAAGGAGACATGCTTTAGATAACACTTTATGCTTATTAAGATTGGTCAAGGACAAGAATCGCACTTATAGACATTACTAAAGACAGTCTAAGAAGAACGATGGACTGAAACATAGACAAATATAAAGCCAAAAAGAAGAAGATTGAACTGAATTGAAGCCTAGAGATAAAAAAAAATAATGGACTTTCTCGGCTAGACTACGTTCACAAATGTTAGTTCTATATACCCTCTGCCGACACCAAGGGCTTTAGGGGGTATACAATGATCTGTACAGAAAAAAGCAGGAAACATGCTTTGAAAAGGGGTGTAAACAGCAAAAAAAAAAAAGGAAACTCTTTTTTTTTTTTTTGTTACGTTGTTCTTTCTCCATTCTCTCTAACCGAAAAACACAGCGAAACGAGTTATTTATTGCATTTGCAAATTTTACACAACATTTTCTGCACTCCGCCCCCCCGCCTCGATTGTGGGCCAAAAGGTGTAACTGGAGTTTATCGCGAACACCAAAAATTGTTTCGGTTTATGTTTTCCTTGCTTGGCTGGTTGGATGACTGGCTGAATGGTTAGGAAAAGTGGAGAGAAAAGTTCTCTCTCTGAATGTAATATTAAGCTGCAAGTTCAATGAAGCCAAAAGGTGTGTGTATATGCATGTGTTTGCCACTCACAATTCGATATATCTATCTCACCTGCCCTCCAGTTATCTCTCTCTCTCTCTCTCTCTCTCTCGCTTTCGGTTGGAAAATTGATGTGCAAATATTTTCATAAATTTATTCGCCAAAAGTTTCAGGTGTCATGTTTGAAAACGCAACCAGGTAAAAATGAAAAAAAAAAAAACAAAAAGAAAGAAAAAAGAAATGATATATTCCCATAAAGCATTCGCGCACAAAATATTTGATGAGCTCAACTCGTTAGGAGTTGCGAAATTTGATTTTTGCGGTGTGCCATTTTATTTCTCTTTTTGTGCTTTGGTAATTTAATTTTTGTTTTTTTTTTTGGTAGATATAAATTGCAGTAATAATTTTGGAGCTGTCAGTGCAAATTTTTGAAATGAATTGGTAAATAAATAAAAATAATAGAAAAGTTGCAGGGAAATGTAAGTTAAGTTAGTAGAAATTTTACAAGTTTAATTTCATGGAAGATTGGGTGAACTAAAACCTATTAATGAAGTTACATTTTAAAGCCTATCTTCAGGAGTATGAACTTAGTTCAAGCATAAAAGGAGCTATTTTCCTTTTAAGAATATCTTTTACCAAATTCTTTTAAGAACTACTAAGGCAGTGGGTAACATGAGTCAAATATGCCCCCTTAAGTATGCAATAAACTGCTTGTTTTAAGCGTATGCTAACATTAAGTGGTTCATAATTTACAACGAGGACCATTTTTAGCCACAAAAATCAATCTATGCATTCAGACTAAACATTTTGACTAACTATATTTCCCTCTTGAATTCTGATTAAAGGTATTATAATACCTTTTAATTAACAACATAGAATAATACTTTCTTTGGGGTTTTCTTACTCAGTTAGTTAGCTTTTGATGCCAACAGAATTTTTAAGATTCACTAAAGGTTCTTAAAGTGCTGTCAACAATAGGAAGTAATCATAGATAAAACTGATAAAGATAATTGATAAAATGGTCTTCATATGTGTATACTGTACAGTCATAAACCACTTCCCTATATGGGTTACAAGTCACTTGTATTGGTTGGATTCCTGTTACTATTTGTCAACTATTAGCCACGTTTGTTAGCGCTCACACTCAGACATTCATTGCACACACTCAAATCTTACACCTGGCTACATGTCAAAGTGGCAAAAGTGGCTTCTAGACGGGGGAAAGAGGGAGAGAGAGATGAATCAAAAGCCAGAGAGAAAGAGAGACAGAGAGAGAGAGAGAAAGGGGAAAAAAAGAAACAACCAAGGTAAGGGAAATTGAAGGAAAATAGTGGAAAAAACAAACTGAAGCAAACAAGGGGCCAGTCGGCAGGTAAGTCAAAAGCGCCGCTTGTCGATGTTGAAAGTTACGTCGTCCCACTGCTCTTGTTGTTGTTGTTGTTGTTGGCAACCCTTTTTACCTCTTTTTAGCAGGTTTACAACTGCCGCTGAACCAAAGCCAAAAAGAAAAAGTTACCCACTTGCAGCAGCAAAAAAAAAAAAAAAGAAAATCGCGCGAATGCACAAAGTCAACACGAACATGCACATGGGAAATGCGGAAAATGTCAAGGGGGTGGGGAGGGAAAATGCGAAGGCTCCATTTTCCCTTTCTGATTTCTTTTCTCCTTTTTCATTTTTGCAATTGGACAGGACGACTCTAGGTGGAGAGGCAACAGCTCAAAACTTCCTTAGCCATGAAAAGTTACAGGCAACAACAATTGCATTCACCCGCCAAGTGAAGTGGCAAATAAGCATGAAATTTGTCAGCCAAACAGCCAAAAAAAAAAAAGAAGAAAACCCACACTAAAACACACACTCATACAGGAAGCAAAGTCAACTATGACAAACAGTAAAAGTAAAGCTAAGAAAGAAATACCAGTAGGAGGAAAATCAACCATGAAAAACATGAAAATCCAAAAATGGGAGACGAGAATTAAGTTTTTTTGATACTCTACTCTTACTGCAGTGAGCTGTTTAATGGATTGTAATATAAAAGATGCTTCTATTAGCCAAATTCAATCAAATTTAAATTTATAACTTAAATTTATTAGAAACACACAACTTCAACACAATCAACTTTAAGAAGAAAAATTACTTTATAAATTGAAGACAAATTTGAATAATCGTGTCTTTTATATTGTGGATAAGCTTTCAAGGTTACTTTGACCAAATTATAGAAAAAGTTCTAACAAGTAGGAATACGTGGAAGAAAACAAACGAGTAGAAATAGGTGAAGAAGTGCGAGTAGAAACGAGTAAGAGTAGAAACGAGTAAGATTAGAAACAAGTGCGAGTAGAAACGAGTAAGAGTAGAAACGAGTACGATTAGAAACGAGTACGATTAGAAACGAGTGCAGGAAACAAGTGCGAGTAGAAACGAGTAAGAGTAGAAACAAGTGCGAGTAGAAACGAGTGCAAGTAGAAACAAGTGCGAGTAGAAACGCGTGCAAGTAGAAACGAGTAAGAGTAGAAACGAGTAAGAGTAGAAACAAGTGCGAGTAGAAACGAGTAAGAGTAGAAACGAGTAAATGTAGAAACGAGTAAGAGTAAAAACGAGTAAGAGTAAGAATGCGTACAAGTTAAATTCAAGGCCGAAAGAGTACGAGTAAAAACGACTACGAATACGAACGCTCTCCTTGGTGAACGATTAAAACTAATTTTATCATTTCACATAAACGAAAAGCATTTGCCTTTTGCATAACAAACTTCTAGTTAAAGCCCATATACGCTCTCCGATTGAAGAGCAACAAAATCAGACATAAATGGCGTGGAAAAGTCCTTGTTGTCGTCAGGAAATTTATGTGTCTGCTTTAGCATTTACATTTGCAACTTAAAAAAAAGAACGACAAAAAACAAGAATGAACAAGAAAACTAGAAAAATTGACCATAGAAATGGAAAGAAAAAGCCAGAAACTAAACGCACTCATTTCTTACTTATTTTATAGGCAGTGAAAGCGTAGGCAATCATCATCAGGCGCTCATCTACAATGATCATCAACGGACGGGGGCAGGGCATACATATATTCAGGCTATATCATCATATTCATGGCCAAGACCGAATTGCAGTCGTAAACTTGATTGTAATAGTAAGAGGGGACGACCAAGCCGAAGCCTATGACTATGATTATGCTTCACACACGCACACACACACCCTGCCCACTCCCATTCTGAGTTTCTTCATGCAATTTTTATGTTGGGGCCGTTCATAATCCGCCCCCATGGACCTTTCTCATCTTCGGCAAGATGGAGTCACGCCCCATACTTTGACTTTGGCTCTGGCTCCTGCTGCGAAAAGTTATTGTTATCCTTTTGTTTTAGTGCACGTCGTCCTTCTTTATGTATTTGCTGTGTTGCTCCCTTTTTTCTTTTTGCGCATTGATTCATAATACATAAATACAAATATTGCGTATACGCAACGCTTTTCCTTTTGGCCACTTCCTGTCCCTCCTCCAAAGGCCAATAAATTCTTATAAACACACACACAAACAAACAAACGGCGGACGCCAAGTCATCAATCTTTTAGCATTTCACTTAGAGATATATATGTGTTGCCCTTCCTTCTCCCCCTTCTGCTGTTGCTGCTCGCTCTCTCTCTCTCCCTCTCTCTCTCAATATTTGTGCATAAATATTAATATTTCATGACGCATTTTTATTTGTGCAAAATAAACATACATATTCTCGGGCTCGATTGGGATATATAGATTTAGAGTAGAGTCTGAAAAATCCATCGATTTTGTTATCGTTTATCGAGGGTTATTTCGGATTCTACTCTAGATTTATAGTTCCCCGTCTCAGTACCCCGTACAATTTTGTTGGAGTTCACCAATCATCCTCATCGGCACAGCACCACCAGCCACAACCACAGAGCACATAGCAGGCCATGCAACAGCCAAATAATGAGGCAAGTAAGGCAATTGTTGCAGCCACATAGACACTCAGATAATCATTTTGCACTGGCTTCGCGGGTTCTTCAGTGATGCTGACGCCATATGTTTCACTTGTCACTCGAAGTATAGTTTTCACAGTTGGCAGTAACATTGTAAGAATTTAGTTTCCAAAGATTCGGATCTCAAGGACCCCTATTGACAGAGATTTTTTTTTTTGGGATTCGTTAGACGTTTGAGTCAAAAACTACTGAGTGAAGCAAGCCAAGCAGCGGGAAGATCTTCTACTAGATTCTTAGTCCTGGAGCAGCAAAAAGCGACTTTAGGTTTTTGAGTGTCATTTATTTGTAACAACTGGAAGATCATTTAGGAGCATGAAAAACCACAAAAGTTGGTTTGACCACATCATAGCCAACAAACCAAAACGAAAGTGTTAAGATTTTAAGCGTCATTTATTTGTATAGGGCTAAAGCTAGAATAGAGAAGAGGCTTTTTTTTCTTCTTAAATATTTTTCATTAAATTTGGGTCTTAGCTTTAATCTTAAATTATGCTTAACGACCTGCTGACTAATTGAATTATCTCTTTCTTCACACACAAAACACTTAAGTCTTTTCGGTTTCAATAAATTCGCCTCTAGTTATTTATGTGAGCAAATAATTAGCGCCTTTTTAGGTCCCCATTAAATGGAAATGGAATGGCAATTCGATGCCAGGAAATGGCATCATGGTCATAAATTTAATGCCTTTGCCATGCCATATTGGTGCGAATGAATTTAAATATTTGCAATTACATTTAAATGTTAACCGAGCCAATCACTCGCATGTGTGTGTGTGTGTGTGAGTGTGTGTCGTCTAGAAGGTGCTTCGCTTTCTTTTTCTAGCTTTACTCTTATGTCTGCCATTTCTTTTCAATGACAATAAATTTCTTTGGCAGAAAGTGTCAGGCAAGCAGCGGCCATTGTCAACGATTTGCATTTCGATTTCCCATTCCCCGGAATAAAATGTTAAAAGAGGGGTAGAAGAAGAGGAGGAGAAGAGCGCATTACTTACTACGTACAACAATATAAGAAGAATATAATAATGGAAATCCACTTGAAAATAGAGCAATACCCGCCACTTGCATATGTTGCCGCGGACATTTTACAGAATGAGTCGATGCTATAAATATTATTGAGTTGTCCCCATCGCCCTTTCCACTTCTCCCGTCATCCATCCGTCCCTCCTTACCATATCATGACCCCCTTCCAATGGGAAAAAAAGAGAGAGAAACGTTGCGATGATTGCGGCAAGCGGATGTAAAAACCTTGGCAATGACAGTTTTGGGCCCGTTCGACTGGGCTCCGTCTGTTATGCAAATGCCCAATGTCTATATATGTAAGTACGACACACAGGGGCGCAACCCCCCAAAAGGGAAATAATTGAACCCTAGACATAGAGTCTGCTCAATGAAAACATTTAAAAGAAATGAAATACTTGTTAAGACTTTAACTTAACCAAAAATAGTTTCATTCTAGTTAATTTTATTTGACGTCAAGTTTCATTTCCATTGTTTTTATCAGTTCACTATTTCCCTTTTTTATTCTTCTTATTTATTGTATAATGTCTCCTTTAGTGTTTCAAGTGCCATTCATTTCTACTGAACTCAGTTTGCTGTGTGTCTACAATGTTCCTATCCCATTGTTTCATTACATCATCATATTGTTACTTGCCCATTAAGCTTCCTTATTTCATCCTTGGCTCATTGTTCGCTTACCACTTATATTTATATTGAACCTATGTTTCTCTTCAATATCAAATTCGTTCAGAATTGCACATTTCTGTTTCATTCCCAACGTTCCTTGTATCTTTTTCATGAATTTCACGGTTATTTTACTTTGTCTCAAATTCTTTTTTTTTCGTTTCTTCTTAATTAAATTTAACAAATTGTCCCCCTCTCGGATTTAGTTCATTCACCTACGCCTCTGATTCCTGCATGCAGTGGTATAAGGACTCTTTGTGTGTGTGTGTGTGCGTGTGTATGAATGTATGTGTAAAATCGACGCCTGTTTATATGCAAATCTTTTATTTCGATGTCGGTCTCCGCCTAGCCTTTGGCTCTTGTGTTTTCTCTACGTTTCGTTTCTTTTTTTTTTTTCTTGGTTTTTCGTTCTGTACTTTTTGTGTGTTTCCGTTGCAGCCGCCTTTTTTATATCTTCTGCATTAAATTAACATCAATAAAAATGTTGTCTCGTTGCCTTCTTTGTCCTCTGTTCCCTGTCCCCTGTCCTGTTCTGGTCTTTGTCCTTGGTTTAAGCAGGCGAACACACTTGTCCGTAATTTGAAGCTAATGCCAACATGTTCTGTGATTTGTACACAGAAAACTCCCCCCAAAAAAAAAAACAAAAAAAATTAAAACAATTGTCTAAAGAAACACAAAAACAGGAACAGAAGAAGGAGAAGAAGAATGAACAGTTGAGATGCTTAAATAAACAGAAAAAGCAAATCTTACATCATTTTGTTACTTAAGACTTTGCTTCATCCGTCATTTGCCTATTTTTTTTTTTTGGGGGGTGGGGGGGGTGTGGGTTTGGGGGATTGGAATGGATTTTCCAAATGGCATGCAGCCGCATGTAAACATCGGCTTCTTGTTAATCAAATTAAGTGCAAGTTAATGGCAGGGCAAATCCTTGCACAGTTTCTTACAGTTCTCCCCCATTTCACTCTCTCTCTCTTTATCTCTCTCTTTCTCTCTTTTGTTTGCCCACTCGAAAATGATGAATAATAAATTGCTAATCATAAATATTGCGAAATCAGGCAAAACTCGCTTCAAAAATGGCTGGGCAAGTGTTCATCATCGTCTTTTGGCTGTTGAAGAGCTTTCATCTCATCTCATCTTCTCTTCTCTTCCATTGAATGAAATGAAAAACGGAAAAAGGAAAACAATATCAAAAGTACACATTGTTAAATTGAAAGGAAACAAATGTAAAATTTATACAGCTGCATTGGCTTTGATTTAGCCTCACTCCCTCCCCCTACCTTCCTCTCACGTTCTGACTCTCTCTCTCTCTCTCTCTTTCTATGTAAAATCAAAATCAAAATGTAGGGCGTGGCCATCCGCCTAATGGTCTACACAGTGTTTGCCATTATCGACAAACTCAGCGAAAGCGGAATGAGCGGGACAAATGTGTGTGGGCTCTTTGGGGCGGGCGGTTGGCGGGGTGCAGAAGGATAAATCGTTTGTTTCTAGCTCAAAAATTATGTGGAGAGTCTTTTGTTTGCCAGTGTATTCTTTTCTTTTTTGATTCATGTTCTCTTGGCTGGAGGTATGATTAATTTACCGTTATTAAATTGATGGGATTAGTGATGACGGCAAAATAAGGCAACAAATGCTCTATGGAAAATATATGGGCAGAGTTTTTTTTGTTCTAGGGAAAAATATTATCAACTGGAAGAGAGTCCATGTGGATCTAAAAAGATTTCTTCCATATATACAAATATAAACTGAAGTAATAAAAGAAGATTACATATTTTGGCAATTTCTTCTTATGATTAACTAAAATAAAGAAGATGAGTGGGTGAAAAAGGGAATAGAAAATGCTTTAATAGAGAGTAAAATGAAATGAAACAAACATAAATGGAATCAGAGAATGAGCACAAATAATAAAGTTGTAAAATATGATAAAAAAGCAAGAAGATAGATGAAAAAGATGCCAAGTATAAAAATAAAAAACAATAAAAAATGTGCATTTTCAAAGAAAAAAAGAAGAGTATGGGAATAAATATTCAGAATATGCAAATCGCAATTGATTCAAAGGAAACACATTTTCAAATGTAAATTTTTAACCTAAGCTTATCATAGAATTGGTAAATATTATCGACAAATATTACACAAAAGGCCAACAGAATTGTAAATGGATTTTGTGGCATGATTTTAGCCAAATCTAAAAATGTCTTTAATCAAAGATGAGTTGATCGAGCAATTGTAGTTACAAACCACTCATATTTGGTGGCCACAAGCGCATTGTGTATGAATTTTGGGGTGAAGATTTTATCTGGCCGCCACAATTACGTAGCACAAGCGACCAATAACCATTGAACCACTGGACCGAAGCCCTCATCTATGGCCAGTAATTAGGGACTCAAAAATCAATACTAAAACTGAACTGAGCTAAACTGAACTTGTGTGCTAGCATTAGGAGTTGGCACAGTGGGGCAAAGCATTTAAGTTTGCAAAAAAAAAGAAGATGAAAGTATTGAAAATTCATTTGTTCATTCCAAAAAGTTTGAGCAAATTGGGACAAAGTTTAAAGTAAAATGAGAGAAAATAGCCTCCAGCTGTAATTGCTCTTAATTGAAGTATTTCATACCACTGTGCCATGCAATCAGTATCCAGGACACAATTGCCATTGTCCAAGAGCAATCAAATCAACACGATTCCTAGTCCGAGACCGAAAAATCAGTAGCAGCAGCTGCTATTTTTCTCATAAGAGTCACGCTCTAACCCAACTGCCCCCCTCCTCCCGCTTGGTAGTAACCTCAGTGACCCTCCTTCCTTTTGGAGTTCCTCTGTCAAAGACCAGCAACAAATTTGTGCGCCTAAAAATCCGAAACCAAAAGTCAAATGCAACCTAAGTACTGATTACAGTTACAGTTCGTTACCAGTTCGAGCAGCATTGGCTAGAGGAAATCGGACCAAAAGCCAGGACTACTGGCTAATACAGTAAGTTTCCTGCACGTAAGTAATAGGCGGCACATTTAATTAAATTTCCTGTTTCGGGAAAAGCATTGCCTACATTTCTGCGCTGAAAACTGTTGCACGCAGCAGCAACCGCAAGCCAGCAGCAACAACAACAACAACAACAATAAAACCAACTGCAATAACATCTCTCAGCTCTCTTAGTACAACAAATGGCAGACAAAACAGAAGAAGTCGACAAAAACGACCAAAAAAAAAAGAACCTCAAACAATTTGCAACAAGGCAACACAGCAAGAAACAGCTGCGACCTCCCCGCCAGGAGCAAAGCAGACAGTAGAAGATAACCCACAAATAACTGAAAATGTATGTAAAACGAACTGCAAATACTCTGACTACAAAATGTCAAGGCAAAATGAGTTTTAAAATAGTTCAACCGAAAATAACTCAAAGGTCAAACGAATCAACTGAAATTGTTATACAAATCAACAAAGTTGGGAAAAATATGATTTCATTATCGACTTATCGAGCTAAAAGCTAAAAAAGAAGAAACAAATTTCTAAAGCTTTGTTGTGCTTAAATAGAAAAGTCTTCAGGAAGTAGAAAATTCGGAATCTCCAAAAGATTTGCTGTAAAATTTCAACCTTTATGGCATCGAAAACCTATTAGCCTATTTAAATGTTCCTTATTTTTTGACCAAAATCGTTTTGTGGCCCGTTTCAGAGTGAAATCTGAAGAAATATCTTTAATTTAGTTTAATTCTTATACAGAAAGTATTATCTAGGTATCAGATAGGTGGCTATATCTCAGAACCAGAGCTGATGCCTGGCTGTATGGCTGCTCCTTTTTGCTGGCGAGGACAAGAAAATGGCATTGCGAATTGTTTGGCGCATAGAGCGGAAAATGCAAGCAATATTTTGTTATTGTTGTAGCTTGTGTTTGTTGCTAGTCCTGTTGTTCGTTGTATGTGTGTGTGTGTGTGTGTGTGTGTGTGTTTTCCTCCCATGAATATTCATGGCGGTTGGCTGGTTCAGTCATTCATTCATTCGTGATTTCACGCAATGGCAATGGCAGAGGCAGAGGAAGAGGCAGACAGCAAAACATGAGAACAAATAAGTAAGCAAATGTCAAGACACAAGACGAAGGTGGGTGGTTCTAGTTGGGTTTGGCTAAGATGCCAAGAAATTGGCGTGAAAATAAATCAAGAAGCAAATTGGAAAATTTGTTAGCCAAGTTGTAGATTGAAAGAGAGACGAGAGAGAGAGAGAGATGGACCACACACAAATTGAAGGCCAATTAAAATGTCCCTTCGGCGGCCATCCATCCCATTTCCATTCCCATTCACACAGAATTTAATTAACCTCAATGAATGGGCGGACAAAAGGACAGCGGAAAAGTAAACGAAATGCGAAAGAGGGCATACATATATGTAAAATCGTTTATTTAATTGTGAAATATACATTTTTTAAATAATGCCCATTAAAATGCAGTGAGCAGTGGCCAGTCGTCAACTACCAAAGGTAATCAACTGCTTCTGCTTCTGCTTCCTGCTCCTGGTCGTGGTCGTGGAAAAAAAAAACCCGTTTTAATGTTGCCCATGTGCAAGCAAACGCAATTCAACTCAATCGAACCAAACAGACCAAACGACTGGACGATGAGTCGTCCGAATGGACGCAACCCGGGGGAAGGTTTACTCCACAGACGCAACTGCATCTGTGTCCGAGTTCGAGTTCGAGTCCTCAGTGTGTCCTTTGTCCTGCGCTACATTTACTTTGAGCCAACTGCTCTCATTTAAATGCAAATTTAAATGAAATTTTAATCCACTTTTCGAAAATGGCAACAGAAGATGATCCCTTTGATGTCCCCCCCCCCTTTACCACTTCTTTTGGCTGATCTCGCTCTTAACCCAAACACCTACGCATTATTACAGCAACAAAAGACAAACGCGCAAATTGTTAAATTTTTATCCCTTTTTTTTTTGGTTTTTGTTTTTAATATCAGTCACTGAGGTAGAAATCATCGACAATGCCAGCTGCGGTTTTAATCTCCTTCCAGCGTTCGATTACCGAAGCCTTGCTTGTTGGCGTTCCCTGCGGCTTCTGTTCATCCTCTCCATTGTCCTCGCCATACACTTCCTCCTCCTGCCACTTCTCTTGTCCATACCTCATGGGTGGCGGCTGAACTGCAGTTTGTTGCTCCAAATAGAAATCACAACGTTTGCAATAGACACGAGCCTTCTCGCGCGGCTCAAAATCCTTGTCACAAATGGCACAGGATCGCGTCGGCAGGCGGCATTGTGGACAACGATGCTCCTGCCGGGACAGTTGATGCCACAGGCATCGACGGAAGCAGCAACTGCACAAATACAACTTCTGATCGAAGGGCTCCATGTTAGCTAGTTAATCAAGTGGACGATAGAAATTGACTGACGAAAATGAGAAGAAATTTCTCATAAATTGTTGCCGCTGTTTTTAATGAATTTTTTATCAAGGCTAACTTGATTAGTATGTGATTTATATTAGAACTATGGCTACTCTGTGAATACTTGTCAATGAGTACTTATACTCGAATACATAATGAACTAATGAGTACTTGAGGGAGCCCAAAAAATGTATTTGCGTCAAAGTTGAAAAGGGCCGTCAAATCTAAACCAAATGACAGTAGGCTAATAAGAGATAGTAAAGTAATTGCAAAAAATTATGAAACAGCCAACAGAAACGTAGAAAATTGGATAGTTTCTGGACTGGACTGGACTGTGCCTCATCAGAGATTCATAAATGCAAAATTTTTAACCATATTCCCCATGTATTCTGTTCTCTGTGTGTGTGTGTGCATGTGTGTGTGTGTGTGTTGGTCATCAGCAAGCTCTTTCAACTGGAGGCGAGTGAATATTGATTGCGTTGGTTGTTGTTGTTGTTGTTGTTGTTGTTGTTGCTGTCGTGTCCTTCTCTTGATGTCATTCAATGGATGAAGGCATAATTTACAGCGCATTAAAAACTCCATAATGATTTATTGTTGTACTACGGCTCATGGCTCCGGGGCCGAGCCACCACAAAAAACATATTTAAAACGACGTATTTACGTTTAATGAAGAGTAAACTGATACACGAACAAGAGAAAAAAAAAAAAGAATCTGAGCTTAATTATTATAACACATATGAAGAGATTGGGAAATTGAACAGCTGCCACAATTTGGTTTAATCACTCACTCACCAAAGAGAATCTCAAGTCAAATTGAAATTGTTTGTGTTTATTTATAGATGGAAACCCGGCTAATTTCTCACAAAGTCAACGCCACCAACGACGACAACGACGACGAGGACAGCTTGTCACCTAGTGGCAACAGTGATGAGTTCCTTCAGTCCTCAAATCCTTCGACCTCCAGCACATTGACAGCCTCAACGGCATCGCTGCAACAACGTCCTGGTCCTGGTCTGCTGCTTTTTCCAGGCACAGCTCAAAGGCATCAGCATCAGCATCAGCATAATCCTGCGGCAGGGACAGCAACAGCAACACCATCGGCAGGGACAGGAAAAGGTACAGAAGCAAATGCTAATGCTGACGACAACAACGTGGCCATTAATCAGAAAAGACGCAGCGTGCGCAGCTTTCGACGTCCGCCGCTCTGGCAGAAGCCAGCTAAAAAGGTCCACCAGGAGCAGCATCAGCAGCAGCAGCAGCAGGAGGAGCAACAGGAGCAGTTGGAATGGGATAAACGGCGCATTTGTGTGGCAAAGGCCCAGGCATTCATAATCGAATTTCTGCAGGGTTCCTCAATACATGGCTTCATCTATTTGGCCAAACTTGGTTTGAATTTTCTAGAGCGGTGAGTTAAACGGTGGCATCAAACACAAAACGACTGCACCTTTAAGATCCCCCCCTTTGAGAGGGGTAAATTTAGGCAAGTATGCCCCCTTAGGTATGCAAAGAATACACAATTTTAATAATATAATGTTTTTATAATGATTGAGAAGTTTTAAATTAACATTTGTTTTGGTTTTTATGGGTCTTGGCCAATTTGGTTAACCTGGTGCAATTAATCAAAGAATTAACTCCTTTAGACGAAAACTAGAGTGGTTAGAAAACATTTCCACTCAATTAATTTAGCAGCTACGAAATTAAATTTAAGCCTCATTACCAGGCCCAACAAGCGAGACCGCAGAAACGAGAACGAAAACTTTCACCGAAAAAGGCTTAAACTTTCTCTTGAAAAACGCTAAACTATAAGTCGAGGGGAGGGGTACAGGAGGCCGACACGTGGCGGATATATAAACTGATACCAAGAGGGGGAAGTGCGTGTCGGAATCTAAGTTCCCCGCCTCCCCTCAGATCCCACTTGGTCTCTGCATAAATTTCCCAGTACACACTCACACACGAGAGTAAAACATTTATTTTTCTACATCTTTTCCGTTCCGTTTTTGCCGTGCGTTTTGTGGGTGAAAGTAATATTTTTTGTTGCGGGGTGCAATAGGGCAATAAATCCTTAAAACTGACATGACATGACAAACAGGATTACACTGAAGTTGGCCCAGCCCGTTGGTCTGGTTGGTTTGATTTCTGGGCAAGGCTTAAATTGCTAACACACTCGCCTACAACTCCAGCTAAGGCTCAGCAATAGTCCTGGGGGGGGGGGGGGGGGGGGGGGGTAAATCTGTCAGACCAGCAGCCTGAAGGTTAATTAGTGGATAACACTCTCTCTCAGGCCAAGGACATACGATACGAAATCATACACTGACAGAAACTAAATCAATTTAACCTTTTGAGGGAAATTCCTATTAATTTCCTATTAAATCTTGCTTTGTTTGATATTAAATTTAAATGAAATTAATTTCTTATGCTCATGAATGTGAAAATGCATTTAACAGTTACCTCTATTGGGCGGACACCATTCATAGTGAGCATTATTTATTTTTAGAAACAATTTTTTAACTCTTAGTCGAACAACTTGTTTCAGCGAAGAAAAATTTGCTTACAAATTCACAAATTGACTTACCAATTGGTCATACTATCGCAATCCAATAAGAATTATTCTTGCTTTGGCTTGTGTGCAATAACAAAACAAACAAAGAAAAAAAATGCATAGAAGAAACACAAAAAAAAAACACTAACTCGATCACACTTGTCTATTAACGTGCGTATACACACACACACACATGAACATTTCAGCCTCTCGCGCTTTTTTTTATTTCCTCGCGCCGCGACGACGACTGCGACAGAGACGGCGGCGTCTGCGCTGAACAATTTTTTCATTTTTTTTTCTTTATTTCAATAAAAACTTCCGGCGAAGAAAACTTTTAAAATACTGAACCGATTTTAATGCGTATAACTTTATTTGAAAGCTAATTTAATTAACATTATGTCGATCTAATTTGTTTGCCCATTAAACTACTTTTTATGCACAAAAAAAATTAATTTGCAACCGCTGATAAATTGGCATGCGCACACGACAAGTAACGAAATTTAAATGAGTGGAGAGAGAGAGAGATAGAACTGAAAAGAGAGCAAACAGCCGTTGCCTGGAAAAGAGAACGAACACTTGTTGTTGTGATGTGTGATCACGTAGGCAGCATAGGAAATTTACCGTTCGTTTTCTATATTGCAAATTGTAAGAAATTTCTAGAGAAGTGAAATGGAAAAAAAATGTAATGAGTAGAATAGTTGTTTGCGCAGTGTATTTTCTCTGGTTGAAATTTCCGAAAACTCAATTACAATTATTGTTAGTTCTTGGCCTAACCAAAGCCCCAAACTGACAGGTGAAGTAGAGGGAGGGGTAGAAGCAGTTTGCCAGTTGGTTTTCCCTTTTTCTCCCCGCATCACCTTTTAATTAATACACATTCTGCGCTTCTCATGCAATCCATCCCTCAGCCACTCTAACCCCACCCACCACCCCTCACCCCTCTCCCCCCCATCTCTTGCTGAGTATTATTTCTATTTTATTTTTACATACTTTGTTCAAGCCACAAAAACACAACATAGAGGAAAAATGAAGGGAAAAATAGAAATAAAAACAAAAAATATGTTTTTACCATGACAAAAAATCAGCTTGTGACGCACAAAATTTTCTGGATTATGCAGAAATCTGCGACAGACATATACATTCATACACCATGCCCCCGTGCCTGCCGCCCCCCCTGGCAAAACCCAGAGCTAAGCCATTGCCTCATTCCCTTTTTGGGGAACAAAAATATTTCCAGTAAAAATGCACAAGAGGAGGTCTTCTTCTTCTCTCCCACTCTCTATCTCTCTCTCCCCCCCTTTTGTGTGTCGCTGACATGTGATAACCTCAATTTCACAAGCGTTGATATGGTAACTGAGGCTAGAGGCTACCGGTGGGTGGGGGGGAGGTGGTAAAAGGAAGCATGAGAAGACAGGTGCATGACTGCATAATCCAGAACCAGAAAACTACATACCAATGCAAAACACGCAATTGCATTCGCCTCCATGTGGACTGGAGTGAAGTGAAGGGTCGAAGGAGAGGAGATTGTGTGCAGAAGGATTAGGTAGGTTGCCAGCAACCATTGCATTCAAATCAGAGCCACCTCTCCAACCCCCCCCCCCCCCCCAGGCACTTACCAACCTTCCAGCATTGGAAATTATCAAAAAAAAAAAAATATTTATTATTCATTTATAATAAGATGACAAATGAAACCCAGTTTCAGTTCCTCGTGGATGCCTCCCTTGGCGCTCAGTAGGAAATTTGGCAAGAACACTTGGGTCCTCTCTGGATGGACTTGAAACTGGAAGCAATTGATTAGTTTGGCCAATATGCAATTGCAAGGACCCTCCCCGAAGGGCAGATACACATACAACTGGGACTCTTGTGAATGGGCTCGTCTGTAAAATGTTCTGGCTTGAATTTCTTAGGTTCCTCATAGTACTCGGAATCGTAATGCAGGAGCCAATGTTGGTATACATAAATACCAAAGGTTCGGGCTCAATGTAAAATTTGCTGTCATTGTGCACAAAATGTTGATTTATTTGCCGCAAAAGATGGGCCAGGACAAAATATTTGCAGGGGGTTTCTGTCGACAAATGATAGAGAGTTAAGAAAGGATGCTACTTCGAAATTTCCAAATGAGAAATTCGTTTTTGAAGCTATTTAGTATATACTGTCTGTCCTTTTGTCTGTCTGTTTCTAATGAAACTTGTTGCATAGTTTTTAAGCAAATTAAATAATACTTCGTTAGTATAGACAATTAATTTGTCAAATTCGTAAAGATTGGACTAATCTAACATTTCGAAAACTGTCTAAAAACCACAACCAAAGAGCTAGAAGACAAAATTTATGGCCCATAAGTGCTTTAAGTATAAGAGACAGATAATAATATTTGAAAATCGACCTCTTTTGATCTTTACAATAAGTTTTTAAACCGATTTGAACGACTTTGAAAGATGAAGCACCCTCTAAACTAAAACTGAAGTTCTTATCGTCAATCACCGGACTAAGATAATGCTGATCCATTATACACTTTAATTTATTTCGCCAAGACCGAGCGTATTTCCTTCCTCAGTTTATCCTGGACATCCTGATGCAAGGCCAATTTGTAGAGGGCAAAACCCATGGTGGTTGAGCTTGTCTCGAAGCCAGCCAAAAAGAATATTGAAGCCTGAGCCACAACTTAATTGAATGACAGTCCCTACGTCCATTCTTGGTGCGTTGGAAATCTTCATGTAGTAATCTTCCACAGACTCCACAGTGGTCTTTACCCTAAGAGCTTTGGCTATTTTGGGAAAATTGAATTTCTGTCTTAATTGACGCAACTTTTGGCCTTCGATGGACACCAAAGTGGCGCTCAAAGAATCATCTCGTTCATTGTACAGTTGCATTTGCATAAATTTTTTAAAGAGTCAAACTGATCTGCCGAACTTGAGCAAAAAACAGTGTGGTAAAACTCGCAAAAAGGAACTAGTGTGCAAAAATGCGCAAAGGAGAGCAAGTGAGCAAAAAAGAATAATTTGACAAGAACCTGTTCAGTTGTTAAGAACTCTTTGAACAACCCAATACTAGTCA
Organism: Drosophila nebulosa; assembly: GCA_024703675.1. Taxonomy (NCBI): domain Eukaryota; kingdom Metazoa; phylum Arthropoda; class Insecta; order Diptera; family Drosophilidae; genus Drosophila; species Drosophila nebulosa. The sequence goes on along the minus strand of CM045725.1, from coordinate 1,941,418 downwards.
TAGCGATTTACCATCCATCATAATTAGTTATTATTGTCTTAATTTATATAGAATGACTCATAATTTGGTTGTTTCCCTACCTAATAGCTGATTCTTGACAAAATGAATCATTGAATTTGACTAAATACTTTGAAGCAAGAGAACTTGCTAACATATGAATCTTTCCCTTTCTCTCTTTCTCTATCTAAACATTGTTTAGAAATGATGCCCCAAATATATCATAGAAATGCCGACATAACTCCACGTGGAGATGCTGCTCCTGCTGCATAGAGAGAACCCTTCGGCATACATAAACAAATACATACAACAAACTTATGCATCACTGAGTTTCATTCACGCACAAATTGTGAGATGAGATGAGATGAAACATTGGAGACAACAATTCTGTGATATGATGACGATATGAGGACAATGTCGCTCGCTATTTTAACTTGTGTGCTGTATGTCCGCAAGGAATTTTGTTATTGTCGAGTGAATTTTTGAAAATGTTTGTGAAAATTAAATGCCTAGCCAAGCCAAGTCAAGCCAACCCAAGCTGAAGTTTCGAGTAGAAATTGTCGTGCCTTTTATGAGCCATTGTCACGGTCGCCAAAAAGGATATTTGGCGTCTACTTTCTGTCTGCCTGTTTGTAGGAGAAGAAGAAAAGGGTTGCTAAGCCAAAATAAAAACCCGTTGACGCGTCCATTGACTTCTTCTTCTTCTTCTTCGCTTTACACGCCATAGATTTTTATGTGCCAACATACATACATACATACATACATATGTATATCATTTCGTTTGACTTTCGCTTTTGTAGGATGCTCTGGTTCGCCTTCATCTGTGTGGCTCTGTTTAGCATAATCTCTTTGAGTCAACGCACTTGGCAACGTTTCCAGACCTCGCCCATGGTCATATCGATGGATCGCAATAAGTTGGTATGGAATACAAGTTTTCCCTCGCTCACTGTCTGTCCGCACAAACGCATCGATGAACTCAAAGTTGAGGATTATATACTGTGAGTTGTGACTCAAACCTCTCTTTCTCTCTCTCTCTCTGTCCTCTGATTCCATCATTTCGTTCTCTCTCCCATTGACAGGGCACATGCTGAGCATTTTCAATCCGAGGAGGATCAAGAGGACTTCCGTGATTTTATTGTCAAACTTGCCAGTCTCACATATGACAATTTGGAAACATTGCCGCTGAACAAATCGTTTGGCATACCAAGTGACAAGTACTTGGAATTGCTTTATGAATTGAAATGGCCCTTTGAACCGGAAATTAGCAGTGGCGCCGCCGTAAAAATGCTTATACATGAGACACAAACAGAATTTGGCATTTGCCATTCGGTTAACTCAATGGTCGCACGCTACAATGCCTTCGAGTGAGTGCAGCAAGAAACAAAGCAAATCCTACAAAATTTTCTAATATTTACAATGAATTTTTATGAATTTTCAAGTAATCGATTTCATTTTGTCTAAGATGAGTTTAATTGACCTCATTTCATCGACACTGAACGAAACGCACAAGCAATGAAGGGACGCACAAGCAACTAAGAGACGCACAAGCAATCTCTGGAACAAAAAGGGGTTAGAAAAGTAAATTTAAAGTTACCAAAAAGCATAAACCCAAGGGAAAAGGGTTTAGAAAAGCTAAAAAACAGATTATAGGCTTGCTTGTGCGTCATGCTTTCAGTTGCTTATGCGTCCGTGATTTGGTTGCGAGGTAGCAAGTTTCTTCAGAGCCCAGACTTGCTTCTTCTACCTCATTTTACCATTATCGAAAGAAACGCACAAGCAACTGAGACCCGCACAAGCAACTCGAAATCTCTTTTCTAAGAAAAAGATACAAAAAAGCGTAAACCTATGCGAAAAACTCCAAGATACCTAAAATAGTGAATAAAAGTGGAGATAATGAGCTTGCTTGTGCGTTACTGGTTGCATGTAACAGATCCTGCTCGCGCATTTAGAATATTTTCAATTGATAAAGAGCAATAGAGGTTTTGGGATACAAAAAAGCGCAGACCCAAGAGAAAAGTCTTAGAACAGCTAAAATAACGAGTGAAAATGGAGTTTATAGGCTTGCTCGTGCGTCACTTGGTTGCTAGTGCGTCGCATTGTTGCTGCTCATGCTTTTAGGCCATTTTCAGTTGCTTGTGCGTCCGTCAATGGCTATTTTTCCCAGAGTCCAGACTTGCTTGTGCTTGTTTTCAGTTGCTTGTGCGTCTCTCAGCGTGAAAACCCTCTGACTTATACTTTAAATGATCCTCCTTAATTTAGAGCAATATTTGTCCTTACATTTCAGTTACTGGCGTTCTGGTGATTGGAGCATATTGGATCATGGTGATCGTGTAACGGTTCATCCTCTTGATGGTGAAATCTATGCACAAATTATAAACCTCTCCACCGCCTACGATGTCTATTTTCATGGCTCTGGCGATGTGCCCAATATATCCAAGCAGCGTTATACATTCCCGGAAAGTGATTATACGACAGTGGAATTAATCGCCCTGGAGATCTACACCAATGAAGAGGCTCGAGCGTGAGTCGAAGAGGAGGTTACCCTCTGCCTTTCATCTGAATTTTGTTTTTTCTTGGTAGATTCACCACAAAGCAGCGCAGTTGTCGCTTCAATTATGAGGCCGAGGATATGCAAACTGTACCAATTTATAGCTTTGGTCTCTGTCTCTCCGAATGTCGCATGTTCTTCTCATTGAAAATTTGCGGTTGTGTACCACATTTCTATCGCAGTCGTTGTGAGTAGCCAGGAGCATCATCCTCACATAGTTTCACTTAATTGTCAAACATTAAAGTTAACTTTTATGTTGAGTTGGAGTTGGCTTCAGTTTTATGACGCAAATTTGAAAGTTAAAGTTTTTACGATTATCTCTCACTCTCTCGTTCTCTCTTTCAGTGCGAAATGGTCGCCGTTTACCGGTATGCGGTTTGGAGGGAATCGGTTGCCTGGTCAAAATTAAACGTAAGGACATGCAAATATTTGAATATCAATTTGAATTTTTCTTTCGTTTGCTATGTGAAACGTGACCATAATTTTTGAACCTGTTGAATGTTAATAGGAATCTCTCTCTCTCTCTTTCTCTTTCTCTCACTCTCTGCTCTTCTTCTAGGTGAAATAATCTCTTTAAAATCGGATAGATATAAAATCAATTGCAATTGTTTGGCAAATTGTGATGATTCCAATTTCTTTGTTCAATCTCATGTAAGTCGACCATTTTCATACAGATTTAAGCTATAAAAAATAATAAAAAGGCTCTCCCCTTCTTCCATCATTTACTAGCGCTAGCGCCTTGAAATATGCAATTATTTCTGTAAAACTTTTTGTTTTCTGTTTCGCGGCAAAAGTTTTTACATTTAATAATAATTTCTGCTTACTCTGAGCCTTGTTATCATCCTGACGATGATGATGATGATGATGATGATGATAATGTTGTTTCTCTCTTTTCTTTCTCGTCTCTCGCTCTACAGCGTTCGCGTGTCTGGTTTCTGGGCGCTAATTTACAATGGGGAATTATTGATTATCCCAAAATGCAGCTGCGACGCGATGTTTTGTTCTCTTTTGCCGATGTTTTGGGTAAGTTTTGCCGGCTTATTTTCTTTCTTTCTTTCTTGCTTCTTTTACTTATTACAGACTTTCTTTATCTTTATTGCAGTTTATATTGGTGGCCTTGTTGGATTCTTTTTGGGTTGCAGTGCCTTGAGTTTTACGGAAATTATCTATTATTTTACAGCCCGACTCGTGCGCCGCATGTTTTTCAACTAAAGCGAACACATAACCTTAAAAGATGTTATGCACATAACCTTAAAAAAAATGTTAAGCACATAACCTAAGCATATTTGACCTCCTCTCAACCTCTTCTTCCGTTTTCTCTACACCTTTCTCGTTTCAAAAAGTCAAAAATATCGTTCTTTTCGTTTTCGTTCTCATATTTGTTTCATAAAACGTCAATTCACCTCGAAAAACATCTTTCCCCATCCTTTTGCGTTATACAACACTTGAACGGCGTCTAACCTCAAAAAATGTTAAGCACATAACCTAAAATTTGTTCAATTAGTTGTTTAAATAATAAATTTAGCTTTGCTTTTTGCTTTTAATACAAATATTTCTCTTCATTTTCGACTCTTTCACTATTTTTCATCTAATAATTTAGAGCTCGGACATCTTTCTATTGGACAAATATAAACAAACGCGTCTTAATCAATAATAAAATACATTTTTCTGCCAACTTGGCGAATACTTCAATGTTCAATATATTTATCCTCCCCATCCAAAACAACTCATTCCCCTCCTCCCCCCGTATTTTTGGGGACATTCATTGTCCATGTTCTCGTCACTGGCCGACAACTGATTCTGACTTGGTTCGAATCTCAATGAGAACAACAACAAGAAAATTGCTTCACATGACTTGCTACTTGCCTTTTCGTATTTTTGCTAACCTTGTCGATTTTTATTAGGGTTCCTCTCTCTCTCTCTCCTCTGTACTCTCCTTCTCATAGAGATTGAAATGAACTTTTGTTATTGTTGTATTTAATATTTGTTGTCTTGTTTTTGTCTTGTTACAATTTTTGTCCAAATAATTTGTAGTTTGTAAAGTTTACCCAACAGATCTAGTAAACTCTATGCCTGATGGGGAAACTGTTAGAACTACCCTCGTTTATAAACACATTCATTAGACTTCATTCAAGTGAACTGTAACTGAAAGAACTGTCAACAAATGCCAATGTAGCTAGTTAACTTCAATTCTGAGTCATCAATAAATTATTAAAGCTTCGACACTAGGTCAGACTGGGAAGATTATTTCTTAACCCAACCCCCACCCCTTTCCAATCCACTCGCCACCACCATCTCTCCTTTCGATGAACTATTGTATTAGATAAAGTATTTGCCATCTTAGAGCCAGCATACAATGGAAATCTACATTTGAATAGCTTTGGCCAACAATTTTCATAACGCAAGCTGAAGCAAGAAAAAGAAGTGAAATAATACTTTTGGACCTTTCCCCTTTGATAGGGAATTAGAATCAAAGCTCAAGGGGGGAATTGTCTTGTGAGGGAACATCAAGGGCAACCGCAAATCCATGTTCTCATAAGGGTTGCGGGCAAAGGCGTAGCCGGCAATCCTCAAAGGGGTGAGAGAGACCTTGTGACCCCTCTAGAGACGCCCATGATAATCACGAATGCATCGTTGTTAATGTTAAAAAAAAGGGGGGGGGGGGGGGGTGAAGTCGCCACACTTTGAAGTTTCTAGCATAAATTTTGGAATTATTAAAATTTATTGTGAAAAAAAAAGAAGATTCTCCCCAAAGGGACTAACCATTTGTCACTCCATTGATGGACTTTATTGTTCAATAAGCGCCTTAAGGTAAAGTAAAAGAAAGGTGCAAGAAAAGCAAACAAAATCAACCCCAAATTCTTCTTCCCTTCGGAGTTTAAAATTTAAGCGCGCTTTATTAAATTCACAGTGCCGCCTCAAGCGAGCAATTAGAAAACTAATTCAACAGCATCATATGAGAGTCTGTTACTATCATTTGGGAGTCTATGTGTTTATGGCATTTCCAACACTGTTTTTCGTTAGCGTCACATTGGCGTCTGTTTTCAATTTCAATTTTGTTTTGAAAAAAATTGAAATTGGGCATGGAAGCCCATTACAAGAAACTTAACACCCAACTGATAGCCGAGGTGCAATCCTTGCGCTTGAGGCTGGCCGAATTTAGGAGGAGTGAAGTTGCCCTGCAAGCGCTATTATTTGAAGAACGCGCCAACCAACAGAAAACGCTGAGGCAAGCGGTCAACCGATTTGTCCAGAGTTTGGGTATACCCATTGGATCAGACATTGATAATGATGATGATACCGAGCAGTCAATTGCTCCCACTCGACGAACGCGTTCCAACATTGAGCGCCGCTCCTCCGTGGACAGAGGCTCCTCCATAATACGAACCAGTTCGTCGTCATCGCTCACCATTTCGCCCAGTGACAGGCAAAGGAGAAGAAGTAGTACATCCACGATAATGGAGCAGCAGCAGGAGGAGGAGCCACACGAGCCCACATATATCACCACACGCACATTACAACCGCGACGTATGGCAGAAATGGAAATGGAAGTCGACGATTTGGATTCGCCCACTGCAGATAATGGAGCGGCGGTGGCAAGTCCAGCATCAAATCAAAGTATGTTCCTCATAGTCGAAGAGTCAACTATTGATATAACATCGCCATCGGAATCAATCGACAGCGTGAGCGACGCCTCTTCAATTATCACTCGCATCAAGACACCTTCCCCCTCGGGACGAGTGTTGCGTGATTTGAGCATTAATGTACCTACCATTTGCATCAATCGTGCCAAAGAGAAGTCCATCCGATCATTACAATTTCCTCCGGCAATCTCGTGCGACACCACACGCGAAGATGAGGGAGAGATGAGTGTGCAGCAGATAAGGCATGCTCCTACACGTTCACCAGTTTCCTCGAGATTTAAGCTGACTCTAGGCGACAGCCACAACAATTTTCTTACGGTTACACCGCGGCGCAGTCAGTTTGAGTCCATAAGCGCTGCAGTTGGATGCACCAGCACACCACACAACAACACGTTGTCTCCCGGAGTGAAGGGGCCAAAGAAAAAGCTGTCGAAGCAGAAAGCCGAACCAGAGGACGACGAAAGTGAAAAGGAGGAGGGGGAGGAAGAGGAGCCGTCTTATAGCCTTCGATCGGGTCGCCCCAGTCGCTCGTGCAAACCAGTAACTCTTACGGAACCCAAACTAGGCACAAAACTGAGAAACGAGTCTGCTGCACCTAAGAAAACTAAGAAAAGAAGCACTAGATCCAAGTCAAGTAATTAATTAATTGTACACTAAAAATTTAGGCAGAGTTTCTTATTTAGATTTAGTTTTCTATATTTTTAATGTGTTTTATGTATTTATTTTAAGTTTCACTTTTGTTTTCAATTTTACCGCTCCAATTTGCCTATCGATGTTATAAAAAACAAATGCTTATCGATGGTGAAACTGCGTGACACGACATGGAGACAACTCCCGTGTGTAACGTAAATTATTTATAAGACTTAAAGCTTGTAGAAACAATAAAAATAAATATGAAATGAACGAAAAGTAATTAAAAAGTATTTGAATTGTTTATATTTTTATAACAAATCAATCAAATTATGTTTTTGATTGCGCCGCGTCGCATCCCTAACAAAACGATAGCTGACTACACTTGGCCATCACCAACCTGTGGAAATTTCCGCAAAACAAAAATACAAAAAAAAAAAGAAAAGAAAGGAACAGAAGAAATTTGCAACGCGAAGTGAAATGCACAAAAGTGCGCCACCTTGGCAAACAACGCCCATTGGGGCCAATGATGATGACATGGAGCTCGATGCCAACGCAGCAGCAGTTGAAGAAGAAGAAGCAGCAGCAGCATCCAGAAATTCAGTGATAAGAATACTTTTCCCCTTCCTACACACACAACCCGCCACCCACCACCACCACCGCCGCCATCACCATCCACCCAAGCTGCCATGCCTGTGGTTAATACTGTTTGGTGCTCTGCTGGCGCTTTCCCCCAGAGACAGCCTGGCCACACACATTAGCGGAGAATTTCACACAGAAGATTTTTTCCAATTTCTGGTGAAATTTGGTTTCCAGAAGGCCGATCCGCCCACGCGTCGTGACGCCTTTGGCTATATCTATGGCAATGTTAGTTCCAAGGATAATTATGGACAACCGGTGACATTGGTTGTCCTGGACAAGGCGACATTTGTGGAGTTCTATGGCAATCGAAGCTATAGAAGTCGAGAGCATGCCTGCTCTAGGATGTTTAGACGCCTTCAGCACTTGGCTTACGATGCTCAGTGTAATCCACAGGGTAAAAGGGATTTCCTGCGACATGTGCCCTGTGCCAAGGGTGAACTATGCGTGGATGAGGATGCGCCGAGCAATGTCATAGCCGGACATCAGTTCACCTATGTCATCAATTTGGAAACAGAGCCGCGGTGAGTAGATGCATCTGGTTAACTTCGTCTATAAACTCTTAACCCTGTCTAATCCTTTGCAGCTTTTGGTATGTGGCCTTGGTGGCTTGTTATCAGAATCGCAGCACCTGTCAATGGCATGCCCATGAGAATCTGTCCAGCAGGAGTAAGGGCAACCTCCTGACGACCCTCCACTATGACATCCATTTGGTCAATGTGCATCCAAATAATTCAGCTGCCCATCCGCTAACCTTTCAATACTCTTACGATCAGCAAAATTTGCTAGAAATGTATCTAATCTTTCTGCTCGTCTACATTGTTCTCCTGCCCATGCAAATCTATGCGGTGCGCAGGCAAAAGCATCCGGTTACCAAGCTATTCACATTGAGCCTGGTCAGCGAATTTGTGAGCCTGGCCTTGATCACTGCCCATTTGATACGCTATGCGGCCAATGGAGTGGGTGAACCCAATATGCAGGCTGCTGGCGATGTCTTAGATATATTAAGTCGAACGACCTTTATGTTAATTCTACTCCTGCTGGCCAAAGGCTGGGCGGTGACCCGGCAGCAAATCAGTCGTACTGGTTGGATTATCCTAATGTCCATTTGGGTGCCATATTGTGCATTCCATATATTTCTCTATATCTGGGATAGGGTGAGTGAATGAATGAATGAAGAAGGGAGGGGCAGGAGGGGAATGATAAATGATACTAAATTTTCAATCCTTGCAGACGGAAGTCGACATCATTTCCGATATTGATGAATATCAAACCTGGCCAGGCTGGATTGTCCTAATCCTGCGGTAACTATTGCCCTTTGCCCATTCCCTCTCAATACTCATTTGCTTATCTCTTTTTGCAGGACCTCCTTTATGATGTGGTTCCTATATGAGCTTAGGAATACCATGAAATATGAGCATTCCACTAAGAAATTAGATTTTCTTTTGCATTTGGGTGCTTCCAGTTTGGTTTGGTTCATCTATTTGCCAATTGTGGCTATTGTGGCCCTACAAGTGAGTCCCATGTGGCGATATAAACTACTGCAGGGCATAACCAATTCAGCGGATTGTATGGCCTATTGTGTGATGACCGGTCTCCTTTGGCCCAACAGAGCTGGCCAATATTTACTTTTAGCAGGCACCAAATATGCAGGTGAGTACAAAAGAAAACTATCCATAGAGAAAAGTCGATGGTTATGTCATCTTCTTTCAGGCATGGATGAGCTAGACGAGTTCAATGAGGCGCCGCATATTGTAAGAGAACGAGAACGTCGTCGCAATTCCCCGCCAGATGATATATCCATAGATGGCTCCACTGGTGGAGGAGGAGGAGGAGGAGTTGGTGGTGGTGTTGGTGTTGGTGGACGTGGCATGATCTTATCCACTAGTATTCCTCATTCCCTCAATGGTGATGCCTGCAATGATCTACTCGAGGCCGAGGATTTAAATGCCGAATTACTCACCGATCTAAATAAGAATAGCCATATAGTGGCCTAGTTTCTTAAAGCAGCAACGGGTTAATTATTCATTTCAATGGACGAAAGGAAAGATTAATCATATATGCTATATATAGAAATGTTCTATATAGCATCCTAAAACTATAGTTCGGTAGACGCCTACAACGAAAAGTCAAAGAAAGTTAGTGACAGAAAGAGATTGTTGTGTGATTTTTTAAGTGTAATATGCTTGAATTTAATGTACTTGATATAAGCAAAAACTAGTTTATATATACATACATACATACATATATATATATATATATATATATAACTGCATCATAGACGAAAGACGATGACTACGCTTCAAAACAGAAATTCATTTCGTTGTGGTATTATTAAGTTTACGCTTAGAACTAGAGCAAACAGCAGCCATTATTCCATTTCATTTATATTTGTTTTCCAATTTTGTCATCCAAACCAAAATAGTTTGATAAGAGAAACAACAACAACAACAATTGAAATTTGATAATATATAGAGTAGAAGTAAAAAACAACAACAACAAAAAAAAACAAATAAAAAATCAATCATTTTAAAATTCTTTGCTAAAGGCAGGTATTAATTATATTTAAGAGATAGCAAACGGTTGGTTTGTGTGTTTTGCTTGTGCTTTATCTTGAATATTATACATTTTTTTTTGTCTTAGTGCATGAAGTGTAGAAATGAAAAGTGAAGCAGTCGAAAATCCTCTCATTTTGGTTCCATTAGAGAATAGTTAAACGATTTTGCTTAAGTTTTAAATATAATGAAAGTATTTCTTGCAAAATTTGTAAATTGATCGAGTTTGAAATAATTTGCTTGTAGTTAAAGTAAATAGAAATCAAAGTTTAGAATAATTCCAGAGATGAATCCTTAGAGTGTAAAAATGGATAAATTTCTTTTTTTAAATAGTGAGAGTGATTGTTTTTGGCTTCCCTTTTTACTTTCAAATTGGACTTGATAGCCGTTTAGGTCATTTAATAACACATATTTAACCCCCCTTTAGGAGTCCCTCCTAAGGGCTTTGCATGTGCCACTTGTTCTCCGGGGATGCCCACTTAATTTCTTTCCTTTTAGCTGTCAGTTTTCAAGCTTTAGTCGAGCGAGATGGAACAGCTATCGCTGAGCATGCGTTTCTATAGCAAATTATTGAATTTCATTGGCTTGAGTAATGCCCACTACGATAGGAGGCGTCGCCGGTTGGTGCTGCACCATGTGCCCACCATGGTCTATGCCCTGATCTTGAATGTGATCTATTTTTTGTTGGCTCCCTCGGCATTTGCTTTGCTGGTGCAGTCCATGTACCGCTGTGAGGTGATGGGCATCTTGTCGCAGGTCTTCAATGTGGTTTCCCTGGTCAAGTTGTCGTCCATTTTGCTGCTCCTCTGCAGCATTTGGGTGAGACGGCAACGTCTTCAGCGGCTGGCCAATAGCTACTTGCTGCTGCTGGATAACTATCGCCTGGGATTGGGAAACTATGCGAAATGACGTTGCATACTGAAGCTGTTGATGACCTGTTCCCGTTTCTATTTGCTGATGGTTCAACTTGTGGGTCCCGGATCGGCTGTGCGTTGCAACAAGACGGAAGGAGCAGTGACTGGTCTCTCGCTCTTCTATCTGGCCGCAGTGGGATTCGGTGTGATGATGGAACTATTGCTGAGTTGTACGGACTTTTCGGGTTACATCTTTGTGGTCATGGCCAATTGGGTGCTCATCTCCATGGGGGAGGAGGTCAACGATTTGAAACTGGATCACCAGAGGCTGCCCACTAGAAGCGGTTGCATACGCCGCATGGCTGAGAGTCAACTCTTGGCTGGCTGGCAAGAGTTCTGGCAACGTGTCCAATGCTTGGACAAGCTAATGGGCCAATTGCTGGACATTTCCCAATGGCAAATGCTCTTCAATCTCTTCACCTCCTACCTCTCCGATATTGCCTTTGTGTTTCGTGTTATGATCTATGCCGAATACGAGGAGGATTTCTATTACTGGAAACTGATTCTATTGGCTGTGATCAGTCTGGCCCATCACACGGACATTATGATGCGTTTTCACATTTACGAGGAGAATCATTTGCATTGGCAGCATCTTCTCGAGCGTCTCGAGCTACTCTATTCCGACTCACAGCCCAAAAGAGAAGGTCTTGTCTTCGCCAGACAGGTGAGAAGAAAACTAAAAACGTTTCTTACAAATTTCAAGCGAATTCCCAATTTCAGGTGGAATTTGCTGTCCTTCGTCTGGGTCGTCGACTGCAGCCGCATTCCCAGCGTGTACGGCCGAAGCAAATTTGCGGACTCTTCGATATGAGTAATGCTCAGGGCTATTCCCTAACCAGCTCCATGGTAGTCAATGTTATGTTACTTTTTCAAATTGCCTATAAAAATTATTCTTAGCTCACAATTGGGAACAGTTTATGGCGCAGGAAAGCGGAGAAAGCATTCCTTTGCTGGAGAGTTCGAAATTTGTTATCCACCATAAAAATAAAAAGCTTCAATTCAGTCAAAAGCTTGTTTGAGTTTTTTTTTTAGCTTTTTAAAGGACTATTTGAACGAGTTTTCGCAAGTTTTTAAGCCCCAATTTCGTTGGGGTTTTCAGTTTATCTGAGATCATATTCCAATATGTTTATAAAGGATAAGATTTAGGGAAAGTCAGTGGCGTATATTGCTTAAGGTTGACCATGAAAGAAGGCGCCTTCACAAGAAAGTCAGACGAAAAACACACAACTAAAAAGTCGTTTTAGATTTTAGAAAGTTTTCATAGAAATATTTTCGCCCTGAAGTCCTTATTTTTCATAGTTCGGCCCTGTATATTTAAGTTAAGTTAGCCCAAATTCGAAAAAAACGTCCATTTTATACACGTTTATCCTAAGAATAAAAAACTATCTAAAGAAAGTGTTTCAACTTTTATTAAAATAATAAAAAAATTCTAAATTCCGTCGTCTATGGAAAATAATGTTTCAAAAACAGTTTTCATATTTCCAAAAAATGTTGTAAATAAGCTCGTAATCTTTCTAAAATTTAAGAATCAAAGCGGTGAAGCATATCAAAAGTTTTTTTAGACTAAAATTGTTTAATTTATTGGATTTTGTTTTATAGTTTCTTCACTTAATTCGATCAAAAGCGACTATAGCTTCTAGGTTAATACAGTTAAATGGCTCCTTTTGTTAGGTTAAAAGCTTTTTTTACTCTTTTTTAGGACTATTGCAAAGAGTTTTCGAAAGTTTTGAAACCAATTTTAAAGAGGTTTTAGTTTATGACTACTTCAATAAGTTTTCGAAAGTTTTTAAGCCATTTTTAAAAGGTAATATAGTTATTCTTAGAACATATATGTAGGGATCATTGGTATACAGGGACGAATTAAGGCAAGGGCAGTGGCGGACACTGCTGGGGGCATTTCCGCTTATTGCATAATCTGATTAAAATTGAATACTTTAAGGATAGTTAAATATAAAATATTACAATATAGACCTTGTAAAAGGTAAGAGAACAATTATGGTAAAGTTCTATTGTTTCTTTTCTTTCTCCCCCCTTTCTTAGACTTCTAGTGCCTACCCTGCAAATGGTTTAGATAATTGTGATGATGCTCTTCGATCTGGTTTCGTTCCCTCAAATCGAATTGCATCATAATGATGACATAACAGAGAACCGAGCTTATATAGCTTAGGCAGGCCGATTTGTCCAACTGAACACAACCGCAGACCTTATAGACCAAACGCTGACATCTCAGTCGATTGGCAAAGAGCTCCAGCTGGGCCGGGGGAGGAAAGTAATTCAATTAGTAATTGAAATAAAAGTAGATAATTGCATAACTACCTCCATTCTAAATTCGTGTGTTAGCTTCAGTTCGGTGAAAAGGCGCAGCAGCTGACCAATGTCATTGCAAGAGGTAATCACGCGATCCAACATATTCATCAGAATGGCCGAACTCCAGACATTGAAGATGATTAGACCATTGCCAAAGAGGACACCCCAAACATCCGATTTGATGGACTCATTACTATACTGGACAGCGTGATAGAAGATGTTCACACTGCTGGCAAACATGTTGAGAAAAACCGTGGCATTGGCCACATCGTAGATGCGGAAGATCCTGCGGGCCAGATTATAGCTTTTTCTCTGCAGAAGCGAAATGCTGCGCAGATCCTTTAACTTGAGGATCGTTTGCTGTTTGCTGAGAGCCTTCAAACTCAGCTGAACTAACTCAAATTGATGATTGAGTAGTAGAAGGCCCAAATAGATGCCCAATTTGGCCACCAGAACCAAAGCCACATGGCTAAAACGGGCCAAAAGCAACAGGAGCGTATTCTGATTGATTGTACTCAATAATTGATATTGCACAACAAACGAACAAAAACCAACGCCATAATTAATACACAAATTACGCCACAATAAGTTGGCCAAATATTGTTGAAGCTCCTTCACTGCTTCCAGCCCCGCCAAACGAGTGACCAGCTCACGATGTGAGTGCCAAATGTGACAGAAATCCATATACACATTCACAATCTCTTGCCGATGGCGCCAAACGGTGAGATAGCTACCCAAAATGGTTAAAATCCTTAGGCCCAAGGACACCATAAAACCGCGTTGCAATATCAAATTGGACTTCATGTAGCCATCGAATATTTTACTGGGTATAAGTACAGGAATCACCGCCAAAAGTATTCCAGTTAACACCAGACTATAAAGTAGATAACCCAAGGGAACTCTACGTCTAATCCTCACACTGTCTGTGTTGGGAAAACGCAGAGTTGTGGCCATTAGACCATATAACAGCAAATGATAATAATTTATCCTTATGACCCGTTGTAGTTTCAGATGCCACATTTTCGTTACTGACTTAGCTAGAGAATTGAAACCATAATTGATGGCACGTTTCTAGCTTTTTAATTAGTTAATTGATGGCCGATAGAGATCTTAGTTAGGTTAAGGGGCACAGTGGTTTATATTATATCGGATATTAACTGATGTTTTGGTTAGGGCCAAAAACAATCAAAAGAACTCTTAAAATACGCTACTTTCTTAAGTCTTTTGGAATTTTTTTAAAAAACATAATAAACTTTCTGAATTTTTGAGAATTACAGAGTGGAGCTTTTACCCAGTTAGAAGTCTGAGAAAATTACTTAAACTTTTGACAGTCGTCGAGGAAAGCTCTGACCTAAAAGGGAAGCGACTTGCCCCACTCTGAAAAGGGGTTACACTCCACTCCTACTCTTCTCTACGATTCTCTAAAAGAACACCTAAGTTCCTCAGGTTTCTTAACTACTTTCTTTATTTAGAATTACTTACCTGAAAAAGAAGGGCTAGAATAGAGTGGGTCCTCTTCTCTTTAAACAAACAAAACGCATGATCATCGCATTCCAGATACTATAACTTTTTCTATATTAGATAACATCAGATTTTCGTGTAGTGTAGGATAAGTCTAAAAAACAAAAGAAAATGGAAAAGTCATTCAAATAAAAATTTTAAAAAATAATAATAAAAATTTTTAAACGGATTCTAAAATCATTAGCTACAAAAATAAAAAAAAAACGTTTAAAAAAATCTATAAATCTATATATATAAAAATAAATGTCTGTCTGTAAGTCATCGATGAATTCAAAAACTAATGGATTGAATATTATGAAAATGTATTTTTCCACAAAGTAGGTTTGTATGATATGCTCATTAATGCCGCTTGCCGCTAGGTGGCGCTACTACCACGGATCAACGTCTGTCGAGTTAACTTACACTAAAAAATTCCAATTTTTAATTGGATCCCATTCGAAGAGTGAAGATATACATACATATTATATATACATATATTCTGGTATACAGTTAGCTAAGTTGGCAAACTTAATTATACATTATCTCAATACTATGACTAACAAATGACAAAAAGAATTATTCGAAAAGGTCGAGAAAATCGGAGTCTTAAGCTGACATTGGGAATCAATTGACCAATTAATGCTCACTTCGGACCACTGTGCAATGACTTGATGGGGTCTTCGGCCCAGTGCCTAGCTTAGCCTTCCGTTAAGGTTCAGTCTGAATTGGTCGCTGCAAATGTCGGTTAATTGGTTTTTGAAATTTTTCTATAATTATGGACTGGCCAGTGGATTGTTGCCGGCTCGTTTGGCTAAACACGGTCAAGAGGAGGGCACTTGGCACTTTCGTCGGGGAATTGGTTATATCATCTATACCTTGATATTGAATGGATTTATGCTTCTGCTAATGCCGCTAACCTTTCCTCGGTTCATGTACACAAATAGTTATATGAGTGATTATCCATTGCTTCAATGGAATTTTACACTGACGAATGTAACGCGCATTTTGGCCATGTTTGTCTGCGGTGGCTTAGTGTGGCTTAAGCGAAAGACTTTAATGGAGGTGGGTGAGGATCTGATGAGGCAATGTCAGCTCTGTGAGCAATTGGAGGGCCAGAGTAGAGATCGCTCATTGGAATACAAGGAACTTGAGGGCAGAATACGAAGACTTTTACTTCAACAGTTTTTCGTGTTTAATTTGAATACCTTTGCTCCTGCTTTTTTGCTCTTGCGCATCGAATCGGAGCAGGTGATGAGTTATCTTCTGATGGTCTTTGTTCACATGGTGCAATTCATTTACATTTTGATAGCCATGTTGGGCCTTTATGTGGTCTTCTTGCTCCTCTACTGGCAAATGCAACGTGTGAATTTGGCGCTCAAGAATCTTTTGGATGACCCCCAAGCCTCGCTTCAGTCTCTACGTCATCTCTATCATCTGCATGGCCAGAATGTGAGTTTACTTCATCGCGTTTTGCAAATTTCGGATATTTCAATGGCCTGCCTTCTGCTGAAGATGTTTGTGACAAATGTCAATTTGGTCTATCATGGAGTTCAGTTCGCCAACTCGACCATCGACACCAATTGGCTGACCAAATTCCTGGGTCAATCGGTGGTCATAACCCACTATTGGAATGCCATTCTCCTAATGAATCTGGTCGATAGTCTTACACGACAAACTGCCATTGAAATGGCCATCATTTTGCGTCAATTTTCTGGCTATAACTCACTTAGCCGAGACTTTGAAGTCCAATTGCAGATATTCTCGGATCATGTGCGTTGCCTTCCCACAGCCTACAAAGTCTGTGGACTTTTTGTCTTCAATAAAAGTACAAGTTTGGCTTATTTCTTTACTGTTCTGATTGAAGTTCTGGTGCTTGTTCAATTCGATTTGAAAAATAAAGTCGATGCGCAGTAGAAAATCAAAAAGAGAATGAAACTAGTCGACTGGAATGAAGGATTGTTAATTACCAACAGATGAATACACTCAAAAAGCAAAGCCAATTGTTCAAATGAATATTCATTCATGCTGACATAGGCTAGTCTTTCTATGGTAATCTCTAAAAGGTTTTCTAAATTCATTTCAATATTAAAACCAAATGGCTCAAGTTGCTACCAAATAAATTTTTGATCAAGAAGCTCATCTTTTTCAGTCTAAAAATAATATATATCTAAATTGTATCGCCAATATTCATGTATAAACAGTTAGAAAAACAGATTTTTAAGAAAAAATTATTAAAATCCCCCAAACAAATTTATGCAAAATTAAATTTTTCAGAATGTAATGCAATCTGCATAGCAAATAGATTTTAATTCTGAAAAAATATAAACCCATAGCATTTAGAAACAAAGAAAAAGTGATTCATTCTATTTAAAATTTATGTAAAATAATTTAAAAACTATTCATTCATGCTGAAGGTGAATTTTAAATATTAACCTCAAATTACTCTAATTAAATAATAATAAGCTGCTTCAGAATTTAAGGTCTTATTCATATATTATTCGTAAATTATTCATAAATTGTTTGAAAAGTATTTATAAAGTATTCAAAACTATAAATTCATATAAGCTGGCTGAGAAATTTAGGCATTGTTAAAATATTATTCATAAATTATTCATAATTTTTTCAAAATTTTGTAAAATATTCCTAAACTATTCATTAGTTGTTTGTTCATATTAACTGCTCGAGTAGTTTAGGTATTATTCAAAAATTAATTACGAGCTATTCATAAATGATTCAGAAATTATTCATAAATTATTTAAAATCAGTTGGCATTGTTCAAATAGTTTTCATAAATTATTAAAAAATTAATTCGTGAATTATTAATAAATTATTTATTCATAGTAGTTGCTCCCGTATTTCAGTTGATCAAATATTATTCAAAAAGTGTTTTAAAATATTTTAAATTTATTCACTAATCATTTATAATTTATTTATATAGTAGCTGCTTATTCGAAAATAAATTATGCGTTATTTTTTAATTTTTCATAATATATTTCAAAATTAATACTAAACTATTCATACATTGTTAATAAATAATTCTTTCATGTTAGCTGTTTGAGAATTTCAGGATTAATTTGGAAATCACACATAAGTTATTCACAAATATCAACAAATTATTCTTAATTTATTTAAAAATTATTTATATAATGTTCATAAACTATTCAATAATAAAAGCTACTTGAGAAATTCGGGCATTGCTTAAAAATGATTTGTAAATTATTCGTAAATTATTCATAAATTATTCGCAAATTATTCATTCCAGTTAGCTTCTCGAGTATTTTAAGTAGTGGTCGGCAAATTATTTCAAAGTTATTTATAATTATTCACAATTTATTCACAAACTATTCATTCATATAAACTGCTCGAAAATTTCTTTTTTCTTGTTCACATTTTGCTTTTGTCTTGTGTCTTTTAGTCGATCATATGCACACATTAGAAACTTGTGTAATTCCAATGTAAATAAATTGAATGCATTATAATAATTTTAAATTTGTGGTTAATCGACATTAATGCAAAGTCAAGTCGATGATTTATTGTGACGCTTTTAAATTCAAATTTAATTTGCCTAGAACACTCGACGAAATGGCTTTGGGCTGGCCCAAAAAGTAGCTTTTGGCCTAGTTTAATTAAGTTGACAAAACAAATCATACTCTTATTTCTTTAGACCTTTTCTAAGCTCATCAATTTTGGCCCCACACAAAGAGGGGGAGAGCGAGGGGTTAGAGAGATTATCCTAGTTGTCGTCTACTATTTTGTTTCCTGGGCAAATTGAATCAAATTTAATAAACACTCTGCCCAAAGGCGCAAATCCAATCCCCATATACCACATAACCCATTCTCATTCGCCCCTCTCTCTCT
Source organism: Drosophila nebulosa (assembly GCA_024703675.1). Classification (NCBI taxonomy): domain Eukaryota; kingdom Metazoa; phylum Arthropoda; class Insecta; order Diptera; family Drosophilidae; genus Drosophila; species Drosophila nebulosa. The sequence goes on along the minus strand of CM045725.1, from coordinate 1,922,826 downwards.
CTCTTTCTCTCTGTCAGCCAGCGGAAGGCCATTAAATATGCCTCTTCAGGCCTCATCAAATGGACAAACTATTCTCTATTCTGGATTCCATCTCTGGTTTCTCCGCCTCTGCTATATATACATCGATATTTCTCAGCTGCCTTGTGTATTAATTCCAATTATACGCACGACTGGGGAATTTTCATTTGGACTGAAAGGATTTTGGGTCATTATGATGAGAGAAAGAGAGAGAGAGAGAGAGAGAGAGACGGCGACTCCGATTCCGATTCAACCAATTCGTGTGCCATTGTTTTGTTTTTCCTTTAGCTATTTTCCCGGCGGCGGCCTCAGGGACCAGTCCTAATTGGCAAAGCTTTTCTATTCCGTGTATCGATTGCCAAAAGTTGAAGTTGTTTAGTTTCATTTTTGTTAGCCTTTGTTTTGCTTCTCTCTTTTTCTCTCTCGGTTATGACATGGCCAAAATACTCAACAAATAAGATTTCCTGTGAAACTAATTAGCCAAAGGGTCGTCGGTCAGTTCAGTCCAGTCCAGTCCAGTTAGTCAGTTTATTGGCCCTTCAGCCACAAATGTGATTTGTGTGTGTGTGTGGTCAAATTAACCCTTTTGCCCTGCTGGCCATAAACCAAATTAAAATTATGATATTTATTATTCCCCCAAAAAATTCGCTAATAGTTGCCGATTCAGCGCCTAATGAGAGGGAGGAACCCAACTCCACTCAACTCAACACACATGCTGACATATGCAAATACATTTTAGGGCTGCATGTTGCCCTTATATCGATAAACAGGACATGTAAAAAATATCGATTAAATTTGTGGATCGTCATAATTAAAACAAAGTCAACATTGGCATCAGGGCCAGAGCCCCAGAGCGAGGTATTTGTGGGGATCCGAGTCTGAGATACAATTTGAAATAGATTTTAATTTCATAAAAATTGAATGACAAACAGCCAAGTTATATGCAAGGGGACGTCCGCCGTGTGAGTAAGGAAGATGGCAAACAATTGAAATGTGTTCGTTCCTCTCCATGCATGCAAGAAAGAGAAAAAGAGAGAGAAATAGAAAAATGCATCTGAAACTGGTACAGGGTATACGCAAGTCGGTACGGTGACTAAAGTGATGAGCCTTAAAACTTTATCTCTTATGTTCTTTGTGGTTTTTTAGCCAAAACTTGATGTCTTGTGGTCCGATTGCGCTGAATTCGACAAATGTTTTGTCTGCAATGGTAAGAAGCTTAAGGAATAGAATTCGGCTAAAATAATTCAAAAACTAAAAGACTAGTTTCTCTTTGAACAGACAGACAGTCAGACTAACACCCAGACTTCATTTTGCATCGGGGTTACGTTCCCAAAAAAAATAAAAACACCAGGCAAGCTGAAACGGTGAAAAGTGAATAAGGATTTTCTATAGCAAACCATATAAAGATTGAAGATAGATTCCTGTTAGTACTGTAGCAATCTTTTGAAGAGAATCTAACTACTAAAAATTGGAAAGTGAATCAGTATTTTTTATAGAAAACTATATAAAGATCGAAGTTAGGTTCCAGTTAGTACTGAAGCAATCTTACTATTAAAAATCTTTTGGATTTTTAATTAAATTAACTTATTGTTTACTTAACGGTCTTAAAGAAAACAAAAATTTGAATTCATTAATGTAAACAGTTTTCAACTACATACTTTGTGTAATAATTATGAAAGAAGGCAACAAAGGAACTTAGAAAGAAGAAGAAAACCAAAGCGATTGATCGATAATTGTGTGAATGATTTCTATCGAATATATCGCTCAATTGAATTAGTTGAACAAATCAATGTAAGCCACTTTGGCAACTCAAAAAGCTGAAATGAAATGAAATTGTTATAAAACTTTTAACAATAGTTTTAGCCCAAAGGGTGGGGTGGGGTGAGGTAAGGGGAGGGGGGGGGGGGGTCTGCCCCCCTTTATTTTACAATAGACAAAAAGACCACATGAAAGTGGGTCAAGTAATTTTCAACACTTAAATATAAACCCTTTTTTGCATGCCAGGACACTTGCTTGGCTTCCCCTCTGACCGCTCTCGCTTCTCTTTTCTGGGTCATCTTCCGTTGTCGTTGTCGTCGTCGCCGCATAAATATAAATTGTATTGTTTCAAAAAGCACAGAGAGAGAGAGAGAGAAACACCAAAAAGAGGAAAAAGTTTTTTGTTTTCTGCCGAGTTTTTGCGGCCAAACGGAAAAAGTAGTTAAAGTTTTGTTTTCGCTGCTAGTTTATTGCGTGATTTCCTTTCGGTCATGACAGGCCCCCCAACCCACACCCCCTCGCTCGCTCTCTCTCTCTCCGGCAAGGTGCTAAACCACATAATTCACAACGAGTTACTTGCCCTTTAAAAAGAAGCAGTCGCTTTTCGAGTGTTGAGTCTAGAAATCGTATTATGGCATATTTTGACGTTCAAAACGGATTGCCATAAAATGCATTTACTTTGGTCTTTGGATAGGGCAAACCTGAACTTTCAACTGCATGCAACAAACATTATGCACGTAGTGACTACCTCTCGTCACCCCGCCACCCCGCCACCCCGCCACCCCTCTCTTTGAAATCTACGTGACCGCAGGAAGAGACCTTGCAAATGGAACTCTGAACTCGAACTGAAACTCCTTTTCACATTTCTGACTTCTAATTGCATTTTTACTTAGTTCAGAGCGGGAGAGAGAGAGAAAGACCGAGAGACCGAGAGAGTGAGAAAGTTTTACTCCTGCTCCTGCAGCGCGTAAAGTTTAATTAAACGTGTTTGATTTATGACTTGGACCTCAGAATTGCCAGCAGCTGTGGCAACCGCACAATTCCAATTTCAATTCAACGCCATCTTCCATCTAATGCGTTTATTTTCGGTATGTCTCTCTCTCTCTCTCGCTCTCTCTCCCTCTCTTTCTCGCTCGCTTTCCTCATAAAAGCCAAGCACCTATGATTTTCCCATTTAAGTTGCATTTTCTACCAGAGAAACTTCCATTTCCTTCTACTCTCTCTTTTTCCTCTCTCATTCTGTGATTCTCACCCAACAAGTTCATCAATAAACACATTGAAGGGAGACGCCACAATCTAGGCACAAAATCCCAGAGCTTACAGCAACCGAAACCAAATCAGGTCAGGCCACAAAAAATATTCCCCGATAATCAACTTTGATACACGTTTTCCCATCGTCCATGCATTAAAATGCCCAAAATGATTGGGCCAAAAAAAAAAAAAAAAAAAAAGACGAACGAAAAACGGAAAAACGAAAAAGAGGAAGAAAAAACCCAAACATACAAATCCTTGCGCTTCCTTTATCCATATTTTTTATGGTTAGGCGCAAAATGAAATTTTCTGCCTGACGGAGAGGGGAGGAGAAAAAAGTTTATGGTTAAGAAAGTCGAAGAGAAGACTTCTCGATGAACTGGCCGGATAATCGTAGGGCCATGCCCAGTGGCTTACCAGAGACTTGGTGTGTCTGTGTGTTCTCCTCTCTGTGGCCTAGATGGGATTAGAGTCCACTGCCTTCGCAGTGGCAAGGTAAATGGTAAATGGTAAATGGAAAAAGTATAGCCTCTGATTAGGCTTCGATTTGATTTGGGGTTTGTTGGGTTTTTGGGCCATGATTCATATCGCAATTGGCTTGCCTCGTGAATAGCCGAAAACATTAGATGATTGTTATTTACCTGCCAAGGTGAGAGAACTAGGCCAACCAAGCACCTTTGAAATCAAGTCTGGGCTTTTAAAAAATGAGGGTCTTACTTGGCTATACGATCCTGTTTATAGAAGGGAGAATTGACGTAGCGACAAGCGTGAGCAAAGGGTTAGCAAGAGAGGAGTAGTTCACCCAGACCTGAAATTTGCTAGTAGTCAAAGAGATCTCAAATGGCTAAAGCTATAGAAAGTATTTTTTGACCTGTTTCCATATAATTTTCAGGTCTCTCATATCAAGCATGCACGAATTTTAACTTATTTTACTTTAAACTTAATTAATTGTCATTGGATTAGTCATATGACAAGTCTTTCTTGTCTTGAATATACAGTGCTTGTCACATTTATAACCCACCCAGCAGGTTTAAGCTGTGAACCAATTTTAATAACATTTTTCATGTATTTCAAAAATAAATTTTTATTGTTCTTTGTTAACAGAAGCATGTTCAATAGAATTTGTTGCAATTTGTGTTCTATTTATAGAAAACTAAGACTTAACTTTTGTTTGCATTTTTATGTATCATAATTATGGCGCACAGTAGGAAATTCGACTTTATTAAGTGCGCAGCAGACTTTTGGATTTACCGACATTGTAATTAAGTAAATTTTAGATAATTTTTAATAAATGCCTTTTGGAAAACAATTATCTGATTATGAAAAGGGTCTTTTTTTTCTCACTTTTCTAGTTCGGAGAGTCTTTTTCGAGTATTTGACGAAACTTGAAAGGAAGTCGACGTGTAATTAAGTTAACTAAGGCAAATGGAGGCCACACTTAATATTAATATTCCATCATTTCGGATTTTGTTAATCATAACATTAAAATGCGCCATAATTTTGAAACAGCAAATTGGTGCTTTTGTTTTCTTTGTTTTTATTTCTTTTTAAGAAATCGTTATTAAATCGTTTATTTTAAGTAATTCATAATTTAAATATTGAGCCAGTCATTTTTCAAGATTTTGAGGGAAGGTGTCATTTGAGAAAAATATTCATCCAATGTGTTTATATTTCGTTTAAAAATGGGTTATAAATATGATGAGCACTGTATTTCTAAGAAAACGATAAAGATTTGGACGATCTTACTTCAACCGTGCCGAAGTCTGTATACCCTTGCAAGTATAAGTCTCAAAAATGTATGTAAAAAGTCCAAAAACCTGGCGCATTAACTGCTTTTTCTGTTTTTTACTAAAATTGGTTTTCGAACCGATTGTTCTTATAGGGCTTATATAATATTGTCACTTGATCTTGATTAAATTTGATGCAGATATTTATGAGTATATAAAACTAATAAATATTTATAGCAATCGCTTGAAAAAAAAGAAAGTTATTGGTCTAAAACTAAATTTTCCACCAAACGTTGCTATGGGAGCTATATGATATAGTTGTCTGTTCTTGATCAAATTTGACACGGACGTTTTGATGCAAGGAAAACTAGGATTTGTTAAGTTCTTTGATCATCTCATGGAAAACATTAAAGTTTTCGATCCAAAACTTTACTTTCGACCATTTGTTGCTATGGAAGTTATATGATATAGTAGTACGATCTTGAGGAAATTTGGTAAGCACGCTTGGATATAAATAAAATTAAGATTTGTACATTTTCTTTAATATTTTATGGAAAACAACAGAGTAATTAAACTAAAACGCTTTTTTTTTGATCGTTTGTTTTAACCTGTCTGAATCCGAGATATAAAATAGATGACTACGTGCAAAATTTTAGTACTCTGCGCTAATCCAGACAGACTGACTATATGAAATCGTCTCATCCTGCTTATCAAAAATATATATACTTTATATGGTCGGAGATGCCTCTTTCTGGGCGATACAAAATGATGACCAAAATAAATATACTTTTCTTTGCAAGTTTGTAAAAATTGTCAATTGATCTTAAACCTAGAAACATATTTGTATTTGTGTTGTTGTCTAAGAATCATGGATTTGTAACTAGAAAGAGTTTGGCTCGGAAATTCTATATATTTTTGTCATATCTTAAGCTCCTATATGTCCTAACAAACTGTTTCCCTTAGATTAGCTTGAGCTTAGTTTTTAGTGGTAGATTCAGATAGATTCAGAAAGTCCTTGCAACTTTCATGTTAAACCGATCATTGAGCCTTTTTTTTATATATTTTAAAAGGATTCTTACCACATTTAAGCTCCTGTATTTGCCATGCGCCATTTTATTCATTTCATTGTTGTTTGGCTTGGCTTGAATTGACTTTTTAAGTGATTAAGCACTTAAGTAGAAGCTGGCTTACAGTGGCAATTAAAGCTGCATTACAGTCGCTGCTGACCTGACCTGACCTGATATGACCCAATCAGTTGGTTTGCAGATTTCATGGAATTTTCATCAGCAACAAATTTTGTAATCCTAAGTTAAACAATCGTTCAAAGCAATTTTCTATATACATACATATGTATATATATGTATTTTATAACATAATCCATAGTTCAATGGTTTGAGAGAATTTATTGAAAATATTTGTATTTAATTCGATGTTTTTTTTTTTTACGGTTTGTTTTACAAAAATAAATTTCGCATTTAACATGACCAATTAATGTGTGGCAAAGCCGCAAATAAAACCGCTTAATTACGTGACTCGACCGAGAAAGAAAGAGAGAGAAGACTCGCGAGATGCGCCTGAAAGTATAACAAAGAGAAAGAGAGAGAACATGAAAGTGAAAGAGAGAGAGAGAGAGAAAGGGAGAGTTGTTTCTGTCTGACACGCAATGCAATGAAATGAAATAATAATATGGTTAATAAAGCCAGCCGCATTGGATTCATGCACTACGCTTGGTTTTTGGTTCTACCAACTGATTGGCCCTCCCCCTCTCCCCTTCCCCTATCCTTGCCATGATGGCACTGGGGCCTGGGGGCCAATTATCGCACTTATTTCGCTGCTAATTAAAATGCAATTATTTGCTTTAAACAACATAATCCCATTGACAGGCGCCGCCGTTTTTATTTGCATAACTATTTTTCCCCCATCATCCACATTTTTGGTTTGTCATTTGATCAAAATCAAAATTCTCTTCAATATGAATTGCATTCATGTCATGTATTCATTTCCGTCTCTGTTGACCCATCTTCATCATCCTCCGCTGTGATATGTAGGCGTGGCGCCACACGTTGCTGCTGCATGTTTGCTCTGTGTTGCCTTGGACTGGCCGTCGTTGACTGACGAATTGGCTCCACATATTGCCCATTATTATTGGCCACAATGCGTCCAGCTTCCTCCACATAATCATTGATGATCTGCCATAAAGGCAGACGATCAGCCACGCCTCTAGCATTCGCCTGCATATAGGCAGCGGTGGCTATATAGGTAAAGTTTAGAATACCCGCATTGAATATATGCAACCAGGCATTCATATTTAGGTTCTCAGTCTCGCCGGTTGTTGTTGTTGTGACAGTGGGCATGGTCAGGGGCAATTGAAGGGGCACAGGTAAACCATCCGCTGAACGTTTTCTATATAAATTCAAAGTTGCCAAAACCAAACCCTGTGGGGCTGAAGTTGTTGCCGTTGCTGCTGTTGCTGCTGCTGCTGTCGTCGTCGTCGACGTCGTCATTGTCGTTGTCGTTGTCGTTGTTGAGTTTTGAACTTGATCAAGGGACAAAATGGATGTAGCTAAAGGCAAAAGAAGTCATCATCATCATTATCGGAGGGAGCTCGCTCTGGTTCTCCTAGTTCTACTCACTTGAATGCTGCTGTTCTATGGCCTCGCGTGCTATACGCTGCTCGGCACGTTTAACCCAACCACGCACCGTTGATTCGGGGACACCAAGTTCACGGGAAATGCCCGCTTTTGTCTCACCATTACGTATACGGGCTATGGCTCGCTCCTTATCATCCAAAGAGACTTGAACTCTCGGCCTTTTGCCACGTGGTACTCCTCCACTTCTTTCCATTTTTGCAAAATGAATTTTTCCCAAAAAAAAAAATTTTCTTTCTTTTTCGATATTCACGAATTGTCGAATTGTCTCGTTCGTCGTCACAAAGGTTTTTGTCGCTTTTGTCGTAGGTTTTTGACAGCGCCTTTTAACGAGGCGGACCAGCTGACATATAAATCGGCGTTGTCATCGCGTTCGCTTCCTTTCCTTATTATTGGGCTGTCTCTCTCTCTCTCTCTCTCTCTCTGCTTTCTCTTTTCAGTTTTCACTTTCTCCTCATTTTTGGAAGCTGTCACAATTATCGCTCTCTCTCTCTCTCTCTCTCTCATTCTCTGTAGAGTTGCAATAGTGCTTGCGTAGAGCTGCCAAGTAACACAGACAGCGAGAGAGAGAGAGAGAGAGAGGGGAGAAGAGGGAGCAAAAAAGTAAGCCGCCAGCAACTGTCTTTCTTTCTATTTTATTTCAAATTTTTATTTATATTTTTCTTTTTTTTTTTACATTTATTTTTTGACGTACACTAATTTCATGTTTGGTTTTTTTTTTGGTTTTTTTTTATATGTGTATTTTTAACCCTGTTGGTTAAGGGGGGCGGGGGGAGGAGTGGGGAAGACTTTAAGGATTTTAGGGAAGAGTTACCTGTAACATTTTAAAAATTTTCTTTTCATGTTACATATTTAACATATTTTGTATAACATTTTTCTTTTCTATATGAAACAAGAAATCAATAAAAAATGTTTTTTTTTTCCAAGCAAAAACTATAAAAATTTGGCACAAAATATTTTTTTTATCTTTGGTGGCATTTTTTTAGATTCATTTAAAATATGTTTTCAAAAATTTCTTAAACTTTTGTTTTGTAAAAAATTTTTTTGCAATCAAAAACTGTAAAATGTTTTGCCACAAAAATTTATTGAAATCTCTGCAAACACTTCTTAAAAGTTTATTTAAAATATAAATCAACAAATTTTTTACACTTTTTTTTTAAGAAATGCGTCACAAAAAAATGTTGTAAATTTCGCAAACTTTTCTTTTAGATTTGCATAAAAGTTTATTTAACAAATTTCTTACATTTTTTATCAGCAATTTTCTTTAAACAAAAGCAAAAACTGTAGAAAAATTCGCTCAAAAATTGATTAAAATTTTTGCAATCATTAGTTAGAAAATATAAATCATTAAATTTCAGACATTTTTTTTTTAAAGAATTTGCCCTAAAAATTATAGAAAATATGATTTCAAAAATTTCTTTAACTTTTTTTTGTAAGCAATTTTTTCTTAAGCTAAACCTGTAGAAAACTTTGCCTCAAATTTTTTTTAAATTTTTGCAAGCATTTTTTAAAGGTTCATTTAAAATATAAATCAACAAATTTAAAACACTTTTTTAAAGAAACTCGCCTCAAACATTTTTTGAAATCTCTGCAAGTATTTTTTAAAGGCTTAATTAGAATAAAATTCAATACATTTTCCACAAAAATGATTACAATTGATGCAAACACTTTTTAAAACATTTTTTTTTGTTTTTAAAAAACACATGAAATTTTGTTTTTTTAATAATTGTTAAATGTTTGCAGTTTGAGAATTAACGCTGCGACCTTCTTGAGCGAAAGCTGAAATATTTTATTTTTATCAACAATAAAATGTAATTTTAGGAAAATTTATGAAAAAAAACACAAAACACTTTTTCTTCAGAAAAAATCGTCAAACGTTAAAGAAAACAAGGTAAGCTTTGGAGTTGTACGCTGTGCTTTTTTTTCGCTTCATCTAGTTGTGATTCCCAACTAGTTTTAGCGTTAAAGTAGTGATATGGCATTACAATTCGGATGTAGTTGGCGAAGTCTGCTGATGAGAGATGATGGTAGTTCTTGAAATGGCAAACGGCTCATCTTTGTCTGTCATAATGAATAATGACCTTATAATAAAAAATCATGCTCATTGATTTGATAAAAAAAAATAAATAGTAAAAGTTCACAAAAGTGGTAAAATTTTTTTTAACTAAAGAAAATGAAATTTTAGAAAAACCTACACAATTTCAAGTTTCTTTTTAACAACCAGAATCAAAAAAAGTTCAGAAAAAATCCTGAATGAAAAAATTAAAGTATATTTTATATATATATATTTGTTTAATTCTTTTTCTTTAAGAAAATTTTTTAAATATTAAAGAAAACTTAAAAATTTGACAGGTAACTCGCCCTTTAAGTTCCTCTGGGCTTTTAGGTTTGGTTTTTTTTTGTTGAGGGAAAAGGAAAGGTCCTTCTTTCAATGGGTCTTTACTTTTTCTTTCTGACTTAAAGTCTACAATTTTACAAGGGGGTCAGAGAGAGATTTACGGTTGAGGTTGATTTTGTGGGGTCAAATTTTGTTGGTTTATCTGATTTTTTGTTTAAATTTCTAGATAAATCTATGTGCAAAAAATATACCTTATGTGGTAGGTTCCGGTATTCCATCATCATCATCATCATACATTATAAGTATATACACAAATGTATAGACGACACAATTGGTTTCTCATGACAATTTGCCAATAATATTACAATAATAATACATTTAGTTTTCCATTTGTTAAAACCACCAACAATTATTATTAAATATTATTATTCATTAGATTGAATATTCATATTCATATTTTTTATTTTTTTTTGCTCTCTTTTTGTCTGTCTATCTTAATTATTTTCAAGTTTCTTTATGTTTTTCATTAATTTGCCGTTTTTTTTTCCGCCAACAATTATCACGTCACAATTTTCAATATATATATATATATCTTTATATATATATATTTTAATTAAGTTATTCAGGGCAGTATATTTTGTTGTGTTTTTTAAACATTTATATGTTTGTTTTTGTTTTTTGTTTGCTTTGTTTTTTTTTTTACAATTTTCATTTAATATTCAATAGACGTCACGTTCAGAGTTTTTTTTTTTTTTTTTTTTGAAGAGAAAGAGAGAGGAGACGTTTTGAGGAGGTGGAATCGGAGTTAGTTGGGGTTAGTTTTTTTTTTTTTTTGTTTTTTTTTTGAGATATAGAATTACTACTTACAATATATATGTATGCATGTATGTGTGTGAGTGTCTCTGTGTGTGTGTGTTTGCTTGTGTGGATATTTCCCATTTTTGCGATTGGATCCGCCTGAGCGACTAACATAGCCGCCTTTTGGTTTGGTTTCTTTTGTTTGGAGTTTTGGTTTTTATTTTTTTCTTAATAATCCTCCTCCAATTTACCCGCCGTTGGTGTCCCCCCCCTTTGGCACATGCGCCTCAAGATGGCAAAGAGCAGAGCAAACATGGCACAAAGACCCAAAGTGATGAGTATCAGTTTGCCGTAGGGCAACTCGCTAAGATCACGACGCAGGCAAATCTCTGGCGATTCATCGTGCAGGATCAGTTGACTATATTCGGCCGCATGATGGAGCAGGCCGAGCTGTTCCAGATTCCACTCAATGTGCCGCGTTAGTTGGGCCAGCGTCGAGGAGTGCGTCACATTGGGACAATTGGCGACTCCGTTGCAGATCAGATGACGGGGAATGCAGACTTGCGTGTCCCCGGGACAACGGAAATCGCAGCCGCCATCCTGCAGAAGTGAGGCGGCCAGACTACCATCGGGATTGCGGGGCAAATGGAACAGCTCGGTCCAGACGAGACGAAAGATATTGCGTCCGGGCTGGCCATCGCCAGTGTATTGTATCAACACAGGCAGCGGCTCCTGATCGGCTCCGGTGGCGCCCAGCTCGGCGGTCGTTAGAATGGGCAAGTCGCGGGCAAGCGAAATATTCTCCGGGCAGACCACAAAACGTGGCTCCAGTCGCCCAGCAAGATAGACTTCTATTTTGGCACTCTCACAGCTGCGATCCGCAAAGCGTGCCTTCTCCAGATTCAACCAGAGATCCCGCTGGGCGGCCACTTTCAGCTCCCAGATGCATTTCTCTCGGCGATAATGATGCTCGGGCGGCGCCATTGGTCCCGCCACCATGCCCAGGGCCTTTTTGTAGGGAAACATTAGCTCGCCATCGGGCGAAGGGCCCAGCGTGATGGGTCCACAGAGCGGACCGTGGGCAAACTCATAGGTAGCCTCGAACAGAGGATTCGGATTCTTAAAGTACGAGGTTATGGCATGTTGTCCCTGCACAATCATCTCCAGGTTCATTTGATCGGCCGATGAGATGACCCGCACGGCTCGCGGTATATTATCGCAGAAACAGGCGAGATTATTTTGATATTTGTCTCGCTCCTCCCATATAACGAGCTTATCCACTCGCTCCTCATGGCAGCGAGTGCAGGCATTGCTATTGTAGGGCAATTCCTTAAATGAAACCGCATTCACCTCGATTATGGCCCTGGCATAGAGTCTTCTGTCCGTAATGAACTTATATTGACACCTCACATCGCTTCCCCCCGTCCGCTTGAAGATCAACGAGTTGAGCGGCGAACGAAGACGTCCTCCTGGATGCTTCCAGGCGTACATTACCTCATCGCAGAGTGTATTCGGCACTGGATCCCCGAAGCGGGTGTTATTAAAGAAATCATAGTGGGCCCAATAGTACAGTGAACTGCCGCTATAGCTGCCCGTCTTCGACTCAAATTGCACATACAAACTGGGACTTGTGCTCACAAAGTCAACCTTCTCCATGGGCCTCGAGAATGTGTCACAGAATGTCTTAATAATTCGCGCCGGATCGGCATGGTCCGAATCGTAAATTGTCAGCGATTCACCGCAATCTCCCTCATATTTCAATATGGGTGACTCGATGCGATTGATGCGGAAACTGCAAAGACACAAGCAGAGAGAGAGAGAGAGAGAAAGGGAGTTAGTGTGAGAGGAAAACAACAACAAAAGATGAGATGGCATTCCGAGTAAACACTTGAAATAGCCCCAACACAATTGGCAAACAGCCAAGATTCCATCCCAAAAAATTGACAACTGCTGCAGTTGTCAAGATGTTGCACTCAGAAAAATGTACTTGAATTATTTTAAATAAAAAAGTAATCAGCAAAAACGCAGTAGGTATCGTTTAGCCTAACTTTTTTCTAGAGGAATTTGAGGCATCATTTTTACTGAGTCCATATATTAGCTCTTAGAATCGGGGTTTAGTTAGGAAGCCTTTAAGACTCAGCCACAAGCTCATTTCAATTTGAAAAAATGAAGTTTAAAAAAAGAATTTTTATAGAGCTGACAAGTTCAGTCTTAAGATCTGATATAGTCCACCAAATAATGAATCGAAGAGTTACTTTAATCTTGTTTTTTTTTTCTTCTCTAATTTCGCTACAGAAAGTTTTTGAAGGAGGTTTTCTTTTTCTCTTAAGAAGACTTAGCATAAAAACCTTTGAGCATTAAAATTCTTATATTAATGAGTATATTAAATTAATAAATATTTATTTTCATAACAATCGCTTAAAAAAAAAGAAAGTGGCTAGATAAACACGTATTATTGTGCTGATCAAGAATATATATACCTTATATGGTCGGAGATGACTCCTTATATACACTTTTGACTCTTTTTAGATATAAAATATGGAAAAGTGTTTATTAGCCATCTAAAATACAATGACAATTCGAGTTGTACTTAAGCTTACAAATTTCCTTAGTCATCATGTATATTCTATATATATAGTTAAAAAGATTATATTATATCTGATATAACATTAAATTCTGAGACTCGCTTGGTTTATCGTTATTCAATTGTTAAGAATTTCATGTAAGAGTTAAAAGAACAATTTAAATGTTTTTTTAAGACGAAATTTACTCATGAATCTTAGAAAATTTGGACTTGTCAGTCGCTATAAAGAATTTGGCTTCCTTAACGACAATGAGGCAGATGAAAGCCCCTAATATTTTTAAAGATCTTTTCTAAATTTCAGTTGATCAAGGGCTTAGTTTGAAATCTTAAAGATGCGGTCTCTCCTACTCCCATCATTAAAATTTCAATTAGTTTAGCATTCAATTTGTAAAACGTTCACAAATTCATAATTTTCATATAAACAAATATTTTCCATTTTTTTTTTCGAGTGTATTTCTCCTTTAGTAGCTAGCTTGGGATGGCAATTTAATATAAATGCCGCCCGTTGTGGCCAAGGTAAATCGCATTGTTCACACACACACACACACACACACATGCACACATACAAATTCCTAGATATATGTTGCTGAATGTTTGTTGCATATTTGCCTTCCCCCCTCCCTACTGCTGGCCAACAACTATTTGCTTGCAAAATCACCAAAAAAATTACATCTAACTAAAACTTATTTTACATAAGCAACTGCAATTACAATTTGCATCAGTCACCAGGGTGAGAGGGGAAGAGGGAAAGAAGGAAGAAAGATATTTATATGACATAATATAACATTTTATTAACCCAAACTCACACACACACACACACATGCATACATACAAATTCCTAGATATATGTTGCTGAATGTTTGTTGCATATTTGCCTTCCCCACTCCCTACCCCACCCCACGCACAAAAATGCTGGCCAACAACTATTTGCTTGCAAAATCACCAAAACAATTACATCTAACTAAAACTTATTTTACATAAGCAACTGCAATTACAATTTGCATCAGTCACCAGGGTGAGAGGGGAAGAGGGAAAGAAGGAAGAAAGATATTTATATGACATAATATAACATTTTATTAACCCAAACTCACACACACACACACACAGACAGAGAGAGAAAAAAAAAAACAAATCACCATCATCAAGCATTGAGTTCAGAGACGACACGCCCACCACAAAATTTCTCTCTTGTTCTTCTCTATTCATAATAGAGCCGAGTTACTAGTTTTGCCCCCATCACCCCCCCTCTCTCTCTCTCTCTATCTCCTTCTCTTTCTCTTTCTCTCTACGTGCTCTGGGCGTTATTCACGTACGCGATGTCGAAAAGTAAGCCTGACGCTTTTGCGGCATGTCCTCATAATCCGTTTGTAGCCTAGTTCTAGTTATGCTGACTCAGTTCGCTTGCAGGGACAGACAAGCGAAGGGGGAGAGTGGGTGGAGAGGGTGCAGAAGGGGGAAGACTCTATTCAGCAATGCAAAAAAGGCCTCCAAACACCCCCGCAAAAGGGAGTGAGAGTCAATTTTTTTCGTTCCTTTTCTTTTTTTTTTTTTTGTTTTTTTTTGGTATGCATGGTAAATGGGGTTAGTTAGTTTTGGCAAGAGTTTTGTCAGATACGGACAAAAAGACAGAAATTCGGTCAATCTCTTAGAGGTGAGTGAGGAATTCGAAATGCATTTTAGTTAAAAAGGCGTCAGAAATTTGGTTTCTATTCTCAATCTCTTAGAAGTTGGAAATGCTGCAAGAATACATCTAAATTAAGCTCTTAAAGTGATATATCTCCCACAATATTGATTTATTATGATGGTTATAAGAAAGAAATATTGGTTTAAGATCAAAATTAACATTAGGAACAACTTAAGAGCAACCTTCACCTAGGCTAGGCACGGAGCAAGTCAAAAAGAGGTAATTCAAAATTTCATTTTAGTTCTTTATAAAATAAACTCTACAAAATGTTCCAAAGTATTCCATATATTTGAGTTGAGGGCTTCGTCTTTTTATAATCAGAGCTTGTTTTTAAATCATTTAATTTTCTTCTTTTGAAATAACTAAATTTTGATTTGTTTCAAGTATTAGAGATGAGTTAAGAGAATAATATAGAGTAATTAGAGATAGATCCCTTTTTTTTTTAGTATTAATCGACTTTTAAGTAGTTAAATATTTTTGTTTTTCTTATAAATAAATGGCATTTGGTCCAAAAGAAATTATTTTTAACATATCATGGCTTCTTAAACTATGGGTCGTGACCCCCAGAAAGGTCGCGAGACTACTGAAAGGGGCTGTAATTGTGTTTCCAACGTTTCCAATTATATATATATATATGAAATGAATGGATACGTATTGTTTAATCCTTATTTTATTTACATTGTAAAATAGTGCGATATTACATCTACGGTTAATACATATTTTATTATATGGAAAAGGGGATCGTTTAAAATTTCCTAAGCTTGAAGAGGGTCGCTATATAAAAAAAATTTAAGAATGCCTGTTCTATAAGGCTTACCCAAAAATATTTGCTTACAAGACTTCTGAATATGATAAACTAACAAAATCAAAGCAAATTTTTTTAGTAGGGTATAAAAAAACCAACAAAGTTAAAATAGTTTGAATCCCTTTGGTATTTGGGTTCAGTTCCATGCATACGAGTGAGAGAGGGAGAGAGAGGCTAAGGGACACACAGGGGAGTAAGGGCTATTCGATTGGTGTTGTCCCGGAGCGTCAGTTTATGTGGCCATAAGGCTTATAAATAGCCCAACCAAGTATTGTAGGCGGATTTAGCAGCAGCCAAAAAAAAAAAAAAAAAAAATAACTAGAATAGGTAGTAGATAAAAAGTAGAAAAAGCCTTTTAAGATGCTACAATGGATTGTTTAGTGGGCATGCTTTACTCTCTCTCTCTCTTTAAAGTTGGAAAAAAAAAACGAAAACAAAAGAAATAAAGGATAGAGGAAGAATGCGCCATGACATGTTACTTAAATGAGCAACTTTGTTAGAAACAGTGTCGACAGCGTCTAGACTCTTGCGACAGGCAGAAAAGGAGAACCATCATCGCATCACATATGTACCTTAACCTACCACGTGTGTGTGTGTGTGTAAGGGACCCATGCATTGGTTAGAAGGTGGGCAACTAAAAAAGGATGAGAGACATGTAAGAGAGAGAACAGAGCAAACAGACAAACTAGCTTTCTTTGTTGTTCTTGTAGTTGTTTTTCAGTGGGCGTTGCAACAACTTGAGTGAAGTTGGCAGCAGGCAACAACAACAGCAACAACAGGTACAACACCAAAAGCATCAAAAGCAAGTAGCAACCAAACAGGACTCTGGCAAAGACAAAAACTTCGAGCCAAAAAACGATAAAAACAGCAAAAAAAATATATATATATCAAAGAACATAATCTCATTCGTGCCGAAGTTTTTATACTCTCAAGATAATAACGTCACACAAATACATGTCCTTTAGAAAGTTACTTAATCTAACTTTTGAACACACAAATACATGACTTCCAAAAATTTAACTGAGGTCTTTGTTCGAAATTTACAAAAAGATGATCCCAAATATAATTTATTAAAGCTAACATACTCTTGCAGTCTTTCTTCTAAGATGGTGACATCATACAAATAGATGACCTTCGAAAAAAATTAAAATTTTACTTTACGTCTTTGTTCTTAGATAACCAAACAAATAATACAAATAAATGTCTTTTAGAAAATTACTTAACTTTACTTTCTGTCTTTGTCCAAAAATTTTATTTAGGTCTTTGTTTTTAGATGACAAATAGATGACCTTGAAAACCTAATTTTAGTTATTTTCAACGAATTATTGAAATTCGACGTTAGCTCAACTATTTCATAAAGCAATTAAATATTTTAAGTTCTATTAGTAAGCCCATTTCATTCTCCTACACATTTACCTAGGTATTTTTGAAGGTCTTGTTCTTAGATAACAAATAAATGACCTTCAAAACATTGTTTAAGTTATTTTCAACGAATTATTAAAAATTCAACGATAGTTGAGCTATTTCATAAACCATTTCAATATTTCTTATTCTATTACTAAGCCCATCTCATTCTCGTGCCCATTTAGCTGGCTTTTTTTAAAACTTCAAAAGAATTGGAAATGCTTTCTTTATTTCATTTAATTTTAAAATGTCATTACACCCTTTGAAAGAGTGTAGAAGTATAGAAAATAGTGCAAAAATGTTGCATTTTCTACTCTCTACTTTGAACTTTTACTACCAACACACACACACACACGCACAAACATACGCACACACTCACGTATAACAACAACAACAACAACTAAGACAACTATCTCTACTACTACATGTAACTATTTGGTGGATCTACACACCACACTCGTTTTGTCCCCCTTCCCCGTCTTTGGCCCACTCTCTATCTCGCTGGCCATTCGCATTGCCATTGCCATTTCGTGTTGCATTTTGTGCACTGTAATCACGCAATCATGTTGCCCACTTCTGAACTCTTAATGGCAATCGGTGTAAACGTGCGCACAAGTTTTCCTTGGGTTTTTGCCTCGTTTTGTAGGTGGACATAAATATTTATCTTTTGGCAACAAGAAAAACAAAAAAATATAGCAGAAAAAGAAGAAGAAGGAGAACACAAACTTGTTTGATATTTTACTTGCTGAGAGCGAGAGGGAGAGAGAGAGAGGGGGGGAGAGAGGAAGGGAGAGGGAGAAAAACTTGGCAAATGTTTTCGTAACATTTTTGCCTGCATAAATTATACATAGTTCAAACTCTCTTCTCAACATTTCAACTTATCGAATTTGTATTTTTCGTGCTGTAGAGAAAAATCCTTGAAGTAGAATACTTAAATTTACTTTCCAAAACAGTTGTTGTTGCTCCAAATATGTCCAAAAACTTTATTCCTTATGCCCTTTTTCATAGCTGAACCGCAGCACAAAATAAAATATATCTACCAATATAGCCAAAAAAAAAAAAAACAACTGAACTGAACCGAACCGAACTTAAATGCATTTCACTGCTGAATACAGACAAAAGACAAAAGTTCAGGACACACACCAAACAACAACCAGCAGAAATGCCACTGAGCCTGAGCCTGAGCCTGGGCGACAAACAACACGACAAGTAACTCTCGCAACCTCAGCCAAACCCCGAAAAGAAAAAGGGAAAAAAACAAAAACAAAAAAAAAAAAAAAGAATAAGGAATACTATGTATAAAAGGACAGCAACTTCAAGTCGACACGTTAAATTAAAATGTCACATAAATCTTTGCGGAAAATTTCATTAAAATGCGCTTACAAGTTGAATGAGTGAGTGAGACATCTTCATGTCTACACGCTCCTCCCACACAAAGAGAGAGAGAGAGAGACTGGCGAAACTTTTTGCAGTTTAAGTCAAATGGATCTGGAGTATTGTAAAGTTGTGGAAAATATGCACTTTCCATTCAAATCAAACTGAAAACTGAGCACTGGGCTATAAATTGGCAAATCGTTTTGAGAAACTCCGCTTGAATACTCCTTGAGGCTTTTTGCGTTTGGAAGTGACAAATATTATCAGTATTAGATTTAACATGTTTTATATAAGAGACTTTGAGTTGCAAAGTAATGGGATAAGAGATAAGTTTAAAGATGTTCTTTACTTATCATCGTTGTCTTGGCTTATAAGCTGTGAGTTAAAAGATATCATTTATATTACTTAACGTAAATAACCGTTTAAAATAACTGCATTTAAATTTTTTTGATATCTTCAATAGTTACGCGGGTACACGGCCTTTAAGTTTTGGACCACTGTATGTAGCTAGCTGAACGTGTTGCTGTGCATCTTTGTTGCCAATTAAAAATGTTTACAACCGTATTGCAAGACTAAAAAGCTACTATAGGCTGATTCCGTTATAATGTTGTTGTCAAGCATTCTAGCATCAAGCGCTGCTCCTCTCTGGTTTTCTAATGTTGCTTAAATCTATGTAACTAGCTGAAGGTGTTGCTGCATCTTTGTTGCAAGATCAAGATGCTTACAATCGATTTGCATAACAAAAATATGTATTGCTATGGGCTGATCATGTTATGTTGCTTAAAATCAGTGTTGTTTGTTGGTTGATCCTGTTATAATGTTGCTGTCAAGCATTCTAGCTGTTGATGTCTAGAATAGCAACCCCAAAATGCTGTCATAGGCTGATTCCGTTATAATGTTGCTGTCAAGCATTCTAGCATCAAGCGCTGTTCCTTTTTTTTCTAATGTTGCTTAACATCCATGTAGCTAGCTAAACGTGTTGCTAGGAATCTTTGTCGCCGGGTCAACATATTTACAACCGAACCGCAAGCCCAAAATATTGCTGTACTCTGATCCAATTATGTTGCTGGCTAGCAAACTAGCTTAAAGTTCTGTTGCTTCTATATTTTAACTGGTAAACTGATGTTGCGATAGAGTTATGTTGCTTTTTGTTATTCCCTTTATGTTGCTTAGCTCCTATTACAGATGTTGTCAAGACATTACTTATGTTGCTAAGACACTCCTAAAGTTGCAAAAGCTATGGCAATTAATGTTTCTAAAAGAAAATTCTATGTTGCTAAGTAGTCAATAGTCAAAGATTTAGCTTTAACAGAATGTTGCTAGCTTATGAATTGCATAATCAGCTTACCTTCTACGTCATATACAAAATTTTGGTAACTTTAAACGATATTATATTTATTTATATTATTGCTCATTCAAAAAGATAGTCAAAAAGAATATATTATTGCCATATCTTTAGAAGATTTCCATTCTTTGTACTGCTGAATTTTTAGCTCATAGCAAACAAGATATTCAGTTTGTTTGTTGGATGCGAAGAAACCACAGCATATTGGCACTTGACATGGACATCTCGAAATTTAATACCAACCTATGTGAGGGGCTTTGTGTGTGTTCTTAATGCTTACCTGGGGAAATATAATCGCACAATTTCACCAACATGTCCTTTGATGTGATAGCTGCAGGATGTATTCGGTGGATACCAGTGGGCAATGCTCAAAAAGATGCCCTCACTGGCGCTGCTATCCTTTAGCGAATCGGAGCTGAGCAACCAGTCGCAGACGCCGTGCTTGATGCCAGCCGTTTCCACATGGCCTGGCCAATTGCCAACATTGAAATGAAAACCGGTATTGAGTAACGGACCCGCCGGCGATGTAACAAATTCCACATACATGTATTGTGAGGTGCCTACACGAAGAGCGGGAGAGAGAGAGAGAGAGAGAGGCAAAGAGGGTTGCGGTTGGTTTATATGCAAGTGATTTCGGAGCCCTTGTTGTTATTGTCAATCGAAGGATGAGGCCTTATAGCCTCCTTCGTCCTTTTGTCGTATACTCACCAATAATGCTGAATGGAAATTTACCCAGACCACAGAATTTGCCTATGAGCGGTGAATGCTCATCCCGTCCATCATAAACGGCTAACCAGTCGTATGGGCAATGCTCATTCCCCGATCCAATGGGTCGTATGGGGCACGTCATGACATTTTCGCATCTAAAGAGAGGGAAGAGAAGAGAAAAGCGAAAATTGAAAGGGTGCCAAGCAATATATTCCTTTGATTCATTTATGAGAGACTGCGCGAGCTGAACAAAAAGGCAAATTAAATTTATCCGGCGACAGAAAAAAAAAAAAAGCGCGCGGCACAGTATAAAAAACTAAGGGGGAAAAAAGCGGACAAACAATTAAAAAGCGCACGTAGCACAAATATTCAAGTGCCTTCCATACACACACACCCACACACACATAGAGAGAAAAAAGCTGAAGAAAATTGAATTGAATCAGCAAAAGGCCAAAGGCTTTCAGCAAAAACTGATGCATACTTTAGGGGGACGGGGGGCCACTAAAAAGCTGATGAAGCTAAATGGAAATTGTTATAATTTACAAAAACTGTGAGGGAAAATATCAATTCATATTTTGAATGACTTTTGATTGATGTGTTTTTTTTCGAGGATCCCTGGCACCCCCTTGGCACACTATGCCCCTGCTCTAAATGCGCTTTTTCTACTTTGAAATTAAGTTCTTCATGCTGAAGTTAAAGTGTCGACTTTTAAGTACCTTAGAGCTATTCAAGTTTAGAGAAAATATTAGGTAAAATTAGTTTTTAAAAGGTGTTCTTTTACTTTGACGGATCAACGATAAGTGATCGATAACTATGGACCACACTGTCCCAGCTTTATTTTCTTTCTTTCTTTCTTCTAGAGTAGGCAGTTTAAGCTGCAGAAGTGTTGCATTGACATATAGTAAAGAAAGTAGGAAATAAATATTCCAAGGATGTATTAACCATTATCGATGAATAACAATCGACATCTGTCTTAGCTATATTTTCTTCTATAAATTTAAATTTCTTTTAGCTGCAAGTTAGTAAAATATATTTGTAACAAAAACTTCTCTAGATAAAACGATCTAAAAGCTCTAAAAGTAGCTAAGGTTGTATTAACAATTATCGAACGATAACTATCGACATATGCCCTAGCTAGCTTGAGAAAAATCGTTCGAGTCTAGGATTTATTGATACAACCTGAAGTTAACTGAGTAAGAGTCATTTGAAATGGTTTTAACAATCACAAATTATCGATTGAATGTTATCAACTAAAAAGAAAGTATACACCCATTTATGTTGCTCTGTTTAGGGTATAACGAAAGTCAAAATCCATTCAAACTCTCTCTGGTACCTTCTGCTTTTAAGCCTTTTCTAATTTCTTGCACCTGGACGTTGATTTTACCTTTCTCTATTTTGGTTTGTTTTTCTCGCTTCTCTTTTTTCCTTTGGGTCCCCAGTGTCTAGCCCTGGCATAACCCTGACTTTTAGTCCCAGACAAAGTGACCTTTGAGCCTGCTAGCTATTGATGATTTTTTTTTTTGGTTTCTTTTTACCAATTTTCTTTTGGTGCAATTTGTTTGAAGCTGGCCCCCCCAAAAAAAAAAAAAAAATGCCTCAGATGAAATGCCTTTTCACCTGGTTTGATTGTGTGTGTGTCTCTCTGTGTGTGCGTGTGTGTGTGTGTGGGGAACTTTCTAATTGAAAGCTAACTTTGGCAATTACCAACTGAACTGAACTTTAATCAAATAAAGGGACCGAGAAAAAGAACAGTTCTCAGATGATTCGAAAGTGAAACAAAAATACGATTTTAATTGACATTTTCATTGAGCTGGACGAGAAGACCTTTTTTTTTTTTTTTGGTGACGACCCGGAGAGAGAAAGTTGTCCGTAACTTTTTATCTGTAACTGAATTGTGGCGGAAAGATGGACATACATACATATACATATACATATATATTTGTAGGATAGAAGGCGGGGCCCAACCATCCATCTATCTATTAGTCTGAAGGTTTTCATTTCAGTCAATTTAATCACTTTGCCGGACAAAGTTTCCCTAACCAAAAAAAAAAAAAGCAAAGCTAATCCAACTTATTGATAATAAATGTGTGTGTGTTGGTGTGTGTGTACGGCCAGAAAGTTGATTATTTTCCGCCATTTTTTTGTTGTTGTTCGGCTTTTGTTTTCTTTTTATTTCGTTTGGGCAGAGGGCGGGGGGCAAAAAGTTTTCGACCAAACAGACATATCAAAAATAACTGACTGGTAATAATTTCGGCATATTAAAAAACTTTTCTTTGCTCTCCCTCCTTTACTCACCCCTCCCTCCCTCTTGCCTACTCGCTCTCCCTTGATGACTTTTGCATTTATTTCTCTAGACCGAGAAAAAAAAAAGTTTGTTGCCCAAAGAATTTTTTGTGCTGTGTCGGCAAAATATTTGCCGAATTTTATATATATATACGTGTATATCGTGTATATATATATGTCTATTCTAGAGGGGTGAAGAAATTAGGAAAAAATTTCGGTGTTCTTGTTGTCCCAAACGAGCCTTGCAATAAAATGAAGTGATTTATAAAAGAGCAACACACAGAAAAGTTGCCGCTGACTTGGCATAACTTTTTTTATTCCTATACCCTTACAAAAAAGAAAGTATATTCGTTTTGGTTAAAGGTTTGCCAAGATAATGAAGGAAAGCTAATTATCCTATATAATCTAGTGAAGAACTCTCCCAAAAGTTGAGAAAATGTGTAAGAATTAGGTCAACTTTTATTTAAAAATAGGCTAAAAAGAAGAAAAAAATTGAATTTTAAAACTATTTTTGAAGTATTTTAACCAAATTTAATATTTTAAGGGTTCTCTTCTTGCGTAATTTGCTGCCAAGTTGTTCGCAATTCGATGTTTAGAATATTTTTTAATCAATTTTCAGCCAATTTGGTTCACAATAACGAGAAGATTCAAACTATTTTCAAAAGGAATTTGCGGTTTTTGAAAAAACTGAAAATAGTTCATATTTTCGAAACCTTTTAGCCAGTTTAGTTAGAGCTTTTATACAAATAGATAAGATTTTAAATATGTCTTGGACAAGCAAGTGGTGTATTCCGATCTTGTTATGCTTTGCTTGTCTTTTTTCGATTCATTTAGTTGCAATTCCCAACTAGTTTTAGCGTTAAAGATATGGTATGGCGATTACAATTTTGGAGTCTTTAGCAAAGTTTGCTGATGATAAAACTTAATGGTTCTTGAAATAGTTATACAGACAACCTGCTCACCTTCTGTGCATCCTAAAACATAATCTTTGTAAAGATTGTGAGTTTAGGGATTCAGTTCTTCTTAGAAGAATTTGAAAAGGGATCTAGATTTTCTTCATTTAATGGTAGAAAAGTGGTTTACTTCATTATTGCGATTGTTTAGCAGAAAATGTTTTACTTAAGGTCCCATAATATCTCTAAATGAACAAAGGGTAACTTGACTTCGATATGTTGGTCTCTTTGTTTGTTCAAGAAACAGGTTGGAAGTTACTTATGGGGCGTAAGACGAGTTAGTTGAGTGTTTTATATACTAGATCTCAAAGGCAATGGGTGTAGTGCTTAGAGGAGGTGGATTATGTTGATTGCTTGGAAAGAGAAACATTGAGTTTAGTAGATTTGATTAGTTTTGCAGTGTCATTTTTACGTTTTTCTTAAGTCTGATTAGGAGGCCAGGCATTCCTTGAGATGCTTGCTCAACCCTAACAAAATATTCATCATTAAAGGCAAATTCCAATCTAAAACATCGATTAACTTCAACAACCCAGTAAAGTCTCTCTCTTTTTCTCTGTCTCAGTTTCTGTTACTGCTTCTCTTCTCCCATTTCGATTAGCTCGTTTGTAATGTTTGTTTGCCTAATCCTTTTTTGGGTACAAGACTTTCTCTCTCTCTCTCTCTCTCTCATCTCAGGGAACCGAAAGTAACTTAGACTTGCAAATTAATACACACTTAAAGCGGATTTTCTAAAACCCAACTCCAAATTGTAAAACTCTCTTCCTCTGTCCCGCTCCCGCTCTCTGTCAAAGTGCCAACTTTGACATGCCAGCGCCCTTTCTCCCTGCATTCCTTTCTACTCCTTCTTCTGTCTGTCTGTCTGTCTGTGTGTGTGTGTTCCCATTCGGCGACGACGACGACGACGACGACTTTCTCAAAAGGTAAATATTCAAATTGAATCTATAAAAATAAATTGAATGTTGCTTATCTAATTCCAGACTTTTGCACGTGCAAAGGCTGGCCCAGATGTATGTATGTAGGAGAGAGAGAGAGAGAGAGAGAGAGAGAGAGAGAGAGAGAGGCAGACAGAAATAGAGAATGACAGTCGTCAGAATGAAATATGCTGAGTTTGAGGGCATTTGCACATCAAACAGCTTTAAAGATACTTAGGACATACTTTAGCTGGCCACTTTGCCTCCAAATGGCTCCGAATGGAAAGTGTTAAAAGCAAAAACCTTTTTGCTCCAGCTGCTCTGCCGCTTTCATTCTCTCCTGTCTTCCATTCTTCACCTCCTTCAGTGATAAGGCGTAAAATTCTCTGGGTCCTCTGCCTGGATCTCTCTCTCTCTCTCTCTCTCTGTCTCTCTCTCTCCCTCCTTCTTTTTGTGTTTGGGTCTGCATAATGACTGGCCACAAATGTTTCTGCCGACTCGAACTTATCAAATATTTAGGCTCTGATTTAGCACACAAAAAAAATGCAATCGACTACCTTTTTTTTCTCTCTTTTCTAATGCAGGTGTCCCCAATGACCTTGTAAATATTCAAAAGGGAATTGCTCAAATTTCCTGATAAAAAAAATGAAAAGCTCATAAAATATTATTTAACATTTGATTTATTACCTGGACTTTTGGTCCTTTTTTTACTCGGGTAGCAAACCCTTTTTTCATATCAATTTGTTTCCGTTGAAAGAAGGCTTAAATGGTTTGACCTTTTCAACTGTTTCAATTGTTATTCTTTAATGATATTTTTTTAAAACTGAAAATATTTTCAAGTCTCTAACAAAGCTTTTAGTTGACTTGCATACGAAGATTTAGAAATATATGAAGACGTTTATCAACTAAAGAAGATAACAAGGTTTCACTTCGATTTTAAAAGAAAATAGTTGCACATTTAACGGTTAAAAATTTAAAAACACTTTTATTAGCAAGAATCGATTTAGTCTCTTTTGTATCTCCTCTCTTTTGTGCCTTCTTGAAAGTCTATTTGAAGCTTTAAGTTCAATTGTTTTTTATATGGGAAATGTGTGCTTTGCTCGTGGGCATAGAATGCAATAATAATTAAGATGGATTATATCTGACTAGTTGCTGCCTGCCTGCCTGCCTGCCTGCCTGCCTGTCTGCCATTCAGACAGACTGTCTGCCATTCACCGTTAGGTTTTCCTGTCTCCTGGCTTTTATATAACCATTATATCACCCAAACATAGACAATTTCATCATTTTGGCATTAATAATACAAAGCACTTGCACCGCAAAATTCGTTCGACAACTCCAACTCCAACTCCAATTGCAACTCCTGCTCTTTCTGCTTTCGCTTCTCCTCCTCCTCCTCCTTCTACTCCTTCTTTTCCACTCAAAACGTAATCCTTTAGCCAATTTTCAATGCAGAGAGACAGATAGACAGACAGAGAGACAGTGGGACAGACGCAAAGTGCAAGCCAGCAAGCAAGCAGGATAGCAAATGGAAGTGAGTCAAACGGTGGGGAGGGGTCGCGGGGCGCTGGCTGACATGTCGCCAACGTTTTCCAGCAAATTGGTGCCAATTTTTCGACGAACGCTCTGTCAAATTGTCATTGTCAGCATGCCAAATGCATTACAACAACAACAACAACAACAACAACAATGCAAAAAAAGGGAAAATTGTGAATCGGCGTGCCAGAATGACAAATTACAGGCTGCCTCTACGTGTGTGTGTGAGTGTGTGTGTGTGTGTGTGTACAATGTGTCTCTCTGTGTGTGTGTCTCTGTGTGCAAAGTTAATGCTAATTTCTCTTGCATAACATTCCAGTTGTCGTTTTCGTCCTTTTTTCTGCTGCTGCTGATTTTTCTTCTTCTTCTTTTTTTTTGGGTTTTTTTTTTTTTGGCAACTTACCTTTGACCATCCACAGCAAATTGCTCGTTTTGCAGATATAATTTAATATAAGGCTGACGTGTATGCAATTTATAGCGACAATTGAGGGCACGTGGATATAGACCAGGATATGCTGGTGATTGTACATAACAGGTTTGCAGACGGCAATCACGATATTCCCTTTCGCAGTAGGAGCTGCAAGTCATAGAGGAAGAGACAAAATTGAAATTAAATTAGTTGAAAATTGCAAATAAAACTCCCCCAATAAATGTCCTCGAAAGGAAAATAGGCCCAAACACAAACACACACACACACACAGAGAGAAAGAGAGAGAGAAAGCGGGAAGGCTAGAGCAGAAGAAGAACGGAAACAACAAAGCCAGAAAATTGTGTTCACTGACTTGGAAATCCCTTCGCCCCCCTCCATTTCTTTCTCAATATCTTGTAAAATTGTTGTTAAATTACAAAACAGCAACGAAAAAAAAAACAACTGAATCTCGATGGAACTGGTTTGCGGGTTTTTTTTGGAATTGGGATTGGAATTGGGTTCTAGGGGTTTTTTTTTGCGTGCGCGTATAATTTTCAATTTGTTTAAGTAAAACAAACGCAAATCATTCAGCTTTGAAGCCGAAGTCTTGCATAAATATGATTACCATTTTTGTATTTTCTTTTCTTTTCTTCGCCTTTTCTCGTTTTTTTTTTTGTTCTCTTTTTGCACTCTTTGCCTTGGCAATTTGCTTTTCATTTGCACTTGGCGTTTTGGTTTTGGTTAAGGTTTCCTTTTATTTTTTAACATAGGGTAAAATTGGGCATATGAAGAGCCCCGATTTGTAGGCAATGAAAAATTTTAATTTCTAAATGTATTGAACAGCCCCAAAATGTAGGCAATGAAAAGTCTAATTTTTAAAGGCACTGAAGAGCCCCAAAATGTAGACAATGAAAAGTTTTACTTTTTCAAACTGTTTTTAGTTTGTCTCAATTGCTTGACTTTTGTTTAAAATTTTATGCTCTCTTTATCTTCTAGCAGAGCTCATGCAGATCTTTCGAATGTGGACAGGCTTATAATGGCCTTTTTCTTCTTTTTTTAGCCAAAAGACAAAAAGGTCTTAAACCAAAACCAAGCTACAGTTCGATTTTAATATTTGTAGTCTTATAATGAAGCTTATTAAAAAACCTTCAATGCATAGTCTAAGATTACTGCTCAGCATTTAGAGATTTAAGATAACGTTTCATTCATATAGATGAATTGGATGGAAAGAAAGGAGAAGCTTTCATTCATTCACCCAACAAATATCTATTAAATTTGTATCTCCAAAATGGGGCAATATAAAGGAATTACTTATCTGCCACAATATTTTGCAAGATATATTCATTTTAGCTAAAATTTTAAAATACTTAATTTCTTTTAAAATTAATGTTTAAGTTTGAACTGGAATTCTTTGATTTTCAATTATTTACAAATTTAATAATGGATTAAGAGTTTATAACTTTCATTCAACCTTTTCTTAGAATTTTCACTAATAGAATAACTCTCTTCATTATTTTTCATGAATTTGGTAAAATAAAGTACAAACTTTTTCTTTCAAAATTTATCAATCTGTCATCGACTAAAGAAAAGAGTAAAAAAGATTCTCTATTTTGAAAATTTTTCAAATTTCTACCCTACTGAAGTCTCCATTTAATGTTGGAAATCCTCAGTCGTTGCCCTGACTTAACGGTTGGTCACTTCGTTTCTCTCTGTGTGGGCGTTGGGCTTTTTTTTTTTGGAGAGGGGAAGGGTGGGTGTGTCGATGCGCGTGACCGCAAAATTAGCATAAAAATCATATTGGCTAGCTAAGGGAATTTCTGTGTCCTGTGCCTTGCCCTTTTTTTTTTTTGTTTTTGTTCTTTTGTGGTTTTTGCTTTCCTTTCTCTGTTTTTGATGAGATCTTTAAAACGTTTTTCGGAGGAAAAAGTTTTATCTTTGATTTGGCTTGGCTTTAAAAAAAAAAAGAAAAACCAAAAAAAAAGTAACTGCCTACTTGGTAACAACTTTTCGATTATTCGGCAAAAACCTTTCTCACTCTGCGTCCTCTTACTCATATATGGAGGACAAATATCAATGGATAAATCTTTTGCTTAAAACTTGCAACTTATTTTATTAAGATAAAAACTTTCAACTCGACAGCAAAAGGCATGGCAGGCACACAGAGAGAGCGAGAAAGGGAGAGAGAGAGAGAGAGAGGGAAAAAAAGAAAGGAAAAAAATCAAATAAAATTTAATGTCTGCAAAGTTTTTTTCTCAGCGTCCTCGTAGTCATCGCGAGTTTATGCTTGCCGCAGTGCAGGAAAAAAAAGAGGAATTTCTACTCCGCTTGCTCCTGCTTCTGCTCCTGCTCAACTGTATCTGTGGGTTTGTCCCTCTATCTCTCTCTCTTGTTCTCTCCTTGCCTTCTTCTCTCTCCATTTTGGTTTTTATCCAAATTGTAATTCAATTTTATGCGACCTTCTGTTACCGAAATCCCTTGCCTCATCTCATCGCTCCCTCTCCCGGTGGGGAGGACACTTCTCGTTTTAGCTCGCATATGATTATGAAATGCCCGTTGACAACAAGGACATTTGAGTGTCGTGTCGTTTCATTTCGTTTCATTTCGTTTCGAGTCGTGATGTTATAATAAAATTAGATTAACACTTCAATGGCTACAAAGTAGTATATAAGCTCTATCGACCCAATGACCCTTGCTTCCTCTCCCTTTTTGCCTTTCGCCCCTTTAGAACTTACCCTTGGACAACTTCACCGCGACGATTTGGATATAATTCCGGATGTTGGCCATATCGTAAATAGACTTCGGTTTGTTGTTCAGCGCGTGAATCGAATGTGAAGTAGGTCTGTAATGAAAAGAGAGAGAGAGAGAGAGAGAAGTGAGTGAGTAAGGGGGGAAAGTGAGTAAATGAGAGGAATGGGTAAATGGTTTCCATATCATTTTCTATCGAGGCAAATCACGTCCTCTCTTCGTCCTGTTTGTTTACGTTAAACTGCATCCCATTAGTAGCCATGGATGCTGATGAATTTTGTCGATTTACCCACCCCCCCACTACCACTCCACTCAATGTGTGTTTCGGTTCCTCCTGCTGTCAGACAATTGCATGTTTCGCATGCACCCCACCCCCCTTTCAGCTGCTCTACCTAACGTCGCGGTCTTTTCTCTTGTGCCATGAAAATGCGCAATGTCAGTTTCGACGAAGACATTTTACGTTTTTGTCCTTATCCTGGCGACGCCTCCGCCTCTGCCTCCATCTGTTTGCTCTGATGTGCGTATACATACGGTTGTTGGGTTGATGGTACTGCTCCTGCTCCTGTTGGCTCTCTGTGTGCCTCATCAACACTAATGACGTGCTGCTACAGTGACGTAGGCGTGCTCTTCAGAGTTCTACCTCTGTTTGCCAGTCAGCCAGTCAGCCAGCCAGCCAGGCAGGCAGCTTGGAAAACTTTCAAACAATGCGGCTTAAACTCCAAATTGCAGGTGTTTCTTTAAAAGGTGTAAGACAGTCACTCAGTCTGTCAGTCTGTCATTCGTCATAGTTGCATTGCAATCACAACACTTTCTCTTAATTGGTAGCTAACTGATTAAACGTTCTACTGAAGCTTATAATAGCTAATGCCAAAATATGTGAAGTGAAGAAAAAGTCAATGGAGTTGTTAAGATTGGAAAACATCTTCTTCTGTTGCTTGTAGTAATTGTTTTATAATAAGCTAGATGTTAATTTATAAATTGATGGAAATATTTAATGCATGAGGAATTTTAGGGAGTAGCTTATCATTCAATCTACTCTTTACCCCAGTCTAAAGTCTAGTCTAAAGTCTTGTCTAAAGTCTAGTCTAAAGTCTAGTCTAAAGTCTAGTCTAAAGTCCAGTCTAAAGTCTAGTCTAAAGTCTAGTCTAAAGTCTAGTCTAAAGTCTTGTCTAAAGTCTAGTTTGAGTACGTAACGTCTTTAGAACTAAAATTATGACCAGGAAATCTTCGCACAGTTACAGCTTAGTGTATTTTGAAAGGTTCATGCTAATTGGAATAAGAAAGAGAGTTAAGTAGTTCGCTAGTAATGAACGATAACATAGTTCGATTATCCAGTTTGATTGTTTAGTTCGATAGTCCAAATCAATCATTAGACTGTATTTAAACTAGCCTCAATACACTTTATATCATGGAACCATTCATTTAGATTGGCCTTACATAGACATTTTCTGTTCGAGCCTTCAGATCGTTAGTTCAGTTCGATAGTCCAGTCGGATATTCCAGTTTGATAGTTCAGTTCGATAGTCCAAATCGATAGTCTAGTTCGATTGATTTACTTTACAAGAACATACGACCTAACATCGTAAACCTAAAGTCAAAAAATCTTTATAGTTTCTTTTTGTTAAAATTTTTACGATTTTGACTTTTACCTACAAAGTTTATCATATTTATAACCCAATCAACAGCTTAAACTTTAAACCAAAACCAAAATTTTAACAACATTTTTAAGGTATTTCAAAAATAAATTTTTACTGTTATTTGCGTTCTATTTATAGAAAACTAAAAAAGAATCATAATTTCAGCTCCAAATTTGACTTTATAAAGTGCGGAGCAGACTTTTGGATTTACAGACATTGTAATTAAGTAATTTTTAGATAATTTTTAAAAAATGCCAGTTAAAAAACAATTATAAAAATTGCATTTTTTCTCACTTTTCAAGTTAGGAGAGTCTTTTGTTGAGTATTTCACGAAACGTGAAAGAAAGTCGACGTGTAATTAAGTTAACTAAGGCAAATGGAGGCCACATTAAATATTAATGATGGAATCATTATTCCGCAACGGTTTCGGATTTATTGACCAAAACATTATATTGGGCTATAATTTTGATACAGCAAATGGGTGCTTTTTTTTCTTAGTTTTTGTTCTTTCTTTTTCTACTCATTTTGCAAGATTTTGTGGGAATACGTCATTTGGAAAAAGTGTTCAGCCAATTTATTTTATAAATATTGCTTATCATATGTAGAATGTAGAATGTTAAAAAATAAATTTCCCATTGATGCGACGTTCATTTTGATTTCTTTTATAAGGTGGAAATAAGATCAAATTATCATTTTAATGATTTAGGTCAAGATCTTTAATGTAAGCTTAGCACATGGAAATCTTAAACTTAAGAAAAGGTTTTAGTTTCTCTACTATATAATTTCATTCATTTTATTCTCTGTGAAGTATTCACATTTTTTGATTGCCACTCAATTCGCATTTTCATCACATAAATCCTTATATTATTCAATTTTCCATTGAAAATTGTTTTGCTAGTTCTCTAATAATACATTTCATAGCAAATCAAAATCAATTTGAAATGTTTCCCCATTTGATTGGTAACAAATTTGTGTGTGTATTTGGTTACGGTTGTAATTCCAATTTGCAATTATGTATTAAATAGATAACCAAAAGCCATTTCCTTATGGCACAAATGGCAACTGGCAACGTAACTGCCACAAGTTATCATCATCATAATCATCATGGGCGAGGCCAGGCCAGGCCAGACCAGACCAGACCAGACCAGCCCCGTTCCGTTCCATGATGATAACCGCAACTATGATTTCTAGCGGGTCTCTTCACTGTGTGTTTGTGTGTGTGTGTGTATGTGTGTCCTGTGTCACCTCAGCTCTAACCGAATTGTGTGTGTGTGTGTGTGTGTGTGTGCCGTGTGTGTGCCGTGTGTGTGGGCGTGGACGTGGGCTTGGGCGTAATGCACATGTCAATATTAAATGCGTTACCGGCGTCAATGACGTTAGCGCCACTTAACGATGTGAACAATGGTCGAAGCGTGTACCACAGAGCCAGGACGAGAACGAGGACGAGAACAGGACCGGACAGTACCCAGGACAGAGTCAGAATCAGAGTCAGGACGGACAGGACTGTGCCAGGTTTCCATTTCGTTGCCTGTCTTTTTCTCTCTCTCTCTTTCTCTCTCGTTTCTCTGTGTCTCTTTAAATGCATTGAATATTTTTCAGAGCGGCAATCGACATTCATCTGCATCCAATCTCTCTCCATATATTGGCTGATGTTGTCTCCTCTTCTTCTTCTTCCTTTTTACTGTGACAAATTTGTGCTCGAATAAATTAAAAAATCATTTCGCATTTCGCACAATTTTTGCAGTTGGCAATTTGGTAAAATTATTTTTGATTTATTTTTCGGACATTGAATTTATGTTAATGCGAAAGCAAGAGAGAGAGGGTTGGGGGATAAATGCATCACCCTCTCAACCCCTCTCTCTCTCTCTCTCTCTCTCTCTCTCTTCCTCTTAACGGTTGCTAGCTACTATGTATTATTTTTATTTATTACAAACTTTTCCAACGCGCAAAATAAGTGGCAAGAAGGAAGAAGCTCAACAAAATCTGCGTAGCGCAACGTTGGAGGGACGTAGGTGGGGGGAGAGGGCGTTAAAACAAAGCGCAGCATCCGCCAACTTGCCAGTAGGAGAGCGGGGAGGTGTGCGCGGTTGGGAAGACAGTAGAGTTTTTTCATAAATATTTATGACTCCATTAAGGTGTGCATAAGACACTCTAGAGGGTGCCCGCCCTGTGTCTGGCCTCTCTCCCTTCCCCCTAACCCCCTAACCCTCTGGCTGTCTGTCTGTCTGTGCTTTTGCTTGTTTCTATCTCTTTCGTATGGAGTTGGTTGGAAGCTTTAGTTTGTTATGTTTCTACTGTTTGCGCTTCATGCAACGGGTTATTGTTGTTGCTGTTGTTGTTGTTGTTGTTGCTGTTGCTGTAAGCTGGTCATGAAGTTAAGCTCACTGGTAAAGCCAATCGCTTGCATTGACTCTGCCCTGAAAGTCACTGAAAGAGAGCAACTGAAGAAGAGCAAGAGAAAGTGTAGATACAGAGAGAGAGGAGGAGAAGAAGAAGAATAATGTTCAGCTTTGTGGGTATGTGATGAAAGGGTTTCTCTCTCTACCCTCTCGTTGCCTCTGTTAATCTCGGAATGAAATGAAATCTTGATCTATGAGAATTTGAACCGAAGGTTAAATGAAAGTGAAGAGAAAAATGAGCTGTGGACACAGATTGATGCAGTGAAAAAAAGGCATAGATAGAAATAGATAGATAAATTTTTTTTTTTTCCCCCAAAGGGGAAATGACTATGCAGGAAGATAGAAAAGATAGAAGCATCAACACATAGGCTCGCATATGAGAAGTAGAAATGGAAAGAGTTAGAAGAGTTAGAGTACAAAAAATAGTTAATCGGATTGAATAGAAGAGATAAAGTGAAGCAAACAACTAACATGCGAAAGAGATTAACAAGAAGCAAACATTTAAAGGGAATTGTTTAGACGACTGAGAATAAAAGTCAACAATTTTAGGTGTTTTGTTTTAAAAAAAAGGCAAATTTATCCTCTTAAGTATGCAATAGACACTCAAGAAATTAATTTCTTAAAAATGTTGAAAGACTTTTTAGTTAAACCATAGCTAAAAGATTGTCCTAAATCTCATGAAACGTAGATAACACATTGAAATTGTTAAAACTCGCTTTAAATTATGTCAAAAATGAACTTTCTGTAAACTTGAACTGAATTTTTTAACAGTTTGTTTTAGATTTAAGATGACATTGGACCTATCTTAATTCAAAATTGATGGCCTTGCGGTTTCTTTTATCGGGCTTTGTGTATAAATGGCTTATAGTGTTGCTATCCAATCAACTAATTGGATAAAACTAGATTTTGGTTATGTACTTTGGTCATTTTTTTCACTTAATGCTTGTAATTCGTAACTGGTTTAAGCATTGAGAGTTTAAGAAGCTAGCTTTTTGTCCTGAAGAACCATATAAGCTTAGACAAGAAGGCTAAAAGCTAATTAGCTAAAACTAGGCTTTGGTTGTGTGTATTAATCATTTTTTGCCTCAATGCTTGTAATTCCCAACTGGTTTAAGCATTGAGAGTAAAAGTAGCTTTTTGAAATCGCACTTAACGACAGTCAGTCCACATTTTGTCCCAGCTTTAGGTTCTAGATTATAGAATTAAAGCCCAGCCCTTGAAATTCTTAAGAAAATCCATGTAAAGTATTTTAGAAAGCAGAAAATTTCAAAAGACATTAGAGATTTTGATAAAGATGAAAAGGAGGT
Source organism: Drosophila nebulosa (assembly GCA_024703675.1). NCBI lineage: Eukaryota > Metazoa > Arthropoda > Insecta > Diptera > Drosophilidae > Drosophila > Drosophila nebulosa. The sequence goes on along the minus strand of CM045725.1, from coordinate 1,888,207 downwards.
AAAAAAATGTGATATAGATTACAAAAACTCATTCAAATTCTATTGCCAATAAAAATATATAACAACGATTTGCATTAAGGGACAAAAGCCTTAAACAAGAAGTTTTGAAATTCTTTTGAGTTATGGCTATTTGGTAAATTTGATGAGAGAAAGAAAGAAAGAGGAGACAGACACTCGAATTGAAAGTTGAGAAATAACCAAAACAAAGCTAAACTAAAGCCTTAAATAAGTAAGTTAATACTTTTAGTAACCTTTTACCAACTCTGAGCTTTAATATTTAACTTTTATTATATAAAATAGATAACAACAAAAGCTAATAAAATGCATTTCCAGCTTATAATTCAATTCCTAAAAACTAAAATAAACTTTTTATGTTCTAAAAAGTTTATTCTAATTGTACGACCAAAAAAAAAATACAACAAAAAATAAATTCGTTATCGTAAGAGAACAACATTTTTGTTGTTGATAAATTCACTTGAACTTTTTGTCCATTATAAATATTAAAATTCCTTTGTATGACATAAAGAAGTTATCTCTCATTTTATAAATGCAAATACCGCATCAAAAACGCAGCAGCGCAGCAAAATCAGAGGACAAAAAAAAAAACATATACATATTTCAGATTTTAGGTTGTGAACTGAAATTCACAGATATATGTATGTAGATATGTATATATAATAAACCTGCAACTGCAATGAGGACAACGACGACGACGACAACGAATGACGTTGAGAAGGGAGCAAAAGGACCGATGATGATGGCGGCAGCAAGTCGCCAAAACGCCACATAGACAGAGGCCAGACAAAGTGAGGCACAGGATGACTGTGGGGGAGGAGAAGGTGGGGGTCACCAGGAGGACACCCACGCCCAGGCCATAGACGATGTGTACATACATACTTTGCCTGAATAATGCATGCAAAAAGAGAGAAAAAACCAAAAAGAAAGGAGGGAACAAAAAAATAAAAGATATACCACACTGATGTGTGTGTGTGTGTGTGTGTGACAGTGTGCCTGGCACACTAAGTGCGAAAGTGAGTTGCATAGATGCAGCCAAGCAGATAGAGCAACATGGGTCACAGCAGCAACAGCAAACGAAAAACGACAAAAAAAAAGTGAAGTAAAAATAAAATAAAATAAGAATAAAGTCCAAGAGGATGTTGCACAGTGGACTGAAACTACTTAAAACTCAAACCCTAAAAGCTAAACAGGATACTTTCAAGCGAAAAAGGATTCCTTAAAACATGAAAATTGCCTTTATATGAAAATTTGTAGGCCGTTTCCTAGAGTAATTAGTGTTTTAGTTCGTTTTACAACACTAATTCACGCAAATTATTTCGAGTGACCTCGAACCACACTTTTGAAAGGTAACAAATGCGATTTATCTATTAGTTAAATGTTAATTGTAGACTTTCGAATCGTTTTACCTATTGTCGTGCTACCTATTTATTTCTACTTTTTTGAAAATACTTCAAGTATGTACCCTGAAAGCTTACCAGTTCGCCTTTAAGTTTGTTTTGCAACACTATTTTGATTCGGACAATGGTTTTCAAGCATAAAAATTGCTTTTACAGTAAGAGTAATGAGTGTTTTGAGTTCGTTTTACAACACTGATTCATGCTTTTTATTGCTTTTTATAACAAGTCATTCCTAGTGACCTCAAAACAAATTTCTGAAAGTTAAAAAATGCGATTTATCGGTAAGTTAGATGTTAATTATAGTCTTTCGAATCGTTTTACAACACTGTTTGGTAAGTGCTACCTATTTTTTTGTACTAAAGTTGAGTGTACATCAAAAATCTTTTATACTATATAGATGCAAATCATTTCAGGCATCCTTAAAACTAACTTCTGAAAGTTAAAAAATCGAAACTATCCTACACGACTTTTAAATCGTTTTACAACACTGTTTCACTCTAGAAACTTGTGTTTTTTTTTTTCTTCACACTAAAAGGACAATGTATTTTTGTCAAGAAATATCTTAAATTTCACACATTTCATCTCTTAAATTTTATTTCTAGTTCTCTTTTGAGGCGCTTTCAGACCACAGTCCATTGAGAACGATGACGACAGCAGCAGCAACTGAGAGAGATGAAGAGGAAGGAAGAGTTGTGTGCTGTAATATTTTCTTTAAATTATGTGATAAATATAAATATATGTATGCATGTATGCTGCTGCTGCTGCTGCTGGACCTATGTCTCTGTGTGTGTGTGTGTGTGTTAGAGTGCGTATGTGTTGGCATGGATATGCAACGAGAAGAATAGTAAAACGAAAGAAAGAAAGGAAGGAGCAAAAAAGGACGAGCAACATCAGCAGGACTAAGAAGAATGACGAAGAATGCAATGGTTTATTAGTGTAAGTGCGTTGGCGGCGACACCAAGACCCGAGCAAGGTCTCTGCTGCCTCTCTCTCTCTTTCTCTCGCTCTGCACCTCCTTCTCCTCTGGCTGGCAGTAATTGCAATTCTCTGGAGTTTCCTTTCTCCAGCTTCACTTCGGTTTTTTGTTCTCCATGCTCTTCTTCTTATAAATGAAGTTTAGAACTTAAGGTGTGTGTTGACTCAAACTGGGGAATTTCAATAAGGGCTTTGGTTGTTGTTGTTGTTGTTGTTGCTAAGGCCAAAGGTCTTTAGACAACCCCCCGAGAGAAGAAAAAAAAGGGGTTAATAGCGTAACACATAACTGAGAAAATTGTGTAAGGATTATGGCATAATATCTGTGTGTGCGTGTGTGTGTGTGTGTAAGCAGAAAATGTTCTCAGAGTTTGAGAAAGGTAGATTTAACTAGAGTTTAAGGTGAAATAAATTCCATCAGTTTAACTTAATGCCAACTTGGCGCCCGCTTACCTGATCCGTAAAGTTATCCGTATGGAAAAGCACCTTCACATAGCTTGTCTCACTGATGAATGTCTGCGGCTGTTCAGCTTCGCCACAGAACATTCCCGGCTCCCGACGATTGGACACATCCGTTTTGGCATTGCCATCAACAATCTGTGTGAGAGAGAAACCCATAAAAGTGTCACATAAGTCTTCATATGTATGTATGTATGGGTTATAAATTAGTTTTCAGTCACACCCACCTGCAAATAGCCGCCCTCACAGTGTGTGGCATTCAGCAATTGTCCAACTTTGAATTTCTTGAAGCGCAATCGGAGCACAAAATCACGAGGAGCTCCTTTTAGGGTGCGAAAGCGATACCAGCATGTAAGTGGTCGTCCAACATTCTGATTGCTGACCTCGGGCGAGCTAATGTCCTCGAATATGTCTACGGTTTTATTGCAATGGTCTTTGGATATGTCTGATGAGCTGCCACCGCCACCACCACCGCCGCCGCCTGCACCACCGCCAGAGCCGCTGCCACCTAATGAAACAACAGAGAGAGAGAGAGAGAAAGAGAGAGAGGGTGGGAGAGTCAATTAATTAAGTGACTATACATAATAGATACGACTATATGGAAAATAGAGATGGCACTTTGTAGGCAACTTTCGACAGTTTCCAGTCATATCTGATCCACAAGTGGTAATAATGACAAAAAAATGCCCCCTAAAGTATGCAATAAAAGGTAGAAACTGTATTCCTTGAACAATAAAAGATAGAAAAATGTAATTCTTATATTTATTATAACAATTGAAGCTAAAAAAATGATTTCCGTGTTAAAATTAGCTTATGCTGATAGCTTAAACAGACATTTTGACTGTCTATTGCATACTTAAGGGAGCGCGTTTCGCCCATTTTGACCTGTGCAGAGCCGCTACTGCCTATATGACATAGAAGGCCAAGACCGAATTCATATAATAAGATAAGCCCTCAAGGCGGCTCTCAAGTTAATTAATGAATGGCCCCCCTGATGATTAATGATTTATACCAAAAATTTAACAATTTCCCCAAGTTAATATTTCATTAATGTCTTTTGAATACTTTCAGTAAAATGAATAATGACTTCAACAGTTTCTTAAGAGAGAGAGAGAGAGAGAGGGGGAAACAAATAACAATTTTCGGGTTCTATTTAAGATAAAAACTAAAACTATTCCTCGCATTTGTTTCTTTTTCTTCGTAACTAATTGCTTTTCATTTAATTAATGTGATAATTCATTGAATTTTTGGTGAAATTCTCGATATTGACATCTTAATCTGAGCAAGAAATTTTGAAACCGCATTTCAATAATTTTTTTTAATTGTAAAATCGTTAAAAATTTTGACAAATTTATAACAATGTTGTAAATTTGTAATGGCATTTTAAAATTTTGGCTATTCCTTAAGAAAGTCTTACAAAAATTGATAAAAACTTTCAACAATGTCAAATTTGGCGCTTCACCTAATTTTCGTCTTCATTTTGAGTTGAAATTAATAAATAATCAAGACGATAATTTTGCTGAAGAGTTTCAAAACTGGTAAATGAAATTTAAAAAAATAAAAAATTTGGAACTGGAAAATATATTTTTAAGCTAGAGAGAAGTTAAAAAATATTACAAAAAAGTCTTTTTGAACAAAAATGATACAAAAAATCGTCCACTATAAGGGTTATATCTATTTAATCGATCTAATAAGCTCGGTTCTTGGTTTATGGCTTTCTAGTTTCCATAAAATTTACTTCAATTGTATTAAATTCGTTTGCTTTCATCTGTTATATTCCGTTTTTGATATCTAAGTATTAAACCAATCAATTAAGCTTGGTTCTTTGGTCTAAGGTATTAATATAGTGAAATATTACCTAACATTCTGACATATTATTGACTGATTGAGTCAAATTTGTTTCATTTCAAATGATAAGAAATTCTTTACAAATGTTGCCATTTCTTCTTCCCTCTCCCCTCTTCTCGTGCATTTGATGAGCGACACGTGGTCATCTCTAGTTGGAGTAGCTCTGAATGTTACCTAACACAGTGGTAAAAAAAAAGTCCTGCGGCCGTTGAAATTCATTGTGCTTAATTTATACAGCGAAATGCATAAATGACAAAAGGACATTGTGCTGAATTTGTAATTCAAGTCTGAGTCTGGCTGTCGACGACAAACGACAACGATGAGAATGAGGATGAGGATGAAGACGACGCCCCCTAACCCCCCTCCACCCACCATCAAACAGAAAATGCAAAAGACGCAGACGTAGTCGTTGTCCCTGACTGTGACAAAGGTCCTTCCGTGACTATGGCTCCCAAGCTGTCCCCCTCCTTTCACTCTGCCTTCTATTACTATATATATATATATATATATGTAGAAGGCAACGCGCGTAAAATTTTGAGCACGACTAAGATGAGTCGAGTTGGGGGTCTTGAGTCTTAAGTCTCGAGTGTTTGTGTGTGTGCGGTTGTTCCCTTATAAATTGCCCCAAACGCAAGTGCAAGTCGTCCTTAATGTGTGTGTGTGTGTGCGTGTGTGTGTGTGTGGGTTGGGAATGTGTTTGCCTATAAAGAAATATCCAAGTGCCTGCTGAACTTTTTAATCAGCGACAGAGCCTTTTGTTTTCCCTGCTTTTTTCGTTTCGTTTCGTTTCGTTTCAACGCGGGGACAATACGTGACCAACATTTTTCTTTTGATTGTTTTTTTCTTCTTTTTCTTTTTGGCTTTTGCTTTGCTTTTATTTTATTTTTACTGATTTGGCATTTTAGTGTTGATTTGTGGCAAACTCTTAGTTGAATTATGAATGACAATTCTTCTTTTTGGCTTTTTGTATGTGATCAGAATAAAGTAAATTTCTGTTGCCTACTTACTGGGGTGGGGAGTGTGGAGTAGGGGCACGAAATTTAAAGGATTTTCTTTTTCGCCTTGTTTTTGGGGGGTTTCTTGCTTGATTATAATTATACTAAGATATTCAATTATGCACGCCTCTAATTAAATCCGCAACTCAATCAACATCAACGACCTTGGGGAGGGAACTTCAAAAAGGATTTAATGAAATGAAATGTAAGCATATAGATTTCAAAGGACTCAGAGCTTAATCGATACCCAGGGAGAAGAAGGGAGCCGCCAATGCGCTTAGCTGCAAGAGCCAAGAACCCAAAAAGCCACCAAAAGCGCCAAAGGCAAACCACAAGCCAATGTTGCCACCGCGAGGCACACCCAAGAGAGAGAAAGAGAGAGAGGGAGAGAGAGAGCTGAGCAAAGATGTTATCCTGGCGGTGGTAGCGGTGGTTAACATTTCTTAGGCAATGGCAAGATGAAATGGCTTTTGGCGACAAGACTGACAGCAAATAAGAGAAAGAGCGATTGAGATAGAGAGATGGGGAGAGAGAGAGAGAGGTTAGGGAGTTAATGGTGGGCGGCGAGCATAATAAATCTGTTTTAATTTATCAGCATTTCATTATGTAATACATTCTATAGAATGCCCATATAGCCACGCCTATCTTCTATCCATTTTCACTCCCCTGTCAGTTTTCGCTAGTTCCTTGTCAAAGATAAACAGCAAAAGAGAAAGAGAAACTTTCTTTCTCTCTGTGTATCTGCTTCTGACTTTAGCTTGTATGTTTTCTTGGTAATTAGCGTTGGCGGCGTTCAATTTGGGGTTGGGGTTGGGGGGTTGGGGGGAGGCAAGGTGAGGTGGCAGTGGGCGGCGTTAGCAGCAGAGTCGATAAATTAATTTGACAGCCAAAGAGAGAATGAGTTGGAAAATTGATGACTACCTACTAAATGGCCTCGAAATTTTACCTAAAATTTAAACATGATTTCTGTTTTTGAAGGTCGAGCGTAGCGTCTTCTTTTCTGTGTGTGTGTCTCAACAAAGCCATCACTCAGCCTGAGGCTTGACAGCGACACACACAGAGACAGAGAGAGAGAGGAACACTGTGGGCTAGATCAATGATTTACACACTCCAAATGTCAAGGACTTAGAGGCAACTGTTGCGATTCACGAGTTAAGCCCAAGCTCTCTTTCTCAGATGCTGGTACCCAAGTCCTTAATCTTCGTCTGCTCACAGACACAAGGACAACACACAGAACTATTGTCACATGCTTTTGATAAGGCCAGCAAAAAGGGTTCTTAGTAGTAGTAGTAAGACTAGACTAGACCAGCTTCTCTCCATTAGCCAAGCTTTGCTGATTTTCAATGAGTGAGAATGTTGTTGGAAATTTAAAAAAAAAAAAAAGGAATGCTCCTTTCACCCTCCCTCCCTCAAGCCACTTGTTTTCCTTGTTTTTTTTTACATATTGTGCGTGCCTTCAATGCCTCAATGCCTTCAATGCCTCAACCCACATGTTGATATATTGTCAACAGACGCATATCGCATTTGTCTCGGCTTTTCATGCTCGTTCGTTTGTATATCCTTGCTTGTTTTTCGTCCTTCTTTACTGTGATAAAGGTTGACAAGTCAGAACCCAAAGAGGCAGAGAGAGAGAGAGAGAGAGGAAGAGGGACGCATCCTTTCTGCTTACTTTTCTGCTGTCTGCTGTCAACAGCCATTGCCTTGCCATGCCCTGCCCTGAAAGGCAGCTGGCCATGAAAATCGATTATGAAAATCGTTTGTTCCCTTTCCAACATCCACTTCCCTTTTCCCTCTTCCCTCTCTCTCCTCATGACATAAATTGTCGCCTTCATCTCGTAGAGATGTTTTGCATAAATATTTTAATAGAATTTTCAACTATTTTTAGAGCTGACAACGCATACTAAAATTGACTTACAAAAAAAAAAAAAAAAAAAAGAAAAGTGATTGAACCATTTGAAAAGCCATAAAAATCTAAACAAATTTGCATGTAAGCGAGAGAGAGAGAGAGAGAGAGAGGGAGATAAGTAACACAAGTTGACGTAATTGAATTCCCTTCATAAATCCATCAAAATATTTCTCTTCTCTTTTCTTGTCATTGTTGGTCGGTCAATTCATGTCCTTGACCTTTGGGCAGAAAACAAGATTAAACAGTTCCCATTGAATGCCTTTTTTTTTTTTTAAGTCACTTCTCGATTATATCCATCAATTTTCGGCAATTCAAATCTCAAATGAATATAAATGACTTAACGCTTTTAAATACTAATAGCCAGCAAATTTCCCTTATCGCAAAAACATTTTTCAAAACTTTTTTTTTTTATCTCATTTTGCGCTCGCTAGCTTTCATTTTCGTTTTCGTTTTCTCCTTCTTTCGCTTGTGCTGCTGTTCCAAAAAAAAAAAGGAACTTTTAACAAGACAATTTGTTAAAAATAAAGTAGAAGTTAGCTTAGAAGGGAGAGGGCAAAAGGAGCGGGCAAGGGGAGCGGGCGAGGGGGTAGCGAGGTAAGGTAGTCCTGTCTGTCTGTCGTTGATAGATTAACTGTAACTGTAACGGTGATGGATCATTTACTTAAATTATTAAAATTGCCTACTCAAATTTCATAAGCAAATGGATAAGCATGGACCAGAATGACAGAATGAATGACGGACTGAATGACGGACGGACTGACAAGCTGGCTTGAAAGCTGGGCGAAAATTCTCGTAAAAGTTTTCTTTCAATTTTTTTATACATATCAAATTTGTTATTGTCTATTGAAAATAAATAAAGGATGCCTTCAATAAAGGACATAGAATACCGTGATGAAACTATATACACGGAATATGGAGAAAAGAAATGAAGACTATAAAAATTGTGCATCATTAATGTAGGGAAAGTTCTTTTTCTTCCTGTTCCTTGTGAGGCATCAATTGAAAATTAATTTAAAACCTGTATAAACTTTTTAGTAGTGCTGGGAAAATATCGATATTCGCTTACAACGATATTTCGATTTTTCGTATGGGATCCATAGCGAGATATCGAAATATTGAAACAACCAAAAAATTGGAAAAACATTTCATTTATTATTTCGAACATGGTTTCAACTTGTACTCTTAAATAACTCGAAATATTATAAGTTTTAAAGTTGCACAAAAAGTTTTAAGATTTAAAAAACGACAGTGGTCCATGCTAACAACCAACCATAAAAACCACACAAGTAGAACAAAAATATTATGATATTCTAGTATAATTAATTTATTCTTAAGAAAAAGGTGTAAAGCTACGATCAAAAATTAGGTAGAGTCAAAAATTTGAAATATAAAATGTGTCCTTATAAATTTTATATATACCACTTTTATTATACATGTCGAAAAATCAGCTGAGCCCCAGACACAGGCACTTGAGTATCCTTTTCTAATGGATTCTAATGGTGCGTTGAACCTGAATCTGAGGTCTGATTGTTCAGATTGACTGTGTTTAGGTGACATACTGATTCATAACTACGAAAATAGGTAAAAACACTTTTGACATTCGATATATTTAATATCGTATCGATGTTTTCGATATTTCCTAATTGATCGATGTATCGATATAATATCGATTGTATTCCCACTACTACTTTTTACTCTTTCACAATCCATTCTTCCCGATGCCTTGCATTATAGCCAATTATAGGATAATTTAAGACTCACTTGCTAAGTTTTATTATTATTTTCGTTATATTTTTTTGGTGATAATTTTATCAACATGAAAATCCATTAAAAAGTTTTCTCATACGCCTTAACCGTGACCTTTCGTTTCCCTGTCCCTGACCCCCTTGCCATTAAAATCTTCTGAGATTGCTTGTGGGTCACTTTGTGCTGCGATGCGTAAAAGTTTGTTTTTCACTTCTTCCTTTCTTTTTTTTATAGATTTTGCTTCTTGTTGGGTTGGGCTGGAACCCCGTTGGCCATAACGAAAAATTTTCTGCTGATTTTTGCATTTTTCTTTGCGAAAAAAAAAAAACAACAAATAGAAACAACAATTTTTGCCCCTTTTGACATTTTCGTGTTTCTGGTTGGGTGACAAATGGGCAAAAATCTTGGCTTAGTTAAATGAAGCTATTGGACCTTTATCTGTCTGTCTGTCTGTCTGTCTGTGTGGCCTGAAGGGTAAAAGGGGTTGCTTGATTAAGAAAATAAACGAAAAGAAAGAAAGGAATCAAAAGAAAATATGTAATCTACCTGAGGCACACACACACATACACACAATTTGGTCATAGAATTCAAATTTCCGTTCTCTCTCACACATTTTGCCTATCATAAATCATAAATTTGGCTTAGCCAAATATGCAAAAGTCCTTGAGTTCTTTCAAAAGGACTTGAAAGAGAGAGAAAGCTATTTAAAACTTCATCATCATTGTACTTAAAAACCTCTAATCTGGCTCAAGACAGTCGAAAGAGGCAACCAAATCACATTATAAATATTCAAAACAAGTTTCGCAAGGCACACAAGCTCCTTTGGCAAGGACCCTTTTCTGGCTTGCCTTGGCACACAATGATTAATTACAAGGTATCAGTAGCAACAACATTTTTCTCGGGACGCCATCAATTTTGCCCCAGAAACAATTTCAATTTTAAGCAGCAAAAAGCAAAAGCCGCTTTCGGCTTTCCCTCCTATTTCGACATCCGCTAATCCTCTATCAATCTGTTGACCTTCGTGAGCGAAGAGAGGGCGGATGGGAGGGGTCGGAAGGGGGGGGTGGGAGTTTTAAGAAAGCCATGAAAACGTTTTCCCATTTGACTGGCAATTAAAGCTACCTACCAAATGAATTTATATGCATATCCATAAATAAAATGAGTCCTGGAGAGACTTCTTCTCTCTCTCTCTCTCTCCTTTCTTCTCTTCTCTTCTCTTCTCTCTCTTATGTATTTGTGGTCTTCATTCATTTCATTTAAGTTAATTAGATTCAATAATTTTGAGGCCTTAAGCATAGAAATGGCTGCTGCGTGCCCAAAATGCCTAAATAGCCTCAACATAAATTGAGATTTATATGGGCGCTTAGGTGGGTCATCATCCAAACACACACCCCAAACACACACACACACACACACACAGACACACAGTCAAGTGCTGGACCCAAGACCAGGAGCTCTAGCAATTGAAATTTACCAAATATCGTAGATTTTTATGTGTGTTTTGGGTACTAAAAATGAAAATTTAACGTGCCATAAAGAGACACAACAAATAAGGTTGAGAATGCTCTTTCATTTTGCTAGGGTATCAAATGACTGACTGCCTATCTATAAAAACGTAAGTTAGCAAGAATTTAGCTATAAATTAATATTAGGGCAATAAAGCTTCGCTTTGCTTCATCCATTTTAAAAGGACAATCAAGGAGTTCTACTATTTCGTTTAGTTATTCGATTCATCAAATTTTCTTCATATTTTTAATATAGATTTTTAAGACATTCCTCAAAGACAAATAAAAGTAAAGCTTTCTAAAGAATCTAAGCGCAGAGGGACGCGATTTATACTTCATTTGGCCCTATTTACAAGACTAATCTCTGAATGTAAAGAGAGAGCCAATGAGCCCATTGAAAACCATTAGGTTATCATGTGTTTTTTATGATTTATAGAATGAGCTCTTTTCATTTAAGAAAATGAGAACTTATTCTGAAAATTCTTAAAAAGAATTTCACAATCTACATACCCAAAAGTTAAAGCTTTAAATGAAAGACGTTCTTAGACCAGATCCTACATTTGCTCCTTACCCTACTCCGCATCATACTGAACCTAAATTTGTGGGTCTTCATTATATAAGCATATTGAAGCTCTGTGTAAATTTGTGGAAAGTTTTAAAACTTATACTTAAAGTTATACAAAGAGTGTCAATTATTCCATACTGATTGCTGAAGAAGCTAACGGGTTCCATTAAGGGTTATCTTGATTCATATTCTACTTCAGGCTTAGTCTTAACTTCAATTGAGTTGCTTTTTAGAGAGCTGTTCTAAGGGCCCGCAGTAAACACCATTTCCTAGATGACACTTTAAAGGGTATCAATGGTTCTATTACTAAAACAAATTAAGCAAAAGTTGGTTGTATTTTTTTCTATGATTTCTTCTTTTTTTTCTCTTTTCGCCCTCGCCCTTTATTTTTATGGATTTCCAGAACGGAAAGAACACAGAAATTGGCCCCTCTGTATTAAACGCTGCGGAAATTGTTTCATCAATTTGTTAATAAAACGTACACACGCACACACACACACACACACACACACAAAGAGACAGGATACACTGAGAGAGACAAATGTTTGACTTAATAAAATAAATTGTATAAATTGAAGTCTGTCATTTTGAGATTCCCAGGCGTAACATCAGCCCACAAAAAAAAAAAAACCGAAACCCCTCAGCATGGCACACACACACACACACACACACACACACATACAGTCACAGACATCGACATTTGGAGCACATAAAACATAACAAATTGCATGAAATTTACGTTGAGCGTGTGTTTGCCTTTACCCCCCCCGACTCCCACTCAACTTGACGGCCCTCCACAGACCAACCAAACCATCTCTATCTGTCAGAACGGCTGGCAAATTGTCATGCATGACGTTGACTGGCTCATATAAAATTTTTGGTTATACCAAAGGGAGTTCCACTCATTCACATAGGCCTCAAGTCCGAGAATCACAAAAGACTTTGTCTGAAATTCTGTCTACTTGCGTGTGTCTTTGTGTCTCCATCTCCATCTCTGTCTCTGTCTCCATGTCCCTGTCTGTGTCTGTGTGTCTTTGCTGTGTGTTGGTTGCGCCTAAAGCACCTAAAATTTTCAACGTCTCATGCAAAAAACAATATATGTCTCTCTGGTTGTCTCTTCTTCACCTTTCTCTGTCTTCCTCCCTTCACCCCAAGCGATTTTGAGTTAGCAGATATTTAATGTTCTAATTTGAAATTACAAAATTAGCTATTAGCTATAGAAAGCTGTAAATCTTTTGCCTAATATCCTTTATAATGAAACTTGACTTACTTTGGCTCTAAGTATCTATTTAGTGGGTCAACTAAGATAACGTTGAGGGTACAATTCGGTATAACTAAATGAAAGAACCGTTGTATTTTGAACCATTTTCAATATTTCCATCTTTCTTCATGTCTGTCATTTCACTTTGGTGATTCTTTGCAATATTTTTTACCAAAAGTGCTTAAAGAGATGCTTATTAATTAACACACAGAAAAATATTAACACAGACAGACAGACAGGTAGACATATGGCTAGACAGTCGGCCCACGAGGCAGTTGAAAGTCACAATAACACGCATTGTCTATAAATATTGCGTATACGCAGCATTGACATCTACTAAAGCTGTCGATTAATCGAAGTGACAATGTTTCGGTCTCTCTTGGTCGCAATCGCTGCCATTTAGCAAGAGCTATATAAATATTAATAACACCCACTCACACTTTCTCTACGTCCCCCCTCCACCCACCCTTCTAGTCTAGTTTGGCTTCCCCCTTGAGAGCATGTCAAACATATCACACAAAAGCGGGCACAGACCAACTGAGAGGGAGAGCGGCGAGGGGTAAGATAGACGCTTGTATAGGGGGGTTGAATGGGCACAGACAATTTTACAATTGCGACAAATTGCATTTGCTTCTGTTTGTTGTCTCTTGTTGTTGTTGTTGTTGTTGTTGTTAATGTCTCTGCTTTGTCTCGACATCAACCTTAAACATTACATAATAACAACAACAACAACCTACATCATCAACATAATAAACAAGAACCCGTAAAGATGATTATGATGATGGCGATAATGATGTTGCCTTTCCACCCCCGCCTGCCTTTCTCTACTCTTTTGTTGTTGAGGAGTAGTCAGTAGGCAGCTTCTGCACATGCCATGTCATTCAACCGATATCACTTGATCTATATATATAGGGGGAGAGGGGGGGGGGGGGGAGGCATGTCTAGTTCTCCGTTCGTGAGTAAATTTAGTCATGTGCGTGCCCCAACTTCATCTCTCTGGCTTCCAGTGTGAGAAGCGGGGTGTGTGTGTGTGTGTGTGTGTGTGTGTGTGCGAGTGTGTTTATCTGCGTATTAAATTGCAAACTCGTGTGTGGGTTCATTCTTTTCGTTTTCCCTTTCCACTACTTTCCCCCACTCGACTATTGTTCTTTCCTCTTCCACCTGCTGCTGGCGCTCCACTTTGGCATTGTCATTTTTTTGCCGCTATTTTTATCTGCACGTGAGTCCTGCGAGTCCATTTCCAGTTTCTCGCTCTCTCTCTCACTCTCTCTCTGTGTGTGTTTGTTCTCTTCTTCTGTGCCTTAAATTGTCTGCCATAAGTTTTATTATCTCAGCATATAAAAAAAAAACAAACAAACAGAAGACCTTACGAGCCCCAGCTAAAATCCTTACTTAAACAAAAAAGTTTTCTATAGGCATATATCTTTTTTTAAACATTTTGTTAATGATATTCACAATTATTTAAAGTACTTGAAACATTAAGATTATTTTATGCTATTAAAAAGCAAAATTCAATTCGATTCGAGGACAAATTGCTGGTCATGCGGGCTAGTCTTTTAGTTGAATAAGAAACAAAGAGATATAAAGAAATGATATCGATGAATTACTGCTTAAATTGTAGCCGATAACGATTGTATGTCTCTAAGTTGTGGGACTCTTTTTCCCCACTTGAATTTCCCATTAAGAAAAACTTTATGCCGACATTTTCTTAACTTTGATTTGATGAGTAAATGAGTAACCTTTGCACTCTGCACAAAAATCATTTGCAGTGATTTTTAACGATTACTTTTAGCTCAAAAACTAAATCATATAGTTTCGGTTTCATCTCATGCGAAAAGCTTTTGTACAATCTAAATAGATAAAAGGATAAATCTGCGTATCAAAAAAATTATAGCCCGTAAATGTTGAGCAATTTATGTCATACTCGAATGCCATAAAATACTCATATTTCATTTCAAAGGCAAACATACACGTACGAGGGACGCTTCACAAGTTACTTGGCTCAATGTTGGTTCACTTAGCATTTTTGGCAAACTTTTAGTCAACACCTCCGTTGTGTGTGTGTGTGTGTGTGAGTGGAAAATGCCAGCAATTAAGACAAACCGAAAAAGAAAAATAACTTTTTTTTTTGGCTTTTCTTTTTAATTGCAATTTTGTTGCTGTTGTGTGTGTGTTTGTTGTGTGTGTGTGTGTGTGGGAGTGTGTGTGTTAGCATGTGGGCTGAAAAGATTAAGGCAGACTTTCAAGTTGATGGCACCAAAACTCGAAAAGTGTAAAAGAAATATTCATAAATTTTCATCAAAAATTAAATTAAAAAACTTAGCCCTGCTGCTGCACTCTCTTTAGGTTCCCTCTCACCCACTCTCCCTTCTCTTAACCAAGTTAAAAGTCTAACCATAATTTGGTTTTGTTTGAGAAAAATAAACAAGTGTGTCTTGGCCAGGGGGGGATACTCTTCGTTTTTGGAGACTCTTGAAAAAGAAGGCAGAAGGGGCCTGCAGGGGGCCTTAACATATGTTGCTCTTGAACTTTATGAGAGAGAGGGAGAGGAAGAGGGAAGCCGCCACCGCTGCCTTGCCAACAGTTTATACAAGTTTATTGTTTTTGTTTCTAGTTTTTTTTCTCTCTCTCTCTCTCTCTCTCTCTTTTTCTGTTTTTTGGTTTTTATTTTGTGAGTAGCTTCCTCAATTGCGGCTTGGCAACATAGTTAAGATACAACAGCCAAGATATGGATAGCAAAAACTAAAAAAAAAAAAACCCCAAAGTAGTTATAGTAAGTAGTTGTGAGAGTGTGTGTGGGAGGCGGGGAGGGAGTTGGAAAAAGGGGGTTTTTGCTTGGTATGTATAGGCAAAGTTTTGCTTTTACACTCAATTACAATGCAAAAGTTTGACACAGGAAATTACTGGCAAAGGCTAAAGTTGTGAGTGTTTTTTCTGCCCTGCCCCTGCTGCTGCCCCCCTCCCTCCCTCCCCCCCCTACCCACTCTCTTTGTCTTAAGCAAAAAACTTGCAAGTAAATTGAAATTATCTTGGGTTATTTATCTTTAAATCATAGATTTATAATATGATGCATGGCCCAAATATTATAAGCTCTTGAGATTCCAGCAGGCAGTTGTTAATTGACATCACTCATACGCCATGTTGTACCACAATATATGAAACCTTAAGGCCAAGCTTTGCCCCAATGAATTTGTGCAAATTAGAGGCTATTATTTACATCATTTGTGGACCCAAAGGAGATTTGTCCTTTGCTAAGGGGCATGTCCTGGCATTAATATTGAAGCTACTAGAATGTGCCTTCAATTGCAGAGCTAATTTTGGACTTATATCCGAATTTCAGGCTCCAAAATGGCGCACAAATTTCGCATTTGATATAATTTCCTATAAAGCTTTTAAAGGGCCGCATCATAGAAACAAAACCATTTTTAACAATTAATGCCAAACTTCAAATGCAGACGAATATTTAAAAGGAAAAAATATAGTTAAAATTTAAGAAATTTTCTATGAATAGATATATGTATATATGATATCTAAGTATATTTTATTTACTGTTTGTTATATCCTTTAAACAAACATTGCCTTTGCTGGTTAAACCAAAGCAAAGCGAGCTTGTATAAATAAATCAAAATTAAAGCTCAACGCCGCATAATCACAAATGTAAATAAACACACAGATACAAGGACTTACACACACACACACACACACACACACACACATATCTATATATATGTATATAATTTATTTCTATATTTGCTTTAACAAATTGTTCAAAACATACACAAAAAAATTTATTGCATTTGAATGAATTTGTCGCCAGGAGTCAGCAGAGTCAGTGCGAGGACCCCCAAAAACGTTTTCAGCATTAAACAATTACACAGAAATCATAATAAAAACGTTAATACATACATATATACCTAGATATATATATAAATGCCTTTTTTATTTCATTTTTGGGCAATTTTTTGTATTGTATTTTTTACCTTGTAATAAATGAAATGAAAACAAATTTCACGCGCTAGCATAAAAAAAAAAACGAAAACACAAAATCATGCAATTCAATTGAGCCTGCCATGAAAAAATTCTCTATGGAAATTCTCTCGCTTTTCTGCTGAATTTTCCAGAATTTTTACCTTCCCCTCCCCCCATTTCCAAGCTGCTGCCTGCAATATTTTATTTAATTTGTATGCCCTAGCCAAAGGGTTTATTCGTTTCAAGAGGAAACTAATAGAATCCTTTATCAAACAAAAATTCAATTAAATTAGATCTAATAAGGGGCAAATGGGGTTAATAAATTTGACATTTCATCATCTAAAGAGCTCTGAAGTCAATTTATAACAGGGTATTAGCGATTCGTCTTAACTGTTAGTCCATTTGACCTTCTGTTTTTGTTCCAATTGGCATGCAAAGTTAAAATATTATAAATAAATTCGTGTTTTCGTGCATGAAAATGCATTCATGTGCTTAAGGTGTGTGTAAATATTACATGGGACAGATTTCATTGGCGAAAAAACAAAGACAACAACAAAGAAATTTTGCAAGCAAAAACCTGATATTTACATAACTCTTTTAAACGATCTTTTATATATTAAAATATGTAAGCAATTAAGTAATTATTTCTTGAATTACAGAACTAAGCCGACATTGCTAGAAACTAACCAAAAGTTACAAACGCTTTCTTTAGATATCCTCAAGTTAAAAAATCTACGAAATAGTACAAATATTTTATTCTATATATATAGGTCAATGTTAAAAATGTATTTTTGACGACTGTAAACGAATTGCCGACAGAGTGATTCATGTAAAAACGTGTAAAAAGTGTAAAACATAAAAATTTTCATCATATTCGAATGAAATTAAAAATACATATGTACATACATAGGTCACCTACCTAGTGGGTATATATACATATATATCGATTAAATTTTATCATTTTTATGATAGTCTTTTAATGAATTTTTAGTTATCTTTTGAAACTGTATACAATCTTAATTCTAAAGTAACAAGAACTTGGAGTCTTTTTTAAAGAAAAATAAGCCAAGTAACTGAGTGAAATGCATTCTAAAGTTTTCCCATGTACGAAGGTAAAAAATTTGCAATATTTCGATATAATAATTAATCAAAAGTTTGCCAAAATGTTTTACTTTTAACTAAAATTCCAAGACGTATTATTTTAATGCCATTTCTAATGTCTTTTGAACATATATACTTTCTAAGTTAAAAATTCGAAGCCCAAAAAAGTATGCTACAAAAGACAACAAAATGCCTAGTTTTGCACTTGTAGTCGTGTGCTTTATCTCACGTTGCCATCTCTAGTCTGTGTGCTGTTTAGGGATGGCAATTACGCATAGCTTTTCATTATGGAATTTATTGTATTACGTTGGATGAAATCATATGTATGTAGGTTTGGGTTTGGGTTTGCCTTTGACGGCCTCACACCATCCCACCACCCCTTTAGCTTAATTTCCCCATTGGCTTTACAGTTCGCATAAATATAGATAAATCCTGTGAGTGTGTAAGTGTGAGAGTGTAATTCGTGTGTGTTTGAGCACATTTGCCATTAGAATTGTTTCATATTGCCAAAGCAGGCGCAACAATTACAAAAGGAGAACCAAGAGGCGAATCCTTTTTAGAGGGATGCGTTGTATATACATACATACATTCATATGTATATATTTGTCTGTGTATATATGTAATTACACATGAATTTCAATATCCTGCGGCGTCTGTGGTTTGCCTTACACCCCATTTTCTATGCCATGTTGTGTCAATATTTGAGAGGTTGGGCAACTTTTTGTGGGTTTTTTGTCTCGAATGTGCCGCCTCGTTCTGACTTTAAAACGAAAAGAGGCAAAGCAAAGCAAAGCAAAGCAGAGCTTAAAACGAAATGAAATAGAAGTAAAGGAAAAACTTTGATGTCTTTAACAAAAGGGTTTTTCTGCTATTTGTTTGTTTGCTGTTGTTGTTGTTGCTGTTGTTCTTGTTTTCTATTTTCTTTTGCAAAAGTTTTTAATGTACTCGCTGTTTTGTGGTCTCTGTGTGTGTGTGTGTGTGTGTGTGTGTGTGTAGGTGTGGGTGTGTGGGTGAGTGGGCGTGGCTGGCAGTCATCAGCCTTTCTGCCTTGTAATTGAGTGTAAGCGCTAATTGGAATTTTGATGAAGTTCGGCACTGAATTTGGCAACAGCTTGGGCAGCAGCACCCACAAGTAGAATAGAAGGAGAAGGAACATGAGTAGAACGAGAGAATTTCGCAATTATGTAACTAGCAGTTGAAAATGTTTCGAATTTTCTGTGGTTTCCCCAAGATATATATACATATATATGTGTATATAGAGAGTTGAGGAGAGGAGAGAAGAAAGAGCAAGCAATAGAGAGAGAGAGAGAGAGAGAATTAGAGGGCAAATGAAAGCGGGAGCGGGAGAGTGACGGGGTACAGGGAAACGGGTTAAGTGGGTGTGATAAAGCTTCTTGTAAGTCACTTGAGCTGCTTGAACAAGTATACGCCATGTGGAACGACTTCAAGTTCATTTGCCGTTAGAAGGAATGGGACGATGGTTTGTTTGGTGGTGTGGTGGGGGTGTGTAAAGAAGTGTAAGGATTTTCGGTAAAAGCAACTTGGAAATCAATTTCACACACACACACACACACAACCATAAAGCACTTGCCTCGTAGTCAAACTTTAGCTCAATGAAGTTGAAACAAAATTTCACTGGAACCGAAACATTTTCAATTGATCAAATTTCATGCAATTGTTTTTAACAAAATCCAAAAATAAGAGAAAAAAAAAAACAAATTGAGCAAGAAATATCTAGAAATTGCTGAATTTAAAGCAATTCATATTGATTATCTTAAAGTCATGTCATAATCCATTCCATATACCACATTAATAAGTCATTTTGATGCCTATCAATTGGAACTAGTTCTTGTTTCGGTAAAATCTAACGATATATCTCTCATTTGAAGCTGGTTCCTAGCTTCTTTTCCTATTCTAGTTCTAGTTTTAGTTCTAGTTCTAGTACTAGTTCTAGTTCTAGTTCTAGTTCGAACTTTAACTAGTTCATTGATGACAAAACCTTTATCGGTTTGAACTCCTTAAACAAGTGAATTTGTTTCGTAAGCTGTCAATTTGAAAGTTATTTTAAACTGAATCAGTTCTCAGAGAAAGAGAGAGAGAGAGAGAGAGAGAATTCAGTTTCCTTTTTACAGAAAATCCTAAACTGAGTCTTCAATTCTTGGCCCTAACTAAAACCAACTTCTAGTTCTCGTTCTTCTTCTGGTTCTAGTTCTTCTCCGTTTCATCATTTTCCTATTGGCTTACAAAAACTACTACTCGAACTAGTTCCTAACAATTATGAACTGGAAATTTCTAAAAATGCAACTAGTTCTTTGCTTCTTCTTCCACTTTTATGATTATTTTTGAGACTACAAACTGCAAGTTCAAAGTGAAATCTTAGTTGGCAAAAAACTTTGTCGTAAGCGTGCCCTATGGGCGTGGCATTCATAATGGACTTGCTTATTGCTTGGCAGTTGCTCAAGTGCAGCGGCTTGCAACACACACACACACCGACACCCGTTGCCCTCTCTAGCTTCATCTCTCTCTCTTGCTTCTCTTCTCTCGATTTTCTCTCAGTGAGTTGTGTGTTGTTGTTTTTCTTTCGACTCCTCCTCACTCAGTCTTTTTTTACTATTTTCTTTCAACCTCAACCAGGAAGTTGTGTGTCATAGGAAGCACTTGTGTGACATAATAAAAAAAAAAAAAAGGGAAGACCAAACCAACTGCCTGCCTGCCTACCTACCTTTTTCCACCTGACTTTCGCTCTGTAAACATTGGACCTAGACTCGAGTGTAGAGGACCTCATCTGGTTGTACTCCCTATAACTTCCTGAACTCTTTCTCGGTGCTCTTTTTTTTTCTTTCTTCCTGTTTCTGTTTTCTCGCTTTTGTCAACAACAACAACAACAACAACAAGAACATCATCATCAACATAGCCCAGCCATCAAGTAGAAAGCCCGCAAATATTTTCCTTTTGCAAAAACCAAGAGCCGAAAAGTGGGCAGAGTGGGAAAGAGTCAAGGCTCATGCGGTAAGAGAAATGCATTTAAAGGCCGCCTTGCCTTGGCTTGCCTCAACTGAAGGCAGACTAAAGAAAAAGTTATAAATCAAAATTGGTTTAGTAAAAAAGTTTTTTTCCTCGAATGAAATATCTGCATATGTAGGCACAGTCCGAGTATGTCCTAGCCAAAGGATATTAGACAAATAGCCAGCAATGTGGAGAGAAAGGGGTGAGAGTGGATTAAATTTTGATTATTTGTTGCACGGTTTCAAGCCATTTGCATATTTTTACGCAACGTTAATTGAAATTTGTGTGGTTAAGTGTTTGGGGGGGTAAAAGGGGAGAGGGCGGCAAGTGGCTGGCAATTGTAGTCACTTTCGTTCCATTTCTTTCTCTCTCTCTCTTTCTTTGCTCTTCGCTCTTCGTTTGAGCAATCAATTATCAAGTTGGAGCCGCCAAAAATCCATTCCTCGCATCAGAATCCGCGGCAATTAAAGCTACCATAGGCATCATGCATAGCCACGCCCCACCACCCAACCACCCACTCCACTGTATCGACCCCCTCTCTGTGGACTGTTGTTGCTATGCCTTGTTGCTGACGTTTTTCATTTCACAATTTGCATAGTTCAAGGACTGAGAACTCCACTCAGCTAACTGGGTTTTGGCCTTTTTGCACTTGGCCCCACGGAAAAAGCGAAATAACCGAAAAAAGGCTGGAGATAGATATGGAGCTAGAGAGAGCGAGAGAGGAGAGAAGAAGAGAAAAAGCAGCTGGCAACAGTTTTGGGGAAAATGAAATTGTTGCTTACAGGCAACACACACACAGACACACACACAAAAATGCAGGCCATAAAATTCGATTATAAAGGCGTATTTCAAAAAAAAAAAAAAAAAAAAAACACTCAGGGATTCCATGAAAGAAAAGTAATTGTAGGAAATTTTTTCTCTTCCCACACAAACAATTTTTTGTGTATGCAGCTAACCAGGAAAAATGGCCCCAAATGCATATATAGGAGACGCCATCACAAAGTAAGTAAGCTTCGTTCTGTCAACGGAATCAACTTGCCTATCCACCATCCACCTCCTCTTCCTCCTTTACTCCTTCTCTCGCTTGTCGTGGTTTTTTTGTTTTTTTTTTTTTTCAACGTTTCTCAAGTTGCAACAGAGCGCCGTTTTGGTTGCATGTAAAATCCCCTCAATGATTAATGTAATTTCACGCGCCACTTAACGTTATCCTTGCCAAGGACATTATACTTAATTGCAGCATCAGTTTGAATTCAACCGAGATTCTCTACACCATCCACTAGCACTCTCTCTCTCTCTCTCTCACTCACTCCACGCTCCTCATCCTCATCCTCTTCTTTCTCTTTTTTTTCGGGTTTTTCTTTCGTTTGGCATTGCCCTTACAAAAGGCTGCAGTCATTTTGTTAAGAAATTTGCTAAAAATTTGAGGTAAATTTGATTTTTCTTTAGTCAAACAGCCTTCAAGTCATTTCAGGTGGAAATTTTTCATGTTTGAAGGCTTAAGTACGATTTTAGTTACGATCTTGTATATTCTTTTGGAAAACTTTCTCAGTTGAAATTTGTTATCATTTATTGTTTTAAGAAACATTTTTGTTAAAGTAAAGTATGGCAAAATAACTCTACAAAATAACTTTCACTTTTTTTAGAAGTTTAAAGATATAAAAAATGCTTGAAGTTCGAGTATATTTCCATTTTAAAATGAAAGATCAATTTGCTTTCGACAAATGTTAAACGTATCTTAACCTAAGTTTCTCTTGGTCTTTAGTCTTATTTTGAATCCTATTGGTTTTAGTTTTTTTACTTTGTTTTGTTAACAAGTTTAAAGGTTTTCCATACTCCATTTAAGGGCCTTATCAAATGCACCAAAACTCTTGAATTTAAATATTTTCTGCACTTTTTTTTTAAATATTTCAATCAATGTGGTTAACCGCAGAATTGAACAGTTAAGAGTAGCAAAACTTCGGCATGGATGGAGTCAGCAAGGACCACCGTTGGCCGGATTCTTCTTTTTTCCTTCATTTGTGTGTGTGTGTGTGTGTGTGCTGGCCAAGGCAACGTGCGAATTTATGAAAAAGATTTGCATGCTTGCGGGTATTTAAAGTTAAAAAGCGCACAATTTCCCTGGCACACACACACACATACACACACCATTACACCTATATAGCCTGGCAGCCTTGATTGTTGCTGGCATTGCCTACAAACCGCTTCTGCCCCTGCTCCGGCCCCTCCCCTCGTCTCGGATCGTCATCATGGTATGACGCCGTTACCTTTATGTGGCCATTTTGGGCTGCCGTTGAAAATGGGTTAATTGCATAATTTGCGAATTTCATGTGCACACAAATGTATGTGTGAGAGTCTGTGTGTGTGTGTGTGTGTGTGAGTGTGACGAGATTGGGTCTTGGGCCCAGCCAGTACCATTAACTGCAATGAGCTGATAACGATGAAGTTGCAATCCTTTTTTTTTTCTCATGCTTACCAAATTGATGATCGGAATAAGTTAAAACCGAGAGAGAATGAGATAGTGAGAGATAATGAGAAGACATACCTGCAAGAGAGAGAGAGAGAGAGAGAGATGAGAAAGAGATTAAGCGAATTAATTTTTGTTCTTGTTGTTGTGCGGTTAAATAATGATGTAATTTAAATAAATATTTATTTCCATTTAATTGAGTTTGTTTGGCAAAATTGTTTTGAGCTTTGCTCTTTGCTTTAATTTAGAAATTTAATTGCATTTAAATTAAGCATGATGATTAAATTTTTAAATATATGTATATTCTTCATTATTCATTAATTTAATAAAAAAATCTATAAATGTCCAGTCCACGGCATATTTTGTGTTGAAATTATTAACTTATTGATAAAAGTTTTAAAACATTTAGCACATTTTTTCCATGGCAGCTTTATGATATAATCAACCGATCCTTACAAAATCAACAATACACATTAGAAGCGATTTTAATTGGAAAAACTTAAAAGACAAATAAGTTTTTTCTCACTAAGACTTCTTTTTCGATCAATTGTTTGTGTGAGGGCTATATGATATAGCAGTTCGATCTTTACGAAATTTGGCAATTAGGTCCGGGCAACATTATTACACTTTAGTGGCGAGTATAAATCGAGAAACTTTAAAAACAAAAATGTTTCTCTCTCTAAAACTTGTTTTTCGACTGATTGTTCCTATGGCAGCTATATGATATATTAGTCCGATTTTTACGAAATTTAGCGAAAAGAAGCGAACCAAAACAATACACATTAGGAGCGATTTTAGTTTGAAAAACTTAGAAGACAAAAAAGTTTTTCTCACTAAGACTTGTTTTTCGACCGATCGTTCCTATGGCAGCTATATGATATAGTGGCCCAATCCGTATACCACAAGAACGTAAATTAGCTATGGTAAAAGAAAGCTTATATACGAAGTTTCATACTAATAGATCTTTAGCACAGACGAACAGTGGCATATCGACTCGGTTTCTCATTCTGATCAAGAAACTAAATACTTGATACCCTCTCCAAAGGTATAAAAACCATTCGGTTCGAGAAGCTTAAGTAATGCAATTACTAAGAACATTTAACTAGTTCATCTGACCACAAGAATAAGAATGTATGAGGTAAGCCTTGACTTAAGCCCAACTGACAATAAAATCTCAATTAGAAAGCAAAATTCTAATATAAATTTAATATAAATATAACTCTTTTTGTTTATGCCTTAAAGCTTCATTCAACTTGAAATATTATTTTGTAAAAAAAAATAAAAATATTTCATTAGTTTATATTTATTTGCTTAGTTGGTTGTTTGTTTGTTTGTTTGTTTGGTTGGTTGTTTGTTACATTGTTTGCTTGGCAAATGTGTAGAAATAAACCGTAAAATGGAATAAATGCCTAAGCCACAAAGTACTTGCAATAAGAGAAAATATTGAAGAAAATATATAACCACACACACGGCTACACACACCGACACACACCGACACACACACCGACACAGTTTCAATGGGAAAATAGATTGTTGTCTATTTATCTTGATGTTTGCCGTGGGAACCACAAAAGCAAGAGAAAGAAGAAGTTAAGCAGAAAGCAGACAGAGAGAAGGCAGCAAAAAAAAAGAAAATGTACTTTGAGTGTAGAGAAATCAATGACAAAAAGTGCAGTTCACTTTCCATTTTTGAAGACCACTCAAAGGGGGAACTGATAGAGCGTAAGGGAGGGGCGATAGAGGCAGAGAAATAGCAAGCAGGTCAAAAGACTAAATAAAGTTCAGGATGCTGCATAAGGACTTCTTTAGTCAAAGCCTTGGAAACCTGAACCCATTCTTCCCCATCCCACTCGATTACTTGGCAAATTTGTAGTTTTCTTTTGGGCTCTGTTTTTTTTTCTCTCTCTCTCTCTCGTGTTGTTGTTGTTGTTGTTGGTTTTATCTATTTTTGCTATGTTCATTTTATGAACTTACAAGGACATGCAGCAAGAGGGTGGACAAAGCATAAGGCTATCGTTTTGGCCAGCCAGAAATGACTTTTGCCTTTTTGCGGTAAGGGCCAGAGAACACACACAGTCAGCATGGACATGAGCTAGAACAAGTTTATCTAAATTGCCGTATAGCCTTCAAATGTGTGTGTCTGTGTGTGTGTGTGTGTGTGGGAGGTGGGGGGAGGGGGAGTGTGGCTGTGGTCTCTGTGTGCGGTACGTATCTCTCCTCATCTAGAGATGGTGGTGGCCTACCACCAAAGAATGGTGACTCACGCTCTCGATGACCATTCAAAAATCAGAACCATCTCTAGAAATTGGATTTAGGTACTACCATTTTCCATTTTTTTTTTTCTCTCCCTCTCTCTCTTTTAGCCACAACATCTTGGCTGGTTTTTTTTTTGCGCTTCGTCTTGCCAAAAGTTGATTTGGGTCAATGCTGCTTTGTGTGTTTTTCTGTGTGTGTGAATTTGCTTTTTATCCTCTTCGAATATAAGGATAAACTAATTGGTTTGTTAATTAAAAATTGTTGAAAATGAATTTGCAATCTTTCGTGTTTCCTTCTCTCTCTCTCTCTCTCTCTGTCTTGGTTTTTCTTTCTACTTTTCTGTGTTTGTATTTAATTTTTGTTTATGTTATCTCCGGCTTCTGATAGAATTTGTTATTTGTTGATTTTTCATCTCTTCATCGAGACTCAATGAAAGAAAATCCTTTTGCTCAAAATAAAATGCTTAAAGCTTGTTCAATATTTTAAACTTACGAGGCACAAGTGAAAAGGAATATATATGCACATATATCTTGTGGCTTAAAAGGGGGAAAGGCAGTGGAGAGGGGGGGTGGGGGGGTGGAGAGAGCCAATGAAGCTGTGTGGAATTTTCTACATATATATATTTGCTTTTTCCCTCTTCTCTGTGAGTGTCAGGGGCGTTCTAAGGTCTTGTTTGGGAGCAAATTGACCCCCCAAAAGTATGCAATAGATTTCGTTTCTGTCTATATTATAATTCCTAAGCTCTTGAAAACATTTTCCAACTACAGGACATGGCTAAAGTTAACTTTTCATCTTTTAATTGCATACTTAAGAGGGCAAGTTACCCTTCACCTTCACCTACTTAGATCCGCTCCTGATTTATGTGTGTTGTTGGTTTATTTTTTTTGTATGATTTTTGCCTCTTAAAGCATTTTGATTTTGGTATTTGTGTTTAGATTTTGCTTGTTGTGGTTTTCTAATCATGATTTTTATTCAAGTGGGATTTATTGAATAATTAAAGTCGAACTTAGACCGAGAAAGAGCGGTAAGCAGGTAGCCAGGGGGAATTGGAATGCTTTGTTGGTGGTCCCACTTAACTAGGGTCTTCCATTTGAATGGATGAGATTAGCCCAGGCAAAATCCTAGAGCGCCATTTTGTCCTGCCATTGTTGGAATCTAATGTTTTGTTTGCCCAAAAAGGAGAAGAAGGAGGCAGGTGGCAGGTGGCAGATGGCAGATGGCAGGCTCTGTCTGAATGGTGTTGCATGACGGTGCCAAAAATAACTGTTAATTCAAATGCAAAGGCAACGTGCCAATGGACTCTGACTCTGTGTCTGACTCCGACGACCAAATGTCAATGCAAACACAGAAAACGAGTTGTTTTGTGTCCTTGCCAAAAGGATGAGAATGAGGTGGCATGGCTGAAACATGTGACTTGATTAGATATTGTTGCCATTCCACCTGGCTCCCAGAGTTCTCTCACTCACACTCACACTCACACTCCCACTCTCGCTCTCTCTCTCTCTCTCTCTCTCTCTCTCTCTCTGTCTTTATCTCTACTCTGTTTTGTGCCTTATGCTTTAGCTTCTGTTTGCTTTTTTGCCAGAAGGACTTGGCCATTAGCCTGTCACTACAGACAATATGCCATTGCCATTGCCATTGCTATGACCATAGCCATTGAATTTTCATCGATGAAACAGCTACAGCTACACCCCCCCTCTCTCTCTCTCTCTCTCCCTCTCTCTTTAGTTGGGTGATGGAAAAATATTCGAAAACCATTGCAGATGGTTGCCAACATATTTGCATATTTGTTTGCAGCTTCCATGTCAGAATGCATTAAAAATCAGACAGGTTACATTAGATGGAAGCAGAAGCAAAAATAGGTAGACAGCTCTCTCTGTGCTGTGAGTAGAGAGAGGCAACAGCAGGTGTTAGATAGCTAGATGGCAGGCAGGTGGATAACTTTTCTTTCGTATCCTTTCCTGATAAGAGTTAGAGGTATACCCCCACCCCCATCCACCCATACGACAACAAAGCAAATTGTCATGTCAAACACAAAGCAATTAAGTGACTACTTTTTGTTTTTTTTTTTTTAATGACAAATTGAAATTTCATGTTAAATAAATGTTTGTAAAAATAATTATCTACATATTTATGGGCAGTTTGAAATATTACTCAAAATGCTTTAGCTAACTGAGCAAGTCAAGGAAACTTATTAAAATTCTCATCATTTTATTTCACTCAAAGAGCTTTTTCAATTACATTTCAAACAAGTCTCTTCAGTTTCTATTTCTTTTTCAAAAATCATAGCTAAAGCTGGTCAATTGGCCGATTGAATGACATTAAGAACGAATTTCAACGAATTGCATACACAAACATTAAAGCCAAAAATCGTTGCATTTCCTTTAGTCAAGTTGTTGCTGCCGACTGAAGACTTCATTTAAATTCATAGTTGCATCTTGCACGTATTATAGAAATTGGTATAGAGTCTTAGTTAGTCACCTTGACTAACTCTAAAACGTGTATGACACAATTTAAGATCTTACAGGAAGATGACATTGAAGAACTTGCTGATAGGCGACTTAGAAATAATTAGTTTAAAAGTCTTTCAGATAAATTCGAAATTTATTTTCCACATTTTTAATTGTTCTAAAAACCCATTCCAAATGCCCAAAAGCTTTTCGGAATACCATGACCTGGGAATTTAATTTGATTCAGTAAAAGAAAACCTGATTCTGCTTAAAGAACTTTTGTTTCTTGTTCTTATTGATGATTGATTCTCGATACGTTTAAAATAAATTGATATCGATAACAAATACGCTAAATCATCCAGCGGTTCTAGCTTGAAAACAATTTTAACGATTCTATTTGAAGCAAATGCACAAAAGCTTTTCGGAATACCATAATTCGGGAATTCAATTTGATTCAGTAAAAGAAAAGCTGATTCTGCTTAAAGACTCTTTGGTTTTTGTATTCTTAGTGCTGATTAATTTTCGATGGGTTGAAAATAAATCGATATCGATAACAAATACGCTAAATCATCCAGCGGTTCTAGCTAGAAAACGATTTTAATGATTCTATTTGAAGCAAATGCACAAAAGTTTTTCGGAATACTATGATTCGGGAATTCAATTTGATTCAGTAAAAGAAAAATTGATTCTGCTTAAAGACTCTTGGTTTTTTGTATTAGTGATGATTAATTTTCGATGGGTTGAAAATAAATTGCTATCGATAAAAAATACGCTAAATCATTCAGCGCTTCTAGTTAAAAAACAATTTTAATGATTCTATTTAAAGCATTTTATGGTTTCTTGTTCTCAGCAATGATTGATTCTCCATTTAGCGGTTCTCGTTTTAAAACCTTTTTCAAAGGCCACCAAATATCCAATTGGGGACTTTAGTTTAATTAAGTTTATGAAAGTAAAAGAAAACCTGATTCTGTTAAACGACTTTTTGTATGTATCTTCTTCTTAGTGATGATTGATTCTCGATAGGTTAAAATCAAATCGATAACGATAATAAAAGCGCTATATTAACGTAAAGGTTTTACGGTTTATACGATTTTAAAGATTCTTTTATAATGTTTCTTATTGCTTCTTGTTCTTTGATTCTCGATACGTAAAAAATACGCTAAATTATCTAGCGGGGTTTTAGCTGATTAACGATTTCAATAAGTTCTTTGGACCATGCGTTCCCTTTTGCCTAGGAGATTATTTTTTAAAGAGTTCAATTACTTACTCTAAAGAATGATTCCTCCTAAATAAAAACGTTTGATTTCAAGCTGGGCCTATTTTCTTTACTAGTCGCCCTTTTTTGCTATAGGCTTAGACTTGGTATGAGTGAAAATGGGAAACTACCCAAATGCTTGGCATGCCACAAAGCAAAAAGAAAACATTGAAATCCCTGCTTAGATGTAAATACAAATCAAAACATGTTTACAAGTTCTTTGCCATTTACTTGCATTTCTTTTGGAGCAACCCATGCTTGGAGTGCCCGGATTTCAATTTCCCTAGCCATTGTTCCGTTCCCGTCTTATACCAAGAGGCTTCGTCATCATCATCACGATCATCATCATGAACTGCCCTCGTTATTGGCCACAACCGAGTGTAAATAATAAATTGACAACTGCAAACTGTAAATGTAACTGCTATGAAAACGGTTTCCATGGCAAAATGTCTATATAAATTGCACTTGATTGGCCTGATTCAATTCGACCCCAAAAACACAATGGCATAAATTAAAACCGAGTAGCAGGAGTGCAAACAAACCTCACAGCTTTCCATTGCCTCTCCCACTCCCACTACTCCTTCTCCCTTTACTCTCACAAATGTTCCATATCACTCATACGCAGGGTGTGCTAGGCAGGAGGCCTCTTTTGTTTTCTAGGTAACTCTATCTTGTTATTTATTTAAAATAATATTGTGTCCATTTGACAAGGACTTTATTTTTTGGGAAAAACTGCAAGAAAATTTACAAGCATTACATTGTTCTGAACGAGGCATTCAAGCAAATGAAACTGCAGACATGCCTAAGCGGCTTTTGTGGGTAAAGAAGTGGAGAATAAACTAAATGAAAAGCGGCTGGGTAAGTTTTCCATGTGTTTGTCTTGCAAGCTTAATGACCTCCTGCAGGAGGTACATATATGTATATATAAAAAGAAGACCTTTAAACCTTTAATCAGCATCAACCATCAGCATCACATTTTGTGTACATTTGTTGAAGGTCTCAGACGGCTGGCTGGCATAACTAACTAATTAATATTAATGCACAACGAATGCTAATTACGCCAACACACAGCAGAAAAAAAAAAGAGAATAAAACAACAACAGGAAAGCATTTTGCACACAATCATATGAAACGTGAGGTAGAAGCAGCAGCCGCATCAGGACTACCAAGGACGACGTCGTCGTCGACCAGCCTGAAATGGAAAAACTTTTTTTCCATAGTCTGCATTGAAATGCAAGCAAATTGAAATGAGGCACGAGAAAGCAGTGAGCAGTAGGAGCATGAGATGGTAAAAATGGAGCAGCTGGAACACGTGTTGGCCATTTCAAAATGTAAACGTCAGCGAGTCCATCACTGAGAGTGCTTACCCTACCCAACTCAACCCAAACCCAAACCCAAAGCCATCCTCCTCTTGCCAGGGCAAATGTAGGCGCTTATTTGCTTATTCATAAGCAAACATTAACTTAATTTTCATGTGTGAGAGCAGAACGAACGAGAGAGCAAAAGAGATACACTGATATAGAGTGCGACATGGGAGAAAAAAAAAAAGAAAAGAAGAGAACTCGCGAAATGTGATTATCAGCGTAGGGCAGCTGCCAACAGCTGTTTAATAAAGCAACTAGCTAGAATGGGAGGCTGCCTGACTGGATGGGTGACTCGTGGCGACTCTCTCTCTGGGCGAAAAAGGCAAGAAAAAAGAATATCGCACAAATCATAAAAAAATAATATTTACTAAGCTTTGGTTGGGTCCGAGTGGGTTCCGTTGGCCAAACGGAAGAGCTGAGAAGATTGAGAGTTGTTGGCAGATGTTTATATCAGACGGAAAATCTCTCTACACTAAGAGAAAAATTGCTAGATGAAAGGGACTGTAGAGGAGGACCTTAGGGAGAAGAGTCTCATATAATAAAATATGAAAAAAATTCGAATTTATTTAAATTTTAAAGTTATCAGAGTTTGGTTAGATCCCCCTGCAAAAGAGGGCCTCCTTCGAAGTCTACTTTGACCCACTCGAAATTCCCTTATTCCCATAAACAAATGACTTCATGCTCTCTCTTAATGGAACATCACGTATTTGGTCATATTCTAATTTAGGTTTCATATTCATATTGAAGACAATTCTCGCATTTCAAGAACAAAACTCACTGTCCCATACCAGAGACTGTCAGAGATAAAG
This sequence comes from Drosophila nebulosa, assembly GCA_024703675.1. Lineage (NCBI taxonomy): Eukaryota > Metazoa > Arthropoda > Insecta > Diptera > Drosophilidae > Drosophila > Drosophila nebulosa. The sequence goes on along the minus strand of CM045725.1, from coordinate 1,856,861 downwards.
TAATTTGCCAACCAAATTCTTGATCTAATTTCGATTTACCTATGCCCTAACCGATTAGTCAATCAATCACCAATAACTCACCAAAAAGCTGTAAAGTAGAAAAATATTCTAAGCAGATTTGGAATTAACTAAAAATTTCATGTTTAAAATAATTCTCTTTGTTTTTTTTTATGATGGAAAATATTGTTAAATTTCAGTGTAAAATATTTCATAAATTCAATGAAGCATTTCGCTTTGTTTCTTTATGATTTGTTATGGAAATTTCAGTAGATTTATCACTGTTAACTATGGAGGTTGAAATCACAAAAAAGAGCAATACACAAAAAAAAAAACCCTGAACGAGAGGGCCAAAAAAAAACTTTAACGAGGCAATTGCTGTGGCACATGCAAAGTAGCTGCCAAAAGATTCGAAAAAGCTTTGCGTGCTGTTGCAATTGCAAACAGCAGCGAGAGGGGGTGAGCAGGGGAAAGGGGTGGGTGGGAAAGGGGCAATGGCAGCAAGGATAACACACAACACACGGGGTAAAACAGGGTAACACAGCAATGCGTCAGTTAAACAAATAAACAACATCAACAGAACACGAAAAACGAAGCGAAATTTGCAGAGTAAACAGACATCGCACACACACACACACAAGCTCTCTATATAAATTTATAAGCGAAACAGATGCAGGGATATGCTATGCTAGTGTGTGTGTGTGTGTGTGTAAGGATAAAGCGCAAACTCATACACACTCACACCTCATACTCGTTCTTTACTGTACATTGAGGCCATTTTGTTAATATTTAATATCAAATAAAGGCGGCAGACTAAAAATAAGCAAAAAAAAAAAAACAAAAAAAAAGTAACCCAAACACAAAAACGACAACAAAAAGAGAGAGGGAGAGAACGAAACTGAAAATGGATAACCAAGCCGAGTGAATGAGTGGGTTTTGAATATATACAGAGAGAGAGAGAGTGAGGGAAGGGAGAGTGAGGCAGGGAGAGCCTGCCAGCAGAGACGCCGCTTTCAACACCACCCGAGGGAAATGGCCAACAACATTTGCCAACAAAATCCATCAAACTGACCGCAGCAGACATGGCCATGGACATGGTGGCGTATGAGCAATGTACTCTTCCGTACTTGACCAAACTTCAACTGCGAGAACGTGCCTTAAACTATGTCCATTTATTTAGCTTGTTCTTGTTCTCCCATTCACGTTTACGTGCATGCCCAGGCCCAGACCCAGGCCCAGGTTAATACCCAATTACTGTGCAAATTACTTCAAGTTTTCTCTTTACAAGTCAAGCTCCAAACCCCAAAAACCCAAAAACCACAAAGAGCCACCCCAAAAAAAAACACCCAAAAAATCACCCGAAAAAAAAACTTTTGCCATTTTATGGACACGCACTGCGTGTGTATGTGTATGTGTGTGTAAGTTGTATTAAAGTTTTGCATGCCTGTCTTTAAAGCCTTAAAATAAACGCCATAATAATTTGCTTCAAGTTTTCACACAATTATCAACTTGCTCCTAGAAAGGAGCAGACGGCGAACCCAATGTTTGTATGTGTGTGTGTGTGTGTGAGTGTGTGCGGCATAGCAGCTAAACAATTTGCCAAATTATCTTTTTAGTTTGCCCATTAATAGGAGCCGAGAAAGGGGGGAACATTAAACGTGCTTAGGTTGATTATTCTCGAATATTTTTCACTTTCCCTCTCACAATTAGCTTGCTTCTTCCAAATTCTGTCAAAATGTCAATTAAGTTCAATAGCGAAAAAAATGCATTTCAGTTAGTTGCAATTAGAATTGGAAGTTATGACAAATGCATTTCGGTTTTCGTTTATATACTTTATAAAGTTTATTTATAAACCAGGAATTGAGAAAAATAAAGCTTGATAGAACAGGAAAAGGTCTTAACACATTGGAGCAAGGAACACTTTGCTTTGGTATGACCAAAAAGAAAGAGTAACCATCGACTTGCAAATAGACTAATAGATCTGTTTAAAAGAAAGAGTAACCATTGACTTACAGATAGGCTGATGGATCTGTCTTATTAACAGCATTATCTACATCAAAATAAGGTTAAGGCCTCTTTGAATTAACAGCCTTTGTCACTACTCTATTAACCCGTTCCATTTGCTCTTCTAACAAACAAAAAATGAGTTAAGCTTTAACTTAAAATGAGGCCAACAAATTTAGTTAAAGTTTTGGTTACCTTTCTAGTTACTTTTGGGTTAGCTAGATCTACTATTATTGTCATTTTTAAGGCAATTCTTAGGATGATTTGATCTTAAGAAACTTTTTCAACTTTGTTGAGCTCTATGACTTATTTTATTTCCATCTTAAATAACACATTATTAGACACATTAGACCACACGTTTGACCTCAAAGAAACGCTTCAAATAGTAGACCTCCAGTATGGTCATTATCAGAAGCAATGATGGAGTAAATATGGACCAGGCAACAAAACGAAACTGGGCACTCTCACTGACAGCCTTGTGGCCAGAGTAACGATAATGCATATATTCCTGTTCCTGACGCACAGCTCCAAATTTGGCGGCCAACTCATTGATCATCGACTGAACGCCAGCATGCTCAATGACGTCATCGTGACGCTCCTCAGGATTGGCATAGTAATGCAATGGTCTGGCCACATGAAACTGAAACATTAAAACCTTGGGAGTCAATGTGGATATTTCATTATCAAAGCAGAGAGTATATTCCCCATCTCGAATGGCTGTAAAGGTATAACTTCCGGTCGTTTCCTTCTCAGAATGATGCAGACGATCGTCATTCGGACCTGTAATGTGTACAGCAATATCCTTGAAGCCACCGTCCATCACCTCAAAGCTTATGGTGATTTTATCATGCTCCTGGGCATGATCAAAGAAACAGGAAGTCTCGTGGGCATCCACAGTGATTAGAAAGCCACTCGAAGGCCTTAGAAATAATATTAAGACTATTAAAATGGAAATTTCTAACATTTTTCAATTGCTTTTGTTCGTGTGATTAAGTTTGACAGCAAAATCTTGAACGAAATTGTTTATAAATAATTAATAAACGACTCGGAACTACCTTTTTTTTAAAAAAAAGGGACAAATACACTTTAAATCGAATTAAGTTGATAACAGCAAATTGCAAATTGGCAGCTCCCTCTGCTATTCTCTCACTCTCTCTCTCTCTCTCTCTCTCTCTTCGTACGGGTAATGCATATTTTATGTTATCGATTCCTCTTTTTGGTTCATCAATTGTCACAATTGTCATGTATTTGTAATGCAATTTTCTTTCCCTCTCTTTGTCTCTCTTGTTTTCTCTATCCGCTTTTAAAGCAAACAAAAATGTGCAAATTAATTGAAATTATTTTCCAAAATTTGTTGATTTTGTTAAGTGGTCTGCCGGCCGTCCCTCTGTAGGCCACGTTTTTATGGTAATTTCTTCATTTTTCATTCACACACGTGACGAAGTGTGTAAAAATATTCAAAAAAAAAAAAAAGAGAAGGAAATCATTTGCACCTTTCATGGGTGCCACTCACTGGCAATCAACGTCCAACACGCATAGGCAAAAAAAAGAAGGAAAAGAAGAAGAAGACGAAGTCCTGGCGAAACGCAAACAAATTAGAACACGCACGAGTGCATTGGCCACAAAAGTGATTTGATGAAAAGCAGAACCAAGAATGACCAAAGAGAGAGAGAGAGAGAGAGGGGAGAGAGTGAAGGGAGCCAGCAGACATCACGTCGTCAGCTGAAACTTTTGCCCAAGCATAATAATAATTGAGTTGAAACTAACCAAAAAAAAAAAAAAGCAGAGAAAGACAGCAAGAAAAATTGGTAAGAAGGTGGAATAAAATGTTACGCAGAATGCAAAATAAATGACAAGAACAGAATACAGAGAGAGAAAGAGAGAGAAAGAAAAGTAGAGCTAAAGAAAAATGTTAGCTACAGGCGCCCACATACCCGACATAGGCCCAACGCTAGCAGGGCGTATACGCAATTTAAGCCGCTTAAAGCCTACTCCCACACACACACACACACACACACACAAGTCAGACAGAGATAGCTACAGACAGAGCGAAGTTTGGGGCAAATATAAACCTGAAATGAAATCTGTAGCTAAGCTGCACGCATATGAACCTATAGCAAAAAAGGTCCTTGAGCACGGCACCCAAAAAGAAAACATAAAAAAAAACAACAACAACAACTCCGACAAGAAGAAAAGTAGAAAGGAAAGAAAACAAAAAAAAAAAGCATTTCGCACGCAGCAGAAGCAGCAGCCGCTTTGCCTCGTCGACCCCGACACTTAAGCGCCTCGATGTCATGTCGACTCACTCTCATCGAGAATGAGATGATGACGAGGACGGCGACTAGGACTAGGACGACCGACAACCGACAACGATGAGAGGAGTCAAGTGTTGGGCCGACCCCTAGTCCAACTCCCACTTCTGCTCCTGCCCCTCCCCCATTCGAGTAAGTGTTGTAGTTGTTCGCAAATACCGCGAACAGGAGATGGAACAGTGGATGAAGAGCACCCACTGACTGGATCCTAGTGAATGTGGATGTGGCGTATCTACACATAGACATGAAGTTAAGTGGCGTAAAGCGTGTACTTAATCGCTTAAAGCATTAGAATTTGAAATTGAATATCATAAAGGATATTCAAAGAGCACAAGAACAAAAAAAAAAAAAAAAAAAAACTACACCGAAACGTGAAAGAAAGTTAAACACACTTACACACACACACACACACACACACACACACTCTTTCACACCGAGGCGCATAGTTTGCTGAAAACGTTTTGCTTTTGTTGGGGCATAGTTTAGTCGACTAAACGTTGGGGAGGAAGAAGTTTTGTCGGCTCGTTAAAAGGTTTAAAGCCATGCCATAAAGTGCGCGAATGTGTGCGTGTCTGTGTGTGTGTTTGTGTGTGTATGTAAAGTCACATAAAGTGTGAGTTAAAAATATCTAGAGAGAAATTTACTTAACTGATTTCACGTCAGAATATTTCGTACAACACCGAAAATAAAGTTTCTTGATCAGCCCTGTCGATAAAACGCGCTTAGTTATAGAGCTATTAAGATGAAAATAAGCTAATTTCTTTAAGCAGCGAATTTCTTTAATGACAGAGAGTCATCATTTTTTAAAGGTCATTTATTTGTTTCATTTCATCATATAATGACACTATAGAAGATTTAGATCATTTTTTGTAAAGTGCAAAGTTAAATTATCTTTAAATAGAGAGCACAGATGGTGTTTAAATTTTCAAAGGACATTTATTTGTATGTTTTCAACGCCTAGAGGCCCCCATGACTCATTTTTAGATTAAAGTGAATAAATCATGCTCAAAAGTATTAAAAAGACAGAGACTAAAAATATGGATTTGATTTTAAAAGTCATTTATTTGTCATCTTTATATTTATTGCATAGAAAGAGGTATGGCAAAAATGATAAACAAATTTTAAAGGTCATTTATTTGTATATCCCTTTCCATTAATAAAGTTTAAACTGTATAAAAAAGACCAAGCACGATGTTTAATTTATTAATGGTCATTTATTTGTGAAACATTCTTTTTTATAAATGTTATTGAAATGTGTAGAGAAGACAGAGACTAGTAAGGTTTAGTAACTTTTCAATGGTCATTTATTTTTACACTTTCATTGTAAAGAGAAACCATTGGAACATCCTTCTTTTTTAAATGTTATTGAAATGTGCGTAACTTTTCAATGGTCATTTATTTGTGTGTTTTTATGGAATATCCTTTAATTGAACAATCAAGAAATTGCAAGAGCATACAACTTTCGTTAGGGCCATATTAAGCTTCCATAATATTTTTATAAAACGAAATGAAAACTAATGTTAGGAAATATTGACTCAACATTAAGTTCCTTTCAATGAAAATGAGTTTTTAAATTATTTAAACCCCCTCAACCCAATCTCCACTAGCCACCTTCTATCTCTCTCTGTGTCTCTCTTTTTCTTTCATTGCTCGACGTCTGTTTGCAGTGTCTTTCCTTTTTTTTTTTTTGCCGTTGTACAAATGGTGGATACTAAAACCAAAGTTGGTTTTATTATAACCCACAGAAACGCAGTTGTGGGCAAGGCAAGGCCCAATCTGGCCCACTTGGCCCTAGCGACCGAGCATAAGCTGCAGGAATCGTGCTAATCTCCACTTGAGAGAAACACTTGAGCGAAAGAAGGCGACAAACGAATAAAAGAAAAAAGAAAAAAAAAGAAAAAAACGAAAGCAGACAGAGAAAGTACAAAATGAACAAAATGTCGGCAAGCGAATGAGCTGTAAAAAGCCTCAAGTATTGACAATGCTCACATATCATAGGCTTCAATGATACGATTGTGTGTGTGTGTTTGTGCATGAGTGGGCGTGGCTAAGTGACAGCAAATTGGCAAATTTTCGTTGTATACGGATTTATTTCAATTGTGTTTTCGTTCGTTCTCTCTTTCTCTCTCTCTCTCTCTCACGATAAGTGTCCGCCGCTTTAGCCATAAGTCAGCTAACGATAAACTTCAATGAGCCATACCAAATATTTCCGGTACACAAGAAGACGTAGCAGAAGAAGAAAAAGCAAAAGATATGTATAATATATATATAAATGCATGAAGAAGTCATAAGACATCCCTAGATGCCTGCCTTCTTCTTCTTCCCCTACGTCTTGGCCAAAAACGTTTGTGTTATGTGTTGCCATGAAATTTGCATTAGAATTTCCTGCTACGAAAATTTTATTTGCCTGCAACAAACAAGCAAATTTTAAGCATACAACAATTTTAGAGTAGAGAAGAGAAAATTTCATTTGTGTAATACGAGGGGCATTTAATAAATAAAGCGATGGAATTTTGTTGAGATTTCGTCTGAGAAATTGCAAGAGATGAAATTATGTTGAGTGAATTCAATTTGAGTTGCTTCAGAGTTATTTCCTTTTACAACAGCTAAAAATCTAGCTTAGAGGAGGCTAATGAAGTTTCAGCTAGGAATGCCAAATCCTTCAAACGGAATGCCTTATTTTACCTTTATTTTAAAGGTCTCAAGTCAATTAGCAGAAGGCTAGAATGCGAATGAACTTTGATAAAACTTAATTTTAGATATTTTAGGTTAAAGTATTGCTTTATTTATTGAGTGACCCTCGCAAAAATTTCGCTTGGCAAATGTATGTGATTTATTTGTGCTTATGATTAAGCATATGCAGACATATGCTATCAACATTTCCCCCCCCCATGCCACCTCCTTCTCTATCTATCTCTCTCTCTCTCTCTCGCTGTTGGAGTCCTTTTTGTTCTATTAATTGGCAGATGGCATTTCTTTGTTGGTTATCGCCCACTCAATTAGTCAAAAGTTTCAATGCTTGTGGCCAGGAAAAGTTAAATGCTTATTTCAGCTCTGTCTCTCTCTCTCTCTCTCCCTTTCTCTCTCTCTCTCTGTCTCTTTCTAATCATCTCTTTCGCACACACACACACACATGGTTTTGACATTTAGGAATTGTGCGTTTCGGTTTTGGCCTTTATTACACGCAAAGCTTTTTGTGGCTTTTGTGGCCAACAGTTGGCGACCGAAATTCAATGGACATTGACATACGAAACATACGCAACATACTTATATAGTATAACCAACTATTGAACGGTGGCTTTGATTGAGTTTAAATGAACCTTGAATGAATGCCTAATGGGCCATGCCACGACAGACAGACAGACAGACGGACAGTCAAATAGTTGCAAGTATATAGAGAAAAATATATATCAATTATGTGATAAGACACAAAAAAAAAATTCCAACAAAAGCAGGAAATGTCGGAAAAACGTTAAAAGCTAAAGTTTCAATCCAATGATTTCAATAGTCATCATTAATCTGGTACAGTAGACGCTCGTTAGGGATATTCACATGGATTTTTCAGTTAGTTCAAATGTGCGAAAGTTCTAATTTGTTGTATTTACATTTGAAAACTTTTAAACTTGAATTAAAGTAAGAACGATTTGGATTCTAGAAGTTATCCCAAACAATCTTTCTTCTTACATTGTTCATTTAATTCTTTTTTTAACGACTTTTCTGTATCGAATGAATAGAATTGTAAGATATAGTTTGCTGATTCGATTGTCCTTACAGCAAATATTTTAGACACCTTAACTAAAACTGAACTCTTCTTTCATACACAAGAACTCAATAATTTCTAGTTACTTCAAGGGTCAAGCATTTGACTTAAAGATAAAGTCTTCTATATGTGATTCTAGTTAGATGTGACCACAAAATGGGGGCCAAATTTAATTAATTTTCATAATGATAAATGATAATCTGAATTGGTCTTGAGCCTTAATTACGGTTTTAATTTAAATTTAAACAGCTTGGTAATGAGAATTTGGCATTTAATGCGGTTTCCTATCTACGCTCTGTTTCTCTCTCTCTCTCTCTCTCTCGCTTTCACTCTCTCTCTCTCTCTCTATCTGTATCTATCTGTTTCGTTTTGGCTTTACCGCATTAAGCAAATGCATCAAGTTTGAACCATAAATCAAATGACAAACTCAATGATAATCACTTTATATGCGAGACACATTCAATTAACAAAAGGCGCCAGCCAACAACAGCAACAACAACAACAACAACAACGAAATGCGAAATTTAATTAAATATTCTTTAAAACTGGCAGCAGCAGTTGGTGAAGAGGACATGCAGATTGAATTAAGTTTTATTTAACACCGCCCTCTGTTTAGCACAATGTGTAAGTGTGAGTGTGAGTGTGTGTGAGTGTGTGTGTGTGTGTGGGTGTGTATGTAATCCTCTCTCAGCCATACACACGTACACATGCAAGCCACGAAAAATTTAATTTTCTCACATTACTTGGAAAATGCCGGAGGCAAAACAAAAAAAAAAAAACAAGCGAAATACAAAAATCGCATAAAAACCCAAACCAAAAACCGAACACACAGAGCGAGAACCGAAAACCCCAAAACACTTCCCTGCCTTCACACACACACACACACACACACACACACACACACACTCTCGCGACCCTCTCACGACGTCTGCCTGGCATTCCAACGTATGCGTAATATTTGAAACAATGTGAAAATTGCGCATACGCACAGTTGTGCCACTTCACAGGCAGAGACAGAGACAGGGCAGCACCCCAGAAAATACTTTATTTGATAAGCAAGTCATTTGCATATGGCAAAATATATATGAAGAAAAGCCATACATGTCAGGGGAAAACTTGCAGAAGCAGAACAAAACGCGTTGCGGGAGGTTAGGGGGACCAGAGGGAAAGGTGTGACATTTGTGCTAAATCTTAAATCAGTGTTGCATCAAATATGTTTGCCCTCTTTTTTTTTTAACGAAATACAAAAAAAAAAAACAAAGCCGCAGGGTAACTCTTTGTTATGTCCTTGCAGGTTTTTGCGAAACAACGTGTAATCTAAAAGGACTTTGAGCAATTAGTAAGTAAATAGACAGGTAAGCACTTTCAAAATTTGTTTCTTTTAGAATTCATTTGCATTGGAATTGATATAGTAAATATGGCAATTAGTGAAAGACTTTTCATATACATAGCAGTTCCTTAATCAATCCTCAAAGAACGTGTTCGGTTTCAGAAGCAAATGTCAAGAAACTTGTAGAAAAAATATGAAGGATTGGCATGTTTTAAAGGACACTATTGAGACAAGTTCTTGAGGATTACTTAAGTAGCAAGTTCTTAAACTAAATACTCTTCGAAATCTGTTAGTAAAATTTGGAAAAAAGACAAGGTATCTGCTGGGTTCGTCTGCCAGATATGATTCTGTCGAAGTGAGGCAGGGAATGGCAAGGAAATATCAAGGAAAAATCCAACCAGTACCTTAATTTATTTAAAACTTGTAAACTTGTTGTTTTTTACCCATTTTTTGCACTTCTTAACGATTTCAACAAGTTGCCGAATTGTTGGCCACAAGGATCTTAAGCCTAAAATTTATTAAATTTCTACTATATTTACAGTAGACATTCTCACCCCACTTAAAATATTTTTTCCCATTTAATAACAACAACAAAAGAAAATAGTTTAATCGAATATTTTATTGCCATTGAAATGATTTCAATAGAAGTTTCTGGCAATTTTGACATCCAACTGAGTCTACACAAAACTGCAGCTTAAAGGATTTCTTTCATAAATGTTTGCAGTGCTTCTGCTCCGCCACTGACCATACAATGCATCAAAAGATTCCGTTTGTGGCGCATTTCACATGTGGACAAGCGGCAGTCAATCGTTTCCTGCCAACAACCAGGCAGGCAGGCAGGCAGGCAGCTCATGTGGAATCCAATTTCCTTGTTTCGCAACGTTGTGGAATAGCTGGTTGAGTCATTGAACTGCAGTAGGGAAAAACTAAACCATGGATGGTTCCTAGACTATATAAGAGAAAGAAAGGTTAAACCATTTTCATATCTTAAGGCGTCCCTAGACAAGAACGACTAATTTAGAGCAGTTCTAACAAGTTACAAGCTTTCGTTTATCCTTTTGATAAGACCAAATGAACCATCCTCATTTCAGAAGGGGAAATTTCCTCAACTAATATCTTGCTTCTAGCAGAGGATATAAATTTGCATAGAAGGCTAACTTCTGCCAGTAAATAGTTATATCTTCTTTAAGCTTTTCTCTAAACTCTTTTGCTATTCTCAACTTTCCATCTCGCGGACGCGTAGAGAAACAACAAATCTCGATTTCGCCTTGGCCATATGTTTGCTCCATAATTTCCAACAATTTGCTTCGTTTCGTTCTGGTTGCAACTGCAGCAAACTTGGCTTGGCTTGGCTTGTGTATAAAATTACAATAAATCCAAGCATTTTAGCTGCAAATAAACAAAGATTTGCCAACAAACAAAATAAGTGAGGCGGCAGGCCAAAACGAGTGCATGCAAAGTAGCCAAAAAGGGCACAACAAAGAGGATAAGTAAAAGTAGAACAAGGCAAGGCAAGGCAAGGCTAAAGCACAGCAGACCAGACCAGACCAGATCAGACCAGACCAGACCGAGACCCAAGCCGATGGCAAGGAATGTGCACCTCGTTTTCGGCTTTGGGTATTTTGGCTGTTAAATCAACATGTAAGCATTTAATGCTGCTTCTCGGCTCTAAAGCTGAAAAAAGCGTAAAATTCCCCAAATGACCATAAATTTGCCCTGTCTCCTTTGCTTCTCTCTCTCTCTCTCACGGTTTGTTTTGTTAACTTTCTTTCTTTTTGCACCACCCTCCCACCTCTCACCACTCTTGTAACGGGCGTGCGAGAAACGAGAAACTTCAACAAGCACTTGTAAAAATAAATGGCATTTTGGGTTATGTGTGTGCAATAATAAAATGGAAATTGTGCAAAAATATTGCCGCCTGTTTTGGTTCAAAAACCAAAAACAAAACAACAAAATTTGAGTTAGAATGTGGCAGTACATGACAAAGAGATACCCTGCAGCATGCAGAAAAGCCTTGAATTAAAACCATTTGAAGGTCAGGCAGTGTCTATTAAATACGAAGTACGAGAAGAACAGAGAGAGATGGCTACAAAACTATGACACATGGGTTCGAATTCTACTCGAAGCGAGATGTAACTATTTTGAAGGTCAATTATTTGTACGATTTTTTTAAGTGTCATTTATTTGTGTATGATTTTTTGTGGGTCGTTTATTTGTATTCATGTCTGAGACAAAAAAAGAAAGTGTGAAACTATTTGGACTCGAAAGTTACACACAGCAAAGTGAAAATTTACCAAGGTTCTTTAATTCATACGAACTTTTTGAGTGCCATTTATTTGTATTCATGTCTGAGACAAAGAAGGAAAGTGTGAAACTGTTTGGACTCGAAAGTTACACACAGCAAAATGAAAATTTATTAAGGTTTTTAAATTTATACGAATTTTTGAGGGTCATTTATTTGTATTCATGTCTGAGACAAAGAAAGAGAGTATAAAATTAATTGGATTTGTAATCTTAACACTGCAAGATAAAAATTCACTAAGGATCATTTATTTGTAAATTTTTTGAGGGTCATTTATTTGCATTTATGTTTGAGACATAGAAAGAGAGTGTTAAATTTAATGGGTTTGTCATTAAGAGACATAGAAAAAAAGTGTAAAACTGTTTGGACTCGAAATTTACACACCGCAAAATAAAAATTTACCGAGGATCATTTATTTGTACTATTTTTTGAAGGTCATTTATTTGGAAGACAACTTTTTCTTAAAACAAAGAAAGAGAGAATGTGAAAATTCAATAGTTCATTCAAGCAATCTACAAATCTAGAGCATTTGGTAACTTTTTTCTGTGGTATAAAGTTTCATTCCGTAATATTTCCTTCACGTAGCTTGAAGCCATTTTGGCTGTTTCTTCGGGCAATAATACAATATATTGATGAAATCCCAGCCCTCTCCGTTCAATTGTTGCTAATTCAAACAACCAACCTAAAGTTTGAAATTTACAGGGTATCGAAAAAATAAACAACACAAAAATTATTGTTATATCTCGACAAAGCCAGCAGCTAGCTGAAGCTGTAGCTGTTCATACATATGTATTTACTATATACCCATTCTATCCATGCATCTCTACATTGGCCTATGCTTTTTAAAACTCTGTTGACAGAGTATCTATGTATATATATATCTCTCCATTTTAGTTGTTGCCCTTGTTTTTTTTCGTTGGAGAAATCGTTTGGAAAAATATATGGTTTACGCATGGGGCATTATGGGATACGAATATGTCATACATATCGCTTAACAAATAAAAATTGTCCAAGGATCCACTACTATTAGAATAATAGAATATGCAAAGAACAACAATCATTGTGAAAATAAATGCCATAAATTCACTTTCTAAGCCATTAGGGCCACAAAATGTATAAAATATGAAATGAATTCATGGCGAGAAAGACTATATAAAAACAAAGAATACGTTGCATCAATTCAATATTTAACTCAATTGTTACGAGAGAAGAAGGAAGTTGGATTTGACTTCAGAGCAGTTTTTCAGTGTCTATAGAATCAGAAAAGTAGGCCTCTTCTGTCACATTTTGGATACATTCCACTAAATCAGGCTCACTCAGTATCTTTTACCCGCTGGCCCAAAGGGACACTTCATCAGAACAGTTTTAATTTTTTGTTAACCAAAAACAAAGTGGGAACCAAAAAAAAAAAAAACAAAAAACGCAACACACACAACTGGGACAAATATTTATGTGTATGTGTGTGTGTGTGTGTGTGTGCTACAAAGGGACAAAAAACAGAATGAGAGAAACAAAGAACAGAAGAAGAAAAAAAAATCGCATGCGAAATGTAAAATAGCGAAAACGGCGGACAGAGATTACAACAACAGCCAGGGAAAAGTGCCCGAAGGAGCATAACAAACTTTTACTTTGACATATCACACACACAAACACCCATATGGGACACACAGATTGCAAACGCACACACACACGTGCACAACAAAATACAAAAGCAAAGCCTGCTGCTGTTTGCTGCTTTTCGTTGCTTTTTGCTTTGACCGCCGTTGGGCACTCGAAATGCATATGGCAATGTCTAGGAGAGGGAGAGGGAGAGGAAGAGAAAGAGAAAGAGCGCGGGTCTGAGGGTAAAGCGTCCGTCTCCCCTTTTGCTCCACCAGCTTCTGTTATGTGTGTGTGTTTGTGTGTGTGTGTTCGCTTTTTAGCTACAAAAAATGGCTGCATACGCGCAACTAAACACAGAGAACTCTTCACTCTCTAACACACACACACACACTTGCACACACACACACTTACACACCGCATGGCATTTTCTTTTGAAAGGAAAATTCCTTTCAAAAATCAACATTCAGGCAAAGTAGTAGAGAAGTAAAAGCGCAATTTCCTTACTTTTTTTTCTTTTCTTTTTTCTTTCCAGCTTTTTCTCTTACTCTGTCTCTAGAGAAAGCAGCTCGCGTTTTCGATAAGAGTGTTGAAAGTTTTTTGTTTTTTGTATAACGATCCGAAATGCATCTGGAGCTTATTTTGTTTCTAACTTATGTCTAGGGAACAGAGTCCAAAATCGAGTTAAGCAGAAATATGTTAAATTTCTACAATATTTAAAGAACATTTTATAAAGTCACAATTTTTATATCGAATTCAATTGTATTTTTAAGTCTAGACATTCGAGAACTTGCAAACATTAATCAAAGAACTCCAAAATTGATCAAATATAAATTGAACTAAATTTTGTCAGCGGTTTATTGCATACTTAAGAGGGCAAGTATCTCAAAATCGTTTGCATACCTTTAACTAACTCTTAAAAATCGCCTAATTGAATTATTTCATTTTTGTCACATAGATGAGAGATGAGATGGCGAAATGTTTTGGCCATTTCTTAAGCATTTCCTCCAACACGACAGTTTGTTGCATATTTTATGCTTCACAAACCATAAAACTTTCCTCACACTCACACACACACATATATGACATATGAACTGAAAGACAAGAAAGTATCCATAAAGTTCACTTCACCTATAAACTATGCCCACATTGGATTAGCACAAGAAAATTTATGGCCTATACAAGCAGCAGCAGCATCAGCAGAAGCTGAAGTAAAAACAAAAACAAATTCTGTATATAACCCAACAAACTTATCATATTCATTCACAAGTTTTTCCGGTTTTTTATGTAAGTTCGTTTTTTTGGTTTTTGTTTTTGTCCCTGGCATCCTTGTCTATGACACTTGGCGGAGTTTTTTTTTTTTTTTTTTGTAAGGAGTACAAAACAAAAAGTGGAAGTTTTTTTTTGTTTTGTTTCTTTTTATTTACGACAATGTCGCGTCAAGTTTTTTCCTGCTCATATAAAGTAGCAAGTTTTGCTGCGACTTTTGCATAATAAAATGAAGCATGTTGTAGCTTTTGCTGTGCTCTCGAGACAACCAAAAATGGCAACCGAACCAAGCCAACTGACTAACTGACTGACTCACTGGATGGCTGGCTGGCTAGATGGCTGGCTGGCTGTTTCCATATTGCTCCCCAGCGTCAAATGAAAGCAAAAGTTCACAGACCCAAACACCAAGTTGGCTAACTGATGTGTAAGCGAGAACAGCCAAAGAAGATGAAAAAGAAGACCAAATAAAGTTCACAAGATGAAAAGACCCGAAAAAATGTTTAAAAATAAAAAAATAGACAAGTCGAGGAATTGAAATTGGCCAAAAGCGAACTAGAGATAGGAGGAGATTTCAATTCAATTTTTAAAGCACAAACCCAAATAGTCCAAATGGCCAAAGATATATGTAAAATTATATTCCCAATGTTTGCTTAAGTTCTCCATGGAATTGTATTTAACTTGATTGATATTCTCATTCAAATGAAATGTAACTAAACATATTCATTGGGAGCTTTTTCGATAACAACATATGGAAATGCAAATAAGAAGTTGAGAGTTTATTTTCATATGTAAATAGGTTTAAAGTTGAAATGTTTTTTTTTTTTTTAATGTTTAATGTTAATAAATGCTTTGCTCTTCTTGTGTTGAGAGTTATTAAAGGCAGTAAGATATCATGGCTCCTTGGTAAGTTGATATTAAAAGAAGCAAGGTAATACTTTCGTTATTCTTTGTATGTATATCTCCCCTTTATGGCTCTCAACTCTTTGAAACATTTTTTCTTCTTATAAACTTCATAGAACTTAAGTTTATTTCATTCTTCAACCACTTTTGTTATTTTCTAACAAAAGTCATAACCAAAATGAAATATCTCAAACAATTCTCAACTGATTCTCAAGTGAAAATCACAGCACTGACAGAGCTCAGAGTTCAGTAGCATTAAGAATCAATCAGTTAGACTGGACTCCTTTTCCTGTCATTTTCATTCCTCATTTCTCACATTCTCTTTCTCTCTCTTTCTCTCTCTATCTCTCTGTTAACACTTGCTTCTTGACTACATCTTCATCATCATCATCATCATCATCATCATCATCGTTAGCTGCAGCTTGTAGATGATTGTGTTGGCATTATCTAATGCTATATGCGAAGGCACTTGCTTCAATTATGTTTTGCATCCTTCAGAAGCTGTTCACTTAATTGCATCACTTGCAGGACGAGCAGCATACAGCAAAAACCCCCCGACCCCCCGACCACTCGACCCTAACCCCCGACCAATCCCGGACGCCATCTGCCAGCCAGCCGCTCCTTGTGGCAATTCAATTTTCTATTATGTCAAGGAAGTTGAAGGCATTGCAATGTTAATAAAATGGCTGCCCGTCAACACCCCATGACCCCCTCGACCCCTCTCGACTCTCTTCTGTCGCTCTCTCTCTCTCTCTCCCTCTCTGTCTCTCTTGTAATATCAATGGCAAACAACGCGTCGTATACGCAACGTGGTGCCTATAATACAATACAAAGGGCAATATGAGTGTGCATAAGCTTGTGTGTGTGTGTGTGTTTGTGTGTGTGCTTTAGTTTGGTTGTGTGTGAAAGAGTAAGAGATATTCGCCTTCTGTTATTTGACATTTATTTGCAATTTCCTTAGAACCGCACAATACATAAAACCAACAAAAGCAAAACCAAAAGAAACGGAGACACAAAAAAAAAAAAAAATAAAAATGAAAATTAAAAGAAACTCTCTTTTCCTTTACATATACATACCTCGCTTTTGTGGCTGTGTCTGCATGGAGGATGGCGACGGTATGGACTGCGTTTCAACTAGAAATTGCAACAACAACAGCAACGACAACATCAACAGGCTGCAATTGGTTTTAGTGTGTTGCCTCATCTTCTGTTTTGGCTTCATTGCACTTGATCCTTTTTTGGTTTGAATTTTGGGGTTTTTCTTTATTTTCTCACTATTACACACACACGCACACCCACAGACACAAATTTTTCACAACTTTTTTGTTGAATTTAGATTTATTTATTGTTTTGAAATTATTTGCTAAAATTTAATTGGAAAATTAAATGCAATTATTCATTTGTTTAGTGATGTGCAATATTTGTTATTAATTTAATGACAATTCATCATTGAGGGGAATTCTTTTTTTTTTGTTTTCTTTTAATGGCCATATCATTAGTCAACTGAAAATCGTCATGGGACAAAGAGAAATAAAAAAAATGACAGACATTCCTCAGCGTTGCGGTTTCTCCTCTCTTTCTTTAAGCCTCAACCTCAATCGTTCTTCATTAGAGCAATGGCAGCAGCTACGACATGTCAAGGACTTTTCGAGGACGGCCACAAATAATAATAATAATAGTAGGTAATAATAACCAAAAGAAAAAGCAAAAGTTACAGTTGCAATGCCACAAAAATTGCCAAAACTTGAAAAAGAAAACCTTAGAAAAAAAAAAGAATCTGGCACAGCAGGCGCCGCCATAACGTAGCGTTCTCGAGCTTGAAAAATTGCTGCAATTAGTGAGCCTGGAGGTCAACCAACCAACCAACCAACCAACCATCCAACCAACCAACCAAGCTAACCAAGCCAAACAACCAACCAACCAAAGAGCCACCAAAAGGCAACCAACCTAGGTGAGCAAAATATGCGACAGAAAATATTTTCCATTTCCCACTTTTCTCTTCGTGTTTTTTTTTTTTCTCTCACATTTTTACAATGCAACGCTTTGTCCTCATCATCATCATCATCATCATCATCAACATCAACATCATTCTCATGATGATGTAGCCCACAAAAGTTCTAAATTTGAAGGTGAAATATGTAGGTACATAGTAGGTGAATTTTATATTTGCATAGCATACTTTTGGGTCATCTTAAACTCTCCCATAAACTCGACCAAATGTTGTAATAAATTGTATAGAAAGTACAGAAACACACAGGCCAACTGTGTTCCTATATAGAGGAGGTACAAAGTTTTGGCAGTTTATTTTAGAGAACTTTAATTGAATGTCGATCCCATTTCTCCATAGTGAAATTGCCTAAGTAAGAGTTACTGCCAATCAAAATCTTTTCAAGATGGTTTACTATGAATGTTTGGATCAGAATTGGCATTTTATCTATTGACTACTTTTGGTTTTTAGCTGCCTCTAGTTTTAATCTGTAACTTCAATCAACTTAAAGTCGATGAACTTGTTAGTTAAACAAGAATTTACTGCAATTGACACTTCCTGCTTAATCTTTGACTTTTTACCTAACAAGGACTCCATTCTTATACCTAGATCAAGGTGCCTCTGTATTATTTTTTGGTATGGGCCAATTTGATTGCTTCACCATTTCCCCTTATCCCCTCATTGGCCTAAAACAAAGCGTATGGAATCAAGTTCGAATCATGTTACGGTTAAAATTTCAACGCTTTACATAAAAAATGAACTAATCCTTTGAGCAAATCTTAGAAGTCCCTTAAGACTTGTTGAAAACGAAAAATAAAGCAACGAAATTTTATTAAAAAAAAACAACAACAATCGATTAAAAAGTCAATCGAAATGGCTTCTTTATATCTTAGTAAAAAAAACAAAAATATTCTGAATCATTCGCTAACAAAATTAAAAAAAAAAAAACTTTCAACATTCCATAAAAAGTGCAACCAAAAATGTTAATAATTTTCCATTAAAGTTTAAAAAAAAAAACATGTTTAACTAATTTCGATTGACTGCTTTCAAACGACAACAAAATATCAAATTAAAATTATTTTCATATTTCAATGCATTTTATGCAAATATTTAATGTCTATAAATAATAATAATAATGATTTTGATTTCAAAATTTAATGAGTTTACTTTGTGAAGAGAATTTAATTTTAAATTTTGTACACTTGTTTTTTGGCTACAACGACAAACAATTTTCCAATAGATCTAGCCCGTCAATTTTATGGTCCGAAAGTTGTTGTAAATAAAAAATAGCCAAGAGGAATGGAACGGAACGGAACGGACGGAAGAGCGGGGGATATATATAAAAAAAAAAACAAAAACCCTTTCACAAAAGGATACTAAAAACAGGGAGAGGAAGAGAGAGAGGGGCGGCGGTGTGACTGGTAGCAGAGGTGAAGTGGCGCCGGCGGCCACAGCGGCTGCGGCGGCGGCGGCAGTGGTGACGGCAATAAAAATCAAAACAGGGCACAAAAATTGTTCACCAGCAAGCAATCTCGGGCATATGGAGCGAGCGAGTGGCCAAAAACAAAAGCCAACCAAGTGAAACACACAAATAACAACAACAATAACGACGGAAAAAAGAGCGCGGAAAGGGAATATAAATAAACAAAAAAGAAGAAAAAAAAAAGGACGAAAGATTCAGAAGGTTTTTGGCCATTGACGGATGTGGCACGCGCACCTTTTTCTTGATAGGCAGGTCGGTCGGTCCGTCGGTCGTTCGGTCGGAAGATATACCTCAATATATAATATTATTTTATTTCTTCTTGGAGGCACTTTATGAAAAAATCACGTAGCCGTAGGTGAGGACGTGGACTGTTCCCGTCTGGAGAGGGTTGAGAAGTTGTGCGGGCGGGGGGGAGAATAGATATGGGGTGGATATTAAATTTTAATAAATTACACAATGCACACAAACACACACAGAGATACACAGAAGCGAGTCCTTTTTGCAGTTGTCGTCCTGCTGAGCGTGACACACGAACTAAACGCGCAAAGCGATGTCCCACTGAGTTTATAGCAGCCGTAAAGGACACCAATGCGATGCTTCTGCTCCTGCTGATAATAATCACAACGACAACGACAACGACGACCGACAACGAGACAACCTTAAGCTTCGGCTTGCCATGGCAAACTACATTTCAAAACGTATCTGCTAAATACACCGTATTTTGTTTAAGAATATTAAAATTCTTTCCACTGTATCAGACAAGTTTGAGTTCGAGAGCATTCTCATTGAATGAAAGTGAAGTTTATTTGAGCGAAACGGTTAGGCAAAGCTAAGAGAAAGAGCTCTCTCTCTCTCTCTTTGGGACGCTCTCTCTCGCTATTAACCATATGTGTTTTGTTTACGAGCCAACAGCTGGCTGAAATGTTGTACATTTGGGCGCCATTATTAGAAGCACGTGGAATAAAAATCAAGCAAGCTAAGGCACTTTGCCCGGCAAAATTAGTTTTAATTTCAAGTGAAAGCTTAACTCTTGCTAGTCTACAAGAAAAACCTCCTAAAAAGAACCTTTTTCGAGCTTCAACTAACTTACTAGTGCAATCTATTTTATTTTCCTTTACCTACTGAAACTATCTTTTAGTATCAAGAGGAAAACTCTAGCTTAATTATTGTATTCCCCTCGTAATTCTTAAATGGTAAACACATTAAAAGTAATTACTTATCGTAGAGCATTAAATAAAATTCCAACTAAGCAGATCTCAAGTTCTGACTTTCTTTAACTTTAAAAAAGATTTTCATGATTTTCAAAAGCAGCACGTAACCTTCGAATGCTTTCTCACTTTTAGCACGCATGATTTTATACGTTCCCCTCCCCCCCCCCCTCGCTTTGTGATATGGCTAATATAAAAAATATATGTATAAAAAATCAGTGGCATCTTTCTGCCATTTTCTCTTCTCAAGTGCCCAAAGAAAGACATCAAAAATTTCATGTGAGTGAAATTGCTTAAGTAAAGAACAAAGAAAAGAAAAGTGAGAGCTGATAACATTTCCTCTTTGGCCAAGGGGACGGACATTGGACAGATGACAGAGGGTACATATATATAAGAATGTCAACTGACGACAACGGCCAAGTTGTAAGTGTCAGAAGGGAAAGTAAGGCAAAGAAAGAAAGACAAAAAAAAAAACTTTTCCTAACGGTGTCAAAACATAAAACGAAAAGTGAGTATAACGCAGAAAACACAAAAAGAATGGAGAAAAAAAAATTGTGAAATTTTTTAGCGGCGCTGTTTTTGACACCTGCGCGCACCAAGCACACACACACACACACACACACCGGCACGGCACACCTTACACACAGGTTTGCCCAGTGCAAAGATGGCGCCAGGAAATGAGAAAATAAAGTGAAGCGGGTGAAATGATGACTGGCAAGTGATAAAAAACACAGTCAAGAAGCATTTTCTATCTGAGAGAGAGCAAAATTTTCAACCGTTACATTTTAATGGCCGCAACGAATGGCCATGCCCAAAGCATGTCCTTCTAATTGGCATGCAAAGGTCGTTTATGCTACATTTGGTGTGGCAGTTGAAGAGAAGTGGGACGACAGGACTCCCTCCACATACATGGATTGGAAACTACAATTGTGGAAGATATTTTATTCACTGATAATGTCATAGGGAAAGCTGTTACAGTTCCACACTAGAACTAAAGCTAATACTCAAAGAAATTCTAAGAAATATTTTATGGTTAGTATTTTAGAAATACTTTTCTTTAACTAACTAATGATTTTCTATTCTATAGCTTAAGTCCTAACGTAGCGCAGTTTTAAAAGAATGTTAATCCCCTCTTACACTGTTACGCTCTTCTGTACACCTTTCTCCTTCCAGAAGTCAGTCTTCGTTTGTCGTTCTCAGAATCCTTTCGGGAAAAATCATTGAAGAACGATTCACCTTAAAAAACCGTTGTAGCTTCTAACAGGACTCCCCCTCAGCGCTTCTTTGAGCCATAAATAAAGACATAGTCAAGCAGCTTACCCCATGAAAGACAACCAATTTTACGCAACTTACTCAATGATCTATATCAATTATTAAAAAAGAACCACCAGAATCGATTGACTCCCACCCCATACCCCCTTTCCCTTTGGGTTATATCATTTGAACTTTTGTAACAATTCGATTTACACATGTCATGATAATTGTCTGCAAAATTGAATTAAATTGCATAAAATTGTACAGATAAATTATAATAGAAAAACCAAAAAAAAAAAAAAAACATTTATAACCCAAAATAAAAAAAAAAATGCAATTTAATTACTCTATATAATGCTTTGTGGTTAAAACCACACACAATGAATGGTGATTTATGGCATTGAAACAAAAATCAAGTATACGCCGTGTGGGCCACGCAAATGCTGAGCTTTTGCCGTTGCCATGGGCAATTGCAATTGAACACATCATAAATATTTATACCAGACTTTCATTTGTTTTTTCTATGGTAATTACACACAGACACACATAGGCACACCTTTACATATGTGTGTGGGTGTGGGTGGGTGTGTGTGGAGTGGGAGAAACTTTGCTTTGCGCATTTACTTTATTTTCTGTTGATATTTCTCTCCCTCCCCAACCCCCGTCATACATAAATGTTTAAATTACAAATGCTTAAATGTTTCTGTTTTTTGTTTTGTTTTGTTTTCTTTGGTTCCTTTTTGTTGTTGTTTGTATATTTGCCCAAGGCCTAAAGGCAACTCTTAGATACATTTTAAAATATTTACACATGAAATTATTTTATAAGCGCCGCCAAAGTCAAACACAAACAACATTACAGCCAACTGTCGCGACTTATTTCTCCTCCTCCCTCCATCTCTTTCGCCTCTTTCTAACTCTCTTTGCTAAAATGTGACAACTTGTATTTAAATTTATGTCATGTTTTTCTAAATTTATGAAAAAAAAAATTCACTTTTTGTTTTTTACAATCTTCTCTCTTCTGCATTCCGTTCTTTGGAGAATCAAATGCTGCTTGGATTATGGTAAAATGACAAACCAAACCAAACATCTTATAAGAAATTGTCAAAGAAACTACAATAGGGAAGAGAACAAAGAAACCAAACGAAAAAGCCATAACCATCTTGAGCAACTTCATCGGGTCAAAGCATTATATGGCAACCATTTTGCTCATAAAAATGGCCCCAAAAGTTAAACTTAATCCATGTTCATATGGTTACCCCTTCGGTATCGAATCATGCCATAGTGTGACCAGCTAACATTGATCAAATGATGGCATTATCAGATCCATTTACCAATTCTCATAACGATAATGGCGCTACTCTGCTCATATTTGTCGTTGGAGTTGCCATATCATAAATTATTTTATTAGTGTGCCCAGAGTCTATTTTATAATTTCATACATTGACGAAAAAGAATCATTGGCAAATAATTTCTATTATTTTTATGTCTCTAATTGTAACCAAAGTGAACTTTGATATAGACCTTGCAATGTGGTAACAATCATTAGCCTTAACTTTACTCATTTCTTAGTTTTAGTGTGACCAAACCACGCAATATTTCTGTCAGTCATTGGCAGTTTCTTTTACTAAAAAACGTTGTTTACAAATATCAATTCAACCATAATTTTCCAGGCATTTAAATTGACCAAAGAATATCTGCTTCATTTATAAACGTTTAAGTAAAACACGATAATGAAATTAAGTGCGGCAAAATAAAAGGGTTTAAAGCATTAATAAAGAAAAGTGAGACCAAGGCGTTTAATTTAAATGAGTTTAGGCTTAAGTGTGGCCCAAGTCACCTGGATAATTGACATCTGTCCATCACAAACGCAAACAGCATACTGAAGAACTCATAAACATAAAGTTTTACTAATGTTTATTTAGGATAGGGATTAACTGTGACCAGAGCATTTAATTAAGGCCAATTACAGAATGCAGTGTGACCAAAGTCATTTTAATAACTCATATTACGGCTTCCCTAATGCCACTATTAATCGTACAAGACAAATACAGCTCCTTTAGAATAATGATCTATAGCTTGGATTGGGTAGCCATTTGTTAAACTTGCCTACCCGCCTGTCAGTATCCGCAGTGATCTAGTGCTTGCACTTTTCCGCGTTGCAGCACTTTCAATTAACCACGCCCTTTTTGTCATAAATTTGCCAGGATATTCCAAATGTCCGTTTTCGATAACAGTGAAAAGCGCCGCAAAGTCGCTTGTTTGCTCGCATGCCGCTCGTTGGCCGCGCGACTATTTAACCTTCATTCACCCACCCACAATGACCACCAACATTCAACCTCCAACCTCAACCCGAACCCACTATTACCATAACCAACACGAATCCTCCCCTTCTCGATGCATAGTCAAGAGGAGGCGCAGCTGCATTCTGGTCGCTTGTAATCCCAATTCAGAGTGCCATTGCCTCCTGCACTTGTAATGCGGCTTAAAAGAAAACACAAGCAAAAAAAAAAAGAGCGAGGAAAATGTCCTGCAAACAAGGAAGTTAGTGCATTCCACTACCAACTAGGATGTAGGATTTTATGCTTCGGTGTTGGTTATTTTATTTATTTTTTTTTTTTTAAATACATTTTTGAATCAGTGTCGGACTCTGTTTACTTTTTATAGTATGACCGACTAGCTTAAAATGTGCTCCAATCCCTTGGGGAAAGTGTGTTGCAAATGAGTGTGTGAGTGAGGAAACGAATGCCACTCACTTTAATTCACACAGACAGATTTCGGGCCATCTCTGGGGCGGCCTTTACTGGTTCCTCCAGTGGCCAACTTGAAGTCTCGTCTCGTCTCGTCTCGTCTCGGTTCGTTTCGTCTCGTCTCGTTGTGTTTTTATGCGATTTGTGTAGTTCCGGCTTTAGTGGCTACTACCACTATCCCCTTCCTCCTTCAGGACTTATTCACGTGTGTGTGTGTGTGTGTGTGTGTGTGTTGGTATGTCCTTTTGGTCTGGTTCTCTCCGACTGTTTTTAATTGCAAGCGGCGCTCAAATAGGATTTGTGCATTGTTTTTTGTGGTAAATTTACATGCTCCTTTTCGTTGACATTTTTTTTCTGCAGTGGTTTCTCCTTTCTTTCCTTTTTTTTGTTTGGAATCTATTTTAATGTCAGTTTAATTCAATACCCCAACGAGAGACTACACTAATGCGGCGGGTGGGGGGAGGTAACTGAGAACTGCGGCAGGGATTTCTCTCGCTTTTGTGTTGCCAAATGTAATTAAATTGTGGCCAGCGGGAGGTTTCATTTCGTTTTTATTTTTATTTTTTTTGTCTCTTTTGTTTTAGCCATTGGCAATGGCAATAAGACTAAAACATATCAACGATGACGCAAAAGGTGCTTTTGCCTGATTTCCCCTTTGTTTCCTTTTTTTCATATTTCATTCTATCAATTGTCCAAAAGAATTTTCCAGCAAAGCGGAAATATTCAATTTTTCATTCGACCAAAACAAAGGACAACAATCCCCGAGTAAAGAGCGGCGAAAGTTAAAGAGGAAAAATGGAAAAAATCAATTTATATGAAATCTAATCTGATTTATTTTCATATAACAGCAAAGTAAAAATGAAACTTTTATTTTAAGCTCTTCTTTTTAAACTTACCAAAAAAAATGTATTAAATATTTTATGTAGGAGTAGAAAATTGATAATAGCTGGTTTGACTCACATGGTTTTTTGTTTATAACTTCTGGGAACCCATTCCTAAGGCATCTAAAATTAAAAAGAAAGCGCAGGAGTTATTAAGACAACAATTGCTGTGCAAGAGTCTTAATTTGAAGGTTCACTCGAAGACATTAATAATTATTTATGAACAAGTGTTTATCTCATATATGTATATATGTACATATGTATTTGTTATAATTTTATCTGCTTGCCAGCGTTTAATTTCCAACTGGATGGTCTTCAGATGATTTGACCGATCAACGCAACGCTTCAACAGCAACGTGAGCTCTGCTGGCAGTGCTGCTTAGTGCAGAAGAATGTGATTAAGAAGCACCGTTGCAGCAAGCAGCTACGCCGGCGCTTATGCACTCACCCCTAATTGTCGCAGTAGCTGCTTTAAGAAGAAGCACCGCGAAGAAGGAAATGGGTGAGAGCGACAGCGTCGACGTAGCTGCTCGCTCGCGGCTAGTCAGCAGTGCTTCTTCTTCTTGATGCAAATGCTGCGTAGATGGGAGAGCGATGGCGTACGTGCTCGCTGCAACGCTGCTTCTCTCTCACATTTTGCTGCTCTGAGCGTATATGTATATACAAGCAGTGAGTATTAGCAAAACAGGGTGAAGGGTGAGGGCGGACGTATGTAAGTATGAGAGCGTCAGCGTAGCTGTTCGCGGTGAACAGTGGGCGTAAGACGATAAGGTAAAGGTAAGTATGAGTGTGGGAACGTCAGCGTAGCTGCTCGCTCACGGTTACTTAGCGATGCTTCTTCTTCTTGATGCAGATGCTGAGTAGTCGTGAGCAAGCTAGCGGGTAGTTGTCTTTCTCACATTTTGCTGCTCTGAACGTATTAGCAAAAGAGGGGTGAGGGTGAGGGCGAACGTAAGAGTGAGAGCGCCGGCGTAGCTGCTCGCTGCTACTTCTTCACGTTCTGCTGCTCTCAGGTTATATAAGCAGCAGCAAAACAGAAGAACAACAAATTTAAACTAATGAAAAATGATATTGTAGTTTAATCTAAACAAAACCCTATAAAAAGGTGCAGCCTTAAATAAAACATGTTAAAAGAAGTCTCAAGTCAAATGTTTGCATTCCAAAGCATCAGCAATCATGACTCAATTTTTTTATTTTGCAACAAAAATAAGAGAAAGAAATTCTCCAAGATATTAAGAAATGCTTAAGCAAAATACATACCACCGAAACTTCAGAAAAAAGGGGTGAAAAATAATTTCTAAATTATTCTAAAATTTCTATCAACTTTGGGCGACCCTCATCAGCGTCCCCATGCTCTCCATTTAGAGTTGCTGCAGAGATTATGGCCAGATTAAAAGCTTGTCTCATTAAATTGCTTAAAAATGAATAAGCTTTAAGCTCCAAATGTGTGTGTGTGTGAGGGTGTCTCTTTGAGTGTGTGTGTGTGTGTGCAGAGACAAGTGGCTGTTTTAATTAAAATTTTCATTAAATTGTTTCACCCCTCGCTTAACTCCCCTCCCGCAGACCACTTCCTCATTTGTTTTTTTTTTTTATTTAATTTCTGAAGAGGCAGCAAAAGACATCAAGTGGCCGAAATTAAAATCTGCTGCAAACACTTGACACATGAGCAGAGGTGGCCGGGGCCAACCACTAAGGATGGCGAGGGAAGGGAAGGTTGACAACAGTAAAGTGTAAAAAAAATTACGCATACGCAATGTAGTGCTAGGAAAAAAAAGAGCACACACACACACACAAACCGAATGGAATATATTGAAGTATGTGATAGTTGAAAGAGTTTGTTCTGTGGCAACCGTCACCAGCTCATTAACACATTGACAAGTAGCGCGACGTGGGGAGACATAAGAGTCAGAGAGAGAGAGAGAGAGCAGAATGGGCGAAAAGTTGGGAGTTAGGACTAGAATTTAATCACTGGCATTTTACTAAGCAAATGTTTTAACTATTGCACAAGTGTTACTTCAACTACTTCAAATGTAACGACTGTTACAATTAACGACTTCTTCTTAATTTTAACTTCAACTTTAATCTACTTTACTTAAGCATCTTGGAGAGAAATTTTAATTTTTAAACATATGCTCGAACAGATTTTGAATCTATTGGTAGCAAAAATACTTACAAGCAACTGACAAAGGCCACCATCTCGAGTCATAAATGATTTAGTGAAGAAAGCAAATCAAGAGCAAATAAGGGCTGGCAGTTGACATTTCTCAGAAGCTAATATTTCTGAGAAAGTAAAAATTTTCTATTCAAATAGTGACTTTATTTACTGTGTAAGATTAGCTGAAAAGTTCTTGAATTCCAAATTTTCATGTTCTATAAACGTATTCAATTCAAAATTAACTTTAAATGATGCATAATTACTAACAAAATCGTCCAATTAATATCGAAAAAGGTAAGCTTTCGCTGTTTTGAAGCTTAAATACCCTTAAAAGGATTGACCATTAAATGTCATTCTGTAGAAAGTCTCTTTCCCTGTCTCATTATAATAACCCTCAAGAATTTACTAATTTAGCTCATCTTTCTTTTATTAATATCTCTCCCCTCATCATAAAACTTAGATTAGTGCTATCCGATCCAATCAGATTAGAAACTGAACCACAGTAAACAATTTTAGTTTACCTTTTGCAAGAGTATAAACTAATTTTTTAGGCAGTTGTGAAAACATTTGTAGCAACACATTTTGCCCACTTCAGGTCTATCAGCCAGAGCTTGCCTCCTCCTGTGACTGTCTGTCTGACTGTCTGTCTGTCATTTAGCAGCCAGCTTGACATATGCAGAGACATTCAGAGACATCGCCTACACTCATCCTCTTTACATCTTTATCGTTCTGCTGGCAGTTGGTTGGTTAGTGGTGGCACTTGACGTTGACAAGGCGAATGGGTAAAGCGAGAGATGGAGATGGAGATGGATAAGCAGAAGAAATAGCACGTATAATGATGTGTTAGTAGATGCAACAACAACAATAACAACTGCAAGAGTACCGAGAGTACCGAGAGAACTGAGAGTGACAGCCATTGAGCACGGCTGTTGCACAATGCGGCGTATGAGTAATGTGGAATTCTAGTTAGTTACTTCAGCTGCTTGATTACTTTTTTGCCCAAGCAAAGAGAAGAGCGAGCGAGCGAGCGAGAGTGAAGTAAAAAAATGAAGCAATTTCTAGGCCACAATTTACCATTTTAATGGCCATTTCCTGTTGCCATTCTCGGCTCTCTGTTTCTCTGTTTCTCTGTCGTTTTCTGTGTCTGTGAATTTTAAAATAAGCACCTCATTAAATTGACAAATGTGCACAATTTGCAGGACATTATGTCCTTGGCTAATACATACATTTACCCCAGACTCGAAACACACACACACACCCCCCCACACACACACATGACATGAGTGTGCATGTCCTTTTTTGTTGCTTGTACAAATTGCTTTTAATTTTCTCAAGTCACAAAATATAAAAGGGGGATTCGAAAAATTTGCCGTGTTAATGCAATTTTAAGCCGCTTTATTAATGAATTTTCTTCATTGGCGTTTTACCTGCCAATTGGCCAGAATGAAAAATGGAAATGTAAATGGAAATCGAGTGCATAAGTGTGAGTGTGTGTGTGTGTGTGTGTGTTTGGTCTTTTATAAATCGAAAGTTATTCGTGCAAATATCCTGTCCGTAGATGGGGAATGGGAAACGCTTTTACGGCGGCTGCAATGCAGGCCATCGATAAACCCAACAACAACAACAACAACGACGACCATAAGAGCTATTGTAACTGGTTGCTGCTGCACTTCAAAAAAGGATCAACAGCCGTAGAGACCGAAGCCAGCCGTAGCTGAGCGTGGAGCTGGAGCTCAGTCGGCTTTCAGCATTTACTCTGCATGCATTATTGAGCATTAACCTCATTTCACGCAGTCAATTTACGGTATTAAATTCTCAACTCTGTTGACTTCTCTTTGCCCATCTCTCTCTCTCTCTCTCTCTTCTGGTCCTTGTAGATGGTGTATATGTGTGAGGATAAGGATTTAACGACCTCACAGAGCAAGAGCCAGAGCAGATGGAGACCCAATGATCCCTTGGCTGCTGCTGCTGCTGATGATGAGCACACAAACTAAATTTGCTTTTGATTAGCTTAACAGTTATTGGCAAAAGTAAAAAAAAAAAATGTCAACCGAAAATTGCACAACTAAATAAGCCCATAAAAACCATTTAAAATAAAATAAAAAAAAAAAACACAAAATGACCAGAGAGAGAGAGAGAGAGAGAGAGACAAAGACAAACTCAAGTGCAAAGCTTTAAATGAAATGTGCCAAGACATAAACCTGAACATCCTTGTAGGAGATGAGAGTGGAATCTTTTGGTTGCTTGCTTGGTTGGTTGCCTAGCACACAGTTTGCTTTCGGTCTTTTGTGCCATTGTAATTGGATAATTAAAGAAATGTCTGGGCCAGAGCGTGCCAAGGCACAAAAGGCGCACCATAGGAGTGAAAGAGATAGACAAACATGTGGCGAACAAGCATAAGTCCTTGGTCTTAGGGCATTAGAGATGTGAGCGTGATGCCAAAACTCAGGCAATTAGAAAGTGTGAGCAGAGCAAAAACAAAACACATGTATCAGCAGTTTTTCATTTGGCTAACCTTGACCTGGACTTGCGACTTGCTCCATAGCACGTGTCTTCTTCTTCGTGTTGATTCATTAGTGGCCAAGAAGGTGGCGAATACTTTACGTGAAGAGCCTAATAAGTTACTGGACTTAGAGAGCACAATTAAAACTGGGAAAGGTATCAAGTTAGAGATGCTTAATGGAAATATCTTTTGTTGACTCAATTAGAGGCAGGGAAAATATAAGATAAGATTCGACAACATCAGTTTTTTTCGTGTTCAAGCTTGCTTTTTTAGCACATTTTCTTAAGAGTCTGAAGATACTTCTGCTTTATTTAAATATTAAAAAATTTGTTATTTCCTTTGAGTTTATCATATAATTTTACGAAATTTGGTCAATTCTGAACGACTTTAGAAATGATTGATCTAAAATACACACAATAAAAGATTTCTTTGATGTTACACAGAAATATGAAACATTTCAAATCATAAAATAAATTTTACACAAATTAACTTTGAAAAAAACATTTGCCAACCACTTTTCAAAAGTTATTGTTAATGAAATCGCTTAAAATGTAGCCGAACTTCGATTATTTCCAATTTAAAAGATTTTAAAATTTTTTATTTAGTTTAACTTTGACCCAAATTCACTTTACTCACGCTCTCCTCGCTAACAATGCACATGTGTCTGTGTGTGTGTGCGATCTATATAAATATGTGTGTGTCACTAACTGTTTGGAGGCTATTAAAAGCATTTAAACGTTTACTAAAAATGCTAGTATAATTCACTACTTGCCCAACCTACACACACACACACATACACACACAGACAGGGAGAGAGAGAGAGAGAGAGAGGCCGAGAAGAACATAAGTAGCCTCGTGTAACAGCTGCTAAGAGTAAGAAAAAGTAAGAAAAGAAATTACTATAGCATACTTACAGGCAACAGAAATGAAACGAAACAAAACGAAACGAAAAACGAGCAGAGAAAAAGACTTAAATTGAGCTCTTCGTCCATATAAGCAGCTTTCTGTATTGTCTTACTTCATTTGTTGGCAGACACAGAGAGAGAGAGAGAAAAGAAAAAAAGTACACAAAAGATAAGATAGCAGTCTCTGCAGTCAGCAGAGAAGCAAGCAGGCAGGCAGCTGTGCCTTAGTGTCCTGGCACGTGTCCTAGTAGCGGTTTATAGTTAGTTAAAAACTTGCAATGACCAAGGACACAGAGACAGAGAAAGAGAGACAAATGCAAAACTGAATTGGAAATCTAAAACTCGGAACTTTCTTTTTTTTCATAACATTTACCCATATGGCAATCGTTGAGCCAAGTTAATGGACAATTGCCCTGACAACGAGATGACTGCACTGCTGTGTATGTGTGTGTGTGTGTGTGTGTGTGTGTGGGGGTCAAAGTTGTTTTATCAGTGTTGAATCCTTTTCATTCACAAAAAAGTTTCCCTTACAATTGGACACAAATATTGAGAGAGAGAGAGAGAGAGAAGAAAAAGAAAGAAGAAAAATGAAAACTATGACTTGGCTCTAGCTCTGGCTGGCTCTGGCTGGATGCACAGATCATCATCATTTATCATCATAACAGCAGAAATGAAAATAAAATGCTACCAAAGGAGAAGCCTCAAACGAATGACTTAGAGGTGGGGGAAGAGGAGACCGAACCCAAGTAAATGTATATAGTGCAACATGAAGCAACACCTTGAAGAAACAGTTCCCCTTCGTCTCTCTGTGTCTCTCACGCTCTCTCTTTTTCCTACTGTGGCGCATAATTCATTAGGAAAGTTTTTGGCGAGAATGGCGCGTGACTAAAGTGAAACTGTTTACGAGCCATTTTCCTTTAGCCAAAAAGTGTTTGCCAACTACTGAGAGAGACGAGAAGCGAAGCTATGGCTTGCCAAGAAACATTAAAGCAACCAGCAACAAATGAGCAAGAAGACACTAAGTATGATTTATGTTTTTGCTTTATATTCTCTGTTTTGTTTTTTTGTGTTTTTTTTTTTTTTCTCAGTTCAGTTTTCGGTTTTCCAATTGCCAGTCAAATTGAAATTTACAGAAGCACCTCCTTCCACTAAGCCGAGAGGCTAAGAGAGCAAAATAAAAAGTAATAATAATAATAATAAGCAGCCAGCAGCGAACAGCATTGCCCTGGGTAACCCGCATATAGGGATCACATCCCCCACCCTGTTAGCCAACCATCAACCTCTCTGCCCTCTTCCCTTCCCCCATGCCGCCCGCTATTCAATTTTCTTGGTAACATTTTCGTTGCGTTGCACTTCAATTTGAAACGTTTGTTTCTATGGATTATCAGCAAAGCTGCATGAAAATTTAATAATACTTCTACTCACTCTCTATGTCTCTCTCTCTCTCTCTTCCTCTCCCTCTCTTTCTCTCTGGCAGTAAGTCAGCGTAAAGAAGCTGCTAAAAGCAACAACACAGCTGCTGCTTCTTGGGAAAATGGCTCATCTTCTTGATAAATTCGATTACATTCTAGTATGAAATTCCAGCAGAGATTTCCAACCCAACTGATTGTTTGGTGGTGAAGGGTAACAAACAGAGCTGAGAATGGCTTTTCTCATATGCATTAGTAACCAGTTTTCTATGAAATTCCAAGTGGTTAACTTACTTATTTTTACCTCCTTCTAGCTAAATCTAAATGAAACGCAATGTCCCTTTTTCTAAAAACTCAAAGTTAATTTTGTGAAAAATCGATGACTACAAATACGATATAAATAATCGATTAGTGACGTAAGAATATCAAACAGCTACGAAGGTTACAAAATTCAGAATGTCACTCTTCCAATTCGAAGGTAAGTAGAACGAATGAAAGTCATCAAGGAATGCTCGATAAGTATCGATTCTGAATATCGCTTGATACATCGAGCAGTTTCGATTCTTTTTGGTTTGCATAAACTGAAAAAGGTTTATAAATTTTGTTATCAAAGGCAAGAAAACCGATTAAAGAGTGATCGATTTTGTTAAAAAATCGTCTCTTGAGCCAAATTTTCTAAATTTATTAAATATATATTTATATATTTATTTAATATGTATATCAAACAGCTCTGATATTTCCAAAAAGTCATTTCAGTTCTTTATTTAAAAGTTAAGAAATTTATGATTATCGACTGAAATATCGATATATGCGACTGATATATCAAGTAGCTTCAATCGAAGTGAACCAAAAGTTACAAATTTTATCATTTGCTACAAGTGTGAAGTTTTTTTTAGGTAGTTTATCTAGTTCTAGTCAAAAACTTCAGCCTATAGATCTACTAATTTAAAACTTTTCTACATTAAATTTGTCTCATTTCCCTTACCGTTTTTTCTTAAAAATTTTTGATTAACTTTCTGTCATCATTGTCGGCTTTAAACATATATATTTTTTTTTATTTATATGGCACTTGAAATTATTTGTTCAATTTTGCAGCACGCACTTTACAATGGAAGAGCCAGAGACAGGACCCAGGAGGAGCCAGGAGACCAAAAGAGTCAGAGCCATGGGAGGGCCATATGTACGTATATATAGATATGTGATATCTTCTTGGTAATTTTCCATAATTTATGCACACAAAAATAACAAGCACTGCGAAGGTGGTGCGAGGAGGGCGGGCGTGAAGCCGGTTTCTTTGCTTCCTTTTGCTGCTGCTGCTCCTTTTGTCTTGCCTTTGTCTCCTTCAACTCGAATCTGCACTTCACACATGCCTTTCCTTCCGTGTTTCTTCCTCTCTCTCTCTCTTTGTGGGTAATAAATCATTTTTAAAGCATTACCTCATATAGCATAATATATTTTGCACCTTTTTCCAAGTGGCTGTAACGAAAGTAGTCGAGAGATTTATAGTTAACTTGTTTTGGGTGATTTGCCATCTCTCCCTCTCTCCCTCTCTCTCTCTCTCTCTTTGCCATTGGCTTTTGATTAAATTTAACAAATATTTGCTTTATATACACGAGCCATTCTAATTTCTGTTTATACGCTTTTTTTTTTGTGTTTATCAAATTGAAAATCAATTAAATTTTTATTTCTGCCAGAGACAAATATAAATTGGTTTTATATCCAATGCAAAAGCAAACAACAAAAACACAATTCCAAAACAATTTTTAATTGCATAAATTTTTGCCGAGATTTTAAAGACCAAACCAGAGAAGGTGTGGGGGGGGGGGGCGGGGAGGTCTGGGTTGGGGTTCAGATTTGGCTTAAAGTTGTTTGTTGAAATTTGATTTATTCAAGCATTATCTTTGATCTGTTGTTGTTGAGGACAAAAGACAAAAATCGTGTGACAACTAACAGGGAAAAGTTTTTACTGGGATAAACCGAAAACGACACTTGTTGAAAATTTACAGCCTGAACGAAAAGCCAATAATTTGGCTGTGAGAATTTCAAAGACCCAGTCGAGGTGTTGGAGGCGCGGGCGAGGGCTGTGGCGGTCGGATGAAACCTAATAAGTTATGCCTTTGCCTCTGAAAAATTAAGCCAGAAAAGAGAAAAGAGAAAAGAGAAGAAGCAAAAGATGGTAGCCAAACCAACTAAACAACTGAGCCGTAGGCAACGGGCTTTTATATAAATCTCTTTAATTTATTAGATTTCATTAGACGTTTTGGCGCTAAGTCTTTTGCCAGGAGGCGAAATTCGGCTACGGCTCGATGGTTAGCATTGGGGTAAGCATTGCCACATGCCACCGCAAAGTGAGAGAAGAAGAGAGAGAGAGAGAGGGAGAGAGGGAGAGAGGGAGAGAGAGTGAGTTGAAGAAAGAAAGTGGGTAGAGAATGGCTACACAATTTTTATATTAACAAGCTTAAAACATGGCAGTTGCTCCCTTTTCGCATAAAAAGTAATAATGTGGCCGTAAAATGACGGTCATGGGGCAACAACAACAACAATCAGTGAGTAAAAGAGAGTGAAATAGGGGGAGAGGCAAAAAATCATAGCATACTTTCCAGCATTGGCTCTGTTGTCCTTTTGAAAGTTGTGTGGTTATGTTGCCGCTACTGCTTATGCGTGTGTCTGTGTGTGTGTGAGTTAGTGTAGAAAAGTGTCCTCTTGTTTGTGCTGATGTTGTTAACTTTAATGTCAAGTCAAATTAGTTATCCACCTTAACACAGAAGCACACAACTTCATTGTTGTTGTTGTTCTCTTCCGCTTAAACCAAGAGCTCAGGCTAAAGGTCACATTTGATTATACGCAAGAAAAGAGAAACGCCAACAAGTTTACTTTTTCCATCCATTAAATATTAAATTCATTTAATGCAAATGAGTCTCTGATATTTTTAAAGGCAAAGAGAAAGCAAAGGGGACAGCTTTCCAAGTGACTTAAATCATATGAGCTGAAATTAATACTTTCATTTAAATATTTCACACTCACATATATCTCAATCATGTCTATATACTTGAAACACAGTGCGTATTAGTAATCAGAACTAATCTCTAACTCAAAACTGGGAGACAAAATACTTTCCTAACGAATTGTAAGCATGACACGGGAAACATTTATTGGGGGTTTTCTGTGTAGCCCTTCAAAACGGTCTTCAAGAAAGTCTACAAATATTTTAAAGGGGAAACCACGACTTAAAACACATTGTTTCCATATGGAAGCTCGAGACGACATAAACAAAGGTTTGATACCGCAAAAATACAATTAAAAAAAAGATTATAAATAAGTTTAATTTTCTCAAACAACTCCCAAGCCTCTTTCCAGTCTTTGGGACAAAATACCAGCACCTTGAACGTGTCTTTCTAGACACTCTTCAAGTTAATTGAGTCTTACAATGAAAGTTTTCTGTTTAAACATGCATTTTGAGCCAGCCGTCATAACTTTTTTTTACTCCAATCAGAGAACAATTAACCTTTGCTGCTCTTCTAATTAATCATGCCTCTTCTTTATTCATCTATATTTTCTCGTTATTTCGATTTCTTGTCTATTAGTTTGGTCTTAAAAAGGTTTAAGACTTCAACCTACCGTAGGAAAGAGTTCGCCTTTTATTTTTCCTTGTTAAGTGCCATATTTTTTCTATTGCAAACATATATCTTCACTTTAACAAACGAAAACAAATGAATGAAAAGCTTTCAAGTTGAATAACATTTATTAATCATGGACCATTAAATAATTCAAAATGCATTAATGTACAAATGTCTCTTCTTGGTTTCTACTTGTAGTTATTGAATTTTTAATGAATGTTTCATTTTCTTTACCCAGTTCCTATCGAAACCTTTATGTACATATAATTTAGAATCACTTCAAATAAATTACACACTCATCACACACACACACACAAACACGCACACGCAAAACAAAAAAAAAAGGCAACAACATTGTAATCAACAAAATTACACTAAAATACAAGAAAAAAAAAATTGAAAGAGACGAAGGGAGCGAAAGGGAAAAAAAATATAAATTTGACACGAATGCGATGACGATGACACAAAAGCAAGTTCCCCCAACTTTGGCCTCTTCCACACTTGCAGCAATGCTCTCTGGCTGAGGAGGGAGTAAAAAGTGGCACAAATGCCGCCAGCCAACAACGTATAAAGCAGCCCCACTATGTAGGTGTGTGTGTGTGTGTGCGTGTGTGTAGATTGGTCTGAGGGTGAGTGTTCATGTGTGTACGCTGCTTCTCTTTGCTGATACTTTGTAACATATTTTCATACACTTTCTATGGAAAGGGCATGCAAAACGTTGGCAAAATGTTTGAGTCATTTTTTATGGTCTTACCCATTTGCTAGGAAAGGGAAATTTTATCCACTTTGTTTCGAAGTTCTGCAGAAATTATAATTTTAAATTAATTAGTAACAAAAAATTATGCCAAGACAAAGCACTTAAAAAATCGCTTTAAAAATCACATTTTCAATTGGCCCCAATTCAAAGTGTGGGCATAAATAGAAAATTCCAAGTATGCAGTTCTTCTTTAAAGGATTCTTAAGTGTATCTTTAATATTAAACTTTTTGGATCAGGTGTGCAAATTAGTGAACGAATTGGTGCTTCCTTTACTCAAACGCATCTAGAAAAAAAAAACGCCAAAAGCTGAAGTAAATTTGTTTTTGGGTATATCTTCTCAAAAGAAGGACGACTGCAACGCAAAAAAAAGTTGTTAATGAGATAAAAAAAGGTTGCTAAATTAGTGGCCACCACTGTATCTGTGCCTTCTCTATATATACATACATATCTGATCCTAACTTATCCTAAAACAACAAACTTTATTTATTCTAACCTAAGAAATCATTACTTTTCCCATCCCAAAGAAACTTAAGTCGCTGAATCAATCTTTAATAGCTACAACTTCAGACCAATACATCTTCAGAATTTTCATTTAAGTTAGAGAGAAAGAAAGATCCAACGAATTTTTATAATTAGGATTCTTATGGGCGATATTTTAAGAGAATATTAAAATAGGAAACTACGAAATTAAATCAAGAACAAGAATATGGACAACTCATTTCTTTACTTTAAGTTTAGCAACTCAAAAAGTAATTTAATTTTCTTAGCATCTTTTGAAAAACTACTTAATTTTTTTATCTTTTTCAACTTAGCTCACTACTACGGATCGTTTATGTTTAATAAAGATACATATAACCAAATCTGAACTAAAAGATATTCCTCACTATTTATTACTCTGAAGTTAGTTAGGGTATCTAGTTTTGCGGTGTTTTCGGCTGGAGTAGCACAATTTTTTGTCATTTGGTTGCCGTGTAATGTGTCTCGCTCACCCCCCTCCCCCCCCTTGATCCATAGTCAGGCGTCACTTTACACACGAAAATGTTACATTGTTTTTGGCACGCAAAGCGACACTCACTTTTTGCCTGGCTCAGTTTGAGGTCCTTGGTCCTTGGTCCTTGCTTCTGGCTTTTTGCTCCTTAGTTTGTATTACCGTTGCCGCTCCTGCCATCGTGTGTATCAATCAGTTAAAAATAATTTTAGGGTTGCCAGGTTGTTTGTTGCTGGTGGTGGGCGTTGTTTTGTTTTGTAATTTTTTATGGCTACATTTATAACATTTAATGTGTATTTTTATGAGCTAAATTGTCTTTTATGCTGCTTTATTATTATGTCTCACTTGGGATAGAAGCCATAAATGTTTTAGGGAGATACGAGAGAAACGAAAAGGTGTAGATAATCACGAAAGAAAAGCCAGAGAGAGAGAGAGGGAGAAGAAGGGAAAGCATTCATTATAGTTGAGACAATTGAAAACGGGGCACGCTTTTTTTCTTCTCATTTCAGTCCTGAGTATCTAATAAAGTGCTTCATAGACAATAGTTTGGCTTGCCCTGCCACGCCCCCTACCCCTCATAGTTTCATAAAACGGGAAAACAAAGCAAAGCATTTTATAATAACTTTTCAACAATGGACAGCAGCAGCAAGCGCTTTGTTTTCATTTTGATTAAAAAAAAATATCTTTATTTTTTATATTGCGCATAAATAATATGCATTATTAAAAAATATAACAACAAAAAATAAGTAGATTCAATAGCTTAAATATATAAGCAAAGACTTGACGCATACCCTGCAAAGAGTTTGAGAGAAACTAAAGTTAAGGTTTAAGCAGAAACAGTTGAGAACGAACTCAAACTCAATTAAATCTATTTTACTTAATTTTCTTTAGAATGAATTAAAAATTTTCATCTCCTTCAACTGAAATAATCAAATCAGGGCTGGAAAACGTATTTTCAAGAACCTTACAACACTTTTCTCTTCAAAAATTCTCGTTTTCTTTGCTTCAATCTTTATTTTTGACTTTGCTTTATTCTCAGTCTTAGACTTAGCTTCAGACTCCATCTTTGCCCTTGCTTTTCTTCTCTCTAGAATTTTTGTCTCAGTCTCAGTGGCTGGCTCACATTCGTTTCTCTCAGACTTAGCACCATTCTAGCTACAATTACAGGGTATCCAAAAAATATCTACATACAAAGCAAGGACATAGAATGGCTGACAATGAAGCCGCACGGCCAGAAGACTAAGTGAGGAAGAGAGAAAAAAAAAGCCAAAAGAAAAACTTGGCACACAGCAACCAAAACCAAGAATGCCAACGGAATGTAAAATTTTACGAGGCGGTGTGAAATAGAGAAGAATAGAGAAGAAACACATTGAAAGAGAGAGTGTGTGTGTGTGTGTGTGTGTGTGTGTGTGTGTATGTGTGTGTGTGTGTGAGAATAAGAGGAAAGGAGAGCAGAGTAAAGGGGAAGCGCAGTCGAGATTGAAGTGCCAGCAAATTTATGGAATACGAAAAATTTTCTTTTCTTTTTTCGGTTTATTTTTTTGTTTAGCTCTGTGCAAATTGAATAAAACACAATGGCCAGAAATAGCAACGAAACGAAAAAATAGAAACGAAAAATGTTCAAAAGTTGCATAAAGCGAGAGAGAGAGAGAGAGAAAGTAGAGGCCAGGACTAAAAGCAAAGCCAAAGCCAAGCCAAAACCAAATGAAACCTGGCAAAAGTCTAGAAAATGCCAACGACATCACTTGAGGGGCTCTAGGAATTTTGTTCTCGTATAGTTTTGTTTGTTTGTTCAAAAAACTGACTTCAATGACAAGAGACCAAGAGAAAGATGTGGCCTAAAAAAATTGACGAGAATGCCAAAGCAAGTGAAAATGGTAAACAAAATCAAAATCTTAAGAAAATTAAAGAAAATCAAAGTTTTTTTTTGGAAATCATTTTCCCTTTTCAGCCCATTAAAGTTAACAGTTAATTTTAAAAGAAGTTCGAACGAACCTTAATTTAAGACAGATTAACGGTTTTTGATTGTCCATACTATTCTAAGAAAAGATCTCGTATGCATCAGATTTTTTAAAGGATTCTTTCTATTGTAAGTGAAGTTATTTCCATATTACTCTCAAAGCATTTAATATCACTGAAGTCGTTTAGTTCACCTAGTCGTATACGTAATGTGTGAGCTTAAAGAATTTCTATGATTCTATGCATTTCCCTATCTATTTACCTTCCTTTAACACGTAATTGTATTACATCTTTTCTAGGATGGCGAATTTTCCGTGGGTCTTTTATCAGCGTTTCATTTGCACAATTCTTTTTTTGTTTTTTTTTTTTTTAGTTTTTAACAGTCGAAACACATGAGCATGAGAGTGGCAAAACGAAACGTTAGAGCGCAGCAACATCATGGCTAACCAGAAACCGTTACAGCAGGTCAGAAAACGTGTCATTGAACATTTTGGCTAATAGTCCGCACATTGTTTCGGTACTTTTGCTAAATGAAATTGCCAACAACAGCAAAAAGAAACAACGAAGAGAGAGAGAGTGAGAGGAGGGGAGGGAAAAGGAGGTGGGGGGGTGGCAAAAAGTGGAAACTAAAACTTATTTTATATAAAAGTAGTAGAGGAAGTAGAAGAGGAACATTAAAACCGCGGCAATTTTGGTCAACATGCTGAATGAACTGTAAAATCAACTCGTTGGTTAGACTGGTCATATGTGTGTGTGTGTGTGGGTGTGTGTGGGTGTGTGTGGGTGTGTGTGGGTGTGTGTGGGTGTGTGTGGGTGTGTGTGTGGATGAATGTGTGTGTATTTGAGGCAACTAAAAATCAGTTTGCACAAAATTACATAGACTCTCTTTCCAACTCGTAGATGCTAAACGAGAATTAACATTTAGCCCAACTAACCCGCCGTTTGGTTTTAGCGCCAAGGCGGGCCGGGTAGTGGGGCGTGGCTCGGGCCCGAACAAACCACTGTGAGTTTTAGCAACAATTGTGCGGGTGATGCGAAAATAAATATGGAATAAATTACACATAATTTGAACAAAATAACTCTCGACACAAAACTCTTGTGCATTCGAAATGTAAATAAAAAGAAAACGCTCACTCATCCGGATTATATATTTAGAGAACACTTTTAAATGTTCAAATTTGATTAACAATTCGCATGGGCGACCATTCAAAATAATGTTTGAAATGTGCAGAAATTAGGCGGCTTATCCTCTGAGAGTTTTGGAATAATTTGTTTATGGCATTTTGGCATTGTACATGCCAAATGGAATAGTTTATCCATTAGAAGCCAAAATCTTTGCAGAAAAGATTGAAATTTGAATCTAACTTATTTCCAGATGGAACAACAAACATATTTCAACTTCTTCTACTTAACTTATATTTTTCTTAAGTTTTTTTTTACTTTTAACTGCATTCAATTTCAAGTATTAGCATATTTGTATGACATTTCAAGTTCGCTGCTTATAAATATTTCCTTTCTGACCACGGGCAGCATACGTTTCCACATGAAATGCAAATGCAGATACGCAAAATAGGCAAAGAGCAGGCGAAAGAAGAGCTTTCGATTCGGGGTGAGCAGGCCAAGGACCTTCAGACGCGGCTGGGTCCATGAACGTCGCAGAATTTGGCCACACGAATCATTGCCGCGCTGGAAATTGGAGCCGTGACCAATGCGACGACGTTCCAGCCAACAATATTGAGCCAAGACTTGATCAAATTCCAATTGCTGAGCGACATTGAGCCAACTGGTTTGCCGCGATGCTCGAGCTAGGCAAACCAAATTGTCCAAGGATATGAAGAGCATGAGCAAACTGTAGATGAGAAGCAGGATGCGAAAATAGTGTTTCCAGTGGGCCGATGAGAGGCTATAAATCAATGTGATATTATAGACAATGATGAGGAACAGCTGGGGGGCCCAACAGTTGAGCAAGTGTTGGGTTAGTTGGCCATAGGCCAAGTACAGACGCTGCAGGATACGCAATTTGCGCTGCAAGTGCCGCACCTGACAATATTGGGCCTTGAAAACGTAGCCCGACATTCTGGCCATCACTTCGACCATTTCGTCGTCAAGGACCTCAAAGGATTTAATAAGCAGGGTCAGACCAATGCTCATCAAATGCTGACTCATATCCAGCAGCCAATTGGCCAAAGTCACTGGCAGAGTAAAGACCATGGAAACCAAAACTGCCTTCTCCAACTCGTGTGTCCTGCCCACATCATACGAGACATAGATCAATTTGAAGCTCAAAAACTTGATTGCCAACTGTAGTAGCAACAGCCAGGATAACTTCAATTTACGGCGACTCCTGCGATACAATTGGCCAGCCAATTGTAGAAAACGATTCATCAAACGCACACGCCTCTCGTACACGTGTCGCGGTTGTAGCAACAAAATGCATGCAAATAGATAGGGTTGCCAATGCATCAGCAGTTTGTAGGGATGCAACAGGGCCAAACTCAGAAAGTAGGCAAATGGCAGACTGATCATCCGCGATATGGTCACACTGTATTCTGTGAGATGTAGACTATTCCCGCCACGCTCATAGCGTAAACGCATTAGACCCAAATAGTAAAACTGAGCTAGGTAAAAGCGTATCAAAAGCAGGCCATGATGACTAATATATCGATTACCAAAACGAAATTCACGCAGAAAAACCATCAAGCAGGACACAAAAACGACAACTGAAAGGGACAAAACAGTACACTAAATAATGACCCGAATATTGGATAGACATTTCAATAATGATTCAATTCATATCAATT
This sequence comes from Drosophila nebulosa, assembly GCA_024703675.1. NCBI lineage: Eukaryota > Metazoa > Arthropoda > Insecta > Diptera > Drosophilidae > Drosophila > Drosophila nebulosa. The sequence continues at coordinate 1,814,733 of CM045725.1, read as the reverse complement.
TTTATCTACTACTACTAAGGACCTGGACATAACAGGTCCTTAAATTTCATTTCAAATTGCGTAATACTTAAATAATACATTGGAAAATAGTTATCGCACAACTTATTAAATTTGCTCCTTAAAGTATGCAATAGATTGCCGAAAATCTAACTCTGAACAATATTTACAATGTGAAACATTATACAGAGAGAGAACAACTCGTTCAAAATGAATTTTGTCGACTGTTTATTGCATACTTAAGGGGTCAAATTTAGCTTATTTCCTCTTCTCCTCTCAAACAATTGTCTATAGCTTCTTAAAGAAAACTAACTTGAGAACTCGTTCCTAACACTTTCTTACTCCTTTTATTTTTTTTCTTCTTGAACGTGGAATTTATTTTTTATGCATAACTAAATAATTGAAGAAAAATGGAGATGAAGCTGGAGAAAGAAGAACCGTAACGAGTCAAAGAAACTTTTCCAATTTCCGATTCTTGGGCCAAAGAGCTTGGCAATAACAACAATAATGAGCAGTGACATTACAAGGATGTGGCACTGCCAGGACATCCCACCAACAGCAAAAGCAGCAGCAGCAGCAGAAGCATCTAGCATCAGCTAGCCGCAATAACCACAGTTTGCTTTAGTCGGTTGCCAAGCCTTCAATATCCTTTCAATACCCTATAGAAACCAAAAAGGAAGCAATCAAACTGTTATTAGGTTTGCACAAGGCCTTGAAAAAGACTGCTACGAATAAATTTGTAATCAGCAGGACTGAATTAACAAAAGGATTAGTTAAGGATTTTAAAGATGAAATGACTAACTTTAAACATATTTTCTTTGAACCTATTTATGTGATTTGTTAGTAGAGCTTAAATAATCTTCTTTTTTTAATCTCTTAGAAACCGATTTTATCTATATTCGATTTAAGAATTTTGAGTCAAGATTTGATTGCCTTCGATCGTTAAAGAATATTTCTTTCCGTATTCCCGAAAGCAGATTAAAAAGCTTCATGGACTCTGTGGATCTTCAAGTAGAGATCATTTATGGCAAACTAAAGAGGCCCTTAGAACTAGTGATTCCTTAGGACTATTTAAGTAATTGGTTCTTTAAGAAGATCTAGTTCACACTTAATGGAAATAGAATCTTCTTTCTCTTTTGATTCCTGTTGCTTGGAAACTTTTTCTACGACAAATTCTGTTGGAACTCTGATGTAACAGAGAATCAACTGAGAAGTCCCTGACGACTGGGTGCCTCAAAACTATGACCCTGAGGACTGGATCTTTCCCTTGAACTTATAGGTTCTTATTCAACATAAGAATAATATTAATTTCACAAATTGGCTTTGCCTCAAATCCTTTTTGTCAGAGTGTCTACTCTTCAATAAGTTCAAAATCACGAAGGTTCAATTTTTTTGTTTAGTGACATTTACATATTTTTTTTTTTTTTTATTGTCGGTTTATATATAAATATTTCCCTTCATATTTTCATTTTGTTGCTGTCTGCGGTGACAAACTTGGCAACGAGTTGCAATTTTTTAATTTATTTGGTATGGCAGCTCGTAAACATTTACCGCCCCAACTCCCCAGACCCCCGAAAAGTCATCCCTTCGCCAAGTCGCCACAACTCTCTGTCACCACATTCAATCGGCAAGTTTTCTCGCTCTTTCTCTCTCTAGTCATTGGCTCGCTGCTGCTGCTGCTCCAGTCGATCCTGTCTCGTGTCTTCTTCTTCTTTTGCTGAACTTTTTAATTACCGCTGCTAGTTGGTACCTCTCCTCCTCCCTCACTGCCTTCTTTCTGCCTGTCTTCTCTTTTACTCGTTGTTGTTGTAGTGGTTTTTTTTTTCGGACTTTTGTTGTTTACGAAATATTTTATGGAAATTATGCAAAACTTGTTTACCAGCAACAGCGGCAGCAGCAGCAGCAGCAGAAATGGCGACTCGTTCATATTCAACATTCGGTGGCGCCTTCTAACAAACTTCTCCCAACTTCCACTCTATTTTCTTTTGCTTTTTTTTGTTGTGTTGCCTTTTCGCCACTCAAATTAATTGCATAACAAATTATGTTGATGAAGTGAAAAATGTGGAGAAAAATGCAAAAATAGTGTTTGGTATACTTATTGCTTAGAGGAGTGACTAACTAAAATAGAACAGAACGGTTTTTAGTTGCTTATCTCAATGAGAGAAACGGCCTCAACTTAGTTTTGTTTGTAGGCGGTTTGAAATTGATTACATTCTTCCTACACATTATTTCTTATAAAGGTTTGGGGATTCGTTCTATTTAAGATGACGTTTGAAGCATAGATTTAACTAAAATTTTAATATTTTGAGGAAAACTTTTTATTATAAGGCAAGTGCTACGATGCTTATTTAGAGAAAAGGACTCACCTCCTTTTAGGTTAACGCTCTTCTCTGCATTTCTCAAAAAACTGTGTCAGCTTAAACTCTAGTATATATTTTTTTTAGTTGGTATCTTACTTCTCAATCCCAAATTCAAAAAATTAAGAACGTCTACATGGTCAAACAGTTTCCTTGAGTTGAATTTTGGTCCTTGTTGGTAAATATATTTCCATTTAAGGAAAGCTGTTGTTTCGTTGAAATCGTCACATTTCATATTAGCATTAGAGAAGTTTTGCCTATTTTGAATATGAAAATTATAATCCTTCAATTTCTATTTGATAAGAAAGCAGCTGACAAGAAAAGCTTTTTTTCTCTTTAAAGTCTTTCTTGCTCTTGCGCTCTCTTGCTTTTTGGGACATTTGAGAGGGGAAATTTCATGTGAAACGGTTGATTACCGTTTATCTAAGCGGTTAAAAGGAGGGGAGCAAATGAGGTTATGCGATGTTTTTTTTTTTTTTTGCACCAAACAATTTGAATTGCTTTAATAAGATGATAAAACCTTAAAACAAATTGAAAACATTTTTTTAACTACTATCGGCAATATCGCGACGTAACCAATCGAGCAATGAATCCCGGGCACATTCGGCATCCGCATCCAAACAGATTAGATGACGCAAATCCTCTAGCCAATTGCCTATAATGTAACGCTTAATACAGGGCATAACACCCAATTCCCGGAAGGTTTTCAGGCAATACAATTGTAGTCTCGGACATGAAGTCTTCTTCATCTGGCGACCCACGAGACAGGGCAACATGGTGAATTCGCGACTTCGCCAAAGAGCACGTTTGCTATGAAGTCCATTGAGCAGGGCCAATAGGACATGTTCATAGCTCGCCACTTGCTGCTGCTGCTGCTGCTGTTTGGGTAATTTTTGTTCTCCCTCTTCCAAGATCTCATAGAGCAACTTAATGCCATCGATTTGATCGAAACGTTTCTGTCCTTCCACACAGCGTAGGAGAAGGGCAAAGGCTTTGCTGGTCATATCCCAGAATTTGGGTAAACGATTCAATAAACGTGAATGTAAAAACTCAAAGAACCCCAATTTAATGCCCTGTTCGGGAGCTATTTCCAGCATATGGCACAAATGATGCCAGAGATGTGGTGGATACACAGGCTGACAGGAATCCTGAAGAAAAATATGAGCCAAAGAAGCAAAGTTTTCCGTATCTTTCATTACAATGCCCAGAACTAAACAGATTTAACCAATAATCATTAGAAATTCAATTTAAAAGCTATTTCTTCTTACCCTTGGGTTTCCCCGTCAAATTGCGTAAAATTTCAGAGGCCAAATCCTGAAGTGTTTCCTTTTTTTCGAGAATTTTATAAAATTCTGTCATAAGACATTTACGTTGGGCTATATGCTCGGCTCCATTCAAATTTCTTGATAGAATATCTAAGAGGAAAAGCATTTTCATATCATCAAAATTTCTTCACAACTTGCGGTAAAAACTTACTAAAAATCTTCAAATACATTTCCACTTCACGATAATGCTCTTCATGATATTTCAATCTCATGCGCATAAAGGCATTTTTTACCCTAGAGAAAGTGAATGTCTCACAAACCATATTCAAGTTTCTCTAACCTAATTTTAACTCACTTTCTCACGATATCCATTTCTGTAATGGCACGTTGAGCGTGCAAAGGATTCAGCAGAAATTCGGTCAATGATACAACTGCCTTCCAGTGCGTCAAGTGGACATCGCTATCCATTTCTTTCATTAATTTCGGCAAGGCAAATGCGCCATAGGCCAATTGAGCCCGATCTTGAAAATAAGTGGAGGCTGTGGTACACTTTTGTGGATAACGTTTGCAAAGATCTCGTTTACCCATAGCCTCATGCCATTCTAAATGAAATTAAATCTTATAAATTGTCTAATAACACTTTGGCTTAATATCCTTTAGACTAACCTTCATTCTGTAGGCAATTTATGGAGCTGGGTTTGAGTACATTTTTAATTTCATTTTGCAAAAAGTGATTACGATATTTTTCCAGTTGTTCCCACATGTTTTGATTAATTTTGTAAGTATTTATGTGACTTTAATATCATATGAAAGGGAAGTTGGACTTATTTATATTTCAATAATTTGAAGGATTTGTCAAAGGCAAAAAACACCAAACCAGTCACTTGATCTTGAGGGAAATTTAATATTTCTAGGTTTCCCGCCCTATTTCAGGTCAAAGTTTCAAATCTGCAAACCAAGATTGAATCATTTTTAAAAAATGCCGCCCAAGTTTACCAATCGATAACTAAGCATATGATTTCAATTGTTATTTAACAGACTCAAGACACTGTTAATTAACAGGGCGATATGCACTGTAAGGGAAATATAAATTTAATCAATGCCATGCCGCAACTTATGCTAAATATAATTATATCTGATTTTTGATTTAAAATTTAAGCTTTTTCAAGTAGCTTTATAAATCTATAGCTTTATCTGTAATATAGCTTTTCCGAGCCCTCAAAGAGTCGGGTAACACTGGCGACAATCGAACAACAGTCACTTAACAGACGCGTAAGAGAACGAAACAAGGAACCAAGAGAAAATAAAGGAAGAAAAGGCTACAAAACTTTTAACAACTTAATAAGAAGGAAAAACGAGAAAAACAACAACAAATCAAAGTTGAGACAGTGAAGGCTTAAACAATAAAATTTATTTTTTTTTTATTTTGGTTGCGCCACAACAATTACTTTTTTGTTTTCAATTATTAATTGTGTGATAACAATCGCAATAACAACAAACAACAACAACAATTGTTAACAAAATGTAAACAAAAATAAATTGCATTTTGCAAACAAATACAATAAATAGAAAAAAATCGACAAACACCCGCGTTTTTGTTGTTGTTTTGTGTTTCGTGCCGGCTCTTCTGTGAGTGTGCGCCGCGTGTGTGTCTGCGCGCGTGTGTGTGTGTGTGTGTGTGTATGTGTCTCTCCGTTTGTGTCTCTGTGTAAGTGTTTACCACAGCAGACAACAAAAGAAATTGCCTTCTAGTTTTTTACCGTTACTTGCACACTGCCAAAAAAACAACAACAACAAAGAACAACGAAATCAACGAATTTTTCGACAATTTTAAATATTACATATAGAAAAAAAAGTCAATTAAACATAAGGAAATCGCACAACAACAACAACAACAACAAAAATGGCCTTGATAAGACTGGCAAGGTAAGAAATTACTAAATATTCTTTATAACTTCTGGCCAAACCGGCTAATTTTCAAAATATTCGCATCGTTTAAGCAGACATTTACTGTTAGCTTGTGTCTATGGCTCACACTTTTGTTTGATTTAACAGTTAGCAGGGCATTTCCATTTTAATTAGGTAAGACGCAAGTCCAGGAGCGGAATCCTTGCATTTGAAGGTAGTCATATGAACGGGGGCTCGCTATTAATACTCTTATTATGGACATTGGTTAAAAAGTGCCAAAAAGAATCATCAGATTTAGTTTTGAATTTAAAGGGCCATTGTGAGAGGCAATAATCACTTTTTCCATATGCCAACTTACTAAACAAGAACTTACACATAATTTTCTGACTTCTTCTTGTTCCTAAATCCTTTCTTTTGAAACGTTTTTTAGTAGTAGAAAGACTAACCTAATGATTAACTTGGTACGAGAAATATTGTTGCAGGATATGCAAAATTGTAGACGTTAAACTAGTTAGATTTTCTTATAAGGTATAAACAGGATATCGAATAAGATAAAATGCAATTTTTTGTAATAGATCAATGTTAGAGCACTTTGCAGGGAATACATACGTAATGTTTGTATAGATGAAAGTTGTAAATTTTTGCAATTTTCCTGTACACGACACGTTGAGTGTCGAGTGGAACCTAATCGTTGTATTGTTTATTATCCACACACACCTTTTGAGTAATGAGTGCAATGTAAATATTTACACCTGGTCACACTTGGTCAATGCACTTTGTTGACCCTGAGGCGGCATTGCATTTCAAACGGGGGCGAAACTAAAAATAGTTGGCCCATGACTGACTGACACACACCTAAAAATTAATATAAATAATATAATATTATGAAAAGTGAATTGAGAATTCTATTGACATGAATGGGAATTTAATAAGTTGCTTACCGCAACTTATGCAATTTGTATCTCGATTTCCTGGTTGTCTATGGGTAATAACAATTGTTATTGAATTTCATATTCGATTGCTTGTGATGAATTAGCTCCTCAATTATAGTTGCACATGATTGGGCTGGGCTGCTGGGAGCTGGCGCCCTATAATTACGAAAAGGCGTTAAAAAATGATTAATGTGAGAGAATTTGTGAGGTGATGCTATTTGGAACAGAATCAATTCAAAATGTAAACTGATGAAACTCTTTCTTTCTCTATGTGTGTGTGTGTGTGTGTGAGTCTGTTTTTGGAATGTGTCATTTGGGCCCTGTCGAAAACCTAGCAAGTGCAATTGAATATAATTGGAATTGAGATGAAGACCGACTACTTCAACTTCATCTATGTATCTCCATCTCTGTCCCCCTTTTTTTCCCTCTATCTTTCTCTATCTCAATTGTCCCTGACAGTTTGGAAGCTGTAAAAGTGCAACTATATATCATATACATATATGTCCTCGCATGACCTGCTCTCTGGTCTACGAAATCCGAGCAATGGAAAATTTTCAATACCCTTTGCCATAAATGGAGTATGTGCATTTTGCTTAGACCTTTAAAAGGGGCATGAAAAAAAAGCTTAAAAAGTGTAGAAACTGAAACAATTATCATAAACTTTTACGCAAACCGTGATTTTTGGACTTATAAATTTTTATATATTTTAGCCAATCTTTTAAAATGTATTACTTAGTAGTATTATTTCGTTCTTAATATTTGTATTAAGTTTTATAAAAATCGATCGTCTATTTTCTAAAGTAGCTCTAATACGAAAAACTTGTTTGTTTATTTAGGTTTTACGTCCAAATTTCGTTAATAACAGTTTAATGAACATCTAAATAGTATCACTAAGTTTCATCAAGATCTATCGTCTATTTCATATAAGAACCTTAGGGAAAATCGCCTAAAAATGCTTGTATATTTTCAGAGCTTTTGACACCAAACTCGCGTTTTAGTAATCCTTAATAGACATAATCAAATTTCTTTAAAATCCATCGTCTTTATTATATTTGTAGTTACTTCTAGCATAATGTTACAAAACTTGGTAGTCAACAGTTTTATTTGGGCCTTAATGGTTCTAACAAGTTTCATCGAAGTCCATTGTCCATATCATATAGCTCTTACCATAGGAATAAAGAGGGTCTTTCGAAGGATGTGGTACTAGACTTTCCATTCAAACATTTCTCAGGGCATACAAACTTCGTTGCAACTGAGAGCTTTCTTTGCTTGGGTTTCTTTCAGTTTGCGCAAAAGGCAAGGCAAACAACAATAAAACATTGTGATGATGCTGCTGCCGCTGGCTACTACTGGCTGTTGCAGCTGCCGACTCTGTTGCATTGATAAAGCCCGTAATCTATATAATGCCCATGGCCGGGTCTCGAGTCTCACTATGTCTATATATATGTATATAAACATATATTTGTTGTATATAAATAGTATATATAATCTGTTATTATTATACGACCTGAGATGCAGTCAGTCGCCTGCTGATTCTTCTCTCAGTGTTCTCGTCTCTTTTTTAATTTAATTATGACTATTTTATTAATTGAATTGCGTAGTATAAGTATAACTTGCCTTTTTGGGATTAACAATGAAAAAAAGCTTTGACATAAATAATTCGATTCTTCGATTCTTATACGCTGAAACTGAAATCAAATTTTCAGTTATTATTTGTCTTTGTTAGCGTAAAGTAATCAATCCATCAATCGATCACTCAATTTACTTTAAAAAAAATGCATCTAATTGATAGCTGGGAAGTTTTGGCACTGCATGCGTAAGTCATTTCTCTTTTGTATAAAAATAGATTTTTATAGATTGCATAAATTGCGCCATAGTCATTTAGATCTGACTAACAGATTCTCCTTCCTCACACACACACACACACACAGGGGAGAGAGAGGAGAGGGGGGCAAAACCAGTTCATTAAACCAAAGCAAACCAGCTCTCAAATGCTATTACAACTTTGTCGTATGCAATAGAAAATGATTATATCACAATATGCCGAAAGTTCTATGCCCTTTTGAAATTATTTCTTTCAATTGTTCTTTTAAGTTAGACAGATGTTAGTTCCAAAATTAAGTCATAATAGCCTTTTTTTAACGATATTCTCGACAAATTAGGAGTAGTATAAAACTCTTTCGACTTGTTTCAGGGAACTTTTTCAAGGTTGATCGTGATTTCAATAACTAAATTTCGTAACTAAACATCAGCAAAGTGATTCATATTTCAAATAGGATAATAGGATAATAACTTAACTTTTACCTTAATTCTTATATATATATATTGTTATACTCTGCAGATTTTGGAAAATATTCCCAAAAGAATAAACGCTTTTTTACATACTTTGTGATCTAGATAGCTCTTCACGGTTCTACTATACTAAAACTAACTTTTTCTTGTTTATATTTCAATTGGCCTGTTGCGAATGTATAATATTGTGGTAAAAAGATAGTATAATGTAAATTTTGTCGACTGCTTTGTAATAGGCAATATGACTTAGTATATCGTGGCTATTAAACTTAGAAAATTGGTCACGAATTCCATTAGTGAGAAGATAAACATATTACATATGAAATATTTGAGAGATTACCAATAAGATTACTAATGATTGGAGATATCGTCTATAAAGCAAAAGTACGCCAGTTTCAACTCTACACTTACGACACGATTAAAAATATGATTTATTTTTTAAGGGTATGTAATTAACATATAGAGACACAAAAAGATTTAAAGGAAAATTACTGTAAGATGTTTTATGTTCAATATTAGATCAGCCAGACATAAGATTCGCAAAGCAATTTAAATATTTTTAACTTGAACATTGCAAAACGCCATAAGAAATAAGGATACTCATTATCTGTTAGAGTATAAACATAGTTTGCTGAATGTGTGATTTCATATAAAACGAAATTCATTTGTCAGCACCTTTTTACACCTAACCTAACAATTTCTGGTTTAATTGGGTTCACACTGGTCGGTCGCTCAGTCGGTCGGTCGGTCATCCAACAATATTTTTAATGTAATAATAATCTGATACGCAGCTAATCTGAGCATCAGCAGCGCAAATCTCATGATGAACCGCAAACCAAGGCAGACGAATGATATTTACATACAAAAATCACAACTAAAATGAAAGCAAAAAACCAAAAACCGAAAATTAACACGAAACTCAATCTCACCTAAGCGAATACAAAAAAATGGAATTTCTCAACATTTTCATTGATATTTGACCTTAAAAGTGTTTCTTGGTAGAAACTTGACTCGAATTCTGTGGAAAGAAATTTGTGAATGAGCCGATTCAAAGTGTTAATAATACCGAAACAAATTTTCTGCCATAAATATGTCATTTTGGATTTCATAATATTTTAATGAAATTTATAGATTACAATGGAAATATATTTGTTAGGAATATTTTATATACTTTGATACTTTAGCTGATTTGAAAAAGTTTTTATTTAGGTCGTTTAAACAAAGAACTCGAAAATTTTAGTGCCTTAGAGGGATATATATAAAAGAATATTCATAACACATTTCGAATTCATTGGCAGTTTTTAAAAATACCTTAGAAGATATTTTTTGAAGTCGCCGAATGGAGATCGCCTCTAAGACTTAGACACCTAGAAACTAGGTGTCATAAAAAAAGTGATTTAGTTTAATATTGTTATAAGATCGATTAGTGTCACTTGTAATTAGTGTTTCTGTTTAAAAATCCCTAAAAATTCGTACTGTTTGGGCTTGGAAAATGTAAATTATTATGTGAAAAAGTTAAATATAAACGTACTTCTATCAATTTTTCATGGTCTTAGGCAATTGAAAGTGTCTTTAAAAACTATCATAACCGATTACGAGATTACACTTTGATGAATTAAAACCAAAGGATTTTCTACATGAAGTACTAAAAGTTATTGAAACATGATTGCCTTTCGATTGAATGATCACTGTAATAGAATAATTTATGCATATTTGATAGAGAATTTTATTTTATTTTTTTTTTCATTTCTTTTGCCTAACAAAAGATATTGAAGAATGCGGGAATTGAATTTACTGCGCACAAATTAAAGATCAAATAAGAAAATTTGTCAGAGACAGAGACCAAAAAGCATCGGAACTCCAACGAATTCGCGATACACTAACCTCTAAGAATGGAAAACGAAATAAACTAAGGAGTAAAACTTTCCAAGCCCAAAATGATGCCAAATTTATTATATTAATTACTGTGATTAAGTTTATCTGTCTTTGGTGGTGTGATGCACAGGGCAAAGTCTCTCGACTTTGATATTTAGGGTTCTACTAGATTTGTTTTTGCTTGGTGTTGGCGTTGGCGTTGTTGTGATGGCCGCATTCGATGGGTTCGTAGGAAAATCCGGCTGAAAGCAGTTTTCACCAAACTTATCCAAAGTCAAGAGCAACAGAAAAATACACAAATGGAAAATACATAGAAACACAAACACACTCAACAACAACAAAATGCACACACAATAAAAAATCAAATGAAATTATAAGTATGTGAAGTACAAATACAAAAAAAAAAAAAAAGGCAACTGAACTGCAATTCAGTTGTTAGAGGTAAAATGTGGGTTTTGGGTAGGGAGTGAGAGAAGAAGGTCGTGAGTAGCTTCCGTTATACTATTATATTTATGTTTGTTTGTTTCTTTCTTTCTTTTTTTTCTATAAAAATATATATATATATTTGTGTATGCATTTATATACATTTCGATTTGGTAAATTTCATGCACGCGTTTGCTATTATTCAGCAGTCGTTGTTGCACGCGGCGTATGCGCAATAAAAATTCCCACTCCCAAATATTTTAACTAAACTAGAATACCCTTTTTCATGAATTTGTCAAAGTTTATTATGGAATAGTTAGCATCTTTTTTAGTTTTCTGACTAATCTAAACTTATTCCAAGCCTTGGGTTAAGCTGGCTAGAGGTGAAGCTTAAAAAGGGAAGCCCCAGCCCGAAATTCTATTTTCAGCAGATGTTGCAATAGACTCAAGAGTCCAAACTAGTTGAGAATTACAGCCAAATGAAGCAATGTTAGAACTACTTGAGAATTACAGCCAAATAAAGGTAAACAGGGCTTTTCCTCTCTGTATGTTTTGGCTACTTTCGTTTCTCTTTGCTTGTTTTTGTCTTCAAATTCGTCTTTTATCTATTCTAACACACAAATTCACTATCACTTCATCTTTGTTTTATTCTTTTAACCCCATTTGATTTAAGAGAGAGGGATCTGCTCCCCATCTATTATTATTTGTAATTGAGCTTGGCATGTGATTCACAATTATTCAAACAAAACAACAAAAAGGCGGCAGGTGTGACAAAGTGATTTAAAACAAATCATTATTCTTTTTTTTTGTATACTTTAGAGCAATCAATTAGTTTAAACATTTACTCTGGAATTCCCAGTAGTAGTCGTAGTCGTAGTTGTAGTAGCTGAGTTGACAATGCAAATGTTGCAAATGAATGAAACAAAAGTAACAAAAAAACGACTCATAAATTCAACAAGTCTCTCAAAGCGTGTCCCACTAATTGTAGGTAAATTGTTGTTGCTATTCAATCAATGAGTCCACCGCAGTATTTAGCTTAGCTTTGGCTAATTGGCATATTTAGAAATAAGTATAATATGCACTTTATATTATACCATCCATGATGATTACAGTCTCAAGGTCCTTGCCGCAAATAAATGACGAACGTAGAGAAAGAGAGAGAGAGAGAGAGAGGGGGAGGCAAAGTATTATTGCAATTGATAGAAATTAGCTTTCCTTTTTGTTATGAACTTGCCTGGCAAATTGTATATATTTTTATGTAATACTCTGTACTTTTTAAGTAACTTAAAAAGGATATATGTATATAATTGTAGACTAGTAGATATCATAAATGTTAATATCTTACACTAAATTGTGAAAAATTCATAACTTTAATGATATAAATAACATTTAGAACATTTTCTAGAAAAAAAGACAAATGAAATCCTAAAGAAAGAAAATTATTTGCAATAAAAAAAAGAACACCAAGTCATAAGAAATAAGTCCGCTGAAGCTAAAAACACAAGAAAACCAAAAGCAGGAAGAAAAAATTTAATTAAAGCTGTGCGATTTTTTTTTTGATTTTCTCTTGATTCTGATACAGAAAAAGTCCAATAACCCTGTGTTTTGGACTGGGAATGCTCTTAAGCGGGGGCGAAGTACCAATTGGGGTTTCTTTGAAAATTCTATAAACTCTTAAAAATTAATCTCTAAGGAAATTCTTTGATGCTCTTTCTCTATGTCAACACTTTAAGGGGAATGATGAGGAGATAATATGATATCTAAGTGTGCTAAAAACTAGGGAACCATGGGACCCTATAGACACTTGGAAATGCTTTATTAATTCCAATAGAGAGTCAAAGAAACGTTTCTTTATTTACTAAAGACTCTAGCGAAGTCGTCGATTGTATCTAGACAAGTATCTCTACTTTGCAAGGAGTCCGAAGTTATCTTAAACCCAGTTCATTATGTCATAATTTAATCAAATAATCTTTTAGAAAATAATCATAATTTGGCTTCCTTTGTTGAAATTGAGTTAATTTCATCTTAAACTTACTTTTCACTCGTGCTTAACTTGTAGTCCTTTCTACGACGTTCCTTGATTATGCTATAGCGGTATTGAAAAGAGTTTCCTTTATAATCTTTTAATCCTCAAGGATATTATCCAACTAGTTCTTCGACCCTTGCAACAGTGAAAAATGATGAATCATCTTGAGAAAATATGACTTAAAAATAAAAGTTGATTGACCCACCTAACCATTTCTCTCACAGTTCTCCCCATCTCTCTTCCTCTCTCTCTCTCTCTCTCTCTCTCTCTCTCTCTCTCTCTCTCTCTCTCTCTCTCTCTCTCTCTCTCTCTCTCTCTCTCTCTCTCTCTCTCTCTCTCTCTCTCTGTCTTTGTGTAAGCCTTCCTTCAATTTGTCAGCCACAGAGCGCACACAGTTTACAACAATTTACAATTGTTCTAAAAATAGCCATCACACAAAACCTAACCTAACCCATTAATGTCACTTGGAATTGAGTGACCAACCAACGAACCATGCACTTACCCCTCTCGCAACCCCATTCCCCCTCGACTTGTTTTCAATTTGTCCCCAAAAGTAAAAGTGAAATTCAAAAAGAGCAAGAGAGAGTGGGAGAGAGAGAGAGAGAGAGAGAGAGGCAGAGTTCATTCATCCAATTTTATTCTGCCCGACTTCCGCATATGCAGGCAAAACGAAAGTGAGAGTCGACTGCAGCTCCTCCCTCCTATCCTTCTCCTTGTCTTTCTCCTCCTACAGCTGCCGCTGCTGCTTTGTAGTTGTTGTTGTTGTCCATTTAATCATTGCAAATTTTATGCAATCTGCTTTCGAGTGTTTTGTGTTTTGATCTTTTTATAACCATTGTGCCCACTGCTTGTATGTGTGTGTGTGTGTGTGTGTTTGTGGGAGTGTGTATGTGCATGGTGTGTGCCATATATCAAAAAACCTGAAAAGCATGTCAGGCATTTTTTTGTGATTTGATTAAATCCCGAGTGCAATGACTTTTATTTGCTGCAGCTGGAAAAACTAAACAAACAAAAAAAAAAAATGTCAGGAAATACGTGCCCAAAAAATTAAATGTTAAACCATATCAGTTATAGTAGGGTATTATTTTGTTTGTAAAGCAATTGTCGTCAGCGCCAGCAAGGCGCCGGATGAAACCAGTTTGCCAGTTTTGTTAAGCCACTTTGTGATATTTATCTTAAGTTTATAGCCCAGCAATTAGTGAAAGTAAGTAAGGCAGAGGCCAGTAGCTGCATTTTATCTTTTATGCAATTTCTATTTTATCGACCAAACAAGCAACAAGCCTCAACTAAAGATTTCAAAAATGCGCGCCAATTGTTAAGTGCCTGTTAAGAGTTGTCTATTAGCAGCCACTGTTAAAAGTTGAACAGGAAATTTAAATAAAACTCTGTTAAGAGTTGTCTATTAGCAGCCACTGTTAAAAGTTTAACATGAAATTTAAATATGCGCGACAACTCTCAACAACTGTTAATGGTTTACAGTAAACTCAAATATGCGCGCCAACTGTTAACAGTCGCCTGTTAACAGCCAATGTAACAGTGTTTACTAGCGCGATTACTGGACCTGCGTTGCTCAACACTGACCAAACAATGTGCAAATAAACGTAATTGGAAGCAACATGGAAACTTGTAAATTGCTTATAAAAAGCATGCCCTGCGAAATGGAGGAGCTTGCTCAACTAATACAAGAACTAAATCTAATTATACCCCGCTCTCTGAATAACTTTGGACGCCGGCGTGCCATATTGGAGTATGTTGATCCCGGCGAGGCTCAATTGGCTTACGATGAGCTTAGGGGACTGGACAATGTGCTGGATAAACCACTGAGATTGAGTCCATTTGGCAATAAGCAATCAAAGGAGAGCAGCAACAACAACAAATCCAACAAATCAACACAGACCAAAAGCAAGAGAAACAAGGAGGAACAACCGGCTGCGCCGGCAGAGGAGACGCAACAGGCTGAGCTCAACAAGTATGTGCTTAAGCCAACATCAACACCGCCTTCATATCTACGCTATAATTATCCATCCATCAATAATGATATATTGGCCGCCATTGGTCAATCTTTAGTAAATAATAAAACGTTTTATTATCAAGTTTTGCACTTGATGAATCGCATGAATCTCGAGCCGCCGTTTAAGAAGCGTGAGAAGAGTCTGTTCCAAACAAACTACCGACCAAGTGTGGGCACGCAAACAGAGGCCATGGAGGAGGAGGAGGAGAAAAGAATTACAAGTGAAAGTGAATTGGAGAGTGACACAGAAGCGAAGGGAAATCAAGCCAAAAAGCCACGCCTGGACAAGCAGCAAGAGGAGCAACGTCGCCAGCAAAGGCTTAAAAAGACGCGCCAAATGCTACAACAAATGGCGAAGAAATCACAACAACCTAACCCAAGCCCCTTTCAAGCTCCTCCTCCTCCATCATTAGCTGCGCCGAAAATTGAACTTAAACTGCCCGGGAGTCTAGTTCCCTCCTCAATTTCACGGGAACGTTTGTCCCTCACCGAGCTACAGGCTTTGCCTGTCTATCACAACTATCAAAAGGGAGCACCCAGTCATAAGCTCTATATAAAAAATCTCTCCAAACATGTTAATGAACAACAATTGCTAGAACTTTATGGCAAATATGTGGTAACTTCCGACTCTCATTTGGAGGTCAAGGTCATGCAACAAGGTCGCATGAAGGGTCAGGCTTTTGTAACCTTTAACGAGCAGATACCACAAACGATAGTTGCTCAGGCTCTAAGCGAAACCAATGGCCTTGTGTGGCAACAGAAACCCATGATTGTATGCTATGGCAAGCAGCAAACGAAAAAGGACTAAAATAATTTTGAGGTTAGGACTGAAACATATGTAAGGTTAGGCTTAAAGCATTACGTAAGGCGATACTTAATACTAAATCAGGTTCGAATAGGGCCAAAAACAAATTTAAAAATATTTCCCAAACAGAATAGGCTCTGACACGACTACCCCAAAGCCCATGTAAGCCCTTCATATCAATCGAAATATTTTTCTGAAAACATCAAAATCTAAAAAAAAAAAAAAAGTTCTCTCTCTCACCAATAAATCTAAAAACACATTTTCCATATATATATTTTGTAGAAATCCTTCCAAAAAACAAAAACAGAAAAAACCGAAAAAAATTCAATTAAAAATTTAACTTAATCATTTTTACTTTGGTTAACTCTTTTTCTCATGTGATGTTTGTTCTTGCAGACAATTGGGTCTAATTGATACCATTTATGTGGAAGGTGCACGACCAGATCCAGCTAACGATCCCGAAGAGGAGGCAAATATTACAGTGGAAACTGTGGGAATTGGTGTTGCTGCTCCGCCAAAGGCAAAAAAGTTACGCAAATCAAAGCAATTGGCCATGCAGCCATATAGTTATGTGATTGCAGTGGATTTTGAGGCCACCTGCTGGGAGAAACAGGCGCCGCCACAATGGCGAGAGGCGGAAATTATTGGTAAGATCTAGAAAGTTGACCCCCATTTCTTAGTAATTTCATCATCTTGATCTTCTAGAATTCCCTGCCGTTTTGATTAATTTGAAGACTGGCAAAATTGAAGCTGAATTCCACAAATATATCATGCCCATTGAGTCGCCTCGCTTGAGTAGCTACTGCACCGAACTCACGGGCATTCAACAAAAGACTGTGGACAATGGAGTGCCCCTGCAGACGGCCCTGATGATGTTCCACGAATGGCTGCGTAAGGAGCTGCGTGCAAGGAATCTAACTTTACCCAAAATGAGTAAATCAAATATCTTGGGCAATTGTGCCTTTGTCACCTGGACTGATTGGGATTTCGGCATTTGCCTGGCCAAAGAGTGTTCACGGAAACGTATGCGTAAAGCTGCCTATTTCAATCAATGGATCGATGTGCGTGCCATCTATCGGGAGTGGTATAAATATCGTCCATGCAACTTCACTGATGCCCTCTCCCATGTGGGCTTGGCTTTCGAGGGACGTGCCCATTCTGGCATTGATGATGCCAAAAATTTGGGTTCCCTTATGTGCAAAATGGTACGAGATGGTGCCCTATTCTCCATCACCAAAGATCTGACGCCATATCAACAGCTCAACCCGAATTGTGTTTTGTGAACAGGAATCACATCCATCCAATTAGATCAGAAAAGGCACTAGGAACAGCAGCAGCAGCAGCAGCAACAACCGAACCGAACCGAACCGAACTAACTTAGTTACACATTTAGAATTTGATTTAAACAAACGACTAAATATTTCAAAAACTGGTTTCAAATTTTTCGTTTAGTTTCCGTTTACTCATTTTGTATGGCAATTGATAAGACTTGAACAAAAAATTTAATGAATTGTTTAAAATTACAAATTGGATCCAGGATCAGTGATTGATTTCTATAATCGATCCATTTATCCAGTACTAAAAATACAATGCATATAAAATTACATATTTTTCTACCATTCATACTTACTTGATAATATTCTAGAATCTAGATAGTAGTCTATATTATGATACATATTATAAAATGGATAGCGGATAATGATGGAATGCAATACTTATTATAATGACTTACACACACAGCCACGCCTAATCCTTAGCTCAATAATGGCGTCCAAAACTAATGCAGAAAAAACACCAATTTGGCAAATAAAGAAAAATTTATTAAAAAGTGTTTTTAATATGGTCTATTTCAATCTGCATATGTCGAGATAGTTTCAGATGCAGCAAAGATATGTCATTGAATCTGGTTCAGAGCCAAAATACTGGTCCCAAAAGTCCTAAGTCCCAGTTGTCTAAAATGACTTGCCTCGGCTGGTTTTTGTGGGAGCTTTGGCTACTCTGCCCAATCCCTTTGCTTATAATTTTTTTTCTTTTGAAAAGTTTCTGCTTTATTGACCAATAAAATTAGAACCTGAAGAATTGGGTATGTATGTACATTTGTATGTATATTCATTCATTCATTCTCATTTAGCACAAAAATTTAAGTTACAGTAAAGAATTTCCTTTATTTTGGCATTATAGCTGGGCAAATTATAACGGGAATGTATAGAGACAACGAAAACCAAAATTCTACTCACCTCGCCGTTATTTCTATAAATGTATGTACATACATAGGTACTCGTTTACTCTGTATCTTCCTTGTTCCTTCCTCTCGACTTGACTCACTCACTTTATCTCTCATTTTGTTCATTTTAACTTAAAAAAAAAACAAACAAAAATGAATTTTTTTACTCAAGCAAACTTGAGCAAAACTTCACGAACACGCGTAAACACGAATTAAAAGGCAACAACAAAGACAATTCATAACGGTTTCCCTTATAATCAAACTGCGCCAATGACAACTTCTTTTTTGCAGTTGAGCCGACATTTGACTTTAACGCATGCAAGCGCAAGAAGCTTCCATTTAAAAAAAAAAAACGAAAACCAAAATTGCATTCCACTCAAAACTGCAAAAACACGCACGAACACGAATTAAAGAGCAACAACAAAGACATTGAATAACGGTTTTGCTTTTTAAGTCAAGCTGCGCCGACGCGTCGCGACGTCGACGTCGACGTTTCTCTTTTGCGGTTACGCCAACGTCAACGTTTTTTATGCAGCTGCGCCGGCTTCCGGCTATCCTGCCGTATGTTTTTAAATTACGGAATAAATTGTTACTTAATTTACACCAAGTGCAAACATCTTTTAGTAATATTTCTCATAACAATATTAAACCAAATCCGAGCAAAAGAAAAGCAATAACAAACACATTAGATAACGGTACTTCGAATTGGCGGCTGCGTCGACATCAATGTCAGACATTTGGTTTTTCTTTTTTTCCGCTTCATATTTCACAACTGCACGAATCAATAAAGTTTACAAAAATATAAACTTATGTAAATATTATATTGTTAATAATAATAACTAACCGAATTAAACCGTTAATTTATTGAGCAAGCGACGAGCAGCAAATTTTGGCAACCTAATTTCACAACCGACACGAGGCAACTGAAAGACGAGGATCAAAGGAGGAAAAAAATACTTCGTTAATCCAGCTTCTTTCCACTGTATTCCCGCTGGAAAGAGCGAACAGAGAGTCGGCAATGCAGACAGCTTAAGCCGAGCATGCGCCTAAAAAAGCATCAATGTATTTGTGCGTTTCAGTGTTGAAAAGTGAACAAATTTCGACGATGGAATTTAACGATGATCGGAAAGCAGAAAAAGGATTAACAAATAAAACAAAACAAATATAATATTTTTCGTATGCTAAATGTCTTTTCACCTCGACTGATAAGAAAAGTAATCTCGATTTCTTTTCAGGACTTTAATTTCCTACTATAACAAACTTTTTCACTTTTAGGGTCTCGATTTGATGGCCACTTGTATGACAGCCTTTTCGCCCGACTTCATCCACTTGGGATTGTCTTCGCTCAACCATTCGACCATGCAAACGGGTAAACCACAATAAATATCCGATTTAATGCAGCGCAAAGCACATAAACTCGTGGGCAAAAAGCCCTTGAGGCAATCCTTAAAGGGCGTGGTCGATTCCCAGTTGATATCGCCAAGAAGTTTACGATAATTGAAGTCACCCTTGATGATGAGCAACGAAGCCTCACTTAGGGTGACATACAGGCAAGGATTCTGCTTCTTCAGAGCACTAAACTCTCGAGGCCCCGTCCAGAAATTGGTGTTCCTACAAATTATAATGGAACGATCACGCACAAAGCCTTGCAGACGTCGCCCAAAGGCTGCCAACTGGGGCAACTTATGGCGTCTGAGATATTGGAGCAACCATCGGATGTCCCCCTCGGTGGCATCCGTAACGAACCATGGAATCGCCTTGACATGAAATCGCACACGCTGAGCCAAGCCCGTTTCAATGATATACTCGGCCAGCAGAAGATCGGTGAAGAGCTCAAAACCCGCATTATCACAGACAATATCAACGTAAACGGGTTCCAAAGTGGTTTCGGTTAGCAGTTGCCAGCATATAGCCGATTGATCGGCCAACAGATTCTTATCCCACTCATTGATTATATTGATTATATTCTCCTCTCTATTGACATCCCAACTGCGATAACCCCACATGGATAATTTCAGCATGAGTTGAAGATTCTCCTGCGAACGCCCCAGACCCCGAGTGGATTGGCAGGCATTGACCATGAGATTCTGATTGGCTATAGTGCCCAAAATCTTCTGTTGACTAAAGTAATCGTAATTTTTTAAAGTGACGGAACGATTGAATATCGCCCATATTCTCCGATACATATAGCATTCAGCATATATCCAAACGGCTGAGAACCATTGATTCTTCTCCTCATTCAAGCCCAGGAGAAAACGATTCCAATTCTGGGTATCCGGCGCCTTGCCATAGAAAACCGTGAGCATGCGATTCTCCGCGATCTCCTGCCGCAAAAGCGACAAACTCCAAATGATGCGTTTCAAGTCGAAGTGAACATAGTCGCCATAATGTTGGATCAAACGTGCCTCATCATCTTGCATGATTTTGCTCAGATCCAATAGAATATTTGGGGCTCGTTCCGTAAAATGGGCATAGGCCAGGCTACGCTTATATTTGGCGGAAAGTTCTTCCCGCAGGGGAGTCACTCTATCGACTATGGAATTCTTTTCAATAAATTTACGCTCCTTATAGGCAGAGAGAGCATCGACATCTAGCGAATTGGTCTCTGTATATCCGGTTATATCGCTGAACAAACTATTCTGAATCCTTAAATCCGCATCAAAGTCCTCGAGTTTTTCAAAATTCATTTTTAACCTGACAAATTTTGAATAGCTTAGTCTAAAAATAGGAAAACTAAAATGTTTGACAGAGCAACATTTCATTAAGGTCTTCCAAATGGCGTGTTCCCTTGGTGCCCTCCAGCAGCATACAATCTCCAGTCGACAGCCTCTCTTTTATGGTAATTTTTAACTTAAGCGGAACAATTTTATTGTTTAACATAAATTCAATTCATATTGCCTTTTGGTTATTGCTCTTCAAATGGCTCACGCCTTATTGGCAAATTGAATAATGCCATATTCTCCGGTCAGCATCCATTCTTTATTCTTAGCAAAGAGTTCTTGGGAAATGCCTTCGGGCAGGCCACAAATTAAATCAGCTTTCACCGTGCGCAATGTGCAGAGATTCGAGGGACGGAAACCTACAAAAAAAAAGCAACAATTTATAGAAACTGATTAATTCTTATCATTCAACTCACCTCTGAGACAAGTCTCAAATGCTTCCGTGTCTGGCCAAGAGAAATCGCCCAAAAGTTTGCGATAATTTAAATCACCTTTGAATATAATCAATTGTGCCTCCTGCAAACGTTTATAGAGTTCAGGTTTTACCTCCTGCATGCGATAGAACTCAAAGGGACTTGTCCAGAAGTGTTCCAATGGTGATAATTCGAATTTGCCCTCCTCTGTATAGCGTTGCAGTTTCTTGCCCAGCTCACTGAGCACCTGATCCTCATGACTGGCCATAAATTCCAATGTCCAATGATAATCGTGAGCCATCACATCCGATATGAACCAGGGAATGGCCTTGGAATTAAATCTCACCTTCGCGGCTAATCCCTTATCTATGATATATTCGGCTAATATCAAATCTGTGTACAATTCATAGCCAGCATTATCAAAAATAATATCCACAATGCCATCTTTAGAGCCCCCATCAATGGCTTGCCATATTTGCTGGGTTTGATCGATAAGTAACTTGTCCTCCAGTCCAAGGACCTGTTCGAAGGCATTGCCTGTGGGTTTTATCTGTTTGCCCGAGGTTATGGAAAGATCACAACGATTGCCCCATAGGTTGAGCTTGATCAGCTGACGAAAGGTGTCACCATCTCTGCTGGTATTCCTTGTGGCCCTGGCCACAGCCAGCATGGCATCCAGACTCAATTTGGTGGCAGTTTTTTTCTGATTGCCAAAATAATCATAGGAAGCCAAAGATTTGGAGGACTGAAAGATTTCCGAGATTTTGCGATACATATAACATTCAGTATATAGCCAACAGGCCGAAAAATAATTGCGTTTATCCTTATCTATGGTTTCTAGGAATGCATTCCACACTTCAGTGTCGGGTTCTGCGAAAGAGAGAGGGGTCAAAGTTATTGACAGTTCCATTTGAATGTTTACTTCTGATGCAAACCCTTTCCCTGAAAAGGCAACAGCGGGCCATTGTCTAATATATTTTGGCGCAATTCCGTAACAGCTGCAGCGGTTGCTTCACTGTCTGCGCCTGCGTCCTGCAGAAACCAAAAATGCAATCAATCATTTTAAGGTCAAAAGTAACAAAAACTTACTGCACCATATTGGGCTATCAATTCGTCCTTATCCTTGACTAGGGCTGCAGCAATTGTGGCCAAACTCGAGGGCAAACGTACACGAAACGTGTAATAGGCAAAGCTCCTGAAAATGTGTACATATATAATATATGCATAGATAAAGAGAAGGGCGATGTATGTATATATAATATGTTCTATATTTAATCGCTTACTGCTTATAGAGCGCCTTGAGTTCAGATTTTGGTGGTGTTGGGCCATCAATTATGCCATTTTTTACATCAAAATCGTCATTAGAGGCTGGCAAGGTCATTTCAATGTATTATTATAAAGTCAAATTTATGCTGCTTGATTATATATATAGTAGATAGATTTGGTCGCTTTTCGGCTTCTCGAAGTTGTGGCGGAAAACTACTGCGAACTGATAACTGACACTAGAACAGCTGTTGTGCCAGTGTTGATAAAGCTAAAGTGTTAGCTAACCTTCGTTGTTAGTGGGTGTTGACCAGTGTTGGTCAATTATGCAAGACTAACGTATATTTTAATTTTGAAATCCTTTTAATACATTCATAATTTTATTTTGTTAATAAATAACATTGAATAAATGATTTTAATCGATAACTATATGGTTAGAAATTTGAATTTAAGAATATGCAACTGCTATAATTTAGATTGCTTTTGGTTTATGCCTCTCTAATAGCCAAATTCTCGTGTTCCATCCACAAATTGTATAATGCTGTAATTTCCAGTAATCATCCATTGCGGATCTTGTTGACTTAATGTCTTATATAAACCCTCGGGCAGGCCAGAGATAACTTCCGCCTTAATTGAACGCAGAATGCACATATTTGTGGGCAAAAAGCCACTCAAACTGGTTGTTAATTCTTGGGTGGGTTCCCAGCAGACATCATTCAATAGTTTACGATAATTGAGATCGCCCTTGAATATGATTAGCTTAGACTGTTGCAATGAGCTATACAAATCGGGTAGAATATCGCGCATTCTGGAAAAAAACACAGAGATTAAAAACTCCGATCAAGAGATTCTCTACATTCTGCTCACCTGTGGTAGGCATATGGGCCAGTCCAGAAAGGCGACGGTGCAGCCAATTCAAATTTACCCTCGTCGAGAAATTGCAAAAACTTTTTGCCAATCAAACAAACAATATAATCCGAATGTTGACTTAAATACTGCAAAGTCCACATAAAATCATGCTCTGTGACATCGGAGACAAACCAGGGATGAGCCTTCACATGGAAGCGCACCTTCTGGGTTAAACCCTTCTCAATCATATATTCGGCTAGAATGAAATCTGTAAACAATTCATAGCCAGCATTATCCAAGATATAATCGACTTGCTGGAGATGTTTCTTTTCCAGTTGCTTCTTCTCTAGACATTCCCAAAGCTGGGTCGCATGATTCACCAAGATGTAATCATTTGTGGAGCTAGCATCTTCTAGAACTTTACGATTAAAGAGACGAGCCGTCTCTGGATCATCGTTACGATTCGCCCAAAGACTAAATTTCAACAGCTCCTCGAACATTTCCACATTTTTCTCTGTCCTCCGCGTGTACTTAACCAGTGAGAGTATATCATCGATGCTGGAGACCAGTGCCTGTTCTTTGGGTTTACCAAAATAATCAAATTGCTTGAGAAAAATGCTATTCTCCACAAAAGAGTAGAGCTTCCGATACATATAGCATTCGGCATGAAGCCAACAGGCGCGATAAAATGTTCCCTCATCCTCAGACAAATGGGTCAAAAAGTTATTCCACAGTTCTCGATCGGGTTCTAAAGAAGGCTAAGCAGTTAGTAGGTGATTTAAGCCATCCAAAATCGATTCTCTCACCATCTCCTGTAAACATTTGAAATGGTTTATCTGTTTGCAGCTCATATTTCAGCCTCGAGATGAGCCCAATGATGATCTTTAGCTCTTCTCTTGCACTCTGTTCAAAATTAGAAGGCGCTAGAGGTTTAAAATTAGAATATTCATATATCTAGTCCTCTTAATTAATTACAAACCTCACCGTATAGAGAAACCAAATCGTTTTTATCCTTAGTCATGGTATCAATTACATTGGTAAGGATCACTGGTAGGCGACTGCGTAGCGTGTAATAGGCATAGCTGCGTTTATATTGGCCAGACATGAATGAGTTACGAGGCGTGGGTATATCAACTATATTATATTTTGCATCGAAATCGTTTTTAAAGACTTTTTGCAGCACTTTTTGTCCAGCATCTTTCGATTCGACCTTAGTCACTGATGTTGTTGTCGTTGCTGTTGTTGAGGCTGACGCCGCTGCCTCCGACACAGACGGCTCCATAATGCGTTTGCTTTAATTAGGGGTTTTTTTTCGAATTTTGCGTTTGTCTTTTAAATTTAGTTTGTTTTGAGCATTTTGACAAATTTTTGTTATTTTTTATTACCAAAAAAAAACACAAGTTGGCAGCCCTGGCTATAAACAGATGTTCAGAAGAGCGACAGGTCTTCTGTCACTGTCACAAAGTAGCGTATCACGCTTATGGTGAAGTACAGGGTGCCCAATAGCATTTTAATAGCAAATCATTTCAAACTTCGTATGTAAGTAGTTAATTTGTAAATTAAAAAAAAACGCTGAGATGTATCCTTCGTTTGTATAATGTTTTGTTTTTCAGTGTTTACATACCAGCATAAAACATATTGCACCATTTTCATTTTTCACAATTCCAATTTAAAGCTGTTTTATTATTTAAAGGTAAATTTTTACCTTTCCTTTTCATTTTATGTAAATAAAACTTTCTTTGCATCTGTCACATTCTATGCCAGTCACTTCTACCTTTTCACAGATATTTTATTTGTCACAGCATAAGCCCGTCACTAGCACCTGTTACTGATATTTTCATTGTCACAGTCACTGCGTTCCAATCAGCTGTCAATTGGTGAACCCTCGATACGATACAAAATATCGCTTGTTAATGCACGGATTGCAAAATTTCTTAATTCTTTTCATCAAAATTTCTTGTTATTAATTTAACTTAATTCAATTAAGCAATAATAACAAAATGAAAGGCGACAAGGTGGGTTAATACAAAAATTAAATTTGTCTCAGCACCAATCGATTTGACAGTTACATCATTAAAAAAACTAAAAACGAAAAATGGAAACTGAACTTCGATTACATAGAATGTTGTTGGTGTTAGTGTTGCTATTGCTGCCGGCGTTAAGTCACATCGATTTCATCATGGCACTTGACCCATTTCAGCCCTTTCCCCCGTTGAAAAATGACAATCTATTGCGTGCCGCCCGCGGTGAGGTGGTGGATCGCGTACCCGTTTGGGTTATGCGGCAAGCCGGACGCTATTTGCCCGAATTCCAGGAGCTGCGCAAGAAACATGATTTCTTCACCGTCTGCCGCACACCCGAACTGGCCTGCGAGGTGACCATGCAGCCGCTGCGACGCTTCGATCTGGATGCCTCCATAATATTCTCGGATATTTTGGTTATACCCCAAGCATTGGGTCTGACAGTGGAAATGCATGCCGGAGTTGGTCCAGTGTTGCCCCAACCGATCCGTACCCCCGAGGATCTGAAGCGACTGACACCCGATGGGGCCTTGTCGCGTCTGTTGTATGTGGGCGAAGCCATCACCATGATGCGACACAAATTGGATGGTCGAGTGCCGCTGATTGGCTTCACCGGTGCTCCATGGACCCTTTTGGGCTACATGATCGAGGGTGGCGGCAGCAAAACCATGTCCAAGGCCAAAGCTTGGCTCAAGGAGTATCCCGAGGATACGAAGCTGTTTTTGAATCTATTGACTGATGCTATAGTGGACTATTTGGAAATGCAAGTGCAGGCTGGTGCCCAAATGTTGCAGATCTTCGAATCATCCGCTGAGCATTTAAGCAAAGAGGAATTTCTCGAATGGGCTGTTCCCTATTTGCGACGCATTCGCAATGAGCTGGTTGATCGTTTGACCAAAAAGGTTATTCCACTGGTGCCATTGGTAAGCGTGCAATCAATCCAATTCTCTCAGCCTTAACTAAATTTCCCCCTACCCCCCTTCTTCTTTAGACCCTATTTGCCAAGGGTGCTGGCCACTCGCTAAAGGAGCAGAGTGAACTTGGCTACGATGTGATTGGTCTCGACTGGACTGTGGATCCCATTGAGGCACGCAATCAAGTCGGACCCAATATTACATTGCAGGGCAATTTGGATCCTCAGGATATGTATCGAGATCCTGAAGAGTTGCGTACTCTAACTACCGAAATGGTGCATAAATTTGGCAAATCTCGTTATATAGCCAATCTGGGTCATGGCATCACCCCCCAAACGCCCATCAATAGCATGGAAGTACTTGTTGAAGCCGTGCACAAGGCACTTTAGAATTACTTTTGAGATTTTGCGTGTTAACAATGCGATCGATGCGATGATGCCTTATAATTTTTGTATGTAAGAGACAAAAGCAAAAAAAGAGAAAATAAAGACAAACTATTTGGGTTTAGGGTTAGAATCTATTTTGACTGATTGGCTGCATCTTCTTGTAGTATCTTATCGTAGATCATTATCAGACTGCCACAGCATATTAGCAAGGTGCCCAGCACAACTTCTGCAAGAAGAAAAACAAGTCTTGATCGGTTGTCTTTAACCAGTAATCACTGTGCTTACTTCTTCCTGGCAATTTCTCGCCCAGCGCGTAACCCGTAATGGCTGTAAAGGCAAAACTCAGGGAATTGGCTACAGGCACAGCCACTGTGATGCTGGCATTTTGTAAAGTCCAAACATATAAGGCACTTCCGCACTGATTTAGGCCAAAAGGTAACCAATAACTCCAGCGGGAGCCAATTAGGCTTATCTCTTTCAAGAAATTATGCCATTTGGAGCCTGTATCCTGCACAGACTCAATGCCACGACTGCCCAAGCGTATAAAGGGATTTGTGACACCCCAAAGCAGACCCACAGCCAGTAGTTGTACTAAAATAAAACACTTTAAATTTAAATTAAAATAATTTGTTATTATATTTACCAGGGGTGGACCACATTTATCGATAGTTTCCAAAAGAACAGTCTGGCATCACGCCTATAGGGGTCAACCCTGGTTCGATTATTGTTCGCGTAACCCTGACTTTTGACAATTCTTTTACGTCAGCTTTCATTTCCGTATAGGTGGGTAATTTTAAGTTTCTGCAATTTTAATCAAAAAACATCGCAATTTAAATGCAAACAAATGAAAGTCTCCATGGCAAATGCATGACTATGCATATAGAGCTATTGAAATATGTAAAGATTTCATGAAAAATGGTATTCACTTAATGTTTATTTGAAGAACGAAAATTGCAGTCGGCTTTTTTGAGAGACAATTGTTGTTATTTATGATGATGTAGAATATGAAATTAATGCACTTTTATTTAATTTTTAGGTCAGTGAATAGCATCGTTGCGACACGACAACAAGAAAAATGGCCAAGACTAAAGGCGAGAAACCCAACAAATCTGCCATCAATGAGGTGGTCACCCGCGAGTGCACCATTCATTTGGCCAAGCGTGTGCACAACATTGGATTCAAGAAGCGTGCCCCCCGCGCAATCAAGGAGATCCGCAAATTCGCCGAACGTGAGATGGGCACCAATGATGTGAGAATCGATACACGTCTCAACAAGCACATCTGGTCCAAGGGTATCAGGTGAGTCGCATCAAATTATGCCTCTCAATGGAACCCCTCTCTAATTCAACTCTTTACCTACCTCCCTCCCTTCTAGATCCACACCATTCCGTGTGCGTGTCCGTTTGGCGCGTCGTCGCAACGATGATGAGGATTCTCCCAACAAATTGTACACCTATGTGACATATGTGGCGGTGCCCACCTTCAAGAACCTGCAAACTGAAAATGTTGAATCCAGCGACGATTAAACAAAACAGTTATTGAAATTTGCATTCAATAAAAAGTAAATTTTTATTTAGAAAAAAAAAACGAAACAAGAAAACAAAAACAACATTAACAAGTGATCAATTTTGTGTGGAAATCTCTCTTAAAGCAGTGCAAATTGTGGTTCAATCAAGTAAAGATCTTGCTCGGAAGTTAAAGCCAACAGAGACATCTTCGTGATGCCCAGTTCCAAGATTAACATTGTGTGATTCAAGGGCAAAGTGCTCTCACTTAAGATCAATTGAAAACCAGCTGCTCCTTGTTGCTGATAGATGGTCAAGGGTTGATCTTGGCTGGTCAGGCAGAGTAGCAGATCCTCTGTTTGTTTTAAATGCCAGAAATTCATATCATTTGGCTTGCCTACATCCGAACTAAGTTCTATGACCTGGTCTAACTTGTTGGAACTGTAAATTAGAAAAACAAACGAACAAGTTTTTAGAAATTTTAAACAAATGTGAACTATTTTTGGTCTTTTGACTGAGTAGACCATGATCTGTCCATCAAAAGTCTCTTGTTTCTCTCGCAGATCATCCTTAGGGCTTATGAAGATCTTCTGTTCTAGGGATTCGGTCTCGAAGGGGTAGATCAATTCCTCCAAGGGAGGATTAGGACTCAACAACTGAAATTCTCTAATCTTATTTTTCTCTCTGATTTGCTTACCTGTATATACGAATCTCTGGCGTGGGTCTCATCAAAAGTAGAGCCACATAATCATCATAACTGGCCACTCGCTCCACTTGTCTATCCTCCAGGCTATAACCCAATTCGTAATCTTCGTGATCTTCCTTCCATTGCCAAATTTCCACTGTTTGATTGTGGGTCAGTAGCATCAAAGATGAATCAATTGAGGAAGCCGGCAGCAGCTGTTGTACCCCAAGTCTGGGTATCGTGGAATTGTTGGTCTTATTGGGACAACTTATGGTTAACTTATCTGGCAATTGTCGTGCCAGACATTTCACTTTGTTCAGAATTATGGTGAATTCTTTAATGGATGATGCTTCAAGAGGAAAACCAAAGCCAGCTGCATTTCCAATCAAGAGGCCTGGCAAGAAGAAAATGAGTAGCACCAAAAGGCGACTAAGTTATACACTATCCAAAGGAACTAAAGATAATTTAGGTAGAAAATATTATTAGATAGAAAACTTTTGTAGATAAAATTTCAAAAAGTAACGCTTTAATTTTGACATTTTAGAAGAAATTTGCCAAAACTGGAAAACCAATTAAAACTCTTAGGAATACTTTTGGACCCTCCCTCCATCTCCGAACTTTCTCTCTTGATACATTTTAAAGAGTTTTATGGATCAGATTATATAGACCTAAGATAAGATATTGCTAAAGTAGATAGAAATTTGTTATGACCTCTTCTCTTTTGGTAAGGGTATAAATGAAAACAATGCAAAAATGTTGATAAGAATAAACGGGTGCTGATAGGGGGAGTGCGGTAAAAGTGAGGTTAGGTTGTTGTCGTTTAAAAACCGGAGACGCCAAATCGCAATTGAACAGTCGATATCGAATGCCTGGAGGGAACGCCCAGAACACAAGAAAATAGAATGCCTAAATTTGGCATAGTTTGTAAAAGCATTTGTGCTGGCTTGATATGGACGGGTTTGGTGGTCAGTTCAGTGGCCACAGATGCCAAAACCAGCAGGTGAGCTCGAAGTGAGAATAAATGGTTCAGTAATTCATTTGGTTCTAGTCCTAATTCGGATCCATTCGGAGTGAGCACAACCAAGTCGCATAAGAAACCAGAGAAGGATCGTCAATCGCCTCTCCTGCCCATGGTGATTAATACGTGGAATTTCACAGAGCCCAATAGACTAGCTTGGCGCATCCTTAATGCATCACGCGGTGGTCTGCGGCAGACAAGGAATGCCGTAGTTGAGGGTTGCACTAAATGTGAGGAACTGCAATGCGATGGAAGCGTTGGCTATGGCGGTTCACCCGATGAGCTGGGTGAGACCACTTTGGATGCCATGATTATGGATGGTGCCAGCATGGATGTGGGAGCTGTGGCTGGCATGAGACGCATTAAGGATGCCATACGTGTGGCGCGTGCTGTGCTGGAGCATACCCAGCATACGATGCTGGTGGGAAGTGCGGCCACAGAATTTGCTCAATCCATGGGTTTCCGAGCGGAATCGCTGGTGACGCCTCAGTCAAAGGAAATGTGGCAAATGTGGATAGCTGAGAATTGTCAACCGAATTTCTGGCGCAATGTCTATCCCGATCCGAAGATCTCGTGTGGTCCATATAAGCCCAAACCGACGCCCATTACCCGCTGGAAGGAGGATCGTGCGAGGACTGAGTATAAAATTGGTCACGACAATCATGACACCATTGGCATGGTAGCCATTGATGCGGATAGTCAAATTCATGCTGGAACTTCGACAAATGGTGCCCGTCATAAGATTCCCGGTCGTGTGGGTGACTCTCCCATACCAGGAGCAGGAGCCTATGCGGACAATGAAGTGGGAGCAGCCACAGCCACAGGCGATGGCGATGTCATGATGCGTTTTCTGCCCACTCTACTCGCTGTCGAGGCTATGCGTGCTGGAAAGACACCCACAGAGGCAGCCGAATTGGGAATAGAACGTATTGTTAAGCATTACAAGGATTTCTCAGGGGCGGTGATAGCAGTGAATCGCCTGGGGGAATATGGAGCAGCTTGTTATGGCATGGCGCAGTTTCCTTTTGTGGTCAGCAGCCCAGTGAAGTCTGGTCCTAGCACTCGAACAGAAACAGTGAAATGTTTATCTAGCCAGGACACAATAAATGTGGTGAACTTATAAATAAAACGAGATTTAAATTGCAACAAATTTTGAATTTGAATTTTTTACGGTCACACTGATATAATCAATATAACAAAAAATGTAAAAAAAAATCAATTAAAAATGTAAAAGCATGTACACACATTATACTAAAATAATATCAACGGAAAATGTATTAATTTATTTAATTTGTTGGTTTAAATTTAGTGTTTCAGTAAAAGTCGATATTTATCGATAGCATTGCAGAAAAATACCAAAAATAATGTACTAACGCTTCGAAAATCCGCCAAATTGGCGTCGGCATACACCGCTGTGAGAAAGAGAGAGCAACACCAAGCCACCACATAACGAACAAGAAGGGAAAGAGAAAGGCGAAAAGTGCGAAAAAAAAATAATATCAAGCGGCCGCCTTAACGAAATTTTTGTTGATATTCTTTTTTCTCAATTTGGTTAAAATAAAAGGCATTCAAAATTCTGAACAACGCACGTTTGTCCGCTGCTGTTGGCCAAAAGTCAATGACTAAAATGGCCATACAACTGGATAAAATCCTAGCGGACATTGCGAAAGAGAAGGCTCTGCATCCCAACAATGGCGGTTCGGCGTCCAAACAGGAGCAGGACGAAGCCTGGCAGAGAATTGGCCGTTTGAATAAACTCTCTGTGCACGAATCACGCTCCATATTCATTGTGCTGCAAAAGAAATACGATCAGGAGAAACTAAAACCGAATTCCACCTGGAAATTGTTCAATCTCATGCAGCAAATCCATCAGGAACACAAGCCCGCAGTGTCGGCCATTAAAGTGGAAGAGTAAGTATCACATATGAATTAATTTTTGAATGAGAGAAATTGAAAGTCTCAATCGTTTCGTAGTGAACAAGTTCCCATGGAGGAGGTGGAGGAATATGAAATGCTTGAGGTCCAGGAACAAGAGGAAGACGATGACTCTATGGTGCCAGCCAATCAATTTAGCCAGCCGGCCAATTCCACAGGTTCTGGTTCGGCCAGTTCCGATGGCGAAAGTCCAAGCAAATCGTTGAGTTCAAATTCACCGGAAAAATCGGAGGAAAAATTGAAACCCATGGCCGATACACCACGTCCAACATACCAGTTGGAGGAAAGAAAATTGCTCAACACATTGGCCAACAACAGCCCAAGAGCGGCCACATCATCGTCGGTTACCTCATCCAACTCGAACTCGAATCCCGTCTCTCTGGCTGCAGCCGCAGTGCTTCAAAAGAAGGGCATAACCCTAAAGAAGACTCCTGGCATACAAAGGCCCACATCACAAGCTGCAGGTGGTAGTGGAGGTAGTGGTGCATCGGGCAAAGGCCGCACCACCATACAGTTGCCGGATTCACTGAAGCGCAAACTCTCTGAGGATTATGGCTCATCCTCCTCCTCCTCAACGCCCATGGCTCGTAAGGGCATGAAGTTCAATTCAAAACAGACGCAGCCCCAACAGCAACAACAACAACAACAGGTCAACAACTCCAACCAAAATGAATCATCAAATTCAAACTCTGCTCCTGCTGCATCAGCAGAACAAACGGCTAGTGGTGCTTCTGCAGCCGCATCTCCTCCCGTGGTTCACACCACAACGGCCCAATTGATGCAAGTGAAACGTGAAAGGGAGAGCAATCAGACTCCACCGCCGGGTATCAATATTATAACCATACCAGCGGCTGTTAATGGAGTTGGTGGAGCTGTTGGCGGTGCGACATCTTCGACAGCAGCCACCATGGCCTCCACATCGGTGGCCTCGACCAATGGTTATTCCCCCCACGCCATCGAGGAATTGGATTTCAAGAACGATATCATTTTCGAATCGAAATCTGCATCGAATAATGGCGGTGGCGGTGGCCTGGCCACCAGCTGTGGCCCTGAGATTATCAATTTGGGCAATTTCAATAATTCACTGCCGCCGACTTTCTTCAAGAATCTGTGCAACTCATCGCGACATGAGGCCCTTGGCTTGTATGTGGCCAATGTGATGAATCGTATATCGGGCAGAGCGGCTGCCAAGTTGGAATTGGGCATATTAAGAGCCATTGTCGATGTACAGAGCGACGAGTTGGAGCAGTAGTAGCTATAGCCGCCAATATATATCGACATTTAGTATTTAACTTATACTTATATACATCTCGATATATATATATACACACATACACACACACACATCCATATATGCATGTATCTGTGATGTAGCAGCTTAGAAACGGCTTCGATTTTACAAATGTTTTTATTTAATCTTCATTTTAAACTTAAAGAGCAGAGACAACAGTTTTTTTTGTTGTTGTAAAGAAATTTTAACCAGCAATTTGAGGTTAGGTCGTCGTGTTCAAATCACAGATATATGCATAAAGTTAATCTAATCTCAGCTTATCTATACACACACACAAACACACACAGACAGACAGACAGACTAGTTGGAAAAGAAAAACTCTTCTATAATTTTTCGGTAGCTTTGAAAAAAAAAATTGTAATTTCATCTAAATGTATTAAGTTCGTATTTCCCTCTCTCCTTATCAACAAGTAGCGAGTGCATGTGTAACGAGTAACTAGCGAGAGCACTTGTAACTTGTAATTAAATTTATGTTTTCTAATCATTTCAACAGTGTGTCAGCGAGTAGCGAGTGCAAATGTAACGAGTATCAACTTTTCGCTTGTAATTTTGTATTTTGATACGTAACGAGTAGCGAGAACAAATGTAACGAGTAACGAGAGCAAAACGTAACGAGTAACAACATTTTCTCGTGTAATTTGTATTTGGAATTTAAATGTTTTCTGATATTTTAGTTACCGTGAGCCAACGTAACGATTAGCGAGAACAAATGTAACGAGTAGCGAGAGCAAAACGTAACGTTTCTGATCTTTTTTGTTTAGATTAACTTTATCCCACATTTTTTATCATCTATCTATTTCCATGTCCCCCATTTCTAGTTTTTAAGTCCCTCTCGCAAAAAGGAAAAAGTCTCATTTCATTTTTGATCAATAAAAATAAATTATAACTTACTTGAATTGTGCCTAAAGTTGTGTTCCCTCCTCTTCCAGATATAGTAGTCAACTTGTTCGGTTCCTTGCGAAAGAGCTAATATATCCTCATCATCTCTTGTCAGTGTCTCCAAGTGGGTATAATTTTGCACCAATTTCTGTAGTAGAACAAAATTCTCCAACACTTTGGGGGGATCTACATAAATGGAGAGTTTTATGAAATATAATGGCGCGTTTAATCTCTCCTAATCTCACCGCTTAGACGTTGCTGCACTGCAGCCACATTTGCCTTGATTTCTGGCCAATTGTCAAGGTCACGTTTCCATTTGTAGGCATTTCCATCGACTTTGGGCTCTTCCTCTTCATTGGCAATGGTGCCCACTTCGTAGTTACCCACGCTGAGTGGCTGCTTAAAGATCAATTCACTTTCCACATGAAGATTGGGACGATTCCGTGCCTTGTTGACCAAAAGTTCATTTACGCCCAGACCATTAATGCGATCCACCCAAAGTTCTTCAATATTATGGGTCAAAATGCGTTGCTCTTCGGCCAAAATGTTGTCCACCCTTAAAGATCCTTCGCTATATTGCTCGCTATCACGCAATAAAAGATGATCCGCCTTCCAAGGGACACCATTCACCGTGCCATCGACGCAAAGATCATTATATAGATTAATCGCCTCGAGATGTGTATTACCCGAAATAGTGTGATTCCCGTAGATATAGACGGCATTATTGATCCAATTTGCTATGGGTACATCGGATATCAGGCTATTGGGCGTGGCATATAGACGCTTTATGGCGGCACTGGGCACAATTTTTGGTGCCTCTATGATGGTTAGGGAAGGATTTGTATCATTTTGATCGGGCTGGAATACAATATCATCAACTAAATTTAATTGATTTACGAGAACATCCTTCAAATTGCCCAAGACAAAAGCTTGGGGGGCACTCCATTGTCCGGATATAGTATGTACGCCGGATGTCTTTAAGGTATTAGCCACAAAATCATCAAAATTTAGTGAGTTATTGCTGAAACACAAACGGATACATAAAATGTTACAAAAGGTTTGAAAAATATTTTTTGAGATTTAATATCTGTTCAAAAATGATTCCCTTAATAAACCTTAAAAATTCTTATGTTTAAAAAATATTACTAGAATCTTAAAGAAATCTAAGTTTATAATTTAAAGTTCGTGTTTCTATGCAAAGTTCATTTAAATCCATAAATTGTTTTGCAAAACGAATTGGAATTTTGCGTTAAATTAAATAAACAAATTAGTCACATTGTTAAAATGTTACAACAGAAATATGTTATACGCTTAAGAAAAACAAAGTTTCCTATTGAAACTTAAATTGTGACGAGTAAAGCAGAAAAATATAACCCCCTTTTAAATCATAATTATTAAGCAATAATCCAAAGCAAAATCGTATAAAGCTTAAATTAGGCATTTTTAAAATGTTTTGCTTCGAAAGAAACCAGTATTTCTTTTGTTACGCGCTACGGTCACACTGAACATTGGCAACTTGCTACCCGCTATTTGCCACTATTCATACGAAAAGAAAAACTGTAAAGTTAAACTACACACATTTATATACCTCCCGCTTCCTGCCCCCACAAAAGTGCATTTAAATACAACAAAAAAAATAAATAAAATAATTCAACGCATAAAGCTACGGAAAAAACGCCAAACATAGCACACAGAGACCCACACACACCCAAACAAATAAAAGGTATGCCAACATGTGGATAAATTAATTGTGTTTTAGATCAAATTGCAAAACGTGTGCCCGTCCGTAGAAGACAATGTGTGCAAAAGAGAAATTCAATTTCACTCGGTCGAACAGCTGATTTCTGAGTCTTCTTGGTGGGTACATAGTCGCTGCTGTGCCTGTCAAACTGTTAGCGCGTAAACAAATGAAACGTTCCACCCTCTCGCTTACCCCGCACAAATACCCTCTCACCGACACCAGGCAGCGTCACAGCCGATCAAAGTGAAATTTAATAGCCCCCCGAAAAATGAAATGAAACATTTACAGTTACACGAAACAAAAAAAAAACACTTACTCTGCTTCATGGCCATTATTATTGTTGTTGTTGTTGTTGTTGATGCTGCCACGTAGTTGGGCCAGTCTGGCTGTAAGGGGCTCTGCGAAAGTGACGTCATTATTGAATCGAACGGGTATATTGACTTGCTGTGGAGCACGCGTTAGACTGAAATAGTTGTGCCTAATCTGGTCCAGCGTATGACCATTGAGATTGCCCTGGAAATTGATGATTCAGTATCTTTAGAACAAATGTGTCATAGACTTTGCTTTCGTTACATATTTGTTTTCATAAGTCTTTTGTGTTTGTTTTCTTTTGAAATTGTAGTAAACTTAACTTTCAAAGGTTTAAAATTCATCTGAGAGAATTTTCGCAATTTGAAATTATAATACAACTTAACCTTAGAAGCTCAAAAGTTGTTTATTCTCCAAGTGAATTTGAAATAGTAACAAAAAATAAAGTGAGGTTAGTTTCATTCTAAATCTAAAGGTCAATGCCACGGAAGTTGAACTTTTCTATAGTGAATTTCTGCACACTGAAGTTCTCTGATTATAGAAACATTTCGTCTATAATTGAACTGAGAATAATTTGATGAATTAATTGAATGGGAAATCTTAATTGATGCATTCGCATTAATTAATAGTGAATATATTTTAAAATTAATAATTGCAATGCGCTAAATATAGCTAAAAAATTGTATAAGTTAAAGGCAAAGGCAGTTGTTGCGTGAGCTCAATGAGAAAATTAGATCTACTGAATATATATAATCAATTAAAAATGTTTGCTTAGCTCCGATAATTAAGTTCTAAGACTTTAAAAGCGAAGAGAGTTTTGGAACTTAAAAATACCTTCTAAAGATCATATTTTTCTTGTAGATGTTGTTTTTTTTTTTTTTAAATTAGCTCAAAAGCTTCAAAATTTAAAAGACTAAACCAATTGCGGCGTAAACTCATTGCCAAAATGCTTTAAAGACTTTAAAAACCTGTAACAATAACTTAGTTAGTTGAGATTACCTGAAAGTTAATGAGGCCCTCAAAGCTGGCCGAGTTAATTTCCGGTTGACTTAACTCAATGGGCTCATTATCCAGCCACACACGATTGAGTAAATCGTCCAAATGATAACCATTTAGAGATTGATATATGGGCTCCTCATCAAATTTCGCTTGATCCACAACTAAAGTGTCCTCCTTGAGGTAGTTGTTCAGTCTGTCCAAGGGAAAGCCATTCAATAAACTGATATTGCATAGTTTCGAGATGACTAGATTGCCTTGGATATTAAGGGGTTCCAATAGATAGCCGCCGCCATGCTTATATAGCAAATCCTCTGGCACTTGTAAACCATTTAGAGTGCCCAATTCAACATTCGCTTGCATGACAATGGGATTCTCTGGAATGGGATGAGTAAGAAGAGGAAATTGCATGTTTCTTGAACTTACCAAATCTCACTGTAGGCAATTGCTCACTGGCATTTAGTCTATAACTTCCACCGACCAACTGATCTAGGGTATAATTATTGACTTTGCCATAGACTGCAACACCTTGGGGACTCTCCATGGCGGCTAGACTTTGGGGAGCAGTGAAATTCTGCTCTCCCTGGGAAGTCAACCAATTGTAACCAAATTCTCGACTTGGTATGCCATTCAATGATTGACCAAAACTTAAATGTGTTATATTGATGGGCTCTTGGAAGGTGAAATCTCCGACATATTTAATATTCCCTGCCAACTGTTGCAAACGTTGTTCAATTTGTGGCACTTGCCATTGATTGATGTGACCTTTAAGCCATAGATTTTGCGCATAGATTGTTGTGCCATTGAAATTTGCTGCTGCCGCTGCTGCTGCTGCTGCCGTTTGGCTGCCTTTCGTATAGATGTCTGTCAAGGATTGATTGAAAATCATTTGACCATTTAAATGTAAATTCTCTACATCCAAATTGTGGGTGAACAAGTCTTTGACGTGCAATGTGGCATTGCTTATTTGATCCTTGGCCAACTGCAGATAATCATTTGGGCTTAAACCATTCAATTGAAGGTTTTCAGCTTGCACTTGGCCCATTTGCAGGCTCTGCATAAACATGGGCACCTCTATAGTTTGATTGCCACTCTTTGTTAGCAGCAAATGTGGCAGCTTTTCAATGTCATGACCATTTAGATATTTCACTTCAGCAAATCCCTGGCTTATTTCCAACGATTGAGGTACAAATTTATTGCCCTCAATCACTTGAACTTCTGGCACATTCAATTTGACCAATTGTTGTAGATCTTCTCTATTTAGAAAGCTGAGATTTGTTTCATTCGCCTTGAGAGGTTGCTGGAAACTCATGTTAACATTTTCCAATGTTTCATTGACTTTGAGGCCTTTGTTTAGGAGCTCTTTGCCTGAACGTTGTGTGGCCAAATCCACTAAGTCTTCCATTTGCAATTGTTTGCCTATAAGGACCTCACCATTGATGGTATAATTGCCTTGTAAAACCAAAGATTGATGTGTAACCTTCATGGGTGACATGGCTCTTAGCTCTGGACCCAATAGATGACCCTGAAAAAGATGAGAATGGTTAAAGTGGATGACTTAGATGGAGATTTTGCCACTCACTTACCGCTATGGTTATGGGTTCTTGAACTTGAACACGTTCAAATCTTTTGGCTCCCTCAATCACTTGCGTGTAATTGGCTTCCTTTAGTAGTAAATCGAATCTCTGACGATCGACATGAATGTGATTTAAACGTTGATTGATTAGCAAACGATTCACTTGAATGGGTTGGGCAAATTGTACATCCTGTTGCACTATATAATTGCCCCCATCAATTGAGACTAAATGATTCAATGAACGATCATTAATCTCATGGCCATTGACTAGCACAGTTTCGGTTTTCAAGTGGTTTATATCGATGTGAGACTTGATGAATTGCACCGGATCATGCTCCAGCTCCAACTCCACTTGGCCCTTTATGCTCTTGCGCTTGAGTGTTTTGTCGAGCAAGTGCGTCCAATTGAAACCATTTAGTTTGCCCTTCAATTGAAGATCTTTTACCTGAAGATTTTCTATCAGATTTAAAGCGGGTTCCCTGTAGTTCTTAGTGACATTGACTTGACTAGCATTGACCCATTCGAAGATGGGTTCTTTAACATTTAATCCGTTGATTCGTTTCACTTGTAGCTTATCATGCACCACCAAAGTATCCACAGTCAATTCGACAAACTTGTGTTCTTCCTCTAATCTCGCTTCTCTCTTCTTAACCTGATGATTTTGGGCATTCTTTTCAAGCACATCCAAAGCCCGTTTGGCATATTCCAAAGCCTCCCAATAATTAGAGCTTAGTTCCAGACGTTCGTCTGTAAATGTTTTGGTTCTTAAACGCTTTATATGAGTTCCCTGGATTTGATTTGCTCTTGTCTTTAACTTTTGCTCCAAACCCTTAATCAGGTGATCAATATTTTGTTGCTCCAAGCGTTGCTTTTGCTCTTGTGCCCATTCAATTATCTGTTGGCGTAAGACATTGGCGTGCTCATCCTGTTTGTAGAGTGGTTCGTATATATTTGTCTCATTTGCTGCCATATTTTCGTTGGCAATCACTAAAAAAATAAGTTACGCTAACGTTAAAAGAGTTCAATAAAGATCCAACCTAGATTCTAGGACGCTTTCGGAAGGACTTTAATTTTTTTGGGGTAGACGAAGCATGTAGGCTTAAAATAATTTGTTTAAAGCGATTTTTAAGCTATTCTATCGTCAAAAAATCAAGAATAATTGATTTATTATGTGCCAATTTGAAATTTTACGGTAAATGATTGACTAAATCAGCGTTATGGGTTCTTCTTTAATTGGCTTTTCCTCAAAATTTTGATTGTTTTATAGTTTCTATCGCAGTAAAGCAATATCCACCATCAGTGATTGATTTCTTTTTTATATTTTAAGAACTTCTGCCAAAGAAATAAGTATTTTTTACCAAGAGTTCCCTATGCTATAGGATAACTATAGTACTAACTGTACTACCAGAGGCTGCTTGGTTTCCATCTCATTCGCATTGAGCCGTAATAGGCGACCATTAGCTTGCAAGAAGTGAGGTTAGGTTGTATTTTTTTGAGGTTATGTTCACTTTGAGAGCCCTATACAATCGGGGACAGTTTAGTTTCCAGCATATTGGAATAAGTCGACTGAAGTTCTGCTATTTTGAGGGACCACTTCGAAAATTAAGCAAAAATGAACCCCCTTGCAACCTTTGTTTTTTTTTACAGAATTTTTGTTTGAAAGTTTTTGCTAAGAATTATGCAAACAAACCATCCATCATGTATAAACAAGATAAGGACTTGATGCCTTAATTCAGTTTTCAACGAACTACTGTCTTAGAGAAGTCATCAATCGAAATAAATTTGAAGAAAGATTGATAAGGATTGAAAAGGTTTCTTACCCAAAAACTGTTGATCGTTTTCCTCATAGCTGCGCATACGTGCCACGCCCCGGCTAAAGGCTCCTTCTGTAAATTGCACCGATGACTCTTCAAATTTCCAATCATTTAGATTGTAAATTTTAACATCCTGCTTATGACAGGCGACCAATAAAAGAAATTTCTCCGATATGGCATGCTAAAACGATACAAAAAACCAAAAATTAATCACAAACTGATTCATGGAGAGTTCTCCGCGTCCCACCTGCACGGGCAAGACACGTTCCAAAGCATAGAAACTCAGCTGCTGATAGGGCACAAATTGTCCCTTGTCGTACATGTAGATAACAGTATCCGCTTCGCCCTTATCCTCCGCGCCAATTGTATTGCCCAGGATGAGAAAGTGACGACGATCTACCTCATTGACGGGCAGACTAAAATATTTCACATCGACGGCGCCATTGCTACGTAAACGTTGAAATAATTGGAATCGCCTGATGGTGGCATTATATCTATAGATTTCCGAATTGGTGGCAGTTCGTCCAGTGGCACTGGCATAATTGGCCACAGCCACAAAGTCCTGGAAATCGATGCCAAATGCCTCGAGGCGTCGGGCATTGCTGCAGGCTATGGAACCGAGACGCTGAAAAGTTCCTGCCGACCATTTGAAGTAGGGACAACGTCTTGAATCCCCGTCCCCTTTGACTGTATCGAAGGTCTGGAGCAGAGTTAACTCTTGGCTGCTGATTCTCAGATACATGCCACGCAAATGGAGTCCAGCAAAATATTGCACTGTGCGTATTCCCGTCTCTGGGGATAATTCATAGATGGGTGAACCCTCACGAGCCTTCCTAATGGGCTCTGTAAGATTGAAACTAAGGGCCACATAGCCACGTCCTCCATAGGCTAAGCAATCCAGGGCCACGGCTTTGGGTGTTGGCAATTGGAGTAGCAATTCATAAGAGCTTGTTTCCGGTTTCCATTCATAGACAGCAAAGTGACGCACATCCGCTTCGTTCTTATGCAGTGCCGTGGCATATTTCACTGTGGGCAACTGCAGCATGCAAATGTCCAGGGGAAAGGCCACGGGCACCGAAGCCACACGTTTGACGCCATCAAAATTGTAGGTGGCTAAAAGCAAATGAGAATTTAAAGGGTTTAACCAACTAACTTTTGTTTAGATTCTAAGTTACTTCAACATTAGCCACGTGTGGACTAAACCAAACTACTCTCCCTTAGAGCTCAGACCATGATGGCCAGTGATGATAATGAAAAGGAGTTGGAAATCTATAGAGGATGCATAAGCCAGCAACTGGAGGAATTGGAATTACTTAATTGCATCTATTGTCAAGGGAATGAGTTGGAATTGCTCGATCCAAGTGTGGTAGCCGATTACCAGGAGTATCTAGATGAGAAGAGCCAACAGTTGCCAGCAGCCCACTTGGAATACATTATCAAAGTGCCAATTTTGGCCAACAAACAATCAATCGATGTGCGCATAGAACTACCTCATCTTTATCCCAAACTGGAGAAGGCACGCATCAGTGTCCACTCATCGCAGTTGGGCAAGTTGAAAGGGGAACATCTTCAACGAGAAATTGCCAAATATTTGCATGAGCAACAAGATGATACGGAACCTTATGTATATCAACTATTAACCTGGTTACAAGACCAAATGGAGAGCCTACTCAAGCGACCAGCTAGTGAGTTTACTTCCAAGGAAGAAGCCCCCACCGAGGCATTAAATCTTGAACGCATGTGGATCTACTCGCATCACATAAAATCCACGACCAAGCGGCAAGAGCTAATACGTCAGGCCCGCCAATTGGAATTGAGTGGCTTCAGTAGACCCGGCAAACCGGGCATTATATGCATCGAAGGCCAAGCGGAGCATGTGCAAGATTATTGGCGTTCCATCAAATCCTTGCGCTGGCAAAAGATCAGTTTGGTGCGCACCGAAACCAAACAGCGTAAGAGACGCTTTGACAATTTCACCGAGCAGCTATTTAATGCCGAAAATCAAACCAACTCCTCCGATGAGGGCATCATGAATATGTCGCAATTCATTAAGTTTCTGGAGGATCATGGCTCTGGCTACATGAAGGCAGAGTTGTTTCGTTTAGCCTAAGTTCACATGTTTTGTTAATAAAATTGTTTAATTATTGTTAAAAATTATTCGAAACCTTTATCAAAGAATTGCTGATAATCCGCTGCTAACGCTGCACGTTTATATAGATCCGTTTCCAAATCGGACCGCAATTGCTGACTCTTGGGATAAGTCCATTGAAAGTTTACATCAAAAGATTTGCCCATTGTTATAAGACAACAAATAATTTGTAAAATTTTTAATAGTTTTTTACACATTTTTTTCACGTCTAACACAAAAGAGACAACACGTGGATACTAAAGTTGATGAACTTA
The DNA here is from genome assembly GCA_024703675.1 of Drosophila nebulosa. Taxonomy (NCBI): domain Eukaryota; kingdom Metazoa; phylum Arthropoda; class Insecta; order Diptera; family Drosophilidae; genus Drosophila; species Drosophila nebulosa. The sequence goes on along the minus strand of CM045725.1, from coordinate 1,771,900 downwards.
TTGTGTAACGGTACTAAAAGCTACAACAGAAAGTTCATTAACAGCTGATGATGAAAGGGGAAAGGTGGAATGGGCAAAGTTAATGAATGAAATATTATTTAGTTTGTAGATAAAAATTAGTTAAATGTAATTGATGTTAAGAATCCTTGCTAAGTGTCGAGATTTTCTGCTTGAGGCTATCCTTAATGACTGTTTTAATTATAAATTTAAGTGAAAAAACCATGTTTGATCTATGTAGTTTAGTTTCTCTATTTTTTGTTTAGTAATTTAGATAAGTGCAATAATATGAATTCTAAGCTTAGCTTTGAGAGTTCTTAGTGGTTAATTCTGTGACTTTACTTTATTATTGAATCTCATATAAAACTGTCTCCTCCCTCAATATGTTGTTCACTTGTTCCAAGTGAAGCCTTGGCAGTAGTTGTGACCTCTTGATTGACCTCCTTCTGCTGTTGTTGGCTGTCTTCTTCTTTGCGTGGCCTCTTCATGAAGGCACAATAGCAACAATAGTGAGATCTCTCGCCCTCTTTCACCTTGGCCGTTGCCTGCCAACGTTTCACGCACCAAATCTGTGAGTAGGCACGTCGAAAGTTTTCATTATTAAAGCCATAGATCATGGGATTGACAGCGGCATTGAGAAACATTAAATACTGAGAGAAATACCAAAATAAATGCATGCCCATATTCACACTTGTGTCAGTGGTATAATATTTCTCACGGAGCACCACCAAAATGGTGAAGGGCAAACGTAGGACGAGGAAGACAACGACCACAATGAAAAGGGTTTTAGCCACACTTCGCTTATAGCTGACGGTTAGAGGATGTTCTCGGCTCAGGACACGTTTCTCATACCGATCGAGCTGAAAGTGAGAGAGCGGAAAACCATTAGAGAACCCACATTTGATCCTTTTCTCTCTCTCTTACCTTGTAGAAAATGGCTATATAACAGATCAACATTATGCCCAAGGGTAACCAGACCAAAATGGTTATCAATACATACCAATATTTTGGTAATATTGAAGTATTCTCTTTGCAATATAACTCGGTGAAATTCTTCCAAATGCGTACCCTATACGAACGATAGATGGCCAATGGTGAGGCAAATAATACACCCAAAATCCAAGTGCAAAATATAACAATTCTCGCCGCCTTCAAGGTGAGACGTGTCTCTCGCGGCAAGACAATGGCCGTAAGACGATCATAACTAACCACAGAGAGATTCAGAACCGCTGTAATGAGAAATATTATCACAAGGAATCCTTCCATTTTGCAGCCCACACAACCAAGTTGATAGTTCTGATAGAAATCATTGACCATGAACATGGCCGGACAAATCAGAAGGGTTAGAAAATCAGCCACAGCCATATTGGCTATTATCAAGTTTGTGGGAGTTCTCAAAGATCGATTCGTGCATATCAAATAGATCATTATGAAATTGCCATATAAACCAAAGGCAATCAATGGTATGAAAGAGCAAATTTTCCAAGTAATTTCCACACTTGATTTATGCCACCAAATGCGTTCGACGGGAAAATCCCATTGACTGAAATCGAACTGAAGAAAAGAAAAGAAAAGAGAAATTACAAAAATTATTGACTTAAATTTGGTTTAGTTTTTCTTTCAATTTATTACTGTAAAGCTGGTGGCATTATATGAAATCATCTTTTTGGCAGGTGATTTTTGGTACTTCCTCTTTCAATGAATTTTTCGGGCCAACTGGCTGACAAGTTAATTAACATAAAAGCTCACATATTGGTAGAAGTAGAGAGAGGGAGTTAATTCACTTAACTGATAGATAAGGCTATTAACAGTTGTCTAACTGATAAAGAGCACTAAAAGCTAAATAAATCAGGCTACTGTTTGACTACTTTTAATTGAAGATCCTTCTGACAACAGTAAATAACGACAAATAATCTAATCGATATCCAGTTTGCGAAAAGATCCCTCAATGCCAAAGAGTATATCGGCATTCATACGTTTCCCTGGTCGTAATTTCTCATCGACTCCATATTGCCCATCCTGCTTAAAGTAATCATTAAAGGCTAATAATTCCTTTTCTATTTCGGCATTGATATCCTCCATGCGTCCATTTGTTCCACCATATTCTTCGGGCAGATATTCACGCGGTATCACTTTATAAAGTTCATCCAGATTCTTGTAGATGTGAAACTGCAAACAAAGGGCAAAAAATCACGTGAATAATCATTCTAACTATAGGTTTTTCCTATTTGCTCACTTAACTTCATGTTTGCTCACCTACTGCTCACTAGCTTGATCTTAATGATCATTCCATGTAGCAAAAAGAGGTGCTCAGTGGGCGGATAATCATTCTAGCCTTAGTTTTTTCTATTTGCTCACTTTACTTAAGAATTGCTCACTAAGTCAATCCGGATAATCATTCCGGGCAGCAAAAAGAGTCGCTCAGTAGGTGGATAATCATTCTAATTATAGGTTTTCCCTACTTGCTCACTTTATTTCATGTTTGCTCACCTATTGCTCACTAGCTTGATTTTAATGATCGTTCCGTGTAGCAAAAAGAGGTGCTCAATGGGTGAATAATCATTCTTACTATAGTATTTACCTATTCGCTCACTTAATTTCATGTTTGCTCACCTACTGCTCACTAACTTGATCTTGATAATAATTCAGGAAGCAAAAATAAGTGCTCAGCTGGTAAGTCAACATGTAAACTATAGTTTTTCCTTATTTGCTCACTTAATTTTATGTTTGCTCACTAACTTGATCCTGATAATCATTCAGGAAGTAAGAAGAGGGGCTTACTTAATTTCAAGTTTGCTCATTTATTGCTCACTTCATTGATGTTTGAAGTAGCCATATTCATTCATGTTTACCTTTTGCTCACTCACTTAAGCTTTCTTTTTTCATTTAAATGTAGCAATTTTTATTTGGGAAGCATGAATAAGTTACTCATTGAAGGGTTAATAATGTTTGCTATTATTTTTGGTACGGATCAGATCACTATTCAAATTTGTGAAGTGACTTCAACAATTATGTTAAAGTGCTTAGCAATTAACACTTCACTTGTAATTCAGATTGTTATCATCATACGATGATAAGGTCAGAAATATCGAAAAGTGTAATCAATACTGTGATTTAGAGATGACATAGAAATAATATCTAACCAGTCTGTTTTACGAAATGTAGTTCCTAAAAACTTTAAAAGACTTTTGGGAAGTTCGGTAGCTAAAACTTGTGTTCAATAAAATCGACAAATTGTGTAAAATTTGCAAAAGTAGAGTAAAAAATGATCTATTGCATACTTTAGGGGGTACACTGGGTGATAACAGTCAATGACTTGTCCTGCCTAGTCTTTGTTTTTTTTTTTATCCCTTACCCGTTTCTGTAGCTTTGTTGGCATCAGACCTTTGGCCAAATTCAAAATTGCCGCCGCCTCTTTGGGACAATTGACCATATGAACACCTTTTAGGCGAGTGGGTGATGCCTTCTCCGAGAAAACGCCCATTTTCTTGAGCAATGTAAAATCCATTTGGCCCAAAAAACTCAAACTCATTGCCGACATATCGACTATTTCCATATAGCCACTAACATTGCAATTATCATCATGCAGAATACGTTGTTCCGTTACCATGGTCTGATAACGAAAGAGATCCATTATTTTAAATACTTTAGGATCGAATTTTGAATAGTTTGTCAATTGTAAACGAGGTCCACCGGGACCCAAAGGTTTGGGTAGACGCACATAGGTTCTAAAAATGATTTTCATTTAAAAAGTTAGATATATTTTTTCATCAAACTAAACTCACCCCGTGCGACACAAGGCAATATTCTTATCATCCATTGTACGATTAGCAAAGAGTTCGGGTATCAAGGTCTTGATGGTATAGAAGTGATCCAACTTTGATTTGGTCTTCTCCAAACTGTATTTACAGCCACGCAAGAAGGCAACGAGAAATTGAGAATCCTGGCGTGCCTTCAGATGTGGCTGCTTGGACAACCAATCTCGGAGAGCAGCCAAATCGGCGGGAATACGTTCCGCCACCTCATTCAGCTCCGTTTCAGCTATGTGGCGCAATTCGGCGCTAAGTGGACGCAACTCCTCGGCCATGATCCAATCTCTGCGGCTGCTGTTCGACTACTGAAACCCACTCACTAATCGCAGAGAAATTCCCACAACTCATATGCCAGTTACTAATCTATGGCCATTAATAGACCCTCCAATCATCTAACTGATAATGGGTCTACGAGTGCTCGTGTCCCCGCCCCCACCCCAACTTGACCAAGACCCAGACCCAGGCCCCTTTATACCTCTAGGAAATAGTCTGAAATTTCCACTTAAAGACATCTTAATAGACCCAAAATTAGCAACAAATTATAAGATAAGCATGCAACCAACCAACCAAATGGGACGATGTACCCAAGATGAGGACACTGCAGCTGCAAACACAATATAGTCTGACGCAGGGACGGGAAGGGGGGGCCACGAGACCTTTTTTTTATACCTGTTTATGTACAAGCATATATAAACAGTATTTAGATAATGCCGCTTGATCGAACCACCCGACCCGACTCGACAGTTTTATGCATGTAATGTACACATAGGCAACTTTCTATATCTTATCTCACGCCAATATACCAAACCACCAACGGGAATATACAGTGGTTCCGGACAGTTTTGACTAGGAAGCCTTCTATAGAATTGTTTTGAAATGAAAATAAGAACGTTTCGCCTTTGCAGTAAAACTTCTTTAGAATTGTTGCAAGTTGTGAAAATGAGAACTTGCACAAATCGTTTTGAATAGTTTTGAAACGAATATAAGAACGAATTGCCTTGGTTAGTGAAATTTCTTAACAATCGTTGGGAATTATATGAAACGAAAATAGGAAATTGCACGAATCCTTTTGAAACGAAAATAAGAACAAATTGCCTTGGTAGTGAAACTTCTTGAGAATCAATGTAAATTGTAATTGTATGAAACGAAAACGAGAACTTGCACGAATCATTTTCAATAGTTTTGAAACGAAAATAAAAACGAATTGCCTTGGTAATGAAATTTATAAAAAAAAGGAGAAAAGGAGGAATTGCACAAATCGTTTTGAATTCTTTTGAAACGAAAATAAGAACGAATTGCCTTGGTAGTGAAACTTCTTAAGAATCGTGTTGAATTGTAATTGTGTGAAACTTGCAAAAAGAGCGAATATTTCCTAACAAGGGGAAATCTTAACTACCTTGTGAGTGGGCGAGTGGGGGTAAAAACTTGGAATGGAAATTCCTGAAAATTTTTTAAAGTTTGCTTTTCGAAATCTTTAGAGATTTCTTTCACATATTTCACACAAATTTCCCCTGCATTTTTTTTATGAAAATGTAAATGCATTTTTGAAGCGTTTATTTACCACTGTGAGTCGCTATTGGACAACCCCCTTCATCGAGGCAGGCAACGACATATCCATTAGTAGTGTCCAAAACCAGGCAGAGTAGAGTAGACACACACAACACAAACACAACAAAATTCGACATTGAAAATTTCCTACAAAATTAAACGTTAAACTCCCTGCTGCTGCCGCCCTTAATAACTTCACCCTCCTCTCTCTCTCTCTCTTTTTCTCTTGTCTAGAATCATGGCTAAAATACGACCTCTAGTGCCGGAATTATTGGAAGTGGCACGCACACAATTGAATGAGGAGGATGAGGCTACCAAAGTGAGCAAAATTGAAGCATTGCGCTCGTGGATCAATGAACAAAACTATCTCGAGGCGCGTACGGATGATCAGTTTTTGGTGGCATTCTTGCGTTTCACTCACTGGGATCTTGAGGAGGCCAAGAAGAGAATTCTATTCTATTACACATACAAATCAAAGGAACGGGAATTGCTCAAGAGTCGCCAGGTGGACGATAAGCTACTCGAATTGGCACGTTCCGGGTGAGTAATTGAAAGCCATTTCGCCAATTTGAATGAAATTTCTTATAAGAGTTGTTGTTGTTGTTGATTTTGCCCTGCTTTCTGTAGAATCTTTGCCACTCTGCCCCATCCCATTGGTGCGGGCGGACCACGCATACATTATACACGCATGGGACACATAGAGCCTTCCAAGCATAGCGTTAGTGATATCTTTCGCTTCCATGCCTTCCGCGCTGAAATCGAGATCAATACCGATGACAATTGGAATATTGCCGGTGTGATTGAGATTATAGATTTCACAAAGATTCCCTATTCCTTGCTATTGCAATTTGATCCGGGCATGTTTCGACGCATGAATGCCTTCCTAGAGCATGGTATACCCACGAATTTAGTTGCCACTCACATTGTGAATGCCTCACGTGAAACGCAATTTGTACTCGGCTTAGTGCGCAATGTGATGAAGCAAAAGGAGCTGGTAAGAAGTACCCCCAAACTCCCACCAGATCTCTGCCAGTGACTAATGAACTTTTTGAACTCTCTATTCTTTCGTTTAGTTGCATATCCACTCCAATCTCGAATCCCTGCAGCGTGCCATTGGCAAGGAGTATCTGCCAACGGAATTGGGTGGCAATAATGGCTCATTAAATGATGCCCCAGCGCAGTATGAAGAGCTATTTACCAGCTATGCCGCCTATTTCAAGGAGGATGAACGCTATGGTGTGGATGAGAAATTAAGGGCGGCCAGCGAGAAGGAACAGCAGCCGGCTCCCTCCACTCTAGTGGCTGGTGTGACAAGCGAGGGATCATTTCGCAAGCTTAATTTTGATTGAGCCGACACCTAAACACACATCCACATCCACACACACACACCTCCCTTTTCTAACTCTCTCTCTCTAGCTCTGTCTCCCTATATACAACTTCGGTCATAGCAGAACCTGATATTTTATAAAAGCATAAATAAAAAAAAAAAAATCAAAGGAAAAAGGAACAATTTCATAGCAAGCAACATCGAAACTAAAAGCATATAAAACAATATATAAAATATATATATATATAAAGAGAAGAAGAATATAAAAATGCACACTATTAAAAAAAAACAAAAAAAAAGAGAAAAGGGCCATTAAATGGCATAACAAACAAACAAACAAGCAAACACACAAACAAAAAACACCTCACATATATGTCGATTATAATTTATTGTTGTTCTTATCGCGCAACGCACATATATATCCCCCCTCATGCCCTCCTCCTTCTCCTCCTAGTTTATCCTACTAAAAATGTGTGAATCACATTTATATATATATAAACTAACTTATCGAAATTATATATATCGCTCATTTCTCACTCTCTCGCTCTTTTTTCGAAAATATATCTTCTAAAAACTCTCTTGTTCGGGCTAAGTTGTTGTTGGCTTTTATTTTACCATATACATAACATTTATATACATACATAACATAACATAACATATTATATATTTTCGATAGTTTTTTTCGTTGGTTAAGTGTCGTTTCTACTAATTTTTGATACTAGTTTACACATATATACATACATCTTATATATATATATATACATTTATTATACATAGTAAAAAAAGGAAAACTACCTACAGATATATATATATATATATATATAAAACAACATCAAAATGACATCCATATTGTATGTAGAGACCTAACCCGGCAGCCCCCTTCCACCCATATGTTGAGTGCGTTAATAAATTAAAATGAATTTGTTTAAATGTCAAAAAGCACAACCAAAAAACAAAAAAAAATAACTGTTTTGATTAATGTGTTAATGGGCTTCTTTTTTCTAGAAAAAACTTAACACTTTGAGTATTAGTTTTGGCGCACAAATTGGAAAGCTAGCAAATGGAACTAATTTGGCCATTAAAATGCATTTTGAGTTGCAAATTGTAAAATCTTTTGATTTTATTGAAGTTAGGTTTTAAATAAAATAAGCATAGCACAGGTTAGGGTATTAAAGGTGCCCAATAAAACAAAATTTCATAGCTTTCTTCTTCTTTAGATAAGAAAAGCCAACAAGAGCCAATAATTTTCCAACTTTTGATAATGACGTATCGAACTTTGTACTGATATTATATAGATATTAAGTTAAGGCTGATGCAATGAGCCGACAAGGTTGCCGATAAAGACAAAAAAAAAACAACACCTGAGAATTGAAATCTAGTGACTTATGAGCTTAACGTGAGTTTCTTTCAAATTTTAAATTCCGATATTCAAATATTGCCGCCCATTAGTGTTGTTTAACGAATTTTGTACATACATTTGGCTGTGTTGTAAAACGGTGCTGCTTGAACTTTGCTCTGACAATCCAAATAAAAAAGCTCTGACAGCTGTTGCGGGTCTGCTATTTGTTCTTATTCAATTGCTAACAAATTTAATAAATATGTCTAAAGGCTTAAAATTCTATTACGATTTTCTATCGCAACCAAGTCGCGTACTATGGCTGAGCCTGAAATTAAGTAAAACTCCCTTCGAGGAGTGCCCAGTGGCCCTGAGAAAACGTGAGTACAGTAGAAATTCGCAACTAAAAGCCGGCCGAGATTTATTTACATATTTCCTTCTTCTTTTGCTACAGGCGAGCAGCTGACTGATGAATACAAGAAGATCAATCGTTTCCAGAAGGTGCCCTCCCTGGTGGATGGTGATTTCCATCTAAGTGAAAGCGTGGCCATGGTCCGGTAAGTTGGTTGAACTTTGTTTGAAAGATGATAACACACAAATCGCAAATTCTTTTTGCAGTTATCTCGCGGACAAAGGTCAATTGAGTGAGCAATTGTATCCCAAGGCTCTAAAGGATCGCGCTCGCATTGATGAGTACTTGGAATGGCAGCACTCGAATGTACGCATGCCATGTGGCCAGTATTTCCGTGATGCCTGGCTATATCCCGTCAATGGCATTAAGCCCATGCCTAAGCCCGAGCAAATTGACAAGTTAATCAAAGCGGTGGACGTCAGTCTGGGTTCCTTGGAGCGTTTGTGGTTGGATAAGGAGTACCTAGTCGGTTCAAAGTTATCTATAGCTGATTTGTTTGGTGCTGCTGAAATTAATCAAATAAGTAAGTAAAGGATTCCTCTTACTTAGCCCTTATTTGTTTTTTACTTTTTTTTTTTCTTCTTAGAACTCTGTCAATATAATGTAAATGAGCAACAATTCCCCAAAGTGGCCAAATGGTTGGAACGTGTGCGTGAGGCCTCGAATCCCTATTTCGACGAGGCTCACGAATTCATCTACAAAAAGTCTCAACAAGCAGTCAAAGCCAAAATTTAAGCATATCCCAAAAAAATTAACTCAAAAGAAATTGCATTTATCTGTTGTTAAGAGTGCCTTCAATTAGTTGTGTTTTGTGTTATATTTAAACATTAAAGATAATAACATTAGCATATTAATTAGTTAATCAATGTCCAGTTTCCTAAACGAACCCTCAATGCCGAAAAGAGTCTCCGAGTTGACGGGTTGACCACGTCGTAGCTTCTCATTTGTTCCATATTCCGCTTCCTCTTCAAAGAAGTTCTTGTATTGCAGCAGTTTTTCCGTCCACGTATCGATGGCATCCTGGATAGTGCCATTGCTGCCACCATATTCCGCTGGCAGACACTCCTTGGGCACATATTTGTAAAGACTTTCCAGCTTGGAGTGTATATGGAAACGTTTACGTATCTTTTCGCTCATCAAACTCTTGGCTATGGACATGAATTTCTCAGCTGCAGATGGAGCATTAACAAAATGGAAACCCTTTGGTCTATATGGCCAGGCTTTGTCACCGAGTACGGCCAGTTTTTTGACCAGAACTGCATCAAACTGAAAGAGATGACCAGCTCCAATGCCCTTCATATCAATTATCTCAACAAAACCCGATATCATGGCATTATCATCTTCACGTATTTGTATTTCACCCAACATCGTATTGACCTGAGTGACCTCGGCAATGGAATGCTTACTGGAATCATATTGGCCATAGCGTGAGATATGTATACGTGGTCCATCCACTTGCAGAGGTTGCGGCAAACGTAAAAGGCAACTGCAAAACAAAAGAATTGATAGATAATTCATTATCAATTGATCTTTTGATTGATCTGAACAGAGAGTGAGTCTGACTTACCCAGTCTTGAGTATGCTCAACTGTTTCTCACCAACCAAACGATTATTATAGAGCTCTGGAACAGCTCCACGCATTGCATAGAAATTGTCCAATTTGAGTTTCGTCTTCTCCAGACTATATTTACAGCCACGCAGAAAGGCAATCAGAAATTGAGCATCCTGACGTGCCTTCAAATGTGGCTGCTTTGAGATCCATAAACGCAGCGTATCCAAATCCTCTTGTATACGTTCCGGCACCTCATTCAATTCCTCATGAGCCTTCTTCTCCAATTCCGGACTCAAAGGTCGTATAACATTTGAATACTTTTGTACAGACATGGCTACTTATCTATCACCTGTTTTAAGATACAAAAATTATGATTTATTGAAATTTCCTTAACAATTTGCCATTAGTCAGAGTTTCGTATTTCTAATTCAGCCAGGTGTTCCGCATATAGAGGAGCACATTATTATTATTATTTTTTTTTTTTTCGATTAGATAGTCCACCACAAATTAGCTCTCGTCATAGTTTTGTTTGTTTGGCTTGATCAAGAACGAAACTAAACTGAACTGAACTGAGTGTTGAGTGTTTGTTTCTTTCAGATTAGATAAGGCGTGGCCCAACAGTAAAACACAGATTTGGCGATAAGTCGCTGATCTCGTTGGGGGTTAGTCATGAGCAACAATTTTGAAGGGGGAATACTACTAAACCCAAATTATGTGAAATATTATCGCAAATTTAAACCCCAGCTCGAGGTTAATCTTTTGAAGATTGTTGATTTAAACCCCTAACTAACCCCTAACCCGTAACTTAGTTTCAGCCCTAAAATACTATGGCGAATCTAGAAAAAATAATTGAAACGGAAATGAAGTGGCAAAAACCTTGACAAAAAAGGCGCGAATATAGTTAAAGAAACCTACAAATGAGGCAGTGGCGTATTGGTAGTGAAATTGGGGGGGGGGGGGGGGGGGGGTGTAAAAGCGATTAGTTTCATCATTAAAAAAAGTTGAATAGGTGGCAAAAAGTGACTATGGGAAGAGAAACAAAGCAGACGCGAATGTAGCGTTGGGGGTAATTTTTTAATCAAAATTTTTGGACGTCACCCATTTTTGGGAAAAAAAGTTAGGGAATGACCGATAGATTTCGCCCCCTTAAGTATGCAATAGATTGCAGAAATTAAATTCGAGAACATGTGAAACGACTTTTGGAATCAATCAATGACTTAAAATAGGTTCTCTGGGGAAAAAAATGAGGCTATCGTAGATGTTGGGCTAACTTTGAAAGCCATTATAAAGTCCAAATTTGTTGACTTTAACAGTTTTTAGTATAAAAGAGTTAGAAAATGACTCTGGTATAAGAAATTTCTCTCATTTTGCCCCACTTAAGTATGCAATAGTTAGTACAAATTTAGTTCTAAAACATTTTAAAAGAAGTTTTGGAAGGTTCAGTAACTCAAAAACGATTCTCGCTGCAAACATCTTGCGAAAAGCTTAAAAGGAATTAAAAGGCATTGACTTGCAAATATTGTTTTAAGAGCTCAGAGACGTTAGATTTCTCATGCTCATTTCACTTCCGTAGACACGCCACTGATTCCAGCCTAACCCTCCTTGAAAACGCCACTGAAACCAGGTTAGATAGCCCCCAGGTAGTAGTTGCTCAGGAACATGTTGTCTGGCACTTTTTACATGTGAAAATCGTTGCCCAGATATCACGCTCTTATCAAAAGCAAACCGTCTATCTATCAAACTATCTATCGTTCTATCCGTTTGCACACAAACCTTGATTATTATTATTACTTGTATTGCGAAGCTCACGCTACACACTGCTTCGTATACTCACAAATTGTCTTTAATTTAATAATTTGTTATGTATATACTATACGATACGCTACGATATGATATGATATGATATATGGATATATTTAAGAGCAAAGCGCGAAACGTTTTTCAATTTAAATGTACAACCGTTGACTTTGACTGTGGGCGCGCTACTGTCAACGAGCCGGCATGGGGAACTACGATTTTGGGTCTACATAGTCGTCATAGCATATAGTGCGCCAGCCGATCGACCCAACGACAACCGAACAATGACGCATAACCTAATGACACTCTGTCGAAAGAGTCAGCCTAAGAGAGTGAGAGTGGCAGTGGGAGTGGGTTGAGAGGCGTGTGAGATTGTCGCTACTGTTACATATACATAATTTAGAACCTTGTGTCAAACGGCACTTAACACCTTAATAATTCCCAAACAGATAAGATAGAATAACTAAAAGTGTCACATATAAAAAAAATACAAAAAAAAAAAAGGAGGGAAACCTTTGCCCTGCCCTTGCCCAGGGAAAGTTTTCCCAAAAAGCAATCAGACAGGAAATTGGTATTACTCATATTTATCAATTCAATTGCATTGAGTGCAATTGACCTAAACTGAGTGAGTTATCAGTTATATGTACATATATAATTTTACCTGTCTATTTCAAATAGATAAGTTAAGCATTTCTATATGATACATCTGTTTTTACTTTTATATTGTGGGCAAGTCTTATCTATCTCACTCTCTCTCTCTCTCTCTCTCTCTGTCTTTTTCTCTGTTTCGACCTATCTCTAAAATAGTTGGGAGAGTGTTTTTGTGTCAAGTCATTTTTGGATAAATGATATCGATATAAGTACATTTTGAGGTTCAAATATAAATTTGCTTATCACGCTGACATTAGATAAAAATCGACAAATAATTGTTTTTTTTTTTTATTACAAAATTGATAAACATTTTATAATTTGCTTAACTATATGGAGAGAGAGAACTGTGTGAATACAACTGATTTTAGTGTGATTTTTTTTGAAGGTACTTCCCATCGGGTATATACGTTTTTATCAATCGGTTGGCTAAGGTTTTATATATGACTAAAAAAAAAATGTTTTTATTATTCCTGCGCACTAATTAAACCGATTTAATATTCCTCAATTAAGGATATTGCTTTGTTTGCGTTACAAAAGCGAGAAAGAGAGTTTCAATTATTTCGTTAAGAAGGCTTTCGAGTGTTGAATAAAGCATTTTTTAAAGAATTTCAATTCCCCTTTATCCTTTATCCTTTCATACGTTCAAAAATATCTTTGTGTTTCGTTTTCGCTTCATAAGAAGTTTCATGGAGCTCTGTAAAGCCCCGTAACGCTTTTTTCTTTCAAAAAGTCAGACATATCTTTGTTTTTCGTTTTCGTTCACATATTTGTTTTCTAAAATTTCAATTCAGAACGATTCTAAAGAAGTTTTACCTTAAATAAGACAAGCAGATTTACCTTTTACTAGTAACATTTAATCCACTTCGAGGAGGTGCTAACTAGGTACCTACTTACTTACATAACGATTCTAAAGAAGTTTCAAGAGCCCGTAACGCTTCCTCCTGTCAAAAAGTCAGAAATATCTTTGTTTTTCGTTTTTGTTTCATAAAAGGTCAATTCAGAATGATTTTCAAGAAGTTTCACCTTAAAAAAAACGTTTTTAACTCAATTTAATTGGTGAATAATTAGGAATATAGAAATTTTAGGGACTGCCAACTTGCAGAGGGTTCACCAGAGAGTTTAACTTTACTAGTAACATTTAAAAAGACCCAACTGATCTATTCTATATCCAGTTCGCGGAGGTACTTACTGAGTTCCAACGTTTTCCATAATCATCTACATTAAATTTTAATTTCCACATCGGTAAAAAAAAAAATTTCAATAATTCTGTAATGCAAAATTTATTGGTTTTTTTTTTTAAGGTTTCTTTATTTCATATAAAATACTTTATGTATAGATTGTTTTGATTTTTTTTTTTCAAAGTGTGTCCCAACTTAAATACAAAATCCTAAACTAAAAATAAAACAAATGTAGCTAAAAAAAACTAACCCAATAATTTGTGTTGTGGTCTCTCTTCCTTTTTTGTTTTTCTTTTGTTTAATCAATTTCAATTTCACTTATGAAATTTATGATAATATCACATTATTTAAATATAAATACACAAAAAAAAAAAAACACCTCACACACTTGACAGAATTTTTAACAAATAATTAGACAAAATAAGTAGCAAATAAATTGAAAGAGACAGCTTATAGCTAGGTTTTTTTATGTTGATTTTCCATTCTGGGCGTCTGTTTCGGTTTCTGGTTGAGAAGCAAAATCCTCTACTTAATTTAAAAGGCAGTTGTGTGTGTACAGAAAAATGCATTTCTATATAGTTATTGTATATATACATATATATATACTCGGTTGCGAAAGTACAATTTAGATAGTTCAGTGACCCTTGGAAATAAACTTTGTTGTAGTTTTTCATCGCTGTAACCTATTAAAGTAACATAAGATTTTTGGATCATGAATTTACTTCCTTTTTCTGCTAAAGAAAACATCAAAGAATTCTGCAAAACTCTTTCTAAAATATTGAAAGAAAGCCTTAAGAACGTTTTATGTATGTACCTTTTCAGGGGTTTAGTCTTTAGATTTTTGAAGGCTTAGACTCAGCTTATATTCAATTGTCTGGATTTCTAAATCTTTAGAAGTAAAATAATAAAAAATTTGCTCCTTAAAGTATGCAATAATAATTTCAAAACCTATTCACGGCTTTGTTTTTTGTTCTTCAAATGCTAAGACTCAGTTGATGTTCAAATCTCGGGATTTTTAGATTTTTAGAGGTAAAATAAAGAGAGTTTGCTCACTAAAGTATGCAATAGTAATTGCAATACCTATATTTTGGACTTTATTTTTAAAAATTTTAGCAATTTCAAGAGTTTTTGTATAACAATTTCAAAAGAGGTTATTTTTTAGCTTCAAATTAAAAAAAAAACAGAGCATTTTGTGTTTTTTTTTGGCATACTTAAGATGGCAAGTTTGGATAATTTGTGCAGAATGTATAGAATATTCCAAAAGTTCTTCAAAACTAGCAAAAGGTGAACATTTTGCCTTTTGACTGCATACCTTAGGGGGCAAATTTGTCATACTTTAGCCCGTAGAACCGCTACTGCAAAGGATATTCCAAAAGTTCTTAAAATTAAGCAAAAATTGCGTACTATTGCATACTTTAAGGGACTAATGTGCCCTTTATTAGCCCGTAGAATCACAACAACTCAAACTTTCACTGAACTATCAAAATTGCTGTCCTGTATATACACATATGTTTTCTATATATATGTTGTCTCTACATATATATATATATATATATCTGATGCACAATTGTGGCAAGTGTTGTGCTTGTATCTTACTAGATTTCCGTTTTAAACCATTATACAACTTCTCACTTTCATTTGTTGGTTGTCTCTGCGTAGAAGCTAGATAAGGCCGCTTGGGTGTGGTTCGTTTTGGAATACTAGAACTGTCCGACAGCCTAGATTTGACTCTAAATATATATATAAATGTATATCTAGATGAACTTGAATTCAAACTGGATGAGGAGGAATCCCTGTATGTCCTGGCTCTTAAGCTAAATACGTTCTATTTTCTATGTTCTATGAATATTTCGAATCTTAAATCTTAACTGCTTCGCATAAACATGGCTAATAGCATTAGCAAGAAGAGACTGAAACTCAAATGTCTGTGTGAACTGGAACCACTATTGCTTTTCTCTGTTGTCTGCTCACTATCCTCACTGGAGGAGACCAAGGGCGAGTGGATCCAGCGTTGATCTTCATCGACATCGTTGATGCTACGCGAGCATTGCATCCAATGGCGGGACGATAGCTTCGGCTTGACATGGGCAACCCTCATGAGGTCATCGTTGAACTCCCAATAGCTAAGATTCTTAAAGAAATACGTTTTGCCATTCTTATACTGGAAGGCGGCATCAATGTTATAGCCAACACCCGACCAAATGGACATGTCACGTGGATAATCAACCGGTTCCACCTGCCCAGTGGCATCATCCATGCGCCAATACAAAGTGCCGCTCGTCAAGTAGGTGCGATTATTGTGACCCCAAACGAAGGCCGCATCGATGTGATCGAGTGTCGGGGGCAAACCCAAACTGGTTAGCGGCTGAGGATAACCTGGAGCTATTTCAACTGAATTGAACACATAATACTGGCGACCTGAAAGAGTTGCACAGAGAAACACGGATTTTAGTGGCTTAGGGGAGAAGAAGAAGGTGACAGAAGGTGTTTACCTATAAAGAAAACAATTTGTCGCTGTTTATTCTCATAAACTGCATCGACGCGTGGAAAACTTTCGGGTAGAGCTGACCAATGACGTCGTGTTTCAGTGGGATAACCAGGATATAAGCCATTGTTTCCTATGCGCCAAAGGAACTAGAAAGGCAATGAAAGTTGACATTCATTTAAGTCCTTCAAGTTAAGGATCCTATTCGTCTCTTACCTGACCACTGAAAATGAATAATTCGCTGCGTATCATTGAAATGGCATCGTAGGATGTCATACAGGAATTTGGTTTGGGTTTGCGTGGTTTATGCGGTTTGTGGGTATTGTGACGATGTCCTACGGTCGCATAGACTCGAGGTCTTCTCGTCGTCGTCGTCGTTGTTGTTGCTGTTGTTGTTGTTGTTGTCACTGTGCGTTCTCTTTCCTGTCTCTCGCGATTTATGCGCTCTCTCTCACGTTCTCTATCTTGCTCGCGTTCCTGTCGTTCGCGTTCTCTTTGTCTCTCACGCTCTCTCTGTATGGCCAACTGACGATCTCGTTCACGTTGCTGCCGCTCTCTCTCGTACTCCTCTCGAGCCCGATTATAGGGATAACGTGGCGGATTGTTGGGCCTATAGATGAGAGTACGCATCGTTGTTGTTGTTGTTGTTGTCGTTGGGCTTGGTGTTGTGGAGCGTGGTCTATAGGGTCCCCAGGTCTTGTCCTTGGCTCCATACAATTCCTGTATGCCATTTCGATCATCGTTGGGCAATTTGCCATCGCCTCCTTCATTATTCTGATACCAAGGAAACATTACGGCATTCGAGTCCGATGAATGACCCAGACCCAGAGAATGTCCCAATTCATGAAGGGCCACATTGAGAAAGTTGGTTCCTGCAAAAAGAGGGAGGAGAGGGAGACGGGTGAGTGGGGTGAGGTAGATTGCCTTGACGACTTTGTAAGTGGCATAAAAATGGCGTCATTGCAACATTTCCTGGCTGCTTGCTGCTGTTGCCAACGTCACGCATCATGCTGACAATTTTTTATTGGCATTAAAAACCATTAAAAATGTCAGTCGACTGACTGTTTGACTGCCCTGCCCTGCCCTGCCCTGTTCTGCCCGACGACACAGACGATTTATTGTGCTAAATTACAAAAAGGCAAGAGAGGCAAAGGAGAATGAGATAGGGCGCCAGTCATGCCCCGCAATGTATGCAACGTTTATTGATTTTGCCTGCGGTTTTAACGCCTGCAGCAAGGACCCAAACAGGAGTTGATGTATGTATGTAGTTGCTTACCAACAAGAACCAGAACCAGAACCGCAGAACATTATTATTATCTAATTGTGATTAATTGATGTGTAAATTTATGTACCCTGCCCACCTCCCCTCACCGGGAAGAGGAAACTTACCCCGACTATCATCTGTGGTCGAATCAAATTCCCAAGTTTCCTCTGCATCAAAATGGGCATCACCGCCTCGGCCGACACCAGGATAAAAGGCATGAGCCAGCACCTGGCCAGGACCATCGAATTTATAGCCATCGCCATGATCACGTCTGATTTAAAGAGAGAGAGAGAGAAAGAGAGAGGGAGAGAGAGAGAGAAAATATTATGCTGAGTCCATATAAAATAAAATAGCTAATATCTAACGATAAACAGCTTTTGCCACAACATAAACTCTTTGATTTCGAAAATTGGCTTTGCTCTGGAATAAACCTAACCCCCCCCCACGCAACGTCCTTCGAATGCATCATCATCATCATCATCGTCTTCATGGTTTAATACTTGGCTTATTTATCGTTGTTCGCGTTTTAAGTGCAATTTTATGTGTTTGCCTTGGTGCCTCACCCTCACCACCGCCCACCGCCCATGTTTATGGCACTAAAGACGTTTTTTATGATTCACTCACTCCTTCATCCCCCTTCTTTATGTTTATACTAACCTTGCGAATAATACTTGTATGTCCGCCTGATCGCTATATACCTCGCGAAATGTCAACTTTGAGTTATTCTCCCACACTCTCAATGCTCGCGTCACCATTTGACGTACTTGTCCTGCCTTGGGCATCGTTTGATTGACCAGACTGTAAAGACAAAAGAGACAGAAGAGAAAGCGTTAGGTTAGGTAACAAAACATTTCAAGACAAAATCATTAAGCTTATGGTTTATGGCCAGTTAAAAAAAATTCGTAACGAACGAAAACTGAATGTAAAAAGTTCTTTTAATATTTCATAAAAGAAACTTTCATAGACAGAATATTGATTTACGAAAATCACCTACTAAAATTCCATAATGACCACAATTAAAAGCTGTTTTTATACGAAACCAAATGATTCTGCGAATAAGATTTTATTAAAGTAAGATTTTTATGCGCCAGTTAAGTTGAAGGATTTTTTTAGATGAACTGAATTCTTGTCAAAGGTTTCTTTAGGTGAGATATAGAATAACATTTGCAATAAAAACTTCACTTCTAAATATATTCTATCTCAATTTGCAAACTTTATTCTGAAGGAACTTATAGTTTTAAAGGTTTCTTAGAACAAATTTCAAATTGGATTTAATTTTGGCCTATTGCATGCTCAATTTACTTTAATAGACAGAAGTTATTATGAATTTTATTTTTTTTTAAAGTTAAAAAGGTTTTACAAAATTTTTCTTCGTTCGAAATTCGTTCTCAAAAATGTTTAAATTGAATCACCTATCTTCAAAAAAACTTAAAAAACTTTAGTAAACATTTAAATTATAACCTTTGGTCTCCAATCGTTTAAAAAAATGCAATTAGTTTATTAATTTTACAGTTTTTCATATAATATTTAAATGCTCTGTGGAGAGAAACAAAAGTAAAGCCTAAAAGTAGGCAACAATTAAAATTTCTGCACACAAGAATGCTAAAAAAATCTCTAGATTACGTAGAAAACAATGAAAAAAATTGGATTATTATTCTTTTTAACATCTCATTTGAAGCAAAATTAAATTAACTCTCAGGTATTGTAGTAGGTGAAAAGTTCATCAATATGAAAAATTCCTCAAAAGAGGCGACAAAGTCAGTTCAAATATTTTATTCGAAGCGAAAGTGTAGTGAAAAGCTATTTTAAGCTCAATAGAGGCAAAAAAGTCAACAAATATTATGAATTTCGAAAAGAAAATGACCAAAAATTTGCATTAATATCTCATGCGTTGCCAAAATGCTTTTACTTTGCTTTCCTGTAGCAGCTTAAAAAGTCTTCATAAGGGCAACAAAATTTGGGGATAAGTTAGTTAATTTTTTTCTTTTAACACAAATTTCCAGCAAAGCAATTAAGTTAAATTTAAGCAAAATCTTAACTTAAAGTTCTTTGCACAAAAAAACACTTTTGAGTTGGTTTTTGCCTTGACCAGAAGCATTTTCAAGAGATTTATCCAAACGAAAAGTTAACCTTACCCAAAAAATAAAACCAGTTTAAAGTGTTTTATATGAAAACCAAAAGTTGAAATCTGTTGAATCGCAACTTAAAAGATGTTTTTTGAAAATCAATTCGGGATTCTTGCTTTTTTTTTGTTTTCTTTTCGTAGCTGGGGGACACTTTCCAGTTTATTAAGTTTGTTTAAATTGTTTGTCACATTGCAAAGTGAATTTATTAAGAATTTATCTAAGGACAAGAACTGCAAACACACACACACACACATTCCACACTGTCTTGCATAACTTTGGTCTTCTTGCATACTTCAAAGTTACTTTCTTTTTTTTTTTTTTTTGGGTGTGCATTATCTTTGGGCCAAGGGCTTGTTTTTTTTTGTTTGTTTGTTTGTAAGAAAAGACACTAACCGCTAATATGGTGGGCAGAGCAACCCTCCCCCCCTCCTCCTTCTCCACCCACACACACGTCTAACTTTCACTTGGTTAGTCTAAGGTTTCCTTCTTTTTTTTTTTTCTTTTTTAGTTGTCCTTTTTTTCTTACCTATGTATATTTTGTTATGTCTTTTCTTTCTTGTTTTTTTTTTCTCTTTTTTTTTTTGCATAATGGAGTTGGAATAGAGCGAGGAAGGGAGCGAGGCAAGGTGCTGAGATGCGGTGCGGGGTTGGATTTTGGTGGTTTTCACTTAGTTTACTATTTTGTGAAATTTTGTGCCAAACTTTTCGTACCTAGGCCAAGGCAAGAGGCAAGCAAACGGGGAAAGAACACTTCTCCACTTACGACTTTACTCGATTTCCGTCAGCAAACTTTGTCGTCCCTTTTAGTCCTACTCCCCTCCCCCCCTCCCACTTATCCTTCTTACTTTCATTTTGTCTTGTGTTTCAACATTTTATGCAAATTAGTTATGTTTCTTTTATGCCAAAAAAAAGGACCTTCTGCTGTTAACTAACACACGCAGCAAACAAACAAACAAACAAAAAAAAAACAAGAAAGATAGAAAGAAGGAGAAAACGAGAAAAAAAAGTTGATCCTTTTTTGTGGTTTAACCAAAGCCTGCTGTTAGTGTCCTGGTCCCAAAGTCCAGCCTAACCTAGCCTAGCCTTGTCTCGCCTCGCCTGTTGGTTTTCATGTTTCTTAATTTCTCTCAGAAGTTGACTTTATCTCTCTCTCTCTTTCTCTCTCTCTCTCTCTCTTTTCGTTTTGGTCTAAGCTCCAGAGTGGATAGGGAGAAGTGCGGGGGCTTACATTGCGTATGGGTATTATTGTTCAATGTCCATTGAGGCATTTAACCACTTGTGCAATAGAAGGCAAAACCAACGATCGTCTCCAGTTAAATGAAAGCCATTTACATATACCCTGTAAACCAATAGCCGAATCGAAGGGTATACCTAATCGGAGCAAATCTCTGCCAATGGTAACCTATTAAGAGTTCCTAAGAGATCCTTCTAAGCCTAAGTCACGATTTTTGCCTGTCTACTCTCAAAGTTGAGAATTTGTTATTCCAAATTTCCAACTTCTATCATTAGATTTCCTTCACATTCCTCACTTTTGCCTAACTTTGAATGAATGGATTCTTCTTCTTTTAAATTTTTCCCAATCCCAAGCTTTCTCTTGCGCTTTAAGCTGCATTTTTAGTCAAGTCCTAAAGGGTATCCTGAAAGCCGAAACTAAGCTATGTATAACATTTCGGAATTGGATTTCTTTCATAAATTGCAAAGAGCTGCACAGTAAAAGATAGCTGGCAAAAGAAACAAAGAGAGAGGGGGAGACGGAGAGGTATAGATAGAAAAGGAGTGGAACAAGAAAAATGTAGCTTAAAGTAACTTTTGTTTTGGAGGGCCTTTAAGATTGATTTGTCCATTTGTCTTTGCGTACAAAAACAAAAACACTCAACTGCAACATCATTAGCCACACGTACAGCGACTGACAACTGGTGAATGCTGCCTGCCACTTGACCTGCAGTCCCCCCCTACCCACACACCATCTACCCTATCCCTCCACCTCATCATTTTACGTAAAAGTAACACCGTATGTCGCAGTTCATTTCCATTTTGGTCTTGGACCTGCTCTCTGGACTCTCGAAAACGTGCTCAATTGCAACGCCATTTGTTTGCTTAGTTGTTGATCTGTACTAGAGAGACAGCAGGTTCTAGTCCTGGACCCTCCTCCTCCTCCGCAGTCGCCGCCGCTGCTCTCTCCCGTTTAGAGAGAACTCCATTTTGAGGCCCCCTTTACCGGTACGCGGCGGTGTCGGCTCGTCTACTATTTGCACAAAGCTTGTTGCTTGTGCCCGGGTAAATTAACTGAAGGGTAACCAACTCCAGACCCACTCCACACCACACCACGCCACTCCACTCCACTCCACTCCAGTTCATCTCCATCTCTCTATCTATCTAGTAGTTGCCTCTTTGTAGTGCTAATTTTGTTGCTACTGCGCTTGGATTTAAATGCAAGCCATTGCAGTGCATCCTGTCACGTAGCCCAGTCAACAACATTTGCCCAAGCCCAGCCCAAGCCGAAGCCAGCCAGCTAGCCAGCCAAATGCAGCTGGTCCAGGTCTCCATCATCCTTAACCAGTCATCTACATCGTCGTCGTTGTCGGTTTGACCTCTGTTTGTCTTTGCCATGTCACTTTGTGTGCCGAGCATTTAAATTATTATGAACCCCAGCGCAGTGGTGAGGAGGTGAGGCGAGGCCAGTAAGGATATGCTTTTTGGCAAAAATTGTAAACTGTTTCCACCGGTGTACAATGGTTGTGAAACGTGTGCTTTGGCCAATTTGTTGCCTTTACACGTAAAACAAACTGAACAATTAAGCAAATGGATGGAAAAGAAAATAGAAGGCCAAGCTAAGCCGAAAAACCAAGTGAAATGACCTCACATAGTTTATAAGGTAACGAAATCTAACTGTGAAATTCCCTAATTTATAATCCCCTTTCGATTATATACCATATGGACGTCTTTAGGGGTTAAAGAGGGGACACTTTGCCCCCTTAAGTATGCTATAATTAGTCCAAAAATGTAGTTCTTGAAAGAAATTCGTTAGAACTGTTAAAAATGTTGTCAAAAAAACAGATTAAAAATAAATGTTGCATACTTTTTAAGTAAACTAATTGAAAACTTTCCATTAAATAATCCCCAAACTAAAACTATGAATGACCACATTGACATCATCACGGGGTGAACCGAGTAAAAATTGACCCCTTAAGTATGCTATATATAGTTGAAAATTACAGTTTTTAAAAGATTTTTGTTCGAGTAACACTTTAATTAGACTAATTTGTTGAAATTGTTAACGTTTTAGCAAAAAAAATGAGTCAAAAATAAATATTGCATACTTATGGGGGCACGTTTTCGCTTGTTTAAGAAATTCTTATTGACAACTTGCCATTTGGTATTCCTTTTTCGAAGATATAACCAGAGCTAACAACAGTGACATGGCTACTTGCTCCTTAAAGTATGCTATAGTTAGTTGAAAAAGGAGTTTCCATTGAAAGAGCTCAACATTATAATGTGAACGAAAGTTCTTACAATAATTGTTTCAATAATAAATGTTGCCTATTCAAAGGGGCAAATTTTGCTACATTTCGAGCTGGGCTAAGCCGCTGCCCAGCACATTTTATCCTTGTAGTTGACGCCACTGGCTGACAATCTTAATTTTTAAAAAAAATAGGCTCACAACGTATTGAGTTGGATATATATATATATATTATATAGAGAATATTTGATTAAAATTGCTTTAGGTACGATTTGTCTGACTGAAATTGATTGAATTGAACAGCACATCGCATCGAGCCATGAAATGTACGTTCGACATCCTCTAACAACTAAATCACCGTTGGCAGCCTCGTTTTCCTTTTCTTCTCTCTTACCAAAGTCAAGACCAGACCAAACCAGACACACACACACACACACACACACACACACAACAAAAAGAAACTTGGCCGTAATAGAAAATGCCGTCGGCTTCATCGACGTCGCCATCGTCATCGTCATCGTCGTCGTCGTCGCATTTTCCAATCTGTCTTTCAATCGCATAGATTTTCCTTCTCGCAACGCAGAGACAAATTTTTATTTTTTTTCGTTTTCGTTTTTCAACTTTTTTATTTTTTGCAGCGAAAAGTTGAGTTTTCGGTTGGCATTTTTCTTTTGCTTTTCTTTCGGTTTGTCGTTGTTGTCAGACAGCTATCGAAAAAGTTTCACTACTAACAAAATGAGTTTATTTTTTGCTTAATTTCGCACAAATTAAAAAAAAACAAAAAAAAAAAAACAACATCGAAAAGTAAGATGAGCGTAAAACATGGCAATTTTTCTTCAGAGACTGCAAAAAAGTTTTCTTGCCGCATGCATGGTGCATACATACATATATAGAAAACTATATACACATATGTATGGGGTGATAATAAATCGGAAAAAAACTAAATAACTTATTAAGAAATTCTCAAGAAAATGCTTTAAGCGTGAAATCAAAACTTGACTATGAAAGTTATAGTTTGATAAAGATTTTCATACTATGAGGAGTGGCTTAAGCTGTGAAAGAGAAATCTTCTATTTGAGTTGAGTTGAGTTCTGTAAAATTTTTACTCTCTTTCCAAAGAGATATTGAAGATATTAAAGAGATCTTTCACATATTATTTTTCAATTATGTTTGAGTGTCAAAACTAGAAATTTGTGTAACTTGTAAAAAAAATTCTCTAATTAATAGAATTTTTTTACTTTCTTATAAAGTGTCCGTCTGTCTGTTTCTAGACAAACTAGTATCTCAGTTCTTAATTGATTTCAGTCAAAGTTCGTACTAAAATTTCTTTATGTTGCAGGCAAAATCTTTGTTAAAGCCAATTTTAACAGACCACTATAACATAAAGTTTTAGCCAAAAAACTATAAATTTTCATAAGTAAAAAAAGAGATGGCATTACTTTAGAGATTTAAGCTCCGTTTTTTAGTTTCATTCTCACATTGATAACCAAAACAAGAAATTTATGTTTTTTGCTTATGTTCCATGTTTCTTCTTTCCTAAATTAGAAGGTCATGTGTATATACTATCATTTTCTAAAATGAACACAAATACCTGCAGTTCCTTCAACTTGGGATTATAAATTGTTTCTTACATTGAAATCGTTTAGGGAATTAGCTTGTCATATTAAATCATTCAATAATTGTTTTACATACTTTTAATCTAGTTGCAAATTTGGCGAAAATGCCATTAAGTTTAATTTGAGAGTGAGTGAGAGAGATACGGAGAGTGTGAGGGTGAGGAAGAGGCAAAGAGACACAGGAAATTGGCCCTCTATGCCTTTAAGCCTAATAAAATCTGCAAAGATGTCAATTTAATAATGCCTAATGGCAAAAATCATTTTACAATCTACAGCTATATAAATTTATAAACAGGCAACACTCCAGCACACACCCGCACACACTCACACTCACACTCTCACACACACACACACACACACACGCACACGCACACACACACACACACACACACATACATATGTCTAGGCAATTTCTGGAGTCTGGTTGGCTCTTATCCTTAGGCATTGCCAACATTGCGTCTTGTGGTAAATATTTACCTTTTTACCAGAATACCCCTCTTCCCCCTCCCCCCCCCCAACTCCCCCGCGCAAACCCTTCGGATATATATATTTGGCCACATCTATGTGAAAATAACATTTGCAATTTTAAACACTTGAGACTTGAGTCGCTAGAAGGCAGACAACCAAAATCCATCTAAAATTTGTGTTTCTCAGCCTCTCCTCCTTCTGCCGCCTCTCTCCCTTTGCCTCTCATAACTAATGACAATTTCCCATTTATTATATGTATGTTTTTTTTTTTTTTTCTTCTCTTGTTATGACTCTTGTGGTTACATTGTGATTATTTATTAATTAAATTTATTCTCAACGCACAACAAACAAATGACAAGCAAAAGAGAGAATCGGCTGTGGCTTTTGGCTTAGACTTTTTGGCTTTGGTTGGTTGGTTGGTTGGCCCCTTAAAGCCCGCACCCCACCCCACCAACATGTTGCCTATTTACTTGCTGACTTATGTATAACAATTTTTATTGAGTTTCTTGTTTGGAGTGGCTCAAACCCTTTTTTTTCTGTTAAATTTTTGATGCCAAGTCTAATTATGTTTGTTGCTGTGAGTCCCAGGTGCGGTTTGGATTTTCGAAGAGGCTGGGCGCCCCCTTTAAGCTATGATTATTGCCATGATTAATTAAGTATAGTTGATTTATTGTTCTAGAAAACTTTCTCAATACAATGGAAAATTTATTTTTTGTACAGTGCTTATCATATTTATAAGCCCACCCAAACAAACATTGACTGGCAATTTTTCCCAAATAACATATTCCAATCAAAATCTTGAAAAATTAGTAGTTTATTATTTGAATTTTGAATGAAAAACAACTTTTTTAACGATTTCTTAGAAAGATGTAAGAACAGAGAAAAAAGGCGCTAAATTTTATGTTTTGGTCAAAAAGAAATCCGACAAATGCGAAATAATGGCAAAATAACGAATAATTAATATTTAGTGCGGCCTTCATTTGCCTTAGTTAACTTAAAACTTAATCAAAGGTCCTTTTCGAGACTTTGTAGTTTCTTTGACAGAATGTTACCTATGGCAAAATAACTTTTCGAAGAAATTCTAAGTTTTGTATCTAAGAGCCAAATATGAGCGCCGTAATACCCCTTCCCTTTTCTTCTTTCCTCCTTAAAGTTGTGGCCCAAATGCATTCAAGAATTTTCCATTGATTTGCTTAATTTTTCCAAATACTTTTCTCGATTTGATCCAATTTTGTTTTGGGGGCGAACTTTGTGGATATTCTATCCTGCTATCGCTCACTCAAGGAGGTTGTGATGGATACCATATTATAAATAACATCACACCCAGGTTGAGTGAGTCAAAGCAAGGCAAAATGTGTTAAGTTCTTTGCTATAATTTGGTTTGGTTTGCAGATTCACTTTGAAAACTTTATTTTTTTTTGCTTAAATTTAACACTTTATATCTGACTTTTTGCAAAGGGCAGCAAAAGCAGCAAACAAATTGCATGTTTTATACATTTTGATTTGTGTAACTTTTTGGCACCAAGCGAGAGAGAGAGAGAGAGAAGGCCTCTGAGTGGCAGAGATTTTGGATTTGGATTCGGGTCCCTAATTGAGTGGCAGGCTGCATGTTTTATTTATGAGCACAAAAAAAAAAAAAAAAAAAAATGGGCAAAGCAAAAGAGAAAAAGGAAAGGAAAAGTCGAAGGAAAAGAATGCTTAAATTAAGAATCTTGCACTAATTTGACACTTGATTGAATTCGTAATGTGCAAGTGTTAACAACAACAAAAAAAAAGGGTGGGATGGAGGAGTGGGAGAATGGGAATGGGAGAATGTTCACAAATCCAGTATGGACAGGACAAGACACAACAGGACAGCAGGCATTTGTATATATATGTGGAATACAATAAGTATAAGCAATAAATCATAAAATAAATCGCTTACATTCATCGCTGTCAGTGTTGGACAATGCTATGCACAGAAATCGTCTCTTTCTCTCTTTTTCTTTTGCCTTTTCCTTATCCGTTTCCCTCTTTGCCTACACATCTAACAAGCTGACACAAACCCACACACACACACACACACACAGACCAAAAAGGGATGCTGCAAAAAAAGGAAAAGACACACAAGAGAACCAAGCAGGTGGTTGGGGGGGATGGGGTGAAGGGACGAGGGGGAAATCTATACAAAACCATTTGACAAGCAAAGGCATACCGCATCGTGGCAGAGTAAGCAGTCAAACCGATGCCACTGCCGCTGCCAAATGATGCGAAACGTTATCTAAACTTCGTTTGCCAGCAGCTGAAGAAGGATGTGACAGGAAAATGTCGAAGGAAATACCCAACGTAGTGGCGGGGGTGAGGCGGGCCTAGTGTGGTGCGCGGTTGTCACCTGCTTTTCAATCAAATTCAAATTTACTCAGCATACACACACACATACAGACACCTTCACACACACACACACACACACAATAAATTCAACTGTGAAAATTTAACACCAATAACAGAAAAAAGAGAGAGGGAGAGAGAGAGAGCGAGAAAAAAAGAATTTGTAGCATACAAATGGGCGCACATTGAACACATTTTATGGAGTGAAATGAAACTTATGTTGTCTGAGTGTTAGAGTGTCTCTCTCTCTCTCTCTCTGTGTGTGTGTGTGTGTGTGTGTAACTAATGCATATTTAATATGGTATATGGTGCCATTTGGCAGCAAAGCAAAATGTGTGCATAAATTATGTGTTCACATACATTGATTATGCAATCAATAATTGCAATTAAATTTAAACCCAAAATGTGATTTGAAATTTTTAATAAGTTCCCCTTTCTCCACCCCTGTTTATCACGATTTCACGTTTCTTTTTTCCAAAAAGGTGTTCATTGACGAAATTTGATTTGAATTGATGACTCGTTTATGCTAATCTGCATGTTCGTTTGGTGATTGATTAAACACAAAAACACAAATTGCTAAATCGATTCGAAACCGTAACAAAAATTGCATAATTAAAGCCACTTAAAGAACACAACTGAAATAATTAATTATCGTTTTTAGTTTGTAAGCAAAGTTTTGAAATTGTTTTATAATTAGCCAGGGAAAACGTTTAATTTTTAATTTTGCGTTTTGTAAGCCAATTTAAAATGGGTTTTTTTTAATTAGCCAGGGAATTCGTTTAACATCAGCTTAAAATCACAGCAGTTGCAGTTTTGAATTGCAATAGGATTGGGATTTAAACACACAAATTGATGTAATTTCAAATTTGTTTACAACTTTTGATATTATTAATTTCTTGTTCGCAGAAAGTTTTTTCAAACTATGCTAATTTTTAATATAACAGTTTTGGACTTCGTTTTTTAGGCTTCTATCGGCTTGGAATCAGTTTCGGTAACTAGTTCAAAATTATAAATTCATTTTTGCAACTATTTCTTAAAGGAAAAGTATTTTCATACATTTTAAGAAATGCTAAAATTTGTTCTAACCGTTTTTCATTTTAATCGGTTGGGAACCATTTTCGGTAACTAGTTCTGAGAGATATTTGAAAATTGGTTATAAAAGTTTTATAAACTACTTATTTTCACATTTTTTGAGGTTATTTTTGAAAAGCAGTTTGAAATTCTATAAGTTCATAAGTACTACATTTATATGGAAATTTGAAACCAGCTTCGGTAACTATTTTCGAGGCATTTTCAGTTTAAAAGTTTAAATTTGAAAGCTAAATTTGTATATGATAATAATAAAAACCCCTTTTTGAAACCGTTTTAAAAGAAAGACAAGCCCTTTGTTAGTGCCTTTCTAAAAACGTTTTGGAAACCAATTTTTATATTGTTCTGAAAGTTTTGGAACCTATATTTGGTTATAATTTTAAGATATTAGATTCAATAACTTAATTTAGTCACTCAAACAAGGTATCAAATCTTATAAAATGTTTCATTGACTGACAATTTTGCGTTTTATAACTTTTTTTGGACTAACAACCTGCTCATAATTTTTAATTTCCCTTTAAAATTAATCTAAATTACTTTTTTGGAGCACATTTTGCCTTTCCAACTCTAATTAAACGTTACTAGCCAAAAACTGTTCCATCTAAATTTACAAATTACAAACTTTATGGGAAATTTTATAAGTAGTTTTTTTTTTTTAGTTTGTATGGTGTTCATTACAGATTAATGAGAAATAATTAAAAACAAAATAAACTTTTTGACTCATTTCAACTTTTATTTACTAAGCTGAGAACAACTTTTCAGCAACATCATAATTTGTGTCAAACTTAGTTTAGACCAAAACTGACTACCAGAATGCAGAGTGTACACACACACCAATACACACACACACACAGGAAAACCAAAATTTCCCTGCACTTGCCATACAAAATTCAGATGGACAGGCGACCTGATTTTAGAGGATTTTTTGTCTCAATTTTTTAAGCGCTTTTTCGGCTTTGAGTTGGTTTTTTGGGTGGAAGCAAACAAACAAACAAACAGTGGAAAACTTTTTCGCTGGTATTTACCATGTGACTCATTGAGCGACTGTTTTGCGGTATTTAATCTACTTTGCTTATGCTCTAACTTTTTATCCGCATTCCTATTCCTATCTCCATGGCCCTCTTCCCCTCATTCTCTATCTCTTTCTGGTCTCGTTTGCTATCTCTCTTTCGGTGTGTGTGTGTGTGTGTGTGTGGGTTTCGGTGTGTTGTACATGTGTGTTTATCCCGATTTTGTACGCCCCTTTTGTAAGCAGTGTAAAAAAAAGCTTAAGTTGCGTTTCACTGACTTTGAATTTTTTATGTTGACCTTTTTCTCTCTCTCTCTCTCGCTAACCATCTCTCGCTCTCTCTCTCTTTGCCAATTCTTACGGTACTTTCGGTGTGTGTGTTGTAGCTAAAGCTAAGCTGCTTTTTGCGCTGCTTTTCTGGTTAACTGCATACTAAAAAAAAAAAAAAAAAAAAAATACACACAAAAAGGAGACGAAAAGAAATAAAATAAAACCCAATGTTATTTTCTCGCGCATTGAGGTTGAGAGAGATGACAACGTGATCATCCGCACTTTAGCGATACTTCAGCGCAAAACAACTTCAACTTTGGTTTCCACTGAATTGATTTTCAATTGCATACTTTTAGGGAGTATGTGTGGTAGGGGAGGCAAAAACTTTATTTGAATATGTAAGAAGCATGAGCTCATCTTCTGATCAACTTGGGGCAAACACAACTAATTGCTGTCATTTTGTCGTTAAAGTTAAAAAGGTAGAAAGAAGCAATTGATAAAAAAAAATGTTTATTTATATTTATCTCCGAAAAGTGTTCTTTAGTTCTTTGGTATATCATTTTGGTTGCTACATCTAATCAAGTAGGCAGAAGAAATGGGAAAAAGATTGAAAAAATGGAATAATTATGAAAAACTTAAACCTTAACACGTGCTTTGTAATGTCGAATCTAATGAGGGACAAATGGAAAATTTACCCCCCTAAAGTATGCAATAGTTGCTTCATGTTATTGCTACGACTCAATTTATGTTGAATATCCTCTTTCGGTCAGAAGAGTTTTCTTAAGTTTTTAAGCCATTTAAAAAATGTTGTAAAGCATGATCGATTCAGTCAACTGCTTTGTTGGATCAGTTGGACAATTCCGTGAATACATTCTCCATGCAATTTTTAGCTACAGCACATTTGAAAATTCCCACAAAGCTATGAAAAACTTAATTTTTTGACTATCTGTTGCATAATTAAGGGGGCAAATTTCACCAATTTCACCTTTTATTACCAAGCGTCAGTAGTTCTACAACCCAATTTGAAAACTTTTATCTTTTAAATCCTGAATAATAAGGTGAAAAGTTATTTGGGTCTCTTCTCCTAAAGTTTTTCTTATTCCATTCTTCACTCTTTTCCACTCTTCCATTTATGATTTTTTCTCCAAACTAAAGTCTATCCTAGAAACTAACCCTACTAACTTTCCTTAACAAATACAAGTATATCTTCTATCGGAAATTGTGAAGCACTTTTTCTATATATGTATGAATGTTGCCCATCTCTAGCGATTGTTGGCCTCCGCTTTAGGAGTTTGCTTAAATTGAATTGCACATTTGAGCGCATTCAACCTAAATGCAAATCGGATAATGGCATGGGTTACCTTTCAACTACCGGAGCCCCGCTACGTTCCACCAACTCCTTTTATCTGTATACCCCTTGTATTGGGGGCTGGAGGTGGAGGGGAGCAACAGGACACATCGATGCATATAGCGAACATTGCACACTAAATTGTTTGACATTAGAGAAGTTCACTAGTTTCTCTGGGGCTATCATAACAAACAGCAGCAACAACAGAAACTGCTCCTGAACCTTGGTTTTATCGAAATGATTTTGCATAGAGCACAGAGAGCAGACCCAACCCAACCAGACCAGACCAGACAATTGCCAATGGCAAAGTACAGGATGAAGATGATGTGAGGTGAATGCCTCAAGGTAAAGTCAAAGGCAAATGTGGGTGGGTGGCTGAGCGTTTGAGGGGGTGAGCGGGTGAAATAAAGACATATTGTAAACATTAAGCAGCTATCAGCAGGATACGTTCGATACGTTTATTGATTTCAGCTCTTTCTCTCTCTCTTTTCTCTAACGGGGGACAAGGTGTGAAAAAAAACTCAACAACAAGGAGAAGAATCTAAAATACGTACTTTGATTTTACAACCAAATCAAGTCAGCACACACAGCAAAGGCAAAAGACAACGTCAACACTTACCTGTAACGAAAAAAAAAGAAAAGAAAAGGGAAAAGAAATTGAAATTTTAGTCAATTGTATATAAGCTACACTTTATATAGATATCTTCTCTGCATGTGTGTGAGTGAGTGTGTGTGTGTGTAAGTATATAAAGATATTTATTTAGCTTTCTGTAAGCTTGTTGCCTGTGACAACTAACCAACTTTGGGGTGTGGCTCTTACGTTGGCTTCGCTTCTTTTTTTTTTTTGTTTTTTTGCCTTATTCATATATCGATTACTGACTTTTTCCATCATCAAGCGCCGAAAACAAAACAATTTGTCAAATAAATGTGCCAAAAAGTTGATGACGAAAGTTGATAACAAACAAACCGCTCCACCCCCCCCCCCCCCCCTCCTACTCATCCTCCTTAAACAAAATAAACGAAACACTGTACCTTATACCCCCCAGAAGAGAAAGAAGCCAAAAGACGTCAAAGGCTATGGCAAACAATGCAAAAAAATACAAACGAAACTCTAATGAATTTCTAATACCCTTACCAAGCGTATGATTGTAGATAATTCTTTTTGTTTTACTTGAGCTACACGTTTTTTTTGGTGTTGAAAAACGCACAAATATCAACAAAAAAGGCTAGATTTGAAGATGGACTTGAACTACTCATATTTCGGTGTTGAAAAACGCAAAATATTAACAAAAAAGGCTAGATTTAAAGGTCGAGAATTGGCGCCGCCTTTCATTCATTATAAAAAACTTTGGAAACATTTAAAAAAGGAAATTTTTAGTAGATTTCTGCATAGTGACAAACATTGATAAATAACGTGATCAAAACTGCTTTGAAATGAAAACCATCAATCAATATTTTAATCACCATTGCCTCCAAGAGAAAAATTCAGTAAGCTTATTCTAATTCTATCGATAAATGTAATGATCAACACTGTCTAATGTAACTTTTCTATGGCATTTTAAGAAAACTAGTTATCTTTCAGGAAAAAACTATAAATTTAAGATAGAAGAAAAAGTATTTTATTAAACCTCAAACTTATATTGGCTCCAAAGCATTTAGTGAATATATTCTTAAATTATTAATAGACCTTGAGGTAAAAATTAAGTTAACTTTAATACTTCTTTCAAAAACTCAAGAAATAAAAGAAAATATTTAAATATTACAGCAATTAGTGATAGAATGGTTAAGAAAACCCTAAAACAAATTTATGTTCTGTCTCTACTATTTTTTATAATCTATAATAACAGGAAAGTTTCTATAGTTCCTATATAATATATATATCTTCATGTAGCATTCTGAACCATTTATAAACTTGTAGATTTTTTCTTTTTTATGACTTCCCTTCAACAAAACCAAATTGTTTACAAAGTGAAACTTGTCTAGCTCATCGATATGTCATATTTATGGCAAATCTCTAAGTAAAATAAATCTACCCATTTCGAATAAAGTACCAAAAACCTCGTACAGTTGTGTTGCTTGCAGTAAGCTGCCGATTACGTAAGAGTTATTGATGGAACAATTTTTCTTTGGTTGATTTTGTTAGTTGGTTGGTGGATTTTGTGCTAAAAATCAATTTGAATTAGCCATAATGCTAACCCCCTCTGAAAATACTTATTAAGGTCTCGTCTCTTATTGTAGGATAGTTTTTGTGTTGTGCTTGTACATAAAAACTAACCTAAAAGTGGCCACAAAAATATTGTTCGATGAGTAATATGCGGTTAATAGCTATGGCTAAAGAGGGAGCAGAGAGAGAGAGAAATTGTGAGAGAGGGGGCTTGGGGGGGCTTGGTCCATATGCTGCTGCCATAAAATCGAAGTGTCTTGAAACCTTGGGGCCTAAGTGGTATATGTAAAGGGAGAGGCGAAAGGCGGGTGGGGGGTGTAGGCCACCATCATCATCATCATCATCAACTTAATGATGCATAATGATATGGGACGAGCTCGCGTTGCGTTGCGGCCCATTACCCAGACATCGGAGCAGGACCAACACCACCCCCATTGGAGCAGTGCGGGGGGAGGGGGGAGCCCCTCCCCTACTACTGGCTCTTTGCTTAGCCAAATGGACAATGTCAATGGTCGATCTCTGTTCTTGTCAATTATTTATTTTTATGATGATTTTTGCTGACTGCGTTAATGGCCAAAAGACAAAGATACTTTCAGTTTCTATCACTTCTATTTAATCTTACAAGCTGCTGCCATAGTCAGAATTCGTTTTTGTTTAATTATATTTCTAGTTATAAATGGAATACTTGCTGAATATTGAAAGTTGAAATGAAGGTAAACCTTAGTCTAAAAAAGCCCGTAACATGTCTCGAGAAGAAGAAAACAATTAACCTTATAGTTTAAACAATTTCTTTAAAATTCTCTACCAATTAGGCGATTGCTTCGGATTGAAATAGAGACTTTTGTCTGCACATTAACTAATTGAGATCTCAGAAATGTATCCTTTTTCCAGCTACAAAATTCAATTAGCGTATGAATTTAATTATCAAGAAGTCAAAATTAAAGTGAAGGAAGTAAAAAGTTAATTAAGAAAAAACCTATTACCTAGGAAATATGAAAATTTAAAAGAGGTAAAGAAAATTTCTATTAAAAGAACATAAACTTGCATTAGATATAGAAATTTCTTTAAAATCAATACAAGACCGTAAAAAATGTGATGAAAAGTGCCAATAAAATAAAGAAATAAAATCACCCAAAGTCTCTTTAAGAGATGGTGAATTCGTATAGAAAGTTAATTTCGGTTTCAATTCGTTATAACTCGAATTAATCAGTAATGAGTAAATTCGCCCCCTAAAGTATGCAAATAAAGTGAAAAATTTCATTTATTAATAATTGATTAACCACAGGACATTTCAAAAGTCCATCAAAGTGTATATCATTATATCTTATATCATTAGCCAATGAATTATAGCTTTCCTTTTGATTGATTGTTTCAGTTGTAATGAAAATCTTTTCATTTTCTTTGCCTAATTTTAGGCCTTTTGTAGCCACATCTCATTATATGAAGAAAATAAGAAGAGATATCAATTATTCGTTGGAGCACCAAAGTGCCTTCAATGGATGGATGGGGCTAGCCTGGTCAATTGGTTTGGACTCCATCTGTCCAGCTGTCTGGCTGTCTGTCTCGTTTGGATAACTGGCAGTTCGGTTTGATATGTTGAGTGGCTGCTGGTGAAGTGCAGGGCAGGATTCAGTGTGTTTGTGTCATGTACACACTTAATGCTGAAAGAGTGTCACTAACAATATCATCGCCTGTTTGTGGGTCTCCCTTTCACCTCTCTCTCTCTCACCCATTCTCTTTCTATCTCTGTTCCCTCTGCTCTAGCGTATTTGTTTAGTGCAGGTGACATTTAAATTAAGCTGCTGCTACCATTTCCTCCATTCCCCAAACGCTAAAAGTCCTTTCATGTTCTACTGCTCGCTCCCTCTCTCTCTCAACCTCCTTTTCCTAGCTCCAGCTCCTCTCAGCATTGCAGACAGACGGAGAGCTCGTTAAACTCAATAAACGTTTGCACTTTTTATTTATGTATGTTTGTTTCTATCTATAGAATATGTATATGTATGTATGTATGTAGGTTGTGTGTGTGTGTGTTGTCGTTCCCTTGCAATTGTTCGTCGCTTGATTAAATTTCTTTGTTGGTTGTTGTTGGTTTCCCTTTTTTTTTTTTTTTTATTCCTGCTGACAATTAAACTAGCCAATTAAACTTTAGCCCAGAACAACAGTTCAACCATTGGCAATGTCCTGGACCCTGGCTGCCTTTCCTGCTGCTACTGCTGCTGCTGCCAAAGTGTTAATACACAAATACCCAAATGTGTAGTTAACAGACACAAGTCCTTCCTTATTTTTTTTCTTTTTTTTTTTTGCTTCCTTTTATAGATATACATTTAGCTTTGGCCAATTTATGCACTGGGGGAATTGCATTTTCCAGAGAAAAATCGGCAACTAAACTTTCTTTCTATTTATTTTAGTTAAGAATAAAAAATATAGTAGAAACAACCAAACTAAATTCCTGTTATTATTGAACTGAAAACGTTTAACCAACTTTTTAGACAAAGTCTAGTTAATAAATAAATATTCAAGGGATAGCCAGGATATATACATATATGTATTTGCAAGATCAGTATTGGAATGAAAAACATTGCACCAACTTGTATCTTCTTTTCATTATGTAAGTCTGGTGAAGTACTTCTGTGGTGAATTTCATCTATGATTAAGTGTTTGCTATGGTGAATAGGTATATAAGGTACATAGGCGTAGCAAGGGGGCTTGCAAAACAATTCAAACAAAATCCCTTTTGTTTTCTTACTTCAGGATGCCACTGAGAGAGATTCGGCAATTCACACAAATAGACGTTAACTGTTTTTCTCATTCCATCTTGTTCTAACACACTGCCGCCAAAGCTGATCTTACGCTCTCGCAACATCTTTGCTCTCTCGCCGACTTTGCTTTTTCTCTCTCTTTCTTCTGCCAATCTTCTTCAGTTTTCGCTCGCCGTTTAAGAAGTTAACACGCAAAGATTTCATTTAGAATTGTGCAAAAGTTAAATTTGGTTTTAATTTTAATATTTTTGCATTGTTAATTAGCTAATTTAGTCGTGTTTTGTTTGATGTTTACAACAAAGAAATCTTTTCAATGCATAGAGAGTTAATTGCTTTGGAAAATTGAGAAAATTAACCGGTGTGCCCTTGGATAAAATTTGTTTAGTGTTTTTTTTGTTGCATTTTTTTTTCATGTGTCTGTGTGTGTGTGTCGCAAATAAGATGCTTATCTATGCTAAATCATTCCCTTTTTTTTTGTTACATAATAAGTTAATTGCTTAAAAACATGTTACATAATCGCCGGCGTCTTCCTTTGTTCATGTTTTTTTTTGGGTTTTTTTTTAAGTGCATGCGTTTGTGTGTGTTGGTGTAAGAAACAAAGAGTGCTTGATCAAGAGCTGCCAACAAGAAATGTGAAAGAAAGAGATAACTAGAAGATGCTAATGGTAAGTTGATTTTGTCGTTGTTGCCTATTAGTAAATCAGAACGTTTAGCTGGTTGCAGTTTGACAGTTAATGCACTTAAAACTTCACAAATGTCTTGTCAATGTTTGACTAAAGTAGAAAACGCCCCCAAACCAAATAGTGGAAGTGAGAGAGAGTGTCAACTGGTTCTTGGGTCCTTGAGTGCAAAATTCAATTAACTTGCTTAAGCAGGGATGCACACCCAACCGCTGCCACCCAATGCATGAACCACATATAGCCACTGCAACCACCCATCCACCTACAACGGTACCTCGGTTCCCACTTTAGTGTGCAAAATGCTTGTAGCAGCTCTGTGTGTGTGCGTGTGTGTGTGTGTGAGGAAGGGAGAGAGAGTGTTGGTAAGCTATCAATTTCATGTCCAATCAAGCAGACGGCTGCAGGTAAAGCCAGCCATACATACATACATATGTGTGAGTGCAGACTCCTCTCCTTCCTTTTCCCTCTACCCACAGTCAGTCACTTAAGCAGATGTCAACTTCATTTTGCATATGCAGCAACTGCTGGCACCTGCTGCAACCTGCAACTGCAACCTGCAGAGTCCTGCAGAATTTTCACACACTGACTGCAGTGGCACAAAAATCTTTTTGGGGTCCTTGTATAAAGTCAGCTAATTGTTTTGCGGTTCATTGTTTAATTACGAGTATTATGTAATACACACACACACACACACAGTGTCACACATACATATGCAGGAATGGACATGCATGGACATGCCCATGCAGTTGCTCGCACATATGGGTCGAAAGTCTAATTAAAACGCTTTTGCATATTCAATTGACGGCTGACTCGCTCTCACTCTCTCCACTTTGCTGGTCGACCCCCCCTGCCACTCTGCCCTCTTAGTTAGTCATCCTCATGGTGCTGCTGGTGGATTCGTACTCGTTTCTCTCTGTGGTCGCAGCTGTTCAATTGTAACGGCATGTCATGTCACTTTAGTGTACAGTTCCAGTGCCAAATGGCCTGTCAAATAAGAAAGCATTTTGTCCAAATGTTACCGTTGCCAACAACAACAACAACAGCAGCAACAAACTTTGACATTTTATGATATGTCCTAGCTAACAGCACCCCTTTCCCTTCCCCACCCTTTTACACAGCCCCATTCTGACCCCCCACCTACTACTCCTGTCAATTACATCAAAATTGTGAATTGTTCTCGTTATGCATTTGACATTTTCAACTCAATATGAAACGAAAATACTTCACACACACACACACACATCGATAGGGAAAGAGAGAGAGAGAGAAAGAAATGGGGGGAAAAAGGATGTCAGAGATGTCGAAGGGAAATTTATACAATCGAATCTGGCAAACAATACTCTCTCATATCTCTATCTCTCTCTTGCTCACTGCCTTGTGCACCTTTTGTGTTGCGTGCCATAAATAAATAATCAATGAATTTATATACCCCCATTTTTACATAAGGTACAAATACATACATACATACATATATATCAATTTGTATATGCCCTCTGCACATGAAAGGATCAATTTAACTTTGTTCTGATTTATATAGATGATAGAAAATCAACAACAACAACAACAACTACAAGAACAATGAGAACCCAATGAGGTGTCCAATAAAATGCTTAGCCCCAATGTCAAATATAAATTGTTTGTGAAATTTTTGCCTTGAATTGTTAGAAAGATAAAGATTTGCTTCAATGGCAAATGAAATGAAATAATCGTTTTAATTAAGTGCATTAAATTGCATAAGAAAATATGTTCAATACATTTTAAATGAAGAAATGTCCTTTGATGTGATAGGAGAAATGCTGAGGAGAATGACAAAGATAATGAAATTAGTTGTAGTTGTGGTTTTTGACAGAATACGATGATGTTTAGATTTGTTAAACAATTTGAGATGAATCTTAGGAAGAAGATAATACGAAATGAAAGGCAAAAGAGTAAGGTGAACAGAGTCTAGACAAGTCAAAGGCTAGAACCAGTTAGGAATTATAACGAAATTAAGCAATAAAGTGGAACCAAGGCTTACAAGGTTTACAATTCATTCATTTTTTTTCATTTTGGTCCCAACCTGAGTTTGTCAATCCTTTCTTTGGCTAGTTTTTTCAAACCAATCATTGAAAAATGTAGCAAAACTTTAGGAAAAACTTAACTAGTTAAAGATTTTTATAGCCTTTAGCTCACTTAAGCTATTAACAATAAACTAATTGTTGATTGAAGTCAAAAATCGTTTATCTACAATTAGAAGCCATAATTGAAAGTACTTTACAAGACAAAAATCTATTTTTGTGGTCTAAGAAATCGTTCTGTGGCCACTGCCAAAGACATTTTTATGGCTAAGCCCATTAATAAAAATTTTCTACTCATTTATTCACTTGAATTAAGCTTCATGGCAAATTGCAAAATGTATATACATACATATATATTCCTGATGTTGGCATTAAATGGAATGTTTCATTTAGTTTTCTAGCTTAATGTTTCTTGGCATTGAACACGAAAGAGAGAGAAAGAGAGAACAGAAGAGACCGGGGAGAGATAAGCGTAACTAGGGGAAACACTTGGAATACTTTTTCGCGTATCCATAAATATTAGCGGGGCAAAAGCGCAAAAAAATGCGCCAACTAAAGCAATTTACAGTTTGCTCAAAAACACACACACACACAGAGAGAGAGAGAGAGAGAGAGAGAGAGAGAGAGGGGAGTGTGAGAGGAAAAGCAAGTTGCTGCAACTGACCTGCCTAGGATGAAGAGCCGGACGAACGGAAGAGAAAACCCAAGCGGGGCAAGGGAAACCTCGAAAGCTAAAGGAACAGCAGCCAAACCAAACAAATGGAAAAAATTCAAATTATCTGCAAAAACGGCAGCAGCAAAATGAAAAAAGAAAGGACGAAGAACAAGGAACAATGCAAAAGAGTTCTGAAGTCGTCTGCATGTACACACACACACACACACACACACAAACATACATAAATGGGTGTGTGTTTCTCTTAGTGTCTCTGTGTGTGTGTGTGTGTGTGTGTGCCAAACTTGAGTTCTTTTGCACACATTCTGGCACTTGAACATTTTTCTTATTGTATGTGCCCCACACACACAAACCAGAAACCAAAAAAAAAAAAAAAATGGGGGGGAAAAAAAACATTGGCGGGGCAAGCAAAGCAAATTGTGCACGCTTAGTTCACTCTGTTCTCTAACGTGTTGGGCTTAAGTTGGCTTGGGCTTCAGCTTGGGCTTGGGCAACGGCTTCTTTTATACCCTTCTTTCTAGCAAAAGTTAGCAAAAGAAAAGACTAGACTTGGTTAAAGTGGTTGCAAGTTGCTTGGTGGGCGGGGAAGAGATTGAACCATATCAAGGTTTTGTTTCAATCGCTTCTCTTATAACAAAATGTCAATTATTTGTTTAAAATTTAAGAAATCCTCTAGGATATTTTTAAGCAAATAAACTCAATAAGGCTGAAGACCACAAGTAAGTAAGCTGTATTATGAATGGACAATAAATGTAGTAAATCCAAGTTTTAGTTTAAAGCCAAATCAAGTAAGGGTTTTGAAAATATAGTATTAGTGGTTTATAGTTATAATTTGGCACTTGGGTTTGAAATTCTCAGAAATTTTAAAAGAACCAGAAGTTTTCAATTCCTAACATTAAGTAAGAAAAGCTCGTCCAAAGCATCTTTAAGCTCTTTAAGGGTATTGGTAGGTCGATGTTTAATTGACTTGGTATATTTATTTTGTTTTTTTTTTTTTTTGGCCGTGGTTTGGCGTTTTATTTGCATGCCAAAAGGCAACACACGAACGCACACACACACACTTGTACAGGCTCTAAGTGAAAAAGTAACTCTCATTGTTCCCCTCTCAAAAAAAGCAAATGAAAAATGAACTTAATACTCAAAAAAAAAGAAGAGAAAAGCGAGACAAACTCCCCACTCCTCGAGGAAAATGTAAAGAAAATTCTGGTAATTGCATGCTGATTTAGAAAAAAAAAGAAAATGGAAACCATTTCAACACATTATACTAAGAATGGCCAACAACTAGTTGGCTATTTTGTTGTTGTAGTAGAAGATGGTTTAAAGCCATTCTTTTTGGGTAAAGACTAAAGAAAAGGCCGTAAAATGCTTTCGGTTTGCCTTTTCGGTTTTTGGTTTTTTTTGGGTCTTTATTTTTGCGGTTGTTTCTGGTAAAAAGTTTTACGTAGAAAAAGTTGACAGTTGGCATTTTGCAACAGTTTTAACAGTTAAACAAAATGTCAAGAGTGCAAACATATTGAAATGTAAGCATAGGATGTCCCCACCTCTCCCTTCCCCAATCCTTCATCCTACTTGCTCGGCCCCTTGTCACAGAGGCAGGCGCCTCCCTGCCTCCTCCTCCTTCGGCTGTCTGTCGTCTTTACCCTATCTTGGTTAACCTCATGAAGCTGTTTCGGGTTTTTGTGGGTTTGCTTCTTCTTCTTCTTCTTGTTGCCTTGTTGTTGTGTATGGCAAAAATCTGACAATTTATTCATTGTTGCTGCTGCTGCTCTTTGGGCTCTTAATCCATTAACGATATCTCCTATGCTTATTCCCCCGCGACACACAAGAACAACAACAAGCTGGACAGGGATTGACAGTTTGCATTTGCGTTTCCGTTTTATCCTTTTAGTCCAAAAAAAAAAAAAAAAAAAAACTCAAAAATAATCTTTAAAGAAAAAACTCTGACAAATAAATGGCTTCTCAAATGATTGGTTTATTATTGGTTGGGGGCAAACCAAAGGTCATGCGAAAAAGTATGCCAAGTTTTTGTGTAAAATTTTTGACAAAAGGGAAAAAGTTTCGATAATCTTAAAGATTATGTGATATGTCAACTGATTGTTGAGATTTCCTTTGATAATAAGAAGAATAACTAATGCTCTTTCATTTTGTACTTAATCTAGTTGTAATTCCCAACCAGTTTTAGCATTGAAATAGGGAAAAGGCTAGTGGCGGATTAAGGTGTATTTTTTGGAGCATAAGAGGTTCCAACTCGATTTATTTTTTTCAAAAATAGATCAATAGGGGTTCGGAAATGATATTTGAGCATGCTTTTTAAAAATTGTTTTCAAAATCTTTACCAAAATCAATCTCCTCTTTAGTTTTGCCAACAGATTTTTGTTGAAAAATCCGTCCGATTTGCATAGTGCAAAATAATATTTGAATACAGAATCCGACTTGTATTTTTTTTTTTTTTTTGTTCAATTACGTCCAAAAGTGGCAAAACAGTTGTCAACATTTTTCTGTGGGACAAAACAGCAAAAACAGCAGCAAAATCACCGAGTAGCAGGCGATGCTCCCTGGCAAAACTGACAGCTGCAGAAAGCAGCAGACAAGGACAATAACAAAAAAAAAAAAAATAAAAAGTAGAAATGGAAAGAGACAGTAGACAGTAGAATAGTAGAGAGAGAAAAAAAAGAGAGAGAAAGATGTCAGTTGTCAACAACAATGCCCCAAGTTGCTACAATAAAATTCTGACACATTGAAAAATGTCATTGTGTAACTTAAGTAGCCGGGCATACGGATGCGGATGGGTTTTCTGGCTTCTCCTGCTTGTGACTGGTTCCTTTTTTTTTTGGGGAACGAGCAGGCGGCTGTAGCTTATGTAAAACAAGTCTCCAACACACACACACACAGAGTGAGAGAGGGAGAGAGAGAGAGAGAGAGAAAGAGAGGCCGCCGCTCGCTCTCTGCCTGTTATGCCTGTTAATTTACTTGCAGTTCCGTTCCATTTTTATGGACTGCCGCCATGAAGCTTTTTCTCCTTTTTTATGTATATATATATATATATATATTTATAAATGTGTGTGTGTGTATGTGTATTCGTGTCGGCCATTTGTTATGCACTGATAGAGCGTCAGCTAGGCTAGGCTAGGCTAGCCTAGCCTTGCCTCCTCAGTAGCTCAGCATTCTATGCCTTTTTTACATACCAAACAGATTTGGAGATGACAAAAAAAAAAAAATGAAACGAAAAATGCACGTAAAATCTATTTCAGAAATAGAGCTTCAGTTTGCTTGAGTTCAAAATTCGTTAGCTCTAGCTAGAGCCCATAGCTTAATTGTTGAATTGCTTATGAAAAGTTGAAAAAAATTCTTTGAGATGTTTCAAAATGTTGGAAAAGGTGCTGGCATAGGTATAAATAATCAGCTAAGTCTCACTGAGAGCTCTACAGGTGTAAAATTTAAGAAATTCGCCCCTAAAAGTATGCAATAGAAAGTGAAAAACTTTCGTTTCTTCCAAGAAAATCGAAACTTTCTTCCTAGAGGCATTGATGCCATTGACTTCTTTTGCTACAAACTTGTTTTCTTCTTCTCATTACAATACACACAAATAAATGACCCGCAAAAAAAGTTTTTACTTTAATTTTTGTTCATTTTTCTTCTAACCTTTGGTCTACATAAACAAAGCCTATTTTCTTGAGGCAAGCACAGATCATGTAGCTTACATTCAATTGAACTCACGTGCACATCTCTAATACACACACAAGTACATACACTTACACACACAAACGCATTGGCGCAGCATCAGCACTCGCAAAATGTTGAGTGAGTTGCTTATGCAAGCGAGAAATTTGTTATAATGTGCAGGCCATTGAAATAAGGTAGGGTTGAGGGGGAAGAGAAGATGCCAAATGAAAGGGGGGGGGGATGAACAAAATATGGCACACACACACACACACACAGGCATATTGTTATGTATGCTTTTGATAAACGCATAGAGAACCAGCGAGCCGTACACTTGGCCCAGTCCTAGGCCAAGAGAGACATACAGAGGTGGGGAAAGGGGAGTAGAGTAGTCATAACTAGAAAAGGGATGACAACCCTGGCCCAAAGAGTCATTTGCCGCGTCGATCAAGTGTACTGAGCCGTTTTATGGCTGCGCTTAACAAACCTCGACGACCGACAGCGACGGAGACAGAGACAGAGACAGAGTCTGGAGGCAATTGTTGTTATTTTTTCGTTAAGGTGACAGTCGCCCCACACCTCCACCACACCCCCGGCGTCTCCCCAGGTCCTGAAATGACAACAGATATGCCTTGCGGCGAGAATCCATTGCAAATGCCAAGCAAAAACAAACGACGCATAATTTAATTTCCAGCGAAAAAGAGAGAGAGAGAGAGAGAGAGAAGAAACCATCAGCAAGAGCAACAGTAGCTTGAGCTCCCTCTCCCTCTCTCTCCCTCAACCCCTCCCCACCCCCTCCCCACCCCCCGGGTGCTGTTGTTATCAGTCTCCCGGCATCATTATTACGTTTAATGGAAAATAATTACTTTTGGATAAGGCAAAGTGAAAGAAATAACAAAAAAAAAAAAAAAAAAAACACCCAAACAAACCGAAGCTGGCGAACGGACGACAAGTGTTTTGTGCGGCCTCCAGGGCAAAATTGTCATAGAGCAGCAGCAGCAGCACACAAAAATTCTTCACAGAAAGAAGTGCGAACAGCACTTGACAGTTTCTTTTTTTTTCTGGTTGTCGCTTCTTCTTTCGGTTTCTCCTGTTGCTGCCGCAATTTAGGCGTTAGCCTGGCACTTTAAGTGATTTGCCTCCAAGTGAAATTGAGTTTGGTGCAAAACAGAGAGGGAGAGAAAGAGAGAGAGAGAGAGAGGAAGATGCTCTGCTGCTCTAAGCTTATTAGCTAAGCGAAGA
This sequence comes from Drosophila nebulosa, assembly GCA_024703675.1. Classification (NCBI taxonomy): domain Eukaryota; kingdom Metazoa; phylum Arthropoda; class Insecta; order Diptera; family Drosophilidae; genus Drosophila; species Drosophila nebulosa. Next base: position 1,727,553 of record CM045725.1, on the reverse strand, counting down.
CTTTAATTCAGCAAAGCGAAGACAAAAATCTTAAAAAATATACTCTCTTTCCCTCTTTCTCTCTCTTTCTCTCTCTAATGATTTGTAAAGAAGTCATTGGGGAAATATTGTTAATGGGATTGCATATTTTATTCATTCAGGTATTCATATCATGAATAATTATGAAATTACTTGATGTTATTATTAAAGAGAAAAACATCTCGATAGATAACTAAGAATCACCCAAGAATGAACCTCGAAGTTATTAGCTATAAGTTCGTAGCATTTTTTTGCTTCATCTAGTTGTAGTTCTCAACCAGTTCTCAACTTAGAAGCCTCAAAATAAAAGTCGTTTCACTTTCATATTTTACGTTTAGAGTTCACTCTAGGCCAGACTTTCACTACTAATACCAAACTCAATATGCCCTGACTCCAATTTAAATGAAATCTAAAAAAAAAAAAGAGAAAAATCTAAAGGCCAATTTCCTGCAATTTGATTGACATATTTCAGCTTCAATTTGACATTCAACTCTGGGTATTCCATTGAAATTTATATGGAAATTGAATTTGATAGAAAATTCGAATGATTTAAATAGGCAAAAATGATGAAAAGAAAGAAAGAATAGATAATAAAACGATTGGAATGCGAGTCAGGATAAGCTACAAATACATTTCTTATCCTTTACCCTTTCCATTAATAAGTGGAAAATATTTTCACACACTGCCACTTAAATATGTCATATGCATATGGCAATGCCCATGCTCCCCGCCACTTTGCCCCCTTTGACTCACTGACTAATCATTTGAATATCCAATGTGCCCCTCGAAGTATGCAATGAAATATGTAACGCATGAATGTCATATACAGAGCAGCGAAAGCAAGAGCTTAAATGTCAACCATTGCGCCTTCATTTCTCAGCCTCAGCTGGATCAGGCTCAGTCTCCAGGCAATGGGGGTCTCCATCTCCGTTTCATTTCTGTCGCTGTCAAAGCACTTTATGTCACAATAATTTGCAGCTCTGCGAAAGTACGAGTTCTACAACTTATATATATGTATTCATTTCACGTGCCAGCAGAGCTAACATCTTCACATTTGGTGGCAACTCTTCTCCAAAGCTAAAAGAGGGCAAAGCGGTGGGTTGGGGGGGGGGGGGTGTGTGTGAGCCAATATGCATATGTAAAATATTTATGAGCGCGTGCAAATTCATTTCATTGCTTCAACGCGTTTTGCCTTGTGCAAAAACGAAAAAAAAAATAACCTAAACAAAATAAAAGCGGAAAAAGGAAACCAGAATGAGTAAGAGAGATTATATGCATATAAGCATGGTGGAGTGAAACGAATTTGCTAGAAGGTTTGTTAAGCCATACGGATAAAGATATGCAAAAAATGGTGACCCCGATGTTACACACATACATATGTATGTACATAGATTCGACGCAGTTGCTTTTGATATGGCTTAATGTAGGCAAATTTTTGCCTTAGATTCATTACTGTGGCAAGTAAATGATGACTGTAAAATAAAAAAATTATTTACCTAACCTAACCTAAAAAAAATTATTAGGTTAGGTTTTCTTGAAAAAGGAATAATGACTCTTAACGAAAGAAGTTGGTGCTGTAACTCAAAATCTACTGTAACTAAGGCTATTTTTACTTTATGCCAACCTTAACATGAGTAAATTTTATCAAACCTAACCTTACAAAAGTTGTTCTGACTTGGGATTACCTAGTGGAAGTTAGCTTAACCTAACCTCCCTTTACCTAACTCCCTTTATGCTGACTTTACTGTCTCAAAAGATATTCTTTCTCTCGATCTATGCTCTTTCTCCTACTCTAGGAAGTCTTTTTCATCAGAGTAGAGTATTTACTCTTCGTCATTGTACTATTTCATTTATTTGTATTTGCATTCTCGCATTCATCCCATTGCCATCTCCTTTGCCTCGTATCTCTAGTTTATTGTTATATTCCATTTTGTGTGCTATTGCACAACGAATTTAATGCAGCGCGTAACAAATTTTCACAGCACATTTCCAGCATGCGATATGAGTAGGAGAAAGCTGGCTTATAGCCTGGCCTAACTGGCTAAATGGGGGCGCGCTACTCTGACAAATTGTCAACACACAGACCCAAAAGCATCCACCACTCCATCCTAAGCCCTGAAACCCCCTTCTTCTCTTGGCCATGGGTTTTTGTGTTTGTTTGTTGTTGCAGGCCGCGAAAAATAAATACCGAGAGTACAACAATAACAAACATTCGGGTACAATGTGTACAATATGCACGACACGCGTTTATTTGTATTGTATTTATATTTCATGCTGTGCGACCGGCATCCAAACCCCGGCTCCGGTTCCCAGCTCCCGGCTCTCGGCTCCCGGCTCCCGGGGACGGAAATCGCAAAAATATTTTCTGCTTGCCACGGGAAATGAGAAAAATACTTTTACCCAGTTGCCCAGTTTGCCAGTTGCCAGTTTGCCAGTTGCCATTTGGTTGTGCAAATTTTATGCCCAAAAAATATTATACGTAAATGAATGGCTATGGGGAGATGGAGCTGGATGCCGCAGCTGGAGTGGAAGCCGAAAGCGGAGTGGCTTTTTAACTAATATACCCCATTCCTCACTTCCTCTCTCCCTCTCTTCCTCTCTCTCTCTCTTTCGCTCCCAATTCTCTTACGCAGCACGCACACAAAACGCTTAACATGACTGGGTAATCTTGTTATGGAAGCATTCGTTGTGTTGTCTAGTTTATTTATGAGTTTATGCAATGCGCGGTACGGTGCGTATGCGTAATGCATATTTCACCACAAACCTCCCATCAGCTCTAACCGCTCTAACCGAAACCCGCCCCCCCCAAAAAAAACCCCTTCTATTGGTCGTTCTTTTCAAAGGATTAGGCACTTCAATGCACAAGGACATTTGGACTCCTTTTACCCATTGCTCTGTATTGACTTTTCTGCAATATAAAATTTGCAAGTTTTTCCTATCGTTCAGTTTGCTCACTTGCTGGCTGCGGGTTTTTTTTTTTTCTTATTTTTTGGTTTGGTTTTTATGTAATTGAATATAAGAGGCAAATGAGAGAGCCAATGAACCTCTATTGGGAGGAGAATGCACTCTGCTGACGTGTGTGTGTGTGGGTGTGTGTGTGTACCAATGGCCATAAAATGGTAGAAAGGGCGTATCAGACAAACCCTTGATGCAGCTAGCAGAAGCAAGAGATGAAAAACTGCTTCAAGTTTTGCCAAAAGTTAATGCAAATATATATTTCCATATTCCATATTTTATTACTTTTACACAAAAGTCGACAAAGATAAGGACACAAATGAAATAAAGGGGGAAAAAAAAGAGCAGAAGGAGCATTAAGGTTACCCATAAGGATACAATTTAAGAAGAGAAACAAGTAGAATAAGTTCCAAAGGAAAGTATTTTGAGAGGAAAAATGGAATTATTACTTAGACAATTTGCAATTCCCTACAAAGTTGGACACAAATAACCAAAACTATCGAGTTAGAGACAATAGAATTAGTTAAAAAATTGGTTAAAAATTGTGAATTAAAGAAGTGAATTTTGCAGCTTTTCGATTTCAGTTTAGAGTTATGGCCGATTCTTTTTTAATTTCTATAGAGTATCAAATGTGGCTAATACTTTTTTTTTTTTGCTATTTGATGTTCAGCGTGTTGAAATATGCACTAAAATTGTTGTTGTTGTTGTTGTTTTTGTTGGCTCAACAAAAATCTATTACTTTACTCTGGGTTCTGCTGACCCCCGACAATGTGAGAGAGGGCGAGAGGGAGAGGGAGAGAGATAGGGAGAAACCGTGCATTGAACTGGTCGCGTGTCAGGTTGCGTTCAATCGCCTCAATGTACGTTTCGCCCTTTTACTGTGCCCCTATTTGAAGAGAGAGAGAGAGACAGATGAGTGCAGAGGGATAGAGGAGTGAGAGGTTGGGAAAAGGGGGGCACAGGAGCGTAAAAACCCCAAGGGTGCCATAGCGATTGATTGGCTCTGGGGCGGTGCGACGCGTTGCATTTGTCCCTTTGTTTATTGGCAGTGCCATGTGGATGAGTGAGCTGTAGTAGCTATGTGTGTGTGTGTGTGTGTGTGTGTGTGTGTGGTCTATGTGTGTGTGTGTGTGAGTTTGAAAGCGATTCATTGTATTTAGTTTTGGAGCTGAAAGAGGAGCTGAAGCTTCGCTTCAGTTTGTATTAATCCGATTTCATAGCTGACTCCATTGTTGTTGCTGCAATTGTTGTTGTTGTAGTTGTTGTTGTTGTTGGCTTGGGGCTTGGTGCTGTGCACTTTAAGTTACATAATTTACATAATGCCATTGTTTGTTGCATATTTACTTTTTGACGGTTTGCTGTCTGTTTTCTCCCTTTTCTCTCTCTCTCTCTCTCTTTCTCGTTTGTTGGCTTAAAGTTTTCTCCATTGTGGCACGTACATGTGTGTGTGTGTGTGTGTGTCTGTGTCTATCGTTTATATCGTTAGTCCTTCGATTTGTATGCTGGCCAAGTCCAAGCTGTTGCCGGCTGCTGCTTGATGTAACTAATATTGGCAGTTGCATTTGGGTTATTGTCTTTTGCCATTGCCTGCCGGCAGTCAAGCTATGTAGAAGGAGAAGGCATCCACAATTGAGTAGAGAATAGAGCTTCAATTTAGGTGAGATAAGCCAAAAGTAGAATGCATGTTGCATGAGTTACCCAGAAGTCGTCTCTCGTTCAATGTGTCCTCTGAGAAAGAGCCAGTCAGCCCAATAAATGGGTACAAGGAAATTGTTTTTACATATTTCAAAAGCAAACATTAGTCATGATTTTTCATTGCCTAGGCTGCTGTCGACTTTGGTCCTTGTATTCCTACTTACATTCCATTTTCATTTAACTGCAAATAAAAGTCAATGGGATGTTCCTCAAGGTTAGAGAAAACCGAACTAAAATTTGAAACTGAAAATCTTCTGTAAGTGATTTCTACTTTCTTTTCTTCATCATCTTTTAATTAGTCAACGAAGTGTTGTGAAACTTAGCATAACGGCCAAGGAAAAACCAAACTAAAAAACTATAGAGAAATGTTTTTTTTTTTTTTTTTCAGAACTTCAAAGCAATGTGCTTCAGTCTTCTGCAGTGCTTTGTCTGATTTCTCAGAAATCATGTCTCGTTATGTAAAGATTTGTTGTAAAATTTCACCTAAAGAATTCCTTGAAACTGATTGCCATAGATTTTTTCCAAGAAGTTGAGTAATATTTAATGAGAAGCGTTGTGAAATTTCACCTTACTCAGGTTCTATAGCATGTTTTCTCTTTGTGTTCTTTCTGGGAATATTTATTGAGCATTGAAGTTCTTTAGGCGATTAATTGATTGGAAATTTCCACTGAAAACTTGGTTAAACGTTATTGAAACCCTATGGAAAGAGTTACTTAAAGATATTTGCCTCTTATTTTATTATTTTATAGTATTTTTTAATAAACTTTTTCAAATTTTCCTTTTTTTGACCAATTTCGTTTAAATTTTAAATCTTTCTTGAACAGAATTTGGTAAGCATTTAAATTTTGAGTTAAAGTTTCTGTAGATTTAAAGTGTTGAAATTAATTGTGCACTTGTGGGATTTTTTTTTTTTTGCAATGCTCTCGGCACTGCTTTGACTTTGCTTTTATTTTTTGGTATGATTAAGTTTCAGCTGGGAATTCCTTGAAATTAACTACCACAACTTTTCAGTTGAGTTTAGTTTTAGCTCTGCATAAGCTCTTTGCCATAATTAAGGTCATATGAAAATCTTTTGCAAAACTTTAATGAAATTTCACACAGAAAATCTCAGAGGCAAAAGCAGAGAGAGAGAGAGAGAGGTTGGCTGTTTTTTTTGCTTGGGGGAAGGGGGTGGTAAAAATGAAATACTACTGCTTTTCACCTGTTTCTGTCTTTTATCTGTTTGCCTGTGCTGAACCTCAACAAATTTAAACTTGATTTTACGTATTTGCGAGCGAGCGAGCGAGCTTGTGATTTTCGGTTTTTATTTTTTTCTTTCGATTGCAATTTTCCTCTTTTTTATTCTGGGTATATACATTTATGGCTAAAAGTTGGTGGTATTCTCTCCTCTCCTCCCTTCTCACCTACCTCTATCTCTTCCTGTTTTTTTTTTTTTTTTTGTGAGTGTTGCCTGCAGTTTTCATTGTGCGTTTTGCAAGAGGAGTTTTCGTTGTTCGTTTGGTTGGTTGGTTGGTTCGTTGGTTGGTTGGTTGGTTTGTCCATTTGGGTCCAATGTGCGTGCCGTTGGCCATTATTACACCTCTCTCGCTTGGTTACGGGGCACGTAAACTTCTCGAGAGTAGTTGAAGTTGCCACAGAACATGGAAGGGAGAGACAGAGACAGAGAGAGAGGGGGGGAAGAGGGAAAGAAGTGGGTCGTCGGCGGTTAAGGTATAAAGTGCATTTTGTTGCCATTTTTTTTTATGCTCTCTTTCCCTCCCCCTCTGTCCCTCTATCTCACTCGTTTTATTTTTTTTTTCTTTCCCACCCATTGGCATTTGGCTTATTTCGTTTGATTTTATGCGGTTACGTGAATTCATTCCCATTTCCTGCTCTTCTCTTTTTGCTCGGTTCTCCTGTGTTCAGGCTTTTAACGTAAGCGATTTTTTATGTAAGCCTGCGGTTTTAATTTCAATCATTTTGAGCTTAAATGGGTAACCAATGTTTAATAAATATGCAAATGCGATTAGCATAGCATAGTGCGAATGCACATAGTTTTCATTCTCCCATAACTAATTGCCATAGGCTTTAATGGGCCACTTGAGTGCAAAAAGTTGAGGTTGGCTTTTGCCTCTTTTGCCTCTCTCTCTCTCTCTCCGCGTGTGTAGCTTGCTAGCTTCTTCACATATGCTACAAATTAGTTATAATTAAGTTGAAGCACATACCGCACACACCCAAAAAGAGGGAGGGAGGAGGCGGAGAAGGAGGAGGGGAAGAATGAGAGCTTCTGCATAACACTTAAACAGGCTATACAGTTACAGCAGCCACCACAAGCTACGTGCCATGCCTGAAAGTGTTTTAATAAGCCAACTCCGACCACCTTTACCGATCAGTGGCGTTGCTACAGGGTAAAATGGGAACAACTAGCCCCCTAAGGTATGCAATGAAATTTAGAAAACAACCAACTTTACATATTTCAACGAATTTTGCTGTAATTCTTCATCTCTTCGCTACGAGGGCCTTTCTTTTAGCTACTGGATAATCCATAAGAAGTTTTTGCACCTGGTATAGCATATTTTAGGGGGAAACATATGTTCATTGGCAAAATTCGGCGGAATTTGTGTGTAATTTGAAGAATATTTGCTCAAAACTGAAGTTGTACAGCTTTTATACTATACTTTTGGGGGCAAATCTTCTTTATTTCATTCTTTCAATTATAAGACATTTCAAAAGTATTTATCCAACTACTATAGCCTACTTAAGGGGTCATATTTACCCCCTTAGATGCACCACTGTTCCCAGTTTCCGCTAACTAACCTTCATCTGGCACTGCCCCTGCTTCTTCTTTGCTCTCTGCTCCTTCTCAAAGTTGCTTACTCGACACATTAAATGTAATTAGCTGCGCTAAGGTTAGCACAAAACTACGAGTGGTGTAGTAGTAGTAGTAGTCGAGAGTCCTGTTACTTCCACTCCCAAACCCTCTCTCTCTCTTTCTGCCCCTCTCTAATTAGTTATCTAAAGTTAGTTGGCGACACTAATGGCCACTAGCAGCAGAAATTGTATAGCATACTTTTTAGCGCACAAATCATTTGGCAAACATTATGTTATGCCTTGTTGTTTCTTCTTCTGCCCGCCGCCTTTCGCCTCCCCCCACGTAAATCACTCACAATATAATGCTTACCCTTCCCCCAACCCAACTCACCTTCACCCCCTGCCTTTTCCTGCTTCCTTGCTCTTTCTGCATATACAATATTTAAAATATGCGGGAAAAATGCTGTTGAAAAGTTTGAATTTCTTTTCTTGAAGTTCGCTTGTGGCCTGTTAAGGACATGCTTATGGCTGACTTTACATTTTTTTCTTTCTCTTTCTTTTGTTGTTGTTTTATTTATTTTCTGCAAAAGACGATGAAAAATTGCTTTATATGTATCATATACAACAAAAATTTTAAGTGCCAAAAGTATAAAAGAAACGTAAGAAAAAGGTATAAATAAAATGGCCAAGTGTGTTGGCTTTGTTTTTTACTGAGTTTCTTAATCTCGATACCGCATGGTAACCTCAAATAAGAGATTTCCTTGCATGAAGAACTTGACTCATTTCTTTTTAAGAAATCACGGATTAAAGCGTAATTTTTGGTTTGATTTGTGTGACTTTTAAAAAATTTCAAGATGAGTTGGTTTCAAAATTGGAGAATTTCTAATTTTATGAATTGATTAAAGCCAGCAAGGGCTTATGAAAAGTGGGAATTATGGCGATATATTTGCTGTGGAGCGCGATCGGCCTCGACACTTGCGGATGTTCTTTGCAACTGAAAATCAATGGTTTAATTGGTCTTAAATGATTTGAAATATTCCTATACTTAAACTAAAATGCCTTTTAAAGAGCAAATTAAATAAGTTTTGGCAACTGTGTGTATATTCCAGGAATCTTTCAAAGATTCTATGACCTCACGAAGAAGTGATTGCTCATTAATCTTGACTTAGAATTGAATTAAAATGATTTGATTTGGTTATTGTGGGGGGAAACTCAGTTTCCACTATACCTTAACTCAACTTTTATTGCAATTCAAACAGCAATTTGTTTCCTAACATTAACTAAGTTTTACGAAATAAATTAAACCGGTTTTCGTTTGGCCTTTGTGTTCCCAGTTGGCGAGGAAAATGGCATTCAATTTAAATGTAACGTAGGCGGCATATTGAAAAATCCCTTTAACTATTAACTAGCTTTCGGTTGACACCCAACTACAACTACATACATATCTGCTTCGTATCGGTTTTTCATTTACATGATTTCCCATCAGCATCAATATTCTCGTACCGAATCGCCCCTTTCCTCATCATCATCCTCATCCTCATCCCCATCTCATCCTCTGTCCCATTTTCATCATCGTCATGGGATATCATGTTCTTGGTGGCTCTTTGTTGTTGTTGTTGTTATTGTTGTTAACCCATGTTTATATAGGATTTTTTTACTTTTTTTATCTGTTTTGGTTTTTCACTAGCCAGAGGGCAGTTTACATATTTTTTTGTTTTACTCTATTTTTTTTTTTTTGTTCGCAAATGTTTGCCTTGTGTTTTTTATTTTCCGTTTTTGTTTTCTTTTTAATGTGAATATATTAACAGGCGGCAAACAACTTCAATTTTTTTCCGTTCCGTTGTTCTGTTGGTGTGTGTGTGACCTGAGGGCGCAGTTTGTGCCAATTTTTATATTTTTTATGAAAACATTCAGCAACTACATAATAAATAAATACAATTTTTACTTTATATTGACGAGGAAAGCACTTTTTATGTGAGAAAGGTTGAGAGGAGTAGAGGTTCGTGGTTCAGTGGCGGAGCCAGGAAAATAAAGGGGCCCCTTAAAAAAATAAGAGAAAGGCGAAAAACACAATTCTTAAAGCTCTTCTTCACACAGCTAACGAATTTTAAAGAAAACAGGTGAAGTCGCCTCCAAAAGTAGGCAGTGGGAAGGTCAAAAAAGAAAATTCATAAAGCTTGTCTTCGCAGACCTTACAAATTGTAGCCAAATTGGAAAAAAAATAATAGAAAGTTAAAAAAGGACAATTCTTGAAGCTCTTCTTCACACAGCTTATAAATTGTAGAGAAAATAGTTAAAGTTGCACCCCAAAAGTAGGCAATAAAAGGGTCAAAAAAGACACTTCTTGAAGCTATTCTTCACCGAGCTCATCAATTATGGAGAAAATAGTTACAATTTTGTTTAAATTGTCAGCAATTGAGTCAAAAATTGATTTTTTACCGTCTATTACATACTTTAGGGGGCATATATTACCTCATTTCACTCGAACAGCTCTGCCACTGGTTTTGAGGTCTCCAACTCTAAATCGAACAGCAGTTTCAATTTATTTTCAATGTTTCAAAAGCAACAACACGAAAAAAAACCAAGTTAAGGAAACAAGTAAAAAATAAAATGAAAAGTGAACGTAAATTGAACATTTTAGAGCGCTTTTAAGCACACACACCCACACACACATACATCGAGAGAGAGAGATACACACACAAACACATACACATACAGTCACCTGTCTAACAACAATATTGCACTTAGAACTTCCGCACGATAAAATTAAATGACGGCTGAGGGTTGCCCTTCTCCCCCCTAACCTTCCTCCTACCCCGACCCGACCCCACCCTCCCCCTTCTATATATGTGCTCGCAACAATATATATCAAAAATGAAGTGGGGAAGAGGCGACACAAAAAGTAAACACAAAGTAGAAGAAATCACTTATTTTCCTGTTGTTTGAAGTGGCGCCAGTAAAATTATGTTAACGTTAACAAGGTGAAAGCAGTGGCGCCCCCTACCCGCACCCTTCTCACCCTCATCATCACCGTCACCCTGAAAAGTCACTTAAACAATTTGATTTTTACATTTGCCTGCGTTGCTGTTTGCTCTTTAATAATTTATAGAGTTAGCGAAAAGAAAAAGCCAAAAAAGCGACTCTCATTGGTTTCCACACGGTGGGGAAGAACGCTCTACCTCCTCCCCCCTCTGAGTCGCTTTCTCTCCCCCCTCTTCATCTCGTCATAAGCACGCATAAAACAAAAAACCACTTGATTTTGATTTTCAGCTTTTCGTTCTCCTGTGTGTGTGAGTCGTCTGAATTATGGCCATAACAAATCTTGGCCCAGTTCGTCTATCACGTAGCAACATGCGAGGAGAGCGAGGGGTGTGGGGAGAGGGGGGAAACTTTATTGATAAAGGCATAATTTATTTGAACAATCGACAAAACGCTATTGTCAATAAAGCCAGATAAATATCTGGCATTGTAGCAGTTTTATATTCTTTTTCTCTTCTCATTGTTTTTTTCCTCTTTGCTTTTTTGTGGTTTGCGTGACAATGGCCAAAATGAGAAATGAGAGAGATGGAACAATAGCCAGACAGTAGGAGTGTGAGGAAGCGAGAGAGAGAGAGAGAGAGAGAAAGAGGCAGAAAGAAATATTTCACAGTGAATAATCGGTAGAATAAACTCTTCACAATAATGCAAATCTAGCTATAAAAAGGTAAGCAAGTGCAACAAAATTCACAGAGCGATATTTTTGCAAGTTATTTTCGAGTTATATAAACTCAGTTTTTGTTGTTGAAAATGACTTAAAAGAAAAAAGTTGCTTGTGAGAAGGAAAGGATGAAGGAAAACTGAGAAAGGACCCAAAAAAGACTTTCTTAGAAGAAGTGAAATAAATTGCATTTTTTGCATACGAAAAGAATCAAGCTAAGGTACTCGTTATAGCCTAAATCAATAAAGTTAAACATGGAAAGACTAGAAGACTGTGAATGAGAATTCTTCATACTTTATGTGGTGAAAAAAGCTAATCAAAAGAAAAGCTTAAAGCTATACTAAGAGTCTAAGCAGAAGAGACGCTAAGAAACTAATAGAAGAGTCCGAACTGTTTAAGAAATAAGATCAAATTGATCTGAAGAAGTATCCTAAACAACAAACTTTAAAGAAAATAAGCCTTAAAGGTGACCCCGTATTTCGCAGGAAGAAGCATTCAACTTTTTAGGACGTACTCAAAAGAAGTTAAGTCGGCTTAACGCGCCAACTAACGACAGAAGTTTTCTAATTAAGAACTTAACACTTGGATCAAGTAGAAATTGACCTTACCATATCTGAAAGTTTTTTGTTTCTTTCGATAGTCGCAATATCGATTGCTCCGACTATCGTTAGTTGTTCACCTCTAATTGATATAGTCAAAAGTGTATAAAAATTTCGAAGTAGGCTCTTAAAATGAAATCACCTTTTTGGAATCAGCAAAAATCTGAAAACTTTATACAGCTAATATAGGTAACTCTTTTAAGACTCTGTGAAAAAAGCATTTCGTTAACATGAAAACAGAAACTCTAAACAAATTATTTGTATAACAGGTTGGCCATCTGCAGCTCTGACTCAAGATTCTGATTGTGGAGGGAAAAGAATTTGCCTAGACAATAAACGATCTCACGATGCCATCGAGAAATATCACTTTAAAAGTGTTAGAAATAATTATGAGGGATTTGGCACATTTTTTGCATATATTCATATGCACCTTTTGCCTATTCGCCTTGCTTCACTGTAAATTGTTTCACGCTATCTCATTTTGTTTGATTGAAATTGTTTCATGGTTCTGCTCGCAACGCATAATAATAAAGTCAATACTTAATTGAAATGTTGAGCTGTTTTATAAATACATATGAAACAAACAAACCAAAAAAAAAAAAACGGTCAGTGAGTTGTTGTTGTTGTGTAATGAACAAATTGTTTAATTACAGGCCAAAAGCCCACAAACAGATGACATCATTGTTGCATATGTTAAACAACAACAACAACAAGAAAGAAGAAAAAAAAAGAACGAGATTTATATCCCTGGGGAGAGCTCATAACACACATTTAGGCTAAGGCACATGTGAGGCACGTGGCACTATTTCTCCCGGTTGTTGGTTTTTAACGTGACTTGGGGCAAGTTTTCCTTTCCCTTTCCCTTTCCCTTACGCCAAGCCAAACATTATCGCCTACGTGAGTTGTGAGCACAAGTGGGAAATCCTCTAGCAAGGATGTGTATGTCTACGTCAATTTGTTAAGCATTTGCACGTTGCACTGATAATTTTATTTGATTTTTATTAGACAAAAAACAACAACAACAACAACAAGTGAAAGGGGCGGCAAAAAAAAGGATTTCAAATTATTAAAACATTTCGAGCTCAAACATTTTGTAAGCAGTTTTAATTACATTAGAAAGCCAACACTTGAAACTTTGGCGACGACTCTAAAACTTACCACAAAATGAATGCCAAGAAGGAGCTCAGAGAGAGAGAGAGTGTGATGCTGGGGGCAAACAAAATAACGGAAGTGGCAAGCAGAAGTGTCGCCTTGGCCATAATGACAGCATGTTAGAAACTTTCTTTTGCCGCCACTCCCCGAACCACGGCTTACCTCCTTCCTTTTCCATCATTCTTGCAGCTGGCGCAAAATGAAAAGTTGAAAAAGCTGTTGCATAAAACTAGGCGCCGGAAGTCGTTGACGACAATGACGACATTTTACAAAATGGCGGAGCACAGAGAGACACACTTAACAACAACGGCAGCCATCATCAATTGGTTTTGCTTATACATACCTGCAAAAAAAGGAGAAAGAGAAATTATTAAATGGGCTTGGCCAAAAGACAGAAAGAGCTTAAACAAAAAAAAAACAAAAGTTACGCAATTTACTTTGTTAATTGCCAACGCTCCCTGATATGGATTGGCCGCCGCAGCCAGGCCAGCAACAACAACAATAATAATAACTTAAAACGCCAAACACAAAATGTAATTTAGAAAGTTTTGTTGTGTTAACACTTTGTCCAGCGACTGACTCTCTGACTCTCCACGTTTCGTCAGTCAGTCTTCTATTTTCTGTTTCCATTTCCTTTCCCCCCCGCACAATCGCACATCAGTCAAAGTGTCTTCGGAGCGGGTGGGTGGAGAAAAAGCAACAGCAGTAAAGCGACATAGCAAACAAAATATATAGAAAACATAGAAAAAACAAACGAACTAGCGGGTCTAGCAACCTTTCGCCCTGCCCCCTAAACTATACTTTGGCTACCCCACCCAACCAAGCCCTGAGGGCGTCGGAGTGAACAAAAATAGAAACCATCTTGAACTCCAGCGAAAAACTAACTCAATCAGTTTCAGTGTTGGAATAAAAGTTGGATTAAACACAGTTTAAATGAAATATTGGCAACTAAATTCAAGTAACTTTAGTTTCTGTTGCTAATTTAATAATGTTACAGAATCTAGGAGTCTTAGTTAGTGAGAAGAAGTAAACTATTTGAAGGTGAAACTTAATTGGGAGTCTAAACTAAACTATTTGAGAATGAAACTTAATTGGGAGTCTAAGAAAATGTCAGTCAAATGATGTAAGTAGTAATTTCTAGTTAATCAAGTCTAAATTAGTAACTAGTGTGCTCAAGATTGCGACACGGTAATTAGCTAACTAAGGCTTATCTCAGGTTAAGCGCCTTAAGGTAGGCACCAAAAAGACAACAGAGCATCTTTAACTGGTGTTTGGTATGAAAACGAGTCAAATTCTTGGATAGTATTTCACTTTTAGCTTTTGCAATAAACAAAAACTTTAAAATCTACGCCGAAAAAAAAACTATTTTAAAAGTTTTTTAATAATTTATCTTAACTGGCTTTTTTTATACCCTTAGAAAAGGGTATATATATAATTTTGGTGAGAAGTGTGCAATGCATAGAAGTGAGCATCTCCGACCATATGAAGTATGTTCTTAATCAGTACGATTAGACGAGTTTAGATAGCCATGTCCGTCTATCTGTCTGTCTGGATCAGCGCAATCTCCTTCTAGACCACCAAAGGTAGAGTGCTAAAATTTTGCATGCAGCTTTGTTTATCTCGGGCTCACACGAATTAGACCACTATATCATATAGCTCCCATAGTAACGATCGGTCGAAAATAAAGTTTTGGATCAATATCTCCGTTGTTTTCCATGGGATATTAAAGAAAATGGACAAATCTTAATTTATTTTATATGCAAACGTTCTTACCAAATTTCATCAAGATCAGTCAACTATATCAAATAGCTCCCATAGGAGCAATCGGGCGAAAATTCAGTTTGAGGCCAATAACAGTTTTCTTTTTCAAGCGATTGATATTAAAATAAATATTTGTAAGTTTAATATACTTATTTAATATCGTTGCCAGATTTGATCAAGATCGGACCCGAAAACCAATTTTTGGTTTGAAGAACAGAGAAAACAGCAAATGCGCCAGCTTTTTCGACTTTTGACCAACAAAAAAAAAAGGATAAAGAGGAACACAAAAAACTTGCAAGGGTATACAAACTTCGGCGCAATCGAAGTTAGCTCTGCCTTCTGGTTTCTGTTTTCAATTGTACAAAAATTTCCACTAATTCAGTTTATGTGAAATATATTTTTTTAATGCTTTTAGCCTCAGGACTGAATGTCCACATCCATTAATTTTCACAACAGTTGCAATTTCATTACTACAAAAAAAAAAAAAAAAAAACAAAAAAGAAATATATATATAACTTGTTTATTTATATATTATTCAGAGGGCTGGCTGAAGCCCCTCCGCCCTCAATGGCAAACTGTTAAAAAAAATAAATAAAAAACGGAAGTAACGCAAAGCTTTTAAACAATTACCAGAATCAGAGAGAACTCAGAGGTCGTCAGAGGTTCGCAGAGGTAAAAATGTGTGCACAAACAACAAGACAACAAATCAACAAAACGAAATTTAAAATTCAATAATCATAATTAAATAGCCAAAGTCAAAAGCAGTTAAATCTGCTCCAGCATGAAAGAAAGAACCGAAGGAACCGATGATGGCCAAAAGTGAGAAATCAAAAATTTTCTGTAGCATAACTTTTAATGTTTCTAACAACTCGGCAAATGAAAGTTCTCCTACTCATTCACTCAGACAGCTGCACATGTGAGAAAGAGAGAGGGAGAGAGTGAGTAAGAGAGAGGGAGGGAGTTTTACTGGTATAATGGAAAACTTGTTTAAAACTTTTAAATTAATTTTATTTTCACCAAACTAACTGAGAGAGAGACAACGACAGAGACGGAGACCCAGAGTTCAGCTGCTTTATTCATTGCAGCGTTTTGTTGCCTCTTCTCTCAAAGTTGTCCTTGCCATGTCCAAAAAAAAAAAAAACAAAAAAAATAGCAAAGGGTTTGTCTGGGGTTTGTCCAAGAGCTGGCAATTAAAATAACAAAAATTGCATACAAGTTTGGCGCATCCTTCTCATCTCTCCGCTGTATCTCAGCTACAACAACTGGCAAACTGAGAGTTTTCTACTTCCTTCCACTTTCTTCGCCGTTTGCCGTGTATTTAGATATTGTAATTGCACTTAGGACTTTGTCCAAAGGCCAAATTGCCTTAAAGTTTCAAAAGAAAAGAGAGAAGGCGGCTTAGATAAAGGCAAAGAGATACCAAAGAGAACTAATATTTGCAGCTAGAAGTGCAATAGAGAAGGCGTGTGAGTGTGAATGTGGAGATGGGCAAGGGAAAGGGGGCGGAGTCAAATCAAAAATCTTAGGAAATAATGGAAAACAATGGAATTTGTTTTCAGCTGCTTTTCTTTTTACTCTCTTTTTTTGCTTTGGAGTTCGGGTTAATCTTAGCTAATAATCACTTTAGTTTTCTTTACAGCTGAACGAGTCACATAATCCAGTGGCTCTTCATAGATAGCTTCAATTATCACAAAAGTTAAGACACGATTATGAAGAAGACTAGAAGAATATTCGCAGATCTTAAACTGGCAATCTGAGGTCAAATTGAGTCTTCGATTCGTAGACTGAATGAAAATTAATTTGAGGTTATGATGAAGTTACCTACTTAGTTCAAAGTTTCTATTGCCTACTTTAAGGGATGCACTTGTCAGTCTTTTTTTTGCTTTGCCAATTGACTTCGATCAAACTGCATTAAACTTGCAAAAATTTAAAACCACAGATTCAATCAGGTTTAAAAGGTTATCATTAAATCGACTTCCTCTCCTTGCTCTCTCCCCCCTGCCCGCAATCCATTTACTTGCAAAGAGGTCAGGACTTAAGTTTATTGTTTATTTATTTTGTTGTTAAAAAATTTCTTGACAGCAAAATTGTTAAGCCCGCCTGCCGTCACTTAACTTCATTATAGGAGAAGTGCGGGAGGGGGGGAGGATAAGCAGAAGCTGAAGGAGAATTGAGGGAGGGGATTGCTTGGTGTGAATGGCAGGGAAAAGGCTAAGGCTAAGCTTTATGGTGTGCGTAATGCCAAGTAAAATAAGTAAAAGAACAAGCTGAAGGCAGGCAATGGCCATAATGAAGATGATAATGATGAAGGAGACGCAGAAGCAGAGGCAGCGGCAGACGCAGACGCTGACGAAGGCGAAGAAATGAGCTCACGTTAGAGCGAAACGTGCTAAAATTTAATGTTTTAGGTTCAGTTCAAATAATGTAAGCGAGCGCAAAATGAATGATAAACGAGCACACGTCAAATTCTAGCCAGGACCAAGGACCAGAGACAGAGAGTCAGAGAGAGAGAGAAAGTCATAGGCAGGGGCGGAAAAGGACAAAGGGGAACAGCAGCTGCCAGACGACGACCAGGACGACGACGCTGGTTATATAAATGGTGCATGAAAAAGCCAAAATAACAAAACGAGCGACAACAACGACAACGATGTGAGTTGCACGTTCTGTGGCATAGAGGTTGAAGTTTGTCTCTCTCTCTCTGTCTCTTTTTCTGGCTTTTGTTTACGTTTGGTAAACATTTTTCTCTCACTCTTCCAAAAAATTTTGTTGGCCATTATACCTCCCGCCCCCCCTACCACCAGCATTATCATCGTCATCATCATCAGCGTCAACGTAGTTGGGTAAAAATGTTTTTGTTGTTAAATTAGAATTATTGAAATTTACTTTAAGGCCCCAGAGTTAGAGAACGAGAGGAAGAGCGGCGAAATTGACATTATAGTCAGCTGTTTTTATTGGTTTTATGCTTGAATAATAATAAATCCTTCAGCATTAGCTACTGTCTCATGATTAAAAGGTGTGAACAAGTCGCCATCTAGACAGCTGCTGGCTGTTGGCTCGACTTATTGCCTAAGCTAGACAACAAATAGAAAGAGGCATTTTCTTTTCCTCCCCCTCACTCTCCCACTCTCTCTCTCTCTCTCTCTCTCTGTGACTCGCCTGGTTTTTGGCCTGCCCTGCCTAGGCACATGTCATTCTCATCTCGTCCTCATCATCATCATCAGGCAGAATATACTTTTCTTTTCTTTTTCATTTTTTTTCTGCGTGCTGTGTATGTTTGCCTGCATATTTGACTGTTGACAGCTGTCTAGCATGGGCTTGGCGGCATATATACATACATATATACATAGAGAAAACTTTTTCCTTCATACCCTGCAAAACCAAGCATTGAGCTTAGAAAGGGTATATTTAGTTCGGAGAATAGGTGGACTAGGAGGAAGAAGTTGTAAAAGAACAAAGGCTAAGTTTTAGCTTTTTATGACTAAAGCAGCAAACGATTAGTAGCTGAAACTTACGATAGGAATGCGTTAACCTGTCTGTCTGAACTGCCTCTAGCAGTCTCAGTTCCATTATTAAAAGGATATAACAATCGAAAGTGAAGACAAGAGCTGCAAGAGCTTTCTCAAAACGATCTAACAATCGATTGATAGCTGAAACTTTCGTTAGAAATGCGATAACCTGTTTGAATTGGATGAAAAGGATCTATTAATCGATTAATAGGCAAAAGTAAAGCCAATCTACTTAGACTATCCTATTGAGCATTACTGAACGTTTAAGCCTTTTATTTTCAAGTTTCTGCTTTGAAAAGGTCGAAGACCTGTGTACTCTCTATGTTCATTTGATCATCTCTCTGTATGGGCACCTCATCTAATAACCTTCTTAAAAGAATCTAACAATCGATTGATAGCTGAAACTTTCCTAGTTCCATTCTTAAAAGGATCTGTCTGTGTTTGTTATCAAAAACGTTAAGATTTATTGATGAAATATGCTTTGTTTGCTTTGTCTTTAGTGGGGATTTATTCTCGATAAACCGATATCGATAAAACTCGCTAAAATCGTTAAGCGACTGAAGCGGAAAAGCTTTTAATCTGAATTGGCTTCCACAATTTGCTTAGAATTTTCTACAGAGCATTACGTGTGCTTTCTAGGGCCTTCGTTCGAGTTTTCTCTCTCTGAAATTCTGCTTTCAAAAGGTCAAAGGCCATTTAGGCGAGGTTCTTTGCCTTGTTTGTGTACTTTCTATGTTCATTTGACCATCTCTTTGTATGGGCACCTCAACTAATGGGCTGTAAAATTAAAAATTGTTAATTTTAATATGTTGGTTAAACAGTGGCAGACCTTGCACTTCAAAATGAGCGCAGATGCCCCCTTAAGTATGCAATAAATAATCAAAAATAATTAAATTTTTCTAAATTTTTAAAGATTTCAATGAAATGTCAATTATCAAGTCACTTTTTAGCCAAAACACGTGCAATTGCATACTTCAGGGGGCCAATTTGGTCAATTCAAACCCCTATAAATACACCACTAAGGTAAAATAACTTGCTTTTGCCCCCCCTTAATAAATAACTTAACTGAATAACTATTACTCACAATAGATAACACAAAAGCTTAAATTGGACTCCAAGGCAGTGAGTTAAGGGGTATCCTTTAGTCGTTTCTGTGGTTTCTATCTCTTTGCTGATATGGCCCTATTTTTTATAGTTTCTTTTATTTTTTTTTTTGGAGTCGTCGTTGTCGTTGTTCGATGTTCGTTGTTGTTGGTGTTGCGTTGTTCACGCGGCATATGTTTGCATAAATGCATCCGCGTCAAAACTGAAAGATAAATTTCGCAAACACGCACAAAACACAGACAGATGGACAGACGGACAGATGAATGGACAGACTAGACAGACAGAGTCAGGGCAGAGCCACAGCCAGGGCCAGAGCCAATCTCTATGGGAAACAACACACAAAAATGGTTATGAAAATATATGATTTCGTTTTCATTTTCATTTTTTTTTTTGTGTGTATTACTGATTTTCATGGGTATTGCCTGAAATAACATTTATGAATATATATGTGTGTGTGTGTGTGGGAGGGAGGGGGGGCATTTTTAAGCAAAATATTGTTTCAGTCATCAGAGTTTTTGTTTGTTCTTAAAATATTGAAGCATGTAAGCTCTTGATAAGATGGAAAATTGAAAGAAAAACGAAACGTTGATATCTTCGTTTTTATGGCATGATATCGGAAAAGTATAGTCAGTTCCAATTTGCGCTTATATAGCAAAAGCATCAGACCCTATGAGCTTTTTTTTCTAAACAAAAGGAACTAAATAGAAATCCCATTTTACTATCTTTTAGAAATTTATATAAATTTGAATTATTTTTCGTTTAAAAACTTTTAAAAATGTCGAAAAAATACCGACTCGAATATACCCTGTACTAACCATCCTTTATTACATTTCGTTATTTCTTGTTAGAAACCTATTCCTAACTCTTTCCCTTTCTCTATAAAGAACGTTACACACACTTTGGCGACTATAATATACCTTTTTACCCTATGGCTAGAGGGTATAAAAACGTAACCATTTTAATTAGATACAGTTATGCAAAATGGTTTACACTAATCTTTAATTAAATAATTTTCATTATTCACATTCTTTTTGAAGCATTTTGACCATCAAATTTCATTTTTGGGCATTTATTTTTATTTCTTTTAATTATCAACCTACTTTACACATTTTTGTTTTTGTTTAAGAAAGAAATTAAGTATTTGACCTTCCCATATTTAAGGTTTCAAACTATCTATTTTAATTTGAAAGCCGTTACATCTATTCACTTCAGACAAACTTTTTTTGAAGTAACCAAAACGTTTTTCAATGCTGAATAAATCGAAATAAAACTCAATAAACTCTGAAAAAATCTAAATAAAAGTGAAATTGTATACGAAAAATTGCGTTGTTGCTTTTAGATTACTTTTAAATAATATTTATGCTGTTGGTTTTTTCATTCATACAAAAAAAAAAAAACCAAATCAAGCTAAAAGATTCAACAAAATTTTTAAACAGATTTCAGTTCATTTAACTTTGATTCTTTAAAAATGAAACAAAATATGAATCCCAACGCATTTTTAAACACATTTAATTTAATATTCACCAAGAGGAGGGTAGAGAGAGAGAGAGAGCAACGGGAAAGAAAGGGAGAAGAAAAAAACAGCCAACATGACAGAAACGAAGAAGCAGAAGAAAAAATTAACTGCTTGCCCCAAATTGCTCGTTAGCACAGTGATGAGAATGAGTAAGAGAGGATGTGGGTGTGGGTGGGGTTGGGGGGGGCCAAAAAAGGTCGCTGCAAATTACACGTGACAGGGCTAAATGTCTATCAAGGGGGAAAGGGGAAGTGGTAGGGGTTTTTTTTGGGGCGCCTTTTGCTTGCTGTGCTAAAAATGATCATAAAATTAGCGCACAAAAGTAAAACATATGAGACGCGATTTGAATTTGACACCATTACCATTACCATTACCATTACACACACCACCCCACCCCACCCCGGCCCCGCCCACCATTTGGTGCTAGGCGTCAAAGTCATTTGCATATGCCAAACAAGCAAAAGAAGAAGAAAAATATTCTAAATGGAAGGAAACTCAAGTGTGTATCAGAAAAATTTTATTGGCATCTTTTTTGGCTGTGGCGGCTCCTCTGCTCTTTGGCATACTAAGTGAGTTTTTATGTCTCTCTCGCCCCCCACCTCCTCCTGCCTGCCTGCCTCTCACTTTATGCCTTCCTCCATCCGTGACTACAAATAATCATACATATAATAATGGCCGATATGGTGTGGGCGTGGGCGTTAATTATGTTGCCTTTTCTTCGACAAGCTAATTATGATTTGCAAGCGCGTTGCCTACTTTCAGGCGTTTGGCATTTTTAATGAGAATCTTTGGCAACGTCCAACGCATGTGTGAGTGGGCGGCCATCACCCCACCGCCCCCTCCCCCTTCAATCAATAGGCCCATTGTTAACAAAAAACGTTACCCCCTTTCCTCACTCTCTCTCTCTCTCTCTTTCTTTCTTTAACGAAAATGTGCGCAATCTACCATCGTAAACTACCACATAGAAAGGTACACACACACACACACCTACATACAGCTCAGTCTCTATGTGTGTGTTTGTGTGGGTGAAAAAAAAAAAACAATAAAAGATGCAGCTAGCTGGCCGGGCAAAAAATAGCGTCTCTCCTACATATGTACTACACTTACATATGTATATGTATATATGTATAACTGGTTTGCGTATGTATGTGTAAATGGTATCTGGCATATCCGCCCAGCAACAGCAATTATGTTACAAAACGTTGCAATTAAGCAAACTGTAACAAAAGCAGAACGCAGAGCACCGAACACTGAGAGAAAGAGACGTCAGCAGAGCAGATACTTTGTCACTTCCTTTTTTGCCAATACCCTGGAGATATGCCACAAAGGAGGCAACAGCAGGATTCGTTACGGTAAAATGTGGCGTAATGATCGACAGCAGTTACAAATGTTAGAGGAAATAGTTTAGAGGCTCCATTTGATTTATAAAAATTAGTTGGAGATCTTCAAAAATGTTTTTTAGATATACAAAGATTAAAATTTGCTAGTGCTGGCTTGAACTTAGATCCCCAAAGCTACATAGAGGAGTTTTGGGAGAAAGAAAGATGCACTAGATGAGGTTCATGTGAAAGAAACATGTCCACCAAACTTCTTTAGACACAAATCTAAGATAGAACTGCTGAGAAATGATAAATCTGCATATACCTTTGATGAGGCAGATCTTCACATATGATATAGAAGTAATTTGCCCTTTTAGGTAAGCATTTTAGACTTTCTATTGCATACTTAATGGGGCAAATTTTTCTTATTTTATTTCGTATAAATGCTACTGTTTGAAGCTTTCCCAAAATGGTTACGAAATGAACTAATACATATATTAATTAGCTTTATATCACATTGAAGATAGTTAGAAATATAGTTAGAAAGAACTTTGTTTCCAAAGAATCCTATAATTTACATAGAGATACTTAGAAATTATCAGCAGGAAGAGTTCAATCTATTGCAAACATGCAGGGTATCACAAAGTCGTTGAACTATATATTTTTGTTGTCTCACACACTGTCAACGCTGTCTGTCTCTTTTTACTTCCATTTTTATGTGTGTTTGTGTGAGTGAGTGAGTGAGTAAGAGTGTTTTTTTTTTTTTTTGTGCAGTACAACTTACTCAAGTGCACTCATATTTTCCAAGTTCTTGTTGTCCTTGTCGCTCACTGTGTGTGTGTGTGTGTGTGGAAACGTGTTCAATTGATATTTCTGAACGCGCAAAAAGAAAAAGTTATAAATAACAAGAAGAAAAAGCCGAAGGAAGCTAAAGAAAAAGCCAAAGAGAGTGAGCAAGCGAGCGAGTGAGAGAAGCAACTTGAGCCAAAAACTGCAATATTGCTTTTCCTACGGCAAGGGCTAAGTGCCAAAAAGGCAGACAAGTCTAAAAATACACAAAAGTCCGGGGGTTAGTAGGTAGTTTGAAGCACAGCTACTTTAGCCTCAAGTTCTCAGGAGTGCCACCAGAATGGAGCACGAGAAGGAGAAGGAACAGACCGACAGGCAGACAGACAGACGGACGGACGGACGGACGGACATACTAAAGAAAGCCAAACAAGTGGCTCGCTCAGTCACACCATATTGATTGCTAAGCCCTAACATCCAAAGCCCTTACTACCCCTCCCACTCCCAAGAGGCTTCTGTGCTGTGCTACTACGGCTGCTGCCTGTCAAAATTGGCCATGTTTTCATTTAGCTGTCACATATCGACTAACAGGACGAAAAAAATATAACGAACAAACGATTTACCTGGGCATGGGGCTTGGTTAAAATGACTTGCCAAGCTGCATATTGAAATTTTATTGCATTTTGGTGCTGGGCGAAATTTGAGAGAGACAGAGACCGAGAGAAAGAGAGAGAGAGAGTGAGAGAGAAAAAGCGATGTAAAGGAGAGTGTAACCGGCAGTCAGTCAAGCGGCACAAATTCAAACATTTGTATTGCTGAAATTGAAAAAGGTGTCAGAGATGGAAGGGAGGGGAGGAGTAGGCGGACGGATAGCAAAATGAAAAATTACCCCAAACCAATATGCTGGACTGGACCGGGTATAGAAAAGGACCAGAACCTAGGACCTAGACCATTGCATGATGACCATTGACGACGAATGGCCAGTTGTTGATAGCACGCGAATGTTTTTTGTCTTTCACACAGAATTCATATTCAACCAGACAGACAGACAGGCAGACACACAGACAGACAGACAGACAGACAGAGAGGCAATCAAACAAAACAAAAAAAAAAAAAATCACACAAAAAAGGAGAGTAAAAAATTCGTTATAAATTCAAAAACTCCTTAATGAAAAACGCGATGATAATTAATCGATTACATCAATTTTCATCTTTTTACTATACAAATATAAAATACATATTTTTTATGTCAGTTTTAATCAAGCTTTTCACAAAGTTTGCTTCAATAATAAATCATAAAAACAAGAAAAAAAAAATCAACAAATTATGTGTATAATAAAGGTTAATGGCAATCAAAAAATAATAAATTAACAAAAAGGAAATTTGTGTTAATGGAAAAAATGGTTTACTGTTCAGTTTACTGTTTTCTGTTCATGATTTATGCACAAAAGTCAATAATTTTTGTGTGGCTAAATGTGGTTGCTTTTCAACACTGGTTTTTCGAAAGAGAAACGTTTTAAAAAGCGTTTAAGTATTAATGAAAGGATTAAAGTACTTAACTTTGGAAAAAAAGAGATGACTTTGTTGAAATTTAGCGTTTTTCAATACTGTTTTGTTAAAGCTAAGCAAAAAATTTTCTGTTCTCTAAATGGAAACTTGTATAAATGATGAAAATTGTATAACTTTTCTTTGCTTAAAGCTAAGCAAAAAATTTTCTGTTCTCTAAATGGAAACTTGTATAAATGATGAAAATTGTATAACTTTTGAATGCAAATGCTCATTGAAACTAAAAGTTGTCTCCTCTCAACACCTTTTTTAATTTGAAGGTTTATGGCAAAACAGAAACGTTTTGAAAAGCGATTAAAGAACTAAGTAAAGGATTAAAGTACTTCTGTGAACAGTTTGTTAAAAAAAAGAGATGACTTTGTTGAAATTTATCGTTTTTCAATACTGTTTTCAGTTTTCATTAGTTATGAAAATTGCACCACTTTTGAATGCAAATGCTCATTGAAACCAAATGTTGGCGCTTCTTAACACTTTCTTTTGTTTTCAATATAACCCAACGCTGATTTACTCAATAGTTAACAATGAAATCGAAGGTGAATTATTTTAAAAGCCTAAAATTTGCCTAAAATACTGCCACAACTAAAGTAAATCTTGTGTTAAATAACGTTTTCCAACAACTTCTTTAAAAAATGATTTTTGCAAATATTTTGTGACAGAATCAAACAAGAGACGAGACTGCAACGTCAACTTTTTAGCCCAAAAAAAAAAAAAAAAATTCCCTAAAGCTCAAAAAGGGAACGAACTTTCATTAGCTATGTAAAGTGTAAGCATAAATTAATAATTGAGGTCGCCCCCCTCCAATCCACCACACACACACACACAAAACGAGGTTACCCAAAGGTTTGGGCAGGAAAACGGCAGTTGAGGGGTTTTTATGGGGAGAGGGCAGGATTTTTTTTGGGTTGTGCGGTTTTTAAATAGCGCGACAAAGGCGGCCCTAGTCACACTTGAGTTTCTGAGGCCCCAAAAAACACTTGAATACAAAAAAAAAACAAAAAAGAGAATGTTACAATTGCTGACTAAAAGATGAAATTCTACATTTTTAATGCAAAAAGCTCACCTGAGCACTTCAGCAGGACACACACACACACAATGGCAAGAAAATAAAAAAAAAAGGGTAGACTAAGGAGTAGGAGAAATGGGAGATGGGACTGTTGATGGGGGGGGGGTGGGGGGGTGGGGGCGGGGACAGAGTGTAAGAAGTGTGTGGCGCGGCTTGTTAATTTCAAGTGGCATGTTAACTTTCTGACATTAAGTTGGCATTTCATGTCAACTATGCAGCCATTGTTGAGAGTGTCCTGTATATCCTTTGAGTGCGTGTGAGTGTACGTCTGTGTGTGTGTGTGTGCTACATGCGGAAAACGGTGTTTAGCAAAATGCCATCATTATGTTAATTATAAATGCGCCTCGACTCAAAGACAACCACAGACAGCAACAGAGAGACAGGTGCAGAGGACAAGAGAGAGGGAGAGAGAGAGAGAGAAAGAGGGAGAGAATGGCAGAGACAGGGACAAACATTTAGAGCTGACTCAACTCATCGTGAACTCCTTCTTGATGTGTGCTGCGGCATTTACGCTTCCGTTTCCGTTGCCAAGAGTTGCGGAAATGCTAAAACGCTGCATTTTTCTGCCTCGCCTGATGACAGCAATTATTTTGCAATGATATAACCTTTTGCTAATCAAAAGCCTAGCTCTTCTGTGTGTGTGTGTGTGTGTGCGTGTGTGTCATGAATGAATGATAATGATTGCTGGTTTTTTTTTGGTTGGAGGGGGGGGCTAAATCACATGCCATCATCGTCAGCAGCGACAACATCGTTGTCATTTAGCAGCAGGCAAAATATGCCCTGCATTTGCATTTGAAGTTGTATCACATGAGTTGACACTTTCATTTGAACTCAATTAAGTCTATACATAAACAACGCTCGCCCCGCCCTCTCCCCTTCCCCCGTCTCCCAATTTGTGGACTTTAGTCTCTAATGAAAATTGTATTTTATTTGATTGTTCTCTGTTGCCAAGCTCTCTGCACTCATCGAATATTTTCGCTCAATTTGTAGTTGCGTATGTGCTATATATTGAGCGATTTGATTTGTGGTTTTGTAGGTCTTGTAAGCTTTAAATAGTGTGGGAAATGGAAAAAAAATAAAGTTGTATCAATCCTTAAAGCACACTCCATAAGTTACACCACCTCTGCCTTATATTAGGCCTTTTGAGAGCTGAGCATCTAGCTTCTCCCATATTAAGTAACTGCTTTAGCCTTGCAGAGAAACTTTCGATTAGTGTGGCTGGGATTTTTCAATATAAAAATACCAAAAAAAAAAGGAAATTTCGAAAGATTACTATAATTTGAACAAAGTTTTGCATACAAAATGGCTGAAAATGAAACAGAACACAATTAGTTAAGGAGCTGTATATTAAAATCAAAACTTTTGTTTAGTGTGGCTGCAAATTTTTTATGTTAAAATACCAAAAAAGAGGAAATTTCGAAAGATTACTCTAATTTGAACAAAGTTTTCGCATATAAAAGAAAGATAAACCACAACACAAATAGTTAAAAGGCTAAAACCTAGTTTAGGCTGTATATTTTTAAGGAGAAAACCTGAAATGAATACACTTTTCTGATTAGCATTCTGCCCCTTTCCCTTTAGCTGTCCAGCAACTGTCTCAGCGAATTTACAAAAAATTTCAAGTAAATTACCTTTGAAATAGTGTGGCAGCAGCAAAAACTTTCAAAGAAAGAAGGAAAAAATAAACCGAAACTCAAATAACTTCAGTTGTCTTGCATATCCGACTTATGTACATATATTTGCCTCCCCGCCGACGCCCCGCCAAATATATATTTCCTTTAAGTAAACTTCTCAAACCGTTGCAAATTTCCTTGATAAATGAGTTCATTATGTTTTCATTCTCCCGGGAAGGAAACGGAGAGTGAGAGAAAGAGCGAAGAAGAAGAAGTAGAAAGCAAATCAAAAATTCTCACCACTTTTCTGAACGCAAATTTACTGAAAACAACAAGAGAGGGAGAGAGAGAGAGAGAGAGAGAGAAAAAAAAGAAGAAATATGCCAAAAAATAAACAAAAAAAAAACAGAGAGAGAACTTTATGACCAAGTCGAGTGAACGAAGAGAACGAACAACAACAAATACACAGCTAGCTACCAGTTGGCAAAAACTTAAGTTGGCTTTCATTTAGCCTCCTCCCCCATCCCCTCATTTCTCTGGCTGTTTAACCACAGTGACTTTTTGGCATATCTCTCATAATCTCTGTGTCTGTCATCGCCTTGCCCACTCGTCTCCATCATCATCATCATCATCATCATCACAGCCCGCCCACTTCGTCTCTCTTTTTTTCGTTCATTTCCTCCCGCTGGCTAGAAGAAATCTCATTAAAAATGTCCTTGCGGCTGCAGCGAGCATAAATATGAAAATTAAAGCTTACAAATAATAATAATAAAAGACAGAAGCCAAAAAAAGCAAAGAGAGAACGAGAAAGAGATCAGAAATGCCCAGATATAACACCGTTTAAGTTGTCTGGCCAAGAGAAGAGGAAGAAAGTTTTTGCCATTTCCCTCCATCCCGCTAGGGGCTGGCTGGAGTAAAAGGAAGTTAAAGGATGCCATCTTGTGTCATGTCTGAGGCATAAAAACCCATTTAAAAAGCAATTATTTTGCGTTGATTCAATATGGTTGACGGCGTTGGAGTCGGCGACGTTTGATGGAT
This sequence comes from Drosophila nebulosa, assembly GCA_024703675.1. Classification (NCBI taxonomy): domain Eukaryota; kingdom Metazoa; phylum Arthropoda; class Insecta; order Diptera; family Drosophilidae; genus Drosophila; species Drosophila nebulosa. Next base: position 1,699,375 of record CM045725.1, on the reverse strand, counting down.
GCCAAGAGAAGCGAAAAAGGTATCGTAATAGGCCCAGCCCAGCCCAGCCCAGCCCAGCCCTAGCCCCACTCGGCCCTTCTCCTATCGGTTGCTGTCCCAGTGCGGTCAGACTTTATGACTTCCTCCCCCAATCTCAACCCCCGCTCGAGCAAGTGGCAAGCTCAGCAGAAAACTGCATCTGCATTCTGCATTTTCCTATCAACACTTTGCTAGTTCTCTCTTCCTTTTCTCTCTCTCTCTGTCTGTCTCGGTGTGTGTGTGTGTGTGCTTTAATGCCAAGGCAATGCATTAAACTGAGTTCTAGCCGGGACAGCTGCTCCTGCTGCTCTTGCTGCTGTTGGTGGGTCCTGCACTATCTGCAATTTTTGCTGACAGGCAACAGGCAACATGTTGGCCAAACGCCAACTCGGTCAACAGTTCGATGACGTATGCAGAGAACTACAGAGCCCCAAACTACACACACCACAGGACATAGAACACAGGACATTATGCCAAACCAGCCAGCCATCTAGCCAGCCCCATTTGCTATGTCCTTACAGCCATTTGAAATAAATATTAAAAAGGAAAATGAAGAAAAGTATAAAAAAAAAATGAATGAACGAATGAATGAATGAACATTTTGTCATGCGGGCCACCATGCAGGAATTTCAAATTTTCTCTACGCACATTAAAATTCAAATGAAATGGAGACTCAAGGATGAAGCAAAGAACTACACAATCGAGAGGACTGCCTAAAGTAACGACAATAATATTTGACAATGGAAGGGGAAGAAGAACTCTTTAAAATAGACCTCAATAAAGGAAAACAAAGGATTCATAATCATCAAAAAGCTCGCCAAAAACACAGAACTTAATACAGAACTTTTCAATCTTAAGTAGAAGAAAGGTAGCTTAAAATATTTTTAGTTGTAGGGTCGTATCTGTTTCAAGGAGATTATACACTTCTTTGGTCAAAAATTTGACGACTTATTGACTTAAGAGACAGTCTAAGACTTAAAGGGTCTCTTCCTTGCCTCTCTCTGACAAGTAACTTACGATCTTCCTTTTGCTTGTTAAAGGAAAATCTTCTTAAGATCTTCTGAGATCGCCCCAGGCCAAAGTCTCTGTTTCTGTCGCTGTCTCTCAAATCCCTGAAAAAAAGCTTTCAAGAACTTTTAGCAACAAAAATTCGTAAGAAATTTATCTCGAATTCATTTGAAAATTGAGTTTATTCAAAAAGGTTTTACCCACCAGCTGCCCGCCACGCCTCGTTTCGCCTCTTTGGCTCGGGTTATTCATCATTTCGCTTTTAAGTATTCGATTACAATGGGATCATCTTTAACTTTTAACAATAATCTTAGCATTTGCCTTTTGTGTAAGCTTTTCATTAGCGCCTTTTGCCTTAATTCTTTTTTTTTTTTTTCAATTTTGTTGTTTTTGTTTTTCCCCCTTTACACTTCAGTGCGCAAAAACAGAACGAAAGGCAAAGAGAGAGAGAGAGAGAGTGTGGGTGAGAGAGAGAGAGGGAAAACATTTCCATCTAACCCATTTATAGGCGAAACATATTTCAATTTCCTATCCCCCGCGCGACACCCTTTTCCCTTAAGCAATTTATGGGCCCTTTCATTGTTTTAGGCTTTGCCTTTGCCTTGTTACACCTACACCCACCCCTCTTTCCCCTCTGTTGTGTCGCCAGCCATTTAGGCCGCATTTCATTTCATTACGTTTTTATCTTTTCATTTTGGTTTCCTTTTTTTTTTGCTTTTTTTGGTTGCTTGGCTTAATTAATTTTCTTGTTTTGTCAATGGGCTAAAATCTAACAAATTTATGCATGACTGCAATAGAGGGTCAAGTTTTTGATGCAGAATCCTTTAAGAGAAAAGAAATCAAAGCCTAAATAAAGTTAAGGACAAGTTTTTTGGAGGCACTGCTGCGACAACTCTCCCCACCACACAGAGCACCAGAGATAAGCAGATATTTATGAGCTAAACAACAAAACTGAAATAACTGGAGACATTTTCTGGGTTTTTGGTTTTTTCTTCTCCCTGTTTTTTTTTTTTTTTTGCGAAGCTCTTCGGAAGCGTAAAAGCAAAGATAAAACATAAAACGCACTCACACATATGCAAGTTGAAAGATTTATGAGCATTTCAGTTGGCAAGCCATGAGAATGTCAACCAGGAAGTGCCAATGCCAGCCCAGTTCAGCCCAGTCCAGCCCAGTCCAGTCCAGTGTCCTGCCTGTCCTGCCTGCCCCCCTTCGAAAGTCTCTTCTAACCAATCATTGTCGATGGCTTCGACAGCCACGTAACTTCAGACGTGCGTATACTTTACTCTGCGGTCAGTTCTTCTTCTTCTTCTTCTTCTTTTCCTTTTTTTTTTTTTTTTTGGGGTCTTAGTCGTCCTTTTAGAACGAGGTTTTCGAGTCGGCAGGTAGTTAAAGGTGTCAATTTCGTTTTCATTAAGTTGCTTCTGCTTGACTTGACCCCTCCACTTTGCTCACTTGGACAGAAGCTCAAATTTCCTTTAACACACACACACACACAGAAAATGGGAACCAACTGCCGCAACAGAAGCCCTACTTACTTTTGAGTTCTTCATTTCTGCATTAATTAATACTTACTTGTTACAAATAACAAAAAAAAAGGAACTGAGCAAAAAAAAAATTCTGTAGAAGAAAGAGTAGCTAAAAGCTAGGGAACAGGCGGACAGACGGACAGATGGACGAATGCCTGCTTCTTGGCTCTCTGTTTAGGTAGAAATTTTTAATCACTTCCTTGCTTTGCCTTTGGTTTCTTTGCAATACCCTCTAAGCATTTATTGGAAAGGTACATTGAGTGCCTGAGATTCTAAGTAACAGACGGGAATAGAGTTAGTTCTTGAAGAGTCGTTTGAGATAGATAAGATAGATAGAGAAATGTAATATAATTGGAGAATAAAAGACTTTAAAAAGTCTTCTAAAAGCATATGATTAGGAATTTGAGATTTTTTAAAGATTTGTCTAGTTTTAATATAATGAGGTAAGAAAAACTTTCTTGAAAATTCTTTTAAACCTTAAAATCAAAAAGCTGAAGTTAAAAAATTTTCAATTCTTAAATAATAAGAGAAAAATCTCTCCAGAAAATTCTTTTAAACCTCAAAATCTACGATCTGAATTTAAAATTTTTGACTTCTAATATAAAAAAAGGAAAAATCTGTCTAGAAAATTCTTTTAAACCGCAAAATCTACGATCTGTAGTTAAACAATTTTGCAAGAAAAAAGCTCTTCAGAAAATCAAAGATCTGAAGATCAAAGTTTTGACTTTAAATATATGAAAAGGTCAACACAAGACCACAAAATTCTTCCAAGCCTCGAAATCAAAGATCTGAAGTTTTTCTCAAACATTTTTGTATGCTTCTATTAAAAAAATCTAAATGATCTTTATAAGTTTGACTATCCCAAGAGAAAATGTTGCTTCTCTCTGCGTTAGTGAATGGAATGGAATATATTCCTTTAGTAATTTATCAAAAGTCAACAAATTTAAATAGATTAATTTCAATAATTTGTATAGTGTAAGTTTTATGATATATTTTTTGCAATTTGCAGTTGATTTGAAATATTTTTTTTTGTTTTTTGCAACTTTCTTCTTTTGGAAAGGGCAATGTCTTGGGACTTGTCTTATCAAGTAAAAGTTAACACTATCTAAGCCAACTTTTGCTAGAGTCCAAAAAGATCTAGCTACAATAAATGCAAAGTCGAAGACCTTGGAAAGCCTTTCTTTATAGTTTCCTACAGGGTATCACCTATTGCCACCCATTATATTGGTCAGCAGAAGAATTTTTTTTGTTTCTTGTCGTTTTCTCTATCTCATTGTTCTGGTAATTTGAGTCTGTTAACATTTTTGGTTGGCAAAAGTTTCCCTTTTTTGTGGTTCTTTTTTGTTCATATTTTTCTTTGTTTTTTTTTTTTTGGTTTCGGTTGCCCTTTTAATTTTTTTCTTTCAGAGCAGTGGACTTAATTAAAAGTAATTCCATTTAAATATTATTTAAGAATTTTGCCAAAACAGTACCAAAAAATAGAAGGGGAGGAAACTGAGGAAGAAGGAGGATGAGAAGGAGGAAAAGGAGTTTGTAAGTAAGCCCAGCTTTTTGTTTAATTGAATTTGCCAACATGAAATGATTGTTCGAGACAAATATTAACAAAGGATTACGAGGCCAAAAATCATAATGAAGTTACAGAGAGGGAGAGAGAGAATCGCTTTAAAGAGATCAACTTATGCAATTTTATTGATTGTTTCAAATAAATATTTAATCAATTAATTTGCTTTAATACTCTCAATTGCCAAAAGCCAGTCACACACAAAGTCGAAATGCCATTACAATTCTGAATTCTGTTGGGGAATTTAGGTTTTTGAAATTATTGTTGGCAACTGCTTTGAAATAGCTCTGCGTTCTAGTATAGAAACGTTTTTATAATTTGAGTAAAGATGCTTTTCTTCAGACAAGTTTGATTTTTAAAGCTTAAACTTTTAATTTTTTTGTTTAAATTACAAAAAAGAGTGCAAAATATTGTATTTGAATAAAATTAAAATACAATATTATAAAACATTCTAGTTTTTAAATGGAAAACTCTACTTAAATTCTCGTTTTCGTACAAGTTTGTTCGATTTGGAATATGGTTCTTGATTCGTTTTGAAACGTGTTAGATGGCTTTTAAAATTTTAATTCACTATAAAATAAATTTTTTTTTATTAAAACTAAAATTGTTCGTTTTAGAAAAAGTTTCTCCATTTCATTTTAAATTTTTATTTTTCCTTTCAAAATTTTCAAAATTAAATTCATAATATTCATAAAATTAATTTATTTGTTCTGTTACAATCAAAATTATTCGTTTTTGAAAATGTTTCTCCATTTCGTATATATCTTGTTTGATTTTTTATTTTTTTTTATTCAAAATTTCAATTAAAAAAATTCAAAACGTTTGGCAAAAGTAAAATCAATTAACTTTTTCCGAATTGAATATTATTTTAAAATTTAGAATCTCGAGAAAGAGAAAGTTTAAAATTAAAATTAAGATTTTTTTTGATTTTTTTTTTATAGAAATTTCATTTCTATGAATAAAAAATTTATAGGGCTTTTAGATGGAATCGGAACGCATTGTAGATTAATAATTTTGTCGTTTTCTTTAAAAACATTTCTACGAATATTATATTTAATAATAAAAGAATATGAAAGAGTTCTTCTTCCAAAGCTCAACTGAATTTTTGTAAGGAACTTTTTTTTTATTAAAATTTCGTATAATTTTTCTTCTCTTGCAGAAAAAAAAAACATACAAATAATTGAAACTTTAGTTAATTTTTCTACATTCCATTCAGTTGACCCCAATCTGTGTCTAGTTTGAATCAATTTTATCCCAGATCAGTGCAAAGTCAACTAAAAAATTAATTCAATGAATGCAACTCCTTTGATAGTTTTGGCTGCGTTTATTTTTCCCCCGTCTCTCATTTAAATGAGAATTTATTCAATGAGTTTTTCACACATTTTTTTTTCCAGCATTTGTAAAGCATTATATCAGTTACAGTGATTTAATTAAAGTTTGTCTCTTTATAGAATAATTAATTGATGGTAACAAAATGTAATTACAGGGCGGGGCGGGGCGGTTGAAAAAAAACACTTGAACAAAAACCATCGACAAGTTCAACAAACTCTGTGGCAAGTAAGCACACACACACACACATACTCACAAACACAATATGTTTCCATCACAATTGATGCTTGATTGCAAAGTGAAATAGAAACAGTTGATAGAACAGAGACAGAGAAAGAGAGAGAGAGAGAGAGAGAGAAAAAAACTAACCTATTGAAATAAAATTTGCATATTTGTAGAATATTTGTGAATTTCTCTTTCTCTTGGCTAATTGGCAAATTGACAACAACAATTTGTGGCAAATAATTTCACATTGATTGCCAAATAGAAGCTAGGAGAGGAGAGATAGAAAAGGGGAGACGAAAAGCGGGTGTAGAAATTATGTAATTTATGAACAGGTTTTCTCTCACATTCGCCTTTGGGTTAGGCTATAGTAAATTACCCAAAAACAGACTAATTTCTGGGGGGGCGGTGAAGGCGGGGAAAGTTTCCAACATTTATGGGCCAAATAAATCACTTTGGCATTAGAATACAATAGAAGAATTAGGATAGAGGATAAGAAGGAGGGCGTAGGGTAGGGTATTAGGTGGAGACACACACACACAAATCTTAAGCACTTACCCGATTCTCAAGTGTGTGAGTGACGACGCCTGCCAGGCTGCCAGTCAGCCGGCTCCTGTTCCTGTTCCTGTTTCTCTTTTAGTTCTTCTTCTTTTGTGTGTGTGTGTATGTGTGTGTTTGATGCCTTCTTGCGTGACTCTTTCATGTCAATTAATGCGGCTGGCTCTTCAAATATTAGCAGACATTATGTGTGTGTGTACAACTGTCTGTGTGTTTGTGTGTGTGTGTGTTTGATGATGCACCACACACAAACACAGCAAACCAAACCAAAGCAACCAACACTAAGCCCCAATGCCTCTTGAAGGCATTTCCGTTTCTCTCAGTTTCCACTCATCCTTCTCCTTGCATCATAGAGCTCATCATCATCATCATGAGCCGACGTCGTCATCATCCTTCATCCTTCATACTTCAATGTGTTCTCCTCACAACTTTTGCACAATGAACACACAAATGACTTGGAGCACTTGAGCTTGGCTTTTTTGTTCTTTAATCGGGGGCATTATTATGATGAAGTCTCATTCTCATTCTCGTTTCCATTCTTCTTTGCTCCTGTTCCTGCTCCGGCTTCGGCTCCGGCTCCGGCTTCAGCTCCTTGATGCTGCTGCTTCTCAAGTGGCCAGGATTACGTGTTGATGTTGAATGCATTTTGATTCCGTTCTCTCTCACTCTCTCTCTCTTTGTCTCTTCGGAATCTCTCAACCAGCTTAAGCGATCAACATTTTAAGAGTCAGTCAAACATTTCCAATGTCGTTGCAATGATACGCTGCTCCTTCTGCTCCTCCTCTTGTTGCTCTTTTTTGTATTTTCGTCTTCTTCTTAATTTTGTGCACAATTTTTTCGGCTTGCTTGGTTTTTTTTTGTAAGTTTTGTATTTTATTTTTAAAAATTTTCTCAAGTTTTTTACTTTTATTTGACTTTGTTAGTTCTTTGCTTTTTGGGAAGTACCACTCACACCGACCTCTAGGCAGCAACTGAGTTCTTTGCCAGCTGTGTTCCGCTATTTCAATGAAACGGCAATGAAAGCTTTCTGTCGACCCCAAAGCTTTCCGTTGGTTACAAGCTTCGTGACGTCGTGTATAAGAGAGAAAGAGAGAGAGTTCGGCTCTCGCTCTCTCGGGCTTGTAATTTGCGCAGGCGCATCCTTAATTAGTCTTCGGCTTTCGACTTCGTTTCGAACTTCGGTTTTACTTGGTTTTTTTTTCGGTTTTTTTCGTCACTTGGCATTTAACCTATGTAGCGAGCTTCCTCCCCCCTTCCACACACACATCCCTTCACCATCTCCTTCTTGGACACTCGCATATGCATGTAGGAAAATTAAAAGCGCTTAAGTACAATTAACAATTAACAAATTTTCTGTATTTTTTTTTTTTTTTTGTCACTGTTGTTTGTCGTTGTTGTTGTTGTTGTTATTTGCTGTTGAGCCTAAACCGAACATTAATCAACTGAGAAAATGTGACACTAAAACCTCTATGACAATTAATCAACTGAAGGAACAACTATCTCATCCTTGTCAAATGGGTGTAAAGTTACGGCTACGGTTAGGACAGGACTAGGGCTAGTGTTTTACATATACCCTTTCTATAGACATAATTTGGGGCATATATGTTTCATAGGCCTTTGAATAGGTGACACTTGGAATAGCCTTCTAAAAAAATGGCCTTTTTTATATAGGATCATGTAAATGACTTAGGATCAGCTCAGACTACGTTGAAATCGACATAAATATCGATCTACATTACTCGATACAAAATTATATTGTGTAGAAAGCTAATAAACCTTTTTAAAAGGCAGTAAAAGTTCTTTTTTTTGATTTTTTAATGTCTCCCTAGTTTGAGCGATCAAGTTTCTTTTAGCATTAACATTAAAATCGATATATTTTAAGCGATTAATCTAGTAATCAAAGCATAGTTGTCGTTGTCGACGTTCAGAAAAACATCATTCATCTTATTTCTCATTAAATTTTTAAACTAGTTTTATATCTAGTTTGATATCTTATTTCGATAAATCACATAATAGTATGGATAACTTTGCGTTGTAAGCTTTGGCTTTGTATGGCTTTATTATACCAAATACTTAAATTTTGCTCGCTAGAGGTCGCCAGAATGTTCACGTGAAATAGGTATAAGGTTGTACTTCAACATATTCGAACAGACTATACCCATTGATTTTATTGCCACTGTTTTTTGCCCCTTTTCTGGGAGAATGCTGCTGCTGCTGCTGCATTAACTGATTGAGGCAAACTTGTCAGTTTGAATAAAAGTTTTTGGGGGCTGCACACACACAACGAATGAATGGAAGAACAAAAATTTGAAATCAAACTTTGATTTGACAGCCCCAGTAGACAGAATTGATGTTTTTCTTTTGGCTTGTGACTTTTAACAACTTGAACTTCAAGTGGAAAGCCAAAAGGAAACTTTGACCGGGCATCATCATCATCAAGATGATGGTTATCATGGTCATATTCAATATTTTTACCCTCTCTCATATATGGACTTTCGTTTTGGGCTCCCAGCAGGGGAATTCAGAAGCGATGGGAGGTGGGCGGACGGAAGCATATTGTCCAGCCAAAGCCAATATCAATTTATCAATTAATGCGCCTAATGAGCTAGCCAGCTGACTTGATGCAAGGCAGCAGCAGCTCCCCGCTCTCTCTCTCTCTCTTTCTCGCTCGCTCTCTCTATCTCTGTTTGTCCCTCTTGCAAAATTAATTAGGATTCGCTCTCATCATCAGTTGTGAAACACATACTTAGATATGTATTTGTCTACATAATATATATACACACATAAGATGGAATTCATTCCTTCACTTGACATCTTTGGCGTCTTGGCGACTACATAACCTAACGAGATTTTTCCCCCCCTTTGGCCCAGCAGCTGGGCAAACTGTTGTTGTGCTTTAATTGACAATCAAAGCAAGTAATCAAATTTGCTGCTTGACATTTTTCATTAGAATTATTATGTAGTTATATTGAGTATATAGCCCAGTTTCCATTTCCAACTGCAATGCACACACACACAGACACAGACACAGAAGCATACACACACCCTCGAGGACTCGCAGGACCCTTGTTAGAGGTCGCGCCCACATCATAATGTGTGTGTGTAAAGAATTCATTGAAAGCGCAAAGAGGATGAAATTACTTTGGGTGTCCTTTAATCAAGGAGTTAATACTTAAATAAAACTCAATTGAAGGCAGCAACTGACCAGCAACAGTTGAACGAAAACGAAACAATTTCTTGGCACGGAGTCCTTTGAAAGCTTTAATTTCGTATTATTTAGCAGGGAAAAGGAAAAGAATTCCACTACTAAATGAACTAGAATGGCATACATTTTTATTGCTAGAAGTTCCAATAGACGTATTATCATTTTGTCGGGTTAATTCCCTCAACTTATAATTGGTGACCCCGACGTGTTCAAATTCTATCATTTCGAAGGGTTCAATTCCTTAAACTGTAATTGGTGGTCTAAGTGATTGGTTTTAATTGTGAAATACTGTTGAAATCAATAGAAATTGTAATATTTGGGAGTATTGAGTCCCTTTGCTTGTAATTGGTGACCCCGACGACCACTTAAGCTAGTTCCTAGTGAATGAAATACTTTTAATTTTTAAGTGGTGACCCCGACGATCATTTTACCTATTTTCTAGTAGGTTAAATACCCTTAACCCCAAAGTGGTGACCCCGATGTCCACTTTACCCAGTTGGTTTAATGCCTTTAACTTCCAACGACGTGTTCTGAGCACATACTAATCAGTTCTGCAGTTAATTTTGGAAGTTTTTTTAACTCAACTAAATCTCATAACCTATAAAGGGTAACCCCGACGAGATCTGTTTAAACTGTTTGCCTTTTCTGATGTTTTTTTTATTACAATTTCTAATGCAAATATTATTTTTACATATCAAAATCAACGGTAAGATTGTTTTAGCTAATCTCTAGACTGTTAGATTTCTTTGTCTCTAATTGGTGACCCCGACGAGGTCTGACTTATGGTGCATTGAATTAAAACCAGCATTTTCTATCTTGACCTAGTACTGCGATTACTATGAACCTTTGCAAACGCTAAAAAGCACGCACACGTGATGGAAAATTGCATTTGATTTGTTTTTGATTAACTTTCTGTGTGGTTCTTCTTCTTGTGCATGCATGAGGAAATGAAATTGAAAGAAATGGAAGAAGGACTAGAAAAAATTTGATGTGAGTTTTTGACTACAGCCAAGAATCGATATACTGTGGAACTGAAGAGATGACATGGTCTGGTCATGGCGATGTCTCTGGCTCTGGCTGCCTGTCTCGGGATGGGGATGGGAGTCCCCTTACTTTACTGACCGATTCTGGCGCTTGTCATTTAATATCCGCAATTAAAGTGGTCATCAATCAAAATGGAACAACAAGAAGAAGAAAACCTAAATGAATTAAAAGTAAACGAAAAACGAAAATGAAAATGAAAAGAACAAAGCAAAAAGGATGAATGCACAAGCCAAAATGAAAGCCCGCTGCCGTTGTCCCGTTTGTAATAAATAGAATAGAGAGAGACAGAGAGAAAGAGAGAGCGCAGCAAAAAATAAATGGGAGATATAGGAAATGGCAGGAAAAACACACGCACACACATACACACACACACGCAGAGTGTCCAGTGTCCTGGGCGATAAACAAGTGCTATACAAACAAAAAGCGGCGCAGTACGCTGAACCTATTGATGATTGAGCAGGACATTAATCTAACAAAATGCAGACAGGCGAAGCGCCGAGGTTTGTTTGGCGGGTTATTTCGATCGTTTGAATTGTGGGAGGAGAGGCGGTGGGGTCTAGCAATGACAGAGGCCAGGAACTGGAGGCCGTGGCGGCCAAGCGAGCAAATCAACTGACCAACTGTGAAAGTGTCAAATTTCAAGCCACATTGTTGTTATTGGCATTGACGACATCCTTGTTGTCCTTGTTAGTGTTGGTGTTGCTACTCCTACTCCTGCTGCTGCTGCTGCTGCTGGTGTCGTCCTTCTCGTTGTCGTTGTCGACCACGACCACGTAAGCAAACATAATTACGGCAATGCCCAGAGTGCCCTTGCCATGCCTCACTTCACCTCACCACACCTTATCCTTAGCTCTCGCTCTCTCTTTCCCATTGACCACACATTCTTTCTTCCTTTCTGTCCCTGTACATGTTCTCATATCCTGGCAATATATCCTCCTACTTCGCGCGTGTGTGTGTGTGTGTGTGTGTGTCGTCGTGTCAGTTTGCGCTGTCGTGTAAGGTGAATTTAAAATGCTCCAATAGCAAAATTTATGGCATTATAATAACTCTTTTTGGCATATTTATTGCATTTCAATACTATGAACCATAAGAAAATCAAATTAACTATAAGAAAAAGTGGAATGAAATGAAGACAAGCTCCTTACGTCCTATCTTTCGACCTTAGAAAAAGAGAAGAGAATACATCTTAATTCTTTCAACTGAAATAAGGGTATTGGCCCCCTTAAGTATGCAATGGAAAAAAAAGACTTTTCATATGTTCTGCTTCTAAGAAATGCTCTTCAATGCAAATTTTGTAAAATTTTTGTAAAGCTCATGAATTTTAGATAAATCTTTTAAAATCGTTTAAAAATTTGCATTAATTGTCTGTCTATTGCATACTTTAGGGGGCTAATTTAATGGTAACAATTTTTATTTCTTTACTCTACTAAATCAGTTTGATATGCAACAATCAACATTGAAAAATTTATTTTGAGTCTCTTACAAAGAAAGCAAGTCATCTCATCGACTCGGATAAACCCTTTACCAATGCGCTTTTTCCACCACTCTTCGTTATGTTTCTTTGATGACTAGCCCTATCTCTTTCTATGGACAGACGAACATGGCTATGTCGACTCGGCTGTTGTTGCTGATCAAGAATATATATACTTTATAGGGTCAGAAACGCCTGTAGAGGCCCCACCCTAGAGAGGGTATAAAAATGTCAAAAATATTATCTTTTTGCCCCATAGTGCACTAGTCCTACATACTTTGGTAGTTCTTTGCGGCTTAAGCTGGCTTTTGTGGCCTGCAAAGTGAATGAAAGAATCTGCAAAAGTATTTGACTTTTTGGCAAATGCACAGCAGATATTTGTTAGTTAATACTGCCAGCTAGGCAGACCACCTCCCTCTTCCTCTCCCTCTCTCTCACCCTCTCTCTCTCTCTCTCTCTCTCCTTGTTACACTCTTTTGGTCTATCCATCATTGTTTCACTATGCAGAATGTAGTTTATGGTCGATTTAATGAAGTTTGTTAGGCAAGTTTTTGTTTCAAACAGTTAGAGATGCAAGAGATTCGAGAAAGAGAGAGAGAGAGAGACAGAGAGAGAGAGAGAGAGAAAAATGCAACTGTCTGTTGCAGCTGACTGTGGCGGCGGCTGTTGGCTGCTGGCTGCTTTCTGCTGACTTTCTCTAACATTTTTGATGGCCCATCAGTCTAAAAATCTCCAACAAGCAAGTGATGGGTTCCCAGTCCCAGTGTTCAGAGTCCAGAGTCCAGTCGAAGGTTGCTCATTTGCTGTCCATGGTAAATTAGATGCTAAATTAGCACACAAAACTGATGCAATAATGCTAGGGCGAATGGCGAAGGGGTTTGGTGGGGCACACTCGAGTGTTAAGTTGCCCGAAAACCGTTAGAAATGCCATGGCATTTGTCTGTGTCTGGGCGAGAGAGGGGAAGGACGAGGACGTGGACGTAGACGAGGTCTCCTGCTGCTGCTGCTGCTGCTGTGGTACTTTGACTGATGTGGCACAAAAACCAACCAACGGCTGGCAAAAACTCAGCTCCCAGCATTGACACGTACACGAAATACACACACACACACACACACACACACACAGAGAGAGAAACAGAGAAAGGACGAAAAACCGTAACGGGGCAAGGGGGGGGGGAGTGTGGAGAGTTGTGCTAAATGGTTTTTCAATGGGATTTTCAGTCTCAAATTCGAGTCTTTTACCCGCAGCTTGTGTGTGTCGAGGAGAGGCAAAGGAAGCTTATGGCATTTTGTGGCAGGGAATTCAGACTGCTGCCGCTGTTCCTGCCGCTGCTGCTGCTGGTTATTAAATTTGAAATGCTACACCTTCGACCATATCAGATTGCCTGCCTGCCTGCTTGGTTGGCTAAGACAAAAGGATATATATCAAAATTCATATAAAATGCAAAGGCCTTAGCCCAGCATAAGAAAATATGCCACATTATAAATTTTTGATGTGCGTGTGTTTGTGTGTGTGTGTGTGTGTGTGTGTGTGTGTGTGTGTGTGTGTGTGTGTGTATGAAAACATAAGCAATCCTTTTCTTTGGTTGCTTCCGTCTCTCTCTGTCTCGAAAATGTTGACACACTTTCCTTTCCTTTGCTATGCTCTGGCCTTTTGTCTAGCTCAGCAAAAATATATACTTAGATTTGATTTTTTTTTTTTGCTCGGTTGCTGTATATTTTAATATATAAACCCAAATTGAGCTTGTTATTTATGTATAGTTTAGGCTGCTCCTCCTCCTACTTATTTATACCTTGGCTCATTCTGCCGCTCCTTACCATCTTAAACGCTCTTTCTCTCTCTCTCTCTTTCACTCTCGCAAGCGTTTGGCATTTTGTGCCCTACTGTACTTGTAAGCAATGCGTGTGTGACTGCTTGTGTGAGTGTCTGTCATAAAAAATGCACAGACAAGTGGCCGAGCCCCCCCTCCAGCACGACAAAAATGAAAACAATATACACACAGGAATGGTAAAAAAAAAAATGTCATAATAAAAATATGCTGCAGTTAAAATAATTGTCACTGTAATAAAATGATGCAGAAAATTATGTATGTAAAAGCAGTCTGAGGGTTGTCTTGAAAGTTATCGATGTCTAAACAAATATTTCAATTAAATTTAAACTCTAATAAAGCTAATTTCAGTTAATCAAACTTCAGCTTTTGCCTTAACAGTTTTCAAAGCTTTTTGAAGAACTGATCAACACTGAAGCAGAGTGTGAGCATGGATCTGCTTTCAATATCAGCAAAATTACAAAGATGCATAAATACATTAGAAAATCAAAGCTCATTAATTAAATTGTGCTTTCTATAAAACTTAACAACACTGAAGCAAAGAGTGATCGTAGATCTTATTGAAAAAAAGGCAAACGCGTACAATAAATACATTAGACTTAGACTAAAGGTTATTTTGCTGAACTTTGTATGAAATCGCTTACAACATTGGCAGAAAAATTATAAAATGAAAAGATTTCTAGAATGTTAATCAACACTTATGCAGAGTTTAGGCATAAATCAGGTTTTGAAGCTGTATTAATGGCTATGAATCTGCCCCTAAATATGCTTAAGTGTTATCAAGGCCTCAAATCTTGATCTTTTCCAAACGCATTAGACTTACAACCCTAAAGAATAGTGTGACCATAAATTAAAGAAAGCTCAAAGGATCAGTCGCTGAACAACACTGTAACCCAAAGGTCGCTTTGCACAAAGCGCTTTTGCTTCATCAATTTAAAAACATTATAAATACTTTGCATATTCCGTTTATCCTGACAAATAAAAATGTTTTTTATTTTTCCAAGCTTTAAATCCAAATGTTAAGCTGAGCGAGTGAATCTGTTTTGACTATTTAGCCTATTTATCAGAGAAGCTGCCCTCGTCCATGACTCGATTGAGAAACTTCTTTAGCTCTCGGCACACTGAGAGTCAGAGTCAGTCAGTCTGTTGATGGTTTTGCATTCGTATTGGTATTTGTGTTGGCTCGCTCTCTGCTCTGCTGGCTTTGCACTTGCTCCATTTTATAGAGCAGACCAAACATTATGGCCATGATTAATGGTAGATAATAATTTCGAGTGTCGAGCACTTGACAGCATACGAAAAGTCAGAAAACTATGGCCAATGGACGCCCATTAGCCCTCCAAAAAATAAAAAAAACAAACAAACAAACAGAGCGAAAGAGAGAGAGAGAGAAAGACTGAGAAAAAGGACAAACGGCTGCAATTGCTTGTGAGAGGGGAGTGGTGGGGGGAAAGGACTACAACTGCAAATGACTGCTGTAAAATAAACAGCATAAAACTATTGCCATGTTCTGTTTGCGGCATTAAATGCTCTCTTTTTACCCCTCACCACCATCAGCCCTCCCTCCCCCACTTGCCCCACCCCCCCACACATTGTGCGTGTGATTTACTTTAGCTTTGTGCATAAATTATGATGAGCTGCTAAAAACGAGAAACGTTTCGCATATTGGAACACAAAAATTATGCAATGCAAATTTAAAAAAAAAATAAAAATAAAAATAAAAATGGCGGAAATATCACACTCAAAAACTGACAACAAACCGCGCGCTTTTGGCCATGATGATGTCTCTCGGGGGATTGGTTTAGGTTTTGAAATGGTTCGAGCTGGTCTAGTCTGGTCTGAGCTGGTCTGGCCTGGTCTGGTTTGCTGACTGACCACATGTTGGGTTTTTCGCAGTTATCCAAAATTGATTTAGCTTGACCCTTTACCAGATTTTTCCTAACTCCGTTGCCCATCATTTGGCCCCCCTTTTTAGTGGTTTTTTTTTGCATTTTTCCTGTGGGTCTCGGCTCTTGCCATGCTTTTTCCATTGTGTGTGTGTGTGTATGTGTGTGTGTGTGTGTGTGTGTGTGTGTGGTGCAACAGCTGCAGCAAATGACATTAAAATTTTGGCATTTTCAAACAGCATTCGCCGTGGTTTTTCAATTTTAGAGAAATTATTAATCTAGTTTGGCTTTTTCTCTCTCCCTCTCCCTCCTTCTCTTTCTTTATTTTTTTTTTCCTATTTCTAAATTAAAGTTTATGTATTATTTTTTTGGTTTATTGCACAATGAAACAAATTTAGACGAGCAAAAGGACAAAGGCTATTGAATATATAATATAATTAATCTAATTTTTATATCCTTATAAAAGACGAAGAAAAATGCGATGCCTTTCGTTCGTAAATTATTGTTTAATGAGAAAATTCACAAATAATTGTGAGTTGTGAATACATTTTTTATATCTTAGATGTCAAAAACTTGGTTAAAATTATGTGGTCAGAGAGAAAAGTTTAACATTTTCATTCTCGAAATTCAATATAAACCACTCTCAAAATATTTCGAATAGTTTTTTTTATCAACTAGTCACTAATTTGATCTTAAATACCATTGATGAAAGTAAGTTGGTTAAATATATTAATAATGACATCACTGTAAATCAAATTTTCCATATTTTCTCTCAATCTAAACATTGTTTTTTTGTGTTTTTTTTTCTTAACTTGCTCGGTCCTTTAAGACCATAATTTTCAAAATGTTGTGTTTAAGATTTTATACAAAAAGAAAACCATTTAAATGGGGCAAAAAGGAAAGCAAAATCGCCTGAAGCTAATTGTTTGTAAACTTATTTTTCGAACTAGATCGAACTTAAGCTTAGGTGTTTGCCATAGCTCGTCCTAAATAAGGCAAACAATTTTCTAACAATTATAAAATTGTAATATAAAGAATTCAAATTGTGCATAAGGAATTGTCTTTAATAGACAAAAGATCCTAGCTTGAGTAGGGCAAAAGGTAAAGCGAATTGAACTGAATTTAAAAGTTGGCGAGCGATTTCCTTTGTTTAAACTAGACCAAGCTAAAGTGTTTTGGATCATTTGGGCTTGTTGTAGATGGTCCTTAGCGAGCCGGAGGGCAGTCTTTCTAGAACTGCTCCATTGAATTTTTTTTTTTTTTTGTATTGCAAAATGGGTAACAAACAAGGTTCAACTCGGCGTATGAGTAATTTTGGCCATGTAAAATTTTGCACAATTTACTCGCTTTCTTAGAAGTTTTGTCTCTACTTGTCAGTCTACTGATCAGTTTTGATATTTTCTATATATAAAATACTTAATTTTTGTTATTTTTTTTTTTTGCAAGCATTTCAATTGGAAGTATCCGGGGGCAGGACCGTTTCAAATTACACACGTCTGTGTTAAAAGCTTGCCAGTCATTACCAAGAAAAAGACAAAAATGAAGCACATAGAGAGAGAGAGAGAGAGAGAGAGAGAGAGAGGGTGAGGAAGAGGGGGTCAGGGCAAAGACAATGAACCAATAAGTGCAGTAGAAGCAGCATCAAGTCCTGGTTTTTAGTCGGAAGTTGAGTCTGGGTATCTCTGTCAGAGAATGCTCTTTGAGTGTGTGTCTCCAGTGTGTGTGTGTGTGTGTGTTTGTATGAGTGTGTGTGTGAGTGCGTCATAAAATTACTTTTTATCATTGTAACATGGCAGAGAGCTTGCTTGGGTTTTTGTGTTTTGTTCCGGGGCGCAGTGTTTTTATGACAACGTTGTTGCCACTGCCAAAGACACATCCATACACGTCTCAGATTCTCTTTCCTTTTTTTTTTGTTTTTTTTTTTTTTATGTTGCAGAGCTAAAAGGATGTGGATGCTTTGCAGATACCTCCCATCTCCCCTTTACCTACCTATCTCCTGTCTATTTTACTCTTTAGAGCTGCATTGTATTAATGGCTCGCATGCACGCCAACGCTAATAAGCATAAACGCAAACCATGGCCCTTCTCAAGAGGAGGACGATGCGGTGAAGGTGGAGGAGAAGGAGGAGGAGGAGTCTCCTCGACTTCCGCTGCCAGTCGGTAGGGTTCGTGCGTGCCTTTGGTCATGTCGTGCCTTAGCAGCACTTTGACTTCATTGTGCAGTTTATTAATGTTATTAAAAAACCTAACAAATGCGCAGAATTGGACAGCTGGCAGCTCGGCATAGCAAAAAAAAACCGGAAACTTTGTTAACCGTACTAAAACAACTGACCAACGGAGTGGTGTCCCTCCGTCCGTATGAGTGAAAATCACACCAAAAATTCTCATTGAAATGGTCAATAAGCCGGCAGGCAACTATCAAATTGAGCAAGTCATCAAGTTTTTAATGACTTTCTCATCGAAATGATGTTGTTCTATATTGGCTAATTAAGCTCAAAACTAATTTCTTTCGCCTGGCAGGCATTTTTAATGAAATCAGAGAGACAAAATGTGACAAACTTTAATGGCATTGGCAAAACACATCCCATCAAAAACTATTAATGAGTCAAAAGTTAGTGTGAAAATGCTGAAACTTTGATTTTTATCCGAATTACAATAAATTCTCAGACCGTTTGTGAGTAATCTATGCACTAAATGACGTTATTTGGTTCCAAAAGCAAATTGACTTAAGTAGAAATCGGAATTTCATATCTAAAATACGAGATTTTTGAATTGTAGCATACTTTAGAGGGCACAAAGTGATAAATTTATAGACCAATTAAATTATTCAAGCAGAAATTTTGATTTCAAATGCAAACTGCACAACTTGAGCATACTTTTGGGGACACAACCTACCAAATCTTGCTCTAGTTTGGCTTCTAAAGCGAAAGCATTAAGAGAAATAGTGAAAAGTTGATATTTGATTGCAAAAAAAAAATTTAAGAATACTGAAAACAAGTGCATACTTTGGGGGGCATTAGATTTGGTTTTTAAACCCGAAAATGTTAATTAAACTTGGTAGTGCCCCCTAAAGTATGCAAAAATTTCAATTTCATATCTAAATGAACTAACTAAGTATACTAGAAACAATTGCATACTTTTGGGGGCATCGCCTAGTTTAATTTGGTTATTAAAACCAACAATTTTTGAACAGCAGTTTCAATTTTATATCTAAATTAGCTAGTTTTCAGTATAACAAAATACAATAGTATATTTTTGGAGGCACAAACCAGTAAGTACACTTTCTAATTATGGATGCTGGTTGGATAACAGCAAAAAATATATCATTGAAAATAGTTTAGCAGCATTAGTTAGAGGATTTTTGGCTGCAAAAAGTTTTCAATGAAATACTTTTGGCTTTTCTAAATAAAATTCGTCATTCTTTTGGATCAAACTTATCATATTAACACAAGGATAAAGTAATTACCTTTTACTATAAGTACTTCCAGACTCAACGAGGTCTAAAATATTAAATATTAACGTTCTAGCAGCTAGCTCATAAGAGAAGTTTTTCATTTCTCTGTTTCAACAGAAAAATTTCTCATAAATGTTTGACAAGACTTTTGACTTAAAATATATCTAATCTAAATTGTCAATTTTATTATCAGAATTTGTTGGCTGGTTGATGTCTTTTGTGGTTATTAAAATGGCGTTAAGAAAAAAAAAATTATAATCTACTGGCAAATTTGATCACCTTTGACATTTTTCACCTTTTGGCCCCTTTTTTTTAATGAACTCTCGGGAAGCTCTTCTGTCGCTCTGTTTACTCCTGTCGCTGTCGTGTTCTTCGCTTCATCAGACTCGTGTAAACTTTAAGTCCTTTTATTTATTGAGTTTTCCCGTTTACTTTTTCCTTTTTTTTTTTTTTTTTGATGGTTGGAGTTCTTTCTTTCTGGGTTTATTTTTTGTTTTTTTTTTCGCCTTTTCCGAGTCCATAAAAACCACATGCAGGTTTTTGTGTACGTCAGTTCCATGCAGCGATAGCGATTTAATTATTTCTTGTGTGTGTCGTCTCACCCTTAATTGGCCCATTAAGAGGCGACGCTGGAAACGGCGCAGGACTCGCAGGAGGACAACAACGGAACAACATTATAGCTAAATTAAAGCCCAAGCGAAACGCAAACGCAAACGCATCTCAGCGGTGGGTCCTTGAGGCATCAAATTGACTTTACATGAAATATACATACCGATATATATATATGTATATATATATATTATATAATCGTATGTATTGACCTGTTTTTTTTTTTTGCCTAACTGCATGTGTTCTGCCTTAATTGCAATACAAAGACGAGAATGGGAGTGAGAGTGAGAGAGGGTCGGTGTAAGAGGGAATGGGAGTGGGGGGCGAAAGAAAAACTAAGAAAAATAAAGTAAGTAGTAACCAAGTGTTTTTCCATTTCCGTTCATGGCAAACGCAGCGAGCTCAGCCCAGCATGCAAATTGCCAAACGGAAGTCATTTCTAGCATTTTTGTACTCATTTTGTTTTCGCGCCACCACCACCAGCATCCTCCTCCCCCTCCGCCTCACCCTCTCTCACTCCCTTACTCGACTGAACATCCTGACAACAAACAAAGTTGCAGCAGTGGCAAATTCCTTGAGATATTATGTGGAAATTGTTGCCTGACAAAGACACAAACCAACTGCTGTTTCCCCCCTCTCTTCCCGCTTTTGCCATCCCCCTCTTAGCCCGCACAAACAAATCAAGTGACAGTCTCAACGGAAGTGACCAAAAAACTTTGCACTTTGCTCAAATGTTTAAACTAAATTGCCAATTGTTTTGCCACAAAATAGTGAGCAAAATGAAGTTAAGAGCATTTCCAGTTGAGGTCTTTCCAACTGTTGCTTACTCTAAACCTTTAATTAAGTTTTTCTCTGTGTTTTATATCTACAAAAATCAACAAAGAGGCGACACTAGAATAAAGATCGTAGAGGGTGGGGGAGCAGAGTAAACACCGAGGGGAATAAATTTAATGCATTGGCAAACAATTGCAAAATCAATCAATATAAATCAACAAAAAATTGTCATGAATCATAAGAAACTCAATGCAATATTCGTTTATGCAAATTTATTTGCTGCTTAAAAGGAAGAAATTGTTTTTTTTCTAATTCATCCCGAAAAGTATGCAACTCATTTTTGCAATTTGCCATTTAGCCTTGCTGCACATTGGGTCAATTTGATGGAAAAGTAGTTTTAAAACAAATAATAAACGAAGTTTAATATGAAACATAGGGAAAAAATAGGAAAAGCAAGCAGAAAAGGGGCCAGAGGGGGCAAGAGGTTCTCGGGGAATGCCACTAGAGGAGAATAGATATCAATTCTAATGTATTCCTGATCAGAGCAACAAGCAGCTAGAGTATAATTAAAGGCAGATCGATTGACTATATTATATAGCTAGCTCAGTGACAGTTCAAGTCAAAAGGGCGAGGAGTGGGGGTCCTGTTATCAGTTACGATAAGTTTCAAAGTCTTATTTTGAGGTAAAACTCTAAATTGATATTTTTTTCAAAACAAATATGAGAACAAAAACGAAAAACAAAAATATTTCCATGTTTTTGGAAGAGGGAAAGTGTACGAAAGAGCATTACAACGCATTACAGGAGGAGAGAGACGGGTCCAATATTCTTTAAAAGTTGCTTTATGTAATATTTTTGCTGCTATCTTCCTTACTTAAATATTTAATATATCAGCAAAAGAAAGTTTCATTGAACAAAAATTTGCCTTGCCAATATCAAGATGGAGAAACCGTCAAAACTACTGTCTTTGGGAAGTGTAAAAAACTTTGCCTTGAGTCAAAGTTAGCCTGGCCCTTTGTTTAGTTCTTTTTCTTGTTTTTTGTTCCCTTTTGGCTATGGAAATTTAATTGGAGGAAATTTCATAATGAGGTAGCCTGAGCTCGGGCTCAAGCTCGAGCCAACTGTCCGTTTAAATATTTCAAATGCAATTATGCAGCTGAAGTTGAAGCATTAAAAATCAAATACAACACTCAAAGTGGCAGCTGCAATTGGTTCGTTGGTTGGTTGGTTGGTTGAGCTGACTGAAGGACAGTCAGTCCAAGAAGTAGATAAAGAAGAGGACCAAGAAGTTGAGTAAGTTTTAGCATTATTTCGTTTTGGCTCATCATAAAATTTAATTTGGCGCAAAGTGTTTAATGAAAGCAGCCAACAGCCAACACACAGAGTCGTCAGGGGGTCCACACACAGTTGCCTTTGGACCATTAACAATTCACTGAATTTCGCCTGGGAGGAAAAAAGCATCTCAACAACAACAACAAGAGAAGAGAGAAAAAAAAATGGCACAACAAGGAGAAGACAAAAAAAATAAACAAACACGAAAATAACTTGCTTTACATAAAAATACACTTTATACATCAAATTATGCAATATATGTAAGAGAAGGAGGCAAATCTAGTTACTCCTGCCAATCCACCTTCTTCCTTCTCCTCTCTTCTCTTGACTTTTTCTCACACTGACAAAATGGACAGGCAATGGGTGTAATAAAAATTAACAAGCTACGCTACGTTTGAGTTTTGAATTAATTGAAAGCGTATATGCACAGGACATTGAATCGGCACTAGGAAAAAAAAAGAGGGTCAGGATGCATCACCAGGGTGCAAGTTCTCTAGCACTTCCTCTCCTCCTCTCCCCTTCTCCTATAAAAATTATAAATTCGCATCTAAATGAACGCTGCAAAATTAATGAACTGCATGCAGTTTAATTGAAATGAACATCTACTTCTACTACTACTAAAAAAAAAAAAAGGGGCGAGACGACAAGAGGAAAAACAAGATGAGAGAGGGAGAGAGAGAAAAAACGGAGTGCAAAATAATAAAGATGAAATATCATAATGAAGGAAAAATCAAAAAAAAAAAAAACAACAACCAATTTTTACATATTCATGAAGACGAAATTTTCATAAATTTGTGAGAGAGGTCAACTGGAAATTTGCTTGAAATATATAGCAAGAGCAAGAAAAAATAATATGAGAGAAGATATTTAAGATAAAGGGCTACTTATTTACCATAAAAGTATGCTATGAAAAAGTAGGTGTTATTGGAAACTCGCAGAAATCGCGTAAATATCATTTTCTAAAATATTTCAAGACTCTTTTTAGTTGAGAAAGCAGTTTATAGTTATTAAAGCATAAGAAACTTTCTTTTTGGATAAGGCTTTGCGAATTGAGCTCAAAAGTATGCTATAGAAAATGTTGAGTTTCTTTTAAAAGTGCCATAAGGTAACAAAAATCTAAGACATTTGCAAACTTTTCCCGCTAGGTTAAGCAATCTTAAACTTATTTACGAAAATATAATATAAGTTTTTTATGTAGACTTAAGATAAGGATTAAATCATTGAGCACAAAAGTATGCTAAACGAAATTTGGTATTTTTAAAACTTCCTCAAAATCGAATCGAATATATTTTTGGACTCCTAGCTAATCAATTGAGAAAGTAGCAACTACTAAACTTATCGATTAGATTACTTACCTCCATGTTAGATCCGTTTTATCCCATTTGGGTCCTTGTAGTACATAGCGACGTGAACGATGCAAACTATAACTATTGCCATGATCCAGATTATCCGGTGAGAAATTATTCGCATACTTATTGTCACCCACACCGCAGCGTGGCTGTTGTATTAGCCTGGCTGTTTCCGAGTCGATTACGCCTGTAACTGGAATGTTGCCAAAAGACTGAAATGGCCAAGAGATGGAGAGAGAGAGAGAGAGAGAGAGGTAGAGAGTAAGAGAGAGACGCAACCAGCAAATGTTAGTTGTGAAATTGTGCATAATAGATGCATCTGCTGCTGCTGCTGGCACAGACTATAACCATAGATAGATACATACATATATATACATATATACATACCTGAAGATTACGTATTGCATCATTCAGCTGCTCCTCGGTGCGCAATGCTCCCGTTTCCAGATCTGACTTGGGTAGATAATCAAACTGCATGAGGTAATTGTACTGCAAGTAGAAGAAGGAAATGGCGGCGATTGCTTGTTTTATACATTAGGGAACTATGCCAAAAAACCAACAACAAACACCCACACGAAAATACTAAAAACAACAACAACAACAACAACAACAACAACAACTGCCAACTGAAAATGTCTACCATATGGCCAGTGTTTGTGTTTGGTTTGAGCCAAACTATTTGTCGTTTTTAAGCAAAATGATGCCAGCCATAAGAAAAAATACAAAAAAAAAAGCAGAAAAAGAAAAGCATAGACAACAGCAAAGTGAAGTTGTTTCCCTTTTTTTTTTTAGTTTTTTTTGGGTTTTTCTTTTTTTTCCATTTTGTATACATAAAGTTAATGATAAAAGCTACAACAACAACAACAAAGTTTAACGTTACATTAATAACCCAAAAAGTATGCCACAGAAAACTCTGTAAGTACCTAGAAGAGGAGAAATAGAGGCGCAAAGAAAACCAACACAAACACACACACACACACACACAGAGATAAAAAGCTTAAAGATGGCCAACAGAAGGCAAAAAGGTAAAAAAAAAAAACAGGGTTTTGGAGAGAGAGATAGAGCTAGAGAGAGAGAGAGAGAGAGAGTTTAAAAGAAAGTGCTTAAAAAATTTAGGTTTAAGCGAGGGTCGATCTTTTCAGTTGCTCAAGTATTAGATAAAGATATAGAATAAAAAATCGAACTAAAATGATTTAAAAATCAGAACAGGCCTAAAAATTAGTTTCACTCAAAAGACTTTTCCATCATTATTTTTAAGAAATCCTTGTTTGATTTTATGGAAAAGTCTTTCGTATCAGCATAGATCTATTAACCTTGTTTGTTGGTTTATACTAAGTTTTGACTTAGAAAATTATTTTAATGTGTGGTACTTCAAATACATTTGAAATGCTTTGTACTTTCAACTTGATTGTCAATGTTCTTGTATGTTTACTTTACGTCTGTATAAGGATCTACTCCATGATCAGGTACGATCTGTTTTATACGCAAATCGTCATGGACAACATCGGCTACAAAGGCTCCAATAGACTCAACTTTTTTATTATTGTGCCTCGAAACTATATTATTTAGTAAGTTAATTGACTACTTGAAAAACATTAATTTATATTTGTTCTCTATCGTTTCAGACAAAAAGACACTTTTACTTTTCAAATTTTCTTAAGGTAAGTCAGAGAATTATAAGAAATAACAGAGAGAAAGGCTAAAGGTCTTTAATTTAAGTAAGGGATTCCATTTTCAAATTAGACTCCAGAACCCATGCGAATTTCTATATAAACTAAGCCAAGAGAGTGGGCGAATATGCGGAGCCCCGCCTTCCTGATCTTAAATATAATAATATTTTCACAAGTCCATCATTGTGTGAACCGTTAGCGAGTGTTTTAATTTGTTTTTCCGGCTTTTTGGAAACGTGTCGAAAACAATTTCCAAAGTTAATAAACAACCCAAAACAAGTTCCTATGCAAATATATTTACATATATATCTATGTAGATTCCACGTAATATGCTTCTTTTTTTTAGGGGGGGGGGGGGAGGGGGAGGGAGGGGAAATTCAACCAAATAAACAATCTCATAACTGTAAAAGTGTGACAGCAAAACAGAAGCAAGCGCAGGCAGACGACGACAGAAAAACAAAACTTGAACTCGATTCGATTCGGTTTTCAGAATCGACTCTTCTCTTCTCTTCTCTTGCCGTACATGTGTGTGTGTGTATATAGTCTCTATAAATTTGCATATATTTTTACACACACACACACACCCACATAGACAGATGCAAACACATGTCACATATACCAGCAAATTACGTGACCTGCAAATTTAATTTTCTCTTTCATATGAGAAAATTGTCACACTCTAACATTGCTTTTTTTTGCCCCTCTCCCCCTAACCCCCGCTTACTCTCATCCTCTTTCACTTAGAATTTATCCGATTTTCGAGTTTAAACAACAACAAAAACATTTTTGATCTTTAGTTTTTTTGGTAACAAGAAAGAAACGTGATGCTTTTGGGTGATTAGTTAAAAGTTTATTGATGGCATCGATTGATTAATGGTTACTCAATCGTTTAAATTCCAATTGAAGGTGATTCAACTTGAAAATAGATTGATGAGAAATGGTTTTGAACTCTTTTTCTCATATCACTTTCTTATGTGTTGTGATCATCATCAATGTTATTCTGGCTTTTCATTTGCTGTGTGTGCCTAATGCTTCTCTTCTCTCTTTCTCTCTCTCTCTCTCTCTCTCTCTCTGTCTCTCTCTCTGTACTTGGCTTTTCTTGGTAGTAGATGCAATGTGACCATTATATGATTGAGTTATGTTCGGGCTCACGTAGTCATATGTGTTCACATGTTCGAACCATAAATTTGTTTGCTGCTTTTGCTCCCCCTCCCCCCCCCCCCCCAAACGAGTAACAGGAGGGAACGCGAGGAGGTGGGGAGGGAATGTGTGTGCAGGAAAAACCTGTTGTTGTGTGCCAAAGCATCTATAGGACCCATATCCTGTCAATTTGGCCCCAATTCCAGAGCATTTCTTATAGCCATTTTGCCAGGGAGGACAAAACGAGAGAGAGAGAGAGACCTTCGAGAAAATGTGTGTGTGGTTTAGGGACATGATGCCAGCGGGCGACGGGGAAAGAGTCTCGGCGGAAAGCTAGATATATGCTCGTTTGTTGCAGTTGCCTGCCAGTTGTCATTTTTATAGGTTTGTTTTCTTTGTCATCCTTTACGCTCTCTTTGCAGCAGCTGCTGCTGTTGCTGCTGCATTCTTGTCATCGGCTTTGGGAAATTATGGGGCAAGCAATTTGATTTGTTTGTGGTAATGCAGAGGAAGGAAGTAAAGTAAGAAAGAAAGAAAGACTCTCTTCCCCCCCACCACATTCCCCATCCTCATCCGCAATTTGTGGTAATTGAGTTAAGTGTGGTGGCCCTTTCTCTCTTCAATAATGATAATAATAACAATAAGTAATTATAATCCAATAGAAATAATAAATAAATATCGCGCAGCATTCCCGAAAAAAAACATTTACTACTTTCACCCACTTTCACAGAACTTTTCGGTTTCAATTTCGCTCCCTGTCTATGTGTGTGTGTGTGTTGAGTGTGTTTCACGGCAACTTAACTAAATTAAGGCAAACAATTATTATTTCTCTCTCCGCTCTGCGCTCCCCGCCGCCTCAACCAATTCCAGACGCTCCCATTCACATTACCATCTTTTTTTCCCCCCTTTCTTGTTCAAACGTTTTTCTTCTCAATTGTGTTTCGTTATTGGTTTTTCATACCCTACGCAATTTGCCATGGGTTTAGAGGGTATTTCAGTTTAGTTAGAGCTTTTGTTAACAATTTGAATTTACAAAGAGAGATCATCATATAAAGACCAAGCTCAAAAATTATCGATTAAGATCGCCAACTAACATAACAATCGACTACTATTACATTCATCGATTAACATTAATGATTGACGTCATGGATGAACAATAACGATTATGATCATCGATTAACATATTTTCTTAAAAAAATCGATTAACATAAACTTTACTTTTTCACATTTTCGATAAACATAATCGATTAACAACACAGAATGGTATCGTCGATTAAAAACATTGATTTAAATCAACGATTGGAATAAAATAATTCAGATGAAGGGTTAGAAAACTGATTAGGATCGGAATATTAAAAATGATTTACTAAGATCATCTACATATGTGAAATAATCGATTGACTTATATTCATCGATTAACATTTTCTATAGATAGAATCGATTAACATTAACTCACATTCACATTTTCAATTAACATAATCGATTAACAACACAGAGTAGTATTGTCGATTAAAAACATCGATTAACATCATCGATTGGAATAGAATGATTCAGATGAAGAGGCTAGAAAATCGATCAGGATCCAAATATTAAAAATGATCCTAGTGGAAATAGTCGATTGACTTTATGGATAACCAATAACGATTATCATTATCGATTATCATATTTTCTTAAAAGAATCGATTATAATTAAATTTATCGATTGACATAATGGATTACCAACATTACTTAACAACATACATAGATCGTCGATAAACAACATGGATTAATAATTAACATCATCGATTGGAAATAAATATTAAGTAGGAGATGCTAAAAAGGATCGAAATATTAAGATTGATAAACTCAGATCACATATTTCAGACATAAAAAAGAAGTTTTAAATGAAAAATTATCACTTAGAAATGTGAATTAGGAGTCATCGATTAAAATTGTGGATTAGGATTAAAAATACGAATATCATTCGATTTTTTTATTTTTCTTTTTGAAATGCAAATCAATATCGTTTCCAGAGCTACTTGGAAGTAACCAGTTTCAGTTTCCCTCTCCATTATAAAGAGTACCTCAAAGTCATCATAACTGTTTGAAAATGTTGTTTCTTTTTATTATTTTATATATGTATATAAATAGTATATATTGTGTTTACACGACAAATGCTCACGTAGCTGGCATCACACTTTTCACTATTATTATTTTTTTTTTTATTTTAACCCGCTGCCTCCCTTGCGCTCTCTCTCGCGCCTTTGCCCGCGCACTTTTCTATTAGCCCGTGTCGTGGTTTGTCCACGTACGCGGTTTCATTCCCCATCCCCACACCCCAACCTCAACCCCACCGCCCACTTTTCACTTGATTTTCAAACACGTATTTCCGAGAGGGTCACCAATTTTCCATTAAAGAAAACAAAAAAAAAAAAAAACAAGAAAAAGGAAAAGCGGCCAATGCATAAATGATTGATACCTCTTATTGATATTGCGCTTAAAAGGGGCTGAAGGAAGGGCTAAAGCATAAATCGTTTATTCATTCATTCATTCATTCAGTCATTCATGATTATTGTAGTTTATTATGATCGTAAAATACGATGACCATTCGATGGCTCAAATACTCAAACACACCTTGTTTAACTAATATTTATGTCCATATCCTTACTCGATTAGGCAAATTGAGTAACAGAAACAGATACAGAGACCTTTACCCCACCCACCACGCCTGATGACACACACGCCAAATGGATTCATTAACAATCTTTAGGCGTCTCTTCACATTTTGCAGACATTCAGTTTCCGTTCAGTTCCATTCATTTGTTTTGTTGTTGTCGTTGTTTTTGCATTTCAACATACATAAATTTAATTGATATTGTTCTGGTGTAGGCCACCGTTTCCCCCGCATTCCCCTCCTTTCCGCCCTCTAAACCTTTTGCTAGTAGTTGGGGCCAGGGCCACGTTATATGAATTTCAATTGCTTTTCATGTGTGTGTCTCTCTCTCTCTCTCTTTGCCTCTCTCTCTCTCTCGCTCTTTGTGGCTTTCTGTGAGGTCTTTTTCTTACGTTACTTTAGCCACGTTACGTGGTCGCGCAACGTGACGCAAAAAGTGGCAACTTTTATGACGCACATTGTGTAAATTCCTACTCCTTGCTGGACTTGTTGTTGTTGTTGGCACCATTGTTTTATTGTTGCATTTGCAATGCTGCCTTCTGCCCCTGTCCCTGTCCCCAACCCTCGGGTTATATAAAAAAAAAAATGTACTTTACTTTTTTTGTAGAAAAAAAAATAATAATAAATAACGTTGGCCAAGAAAAGTGGAAAATGTTGCCGCTGGCGCAACTCTTTAGAAAGCAACAGCAAGTTGCAACAGGATCATAAGGAAACCCTTCAAAATCATCATCAAAAAGTTAAGCAAAAGTTGCCTAACGAAACCCACTCACCATATGAAAACACTCGAATGCAGTTTTTGAAAGCCTTCATTCGAATAATCGAAAACAAAACTACTGCTAAAAAAAATTTTAAATTGTAATTTTATAGCGTTTCAGAAAGGAGATTCTAAGTATTTAAGCTTCGATCGAAATTTTTGTAAATTTTGGTAAATAAAGTTAAATTATGCTATAGTAGGCCCAGTGTGCAAAAGTAGAAGTATACATAAGATTCTAACCACTGTATACAAAGTACCGTTATAATACCTCACTCACCATCTCGCTCTGCCCCTTAGGCATAGATAGAAAGAAGAGCTCTCTATGCCTGCGAGAAGTGGCGAGTTAGTTCTTGATCAACCCTTAAAGTGAGCAGATCAATAAATAATATCTTAAGCAAACATATAAAAAACTTTATACTGTTTCGGCCATAATACTTAAAAGAGGAATCGATTTTAAGCAAAGTTCACTTTTTATTTGTAGGGTAAAATGTTATTTGGACTATCGACTGTTAGAACTATCGATAGTTTCCCATCTCTAATCTACACGTCACTCAGATTGGAGATGTGAGTAGGGACTAACTTTTATTTCAGATGATTGCTGTCCTATGCAAATCTCAATACTAAATAAGAAACTTAAGCGACTCACTTGACCTTTTTGTATTATTAAATTGTCTATTGCATACTTAAGGGAGGGCATATTACCACCTGAAATCCGCCACTGAGCATTTAAATGAAGTGTAAATGTAAATTTGCTTTTGTTTTGTATCAAATTGTTAATGAATGCAGCCATGCAATGCTCTAATTGGCTACAACCACCCAAAGTAGCAACAAATTGAGCTCATACATTGTATATAAAGCCAATTTAAAGTTCTCTCTATATGAAAAAGGTGATACAAAGTCAAATATGTAAGTTTCAATCAGGTACGCTTCATATGCACTTTCACTTCAAAGAGGTCTCACCTTTGAGGTCAATCCCAAATTGAAATTCTAGTCTCTCTTCCAAGATTTAAGGAAATTGCAATTCAAAATTGATAAGCTTCAAGATAAAAGAGAAATGATAAACACATTGAGTGATTTATATACAGAATTTCAGCATTGTAATCGGATGTTATTGAGTTTATTAATTGATAGCCTTTTGTTTTTTTTTGAATGCGGAAATCTTTTCTCGAGCTGATTGACTTTTATCTATGGGTTTCGGTTTGTTGAATCTTGTGCTCCAGTTCCATACATTTCCTGTTGCTGCTGTCCCATAAAAGTCTATAAAATATATACACAACTTTTGAAACATATGCTAGGGAGGCGCTCCTTCTCTCCCTCTCTTTTCTCTTGCACTCCCTCTTGAGGAAGGTACGCCCCCTTCTTCAGAGTAACGCCTCCTTTACGATTAGCCATTAGTTTTGTCTTGTGTTTGTGTTTGCCTTTTGTCAGGCTAAACACCTCGCTGCAAATTTATAGACTGCAGCAACAATTTTTTAATAAAAAGGATGCGCTTAGACAGAGACCACGCCCACAATTGAGTTAAGGGCTTTTACTTGTGTTCGTTTTTAATAAAAAGGCACAATAATGAAATAGACACATGTCCACACACACCCAGAGAGAAGAAGAGAGAGATAGAGGAAGGAGAGAGAGAAGATAGACAGAATGACGGGCTAGTGAAGAGATGGTTAAATTAATTGAAATCTACATTGATTAATGTGGGATAAGAGAAAAATGAAGCCAAAGACAAACAGTCAAGTGCGAGAGACTAAAGGAGAAAACTACTAACCAAAGAGAGAAGAGAAGAGGAAGTGGCATTCGTGGGGGAGGTAAATTTTATTGAAAGTTCCTTGGTTAGTTTGGTACACAGAGTTTAACCAGAACACCATGGGCTAAAGCTAAAGCTAAATCCAAAGCCCAGCAAATGACCTGACCACAAACTGCAAACACGCAATCTTCATGGAGCTCACCACCCTCCCGCCCCTCTTGACAACCAACGACCCATTGAACCTTCCTCTGAACCACCAGCCACAAGTTTAGCTGTACTTGCACTTTAATTAGACCACAGAACGTAAATTGCAATATCGCCGCAGAACCGCCAACTCACTCCTACACCTCCTTCCCTTCCCCATACGCCCTCCCTCTCTCCTTCTCATTGTCTGGATCAATGTTTATGGGAAAGTGATGAGATGTTTGCCTCAACGACAACAACGACGCCACATTGCGCCTTGTTGTACAAGCTGCTCCATTTTGAACATTTACTTTGGGCCCAAGCAACAAGTCATCATCATGTGGTGTTCCACCTCAACTCCAGTGGGATAGCAAGTCCCTAAGCAACTTGAGCAAATATCAGAAAAAAAAAAAAAAACAAATAGAAAAATATCAAATGAAAAATTTATTCACTGAAGAAACAACACAAAAAACAAATTAACGAAATTCGCTCTAAAAGCTCACAAGTGATAAATTTATGAATTTTCATTCAATTTAAGGTATTCAAGGAAACACTTCGCTCATAAACTGGTTGAGAATTATAAGTTAAGCTTAGCTTTTGCTTAGAATTCTCAACTTAAGCTTAGCTTATGCTTAAAATGCTCAACTACTTCCTACATACAAAAGACACTGGGTCATTGTTATATCATTTGAAACCAATTTCAAGAACTGATTAAGAATTACAAGTTCAAGCCATTGATAATTTTGGAATTACAAGTTTGTTTTTGGTCTTGGAACTAAGAGACGAAGAATTTCTCTTATTTTTCTCTATCTCGAACATTTTCTTTCCTCAATTCGATAGCAATTTACTTTTGATGCATTTATAATTTCTTAAAGTGCATAAAATTCAATGAAGAACGCAAAAAAAAAAAATCAATGCAATCAGGTTCAAGGTTTTTGCGTTTTGTTCCTGCTCTCTCACTCCGTCAGTCCGTCAGACAGTCAGTCCGTCATTCTCTCTGCACTTGATTAACTACGCTTTTGTGCCATAAACAAATAAATCATTATTATTATTTATATTAACGATCTGCATCAGAATCTGACCATAAAGACCAAGGGGGAGGTGGGTGGACATTAAAACAAAGCACAAGATTTGCGTTCAATGACTTGGCATCTCACTTCCTCCTCCACCTCCTCCTCCTTCTCATCTCATCATGACATTTAAATAAACAGAATTCCCATAGATGCAAAATGTTGACGGCGGCAATGGACATAAAGTGAAATGCACCATATGGCCAGGCTCAGAGGCTCGAGACTCGAGATTCGAGATTCGAGACTCCTTCCTGGGTGCAAATCAAATTGAGCTGCCAATTCTGTTCGACTCGATTCTGGATCTGGGTCTGGGTCTGTGTCGTTGGTTCTGGTTCTGATTCTACTGCCAATTATATGCAAATTCAACAACTGCAGAGAAATCGGAGTGGAAGCCAAACGACAACTTGAATGCGGCTGATACGGCCAGAGCTAAGGCTAAGGCTGCTTGGGTAAAAGGTTTCGTTTTAACTTATGACATTAAGACCAAATTGCAGACGAACATTAAGTGGCAGCAGGCAGCAGGCAGTGAGAACCCGATATGGTCATTGATATATTGTCCGTTGTGTTTATGGTCGGTCGCTCCTCTGTCCAGCTTCTCCTCCTCCTCCTCCGCCTGCTTAGTGAGAGAGCGTTCAGTCGATTCAGTCGGTTGGTTGGTTGGTCTGTCTGTCTGTCTGTCTGTTGCTTGGTGTAGAATTTAGCATTTAAGACATGCATAAATTCGTTGAATAATTCAATTGAGAGTGCCATATTTTCACCAAGTTTATGGCTAACGAAAACTTGTTAGTTGGCTTTGAATAAAATCACACAACTTGGCAACAGACAGAAAGAAAAAGAACGGGGGAGATAGCGAGAAAGAGAAATGGAGGGTGGAATGTCTAAACAGTTAAAGGGATAACTAAAAACTTTCAATATAAAACACCTTAGGGAAATTTTCAAGTTCTCAACAGCAAATGTCTTTTCATTATTCGCAAAATTAAAGTTTTCATTTTCATGCTTAAGCTAATTTCGATAAATATCGTTTGTAAAACGATAGTTAGTTAAACATTTCTTGAGTTTTTCAATTTAGTAATATTTTTTAATATTATTACTGTTTGTTATGTGGAAAATGTTAAAATCGAATATTCGATGTATTCGATAGTTTTTTTTGGAATAAACAAACATCAAAAAGATATCGATGTATATCCATATGTACCGATTGTAAGCGGAATTAATAACTCTTCTTAATTTGTTATTTTATTCTCTTTTTTCTCATCTGCAACAGGATATCTATATTCATCGATTATATTCACAATTTTAGACTCTCTGTTCTGGGTTTAAAGACTTATTTAGAAAATATTTTCAGTATAAATTTGAAATATTAAACATCTTAGCTAAAAAAATATTATAATATTCGTTTCTCTTTTCAAAATAAAAGATTCTTCGTTAATACCAACTTAAAATCCGAATATTGCCCCTCTATATAAATCGACAATACACCCAAACCCAACCACAAAACCTTCTGAAGCCGCTCCTGGCAAGCGAAAGACATTTTAATGTTCTTATTAAACAATAAACAAAAACCTGCTACTGTATTAACTAGTTGAGCCAACTAACTAACCAACTTACCAACTATCGCCAAGATCTAAGAGAGTAAAGAGTTTTTCCCCTCCTTCCCAGCAACCAAGCGAAACTCGTTTTTTGTCATCGTCAAATTGTTTGATGAAATTAGCAACTGACGAAGATCAACCAAGCAACTCATCAATGGGAATGGGATGAGTGGTTATTTGGGAAAAAACCCAAAATACCGTTTACCAATTATGAATTGACTAAATATTTATAAAACAAAGATCAACTTTGAACCGCAGAAGCAGCAGTAGCAACAACAAACAAAAAAATGTTGTTGTGAGTCAGAGAAGAAAAAAAAAGGTGAAAAAGCAAACAGGTAACAAAAAAAGGCGTTGGACTACACCTACCTACATATATACACAGAGAGAGAGAGAGTGAGAGGGAGATGGAGAGGGAGATACATGGTGACGAACCTTCTTTGGTTTGGTTAAGGATTGGGATTGGAGTTGGGGTTTAAGGAACAACATGCCGCATAATTGATGGATGGCAGCAGCAGCCGCAACAGCAACACAAAACACTTAAAAGGAAACTTGCTTTAGCTTTGGCTTTTGCCTGTTTGTTGTCCCCCAAAAAAGGCGTTGTCATCATTTGCCAAGGCAATGCAAGAAGAATTCAACATTTGGTATTTCATTGGAAAAGGCCAGGCGAGGCGAGGCGAGGAGAGGCAAGGTTTCGACGGACTCTCAAGCTTTAAGCCCCCAAGCTGTTGGGTTGTGCCCCATGTTGCTGCTGCTGCTTGCTGCATCATCGTCATGTGGCATCATTAAATTCAAGTCAGAGTCTCCGATTTATGTTTGTTTTTTTTCTCTTTTTTTTGCCGAAAAATGCCGTTAGCTGAGCTCGCGTGCTGCACTTTACACAAGAAATGACAAAATAAATTCAACTGAAATGTATTTCTTTTACATTTTTGTTTTGTTCTCAGAGACACGCGCCCAAGCACGAAAATGTGATAATTAATACACAAAAAACAAAAAAAAAAAAAAAAAAAAAACCGAACAAAACGACCCCCGAAAGCAATATGAAGCAAAGAACCAAAACAAAAACAAAAGTCAGCAGCATTCGAAGTGAAAAAGTAGGTCAAAATTCAATTGCTTTAGATTTCGTTTTGCCCCACATACCCTGTATGTACAGACCAAAAGAAGGTTGATAGAGTATACAAGAGATCGCTCAAAACCGATCAACAGGCGATCAATATAAATCACATTTTATATAAATTGACCTTAAAGGTCAAGTCTCGCGATAATTGATAATTTAATTTAGATAATTTGTTGGCTGGAATAATTATAAAGATAAGGATAAAGAGAATAAAGATCATATTTTCAAATTAAATTTGAAAAATTTGGAAAAAGAGATAACTGCTCACATTGTGAAAAACAATCAGCAAAAAAACGGGCAAAACAGATAATCTATGCTGGGAGTAAAAGTTTAAGGGTCCTGAAGCTTCATTCTGACAATTTTCTCAACGGGCATCTTAGAAAAAGCCGAACCAGGGTGGATTCCCTTGATTTCTTTCCTTCACCTTCACATCATCCTATATAAGGTCTCTGAATGATACAAGTTTTGCTATCCCTAAACTAATGAATAACTTTCTGAATTCGAGGTGGATAACTATCGATGACATCAGCATCGATAGTGCCTCATTTCTGAACCTAGAACAAACGATATTTAAACCATGAACATAATCTATTGTCTCTCTCTAAATAAGAATTCTTTTAAATAAAAATAAAGTAAGCTAAAAAGTGTTTATCATTGAAGCTTAATGGCCGTAATGTGTCTTTAAATAGCTAAAATAGGAACTTATTAAAGATAGTTAGCAAATTGTATATCATAGAAAGCGCTGGATACAGGGTAAATGTAAGTCGATGCTCCAAAATTCAGTGTCAATTGTAGAATTTAATTTGTTCTTTGTATTTGTTTACATATAATTCGTTTTGTACAGAGGCAGCAGCAGCAGGAGCAGCCACAAAGGCGGCAGCAGCAGTAGCAACAACCAACAAAGCCAACATGCAACAGCAACAACAATCACAACAATACCAACAACAACAACAACAAAAACAAATCGTGAAATTTCTATAACAATTTGTTGTTGATTATATTTACATAGATGTATAAGCAGAAATCCACTTGGATTTATTGCACTTTTTTTTTATTCTCATTGCCATTGAAGGAAAACACATGAAAACGACATAGGCAAAGGGTACAAACGAAGAAGAAGAAGAAGAGGAAAAAGAAGAAGGGGTAAGTAGGAAGACAAATGGGACTAGAAAAAGAAGAAAAATAAAAATCTGCATACACATTTTTTTTTGCTATTGGGAGGGACAGCAGGATACAGTTGAAAGTTGAAAGTTTTCCATCCTTTCCACACTCACTCACACCCAAACACACACACACAATAACAATAAGAATTGTGCAATTTCGATAATGCATCGCTTTAGTATAGAATAAATACATATCAAGCATATCAAGTTGATATCTTCTTCTAACTTTTCAAAAATGATATAAAGCATTTCGCACATCCTTCATTCTAGTTGAGGTATATTCGTTCTAGAGGGAGCTATAAACCATGAGAAATAAAGATCTTGATATCTTCTTAGGACTAGATTGGAGAAGGTGCATTATATTCAATTATTCTGAAAATTCTAATATTACACTTATCGCTAAAATTGATCAGGGTTGGACGAATTCTATAGGTTATCAACTTGTGAATCGGTAAATTGATATTTAACGGTAGAAGAAGCGGT
Source organism: Drosophila nebulosa (assembly GCA_024703675.1). NCBI lineage: Eukaryota > Metazoa > Arthropoda > Insecta > Diptera > Drosophilidae > Drosophila > Drosophila nebulosa. Next base: position 1,662,639 of record CM045725.1, on the reverse strand, counting down.
GAATTGCTTTCAAATTTGCAAAATAGTAGTAAAAAGTCAACAAATCCTGACTGTTTGTGGGGGGCAAGAGCGGTAAATAGTCAAATCTAGCTAATTTCGGCTAAAACAGTGTTGTCAAATTCAAAAATTGTGTTCGAAACTACATAACATTGACATTTTTTGTGAAAAAACGTAGAAAGCAGATAAACTTAGATTTTTTGGTTCAATAGTGCTGTAAAGTTTATGAACAGTGTTGGGAACCTACACAAGCATTGACATTTTCGCAGCAAATAACGCAGTAGAAATAGTAATGAAAACTACACAAACATGGACATTTTCAGTGTGAAAAGGCAGAAAATAGACAAATCTGTCTTATTTCTGCTCACTAGTAATGGGAAATTTAAAAATAGTAATGGAAATTTCAGTGGGAAAACGCAGAAAGTAGCCAAATGTAACTATTTTCGAATAAAAATCGTGCTAAATAAATTTACGACATTCAGTTGCCAGATGCAAAATTTTTTGCCTATTTAATAGCAAAAATTAAAAGTGGAATATTTATTAAGGATTAAAAAGGTATAATTGGTTACCAAGTTGTAGTCTTTTCTCACAAAGATCATCAATAGAAATACAAAATTCTTTATGAACTGTTTGTAGCATTCGCATTCGCATTCCTAGGACATCTTAAAGGCAAACAAAAGTCCTATACCTCATTTCTCAATGTTTTTTTTTAGAAACCAAAACCTAATAACGCGTACAATTCATATTTTTTGTTCGGTCGAATTCAAATTGGATACGTATGAAAATGTCCTATTTCTCTGCGAAAATATATCTCATGACAATCTCACAGTTATTCAAGTAAAATCAAAGCCATTGAAAAAAGAGGAAAACTTGACTAGAGTTCCACTAGACACACTTTCGCATTTCCTCTAGCCTTTAGGTCATCTAAATCTGTATCACACTTATGCAAGTATTTTGGGTTAGCAGCATAACTGGTCATATCATTATCTCATGTGCAGCCACCCACATTTTGTACATTTTGTAGGGCACTAGCCCTACTCACTTAAGGTTCACCGCATACTTAGCATACCATCCCGAGACACACTCACACATATGGTCTACAATTTGCCATGCTTTCACCTAGACACAACACCCGGATAGCAACATCATCATCATAATCATCATCATCAACCAGTAACCATCTCTCCTCCCAAAGGGTTATAGCTCGTCGTCCCCCGACGACTTCACTTACATTTTGCATGAATCATTGTCATTGCTAACCAAAATTGTGCACAACTCGATGGATGGCTTCAGCTTCAGCTCTGTCTCTGGGCTAATGTATGTACCTACATATATAGATGAGGGGAGGAGTGAAGAGGGAGGACGTCTGTCAAAATTTGTATGCACAACAAATGTCTCATATTTAAAGTTTGAATGTAGGAAAAGGACAAAGAAGAGAAGAGAAGGAGCATCATAATGATGCGGATACGCAAAATGCATAAATGCAAGAGCCACAAAATGTGCATCAATCATACGCCACGTGGACGCCAAGCCAATCATCATCATATGCACGAGAGAGAGAAACCCAATATCGCTCCTCAAACCCCCGGCTAATGCCATTAAAAATCAATCAATGGCACATTAAATTAATGAAAAATGCAACTGCCTGTTGGCTTATCTCTTTTCAATTGTTTGCCCCCCGCCTCAGGCGCAACGTCCTCTCTTGCTCACCGCCTGCTTTCTATGCTTATCAGTTTTTAATTAAGTAAATAATATATTAAACAAAATGAAAATTGCTTCCTATTTACTTATTAGCTTTGCCCCCCTCTCTCTCTAGCTCTCCGTTTCTCTGTGTACTTTTTAGTGCATAAATTTTTGTTTTGCATTTGTGAAATTCACGTTCTTTTTTTTTTTTTTTTTTTGTTTTCTCTCTCTTCTTTAGAGCCGAATGCAAATTGGGCATTATTTGTTCTTGTGCTTGGCGCAAAAATTTTTCCGCTCTTTGCATTTCAATGCGTGCAGTTTTTCCACCAACCAACCAACCGACCAACACACACACACAAACACACACATGCTGGGAAAAGGCTTCCCGGTAAAAAAGCTTAAAAAGAAAGAAGAGTGAGAGAAAAAAAAAATAGAAAACGGCGCCATAGCTGGATTTTCTATGGCCCTTGCCGAATGCAGTTTTCTACGTGACACAATTAAAAAAATAAATAGAATATAAAACTCGACGCCATTTTGTAGGTAGGTATTGAAAGCGAAATTTAATAAAACGTTTCCAAGTACTCTGCAGGGGGAGTTGGAGAGCATTTCTGACCATTTGTCAGGCATATTTCCTATGCTATTCAAGTGATCATATGAGTGACATTTCAAGTTCAATCCGACTCACTTGTCAGAACAAGTTTCTATAAGCTTGAAAGTAAAGCTAAGCATAAGTCAAGGTTCAGGAAGACGCACAAACGATGACGAGTCTAAGAAGGGATCAAATGTTTGCAGCTAAAGAGCGGCACAAGCAACTGAGTGACGCACAAGCAAATCTAGGAGATGGGAAAAGTTAAATCAAGTCGTTCATTTAAATGTGTGGGACTGTGATTTCTAGAAAAGGTTTCCAAAGTTAAATTTGTAACTTGAATAACGTTCAAGCAACTCAGTGACGCACAAGCAAGTCTAGAAAATGATAAAATTCAACTCAACTCCGTTGTTTAAGTAAATAGGACTGCTATGTCCAGTCCTAGGAAACATAGAAAAGTTGTATAAAAGTAAATTTGTAACTAAAATCACACACCAACGACTGAGTGACGCACAAGCAGACCTATAAGATGATAAAATTGAACTTCTCTCCTTATTTTAAGTCAACAGGACTGCGATGTCCAGTCTAGGTTTTTAAAAGTAAATTTGTAACTGAAATCACGCACAAGCGACTAAGTGACGCACAAGCAAGCCTAGAAGACGCAAATGATAACTTAAGTAGTAAATTTAATCTTACAAAAAGTTTTTAGGTGCAATGACGCACAAGCAACTGAGTGACGCACAAGCAAGCCTAGGAGAAGAGAAAAGTTGACTCACATCGGTCATTTAAGCCGTTACAACTGCGATGTTCAGTCCAGAAACGGTTTACAAAAGTAAATTTGTAACTAAAACAACGCACAAGCAACTGGGTGCCGCACAAGCAAGCCCAAGAGCCCAAAAAAGTTGACTTATTTTATATATTTTTCCAAAATCCTTACTGATAGACACCTACTAAGCAAAAAGAAAAACCATTTCGTAGCTGAGACTCTATAATAGCCTTCTTGAACCATACATTTACAGGGTAGCTCCCCCACCCCCTCCCCGTTTGCACCAACTGCGAGGATAGTAAATGAAGTTTGCTTTATACAAATTAAAGTTGAAGAGGATTAGAATAGCAAACGAGAACAAGCAGGAAAAAATAATTGTAATCAAAACTTAAATTCAATTACATTTTTTAATAGAAAAATTATTACAAGGAAAAAAAAGCACTCAAAGTGAATTTCATTTATTACAACAATTAAGAAAAGTAAAGTGATTTCTTTGCAGTGGCGTATCCAAAGGGGATGAAATTGGAGTAATTAAGGGGGGTTTCTTTAATCAAGAAACGTAAATAATAACTGTATAAATTTTATCGCTTTAGTCATATGAAATATGAATGAATCTGCTTTTATCTTAAACACTTGAATGAGTATTAAACTAAATCAGAATGAGAATGAATGAGAGAAATAATGAATGAGATTTACCCAAGTATGAATGACTTATCCGGATTAACCAATTAAATGATGTCTTTAGATATCAGCAGCTTTAGTCATTTCTCTCGAAATTACTTTAAAGCAGCCTAATTAAAGGGAATCCCTTTCCTTGGGGTTTACCATAATCTTCAGTTTCTTTAGAGAAAGAAATTTAAAGAATTTCGACCTAGAACCAAGACAGATATTTTGACTTAACTTTTTTTTAGATACTCTCATACATACTCTAAAAGAAATTGGGAAATTTGACAGATAATTTCACAATCAAATTTGTCTTTCAAAGTCTCCAAATTTTCTTGGAGTATGTGTGAGCAAATCCAAAGATGTTTAAGCCAAAGTAGACTCTGACCTAAATGCTAATTAATTTTATTCAAATATGAGGTAAGACTTCTTTACAGATTGTGCTTAAAGCAAAGAATTCTTGAATGATTTACTAGCCAACAATTTACTAGACCAAAGAGCTTAAGAGTCGAATGGTCTATTTTACTTTGTGAGTTAAGAATCTTTTAATTAAATTGAATATAAGATCATCTTGTAGGCTACTCATAAGATTTTCTCATAAATGATTAGCAAATGTTTTGGCTAAGTATTAATTCCACTGATGAAATTCACAAAAATTGTTTATTCGAGATTGTAACCAAATAGCAAGTCATCTCATTCATTCATTCATCCCACCTCCAGTGGGAATTCCCCAAACCCCCAAAGTGGGTTTCAAGTTATACACAACACGTCGAGTATTTCCCAAACAAGTGTCACAAAGCATTTGTCACTGAATTGACCCACACACACACACACACACACACCAAGCACACTGACAAATGATTTTACCTTAAATAATGGAAATTTATACAATCTCTCAGCGAGTTATTGTTGAGCGGAAATACTTATATATTTATTTTGTAATTAATAATTATATTTAAGTGGTGCTACTCCATAAATTAAAAACCGAAAAGCCGCTCTGAATCAGCCAGCAGCAGCATCAGCAGCTTTAATTAATAGCAGCGTATTTAATCTGTTTCAAGTTGAAACCCGGAGGAGATCTTATCAGAGAGAGAGAAAGAGAGACAGAGAGTTAATGGAGAGGAGATGACTGTACCTCTCAAGCGTTCCGTTTAGTGCATTCAACTGGCCAGACCCCAGGCCTGGCGCTTCAAGCAAATGTCATATAAGCCTATTAAGGCAAATTGAAGAAGGAACAAGAGAAATATCATCAAAAACAACAACAACAAAAAGGCCATTTAAGTATGTCATAAAAAAAGTAAACAGTGACCGAGGGTACGGTTCCGAATTCGTTGAAGATAATGAGTAGGAGTTGGAGAAGGAAGGAGGAGTAAGAGAAGGAGAAGTCGGTCTCAACCGGGAAGCCATAAAACAATCAACTAATTAAAGATGCCCAACCCCATCATTCATTCCATTCGAAAGAAAGAAAACACAAATTATACCAATTCTTTCTTAAAAAAAATTATTATTATTGCATTTAACCTTAAACAAATTGCAGACTTCAGTTCAGATTTTTGCATTATGAGTCGACATTTGGTGAAAATCAGTTCGTGGAATTCTGAGAGAAATAAATTTCACAATTTAAAGAAATTTTTGGCAGCAATTACGTGGGCTATAACATTTACCCCATGCCAAGTTAGTGAAAGGGGAGATTAATGTCTTAGAAATCTTTGACAAGAAGAATATAGAATATAGAAAAAGAAGATGTACTCAAAATTTTGTCACAAAATGAGAAAAGGCTAAGTTGAAGTCTAAGAAAGTCGAAAGATCTTAATATTTCCCTTTCATACTCTATACTTTTAACATTTCAAAGACGGCTAACGCCAATTCAAGCATACTTGGCTCGATAGATGGCGCCAGGGGTACGAAAATGGGTTAAGAGAAGAACATTTTCGACGGATATGTTTGATTTTTGAATCTATTAGAACAAAAGGTGAGCAGGTCCAACAAGTAGACCTGACCAGAGCCTCCAGAATGGCATACCTCTAAAACTAAAACTAGTTGAGAATTATAACTAAACGAAGCGAAAATTAGACCCTTAAGGCCAAAACAAGTTGGGAATCATAAACGAATGAATGAATACAGAGTATCTTTAAGTCGTCATTTTCTCATTTTCAACTACATTCTTTCTTTTATAGTTTGATTAAACATTTCACACCTGTTCCCAATCAACATTCAGCAATCGAACGATATATTCCTACCTTCCTGTATCTATATATTTTGTTCATTAAAAAGAACACCCACAAAACGGAACAGAGAGCAAAGAAAGAACAATGCCACAAAAGAGAGAGAGAGAGAGATAGAGAGAGAAACTGAGACTAAGACAAAGAGAAGTCTTGAAAAGTCTCTGCTGATGACATTTTCTTTGCCAATTAGAATTTACGAAAAGTTGCAACTAAATGGCAGCAGTTGAGTCCACTTTTACTTCTCCCTCTCTTTCTCTTTCTCTTTCTCTTCCTCTCAGTGTCACTGGCAACTTTATAAACAAAACACAAAAACAACAATCACATTTCCATATATCTTTTATATTCTCCCTCTCATACATACATACATATGTATGTATATATGTATTTGTTGATAACTTCACTTTCTATATACATTTTCCGGACAACTTCCGTTGTTGGGGGCATGCAACTTCTTGCTATCACCTAACCCCGACCTCACTCTTCTTCACACTCTCCTCTCTCCTCGACAACGTCTTGGAAATTGGTCTTGGTTCAGTTCGGTTTGGTTCTCTTTTTTTTATATTTTATTTTCATCGCTTACTTATTTGATTGTACACCCGCCACTCATAACCAGCGGGGGGAGGAGAAGAAGGTGCGGGGGGACAGTGAGTGCGTGAGTATATGTGGAAAATAATTCAACGAGTGTCTATGAATGTACATCGCTTCTCCTTCTCTCCCTCCACCCGCTCCTACACTATGTATGCATGAGTGTGAGTTTGAGTGCGTTTATTGACATCGACTTGCTGGCGTCTCTATAAGAAGACTCCCTCAGACGATGTCGTCGTCGACTGCCGTTGTCGTTGTCGTTTGTCGTCGTCATCGTCGTCACTCAGTCCGCCAGTCCGTTCGTCCGTCCCGACCACTCAACCGTTCGTCCATCAAGTCACATACTATATACAGCCTTATACCTCTACATTCTACGTTCTACGGTTCCATCCACGTTGCGAGGGAAGTTTTATTCATACAAATTTCTAAAGAAATTACAATTACGATAATACCCAATTTGGAATATGTCATACAATTATCAATAGATATCTGGCAACAAATAAACGACAGATATCTGATAACAAATAATAAAAAAAATATTATTTAATCAAAATGTTTTTAAAATCCAGAACGAATTTAAAGATCTTTATAGTTGTTTGAAAAACAGAAAAGTTCTTTTAAAGTGTAAATAAAACCTTGTTAAAGGTTCTTAGAAAACAATTTAAAAAGTTTCTTCAAATTTAGTTAAACGTTCTACTAAGTAAAAAGATCATTCTTGGAGGTTATGTCAATTTAGAAAATCGTTTTTAAGAATCTTCTGAGTAAAAAGATCCTTCAAAGAGGCTCTTTTAAGTAAAAAGTCAGATCTTAGAGATTCTTCTAATTTAGAAGATCGTTCTTAGAGGTTATTTTAAGTTAGAGAATCATTCTTAGAGATTCTTCCAAGTATGAAGATCGTTCTTAGGAGTTTTTCTAAGTAAAAAGATCGTTCTTAGAGGTTCTTCTAAGTAAAAAGTTCGTTCTTAGAGGTTCTGACAACGAAGCTATTGAATATCAATGTTATTGATTGTTATGGCATATAATTTGTTTATTATACTAAAAAAATATTTTATTTTCGTTTAAAACTACCGAAAAAGTGTCCCAAATATAGGACAAAAGTGAATTAATGTTCTAAGATATTGAAAGAAAGCTAAGAGCGTGAAATTTACTTAGAATTGCATTTGTAATTCATAACTGGTTTTGACGCGTAGTCAATAGAGTCAAGCCTAACGTGGGAACACTGTTGATTTAACGATAATTGATAGTAGAAGCTTGTTGTCGTATGTTATTAAATCAATTATCAAGACATTTTGTTATCTGGTTAATAATAATAATATTATCTAAATGTTTGCATTTTTTCTGTTGCAGAGACCTTCATAAAAAAGGGGCACAACAAATATTAAATGGATATATGTAAGTACTCAAACTAAGCCTTTAGTTGGGTCAGTTAACTTGAAATATTCTTTATAAGTTATTTAAGAAAATTCCTCTTTATAATGATTTCTAGTCTTAAGAGTAATGACTGACACTTGAATTTAATTACTAATTTCAATTGTTTGTCAACTCATCGAACAACCCTCGTTTGCTCATACAAGTATGACATATGGTTCGCACCGCTCAGTGTCTCAGTGGCTTCTTCTGGTATCCTTGCTAAATAAACAAGATGCGGGCTAGGCTGGGCCAGGCAACGCTTGTGGTTGCAAGAACAGCGACTTTCTCGGCTTCGACCCTTCAATTATAAAACCAACAAAACCAGTAAACTATCAAAGTAGGGAGGAAACGTGCTAGCAACGACTTTCTCTATATCCTGGCCACGATAGGAATGTCCCTATATAAGAACATTGCCAGATCAGTTTTCCATGAGCAATATATAGCATAACGATAGAACAAATAGGTTATAGATATGGTTTGACATTAAAACAAAGCTAAGAATTCAAATTTTAAAAAATTTCTGTTGTAATTCACAACTAGTTTTAACACTGAACACATAGAGTCAAGCCAAGAGGATTTCGTTGAGGTAACAGTCTGCTGATCAATAGTATGAAGTATTATATGATCAATTTGTATTATTTGAACTATTTTTGGATCCATATTAAAATCAAAGACTCGCACATGGGAATCCTTTTCTTGGATTATAGATCAACAGGTGAGTGGAGACTATAAGCATTTCTTCTCTAAAATTACTAAAGACTTTAATGGGCAATGACCACCTGTTGGCTTCCACATGCTTATCAAACACATATACCCAGTCATTAGACACTAATGGGTATCAAGTAACCGCGAAATGAAAATTCTATTCTCTCACTTTAATAAATGCCAAGTTTGGCCAATCCATAAATAGTTTCTCCACCTCTTTCCTTCCTCTTTGGGCTCACTACACACTTCCTTGGGCATGGATGGCGTCGCGTGACTCATAAACCACTGAATCTCTCTCTCTCTCTCTCCCTCTCTGTTTCTCTCACATTTTCTTTGATTTGGAGTTCAATGTCCTGGCGGCGCGACGGCTCCTTGGCACAAATAAATTGCGCATATTTTGTGATTAAAATGGGCGCCCGCGCTCATTAAGAACAACAACTAGAACTGAAGAGTTCGAGAGAGAGAGAAAGAGAGGCAGATAGAGAGAGAGAGAGAGAGAGTCCAGTAAAAAAAAACATATCCTCAGTGCAAATGCATTTAAAAAGAGGCCCCCAACTATAGCCATGGGATGCATGGGATGCGGACCAAAACAATAAGCAAGCATTGTACTATGGAGACCAACTTCCACTTGCACTTGCACTACCTTCCCCCTCTTCTTCTTCCCCTCAAGATCATGCATTATGCAGGCGGGTCGGTTGTGGGATTTTTTTGGGGCAAAAGCATCTGCAGTCAGTGAGCGAGAGATGCATATGGAAACGGAGACGGCGTTGGCGTTGGCTATGGCGACTGGCAGACAGCTGGGTTCGCGTTCTCATTGCCTTATCTTTGATGGCGGCAAATGGTTCTAGGGAGGAGGAGCGAGTGGAGCATTTGCCTCCAGCATGCAACAGAAGCAGAAGCAGAAGCAGCTACCGTATTGGGATTGGAGATGCATTTTCTGTTGCTGTTGATTTTATTTTCAACTGTTTGTTGTTGCTCTCGTTTTGTTTTCGACTGACCTCTGTTGCACGCACTTCCCTCTCTCTCTCTCCTCTTCTCTTATGAATGTGTGTGTGTGTGTGTGTGTTTATATGTCAGCGCATATGCAAAGTTGGGGAATTCAATTTTGCCTTTTCATAATGGTTAATAATGCATACAACAAGCCAGCTGACGGGCTGACGGACTGGCAGCCAGAGACCGAAGAGGCATTTGCGAAAATTTCGGCTTGAAAATTGTTAATAAAATATTAACAATTCGATTGAATTAAATGATTAAGTAGCGTTTCATTTTAATTAATTGAAATTATAATGAATTTCCTTTATGTAGACACAAACATTTTCAACATAAATTGGCTTGCTTTTTCTTCCTCTTTGGATATTGGAGTTCTATTGTAAAAATGATTTGTTTTTGGGCGTTCAATGGAAATTCCCAGAGTACTTTGACTGAATAATAAAGTTGGCCAACTTATGAATCAGTTATAACAAGTTTACTTTCTAATTGGAATTAACACAATTTGAAGATAGAAATTTCATTGATTCATTTTAGCAAAACTAAGTAAATTGACTGACAAAAGGAAGTCACTACATATTCAATTTGTATTGGCTAAGTCATAATAAGTTCATTCCTTACGCTGATATTCAAAAGTTTGCATAGTTCTTAGCAAAAAGTATATATCCTTACTTTTTCACACCGATTATATTATATATATAATTATATTATCCAAATATTCAATAGTTTAAGCTCAAAAATTAATTGATTGTCCATTTGTGTCATCGCTAAGTTATCCTAATATCGAATTTATATTTACCTTCATATCGAGACGCTAAAAGGTTCAGATATTGACAATATGATTGAGAACAATCGTATGCCAATGATTGGTGGCTTAAAATTATCAAAGAAAGAAAATTTATTGCTCCATTTTGCAGTTATCGAAAACTTATTGTAGAAGGAAGGAAAAGAAGGAAAATAACTATGGACTTGAACTACTAATACGTCTAATATGCTTCTTAGCTGTTCGATACTTACAATTCTAAAACATAAACGAAGGAAAAGAAAATAAGCCATCTGAATTGAGTTCGATTAGGGATCTATATGATCTACATAGATAAATTAAGCAAAACCAACTTCAAATCCAATTCTCAAAACCTAATAGACAGTAATGCTGAAGAACTTGATTAGACCCTTAAAATTGAATGCAATCTCTAGCCAATGATTCATAAAGTTTGTAATATTTATTAGACACTTTTGTGTCATTTCGTTTGCTTTTATTATACTCGATAATGGGGTGTGACATTTCAAAGGAATTATCATTTTTGTCACTATATATTTAAAGTTCTTTTGAACTCTGTAAAAGTCATTTGGAACTCAATCAGTTCATTTAATCTGACCCCTTTTGGCTGGCATTCTCAACTCACCACACTATCATCCGAGATTGCTTTCGTCTTATCTTTAGCGACCTTCTCCAGTTGCTCCAGCTGCTGTTGCTCTGAGGATGTTGTCTCATGGTGATGATGATGATTGTGATGTTGATGCTGCTGCTGCTGATGATGTTCAATAGGTTGCTGGATTGTAGCTTGGGCAAAACACCAAACGACGAGTATGCAAAACACCGCAAAAGAACGTAAAACATATGTGAAACACATTTTCACATTTAGACATATGCGACGAAACGAGACGAGACGAAACGAGAAGGGGAATTGCACTTGCAAATGATTCTTTTTTGTTGAGATTTAATTTTAATTTAGAAATTTTCTTCTTTTCACTTTTCACTTTTTGTACACATGCGCACAAGGGGAGGGCTAGGATAACGAAACGGAAGCGCCACCAGAAAGCCAAAAGCGGGGTTGACCACCAAATGCTGCTCCTTTGGCGGGTGTGTGTGTGCGCTTTGTTGTGGCAACTGCTGCTTTTTGGCCCTTCTTTACATATGACGCATAGAAATTTTGTTTGGTTTTTGATGTGTGTTTGTGTGTGTGTGTGTGTGTGTGTGTGTGTGTGCGGGGGGGAAGTTGGTTTAAATTCTCAAATAGAGAGACACATGAGACACTATTAAATACACATTAGCTGGGTGAATAGGTGGTAACACACACACACAGCAACAGCAACAACAACAACAATAACAATAACAACAACACCAACAATGTATAGAAAGAAGAAGAACTAGAACAACACTTCGAACCGCACCGAACAATTAATTAAGCACGCGTCGAGAAGAAGAAGGGAAAACCCACACAAAAGGGATTAGAGACTGGAGGAAGGAAGGAATCTCTTCTCCTCTCTCTCTCTCTCTCTCGCTCTCTCTCTTTCTCTGTGGGCGGCTTGAGTCTTGTTGTGGCACGCCTCCGGATGCGTGTCTTGCGACTTATTATATTATTTTTCTTTTTATATTTATGTATACTTTGTTGTGATAATTTTTTGTGTTCGTTTTTTTTTTTTTTTGTACTTTTTGTTTTTTTTGTTTAAAAATCTCGTTTATAGCGCGACGGGGTCCGCTCGAGCAACACGCATGGTCTGCTGTTCGCTTTGAACTACAACGCGAAACACAAATAAATGCAATGCCCACAAAGAGACAGACAGAGAGACGCGATAAAGAGAAAGCCAGAGAGTGAGAGCTAGAGAGAGAAAGAGAGAGAGATATATAGGGGGCGAGAGAGCGTCAGCGTTGAGCAGCCGTTCAGAGGAGATCGACAAATAAATAGAGTCTCAATGATGATCATCATCATCATCGACATCATACCACACCCGGTTTCTCAGGTTGTGCAACATTGCAACATATGCCACATGCCACCAAAACAAAGAGAGTTAAGAGCGTAATGAAGAGACAAAAAGCAAGTGGGTCACTGAGAGAGAGAGAGAGAGGGAGAGAAACTCTTCTAGCTGATCGTGGGTGCTTCTGGTGTGTGGTTTCTTTTTGGCTACCTCTATTTGGTAATCTTCACACTTTTGTTGTCAAAGCAACTGGCAACTGGCAACTGGCGCCAAGACGAGAAGTATTACACAAGACAAGACAGACAACAACAAATTGCAAAAGAGATTTATGATCAGAAGGGGATTAAGTGTCAAAATAATGTAATATACATACATAGAGTAGTCCGACTGACTGACTGACTGGACTGACTGGCCTGATCATTGATCATCATCGACTGACTGATCATTTAAATTCAATTTATTATCACTTAATCATAGACAGAGAGAGCCAGACCACTTTGTGCTTTCTATTAGATCGGGAGGTCGGTCTTGAGATCAAACGACGGTAATTGACTTGGCAAATTGGCAAAAGGCAAAACGGATTTGAGGCTCTCTAAAAATATATATGACCCAAAACATGAATGAAACATAATTCGTCGCATTATCGATCTAACATTATCTTATCGTTTTACAGCCAAATTTATGAATGACTGTGCCACCGACTAACCCCAACCCCCATTCAAGTACAGTCACAGTCATGGTCAAGATCGGTCACACTTATGGCAATCACTTCCGTTTCTACACTCATGCTGTCTGTCTGTCCGTATACACAACACACAATTCAGATGATATTGCAATTGTTTTAATATACTTATGCAGCAGGCAACGCATTGGACGCGAGGGTAGATCAATAAGAAAGTTACGTAAAAGAAAGATATTAGAAAGTTACACAAAAGAAAGATATTGATGTTTCTACAACTAATATCAGCTATGTTTATTTCGGTTATTCAATTACAACGAATGTCTTTTATTTATAGTTTCGGTTGTTCAAGCATTGAATCGATATTTATTACGGTAAAGGTGCAATGAGTATCAACTTCTATTCATGATACATTATAAATAATTTTACAAAAAAATTATTATTTCGGTTATTCATGAATAATTACAATTATGCTACAACGATTCTCAGCTAGGTTTATTTTAAATTTAAAAGCTTTTAGTTGCGATAATACTGCATCTAATATCAGCTATATTCATTTCGGTTATTCCGGCTTCTATTCCATCACTCACAAACTATGTTTATTTCGGTTATTAAAGTAACTAGTAGGAGACTAATTAATTCACTTTACGATGATTCTGCAACAAATATCGTTTATTTATAGTTTCGGTTATTCAAGCATTGAATCAATAATCATTGTTGTGAAGGCGAAACGAATATCAGTTATGTGTATTTTAGCTAAGCAATGACACATTTTAAAGATTCCACAAAAAATAGAATTTCGGTTATTAAGGAATAATAACGGTTATTGTAAAACGATACTCAGCTTTGTTTTTTTTTTTAATATTATATGCAGTAATATTGCATATTTTATGCAGTAAACATCAGCTATATTCATTTCGGTTATTCAGGCTTTTATTCCATTACTCATAACAAATGTTGTTCGACTCATGCTTCTTCCGATTGCTATGATTAGCTACATTAACTACTTATTTACAATGCGGTAGACTTTATCAAGTATCTTGTGGACATCTAAAAAAACCCGATATTGAATCATGTATATAGTACGAAGCTACATACGTCATTTATAAGACCGCATTTTATTCGAAATTTTGACTTGTTCTTTCTCACTCACTCTGCAATTTCTTATTATGATGAAAAATCCTTAATATGCTACCCCTAAACCGTTACGTTTACCGCAACCCCTCACATTAGACCGATAATTCTATATACAAGTGAAATTTGATATGTTTTAAGCAACCCCCACGATGTTGGATGGACGGATGGATGGATGGATGGATGGATGGATGGATGGATGGATGGGTGGGGAAATTGTGACAATAGCGACTAAGGTTAGTATCTTTCGATGTCAATGACTCAGACACAAATATCGAAAGCAAATGGGTGGATGTCATTATCTTTTGTTTTGCGTTTGCGTATTTTTTTTTTGTTTTGTTTTTTTTTTTTTGCAATATGCTTTATTGCCTTTCTTTCTTTTTTTTTACACACATTCACATTTATAGAAATTTATATAAATGAAAATTGATAAATAAATTAAATCTTGAGCTTTGGAACGACGAACTACGAACGTCGGCGACATCTGGGAGGAGGGATATAATCTCGTTCTCTCTCTATTAATTCGTGCTATAAATCAATTATAGCAAATGGATTAGTTGTTGTTGTTGTAGTTGCTGTTGTTGTCGATCGTGGGTGGATGCGCAATAAACTCCATTTCCACTCAGTCAGCACGTTAGACGCTAGAAGCGAGGCGCGAGACATTAGACCGATATGGTAAACTGATTTGCTTTCCTCTTGCCTGTTTATGACTCAATTGAAATGCATTTTTGTTTTTTTTTTGTCGATTTTACAACATTTTCAGCCATGAGCAGGCAGGTGAGCAAAATCGGACACGTTCTTTCTTTCCGATTTCCGACAGACAGACAGGAAATTAACAAAAATTATATAAAATCAAACTTTCCCCCCTCCAAAAAAAAAAAAAAAAAAACTGTGTGTGACGCATTTTCATAATGGCCAATAAAAAAAAATAAACCGAGACGAGTGGGACAGGAAATGCCAACCTAATTGTAAACTCTCTGGCCTCCATATGGTCGGTCGGTTGGGCCTCTATCTCTTTGCTCTCTCTCTCTCTCTCTCTCTTCTATATCCAAGAAGAGCAGTAATTAATTAAAATATGAATTTCTTTTTTTTTTTGTTTTTGTCACACTTTATTAAGTGAACCGCAATTGCAGTTTTTTTTTTGCTGGAAGAAGTCGTGCCAATGCACTCGCCTTGCCATGTCCATCAAATCTGCTCTGCTCTGCTCTGCTCTGCTCTGCTCTCCTCTCCCCCTCACAGAAACGTCGCGACGTCCCTGGGGTCGGGAGTCTGCCTTGGAGATATTTTGCATTTAAACATGTTCATTAATCACATTCGATGTTGGCTCATTATCACACACAAAATGTCACAACGCCCAACTGAAAATTGATTGAGTTAATTAATTTAAAAGCGACATAAACAATTATTTTAATAAGAACAATGTGAAAACATTGCCAAAAAAAAAACATTCAAGAAGTGTTAATAGGGTAACAGCGGGAGGAAGGAAGGAAGAAATGTAACCCCAATTGAAATAAAAGATTTGCTGAAAGATTTAAGTTATGTATATAGTCAGCTAAATCGATAAACATTCATAAATATCAATTGCAAAATGTCATATGAGATTAAATTTATTTAAATGCGATCTAAATACCCTTTAAAATGAGGCAAGCTTGACAGCTATTGCATATATGGTGAGCCAATTTGAGAGATATTCCATTCCTGAAAGCTTTAAATGGAGTAATATGAGGCTTAATTAATTGGAGCACACTAAAAAAAAAAAAGGGAATTTGATAGCCTATTTTCATATTTTTCAAAAATTTATTAGAACAATTTTTAGAAAAATTCTAAAAAATATATCTATAGATATCTTGCACCATGCCCTTTCCAATCATAATCCATCCCTCAACTGGCTTACAACGACTTTGAACTTTTCCAATCTCAAATTCAAACAAATTTAAGTCAATTTTCAGAAAAGTTTTTACTTTAATTTGAAACAATTCCAAATTAAGATGCATCTATTTTTTTATTTAACAAATTTCTGTTAATTTTTTCAGATAATTTGTTCTTTTAAAGACTGTTTCTATTTTTTACTACACTCGACTTCAAAATCTTTTGATAAATAGACTTGCCAATACCTCAAAACTCTTCGGTTTATAGGTCATCCAAACTCAATTGATAGTTTCTAACCCTCGAATTAGTCTTAAGCCTATTTAAGTGACTTGGTCAAGTCCTTAATAAAATTATCTCATTAATTAGAAAGTGCTAGAAATAGATCAGCGCTCTAAAAGGAAGACTTATTAGACTGATTTAGTCGGTTGTATTATCTTCTACATCTTCTTCGAGTCATTCCAAACGGCAGTCTATCATAAAGTCCGATCCATGGGGACTGAAGTTTGGGTAATTACCTCAACCAAAGGCAATTTTTACCTCTTATTTACCTTTTTTTTATATTTAAAACTTGTAGATTTTTGATTATTCAAGACGCATTTATCCCCCAAAATGGCAGATTTCACTCTTCACGATATTTACTTAAGTTCGCTACTGGTCAAAGTGTGATCATATAAGAAGATCCTTATCAGTTTCTAACTCGCTAAGGGATATTTACAATTTCATTAAGAAGTATTCATCTTATGTCCAGATGGAACCATCCAGGATCGGGGACTTTCATCTCGTCTGCAGGGGCAAACTTTCTGAGGCCAAATTCATTCATTTTAAAACTAGACCGATCCTGTATCAACAATTACCATGGAATTTGGGTGATGACTCTGAAGAAGCAGCCTGATCCAATCTCTTGGGAATGCTTAAAATGTTCCCCGTAAACTCTTTGCTCATTTTTACCTAAGATTCCTTTACCCTTGATCAATTTATACTGTATTAAAGAAACAGACACTAAGTCATATTTTTATCCACATTATCCATTACCTTATTTTGTCAGGGTACAAAAATGATCAGTCAGAAGGCTGGGAGAATGGATGTATCTTCTCTTTTTGATGTATATTTTGGCTAAGCGCCAACGGGTTAACTACGTCACTGAACAGACAAAGAAGAAAGGCCTTCAATGGGTGGAAATAATGATAAAAAAAACAACAAAAAAACGAAAACAAAAAGCATTTAATTCTAGGTTAAAACGAACATGGAAATGATCTTTTGCAAAAAAAAAAAAAAAACACTTTTAATATTAATATTTGCGTATTTTACATTTTACCTTTTTTTGCGATCTTTCCAAACCTAAACGAAGCGAGAGGCAAATACTTTATGGTCGGGTGCTTTCCCGCTGCCAATTTCTAATGAGTCAACCAACAAATTTTTGTTGCGTTTTTGGTTAGCACCAACAATCATCAGCGAATAAAGTGACGCACAGATAAAGAATAAAATAAAAAAACCAGGAGACACTCTCACGGCTAAAACTGTTAGTGAGTGGTTCGTAATATTACGTAGAAATCAGCGATAGATATGAGCTGGCACCACAAAGAATACGTACTATGTACATATATGTATGTATATCATCCGATGAGGCAACCATAAAGAAGAAAGCGAACGATAATCCTGAGACCACTTGCTAGAAATAGATGTAGATTGATCGAATCTTGAGAAATTAGTCAAGGAATTACTTTATTTAGAGACTTAAAAAGGAAGTCAAGGAATTATTTTATTAAGAGACTTAAAAAGGAAGTCAAGGAATTCTTTTATTAAGAGACTTAGAAAAGAAGTCAAGTAAATATTTTATTAAGAGACTTAAAAAGGAAGTCAAGGAATTCTTTTATTAAGAGACTTAAGAAAGAAGTTGCCACTTTGGAACTTGCAGTTTGAGAGGTTGTAGCTATAGTTACAAATGCAAAACAGAATCGAAACAGAAATACAAAGATTCTTTCTACTTGCCAAAAAAACACAAGAAAAATGAACTTTCCAAGTTTTCGTCTCCAAAACATTTGCAGGTCTTGCTCTTCTTTGCCAACTTCTACAAAATCTATAAATGAAATCTTCAGAAGATTTACTTTTGATACTATTTATCACATAACTATTCATTACAGGAACCATTTGGCTGGCTTATTATACATATTAACTGAATAATTTAAGGCAACGGCAACTTTTTAGCTTTTAAGCCACACACAAAAAAGAAGAAGAGGAAGGAAACAAACGGGCAACATAACTTTTTAGTATACTTCAGTTGCATTGCGTGTAATATTTAATTATAAAGATGCCTCTCATCCGAGCAAGCCAACCAGCCAACCAACCAACCAACTTTACGGCACTTGCCAATTGCACTTTGGTGGCGCCTCCCGCCAAACCCAAGAAGACGCACTGCATCGCATCGCATCGCATTGCAACGCAACGCAAACGTCTTGGGGAAATAAAATATTTAATTGTGTCACGTAACTTTTTGCTTACTGCTCAGGGAGAGAAGTAGTGGAGTGTGTGTGTGTGTGTGTGTGTGGGAGGAGGGAAGGGTCTGGCCGGGATAGATGAGTTTTACTCAGCATTACGACTGGGAGTTTGGCTTGGGTTAAATGAGATTACAAATGTAAAACATTAAATGGAATTATCCTGCCTGAATTACCATATACAACCACATCATATTAATTTGCCTTACTCTTTTATTGTTTTTAAATTTAATTTTTATTTTTTTTTTTGCTTTTTTACTTATGATTTTTTAATACAATCTTTTTCGTTTCTTTCGTTTAATTAATTAATTTGTAGGCTTATATAAAAACACATGTGTGAAATCAGAAATCAGTTTCCAAAAATCGCTATGCTGAGCAGACAGTTTCAAAATTTCTTTTCCATCTTTAATTTAGTTTTAACCTTTTTGTTTTGTTTTTTTTGTTGTTTTTTAAGTCGAGTCTTTGTTTAAATTTTTTTCGTAATTTGCGAATTCAATTTGCCATTCCTTAGAGGATTTTACACTCACACACATATGTATGTATATATATATATACTTTCTATATCATCTGAATCATATATAATAGTTTTCTCTCCGACAAAAAATCAAAATGCAAAACATCCAGCTAAACATATAATTTATAATTTTTACTCCTTTTTTTTTACGACGGGGGGAGGAGCAGCAGAATCATGAATATATATATATAGATATAGAATTGGTCTCGCTTAAAAGAAAAACACAAGAAAAGGGAGAAGAAGGAGCGTTGCATGGGATGCGGGCTCGGGCGTGAGTGTTGGGTTTGTTTATATAAAAATAATTTAACTGCTTTAATATATTACGAGTAGAAGGAGGAGTAGGGAAAGTGATAGGGGAGGGGGGGGGGTGGGTGGGGGTCGATATAGGTAGCTAACTTTAGGTGTTGTGGCTGTCATCTTAGGGCAACGTATAACGCACATAGGGCACCTCAACATCCTCACCATCCGTATTATTGCAACAGATCTCAAAGACCAGCGAACGTTCATGCGGCTCAATGCGACGCTTTGATACACGACGCACCACCTCCGACATGGGCAGCGGCAGACGTTCCGAGCACTTGGCCTTGGGCATAAAGAATGAATATAACATGGAGACGCCCTGCGACAACATGGTTATTTTCAATTTCTCCTTCTCATCGAAATAATTGAGAAACTCCTGCAATGTCAGCTCCCCGGTAACTTCAAAACGATCCCACAATGTCCATTCCTTGTCGTAATACGTATTCTTGGCAGCCGGCAGTGGCTCCGAAAAGGCCACCAAAGGCAAGGCCAAATTGACAAAACCATTCTTAAATTTGGCCAAATCACTGTGTCCGCCAATCAGCTTGATAACCTCCAGCACAGCCAATCCAGACAACACCGATGTGGTCGTTGCGATGGCTGGTATGATTTTGCCAGCAATCAACTTGGACTTGTGACGATCCGCTGTGGGTATCTTGTAATTCGTTGCCCTCAGATTCGAACAGGCCACAATGAAGTCCATGTGGAAATTGCTATCGTCGTCCTTTTCGAATTCCAATGGTGTTATCTTTGATTTTTTGTCTGCTTTCTGTAGTAGTTCGTTAATTATCTTATCCACACGATCCTGATCGACTTCTCCATCGTCAAAATGATTGGCCGAGGCGGCAGCAGCTGCCTCATTGGTCTCAATCTTTACACCAGAACGTGGCTTGAATTCGGGCACCTAAATGATAAAAAAAGAGGAAATGAGTATCAGCAATCAATTTGAAGGGCAAGCAACCGAAAAGATATTAGTTTTAAGTAAAGTTAACAGCTTTAGAATCAGATAATATTTCATGTAATTCCGATTTCGATTTGGTTTCTAATTTTTAATTTGGGTTAAGGTAAATCGTTCTGGAACTGTTGATTTCGATTTAGAGCAGGGAATTGATACTGTAAAAATTCAAACGGTTGACTGAAACGGAAGTGATCGGAGAAGTATCGAAGCTCTACCTATCCATTAGGTTTCGATAGCTTTACTTTATAGACCAATTAAGGAACAAAAAAATCGAAACACGTGCTACTTTTGCATACATTTTCATTAAGTTTTCAGTTATTTCATAAAAAATTAAAACCAAAAACCTTTATAAAATCATATTTGGCATATTTCAGTATCGAAGAATAACCGATATATAGACTCGCGCTACTTGTTTACACTTTTTTAACTATTTTACAAAGAAAAACATTTACCTACTCCTATATAAGAGGCAAAAATTTGGTATTTGTATGCTTAATAACGCATTCTCAATAACCATGTCTGATTAACCGATTCGTCGTTTCGGTTATACTGCTAATTTTCACAAAAATATAACTAATAACCCTTTAAATAATAATCAGTGGACTGAAAACTTAACCAATTTGGTTTGGTTTGGCTTTAAACATTCATTTCGGTTGCAAAATTCACTCAATCTTTGTTTTTGTTGCTTACCTTAACCTCCTGCACCATTTGGGCAATGATCTTACGATCACGTATCTGTTTCAAGCCATAGACTTCGGCCCTCAAATTGGCTCCAGCATAGATATAGTCCAAATGCATTGGATCATTGACATCAAAGACCAGGGGATCGGGGCAACGCTTAGGACCAGACCAGAAGGGTTGGCCGCTGGATGTGACCTGATCGGGTGGGAAATTGAAGAGCAACTGTTTGATCTGATTGGCATACTGATCCTCCCAATAGAGACGAGCCCATTCTACACAATCGGCAAAGGTTTTGGGTTTATCATCGATCAAAGCTTTCTGTAAGGGAAGAGAGATGAAAATTATTTACAATTGATTGGGATTGAATTCAGTGACTGACTCACCTTGATGGACTCAAGAATCTCGAGAGGTTGTATACCCGGCAATTTGATAATGCGTTCAATGAACTGAGGATCGGCTATATATTGGCTGGCATTTTCGGCTGCCTGCTTGAAGACACCCTCAAAGGAGTCGCGTGCCCATTGCAAGGTATGCTCAATGGCATTGGGGAAATTCTTGAGCGTACAGATGGGTATACTCTTCTCTGGCGGATCCTGCGATGAACTATACGATTCGGTGGCAAATGGCACTATAACCTGGACATTGCCCATGGTTCCCAGAGTGCCAGTCTCTACCAGAGGGATGCGATTAAAGATGCACTTGCGGTCCATATAGATACGAGCATCTACATTATCCAAGGCATTGGCCACACCATCCAGTTTGCCAAAGAAATCCTCCGAAAAGACCTTCTCCGTCTCGGAACCCACTCGCAATTCATATGAGGTGACTCTGACCTCAGGATTCATGCGCTTGATGGCATCGGCGGCGGTTAGAGATTTAGATTTCTGGACATCGTGTGGCCGGAAAAGGAACTGACGATTCAAATTTGATTTCTCAATGAGATCCATATCGGTGACAAAGATTTGACCGCCCTCGCCCACACCGAGACCAAGCATGCCAAAGTTCTTGAGCAACTCGCAACCAATGGCTCCAGCACCGACAATAAACCATTTGGCATTGGCAACTTTTTGCTGGAACTTACTTCCAAAGATGGCAATCTGGGCATCATAACGGCTGCCCAAGGGTTGGGCATCAGCCTCGGTAACACCCTCTGGGGGCAGACATTCAACTGCATCGTAGTAGAACCACTGAAAGATGGGGGTGAATTTGCCACTGCACGCCTTGAGGACCTCCTGGGCCACAACTCCACCAATTGCCGCATCCAGAGGGCAAGTGTTGCCAGCTGCAATTTTGGCAAACTGCAGAATCAGCTGCTCATCCACATCGGATTTGATGTCTTTGCAGAGTGACAAGAATTTATCAGCATCGTCTTGATTCCAGGGACGAGGTAAATCACCATTGTGAGCCTTTTGATAGATGGATAGAGCCCGGAAGGCCGCATGCAATGTGGCTGGGGCATCCAATTTACCAAAGTCGGATACAAGGAACTCCGGATCCGCTGTAGCCTGCTCCAGACTCTTGAAGCTCACCGTTTTGGGCATCTTCACCTGAGTGGCCACTCCACCAGACTTGTAGATGCCGTAAGAGCTTGTGTCTCCAATGCTAAAGGTATAGGGACCAAGGACATTAATCTTAATCGGCTGACATCCATTTAGTTCCTTCATGCCCTGCACTTCCGAAAACGTAACATAGTCCCCATCGTTGAATCCATGTCTTGTCTCGTCCAGACATGTGACCACACCTTGTGAATCATTCGTTACACTGGCAATCATTGTGGACACCGGCTGAGCTCCATCCTGATCGTAGATGGTGAAATTCTCACCAAAATCACAAAAGATTTTGGCAAACAGACCCCTCGTCTCGGCAATAATCAAAGCAATGCCATTCTCATGGGCAAACTTGCCAATTCTCTGCTGCTCCTCCGCATCCGAATTGGTTAAGACAATTACACGAAATTTGCTTAGGAAATCCTCCGAAAGGGGTCCAGTGTGGGACAGAGTTCTCACATAGCTATTTAGCTCGGCTAATTGGGCGCATGAAGCCTCCGCACGATTCTTGCCAATATCCGATTGGGTTAAATAAAACTGCGAGGATAGGTCATTGAGCTGAAAGAAGCAGTGAAAACAACGAAAATTAGTCAACGATTTTTCATTGTGAAATTATACATAAATGGTTGAAAGGGTGAGGGGGGGTGCCGGTGGTGGGGCGGGTAGCAGGAAGAAATAGGATGACTAAGTCCAGAAATTTTGTTGCAAACAAAAGCGTATGAGCAACACAAAAGAGAGATCAAGAAAACAAAAAGGAAAATTAAATAGCAGCCTTGCAAATACTCTTACTTTTGGTAAACGCTAAAGAAAATTAGAAGACTTTCAATTTACTTTCTTTTCATAGTTTACTATTATTATTTAAGTGTGTTTTTTTTTTTTAATCATTTCTGAGTAAATGTTAAATTGAACCAACAAAGCTAACTCCCCTTTTTTTTTTATTTGTTAGAGTATGAAAACAACTGCAATTGCCGCCGTCACATACTATATAGTTATCTCGCTCTCACACTTTTTCGCAGACATTTTGACGCAAGAAAACAGAAAACGAAACGTAGAACACAGAGAGAGAGAGAGAGAGAGCAGAGAGCAGAAAGAAGAAAGGAAAAGAAAACTAAAAAAGAAAAAATTGTCGTTAGCAAAATAAGTTTGCTGGGAAAAAAAAAGGAAGAGAAAAGGCCAATTCTAACCTAACCTAAATTTAAAAAGACTTTTTCTCTTTTCAATGAAAATCAAAAATATTTTCAGAGTGAAACAGATATAATTTTGCTTGCGTTTTGCCGCCGTTTTCGTGCACTAAATTATTGATTTTTCCAAACCCGCCTCCCCCACGACACACACACACACAATAACACACAGGGACACACACACACACGTACCACACAAGTTGCTGTGTCATGCAGTGTTATGGACTTCACACCGCCCAAAATCACATTTTTGGCGATTTCCAGGCCCAAACCGCCTAAACCGGATAACAATATATCCGAATTGGCCATCCGACGCATTGCATCATGGCCGAGCACATAAAGTTGGCGGGAATAGAGAGACTCATCGATATCTCCACCGGGAGCGGCGGCGGCATTGCTATTGGCGGCTGCCATACTGTTACTTCCTCCTGCTGGATGACGATTTGTATTGTTGTTGTTGCTGCTGTTGCTATTGTTGTTGTTGTTGTTATTATTATTATTGGTGGCGGTGTTGGTGCTGCTGGTAATGGAACTGGAGCTAACTTTCGTGGTGGCTGAGGAGGAGGAGGCGGCGGCTGCTGCTGCTTCTTCTTCTTCTTCTTCTTCGTGTTCCCTATGGAGGCTTTGATTTTTTTGCTCCGTTCGATTTACACCACTTTCCTTATTCACTGCTGACGATGTACTAACGTTGTCACCGGTCTCGCTTGCTGCTGCTGCTTTAGCCATTATTGCCTCTCTCGTTGTCCTCTTCGCTTGCGTATTCGCACACGTGTCGGAAGTAGACGACGATACACACAACTCCAGCTGCTGTTGCTTGCTGCTAGCTATTGCCATCTCTTTCTCGTATATGTCAACTTCGCCTACTGCTTTCCCATGATTTTCGCAATTGTTGTTGTTCTTGGTGCTAGTAGTGCTGCTGCTGCTGCTGCTGCTGCCAACTTTGACGTCTCCACCTCCGCCGCCGCCACCTCCTCTGCCACCAACACCACTGCTACTGCTGCTGCTGCTGCTGCAAGAAGCTGAAGCAGCTCCAACGCCGGCATCGTCGCCGTCTGTCCCAAGTCTGCGTTTTTTGGCCAGCGGCACATCTGAACTGCTACAGGTTGACATTATTTGTGTGTTTCACTTATTCTCACTCACTCCTCGTTTTATTGTGTGGCACTTGAAATGTTTTGCGTAGATCACGATCGTCTATGAGCAAAGTAATATGCAAAAAAAAAACTACCGAAACGACAATAATTTTTGCAAAGTGTGACCACACGCGGGCAAATCCAAAATGTAATCTGAGCTGCTGACTCACAACGTGCTGTTAGCTCAATGGGAGTTAACATATGCGTTAACAGCACAAAGTTTGTAAACAATAGCCGACTATGTTAAACAAAAACCAGTATTTGACGGCACCAAAATGCGCCAATTTTTTAATTTATATTCGAAATGAAGAAATTTTATTTGCACATAAAACACACAATTTAAGACCATTTAAAACCAAACTAAGAGAAAATTTATTAAAAATAGAATAATTATTCACAGATTTAAATGACAGATATATCAAATACTTTGAAAAAATTAAAAAAATCAAGACTTGGAATCAGTTTAAACTAAAATTTTATGCTAATCATCTATCGAACTAAAAATTTTTACCAATAAAAGGCGGCCCAGTTTGTTTTAAAGATAATACAAAAGATGTTTTCAAAAGCTCTGCTTTTACCTTATAATGTAGAAATTCGTCTCAAAACTAAAGAAATCGTATTGATTCAACAACTTTAATGCATTAATCTATTTAAGTTGATAAAAAAAAGGTCTTTTATGATATAGCAAGCAGGGCCGGATTCAAAAGAAGGCAGTAAGCGGGGCTTATGCTCTGGGGCCACAAAAAAAAAACCCTAGAAAAGCCAGACAAAGAACCCTTTTTATTTATATGTTTAAAAACTGTTTAGACAAATATTTTTACAAGTAACGCAGATAAGGGCGGGGACCTTTAAGTGTCTCTTTCAGGGGACCCTGGAATCTAGCCCCTTAAATTTTGATATAATTACATTTGATAATTATACAAATTTCATCCATCTAATCGACTAATAAACATATTTAGAACACTCTTTTATACATTTTCTTTAGTGAAATTTCGCAACAACTCAAAATTAGCTGCAAAAACTAGAATTCAAATAAATTTTGGTTGAGATTTATATTAAATTGGGTCAACATAATTACATAGAGTTTGGCGCGTGCCTTTGCGGGTCCTTTCAACAACTGATCGATGGGCAGATCCTGTCCCTGTCTCTGTCCCTTTTTTTTTGTTATGAGTTCAATATCCTTTCACTGGGCCAAACAGCTAATCTATTTCTGTGGCCAGTGACAAGGACGAAACGGTAGTCGAGCATGAAAATGCGTAAATTTCTACGAAAACATAAGAAAATAGAGAAAGGGAGAGAAATGAAAAGCGATCCATGGACAATGGAAAATTGGGAAAATGCCCTCATTCAGAGTTGTTGAGGGGATCTCTTGTGTGTGTGTGTGTGTGTGTGTGGGGGGGGGTGTCCTTTTCAAGTGCTAACTGCGTGCCATTAGAAGAATGTGCCGCAACAGCTGCAGGACAAGGACGAGAGGACTGTTCCGACTATATGGCACGGAACAGTTGCGTAAAATGCATTTTAATTTACAGTTACAGCTGCGACCGAATTTAATTTTAGTCACTAACGATCACTTCAACTAGATAAACTCGAACTGCCGACACTATCGCGTGCGGTTATGTCCTTTTGTCGCGTGGACAAACTGAATGAGGAAATTAGCATATAGTCGAGATCCTTGCTCCCTTCTGCCTCCCTCACTAACTCGCAGGGTGTTTGGCTGGTGCCATATGAACTAGCAACTGCTTCAAACTGCTTCAAGCGGGGGTGGAGGTAGGGGGTAGGTCGAACAGCTGCGCATTCCAGTTTTGTTTTTGGCATCGCGTGCCCTTTTGGAAATGGGTTTTCCCATTCTCTCCCTCTCATCCATCCCATATGGCAGGATCGAATGATGCCCAACCCTATGCAAATTTTATTTTTGGTTTTCATTTTAACCATTTATCATTTTGTGGCAGCTAATTTGAATATGTCTATGGCAGAGTAGCGCTCTCTCTCTCTCTCTCTCTCTCTCTGTCTTTCTACCTGGGCGTACAAATGACCAAAAATTACAAAAGTTTGGAAACTTTTGTGACAATTGATAAATTGTAGAATAAGTTAATTATTGGAAATTGCCACAGATGATCCAACTGAATTTGAAGGCTAAGGATCAGAATGTTACCAACATTTTCCTTGGGTGATCTAGAAAACAAAAGGTTAGACCTCAGTTTAAAAGCAGACAACTCACTTAAGGACCTGAGAGGACCTAAACTAGGCCTGAGAGGTTATATGGTAAGCTAAAAAAAATATTATGTTGATTGATAAACTTTTTAGATACAAAAATGTTGGAAACCGAAGTTTGTATAACCTTGCTGCCCTTGAGTACCGTTTTTCACACAGGAACTAGAGATGGAGAACTATCGATAGTAGAAACAGTCGATAGCACCAATAACATTAAAAAAGTTGGCAGCTCGATATCAGAATAAAAAATAATACTTTTATATGACAATTGGAAATCGAATTGAGAAATTGTTTTAATTGTTTTCTTAATAATGTTAAAAAGTACAAAACTAAGGAATATTTTAAGGCTCTAGTTTTGCATTTACAACTGTTTTTTGGTTTGATATTGGGATTGGGACTATCGAATGTTTCTACTATCGATAGTTCTCCATCTCTACCACAGGAACCTTATGTTCGATTGTTCCTAAGGGCGCTGTTTGATATAGTTCGATTCGATTATTTACAA
The DNA here is from genome assembly GCA_024703675.1 of Drosophila nebulosa. NCBI lineage: Eukaryota > Metazoa > Arthropoda > Insecta > Diptera > Drosophilidae > Drosophila > Drosophila nebulosa. The sequence goes on along the minus strand of CM045725.1, from coordinate 1,635,131 downwards.
AATTATGTTGTGAGCTACAACAAAACACTTTTCAAGCGAGTTTTCTCACCAAGGAAGCTTTTTCGATTGCTCCTTTCTATGATATAATAGTCTGATTCTTACAAAATGAGCCAAATACCTAAGAAACATAACAATGCACATTAGTAAGGAACATGAATCTTAAAACTTATGAAACAAAAAAGTTTTTTCTCAGAAGGAATCTCTTTTTCGATCAAACGTTTCGATCGTAGGCGTTTAAGAACTTAACTTGGTAATGAAAAACTTATATACCAAATCTTGATTCAATTTCTCAATTAAGTTGAGAGCGTGAGAGGATATATATGAGCAATTTGATAATACCCTTTGAAAGTGCATAACAAGCAAATGCTTAACTTTAGATCAAAGATTGCAAATCCCTATCGCTAATAGTCTTTCATCCTTTTCCCAGCAAGAGCTTACTCTGAACCTCTGAGCTAACTCATTAAGCTACTCTAGAAGCAACATTCAGAAGATTACCTGATGCTTAGGGATCTTGATATCGAGCATTCAAAGACATTTTTATCAACGAGATTGTCTCAAAAGAATATCTTTGGCGAGTCTAAGGATACTTTAGCTGATCAGAAGTTAGTTGCCAAAATTTAAAAGAATGAAAGCTACTCAAAACAACATCAAGTAATAGAACTTGAATGGATCTCGTTAACATTTTTGATGAATTTTCAATTCAATTAGTTCTCTTAGAAATTCATAAGAAACTTCATTGAAACGAAACCAGCTTAGAAATTTTTAATTTATTTTTTTTAATAAGAATCTAATGAATATTTGGTTTGCTTCTTGAGGCTGCCCAGCATCTTTCAAGCTGATCTTCAGTTGACCATTAACTCGACATAAATTTCAAAAAGGAAGAACAACTCCGAGAAAAAAAGGACTGGAACTGACTTTGTAATCAAGAGAAATGTGTTTAGCTCAACCCTTCTAGGACTTGCTTCTTGTTGTCCCTTATGACACATAAATTTAAAAACAAAAAGAGGAAAATCTGGTTAAAAAGGAAAAGCCGACAGAACTGCTGCAACGATTGGTCAGTCCAGTCAGTTAATTGAATCATTTACGTGAACAAAAGGGGAAAGGCGACTCGAAACAATGCGTCGCATAATCATTATGAGTGATTGCCAAGAGAGGAGAAAGAGGGGGGAGAGAGAGAGGCTGGCAAGCAGCTGGCCAACTCGTCATGTAACTAAAGATAGAGAACTGCATTTGGCAGCCTCCTCCGAAAAGTTACAACACAAAAAAACCGAAATAGAATACATTGAAAATCCTCTTGTAATCCTTGACAGTTTTTTTTTTTTTTCAAGTAGATAGGAGAAAGGGTTGTGCCAGTGAGTCAGTTGTGCCAGTTGTCTGTCTGCTAGCCACTTGAGCGTAAGCAAGTTTACCCCCCCTTCCGCCAGCCCTCTTTTCTTTTCGAGGATAATGTGACTTGAGAATGATTTTTTTCGACTTCCGTTCTCCTCTTTTTTTTTTCTGCTACAGTTCAGTGCCTAGCACGGGTCACGGGTTCCCTTTGCTCATCGTTTTCTACTTCTCATATCATGTGAGGGAAAGTGCATAAGGTCGTGGGCTGCAGTTTTTCCGAAAACTTTTCCTGGAGTGAAGATGATTTTTAAGGAAATTTCTTACATATGAATATTTTCACAACGAAATTTCAAATTCCAGAAAACATTTTTAATAGGGTTTCAAAAGGGTTAAAGAAGTTAATTTTAAAATGTTTGTTAAGAAGAAAATAGAATTTTCTTTTAATTTTGGGGTTGAGATCATTTAAAAGAAGTTGTGTGTGTTTAGCTAAGAGTGCCACTAATGAGCAAAAGTATCCTTAATATACTTAGCGTCAAATATCCTGGGATAATGCTTTAAGCCTAGAAAGAGCAAACTTTGAGAGAAGATTCTTTACAAGTACTAACTTTAATTACTCCATAAACTATGATACTCCGTCAAGGAGCTTAACCGCATATCGTACGGCACGGATCATGTGGACAGATGACAAGAATTTGGACATGCAGCTTAAAATTAGTTTACTAAAGGACGATTGCGAGTTGACACGAAGAACAACGAGCAGAAACCCCTTTTGAACAAATTCAATTTTATTTTGGTGTGCCTCATATTGAGGTGACCAAATGCCAGATCCGTACTCCAATATAGAACGGACTAAGGAAGTAAATAATATTTTAATCCTTCTCTTAACAAACCCAAGAATACTCATGACTTTATAAACAATAGCAGATATATGAGACTTTAAGGTTAATTTATGATCCAGACCTAAATCACATATAACATCTAACCTTTTGAAAGAAGAATCGTTAAGGCAATAAATGACTAAGTGAGGAGAGCCTCTTTGGAACCATCTACGTTTAGTAGGTTCATTTCATCATTTCATCACACCAACTATAAAAATCAGTTACAATTTAAAATTGTTAATGGCACCTTTTGTGCATCCTATTACATAATCATTTGCAAAGATTGACCACGAGCCGGCAATACTCTCGTTTGTTAAAGAAATGTTAAGTGAGTATAGAATTTTCTTTTATAAAGAGACATTAATTGATGTCCAAAACAACAGCTATCAACTGCATCCTCAACTGCATTGTCTTCGAGGCTTTATGCCAGATCGATCTCACTCGAGCATTTTTCCAGTTTAATTCAGAGCGTCAAATGTTTGGCAACATTTTTTTTTTGAAACTCTTAAACAACTCTTCAATCAATTCATTCTTCATTCAATTCTTCACATGCCTAACACGTTTTCTTGGCATTCTTCTGTAGTTGGAATCCATCTGGGTAATACTTCCTCAAAGTAAATTCTCTGCACTGCAATAAACTCCTTGGAATCCCTTTTCTCAATTCACTAAGTCCTCCAACTGGCCCAACTTTGCTCTACGAGTATCTACAACTGATTGAATCATTCATATAGGAAAAGGTTCTTTTGTTTTTATTGAAAGGTAAAAACCTTTTAAAAATATTAGTTCTTCTGCTAGAGATTGATTGAGAAGATGATTACCAAAAGTGATCCATTTCCACTCTAGATTGGCCACCGCCTAAAAACTGATTTAGAAAGACTTGACGGTTTGATCAATATTCTTTACTCGAATGCAAATTCTTTGACTCCTTTCCTTTCCTCCCTTTACACATCTCTACCTCAATAAATTCCATTTCCTAACAGAGTCATCAAAATGATATTCTCATCCATAAATCTTCTAAAGATTTGCACAAAAACTTTTTGCACAAAATGAAAGTAAGTGAAAATGATTTGCTAAGAAATTTGTAAACATTTTATTACGAGATAGAAGACCCCTCGAACCCTTTTCGAAGTTAACCCTTTTGGGTTGGATAGGAAAATTGGCAAAACGTTGTAACCCCTGTGCAAAAAAAAAAACAAAATATGTAGAAGAAAAGAATGCAACGAAAAGGCAGAGCAGCGAAGAGAGAGAAGAGAGAGAGAGAGATCCTCATCCCTAGAGGGTGAGGATCGATACGAGTTAGGTTTTCGTTGTGCTTTGCATATATAATTGTCTTTCTGCCATCCATTTGGCGGCGAGTTTTTCCGGCTTCGTTTTATTGCCCATATCTAATCCTGGTTAATGTGCTTATTGCGGCCAACATTTGATTTGAATAATGCTCAGTTATCGGTTTAATATGCTTAGCCAACTGAAGTGACATTAAATCACATTTTTCCTTTACGTTTCTTTCCTCCTTTTGTTTTCCAAATGAAATCCATCAAGATTTTTATGATCAAGCCAGAGAATAAGGAAAATCGTTACATTTGTCATAAAGTTTTGCAGGCGGCTTTAAGCTGCTTAGAAGAACACTCGCTGAAAACGCCGTTGAAACTCTTTGACAATGATGAGGACAAGGACGAAGACGAGGACGAGGACGTCGACGTCGTCGTCATACAAAGCATTTTGCGGTTTATCCTTTCAGCAATAAAAGTATCCGATTACTAACTGCACTTTGTTTCACTTCTTTTCACATGGTCCCCGTGGTTTCGCTTCGCATAGATCAAATGCTAAACCAGCGACAAGGACAGGGACATGAATAGGGACCAGTAACCCAGGGCAGGATGCACAGCTGTGTCTTGGTTTTGCTTCTTTTAATTAAAGTTTTAAGCCTTTTAAATGTTACAACACACCAACCAACCAAAAGCAACCACGATGAGGGCGAGTTAAATGCCCCCGTCAAAGCGTTGACATGATATCCTTCAAGCCAAGGCAAGCCAAGCCAAGCCAAGCCAAGCCAAAGGCAAGTAAACTGACACTATGAGAGAGCATGAGAATGAAATCGAGTCCAAGTCTCGAGTCCTGAGTCTGACCGAAGTGTTAGCAAACTGAAGCTTAAGACAAGCGACAGATGTTTCCATAAGCAACTTTTGTTTTCAGAATTTAGAATGAAAGACTAAAGTTCGAACTTTGCCTACTAAACCTCAATATCTTCATGCTCTAACTTGGCCAACTTTGGAGCTATTTAAAAAAGGCCATAAATACGTTTGTAGCTCATCAAATTTACTTTCATTTCAAACTTATTTTAAAACCAATTTTCGTGAATTTGGTAAAAAATGACAAAGTTATGAATGATTCCCTCGAATTTTCCAGTTTTGGTATGATATCAGTTTGTAGCTCATCAAATTAGAAAAGGATTAGTTTAAGCAATTCTAATTTAGTTAGATTTCCCCATTTTTAGAAGCGCCAGTTGAACTATCTCCATCTATCTTTAGCTTACATTATCCAAATTTAAACCCATAGAGTAAGGATCCATCTAAATAACAAGATCCAATTTTAGCTTTCAATCTTTACTTTGCCATCTTCTTACTTACTTTCGATGGAACTTCAGGAACTATCTTCAACTAGCTCTAGCTTATATCATCCAAATCGGTTATATATATCTTATATAGAGCACCTAGTAGCTATAGAGTAACGATCGATCTGAACAAAAAGGTGCAATTTTGGCTTTCAATCTTCACTTTGCCATGTTCTTATTTACTTTCCATGGAACTTTAGAAACTATTTTCATCTAGCTCTAGCTTATAACATCCAAATCGGTTATATATATCTTATATAGAGTAACGATGGATCTAAAAAACAAGGAGCAATTCGATTTTTCAATCTCCATTTTGCCATTTTCTTACTTACTTTTCATTGAACTCAACAATTCTTCAATTGATGAACATATTTTTCCTTAGATGAAGGGAAAAGATGTCGTTATCTTTGAGGTAACTTTAGGTCTCATTTAGCCCTTTCTAAATATAAACCTCAATTAAACTGACCTTAGCTATAAGTTCATAGTTCAATTTTCCACTGTAAATCGAGGCTTTTCCCAGAAAGAGAACACTTCATGTGACAAGAGAAGAGAAATTTCGATCAGATTCATCTAATTCTATGCAAATTTCATAAAGAACTCATTAATCTTTGTTGAATGAAATTTGAATATCAATTTGAAAAATGATTCTCAATTGAAAAATGATCGCATATGCAAATGATACTGGTCTCTCTCTCTCTTTTTCTCTCTCTCTTTCTGGGGATAACTCTTTTTGTCGTTTTTCGAATATTCGCACATTATTCAAATTTCTTAGAAATTTTTTGCCATTAATTACAAACGCAATATTTACAAACAACAAATGTGTCGCTTTATACCCATTCGCCCAGTTCGAAAAGAAGGCTCATAGAAAGGTGTGAGGCAGCTGTCCCCTGTCAACCCTTTCTCTCCCCGCCTCTCCCTCTCTCTCACTCTCTCTCTTTCTCTTGAGTTCTTACAAAGATTACAACTTAATTTTCGACTTTCAGCCCCCTTTTTTTTTTTTTGAATTTACATACAACATAAATCTGAAGATCGCCAAGGAGAGGTAGAGAGAGAGAGACACTCGAAATTGTTGAAAATATTTTGTCGTGTCCTGGCATTGTCCTTGTGTCACTTTTCCAGGTAGTAAGATTGTCATTTGCATTTACCTTTCACACCTTTTCTATACATCTTCTGCTTCAACTTCTTCTTCTGGTCGACTGCATCTGTAAATATTTTGATTGTATTTGGTGGGATTTTCCTGTGAGTCAGTCCAAACTGAACTGAACTAGACTGAACCAATTAGCAGTTAGAGCACTTTTTAGCCCTCAGATTCAGTCACCTGTGGCGGCTCATACGCCCTCACCTCGGGGTCCAAATCAAAATTGCAGCAACACTTCCTCTCTCTCTCCTCCTCTCCTCTCCTCTCCTGTCTCTCTTCACGTTGCTTTTGTCGTTGTCAGGTTCCTTTCACACGTTACTCACTGAGCATAAAGCAAAAAATGACGCGAAAATAGGGCAAAAGTAAAGAAGGGAAGCGACCAACACAAAACACTTGACCAGGAGCTGGACTGGGGCAACTTTTGCCTCGAATCGGCCATGCATTCTATTTGTAACGTATTTTTTTTTTTTTTCACCAAGGTAACGAGACAGTAGAGTGTGAGGAAGACGGGAGAGGAAGACGAACTGTTTAGAGGGGAGCAACAATTTAGTGTCTTTAATTGTTTCGACTGTTAAAATTTACGCTATTTCTTTTCGTCTCTTTCTTCGTCTTTTGGTCTTTGGTCTTTAGATTTGTTAGCGGCGATAAAATTCATTTTCCCAGACAATTAAAAACAAAAAAAAGGAGACAAAATTCGTTTTTGAAATATTTGATGATGTGATGTGATGTGTCGGAAGGAGAATCTATCTATCATGATTGTCTGTGAGGTCTCAAAATAAGAAGAATTGTCATAAACCGCGATCATATTAAGCGATAGTAAAGTGGGATTCCTTTTTTTTCCTACTTTTTCTCTTAATTATTGTGTGAAATGGATTAAGCCCTTAAATATTTTAAAATTCTTACTACAATTCATTGGAAAATAATCACACAATGTTTTTGTTTCCAATATCCATAGAGTAAAAGGGTATATTAAAGTCGCCAAAATGTCTGTAATAGGCATCCTACTTGATCAGCATCAACAGCCATTGATACAGGGTATATTCTAGTCGGTGAGGTGACTTGCTTACTTTATTTTAGTTTAAATTTGATTTTTAGGATTAGAATTCAGAAATTGGGATTAGGATTTTGTCAGCAGCTCGAAATCTTTTCAATTGGAAGAGGCCAAGTTGAAAAAGGATCGTGCAACTGCCATACAAGAGAAGTACTAAAGCCACGCCCCCAGTTAAAGGGTATTCTACGCCATCTAATGATACTCCTTAACTTCTCAAGCGTCTGCCCAAATCTTGATGCGATGACACAACATCCATCATAAAATCAGAAGGCTGCTACGCGCGAGGTATACGCGCCTGTCGAATCTGGTGGGACTTCTGAAACTCTTCACAAAGGTATCAAGACCATTCCGAAATAAATTCTGAGTTCCTTAAAACGTTAAAACAATTCAAAATTGACTTAAACTCCAAATGTTTCCCTCTTCCATATCATTTAAATTGGAATTTGTAGGCTCTTCAGCTAAAAGTTAAAATAAACTGAGGAAACCGTTTTCAAGTCTTAAAATAAATGTTTTTGGATATTGTTTACATCCAAATTGATGTAGAAATATTATATATCAATGCCAATTTTATTGAAAAACTATATTAAATTACTTGTTTATAATTTGCTTAGCCCATTTCGTAATATTTTTCTACCTGAAACATGTGGGCCCTTTCTTTTTCACCGTTGATTGTTGAATATTTCTTTGAAAAGAGTAAATTTCTACCTATACAATATAAAATAACATAATATTCCCCTATAGTAATCAATGTCATTCTAAGATTTACCTTTCTGCATCTTTTCTTTTTGTGTGTCGCGACTTAAAGGCTTTCATTAGAACCAAAATCGATGTTCCAATAAAAGAAGGGCATATTAATTTTGGTCAAAAGTGTGCAACGCATAGAAGAATGCATCTCCCATCATACAAAGTATATATATTCTTGATCAGCACGATGAGACGAGTTCATATAGCCATGTTGGTCTGTATCAGCGCAAACTTCTCCTAGACCACCTAAAGTACAGTGCTAAAATTTTGTATATAGCCTTCTATATACTGCAGGCATTGTATATCTCGAATTCAGGCGGATCGGACCACTATATCATATAGCTCTTATAGGAACGATCGTTTGAAAATAGAGTTTTGGATCAATAACTCTGTTGTTATCTATGGGATTCTATTGAAATTTCACATATCTTAGTTTGCTTGATTTTGTGACGTCCTGGCCAAATTTTATAAAAATTGGACCACTATATCATAAGCTCCAATAGAAATGATAGATAGAGTTTTGGATCAATAACTCTGTTGTTATCTATGGGATTCTATTGAAATTTCACATATCTTAGTTTGTTCAATATTCAAATGTCCTGGCCAAATTTTATAAAAATCGGACCACTATATATATATATATATAGCTTTCATAGGAACGATCGATCGAAACAAAAGTTTGGGAACAATAGCTTCGATGTTTTCCATAGAATATTTAAACAAATTTTCATATCTTAGTTTTCTTTATATCTAAACGTTTTCTTCAAATTTCGTCAAGATCGAACTACTATATACAGCTACATATAGCTCCCATAGAAACAAATGGACGAAAATTCAGTTTGAAGCCAATAACTTTCTTTTTTTTTCAAGCGATTGTTATTAAAATAAATTTTTGTTAGTTTAATATACTCATTAATATCGGTGCCAAATTTCATGAAGATCGGACAACTATATCATATAGCTCCCATAGAAACGATCGGCCCGAAAATTAATTTTGGTTGAAAAAACATAAAATTTGAATATCGTCTTTTTGAATTCCAGGGTTTTTTTTTACTTTGACATTTATTCGTGAGGAAAGTGAAACCAAAAAACTTGCAAGGGTATACAAACTGCGGTATGGCCGAAGCTAGCACGGTCGTCTGAGTTAACATTTATTCTATCTGTGTGTCGCGACTTAAAAACCAAAATCTATGTACCAATAATTTTCTATTCTATTGGCAACTGGCTAATTTTCTCCCATATCGAATTGACAATGCGATATTAGAATCCTATTAACTAGCCGCCGCGAAAAATTCAACCATTTAGGATGGAGATGACTGGTGACTGGTGACTGGTGACTGTTGACGACGACGACGTTGAGCCCTCTGTAAATTAGGCAGAACTCAGCTAAGAGAACAGCGAACATTTGTTTGAGCAAATCAATTAGTCACAATGGCCCAGGGACGGGACACACACACACACACAATAGAGAGGGATAGGGACAAACGAGAGGGACATTTTGTGGAGTGGCGATTTTTGCCTGGACATATATAAGGGCGTTAATTATAAGAGGACGCACAGACAGACAGACAGACGGACGACAACTGCGTTTAATGAATGCACCCGGAGCGACGAGACGCTCACGTAATTTAAATTTGCTTACTAAAAGATTGCGTGAATACATTCGAGTTAGTTCAAACTGACTGAAGTGACTTCCTTTAAGTGACTTTAGTTTCCGCTTCCTGTGTTTTTTTTTTTTTTTTGGTCTCTTCCTTGGGCATTGTTTTGGCCAAGTAATTAGTGAAGTGACAAACAGGAAGCGAGGGTTTTAAGGGTCCTGCTCCTTGTCAGCTAATTCCTTGACTTACATAAATTTCTTGGGATTTAATTAGACAGACATCAACTGAAGAGCCCGACAAAAATGCCAAGTTATGAGCAGAAAAACAGCTGAACAGAGTTTGAGTCCATAATAAAGTAATTTTATATGGTCATAAATATGCGATTTTTGGTAGATTTTTGGTTGGATTTTTGTTAGATTTCCTTTTTTCTTCCTGCCTCACACTTTTCCTCTCGTTTTTGCAGTTATTTTTATGACTTTTGGCAGCTGCTGCCGTTCGATTGATGGGCCATTGTAAATGGTCATTGTAAACTATTAGAAAATCATTTAAAGTTTGATTGATTTATGGCGATCATCGAGCTATATCGATGTCTTGATTAAAAGGGGGCTCATCTGTTCATTTGTAGAGCAAACAGCTGGCTTGAATGCTACCCCAAACTTGCGTCTCTCTTACTCTTTCTTATTAAGTATTTGAAGGAGTGAAAAGTAAACTTCCATTTCTCTCTTTCTCTCTTTAATTTGATTATCATAAGAAGGAGTAACAACTTACATCTACATATTTCTCTCTCGCTCTCTCTCACTTGGTAAACATTTGAAAGAGTTATAAGTAAAGTTCCATCTCTTTCTCTCTCTCTCTCTCTCTTGATAAGCATTTACAGGAATAATGCGTAAACTTTCATTTATCTCTCCTTTTGCTCTTGAATTATAATAAAGCTTTCAAGCTAAAACATCTATGATAGGAAAAAGTAAACTTGTATCCCTCTCTCTCTATTTCTCTCTTGATTAACATAAATCGAAATAAAATCTTCCATCTTTCTCTCTATTAATTAGTATTAGAAAGAGTTAAATTATTCTTCTCTCTCTTTCTCTAAAACATGATCCACTTTTATCTCTCTTACAATGCTGATTAGCATAAGAAGTAAAAGCTTCTATATCTCTCTCTCTCTCTCACTCTATCTTGATCAGCCTTAGAAATAGTTAAAACATCCATCTCTCTCTCTAATTTTTTAGATTACGACAAAAAGGAGTGAACTTCCGTCTCTCTTCCTCTTTCTCTAGATTACGATCAACTTTAATCTCTCTTTCTTTCTTGATTAGCTTAAGAAAAAGTGAAAACTTCCGTCTCTCTCACTTACTTTTTATGCTAATCAAAAATAATACAAAGGAAACTTCTATCTCTCTCTCTTTTGATTAGCATTAGAAAATGTTAAATCTTCCATTCTCTCTCTCTCTTTCTTTAGTCTCAAAAGGGAGTAAACTCTCTCTTGATTAGTATAAGAAGAAGTATAAACTTCCATCTCTCTCACTCTTTTTGATTAGAAAGAATTAGAAGTTAATTTCCATCTCTCTCTCTCTCTCTCTCTCTGTCTTTTGATTATCATAAGAACATACATCTCTTTCTACCTCTCTCTTGATAAGCATTTGAAAACGTAAACTTTAATCTATTTTACTTTCTCTTCAGATTAGTAAAGAAAGAAGTAAAAACTTCCATCTCTCTCACTCTCCATTTATCTGGATTGACATAAGAAGGAGTAAAAAACTTCCATCTCTCTCTCTCCATCTCTTGATTAGCATAAGAACAAGTAAAAACTTTTAACTCTCTCACTGTCTATCTATCTTGATTAGCATAGAAAAGATTAAAAAATATCATATTACACTTTTCAATTAAATACTTTTATCTAATTACATGAAAAAATTACAAAAAATATTTGCTGAAAAACATAAAATCTTTGATTGATGACCAGAAGAAAAAAAAAGACGTGAAAACAAAAGAGGGAAATTTTTGAAAGAAACTTTGGCATTTTTTTTGGGTAAATTTTGTGTGTAAGTTTTCGGAAAGATCAACCACCATTTTAAGTGAACGATTTTTAACAGCTGCTTTTATGCAAATCAGTTTTCAGTTTTTCAGTTTTTCAGTTTTTCCTGGGTTGTAACTGTCCTCTGTCGTTTTGCAATTTGAGTAAGCGTCTGACATAATTCCCGACAAGCGTTACAAACTTTGATTGATATGTGACATGAGGAAGAAGAGAAGATCGGTCGCGGAATAAAGCGAAAAAGATGCGACAGGCATAGCGAATTTCGAAACTGGTACAAAGTCCTCTCCCTCTCTCTCTCTCTCTCCTCTTTCTCCGTTTTCTTGTAGTGTCAAAATTCTTTTGGATTGATCACTTGGAGTTGCCCTCAAGATGATGTAGTACAATGGCTTGTTCATAATTTAGTCGGGGTTTACATGATGCTTACAAGATTCCAGATTACCCCTATGCGAGAAGGGCAAGAAGTGCAAGAAAATGAGGTTGATGGGAAAGAAAACTGGCTGAGGTGAGACTAGAAAACCTTTTCATTTGATAGCTCTTCAAGAAATCGATGGAAATTCAACTAAAGTAACCTAAAAAAAGTGTATACTAAAATCAACCTAAAGAATGTTCCATTTTGAAGCCCTTTAAATGATTTTCGAGCCTCCTCTTTTTGTGGGGTCGTTGAGTCGGTGAGTCAAACAAATGTCGAACAAAAGAAAAGGGAGAACCAAAAAAAAAAGCCAGGAGATTCAGGCCAAAAAACCTATAACAAAACAGCGCAGACTTCACTTTTTCTTTGGCTTGGGCTTTGGCTTTGGCACTTTTAATTTAATAAAAAGCACACATCCTCGGGCCCTCATTTTCATCCTTGTGCTCCTTGTGCTCCGTTTGCTCTGTGCTCTGTCATCACTTGTTAATCTCACTTAAACGTTTCAGCGGATATTATATGGCGCAAACTGATTTCTCCTTTTCGTTCCTTTTCGTTTCGTTTTTTTTTTTTGGCAAACAGAGAGACAAGATTGCAAACTACTCGTAACTTTTGGGGGCAGGATATTAGCAGGAGCAGGAGCACGGGGCACGGGGCACATAATGTATATTAAATGCACTCTTCAGGCAGCAGAAGCAGATCCAGAGATTCAATTCATATTTCAAAACGTAACACAAAAGAGATTTAAGCAGAGAGCGAGTTGACTTTGCCCTCCAGTGAAGGCGCGTGACACCTGTGCACACATACACACACACACACACTCACACTCAGAGAGCATCTTTCAACACCTTTTTGGCAATCTGTTCTTACCTGTTCTTGAGCCAATTGTCGGCGCCCTTCTCTAACCGCAAAGACTAATACAAACATTGCCGCAGCAGCAGCAATTGACTCGATTTCACTTTCACAAAGGACCAAAAGGAACTCCTTTGTCTTGTGTGTGTGTGTGTGTGTGTAGGTGTGGGAGTGTGTGTAGTTGTGAAAGTGTGTGTCTTTGGCTAAAGGGAAATTAAACGGATATCCTTAAGAGCTTCACTTGACAATGCCAAAAATAAGATAACGAACTTTTCTGCCTCAAGGATCTCTCTCTCTCTGTCTCTCATATGCTAATTAGATTCTTAAGAGATCAGAGGTTCCTCTCCTCTCTCTCTCTCTCTCTCTATATCTCTTAGCCATTGACCCGCAAACAATAAGCCAAAATATCATTAGTCAAAGGACTTAACCACATTTTCTGAACTCTGACTCTGACCAGCAGAAAGTAAACCAAAAATAAAATGGCAATTTCTACACAAAAATTTCTCTTTGCCTAACCGCAACCCCTCGAGAAAAGGTGAAAATTGCACAAATGGAAATCTCCTTTTCTCCCGATAGTCGATCTACCCTCCTTTCTCTTTTCGGATGCAGTTTTTGGCAATCCCAAAAATGGCATAAACAATCTCATTGTGCGCACTCGAATCAAATGATGTGTGAGATATCAATTGTCAAATTGACAATAGAAATTGACAGATCGGTACGTTTGCCCCCCCATCCGTACCTCTACCTCTCCGTCTCACATGCCATCCATCGGTTGGTAATAAAATTAGAAGTTTATTGATTTGTCTTGACACATTTGGCAGACTCACACGGCAACAGAAAGGACCCACTCTCACTCTCTTTTTCTCTCTGTGTGTCTCTCTGTCTAAGGCATCTGTCTATAAATTGATAGTCTGCTTTCATATATTAACAATGGAAGGTAGGAGTGGCTGCTAACCCTCTACCCCTTGCTGTTTTTGTCTTTTTTGCTAGCTCCTTTTTCTCGCGCTTCTCTTTTGATTGTTCCTATCAAAAATTATCTGCAATTACATATAAAAATAAAAATTCGCGTTAACTCATAAAATATGCATTTTTATGACCGGCGAACCTGTAAATATTTTGATGGTCCTAGCTACAAAAAAAACAAAAAAAAGTGTTCTTCACATTTTCCCAGTTTTCCGCTGACTTTGCACACAGCAAACGATGAGACGTTATTTTCCTTACAGAAGTTGAAATTGAAAAAGAAAAATTTCATAGCATGAATTGCATTTAGTTTCATGTTTCTTTGGACTAATTATTATTAATGCTTTTTTTTTAAATGATGAAATGCAGCTCTTTGGGAATGACCGTTGGTTGATGAGTTCTTTTGAGGGTTTGGCCTACAAATGCGGGACAGGAGGGAAGAATTTGAAAATGATTAACGGAAATGATAAGAGTTTCCGATATATAACTAACTACATTAAGTGCTAGTTCATTATGAGGAGTTTCCCAGAGATCCTTAATAAGCTGAGGAACATTTAAAAAAAAAAAGACGTCAAAAACTTTGTTTAAATTGAGTTTTAAACTAGTTTCTCTTATGACATTTCTTTTAAAAAAACATTGAAATCTTAAATTTAATTAATTTTTAAGTAACAAGTATGAGATTTTTGGAAAAATTTGACAAAGCTATTGATTTGGGAGTGGGATTTCACATATAAAGTGGACCGATGCGTCTAAATTTATGATATATAATGTCAAAAGGATATAGAAGGTTTAAGATAAGTTTATGTTTACTCTGAAAGACGGACAGATATGCTATGAACTCATCTCGTCTGAGTAGCTTCCCTTTGACGACTTTTAAACATAATTTCAAAACACTTTCACCTAGAAAATCAAAAAGAGGCTTAAAGCTGAGAAATTCTTGTCATAATTACTTCGAATATATATTTTTAATCACAGAACTACAACAGCAATAACAAACAAGAAATTTTATTGAATTATATTAAGTTTTTTTCACAATGGAACAGTACTTCAGTGCATGTTTTGGTCATTTTGGCGCTGTTTTGGATTTGTCCTACAGCAAGTTGTGCGATTCTGATTACTATTTGGCCTCGGGATGTCAAAAAGGCGTGGCCCTGTTACGCAACGGGTCCACGGGAGAAAGAATGTTCGCCTGCGAGGGTCACAAGAAGGCCATACGCAGTGTCTCACTCAATGAGCAGGCCACGCTCCTGCTCACGGGCAGTCTAGATCACACGGCACGTCTCTGGAATGCACGCGATGGCAGTTCTATACGGAAATATCGTCAAGCGAAAGCCGTTAGTGCGGTTTCTATAAATACGGAGTCGAAGATGTTTGCTACTGGCAATCTGGAAGCTAATCCCTCGATTTGCCTCTACGATATCGAGCATTCAAGTAAACATCCTTTGGTCGAGTTGAAGGGTCATAGTCGAGGCGTTCGTAATATTTGCTTTTGTAATAATGATGCGTGCCTAATGTCATCGTCCTATGATCGCACTGTGCGCATGTGGGATTTGCGTAGTAGCAAGCCAACGAACTCCATAGTCCTGCCACATCATGCCAAGACCCTGGAAATGGGCGCCGACAGACAGACTTTGACCATTTGCTATGGCCAGAGTATTGTCTTTTTGAATGTGGAACGTTTCGAGGTGCTGGGACTACGCAAAATGCCCATCAAGATGCAATGTGCCTCATTGCATCCAGAGAAGACATCCTTCGTCTGTGCCTCCGAACGTTTTATCTACAAGTACGATTATGCCACGGGCGATTTGCTCAATAGTTTCGAAGGACACGATAGTAATATACGGAATATAAAGTACAGTCCGGATGGTGAAATGTTTGCCAGTTGTGCGAATCAAGGCGATGTGGTGCTCTGGCCTCAGGATATAGAGGAGGAACCAGAAGAGGGATCTCATATCTCAATAGTGGATAGTAATCCAGAGGACATGGAGGAGGGTGAGATTCAAGCTATGGATGTGGATGAGGAAGCAGGCTATGATGAAACTTTGAATGGGTTGGAATCTCACATTGTCTATTCCGAAGACTATGAGGAGGAAGAAGAGGAGGACTCCTCCGAACAGTTTGAGGAGAATGATGAGGATGACGACGATGAAGAAGGGGAAGGAGAAGGAGAAGGAGAAGGAGAAGGAGAAGGAGAAGGAGAAGGAGAAGGAGAAGGAGAAGGAGAAGGAGAAGGAGAAGGAGAAGGAGAAGGAGAAGAAGAAGAAGAAGGAGAAGGAGAAGGAGAAGGAGAAGGAGAAGGAGAAAGGGAAGGGGAAGCGGGAGAGCAGGAGGAGGTAGAGAGTGATAATACAGAGCATCATGATGCCGTGCTCAATGAAATCGGTTACTCTGTCTCCGACTATGATGAAACAACTTCTGCAGATTCTGAATTTGATATAACTATGTACGATCAGGAGCATGATTATTAATGGACGCAACTGTACCCACTCGTTTCGCGTTTGCACGTGTATTTTGTTCTGTGTTCTGTGTTTTTTATTTTGTGTGTGTGTGTTTTCTTTTCAATAATTATAAATTTCTGTATTATGTTAAGATCACGAATAGCAGATACCCATTAGAGGAAGTCTTGAGAAGTCATTGGAAGTCATTAATTGAAAAACCTTTTTCGGTTATTTCGGTAACTTAACCAAAAACTCTTTGTGAACCGTTATTACGTATCGGCAACCATTCGGTTGTTTCGGTTACGTATCGGTTACCATTCGGTCATTTCGGTAACTCGCCACAATGCATTCTAAATGACTTTTAGGTATCGGTAATCATTCGTTTATTTCGGTAATTTGCCAAACACCATTCGGTTATTACGGTAATTTACCAAAATCCATTATAAATTGCTATTTCGTATCAGAAACCATCCGATTTGTTCGGTAGCATACCGGTTACCAATCGGTTATTTCGGTATTACGGAAATTTTATTTCGGTTTTTCTATAAATTTAATTTAATCTCATATATTACCTTCCTCATATTACCTTGTTGCTAATATACCCTTCATTTAATTTGAGTTAGAGGGTATTATCAAAAAAAAAAAGGGTCACGCTTTTGGATCTTTGGCTCTCTTTTCCCTAATAAATTTGTTTGCCTTCGTCCGTCGTCTTCTTTGTCGTTGTGATTGAAAACCTAAGGAGTCTATCTATCTACCTGCGCGTTTAGGTAACAACCTGTTTTTGTAATTCGTGGCTGCGCATTTTATTGAAGATTTTTTAAGACTTTGAAGAAGAAAGGATCTGTACTTTGACGTTTGATCGTATCGTTGATTCGTTTTTTATATGGCATTTCTCACCAATCAGAGTCATAAATGCAGTTTTATTTCGTATGTATCCAAAGAGAATTTCGGTTTTTTTTTTCTTGGGGGTAGTTCAGCTGATAGTCAAGACCAATATGCATAGATACATTTACAGCCTCGTTATAAAATGGGGAGCAAACATAATCTTCCTCTCTCTCTCCCTCTCTCTTTCTCTTTCAGACTGACCTATCTCAAGAGAATTGTCAACTTTTTGACTTTATTTGTTTGCTTTCCACTATTTTCCCCTTCTCAGCAAGAGTCTTCTCTAAAAATACGTTTTTCTATAAATATTTATATTTTTCTCCCTCTCCTTAGAGAGAGATAAAACGAGTTTTTCCTACCGTCAGACAGAAGAAAACACGTTTTCCACGCGTTTACCAGGAATAGAGGAACCTTTTCACACAACCTCAAAGTCAAGGCTCTCCGTCTCTCCGTCTTTCTGGCTGTCTGTGTGTGTTTATCTAGTGACTAAAACTGAGTTGTCATTCCTTGTGGTTGATGAAACAAGTGCTTTACATTTACCATGATTGATGAATAGACTTTGTGTTTTCTTTTTTTTTTTTTTGCGCACAGTAGCCATAAGGATCAGTTGAAGGATTTACTTGAAAACGGTAGCCAGTAAAAATATTTGCATAAAATAACCCATCAATAATCCCATCGCCGGAACAAACTGACCGCAGTCATTTGTCCCAATGGTAAATGGCTCTCTGTGAGGTAACAAAATCCATTTATAAATGTCCTGATCCTAAGATATTTTCCTTTCCTTTGGTTATATTAATGATGGGTCATTTGTCCTGAGATCAAAATGAGAGTTGAGAAATGGTTTGTAACGCTTACAAGAGAGAGTCGACTCTTCGATAAAGATCAGTTTTGACAGTTTGAAGATCGTTTTGTAAGAGGGCATCTAGAAGAGATTGAGATATTAGATACATATGTGATTTATTCTCAATTCGAGTTGATTCGAAATACTTAACAATTCCCAGTATTACCATGGCAAAGGCTAGTCACGCAACTCAGAAAATTAGCCCTTTAATGAGTTCATTTCCTTAACCATAGCGCACCTGCCAGGAGCAAGGAGTCCATGTCCTTTTGCGGTCACAGTTCGTGAGCGAAAAAAGCAATTTTATGGCAATTTTCTTATGGACAACCGAAACAACTTTATGAGTTATGGTAAATATGATATCGTATCGTGGTGTATGTACGTTACTTGAACTTGGTCATGCCGACTGAACACACGTGGCCTTTTGACTCTGGTTAGTCGGACAGCGGGTAGTATACTATACTATCATATCTAAGACTTCCTCCCCCGAATTCGGGTGGTTTTCTTTTCGGTTCGGCGATAAGAGGCGTTTGTAGTGCATTTCAAATGAGTGTAACGTATATTTTATGCAGTTCTCTACAAAACAAGACGGGGGAGAAGAGTTGTTCGTAGATAACAGTTTCTAGATCACGACCTTCAAAGTACGAGTTTCAAGATAATATTGACTCTGAGGGGGGCTTTACTTGTTGTAATTATTGTCAAAGGCGTCTTTACATTTAAGACCAGCATTTGTTAGCTTTTGGTATCTATTATCTAATACCCGCACACGACGCAACGCGACGTGACGTGTCAAGGATGGGCAATCCTTTTTGCCCTTATAAAAGGCTTATTGTACATACATAGAATCGATGGCACTTGAAAATACCTTCATTTTCCACCTCTTTTGTGACGCCTTTTTTCCGTGTGTTTACACAGAGACAACCCCCAGCAGAAGATATCCATATCCAGGATATCCTGTAGAAAGGAAATTACTTAAAAGGATCACGAACTCTTTCTCCACCCCTTTACCCTCTTTGATGTCTTGAGTTGTTTATGTTTCAAGCCTGACTGCAACTCAACGCCGGCAGAAATTCTCAAATTTGTTAAAAAGTGTGTAAATTTACGTTTTTTTTTTCTTCCTTTTTTTTGTGTTTTTTATTTTTTTTGAGTAGGGTGTGTCCCGTCAGAGACCACAAGAGGGAACGATGCTGCCTAATCGAAGCGATCTCTCGGGGTGATTGCACTCTAGGGGCAAGGCATGGGTTTTGTTTTTTTTTTTTTTTTGTGGAAAATGCAAGAGGTTTTTCTTTTATTTTTCTCAAGTGCCAAAGGTACAAAGCAAATGATGTCTTTAGCTGTGACTTTTTCAGTTTTTCTTCTTTTCTTCACTTTTTTTTTTGTATTTTTTAATTGCATTTGTGCAAACAATATAAATCGTATTTTATTGATTTTGGTAAGGTAATTTAATTTTTTACGATTTTGCACATAAATAGAGGTGGGAAAAAAAAACTTAAGAAAAACTTTGCCTGGTATACTGGCTTTTTGGGTAGATCATTACTTTATTCATAGTCATCCGAATAGCATGTTATCATAAGAATTTGGTAGATCTTCAAAAAAAGGAATGAAAATAACGCTAAATTTAACAATTATTATGACCTAACTAAATTATTAAATAAACTCTTCGTGGTGATCTTAGATCTTTTAAAATTTCCAATTCCGATTATGTTCGGAAAATAAAACCCAACAAATTCTCTAGTACTTTACTTATTTTTATAAAAAAGGAAACGAAATTATTCTAAACTAACTAAAATAAAATAAACTTTCTTATGGTGATCTCAGATCTTTCGATTTCCAAAAAAGTTTCCAAAAACGATCATATTCACGGAGAAAATGCAAAAAAATTTCAATAATTCTTAACATTTTATAAGTAAAAGTTCAATAAAATGAGATCTGTTAAATCTTTTAAATTTTAATAAGAAAAGTTCTTAACTTTTCTTAAAAAAAAAATAAACGAAAAGAGATCTTTTGAAAATTAATGGCAACTTAGAAAATTTTCCCGTTTTTAGTTTTCCATAAGGCAACATAAAACGATTATTTCAATTTCTAATCTCAAAGTCAGAGCTCTCAAATGGAGTTCTATTTCAATTCGTATCGCTCAAATCTGTTCTTCAAATGAGTTTCTATTTTTGGAGTTTTTCTTTGCTGCTTCGTTTGCCCCACATAAGAAGGGCACACAGATTGCCGTTGCCCCCCAAAGATACAATAGGAAAGTGAAATTCTGTATGCAGTTGCCCTAAATCCCCATTTTCATACACTCGCACCCCTCTCCCTCCCTCTTTGCCTTCCCTCTCTCTCTTATGCTCTGACTCTTTTACTCTATCTCTCCGACTGCACCGAAATAAAATCCAGTTTTTATGTTAAACAAACCGAAGCCAAGAGAAAAAAAAACTACATTTTTATCTACCCATCCGCGCAGAGCAAAAGTACAGCTCCATCCCAAGCATAGCAACAACAAAATGCAGTGAAATGTCGGGCATGCCGACTAAGTAATGCACTTTTCATTTCAACGGCCCTCTGATTCTCTTGATGTTCATCTCTTAGTTAGAGGACTCTCATGTCGAGAGTGTGTTTCATGATCAGTTTTTTTTTTTGTTGTTGTTCCGTTCGCTCGTATTTTCAAATACGAGGGTTGCTAGCCAGAGAGAGCGCGCTCCGTCGACGTCGCGAAGGCCCTGGCAAACGGTGGTTGTTTGACATTTGCTTTTGCTCTGGTTCTTCGCTGGGTTTTTATTCTGCTGAGTGAGCTCGTCGTGACAACAAGTACAAAAAATGCGCAGAGCGCTAATAACAAATATAATAAAATATACAAAGATCAAAAGCAATAAGCTTATTGCTTATTGTTAAAAAAAAATTGATAATTGCAAAAAATAATAACAAATTATAAGAATTGTTTAATTCAATTTTCAAAGTGTATAAATTATTATCTGAGCCACTCGCATGTTTTAAGTGACTGTGAAAGAAGTGAAAGAAAGACACACAGAAAAGACAATTGGAAAATTTACGTGCTGGAAATTGATTAACTTTATGTGAAGTTGCGTTTTGTTGTGAGTGAAATTAATAACAAATAGAAAACAATTGCAACAATTTCATTTCACTTTTATCTACACACATCCAAAAAATCAAAAGACAAACAACACAAAAAGAAACGAGAAAATTGTCTTTGCCACAACACACTCATACAAAAACACTCGCTCCCACACATACTCTCCCTCTTTGTCTCTCTCGCTCGCTCGCTCGTTCGCTTGCACTAACGCAAGCTCCAAAGCTTGTGGAGACCCTTGTCTGTGTGTGTGTGTGTGTGTGCTCGTGTTTGTGTGTTGGAGACGTTTTTGGCGCCAAAATTTTGACATTTCGTTTTGCTAGTCTCTCGCCAAACAAGTGTCGAAAGAGGAGACGTGAAAACTGCGTCGTACAGCCAAACAAAACAGAGAAGAAGGCGAAACAAAAAAAGAAAAAAAAAAAAAACGAGATACAGTCTCCTCACCCAGTTAATCGCCCCCAAGTGAATTGCTGCAATCATGGTCAGTGCACCTTGTGCACCAGTGCGCCAATTGAATCGCATTAAACGCGATCTCTTCGGCTCGGCTAAGACAAATCAATTGCCAGAGAACAAAATGTAAGTGCAAATTTGTGAATTGTGCCAAAATTGGGGAAAACCTTTTTCTAATGTAATCCGTTTCTCCTCTTAGACCCCCCTTCAGTGCTGAGCTGGAACGGCATCAGGAGTTGGCCACACAGAAATGGGGCTTCGATTTTCGTTCTGGTTGCCCTGTGGTACCAGAGCAAACTCATTTCGTTTGGGAACGTGTTAGTTTTCAAGAGTCCAGCTTTGCTCCCGAAATGTATACCCTTACCCGTGCTGCCCATGTGCGACCACGTGCTGCTCATGAGGATCCCATCAGTGATATGGATGCTTTGATGAACGAACGAGCTGAACGTGAGAATTTTGGTATCAATTCATCCATGGAATCCCAAACGGATAATGATTCCTGCTATGACTCACAGGATGAGTCGCCCTTACGTCTGCCCAGCAGGAGCAGCAGGAGCGTCAATGCGAGAGGATCCCCTACAACTGGGCAACGCAAGAGGCAGCTTAAAATCACAGGTGAGTCCAGCTCAAAGGGTTGCATTTGCCTAACCAAGCCTGACCTTTCCCAGAGTTAGGCTTGATTGCACACATTAGTTTCCCATAAAGTTCCCCTCAGTTGATTGCTTGTTGTGGGCGTTGCTAAGGAGTTAAGCGCACAAATTATATATAATTAGTGAGTTTTTTTTTTTGTATTTTGGGATCACCTAAGGGATCACCTACGAAAAAAAGAGAAGGAATTCTCGTCTGTCCGCAGCTGTCTCTCTAGTGGGGGTTGATTGATCAAATCAATTGCATGCGGGCATCTGCATCTGGTTTCCATCCCAACATCTGTGGCTCAGCCATTCTCTCTCTTCTACTCTCTGACCTCATTTGGGAAAGCTGCTAAATGAATGAATGGAATGAATGCACCACCATGTAAAGTTGGTCTACAATGGGGAGGGATAGGCAAGGCAAGGCGACTCTTATCAAAAACCTCCATCCCTCTCGCTCTCTCTCTCTTTCTCTCTGATTGCTCTGTGCATTTTTTTATATAAAATAATTATATTCATTTCGATTCTATTTAAAAAAAAAAACGAAAGAGAAGTGTTTGTTCATTCTGCTGATCATAATGTATGCACCCGCATTGGCCAAGTGACCAGTCTGGCCTTAGCTTGGCTTGGAAACCCTCTAGGGCGTGTAATATATGCAAGCTACCTACACTGAAAAAAAAAAAAAAAAAAAAAAACAAAGTGATGTAAACATTTTCTAAGTTTCAAGCATGAAACTTTCATAAAACTTCTATGATCATAGTTAACTGGCTTTTAAACCTAAAATGTCTTTCAGAAATCACATATGATTTTATTTTTCATACATTTTTTCTAAAGAAATCACATAACAGACCTTGAAATTGAAGTTTTTGAAGGTGTAGTCCTTAATTTACAGCTTGAATACCTTAGATATCTATTACTTCTGTTAGATTCATTTAACATTTCTACCCAAAAACTAACTGACTAGAGGTATACCCTATAGATTTCAATTTCTTCAAGTGTATTTGACCTCTTGCTTTCACTTGCTTACCTGAGATCTTGGGCACTCCAAAACGTCTGGCTTCTGTCTGGCATTTTGTGGCATTTGCTACCCTTAGGACATGATTGCAACCCTCCAAATCCTTTCTGCGAACTGCGGCCAGCCACGTGCCATAAAATGTGCAAAAAGCAGGCGGCGCCTGCTGTTCCTTTTATTCCTCATTTCTCTCTGGGTCTAGGTAGGGAGTTTGGGTATCAATGACCTAGGTCAGCAGCAGCAGCAGCAATAGCAGAGGGATGAATGAATGACATAGACAGGAAGTAGGTTCTCCTGCAGCTGACTTTGATTTACTAATTTCATTTCATTTTATTTCGTTTCATGTAATTAATATGGTTTTCCTTTTATTTGTTATTTACAGAATTCATGAAGGAACGCAAACGTCTGATTCAAGCGCCCAAAAAACTAACGCCTGCCAAACGCCTGCGTAGCAGTTCACCAACCTCCTCCGCATCCGCATCCTCCTCTGCAATTATGGCTGCTGGCATGCTCAAGCGTCCGCGACACAATTGAACAAACAAACAAAAAAAAAAAAAAAAAAACAAAACAAAATTGAATTTCACCACAAAACAAAACTATCAGCAATTTTTTCTAATTTTACCTATAATTATATATAGTTTATATATATATATTTTTTTGATTTATACCATTTTTACAAACGCTGCTACAGAAAAGATTCAGATTCAATTCAAGAGTTCTCTACACAAATGCAGTGCAAGGGCGAAAGTTGCGAATATTACTCTATATACATATAGAATACTTTACACTTAACCAGTCTAATTACATACGAACACCCTCTTAGTTAGTTAGTTGATCTAAGTCTAAGTCGAGCTAAAACTGAAACTTTTTTCAATTTCTCTAGTGAGAAATGCCATATACTAAGTGATTAGTTCTTAAAACAAAACAAAAAAAAAAAACATTTAACTCTTTAAAGCAAAGACCTTTCCTTGGAATCCCGTTCAAAATTTTCAACCATTGAACTATGAAATTTATATATATTTTTTTTACCAAAAACAAAACTATGAATCATATTGTAAGTGTGTTAAGTCTTTCAAAGAGTAAGAACTCTTTGCGAAATTTAACCTAAGAGGAAAACTCAATTGAGTTCTAGCTCTAAGAGCTCTCTTGACTTTTGTCCCAAAAAGAAAACCATGAAAATTCTCATTTCATTTGATTATTTTTATGCTTTGCTTTTGTTACCTTTTTTTCCTTAATCAATTACGACCAGTGTAAAAAGCAATTTATTAAAATTTAATTAACTAATTTCTGCACTTTTGGCGCTAATTAACTTTAGCCAAAAGATCACAAAATTTGTTAAATGCAATTAAATTTTTGTAATTTGCTTTAGATCATTTATTTTTTCGAGCACTTTTTTCTCCTTTGAACTATCATGTACAAAATATTAATTGTAAACATAGGCTGAGCCTATATATGTATAAATATATATATCTATATCCTTAACCCGTATAGATATATATACTTATTCTTATAGAATTCAAGTTACTTTCTTTAAGTATTTAACTAAGAACAAAATCCAAAGTATTCTCTTCTAATATTTATATATATATACACATAAAAAATTTTGTATAATACGAAAAAATTATACAAAAACAACTCACAATACACTTCAATACAATAATAATAATAATTATAATAATAAAAAATACAAACATAAAAAAGGAAAAGAAAAAGAAACGAAAAAAAAAACCCGAAAAACCATGAAAAACAAATAACGAAAAATATATCTAAACCTAAACCTATGTTATGACATTGATTGTGTCTGGGGCAAAAAAAAAAACGAGGGGAGGGGGCGGAAATTGTTTGTAACTTTTTCCCACAATTTTCCCCTTTCTTTTTTGATCATTTTTAAATTTATTATTCTACCCAACATTTGCCTAATTTTTGCTCTTTGTTTTTGTTAATTATTAATTATGATCCTATTTCATTTTGTTGTAGTCATGTAGTTAGTGATATATATATAGTAGTATATATATCTGTAGCATTATGATTGTATGATTTTTTCTGTTTTTTTCAACGCCCCTAAATAAATTGTTTTCAGTTTTTTCTTAGTCGCAAGTGCTAAAAAGAATTGTAATGAGTTGTTTGATTTTACTAACTCCAAAATATTTTAAAATTCTTATCGGTTATGAGAAGAGCTACATCCAAAGTCTTAAAAACCGTAACCAAAATGATAAGGAAACATTCCATGGTTAGTTTTTTTAGTAACCCTTTTTAAAAATGCGCATTGGAGCTCTGCTTTTGGTTTCGGTTCGTTTCGATTATGCGAAATGGTTACTTAAAAGGGAATATACTTTGGTGAATTTTTTTAGTATTAAATCTGAAAAGTTCGCATTGAAGCTCTGTTTTTGGTTTCGGTTCGTATCGGTTATTAGCAATAACTGTTTAAAGAATTAAAGACTGCAACCGAAATGATAATAAAACATCCTTTGGTGAATACCTTTAGTAATTCATTTTTAAAATGCGCATTAGAGTTCTGAATTCGGTTTCGGTTCGTTACGATCATAAGAAATCACTATTTGTTCGCTATAAATCTTTAAAACAGCAACGAAAATATTAAAGCTACATTCGCTTAATATTTCTACTCAGAAATACTCTTTGTAGCTCCATTTTGCTTACATTTTTTGCCGTTTCTCCTAACGACCGTTATGAAACCGTTATAAAATAGAAACTAAATGACGTAAAGATTGAGTGAAACTTTTTCTGTATCTGTTTCTTATCTTTAATGATTATAAGAAAACATTATGTTCTAAAAACTTAATCCATTTGGGTATCCCATTAGATCATACGATTTTAAATTTCAGAGAAGAAATATCAATTGAATTTCTTTGTTTTAAATTTTCATATTATTTATTTGTCAATAATTTAATATCATATTATTTTCTTTCTTACAACAATTACATAAATAATTTCAATGTTTCAATTTATTTGCAATATAATTTGTATACATTTTCAGCATACCCTAGCAGAGGAGAACGGGAAGAGTAATATAGGTGATGAGAGGAATTTTCGATTACTTTAAGTATATACATTTCTGATCAGGTTTACTAGGCGATCTCTCTTCTTTCTATCTTAATCAACTTGACATACTAAAAAACAGGCATGAGCTTCTCCTAATAGTTCGTGTGGTAGTTTTATGTTCGGCAATTCACACGAATAAAAGCCGAGTGGTTTATGTTCGGTAATTTACACAGATAAGACCCGAGCGGCTTATGTTCAGTTATTCGTAGAGATGAAAACCGAGCAGCAAATAAGAGCCGAGTGGTTTATGTTCGGCAATTCACACAGACAAAAGCCGAACGCAATTGCCGAAGTCTTAGATGAAGCTTCTGGCTATAAGTTAACGGCTTTTATTGCCTGATCGTCCAGAGAGTTTTCGAAAGCAATGATCAAGGTCAAATCCCTGCTAGGGTATTAGAAACTTCGGTGTACCGAAGTTAGAATTCTCTTGTTGGTAATTTAAACTAAACTTTGTCATTAACTAGCCGAGTTAATCTTTGATCAGAGTTCTTATAAACAAGTTGATGTGGTTTCTCCTCCTAACCTGCTCCTTCTTTGACTACTTCCCCGTTGCCTTCTCCTCCAGCTGGGCTTGTATATGCTTGACATTCTGTCCCCCGCCCGTATTATTGTGACGCTGGAAGAAGGCATTGATGGAGCTCATGGAACGATATTCCAGATTATCGCTAACATGCCAATCGACACTGATGCTCTGATGTCTGCCAACTGGATTGCGTATGCGGGTCTCATTGTACTTTTCGAGCAAATGGAGCAGACAATCTTTGGTGGTATTCGCTGCCTCTTCCAGATTCACTGTCTGATGGGTGTCGGGCAGGCCAATGGGAACATCTCGACTCATTTGATTGATCCGGAATTTAGCTCTGCGACTGCTCGCCGATTCGGCTATGTTTGATGTGGATGATGTGGAGACTTGGCTGGTAACCTTGGAGCTGGAGCTGGTGCTGGTGCTGCTGCTTCTGGTATTGGAGGTGCTCATGGTGCTCACTGAGGTGCGTTGGGTTTGCACTTGAGATTTGCTTGCCCAACTGGTGCTCGAGCTCTTATTGCCATTGCTTAGCTTGGGAGTCTCCTCTATGGATTGCTGCAGGCGCACGGACAGGGAACTGGTCTTCTTTTTACCTGCCCCATCATCGTAATGCGTTTGACTCTGACTACTGCTGGTGGAGCTATTGAGTAAGCCACCACGTGGCGTCATCCGACTGGAAGTGCTGCTACTTGAGGATTTGCTGGTCCATTTATTGCCATCTTTGCTTATCTCCGATGATCTTGAGGCACTACTGGTAGCTCCTGCTCCTACTCCAGCTGTGGTGCCTCCTGTCTCCTTTATTGAACTATTCTTGTTATTATTATTGGCATCTCCCAGCTTTGTATTGATCTCGGCCAGCATTAGTAAATGATCGGACAATTTCTTAATCTCATCGGCCAGATTAACCCTCTCCCCTGAGCTTCGGCGACCCAGCAGATAAGTTGTATCCGAATTTCTTCGATCGAATGTATGCAAATAGCTCTTCATGCTTCGCTGCTGCTTGGCTGTTGCCTCACTGCCAGAGAACTCATCGAAATTCTCATTGAACAGATGCTGCGGGGTGGGCGTGGCCGAGCCCGAATTGCTAATCATGGGAAATAGCTTCTCCCTGGACTCATTGATGGGTGTGGACACAGAATTGGGACTATCATTGTCGGCACTGCGTGTCTCGACATCTTCAGGAAGATGCACTACATCCTCCACATCGTCCTCATCGTCGTCTCCCCTCTCATCGTCGGTCAGGGTGGCTATGGACTCGCACGGCGATGGCGAACAAACTGCAAAAAGAAAAAATTTCACATAAATTTCCAAAGAGGATTAAGTTTAAAACATAAAGTTTAGATTAGTCTAGATCTGGCCAGTTATCTGGTGGGTTTATTTTTATGCCAAAAATGGTCAAGAGTTTTTTTTGTTTGTTTGATGAATATTTCATGCCTTATGAAGAGTTGTGTAAAATAAACGAAATAACTGAAGATCAACTCAACTATCTAAAGCTGACAGACGCGCAAGCAAGTATTTTTAGGAGTAGCAAACAAAGGTGCTTGTTCGTTTTTAGGAAAAAAAACAAAGACTT
Organism: Drosophila nebulosa; assembly: GCA_024703675.1. Classification (NCBI taxonomy): domain Eukaryota; kingdom Metazoa; phylum Arthropoda; class Insecta; order Diptera; family Drosophilidae; genus Drosophila; species Drosophila nebulosa. The sequence continues at coordinate 1,607,042 of CM045725.1, read as the reverse complement.
CAAGTAGGTGCTTGTGCGCTTTTTGGAAAAGATACAAAGACTTTAAGGGTAAAAGTAGGTGCTTGTGCGTCTTCACGAAAGTACTTTAAGAGAAGCAAAAGTAGGTGCTTCTGCGTCTTCACGAAAATATACAAAGACTTCAAAAGAAGCGAAAGTAGGTGCTTGTGCGTTTTTATGAAAAAATACAAAGATTCATTCAAATACCTGAAGAAATGAGACACTAGAAACAGACAGAAAGGGAGACAAGTCAGTATCTGATCGATTTTATTATAATCTTCGCAAAGGAAGGTTAGGGAGCTTACTCTATAAGCAAATCCCATTTTTGATGCCTTAAGTTTCAAAAAATCTTACTACAAATAATATTTTGGTCTTTAACGAATTCCATTTCAACCTCTCAATTGCCAAAGCTTACAAGAAAAGTAGTAGAAGTAGTGTGCCACCGCCTTGTGCGGCGTCGTAGAGGATTAGGTTAAGTTAAGCCCATGGACATCATGCGAGATGTTCCACATACCCTGGATTATTTGGAACCTAGCGACGGTTTAGGTCTGTTAGGATACGCGTGTCTTTGGCGTATGCTAGAAGTTCGTGTGTATTCCGTTTGGTCACGTCTTGAAGCGAGTTCAGAAGATAGATGCTTAGGATAGGAGATGTTGAAGTGTCTGCTGGACATCGCAGCATTTTAGGGAAGCTCTTTTATCTAGATTGGCGCTCATGACTTTGAGTGCATCCCTTCTTAGCAATTTCCCAACAATTTCTCAAATCTAATTATACTAAACTTCTCTTATTTCAGATGCTAGGAACACGGACTTGGCCAAGCTCTCTGATAACTGTAAGTCTGAACATTCTCCATATTACTCACTTGACTATTGGCCTTAGATCTTAGTTCTTAAATGGGCTCCTAAAAAAGGACCTAAATGAATAATAGAGAAGGTTCTATAACCTTACTCCCATTTTTTAACGAATTTAGACACTTTCCATAAAATATTCTATGATATTTAGTTTGGTTAGTGAATTAGTTAAAAGTGTTAAAGACATTATAAGAGGCTTCTTCTCTTTTACAATGATAATGAGAGTTTTGGCGCACTTCCTGATAGACAGAACACAATGAATAGAATGAGATTTGAAATTTTTGAATTTGAATTGAAATAAATTTTGGGAAATGATTTTGAATGGAATTTCTTATAGGCTTACCTGGCTGGTAGACCAGAAATTGTGTGTATGCTGATCGATCTATATAGACCTGAACTAGTGGTGGTCGGTAGAAGTGTGGGTAGAGGGGTGGGGGACGGGGGAAATACATTTATGTATATATTGGAATGGATGGGATTGTGGTTTATGGGATTCATTTCTAACTCAAGAAAAGTAGAGCAGAGAAAGAGATAGAGAGAGTGTGTTTTTGTTTGAAGTACATTTTCTCGATTTGTATTTGTATTTGTTTTTGTTTTTGTTTCTTTGTCATTGGCTGTCTTTATCACAGTGTCTAAATAGGTTAATTGATAATTAATTATTGACTAAAGTTAAGTTACTTAAACATTTATAATTAACAGTTCTAGATGGTTAGCCAACTCTCTCTCTCTCTCTATCTCTTCCTTCTTGATCTAAGCAAGTAGAGATAGAGTCCAAGAGATAGAGAGAGAGAAAGTTAGACTTGGAGCCAACTTTGTATTTTTAAAAACAAGAATTAGTTTGTTGTGAAATATACACAGATACATATATATATATATATAGATATAGATCAGATCCAAAGTAGTGGATGATGATTTTTTGTTTTTTGTTTTTGTGGTGGTGCAGGGAATGGCTCTCATTTGCCATGGATGAGAGCATGCCGGTCACGTTGCCGCTGGGAGCCACCACCGCGATAGTACTCACCTCGGGATGAGGACATGCTATCCGGACCATGTTGGCGTCGCGGATGCGGATAGCTCGTCTCGCTCAACGGGGCAATCACATTGCCCTCCACATCGAAGACATACGGACTATTTGGATGCGTTTCCCAGCGCACAATGAAATTCTTAAGATTATCTTTGGTGGCGTCCAGTTCTTTGTTCTAAAATTGAGAGTAAGCAACAATAAAGTAAATTTAAATGGAGTAAAAAAAGGGGAAACATTTCCATAAAGGAACCATATGATTACTTAAGGATAAATACAAAAGTAATTATTATTCCAATTAATTCCCCATTCCTCATTTGATATCACATTTTTGATAGGTTTCGCCGCCTAGAATATTGTTTTCCCTCTTTCATTGCTAATTTCATATACAAAGATAAAACGAGCGCTATTTGCCCCCTAAAGTATGCAATAGACAGTGAATACATTTAGTTATCGGCTCTATTTTGCAAAGCTTCTTAAAGTAAAGAAAGCACCAAAAGTCGTTAAAAGTTCACAAAAACTCAGCCTTTCGATTTTCTATTGCATACCTTAGGGGTACATTTTTCTGAATTTTATTTTTATTGGGTTGAAAAAACTATAAATTCGAATCGAGGGGAGTTCCAGAAGTCTATCCATTTTCTATTGCATACCTGAGGGGGTACATTTTCTTAATTTCATCTCTATTGGTTTGGATAAACTATGAATTCGAATCGAGGGAGGTTCTAGAAGTCCTTAAAAGTTTTCTAACAGATTTTCGATTTGCTCTTGCATACCTTAGGGGGTACATTATTTTACTTTAACATCAGGAGGTCTTTTAAAAGGGATAGAGAAATTATAAATACGCATCGAGGGAAGTTCCAGAAGTTCCTAAAATTTTTCTAACAGTTTTACGATTTTCTATTGCATACGTTAGGGGGTACATTTTCTTAATTTCTTCTTTTTTGGGTTGAACAAACTATAAATTCAAATTGAGGAAAGTTCCAGAAGTCCTTAAAAGTTTTCTAACAGATTTTCAATTTGCTATACATGATGCATATGATTTCTATACTTCTATTGCATACCTAAGGGGGCGAAATTTGCTTATTTCACTTGTGTAGGTTAACTTTCTTGTAACTTTTTTCACGATCTCATAAATTTATAATATTGACTCACCTCTAACACGGAGCTGTCCAAGTTAGCTAGCTCATCGTCATGCTCCCTGGTTACCTTAGCCACCTCTGCGTCCTCCTCCACGTTGTTGTTGTTGTTGTTGTCATCATCCTCATCCTCAGCATCTTCAATGGTCTCTGTGGAATCCTCCGATGACTCGGAGGCAACTGTTGTTGTGGGTGATTCGGATTTTAAGCGTGTTTTCGAAGCTGAACTCGAGACACCTGCCTTGGCAAAGGGCGTGACTCCAGTTCCCGCCGCTGGTCGCTGCTGGAGCCATTTATGTTCCACACACTGGGCGGCAGTCATTCGTGTGCTGCAGTCGAGAATAGAAGTTGGAGAAATGGTCGTTGATTAAAAGACATTCACCCGGTTATGACTAGCGAGGAGGGTGGGTTAACTCGTAATTAAAAAGCAGCACAAGAACCCACCTCAAATCTTTTACCAACAGCTTGGCTATGAAATCCAGACACTCCGGGGATATGCCATTAAAGCATTCATCCTCAAAATCATATTTAGCAATGGTTACATTTGACATTGTTTCAATGTCGTTCTCGCCCATGAATGGCGACAGACCTGAGATTCTGTCATGTGTGTGTGTGTGTGTGTGTGTGTGCGTGTGTGGTTCGGTGGTTCAAGTCAATAAACATGAAATGTAAGTAAAATAAATAAAAACGCATTAACAACAAAAGAGAGACAGGGGATAGGGGGAGAAAAAGAACAACAAAGAAAACCAAAAAGCACACCCGCTTCTGGCACTTAATTAACAAAATTAAATTTTCTCGCCTTGCCAGAGTGAAGTTGTTTGGCAAGTTGGGGAACGAACTTCTCTTAACCATTTCAAAAATATTTTTGATTGCATTCTTTTCAACAAGTGCCACGCAAATTTTTTAATTAGTGAGCAAGTTGAGAAGATATTTCTTTTTCTGTTGTTGATTAAATTTTCTTAGTTAAAAGGACGCAAAGCTTACATTTTGCATAGCCTACTTTTAGGCAGGAACTAGAACTGATTCTTGAAATCCTAGAAGAATTCTCATAAATCCCCAATAAGCAACTTAAAACTTAGCATTAAAGTTACAAAATGAAAAGCTAAAACCAGTAATAATTTCTAGTATTCTCTTCAATTAATGTCTCTTTGTCTTGGCCAGTGAGAAGAATTAAATTATAGAGATACTGTGGGAATTTTTTAAAACTTAAGTCCTGACCTATTGGAAAAGCTTTAAATTTAATTGCATTTTGTGTACTCGAAAGCGCTTAAAGGACTTATTTAGTAATTGAAACGTGTAAATATTTCACAACCATTTAGCTTAAATTTAGCATAGCCTACTTTTAGCTTTTATGTGAGGACTATTATTCTTATTGGAAACTGAAATATTAAAGGGACTGAAAACCTATTCATCAAATCTTATGAGAGATGAATACCATTTCCTTTCAACGAGACCATTTTAAGCATTCAATTCTTTGCGAAACACTTATAAAACTTCAACAATTTTCAAGTATTGTCCTTAAATTCCGTTTACTTTTGTCTTAGAGCTGTTGCCTTAATTTCAATTGCAAACAAACAATATATATAAATTTACTTTCTTTTGTTTTGAAAAACATGTAAAACGTCGAAGCACTTTTAAGAATTTTAAGAGCTTTATTTGGTTTGCTCTGCCGTTTCTACAGTTTTCATTTCTGCTCTTAATCTAAACTGACTGAAGTGACTTTTTTTCAAAATGAACCCATTCAAAATACAATTTTCTTTTCTTCTCTTCTTCTGCCAACGAGAAGGACTAAATACTAGAAGATCCTATAGAAATAATTAAAATTTTAAAGTCCCGAAGAAGCTTAAATATCAATTCAAATTCTCAGAATCGTTTTTGTATAGCCAATTTAATGGAACTTACAGCACATAACAGATAACGCCGACACTCCACATATCCGTGCCGTAGGAGATGCAATCAAAGTTAACAACTTCCGGGGCCACAAATTCTGGTGTGCCAAAGAGTACCTAAAAATATATTGATAAATTGTTAAAAATATACGATCACAACTTTAATTAATGATCATTTTCGTGTTTACCCTCAAACGCTTATCGGGATCAAATTTACGTGCCAAACCGAAATCGATAATTTTAATGCGATTTCCCTTTTGGGTGAGAACCAAAATATTCTCTGGCTTCAAATCCAAATGGACAATGCCATTGCCGTGTATAAAAGCCATGGCCTCGCATAATTGCCGTATGAAAACCCGGCAAACGCGTTCCGTCAATACAAATTCATCATCGACCACACGATCGAAGAGTTCGCCGCCTTCAATGCTGAAGAGAAAGAAAATGAGAATCAATTAGAGAGAGAGATAGGGAGAGAGAGTTGAAGGGCAAAAACTTTTTAAAGCGTGCTAAAAACAAAACATTCAACAACAACAACAACAACTGTCTCTTACCTGTTGACCCCCCCTCTTTAACCCTCCCTCAATGTTATTTACAAGAACATATTTTTCAAACGAAAATCAGATAATATATGAACATCAATTCCCTTTAGAGAATGAGGCACATGAACTAAACGAAAAACAAAAAAAAAATGCATAGTTAAGAGAGGGAAAACTCTTCTGAAAAGTATTATGTTGCTTTAAAAAAAGAAACATGATATTTTCCATACACTCCGCACACACACACACACACACACACAGACAATGAAAATAGATAAAGAGAGCAAAGGGAAAGCCTTGCCATTTACATATGTGTATATGTATGTGTATGTGTATGTGTGTATGTATGCAGTTAGTTAGTTCATGTGCTTCACTCAGTTTCAGTCAGTTTTAGTTGCCGTTTTAGATTTCAACTAAATTAAAAATTGATATGGCCATTTTGTATGATTGGGCCAGCTCACTGGCAAAAGTTGGTCTTACCCAGTCTCTAATGGAAATGGCCAAAACTAGAGTTTATCTTTATTTTTCGTTTTCAGCGACAATCTGTTTAACTGTTAGCCAGATAAAAGCTCTTTAAATTTGTAACCCGATGATTATTTGTTTTTTCTTTTTTGTTTTTTTTTTTGATACGAAATTCAATATGCCTGACATAAATTGTGAAAAACATTGACAGAGCCATTGCAGATAAAGTCCATTATGGCAAAAAAAAAAAAAAAAAAACAACGAAATTGAGAGGGTTTAATTTAAGGGAGACGACTTTAAACATATCCTGGAAAGTTGGAGAAATTGTTGGCCAACAAGTTTTACTCTGAACATCTGAATCTCTCTCTACCATCAGGTAATCTGTCTATAAATATCTCTATACATGGATGTTTATCTCACTTTTTACAGTTGTTTCTTCTAGGCATCATAAGAAACATATACATATAGGTAGAGTATATATAGATTGTAGAGGGATATAAAAAGCAAATTTCAGTTTTTCCAAATTCTTATTTCGTTATAGACTTTTTTGTCTGCCCTTATATAATGATGTCACACAAATAAATGACCTTCAAAAAACAAAAATAGAAAAATATTAAGAAATATTTCAAATAGACAAATTACAGATGTTCGCTAGTCTTTTTTTTTGGTTATAAACTCTCTTTCTAATGACGTCAAACAAATAAATGTCCTTTGAAAAATTATTGTACTTAGTATAGTTTATACTTGTGTCTTGTATTACTATCTCTCTCACTCTTCCAGACCTTAAGGCTGCCCAATATTCTTTTGTTCATTCTTTTATTTAGTTTTTGATGTTTGATGCTATGGGAATTCACTTCCTTAAGATGCTCGCAAATGTCAAAAAGTTGAGGGCTCGAAAACATGATAGAACTTTTGAGATGTCTCATCTCTTATGAACTAAAGATAACTTCTTCAATTCGTTAAAATTTTCTTAAGTTAAGACGAAAGTACATAATTGATTGTTGAGTTATTACATACTCTATAGATAGGAGATGAAACTTCAGCCTAGTAATAACATAAAATACAATATCGATAATGAAACTTGCAACGATTTCAACAATCTTTGTTACACCACTGATCACTGAGAGCCCAATCTATCCTCTGCTTATATAGGGTAACTCCAAAAAAAACAATGTATAGACAAACAAATTTTACTTTGCGAAAAATTTTCTATTATGAATATGCATAAAAACACAGCAAACAAGAGTCGAGAGAGAGAGAGGGAGTAAGAAAGAAAGGAAGGCAGATGGCGGGCAGAAGGGAGTGTAAAGAGGATGAAAACTATGCAAGTAAACAAATAACTTTTGTACGGTAAAGAAAACAATAAAAGTTCTTAGAAGAGTTGTCAAATTAATTCTTAGATGACAAAGAGACTTGAGAAAGAGAGAGAGAGAGTGAGAGAGAGAGAATAATGCCGCGCCCATTGTTAAAATTTAGGTCAAGGTCGATGGAGAGAGGGCGGGGCACATGCAACCTGTTTCAAATATTTTTATGGAGCCCATTTCAATATATTCATTAGGAAAAAGAAAAGCTCAAAAGAAAAGCGTAAGGAAAAACTTTATTTGTCGCATTAAAACCTGTTGCTAAAGGTTTTTCTTTGCCTACACAAAAGAAAACTTGCTAAAGTTGTTGTGCACATATGTGTGAGCAAGTGTGTGTGAGTGTGTGTAAGTTTTCTTTGTGTTTTGTGTGTGTGTGTGTGTGTGTGTTTGTGTTTGTTGAAGTTTTACTATTTTACGATAATGTGCGTACGTGTAAATCGTATTTTATGCACATTTCCACTGATTGCAAGATATTGTATTGTGTGTGTGTGTGTCCCTTTACTTCCCCCCCTCCCCCCCTCCCATTTCCAACCACTCCCCTTTCATAACAAAGTTAGGCGAACAACAACAAAAACGGGCAACATAAAACTAGCAAGAAAGTTTAAGTAGTTAACACACACACACACAAACACACACTAATACACACAATGAAGAGAAATGTCTTTCTTTTTTTTTCTCGATTTCGAATCCTTACAGTTCAAGAACGACGCACATCATTTTCTGATATTCGTATGCCGCATACAATTGTATAATGAGATGATGTTGCAATGAATTCATTATCTCCACTTCCCGTTCCACATTCCTTTTGTCCTCCCTCTTGGGTATGGGCACAAATTTGGCTGCCAATTGTAGGCCATTCGTTTTATCGCGACACTTGTAGACTGTACCAAATTTGCCACTACAAATAAGTATGAGAGAAATATTGTTTATTAATCGAAACAAGTTTTGCTCAGTCTGGAGACTGAGACTGGAATTTGTTTAATGCAATATTCATATGGAGAAAATGTATTAACACTCACCGTCCAACCTCACCCAGAACATCATAGAGTTTGTGGGCATCCACATTGCGATTTATGGTCACATCGCGCATAGGAAAAGCCGGCTCAAGGACTGCAAAGGATAAGTTTATAAAGGCAATTGGTTAGTTGGGCTTGTTGGGTCTTGGGAATAGAGACACATTTGTGTAATTTTCTATAATAAATATTTAAAGATTCTTCATATTATTACACATGATGGCACTAAGAAACTTTCAATTACAGCTTGGATCTATAATCGAAATGGAGGTCAAGTGAACTAACTTAGAAATGAATCGATAGACATTTGAAATGAAAATCAAATGCAATTCAAATCTGTCTCCCTTATGGTAGAAACATAGAACTACCTCAGAAATCATATTTAGCTCAAGGACACCTATTCAAGCAAAGAAAGTCGATATTTTGAGAACTATTCAGTTCGAAACACTTTAAAACTGTAATGCCTAAACTAGTTGGGAATTATAACCATAAAAATGAAGAAATCAAACAGTTTTACTTAAAAATGGCCAAATAAATTTAAAATAAATTATTAGTTAGTGGGTTTTAATTATTATAGATTATTATAGATACATCTGTTCGATCGGTTCAACTTTGATGAATATTCCGCCTGCAGCAATAAGAAGTTTCTTATAAGAAATTTGTTGAATAAATCTCTAAAATTGGGTAATTAGGTCACTGATCAAATTTGTTGTTATGCTCCCCAAAGGGAGGTAAGGTAGTTAAAAATAGCACAGAAATAAAATACTCTTTGTCTTTCTGTTCAGGTGTCAGTTCTTAAGAGATCAAAGCTCGTTAAAAGTTTTCAAAAAACTCTAAAAATTTGTAAATTTCCAAAGAACTAACCAATCAACCAATCTTATGGCGTGTCAGTTATTTAGTGTTCCCAATTAGCCCTAAAACAAAGACTATCAATCAATACGACTTTCAGGGGAATTAGATATTATAGAGCTCGAAACGTTTATAGGGCCAATCGATAAGAAGGCCAGAGAGGAGATATGGGCCACAATTGATATGAACAATTTCAAGTCACTACCCACTCTTTGCTTCCTTCTCTTCCCATCTCTCTCTCTCCTTCTTTCTGACAACAATTTGCCCTAACTTTTGAGATTAAAAACATTTTGCTGTAATTTCTCCTTCCTATTTTGTTTTTGCCTTGGCAATTTGTTCTTGTTGTTTGACATAAATTTTAATGTGTCTAAATGAAATTTTGTTTTTAATATCAAAAATTTAAAGAGAGTTTAATAACAAACAACAACAACAACGAACAGCAATTGCAAACTGTTGCACATCAAACAGAAACTTGGATGTCAATGGGCAACATTACGCATACGTCGTGTGAGCCACAAAAAAGCACCGAAGAAGAACCAGCAGCAGCACAAAACGCCAGACTCGTTGGCATTTCAATCTGAGCACCTTGCATACAGCAGAGAAGAAGCAATTTTAGCTTAAGAAGGGAGACGCATCAGAGATACCCTATAAATGAGCATAAAGTTAGCTTGAAATTGTCCTAATAAATTGTTTAGAAACTTAAGTTGCCAGCAAAAGTGTTGCATATTGCTGGTAAATGTGAGGAATTGTTGCCAGCGAAAATGTTGCGCATTAGTTAGCATGTTGCTGGTCAATATGAGGCCTAGTGGGCAAGAAAAATGTTGCTAGTGGTTTTAAGATTATTTGTTGCTCTTAGAAATGTTGCTCACCAGCATGTTGCCTATGAGAAGATTTATTGAGAGGCCAACAAGCCATGTTGGTAAATAATGTATCTAGCTATAAATGTTGCCAAACTTGTATGCTTCTTTAGCGCTATGTTGCTTGTGATTTATATAAATAAGTAGCAAAAGCTATGTTGCTAAACTTAAATATTTATCTTTTTTTTCAATGTTGCTAAAGTCTTATCTATGCAAATATACATGATGCTGGTGATGTTGCTAAACTTTGGTGTTTCCCTTGCATAGATGTACCCTTTGTGCCACTTGTAGTAGATAGAGGGTATTCAAGAAAGAAGCAGAATTTGAAGGCATAAAAGTTATATGCGAACATGAGCGTCTTGTAAAGGTATTTCTTCATTGTTTATATGCTTTTAATAACACTTTTTACAACGCCTTCGTCGTCGTTTTTGTCGTCATCTTCATTTTCCTCGTCTGGCTGAAGTCTCAAAGCAATATGTTAAAGTATTTTAAGGATTTTTAATGGGCAAACTCATGTTAGGCGGCAAATACCAAAAAAAACTTTTACGATTTGCGGTTATGAAAAGCGAATTTTCAAATTTTCCAATGTCAAAAGGTAAACGAAAACTCAAGTCAATATAATTGAATAGTTTTAAGTAAAATTGTTTGCAAACAAAATTCGAATTGATGACATTTTCTCCCTTCTTTTTTTAAGTAATGGCCAAAAAAGGCAAAATGGCAAATTTTTTTTTTTTGGGTTGCTTGCTTTGGAAAATGTTTTGTACTAACATTTATTCTTCTTGTTATGAGTTGTTGTTGTTGTTGGTGTTGGTGTCTGTGCACTTTAATCAGCCTAAGTGCCTGCCAGAGAGAGTGAGAGAGAAAAATATATGGCGAAATGTGGAAAATTAAAAATGGCAAAAGTTTTTCTGCTTCCGCTGGCATTCTGCTGCTGTTGCCACTGATTGTGTGTATATGTATGTGTGTGTGTCTGTGTGTGGTTGCCATTTCAAATTGGTTATTACACGGAACTTACCACACACACACACTCATACACTAGCATATGCTTATAACTGATGGTCATGCATAAAATGCTGATGGCCTGATGAGGAGAATAAAGCGGGAGAAACACATGCTCCTCTCCACTCTCTCTCTCTCTCTCTCTATCTCTGCCTGCTCTTGTGTCTTTGCTGTTTATCATGTAACTGGCATATTATTGTCTGTCCTGCTTCTTGTCCTCCTACTGGTCTGGGGCCTCCATTTCATAATGTGCGAATGTGAAAATGAGAGTTACTACTGCCTGCCACATACAAAAACGGGAAAAGGCACACAATTCGATTATGGTAAACATTTAGATGCTTTCAGCTAGAGGAGAGGGGGAAGGCTGGAGGGGGGACCAAACAAGGTCATTGCCAGAAAATGCACCATGCATTTCAATTCATAATAGTTTCAGAGAACACAACAAACAGACAAAAATTGGCGAATACTGATGAAGGAAGGAAATAAATATTTGTATGCAGATTTTATGAGTTTATTATATGGCAAAAAGTGTTAAATTGTTTATAGTTTTCTATCAAAATATAAAATACTTAAAAGTTGCTGATGATAATTGCACATTCTAGCACTAAAAACTATATAAATTTATTTTATTTATTATATAAAACATTTTCTTTTAAATGGTAACTTCGAAATGTGAAAACGAATTGAATTTCTAAAGAAAGTACAATTTTCTATTTAGTTTTTAATAGAATTCATTTAGAATCTTTGTCAATAAATTGGAACGTAGAGAAGAACTGCTTCGAATATTACTTATCCCAGTCACATGGTAATGCCTAATGGAAAGTTCAAAAATTCATTGTCATTTGTTGGGTATCTTCTAATATTTGTCCAACTAAAAGTATGTTCCATCTATCAAAACTTTGTGTTTTTTATCGAACTTTTGCAGACTGTAAAATGGTTTGCAAAATGGTCGCCAAAACAAAACTTTCAGCAAATGAACAAAGCGATTTGCTTTAAAACCTTTTATATTCCAAAATGTTTTTCAAAATGAGTGTTAAAGCTTAAAACCAGTGTGAATATTTACTTTAAAAACATTTTTTAAATCAATATTTGCGTTTGGCATTTAAAATTTAAGTTAAATCATATTTGTTCTCTAAGGCCGAGTTCATTTAAAGTGATGTTTGAAAGCATTTTTCAACTACTTTACTAATAAAGTAGCTACTTTAAATTTATGAACAGTGGCGTAGGTCAATGGGGGCTTCTTTTACAAAGGGATTGTGGCTTATAAAGTTGGCCTACCAAATTTAATTGAAAGAGCTTTGGATTCGGGACTTAATCTTCTGTTTAGGGAAAGAATTTTCTTAATCATTCGCTTTTGAAGCGAATTCTTAGGAGGTAAAGACCGAATAATTAAGGAAATTTCCGTATAACTTTGCTTCCTTTCTTGGCTCTTCGTTGTTGTCTCTGCTGAAAAATTGCCAACGTTGGCACAAAAAAAAATGATTTGCCCCTTTTTTTTCTGCTTTTGTCGGCACTCTATTGAATGAGAAGTGCAAATATCTCTCTTTCTCTCTCGTCAGTCACTCTCGCTGCTCTGAGAGGGGAAATTTATACCCAATTCAGTATTGATATTGTGCATAAATTAACTTTATATATAAAGTTTGCTTCAATTGAAATTTGCATCGAAAAGGCACTCTAAAGTGAGTATGCAAGAGGTTTTTGGTTAATGTTGATGGCCTTAAAGAGGCCGAGGCATTTTTGTGGCCATATTTGGGGGCATTTGTTGAGGTTGTTGATAGCCTAGAAAAGAAGTTAGTTAGATTTTTCTGAGAGTTGAATTTAAGGCCATTGTCCAGCTTCATCCATGGTTCTCTCTCTCTCTCTTTCTGTCTGCCTTCTGCCTGTCGAGTGTGTGTGTGTGTGCGTGCTCCTCTGCATCCTGGCTGCATCTCAAACAGGTTCAACTCGTTGGGGATAAGCGCAGAAAAGTATGCTATGCAGTTCAACTGCCAAGCGAAGTCGATATAAATTCATTTATTCATGAGCTCAAAACGGGAAATGAATGTGTGCTACCTGAGAGCAGAAGTGCCACCCCCCAAAGCCACCCACCACCTTCCCCTTCGTACCACCAGGTGGGTATGAGTGTGGTGTGTGTGTGTGTGTGTGTTTGTGACTGTATTTAAGGCTGTTTGTGCATAATATATGAAGCCTTGTCTGCGCTTCTTTACATGAAATTTCCCGATGAGGGTCGTTGGCGATTTATGGTAACATAAAGATAATATTGTTTGTCTGTCGTTGTTCTCTCTCTCTCTCGCTTTTCTGTAAACTGATTTAACAAGAGAATCTCTCCCCCATCATCATCATCATCATCATCATCGGCTTTTGCTTCTAAAGCAATTTCTAATTCAAATGCTTGTGTGGGAAACTTAAATTGTGCGCATTATTGGCAAAGTGCACTCAAATGTACTCTGAAGTTGGGCCAAAGTGCAGCAGCAGCAGACATGCATAAATTTCTATGCCCAAAAATCGTTTAAAATTGAAAGGGTAGCGGGGTGGGATGCGGTTGCAAAAGTGTAGTTTGATTTCCAAAAACTTTCACTTGGCATTTGCCAAGTTTTCGCCTGGCGCTCTTTTTGCCTTTAGCCTTTGATTTTAAAGATTTATTGCATATTTCTTAGCATACTTACGAGCAGCACATTTGCATATTAATAGGAGAGTGGAAGGGGGAGAAGAGGAATAGCGTGAGTGTGTGTGTGTGCGTTTTGAGATTTTGACTTGAAAGGCAAAATGCAACTTGAAAAGTTTTCAAGTTTGAGACAGTTTATCAATAATTCAAATTGCAAACATTTTACGTCAACTGATTTAGCTTCGTTCTCTCTCTCTCTCCCATCTCTCTCACCCTTTTGGTCTCTAGGGATTATTGTGGTCAAATATTATGAAATAAATAAAATATTCACAAAAATCTCTCTTTACGCTCTCTCTCTCTCTCTAGGGCTCAAGTTGTACTCTTTTTAGGTTTTCAGCACAGACAAAATTCAATTCAATGAAGTCATTTTTTATTTGTCTACCGACAACAACAACAACAACAACAACTGAATTGAATATCTGTAAAGGGTTTTTACTGCTTCTGCTTCTGCCACAAAGTTTTTACTATGCCATGAAAAGGAAAATGTTTTGCAACAAACTTGTCTGCAATATGTTTTGTTATTTTTAGTAGTAAAGATGTATGTAGATGTATCTGTCCGTCTGTCTGTCTGTCTGTCTCTCTGACAAACAAGCAGAAAACTGTTGTTGAGCATCTACATGAGGGCCCCCCATAATAATAATAATAACCGATATTAAATGCAGTTGGCATTTTGTAGCAAACAATGAAATATGATTGAATGCAATAAAGGAAATCCAACAATGTTGCTTGTCCTCACAAGTGTCACTCTCTCTCTGATAATATTTACATGTGTGTGTGTGTGTGTCTTTTTATAGGCAGAAGACGCAAACGACAATTTGTGTCATGTTTTAGTTAGGATGTAGAGAAAAGAACTCATTGTAAAAAATTTCAATATCAATAACCAGATTTTGTGGCATTAACTAGAAGAAAAGCAGTTACAGAGTTAAAACTTTGCAGAAGTGATTTGACCACGCTCTCTTGACCTCCCCTATTAGCCCACGCAGCGTATACGTAATGTGATTTAAATTAGCCTTCTCAATTAAAACGTAATAACTTTGGTTTCTTTAGGCGAAATTTATTTTGAGAGGCCTACAAATTCTCACAGCAATCTGTGAGAAGTTTTATTTAGCCAGAAAACTGTAATAGAATTATCTATAATTTATTTTGTATCTTTGTTTGTAGATGCTTTGTCCCATAGATTCATCAAATCCATAGCTTAGTATTAACTTGACACGCGAAATCCTCTTCAAATTTAAAAATAGTTTTTTTTTGCATAAGAACGATTTGACTGGCCGATTCTTGTCGGGAAACTTTGGCTGTACAGGGAGAGAGAATATTTTTGAAGCAGATACAACAAACTTGAAACAGAGACATTTCTCTCACTCTCTCTCTCTCTCTGTGTAGAAAATCAGATTAATAATATAAAATTTGTTGACAATGTTATAGCAATTTATTTCTTACAATTGAATGCATTCATAAATTCCAATTCACAAATGAGAGATAAATGGCAGCGGCAAAAGTTTTCTTCAATGAAAAATAAGCGAAACAAAGCGAAAAAAAGAGACAACAAGAGCTGGCAACAAATCAATATATAACATATTAATACAAATACACACATATATATATATATATATAGAGAGAGATATCTTCTCTCACTCGACAAGGCAACAACAGCAATTCATCTTCATCATTTTGAAAAAAAAAAAACGAAAAGTGAAAAGAGGAAACAAAATTTTTGCATGCTGCCTGCCAAGCGTAAATACGTTGCGACAATATCCCATCAAAAGGCGACAGGGAGAGAAACCACATGAAAATCGTTAAGGAAAAATGAAAAGTAATAATCACACACACACACAGATACAGAGACACACACACAGGCATGAGTGTGTGCTACTTTAGTTAGGCCAAGTTTATATTTATGTTGCCTACTTTTGAGGGCACAATTGACATTTTAATTTTTATACCCCTCACTTAGAGAAGAAGCCGTTTGTGGGCCTATAAAGCATATGTATATATAAATATATTCATGATCAGCATGAAACACTCTTTCAATATACTCATCTCTGTTCATCTCTGTTTGTTGCCATCATTTTTTGACTCTCAATTCACATGCATTTTGAGTAATTTAGCTTATTTTTTCTATGCCGTAGGAACAATCGCTTCAAAAGGCAGTCTTAGTGAAGAAAACTTGTTTGTTTCTTTGTTGATCAAGCGCTGCAAAGGGTATACAAACGTCGTCCCAGTCGAAATTAGCTACTTTGATAATATTTTTCTTAAATAGAGAGCAAAATTTCATTTCATTTCATTTAATTTTATATCTTCATTTCGCAAAACGAGAGAGCAAAATAAGCAAATTAAATTAGCATTAGTAATGGGCAAAATATATTTTGTATGCATAAGCAGTGAGAGTGTATGTATGTGTGTGTGTGTTGGTGTGTGTGTGTGTGTGAGAGAAAAAAAAAATTCAATTTGCAAGTTATTTGCTTGCATTTCAATTAAGAACGACAAATTTTCGCCCCCATTCATATGACGATGACATTTTTCTCGCACATTTCTTAAATTGTTTTCTTGCCAAAGCTTTGTGGTTTTCCTTTCAGCTTATGCTCTCTCTTTTTCTCTCTTTTGGCTTTTATCCCTTTACACATTCATTATGCTGGCATTGACACACACATACACACACATACAGGAATATAATCTCCGTGTATGGTTGAAGAGTTTTACGCGCTTATAATCAGCAATGCCATTCGAGGCTCTCGTTTAAGCATTTTTCTCTACTACTTTTTCTCTCTCTCTCTCTTTCTCTCTGGCTGTTTTGAATTTAAATTTATGTGTTTGGTACTTGGCTAATTGATTGATGTTCTCAATAGCAATTTCAAGGCAATTCCAAAAGTTCAACAATGCAGGTCATAGCCAGAGAGACAAGACAAGACACAGAAGATGAATGTGACTGCAGCAGCAGCAGCAGCAGGACAAGATAAACACTGTCAGAGTGAGGTCTAAAGTCTCAACTGAAGTGAAGTCTCATTCCCAGGCAATCACAACACGGCTTCTTCTTTGGCTCTTTGGCCATTTTTCCCATCTTGTCTACTTCCTATCTCTCTCTCCCTGTCTCTCTGTCTGTCTGTCTGTCTGTCTGTCTGTCTATTTGTTATTTCTTTATTTCTTTGCTTGTCAGCAACAGCCACAGCCAGAGCAATGGCAATGGACAAAGGCAAAAGCTAAACAAAATTTTCAAGCCAGACTAACTAACGATCCACCGCAATGAACTCATTAAAACTTTCTACCTACCTTAACTTGGCATAAAAAACAAAAACAAAAAACAAAAAATACTGCGACAAAATGTGTGTGGCAAAAATGTTTAACTGTAAATAATAAACGGGGCGCGTAATGCAACAGTCTTAGAAAATGTGTGGCAAGGTGTTAGCAAGGCATTTAATTAATTTAATGAGCATTGCAACTAAGACTGCAACTCACACATGTGATATGCAAGGTGAGAGATGTGAGAGATATGAGACTTGGAGAAAGTGAAAAAAAATTTATGCTATAAATTTAAACGATTTAAATTAATGCAGCTAAACTAATCCAGAGAGAGAGAGAGTTAGAGAGAGATTTGTTTTGACTTAGTTTTGCTCCGCCTTGAAGGAAGTTTAGTTAAAGTTAGAGAGCAAAAGAGAGACAGAGAGAGAGAGAGAGGGGGAGAGTTGATGGCATGATCATTATTACGTTCAGTCCGGTTTTATCTTAAATATTATTAGTCCAGCTGACACACACTGCGTATACGTTATATGCCAAGACAAGCTATTAACTTTGAAAAAAGATCTTTAAAATTAACTTATTTTGAGTTTCAATTCGTAAAAAAGTTAAAACTCATTTGCCTTGGCTTATCAACAAATATTGAGAGTAACAACTAGGCCAACTATAGCCAACTTTTGCAGGGCCCAGTTAAAGATTAATATGTCAGACTTTGCTTGCCTTCCATAGCCTTGTAATTCCCCCCATTTAGACGACACTTACCACATTTATATATGAGATTATTTATGGACTAGCGACTTCATGATGTCTTATCTAGAGGTCATGGGCTTCTCACGTTTATTCTTTACATATTTTACTTAGAATGTAATGCAATTAGACCAACAAAACATTTTTATAGCATATTATTTTGTTTATTTTCTCACACTCAAATGAAAATAAAGCTAATAGTTCGTAAATCAAAACAACAAGCTTCAAACGGCTTAAAAGAAATGAAAAAATAAGAAGGAAATATCGAATAACAAAGTCTGAAATTTGTTTACTGTTTGCCAACTCGAGACTAAGTGAGATATAATATTTAATTGCTTTATTTAATATGATGTATCGAAGGGCAATTGAGGTTAAACAATTGATCCCTTCAACGGGTACTGCAACTTTGTTAATAACTCCCTCTTAGCTCTCTTATGTTCGAATGCTTCTCTCTTTGCTTCTAACGGCCTCTTTCTCTCTTCCTAGCTTTCTTACATCTTACATTTAGTGTTGATAAACGTATAAAAAAAAAGATTATACTTTGATGCTTAAAGTTTAAGTTTCTTTTAATTCTGTAAAGAAACTCGATCGCCCTCTGCGAAACTGTTTAACATTGAAAACTTCTTTAGAACCAACTTCTATTCCTATTGACAAACAAATTTATATTTCTCATTTGGCTTTTTCTTTTTTATTGGTTAAGTTTAAGCTACATTATAAATTAGTGCTGGGAAAATATCGATATTCGCCTACATTGATATTTCGATAACTTATATGGGACTCGTATCGATGTATCAATCTTTGTAACGAAATATTTAAACTCCCAAAAAATTGGAAAAACAAAGTTCATATCAGAAACAAAAGATCATCATGTCGAACAAGTTTCCAGCTTGCACTCTTAAATAACTCGAAATATTATAGGTTTCAAAATCGACTTTAGTCCTCCATAAAAACCATAATTAATTTATTCTTAATAAAAAGGTGTAGAGCAACGATAAAAAATTAGGTAGAGTTAAAAATTTGAAGTATAAAATGTGTTTTTATAAATTGTACCTATTTCACTTATGCCACGTTTGTCCCAGACTCAGACACTTGAGTATCATTTTCTGATGGATTCTAATGGTACGTTGAATCTGAATCTAAAGTGTGATTAATCGGAATGACTGTGACTGTATTTAGGAGATATCCGAATGCATTACTACGAAAATAGGTAAAAACACTGACGAAACCCGATATATCATATATCAAAGTTAGCAGTATCGATGTTTTCAATATTTCTTAAATGAACGATGTATCGATATAAGAGCGATCTTGTACCCAGCACTATTATAAAGTGTACTATAGAACTATTTTCTATCTAAATTCTATTTAAAAAGCAAATCAAAAATTTCTTTAAAATATTTAAAGTGTAATACAAAAAATGCTTATTAAAAACTTTGATATACAAATTTTGCTTTAATCAATGACCAAACAACCAGGAAAAGCAGGCAGGGCTACCTTTTCGCTACCCTTTTGTGCTACCTTTGTGTTACATAAACTGATTAAACTAGTTGTGCTTCTGGGGCTCAAGTTAATTATGGCGACTTTCTCTCACTTTTAGCGGAAAATGTATTAATTTTTGGCAAACGCTGCCATGGGTCATATAGGATTGTGTCAAAAGCAGTAACAGAATGTTGACAGGACAACCAACTTTATGGCCCCTACTCCTCTCCCCCCCCCCCACGTCGTTAGCTTGATTTTAGTGAAAACTTAAATTCCAGTTGGCCAAGTTCCTTTAAGTGGCCATTTCTATTGGTTCTATTGGAATATTTGAGCAGTTGCTGCAGTTTGTGTAAATAACCTCGAACACCAATAAATTGTCAATGTGTTGGAGAGTGTAGAGACACGTTCTCACCGTATCTCTCTGTCTCACGGTCTCTCTCATTCTCTCTCTCTCTCTTTGCAGGGAAGTGCAAACTTTATTTAGTGTTGTCAAACTGTCGCTCAACATGAACACGTTACAACACAATGTCCAGTAGGAGAAGTAACTGCAACATGGGTAACCCATGTCCCCCCCCCTACTCACCCACCCTCTCTCGTGTGTGTGAAGTTTTATGTGTCAGCACTTGGACATTTTCCCAGTGGTTGAAAGCGTAGACCAAAACAGGTAACGCGGCAGTAAATAAAGCATTTAATTTTAACAAATTGTTGTCAGAAGCGCGTGCGAACCTCGTCCATGTGTCCGGCGAATCGAACTCGGATTGGACCCTTCAATTAGAAAGAGAGAGAGAGGCAGAGAGAGAGAGAGAGGCAGAGAGAGAGAGAGAGAGTAAGCCCTCTCTGCATCTTGATTAATTGTCTTGTTTGTGTTGGCCACGTTAATTGATTTATCTTGCCAAAAACTAATTCACAGAGCTGGCAAATTATTTATGATCAGTATTCTGCCCTTCTGTCCACGCCTTCCCCTTCTCCTGGCCTTAAATATGCATTTCCGTTTTTAGAGGCCAACAACAAAATTTTTAGCCAAAAAAAATTGCTAAGGGCTGAAGGAAGAAAGAAAGAGAGGGAGCATAAGGGAGTGCAATTCCAATTTGAGTGCAAATATGTGTTCAGCATTTAACCACATACGTTCCATTCCGCTCCTCGCCCCCTCCCGTCCTTCCAGTTGACCCTTCTTCTTCTCTAGTAGCCAGCCAGTGTCTGGCCTCGCCTTTGATTCCGGCGACCATTAACCTACACACACTTGTCTATATATCTGCTGCTGCTTCCCCTCCTTTCTCACTGTCTATATATATATATATATATATAAATTCTCATGTTCTCATGTCTGTTGTGGCTTGTTTTGTTGTTGTTTGTTGATTTGGCAGCTGTTCTTTATTTCTTCTTCTTTGCTGTTTGTGCTTTTTCTTTTTAAAGTGGCCAGTGAAAAACCGAAAAATGAAAAACCCAAAAAAAAAAAAAAAAAAAGAAAAATACTTTTTCCTCTAGCCAAACAGCCAACCAGCCAACCAGCCAGCCACGTGGCATAAATTTTTGTGGTTTCCCATTGAAATGCA
Source organism: Drosophila nebulosa (assembly GCA_024703675.1). Lineage (NCBI taxonomy): Eukaryota > Metazoa > Arthropoda > Insecta > Diptera > Drosophilidae > Drosophila > Drosophila nebulosa. The sequence goes on along the minus strand of CM045725.1, from coordinate 1,586,396 downwards.
TGTAAAAGTTTTTAAGAGATTTGTTTAATTGAGGAATCACTATGAAAGGATGAAAACTTTTAGCCATATGCAGCAGCTCAAGCAAAGAGTGAAATTCAATTAAATATTTTCAGTATTAATATGCAACAAAACAAATCAATTTAAACGTGAGTTGAAAAGGAAGGAAAATAAATCAAATCAATTTAAAGGTAGATAGAAATATTAAAGAAGTTAAATTCGGCTATGCCGAAGCTTAAATACCCTTGCAGACTTTTGGCTATTTTAAATTATTATATACATACACATTTACGCAGTACAAAAATCGGCCGCAGCGCTGCAGAGCAAAGTGGCAGAGCTATCTACAGTTAGATTTATTTATCCGATTTCAATAAAAAATATTATGTTTAACTGTAAAAATGATCCAAGTACCAAATCTGATCTAAGTGGAAATACTCCAACAAACAAAAGAAATTGTTTAGGAACATTTTTGCCGATTGTTCCTATGGCAGCTATGAGATATAGTGGCCCGATCATTACAAAATCATTTGGAGCGAATTTAGCTGGGAAAAACTTAAAAAACAAAAAAAGTTTTTCTTACTAAAATTGCTTTTTTTTTATCGTTCCTATTAGGGCTATATGTTATAGTACTCCGATCTTTACGAAATTTGTCAATGAGGTGCGGGCAACATCAGTACACATAAGTGACAAGTATGGTTTAAAAAAACTTTAAAAACAAAAAAGGTTTTCTCACTAAGACTTCTTTTTCGATCGATCGTTTCTATGGCAGCTATATGATATAGTGGACCGATCCGAAAACACCAAGAACTGAACCTACCTATGGTAATAGAGAGCTTCTATACGAAGTTTCATTTCAGTAGTTTTTTTTAGCGCGCTGAAACAGACGGACAGATGAACATGGGTGACTCGGCTTCTCATGTTGATCAAGAATATATATATATATATACTTTAGAGGCTCAGAAATGTCTCTTTTTCTGCGTTACAATATTGATAGTACCCTCTGCAAAAGTATAAAAAGAGAAATACAAATCAATTATAAATCAAGAGGAAATTCATTTTGAACTAAAACATTGAATATTATTTCGATTTGTTTTCTTTTTTTTTTCTTTTTTTAAAATAAAAGAAGAAGTCAAAGGAAAATAATATTTTTTGATGTATAAATAATAATTTATAAGGCCAAATATATGAAATTTAATATGCTTAAGAACGTTTTTCTCAATATTTCAATTAAAATTCTTTTCAATGGAAATGAATAAACTTGAAGAATTCCAATGTTGGTAAATTTAATAGTTTTTTTTTAAAATTAATTTAATTTGAATTCAAATCTTTATTCTTGAGTGTTCCGGCTACCATATTGGGTCTTCGGGGTGTCTTTGGAAGAAAATGTTTGAAGAATTTCTCAGAGAAAATGGCTAATAAGAGTTCATGTAGCCCACGAACCGCAGAAAGAATTGACTAAAGAGACTTGTTTCTTAAGCTAGTCAAGCCAATTTTGCTCAGATTTTGTTCAGATCGATGTACTATATCTAGTTAGTTTATATTTATATTGAAAAGTTGTATATATATTTTTAATTTGTCGTAATTGGCTTGTTCGTTTCTTTTTTTTAATCTTCTGCCCGCCCCCTTATTTTTGATTTGCGTTGCCAGATCGTCATTGTCGGCCTCAGCTGAGTAGACCAGGGCTGGTTAGACAGCATTGCCAGACCACTCCCACATATTTTGTAGCTTCAGAAGAAGCAAATTCGGGCCCATGGCTGAGTGATTAAAGAGTCTTTAGTTAGTTTCGCTCTAGATATTTTATGCATTTTTATTGATATGGTCGATATGGAGTCTGATAACTTAATCGAGGGAACTTTACTCGATCGATGTATTGTAGATGTACACACACTGCTTATACGTTATATGCAAATGTATGACTTATTTACTTTTTGCTTTACTCAAAAACCAGTCCAAATGATTTTTAACATCCTGATTTGAGGTGAATTTGGCAGGGACCGAACCAGTTAATAGTCCGAAGGTGCCAAGCTTGGAGAATATGGGGAGTGCGGCAAATTATCCAAACTTAGGAGCATTTTTTCTATACTTTCACATAACGTGTTGTATGGTTTTATAAATGAAACTTAAAAATAGTTGGGATATATTTTAGTTCTTGTAAATCAGTTTATGACCACAAATCTGAGAGATTGTCAGCTAAGTCCAAGTCCAAGTCTTTGGCTACAACAGACACTGAATGGGGATTTCGGGGAGAGAAAATAAAATCCAAACTTCATTTAGTGAGTTCAAATATTGAACTGATTTTATTTACAAAAATCCTCTGCTTATATAGTGATTTTTAAACTTTATGGGTGACATTCTTAGGATCGGGGGATCTTATTCTAATGCTTAACGTGATCGCTGTAAAATTGAAATTATTTTTAACCTGATATCAGTTGGTTGTTCAGATGTCTGGTAATTGACTATATTTATATACCTTGATGTGTGGTGTAGAGGTGGAGAACTATCGATAGTAGAAACAGTCGATAGTCCCAATAGCATTTAAAACGTAGCTTGCTTTAATATCAGACCAAAAAAGCAAAAAGTCTATTCAACTAGAGCCTTAAAATATTCATTATTGAGAAAACAATTAATATAATTTCTTAATTCGATTTCCTATTGTCATATTTTTTATTCTGGCATCGAGCATCCAACTTTTTTAATGTTATTGGAACTATCAACTGTTTGGACTATCGATAGTTTTCCACCTCTAGTGTGGTGCATAGGATATTTTTGTTACAATTGTTTGCATTTATGTATCTCTACTGACGATGTATTCTGTATTAGAAATTATCATTCTAAATTCTTAAACAGACACTAACGTTTCGATTTGTTTTAGGCACTTAAAACTGCAACTAAACACTAACTAAAAGACATATTTTTCAAAAGAATCGTGTTTGAAGGGCCAAGATTAACGAATTCAAGAGAATCGTATCTAAAGTGCCAAAGAATAACAATGAAATGAACCAATAAATGTATTAAGACTTTATTTGCTGCGATAACATTGAAATTTATGAGACATTATTAAGCATTTACTTGTGGCTGGCTTAATGTAGAATATATAGAGATCAGTAACTCTTGCCTCCCTCTGCCGCTGCCTCTGCCTCTGCCTCTCTCTCTTCTTCTGCCTCATTATTGAGGTAACAGCAGCAGCTGCTGCATCAATCTTTTTTCGGGTTTTTTCGACGCGGCCATGTCATTATGTTTGGACGCACTTTATGACTGGCATTTAATTTCCTTTTTGGCTGGATACTCGAAATGAACGATTTTTTGGGTTTTTGGTTCTGGCGGGGAATAAAGCGTTTCACATAGAAGGATAAACACTTTGCCATCTTATTGCATTTTAAATGCAATTACCAAGCAGCAACAATTACAAATCACACACCAATACACACACACACACACACACACACACACAGACACACACACACCACATACAATTTGCCATAATCCGTAATAATTAACTTACTTTGGCAAAAACACATGCAGAGAAAATTTAATTTTGTAAAACTCTGAGCAATTACTTCAAGTGAGAAGCTCACGGCAATCTACACACACATACACACACACACACACACCCACACACACATGCACACGGGTATTATATATGTATGCATTTTGGTTATAGTTTTGAAAATTGGATTATTTTGTGTGTTGATGATTTGAATTTGATGAATGAAAGACAGACAGAGAGAAAGAGAGAGAGAGAGAGAGGGCAAGAGAGACTTTTCTCTTGCCATGGCACACACAAAGCTCATAAATTAGCTGGCCAAAATTCGCATCCAAATTCACAAATTTTTCGATGCCAATCAAATGATCTCTGTCTGCAAATGTGTGTGTGTGTGTATGTAAGACAGGAGCGGTTCAAGCTTGTATGGAAACAAAAAATTTTAAGCTAGTCTAAGATGGCCAAATGGAAAAAAACCCATTTAAGGGATTCAACTTCCATCTTGGGCAAATTTGGCTATAAATTGTACATTAAAAACAATTTTTTTTAAATATGTTTAGTTAAATTTTGTTGCTTTTGTCGCATTGTTTAAATTTTCCATTTTGATAGGTTTAAAAATATTTAAAAAATAAGAAATAAATAAAAATAAATTTGGAAATGATTTTTTTTTTCATATTTATTTATTCAAAAAAAAAAAAAAAACAATTTAAATGATTTTTTATGCGAGATATGTGGAAAAGAGTTTAGAAAGTTTGTTGTTCGCGTGATTCCTTACTCGTTTTGCGTCGTTTTAGTTTGCGTCCGACGCAAAGCGAGATGGAAATTATGCAAGCTTTTCAAATGGACAAAAAGTAAAACTTGCTAAGATAAACTTTGAAGCCTTCCTAAAAAATAGAAAAAATTTACCCACTGAAGGCTTAAACTAACTAAACTTAGTTCACTCTATAAACTTTGCATATAAAAATGCTTTAATTTTTTAAAGTTTTTAATTTAAATTAAATTTGTACACGAATTTATTTATAAAAAAAAACATTCTAGACATTGACATGAAAGTTTCATAGAAAGGGAAATATTTGTGACATCTTAGAAGAAGTTTAGGTGCTTCTCTATCTAATACTCCATAGGAGAAATATTTTTCATCAATTCGATATAGATTTCTTTGATCCTTTCGAGCTAGTATCCTTTTTCATGTAAGCTACAATTATCATCTTGCTTATTTGAGGACTTCTCCTAATCCGTTCCTGCTTTTAGATTTGCCATAAATAAAAAAATTTCTCTTATTTGATGGTGATGAAAAATATTTACATAATTTTGATTATTTTTGTCTAAGCCAGACGACGGCAGAGAGAAAACATTTGTAGTTAGTTGTGTTTCGGGCCATGTTTTTGACTGCATTTGCGAAAGGGCCTGAAAGTGTTTTGCATTATGGAAATTTTGTTTCCATTGACGTTTTGTCATCCCCCTCCCCGACCCTCTCCATCCCCACAGAAAAAGGGGCACGCGTAATGTCTACATGCAAATTGAGATAGTTTGTTGCAACTTGCAACTATATACAAACTGATGAGTAGTTCAATTTGTTCTCTTCGTCGAAAAGACAATTTTAGTTAAGCCGACAAAGGGTAAGCAAACTAAATGAAATTGCAATTGTTTCATTAAGATTTTAAGTAGAAATTTGAGTGATATTTGAGAACTTTCTTGACTTCTTAACATGAAATGTTTTGAAACGGGAAAACGGTCTAGAAATAAATTTATCACTAAACTGAAAACAATTTGATCATGCCTATGAAAATCTTACACATTTTTGATCAACAAAAATTTTCTCTTTTTAGTGTCAAGTTGTAGACTATCAATCAATCGATAGAAACAGGACAGAAAAGTTCTTAAATATGCCCTAGAGTAATGATGGGCTGCCATGGTGGCCACAACAACAACTTTGGGGCTTACATTAATAACTTTTTGACAAAGAGTTCTGACCCATCATAAAGGGAATTTTTTTTTTCAAGCTATCGTCGACCCAAAATTTCAGCAAACACAAGCTATAAGCCCCGCTGTAAGGAATATAGAAAGATGATCTGGCAAACTAAATCTTTTGTTTATAATTCGTCGTTACATGTGCCTTCAATTGCTCACTGAAGCTCGCCGCAATTCTGCCCAGGTTCTGTTCGACAAGTGACAAAAAAAGGTTTTGTCCTAGAGAAACGCTTGCTCTAATAGCCAGAAATTACCAATTTCTTTTAGCAAGGGCAATAAAGGAAACCTCAAGAACTTTTCATGCCTTTTTCCTTACCATTCTATGATTTTCTAAGAAGTTTCTCAATGAAATAGCGAATATAATAAAAACTTCGACAAAGACCTTCTTAAGAGGGTCAGTAGCTTTAAGATTAGTTTAAATTGAACTTATCTCTTATTATTGAAACGATAATGTGAATGAAACATTTGCCTGGTGGCATCAGTTTTGGTTGGTTGTTTTTCGATTTGTTTGTTTTTAGTTTGCATTTGGCAAATGCAACTGCAATCTTAACGAGACTCTACTCTTCCTGCCACAAAATGTACATATACACACAGATGTGTGTGTGTGTGTGTGCAGCGCCGCTTGCCAATACATTAAATTGCAATTTTAATTTGTTTAGCATGCGGCGCTCTCTCGCTTTACCTCTGCCTTTACCTCTCTCTCTCTGTCTCTCTCTCTAACTCTTAGTCAGTCTCATTCTCATGGTACCACTTGGCGTATGCGTTATAATCAGAGATACAGCGATCGTATATACATACATACATATGTACATATACATATATGCAGCACTGTGCATGCCTGTGTCTGCATTTTTAATGCTATTGTTGTTGGTATTGCTATTGCTATTGCTATTGCTATTGCTGTTTTTTCCACCTGCAGCTGCGACCCAACAACAGACAGTCGAGTCAGCAAAAGATACTTTTACCGCATTAAAAATTTAAACTCACATTGCAGTATAGAACCAACAACCATCTGAGTTTATAGCAAAATAACTGAAAATGGTCTCCCTCCTTCTCTCTCTCTCTCTCTCTCTCCCTCTCTCTCTTTTGTGAAATTGTCATTTTATTTCTATATGGTATTAAATATATAATCTATGCCAATTTATGTTATAGTTAATAAAACTCATCTCATTTCTCTCTCTTTCTCATTTTTCAGGTGACTTTTTGGTAAGTAGCCAAAAAACAAAGGAACAGAGGAAGTGAATAGTAATTATTTAGATAATATAGTTAAATATGTTAAGTAGTTGCATTTCCTTAAACAAAAACTATTGGCGGGGTTTATATGCTAAATCTGCTGGCACTTGTAGAAATTTTAGTTTGCTCTCTCTAAAACTATATGTTATAATAGTTCAATCAAGTCGGCTTTAACAAATGTTTTAACTGCAATAATAAATAACTTAAATACAAAGTTTAAGTAAAATCGCTCAAAAACTAAGAAACTAGTTAATCTCGAAACAGACAGACAAGAAAATTGGGCAGAATAAAATTTATTCCCTAATGAGCCAGCAGCTAGGAATTTTTGCGTACATCAAGTTAAGTGAATATCAACGAACGACCTTCAACATGAAATGCGACGTAAAATAAATTTAACTCACTAGATATATATATATATATATATGTATATATCTATCTTGTATATATATCTACATTTATTTATACGTTGTCGTCGTCTGATTCTTTTTTGGGGGAGTAAACTTTAAGATGAGAGATGTGGAAAATTCTTCTTCTTCTGTTTGTTTTTACATTCACCTTGGCAGCGCGTACGAAAAACATACACAACAAAAAATAAAAATCAAGTGAACAGAAAATACATAATAACAACAAGCGCAAAAAGCGCAAAAAGCACCAAAAAAAATTAAAATTTATTTTTGATTTTGCTTGGCGGCGGCTACTGCGGCTGCGGCGGCGTCGTTTTCAAAAATTGAATGAGAAATATTTTTATGTCTGAGGGAAACAGTGAATAATGGCTAAGACAGATCAATTGGAATAGGCAATTGAAAGGAAAGAAAGAAGCTGCGAAAAATTTGTTGGAAAGAGGCAAAAACTAGTTAAAAGTGGGCCTAGAATTTTTCTTAATGGGCAACTCGAACTACTTTCTTTCGCAGTTCCAAAAGCAATTATTGACGTCGTCAAAGACGCAAAAAACAAGAGCACCAATCATTATTAAAATAGAACATCAAACGAAACAAAATGTTTCTCAATTTGATTAGATCTTTAATTTCTTGAAAGGGTTTTTGATCTGCCATTTATGTTCTGCGCTGTGATGGGTGCCAAAACTAAGGCCCTCTTGGGTCACTTGAAAGTGTAATATATTCAATTTTTTACTCCAACTATATCGATTTAAAAATTCTATATCTTACTCGATTTTATACCCTTTACTTCCAGCTTTATCTCTAGTAAATCAAACCATTTACAAGTTACCTTTCCTTTTTTCTTACATTTTAAAGAGTTTTTCCTGTTGACCAAACCAAAGCCAAAAAAAAAGGAAAAATTGAAATAGAAAAAAAAAATGCTGCTTATTTATGTAGAAATATTTTTACGCCTTAAATGACGCCAACAGAGACGAGCCAACAAATATTGCTGGCCAACATTTTTATGCATATTTTGTTCATTTTTGGTTTTTTGCTTTTTTAAATGTTTATACAAGCAACTCTCTCACTCTCTCTCTTTCATTTTCTTTCTCTATTTGTATACTAAATAATCATAAATAATGCACAAAATTTCAAGTATTTGCCATTAATGATTTATTTAATATTGCTGGTCAACAATAAAAAAAAAACAAAAAAATTGTGAATATTTCTACTGCGGTTAGGCAATTTCCGTTCAAAAAAAAAAAATGTGGCAAAACTTTTCCATTTCCTGTGCGAATTGAAAGTTTTTTCAAAGATCATTTTGAGGCCCCCTAATTGGGCCAACATTTGAAGGGTTGGCCTAAAAGGAAATTGAGAAATCAGCTTATGCGCCATTAGCACACATAATTCACCTGCTAAAAAAAAAAAACACAACAATTTTACATCGACTTTGTTTTACCCAGCAGAGAGATGGGTAAAAATTTGATATAGAAGCAAATCTGATATAAGATTTTTAAATTAAAAATCGGATAATGGTATCTAATAAAAGGAAATCCGATAGAAATAACTTAAAGGACAAAATTTGACATAAGAATCTGATAGAAGAATCTGATAGAAGCAAATCTGATAGAAGCAAATCTGATAGAAGCAAATCTGATATAAGCAAATCTGAAGAGAATCTTATAAAAGAAAATCCAATAGAAGAATCTTGTAGGAAATAATCCAAATAGAAATCTGATAGAACAAATTCTAATACATATTCATTTGAAACATTTTAAAATTTGACGTCATCTAAATAAATTATTTTCCATTCATATTTCTTTTGGGTTTTTGCATATATTTTGACATTTTTCTCATTCTATTTTAAGAGAATTTGGATTAAGATCTTTGCAATTTATTCTATTTTAAAGAAATCGGAACAGAAATGGAGCTAAATTTATCAATCGTTTAGGGAAAAGCCACAAAATGGCCACTTGACCTTAAAAAGAGTTCACTTAGTCACGAGCTGCCTGCACATCGAGAGACTTATTGGATATTGATTGAGAATATATGTCTATATCTAGGTAATCTAAAGGTTATCAGTAGTTTTCTCCTACAAATTTTGCCAGCTTTAATACGCCTTTTCTTTTTTTGGAAGGCTAAAGGGTAAGAAGTATAAAGGTGAGAAAACCTGTGGAAAAAGGTTTGCCAATTGAACAGCCGACTCCTGCCACACACCTTATACACCTGCTTGTCACCTGTGGACAAGTATTTCCGTTTGTTGTTATTTGCCAATTTGGACATAGAGAGAGAAAAATGGAGACGATAATGGTGGAAGGAAAATAAAGCAAGAAAGAAGGTGAAGCAACCTTTTTTTTCTTTTCTTTTGCCTTTGTTTGGGTTTTGGTTTTGTGGGCGTAACTGTAAATCACAACGCCTGTGTGCGGTTAGATTCCACCTACTACCGACTAGTGTTCTCTCTCTCTTTTTCTCTGCCTTTCTGCTTTGGCTTTTCTTTCAATTTTTTAAATGGCTCTTGCATTGCTAGTCATTTTTCATGCTACATGCCTTTGCCATGGCTTCCAACACAAACTACTTGACACATCCGTTTCCGTTTGAGTTTCGACTTGCCTTTTGTCTTTACTTAAGTCACTCTCTCCCTTTCTCTCTCTCTCTCTCTCTCTCTTTTTTTATGACGTTTATCCTTCAGCACCTAAACTTTAATCCAGGACAGAAACAAAAAAAAAAAAGAAAAAAGAATCATTTGGTTCTATTTCTCTTTCCCTTTTGTTTTATGCCTTCAAAATTTATTGTTTCTGACAATGAAAACGGCGTCGGCAAATGTTTCCTGATCACACACACACACACACGCACACAAAACGTGGTGCGAAAGCCTTATCTATGGGGGATTCGGGACCCTTTTTTTTCGCTCCGGTTTGCTTTGCTTTTTCGAACATTGTCGTATTTTATTGAAATTCATGTATTTTTAAAAGCTCTCTGGCCCATTTTAGGCAACGGACTCTAAATCGTTTAAGCATTTGTTTTTCTGATGATTTTCGTTGATTTTTATACGAAGATTCGGGCACTCTCTCTCTCTCTCTCTCTCTCTCTCTCTCTCTCTCTCTCCCTCTCTTACTCCCTTTTTTTCTTTTGCACTGTCTGTTTCTGTATTTTATTTTATCTAGACATAAAAGTTAATGTTTTGCAACAGAGCAGCATCATGAGGCTGAAATGTTTATTGGTTGCCTTTATTAAACCGTAGTTAGCCAAAAAAGGAGAGAAAAAAGCGTCAAAGATAAAAATTTAGCTGTGATAGATTTGCTTTGATTTGGCTAGTTTAGTAATCTTTGCTTTGTATTGGGGATTTTGGTGCGCTATCACAAATTTTTTACAATAAATTCCCCCCAAATTGCTTGAGTTTGAATTCATTTACACACATTTTCACACTTCATACAGTGCTACCCCTTCTAAACACTAATCACCAGTGTTGGTTAATTGGTTTGAGTTCTTTTTGGGCATCTTTATAGATTATTTAGTTTGTTCTAAGCTTAGTTTTATTGCAAAATTTAACTCTCTATTCCATTAAACGTAATTCAAATGACATTATTATGATTACCACTAATTGACAGTGTTGGTAAACTGTCTTAAAGGCTTTCTTAAAACATTTGTAGATGAAATATATTGTTTCTATTGATAATATTTTGAACAACATTTAGCCATATATTTCCTCAAATTGCTATGAAGGTCTTTAGATGATATTCTGCTTATCAGTGCTGGTTAACTGGCTTAACGGCTCCTTAGGAAGATTTGTAGATTAAATATTTTGTTTCTATTGATGTTATATTGCTACAGAGTAGCCAGTTAATTCCGCAAATTGGTCTTTAAATTATGTTTAGAAGAATAATATTGTTTATTAGTGTTGGTTAACTCATTTGGTGGCTTTCTTGAAGAAATTGCAACTCATTTATTTGATTTCCATGTTATTACATTGTAAACAATTTGCCATTTGTGCTATTAAAGTGTCATGATGCCACCAGTGTTGTTTAACAAGTTTGGTTGCTTTCATAATATGCTATGACGTTACAAGTAAAAGCCACATAGCGCATTAATTTGCTATGTTGACCTTTTAACGACACTATTTTGCTAAACCTATTCACTAGTGTTGGTTAACTTGCTTAGAGGTTTTCCTATAGCAATTGTAGATCAAATATTATGTTCGTATTGATTGATTGCAGCTATCTATAGTCAATACTATTTAGTAGTAGTAGTGTTGGTTAACTAATACGGTTACTTTAATATATTCGTCAAAGATCAATTGGTTAGTTCAAAACCAAAAAATTTGCCGTTACATTGCAAAGATTAGACACTCCTATGGTTAACACTATTCACCAGTGTTGGTTAGCTAGTGTGTTGCCTAGTGTAGGTCTCTTTATAAGCTTAGCGCAAAACCCTGTCAATGTACTATTAAATTGTAAAAAGAACTCGACGAGACTTGTTGGTAATCTCTCCCACACAATAATTGATACATTTATGACTGAGACACACAATTTATCAGTCGTATGGCAAATGCTCTTGTGCCCTGATAACACTCTTTAGGCCGATAGGCCCTTATCAATGTCACTACCTGTTGTTTTGTATGTATATGGAACTATTGTTAGAACTTACCACCTTCCGGCTCTGAATCATCAATGTAGATCATTTTGTTGTCTGGCCCTTTGGCTCTCGGTTCCCTCAAACGTTGACCCGTGTTGAAGTAGTTGCACTTGGTTTATATTGGTTTATTGGTTTCGGTTTATAAGGCTTTTGATACAGGCACAAATCACATTTCACCACAAGGCCACAAAGGAAACTTCACTTTATATCTTCACTTTTTTGATTCATATTTTTTTATTTTATATTATTTCTTTTTCTTTTGCTATGTGCGTTGTTTGGTTTGGTATATTTTTATATTTTTGCGCACTTAAAAAATGACTAGAGAATTATGGATTTTACTGTTGTTGGTTATTTGTTTATTTATAGACATCAAACACGTTGCGTATACTTGATTTTTGCCAATAACCCGACATGAAATTTTCTTCTTTTTGATGGCGTTTTTTTTTTGTTTTTTGTTCTGTGTGTGATTCTTGATGGTGGCGAGCGAGCGTTTTGCCTCAAACTGTTTTTGCCCAATGCCTCATTATTTGATTTGAGCGTTCCTTGCTCGTTTGTTAACCAATACACACACACACACACTTAAACACACACAATATATTACGTATTTCCTTTGTGCTCCGCTCTTTTGGCGCTCTGTTTTTATTAATGTATCTGTATCTGCATGGGGATCTCTTTGTGTATGGGTGTAGTATCTCTGTGTGTCTCTGGGTGTGTGTGTGTGTTTTGGGCTGATAACTGGGCAGAAGCAGAGCGAGCGTCAACGTCAACGTCAGGCCGGTACGCCTTGTCGCTGTCGCCGATTGACTCTCACTCTAGCATTGTAGATATGTATATGTATCTAAAAATAAATGAAAGAAAAACCAGAGAGACCGAACTAAAGGAGGCCAAGACGAATTTTGTATGCCCTTTAAAATGGTTAACTTAGATGAGCTAACATAAGTTAAGAAAAGAATTAGGATTTATTTTCAAATATATACTATAGGGACACTTGGGAACTCAATGCTGAACAACTGCATGGAAGCCTAATTTAGACGTTCTGTGTTGGTAAACGTGTCAATGAGCAAGAGCAAAAGGTTGGCAAAAGTTGGTAAACGTTTGAAGTTTGTAACTTTTGTGTTTGTAAGACAGTTTGATTAATTTTACAACTATTTGTCGAGTTCTAGTTCCTACTTAATATTTGTTCCTATAAAAATGTATTAAGTGTAAACTCAGTGTTGGTAAACGTTAAAATAAGCAATTTTTGTTGTCGTTGCACCAGTTTAAGTGAATGTTCATCACTGATTTTGTATTTGACAATACAATTTTTGGCGGCAAAGACGAAAAATGAACTCTCCTTGTAGTTTTTTCGATGAAGATGAGGCCTAGTTTCGAATTCCAGTGTTGGTAAACGTTAAATGAAGCAACTGTTGCCACTTAAATACAGTTGAAATAAACTTAAGAGATCAGATCACAGAAGCTAGTGTTGGTGAACGTTAAAATTAAGTGTTAGAACACTCTGTTGGACAGTTTCTCTCTGACTTAAATCTATAGATCGCCAAAGGCGATTGTCTTTTATTTACTTTTTTACAGCAAAGCCAACTTGACTAGATCAAACTAGTTTCTGTCATTTCAAAAGGAAACTATATAACAGATAAACTTAATCGAGTTTCTGTTCAATTTTCGAATATCTCAACATAGAAATTTCCATGGTCACTTTCCACTGCCACGCGGTTCTTTACTATTCAATTTTCCGTCCAACATTGTGATGGTGGTTCGTGCACTTTGCTGATCTGTTGAGAGTCTTTCGGGTGTATTGATGGGCACATGAATATACAATTTGACACCATGGGCCACCGGAATGTATGAGGCACGCATGCTTCCCCTCGCATGTTCTATGCGCGCTGCCCCCGAAGCTCCCGAGCCGATGGACAATCTTTGCCTCGAGATGCTACGCCCCGAGCTGGCCGACACAATCGATCGCCGGATGGTGCTGCGTCGTTGACCCGGCGTTCCGGTTAGCAATTCACAAGAATCGGGAGCCACTATGTTCGATATGGACTTGGCATTGGCAATTTCTCGCCAATTTTGCACCAAAAGGCGCATACTGGCCCGAGATTCCCGCTCATTGGCCGTTGATTTTCTATGCTGGGTAGCCATCTCTCTCGCCTATCCCTCCGACATTTGAGGAATGATTTCCCTCAGACCATGCTGAGTGTGTGGGACTGTATTTTTTCTATATTTTTTCCCGGAATCTCTGTGTGTGTGTGTGTGAGGTGTGTCACATAATTTTGAAATATTAATTTCATATTTTAGTTGTGAAATGATTAGAAAGTCAGTGAATGACAAAAAACCCATCAAGAAGAAGGGAAAGAAGTCGTCTATACTCTTTCTAGATTAGAGTATAACAACAAGCAAATACATACATATGCAATTTGTAGTTGTATTTGTAAGTATGTGTCTGTGTGTGTTTGTGTGTGTGGATCTATCTTGGCTGTTGTTATAAAAATAAATTGCAAAGCAATTTGTATGTGGCTCTCTCTCTCTCTCTCTTTCTCTCTCTCAGTTTCTAGCATTTTTGTAAGCAAAATGAAAATGATTTTCCCTGTTGTCGTTTTAGCACATTTTTTCATACTTTGTGTGTGTGTGTGTGTGTGTGTGTGGGCTATGTGCCAGGCTATATGACTTCCTATTCCCGCTCAGTCTGCCTTTTTTTCTTGTCACATTTTCGCAACTTGTTGCCGTTGTTGGCATGTCTATATATCTGTGTATATATATATGTATATATTACATATGTGTCACGTTTAGAAGCTGTTCTTCTTCTTCTTCTGCTTTCGTATGTAGTATCCATGTGAATAGTTTGGTTGGCATTTCTCAGATTAACTGCTTGTTATATTAGACAAATAATTTTCTATGTGACCTTCGCAAGAAATTGCTAAAACTTATCTGCATAATTTGCATAGTGCGAATGGATTTCAATAGATTAAATAGAAATCCTTTAGCTTTCATAGATTTACATGAGAATTATCGAAATATCGGTTTAGTGCTGTGTAACTCTTTGTAGATTTGCAGTGTTGGTTAATATTACGAGTTAGAATTGGGACTTCTGTAGTGTTGGTTAACTGCTGCTGTTATTATGGGCAGAAGCATGCGCTTCTACAGTGTTGGTTAACTGTGTGGAAATTGATTGGTGTTGGTTAATATTATATGGTAGACTAAGCACTTTTGCAGTGTTGGTTAACTGCTGCTGCTGCTGTGATGGGTAGTTCTGCACGCTTTGGTTATTGTAAATTGTAAATTGGTTGGTGTTGGTTGATTTAATGTGTTAGACCAAGCACATTTGGAGTGATGGTTGCTTATGGGTAGCTCTGCGCGCTTTTACAGTGTTGGTTAAGTGTTAATAGTGCTTAATGTGGAAATTGATTGGTATTGGTTGATATTATGCACTGTATATGAGCACTTTTGCAGTGTTGGTGAACTGCTGCTGCTATTATGGTTAGTTCTGCGCGCTTTTGTTTAGTGTTGGCTAACTACTGACAGTGCTCAGTGTTGAAATTTGTATTAATATAAACCGTTTCGATACAGAACTTGGCCCAATTCTAGACCTTACACAAATGAATGCAATGAACTGTGATATCATTCCCTAATCAACTGGCCTAAATTTAGCTAAAACACTCATTTGAAGGGCATTCTCTAATCGCTGATGGACACACATTCCATGTGTGAACTATAAATAATTGCATAGTTAAAGCTTGCAGAAACTTGTGAGAGAATCTCTAACTTTATTATCTTGAATGGATTATTTGGTTACGGTTTTTGCTATTTATATATGGGTTACCAGCACGTACGATAGGCACAAACAAAATCGAAGTATCACGCCCCCCTCCCACACACACACACACACACATAAAAAATGATATCTTATCAGACGGAAGAATGCCTAATTGCCGGACGGGCACGCCGTCTACAAGCGACAACATTATAAAAGGTGGCCATGCGTCATGACCAGACACACAACGAAGAGGGGAAGAGTGGAAGTAGGGTGAAGGAGGGGAAGTGCAGACACTTGGATATCTAATTGGTTTGTCTTTCGTCTTGGTGAACCCCAACTTAAAGAGAGTGAGAGAGAGAGAATGGACGAACGAACGACGAAACCTGGGCAAAAAAAAATATAACGTATACGCGCAGTTGGCAGCCGCAGTGGGAGTTTTCAGCTACCTTTCCTCCCCACCCCCCTTGCGCAACGGCGCATTGGCCACTGTGTTGTTGGCCCCTGGTCAGTGTAAAATAAATAAACCAAAAAACAAACAAAAAAATACTCGGACCAGTCCCAATACAAGCAACAGCCAGCGGCCACTTGATGCGAACGTGCCCAGATACGTTTGCGGTCTGGCACCGGATCCAACCTCCTATATTGTCGGTTCAACTCAAGGGGTTGAGTTCAGAGGGGGAGTAGGAACAGGTCAGGCTGGTTAGGGGGGGTGGGAGTTGGCAGAACTTTAAAGTTCAAAGTAAATAGAGAAACGCTGCCTAGGACTAAGCTGCAGTTTGATTTGCACAGGTTTCGGACCCAAATGCACTCGGCTTTCATGTCACAGACCGCACTTTTCCACTCCCCTTCCCCCGTTGGTCTTCTTCTCTGCCTCTTCCCACTGACTTTGGCTTTGTTTTAAATAATGCAAATCCTTTAAATACGCTAAACGCGGCTGGTGGTCGCAGTCTGCTCTGTTTTTCTCTGTCTCTCTTTCTCTGTGTGTGTGTGTGTGTGTGTGTGTGTGTGTGTGTGTGTGTGTATGGGTGTGGGTGTATGTGTTTATGTGGGTGTACAAGTATGCGTTCTTTTTTTCTGCCTAAATCGAAAATCGTGAGAGCGTCACGTTTTTGTTTTTCAACTTGTTCACTTCACTTTTACATTTCGGAAACATTTACTTTATCACAAAGTTTGCCATAATGAAAATATACACATAAGATCACGATATATAAAATAAACCTTTGTTGATTTAAGAAAAAACTTACTAAGCCAAAACTTAAACTTTGTGAAATGAAATCTATAGATTCGGGCTTATATGGTGTTTTAGGCAATTGTCGCGAGGCCTAGAAGATCGACTTCAGGAGATTCATTTCGTCTAACGCGGATTAATCGTTTTCATATAATTGTAATCTTTTCCTTAGAATATAGTTGATTTTCTCATGTTATTAGCCTAAATTAAAAATATTTATGTTAACTTGCTCTTTCTTTTGGGTAGTTCACTTTTTAAGCAAATAAATGGCCTAGCATCAAATGATTAGGACAAGTAAATTTTGGTATTTTAACTAATTTTCCATCCAAATTTTCAGTTTGTGTTATATAAACAACTTTTTCCTGAGTCAGAAAATGAACTTCCATAAAACGTGTTTTATTTATTCAAAAGACGAGGAGGTATACTGACATCTAACAGATATTTTTTTTAATCAATCACTTTGCTGCAATTCACTTTTTTTTTTGATGCCTTTCAATTGATTAACAAAGAGAAGGAAGAGAGGCAAAGAGCATTTCAGAGTTCATGAGGTTGCTAAATAACTTTTGCTTTAGACTCTCCCTCTCTCTCTCTCCCTCTCGCCCCCTTTTCTAGTGCTCTGTTAATGTTGTTGTTGTTGCTGATGTTTTTGTTAGTTGTCGGAGTTGTTGTCGGAGTTGTTGTTGTTGGTTCTCCTTCCGCTTGCTCACCTTTGCCAGAGCCAGAGCCAAACGTTTTCTGCAATGGTTTTTTTTTTTTTTCTTTTGCTTTGCACTCTGTCTGCCTGGAAAAACTTCTGTTTGTTATTTAGTGTGCACAAAATCGTTTAGCCACCGTTAGCAACTGCCCCGAAACTGCCCTTCACGTCGTTGGTTGCATTTTCAATTTTTAGTTCTGGTTTTTTGGGTTTTATTTTGTTTTTTTTTTCACACTTTTCACTTCATAAATGTTTACATATCTCAATGTGAATGCATTTTCTGCCTTGTGACATTTTTCCACCGACTAGAGAGAGAGAGAGAGAGGGAGATAGGGAGAAATCCTAGAGAGTATCGGAAATCTCGCGCGCATCTCACGGCTGGCTTATTGCAGACACGCAACTGGCTGGCAACAAAAATGTTTTCCAATTTCAATTAAGTTTCGAAAATGCTTTTTCGGACTGGCATTAACTCTCACTCTCTCTCTCTATCTCTCTCTCTCGTTCTCTCTTTCTTGCCTCGTGGCTCTATTTTCGGTTGCACAATTTGTTCGAAAAAATGCTTCTTCTGTTTTGGTGTAAAATGAAAACTTCAGTTTTCGGTTTGTTGTTTTTGCTAAGAGATGAGCACGGTGGGTGGGGAGGGGAAGGGAAAATAGGCGGTGTGGGGACGAGTGTTTAGCTAAGAATAAAATGCCGAATACATCACACGCAGCATTGGTCCATTAGCCTCAATATTTTGGTTTTCTCTTTTCGGTGGTGTGGGCGTGTGGACAAACAAAATGTGTAGAGGGAGGGAGGGGGGATCAGTGAGATGGAAATTGTACGTGAGCCAAAACAGGCAAGCAAAATGTTTTTCAAATTACACATTAATGAATAATTGCAATGGCATGAAATGCAATGCAATGGAATTTTTATTTTTTGGTATAACAATTTTTGGCAAATAATTTCCAAAAATATAATTAGAATAAATAAACAAATACTTAAGGAATTTTGAAAAAAAAAAAAAACAAATGCATCAACGATTTCCGCTCTGCTGACTCAACGGTCCTGTGGCGCAATGGATAACGCGTCTGACTACGGATCAGAAGATTCCAGGTTCGACTCCTGGCAGGATCGATCGATGGTAAGAGAATTCTATTTTTTTAAAATTATGTTTCATTTAAAAGAAGCTGATTCTTTTTCTTTAATGTGCCGAATTAGCAAAAGAAAAACCTTTTGAAAATCGTCAATCTTTACCTAACAAGAAGGATAAATTCGCGGTCTAAATTGGAATCCTAATGTAAGCTTGTCCTTCTACTCTAGTAGACTTCTCTTGCTTGACCTCTCTTCTCCAAATAATCGTAGATTAATGCCTAATGTCATTTGGAATAGACTCCAATGAGCTATAGAGCCAAATGAACATATCTGTAGAAACTATTTTTCCCTATTCCTATGCTTTGCATAAACTTTTTCGGGTGCTTTACTTACAATCTTTACAATCTTTTCTATTCTGTAATTGAGTCAGGGTCGACCCTCTAGTCTCTTCGATTTAGTTCTTAGTTAGCTGTAGTCATTGTTAACCTGCGTCTATCCACGTGTTTCCCTCAGTTGATGGGCTTAAAGGTGGGCAGCTTTCTGTTTGAGCTTGTGCAAAATAGGCCCTGTCCTGGACCTGGAAAAACTCCTTTCAAGATATATTTCACTTTAAGCAACAGCAGCCGTATCGATTAGGGCTTACTTCTTCTTCCTTCCTGCTTAATGAGGTTTACTTAAAATTGGATTTCCCTAAGTTAGTTCCAACTTATTCTATATTGATTTCTTAAGCTATTTTAATCAAATTCCTTCCCTCTTTAACGTCCGGTAACGTTTGTCTGAAAATTCCAAAAATTCTTTTGGTTTTCCATCTTTGATTCTTATTTTCGACACTAAGAATGAATCGTTAAGAAGTTTTATCTAAAAAATAAATCTATGAAACTCATTGCTTCTCCTTCATTTGCCTTCCCATCATTTGCCTCCCCTTCATTTGCTTTGCTTAGCACTTTAAAGGCTCCTAAGTAATTAAAGACTCCGTCTAAAGTTAAAATATTTCATTTCAACTTTTTTGTTTAAGCTCTGACCCTAATCTAACGCTGGTCGCAACAGTTGTTGTCTCGCTTGCCCCTACTTCTTCAGCATAGAAGCACTTTAGCGCCCCTATGGGTGATTTCTGCTTTTTTTTATGCAATACAAGAGTTTCTCATGCAACAGGTTTAACAAATTGATTCAAAAAAAGGATTAAGCTAACAAATAAAACATCTATAATTAAAAGATAACTCTTAAAAGTTTCGATGGCGTAAAAATTGCGCCAAAATCTATTTGGCATCTTAGATATTTGACCTATAAAAAGCTAAAAACTGCAATTGGCTAGATGTTAGTTTGCGAAATGTTTTCGTTTTTAAGCATTGGCACATTCCAATGTGCCGTATTGGTTTTGACCTTGCGCCTCACAAACCACCCATCTACCCACACGCTCCAAGTCTCTGACCCCCTGGGGAGAGGTACATATTTATGGGGGCCTTTTAGCCATCTCTTTTCAAATCAATTTGTGGGCCTCTTTCATCTCTTCTAGTCTATTTTTTTTTTTCTGTTTCTGGGTCATTAATGGAAGGAAATATGCGAAAATATGTAGACAAATGGCAATATAAATTATTTAATCTCGAACAAAATGATTTTAGAATTAAAATCGTCACCTCGTCGTCTCTCCTTTCTCCCTCCTGTGTGTGTGTGTGGCATGCCGGGGTCACTTTGTTTGCTCTTGTCGTTCGTTCGTTGACTGGCGCCGCATTTTATGACATCTAGAATTATGTATAAATATCTTTCGTTTCGTTTCGTTTCATTTTGTGGTTATAAATTTATAAAAATAGTGTGTCACTTGGCCTCAGTCAGACGGCAGCCAGTTGACAGCCAGAGAGAGAGATCAAAAATAAAACAACAAAAAGTCACCTTGGACCTTGCTGCTTGAACTTGTGTCAAAGTGGAACAATGACAAATTTGATGTAAGGAATCATCTCATCTCATCGTCATCATTTCGAATTTTTCGTGTTTTTAAGCATTGATTTTTCTTGTTAGTTAATGCTTGGCCCACTTCCGGGCGATGATTTGTTTACGTCTAATTTAGCTCACGTAAACAAAATGCTCTGCCGCACAGGTGAATTCCAATTTTAGATGGACAGAAAAAAAAGTACGTCAGAACGTCTCGAGATCTCTTGTTGTTGTGATTTGTAAATCACAGAATGAGGGCAAAGGAAATGTTCTTACTTATTGACATTTTTAGTTAGAGCAGCTGCAAAAATTATAGGTCATCTGGGAGAGAGTTGGTTCGAGGGATGGCAAGTGAAATTTTTGCGTTTAACCGCAAAACAATTAAATTTGATTGCCTTTTAAATCCTTTGTGGGGTCGCAGTGGGTTGAGCTGTGTGGGGGGAGGTGGGGTTAGGGATGAAGGGTGGCAGGATGTTACGCTTTGACTCTCTAATCCGTTTGGCAAGTTTCATGTCTCGGCACGTACGCTCTCACACCTTCCGTTAGGATGCCAAGGACTCAGAACCTTTCTTAGCTCTGCTGCTGATGTTGAGCAAATTTATTTTACCACAAGGATTGCTGTTTGTTGTTGTTGTTGTTGTTGTTGTACTGCGGTTAGCTCACGGATTTGTTCAAAAAGCAATTTTGTTTATTTGTTTCGTTTTAAATTTTTAAAGGTCCAGTTTCGGTTACACACACCGACACACACACACACAGAAAGTTCATTGATGAAAATCCAGTAAAAGTGAATGCCTCAATGCTTTTGGTATTTGCAATGAAATAAATATTTAAAGATTCATCGAGCCCCACAACAAGAGAATGCCTACGCAAATGGCCAACACTCACTCCATGACGTTACCCCTCCTTGTGAGGGAGAGGGGTGAGGTTTAAGGGGAGGCATACGATTCGTAAACGGAAGCATAAATTCAATGCAATTCTTAAAATATGCAATACAACTTGCTCAACATCAAGTGAAACGCATAAAACATTGCATACTTTTGAGCGGCAAATGCAAAAACTTTCTTTTTCGAATTTCGAAAAAAATATCTTTAACGAGAGCAAATATTATTGGATTTGTTATTAAAAAACTGAAACTTGTATATCTGTTAGGCTTTTTGACCATTTTTCAGACATCGTTTGAAATTCAATCAAAAGAAAAATTTTGAGAATGGAATGAATCCATTTGGAAGCAGCAAGTCATTCGAAGGTTATATCAACAGTTCTCTTGGATTTACCAATGAGGTTTGGTGCTTTTTGTCTATCATTTAATTGTGCTGTTTGTTTGTATAGAATCAGTTATAGACATGGTTAAGTTATAGACCAAACTGAAAAAGTTTTGAGCTGCCCTTAAAAGCTGTTAAAAATAGTGTTTGGACTATATACTAAAGAGTATACGTTTCGATGAAGACTCTTATGGGTTTTATATACCGTTACTTTATTCTTCTTAAATTTCTGCCTAGCATTTGCTTTGCTTGATACAGTCTGTTGATGTCGATGCCCTTCGATAATTGTAACACTAATTTAGGTCAATATGTCAATAAATTGGGTAATAATTGGAAACTCTGCATTACTTCTATAAGTCGCCAAAGGATTATAATCAGCAGCCATTAACCAACAAAGAGAGTTTAGCCAAAGCTAAAATGCTGAAAAATCATCAATGTAAACAGATTCACTAGGTATACATATAAGAAATAAGTACGCCAATATAACAGGGTTCAAAATGATTACCAGAAAATGTTTAGAACTTAGAAAATTGTTTATACCAAAACAAATTGCTAGGAATCTTTTATATTTTTCAATTCAAAATGCTTAAAAACAGAGAACTTAAGGAAACTTTAGCTGAAGAGAAATAAATTAGTACAATTTCGTGCTGGTTTTTGTCCATTTTTGGAATATCTTTGCTACGTTCGTCACTCACAGAATGTCGTGACTAAAGTTAGCTTTATCTGAGTACCTCAGTGTAACCTGTAAGCATTTCATTTCTTGTTTTTGCAATATTTATCTCTTGAAAAATCATTTGGAATATATCTTAAGCCAGCGGCGCCATTTTGAAATTTGTTTTCCCTCTCAGCTAAATCAATGTCCATAATTATGCAGTCTCCAATAAGAAATTTTCGCATGCAGCATAAAATAATGGGAAGCTATCAGCATACAATTTATGGCAAATGCAACGCAGCAGCCATAAATTTAATGCAAGGCAAACAAAAATGATGCAAGAGGGAGAAGGAGAAAAACGAAGGGAGCGAGAGAGAGAGAGAGAGAGAGAGACAGGGAAAGAAATCTCATCAAAATACACACAAAAACCAAGAAAAATATTGAATGCAATTTTATTTGCTGTACACGAAGAAAGAAAGTTAGCAGGAGAGACGGGGTGAGGACTACATATGCAGACACAAACACACTTACACACACACACACACACACACACCCTAAGATACATATATCATAAGGATAACCTGCTTTTGCATCGGTGTGCGTGTAACTATGCTACTTAGTGTCTGTTGGTGTTTGCATAAGGGACTCCTGAGGCAAGCTGAGGCAGTGCTTATAAGCAACCTGTCACAAACACACATACACACACACTCAGACACACACACACACACACAGACACCCATTTGGGCCCACTTCAATAGCTGGCGCACCTGGCGAGAGAAATCTTATTTCCTGTCGCGTAGCATACCATCAGGCGCAACTTAAAAGGCAACTCCGTCAATTCAAGTCGATTCATTTGGCCAACAACAACAGCAACAACAAGAACATGCTGCATTCCTGGTATCCACTGATATGCCGTCATGGTTACCCATCCATCCACCGAGCCATCCACCCAGCCAACCTTTTAAATGAATTTCCTTCTCGTCTCTTTCTTTCCCATCTCTTTTGGCTGTCAGTGTTTTTTCTTTGGCTTTGCCACAAAACGTGCAACCATGCGAGGACCTCAATTGTTGTTGTTGTTGTTGTCCTTGTTGCTGTTGCTGTTGTTGTTGGTCTCATCTGGTCTCTACTCCAACTTCTCATCAAAATCCAGTTGAAGATTTTTGATTTAATTTTGTTTTGCTTTGCTAGCTGCCTGCATGAAGCTTGCTTACTGCGCGCTTTATTTTCTATATCTCTCTCTTACTCTCCCTCTCTCTCTCTCTCTGCCAGAAACAAAAACCAAATAATGCATGTGGCTTGATAATCCTAAATTGGTATAAAAATGTTTTCGGCTAATGAAATACATAGATCAAGCTGCGTATGCGTTGTGAATGAAATTGAAATGCATCTGAAATTGAAATTTAGTAAAAAACAAAATGGAAACCATAAAAGCATTTGAACTGGCCAATAACGAATTTAAGGAATTTTAGAACAATATTCCCTGCTGAAATCAGATTGCAATTTTTTGCACTTCTTTGCGAGTTTTCTTAGGGTAAACTTAGACTAAAGTATAGACACTTAATACCAATAATTTTTCCTAACAAAAGCCTCATGAAAAAAAAGGATCAACTTTTGATTTTTAAATCATATAAATTCATGAATAGTTCTTCTTTTTGATTCAACTAGATTAAATGACCCGCAGTAGGTTAAATTTTTTTGGTGATGTATTTCTTATAAGCTATAAGTTTATTTATATTCAGTAGGTTCAATTGGTTTCATATTTCCTTAAAATTCCGCTCATTAATTTTTTGTTAAAAATACTTTTCTATCTACAGTGCTTATCATATTTATAACTAACTTTTTTTAAAATTATTCCCAAATGACAAATTCCTTCAAGATCTTAAAAAAAGAGTAGTTCAATATTTGAATTATGAATGAAAAACAACTTTTAAAGAAGTAAAAACAAAGAAAAAAACAGTCATTTGATGTATCAAAATTATAGCCCAATTTATATTACTAACTTAATATTAATATTAACTTAGTTAACTCAAAAATTCTCTTACTTATTGAAGCCATTAAATTTATTTTTGAAAAACTTTAAAAATGTTGTTGAAATTGGTTCAAAATTGAAGCTGCTGGGTGGGCTATAAATATGACTCAATAAAAAAGATGAAAGTCAACTATTAACCTCTAGAGTACAGTCCATTTCGAAAGTTACAATGCAGTCTATAATCTGGGATCAGTTGCTTAAATTACTAACTAATTTTAATATTTCTTTTAGAAAGACAAACGTCTAATATAAGGCTTAAGTCATAAATTGAATTAAAGTTGATCTTAAATCTCTGAAAATTAACTTAAAATGAGACAGTGGCAACTCTTTGGCTGTGAAAAGGGATACATTTGACCCTATAAGTATGCAATAAAAACTGTCAGTTATCTATTTTTGCAAAATGTTAACAATTTAAACATATTAGCTATAATTTAGGAGCAGATTATATCAAAAATCCTTAAAAATTTTTCGAAAAATTTATTTTTGAAATATTTATTGCATACCTTAAGGGGAACTTAATTGCCTAAATTGAGTTTCAAGCATTTAGGAAACTAAACAACGTTGAAAATCTCCCCTAAGCAGGGATAATAATAATAATTGTAACAAATATCAAAATAGTTATTAAAAATTTAAAAAAAAATCTCAACTGGCAATGAAACTCGTTTAACCAGTTGACTGAATTGTGACTACTTTTACCTCGAGACTTCAGTTGCCTTTAAGTAGCTTATTTTCACAATCAAATTAAATAGCAACAAAATGAAATGTGCAATAACAAAGTGTGAAATGTTAAGTGAAAACAAGACAAAAAGAGAGACAGACAGAAACCTAGACTGGAGGTAGGCGACCCAGGGGGCGACCAAGGGCAACCGAGAGTCCCCAACCGTGGGCCCCAATGCAAATGAAATCACAGAAAATTAGTTGTAATTGAATTGCTGACAGTCTATGAGACTTGACCATTAACTTATATATACTATATATATTCCATTTCCTTTGATAATCGCCTTAAACTTGTTCTCGTTGCTGTTGTTGTTCGTTGTTGTTGAATGGACAGCGACCCTTAGACAAGGTGAGAGCGCCACCTGTCGCCCAGTTTGCTTGTTGCCAAACCTCCAGTACACCTCTCTTCCCTCTCACCTCTCCGTCCACCCTTCTCGTACTATGTATTTGCTGTCAGCAAACAAATATTTGACGTTTTAGTCTAATTAAATTAGTTACAAATGCCTTTACCATCCCTCGAGGGCGTGGAGGAGGAGGAGGGGGAGTACACAAAAGGTATAAATTTCCGTGTGTTCAGTTCAAGTTGGTGGCAAAATTTCGCGACTCGTGCGGAACATTTACGCAATTTATTTGTTAGTCGCTGCCGTTGCCCCTTAACGTATGCAACGTAACAATATTTTTGTATTGTGTATTGTAAAAAACTTGTTCTTTACTCCAATACTCTCTAAGCCGTCGCTATATATATATATATATGAAACGTCGTTGTCGTCGTCGTCGTCGTTGTAGTCGTTGTCCATTGTGCGGTAAAGTTGAACAATTGCACACGTTTTTATGTGCAAGAATGCAAGAAGAAGTAAGTGGCTTAGGTGCTGCTTCCATAAAGCCAAAGTGAATTATATATACTACCAAGTTATAACTGAATGGATAACAAACACACACAGAGACAAAAAGAGAGAGAGAAAGAGAAGTGGTCATTGTGTGGCTATTCAAGCGAGTGTGTGTGTGTGTGTGGACGAGTGTGTATAATTGAGAAGGAAAACTTTCATTTTGTGCATAAAATCTAAACTAAATCAAAGCAGTTTTAATCACTAAAGCCTAAGATTATATAGTCTAAGAGTAATTCTCCAAAGAGAGACACACACAAAAATAGAGAAATATGAAAAGGGGGGCCAAGAGGGAGGGAGGGAAAGATATAAATTTGTTTAAACAACTTCAATAAATAGATTTAAGCCCCCCCCCCCCCCATTCAGAAAGCTAAGAAAGGGTTGCTTCAAGGGGTCAGCAAATGCAAAATGAGTTGGGCAAACTAATTTAATTCCTTACAAGAATCTGTATCAAATGAATCCATTCAAGAATTGGCTTCAAAACTCAAGCCAAAAATGAAGCAAATTATGTTTAAAAGATCTGAAAAAACCTTTTAAAAATGTTAAAAATGAATTCAGTGAAGTAAAAATATTATTAATAAATCTTGAAAAAGAGACAAAAACTGAGAACAGTGTTAATATTAAATATTTAACGTTTAAAATAAAGATAAAAACAATCTTAGATGCTGATTCATTACCTAGAAAATATATAATATAAATCAGAGCCAGGCCATTTCGAAACATAATGATAGAATGATTGCAATGCATCTATACAATCTATAAATCAAGCTAAAATTCAGAATAATAGTTAGCCTTTAGTGGGTTTCAGTTATTGTACCTATAATTATGATTATTAAATGATTCAACCAGAATTATCGACGAGAGAAGTGTAACTTGGGATTGAGAACATTTCGTTGTGGGTTTGATTTTTTAGTTCATAAAGGACTTTTGCACCTGTTTATTACAATATTTCTTCACGAATTTGTTATCCTTAAGGTATCCAAAGCAAACCAGAGTCAGCCACTTTACTTACTATGTTGTTCTGTAGGACCAAGAAGCGAAAGAGGAGGGGGGGGAGCAGCCTAGAGAGCAGCAGTAATACGCATCTTCAAATAAATATGAATTCAATCAAAACTGTTTCTAATTACGTGAAGCTGAGCTATGTTGAGATTATTTTTGGGCAGAATAAGAGGTTAGAAGAGTTCCCTAAAAATAAGTATTTCGATCGTTTTATATATTTTATATTTGTAATTCTATATTTAAATGTTTGCAGTCGTTTCGATATACATGGCAATGGGAACTAGAGGTGGGAAACTATCGATAGAAACAGTCGATAGTCCCAATAGCATTTAAAACGAAGAACGTCAGAATAAAAAAATAGTTGTAAATGCAAAAAAGTCTATTCAACTAGAGCCTTAAAATTTTCCTTAGTTTTGTACCTTTTAACAATTAAAACAATTTCTCAATTCAATTTCCTATTGTCATATAAAAGTATTATTTTTTAATTCTGTTATCGAGCAACCAACTATCGACTGTTTCTACTATCGATAGTTCTTCACCTCTAATGGGAACTCCTGCCTAGAAGTTGGTTATATGTCTTTTTTTAGATGTTAAATTTGCCTGGATTAAGTAAGATTTGGCATATAGATGACATATGTATAGTTAGGTTTATGATAGTTATTAGGGTAGATATTGCATGTGATTGATATATAGATAGATAAATGATTGATAAATTATTGATATATACATATATAGTTATAGGTATAGATAGATTTGATTGATTTATCTAATAGGATGTAACTTTTTTTTGCTTAAAGATGTCTAGTTATATTTCTACAATTAATCAGTTACCAATATGAACTAACCCCGCCCACTTGCCAGCACTTGACTATCCAGCTAATTACTTTTATTTCTCTGACAATCGTTTAATCATTTTTTATGGCTTTTATAGTGGAAATTTAAAAAGCTGTCAGCAAATAAATATGCATATTGCCCCGTTTAAAGATAAATTTTTTGGAATTTATGATGACAGTTTTATCGGGCTAAATGTATGTATATATACCGTTATATATTTAAGTGCAAAGCCAATGCAAAGTTCTCTCTTTGGCCACTTATAATTCTATTAAACTATTAACTTAATTAAACAATGCGAAACAGCCAAAAGGCAGCCTTTGTGTCCTTTATGTGTCTGCCCCTCTCCCCCCTCCCCCACCACAGGTAGACAGGTACACAGAGCTCAGCCATTTTTTATATCTTGTAGCTTTATGTTGTGTTTGTTTAAGCCCAGTCATACATATATATATATATATGTACCTATAAATGTGACTACATTGTGTATCTGCATTTTTTATGGCCAAAACGGAATAGCAGCAATAACAAAAACAAAAATCCCCTCATGCATTTCACTCTAGAAAGCTCTTTAGCTACAAAAAGCAAGAGAGAGAGAGAGAGAAAGAGAGAGCGTAAGAGAAGCAGATTCTTTTCTCAATAATACTTTATTATAAACAAATTCAATACAAAATTTACGCCCCACTTACAGCCTGCATAGATGTATGTATTTTTGTATATAGAATATGTGAATTTGTGATTGAAATCAAAATATAATTAATGATGTAAACGAATAAAGAAAATTGCAGTTTTTGGCTAACAATGAAAGGGCAAACAGCAACAAGCAAAGTGGGTGAGAAAACTTATTGTGAAAAATGGAAAATTAAAAAAAATATATATACATACATATATACTTAAGCATTTAAAAAAGATTTAAGTTGACCAACACAAAAGTAACAACAACAACAACAACTTTGTGTGTATATATTATAAACAGCTTAAATGACAAAGTTTTAGCCAACCAAAAAAAACCAAGACAAAAAACCATTTGAAAGCGTCTATCTAAGGAGGGTGTGTGTGTGTGTGTAAGGAGGGTGGGGCGAGACAAGGGGGAGGAGTGTGTGTGTGTAAAGAGAGAGGGGGTGTGGTTGTGTGTGATGGTGGGTGCTGTGTGTGAACATTTCAAAGTTGCAGTTTTTTCCTGGACTTAGTGTTTTGAGTTTTTTGGCTTAACTTTCTATCTCTTTCTCTCTCTCTCTCTCTTTTTCTCTCTCTCTCCCACTTGTGTATAAGCCCTGTGACATGTAGCTAAAGGCAAAAACCAAAAACCAGAAGTTAGCCATAACTAAATGAACTGCCGAGTGTTGAGTAACTTTCCACACATTCCACACACGAAAAAATAACAATTCTTTTGCCTCAATTGAAAACCAAAAATTTAAAAAAAAAAACAAACAAAAAGAAAACTCATGGGTCGCAAAAAGAAAATTCCAATGGGCGTAAGTAAAGTAAACTTAATTGAACTTAAAAGTAGATTAAAGTTAGCTGCTACTGTCGCTGCTTTTGCTGCTTTTGCTACTTGGCTTAAACGCTTGCAAATGGCACATTTCATTTCCATACCATTTAGAAGGCCAAAAAGGATATTACCAACACAGAGAAGGGTGGGTGGGGGCATGGCCAATCATGCTGCTTTTGCTCCACTTTGCACTTAATTTTCTTATATGTTTATTTTCTTTATTTATTTGCAATTCCGCGTTTACGCGTAAAACGCACACACAGAATCACTCTTTCTTTGCCTCCTGTGACTCAGAGTGCCTTCTTTTTTTGTGTCTTTAAAAAAACAAAATCTGCCCAGGTATCGGCTGGTGGCGCCAACACCAACACAACCCCCTCAAAAAGTGTGGGCGGCTGCTGTGTTCCACTGGGATTACCGCAACCTTTGCTGCTCGAGGAGAAGAAATTCCTGTTGGCTGTCGAGCGTGGCGATATACCAAATGTTCGCAGGTGAGTAGAGTGGCGCCCAATGCTTTTGCCTTTGGGCTTGGTTAGAGGTGAGCTGGCGCGTTGCTCTTTTTATTTTACAATCATTCATACCCTGTAAATGGAACTTTTGTTGGGGTCCTTAGAGTAGAGAGGGAAGAGAAGAAAATAAGTCTACACTCTCTCAGAGAGAGACCTAAAATGATTGTGTATCATATATTTATTCAAAGCCTAAGTTTGTCCATCTCTTTGGGCTTCTTTAGGTTATAATTCTCAACTAGTTTTAGCT
Organism: Drosophila nebulosa; assembly: GCA_024703675.1. Classification (NCBI taxonomy): domain Eukaryota; kingdom Metazoa; phylum Arthropoda; class Insecta; order Diptera; family Drosophilidae; genus Drosophila; species Drosophila nebulosa. The sequence goes on along the minus strand of CM045725.1, from coordinate 1,556,419 downwards.
TAAAGGGCCTTAGAGTAAAGAGGGGAGAGAAAATATGTCTAAACTCTCTCAGAGTTTAACTAAGAAAGACCTAAACTGATTGTGTATCATATATTTATTCAAAGCCTAAGTTTGTCCATCTCTTTGGGCTTCTTTAGGTTATAATTCTCAACTAGTTTTAGCATTGCTTGAACGCCTTCGACAAGAAAGCTTAAAGGGTATTTGCCTTAGAGTTAATGGGGGAGAGATAAATTGTCAAAGCTCTCTCAGAGAGAGACCTAAAATGATTATGTATGTATACGAAGCCATTTCTTTGGGCTACTTTAGGTTATAATTCTCAACTACTTCGACAAGAAAGCTTTAGTTGGGTTCACTTTGACCATCAGTCAATCTCATCTCTAGCATATAACCAATTCGATCAACCTATTCTATATAGTTAACTATATGTTCTCTCTTCCCTTCTTTGGGTGTTGTTGTTGTTGTTGTTTTTTACCTGTTTTTTTTTTTGCTCTCTGTTTTGTGCTTAAATGACGCCGCGTCGAGAGACTCGCTCGCAGGTGTCGATGGGCCGTTGCCGGCTGGAAATGTCTGTGGGTAACATAAATCCCATCAACATCAGCCACCATGTTGTTTGGGTGGTTTCAATTATTTGCATAGCTGCCGCCGAGTGCCGACTACCGACTGCTGCCTGCCGCCAGTCTTTCAGTCACTCTGTCTGCTCCGTTTTGGCCCCCGAGGGCGTGAAATTGTTACCCAACTTGTATCTTCCTCTATGCTCGTGTGTGTTTGTATCCTTATCCTGTATCCTGCTAACATGCCACTTAATAAGCTCTTCTTCAGCTTCCGGTCGTTTAAAATACATTTTAATGAATTTACAATTAATTTCGTTTATATTTTATAATGCATATTTATGCAAGAAGCACAAAAAATACATCAATTTTCTATACAAAAGGAAACAAAACGTTTGAAAATATATATGTCCTTGGATGTTATGAAAATGTTGCTCCTTATATTTTATGGGAAGTGCTTGAAGAAATATATTTACTTAGTTTCCGTTTGAATTGCTTTAAAGAGCTGACTTAACTTTTTCTCTGGATTAGTTGCTTTTTGAATTAGTTGCCATATTAAAAAAACAATTGGGCTCCTTATCCTACGCTCCACTTTTATTCCTGATGATGACTCATGTATAGTTTAGTCAACCTAAAGTTGGGTCATCTGTCATTTGATGTGAAATTTAAACTGAAGACCAAACATGGTTATGTGATCAATTAGTGAACTCTTCTTAACATAAATTAGTAAAAATATGTAAAAGGCATCGATTAGCGTTACGGAATACCAAGACTAAAATTTAAGGTTTCAAACTAGCGTTTCGATCTTATGTTTAAATACCTATCGTATCTTCTCAAGAACAACCTTTCCTAGGCATAATTTGCTACCCTTGAAGCTACAAAGTTCAATATCCTTTAGGTTTCTAGACCACTAGGAACCCTCAAAGACAAGTTCCCGTTTCCCCAGGAAAAAATCCAAGGAACTTCAATAAAAAACCATGAAGGGATTACGAAGAGAAAACTGTTCTGGGGGAATTCAAATTTTAGATTTCCCTTGGAATTACCCGAAAAGAATTGGAAAGAAGAGTGAACCCTAATGCAATCGATATTCTCTTTCAGTAGCTAATCAGGACATATGTCTCAGATGTGAGAGGATATTTTTTGGGATGTTGTACCATATTTTCTCCAAAAAATGCTTGAAGAAAGATGTTTAATTAGGACCTACAAAGAGAAAACTGTCGATAGTCTTCTAAACACCAAACCAGTAGCTAATCAGGACATTTGTATCTTTAGATATTAGAGGACATTCTTTGGGATATTGTTCCATATGTTCTCTAGAGAATGTTTCAAGAAAATGTTTATTTAAAAAAGAGAAAACTGTCAAGAAAAGCTTTTGGCGAGGGGACTACAAAGTTCCAGAGAAGAAAGTAAAACTTAATGCAATCGATAGTCTCTTTCAGTAGTTAATCAGGACATTTGTGTCCTGAGATGTTAGAGAACATTTTTGGGATGTTGCTTCATATGTTCTCTCTAAAGAATGCTTAAAGAAAAATGTAAAAAGAGAAAAGGTCTTTTGGAGGAGACTACAATCGATAGTCAGTCTTTTAGTAGCTAATCAGGACATTTGTATCTTTAGATATTAGAGGACATTCTTTGGGATATTGTTCCATATGTTCTCTAGAGAATGTTTTAAGAAAATGTTTATTTAGAAAAGAGAAAACTGTCAAGAAAAGCTCTTGCAATCGATAGTCTCTTTCAGTAGCTAATCAGGACATTTGTATCCTGAGATGTTAGAGGACATTTTTGGGATGTTGTTTCATTTGTTTCATTGTAGAGAATGCTTGAAGAAAGATGTTGATTTAGGAAAGGGAAAACTGTTGGAGGGGGGACTGCAATCGATGGTCTCTTTTAGTAGCTAATCAGGACATTTGTGTCCTGTCCTGAGATGTTAAGAGAACATTTTTGGGATGTTTCTTCAGCTAAGTTCTCTCTAGAGAATGCTTAAAGAAAGACGTTTATTTCGGGCCCACAATGAGAAAAGGTCTTGGGGAAGAGGACTGCAATCGATAGTCTCTCTCTCTTTCAGTAGCTAATCACGTAACAATATTTATTGGTTTTTCATCACTAACAAATGTACATCTAATATACAAACAATATTACGATATAAAGGTCGATGAGTACAGATTGATTCTGGGCGTATTGTGGGTGGGAGTGGTGTGTAGATCCTTCAATGCATTTTTTTACGCTGACTTTTTACAATCATCCAAAGGGTAGGGATGATCCTGTAAAGAAGTTCAGCGATTCTGGGTATCTATGTGTGTGTGTGTGTGTGTGTGTGAGAGAGTCGAGAGCGTGTATATGTTTATGTGTGTGTGTGTGTGTGTGCACCTTGGAAAATGTATGTGGAGTGCCAAGTTTTTCGCAAGTGTGCAGCCATTTGCATTCCTTTGTGTCGTGTGTGTTGTGTGTTTGTGTTTGGTGTGCGCTTTTGGCAATTAAGATTTAATTGAACGATATGGATTGTAGCTTTTCATCTCGTCCAATGTATAACGATAGATAATCTTTGATGGTGGCTCCTCCTCGGAGCCCAATGAGTCGTCCTCCTCCTCGGCACGTATCTGATGCTCATGCTCATGCTCCTCGGTCTCCTCGGTCTCTTCGGTCTCTTCAGTCTCTTCGGTTCCCTCGTGCTCGTGCTCATGCTCCAGGCCAATGCCCTTCAGCTGACAGGCCTGGCGATAGAGCTCCTCCTCGCGATCCATATAGAATTGGCAAGCCGTGTGACCCAAATGACGATGATGCAAATGATGTGGGGAAATCGGTGTGGTTGGCGACGGAGGCGGGGCCAGGGTGTAGGGGGCCACAACTGCCCCGTATCCACGCACTGGCGGCGAGGTTGGAGCAGTGGCAAACCAACCAGGATGAGGAGTGGCAATGCCACCGCCTACGCCCAATTTCACAGTTTGAGTTTCTGAAGAAAACGAAACATGAAATCATTAGCCAATTTCTCCACCCCCCGATCCATCCCTCTTCTCTTCTCTTACCCTTATTCTTCTGGGCCATTTTGATGATGAGACCTTGTCCTTCGGTGGCATTCATTTTGATTTCACTTCAAATAATTTAATTGCCAAATGTCCACCAGATTTAAAAAAAAAAGAAATAAGCAAAAAAGGATTCTATCGAACGCGTTTTGTTGTTGAAAATTTTATATTGAAATTTTTAGTCGTAGAATTTTTTTCACAACAATTTTTGCTGGCGAACGATTGTAAAATGATTTCCGTTCGAGACGAGACGCATGGAAAGCAAAAGTCGATATTTGACAATTGAAAAGCCAAGGTAACTAGATGACAAAAAATTTCAAATATTTTTCGATAAAAGTCACTTGAGAGAGAGAGAGAGAGAGAGAGAAGGGAGGAGACTTGGCAATCGATTGATTGGCAAAGTTTCTACTTGGCCTTCGCATGTAATTAGAAACTTTGCCGCCAACTTTCATTAGGAAGCAGAACAAAATAAACATGGCCCAAGAAGGACGAAAAAAAAAAGTTATTTGACTTCTTCTTCTTTTCTTATTTTTTTTTTTTCAATATTTTTAACGTTCGTCTTTAATTAGTTGCCGTCCAGTTTATTAAGTGTACTTCAATTTTCTCTTCTCTTCTTTCTCTGTAATCAGAATTTTACAGAAGGCTCTGCGACAGCAGCACATCAACATCAATTGCATGGACCCCCTGGGACGGCGGGCCCTGACCCTGGCCATCGATAATGAGAATCTGGAGATGACCGAGCTGCTGGTCATTATGGGCGTGGAAACTAAGGATGCCCTGCTACATGCAATCAATGCGGGTAAAGTAGTTAAAAATCAACTAATCCAAACTAAAGGATGGCTGGATTCAAATATTTTTACATAAGTTATTCACTTCTATTTAGTTTGTTATTATATTTGATCTTTAAGATCAGGGCAAGCAAACTTGGTGTGCGTTTTAGATAGGCGATGAATTTCAATGACAAGATAAAAATGCCAGTCAAAATAAAACAAACTGTCGAACGATTAAACAAAACTAGAGATGACAATCTATCGATAGTAGCTTCAATCAACAGTTTGCTTAATACTTAGAGCTGGCAAACTAACGATATAAAAATCGATAGACCAATAATGTCAACCGTGACAACAAGATAAAAATGTCAAGAGAACAAACTAAAATTGCAGTTTCTAGTCAAAATAAACAAAAGAACAAATAAAACTAGCGATGAGCAATCAGAAATTTGCTTAATCTTTAGAGCTGGCAAAGTAACGATATGAAAATCGATAAATTCTTGAGGTTTGCCACCTTCAATAATCAAGCTTACTTGGTGTTTTTAATTAATTGTATGCATCATCTTTTCTTTTCTTTTGTTTTGCAGAATTCGTGGAGGCTGTGGAAGTGCTGCTCCAGCATGAGGAACTCACCTATAAGGAGGGCGAACCCTATGTGAGTTACATGCATATAACATTTATGCTGAGCTCGGCTAATTTGTGGCACACTTAAACCTTGGCGAGGGGCAGGAGGAGATCTAACACGATTTTAATCAGTTTCTCAATAGCATCTCTATGAGCATTTCTCTCTCGTTAGGCACGTACAGACAGAAGGACATTGAAGGCAGACGCTTTCAGTTCGAGTTCGAAGTCGAGTGATTGGGAGTGTGCGATAAGCTTACCAGGAGTAGGATGAGTGGGTGGGTGGGTGGATGGTTGGAGGGGGCGGGCAATGTCTCTTCACACTTTCGAGTTTATGCTTATGGCAAATAAAGTTGTACATACACAAGAAGCTCCTCTTCAGTTGGGTCTACTTGGGCAACAGCTTCTGCTCCTCGTCTTGCTTCTGCTCCTCGTCCTGCTCCTGCTCCTGCCTCATATTTATGCACACGAGCACGCTTCATTAGGCAACCATTGAGAGCAATTGAAGCGTGAAAATTACTATTGTAACGCATATGCAATAAAATCGTTTAACAGAAATGATAGGCTAGACCGGGATTTAAGTGACTCTTGTGACATTTCTTTTTTTTTTTTTGCATTTCGTTGGTTATTTAGATACTCTTCAAAAATTGGTTGACTAAGCAGCCAAAAGAAGCGTAAGCAAAGGGCCAAGGTCATTGGAACTTGACTAACTTATTTTGAGCACCAAGATTTAAGTCCTAGAATTAAGCTAGTTAAACTGAGATTAAACTTGGCTCAACTTTAAACTTCTTTACTTTGACACTGAGTTTTTTTCTCTTTTTCTAGAGCTGGCAAAAAGTGGACATTAATACGGCCATGTTTGCTCCGGATATCACGCCTCTAATGCTTGCCGCCCATAAGAATAATTTTGAAATTTTGCGCATACTGTTGGATCGAGGAGCTGCAGTGCCAGTGCCACATGACATACGGTAAGAGAGAGAGAGATAAAGTTGGCTAAAACACACACAAGCTTCCACCTCATTCTCTTTTTCTCTCTTTCTCCCTTTTAGTTGCGGCTGTGATGAGTGTGTGCGTCTGACGAGCAGCGATTCGCTAAGGCATTCTCTCTCACGTGTGAATATTTATCGTGCTTTATGCAGCACCTCTCTGATATGCCTTACCTCAAAGGATCCCATATTGACAGCCTTCCAATTGTCCTGGGATTTAAGAAATCTGGCTCTAACCGAACAGGAATGCAAATCAGAGTACATGGAATTGCGTAGACAGTGCCAGAAATTTGCTGTAGATCTCTTGGATCAGACGCGAACCTCCAATGAGTTGGCCATCATTTTGAACTATGATCCACAGATGTCAACCTATGAGCCAGGCGATCGCATGTCGCTGACCCGGCTCGTTCAGGCCATTTCGTATAAGCAAAAGAAATTTGTGGCCCATGCCAATATCCAGCAATTGTTATCATCGATATGGTACGACGGCTTGCCCGGATTTCGTCGCAAGAGCATTGTGGACAAGTTCATTTGCATTGCCCAGGTGGCTGTCTTATTTCCCCTCTACTGTTTCATCTATATGTTTGCCCCCAATTGCCGGACTGGTCAGCTTATGCGTAAACCGTTTATGAAATTTCTCATTCATGCCTCCTCCTATCTGTTCTTTCTGTGTGAGTGGGCGAAAGGATATACTATTCTCAGCACATTTCATGTGTCCATTTAATGTTTTACTTTTCCGAACAGTCATTCTCATCTTGGTCTCGCAGCGGGCAGACGATGATTTTGTACGTCTCTTTGGCACAAGTCGCATGAGGGCCGAACTCAATGAACAGGAGCAACGTCAACGTGGCCAGGCTCCAAGCAAATTGGAACTGATTGTTGTGCTCTATGTGATTGGCTTCATGTGGGAGGAAATTCAGGAGATATTTGCTGTGGGCATGAAAAGTTATTTGCGTAATATGTGGAATTTTATAGATTTTCTACGCAACAGTCTCTATGTCTCGGTTATGTGTCTAAGGTGAGTCCTCCAAAGATCAAGAGAGAGAGAGCTAGACCTCAATTCAAATTCAATCTTCTTCTCTTCAGAGCCTTTGCCTATATACAACAGGCCACAGAAATAGCCCATGATCCACAGATGGCCTACATTCCACGCGAAAAGTGGCATGACTTTGATCCACAATTAATAGCCGAAGGACTCTTTGCCGCCGCCAATGTCTTTTCGGCCCTGAAGTTGGTTCATTTGTTTAGCATTAATCCGCATTTGGGTCCTTTGCAAATTTCATTGGGCCGCATGGTCATTGATATTGTGAAATTCTTTTTTATCTACACTCTGGTGCTATTTGCCTTTGCCTGTGGCCTAAATCAGTTACTTTGGTATTTTGCCGCCTTGGAGAAGAGCAAATGTTATGTTTTGCCTGGAGGGCAGGCCGATTGGGGCTCTCACGGTGATTCCTGCATGAAATGGCGACGCTTTGGCAAGTAAGTCCAGTCACCATGCCAATTACAATGAGCCCTCCCCCCCCAAAAAGCCCATTTATTAAGCTAATTTCCTCTCTCTCCCACTCACTCTTTCTCTCTCTCTGTCTTTGCAGCCTCTTTGAGTCATCGCAGTCACTGTTTTGGGCCAGTTTCGGCATGGTGGGCTTGGATGACTTTGAGCTAAGCGGCATCAAGTCGTATACACGTTTCTGGGGTCTTCTCATGTTCGGTTCGTATAGCGTCATCAATGTGATTGTATTGCTGAATTTGCTCATTGCCATGATGTCCAATTCGTATGCCATGATTGATGTAAGTTCAAGGCGATATCGTCTTCCCTAACGGGTGACTAATTACCCTCTACGTTTACTCTAACTTTTTGTAGGAGCACTCCGATACAGAGTGGAAATTTGCACGTACCAAGCTATGGATGAGTTACTTTGAGGATAGTGCCACCTTGCCAGCTCCATTTAATGTGTTACCTTCGGTTAAGTGGATAATTAGGGTATTTAGAAAGTCCAGCAAAACCCTCGACAGGCAACGTTCAAAGGTAAGCTTCAAACTAGATCCATTCTCATTCTGAAAAGGGTGGAATCAGTATGTTTTGTCCTTATAAGCTCTATGTAGGGGTTAGCATTTTAGAGATTTATGTACTATCAAAAAGCTCTTGTAATTCCCAACTGGTTTAGGTCTGTAGAGCTTTTAAGCAAAACTTCTCTTTAGAGTTAGACGAAGTCCGTTTTACTGATTTATACGAATTGCACTTAATCTAATGAATGAATCTACAATTCGCTCTCTCTTCCCGCAGAAACGTCAGGAGCAGGAGCAATACAATAAATATGACAATATAATGCGCTCTTTGGTTTGGCGTTATGTGGCCGCCATGCATCGCAAATTTGAAGATAATCCGGTGACTGAAGATGACATTAATGAGGTGAAAAGTGATATTAATAGCATGCGCTATGAGATGCTAGAAATCTTTGAGAATAGCGGCCTGGATGTCTCATCGGCCAATAAAAAGGAGAAACGTAAATAAACTTATCCCCCCCCCCCTTCCCACTCTTTGCTGTCAGTTAAACTAATTTCCTTTCCATAGACTCCCGTCCACGTCGCATCAAACAGTGGGAGAGACGTCTGATGAAGGACTTCCAAGTGGCTCCCGTACAGACTGCCAGCAGCTGTGAGCAATTGTCGGATGTGAATGGTGAGGGTGACATGAGTGAGATTAAAATTGAATCGTTGCCCTCGAAGCCAGCCAAGGAGACAGCCCGCGAGCGTTTCCAGCGTGTGGCACGACTGGTGCTTATGCAATCCACGGCCCACAAATGGAATGTGGTTATACGTGGCACCATGCCCAACTCTCAGATAGGACGCTGCAATACCCAAAAGGAGCGCAGGAATTTACAGCATTTGGGCAAGGCCATCGAGGAGGCGAAGAGGTAAGAGTTTTGCCGAACTTTGTTTAACCTAATCCTGGAACGAATTGCATGCCATTCCGCAGACTCATTATGCTAACTCCTGGCTGCCCCTCGGGCCGTGAGTCACCCATTCGCATTGAGTTCGAGGATGAGAAGACGAGCACTTTGCTGGATTTGCTCAATCAAATCAGTGAGGAGATTAACGATTGCCAACGTCCGCGAAAGAAGCCAATTTGGCGTCCCCATCATCACCTGCAAACGGTGCCAGCTCGAGCCCTGACGGCACCAGAACTTAAACTGGCCAGAAAGAGCTCACCGATGGCTCCGATGGCAACTAAACCAGCCACTGGCAATGCTCGTGCAAGGGAATTACCCTTATGCCCTAGCAAATTGGCGGCAACTGCCACAGCTCCAGCTCCAGTTTCTCTACGGAAAACAGCGCCCAATGCTCCTGCTCCTGCCTCCATTATGGGCAATAAACAAGGCCACACCACTTCTCAACCCTTCTCCGTGGAATTGGCTCGACAACGTGGCGTGTCTTCGGTCAATTCGCATGCCTTCGATATACAAGTTGTCGATCTGAATGAGGAGAAGCAGCAGCCGCTGCCGCAACGGGAAAGAAAGAACTCAACAACAGCCAAAGATGATAACATTTCTGACATAAGCTCCATTGTGAGCATGAGTCCCAAGCCAAAGCCAAGGCATTGAAACTGAATGTGATTCTAATCCATGAGAGAGAGAGAGAGAGATGCCTCCTAAAGTAAGCAATAGAAAAAACTCATTGAAATTGTTAAAATGGGCTAGCTATTGCATACTTTAGGGGGCATATCTCACAAATTTTAACGCCACTGTTGAACTCTGGTGATAAGCTTCCTCCATAACAATTGATGCCTAAACAGATATACACTAAAAGATATATATATATATGTATATATCTTTGCCTTATTTACACAAAACAACAATAAAATTATTTAGATAAATTTAAGCCACGAAAATGTTTGCTGATGATGCAACAAAATTATCTTCCACTATATTTTCAAAGGCAATTTGCCCATTTTATCAGATATTTATGATAGCATCGAAATCTATGGTCTTTGGACATGCAAACAAAACTGTTGGAGCAACCATTCCCTTTGAGTTCCCTTCGAGGCAAGCGTGCGTAAATTCCCGAGCCGGAAGCATCAAAAGCCATAAAGACGCATTAGAACAACAAGAAGAAGACAAAGATGGCTGAGAAATAAGGAACATAAACAAGTCGCCAGCTAAACGTTGGCATTGGGAAACAAGAATTATAAATTCAATTTGATGTCATATCAATTGATTTTTTAGCTACATCTTTTTTGAGAGCTACCCTGCAAATGAGTTTGAGTATATTCGAAGACAGGACCAGTAAGAACTAATAAGTCGAAAAGCCCTTAAAGTCTTTGAGGCGAGAAGGACTTCTACTTTAAAAATTTAAGCCACTTTCTACGTGGTATCAACGATGCGGCAACAAGTTCGATTTTGGATGTCCTTGCGCTTACTGGGGGGAGAGAGGGAGAGGGCTAACCATGGTAGTAGACTATCGGTCCTTGACTAACTTTGGGGTATCCTGTGGTTCGGGGGGTTTTTTTTTCCTGGTGACTGCGGCTGGCATTTGATTTTGATGACGCGTGGCACTTTGAAATTTATGCGCTACTCTAAACATACTTTGTATGCGCTCAATGCTTTGGAAAGATGATGAACGGTTGAGGGTTTTTTTTTTTTGTTTGGCTGCTGCTATATCCTGCGACATCCTGCTACGTGTGCCTGATGTTGGGTTTGAAATTTGATGCTTTCACAAGAGGATAAGCCAGAGGGAGAGACTTTTTTCAAAGTAGCGGAAATATGACGAGTTCTTAGGGCAAATTAAGACAAATATAAATGTGGCGTTTTATTTGATGGTAATAATATATGTTAATGTTATTAGCTTGATTAATATGGGGGCAACATTTCTTAGCCATGATGCCAAGTACAAGTATTTTGGGTATTGATTTCTATGGCACAAACATTAACAGCAAGCCAAATCGCCCATAAATATGCTACACAAACTGTCATAAACTATTAGCAGTGCTATGTTTCCTTCCATCTTTGACTCGCTATCTCTCGCAGTCTTCTTCTTCTTCATCGTATTGCACTATGGCAAAGTTGACCACATTTTTAAGCACTTTAGTTAATTTAAACCATTTTTGAATGCTTTACAACACTGTTGAGCAAATGTCTAGTTGCCTGAAAACTGTGGGGAGGAAATCAAACGTTCAGATATTTCAGATGCTTAGCTCATGTAATGCAAAATTTAACTTATTCACATAGTTCTTGTATTAAAAGTGTTCCGCACAAGCCACTGAGGCCCGCACAAGCATGGGTTAGCGGCGTTTCTAGAGTATTTATAACTTGTGTGGTAGAACACTCATTTTTTTTAAAGGCTATATTTTTTTTTAAATGGCTATAATTAGTTACCTAAGCTAATCGGGCACTTTTTCATATTCGAGCATTTTCCAACACTGAAATTTCAAGCAGCTTAACCAGTGTTGAGCTAAAGACTATGCATTGAACCAATGTGGTTCAATATTAGCAATAATTATAAGCGATGCTCCAAAAAAAGGTCGCATTTCCCATAGTACAGCAGCAGCTTGACATTCATTGACAGTCCAGGCCAGACCCTGACATATATATTCCACATATGTATAAGTAATATGTGTGTCTGTTTATGTGTGTGTGCGTGTGTGTGCGTGTGTGTGTGTGTGAATGGTGTTAAATTTTGGCATGCCAACAACGTACGAGATCAAATTTCCCAAAAGTGTTTTTATCTGTGTAGGGGCTATTTTTGGGTAAAGGGGGCGGCGGGTGTCAAAGGGAGGGGGGGGGCGGGGGCGGCAAATGCCATGTACAATTTCTCAAATTTGCAAAATTCCATTTATTTACACAAATTCACTTGAATTTTCCTCCAACAACTCGGCACACACAGATAATGTACATATATGTAGTTGATTTTCTCTAACTGAATTGATTGGGTTTACTTTTCGGTATTAGTTTCGGTATTATAGTGTGTATGTATGTATGTATATAGTTCGGTTGTCACTCGGATTTGGTCAACTTCAGTCGCACGGCAATCCGGCGACATTTCCACATCAATTGTGTCTCCAATATGCTAAAGGACATGGCCACCAGAACGAGTCCGAGCAGAAGGTAAGCACAGCAGGCATAGAGCTGGAGTTCGGGCCCATTAAAGCTTCGCGTGGGCACAAAGTCGCCATAGCCAATTGTGGAGAGGGTAACAAAACAAAAGTATGCCCCATCCACCAGTGACCAGTTCTCCCACAGGGCAAAGATCACAGTGCCCACACAAATGTAGCACATGAGTATCAGTAGGACCAAACTAATTGGCACCTGTTGCCGCCTCAATGCAGAATCCTCCTCATCGTCATCATCCTCATCCTCGTCATCATTATCCCCGTCATCATAGTCATTCACATCATCTGGATTCTTTTCAAGTTCGCCATCATCCGACTCACTGATGCGTTGATGTCGCTTCTTCAGTTTCTTTAACACAAATTGTTCGCCATGTTGCATGTATTCCTCGTCGTCGGAGGTCTCCGTGTTGGTGGCTGTGGCATCGTAAAGCGCTGCTGTGGCATGCCGCTGACAGCGGCGAGTTAGTAGCAAAGTCTTGCGGTTTAGGCCAGCCCCAGCCTGCATGATTGTGTGCCGATGTAATGAGGAGGCGTGACGTGACTGATTGCTGCCGGACTTTAATTCGTTGCTGAATTCATGTTGCTGATGTGTTAGACTCAGCTGCTGGTGTTGCTGCTGACCGCTGCTGGCCGCTATCAAGGGCACACGAGATGGTGTGCCATGGGGGCAGTTGCTATACGAGTGTAAAAAATAAACCATAAAAAAGGGAAAATCAATTAAATATAAGTAAGCTACATATATGCGAAATATAGGTAATATCCATAAAAATGTACAAAGGTTAACCTCCCCCCGCCCCTACCATCCCAAACAAACTGTGGTCATAAAAAAGCTATGGCTTTCTGATCAATAAATCCATAAAAAACAACTCAAAAGTTTACTTTAAGTTTGTGATATGGGCTCTTTAAAATTAAATCAAATTGGTGTGGGAAATGTTTCAAACAGACTGTGATGTGACCTTATTTTTAAGTGAAACTTCTTTACATTCGTTTCGAAATGAAACAAACAAATAAAGATTAGAAGAAGACGAATCTTTTATTATATTAAATGCTGATATATTATTTTTATAATTTATTTTTATTATAATTTTGAATTTTGCAGAATTTAAACATTTTCAAATTGAAAATGAAGAAACTTAAAATGAGATTCAACGCAAAATATACCCACTCGACAAACCAGGTAAGCCTTAAGTCAAGAAATTTTCAATTCAGTATAAAGAATTATAATATTAGAACTAGAACTATTTTTTAAATGCTTTTTGCTAACATTTTTTGTTTACAATAAGAAAGTTCGAAAGGGAGCCCAGTTTTAAAGAGGAACTACGTTGTTTTTGAAACCAATTTCAAAATTTGTTCGTTCTTAAATGATGTCAAAAAAATTACCTAAAGAAAACTTTAGTTTTAATGCCATAAATGAAATTTGGTGGATTTTCAAACGAAAGTGAATGAAAACAAATGTTTTTTTAACAATATTAGATAACTATTTTTCAAAGTTGCATATTTTAAGCCTGGTAATATGAATAGGAATGTGAGCAAAGTGTGCCAATCAAGAACAAATTCAGAACATTTTTAATTTGCCTATTTTATGAGATATTTATAATAGCATCGAAATCTATGCCATCTAAGAAGATAGCAAAGAAACTTTGCCTAACATGTATTTATATATATATATTCTCCCTTTTATTCTTCTTCTTCTTCTTCATTCTTCTTCTTTTAAAATTTCTTCTTTTACAAAGGTAAATAATGAATTTCGACTTCTTAATTCTAATCTAAGACTATATTTATATTTTCTATTTTATTCTTCTTTGAAAATTAATTCTTTTACAAAGATAAATAATAAATTTCGTATTTTTATCTCTTCTAGACGTAGATTATCTATTTAGAATACCAATTCTACATATATTTCAAAGGCTAACATTAAAGCACTTTTTACTATATCTTTTAGCTTATGTTTAAAGAAACTTGTTTTCAGAAACATATAGACTAACTGCTATATTCAGTTGATTCAGCAATTCTTCTGCCCCAACAAAAATAGTGACAAACTCTCTCTCTAAAAGATAACTCAAACCATTGGCGTGAATAAAAACAAAAATTGGTTCAAGTGGCGATTGAGTTGGCAGAAGACAGCCAAGACAAGACATGATTGGGGCTGAGCTGGCCTGGCCTGACCGGGCCTGGCCGGGGCTGAGCTGGCCTGTCTATACTTGTATTTGGATTGGTCTCAAGTGTGCTTGGTCAAATCAATTTGCTGTACATTTATTGAACTCGTGTGCTATGTTCTGTTCTGTTCAGTTTCTGTTCTGTTCGCCTCGAAGGCAAACACTTAACGAATGCACTTCATGTCCGATTTGCTGGCAGGCCAATAGCAAGTAAGCCATTTAAAAGGCCACACAAAAACCACTTGACAGCCATCAGATGGAGACCATTTTGTTGCGTTAGTTTTGATTTTCGTAAGCAGACATTGCAGACAACTAACTGAACACAAGGGAGTGCAGTTAGGGGTGGCGGTGTGGATGGGGGTGGGGTAGAAGGGGGAAATTAATTGACCCGATTCAGAGTTACGAGAATTTCAGCTTACAATTAATTACAGGCAGCAGCAGCAGGCAGAAGGCTGAAAGCTAAAGCTGAAATTGAAATTGGAGAAGAATCTTCTTCGCACACACACACACACACACACACATACACAGGGTGGCCCCTGCACCGACAGGTTCACTGTCAAAATTAATTACCAACTGCTGCTGCTGCTCGCTTTTTTATTTAATAAAATGCGCAACAAAAAAATTGAGTTGAGGTAGAAGCAAGGCAAGCCACAGACGTGGCCACAAGTTCGAGGTGCAGATGGATGGAGAAAGTGGCAGCTTTGGAGGCCATTTGCTGGAGGGTTGTCGGCGGGCTGGCATACATTTTGAAGTGTGTTGATTTAAAACGTAGCCGACATGCAGAAAACTTTCTGTATGCAATATGCAAAATAGAATTAACAGTTTTCGCGTTTCCGTTTCGAGTCTTTGTGAAATATTTAACGAGATTTTCCATGCAAAACTTTCACAGAGAATTCGAAAATTTACTTATAATAAGGATGTTAGCTTTAAAGGCAAAAAAAAAAACAAAAAAACAAGAAAAAAAAACAAAAAGCCTTGACTAATGTTTTCCATTCTCACAAATATTTCTCACCTCATGCGTTCACGTTCCTGTTCATCTTCATCCTCCATGATGTCCACATTGCCCGATGAATTGGAGCTCAGCAGAGCCGACAATGTTGCTGCTGCAGTGGAGGGGGAGGAGGATGTAGTTGCTGCTGTGGCTGCATTGCCACAGACACCTGCGGCTATAAAACTGTTATCGGACATTGTTGTTGCTACCATTCCCACTCCCACTGCCACTCCTCCTGTGGCTGCTCCCGCCTTAATGCCTGATGACAGTTGTGGGCTTGTCGCTGCTCCGGCTGCTGTTGCTGTTAACAATGAAGCCGGCGTTGATGTTGCTGTTGTTGCGGTGTTGCTGCTGATGTTGCCTGTTGCTGTTGCTGTTGACAATAAATCATGTCTGCAGGATAAATCACCCAATCCCATGCCCAATCCTGATACCGATCCGCCAGCCAACAGCAGGGCATTGATCTCATGTGGCAATGGATTGCTCACGAATTTGGCTCGCCTCATAGCTGCAAATGCAAGAAACAAAACAAAAAAATTGCATTTTTTTTGGGGTAAGTAAATTTAAATTTGTTTTTAACCAACAACAACAAGAACACCAACAAACAGAAAAGTTAAAGTTATTTAGTTGAATGAGAGAAGTAGAAGCCCAAAAAACTTTTTGGCTGGCAAATTGGCAACAGCAACTTCCGCCAAATGCCACACGCCCCCCCCCCCCCCCCCCCCCAAAAGAAAGAGAGAGAGAGAGAAAAGGCAGCATGGCAAGTAGTGAATGTGTTTCTCTCTCTGTGTGTGTGTGTGTGTGTGTATATAACAAAATAATTTGCTTTGCATTTGCAAAGTTTAAGCGAACAATGCAACAATGTTGCGGAAGGTTCCAGCCACCAGCCAGGCACCAGCCACCTGCCCTCCAACCTAAACATTCCACCACATTGCCGACAAAGTTTTCAACGTTGACTTTCATTAGCGGCTGCCAGTGGCAGAGCCAAAATCAGGATGTCAGGAGAGCAACATTTGGCTACAGTTTGGCCACACATCGGACAGGACATCTGTCGAATCTACAGTGGACGAAATAGAGTTAGCAACTAATCGGACAAATGGGCAGGACAGCAAGGCGAGTGAAATGATTACCAAATGATTGCGTTAAAACGAACAAAGTTGCAAGCACCTGTAAATATCTTTGCTTAAATTGGTCGGAAAGTTAATTTGGGTAGCCAAAATTAGTGGAATGCAATGCATGGGATTAGACAGATTCGGGAAATTATTTCATTCGCTTAAAGTAACGAATTTTTATCTGCTTTCGGTTTTGAATTTCAAAATTTTCTTAGAGTTTAAATTGTTAATAAATAAATACATTCAGAATTTTCCTTTTTTCCAATTTAGTTTTGTCTTTGCGCTCAATTAAAATCTGGAATTATTAAATTTTAACAGTAGCGGATTTACAAAGGGTGAAATAAGGCGAAATTCCCTCTTCAAAAGGGGTTTTTTTTCTAGATCCGCTACTGTTGATGTACTCACATGTATTAGGAATTTCTGCATTGCTTTTTGCCTTAGCCAACAGTAAAAAATCCCAAATTACAAGTCTTAAGCTTAATGATCTCCAACTTCAATTATGAGTTAAGCATTTATCAGTTTAGAATCCAAGTTATATAACGAATTTACAAAATTAACCTCTTTTTAAGCCAGAAGTTTCCAAGCAAATGAATTAAACACGCGGGAAAGTCTCTTTATCCACCTCTCATTCAGCCGCTGCAACTCCCTTACTGCCACACACACACTGCCACACACACATGCACGCTCTCACATGCTAGCTATCAAGTGAGAGAGCGCTACTAAGTGGGAGAGCGCTGCTTGCACTTTCTTTCGTTCTTAGCTAGCGCTCAGCGACTAGAGAGAGAGAGAGTGCAGTTCAGTGGGAGAGCGCGCTATCTAACGCTAAGCGTATAAAGCAAGCTGCAGCAGCGGGAGAGCGCATCAGTTGTGGGGGTGGCTTTGCCCCGTTCGGTTGTCGGCGTCTGCAGTTCCAGTGTGCCAGTGACGTAACTGATCGTGGAAACATTGGGTAAAAGCAATGAGCCTTGGAAATACTGATTATTTCTTCTCTTTTCGCATGCGTTTGCTGCATTGAATTTTTACCGTTATGAGTAAAGTATATGAGTAAAAGTAATTAATATTATTTCTTTACATTTGCATCTTTACTTATGTATTTCCTCTTTATTTACTTTCCATTTTTTTTTAATTTCTTTTTTTCAGATGTTGCATTACTCTTTTGGGTTTTGTTGGTCTTCTAAACTTTGTGAAATATTTTGGGTAAGTGAAGATTTGTTTTAATTATTTTTTGCCTTTGCTTGCTTGTTCTTATTTTTAGTGTTGCGACATGGAATCGAGTCGAAGCTTTATATAATGTTCTTACATGAAATTTCTGGCATAAGGGAGACAGAGTCTTAGGTAACTTAACGGTTATATCAATAACGGAACAGTTGTACTTCAAACTGATTTAAGCCGTGAGAGGAAATTGTTAGAATCTTCCCAAGGTAACTAGCAGCTTCTACTCAGCTTATATGGTGGCAGAAATTTTGCTATGATAAATAACAATTCTATTACACTGTCTAGACTGGCCGGGCAGTTGGTTCACCATTGGCGTCCTGGCCCTAAGCCGAGCAGGAAGGAAGTGTTACGGTATCTTTCACTTTTTTGGAGCTCTCTGTGTGCGTGTGTGTGGGGAAATCGCGATGTGGCATGTGGTCTGGACAGGACATGGCCAATTTGAAAATATTTACTTAAAGTTACTCTCAGTCACACGCACACATATAGCAAGAGAGGGAGACAGAGAGAGAGAGAGAGATGTTCACAAAGCCCTTCATTAGAGTATATGAAGGAAGAACAGGATCATATACACACACACACACACAGAGAGAAAGGGATAGAGAGAGAGAGAGAGACCAAAAGTCATTTTGCCAATGTGGTTTTGTGTTGCAACTTTGGCGTTGCGTTAATGGTGTGGTCTGCCACCAGAAAAGAGAGCACCGAGAGAAGCATATTAGACTACATGGGCATCAATGGGGTCCTGGGTCCTTGGCTGCTGCTGCTGGTGGCTTTACAATTAACACGTATAATGGATTCAATGGAAAGTTGTTCGATGAGCTGACATATTGGCAAATCTCACGCTGCAATTTGTAGCGGAATTAAAAGTAATTTTCCAAAAGGACAGCCACGAGAAACACACACACACACACACAAACACAGAGAGAGAGAGAGAGAGACTCACTGGATTCTCTGCACTTGTGTAAATATGTCACGTGTCAGCCAACTGTTCAGTTTAATGAGTTTTGCATGCGTTGCACAAGCAGCAGCAGCAGCAGCAGCGGGAGCAGAAGGAAAAGAAGACGGAAACGAAAGCAGACTGCTGAAGTGGTTTAATGTGGTAGTATGTAAAGGAGCAAGGAGCAAGCAGTCTTGTGGACAGCTTGCTGACATCGTCAGTCGTCTGTCCTCCGTTGTCTGTTTGTCTTCAACTTCTTCATGCCAAGTCATCATTATCATCAATAAAACTGTCGCACATGTCGACATTTCGCTTCAAGTGCATGTTATCCTGTTATCCTTGTTGTTGAAAAGTTTTTAATGCTCGCCATGCCGTGTCGAAGGCAAAGTACAGTAAGGCGTAAAAGATGTGTCTGAACAGCTCTCAAGTTTCCAACTCCTCCTTCTCCTTCACCTCCACCTCCACCTCCATCTACTCCTGCAGCAGCTGCTGCTGGTGTTAATGATGATTATGGCCACAGGACCAACAAATTGTTATGTAATTGTATGCTTAAATGAGCTGAGACAACGGGGCGTATGATTGATTGATTACAATTCTACCAAAAACGGAAATGTCAAATCACAGAGAATTGATTTCGATTATTCAATTTGAATTCAATTAAATCAAATTAACTTTTCCATAAATTTTTATCTAGAAAATTTTACTTACTATGCATATTTGCCGTTTGATAGGCTGGCGGCGGTGGCAATGTTATGGCCTCCAGTGTGGATGTGGTTGCTGCTGCTGCCGTTGATTCAGTAGCTGTTGCTGAGGTCAACAGTCTGGGCTTGGTTGTTGCTGGCTGCAAGTGTATCGTGTGATACTTGACCAAAGGCTGTTGACAATTGCTGCCAGCGAATGGGACACCAGCAGCAGCAGCAGCAGGAGCAGCAACAGCAGACGGAGCTGGAGCAGGCGTATGAGTTGCTGCCGTTGATGAGGACGGTGCAAATGGAAAGTAAATCGTTGCCGTGGCAGGACCATAACAATTGCTTGATGACAGCGGCGGGGGAGCAATGGCAGGCATTGCAGTGGGTGCAGCATTGAAACGCAGCAGGCTAGTAGGAACAGCAACAAAATTCTGTTGCTGATGATGGTGCTGTCGCGGGAGAGTTGCTGTTGTTAATTGCTGCTGCTGCTGCTGTTGTTGTTGCTGTGGTGCATATTTCAGCAATGTATTGCCCGTTGTTGTTGTTGTCATTAGCATCACATCTGGCTGTTGCTGGTGGTAAAATTGTTGCTGCTGCTGCTGCTGCTGGTGATGGTGATGTTGCTGCTGCTTGCGCAACAATTGACAAGCATCTGCTGACCGTAAAGCCATTGGCATTGAACGAAAGAAAGAACAAAGCACAAGAACAAGAACAAGCATGTTAAATTTGATTAATGACATTTCAATTCATACTTTGACAATGTCTCTCTCTCTCTCCCTCTCTCTGTCTCCTTCTCACTCACCTTCATTTTGCTCCTGCAAGGACAGACGTCGCTTTGTCATCATTGTCGAACCATATTGATAGCACTCATTGTTGAGAGTTGTGTCATTGCATTTGGCTGCATCATATTTGCAGTTCTTGCAATTTGCCTGGAAAATTATTGAGAATGATTTATAAATAAAGGAAATTTGCTCCTATAAGTATGCAATAGATATTTGATTGTATTCAATTTTGCCCAAATTTTAATGATTTCAACTAGTTATCCATAATTAATATGCTAAATGAACACAAATCCTTTGAAATACTCTCAAGAACTGCACATTTACATTGTTTATTGCCTACTTTAGGGGGCGAATTAACTTTCTTTTACACCAATTGATGTGGTAACTGAATTATAAATAACCAAAAACTAACTAGATTTTCTTATTTGAATAACATTTTTTTTTTTTTTTTGTTTATAATACGCATTGTCCATTTAAGGTATAGAAATTTTGAGTGACATGTCCAAGTCCAAGTCATAATCATTCTCTTTTGGCTTGTCATCATATTGTCATCGTGGTTCTTACTCGAAAAGCTGTTTGCGGCATGCAGCATCAGTGCTGGGCATCATGTTCGTTGCGGTTTATGTGGCAACATCATGAGATGCCAGGGCAATACGCACTCACACACACACACACACACACACACACATATGTAGAGAGATCCCAGAGAAACAAGAGAAATGTTATGCGGTTGTGTGTGTGTGTGTGTATGTGTGTGAGTGCGTGTGAGCCATAAACCCAACATACGTCTACAGATAATTGCAAAAAGGCAAAATGTCAGCAGCTAACATGATGAGGCTGATAATGATGATAATAATTCAACCGTATAGCCCAAGAAACCGCAAACCCTATCAATTGCCATGGACATGGAGCAGCAGCAGCAGCAGCAGCAGCAAGAGCCACATCAGTTTTGGTCAAACATGTGAAGCTTCAAAATAAAATTGGATTAAGCCCTAATGAGTCGTCAAATGAAAAAAGGGTAACCCACACATTGAAAGAAAACTCACTCAAGCGAAAAGTAAAAACCCAAAGAAAGAGAAACGAAACGAAACGTAGCGAAACGTAACGAAACGAACAAAGGCCAAAATGCAAAAGTCTTGTTCAACAAGTTTGAGCCCAAAACCAAGTTGTCTAACTGCTGCTAAGCAGGTGGTAAGTGGCAGGTAGCCACTTCAATTTAAGTTCAGCCTATTGAAAGGGATTTTTATATGATTTTATTGATTGTTGAAAAATTAATGCTTGATTTCAAGTTGTCTTTGGATTGGTTATGGTTCTCTTTTTATAAATTTTGTTTCTTCTGGTTTCTTAGTTCCAAATATTTCTCCTTTTTTTGTAGATTTTTCCAATTGTTTTTTTCTCGTTTTAGTAGCCAAATCTAAGAATTTCTTATCTATTTACATGCTTAATTTTTTCATGTTTCTAATATCTATTAATGACACTTTTAAATCTCTTTACAGAAACTCTACAAAATGTGCTTTTTAAGCATGATATGATGATATTCTTCAATCTGGGTCTAAAGGTGAGTCCTTTAGCCATTGATTTTATACGAAATATAAACAAATTCAGTTAACTTTAAGAGCCACATGCTATCCATACTATTTAATAGGGCCAAGTCAATTGGGAAAACTATAAATAGTAGCACGAAATTTGGTTTATTCATAAACGATTCAGACAATTTGTCCTAGACAAAATGGATGCTGGCTTAGAGTATTTAAGAACAATCTGTACAAAGACTTTTCACAAATTAAAGCCCTCAAGTGGCAGACTTTCAGCAGGCAGTGTCTCGCACAAGTAAATTATGCTCTACGCCAAGAGCAATTCACCGAATCTGCATTGTATTCATAACAAAATGCTATCCATAAATAATATATACAACCATTCCGCATTGTTTTCACAATATTTTAAAAGTTGCGCATAAATTTTCAAGAATTTGTGTGCTTAAAAGTTTGTAGATGGCCTCAAAGAAGAGCTTAATGTAGTGAGAAATCCTTAAAAGGCGTTTGAAAAGTGTTTAAACAAATTCAATATTGTTTAAATTTTTATTATTAACTGCGTGCTAAAACCATTTAAGTCAAAGATTGACTAAAAAAAATAATTTTTTCAAAGGTGTCTTACACTTTTAATCAGCTTAACTACAGTGCTTATCACATTTATAGCACACCCAGCATAACTTTAAAGCAATTTTAACAACATTTTTAAGGTTTTTCAAAAATAAATTTTACTTTACTTTGTTGACTTCTGTCATGTTTAGTAGAATTTACTGCAATCTGTGTTCTATTTATATAAAGCTAAGAATTAACCACTAACTTTTGCTGTATGCTAGCATTTTTGCCTGCATTTTTTTCATTTTTTCAGTCTTTTGGATTCATAGACATTGTAATTAAGTAAATTTAAAAAATTTTTAAGAAATGCCACTGAGAGGAACTGGCAAAGAAAAACTGAAATGAACAGTTTGGTGCCTTTTCTATTGATTTTTTTGTCGATTAAAGAAGTCTTCAAGAGGGAAAAAGAATGAGTTCATGGTGCTAGACCGTAGTCAGGTTCTACCTTAGGGAAAAATAGGTCTTAGATTGAAGGTTGGGAATATAAGACAGCTTGTCTTGCCCGATTAGTTACTTTTTGCTGGGTAATCCTTTGATTTGATCGTTCGCTTAATATCCAAACTTTAATTTTAAATTAAATTAAGTTTTAATTGATTCCCTTTTTTTTCTACGTATTTTCACGTTTAATTTGCATAATAAAAAATCAATTTGTATATATATTTTATTTACAGATTTCACGTTATATTTGTTGTTTTTTTTTTCGTTTCGTGTTTTTTGAGTTGTATGTGCAACTAAGTAGCGGAAATGAAAAGTTATTGCATGCTTTTAGGCTGTGCATGTAATTTTTAGCCGCCATTTTGCACTGCCACACAAAAAGCCTAGAAACAGAGTGAAAGAGAGAGGCGAAGAGGGGGAGAGGGGAAGAAAAAGTTTGTTTTTTTTTGTTTTTGCCGTAGAGTGAATTAAAGTGGCTCGCACTCAGTTTTAATTTACTTAGTTAGCTCTCTTTCAGCCACTTTGCCAGCAACTTGGGCCAACTTTAAATTTATGCCTTGGCCATTTTCGACCCAACTCAACAACGCGAATTCAACTCAAATTGCGGCAAGTGTTAACTGAGAAGTTTGCTTTCGTTTCCTTTCATTCTTTCAGTTAAAGTGTCAACAGTTAAAATGAAAAGCCAAAGCCAAAACCAAACCAAACCAAACCAAACCAAACCAAAACTTTTTCCTGCTTCATTAAAAATCATTTCGTTTTGGCTGCTTTTGAAAATGTCAAATGGCAGCAACATTTTTTCATAACTCTCTCTCTCTCTCTCTCTCTCGCTCTCTCTCTGTGTACATATTTGCTTGCCTGGCCAACACACCGCAAAATGGACTTATTTATTTATTTAACCTCATTCATTGAGGTTTTCTTATTGTTGTTGTTGGAGCCATAAATTGCCAATTAAACAGAAATTTTTCCAAGCAAAAAACAAACACAAGCAATTGCAATTGAAAAGCTGAAAGACAGAGCGAGAGAGAGAGAGGTGAAAAAATATTGCAAAAATGTTGGTAGAAAAAAAACTCTCTCTGGCATTATGTAAATAAAAATATAAACTTTTTTTCCACTCATTTAAAGCCTTAAAGGCAACATTTTTCATGGCTATCACGTACTTTTGGGCAACAGAAATCAAATAAATATACATATACAAAGCTGGTTTTTCTGTTCAACATGCATACGAGTCTAACTGAAATGTCATTACAACCTAGGCAACAAATGACTTACTAAAACTTATGCACGAATGCACAAAACATGCAAACAAATAGACTTTTACCCTCTTTACTCTCACCCTCTCCCTCTCTCTCTCTCTCTCACACACACTCTCACGCTCTCTTTCTCTGTTAGAAAAAAAAGTGCAGGCAAAAAAAAAGGTTTCTATTTATGATATATTTTCAGGCAACCTTTTGATGGGGATAAAAAGTTTTGTTGCTGTTTTCAATACCCTCTGCTGAAAGGCAACAAAGGGCATATTAAAGTTGTGAAATTAGGGTAAAAGGAAAATTGGGTGAATAGGTGAAACTTTTCGGCAGTGAAAGACAACCAAATGAAGGCCCATTCGGCTTCTTGTTAATAAAATTGCCTTCTTCTCTTCACTGAGAATCCTGGCTTAAGCAATGGCAGATCTACAGCGGTTAAACGAAGAAATTTCGTCCCCAAAAGTATGCAGTAGACAATCGAAAACTTTTGTTTAACATTAAAAAAAATTTCTTTTAACGATTTCAATGAGTTATTAGTTAGAATTGCTGTTAAGAGTCTTCTTCTCAAGCGTTTTAATGGCATTCGAATATATTTTAAACAATGGGTTAGGTAAAATAAAGAAATTTTGTTCCTTAAAGTATGCAATGGACATACGAAAACTTAAATTCAACATTTCGGGCAATTTTTTGTTAATCATTCACATTAATTTTCAACAATTTTTGTAACGTCTCTCATTTATTAGCCCTTTCAACTAACCATTGGATACTTTTGGGGGTGAAAAAATTTCCAACTTGATCTCTCTAAAACCGCCGGGGGGCGGTATAGCAAAGTCGTTGCTTATCTCATCTCTCTAGTTCATTTCGAATTTGTTGCCCAAATCAATTACAAAAAAAAAAAAACTGAAAGGTTTCTTCCTGCTTCGGCTAACTTTGGTTCGCTGGCTGTGGCTCTTAATTAAAACTTGTAATATAAATCCCATTGTTTGAGCTGAATTTTGGTTTTATTTTTTTCTGTTCCTTTCCAAGGATACGGCGCATCATGCTTGCCACCAAAGTCTGTGTTAAATTTAATATGAGTTAAAAGTTGAGATAGATTTCGTTTCATGGATAATGGAAATCCAAGATATGTCAATTAGAAAGTGAAAAGAAAAATATGCCGAAAAATATTTATTGTCTATTAAATTTTTATTTCTCTGTTCATTTTACGTTCTTGTTCTACTGTTTAAAAGCTTTATTTACTCGCATAATTTTGTTGGAATGTAAGTTCAAAATAGTTTGAAAGGCAATGGCAACGGCGACAGTTGGCCAAAAGGAAAAATGCTGTGAAAACTACCACGCCTCGACCTGTCCCTTCTTTCTCTCTCTCTCTCTGTCTCCTTCTGAAAAGAAACACTTAGCAGAAAACTGGCAAAAAGTTCGAGCATAAAAACTGCGAGTGAAAGTTTTTTTTTTTTTTTTTTTTTTGGACTGGACACTGAAACAATGTTTTCTGGAGAAAGTTCTTTGGAAAGTTCTTCTGGGCAAGAAAAAACCAGTAAGCAGCGAAGAAAAACACAGTAAATACTTTTGGCTTTTCTTCTTTTTTGGTCGTCGCTCAGCCAGTTGGCAATCGAATTAAAATCCATCAAAGTGTCATCATCATCATGAACTTAGCTTGTAATGATGTCGGGCAACAGCTGTTGCATACAGTTAAATAATATCAATCATACGCCATGTTTGACTTACCCCATTAACAGCTGTTGTTCCTCCTTTTGCCTGGCGACGTTTTGTCATTGCTGTCGTGGCCACCTCTGATGATGAGGATGTTTTTGCTGTTCCTTTTCCTGCTCCTGTTGGCGTCTGGCTGGCCGTTTTAATGCTTCTAGTTTTTTGCAACTGACAGCAGAGTTTCACATAAGTGCATTGCAATCCCTCGGCCAACAGTGTACCCAAACTGGACAGACACATCAGCATTAGGGGTACTCCAATGAGAGCATAGAAAATGGTTGCCAACTTTCCGGCTGCAGTGCGCGGTGTCAGACTGCCATGACCTGGTTGGAATGAAAGAAGCGCGCAGCAGACAAAAAGGAATTGAGATAAAATATTTACTACCCACCCACCCGCTAACCACCCTCCTCTTCCATTGCAATTTCCATATGTTTGTGCTGTCAGGCAAAACAAAAGCTATTTCATGTAATTGAAAAGATGAATTTCTTATCTCAGTTGCTTTGGTGTCTTACACTTAGCCAAAAAGTGTGGCAAGAAATGTTAATAAGGCCTTGCAAGTTGTAGAGATTCTACAGGGAGACTAAGTAGTTAATTCTACCTATCTATGGCGGTGAAAAGAAGAGAAATTTACCCCTAAAGTATGCAATAAATAGGCAATAGATAAAGTTTTGACAAATTTTGAATACTTGAACAAAAAAGAAAACTGTTTCAAATTGTTAGAATTTGCACAAGTTGAGTCAAAACTAAATAGTTTAAATTTATTGCATACTTAAGGGGGAATATTACCATAATTATAATCATTTAGATCCAAAGCTATTCTAGGATTGACTGCCTTTTCCTAAGTGTGAGCCAATTGAAATTTACTTTAAATTTTTGTATAACTAATTTAATCTACTTTTGGCAGGACTAATAATCCACTTTAAGGATATATTTCATGGTTGGTCGAATGAGAGAGAGAGAGAGAGAGAGCAAGCATTTGGCACTCTCCCTTCCTCGCCCTATTCAGTCCCGCCTTGGCACGCTCTTTATATTATCTTAACATATGCAAATATTTTGACTCGTTCAACTAGGCGTATACATAATACACACACACACACATACACACTGTTGCTCCTGTTGGAAATGTGTTGCGTTGAGGGAAGGCACGGGGGAACGGTGGGTGGGCGTGGTGTTTGCTTTCTGTGGCCCACAGCAATGTAAATATTTGCAGTTATTACAAAACTCTACAATTTATCCACCGTCCACGAGCCACAGGCCACAGGCCGGAGACGACATTTCACAATAAATTTAATAGCCGCCCCGAAATCATAATAACATTCAGTAACTAAGTCAAAGATAAATAGCTTAGCCCCTGTGACACTGGCAGCTGTGAAAGCTGTCCGGAGCGACAGAACTTACCAATTGTCGTTATCACAGTGACCGAGTAGAGCAAAGCCTCGCTAAATGTCCATGACTGGGAATCGAGTGTGCCAGAATCATAACCGAAATGTCCCAAGGCGCTGGCACTGCCGCCACCTGCCAGAGCAACGCCTCCTGCTCCGATTCCGGCGCCTCCTCCTCCTCCTCCTACTCCACCCTGTCGTGTGGCTGCCACAATTGAGCCCTCGAAACGACGCAATTGTTCGTGCACCAGCATTGTCCAGTTGCGTTCGTATAGAACGTTTAGTTTCTCTGCAAAAATAAAGAAGAAGATGATGATGATTTAAACCACTCGAAATGTAAGGACATGAGAAGAAGACAGCAGAAAATTCCACTTTCTTGGTAATTATGCAATTTCATGCTAAATGCATTTTAACCTCTCTCAAGTGCCAAGATGTAGATGATGAAACGAGTGGTGAGAAGGACGGGGAGGGGGAGGGGGACAGAGTTTCTGGTAAATCTCTTTGTGAACATTGACACTTGACACTTGCTGTTCAAGCATTCAATTCAGCTCAATTCGGGGTGCCAACGTACGTACAAGCCATTGATTTTGGCCCAAATAGCAGCAGAAAGGCTTGCTTGTTAACAACACGAAAACACAACCTGTTTGGCTCTTTGCCCTTTGCCCTTGGGCCAGACTCGAGAAACTCAATTCCAAGTCGTTGCTTTTATGCGAATTTTGAATCAAATGCCTTCTCTCTATATTCAAATGAAGCTCTTACATTTCATAGCCATTGCCAAAAAAAAAAAAGAAAAGAAAAGGTGACTTGATTCATTCGTGACTCCAAAGAGCCTGCTTGAAAGCGAAGTGTCTGTCTTTTTGGCAAATTAAGACGTGGTCATTGAGTGTAGGCTTTTAAGTCCATCCATCCAGCTGAGTTGTAGTTTAGAAATGCATACACTTTTTACTAGAAATGACTTTATGTGGCCTCAAAATGCATTCTCTTTCTATTTCCTAAAATCATTTTGTTTACAGTCTTCAGCTTTGATTCGTTGAATTTATTCTTCGTCATTAAAGATGGAAGATTCTCGTTATATTGATATCGATAAAAATCCGCTAAAATTATCTAGCGCTTTTAGCGGAATTCTGTGTTATTTCATCGCTAATTCGCCATGTGATTTTTCCTGAAATATGCTAAATAGAGTTGAACTAAGGAAGCATATAACTATAAAGCATAGCTCCATTAACTTTTTTAGATCGGTTAAGCCATATCTCTGGCAATTGCTATTCAATCCTTAGATTTAGCTAGTAAAAGTTGGGCGATAAACTTTGAAATGCAACTTTGATTAGATTCCTCTCTTCTTTCTTAACTGATGGTAGCTCTACAATCGATTTAAATCGATAAACTAAAGACAGAATCTAGGCTCTTTTAAGAACTTTTTTATCAGTCATAGGCTTTGGACTAGCCAGTGCGGCTAAATAAAACACGTTACACATTCAATTGAGGATTATTAGAATACTATTTTTATTAGATCGAAAAGATGGGACTATACATATATATGAATTGATTTGTAGTGGCAGTTCATAACCATTTATTAATGTCTACTTGTGGACGCTTTCTTTAAGAAAAATACTCTTTTTAGGGTTGCAAATTCCTAATGTTTGCCCAGGGCTGCATGCCACACCTATAAACTGTCTCGTGACACATCAATTGATCGATTTGAATTGGCAATCGTACATGGAAAAGTTAGATTCCTCTTGGCAAACTTTGATTAGAAATCATCAATGGAAAACTTTGATTTTTCCTTTAAGCAGAGCTCAACCATATTCTTGGTAAACGCCGACTATCGATCGCCCTACTCACGCTTCTGTCGTAAAGAAAACTTTCAACTAAAATGCAAAGACTTTGCACTAAAAAAAACTAAAATATTTTCATGTTTCTACTGCAATTTCATACCTAATAATCCTTTAACATTTTTTTTGGTTAGTTGTTATAGCTAGTATACTCGACATTTGTTAGAGTAAATTCATCTTAATCACGTTCTAGCATTAATTTGAACGAAATTGGGCAATTTGTAATTAAAGTGCCATTTCTTCTTTTGCCTTTTTAGTCTAGTAACACCAAAAATGGTGAATTATTTAAGCGTCGAGATTCATTTAGTCATTTAGTCACACGACAGGAGCGAATATTTTTCATATTAATCATACGCCAGGTGTGTCAGAGAGAGAGAGCGAGAATGCGCTCAAATTAATTAAGTTTATTTATGAAGTGAAATTTTTAATTAAACAGACATTAGCTCTAATATGCACACGTGCCTCGACTCCTACAAATAGACGAGGTCCTTTCGGATGCCACTGGCAGATGGGACGAACGCGACAAAAGTAATTAATATTAAATAAATCTCAATAACAATGTCGGCCAACAAAAGGAAATATATGTATGTATATAGGTTTTCTTTTTTTTTTTTTTTGATAGGCGAATGATTTTCCAGCGGCTAGCCAAATGTTTTGGCTATGCAAATATTTTGTTATTATTCAATTTGCTGTAGGCTCCTTGCGGTGTGAGGGCGTTGCGAGGGCTGGGAAATTGAAAATTCAATTTTCACTGTTTACGCTGACGTGGAACGCAATTAAAATATTTATTTTTTGGTGACTATTCACCGCCCCTCCCTGCTCTCTTTAAAGCGCAATTATTTTGGCAATTTGCAATCAAATCAAGCGTAAAACGTAATCAGGATATTTATGATAAATAGATATAATTCACTTACCCGTTATGATCCACAATTCGCGCAGGCAATCCTCACGACTCTTGGCTATGGCCGCCGATTTGCTTAGATCCTGTGGAGCTTCGAGCAGAGGAAAGATCAGGGCTCCCAATATGGAGTAGCCAATGACTAGAAGCACCAATCCTGGCGAGGATAACACAAGTTTCAGCAATTGGCCCAGCCAGCGACGAGTCGTCGAGCGTGTCCTTTCGACGGTTTTCGTTTTGCTCTTCACACCTGATTGAGTTAGGGCCATTTGTGTGGCCTCATCGACATCGCCCTCGCCATCATTGTCGCCATCCCCCTCCGCATCCCCTTGGCCATCTTGATCTTCAGCCAAATCGTTGTGCTTGATTTGTAGGGCCTTCTCAATGTCGGACATGTTCGAATGGTCAATGGCCAAGTTTGTTCTCGAGACATTTAGTGGCCTTTCCTTCCCTTTCCAACTATTCCTACCCTTGCCATTTTGTAGTCTGTAGGCTAAAAGATTTCACTTCATTCCGTCTTCGTCGTTTCCCAGTTCACTTTGCTTTCCTTTTTCGTTTGTGGGCTTATTATTATTGTTTAAGCTGTTGTTGTTGACTTGTTAATGCCTCACAAGTTGCTGCTGCTGGTTAATGTTGCTGCTGTGCTAATGTTGCTGTTGCTGTTGCTGTTGCTGACGTGGCATTTAGCATTGTTGCCACTTGCATTGGCTTGAGTTGGCTTGAGTTGGGTTGGGGTTTTTGCTTTTGTACCTTTAAAGTTGTTGTGCCAGTTTACTTTCCGTCGCCACGCCTTCTTTTGCCTTCTGTAATTGAAAACATTTGTGTGTGTTGTAGTTGCAGTTGCAGTTGTTGTTGTTGTTGTTGCTGCTGCTGCTTTTCATTGTATTTTGCTGCCTCGTTGCCCCTGTTGAAGTGCACTCTGGAGTAGGTTAAGCTGCTCTGTCTCCAGCCAGTTGCCAGTTGCTACCTGCACAAAAGAGAGGAAGATGGGGAAGAGGGTAGGGGAATGTGCAATGAAAAATTTGTCACTTCACTTAATCTAATTAGCAAAGTCTTTAAGGCATCTATTTAAGGTCACTCAGCCAGTAAATACGCCATAAAAAAAAAACATTTTATCAAGTGTCTAGTAACTTGAGAGTGAAAATAATTAGGTCCTTTATAGCTTGGCGAGTTAATTTCAAATGGTTAAGTAGTAAAAAGTTTGTTTTGACCTTCTTGAAATGTCTTCAATCTTGGCTGAATGTGAATCTAAGAAGAAAGATTTGTCTTAAAGCAAATTTCAGAATGTTTGAGGAGTTGAAATAAAGTAAAAGCGTTTCTGTAGGAAACTTATGAATAGAAAGCATTTTTCTTGTTATTAAATTTTTAAAGCTCTTTGCATAAGGTTTCCTTCTACTCCATTTCAACTGGTTAATGTATTTTTCTCTTTCATGTAGAGATGCTCAAGCTTCATTTAATCCGCCAACAATGCCAACAATGGGCTCATCACAACGCACATTATCGATAAAGCCCATTAAGAGGTCCAACATGAGAAATGATAACAATACAAAAAAAACGTCGATATATCTATCTATCAGAGGGGAGAGGGAGAGAGACTTGTAATAATACAAATTGAATGCGTCAGATAGAGCGACTGACTGACTAACTGACAAAGAGATGGACTAGCAAATTGTAGGCCTAATCCTCACATGTCTAACTGAACACATCAAAGCCCATAAAGCTGATGAGAAAGAGAGAAAGAGAGTGAGAGAGAGAGAGAGAGAGCCCTCTAATACTCTTGCCATATTTAGACATTGAATCAATTAAAGCACTCAACGATTAGAGGGCGACTAAACCACCATCCACCTCTCTGACCACTTTTGTGTGTGCGTAACAAGGACATAAACACAGGCAAAGCCAAAGCACAATTTTTCTAGTCCTTTTGGGTTGCTTTGGCGAGGCGTCTGGCAATTTACTTAATTGGAAAATAAAATAAGCCAGCAGCTAAAACCGGAAACTACTGCTAACAATGGCCAACACTCGGCCACTCAGCCATTTGGCCATTTGGCCACTTGGCTACTTGGTCACTTGTCTTGGATTTTCTTTAGTCCTTCGCTTGGCGCTTTGCGTTCTTTTTTTTTATGACTCGACTGCAGAGTGCATAATTTAATTTGCGGGTAACTTTGGGTGGCTAATGCAAAATTAATGTCAATCGGGGGCAATGGCAATGCCCTTTTAATTGTGAACTTTTGATGGCTCTTTGCTCCACACGCAACTTCAACTCGAACTCGAATACTCAATACGAAGG
This sequence comes from Drosophila nebulosa, assembly GCA_024703675.1. Lineage (NCBI taxonomy): Eukaryota > Metazoa > Arthropoda > Insecta > Diptera > Drosophilidae > Drosophila > Drosophila nebulosa. The sequence continues at coordinate 1,524,566 of CM045725.1, read as the reverse complement.
ACCACAGAGCAAATGCAGAAAGCAAAACGCAAAAGGCACAAGGCAAATGGGCAAATGGCAAAATGTCTGCCGGAAGTTATCCCTTTTAGTCAGATTGAAATCAGTTTAGTTGCGTGGTAAGCGGGGCTTAGATGGGGGGGGGAGGGGGAGAGAGGTAGGGCATGGCTGGGTTTCCCTAATTGAAATGTTTGCATTTCACTTTAATTAAAGCCTTGAAAAAAAATACAAAAAATACAACACCAAAGAAAAAGCAACACAAATCCTTTTCAGGCACCTTTTTCTTTCAGTTCTTTCCTCAATTCGGTCTCTCTCTTTCTCTCTGTCTCTCTCTCTCTCTCTGTCTCTCTGCTCATTTGATGAAGGAAAAAGTTTCAATAGTTAAATACTTATAACAACTTTTCTGTTGGGTGTTGCTGGCTGCTGTTGCTGTTGCCGTTCTTGGCTGTTGCCTTCATTTCCATTCATTTCCTTTGTGCTTGAGTTGCTTTTGTCTCGTTATGCATTATTTATTATTATTATTATTATTTTTAAATGCAATGACAACAAACGCAGTTTAATTACAATTTTCAACTCATCAAATGCAGCTAGCTGGCCAGACCAGCCCAGGACAGAGCCACAGAAAACGGAGCCAAGCAAAAAATGGCGCTAATGGCGCTTCATCTTCTTCTCCCTCTTTCTCTCTTTCTGCTCATTCTGTCTGTTTTTCTTTTTTTTTTTGTTTTTAAATCCAATTTTGCTTCATAATTTTATAACGCGCCAAGCAAAGTGTTCTTCTGCCACTCCACCCCCAACCCACCCCTTGTGGGCTCCTTCTTAGCCATCTCGCTGTCAACTTGATTCCGAATTTAATTGCATTGCTGACATTTAGCACCCAACAAAAAACCAACAACAACAAAAACTACAGCTAAATACTAAATAAGCGAATTGTCCAGAGTGGATTTAAAAAAATGGTTTTAACCCGACTTCAAGTTGTCGGCCAATTATATAGTCATAGCATCAAATTGGTTGTTCCTGTTTGAAGAAGATTTACAAAATTTCATCCAAGCTTCAGGCTTCAGGTCGCCTGGCAACGGCCAAAGCCAGAACCAGAACCAGTTAGTGAGTTGGCGAGTTGGTGAGTTGGTGAGTCTTTGTTGTTGTTTGTTTGTCTGCGATTCTGGCCATTAAAACTTCCATAAAGGGCAACAGAAACTATGGAAGGATAACTGTTTTGACTAGTTTCTATTTTGGGGGGCAACGAAGTTTTATATACCCTAAAGTCGAAAATGTAATAGAACCTTAATCAATGGATCAATGGTTTCACCTTTCGTTCAACTCAGGCTCCCTGGAGTAGTCTTCTTTTAGTTAATCTTCCTTTACTAATTACCCTTAGAATATTGTTTAGAGTAATCTTTAAAAACAAACTGTTGAATGGTGAATCGTGGGCATTGTTTAAGCCGATCATTTTTGCTACTATTTGATTAAATCACAAGAAATAGAATACTTCAAAATTAAATTAAGATATGCAATTTAGGTTTGTTTGAGATTTATATATAATACTAATACTTCATTTATTTATGTGTTATGTGGCTTGATCCGCCTTGTCTGTTTGTTTAGTGTCTAGTACTCAATCAAAAGACTAGTGAGCTTGCCAAACGATAACTCATTAAGCCTACTAAGTACTCGAGTATCGAAATATCGAGTATCAGGCAAGTGAATCTTGCAATCGAGCTTGCCAAACGATAACTCACTAAGGCTACTAAGTACTCGAGTATCGAAGTATCGAGTTGCAGACAAGTGAATTATGCAATCGATAACTGAATTAGGGTTGCTTAAGTTATGCACTACTAGAATTGACATAGTCCATTACTAATTCGAAAACAAGGGCAAGGCCAAACGGGCACTTGAATCCCTCTAACTTTGCCAACTGAACATCAAAGTCTATGCGTAATTATGATCCATTATCCTCGACTTTACCACTAACTATGCTTTGCTAGAACTACTGCTAGCCCTTTTGCTTTGATTGTTAGCTCCTTTACTTTGGGATCAATTTAGAGTCCTTTACTAGAAACGTCTTTTTAAACCTAGTCAGTTTGAAATTGGTTCAAGTTTATTTAGAATATGAACTTATTTATGTTCAAGCAGACCAACTAGAAAGCTTTTCAGGCATTTGATGAGAAACAAACAGACTTTTGAAGCAGTAAAGAAAATCTTAAGAATCTAAAATTTTGTTTTATTTTGCATTATCCGCCATTGCCCACCTTTTATGTTAAAATACATTTTATTATAATTTGTCGCCTTGTCAATTTGGCCATATGACCATCTTGTGTTAGGGTATTTATTAATATTACATCAATGGCATAAAAACAGTCAATATAAAGTCAATTGTTGCAACCATTAGACAAACGAATAACAAAGGCCAATTAAATTGTAATTAAATGTTGAAATTCTCAACATTTTAATGTTTTTTTTTTATTTTCCATAGCATACTTTTCTGGTGTCAATGACTGTGAAAAGCGTTGGAGAGGGAAAGAGGGGGAGAGGGAGAAATTAAACAGATACTTGTGCAGGAGACAAAGGAAGACAGAAAAAGACACACACACACACACACACTAATAAGCTAAAAATTATTTATAAGCTACTCAGCAAGAGCAATAACAAACAGCAGAGAACAGAGTGAAAGGGGGGTGAGTTGAGGGGAGGGGTGGGCAGTGGTAGGCAGGGGGTGTGAGCATAATGTGGTGTGTGCAGTCAAGTGGCTATAATGAAAATTAAATGCGACAAGATGAAAAGCGGCGGAGGATTTTCCGGTTTTTCCACCAGAACGAACGAACGAACGAACAAATGAATGAACGGAACTTTTAACACATTTAGCCAAAGCAACAAACAAACAGCAAAACAAAACACAAGTGTGAGTTAGTTTTATAGCCTCGAAAAAGGTGTGAAAAAGCAACAGCAAATAACAGTGCAAAACGCAGATCAAGATAAAGCCACAGCAGATATATATATATATATAGAGAGAGAGAGCGGAAGCAGAAGCAGAGAAACATTATTATGCAGAGGAAATGGGTGGAATGGGGGGGAGGGGGAAGTGGATAGGAAGGAAAACACTTGAGAGCCCAACAGGCGTACATAATTCATAATGAAGAAAAATAAAGACAAGCAAAAAAAAAAAGTTGCAAACAACTTTTGCGAATGGACATTAGATGCAGTCCACTGGGGTCCGCTATAATGACCATGTTAATGCACACACACACACAGATACACACACACACACAATACAAAAGTGCACTGAAAGGAAATAAGCCAGATAAGTAACGAGCCAGGCTAGCCCCAAAAAATGTGGACCAAGACAGCAGAGCAACAAGAACAAAACTTTTTAGCCCAAGAAAACAAACGAAATGATGATAACTTTGCGGTGGAGGATAAAGAGAGGGGCACTACCTTGCTCATTAAACGCACTCAACTGGCTGGCAACAATCTTAATTATGTTGTAAAGACTTTGGCCAAGAAGAAGTGCAACCAGCAACTGCAGAAGAAAAAGGAACCAAAAACTTGCTTCTGATTAGTTTTTCAAGTGCCTCAAGTGCAAGTCAAGCAGTCAAGCATTTTCACTCAAAGTCCGTCAGACAGACAGACGGACGGAGAGAGAGAGACGGAAAGGGCAGTCAGTCAAGTCGCCACATTTCGCTTCTTCAGCCTTCTGGTCGAGCGTGTAAACTTCTGCCGGCTAACAAAAACAAAAAAAAAAAACTCATTAAAAAGGGCGCAAAATGCAACGTTTACCATCATAAACAAACAAAACATGAAGGAGATTCGCAAAAAGGAGAAACGGAAAGGAGAAATGCCAGCAAATGCACAATAATTAGACGCAAATTTAAAAGTCACTTTTGAACCAGGTAATGAAGGCTTTACTCCTTTACTCAAAGCGACCAACCTAAATGGAATATTAAACCAGCCAGCCAGCCAAAGGTGTTCTTTGTGTGAAATTACCACAAGAAAGAAAACAGACAATAAATTATATGCAATTTTCATTTATTTACCAAGCTTTTTAATCAATCTTTAAGTATGCTCAAATTGAGGCATTTGTCTAATGGAAACTTTTGATGAACCATCAGAACAAAGGGTCAGTGAAATTATTTGCCGACTTCAAAGAAAATTCATGGAATTTCATCAATCATGGTGAGCAGTCTGTGGGGGGGGGGGGGGGAAGTAAGGGGCATTAACATTGATTGTTATGAAATAATTGTAGACATTAAACAGCCAAATATTTCAAATACTTTTTCCGATTTGCGATTACTTTCTTTGAGAGTAAGCAGAATCAGAGTAGAAGGTCTCACATTTATAATGATTTCTATAATGTCCAAACAGAAAGTATCGCTCCTTTTGATCAACGTGAAAATAATGGTTCTAAATTGAAGCTTCTTCTTCTAGGCCAGTTGATTTCTTGCCAAATCTTGCCTAGCTTATTTTGGTTTTACTTTCCATCTCTTCAGATCTGCTTTAGTTTCAGCTTTATAATCACTCGCTTTTATGTTCAAATTAGTTCAAATTTTGGCAGTAAAACAGTGAAAATTCAATTAGCTTTTCAGTAGTACGTAAAAGTGATTTTCTTGTACATCCTTTCATAGTGTTTGCGTAGTTTAACAGATTCTTTAGAAAATTGCTAACATTACTTTGGATTTCTTCTATTTTCTCAGCAGGTTACACTTTTTTTTTAAGGCAATTACTTTGATTTTTTTCTGCCATATTATTCATAAATGTCTGTTATGATAATATAAATACGAAATATAAATTTCTTCGCCATGTGATTTCTTTCTCAAAATAAAGAAATCATCTGTTTCCCCATACAAGTGCATTAAAAAGCTCCTGGACTCTCATTATGCTCAAGACAGAATTAGAATTTATCGATGACTATAATTTTTTTAGATTTATCGATTATCTCCAAATTATGTCAATGTTATCTAGGTTCAAAAGCATCATAAACGTATGACATTAGGAAACAAGGATTAAGAGATGAAGAAACAAACTAAACATTTTCTATAGGAACAACTTTCAGGATGATCTCAAACTATAATCAGAAGACTTCACTATAAATATTGATTGAATCGGCTTAACATTGTAACAACAAAGTGAATCAAATTGCCACACACAAAATCACATGCAACGACATGAAAACTTTTTCAAGTGCATTAAATTTTAAATCCAATAAGATTGAAGTTTTCATTTTAAAGTATTTCTCGTTTGTTGTTGGTTTCTATTTGCTTTGTCAACAGAATTTGCAAGCCCTCAATATGAGTTTTGGTAGACCAAAAATTGTATTTTGTTTTAATTTTGTTGAGTCACAAAATATATGTCTGCTCATCTGCAGTAAAAATATATTTTTATATCTACAAATTAAGAGGCAAAACAATTGTTGTTTCTAGTCCAGTGAGAGTTGCACAAATATGTTTCATTTCGAGCAACAACAACAACAATTCAAGAGCAATTTAATTGAATTCAAGTTAAAAGATTTTCTCGTTGGCTTTAGAGAGAGATTTTTTTTTTTTTTTTGTTTCCCATTTCTCTCAACACTTGGAAACTTGCTTACTTACTTTTGCTGGCAGGTTCAACTTAAACTTGTTAACTTTCATAATTAAATTGTTAAACATCAGTTGGGCTTTAATTGACTGTCGTTGTGGGGATGGAGAGAGGGGAGAGGTGACTGTCTACTGGCAATATCCCTTTTGGGGTCCAGCTCAGCAGAAATTCCTTAAGTGCCAATTTAGTGGCAATTTGCTTTTGTCTTAACACTTTTTTTTCCCCCTCTGCAAAAGGAGTCTGATGGTAGGGTAGGGGTTAGGGGGGCGCAGGGAGGTTATAGCACAATTTAATGTTAATTAAGCAAAACGGGTTGCCAATGGCATTTCATTTCTCAGAGTTTGGTCCAAACAAATGTTTGCACTCAGTTGCCCTCTTAATTGACTTTAACCCGAAACTTTGTGCCAGGCAATGAGAAAACAGCAAAAGAAAAAATTAAATCAAATAAAATCGAATTGTTAGCCGAAACGAAAGCTTAAAAAAAAAAAAAAACGTCGAAAACTCAAATGAAATAAAAGAAAAAACTAAAGCAAAAGAAATGTCTGCATAAAATGCACGAAGCATGAGAGAGAGAGTAAATTTGCATAAAAACTTCGTGGCACGCAGTCAGCCCCCCAATCCCCCGCCATGCACACCTTCGTATGACAGTGTGTGTGTGTGTGTGTGTTGGTGTATCCCTCCGATAATGCCATTTTGAATGCACTTTATGCACACTTTGTGTCATTAAGAACATGCAGATTTTTGTGAGCTAATCCCATGATATATGAAGTATCGCTTTACCGCTTTCGGATTTGCATTCAGTTTATATAAAAGTTTTCAGATCGCTTGCTTTTAAAGGCTTACACACACACACATTACATATTACGTATACGACGCAATGACCACACCAGACGCACGGGCTCTAACCGCTGTAGCCATTTAATTGAACAAACATTCCAAAGATTCGACAGGGCGTCAAATGTGCGGCAAATGGAGAAGCCTTTGGAACGCGGTGAGGGGTGGTGAGGGCGGTATTTGTGTGTGCGTCGGTTTACTCTATGCCGCGGTGTCAAATTATTGTTTCAGCAACCAATTAGTACACTAGTTAACCCACAAAATGGAAAGCTAACTAAAGGCAGGACACTTTCGACTGACTTCTCGTGGAAATTATAAAATCACAACTTCTCTTTCTTCTCGAATGCTTTCTACAAATTGCCTTTTTCTTCTTTCAATTTTAGGAATCTTTAGCTTCAAGTTTAGATATAATTTTGCCGTTTAATCTATGTTGTTCTTTCACCTGTTCATGAGAGAAAGCATCCTTGCCCACTGAAAGTATTTAAATACTTTCTGCCATTCATCTAAAACTCTAGGAAATCAATTTTACTCAGATGTGTGGGAGATTCTTCTCAAAGATTTAGGTAAATTCAAGCAAAGACTCTAGTCCTCTAGTCCTCTAGTTTGTTGTTGAAATCTAAGACTAAAGTTAGACTTGACTTTGGGTTTATATTATGGAAATTCCTAAATTAAACAATAAGAAAGCCTTTTCAATTGTTAAAAAGTTCCATAAAGTACTTGAGGATATTCCTCGATGATCTCGACTATATAACACTCCATTGCGATCTTTCAAGTCTGCTTTAACTACAAATAGAAGGCAGATTCCTACATATTTCTATAAAGAATTTAAATTTCTGCCTAATTGAAAGGTTTCCATCTAAAAACATATTTTCAGCTATTAAAATGGCTCTTAAAGTAAGTCAAATTTACAGTTGAATTCAATAATTTATTCCAGCATGTTTACTTTTCATCATTTGCTAATAGTTTAGAAACTTTTATCTTGTTCTATAGTGTTTTTTATGGCCAACAGTTGTTGTAATGACTTTTGTTTTGGTTTACTAATTGTTTTGTTGCCCCCAAAATGCCAGCCGAAAATTAAATTGGTCACGTTGGTTGTTGGTTGTTGGTTGTTGGTTGCTGGTTGCTGGTCGTTTGGGCCTTGGCAACGCAGAGGAATCCACCGTAGAGAATAGGCCGCCGAATGCCATCAATAACATTCTCGTTTTACTATTAATTTGATGCACGAGTGCCCTTGATATTAGCTAATGATTGAGTGTTAATAGAGCAAACGTGGCAAAAGAAATACGAGAAAAGATGTCAAACGATAAGAGGTGAGAGAGGAGTGGCTGAGAGGGGGGGGGGGGGAGGGAGGGTGGAGATTGATTCATCTACATTTATATAGAAAGAAATGTGACCTCAATGCTGAGGTCCAGCAAGAGCAAACAAAAAACGCGTTGTCAATGCGTTTTGAAGGCATGTTTGTTGAGAGGTGAATGTGATGGGGAAAAGGGGGGCTAGAAGGGGGCACGATGCGGTACGTAGATGCAAACACTGAGATATGCAACGAAAAGTACATACACAGAAAGAGAGAGAGACAGAGAGAGAGAGAGACGAAAAGAGGAGGCTATGGCCTGCCAACTGTGTCATGGACATGGCTAGGTTGTGTCTCTATTTGTGTGTGTGTGTGTGTGTGTGTTTGGGTGTGTGCGTAGAGACACGTGTTTTACTAGGATGAGAAGAGCATAATAATGATGGCTGGGATTGCTTTTCCTATGCTGATGATGACGATGATGGGGAGACAAAAAAAAAAAGACGCATACTAAAATGGCGATTCGAAGGACAAACAAACATGCCCGATATACACAGTATGCTCTCCCCCCTCCCCATGCTCCTCTTTCCCTCTAATGTTGGCTCATTTTGTGTGTGTGTGTGTGTGTGTGTGTTGCGTAATTGTGCCTGAAAAACTCACTGGCACTAGATTGCAATTATGATATAAAATACTTGTTGGAACGATAAAAACCTTAACAGAGAAAGAAAGAGAGAAAGAGCGAAAGGGAGAGGGAGCGAGAGAGCACAAGAGAAAGCGAGAGGGAGTGAGAGTGAGTAAAGAAATGGAAAATATGTCCTGCATTGTGTTCTCACTCACATTGTAAAATGCTTTAAGACCGCTGTCCAAACTCTGTCCTTCCACTGCCGGCCCCTCCCTCCCCATCTTCCTCTCAACCAATCAACCCAAAACGGCATATTTAATGAAGTCTTTCCAAAAACAGCAGCTGAAGGTCACCAATGAAATTCTATGGCAAAATTGAAACATTTTAAGTAAATATTTAAAGTTTTATAATTGAAAAGAAACCCCTACGAAAATGAGAAATGATAAAAATTTGTTAACAGAATTTGTATCGAATGTTCTATAAATATTCCATTATTTATCTAAATTCAATTGGAAGCTTATGAAAATGCCTTTTTAAATTAATTCTAAATTTTTTGAAAGGGTGCTTGAACTTCCTTTAACTTAAACAGTTTAAGAAAAATAATACAATAATATAAAATTACACATTTACAGCCATAATGTCTATTTTTATATAGGTCATCTGTTGGTTACCAAATTCAGTTGAATGTTTTCGAAATTTCAAAAAGAGAGAATAACCTAGAAATATGAAAAATTTTCCAACAAATTGCAATTCAGAAAACAAAATTAAATTATCAAATTTTTGTTACTTTTTCAGGCTTTAACTTAAGTTCATACTCTACAAGCTTTTTATCTACATATTTTCGAAACAAGTTGCCATCTTTCTGGAAATCAATTCCAATCATTTCTTAGCCCTTTGTGAGCCATTTAACCATATTTGGAAGACTTCAAAAACAAACTATCATCTTTTCTTCAGCTTCTAAAGTGATTTTAAGTAAAATTATTTATCGTATTAGCAAATAAAATCAAAGTTTTTTGAGATCGTGCCGCATTTGCTTGATTTAGAGCTTAACGAAGTGAGATTAAAACCCACATCACACATACGCCATGTGGTCCACACATTTTGTTAGTTGAACTAGAAACGTATCAGATAATTGGCTAAATTTTTACTCCTCTCTCTCACTCTCTGGAATTACCATCTAAAATAAGCAATTAACAATTTTGAGCTGACAACTTGACCATTTGGCGGCTTAATCGTCCCTTCTCTCACCCCCTCCCACCCGCCTTCCCAGCTCTTTTGGGACTATCACAGCGTTAATTGAGTTTGACACTAATGAGCGTGCAATCGTTGCATAATTGATTTATAAATGACCCATCCCCCGTGGCCTAAACACCTCTAGGGAGCGGGGGGGGGGGGGGGGGGGGAAGGAGGGTTCCGTCAGTTGAAGTTAAATTTTGTGCCACTTGAGTTTATGACATTGTTGCAGAAATTTTTCGCACTAATTGGGTCACAGGCAAACAATAGGCAAAACCAGACGGGAGAAGAGGAGGAGGTTGGCCCATAAAAATTTGCATAAAAATTGAAGAAATGTTTCTCCCTCTTCTTCCCCTCTCTCTTTCTAACCAAGACGAAATTTTTCTGCCTGTCTGTCTGTTTGTCTGTCTGTGTCTTATGTGGGCTTGCCGCAAGCTCTAATTCCACACAAATTGTAATTAATTTGAATTAATTATGTTCCACTTTCCACATGTGCCTTGAGTTAAGCAAGGCAAACAAGGCGACGGGAACAACCAGCAACCCAGCCACATATGGGCGGAAATCCACTTTTTTTTTTTTTTTTGGCCACAATTCTGCCACAACAAAACGGAAGGCTAAAAAGCAAGCTGGGTCCTCCCTTTTGCTCTTTCATCTTTCTTTGCCAGTTCAACTTAATAAAGACCAAATCTCTTTTACTTTTTTCTTTTTTTTTGGGCTTAAAGCAAAGTAGGCTGCGACTCGTTTGACGCTTAGCGAGAAACTTTCTGTAGATGTTCGAATAAAATTCCTTTAGATAGAAGCAAAATTTATGTATAATAAAAATTTAAAGGCTCTCCTTTTCCTTAAATAGCTAACAGAATGCATATTTTGGTCATAACTCCAGCTGGCAAGACTATTAAAATGGATGTATTGGATGAGCCAAGTGAAACGAAATTATCCCAAGTTGATGATAAGTTAGCAGCAACAACAACAACAAGAAATCAGTCAGAGAATTCCAGTCAGAGTCTGAGAAGAAACATTTAGAGAGAGAGAGAGAGAGAGAGAGAGAAATATGTTTCCACTGTGCCGTAATTGCTCAACAGAAGATTTACAAAAATCTATTATATATGTGGGCTTGGCCGATCTGATGCTCGGTTTATTGCGTTTCTATTTATTTCAATGGGCCACCGAGTCAAAGTGCGGTAAGTTTTTTTTTTTTTGAGTAAGAGAAAACCAAAGTTCAATCGAATTCCCTTTTATAGATAGATCGATTACCTGGATAAGCATTGTTATTACGCTTGCACTAGTCACACAAATATTGGCTGATTTAATATTGGTTATAGGAGCTGCCAAGGTGAGACGAGAGAGTGAATCATTTTAATATCCTTGCAGGGGGCCAGTGTGTCTGTCTGTCTGTTCCTAGATAAACTAGTCTCTTAATTTTTTAACTATTTTACTACCGAAATAGTAAATTAGCTTTTTATTACTGCAGGCAAAACTTATGTTAAAACCAGATTAATCGGATCACTTTTACTATAGTTAAAAGTTGGGGAGATTAAGAAACACTTATTTGATATTTCTTTAATTTATTTTAAACAGGAACGTGTTAATTGCATTTTGGCCTATCTGATTACGATTCCCTTATTGTTTCTTTTAACTATTATCTTGGCCACAATCATAATAATTATGTATTTGAAATGCCTAAGTTTATATATCTATTATGGCATACCTTTGCATGGTAAGCATGTTTAAGACACAACAACAACAACAACGAAATTAGTTACTAACTAATTGTGACCCTCTTATCGTTAGTTGCTACTCCCGCCTTTTGGTTACTAACTTTTGCCTATTATAAAGAATTGAAGGAGCAAGTCATATTTGGATTGCCACCGCCAATTCCAATAGCCCGATTAGACGGCGCCCGCCCTCGACCGCCGCAGCCGCCAATAACCAACGCACCACGCCCACCCACACAGCAACGCAACGCAGGACGCCCACCACCACCACCGTCGCCCATTTGAAGACTCTTTTATTGATTGGCCACATCAAAACGCAGCCGATGAGAGCTCACGTTCGAACATAATCTCTGAAAAAACATGAAGCCAAAAACTTTATCACTTAACGCAAAAGGGCAAAACCACGTGCTAAGCAAATTAATTTGGATTCTATTCTCTGACAGACAGAGAGACAGACAGACAGACAATCGTCTTCTGACTGGCTGACTGGAAACTCTCAACCAAAACTCTCATGAAGAGGAGAAGAAGCGCCCCAACAAAGTGAAAAAGTGGCAAAGGAATGTTGACTGAGAATTTAACGCTTAAAATGCCAAACACACACACAGACAAACACACACGCATTGGGGGGGGGGACACTCAGTCAAATATTTTGAAATTCAAAGCATACAAATATATATAAAGAGAGAGAGAGAGAGAGAGAGAGAGTGATGGCTTAAAGTGACGTAGAATGAGCCACATGTGGAAGCCAGTTGGCAATTGTGTTCCTTATTTTCCTTTTTCTTTACTTTGTTTTGTTGCGTGGCAAATTTTCCATGAAAATTGCATGAATTGCAGATTTCCTTTTCGTTGTTTTTTTCTTCTTCTCCTATGTATACCATGCGTATACGTTATATGCAGAGTTAAAGTCGAGTTGTTATTGTTATTGTTGTTGTTGCGTGTGTTGTAGCCATTTTTATGGCATGTGGCAGCCGTTGCTGCTGCTGCCACACATCTTGTATATGTAATAGAGAGAATTTGCCAGAAAATGTGACTTTAACAAGCCAACTGAATGACTTAATATATACACTATACTGTTTGCCATGACGGCTACACTGAGTGTGATATGTATGCGGACAATGCAGACGTAGGCGCGCTTGTTGCATTGAGGCAGCTTAATTTACGTTTTGAGACGTACGCCTAGGCGTATGATTAATGCAATTGCCAACACCAATCCAGTTTGCTGCAAAACACTTGTGGCATATATGCTTAAAGAAGAAGTTGCAGCATTTTTCGTAGCGAAATTTGTCACCAGAATAGATGTGGAAAACTATCGATAGTCTAAACGGTCGATAGTCCAAATAACATTTAAGAAATTGAGTTGCTTAATCAACCCAAAAGCAAAAATTATACTTTTGAATGAGTCATTTATTTAGAATTTCTAAATTGTTTTCAAAAAGTACATAAGGAACGCCTATTTTTTGTGATTTAGATGCAATCAGAAGTGTTTTTTTTTTGTCTGGCATCAAAGCAAGCATCGATATCGATATCGATAGTTTTCCAACTCTAACGACAAACTGATCAATGATGAAACCAGAAAAGGAGCAAAAGAATGTGTCAAAGGGAGAAGAGTTGACACTGAAGAGAATCCCTAATGCAGGCAAAGGAATTCGCTTTAACAAACACGTAAATCTCATGACCGGACTGACCTTGAAGTGCTGGTAAAACGGGTGCCTTCCCTCTCTAAGCTACTGCCTAAAATAAAAATTGGTAGCTGGTCTAATATTTTCTTATTTTGAAGTTGGATAAAGAAAAGCCTACGCTTTCTTGGGTTCCATGATGCCTTTCTATCATGTCTCCATTGAATCTTGAAGCAATTTTAAGAGACATTTTATGAAGTGTATTATCTTCTGAATACAAAAACCAATAACTAAAAATTATAACTTTTATTTTTCTAGAAGAAGTCTAAAAAGGCGATAAGCCCCCAGAAAGAATGATGAACTCTAGCAACAGCCCAATTGGCGAGCTGTGTTACTTGAAGAAGCAGCAAAAAACGCCCATTTAATGGTTACTACATTTGATGTCCTTTCCAAGAATGTTCTCTATCTTCTTGGTGCAATGGAAAAGCTGACTTATCGTGTGGCTAAGTGAGTAAAGAAACAAGTTTTAACCTTAAAAACTTAAAAAGTTAAGTTCTTCATATTTGAAAATGGAAATAGGAGTTAAGTAGAGGCCTTACTTTTATAGGGATACTTTGATCAAATGATCTACGTACGTACAGTGGGCTAAAAGGATAGGAAAACGGGCACACTCTCAATGGGATCAAGAATCATAATATCCGGGGGGAAGAGGTCTCATAGAGGTTTCTCAGACTCATTGAGTGCGAAAATTCATTCTACAATTTTGAATACCTATCATAAGCTTCGTTTGAGAATTGATAAGCCCATTAAAGGAACTTGAGAAGAATCTGCTATGATAGCAATTTATTACTTTAAAGAATGCCGAAAGGATACTACTGAGAAATATAAGACATGGAATTTGTTGCAGTCGACTCAATCGTTATTTCTTAACACACCGACTAACATATTGTCCTCCATCTGATCCATCTGAGATCTTTCTAATTAGAAGTTCCTCAACTCAAGTTGAAAGCAATTCCATTTTGACAACCAAAATAAGTATCCACACACACACATACAAGACACATTCTAACTTGCAGAAAGTTTATCAACTCTGATGAAAATGAAATTGCATTTCTAGCACAAACATTCTCTAAATCCTTTTGTGCAACATTCTGTGGCATTTGCGGCTAGAGTAAATTCTTGTAAATAACTGCAAAATAACTGACCTCAACGAGAAGGCTCTAGGCGAGAGAAGGGCTAAAGTAAACTTCTTTGATTTAATTGAGTACGAAATTCAATTAACTAAATAAACCAAAGATTAAAAAATCAAATCAAGAAGGTGAGAGAGAGAGAGGTAGTAGAGATAGAGGGAGAGACATTTTGGGTGTAGCAAGTAAATTTAAATCATAAATATTTCATTTTGTTTAACTGTATAAATCACACCAAAAAATAAAAAATAAAAGAAAGAAGGAGAACGACCAAAAAAAAAAAAAGAAAAAAGTCAAGCCCGTTTGTCAACTTATGTTGCCTGCCACTTAACCTGCCACTGGCCAAAAAACCTGGCTCTTGTGTCCTGCTTTGTTTGCCAGTGTCTCCTGCCTCCTGTCGCTTGTCTCTCCGCATCCTGTTTGTCCTGTGTGTGTGTGTGTGTTTCTTTTGTTTTTAATGTCTAACAGGCAAATGCTATAAAATTTAATGTCCTCGTCGTCTTCATCCTCATCGTCCGTCCGTCTCGTCGTTTGCCGCAAACAATTGCGTGACATTGGGCATTATTATTGTTAAGGTTCTCCAGGATTTCACCATTTGCCAGTTGCCAGTTTTCGCCAGTTTTACTAAGGCTAAACAGTTGTCATTCCGATTTGCACAGGACTAAGATTTATGCCCTGCTAACGCTTGATAAATGACTAAGAAAATGTTGTAAGTTGCTTTGCCATTGGTTTTGACTCATTTTTTTTTTTTTTGTGTTTTGTATTCTGTTCTGCCCCGTGTTACGCTCCTCCATATTTGGGGCTATAAATTTACAGTTCGTTGCTCTGCTTGATTATGTTTACTTCTTGCTTACTGCAATTAGCCAAAGTTCTAACTACTCGAAAGCAAACAAATTAGTTACAACCTGACAAATTGTGGCAACTCTCAAATGGGGCATGGAGCCAAATGGCCCCACTTGAAATTTACACTAGGAAATTTTGTTACATTTTCACTGAAATTAATGCTTTTTATTTTCTACCAAAAAAAGATAGAGTAATTTACCAAATATAATTCATTTCATAAGGTTAAAGATCAGCTGAAAGTAGAGCCAAAGAAATAAGCAGCTCTGAGGTAACGAGTTCCCTCATTAGCAGACGTTAGAATGAGATCCTAGAGTTGCCAGGGCTACACGACATTTATAGGGCTAGAACTAGTTGTGAATTGCAACGAAACGAAGCGTAGAAAGAGGCAAAGCTCACAGCATTTAAGATATTTTTTTAGAATGAATGGTCCAAAGGAAAATAAATAAACACAATGTACTTTTATACTAATGACATTAACTTATTTAACCGATTAAGTTGAAGAAAATAGATATACACAAAAAGAAACGTTAGACTTGATGGCCACATCCTAGACTCGATTTCCAAACGAAGTGCTCTTTCCATAATATCAATACTTCGCCTCGACACGCTAAACTCTAAATGAAATGATCTTCCAATGATATCGATACCTCACGATACCTCAGAGATGCAACTCATCTAACTTACTCAGGGCTGAAGATGTACGATTAAGAAACTATCTTCGGAAACTTGTAACTTTTTATTTTTTATATTTTCTCTGAAAGAGATCTATCACGATCTATCAAGCAAGGATTCTAAGATTCTTGAAAACAGGCTTTTCACTGTTTTAAAATTAGACTACTGTGTCACCTTCTGGTTAAAGATCTTAAGTTAAAAATGAAAGTAGATTTCAAAGAGATTAATCTCAACCACAAGTATTTCCAAAGAATATTAACCAGCTACATCTAATCTAATTACTGAACCTACGCGTATTAAACAAGAAATTACAATCAACTTGACTAAATTAAGTATTTTGATTATGTAGTAAATGGGTTTGCCTTTATCTGCTTATAGAAATCTTAATGATAGCATAATTTGTGGCATGGCTACCTACGATTTAAGCCAAGAAAGTCTGGTTTTGTATACAGTGGGTAATCGTTAGCTAATTACAGTTAGAATTAAGTAAACACTTTACTAAATGTTAGACTTATAGATTGGACTTAAATATCTCAAGTACTACAATCGAATTCGAGTACCTCTAGGCATTTTGATTTAACAAATATAGTCAGCTATAGGCCATAACCTTTTCATGGCCATAAATGGCTATTGTCTTATCTGAAATAACAATGCAACAGGGCAGACTGACAGACAGCAACCGCATTAGCCGTTATTAATTCAGTTAAACACATTCGACACATTGTTCGGAATTATGGCCAAAAGAGTTTCATTTTTATGCAAACAATTTGTTATGATGGCCATAAATAACTACCAAAAACATACGCAAAGCAGTTAATACGAAAAATGGTTAGGGGAGGCGGGAGGGGGAGCAGAACACTGATTGAGCTTAACCCTATTAAAATTTAATTACATTTTAAATGTGCAAAAACATTTCAATTCAGTTGTTCAGTTCAATTTTTTTAACTCTTTCCTCCGTTTTTTTTTTTTTGTATAGGATTTTTGTGATTTAATTGAAACGTTAAAAATCAATGTAATTACAATAATTGATTAACACACGAAAAGAGAGAGAGAGAGAGAGAAAGAGTGAGAGAGTGAGTCAATAAATTGCCATTTTGTTGTCTGTTTCATTATTAATTTTTGAAGCACCATTATAAAAATCTATTTAAATGGGCTTTAATTGAATTGTTTTTGATCAACACGTGAAAATTTTGTTACAAATTTATTGCGGGCAAAATGTACATATCTCTGTATCTTAACATTTTGTTTCAGAGTTTTTGGCCAAAAACCGAACCACAATCAAATGTGTGTGCCGATGCGTTGTTGGTTGCTGCATCCAATTAAAATATTTACTCTAACACTTTCTCTCTCGCTCTCTCTCTCTCTCTCTTTCTCTCTGAGGTCTTTGTCTATCTTGTGGCTCGCCACATTTTTGAAATTGCAATTGCAATTGCATAGCAAATGAAGTCAGTCTCGCTCTCTTTCTCCCTCTCTTGCACTCTTCATAAAATGATATTACACCATCTATAAAAACTTGAAATTCTAAACGAATCTTATCAGCATTCGGCAAAGTGCCCCTCCATAAAGATCGACACTTGAATCGAGTGTTCTCAGAACCCTATAAATAAAAAAAAAGTTCCCTTGTAATTTTTGGAATCGACTTCACCCGTTCGATCGGGTAGCAGTCACCAAAAATAGATTGATTAATTTTATTTTTTATGAGAGGCAATTTTGAACATCTTAAACGTGTTTTCTTTCCCCGCGTTAGTTTATGCCATTTTCAAGAGACAAAGAACTCCCGCAAACCACAAAATAACTCTGAACTTCTGTCTTTGTTTAAGGCACGTCTTGGGACTTAATAAGAGTGAGTATTACTCAATCGAAAATGAAGTAAGTTGACTAATCATAAGATTCCGAAGCGTTTTGCATACCTAATACAGGTAGAAAATACCCTTTACTTATTGCGTTGAGGGGTATATCGATGGTATTGAAAGAAGAAGACCAAGACTAAGGTTTTGTGGAAATGCATTTACTATCTCTAGTTACAGATCTTTGTCAATAACTTTAACTCATTCTATAGTTAAAAACCAGAGGTGATAAGTGTTCGATGGCAAACGATAAATGTTATCGATATACATTAAAAAGCGTTAGGACCCTAAAAAGCGTTATCGTTACTTTTCATACATTATCTCGTTAGTTTTTTCTTTGATAATTTAGAGTTCTTCATTTTGGTGCTTCACATTTTAAGAATCCTATACTAATATATAATCTTTAGTTAAAGTATAAACTAAACTTTTGAAACTTTTGTCTGACTTACAAATTTCGTGATTCCTACTTTTAATTCAAAAATATATTAAAAACTTTTTGAAATTCAGTAAAAATCTCAAATATTTAGGTATTCTTTAAAGCCTTCACAGTTCAGATCAATATCATTTGTTGAACTTAAGATAAATGTAAAGAAATTGAAGCAAACCATCTTGGGCTCTTAGTTTAGAGCTCTCTATAGATCATCCGATCCACAATCTTCCTCTATGTGTGATAATTTTGGGTTCAGCTAACTTTTCTTAAAGTTGTTTAAGCATGGCAAAGATATTCTTAAGGCAGAATATTTGTTTTACCAAGTCAGACAAGAGATAAGCAGAATTTGATTAGGAATTCTCGGCAGACACAATTGTCTACTTAGAAAGTAAATGAAAGAAAAGAAGAAGAAGAAGAAATGGAAGCTGAATTGCCACTGACTGATATGACTCATTGACCAATTTTGTCTGGAAACTCTTTTTCTCTTTTGTGCAGGGTAGCAGGCAAGTCGTTTCTTAAGCATTTTGCCTTCCGTAAGTTTTTAATAATATTTTCACTTACCTTAGGTCAAGTCGATATGCCAGTTCCCAGGCACCTTTTGTTGTCGGCTGTCGGTTGTCGGTTTTGGCTTTTGTTTTTGTATTTTGTTTTGTTATGTATTTTCTGTTTTTTTTTTTTTTTTTTTGTTTGTTTTTTATTTTTTTTTTACAGTCTTTGGTGGGACACGCTTTTGTGGTTGGGGGGCTCTCTCAGTTAGCTTTTGGCATTCGTGGCGAGCAGTTCGGTTCGGTTTTTAATTTCCAATTGCCTGACAAACGACAAGAAAAAAAAACAAACCAAATCACAAACAAATTTTTGAAATAATTGTTCAGTAATTATGTTAAATTGGCTGACAACAAAAAAAAAAATTAAACTAAAAAACAGCTGTAAATATTATTTCACACATAATTAACCAACAATTTTTTTGTTTTTTTTTTTTAAATTTTTGTTTGCGTGATAAAAGATAAAAGAAATTTTAATTAGCTCTACTAACTAGTTTTTTTATGTTGATTAGTTAGTTTTTGGCAGATGTCAGCTTAGCTGAGTACATTTTGCTTGGTATTTGGTTTGTAGAGTTTTTTTTTTTTGTGGGTCAAGAGGAGCCCCCTAGAAGAAAACGAAAACGGTTTATGGTCCGCTGTCTGATAACTTTATTTCTGCCATAAACGAATTATGGCGAAAGGACAGGTGGGCAGCGGGGGGGTGGAGGGGCCTTTTGATCTCTCTCTTTCTTACTTACTTACTTACCCACCTGCCATCATCATGGTCTCTTTCATTCCCTTAGTCAAATGGAAATTCATTAAATTTTATCAGTTTGTCACACAAAAGAACAAAAGGCAACAGCCAACTCGCATATGTGTGTGTGTGTTTGTGTGTGTGTGTATGTGTGTGTGCAATTAAATAATTGACTTGCCAATATAAAATAATAAACATTCACTTAAACAAAAAACCAAACAGAGAGTCTCGACTCTCGTGTCTCTTCTTGTTATCGCTCGCTCTCACTCTCTCTCTCTCTCTCTCTCTGTTTTTCTCATTGAGAAGCCGAAACGTGTCGTCTTCATTGTTGGCCAACTCTTCTGGGCCATTATTGTTGTTGTTATGTTGACATTATACTTAAATACCCTTCACTTTCCGTAAAATTCACGTAATTGCCAGAATAATCTGCAGCAGTTGCGCATGCGCAATTTTTTAAAGATTACCACAACAACACACAACTGCAGCAAAACGACTAATTAATACTCTACCCAAAACAAAGACCTTCAGATGAAATAACGTTTTTAATTGAGTAAAAGTTGCTTCACTACTTGAGGACCTTGCTTGCAATATCTGTAAAGTAAAAGTGGAATAAAACAGTTGAGGGAATAATTTTCAACCTTGTGCCAAGTGACATTTGTTTAGGCTTACTCTTCTTCTATGGGTATATTCATTTTGAGCAGAAGAATCGTCTCAAACTTCGCCAAACTTGACATTATAACCAGGTTTAAAATTTAAAATAAAGTAAGTCTTGCCATTTAAATTACAAGTTCTTCAATACATTTTGGCTTAGGTAATTTCTATTTGAAAAAAAAAAAAAAAAACAGTTGTAAATGTGTTTAAAGTAAATTAATATTTCTCAGTCTTGTGAGTATTTTATGTAAGTAATTACCATTCATGCTAGGGCTTTCAAAACCACCTTTTGCTCGGTCGAAATTAGAAATCAAACTTCGTTTAATATTCATACACAATTTGTACATATATTTAAATTAATAATTTGCACTTGAAAGCTATTAAACAGTCTTGATAAACAAACAAATTTTGGCGAAATGCATCGAAAATCTATATATTCGAAAAGTGTGACTAAATTATGTAACCTGCTTACGGTCTTGATTCATACAAATATTTTCCATTGGATATGGCAAACCGTGCATAATGCAATTAAAAAACGAGCTGCTTCTTAGGGAGAAACAGTCAACAAATTTTGAGGAATTCGTCTTGGAATTTTTCTTACGAAGTTTTCTAGAAATATTTTTTAAAGAGCTTCATATAAAATGCAAGTTTACTTTCTATACAAATCAAATTGCCTTTCGAGTCAAATGCTGAGTAAAGCGTAAATTAAGCATTGCCAGATCTTTAGAAACATAATTTAAAGAGCTCTGCAAAGGATTTTTTCCTTCGAGACAGCGGAAGTCTATAATTAGCGTTGCCAGACTTGTGGCCAAATCATTTCTTTGGAATGTTAACCATTGCCATTGCCATTTTCTGTTCGAGACAAAGTGAGGTTAATATTAGCGTTGCCAGACTCTTTACCATGTGCTATCTTTTGTCCCAGACAACTTTTTAGGGACTCTACATACGATAGAAGTGAACTTGCTATAGAAATTATTGCTTTGAAATGCTGCCAGCATTGCCAGATCTTTGAAAAAGAAGTTCAAAACAAAGTAAGCTTGCTATTTAGGATTTGCCAAGCCCTTTACTTTTCGAGGAAGTATTTCCACTAGTTAATGGATTCGGTTTAACTCCATAGCGTTGCCAGATTGTTATTAGACTTAAGTTTACACTGCGTGAAATGTCATGAAAATTGCTCTAATGGGCGTTAAAACTCTTTTACGACTTCGTATGCAACTTCTGTGCCATTTTAATGGGTACTTGGTGTTAGGCAAATGTATCTCACTTGTATTTTGCAGTTGGGCAAATACAATTATTGAAAGAGTTGCGTTTGAAACAAATACCAATTTCTGGTGACAAAGGCCAAGAAACTCGTTTCGATCGCTGGTTCGATCGATGGCAAGCCCTAAAGTTCCCAGCTCTTTGGCTCTTTGGCTGACAGGCAAATTGCAAGCCTGTTTTTCGATACATGATCTTTTGTTTTTGTTTTTGGCTGTTGCATTTTAACCAGTTTGCTGCAGTTTTTACTGAATGAATTCGGTTAACGTGTGTAGCGGTTACCGCTATTGTCTGTTTGCTCTCTTATGTAACAATGATTCGTCTGAGTCAGTGGGTCAGTGACTTCGGTTTTCGCTCTTATCTCAAACCGGTTGGCATCTCGACAACTCGGCGCATGAAACGTTTTTTGGAACGTTGTAAATTGGTTGTTTGATTGTCGGCGAATTGTAACATGTAATTGCTCATGGAGTGACCATTAGTTGAGGCTAACCTTCAGATTTACAAACATGATTTGTGAATTAAGTTTAAGGTTAAACGCGGAACCACATTTTCTCTATTCTATTCTATTCTATTCTATTGACAGGGGCCATGGAGAACGGCAATTGTAATGACAACAACAACGACGACAATGGTTACCTCAATCCTGCTTATGTGGGCTCATTGAATGCCTCCACTATATCCATTCCCGGTGCATATAAAACGAATTCAAATGATCCAAAGCAAAAGCAGGAACCACAAATAGAAACAGGAGAGCCAGGTGGAGGCGGTGGAGGTGGTGAAGCTGGAGAGGATCACACCAAAAAGCGTGACAGTTGGAATAATGACATTGAATTTCTAATGTCCTGCATAGCTCTAAGTGTGGGCCTGGGCAATGTCTGGCGGTTTCCCTTCACAGCCCTAGAGAATGGCGGCGGAGCGTTTGTGATTCCCTATTTGATAGTCCTGATATTGGTGGGCAAACCGGTCTACTATCTGGAAATGCTTCTCGGCCAATTCTCCAGTCGAGGCAGTGTCAAGGTCTATGATTTTTCACCCATTCTAAGAGGTGAGTACGAGGTTGAGCGAGCATCTTTCTCGAATGGTTAACTAATTGCAAAAATTCTATTGCTCAGGCATTGGCTATGGTCAGGTCTTGGCCACAGCCATTGTAACCACATATTATGCCACCTTGATGGCTCTGACATTGCGTTATTTTGTGGATTCGTTTTATTCCACTCTACCGTGGAGTTATTGTCGCGAGGAATGGGGATCCAATTGCCTGGACTCGGCTCCCGTGGGTGAGCAGGAGCAACAGTTGGCGCAGCTGCAGCAGAGCGAGGCAAAGGTCACGGTTAGGACCACGTCGGCGGAGTTTTATTTCACGTAAGTTGGAGTGGAGAAGAAGTGTGTTTAATATTTTTATTGCATACTTTAGGGGGAAATATTTCATCCGTTTTACCCCTAATGATCCACCACTGAAAGAAAGTCACAAATTCTTAGCTGTCGAATAGTGGCAGATACGAATAGGAGTCTAAAAATGTTATTGCCTACTTTAGGGAGCGAAATTTCCCAATTTCATCTCCTTGTTGCTCTCTCTCTCTCTCTCTAATCCCCTAGAAATATCATACTACGCGAGAAACCCAGCATAGACGATGGCATTGGCTATCCCAGTTGGAGTTTATCCCTCACTTTGGCAGTGGCTTGGCTGATTATAGCCAGCATTATGTTCAAGGGCGTAAAAAGTTCGGGTAAAGCTTCATATTTCCTGGCCCTATTCCCCTATGTGGTAATGCTGATTCTGCTCGTGAGATCCCTGACATTGCCCGGTGCCTTTGATGGCGTTTTGTATTTCCTGAAACCCCAATGGCACAAGCTACTGGAGCCCCAAGTTTGGTATGCTGCAGTGACTCAAGTGTTCTTCTCTCTAGCCATTTGTTTTGGCAATATTATCATGTATGCCTCGTACAATCGTTTTGGCCACAATATCTACAGGTGAGTACAATAATAGGATGACAACTGTTGGATAGATCGATGGGCTTGTTCCTTTTTTAGGGATGCCAACATTGTGACCACTTTGGATACATTTACCTCGTTGCTCTCTGGCGTCATTATATTTGGGATATTGGGTAATCTGGCCCATGAAAATAACACGACGGATATCTCGAGTGTGGTGAATGGTGGACCTGGCTTGGCTTTTATCTCGTATCCCGATGCCATAGCCAAGTTCAAGGTGTTGCCTCAACTCTTCTCGGTGCTGTTCTTTCTGATGCTCTTCGTTCTGGGCATTGGCAGTAATGTGGGCATGGCCTCGTGTCTCTCGACGGTGATCAAGGATCAGTTTGTCAATCTCAAGAACTGGACTATAGTGGTGGGCATAACCCTTGTGGGCTATCTGCTGGGTCTCTTCTATATCACACCAGGAGGTCAGTATGTCCTGAATCTGTTGGACTTCTTTGGGGCCACCTTCGTGGCCTTGGTCTTGGCCATATTCGAACTGATAGCCATAGGCTGGATCTATGGCGTGAAACGATTGTGTCGGGATGTGGAATTCATGCTGGGCATTAAGACGTCGCTCTACTATCGCATCTGTTGGGCTGTGGTCACGCCCCTTATGATGATTACCATATTGATCTATATGCTGGCTCTCTATGAACCCTTGACCTACAAGGATTACACCTATCTGCCGGGTGTCTATGGTGAGTAAAAAGGACATCTTAGGCTGCGCATTTGAGTATAATTTCTTGTTTTCGATAGTTTTTGGCTGGTGCCTTTCGGCCTTCGGTGTGGGCCAAGTATTGTTCTGGGCCATACCAGCCGTTCGAAGACAACCCTCACATCTCAGCCTGTGTTCTCGCATACGCAAAGCCTTTGAACCTCTGCCCGATTGGGGCCCATTGGATCCGCATACCCTCAAGCGGTATAAACTCCATTTGCAGGAGGCCAATGTCAGTTCCATGTTTCAGCGCAGCGGCATCTGGCACAAAATCTATGACAATATCTTTGGTTAGCCTTGAATTAGCAATAAAAAAAAAAGAATGAGAGAGAACTTTATACCTATCTAATGCCCGGGCTTATGATGCATTAAACACAGTAACCCTTTTTGATAAAATAATAAGTACAAAAAAAAACAGGAGAAGAAGGGAGCTCACCCGCTCTCTGGCCAAGTATCAAATGACCCTTGGGCCAGAAGGCCAATGTTAGAGATGACAACGTGAGGAAACTCTCAGGCGTAAACAGAGCTTCAACTGAAATGCAACTAAAAAACATGTGCCACATTTCTTGGCACAGTGGTGGACTTAAAAAGGGGAGAAAATTAATGAAATTGACGCCCTAAAGTAGGCAATCCTTTTTGTATTCTCAATTTTAATAATTTCTCATGAGTTCTTAGGCCTGTTTCAGTCATACAAAATTCAAAAAATTCCTAGAAATCATCAATTTTGATAAACTATTGCATACTTTAGGGGGCATAGTTCCACCACTGAACTGGCAACTGTCTCAAACAACTATAAAACGACAAGACAATTGCAGCTGGAGGCGCTTTATGCTCTGCCTCTTTAGTCTGCCTCCTTTCCCTCCCCCGGCAACCCCCTTACACATTCTTATCCTTAACACTGATTATGCCATAAAAGGGTAGGGTAGGTAAAGTTCTGATTTTATGATTGAAATCATGAAGGAGGAAAAGTTGCTCTACTCTAGTTCATGTGTGTGAGTCTGTGTGTGTGTGTGTGTGTGTGTGTGTGAGTCCTTAAGCGAACTTCTGTGTGGGCTGTAAAACACTTTCGCGTAACATCGGGTGTAAAAGTATTAAAGTAATTTGTACGCACAAAAAAAAAAAAAAAACAAAAAAAAGAGGAAATGAAGGATTGAGACAACGCGTTTCGCTGGCTGCCGCCTGCTGTGCCAGATAAGGCATGAAAAGGCCTCGGAAAAGCTCTTACTTGCTCTCGTTTCGCTTTTGTGTTGCCCATGACAAACGATGAGCCTATGAAAATAGAACCAATAAATCACAAGAAGTCGTTCTCGTTCTCGTCCTCGTCGTCTTTCATTAGGATAAAGCAGGACACAAAAATGGGAATGTGATTGTGATTGTGAGAGAGAGAAAGGCAGAGACAGAGACAAAGCAAACAAATAGAGACAAAAATAAACTAAAAGACACCTGACAACTCTAACTGAATGTGAGTGCAAATGTTGAAAGGAGGAAGAGAGGAGAGGTCAGTGGTTTCTCTTCTTTTTTTTTTGGGGGGGGGGGGGGTCACCACAAGAGCAGGCATTCCTTTAGCTGCTGTCAACTTAATGAGCATGCCTGCACTGTCTCTTCTGCCTCTCCTGTACAGTTCTGTCCTCTCCCTGTCTGTCCTGTCCTATCCTGACCGGTCCTGTTCTGCTCTTTGCTCTGTTCATTTCATTTCATTTCTGCATTTGTCAGCAGCTTGTGTATGTAATTGCACTGATAAAATGGCATTTAAAAAGCATAAAACGCCACTCGCTCTCACTTACGTTGTCATGATCTCATACACAGCAAACTGAAGGTGCAACCGCTGCGATAGGGGAAGGGGAGGGGCGAGAGCGGAGGAAGTTCATGCATTTCGAGTTATTTGTCAAGCTATTGTGCGCCATGTTAATGCGTTTTTAATGGCCAAAATGTTGAAAACATCAACACACACATTTTCAGTTCAGTTCAGTTCAGTTCAGTTCAGTTCTCCGAGCTCAGCTCTCTCTCTCTCAAGTGGCCGACGCTTCAGCTTAATTTCATTGTTTTTCAGCGTAAATCAAATATAATGCATGATAATGCGCATACGTATATATGCGCGCTTCAACGGTGCGTATGCTTAATTAAAATATACAAAACTTAGTTCCATGGCTCGCACGGTGGGGGGGAAGGGGAAGGCTAGCCCTTTAACCATAATTGGCATTAAAATTCAATTAAATATATTGAAATATTGTCTCGACATTAAAATATTTGCCCAATTCTGTTTGTCAACCATTTTATTTTAATTAGAAAAAAAAGGCTTAAAAATTAAACTATGCTATGCTTAACTCCCACCACAGAGAGATATATCGTACTTGAAAACTCTTATAGTCCGATTTATGATGTCATCTGCCAAAGAAACTTCCTTGAATCTAACTACTGAGAAGCGTAAATAATTGCATTTCACAGATTAAAAAAAGCAATAAAAATGCAGCAACTAAGAAAAAGGCCAATTTCGAATAATAAATAAGACGGACAAAGAAGTAACCGCGAGGGAGTAGCTCGGAAACACAGAAACCTGTCAAAATATCGCTCAACAACAACAACAACAACTAAACTAAAAATTAGCATTATTTTAGTTTGTTATTAAAAATTATTAAAAAACTTAAATTTCAAATGGAAACTAATGGAACTAAGAGATTGTAAAAGAAGTAAATGCTTTTTTTTGTTGCCCCCTGCCCTCTCCCGCCCATTATCCATTAAGTGTTTTCCTATTTATTTTGGTTGGCATTTTGTGGTAAATTTAACTGGCCGTAACATTTGCATTTAAATACAAAAAAAGTAAAGTCTCGCAAAAAACCATTTGTGGCCTATAAACTTTGTCTATAAATTTTTACAACAAAGGCTGCGTTTGTTTTTGCACCTTGTGAACAGAAGTAGTAGAAGAAGAAGAATTTATATCTGCCACTGAATGTGGCAATGCATCCCGCGACAGCTATTCCAGAGAGAGAGAGAGAAAAAGAGAGAATGAAAGAAAAACAAAAGAAAATCCACTTAAACGGCAGTCAAATTAAATCACCGGCAATCTGTTCAGACACAAACACAAACAACAACAACAACAAAAATTTGCCCTAATTTATTTAAATAATTTAGAAAAGAATACACAAAAACAAAAGACAAAAGACCAAAGAAGACGAAAAGAAGCAAAAAGAGATCCATATAAAGGCAGCTGCGTCTAGTCAAGTCATAGCCCAAAGATAAGCAAACAGTGCGGCAGGGGGGGGGGAGGTAGGTTTCGCCTCAAACAAAACATTTTTCGGGGTCTAACAAAAGGCCAAAAGTTAATGTGAGAGCCTAAGTGGCACACACACACACACACACACAGACAACCATTGTGAAGGCCCAGAGTCCGAAATGGCCCACATCCGCCAAGTGGCGGTGACCCCCGTAACCTCCCCTCGCCACCTCCCCTATGGCCCTTTGGCTGTCTCCTGTTTTTGCTGCTGTCCTGGCCACGCGTTGATTACTTTGGGGAAATGTGCGTGAAAGGTAAACGCTCGCCCCTACCCCCTACCCCCTGCCACCTGCTCCTGCTGCTCCGCCTGTCAGTGGTCCTGCTCCTGCTGCTATCCTGTCATTTTCTGTTTCACTCAACTTGGCCAGCTGTTTGCCCATGAACTGATTTATATTGCTTGCCTTTTGGTTTACCCAAAAGGAAAATATTGCCAACGCTCACCTTACCACACCCCACCTCACCTCACCACCTTTCGCCACATGCCGCTGCTGTTGTGATTTCCTTAGCCGGCTATGATTTTCACTTGTTATTACTTGGCCATAAATCATGGCCATCTATATATATAAGGATATAAGGATATATAAGGGAAGACCACTAACCATGCCCATCATGGCTCATCGGCTAGACGTAAATTATAATAAAGCAAATACATTTGCCTCATAATCAACATAATAATGATGATCCCATAAAGAAAGAAGAATTTCTTTATTTATTGGCTTTATTTATTCTTTGGTTCTTAATAGTTTTAGGATTTCAATTTTAAATGCTTAAAATGCTTAAAACAAAAACTAAAACTAAGACAAAACTTGCTCAATCTTTCATTCGATTGTGAGAAAGGGAAAATATATCTAAACTAATTCAAAATGGGCAACCAGTGGAATAGCAGGAGGAGGAGGAGGAGGAGGTGGAAGAGGATTAGCAACAGCAAGGGGGGGGGGGGTGCATAGAAATTTTGCCTAAGCCCAGTTCTATTCACTTCCAGTGGCAAATTGAGTATAATTGAAAAGAAAAAAGAGTTAAAATTTACCCCCTAAAGTATGCAATAAACAAACGAAATATTGATATCTTGAGGATTTTTGGTTTAAAAATAATCCTCCCCCCGCTGGCAAACAAGATGTGTTTTCATAGCTAAAATCCAAATCCAATTCCAAAAAAAAAAGACTCAATAATAATTATTTTAGTATATCTGAATTCGACTTTCTTAGGCATATTTGAAGGAGATCACATTTTTTTCATTACTTAGCATTAGATGCATCTCTCTAAAAGTGATATGGATAAAGGACTAATAGACACAGACTCAGTCCATCCTCTTCCAAGTTCAAGCTGCTTTCCTTTAAAGGAATTATTTCAATCTAAAAGCAATTTGAACTCACAAATGCCATAGCAATGAGTGAAAATCAAAGTCAGCTAAGGCAAAATCGGTTTAAATATTTAAAAATTCAATGACAAGTCAGCTTAATATTAAAAAAAAAAACGACTTTAATAAACACAAAACTTAAGCTGACATTTGAACTCTTTGCTTGTATGGGGTCAATTTCTAAAACTTTAATCTCCATGATGACTAATCAATTAAATTCGAGCTGACAACAAGAAGATGCAAATGGAGTCAAATGGGTAAGCCAGACACATTCCATCAATTGTTGCCTTGGCAAAGGATAGTCCAAAAAAAAAAAAAAAGAAAAAAAGTAAAAAGAAAAAATCAAATGTTTCGTGTGGCTGAACAGTTTGTTATGTCGATGTTACCTGGCAAGTAAGTAGATTCGTGTAGTGTGTCTTTCTGTGTGTGTGTGTGTGTGTGTGTCATATTTATGACAGTCTGTCAATGGCAGAGACAAATCATTGCCGCTACTCGAGCGATTTTTATTGTACCCACTTGAAGCCATATCGATTGGGGAACTATTCTCTCTCTCTCTCTCTCTTTCGCTTTTATGAGCTGTGTTTATGGGCCTAATTAAAGCGCCGAAATAAAAAAAAAATATATATATATGTATATATATGTATAACAATCGCATGTATGCATGAGATTTGTTGTAGTTGCTTTTGCTGTTTTCTTAAAGTTATTTATAATTATTTTTGCTAGAGCTGAACACAAATGACAAAAACCTTGACAACTTTGCAGTTTTTCCAAAGTTTTTTTTTATGATAAGTTTTTCATCACAAGACCAGGACAAGGACCAGAACCAGAACCAGGACCAGGACTAGGAGCAAGACCAGGACACGATGTCGTGCCAAGCAGAAACCAAACCAAACCAAACCAAAGGAGGCATTAGGTGAAGAGTGAAGAGAAGAGAAGAAGGACGAAAGGACGACAGGACAACAGGCAACACGGGGCAGTCAAGCGTTGCAAAAACTGACATCACAATGCTTGACTGTCATCCTGATAGCTGCACGGTGGGTTGGGAATAAACTAAACTAAGGCACGACATCAAAAAACGAAGAGCGTAGAGAGCAGAAGAATCTCAAGATATATAAACTTAAGAGTGTGTGTGGGTGTGTGTTTGGGTGTGTATGTGAGCAAGGAATTTTATAGAATTTTTTGCTCATTAGAAGATGAATTTAATAATCTTGCAACCACAGTGCCGACTGCCTGCTACCTTCTGCCGACTGCCCTGGACATAGATGGAGGCATCCATCTGATTCCGTCGGCAAGGAGACAAGTGAAATGTCTATGCCAAAAACAACAACAACAAAAATGGGGCAAAAAAAACGCAGTGAAAAGAAAATTATGTCTCCGGTTGTCAGCCAAAAAATGCGGAAAGAGCAAAGAAGAAAACTCAACTTGATGCTGAGGGAAGCTGAAGTTTATGAAGTTTGTTTAACATGTGTACAACATTTTTATGGTCTCCATTTTTGTTTTTTTTTTTTTTGTGTAGCGGTAACTAGGTAATTTGTAGATGCCTCCAAATCATATTTACCACAAATAGCCAAAAGGCTTAAGAAACCCTTTGCCTCCATCTCTTTTTTGAAGTTTAGTTAATTTCAGCTTGTAGCTCAAATCTAACTCAATCTAAATGGCCAAAAACTTTAGCTTCAAGACAAAAGTTGTCTCTGTGTGGGTGTGTGTGTGTGTGTGTGTGTTGGTGTTTGTCTGTTTCGTGAATCAAATTTATCTTTATGCACATAAAGTTACCCAGGAAATTGTTGTTCTTGGCACTTGGTTTCGAACTATAAAAGCCAAACAGGCAGACAAAATACTTAAACAATGTAAAACACTGAGAGAAAAGATGGGCAAATACTTGACATAACAACCTTTTTAGGGAGAGAGAAATTGATTTAGTTTGATTTGGAATTTTTTGAAGAACTTATAAAAAAAAAATCATTTTTGTAGAGAAAACTTACTTCCAATTCATAATTCCTTTGAAGGATCATAAAAATTGATAAATTCCAGATTAATTTTCATCATAATATATTTTTCTACTGGCCCAAAAGACAGACGAAAAGTCATTCTAACTGAGATAAGTCAACTAATTTCTTAGTCTCAACCAATTGAAAAATTTCATTGCATACTTTCAGGCAGCAGTGCGATTTTTAAGACTCGAAAGGGAAAATAACTTTCTTTAAGCCATGAAAAGTGTTTAGTAACTACAGATTAAAGGCAAATCGATAGGTGATCCAGTCAATTTTTTAATTTTTTTTACAGATTTCAAAGAATTTGACAATAGTTCATTAGCTCTTGCTTCAGAACATTGCAAAGTTTATTTCAAGGAATTGAATTTTTAAGTTAAGTGGAAACATTTTCATTAAATTATGGTTAGAAGGTTAGAAGAGTCAGTGAACTTTTTATACAGTGATTCCCCTTACTTTATTTGGTGTTTTTCTCAGTGCATTGTCTAGTTATAAACAAGCAACAAGCCAAAGATTTGTCTGCCTCGCTTTGCTTCTACTCCTGCTCCTGTGTGTGTGTGTGTGTGTGTGTGTATGTTTTTGTCATCGCCTTTGGGGAGTTCGTCGTGGGGTTTTAGCATAATTTCTAGTACATTACTCTTAGCCCCATCCTGCACTTTGCTCACTCCTGCTTACCCTCTGCCCTGCCCACCCCCTGCTTACCGCCTGCCATCTTCTGATGTTGAGTTAAAAAAAAAAAAGTATATAGAGGGAAAACTTGACAACAATCAACATTAACATTCATGCGTGCATAAAACCGGAAATGTTTATTAGATCTAACCTCCACATGTCGTATACGTAATGCCGTAATGTCTGCCACAGTTTACAGTTTTATGTTTTATGGCCTAACCTAAGTAGTCCTCGAAATGAAAGTGTCGGGTCAACTGTCTTAATTAAGCATTGGCACTTTTTTATTTTCTTTCTCTCTGATTATTGATTGATGATCAAACAAAAAGGTGTCACTTGACAATAAAAATTGTCACCCTATTTGCTTCAGAATTTAAATATAAATGGAATTTACACCAAAAGAAAAAAGAAAAAAAAACCAAATGGAATCATCCATCAATGCAAATACAGATTGTGGCTTCCTTCCTTCCTTCCAT
Source organism: Drosophila nebulosa (assembly GCA_024703675.1). Taxonomy (NCBI): domain Eukaryota; kingdom Metazoa; phylum Arthropoda; class Insecta; order Diptera; family Drosophilidae; genus Drosophila; species Drosophila nebulosa. The sequence continues at coordinate 1,493,087 of CM045725.1, read as the reverse complement.
TCATTCATTCATTCATTATCTGGTAGGAAATCGATATATCAAAATTTAAATGAAATGAAAACATTGTTTTGCCATTTCGTTGAGGTCATATTCTTTACCAATTCTAGATAGATAAGGATATAGGGCTAAAGATAACTCTAACAAATGGACAAAAGGCAAAAACAAAAGGCAAAAAACAAAAGGCAAAAAGAAGATAAGCAAACAAGATGGCAATAAATGGACATAAGACCGACCAAAAAAACAAATAACCGCAAAAACAATTTATTATTTGCTTGTCATTCCATCATCCCCTCACAGCCCGGCCCCTTCACCCTGCTCTAGTAGAAAGTGGCAATATGTAAGTTTTGCCCCTAATCAAGTTAAATAAATAAGAAATGAATTGTTGGTAAGCAAATGCTTCAAGTCAAGTCGTAAGAAAATCTAAATAGATGTGAGTGAGCCTTGAAGATATTCATCAGCCAAAAAAAGGTTTTCATTCTGGCTTACAGCTAGAGAAATCTAACTCACACACCACTTCTTCTCTGTGTGTTTCCTTCTCAATCATATTTATGCACTCTCGACCTTTTCCACGCCTAAAACTTAATAAAAAAATATGAAGAGAGCAAAAAAAAAAAAAAAAAAAAGAGGCAGCAGCAGCAGGCAGCCACTTGGCCTTTTGGGAGTTTATGGTAGAGCTTAGCAAACAAAATTATATTCAATTTCCTTTAATGGCCAACCATAAAATAGCAGTCAGCAAAAGTAAAGCTCAGGCCCAAAGCCCAAAGAGAGACGCGAGAAAAATTCCTCCCGCAACCGCTCTCCTTTGGTTTAGGCGAGAAAAAATCAGCAGTCAATTTTTTTTTTTTTTTTTCCTTTTCGCTAGGTAAGCAAGTTGTGTTTGAAGTAGCATTCCGGATTTCACAATGGCTTATGTTTAGATATATGTTTATGGCCCAAACAGAGTGAGAGAAAAAGAAAGCAGCAGCTACAAAAACAATTAAGTCAACGACAAGTTGGCCATGGCCATACGAAAATTCACATGCCATTTGGAATTTAGCTAACAAATTATTTCACATTATTATTAATTATTGGCCATTGATCAAAATTGTAGACTCCTCACCGAGTTTCGGGGTGAGGTCAAATTAGTAGCTTATTAATAAACTGAATTAATCTGTTAAGAGAGGATTACGATTCGACTGGAATTTTGCTTATAGATTCATGAAGTGCATTTCAATTAGCAACTCACTGAAGTAGGAAATATTCATGATTGCATTTTGTGAGCAAAGTGAAATCGAGTGCCAACTGGAAATAACTCTTAAGTGGAAATGGTAATGCATTATAAAGGTCAAAGCATTGGTTAGGTAAACTTGTAAAGGGAATTTTCAGTTTGGCTATGGTAATAAAGGTCATATAATATTTAGAGGGTTAGCTAATTTGATGAAGGCTTCAATTAATGTCAGACTAGAAGGGTTTTCCCATTAAGTTTTCAGCTTTATTGTTTGCTAGTTATTCATTTGGTTTTAATATTTTTAACCATTCATGCATTTTTCATTTCTTTGACACTTTTTTCTTTAGATTTGTTCTTCAATCAACTAATTTCTTACTCTATTGAATCTCTTTTTCAGACTTCACAAATAATAAAGCAATTTCCAGGGAATGGAATAAAAAGTCTTTAAACTGAAGTATTTGGCATGGATGGCTTGATAATACTTGATAAGGTAAGTATTTTGGAATTTAAATATAATAAAATTATGGAATTGATGCAGGAGATCTAGAATGCCTTTATTTATTTAATTTGACGTTAGCTCACGTTCGCTGATACAAAAAGAAAAAAAATAGCGTTGTTTTTTTTTTGTCGTATCGATATTACCCTACATTGTTATCGATAAACGATCGTTCATCAATATAAAGGCTAAAATTTAAACTTCAGCGAAGAAGTTTATAAATATGAGGGGTATCAATGGCCTACTACAGACTATAGATCATGATTCCCTAAATTAACGTCAGCAATCTCCTCTTTTTCATATTTCAATTCAATCAGATTTAAGTAGATTAAACTATGAATTGAAATAATGCTTTAGAAAGCGCTTTCCGGTTTTATTTTACATATGAAGTCGATTCATTTGAATCTAGAAAAAAGCTAAAAACAATGCTAAATAAACACAGAGAACTTAATTTTCTAATTATTTCTATAAAATAAGTATTAAAAAATGCAATTAAAATGAGAGATCTTAATTTAAGTTACTCTGAATTAAAGCTCTTGTTTCCTTTATAATACACAAAATTTTTGCAAAATTATTGTAGTAATTTACCTAACAAAAATATTTGTAAAAAATGAAGACAAACCAAACTCAAAAAAAAAAAACTGCATTAGGTAGATTTTTTAACCTCACCTTAACTCTAACTTTTCAAATTCAATAACATTAAAGAGTTAAATGAATGCCAAGCTGAGTTATCTGAGAAGCCACAAATATTGTGGAAACACACACACACACACACACACACAATGGCCAAAGTCAGAAGAAACAGTTAATACATCAAAAACGTCTTGACAGCGAAAGTATTCAAGCATTTTGGAGCATCTTTTCTTTCGTTTTCGTTTCTTTTGGCCCGACTTACAAGTGAGATTCAGAGAATCAGAGAAAGAGAAACCGAGAGAAGCCATTGACAAACCGATTGACATGAAATGAATTGTGAAATTAAACTGCTGACAGCCAGCAGAGACTCACAAAGGAATAGGAGAAAGGGCAAAGACTGGAAGAGAAATGGGAGAAGGGTCTCTTCGTTTGTTTTTTTTTTTTTTTTGGTTAACAAATTGCCAAGTGATTTGGGCCAGAAGCAAGGACAACAATAAGCATGTGTCTCGTCGGCAGACACTTAAAATGAAAGTCAAATGCAACAAACATAAAATTGTATGAGAAAGGTTTCCTACGACTGATTCATGTGGGGGGGAAGGGGGGCACTTAAATAACCAAAGCCATGTTGACACACAATAAACATTATGTTTTTGTTTGCTAGAGGAGGAGGCGAAAAGGGAAGGGGAGGGAATGGAAGAGTGTGTTATCGGCCCTTTCACTTACCCGTTGCAAAAAAAAAAACAAAGAGAAAAGCGTATCACAAAGCCAATGTACGCGGCATTGAGCAATTAGTATTTCTATTTTTTCCCCTTTATAATCTAAAAATCGTACACTCACTTACACACACGCACACATGGACACACGGACACACACATATCAATTAACAATTTGCTTTGCCCCTAGAAGCATGCAACAATTTTTTGATATTTTCTCTTCTTTTCGTTTTTTTTCGTTTTTTTTTTCTCTTTTTTGGGTTGTTTAACTTGTCGGCAACGCGGCGTATGAGCAATCAATTCGCTAAGCTGAGTTTATAGTTTTTCGTTTTTTTTTTTTTTTTTGGCGTTCGTTTTACGCGTTTCTCACGAACTCACAGATGAAAGACAAGAGCGGCAGACTGACTGCTTTGCCTGTCATTTTAGCACTGAAGTCATTCGCCAGCCAACACGCATTACTTAACCGGCCACTGGCGGCAGTTGGCGGCCAAAATGTGGATGCCATTTCACACTGCGCAGGCGCAGGCTTGGCCAAAATGTGTTAAATAAACTTTTCGCCTGTCGCGGCGTATGTGGATGGCATTTCAAAAATATCATCATATCCCATCAAGTTCAATTGAAATCAACTTGGTTGGGCCAATTGATGTTCGAGTCTGTCGAACAATTTTGACAGCTCTGACAAACCAAAAGAAAGACTTTTTTAGCAAAATAAACAAATTTATTAGGCTTTAGTTAGTAGAAGATGATGAACTTCAAGGGAGCGAAATAAAGTATCATTTATTTGAATAACATTAACTTCTTAGCAATTAGAAATAAGTTAGTTAGCCCTAACCTCGCCTTCAAAACGTTTTCGTACTCGAATTGACTTGATTTCCCAATAGCAGGCAAAAGGAAATCTAATTTGAGTGGAAGATTTGGTAAAGAGAGAAAGATTTATTAATCTAAGTTTCGAATCAAATTTAACTTGGCTTAACCTCAAAATTGGCCACCTTCTCAAACTTCTGATTTTATACTTAAAGTAACTTGTAACTAACTTCTCAAAGGTCTTACCATCTTCTGATATTCTTCTATAGGTAATGGCAAAAGTCTTGTTCATATACCAAGTTGACAATTTCTGGTTCTTTATCTTGGGTTTTATGGCAAATCTATTCATTGCAGCAAATGATTTCCCTTTAGAAATCTGTTTAAGCATTCTTCGCCGGCAATCTGAAACGTTTTCACCATATTCAGTCACCTTTAAATGGAGTTATTTTGTTGGAAAATAGTTTCGACACACCTTGGTTCACTTAACTTGCACTGTTTGGCTGTTTGGCCCATTTGGCCCTTTGGTCCTTGGTCTTCATTTTCAATTCTAGGTAGCATAAAATGCGTGCACAGTTGGCGACAGGCTGCCTAAATGCAATTTCAAGCTTCTTGCCCGTTTCCCTGTTCTCCTCGTCATGTTTCAACGTTTGCCACTCTTTCTATATATATTTGTATATCAGCATTTGGTCGGTTGCTGGTAATAGCCAACGGAAATAATTGAATCTTGAGAGTGAACAGAGAGTGAAAAGAGGGAGAGAGAGCTAGAGCGAGAGTTTAAAAGACGATTGCCGGCAATCGCAATTGCAACGCTCAATTTATTTTTTTGTTACATTGTTGAGAGAGATTGCTAGCCAGATATGGAGAGTGGGTGCGAGGAGGGAGGTAGGGGGGGTAGGACGACTGCAAGTTACCATAAATTGTCCATGGACCAATTGTCAAACTGAAAGACAGAACAGACCTGAGCAGAACAGGTAAACAGGCAACCAACCTTGCAGAGGCAAACGAAGCAAGTCTAATTATGGAACAGCCAACAGAAGCCAAGGTAAGCCATCCAGGCAATTGATGACACGGCCACAAATATCTCTCCCCACTACCCCCTAACACACACCCACCCACCCATCCATCGTTTGTGTTGCCACTGAAGTAAGCCGCTTTATGCAGCCATAACCAGGTGACTACATCGGCATCAATTCATACCAAGTTCGCTTCGTTTCTGTCTGGACCAGCCTGCCTGCCAATTTATTAATGAGCTTGGACAGGATGCATGCTGATGGTCCCGAATGCGTTGGCATTAATTAAAGGCTGACCAAATCGTAGCTTAATCAGTTTAATGACAAACAACTCTAACGAGGGGAATTTAGCTAAGGTTGGGTTAGAAATCAAGCAGTCAAGAATCAAAAATTAGTAAAGTTCAAAAAGATTTGAGAACTCTTTTTTCATTGGATCAAGTGCGAATTCCAACCATCCTAGATGAAATAGATCTCTCTAAAATTAAATAGAATTAGCCTCTCAAGAAAACATATTCAGGAGTTCAAGCTGAGTTCAGTCACTTCAAAAGTTTCAAGATAACTCGTTAATGACGAGTTTAAAGATAGAAGAATCTAAGTTTTACAATGGAGCGCAATAAGTTAAACGAAGTACAAGTCACGAGCAGCGAGTAGTGCAAAACGAGTAACGAGTAGCGAGTAACGAGTAGCAAGTTACAAGTAACCAGTAACGAGTTACAAGTAACGAGTTACAAGTAACGAGTAACGAGTTACAAGTAACGAGTTACAAGTAACGAGTAACGACTTATAAGTATTAAGTGGCGAGTAACGTTAAGATCTTTACAGAGCAAATGTTATTCATATTAAAGAACTGTTAGAAAAATTTGCCAAAAGAATTTCCCACATGCCCCCTCTTTCCAAATTCATCCCTGGTCCCAGATAAATTAAAATTTAATGAGATTTCATTCCAATTTCTGTAAATTTCAATCTTAATCTAATTTCGACTTCGATTTCGTTAATAATTGTCTTGAAAAACTGCTAAACGCAAAGTGGAATTCGTAGAAACCTCAACTATTTCATTATTGCAGATATTTCAAAACTGTCAGAAGAGATATCTGGCCAACACGTCAATTGCTTTTGGGTTAGTTAAAAATTTCTGAACGTTCATTTTGATGACAAATTCGTTATACAATTCGATTTTGTTGCATTGCAATTAGAATGAGAAAAAAATGTTGTTGTTGTTGTTGTTGCTACCGATTTGACATCTCTTTAGATTTGCATACCACACACACACACACACTTTGGGTGATGTTACAACCATTTAGAAAAGTATCCTCTCCACACACACACACACCTCTTCTCCTACCTAGACCCCTGTTCCATGCCATGCACGTTTAAATAAATTGCCCTCAATAGTGGATTCTGCCATTTTTTTTCCCCTCCATTTGTTTTTTTCACTTTTTTCTTTTTTTTGTGTTGCTGTTGCTGATGTTGCTTTCGGTTATTTCCATTTTCGCCTTACGTCGTCTCTGTGACGTATGACTTTATTTGCGTCTTTTCGACACGCGCCAGTGGCTCAAATTGTGCACTCCTCCAGGGCAAGTAACCCCCAACCCATACCCCCTTTCACTTCACTTCACTCTGGCACACACACCGCTCTTCACATGTCCATTCAACTGACAATTACAACGCAATTTGTTGTTGTTGTTGTTGCTGCTGCTGCTGTTGCTTCTGCTGTTAGCTGTTGGGGTTTATTTAGCATGCAACGCCAACTCTCTGGCAAGAAACGCGTCAACGTCCATTGAGTCCCCACCGATGGCTAATGGTTGCAGTGTGATAAAATGCTTAGAAAGTGAGTGGACGGATCGGACGGGTCATCCCAGGCGATATTAAAAGGTTGCGTGGCATTTTACACTGACAACAACAACAACAACAACAATGACAACAACATGCGACAGCTTTTTCAAGTACCCTGTAAAATGTCCAGTGAAGGGCTAAGAATAAGGCAAAGTAAATCTTTTTGAAAGATGAAGCTAGACATCCAAATTTGACTGTGTCAAAGTTTGTTTTCTCTCTCTACTTCATTGCTGAAAGTCAGTAATTATTGAGAGCTCACCATAAAGTAATTCAGCATTCCATTAAGCTTAAAATTGGAAATGGTGACCCCGACGTTTTAATATGTTTTAAATAACTTGTTTTTACAGGGAGCTTTAATTACGAGTTTAAAGATAGAAGAATCTTACAATGGGGCACAACCAGTAATACGAAGTGAGTAACGAGCAGCGAGCAGCGAGTAACACGTAACAAGTAAAGAGTAGCGAGTAACACGTAGCATGTTCAGAGTACCGAGAGTAGAAAGTAACTAGTGACGAGTAACAAATGGCGAGTGACGAGTAGCGAGTAACGAGTAATAAGTGTCGAGTGGCGAGTAATTGTCAAAACCTCACCATAAGGTGATTGAGCATTCCATTAAGCTTAAAATTGGAAATGGTGACCCCAACGAACTTGTGAAATGTCCAACTTGGTTCAGTTTTTTTGTTCTAATTAAACCGCTTATCTTCTTTACTATTCTTTCTTTCGTCTTCTGCATATGTACGTCTTGCCCGACCAGAGACAAAAAGAACAGAGATCTCACTTAAGACTAGCTTAAAACTAAAAGTGTATATACTAAAGAGAATTAACATATATGAGATTATGAGATGAGATGAGATGAGATTATGGCCAAGACCATGCCGTGTCATTTAGATTTCCCTTCGCCTTCATTATCGCTTGCCTTCGGGGATTTAACTATGGAAAACTGTTTCAAATTAGTTACGGCCATAACATTTGCTGCTTAGGACATGAAAATTGTGGCAATTGTTTGAAAAATTTGTCATAACATGCAGTTGTAATTCTTTTATGTATGTAGTTGGTTTTCTGGCGATGTAAACCGCCAACTTACTTAATTGCCCACACACGCGCATTAACTTGCCGTTTTTTCAGATAAAATTAACGCCAAAGGCGGCTAAAGGACTCGTTCTTTTTTTTTTTTGTTTTAGGAATGTTGCATATGTTTATAATGTAAGTTGAGGCTGAGTTTGAGAAGTGCTCTGCCCAGGGCAGATGGGGGGCAGGTGGCGGCTAACGTGACCCAAAGGTAACGTGTCCTGCACGCCATTTTGTGGCGAAACGTCCGAAAGGGTTCATGTTTAACTTTGATTAATTCGTGTTGATAAACAGTTATTTTAATTAATCGCCAGGTGTCGTTACAAGGGCTCGTTTCAAGCTTTTAAATTTAAATCAAGTCACCAAACACCAAGCGACAACTGCAACAGCAGCAACACCAAACGCCAGCAACAACCTAATTGATGTGACAGTACTTTTTTTTTTCTTTTTTTCTGCTTTTGTGTCCAGTCGAATGCATAAGGCATTTATCATACCAGCCAAACGTAATCAACAGTCAGTTTTATCTGAAATTGAAAATCGCTTTGAGCGAACCAACCGACCACCCACCCGCTCCTAGACCCTTTGTTTTTAGCCATTTGAAATTGAGTTTTGTGCGTCTAATTGATGTTGTAACATTTACTTTTACACACACACACACACACTCAGGCACACACTCATACAACTTTTACCTTTCACTCACTAGCCATAATTAAGGGGCTTCCCGAAAGAAGAAAGTTTTTCAATTTTTCCCGAATGAAACAAAACGGAAAAACTATGTTACAAGGCTTTGACCAAATATCAGCAGAAGCAGAAACAGAAACAGAAGCAAAAGCTCAACAACATCAACAAAAATGGCAGGAAAATTTCAACAAATTTGTTGTATTTTCTATAGATTTCAACAAACACACACACCATACTCATACACACACACCCACTCATTCACACACACACACATTGACTTGACTGCAGTCGAAGTTGAGCACCTTTTGTTGTGGGGCAAAGTTTTTTTGTCTGTGGTCAGGTGGAAAATGCGAAATGTGAACAGGAAAGTAAACTAAATCTCCGGCTTTGGCTTAGCTAACATTTTCTAGATTCAGTGATCTTATATATACATATATATATATAGATTCACTTCCAGTTGATGGACTTTCTAGACTGCTAACGATTTAAACCACATTGGTTAAGTGGTAAAACTCTTTTGAACTACTCTTCTTTGCTTTAATTTGAATTTATTAAAAAGTAACAGAAAAATCATCTATCTATAAATTTGTTGAATTTTGCAATGGCTTGGCAACTCTATAGGGCAAACGCCATCTGGCGTCTTGCTTAAGAAAGCTTCCAAAGCTTTTAGTTCTGCTTATAACGTATAAGAATTTAAATCTGAGATTTGTTTAATATCAAAATTTGACTAATTTAACGCAAATATATAGAGACAACATTTATTGGTAATCAATCTGGCTATATTCATAGACAATCAGGTCAACTCCTCTTCAGCAATATTTTGTTTATGTTTTCTCTAGTTATATCTTATGAGACTGACATCAGACATCTGTTACTCTTTTTCAACGAGAAAAAACAAATTTCTTGAGAATGCTGTGATAACTAAGAAAGAAAAGCCTAATTTTCCTCAGTGTGCGTATCCATGAATGTTTTTTTTTTTTTGTAAGTTTTCAATGTAATTTAAAGAAAAAAAAACAATTTAAAAACAAAATTCTTACTCTTCTTACTCTTATTACTCTCGAATTAAGCCACAACTATTAAAGCTGAAACTTATAAACAGTCTTGGAGATGGAGATGGAGATGTTTCGTCGGCCCTGTGAAGGAGTGTGCGAAAAAAAGCTTAAGAACTTTGAATCCTTTGCTAAAGCATTAATTATTTCGCACTTACTTCAATTCAGCTAAGGAAAAATACTATATAATCTGAAGAAAGAGGTTTCAAAGGAAACATGGAGGTTTTCCTTACCCATCAGACTTGCTTCTCCAATTCTTCAACCTTCAAACTTAGTTCTTCAATTCTTCATCGATTAAACTTGGTTCTCTGATTCTTTACCCATCAGATTTGCTTCTCAAAACTTAGTTCTTCAATTCTTCACCCATTAAACTTGGTTCTCCAATTCTTCTTAAAAAATAGGCACTACTTCAGTTGGAAGCCAAGAGATTACGATTCACTCCCTCCTCATTCTTCTCTTCTATTGTAAACTAGCTTTTGATTATGATCAAGAATCTTTTAGCCCCATTCCTAATATCTTTTATTCTTCTGGCCTACTATTAGGATTCTACTTCAGTTGGATGCCAAGAGATTACAATTCACTCCCTCCTCATTCGTCTCTTCTACTGTAAACTAGCTTTTGATCATGAATCTTTTAGTATTATTCCTAATTTCTCTTACTCTTCTGCCCAACTATTAAGATTCAGCTTTCCTTCCTTTTGGCTTCTTTTACCATCTTTTACATTCATCATTAGACTTACATCTCCAGTTTTTCTTAGGAGAGAGACACTACTATACTACATTAAATAATAATTCGACTTAAAAGACTCGTTTTTGTTTTTGTTGTTCAGTTTTTATATATATTAAAAACACATTTGTTGTAATTCATTGTGCAAAAACTGTTACAAATTACATACTTAATCATAATATAGATTCTACATAAAACAGAATATATGTATAGAGTACGTACGTATAGAGTAAAAGCATAGCTCATTATATTTTATTTTCAACTTGCAAAATGCTTCAAAGTAACAGACAGACAAAATGAGAAAAAGATAATTCAGAAGTAGAGTGAGGGGCAAAAAAAGCTTGCTCAAAAGAGTAATCCAAAAAATATATACCTATATACATATGTATATCAAGAGATAGCTAGATATATATATATATATATATATGTATATGGGTTTCCATTAACATTTAGCAATCACATTAACTGGCACTTGTTACATTGAAGCAAATTCCATTTCGTTTCTAAAGCATTTCGTTTGATGTTTTGTTGTTTTGTTGTTGTTAGTTAGACATGGTTATTAGATAGTTAATAGATAGATAGATAGATGAATAGATTTATTTCAAATTCAGTTTGCCCAGCAATTGGCTAGCCTGCTGGCCGGCACTCTCCTGGGCATGGCTGGCCGTCTCCTGGATATTCTTCTCGAGGCTGTTGCGTTTCTGGTCCACATACTGATTGGCCTCGTGCAGTTTCTGGTCGACCGTCTGGCTGGTCTGCTTAAGGGCACCATCGATGGCTCCCTCGGCCTCCTTTAGCTTCTGATCGGCTACCGTTTCGGCTGCCTTGACACTCTTGTTGATGGCCTCGTTGGCGGCCTTTTTGGTCTGATCGACGGCATTGGCCGCCGAACGTTGTGTGGCCTCGGCAATATTGGCGGCAGCCTGCTTGGAGTTCTGGGCCACCGTCTGGGCCTGATGCACAGTGTTGTCCACAGCCTGTTTGGTTTGATTGACAGCACCGGCGGCACGGCTAACACCCTGATCGATGGCCTGGCCAGCCTTTTGGGCCTCAGCGGCAGCCAAAGCGGCCGCATCCTTGGCTGGGTGAAGGAGACGGAGAAGGAACAAACAAACAAAGAAACAGTCAGAGAAGGAGTCAAAGTGGCTTTCCTTGACTTGACTTACCCGTGCTGGTGGCCAATTGCTCGGCCTCGCTTTTGGTTTGCTGCACCGATTGTCCCACCTTCTTGGCCTGCTCCTCGGCTAGCTTCTGGGCCTCGATAGCCTTGTCATTGGCCAATTTCTCGGCCTCATCCTTCTTCTTGCTAAACAGATTGGCTGTCTTGTCGCCAAAGTTCTTCAAGGAGGCTAAGAGAAAGAAACAAAAGTAAATTAGTAAGGACTCTCTTTCTCTCTCTGTCTAGCTAAGGACTACTTTGATTTGCCTGCTGACGACTGGGAAACATGATGAGCTTCAATTTCTCGTTTCAAACTAAATATTCCAGGCAATTGCCAATCATAATTTATAGTCTCAATTTTAATCAGTTTGCCAATCAATAACAAATCATGACAAATTCCACACATTTAATTGCCAAAACATAAACAAAAGGCCAGTTAAAGGCGCCATGCAAATTGCAAATTGCATTCAATCATGAGCTAATTAAATGAAAAAAAAAGCGATAACTGCGCATTTTCTAGACTTTGAATGTAATTTAATAGAAATTATTAAAAAAAAACAACAACCATCATCCAACAATTGCACATAAAATGACGTGATGGAAACTAAAAAATTTTTAAGCTCTGAAACTGAAACAAAACTTTTAACGAGACGCCCCAAAAGTAGCCACAAAAGAATTTCTTTTGTCTATGCAACGTATATATATATATGAATATATAGGTAGAATCTGTATAAAGTAAACAAGCCCCACAAATATTTGAATAATTTACGGTATGTGATGTCATAATGGCTAGAAGAATTCACGCTTTCTGCCTGTGGTCGGTCGATTACGATTCCTCTTCCCATTCCCCTACCCCTTCCCATTTCCCCCTTCCCCCTACGCATTCGATACGATTCGTTTCGACTGGCTGAGATCTAAACTGATTGTGACTAAGGGCCCATAGTTGTTTATACTATTTTTAGTAAGTAAAAACTAACGATCTCAAAATTCTTTTGTATTCATTACACTTTAAACATTTAATTGGACCACATGCAACGGGAAAAAAATTCCAAAAAATTAAAAAAAAAAAAACAAAAATTCTCTTTCTAATGGGCGCCATGTGTGTGCGTGTGTATATGAGTGTGGGTGTGGCATTGTGTTTGTGGCTGATCATGTGCGAAATGTTTGCGGTTTAAAAAAAAAAAACTAATTTTCAATGTTTCAAAAGTTTTACAAATAACTTTTTTTTTGGGGGGGGGGGGGGGGGGGGGCGTAAGCAAGAGAAGTAACAGGAAAGTCAGGGGAATCTATATGCAATTTTACAGATTTTTCTCGAAATTAAATTAAATAGAAATGACTTAAGAATTGTTTAACCAAAATGAAAAGAGTTAACTTTTTAAGTTGTGAATTCACTTCCAATTAAACTCAATAAATGATCTTAGTTTCTTTAATTTTAAAAAGTAAATACTTTGTCTTTGTAGATGTAAAAATTTGCAACAATTTTAAAGCCATTTTTTGTGTGCGCAATCAAATTAAATGAAAATTATTATAAAAAAAACAACAAGTTCTAAAAATAAAGTCCTGTAGATTTTTTATTATCAGCTAACAGTTTAAATCAAAACCTTTTGATTAACCCCAAGAAAATTATAAATAGAATTTCTATTACCAAATGCAATTAAAATCGTCGATTAAGTTGGAAAAGTTTTTGTTATTTTTAGACAGAATCAACTTTTTTTTTATGCTTTCATTTTAGAGCAAAACACTTTTAAGATTTCTTTTCAACTCTGTTTAATGCTCTCTCTCTCTCTCACTCTTCGTCTTTCCCCTCTCTCTCTCTCTCCTTGTCTCTCTGTTTCTCTTTTCCACTTTAGAAGAACCGAAAGCGACCTCAACCTTGTTTCTACGCATTTGACTTTTCTGTTTTGATTTCTCCAGTTTGTTGTTGTTGTTGTCGATGTTGTTGATGCTGTGGTCGAAAACCGGCTGGAATACTAGAACATAGCCAAAAGGGTAACACAATCAGCAGCCAAGTAAGCTAAAAGATTTCTCGCAGAATTCCAGCTGTGGTTGTTGTCGTTGTTGTTGTTGTTGCCGTTCTTAATGTTGTTGGTGCTGCTGTTGCTCTCGTCATACCCACAGATAATGCGCAGAAGCTTTAAGCTATTTTTCACAGAATCAAAGTTTATATGCCCTTTCAAATCTGTAATCGATTAGTTCTAAGAAAGTCTTTGAATGTTTTTTTTTTTATCTTTTTTTTTTCTACCAATTCGTAGCTAAAAATAACCGTTTCATAATAAACAATTGAATAATATCATAAGCATATGAAATCTATATATATATATATATAAACTCTTGATAAATGTGACTAAGTTTTCTCTAAGAGGTTACAAGCTGTTGTCGTAAATGCATGGACCCTTTTTTTTGGCAAGGGCATGAAAACCTGTAGCTGAGGTACAAATGAACTCAAGCGCGACGTAGAATAGCCTACACACACAACGACACACACACACACACACACACAGACAATCATATATCTATGAGTAAGAGCGATTTTTGTTTGGCGGCGGAATCAACTCACGTTCCACACCAGTTTTGGTATCCCAACTACACACACACACACACACTACACACACATCGAGACGAAAACTGAGAATGTAACTATGAATCGATGATGTTGATGATGTCATAGTCCAAGATACATTCATATGTATCTCATACATTAATTCACAATCGCCAAAAAGATACAAATTCAACGATAATCAAGCTGAAGCGCGTGGCACATGAAGAAATAAAAAACAATTTTACTTAAGGCGTCTAGCTCAATCTACAATATTTGTCGAAGGTCAACTTGGCGCAGAGACGTCAGACAACAACAACAACTACCTACAAATGAAATGGCCATTGGAAGAAGAAGAAGCAGCAGCTGGCAACAGGCCAAATGTATCCTGCCCGATGATGTCATGGCAAAATGAAACAAAAAAAAAAAAAAAACAAAAAGGTAAATCAATAAGTGAGTTATACTTAGTTAGAGCCAAAGCCAACAAGAAAAAGGGTAAGAGTCAAGGGAGAAAGAGAGAGAAAGAGGACAGAGAGAGAGAGAGAGAGAGAGCGAAATTTTAGGGACAATGACTAATACAAAGAGGCCATAGAAAACGTTTAGCCATCAGATTGCATTTGACTCGCCTAATGGAAGTGGACAACATTTTAAGACCTTTCCATCGAAAAAACCAGTAAAAGGAATAAATGACAGCAGATAGACCTTGGGAAACAAATCGAGTTAAATAGTTAACCTGATTCCCGAGAAATCATGAAAAGTTAAAACATTATATCAAAAACCTCAAATAGATCAAAAACTTTGTTAAAACTTCAATCTTCTAGACTATCGATAACTTTAAACAGAGTTTACTCTAACCACTCTCACTTGCAGTTTCTACATATCGATAGATTTATCGATCGCTTATCGAAAGCTCTGCTAGAAAGTCTATTTAAAGAGATCAACAGATACATCCAACTTTCAAATGGAATCTCTCACTTTCCTTTAGTTATTTGCCTCTTGATTTATCTCAATTGTTCTAACGCCTTTTTCTTTCTTTTTCCCTTAATTTTTATATTATTCATTGCTCTTCCAAAGATGAAAATTGATCATAAATAATAACGCTTATCAATTTGAATAGATCAACAAGTATTTCAGTTGTCTGTCAGTTAGTCTATCAGCCTGTCTGTCTGCCGCTCAAACGAAATTCCCAATTAACTTGAATGACCCAACGGCCTCAAAAGCTGACCCACTAATGGCTACGAGTGGTTTCTAGTGTTCCGTTTCTGGAATGTGCGATCAAAGTCATGGTTGGGCTGAGTTGGGTTGAGTTGGGTGGCTAATTGAATTAGACATTGCCCATTCGGAATGGGCCCTAGACGCGAGAGTGATTGAGATAAGATTCCAAATTGATTGGGCCCCCTACCCCATGCAATTGCATGGTAGGAGAAGATATAAGTAGAGGAGAGCCACCAAGGGCATGGACATTGGGCACTCGCTCGCTCGCTGGGAACGAGATGAAGCATCTAGTAGTTGGGCTCCTCACACTGTTGAGTCTTTTGCCCAAGGAGCAGTTCCTGGGCTTGGCCACGGGCTGTTCCAGGCGCTACCTCAGGCGCATAAATGGCAAATGTTACTACTTTAGCGTGAAGAAGGTAGGACGAATCGCAAGAAAAAAGTTAACCTATCCAATCACCATTCTCATTCTCATTCTCAGTTAAATTGGCATGGAGCTCTAAATAATTGCCTACGCAAGGGTCTAACTCTGGCTGACTTGAGTAATCCTACGGATTTCTATGGGGCCATTGGTTTCCTCAGCTCCAAGGGCAACACGGAGGATTTCTGGTTCGGGGGCAATGATCTCCAGAACGAGGGACGCTATCAATATGCCAGCAGTGGGCGTTTGGTTAGATTCTTTAGCAACTACAGCCTGGTGGAGCCTGCCGAGCATTCCGATTGCTCTGACTGTCTGGAGGTTCGCATACGCTCCAATCTGACGGTGGTAGCGGATGACAGTTGCCTGGAACCGCAGTATTTCATCTGCTCGGAGCGCTATTGCACCGAAGACGGAGCCCTGGGCAAACCGCGTCATCACAGTCACGAGCACTTGCATCATTTCCATCACGACATTGGCGGCGAAGACGACGAGGCGGGCGGAGAAGTGGAGGAGCCTGCAGCTCAGTCTGATAGTCAATCGCTTGAGAATGCCGGCAGCAACTCAGAGGCGGCTGTGGCTCCCAAAGATCTGGCCGATCAGACGCCAGAGACAAGCCCCGTCACGGAGTCGACTAAAAGTTTCCGTGAAGAATGGCAGGAGGAGATTACAACGGGAAAGTTATTCGAAACGGAAGGCAATGGAACCACACCATTTGCCCCTGGCAATGATGTAACCCAATCTTCACCTGAGGGAAAACCAGCTACCACTACAGCAGCAGCAGCAGCAGCAGCTAACCAAACTACCCTTGCCCCTGACCTAACTACTCTCGCCCCCACAGCTCTACCTGCTCCATGAGGGGCAGGAGAAGCTACCAATCCCACTGCACCAAAGCTAATAATTAAAAATTTAATTGTACAAGTGAATAAGGAGTGAATATAAATGAAAGAGAAACTAAATGGTTAATTATTTTTAAGCATGTGACAACTCTGGCAGTTAGCCCCTTGAAATATGCAACAAAAATAGAACAAACTCAATAGAACACTCGGAGAGAGCGAAAAATAGACTTTAGTTGAATATAATGAATCATCTATATAGAATAGGATCTAAAGGATGGAAACGAGAAAACGTTAGCTCCCTAAAGTATGCAAAAACAATTGACCTCTTTGCAAATAGAGCTCAAAGTGGTCATAAATTCATTTTAACGACTATTCATTGCCTACTTTAGGGAGCAAATGACTTTTTACTATTTCACCATATTCTCAAACTCTGCCATTGTGTGAGACCATTTGCCATCTTTCCCTGTCGCCCCTTTCTACACCCAAGCATTGCCCTAACTAATGTAAATTAATCAATTCCATTCGAAGTCATTAACTAACTACAAATTGGCATTTCGAATGGAGTTTTTCATGCCCTCAAGAGGGTATAAATAGAAGGCAATTGCAGCTCGTTCACACGTTACAATTTTTCAGGGCTATCAGCATGAGGATCCTTGAATTGGTGATATTATCCTTGATCTTGGCACCAAACATCGAAAGGGTTCTTGGGAAAAAGCGTGCCAAGGGTAAAGTGAATATCGAAGGTCCTTGCGGCAAGCGTTATTTGAGAAAAATCAATAATAAATGTTATTATTTCCCCATGAAAAAGGTAAAGAACAACTGCCCATATTCCCAATCTCTTATTGAGTTGGTTATCCTTTATTTGCAGATGAACTGGTTTGGGGCCCAGAACAACTGCCTGCGCAAGGGTCTCAATCTGGCGGATCTGGCCACACCCGAAGACTACCATGCAGTGCTCCATTTCTTGCGATCGCGTGGCAACATGGAGGACTTTTGGTTCGGGGGCAATGACCTGCACGCGGAGGGGGAATTCACCTACATCAGCAATGGCCGCTTGGTGCGCTACATGGGCCAAAGTGAGGGTATCATCGAGGCCACGCATCGCTCCAATCTCGATGACTGCCTGGAGGTGCGTCTCAGGGAAAATAACACCATAATAACCGATGACAATTGCCAGGAGAAGCAGTACTTCATCTGCGAGAAGAATGCCATCGAATGCGCCGTGCCAACGAGCACCAGTTCGGCGGACACCAAGCATAGCCACGAGCATCTGCATCATTTCCATCACGATGCGGCAAAAAGGGAACAGGACGCAGGGACCGATAAGGCAAGTGTGGAAAGGGATTCCCGGCCGGCTGATAATACAAATTCAACGGAAGTTGGGACATCACAGGAGAGTCCGCATGAAGCTACGCCAAGTGCTGCCCAAACCAAAGGCGAAACGTCGGCGGAAAGTGAGGAGAGTGCAGAGACTCAACCGGCAGGAGAAACCACCACAAAAAGAGCCACAGAAAGGCCCACAGAGAGGCCCACAGAGAGGCCCATGGAAAGGGCTAGCAATCAGACAGAGTCAACGGCAAAACCTGTTGAAGGGACAGCCCAGACAACAACAACAACTACAACAACAACAACATCAACAGCAACTCCAATTCAAGAAGTTACAACCACAACCGGAGCAGTCCCTACAGAAGCTCCAACAACATCTGCCCCAAGCAATGTAGCGCCCGCCGCCGCCGCCGCCGTTCCCACCTAAGCTAATCCTTAAGAAATCGTTGCAAATAAAATGCCTGCTAATTGCAGCTACTAATCTGTCTAGGCTAATGAACCAACCACATGAACCTGGCCTAAATGAAACTGAATGGAGCACCTTTTCCTAATTATAGTGTGAACCAAAAAAAAAAAAAAAAAGAAATATATATAATTAGCCATTCAACTACAAGCATCTAGATCTAGTCTACTTGAAATTGGAAAACAAGATTAAATATTGAAAATATTTTGTGTATTGTGTGCCCTTAGGAAACTGTATACAAATTTCATTTTGAATATTTTTTTAATTACATTTACTTACATTTCGAAGCATCTGTTTTGGCATTAAGTGTGAAAACAGATAATACATTTAGAAATATGTATATATGGACTTAAGTATATATAGGGGGATGGGGAAAAAATTAAACAAGGCAACAAAATATTCAAGAATATATGTATATTTCATCATAATACTAAAATATAACAACCGATCGAAGAGGCTAGAGAATTTCGTTTCAAGCCGATATTTCAGATGCCCTTGCAAAATGTTTCTGTTTTGATTATCAGAAAGACTTTATCATAAGAAAGTTTTTGAGAAAAAAACTTGAAATTACTTGAAAATAGTAATCATATGCTTAAACAATTTTGAAAAAGAGTCTCAATATTAATTTTAATTACTATTTTTCTCTAGATTTAATGTCCATTCACTTTGTTTTCTATTTTTGTTTCCTCTCTTATTTTATTTCAAGACTAGAAGAAGTTTTTTTTTTATGAAAATATTGTATAGAATACACAAAAAACTTTTAAAAAATGGTTTGGCAACATTGCTCGATACATGTTCTTGCAGCAACATGGCTTGGCAACATAATTTTCATAAACATGTTGCCAACAATGTATCTTAGCACAAAAAAAAGGATTTTTTGAAGCTTTTTATTGAATTTTTTTCATGCTGATTAATAAATGTCTAGCAAACTTGTCAACAAAACGAATCTATTCACTTTTGCAAGGGTATAGAACAAGAAAATTTGTTGCTAATTTTAAGACATTAACTTTGCCAACATTAAGAGTCCAATAAAGAAATATTTTTAAAAAGCAAAATATAACTCACAACCACAACTCACAATAAATAAGAGAAAATTGAATATATTTCTATATATATATCGCCATCATGTCTTGGTATACATACTTCTATAATTATATATACACATCACACAACATCAATTCTTATATTTTTGGGTGTGGGTTGTGCCTTGTGAGAATAGAGCAACTTATAGTTCATATGTGGAATATATATGTACATATATACCCCCATACATACATATAAACTGCGCCGTAATTGGCTTACGTATGTATCATCATCATCTTTATCATCATCATCATTAAGTCGGGTTAGAGTAGCAAAATAGCGAACAATTAAATTTATTATTACGTTTCAGTTGCCACTCCCCCTCACACACACACACACACACACACACTCCTCCTTCTTCTCTTCCTTCCTGCAGCTATACTCCTTTTTTTTGTTTGCTGATGATGATAATGTGAGATGATGATGTAACTTCGCATCGCTTAGATAGAGTATTATAATCCTGCAATGTGGTCATTTTTATAGGTGTTGCCTGAGGTCAAAAGTTGTCTTTTACGTATTCACTTTGCATATTTAAGTTGTTTTTATATGTGGCTTTTCTTTGGTGTCTTCTTTTCAAGTTAAACAAAACTTTCACAAAAAAAACCATTTGAAATGCAAATTCCAATTTTTTACCTGTAAGTGAGCTGAACATATTGTTGATTTGTTGTTGCTTAAAGCGTTTTCTTTTGAATTGTATATATAAATTTTAGATATATTTTTATCTAGATATTCCTTTTGCCGTTTCGGTATTTGGAGTGCAGAATATTGAAATTGGAATTTTGTGTTTTTTTGTTTTATTTTTTGGTATTTCTTTTGATACGAAGCGCGTTTTATTTTTAAACGTCCGACTGCGTCGAGAGCACTGAAACAACAAAATCTAAAGCGAAAGTAGCTGAGACTTGAACTCTCAGAACACGTAGCGGTAGCGGCATTTCTATACCCTAACCCAAATGACGTGGGGTATATGGAAATTTTCATTTTGAAGACATAATTCCGATTTGAAGTCAATTTTTAATATATTTTTTAGATGCTGGAACTAAAACCTAAAAAATTAACACATGAACTAGCTTCTCATAGACCAAACGACTTTTTTATTACTGGAACTAAAGATGAACTTGAGTTTTTTTTCAAAATAGTCACTGAAACCAAACAAAACTCAAAATAAATTAACCAAAGAACACATATTTCTTTTTAAAAAGATTTAAAAAATTATATTTAGAGATCTATAAATCGATAAATTCATATTTTCAAAAATTAATCTTACTTTTCATCTATTTCTGAAAGAGTAAAAAAGCGTCGACAATGTTTTTATTGCTCTGTGTAACTCATTTACTTGTCATGTTTCATGTGGAACTTAAGAATAGAGTTACCAGATCAAGCGAAATTGGTTGTTAACTTCGCTTAGACGTTGAAATTTAAATTGAACTAGTTAAGTAATTTTCGAAGAAGACTTTAAAAGAAATTTTAAAAAATGTATATGCTTAATAAGCTGTGCGAGGAAACTGGAGTTTCTTATATACTTTTTGGTGAAAAAATTCTAAAATTTGGTTAAATTTTAAATAATTTTGAAAGTAAATTTCTCTAATTGTAATACCTTTATGTCAAAATTTAAAAAATTTAATTTAAAATTTAATTTAAAATATATTTTATATGTTAACCTATTCTCTTTTTTTTCAGGTGAGTGCTTTCCTCTGCGATTCTTAAAACTTTCAAGTAAGTTTAAGCTTAAGTAACTTTTGATTGCAAAATTTTAGTGATTAATAATAATTTTTTTTTGTATCAAGAAAATTTCAGGCATTTTCCAGTACAAAAAAAAATTTGAAATCTCTAATAATTAACCATATTAATTTCCATTTAAGCGTATCTTACTTCTTTTTAGTGGCCATAAATCGAATTAAAAACACTTTAAACATGTTGCGAATACTTTGGATCGCTATAGTTTTTCTACATTGTCTAATCACTGAAACATATTCATCCGGTATATGCCATTATTTTAGCGATGTAAAGGTAAATATGCATCAAATCCGAAATTTTCTCTAAACCATTTTCGCCCTTTGGTTAGATGGACTGGTTCGATGCATTATTTGAGTGCCAGCAACGGGGATTCTGCTTGGCCGATATGAGCACTAAGCGAACTATAGAAAGTTTCTATGATGAAGTAAAAGATCCTGCGAAAGTTGATATCTACTTTAGGGACTATTGGTTTGGTCTCACCAACTATGAGCAAAATGTCTTCACATATGTCTCGAATCATCAGACAGTCAAGTATATTCCACCCGATTCGCAACTCTTACCTAAAGGATATTGCGCCTTTCTGAAGCCAGCACACAGGACATACACATTCAATTCGGCTTCCTGTGGCCTGCGTAAACGTTTCATTTGCTCCGATTCCGCCTATTGCAATGGAGTGAAGACCAACAGCTCATATGTAGCCGGTTATTCACTTAAGCCTCAATGCGAAATTAGTTCGGAAATTCGTGAGATACTTGGCATTCAATAAAATGGAAGATGGACTCTGTCAGTGCTGATCCTTAATCGACTGTTTTGCCTATCGATAGTTTTCCCACCTCTATCTTAGATCTGAAGTGTGCTTTATACAAATATCGTAGTTCCTAAAGATTCCTTCTGTGTGTTCGTTCATCTTAATCCTCTTCTATATGAAAAGTTCCTCTCTTATTAGATATTCGGATTCTGAAAATGCTAGATCTTTGGATCATTTCTTCTAAGGTTTTCTCCATCTAAAGTACTTAGATCTGAATATAGAAAGAAGACAACCTCTTTGAGTCCTATCTATATAAAAAGTTGTGTATATTTTCATAATCGTCTCTAACTATTTGACGCAATAGTCTTTGCGTTGTTGTCGTATGACCGCATTTAATTTGAGGCACTGTTGCCTTAGATTATCATTGTCAGACTTGAGAACCTCAATGGTCTCCTCCTGGCGTTGTATGGTATGATGAACTCTGCAAAAGAACAAAAATATTCTTCTAAATAGGTCTTAAGATTAGAGCGAAATTTTATAGTTTTACCGTTTTTGCAATTGTTCCATTTCTTGTTTGTGTCGTTCATTGAGAACATTCACTTCGCTCTGGACATCGGCTTGGAGATTATCTCGTAATTTGTCCCTCTCATTGATGAAATCTCCGCACATTTTCTTACTGTGACTCAGTTCCAGGTGCAACTGTTTGATCTCGGCTTGAGAGTTGCGTACTTGGGCATCGGCTTCGGCTAGTTTTTCACGGGTCTCGGCGTACTTCTCCCTCAGAGATTTCTCCACATTCTCGGCCAGATTCAAATCCTTTTCGAATTTCTCTTTGAGCCGGCTGTTGGGAGAGAAGACTTCAGTCGGTGGGTTTTCATCTCTTTCTCTCTCTACTTACTTGATCTTCTGGTCGTATTCCTCAGAGCTCTGCACGGCATCTGCCTCCATGCGCACCACCAGCTCATCCAATTGGCGATCCCTCTCGGCTCTGTAGTGCATCCGAATGTTGTTCTCCTTCTCCGCCTGGGCCATTTTGCACTTGTTCTCGTACTCCGTTTTCCAGAGCTCAAAATCGGCCAGATATTGCTGCTCGATTGTGTTGATGCGATTCTGGTACTTCTCCTCCTGCTTGGCCATCTTCTCCTGCAACTCGAACTTGGCTTGCTCCAATTCGTTTTCCAAATCCCTTTGGGTCTCCTGTCGCTTGGCCTGGTAGTCGCTCTCTTTCTGGCGCAGTTCCGCTTGAAGGCGTTCCCGCTCTGCGGCAAAATCCTCCGTCAATTTCTGACGCTGTTCGGTTTGAGATTTCTGTTCCTCCTCCAGTTGCCGCTCGAAACGTTCCCGTATGGCAGTGCGTTCCTTTTCAATGATCGACTCCCGATCCTGGGCACAACTCTCACGTATGCCATTCTCAATCTGCTCGTGTTTGAGGCGAGCCTCTTCCAGGGCGTCCAGCAATTGCATTTGATGGGTTCGCTTCAATTCTGTTATCTCCCGCTGATGGTCACAGGTCATTCTATTGATTTCCGTCTCCAGACCCTTGACTGTGAGCTCCTGCGAAAGGAATGCGAAGTGTTAAGCCCACTCGGGTTGTAGCTTTCTCTCTCTCTATTTTACTTACCTTAATCTTCTTGGTATTCTCTCGTACCCAACGTTCTCGACGTATTTTCTCAGCCGCCAGTGTGGTCTCCTTGGCTCTGGCTAGCTCTGTGTCCAGGCGATGTTCCCAGGCTTGATTCTGACTCTCCAAGCGGCGGGTGAGAGCCGCTACTTTCTCGCAGAGGGATTCCTTATCCTTGAGCAATTGCTCTATGAATCCTTGATGCCGTTGCACTACCTCCTCGTAGTGCTTCTTCTGATCGCGCATCTTGCTGGCATTTGTGGATTTCTCAACGCGCAGCGACTTC
The DNA here is from genome assembly GCA_024703675.1 of Drosophila nebulosa. Classification (NCBI taxonomy): domain Eukaryota; kingdom Metazoa; phylum Arthropoda; class Insecta; order Diptera; family Drosophilidae; genus Drosophila; species Drosophila nebulosa. Next base: position 1,469,442 of record CM045725.1, on the reverse strand, counting down.
TGCTTCTCATTGCGCAGCTGGAGAACGTGCTCTTTGGACAAGTGAATGGCATTGGCGAGTTCATTGGCTCGCAGACTCAGAGCTATGACACGGCGGGCCAACTGATGATTGGGCATCATTAGCAACTCCGATAGCCTAGAGAAACAAAGAAGAAAGAAAGTCAGCTTTGTTAATAATGTTCTGGAAAATTCGTTCACCTACTTGGGCACTTCATCGGTTATATCGGGTTCCACTAGAAACTCCACCTCCGAACGATTGCTTTCGGGTAGAGAGCGACGCGTCTCCATTAAGGTTTTATCGCAACTGCTTTCCACATTATTCAAATAGGCCAAGATATCCCTGGGAATTGAGAGAGAGAGAGAGCGCAAGGACATGATCAACAAGATCAATCTGCAGAGGTCAAGGTCAATCTGCTTAGCTTACTTGTACTTATCGCCACTCTCGGTAGCGGCAGAAGGACCTTCATTTATGCTCGTCAACTCGGCTGTCTCGCAACGGGAATCCAATTTCAAGTGAAGATCGCTGGGCAAAAGTTCTGCCAGATTATCTGTAAGTCCCGTTTAAGATGAAACTAAAAGTAATTCCTCTCTCTTTCCTTCTCCTTTTCTCCTTTACCTACCTCTCTTTTTATCCTCTTCGATTTCCTTGATGACCGAAACAATTTCATCGTAGGTGGAATCCCTGGAATCATCCTCGTTGGAAGCACTGTCATTATCGTCAGCCTGATTGCCCTCCTGATCCTGATCCTGCTGCTGCTGATGCTGCTGCTGCTTGTGCAATTCGGCAAACTGGGCCAGTGCCTGCTTCTGCTCCTGCATGCTCATCCAACTGTCCACTTTATCGAGATTATATTCACTCAGCTTGCGCTCCTCTCTCAAACTGCCCACACTGATGGCCTTCTTCAACTTGCCAGGACTCGCATTGCTGCCATGTGAGAGGCTATTTCTAAAGGACTTGGTTGCCTTGGAACTGGGCGCACCGACAACTGGCTTGACATTCTCCTTCTTTTTGCCCACAAATGGCGGAGCTGAGGCAACTTTGAGATAGTTATTGATGACTGCATCGGCGGAACTACTATTACCATATGGACGATGGCGATGATCCTCCTGAACAGCTGGCAGAAAGTTATTGCTTTCTGCCCCGAAATTTCGAGTGGTCGTCGTTGGGGCTAAGCCACTAGGACCGACTGCTTCGCTGCCCATGAGATTCTTATTGTCCGATAGATTATTCTGCTTCTCCTTATGGCAGGGATTGCTTTGAGTGGGAGCATATTTGTCCAAATAGTTGGCCAGTTCGATGTTGTTATTGAGAGGAAGGACCTCCTGTTTGTATTCTCGGATGACATTCAATTCGGGTGTCGGAGCCTTCTCCACTTTGTCCACATAACGACAACTGGGAGCATCACAGGCACATTTGGGCACTGCCTCATTGGTGCTGGCCGTGGAGGAGGATCGCGTGCTGCTGCAAGTGCAATTTTCCGAAGGACATTTGGGATACTCATAGGTCTCGGCCAGGACTTCACCAGTTTCCATAGATGAGGAGCCAAAGTGCACCGATTTCTTAGACTGAACCTCCGTGGACATTGTGACAGGCGTCTCCACTTTGCCCAGAAATGGAGGCAGTGTTAGTGGCCCAGGAGCAGAGATGCTAGAGCGTTGCTCCTGCTTATCATTATCGCAATCACTCGAATCTAAATCATTGTGCATGGTCTGGGTATTGGGCTTACTGAAGGACACACGTCCCGGTAGATCTGGTTTGGCTGTCTTCTGTAAAATTTGTCCCTGAATCTCCCAATTGGCCTGGGCGTAGGATTTACTCTTACTCTCCTGACCACCAACGGGCATATTGATCAAGTAGCGTTCCAATTGCTGTTCCCCCTCGCTATTGTGTGGCGATTTCTGTGAGTAATCCGATTCCGAAGAAGTTCCCGAACTGCGACACAACCAACTACGCTTGATGGGCTCCTCCAGCAGTGACTTGAGCAGATCCGTCGAGGACACTTGGCGCTTTAAATAGAATTCAAAACCAAATTGGCAACTTGCCCACACTTTTGGCCTTGTGAGACCTCAACTCACCTGTTTGTCCTGTTTGTCACCGAAGTAGGCACTGAATTTCCTGCCAAATTTCGGATCCGCCGACTGTGGACGTCCCAGGAAGGGCGACGAACGACTGCGTTGCTGAAGATAGTTGGCCGAACGTGGACGAAAGTGTGGCACCGTATGATGAAGGGTCGTAAGGGAACGACTATTGTATTTGGGTTTCGTTTTTTGTCGTGTGGCTAGGTTAATCTAAAGATAAGCAAGAAAGACCTTAGCAAAAGAGATAGAGAGAGAGAGAGAGAGAGAGAGCAACTCGACCCACCTGCGAGCCCTTAAGACATAAATCCATTATTTCTTACAACAATTCGGAGCAATTCAGTTATGGGTCCTTAGCCTCATCTAGTTGGTCACACAAAACTGGCTAACTGGCAGACGGAACATGGCCAACTGAACAAACGAACAAACTCTAAACACAAAAACCTCCCCTCTAAAAAATATCGATTTAACGCACATGGCCTAACAGCACTTTTACTGGGGTGGTCAAAAAGGAGCAGGACCATACATAAGGACGACAGGTGTGCCCTGTTTCGTGTTCCGTTAGTCTAATGTTGGTCAGCCAACCCCTCGTTGACATGACGACGACGATAGACCCCTTCCCCTAAAAAAGGGCTACTGGCTATCTACCTGGCACGTGCTCCTGCTCATGATGATTCACTCTTAAACGCCAAAAAGAATGGTTGACTGACAGGCTGGCTGTCTGACTGGCTGTGTGTGCTATCAATCAAATGGCATACCCCACACCAAGCCAAATCAAAGTAATTAATAATATTAGCCAACTGATTATGTTTGGCCCAGACAACTAGCAAAAGTGAGAGAAGAGTTCAATGCCAAATCGAATAGTTTCAAATTCATGTGCTCGCTTCATGGCCTTAAGACCGAGAATTATGTTTTCCTGAGTCTTAGAGTCCATTAAACCCTAACGAAAAGAATTTCAGATAAGAGTTTTTCCCCCGCACAGTGGTTCGAAATGGCCAAAAACCTGTTTCAACCAGAAGATCTAGAAGTTTAAATTGAAAAAAAAAAAAACACACACACACTTGAAATTGTATATTACATCATTATACCCTATACCCATAGAGTAAAAGGGTATATTAAAGTCGCTACAATGTATGTAACAGGCAGAAGGAAGCGTTTACGACCCTATAAAGTATATATATTCTGGAACAGCAACAACAGCCGAGTCGATAGAACCAGATCCGTCCTAGAGTCTTGTATAGTGTATACGCCCCTGCAATTTAAAATATTTAAAATATCGTAATGAAATTTGGTATACATATATTTGCTCATAATATATATCAGCTCACCAAATTTCATGAAAATCGAATAGAAAATAACCAAGTTATAGGCACAAACTTTTTACTGGCAATGTCAAAAGGGTGAGTGAATGAGATGGCATCTGATTGGTATTGGACTAAAAAACGCATTGGTACAGGGTATATCCGAGTCGGTGAGGCGACTTGCTTTCTTTATTTTGTTCTTATAATACAAACAACTTGGATTAGCCATAAGAACAAATTGACAGAATTTTTAAGAACTAAACACACAAGATAATTCCGTTTTTTTTTTTTTTATTGCATTTGATTAACATAATTAGTTTTTTTGTGGGGGTTTTTTTTTTGTTAATAATAATTTATTTTTAATATGTAGGTAAAGCAAATGTAGTTTAGGTCCTTGAGGGCCGCCTCAACTGGAGCCTCTTCCTCTTTCTATCTCTCTCTCGATCGATACTGACTTGATAAAATTAAATTTGGCAACATTTTGAATCAATCAACTTACACAAAATCCACACACACAAAAATTACACAATACACATTGATTGGCTCTTGGTAAGCATATAACAAAAGAATTAAACTAAATCCTGGCCTGGCTAAAGGACACTCACTCCTCTGCTCTGCTCTGCTCACTCCTCGGCGGCACGCAGAACAGGCGTCACCTGAATCACCTCGTTCTGGTCATCGCTTTTGATGTCAAATTTCAGTTTTGTCAGCTCCTTAAGCTCACCATCGACGGGAGTCGCCTCGGTTGCAGTTGTCTCCACCTTGACTGTGTCGGGATAGTTGTTCTCGCCGCTGCCCAGCTCCTGGGAGAAGCTAACCACGGTCTTTGGTTCAAAGTTGACACCCAAAGCTCCACTGGGATCGGGAGCAGGTATGCTGGGGCCATTGCCATTGGTTTCGCCATTGGTATGGCCATTGGTGTGGGAAATGGTTATATTTTCCTCGGCATGGCCATTCTGCTGAGGTGTGGCCACCTCTACAACCTCCACTTGAGCCTCCACGGGAGCAGGAACAGCCACTGGGGTGGAAACTGGGGCAACTGGGGCTGGTTCGGGCACTGCCTCTACTTGGGCCACAGGTTCAGCTGGCTCTGCTTCATCAGGCTCGCCGGCAACAGCCTTGATGACCTCCTCAATGGCCTGAGCCACTTCTTGGGCAGCCACAGCAGCATCCTCTTCCTCAGCCACATGTCCATTGCCATTGCTAACAATAACTGGCTCGGGCTCTGGCTCCTTCTCTTTGGTTGTTTCTACCTCCTCTACGACCTTCTCGAATACTGGTGCTGGCATTTCCAGGGCCGGAACTATGGCCGGACTGGCCATAGTTTCCACAAAGGATGTGCGATTGGGGGAATCTGGCGAGATCATGACATGGGTGAAGTAGCCACTGCGACGATTCTCAAAATCCAAGACATTCTCCTTGGCCAAACGCTCTTGAATGCGTCGCTGGCGTCTTATGAACTCTGGCACATTCTCATCGTTCTCCCCCTCGGCGGGGGGTGACAAAGGTTCCGCCTGTTTGGGGCGACGTAAGATCACTTTGGCCGCCTCATTGTCCACCGAATTGCCATTGCCATTCGAGCCATTGGAGGTGGCCCAACTGGCTGCTGTATTCGAGGGCTTGAATACGCCATTAAACTTGGTGCCAATGATGAATTTGTTGCTATTGTTTACGCCGCTGCTGCTGTTCGCTGTTTTGAAGGCATTGTAGTTGTTGTTGTTGCCATTCGCTTGCGGTGACAATGGATTGCCATTCTCCTCGGCTTTCGGGGATCGGGCTATGGTAAAGTTGGGCTTGCCATGGCTAATCAGCAGCTTGGTGGCCGGCGAGGAGGGGCTTTTGTCGGGCAGAGGTGAGGGTAGACCACTACGGATTTGTATGCTCGGTTTGTTGTTGTTGTTGTTGTTGTTGCTGATTGTCTCGGCCATCTCTGTGAGAGAGTTTTGAATTTCGCTTTTTCTATAGATTTTTGGCGCTTTTACTTTCCGTTTCCGTTCGATCTTTCTAACGGTGCTCTAAAAAATGTTAACAAAAAAACAAAAATTAGTGAAATTGGCAAAAAATAAAACTTAATTGTATGCATATTATTTAGATTTTTGTCATATTAAGTGGCCTGTTGATATGTGAGCGAAGGGCGAACGGGAAGATGTGGATGATGAGTAATTTAAGTTGAATGTGAATCATCGGTGAAACTAATCAACTTCGTAGTAAAAGGGCAAGTGCCTCACGTCCTTCTCCTCGATTTGATAACAAATTTTTGAGTATGTGTTCATGTTTCGTTTTCCACGAATTTTCATCTGCATTGCCCACCATAAATCTTCAGATAAGCCCTCTTCAGGGCTACCAAAAACAAATATCTTTTACAGGCAATCAAGAACCGTTAACAAAACGTTTAAACATAAGTGATAACTCGCTTAAGATAAGCTATGCCTGGAAGTGGACTTCCAGTAGGCTTGCTGCTGGTACTTATGGGAATAGCTGGATAATTGGAACTGGAGGTGACGAACTATCGATAGTCGTAACAATCGATAGTCCCCGGCATAGCCATCTTAATAAACCTAAAGTATTCATTTTTAAACAGCCTTTTTAAATCTCAAAAGTATTTTCTTTGTTTTCGTTTTGAAAGTAAGAAAATTTGTGATGAAATGAAAATACAATTTTGCGAAATCGGCGTAAAATTGATTGACTTATGGCCTGCGAAAAATTGGATTTAGCTAGAAAAGTGTTTTTCATATATATAAAAACCAAAATGGCACTTTTACAATTACTTAAATAAGTCCTCCAAAGTTAGAAACTTAATTAAAATTATTTAAGCAACTGTTTAACTGTTCAAGTATACATATTGGCGCCTACATTAAAAATTTAATTAAAATATCACATCTGATTCTAATAACAAATAATTTTTGGCTTTATGTAAGCCAATATTATAAACATATTGTAAAATGCAAAGGGAGGGCGGCGGGGTCACCTTGTTTTTTAGGTAAGCTACAGTAAAGGGTCACAAAGTAGAATCGCATTTGAAGTAAAGCTAAGTTTTAAGCTTTTCAGTGTAGTAAATTTACTTCAATTTCTAATCAAAATTATAGTCCTTTTTCATCAACCTTCACAAGAGAAAATCTCTCCAAATTAAATATCAAGTTCTAAATTTTGCTAGCATTAACAATAAAAATAAAGAAGTTTATCAGTCTCAGTTTCAGCGGCGGGCTTATCGAAAGTGAAATGGGGGAAATTTCCTTTGCCAAAACCATTTCTTTATCGCTTATATAATTTTTTTTTTTATATATTAAACAAATTTTGATGTGCACTTTCCCCTCCCAGATCTTCCACTGCATACGCCCAATTTTAAAGGTTATCCACTTTGATTAGATTCTCTGCATTGTATTGATTTATTGTTTTATCGATATATTGTAGAATTTGTAGCAAATTATCTAAATTACATAACAATTGACCCAAAGCTCAGGGTCGAACAAACAAAAAAACAAACTACATTGATTGTTTATGGAAAGCTCGACGACTGCTTAAATATCAATTAGATCGATCAATCGATAGGAATGGGAATGTGGGTAATGGGCAACCGGATGGGCAATGGGACGTGTGGATACTTTTTGGTCTTATGCTTCGGTCCCTTAGAGCAATCGATCAGACGGACATGTGATCAGCGTACCGACTGACCGACTGAATGATCGACTGGACTATCAGTTGACCAACACACGTAAGTGCCCCGATTGATAGCCGGACAACAACAACAACAACAACTTTCATTGCCAAGCCGTTTTTTATTACCTGCACAACAGGTGGTGATGGTGGTGGGTAAAGGGAGGGTAGAGGGGAAGCTAATTTAATTAAGTGCTGCAATTTATAGATTCCCCACGTCAATGTGCAGTCAGTCCGAGCTACTCATAAATTCCAAAAGCGTTCCAATTTAATTGATAAAAAGGTCAAATTATAAGTGCCTGTTGGATGCGGTCGAGTCGAGGAGAAGGAGGAGGAGTGACTAAAGCGACAAACACTTCAAGAATTATGTGGAGCGAATTCTAAAGGAACCTCAAAAATGTTTTCCAACTAACAAATGATTCATTCTTTTTTTTATAATACTTATTTTTATTGCTTTGACAATGTGACATAGTGACTTAATTATTCATGAACAATCTGAGAACGTGTTTCACTTTCTGTTTCTCCTCTTTCTCCCCCCCCCCCCCTCTCTCCCTACCTCTTTCTCGCGCTCTCTTTCTCTCGCTGGTTCTATAACAATTAAATAATGTCTGGGGACAGTTGATAAAACTCAAATATTACCCATTACTTTTTGTTTTTAACTTTTGCCGACGAATTTTATCTCCCAAGAGAGTGTGTGTGTGTGTCGAGTGTGTGTGTGAGGGTGTTAATTATGTACAAATATTTTTTTATTTCTTTTTTTTTTTTTTTTTGGCTCAATTGAACGCCAACTGTTGTGTGGTAGCTGGTGGCAGGTTTTGCTTTTTTTTTTAACTTGCTAAAAATATTCGTAAAGATTAATTTTTTTTGTTATTTTAACTCACAATCGATTATATTGAGAATCTGACCTTGAAGTTTCTATGAAATGCACTTATAGCCAGTTGAGTTAGTTGAGTTGTTTTTTTTTTTTCAGTTTTATTATTATTATTATTTTTGCATAAGGTGAGCCAGAAAAAACAAAACAGACTTTGGGGGCTCTTATGTAAAAAACCTCATTGAAACAAAACCGGCAAATGTATTTCTATAAAATATATATATAAAAATTGCTTAATTGTTGAGGGCTATAAAGTTTCTTTAATTTGGTTCGCTGATTTTAGAGAGTAATGGGTCGAAGTTTTCTTTTCATTAAGAGATTAAAAACAAATCAAATTGAAAAAATGCTTTCAACTCATATTTCAATTGTTTGTGCCATTTGGGGAAGGGACAGCCTGTATTCCCATTCGAAACTGTTTCCAGCATTTGCCTAATCTATTAAGAGTGTCACAAAGTTGATTTAGAACAATTATAATCGTTGATATCTGTTATGGATTACGATTCGTAATATACAATTGCAAATATTTGATTCATGACACTAATAAACGATTGCGATTACTCTGGCTTATAATTTTTACATAAGTTTTATGTCAGCTTAAAGAATTTTACAATGTTTATTCTCATAAACTGTTTTATAAGAAATGCCTTTTGAAGATTTAAAGAGAGTTTCTGGGCATAGCAACTACGTATTATCAACATTTCGAATAGAATCTTAGGTTGTACCTCTCTTTTAAAACCGCCTAATAATTTCAAGTCTTTAGTATTAGATCTATAGTTTTCAAGGTCAATATAAGCACTTTTAAACTTGTTTTTAATAGCAACAATCGGTCAGGAGAAGAGATTCAATTCAAAATTTGCTTAAAAGCTTAACTTAACGGCCCTTTCTAGTTTTTTGTCGTTTTTAAAACGTATTATGTCTATTTAAAAAATGGAATTATATCTTTTTAGTTTCATTTACTATTAATTTTGAATATTTCACAACATAAAATTTCTAGCTTCAAATGAAAATAAAAAAATAAATAAATTTAAATAGAAAAATAGGAAAAAATTGGAAAAATTAAAAAAATTCAGAATTTGGAAAATAATTTTAATTTAAGTTTTTGGCATTTAAAGATTTCCGAATATTTATAATTGGGATTTGGAACTTTAAATAAAATTAAATAAAAAAGTAAACTTATTTAAAAAAACAATATTTAAAGATCTTTAAGCTTAGATTCCAAATTTAAAGATTTCCGAATATTTGTTTAAAAAATGTGAAAATTTAAAAGAAATCTAATAAAAATTTGAAAAACTCAAGAAAATTTTAATTTTCGTTATAACTTCTCAAAATTTAGGTATTTTTAAATATGTTTATAATTTAGAAAGCTAGAAGACTAGGGACATCATTAAATTGTAAAAATTAAAAAAAAAAAAAATTAGAGAATTTATATTCCAAAAAATGTGTGAATCAAAACTTGTTGTTCCAAATAAAAGTGTGAAGAAATCAAGAAACTATTTTTCGCTCTAATTTTATCAAACTTAACGTATGTATTTCCAAATATTTTCATAATTTTTCTGAAATATTATGACATCATTAAAAAAATTTACAAAGATCGGGGATCATCAGTTTGAATTTTTTAATATTTAGCGACAAATAAAAAATATAATTTTTTGCAAATTATTAAAAATTGACCTCTGCGTCTATTATTTCCAATTTTCGTTTATTACAAACTTCAGTGCTCTGATTTTAGATGTTACTTTGATACTCTTTTGCTGCAAAGGGCTTCATTCTTGTTTCGAAAGTTTTTAAAAAAACACACACGCATATTAGATTATATATTGGTTAGATTTCTCCCATCGAAATTAAGGTGTGAATTTGCCTTGGGTATGTGCCAAATATTTATGAAAAGCTTGACAAAAACTGTTTTTTTCATTTTTTTTTTTTTTGTTTCTGGCTTAGAAATGTTTAAGGCGATGGCGATGGCGATGGCTTTGCGATGGATTGCGTGAGTTTTGAGTGCGTCGCAGAGTAAATCAAATGGAAATGGGTTTCTTGGCCCTATTTAAGGTGTGTTGTTGTTGTTTATTGTTGTTGTACTCTCATTGTTGTGGTTGCAAGCAGTAAACTCGGTCAACATACACACACACACACACACACACACAATTGTAAATTGCAATCTCTGGTGGCAGCAAGAGTCTGGGAATTTTTTAATTTAAACTACGTGTACTACAGCATGTAATAATAATAATAATAATAAATAAACACAGCGGGTGAGAAAGGGGGGGGGGGGGGGAACTACGACAAAAAAAAAAACAAAAACAATAAACACAATAGCTACAATTGCCGTAGATTCCATTTCGAGTTCGTGTTTAATCTTATCATTTCTTTTTCATTTTCATTTTCATTTTTGGCAAGCCCGATAAGAAGTCGAAGCAAACATAATCCAGTAATAATATTATTACCTAATCATGTGATTAACGGCCAGCAAAAATGAAATTTAAAATGAAAAACCACCAACAAGCAGCACACACACACACACACACACACACACAAACACACACAAAAAGAAAGTGAAATCGTTGTTTTGCATAAAGAAATGTGCATGCGGCGAGCCGACTCTTTGGTGGTGGAGGAGGAGAAGTAGGAGGGGGAGAGAGAAGTTCAAGGTACTCAAAGAAATGTCTAAAATAGTGTTTTTTTTCCACGACAACAACAATTTGTTACACTTTAGCACATTTAACGGTTAACAGCAAATTGTCAAAGTCACATACATAAGCCGAGAATCAATCAACGCGTCGTATGAGTAATTTATATTTACACGTTTGCAGGTTTATTTTTTTTGGCAATATACACGCACCTCTTCGACTGGGGGGACGACGACTTTGGGGAGAGTTGGCCTAAAGATAGAGACAGGGAGAGAGAGAGACAGACAAAATGCCAAGGGAAAGAGCGTAAGAGAGCTAACTGTTATTTTTTGTCCGCGCTGCGTTACCGTAAAACGCCAAAACGTATCTGAAACTGAACCTGAACTGAACTGAACTGAACTGCAAAACAAACTTCCAACCTATTCCCAATGTGGCCTAAAGCTAGCTAACTGAAGCCATCTCGTCGACGGTTGTCGGCGGTCGTCGTCGCTGGCGTCGTCGTCGGTTATCGCTCTGCTCGTGCGCGGCAAGCTGGCAAAAATAAAATAACTAAACGGCAAATGAGAAAAGTGCTTAAAGTTGTTTTTATTGTTGTTGTTGTTGTTGCACCTTTAGGGCCCGTTGGCGTGAAAGGTGGCGCTATTTATTTTCCTTTTTATCCATTTTAATTATGCATAATTTGTATTTTCTTTTCTGTTTAGTTTGGTTTCGGTTTTGTGGACAAAACTGTTCAGCTGTTAATGTTATTAAATTGGCCACTTCCGACACATTTGGACACTACTCCACTCAGCAAGTGTCAAGAAAAGTGAAAAAAAAACTAAAACTAGTTTATACGTATCCCTAGCTTATAGATATCTGATCAGTTCAGTCTTTAGATCTTTAGATTAAAATTTGCCCCAGACAGAAAACCCAGAAAATTTTATCAGTTTTACTTAGTCATCTATAGATTAGATTGTCTGCTAACAATTAAACACTTTTCAAATCAGAATGTACTTATATACCCATTCTAATAGTTGCATTTAACCAACTATTACGAATATTTACAGAAAAATCTCACTATGAGGAATTAACATATGGTAAACCTATTTAACTTTTCATCAAAGTTTCTTTAAAATAAAGTTTTTTTTAAGGAAATTTCTATATAATGAAGTTGCTCATATCAGGAATTTTAAAGTCTTAGTTTTCTTATTCCATCATAATTCTCACCTAGCATAATTGCCATATAAGAAAGTGACTACGAAAAATAATCATATCAATTAATTTCAGAAAATTAAGTCATTTAAATGAATAACCGATTTCGTGTTTAAGCTAATTTGTTAGACTAAAAATACAATGTTTAGAGAAACAAATGCTCTATATCGATATCGATAGTTTAATATTTCCATATCGATAGATTTCTATTCAGGTTATCGATCAGAGATGATCGTTGACACTTTGTGGTGATCTTTTAAAGTTTTTCAAGCAAAATCAAACTGACACTGCCTATGTAACCTCCTCAAAAGATGAAAGACTTAATGCCGATTTTGAACACTTGTTGGTCTATTGGTATTTGCTGGTATTATATCTATAAGTGGATCATTAGAGGTGATTGGAACTGCAATTAATGCGTGCTTAATTCAATTCTTAGATAAATACAAGTGCATAGTAAATATTTTGGTGCACAAACAACCTAAACAGAAGTTAAAACGCAATTTTCAAGGTTTGGGTGTACTTTTAAAGGAATTTCAAGATCCAACTGTAACTGACCTAAACTCTATACGAATGCCACAATGTAAAATAACTTAATAAATCATAATTCTAGTTAGAAATACCACAAATTCATTTCAACAACTAAGTAAAGCTGCCATGGGACGTGGTTCCCATCGGAATTCCCATTTGTCATTTTGGTTTTTTATCACGTTTTTGTGGCACCGCATAAACTTTTGCTCCAGAAGTACCCAGAAATTCACATTCCGAAACAGATTGGCATGTTGAAGTAGTATTTCGTTCTCTTCTCTTCTCTTCTCTTCTCTTCTCTTCTCTTCTCTTTTCTTCCCTTCTCTTGTCCATATCGATTTGATAACTTTTTTGTGTGCTCCATTTTGTGATTATTTTTCGTTGATATGGGGTATCGAATGTCGGGTATTTCGGATTTGGCCCTAATGCCATGGCTTCCGCACTCAATTTTTCGTATTGGCCATGAAAAGCTGTAGAATTGCCAAAGGAGATGGTCGATGGTGGTTGGTGAGAATGGATGGCAGTAGAGGGGGACGGGCAAATTGAACGGGGCGGAAGTTTGTTGTTATGGGAAAAGCTGTTTGACTTGTATGAGAATGGGTCGCTGTGTGTGTGTGTGTATGTGTGTGTGTGTATGGGGAGTGGCGCCCGTTGTTAGCGATAAATGCTATCTGCGCCATAGACTTATAAATGGAAAAAAAGAACCAAAAACTGGCAACTTGTTTTCCCTCAAAGGAAAAGCCCACCACTAAAACAATCAGTGTCAAATTTTCACTTAAAAGATTATCCAAATAACTTTCAAACTTTTAATTAAAAAAAAAAAATAAGAGTTAATTCATATTTAAAATCTATTAGTTATTATGCAAAAATTCATTTCACTTTAATTGGCTTATAAACACGTTTTCCCAGTTTATGAATATGAAATTGAAATGAGAAAAAAAACTTGACCTAGCTCGAAGGTTCTGTACGTACACACTTCCCAGTCGATTCGTTGGGTAACTAAAATCAATGACTCAATACTCAATTCAATCGAAAAACTAACTAAACTTTAGTATTGTTTTTGGTTTACACTTGCTAAAACCATTTAATATTTTATTTTTCGATTAGATCTTTGGATCAAAATGGGATCAAATATCAATCCCAAAGGCTCTAACTAGGTCACTTTTTGAACATTCCCATTCGAAATAAAACCTTTTAACTGGCATTGAAATTTTAAAAACTCATTTTTGACCTAGATTTTAAAAAATTTTAATGATGAAAATTCGTAAAAACTTTTGTTGAACTTTATATGTAATTCAAAAAATATCCTACAATATGTAGGCAATCGAAGTTTATGTAGGCTAATATAAAACTGAATAATCGAATTAATTGAGTTAACAATGCTGAATGTAGGCCAGCAGGTTATAAGGTCAACTAAAACTTTTAGAATCAGATATTTTAGATTTTTAGCACTCGAATGTTGGTAACATTAGATTAGATCTATTAGTTCAGTTAGATTTCAACATAAAAATAGTCAAAATTCTTTTAGATTACAATGTATTAAGAAATTGTAGCATTTTTTGTTGAGCATCTGAATTTTGGAGGCTTTTTGAGGTTATGTAATGATTGTACAGTTGCTACACAAGGAAATTGATCGTATTTCGGCTCACTATTTTAACGGCTTTTTAACACTAATAGCATAACACAACTCACTGAACGACCCTCGTTTTGATAGTTTTTAGTTTTGCTACCAATTCCAATATTTGCACATCATTACAATTACCAAAGGCCTCTGGAATATGACTTTGTTTTAATGATCTATTTGTGCGGTTGAATAACACACTAATTGACACACAAACACAGAGAAAAAGAAAGAGAGACGCACACTCAGAGGAGAGAGAGAGAGAGAGACGCGCACTTATTTCTTGAGAGTCCAAGTCAAAGTCGGCCGTTCGTAACCTTGACAGAGAAAAGCATTTTCAATTAACCGTTAGAGGCTGCAAATTGCGAGAAACGGAGAAACGATGTTGGTGAGCGAATTGCGAAGAGAAAAGCAAAGACAACACGCAAATTGTTTAAAATTTATTAATTATAGGCAAAAATTTGTTTTTAATATGCCGCCGACATTAGAACACACAAAAATGGTCAATTGATTGGCGCAAATTAACTTTCTTTTTTTTTTGGTTTATATGGTAAATTAGCTAATTACAATATTTGCATATTAAATTAAACAAAACATACACAAAAATGGCAAGTAATATGCTTGAAAACTTTCAAATCGAATTTCAAGTGGAAAAAATATATACATATACAAGTTAATAATAAAAACCGATCCACACACGAGCGTAATTTATTTGAAACTGAACGCAAAACTCAAAATCAAACTCTGCCCCGGCAATGGAGACAACAACAACAACAGCAGCAGCGGCATCAAAAACAACAATGGTTGGGGCTCATATGTATGAATGAAAGCTAAGTTTTTATTATTTTCGTTTTTTACTGTGTATGCACATTGTTATAAATGACAATGAATGCTTTTTTTACAATGACTGGTCGGTCCTTTGCACAATAGACTGAGACAAACAATAGGCAAAACAAAAAGTGCAAAACGAAGAGAAATGAAATGTAATGCATGTAATGTAAAAATTCAAATTAACGTCCAACTGCGCTGTCAAAATATGCGGTCACCTTAAATAATATCGATATAACATGGTGTAACTTATCGATTTGTCTGTTCATATCGATGCTGGTTGCTATCGTCTATCGATATACCTAAATAGGCCTCGCCATTTTGAATAGGTAGGCGTCTGTGTGGAAATAAATTGGCAATTGGAAAGGCTCAAACTCTCGGGTTATTAAAATATATAGGCGCAATGGACCACAACATGCTACGCCACAAGGAACTGTTCAAGGAGCAATCAATGGCCTTGTCTCCCCGCAATCACAAAGCCATGAACCGGGAACTCCAGAACGAAACGCGCGCTAAACAACGTAACAAACGCTTTGAAAACAATCGCATAATTAGTCTTAGTCCAACACCCAGGAAGCCGACGCCACCATCTCAGACTCTAGCCTTACCACCATCGGCCAAGGAGAATCAGCAGCCTAGACTCACTGCTACAACCGAGACACCAAAAGCAGGCACCTCCTCCTCCACTGCAGTGGTGCAGAAGCAATTTACGCGCCAAGAACTCTATTTGCAGCGCTTTATTCAATGGAAAGCCGAGTGCAAGAAAAAGTATCAAAAACTCAAGCCACGAGTGGGCCAGCAAGGGCAAGTGAAGCCTGCCCCCCAGGCTCCATTTGGAAAAGGTAGCAAAACATTTCAACCTCCCGCTAACCTTCCCCAGCAAGATGTCACCTCAGCTGCATCTTTGGTGTCTCGACGTTCGCTCTATATAGTAAATGAGCCCAGCAAACCAGAGCCACCGGCACGCCCAAATGGCGGAAGAGGAGACGCCGCTGCTACACATAAAAAGCCAGTTCCCATGAAGACACGACCACTGGCAACTTTCAAGCCGCCTGCGACGTCTACATCGAAGCCTCCACTGACGTCTACATCGAAGCCCCCTCCGGTGTCTACAGTAAAGCCGCCTGCGACGTCTACAGGGAAGCCGCCGCTGACGTCTGCAGGGAAATCGTCGCAGCCAACACCTACAATCAAGTCGCAAGCCACCTCGGGAGTTCGTCCAATAGCCAAAATCCCTTCCAAGAAGCCGCTACCTGTAACTAATTCTGCACCCAAATTGCCTAATCTTATGAGTCAACCCTTTGCCAAGCCAGTAAGCAGCAAACCAACAGCCTCTAGGACAGGACGAACTGGAGCTCAAATATTAAAACCTCAGCCTATACGTGGTGGAGGGGGTGGTGGAGCAGGAGCACAAGGAGGAGCTGCTGCCAAATTTAAAAGTAAAACTGAAACAAAATCTCATGTGATGCGTGCCAATTTGGCCACTCGCATGAAACCCAAACTCACTTTGCAGGGACAGCATACCAAGACCCTACTTAAGGAAATGCTGCATCCAGTTGTTGTTGCAGAGCCACCACAAACCCCCTTGGACACGAGCGATACTCCTTTCAATCCACTAGTTACCTCCACCCACTGCAAATCCAATAATACAAGCAGTGTCAATCTTTTGGATGTTACTGGTGATGCTATAAAACATATTAGTCCAGTGGTTCCAACCGAAGGTGATTTCAAAGCTAAAAGGCAATTGATAGCTGGACTCAAAGAGCCGGAAAAACCGCCAGGAGAAGAGCCATTAAAACGTAAATTTAATTTTGTGCAATGTGAATCCATCATAGAATCTCCAACTTTGGATGGCGAGACGCTAATTAAGGGTAAGCAGTTAGAGTAACAATTTGTAAACAATGAAATGATAATCCTTTTTTTTTTTAGTTACCAACGATGAGGAGACTTTAAAAGAGCAAGAACAGGAACAACAGACACCGCCACGTCGTAGCTCCATATCGAATTATCTGAGTCCCTATGTAACCTGCAGTCGCGGCAAGGTCAATTCCCGCAGCGAAAGAGAGAAACGTAATAGCATGTATCTTCAGGATCCGGAGACCCCGCTTGAGGTGCGTTTGGCCCTAGAATCGAGTAACTATTTCCGTCAGCAGCTCGCCCAGGAGATTGAACGTTTACTTGGCCTGTGCCAGGAATGGGAAGCATATTGCCAACTCCATGAGACTCGTCTCACTGAAACTGGTGGTCTGGACATGATTAATGTGACTATAGGACAAACCAAATTGCTGACCAGTAAGAAATTTATGCAATTCAAAGGCCTAATCGAACGCTGCGAAGCTGGAGCCAAGGGTACCCAAACCGGACCAAATGATGGCAGCGAAAACTCTAAACCCGTGCTGGCCAAGGACCTGGAGGGCTGGTGGGATATGCTAAAGCTACAGAGTGACAATCTAGATAAGCGTTTTGGCAATCTGAAGAGGTGGCGTGATAATGATTGGCTGGATCCTGATGCCCGCCAAGAGATTAAACCGAAAAACAATTTGGCACAAACTCTAAAGGCCAACAAACCCAAAGGCAAGGCCAGTTCCAATTTGAAGCAATTCCTGAAGAATGCTAAATTGAAGCATAAGAAACAAGCAGAAGCGGAAGCAGCGGCGGCCGCAGAGACCACACTGGCGTCGGAGGAACCGGGCACTCCGACATCTCGCCGCTCTTGTCGGATGATTGTGGTGCGTGATCGCAAATCATTTAGTCCAGCGCGAACTGTTCTACGCTTGTCACGCAGTGGGGAATCTCCACGTTCCTCACTGGCCGGCGGAACTGGCAGCAATCATCTACTCAAATCTGCCATTATGGGGGCTACGCTTCAACATAATTCTCCACCTCCTGCAGCTCCTGTTGCCCTTAAATCGCGTGCATCCATACTGAAGACACCTGGCACAATCAAGCGGGAGTCGTCGGTCAGTCGAGGAGTCGTCTTCAGCGCCAAGAAAAATGTGCGACGTTTTAAATTTACCTTTGAGGAAGGTGAGCTAAACAAGACTGGTGGCGATAAGCTTGAGGATTGTGAAGAGGACATGTCCGTGGAGGAAACAGTCAAACACATTGATCAAGAGTCAAATCGGAATAATGCCAACACTTCACGCACTTATTCATTGCGCAATCGTAAAATTAATTTGAGACCCTCGTCTGAGTTTATGTGAAATTGATTTTATTTCATTATTTTAAATTTAAGTTAATTTGAAATTGATTTAATTTGTATTTTTATTGTTGTACGTCAGTTATATATATTGTTTAAAAATTAATGTATGTATTTCCTAGTTTAAGTTGGAGTATAAAAGTGTAACGTCAAATAAAAGAAATTAAACCATATCATAATGAAAAGTAGCTAAAATCTTTAAATGCGTTACTTAAATTTTTCAATGATTTTTGGACTGTGGTTAAATGGTTAAAAATATTTAGATTATGTTATAAGCTTTTAAATTAAACATAAAACATTATGTAGCATTTTAAAATTAAATTTGATTAATTTAACTTCTTAAACGTTAAAAAAATATTTCTAGGATATATTTGTTTAGTGCACATATCGCTTACCGATAGTGCCATCGCTAGAGTATATCGATAGCCCACACACCATTGTTGATAATTCAAAACGCACCATAGTTTTATTATTTGTAATGTGTCAATGAGTTTTCAAAAATTTACGACCAAAATTAAAAAATATCATAAACTTTTAAGTAAATATTTAAATAATTATCACCATAGCGGTTCCATTTTGCAACACTGATTTTTATCGCACTTGTCCGATAAGAGATACCATCAACTCTGTATGTACAAATTTAGATAAAGTGCTCATTAGAACAGAGAATCCGACAACAATTTAAAATTAATTTTGAATTTAATGGTTGCAATCGAATTTAACAACTGTGGACAACGAAAACCGAAGTAAGCAGCCAAAGTGCAAATGTTTGAACGATTGCGAAAAGTGATTTAAGGTCTTTTATCAACAAACAAGTTTCGAATTGTTGTCGTCATAAGGCACAGAGTTCGTTGGACACAAGTTGCAAGTACATACATTCCGTGAATTTCGTTTTATTTTTACTTCTAACGCTGCTGATACATACTAAAAAGCGATAAACAAACAATCTTTAAGTTGTGCCACACAAAAGAAGTAACAATAGGCCAACCATGGACAGCCATTTGGGTAAGTCGTTGCAGTTGGCAACTTTTTTTTTCATATTTCAAATTGAATTTTCAACCTCTTCTCTGGCCTGGCCAGTATGGCAGTACAGTAACGTGCCAGTTGGAACAGAGTGCCTCGCGCGCAAATTATTGAACTGATTGGCCAGCAGTTAGTTAATCGTTAAGTGATTATTTTTACATTGTAATTGTGCTTGCATTAATTGTGTAACTATTGATCAGGTTGAGTTATGCGTGTATTAACGACTTTTTTGAGAATTTCGTGTAAAATAAGTGTGCTGCTGACGAAATGAAAAAATTCCCTTTAGGCTTTGAAAGGGAACATCCCAAAACAAAACAAAATTTCCTCTTGGCCTTTGCCGTTTCTTGAGAGGGTACAGTCTGGGTGGGTGGTGGTGGTGGCAGCAACAAATGTACATATATATAAAGTTAAGAAATAGTAAATTTTTACATGTAAAAAATTCGAACAAGGCGAATTGTTTGATGTTGGGCAAATTGTCTGTGCTTTTTAGCTGATTGTAATGTTTTCTTATGGTTCTGACTAAAAAAGCGCGCATAAGGAATTTCCCTGAAATAAAACCCATTACTAATTATGATTAGTTATCGATATCTATCGATATGCCTAGAGGCAGCAGCACATTTTTGTGAGGTTTACGCAATTGAATAATAAATTTTCCTCGGCCACCGGAAAACTTTGCCTATATTCTGTAAGTAGACCACAAATGTTTTACCAAATATCGCCTAGTCTATATGTTCAAATCACCTCTCCTTAGTTACAAACAAGTTTTGGTCTTTGAGGAGAGAGGAAAAAATCATGTCACATGCGTTTGCTGTTGCCCTCAGCCGGTCGGCTGCTGCCCCCCTGCTGGCGCTTAGGTGCAGCCGGCGTGCAATGAGCACGGCCAGAATAATGCGCCTTGCCACTGTTAGTAGCAGTTCCGCCAGCTGGCAACGTCGTAGTCAATTCCTGCCCTCCGCATCTACTGGTAACCTGCAGCAATATCTGCGCTCCTATGCCAATGAGAAGAAGGTATTCGAGCGCACCAAGCCCCATTGCAATGTGGGTACCATTGGCCATGTGGATCATGGCAAGACTACCCTGACAGCTGCCATTACCAAGGTCTTGGCCGATAAGCAGTTGGCCGAAAGCAAGAAATACAATGAAATTGACAATGCACCGGAGGAGAAGGCCCGTGGCATCACCATCAATGTTGCCCATGTGGAATATCAGACAGAAACCCGTCACTACGGCCACACTGATTGTCCCGGCCATGCGGATTACATAAAGAACATGATCACTGGCACAGCGCAGATGGATGGCGCTATTCTTGTGGTGGCCGCCACTGACGGTGCCATGCCCCAGACCCGGGAGCATATGCTGCTGGCCAAGCAAATTGGCATCGATCACATTGTGGTGTTTATCAACAAAGTGGATGCAGCCGATCAGGAAATGGTGGATCTGGTGGAAATGGAGATTCGTGAACTGTTAACCGAAATGGGTTACGATGGCGACAAAATTCCGGTGGTCAAGGGTTCAGCGTTGTGTGCCCTGGAAGATAAAAACCCCGAGATTGGTTCAGAAGCCATTTTAAAATTGTTGCAGGAGGTGGATACGTTTATTCCCACACCTGTGCGAGAGCTGGATAAACCCTTCCTGTTGCCCGTGGAGAATGTGTATTCCATTCCTGGTCGTGGCACAGTTGTAACTGGTCGGCTCGAACGTGGTGTTGTCAAGAAGGGCATGGAATGTGAATTTGTGGGCTACAACAAGGTGCTTAAGTCCACCGTGACTGGCGTTGAGATGTTCCATCAGATCCTCGAAGAAGCCCAGGCTGGTGACCAACTTGGTGCGCTGGTGCGCGGTGTTAAGCGTGATGACATCAAACGTGGCATGGTCATGTGCAAGCCAGGCACTGTCAAGGCTCTGGATCAGTTAGAGGCACAGGTCTACATTCTCTCCAAGGATGAAGGCGGTCGCACCAAACCCTTTATGTCATTCATTCAGCTTCAGATGTTCTCGCGTACCTGGGATTGCGCCGTGCAAGTTCAGATACCTGACAAGGACATGGTGATGCCAGGAGAGGATACCAAATTAATTTTGCGTCTTATTCGTCCCATGGTCTTGGAGCAGGGCCAGCGTTTCACTTTGCGTGATGGCAATTTGACCCTTGGCACTGGTGTGGTCACCAAAGTAATGCAAGGACTGACGGAATCGCAGCGTTTGGAGCTCACCGAAGGCAAAAAGGCGCGTGAGAAGAAGGAGGCTGCTAAAAAATAAACCGCAAAGGAAATATAACAAAAACACCTAAATTTAATTGTAATCTTTGTTATTTTATATAAGTTGTCGATTGAACGATTCAATTTTAAATACCCACAAATATCGATTATTTTTCTTCAAAAAGGGCGGGTCACTTATGTATATGCGGTAACTCGCTGTCACTGTGACTTTTAGAAATTTCTTTGTTATTTTCGATCAAACAAATAAAATAATTATTTTGTGTATGGTTATATAAAAAACTTAATTTTTGATAAATCTAATTTTTGGTTTTCATGGAATTATAAATCTGCTACTTATCGATATTGATAGTTATCGGTTATCGAGCGCAGCTGATGCGCATGATAAGGGTTTTTTTTTGAAAATTGACTTAAAAAATGTATAGCCAACGTTAACCAGGAGTAATGCACATAATAAACCGATTTAAATTGCTTAATTGTAATAGTATTTTAAATTTTCCTATTTTTCTTTGCCACAGACTCGGATGATAACAAACCGTTGCCAGAACTGAGTTTTGAGGACTTTATGGATCCCGAGCCAGAAACCTCCGGTCACCACATGGAAATCGAGAGTTATACTGGTGATACGTCCCAGGAAGATGATTCAGACGCCGATGGCGAAGGTCATCACGATGCCAATGACTCTCTGAATACGCCGCAATTTAAAAAATCCGTGGTGCAAATATTGGAAGACAAGCGTATAACGGCTGGTTCGGGAGGAGCTGGCGGTGTGTTTAAAACGCATGCCATTAAAGTTGTCACAGCTGGAGCTAATCACGGGGCTAAAAGCCAATCCTCAGATATCAGAATTTTGAATAGTTCACTTAAGCCCGTGGGTCAGAGCGGCCCAAGTACTCCCCTGAAGATAGGGAACACCAGCATAGCCACAACCAGCTCACCCAGACAAATAAGTGGAGTGACTATGACGCAGTTTAAAACAGCCGATGGCCGTGTGCTCTACTTGAAAAAGGCACCCGCTTCCGCCGCACCAGTCACCGCTGGAAAACCTTCAGTTAGTCCGAAACCAGGAACCGTAGCCACACCGGGAACAAATGCAGGAACAGCCGTACGTCGTGTGATTAATGCAACGGGCATACAAAAAGCTGTCATGAGTAAAGGTGTAACCATAGCCGGCACGGGTTTAGTCAAAGCAGCTGTACCCAGTGGCTCATCCACCACGCCCATCACCATTAAGGGCATAACACCGTTGGCAGAGACGACAACACCAACTTCAACAACAGCAGCAGCCTCACCAGTCGGAACAGGCACAAAAATCCAGGTGGTGCGCACAGCTGATGGAAAACTAATCAAATTGGGCCAAGGCAGTAACTCACCCATAGTGCTCAATACCAAGGCGCCAGTAGCAACTGCTGCTGGTGCTGCTGCTTCTTCTACTGCAGCCAGCAGTATGATTATTAACAAATCCACCAGTGGCCAGGTGGTTATCAAGCCTAGTCCACCAGCTACGGCAGCTATTTCCGGCAAGATGTTAGGCACGCAAATTGTGGTGCCCACCAAGAATATAATTAAACTATCACCCAAACAGGGGGCCACGAGTACTCCGACTGCATCATCCGCCACGACGACGACGACGACAACAACGAGTGGAATGCGTACTATACAATTGACTGGCAAATCGGGAGTTCAATATGTTCGGGTGGTGACCAACAACAATAAGGGAATAACTCCAGCCAGCAAACCAACAGCTACATCAACCCCCTCCACCGGCCAAAAGTCAGTCGCTTCGGGTGCTCCTTCTTCCCCACCCGTGGGCAATACCAACAAGATTGTGATGCGTACAATGGGCGGCAGCATTGTTCCCCTGCCCTCCATGAAAACTCTAGTACCCAAGCGTGCGCTGGGCGCCAATTCCATTACACCAGCCTCATCCAATAATCAGGAAGCCCTGCGAAAACATCGTATCAACGATCTCAAGAATCTGGCTAGTAGTGACGCTAGCGATAGCAGTGATGCCGGGCCAGAAACCAAGAAGCCACGTTTCTCTCAGCCTTCGCCAATACAGCGAGTGGTGGTAAAGGAGGGAGGAGGAGGAGGCTCCTCCTCCTCCACGCAACCCAAAAAAGTTTACAATCTAATGAAATCCGCTGGACCCAACGGAGCGGTAAAATATGTCATCTGCAATTCGGGTGTGGCACGTTCCAGCATGAGTCCTATGAGGCGGGGCTACACTGGCTACGTTCGAACCGATGGCAAATTGTGCCGCACCTTGGTCAACAGTAGTGGAGGAAGTAACACTGGCAGCGTTGTCACCCTAAAGCAGCTAGGAAATAATCCACAAAATGCCAAGACTTTGCAAGCCCAAGCTCAGGCCAGGCAACGTATACGGCAGCAACAGCTGCAGCAACTGCAAAAGTCCAAACAGTCGCAGCAGCAGCAGCAATTAAAAAGTAGTCAATCCAATCAGCAGTCAGCAGCAGCAGCAGCCGCCAATGTGAAGCCAGTTCCAGCGCCGCCGACTAAGCCAAATTTCGAGATACTCAAACCGCCCTCGGCAGCTGCCTCCGTCCCAACTGTGGATGCCCAACTCAACTTGGGATCACGGCGAAAGCATTGCAACTGCAGTAAATCTCAGTGTTTGAAACTCTATTGCGATTGCTTTGCCAATGGTGAATTCTGCAAGGATTGCACCTGCAAGGATTGCTTCAACAATCTGGAAAACGAAGAGGAACGAGAGAGGGCCATACGCAGCTGTCTGGATCGGAATCCCAGTGCCTTCAAGTAAGTTAAAAGCAACGTAAATTAATCAAATGTGAGATTATCTTTACCTATTCCAATTTTAGGCCCAAAATCACGGCCCCCGCTTCGGGTGATATGCGTCTGCATAATAAGGGATGCAATTGCAAGAGGTCTGGTTGCCTAAAGAATTATTGCGAGTGCTACGAGGCCAAGATTCCATGCTCCAGCATGTGCAAATGTGTGGGTAAGTAACCAAATCAGCCCTCAAAAGGGAGAAAGGAACTTAATTGTAGCAAGTCTGATAGAGAATCAAAAAACTTATTATTTACGCCTACTTCAATGATAGAAATTTTAGATTAATTGAAATTCTTGCTTCCTTCTTTTAGGTTGTCGTAATATGGAAGATCGCCCCGATGTTGATATGGATTCACTGGATAGTCTATTGGGTGTACGCAAACCAAATAAACCAAAAGATGAGACTGTCACCAAAAAGCATGAGATACGCTCCAATCTCTATCTAACCGATGATGTTATCGAGGCGACCATTATGTGCATGATCTCGAGAATTCTCATGCACGAGAAACAGAATATGCCCATTGAGGCCACGGAACGAGAAGTGATGGAGGAATTGGGCGAGAGTTTGAATCAAATTATAACCTTTGCCAAGGAGAAGAATGAGAACAATACGACCTCGACTGCTGCTCAGCTGGAGGAGACAACAACAGCAACAACTGATGCCTAAGACCAACAATTATTCTAGACACTTGCACAGAGACAGACTCCATTTTAATTAGTTTATTAAGCGGTAACAACAAAATGTTCTTGACACACACACACACACACAGACTAAAAACAAAAACACACATAAGTTTATATGTGGACTTTCTAAAAGTTGACCTTAAAGTAAAGTTATAAAAGTGCAAATAAGTTTCATTTAAAAGCCAACTTAACGAATGAATAATGTAACAATATATACACAGATTGTATATAACGAAAATTAATATAAAATTTATAACAATGTAGCAAAAATATATACATATTCTCCATTAAGACAATTTTTGATAAATTTGAAATAAAATTGGAAACAGAATTGATTAGCATTCGATATAAAACTCGCTCGCGTCTATGTACTGTATGTATATACTAATATTAATAATAATGTAATAAATTTGGAATAAAGATGTAACAGAAAAACTGAAACGAAACATTTGTAGTAGCTTTCGCCATGTATAATTAGGAATGTTTATAAACTACGATCAATAATAGTTAGTTTTTGTGAGAACTTCATTAAGTTTTTGTCTACCTTTTGTAGGCAAATGTAGCTTGTAGCTATATAATTATAATGGAATATTCCAAAGGTTTGACTTTGATATTTGGCAAATTAGCTTCCCAAAGTCTGTCAGTGATAGTCTGTAGTAGACTAGATAGTAGAGCATTTCTAAATACATATCACAAAAATCAGGCCGCTATAACATAAGTAATAACAAAAAACAATAATGATCATTCAAAACTTTTGAAAACTCCTGATATGGAGCCCTTTAAAGCGTACTTATACCCTATTGAGCCAAATTTTTTAAAACTAATTATTTGTTAGTAAAGAAATCTTGTCCATCGATTTTTTCAATAATTTTTTTGAGCAAAA
The DNA here is from genome assembly GCA_024703675.1 of Drosophila nebulosa. Lineage (NCBI taxonomy): Eukaryota > Metazoa > Arthropoda > Insecta > Diptera > Drosophilidae > Drosophila > Drosophila nebulosa. Next base: position 1,443,939 of record CM045725.1, on the reverse strand, counting down.
CGTATTAAATTTGATCCATGATTCATACGAATTAGTTAAAACCTTTTGAAAGCATGTTCTAGAAATAAAAAAAATTGATATTTAAGCAAAGAAAAAACTTCTTGAGGGCAATCTATGAAAGTATTGAAATTCCTCAAGATTTTGTTTTCGAGTGTAGCTTGTTTATTCACCAACAACTTCAGTTACATATTTGTGTGTGTTTTGTTTTGTTTTGTTTTCGTTTGTTTTCTGTTCGATCAGCTTAAATAAACATCTTAAATATCGTTTTGTTAGTAGATTATCATTATTTAGATTATTATAATATTTAGGTATCGTATATGTTTCATATATATATAAATATGTATGTTTTTTGTGTTAGTTTTCCCATACGTTTTCCTTACTGGTTTCTCCCTTACACACATGACTTGGCACATGACATGATTACACATCGTTTTTGAGTATTGAAATGCGATAATTGTTATATATGTGGTATATAATTCAAAATATATATATATATATATATGTATGTATATATATGGCCTGTGGTTGTTAACAATAAACATTTAATTTTAGTATATATTTTGACTAATATGCTCGCGCTAAACTACAAGAAATCATTTGACTTTTTAGCGGTCTTTCAAATACGTTTTTGTTTTTTTTTTTCCTTTTTTGAGAGAGAGTATGTGTGTGCGGTTAACTTTTTGAATAGCAAATACATACAGTAAATGTTAAATATATGTTTTTTTAGATTAGATATACGTGTAGGTTTATAATACTGTGCACAAAACATTTGGATTAGCGTTAAGTATAAGTAATGTATATAGTTTTGGTTTATATAGTTTCTTTGTTTGTTTGTTTGACCCCATACCAGCTTTTTTTAATGTATATGTATATAGTTAGTATATGATTTAAACATTTATACAACAATAAGTAGGTAAGCTATATTGTCTAATTCACACGTTTTATATTTGGTATGCCTGTTTGGTTTTAGGCCCCCCATTCATTTTACATGCGTTTCTCAGAGGAGGTTTCAAGAGGTTACGGGGGGGTTATCCCTAATTTTTGTCGCAAAGCATTTTGAAAACCGAACAAAACTCGTTATAAGTGTATATAGTATGTATATATAGTATTTGTTGTTTAGAATATATATACCCTGTACAATGCGGGACTTTTTATATATGTATTTTATATATATTTGTATTTGTAGGTTATGTTTCTGCCTGATTGCGTTTTGCAATTCTTCAAAGCCTTCTCGATTTCGAATGGAATACAACAACTATAATCAGCAAGTATTTCAGCTATGCATATGTACAGTGTTTTTTTGATTTTGTTTTCAATATATAACCTCATTGTATATCTGCGATCGACTACATTATGTTTTGCTTTTCAAATTTGTTTGCTTTGAACTGTCATTTTCCGTTAACGACTTAAATGCAGGCAAAAAGTGTTGCAAAACTCTTCAATTTCGAGTCTTAGGGTGCTTGAAAAGTTGGCGGGATTTTACATGATCCGTAATCACAACGCTTTGAGACACTTGCAGCCATTCAAGTACCTAACGTAAGTATCCCTAATCATCATTAATGGATATAAATTTTTCAAATGAAATATCAAGCAAATCATAACATAAATAACAAATTGTGCCTGCATTTTAAACGTTTTCCCAAATGCAGTTCAAAAAGGCTTAAAACTAATTCCCTTAAAGCGTCAGATTGATTATATAATATTTTCCACTATATTCGTTTAGCTAAGTTTAATAGTTTCTATATATATTTTGTTTGTTTTGAAAATTGATTTATTTAAAGAAGGTTCTAAATGAATTTACCAGAGTCAAAGTGCAGCTTTGTCGCTTACATTTCAAAGGGGAAATCGGGGATTACGGTTTACTGTCACCAAAGTTGCCTGGATTTTCGGTTCTAGTGGAAAACAAATTAAAAAAAAAATTGTTTTTTCTTACAAATTTTTCTTTTGGTTATTCTTTTCGAAACGCCAAACGCCATACGCCATTCTTAAATTCTTTGCCCTAAAATGAGTCGTGGAGTATGTGAGTATAGGATAGGACTTTCTCTGTAAACTTAGTTAAATTTTCATCTTTCGGGCAGCTCGACAACGAGAGACAAAGGACATCTTTTACGGCGATCCATTCAAAATTCAATCGTATAATTTTCGTTACGCCGAGCGTCCCGTTTATCCAGTGCAGCAATATCCGAGGCCCGAGCCTCAGCCGTTACATGCCAGACCCCAGGCTCAATTCGAGACATATTACTATAATCACAGGTTCAAAACGAATGCCAACGAAAGTCCTTGGACGCCTGTGACACCGGCGAGTGCTTTTACCGAGCACAGGAGACGCAAATTTCTGCACGATTTCAAGTGTATTCCAACGCCGCCAAAGAAATTTATCCCACCGGTCAGCACATGTCAGCGCAGTGCTTCAGTGGCTCCGAAGCCTCGTCGTATGCTTGGCAGTAATCCTCCTCTGACTGTAACCAATTCACCGCTCCTCAGAAGTTGCTGTCATCGTGGCGAGTATCAAATGTCTCGAAGGGGCTACCAGAGCACCACTTCCTTGGTCAAAAGTAGCAGCACGAATGTGCTAAGAACAGGAGCTAGAGCAGTAAACGAAGGTAATCCCCCGCGTAGTGCTTCGACCGTGAGTTTACAGCGCAAGCGAAGCGGTCACAGCGGTTGCGAGATCAATATCAATATAAGCGGCTTAGATTCCGATAACGATACCGATAACAACGTGCGCATAAAGATCGAAACGGATTCACTAAGTGTGCGTAATAATACCGATAAGTTAGCAAAGCCTTCGGCGGTGCCTGCAAGTCGCAGTAAATCTGCCATAAATTTTGGCATAGACAAACGCCTGTCCAAGTTTAATGTGGCTCAAGATCGGGATAGAAACTACAGGGAACAAGAAGAGCAGAGGGAACACATAGAGCAACGAGAACGCGCAATTCAACGTGAGCGACAACGAGAGCTTTTGCGCGAGTTGGAGAGAGAACGGGATAGAGATCGCTTGCTGCAACTGGACGCAGAGCGGGAAACAGATCGCCTGCGTCAATTGGAGAGGGAGGCTCAGAGGGAGCTTGAGGTTGAGAGAATAAATCTCTACCAGGAGCAGCAGAGGCGGCAAGCGGATTTGGGCTTACCCATGCGAGCGGTACCCATGCCCTCACCGGTAACCATGACCTCGCATTTGTATCGACCGGAGAGCGATGATCGTTTGCCTGGCATGATGCCCTTTTGTGAGCGGAGAACGCCCTTACAGACGGCAACAAAAAGAGCTCAACGCTTGAGGAAGCTAACCACGAAATCTACATATACTCCTGCTCCTGTGCCCACTCAAGCTCCAGCCCCAGCTGGGCACACTCTCGAGCGTCGTAGCTCGGGCACCTCCAATGGCAATGTCCACGTTGTGATCACCACTTCACCCAGCAATTGTAGTCTAAGTCATCGTCGTCGTGTGACCGAACACAAGCCACTGAATAGTGTCCAGCATTTACCCATACACACGCGCATAAACAATATGCCCATAAGGATAACCACGTCTCGGCCAGCGGATAAGGATCCACAAATCTCCATTAACAAAGTGCGTTTGCGTAACTCGTCACCCCTGCCAGTGAGGCGGCCCGGTGATGACTCTTCATCCTCGTCCTTGCCCCCCTACAATGTCAATATCAATGTCTATGCGGATCACTTGCGCATGATGCGGTTGTAGCCCTTTGGTCTCTTCCCTTAGAATTGCCGGAATCAGTGTTAGAACCACTCTGAAATGACTTGTCCTTTTCAGAGTTGTCCCAACATTGATTTTTTGTACAAATTCTTGTTGTTTTTTTTTAAGTGCAACTCTAAATTTATAATTTTAAAATCGTTTTCCTTCGCTCTTTGGTCTTGTGTTTTCTTTTATGCCGTAATAAATTTTAGTTTTCCCCCATTCCGAATGCTAGCCAACTAACTGCACTTTTATCTAGCAAATTAAACCTTCAATACTGGGAGTAGAGCTAATAATCGTAGCCCAAATAGTTTTTTGTTTTTTTTTTTTTTACGAAATTGCCCTCAAACAGTTTAGTAGGGTTTCTTAGGATCGTTGTAACTAGTTCTTCTTCTTGCCAAAAGTAGATTTCACTCTAAATAGGGTTTCCTTTTATAGTTTCCTTTCACTAACATTCTTTTTAATTTTATTTTTGGTGATTAATTAATCGAGTGAATTACCCCACACAAAAAAGTATATATATTAAATTTGTTTGAACATATTTTACCCGTTCTAGCGAACTCCATTCTCGTTTAGATAAATTTTTCTATAGTGCTTGACCTCAACATGTGTCTTGTTTTTTTTTTTTTACTTTTCTTTTCGGTACTCATTTTGTTGATATGAAATATATAGAGAGCATAACATTGCAACAATAATAACAAATTTTTTTGTTTCATATGATATTACTGATATTTTTGGTTGTGGTTACGGTTTTTTTTTATAGAACTTTCTTTTCAATTAATTTCCCTTTTGTAATTTTTAAGCAATTTTTTTTTGTAGATTTTTGGTCACCTTTTTAATGACATTGCTAATATTATATTAGAGAGTTTTGTTTTTTACGTTTTGTAGATTTATTCGTCGTCATCGTAGTTCTGATAGGTCACATAACGTACCTGCGAACGATCGCGTCCATAGATCAAAGACTGTAAAAGGAAGGGAGGAAGAAAGTGTCAAGAGATTAGTATTTTTTTTGGTAAGTATCATTACAAGTTACAAACCATGCAAACCAGCAAACAGCTTAAAAAATACTAAATAATAAGCTTAGGAAGTGTATTCAGGCAAATTCACCCCTAAAGTATGCAATCAAAAGTCTAAACGTTTTGTTTTTTGAAACGTTTAAAGGACTTTTGGAATGTGAAAAGAGAATTCTCGTTGTAAGTTCATTATTAAACTTAATTTTTGTTTTTCTTTGCATACCTAAAGGGGTAAATTTCCTTAATTTCATCACAAAAGTTAAAAGTTTCACAAGCTAAATGATAAAAATGAAAATTCTTGTAAGTTTTTTTTTTATTAAAATCGAGTAACTTAAAAAACTAACAAAACAGTAAGAAAAAATTATAAACTAAATATGTTAAATGTTAAAAATAATACCAATGGAAGAAATTTTAAACTTAAAGACAACGCAATTCTATATTTAACTAAAGCCTTTCACTTTCGAAGGCCGGATTCGTTTTGCCCGCCTCCACCTGAAGGCTCGAGCCATGCATTATAGCCGGGCAGGAAGCCGTCAGCTGGGCAATTGAATTATCTGGAGGGGCGGAGGCAAGTTCCGCCGCAGCAGCTAGAGCTGCTGCTGCCGCTGCCTCTTCTCTAGCCATACGCACCTTCTTCTCATCGCTGGTGGGTGGATTCTTGAGGAACGTCAGAAGTGGAGCATACAAGAAACATAGAATGGCAATGCCAAAGAGCATCCACTCGAAGCCAATGCTCTTGACAAGGGAGCCCGAGAGAGCTGGACCCACAGCAAAGCCGACACAGAAGGCCACATCGCCCAAGGCATAGACACTGCCATAGACAGCCGAATGTCTTATGTCCACCAGATAGCCAAGTTCCGGCATCATTGAGGAGTCGACCATGCCAATGGCAAAGCCCAAGCCAGCATTTGGTATAATCAGGTGAGTTATGGAGGTGGCCATGGGAATCTGTAAGATAAATTCAACTTATTTTGCCTTCCCTTCCAGGTCTAAACTTTCGTAAAGCTTACAAAGATCAGACAACCTCCGATGATAACCAAGCCCAAACAGGCAGCAAACCAACGTCCAATCCTATGTCCGAGGGGTCCAAATAGATTTGTGCCAATCAAGTAGCTAATGGAGGCCGGCAGAAAGGCCACACCCTGCTCCCAGCGTGTTGCCCCCATATTGTCCACCATCCACAAGGGCAGCGATGGCTCCAACATGGCTATTCCCATATTGGCAAAGGTTATGGCTCCCGCTGCTATTAATATATACGGATCACTGATCAAACTCTTCAGGGAAGGCGGTTCCGATTCGGCTTTCTGTATCGAAGGTTGCAGCATGAACAACTGGAGTAAGCCATCGCCCAAGGCGAGAGCGGCCAGAACTAAGAACGGTGCCGATTTGCCCACAAATTCGTACATAACACCACCGAAAGGTGGTCCAATCAGGACACCCAAAGCCAGTCCACCCAGGGCTATGCCCATGGCATTGCCGCGTTCCTTGTCATCGGTGAAACGATCGGCCAACATGCCCATGCCAGAGACAGAAGAGCACGAGGAGCCAATACCTTGGAGAGCACGTGCCACAAATAGAACCAGATAAGAGCGACCAAAGGCAAAGACTATGCACAGAGAGAAGAAGAGAAAAAGATAAGGGATCAAAGAACGAAATGAACTTTCGCATCGAATGTAGTAGGATTTACTTACTTATGGTGGACAGAAACATAATGACAAAGCCGGCAAACATGGGTATACTATAGCCAATCCTAGAGCAGACACCAAAAGTTAACTCGAATCAAGGTTAAGGATCTCTCCTCTCTCGCGTATTTACCTGTGCGTTAAGGGTCCCACAATTGGATTAACCAGCAGTTGGACAAAAGCCTTGGAGGCAAACAGTAGACCCACTTCAACAGTCTCGCCAACCAGTTCATTATGTCGTTCCTCCAGTTCCCGGTAATAGGTCTCGTTCTCTGTGTTCGGGTAAATGAAAAGACCTTAGACCTTAACTCAGCGTTTGCTAGTCAATTATGCTTACCCTCTGGACTCATCGTGGAGACCTCCAAAGGGATTAGCTCGCTGCCATCTTTATTACAAGGACACGGTGTGGGCGGTGGCGGTGTGTTCAACGTTAGCGGTGTGCGGGGATAACTGTCGAGCGGTGCATCCGGATGTCGTATGTCGTACAGGAACTCGGGTATGATGGGCACTACACACACACACACACACACACAGGTTAGCAATTTGGTGTAATTAGAAAGTTAACAAAACAGCAGCAAACAGAAAAATTTATAAAGATTTTTTACTCCTAAACGGCCGCATAAAAGCAATTTTATGCACTTTAATTGCATTTGATGGGGGTGGAGAAGGGGGCGGTAAAAAGTTTTATAATTGCTTTGCCAAGAGTAGAGATTGCCGCCTGCCACCAGCCATGAGCGGCCTCTGTTGGCCTAATTGAGTTGCAACAAAGGCACAAAAATTGACGGAGACGACGACGACGCTGCGTTTAATTGGCCTCCACATGCCCCCCCAGCTAGCCCTCTCCTTCTCCTCTTTCCAACTTTCATTCAACTTGCTAGTTGGCTCACTTTGCCTCCGGGTAAATTCAATTTGTTTATTGCATGTTTCGACTCTGTTTATATTTATTATCAACACCAACGTAAGACAGGAAACGGGGGAAACTACTGCACTTAGGCTTGCCTGTAATTGCATTTCCTGCCAAAGTGCGGACGAGGACGAGGTCAGGTCGAGGACAGGTTTGGATGGATAGTTGGTATTCAATTGAGTTGCTCTGTCGAGAGTTCAGAGAGTGTGAGAGGAGTGAGTGTTGACTAGTTTTGAAGAGTTGTTGGCATAATGTGTGTTGTGGTTATGGCTACAACATAAACTGATAGACTAACTTCAATCATAGAAGGGGGTAAAATGAGTAAAATATGCTCCCTTAAGTATGCAATAGACTCTATTTTTGTAAAAACTTAGCGTAGCCGCTTTTTTAGCTAAAGGGCACTAAAAAAGTCTTTGAATATTTACAGAAAAGAATTTTTTCCATACTTAAGGAGGCAAATTCCCTTATTTTCAGTTCTGTAGATTCCTTACTGCTTATAATTGCAAAATTCCTTCAACTTTTAACGACTTTGAAGCATGTAACATGTTCCCCTTAAAGTATGCAACAAAATTATAATTTTCATACATTATTTAATTGTCTAATTTACTAAAAACATAATTCAAATTCATAGAAACCTCCGACCCTCCAATCACTTTAGTACCTGGCAACCACTTGGTACCTTGGCTTTCATTTTTCAAGTGAAAGTGAAATTCTCGTTTTTTTTTTTTGCATTTTTCCATTCTTTTAGAGGCTACCTTTTATGTCAACCGCATGCAGTCATACATATGTCGGCCATGTAATTTGACATGCCATTTGGCAGCAGTGCCAAAAAATCATAATAATAATAATTTCATATTAGACTACAAAAACGGAAGTGGCCTCAAAACGAAAATGTATGCAAATTTAATCCCTCTTGTAGGCTCTTAATTGGGGGTAAAAACCACTTAAAATGCAACACCAAAACGATTAACAGACTGAATGCTTTCCTTTTTCCCTTCTCCCTCTCTTTCTTGGAAGAAAAGCATAAGGAAACGAAACGAGCCCAGAACAAACTCATTAAACTGTCTCCAAGCATTTGACATAGAAAAAAAGCACGTGCAACTAGGCAAAATGCTAGTGGGGGGACCAAGGGCGGGCTGGGGCGCCTACAGCCGTTGGGGGTGACTTGAATCGGTTTTTTTTTTTTTTTGACTGGCTTGGATTGCATTTCGCGTGCCAAAGACACTTAAACCGCAAAGCAAAAGCAACAACTCGATGGCAGAACAAGCGGAGGTAGAGAAAGAGAAAGAGACCAGACAGAAACAGAATGTCGACTAATGTCTAACCAGGGATGGCGAAGCTAAGATTGGTAGTTTTTCAGTTTTTTCTTTCTTTTTGCAATCCTAAGCAAAAGAATATTTCATTAAATTTCATGGTTTGTTCTCTTCGTATTCAACAATTTTTATAAGAACAAATGCAAAAGAGAAAAATTGCGACAAACAGCATCAATGCTCTTCATGTGCTCTCTCTTACATGCTAATTGAATGAGGGTGGGAGAGAGCGCCAACACAGGCAATCAAGTGAAATCAGAGCCAATACCGTTATAATCACGTAGCTAAAATCAAAACAATTACAAATCAATTAATAAATTGAAATCTTTAGAAAACAAATTTGGAAAATATTTATTGGCAAGGAGAAATTAAGAAAAATTTTATTAAAAAAATATTTTTAATGAACCGTTTTTCAATAAATTACAGAATAGCAATGGGCATTGTGTGTTCAGCCCTGCATTGGCGGCCCAACAGGCTTTGGAGGCTACATCGATATGCCGGGGTGACAGTGTGCCGGTGTTGGCGTCGTCGGCGTCGTCATTGTCGTCGTCGTCAAGCCAAACAGTCGGAGTCGGAGACATAGCCCAGAGTCAGGGCAGTGAGGCATCAACTGGCAAAGCAGCCAGTCATCGAAAAACAACGACAAGGAAGAGGCCAACTCATCATCCAGTGACAAAACAGTATTTTGGTCCTTGCAAATTTATTAGAACTTCCTTATTAATATGCAAAACGTTTTAATTGCCATTGCAGGGAGGGGGTGAAAGACTGACTGGAAGGAAGGATGCGACCCATTTGGGAAACGGCTGCACGGCCCCTCTTTGTGCGCTCCGTGTGGCAGGAGACAATCGGTCGAAGGCATTTCATACTCGATTACGAGCCGCGTCAGCGACAACGTTGGAAGCGACAGAAGGCCAAACGAGGAGGTAGATACGAGAGAAAATCTGAACTACATTTTAATCTTTTATATTCTTAGAGAACCAACAACAGACGCAATCATGCGAGTATTATGATCCCACGATTGAGAATTCTGTGGAGTATCTGGATGATTTTTTGCTTTTGGATGCCACCAAATTGACACTACAGCAACAGCAACAACAGCAGCAGCAGCAGCAACAACAGCAATCCCTACAGGGAGGCAGAATGAACACCAACAACTCCTCCTCTACATCAAGTAGGGATCAAAGGGGACAACATTCAAGCCGTCAAGCCAAGAGAAGAGCTTGGCTATTGAGTCGTGGCAAGACCTATCAATCCGATCATTATCATAACCACAATCAACTGAATGAACATCAATCGAGACGCAGTTCCCTGCAAGATGCCAGCACACTCTCAATGACAGCCAACAATCCTGAAGACCGTTTGGCAGAGCGTGTTCTCAACTGGTTAGATTTGGCCGGACGCACGGATATAGTCAAGAGTCCCACAGCTGCCGCCGCACCACCACTAACAAATAGCGCCCAACTGGCAGGAACCAGGAACACAAATCAAAGATACCATCATCGCCATAATCATCGGAGTGTTAGTCTCAAGCGTATAGCCACAGCTGCCGTCAACCACAATCACAACAATCACAATCACAATCAACAGAGAGCAACAACAGCTCGCAAAGCCATTAAACAACAGCAGCAACAACCTCCACCTCCAGTGATTAATCCGTCACCCAGCGCCAATCTGAATCCAAATGCCAAGCCCATTACCATAATATTCAACAAAGAAGGTGTCCCAGTCCGTCTCAATCGTCCAGCTAGGAATATTGATCTCTGCGCCATGAGCAATTCAGCTAGCACCACCAGACGCCTGGCTGGACAATTGGCCTCGGCCAGGCTATACAATGGAGGCGTGGCCACTTCAACCATAGCAGAGGAAGTCCATCGTACGCCACCCCATAGCAGTCGAGGCATAAACTCGAACGCCTCCAACTCCTTGGACAGTCGCAAGCAATTGCACATCTTTATGCCCAGCCTGCCCAAGAAGGGATTGCTCCAAGGCGCTGGCTGTAGTGAGGATGGTCTTAGCACCAGTTTTAGTGAACTGTGTCAGTTGTAGTGAAGGCGTTAACTTCTGTGAGTCTTTTTTTTATCAAATCGAACAAGATATAATCCTCAAACTACACTTCAAATGTTTCGGTTATTCTAGGAGATTGAGGTATAATCAGAAATTGTTCCATCTGAAGCTTGTTTGAAGTTTCGAATCACTAAACAGTAAATCTACTCTATTAAATCGTGCAAACGTATGTTTCGGTTGTTCCAAGAAAACTATAAAAATTTAAAAAGTTGTTTAAAGACAAGGAAACGGAAATAATTTTCTTATTACCTTTTTTACAAAATTGTACTAGAAATGTTTTGTTTATTTCAAGAATATAAAATTTACATAAAACTATGAAAATAGTTACACCTATTTCCTAACTTAAACTAGATCTAAGTTTTGTCTACAAAACAGGTTTCGCTTCTTTTGAGAAACTGATAAAATTCAAAAATGTTTAATTTTGAAATTGAAATGAACACTTCCAGTTATCGTTCAAATTAAACTATACCAAAGTTCTTTTCATAAATTCCTATAAAGCATGTTTCGGTTTTTAAAAGAAAAACTGATGATATTTAAAAAGATTTGGTTCAAACGTCAGCTAGGATATTTACTATGAATAACAATAAGAATGAGTACATATATTATCAAAGAGTACCATTAAAATCTTTCGGTTATTTGAAGAAATTTTAGAAATTGCGATGTTTGTTTTGATAACGATTAGCAGAGCAAGTTTAGAATCGATATTGACGGTTCTTTCCTGACTTTAATTAAGTAAAGTTTTTTCATCAAATCGTACAATAAATCCTCCTCAATGGGTAATCATTTGCATCACAAAACAGCACCCTGTATGTCAAAATCAATTAGTTTTAAACGACTTTCTATATCCCCAGAGAATTTCACCACAATCAATTGCTTTTTACATGGGGCAATGCCAATCCGTTTCTAACTTTAGTTATTAACGAGATGTCAATGGGAGAAGCGGAATCACTTGTGGATCTATTTGCCTGGGCCGTGCTGTCGCTGCGCTATTCTGGCCTATTCCCCTATACCCACAGTCCAAGGCGGAATCGTTTCCAAATCTCGTGGCCTTTGTATTTGATCACTGTGTTGCACTTGCTCGTCTATGGCTTCGTGAATGCTTCACTCTTGATTACGGATTGGCGGGATTATGCCCAGCCCGTGTCCAGCAATTCCATTTTGGCCGTCTATGGCAATCTTGTGCTGCGTCTAATGGGCGTTAGCTCCACCTGTGTGATCCTCATGCCCACCCTGCTGGGCAGTGGATCAGTGGTCAGGCATATTAACAGACAGCTGCGCTTTGTCAACAATTTTGTGGAAATGGGCTTGGATGTTCGATCCCTGAATCAACGTCTGCGTTACCTCAGCATTGGTTCTTGTGTGGCTCTAGTCTCCTGGATTGGCTTATATTCCTGGCACGCTGTTTACTTCTATAAACTGATGACTAAGCGGGATCCCTCATTTGTCCACTACATGGGTGTGATTCTATCCGATTTCTATGAGCTGCTCTTCACCTTCTTTCTGTGGATTCAATTGTTCAGCCTGTGCTACATGTCCAAGCAATTGAATGGCATCATGCTGGAATTGCTCAACGATGAGAAGAAACGTTTTGAGCGAAAACGATTACAGACAAATTTATCGATAATCAAGGACTAAAGAAAGGATTTCATTTATCTGTTAATTGAGATTTAATTAAAGTTTTTGTGTTGAAAAAATAATCAACAAAGAAAACTTTTAGTCAGCAATGGATTCGGAAGCCTAGAGGCCCAAAAGCAATAAAAATCAAAAAAGAAGTGAAATAAGATTAGGAGGAAAATATTATGCCAACCTTTTTCTCAGTTTTAAACGCATTTGAATTAGTCTTCGTATATGAGCTTCTTGTTTATAGTTCAACTGAATATGAAACCTAATGTATAGACTATCTATTTGTATATAATACAAAAAAAAAGGAAAAAACTTAGTATAACTTTCTTAACTACAATCTTCTATAGAAGCTTGAGCTCTAAGTAGATATTTAATATATTAGGCAAAGCATTGATTCTCTAATGATCTTAACAAACTCTTTTTTTCTCAATCTAAAAATGAACACCAAACTTATTTATATTGATTCGGAATAACAGAATAGAAAAGAAACACAAAATATGTTTGTATTGCATCAATGTTAGATATTGCTTCCTCTTGAGCCTCTTAAAAGGTCTATCCTTACGAGACTTGGTTCTAGTCATGTTTTTGATATTGCCTAAGAACCAAAAGAAGACCAAATAACAATAGTAATTTGCTAATATGTAATGCTTAATTTTTGGAGAGTCATTTATTTATATGACATTCTCGTATAGATAGATAACTTAAAAAAAAGTAAAATTTAACAGTCAATGACTCCAATAGCTAATAATTTAAAAATTCAATAGTTTTTGAGGGTCATTTATTTGAGGTTGTCGCAGACGTTGATTGGGTGGGGAGTGTCTAAGTTGGGCCTTACAGCCTACCTCAAAATACTCTCCACTCACTCTCTCTCTCTCTCTCTCTCTCTCTTTCCCAACTTCTGCATTTAACCATTTCGAAATTTGCCAAAAAGTTTCGCCAAAACTTTTCGGCACGCGCCTGCATATTAATAGTTCGACCACAATTCTCACCGCCCGCCGCACAGCTGACTATTTAGGGTCATTAATAGTCGTGTGTTAGTTCATAAAATTACACGTTTACATCATAAAAAAAAAAAATGTAACTTCTTGAGAAGGAAGCAGAAACTCTGCGAATTTATCTTCCTTTTGCTCTTCCTCTCTCTCTCTCTCTCTCTCTGCTCCTTGAGCAATTAATATTTGTTTGTTGTTTTTATTGATTTTGGCTTTAAGCCGCATAGACCTAAGTATAGCACTTTTGCCATTGAAAGTTTTTGGTTTTATTTGTGGTATGACACGCCCCCTCTAAAAAAAAAGCTATTCGCCCCCCTTTTGATTTCTTTGTTTGTTTGTTGTCCTCACCTGACATGACTTGACTTGGCTTGACTTGACTTGGTTTTAAACTAATTATTGGCATTACAGATCCATCAATATAATAGGGCAACAACTGTCAGCCATTTGTCTTCTCAATGTCTGCGGCGTCATGCAAAAGAAAGCGACACCTGCCACCTGCCACACGTGGCAAGTAGCAGTAATTTCGTTTTCAATATGGCAATATTTTTTTATTTTTTTTTTTTTTTCGGGGAAATCATCAATGAGTGAGTCATGGGACAACGACAACGACGACGACGACGACACTGAAAAAGCCGCACATTGTTGACCTTTATTGGGTTGAGGTTTACTACCAACAACAACAACAACGTCACCGGCAAAAAGGCAACGCAAAAAAAAAGCAACGCAAAAACAAAAAAAAAAACGCCAAGGAAAAAGTTTTTAGCTACCTTTCAAGGCGAAAGCCAAAAGACAAAGGCGGCCCATTCCCCCCTTGCCCTTTGCTCCTTTCCCTTCCACGGCAGAGCAATTACTTCAGCGGGAAAAACTTTTGCCTGACGTTTGACTTTTCATTCCTTCTCATGAAAATGCGCAACAATAAGTCTATAGGCAAAAGTATTAACTTTTGTGTCCTGCCGTGACTTATTCGCGTTTTTGCCGTCAACGCGGAAGGTTGTATAAGCTCTCCAGAGTAGAGAAAGAGAGTGCGAGAGAGAGAGAGACTAACAAGCAAAGTTTTCGATTCGTTTCGTTTCTGGTATATTCCTTAATTTTCCGGCAATTAGTCGAAAATGTCCACTGATGAGGATTCTTCATCTGTGGGCAGTCCCCTGCTGCCGAGCACACCGACTCCCCCGCCGCAGTTGCCAGCTGTTGAGCGGCCGGGCAGGGGCGGAGGTCGTCATATACCCGATCTACTGAGACATCAGCACAGTTTCGAGGCCCGCTACAGCAGCCTAATCCAAAAACAAATCTGGGAGAATAGCATCAATAAGGACGTGCTCGAGAGGCAGCTGAATGCCTATTTCCCATTCAGTCGGAGTGCCTCGCTGACCAAAGACGCTCTGGATGCTCTCAATCAGTCGAAACTCTCCGCCGTGGCATCGACATCGACATCGGCTCCAGGAGCTTCGAATTTAAAGTCGAAATCGATGGGCACTACGCCCAAGAAGCGTCTTGAGAAATTGGACAGAAATTGTCTAGAGAAACTGGAGACCATCGATGTGGCTGATCAGGAGAGGCAGTCCGCCAAGAAGAAACCTCTCTAGAAAAGGAGGAACTTCAGGTTGAAAGTGTCTCTAACCTTAGAAGTCTTTGTAAGCAGATCAAATCGAAAATAGTGCTTTAGTCCTAAGATAACTATCAATATATATACATTTTTTCTAAGTATTACTAAAATTTAAGTCAATCTACTAAATTAACTAAAAATTAAATGAAAATCTAAATTGAAACTGAAGACAATGTGAATATAAATTCGTTTTCTATTCCTTTTAAATGAGCAATTTCAGTCTGGCAGATTGTGAAAAGTTATTTAGGTTTTAAGGGCGAAAATCTTTTCCAGAACCACTCAAAGCTTTTAGATTAAGATAAGCCGATTATTTAAATAACTCTATAACTAAATTTATATGGAAATTTCTAATATACACACAGTCATTTTGGTTTTGGGGTTTAAGATTTATCAGAATTACCTAAAATGGCGATTAACTTTTTCAAAATTTCTCAAGAAATTCCCATTGTGGTAAACAGATAAAATAAGTTTAAAAAAGTGTCAAAAAAAATATCCTTTTGAATAAGAAATAGAACAACAACGAATATGCAGAATTCACAAAGTGCAAGACAGTGAACGAAATAATTATAGAGATAATGTTTCTCAGAATCACTCACATTTCCAATTTAGTTAATCAAATTAATTGATTAACTGGAAAACTCAATTTATATACTCTAAATACAATTTAAAATGAAAATTTAAAGAAATTTGATAAGGAATTGAGGCGAAAACGTTTCTCAGATTCACTCAAAGCGCCAATATCCCAAGATAAAGTGAAATTACCAATTGATTAACTAAAAATCCAAGACGCAATTATTAAAATACAAAGTGTTAATGAAATGAAACTAACTTCGGTCTGTCACATTTGTGAGTTGACAAAAAGGTTGAAGGTTTTAAGGAGAAAACGTTTTTCAGAAGCACTTAACGCAATTCTAAGTTAACTGATTGATCAATGAAGCAAAACTCAAGAGAAAATCCAGGTAAATAATAAATAAAACATTTTTGAATCTACCAGATTTCCAAAGCCCACAAAACCAGAAAGAATTTTGGCCAAAAAAGGTTTTTTCAGAATCACTCAAAGATTGCTTATCCACGTAAACTGATTAAATGAGTAAAAAGAGTAACTTAATATCGAAAGAAATTACATTTGAATAATAAATGAAACCAAAGCCTAAGAAAAATGAATGAATTTGAGGTGAAAACGTTTTACAGAATCACTCAAAGAGTAAATGTTTTCAAGAACAAAGTGTTTAGATGTCATTACCTTTTATCTAAGATTTATTGAATAATATTTGCTCTTAACCTAACAAGATTTTCCATGCTCTATCATAGATCTAAGCCCAGTTAACTTTTATAGACATAAGCCATAATTTTTTCTCTCTCTCTCTCTTACTTACTTACTTACTGATGGAATAAAATCGGATTACAATATACAATTTGCATTATTTCTTATCCTATTTTTATAGTCCTACATTTACATAGATAAAAGGACAACAAGAATTCTTCTGGCAGTTATGTGGGTCATATCTGTATCTGTATATAAATCAGTCAGTCACCCTCTCTAACATGAAGCTAAATCTAATTTATGAGCATATTATGCTTGTTAGGCGAAGAGTGGGAGAGAGAGAGTGGGAGAGGGGGATGGCAGATGAAATGTAATAAGCAATTTTCACTTCAACACCTTTAACATAAAATGAGAAAGCACTTAAGTGGAAATGCCTCAAGTCAAATGCTAAAAGCAACCAACCAACCAACCGACTTTCATCCACCCATTCATCAACCACTTCCACTAACCATTCCCCACTCCCCCCCAATCCCCTAAAAAGCCAGCCGCAGTTGGCTAATAGTTTTTTTTTTTTTTTTTATTCTTCTACGAATTTTTCTACTGACTTTTTCCTTTGACTTTCACTTCCGTGCTTTCAACAAGTTGCTTTCGAGTGGCATTCCCTAAGTATTTTCGCATTTCTTTTTTTTTTTTCTCTTTTCCTGCTATCGCTATTTGTCTTGTCTCTCTCACTCTCTCTCTCTCCGTCGCTCTACCTCCTCAACTTGTTGATTTAAATTCATGATTCACGTTTTCTGCTTCCTTTGACTTTGCCTTTCTCTGGGTTTTCCTCTCGTTTTTCCTCTCTGTCTTTTCAGCATGTCAGCCGCAAACACTGCGTGTTTGGTCATCCACTTGATGTCCATGTGTTTGTCCAACCACTTGACATAAGCACTTGGCTGGGCTGGCTACCGAGTCCGAGGTTTAGTGTCAAATGCAGGGCGAAACCGGACCGGACCGGAGCGGACCGCACCCAACCCACATTCGAGAACTGGGGAATGAGTCCTGTTGGGCTGCGTGTCTATTTAATTGACTGTCGACCACTTGGAAATGCCCAGTCCATTGGCGTATTCATAATGACAGATGAGAGACAAAGAGGTGGAACGGGAAGGGGGCCACAGACGCATAATGGTACTTCAACTTTGATTAGTTGTTGATGAAGTGAAGGGAAGCCAGTGGAAAGGGAAATGCTGACAATTGAAGAATGTTCTTTAAGAATCTTTGGCACGGTTACAGGGAATTGGGAATCGTATCAAAGGATCTAGCCTTAAGGCGGGGCTATACTGCCTCTAAGTTGGGCGAGGAAACGGTTCCCAAGTTAAAAAATAAATTTCCAGCCAATTTATGAATCAAAGTAAAACAATTCTACAGAAAAGCCAAAGGCCTCTTTTTCTCTTTGTTTCTAATTATTTTCTTTTAGCTTCAAAATAAACTCAGATATTTGCCTTAAACTTCATTTCAATCAAAACTTCTTGAGACCTTGAGCTTAAAATGGTTTTTAGCCAAGTCAATTGACAGATGAATTGCTAAAGTGAAGGCTAAAAGAAATCGTAAAGCTCCGTCTCTCTGGTGGCAGGAAAACATTCATTAGCTTAAGTGGGTGCTCTGCGGTAATTTAATGGCTGAAACCAAACCAAAACCAAAACCAAAACCCCATCCCATGGGGGAAATGGACAATTTCCAGGTGATTGCATTGGCCACGAAACGAAATGCTTCAATTGTTGTAAAGTGGCAATGAAATGTTAATGGTCGCCCAGAGACTTGAAGATAAAGATTTATGTGGAGGGACTCACCCACTGTGGTTAGCAGCATGTTGTCCAAGAGCAAGGCAATGGCCACAATGACTAGGACTAAACGATTAGAGCCACGCCAGCTGACCATCCATGATTTGGCGGCGGACCAGGACCCGGCAGCGCGTGGATCCTCTTCTCTATACTGATCCGATGCATATGCCTGATAGGTGGGCGGACGTGGTGGTGCGGTTGGACCACCTGATACCGATCCTGTGCCAGTGGGCGTAGTAGGCGCCTCCTTGCCCACACCCAGAATGCCGCAATCCGACGTTGATGTGTTGCCATTTCTTGTTGCTGGTTGTTGTTGTTGTTGCTGTTCCAATTGTTGCTTAAATGGATTCTTGCTGGGCGTATTATTTTGACTTATGGTAAATGAGGTGGTTGAGGTGGTTTCCTGTGGCTTTCCTGTGCCGGTGCCTGTGCCTGTGCTCTGAGTAATCTGCTGCTGCTGCTGTGCTGGCTGGTATTTTCTTGGTCCACCATTGCCCGCATCAGTCGATGATTGCATTTCGTTGCTAGCCGCCTGGTTGCTAAGGCAAGAGAATGTAGAGAGAGAGAGAGGGGGAAAAGAGCGATTAGTTGGTAAGCGGCTTGCGATTGTCTTTAAATTGTAATCAAAAAAAAAAAAAAAATGTTACAATCAATGTAAGCAGCTTTTTTATTTTTTTTTTCCTTCCCTCACTTTATGCTTGAATGATTCTAATTAAAAATAAATTATATATCTAGAGTTTTTGGCCTTTTTCTGTTTCACACCAGAAAATTTAAATATTTATTTAATTGCCTGTACACGCGGCGTATGAGCAATATGCAAGCAGATTCTATTGCCTAATTTAGGGCGCCAAATGGAAATTCAATTTCAGTCTAATTCGTTTATAGTCAAAGAGGGGCAGAGTTGGCAGAGGCTAGAAGGAAAGTGAGGGTAAGGGGAAACACTTTGAACCGGGGAGGAATGAGGGTGAGACAAGTTCTCTGACTTTTTCGCCAGAAATTGAATTAGTCCCTTGGCAATTAAATGTGTGACACCAAATGGAAATGGAAAACTGAAAAACTGAAACTGAAGCCTGAGACAACATTTCGTTTTCGTTCGTCAACATAATTTACAATTTCTCGCATACAATTGACTACAATTGGCTAGCAATCAAACAGTTTATTTACGACATTTTCTTTGCCTACAAAGAAAATTTGCCAACTTTTGCCGCCGACGACTCGCTTTCCTCTTTTCAAAAGATTCAATTCAAAGTGAATGAATAAAGTGTCTCTTATGAGTGAGTGATGGATGAATGCCTAATGGAAACTATTAAAAATCTATAATATAGTTACTTGATTTTTCCCTCTCACTCCCCCTCTGACTGAACCGAACTGTCACGTCGCGAGCCCCGAACTAAAGGGGCATCTAATTTGGTGTAAGCAATTTTAATTGTTTTTAATATATATAATTTGCTGCTTGACTATGACAAAACTATTACTAAATGATTACTTAATTAGCAAACGAACTAGTAAACTTTTCAAACACAAAACAAATTGAGCTAAATTTACTTTAACCAAATCGGCACATAATCTTTTGATAGGTGAAATGAAATCTAGGCAAATTTATCGGAGAATGAAAAACAGGCATCGATATGACTTGAAGTGTGTCATTAGGAAGTAGGCAGGAGTAAGAGGGAGCAAGGTGAAGTAAGAGAAAGCAGTTATCAGCAGTTATAATTTTTCCAATATGAGTGAGATTCTGACCGTGCCCTTGGCTTAGATATTAGAAAACTGTATCCATTTGAAATTTTAGTTTATTTACCATTCGTAATTTCTATTCTAATGCCCTTTAAATAGTTAAATTAAAACTAATGCTCTTCTATTTTAAACTCGAGCAAATGATAATAAAAATCTCAATTAGTTGGCGACCATAATCAAAATTAAAGCACAACAAGCAGAGGCGTAGTTAGTTAGAGGGGCGACAACCATTATTTCAAGACCTTCTCTAGAATCAGAAAATTTAGTGTTTTTTCAAGCTGATGGCATCTGGGTTTTTTGTTTTGTTTAAATGATCTTTAGGATAATAAAGATCAATATTGGAACCAAAATGTTGATAGATTTATGATTTTCTTAATTCACTCTGTACTTAATTCTCTTTTAAGAAATTACAAATCTCACACACTTAGAGGCAAGGCCGTAGGCAGAATCTAGCTCAGGGGGTAGTAAATATCAATTATCAATCTAGGGCGCCATAATTTGTTTATATTTTTAACACTTTCGAATAGCTTTGTACTATAAAAATTAATTTAAGTTTTATAGGAATCTAAAATGAAGATAATTTTCTAATTTCCCCCCTGCTCAGAGATGAAAAAGTTACAATCGCCAAGTCGCCAATTCTTTGAATTAGATAAGAAACTTCTTTGTATTTAGAAGTTCATGATGTCGATTACTTTATAGAGAGAATAAAGTTCTTTTCATAGAAGGGAACTCAATCTTTTCTTGGAAAATTCATTATCTTTAGAAAGTTCTTTTCAGGAGAGCTTTTCATATTAAACTAAGTTGCCTCAGTTAGAAATTTCCTCAATATAAAAAGGGCGCATTGGGGTTTTTAAAAATTTTTCAACATTTGCTCACACTCTCACTTTTCTAGATGCCATTCCCAACGATGGCCGCCACATCCAAAGAACACAGATCTAGAGAGCTTAGTTAATTTGGAATGCAAATCTAGAAAACTTTTTCCAATTCTCTTCTCTTTAATCACCTTTCTCCACCCATGATACAGGTAATCCCCACAAGCTGATTGATGATAGGATCAACCGAGAGAGAGAAAGAGATCGTGTTTATATATATATATATATATATATATCTTCTATTTATATGATGTCTCACACTTTCTCTTTCACATTGCACGACGCGTCGTTAGAATTGGAATTTTGCGATATTTTTTTTCTCTTACCGACAAGTTCGCGATCTAAACTCAAACTAAAAACATTTGGCGTGTCGCTAGATGCTTATTAAATGAATTTTGTTATTGCCAACTACTTGTTGTTGTTGTTGTTGTTGTTGTTGTTGCTAGTTAGTCTTTGTTTGAGTGCCCAATGAGAGAGAGAGAGAGAAAGAGAGAGAAGTGTGGAAGATACATTTTTAATAATTATTAATTAGACATTCGCATGCGTGAGAAAAAAAATAATCAAATCAAATCAAAAACACAAATCAAACAAAATCGTAATATTTATTTATGTTAATTTAATTCCAAGTTCAATTTGAATGAAAGCTGAATTAATTTAACTAGAGCTTCTAATTGCAAAAAAAAAGGGATTGCATACCCTGGAAAATTCTCAGCGAAATTGAAGAATAAACATTGTTAAAATAAGTGGATAGCATCTACATATCTAATCGAAGATTCTTTTGTTAACCATCAAATAGATTTTTTATTTAATAAAGTGTGTCTCTAATTTCTTTAATCATTCATCAATCAAACATTTAGTTGATAATTTTATTGACTTTAATCGTTGATCTAAAGATCATAAATAAAATGTTAATAAAGTTTTCTTAAAAGTGATATCTCTTCTTAAGTTTGAAAAAGTGTTTTTTGGGTACACCCAGCTCTCACTTTGCGTCGTTTCGTTTTGCGTTTTTTTTTTCGAGGTATTACTAATTTTTGATTTTAAAGTTGCGTAACCCTGGAATCTCTCTTCGATCTTTACATGGTTTTCCATAGAAGATACAGATTCAATTTGCGTCGTTTTAGTTGTTAGCAAATCGGGGTCTGGGGGTATTTAAATAAAGTTTGAAAGAGAAAAGTATATAAAATATTATTATATTAAAAAAAAAAAAAACATGTAAAAATCATTAAAAATTACCATTATTTAAAAGCAAACTAAAACTATTTATTGCTTTCTTAAATCAAGTTTAAAATTTTAATTTCATTTCAACTACAAAAGAAAAATATTTTTTCAATTTGTTCAAATGAATTTCTACCATTTTGTTCATAATATAGAAGCCCTGGTCCTTAAGATCAACCTAACCTCAAAATGGGCTTGACGTAAAAACTAAAACAAGCTAAAACTGTGAAATTTACGGTAGGGTCAGCTGATTTTTGACACCTGCTTAAGCCGGAATTAGATCAATCAATAGATGCTAATTTCATTAACTATTCTCTCTGGACAAAACCAATTAACGTAAATCACTAAAACATAAACTAAGTCGAAAATAGACTGCTAAATCAGTGAAAATGATGAATTTCGTGAAATACACTTTATTAAAGCCTAATTTAAATTATATATGTACATATGCTTATATTAATGTTTGCCTTTTTAGATGCCCTTTCTTTTGTAGGGTATTAAAAATGCTGGTAAATTCGATTTTAAGTGCTTAGTTTTGCACGTGTGCGAGAGTCTCATTCATTATTTATGCTGTCTTTTGATTGTTTTATGGTTTGTGATAGCAATTATTATAAGATTTTTCCAGATATATATATATATATATATATGTATATATGCGCTTGATTCAACGTTTAGCGGCCGGCCGCACGACACGCAACTTTATTTAAATTGAGGAATTTTTTTTCGTAAGATTTTTTGTTAATTAAAATTAAGTGCATCAAGTGAACTGAGCTTGACATTGTGCCTAGTGAAGAGAAAGAAAGAGACAGAGAGAGAGAGAGAAAGACCTTACGAGCGATTTCCTAGAACATAATCCAAGTCATAATTATGTGCCCTTTGGCGTGGCGTGGGGAGGGTAGGGAGACGGAATTCTATTGAGTGTTTGCCTATGCAATTTGCAATTTAATTGCCACAAATTTACAATTGACCGGCGCTAATTGTAATTGTGCCGACTCTCTGAGTGTTTCTCTCTCTCTCTCACACTCTCTGTCTCTCATAAATTAGTTCAAATCGTTGCAACTGGTCCATATTGAACGTGTTTAAGGGTCATTTTCGGAACACCTGTTGACTGTTTGAGCCTTAATTGGGCATGGAGAATATTTACCTAAATAATGCCAATATTTAAATGAATTTCAAATATCCAAATTTTCGCTTTAAGCTACTGAAAATCATGAGAATTATTTAGAATGGCTTTCAATTTTTATATTTTATAAGTCGCATTTTAAGATGCTTTCGTTTTTTTTTTTTCATGGTTTTATGATTAATTCCATTTCTATTCTAAATAATTGGCATAGAAAATGTGTTTAAAAGTATAAAAATATATTATACCAAAACGTGTATCGTGGATTTCTAATCATCATAAACAAATTGTGTTATGTCATGATCTTTTATTTGTTTACTTGACCATTTTATTACACATTTTAATAGGGTTCTCATAAATTTGTTTACGTTTCGAATAGAGGTGGAAAACTATCGATAGTCGTAGCTGTCGATAGATAGAAAATACACTTCTGAATGCTGAAAGGCTATTTAACTGAATTTTAAAAATAGGCGATTCTTATGGAGGAAAACCTTAAAACAGTTTCGTAATTCGATTACTTATTGTCTATATTTTTTCATCGAACAATTAACTTTTAAATATTATTGGCACTAACGACTGTTTGGACTATCGATAGTTCTCCCCTCTCTAGTTTAGAACTGCAATAGCTTAGATCTGTCAACTTTGACAGTTTTACTTTTAAAATCAAATGACATATTCCAAAATGTTTAAATAATAATCTGAGCTAATGTTCAGATCTTTCATCTATTTCTTTAAATCTATATCGTGTCAAGATTTGTTTCTCATCGATTTCTCTGATTTGAAGCCATAATTTTTGGGCCACCGTTTGAATGACTGAAGGGAGTAGAACGCTCATCCAGAAAGAAGCTGGAACAGTGCCCGTCCGTCTGTTGCTAGACGAACTAATCTCTCAGTTTTGGAGCTACCTAAGCTAAACTTTGTATTCAAGTTTTTTAGTGTTGCAAAAAGAATATTAACAAAGATGGCTTGATCCGGCCACTATATAACATATAATTTTGGAAAAGGAAAACGATAGATTTTTTTTAAAGATTTCAACATCATTTTTACACTTTGGCATCATACAATTAAAATCGGTCTTGAATCGGTCTGAATTTTTGATACTATCAACACAAAGGAAAAGGCTTTTCTGTATCTCAGACTTAGGGCTAGAAATTTTCTCTTTTATTTTCTACAATTTGTTATTTACTATAAAATCGACATGATGATCGTAATTTTAATAACATTTCTTTCATCTAACACTTACCTTCAAAATTTTTGTTTGTTGTTATTCACTTCCTTCTATTTGCGGGGGTTTCCTTTTCGCTTTGGGGATTGTTTCTTTTTTTTTTTTTTGCTACTGTTTCCTGTTTATGGTGATTAGAGGGAGGATTTTGGTTTTTTGGTTGCTTTCTATTGTAAATGTTGCTGAAGGGACAGAGAAATGGTTGCTTTTCGGTTACTGTGGTTGTTGTTGTTGCTGCTGTTGTTGGAGTATTCCTATGGGTAAATTATAATAGAAAAAGAATAAAAAATCCCTTGTAAAGGCTTTTGTAACAACTTAGTTGAGTTTTGTTGTTGGCGTTTGTCTGCACTGACATTGGCCACTTGTGGCATGGCCTCCCCCCCCCCTTTCAATGGCAATTTCAAGTATTTACTTAAGACAAAGTCTGAGCTGAGCACACACACATACACACACACACAAATATACATGATGCACATGTATAAATTGTCTTTTTAAAGTAAACGTTTAAACAAAAAAAAAAAAAAAACAAAGAATTTAAAAAAACCACAAAACAGAAATCAATCAATGTCAAATTGGGCAAATATATTAAAAATAAATATTTTTATGTTATATATGTACTTTTTTTTGGATAAGGGAACTTTGCAATTAACTTAAGCTGAGTTTATTTTAGAGTTACTATTTATCTGTATATATATTATAATATAAAGTGGTTTGATTTGATCATTTTATATGGCATAATATCGTTTCTTTATAATGGTTTAGTTTAAATTGTAGATGAGTTTGATTTACAGGTATTGTGGAAGATTTTTAAGAAGTTTTAACAATTTTTCCAATATTTAATATCGTAAAATTCGAAAAATTGAAGAAATTTGATTATATTCTCTGTCAAATTATGTTAAATTAAGTAATCAAAATTAAAACTAATTTTGCTTCTACATTTCCTAAATTTTGGCACAGTTAAAAATCGATTGACCAGAGATAATATAGATAATTTAATATTTACTTTAGAAAACAGTGTAAGAATCTTTAGAGTGGCGAAAATTTCTTGTTTTTTGCCAAGACTATATGTTATAGTCGTCCGATCAAGCTGGTTTTAACAAATATTTCACCTGCAGTTATATTAAAAAGTTGTATGAAATTCGTTTACAATAGCTCAAAAACTAAAAGACTAGTTTATCCCGAACAGACAGACGAACAGACGGTCACTAAGCAAATTTATTAAAAAAAAAAAGGCAACTAAGTAAGAGTATAATTAATTTCGACTTGAACGAAGTTGGCCTAAACTTCTGTCATATGTTTTCATATTAAATCGTAATGAATCTATGAATTCGTTTCGTTTCGTTTTGCAGGCTATTTAACCAGAGTAAATAATAATAAAAGGTAAACCAGCAAGAGCAGATTTTTTTTTTTTTTTTTGTTTTTTTACTTGTTTGTTTTTTGGTTTTTGCTGCTAGGCTTAACTCAAATCGATTAACAAATAGGCAGACAATCAATATACATAAACAAATATGTTTTAAAGTTTGTCGATTTGCTGCTTAAATATGCAAATGATATCGGAATATCAGAAACTGGTTGGTTATATCGAAAAATTTTACTTGAGAATTTTGTTGTCAACTTACACCCTTTTTGGAATTTCTAAACTGAATTTTTCACATATTTCTTAGATTTGTTGGTTTTTTTTTTTGGGTATTTTTTGGTTAACACAATTTCAAGAGCACATTTGCTTGAATTAAACTTTAATTTATTTTATTTTTTCTTGGATGTTGTTTAATTTGTTGTTTTTTTTTTTTTTTTTGAAACTACATTGTATAAATTTGTGTGTGTTGTTGTTTTTTTTTTTTTTTTTTTGGTTTTTATGTGTCTTTCTCACTGTGAGTGCCTCCAATCGGTGGAATTGAGTGGAAACGTGGAAACGAGCACGTCCATCAGCCACGAGATCTCATCTCGCACTGACTAAGCCAACCAGCGAGACGAGACTCA
The DNA here is from genome assembly GCA_024703675.1 of Drosophila nebulosa. NCBI lineage: Eukaryota > Metazoa > Arthropoda > Insecta > Diptera > Drosophilidae > Drosophila > Drosophila nebulosa. The sequence continues at coordinate 1,417,824 of CM045725.1, read as the reverse complement.
GGCGACTCTGTGTGCCTGCCACAGGATGTGGCAGGAAGCATCAGCCGCAACGGCAACGGCAGCCGCAGCAGCAGGCAGCAGCATCAAGTGGCAGCAGCGCCGCAACTGCCACTTGTTGTTGTCTCCTGCTGCTGCCTGTTGCAATACGCCCTTATCCGTGGTATAGACACCCCACTCACCCACTTCCTTTCTCCATTTCCCTCTCTCTCTCTATCTCTCTCTTTCACTCTCTCACTCTCTCTTCTTATCTATCTATGTATCTGGCCTCTTCTGTTAGTATTTTGATGAAAACTGCCAGCGGCAGAATGATTCTGCTCAATTGCCTTCATTGTCTGTGTTTGTGTGCGTATGTGTGTGAATGTGTGTGTGTGTGTGTGTGTGTGTGTGTGTGCTGTTTGATTTTATTTTCACTGTCAATTGCGTTTACGCCTGTAAGCATGCAATGTAACGGTAACGCATACTAGGGATGGAATGAAATGGACCATGGCAAGTGTGAGTAAATCAACACACACACACACACACCCATACACACACACACACACACACACACGCAATAACACTTAATTGATTTTCATGTTAAGTGGCATGTCAAGCTTCTATATACATTTCGCTTCTTTTTTTTTCTGGGCTCTGCTTTTAGATATAAAATTTGGCCAAAATTTATTCTAGGCAACCGAATTTAAGCGTTTTCCATATGTCCCACTGGCACATTACATTCATGTGGCCTAAACAATATGTTTTTCTTATTAGTTTTATGACCTTTAAACTTAAATGGAAAGAGATAGTTTCAGCCCTGGTTCTTACAGTTAGGTCAGTCGAAACACTTGCATACCCAGGGCTGAAGGCTCTCGAATGGCGTTGAATATTTTGGAAGTATTATATGCGAGGCGCCATGTATAAGTCCAGTCCTGCTAAGATTTTGTATAATTAAAATTTTGTCATGGCAGTTGCTATTGTAGAAAATGAACGAGAAGTAACCGCAATCACCCAGCGGTTTTGTTGGCGTAAAAATAGCTAAATTAGCAGTTCTGCTTAGAATCTAATGCATCACAGAGAGAAACCTTTTATCATATGTTTTTACATATGATCGATCAACTTATACAACTTATAAACTTTTAAAACGCTTAAAAGCTTCAACTTTCTGCTCATATACAATGTTTTTGAATATATCTTTCGTTGTTTTTGTTTCGTTCTCAACAAAATTTGATAAATCGATGCAAAAATGGTTTTCGTAGTTCTTTACTCTTCCCTTATCAGTAATTTACTTCTTGAATTGTGGTGCCCCCTACGGATAGGATACCAACTGCCCGAAATCACAAGTGTTAGCAATATTGAAAACACTTTTATATAGACATTAAGCCTCATATTATGGGCACTTTCATTGTTATCATTTTTCAAATGAATTTTTATTATATCAAAATATGTCAACACTTTGTTTTCGAACGCTTTACTATAATATAAATTTATTTACACGCCTAAAGTCATTTTATTGAATTCGGATTTGCTAACCTAAGACACTTTAAAGGGCACTTAACTTTTCACTTATTTTTTTTTTTTTTTTTGTTGGTTCTGCTCGATTTGATGAAGTCAACAGAAAAAATTCTGTTAGTCTGACACCTTTTCATAGCAAAATGTCTGAGAGTGTGCGTGTGTGTAACAGGTGTGTGCTTGTAGCATACTTTTGGGGCAATAGCCCCATTTAGGTTAAATCTGAAGCGTGTTTTTATGCAAGATTAGGGCAATCTAAGGAGAACTCACTTACTCTAGCTCTTTGTATATATATTTCTTGCTCTCTCTCTCTCTTGTTTGGTTATAATTTATATGCTTAAGTTGACGATTTAATAAAAATTTATCAGCAATTAGCCGAGACCGACTGAAAGCGACTTTTGACTAGACCCACAAAAACGAATGAACAAACAACTGAGACCGGACGGCAACGACACGCGTCTGCCGAATGAATTGAAGATTAAGACAAAGACAAAGACTCAGCGGACCAAGTGGACTGAGAGCTGAGAGAGAGACAGAAACAGAGAGAGAGAGAGAGAGAAAAGAAGAGTGAGGCTGAGATACATATATTCATTTATCTACCTATTTATAGTAAATTTTTTTTTTATTTCTTCTGACGATCACGTTTTTATTTGCTTATTTGCATAAAGTTGGATAGAGGTAGTTAAACTGAGCAAAGGACCTTGATTTTTGATATACAAAAAGAAACAAAAACTGGTATAAATTATTACTTGAATTCCGGTCCTACGACTAGTAGATACCCTTTTGCCAAGGGGCTGGAGCCTAAGCAGGGTCAGCACCTTACAAAGAGTTTTTCTTTTAACTTCCATCTCTGAGGCACTTCTTTAATTTTATTTTCCAAATACAAAATACTTCATACAAGTCTTCTATAGACCTCGAAATTAAAAAAAGGGGCGTGACACTTTTGTTTACAGTTGCCAATAGGTTGTCTTTCATATACCCTCTTCTCACTTTTTGAACCAAAAGATATAAAACCAAAAACAAGTTATTAGCATAATTTCAGAAACTTTTGCATTTTAATTGTTAATTTTCTTAATTTGATTAATGAAGATCAATCGATAAGCTAGAATTGGCGAGTCATTATTGCCAAGAATCACTTGAAGTTACTCTTACAGAGAATCTCGAGACGAGAATCCAAACCAATCAATACAATCGAAAATAAAGTAAGTAGGAAAAAATGTTTTTTTTTGGGATGGCTCCATTAAGGGGTGTAAGGGGGGTGGGTAAGTGTTGGGGGGGAATGTGTGTTAAACATCAAGCCTAATGGACTAGAAATCGACCCAGACTGATGGCCTTAAATCGTACACAAAAGAATTGGAAAATGGAAAACTTTAAGTGGAAATCCAGTTGGGGAGGGGGGAAGAAAAATTTCGAATTCGTTACATATGACAACTTAACCAAATCGTGAGTTAAAAGTATGACAAATGGGTTGGAGAGGGGTTTGAGAAAAAGTTTCCCCTAATGCGGGTCATTTCAGCTTATCTTGGTCAAGAGTCAAAGAGAGACTGGGAGAGAGGGGAACAAAAAATTCATTGGGGCGCAAATGTTTAATTTCCTTTTGTTTGAAAATTCTGCAAAAAAAAAAAACAAGAAAGACTCAAAAGCCTGAAAAGCCTGTCATCAGCAGCAGTTCCTAAACGTATGCAATGGAAATATTTCTCCTCATGATGATATTATCTCTGTATGTGTGTGTGTGTGTGTGTGTGTGTGTGTGCGTGTGACTGTATTGCATATTTGCTGGCATTCAATTGAAATATCAGCACGTGCCAAGCGGTTTGCCTTTGCTTCTCTCTGTCATACTCTGGCATAGTTGGTTTCTCCTCGCCCCGCCCCCGCACCTGCCACACTCTTCGTTCTCCCTTCTTTGGCATTTGTCTTAAGCGTCTGCCTTGACGCTATTGACGGAGGCAGTCAACTTCCAACTTCATTAAGAAATTCTTCGAATATTTCGAATTATTATTCGCCCTTTTTTTTTTATATCGCTTCGCAAAATTAAAAGGCAAAATGGATTTCTGTGTGGGCGAGTGAAAGTGTTTGCGGTTCTTTGGGTTAAAGTGTTTAGAGAACACAAATATTTAGGTCTAACTTTTACTAGTCCTATTTGTAAAACTAATTAATTGAAATTAAATATTTGTCAAATTCTCCCATGAGCATAGTTGGAGCAACTATAATGAGGCCCAACACACTAAACAAAAAATAAATGCTTAAATTGGAAAATGTTTAATTTTTCTAAAGCAGAGTTAATATTTAGAAAATACATACAAAAAGAATGTTATGCTTGAAATATCAAAGTTTTTGAGCATAACTAATACAAAAGTATGTCCAATCGACATAATATTGCTACCAAAATCTGCTCTAAAGATAGATTTTTAAACAAAGTTTCTAAGGATATATTTTAATATTCCTATACCTAATGTATATTGGGATCTTTAATGGAAAATTAAAGTATCTGTAAATTAAAAGACATAAAAAACCATTTAAAATTTTTAGTCTTACTTCTTAGAGCGTTCTATACAGTGGTGGTAACTAATTTAGCACACTTTTTTTTTGGATGTCGACAAACTTTATCAAAATTTGTTATTAATTTGATTTATATGTAAATTTTTGTGTGAATTTATATTTATTTTAAAAATAAATATTATATAATTATTCGCAGTAATTAATATTATTAATTAAAGTAATTTAGAAAAAGCAATATTAAAAAGTATTGACAAAATTGGTGCCAGCCATCGCGGTTATACCAATAAATCAAATGAATATTTTTAGTAAAAAAACTTTATTTCGTATTTCCTCAAAAAGAAGCATTTTAAATTAGTTAGTATAGAAAGTGACGCCAAGCCGAAGGAGCTCAATTCCAAGTGTGGGAATAAAGAAAAAAATTTCAAGTATGCATTTTCTTTTAGTTTTACTAGACCTACAAAATTCTTTAAAGGATTCATAAGTAATTATGGAAATCAAAAATCGTTCGTAACAGAATTTTTGAGAGTATATTCCGCATACGAAACCAACTATAAAACTAACTAGAACACTTATTTAATATATAGCAAATAGTTCTAAGATATGGGAACGCTTTAGCAATCCAAATCAACTATTCCTCTACATAAAAAACTTTAACTGACTCTTTATCTGGGTCTCAAGAGATCTATCATCTAGATTTAATGGATTGATTTTGTAAAAAAGATTATTGAATGGCTCGCACAACTTACATAACTCTTTAGAAAACATCTGGCAATAGCCTTCAATGGATCATAATATGTGTAAAAGACTATGGCCTCTAAATCTCTCTAAGTCAAGTCCAAAAGTCAAGTGAACGTGCAGAGGCCATGGAAACCGGAAAACCATGTCAACTTCCACTTGCTGCCATTAGGCATAAAAATCGGTAACATGCGCCAAGCATTATAGCTGACCCGATTAAGTGGGATTAAATCTATGCATATAGAACATATATACATATATCTATGTACATCGTATAAACATATATCTACGCATACATGATAAAAAGAACAAAAAGAGTGGAGAAGGAAAAAAAAAATTAATTGAATATGTTTCTATGCCATTTATTTTATTTGCCACACGCAAGAACTGACATCTCATAAATATGTATGAGAGACGACGACTTGTTCTCGTCCTCGTCGTCCTCCTCCTCCTCCTCCGACCGACCGCCGATTGTTGAAGCCTGCGCACAGGCCGGGGGGGTGTGGCCAGAGATGGCTTCGTTCGCCAATCAATGCGAACGGATAGTACGCATTTCTGTTATCCGCCAGTAAGATAAAAGGATAAACGAAGCCCCGAGCGTAAGGATGCTGGACGAACGACGAAATCGTTTCACTTGTTGCTCGTGTGAAAAATCGCCTGAAACTAGACGCAGAAGTGTGAAAATTGATAATAAACGCACTTGGCACGTACCTCCAGAAGGGGTGGGCAAGGGGCCGGAGACGGGGCCAGGCAGGGTAAAACACTTCTAGCCACATTTATGGCAGTTAAGCTTTTATTTCATGCTTTTGATTTATGGCGCGGCCGGCAAGCAATAATCATCAAAATCATTCACACTTGACTTGTTCACAAATTGTGGCATACTTTTAGGCTGAACTCTTTAAAAGACTGCAAATTTTAATTAGAAGCAAGCAGGTGCGGTCTACCAAAAACAAAAGGGGGTGAAGCACCTTAAAGAAAGAGAGGAACCTACCTTATAGTTTAACTAATTTCAGCTAATGGAATATAAGCAAATCTAATTTAATACTGTACTCATTAAACTGCTTGAAACAACGCTTGGAAATTAAGAATCAAATGGGTTTGGAACTAGAAAATTATGAACTGGTTCATTTTTTTTAAGAATTTATTCCACCTTCCCCTCTGCAACGCACCATAATGCTCTATAATATTCGTTTCATACGATTCTTAAGAAGTTTCAACTCAAAAACGTAACGTTTAATAGGTTCTCCTCTTTCCCCTCCTTTTATGCGTTACATAATGCATCAACAGTTTGAAAAATTTAACAAAAATGGCCACGAATCGTTCATAAATGTTTTTAGAGCTCAGCCAAATTGATCATGACCCCCATTTTGTAGTCCTTGTCGAGTAGGGAGCTGAAATTAGGACCCTTAAGATATTGCCTTTTTTTTCAATGGGTTGAAATAGTTTCCTCCACCTAGCTTAGGCAGCTAATCCAACATTTAAGAACTTTCAAGCATTTTCTCTTTTCTCTATTTATCTTTGGATTATTCCTAAGTGCTTTTGGCTGTTAAGTGTCCATGTTTGATTGCCTTCTTCCTGCTGACTTGACTTAATTAATTCCATTTCACTGCATAGAGAGTTTGTTGTGGTCGTGTTTGTTGTTCTCCTTTCCTTAATTTCTCCTTTTTATTACATTTTGTCTTGTTTTTTTTTTTTGTTTATGTTTTTTTGCTTAAGTACAGAGTTCATTTTATCCATAATAAAAAAACTTAAGATCTACAAACAAATTAATTTGTCTAGCTTAAAAACAATAAAAAAACAATGCCATAAAACATTTGCAAACTCAACCAAAAGAGAGAGAGAGAAAGAGAGAGAGGAGTTAATTAACTTTAATTTACAATAGAGTATTATTGGTTTGTGTTTAGTTTTTAGTTTAGATTGCACATAGAAGCGAAGAAACCCTAAACAATTAATTGCTCAATAAGATGGATGGGGGGAATGGAGGGAGGGATGGATGGTTGGGGTGGAATTCTTCTAGACATCATATAACTTAAGATTGTCAAATTCATCGAGTGCATCCTCGGAACCAGATGCCGTCAAATCGGATAACTCATCGAGGCACTTTTGACGCTTGCGAACATTCCAATGCAGTCCCTCGGCCAGGGAATCAAACCAATCGGAGATTTGATCTTGTGAACAAATGCTGGGCACCGGATATATCGATGTGGTCACACGCAGGCTATCACCATGATTAAGCTCCTGATCATTGCGTCCATCAAACGAGACACGTGACGTGTTGCGGCTATCAGGTGAAATGGATATCTACACAAAGAGAGAGAGAGAGAAAAAAAGAATTAGTGAGGCAAGAGATTACAGAAGCTTGTCTGTCTGGCAAACTGACCTTCAGCTCCACTCCAGCTGGCACCACAATGGGCCTAAAGCTCAACGAATGCGGACAAATGGGCGTTACCAAAATGGCTGGCACCGATGGATGTATCATGGAGGCTCCGGCAGCTGCTGCATACGCTGTGCTTCCCGTGGGCGTTGAGACAATCAAACCATCGCCCTGCACCGAGGTGATATATTTGCCATCCAAGAATATATCTATATTGCTCAAATAGGGCGATGGCCCCCGATTGATTACCACCTCATTGAGCACCAGAATGCTGTTGTTTGAGGTGAATTGTGTTGAATTGTTATTGTATTTGTGGCCTGGCCCATTGTTCAGCTCCACATAGTTGAGCTGCCGCTGCAGACTTGGCTTCAGCAAGTTATTGCTAGCCTGCTGCAGTGACTCCCGACGTCGTTCCCCCTTGCGGTGTATGGAACAACGCAAACGACTGCGCAAGGTGAGAGCAGCATGACCCTCCAGCACATTGGTCACCTGCTCCTGGAAATTATCACACTGAAAGGGTGTCAGGAAGCCCAACGAACCCAAATAGAAGGCCATCACAGGCGGCACCGATTGCTGGAACAACTGTGAGGCATATAACAGAGTGCCATCGCCTCCGAGGCAAACAATGAAATCGATGCGATCGGTCAGATCATCGCGGCCATCTCTGCAAGCGAAAAGACAATTATTATTTTAGTATAAGAACTTTTGCGACCCATTCCCATTTCTACTCACTTAAAGGTCACCAATTTCTCACGCAGAGCCAAGAAACGCTCACGTACTCCCGCATAGTCGCCATGAACCTGACGAAATTTGGCGCTCTCTTGCTCCAGTTTGACATCATCGCGCAATAGCTTATCTTCGAGCACAGCTGACTCGACCCAAACGACCATATGTTTCTCTTGGACCAACCATTCCACCAGCTGCACAAAGGGCAAAAGAACTTGCGAATCTTTCTTCTTAATGACCAGCACTGTGAGCGGTGGCTTATACCAGGTCAAACGTTGACTTGCAGGATCCTGGATTTGCATAACCATGGCGGAATTTTTCATAATACGTCCACATGGTCCGAATTGCTGGAACGGTGATGGAGCATTCAAGCTGCGGGTGCGCCTGCAAAGAAAGCAAAGAATAGAAAATTTCTTTTATAGTAAACAATTTCGGATAACTTTCATCTCTCAGAGGCGGCCACCTTAAAACACGATTTTCGTTTAATACTGGAAGCCTTTTATCCTTTTGCTGTTGCTGTTGCAAGGACAACTCATTCTCGGCCACCTGTAGCGAAGATTGTCTTTGCAATTTCTGATGTTGAGACATCATTTTCAGTACCACGCCCAAAAAAAAACAACAGAAACTTAATTTAACACAAAACTAGTTGGAAATATCTCAAAAAATAAGTTGCGGCTCGCTCGAAGGTTACAGAATCACTGACGAGCAAAGTGCGGAGTGTTTTTTTTTTCTTTTTTTTTCTGTTCGATTCAAAAGGTGTATATAACGTATATTTATTTTTGTTTTCATTTACAAAAAAAAAAAAAACAAACTTGTTGAATCTCTCCGCCGCACTGCCCCCCCCCCCCCACCCGCCATCCGCCATAAAAAGCGCAAACAAACAGGAATTGCACATGCTGAGAGTGCCAATGAGGAAGACAGAGCGAGAGAGAGAGAGAGCCACAAAGAGAGAGAGACCAACCAACCAAGAGAGGTTTAGTTTAAGCCATTGGGAGTGGGTGGAATCGAAGCTTTAGCTAAGATTTTCACAGTATCTTTTTTTTTTTAAATGATTGATTGATGTGCTAATCACTTGACAATGACTCGGCAAAGTCGCCATACAAAACTCCAAATTGAAAACCATTTAAATGAGCCATAAAATATTCACTAAGAAACATAATAACAGAAAAAAAAATTAGAGCAACTGCTAGACACATATTTCTATTATTTATAGAACACATTACAACATATTTCATTAAATATATTTATTACTTGTTTATGTGTCTCTTCTCTCTCTATCTTGTTGACAGAGAAAAAAAAGAGATAAATAAAACTACTTGAAATGGATTTTCATTAAGTCAAACAACAAAATTTATAATCTTTTACTATTTTTGCCAATACGTGTGAGAATTTGTTGACCAATTGTTTTAGCAATACGAATTTTTGGGGTAAAACAATAAAACTAAAAAGCAAACTTGATCAAAATTTAAACAAATTATGACATTAATCAAACCGAACAACAAATTTTATAAAATTAAACAATAAGCAAAGTGATCAAACTAATTTAAGCATAATATATTAAAAAACTTGAAAATAAAGAATAAAAACTTCAGGAAAACTTAGAAAAAATGTCTAAAAAATATTTATAAAAATGTAAAAAAGGAAAATTTGATGAAAAGGTAGAAAATTAAACAATTTTTGTAGAATGTAAAAAATTTTTACATTTTTGTGTTTCATTTTTCTCGATTTTTGAAGATCAACAGCAAATCAGGTGGAATATACAACGGAATCGCAAACAGGAACAACCCAGACAACCCTATACACATTATAAACTGATTTTATTCCATTAAAAAGTACATATTGGAAACCCGACTTAGGTTGGTTTGTTCTCTAAAGGAAATTTTATTATTGAAGCTTCTTATAGAACATTCTTTCTCGATTGTTTAAAAGTCTCTAGAAAGTACGAATTTTTGCTAGAAATACCATTCTTGGTAGTTGAAAAGTCTCTAGAAAATTCCAATTTATAAAATTATTGAACTTTCGAATTAGCTCTTTAATTCATTCAGGTTCAAAATCCTTTGCCCGAACTGCTTATGCCACTCACTGGACAAAATTATACGAAATTTTTCCACAAACATTCACTTAAATATCATACTGGATTTCTGGTTTTGAACCACTGTGAACAGCTGATTGCTGATGAAAGGAATTCGTCGAAACAAGCGCGAAAAGTGATGCATTGAACATGTTCTCATTTCCACGAAACACACAAAGGAATACAAGGAACTCGATTGAAGATGAATTCGATTTGCATTAAACTTACAGCACAAAAAAACCATTTTAATATGCGGGGGTGTGGGGGATAGAAACGAACACAACAAGTGTCAACTGTACTTCCCACACAAATAAAATTCTTTCCGCAGAACAATGCGCCTCAATAAACAATAACAGACTGAACAGAAAGTTCAGGAATGGGACTCGAGGGGGCCGCCTCCAAATGATAGGGACAACCGCTAAGTGGACTAGTAGCAGCAATGATAATGATGACGCCAGACGACGACGACGACAACGACGTCAAGCGACGACCAGTAACTTGATTCGCGCATCATTGACTTTTGTGCCCAGAAAACCTTTCGAGTAAAGTATTTACCAATTTCCATTTCACTTGTCGCCTTAATTAATACCGTAACTCAACGCATATAAGCAAAACACGCGACAGACAAGTGACAAGTGAGAAACGAAAAGTGTGTGTGTGTGTGTGTGAGTCTAGTGTACACTAGACCTAATGCAAATTCAATAAAATCTGACCTGGAAATCAATTTGGGAACTTTAGAGTTTGAGTGCGACAGCCAGTCAGCCAGCCAGCTAGACGGTCAGCAACACTTTATGAATGGCGCCTAGCACAAACTGGCACCGTCAGCCGTCCGCAAAGTTCTTCAAAACAAATCGTTAAATTAATTATAAAATAAGAAACAGAAGAAAAAAAAAGAATTGATGAAAACCAAAACCCACACACATAATATTTATGGTTTGGCTATAAATTAACACACGGCGCCATCGTAGTACACCCAATCAAAGGTGTTAATAAACTCGTTTTTCAAATAACCAAAACACAAAAAATAAACACCACAACACACACACACACACACACGCACACGCACAACACACACTCCAAAAAAATATTCAATGAATGCGACGACGACGACGAACTAAGCAGAAAGGTCAAGGACTGAAGTGTATAAGAAAAATGTTGGACAAATAACTCAAATATATTTTGGTTAGCATACTCTTGCAAAATTGGGAAACTAAAAAAACACTGACAAGAAAGGGAAGTTTTTGATTTATATAAAGACTACTAGAGGAATTTTTAGCAAAATTTGATTAAAAATAATTAAATTGAGAGTTGTGAGACAGTACATTTTCCTTCATATTTTTAAATTTTGACGTTCGATTCGATCAAAAAATTATATGGGCAATTTGGGAGTTGTGAGACACCACAGTTTACGCCATATTCTGCATTTTTGACGTTCGGTTCGATCAAAAAATAATATGGGCAATTTCGGAATTGTGAGACACCACAGTTTACGCCATTTTCTGCATTTTTGACGTTCGATTCCAACTTAAAAAATTAGACCTCCAATTTTGGAGTTGTGAGACAGCACATTTTCCGTCATATTTTACATTTTCGAGCTTTAGTCCCGAAGCAAACCATCTTAACTGAAATTTGGGAGTTTCGAGATAGCACATTTTCCACCATATTTTAAATTTTTGACGTTCGATTTCATCAAAACATTATATAGGCAGTTTGGGAGTTGTGAAAAACTATATTTTTTGCCGTATTTTGAATTTACGACGCTTACATTTACATTTTCCATGAATTCAGTTAAAGAGCTTATAAATCTCGTATATAATCGTATTTATATGATTTTTTAAAATCATTAAAAGGGCATTAAAACAACGTTTCAGCTTCTTGATTTTTTCCAAGAAGTTAAAGCAGAAAAGACTCGAAAGTTAATTATATCTTTAAAGATAACAAAAAAATATGCTTAATCATTGGCCAATTGTCGTGTCATGCTGATACGTTTTGTTGTGAAATTAAGTCTGATGCTTGCTATAGCCCGAATTAGTCACATTTTGTAAATCAATTTAGTGTTTTGTTTGGTCTTGATAGTTGATAAGCAAAGGCGCCTAAGTGCACACTTTACTTTTACACAACACAAAAGTTTTGACCGAGCCCCAAACAGAGGCGCCGCGCCAAGCAAATTCACAATCTTATCAGAGCGACCGAGCACGCCCCTAAACAATGTCTAACAAATAATGAATTTGATAAGAAAACACACGAAGAGATTTGTGTTTCTATTCATTCAATGACACAAAATCATTATAATTACTACTTACGGCCAGGTGCCGCTACGGCTGCGTCGAGTTGTTGATGTGAAATAGCCATCATCGTCCTCATCAGAGGCTGCTGCCGCCTTTCTACTAACATGACGAGACTGTACTTTCTCTTGCTGTGCGGTGGTGACTGTACTTTTTCCTTTGCTTTGGCTTGCATTACTCGTCGAAGTCATCGCAGCGGTGTCCCTTCTAATCGTTTCACTTGTCCTTGACAAACGATGGCGTGGCGTCGATGGGTATGATGATTGATTGGCTTGGTGGCGTATTAGTAAATCGTTATAATGATTATTGATTGTTGTTGGAATGCCGCCACTCCAGGCTAGTTTGTAGCTGAAACGTTCCTCTAGCCTGTGCTGATGCAGTGTGGCCAAATCAATGTCCGATAGGCAGGTCATTTTTCTATATTTTTAGCTATATTTTCGAGGAAATTCATTGAGTAAAACATTTTTTTTTTTTGTCACACTTCCATCAATGAACTTGGCATTTCTTGTAAACAAAATTAACCTTGCCCTGATTTCTTCTTTGTAAAACAAGGTGTCAATAAATTGTCGTGTTTAACAATAACAGAAAGCAGCAGAGGGAAAAAAAAAGAGAAAGACAACTTTTAACCGGTTTAATGGCAAATTTTGTATTAACCATAAATTGTTTCGTGTATCTTTATTTTTTGTTGTTGTTGGCTTTTTTGGCCAGACTAACGGGCAGTTGTCTTTATAGAGATACTTAGTTCCGGCATTGACGTCAACCGAAGAGGAGTGGGATGAGCCAGCAAGAGAGAGGGGAGAGCTAAAGATTGAAAACTTTGCCAAAAACCAAGGCTCAATGCGTCATTAACCAAGCTTCCGAGAGTTGGCCAACATATTTTTGTTAAGTCAAACGAGGCATAAAAAAAAAAAACAAAAACCATGTCAAGTATAAATCAATTTGCAAAAATGTCTGCCCGCTGCTGCTGCTTGCATAAGCGAAACTAACGAAAACAAAAATATTTAATTTCATTTGATTTTGGTTTTTGGTCAACAACCTTTTTTAATACATAGGTACGCCACTTAGGCCACAATTATCTATATATAAAAACTCGATCTGATGTCCATTAGGCAGAGAGCAGGCTAACTGTATCAGTTGGCTGTTAATCTAGAAAACGCGAAGCGACCTGCAAACGTAATTGCAAGCGAGACAAACACCAAATTTGCGTCAATGAGCGGTTGGGTCATTAACAGTTCATTAAGAAAGGTCAATTTGTTGGAAAATATTGTTTATCTGGGGGTCAAAAAGGCTTTCAGAAAACACGAGCGTGTCAGTATTACAGGGTCAATGAGAGCAGATCAAAACCATCTGAAACTAGTTCTCTGGAGTTAACGGGAATTTCAAGCTGTCAGAAACTAGTTCCATGTGGTTGATGGCAGTTTAAACACATTAAGAACTAACTAAGAAACTGTCACAGACTAGTTCTCTATGCATTAAGGCAGTTTAAAGCTATTTATCAAAACTTTTGAACTATGTCACTATGCTTAATGGTATATTAGGATTGGCAGAAACAAAATTTCTAAGCTGAACGGCATTTTAGAACTATCAGGAACGAGTTTTCTATGCTATTTCGGATTTAGTTCTTTATGGTAAGCAGCACTTTAAAGCTTTCAGGGACTAGTGCTCTATAGAGTAAACCCATCAAGAACTAATTCTTACTTATTGAATATTTACAAAGATTCTACAATTTTCACTGTAATTTGAAGCCATCTCAACTCCATTACGTATTTAGAACTAAACCGAACGCAATAGGAAGTATTAGTTATTAAGAACCAACCCAGTTTCCAAATAATAATGCCGCATGGAACTAATATTTCTTAATATTTTGGAAAAAAAGAAAGCCAAAACCAAGATTGTGATATTAAATGAAAAATGTATCTATTTCAAAGCAATTCTAGAGAATAGTTGATTACAGTTTCTGTTTTCCAAGCTCCTCCAGGATGACTGTACTTTCAGTCGGATTTAACCTAACAAAATGTATTAACTTAACCTTGAAGTAATAACCTTAACTTGAAAACGATCAAGAATACATATATACATATGTATGTTTATATGGGACCACCTTGCTTGCTTACGTTGATCGAGCCCTTTTCTTATCTGACAATACTTATTTCTCTATATAGGGATTTAATATGTGAGTGACAAAACTTAGCTTGACGTTGGCTTTATTTATTCTGCAATCTATTATAAATTACACAATAGGCAACAAAGACCCACAGAGGTGAGTTGAGGTTGAGGTGAGTTGAGTTGAGGTGAGGTGAGGCAGTTTTCCCATTTACTTTGTCTACCAGGAAGCATACAAAAACAAAGAAGGCTGTCCGCCCCAAGAGCCCTCCCACTCCCCTCTCAAACAATAGATGCAGCGAATTTTAAGTAACTTACAAAGCCAACAAATGCTAGACAACAAATTAATTAATCAATTAAATATAAATAATAATGCAACAACAACAACAACAAAAACATAAAACACAAAACAGACTGCGCAGTTATACTAAAATATGATAATCATTCGATTTGATCGTGGTCAAGGAAGCAACGCGGTAAGGGGCAAGGGGATCTAAAGTTAACAACAGGGTGAGTTTGAGCCAAGTTAACAACGTGCCGGCATGCAATTTGACTAATTCAAATGACACGTGAAGTGAGACAAGTGCAAACGATTGACGCATTGATTAGTCGGACGACTAAGTGACCTCCTCTCTAGGGGGAAAAGGAAATTGAAAGTGGGCTAGTTAGCTGAATACTAGAAACGCCAAGTCATGGATTTAGCTAGAAAAAAAATCACACAATTTCACACACACACACACTTACGAGGAGAGCTATTTACACTCTAATTACACGATTATATAATACGATTATTATTTTAGCACAGGCCGCGAAACTTCGAACTGGACTCAAAAAGCTTGACCAGGTAAACGACCGAAAAAAAAAATCAAAACAAAATCACAAAACTGATCGTTCAGCGAGCAGAGCAGAGCAGTTCAGCTCAGAGGGGCGGCGAGGGGGATGATGGTGGAGGTGATGTGCGAGAGAGAGCTAACCACAACCGCGCTGTCTAGTGAACGAGCGATAACTGAACGGAAAACGTTAAAAAGGTGATTAAATTGTAAATTTTTTTTTTTTTTCTTTCGAAAATAAAAGTATATTGCAAGCAGCACGAGCAGCAGACTGCGATCAGAGTCGCAGACGGAGCGTGAGCATATGTAAGCAAGTGGAAATGATGAACAATTTAGCTATAAAATAGCTAACTTGTAAGCCAGATTGACGGCCTACCGAATGGAAAAAAATTGGGCAATTGCAAACGGCTTTCGCCCAGAATCACAGTATCTCTGCCTTTCCTTGCTTACTAATTGAGTTTTGATTCCAACATTTCGCATTCCCCAATTTGCTACATATTTGCATTAAGTTAAATTTTAGACAGTGATTTTCAATTTAGCTTTTTTTCTAAGCATCACTGGCCACGCGTCGTATGATCAATGCACTGGAGCAAGCGAGAGAGCAAAGCGAACAGGTGCCTCTGTAAGCTGTGGCGCTGTTATATAAACGCTGTAATGATAATTACAGCTTAAAGACACTCTCATTAATTTCTAATGAATTTCGCCGCCGTCTCATGTAGAGGAGGAGACCCGACCAGAGTTGGATATATGTACATATATTGATTTATGGCTTATATAAAGACATAAAGCCAAGTTATAAATTAATTAACAAGGCTATATAGAGTGTAAGAGCGCCAAACATGGGCTTGCATTTCGCTGTTAACATTAACAGAGGGCCGCCCGCTACCCTCTCCACTGACAAACTTACCACCACCAACGCATTTCCATATCGCCATTAGGGCCAGGACCAGGTGCTGAGGATGCCGATTGAGATTGATTGAGACGCGCACTGTTTACATGGAGCAGCTGATTTTCGTGGTCATCATAGGAGCAACTCCCTCCACCGCCACCGCCTACGCCGCCGCCATTGGAATTCATTGTGGAATTCGAATTGAGACTGGACTTTGGCACAGTTTGAGCAGGTGAGGCGGCAACTAAATTCGACGAGGACATTGTGCGGCAGTTTTAACTTGTCCTGCGCAGAATTTGGTCTTCCTTTATGAATTTGACCTATAAAAATTTCACTAGGTTTTCGTTTTTTTCTAATATTCTTTTTTCCACATGACACACAAAAAAGCTTTCAACTCTGAGTTCCACGTATAAGTTGAGACTTTTTTAAATATTTTTTCTATGGCGTTCTTTTGTTGTTATTGCACTTGACTCCAGTTGGACATGTTAATTCATTTAAATTTTGTTTAATTTATGCACACAAATATACACACACGCACGACAGACACAAAATAGAACACACATAAACAGCTGACAAGTCGATAAGCAGTTATCGATAAATAGCTATTGTGGTGCTCAGTTTTGCGCGGCGAATTCAGTTTGCCAAAGAGACTCTAAATTGGTTAACAGTCGCCGGGTAATAATAGCCGTTACTTTTTGAATACATTTTAAGCCCGAATTAGAAGACACTCTCACGCCAAGAAAAACCCATTAGCTGTATACTTAGATAAGTTCAACACTTCAAGTGACTAAACAAACATCTCCAATTTGCTTTTGGAACTTACCGAAATTGATTCCTTTTATCTATTAAATTCCTAGGCATTTCTTTTCTCAATGGAGCTGGTGAACCACCCGGCGAGGCCATCTCCATGACCATCTCTTGGGCCCTCTGCATATCTGCCACATTCATTTTGCTAATAAACTTAATGAACTTAACCCACGCACAGCAACTAAATAATGTATAAACCGCACACGGGCAATGCTCAATGTGAACTATTGCTATTTTCGCTAGATTTTGAATGCATTTTAGCCGTAAGCACGCATTACCTTGAAAGTTATAACAACGCAGCGAAAAAGGCAACAACACAACGCAAAGCGCACAATAGAGTACATACAAAGCAAATTTTAAACTAGTAACGACATGATCTGGGTTGGCCTGAGGGTGCGTCGTCGTTGTCGTGGCTCACTTTCAATATTTCAAAATATTTTTGACAAGCCCAAGTGCGTGAGAGCGCAAATAATTGTTCAATAAAAAAACTAAACTAAGACAGACAATTACGAGGTGAGCAACAACAACACCAACACCAATACAAGCACAAACACACACAAGATCTGTATACATATATCGACTATATATAGTATAGATTAATAGTTTACACTGCTGTTTGCTTAGCTTATTAAGATAAAAGTAGTTTTGTTTAATTGCTTTTTAGAGCTTAAATATTTCCATTCTAAGCGACTACTAAAACTAATAAACAACAATTTGTGGGGGAAGGGGGAAATAAGTAGAAAAAACTACTAACTAAGATAACTTATCTAACCATTTAGACTTACGTACTAGTTATCGTACAATTTCATATTCTCAATCTCATCGATTGTATCCTCGGAACCAGAAGCTGTCAAATCGGATAATTCATCGAGACATTTCTGACGCTTTCGCACATTCCAATGCAGGCCATCGGCAAGGGAGGCAAACCAATCCGATATTTGATCTTGGGCACTAATGCTGGGCACTGGATAAATGGAGGTGGTCACACGCAAACTATCACCATGAAAGAGCTCCTGACGATTGCGGCCATCGAAACTGACCCACGAAGTATTGCGACTCTCAGGCGAAACGGATATCTAAGCGAAAGAATATTATGAAAATTTCTTGTTTCTATATTTTAAAATGAAAAACTTACTTTTAGCTCCACACCAGCTGGCACCACAATGGGCCTAAAGCTTAACGAATGCGGACAAATCGGTGTAACCATTATGGCTGGCACCGAGGGATGTATCATGGAAGCTCCCGCTGCCACAGCATAGGCTGTGCTTCCCGTAGGCGTTGACACAATCAAACCATCGCCCTGCACTGAGGTGATATATTTGCCATCCAGAAACAAATCAATATTGCTCAAATACGGCGATGGACCACGGTCAATGACCACCTCGTTGAGAACTAGGATACTATTAGGGGGACGCTCTGTCTCCGATTGCAGCCGCTTCTCGCTCTTCCTGTGCATAACACAACGCAAACGACTGCGCAAAGTGAGAGCAGCGTGACCCTCCAGCACACTGGTCAATTGCTCTTGGAAATTATCGAATCGAAAGGGTGTCAGAAAGCCCAGAGAACCCAAATGAAAAGCCATCACCGGCGGCACTGATTGCTGAAAGAGCAAGGAGGCATAAAGCAGAGTGCCATCGCCTCCTAGGCAGACTATGAAATCAATGCGGTCCGTTAGATCATCTCGTCCATCTCTGTAAGGGAAAAGGATATTTAGGAGCGGCTCTCCTGACCTGGCTCTTCTTGTCTCTACTCACTTAAAGGTCACCAATTTATCTCTAATGGCTCTAAATTTCACATCCTCATTGAGCAGGGAATCCTCGAGTACCGCCGACTCCACCCAGACAACCATATTCTTCTCTTGGAGCAACCATTCGACCAATTGAACAAATGGGGCCAGCACCGAGGCATCGCTCACCTTCTTAATGACCAGCACTGTGAGCGGTGGCTTATACCAGGTCAAACGTTGACTTGCAGGATCTTGAATCTGCATCACCATGGCGGAGTTGGTCATTATGCGTCCACATGGTCCAAATTGTTGCACTGGCGATGGAGCATTCAAACTGCGTGTACGCCTGCAAAGAGTGGGAAAAGGCAACAAATTAGTAGAGAAACGAGCAATGGTAGCAAGATGTGCGCGATGGACTCCACCTCAATAGGCGTTTCTTATCGGGAGTGGAACATTTTGGGGTATTATTATTGCCATCGTTTTGCAGCTGCATTTCCATTTTAAGCGTCTAATTTCTTTAATAGCTTTTTCGATTCACAATCAAACATTATATATAGACAATATTTCCCTTCCCCCTCTCGCTCTTTTTCTTTCTCCCTCAAGATAGACTGCTCCCTTTGCTTGCCTATTACGAACTGCCGCAAGACAACGGTAAATGTAAATATGTATTGTGGGCGGAAAGAGCGAGATGCAGACAGAGAGAAAGAGTGCGCGCAACTAGTGGGCATCTGAGTGAAAGGGAACACTGGGAATGAAGAGAATGGGAGTGAAAGACCATCCATTTCCTGGTTACATATGTATGTATGTATATAATATATAAAATCCCAAAAAAAAAATAAATAAAAGTTTCCTGTGGCGAGGAGAATCTGAAGTTGAATTTATTTTGCATAAAACAACAAAATTTGGAAATTGGCATGCAAAATTCATTACAGAAGTCGTAAGGCAAGCAAAATGTATTAAAATTTACAGCAGTTCGCCGACAATAACCGAAAATAAATAACGGTTCTGCCTGTACGGTACAGCGAAACGTCACTAAAATGTATCTAAAGCAATCTTAAAAGTTTAGCCAACGAAAGATATTTTAAAACTATACATTT
Organism: Drosophila nebulosa; assembly: GCA_024703675.1. NCBI lineage: Eukaryota > Metazoa > Arthropoda > Insecta > Diptera > Drosophilidae > Drosophila > Drosophila nebulosa. Next base: position 1,398,194 of record CM045725.1, on the reverse strand, counting down.
TGGTATCTAAATATTTTGAAAAGAACTCCAATTTTAATCATTTTAAAAACCTCAAAAAATGTTAATTGTTTTAACTAAAATATTTTAAATATTTACATTTATTTATACAAATAAACACAGCAATAGAATTTAGAACCACATTTTGTGGGCGGCACGTGGCTATAACTTTACGTTTAATGTCTAAATAATTGCGAGAATTTATAGGTTGTGCTTTAAAAATGCTCATTAAAACTAAAAACAATGCAATGAGGAATGCGAATGTATTTAAAAAGTAAGTTATATCGACAATGCAGAAAGGTCGAGATAATGCTTTATGCTGGAAATATTAAAGTATTATAAACAAAAACCAGAGTTCTCAAGATATGCTACATGAATAACGAGAGGAGTTTCAGTTTTTTAAATAATTTAGAAATTGCTTTACGATGCTTTAAAACTGATTTCAGTTCTGATATTGGTTCTCATACATGCGAAATAGGTTCAAACAGTTTATAAGTTCACATTAACTTCCTTTTGAGTTTTTTTCATCTATCTAACTTAAAATACTTTTGGGATGGATTCCAAACTTACGGCCAAGTGCCCGAACGCTGTCTCAGACAATTGTCGGAATTGGAAGATTTTCTTATTTCCTCTTCAACTGGAAGAGCAGCAGCGTTTAGGCAATTTCCATTTTCATCATCATGGAGTTTTTTAAGCAGATTACGTTCTAGGCATAATCGTGTCATATCGCCTTCATAATGATTACGATGACTGTGATGATTATGATGATGATGGTAATGATGATGATTGTGGAAACCGTAATGCCAACGCTGATCCAAGCGATGCTGATGCAAAGTGGCCAAATCAATGTCCGACATACAGGCCATGGTTTGAAAGACTTAAATTAAAATTGTTGTTAAAGAAAAAGGGAAAACATGCTAAAAAATTGCTAAGTCACTAGCGCAACAAAAAGCAGACAATTTTTTATTTGTTTCTTTTTTTTTGGAATGCTGTCTGACGGCATTTTTGTTTAAAGAAACAGAAAAAAAAGGGACCAAGGTTATTTTTGTTTTCAACTTTTTTTTTCTTAAATGTTAAACGCCCACGCAAAATTAATGAGCTAAGCAAAGCGCAACAACAAAATGTATTGAGGAGAAAGTAATATTCCATACCCTTGCCCTAAAGTCTATGCACTTTGTTTGAAGGTTTGTAATAGGAAAAGTGATGGACGATGAGCTAACACCAAGTTTCTAGGGGTTTAAAGATGGTTTTTCTTTCCACTGATGGAGACGATGAGGACAAAATTGAAGGTTTTTAAGGTTTGAAGGTTTGATTTTAAAAATATAATGCGCTCTTGAAATGTATTGAAATAGTTTTGTTTTAAAATGATATTACCAAAAGAACTAGTCTGTATTATAAAACTTTCGATCAATTAAATAATCGATAAAATATGTATTAAGTTTATATAGTTCATGCTAAACTGATCAAAATCGGGCAACTTATGTTTTTACACTTATCAATGAACTTATCAAAATGCTCGACTTTATCTTTAAGATCAAAAACGAATGATAAATCTGATCTAAATACGTCGCCTTTGCCATTTAATAAAAATATAATTGTAACTAAGCATGGATTAAATAGTTTTTATGGCAGTGAAGGGTATACATAGATGGTGCGACATGACCAAGTTTTACACCTCTCGTTAGTTTTCCCTTTCTTTCCAAGACTAATTACTATGGCAACTGCGAATGGTGAGGGGGGGCGGGGGCTAAGGGTGACTGCTTGTTGCTGCTGCTGTGGCTAAGACAATTTTCTATCGCTTCAAGCAAACACCAAACACACAACACACTCGACTAAAGGCAAAAAAAATAAACTGTCAACTTGACGATCGCGTGTGTCAACAACAACTGGCAACAAACAAAAAGAAATCAACAAAACCACTAAAATAAAACAAAAAAAAAAAAACAAAAAACTGTGATTTCAATTCCAAAATAAACAGCTGAGTGCAGAGTGTGAGGGCGAAGCAAGACACAACGGGTAGAAGATAGAACAAGGGAATTATGTCCTGTGACGTCACAAATTTATTTTAAAGGAAGTCAAGGCAGAACGACGGAAGTAGGCTTCTGTGACGTCGGAGGTAAACTTACAATAAATGTGTACATTCACTCCTTTATAAGACGCTATCAATGGGATCACTTATGACGTAGTAACTATAAATCATCACACGGCTTTGTGTCATCTTTCACGCTTGTACCATGTAAAGGCGGAACAGAGTAAGAGAAGTGAGGGAGAGAGAAAACTTTAATTGATAACAGAACAGCCGCAGGAAAGAAGAAGAGTTACTAAAATTTTGGCTTTCAATGAAGATGAATTGATTGTTAGACAACAATTGGATAGAATTTGAAAATGAAGCATTGCAAAACAAACTAATTGAATCAATTTACGTCGTTCAAGAGAGTTCAGTCAACCTGCGATAAGGCAATAACAAGAAATGCAACAACAAATGAGTGACCATGTAAAATACTATAAAAAGGTAACCTGATAACAAAAAGAAATCTTGTTGTTCTTACCACCACCAACTGAGGCTACCAGTTGCATCTCCAGCGCTGGGAACCTTCTCCGCATTGGACTCGTCCGTTGGCTGGGATGGGGCAGACATTTCTTTGATTGTATGGCTTAAAACTGAATGAATGAAGCTTGTCCAAAAGGCGTGCCCGAGGCACAAACAACTTATTAGCAACAACAATTGCTCAATAATTGATTTACACTTCTGCTAATGCATTTCGTAAAAAAAAAAACTTAAATTTTTGTTTCTTGTGACTTCGCCCGTACTTAGACGTTTTGCAGCACTAACCGTCAGCTGCCACAAATGGGCAGTGTTGGGCAACCTTAACAAATTAAGGCGCAATTTTTAAATATTTCAACGAGTTGCTATATAAAAAGGTACCTACATATGTTTGCTTTTCTAAACAAAAAACTGTGCAAATATTTGCTCAACAGAGTATGCAAATTTCCATAGGCACGTGAAACACTTTTTTGTTTTATTTTTAACTCCCTTCTTCTCCTGTTTTTTGTGTTGTATTTCTCTCTCTGGTTTATTTATAGAAATTTCTCCCAACTATAACTCACCGAAATTGTTTACGCCTCTCATTGAGATCCAATACCCGATGATGTTTTCTCAATGGTTGCGGCGAATTACCTGGCGACGAGATTCCCGCTGCCGTCTCATCATCCTCCACTGAAGTGGAATTGGAGTTTGTTTGAGCTGCGGCCACAATTTGCCGAGCCAATTGAAGATCCTCATCACGCATCTTTTCCTAAAAAAAAAGTGCGTTACTTTGCTTTGGACAGGAATAAACAACCACACGGTTTGGCAACCGAAATTCAACTAAATGCCTTTACACACCTGGTTTTCGAAATTATATATACAGAAAAATGCATGAGTTTGAGATGCTGCGAGTACTTTGAATTCATTAACTACACACACAAAAAAATATGATTTACATATTGTAGAGCAACTTTTACTGACAATAAAACTGTTGGGCGTGCCCAGTTTTTAATTGCTTTCGCCCCTTAGGCTGTTATTAAGGCTAAAGGCTGGGCAAGTCCTCGAATTTGTTAATAACAATGTTACATTGAAGGCTTTTACATAAATTAAAACGGCTTCATTTAAATATTTATTTTGGTAGCGCCATCTGGGCGCCACACAATGTCAACAGGGTGTTGTCAGTGCTACCAGATGTCGAAAATCGAAGTTTCCCATTTATCGATTGACCGCCGAATATTTCAACTTGCATAAATGTATGTCCACATTATAACTAAGTAATATTTATTACAGTTTATACTACTTCACTAATAATGTTGAAATTAATTAATGTTCTATATAATTTACTTATGAAAAAAAGATCCATTCTGAATGGCTGCGACAGAACGGGGACGTTTCGATTTCGGTTGTCCGTTGCTCCCCAAACTATCCGAGCAGGTTGCATTCTTAATGTCTGGGGCAGAGCCGGGGCATTGCGGTTTCAGTTGTCTTGTGCTTTCTAAGCCATTCGAGCTTAGAGTAATGTTCATTAAGTTTTGCAAGTTTGCATCCGACAAGGTATTGTTGGTGGACCGCGAAGACGGTGTATTGCAGCATAAATCATGAGAAGTATTCAAAAGCTCACTCGGTATATCTTTTTTGGCCTCCAGCGCCCGTTCAAACTGGGTGATATATTCGCGTATTTTGGTGATTTTTTGTTTCTCTCTTTCATTCTTGTTGAAGAGTTCGGTCGACAATTTGGTTAGGCCCTCCAAGTCCCGTTTTACTGCTTTCGCTCTCTGTTGTCGATGCCAAAAATGTAAATTGTCCGAAGCGACTTGTTCAGTCTGAAATTGGGAAATCTTCTTCCACAATTCCAAAAAAGGACGAGGATCCTGAAAATAGTTTGCCACGTGTGTAGGAAGACTCCTGTTAATTTCAGTGCCTTGGAATGGCCGTTGGCAAACGGGGCACAAGGCTTTTTGTGCAGCGAGGCAAACGGCGCAGACTACATGGTGGCAGCGGGAAATTATGAAAGAACGTTTGGGCTCAGTAGTCTGTAACACGCCGCACTTGTTGCAATGCAGACGAAACATGATATTCTACGTATTATTAGACTGTATTTTAAATATTGATATTTATCTGTTTGCTTCCCGTGTTATGGACGTTAAATATCGATTATGAAAACTATGGCAATTATCGATTACTCCGAAAGCTCTGATATAAAAACGTAAGGCAACAATATTTCTTGCGATAATTCAAGTGGCCGATACTATCGATAGCGGGACTAAATAATCGATATCTGTTGCGACCGATAGCTTTTACCATTTCTAGTAGGCGGCTTACTTTAGTGTTTTCTGGAAAAAAAAGTTAAATAACATTTGTTGTTTTTTGGCAAGAACGAGAAAAATATTGTAATGGCAACTAAGACAGCATTATCCGTGCAAATGTTTGGCCGGCATCTGGCTCAGATCAAGACCCTTGTCAAGGCACAGAATCTGAGGTAAGTGCTGTTGCTTCTTTCGCCTAATTCGTGACGTAATGAACGCACGTTTGTCGGCAATCTCGTAGCTCGCGTTATCAATGAATATGTTGCCATGTATTTAGACGGACCGCTGCCATGCCACGGCTCTTTAGCACAGAGAAGCAACCTGAGGAAACGGCGACGGCAGAAAAGGCAACAGCAGCCGCATCCTCGCCAGAAATCGAACGTCTAACGAAAGAATTGGCTGAGGCCAAGGAGCAACATAGCGAACTCCTGGACAAATACAAGCGGGCCTTGGCCGACAGCGAAAATATGCGCACACGACTTAATAAACAGATCAGTGATGCTAAAATCTTTGGCATACAAAGCTTTTGCAAGGATCTGCTCGAGGTGGCCGATACCCTCGGACATGCCACACAAGCAGTGCCCAAGGAAAAGGTAGATATAGATACATAAATGTAACATTTCCCAAATATACTTCAACTCGGTATTGCTTTTGTGCAGCTCGCTGACAATGCTGATCTAAAGAACCTCTACGAAGGACTCTCCATGACACGAGCCTCGCTGCTGCAGGTCTTTAAGCGACATGGCTTGGAACCCTTGGATCCCATTAACCAAAAATTTAATCCCAATCTGCATGAGGCTCTCTTTCAAAAAGAAGATAAAACGGTTGAAGCCAACACCGTGGTGGAAGTCACTAAGTTGGGTTACACATTGCACGAGCGTTGCATACGTCCAGCCCTGGTGGGTGTGTCCAAGTGTTGATAGGGGCTCCGGCCCCCCTTGCCCCTAGCTAAGCGAATGTGGTATATGTGAGGCATTTGGCATCCTTTTGTTGTTTTGCTCCTCCTCCCATTTGAGCTAGACTTCGTTTACATAGTTCTTAAAATAAAATTGTTTGCAAATTTGTTTTATGCTGCAAAATTTTAAGTGACAAAAGTGAAAATGAAAGTTTCCAACCTATGTAAATACAAGTTCGCTTGCGAATTTAGAATTCCTTTAATTAAGCATAATTACGAGTAATACGAGTTTACATATATAATAAGTAATATCTCTTGACTGGATTTAATGGCTACAAAATTTATATTACCTCTTGTAGTCGATTAAGTTGTTCAAATTTAACAAAATGTATCCTAGAAATACATAATAAAAGGAAAAAAGTTATAGTTTGTTTTGAAAAAAACTTATATTTTGATCAATTTCATAGAAAGTTTAGTTGGAAATGTTTGTAAAGGTTCAAAAATTGTAAATGTCGGGTTTAGGTATTACATTTTGAACTTCTTGCAGAAATTATATAACTTTGGTAGTCTTGAGATCAAAGGGCTTAATATGCTCTGTACTGAAATTTAAGTTAAAATTTTTGAATTTTAAGTTGAATTTTACCTTTTTGAGTGTGTGATAAAATTATCATAATATACATTGTAAATGGAAAGGCCTTAGTGAAATTTAAATATTTAAAGTACATCGGATTGATTTATCGAATCTTGACAAAGAAAATTGATTTAATCCAACTTTTTGTGTTAAAATTGAGATGAAAACTTTGCTGGAATCTCAACTACGAAAAGAATCCTCTTAATTTTCATTTCATTTCCATTTTATGTAAACTTGGTGATCAATCTTTTTACAAATATGCAAATTTTGAACATTTAAGGGCCATATTTCATTTCTTATAACTAAATTAAGGGATTCCTGCATGAAGCATGAAACATCTTCTTGTGGGTTCCCTTTGAAATTTTCACCGTGAAATTTAAAACCATTTCATGCACGACGAGCAGGTAGACGAAGAAAAACTAACTTAGATACGCCACTCACGTCTTCTGTGTGTGTTTGTGTTTGTGTAGGTGGCTGTAGATTCAATGGAAATTCGAGATTTTCTTTAGCTCAGCAGGTAGTCAGTCAGAACCTGGGCCACAGAGGTCATAGAAAATTCAAGGAAAATCCATAAGGGATTTCCAATGTAAAAAGTCTTTGTGGGTTGTTCATCTTTCTATCCAATGATCAGTTGTCCTTAAGTCTTGGTAGCGTGAAGTATGTTGAAGATGTGGATTAAATTTCTTTGCTCATTGGCCCTGCTGCAGTTCATCGAGGGAAGAGTGGCTCCGATACCAAAATTCTATGGCCAGGATAGTGCAATTATAGTGGACACAGATCGAAAGTTGCCAATGCGCATGGATACAAAGCTGCAGAATGCTCTGTACTACAATATTCCAGTCTATAAGCTGATCAAGCCGGTGATCCCGACGACGACGACCACCACAGAGGCTCCCATGGCATCCGAAGTACTGGAGTATCCTAGTGATTTGCTTTATATAGCCCGCAACAAGTTGGGTATGAAAGAATTGCCCAGTTTGAGTGATTTAGGGGAAATTCTGGGCACAAGTAATTCCCAAGAGACCATCGATTATGTGCGTTCTCTGACCTCCAATGAGCAGGGCATTGCCTTGATGAAGCAATATCTTGAATCATTGGACTATAGCCAGGCAGAGGAGAACACAAACGATACTAATGATGCAGCGGATGATGACGATGAGAATAATATGGATAATGCTGACATCGAAGCCGACTATGATGAAGATCAGCCCAAAGTAGAACGTAAAAGCAGCAGCAGCACCACCACCACGACGACGACCGCTACGACCACGACCACAACACCTGCTCCTGCGACTAGTCAAGTGGAGGGTAGTCTAATGCAACGTTTTGGTGATTTTATGAAGCACTATAATCTTTGGTCTGCTCCTAGCACTACACAGAAGCCTACTTCTTCGCCTGCTGTGGCTTTCAAGCCAGTGTTTCTGGCTCCTCCTCCTTCTCGCATGCGCCCTCTGCTGGTGCGGCAGCCTCTGCCCTATCATTATCCCATACCTCTGCGTCCCTCAAAACTGCCCATCACGACATCCACCACAACAACAACAACAACATCTACGACAGCCAAACCCAGCGAATCTCCTCATCTAAACACACCCAAGCACGTGGAACAAGAGTTACCAGCAATTCAAGTGCCTCCACATGTACGTCAGTTGGCGCAACTGGCCAACATTTCGCCCCAGGCGCTAGATCGTTTCCTGCAGCAGCAACCTAAGCTGGCTGAGCTGGCCAAACGTGTCAGCAATTTGCCTTTCAGCGAGGAGCATAGCAGCACCATCGACTCCCAGGTTTTTGTGGCTATCAAGCGGGCTCTGGCCCAGAACGAGGATCTAAAACGTTTGCTTAGTGTCGCCCAGACTTTGAATTAGTTTTAATAATTGCAATAAAAGAAAATTTTCCTTATCCCTCTACAACATAACCTAACTTAATTTTTACTTGTAGCAGACACCTCAAAATGCTGAGATTTGTGTTCATTTGCAATCAAAGCACTAATAAATGTCGCAGAAATTTTATTCTGGCGTTACTTGCATAACCATAGCCTAGCGATAAGATCGGCTAAAGTTAAATGTTGAACGCCCCCAAAAAGCATTTCCAAAGGTAATTGCATTAATTTCTTTGTTCGACAAATAAAAAAGTCTCAAGCCCATGGAGAAAGCAAGATACTTTGGTAATATTGCCGTTTAAATTTTTTCTTTGTCCTTGTTATTATAGCACCCGTTAGCTCTGGCTAAAATGAGCAGACGGGCGTGCATGGGACAGTAAACGTATCGGTTCAAAATTTGTAATTCAAATGAAATAAAAATTTTAGCAACGTGCTTGCTTTAGAGATGGACAAATGCTTCGATAGTCATTATTGCTCGAATCTATCGTTAGTCATTGAAATTCCTTGCCGTAATCATCCCTGAAGCAAGCGATGGTCAATCTATCGATTATTATCATTTAAAACTCCTATTTAACTGTCAAAATCTAAACATTTGGATATACAACATTTTAAATTCTAACTATAATATTTAGGCGGATTTGCCCTCCTTCTACCTTCGTCCCTCCCTTTCAAAATGGCTTTGCTTCGCCCAGTTGTGCCCATACACCAATTACGGCAAAGTTCATTTATGTGCCTAATGCAACAACTAAGGGATAAACCAAACGAGAAAACTGTTCCAAAGATTTCCGTTGTCGGGGCGGGGCAGGTGGGAATTTCGATCTGTGCATTTCTCTTGCTACGCAATCTTACCAGGCATCTGGTCATCCATGACATACGTTACGATTGGTCTAAAGCCGAAGCCTTGGATTTGCTTCATGCATCGTGTTGGCTTAAGAATCCGCGCATAGTGCCATGTGGAGATGGTTCCCACACCAAGGACTCGGACATTGTAATTGTAACAGCCGGAGCACGTCCTACGGGAAAGGAGCGCTCCCGCTTGCTGGTCCTAAAGAAATCTGTTGAGATTCTAAAGTTGGCCATACCCAAGCTGGTCGAACTAAGTCCCAAGGCAGTGTTCGTGGTAATCAGCAATCCAGCAGACGTTATGACCTATGCCATTCAACGTATATGCAAACTGGAGAAACATCGTTGTTTTACCACAGGCTGCAATGTGGACTCAGCTCGTTTCCGGTATCTTATATCCCAACGTCTTAGGGTTCCAGCAACAGAAGTCCAGGGCTACGTGATTGGGGAACACGGTCCAAGTGCTGTTCCCGTGTGGTCAAGTGTTACAGTGTCTGGTGTCCCTTTGGCCAAAGTGGTCCGAGATTTGGGCACTTCCAAAGACACAGAAAATTGGCATAGCATTGCCAAGGATGTTACCCAAGCAGGTTCGCAAGTCGGAGCTGTCAAAGGTTATACCAATTGGGCTATAGCTTTATCCGCTGTCAATGTTGTGGAAGCAATGCTGGAAAATTCTGGTCGTGTACTGAGTTTGGGCACCGATATGCACGGCATGAATTCCATAGATGATCATGTTGTCCTCTCACTACCCTGCAAAGTTACCTCAACAGGCATAAGTCATGTCCTTCAATTGCCTCTCAATGAGCTGGAACAAAAGCAACTTCATAAATCTGTGCAAGTCCTAATGAAAGCGCAATGCTCGCTGGAATTGTAAACCAAATTTGTAGTTAATTTTTTGTATAAAATAAACAGTTTCTTAAGAGAAATCGAATCTTTACTTGAGCAAGAGTAAGAGAAATGGGCATAGAGTCAAGAAAGAGAACGCGTGCTTATCTTTTAACGGAAAACAAATCTTGAGATAATTTTCTGGCAGAATGATATGGGGGCCCTTTTCAAGAGTAAGTGGGACAGGCATAGAGGCACTTCCAAAAACTCTCTCACACACACATAGACACTTGCTTATCTAAAAAGAAAGTGCCAAGCAAGTGAAAAGGTCATAATGAATGCGTATTCTCTCTTTCTCTCATTCTCTGCTCGCCTATTACTAGACATGTGTAATTTTTGTCATTTTCTCTAAAAATTATGATTAATTACTCGATTTTCAAAAGGGGATCCCAAAAAAAAATATTTATAAAAAATGCGCGCATTGACCTAGGTCGGCAGCCAAAAAGTTACAAACGAAATCGAAATCGAAAGTGAAAGACTCTTGAAATGAATGAGGCTTGCAGAGCTAAAAGTAGGCAAACAATGAGCAATCTTGAGTTAGTTTCTTTTCTTTTATTGGGGGCTCCCCCTTAAGACATAAAATTGTACTCTAAGGTGCTCAAAACTTGGAGCCCAATATCTTGAATAGTAACAGGCGATCAGCAACAAAAGGGAAGAGCACAAAAACAAACACAACAAATGCACTCACAAAATGTTGTTTCTTTCACCCACGCATTTTACACTTCCCCTCCCTCTCGCGTTCTTTCTTTATCTAGGCGGGCAACGAAGTGTGACGTCATGCCGACACTTAACCTCAATATTCATGCATAGGGTCAGCATCCAAAGCGAAAATAAAATTTTCCCATTATTCTCCAAGTGTAACCAACTGTAACAAATGACAACTAGGTGAACAGCAATCAAAGAGTAATTTTCATCTTCTTTTTTTTTGTATTTGTTTAACAACAAATTCTTGGAAAAATGTTTAAAAACATTTTGTTGTTTGTTTAACTAATTGAAATTCATTAGGCGCCCAGTTGAGGAAAATAGTAAATGTGTGAGAAAATCTCAATATAGTTTCATTTTCCATGTGCTCTGTTCTCCTATTGAATTGCTACAGATTTTCCCCCACATTATGATCCTTAAGAAGAGAAAGAGAGAGAGGGAGAGAGCGAATAGAGATCCCCACGAATTGGAGCCAAAAGTTATATTCATTAATTTTTTGTTTGTTTTGGTTATTCAATTTACACTAGGCAAACAGTAAAAGTAGAAAGTGAAGACGATGAGGGAAAGTGTGGGAGACAGAGAAAGAGAGAGAGAGAGAGAGCGGGATCTAGCTACCTGCTAGATTTATACAGGGCTGTATTCGATAAAAGCGAACGGTAAATTTCATATACATTTTTTTGTTCTCTTTTCCAGTCGACCGCGTCTTGCTCTCTCGCTCTTAATTTAACTCCCTCTACGTTCATTTTATTTGCTGCCCTGAGTGAGCAGCGTAGTTTATAACCCTCTAAGTCCGCCCCTGGGTTTCCTACTACATTTTGACTAAAAACACTTTCTTCTTTAGCTGTTGACCTATTGAAATGCTACACATTTGCATGTTTTTACGGTTATTAGAGGAAATTATTTCCATTGTCTTGTTAGCATTTCGGTTCGTTGGTTCGTTACGGATTGCGTGATCTTATTCTGCAGCCATCAACATCATCATCGTCCCACGATCAGCAGCATCCCACGATCCGACTTAGAGATGCTGGTTCATTGTCAAGATGCAACCAAGTGTAACATTTGAACAGGCGTTCAGCAAAATTGCAGTCAGTCTCTGCATCCGATGCATCCCAAAGAGGCTGCGGCTGAGTAGGAGTAGGGGGAGTAGGAGGAGGCTGACTGCATTAGGGTCACACAAGATGCAAGATGTTTTGTTCGTTTATTTATTTAACGCTAGCTTCAAATGTTGTTGGCCTGTTCGGTTAATCCATTTTGGTCACGCTTCAATGATTTTATTTGATTTTTTTTCGAATTTTCCTAAGAATTTTCCTTTGGGATTAGCAGGTAGTTAAGAGAAAAATCCAAAATTCACCTTCTATAAACTCTGCTAACTTGTTAGTTTGCTACAATTTTGGTGACCTTTAACTCTTTGTCACTTTGAACTTATGCAAATTTATTCAACCGAAAGAGTTGAAAATTATGGAAACTGTAGCATTTGACTAGGCCAACAGAAATTGTAGTTGGTGGCAAGATCTATGACTCAGATGCTGCATTTGACCCCCGACCCCCTGCTGTGTCAAGTGTTGTGAGAAGATAATCTCTTGAATTTTCCACTCTCTAAGGAAAAGAAACATGTATAGAAAATTATGGAAACTGTATGGTGCATATGACCCCCGACCTCCTGCTGTGTCAAGTGTTGTGAGTTAATCTCTTAAAATTTCCTGCTCTATTTTGCTGTTCCCTTGTTGAGTTTACCACATTTGGTCACGCTTCATTGATTTCTCTTTGAAACCATTTAACGATCCTTCAGATCAGAAATTTCTATTTATCGATTGATAGTCCTTTTACCAGTCTGTTTTCTTTACCAGCCTGTTCCTTTGCTACATATAATTAAACGTCTCAATGACCTCAAATGAAGTCTCTCTCTCTCTCTTTCTCTCTCTTTAAGGATAACTTCTCACAAACGCTGTGAACCTGTTTTCAAATTATGCATCATTAGTTTGCCTTGTGGTTTATGCGAGGTTATTCCTTCTCTCGATTTTCCTGTTTACCTATTCGTTTGCTTTACTTTTGTGACCTTTAACTCTTTCAGTTCTTTTGTTCTATTAACTCTCGCTTAAAGGCTTAAAACTGTATCAAACGAATAGGAGAACAGAATCCATCACACAGAATCAAGAGACGAAGGGAGAGTAAAAGATTTGTTTGAAACAGGCGGCAGGTAGCCGCCTAATGAAACCCTCAAATTTTTTTTAAGCCTCAGGTAGATGATCCCCTTTATTTTGTGTGTGCCTGTCTCCCTCTCCCTCTCTCTCTCCCGCTCTCTCTCCCTCTCTCTCATTTTCTCTTTGTGTGTGTCTTCTGTCAGAATCTTCAATCTGAGCTCACTTTTATCTCATCAGACAGCAGCATCATCATCATCATCATCGGCCAATGGCATCTCCTTTGCCTTGAGATGCTGTTCACCTAATCATTTTGTTCGGCTTGATTGCACTTTAAACCGCAGGTGGTGGCCCCTGGAGGCATCGACATTTGATATTCTTGGAATCTTCCCCTCTCTCATCGTTCTAACAATGGCTTTCAACATGAAATGAAAACCCATGTTTGTTTAGTGGTTTTTGTTTGTTTTGCTAATTGATTTCGAACAGGTCAACAGCAAAAACGAAAGGAAGTCTTAGCCAGGGTGAAGTGAAGTGAAGTGAAGAAAGCAAAGGAAGTTGGTTTTCTTTTTAGAAATTCTGTTCACCTGTTCGTTTGCTACAGTTTTTCAACTCTTTTTTTTATCTCAAAACTCTATATAATTTGCATATTAAAAAGAGAGACAATGGCTTAAGTCCGTCACGACGAACTATGTATACACTTGAAATTTCTCATGTCCATATTATATAGTTAGCCGTTTTAGTTAGAATTTAATGCACATGTATTAATTTGGTAATAGAAGCCTAAGAAAGAAAAAAGTATTTCCAACCGTTTGTTTTTATGAAAACCATATGATATAGTAGTCCGATCTTTATGAAATTTGTCACGGGTATTTATAAGTCTATTGTCTTAACAAATGCCAATTCTTTTGAAAATTAAAAATAACAAGACAACGAATATAAAACTCTACTTTTTAACTTTTGTGCCAATGAAAGCTGAGATAAACAATGCCTACTTCCTATGATTGACATCAAAATGTATATACTCTTTTTGTTGGCAAGAGTATTATAGAAAGACAAAGAAACGTTTCATGTTCATTTTAATATGCCGTGAAGTCGTAACAGGCGTTCAGAGGGCAGTGAAGGGAACTCTTCCTATGAGAGATTGGTTCTATGTTTTGGTTCTAATTCTGGTTCTGGTGGTTGAAGATCGTTTTTATGCTACTTTCTTTGCTGTTTGCCTATGAAGAAACATGAAATTATCGTGACAAACATCAAGGCCTTTCCAATGAAAATGTCATTAAATATGCCCACTCAACCGTATAATTAAAGTTGATAATCTCTTCCTGATGATCACTAATTGGCTGTCAAATGGCTGGGAGCGAAGACTTCTTAGAGAGAAGAAATGGAGTTGCTTTTTCATTTCTTTGCAGGGGTTGTTTTTTTTTTTTTTATTTTTGGGCCGTGTTGATTTGTGTGTGGCACGTGCCACAAATTCCTCGAGACTTGTTGTTCTGTAATTTGATGCTTGTAAATGTCTTGAGTGCTAACAGGCTAACAGAAACCCCAGAAAGCACCTCAAGATGTTCCATCGCTCGAAAAGAAGTTGTTTTCTTTTTTTCATGTGGAATGAGTGCCAAAGGGATTTGGTTTACACTTGCAAAACGTGGCACTTTGATTTTGTTAAGAAATATGCAACGTTGCGTTTTGTTCATAGGAAAAGGGATTTAGATATAAAGAATTTAAGCAAAACATTTATTTGGGCCTCAATTTCTGATTCTGAAACGACTCCCTCTATAAATTTGACTCATTAATTATAATAAAGACTTTTTTTATTTATAAGGGTATTTTTATAGACTGTTAAATTTAAAATGGAAAGAAATTGCTAACCTTTATTTAGTAATCTTTAAATAATTTGTAGTGTATTTCTCTGTTCACATACTTTATGTCACTTGAAGAAGATATTATATCATTTTTTTTAATCTTCTGAATGATAATGTTTTTGATGTTCCTTACGGCAGGACATGGATCAATTGTAGCCATAATTTTGAGGCTAATAACTTTTGATATATCCAAAATGTTTGAAAAATAATTTTTATATAAAGTTTAAGTATCATTTAACTTATTTTGACTAATTCAACTTTATTTAATTTTACTTACCAAAGGGCTTGAAAAAAGTTTGAATATTCAATTTAACTAATTCCAAAAAGGAAAAATAAACTTTCTTGATTTAATTTTACTCACCAAAGAGCTTGAAAAAAGTTTGAATATTCAATTTAACTAATTTAAAAAAGGAAAAATAAACTTTCTTGATTTACAGCACACAAGGACTGCATCCTTTTATATACAAAAAAAAAGAGCTTTAGTTAGTTATAGAAAATTTAATTAAAATATGCGCCACAATTTTTTTTATTTAGTTTTTTTTTTTGTCTGCAGTTGACCTTTACATTTGCATAATTTACTTGATTTGTTTATTCAAATTTCATTAGTGACCCAATCGAGTTGGTCGCATCTTAGAGACCTGTCCAACTTGTTACAAGAAATGGAAATGGAAATAAAATTCTTTTTTTTTGTTCGCTGCTGCTGCTGCTTACATTTTATGCTGATGACCTGATCAAGAGCTCTGCGAAAGACAACAAAATTCTCACGCTGGAAAAATATTTATGTAAAGAATTTCAGTTATTTATTTTGTTGTAACGGCAGTTGACCCAGAAATTCCCACACACACACACACACACAGTCACTCTTCCTCTCCGCCTCTCGCTCACACACTCTTGTACACAGCGAAACCCTTCACATCCGTTTTGGCGTAACGTTCAATCAATGAGGATCTTCCCCTCTCTCTCTCTCGCTCTTTTTGTCCCTTGTTCAACTCACACACACTCTCCCCCTTGCGTGCTCTCTCACTCCATCTCTTGCGTTTGCCTTGCTCTCGTCGAGGGACGACTTAAGAGAGCAGCAACTGGTTTGCTGCGGCTGTTTGCCTGTTACCGCTTCCAGTGAATCAATGGAAAGTTCTCACGCAAGCACATGCCAAACAATTAACAAACTAATTTAAGCCTATGCAGATAACAGACACACATACATACATACATACATATGTACATACATATGTGAAGGAGCTGTGGGAAAATACGTTACTTTTTTCTCTTTTTCTCCCCTCTCCCCCTCTCATTCTCTTACTACTTATCCATTTCGTTTTTTTTTTTATTTTATTCCCACGCGATCCTCGACTTCAATTTTTTTTTTCACACGCTTTGTGACAGAGCGTTTTCGTTTTGGGTTTTTGGGTCTGCGTTTTGTAACTCTTTTTGCTGTTCGCCTGGCGAAAGATCAACAAAATTTGATTGAAATTCTCACGCTGTTTTCCTCCTCCATCTGATCTACCTGCATCTGAAACGAAAGGATTAAGAGAAACGCCCACAAAAGCGATCGTGAGATCGTGTTTCCAAGAGATCGTTAAGATGGAAGGAGGCATTTGCCTTTAGATAATGCTGAGTGCCGCTTACCTAAGATGACAATTTCAACCCTTCTTCGAAAAAGAAAGAAAAATCAATTCAACCCTCGGAAGGAGAATTGTAGGAAGTGCAACATCTTGCCGCTAACTACGATCTTCTGTTATCCTGTTAGTCCTCAAGACATTTTTAGTTGCGAAAAAGAAAGAAAAGAAGCGAAAGAATAGAGTAAGAATAGTTTGCTGAAAGCGAGAGAGAGAAAGAGTGAGGTAGAGAATAGTTTTCTTTCAAAAAAAAAGAAAACGTTCAAGAAAGTGTTTTAGAGAGAGCATGAGAGAGACAGAGAGGGAAAGAATAGTTTCCTGCCACAAAAAAAAAACGCCAGGGCGGCCTCAGAAAGTAGGGAGGAGCAAACATCTTATGCCTGGCTACCGCTTGCTGTTATCCTGGTAGTCCTTAAGACGTTTTTTGACGCAAAGAAGAAAGGCAAAGAGCCCAAGATGACAAAGAAAAGGAAGCCATTTCCAAGTGAGATGATTTTCGGTGGTGGTTTTACCTCAAAAAAAATGGTCAGGTAAATGTTTGACATTCCGCTTGCTGGTGAAACTGTTTGCCTGTTAGCAAATGTCAACAATTTAATGCTGTTTGCCTGGCCAAGTTTGATTCCATTTGCATATCAGAAAAATATGCAAAAGATCCTGCGATAGTCCTCTCTCTCTGTGACATCCTTTTAACATTTCTGTTCGCCTAGTGAAAGATGCCCAATTAAGCCAAAAAGATTCACACGGTAAAAAACCTAAGAAAATAAAAGAAAAGAGCAATCACAGCATGTGGTCCAGTAAGAATGTATTTTTTTTTTTTTTTTGGGTATAACGCCCACATGTTCCCTTTAAAGATAAACAAAAAACGAAAGAAATAAATAAAAAAAAAAAAACGGGAAGTTGTACAGGAAATTGTTTTTTTTTTTCAATTTCCTGTTGCGTTTTTTTAACAGATTGAACATCAATTTCCTTCAACGGAAATTCATATCCTGTTAGGTGTCAAACGGCAAGATCCTACTTCCGCTTCGTATTGCGCATTTTTCCTAAAACTTCTATCAAAATATCTGTTAGCCTAATAGAAAACCGAAAGAATTTACAACTACTCGAAACATTTTCCCACAAACTGAAGGAATTTCCCATCTACCTGTTGCTCAGTTTCAAAAATGTCTTGGATATCAGTTTTCTATAAATTCTGTGCGGCTGGCACTTGAAGCATATGGAAAGGGTTAAGTGGCTTGGGTCTCGTAATGATTTTCCCATGAAAATCTATGAAGATTTTTCTCAGACGAGTGTCCTGCTAGCATTTCTGTTGGCCTAGTTGAAAATTGTAGAAAATTCTCACATTGAGCGAAATATTCACACGATTGTTGCGGCAGGATCAACGCAGGACACAGGTAATGGCAATGGGAATGGGATGGGAAAATCTTTTAGTTTCCCACAGCTGCTGCAGCTGCAATTTTCCCAGGCGGCTCAACAGGTTGCGTTCCGTTGCATTGTCAGCTGCATTTTCCCATGACATTCCCATGATCAGGTAGAATTTTTGGAAAATTCTTTAGCATCTTCCTACAGAAAATACTGTTGGCCTGTTCCAAAGATTTTCCATTTGGACAATTTTTCCAAAAAATTCTCACACTGGAGAGAGCACGAGGATCAGGGCTCAGGCCATGGGACAGATGGAAAAGATTTTCCCACAGCTGCGCCGGCTGCTCAATTAAATTCTATTCAATAGAATAATCCTCGCCCCTTCCCAGCGAAAAAGAAGATTAGAATCAATGAAGAATTCCATTTTCCCAGGTGCATCAACAGGTACTTTTCGCTTTTCCTCTACCTAGACCTACTGAAAATTCTGTTGACTGGGTGAAAGAGTCTTCGAAATGCATGAACCATGCGGAAAATTCTCACGATCCCGTCAAGGCACATGCCCAGAATTTTCCCACAGCAGCTGCTCAATTCTACGTAGGGATCAGGATCAGGTAGTCAACAGGTAGTCTCCTTTTTCGTTCTCTTGGTCTGTGCCGGGAAAATGTTCTACCTGATTTGTTTTGCTTTCGATTTCTGCTGTTCGCCTGTTCAAATTTTCCAAACATTTGTGATCATATGGAAAAAATTTCACACGATCTCGTGTCGCAGTTTCCCCCCCACACACATACACACACAGAGGCACACCTCTTTGTAGCCTGTGCCCGATAACATCTGCCCATCTAGATTTCAAAGGAAAACACATTATTCTCATCTGCTTTCATCTTCGAAATTCCTAGAATTGGTTTTCAGTTCTTTTTTTTTAAAAGCGGTGCCTTTGACTGTCTTAAGATTTAGGAATTTTTCCCAGTTAAAAAAGCAAGTTCTAATAATTCTGTTCTCCTGGTTTACATTTTAAAGTGGATTCCAGGCAACTGTAAAATAATTTCTTAGTTTCTGCTTCCATCTGTCATTCTACCCACTTTTTGTAAATAAATTACTCTTATGTCAATAAAATCTAATTTAAACTATAGGATTTTTAGTTATTTAAAGTAATTTTTTATTTAATTGTTTACCCAATGTTCTTCTAATTGGAATGACTTAGTTTCTACTCGAATTAGAGGTGGAGAATTATCGATAGTCCCGAGAGCATTTAAAACGTAGCTTGCTTTAATATCAGACCAAAAAACAGTTGTAAATGCAAAAGGTCTTTTCAACTGGAGCCTCAAAATATTCCTTATTTTTGTACCTTTCAACATTATTGAGAAAACAATTAAAACAATTTCTCGATTCGATTACCTATTGTCAAATCAAAAAACTATTTTCTAATCTGGTATCGAGCAACCAACTCTTTTAATGTTATTGGGACTATCGACCGTTTCTACTATCGATAGTTCTCCACCTCTAAATCAAATCAGAAATTGAATCCCCAAAGTATGCAAGACTTTTATTTTTGACTTAATTTATGAGATGTTTGCAAGAAAAGTAACTTTCCTTCAATAAAAATCTACTTTTTTGGTTGTCTAATGCATTTTACTCTCGTAGATCCAATGTAAATGAAACTTCTGAAAAGATTTCGCCGTGAAGAAGACTCAGCTAAGTGTTCTACATAACCTGTACCTATCACTTAGCGGAAGGACTGAAAAAGGATCTTTTGGTATTCGCAAACGGTTTATAGACAACAGAAATGAAAAAAATGAATATGCAGGGATTACTTGACGCCCGCTTGGCTGGCCGCATGGACAATCTTTTGAAGATTGGCATGCAATACTTTGATTTCATTGAGTTTTTCCTCATTCAGGGACTTGAGCAGATCCTTGTTGAGCTCGCCGTCCACCAGCTTCTTGGAGGTGACACAGAGGACACCATTTTGCATGGGTATATTGACATTGGCAAAGGAATCGGTCATGATCTGGGTGACCATGGGACTGCCGCGCTTGGATAGGGCTATCTCGCCGGGCCTGGGATAACGCAGAAAGGCCAATGGCGACGTTGAGGGCGACAGGCTGCGATCGGCACTAAAGGATCTCATTCTTGTGGCCATGGGAGTGCGCACTCTCTTGCGAGAGAAGCGACGATTGGAGGCTTGGATTGTTTGCGTGTGAACACATGGCTCATTGCAAGCCGAGCGAGCCCGAGCCGAGTGCAGTGGACCAAGTCCAAGTCCGATACTTCGCCCCACACCGCTGTCATCGGTCAACGGATGTCCTTTCGTTCTTAATCTCTGCCTGTAAGGTGTATTAAGACCCATCTTTCGATTGTAATCGCTTGCCTTGAAGTCAGAGAAACGTGACAGGTGGCCAATGACTTGCTGAAATTGATGCATTTTGATCTCCTTCAGCTCATTTGACATGACCAACTTCAGACTGTTGACCTTGGTATCCAAAGTAGCCTTGAATTGCGCTTCCAGATTGTCCATGGCCAGAAGAGAGTCCTCCATTTTCCTCTCGAAGTTCTTAATGATCTCCTCGGCATCGTTCCTCTTGCATTTGGTTTTCGCCTTTTTCGCTGACTTTGTGCGAGGCATTTTTTCCAATTTTTAGACTTTGCCTCAACTGAAATAAAGTTATCTTAGCTGAACTGCTTCACTTTTGACGTGTTAAACGCAAAGTATTTGATTTAAGTTAGTGAGATCTTTCTTTGCGCCCTGAAGTATGCAATAGACTTTAGTCAACTACTCACTTCGCTCCTCACTTGCGCTTACTTTGGCCAAGCCTTTCTCTCAGTGTACTTGCTTTGTCTAGAGCAAATAATAATTTCAGAGATAGAACAAAGTGTTATTATTTACGCCTCTTTTTTTTTAACTTGGAAACCTAATTTCTTTTTTAAGGTAAACATTTGGAAAAACAAAAAAAAAAAATGGTAAAGAGCAGATAAAGAAGTTAATTTCCGAGAAAAATATGACCCCGCGAGAATTTCTAAGTAAATAATTGAGCACTCCTCGCTGATAAAATTATATTGAATGAGATTTTAATAAGCGGACATATGTTTTGCAAAGGTCGCGAGAGCGACACGAAAGGGGGGAAGCACATTGATAAGAAAATATGTGCAATTTTCGCCATATAAAAAGTGATCCCCCAGACACTGGGCTGGGCATTCGAGTGGCTGAGATCATGAAGAATATCAAAGTGTTTCTTTGCTTGGCTCTCTGCCTGGGTCTAAGTCAGGCGCTCAATGTCAGCGAATCTCTGGAGGATTACATACGACTAAATCAAAGGCAAAACGATGCCAAACTCAAACAATACGAGGATGAAATGGCCAACTTTCGGAGCACTTTTGCCAAGCAACTGGAGCCCATAGATGTCCAGGCGGATCAATTGGAGCTGAAGCTGGAGCAAACCGACGCCCAGCTGCGTCCCCTCGAATTGATTGACTCGTGGCATCGACAATGCGTACTGAACTACAGCTCCAGCATTCCCACCATAGCGAGTATCCGTTCCTCTTTGACTAGCTGCGTCTCCGCTGAGAGTAATCTCGATTCCCTTTTGACAAGC
Organism: Drosophila nebulosa; assembly: GCA_024703675.1. NCBI lineage: Eukaryota > Metazoa > Arthropoda > Insecta > Diptera > Drosophilidae > Drosophila > Drosophila nebulosa. The sequence continues at coordinate 1,376,970 of CM045725.1, read as the reverse complement.
ACCAAGAACACGTATCTCGATCTGAGAAGCTACTACACCAAACTGGACAAGTCTCTGGCTGATTGTGCAAAGACTTTTGCGAATTCTCAACTGAATTACACACTCTGTGTGACGTCATTGGTGAGTAAGCATCCCAGGGAAACCAAGTTTCTCCTGATCTTAATATAATCTCTTGCTCTTGCAGATTTCTAATTCCAATGTCTACACTGTGAGCAATCAGAAGAAATTCTCAGACTATTTACACATGGCTCAATGCTCGGCCAATAATCGCATTATAGCCGCCTGGCAGTGCTCTTTTAATCAGGTCTATAAGACTGCCTCCACATTGGGCACTGTCACGCGTTTGATTGACGATTGCATTGACAATGAAACTTCGTGTGGTTCCTTGGCCACCTGTGAGTCGTCATCGGCACGAGGATGTGATCTATTGTATCTCAGTGATAAGGAAAGGGGACGCAATGCCTCGACACAGAATCCATTATATAATCTTAACTTGACCAGCAATTGTGTGGAAGTGCATTTTATCAGCAAGTAATTAAGTTGAGGTCATTAAAACGAACTAAAAAATTTACCTAAATTCTAGTCCAAAATGGGCAAATATATATACATATAATCTGATCAACAAGAGAAACTCTCAAGTCTTTTATGGAGGTGGAGCTACACCTGTTAGCCATAAAGTATTCTTTTGACTTAAATCATATATGCAAATATGTGGATCTTGTTCAAATAGTTAGCTGGCTTTAAAAAAGCATATAATTCTTATTGTGCTATCTTTCGCTAAGTTTATTGCCAGTTATAAACATCTTCCAAGAAATCCTCCATTATGATCTTGTAGGTAATTCTGTTAAGAAAGAAAGCAGAGTTAGTTGGGATAGTTTTGTTTGAAAAAACAATTTGTATTTCTTGCCTCACAAAAACTCGAACTTTCCCACAGTGAACTTCCTAACTTCTTAAAGGTTTTGGGAAATTGTTGTAGGGAGCTGGGACTCTATAGAGCGCCTATAGGATCGAACGTTTTAACATTTGTGATTTAATTTAAAAAAAAAAAAAAACACCTTTTTCACCCAACTTTCAAAAGTTTTACTCGTTTCTTGTTGGATATTTTCAAACGGAGATAGAGAATATGATATAGTTGTCCGATCTTGATCAAATTAAGCACTGATAGTAATGAGTATATTAAACTTACAAATATTTATTTTAATAACAATCGCTTGAAAAAAGTGAAAGTTATTGGTCTAAAACTGAATTTTCAACCGATCGTTTCTATGGGAGCTATGTGATATGGAAGTCCGATCTTTTGTAAAATTTGGCATGAACGTTTGGATATAAAACAAACTAGGATATGTAAAATTTGAATATTATCCCATAAAAAATAACCGAGTTCTATTTTCGACCGATCGTTCGTATAGAAGCTATATAATATAATGGTCTGATCAGGCTGAGAATCCGAGATGTACAATGCAGTATAGAGACGATTACATGCAAAATTTCAGCAATGTAGCTTTAGTGGTCTAGGAGGAGTTTGCGCTGAACCAGACGGACATGGCTATATGAACTCGTCTCTCGTGCTGATCAAGAATATATATAGTTTATATGATCGAAGATGCTTCCTTCTATGCGTTGCACACTTTTGACTAAAATTAATATACCCTTTTTGCAAGAGTATAATAAACAATTCTATCAATTTCATAGAAATCACTGGATTACATAATTACATTGATCATGTAATCATATGGATCATATATTCATATTGATCACATTATTATATTGTTCATAAATTCATATTTATCATATAACCATATTGATGGATCATATCGATCATACACTTAATTTCCTATATGGTCATGATCAGAAAGACTGAAACCGTTCATTGTCTGTAGTAATTTCTCTATATTTATTTATGTTAGTCGTTAATCTCGATCACTTATATAAAAAGTCAATTTGCAAACTCGATCGACGACATCTGCGATGATGACGCTGACCTTAAGCGGTCAAAGTGAAACGCCTACGCCAATATTTTACTCGACTTTCAAGGTGGTTAATTGAACAATGGAACTTTCTAGCAATTGTTGGTTTTGATTTGTTGTCGTATTTTTTGTTTTATTGAAATAAATAAACGTAATAATACAAAAAGAAAAACGTAAACGCTTAGGTTAGAGGTGGAAACACAAAAACATTAGTTTTAGAAATTAACTTTCGTCGATTGTAGTGTATAAATCTTGTTATTTTTGAACCAATTTGAAACGATTCGCCTCGGCATAATCACGGGGATCGGAGAAATTGCGTTCCGGCTTAATGCGCACATCATTCGGATCCGTGACAAATTCCCCACTCCAGGTGGGTGGCAATATGGTGGGTTCGGTATTGTAGTCAAAGTAATCCTGATCATCGGAACGATTGCGTTCCGGTTTGATGCGTGTCTCGCCACTCTTAACAAAGGTGCCATCCCAGGCGGTGGGCAGGACAATGGGTTCCGTATTGAAGCCGTAGAAATTGTTAGTATTGGTCACCAGTTGATTTTGACGACGAATCTTGGAGACATTGTTGACAGCGCCATCGGGATAGACAAATTTGCCATTCCAACCCTCCACTTTGATGGGTATATAATCGTCTTTGCGATGAAGTGGCATTTTTTTTTTTGTTTTCTTTTTCACTCACGAACCGAGGAGGAGGATCTGTTCACTTGGCGTTCCAAAACACGTTTGAGCCAACTCTGAGCTGGGCATATTCTAAAATATGATTTCATTTCGACACATGTAAATATCGGTGACGTCAATTCTCGTTTGTTTTGTTCGCTCTAAGCGCACTTTTTCTTCCGTCAGTTGAACGGGTTTTTGTGTGAGACGACGTCGACAGACACTGAGAAACACCTCCACAATTCGGCAAACAGCTAGAAAGATGACGCGCCATATAAAGTCAAACCAAACACCTCCTCCTTGGGAATTGGTTGGCCACTTCATTACCGCCAAGGCGTAGACTATTTATTTATGTCTATATTTATCTTGATTTGCCAAGCGATTAACGTGATTCATTCGTCATAGAGTTGAGAATACATTTTGCCGTCAAATTAGAATATTTTTTAATTTGTTTCGGTTGTAGGCATTGTGTTTGAAATTAGAAAACAACGCCTTAGAAGGGTGTTTATGCATTTAAATGAAAGTTAATGGACTTATATGGAGGTGACACTTTAATTAGATGTACCTACACTTGGATCTAGTTAGGGATTGGACTTTAATCCAATCGAAAACTAATGAATTGGTGGCTAAAAAGGCGTTCTGAAAAGTCAATTTAAAAGTAAAGGCACTCATTAGACAAGGAATGTCGTTTTGTTCATTTCCAACAGCATTCACTTAGCACTTTAGCGCACCTAACGGCCATCTTTATTCTTACGAAGAATAAAGTTTGGACTATCCCCGTGTCGAGCAAGCTTTAGACAGTTAGAGACAGTTTGTTTACTCTCATTAGCACTTTAGCGCACCTAACGGCCATCTTTGAACTTACCAACAATAATTTTTGTGCTATCCCCGAGGCGTTTTGATAGCAAATATTTGGGGAAACTTGTGTCGCATACATTAGTAGGGTATTTGGAATATATCACTGACTCCCATAGTATTAATTTCTAGGGTATTTTGAGTATTTCGCTTCGATCTGGAGATCTGTATAGGGGAACGATCTCCAAAGGGCACTCCTAATATTCCATTCTTTTCTGGACTCTACTTTTGGGATCGAAGCCCTATGATAAAGATGCACCATACCCCCTAATCAATGCAATTGTCTCGCCATGCGGATGACCTACTAACATTGACTTGGCTCACCTTACCCCACTTCCACCCGATTCCCTGGCCATTTGCGTGGTTTAAGTCTATGCTAATTGCTAACCCAGCACTAATTAAGCCCCGCACAGACAACAGAGAACAGGCAACAGGCCACAGAAAGCCACAAGAGGCTAAAAAAAAAAAAGTTTTCTCCTACGGTTTTTGTTGTTGTTGTTGCTGCGGCTGCTGCTGCTGTTGTTGTTGTTGGTTTCCAGACACGACCTCCGATGCGTGGCAGGCTTACCTACCAACTGAATGAATTGGTGTGGCATGAAAGAGAGAGAGACGACTCCCTCTCATTGGAGGGCGCCAACTGAACTCAACTCCTGCGCCGCTGCCGCTCGTTAGAAGAAGAAGAAGAAGAAGACGACTTCGTCGGAACGACAACGACAACGACAACAACGACGGCGACAGCGACGGCGACGGCGACGATGATGATGACGGGGCAACAGTTTGAAACTTTCTGGCCAACATTTTCAACGTCTGCACATTTGCTGTGCGCCTAGTCGAAAATCCAACTAATTGCTTATTTTAACCCCTTCAAAAATACACACACACACACACAGAAACACACATACACACACTCACACAATGAGAACTGCTGAAACTCTCTGGCACTGGTCGTGTTTATTAATTAACAACACAAAACCCCAAACCAACAAAAGGCTGCCACACACACATACACACATACAAACACACACACACACAACGAAGTGCTGTCTCCGGCATTCATTAGTGTTCATTAGTGAAACAAAATGCTCATTTACTTAACTACTCCCGGGCACCCATAACGAGCTGCTCTCCATCTCTCCACCCATCTCCCGCTCTCTCTCTCTCTCGCACTCTCTTTCACTCCGCCGCCTCCTCCTACTACTCCGACATCGTTGCACTTATCGGTACTCGGCAAGTCACTCGCGTTCGGCTCCTGTTGTTGCTGTTGTTGTTGTTGCTTTGGCCCAGAGCTCTCGTGTTGCCAATTAAAATTCCACTTATGCCAAGTTAACTCACTTGGCTCGTTAATTGTTGTGGTTTTTTAATTGGACCCTTTTTTTTGCTCGAATTCAATTGAACAACAACGGCGGCAACAGCAGCAACAACTACAACAGCAACAACAACTACACCAATAGCAATCATAATGAATGGGAAAAAGGAAAGCAAAAAAAACAAAAAAAAAGAAGCAAAATGTGGGTGCTCCAACAGCATTTAAAGCCCCTTACCAACTATAAACCGTTCCCCACACCCCCATACGCCTCCTCCTTTGATGCCTTCCCTCTTGAGATGCCAAAAGCTCCTGTGCGCTCGCCCATTGACCAAGTTTTTTATTATATAATTTGGTTCCCCTCCCCCACCCCACTTGCTTCTTCCATACTATGTTCCATTCCAAGCGCTTATCGTGTGTTGGGTTTGTTTTAGGGTTGTCGAGTTACTAAAACAAAACAATTAACGATCAATGATCAATGTACACTTTTATTTCAACTTACGTTAATATTATATATAATATTATATTTTAAAATATTCGATTTAATTTTTATTTTCTTAAAATAAATTTTAAATATTTTATTAAATTTTTAGAAAAATTGAAATATTCCAAACATTTTATTTTAGTAGAAAACCCCAATTATAGATTATTTTTCAATGTTTTCCTTTTTACAATTTTTTTAAATGTTTAATAATGCAAAAATGCGCTTACAAAAAATTTAAGTGTTGAAATAGATTTCCCAAAACTTTGAATTTTTGAACTTATTTATTTGAATAAGTTAAAAATTTAAATATAAAATAAGCTAAAAAATTTGTTTAGTTTGTTTGTCAAGTTTTAAATTTTTTTGAACATTTCATTTGTTTTCTTATTAAAAGTTTTTAAAATCTCAGCTTTATAATCTTGTCGCTCTAGCGCCACGAAACATTGTGATATAGAATTAACAAAAACAAGAAATATTTATTTCCATTTGTCATTAATTGATTATATTCTACGGTAAATCTCATAAAACGCGACAACTCTAACGGAAAGCATGCCTGATTCTGCTTGCAGACTGAGTGACTAACTGAGAGACTCCCCAGCACACCCAGCACACACACATATACATATACTAACACACTCACTCACAAAAAGAGAACCTAAAACAAAAGCCCCAAACAAAAACCCCTAATTAAAATGCATTTTCATTTGCGACGTCAGCCACCCGACCGACCGACAACCAACGACCAACGACAACCGACGACTGACAGTCCGAACAACCGTACGAACGACCGACCGACCGACTGAGGCGTCTCATGCAAAGGGGGGCTGAATTGTATGCCATTATTCTTGTCGTTCATTAGCTAAGTCAAGTGAGTGTGCGGCTGTGCGGGGGCATGGGGGGAAGGGGTGGAGAAGGGTGTGTGGTGACGCCGCTGTGCGTCACATGAACCGTTATGCCACGCATGTGGTTTACCCCCCAACTACTACTTCTGATTCTCCATCTCAATCTCTCTCCTCCTCCTCCTCTTCACCACACTTCTGCCACAGTTTGAATGGCTGCGGGCATATTTAATTACAAAAGCTGCTAATTAGGAAACGTACACACCCACGTTGGTTAATTTGTTTGCAAACCAATTAACTCGGCGCATAGTATCAGGCGCACAGAAAACCGCAGAAAGTCGACAGGGACAAGAGCGGGCAGGCAACTACGACGCAGCAGCAGCAGCAACAGCAGCAACAGCAGCAAAAGAAACGCGTCAGCAGCAGCAGCAACAGAAAATGCTCGCTTGGCCACTGCTGCCAGAGTCCCTCATCAGTTCAATGCCAGCGGGGTTGGGAGAAGGGGAGGGAGCGTTTTGTCGGTCGGAAGCCTTACATGAAAATGCAGAAAAGAACTTTCCAATCAGAGGCAAACTAAAACTGTTAACGAACCCAAACAACAAAAACAAACCACACACACACTAAGTTATAAGGTCAGAGGGGGGCTAGCGGCGCTCCAGAGGATAGAGAAATGTGTCTAATAAATGAAAACGAAATTTTAATGAAAAAGTTTTTTCTGATGTTGGCGAGGGAGGGGAAGTTCGAAAGAGGGGGGGGGGGCTTCACTTAATAAATGAGCCCAAAAAGTTAGCACAAAAGTTGCTTTTGCTTACTGCCTTTGCCGTGCCTTTTGTGCGTGCTAATGAGTAATAAACGTTGTTACGTTCTGTGTAACCGTTACTCTTAGTGGGGGTGGCCTGTAATAACCTAGACAAGCGGCAGACGTGAATGACAGGCGAACAGACCAAGCGAACGAGCAACAATCTCTTTCACTTTGAGCCAAAATGCTCATACTAGAAGAGAAGCCAAGGGAGAGAGACGACGAGTGTGTGTGAGGGGGGGAAATAAACACCAGGCAGATGGCCTAGTGCTTAGTGGGTGGAAATATGCTTGGGGGTGGGATGAAGTGTGGGGTATTCTCTCTTCTCATCTGCTCTGTTCTGTTCTGTTCCGGCTTTGCTTTTGCGTTAATTAGTTTTGAGCTCTTTCATTATGCAGAACCATGTGGCAAAGCACAAAGCAATGGCAAAGAGATGGTGAATGAAATCAGCTGGCCAAACGGGGAAAGAGGGGAACTCTAATGAGTTTAACGACTGCCCCCAAACTAATTATTCCATTCGAATGGCACTAATTGGAATCATATTATAAAAGCATTTGCATGAGCTAATACCCTAAACAGCTGACGGGGAATACACCGATGCAAACTATTAAAGTTGAAGAAACTCACCGATTTAGGTGAGAGGAGGAGCTTATAAGGCGCTCCAGGGCCGAAATTAAGCGAAGCTACTGCCTAGAGACCTCCACAAAAGCCAGAAAAGGAACAAAACAAAAAACATTTTACTCCCCAATTAAATTAAGTTTTTAGAAACTGTTTCAGAAATGTTTCCTCAAGTATCTCGCAAAGGAGCAATATATTATTTTGAGAAAATGGTTCAAACATTATCCAGTGAAGTGAGGAATATTTGGCGCCTTGATTATGAAATGACTATAATCAGAAATGCTTATGTTTCCAATTTCAAAAAAAGAATGTCAAAATTGAAGTTAATATCGGCTGTCGCTATGTTCACTAATCAATTTTGCGTACTTGATTTGTTCTCAAAGCGTTTGCCTTTTGGTCTTTATATCAGGCTCTAAAATATTTTCGCTCAAATGAAGTACCTTAAGTTGGGGCGAGTTATTATCATTCTTACCGATTTATGCAGGAAGAATGTTGGTTCAATTTTTTTGAAGTTGGTAAAATAATTTATAAACCCCTAAATTACCAGATAGAAGTTAAGGGTGAATCTCCTACTACGTCTCCTATCCGACATCCTTATTTCCTTCACCATCTTATTCCAATAAATTGAAAAGGCTAAGAAGATTGAATATTAGAATTGCAGTGATTTTTCTACTTTAGGGTATCGGTTGGTCAGTTGCCTTTTGCTTGTGTTTTACTGCTGATAAGGCAGAAATGAAAGACTGATTGCGATTGGCATTGCATTTCACACTCTCGCCCTGAAGAGCCACCTCTGTCCAATTGCTGGTAGCCCGAAATAGCTTATCAGACAAAAGAGTTAACAGTCGCTACAAAAACAAAAAAAGAGCGGGCCATAATGTGCAGCAGGTAGTAGGGCATGGGCATGGGCATGGGCACGGGCATAGCGTTCATTTCCCTCGTTCTTTCTCTCTCTCTCTTTCTCTCGCTCCCTTTTCCACACACACACAAAAAACACTCCATCCAGTTGGGGCTTGGTATTTTCGGTTATCGCCCGCATTTGCTGTTGTTCTTCTTACGTTTGGACCACTTGTGGCCGCTTGCTGTGCGCCTGTTCCACTGACAAATAATCGATCGTTGGTAATTTATTGATTTTTGATTGATTGTTCCCCCACCCCCACCCCCCCGCAATGACAAAGACACTGCTAGCAAAGGAGGGAAGGGAGTACATATATACATATATCTTCTTTTTGGTTTAGCGGATTAGTTAGCTTTGACGATGCGGCTCTCAGAAGATTATAGGAGGTTGTTGTTTCTGCTTCCATATGGCCGACCAGCACGGTAATTTGAATAAATTAACATTTTTTTGTAAAGCTAAAGCTAGAGCTAACATTTCGTTCGAAGGTTTTGATAACAAGCCTTAACTTATCTCGCCACAATGGGGGAGAATAAAATGCTATGTTGGAATATTTCTAATAATTTATATTTATATATAGTTTTTATTCATTTTTGAAATGTCTATGGTAATAGAAAAAAAACCCAATTGAAATAATTATAACTTGGCTATAACGTAAACACTTATATAGAAATTGGAAGGGTATGTGTGGGCCGGGGGGATCTAAGGGTTTTTAGGGCATTACAAATTGTTTGTCAATTATTTATATTATTGTTTTTTTCTTTTTTTTTTTGTGATTTTTTACCAAAAACTTATCTAAAGCTTAAATATCGTAGTAGATATATATGTATATATATGTAGGTATGTATATAATATGCATATGTTTATTTATTGTATTTAAACCAACACCCGAAAAGTAGGCAACGCCTTTTTAAGTACACATATTCAGCCGCAAAGTATGCAACGCTCATTTGCAGCTCATTTGCGACTCCCCTTCCTTAGCAAGTGATGTCCCACCGCCTGCGCTGCCGCCATTAAACGCATTTTTTCGACGCAGCGCGTGGACCAATTCTAGGATTCGTAGAGCAAACGTTGATAATGCGGCAACACCTCATGCATGGGCACATGCAGACTAAACTCCAATGCCACCAGCACAGCAAATTCCGATGATATTAACTCTTTGCGATTCAAACGGAATACACTTTCCGTTTTCTCAATCAGCGACTTCAGGGCATCGCCTTTCACATCGTTCATCTTGGCACTGAGCAGCAAACAGGCGCCGGCGCACAACTTGCGATTGCTCTTATTGATCAAATTGGCCAAAATCAGTTTCTCAAAGTAGACATAAGCCTGCGATATGGTAACCAAATCGATGCGTGTATCCAGTTTATTAATGCGACGCATTTCCCTTTTGATGCTGCAAGAGAGAGAGAATTAATATATTTACACACCTTTTTTTCTGAACTCAAACTCACCTTCTAAGTTTGCTTAGAGTCAACTGAATAGTTGGGAATTTCTCACGAAATTTATCATTTAGCTCCTTCTTCAAGTCCGACGGACGCACATAATCAATGACCGAGGTCATGTAAGAGGTAAAAGTGAGCAAAGTACGATGCTTGCCAGCTATAAGTTCTGGATCATCCAAAATGCTGGCTGAATATTGTTGATACTACAAGAGAAATGTGTATATAAATTAGTTAAGGGTTAAGGATTTTTCAAAAATTCTCTAATTGGGCCTCCTAAAGTATGCAATATTCTTTCTATAACGTTTAAAAGCAACTTAAAATGTTTTCGCGAATCACTCAAAATCATTTCAGTGGACTTACCGGCAATCCTCTAGCATCTCCAGCCAAAATAATGCTCTCCAAATCCATATCCAACTTAAGATCAGGCGTTGGACTGGCCGCATTGTTCCTATTATTATTTTCATATGTGAAACACCTGTCAAAATATTAAGTTTAACAATTTATTAAGCCCATTTTTAAGCCCTTTCAATATACAATTTCAAAACTGAAAAGAATGTAAAGCTTGATAGAAAGCAAAGTTTTTTTTGGGTTAGTTGAAGCGTTTGTTTTCTTTTTTTTGTTGAATGTGTGTGTGCTCTATGTGAAGTGTTTGTGAAAATATGTTTTTTATGTATTAGGATCAATTTGAGCTACGATTAGATTACATTTCAGCTTTGGAAAATCTCATAGTTAGAGGGGGGATAACAATTTTCCATAGCTGAAATGTTTTATTATGTATGGAAAGTAATTTTTTTTATTATTTTTTGGTTATCTGCTGTTTCAAAAACATTTACCATTTGCCTTGACGTTTGGTTATGGTTTTTGTGCTGAAACGAAGTAGTGCAAAGCGTTAAATGATTAGCAATACAAGTTAATGGCAAAAATGTAAGTACAATTACAAATTCTTTTTGGGGCGAGGGGGCGGCCGAGGGGGGGGGATGGTTCTAGGATTACTCTGTGTAGGCAAAAATAATTGAATTTAAAAACAAAAACACTAAATCGCTGAAGTAAGTTGAAGTTAAAAGGTAAATATTATATAAAAGTTGAAAATGTGCTGATCAAAATTCTATAATTTGGGCCTATTCAGCAAATTGCAGTCAATGCGTAATAAACAATCGCCTGTTATTTTCTCTTTGTCAGAATCAGCTAAAATTTTTCAATAACAAAGTGAAGCAATAAATATGGATATCATGTTTCCCTAAACACAATAAGAATCTTGTTAACATAATCAAAAAAAAATCTATTTTTAAGCTCCTCGTTTAGCATTCATTCTTGATTAATTGTAAAACTAATCTTTTGTTTCAAAAGACAAAATCAGCCAAGTTTGGAATGAAAACTGTTGCTCGAGTTTCCTCTTCTAGGAAACGTTTTGCTAGTCTTAGTCATATTAGTCTAAATTGAGTTCAGATTGGCTAACATTATTGTAAAATCCAGTTTACGAAGATTCGAGATTCGAAATTCAAGAGAGGAACAGGCAAATATCATAGTCGAATATAAGTTTTCTATAACCTTGGGACACTACAAAAGTAAATTTCACATCTTGATTGTATAAAACAACTTCTCTTATATAGTAAATCCTTTTTAAAAGCTTTTTTCTCTCATATTATTAAGATCTTTTGGGATCTTTAGACTTGTTATTTAACTGTATACAATAATATCCCTTCAATAAGCTCCTATCACAAGACAAGACTTGTTTCCTACCTTCAAAAACTGTTTCAATAATATTACATTTTTTTTGGGGGGTTTAGTTAATTGGAATTATACACATTTAAGATGATAAGAATATGACATGGAAATGTTTGAAAATGTATGACATGAAGAAAATGTTTATAATGACAATATTAAATTAAATGGATGTGTGTTTTCTGTAAACCTAAACAAAACTCCTAATCGCTTGGCTTAAGTTAGGGCCCAACTAACCTCGCTATGCCATGATTTTTAAGAGCTGCTGTACTGGTAATTTCTATTTGATTTTCAAAAATTGATGGATTTGTTGAGGCATTGCCATGCTTTTTCCGTTCCTTTTCGTATTGTCGTGAGGGTATCAATAGATGGCCATAGGAAATATCCTAAAATAAGAAGAGATAAAAATTTATATGAAATGGAGAGCTCAAATAGGGAATTATTATCATACTTTACCTGACCACTTTCGGCCTTTTGTATGCCCAACAAATCAAAGGGATCAAAGGGAACATCGTTAATGGAACTTAAAGGACGTGAAGTTGATGGATTACGACGACGGCGATCCTCCTTGCGGAATTCGGCTCTGAAAAAAAAAAGACAAACTTTGAATATTTTGAAAAGTTTTTGAAGAACTTTGTTCTGCTCACCTTCCATTTTTACCCTTGTAATAGGGCAAAGCGGAGAATATAAAGAATGGAACTTTCCGCGAGACCAATACCATGCGCTCATCTCGCTGGCCACCACTTAAGCCTTGAAGGGTTGTTGTCCCTCGACGACTGTCGCTTATTTGGACCGATTTGCTTAGACTATTGCGAAAACTGCCACCAATGGGGGCCAAACTTTCGGTACTGCTATCATCTGTGATGTGACTAACGCTGGAACCACTCAAAATATAGGCCCGTTTGAGGTTTCCACCACCAACTAGAATGCTGCTGGTGCTGTTGCTATTGACTGGATTCGAGGAGGAACCCACAACAGATGCAACACCCCCGCGCATTCCCGGTGCGGTATTCAAACGTGCCCGACGTTCGGGCTGTAGATTTTGTTCACTTGCGGCCCCATTGCTAAAAGTGCTGCAAATGACAGAGAGAGAGAATGAGAATTAGAATTATACTTATGTATGTACATATATGTATGTATATAAGCAATTGCCGAAAAAAAGATCTTAGTATGATTAGGCGCTCAAGAAAGCAAAACAAGTCGAACAAAATAACCATAAACAAACCATTATGGATGATGGAAGAGGACCTTGGATATATGTAGTTTTTGTGAATTGATAAAAATATAACCACACATCGCAGCGGACCGAACCACATTACGGTATTTATAAACTCAATGACATTGAGCTAGCTCTTCTAGTGGTCTCTCTTTCGCATTGCTGCACAGTGGATCGAGTTCGAGCAATATCTTTCACAATTAAAAAATGGTCCTTCATCACTTTCTCTTTTATCACAGTGGAAATTAAACTTTCATCAAATTAAAAAAAAAACTTCGAGTCAAAAAAAAACAATTTTGTGTGTTGCCCATTGTCCATCTTATGCTCTTTTCTCTCAACGCACACAGAGTCAGAAATAGTTTTGGCTGCAAATTTATCGAAATGTTCCACTGTGCGCTGTGCACTGTGCATGTGGTTTTTCAGTGTTTCTTTTTATTTTCGGTGGTCGCTTGAATTTCACACCCCTCAGCGTATGATCGATATTTTCACAGGCAAACAGAAAAACTAAATGCATACAAAGAGAGACATAGAAGAGGGGACATACATACATATGTACACATGTATGTATGTTCGTAAGGGCCGACCGGCTGAACAACGATCGTTCGAAGGGCAACAACTGCCTAGTGTCAGATGAACGCCTGGCCAAGTGCCTTGAGATAATTGGTCTAGGTCGAGGTTACAAGCTAAAACCATTAATTAGGCTAAACCCCCCCCATGAAAATGGGGAAAAATGCGTGAGTGTGTGTATGGGGGGGGGGCAATGATGATAAAGGTGGCGCCAAGCCCTGTCATAACTCGTTAATTAGTTGGAGTATTCTAACAGGCGAACAGCAGCGAATGAAGGCAGAAAGCAAAAACAAATGAAGAAGAAAAAGAAGACGCAACCGAACGACCGAAAAAAAGGGCCCCACCAAGCAGCATTGTGTAACTTATTGACTCGCTAATGAGTGCGTGTCTCTCTCTCTCTCTTTCTCTCTCCTCTGTCTCACTGATAAGCATAGGGCCTAGGCCTGCTCGCTGCTTCTTCTATTTATAACGGCAGATTAGACAAGCGTGTGTAAGCATGTGTAAGAGAGAGAGAGTGTGGGAGAGGGCAACTGCATATGCAAGTGTTAGACCCATACATACATACACATGTTTGTTTGTATTGGTGTGTTTGTGCAGGTGCCTCTATAGAAGTGTGTGCGTAAGTGTGTGCGTGACCATTTTTTGATAGTTTTTTTTTTTTGATTGTTTGTTTGTGGAACTCTAACTGACTGCGTCTCGGTTAAGCTGGGCGCCTGTTCCATGAACAAACAATATTTAAATTTTCAACAATCATTTATCATAATGTTTCTAACATTTATCACTTTTCGAAGGAAATGTTGTTTCAGATATTCTTGAGCTGAAGAATTAGAGAGAAATATTTTACGAGGGAAATGAAAAGATATAAAGGAGACAATCTTAACTTTCTAACAAAGGAAACTTTTGATTTAAACTAATCTTAAATCTAATCTAATATAATCGTTAAACAATTTACAGTGAAAACTTCTCCAAGGAATGCCTCAATTGGGCGGACACACCCTAGTATTTCCAACTTAGAAAGAGGATTTATGTATATTTTGGTATAATAGCTCGATTGGAAAACGAAAACGGATCTGCATATGTATATGTATCATTATCAGCAATTTGGCTAATCTTTAAAAAAAATATATATATTTGGTTAATCTATTGTTAAAACAAATGCGTATAATTTCAAATATTTGCTTAATTTGACCAAGATAAGACAGAAAAAACGTTCAAAATCAACAATAGTAGATTAATTATACAAACGTTTGAAATGTTTTCTTTATTGAGTGTAACAAATCTTTTTTTTTTTGACTCTGACCCTGACTATGGGTCACTTTCCTCTCTCAATTGATATCCTCGCCATGACGCCCTTAAATTTAGTCATAGACACGCCCATTTCCATGATGCGAAAACATCATAAACTAAAATCACCGATAAAATATAATTAATTGCGTAACATTTAGAAAATATTTCAATTCTACATTAACTTTCAAAACTGAAAACGAAATCAAAAGATTGTTTGTATATTTTCAACCCATTGCACTCCTTCGCTCCCCTCTGGGCTCTTATTTTGCTTTTATTCTTAAAACCCCCACCCCCCCAAAACAAAAAGAAAAAAATCAACCTTCAATTGGACTTGTAAAATGTATGGCAACATTTCGTATAAACATTTTCAATTTTCTGTTTTTGCGCTTTACCTTTTGTGCTGGTTATTTGTTTACAAGCAATTATTGTTTTTGCTGGCTTTTTCGATGTGTGTGTGTGCGTGTGTGTGTGTGTGTGTATTTCTAACCTGATTATATGGTGTTTGGTATTACTTTTTTCCCCATTTTGCTTTTGGCCAGCTTAGACTGCTTTTGGCTAGCTGTCTTATCGCCCATTTCGTTTTTTTTTTGTCATTTCAAAATCAAATTTTGTTTTCGTTTCTAGTTTGAGGATTTGATAATGTCGCGCATACGTACACTACATTTGCGTCATCCGACACATTTATACACGCACACACACACATACATACATACATATGTACATACATAGGTAGGTACTCATCATACATGAAAAACTAACTCAAATTTTGTCGCATTTCTAGCGTTTCTCAGGCGTTTTTCTAGCGTTTTTCCGATTATGATGCCGCGTTTGCAAGTCTTGGTTAAAAACAAAAAAAAACACCAACAAACTGAGCACATCCATAAAATAATCGGTTCACACCGGTTACCAAACGTGTTTAAAAAAAAAAAACCCAACAAAATAATATTATTTGGATATCTTCGATACTCTACAAGCGTAAAAGATTTTATGAAATGTGTGGAACGAACAAGTAAGAAAAAATATTTTAAAAATATTAAATTATAGGATTGGTTAGAAAAGAACTAGATCCTGAGTTACAAGATTCAGAATGATTTAAAGAAAGGTTAAGATCTTCAGTTATAAATTTTGAATATGCTTTGATTTTAAGTTAGAAAGTTTAAAAAAAATATAAAATCTCAATGTAAAGATATGATTTGAAGTTACATTGATCTGAAGCCAGCGATCTAAAACTTTAATTGAATCCTGAGTTAGGGCTTGCGAATGCTAATAGATATAGATTTAGGGACTTGAAAAAGTTTAAATCGTTGGATGACTAGTCCTCCAATTTGATTCGTTTTGGAATTGGAGACTTAATATTTAATATGAACTTGTGAACCACTAAAAGTCGTTTAACAATATTTTAGTTACAAAGTCCATAAGCACATAAAAGAATAAATTATATTCCCACCGCTAGATGGCGCTCAAGGGCGTTCAATTTGCTTAGATTTTAACCTTATAGTTCAAAGTCTTACTCAAAGTCGCTCCAAAATAGAGGCACAAAGCAGCCTAAGCTGTATTCCTACCGCTAGATGGCGCTCGAATATGAGAGAAATAGTAAGAGAAGGAAAACTTTTTAAGGGTATTTGTTAGTTACTGCTGTGATTGCCATTTAAAGTCTTGCATTCCAGTTATTTATTGTTGTTGCCTTTTGTTTTGTTTTAACTTTTAACCAAATTGGTTTTTGGTTGGTTGTCCATAAGTTTGCACATCTGCCTACACGTGATTAAATTGAATAACATTATTTTCCGTATACTTTGGAGTGAGCTTGAAATAGAATTTCTGTTTCATAAACAAGCTGATAACAGGTCTCAACACGACAGTTGATGATAATGACAATAATGATGATGATGATGATGATGACAAAACAAAAGTCAACTTTGATAAAAAGCGCAAATTGACTCAGTTGATTTGATTGCCACAGCTCAGACACAAAGGCACAAAAGCAATTTGCGGCGGGGGCAATTAAACATTTCATTTTTCATTTCGCTTACAATATTTTGCCTTCGTGTCGTGTCTAGACTCTAGATGTGAAATTTCTATATGCATGTTTGCTTACACATTTAGTGTAGCTGCTTATTTTGTTAAATATTTGCTCAGGAATATAAGAAGAAATGGAATGGAAAAATACTTATATCAGAGGAAGGGACTCCCACAGTTAGAGATAGACCACTGGTCCACTTCTTTGTTCTTGGCCCCAAAAATGCATTTCAAACACTTTCCCCCCACAAAAAGTCCATAGTAAAATCGATTCATGAATGAAGTGCAAATACTATAGTCATTCATCTAATACATAATTCATCTGGCCCGATCGTACAATTGCCACGTTTCAATGTAATGAACCGCTCAGGTGAGAAGGGAGAGAGTTCCACAAGGTGAGCAGGCGTTATAAATAGCAACAATTAAAATGATTAATGGAACAGTCGCTTTTTTTTTTTTGTTAATCAACCAGTTATTTTTAGATTAATGTGCATTAAGAGGGGAGTTGTATGTAGGATTTCCATATTCAGAAGCTTTAAAAAAGTTTGTTTTTGCGTGCTTTATGCGAAACATTTCTTAGTTGGTAATCAGTCCTAACAGTTCTATCATTTCTACTAAGCATAAAAAGAGATTTACAAATGCTCTGTAACTTATGTTTTACCTATAATATCTTGATGTACATATAACGCATATTATTTGTTTTCATTCAATTTCAAGTTTTTAAATTTTAAAAAGATTTATAAAAAGTGTTAATATTTTCTTGAAGTGCCCAAATGTCTCCCAGGAATCTTTTAAAGTGTCTATTAAATTGAGTTAATGTCTTAAATCTGGCCAAAATTAGCTATAGATCTTAAATCTTCTATTTAGAAACCGCATCACTTTGAAACTAAGTTGAGAATCAAAGTTAAGAATAAGACTCTTCAATTGATTTCTAGTTCTATAGGAAGGGTTCCTATTTCTCCAACTAGAGTTTCCCTTAACTTAGGCAGAAAGAATTCCGTCTCTCTCTTTCTAAGGTTTTACAAATTGTTTGAAATTTACCCACAAAGCTTCAATTACATATTTTTGTTATTTCCGTTCGACAAAATTGGCATAAACATAAACAAGAAATTCATCAACATCAGCAACAGCATTCCGAAACAAAAACTAAGTTTGTTGCAAATAAAAATATTTTGTAATGCGAAACTCCCTCAACTTCCTGTGGGAAAATGCTGCGTATGCCAAAACTCACAATAATCACAATAAATGAGGATGAGAACAACAATGAGAGGATGATGATGAAGATGGTAATGGAGATGGAGTGAAGAGGGAGAGATACATATAACCAAAACAAACTACTTATGTCCAGTTCTTGTTGTTTTGAAATTTGATCTTGTGCTCCTCTCCACTTTGAGAGTGAGAGAACATAAACAACTCTCTTTTTTTTTTAGTTCCCCATTCATGCAGAAAACAACAAAAAATTGCGTCATGGGTTTAATAATTTGATTTAATGCCTCGTTTGCCTCCAGTTGAACACGGGAATCGGGAGTGAGAGAAGTGGAAGCTATACACCGATTCAAGGACAACCGGCTAAAGCTTCCTTCTTCGTCCATGTTCAAGGTCAATGTCAATGGCGCGTCAGAGAAAAAACCTGTACACGCAGCTTTTTCAAAGGCCTTACCCCTGACCCTTGTTAGTGCGTGGACAACGATGATGATGATGATGATGATGATGATATCCTGGCCCACAAACTGGGTAACCTTGAGGCGAACACAACAACGTAATAAGAACCGGTTTCCTTGCAAAAGACACACAGCTAAAGATTTCCACAAGAAGGGTGAAAAAGTGTGTCACTAGTGCAATTATTGCAACCCTTCAACAACCCCCAAAAGTTCCAAGTAAAGTCTAAAAAAGCACAGATAAGAAGAACTGGATATTGGCTATGTATATAAAAAAAAACACTGAACAATCAGTCACTCAGTCAGTCAGCTATTCAGCCTCTGTTTATATTTTTATGGCCCACGATAAGAGTCGTCGGTTGGTTGGTTGTTTGGTTGTTTGGTTTGTTTTTGCCTCTCTTCAACTTATGCCTTCGCATTGGCTCTTTTCTTTCTTTCTTTGTTTTGTTTTGTGCTTTGAAAGCGGTTCAATGTGGTTTTAAGCGCTTTTCGCCGCTGACGCTGACGCTGCCGCTGCTGAAGCTTTCGAAATGAGAAGACTTAAGCAAAACAGAAATGGGAAAAACAACACAAAGGCAAAAAAAAAACCAAACAAAGATCGTGTTAAGGTAGGGAGGGCGGGACGGCGGCGGCGGCGGGAGAAGGGGCTGCGGAGTTGGTGGAATGTAAATAACTTCAAGTTAGTTAATAAAGTTGAAAAACTGCAAATTCTACAGTTTCTATTTATATGTATGTACATATTTCCCCAACACTCGTTGCATGACTAATCTTGGTTATAATATTTACACAAAGACTGTGGATTCAGAATCGAAGTATTGATAAAAACTAAAGCTTAATAAAGTAATTTCAACTGCAAGTTTGAGGTCAAAGGGTGATCAAATTCTAGGGTAATAGTTAAACTTTCGAGTAGTCAGAAATAAATGCTCAGAGAACAGGACTCTATAGTATTTTAATAAGAAGGCTTCTTTATAAAGTATATCTTAGAGGACTCCATAAACTTTTAAGTTACGACTCTTACTCGAAGGAAAAAGCTTCCAAAGCAAAGCTATATTTATTATTGATTATAAACTGGGAATGAAAGACTTTAAAGTACTTAAATCTCAAAAGATTTTATAACCTTTTTAATTAGGACAATATTGAGGTCCCCCTTAAGGCCTTTTCGGCTTAATTCTATATCTAAGTTGGTTTAAAACTTATTTTAGATATCTGGTATTCGCTTTTTCAAGTTTTGTAGCCTTTTGGTAAGAATTTTTAGGTTATTTTGTACAGTCCTTAATGTTGGGTCACTTTTTACTTGGTCTTAATCTTACTTTAGTCATTTAATTTTCGATTTTTAAAGTGTAAATTGTTTAAATTAAAACTATGAGAGATACGTAGAACTGAAACAATTCAAGAGAAAAGATATGAAATGCTAAACCCTTTGCATATTTGATCACCATCAAAAAGCAAATTATCAATGTTTTTTGATGAGCAGAATTCCAATTTCAATACTCAAATATCGGTTTCCAGTAGCAACAACAATCGATAGAATTATTCGATCAAATCCATTTCATTCCAATAATTGCTTGTTTATTTCATAGATCACGTCATCATGATCTTTATTCAATTCACGATTTGCAGTAAATCAACTTTGCACACAATTTGCAATCAGATTAGATATGACACACACATATATATATAGCCCAAATAGCTCTCAGAGATAATAGATCTCTCGACTAATAATGGTTTTAAAGTCTTATAGGAACACCGACTCTATAATCTTATCAAGCTATGACAAGTCAAATGTATAAGGCCATCAAAATGATAAGAGAATATATATATATTAACTTCCTTTATAGTAAATTAAAAACTAAATTACTATGCGATGTTTGACATTCTGTTGGCAAATGTTCCGTCAGCGGTTCGATGAAAAGCCAATTGGATTTAAGCCAAATTTTAATCACATTTTTTGGCAAACAATTGCAGAAATCAAATTAAATTAGGCCCTTTTAGCATATAAATAAAACTAAATAAAGAGGAAGCAAGAAGGATGTTAATGGTGAACGGAAGAGAGAGAGAGAGTAAACTGCCAAATGATTTGGATAGTCAACGACTTTGAAATACTCTGCCGAGTGAGTGGGAGCCTAACCGGAAATCTTTGCAAATTTCAGCTGCTTATACTTGGATCAAATTTGGCGCCAAGTCCGTAAATGTTTACTCAAAGTGAGTCAATATAAAGTAAATGGAAAAGTTTTAGTCGTTTCCTCTGCGTTTCTCGAAAGTTTCATAAAGTCCCTTTGATCGATTTTAGTCCTTGACATTTCCAATATACCCAATTGCTTTAGGTGCCATGTGCAGGGTATAGGCACATGCCAAGCTCTCAACAGAGCGCGAATATGTGTATGCGAAACAAGGTCAGTTTGCCAAAGCGCAACAACAGCGACGACGACGGCAACGACGACGCCGACGCCGACGAGCTGCATTGTAATAACAAACCCCGAGCAAGAGTTCAATGTAACCATTGGCATTGTAAGTGAGAGCTTTTTTCTTTAGAGCTCCTTGAAAGAGAGCGGCAGAGAAAGGGATTCGCGCACATAAAATTGTTGCGTGCGATTATTTATATGATTCACTTCATTTTGACAAGCGTTTAAAGTGCGTGACTAGAGCAGAACTAAACGCCAAAAGCTGCTGTAATTGCCGCATACAAAAGCTTCAATCAAATCAACACCCCACGCCCACCCACACACACACACCTCCAGCCACCGCCTTCTCTCTATGCTCACATGCAATTGTTGTCTTGTTTAAACAAATTTGAATGAGGCACGCTTTTTAATTTAATGTTAATTGAATGGGCACACTTTGACAGCGGGAAGGTGGCGGTAGGGAGGCAGGGGCAACTATCATCATCCTAAATTTAGCAGCGTGTGAAATGTCAAAAACCTTTACAAACAGCTGTTTTTTTTTTTTTTTTCTTTAGATTGGCTTTTGTCTCTTGATTCGAGCAAGCAAATTAGTTGTCAGGTGTCAATTGGCTCAGAGTTTATGCGGAAATTTCACTCACACACAAGGGAAAAGAATTTTTCATAGTAAAATTTGCATATTTGACGTCAGTTGCCAATCAAATGTGCCCACTGGGAGGAAGTAAATTGGAATGAAAATAGAATGAGTAATCGTAATCAATGGCAAATGATTGGGATAGGTAAGAATTATAAATAATAAATAATCGACAACAATCGATCTAATAGCAAAAAAAAAAAAAGTTTTCCATAAACTAGAGAGGCTTATGTATGCGGGTTTTCGGTACAAGTATTACGTAACGCGATTCCACAGATGGGGGTCTTGGGGCGCCGAATTACAGGCGGCGGAGTGGATAAGAAACTAAACTTCTTTGGAATCCTTTGGAAACGAATATGACAACGAATTGTTATTCAAGTGTAACTTAGAATCGTTGTAAAACGAAAATGAGAACAAAGTGCGTTATAAGCATAACTTAGAATCGTTGTTAAATCTCAAACAGTTCGAATGAGTTGTTTTTAAAGTAAAACTTCTTTGAAATACTTTGAAGTTAAATTTGTTTTTGGATGGTTGTAAAATTTCATGAAACGAAAATGAGAAACTTCTTAAAAATCGCTTTAAAAGTAAAACTACATGGTAAATGGGTTAAACAGGGCGTGAAACTTCTTTAGAATCTTTTGGAAACGAGGAGAAACTTCTAAAGATTCCTATGAAAACAAACAGGAAAACGAAACCAAAAACGGATAACAATGAACAATGTCTCTGAAATTATTCGGTAAAGGGAAATTGTATTACTTTGACTTCTTGAACTTACCGTTCCCTTAGGGGTAATAGCTTAGCGCCACCGCCAGTGCCCAGATTGGACATTTTAAGCGGTATTTTGATGCTATCCGAATCGCTGCCACTTTCGGCACCCGATCCACCACTGCCGCCCGCTGTATTGGAGCGTTGCGGCTGCTGCTGCTGCTGGTGCTGCTTGCCCTTAATGCTGCTGTTGCTGCTGCTCATATTGCTATTATTGCCTTTGCCCGATGTGGGTCGCTTTATGTTGCGTCTCTCAACCGGCTGGCTCAACTCGCGGCCGCCGGCTGGCATTAGCACATTCATCAGGTATTGACCCATATTTTCAGTTTCACTAAAATGCTCATCACCATCACTGGCGGCAGCAGCCTGAGAGCCAGAGATTTCATCGTCCAATCCAAAGCTGCCGCCACAGATTGTGGAGCCGGTGGATCCTCCGCCGCCCATATGAATATCGGCGCTGCAAAGGAGTATGGAAGCTGCTCCATTTGGTTGCTGATTTTGATGTTGATGATGATTTTGTTTTGGCTGTTGTTGTTGCTGCTGCTGCTGCTGCGGCCTTCGTTGTTGATGATGCTGCTGATAGTGCTGATGATAGCCACCGCCGGCTCCAAATCCTGTATTCTGGCTCTGTCCCAACGTTTGCGCTGCGTTTGCGGGATGCTTAGAGATGATGCTGCTACCGAATGTTGCGCCAAATTTTGTATCCCTGTGTGTGCCATCTAATGAGATATTCGATAGAAACGAGATCGCAGCCAATCTGCGCCTGTGTCTCGTCTTGTTAAGCGAACTTGCCATTAGGCACTTAAGCCGGTCAAAATTAATTTGAATTAAAACTGAATTGATAATTGGGGAGGGGAGATGGAACTGTTTCAACTGTTATATATGAGATTGAGGGGTTTATTCTCTATCTCTCTCTCTCACACACACACACACTCCCACTCAGTCTGTCTCTCTCTTTCCTTTTATTTTCTTTCTAGCTGGAATGTATCTATGTATATTTTCTTTTTTTATTGCACTTTTCCGTTTTCAACTATTGCACTTACTTTTTTTTTCGTTATTTATTTACGTTAAACACAAATTATTTATGTCTTTTTTGGGTTGATTTAAGAGATTTAAATAAATCTTTTTCTTTCTTTTTGGGTTAATTAAACTTTTTAGTCTCTAAATTCACTGAAGAATTATTAAACAAAATACTTAAACGCGACATGTTGGATGAAATTTTTAATTATTTTTATAATGGAAAATTTTATATATTTTTATGCTCTTGGCTCTTGCCTCTGCTGCTGATTCTGGTTAACGCTGCAAATAGAAGAAGAGGAGAATCAATAAAGAAAAGTTCTGTGAAAAGCTTTTTAACACCACACAAACACACGCACACACACACACACACACATTTAGTGGGAGTTAGGGTAGTCCCCCATTTCCCCAAACACTTTCCTACTGCTCGAGATTGATTGAAAAACTGTTACACTATACTTCAGAGATTTTGGGCTAATATTTAACCTAATTATTAGTTCAAAATATTTATGATTTTTAATGTTTTAAACTGAACTAAAAATTGTTAAAATCTTATTACTTAAAAAAGTAAAAAAATAGTTTAAATAAAAATTTTAATTGTAAATCTTCTTCTTTTGAGGTTAAAAGTCTACATAAATGCTTCATTGCTTATTGGCACTTTAAAAAAATGTAAGAAACGTTTTAAGAATTTTTTAATTGAAAGCACTTTTTGTTTTTTAGAGGTTTTAATATATTTTTGCTTAATTCAATTAATTTGTTTTTCTCTTTGGGTTAATAAATTACACCCAAATTGTAAATTATAGCCAATATATTTATTAGATAAATCTCTTAAATAAATATTATTATCTAATACTTATTTTATTGTAACACTAACTTCTGGAGTAGAAAAACGAAGCCGCACGACCGATCGCAAGAACGCCCGCGCAGCAATTGGCTTGCCATTTGCCGGCGAGGCTTCTTTTATACGCTCAGCTCGCAGGTGCCGACCAGAGGAAGAAAGTGCAGTGGCTCCTCTCCCACTTAGATCATTCTCCTGCTGGCTCGCTCTCTCGCGATCTTTCTCTCTTGATCATTATTTTTCTCGTTCTTCTTTAGCCTTTTTTCTTTTTCGTTCTCGATGTTTCTTCTTCTTCTTCTATTTTTTGGCAAAGAATTGAATTGACAGTTTTATGGCTATAATTAATTGGTTCGTTTCATAAGTTTGCAACTTATTTATGAAGTTTTAAAAATTTTGATTTCTATATTTCGAAATCAAAAGTGTTTTATTTTTTTTAAGCATTATCTTTTTCATTCAAAATCTAATGGAATCTACATATGTAAGAAATTTCTCAAAAATTTCCTTTTTAAGCCTGCAGAAAGCAAGGATAAAAACTTAAGCTTAAATATCTAGAATCTTCCAGAGTTTGCGTTCATCTTTTAAAGACTTTCTCTAATTAGTCAAAGTGTTGCAGTTTTTCTAGAAAGCGTCAGCTTAAGGGCTTAGCAAATTATAATTTTGTTCTTACTTTATGCGCACATTTATTGGGCCTAAAAGAACCAATGGACCTTGCGCTCAAGGGTATTTTAATGAATAAATCCCTGCAAAAAAGAAAGCTTTTCACTTGACTGCAGAAAGCTTGAAGGTAAGTACAATGTCGATGATGATGATGATGATGGCCAACAAGCAGCTCAAAAAAGCTGCAGCAGGCCAAGAAAAGTTCCTTGTTGTTGTTACTTTTTTGGGCTTAGTATGTCAGGTACCGGCAGGCCCCCATTTAACCACCCACCCTCTTACGCTATCTCTCTCGCTCTCTGTCTCTCTCTCTCTCTCTCTCTCTCTCTCTCTTGAAGTTGTTTATTACTTTATGCTTCTAAGCCGAATATTTCCGCTTTTTACATATGAAAAATGTGAATGGAAAATTTTTGTGATACTCCAAGGAACAGCTGATTCGATCTTAGGGGTGGAAAAGCAAACGAACAAAAACAATAACGAAGCTAATTGGATATTTTGTGTGGACCAATTGGAATGCCGCACGTGAGAAGGAAAACACAAAAATCAATGCACGGGCGAAACAAGTGCGAAAATATTTTTTGTATTATGACACACACCCACGCACACAAGCACACTCGCACACGCACACACTCACACACGCACACTTAAAAGAAGATCCGTAAAACTGATTAGTTTCTCTTACCAAAAAAACGTTTTGCGGTTTTTTTTTGCTTTTACGAATTTCTTTTTCTTGGCTACTTTATTTTAAAACTGTTTCAACCGCGTCATTTTCATCTAATTTTAGAATATTATTTTTTTAAACTTTGATTTTCGTTTTTCCTTTTTTTTTTTAGATTATCGTTGCTGCCAACTGGCCTGCTCCCCGCCTTCTCCGCGTAACACTCTTCTTCTCTTTGGTGCTCGGCTGTTGCCTTCTTGTGGACCCCGTTTTTGCTCTTTGACAAGCAAGTGATATAATTTTTTGTGATTATGCAAAAAAAAGAGCTTGAAAACTGTTTGGTAGTTTTTTTCGTAATAATATTTCCTTTTTTAGTTTAAATTATTTCACGAAGAAAATCTTCACAGAACCGCTCAGTAAGAAAACAAAAACAACACTAAGTTAGTGCTGGACGTTGTTTAAATCAATATATCGATGGCATGCTCTTTATATTTATCGATAATTGCAAACACTTTCGATATTTTAAAATTTTACAAATTTGGATTCATAAGACAAACATTTCATAATTAGCAGAGTCTGTTCTATTTTTAATTACGATTTCAATTATTGTGTCATTGACAGATGACATCACTATAGCAAGTGCCATCACTAACATCCGCTAAACTAGTATCTTCTTTTCGTCCATTTCTTGCTTTATTAGTGCTGGTCACACTATTAAACAGCTGCTTGGAAGACGCGAAAACGTTTTTCCGGCATTTTTTCCAATTTATTTGCATTAAACATGTTGGCCAAATCAACAAAACAAGCTTTGCAAGTAGAATTGAACTTTGTAAGTACATAGCAAGCCTTTTAAGCCACGCGGAATTATTAGTATTTTTTATATATCTGCAGGACGAGGAGGATGTGCCGTACGAAGAGGAGATTCTGAGGAACGCATACTCCGTGAAGCATTGGCTACGCTACATCGATCACAAGGCCAAGGCTCCGAATAATGGTGTGAATCTAGTCTATGAGCGAGCATTGAAGGAGCTGCCGGGCAGCTATAAAATATGGTACAATTACCTGAGGACCCGCAGGAAGCAGGTGCGTGGACGCATACCCACCGATCCCATGTGGGAGGAGGTGAACAACACTTTCGAGCGGGCTCTGGTCTTTATGCACAAAATGCCACGCATTTGGATGGACTACGGCGTCTTTATGACGTCCCAGAGCAAGCTCACACGGACACGCCACGTCTTCGATCGGGCTCTAAGGGCATTGCCCATAACGCAGCATGGAAGGATTTGGCCATTGTTTTTGAAATTTGTACAAAAGTTTGATATGCCCGAGACGGCATTGCGTGTATATCGGCGATACTTGAAACTGTTTCCCGAAGATGCCGAGGAATATGTAGAATATTTGCAATCTGTTGGCAAATTGGATGAAGCTGCCCAGCAATTGGCCTCCATAGTAGATAATGAGCACTTTGCCTCCAAGCACGGCAAATCCCAGCATCAATTGTGGAATGAATTATGCGATTTGATATCAAAGAATCCCCATAAGGTTCATTCCCTAAATGTGGATGCCATTATTAGAGGAGGTCTCCGCAGGTATACCGATCAATTGGGTCATTTGTGGAATTCCCTGGCCGATTATTATGTCCGCTCCGGTCTATTCGATCGAGCAAGAGACATATACGAAGAGGCCATACAAACTGTGACCACAGTGAGAGATTTCACTCAAGTCTTTGATGAATATGCCCAATTTGAGGAACTCTCGCTGAACAAACGCATGGAACAAGTGGCTGCCGCTGGTGAAGATGCCACCGAAGAGGATGACATTGAGGTGGAATTGAGATTGTCCCGCTTCGAGTATCTCATGGAGCGGCGTCTCCTCTTGCTGAACAGCGTTCTGCTGCGCCAGAATCCCCACAATGTCCATGAATGGCATAAACGGGTGAAATTGTATGAGGACAAACCCACCGATATAATTAATACCTTCACAGAAGCTGTGCAAACGGTTCAACCCAAATTGGCAGTGGGAAAATTGCATACTCTGTGGGTGGAATTTGCCAAATTCTATGAGACAAACGGTCAAATAGAAGATGCCCGCGTGGTGTTCGAACGTGGCACCGAGGTGGCCTATGTCAAGGTCGAAGATCTGGCTTCCGTCTGGTGCGAATGGGCCGAAATGGAGTTGCGCCAGCAGCAATTCGAGGCAGCCCTCAAGCTAATGCAAAAGGCCACCGTAATGCCCAAGCGTAAAGTCTCCTATCACGATGAAACGGAAACTGTGCAGATGCGTCTCTTCAAATCGCTCAAAGTGTGGTCCATGTATGCCGATTTGGAGGAATCCTTTGGCACCTTTAAGACCTGCAAGGCGGTCTATGAGCGGATCATAGATCTGAAAATATGCACACCACAAATTATTATCAATTACGGCCTGTTCTTGGAGGAGCACAACTACTACGAGGATGCCTACAGGGCCTATGAGAAGGGCATTGCCCTGTTCAAATGGCCCAATGTCTATGACATATGGAACTCTTATCTAACCAAATTCCTGGCCCGCTATGGTGGCTCCAAATTGGAGCGAGCTCGTGATCTGTTCGAGCAATGTCTAAGCGATTGTCCGGCGGAGCATGCAAAATATTTCTACTTACTCTATGCCAAACTGGAGGAGGAACATGGTCTGGCTCGTCATGCCATGGCCGTTTATGATAGAGCCACCTCCGCTGTTAAGGAGGAGGAAATGTTTGATATGTACAATATTTTCGTTAAAAAGGCAGCCGAAATCTATGGCTTACCCAGGACCAGGGAGATCTATGAGAAGGCCATTGAAGCGCTCCCAGAGCAAAATATGCGTCATATGTGTGTGAAATTTGCCGAATTGGAAACCAAATTGGGTGAAGTCGATAGAGCCAGAGCCATCTATGCCCATTGCTCGCAGGTAAGTCCGATTGGAAAATCTTTTGCAAGAAGGCAAACCATCTTCATTCATCTTCCTTTCTCTAGGTCTGTGATCCTCGCATTACAGCTGACTTTTGGCAAACGTGGAAAGAGTTCGAGGTGCGTCATGGCAATGAGGATACCATGAGGGAAATGCTGCGCATTAAACGCTCCGTCCAGGCCACCTACAACACACAAGTCAATATGATGGCTGCCCAATTTTTGCAGACCAACAACAATGGTTCACCCGCTGATGCTGGCGCCGGCTCTGATGCCATGCGACAACTGGAGGAGAAGGCAGCGGCTAAAGCAGCTGCCGAGAAACAGAAAGCAACAACAACAACAACTCCGGCACCTTCCAATATTATGTTTGTGCGTGGCGAAACTCAGGGCGGCAAAAAGGACAAGGAAAATACCGTCATAAATCCCGATGAAATTGATTTGGGTGACAGTGACGAAGAGGACGAAGACGAAGATGAGGAGGAGAACGACAATGGCGAACAACAAACGGAAGCCCCTACAAAAACAGATGATGAGGGTTTGGTCATGAAAAAGTTACGTTTCGAACAAAAGGCCATACCAGCCAAAGTATTTGGCACTCTCAAGCCCACCAACAATCAGCAGGGCGACTCCGATGAGGAATAATCCAAAATTCCAATTCAATTGTAACAATTTTATGTTTATACTAAGTTAAAAGAAGCAATTTGAAATATATATACATAAAGATGACAAATTTCAATTGTATTCGAATAAAGAATAAAGCCTTAGAAGCAAAAGGTTGAAGGATCGATGAGATGTAAAAATTGAAATAGATCATCAAATTTGGCTATTACAAAGACAGTTAAAAAACTTGATTATATTTTTCGGATAGCTTTCTAAGATATAACTAAAATGTAGTCGATAATTACCTGATTCGCTCCTCGGGACAATTGTGGGAACCCCCAGCCCTGAATCAAGTGCTGTAAAAAAAAAATTCTATGAATAAGAAATATTTGTAGAATGTTTTCAGAATAGAATAACGAAAATTGGTATATTAAATGATTATTATTAGTTACCGAAAAACTTAAAGAGCTTTTTGAGTTTGAGTAGAATTTACTCCAAAGGACAGGAATATATGAAACGGTTGAAACCGTATTGGAATCGCATAAAAAACATGTGTAAAATGTTTTATGAGAACTCTTTAATATCAGAATCTTCTAGAATTAAGAAGCAAAGTGAAAGTCCCTTACCATCTAGA
This sequence comes from Drosophila nebulosa, assembly GCA_024703675.1. Taxonomy (NCBI): domain Eukaryota; kingdom Metazoa; phylum Arthropoda; class Insecta; order Diptera; family Drosophilidae; genus Drosophila; species Drosophila nebulosa. The sequence goes on along the minus strand of CM045725.1, from coordinate 1,347,510 downwards.
ACTGTTTCATAAAGGTTTCTATTTTAAATTAGATTGAAATTCTTAGAATGGAAGGCCTTCAGTTTTATGTCATTCTACGGATATAGAATTGAGATTTCAGATTTTTTCCTATACTCATTCGTCTTAGTTGGCTCTCTGAGAATTGTTTAACTTGGATTTTCTCATGATATTTTATTCAGTCTTTTTAGCCCTTCAGCACAACAACAAAACAAAAACCAAAATACACTTAGAAAATAATCTTATACTAGAATTTCCTCTAAACACACAAAAAACTCATATTTGGAAGAAACGTGAAAAATTACAATAGATTAGTCTACAAAACGTTGGTGATTTTTAAGCCATTAAACTAAAAAGCAATTTCAAGAAGTAGCCGCAAAAACTCTCTAAAGGAAGATGGCCTCAAGTCGCATGTTGAATGTGTTCAACAGGAACCTAAATCTCTATAAGCGTCTGACCAGCTCGCAACCAAATTCCCGTTCGAGTTCCAATTCGAGAATGAGATGTGGCGGAGGATTGTTGGGCGTGGGTGAGCAACAATTGATGCGACGTCATTTTGCCAGTGATGGCGATGGCGGCAAATCCGTGATCAAAGGCCTCGTGGTGGGCGTATACAAGAAGGAGGGCGAAAAGGATCCCAAACTGACGTCGGGCGGTGAGAAATTCGATGATCGTGTGCAGGGCAAGATTGGTGAACTGATACGCGAAACTACAATGAAGGGTGAACTGGGCAAGGGCAGAGTCTTTATGAATGTCGATGCCGAGTTCCGTGCCGTGGCCGTTGTCGGATTGGGTCAAGAGGGAGCCGGCTACAATGATCTCGAAATGATTGACGAGGGCATGGAGAATGCTCGTGTCGCTGCCGGAGTGGGAGCCAGAGCCCTGCAAATGCAAGGATGTACCGATATTCTAGTGGACTCCATGGAGTATCCCGAACAGGCAGCCGAGGGCAGTGCCTTGGCAATTTGGCGTTATAATAGTAATAAACGTAAGCAGGATCGTACACATATTCCCAAATTGGATTTGTATGATTCCCCCGATGTGGACGCCTGGACGCGGGGTCTCTTCAAGGCGGAATCTCAGAATTTGGCCCGACGTTTGAGTGATGCACCAGCCAATCAAATGACTCCCACCATTTTCGCTCAGTCAACGGTGGATGCTTTATGTCCTTGCGGTGTTTCGGTGGAGATACGTTCCATGGATTGGATTGAGGCGAATCATTTGAATTCGTTTCTAATGGTGGCCAAGGGCAGTTGTGAGCCGCCAGTCATTCTAGAGGTCAACTACTGTGGCACTGCTCCGGAGGATAAGCCCATTTTGCTGGTGGGCAAGGGCTTGACCTACAACAGTGGCGGCCTGTGCCTGCGCCCCAAGGATTGTCTGCATATGTATCGTGGTTGCATGGGCGGAGCAGCCGTTTGTGTGGCTGCTATTCGTGCCGCGGCCGCCCTCTCACTCCCCATCAACATTTCCGCCGTGCTGCCCCTGTGTGAGAATATGCCATCTGGCATGGCAGTCAAGCCGGGCGATGTGGTCACCTTGCTCAATGGCAAAACTCTGGGCATTCGAGATGTCAGCAAGGCAGGTGTTGTGGTCATGGCCGATCCTCTGCTCTATGCCCAGACTACTTTCAAGCCTCGCCTCGTTGTGGATTTGGCCACTGTGGGCTATGGTGTCTGCGCTGCTTTGGGCGGCTCTGCAGCTGGCATTTTCAGTAATTCCAATTTCGTTTATAAGCAATTTGAGAAGGCTGGCGGACTCACGGGAGATCGTGTGTGGCGTCTCCCTCTGTGGCAATATTTCAGGCAATTGATCACGCCCAATATCACCTACGATTTGGATAATCGTGGGCGTGGTCCGGCCTCATCTTGCATTGCAGCCGCTGTCCTGCATGAACTGGTGCCCTGTGTGGATTGGGCTCATATTGATATCCGTAACGTGGGCATGTTGACGCGCCATAATCCTTTGCCATATCTGCTCAAGGATCGCATGACGGGACGTCCAACAAGAACTCTTATACAGTTCCTGTACCAGATGGCCTGTCCGGATAACAAGTAGACTGAGCCGCCTCTTCAAATACTTTGTTTCCTGGCTTTTTGTGGTATTTAATATTTACCCTTTAGTTTTGATTTTGATTTCCTTTTAAGTTTTTTTTTCGCAAAATTTGTTGATTGTAAAATTTGTAATTATTTTGATGTAAGTAGTAACCGCATCAAAGGTAAATGGCCAGAATGCTAACTTCCAAAATTGTATAATGTTCTATAATGTAACTGAACCAAGTTAATGATCCAAATAAGAGTAATTGAGTATAAAATGTGAAATTTTATTTTGTAACAAAACAAATTGGAATTCACAAATGGCGCGCTTCATGCGTGTTGGTAAATTCTCGAAAGCAAAACACTTAATTCTATCGTCGTGTATCGATAACTATCGATTGTTTCAGAGGTTAAGCCACAAAAACCATTTTATGCAACACTGCCGTGTGTGTATACTGAAAACTGAAACGCAACGCGTCTGAAAATTTGTTAAATCATAACCAAAACTACAAAAAAGCGTGCAAGCAAAACGTGAGAAAATGTAAGCAAATTAGTTTAGTGATTGTTACTATCGTTTAACCTACCGTTGCACTATCGCAAAACGTTTGGAAAATTGTTTAAATTGAAAATTGAACAATTTATGTCGGTCTCGGGTGTCTCAATGCCTTGCTATCTCTCTTTCTCTCTTGCTCTTGCGGGCCGTCGTGCGTGTGTGTGAGTGAGTGTGTGTAAGTTTAGAAGCTAAGAAAAGCGAAGATAAAAAATATGATAAAAATGGAAATGTAGGAAATGAAATGCATAAAGTTTTGGTTTTTGTTGTGAAATGTCGCAAGAACGCGCCGCGATTTCGAAATGAACTGCTAAAAACGTTTACATATGTATGTATGTATAATTAACGCGCCCCAACTATAGCCCCTTGCTCCATGACCCCCGGTGGCCCCTGTTGTATTTTTTCTCCCACCCCTGCTCTCCGCGAACCCCTCGCCTCGCCTACGCATTGAAATTAGCATTGGGCAGCCGCAGCCGGGTCGGTCGGTACGTGTTCGGTTTTTATCTGTCTCACTCGCGCTTTCTGACAGCTGCTACCGTTTTCGTTTTCTTCATTTTACGTTACGTTTTGACCTGCCCTCGCGCGTTTGCTTTGCCACAATACAAACTGTTCTATGTTCTCTCTCTCGCTCGTTCGTTCTCGCTCTCTTATCTCTCTCTTTCTCCTCTCGTTCCACCTCATTGTTGAATATTGCTCTTGTTGTTCTTGTTGCTGTTAATTGTTGTTGTACGCCATTTCTAATGCCTATGTCTCTCTCTCTCTTTTTCTCTCTCACATGTTTTATAATTGTAATATATTTGCAGCTATTTTTGTTTGTGTTTTTTTGAATGCAAAAAGAAAAAGAAAAGAAGAAAAAATAAAGAGAAATAAATCAAATTTGAAACGCATTTGAAATGGTTTGAAAGTGCTGCGTCGCGTAAATTCAAAGTATATATATATATATTATAGATATATATTTATCTATATAGAGAGATAAATTTTTCATAATCGTGCGCGATATTCGTCGCGACTCACGCGGCATCGCATCGAGCGATGGCTTCACGTAAGCTGCATATGGATAGGCAGCCTACAGCTGCACGCATAACAGGTAGATATATAAACAAATGATGAGGAAAAAGGAAAATCCCGAAATCAACAATTTACAACCTGATTACCTAGAAGAAGAAGAAGAGGAAGATAAGCCAATGACAATAAAGAAGAACAAACCAAATGTGAAGATCAAAATGAGGGCTTAAAGTATTTTCCTCCTCTACCTAAGTTTCATTAACTTGATTTAAACTAGACTCAAAAATATTTCGCAGTCATTTGCAAGTTCACTCCCATAGGGATAAGACGATAAGCAAGTAAAACAACTCAACCTCAAAAAGTGCATCTTTTTTAAAAATATAGAACGGGTAGCGGTTAAATGTGTGAGTTACTATAATATTTAAATTAAAAAAGGCAACGAAAAGTGCTACTCATAACAGTTCCTGGGAATGCTTTTTCGGAAAAAAATTTCAACGTTAGTTTGTTGCTCTTTGTCTAGAGATTGCTAAGACCAAATTTAAAAAAATTCTTCGTCAAAATCGTATTAATTTTTTAAGTTTCAAGTGTAGTTAACGTTTTTTTAAAACAGAACAGATTAGATTGCATATACCAAATTTCCCAAAAATCCTTCGTCAAAGTCGAAGGATTTTAAACGTTTTAAGTTTTGATAAAAACAATTTCAACTATTTGTGTTTGTTCAACCAATTCGTTTGTTGCAATTGTCTTGGGAAATAGTTAAAGCAATTCTAAGCTCATAAAAGGGTTTCCAATGTATTTAGTCAGGATGTATTACATTAATTGCACGTAAAATAAGAAAAAACTCCTGTATGTCAATGTCAGGAGAGGAAATCTTTATTTTGGTTTGATGTTTTTTTTCTTTTGTACAATCATAATTCATAAAATTTCCATCATCGTCTACATAGGAGAAACTATAGGTCTAGTGAAGCAGTTTAATGATCCAAATGCTAAATAATCGTTTTTTTACTCTCTTGCAGATCCATCTTTACCCGCTGGTAAGCGACGTGAAATCGATAACGTCATGAAAAAGGCACGCGCGAATACCACCAACGATTATTGGGATAAGAAGCTAATCGAAGCCGAGGAGAAGGATCCAAATCGTTGGCGTCATACTGGATACAAGAAAATGTACATACAAGGCGAAAGCAGCTCTGGTGAATCAGAGCGCGATGGACGCGAACCGGGAGCTCCTCCGAGCTATGGCAGTGCCAGTCGTTATCCACCACCGCTGGGTGGTGGAGGAGGGGGAGGCGTTGGAGGAGGACCATCGCAGGGTTCAGTTTCATCGGCGCGTTATGGACGCTCACGTTCTCCCCATTCGCGTAGTCGCTCCCGTTTGCGAAAATCGCCGCCATTATCACCGCCACCGCGTCGTCGTTCGCCACAAATGCCCATGCCGATGCATGGGGGACGCGGACCGCGATCACCACGCTCACCCAACGAGATGATGCGTCGTCCCGGTAATGGACACGGCCATGGCCACGGTGGCGGCATTCACGGCGGAGGACGTCCCCGTTCGCCCCCAGAGCCAAATAGTCGCGGTGGTCATGGTATCCGGAAGCCCACAAATCCGTCGCGTTCACCGTTGGGTCGTCGTCGATCCCCGCCGCCCTTGCCGCCGTCGGATAAGCGTGGTCTGCCACCGGGGGCACACATATTGCCGCGTTCCAAGCGTCCACCGTCGCCACCACCAAGGGTAAGTTAAAAGACACTAAGATTGCCATTGAAAATTATTAAATTTATTTTTCCTTCTCCTCCAGCATTCGATGCGTTCGCGTTCAAATAGCTCCATGAGCAGCAGTTCCGATGATTCCTGTTCTCTGTGCTCGCCCAGTCATCGTCATAGATCTCGGTAAGAAAATATTTAAAGCCGTCTAATTGGTTAAAAACCACCTAAACGACAATTTTTCCTGCAGATCTCGCGGTCCGCGTTCACCGCCGCCAAAGCCGCGTGGCCATTATCGTTCTGGGGCACCGCCATTGCCGCCCCCAGAATCCCATGGTCGTGTCCATGGACGTCCAACAACGCCGCCAACGGTTGACAAATATCGCGAGGCAAAAATGCGTCATTTGGGTCATGAGAATGATGGTCATAATATGAAAATTGGCCGTTCCTCAAGACATTCACCACCGCCAGAGGATCCGCGTCTCAAGCATCGTCCGCCAGAGCCACCAGAGCCGGCCACAGGTGGTGCCGGGCCACCATCATCAACAGCAGCTGCGGCAGCAGCTGCACAACAGGCAAAGAAAAAGAAAAAAGAAAAGGAGGTAAGTAAAAATTCTTCCAGAAAATTTCGAGTTTTTTAATGTTTTTCACTTGATTCCTTTTATTTTTAGTTGCGACCGCGCATCAAAATTGAAGGTGAAAAACGCAAAAAGCCAACAAATGCCAGCAGCGGCGGCAATGGGGCTAATTCCTCATCCGATTCAGATGATTCGGGTGGCTCGGATAGTGACAGTGAGGTGGCTACCAATTCATTGCCCACTTTCTCGGCCACAACGCGTCTAACACTATCGGAACGTTTCGGCAAAATGGCCCAATGGAGCAAAATGGCTGATCGCAGTAATATGGAAAATATGCGCATCACCAAAGATTCCGCCGGCGGTGCATTGAAAGTGATGATCGAGGAGGGTCTCGAATCGCCGCCGCGTCGTTATTCGTATTCACCAGCACCGGCTGGTCATTTCCCCGAGGAATTGGCAACGACAGCGCCGTCGGGTATGCTATCGTGGGATGATGTACGCGTTCGTTATGAATACTACAAAAGTCGTGGTTATCTGAGGGATCTGGATTTGAAGGTGAGTTCAAATGAGAAACGCTGCTCTTTTTGTATTCCAAAAACTAATATCCCCATTTCTCTCTCAACTTTTTTATTTTTTAGGACTATATCAAATGGGAAGAATGGTGGTATAAATATCAAGAGTGGTTAAAACAAGAACGTTACTATGAGTACTGGGATCGCAGTCAACAATTGCGACGACGTCGCAAGAAGCTGCCAGTTACTCAGCGTTTAAACTGAACTGAACCCACACACACACACACACACAATAGAGAGGGAATAGCTAGCAATTAAATGCCTCATCCACTTTCATTTCCTCCTCCCAGCAGCACTCACTAAACTCATTATCATATCTTTTATTTTTTGTTTTTTTTCTTTTTCATTTTTTTCCTTATTTCATTTTATGCTCCAATTTCATTCAATTCACTTCACCTCACTTTCCTTCCTGCCTTAAACCTCATCAATTATCCCTTTTTCCGCCTTCATTTTGTACATTGAAAATGTATGAATTAAGGAATTTGCATTTTGTCGTTTGCTTTTGTATCTAACCATTTTTTGAATTATGAAAAAAAAAAATCGAAATCTAAAAGTGTATTTATATATAAATGTGTGTACTCGGTGAACGAAGGGGGAGACGAGCAGGGGAAGGGGTTTGTTGATTAAAGACATTTTGTAAGCGCTTCAAGTATCGCCCCCTCTTTCCCCCTTACATTGACACTAAATGGAAAATAAAATACAAATTAGTAAAAACTTAACTTCTTGTTTTACTTATTTTTTCAACTGAAATGGAAGAGTTTAAAATAAACTAGATATGAATCAAAAATCTTTTGACTAGAGTTATACAATTTAATTGTTACGATTTTTTTGTTTTGCTTTTTCATCATTTACATCTCATTTAAATTTGGCGCTGCTTTTAACATAAGTCGGAAATACACCTGTTATTTAACAGTGTAAGTGCAAATGTAAAGTTAACAGTTTAGAATAAATGTCCCCATATTTCAGCTATTTTCCCCCTATTACTCGTTTAGTGCCTCTATTTTCAGCACAGCGCCACTGTGTACTTTTAAAAATGTATTTCCGTTAAAATGGTTTGACTTTGGTTTAAGTAAACTCAGTTAGAACATTCAAAAATTTATCGTTTTAGAATTACTTTAGATATAGATAGCATATAAGTTTCAACCAGAATGACATTAAAATACGATAATATAGCAGCTAACATTTAAATAGATATAAATCAAAACTAAATAAAGCTCAAAAAAGGGCACAAATGACACCTAGCCCATTCCAAATTGTTAAGTGAGTTAACTGAAACGTTTTAAGTACCGATTCATCTGACTGCCAATATTAGTTGTGAAGTGTTATTAACGTGACTATTTATAAATAAAATTACTATGCAGCTCGGATGAATAATCTGTCGATAATGGTTAATAAACCGCCTGCCAGTAACCCATGCAAAAAAAAATAAAAAGGAGAAGTAAATGAAATCTATACACGCAGCTTTTTCCATTCGACGGCATATAAATTGAAAAATTTCCATAAAAATGTATAATTATGTGGCATATTTTCAATTTGCACGAATCCCAGAAAGGGGTGGAATGGGTGCAATGTGTCTGAAGGTGACACGCAGCAGACGTTCCCCCCCCAACCAGCTCCTTCTTTACCGCACAAGCACACACACACACACGTAATCCTGCTGAAAGTGTGGAACTGGAAGAGGAAGGTCGTCACAGGACGTGTTCTTTGGTGTGTGTGAGGAGTAGTGTGTTTCTTAGGTGTGATTTCCGTTGCACAAATTAGCTAACGGAATAGATTGTCCACAGCGCGGAGAGGGAAAGGCAAAGGGGCTAAAGATATTCGAAGGTTATTGATAATTCGATTATAGCAAAATCATTTCTAATTGCGATAGAAAACGAAGGTTGGTTGGCTTCGGTCGGTTTGGGTTGGGTGCACGTTAATGAGCTTAGGAATTGCCGGCACAGGGAATTGTGTGGCCCATCCAAAGAGTTATCACAATATGCGATTTGGGGGAAGAACTTTATTTAATTAGGTTGCTTCGCATTGGTCTTGAATAATTCACATAATAATTTGCGATAGAAAACTCAATTCTATTAATTTCGACTTTACAACTCTCAACTAGTTAAAGCAGTTGACTTTTTAAGTATTTTTCGCCTGTCGGAGAGCTTTTTAATTGCCAACTGCTTAAAGCACATGATCAATTGAGTGTGTTTAGGGATCACTATGATGTGGTTTAGAATGTGGAATGTCCTGATCCTAAAACTGAGGAAAGGTTTGTCATATGCAAGTTCTTGGTTGAAACGAGACAGAAAAAGCTATCTCTAATTTGAGGCATCGGGTCTCCGCCTTAATATACACACGTAATAGTGTCTTTTGTAACTTGCTTGTGCGTCTCAGTTGCTAGTGCGTCCCCCTGTTGCTTCTCACACTAGAATCATGCTTTTATTTCAACTTAATAGTGCATTCACTTTTCTTGTGTCCTGGTTTGCTTGTGTGTACTAACTTGCTTGTGCGTCTCAAGTGCTTGCTTGTGCAGATTTTGGTCTATTTATTACAATATGTGAATAATTTCTTTTTTGCGATATAAAACTTGTTTTATGTGTAACTTGAATTCATTTGTCGTGTATCACGGCAAATTTGTTAGACAAACTTTTGGACTATTGCGAAAAATTTGGTAGAGAACAAACAAGTTTTGTGTGTGTCGCAAGCAAAAAGAAGTCTACGAAATAACCTTTTAGGTATCGTCGTTAGCCCACCCCTCCCCCCTCCTTCCCAATCTATCTCTTTCTCTTTAGTGGCGCACACACACAAATAGAGAGAGAGAGAGAGAGAGAGACAGAGGGAGGGGGCGGTAGAGAGTAAGTAAATTGTAGAGTTTGGCGCAAACGAGTAAAGAAATCGCTCATGCAAAACTGATTGACTGTAACGAAGAACTGTAAAAAGGAGAAACACGAAACTTGTTACAGTTGCTGCTGATTTCGGGGTGGCAACCCTAACCATCTTGTCTCTCCCTCTCGGTTGGAGTTATCCAATTTGGTGTTGGGGGCGGTGAAGGTAGAGGGGGGTTCGGGGTCGGGGTCTGTTGCAACGCTTTTCATTTGCTGCTATTGCTGATTTTTATTGAAACGAAAATATCGCTGGCCGCCCTATCAATTTTTTTCGTTTTTGCCAACTCCTGCTCCTGCTCCTGCTTCTTCTGGTTGCTTTTTCTTTTTGTCGGTTGCGCACTTAATTGAAAGGAATTGTTAATTCACAAGACTGGGGCCAAACCCATTCCAACGCCCTCCCTCCCGCACACACACACACGTCTCCCCTTTTATCTATCTTTCTCTCTCTGTGTGTCTTTTTCTCTCCTTTGTGCGTGATTGGTGAATTTCAACTATTTTTTTTTTGTTTGCCCTGCGGTGACTGTACCTCTTTAATTCTCTCTCTCTCTCTCTCTCTCTCTCTGTCACTTCGTTGTACTTATTTCATTTGATTTTTTGGTTTTTAAGAATTGAATTATTTTTCTTTATATTCATTAATGTTTTGTGTTTCGTGGTCCTTGCTCCCGTTTTTAAATGGCTTTTGGGATTGGTCTTCCATTTAAACCATAATAATTGCTCACGTTCTCACGCTTCTAGCCCCACTCTGTGTGGCTTTTAAAACCAATTTAGCCCCCAACAACCCTCCCCCAACCAGGTCAAAAAGCAGCTTCAAGATGTGTGTAATTAGACGTGACTTTTTCCTCAAGTTTTTCTTTGTGTAAAAGGGGGCAAAGAAAGAGGTGGCCGATATGACAAGAACGAACCAGTTGGCCAAAGAGAGAGAGAGTAGGGCGTTTGCCTTAAAGTCCCTCTTCACTCTCAATTGCACTAGGACTCAGCCGCCTGTGGTGATAATGACACCACCAACAACAACAACAACAACAACAACTCTCGCTCCGAAACCAACTTTGATGACTACAAATTTAGGTTGAAATGCTTTCAAAGAGTGTGACTACTAGGAGACAACTAATGACATAGGAATTCGCAATCCTAAGAGCTAATCTAATCTGACCTAGAGGCAAACACAATTGGCTTTAGACAAAAGAGAGCTCCACCTTCTGCAAAATATGGAAATTGACTTGAGATACAAGCATAATCTCAAAAGTGCAAACTTTTTCTTTAGAAAGAACTTACAGGGTATTTAGTTTTCTTGAACTTGAACTATGCCAATACCAAGTTAAGGTCGATTAGTCAATTTAATCGATAATGTTTGGGTTTGAGAAAGATGTTACTTGACAACTCTCTTCTTTTTTAATCAACATAGAAGTAGTAAGCCCATTAAATCGATAACTATCGGATTACAGCCTTAGATTCTGTTTGGACTATCGATGGTTCTCCCACCTCTAACTTAGAATACATTTAAGTGAAATTTGGGTGTTGTGAGACAGCACAGTTTACTTTATATTTTTTACAATTTCAATATTTTAAGGCTCTAAGTTTCATATAAGAAAACGTTATGAGACGCTTTCGAGTTTTAAATCATAGCTACTGTCTTACAACACCCAAGTTTTACGTAATTAGGACTCAAAATTATAAAAAGAGAGAAACTTTAACCTAAAGTAGAAACCAAATGAAGTTTCTCGATGCTAAAAAAAAAGTAGCAAAAATCGATGAAAAATTGCCACATTGGAAAGGAAATTCCCATTCTGTCTATCAAAGTAAGTTAACTTGTCTCGTACCGAAAGGACTCATTAAGGCATTCATTTTGCAGGAATATTAAAACTGAATCTCAATCTCTTACTCAATTCAAGCACTTTTCGTAATTAAACTCCCAGAAAGAAAATCAGAAATCAGAAGTTGCCCACTCTTCTGGAAGGTAAACTTTTTGGCTACTCACAGACAGACACAGAGACAGAGAGACAGAGAGACAAAGAGAAAGAGTCCCAGAGAATTTTCACACGCACTTTAGTTTGTTGAAGAAATTTTGGTTACTCCTGGATTAAGTTTCATGGCATTGTATCCATTTCCAACTTTCATTCAGAACTCCCAATGCTTTTCTCTTTCTCCTTTCTCCTTCCTCAATTCTCATCTCTCATCCTCTGATTCACTCCATTGGCTGATTCTTGTCCGAAAAAGTTCGAATGTGAACGACGTGATATTTGCTTAATTTTTGCCTCTGGGCAAAGTCCCCTACTCCATGGAGAGAAAGAGGGGGGGTTAAAAAGGGGTGTGGCGAATAATTATTTGCCCATTTGGGGTTGGTTGGCAATGTTGTTGTTTTCCCCCTACAGCTCAGAGGTAATTTGCACAGACAACACCAAGAGATTGGAAGGGGAGGGCGGGGGGAAAACAATTAGAATCGAAATCAAACGAAGCAAAACGGAAACAACATACACACGGACACACACACACTCGCACACCCACAGAGATACAGGGACATAGACAGACATTGAGAGGGTAATCAGAATCACAATCGGATATCAGGTAAATGATTCTCCTCTTGTTGCTAAAAATGCAGTCAAGAATTGGTTGTGGGTAGGGAGAGAGTGGGCTAAGGGGTGAAGGAGGAACTAAAGTGGTTGGTATTTGGCGTGGGAATATCATCTCTCAAGTGGGCCAAAGCAGAAAAGTAAAGCGTCTAGTTGAGAATTCATGTTTTGCTTTCATTTACATGGCCTACAAGTTTTACCCTACAGAAAGAAGTATCACTATAAAAGTAGCTAGTGAGAGGCTACATTTCTGGGGGGTGGTTGGGGGGGGGTGTCCTTGCAACCAACACAATACTTATATTTTTCACTTCTAACTTGTCTTAGATCTAAGCAGCTAAAACGAGTAAAATAAGCTCCCTAAAGTATGCAGTTGAAAACATGTTTGACTCTGTTTTTCATAATTTTTACGATTTCAGCAAGCTGTCTATAATTTATGAACTCTTTGACGAACAGGACATTCTAAAAGTTCTTTATTGACTAACTATTGCATACTTCAGGGGGCACATTTCTCTCATAGTCCCTTCTTTTGGCTACAAGACATTCCAAAAGTCCTTTAAAGTTTCAAAGATCTACATTTTTCAACTATCTATTGCATACTTTAGGGGGAAAGCTAGCGTAATTTCTTTTTTCGTAGATCCACCACTGCTTCCATATGATTATCAAATATCAAAGCTATTCTCTTTCCGCTACGAGTTCTTTTTCCTTGTCTCTTTTAGTTTTGTCCTTATTTGTTTATCCTCTAGTTACTTTCGTCCTCCATATGAACTTGTCAATTTTTATTTCTCGAATATCTTTCTTTGCCTTTTCTTATATCAACTTTTGATAGTTTTCATATTTTTGTTAATCAATTTTGTTTATGGCCCATAAGTAGACTACAATATTTGTGCGTGTGTGTGACATACTTTTCAGCATGCTAGCGAGCACAAAAAGCTGCATCAGTGTTGATGATTGAGTCCTTTAGGCCTCACATGGCGAAAGATTTCACGGCTAAGCCGGCAACCAGAACGAACTGCAAACAACAATACGATTCACGGGGGGGCAGTGGTAGATAGGCGAAGAGTGGGGAGTGAGGTGGGTAGGTAGGATGCTCTGTGGCTCAAATTGAATGCAGTCGAAAGGCAGTCGAAGGGCATTGGGGCATCAGATTGCAGTAGCGACTACCGCGTGCTGCATAATTTATGGCCCTCTTCTACCTTCTTTCTCTCTCTCTCTCTCTCTCTCAGTTTTTTGTTTGGTTTTCGCTTCGAATTTGTATTTTTCCTTTTGACACTGGCTAAAGGGGTTACCAACCCCCTCCCCATACCCCCACAGTCTTCTCCTGTCTGTCTGTCTGTCTGTCTGTCTGCATGTAGAACTTTTTGCAGTTTTTCCGTGACTGGGACTTTTGCGTTTTCCCGTTTGCCGTTTTTCAAATGTCTGCGCCATGTGCATGCTAAAATTTCACCCCTCTTCACCTCCCCCACGAGAAAGAGCGGTTGAGGGTGGAGAGAGGGCTGCGGTAGAGCGATAACCTGCGCTAATGAAGTGTGACTCTTAGCCAAAAAGAGGTATTCTTTTAGCCTCTTTTGTGTTTGCGTAAAGAATTTTAATTAGTTATCAAAAATGAATTAAACTTAAATAAATATTAAATGTTTCATGTGAACATAAAGCTAAAAAAGTTAACAATAATATTTATTCAAAAAAAATTTGAATGGAAATGAAAATGATATATAAACGAAGTGATAAAGTGAGGTAAAAAGGAGAGAATAAAAATGAAAACTTTCAAGGACTTTTGGAGTATTCAGAAGCTAAAAAATGGCCCCTGATTGCAAACATTTATGGAAATCATTCAATTCGGCTTTAAAGAAGTAGGTCGAAATAAGTATTGCATACTTTGGGGGTGGTAATTATCATCTTATTTAACATGAGCCAACCCAAAAAAAACCAACTAAAACTAATTTTTCCTTCATTAGTTAATAGCTTCCTCTACCATTAATGAAGAACTAAAGCATTTTGTGTTAAAATATTCAATGGGTTTAGCCCCCTAAAGTATGCAACACAAATCGTTTTTGATCTGCTGTCGCTGCTGCTGCTGCTGTTGCTGTCGTTTTCTTAACTTTCCCTAAGTTAATTAGCTCAAAATATGATAAAAATTAATATCAATTATCAAGGCGCTGGCTGTCAAGGACTCTCCAAGGAGAGAATATAGAAGAGACCGCCGAGCAAACGAAGAAGAGGCAGCAGCAGGACACAGATCAAGTGGAAGTGCAAGTCCCTGTGACTGTCATCAATGACGAAGTCCTTAATTATAATACATACATATATATATATCTTGATTTTTTTTTCTTTTCCTTGCTTGTCGAAGTGAAACTTGGCTGGTGGAGAAAAGAAAACAAGGAGTTCATTAGCAGAGTCTCTCTGTCTCTCTCTCTGTCTCTCTTTAATTCACTGTCTCTTTCTTGGTTGGGACTTGGGCGACATCTTGCCAAGCAGCAGCAGCAGCAGCAGAAAGGAAACTAATAATTAACACTTTTTACTGCCAAGAGTCGATAATTGAATTACAGAGTGCAGTCAATGGCAGTTCAAACCTCCCCCCTCTCACTCTCTCTCTCTCTCTCTCAGACTGGATCTGAGAGGTTTTCTCCTTTCGTTCCCTCTTCCCTTAATATTTTTTTTCACTCTGCTTTTCACTAGCTGCCAGAAAAATATTCGCAAATGCAATCGCTTTCAAGCAGAGGGAAACAGAGGCAGCAACAACGTCGACTGAGGCAGCGACAGCGACAGCGACTGCGGCAGCTAACTAAAGCAGAAGGCAAAAATTCAAATGCAACAACAACAACAAAAACTGACGAGCGCAACCAAAATGAATTTTTAGCAAAACGAAAAACGAAAAATGCTAAGAAAAAGGCAAGAAAAATGAGAAATGCAAGCAAAAGAGAGAGAGAGAGAGAGAGAGAGAGAGAGAGAGAGAGAGAGAGAAGAGAAGGCGGCAACGGCGACGACTTCTTTGGGGGTTCCTTCCATAAAAACGTTTAATTAAAATTCAAGAGGTTTTGTTTTCAAGCTGCAAGTTTCCCCCCTCCACCCTCACACACACACACACACACACACACTCAGAGTGCTTCTCTCTCTCTCTGGATTTAACTGTCTTGAGTTATAGTATAGTTTGTAGAGCAAAGAGGGGGTTGGTTGAGGTTGGTGGCCCATCTAAAAACGAGGGTCAGCTATGCAAATTGGCGTCTGTTTTGG
This sequence comes from Drosophila nebulosa, assembly GCA_024703675.1. Classification (NCBI taxonomy): domain Eukaryota; kingdom Metazoa; phylum Arthropoda; class Insecta; order Diptera; family Drosophilidae; genus Drosophila; species Drosophila nebulosa. The sequence goes on along the minus strand of CM045725.1, from coordinate 1,332,405 downwards.
ATCGGCGTTAATTACTTTGAAGTAAAGCCAAATCCTTGGAGGGATACAACAACAACCAACAACAATTGCCAACAATTGCATTGATGGATTTGGAAAATTTGATTAAAGTTCTTTGCGACGGCAACTGCACAAAAAAAGTTATTTCAAGAATTAAACACTTTAAGCAATTAAATAAAGTTTACGGTTTTAAATCTAATACGCAATTTATGCAGATGACTTTCTCAGTCAGCTCAGCTGTTATATCGATAACATCGATAACTTATCGAATGCAGCTTGTTATCTGCTGGCCAGAGATTCAAAGATAGAAATTAATGAAATTTTTTTCTTTAATTTATTTTGAAAAATTTTCCCATTTCTCTTCGTTATCTAACAAAGATTTAATTGCTCTTTAAAACGTTTGTTTTTTTTTCTTTTTTATCTTTTGAAAGTTTTATTTTTATATGCAACCTACAAGTCATTTGATGTTGTTGTTGTTTTCAACAAAAATACACAAAAAAAAAGGAAATTTTATTTTTAGAATATGAATTTGTTTATATGGCCAAAGAAAGTTAACGATTCGCCTTACACACGAACATAAAACGCAGGAAAGATGAAGATGAGGAAAAAATCATCTTTCCGTACAAAACATAATTTCATTATGACAAGCAGATGACTTGCCACCCGCCCCCGCCCCCGCCTCACCATCCACATCATTCTCTTGCCTGCCCGCGGCTGTAATTGTCAACACGCTTCCCCCACGCCCCCACCCCCCCCACATGCTACACGCCCACTTTAGCCCAAGGGTCTCAAAAGGCAGATAACGTTTCTTTGCTTTCTTAATCTTTGTACATAATTTTTTCGTGAACTCATGTTATGTGTGAGAGAGAGAGGGAGAGAGAGAGAGAGGGAGGGAGAGATCTAACTGTATGACTGTTTGTCTGTCCTTTGGTTGTTTTACTGTTTGTGTCAGTTGGCGGAGTTTGTTGTTTTTTTTTTTTTTTTTTGCCTTGGGGCACATTTACACACATGTGCGTGTGTGTGTGGGTGGGTGTGTGTGTGTGTGTGCGTCGGCCAGGTGTCTTTTGTTGAAACGTTTTCTTTCTGTCAGTTGACCCCGGAAAGTCAACCGCAAAATCATTTCTCTTCGAGCTTTCAATTACCAACTTAGCGCTGATTACTTATTCGTCTTCCGCTCAAAGGGGGAGAGGGGCGGAGAGAGAGAGAGAGAGAGAGATTCCCACAGGCATATTAGTCAAAAGGAGTTGCTTCTAGCCATCTTTCTCAATAGACACTTTCACTTGATGCTCCTGCGTCCTTCATCCTTCATCCTTAGTCCTTCTTTTGCACACTTAATCTCGCCTCTTTGGTATGCACGAACTGTATTCAAATGAATTCTGATTGAATTCATTGAAGCTCATCAGTAAGAAGCGATTTTTTTTGATCTAAGAGTCCTGTCGGTGTCCTGAAAGCTCCCCCTCTCTCTCTCTGTGTGTGTGTCTTTCTCCCATCCTAAGGCACATCCTTCAGACATTTATTTTCAGTAATGGAAAAAATGTGTTCTGCAATTTCGCTCATTTTTATACATAAATTTGCCAAGCAGCAGCGGAATGTGAAGCAAAAAAAAAAAAACGTAAAGATAAAGAGACAAAGAGAGAGAGAGGGAGAGAGCGAAAAAGAAAGTAAAGTAAATAAAGGATAATGCAGCAAGGATATAAATTACATAAAGCAGCATGAGATGACTAACTGTGGCAGGCCAGCTCCCAGCTAGCTCCCCAGATCCTTCTGCTGCTGTCCGCCAAGGACGAGGTGAACGTGGCTAGCATTAGCTTCAGCTTTCAGCAAACAGGACCAAACCAAACCAAACGCCCGGCATATTAGAAAATGGCCCGCACAGGAAACGGAAGTGGAAGTATTTTTTTTAATGATTGGTAAATTTTTTGACAGCTCTCTCCCTCTCTCCCTCTGTTCGCAACCCCCCCCCCCCACTCAATATATTCATTTCTCTCTTTTGTTATTGATGGCAAGGCAAATTGAATTTGGAAAATTTATTTTCGTTGTTTGCTTTGGCAAAAGCATTTCGCGGCTAATGCGCATCTTTTCCTTTGGGTAATAATCCAAATATTCCGACTTCTTTCCCCCCTTTTTTTTTTATCATTGAAAATTATTAACGGCAACCCAAAAATTTGGCATTTATCATTAACAATTTGTGCCCAAAAATTTGCCAAAATTCGATGGTTCAATCAATTTGCGTAAATTTAAACGAAATTTAAGGTTTTTAATAGATCGCTTTTCGGTTTATCTCTGCATAAAGTGACCCAAAAAAATGGACTGCAATTCCTAGGACAAAGGAAGAATCCTTCTAGATGCTCCAACTGAATCTTTCTAGTGCTTTTTGTGAGGTTAAATACAGGACAAAAAGAGGTTAACATGCAACTCCCTCCCCCCCCTTCCATCACTCACTAACTGTTATTTGCAATTTTGACCAATCAATTTCATGGTTAGTCTCAATCATCAATCTTTTGTCAAAAATATTAACAAAGAATTAGCACAAAATACAAGAGAAAAAGAGAGAGAGAGAGAGAGAAAATATTTTCCTTGTGTTTTTCTCTTCTTTTTTCATTTTTCAGCATTCAAAAAGTGAATTTATCAATCATACGCCGCATATGCCAAAGGCCAAAGAAGCCATGTTTAGTATATAATGACGTTGGGTGTATCTGTGTGTGTGTTTGTGTGTATATGTGTGTGTGTCTGTGTGGTAATGTGTGCATAATAGACTGCTTTCAATGTCCGCTTACTGAGGCTGTCTTTATGCATTAATTTACCCCTTATACAAAATATATGCACGCAGCTCAACGTTAAATATTTTTAAATTTTTCTATACCCTTTACTTAACAACGCCAAAAGTATATTGGTGTAGTGAAATAGTAGGCGAGAAGAAAACATCTTGGCCTAAATTAATTGAAGATTTACATGGCTAATGGATTTAAGCCAATCTGGGATTGCAACTTATCAAGAGATTTCAAACGAGTTTTTGGTTTAGTTCTTATTTAGATCAATTAAAATATTGAGGTAATGCCTAATGAGAATGAAAGAATACTAATGTCTAAAACTGATGTGTCCAAGTAAACGTTTTATTCAATGATCCATATTTCTCTCCGCCCTTTTACCTGATCCGTAGCAACGATTTCATCTATGAAATGTTTAACTTGAATCGCCCGAAACGAGGCTTAGGTGTATTTAGGAAATGTGTACACTCCTCTCCACTTGAATAGAATATCCAGGAGGTGATTTTACTTTCTTAGCTACTACCAATTAGTTTCAGTTATCGTGCCAGAGACTGACTCTTTATTCAACTATCGCGCTACAAGTGAAAAGAAAACCTTTCTCATAGATTCCAAAGTATTAATAGGTGAATCTCAGTTTGAAATTCTTTTCTTGAATAGACGAGATTCGTTTTCGTCTCTTTGTCGTTTCATTTTCGTTTCGGTATCGTTATCGTTATCATTATCTATCGCTTCGTTTTCATTTTGTTTCGTTCTTTTTCGTTTCGTTTCCTTTTCGTTTTCATTTCGCATGAAATAAATGGTCAAGGTTTGGACAAAGGTTACTACTTAGCTTCCCTGTACAGGGTAATTTCAAGTCGTAGCTCGGCTATAATCTGTCTACAGATTTACTTTATTATTATTATTATTATTTGTTCGTGTTGTTGTTGCTGCTGCTGTACATTTTAAAAATATGCACAGCAACTAAAAGTATTTTTCACACAAATTGAGTTTGTTCCCCATGCCCCACCGTCCCACCTCCCCTTCTCTCCTGGGAGGGGGCGTGTTGGTGGTAAAGAAAAAAAGTTGTCGCTGTTTTCGTCATCATCGGGAGAAAGAGGTGGAGGCAGCTCCTCCTCCTCCAGCTGCTGCTGCTGCTGCTGCTTTTGGCATTGCCAATTTTGCTGCCAGTCATCGCAGAACATGGAAAATTTGCTGCCATTGCCACGTCACTCACTCAACAAGAGGGTGGGTGGGTGGTTGGCTGGCTGAGGCGGTCATGTTATGTTATGGGCGTGGCATAATTTAATAGACTCGGTAATATCAATAAATTTTAAAAGCCTTTTAATGCGCATCGATAAATATGTAAAAACCATCAAGCAAAAACCAACTCTCCCTACTTCTACCCCCTCCCCTTGGCCCACTTCCCTCACCAGTCATAATTAAGTATGCTGAGGCGAACGGGGGGAGGGGGGGGGGGGGGGGGAAACTGAATTAAAATCTACTTATCTCGATGGAAATCCAATGAAACTTAAATTTAAGTTATTGAAAGTGAAAATTTAAAAATTAACTTCTTTTTTTTTTTTTTTTGGCAAAATAAGAAAAACTTTAGCCAAGGGAAATCCCCATGGAAATTTCGCGCTTCAAAAAAAAGGAAGGAGAAGAAACGAAACACACACACACACACACAAAATGGATGGCATATGCATGATAATAAGTAGCAGGAGTGAAAAGGGGAAGGGGGAGGGAGGTCGGCGAGGGGTTGGCGATGGCAACGATAAAAAGCGTTGAACGCTGTCGTTCATATGCAAGCGAAACAATGCAACAAACCACAAAGCCAAACAGAAGGAGAATGGTGAAGAGAGAGAGAGAGAAAGAGCGGGAGAGGGGGGAAGTGGGGCCACCAAAGACAATGGCTGAATGTAACCAACCAACGAAAATTCATGGCATTAGGGGAATGCCAAACGAGCTGGGCAACAAGACAAAACAAAACAGAAAATAGAAATAAGAAACAGCTGGAGCAATGATTGAAGTTCAAATTGTTATGAGAACGACTAAATGGATACCCTTTAAGTGGGCTAAAAGGCCCTGTGGCTCAAGCTAAAGACAGACCATAGTTTAAGATCATTATATGGTTAACTTAGCTACACACAAAATATAACAAAAATAAAAAACTATCGAATAAGCAGATTAGGAGCTTAGGTAAGGAGCTCTCTTATCACTTTAGTATTTTAGTATTTCTTGGCTAAAACTAGTTGGGAATTAGAATGTAGGAAAGGAAAAGCACAGCTTATAATACGAAAGCTCTACCTTGTAGACAAGTTAACAAAAGTCAAGAACCTTCAATTTGCTATGACTAAAGTTTCTTTTTTTTTTCTCTAATGCATTTTCTTGATGGAATTGGGACCAAGGACTCTATATATGTAAATATTAGGCAAATTCTCATACAATAGACTTCTCCAAAAACGGACTTACCTGATGTTTCCTAGATGGTTCTCGGTTCTCCTTTGCTTTCTGCCTTCGTTTATGTTCCTTGACCGTTTCATGAGGATTCATTAAGGTTTCCCAAAGGTTGCTTACTCTAAAGAAAGTATAGAAGAAACATGTAAGTAAGAGTAGAATCGCAGAAGAAGAGACTTGGTTAGGCCTAATCTTATGAGAAGTGAATAACTCCAACTCCAAAATGTTCCAAACGGCTTTGTAAGACGATTTGGATCAAACATTAATGACATTAGTTCTTAAGGCTGATCTTGCGAGTTTTCTCACGTGACTACCCCTACGCTACCCTTTACAGTTCAACACTATGCCCAATGGACTCGCAGTTTGTGTGTGTGTGTGTGTGTGAGTGTGTGTTGCTTTCTTAGTTGTGGACGATTTGGTAACTGCAGCAGTTAGCTGAATTCCCTCTTTCCTCTCTCCTTTCTATCTCTGTCTCTATTTCTGCCCTTTGCCAGTGACTTCCTTCGACCATTTTGCTGGTTGCAACTCTTGGACTTCAGTTTTCTGGTTTCGGTTTTTGCCTTTTGCCAAGTGCCTTTTGGCTTATAAAATATTTAAACGTTTTGTGGCTTTTTCGGTCGCAGCAACATATTTGCAACAAAAGTGGGCAAAAGTACAAGAGAGAAGAAGGAGAATTTTCCTCTTCTCTCCTTCTTTTTCTTTTTTTTTTTTGCTTCACCATTTTTCGGTTCAAGTTGAAAGTTGCGCCCTGTCGTATGCTATTAATATTATGCGACAGCTGTTGGACTGCTTAAATATTTACTCAATACGCAAAAAAAAAAGAAAGGAGAGAGAGAGGGAGCGAAAGAGAAAAGTAAAGAAAACTCTCGCATAGAGCGTGTGTCTCTTCTTCGTTCGTCCGTCCGTCCGTTCGTCCTCTTGATATGCTAATACGGTTATGGTTACTGCATCAGCTCCAGTTCCAGCTCGAGCTCAGCTTTAGGTCCTGCTACTCCTGCTCCTGTTGCCTCCTGGTGGTTTCTATTCTTTTGCGGTTGTCCTTGTTGCTTGTCGGAGAGGAGAAAATTTCATTATGCCAATTACTTGCATCAAAGCAGCTGGGATAATTGACTTTGCTTAGCGAACACCATAGCAAACCGCCTTCGCCTTCCCCTTGCCATCACCTACCTAACTCCCTTCTCATCATCGTATTAGCTTTTTCCATGTGACAAGTCTCCCTCTCCCTCTCTCGGTCTCTCGCGCTCTCTTTTACCTTTTCTTCTGGTTTCTGCCTAAAATAATTAAACTTAATTGGTACTTTTTCGGCATCACCTTTTGTCCTGGGCCTTTGCCTCTAATGAGCTTAACTTTTTAGTCATGCTTAGTTTTTACTGTAGCTCAGTTACAGTTTTACACCCAGATGAGCAACGGTGTCACTTGCATCGTTTCCCATAATCAAACAGAGAGAGAGTGAGAGAGAGAGGGGCTGAGGTGGAGGAGGTAGAGAAAGAGTAATGCAGAATTTTACAATTTACGCTATTAAAAACAACTTAAGCATGCTTAATTGCTGCAGATAATATTAAAATTTTCTTATTATTGTATAATAAATACACAAACAAAATTTTCATTGCCTACTTAAGGGGGCTAGCTGCTATTTTCATTTGAGATAATTTCGATTTTTATTTAACGACATTTAAATGAAATTTCACATCGTTTATATTTATTTTTCTTTTATAGGCAAATGTCTAAAAAAGGGAAAAAGTCATTTCGTCCAGCTTCATGGCTTAGAAGGCCGAAATCCTTAGATCGATAGAGCCGCTAGCTAGCAGCTACCTTTTGGCTTACTGTCATCAACAAAATCATCTAAGTTTATTCATTCCGAATTACCCAAAGTAAATTTTAATTTTTTCCAAATTTTTGTGGTTTGTTTCGATTCAAAATGAAGTTCTATCCAGATGCGGACGTTTGGTTCTATGTGGATAAGCCAAGCTGCATGAACAGCTATCAAAAGTATCCAAAGAGTCACAGTTGGAAGCTTTATGATAGATCGAGCAGTCGGGTGATGATATACTGGCGCGACATCGAGGGCTCCAAGATGGCCGATGTGAAGCGCAAGGATCTGTATTTTACCAATTGGCCAAAGACGCGCATACGTCCGCAGGCCTGTCTGGGTATGCTCTATGCCACAGGACATCGCTTCATACGCTTGGCCCAGGCGGATCCTGCCGGCTTCAAGTGTGCCCCGCTACCAGTGAATTTGGCTCAGGCGAGGCTGATCAAAGGTGGGCCACCCTGAAATTCTCTTCCAGATCTTTGGTTAGTTAATTTCCCACTTTTTTCTTGCAGTGGAGCTGAAAAAGAAACGCAAACGCGACAAAAAGGCGGCAAAAAAGGCTAAGAAGGAGGCCAAGAATGCCAAAAAGGAGAAGGCCAAGGCTGGTAAAGGAGGCAAGGTCGGCGCTAAGGGCCTCCAACCGAAAGTCATTAAAACGTATGAAAATGTTGATAAATAAAAAGCAAAATTAAATTCCCAAAACTAACTATGTGTATTCTTGGAATATCAGTCAATTGGTTCACTAATTGACTTTCCGTTTAAAAAGGGTTCGTTTCCCATTGGCCTCAACCACACCCGCACACCCACAAACACACGCACAGATACAGTCACACATACATACACCTCTGGCATGTTTTACACCCTGTTAATTGAAAGATCATAAAGCATGCGAGACTTTTGATGGTATCAAGCATTTCCGAGGAACATCCCATTCCCACTTAGCACATCTAAAATTCTAGCACACATAACATACTATTTTCACATAGCACATCTACGAGGAACGTGTGAAATAGGAACATCTTCAGTTAATGTAAGGTTTTGCAGTCTCTTTGCTAAGTAATTCAGTCAAAACTTTAACTTCTAGTCTATATTTAAATGGGCATTTGATGAACCTTTCTATTGCAGGGTATTCTTAAGTCTGTGTTCCGTTTAGGGAACATATTTTTGGCTGATTGCCTGTATTGCAGCATTTAATCGAATTAATTAATGGCACATTTCACATTCATCATTGCTCTCTGTCCTCCCACTCTCATTGCCCACCCTTTTCACTTGTCTTTCGTTTTACTGATTGCAATCGTGTGTTTTCTTCAATTTTAATATGTATATATATATATCCAAACCATACGTTTTACTCTCCTTTTCTCCTTTTCTTCTTTTTGTTTGGCACAAATCAACGAACTGCAAAATTCAATTGAAAATCGTTGAATGCAAGTTAATCAGTTCGCTTGGTTACGCTAATTATGTGGCCAAATGGTAATCAGCATTCGGCAACGGGAATCGGAAAATGATTATCCCACACACACACACACACACACACACACACACACACACACACTCACACACTCACACACACACACCTCAGATAGGGGCAATGTGATGTGCTCTGACTTCTGTCGTGTGGGCAACGAACGAGCAACACAAAAAAGGGAAAAAAACAAAAGTTAATTATATTTAAATTGAATTATCAACAAGTATTTAAAATATTTACTTCATTTTATCAATCAATTAATATAATATAAATTTATATAAAAACGTTAAATACAATACTTTTAATTTATCAGTTAAGTGATTTGTTTTTGTATAAAATTAGTTGGCAAATTAAAAAAAAAGGCATTTAATATTCATCATTGTTAATGTTAATTTTGAAGCACTTTTTCTTAAAGAATTTAAATGTTTACTTAAATTATTTGTGAAGGAAATTTTAAAAAGAATTTCATTGAATTTTAAAGGAATAGTCCCAGAAATTTCTCAGAAGTTTCGTTAACAATTTCTTATCGAGAATTTCCAACAAACTGTTTAAGCATTTTTTTAAGGAATTTAGTGGAAAAAAGTCTGAGAAACTACTTAAGAGTTTGATGAGAAGTATAGAAGAAATTTCTAGGAAATTCTTAAGTAATTTCTAAAGAAATTTCATATCAAGAGTTCCCCAAAGATTTTCAAAATATTTTATCAAGAATTTCTTGGAGAAATGTCTGAGAAATCACTGAAAAGTTTTTGGAAATTCTTTAGTAACTTCTAAAGGAATTCCCTATAGAGAATTTTCACGAAACAGTTAAAGCATTTTATAAAAAATGTCTTGAAGAAACTACTGAAGAGTTTGATAAGAAGTTTATGGGAAATTCTAGAAAACTCTTTAGTTATGTCTAGAGAAACTTCCCAAAAAATTTCTTCGAAAAGTTTGTCATCTTATTGAATTTAGATCAATTAAAATATATTTAACTAATTTGGAATGTCGTTTAAACATTTCAACTCTTCGATTTTGAAGCCTCCTCTCCTCCTCTAGAGATATATTTTCTTACATTTGTTGTTTTGCATTCGAGAAAATATGGCTGAAAAAATGGCAAAGAAGATCAACCATGAAGATCGACAGAATTTTGTATCCACTCCGATGAGTTTGCCCCTGTTTATGGTGTCACGTAAGAATTGGCGATCCTTTCAATGGGTAATCAATTAAATCCTATTCTTGCAGGCAATCGCATACGGGGCGAGAGTTTGGATCGCGTGAAGAAGCAATTTCGTTTGGCTGGCAAACATTATAACAAGGATTGTCAGAATGAGAACCGCGGAATGGGTTTCAGTGCGGCAACTTTCGATCGATATCGTCATGTGACGGGCAATGACAAGATGATCATCAAACCGTATCCGGAGAAGCGTATTTTGCGCCAGAATCGAGATCTGACCACCACAAGAGACTGGCAGATGGCCCCGAATCGTTATGGCGTGCCACCCATACCATATCAGAGTAGAATGGGCTCCAAGGGAACGGCCTTCCCCAAGCAGCATACGTCACGCTCTCGAGTCTCGACGAAACCTCCTCAATATACCTTCTATGAGTTGCCAGCGGAATTGGAGAGAATTCATCGTAGTGAGAATAAGAATAAAGGAGTTTTTCTCTCAAGTGGGTAGCCATTAGAAGCGTTTAGTAAATTGTGACCCCCTAAAGTATGCAATTGATTAAATTCAATAAGCTCTTTATGATTCCTACCCGAAATACTTTCAAAGACTTAAATTTTGTCTATCAATTGCCTACTTTAGGGGGCGAATTTTCTTAATTTCACTCTTATTACCGCTGTTGCTTCAGATGCCCGTGAACGACGACCCACTTCTCGCATTATGGTATCGAGTTTAAATGGCTGTTGGCGTGATCCCACCGATCCTGGACCCTGCGATACCCACACCTGGCGACATGAGCTCCATGCCAATGCTTCGCCCATTAAGAAGACCCCGCGACCGAATCCCCATCTCTTTCTGCGCTACTCCTGTGTGCCCACAAAGCCAAGTTCCATGGTACGACCGCACATTTCATTTGAACCCGGACCCGGACGTTATGAGACGCGTTACTCGAATGTTTGTCCCTGTCCCACGGGGAAGATTAATATGCCGAATCTCCAGTTGAAAATCGATGCCCAGAAACGTTTAAAGTTTCGTCGTTTGCCCTTCAAGCGCATCAATCCGAAGGGCTACTGTGAACCAGATTGGCGACATGTTCCCGGGGCGGGGCATGAGCATATTTTCAGAATGGGAAAACACGATTTGCCAAAACCGAAACCGAAAATCGATGCAACTAAAAAGCAACCCGAGAAGCATTTGAATCTCTTTGCCGATGGCAAATATTTGAATATGTTAACCAATCCGCAGCATCATCCAATCTCGTTCAGGGATTACCCGTTGCCCTCGTATGAGCCGAAAATCGTGTACAATTGTGTGGCCAAGCGAGTGGCTCGCAAACAGCTGAGGAACAATAAGAAAATTGCCTTCAATAGCGGGCAAGAGCGCTGGAAGGATGGTGATCGTCCTTTGCAGTTGACGGTGGCCCAGATTGAGGCCATCAAGGAGAGTTTGCCACCCGAACGACGACTTGTTGATCATCCGCTTAATCTGCGTTCCTCGCGTATTATTAGCAAACTGTTTCATGTGCCAGAACATCAAAAGGTCACCTATTTGCCCAAGTTACGCAAACGTCTATTTAAATTTCTGCCCATTCCCGGGGCAAGGGTCCTGGTCACCGATAGCGATATACGTCCGGATATACAATTCGATCCTGAGCATCCAACTGGCATGTATCGCAAGAAGCTCGATGAGCGGCAATTCTTCTTGGACAGTGTCCTGTTGGCCCAAGAGAATGCCGACAAGGAGGTGGTCAAATCGGATGAATTGGTTCAGCGAAGCAGTGCCATGAGCATGTTCGGACGACTCGATAGTGTCACCACCTCGGATCATATTATCATTAAGAAGAAGAGCCTCGTCAAGGTTTTGGATCCCAGCGAGGCTCACATCACACCAACAGCAGCGACTGCTTCAGCAACCAAATTAGCTGCTCCCGCAAGTTCCCTGGAAGTTTCCGTGTCTCAAAATGTAGTAGAAAGACCTCCCACAACCACAACCGGTGAAGCAGGTCCGGCTGAGGGCTAAAACTGAATCTGAGGAACTGAGGCATGAGGTCACACAATTAAAATTTCACAAAGATCGGGCACACACATGAGCAGCGGCCACGTTTACATAGTTTCCTTTTGTGATTTATGCTTTATGCTCCAGTAAATTCAGTCCTAGTTCCCTTCCCCCCCAGATGATGTTGGCATTTCGAATGTGAAGCGAAAAAAAAGAAGCTAAAAACTATATTAACAATAAAAAGTTTAAGAGGACAAAACACATTATTTAGACAAATTATTTACTTTCAGAATTGTTAAATCTTTCAATGCCATTTTATAGAGCTTTAAAAGGTTGTGAATATGATTTGAGAAAATTTTAGCTCAATTTGTTCTCATTAATATAAATTTCATGTGCGAAAAAAAGGTAGTTCTTAATAAATTTTCGATAGTTTTAAAGATCAAACAGTTTGCACGTTTTTCATTCATAGTTTTGCAGTATCGATAAGTTTTAAATGATATCGATACTATACCGTTTACCATCGCTAGTTACACAGTTCTAATAGATGGCAAGATATCTCGTTTGTTGTCTCAAGAGCTAATAATCGATTTATCGAATAGCATCGATGTTTCTGATACTTGTTTATCGATAGTGCAACCAAAAGCGGCTAAAAGGTGTAGATATTTATATAGCTTCTTATCGTTACCAAGATGGATGGGGCTTATGGGATACATTTTGGCTCACTAAATCTAGAGATAGATAGAGAATGGTTTCAGTAAAGTTACCACTAATCGGTGGAAAAATCGATAGTCAATAAAACGATAAAACATTAACGATAATGGCTACATATTTAAGCACTTGTAGTTGTTGCCTTGTTAAACTATTTCTATGCCCTCTTTGTAGTAAGAACTCGATGAAGCTAAAGTCATTGAACATTTAGCTAGAAAAAGGCCAAATTGACATCACTATGACCAACCACCAACTGTGAGCCATGCGCCTTTTGCTCTGCTGCTATCATAAAACAGCCGAAAGTAACTTTTGACCATAAAATAAATAACTTTTTAACTGTCCATCTCTACGCTATAGAGCATGCCCCTCCCATCTAACCTCTAGCCCCTCTCTACCACTGTTTTGAGTTCGTGTGTGCTCCGGCTGCTCCTGCTGCTGCAGCACACAAAAAGGTCAAAACGAAATAATTAAGTTTTCCAAACGTTTTGCGGGAATCTGTAATCGTGTTCTGTTACTCTTCCCCCTCTCTCTCTCTCTGTGTAGTCCTGTGTGTGTATCTCTCTCTTTCTCTTACTCCATCCTGCTCACTCTTCGGGGGGCTTGACTCGCTCTCTACGTGTGGCCATTAAAATTTCGTATAATATCTCGTTGCCTAGATTGTAAAACATAATCTGTTATCAATTATTTTAGCCAAGCCAAGGAGAGAGAGAAAGAGAGAGAGAGAGAGAGAACGTGAAGAGAGAAGGGTGGGGTAGTTGCTTGAGGTTTGTTAGGAAAACTTGCAAAACGCTCACATTGCAGTTAGAAAAACTTTACCACATATTTATGACTTGGTTAACATTTTTGGCTTGTAAGCAATTTCATTTCATTCGGCGCGAGGTCATAAAAATGGGTCGATTTGGGTCTCAATTTTCTGAATTCAATGAAAATCTCTTCTTTCACTCGTGTGTGTGTGTGTGTGTGTTGGTTTTACAAAACTTAATTGAGTTGCCAAGTCAGCATATAGAGATGAAAATTTTTGATGACTTCCAAAGTCGTCTCCCTCTCTCTTGCTCCTCTCTTTTTAATTCAAGTTGAATTTTCTTTCCAATCATTGTGCTCAGTTGTTACATTTCATTCACTTACTTATCTTCTATATACACTAACTATTTTTTTTTTGTTAATTTTTTCCTCTTGAAATTCTAAAAAAAAAAAAAAATACTCCTCCTTCTTCTTTTTTTGTTTTCGCTGTTTTTGCTATGCCTTTGCGACGTTTTCCTGGTAACTCGCTAATGCGATCAATTTCCCCCCTCATAATGCGTTGGTCCAGCAGTCACAGGGCAAATTGTTGGCAACATCCTTATGTCATCAATCGAAATCGTAATTTGGATCTAACAGGATATCAGGGCAAGATAAGGGTCAAGGCTCCCTGCCCGCAAGTTGCCCCGGAATATCAATGGCAGTCAACAACAAATGGAAAGATTCAAAATCAAATAAAGGATAATTTATTCAAGAATTCATCGTCTCATCGTTTGCAACGCAAACGCTCTTGGTTGATGAAGCGAACAACAACAACAACAACAACTGAGAATGATAAGCAGAAGAAGAAGAAAATTGATTTGGCTGCTCTGTGCCGCACCACATAGACGCCTACTACTGGAGAGAGTGCAGTGTGTATAGAGGAGGATCAAGAGTATATATATCTACCATAAGATACCAGGAATAATGACAATGGAAATAATTGCATATTGATTTCTATTGACTTTTAAATCGATCGGAGACGTCGACGACGCGGCGATCTCCAAATGATTTTGCCATCATTTCTGTTACCTATTGATATATGACACTTTATCTAACTATACAAATACATATAAAAAACTATATATATATAAACATATCGATCGAATGAGTTTACTTTTCATGCCATCTCTCATTGCTTGCCTTAAAAAAAATCAAATAAATTACTACACTTATGTTTCACATAGCTGATTAAAAATGACAGACATACAGTAGATATATATGTACATATATATATATATATATATACCTACATTTATATGTGTATGTACGTATGTATGTATGTTCCCTGGATGGGAATGACTTTTGCAAGTTTTTCATGCTGAAAAACTTCAAGAGAAATTATTATGGTTAATGCTTGTGCCATTGTCGTCGTCATTTGTTTGGCTGTGCAAATATTTTACACGCCACGCACACACAGGCACACACACCCGCACAACATTGGGGCACAACACACAAAGCCAAGTAAATTATAAGCAAAAGCCAACAATGCAGCAGCAAAAGGAAAAGCAAAAGCAGCGCCAACATCATGTTGAAATGCAACTGATTGTGCGCGAAAAGTTTTTTTTTTGTTGTCGGCAAGGCAAGCAGCAAAGGGGGGGGGGGGGGACGAAATAATATCCAACTCTATGAAAAGAAAAACCCCAAAGAAGAAACCAAGAAGACAGCTCACGGTTTTCGGTTAACATGAGTTATTATTACAGTGTGGCAAGACAAGGCAAGGCAAGGCAAGGCAACAAGAGGGGCAAGAGGGAACCAAAAGAAAGGAATGGCTGAATGAAAGACACTGAGACACTGAGAGACTGACTCTCTGTCTCTCTCTCTCTCTCTATGCCACATCTTGGCATGCAGTTCAAAGTGAAGCCAAAATGAGTAAGAGAATGAGAATGGCAAGGTGGAGGTGTGTTTGGTGGGGCGAAGGGGAAAAGATGTAGGTGGTTGCAGTGTTACTCTTTTTTGTTGCCTTTGTCATGGGTCCATCTCTTTCAAAGATGTCAAATGATACTCTGAAAGCAAAAGGGTATATTGCTGATTTCATATCTCAATTTAGTTCATTTAGTGATCTTTACACAACAAATTCTAACAAAATGCTGCTATAAAACAGTTCATTGACTCTTCTTCTTTCTCTCCTGCTAGACATAAAGATTGATCATAGATGAAAAACATTTTCTCATTGATTAAAGGGCATTTGTTTCTTCGGTTTTTGTGGTTTGTGGCCTTGTGACATTGTGTGCATTTCATTTTTCGTAGCATACTTTTCAGCGTCGACAAAACAAATGAGCCACAACGATACCAACAGCTACGGGGGTAAGAAGTGAGCGCGTGGTGAGGCGGCTGGGGGGGGAGGGGGGTGCCACTGAGCCTCACACAGCATGAAGCAAGCAAAGTATACTAAAGTCTCTCTGTATTAGTCTATGATGGTGGTTGTATTGCTTGCATTCGCCTTGCCGTGCTGCGACGACATGTTGACTATACATTTTCAAATAATTTCTGATTAAGCTCTTTCTTTTTGCCACCCGCCCACTTCCACTTCCACTCCCACTCCCACTACCCGCTGTGTGACAAATGCAATGGGTGCTGTGGCCAGGTGGGAGGGAAGGGGCCAGGGGGTATACTGACATATAGCATAGCATAATTTAGTCTTACTTGTGGCTTTTTTTTTTTCCGCGCGAGTGCAACTAATTTTTGTTTTGCCCACAAAGATTTATGCTACTACAAAATTATGCTTTAAAAAAAGTTTCAAGCATATGTCTTGGTTTTTATTTGTTGTTGTTGCTTATACTTAAGTAATTTAATATACTTTAATGCCAACTCACTCTTGTAGCTCTCTCTCTCTTCCTCGCACATACACATACAAACAGACACACATACATAATGCATAGTTAGTGTATGCGCATATAAAAGACATGCATTATGAGAGCTGAGCTAGGCAAAAGAGTGGCGAAAAAGTAAGACGCGGGGTGAGGTAAGGTGGCTAACATAACAAAAAACAACATTCAGCCAACACATGAGCAGCAGGAGCAGCAAAATGTTCATAAAAATGCAAATGTGCAAAATGGTGCGCGAAAGAGAAGAGAAATCATCATCATCATCGTCATCATCATGAAAAAAAAAACAAGTGTGAAAAGGGCAGAAAGAAAGGGGCTCTCTCTCTCTCTCCGTCTGTCACTTTTTTCACGCTGACATTTTAAGTGCATCTTTGTAAAATATTTAAACAAAGAATAATTACACACACACACACACACTTACACTTATACTCTCACGCAGCATTATCAACTTAATGCGCCTTGAATTTATCTATTTTTACATAGCTAAAAGCTGTCTGTCTGCATGTGTGTGTGCGTGTGTGTGTGTGTGTGTGTGTGTGTGTGTGTGTAAGTGTGTGTTTATGTGTTTGTAAATAATTTATAACTTAATCAGTTTGACTTCTTGCAGTATTAATACAAATACATGACCTCCAAAAATGACAACACAAATAAGTGTGGGAAAAAAAAAGAGTCAGCAATAGTTTAAAATGAGCGGTTGTCTTGCTCTTTTGAGAATTGTGAAGCCAAATTTAGTCTATATATTTTATTTTATTCTAGGTAATTCTTAATCCATCAAACAACATTAAAATAGTTATGGTATATAAAACAAAGTAAACAAGTCGTCTTCTTACCGACTCCGGTATACCCTGTATCAGTTTTAAATGCGCCCTTTTATCACTCTTCGTTAAGTTCTCTATATCTCGCACGCGAAGAACAATTTCAATATTATATTGGAGTAAAGGAAAACTGATTAGGCGATTGCCTACTCATATCAAATAGGAACATTCAATTAGAGGTGATTAGTTCTGCTATTCAGTCTAAGGGAATTGCTATCAAAAAAATTTTCTCACTAGGGAATTACTAAGGCTACCAAAGACTACTATTTAGACAAATAATATTCCAATTTTTGTTGCATACGTGCTTGCCCTGAAGATGGAAGAGGGAAAAGGCAAATTAAAAATGTCAATTTTTGTTCAACGATTTGACCTTAAGCCTGAGTTATATAAATAATAATTTTAATATCGTGAATGCAGTTTTCAATTTGATTAATGCTGTCAAACTTATAAATATGGTTCACACATATGCAAGAGCGAACGTTTCAGGCAACGTTTTCGACTCATTCTCTGAGCTTAATGGATAAATTATCGATAGCAGCGATAAATATTTTGTATTCTTGGTATTTTAGTAAGTTTAGTATTACTTGGTTTTGGTAGATAATTATATTGAGGGAGAAAGAAAATTGTTATCGAAAATGTATTTGAAAATGTTAATCACAATGAGTGGGATATAAGTTTAAGGTGAACTAGAAGACACCAAAGTCATGTTGGGGGCTAATTTTTTGGAGACAAGTTTATTTTGAATTCTCAACAAAGCAAATATCAACATATACAGCTAAAAGTAATCGCGCCAATAGCATTTCAATTATCGATTTCTGTCAATCAAAAGATTGATCAACTTTTTAATCACTTTTAGCTGCTTGGAAAAAGACAAATTAGTTTTATTATACGCCTCGTTTTACTGTAGTCAATTTGTTTGCTAAATCTTAGTTTTAAAATAAATATAAAAATATATTTTAACGATATTTCTGCTGTTAGGTGAGTGGTTGTGGTTAGGTAAACACACTTTTGTATAGTATGAGCCATATAATTTCCGCTTAACTAAGCAAAAACAAAGACATAAACCAAATATGAGGCCATTTGCATTGCCATTTTAAGGAAAACATAGAAAAAAAAAACCACGCCCACCCCTCCACCCCCCCCAAAAAAAAAAGAAACGAAAAAGGTAAAGAGAAGGATAAGCGAGCGAGCAACTCCCATTTGAAATTCTTTGCCTTTAGCTAGACAGCTTTCACACACTTTCCGCTTTTGTTATTATGCGTATTATGTTAGCTCTTTTTGTGCTCCTTCACAGAGAGCGAGAACACCTACAGTCAGATGAGGGGGGAGTTGGGTTGGAGTCTGCCACTTAAATTTTACTTTATACGCGTATTTTTATAGCCATTTCTCTAGGAGAGATGAGACAAATGATGGAATTTAAAGATACCCTAGATACATGAGTCAATGAAGAATGAATTTTGCCCCCTTACATATGCAATAGATAGTTGACAACTTGAAAGGACGTTTAGAGTGAAAGAAATCACACAATATAGAAAACTTGCTGGAAAACGACAAAAAATTGCATACTTTAGGGGGCTAGTTTTCTCGCCTCGGCTTAATATGCCCTTCTTAGAGTTCGCAGATCCTCAGAATTATGCAGATAAAGAAATGTGCTACACACACACACGCACACACACACACACACACACATGCATATTTACATACATAAGTGGCAAGCTGACAGAAAAAAGCAGAGCGAGAGAGAAAGAGAGAGTGGAAGAAGGGAGTTGGGGTAATGCGAATGGGAATGGAATGCTGAAAAGCACTAAAAAGTATTATCTAAATGATAATTTGTTGCGTTGTTTGTTGAGTAATGTAATTTTTCTGATGCCGACTCGAAAGAGAGAGAGAGAGAGAGAGAGAGAGAGAGAGAGAGTGAGAGAAAGAGCCATGCATAAACCATAGACAAAAGTAGACAAAAGGAGCACTAACCACTTCCACTTTCCCTCGACTCCTAACGCCCACCAATATCTTCCTTTCCCTGCCTCCCTCCCTCCTTTCATGCATGCATGCATTTGCATTTCATGCATGCATGCATAATATGCGTATTTCCGCTTTGAGTTTCGTTTCCTCTTTGTAGAAAAAACTTTCACATCTTCTCTTTCTATTGACTTCTTTCTGTTTGAATTTCGCGTCTAAACCAAGTTTTGGGCCGCACAACTCAGAGACAATTCAATCGACAAAAGCAAGAGAGAGAGAGAGGAAGAGAGCGTGAGAGAGCGAGAACGAGAAATGCGACTAAATAGAGCGGCCATCATCAAGTTTAGCTATTTGTTGCATTTTTGTAGATTTCCTTTACCTTGTGCACCAAATCATTCGCAATCAATTGAAATTGCCCAAGTTAGGGGCATTCTTTTTTTATTTTTCTATGCCAGATTTATGCACCCTGTAGATGGCGGGTCAAGAAGGACTATAAAGATGCCAAAAAAAAAAACATTCACCAAAAAAATAAAAGCTTAAGAATTTGGGGCAGCTCAAACAATAAAGCAAACATGCTATCGATAACTATAAATAACCAATTAAAAAGTATCGATAGTAACATCGCTAGATTGCCACCTCTATCAAGGATAGCGCATTATCAGCTCTAGGTTCAGGGCACACAGGGTAACTTAAATTCGTTACCAAGATTTCAAATGATTTATTTTTAGTATTATTTTGTCTTCTTCTTTTTTAAGGATTTCTTTGCAATGCAATTAAATGCCGAACAAAGTTTGAAAATTGAATTTGAAGAAAAGCCAAGAGCAAAAGCTCTGAAATTCAATTCTGTTGCGCTCGATTGCGTTGCATTTCAATATAAATATTTATTTTATTTAAACACACACACACACACACACACCCAGAGAGTAAAAGAAGCAGAGAGAGAGAGAGGGGGAAAAATGGACTAGTTGCAGTTGACAGTAAAAGATGTTGTGAAGTCGCATTTGTTTTAGTCAATGGCAGCAAAGCACAAAGTCACTTCGGTGTCCAGTCAGACAAACCGACAGAAGGACAGAGAGGAGATAGTGAGAGAGACAGACAGACAGACGGACAGTTCGATGAGAGTTCGAAGTGAGTTGCTGCAATTCGAATTCAATTTTCCAACTGATTTTCTATCTCTCTGTTCGTGTCTCTGTTTTCTGTTTGTGTGTGTCGAACTGTTGTCGACTGAATGCATTGCCATAACTTTGGCTTAGCTAAGGGCTGCTACCCAAAGGCCTGACTTGGTGTCACTACCAATGGCTAAGCCGAGGGGAGCATTAAGGGCATCAGTTGTGTGTGCGCAACATGAAAATTGGGTTTTGCCCAAGAATTCGTCGACGAAATAGTTGGCCAATTTTTAGTATATAAATACTTAATAGCAAGACCAGGCCAGGCCAGGGCCAGGCCAAATGCATCGCAATCGTTGAGCAGATGGAACACGAGAATTTCCAAGAAACGTCATCGCATGAGAATTTCAATTTTAGATAATAAGTTGATAAAGATTAAAAGTTCTACCTGGCAATCCCAGGTCTAAAACTTTTTATCTTCTATCTTGATTATCTTTTCTAAATTCAAAGAAGTCAATGTGCAGCGAAAAACCAATCCAAATTGTTCAAAATTTGTGTTTATATGACTTATGCTAAGTATTTTTATCATGTAGTCAATCTTTCTTTTATTTTTACTGAATATTTCTTAATCTTCTTTAGTTTTAGTCAGTGACCATGTGTCCGTCTGTATGTTCCTAGGCAAATTAGTCTCTCAGTTGTCTAGCGATCTTAGCACAATTTTGTAGTTAAATTTCTCGTTACAAAACACTTTTTGAATTTAGACCGATCGGATCATTATACTATAACTATTGTCATCAGTCAAAAAAAAAAAAAAACTATTATCCCATAGCAAATTCTAATCCAAATGTGACATGTGTAAAGGAGGAATCAAGAGGGATCAAGAGTACTCAAGAAAGATTCGATTATTAATTGGCGTAGTAGATTGAAATTGTGTCCATGAATGGAAGTGACTTAGATTTTCATATATTTGACGCAGCTGAAGTTTTTGTTTATAATGTTTTTTTTTTTAAGTTAGCAACCTGAAACATAACTTCATTTGTCTCAGTCAGTCACATATTCCTTACTTTTATTCTCAGCCCGGCAATAACGTAACAAAATTCTGCATTATTTTTTCACAATTATTATTTCGAACATGTCTGGTCGTTTACTCACTGGTTTGGTCAATGGTTTACTCTGTGGCATTGGTTCGTATGGTTGCTACAGGATTGATCCCTTCTCCCAGCCCTTTGGATTCGCCTCCTGTGTCGTTGCCTGCTCACGGGGCATACTCGGCCTGCTGAGAGTCTATCAGAGGGATACGGAACGCGTTTTGATCACCACCAAGCGACTATCCTATCGAAGCGTCTTGCAAGTTGGTCACATAACGCTCATCAATTTGGGTCTCTATAGGCAAGCAGGATGCCAAAGAAGTTCCATTTTATTTAGCTTATGTCTGGCTCCCTTGGTCTACTGCCTGGCCATTGTGCCCGGGAAGAGTATTTGGTTGGATCTGATGACAGGAGTGAATATCATCTCTTTGCTTCATTTGATACGAGTTGAGCGCAGTTGGTGCTACTTTGTGATGGCCTACCTGACTCTATTGTCTTCGTATGGATCGGACTATATGAAGGAATGTGGCTATAAGAATACTGAGGAACCAATCACTTGCCTATCCCTCACATGCATTGTCTTGTTGAGCATCAAGGCCATGGCATAGGGGGGAAATAGTTCTTATGCAACTGTTAGCAAATAAATGACATCAGTGTCCTGTGATGGAAGTCCTTAGGGGGCGGGGGGAGGGATGGCAAAATTACAAGGGACTTCCGATCAGAGATTTCTGTATAAATGTTTCTAAATAGAGAGAGTGTGTAGTTAATCTGGTTTAAATTGGGAGAAGGTCTTGAGAACAGACGCGTCTTCAGGTACAGTCATCGCCAATTGTGTAGCAACAAAAATACAACAAATTAAACCAGACACTGAAACAGGGCAACCTCAGCATGCCATCTCCTGCCCCATGTCTCTCTGTGTGTGTGTGTGTGTGTGTGTGTTTGCCCACATGGTCTGCATTGCATTTTCGTTGCTCTTACTAAACACGTCTCGATGTGTTTTCGAGTTTTTGTAACTCATTTGCAACTAAACTGAGTTCATTAAAGTTAATTTGAACGTGCAACATTGGCATGCCACCGAATGAAGGTGAAGACAAGCCAAGTGAAAGAGTGCGTTGAGGGGGGGAGAGGGAGAGAGAGAGAGAGAGATGGCCACACAATGGCAAAAGTACAGGCACTACTACTAACTTGTCTCGCACGTGGCTTAGCGTCGATAAGTTTGACATTTGCACAACGTAAAATGACAACTGCAAACCCAAGCCAAAATGCAAAATGTAAAATGAAGAAGGGGGGGCACAAGAGGGGGCGGCACAAAAAAAAAAGAAAAAAATAGAGAAAGTTGGCAACGCCTGCAATTCTGCACTGCGCTGACATTTGCATTTGTCCTGGCAAACACGCATACCAGGTAATGGGCGGTGGGGTAGGCGACGGTGGGGGGGAGAGAGGCAAAGAAAAAGCTTTCAAATTAGTGACAGCTTCTAGAGCTTCCGTTCCGTTTTTCTACTACTTTCTGTCACTACAACGACTCCTGCTTCTGCGGTAGAGAAGAAACTGCTGCAAATAATTAGCATTCAACTGCAGCAAAAATGCATTATATTAAAAAAAAAACCAATTAAATTCAAGTTTAAAAAAAAAAATTGTAATAAAAGAATTGCAATTAAAAGGAACCTTAAACAAATCAGACACTAATAACTCTGATTGTATTTGCTCTCCGATCATTTGGTGCCATTTTCAATCTGATCTGACTTCATTTTATTTCTCTTTCACCTCATTTCGCATTTTCATAATTTTGCATTCCATTTCAAGGTTTTGAGGTCAAAGTCAGATAAGAGAACAAAAAAATTATCATACAAATATTTTACAACTGATAAAGATAGCAAATAGTTGACTTGACTTCATGATAAGATGAACTTGAAATGACAACAACAACAACCGATTTGGGAGGTGTTTTTTTGGACTTACCCTTGAATGAAGTTATATATAAAATGGGTATCGAATGGTTCATACTTTCAGTCATTCATAGTCATGGCTTTGATTGCCTTCTTCGGCCTGTGGTGTCTCCTTTGCCTTTGCTCCTTGGTTGTGGCTCACCCGTACGACGGTCGCATAGTGGGCGGAGAGGTGGTCACTTCTATAGAGGATTTCCCGTATCAGGTGTCGGTGCAGTTAAATGGTCAACACATTTGCGGTGGAGCCATTATTGGGGATCATTTCATATTGACAGCTGCCCATTGCTTTGAGGAGCCTTGGACGGAACTCGATTACAGTGTGCGACTGGGCAGCTTGGAGCATGCTCAGGGTGGCCAATTGTTGAGCCTGAAGCGCATCATACGTCACGGTGGCTACAATCCGCAATCGCATGACAATGATCTGGCCCTGCTCCTGCTCAATGCCAGGCTCAATTACACCGAAGAGCTTCAGGCCCTGCCACTGGGTGACGAATTGACCCACTCGGACACACGTCTCATGGTCAGCGGTTGGGGCTTTCAGAGTGAGGAGGGCGAGGAGGGGGTCTCAGATGTGCTCCGCTATGTGGATGTGGACCATGTGGCCCCCGAACAGTGTCGCCTGGCCTATGGGCAAGTCTTGCCCATCACTCGTCACATGATTTGTGCCGCCCGCGAGGGTCACGACAGCTGCCAGGGGGATTCGGGTGGACCGCTTGTCGGCTATCAGCCTGGCCAGCGGCAAGGTAAACTCTATGGCATTGTTAGCTGGGGTCTGGGCTGTGCCAAGCCCGAATATCCAGGTGTCTATTCGAATGTGGCTGCCTTCCGGAACTGGATTAATGCCCAGGTGGGAGCCTGGGGCTGGCAGCATCTCTTGGGCGGTTGGAGTGGCATTCAAAGAACTGAAAATAAACGTAAATAAAATCTACAATTAACAATGAACAAATAATTGAAGTTCATTTTGGAGTTATCCTTGGTTGTTCTGGGGACTTTAAGGCACTCTTTAGATGTTCTAAAAGAAAGGTAAAATTAGTTGAATGCCTCTGGCTTAGAGCATCCTTTAGATAGCACATTGAACGATTGATTAATTATCGGATTTCCGGCCTCAAAAAGTCATTTCAGTTTGTTTTGGAATACTTTTTTAAGGCAATTCAAAACCAATGTTGCTTTCTGTTGCCGTTTAATTTTTAGAGATATGGTCTATTTACACTCATCGATCCATTCATCCACCTGAAATTTAGCCGTTTCATATTCTACTATTCGTTTCACCATCTACTGAAAATGTTTCTATTTCACACGTTTCGATTCGCTTTTCGATACGATAACAGATCTTTGCCAATCGATTATCAATTATAGGGTTGCCGAGGCTCAATTAAAGCTTCTTCAAATCACGTTAGCCAGTTTAGCAGCTCATAAAGTTCTAAAATAGCTACGTATCTACGAGATTTAATTTACTGATGATTACATGTAAAACTTTATTTTTGCCTAGTTCCATATGTAAGTTAACTGAAGCGAACTCTTAACCCTTTTTCAACATTTATTAATCGAATATTCCAAGTGAAAAACAAATTTTTCCCATCTTGCACATATCTAATAAGATTCTTCCATCCTTCCCACTATTCTAAAAATCGAATGCCACTTTTCAAGTTTATTGAGCTGACAAATTACTTCGTTTGTGCTGCCATTTATTTGGCTCACAAATTGATTGAATATTTGCATTTATGTAGCTCTTTTTATCTGCCTTAAAATGGCAATCTAATCTCATCATTGTCAACATTAACGAAATGTGTTTAATTGCGAAACACGTTGTTGGCAATTAGATACTAAATAAGTTTAGAAATATATTTACATACTTTGTAAATTCGAACGTTTCTTTGGCCAAGACCAATTACTTGCAGAAGCCATCCACTCGAGAAGGCGTCATATTTCACGGTCTCGCACTGCTGCTGTGCTCCCTGTATGTGAATATTTTGTTCGTTTCATATTTCATGGAAGATACAAACAAATTCATAAGCCAAAATGCAGAATGCAGATACAAATTCAATGAATATGTTAACAACATTTTGCCCCAAGAAAGAGAGGCAGAGGCAGATGCAGTGGCGGAGGCGGAGGCAGGCAGAGACTTAGCAATGGCCTGCAGTGGCAAAATCTTTTGGTATGTACAAATATATACACAAATATTCAGATATTTGCATAGAGTATACTATATTTCATTATGAGATAAAACAACCTGCACTAAATACAAAACAACAACAAACAGAGACAGAAAGAGAGAGAGAGAGAGAGAGAAAGACAGATAACAACAGCCAACTTATTAGTTTAGACAAAAATAAATTACATAAATATTTTAGGCCAGGGCGTGGCCAGTGGCACCCTTAGGGGGATTAAGTGGGTCTATTTTGCTCCCTAAAGTATGCAATCGTGTATATTAGGCTAACAATGGATAATGGAGGCCAATTTTAGCTATTTCAACTATCTATTGCACACTTAAGGGGGAATGTCTGTCTGATAATGAGCCTATTGGACATTTTTACGTAAATAACATTCGGAAGTTAACCCAAACTGTTAAAGAATTACATTTTTAAAGTATCCATTGCCTACCTTAGGGGGCAATATCCTTAATTTTACCTTCTTAGAGCCGACCCTGTCCGATCATGATCTCGTTGACCATTTTTGCTCTAATTACATTCGGGAATTCCTCAAACTGTTAAAAAAACTGAATTTTTCCATTATCCATTGCATACCTTAGGGAGCAAATGTCCCTTATTTAACACGCTTAGAGCCGCCACTGGCCGATGCACACATACGGGGGTCAAGAGCTGACTGACTGACTGCATAAGATACATTTTACATTTCACATTTTACAGATTTTAATTTGTCTTGGGTTACTAAAGGGACGGAAGGATGCAGAGACGTCGCCCATGATAAGGCAGCTGGCCCAAGCTTGGCCGCACATCTTGCTAATTGTTTCATTTTGCCTTCAAGGCAAACAGCACACACACACACACACACACACACACACGCACACAAATATTCTAAAATTGTATATATAAACCAGGAGGACTCTGGGACAGATAGATACATTTTGCATTCTAACAAAATTCAATTTGCTGTTGCTGACACTTGAAGCCTTTGCCCCCCCACACACTCCTCTCTCTCTCTCTCTCTCTCTCTCTCTCTCTGTCTCTCTGTATACTAATTGCCTTGGCCAGCAATTAATTAAACATGGCATATTCATAGAAAGGCAAAAAAAAAACCAGTTAATAAACTTAGTCAAACGTTTTTTTTTTTGATGTTTGGAGTTTATGAGTTTTTGTGTTTGTGGCCAAAAAACTGAGATTACTTTTGCCAAGTTTATTGCTTGTCGAATAAATGTTACCCTCTCCCCGCCCCCCAGCACCCCTTAAACCAACCCCCTACCACAGTTGCCTAGCTTTCTCAATCGCACATCTGCCACGATTTATGCTTATATTACTGATCAATATGCGCTGTAAACATGCGACGAGGCGTATGAAATATGTGAAAATCATGCGAGATGAGATTGCCATATTGAAAGGGGGGAGGGAGGGCGATGGCGGGCAGAGGGTTAAGGGTGTCAGTCAGCGGCTGGAAAACCAATTGCTATGCGGCAACAACAAACAAGCTGCCAATATTGTCTAGATACCAATAATAAAAGAGAACAAAGAAAATTACATATTACAACTTTAAGCGAAATGCGAAATGGGAGGAAAAGCAAGAGGAAAAGCTGCAAACAGACTTGCCCCATGGGAAGTCAAAGAGAAAAGATGACAAATATCTATCATTATCATTCGTATAATTAAAACTTTTGCCACATTTCCGTCCATTCCGATGTACCCACTTTGTCCAAATGATTGCAGGGTATCTAGAGGAAATTTTATCTTTAACAATTTAACACTTTAAATGCAAAAAGTTGAAAGTTAAAGGTTAGCCACGCCCACTCTTTGTCACTACCTATCATTGGTTTCTCTCTCTCTCTCTCTCTCTCTCTTTGCTCCTTGTCATCTGTCTCCGTATTTTGTTGGTTTGGACACTTTCACTTGGGCTTCGTGGCTTGTTTGTGTTATTCCACTGACATTTAGGCTTATTTATGGTCTTATATGGATATTTTATATATATATATATATATTTAAGCCCCTTTACGGTAATTTATTGGCTTGCTGTGTGCCGATTAGCCAAATATCAAGATTAAATCGAAAAGAAAGAGAAGGAAGGATAAACGAAACCAATTCAATTTCATTTCGATGAGCAAAAGGCTTAGCAGAACGCAGTAAAGCAATTCAATAATTGACAATGTTGAAGGAGGTCATTCAACTGAGCCACCATTTGGCCACTTGGCCACTTCGTGTGGGCTCAAAGCCAAAAAGACAGAGAAGAGGGGAGACAGAAAAAAAAAAAAACGACAAAAAGCAAACAAACAAATTGAAATAACACCAGAGATAACTGTGACGCGGTGTTTGCCAAAAAAAAAAAACTCACAGTTTCTCGGTCTCTCAGTCTCTCGGTGTGTGTGTGTTTGTGTGTGTGTGTGTGTGTGGCAAGAGCCAAAAAAGTGTGAAAACCGCAGCAGCAGCGGGGGCAAAGGTTGTGACTGACTGACTCTTGTCTGCCAGTGTCGGTGTTGCGGTTAGTTGCCAGTTGATTTATTTAAACAAAACACCAACAAACACCATAAAAAAACGAAAAACGAAATCATGGAAACCCACTAAAATAAGGTAACTTATGAATCACATCAACGGCAGCAGCAGCCCCCACCGACAAAAAGTAATGAAACTAAAATAAAAACTTTTGCAGGAACATATAATAAATTGCAGCCATAGAAACCGCAGTAAAGAAATCCCATTTAAAATTGTAAAAACCAATGCCAACGCCCAACAATTAAGCAAAACGAAAACCTTAAATATAGTGAAACTTAATTATCGAAAAAAAACAAGACTCACTCACAATCTTTTAAAACTATTTCGTATACAATCGATTATCATCCCACCAAAAAAGTGATGTCAGAAACGGTTTGAAATAGTTTATTGGGTGAACTATAGTCAACTTAAGGCTCGGCCATGCTAGCTCCTATAAACACTATTCAATAGCTTCGACGAACTATGAAAATTGATTTGAATGTATATAAAATTTTTGTATAAACGTAAAACAAAAATAATTTTCTAATAGGAAAAGTTTAATTACCCAAAACGTTTCTTTGAACTTGCCCTGAATGTAAGCAAAAACCGTTTGCCCCGTTTCCAGTCTAAAAAATATTTTTAATTAGTTTTTTAATGTTTAAAACAGTTTAAATTATTCTTTTATATCATTGCAGCCTTCTAAATTTTTGTTTAAAATTAAATGTAAAACAAATTTTCATTTTGTTCTCATTTAAATTACTCATCAAAAATCCTTAAATGGGGTTTATTTTCTCTTATAAAAAGCTGAAATAACTATTTCAATTACAGTTAAATATTTAGCCCATTAAACGATTTTCATTCTCGGAATTTTTCATTAATAAATTGTTAATAACTTTCTAATTCAAAAAATAATCTTTTAAAAAATAAATCCAACTCAAAGTTCTAGCCAAATTTGTGTTTTTTTTTTTTTTTTTTTTGTAAATTGAATTCGATTTTGTCTAGCGGAATTCCTGTTAATTTTTTTCTTTTCTTCTTTTCTTCATTTTGTTTCGTTGTGTTCTTGTTGATTTCGTTTAGCCCAAGTTCAAAGTTCAAGTGTGTTGATATATCACTTGAAATTTTCCATTTGCCATGCCCACACACAGATGGGGTGTGTGTTGGTGTGTGTGTCTGTCTGCGAGGTGAGTATCCTTCTTTTTGGCCATCGTTAAGACGCTGGCTGAGCTATTTTTAAACTGCTCTGGTCGCTGCTTTTTGGTTTACAGGTGCTGGGTATTGGGTGCGTATACGTAATGTGCTTGTTCATGCCAACTGGTAATCGAGTTCCTTTTGGCCATATATACATGACATAAGCCGCTCTCTCCAAACGCATTATAAATCTTGAGTGGGCCAAGTTAATTGCAACATCAATTACCCCCAAAAAAAGAAGAAGAAAAGCGAAAGAAACAGAAAATGTTGCCACAAAATTCTCTCACTCTCGGGGCATAAATTATGCAGTCAATGCTTCTTTCTTTCTTTTCTTTATTATAAAATGCGTGTTTATTATGCCATAAAAGCGGTGAGGGGCAGTGGCAGGGGCACGCGTGAGGAGTGACGGGGTGAGGGGGCTAAAGTGTTGAAAAGTGTGGCAAAAGGAGTGTCAGTGTTAAGCGTGAAATTAATTACAAACGCTTACTTAAGTTAAATATTTGAGTGAAGCACAACAACAAAAAAAAACACACGAAATTAAACACAGATAAAAATGTGTGTGTGTCCCTGTGTGTGTGTGTGAGGGACTCGGCAAAGGACTAACTAAGAAGCTGACAACAAGGAAGTGCCAAAGTCACGCCCCACAGCCCGAGAGAGAGAGAGAGAGAGAGAGTAGCTTCATTTTACATGCCCCAAAGCGGAGCGAAGAAGTGCAGTAAGCCCAAGCACTTTGTCAAGTAACTTGGGGCGCCCGAAAGTATACTACACCATTTTTTTAATTTTTTTTTTTTTGTTGACTGCCTTTAAGCGCAAGTTGAACATTTCATTTGTCATGCTTTTTGCCACTGTTACCGTTCCGTTACCTGGACCAGGACACCAACGCCTCCCCGCTTCCCACACCCTTCCCGCCCACGCATATGTTGCTCGACATTTTTTGACTGATTGCATGGGACAGGACGGAACAGGACAACGCGAAAACGAAGAGATGAAGTCGGCACAAGTGATGCTAAAAAATGAATGGCAACGCCGTTAGAGAATGGTAATGCTAACGGTAAAGTGTTGCAAATAGCTTTTTTGCGTTTTTGAATAATTTATAAGATGTGTTTACTCATGAAACCAAGTGACTAAGTGTTGTTCCCGGGCAGAGAAGGAGCATTCTAAGCTGGTCAACTGAAAGACTCGATGGGGGCGGATGGCAGAAGCCGGGGGCGGGCAGGGCGGTTGTCGCTTTCTGTGGTGGCAAATGAAACACGATAATTTACTTAGGTGCAATGCGGTAATACGAGAAACTAAGATGAAAATCCTACAGAGCTGTGAAATTCGCACCTTTTTTTTTTACCTTCTACTCCTCCTCATCTTCCTCCTTCTCCTCTTCTTCTTCTTCTTCTGTATTGCCACATCTGAATGAACATGAAATATTAATGCAGACAATTTGACTGTTGCACAACACAGTTGGCCATGAACGAAGCAAGAAAAGAAAAGCCAAAAGCAAAAGCATATCGAATTTTTGCATATATTTTAGAGAATGAAAAGAGAAAACTTGCCTCAACAGTTTTCCATACCAGAATGAAATGAAAAATCGAAAAACTGTAACAACTGTTATTAAAGCACTTGAAAATAAAGAAAAGTTTTGGGATTTTTATGTAGTTCCATATGCATTTAGATAGTTTTCTTGCTATCTTAGATTGAGATTAAGTTGGCCTGGTCGAATTGAAGTGTGCTGTTTGCTTTTTGGATTATAATCCTTTTTTTTTATCATTTGTCGACTTTTCTTTTGACTATGAAACTTCTTAATGGAACCTAAGTTTTGGTCATGACACAAAAACTTGAACAATAGAATTCTCTTAAAAGACTAAAACATCTTTTAGTTAAGTTAATGTGATAAAATACTTCATGGAATCAAAAATATCTTAAAAATAGTTGTGTATAACACATGGCGACAAAACTCAGAACCAGCGATCAACTAACCTTTATCTAATAGGTTATAGTTGACTTAATACGAATGCGAAATGTTCTAGATTAATTCTGGCTTAGAAGAAATTTCAATTTGAAAAAACAAATAAAGGTCTATGTCTATTTTGAGGTTATGTGGAATGACTTTAGTGCTTTCACAGGCTTTTGCTAGATTCAGCGCACTCTAATTCTTTAGAAAAGTGTGCTCTGGCCTCTAAGACTGGCTTTCGGTTGATTTTTGTTGAACTCAATTAAAGTAAAACTTTTTAACATTTTCCACTTTAAATTTGTTAAGAAAAATATCAAAAATTGTGAGAGTAATCTTTATGTCTGCCTTTTATCATACATTTCGTTTTTATTTTATTTTTTTTGCTTTCTTTTTGGTTTGGCAGCTAATTGTGCTCATTATCTGCTAAATGTTGGCAAATTTATGTGACGCACGCAACTGATTTGATTACTCGTACGTGTAGCAGGGACTCGGAGTCGGATGCTAGTGGGTGACGTGGCCAGAGAGAAGGCCAATTGAGCTTGTTGTTGGGCACTGAGCAAAGCTTAACTTACCTGGACCGAAAACAAAAATGTATAAAGGTAAAAAGAAAACTGGCAAAAAAAAAAAAACTGAAAAAACAAGCACAAGGAAAGCTCATAAAACATGTAAAATTCTAAAAAAGGCTCACACACACACACACACACACCCGCATAGCCACACACTTACACACACATGCAGCTGTTGGCCATGGCTGGGGCAAAAAGCTCATTAAAAATTCGTAGAACGTTCTATTAAATGTTCATGTTTTGCATAAAAATACTCGTAGAGAAAAAAGCAAACGAACGAACGTAGTAGAACGAAAAGAATGTGATGAGGTTTTTCGGTTGTTCATGTGATAAGTGTGTGGTGTGTCAGTGGTTGGGTGATGGGGTGGTGCGTCTGGTTACAATTAGCTCTCAAAATTGCTCTGACTGATGCTGATCAAGTGTAAATTGCATTCAAATTCACAAATTGATATATGCTAAATGCCTTAAATTAAATAACATTACGAAATTTCAATTATGTCGAAAAATAAGAAAGATTGGAATTGTATTTGGATTCTCTGAAGCTAAAGAGAATCTAATTGGCTATATTAAAAGAAGACGAGGGTGCATTTGGGGCAAGTTTTGGTCCTCGTTGTGCTTTGTCTTTGAAAATTATTAACAATTTTTTGTTTTATTCACTTTATTGCCTTGGCTCTGACAATTGAATTTTCTTTTCTCTAAACTAATCATTGCCAACAAGAACAACAATAACAACAATAATAATAATAGAAATATTTCCTAACAAATATAGCAAAAAAAAAAAAGCGATAAGAGTTTTTTTTACTACATAGCTCAATGGCTAAGCAGGAAATGCCATTGAAAATCACGTAATCACATAGACCAATACACAATGCGCACACCCATACACACACACACACACACATACATACATATATATGTATACCCATAGAAATTCATAGACTTCTGCTGGTTTGTTCGTTCCTGTAGAGAGCAAAAATAGAAAATTTCATTTCAATGCTTATCATTTTATGTTACGGGTAGCATGAGGTTAGTGTGGTGTCAGGGGCAAGCGGGGGGGACTTTTCGCTGGTCAAAACGCATACAAATGCAAAACGGAAATAACATGAGGGATAAATCAGGAAATTGCTAAACATCAAATAAAGCTGATAGCGTAAGTTATATATACATATATATAAATAAGTATATACCTCGCTCTTTCGATATATATATTGAGAAACTTATAGGGCCCCCCCTCCTGAGTGGGGTAGATTGGCCATGTTGGAGTCCATGTCAACAATTCAAAATCATTGCAATGATGACGAGGCAAACAGCTGCAGGAGCAGAAAAGTGCTGTGCACCGAAAAATTCAATTTTGCCATATGACATCCGGCGGGGACATACACATACACACACACACACACAAACACATACACACAGCGTCTCTTTCACACACACACACACACACATAGAAAAGCAGAGGCCATACATGGCGTATACTTAACGCCATTGCGCTCGAGTCAACAGTACCCCAAGGCATTGACGTGCCGCCTTTTGTTCGCTAGGTCATATTGTGTTCCCTCACCCCACCCCCCACCCACCCACCTTTCTCTTCTTCTTTTCTCTCTCCTACTGGGCAACGCTGCAGTTTTGGGCAAACAGTAAACGGGCATTCAGGGCATTGCCATGGATCGGGCTTGGGTTCGGTTTCGCTGGCTCCCAAATTACCCTCAGTTCGATGTGCAACAATTTTGTGGACTTGCAGCTAGATACTATATTCGGTTTTAGAAATTGACATTAAGCAAATTATGAACAGAAAGAGAAGATTTCATATAGAAGTAGGAAATATCTAGTGTTTGATTGTGGCAATATTAACTCTTGGCCAATACCAAAAACATATTGACTATTACTTGAAAACCTTCAAATTAAGTTAGAAATGCCGTTGGTAGTGTTGGTTTTTCCATTTTCCAATAGAAATGTTTATAGTACAAAATGTGTGGCTGATTCTTCTATGAAATGGATTGGATGTGGGTTCCCAGTAACGCGTTGTAACGCCCTGAGAAGACGAGCAAGTGAGTGTAAGCAAGTGAATGGCTTAATGGGATCTATCATAGAGGAGAGAAGCGACCGCTAACCACTCTCTTAGATACTATCCATCTCCGTCCTAACTGTCTCTCCTCTCTCTGTCTCTCTCTCCGCATCTATCTCATACAAGTACAAAACTTTTGTTGGGTAAAATGTAAATGGCACTCGAGTTTGTGGCCCGTTTGGTAACTTCAAGTGAAAAATCGTTGCATAAAACACGGCGCAGAGAATTTTTGTAGGCACTTTCCCTACACACACACACACACACACAAACAATTCTCCTCCTACATTTTCCATATAGTGTCGAAAAATGTGCGAGTAAGCAGCGCAAATTTAATTACACTTAATTAAGTGCAAAAAATTTCTACAATGCTATTAAAATGTGCTCCAAAATGGCTTTGGTTTTTCGGTACACTGTGTATGTGTACATGTGTGTGTGTGTGTGTGTGAACGAGTAGTTTAGACGGCACAAGTTTGTGTGAGTGTGTGTGTGTGTTTGTGGGAATGTACTTTGCATTTATTAGGAAATTTCTGTGGCATAGCCATAAAAATGCTTTTGTGTACATTAATTAAAAGTTTCAAATATGTGCATAAAAAGATAAAGGGAGTTGGGAGTTAGAGATCTTTTTTCAAGCTTTTGATATTGAAAATCCTGTTCAGTAATTACTTCAAAATGTTCGTTATGGACCTAGAACTCAAAGATAGCCTTTATCTTCCTGAACAAGAACAAATTTACATGATTTTCGATTTAAACTTTATAATAATTCACCCTAATTTGCTTTTTACTCTAATATGAACCACCCTAATAAGTGTGAATTAAATACAGTTTATCTTTCCTTTAATTTCATCTCTGATCTGCACCTGCAAGATAAAGAGAGAGAGAGAGAGAGAGCGCGTTTATTCTCTTTGCATCTCTCACAGTTCTTTTGCTTTCAGCTTCAATGTACCGTTAACCGCATAAAGAAGCAAAAACTTCTCATCTAATTGTGGTTGACATTTTATATGCTTTCAAAATCGGTTAATGCATTAATTTAGTTAACATAAACTGATACAATTTAATTAGCTTTCATTTGCTGTTAACAACAATTAAATCCCTTTAGTGGTTAAAGTGCTAATTGCATGGCCAAATTAAAATGTTTTCTCTTTTTAAAAGGGAGCTGCCGTCGACGTTAGCGTCGGCGTTGACGCAGCCTACTTAGTAAGTGAATGCGAAATGGGAGACACTGACTGGAGTCAACGTTGACGTCGCAGTCGACGCAGCAGGCGTCATCATCGGCATAGTCTGCTTATCGTTTGCATATGCCGTTAGAGAGAGTATGGGCAGCAGGAGAGAGCTGAGCGACACATAAACACATATTGACAGTGCGAGCAAGCGAGAGGGAGAAACAGAAGAGCGACTATAAACAGTTAAAGAGCGAGTAAATGTGTTTTTTTAATGGGAAAAAAAGAAGTAAATTACAAATAATAATCTTAAATGCTCTTTAATGAGTTCTCTCTGACGATTACTAATAATATTTGTACATAAAATTTCTTGTTTTTGGTTCATTACAAATATGCAAAAAGCAAAAACAAAAAACAAAAAAAAAACAAAAATTATGCGAATTCTGAACTACAACAAGTTTTGTGTAAAGTTTATAGGACAAAATGCGCTCAGCAGCTGAAACAATGGAATTTTGAGATGGATGTGGAATGGAAGAATGTGAGAGAAACAGAAGACCAGCAATAAGAAGTATTAAAAATTTCTTTATTGTTGTCCTCCTGCTTGTGGTTACTTTATGACTTACCTCCCACCCTCCCCTCCTACTCATGCAACGTCACCCGGCGGCTGTCATCCTGTCTATTACACGTAATTTCTCCTACTTCATCTAGATTTTGGTATCTCTCTGTTTTATTTTTCTGCTGTTGTTGTTGTTGTTGTTGTCCATTTGGTTTTTGTGTTTTTTTTCGGTTGGGTCGGTCTTCTTCCGCGTTGACAGCATGTGGCTGAAACTGCCGGCTACTTAGCATCCTTGGCTAGCGTTCTTGCTGCCGCTGTCGACTCTTGTTATAAGCCGCTTTTAGCCAGGCTCTGACAATCCGCGTCTGCTGCTACTTATTTTGATTAAATTTACATAATTTCGCCTTTTGCCTTTCGCCTTTCCCCTCTATCGTCCTCGTCCTCGATTTGCCTGCCTTTTCTCTGAGCTCGACTTAATTTAATTTTCTAGTATTTTTATTATTTCTGTTTTATTCCTTTGCCTTAGCCCTTCTTGCCCCTGCCCCTGCACGTCTCCCCTTTTGCATATTTTGAAATATGCTTTCCTCATGGCTTTACTTCGTCCTCGTCTTCGTCTTTTTTTGACCCATTTATTTCATATTTACCCAATCTTTCTATTCCTTCATTGTTAACTCAATTGCCAATATAGTAAGCAAATATTTCAACAGCTTTTCCACCAAAGTCGAAAATTTGTAACTTTCTCTTGATGCCAAGGCGAGGAGGGGGAGTCCAGCTAAATCCATGCTGGCTAACATATTTACCACGCCTCTAACATCCTCTTTCCACGAGAGAAAGAGAGAGAGTGAGAGAGAGAGGCAAAGAATGTATAATTTGCGCTTTCTCAAAGTGTCAACACTTTTAACCCATTTTTTTTCCTCTGGCCACAGTCGAAATTGAATAAAGGTAATAAAAATCATGGAATTATGGTAAGAAGTGAAATTGAATAATTTGCCCCCTTTGATATGCTATAGAAAGTCGGAAAATTTAGATATGAGAACTAGGAAGATCCTGTAGCTTAAAATGGTCCTCCTTACAAATTTTTTTTTTTTAAAGAGCTCATAAATCATTAGCCTGAAATGTCTATTGCATACTTTGGGGGGCCCATTTCACCATTGTAGTGAGTTTCCACTGTATTAAGAGAATGCATTTTAACTGTAAGACCAATTGAAGTTCTCTTCAAGCTTTTTTCTCTTGTTCTCTTTTTCTCTTGAGTGCTAGAAACTCATGAAGAATTTTTTTTTTTTCTTGTTTTCCTTATGGGCTGTTGAAATAATATTTGCGATCATAATGGATTTTGCCAATTTGAATATGATTACACTCACACACACACACACACACACACAAGCACTAAGAGAGAGAGAGAGAG
The DNA here is from genome assembly GCA_024703675.1 of Drosophila nebulosa. NCBI lineage: Eukaryota > Metazoa > Arthropoda > Insecta > Diptera > Drosophilidae > Drosophila > Drosophila nebulosa. Next base: position 1,296,043 of record CM045725.1, on the reverse strand, counting down.
AGAGAGAGAGTGAGAGAAAGAGACAGAGCGAGAGTGATAGAGATAGTTAGAAGTTCTTCGTTTTACTGGCAAACAATTTTCTTAAGTAGTGAATTGCTTTAGAGTTTCGTTTAGAGATTTTTGCATATATGTAGATGAGTTTTAGTTTTTGGCTTCCTTTAACAATATTTTCTATTTGTCAGATAGTTGATAATGAAGTGCCTTGTAAAGGCAGAACCAGAAGAAGTAGACGAAGCACAATAATGCCAATGGGCAAACACACAGTTTGAGTTTGAGTCGTAGTCGGAGTCGAGAGTTGAGAGTTGCCACAAACCGTTCAAACATGCAACCATCTCCCAATCCTCCTACTCTCCACTCCTTTGGCAAGCAACCAAAGTGCAAACATCGTGCACATTATCATGGCCGGGCAAATGACGTACAAAGCTTAAATATTTGCCCAACTCTATCTCTTGCAAAACAACAACAACAACAACACAGCACACAGCAAAAGCAACAGCAAAAGCAACATCAAAAGCGGAGCAGGGTCTGGCTCTTGGTCTGTTGTGTGTGGCATTGCGCATACGACATGTAGCCCTTGCTCAAATATTTAAAAAAAAAAAAGAGAAGAAGCTGCTTGGCAACTATACGAGATGTAATAATATTCACTGCGTTTCTTATTATTATTTTCTATTTCTCTTTTGCCTTTTTAGTCGTTTCCCTTTTTTTTTTTTGTAGCCTAAGGCCAACGCTTAGACACAAAAACCAAAACCAAACAACAAACATTGTTGACAGCAGCAAAAGTAATAAAACTGACTGAGTGACTGACTGACTGAGTGACTGTGTGACTGCGTGAGTGAGTGACTGATGGCATAACTGACTGGCATAAAATTTTGTGGCAATGAAATTGCGACATTGCGACAACAAAATATAGAGAAAGTATTTCTCTTCTCGCGGCGTATGCCAACAAAATAAATAATACAAAATGTGTAGAAAAACAAGAAAGAGAGAGAAAGGGGGGGGAGAGAGGGAGAGGAGGGAGAGTGAAACGAAATATATTAATGAGTTTCATGGGATTGCTTTGGCTATCAAAATTGTCATCTCTTTAGATATGCGAGGGTTACCTGATCATCACATTATCGAGCCATAAATGAGAAGAATATCTTAATAAAAATTGAAAGTAGTGAAACTTAATTCTAATTTTGAAATTTTAAATCGAGAACAAAGAGTCTCAATTTTCGACTTGCTATTAGATGAAATTCACTTAGTTTGTTTACTAAAATTATTCAATTTGTTTGCCTATGCAAACTTATCTATCAGTTTTTTGTCTTTCAATGCTTAAACAAAAGCTAAATGAAAGATTTTCTTAGGTTAAAAAGGACTAAGCAAGGCTTTGTTACAAATGCATATTTATCAAATAAATTGTTATAGAAATTCTTAACCCTAATCAGAGTGATTTTTTTTTTTTTTGCTCCACAAAACAAATCCTTCTTCCGTCTTTCATCATCATCGACATCATCATTTGGATCCTTTTTTGTGCAAAAGTAAATTCACCTAAGCCAAAAACGCGGAAATATTAGCTGTCCGCAAAACTTTTGCCCCGCCCCCCACCCCTTCCCCACCATTTGCCATCAGCCCTCAATCATCACGTTCTCTTCTCTTTGTTACCCCTTAAAGCATAAATAAAGCAGGAAAAAAAAAAAAATTTGAAAAATCGTTGGCTTGTTGGCAAATGGAAGTTGATGGAGGTGGCGGCGGGGGAGAGAGTATAGGAATAGGATTGGTTCTATGAAAATGGACATGCTATGCATGCCGAGTTGCTGTCGCATTTATTACCAAGACCATTTGCTGCGCTGTCAATATGCTTCAGTGGAAAGGGGACTGCCAGCAGAGGGGAGATAAAGTGGGTGAGAATGTTGGTTGAGGGGGGAGGAGGAAAAGAATGTACATATATATATATATATATATGTATATCTCGCTGGCATTTGTCGTCGTTGCGTATTGGTACGTGCCGAATGGCAACTGAAAAACTTTTTTAATTTAAAAAATTTTGTGTTGTTGTTCCAAAGATGCCGCCGCCGTCGATGATGATGTTGCTGCAGGAAGAAAGAGAGAGAGAGAGGGGGGACTGACGCATGCATTTGATACGTTCAAGTTGAAAAAACAAAACAACAACAACAGAAAAAGAGAAACGGCGTTAAAAAATGCGTGCCGCCGCGAGCTGTAAAGTTAATTTACAAACGAAACATTCGAACTGGGAATCGAATTGAGAATTTTTCAGGGGGGGAATTCAGATTCGGCTTTTGGGTTCGGATTCGGGTTCGGGTTCGGGTTCAGTAACTACAGCGCAACGACGGCTGCGGCATAATAAATGCTAGCATAACTCTGATTCTTTTTATACCGAATGCCCTTCTCCTCCTCCTCCCCCTCGTTGTTGCCATTCTGGCCCTTTTTGACCTATCACACACACACAGCACAGGGGAAAGAGGGAGAGGGCAGACAGGAGAAAGTGCGTGTGTAGCATAGTGTCGACAGCAGGCAACCAGACAGCTAGCCAGCCAGCCAGCCATAGAGTCCTCCTATGCACAGTGGTTCTAGGTAGACGAAATGAAGAATTGTTGGCATCAAAATAACCTAGAAAATCTCAGAGGACGAGATGAGCAATATAAACGAGAATTGGGCATTGGGATTTGAAATGAAAAGAAAGATCTTATGGATCTTATTAAACTTCTGTCTTTCTTTTGGCCATTAGCGACAAAACGCTCTAAAATGGATTCTTTCAACTGTCCATTGCATACTTAAGGGGGCGCATTCGCTTCCTGTAGATTCGCCACTCTTAAACAAACGTTCCAAATGAAAAATATTTCTGTTTTCTATTTGTGACCTCAACTTCTTTATCTTCTTAACTAAGATTAAAATAAAGTTACCAAATAATTTAAAGAATTCGAATTTCTGACAAACTGGCATGTACATTTTTCCGTTACATTTCGACCCACTGTGCATATGGGGCCTCTTTTTGCACCAGTAAAATGTTATTGAAAAGAGCTGCTCATATTTCAAAGGGACAATCACGCGTATGACAGCCGCGGGCTGTCAATGATTCGGCCATTCGGTCCTGGGATCGCTTCCAACGATACTATCATGCCACCAGGAGGAAGAGGACGAGGTGGAGAAGGAGAGAAGAGTCGACATCGACATCGACATCGTCGTCGTTGTCCCTGTATAGTGTGCTGCAGGCCCTGATGGCGTTTTGGCCGTTTTTATTATTATAAGCCATGCTGTGCATATTATATTACGGCCACAAAAACGGTTAGCACATGCTTGAAGCTATACAAGGGAGGGAAGGAGGGCCACATGATGTGGGTTGTAGGTTATGGAGACTGCGGCCCAATTGTCACTTATAAATTGACATTTAAAATGCTTTTTTTTTTTTTTTTTTGTTTTCGAGGGAAAGTTGCAAGGAAATATGAAACTTTCTCTGTCTAGGGGAAAAATTGGAAATTTGCTTTGAGGAAAATTCAACTACAACTACCCATCTCCCCTCGCCCTATTCAAAAACCCCTCCACTTGCGCTGATGTGTCTCTATATGTAAATCTCATTAATCATATAAAGCATATTGGGGCAGAGGGGCGGATGCGTAATATTTGCACTTTATTTATTGTGAATTTAATATCGTTAAACAATACAAAATACGTATAATGTGTCAGTTTGTCCACATTGAAGTCTGTTGCATACAGTGAGTCATATATTTATAGGGCACAAAATTTAAACTAACAAAGATTGTTCAACATCTTCGTTGTCAAAAGGAAAAGTTTCATTAGCTTTTACTTAATGACCAACAAAATTTCATAGAGAAAACTGTCAAGTTAGTTCATAAGAATGTTTAGTAATACTTTCTGGAAGATTTTTGAAAAATTTCCAAAAAAGTCGAGCGATTTAAAGAGGGATATTAAGTTTTGTTAGTGTTCAACGACCCTGAAATATTTTGGCTTAGAGTAAGAATAAGGATACGAGCTGATCATATTGTATTGTGTTGTATTTAGGGTTCAGAGTTCTCAAAGGTGTCTCGATGAAGGGAAGTGAAGAATAGGGGAATGTCTTCACAAGCGTTCATTAAAGAACGACACAATTTCTAATATGCAATTGGATTTTTTAATGAAGAATTCTGAAATTATAAAAGCCTCTAAATTATTTGGCTTCTAGCCACTAGCCACTAAGCCACTTAAGCTTGTTAAAAAGGCTAGTTAGTTGGGAAAGTGAGTTAAAGGTAACAAGGGGCGGCCACTAAGAAGGGAAATGAGCACAGAACCTATTATTTCTACAATTTTTAATGTTATTAAGTAATATCTTTATTGGATATATGGTATTTCAGTGGTCAATTTCGATTGCATGTATGAAATCTTAAAAGAGTTACATCAGAGAACTACTACGACAGCTTCAAAAAGATTAAGATTAAGCAAATTTTTAGAGTTTTTAAATTTTTGAAGGTCATTTATTTGAATAGAGTCTTTCCATCGAAAGACAAGAAAGAATAGTAGGTCAAGCACAAGCACTGAAAAAATGTTTTCAAATAAAAAACCAGCAGATTGACAGTGACAATTGAAGATGCTGCAATTTCAATTTTAATTAACTGATTTCTTGCTATTATAAATATGACGCACACTGTGTTTTTGTAAAAAAAAAATTATGCATTTGCGGCACGTGACTTTAGCACTTCAATTATTTATAATTGCATAATGTTTACTTTGTTAAATGCATCAGTCGGTTTATGCTGTTGTTAATTTTAATTGAAACTTTTAATTGCATTTAATTTTTAAACAATAACACACACCAACACCAAGAGAGAGAGAGAACATGTGTGTGTGTGTGTGTGTGTGTGTGTAATGGCAATCAGCGCGAATGCAGCAAAAAGTTATGCAAATACAAAACCCTTTTTTCAGTTTCGTTTTTAGTTTGCAGATGGCAATTAAGTGCAGAACAAAGACTTATTACAATTTGTGCAAATTTTATTTAGACAATGCTTTTTTCTCACACACACACACACACACACACACACACACGCACACATGCGCAAACAAATTGTTGCAATTTTATTATGCAAGCCAAAGAAGGGAGGAAAAAGGAGACGACTTTCTTTTATTTCGTGTTTTTTTTTTTGTTTTTTTGTGTTTAAAACTCTTTTGGCTCTCTCTTTCTCTTCTTGTTTTATATAATGAAACAATATTTACCTTCGTTAGCACTCAAAATAGTTTTCAATTTTCTTATGCAGCAGCAGCAGCAGCAGTCAACAAACCGAACAACTTAAATTTAAATTTTAACAAAATTCCAACACAAAGTACAAGGGAGAACAAGAGACAGACAGATAGAGAGATAGAGAGAGAGAGAGAGAGGGGGGAAAAAAGTCAATGCAAAAATATGGCAAAACTATATGCAAATGATGCTGCCAACCAACCAACTGAGCAGCAGCAGCAGCCACTCAACTTGGCAGTCAAATTTTCTTAACAAGCTTTTTGGCCTAATCAAATACCCGAACCAAGCCCCGAAATGGCCCTGAGACTCTCTAACCCTTTTTTTTTGTTGCTAGCATATCGGCCCCGCCCCGAAAAAAAGGACGACGTCTCCATTCTTGACAGGCAATTGTCTTATGTGGTATGCTAATTTTTTATCTCTATAACTCTTTAGACCCCCGCTCAGCACCCCTTTGACTCTCTTTGTGTATGCCAGCCAGCAAAATTGGCAAAAATTAAAACTATAAACTATATTTTCTCTCTCTCTCTCTCTCTCTCTCTCTGTGTGTCTTGGAGGTTATTGCCTTTTGTAATGGGCTCCAAGTATAAGTGGAAATATATATGTATGTACATACATATGTACATATAATGCCATGGGCAACTGTTCTCTCTGTGGGTCGGAGAAGAAGAAGACCTTTGGCAACTTTGTGTGAGTCTTCTTTGTGATAAAGAACTTAACTTTTGCCGACTGCCGGAATATGAAATGGAGTTTTCAAAATTACACAATTTATTTTTTTATACGCATGTTTTAACATTTTTGTCGTTCTCGAAAGCTTTAAGTAGTAAAATGTTTGCAAAGCATCTAGAAAAACGGACAACTTGTATATACAAAGATTAATTATCAAACATTTGCCCAAAGAGGTATTGATTAACGCCATCGATAGTGGATGCTTATCAGTGTTATCGATAATTAACGCCATTGATAGTGAAGAATATTTTCTATCTATCGAACGTCCACGATTTTTTAAACTTCCATTTAGAAACATTTTCTTTTTTTTTCAACTTTAATTTAGATGTAATATAGTCAAAAAAAAAATATAGAAAGATGGACATGGCTATATCGACTCGGCTGTTGCTGCTGATCAAGAAAATATACATTTTGACGACTTTAATATACCCTTTTACCCTATGGGTACAGTGTATAATAGTTTTTTGGGTCACTTTGGAAATGGAAAAACGCAACAACTTCTTAAAAACAAATAAAAATGATTTGAAATATATTTCTTCCCCAGATTTAAGAAAGAAATGAATAACAAACATTTGTTAATTGAATTTTTGTAAGCTTTATTTCTTTGTATTAAATGATTTTTAAGTATTTCTCAAATGTCGCAAACTTTTTGAAAATCGAAAATCTATTAAAAGCAGAACCTGAACTCTGGTAATAGAAATGTTTAGAGAATAAGTATAAGATTATTCCTTAGAGTTCTTGAAAAGCTAAGAGAGCCAAAGGCCATAGCCAGATTTAGCTTTCGCCCAGATTAGTCTCCTTTTAGTCTTCGTTCTAGAGCTCAGTTAATAATAATATAAATTTCCATTTTGGATCGTTTAAGTCTATGTCAAATTACTAAAAACTCGAAACGATTTAGGAATAAAGTTAAACACCAAACTGATCACAAGAAATTTTGATTATTTCGCCTTTAAAAATCACTTCAGATTGAAATATTTGACAAGCCAAATTGGCTAAGCTAAAGCACTTGGATTATATTTTGTTTTTTTTTTTTTGTTGGTTTATTTTTATTGACAAATATTTGGTGACAATTTGCCAAGCATTTGGAAATCCAAAATATATCATTACATTCTTGGTAAACATGTGGGCGGTGCACCCTCTCCCACCCCCCCACCGGTGGAGAGACCCGGAAAACTCTTTCGTTAAACTTGTTGTCGTCACTGCCACGCCCACTTGTGATAACAATTCCGTGTTGCCCCTTGGTTTCATTTTTTTCATTTTTTTTGTAAGCATATCGCCCTGGGTAACCGTGTGGGGAATCAGTCAGTCAACTCTTCTCCTTACACACACACACACATGTACACATTCCAAATTACGTATTGCTTGTAAAAGAGTAAGGGGGGGATAAAAAGTTTTTCATAACTTTTCATAAGTTACGCTTATTTATACGAGAGACCACAATTTTGTACTTTGCATTTTCTTTATTTCTTGCAACATTTCTGTTCAGCTTTTCGCTTCGTTTTTGGCATTTCCATCAACCGCCATTGCCTTGCCACTGCTTTTTTTTTGCCTCCTTCTTTTTCTTTCTCTCTTTTTCGTTGTTTTTTTTTTTTTTTTTTTTCGTTTTGCTTTCTGAGTAGAAGGAAATTGAAACTTTGCTACTATTTTGCATAATTTTCTTATGCAGAGCAATCCTTAAAAAGGAGGAGAAGCGGGCAGAAGGAGCCCAAGTGCATACAATTGAAGTTGAGGCACAGACAGACAGACAGATAGAGTAAGAAATAGATATAGAAAGGGACAGGGAGGAGAAGAGAGGGGGAAGAATGTCGACGCCTTGCCAAGAAAGAGAGGAAATGTCGCTGCGGTTCTTTGTGTGTGTGTGTGTGTGTGTGTGGCAAAGCCAACTAAATTTAGTATTTACTTACCACATCCTTTATGGTTGCTCCTTCTGTTCCTCTCTCTCTGCCCTCTGCCCGCTGGCTTCTTTGCTCCTTTTTTACGGCCTGTCAGCCATTTGCATATGTACAATAAGGCAAAGTGTATCCAACGGGTTTGTTTTGTCAGCTCCATCGAAGAAGAATCCTTTAGCAACATTGTTGTCATCCTGATGGAATAACATTTCCGTTTATTGTCTTAGCCCTCCCCCCTCCCCCCAACCACCCCCTCTTGCTCATCAACCCTCTTTATGAGTTCATACACCTTGCCAAACAACAGAGACAAAACGACGACAAAGAAAATTCGTAAAAATCTCTGATAATTACATTAGCAATTTTGACTTTTTGGCTCTTAACTTGGCTCTCTTGACTCTTTTGACCCGTTCGGTTCGTTCCGTTGGCTTAAGTAGGCAGTAAAACATTTGCAGACCACACAAATGCATTTCTGTTTGAGTGTTTGCCAAAATTGCACTTTTCGGTATGAATTACTAGCAACCAACTGGACTCCCCTTCAAGCCACGCCTCCTACTTAGTTAGAGGTTACTGTGCACTCTCCGAACTGGACATGAATTAATTACAAATAAATCTGCTTACAAATCGCAGCGTTCATAAGTCAATATGCCAGATGCCAAGAGCAAGAATAAAGAAAAAAGGCTCAAATCGACTGGGAAATGCCCTTTAAAAGAAACGCAAAGTCAAGAATTTTAATAGAAAAATTGACATTTTTTTGGAATGAGAGAATAATCAAGTTTGGGGGAGATGTCCCGATTGAAAATTTCGAGAACTCCTGACCCCGCATGTTCCCTCTGCTTGAAACCCTTTGAAAATGACTCTTTCAATCCAAAATCCAAAAAAAATATTTTTTTTTACATAAGAAGATAATGAGATTGAATTAAGATCGCAGCTAAAATAATGTTTTTGTGTATTTACATCGGGAGACTCACATAAGTAAAATAAGCAAAAATTGACCCCCTAAGTATGCAATGGAAGTCAAAATTAAGTTAAAAATTTTGCACTTTTTATTTACAACTCAACTTCTGCATTTTTAAAAGTTATTTACTCGCCTCTTGCAATGAACATCAATACTTTGAAGCCCAATCATCTTGACTATGATTAAGAATCGAGAATATATATAAAGAGCAACTCAAAATCTTCTAGTTCATTCTACTCTTTGAGAGACATAAAAATATATATATTAGGAAGAAATATTTGTACAATAAACTATTTATGGAGTTGTGCTAACCAATTGCTGCCCCCATACCCACCCACCACTCTAGTCATCTCTTCCCTTTTGGCCTTGTTGAAATCAGAATCCCTGCTCTGGAATTAGTTGAGAGGCTTTCGCATTGCTCAGTGTCTGCTGCTCCTTCCGCTTCTGTGTCGAGTGATAAATTAATGTGTCGATTGTATGTCGAGGATTAAAAGTGTTTTCGGCCACCGACCGAGCAGTGGGGAGGGGCAGTTCTCGTCGTCATTCCCATGCTTGTCCCTTGTCTTCTCTATAAGAGTCTGTCGGATTATGCACATGTTTACAAGGTTTTTTTTGTTATTTATTATTACTTTTTTGTTCGTTTTTCCTTTGGAATTCCTTGAACTGACTCGCAGAGCCTATTTATTTCTTCGGCAGGTTTATTAGTTATGCAGTTTGGTATTGCTTCTACTTTCTCTGTTCTCTGTTCTCTGTTCTCTGTTTTTGTGAATTATTAATAATAATAAATAAATTGTTATTTCGTTTCCTCGATGAGATTTTTTTCGACTCTTTATGCAGAGTCATGTCTCAGCCATAAGTTTAACACCAAAAAAAAAAAAGGACAAAGAAAATCACATAAAACAGACACTAAACATTGTTATGGTTATTATTATGTGATGTGAAGAGTTTTTACTGCGAGGAAATTTCTTTGATTTTTCTTCAAGTGTTTGAGGAAAATATTCACGTATTTAGGAAAAAATAATATTTTCTTTTGAAATTTACTCTAAATTTGGCAAAAATTCAGTCTTAATCGTGCAGTTTCTAAAGTAATTTAGTTTATCTGTTTATTTATATCAAGAATCGCTAAATTTTTATCATTCGAAGACTTTGTTCAAGATTTCGGAATGTCAAAGCCCATTTCACACTTTCAGTGCTAAAACTGGTTGAGAATTACAACGAAATCAACCGAAATAAGTAATTAAGAAGGCCTTTTATAAGTTTATCTTGAGAGAAAGTGACACTTATTTGGACTATCGATCGTTTAGGCTATCGATAGTTTTCCATGTCTAAAAAGTGGGCTATGTAAGCTCAAAAGTATTTGATTTTTAATTTCGCATCACCAATTAACTTTCTAAAACGTTTCTAAAAAGAAAATAGGAGAAAACACTTTAAAGAAATAGAACATTGACTTTGAAGAATAATTGCCAATTGAAGATGGCTGTAAGAGGTTAAAAAAAGTCTAAGGACTAACCCAAGGACAGACACTTAAGACAAGATTTAGGCATTAAATCACACTGATTTCTTCCTGATAAACTCTCTAAACTATATATTTCGTGTCTAATTTAAATTCAGTTGGTTACCTGATTAATTAATTGACCAACTCAATGAGAAGTTGAAGTCACCTACAAATTATGGCCTGACTTTTATGTGACGTTTTTTGCACTAAGCCAAACGGAAGGAAATCTTCAATCGACTAATCACATTTCTAAAATACTATAGCTAAATGGTCTATAGATATTTTCTTGGGGGACAAATTAAATAATTGGCATGACAACATGAGAGAGAATGCCATAGACATTTCTCTACATTATACAAATATCTCTACAGGCATGAAGCAAAATCAGATGTGTCCAATGTTGTTGATGTCGATATGCCCCGCCCACAGATAGACAGAAAGACAGAGAGACAGACATTCAAACAGACGACAACAATTTCATTAGAAATGAGAAAGCGCCTCTCGACACACCGTGTCCCACAGGGCGTCTTCTTCCATGTCCAAGTCATTGTCATTGTCATCAATGTGAATGTCGTCTTCATATTGTCTTTGTCTCTCCCTCTATTTCTCTTTCCCTCTCTCCCTCTCTCTCCCTCTCTTTCCCTCTCTTTCCCTCTCTTTCTCTCTCTCTCTGGATGTGTTTGTTCGTTTCGAGTTGTTGTCGTTGTCATAGTCCGAGAGGCATTACAAAGGAAACTACTTAAGTTACCACGATTACATGTTATCGTAAATTAATTGTCCGACATTTCGTTTTACTAACAAAATGCCATTACTAAGACTAAGGAGTACAACTAGCACTAGGACTAGCTCCTCCCTTCCTTTTAAAACTTCATTGCATTGAGTTCCTCCTCCTCCTCCTCCTCCATCTCCTCCTGGGTGCATTGCATTTTCAAGATGTCCTAATTGACCGCAAATTGTAAACTTCTTCTCTCATTGCACATTTGATTCTTAATTGTCTGTGATATGTTTTTGTGTGTGTGTGTGTGTGTGTCCCAAACTAATTAAAATTTCATGCTAACATTGCGCCCCAAGGTATGCTTTTGTTTTTTTTTTTCCCCCCTCACAGCCTATGCAAACTAAGAGAAGCGACGCCATTTGCCACCTAGCTTAATGCATAATTACACACACAATTTTTCATTAAATAAACGACGCCAAATGTTTGCACCGTTTGCCGTGTGTTTGGGTATCCTTCGAGTTAGTTAGTCCTTGCACCATTCTGGAGGAATGAAGCAGTGGAACAGTGAAGAGGATGTGGCATGGCAGGCATCGTCAAGTGCGTTTGATTTGCCGCTCGAGTTAGTTTGCACATGCCGCACTTGTTTATAAGTTCTCTAATTAATTTTTAAGTGCCACTGCTAACTGCCTGAAGGACATGACTTTGCAGGATGCAACACACACACACACACACACACACACACACGCACACACATGCTTAGAACTCTCTACAAGTTCCAAGGTTCTTCTTTCCTCCTCCTCCTTCTCCTAGGGCAGTCAGCTGTGGCTAAATGCTAAACAACAATAAGACAACAAAACAGAAAAGAGAGAGAGAGAGAGAAAAAATACCAACACGGCATATTATGTACATGTGATTTGCTGGCCATAATGAAATTAGACGTTGTTGTGTGTCGGCCCCCTGAAGGTTGGCCGAGAAGTCCCTCCAGGTTCTAGCCTGAAGAAGTCAACCTACACCTCCCATTTAGCCCCTCCAGTGTAGACCGGTAAGCTGCAGATTTGTTTGGCTTTAATGGAAATTTATTAACATGAATTGCAAGAAATTAGCCAACATTCACAACAAACTATAACTAACTGTTAGTTCTCTGGCTTAAAGAGTATATAATACAAGTTTCTATCAAAAAAGTATACATATATATTTATCTTCAATATATTCTCATTCCCGAAAATACTGCAAAAAGAAGATGGCGGGACATTGAAGGGACCCAGACTGCAGACATCTTAAAGATGTATTCAAAAGCTTAAGAAAAAAAAAAATGTAACTCACATAGTAAACATTTCGGTTAACAGTTTTGGAGAACTTACTAATAAGAAAAGCGGCAAAATTTTTAAAGCCAGTGTTGTTAAACGGTAAGCTTAGTAAGTATTGGCGTTGCCAGAAACTAAAATATATTTTCTGTTCGTATTTTTAAATTGGAAAAAAGTCAATTCAAATAAAATTGACAAATTGCAACAAATATTTCTGTACTTCATTTTGTTCTCCGAAGTATTTTGTAGTTTGACAACACTATTTTAGCCAAAAACAGCTAAATTGAATACAGCCCTAAAATATTTCCTAATGTCAACATCTTAGTGGGCCTTGACTCAAAAGTAAGTCAAAAAGTACAACTTAATGAGGAAAATATTCAGTTTTCTCTTGTTTTTTGGCAACTGAACAAGTCTTGAAAAACAAAAGAGTTCCGAAAACATGAATAATCGAAACAACAGCAGCCAAGTGGAGCCATCCTCTGGAGGAACGCGTTGCAGCGGCAACATTAGACCAACGGACAAGACCACATCCCAACCCTTGGGCAATTGCAATCGCAATTTGAAGACTTCGCTTGGTGGTGGTGGTGGTGGACATCCTCTTAACAGGGAAGGAGACAGCAGTTCCGGGGACGAGAATGGATGCATTTGTTTCCGCAAAAAGCGAGCCTACGAATGTGGACGATGTCATCATTATTTCTACGGACGTCTTCTGGAGATTTGCCCCTTGCACAAGGAGATCTTTTTAATGGATTTCCAACGTTGCCCCTACTGCGCAGCTCCCACCGACCAGATCAAAAGGTCTCAACTGAGTTGGGCCGAAATTCGTAAAATCGAAGAGGCTCAAAAACCCAACGGAGACGACAAAGACTTGTAAAAGGATTTGGCATCTAATAAAGTATTTGTATAGATGGGATTATAATCTCAGATCATCTGATCATTTTATAAAACGAATGCTTACTTTCTATGGTAGCAAATAATTAGTTCTTTCGCTGTAAACTTGAAATTTAGGAATTTATTAATATGATTTTTGATCCAACAGCTTTTTAGACTGTGTTTCAATGGACTTGCAACCGACTTAAAGAAGTTGTGCAGCGAAACTTTCTTTAAAAGCTTCCCTCTGCGTTCTAAATCTTAACTTAGTGCTTGCTGAAAAACGTTTAAGGAGAACGAAGATGTTCTATTTGAGGGGAAGTTTCCCGAATTCCCCACTGTGCAGGGTATTCCAAAGTCGTGAGTAAAAAGCTTTGAAGCAAATATTTAAAATTTACTTAAAATTCACTCAATTCAAAAGGTAATGCTAAGTCGACATTAGTTAACCCAAAATGAACTCTTACGGATTGTGTGAACTTTGTGGCAGTCATTTGGAAGGTTTCCCTCAAGTTAAATGTAAATGTTTCTGTGTGTTTGTGTGTGTGTGTATCTAACAAAATCAATTTGATTAAATAAAACTAAATAAGCATTATTTATTTGTCATGTTCTTTGAATGTTTAACACACACACACACGCACACGCACACACACATTGAAAAAATGATGCCATTTAATTAAATTTTATGCAAAAAGCCATAGAGAAGTAAATACACACAAAAATTATATTAAAATCGTTAGCAGATGTCTCTGTTTGATGTATCGCAAGTTGCCTAGTAGTTGTTGTTGTAGTTGTTATCATGATAATGACGATAACATGGTTGTTGTTGTAATTGTTGTTGTTGCTTTAGTTGTTGGCTTTGTTGTTAAGAAATAATCTACTTGTAAAATCTTAATTAAAGTTATTATAAATGTGTATGAACAACAGAGAACGAGAGAGAGAGAGAGAGAGCGTGAGTGAGGGTGGAAGGGGAGGGGCAGGAGAAAGGGCAGCAACAGTCACGGTGAGACATGGCGCACACACACATGAGCATTTCTATATGTATGTATGTACATTGTACATATATTTACTGTATATTTTGTTTGTATATTTTGTTTGCTGCCTGCTGCTCTTCTTTCCCTTTGTCGTTTCCCCTCCCCACACCTTGCCTTTCTCCTTTATCCACCATTACTCTGCTCTGCTCTGTCTGTTTGCCCTTGGCTCTACTTTCGACGTTAAATTGCGCAGCTGTTTGCTCTTCACTTTATTGTGTGTGTGTGTGTGTGTGTTTGTGTACATGTCAGGCAACTGCTGCGTCCCCCCCCCCTTCTCCCTTACTGCTCACTTACTTGGAGTAAGAAAAAAATAAAAAAAGAAGCAGCAGCAAAAGTGGCATCAAAAGTATTTGCGCTTTATTATGACAACTGACATTAGTTTGTTTGATATTTGTGTTGTTGCCTCATTCTAACTCGCCTCGCCTCGCATCGCCTCGTCTCGCCTCTCCCTTCACCCCGCTGCCTGCTGTCCATTTTGCTCTCTTTGAATCTCACGCTTCTCTTTCATTTGATAAGATTTAATTGAGTTGGCAGCTGGCAGCAGGAGTGAGTGAGTGAATGAGTGAGTTAGGGGTGGGAGGTAAACTCTCTCTCTCTCTCTTTCTCTCTGTGCCTGCGGGTCTCTCTCTGTACTGTATTGTATGTGTGTGTGTGTGTGTGTGTATGAGTGTGTGTGGTGGGAAAAGTCAAGTGTTCAGATTTCTCTCTGTTGCTTTCTTTATCCCTTTTTCTTTGGTTTGAGTTGTTGTTGTTGTTGTTTTGTCTTTCGTTTGTGTTTGTCTGTTCTGTTGCTTGCTGATTTTACAGTTTTCAATGAGTTTTTGTGCTTTTGAAGTCAGTCGTCGTCAGCTGCAGCAACTGGATAAACGTTTGAGTTGGGGGGGGGGGGGGGGGGGGGATGAATGAAAAGGTTAAAGGTTAATCATATCAATGTCATGTAATAATCTTCGTCCTGATCGTCAAAGGCACAGCTAACTACTTAATTAACAACTGCAACAAAATCACAAATTGTAAGTTTCTCAACGTTTCCTTTTTTTTTTGTTTTGGTATGTCATATCCCTGTGAAGGGTATAACGAAACTCTTAAAGCGTTTGTAACACACTGAAGATAGGGAAAGTTGCTGTTTCTCTTTCTTATAGAAACAAATTCTAAAGAGATAATATTTTATAAAAACTTACCACAAAAAAAGCACTCAAATATACGATTGAAGAAATCTTTTCAAGGATATCTGGATGATCTGAAAGCAAAATTAAAAGAGATTTCGGTTAGTAAGATAAATTGACTTTATATAGCAGCGAATACATCTTAAATTAATTGATCTAAAATAGCGAATACCAAAAATTCAATTAAAAAAGCGAATACTTTAAAAAGTGTTTAAGTTCAGATTCCACTTTCATTAGTTATGATCCAAACTGGATAAAAGCTATCGGCTCGTGTTCCTGACAAAAAAGGCCAGTTATTGAGTGGCCAGATAGATAGATATTTAGGACACCTGAGAAAGGACAAATTGACTAAATTCTCGATTGCTTGAATAAAGAAAAGTTTATCGACTAGGAAGCGTCTTCTTGACTTAATTAACTAATCCAAGCCACTGAGTCTTTGAATCTTCCAGAGTGTACAAAGTTTCTTATGTTGGTTGAGTTCTGGCTCTCTGACTATATTTTTGCTTAATGAAATAAGCAAGTTTAATGAAACAAGCAATATGCTTAATGTGTTGAATTACGCTAAATGGATTTGCCTCGAACTTGAGAAGGAAAATTGTAAACTACTGCCAACTAAACTGTCCCGATGGCAACTTCATGATGTGAAGTGAGACCAAGTACAAAAAAAAAAAAGGGAACGAACGAACAACGAAAGAAAAAAGTAGCTGGAGATGTCTTGAAATTCGATTAGCAACATGCCATTAAAATAACTCTGCCAGAAAGAAAGTGTGAGAAATAGAGAGACATAGAGAGAGAGAGAGAGAGAGAAAGAGAGAAACAGTTTTAGCTACTGCAGTTAAGCATTTTAAAATTTATAAGATGCCAAAAAGTTAGACTGTAAGTTTTTTGTTGAATTAATTAGACGAGAAACGAAGAACGTAAAAGCATCTAACTAGAAATGAGACCTCATGGCCAACGCAAAGTGATTTATGGCAAAGAACTGACGCTTCCTTTTACCGGAAATATTTATTTGAGGAATATTTTCATATTATTTCCATCAATTTTCAAACGAATCGAATTTATTTGAAGCCTAAAAACTTTTCTTGATAACTTAAACGTCCTTAAATAACTTTCATCTTATTTAATATGAGCTACGTCTATTCCAAATTTGTCTTAGATTGAAGACAAAAGAGGACCCTTAAGTCGCTTAGTTCGAACATGCAAATAATGTTAGAGGCAAGGGTATTTAACTTCGGCTAATAGTTCTAAAGAAATCTTGGCAAACTGCAAAAAAAAAAAATTGTAATCTAAATTTCTATTTAACATTTACGAATACAAGGCGAAGCTTTCTCAATTAACAGGGCTCGTGCAAGGATCAAAGGATGCCAAAAGTCTAGTTGAATCGTATGATGTTTGTGATGTGTATTGGGATTCTCCTTCTGGGTATTTTGCTTGTCTGTCTGTTGTTGTTTTTGTTGTTGCCTGTTGTATTGTTTCTCCATTGTGAATGCCATTTAATATGTTATTATACAATGTCTACATATGTAAATAGCTAAAGTTTTAATAGAGCGAGCGAGCGCAAGAGAGAGAGAGAGAGAGAGAGAGAGAGAGAGAGGAAGAGAGCGTGAGAGGGCTGAGAGCATGTAATTAAAGTTTTCTACAAGCAACTTTTCAAAATTTTGGCTGCTGTTGCCGCTTTTTGATTGCTTACCGAAATGGTAATACAAACTTTTATTTTCTCTCTCTCTCTCTCTCTCGCTCTATCGCTCTATAATAAGCCGCCAGCTTCAACCAACTCACACATACACACACACGCACACGCACACACCAGTCAGCTGAATTAGGCGAGAGAGGGAAGCGTTAGTGAAGGACATAGTGAAAACTTTTTGCTTATCGTTGTGTCGAAATGTGAATATTTGTTGAAATGTTGTGCACAACAAAATCTATTCCTTCTACCCCTCCCTCTTAGCTCTCTCTCTCTCTCTCTCTCTCTCTCTCTATGTAAATAGAAATCGCATAAAATGGTAATTATAAAACTGAGCCAAGAGACGACCGAACGACCGTCCTCTAAACTGGAAATCTCTCATATCTGAAATAGATTTGCTCTTGTCTCCACTGTGTGTGCAACTGTGCGTATGATTGTTATTGTTACTACTATTATTATTATTACTATTATTATTGTGGTTGTCCTTGATGCGACCCACACACAGAGAGAGAGAGAGAGAGAGAGGAAGAGCATTTGACATACCATGCAAATTAGAATTATGAAAAGATTGCTTAGTTCATGCAGTGGCGCATCTTAATAGGGGTGCCATCTCTAGGGGACGACTCTCTCTCTCTCTAATTTTAGGCAAATGAAGTGACCAGCTCCTAACTCCTGTCTGTCTTATCTACTTTGTCTCATTTATCTATTTCATCTAGTAAATTTTCTTTTATTTATATTTCATTTTAAATTACATTCTCTTTCATTTCAACATAAAACGAAACGAAAATTGTATTGTGACACAAATGCCTCTTTTTTTGTGGTCTAATTTCAGGCTTATTGTGGTTAATCCCCCCCCCCCAATCACTCCCATGTTCCCTCAAACACGCTGTCACACACTCTTGACATTCGTTGACATTTTCAAGGCAAGTTTTATTCGCTTTTGATAATGTTACCTGACTTTTTTTGTGCACCCTCACTACCCTCACTCCTCCCCCCCGTTTTGCTGCTAGCTAAGCTTTGGCTTTTTATATACAATTTTATATGCATGCATGAAAAAGAGAAGAAGCAGAACAGCACGAAGAAGCAAGTTCATTTTACATTTCAAAAGACGCCTTTTGTTATGCTACACACACACACACACATGCCGAGCATACTCTTCTCCTTTTCCGCCCCTCTAGTCCACACTGTTGTTCACCACTTTCAACATTTGTTTTTATGCATTTCTTTATGCTTTTTAGCATTTCCATTTATTGTTGTTTTTAATATTCTTTTGTTGAGGATTAAGTATTTATTATCATACGCACCAAGTATTTCCGACAAAAACAAATAAATGTTTTACACACACACACACACACACACACACACACACAGACACACACACACATAAATATATGCATGTGTTGGCAATAGTTTTTCCTGCACTTTAGTTGGGCTAACATAAGTAGTTTCCCTCCTTGTATTTGCCATTATAATGGTAAAGAGCTCTGACTATCTCTCTTACTCCTTCTCTCTTGCTCTCTCTCTCTCTCTCTCTCTCTCTCTCTCTCTCTTCCCGTCTGGATGTTGGCAAGGCAACTGCCCGCTCATCTGTAAGCATTTTCCTACTCCCTTCCTTTCCTTCCACCACGTTTTTTTTTTTCGCTCGTTTTTGCCCTTCTTGTTACTTGCTCTAAAATATGTTTTATTATCTTGTGTCTTGGGTTTGTTATATTTTATCTATACGTTTATACATACATATGTAAATATATATGTATGTATCTGTGTTTTAAGAAGAATTGCGGTTCTATTACTTAGGGTAAATTTCCCAGAACGCATCAGCGTTTGGTAAAGAAGACTATTTAGTTTTGCCCTAAAGCTGATTAAATTGTGCCAAAATGAATTTTAATGACGTGTTAATTGTTGTTCCTAGTTACGGTAAGACTATAACTTGTTCGTATTGGAATTTCAAGCAGTTCCAATGAATTTAATCGGCATAAGGCACACTTTAAGAGTAGGAAACAATCTTTAACTCGAGAGAAGTTGTAAGTAATGAAAAACATAGTGTAAAGCTGCTATCGATAATAGATCGTTAGTGATCAACTATTAATAGTCCAGATGCTGCTATCGATAGTTCTGCATCTGTAGATCCGAGTCTGATATCGAAGGTTCTCTATCTCGAACTCCGTTACTGCTATCGATAGTTCTTTACATCCCTGGCTTCGTTACTGGTATCGATAGTTCTCCACATCTAGATCCGATACTGCTATCGATAGTTCTCCACATCTAGATTCGATACTGGTATCGAAGGTTCTCCATCTCTAAATCCGTTAGTGCTATCGATAGTTATTTACACCACTGGCTCCGTTACTGCTATAGATAGTTCTCCATATCTCGAGCTCCGTTACTGCTTTCTCCAAATCTAGATCCGATACTGCTATCGATGATTCTCCATCTCTAGCTGCCTTCTTTATGACTTTATATAGTTCAAAACTTAATCTAATTCAATCTATTTCAACATAATGTTCCAAAAGACTTTTAAATGGTGGAAAAGACTTTTAACACTTTAATAGCACTTTTCTTTAGAAATTTTCGTCTTTCAGTTTTTCACAGCAAACCTTTAAATAACAGTTTGTCTTTTTAGATAAAAAACAGACTCAGATATGAACTATGAACTTAACAAGAACCTCTTTGCAGTTTACATTTCCTCTGCCCATTTTTAAACGCATTTAATTTGTTTACCACTCTTTAGTTTAATTTATCAAAAAGTCATAATACATTTGCCTCTTTTTTTTTTGTGTTGCACAAAAATTATTACAAAATGAATATATTGTATTTATATATGTGCGTCGTCCTTGTCTGATGTCTGATATTTTCTCTGTGTACATATCTTTCGACTCTATCATTTTGCCATTTCGCTTGACATAAAAATCTTGTTGGACTTTTGTTTCTTTTTTGTTTTTTTTTCGTTTTTTCATTGTTCGTATTACAAATAACCACAATAACAACATATTGGTTTTAATTATTTACTACTTATTGCTCATTACATAAAGCAAATTTACACACACACACACCGAGAAGAACAGAACAGAACAGAACCAATGGCAATGGCAACATTTGCCATACACTAGCCAAACGGGTATATGTAAAGCTGGAAGAGGTTTGACAAGACCAAAGAATCGGATTATCGATATAAAAATGATCAGAAGAATGAATGAATGAATAAATGAAATCAGCATTCATTTCTTTGTTCATTTTTCTGATCAATATTCATTCAAGTTGATGACCTTAATCTCAACCTTTTGATCGCTCAGTCCTCTCTAGGTTTTTTTCAATGTCTTTTATTTCTTCAATTCTTCTTCTTTCTTTTAATAGACTTTCAAGCGTTTATCCTTCTATTTGTTTGTTCTTCTTTTAAGTAACTTTTTATCTAGAGTTCCTCATTTTGTTTTATTTGTTTTTCTCATTTTCCATAGAAATTATCTATTGCATCGAGTTTAACGAAATTATATTCCCCTATCTACTCGAATGAAAAATTCGTTGATAAATAGCTTTCCCATTTCACGGGAATCGGTTTTAAGCATTACTCTTATTGAAATCGGCTTAATATATGCTATATGTATGTACATATATCTGCCCTCTAGTGAAGGAGAGTGTATGACAACTTTTTCATGGCTTGCGGTTATTTCTCATTTTTTATTGGTTCTGTTTTTGTTGTTGTCATATGTTGGACGACATCAGCCATGTCGCGCCTATCAGCCACCAACCAAAGGCACTCAATTTGCATATATGCAGCGGCAGAGCGACAGAGAGAGGAGGAGCGAGAAGGGCTGCGGTGGAAATTGACTCGCTTCGGTAGGGAAAAATATATATATTGCGTATACGCCATGACATGCAGCTGAACTGAGCTGAGCTTGATGTGAGTTCAATGTATTGGAAAATTGCAAAAAAAAAAAAAAAACAGAAACGAAATGGAAGAAGAAAAATGGAAGGGGGAAAAAAATGAAATCTGCTGTTGGCTTTTCTTTTGTTTGTGCCTGGGGCGACAAAATAATTTTTACAATGCTGACACATTTTATGTTTATTAAATCAAGAATTGACCAGAGCGAAAGCCCCAGTCAAAAGGCAATGTCCAGATGAGGAGAGAAGACTGAGCACACGAAGACAATGAATAAGAAAGAAAATGATGAAAAAGTCGAGGTTACAAGAGATGTGAACCCCAATTTGTGCATGGTTCATTTGATTAAACATTTCCAAGAGTGAACCCCGGGGGGAAGAGTGGGGAAGAGTAAGAGTTAGGCATAAAATCATTCCATATGATTTACTCGTAAAGTTGATGATGATGCTTGAGAGCGGAGAGTGGGGGCGAGGCGGTTGATGCAGTGCATCTTGCTCTCTCTCTCTCGCTCTCTCCTTGTTTTCTAAGCAAATCTAGTGACCCGAAAATTAATTGATTGGAAAATAATGTTTCATGCATTTATTGATCCATGTTCACATGTGACCAAGCAGATATGTTTAGGCCCCACCCACGCCTACCTCAAGCGGTCATATCGTCTTCTTCCTAGTTCTCTTTTGATTTTAACACAATTGTTGAATACCCTGTAAAATTGGCAGAGAACGCTTTAAAAGTATAAGTTCAGACTTGGGGCTTACAGGCGTTTAGATTTACCCCCTTAAGTATGCAACAGAAGAGTCTTGTAGCTAAAAACTGGTACTTGTTGCATTAACTGACTTTTTAAGTGTTTATTGCATACTTTAAGGAGCAAATTTTGCAACTTTTTTACCTTAGAGAGTGAAATGGTGGCTGGCAGTTTAAGACTTTCTTTCGGTTATTTTGTTGTTGTTGTTTTTTTGGTCTACAGGGCATCTAAAAGTCGTTGTGTGAAGACAATGTAAAGTTTAGTTTTTTCTATATTGTTTGTATATTGACTGTATTGAGGTCAATAAAAGGTCTATGTAGCCCTCTTTCTCTGTGCTATCGGCTGCTGCTACTGTCGGTTGGTTGGTTGGTTGTTGCTTTCAATTTGGTTTCCGGTCAGTCCACTTTAATATTTATC
This sequence comes from Drosophila nebulosa, assembly GCA_024703675.1. Classification (NCBI taxonomy): domain Eukaryota; kingdom Metazoa; phylum Arthropoda; class Insecta; order Diptera; family Drosophilidae; genus Drosophila; species Drosophila nebulosa. The sequence continues at coordinate 1,273,951 of CM045725.1, read as the reverse complement.
TACTTACTCTGGGCCTTGTACTATATACATACATTTTGGCTTTTTGTCTGTCTTTCTTCTAGCTCTTTCTCTCTACCTCTATGTGTGTGTGTGTATGTGTGTGTGTGCGTGTGTGTTGGTGTGTTTTATGCAAAATCCATATTCAATTTGGCAACTGAACATCTGTGCAAATATCAAATATTGACTACAAATATTCAGCTTGGTCTTCAGCTTTAACTCTCTCTTCAGACTCATCTCATCTCCCATCTACCATCTCTTTTTCTCTCCATCTCCCTCTCTTTCTCTCTCTATCTCTATCTCTCTCTCTCTCTGTGTGTGTGAGTGGCTATTGCCCTTACATTAAATTGCAATTATAGACGATTTTATTTGCTCTGGGCATGTGTGTGAGTGTTTTATTTTCCCCGTTTGATGATGTCCTCCTCATCGTTCTCATCGTCCTTCTCGTCCTTCTCGTCCTCCTCCCTCCTGATGATGATTAAAATTCTATATGTTTTGCATAAATTGCTGACTTTTCTAGTGTTTGCCCATTGCGTCAAGTTTATGAACTTGATTTGCTTGGCTGGGTGTTCAAGTGTCTTGAAATACAAGTCCCCTCCCCTTTACTCCTTCACTCCGCCACTTCTCCACTCCTCTGCACTTCATCGTCAACTGGCCAACAGCAATTCTATAGGTGTGTGTGTGTGTGTGTGTGTGAATGTGTTTAAGTGTGTGTGCATCAACATAAAAAATGTTGCCCACTCTTAGGCAACTCCTTTGCTTTGCCTAGTCCCTGTCCCTGTCCCAGTCCCTGTCCCTGTTAATGTTAAATAACAGTAAAAGCATCAAAATGTAAGAGCAAAAAGCTTTCTGTTAACTTCTCAACTCAAGCTCTTCAATTGAGAACAGATTTCTCTTAAGTTTTTCAAGCACTTGACTTGGTAGTAAAACAAAAATTAAAAACATGAAAATGCAAAATTTTCTCAGAATAAAGTTTAATTCTTATGATAAAAGGTTTAAATAATTTAACATTATTTGAGCTCTAAAAAGATCTCGGTTTTCTTTGATTTTTTCTATTGGTGGAGTAGCAAAGCATTAACTGAATAAAACTACTTTAAAAGGGTCCTGTGCAACATTTTTGAATGCCCCTCAACAATTTTAACATTTCTTTTGAAAATTACCTTTAAAATTAAATTTCCTAACACTAATATCGTCTTAAAAATCTGTTGCCAAGAACAAAATAAAGTCATAACTTTTTGACATGCCTTAACAACTGACAGAGTTAAAAAGGTAGGTAGCAAAGGTTAGGCTCAAGGTTCGATCGCTTTGTTCTTATAAAAGTGTAGGCAAGACCTTTTGATGTCCTTGCATTAGTATTTGGGCACCAATGATTCACTCAAGTCCTTAATTAATGACCGGATGATAAATTCTCGTTTCAGAAATCTATTCCTAGGCATGTCTTAAGCGAATCTGATTTCGTATACAAAGATCTTAGTGTCTAAGATGCCATTTGGCATATGAAACTTAGCTTATTTTCTCTTTGCTGCCATAAATTGCTATTGAAAAGACCTCCTCTTATATATCAACTTTTCCATTGCCTTTGCCTTTCTACTTTTTCTTTTCCTTCTTTTGGTTTCTTTTCCAGCCAAACTATCATCTCTGATAGCAATTGAAACAAAGGAAAAGTGTCAGAAATTTTATGTTCTTGTTTGTGTGTGTGAGCCATAAAAAAGCTTAAGGGAAAAAAGGAGAGAAAGAGAGAGAGAGAGAAAGAAAGAGAAAAAACAATATGCTTAACCCTCCAGCCCCGAGAAGAAGAACTAACTTAAAAAACTAGCCAAGCAAAAGTCAAAGTCTTATCAGCAACAAAATGCCAACTAAAACAACAACAACAACAATTTACAATAACATTGTAGGAAGGAGAGCAAACTGCAAGACGATATGCCGAAATATGGCTTTAAAGTTTTCTTTTCTCGTTTCTCTCATCAGAGTTCTTTTGCTCAGTTTTTCAGCGTCAAATTGGCGTCGACAAAGTCCAGAGGTGTTGGCCTAGCCAAGGCATATAAAAATAAATACAGATAGATAGATAGAAAGGGAGAGAGAGAGAGAGAGGGACGAAGAAGGAGTGAGTGAGTGAGTGAGAGAGAGAGAGAGAGAGAGAGAGGGAGAGACAAGCAACTGTCATAAATTCCAAATACAAATTTTGCTGGTCTTGTTTATGTTGCCTGCTGCCATTTGGCTTGACGCAGCAACTGGCCTGACACTGATAAAAATACATACAAGAAAGAAAGAAGACAAGGACAGAGGCAAATATAAAAAAAAAAGAAACAAAAAATTGCTTTTTAAAAAATTACATTTAATGTGTGCGCTTGAGTGGGCAGGAATTTATATATATCGCTTGCAAAAGGTCCTTGGCTTCGAGCTTCTGTCGCCCAAGTGGCGGACAGAGAACAGAGCAGAGGCAGAAGCAACAGCAACAACTAGATGAAGAGGAGAACTTGAGAGACAACCAACACACCAACCAAGTGCCAGACAATCAATAGCAACAGAAAGCAGGCGAAACAAATTGCTCGCTGGACTATGCAATTGTCAGCGGGTAGACGGGGGAGATTGGTGTATTGGCGGGGAGGAGAGAGGCAGAGTCAAGGATAGGGTCGCTTCTCCGACCGCAACTTTAAATTGCGGTTTTATTTTAACATTCTTTCTTTCTTTTGTTTCTCTTTGTTTTTTTCTGTTTTGTTTTTTTTCTCATAATAAATCATAATAAATTTGACTTGGCCACAAAATTCTAATTATTACAAAACTAATTAGCTAAGAGATAAGAAAAAACAACAAAAAAAACAAGAACATGAATGGGAAATTCCAGTAATTCATTTTATCATTCATAGCTGCCCACAACAATTGTCCTTAAAATTGCTATATTCTAAACGATTTCTTAGTAGGTTAGATAATTATAAATTTAGGTTAAAATTTGACAAAATTGTCGCTAGAAGCAGTTTGAGATTATTTATTGGATTTCCGTTTTAAGTTTGTTCTGAATAGAGCAAGCTGAGCCCTATGAATCAACCGAAAAAAATGTTATATAGAGTTGTTGAATTCCAAATATGAGGTCATGGTGGAACAATTCTTTACAAAACAAGAAGTAGTTAAAGAGTTTATGTTTCATTTTATATAAATTTACTAATAAAGACAAGAAATTGGGTATTAGCATTGGGATGGAGTCTCCCTTTGTTCCTATGCAAAAAATAATATCACGAAATGAAGTGAGCTCAGAAAAAGCGGTTAATCTGAGGAACTCCGTGGAAACTTTCAATCCGAGTAACCTCTTTTATATCTATCAATTATTCTTTTTTTTTTGTAAGTGATCTAAGCAATTCAAAGAACATTTTATTTTAGGTCTATTCATATAAGCTTTTGAAACCTTTTCTTGCATATCCTTTTCATAAATTTAATGCAGGTTACATTAAGGCAAGATTAAGCTACATTTAAGTTACCTGTGAGAGTATTTATAATGTGGTGAGCATTTGGCAACTGCTATTTAGCCATTTTTTGTCTGCAATTTCAGTGTTTGGTCTGCACGAAATAAACTGGGATTAGTCTACTCAGGCAAAATTATACAATTTTTGTTGTTTCGAAAAAATTATAAAAGTTCAGAGACAAGTAAGAAAATATTTCAAAACTTTTTATAAGCTTTTTAGATTCATTTGTGAAAGGGCAACGAACGCGTTTCATTTATCATTATTTTTTAATAATTCCTTTTGAAATGGAGTTAAGGGCGTAACTAAAAGCACTAATCACTAAAACAAAAAGTATTTAGTTTATTTGTTGCATCGAAATTTTAAAAGAAATAACGAAAAAAAGCTGACCAACATTTTAAGCATTTAAAGTGTTTTTAGTAAAACGTTTTATTAAAATTGTATTTACCTAAACAAAACGAAAAAGAAAAAAAACCAAGGAAAAGAAAAAGAAATTAGAAATTAATTGCTGTCGACATTTTCTATAGCATACTTTTCAGCTGCCTGTTTGGTTTGGTGTGCGTGGGAGTCATCATTAAAAATCAAAGAGCCGCATTAGTTGACTTTTTTTTTTACCAACGCACTCCGTCCCCCTTGCCCCTCTATTCCAAACTGCAAGTGCTTATTAATTTGGGTCGCAAACCCCTGAGAGAAGAAAAAAAAAAACAACAACATCAAAGCAAATGCCCGAAATTGTCATCATTTTTTGTTCCTTTTCACTCCCCTCCCCAACTTCTTTTGGCCGCACGACAAATTCAAGTTAATTGCATCGCCTGGCCATACAATTGCTGAGCGTGTGCAAGTATGTTTGTGTGTATGTGTGTGTGAGTGTGGGTTGAAAGTTGTCAAGTGTTTCGTCAGTCAGAGTGGCCAGAGCTAAAGCCAGTTTTGGCCAGCTTGGCCAGCTTGGCTCCTGGCCATGCCCGTGCGCATTGTGTGCAAAAGTCAAGTGTTTGGCATGACCAACAAAAGTTGTTGTCAACGAGTGAATGAAAAAGGAGCTCAAGCTAAAGAGTGAGAGTGAGAGAGAGAGAGAGAGCAAAGGAAAGAAAAACCCAACGGGAAAAACATTGTTAAAGTGTCGTCTGTGCGGCGTTACAATAACAATAAAGTCAACAATAATAACAACAACAACAACAACAACAACATCAGCAACTAATGCCACAATAAGCAAGGAATAATAGGAAAAGCTTTTCATATGAGTTGAGTTCTCAATGTCTTTCAGTTTCAGTTTTTATTTTTGTTTGTACATATTTTCTTTTTTTCTTTTCTCACTCTCTCTCTCTTTCTCTCGCTTTCGATGAGGCGTGGCAGGGAAAAAAAAATTGGAAATTTATCTTTGATCTTTTTGTTCGACGCGTATCGGCGGCTTGATGGCAAATAAACAAAAAAAAAAAGAACCAAATACCAAGAAGAAAAGAAGGAAATTCGTAATGATAAGAGAAGTCAACGACTTTTAGATGCCCTAAGAAAATATAAATGGCAACTGCATTAGGAAATCATTTATGAAAAATCATTTAAAGCGGCAAAAACAACAATTTTTTTAATGACTATAAAATAAGCCTTATGATTTTGTTTCATTACAAACTTTTACTAGAATTGTAGCTACAAATTGAAAACTAATTTCGATGAATTTGTTTTTTGTTTTTCAGCTTTGTTAATATACTCAAAAAAAAAGTCATCAAGTTTTCAAAAAGGCTTTTATTTCCTTGCAAATTGTATAATTTAATTGCCTTCAACAAAATGTCCAATCTACCCTACAATTAAAGGGTATTCAAACTCACACACACACACACACACATATAAATATAATACCCCGAATATTGTTCCTTGTTATCGACACGACGATGGCTTAGATCTTTGGCAAATGATAAGAGAAAACTGAAGCAAGAGATTGTCAGAGTGTGAGAGAACGAAAAATAACAATGTCAGAAATTAAAATTCAGAAACGAGAGGAAAACAAAAAAAGAAGTGAAAAACATACGCACACCCCAAAAAAAAAAAAAGAAAAAGAAAATGGCAATGAGAATGAGTGATAAATACTTTAAGAGGCTAAAAAGAAATGAAATTCAAGGACTTTTTAGAGAAGAAAATGAAATGGGAAAATTTATGTTCAATTTAAAGAAGTTTTCAATATATAAAACTAACGTGAGTTACTCCATAAAAAGATGGTGTCCAAATTTAAACACTTTTCTAGTTTTTCATAGAAGACAAAAAGAAGAGAAATAGAAGGAAAAAATTCGTCTCATTTCACTTCTTTCCGTTTAGCCACTAAGCTAAGAAAGAGATCACAAGGTCCTTCCAACAATATTTTCTAGATTTGCTTTACTCTTTAAGATGCCTTTGACCCTACTTTGACCTCCACATGCCACATTCTTAAACAGCTAAAAATGAGTACCATTTTAGTTTCCATTCCTAGTTTTTCATTTCGCTTTTCTAGTTGATGGAATTCCTCCTCACGAACTGTGTGGCAAATCTATTTCAATTATTAAATCAAAAAAGCAATTAGGAAAATTTTGCGCCAGCTAGTTATCAAAAACAGGGTGCGACATAGTCACGATTGTTTTGTTCACTTTGAAAATAATTGAATCTAAAAATTGGCAGTCAAGCAGGCGAAAATTCCACCAAGCTCTGCCCTGACTGGGCCCAAGGCCAGTTAGCACCTCCCCCCCCCCCCCCCCCCCCCCCCCGCCACCCCAATACACTCCCCGCCAGTTACCCTCTTATAATGACAGCTTAGACAGCTAGAAGATGCGGCGATGCGGTGCTTGAGGAGGGGGAAAGAGTCAACCTAAAAAGTTTCAACACAAAAGACAGCAAATATCTATTTTTTGTTGAGGGGTGAGAAGAAGGAGCAATGGGGGATGGGGGATGAGGGATGGGGGATGGGGAAGGGCTGTACCACGCCTTTTGATGTAACAAATTTCTCGGACACTGAGCGCCTAATTACTTTATTGGTGACCTTTTTGAGGGGTGTTTGTTGTTATTGTAGTTGTTGAACCTTTTAGCCCTTTTGTCTTTCGGTTTTGTCAAGAGCATTTTTGGCTCTTCTGTGTGTAGTACCAACCGACTATTTAGGCCGAGACTAGGAGAGAGAGAGAGAGAGAGAGAGTTAATTGAATTATAAACATTTTGGCAGCAGCTGCAAAATTCGTAAAAACAACAATTTAATATTGTTGGAAATTTTCCTCTTCTCCTTCTTTTTCCCTTTTGTGTTTTTTTTTTTTGTTTTGGCCAAATAAAGATGATGTGGCATCTAATCAACATAACGCATTAATCTATATCTCAATGATTTTGGGAAAAACAATATTTTCACACACAACACACACACACATACACAGACACACTGAGACACATAAATCCATACATTAAGAGTTTGGCAGGAAACCCAACAACAACAAGCTCCACACACGTGTGTCCAGAGGACTTTATCAATTTTCATTTATGGATCACATGGATGGAATTTTTCCCACCCAAAAGAAGGAAAATTGTTTTTACTTTTCCCCATGCTTTCTCCCTCTTGTGTTGTTGTTCCTGTTCTTCTTATTTATGAATTAAACTTGTGCCTGTCATTCTGCTTGATTGGCTACTAAATACATTTTGAGTTATGAGCTGAAAGCCTTTTCCCCTCCCCAATCTTTGGCCCAAAGACTAGGCAAAGGCATTTGACCAGAGCAATGTAAATAACAAATGTGCATAAGCATTTGCCAAAAAAAAGAAAATGCGTTAAATACTTGTGAAAAGGCAAAAAACAAAAAAATAGTTTGATGAAAGGTTTGAAAATTATTAAAGGAGAGAGAGAGAGAAGAGATAGAGAGAGCAGAAACCGAGGCATAGATTCCGAGTTCTTTTTGTGAACTTCTTCAGTGGCGTTTTTACAGAGTCAAAGTAACCAAAAACTGCCCCCCCAAAGTAGGCAATAGACAGTCGACAAATGCATTCGAAAACTGAGCATATTTCCCTCCTTATCATTCTGTAGTTCCACTTTCAAAATTCATAATAACTAACCTAAACTTTTCTGGTATGGTTAAGAAAAAAACATTTTAAGGACCTGGCTTAGCTAACTCCATTTTCTGAAAAATAAATCTAGAAATCTATAGATACAAGGATTTGATTTTCTCATGTTTTTTCCTTCTTTCTTGATTTTTGCTTTTCATTGTTTGATTTACTTCCTAATCTCTAAACTCTAGTTTTTTCCTTTAATATTTTATTTTTCTCTCTTGTTTAAATTATGTTTTTTCCTTTCTAGTGTTAAGAATATTCGTATTTTATATTTTCTTCTTTTCAAACTTGTTTCCCATTTGCTGTTGGTCGGTAAAATCGCCTAGTTCAATCACCGAGAGAAAAAAAAAAAAAGTATCTTCAATTTGTTGCTGCCTCCTCCTGCCACCTCTTTTAGTCACGTAGATCTCGATAAAGCTTAGTTTGTTGCTTAGTTAACATATATTTCTCTCTCCCTATCTCTCTCTCTCTCTCTTTCTCGTTTGATTTTCCATTTCTATTTATTTTTTTATGGCTTAGATATTTCAAAGTGGGCCCAGGCAGCGCAGGTAAACGAAACTAGAGTAATGGAAGGAGATGGGGTGCGGTGGGTTGCAGGGGGAAATCACTAAGAAATTGCCCGTACGAGGTAAATAAATGCGGTTTTTAAGCTGCGAAAATTGTTTTTGATTGCATTCGTGCAGCAAATTGCATAAAATATTGATGAATTATTGCCGCAAATCTTGCAAATCTACGTGCCCCATTTCATCTTGCACCACAGAATGAGAGCCAAATGCGGCTTCAAACTAGAATTATGACTTTAGTTTTAGAGAAGGAAGATATAGTAAAATGACTCCACCAAAAACGCTTTCATAAAAAGTTAAGCAAAGTAAATCTAAATTGCTTACCATGACAATTCTTCCTCCATCACATAGTTCACTTGTTGTCTCTTCCTTTTCTGTTTGTTGTCCTCTTTGTCTCTGGTTTGTTGTCGCATTACTTGATTTGATTTGATTTCAATAAGCAAGCAGGATGCAGCATGCAGCAACCAAGGACAACAACAATTAGCACATTAGACCCTCGAGTCCTTTCACACATCCAGGATGAATGTCTGTATAGATAGATGGATAGATGGCTGGCTGCTGCTCCAATCCTTGATGATTGTAATTTACTGCAAAGAGGAAGAGAGAGAATGAGAGTGAGACTAATTAAACCAATTAAATGCAGAATCTAGATAAGTTCGACAAGTTCATTTACTTTAACATTCTCGCTCTCCTTTTTTTGTGTTGCGCCATGTGAAAGAGAGTAACATGAAGGGTTACTTTTAAGTCGGTTAAATGTCAAAAGAAAGTAGTTAGATGGAGTTCGATAGAAAGAGAACAGAGAACCTAAACTAAATTGTATCAACTTTCGTAAAAGCGAACAAAGAAAGCTTAAAAAGGGAGCCAAGTCAATCGATAGAGGCGCCACAGTGTTGACTTAGTTTTGTACTTTAAAACAAAAATTTCATATAACATTTTCAAAATGATTTTGTAGCCGCTTTTTTCCCTGCAAAAGTGCCAACGGTTTGCTTCTAGGGAATAGAGCGAGAGCACACACTGCGTATGCTTAATTTACCTTGATTCGCATGCAATTCTCTAGGCAATTTGACAGTAGAGGACAAACTAAGCTTTCCACCTGATTTCGATTGGGTTGCAGCCGACGATCTCCTCTAATGTGTGCCCTTCAACCTAATTCCACAACAACAATTCCAACTAGTTTTTATTCCCATTTTGTTTTTTTTTTTGGGCCAACTTAACTGCTGTGGCACTCTTTCTACTAGAGCCCGGCTGAAATATAATTGGTTTGTGATTGGGATGGGTCAAACAGCGGCCACAAGTGATGATGATGACACTAATGCCAAGGAGAATGAGAGGGAAATGAGAGTTATGCAATTGTGTGGCGGCAATTAAGCCAAAGATTAGACTACTCGATAGCATTTCGAAAAGAGTTATAACGAGGAATTTGGGGGAAAAAAAAAACATTTTCAAGCTTCACTCCAGATGGGACTCGAACCCACAACCCCCGGCTCCGAAGGCCGATGCCCTACCATTGGGCTACTGGAGCTTGTGGAGAAAGGGAACTTAAATTGTATTAAATTACTAGAAAGATGTGACTGGAAAAGGAATTTTGCTTATCCTTTTTCTAGTTTAACCGTCATAATAAATCTTATTAGACTTTGTAGACTCCATTCCAAATTCTTACTGATCTAGGAGATTTTGGAGATAGGCTCGAGCCTCCTGTGGACTCCTTTTTTGGGTGAGAATTGCCTTAGAGTTTAAAAAAAAAGTAGTAAGAGTTATCATTTCGCTTCTGTTTTCGTTCTCGTTAAGATTTTTGGATAGTTTATATACCAAGTCTGAGAAATAGATATAAATTATTTCAAAGGATTCATTTAATTTGTGTTAATCAGGAATTTACGCCTTTAGTTATACACTTTTTGCCTGCGATCATCTTTCAAACTGACTCTCAGTTGTCTAATTTTCGTTTCATCCGCGTTGTTTATCTTCACCGTCTCACCCCCGCCCCAGCCGCTGTTGGTTTTCCCCTCATTTGTGTCTGTCAATAAATTAACATGCAAAGCGCTGGCTCACGCTCTCTAGCTGGCTCGGTAGCCGAGGACAAGTTTCATTTTGCTCTTGGGGCCATTTCATTGGTTCTCACATTACATCCGCATCCAAAATTGGACACTCGCTGATAATGTTGTCCGAACTGCATTTTCCACGCGGTTTTTTTCGTTCTCTCTCTCTCTCTCTCTCTCCCCCCAATGGCATAAACCAAACGTAACTCATTGTTGCCACTCGCCCACTTTGTCCCCTGTCCCCTCTGCCTCTCTCTCACTCTATCTCTTTCTGGTTGAAATAATGGCATTTTCATTGAATTTTACGCGTAGCAAAAAGTCAAAAAGTTGTTTGTATGAACTTTTTGCAGTAATTGCATTGCCACCATCTAACCATCCCAACCTCGCCTCTCCCCTGCCATCTCTTTCTCTCTCTCTCTCTCTCTCTACTCTCTCTTGTGTGCTAGGCAGCCTAATGAAGTTGGTTTCCACAAAAATGGCAAATGACATTTGAAAAGTGCTTGCAATGCGTATGGCTAATGACCAGTTTTCAAGTGAAGTTCAAAGTCTGACTGCAGGGCGGCAGCGGCGGCAAGTGAATTATGAAAATTGCCCTCAGCTGTACACCACACACACACACACACATACACACAACCTTCAACTCCTCACCGAACCTATGTACTTCCACGACCCACCGTCTGAAACCTTTTGCTCCCCTTCTTTGAGTATGGCAAATTAGGCGCACTGAATCGACATTACAAGCACGTTGCTTTTGGTGTACACCTTTTGGCCAGGACACACACACACACATGGCGTGGTGGGGGGAGGTGAGGAGGGGCTGGCTGCAGTTACTTTAGGTTGGTTGCCTTTTTTCAGTCAGTGAAGAGAAACTTCACCAAATCACTTACAATATTTGGGACCCACAGTACGTGCAGGGCTTAGGAATTGCCTTACCACCACCCCACAGAGGCCCCCCCCTTCTTGCATCCCTCTCCCCACTCCGCGGCCCCATCTTCTTTTCTTCACTGTCATACGCATCGAAGTATCTCTGCGGTAAAAGGGAGTGAGGGAAAGAGGAGGAGAGGGAGAGGGAGAGGGAGAGGGAGAGGGAGAGGGAGAGGGAGAGGGAGAGAAAGAGAAGCGTGTTGGTCTTTCTTACTTGAGAAAAGTTAATTTTCTTAGCGTCAAGCGTGAAATCGATATGGCCGCGAGCTGTTTCATAAGTTGAATTGAAACTCTGGAAATTGTTCAGGTTGCAGTTTTCCTTTTCTCTTCTTTTTTTTCTTCATTTTTTTTTTGCTTTTTGCTTTTTTTTTTGGTTTCATTCTTTTTTTTGTTGGACTGCGTGAGTTGATAAATAAAATACTCAGAATTCTTGACTTGGCCGTAGGGATTGATTCCGTTCGTCGGTTCCATTACGCTTCTTTTTTTTTCTTGTTGTTGCTTCTTCAATACTCTTGCTAAAGGACATTTTGACGGGCAAGTGTTAGTTGGTTGTGATAAGGAAAATTATAAAACTGAGAGATCAGCAGAGGAAACAATTATCTATAGAGAGCAATATTTATTTTTCTTTGCCATCTTTATCCATTTGGAATGGTTTTTTTTAGTATATATATAAGTGTAAGCAAGTATAAGTAACTTTAATCCAGATTTTAGTAGCAAACATTTTCCTCGTTTTAAAAATTAACTAACCAAACTTAGATTCTCTAGTAAAAAAAGGGTTAAAGGGAGTTATTTTGATTGCTTTTTAAAGCGTTAATAAATATTAGAGAAATTAATAGAGTTTATGCAGAAAAATATTCCTTTCTATTAATGGATTTAAAATTTTTTTCCCTCTAAGACTTAAAAGGGCATACAAAATTCGACACGTTTACAATTTTCTTGACCCTCTCTTGGCTTCTCTCTGCTCCTGTGTGAATTTTTTTTTTTGGCAAAACTTTCGGGGCAGCTAATAAAAATTCTTTTTTTTTTCTTCTTGAAAGCAAACAAGTTTTGGCTTGCTCTCTTTTTTCTGTTTTTTTTTTTTTGTAACTGCCATTTTATTTTATTTAATTTTTTTTTTATATATTTTTCGATTTTTTTTCTTTCTTTTGGTTGGTTCAACTTAAGTTTTGGCCGCAAATGAAGTTAATAATAAAACTGTTCGAGTTGGGTTGAACGTCGGACGAAAAGTCACTGAAGCCGAAGCCTTAAAGTTGTTTCTTCCTTCTTTGTGTAGGTTCTTTTTTTTTTGCCTTTGCTTTTGCTTTGACTTTGAATTTGAATTTAAAATTAATATTATAAACTTTGATTTATTGTCGCCCTGACGCCACCAAGACGACAAGCCGCAGAAAAGCCAGAAGAAACAAAAAAAAAAAATCAAAATAAATAAACAAAACAAAAAGCGAAAAGAAACGAAAAATCGAGCCATACGAAACAAGATACGCAAAAGTACAACAACAAAACAAAGTGTTGTATTAACATAATGTTTTACTTCATAATTTACTTTTTATTTTTCTCCTCTTTACTTGCCTGCGACAGTCGATAACAAAAGTTTTGGCAACGCAAACTTGGATAAGGCAAAGCAAAAAAAAAAAAAAAAATCACAAAAAAAACAAAATTATAGACGTTTGAGAGTAACAAGAAGTCGACTGTGATTTACCCTGGAAAACTAGAAGTATAACTAAGCAAATACTTGCATAAAGTGTCAGCATTTTTTGTCTTAATTATTTTTTAGTAGTTTGGGTTAAGGAAAGGGCCTTTATAATTTCTCTCTCTGTGATTTCAGTACAACCATCTCGTTCTGCCTCTTAGGCGTAGTTAGGAAAATGCGCTCTTTTGAGCTCTCTCTCTAAAGAAGTTTTTTATTACGCCTGTGAGGAGAGGCGAGTTAATTCCAGATCAATCATTGAAGTGAACAGATAATTAAAGACAACCACTATCTAGAGGAAATTTGACTTCAAAGACAAAAAACAGAAACCTATTGCAACAATTTGTCGAGCAGAACTTGGGCAGAGAAAAGGGTCATAAACGCGAGATCGAGCACACAAGCGAAGGATGGAGAAAAATCTAAAAAAAAAAGTCGATCTTGGCAGCTCAAACTCCTATTGTTCCTGTGTTCCCGAGATCGACCTATTCCTCGGCCTGAAAGGTTGTTGTTGTGAACCACGGAAGCTAAAAGAGCCACTACCTGCTAAACTCGAGCAGAAACATAGAACCAAGATTTGTTATTAGATGGCCATAGTTTATTCTTATCTCTTTCAAAAAATGAAAAGAAGACAAATTTTTACATTCTTTTTAATCAGTTGAAGTCGTTATCTTTGATCTTTACAGCTTCAGCTATCTTTATGGCCGCAAAATATACTATTCTCACTTTCTTTGTTGTTGGTCAAAAGTGGTCTGAACTATAACCCTTGCAAAAACTAGAAAACTAGTTCATAATAATGTTTCATCTGCAATAAATTGTTTCCCAGTTGAATTTAACATAAATAAATAAACAAATAATACTTCAACGCCTCTAAAATTTAAACGGTTTCCAGTCGAAAAGTGAATTTCAAGTGTTTAAAATAATATTTTGTTTCAACAATGACAAAGGGTGATATGAAAATAGTTGACAACAAAGTAAATACTAGAGTTAACCCCGTTTAAAAGCTGTCAATTCTTCATTGTAAGCTTTATTATTGTGTTGGTTTTTTTTTTGTTTCTAGTCGAACCCTTTTTGCATATCCTGTAATGTAAAAGCAGCAACAGCAGCGAAAACAGCAGCAGCAACCATCAAGTAAAAGAAGTAAAAACCAAAGTTGAATTGAATTTACCAACTAAAGTTTTTATTTTTGAATGTATTTCGCTTTGGTCTAAAGTTTGATATCTGAGACACGGTAGCTATGACAGTATCTTTGCCCCATGCTTTTTTGCTGCTCACCCTATCCCTATGGATATACATGTCTATGTGTGTGTGTGTGTGCTTTCTCTAGCATGTCATGTTTGTTCATTTTGTACAATTTCAAGAGTATTGTCACCTTAGCAATGCGTTTGACTTTTCTTTTATTCTTCTTTATTTCGTGGAAAGTTACAAAAGTCGGCGGCAGCCGTTTAGGCAACATTTTTATGGCTCATTAGCGCAGACGTGGCAAATAGGTTGAATTGGGGTTGGTTCGGTTTGATGCCACCGATTTTTGTCAGAAGAGTTCTTTGATCTGCTTCTTTGGCTCGTCAACCGCCGGCAAAAGTTACTTTCTACATGTCATGCATACCAAATGAAAGCAGGCATCCTGTCTATACCTCTTCCCCGCCGCCCGTCAGCCGTAAAATACAAATTCGTTTATAATTTTACCACCCACAAAAGCAAGCAGCAAGCGGCAAGTTTCCTACTTCCTGTTAACTGATTTTTTTTTTTTTTTGGCGTTGTGCAAAATCTCTGCCAAAATTTTCAAATAAAATCCACATGAGAGCCATTTGAATTTACATTCGAGAGATGATATCGATGAACTACACTCTAAGAGCCATATTTGAATTTGGCCCAGTTAACTTAAAGTGTTGGCCAAATAAAACGCACAATATGTTTGCAGTCAAATTTAAATATACTCTTAAAGGGTAAAGGGTTTTTCTATTGTGATATTACACATTCGAAAATAGTTGCTTCTTCTTCTTCAGATTGTTTAGGGTTCTTTAATGGCGAGGTCACACAAATAAATGGCACTCAAAAATAGGCTCAAGGCTCTTGAAATGTTCAATAGAGATTATTAAACTTTTTTCTCAACAAATGTCACATAATTGTAGCTTTTGTGTTTCATTTATTCATACACTCTTTCTATATGTATAGATATCTATATATAAAACCGATTCGACAAGCAATTCAAACCAATCAACTAAAGCTTCATCTTAGAGCTTAAAAATTGAGATCTTTATGGTCCTAAAGACTCGACTAAAGAAATGGTGATTGGCAAACATCTGAACAATGTCAATATGCTCTACTTGAAGTGTATAATAAGAAGCAAAAAACTTTTCAATAGAAATAAAATGCAAGTTTATTTTATTGTATGGAAAAGAGATGAAGCGCCAGTCAGCTTAGCTTGGCTTAGGACAGAATCCTTTTACGAACCAAGTCGACATACACTGGTGCTTAGTCCTTGGCCAGTAAAGGGACCTGCCATCGATGAATATGGCTTAGCAGTTATAATGTGACAGTTTTACCGCCTTTTTGATAAAGGTATGCAAAATAAATGAAACTTAATTAACAGGTGGCTCCGGTAGCCTTTGGTCGGCCTGTCGCTTTGACCTCACAAAAAGATTGATGAAGCTTCTCAAATCTCTGACACGTGAAGGCGACACTTTGGTCGACGTTCGGTCGGCCTAGATTCACATATTAGTTAGTTAGTTGGTTGATTTAATTAAACGCTTAACTTGTTTGCATTTAATTTGCTAAACCATCTTTTTTTTTATTTTGTCGGATTCACCTTCTTTTAAGCCATTTACATGCATGCATAAGTCTTTGCTTTGCTTGTTGGTCAGAAGCTCTAATTATCTAAAGGGCAACATCAGTTGTTGGTTGGTCCCACATTAAAGTCAGTTTGGGGGATTAGTCCCAACACACACACACGGACACACACAGAGACCAATCTTGGCCAAAAACAACAAAAGATATAGGGACAAAGCGAGAGAGGGAGGAGGAGGGGGGAATGATAGAGAGTAGCATATGTCCCCAGTGTCGAGGTGATAAATTACCATTGGCAAAGGTGTCATATTAAAAACCCAAACATTCTCACACACACACAGAGAGAAACCCCAAACCCCAACCCCAAGCCCATGTGGCACTGGCCTTTTTAAATAAACCTTAAGTCCAAAGCAATCCTCACACCTCCAGCCCTCCCCCCCGCTATAGTTTCCCATTGGGTTCCTCTTCATGTGCATAACTAACGAGTTAAAAGGCAAACACCCAAAACCGGGCAACCGGTAAGCGGCAACCGCAAATCCTAAACCAAATCAAAAGGGTCTCTGGCCTGCTTATCACACAGCCATAAAGTCACAACTCCCCCCAGGTCTTCCCTGTTGCCTGCCTGCCCCCTTTCTCATTTCAACTATTTAATATTGGCACCTGACTCTCTGAGCCCACAGAAACCAACAGCAACACTAACAACAAGCCAAAAAAAACACACGAATTTACCACGAAAAGAATCTCAAAGACCCAGCACCACTTAAATTATTTAAAAGCTAAACCAACTAGAGCTGACAGCGTGAGTAGTAGTACTAAAAGATGTTCAATTACCTATTTTGATAATTTTAAGAAGGTTTCTTGGAAGAAGGGAAGGGGACGTGTGGAATCAAAAGCAAAATAATTGATAAAAAAAAGGTTTATTATTCTAGAAATGGTAAGAGAGAAGACCCTTAGTTAGGCTTTTTAAGTAAAACCGTCTAGTATTCATTTTCGACAATCTGTTGCCTACTTAAGGGGGCAAATTTTTTCTCTTTTCATTCTCATTCACTTTCTTTTGTTGTAGTCTTTAAATTGTTAAGTTTTTTTACACGCTGCCATCTCTATAACGCCCTCTTTCACCCACTATCGCATTCTCTCTCTTTCTCTATCTATCTCTCCCCCTCTTTCTTTACCATCTTCTTTCATTACACTCTTTTAACTCTCGGTTCTTTGCCTCTGTCAGCTTTTGACCAACTTTTACAAACATTTATTTGTGTTACCTTTTCGGAGGGCAATCGTAAATTTCAATTTCAGCCACTTAACACTCGTCGCAGGATACAAGAAAAAAAAAACGAGTAAAAAAGAAACAGAAAAAAAGATTATGCGACAGAACCGACTTCCTTACACACTCTCACACACACACACGCACACGTAGGTTGTAAAATGAAGTCAAATGGCGGCACACACACACACACACACACTCACACTCTCTTATTCTCAAGATGGATTCATGTTGGGCTTTTGGCGAAGCTGTAAAGTAGGCAATTAAATTCGTTTTCTGTTTTTGCTCTTTGGCTAATTAAATTGTTGAGAAGAACAGAAAGAGAGAGAGACAACAGACAGAAAGAAAAGCAAAATAAATAACATAAAAATTGTTGTAAAGGATTTCTTTTTTTCTCTTTTCGTATGTGTGGAGTCAATTTTGGTGAAACAGAGCATAATAAATAAATAAATAAAAGTGAATACACAGCCACATTTACATATGAGGGGGATGAGTGTACGAATGTGTGTAGATGTGTGTGTGTGTGTTTGTGTTTACGCCTTTTAACCCTTTCAAATCAGCTCAGACCGCAAACGCTCGTGGCCTGTGTAAACACATTAATCATCCAAATGCCACAGACAGAGATCGAAAGTCCTTCGCCACACACACACACACACAAGCACCCCTCGTGTGTGTGTGTGTGCGGTGTCATGTCCTTCCCTGTTGGTTTGACTTCGTTTTTTTTTGGGGGGCGTGGGCGGTGGCTTCCTTAATAAACAGCGAACGGTGTAGGAAATTAAAAGCGAAAACAACACACAAAAAGTGGAAAGGAGAGGCAAAAGTACAACACAAAAGGAAGGTCATGTGATTATCTCTGTATCTGTTTGTATGTAGTATTTGTAACTGTTACTATATTTGTATCCGTAACTCTGTATCTCTGTATCTGTAACTGTATTTGTATCTGTATCTGTATTTGTATCTGTATGTCGCATGTAGAGTAAGCCAATTTCAACAATATGCAAATACTTTTACTCCTTTCTCTGTTTCGCTTGGCAATGCAAATTTGCTTTTATTTTTTACCTCTCCATCTCCATCTCCTCCTCCTACTCCTCCTTATCTACACTGCTTTCCTCCCTGCCTACTTATCTGTGTGTGTGTTTTTGTGTGTGGTTGCCCTCATTTCTATATTGTGTATTGGTTTGAATAACAACTGAAATAACAACATCAACAACATCAACGTGAACAACTCAGTTATTATTACATTTCAACTAATTGAGTTGATTAAAAGAAATTGAGCGGAACCATCTATCTACCTACTTAGTCACCTAAAGTGAAAATGAAATGCAACGAGACAAGTGCAACAAAAAGAAAACTGGAAAAAAAAAAAAAAAAATTATTTACAGATCTTGTCTCAATCTTTGTTTATCTCAATCTATGAGAGAAAACTGGGGGTGCAACAGAGAGCCAAAAAAAATATTAAGTTCTTAAGAATATTAAAGAATTTTTTGTATGTCTTGAATGAAGAATTTCTCGCAATTCCAATATTGTTGAAAAAGCTAATAAACCTCTCGTTCTATAATACTTTAGGAGGTCAAATATCTCTTTTAAAACCTCTGTGAATTCCAAGAGATCCTAGAGATTGTTTCTATACGAGTCGTAAGTGAAATTTTTTTGTAATAGAATTGAAAATTTGATTTATTTCTAAAGAGCGTTCCTCTGAGGTTTTTCCTCCGAACCTTTAGGACAAGTTAGGAGATCTTAATCAGTAATGTGAATGATTTCAATTTTAATTTTCTAATCGTTTGACTTTTTTTACTTCTGCCATTTCATCCAACTGAACTGATTTATAATATCCTGTGCCAAAACCTCCTTCTCTTGCTTTCCTTCAATTTATTGTTTTTTTTTTTTTTGTTTTTTTTTGTTTTGCTCATTGCCCTTGCTCTTTACTAGCTTCAGTTCTCCACCACCCGCCGTTCCTTATGACAGGGGAGTAAATAAATCACTTGGCATTTTGTTTCATAGAATTTTCTTCGACTCTTTGGGTAATTAAATTATATATACACAAAAACCTTTACCAATCATTTCACCAGCCTCAGTCTGAGGACTAATAAGCAAGCAAAAGTTTTCCATTACTTTGAGGGCATTTTTCCTCTGAACCTCTCCCACGCCCCCTCACGCTTCCCCCTTCGTCTATTCTACATCTTTTTCTGTCTGTTTTTGTCAACAATAAGTTGCAAATTTGCAAGTTATGAAAGTAAATAAGTGAAATAGTTGTAGTTGAAGAAGGAGAAGAACCCCAAAAAGTGTCTTACTTCAGACCGCACCCCCCTTCCAACATCACCACCCCATGAACTATGTACAACAAATAAACACGACTTGCAACAAATTGAAATGATGTATTAGGCCGTCGGGGATTAACGCCCAACTAATAAATCTCGTTGGATTGAGGAAGGAGAGAAGACACAGTAATGGCAACCTATAAACATTTCAGTCAATAGAGTTGCCTATGCCTGTTGCTTCCTGCGAGTGTTTACTGTATGCATTTTATATATATTATTAATAAGAGGGAAAACTTTCTTGCCGTCGCATATGCCGCCGCCACCCAACTGATTTCACGCTTTTCATACAATTTGTCATTTGGTTCAATAAGCCAAGCAATTTTTGCCAACTCTTATTCCAAGAGAGAGAGAGAGAGAGTAGGAGAGAGATAGAGACATTCGAATTGACAGTTGTTCTACGAGTTCTTTTCTCTTGGTCTGTGTGCGCGTATGTGTGTAAGTGTGTGTGTGTGTGGTTATAGAGTTGTTGTTGTTGTAGCATAGATAATGTGTGTACTTTGAGTTGAGCCCATAAATTTGTTTCGTCTTCCTGGAAAGTTGCGGCAAGTTCAAGATGAGA
This sequence comes from Drosophila nebulosa, assembly GCA_024703675.1. NCBI lineage: Eukaryota > Metazoa > Arthropoda > Insecta > Diptera > Drosophilidae > Drosophila > Drosophila nebulosa. Next base: position 1,254,329 of record CM045725.1, on the reverse strand, counting down.
ATAAAATATTCAAGAGAATAAAAAGAGGAAAGTAAAATCGATTGGAAATTGCAAAAAGTATTGAATTTATTTACAGATCTTCCTTGAACCAGGAAGAAATTCGCTCAAAAGAAGAGAATCCAGCTAAGAGACTAACAGACAAATGCATGGATCTACATAATCCTTTATCCTTTAAAGAATCACGTGAAAAGTAAGGTGAAGTTTTAACTATTTTTCGCGTAACTCCACACACAAAAAAACAAAGTTTATAGCTTAAGTTAACATTTTACCATTAACTATTTGATTGTTCTGTGGGAAAAGATCTCTTTGAGATGGCTAAGATATCAACTTTCCAAATGGGAAAAGAAGATAAATAAAGAACTTGTGGAAAAGCAACAAATTCATTGTTAATTTAAATATAAAATATTGGTAAAAGCAAAACTCTCTGCTTGTATATCAATTATTTTAAAATTCGATTGAAATTTGAAGACCACTTGGCAAGAATTTCCCTTCAGAATACTAACTTGGACAAATGAAAGACGAAATTCAGTTTGTTGAATAAGTTTACATTTTCGAAAATTTCCATTAATTAATGAAAATGGAATGGAAATTCGAAACCTTCTCTCTCTCTCTCTCCTGCTCTCTCTTTCTCTGTCTCTGTAGTTGTTTGTTGGCTGGACTTTGGATACTGTTTTCATATGCACATGCCGTTTGACACGGATATCGTAAGGACTTTGTGCCTCCAGAGAGTGGGAGAGCAGAGAATGTGTGTGGGGGAGGGGAACAGGGAGGGAATGAGTGTATGTGTGTGTGTATGTGTGTTATGACACGTTTAGATTTGACTATGGGGAAAACCGCATTTAAGCTGCGCAGCGACCTCAAGCCCAGGAAATCCCATTGCTCTCGATACCTGACGAATGAGAGGAGAGTTACAAAGCCCGCAAGGATATCCCACACTCATAAGAAAGGACACGCTAAAGTGAGGCAGGAGAAGAGAAGAGTAAGCTGCAGAGTGAGTGGATAAATTGTGAGTGAACAATTTGCATTATGCACATGCTTAACATGCAAAATGCCACTGGATAGCAGTAGCTGGTGTGGCTGTCCTAAAGGACCTTCATGTCCTTTATGGTGTGAAGGTAACTTAACTCCAAGTACGGGGCGGGCGACATCAACGAAGGCGACGGCATTAAGCAAATTCGTTTGTCATCTAATCAAGTTGGTCAAACAAGTTTAAATTGATTTCGCTGGGAGACTACACACACACACACACACACATACAGTGACCGGACCCGGGCCAAAAGGACGACACTTTTAACGGACAATTAAAATTTACGCCGCAACGACAATGATAATGAGATTTTTAATAACCTTCTCCGTTTCGTTCAGTTGAGTTTCGTTACGGTTTCTCCTCTGACTCTTTACACAAATTCTTTTTTCCTTTTTTTTTTTTTCTTTAGCCAGGATGGATCCGGTTAAGCGGCAACAATGAATGGCAGGCGGCCAGCGGACAAGGCAAAAGTTAAGAAGCAGCAGCAGCAGCAGAAGAAGAAGAAGAAGAGGCCGGCCGGAACGATATAAGCCAAGTGGGTAAAGACAGAACGAACTGAATGAAATGAAAGAAAAGAAGTGGCCAAATAACCGCAAGCAACAATGTGAGGAATTCTTTCTTTTTCCTTCCTATGGCTTGCGCTCTTCCTCTTCTCCTTCTCCTCCTCTCTGTCCCTCTCTCTCTCTCTCTCTCTTTCTCTTTATAGCTTCTCCTTCTTCGTTTCGGAACGGAAACTTGAAAAGCAACAGCAGAAACAATTAAAAGTTTCCGTTGGCACTTGCACTTCCTGGCCACTTTTGCCTGACAGAACATAATCATCTAGGCATGTGTGTGTGTGTGTGTGTGCCTCTGTATGTGTGTGTGTGTGTGTTTTGCCTCTAGTTAATCAGCAAAAAAATAACCAAGAAATTTATGAATATTCCATCAAGGTCCATTAACTTGGCTGAGAGTATAAAGTCTTCGCATTGAATTTTCTTCTTTTACCCATTTTGGCCTTTGGCTTTGAACCATTTCTGTTTGATTCTTCTTCTTTCCAACTCCTTTTTGTGGTTAGTTGACCATTTAAGCGTGAAATGAGATTTTTAAGAAATTATTTACTTAGGCCAAATGAATGTTAATTTGCCAGCAGAGTTTTATTTACACAACTGGCAAAATGAATTTATCCCTAACTAAATATGTGGTTGACCATAAGGATAAGGAATATATATATATGCATACATATGTATGTATAACCTGAAATACTTTGCATTCATCTGAAATTATAATTTCTCACCCCAAAGGCAAAAAAGTTGCAATTGCTTGGCCAATGCAATTTAAATGAAGTTACCTCACGAGGCAAGTCACAGGGCAGGAATAAGGAGGACAGGGACTGAATTTACAGAAAAACTCCTTAATGCATCAAACGAAGGAAAGCGATAAAGAAAAGTATAGCATACTTTTCAGGGCCAACAAATTGCATAGGAATGAACCAAAACTGTTAAAGAGACAAATTGTTTAAAATGGAGAACAGTCCAAACGAGATTTCATTTATCGTTTGTCTCCTTGGTAAGCCAATTTCATAAATTGCATAATTTCAGATCATTTCCATAATTATAGATGAAGGGAATGGCTTTAGTTAGCTCTAACAATAGACACCGCTAAGAATAGACTCAACAAGGACTACAATAACCACTTGACTGATACCCTGGCTGCTGCTGCTGCTCCTGCACCTACAACCACAGCACATTCTGATTGCCCCGAGTCATCTGAAGTGCATGGAGAATGGGGAAGGCCAGCCAATCGTCCAATAAGGTGTTGTTTATTACCATGGAGATGTGAAGTGCTGTTTAAATAGATTGCATTACTTGAAGGGATTAACTCGATGGCTACTTGTATGTCTCGGCGAGCTCCTAGAGAAAGTGTGGTTGTGGGTGCAGGTGTGGATAAGCATTAAGTGGTGAATGAGCCGAAACCTCTGCATTTCAATTTACATAAAATGCGAAATAAGAGATTTCAAAGAACAAAAGGCAACTATTAAATTTAGCTAAGAAGCCAAAGGATTAAGGGGGATTAAGAAATCCATCTTTATCCTTGACCCTCACATATAAAAATCCTCTCCTGTTGTCAACATAAAACTTCATTTTCAAAAGGGGGAAAAAGTTTCTTTTTCGTTCTCGTCTAAAATCTTTTTAAATTAGTTATTCTTAATTTTCTTTTCTTTTTTCTCTTCCTCTCATAACTCATTCTTATTCACAAGCGTAAATCCAAATGCAAAGCCAATCCCCAACTCCTTTGACTTCTTCTACTTCTCGAATTGAACTCCATCTTCAGCTTTTGGATTCTTTTTTTTTGAGACAGCGTTCCAAGTGTTAAATGTGACCACTTAACAGAATGACAATAGTTTTTAACTTGGCTAGAAGTTTTGGCGTCACCACAAAGTGGTTTTAGCGCAAATCTCACAGAAAACTTTTCATACATATCGCACGTCCCCCCCCTTCCTAAACAGTATTTCTTTTGTTTTTTTCTCTCTCTCTCTCTCTCTCACTGTCTCTGTAGTTGTTGTTGTTGTTGTGTTGTGTATGGATGCTGTGCCAAAAGTCCACATGGCACACAATTGCATATGTCGAGCGAGCGAGCGAGCGAACGAGCTGCTGGCTGGAACTAACCCAAAAACTTGACGAAATATGCAGCTAATACTCGCCTCCAATAGCCGGCAGGCCATTAAACATGTATGTGACCCACGGCCACAACAAGGACACCGCGACACGGGAGGACATGAGATGGCTCAAAGTGCGTGGCAGTTATAAATTTTTGTGAGAGCGACTCACCCAAATAGATTCACCGGATGCAGCAGGATGCGGAGACGGATCCGGAAGATGACAGAGAGAGAGAGAGAGAGATGGACAGCGGAAACGGCATTTGGTCATAGGCTTCCTTCCGGTTCGCTGAATGCGGCTAACATTTTGTGGTCGTTTTGTTCCATCTCTCTCTTGTCTCCCATCCCGGCTCTGTCTCTCAGAAATTAATTTCAAATTTTCACATTCGACATGTTTTCTGGCGGCAACGGCAAACATCAACATCAACGACAACGGCAACGGCAAGGACAACGTCAACGGCCGCAACTCAGTTGATATTTCAATTTCAATTTTCGTTCAGAATCAGTTGACAGACGGACAGGTTGGCATTACTTTGTTGCGGGTGGCTAGCGAACAATATTGGCGGTCAGTGGGGATGAACGAATGGACGTTTTGCCCCCTCCCTCCCCACTAAACCGCTTCTACATTTGTTGCTGGTAAAGTAAATCAAGGCCATTAGTTAGTTTTAATGTTGATTTAATTATATTTCCAACAATTTATCTAAACTTTGTTATGAATGTAAATTAGTAAAATTTATCAACAGAGCAGAATTATTTTGGTTTTTCCCTATAACGGCAATGTGAAATGGGCGAGTTAGTAACATTTATTAAAGCAAAATGATCAATCGATCCAGCAGGCGTGAAAAGTTTAAATAACAACCAAAGCAAAACAGCGTTTTCTATGGAAACACCTTTCCAATGAATATTTTGCCAAATAAATTTAATTTTCTAACTGATTCTTAAATTTAAATTAAAACAAAAGCATTGATCAAACACAGCTTTAATAATAAAATAAACAATTAAAGTAAACAATAAGAAATTGCTGCAGAATCAAGTCAGTTTGCTGTTGATTGTTAATTTATCTTATGGATGAAAAACCCACACACACACACACACATACACACACACAAAAAACCCGAACAGCTTATTCTGAAAGAATTAATGTATAACTCATAAATTTTCCAGTTTCATGAACCACATGTAGCTGACCTTTGCCACACAAACACATACACACACACTGACGCACTGACTGACACACATTCTCTGTGTGTTTTTATCCCTCGCTCACGTTGCGTATACGCAATGTTCGCTCATCGAGGCAACTTACTTAGCATTGAAGGTTTACTGTTAAGTAATTAATTATTTCTGCAATGGATTACCAACACACACACACACAACACACACACATACTCCACACTTACACACACAAAATATTACATATGCAGAACATCGAGAATACAACAAAACAACAAAAGAGATAAAGGCAAAAGTTACGCATGAAGTGCTTCCAGTTTCAGCAGCAACAAAAAGACGAAACATGAACAAAAATTAAGAATAATTCTGCATATTACGCATGAGGAAAATCAAAATGTATAAATTCAGGCAGCAAACAGAAAGATACACAGAGAGTAAAAGAGAGAGAGAGAGAGAGAGTGGGGGAATGAGATGTGCAACAATGAATGCGGTGTAAATGAAAATATATCGAAAGCTTAATTCAACCTTTGATCCTGTCCAACAGAACAACGAGCAACGAGACGACAGCGGTCAAAATCCATTCTCTGATCCGTCTTTTCGTTAAATTAAGCAGTTTATTGTATGCCACATGCAGCTATATCCTACCCTTAACTTCCCATTCACTTCATCCGACCACATTTGGGCATAATTATCGGCAGTATCATTATCTGGATTGTAATCATTAAGAGCAACACTATCAGAACTCCTCTGCAACAATGACTTGAACGAGAACAATGAAAAGGCAAATGAATCGCCAATCGAATCGAATTTTCCCTCATGGAATAAATGAATTAATGAATGAGTAAAGTTGAGCAAAATGTTAGTTAAGGTTAAGCTAAAGTTAAGCCAATCGAATGGAAATTGAAAAGAGGCTTGCTTGCAACTGTAAATAAGGTAAGGTTAGGTCGCCAAATGTAAGGGTCACTTAAAGTAAAATTAGCCAAATATAAAGTAGGTAAATGTCATCAGTTGGGAGAGCAAAATAAGTGAAATAAGGCTAAGGTTAGGTCAGGGCGAGTTTTGGTTAATGTAAGGTGAGTTCCATGCAAAGTTATGTCAATGTAAGGTTAGGCCAATGTAAAAGCTAGTAAAATATTGGGAAAACCTAATGTCAGAAAATTGTAAGTTTAGACATTTCGATGGTCTTGTGGCCAATTCTTACTTCATTTGCAATGTTTGTGAAGAGATGATTTTAAAATCTCAACACTGAATAACTTCATCTTTGTCACATTTTCACGCATATCTTATAACACAATCGCCTCCATATATCCTGCAGGAGAGATGTCACTCGCTGTCAGCATAAACCAAAAACGACAGCCAATCTAAACCAAAAGCAACAACAACAGCAACAAAAAAAAAAACGGAAAAAAGTTAACTGATCTCAAATGATTGCGTGTCAACATGGTGTCTCTTTCCCTTCTGTCGCTACTGTCCTCCCATTTGTCCAATAGAAACAAAACCTGGTCCCCGCCCAACCCCACACACACACACATACCCACACTCTCATACACGCATGTCAATATTTATCAGGGACAAAAACAACTCACACTGCTTATTATCATGCATAGAGAAGGCCAGGCCAAGAAATCAAAACCGAAACCGAGAGAACAGATATTTTCTTTATATTGTAGAACTTTTTTTTGTATTTTTTTTTTTTTTATGTTTTTGGGATTTGTGTTTTTTGTGTCGTTCTCTTTTTTTTTTTTAATATAAACACATTTAATTTATACAACATGACAGCAACAAGATTCCAGGGCTTAGATTGACGAGGCATAAGCAGATAATACGAAGGATACGCACAGGATATATGTACATGTATAAACGAATGAATGCTGCCTTTCAGTTGGGGCTCACAAGAAGCAAAGCAGAAAATGTGGAAAAAAGTGTAGCATAACTTTTAGCGCATACCTTTAAGAACTTGCTGCTTTCTCTGTGTGGGTGAGCAGGGTGAGTGTGTGTTTTTAAGTTTGTTTGACATGACTTTTGGGGGGGGGGGGGGGATGTGTGCATGTGCGTGTGTGTGTATGTGTATGAAATTGGAAATACTTTGGGATTAGATGCTGATTTAACGCTTCGCAAAAGTACCATGGGAGAAAGGGGAAAAGGAGAGGAAAAAACGCTTTTCTTACTCTTCTTCTGCAGTGGGAATAGAAGTGGAGCCAAAAGTGGATGAGGCGGTAGGAATAAGGCGTAAAATGAAGACACTTTTTGATCAGTGACCGCTCCCATTTCTCATCCCAACTTTCTTGAGAATTTATTTCCCCCTAAAATTCAGTTGTTTACTCTCCCCCCTCCGCCTCCACTGATCCGTCATTGTCTTGCCTGTTCCTAATACTCCACTTTCTACTTAGACAAATTAACGTCATAAAATTTGCCAAAAATCACAGACGACAAAAACTTTTCGGCCCAAACAAAAAAAAAGAAAAAACTTTCATTTCATTTTACTCCAACAACAATAATAAAAATATAAATTTTATGTTTCTCCTTTAGCATTACTATTATTTGTTTATTGAAAATGTACCGAAAAAAAAATAGAAAATTTATTAACAACAACAAACAAACAAAGACTTGGCCATAAAATCCATTGAGGCGCTTAAAAGTGGGCCATAAATCGAAGCTAAAACTAAAAGTGAAAGTTTTTTTTCTTTCTTTCTTTCCTTTGCAGTTATTGTTGTTGCTATTGTTATACAGTGTGTCACCCCGCAGGCCTCACCCCTTCTTTACCACAATGAAAAGCGATTTTGGTATTGATGGCACATATGGAAATTGTTGCCATTTTTGTGCCGAAAACCGAAATGAAATTAAAATCTCTTGTTCTCATTCACAAACACCCAATTCAGGAATTTTTTTTTTTTTTTTTTGTATTCGTTTTATTTTGTTTTGGTTTTTACTGATGTAAAACAATTTAAAACCAGAGAAATAAAAAAAAAAAAAAAAATGAAAACATTTTTGTTTATTGTTATGCGGCCTTTTGCGGACCACTACCATTTGGTTGGTTTTGGCCTGGTTTTGGTTTTACGGTTTCATTTCAGTTTCAGACCAATCCCCAAGCCACCGCCCGCCCGCCCCCACGCCACCGCCACAGTTCCATGTCCATGTAATTGAGTGAATTTTTCAAATGGCCCATTCGAGCTGTATCATTACCAGCCACACATGTAAGCGCAAATTTGTTTGTGGCTGTCCGAGATTGAAGCGAAAATTAAATCAAATGCTCATGAAACAAATTAAACGGCAAACAATTTTTATAATTTTAATGAATAATTAAACGCATTTGGCAAAAACAAAACTCAACAATTTTGTTGCAAAATGTTTGTTTCTGTTTTGGTAATTTCGAGCGATCAAATAGGATGGGCAAAATAAAAATCCTGATTAAAAATTATATCAAGCTGATGCCTTTTGTTATTATAAACTGAAATTTTTTGATGCTTTAGTTGAGGAGCAGGACCGTAGCGGTAAGTATCTATCAGAATGGACCCTTTAAAAGATAAAATATTCCTTTTTTCCAAGTGAAAACTGTTGAATGCATCAAATTTGAGGCTTGGTTAAAAGGCCTTACAGTTAAAGTCCTATTCACGAGGAGACTTTTCACTCACATGTTTCTACATGGCCTGGAATTTTGTCAAGAAACTGCTGTGACTTTTATGCTTTTAATTAGTCTTGTCGAGTTTTATTGTTCTAGTTCTCAAGTTGCCTATCGAAATCAATCAAAGTTTTCAATCAATATCCATTATAGTCCACACACACTCAGACACTGACACACACACACACACGCACACATAGATGCACATCACATACACCTGTATATAGGTTAGACATGAGAGCCAAAGATGAAGGCGCGATTTATTGCACTTTGCCCAGCAATTTCCGATCCTTCGTCTGAACTTTGCGCAGATTGCCGTCATTGTCAACACGCGTTCAAATGCAAGGCGATGAAACAGGTTACCCTTCCATTCCATTCCATTCCTCTCCCTCAGCCCACCCTCCCACCCACCGCACCGTCTAGTCATGTGCAACTTTATGAAAGCCTTTCACACTATTTCATACGTTTGTCCGATTCCGCTTCCCCCGCCCCCTTGATGACCCCATTCGCTAACCATTTGGCCAGAGACTCAAACTGGAGACTTGGCTCGACAAGTTTTTATTGCTTCGGTGTGCGCAAAGTAAGCGAGAAATGCAGAGAGAGAGAGAGAGAGAGAGAGAGAGAGAGAGGGGGAGACAGAGGGAGAGACATAGAGAGGAAGGGGGCAACAAAGATGAGAAGACCAAGCGAAGAGCTTCAAATTGTTTTTCCATAGCTGCAACAGCAACAACAAGCAGGCTGAATGGGAGTTGCGAGTGGGTGAAAAAAAAAGTGCAAAAACGAGAAAATCCTTACAACTGGCAAACTGTAAACTTCGCTGCGTAACGGATGCGGAAACGGAAATCCGATATTATTGCGTTTGTATTGTATTAGAAGTGCGTCGATGTCGCCTGTCGACTCTGCGTAAATGTGTGTGTGAGTTGTCTGCGGCTGCTGCCATTGTTGATGAAAATTGAAATGTCATATTGCTCTGGCTTTGCATTTGATTCGAGCTTAACAGCAACAGCCACAAAAAAAAAGCAACAGCAGGGTGGCTAAAGGGGTGAGGGGTTAGGAGGTCACGCAATTTTGTGGCCACGTTGCAAATGTGAGAAATGATTCGTTCAGGCATCTGCAAAATCGTTTCTCTTCTAGTTCCTCGTTTTTTTTTTCCTCTCAGTTTTTCACAGCTCACTTCAAATCGAAATTAGTGTACAAGCAACGAAAAGAGGAGGTAGGCGTGGCTATTGATCACCGTCTATTGCAAATTTTGTATGGAGTTTGCAAACAATAAAGATTTGTTAAAGGCGAAATATAGTGAGAAATGAATTTACATATATGAAGAATAAATTGCCAATCTTCTTTATAAGATGAAATTCTCTGTAGACCCCAAGTTATATCAATCAAAAGTTATACAAATTGTTCAGTTAAACAAATTATTTTCCTCTTGTTGTTAATTAAATAGAGTAATGCTACACACAAGACACAATGTGTTGTAGTTTTTAAAGTAAATGTTTGCCATAATTTAATGTGTTTTATACTTTTACTTTCACATTTTGGATATAGGGAGATTGAAGTGGGAGTGGGTAGGTGGAAGGCAGATAGGAAGAAAGAACAAAAGTAAAACAAAATGACGCACACAAAGAGAGACTGTTATTTATTGTGCTTCAGGTTGTCAGAGTACTAATAAAGTCCAGGCAGAGACTCCCTCTACATGAGACAGAATGTGGGGAGTGATGCGGGATGCAGAGTGGAAGGCGGTGGTGGGGAGGACTGTAAATATTACTAATGCCTCTTGGCGTTCAACTTTGTTGACCAACTTCCCACATTGCCCAGGCATCGTGTCTATTTGGCACAGGTGCTGTCAGTTGTAATTCCCCCGCCTCACAATACTCCTCTCATTTTTATGCCGAAACAAGAATTTATTAAGTAGATTTACTTCTACACTCTCCCCGCCCTTTGATTTTCACCAAAGTTGACATTTTTATTTCTTGCAAAATGGCGGTGGGTGGTCTGCCCCTGGGGGGGGGGGGGGAGGGGCAATGGCTAGGTAAAAATATTAAAACAAAGATAATTGCTGCCACTGTAAAGAAATTAGCGGCAAATGTAGTCCTCCTAATGGACATATTTCAAATTTAATTTATCAAGAGCAAAAAATACTGTTGCCTACTTTTAAGAGTAATTCAATTTTTTTTTGGCTCAAAAAAAAAAACAATTATCAATTTAATAATTGAAACTAAGACTTCAAAGACACGACTATTGTTTGCTATGACAAATCATTCGGTTAGCTGAGATAACAGTTTTTGACTTTTTGCTTTTATTTAAAGCAAAGCAAAACAAAAAGGCCAAAAACAAAGGCAAGCAAAGTAGTTTTCTCGCCTTATCATGCATAAATAATTGCACAGAAAATCTATTCAAACTAATTTCATGAGCAACAACTACACACAAACACACACACACACACACACACTCATATGTTTGTTGGGGGAATTAGCATAGAGAGAAGTAAAGTAATCTGCAACTTAAATGAGTTTTTGCCAAGCTGCCAAGACAACAACATTATAAATAAATATCATTTAAAATAAACTCTTAACTCTGTTAACTAACCTGTCTGCACTTTGAACAAGTCTCCACATCGGAGTCGATGCCTAACCCTCATTAAGCCTGCCAGCCAGCCAGCCAGCCAACCAGCCGTCGTCTTGGTCGCCTTTTGTGAAGAGTCCTCACTTTGAGTGCATATTCAAAGTTGAGTGAGACTTGCTGGAGAAGGAGAGAGAGAGAGAGAGAGGGAGTTGGGAGGTAATTACCCATTTAATCAAGACGAGACTCATATCAGACGTGCGACAGAACAGAAGAAGAAGAAGATGCTTCTCAACTGCCTACTTTTCGTTTTGCTTTAAGTAGTTTTCGGTTAGATTGGATGGGCAAGTGTGTGCCCCGTGTGTGTGTGCGTGTGCATTATGCAGTTAAATGTAGTAAATAAAATGCCAACGCCATTGCCATTAAAATTTCTGTGTGTGTTTGTATAAATCTCCGAGTCAACGTCAGCACGTAAAAGCATAATTAGTTTTAAATGGCCTTGTTGATGGCTCGAGTTGTTGACGCTGCTGTTTCTCCTACTTTTTTATTTTTGTCTTCTTCTTCCATTTATCCTTTAGCCTCACTCACTCTTAATATAGGCAATTTAAATGACTAACCAAGAGAGGGAGAGGAAGTCAGAGAGAATGAGTGAGAGAGACAGGTTAAAAGTTTTCTCTTTGGCTTAAATATATGTATATATATTAATATTTGTATAGTTCTTTTGAGTAAGTGCACAACAATTTGCCATTTTGTTGGCATCTCATTCTATATCTGTGACCACCCCTCCCCCCCATGGGCGTAGTTAGAAAGTTAATTAAGGGGATCAAATGAGAGTATCTAGCAAATTATTTATAATGTGAAAGAGATCAAGGAAGAATCAAGAACACAAGAAAAGTCTAAAAAATTAATTTTTTAAATTTTTCTTATTGCATTCAAGAATAGTCTGATAAAATAAAAGCAAATGCGAAAAAAAGAATGCCACAGTACAGGAGCGGTTCAATAAAAGTTCAATCATATATTTAAAATTGCTTTATAAAACAAATAAAAATTGTAAAAATTGTCTTTCAGTAAATTATAAAATATAATTAAGTTTATTGATATCTAACTCACCTGGTAAAAAATTCGTGAAGTCCTCCTGTAGCTTTGGAATTTTCATCCCCTTATGTTCAATTGCAGCGGTCTTTGCTCAGGAACTAGTCACTGCTGGACGCTGGCGTCGCTGCTTATGTACGCACAGTGGAGGGGCTTCTCTGCCAATGGCCGCTGCCTAACACTAGAGCCGCTGCTTACATACGTCGCTGCTTACCCACGCACTACGCCTTGCGCAGAAGTTTCTCTGCCAACGTTCTCTGCTTGCTTATATACGTCTAGCGCAGAAGCTTCTCTGCCAACGTTCTCTGCTTTACGCTAGAATCGCTGCTTATATACGACTTGCGCTCAATTCCGATCGCAGCAGAGGCCGCTCAGCAACTGATTGACGCTGGCGTCGCTGCTTCCATGCACTTCGCACAGAGGCTTCCAGCCGAAATCGCTGCTTATATTCACCTAGCGCTAAGCAACCGGCTTCTGCTTGACGCTGGCGTCACAGTTTATATACACTGAGCGCAGCTACCGGCAGCGAAAGAGATCGGTCATTGCTTTGCCTTTCTTTCTCTCCATGGCGCACTCACACTAACTGCACTTGTTTCTGTAATTTTGTTGTTGCCATTTTTATGCTAATACGATAATAGTTTTATTTGAAACTTTTTGTTAATATTTTACTGCTGCTCTGCACTGTTTCGACGCTGACTTTGCCGGCAGCAAAAAAAATGAGGTCGCACTGTTTTCCTCTCTCTTGTGTTAAATTTCACTAACTTCACTTTGCACTACTTTTGAAGAATTTCTTCATGTAAGGTGTTAATTTTATGTTTTGTTGTTTTTTTTTTTTTATTCTTAGTTAAACTATTGCGTATTTCTTTTGCCGTTTTATAAAGAGTTGAAAAAACACGCGTCCGATTGCAGCAAAGGCCGCTCAGTAACTGGCCTGCGCATGTGCTGAGCGGGAGTAAGATCGGAAGCTGCTCTCTTTCTCTCTTTTTTTTTTTGCATGCTGCGTTCGTTCAATTACTTGCTGGGCTCTCGCGCTCTTTGGTATTTTGGGGGTTGCTCTCTCTCTCTCTCTCTCAATAAGTGACCATGGTCCATGGGGTACGTGACTGATTTTTTTCTGCTGCAAACATTTTGTAACTGTAAAGAATTTGTTAATATGGTAAATGGTAAAGTCTGCAACATGTACTAGAGTCAATAATGTTGCTTTACTCTCAATTCTATTGGCAAATGTTGCTAGCAAATCAATTGCATATAAACTAAATGTTGTTAAGCTAAAAATGTTGATAAACAAATACGAATTTTGATCAAAAAAAGGCAATCTCAGACCATCTGCGAGATGAATTCACTCTCTTAATTTGCCATGGAAATTTCGTCTCTTTTATTTTTAGGAGGACTGGAGGAAACCAGTCAAACTACGACCATGTTCATGTCACTGATGCTAACTGCGCTGCCTGGTTGGTGGTTGTTGTTGCTGGTTTACTGGTTGCCTCGCTGCTCTTTTCTAATTGCAAGTTCTGGAAGGCCGCAGATTAATCAAGGTGTGCAACTCATTGCAGATTCTCCGCTGCTTGGTTATTTACCAACTGTCACAAGCTGCCACCAGCCAAGCAACTAAAGCTGAGGTGAGTAGAGTGGAGGCAGCGTCAAGGTGACAACTGTCAGACCGTTGGTCGCACGCATTTTGACAGCCCTTCGCTTCCTTTTACCTCACTCTCTCTCACTCCCTCTCTCTCTTTCTCTTCCTCTGTGAGATGTGGTAGCATTTAATCAAGTTTTCAGCTCAGCTGTGTTTATGTCAAGTGTCTATTTGCCTATAACAAACAGACAGGCAGGCCCTCAGACGGACAGACAGACGTAGAGAGAGAGACAGACCGACTGAAGAGTGACAGCAGAGTGTTTTCGCATTTTGCAGTTTACAAGGCAACATTAATTAAACAAATAAAGTGCAAGACCCAGCCAAGAGAGCAAGACCAAGACCAAGCAAAGACCGCAAAATGGCTAAGGAGCGAAAGGGGGCGAAAGGGGGCGAAAGAGATAGAATGATGTTGTAAGATGGAAAAATGTGAGAATCGTTTGCTATTTGCTTAGGACAAACACACGCACACGGATACACACACACACACAGAGAAACCCACACACAGAGACAGACAGGATTTCGCATAACTGTCATTGTTCACTTTTTTACGGGTGTTGGGGGTTGGCGGTTGGGGGGCGGGCTGAGAACTCTGACTGACTTCTGGCCCCTTATTTTTATGTAGCATACTTACCGGCGAGTTTATTTAATTCCTGAGCTATGCTTGGCTTCTCCCTTCCTTCCCCCCCACCCTTCTAGTGCGTACCTTCTTTGCGTGCCATAATTGAATTTTTTACGCACGCTCATTTGTGTTTGCGTTTTTTATTAACAACACACAAAATAGCAGCTTGCCAGAGAGTTTACCCGAGAAAAGGAAACGAAATGTAACAAAACCAAAAGGCCTGCCCGCCTGCCTGTCTCGCCCTCTTCCTCTTCTTCTTCTTCTGATTTTTGGGGTGCTCCTGTCAACAATTTAGGCACCTCGCACACGTCCTCGCAACTGTCTATCAATTATAACGTGACTGCCTTGTGTGACGAAGGACATGAACTTTATTTGAATTCCTTCAGTGTCGTTTCGCTGCGGTTGCTTTCTGGCTAAAATTTTACTTGGGCAAAAGTTGGTTTGGTCCTGGCCCTTTAAGTCACTCAGTCTCTCACACACACACACACACACACGCACACACACACATGTTTAAAATGAAAAAAAGAAAACTTTGTTTGTCTGTCTGTCTGTTTGTTTGTTTGTTTGTGTTTGCTTGCGCCGGGCAGGAAATTAAAATTTGCAAAATATAATGAGAGTTTTGTTTTTTAATGTGTTTTTTTTTTTAAAAATGGCAATACAAAGAGAGAGAAAAACCAAAAAGCAGCTCCAACAAATTCTCAAAGTCAAGTTGAGTTTCAGTTGTCAACACGATTTTATGAAAACTTTTCGTTGTTGTTGCTGCTGCTGACATTTGCTTGTATTAGCAAAAGATTTTCAATGAAAATTTTCACATGTCTTGTGATTTGTGGAAAACGTTTCGGTTACATTACTGTTTGCAGTCTATTAATTAAAAGGGGTGTACGAATGTGTGTGTGTGTGTGTGTGTCTCTACCTATGACTGACAAGCAAAATTAACACTAAACAACAAGAAAAATGTTTGCCAGTTTTTAAGATTAAAGAAAATTTCCACACTAAGCTCTCTAGTTTGAAATTTTGATAAAGTTTATAATTTGTAGTTTAGTGTAAATAATAAATGTGCTTACACATATTGCAGATAATTTGCTTGTTTAGTAAAGTGTGAGAGAGACAGAGAGAGAGAGAGATAGAGCGAGAGGAACAGGAAAAGCGGCGCCTGTGTGTATGCAACACTTTTTGCCACTTGACTTGCAGAAATTGCAATATTCCATGCCATGCCCCACCCACTACCCTCACACACTAGTACCTTCTTGCCCTTTTCCCTGCCTGGAAGACATACTCTTCTCTTTAGCCCACAACACATTTCTAATAAATGCGGCAGTTGTTGCAATTTCCATTAGAATGTTGCCAGCCCCAACCCAACACACACACACACACACACACACACACAGAGATAGAGATGGAAGGGATAAAGAATACAATCTTCTACTGCCTAGAAATAGGATAATTAAATATTAATTTCCACAACAACAACAACAACAAAAACAAAGTATAGTAGAAAATAAGTTGCTAGATCTTCTTCTCATTGCTATGGCCGACCACTCAAAATGCTTAAGGAATTTGTTTCAATTTTTGTATAATTTATTAGCTAAATACTTTTAGTTTTCTTTAGCATGGATTTTAGGGGGAGGCAAAAGTTTTGCGGGGCATTCAGCCTCAATCACTAAACTCGATGCTAAGCTAAAAGCAAAGCATGCAAGTCGCTTAAGTCCTTAAGTTTATCAGGATCTATCTCTCTCTCTCTCTCTCTCTCTTCCATTGGCCAGGCCAATGCCATGGCAATGCCATTTGAACGTTTGAAGTAGTGCCACAGCTCCTGGTCAATCTGCGTGTCCTTGTTGCTGTTGCCTGCCGGCATGACAATCATATTTACGTGACCTGCATGTATAATTAATTCCCTGACTCTCGATAGCCTGCATAAAGAGAGACGGCGAGTGAGAGAGAGAGAGAGAGAGACAACCTGGTATCTATGGGTGGGATGAAAGTGACTTTGGCAAAAAGTTTTTGCCCCAAAAATTATGCTACACAAAAGTCAAACGGCCAAACGGAAGGCAGCTTTAGCTCTAGCTCTCTGCCATCTGTGTGTGTTTCGACTTTTTCCTTTCGTAAGCAGTTTTCTCTGTTTGCAATCACCAACCAGGAGTCAGGAGAGGATCTTTTGGCTACTTAACTTCTGTTACTGTGATTTACCACCCCCCCCCCCCCCCCCCCCCTCACTCCACAACTTTACCTTTCACAAGAAAATTAAGCCTTGATAAGTTTCCTTTTTGGCCCAATGCTGATCCGATAATTAAGTCAGCCATTTTCCTGGTTCTGGTTGTTTTGGTCCTGCGGCTGCTTTCATATTAACATGTAAATTTGTCATTTATTATGCCTGTCCACTGTCCCCTGCCCCCTCCTTAATGCATGCTTGCTCTCTTGTATTTTGTCTAATTAGTTTCGAGTGCCACTGCTGCCTGCCTTTTCATTATGGCCTAATCATATTTAATGAGGCTTATAGATAGCGACATATTCAGCAGTAACAACTCGATGAATATCTCGATGACTCTTTTGTTTTATTTTTAGGCCTAACTCAACTCGTTTAGTTAGATTAGAATGAGAATTGGTAAATATTTTAGCCTTAGTTCCACATGGGAATTGGTTCTTTGCTAAAAAAAAACCTTTTTAAATTATCGTTTACTTGAGAAACGATAACTTACTTCCCTTGATCAACACTGCAGCTTCAAAAATAGCTTAGACAGAGTTTCCTAAGGCCCAAGAATGAGCTTTTCGCTATTGGAATTTAAACTTCTCTTTAATCTTATTCAATTCGTGTTCAAATTCTATCAAAAAGTTTGAAAAATGCCACACAATATATCTCTATCCCAAGAGCTTTCTTTTTAGAACTTGTCTAAATTGAAATTTAATTCGAATCCTGTTGTTATAGTCATTGCTTTTGTGGCAATTCTACGTCTAAGCTAGATAGGAATCTTTAGATTAGAGCGCACATAATCTTCTCTTATGTCACCCTCAACGTTTTAGAATATGCACTTTCTTACTAGCGTTGATCTAAATATCCCATAGAAAATGAAAATAGTGTGTTGAAAAATACCATATGTTTGTGTTTGCAGCCCTAATTTAGTTATAATACATTTTATACCTGGTTATATCGATTCTCAGAGGCTTATGTCGATTGTCGATATGCCCTATTAAGTAACTCTAAACTAATGTCTTTCTTTCTAAGCAATCTAAATACAAACTTGTAATGCACGCAAAATAAACAATACCCCAACAAAATGCTATATCTTAGTCGTAGTTCTAGGCAATAAATACTACAAAAAGCAATACAAAATTTCCTCATTATTTAATTTTCTTTCTTTTCCATACGATTTTCATTTTCAGAGAATGCTTTTAAAACGTTTAAAAAACATAATTTGTAGGTGTTTTATTCGGAGTAGAAAAAGTACTTAGACTTAAAAAGCTATAAAACAATTTTTGATTTTAATTCGAATTTTAATTTTTCGAGCAGCCCTCGTACTAAACACATCAAGAACAAGCATTAACTAAGTTAAGTTTAACTATAATTCATTTGTCATTCCAAATTAAACGTACTTTCTTTCAATTAGATTGTTTTCCAACACTTTTTCTCATCTCTGAAAAAAAGGTTGCCGTGTTTCTCTAATCTTTGTTCTAGATCAAAATAGTCTAATGTTGTTGTTGTTGTTGTTGCTTATGGTTTTGTCTCTGCTTGTTTCACACTTGCAATAATCATATGCTGTACCCCCTCCCCGTTCCCAAACCATTCACCGTCTGTCTGATTGTCTTTCTCTCTCTCTCTCTGTCTATTCACATGTAACGATACAGCTGCTGCTGCTGCTTCTACAGTGATGCTTTTCAATTTGTTTTTGTCTTGCTGCTGCTGCTGCTGCTGCTGCTCTATCCGTCTCATACACACACACACACACACATATGTATAACTGTTAAGTTTTGCTATGTGTAGCTGCCATAGCCATTTGAGCTAAATTTTATATATTTTGCCATTGTAACGGTTATCATAGAAACAGAGTGAGAGGGAGAGCGAACGGTCGTCATCGTTGTTGTTGTTGTTGTTGTCGTCCTCTCATCAACAGAGCCCAGAGTAAGCATGTCTTCTCTTGCTGCTGCTGCTGCTGCTGCTGACTACTACAGTTGGCCTTAATAACAACACTTGTCGTAATATCATTTTTATGCTTGGGGTGGGGTGGTGTAAGAGTATAAGACAGCGGTAGGGGGATGGGGGAGGGGTCGCTTCGGGGCCAAATCGTTTTTATGACACGCACCAGGCGCTGGTCTGCCGCTGCCTCTGCCTCTGTCGCTGTCGCTGCTGCTGCTGCTTCTGACGCGTTTCTCTCTCAAAGTGTGTAAGATAAAGAATTGATTTTATAGCGTCAAACATGCGATTATGAAAGAGAGCTGAGTAGGTAAGGGACGGGTGGTGGACGTAAGTCAAAGGGTGGCGGCACCTAGAAGCAAGCGGGTGTCAGGGCAATAAAAACTTTGCACAGCTTTTTCATCTCCTTCTCCCTCTCCCTATCTCTCTCTACTGGCAGAAAACTATTCCCATCGAGCATTTTAGCTTTAGTGCTGAGCCATGGAAAAAATACATATACATATATATTATTAATATCCGAACACAAACACCAACACAAACAATTTGGCGCACTTTTGTCATTGCCGGTCATAACGGCGGGTGATATTTTCGAGAGTTTGAGGAGGGTTTTTTTTTTTTTTTGGGGGGCAATAAAATGATATTTATGACAAGTATGAAAAAGAAGCGAAAGAGAGAGAGAGAGAGAGTCTAGGGATTGGAATTGAAGTTTTTTGTATGTCTGTGTGTGTGCGTGTGTGTGTGGAAACCCATTTTACATAAATCAAGCAAATGGCATTCGGGAACATAGCGCGTGTTGCCTAGGCGCTATAACTAATTATCACAAGTCCACTGCCATCTTTTCCCTCTCTATCTCTCTCTCTCTCTCCGCATCACTCTTTTCTCTCATTCTAATCGCAAAGCCAATTAAAACTTGTGGCTGCTTTTGCACCTGCAAAACAAAAATAACAAATTATGGTTAAAACCACAACAGAAAACCACCAACGAGCCACCCCAACGACGGTTTGGGCCTAAGGATATGGAAAGCTGACATTTGTGGCTGAAATATAAATGACATAACCTTACATTTTTCTTGCATTTTTCAACACTTTTTTTTATATTAAACTCTACAATACTCAGCGAAGTTGCGATGGGATTTATATAAATGGAAGTTTTTAGAAATGGAAAGGCAGTGTGCGGCCTTAGAAAGTCATTTGGTCGTTTTGCAACACTTTTTGGAGAGTGAACTTTTTCTTTTACTAAGGAAAGTTAGCTGTTCTTGTGGCAAAATGAGGGAAATTTGCCCCCTTAGGTATCTAAAAGAATGCCTAAAATGTAATACTGGACCTCCAACTCTCTAAGACAGGTTATCTTCGAAAATTTGTCGTTCTTCACATTAGAAAGATGCATTTCTTTCCTTCTTCTAACTACTGTGGAGTTACTTTAATGTGAGCTTTGTTAGATTTTCATATCTCAACAGATTGACATTGATGCACTAGTTTTCAATAATCGTTTAACTTTTCTTTGACACATTTAAGTCATTGTCAATGCTCACGTTCTATTAGCTGAAAAGGTGTCAAAAATCTCTACTAAGCTGTCTTAAAGTCGCCCACACACACACACACACCAAAATCTCTAATCTATTTGAACGCCTCGTGTGGAATTAAAGACAAATATATATGACGATGATGATGATGAGGAGAGCAAAATCCATTACAATGTAAACAATGCTGAATCAATATGAAATTTTAATGATAATCATGAGAAGCATGGGGAATGTGCGCTGCGCCGTGTGTGTGTGTGCGTGTGTCCCTATTGAACAATGAGGTGAAAGAGATAGTTTGCCTCTGCACCTTCTGGAACGACAAGAACAACAACAACAAATGACAGATTAGCGCAAATATTTATTTTAATGCGAGGAAAGTCGCATGACGATGGCCATCAGCCGCTGCCACACGCAGGAGCAGGAACAGGAGTAGAAGTACGGCGAAAAGTCCTGGCAAAAAGGGAAAATCATCGAGGGATTCAGTTCACAGTTATTACCCTGGGCAATTGACTGTACACTCTCCGTGTATCTGTCTGTGTATGTGTGTGTGTGTGTGTGTGTGTGTGTAGGGATCCTGGAGGAAACTTCCAGCTTATTGCCCATTAAACGCAAAGTCATAATGAGCAGTCGGTAGAGAGGAAATGGGTTAAAATAACAATAACTATGCAAGGGACGACCACGACGACGGATCTGTTATGTTCTCTTCTTATGTATGTATGTGTGTTTGTGTGTGTGTGTGTGTGTGTGTGTGTGTGGTAGTGGTTGTTGTTTGTCGTAGTTTATGCAATAAAAAGTAAATATAAACACGAAACAAAATTGCCAAGAGTAACTGGCGTTTATCACTAACTGACTGACTGACTGAGAGGAGCCATGAAACCGAAGGTCTCCTCTGATAATCTACTTTTATATTGCAAACACAAAAATGTTTCACTAAAATAGGTGACATTTGGTTTAAGAAATTCAAAATATATTTCCTTAAACCATTTCATAAAGTTTCTTTTAGTACAAAAGCTAAAAGAGAGAACCAATTATTTTCACTTTCAAGAATTTTGCACAATTCACGGAGAAGACTCGCCACTTTAATAGTAATCTTTAAACTTTCCATTTCCCAATTCTCTCTCTTCATTACAGCGAAACTAAATTTCTTGGACTCTCTTCTTAAACACATTGGGATTAACTTAAGTAAGAATGCGCAACTAAATAACACATAATAGAGGTGGCAAACTATCGATAGTCCAAACAGTCGATAGTCTCAATAACATTCATAATGAATGACAATAAGAAATACAATAAGGAAAATGTTTTAAATTTTTTTCTTAATAAAAAATGATTTTGGGATTTAGTGTAATAGCCTTTTTGCATGTTAAATGCAATTGAGACTATCGACTATTTCAACTATCGATAGTTTTCCATCTCTAATTCGTATGTGCTTTTACATATGCATCTATCTCTGTGGGTGTTTGTGTTTTTGCATTTGTATCTAAATAAAAAAAATTCTCTTAGATTTTACTGCACACAAAAATATATATGTAAATTAGTTTCATACCCTTTCAGTTCGGTCAATTCAAGTGAATTTGTTGACTATCTTAAGTAAAGATAACTTTTGTATATTTTTAGATTTCCTACCTTAGTCAATATTCTGCTACAAGTAATTAGTTGAAGGATTTATCTTGTCTTCATTGGCAAAGTAAAGTAGCTAAGATTAATTAGTTTTAGGTTATAGAAAGCCATAAGTATTAAAGGTGAACTATATATCTGATTAGCCATTTATCCATCTATCTATCTATGTATCAATCTATCTATCAATCTATCTATCAATCTATCTATCAATCTATCTATCAATCTATCTATCAATCCATCTATAAATCTATCTATCAACCTATCTATCAATCTATCTATCAATCTATCTATCAATCTATCTATCAATCTATCTATCAATCTATCTATCAATCTATCTATCTATCAATCTATCTATCAATCTATCTATCAATCTATCTATCAATCTATCTATCAATCTATCTATCAATCTATCTATCAATCTATCTATCAATCTATCTATCAATCTATCTATTCATGTGTCTCACAAACTTCCTACCTACCGATCAATCTCTAACTAGCTTTATCATGTATCTAACCAGCTAACGACCGTCGAATTATCGATCCGCCAACGTATCTATCTATTTAGCTATTTATCTATCTATGACCTAGTGATATATCTATCTATCTATCCATCTTTCGACCTATCGATTTATCTACCCACATATCGATTATTTATGTAACTATCTATCGCACTTTTTATATACATATCTATCACTCTTCCTATCTATCTACTTAGTTCACTATCGATCTATCTATTTATGTGTCTAACAAACTTTCTTCCTATCGATCAGTTTCCAACTAGCTGTCTATCTATGTATCTAACCAGCTATCGTCTTTCGACTTATCAATCCGATTACGTATCTATTTATTTACCTGCCTATCTATCGACCTTTTCAAATACATATTTATCTTTCGATCTATCTATTAATGTGTCTAACAAACTTCCCACCTATCGATCAATCTATCTAAAGTTCCATCAACCTATCGTACTATCTACCCATCATTTAATCTAACTATCGATATATTTACCTATCGATCGCAGTCTAACTATCTGCTACTATCTATCAAAACATCAAAAATCGCAAAGCATTATCCTTAAGACAATTAAAATTTTAAACAATTTGCAATTTTGAAAGAGTATATAGACAGTCTGCTAATAGAAAATGCATAAATTTGAAAAAGAATATAAGAGAATTCAGCGAAGCGAACTAATAATGCTGTCAGCTCGCGGAACTCGGGCAGGCAGGCAAATCTGTGTTGACAATTAAAACAAAAAATAAAAGAAATGTTGCAACAGAGAGAGAGAAAAAGAGAGAGAAAGAGAGTGCAAGAGAGATGGAGTTTTTTTAGATACTTTTAATCAGAATTAAGTCCGAGTAATATTTGTCTACTCTTGGAATTATTAAAGAGCAAGTCATTAGTCAATTTTGGCCCCAATGGAGCGAAGCGAAGAGAAGGACGAAAGGGGCGACCAGTTGGCGTTTTGTTGGGCTGGCCAAAAGTCACGCATCTTTGCTTTTAGAACTGATTTAGAACTGGGCCTAGACAACAAAACACAACAGCGAACAGAACAAGGAGCAAGTAGCAAGGACTTTGGCCACTTGAGCACAAAATAATCCTTAATTACACATTGGAAGCACGTAAATGTAATTTTTTTTTTTTTTTCTTACCCGACTACGGCGGACTTCATCCCCCCGCCATCCCCGCTACCCAGCTACCTCTCTATACAAAAGACTGTAAAGCACAAGAAAAATTATGTTAAGACACGATTTGGTGATTGGGCTTTTTCGGGGCATCAGAGAATCGTTCCCTGATTGGTCTGACTTTTGGTCTCTAAGACGGCACATAAATGATTGCTACTAAAGGACAATGCCCCACCCATTCAGCGGTGGGGGGTGGAGGGGAGGCGGTGAGTTAGATGCGTCTGAAGTGGTTATGGGTTACGGCTGCTTCTGCTTCTGCTTCTCGTTGGTCTTTTGTTCGTTATTCTCTCTCAGGATTTGGCTAATTTGTAGGCATTTTGTTTGGCCTTTGATGGTTTAAAGGAGTTGTAAAGGATTTTCGCATTTATTGTCTAGGCAATGGCCAAAAAGCAGTTTATCGAAACTTGTGCAAAATGATGACCCAAAAAGTGGGGCTAAGTACAAATAATCGTTTGATTATTAAGTCAAGAATATATTTGCATAAAAAAACTGAAGTGGTTAGGTCCCCATTTGATTGAGTATATTGAGTAGATTAAATGGGTCTTACTCGTGGTAGTCGGATATTGAACATATCCTTTTGAGATTTGGCTACTGTCCAATCACCTGCTTAGCAAAGCAATTGGACTGTGGATGAATTTTTTGCTTGTTACAACATTCCAGAGAGGCCAAAAGCTAGGCGAAAGCAAGCTTTATTGAGTTTCTTTGGAAGAATTGTCGTTGAAGACGTTAAGCTTAGGTTAAGAACAACTCATGAAAGAAAGGATGCTAAGACAATGTAGGTCTAGACCCACGCTTTGTCTCTATAGTCAATAAAGCGGAGCTCTATCACTCGGTTTAAGGGCACAGACTTTACTTGTTTTCAAAAAATGTCGCTAAGAAAAGTAGTTTCTAACTTGAAGAACCGAAATGATATATGATATTAGAAAGGAAGAACAGTTAACCCACATTTGGTAACCGATATAGAACAGTTGACCAAAGCATAAAGTATAAAGCATAAAAATAAAGAAGTTCAAAGGAAAATGAAATGGATCTATGAATACCCCTAACTTTCCTTTGAGCTTCTTAATCAGTTTGCTCAACTGTTCTATATCGGTTTATATTGGTTAACTGTTCTTCTATTTTCAATCCAATGTTTCTTAAGTTTTAATGTACTTGACTGCTCCTTAAGAAACTCGTATGAAAATGAGAAAGAAAAAGCCTGCCCAAAAAAGAAATCTTTCAAGAAAAAACTCTTAAAGGTTTCTTTTAAATTTGGCAACAAAAAAAAAAAAAAAAAAAACCGTCAAGGAAACTTCCCGAGAATTTCGGAATTAGAGGGGAAAAATAGAAACTTAGTAGATTGGCGGAACTTTGGTTAATTGAATACCAAATAGTAAGTTTCTTTTTTAAGTTTTGAAACGTTTGAAAGTTCGAAAACATTTGGAATATTTTATGTTGTCGACTTCAAGTAAATCGCCAAGGGAAAATGTTACTTTCGGAATTTTGATTTTTGAGTAATGAAAAGTCTGAAATTTTCATCAATAAAATGGAATATGCAAAATATTTTACACTTTCTTTTGCCATTTTCATTTGCATTTGTAATTGTTTTATAACAATTTCTACTTTAAGTCAATTTACCAGCAATTTCCGCTAGGGGATCAAAATCTCATCTTCTTCTTCTTCTCCTTCTCCCTCGCCTGCTTTTTTGCTTGACCATTGGCAACAAATTTTCTGAAATTTTTTTCCGTTTTTCGATGGTTCTTTCCCTATTTTTTGGTTGAAATTTTCTTCTCTTCTTTTTGCTTTGAGGAGGGGGATAGGGGGTTCCTGACGAGGTTTTCTCATGCGTGTGTCATCCCCTGCTGCGTGCGTGTGTGAGGGGATGAGGGTGTGTGTGTGTGTGTGTGTGTGTGTGTGTGTGTGTGTTTGGGGAGTTGCGACACCGCTGCTGATGCTGCTGCTGCGAGATAACGGTATTATGCACAATGACAACAGGCCACACGGCCGCAACAGGGTGAGGGAAAAACGAGGGAGATGCTGCGGGTGGAGGGGGTGAAACAACTATCCTGGGGGTGGGGGGGCGCCATGTTAAGAGTCATTGGGAGTCGAGCCGAAAGAGCACAACGCTCGATTGGCCAATTGCGTACAACAAATAGACCAACAATAATACATTCCCCCCCTCCCGCTTGGCACACTCGCCCTCTCCTTTCCTTCGCTCGCCCGCCCCCCGTGACCTGGCCTGGTCACCTGAACACAAGTGGAAAAACAATCCGCAGACAATTGTAAATTCTTTGTATGCGGTTGCTAATTTTTTATCTGTTTGTATTTTATTTTATTTGTTAATCCCATATTGACCGCACCCCCATCCCCTCCCCCACCCATTGGCCATCCACCCCCTCCCATTCCATCCAATATGTTTTCATTATTGTACGCTTTGTTTTCCATTGCCATGAATTTTTCATATGTAATTAATTCATTGAAAGAAAAAAGCAAACGACAAATAAAATTGCAAAATATATTTCCCTTTTACCTTGCTTCCTCCCTCTATCCTTCCACTCTTTTTCACTCATTTGAAATTCAATTTTCGAGAAACAAAAAAACTAAAAAGAAAAGAAAACCGCATGCAATTTTACTATACTCCCGCTCTCCCGCTCTCCCGCTCTCCCCTATTTTCGCTTCTTAATTCTTTTCTAGTTTTTTTTTCGTATTTGTTTTTGTTGCAAATAAATCATATTTTTCGCATTTGCATGCGTTTTGAATATGCAATACTTTTCTATACACGAATCGATATTTCTATCAAGAAGAGAGAAAGAGAAAGGGGGTGGAGTGGGGAGTGAGGGGATGTGAGGCGTATGAGAAGAGAATTGTTACTCTTGTTTTATATACCGGCCACTTTTATTAAAGTTAATTTATAAAGAAAACAACTGGCTTAAAAATACAATGATCCAACCCAACCAAAAAATAAAAAATGAATTTTAAAAGGAGCCAACTATGGTTTTTTTTTTTTGGGTTGAGTCGCTCTATTGGATACCCTTGCCAATTGATTAAACGCGTTAATTTGTTATTAAACTGTGTGTTCGCTTAGAAATGTCAAATTTGTGCAGACTAAAAACAAATCTTTTGCCTTTATGCGAGTCAATTCATGTACGTAAAACTAATATCAAGTCTTTTAAGTCTTATTTTTTACAACGTTTTACAACACTTTTGACTTTTGGAACCCATTTAAAACATTTCAGAACAGAGTAAAGTAAATTTGAAGCATCGTTGGAAGTTGGGAGAAAAAGTTTAAAGACTTGAGATCTAAAAAACTTTCCAAGAGCATGTTCTTTGCTGATCAGATTCCCGTATATCATCTGATCATATCAGTGGGATAAGCATATTTATCCTAACCATGATGATATTTGGAAACCAAATAAAGAGATATTTGAGGTTTTACATGAATTTCAGAGTCACAAATGGAGCGCATTATTATTTCTCATAAATATTTCATTGAGAAATTTTGTACTACAGTGCTAATCATATTTATAACCCACCCAGCAGCTCAATTTTTGAGTTTATTAGGGCAAATGGAGGCCGAACTATATATGTTCATATTTGTTTCGGATTTTTTGTAACTTAAACATGAAATTGGGCTAAAAAATTTTAATATATTTTTCAATTTTCATTGTTTTTTTGGGAAAAGAGTGGGTTATAAGTGGGTTATAAATATGATAGGCGCTGTATAAAAGATAAATGCTAAACACAAGGAGGGAATATTTTATGTCATTTGGGAACAATTTTTAGTCAATTTGTTTTTTGTTTTGCTTAAAAGTGGGTTATAAATATGATAAGCACTGTATATGAGATAAATGCTTAACAAAAAGCTTCTATGCAGCTCATTTTCCTTCTGAAAAAGTCTCTAAAAAAACCCAAAAGTCTTTGAAGAGATGGCTTAGATTAGAAATCATTTAACTGAATCAGTCTAAAACTTTAACAAATAGAAAAGAGGAAAAATCAATTTGCTACAATTCTGAAATGTGTAATTAGGTTTTTAATTCAGAAGAGTTAATTAAATTAATTGTTTAAAGCAAACAGGCAGAACAACCTATAAATTTCACTGTAGAAGATTTTAAAAAAAGATTTCTAGGCACATATTTAGATATTTTGTTATTAAGAAGACGTGCGACACAACGAAATATTTTGAAAAACACAATGATTCTTTGGGCTTAAAGTGCAGTTTAATGATATCTAACTTGAATTCTTCCTCGTGAAATGAGGATGACGAACTAAGAGACTGATGTGGCACTTTGACTAATGACCAAGTTGTCTATTGATGACTGTCACATTCTAAATTGAATCCTGCAGCTGAGGCGACTAAAATCAAGAATGAAAACTTGTCATCGATTGGCATGATGGGTGAAAGGTTCACAATTTTCGTTAGGCCATATACCATATACGAAAAAGGCTTATCAGATTATTAATGCCCTATTAAAACACTTCTAAAACCTTTCAAATCTTTAGAAATTTGTACTTTACACTAATTGAAAGTGGTAACTAGAGTATAGAAGAGAACATAGCCTGATATGATGGCAACTGTTTTGTAATTTAAAGAAGCAACATTTTGTTGTGTAAAAATTATAATTTGCTTTTTGGCGTTGGTCATTATTCTCTTCATTCTCATTCTCCATTTTTCATCAACGTCATCATCAGCTGTGTAAATATATATTGCAGGCAGCCAGGTAAAGTTTAATGACCCCGCCATGGGGGGCGTATGAGTGATGTGTGTGTGTGCGTGCAATATTAAGTATACGCCGTATGGGCGTATGAGTTTGGTTTGGGTTAATTAACATATTTCATTATGTAATGGCTAAGTAAACATTTGCCCATGAGAAGTCGTCTCTCTTCCATTCTCTCTCTCTCTCTCCTCTCTCTCTCTCTCTCTCTCTGTCGCTTACTTTCTTTTCTCCTTTTCAATGCTCAATTTATTTGTACCGTTTATTTTTCAACGCTTATTAGCTTTGAATTTATTTTCAATTTTGTCTGTCATTAAATAATAATTTACGACCAACGAAACATTGTGATGGCAAACGGCAATAAAAACAATTTCCTTGCAAGTAAACTGAACTGAGCTGAACTCTGTCACCTTTCCGCCCCCTTTCTACCCACCAAAGAAAATAGAAGAAAGAAACAACATTCAATTCCAATTGCTTTACGTTCAATTTAAAGGCATTTTCTTGTGCTTTGTTCGCGACCTTCAAAAGGAAAAACCTGAAACTGAGACTAAAACTGCAAACCAGAGGCAGAGAGTCCTTGCAGGAGCAAGGGGCAGGGAATTGATTGTTGTTGCTTGTGTTGCTGCTTATCGTCCGCGACATCTTTTGTACTTTTGGCCTTCTGCTGCCTTCTGGCCCGGCAAACAATCAAACTGCCAGCTCCCTCTCTCACTCTCTCCCTCTCTCTCTCTCTCTCTTGTATTACCCCCTTCTACTCTTATCGACTTTGAGAGTATTTTAAAGCTTTAAAGTAATTTTTGTGTTGTCAAATTATAAACGAATTTATTTTAGATTAATTGCGCGTAAAGTTGCAAACAACAAAAATGCCAAAACCCGCAAAAGAGACAGTGAAAGTGTGGCGGGCGGGGGGGTGTATGCTAGCAGAAGCTGGGGAAGGGGCTCGGGGGTTTGTCAAGGAACTGGCAACTGGCAACAAGCGCGCAAATTTGTTCATTTTAAATGCGTTCCCTGGCTTTGAGCATCAAATGGTATTATTTATTATTTCGCTCTCCCTCTTCCGCTCTCTGCTTCTTCTCCCCTTCCCCCACACACACACACACACATTACCATTTCTCAATTTTCCTTTCTTCTTCTTCGGTCTTCTCCTGCCTGCCTTTTGTGGCCTGTTTGTTGTCTTTTGTTTTATGTTGCGGAAAATAATCGGTAGAAATTTTTTTTTTTTTTTTTGTTCTTTTGCTTTACTTACGTATATAATGTTAATAGTTATCTCTGCGCGGCCTCCGCCCTCACAACCCCCCTCTCAGACTCCTCTCAGTTTTCTCTCAGTCCCCCATTTTAGCCACCCCTCTTGTGTCCACTGTCTATCCCTTCTCCCTCTTGCCCTCTTTGCTCATTATGTCGCGTCTTTGCTGTTATTTTTTTTTTTGTTTTTTTTTTTTGGTTTTGCGCTTCAATTGTCCTGTCTGAAGTCCCCCTCCCAGCTTCACCCTCCCCCTCTCTGCTGCTGTCCTGGCTGTCATGGTTATTTGTAATTTATGTAACTATTTCAGTTAATCGAGCGTAATTGATTTTATTTTGAGCTTTATTATGGCGTTTGGCGGTTGACATTTTTCTCGCTTTTATTTTTATTTCTTTGCAATGGCAAAGGCAAAAACAAATAGAAAACTTTTTATGCCAAGAAAGAGAGAGAGAGAGAGAGAAAGAGAGGACAATTTGTTGTTACGTATGAGCAATGTGTGGAGAATATATTGGAAGTTTGATAATTTGATTTTGCTAAATGAAATTTGTGACTATTTTCAGGATTATTAGATGTTCCAAATTCAAGTGGAAGAATGAAATTGTTATAGAAAGAATGATTGTAATGGTTCCCAAAAAGGAGAGAGATGAAAGAGAGAGAGAGAGAGAGAGGGAGAGAGAGGGAGAGATGAAAGGGACTGACTTTGCTCTACGAAAGGGAAATGTCAAAAATTTACCCCCTTTAGTATGCAATAGATTATATTTTTGACAAGTTCTAACCCCAATCAATATATTTTTGATCATTTATTAGTTCTTTTGGTCATGCCTATCGCCTATACTATATAATCAGGCCCGACGAGAGGGGGGTGGTAAAGGTGGAATTCCCACCGGGCCCGGAGTTTTTAGCGGGGCCCGGTTTTTGATCGAAATTTTCAAATTTGGGAAAAGTTTAATATGTACCTTTACAACTTTTTCTGAACCGTAAAAGAATGTCACTTGTGTATTATCTACTAGTCGTAACCAGGCATTATGAACACGGGTTTTATGTAAAACAAAAAAAAACTGTCAAAATTTTTCGTTTGAATGTTAGGAAATCAGACACTTGTAAGTTCAAGGGGGGCGTAGCTTACTACCACCGGGCCCTAATATCTTCTCGACGGCCCTGTATATAATATATATACGTCTGATCTCTCAATATTACCTCATTGCACCAGTGCTCGGTTTTTCCGGATGACACAGCAATCCTTTGTGCGGGCTTCCTTTCTACAGATATAACTAGGACCGACCTCCTGACTTATTAAATATTTATTTTTCCCAATGGAAAATTTGCCCAGTCTGCTTAGAAAAGACAAAGGCAATATATTTCACAAAAATTAACGACATCTACACACTTTAACTCCATTAAAAACCCATGGGGAGATATCAAGAAACATGTGGCAAATGTTAATCCATCGAACAAAGCCCAACTTTGGCAGGCAATTCGAGAAGAATAAAGCAAAATATCTGTGCAATGTTGTCAAAACTTTGGCAACTACATGCCACGTCGTTGTCGCGCAGTTTTAAATAATAATAATAAGGGTTATATAACGCAATGCTAAACATAACCAATAATAATAACCGGTTTAAATTAACTTAAATGAATTTTCTGACGAATTTGGGAATTTATTTTGTTTTTGAGCCATGAAACAAATAAAAAGTTTTATCCAAAGAATGTGTAGTTATTGTGAGAAATATATCCAAATTCTTATTTTCATTCATTTTTGCAGCTAATTCAATTCCTCAATTCCTATTTTTCTGAACACAGGTGTACGTGCCAACAGCTGATATCAGATTGGGCTCGAAAAGTATTAAGTGGAAACCAAATGTCAAATACTTGGTTATGACACTGGACAAAAACGAAAGTAAGTCTTTTATATGGTAAGTAAGGATCATATAAATAATACAAACAAAAAAAAACTTAAACTTCTACTTCGCACGCTATATCCTTTTATAGAAATAGAAACTCAAGATTAAATTAAGAAAACAAAATGTTTTACGGTCCACCAGTCCAAATGCCATATAAACCAGCCAAAATAAAATACTGAAACTTATTTTAAATATTCCGTGGCATCACTCTACGCTTGATCTATGTAAATTGTCGTGCCAATACTGAATTGGTAGTTACTAGATTATTGCGTCTTTGCAATATTTTATAACCAAATGTTAAGAATCAACTTATTTACATGAATAGAAAATCGAATTGAGAAATTGTTTTAATAGTTTCCAAATATTTTACAGAAAATAAGAAATATTTTAAGGCTCTAGTTGAATAGACTTTTTGCAGTCTGATATTAAAGCAATCTAAGTTTTAAATGCTATTGGGACTATCGACTTTTTCAACTATCGTTATTTTTTCACCTCTAATATAAACAAACTGCCATAGCCACCGATTTAGTTTGAATTTAGTGTTAAATTTGGCCTCTTAGATTTCTTGGTGGTTTTCTATTTCTTTGGCTTTTCCCCCAAATGGCTATGTCATCCGTTTACCTTATTGGGGAAAAGGCCTGTTCTTAGTCTAAACTTTTTAATTATAGTAAGATACCAACCACACAAAATCAGATTGAAATAAATTAAATTGAAATTATATATAAGTTCGTTTACTCAGAAAATTCTTTAAAAAAATTGCCTTACTTAATACTTGAATATGTCCTTTTTTTAACTATCTCGTTTCGTAAGTCTTTTAAAATTTGTTATCCTCGAATTTTTTAAATGGATTTGGCAATGTTGTAGAAACAAATTCATCCTAAAGTCTTCATCTCTTCATCTCCATTAGAGAATCCTAAAGTCATTTCTCTCGTTGTCAAGGATTTGGGAATAATTTTTGTATATTAATTTCATAATTGGTGTTTTTTTTTTTCTAGAAATTTTCCGTTAATTTTGCTCTTTAATCTTTCTTTTTCTTTTCGTTTTTTTTTTCGGCCTAAACATAAATCTACTTTTCGTATATGCAACACATGACTCCAACTCTCAACTTGGCCATAAATATTTAGGCCCCCCCCCCCCCCCCCCCTCCACCAGGCACCCCACCATCCACCTGCCACCTGAAGGCAATTCTTTTGGCCTCCCATTGCAGATGTCAAGTGACCAAAATGTTACAAATTTTCGCCAGAGAGTGGACCAAGTGGCGATTCACTACAAGCCCCACAGGCCAGCGGAATATCCCCAAATGAAATGAAGCAACAAGCACAACTTGTGGCATTCCTACCGCCCATTCCCCCCTCATCCCTCCTCCTCCTCATTTCAGCCGCATTCACGTGTAGCACGAGCAACAGTCAAAAGAAGCATTTTTGGCATTAGCCAAAGAAGAAACATTCCCCAACTCCCGCTGGGCTGGGCTGGACAATTGCTGGGAATTGTAGAAAGAGGGGAAAGGGAGGGCACTTGCCATGGATGTAGCGCCACATTAGCGCCGCGTGTCGGTTAATTTATGAGAGAGAGAGAGAGAGGAAAGGCATAGACGACGCCAGGATTCCGGCAGAACTTCGGCAGGAACTTTTACCTGTGCTGTAAATATCTTTAAAAGGTAGCGCCGCGTGCTGTTAAAACAAATTACTGTCTGGTTGCGTGTTCTCTATATACCTGTAAGAAGGAGGCTTTATTGTGTCCCCCCTACCATCACTCCCCCCCTCCCTGCGCCCACCGCCACTCTGACGCTTCTTCACCCAAGTTATTAAGCGAATTTCGCAGACAACATGGCATGAAAATTCCCGCGAGAATTTTCAACACTCCCCCCCCAAAAAAAAAAAAGAAAACAAAAATACTTTGCTTGTTGTGTGGAGTTTCTTTTTGGAAGGAGATGGGGGTGGGTGTAGGCAGGAGAGGGGGCTTAGCAAAGAACTTCCGGTTTGCTTCCCACACAACTAATTTTCTTGCGTTTTCTTTTTTCCAAAATGAAAAGCTACTTGACATTCAGCCAGTTGTCAATTTCATTGGAAAATTTTATTCACATGACAGAAAGAGAGAGAGAGAAGAACCTTCTTCTATATATTTAAAGCAACTTTAATAACAAAAATCGAAATAAATTTAATGCAAATTGCGCCAAAAAAATTAAGTTAAATTATGCCAAAATCATTCCTTAGAAAATACACCACAAAAAGCGCTTACAGGCGGAGCCAAGAGAGAATGGGCGAAGAGGGGGAGCACTGTGTGTGTCTGTGTGTGTGTGTGTGTTCCTTCTTTCTTTTTTTTTTTTTTTTTCTTATGGGTGGAACTCAAATTGAAAATGAAAAGTCAGAACTTGAAAATGATAATCAACGTCAACAAATTTTACAAGACACAAAAAGGAAATGAAGAAGCTGAAGGATGAGGAGAATGAGGAGGAAGAGTAGGCGAAATGAACAGTCACAGGAGCTGGAGGGGGGAGCAAGTTGAAGGCATTCTGCATAATGATCTAATAAATTTCATTACCACAAGCTAGAAGAGAAAGAGAGAGAGAGAGACAAAGGGGGAAAGAGAGAGAGAGAGAGAGTGGTAGAGAAAGTAAGTGAAAGTCGTGGTGGCTTTTTATCTATTAGAAGAGTGAAGCAGAGGGGGGTGAGGCGCTAGCACGGTGGTTGACTGTTTTTTTTGTTTTCTTTCTCTTCATTTCCCTATTGCCTTGCTCTCGCCCCGCCCCCATTTCAGGTGTTTGAACTGAGTTCTCAACTTTCCTCACTCGAAACTTGTGTTTTCCCCTGCCCCAACCTTCACCCTCTTTGCTCTTTCACCACCATTTTCAGAGCCCAGAAATGTCCTTGTTTGGCCCCAAAATGTATGCTGCATATGTCAGCAGTTTCCTGTCTTGTTTTGCTTCTTCTTCTTTGGCAAAAGGATTTGAAGTTCAGTTTCCTATTTGCTCTCACTTGCCCTTCCCTTTTCTCTTCACCATCCCCCCTCCCCCTCTCTCTAAGGGGATTGTATATGATTTTTTTTTTTTTTTTGTATTCATTTTGGTTATTTGGTTTATTGCGGAAATTTGTAAATTTGCTAAAGGGGTTTATTGTCAAGGGAGTTAGATGGGCGGGGCGAAGGAGGAGGCGTAACCTAAGTGGCTTTTGGTAGAGGTAAGTATATTGATTTCGTTATATGGCAAACAATTTGAGTGAAACTTGATTTCAATTGGTTACTTAACATTGATTTATATAGACGATCTATATATAAATTTTCCTCGACTTGTCATACTAATTAACCAATAAGCCAGAGTATATAAACTCTCTCTACTAACCGCCCCGCCCCTCCCATACGCAAGCGAGAGACCATTAGGCGAAGTTCATAAATAAAATCCCTCAACCCAAAAAAAAGGCAATTTTAGTAGTAAAGAGCAGCGCTAATAGGAGAACAAGGGAGCGCAGGAGAGCACAGGGGAGTGCAGGGGAGAGAGTAAGGAAGACAGACTTCAGGCAAGAAAGAGACACAAGAAAGGTTGTGAGTTTAAATCAGCCATAAATAATGCCACTTAATTGTTTTACAAAACATAATTTTATCCTTTCGCAAAGCCAGTGATAACCTTCTCCCCTCTCTCTCTCTCTCTCTCTCTCTCTCTGCCTCCTCCCCCTTGTCGAGGGGAGGAAAAAAAAGTGAAAGTTGTTCCCCATTTTTATTTGCCGCAGCCCAGCTTAAATATGAATTAATGGCCAATAAAGATAATCTTTTACACATTCGCCAACGAAACGCAAAAACATTAAAAATTTTTATTTATCTAGAGAAAGGCAACGAAACATATCCTTTTATTTTTGCCAAATAAGCAATTCCTTGAAGTTTGGCAAATGGAAATGAAAATGGTAAATTTAACTTGCCCCTTTCGATGGGGCAACACATGTTACCCATAAATGAGTTTTCCGAGGATAAAGTTAAATCTCTTAGCTACTATGGAAAATTTCTTCTCAGCTTTGGCGCAACTCTTTAAGTTGGATGTCCTTGTCTTAGAGATGGACCATGCCAAAGTCAGGAGAACACAATTTAAATGGAAGAGAAAGGGAAAGTGAAGAGATAAATGCTATGCACATTTTATTTCTCATTTTGGGCAAAAAGTTTGTGATATTCCTCTGCAATAAAAGAGTTGCCAAAACTTCCGATCACTTAAAGGAAATAAAGGAAGCCATGCAACTTAGTAGCTAAAAGTTGTTCACCTAAAATAAAGAATGAAGAACCAAATCATGTTACCGTTCTACCGTTCTTCAAATTCTGTTGAGAAATTTCTAGAGTAAAGAATCCACAAGAACTTTCTGTTACAGTTTCCAGTTGTTTTTGGGAGATGCTTTTTCTTTTCTGTAAAATTTTGCTGACGAATTTCTAGAGAAACGAATCCCCAAGGAACCCTTGAAGACTTTCCTTTACAGTTTGAAGGAAAGTGAAAGAGTTCCTAAAAGAACGAAGAAGATAACCAAAAGAAAGAAGAATGAAGATCGTATATCGACATCGTATTGCTTTTCCATTTCCTTTTCCGCTTTTCTTTAAGATTCTGCTGGCGGATTTCTAGAGAAACGAATCCCTAAGAAACCCTTGAAACACAATTTGAAGGTGAGTGAAAGAGTTCCTAAAAGAATGAAATCGATAACCAAAAGGAAGCTAGGCAGAATGAAGATCGTACATTGACATTGTGTTGCTTTTTCTTTTCCTGGCGAATTTTTAGAGGGACACGACTTCCCAAGGAACCCTTGAAAACTTTCCTTCACAGTTTGAAGGAAAGTGAAAGAGTTCCTAATCAAACGAAGTTGATAAAGGTCCTCCTCATTGTGTTGCTTTTCCTATGTTTCTCTTTTTCTTTTCCTTGAGATTCTGCTGACGAATTTCTAGGATAAAGAATCCTTAAAGAATTCTCAAGAGCTCTTTCCATTTTGCATTCATTCATTGAGTACGTCGATAATATCGCATTGAAGAGACCCCCATCTCAATTGTGAATATTTGATATTATTGCGTATACGCAGTGTAAGACAAGTCAAGACCAAACAAGCAAAAAAAAAAAACCGAAGAGAATACTCATTAATATTTCATATTCAATACGAATTATTCAAAACAAAGAAAAAGAGAAACTGAACTGGCAAAGACAGCCAGAAGGAACGCGAGAGGCATAAACAAAATGTCAGTGCCATCCTTCGATGATGATGAGGAGGAGAAAGAAGGACGTGGACAATGATGATGATGATGATAATATCCTGCGGCCACAAGTCAACGAGCTGGGCTTAAGTACTCCTCCTCCTCTAGGGGCGGCAACGAGTGTTGGCCATTTGTGGCTTGTACCCTGACTCCTCTTGTATCAATATTTGTGTTAATCTGTCATTTCTTCTCGTTTATGAATATTTCAATTCGTTGCAGTGGCTATTCGCAAAAAAAAAACAAAAAACAAACGAAAAACTGAATGTGGACAGGAGGCCATGAAAATTTCATGTGACAACGAAAGAGAGAGATAGAGAGAGAGAGAGAGGGGAGGAGAGACCAAAAAAGGTCTTTGAGTGTTTGCGGAAATGTGATGATTATTGCTACAACAAATAGAAGAAGCAATGGAAAATCACACAAACAAAAAAAAAAAAAAAAAAGAACATGAAGAAAAATTGCTCTTAGAAAACTCAAATTGTACATTAAAATATTTTAGCTATTCATTTTCCAACAACAAGGCATGAAAATTATTCAAAAAGCCCACGCAAAAAAAAGGGATACAAAAAGAACTTTTTCTTCTTCTGTTAACAAAATATTTATTATATTTGCCAAATGGAGTGAACAAATATCATCCTCCCTCTACCGCTACCCTTACCCCTCTCCACCTCAACCATCCACTACTTGCCACTCTCTCTCTCTTTGGTTCTCAACTATCTTTCAGATTATGTTTTGTTTGGTCAGACAAAAAAAAGTTGCAAAAAGGGTTTAGTTTAGCAGACAAAATTTGCATATTTTTAATATATCTTTGCGTCTCTCTCTAGGTCTCTCTCTCTCTCTCTCTCTGAAGGACACAAAGAAGAATGCTTTCTCTATGGCAAAATTTATGTGCTTATTTATAGAGGGAGACACTTAAGGAAATTACATTTAAGTGGTCATGTCCTTGGGGCTGACTATCAAAAAATATCAATACGAGAGACAGAGAAAAAGAGAGACAGACTGTTCATTCTCTTTCTCTCACACACACACACACACACACACACAAAAATTAATCAAAATGAAAAGCCTGCAGAATAATATACAAAAGTCAAAAAGTATTTCCATATGTAAAATTGATTTACAAACAATTAAAAAAAGAAAAAAAAATTGCCAAAGGCCAAATAAAACCAAATATGCGGCATTTAAATATTTTAACGTGGCACAAAAAATGGCTATAAAAATTGTTCAAAAGCATATTCATTTTGGTCAGAAGTTTGCCAAACTTAATGAACGAGAGAATCGGAGAGAGAGAGGGAGATTCTCTGATTTGTCTTTGGACTGAGCCGTAAAAAAATAAATGTATTGTTTTTAAGATTAAAAAATATTCTCTACATAAATCCTGTCAACAGGCAGACGTTTGTCGTTCCCCCCGATCCCTGGCACGCGACCTTTAAGCGATCGTGTCTCGCTTTAGACCAAGATCCCCCGACCCCGAACATTTTTACATCCTTGCAAAAAGTGTATATTTATTTTGGTCAGAAGTTTGCAATGCATAGAAGGAAGCATCTTCGACCATATAAAGAATATATATATTCTTGATCAGCACAATGAGACGAGTTCATATAGCCATGTCCGTCCATCTGTCTGTCTGTTCGTCTGAATCAGCGCAAACTCCTCCTAAACCACTAGAAGCTACAGTGCTGAAATTTTGTATATCTCGGATTCAGACGGATCGGACCACTATATCATATTCATAGCTTCCATAGAAACAATCGAAATAGTCGAAAATAGAGTTTCGAATCAAAAGATCTGTTGTTTTGCATGGAATATTATAGAAAATGTACAAATCTTAATTAACTTTATATTCAAACGTCTCTGCCAATTTTCATCAAGATCGGATCACTATATCATATATGTAGCTGCCATTGGAACGAAATTTCAGTTTTAGACCATAAACTTTTCTATTTTTTTTTAAGCGTTAGTTAATTAATTAAATATTTGCTAGTTTAATAAACTCATTAATATCAGTTTCAAAACTTTGTAATTTGTCATAACTACCCAATTTCTGCTATCTTTTTATTTTTCGATCTCTTTTCTTCCTTATTGTTAACCACCTTCACTAAATTTGCCTATTGTCCTTATAGAATAGATTGCAAATAAATAAATAAATAAATATAAACTTTTTTCTTTTTTAAGCGTTTGTTATTAAAATAAATGTTTGTTAGTTTAATTAGTGACAAATGTTATCAAGATCGGACAACTATATCTTGTAGCTCCCATAGATACAATCGATCCGAAAACCAATTTTGGTTAGCAAAACAGAAAAAACAGCAAATGTTTCAGCTTTATAGACTTTTTACATAAAATTTAATTCGAAACTTACATGTACCTAAAAATAAAGAGGAAGACGAATAAACTTGCAAGGGTATACAAACTTCGGCATAGTCTATTTAAGCCACGACCTTCTGGTTATAAACAAAATCAGTTTAGTTTCTGAATTCACTAAATAAAGCTTCCTTAATTTCTATTCAAGAGCTGTTATGAGTTACTCGCTTGATTTGCTTTTGTTTTTTAGTTTGAAAGTTTTTTATTGAAACCTTTTGACATCCTTTTAGTTCAGATTTCATGGTTTGTGCGTTCAATTCTTCACAAGGACTTGAGATATAGCCAAACGACCCATTTAGCCATTTAGCCAATTACCTCAACTAAATGCAACCAAGAGTTGCCTAGATTAGCACTTAAATTAACAAAAAGATTTACACTAAAGCTGAGTAACCCCAAAAAAAAGAGTGTATGTAATTTCAATTCGATGCAAGTTGAAGGCTCTTGAAGTATTACCATTTGCAATGGCAATTTGTGACAATTTACCAAAAAAAACCGAAACACAATTTTCTTTTTTTTTTTTGTAATATTTGAGGGATTTTTCATGGGTTTTTTTGTGTGTGTGTGTGATATTTGTTGTTGTTGTTGTTCGATTTGTTTTTTTTTTTTGTGTGCAATAAACAAAAATGATTATGCTCAAATAAGCGTAAATGCATGCAAAGTGGCAAATGGTTTTTCATTGTTGCCTTTCCCAGTGACGAGAATGACAAGGACGATAAGGACGATGAGAATGATCAACAAAAAAACTTGGCAGAGAGCTGGCTGTTGACGTCTCGTTTGTTGCAGCATATTATGGCCAAAAATGAAATGAAACGAAAGTTGCAAGCACTGTGAACACGTTTTATTGCCACAGGCACACACCATCACACACACACACACACACACACACAACAAATCCAAGTGAAGAGAGATACATACATACAGTGAACACAGGCAAAAACGTTTTTGCAATGAA
Source organism: Drosophila nebulosa (assembly GCA_024703675.1). Lineage (NCBI taxonomy): Eukaryota > Metazoa > Arthropoda > Insecta > Diptera > Drosophilidae > Drosophila > Drosophila nebulosa. Next base: position 1,214,669 of record CM045725.1, on the reverse strand, counting down.
TTTTTATAACCGCTAAAACGAACAGCGGCGAGCAGGCAAATGAAATCAATCGAATCGAAACGTCACAATTGAAATGGAAAATGTTATAAATCGCAGCAAAGAACGTGAGGGAGGAGTAGGGGAAGTGGATGGCGAGCTGGCAAGTTGGGGTTGACACTCAGTCGACTGACGCCAGTCAGGCAACAATCGTTTAGCGATTTTTTTTTATGCTTTTGCCTTGTGGCAAGTTTTTTCTGCGGTTAATTTTATGAGTTGTCAACACTAAAAAAAAAAATTATGATTACTGAAGAGCGAAAGAAGAAGAGAGAGAGAAAGTGGGAGAAATCTAATTAAGTTGGTTGATTAATGAAAATAGTTGAAATAAAATCAAGTCGGTGTCGTTGTTGATTAACGTCTCGTTGTTTGGAGTATGACAGAAATAATGACTTGAGGAATCAGCCATCAATCATCAATGTCGTTGTGGAAACTAAATTTAATTTGTAATTTGATTAGTCCCGACATTGTCGGTTGCCTGTCCGCCTGTCTGCCTGTCTGCCTGTCTGCCTGCCATGTAGTTTCTCTGCCATTAATGTCACGACTTTGACGCCTTTTTAATTCAATTTATCAATTCATTAGTGGGAATGATGTGTTTTGCCACTGCCCATTCGCTGACGTCACAACTAATTTTTTAATGACAAGTTAATGCATAATCATTAAGTCTTGTCTAGTTACCAGTTACCAGTTAGCAGTTCCCAGCTGCAGCACGCAAATTGCCTCTAAAGAAATCATTTACTTTACTTTCATTTTGTTCTCTTTTTTTTTTTTTATAGGCTTAAGCCGCAGAGCAGTAATAAGTTTTATGTTTATCTTGGGATTGGTTCATCTGTTTGGCTTGTGCAGGTGCGGATTAGAGCCAAAAAGGGGGAAAGAGTTTTAGGGTAGACTCAAGTCTCTGTTAGTCCAAGCTTTGTTTATTTCCAGAAGGATAAGAAAAAGTTAGTTTAAGTCGATATCGATATTCGTAACTTAGAGTTCTGCTGCATATCGATAAATAATCGGAGTACAAAAGTCTGCCCATCCAGGCTAAGAAGTAGCTAACAATCACTAAGAACAAAAAGACCATCTAAAATTATCGAAACGTTATTTACCATCGACTATTTGATTATGGAAGCACTATCGATAAGTTCTTTTAGGAAATCAAAAAGATTTTGTTCCCCTTTTGCAAATCAAATTCAAAATATTTTATTTTTAGAGATTGTCTAATAAAAGACATTATAAAATTATTAATTATAGGCAGATTGAAATCGATAACTGGCAATATTGATGATTTTAATTCTAAAAAGTGAATCCTACTATTAAAAGTAATCGAAATGTTAGTTATTGACCATCGATTATTGGCGTTATCGATAAGTTTTTTGCTAATTTAGTCCAAGCAAACACAGACTAAAAAGAGTCTCTAGCTGGTAAAACTTGTGATGATTGATGAAAATGTTATCGGAGTAGTTTTCCCCCTTTTCAATAATTCAAAAACTGCCCCCCTTAGGGTTCTTAATCCGCCCCTGGCTTCCTTATTTCCTTTTACATAGAAAATGATGTAAGTGTAAGTCTCCTAAGAAATTTAAGCCTCTTGAATGAGTCTGGTCTACTTTGGTGTGGGCTGAATTCCCCATTGGCCAAGTCAATTGGTTCATGTTTCCACATCCCACAACAACAACAACAACAAGAGCAAACTTTATGGCCAGTCCTTGGTGACTAGGCATTAATTTCAAGTTGTAGCAGAAATTTGTAAAAAATTTGTTTTCATTAAGCAGAGAAAAGCAGCTGCAGAAGGTAAGAAAGAAAAAAAAAGGTTTTTACCTTAAATTTGCTGCTACTCAAAGTCAAATCATTTTCCAATCAATTAAATTCTGTATTGACAACGGAAACCGAAATACAAAAGGGGTTAGCGGGGGGTAGGGGAGGAGTAGAGTTACTCTGACCCATTGACAACTTAATGACAGGCCAAGAAATTGGCAAACTGATTCAATCTCAAGAAATACATTTGACCAGACCGAGTTCCGTTTCCATTTGACTAAAGGTTAAAGGTTCATCTTTAACTTGACCCCCTATCTCCAACCCGTCAGCCTCTTCTTATCCCCACCAACTGCCTTCTATTTCTCTAATTAATTAATTAATATTTGGCTGGCCAATAAATTAGGATTTTCAGGTGGCCTCCACACACTCACACACACACACACACACACTCTCTCAGACTTTGCTCTGTGTGACACATGAAAAGCGCACAAAAATTACCACCCCCCTCCCACACTCACACACACACACACACACACACACACACTCTTTCTGAACACATAATTGGCCTTCAGTTTCAACTTGCAAGTTGGCTGGACTAGCGGGCTGACTGGCTGGCTGACTGGCTACGAGGGAATCCGAAATTTATGGCCCAGCTTGATGACATTTGAGCCCAGATCCTTTGTCAAGAATGTGTCGCGGCTTTCCATGGTCATGGCATTTCCGATGACATTTTAAAGTCGCCATTTAATGGACTTAACGAGCCTCATCCGTTCCCAATTTGTCGGTAACCCTTCCACCCATCCAACCACCCACTTTCACCTCCTCCTTCTCATCCTCCTCCTCATCCGCCTCCTAATGCCATCTGCCTGACCTCACATGCCTAATGAGAGTTGCCTCAAACATATTGAATGACAATGCCAAATTAAAGCCAAAAAGCGGCAACAACAAATTGACAGGGCGATCGTGTGACAAAGTAAAAGCACACCTGCTGACCTCCGGGGTAAAAGAATCAAGGTCTCCTCACTCACGCCAAAACCCACCTCCACACCCCACCACCCCATTCTATCGTCCAGCATTTACTTATTTAACTCATCTAGTTTAATTAAGTTTTGTTTTTAAGGCCACTTTGGCCGAGCATTTACGTGTTTTCCCGTGCAGTTTTCGTTTTCGTTTTCGTTTTTTTTTTTTTTTATTTCCAACCGCAATTACAGCAATTAACACTAAGCAATTAAAACCAACAACAATGCAAATTACGTGCACGGCACGGCACAGTAGTAGCACGGCAAATATAAAAAAAACAACAACAACAACAACAGCAACAACAACAGCAGCAACAGCAACAAAGAAAGCAACAGCAAAAATTAAACTAAAAATAAAATGAATATAGAAATAGTTGGAATAGAATTTTAATTGTTGATGACTATTTAAATACCCTGGAAAAGAAATTTAGAAAGAAAGAGTGGGAAGAGGAGTAGGAAGAGGAGAAAGAAGACGAGTAGAAAAAGAAGTAGGAAAAACCGTAGAAAGAGAAGCAAGAAGAGGAGTAGGAAGACCAGAGGGAAGTAGGAAAAGCAGTAGAAAGAGGAGCAGGAAGTGGAGTATGTAGGTAGAGGAGTAGAAAGACCAGAGGGAAGAGAAGTAAAAAGAGGAGGAAGAAAAGTAGAAAGCGGAGGAAGAGAAGTAGGAAAAGGAGTAGAAAGAGGAGAAATTTAGAAAGAAAGAGTACGAAGAGGAGTAGGAAGAGGAGTAGGAAGAGGAGTAGGAAGAGGAGTAGGAAGAGAAGTAGAAAGACCAGAGGGAAGAGTGTAAGAAAAAGGTAAAAAGAGGAGGAAGAAGAGGAGTAGGAAGAGAATAATAAAGAAAAGAAAAAGAGAAAAAGAAAGAGGAGTAGGAAGAGGAGTAGGAAGAGGAGTAGGAAGAGGAGTAGAAAGAGAAGTAGGTAGAGAAGTTGGAAGAGGAGTAGAAAGACCAGAGGGAAGAGAAGTAAAAAGAGGAAGAAGAAAAGTAGGAAGCGGAGGAAGAGAAGTAGGAAAAGGAGAAGGAAGAAGACTAGGAAGAGGAGTAGGAAGAGAAGTGGGAAGAGAAGTAGAAAGAGGTGTATGAAGAGGAATGAGAAGAGGAGAAGAAAGAGGAGCAGGTAAGAAGGAGCAGTAGGTAGAGAAGTAGGAAGAGAAGTAGAAAGACCAGAGTGAAGAAGAGTAGAAAGAGGAATAGGAAGCAGAGTAAGAAGACAAGTAGAAGACGAGTAAGAAGAGGGTAACAAGAGGAGTAAGAAGAGAAGTAGGCAGAGAAGAAGAAAGAGGAGAAGTAAGGAGAGTAGAAAGAAAACTAGAAAAAGGAGTAGAAAAAGAAGGAAGTGAGAGCAAATGGTTAAGGAATGAAGAGTAAAGAGTAAAAGTATTAAACAAAAGTAAAAAGAACACAAGAAAAGCTAAAGCAGGTAAAATAAGCCAAATGAGAGAAATGCACCCCCTAAAGTATGCAACAGGCAGTCAAAACTTCAGTTTTTTTAATACTTTATAACACTTTTGGAAGCTCCTGTTGCTCAAAATTTGGCCTTGCTTGAAGATCTCTAGATCAGGGCTTTTTAAACTTTTTTATATAGCGACCCCCTTCAAGCTTAGGAAATTCTAAACGACCCCTCCTCCATATAACGAAATATATATGAAACCCCTTTCAGAAAGAATTGTAATAAGTTTAAGTTTAAGAAGCCCTGCTCTAGATAACTCATGGAAATCGAGCATTTTGCAGATTCTTGAAAACTTTTAAAGCGCTTGGGCAGCTAAATTTCTTGAAAATTTAAAGTCAAGCATTTAGTTGTAGTTGTGACTATTTAATAATTCGTCTTCGGAGCAAATCCTACCAGTATCTGTGATATATTTCTATAAATTAAGGTGCAATATTTAAAGTTTGTAAGTTTAATTCAGGATTTGTTTTCGCAAATATTGTAAATGTGACTGAAATGCAATTAAATATGTTATATTGAAGCTGACAAAGATGTGAAAATCTTCTACATACTTTACACTCAAAATTGTTTACCAAAGAACTTTACCAAATGATGCTTCGGCTCTTGAAATTTGTTAATAGACTTAAGCAGAGAGCCGAAAACTGTTTGTTAATGAACTTCCTAAGCCAGTTTCTTTGGCTTTTTAAAAGATCTTAAGAGCCACCAAGACTAATCCGGATTCGTGCAGATGAGGTGGATGGTAAATGGTATTCCAGGGTATGCAAAAAAGCAAATAAACACAGCGTGCGATGTTTGCTACATTCAGAGACTGCTTGGTTGGTTAGTTGGTGGATTCAACTGCATTTTGCAGTTTTAAATTTTAACAGCAGAGAGAAGGAAGTCAGAGCGAAGGGAAGACACAGGAGATGACTATGGCGGCGGCAACGGCAACGACGGCGACGATGACTACGATGATGATGACCAGCGGGGGGCGGAGGTGGTTGGGTGTTGGAGGGGAAGGTAACAGTGTGATGCTGGTAGAGAGAGAGAGAGAGAGAGAGAGAGAGAGTGAGGAGAGCCTTGGGGGAGGTCGCTAGAGTGTGGCGGTTGCTGCGTTAAATAGAGACCACAAAATGCAGAGCATCGCAGCACTAATTAAGTTAAACATAGACACACACAAACACACCAACACACCAACACCAACACAGTGAAAGAGCTTATATATATTTATATATATATGTATATATAGAACATAGAGATGTACGTGCCCGTTGCTCAATAATTAACTAACTGCCAACATGCACGCAAATGTTGCCCCGCCCCCGCCACCCACTTCACTTTTCCAATTTGCCACCTCCACTCCACCCCCCCACCATTTCCCTTGTCACTGTGACTTTTATGTTGTTTGTAGAAAAAGAGGAAGAGACAGACAGTGTGAAAGGGAGAGCAAATGGCATTGCACTTGAACTATTTTCTCAGTTTTCCACTCTGTCTAACTATCTCTCTCGCTCTCCATCTCGCATCTCTTTCGAATTTGTTGCTGACCAAAATAAATTGAATTAAATTTTCTAGCATTTGATTGTTTCTTATATTTTTTTCCTCAAATAAACAAAAGCAGACAAAGACAAAAGCAACTGGAATAAATTTCTCTTTTTCTCTCCATTTCAAGTGTCTGGTAAAATTGCATAAAATTAAATAATTTTATTTGAATTGAATGCGTTCTGAAGGTGTTAACCAGATACCAAATTGTAAATATATTTGCCATGCTCTCTGAGTGGAAAACCAATGAAAATAAATTGCTCAATTGCATACAAAAAAAAAAAAAAGAAAACGAAAATCTATTTTTCAGCTAATTGACTACAGAATACTCTTGATTGGAAAAACTTTGAGTAAGATGGATTTTACTTAAGGTTAATTCGTAGTCTAAAGCTAGCTGGAAAATATTAGTTTAATCCCAAAATGCCACAAAAATGTTTGAAAATTGTATGATTCATGAAAAACTATAAAAATATTCTATGGTTAAAGACATTATGAAGGAGACTTTCTCTAACGCATTATTTAGAACCCAACAAGAATCTCTCAACAGATAAAAGAAGTCTCTAAAATTAGAGATGGAAAACTATTGATGTCTCTATTGGTTCCATCGATATCTTACATCAGCGTTTTAAATTGAATTCTTAAGATGTAAATTAAATCATTTTTTACTTTTACTTTTTACTTTACTTTTTTTTGTGTGTAGTTCAAGGAAAAAGTCAAAAACGTTGTTCGTTATAGTATGGTTTATCTTTAGAATCTATGTGTATCTATAGCTGGAAAATAGATGTTCTTGTCAATAACTTATATTGAATTTAGATCTTAAACTGACTTTGACTATTGCCAAAATACGAAATGCAAATTCAATTTGATTTCTAAGCCATAAAAGTCAACAAGTAGTGTTGTATAGCACCGAGTTAAGTGTTGGAAAATGATTGTATCGGTAGTTTAAGATAGACATAATAGTATTTATCGATTGCACTTGATATGGACACCGTGAAGGGCAAAAAGGATGAGTAATTCTGGAGGAAAAAACAGAATTTAAGTTATTCAAATATAAATTATCGTTAATTATCGATAGGTTTGAACAAACAACAACGCCCTCCTGCAATGGCTTTGTCTATCGATAGTTTCCCACCTCTAACTGATCACAAGCCTTGAACAAAGTAAGATCTCATTTTGTTAATCTTTCTTAAACTTTTTTTACTTACTGGAATTATCTATCATTTTCCTTCAATTGTTCATTCTGTTGAATATACTACTTAGATAGAAGACTGGAGCTGCTAGGCAAGAACTTAGCTAATATAGGATGCCATTCTTTGGAGGACACCAACATAGTTTTACCTTTTTCTCGAGTGAAACAAAATTTTAGTCTAGCTTTCATCATTTTGTATGCAGAGAATGGTTTTTCACTTTGAAAAGACAGACTACAACTAAAATCCCTAGATAAAACCCTATCCCTTGTTTTTGCTAGATGACAAGCATCAAAAGCAAATTTGAATACCCATTTTCAAAAGTGTATTTATTGCAATCTATTCTATTAAACTTTTGCAACAGCCATCAAATCCATTGTAAAATTTCATACTAAAAACTGGCCACAATATGGCAAACCATTCAATAATAACTAAATGGAGAATAGAGGACAGGAGAGAGGACGGTAGAGGTGGGGAGGGGAGTGGGGAGTGGGTTTATTCATACATATCCAAAATCTAGAACTATGACAAAAACAATAAACACAGCCACAAAGAGGACGACAACAAACAATGAAGCATAAAAATGCAACAACAGAAAGGAAAATACAAAAAAAAAAAAGCAAGTTACAAAAAACTAAGCCAACTCTTTTTTTTTTTGTGGGGGGGCCCAGTCATAAATATTTATAGAAGGCAAAGAGGAGAGAGAAAGGAAGAAAAGAACAACGGGAGTGAGGCTTGAGGGGAGGGTATATAAATCGCCTGCCAGCTAAGCAAAAATGTCATAAAAAAATAAAAAAAAAAAACAAATATTATCCTGCCCAAGGAGGGAACTGAATTTTGTGTTTGTGTTTCAAATTGTGTGTTAACAAACACTCAAAAAATATATATTTCTCTCTATGCGTATGTGTGTGTGTGTGTGTGTGAATATTTTTTAATATATGCAATAAAATTAGAACAAAATACGCACTAAAACTAAATTGAAAAGAAAATCGTTATGGCTCTGACACAAACACAAACAGAAAACAGAAAACAGAAATGGGAAAGCGACGAGTGGAAAAACCGATTCGAGCGCGTTAAGCGAAATGCGTTTTATTGCCAAATCCAAACAATAACTAAAGACATACATATGAACAAAAATATATATATATACATATAACAATGTTGGGCTTCTCTTCTCCTCCTCCTCCTCCTCACACCCACTGCTTTCCCCCCTGTTCGTTGAAATAAAAACACATTTTATATGCTAGTTGTTGTTGTTTTGCTAGCTTGCTAACTTTTCCGCACAATTTTTTTTTTGTACCCTTTTGCAAAAGATCTTATTAATATGTTTAAGAAGCCAAATTTGTTTACTAGTCTTGTGAATATATTCTTATTGAAAGAGAAATCATTCTAGAATTGACTTCAGTTTGAGTGAAAATTGTTCTTTGGACAACATTTAGATTGTTAATTAACCTTAAATCGGTTCTGGATTTAGAGTTCTGTTAATTCTTTGTTATTTTTTTTTTAAGGCAAAGTTAGCGAGTCATTCTCTTACCAATTCTCAAAGGGTAGACCATGTCTGAAGGTATTCTCATTACTTTTTTTACTTCTCAACACTTGAACACCCACTTGACCATCTTCTTATTCGATCTCTATAGTTTAGGAATATAGAAATTCTCGAGGCAAGGCCTAAATAAACAAGATTCCATTAACTGTTCCACAAGACAATTAATTTTTAATTAAAGAAAGTAAGTCGCCTTACCAAATCGGATATACCCTGTCACTCTTATCTCTATCTCTCTTTTAGCTATTTTTCAACCGATTTTTATGAAATTTAATAAGCCGATACATTTTATTAGCAAATATTTGTATACCAAATTTCATTATGATATTTTAAATATTGTGAATTTTTAGGAGCAAAAGGGGGCGTGATTTCAATTTGAAATAAACTTGATCTGCATACACAATATACGAGTCTGCATCCCAACTTTGGTGACTCTAGCTCTTATAGTCTCCGAGATCTAGGTGTTCATACAGACGGACAGATGGGCATGACTCTATCGACTCGGCTGTTGATGCTGATCAAAAATATATATAATTTATAGGGTCGAATACGCTTTCTTCTGCCTACATTGTGGCGACTTTAATATACCCTTTTACCCTATGGGTACAGGATATAAAAAGTTGGTTCTCATTTCACTTCACTTTACTTGGAAAGCATTGGAAATAGTTGCATTTCATTTGATTTCAACAGTAATTTTGGCGTCAAAAATAGATCCTAACACAAATATCAAAGGGTATAGAAACTTCGCCATGAAAAATTCAAACTAAAGTCATATCATTTTCGCCGTTTCTACTTTTTTTGTGTGACGCAGAAAACTTCTTGGTTTTCCAATAATTTGTTGTAGCGAACTTGTTTTGCATGTGTATGTGTATGTGTGAGTGTGTGTGTGTGTGAGTGTGAGTGTGTGCTGCTTGTTAGCTGTTCTACATATATCATAAAAGAAAAAAAACAACAACAGTGGAAAAGAGAAGAAGAAAAAAAAACCTAAGCAGTTTCATTCTGAAAGGGTCCTGGTCCAGGAGTGGCCGAAGCCAAAGCTAGCAGCTAGGAGCAAGGAGCATGGCAGCAGTTTGTAAAATATATTTTTATTACTATTGCACATGCTCTGTGGGGGGAAATGGCAGAAGAATCGTAGAGAATAGACCAGTTCGAAGGGGGCGACAAGGGGGCGATGGGGGCAACCGGCGACTCCTTTGACTTTTGCTATTAAAGCGCTGACAAAAAGCAACAACAGCAGCGAAAGCGGTTAAAAAAAAAAAAAGAAATACACAGAAACAAGAAAAAGTATAGCATACTTTTTGTCATATTTCACTCGCTAACACACACACACAGACACACTCGGACACACCGACACACAGACAAGAGCCAGGAAACTGAAGCCGGATCAGGACACGCATGTTGCGTATGTGTATGTGTATGCGTATGTGTGTGTGTGTGTGTGCGTATATGTGTGCCTGCAAACACTACATAAAAAAAAACATAAAGGAAAACACTTTCATTACAACTACAACTACAACAACAACAACAATTGTTGTTGCCCCTCAACAGTGACTAAAAGTTTCTTTGCATTTGAAAATTGTTTAAAATCCCCAGAGAAATTATAAAGGTAAAACACATTACACCAAGCAGACAACTCCTAAAGATTACGCTAAAATACTTGCAAAATTTATGAAATCAAAATAAGTTGCAGACAATGATAAGAAATAATACAAACTGTCACATGGAAGGGGTAATGGAGGGGGGTGGCGACCTAGGCTAGGTCTTTTAACACTGCTCCAAGCACCGATATTTCCTTATAGAACTACTTATTAAATGGAATAGACTATTCACTAGAGACAGTTTTAGTTTTTAGTAAAAGAATTAAAAAAAAAACAAAAACTGTAAACTGAAATTCTAGAAGCAAAATCTGTCCGGCTGAAAACAGACGATGAGGGGAAGTTAAAGAGAGGAGAGTCATAGACAGGACTTGTTCCATTTCATTGAAGGAAAGCACGATTCTTACAATCTAACAAACTTCAGTTCTTGAGAGCTCTTGGAATGGACTATGCTCAAAAAATAGGTCTATTTGCAAAAATGGCTCAACAACTCGTTAAAATATTACACAAATATTTCCCCTTTATCACCCATGTAAATGGGAAACCTATTAAGATTAAGCAATGATCGATATATTTGTTTTTTCTAATAACTTTTAAAGGCCTTTACAAATGTTCCTTAGCTAAAAAATTGCTCTCGTGACAAAGCTAATAAATTATGTGTAGACATTGTGTTTAAATAGTTAACTTACAAAAAAAAATTGCATACTTTAGGGGGCAAATGTCATTTAACACACCCCGAAAGAAGCAAAACACAAATAATTGATGGACAACGGCTAGGCTTAGGTACCAGGGGCTTCCATTCTCTGAACTCGCTTCAAGAAGTGGCCAAAAGGAACACAAAAGAACTTCTGAAGTAAGCCCAACATACATGCGGATCCTAACAGACGTAACACTATGGATTATGAACAGTCGATGTGAGATATCTCGCCAGCTAACCTAACCTAACCCTAAAATTTAGCACATTTTTCTATATAAGATCACTTACCCCAATATAAATTCTTCAGATGCTGTTTTATGTTCTGGCGTTTTTCCTTTTGACCTTAAGATCTTTGATATATTTTCCAAAGATGTGTTGAGCTTTTCATAATCTATAAACAAAAGAAATAAATTAAAGATTATTAGAATAGGCAATTAAACATCACGCCCTTTCTCTTTGCCTCTTCTTACGGGCTTACTTTAAAGAATTTTTGGTAATGACTGTCTAAGGATAAGATCTTTTGCTCTTGATTTCAATTGGTTTTCATGATAACTTTAACCACAGTGCGTCATCTGTTTGTGTACGGACTGGACTACTTAGTACTTTAGTTGGCATTATTTCATGCGCAAAAGTCGCTGCGTGTTGTGTTTGCTATTAAAAATGACAGCAGCTGTGTGTGTGTGTGTGAGTGTGTTCCTGTTCTTTCTCTTTCTCTGTGTGTGTGTGTTGCAGTTGTAAAATGGACTCACACACACAATTGTAGTAGGGAGCGAGCGTACATGCTTTTAACACCAAAATGAACTTGTACGCCATGTTTATGAGCTGATAAAAAACAGTTGACCAACATTTGTGGCCAGACCAAGAAATGCTTTAAGTGGCAAATTGTTTATTGAGTACGTTTTTTAAATAGAGTGTTAGATTATCTGCATTATCAGCATTTAAACTTAACTTGACAAACAAAAAAAAACAAGCTCCAATTTCTCTTTAAAAAAAGAGCATAAATTTGAGAAAGAGAGAGACACTGGCAAAATAATTTCCTTGATTGATAGTAACTTAAAGAGAACAATTTTATAATACATAATAATTCGAAAATGTATTTCTATCAATTGCATTTGCATTCCGAATTGTTATCTGACTGACTGCTGATTGACAGACTGCGGCAGGGCGAAGGCATCGGCATCAGCAGCCATCAGCAACTTCTCTTCGGGCAACAGGTGTGCCGAGAAGTTCTTTTGATTGATGTTCCCCACTGCCAATGACAAGCGACAAATAAAATTCACTACAGGCAATATAAATAAATGAAATTGTCAGCTAGCCAACAATTTAAGCTAAAATATTTCTCGTATACCCAAAAAAAAAAAAAAAAATGTAAATAAATTGTATACAATTTTTTATAAACTTTCATGGAACAATTTACATAAAATTTTGATAAAAAAAAAATTACTTCTACTTTAATAAATTGTTTAACTAACTGTAGTTAATTCAAATTAAAGTTAAAACAAAAAATGTTTAGAACATTTTTCAAAACAGCTGATTTTTTAGTACAAAAACCTGCGCCAAAGCCAATGCCAAGCGAGAGAGAGCAAATCGTAGAGAGAGAGAGAGAGCGGCCCATCAGAGAGTAAGAGAGAGAGAGTCAATTGTAAACAAAAATCTACAGATTTGCCATAAATTTAAAATTGGAAAAAATTAAAAAAAAAAAAAAAAAAATTCACTAAAAACATAGAAAAACTGTTGAAAATTATTTGGTTTAATTTCAAAATTTTTGAAATATTTTTTTTCCTTATGAATGTTTACATTTACTTCTAAAAGCGCCTAAAAACTTGCTATAAACTGTTAACAGAGACTTAACAGAGCTCTGTTAGGGCAGCATCGTTAGCCGTTAGCCGTTCGGCAACATTTCATTCGTTTCGTTAACGCTTCTCTCTCGCTCATTGGTTCGGGTCCGAGCAGGCCGAGGGCATCGGGTTCGGGATGCTGGGCCTCGGCCAATTGATGCTTCGGCATGCGGCCATCTGAACGGCAGCATCGGCAGGGCAGCAGCATCGTGTGTACCATAAAAATTGTTTCAGTGAGAGTTTGCGATCCCGCGGGTACGGTCGGAACTAACGGGACTTGAGAATCTATAACGTTATCAGGCAACGACGACGACGACGTCGTGTGCGTTCATTGTGCGTGACGTGAAGAAGAAAAGCAAGCAAAAAAAAAAAAAAATAGAAGCATAAAGCAAAAGAAGCACGAAAAGAAGAAGTTAAAAAAAAATTCGAAAAAATTAAAAAAAAAAAAAAAAATTCAATTTAATAAAATAGCATCAATTTGTATAGCAAAGTGACATGTGTATAACGGTTATAACGGTTAACGGCAATGAAAATGCCTAGACAAAACGTCGTTAAAAGGCTTTGAAGGAATTCTCTATTCAAAAATCACTTGAGAAACACTTTTGGAGACTTGTGCGAGAAGCTGAAACTTGTTGGAAATTGTAAGCACAGCCGCAGCGGCAGCCGCAAACGATTGAAAATTGTCATTTCCCCTCAATTTATAGTTTCTGTTCTCTGTGACAAGCAAATTGCAAATTGCTTGTTGTTGTTAGATTTACAAATTGCTAGATCTGTATGTGATCTGAATGCCGCGACACAGCCCAAGCCCCCTCTAGCCTCTTCCTCTAACCCTCTTCCATCCATCCATACCTTGTGAAACTTATGCAGAGATTTTCTGTGGCGCTTTCAATGGAAATCGTTTTCATGGAAAAACCATTTGAAAAGCGTATCTCTCTGAGTGGCGTCGTCGTCGTCGTCGTTTTGCCCTGGGCTTGTATGTGTGTGTGGATGAGACTCTGTGGGTGTCTCTGTGTTTAGCCGGCAGATGAAACGATTTCTCTTTGCTCGGCTGCTCTTTTGTTATTATTTTTTTTTTTTTTTTTTTTTTTTTTGTGAAATAGTTTTGCCTCGCTTTAGTTTTTCGTTGCTACGAAAATTGTTATTGTTGAGCATTTCTACTATAGTTATTTGTATTCAAGTTTTTATGCAATCCAATAGAATGTCATCAGATTTCGCATGGCACTCTCTCGTAAGTGCAAAATTGCTGACCCTGATGCGTATCATCATCATCAGAATGAACTATAAACTAATCGACTAAAATGTGGAATTCACATTTTATTTTTAAATTTGCTAAATTGTTGAAGTGTGCGTGTAATGAAATTACATAAATGAAAGCCACTTGAAAGTGCTTAACTAAAGTGACTGATAGAAAACACTAAACAGAAGGTCAGCTGGGAGAGGGAAGAGAAAAGAGAGAGAGAGAGAGAGAGAGAGAGACTGATTCCATTTGATCTGAGGTGAATGATAAAATGTTGCTCCTTAAACGAATTAAAAGCGGAAAAGAGATAAGCGCCAAACCGTAACGTTAGTCTAGGGCTCAGGGGAACAGTTTGGGTTCCATTATGAGTGGGCTTGGAATAGCTAAGTTGAAATTAAGAAACTTCTTCAGAATGTCGCCATTCCAAATGCGATTAAAAAATCTCAAGAATTTCCTTTTAAGTCTATATAAAAGTTTCTTAGCAACAAGCTTTAGTTTGATGACTTATTTATAAGCGTTTTCCATAACTTTAATTCAATTGCTTTTGACTAAACTGTTAATAGAAGATATCAGAATGTAGTCAAAATATAAATTAAATAAAAATAAAATAATCAAAAAGTGGTTTGACATTTTAATAAAATCATTGACTAAATCAGTTTCATTTAAGCAAAAATTGATTGTTATTCGAAATTTGTATCACATATTAAGAGTGAGTAAGAATGGTAAAATGAAATAAAAAATTTCCTCTTAGTTCACAAATAAAATTGATTTTCTAAATATCTGTTTGCTTTCCCTGGGAATTTCAAGCAAGTATTTATTTCATCAAAAATTAAAATACTTGTTTATACAAATTTTTGCTCTACTCTAATAAAAGAAAAACTCTAAAAAAAAAAGTTTACTAAAATTCATCATTCGTCAAAATTCTTACTATGAGAAAATAAAAATAAAATAAAATTTTAATAAAAGGAATAAGAGTAAAAACTGTAAAAATTGATTTTTAAATTTTAACTTATTTCACTTTCTTACCAATAAATAATAAAAATCCCAAGAAAAAGACAATTTTTCAATTTCTAAATATAAAACTAAAAATTTTGCGAAAAGGGAAATATTTTGTGTTGGGCCATTTTTAATCAACTTTTTTGTTAGATGCAAAACTTGTTCAATTTTTCTTTTTTAATATTCATAAATTTATTCACATATACTTCAAGTAGAAATTCTCTAATGGAAAATGCAATTAACTTGTAAGAACAAACTGAAGCATAAACAAATCAAAATTTCATAAATTTCATGCACACATTTTATGTTTTTTATTTTTATGCGTAATATACAAAATGTTGTCAAGAATTTCTCACTCAAAGCTGTCAAAAAAAACATTTCCTTTACATTTCTTGTGGCTAAAAATAGAAAATAAATTTAGAAAAAAAAAAAATGACAGTGGAAATTTGTTCAGAAGGCAAACAGCAAAAATTATTTTAAATTCGAAAGTTTAAATTATTGAAATTGATATGAATTTTGGCTAAATTAATTTGGAGTTCATTAAAAAGTTTAATTTTTGCTTTGGTTTGAAGGAATTTCTTCATTAAGTCGAAATTTGGAGTTATGTTTGCCGATAATTATCTGCGCTGATTTATAATTATTGCCCAATTATTCACAGAATTATGGTAGATGATTAAATTTATTGATTTAAAGGAGCTAAAAGCGTAAAGTAAGCAACATACGGCAAAGGCAACAGAAAGAAAATAAACAAAAATTTTACACTAAATTTGACCCTGTTAAGTGCTTATATATTCTTGATCAACATGAGAAGCCAAGTTGATTTATTTGTTTGTTTTAGTGAGTCTCAAGCCTTTTTGCTAACAGGCTATTGGGATAAATCTTTGTATATAGATAGGTTAGGTTAGTTAAGTAGATAGTCTATATAGACCAGTGAGATAGGTTAAGTTTTTGCTATGACTAAATCGGAGAACTACAACATAAAGCTGCTATAGAAACAATCGGTTAAAAAAATAAGTCTTAGTTATAAAAACTTTTTCTTTTTCCTAAGTTTTTCGAACCAAGTTTGCTACTTATGTCTGTTGTTGTGGTCCGCAAGTATCAGACTACTATATCATGTAGTTCCCATAAGAGTAGTCAGAGCTTGCAAATAACAGTCAACATTTTTTCAAACCCTTGATTTTTGTTTAAAGAAATCGCTTAGGATTACCTATTAAAATTTCTTAGCTCTTACACGCTTTGTTTCTTATTTGCATTCTCTTTTTTGTGTGCCCATATCTCTCTTAGCATATAATACCTGCCCTTCACAACTAAATATAAAACGGGCAGTCTTATAAATAATGTGACCGTTTACATGTTTAAAATATTTTATGCTAAACCTTGGAATAAGAAGTCAAAAAGTAACATCGTTTTACTTAGAATAATGTCTTAGCTCAGAATTAAACGGTCTATTTAGGACACATTTCTTGTTTCACCCATTACTCAAAAATTTTTTACAAAATATAAGTAATTCAGTCTTCTTTTTTTTCTGAATATAGAAACAAACAACATCAAAGCCTTCTCTTCAGGAAATAAATTATGAATAGGTTAAGATTCTGAATAGAAATTTCAAAAACTGTCAAGTGCAATTTCGAAAAAGTTCCCTTTTTTGCCTTTTGGACCTTTCATTAATGAGCCCCTTGAAAAAAAAATTTATTGAATTTATCCATCCATTCTTCTTCTTCTTTTAAATATTCTGACACTATTTCAATTGAAAATCTTCTCTAATTTCCTCTCAAATTTCACTCTGACATCATGTAACCTTAAAAAAAAGCAATTTTTCTTTTTTCATAATTAATTAGTTTAACTTATTGTGATTGAATTGTTAGCAAATATTTGTTAACTTTTTTTTTTACAAATAATCAGAGATTATGAAATTGAATTTCTATTGAGAGTGTAAATTGATTCAGTTATTTGTATGTAAAAGTTTTCTATTGCAATTTGTTTTTTTTATTGTTTAATGGAATTGTTGACAATTTTGTGTAAGTAACTTGATGCCTACAGGAAACTTATTAATTATGCAATAATTTTTGACACAATTTACACACACACACACACACACACACATGCACACAGATACGAATTGGCATGCATTGTATTGACCTACAAAAACAATTTGCGTAAATGCAATTCGATATAACAATAAAATTATATATGACACATTTAATGTGTGCCTCAACGCAGTCACAGAAAGAGAGTGAGAGAGGGAAGGAGTAGAGGGGGAGGGGAGAGGTAGAAGAGAATGTGTTTTAATATGCAATTAATGTTGGCGGTCAGTGGGCAACCCAAAGAGAAACTTGAATGCATACAAAATTTTCATAGTGGCAAATGCAATTGAAATTGCAATTCATTGCATGTCAGTTGCACTCTCTCTCTCTCTCTCTCGCTCTCTCTGTGTGTGTGTGTGTGTGTGTAGAAGAAGGTCAGCAGAAGCTATAAAGTGTTAAGCAGTGTCATGACATTTTGATGTTGGCAGACAAATATGTTTTCAAGTCTTTCGACCAAAAGTATGCAACACAATTAGCAAGAAGAGGCAGAGGCTGACTCCTCATCCTCGTCGTTCGTTCGTTCTACTCTCTTGATTCTTGTTGCTTCTGCAAATGTGGTGCCAAGTGTTGAACGCTCTGATTGCTGCCTAGCCACCATAGAAAACACATATTCACCGCCCATTTTTAGTATTCATAAAAATGTACTTGAACACACACAGTTGAAAAGGCAGGCACAGGACGAAAATGGTGGTGGAGGAAGGGGGGGGGGCGAGGGGCTTGGCTGACTTTTTATAGGCTCACTTAGCGCACATAAACCGCAAAAAAATATATACCTAAAGCGTGGCCCAGGTACAAGCAGAGAGAGAGAGAGAGAGAGAGAGAGAGAGGGGCAGAGCCTAGCTAAGCTCAAGGGCTCTTTGGGGCACACAAACACACACACACACACACAGCGGCACAGGCACACCCACACATCTAGGACGCCTTTCAACATGCCATAATAATATTGTAACTTTGCACTTCAAATTGCATTTTAATGCAAACACACTTCATTACATTAAAAAACGAAACGTAGGAGAAAAGCTGGAAACAAAAAAAAAAAAAAAAAAAAGAAAAGAGAATTTATAACGAAATGAAAGCAAACTTGCCTGCCGGAAATGGAAAAGGAGTGAGTGGAAAGAGAAAGGGGGAGTTCAGCAGCAGCTGCAGCCGGAAGCACATACCAAGAGAGAGAGAGAGAGAGAGAGAGAGCGAGAGAGTGAGAGAGAGTCAGTAAATTGAAGTTCATGTTGATCGCTGCTGTGAGATGCTTCAAAATGGCAACTGGCACAAGGCACTTCACACACACACACACACACACCTATATATATGTATATGTATGCATTGCAGTCAGTCAGGTTATGTATACGCAGTGTGGACTGGCAGCAGCATCAGCATCAGCGAACCAATGTACCATATTAGCTAATGTAGCAAAAAGTTTTCCTTTCAATTCACATTTTATTGGTAACTGAAAAATGGCAACACATTTTTTATTGCCTGCACACGAGAAGAGTTCGCCTTTCTCTCTCTCTCTCTCTCTCTCTCTCTTCCTCTCTTTCTCTATTTTTCCCCCTCACATCCTTCTTATGGACTTTCCCAATTGATTTGCAAAGTTTTCTGGCCGAGGCCCGGTGCTTCTTTTTTTCGTTTGCTTTTGGGACTACAATATAAATTGGGGAAATTTGCTTAAATGGAAATTTAAGAGAAGACCAAAAAAAAAAAAAAAATGTTGAGCAAAGTAAAAGTGGCTAACTTACTGCCTAACACTTTATTAAAAGTATTTTAAAGTATGTAAATGATGAATTACTAAAAATATTATAGAAAATGTGTTGACTTTCGATAAACACATATTTAAAGTTTGAATCAGAAGGGCAAATTGGTAGATGTCTCCTTAAGGAGTCCTTGAAAATTTTGAAGCATTGAGGCAGGTCATTAAGCTGAAAAATTGTCCTCGCCATAGACCAATCTGCAGAGCTAAAATGAAGTTCCTTTCACAAATTTTACTCCTGTAGATCCGCCACTGGATCCTATCGAAAAAATTGATTGATTTTAATTAGATTGATTTTTAAAGCAAAAGTAATAAAGATCTTTTTTTCTGGTCTACACAGTTTTTAATTCAAATCAAAGATTTAATAAAGACTGAAAATAAATATCACAAACTCAATTTTTTTTTTTTAAATCATTTTTCATTTTATAATTCAGTATTTGACATTGAAAACTAATACCATGAGCAATAATTTTGTGGTCTTTGCTATCATTCTATATCTGGGGCTACTGCCCAAGATTTAATTCAATCAATTTAAAGAAGAATAAACAAAAGTTCAACATTTTAAATGGCTCTTAGCTACTATTAGAGCCAATTTTTTGATAATAAAAGCTGCCAAAGTTCCTTTTGTTAAAGCAGTAATTTAGTTTAAAATAATTTCTCTTTGACTTTATCAATCAATCTCATATATTGAAAGTTAATCTGTAACTATCTTAATTTACTGCTTAACTAATCTACTTAATCGTCTAATTTGGTATGCCTCTAATCTCATATGCTAATAGCACTTGAATGTGCCAAAGCCTTTTGCCTTACAATTAGTGCGCCATTTCGAGCAAATAGTTAATTATGCCAATTATTATAGCCAACATTTCATCAATTGAAAGTAAAATATCAATGGAAGATATAAGAGAAATTGGTTAGGTCAAAACTGACAACGATTTTTGGGCATTCTTTGGCATTAAACAATTTTTTTTTTTTTGCTGACAAATTCGATTACAAGCCCATTGCTAGGTAAAGTCGTGGGAGAGAGAGAGAGAGAGAGACAGCGGGGGCGGCGAAATGTTTGCACTAATATGGAAATGGTATAAATGGAAATCCATTTGGGCCAATCAGGCCAACAGAGCGTATGATAAATAAACTCATCAAGATTTATTATGCGCCACTTGAAAAATATTTATTAAATGTGAACTAAAAATCTCTAGCGCGCGCTTTCCCTCTCTCTCCCCTCTCTCTCTCTCTCTCTATCTCTCTCTTTTTTCGCACTCTTTAACTATCTATTTATGGCGGTTTTTTATTCATAGGTGGCCCGGCCCAGTCAGTCGGCTGTCGCAATAGTTTAATAAAATTTTATTTATGGACAAAACTCAAAAGAGAGCGAGGGAGAGAGAGAGAGAGAGGGAGAGTAAAAAAAAAAGATATTTATAAATACAAAAAAAAAAAAAAACGAAACTTTTATTCATTTGGACTGCTGTGTGTGTGTGTGTGTGTGTGTGCTGATAGGTCAAAGTTTGTCAACAGCAAAAGGCAGCAAAATAAAATTAGTGCTCGGAGGCTAAAAGCATTTTGATAAAAATCGTCAAAATAAAACCAGAAGTAAAGCCAAAACCAAGAGCAAGTCAATATATCATAAAAGCACGTCGAACATGGCGCAAAATGGCGGCCACTCCCACTCCCTCTGCCCATTCCTATATGACCCTATATGCCCGTGTGCGTATGTGTGTGTGTGTGTGTGTGTATACAGTTTCCGATTTCCGTTTTCCTGTTTATCGTTTATTGAGTTCTCTCTTCTCGTTGTCGTTGTCGTTGTCGTCGTCTTCGTCTTCGTCTCTTTTACGTAAAAGTAAAAGCATAGCGAGACACAGACGGCGACACACAGAAGAAGAAGAAAAAAAATAAAGAGAAATTTGCACTCGTTAGCTCGTTTAGTGGATTGTAAAGGGGGTCGGGTGGGGGCAGGGAAAGGCGAGGGGCATCATCGTCATCTTCATATTGAACTTTGATGCTGGCACGTTTCGCAGGCGGCTGCTTCCTACTTTTCTTCTTGTTTTTTTTTTTTTTTTTTTTTTTTTTAAAGATCTACACGCGCACATGCTTTCTGTCTGTCCCCCTCCCCACACGCACTCTATCACTCCTGAGCTCTTCCTGCCGAGTTTGGTCCTGTGTGTTGTTAGTCATTTATATGGGCCACCATAAATTATAACAAATATGTACGCAAGCGGCATTCTAAATGATTTCTTACAGCTGCGAACAGAACACAGAGACAGACAGAGAGTAGGCCAAAAGAACGAAAGAAAGAAAGAAAGAAAGTAAGGAGTCGCACAGTGGTAGAGGAGAGGGGGGGAGGGGCATGTGTTTGAGTTATAAATATACTTTAATTAAAAGCATTTCAAGTCGGAGTGTGTGAGTATATTTCGGTGTTTGTATGTGTGTGTGTGTGTGTGTGTTTGTGTGTGTGGGTAAGGCAATATGTTTTTAAATATTGAAGAACTTTGGTTAACAAAAATTTGTTGCTACGTGTCTTACAATTTAAGGCATGTCATTAGCTCTTTTTCAATCAAAGCAAATTTGCCCCCAAAAGTATGCAATGGTTAGTCGAAAAATGACATTCTTGAGAACTTAGAGAGACTTAAGATATGTCCTGTGGCTAAACTAGTTGAATTAATGGGAGTTCGCCCCCAAAAGTATGCAATGGTTAAACGAAAAAAACAATTCCTTAGAACTTTGCAAAACTATATGGCATGTTATGTAGCTAAATTTATTGAAATTTGTGAAATATTAGTGAAAAAACAGATTTAATAGTAAATCGCCCCCAAAAGTATGCAATAGTTAGACAAAGAATGCAATTCTTAAAACTTCTTAAGACTTTAGATATGTTCTGTGGCTAAACTAGTTGAAATTTGTTAAACATAAGTCAAAATTCGGATTCAGTGGTAATTTGCCCTCAAAAGTATGCAATGGTTAAACGAAAAATGCAATTCCTTAGAACTTTGTAAAACTTATGACATGCTATGTAGCTAAAATTATAAAAACTTGTGAAATTTTAGTCAAAACGCAGATTTAATAGTAAATCGCCCCCAAAATAATGCAATAGTTAGACCAAGAATCCAATTCTTTGAAACTTTTGAAGACTTTAGATATGATCTGTGGCTAAACTAGTTGAAATTTGTTAATATACAGTCAAAATTAGAATTTAATGGTGATTCGCCCCCAAAAGTATGCAATGGTTAAACGAAAAATGCAATTTCTCAGAACTTTGCAATGTTTTGTAGCTAAAATTATTGAAACTTGTGAAATTTTACTGAAAACTAAGATCTAATAGTAAATCGCCCCCGAAAGTATGCAATAGTTGGACAAAAAAAATTAAATTCTTTACAACTTTTCAGGGCCTTAGATATGCCCTGCGGCAAAATTCGTTGAAATTTGTAAAATTTTAGTCCATATTCAGATTTAATAGTAAATCGCCCCCTAAAGTATGCAATAGTTAGACAATTCATCAGGACTTTAGGAATGTTTTCTAGCTTAAATGGTTTAAATTGCTGAAATTTCTAAATATTAAATAGCCTGAAATAACATTTGCGTACTTAGAGGTGGAAACTTTAATTCATTTCATTGATTTTATGAGAGATTATCCATAATAAATTAAGAATTTTACGAATATAAATAACTAACCAAAAAAAATTATATGAAAAACAAACAAATTAACCCAATAAAATTTGTAAAAAATCATATAAATTACATTGCAACTACCCACCTCTCCCACCCACTCTCTCTTACGCCCTGCTGTGTGTTTGTGTGCAAAAATGCAATGAATTTACTTACAAATTTGCCAAACCAAAAATAAAGGCAATTAAATAAATTTCAACAGGCAACACACACACACACACACACACACACAAACTACGAACTGAAAATTGTATTTTATTTATTGGCATGTCAACAAAATTTTGCTGACCAAACAAAATCTTGTTTTATCTCTCTATCTCACTCTCATTCTCGTTCTTTCTCTTTCAACAGCGTAAATGGGAAATTGGAAAAATTGGCAAAATGTTTGCATTGCCCGAGTGAAAGACTGAAAATAGCAGCCGCAACAATAGCAGCAAAAACAACAACAACAACAAAACTGCCTTCCTTCCCCCACAAAAAAGAAAAAACAAAATTTACCTGCACACAACATCTACACCTACACACTCACACACACACCTACACACACCTACACATTCACTCATTCAAATAGACAGTCAGTAAGAAGCAGAAGAAGAGAGAAAGGCTAGCGAGAGGCAGCAATCATGTGCCACGCTTTTAGCTGCCTGTTGCCCTTGCCCCAACTGCCATGCCTGCTGTGCCTCATTCTTGTCGCCCTGCTTCCGCCCACATTCAGCGGCATCAGCGGCGGCGGCGGCCAGGGTCAAGCGGCAGCAGCATCAACACGTGCCCGGGTCAGCTCCTCAACGGCAATGACACGCAATATTGAGGAGGAGAATGGTAAGTTTAACCAACTAATTTAACTAACATTTACATTCATTTTGTTTCATTTCGTATTTTTTGTTTTCTTTTTTTTTTTTTGGGGGCATTTTCTTTTGATTTCATTTCATTTCTTCGGGCCGAAAGAGACAGGAGCGGTTTGGTATTAGCTAAAGTTTAGCTCACACAAATTGGTTAAATGATTGAAATGATTGACGTTTTCCCCTTTATTTCCCATTTTTTTTTTGTTGAAATTTACGAATATTAATGAATAAATTTTGATTAACTTTATTGGTCAGTTAAATAAAGTGAAAATGTTCTAAGCATTTTTTCTCAAGAAAATTATGATAATAATATTCCAATTTTGATTTTGACGTTACTTAATAAATTTAAGCCAAACTCTCAGATAAACTCATCGAATACATGAAATATCAATATGAAATGGAAATATTATGGCAAATCTAATTATTCTTGACTATATTTCTATTTTTGATGATGCCCTAGAGTACACACAGAAATGTGAACTCTGAATTTGTAATGCTTCGCTTTATTTAGTTGCAATTCCCAACTAGTTTTAGCGTTAAAGACATTGTATGGCGATTGCAAATTTGAAGTCTCTCGCAAAGTCTGCTGATGCCCTTTTGATCATCCTATCACATAATCTTTGCAGAGATTGACCTCGAGCCGGCTTTATCCTCGTTTGATAACTTTTTCTCCACATTTTACCTTAACTAATCTAAGAAGATCTAAGAATAGGTTGAGTTGAATAAGCAAAAAATAGAACAAACATTTGCATTCTTTGACTTTTGAGAGAAAAATGTTGCTCCTTATTCAATTTAAAATATATTTTCGTTTATTTGCTTTATTCACTTTTCCAAACATAATCCTCTCCTGCGAAGTGAAATGCTAAAATTTGTTTAGCCTACATTTGATTTTTCAGTGAAATTTATTTTAAAGTAAAAAGTTTCGACTGCCATTAAGTTAGGAAACTTCGGATATGAGAAAAGAAATTGCCTTTAGCTTTTGTTGTTGATGCATTTTAATACAATAAATGAAAATTTTTACTCGATTTTATGTTTATGTGCGTAAATTTAACACATTCCAAAAGGTGGAATTTGGAGGGAGGTGTGACAGAGGTGTGAGGGCATTTTGCGGGGATTGACAACAAATTTCACTTTGTGGCTGCTAATGGTCAACAGCTGTTGGCTTGAGTTGTGGCTGAATTATTGTTGCCAAAAGAACACAAAAAAACTTTCTTTTGACCAAGACTTCTCCCTCACTCTCTCCCCCACTCACTCCTCTCCCTCTCTCTCTCTTGCGCTTTCCCTTTTGTTTTTCTTTCTTTGGTGTTGGCAAATAATAATATGTTGCTAATAAATAAGCCAAGATGGCCAGCAAAGTAACTTCAAGTGCTAAAAGAGCATATTTTTTTTTCGTTCGTACGCTGGCAAAAAGTGTGGAAGAAAGTTTACAAAGTTTATGCTGCTTTTTTTTTTTTTTTTGGGTGGGGGTTGGTAGTCGGCGAAGGGAGAAAGCTATCGAAAAGTTGGCCAAGAACTGAACCGAACCAACCATATAAGCCAAAAGTTTATGGTACAAGCAGAAAAACATACAAAATGCGAGCAGAACTCACAGAAAAAAAAAAAAAAATTGGCAACTCTTTATAATAGGTTACCCGGTAGAGGGCAAGAAAAAGACTTTTTGATTAAATTTCGCTCGCTTTTTTTTTAATTATACATCTCTTTTGTATGCGCCTGGAGAAAGTTGTTGATATTTATTACTTATACGCCATGTAGTTTCAACTTGGCCAAACTTAAACTCAAAGAGGCAACTGCAAATTTTCATTGAATGACTTTATTCCCCATTTTGAGAGCTCAGAATTCCTCAATACTTTCCTCTCTAAGTCAAGGAATTAGCTCTTAAAAAGTGTCCTGAAATCAAAGGTTTTTCTGTAGTAGTCACAAAAGTAAGCCAAGTTCTCGTACTCGATTGAGCTCTAGCCATAATTCTAGACAAATAATTCAACAGCTGACACAAAAAAAAAAAGGAAAAAACACTAAAATTAAATATATTTACTTTTAATATTTCTCAACTTTTAAGTAGCAAATTCCACTTTCAACAGGCTTTTTTCTTAGTGGATGGTTATTAACATATTAAGCATACGCCATGTGGCGTGAACCCTAACATTAAGCCAATAATTTAATTGTTTTTGTAAGCATTTACCTTTAATTTCTTGAATTTTAAATTTCTTTAGTCACTACTTCGTTCAACAGGACGTATGAGCAATGTTATATGTTACGTATACGCCTCGTTGTGAAATTCTTCTTTGAATTCTCTGCTATTGTTAACATGACTTACACAATTTAGACAACCACTTGACCTAAGCGAAGCATTCCTCTGCCACTTGCCATATTACACATACGCCATGTGGTTAGATCTTAACTAATATAGAGGCTTGTAGACGAGACCTTCATCATCAGATAGTCCTCCGAACTTTCTCTATGGCCACAGTCTTGCCAGTCTCTCCTTCAAGTCCAGACATTGCAGCGGTCTGCCCCAGGCAGCAGCAGCAGCAGCAGAAGAGGATTGCATAGTCTTCCGCTTGCTTGCACAACATTTTAATGGCAAAGTTCTGCGCTCTGTCTTCGCTCGCGTGTGTGTGTGTGTGTGCTGGTGTGTGTGTGTGTGTGTTTCTGTCGGTTTTTCATTTATATATATTAGATATGTGTTTTCTATGTTTTCAATTCAATTTTCATTGTTGCGTTCGGGCCAAAAACAAACAAACTTTTCACTTTAGCATTTCAATGTTTTCCAAGTTAACTGCAAGGCCCTACTCCCTACTTCAGTTCGCCAATCCCCCCTTCTAAAGGGGTTGCCACAAACCACTTCCTCCTTTATTTTTTTTTTTTTTTTTGTTTGTATTTTGCATAAAAGTATTTATCGCATTTCTATGAAAACAACGTACTCAAAATTTTGCTGCTAAAAACTTTGAAATTATGTTTGGCTTGCCGCGACGAGAACGAGAGAGAGAGAGAGAGAGAGAGAGAGGGGCGTGAAAGTGGTAGGAGAGTTGGCTGAAAAGTTTTTGCCATGCAGCTTTATAAATGCTTATTTAGAGGCATATCTGATGAGTTAAGTTTGCTAAACTTCTTTGGCCACACTCTGATTTAGATATTCGATTCAACAGAAGAAGAAGAAGTTTTTCGTCTTTCAAGGAAAGGATTTTCCTCTGAGATTTTCACGATTAACTTTGCTCTAATGATCACTTAATTGAGTCAGCATATCAATTTTCATTTGCATTATCATTTAACTCTTTTTTGTTTTTTTTTTTTGTTTTGATTTTCTGTTAATTTTGTTTTAATTTCATTTCTTTTCTTCGCAGCTTTACTTAATCTTTTGGCTGGTAAGTTTAAATTTTTAGTTTAATTTTTGTGTTTAGCCTCTATTTTGTTATTATTTTTTTTTGACCAAGACTAAACCCAAACAATTACCAAACAGCTGTAGACACGCCCCACCGCCACCCCATATAAAGGGGGCCATCAAGTCAAGTCAAGCATCAGTGGGAAGCAAGGAAAAGGGGGAAAAAAAACGCAAGAAAATACCAAAACAACTTTCTTTCAGCTGGTCAAAAAAGTGATGTCCATGTGTGTGTGTGTGTGTGTGTGTGTGTAGTTAGCCGAAAAACTTTCGCCACTGATTCAACTTGAAAGACGACGGAAAAATTTCTCTACTGTTGGCCGCCTTCTCAATTCTTTTTTTGTTTTCTCTGTTTGCTTGGCAGCCGAAAGCTGACACACAAAAAATGAGAAAAAAAAGAGAAAAAGAAGAAGTGACAAAGAGGCGATGAAGGAGCTATATGCGGATGAAAGGAGAACATAGCGAGTGGGGAGTGGGTGGAGGGGAAAGAGGGTCGAACTGACATCGCGTTGAATGACAACACAACGAACGTCGAGGACAAAGTCGTTGAGTTTGTCAACATTTTTTTTTTTTGCTGTTGGTCTGCATGGATATGGAGTAGCCCACTTACCCAGGGACAAGTCGAACGAACTTCACTTCACTTCACTTCACTTTTTTGCCCTTTGCCTCTCACCGTTTCGGTTTGCCTTCATTTATTTCATGGTTTTGGCAAGGACATTTATCATCTTTGCTTTTACCTCACTCCCCCGCCCGCCACCCACCAATCACATGGGGTCACGCCCCCTTTACTAGCCATTAACGTGGGCCGCTCTTAAATAGATTCAGATTTCTTACTTTATTCATGGGATTCCTTTGGGACGAGCCTTTCGACTTGAAATTTATTTGCACTTATTAGCCTTGACAGTTAGGCGAGCGTTTGCCTCCCCTCCCCCCCCCCCAAAGTTAGGCTATGATATTTTCAATAAAACCAAAAATCTTCCTTCAAACAGTCACCACTAATGAACAAATAAGGCTTAGCGCCGTTTGCCACACACACACACACACACACACACAAACAAAAATAAAAGCCAACCTTAATAAATCACAGTGAGCCAAAGAAATAATACAAATACCAAAAAAAAAATAAACGAAACGAAACGAAACAAGGAAAATACCAACACAAAGAAGAAGCAGAAAATCAAGCAAAGGAAAATAATTTTCATGTTTGACTCATGAGATTTTCTACGCAAATTCCCCCAACAACAAGATGTCTAAATAGAAGGGAAGGCAACCACAAGTAGACATAGGCGTAGCTTTTGCAAGGGGGTCACATTTAAGCCACCTTGGGTTAAGTGTTAGTTTAGTTGAATTTTACTTTTAAGTTTGAAACTCTCTTCAATTTAAGTCTTGTTACTTTTTCTACATTTTTTTTCGTTAGCTTCTTGATGGTAAGAGTTTTATGCTTTTCCTGGAAAATTATGTATTTTGAAAAAAAAAATACTTTCAGATTAGGCCAAAAATTGGCAACAGTTCACAAAAACCGCCCAAAAATTCGCCAGCAGATTATTATTTTTCGCTTGTGTTAGTTTGTCGGGAGGTGTCACTATTCATATGATGCGTGGTGTGTAATAATTGGGCAACACTTGCTCACAAACTAACTTTGTGTTGGGTTTTTTGAAAGTGGCTCTATTTACATGCTCATTAGTGTCTCTTTATAAAGAGTAGAGCCATTAAATCAGTCACAATGCTCCAAATTTCACAAAAGCTTCCAAAATTTTGTCAATAATTTTACTTCATGCTTCTCCTGTTGTAGGTTACTCTATTTAAATGGCGCGCAGTGTTTACTTATAAGGTAGTTGAGCCAATAAACCAGTCATGACTATTGATTCAACAAAATGGTGTACAATATGTAGCTAAAAGGAAACAATGCCAAAAACTTATCAAATATGTTACTTCTTTTCGAGGTGGCTCTATTTAATCGGCGCGTAGTGTATACTTATAAGGAGTTGAGCCATTAAACTAGTCATGACTATTGATTCGACAAAATGGTCTACAATATGTAGCTAAAAGGAAACAATGCCAAAAACCTATCAAATATGTTACTTCTTTTCGAGGTGGCTCTATTTAATCGGCGCGTAGTGTATACTTATAAGAAGTTGAGCCATTAAACTAGTCATGACTTTTGATTTGACAAAGTTGTCTACAATATGTAGCTAAAATGAAAACGTTGCCAAAAACTTATCAAATATGTTACTTCTTTTCGAGGTGGCTCTATTCAGATGGCGCGTGGTGTACATTTATTAGGATTAGAACGAATTAAAAAAATGTAACACTAAAAATTGTCTTAAAGAACTGCAAAATAAGAAATAATTTAAATGATAGCACTAAAGAAGCAAAGTCTTAGGCTCTATGGGGACTCTCCTTTGCTTGTTTCTGACCAATCTTTACCATCTTTACCATATACATACGACTACGCCCATGTCCAGCACAGATGATGATTGGCACAAAAACCTAATTCACGAAGTGTGTATGCTCTTGGAGGAGAATGAAGAATTTTTTCAGGCATTTTTGTGTTTAAGAAATGAAAAAATGTTTATACATATAAATTTTTTTGTCCTTAGGAAATTTCCATGAATTATCTATGTAAATCTTAAAGTTTTTTGTTGCTATTGCTGCTGCTGTAGCTAATCTCTTTAAAAGAAAAACTGTGGCAAAATCAAACAACTTTGTTGAGCTTCCCCTACACACGGATGAGTGAGTGAGGCGAGAGGTGGGCAGACTTTGGCTGTGGACATGCTGTGTGGACTTTATTGTCCTGGAACTGGCAACTATTATGCTTTGTTAATCGGCTTAGCCAGTTTTTTTTTTTTTCTCTCTCTCTTTACTGCTGCAAGCCAAGAGCTCAGACAAACACAAGAAGGTTCGGTTCGTAGGTTGAGTTTTTGGCCTCGAAAAGATGTTGCCATGTGGTCGGAGTCTGAGGTTCTTACAATGTGGAAATATCCATCTAGCTGTGTGTGTGTGTGTGTGTGTGTGTGATATTGTTCATTTGTCGCACGCGCCATAAACTCAGACCACAAGCTTCTTGATGCTTCCACCTGAGCAACTGAAGAAATGAGTAGAGATTGTTCTCTCTTTCTCTGGCTTTGTTTTTGTGGTTCTCCTTCCTAGATGGCTTCCCCCAAAAGAAAAAAAAAATTATTCTTTCTGTGTGTGTGTATGTGTGCGTGTGTATGTTTTTCGTTAGGATTCCGTGTGGAATTTGATACTTGATTATTTGTTGCTGCCCTCAAGCGTGCATAATATATCAAAGCGGCCTCAACCGTCAACTCATCTTCATCTTCATCTCCAATCCCACACACACACACACACACACACATGCCAAATGGGTGTATGTGTGTGTGTGTGGGGGTAGACATCATGTGTTGGCAGGCGTCGGCTTGGTGTTTTTAGTTACATTTTAGTGTTGGCCGCATAATAAATAAATAAATAAGCAGTTGCCGACGCCGACGCCGACGCCTTTTCATACCTGGCCCGAGGGTCCTGTCAGCTCCTTTCGTGCATGCCACGTCCTCGTTTCGTATGCTAAAGAGTCTTGGCCAAAAGCAAAAGCAACAAAACAGCAAATCTCTCACTAACTTCTCTTTAAGTTTTTCTGCTTTCTGTTATTGCCACAAAAGTTGTTCATTAATCTTTGGCATTTTTTTTTTTTTGCTCACGGATTTACATACTTTTAAGCCTTGACTTTAAAGAAAATAAATTAAACATTAGCAAATTTACACACACACAAAAAAAAAGAGAAATAAAAATAATGCCAAACTTTTTATTCACATACTGCAAAAAAGCAGAGAATTTTGTTACAAACACCAAACAAAAAAAAAAAGCAAGCGCAAAAAAATTGACAAACAAAAAACTTTTCATATAAAATAGATGGCGGCTGACTATAAAAAAAACACACACAAAAATAAATATAAAGACAAAGTTTCTGTGAACAACAAAAAAAATGGGAATAATGTTGATGTTGCATTTAAAGTTTTGACAAACTTTATCTAGTTGAACATTAATTTTTATTGATTTTTCCTATGGAAATTAACAATAAATTTTTTTTAGGGGGGCCAACTAATTCTAGAAATTTGCTACAGGGACTTGACTCTCTAGTCATAAGTTCAGGTAGCAGACAAATGCAGTCAAGAAGAGAGAGGGGAAGGAGGTAGGTAGGTAAGATAGGTAGGTAGGTAGCTTTGCCTTTTGGGCAGCTCCTTAAGGGCTTAGAGAAGCAAAGCCTTATGGCAAAGTTCTGTAACTGGCAACTGTAACTTGCAATTGCTAATGTCAGGGACTCAGGACCTAAGCCTACCAAACACACACACACACACACACACACAAACACACAAAGAGCCACATGGATATGCATTCATAACAATTTGTCGGCCAAAAAGTTACATTTTCTCTTCTCTCTTTCTCTCTAGCTTGTTGCAATTGTTATACAACATTTAAGACCATTTGCATACAAAATCTAAATTAAAATTTGAATGCCGACTGACGAACTTGCTTGCTCTTTCTCCCCCTCCCTCTTCTCTCTCTCTCTCTCTCTCTTGCTTTCCTCCATCCTTTCTAATTAGAAAGCAGAAAGGAGCAGACTTCTTCTCTTCGTTAATTAAACATGTAATTGTTGCCAAAGAACAAAAAGCAAAGATTGCATGTTTGCATTCAGAGAGAAACAGAGATGAAGAGAGACAAAGAGAGAGAGAGAGAGAGAGAGAGAGAGAGAGAGAGAGAGAGAGAGAGATAGAGAAGTGGAGTAAGAGACTTTGAAATGTATTCTTCACGTGTTGCAAAAGTAAGAATTTCGCTTGCTTATGACAAGTTTGAGGAATCATTTACAAGATTTGATTTTGCGAGTTACTGATAGAAAGTAAAGGAAAGGAAACGAGAGAGGGAGAGAAAGAGAGATATAGATAGAGAAAAGCAAAAGGGAGGGGAACTTGCCTTTAAAATTCTAAAGTACTTTCTTTTTGTTGACCTTTCTCTAACAATGTTGATTAAAGCAATATTCAAGAGCTGAATTGGGCTGAACTTTAGTTTATGCTACTTTCTTGGTCTTTGTCGTATACAAATAAATGACCCTCAAAATATAACTTAGTTAAAGTGCGTTATTTTACTTTCCTTGGCTTGTCTAAAGTGAAAAGAACCTAAGTTCCTGTGTTTTATTTTGTTAAAAATTTGTCTTTGTCATTTTGTCATGCAAATAAATGACCCTCAAAAATATGCTCACCCTTCTCTTTAGGCCATAAACCCACGTTGCTTTGTTTCATAAGCAAAATATCTTGAAGGGAAAGGGTATTCGGTGTAGAGCATTTAGGAACTTCACTATCCACGATGACATCTGGAGATTTTTCCAAATGCTCTGTTTTGAGCTGTCTTACTTTTCTGCCAATCATTATACTATTTCTTTCACACTCAGCTAAAATTTATAGCCATTCCCTTGAAAACTTTGATTAGCTTTTGCATGTGTAAGAATCTGACTTTGGCATTTGGCATTTCCATACGAGCAAATAGCTATGCGAAAATCCCTTCATCTATTGGCAATTAGAAATGCGGTTAGCCCCGCCACCCTGTGGTTGGTTCAAAGAATTTGCTAGTCTCCCCCCCACACCCACCCAGTGTCCTGTCTACAGTCTCTTCTATTCTATTCTGTCAGTAACGGCAACTATAACAATTTTACAATTCAATTTCGCTTTTATTTTGCTGTTATTTCGTTTTTTTTTTTTTTCTGTTGCAATTGTGTACGAACATAGTTGTACTTAGACTTGTAGAACCATCCTCACCCTCACCCTCACTCCCCTCCCACTGTGAACCACCCACATTTTATTGCTTCAAATTGTTTGTAGCCATTTCGCATTTGTGCCGCCCGGCTGCACATCAGCGACGTAGAAACATTTAACTTTGTGCAACATGACGACAAAAAGGACACCAAAAAGAGGCAAAAAAAAAACAAAAAAACAAAATGTATAGAGAATGAGTTGGTGAGGGGAGAAGAAGGCGGGAATGGGTGGCAACTAAAACCAACTACACTTAAAAACTAAAACTAAAACACAGAAAAAAAAAGTTGTCAACTCTACAAAACAAGAGTTGAATGAAGCTAGAGTCGCATTTGGAGTGGGTGAACTCCCAGCTCCTGTTTCAGTTTTGTTTTTTTTTTTTTAGTTTCGAGTCAAGTTTCGCGCGCACTTCGTCTCCGACACGGCCAAAAGAACATTGTAAACGGGCCAAGTGAGCATACAGAAAAAAAAAGAAGTAGAAGGAGAAGGAGAAAAATAAAGAAAACACTAAAAGCACATTTCAGTTTGAACTGAACCCGCACACATCTCTCTAACCGGGCCAAATGAAATTGCCAACGTGAAAGTGTAGAAAAAAAGACTAGCTACTGGGTTCCTACCCCTCCTCCCCAACTCCTCTCTAGGGATGGAGGTAGGGGCATGGTGCGTTTGCCGCCTGTTAAACTAAAAAGTAAACGAACAAAATGTTAAATCAAAGCTAAACAAAAGAGCCGGAACATGGCCAACGCAGCGTAGAGAGACTTTTGCCACTGGCTTAAGGTGCAGCCAAGCCAAAACAAAAGAGAAAGAGACAGAGAGAGAGAGAGATGGGGCGAGGTGAAGTTCTACTCATTGATTTGATGATGAAGTAGATGCCATTACCCAGTTGCGAAACTTGCATTCTATTTTGGTGACTACAACTATTTTTAATAAATATTAATACACATTTCACTTTTCATTGTTGAAATCCTTTGGTCCGTTCATTGTTAAGGCAAGTTTCCAGGACCAAGCCCAATGCATTGTTATCCTCGAGTTTAGGTGTGAAAAGGCCTTTTTGCCATACAATAGCCAGGCGCTCCACACGGGCCGGGGCGTCTGCCACGCTTAAAGTGTCCAATATTGTCCGTTGTATTGTCATTCTGTTTTCTGTTTGCGCCCCTTAACGTATGCTGTTAAAATATAATAACACTTTTTTCCTCTATAGGTAACGTCGCAGCGACCGCAGCACAGTGGGTTAAAAGCTCTTGGGCAAACTTAACTAAAGAAATTCCTGATTTTCAAATAAACTTCTATAAAATGAGCTTCATTATTAATGACCTGGACGTTCTTTGAAGCGATCTACATGTAGGTCAAGTAGCTTAACCTATTTTCTCTTTACTTTGTTGTCTTTTTGAGCTATGTTGGTATTGATTAGGTAAGCCATATGGTCAACTTTTTATGGTAGTTGTTGACTTTACTCGGTTTAATAGCTCGAAATCATCTAGAGTACATTCAAAAATATTTATGAAACCTTTCTGAGTTTACTTTATGTTAGGGGTTTGTTTCTAATTCTTAAAAAGCGGCGTTATTAATGCTTATTTCAACATTTATCAACACTAAATTATGAAACTAACACAGAAATTACAAAAATTCAAAGTTAACCTTTAAAATGGTTAACTAAATTTTTTTTTGCTTTGAACTCAAGTGTCTCAGAAGTTTAGCTTATGCAATTTTCTTTAGTGAGAGTTAAAAACTTTATTTTTCTCTTCCAGTGTTGATAAATGCTATTTAATCAGTTACAAATCAAGCCATTGGTCGACTTCTGGTTCAAGCCAAGACTTTGGGCCATTGAACCCGAATATATGCCTTCTACACTCCCTTCTTATCCAGGTTATTGATACGTTTACATAATATTGCATAAATTACTTTCTGTCTTCAAATTGAAAATCATTGATTGCCCAAAAATAGAACCACTGTAAATTATGTGGTAGACTTTTTTTGCTTTATTATCCACACAATGCACGTAGAAGGCGTGGCGAAGGCAACCAACACACAACGCCCATGGGCACAGAAATAACATGCCATAAACTGAATCGATGTACACAAAAGGAAGTATGTATGTATATAGAGAATTATATACAGAATACATGGCGTATATATAGTAAAGGTGATATGTCATCCAGCCAGGCAGCCAGCCAGGCCCACGCAAAACTTGGCTTACGAAAAAAAGGGTACAAAAGCCATGACATAATATTCGCTCTCCGCCTTCATGCGCCACCTAAGAACATGCTTAAACAGACAATCAGACATAAAGTAGCCCACAATTTCCACCGAGAGAAGATTTTCTTTTCACTCGCAGACGGTAGACGGCAGACAACGGCGGCAACAGTTGGACAATGGAGAAAGTAAAATGTAAAGAAGGCAAATGAAATTATTGAAAGGCAAAGAGAAGAAGAAGAAAAAGAGATTTTTCTTTTTTTGATGTGCCTGGCAGGAGATTTTTGCTTATCGGATTTGGCTTCAAATAAATTGTTCAATAAACCTTTTCAAATGAAATTTAATATATATAAAATTTTTCATCAGAAATTTTCTATGCCAATTAAATCGCTTTGAAATTGAATTGTGGCCCTTACCTAAGAAGTTGAGTCTAGACGCAAATATTTCCATATACTTTTTTGTGGTTAAGTTATATTGTCTGTGGTGAAAGTATAATCAAATCATAACCATTACATAAACAAACACAGACGTGTCTCAGCTGCCACCCAACTGAAATTGTGGGGGGCGGCGGGCGGGGGCGAAGGGAACACAAAAGACAGTTAAACGCCAACAAATCCCTAACATTCATTTAATCGTAACTCTGCCGAATAAAGGAGAAGAAGAAGAAACGCACAAAACGGCGACAAAAGGGAAACAAACAAACAAACAAACAAGAAAACGATGCAGACAAACATTCGCAGTAGGCCAAACAAATGTAAAAAGGATAAAAACCTTAAGAACCATACGAACGACATGTGGGGATACGCAGCAATCCCGGACAAGCAGGCAGTCAGACAAAGAGGCGTCTCCAATGCTAAGGCACAGGCACAGGCACAGGCACAACAATTGTTTAAACCAAACTGCGTACAATAGAACACGAAAAAAGGGAATACAACAAAAAACGTTAAGTGATGAGAAGGCCGGGGTAAACGACTTTCAGATATCCTCTATATATTTCTATTAGTTGTATAGTTGCCTTTAAAATTGTTAGCTTTGCTTGAAATTTGAATTTCTAGAAATTGTCTGCGCCTTTTGCCATTTTGTAGCATACTTTTCAGCTGTGATGCTTGCTACAGATTTGCTCCTTTATATATTTTTCTTTGACCAACTTTAAATAGACCCATTTGGGGTTTTATTCTCCACATTTGTGGGCTCTGTTGTAAGCTGCTGTATCGAGGATATAAAGTTATCAAAATCTAAGCATTATAGTTTGGCTTTAGTTCAATAAAAAAAGGCTTAAAACTTTTCTATTATCAATTCA
The DNA here is from genome assembly GCA_024703675.1 of Drosophila nebulosa. Lineage (NCBI taxonomy): Eukaryota > Metazoa > Arthropoda > Insecta > Diptera > Drosophilidae > Drosophila > Drosophila nebulosa. The sequence goes on along the minus strand of CM045725.1, from coordinate 1,178,821 downwards.
AAATTGAAAAAAGTTCTTCTATTCGAGAGTTATAGACAAATGGTTTTCCAGTATGAGTAAGAACTTACCTATTCAGTGCTTTCTCTGAGCTCTTAGTCGTTGCTATCAATGTTTCTCTTGATAAAATCTCGATAAGTTCTTGATCTCTCGATAAGTTATCGATCTGTAAAGATTTTAAAATTTTTGGTCTAAGTTAAAGTTATCAAAAAGTATCAATAATCATATAAAAAACAAGTTATACTTCACTAATTCATAAATAGGCATTGAAAAATACATTTTTTGACTCTCTATTGCATACTCTTTCTTTCTTTTCAAGGCATAGATCCGCCCCTGGTTTACTTAAATTTGCTTTTAATAAGAGAAATTGTCCCTATTTCTAGCACTTTAGAAACGCTTTGCCCAGGAGTTCCACTCTGAAGAGGAGATAAAACTTTCATCTCACATTTCTTTTTTGGAGGACTCATTATTTCTTAAAATATACCCCACTTCCTGCAATGATTACAGGGTATATCAAAAAAAACGATAAAAAGCCTGCGACAAAGCCTTGAGCCGTGAGCCGAACCTGTCCCTAACCCAGGGCTCAGTCCTGGCGTCACGTGCTAGCTATGTGCATGAATGTGTGTGTGTGTGTGTGTGTGTGTTGGGATGTGATGTGAGCCCTAAAGTAGACTATATATATATATATATATATAAATATCTGGTATGTAGGAGGGATATGGCACGTCTTAAGTGAGACTGTTGCTTCGCCTCGCGCCTTTTGCTTTTAATGGTGCACAGCCACAACAACAATTGTTATGCCAAGCCACGCCCACGGCATGTAGTCGTCCCTAACAGCCCTCTGGCATCATTTTTTAAATGCTACTTTCACGCAAAATTTAATTTGAATGACATTTGAGGGCGAGCAACTACTTACAGACACAAAAAGAATAAGAAAAAGGGGAAGACGGAATGGCAAACTGAATGAGTTTGGGTCTCGTAATTGACAGTGAAATATTTGCAGAAATTGATAAACATCAAATTAAAATCGCCATAAACCAAAAGGCCGAGTCTAAACCACATCAGAACCAGTTCAGGCCAGACCAGACCAGTAAATAAAGCCGCATAAAAGCCCATAAACGATTATTCGCCCAAAAACAAAACACAAAAAAAAAAAAAATGCGAAATACACTCTGAATGGGTGATAAACGCATAGACAAAACGCTGAGAGCTGGAGAGAGAGAGAGAGAGAGAGAGAGAAAGAGAGACAAAGAAGAGGAAAACACGATTTGGCCACAGACAATTTTGCAATTTAAAATGTTGGCAAAAATAAATAATTTGTATAAATACACAGAGAGAGAGAGAGAGAGCGGGTCGCAGGGCAGAGAAATGCACACACGCAGGCAACAACATAGATTGCATTTGCCAGATTAGCCTGCCACGCCCCCCTCTAAGCCATTCCCTGGTGGGCTTCATCATGTTACCGCTCTGATAACAGCAAATAAGTGAAACGGTTTCGGGTTTCGGGTTTGGGTTCGGGTTCGTTCTGGTTGGCAAAGATTAATGGTCTTTTGTGTGTCTAATTTCGATTTGATTTTAATGGGAATGGTTGATTACCGAAATTTACTAGCCTGAAATGAAATTGGAACACATTTTTGATATGGGTTACGAATTGAATTTTGCATTGGTGATTGAATTATGTACGAAATCGAAAAGGCAGGCGCACAACTGAAGCGAAAAAAGTCGAAAAGTTAAATCAAAAAAAAAAAAAAGGATTACTTAAATTAAATCGAAAAGCAAAAGGATCCATCTTTGATCTTGGTGAGGTTTGTGGTGACAAAAAGAATTACTTCTTGACAGTTACTGTGTTGTTTAATGTTAAATAAATGCTAGATATGATAAACAGTGTTGGTAAACGTAAAAATATGTAACTTGTAGCACGTTCTAACAGCCGATTTATGAAAAATAGAAAAAGTGTAATACTTGTAAATGTTTACATTGACTTCTTGATGGTTTCTGTGTTGGTTAACGTTAAGTAAATGCCAGATATGATAAACGTTAAAATATGTAATTTGTAGCACGTTCTAACAGCCGATTTATGAGAAATTTAAAAAGATTATACGTTACTTTAGCTTCTTGCCAGTTTCTGTGTTGCTTAACGTTAAGTAAATGCTAGATTTGATAAACGGTGATGGTAAACGTTAAAATATTAAACTTTCAGCACGTTTTTTCAGCCGATTTATGAGAAATTAAAAAAAAAAAAAAGTATTCAGTTTAAAAGAAAATATGTTAATTTGACTTAATGTTTTGGTCGTGTTTTGAAGCTAAACTTCAACGTCAGTGTTGGTCAACGTTTAATCAGGTAACTGTTTTATATTTGATACTTACTTTTCAGTCAAGTAAATTGCTTGGTAAGCAATTTGTCACGCCTAAAGCTGATCTTCAACTGATTTCTTTTATTTAAGAGCTGATTTAGCCATCAGATTAAACCTAAAGTTTAGCATTAGGCCTTTATACTAGTCTCTTACATGGCCTATTATATATTCCAGAAGAGTTCATCGTGGCTTTTTACTTTAATTTTCTGTCAACTTTGCTCATTTTCAATTATTAGTAAATAATCAAAAGAAAATGATGTTATATAAACAAAATTTTCAAGTCAAATATGAGGCGACTCAACATTATTAATATTTTTGTTGTGCGCTAGGCAAAACCCGGCCGGACACCAAATGCAATTTGAGTCAACTCTTGTCCGGGTTTCGCTTGCCTGAACATTACAATGTGGCTGAAGGGGTTAAACTGAGTGGGTACCAGAATTTTGTGCATGTGGCAAAGAGCAAGACCAGAAGAGATTGAGTTGGAGGTTAGAGGGGGCCTGGGGGTGGGGATAAGCTACACCGCAGGACAGCGACAAACAGGACAGGAGTTTTGTGCAGTTTGTTGTTTTTAGCTTGTAGTCGTAAAAAGCCAAAAATGGGTTATATACTATTCCAACTAGGCGCATAGACACAAAAGCTGCGTTGACAAGGACAACGATGACATTAGGGGGGGAGGAGATGAAAGACTGGAATGTTGTTGGTAGGCCTGCCCACCTACAACGATGAAACAGCAGTTGAACTTTTGAACCTCCTCTGGCCTGGCAAAGCACAAAAGACATGCACAGCAGCGAAATGTAACCCAAAACTAAACTTACATCTCCCCAGCCACTCTTCTTGCCCCTTTTAACTCATAATGTTGACCCCCCCCCCCCCCCCCATCAAGAAGAACAAGAATTTACGGAAAAATAACTGAGGCAAAACAGAAAAAACATAACAAAAAAAAAAAATAAAAATAAAAATTTGCATAATTTTTGAATGCTTGGTGCAAAAACCAAAAGAGTCAAGTTTTTCGTCGGCCCATCCGTTGTCTCACACACACACACACACACACACACAGAGAGACAGACAGAGAAAGAGAAAGGAGAGATAGTCTCTGTTGTTGTTGTTGTTGTTTATGTTGTCTGCGCACTGACTGTGTAAAATGCTCATAAATAAATGAACATGGGGCCAATGGCTAACGGCCTAGCCAAGCTCCGGCTGCCTCCCACCCCACCTCTCCTCTATGACCACATATATGAACCTCTTCTCAAAGTCACTGGCCCCAAAACTTGGGCCTCGACTCGGGCATTTATGGCGCGTTGAAACAGCACAAAATAACATGAAATAAATAATAACTTGGTTTTTCTTCTCTTTTTTTTTTCTGAGAGAGGGTTCCTGCATTTTCACTGTGTGTGTGTGTGTGTGTGAGAGATTTTTGCATTTGTAGATGGGCAAAGGGAATATGGCTCTGTAGTTGGGTTTGAGTTAATTAAAATTTAAAAGCCGCCACTCGTGCGGGAATTGTGCAATTGCAATTGCCATTGTAACCGAGAGAGAATGTATCCAAAAAGTGTACAAGTTGTGCCATTGCAACTATAACTGTTACTATTATGACTGCCGCCGACGCCATTGCTTTCCTCTACGACGGTTACGGTTATGGGCCATGTTAAATGTACATGACAGCGGCGGCGGCGGTGAAGCCGGCGGGGTAGGCGAGGGGCATTGTCGGTGATTGCTGGTAGTGGTAGCAGTTATACGGTTTTTTTTTTTTTATTGTACATATCAAATTTTTGAGTGCAAAGCTTCATTTTGGGTATTTAAACATAGAAGCCCAAAAAAGTATGCTACAAAAATGATTTACCATCAATTTTTGAAGTAAATGTTGAAATTTTTAATAATACTGAAAAGTTTATGCCTTCGCAGTAGATTCTTAATGGTTTTAGCTGCAGTTCGTCATACTCAAGGACTTTTGTTAGCCAAGCTCCCTTTGTGGCCCTCATAAGTATGCTATAGAAAACCAATTGTTGTCATTTTTAAAGTAAGAAACACTTTTTTTTTTTCTAAGTCGCTGTGACAACAGATTTCCAATCATTTCTAATGCTTGCCCCACAACACAGACACACATGACAGGCGCAATCTATAGTTGCTTGTTACAAAAAAATGTTCAATCAAAGAGAAGTTTTCTCGGTTTTGGGAAGGAGGATCTAATAAAACAAATATTTTACATTAATGGTCGGCAGCTGTCAGGACGACTTTGCCAAGTTGTTATGGGGAAAGACAAAGCGCTAAACTGACAGGTTAATAATCTCGACTCGATAATCGACAGCCCGCCAGGACCAATGCCACTGAGATACAAAGAGACAAAAGCAAGACAGAGAGAGAGAGCGAGCGAAGGACGAGCGACAGGCTGACAGAGCCAGCAAAATGCCAGGACAGATAACACATACCCACATGCTCAGGACATACACACACACACACACACATACACATGGGCTAAGACAATAAGTCGGTAAGATGTTGGCATGGAGCTTGCCAGCATGGACAAAAGCCGAAGCGGTAGCAGCAGCAGCAAAACAGCTTATTAACGTGCCGCAGACAGCAATTGGGAATTCCAACGAAATCGTTTTTCTTTCTCTTGAGAAGAGAGAGAGTGAGCAAAAGTGTTCGGCTCCCCCTTTATCTGCGTTACGGCAATGATTGGCAAATATTTCAATTATTTTTTCATTTCGCTCAATGAAATTTTGTCTCGATTTGGTGAAATGAAATCAAAAAAGCAAACAAGAAAACAATAAAAAAAAAAAATAAAATAAAAAGTTGTATAAATCTTAACCAAAGTGAAATGCTTTCGTTATTTATGGTCCTTACAATTTTCGTTTTTATACCCCTTAACAAACAATTTCGAGTGGGTATATTAATGGCAAGCAATTAAAGAGACAAAAGAGTTCAAGCAACAAGAAAATGAGTGAGCGCAAGTTGTTGATGTAGATCAGAAATATATAGAAATAAAATGCAGAAACGCCACTTACTTTTGGCAAAGAAATAAAACTCATTGAAACTTTAAGCTAATGATTTGTTGTGAAACTTCTCTTGCTTGAAAATACACGAGAGTAGATAGACTAAAAAAGGTCTATGAAAGACTTAACAAATGACACATGGAAAGAGTTAACGGAGGACTCAATAGAAGCTTAAACAGAAGATTTAATTGGGGTCTGAAGAAAAGACTTCAGGGGAGATTCTACAAGACTCTCAACTGTTGACCCAATGGAAGACTTAACAAACACTTTATGGGAGAAAAAACAAGAGTCACCACGGACATTTTAATGAGAGACTCAAAGACTCACAGGGAAGCTCGACCGGAGACTCAATAGAAGATTTTGTAGAAGAGTCTATAGAACACCCCACCGGAGACTTTAAGGAAAGACTCACGGGGAAGCTCGAACGGAGACTCAATAGAAGATTTGGCAGAAAATTCTATAGAACACTCCACCGGAGTCTTTATAGGAGACTCGAAATTAGAGCCAATAGAAGACTCAACAACAGATCAAACGGACAACTAAATTGAAGACTCAAAGAGAAACTCGACGGGAGATATTTCATAGAAGATTCCGCAGCAAACCCCAATAGGAGACGTGACAATAGAGCCAGTAGAAGACTCAGCAACTGGAAACTAGCAACTAAACGGGTACTTAACAGGACACTTAACAAGAGACTCCTCAAAAAGACTTTACTGAAGATTCAAGGGGAGCCTTAAAGTGAGACTTAGTGAAAGACTCAACAGGATACTCTACAAAAGATCTTACTCAAGATTCCTGGGGAGCCTAAAGGAAGACTTGAATGATAGACTCAATAGGATACTCTACGAAGGCTCTACTGAAGATTCGACGAAAGCCTTAAAGGGAGACTCAAGACGAGGCACTTCACAAGGACCCGAAGCTTCTAGGGGAATCCGAACCGAACAATCAACTCGAAGAGACTTCAGAGAAGACCTACGCAGACTTAACCCAACTAAAGCCTCACATCAAGGGTATTAAATATTCGTAGCCCTTCAATAACCAAACGAATTATTTTGCGTTAGAGCTAAAAATTGTCAAGCGTGTGACATACATTTGCTACTGACCAAAAACAAAAATAAAACAGAAAAAATGCAAAAAAAAAAAGGAAAAATTGCAAATAAAATCATAAATTTATTAAAATGCAGGACAGCAGCAGTTTTCAGTTACCCGCTGTAGCCAGCGAGCAGCAACGAGCAACCAGCAACCAGATTCCTAGCAACAACAACAACAACTACGAAACAAAAAAAGAAAAAAAAGAGAGAGAAAGAGAGATGTATATACAATTTTCATATGTATGCGATGAAATTTACATGCAAATTTTTAAAAACCAGTCTCCGGCTGGCAGCACTTTCCCCCCACTACTTCCCCTTTACATTGATAGGGAGGGGAAGTTGGGGTAGGGGGTGGGGGAGGGTCACAACTTTGGAGCTTGCTGCTGCTGGGTGGCACATTTGACATATAGCCGCGTTGGTTTTACAACGTCATTTCTGGTTTTGTTGAAATATTAAAATGGATGACACACTCCCACATACACACACACACACACATACACACATGCATTCCCTCATTTATTTGAAAATGAAAATGCATATGCCTGAAAAACGAAACGCGAAAAAAAACGTCCAGAGTCCCGTGTCCTTCTCCTATGAAAAATGCAAACAATTTTTTTTGTTAGCCCATGACAAATATTTGCTTAATCGATTTATTATTTGTTGCACAATTTCATAATGAAGCGGCATTAATAATGCCTCACATAAGACTAAAAGATTCATGATATAAACAAACACAAATTCGATTTAAATTTTTTTTTTTTTTTTGTTGTCAAGTCAATTAAAGTGTTGAAATTTTGTTGATCGAAACTAGATTTAATCAGAGATTATCTGAATAAATTTTTGGTTTAATTTTAGGTTTCAGTTCAATTCGTTTCAATGCCATCAAAGGACATTTTCGTTTCATTTGGCAAGGAGCAAAAAAAGTTGTCCATGTCTGGAATACTAATCTAGGCAAGCAAAAGCGGAAGTGCGTGTCCCTCTCCCTCTCTCTTTGTGTGTGTGCGTGTGTGAGCACTGACGACATTAGCGCCATTTTGTCGTAATTAATGTGCGCCATATTAGTTGCTATTTGGCCATTTTTCACACACACACACACACACACAGAAGCATAGAGAAAACAGTTTTTTGGGGGGTAGAAAAGTTTTGCAATTTTAGTTGAAGAATTTCGCACAGCTGCCTGCGATTTGCCTTATGCGGGGGCTGGCACAAACTTAACGAGTAAATTCTGTGTATGAGTGAGTAGCATGTGTGTCTGTCTCTTTCTTGCACACTTAACAATATGCCAAGACTTTTTATAGCAAGCGTAATTAGCACAAAAGCCAAGGCAAAAAGTCAAAATGTGGCCTAGACCAATGAGACTAAAAGTGGTCAGTGAATGTTTAGAAGTTAAACCCCCAAAACAAAAGTAAAAAACTTCTTAAAGTTCAAATAAATAACTAAACAAACAAACAAGATAAACTTTGGCTTAAAGGTCTCACCTTTAAATGGCTTAAACAATGGCAATATTCATTCAAAAATAAATAAATTAAAGTGAGGACTAAAGGCCTTAACATTGAGAAAGTTTAAAAATATAAATATTAATTATTTAATTTAAATTTTAGCCGCACACAGCGATCTCTATCTCTCACTTTAAACAATTTTAAGTATATGGCTAAAAAAAAAAACATAGTCCATGGATAAAAGAAGACAACTTAGTCATAAAGTTCTCTAATTTTAACCAATAATAATCGGTGTTGTTGTGGAAATAGTCTATTATACGTAGTAAATAATATTTCTAATCAATAAATTTACGTCTTTAATTTTGGTATAAGATCGAAATCGGCGCACGGCCACACTAATTTCTAGTTGCAGCAATTAGACAAGAATGTAAGAGAGCTCTGGTACATTCTCTCTATAATGGGCGCAATTTAATTTAAAATATATATATTATAAAAAACTACTCGGATGCCTTTTTTTTATTAAAAGAAGACGATCCGAGGTTTAAACTCGAGACAAATCCATCGAGATAATAACTGAATACATATACATATATATTTTTCTTATTATCATCAGTTAAACTAAGACACTAAATATTATAATCGAAGTTGCAATTTCTGGTTGGTTCTGTCATTATTTGGACGACGCAAAAAGAAGGGATAGGATATAAAGTAAAGTAAATTGCCTGACTTTAAAGAGAACCCTTTGGGCCTTTGGGCTATCTTTTTAATTAAATGAATGATTTTCTAATTTATCGATTAATTTATACATTTATCGATAATCATTAATTGCCTTCTAGGCAATTTATTGAAATTCCACTTTGACTTGGCATAATTTTGTTACATTTTTTGGCTTTACTTTCATTTTTCATTTCTTAGGTTTTAGCACTTTAGCACTTTAGTTAAATATTACTCATACGCCCTGCATGACGGCCAGCACATTGATTAATTGATTTGCGTGTGGCCGAATGTGAGAAGTCTTTAAGTGCACCTCGCACGCAAAATCCAAACTCTGGTTAAATTTATTGGCCTCAGTGAGAATGTCTGGTCGTTCGTTTGTGCCCTTTTACTTCCATCAAATCTTTCTCTCTCTCACACAGACTCACTCTCTTTCTCTCTCTCTCTCTCTCTCTCTATCTCTCTCTGTGTGTGTTTATCTTTCATTCGCCTTTCATACCGTTAGTTAGTCAGTTAGTCGCTCGTTGGCTCATTTGTGTGGCATTCATTCCGCAGCCGCTTTTCTCCTTGCCCTCTTTGGTCCAATCTTCTCTTCCACTTTGCCTCCCTCTCTTCCTCTCTTGCACTCTCTTATTACTGTATATTTAAATGATTTGCTGCTAATGCGTCTGTTTATGTTTTATGTTGATGTTGTGTCTCACCCCTTCGCTGACTTGTCTCCCCCCTTTCTGTTTGTTTGTTTGTGTGTGTGTGTGTGTGCCCGCCTATTTGACTTTATGCAATATTTATTTGTGGCGCACACAGGCCAACAACAATAACAACAGCAACATAAACACCGCAACAACATCGACAACAACAACAACAACAACAACAACAACAACACTAGCAGCAGCCGCCCAGCAACATGGAATCATGGTATCCCACATGTGCGTGGTCCGCATTTAATTTCTATAGCCGGATGTTGACTAGACAGTTGACTGCCTCATCACGCAGATTGCCATGTGCCCCGTTTGCCTGGCTGTTGTTGCACATGCCACATATGATTTTAATTCCAACTTCTTTTTCTGTCACTGTTCCCATTTTTGTGTTTGCTCTCTCTCTCTCTTTTCTTTTGATCCATGTCAATATTTGCAAATGACGACGAAGGTCATCAAAAGTTATAAATTATCCCTGAAGCAGAAAGTTCCTTCAATTTCAATCAATTATCATCATAATCATGATGAAAAGCTAACCAAAGAAAAATTACATAAATATTTCATTGAAATTTACTACTTGCATATCAGATGATCTAGAGCAGAGCTTCTAAAACTTTTTCAAAGCTTAGAAAATTTTAAATGACCCCCTCCTTCATATAATGAAATATATATTTACCGTAGATTTAGATGTTATATCACACTATTTTACAATGTAAATAAAATAAGAATTAAAGAATACGTAACCATTCGTACGTTCACGGGATATCGGTCATAATAAAACACAATAACACCTCCTTTCAGTAGTCTCGAGCCACAGTTTTAGAAGCCCTGCTCTAGAGTTGTGGTTAAACACATTTGTATTGATGATAGATCTACAGCTGTGTTCAGAAAAATAGGAATGCATATTAGTATGATACTTATAGCGCTATTTTAACAAAGAGTGACCATTTACTTGATCATCAGCTTAGACATTTTAAGTAATGAGAATGAATTTTGATATTTTGGCGTTTCCTTTTCTTTTTTTCAACGATTTTCAACACGAGCAAAATAGAAACGCAAAGTTTGAACCTTTTATTTTATTTTTAGAGCCCTGAAAGGCAAACAAATATAAACTTTTATCCAAAAAGTGTTTAATTATTATAAGAAATATATACAAATTCTTATTTTCATTAATTTTTGCAACTACTTTGCATTTTTCTTGTTTTTTTTTCCCCTGTTTCTAAGCAAGACAACTTCATTTCTATTTTTCTGAACAGAGCTGTATGTAAGTTGACTCACTTACTTAAGACAGGATCTAGTTCCAGCATAGAAACATCTTTGGGAAGCCATATCTGCTTTGCCTAATCGAATTGTCTCCAGCTAAAGCTTCGCTACAAACTGAACTCTGAAATCTTTTGTGTCGAAGCGAAAGAAGGCCAACTTGAAAAGCTTTAAACTTATTAACGACCTCACTTTGAAAGAACAAATGTCTATATACATAATAAAGCATTTACTTTGATTATGAAATTGTGGAACTGGTGCCCGGTTATATAATTATAATGAAAAGTTTGATATGTAATTGTCTTGCGTCGTTCTCTCCATCTGGTCTTACTTCCTTTTTTGCTTTACCTTGCCAGATCATAGACCAAGGTCACAGTTTATATATATTATTGTCAGATCCATAAAATATAATTTTCCCTTTCTATAAATATGTTGTCTATTGTTCTCTTTTACAATTAATGGAATAAGATCTTTTCTTCTCAAAACTTATCCTAAAAATTGCTTTACCTATTATAGATCGAAATTTTATAGATATGCAACAAATTTCCAATGCATGAGGCTTAAGACATTGAATATCGGGCAGATAAACAAAGACAAAACCGACTTAAATTTTACTTTAACTATTTTGTGTGACCTTGCTTAATTCGTCGAAAGCAAATTGTATAACAAATGAAATGAAAAATTTCATTATCATATTTCAAAGGGGAAAAAAAAAAAAAAATGTTGACCTAAAATAACCCACGCACACAAAAATTCTGTTGACATTTTTTTGGTTCGTGTTTGTCGTTTTGCGGCATAAAATTAGCCTTCTTTTGCTGACTGCATTCCGCCAATTTCATTTTTGCTGACTCCACAACGAGAACCCAAAAAAGGGTTCAAAACGTTTTCCACCTCCGTTCAGGTCCTGCGTGGGGTCAAACCTTTTGTCATGTACAACTGTCCTCATGCGGTTTTAAATGTGTTTTTATTGATTTTGCTAAACACACTCGCCCGCCTGCTGTCTTTTTGGCAGGCATTTCGAGCATATTTTTTTTAGGTATTTCTGCCAAATTGAAAACTGCACGCCCACAAAATAAGAGAAAAAAAATTCTGGCTTGTTGGCTGGCTGGCCCGAGGGTTATTTGTTGAGTTTTGCAAGGAAAAAATTTATGCTTGGCAGCAAGTCAAAAGGGAGTGAGGGGAGGGGGGGGGGGGGGGGGAACAGGAAACCAGGCGACAGGCTGCGGACTGCGGGCTGCGGTCGAGGTAAAGGTTTTTTGTGTCCCATATGGGGCCAAGGCAAATACAGGCAGCAGAAATCCTTAGCAGTTCCCCATATAAATTTAATGCGCCAACAGGCAAAAGAAATGTCTACTTCCCACCCACTCTGACTAGGGGTGGGAAAGAGGGTAGGGAAGGGAATGGGTCTACATAAAAATTGCATTAAGCGCAACGAGAATTATGCAAGAGTAGAGTAAAGTAGAGAAAAAGGCAAATCAAGGAGAAGAGAAGGCGGCGGCGGCGGCGGTGGTTAAAGCAAGCAATCTATTTTTATGCCCAACGGCTGAGACCCAAGGACCAACGGACTAAGAGAGAGTGAGAGAGAGAGTGAGTCCCCCAACTGAGATAGACTACCAGCTAAGTAGCTGGGCGGCAGGTTATCCTTACAAAATAAGCTAATTTTACACATGATAGGCCTTTGGGGTTAGTTGACTCAATGGTTGCATTTTATGCTTCGCTTCAACTTTGAATAGAGCGACAAAGAGAGACAGAGAGAGAGAGAGAGAGAGAGAGAGAGAGAGAGGGGAGGGCAGTGAGAGGAAAAAGTGCACAAAAGAACAAATTATGGGGGAAAAATAAGCTAATGCAAAGCTAATACACTAAAGTATTTTTGTGCTTAGATCAGCGAGCACAGATATAGAAAAGAAATGATTTCTTAAAGGCTTCAACCCCACACCCACGCCCTCCCTCCGTGTCCCTTCCCCAACCCACCCGTCTCTGCAATCTTAAGTAGGCCTTTGGGTAAAAGTTAATGGAGTAGAAATTGGCCCGTTTTTTTTTCTTTTTTTTTTTTTTTGGGGTTCAGGTTCAAGTTGCAGGTCCTCCAAAACGCAAACGAAAAAAGGATAAAACATTGTAACAGTGAATAATGCGCATAATAAAGTGTCCAAAACATTTGTTTTTTTGTTTTTTCATTTCTCATTTCATTCTCAGTCAACTCCCACACTTCCTTTGCTTCTCTCTTCTACACTCTCTTTCATTTTTCGATTTTCTCCCTCTTGTTTTTTTTGGCAGAACTTCCAAGGAGCGCTTTGGCCTAAGTTTCAAATTGCTTTAAATTTGTTGTAATGGCGCTTTAAGTAGTTTTTTTCTTTGCCTTTTGCTTTTGTGTTGATTTATGATTGAATAGGGGCCAGGGGCCTAGGGCGGGGGCGTTGGCGTTGGCGTTGGCGTTGGCGTTTCTTCTAATATGCAGCATATTTTGGGTGATGGTAATAAATGTGGCTATAACTTGAATGATGGCAATTTGAAAATGAAAAGCGATAAGGACAAGCAAAAATGTCATTTCATATTGTTTAAAATGGCAAAAAGAAGGCGAAAACTTTAACAATTCGGCAAGAAAATTTTCTACTCACTCTCTCTATCGCTCTGTCTCTCTGTCTCTCTGTTTCTCTTTTATGTTTCGTTTCGTTTTACTTCTTTTTTTTTGTTTGTGGCTCTCACTTAGCTGGGTAACAAATTACAAGACTGGGCGCATGTTAATTCCATCAAGCCACAACACAGACGCACACACACACACACACACACACACACACACGGACACGGACACATGCATATACATACATATTTGTAGCTAGGAGAAAACTTTGCAGTTCTTGCAACTTGCCTAACCCGATTGCATTAGACTCCCTTTTAGCCTTGTACAACGTGACGTATACGCATTGTTGCCACTACCATGTGTGTCTGTGTCTGTGTGCCTGTGTGTGTGTGTGCTTATGCACTTTACTTTGGCTGAGTCACCCACTTTCCATTTACGTGCCTGACCTGACTCTTGCTCCCATCGTCTCCCCCCTCTCTCCCTTTTTCTCACACTCTCTGGCAAAGTGTTTGACCCATTTTTAGACGACTTCCAAGTGAGTGTGTGTGTGTGTGTGTTTGTGTGTGTTTTTGTGTAGAGTAGTGGGAGTTGGCCACGCCTTCTATGCACTCTCTGTTTGCAGAAAAAGTTTAGACACAAAGAAAATAAACTAAAAGTTGTTGGGTTTCTGGTCTTCATCTTCTTTTTTTTTTTTATTTTTTGGAGCTGGAGCTGGGCATTTACTTTTGCAATTTAAATGCTTCCGCTGAATTCCGTTTTCATTTTCATCTGACATACTTAAGCACCTGTTTTCACTCCATACAATCAGTGAGGTAGGTGGTGGTGCAGGAAGGGTTAGGGGGAAGTGGTAAGATAAATGTTGCGCGTATCTGTTTATGGTATGGATGGCTGTTGCATACTTTTAAGAGCCATTCAATGAAGTGTGTGTGTGTGTGTGTGTATCGACACACCCCCCCCCCCCCCCATTCACCTCTTGTACCCACTTGTTTATGCATTCGTGCGCACTTTTTTGTAGTGCATTTTAATTTCGTTTGCATATGACAGGCAACGTGAGGCAGCTCATGGAATTCAGCACAACTTTTCATTCATTTGCCTGACGCTGCTTAAATATGCAGAATTCTCCAGCTTCCGCTCAACTCGACTGATGTCCCCTTTACCCCACCCTCCACCCGCCCAGCTTCGTCCTGTCATGTTTTGCTTGCATATAAAACAAAATTCATCGAATTCATAAAATGGATTTATGAAGTGTACTCTACTTGCTTCACATTCACTATCCACACAGAGAGAGAGAGAGGGGAGTGCGGGTTCAAGAAAATCCATCAAATGTAATAACAAAATATAAAATATAAATGTCAATGCCATTGACGATAATCTTTGCCATGTGTGACCAAAATAACTGAGAGCCATTAAAGTCAAAAGAAGAAGAAATTTCATTTAATTTTTTCAATTGCACAACATAAAAAACTAAAATCAATGACAAATGACGAATTTTTGATGCCCTAAGAAAGGATAGAAAGAGGACTACCTATACATAAAAGGCTTTTTAGATCTACCCAGAGCTAAATTCAGCAGTAAATGGTTATCCATTTTGCGGTTTCAAAAGTAAACGTAAATAAAACATATAAAAAAAATTATTATTTTCTTGATATTTTTTTTTAGTATAACGTTGAGTATGACCAACACGCAAGCATTAATTCTTTTGAGGTAATTTGACGAATGTTGGTTCTCAAGTGCTCAAAAGTTAAAGGTTTATCTGGAAAAAACACGGCTTTTCGCGTGGCTCCACAAAAAAGAAATCGAATAGACTTAATTCGCATGATCTTGATGACCAGTTGATATAGCCACGACGGGAAATTACGAGAATAGCCAAAATCACAATTTTTGCAGTAGGTTTTCAATAATTTTTATGCGTTGTGTAATAATTAGTTAAGCGATTCATTTTCGTAAATGTTAGACTTTCATCTCAAAAGAAAAACAAAAAATGGTTTAACAACTGTCAGTCCAATACTTTTGAAACCACAAAAAGGATAGCACTTTATTAATCAACTGATAAAAGAACTTTGGCCATGAACTAAACGCTAAAACAGATGATTAATATATAGTCAAGAGACTAAAGCTGACTAGAGCTGACTTCCCTTTTTGGGGGCTAAAGCTTTACAATTTCAATTTAATGTCATTTTTGTCTAGTCATAATTAAAGTTGTCATTGTACGACAACATAAATAAAAGCTTAAAGGTCATAAATCTATTTGTTTTTTTTTTTTCGTTGTTGTTGTGCCTCGTAAAAGGGGCATCTGGTCAATTATCCTTCGTATCTTTTTAGAAAGGGCAGCCCGCCATACTCGTTAACCCGCAATAAGAATGATACAAATTAATGAAACATAAGTCAAACTCATAGTAAAATGCCAATCAAAATGGCTATCTAACAAGTAGAATGAGGCTACAGGGCTGAGGGCGGTAAGGAAAATCGTTGTCTGTATATATGTATATATATCCTGAAAATGTTTGCAATACAAAAATGGCGTCCATACTGCGTAGGACATTCACTTGAAAAGGCGTCGCAACGTTGCACAGTCAATTTGCGTTCGAGATTTATAACTTGCTACAATGCTCTCTCTCTCTATCTCTATCTCTATCTCTCTCTCTCTCTCTATCTCTGTCTGTCTGGCTGTCTATCTCTCTCATACTTTCTGTCTATGTGAAAGCAGTTAACTCTGACCCCAACCCACTTGGCCCTTTTCTGTTATGCTTCACTGACAACGTGTCCTTGAAACGGACGGCCTGCTGCTGACTTTGATTCTGCTTCTGTTTCGGTTACGGTTTTTCGGCGCTTGGCACACATAAATATTTTTTGCTCGATCAAGTGTACTAATTTAATGTGTTGCCATGACTATAGCCTAGGCTATATAACGCTATACACCACTATATCGTGTGTGTGTGTGTGTGTGTGTGTGTGTGTGGGTGTGGTAGGTGGGAGTCGAATCGATGACTCGACTTTGACTCACTCACTCATTCAATGGCTCGCTATCATCGCTGGCAGGACATTCAAAACAAGATTTATGACAGGCGTGCGCCAAAAACCATGGGAGGGCGGGGGGTAAGGCGCTGCAGAATGCTAGCAGTGGGCGGGGGGTTAGGACAACAATAAAATGAAATCAACGTTACGAAACAAGAGAAATGACAACGTTGCTAAATGGGCTTATCTTGGCACAGTGGGACGGAAGAGGGGAAGGGAGCAGGGGAGGAGAGGAAAAGGGAAGCGGAGACAAGGCGCCCCACTGCTTGGACACAAACGAATAAAGGTTTTTCATTTTACCTCCTCCCCAGCCTTCACCCTGCCTGAACTTGAGTTGAGTTGAGTTTTCGTTTCAGTTTTCTTCTTCGTTCTTCATTTTTTTTTTTTTTTTGAAAATTTTGATTAATGTTTTTTCTCACTGACTGACGGCTATTAGACGTCAGCCGGCAGTAGTCACAGAGGAGAGTGTGTGTGTGGGGGGGGGAGGGGGGGGGGAGGCTAGCTGGCTAGGGCAAAACTCATGTGTTTCCCGCGCGACGTGATTTGCTGCTGCGATTTATCTTTAGGATCTATTTAGCACCAAAGCATGAGCGAGAGAGAGAGAGATAGAGAAGGGGGGAGAGCAACAAGCATTGTCAAGGGGTCACTTAAAAGTCCATAATGAAACGCAATGACATTTAAACGAGACCCAAAAATAACATAAGAGAGACAAATGATTTTCTTTCCCCCATACATATGCAGAAAAGGGCCAAAAAGGTCGGAGACAAAGGAGAGAAAAGGAGAGAAAAGTTTCTTGGAAATTGAAATGTCAACAAATTCATAATTTTGTCCTAAAGTAATGACAAATCTTTCTAAAGCAGTCATTTTCTTTCTGTTTGTTTTCGATTTGAAGGCGTTTCTATTGGTAGACTGCGTCCAAGTAGTCATTCAATCTTAAATCTCTTAAAAGATATTGTAGTAGGAAAGTCCTTAAACCAGTTTTCTATTCCTTAGGAAACTATTAGGAAACTCATATTAAAAGGAATTCTGTATAGACACATCATCTGCCTGAAGAAAAAAGGATGTAAAAACTTCTTGGGGTTTCCTAGTGAAAATTTCAATTGAAGTTCTTCTAGAAAAACGTTAACAAAATTTGAGACAAAGAGGGAAAATGGCGAGTCTGAGTTGAGTTTTTCGTCTTAAAAAAACAATTTCTAACATTTTAAAAATTCATATAGATTTTTGAATATAAAACTTTAAAGAACAGTTGACAATTTGCTTTAAAAATATGCTCAAAATACTAATTTACATTCCATAACTTATTTTTCACTATTTCGACAATTTTATTTCAGCTTCTGCAACTTTTTTAGAGATTTTTTTGCCATCATAGAGACAATTTCTTAGTACATTAATGAAAATCTGAATTTTTTACTATCTTAACAAGAATTAATTTCATTTAATTGAATTAGTTATGGGAAATTCATTTTAAATTTATATGAAAAACTATTTTAAATGGTTTTATTATTAAAAAAAAAAAAATGTAAAGCTGCTCTTAAGAATAAATTCAACTCAAAGAAAAAATTCATTTTGCTTAAAGTTTTCGTGTGCTTTAATTTCGTTGCGAACTCAAACACCCGCAACTATTTGGGGATTTTCCTAATTTTCTTACATTTTCTATGTGACTTTTCTTAGTTTTTTTTTTGGTGCATTTTTCCATTAACCCATTTCATTTCGGGGTATTCTCTCTCTCTTTTTCTCGCTTTCTCTCTCTCTTCTTGTGTTAATTATAGTGTCTTGTGCAAGTTTCTGGGCATTTGTCTTTATTATGAGTTAAGGCCCTCCCCCTCCCCCACGCGCCCTGTTGTTCCTTTTGGCTGTACCTGCCGACAGACAGCAAGGACATTTTATGTTGGATTTTCTTGCCTGCCATCTTTATTAACATTGGTTATGCCTTTGCTGTTGCTTGCTTTGTTTTTCTCCACTGACATTCGCAGAAGTATAGCCAGGGGGGGGTGGGGAGGGGGGGGGCGACAACAATACATCATGTATGCAAAATGATGTATGCATGTAAATGACGACGTAGACACAACGACGATGAGGCACAAGTGTTGCGAATTAGGCCAAGGAGAAGCATTAATAAACGCATTTTAGTGGGCAGGAGAGAGCGAGAGAGAGAGAGAGAGAGCGGGAGTGAAAGAGAGTGAAGCGAGAGAGACTTAGATAAAGGCAAAGAGAACAACAAGAAGAAGACGATGAACAAGAACAAAATCATGATGATAATGATGACAACGACGACACATGCAGGCTTATAATTTGCACGTGGCATTCGCCCATATTCCACACCCCCACACCCTTTCCCCTCACACCACACTCTCTCTCTCTGTCGCATTCCTTTCCCTTGGGTGCTGCTGCTGCTTCTGTTATTGTGTCACTGAGCTTGACATACTTTCCACTTAGTCGGCTTGCTTGCTACTTTTATTCCTTCTGCTTTTGCTCCTTTTCCTCCTTCTACTTCTGCCTCTCTAGTTTATCATTTGCAGTTGCTATTATGCTTGCGTCTCTCTCTCCCTCTCTGTCTCTCTGTCTCTTCCTATCTGCCCGGGGGCCGGTTGTAGGTTGGTTACAAGTCATCATTGTCGTCTCCTTCTCAAGAGTTGCTTGCTCAGTTTTACTCTATCTCTCTTCTCTCTCTCTCTTTCTCTAGTGACTTGAGGCTACGACATTAGTCGTAATATGTCAGGCTGTTACTTTTACTTGCCTAGTTTTAAGCCCTTTATCGCTGAAGCAGGCAGCAGGAGCATCATTTCATGTGTTTGCATACATTTCATTGCATATCCTAAGGCGCTGTGACTGCATGTAACTAGTTTTTACCACCCACCAATCACTTGTCTTACTTTAATACAGCTTTTCTTTCTCTCTCTCTCTCTCTCTATCTCTCTCTTCGTTCTTTGGCCCTCTCTCCCACTCTTCCCCTTTCCCCTTTTGTTGGCCAATTAATGTTCTTCCTGTTGGACTTTTGTTTTATTAACGTATAAATTACAAATAGTGCGACATTAATAATCCAAAGCGTTAATAGATTTTTCCTACGCTTTTCCGCCTTTTTGCACGCACATTTTCTGTGTCTGTGTGTGTGTGTCTGTGCCTAAATTATCGATAATCAATGAGTATTTTGGCTTTTATTGTTTTCCTCTTCATCCTCTCTCTCTCTCTCTCTCTCTCTCTCTCTCTCTTTTTCTGCTTGCTATCCCTTTGTTTGTGTGTGCGTGAAAATAAATTGTTTATCCAAATAATAAAAGCATTTATTTACGCTTAATTGCATTTTTCCCACCTACCAAGCAACATTTCCAACCAAATGGAAACTTAATTAAATATGCTAAGCCCCCATTTCGATATATGTATATAGTTTCTTTTTGTTGTTGTTGTTTTTTGCTGGTAGCTAGCTAAAAACTTTATTATATACCCAAAAGTCCTACGCATGGCCCCTCATTAAAAAACCTCACTCAAAAACTCATGTCAGACATTTTGTAAGCAATTTAAGTGCAAAATCATGCGACAAACTATAAACTAACAAGCCGCAAAAAAACCCGCCCACACACACACACACGGAGAAAGAGAGAGAGTGGGTGAATGTGTGGGTGGATGAAAAGTCGTTCAACTAATGAGACACAGAGTTGCCCCCTACACACACACAACCTCCAACTTCAACTCCAAGGGCAAACAAATAGACATTAAAAACAAAAAGACAACAAACATCATGCTACACATTTCCACTTCTGCCTTTTACCCCTCCCCGCCCCGCTCCTCTGCCTGAGCCAACAAATGACAGAAAATTGTAGAGGTTGACGTTTAATTTGCCACTTTTATTAACAGCGCTCATATTAGGGACTCATTTATCAGGTCCGCCAACGTTGCCAACCAACAAAAAAAAAAACCAAAAAAAAAACGATACAAAATGAAATAGAAAGCAGAGAAAGAACGCAAGACAAAGTTGGTCCAGAGGTAAGTTTAGGGGGTAGAAGGGGGCACAGACATGACATAGTGTAACAGTTGTGGGAATTATTTAATTTAGACACTGTGTGTTAGCTCTCTTGCCTTCCCCCTCTCCCCATCACCCAGCAACACACAATTCATTGGACCCCATGGAGTCCAAAAAAAAAAAAAGAGGTTGAAGCCGGAGATTGCCTACTCACTACAGACAGTGGCAAGAAATGAGAAATAGATAAGGGAATATCCGATAAATGAAAGAATTAACAAAAAGTGGCATTTTCTTTTGGTTTACTAGACTAGTAATTGGACCTTTCACTTTGATAAAAATTGCAGATCTGGAACCATTTGCTAGTATTTTAAAAAGTTTTTAATAACTCTTCAATCAGCTTAACAATTGCATAAAAAATCATAAGAAAAAATCCACAAATTCTAGTTCCAAAGTCAATTAATTTAGGGCAAATGTTTTTTGCGGGTTTAAAGAGAAAAATGTCGAAAATAAATTTGGCATAAAACACTTGAGCTTTAAGGAAAATGACAAAATAGTTTCAAGAAATTTTCAAAAAAAAAAAAAAAAAAAGGTATTCTACATGAGAACTCCTCATAGCAGAGCAAGGTTTCGATCCTCGGACCTCTGGGTTATGGGCCCAGCACGCTTCCACTGCGCCACTCTGCTTGATGAGATTCTCTCGTTTGCAATAATGCCAAAACTGTTTGGGAATTACAACCTTAAAATTAGTAATGATAATGGAGGACTAAATAAGTAATCAAGAGTAATAAAAAAATATGCTTAACATTTTAAACTGCTTTCGTTTAAAAAAATCTATTGGAAAATAATAAATAAAAAAATCCTTCAACTGTTAGCGGATTTCTTACTACACGATAGCAGAGCAAGGTTTCGATCCTCGGACCTCTGGGTTATGGGCCCAGCACGCTTCCACTGCGCCACTCTGCTTCTTGAAAGTTCAGCATCAAAGGGCCAATAGAACTAACAATAAGCATGGGAGCGTTTAGTTCTAGAAAGCGTTTAAGGGAGCCTGAGCGTTTAGTTCTAGGAAATTTTAGAAACGTTAAAAATAATTTGTTGGTTTTGCTTTGGAAAATTGGTTAAGCCAAAGTCCCTAAAGAATACTTCAGGACTTGGCATACAAATTTCACAAGGAATCCTTAGCGGGTAAAAGGATAAGTATAAAAGAGGTTTTTTTCATATTTTCCGCCTTTGCAGTTCCCTAAATAACTTCCAATTAAAGTGCTGTGAAATTTTTAAGGCGTATAAATGAAATTTCGATATGGTTTTCCTGGTTCTAGTTAGATCAAAAGTTGCTAGTCAGAACTGTCGATGAGCTGGAGCTGTAGCTGTAGCTGTAAAGCTGGAGTTGGAGTTGGTTCGTTGTTCTCTTTTCTGTTGCTACATTTCGCCTATTCATGCCAATGCCAACACCAGAGAAATGAAAACCGAAAAAGGAGAACATTTTCTGGCCAGAATTACTGTTGCCTCCGACTCGAACTCGGACTCGGACTGCTAAGCCTCAATTGCTGTGAGCCAAATTAATGAGGGAATGACTCGACTCAGAATGCTGCCTTCCCTCATGCCTCATGCCTTTTGCCATGCGAATGCGAATGACAATGGGTGGGATGGATATACAAAGGGTTTTTGGTGTTGAGCGGACTGGCGGACTGGTGGAGTGGCATGTTCTCTGTCTGCCCACTGATTGTTCCGAGTGTTTGCCACAGAGAGTTTTCGCTTGTTGTTGTTGTTGCTATTGTTGCCTTTTCTGACACATGACAGAGCATTTCATTTGTTTGGAGTTTGGCAGGCAGCAAGAAGGAAGTAGAAGAGATGAATAATATACACAATTGGCATGTTGTGTGGGGGGGCGTGGTGAGTTATGATGTTACTTAGGGGGGAAGGTAGGAACCTATACGCACCTCACATTAATTGAGATGCAGCTGGTATAACGCGCCCTTAGCCATTTAGCCATAGATTAGACCGCAAACTGCCTCAATCCAAGACACGAGGCGCTAGTTAAAGCGGTTAACGCTTTACTTATCAGCAGTCCCCCAAAAGCGAATGTAATTGACCATCTGCCCACGTACACTCAAAGTCAGATGCAACTTAGGCACTAGAGAGAGAGAGAGAGAGAGAGAGGGGAGAGAGAGGGAGCTAAGTCACACATTCATTCATCATTGGCAGATGATACTGGAAGTAATTTGCCTTCTGCCCTGTCCTGCCCTGCATAAATCCTCTTTCTCTCTCTCTCTGTGTGTGTGTGTGTGTGTGTCTGTGCGTGTGTGTGTGTGTGTGTGTGTGTGTGTGTGTGTGTGTGTGTGTGTGTGTGTGTGTGTGTGTGTGTGTGTGTGTGTGTGTGTGGCGGCCAGCATTGGGATGTGCCGCATTAACCTGGCAATTGTGTGGCAACAACTAATCAGCATTAAGCTGCATTAAATTCCCCTTTTACCAACGCACTTGACCCCCCCCCCCCCCTTGCCACCCTTGCCCGCCTTGCCTTCACCCTTCCACACCACGTTTACATGCGATTGACAATGTGCAAATGGTGTGTGTGGCATGCGAAATTCAATTTCAGTTGACTGACCATGCGAAATGATAGCGAGAATTTAACAAAAGGCCCAAATGCTGCAGTAGCTGCTGCAAAAAAAAAAAAAAAAAACAAATCCAATTTACCATACTGATACCAGATTCCTGGCCCAGCATCATTTGGTAAAACATTTTGTTTTGCCTTTTGTAAACTTGTGTAATGGGATGACTAGTGACTATTTATGTAATATGTTCCAACACAATCTAAAGCATTTAATATCTTTTTTCTAGTCCAGCAAAATTTTGAATAGTGAAAAAAAAAGAATCATTTACACAAAAAAAGATATCGTAACACAGCATCATAGCAGAGCAAGGTTTCGATCCTCGGACCTCTGGGTTATGGGCCCAGCACGCTTCCACTGCGCCACTCTGCTGGCTTACCAAAATAAGATATAAATGTATCTTTCAGATAACTTATTCAGTTCAAAAGGAAATATTATGATCTTTCATTGAATCAAATTCGAATTGCAAAGCATCCTCAAGGTTTTATTCTTTAGAACCTTTTACTTTGAACAGAAAAGTATGAGAAGTTTCAATAAAGAAAAACACTTCCATGAGAAGCTTTTGTTTCCAATTGTTATTTCTAATTGCAAAGTGAGTCTAAAATTCAACTTGTTTCATTTATATAAAATTGCGCTGGTATTCATTTATATAAAATTAAAATTAAAATGCTCGAAATGGTTAATTTTTTAACTTTGACTTGAACTAAACAGTAATCATTTCTAGTTGAAGAAAGTAGTAGAAAGTTAAAGAAATCGTTTACATTTTGCTTTGACATAAGAATTCTCAATTATTTAAACCGCAAATTCTTGCTTGATATAGGAAAAACTGATTTTATTATTAAGCGATTTGAGGCATAACCAATTTGATGTGTGGCAAAGGATAGTTTAATCCTTCTTCATTAACAACTTCCCAAGCGGCAGCAAAAACGGCACAAAAACATCAATATACAGAGAGAGGGAGAGGGCGCAAGAGTTGGGGGTAAAACATTGCAATCATTGAGATATATATTTTCCATATTTATAGTCATGCGAAAGTAACAAACACATCATAAATGGAGCACAACACATACTAAATGAAATATTTATGTGTCGCTTGTGTGTGTGCCAGTCTGTGTGTGTGTGTGTGTGTGTGAATGTGTGTGAGTGTGTGCAGTAAGCATATATTTGCCATACATTACGCACACATTACATTCTCTCGCTCTTGTATTTGTGTTTGTTTTACTCGATTTTTCTCTGTTTCATATATGAATTCAGTTTCGCTCTTCCCCTCATCCCCTCACTTGTTCACTCTAGTTCTTTCTTTCTCTCTGTCCCTTTGGCTAAAGCAAAATTGTTGCGGTCTGTGTTTTCTTGCGTTTATTTTTAAAGCCCCCACCCCCGCCCCAGCTACCTCCCTTACCGTAATACATTTCGTTTCGTTTTTGTTGCATACTTTACTGCGCACTTTGAGGCCAGCGGCAATTTTTCATATATTTTCTCCCTTTTTCGTTGTTTTTTTTTTTTAATATATTAGCTAGGAAAATATTATATATATATATATAACATATAAAATATATAAAAAAAAAAGATTTATACTCGCAGGCCATGTAAATTTTATTTGTTTTTTACGAGCGCATATATCAAAGAAAATTGTTTTTTATATATGCGAAATGTGAATGTGTGTGTGTGTGTGTGTGTGTGTGTGTGTGTGTTGCCCTCATTCAATGGCTGGACACATTTTTGGATTTTTATGCGTTCAGGCAACCTTTTTCTTTTAGGCCCCGCCGTCCAGAAAAAGAGTGAGAATGCGCCAATTAAATGGCATGAGAGAAAGATTTCTCCCATAAGAAGTGGTCGAGGGGTTAAAGGGGAATGGGCAAAGCAAGCAAAATCAATATACACAAAAAAAAAAAAAAAATAAAACAAATGCCTAAAGCTAGTAATTTTTATTATTTTCAATTTTCAATTCACCCTCCTCCCCTCCACACTCCAGCTAGACTTCTGTGTTGTCAAAATTGATTTCATTAATTTCTAATGCTATCAAAAAAGAAATATATAAGAAACAACAGCCGCGGGTTGTATATACAGCGACAACAACAACAAAATGAACAACAAAACAAGCAACAGAGGGCAATAAATATTTTGCCCAGAAAATGAAGAAAACAAGAAAAGAAAGAAGAAAATAAAGATTCCAAAAAATTGTTTCACCACACGAAAATTTTCATACCCTTGAGATTGCAGAACTTTAACTTTAAAATGAAATTTCACAACATATCAGCTCGAAAATGAGACAAAATTATACCAACAAGTACAAAATTTCTCTCAATTGGCAAAAACTTTGACTCTTTTATTATATTATATAGAAAATTATGTAGGAATTATATTCCTAACATTATAGAAGTTGCTTTCCGCAACGAAACGGTGTAAGAAATTCGTTAATACCCTCAGCAAGAGCAAACATACAAATTATTTCAAGCAGAAGCAGAAAAAAAAAAATAAAGCATACACGCATACAAGCACACACACACACAAACACAGACCGAGAGAGAAGACAAGTATCAAGTGAAAATGAAATGAGAAATTAAATAAAATAAGATACTTTTGATGAAAATTTCATTTGAAAAATTCCTTGTGCAGCAATTAAGTGAAAATTCGTTTGGTTTTAATTTCTTTTGCTTTTCTTTTTTTTTTTTATATATGTCTTCATTTTTCTATTGCTATCTCGCTAGCCCCCCACCATATTCCTCACTCGCTCTTTTTCTTTGTCCCTTAATGGCTTACAAAAAAAAAAAAAATTCATTTTGCCCAAAATTATTTGTGATACATGCAGGCCAAAAACATTAAAAAAAAACCTTGGGTTGGGCAACGAATGGTAGATACTCTGTCCTAAGCTTAAGTTTGACTTGCTTTAGTGTCTTTTTAAAAATTGATTCAACATTCTATGAAAAAATGTTGTTCTTGAAAACTTTGATGGACTTTTGGAATATTCTAAAGCTAAAAAATTTTGAAATATTCTCCAATACTCCTATATTATAGGCAACTTGTTTAAATTTGAAAAATTACTCACTTTAGCTATCTATTGCCTACTTTAAGGGGCGTGAATTTTTTGCTTGGCCTAGGCCAAAACTCTTTTAAAAAGAGGTGGCATGACTAAAAGGGAAACTAACTTGATTACCTAAAAAAAGGCAATCTGCAAAATATCTAAACATACTCGATTCCATATGCCTTATATATATTCATGTGTATTTGGCTTATCATTTACTTACATCTTTCTGGCCAATTACCCACATTTTGTTGACCTTTAACATGCTCTCTCTCTCTCTCTCTCTCTCTTTATGTCACTCTCTAAATGCAGGGTATAAGCCCATTTAAAGGAAATTGTTGGCATTTTCCACATCAACTTTGCACATTCATTGGTTTATCTGAGATTTACCTTATATTTCGTACGTGTTTTTTATGCTCTCTCTCTCTCTGCGAAGCTTCCTTTATTTGGTTTAGGCCAAAATGCTGGCTTCATTCTGCATTTGGCCAGTCAGCAGACGCATTATCCGATGCCATTTTTAAGATAAAAACTGAAAGAAAAACGTCGAAGAAAACGTAGAAAAAATCTTTTTATATATACCCTTTTTTTTCTCTTTTTTTTTTTTAATGCAACAATTTTCAACATACACACACACACAGACACACAGACAGACAAAGAAGCTGTCTTAATGGCCAACTGAGAGAGAGAGATAGAGCGGAGAGCAAATCGGAAACGAGTTGGAGACCCGCATAAAAGTGCCACTCAAAATGCAGGCGGCCCTTTTTAAGTATCTATAAAATGAGAATGTTTATAGAAAAAGTGCTCAAGTGACTTGATTTGTGCATTAAAGATATGTGTATAAGGGTTTACCTGCCGCCCCTCCCCAGCCATCTTGTCCCACCCATTATCATTCCTTTTATGATGTAAGAAAAAAGAGAGTCTATGCTTAGTAGATTTGTATATAGGAAAAGAATGAAATTCGGCAGAGCTTGGTTTGAGTGTGTTTATATGTAACTTTTTAGATACTCAGGAAATACTAGGCATAATGCTAAAGGGTAGTCAAGGACACACACACAAGGACACACACAATGGCCACTAAAATTTGGCAGTTAAGTTTCTTTTAAGGTAGTGAAAGTTTTGTAGTCAGTCTGTCGGTCAGTCGGTTGGTCGGTTGGTCGTTGTTTTTTTTTTTTTGCCACTTTTACTGCATTTTTATGTGGGCAAAGAGAAGACAGCCTGCCTCTGCCTGCCTGGGCCATTTGATGGTTTATGACAGAAGTTGTTGGGCGACCTAGTTTAAGTTTTTTTATTCCAGTCAATAGATTCACCTAACTTTGCTATCAGTTTGAACTATTGTTTTCTCGCCACTTGTCAATTATATATTTAAATAAGAGAAAACAAAAATTAAATATTTTTGCGGTTGCTGCTATTTATCCACATTTTAACCACAAACTCTGTCGCTCCTATTATAGTCTCTGGTCAAATCAAACCACAATACACACACACACACACACACAGGCAAACCCACAACCGGCATTTATTATCCAGAATCAGAGTCATAAATAGGTGGCCATAAATTAAAACTAGTTGAAATTAATTTTACAATTAAATGGCATTAAATTCAATTAAATTTTAAGATAGAAATGATAAAAACAAACCAAAGTTGGCATCAGTTAATTGCAGGGAAATTGTAGGACCTTGACTAAGGAATACCCTAATAAGAAGATTTAGATTGATCTGCTAATACTTTTGGTATTTAAGGTAAAGAAGACTTGCAGCAGAGGTTTGTTAGGAAATTTGTTTCATACACTCCTTGCCACTTAAATAGATCAATCCTTGAATTAAGAGAGGTTCCCACCAAACTGAGTTTTTTCCATACATTTATTTTTGGATTTGATTTGATAGACAGATAATTATTACACACTTCTAGCCACTTGATTAGAATAACCTTAAAACTATCTTCTACTGCAAGATACTTTTTACTGGGATACCTAAAATTCCAGAGATTAAAAAAAAGAAAAAGAGAAAGAATAGCGTTGGGAAAAAGTGGCTACATGGTGTCTCTAAGCACGTGACAATGAGTGTATATACCTAAATTGTGTCCCAAACATATATACACTTCTCTTCACTTCATTAGATCAAGCTTTAAGCTATCTATCATTATCAAAACACACCGATTCCAGAAGCTTAACTCCTTCTCATGTGTGTTTCTAAGCACATGACGCGGAGTGTTACTAAGGAATCTTGATTCCAAAAGGTTTAACTCATTCCCCAATTTCTAAATTATTTCCCTACTGTGCTATACGCCTCAAATAGCCACAACTTAAAGCATCTACAAAGTGATTCTAAGCACATGACGCAGAGTGTAGACACCTAATAGAGCTCGCTTTACATTTCCCTGCCTGTTGCATCCGATGCTATGCACTTCATACAACCTTTTTAAGCCAAGATGGGAAAAGGAAACACAAATTCAACTTTAATATAACGGAAGCTAGTCCAAAATAAGAAGAGATGAGGCAAAGCAACCAACAAAAAAAAAAATGGAAAATGAAAGAATAAAGAAAAAAATCTGGCAAAAATTATTATGCAAATTTGCTTTCATATTAGTGGCATTTGCTCTGTGCAATGAAGTCGACAGCAAAAGGGAGAAACGCAAAACGAAACGAAACGAAACGAAGTGAAGACATGCCAAGACAAACTCAAACTCAAATGACAACGGCAACATTTGCTGATTTGGCAAAAATATGCGAGCACATAGAATGGGGGAGGAGGACGGACAAAGAGGGAGAGGCAAGGCGACGCCATGACATTGCCGGAAAATGCTAGCCAAGAAAATTGACAGCGAAAATTTAAATAAAAATCTTGTCAATATTTGCAAACCAACTAAGACAGAGAGAGAGAGAGAGAGAGAAAGAGGGGAAGAGACGAAAAGAGACAGACAAAGGAACATTTGGGGTAAGGTGCGAGAGCGGGAGCGGGAGCGGCAAGGGGCCAGTTGGAACTCTCAATATGAGTAACAAAAATTATTGTTGTGCAAAACATTTGCATAATTCACTAAAAACCAAGGGTCATAAACATAAAATAAGCTGGGGGAAAAAAAAAACGCTTTAAACCCTTTTAGGCAGCTGCTGTTATTTATGAGGAGTCTCCCGCGCCTGCACCCTTACGCCTCACTCTTAATATTGACTCGTAAATCTATGCCAAATTGTAAATCATTTACCAGACTCTGCCGAAGGCTTTGCTAATTGTTAACACTCTTCAAGTCGTCGCTTTGTCTTTCACCTTTTTCCAACCACCGACTCCTTATGTTCACTTCTCCTCCTCCTTCTCGAACCAGCAAGTGCTTCTCCTACTCTGTTGGCTCCCAAGTGGGTTCTTTCTCTTACGGTTATGACGCCATAAAATCAAAATCAAAATGAAATAAAAATTTCGAGTACAATTGAACATGAAAATCAAAGAAAAAGCACTCAAGAATTGAGGCAAATTTTCAGTTACAATTAAATTAAATTTTCAACAAGCCATCCCCAGAGGGGTGAGGGGGGGGGTGTTGTTGGGGGGAGGAGTCGTTGGCAACAACAACTATTCATGTGTAAATTTTTTTGTTAAAAATTGAAAAAGGTAGAGACCAAAAAGAAAAGAAGTTAAAAGAGCGAACCAAGGGCGACAATTACGAGGAGTCGGTCAAGTTGTCGTGTTTCTTTTCTCTCTCTCTCTCTCTCCATTTATCTCAGTCTTTCTTTCTTTCATTCATTCTTTTTTTTTTTGTCCTTGTTCCGTTTTATGGCCATTTGGTTTATGTAATACCAAGTCTTTGGGTATAAAAGTAAAGGGCGATGACGACGACGACGACGACGACGTAGTCGGCGCACTTTTAATGTGCAATAAACTGTAACGATAATGATTATGCCTTGTAGGGGGTATCGCCCCCCACTCCCCAATCCCTACTCCTACACTGGACCCCGGCTGGTGCGACCCTCTTTCATTTCACTTCAGTCTAGGCCCAATGCAGGCGGCAGGCAGTATAGTCAATCGGGGGGCATAAGTTGACTTTAATGTGCACCAAAGTGGCAATTATTGAAAGTGCTTCTGTTTTTGCCTTCTAACCCCCCTCTTTCCCGCCGCCAGGAAGAAATACCCAAAATTTTGGGTTCAACTGTGTTGATTTTTAGCAAATTATTTTTCTATTTAATTTAATTTTTAGCTTTTCTTTTCGTTGCTTATAATCCACTCGAAGAGATGTCGCCACAATGGCAAACCATTGAAATGCAAACGAAGCGTTAGATAACCGAAATATTAACTACCAATTAACCGTTATAATAAATTACCGCTATATATTTGATAAAAGTGCCAGATATAAATTTTGTCTAATTGAAATATCGTTATAAATTGGCTAAGATAAAGGCAATTAGACAGTTATAATGAAAATGGTTATATACTAGGTTATATTACTAGGTTCTTTAACCAGTAGCTAATGACTGATGGTAAAGGTTAACCGTTATAACCGATATGCCGAAATATCGCCGCAGATTTATTAGTTTAATTGTTACAGCAATATTTTGCCATCTACTTGATAAGTTAACAGTCAATAAGCACAACGACTCAACAAACGACGATAATTAAACAGTTATAGGGAATACGGTAATAAAACAAGTTAACCGTTATACCGAAATGGCGCTTCGAAAGAATCATTCATTTTAAAATCCATTTTAACAAATTATAACCGAGTATATGGGTTAACCGTTATACCGAAATACCTGTATCTCAGTTAATCAGTTAAAACCAAATTTTCGATTATTAAACAGCACAACGAGTGAATATACGACGATAACTGAACATTCATAATGAATACGGTTATACGACAGGTTAACCGTTATACCGAAATGAAGCTTTAGATAAAATGAAAGTAAAACAGATTTATTTTAATAACCGAATGTTGCTCTTTCATGGATAAGTTAACAATTATTGACCGCGTTTATAGGTTAACCGTTATACCGAAATGACAATTTAGGTCACTTTTGCAACAAAATGTGTCTATCTAATTGATATTTTTCACACTTTTTAGCTACAGGACATTTAAAACTAACTTTAATGTGTTTTTTTGGTTGCACATTGCATACTTTAGGGAGCAAGTTTCGCTCATATCACCCCCATAGACTCGCCACTGTCGCTAAGCTTTCTATTTCTCTTCATATTTCAACAGAATTTCATCAGCTTAAAGGCAACAGAAGTAGAAATTAGTTCGCCTTTAATAATATTATATAAATACTCTTATTTCTTCGCCTACAAAACTAAATGTCACTTGCATTGGCCATTTAAGCTCATTTATTTGCACACCTTCAATAATTTCTAGCTTCTTTGTTGCCACTTTGGCCAGGGCAATAAAAATAATTGGCTATAAATGCGCTAAAAGTCAAACGAGAAGCAGAAGGAAAAGAGGAAAAGGCAAAAGGCAAAAGCAGGCAACACCACATTGGTTTTAATTAATGGAAGCCGCACTCGGAAGTGCCACTCACACGCACACACACACACACACACACACACACACACGTATTAGCATTTTTATGACTTTCGCCTGAAGTCACCCTGTGTGTGTGTGTGTGTGTGTGTGTGTGAATGCCATCAAAAAATGTGACAAGAGCAGCAAAAACCAACAGAAGTTACCTTGTCAATTTCAAGTTGCTGCGTTTTGTTGCTCCAATTTTATGTGCAATTAATTTGCCACAGCAGACACAATTTAATGCATTTGCAACATATGTGTGTGTGTGTATGTGTGTGTTAGTTAAAACTATTGAGCCAAACTTGAAATTTGTTGACAAACTCTAAAAAATTCCTTCCAAAAAGAAAAACATTTTTAATGACTTAAAAACTCGAAGCTAAGCACCTTAAAGGGGAGTAGCGGGAGGCGTATACATAATTACCTAAAAATACGAAAACACTTAAATAACTCAAATACATAAGACTTAAGGCCAATCGAAAACGCTATGAAATCAATACCCAAAACCCCCGAAATACACACAAATGCAAATGATTTTGCAATTTCAGCAGAAAATCATGAACAGAGAGCTTTTGGGCATTTTCTGATTGATTTTTTGGTGGCTAGAAGCAGCAGCAACAACAATTCACTTCAAGTAGCGGGGAGGGGAGAGCAAAATGGAGAGAGAGTAAATCTTTAATTAGCTAATTGCTATAATTAAATGTTTTGCCAATGTTGGCATTTCGTTTAACTCAACGCAAGGATAATGTAAATTGTGACCCTCAAAGTATTCTCCAACCACAGAGAGAGAGAGAGAGAGAGAGGAATCTCCGAGACTAAAATCACACACACACACGCATCTTCCTCTCCCCTCCCTCTGTTGTGAACATCATCATCATCATTTTCATTATTATTGCGGTTCATGTCGTTGGCCTAATAGCAAATCGAACATATTTGCATATGAAATGAGCGAAAAATCGAAACATGGCGTCACTCATGACATAGGAAAACCGAACCGAACCAAACCGAAATCCTGTTGAGTTCCGCCACAGCCTGTGCCAAGAGATAAAGACTTATCTCTCTCTCGTTATTATGCAAACAGAAAAAAAAATCTAACCTAAACGAAAAAAAGAAAAAACACAAATTGAAAGTCATTTCTGGGCGAAACGTTTGCAAATGCGTATTTCCAATGCCGTATAGCTTTCTGATACGTTTGCTTTCCATAGAAAATTTGCTATTTTTCACTAACTTTTTCAGGTAGCAATAAACTTTTGCAGAGAGTTGGTAATTGTTCATTTTGGGGAAACAGGGAAATGTTGAGCAAACAAGACCTTGGGTGCGCTTTAAGCATTGAGAAAGAGATTTTTGCATAATTAACAAAAGAAAATTGATATTTTTCATGGCAAAACGCAAGAAATAGCTAAATTTAGCTATTTTCAGCTTAAATCAAAAATAGTGTTGGAAATGTAATTTGATTGCAGCTGATCACAAAATAAATTTCATTTAAATTGAGAATTTAAATTTACAATTTTAGTAAACTTTCTGTCGACCCAACGTTACTAAATTTTTATTAACCAATACTGGTTGCAGCACTGCAATGTCAATTGAACAATTTCAAACACTGTTCTCCAAATTTAGCCTTTTTATTTTAAAACTTTTGACGTTAAGCAGGACTAAAGTTAAATTTAACATTTATAAACATTGCCTTTTACATTTAAATATTCACTGGGTATTTTTTCAAGTTATGCAACACTGCATTTTGACAATTTAAATAAAAACTTTGCATTATATTGATAATCAGCTCAAGAATTTAACATTTTAGCTATCACATGTTAATTTTATTTAAACGTTTTTTAAATGACAGAAACTATTCAAAAGTAAATTCTAATGAGAAGTAAAAAGTTGCCAGCTTCAGTTGAGAATTCTTAAAGAATGTGAAAATAAAGGCCTAATTAAAATATCTTTGCTCCCTTTTTTTGACTCTTGCACAATTTTAATAACTTTGTTTGGTCAAAGAGAGAGTAAAAGAGAGAGAGAGAGAGAGACCCAAAAAGAAATGCAAATTAGTTTACAAGTGATTTAAATAAGATACAAAAATGGAAATAATTTTCTGACAAGGGATACCAAAGCAAAAGGCAAAAGGAGAAAAAGAGATAACAAAGAGCAAGAGTAAGAAAAAGAAGCCAACACGAAAAAAGAAAAAGAAAAAAGGTTCAACAAAAAGTTATAACAAGGAAAATCTAACGAAAATTGGCCTAAAAACAAGAAAAAACCGAAAACGAAACGAAATATTTGAAGAGTATTAAAGCAGCCGAAAGAGAGTGTAAAGGAATGTGAAATCACTTTGAATCAGTCAGGAATATACAAAATTAATGTCAACTTCAGACAATAATCTCATCTGCCTACCCAAAGGACAACCAGGGGGCGGGGATGTGTAGGGGACACAGACATACAGACAAAAGATACCAAGCACAGGCGAAATAATGAAAAGGCAAACGAAATTTAAGTGCAGGCCAAAAATAACACAAACAAAAACCAAAAAAAAAAGAAGAAGGAAATTGTTAAGAGAGCAAGGGCTTGGAAAATAAGCCCCAGCAAGCCAAAAGGACATAACTCAAAAAGAAAAGAAAACGACAAGAAGAACAAGACACAGATAGGGGAACAGCAGAGGGTCAGAGAGAGAGAGAGAGAGAGCGAGGAACCCCGAAGAAATTAGCATAAAAAAAGGATTTGCTCGCTAATTTCACTTTAATGTAAAGGCAGGCAGCCGCCATCCAACGCCCTCCACCTCCCCCTCCCCACCTTTCGTATCCTCTGCCAGGATATGAACGACAGACGACGAAGACGTCGCCGCCATTACGTCACTTTTATCTCAAACCCCAAAGTTTTCCGCCCACTGTCTCTTGTCCTTTATTTATAGCATTATTAGTGGCACACTAAGTAAAAGATCGCCGCGTTTTTTTCGTCTTCGCCTTTGGTGGTAATTCTGTTTTCCACTTTTCTGGCATCTTTGGCTTGGCTTTTGGTAGTGGTCGGCCCCAGCTCTGGCCCTCAATAACAAAGTGCTAATGCCCTGAGCTAATTATACATCATTTGTTAGCCAGCATTCTCTTTGCTTTTCTTTCCCTTTTCTTTTTTTTGTTGCTTTTGGGTGTATTTTTTTTTTTTTTGTATATGTTTTTGTCACATCTTCTCATCATTTGGTCTCTTTTTTCTTTCTCTCTTCCAGGTCCACCCGTTCTGTCGGAATCCATAATGGGCACCATGGGTCGTTTACCCTGCAATGTGACCCCGCCCATTTATGAGGATCGTGTGGCATTGGTTATTTGGTATAAAGTTGGTCTAAAGACGCCCATTTATAGGTAAGTTCACGAAATACTATAAATAGAAATTTCTACATGAGACAAGAAGGGGAAAAAACCAAAGCACAAAACAAATAAATAAAAAAATATCATCAAATGGATGAACAAACAAACAAACAAAAGAGATGAGAGAATACATCACATAAATTGCATAAACTAAAAACTAATAAATAACAAATAAATTTGTTCTATAGAAACGAAAACACAAATATCAACACATCAAAAGTAAACTACAACAAGAGAAGGCCACATAGTTATTCTATATTTTTTGTGGCTCTTTTAGATTTGTTTTTGAACTTTGTTTTTATATGCCATCAAAGAGGCTGAATCTTGTGAGGTAACTCTTGGCTCTGTCTGACTATAACTGGAACGTTAAGTTAAAGATATTATCGGCTTTAATCAAAAAACTCTGCAATCTCTCACTGTATGGGCCAGAACTCTTTTGATGTCGTTCCAATCGTCTGACTTTTTTTCTTAAAGTTCCACGTAGCCATAGAACATTTACAGTCCTCTCGGATATACCAATAAAGTTGGTTCTTTTTGTATATTATTTAATTGTGTTGTTAATTTCTTTTTTTTGTATGGATTCAGCGCTTAATAAATAAAAAAAAATATTGATATTTACGATATTTTAAATGTAAAAGATCAAAGTTTTCGATACACGAAAAAAAAAAAAAACCAAAACCATTGAACATAATTCAGTTGGCGAATCGTGTATAAAGTCCAAGTGAATTGCTATATTTCTAGGCAGGTGAACAGGCCAAGCCAACGCTTTTTTCCTGCATCGGCCCAGGTGTAAAAGGGGTAAAAGGGGCCCCTTTTTAAGCTTAGGGTTGGATCACTGAAGTTTACAAATGCCAAAATTCTAGAAGAGATGTTGTAACAAAACTTTATGCGGTTCCTGATGATAATGGATTCATGAATACCCAAATGCCCCTCTTATGAATTTGGAGTGAAGCTTTGAATTAGAATAGAACTACAGTGCTTAACATATTTTTAATCCACTTTTATATAAAAAAAACAAATTGGCATCAAATTTTTACCAAATGACACATTCCCTCAAAATTTTAAAAAATTTGTAAAAAATTCAAATATTATATATGAAAAACAACTTTTCCAGTTAAAATAAACGATTTCTTAAAAAGAAGTCAAAACAACGAAAAAAAAACCAACAATTTGCTGTATCATGTTTTGGTCTAAAAAATTCGAAACCGTTGCAGAATGATGAAACAACGAATTTGCCTTAGTTAACTTAAAAATTCTCTTTCTCATTGAAGCCACCAAATTTAATAAGAGGTTCTTTTCAATGTCTATAAATCCAAAAGTCTGATCCGCACTTAATATAGTCAAATTTGCTACTATGGCCTATAATAATGATACACAAAAATGCAAGCAAAGATGCGAGCACATAGTTTTCTATTAATAGAACACAAACTGCGGAAAATTTTACTAAATAGGCTTCTGTCAACAACTTTTTTTTTTCAAAAACCTTAAAAATGTGAAAATTGAATCAAAGTTTAAACTACTGGGTGGCTTATAAATATGTTAAGCACTGTAGAATAATAAAGCTTTATCTTTGACTTAAATTTTTGTATAAAAGTTCTTCTT
This sequence comes from Drosophila nebulosa, assembly GCA_024703675.1. NCBI lineage: Eukaryota > Metazoa > Arthropoda > Insecta > Diptera > Drosophilidae > Drosophila > Drosophila nebulosa. The sequence goes on along the minus strand of CM045725.1, from coordinate 1,142,680 downwards.
CAAAAATTTCTTCTGCATGACTCATATTTTGATTGAAACCTTTAACACTCTGCAAACCAAAAGCCAAAGCGAACTATTAACCTGTTTACCCTCTGTAGATCCTTTAAACATATTGAGCTAATGCAGAATAAATGGAAACGAAACATTTTACAAGCCAAATAAAGTGAGGCAATTTTATTTTACGCATAGGCCTAATAGCCAACGGTTGCTGTTGTTGTTGTTGTATGCGCCGCCATACCCAAATCAATTGTCAATTTATAAATGCCAACGTGGCCGGTTTTTGGGGAGGCCTTTTCCCCCCTGCTTCCTCTTCAATCTTTAAGCTTTTGTGTCAAATGCAGAGCCACAAGCCGCAGCCTGACCTGACCACAAACATTTCAACCGCGCTCACACACACACAGAAGGAGAGATACACACACACACGCACAAGTTACGTATACGCACTGAGGTCCATAAATAAACAAAATTGATTACCACAGACAACTTTTGACGCACTCAACCCGCTCAGTCAACTTTGGCGAGTTGTTGTCCTACTTCAGTTTCAGCTTCTGCTTCTTCTGCTCCTGCTCCTGCTCCTGTTCCTGTCCATGTCAGTTTGGCGTTTTTCATTTTGATTTAATGCCTGCTAATTAAGCAATTTTTCGCATGTGTTTCTCTCTGGCATATTTTGTTTTTTTTTTTTGCCTCTTATTTTAGGGGCAGACATTAAATTAGCATAACTAGAAAACTACACACACACACACATACACATCGAGAGAGAGAGATAGAAAATACATTTGAGTTCTGTCTGAGGCGAAAAGTTTTTCCATGCCAAGGTTACAATGTTGCGAGGAGGCGGCACCAAAAAAACTTTTTCAATTATTCATGTCTAACATTGTATGGGATTGTGTGTCCATATTCTCGTTGTGTCTATGCCTACATCAAAGGCGCAAAACTTTAATTGGATTTGTTAGATTTCAAGGCACATGAGTGTGTAGGTGTGTGTGTGTGTGTGTGTGTGTGTGTGGGTGAGTAAGTCTTAGAAAGACATAGATGAAGGCACTGACTAGCTGCTGCTGATTAGCCAGCCATTGACATGCGGCTAAAACTAATTGAACTTCTTCCACTGTGAGACAGCGTCTAAAAGGACTTTCCAAGGACTTGCAAATGACTAGAGCGAAAATAGTAATTAGCCTTGCGTAACGACAAAGAACGCGAACTTCTGCTACTTCTGCCCACCAATGGCCATTCTCGAAGTGTTCTCAACTCTTGTTTGTAATTAAAAACCACTCAGCAAGTGAATTAATCATAAAAAACTAAAAGAGATGGAGAGAGCGAGAGAGAGAGAGAGAGCCCCACCCATTTCTATCGCGCTTCATTTCTTCTTCAGTTCTCTTGCCTTTTCTCTTTCTCTCTGCTTCATGTTGCACTGGTTAAAAAATTTAATTTTCACTCAAATTTGGCATTTCAATTTTGGCAGAAGCAGATCGAATTTTTATTGCTTCAACTGAATGTGCTCTCGCCGGCAAAGGACATAGCTCATTATGTCCTTTAGCTGGGTATTGATGCTGCCATATGTTGCTGCAGCGAATCAAAATCGAAATGCAATAAAACACAGACACCGGAGAGCAAGAAACGACGAGTATTGGCTAGGGGTGGAGCTGTCAAAGAGAAATTGCCAGAGAAATGCGAACAAGAAAAGGATATATTGACGCGGGGTACAGAAGGTTAAAATCAAACTCAATAGCTGACAGATTTATGGCAATTGCCAGCTATATAACCAATTTGGCCAGAGATTTGTGGAGAAAAAGTGAAAATGTTTGGCAATAACCAGAGAATGTAACAGTTTAAAAACATTTTTCAATCAATTACAAATTAAGTCTTGAGCTGGGACTATAACAGTTTGTTCGCTCATTTTTCAAAGCCATTTTACTACCTCTCGACTACTTTGATTTATTTAAGCAAAATATCAGTCGGGGACTCTTTTTTTTGTCTCAAAAAATTTGCAAAAAACAATAATCGAAACTTCAAAAATATGTGTATCGATGTTTAAACGATATTTTATTCAAAAGTTCAATTTTGCAAGCAAAGATTGCAAATTTGCATGATGCCTGATAGTTACTAAAAAGAATTGCCTACTTTTAGGGAAATTTATTGAAACAAAACTGTGATTGTTGAAATATTTTAGTATTTTAATAAACTTTTGCAGTTTTATTATAATAATTACAAATTACAAAAAACAATTGCCTACTTTTGGGGCAACTTTTTGAATAAAAACTGTATTTATTGAAGTATTTGCATGGTTTGAATAAACTTCTTAAATTTTCTTATAATTTTTCCAACGTAGTTTTTAAAAAATAAATAGTCCCTCCGAAAAAACAATAGCCTACTTCTGAGCAAACTTGTTGCGCTACATATATTTCCAATATAAAAACTGATTAACTTCCTTTTAAAAATTGAAATTTGTCTAATGCGTATTTAATGAAGAAATTAAAGTTAAAAAGTTGAAGCAATTTTAAAGTCTTCCTTTGGCTTGACCACCAAAATGAGCTCATTAGAGAAAAGTTTTGCTTGGCAAAAAAAAAAGAGAAAAATCAATAAGCCACGATTATCCAACTAAAAACAATAAATTATGCAACAAAACAAGCCAAAGTTTTTGGCCAACTTCAGCAGGGGAGAGGGGGGGGGGGGGGGATCAGAGAAAGGGGGCCCCCAACTGGATTATAAATTCATGGCAGAAGCCAATTACAACAACATTTAGCAGAGACAGAGAGATAGATAGAGCGAGAAAGCAAAAAAGAAGGTGACCAAAACATTCGAAAATTATTTAAACTTTCTTGGAATTCATTTCATTTGATTTCGTTTCATTTCTTTTTGCAGTGTCGATACACGCGACTCGAACTTTGCCCAGGGCACCCATTGGTCAGATGAAACGTATCGAGAGCGCTTGTCCTTTCATGTCGAAGGACGTGCCGGCACTTTGACCATCAAGTCAACAACCGAGGACGATACGGGCGAATATCGTTGCCGTGTCGATTTCCAGAAGAGTCCCACACGCAATTCCAAAGTGAATTTAACTGTCATAAGTAAGTACCCATCAGAAATGTAGAGATGTGTGTGTGTGTGTGTGTGGATGTGTGTAAGTATATAATAATTGAGCCAGCTAATTTGTGCAGCGACATATCCTGCCAACCAATTTGCCAACAACCCCCTTTTCCCCCAATATCTTCTCCAAGTTGTTGGACAAACACATTAGTTACAGCTAAAGAAGAAGAAGTAGAAGTAGCAGAAGAAGACTGCCAGCCAACCAAAACCAAACCAACCAACGAACTTGGAGTGTAAGTGTATGCTTTTCGGTTTTGGCCAACTTTCCTGCAACCTCTCTCTTCCTTCTCTTCACTCTTTCATACATACATTCTTCTTACTTACTTGGCAAACAAGCTTTTTAAAGTGCCAACTTGGCGAAAAGTTTAAGCTGACCCTGGTTAAAGCTGGAAATCTACCAACTGATAGAGAGTAGAAGATGGTTCGCAAAAAAAAAAGTGCAGCTTGCAAGTTTTGAATTGAATTTTTCATTTTTCTTTTTTGCCATTTAAATGGGTTTTTACCATTAGTTTGCTCTGTGGCCATATCGAGATGGAATCAGAGAGAAAGAAAATCGAAGACAGAAAAGTGTGCAAAAATGTATGTGAGACCATTTAAGAGTAGAACAAATTCTTTTGGATTTTTAGCTTGTTATTCGCACACTTTTCCCCCCACTTAAAGGAAACAAATCGTAATGCATTCCCATTTTTGGGGCAAAACAATCAATCGAAATTTCGGCGAGAATAGGAAAATGTAATAACAACAAAGTGATTTAAAGCTTAAGACTAAAGAATGTAATAATGGCAAGATTGTTAGGTGAACAGTTGATTGAGAGGGAGTTGTAAAGAAAATTGTCTAGCTTGGTTTTTTTCCGCCACAATTGAGAAGACTGAAATGAATGATTCGAAGTTACTTCTCATATTTTTAACAGATCCATAATCTGGAAAGGTTTTGAGAGCAAGTTGTAAAGAAAATTGTCTAGCTTGGTTTTTTTTTTTTTTGGCAAGATTGAGAAGACTGAAATGAAGGATACGGATTTTATTACCATATTTTCATTAAGCATTCGATTTTAATCTCTTCTATTCTATGATCGGCTTGGAGTCCTTTCAATCTGGACAGGTTTTGAGAGCAAATTGTCTAGCTTGGTGTTTTTTTTTTTGGCATGATTGAGAAGCATTTGGAATGAAAACGAAGTTTTACTTCCCATATTTTCACCATTATCTTTGGTCATCTCTAAAATGGTCGGTTTGGAGTCCTTTCTTCCATCTGGCACTTGTCACACCAAATGAGATAAGTTTAAGTCGAACCTTGGAGAAATCTTATCCTAACTTAATAGCCCATCATATGCCTCGGTTCAAAATTGAATCAGGAATGCAGTAGGATCACATTCGTCTCTTTCCAACACTTATGCTTAAAGTTTTTTCGATATCCGCGAGATATATAGCTTTTTTACTTGATAGTTACTTCCTTCCCTTGAAGTATAGTCTTAATTAGTTACTAACCTGAACTCCGTTTCGTAATGGAATAAAGGACTCAGTGAGATAATCATTTATTGAGTAATATCCATAGGACGTGGTTGCGGTTTCCGATCGAGGGAGATGAGCCTTATCTTCAGAAGAAACCTAAAAAAATTTAGAAAGTAAAACTGAATTAGTGTCTTTCAAATTTCCATGCCAAAGGAGCAAATAGGGATATGAAAACTACTTTAGTTCTAGTTAGTGGCAAAGCTAAGCCTCAGCAATAATCTGTTTTGTAGGATAAACTGATATAGAACCAATTAGAAGAAAGAAATAAAGCTACATGCCCGATTAAAATTTCATGTAAATCACTCTCAAAAGCAAATTGCTAAAATTGAAAAGAAATTTAAAAAAAAAAAATGGCAGTCATTGTAAAGGTATACACAACTTTTGTTTGGCTTTATCTACCGGAATGAATTGGGTATAACCACCTACTCACACACACACACATATAAAAGCACATACAAGCACACACAAGCATACACAATTCAATTTTAATTTTTCTGAAATGTTTTTTACCATATTCAGTCTCACCTGAGTGTATCTGTGTAGGTGTGTGTGTGTGTTTGTGTGTGTGCATTAAAATTTATATGCATTTCCAAAAGGCGTTTAACTGTAATATACGACTAAGACTTGAGAGTCCTGGGCCCAGCACAATCTCCTGGACCTCCTCAACTTGAATTGGGCCACATAAAAATATTGTTTGTAAATAGTTGCCGGAGCTTTTGCTGCTGCTGCTGCTGCTAGATGAAGCGCAAATGGGGCGTGGTTATGTTTTACAAACTTCTTGAGCATGTTCAACATGCCCCATTCTTTCTACGTGTGTGTGTGTATGTGTGTGTGTGTGTGTGTGTGACATGTGAAGCGTAAAACCGGAGGCAGGATTTAGAACTTTGTATGTTGGGGTAACGAAGGAAAAACGAAGTAGTAGAACGGAAAAAAAGAAAACTTTAAAGAAGATATTAGATTAAAAGTTGCCCTAGCTTTGTCTCCCACGACTCTTTCCCCCCTCCCCCACACTCTCTCTCTCACCATCTCTCTCTCTCCTCTCTGGGTGGACAGTTTGGACAACTTGCCGCTGCTAATGCGAACGGTAACAAGATGCTGCTAACCAAACCCAAATAGAAATAGTTTCCGGAGCGAGAGAGAGAGAGAGAGAGGAAGAGAAAGAGAAGTCTAAAGGGCGGGTAAGTGCAGCGAGTGAATAATCGCTGCAAAAGGCCAGTCAAAATAATGGCAAGTGGCAAAATAAAACAAGCAAATTTGGTCAAAATTAAAAGTTTGCTCAACACGTCTGAGCCAAAATTTACGGCTTTATTTTTTATTTTTTTTTTGGCAACAAGAATGCAACGCAAACAGCAGACCCACTAGAAAGAAGAGGAGAAAATGATAGATATGGAAAGAGAGTGTGTGAGAGAGAGAGAAAGGGACTGCAAAAGGAGCTTCAAAGTGGAAGGAAGTCCTTGCCTTGGCGGTGACTTTGAGGTGAGAGGCGGCATCCTTTTTTTTTTGCCGTTGCCGCCGCACCTGCTGAATTATTTTCTTTTTCCCTTTCTGCTTTTTCGGTTTTCTCTTCTTTTATTTTCTTTTCCACCTACACTGCCGCCCGACCCCAATCCGCCGGCTCTTTGGAGCCAAGTGAAACATGGCAGCTGCTTGTCTGTTGAAACTGGCTAAAAGAGGCTGCTCCTGGCTGCCGGCTGCTGGTTGCTGGTTGCTGCTTGCTGAGCGGCTCTTTAATATTTACGACAAGCGAAAGCTTCTCGGAAAAATGTTTTCCAACGCATTCAAGTTGACAGTGTGGAAAAAGTTTAGTGGGTTAGCCCAGCAAAAGATCATAATGGCTTAGTAACGAGGCTAAAGCTACTTAAACTTTTATAATAAATTAATTACCATTATCAACTAAATGGAATGTTACCACTCAAAACGTAAGTTAAACAGTTGGATTAATATGCATATGCATGAACTCCAAGCAGCAGATTAAGTTCATCTTAGAGATTGGCAAATTGTAGTCTAACCTTTGGTTATTTAGCTCACGACCTTTGATCCTAAAAATAATGTTTGTTAATTGTAGAGTGGGGCAAATGGCAAATACGCTTAGTTAAAGCTAAGAAAAGTCATCTTAAATGTCATTATTCATATTATCTCCTTGGTTGTTAGTAGTGCTGGGACAATATCGATATTTCGATCTTTTTTATGGGACCTCTATCGATGTATCGATCTTTGTATTGAAATATTTAAACTCCCAAAAAATTGGAAAAACAAAGTTTATATCAGAACAACTCAAAATACATATTATAGGTTTCAAAGTTGTACAAAAAAAAGGACATTGTTCCATGCTAACAAAATCGAATTTAGTCCTCCATAAAAACCACACACTATAATTCATTTATTCTTAATAAAGAAGGTGTTAAGCAACGATCAAAACTTAGGTAGGGTCAAAAATTTGTAGTCTAAAATATGTCCTTATAAATTGTACCTATTTTACCTATGCCACTTTTTTTAACAGCTGAGCCCCAGACTCAGACACTTGAGTATACTTTTCTAATAATGCGTTGAATCTAAATCTGAGGCCCGATTATTTGGATTGATTGTGACTCTGTTTAGGAGATATTCTGATTCATAACTAAAAAAAATAGGTAAAAACACTAATGACACTTGATATATCGAATATCGAAGTTAGCAGTATCGATTTTGTCGATATTTCACAATTGATTGATGTATCGATATAAGATCGATGTGATTTCCAGCACTAGTTTTCAGTGTTTCTCGAGGCTTCATAAGTCATAACTGAACTTACGACAATACTTGAACAATCTTTCCGAATCGTTTTCAATCACTTTGAAGTCTGTTTTATTTTTGTATTCTAATGTAAATTAGCCCACTGACCAACAGACAAAGGATTTCAAAGCGAATCAAATATAGCAATAAGGTTTAAGACAGCTGCGAGAGAGAATAAGACTCTAAACAACTGATATTAAATGTAAAAGGTTACAGAATTGTGCCTCAAGCCAGTTTAATTGGTTTTAAGCGACTACCTATAATTAAGGACTCAAAAGCTTTGTATGAAAACAAACAAAACCTTGTGTTTACTATAAAAAATCTTTAAATTTTAATACATTTTTTTCTTGAAGCATTTTAACTAATGAAATTGACCTTCATTTTCTTTAATTTTCCACCTAGTACCTCCCGAATCGGTGATAATATTGGATAGCAAAGGTGCCACCATCAAGGATCATACACTGGGACCATACAATGAGGGTTCCACAGCGAATATCACGTGCGTGGCCATTGGCGGTAAGTTCCCCTTTTACCTTTGCCCCGTCCCCCTTAAAGCCGACTCAGAGAAAGTGTTGATGCTGCCTTTTGTATCTGACAATTAAAAGTGATGAGCATGGAAAAATACAGATTTTCCCCCCCCAAAAAAACACACATTTTATTTAATTTTCACAATGCTGTCGACTGCACGAACCAAAAGCACCCGCCCCCCCACTGACCCATCACAGACACAGCACCCCTTCTCACCCTTAACCACTCCTGGAGAATCCTTAGAGTACAGCACACACACACACACACACACACACAGAATGCCCACACACAAATTGCATTGAGAGCACTTGAAAATTGCTAAAAGCCAAACAAGACAACAAATGAAACAGCGAAAGGCACTTGTACACACACTTGCACACACCGACACACACACACACACACCGACACACACCGACACATAGAAATATCTGTACACTCATCCACTTCTTGCACATAAACAAACAGCAAGCAAAATGCCAGAAGGAACATTTTGGAACGGGTGCGGGGCAGTTGTGGAAGGCGGAGACAACTTGAGGCTTAAGCCGTATAACAAACATATCAGTTGCACACACCCGCAGACACACACAACAACCACACCGCCCCCGCCCCGGTTCCGTCATCATCATCATTCACCTACAGCCACTCGATAATTTTCTTTCTTTTCACATTTTCAGGGAGACCCCAACCGAGAGTTACCTGGATGCATGGCAATACAATTCTAAACAACTCTGGACAGGGACATCCTCTATCGGAGCGACGTGTGGGCAATGTTCTATCATTGACCAAGCTGAAACGAAAAAATCTTCACATGCAGTTAACTTGTCGGGCGGAGAACAATAATTTGACAACGCCAATTACCAGCAGTGTCGTCTTGGACATGAACTGTGAGTCCAACCACTACCCACTACCCACTACCCTCTATCCACAACCCACTCCTCAAGCCAAAAAAAAACTCCAAGAAAACCAGTGGGAGTCATCTAATTAAGTGCCTCTCATCAACTGTGTCTCTCCTTTCTTCCTCTCTCTATCTCTCTCTCTCTGTGTGTGTGTTGCAGTGCGTCCTTTGATTGTAAAGCTGTCGGGTGAGAATCGTCCCTTGTCGGCAGAAAATGCTTATCAGTTGAGTTGCGTTGTCATTGGATCACGTCCAGCTCCAACGATTACCTGGTGGAAGGGCAGCACAGCCATGAAGAATACGCATGAAATTGTAAGTACTTACAAAAAAAAAACCAAAAAGAAAAGGGGGGTGGGAGCGAGTTGGAGCACAATCTGAATTAGAGAGCTACCAGGCACAAACACTTGAAAGCACTTAGAGAAAGGTTTTTTTTTTTTTTTGGACATTACCAATCGATGTGTCCTCTAATTTAAGCAATTCAATGCTTTAAAAATTGTTTTAGGAATGTAATAGAAACATTTAAAGCTGACAAAGTTGGCTATAATCGATTGGTAAATCGATTACATAACGATATCTGAATAGAAAAGAATATATTGTATTTGTTTTGCTGCTGGTTAGGAGCAACTACTTCCAAAAAAGTGAGTTTGCTATCAATCTTTGTAAATTCAAATGTATTTATCGAAATATATCGATATAATAACCGAAATTCATCGAAACGCCAATTGGAACTGAACGCAAGCAGCAGAAAACTAACGACGTGAGCAATTTTAAGCAAAATTTGAGCAATATCTTAATTAAAACTTATTTAAACTAATCGATACTATATTCGATATTTATCGAAATTTCGATCAAAGCTTATAGAGTTTATTATCGAGATGTATCGAAACCAAAATCGGAATTTATTGAAACAATCCGATAACTAGTGATAAAAGTAATCTACATCAAAACATATCGAAACGGTACTTGTGATTTATCCAAAATTAAGCAGCCACCGTTTAAGCTTATGAAAATTATAATGAAAATTTATCAACAACATAATTGAAACCTATCGAACTCATTAAAAAACTAACGAAACCTTCAAAACCTTAATTTAATGAAAGCATACTCGAAACGCAACGCATCGATTCCAAAGCCTATCGTGACCATTAGAAAACTAGCGGTACCAATGCAAAACAAGAGCGTTACGTATGGAAACTGATTGAAACATTGGAAAAGAGATGATTTTTCTTTAAAAACTGCTCGAAATCATCGAAATACCCCGATAATATGATGAGCTATAATCGAAATTACAATCGAAACTCATCGTAGACAACAGAATACAAGCGATATGCGTAAATTTACTGAAAATCATAGCTTAAAGCCATAAAAAACCATCTGGAAACCATTGAAAGCATCCGTCTGTCATGCCCCAAACAATGCCCTATCTTTAGCCTAGTTCCAGTGTATAAAGATGCAAATTTCGAAATACTGTCATGCTTGTTAATGGGCAAACCCAGGAGCAGCAAACTTTTACACAGCCTTTGCCTAGCCCTTAGCCAAAACTCCTCCTACACATGCTTTGTGGTAATTGAAGTTGCTTCAACACGGTAGTCACGTAGTCGCCGCCGTCAGGAGAAGTCGCAATTAAAAGCATCCCCCCAGAAATCTTTAACGAATATGAAGTCGACCGACCTGCCATTGGAACGTGCCCAAACGAACCCTTTTATTGGTATCTCAACCCCCCTAACCGCCTATTCATTTTCTCCGCTCTGCTCTTACAGGCCAATCCGGATGGTAATATGACCACTTCAGTGCTGACATTTACGCCCACCATTGATGATCGCGGCAAATTTCTATCCTGTCGTGCTGAACAGAGCATGATACCTGAATCTGGTATGGAGGATGGCTGGAAATTGGACATCTATCGTAAGTATTTCCCCCCCCCCCCCCCCCCCCATTTCACATATACATATATTTCTTTGGTTTTATTAATTAGGCAAAACTTCAAAAGACGCTCAATCAGGTGGCGCACAGTGCGTATGTTTAATATTTAATTTGGTTGAGCGCAACTTTTTAATGAAAACGAAAGGCACTTTAAAATACATTTCTCTCTTGTAAAAGGCGCCGAATTGGTGGCAAATCCACTTCTTCACCCTCTCTCCCACCCTCTTTGCCACACACAATTCTTGCCTTTTAGGTTCTACTTGGGAATTTTTTTTTTTTTTTGTTTCTTCTTCTCAGCTGTGGCAAGTTTTGGCAAATTAATTTCCCAGCGTCGGCGGCCGTGGCAAAGTTTTTCACCAAGCCAAAACTTGCGAAACTTTTTAACCCGCCACAAATACCGCAACGCTGGCAGCGACGTTGGCAGCAAAGTCATCTTTACGCTTTTACAGTTTTCGACCTGTTTGCACAAAATTTAAATGGCAAAAAAAAAAAAGAAGAAGAAAAACCCAACCAAATCTCAACTCTCTCTCTCTCTCTCACTCTCACTCTCACACTCTCTCTGTTTACGGTTTTTTTGGCTTCCTGTTTGCCTGGGCAGTGAGCGGTTTTTGTTGCTTACCTTTTGCAACCGAATTTTGCCTCACTTCAATTGAAAACCCTTTTGCTTTGGGCCGTTTTGGTCCGTTTGGGCGGTGGGCAAATTTGTTTGCCCAATTTGATAGATTGCTTAATAAGCTTAATTGATACGCATTTGCCAGCCAATTTTGATTTAATTTAGTTAAAACTTCTCGTACTACTCTCAACTCTAATACACGTGCTGCCCACTTGGCAAAAATCCTGTAAACTGAAAATAAACAAATTTACCCCCCCCCCCCAAAAAAAAAAAAAAAAATTGCCTAATTGCCTTTAGAAGCCAACCAGCCAACAGCCACAAATGAAGTGGAGCGCTCCTTCGTTGAATTGGCCAATTTGTAAGGCTTACAGCAATAATTACATCGTCTTACAATTTACAATGTGATGCGGATTCGCTGTTTCCGTCGTCGTCGTCGTCGTCGTCGTCGTTTCGTCGTTTTGCCATGACAGCAGCAGCAGCCAACAAATTCAACAAATTCATTTGCAATTTCTCTTCTTCTTCTCCATACAGATATTCCAGTTGTTAGCCTGGAACTTGGCACAAATTCATTGAACTCCACTCTACGCGAAGGCATCGATGTCTTCTTCGAATGCAATATCAAATCGAATCCATGGATATATAAAGTCAGTTGGCGACATAATGTAAGTAGAGCAAAAGATTATACCAATAAGAGTTTAGTGTGAGATTTCCTCAGAGAAAAATATTTATTTCTCAACGTTTTGTTTGTCATGGAAAATGAAATATTTAATAACTTAAGTGAAGCACTAGTTACTTGTAGAAAGTGAAATCGCTAATTTTGAAAGTGAAAATCGATAACAAAGTTTCACTTTTGGAGATGAAAATTACTCTCATTTCATTCCCTGTGGATCTGTCAATGGATAGGGATGAGGAAATGCGTTTATTCACAGAAAACAGAGATAAGAAGTATTTTGATATCCTTTTAAAGGATACAGATCTGATAAATGACAGTTTAAAGTAATAAAAAAAAGAGCTTATAACCATTTACTATACAGTTAGATGGAATAAAAAAGTAAATCTTTAGACAGGTTAACGACTTTTCAAGAATCGAGCGTTTGGGGCAAAAAATGGCATTTGAGGTCAAAATCCAAGCGAAGTTAGCTTAAACATTTTGCCTAATTAATTAATCTTTAAAACATATTTGTACTAACTTATTTTAACAGCTTTAACAGCTTACATATATCATTGAAAACTTGAGAAAACTTTCAAGAAATTTCACTCAATTTCAAACTTATTGATTTCCATTTTTAATGAAGAATTCAATAGAATCAATCTTAAAAAAAATTTCATTCGAGCATGAAATAATTTATTTTAAAACCCATCTTAAACGTATTCAATAAGAGTGAAAAATTAACAAATTGCCAAACATATTTCCTCATTTCATATTTTACAAACTTTACAATTTTTGAGAAAATTCACTTAGAAGAAATGTATTTCACATGTTCAAATTCCCAAGCCACCAAAAAAAAAGCCTTAACTCGAGAATGTAGAAGAAGAAAATGTGTGGAATTTTTACTGGGTTTTTTTTTTTTTTTGTGAGGTAAACTTTCTTACCTCAGCGATTATTATTATATTATTATTTTCATTATATTCCATACATAAATTACCTTCAGGCATAGACGGTAAATCGAAAGCCAAGACGCAGCCACATACATAATTGTTGCATATTTTAGGGAGCCCACAAAGAGAGCGCAAGTGAGCAAGTGAGAGTGTAGGTAAAAGGAGGCAAAAAACCAGAAAATTACATAGAAAATTTATACAATTTATTATTGAATTATTGAGCACTTAACAATTTATGCAGCTGCCAGCCGACAGCCGACAGCCGCTGCCAGTTTGCCTCGTTTGACTGGCTGCGGGGCATAACATGAAAGTGTTATTAGCTTCGAAAATGAAATTTATTTCAATTTTACACAGTTCTCTTGGTAAATTGAATTTAATTCAATAAATTATTGCCATACATTTTATTGGGCATAGCATATACATACACAGGCGGCGTATGTGTACATGTGTGTGTGTGTGTGTTTGTGTATTGACAAAGGTTTATAGACAGCTGCATACTCAGTAGTAGCTTAAGATTAATAGAAGTCCCATCATCAAGATTTTAGAATTACAGAATTTCGAAATTTTCCTTTTAAAAAAGTTCAAAAGCTTCTCAGTTCTTAAGTTCTCATAGGTATTACTTTTTCAGACGCTAGAGGGCGCTACGTTCAGCTTGTTTTTACTCAATTGTTTACTTTTTTCCTTCTTCTTATCTTTTTATCAAAAAGTTTTTCTAAGGCAAAATATAAAATATTCTTCACTCGACATAGATAAAAGTTAGGTTAAGAATAAATTTACGAAAGTTCGATCATACTGACTGGATCTACACGATAACAATTAAGTCTCATCGATATCAGTTTAAAGTGTTATCGATTGACAACTCTATAAAAGCTAATGGAAAAAAAAGAAGATAAACACAAACTAATCAAATAACAGATCATATCTAAGTATTAGAGACAGCTCTGCATTAAAACTTCTTTTAAAAAAGCTAGTCAAGGGAAAGTATACCAACTATCGATATTAGGTTTTAAGTGATATCGATTAATAGAGGCAACTCTGGACCAAAGGAGAGAATAAAAGAACAATGCTGTTTAGTCTTTAAGTGGCCACACTTTTAGTATTAAGTTTATTTTACTCTTTCTTTTCAGCTTGTTTTAAATAAGATCTTTGGTCTCTGTCTCTAGTCGGGCAAGACCTTTGCTGTTTCGCTCACGAAGAGAGAAGACGCAAGAACGAATAATATAGAAGGAAAAGAAGTTAGAATGTAGAACGAAGAGCTAAAGCAAGTCAGACGTTTTACTCTCTATAATGCTAGTTACTCAAGCCATCCAATTTTATTGAAATTAAGTTAAATGGTTACAGATAATATAAAGATGGTCAACAGAAAGAGTTATCGATTTCTTTACTCCATTTTAATGAGCACTAGAATGCCAGTTATCGTTTTTCTATACTCTTCTCTAATAAATAGCTTTATTTACAGGGTAATTGCATGTTAAGAACTTTTTGCTCTGATCAATAGAATTTTCCAATTTACTTTTGGTAAATGGAATTTACTCTTTCTTATCTAACTGTGTTTGCATTTTTTTTTTTTTTTTTTTTTTACAGGGTGCAATTCTGTCTAACAATCCTGCCGAGGGCATTGTTGTGGCCAATCAAAGTTTGGTGCTGCAGAATGCCAGCCGGGCCAGAAGCGGCATTTACACCTGCGTGGGCAGCAATCGTGAGGGAGATGGCGAAAGTAATCCCGTTCAATTGGATATAAGATGTAAGTATTTTTCGGTGAGCAACAAGTGAAAAGTGTTAATTTCCATAACATTTCAATTAAACAACTCAAGAGAGAGACAGCGAGAGAGAGAGAGAGACACAATTCTTGTCTCAAAACAATTAAGAAAATAAATCAAATATTTGAATCGAATTGAATAGAAGTTGAAGTTGAAGTTGCATTGCGTTGCTTTGCTTTGCTTTAATTATGCAAATTCTTTTGCAGTTGCCCCGGTCTGTCGTCCTGGCCAGAGGACCACTTACAGTTCGGGTCGGCATGAGACTGTTAAAGTTGCCTGCGAAATCGATGCCAATCCCAGTGAGGCCACATACATCTGGAAATTCAATGCGACGCAGGGTGAAACAGTTGACATACCCGCCTCACTGGTGGCCGTGGATCGAGGACGCAGTGTTGCCCACTATACACCCATGACGGAGAACGTAAGTAAACAGAAAGTGGACCCCATTTGGTGGGGATGATTGGGGGGAGTCATATAAATCAGTCACCTTTGAGAGAGAGAGAGAGAGGGAGAGAGGGCGAGAGAGGGGAGTGGGTGCTGGCATCACATAATTTTCCAAACGAATTGTGGTTTTGAATTTTCAATTAAGGTTGAAAAGGTGTGTCGCCAACGGCGTCACCATGGCCGGTGCCATAGCCGCATTGCATGCATAAATTAAGCCAACGAAATGCCATTGCATTGTCACTCATTCTGCCATCCCCCCCCCCCCCCCACCCTTTCTCTCACTATGCAACCACACACTTTCACAATCATGTGTGCTGCTACTCTACATCTCTTATTTATCCTTTTGCAGGACTATGGAACTCTACTATGTTGGGCCAGCAACGAAATTGGCGATCAAAGTGAGCCCTGTGTGTACACAATTGTCCCGGCAGGTGAGTAGTAATCCATTCCCAACACCCACAACAGACCCCCCCTCCCCAAAAAAAAAAAAAAAAAAAAAAAACAAAAGGCCCTCTTCTCGAAAAGGCGGGTGAGAAGGGGAATTCACTCTGGCTTGGCTGTGGCCTCGAGACTCGCGTGTTTGGTGCTTTGCCTTCATTTCCGCAAAGGACAGTACACTTTATATATACACATTTTGTTTTTTGGCTAAAGAATATCACAGGGTTGCTTGGTTTTCGGTGTCTTGATTTAAATTATTTTCGAAAGTAAAGTAAATGCATTAACCAAAACGAAACGTGACTTTAGAAGAATTACTATTAATCTAATTAGACGACTTAAGGGTTTTTTTTTATTAAATTTAAACTAAATCGTTAAGCATCTTACATATTTAAGTAGATAATGCCAATGCAGTATGAAATCTTAACTTTTAAAATAAGTATTACTCTCACATTTTAAATGTATATATCAATCAAGTAAATAAATGAATGAATAATTCAACAACATCAATTAGGATATCGAAACTAGAACAGGAACATATTAATCAGGTCAAAGAACATAACTAGATTATATTTCTATTGTTAGAATAAAGAAGTCTAATATAATAAGTTTAATCAACTGAATGGGTAGAGATAAACTTTAGTTACGACTAAAATCAGTGAGAAGTCTTCTCTACTCTGCTTCGACTTTAGACATGTCAACCTGAAATTACTTTCTTTTTTATTTTCTCTTAACTTTATTTTATTACCTTACTAAATTATTGCAACTTTTACTAACAAAACATTTTGTTTTGAGTATCATCTACCATTTATTTTTATAATGTAATTTACAGAAAACTTAATCTGTTGAATAATATTTTCCTCTATAAGAATCATTAATAATAGCAGAAAACTATTCACAAGGATATATAAGAAAATTACCGAGTTAAATAAGCTCCGATCTAATTAAGTAAAATATCCTTTAAAAGGTTGTCTGGTCAACACTTAAGAAGCAAAGAAACTTGTTAGAGTCCCCTTAACTTGACTTTCTTCTTATATTTTTAGGGTATTGCCATAGGCGATCAATCAATTTTATTTTCATGTCTGTCGATTTCAGTTTGCATTTTTGTTTTTGTTTATGTTACGATTTTTGGTGGAACAGTGAGAGTAACAGGGGGAGGAGAAGGAGGAGGAGGAGGTGAGTAGGAGGTGAGTGGGAGGTGAGTAGGAGGTGCGTGGGAGGTGAGCAGGTTTAGAACAAAATTCCCGCTGTGCTGATTTGTTGATGACTTTGGCACTTTGACGCTTGCCAGAGAATTAGGCAACGGACTGGGCTCAGTTTAGGGTTCATGGTACAACAGGGTTCACAGAAGGGTTTAAGTAACTGTTGTTGCTTTTGTATGCTTAGTATTTGGCTTATTGATTTTAAAGACTGACAAGGGGGTGGAAGTGGGGGAGAAGGGTTTGTTGAAACTAACGTTAACTATCTAGTCAAGTTGGCTATGTTTTGCAATTTGTTGCTTCAGCTAGCATTTGGCATAATAAATATTCTCTCTTTCTATCTCCCTCTCTCTATTTCTCTCTCTCTCTCTAAAAGGCGAACCGGATCCGTTGCTGAATTGCACGCTATTGAATCAGACATCGACAGGCTTTCAAATCGAATGCATTGAAGGATTTGATGGTGGACTGCAGCAGGACTTTATCATGGAGGTTTATGTGAATGGAACGACACGCTATCCCAAAATTTACAAATCAAAGTGAGTAGAGAAATAGAAGAAGAAGAAGAAGACGAAGAGCGAAAGCAAGCAATAATGGCAGATGGAGATGGACGGAGAGAGAAAGAATGAAGGAAGCAATCAGAATCACACGCCGTGTGACTTTTGCATTACAACAAACTCAACGAGGCGTGGCGCGAACATGTCCAGTCGCAGTTCCAGTTAGCAATCTTCAATCTCCAATGTCCAATCTCAATGCCAATTCTTTTTGTTCATCTTTATGTCCTTTCTCTTGTTTTGCGGTTCTTGTTGCCCATTCGTTATACTCATTCGCCTCTCTTTCTCTTTCGGACATTCAAATATCGATTGGATTTGATTCGATTCGATTCGATTCGGTTCGCCAGGACTCCGTACTTTGAGGTGCGTGGCCTCGTTCCTGGCATGGGTTACAATGTCTTTCTCATTGCCCACAATAGCAAAGGACGCAGCAATGCAACCATTTTGCAAGTCTACACACTAAAGGATCCGGAAAAGCAAACGGGTAAGTCTTCAGTTGAGTTCATTTCAGTTCAGACAGACGACTACCGACAACGAAATTGGCAGCAAATGCGGGTTACTCCTTGGAATTTGAGCCAACAAATGTTCTCCATGTGCATGTTTTCTGTCCCTACAAATTAATTGCCATCCTCTTTTCCTTCTTTTGTATTGTGTTTTTTTTTTGCTTTGCCATTTTGAGTTTTTTCTTAATCTTGTTTTCTGCTTCTTTAATTTCCGTTTTGCATGTTTTGGAACTTTTCAGTTAAAATAATATTTACCAAATCGTATATTAAACCAAAATCTACAAGAACAACAACAACAACGGCAAAAACAACAGCCACAAGCGATTGCATTTGCGATGAGCAAGAATATTTCATAGTGGGGAGCAACAGCAAGGGAGGCAAGGGTCAAATATTCGATCATAATAAAGATGATCTCAATGATGATGATGATGATGACGATGATGAGCCGGACGAAGGTAGCGCTGATCATTTCTTTTCCATCATTTTTGCCTAAGCCTCAAAATTTCATAACAAGGCATGAAACTGTAAGAAACTAGCAAAACGGTGACAATTGCCCCCTAAAGTATGCAATAGTTTTTATTTATTCAAAATGTACCGATTTTATAAGCTATTTGAACAATGTTTGACATTTTTGAGCTGGACATTATTATAGAGGTTCTTGGAACTAAATATTTGAATAAAATATTGCATACTTAAGGGGGTAAATTTCCAAACGCCGCTGATCCTATTGGTTGAGCTTCTTTAGAAATGAAACTTTCTTTTTAAAAAAGAATGAGAGCTCTATTAAGGCATTGATCGCATACCATAGACACTCAAATGTCTCCCAAGTTTTAATATGACAATCGGTCAATGGAATTAATTTAGTTTCTGAAACCGTTATGAATTGGTTTCAGCTTTTAAGCGAAATTCATGTTCGGGTTTTTTTTTTTGTATAATCAAGACAGAAAACTCTTTCTTTTGGCTTCGTCTATGCTAAAAGGTTTTTAACGCCAACATGAAACGATTTCAGTTTCTCCTTTCTCTGTTACTTGGTCAAGGATTCGGTTTTTCCTCGTTTCAAGGTTTCTAGTTTGTCCCAATGTATTCAGTTTGAGGTTTAAGACATAATATCGAAAATTACTTCAGTTTCGAAATCAGTTTCATGCCTTGTATTTTTCTGTTTTGGTATTCATTTATGCATTTTTAATAAATTTTTAAATTTTATACTTTTTACACTTTAATTTTTCTAACTATTTTTGTAAAGAATTTACTTTTTTTTTGCATTTTTATTTCATTTGTAGTACTTTTAGCTTGTAATTAACAAAGTTTTTTTTTATTTGTTATAAATCTAATATTTTTTTTTTTGTGTTATTAATAAAATGTTGTTCTTTTTGTGTTTTATTTAATTTATACTTTTAGTTGAATTACATTTTTATTTTGTAAAATATTTTTTTTTAATTTAATTTTGTTTAACTAACTTTTTTGCACTTTTGTTAAATGGGGGAAAATGTGAATTATTTTTTAATTTTAAGTTTTCAAGAGGCTGGGGGGAAGGATAAGCATATTGTTTGATCTTTCAGTTAGACATATAGAAGGTTGATCTATAATTTATCACTATTTATTATCAACCCAAACCTGAAACTACTGTTTGAGATACGTATCATAATTTTCAATGATTTTTGGTTCATTTTGAACTTTAAATAGTCTTCCAGATTCAAGAAGTTTTGACAATTTTATCATTTTAAAGAAAATAGAGATAACACAAGGCTCAAAGGGCTATAGAAAAACTCTTTAAATAGTTGAGTGATGTGAAATTATTATAAACAAATTAATTGCAGCGCTAATTTGCACTTTACGTTTTATTTAACATATTTTTGCTTTCTCTTCTTTTAAATGAAATTTCTTTAACACGTTTTTCTTATAATTCTTTTGGTTATGGGTTCTTAATTGTTTATTCACACATTTTCCACTTGAAATTTATTTCGCTCGCACTCACATATACAAACAATATAATGAATAAATCCGGAAACTGTTTTCACCCATTTTCTTTTTATTTTATTTTGCATTCTTTTTTTTGTTTTGGTTTTTGGCTACTAAAAATGCTCAACATGCCGGACGACCAAGCAAGGACTGAGACAAAAATTAGCAACCTTAACACTGAGCGGCTTACAATGGCCACGCCCCCCCCACACACACACACACACACACACCCAAACACATGCAACTCATTAAAGGGGCACTAAATTCAAAGCACGTGCAGGCGGAACAGGGATAGGGATAGGGACACGACCGTGTGGACCAAAGGACCTACGAGACCAACGAGAATGGAACGTAGTTAGCAGCTCATAAAACAATGCAAAGAATAATAGAAAAACAAAAAACGAGCACACGGACGGACAAAGAAAAACGAAAATAGAGAAAGAGAGAGAGAGAGAGGGGGGAAAGAGGGAGCCCGCGACGACACACTGTTAAAATATGTCGGGGGCATAGCAGTCGGGGGCAGGGGCAGAAGTGACAGTGGCTAACAATAATTCTCACCAAAAAAAAAAAAAAAAAAAACAAACTGTCTACTCTTTCTTTTCTTCCCCATTCCCATTTTCATTTCCATTCCTCATCGCTTGCTGTGAATTTTTGGTGTGCTGCCTGGACGCAGACCTGTCGTTGCGGTATTCACCCGTCATTGAGGACATCCGGCCATTCCTTGGCATACTGGCTGGCATAGTGGGCAGCATATTCCTGGTGGCCCTCATCATTGTGATTGTGGTGCGTGTGCGCGGCTCGTCAGGACACGATCGTAATAATTACTCACATCCTGGCAACGGCAACACCAGCAGCAACAGCAACGGGGGAGGAGGAGGAGGAGGAGTAGGTGGCAACGGCAATACCACCAACACGGTGAATGGCACTGGCAATCTTGGCGTGCTGGGCAGCAATAACAATGGCAGCCTGGTCATTGGCACTCTCGGTGGACACAATGGTGGACAATCAGTGCAGGATATGCATCGGATTGGACGGGACGGAACGTGTCATGTGACGAGCAGTTTGGATAGCATTGATAAGAATCCGGACATAATACCACAAGGTAGAGGTAACTCGCTTTCGCTTCATCGCCTTTCGATCTCATCTCTTTCTCCATCTCCCTTTCTGTCTCTCTCTCTCTCTCTCGCTCTCTAAGATGGCCACGATGTGGACGATGAGTGGACAACAAAGGGTCATAATCGTGCCTATGCCACGGCTGCTATGGCCGAACAGAATGCCGTTATTACCTCCAGCAACTATGACCATCTGATGCCCACCTATGCGGTGGTCGATAAGAAGACAGCAGCTGGTCAACAAGCAGCAGCAGCCCAGTATATACAGTATAATACCCTTATACCGGTTAACAAAATGGGGGCTTATGCCAATCAACAACAGCAACAGCAGCAACAACAACAACAACAACAGCAGCAGCAACAAAAGGTGAGTCCCTCTAATCCTCACTTAGCCGACAGGCAAACATTTAACCTTTTTTTTTTCTACACTCTGTGTGTTGCCTCCCATCTTAATTTATGAGCAAAACCCTGAGATGGCCAAAGCATAAACGGTTTATTATTTTGAGCCACAATTGATGGAGACCAGGTCTATCATCTCCATTGGCCATAAGCGTAGACAAGAGAGAAAGGGGGGGCTCAGCAGAGAATTTGCAAAAGATTATTGACCAAAATTTATTTACTTAGGTTTGTGGGATTAGCAATACTTTATTTTCGGTTCCTACCAAAACACAAAACCGTTTTAAAAAACCTAAAATATGGTCTTTTAAAAACTTGCTGATTAACCGAAACGATTAAATGTTGATGTTTCAACAAGAAACTAATATTTTTGCATTAGCCTTAACGGTTACGGACCATAAGCAAAAATTTCTCTTATTGGAAACGCTTTAGTTCACATAACCGAAATAACCAAAACAAATGTTTGTGTGTAAATTTGTCTTTTCTAGCATTACTATAAACGATTATAACATTTTTTTCATAATTTTAGTTTCAAACAACTGAGAAGCCTGAATAACCGAAATAACCGAAACAAACAAAGTCTTTAATTTCAATAGCAAAACATATTTCTCCGGATCACACTTTAAAGCCAAACAAATATATTGAAAACAGCTTGAATAACCGAAACTGTTACAACTTTATAACATTTTTTCGTCAACCCCCCCTAACTAAGGCCATGCCTAAACTGTTTACATTTGCAAAGGGCTTAGGATCCGAGAAAACGCATGCTTAACTAGTTAGCTGATTCGATTTGCTTGGTTAATTGACTAAATTTAACTAGATGAAATGTTTTCGCCACATTTATTCAAAGTTTGTTTTGCTGCCAGCCAGCCACGCCCACATTACAACGCCTGTTTGTAATGTGTCTGGTCCATATTCTCCACTCTTTCATTTGCCATTCAAGACCAGGCACACACTTGGCCGTTTATTGCATTTTGAGTTTACCAACCAGACAGACGACGGGCAACAACAATAACAACAACAACAACAAAATAGAAAACGCGCATCCTTTGGTTGAAGCTTCTGCAGAATCTGCCTCAGTTTGGTCCGCCTGCAACTTATTTTTATTAAATTCGCAAATGGAAAATTTATATTGCTGCAGCTGCTGCCCTTCGTATTTTCTTTTGCTCTATTTTCACCAGAGCTGTTGTTGCTTTTCTGTCTAGGCGTGGCACACACACACACACACACAACCCAAGAAAATTTCTACTTAAATGATTTTCAAATTATGTGGACACACAGCGAATGTGTTCAGAGGGCAGGAAACAAGATAGATTTTTCACCTATGCAAGTAGATTTTACATTTCACATCAAATTTATAATTGAATGGTAAGAAAAAAGCAGGTAAAAAAAATTGTAAGCCATTTAAAAGGTAGTTTCTAGGAAGGAATTCATGAAATAGTAAACTGCGCCAAAATTAACTTACAACAAATCACAAACAAGTGAGGACCACAAAAACTCGAATTTTTGGAATTTGGTGGAGAGTTAGCAGACTTTTTAAAATTTTCCGATAATAAAGCAAATCTTTCTAGAGGTGATCAGTTTTTTTCTAACTAAAGCTAACTCAGTGGATAGAAAAACATTTCTTAGATCAGATCAAAGCTGAACCTGCCCAGGGTAGTTCGATAATCCTACAACTTGAGAGAGCAAAGAACGTTGCTACCGCGTTGCATCTTGCCCCATTTCATCTCACTTTACCGACTCCCTAAGAAAGAAAGCTCGTCAGCTTTAAATTTTCTTAAGCAACTTCTCTTGCCACTTAATGAATATATTATAGCTGATGCTAGTAAAATGAGATTTATATCGTTTTACATCACCTGCTGAGTGCCTTTCGCCTCATTATTATTTCACTTGCTGGTCTCTCAAAAGCTTAATAGTAAGTTTATACAAAAGCTAAGGATACCACAGTTCTACAGTGGGGCACACTGGAATATCTGGCTATTACTTGGCGGTTATAATTTATAGTTAGCTGCTAAATTGATAGAGTCTATTAAAGTCTTCTACGATCGACGTGTATATGTATCTCAAGGATAGTTTATGTTTGGCTGACCAGAATTTTGCGGATGGTCTCATCGACTAATTGGCGCTTTGCCTAACATTCCCTCCAGACAATTAGGCAACTTGCAACTGAGTTGTGAGCGGGCCGGGCCCTGAGCTGATTGACACTCTCATCTCATCTCGTCTCATCACACCGTCCGTCGTTACTTTGGCGCACCTCAACCAACTTCTATCTCTGCTCTGTTTGTTCTCATTCACAGACTGAGCTCAGCTATAGCGAACTGACCGCCCCCCTGGTGGGCATTGGCGTAGGCGGGAGCACGATGCGATTGGCGCCGTATTGCAGCGCCACACTGGGACGGCCGGGCAGCCGTCAGCAGGCGGAATTGAAGAGAGCCGAACCGAATATCTACTCGCAGGTAAATGTTATGATGGATGATGAAATTCTGGCCGACTTGCAGGCGGCCACAGCATCGGGCAGCAGTTATGTGGCTGGAGCTGTGGTCGATAATCTGGGTGGTGTTGGTGCCTATAACGGAATGGCAATGGCATCGACAGCGGCAGCGGCAGCGGCAGTACCCCCCTCTGCCCTTTACATGCAGAGCTATGCCACTCGTATATGAGAGAGAAGTAACTGAAAAGTGTCTTTCTTTTACTTTTCTTAGTGTTATTTAGTTTTTATTTTGTATAATTTGTTAATGTTATTTACACCAAATTACATGCTGTATTCCATATTATTATAATTTTTGTTTGGTTTTTAATAAGTTAACTAAATAAAAAATTGGCCAAAATTATCTCAATGCTTTACTAACTCTTCGAAAGATGAAACTAAATCTAGGAATTTTAATTACTTTTTCAAAAACTCATAAAGTGGAGCTGACACACTCGCTCAACTCATACACATCCAAAACCAACACACACAAACACACACAGAATCAATAAACCGACAACTAACATTTCGCCCCAAAAAGTATGCAAAAATATTTATCTTCCATTGACAACAATTTCTATCCGAAAAATCTTCTCAATGCGACCAAAGCGAGTCGACGGGAGGTGGACTAAACGAAAGAGAACTGCAAATGCAGTGTTAACTCTGCGTATACGTAATGCGAGTTTACAGAGGACAGAAAATGGAACAAAGTAATCTGACAGCTCTTGCCCTCGATGAAGTTGAGATACTCTTGAAAAAATTATTAAGCTCTTAACGTTTTATGGAAGATTTATAGCCTCGAGAATAAAGACAACAATTTTAAGGTTAAAAAATGTTTTTTTTTTTTTGGAAACCAAAGAAAGAAAAAAATTAAATAACCGAAATACATTTTTCACATAACCGAAATGACAACTCCATATAACCGAAATTACCGAAACTATAAAAAACTGTCATAATATTTTAAAAATCGTTAAATATAATTTTGGTGGCAAACAACGCAGAAGCCTGGATAACCGAAATAACCGAACTCATTTTGCTTACCTTACTTCCGATTACTTAGCAGAAGAGAACAAAATTAATCAGCTCTCACTTCTTACCCAAAATTCAATATTTCCATCACTCTATAATAAAACTTGTAGATTGTAAATTCTCCAATTTCTATTTAAATTGCATTGCAATTTGATTGTACTCAGAGAAGATGCTTAAGTGAAGTTGATAGAAATTTGACTAATAGCATTGAGTAGGAAAGTTCATTAGTTAAAAACTTGAACTTGATCAATGTGCTGAGATTCCCTTTTGAGGAAATTTTCTCTTATCCTTGCACAAATAATTTGCCATGTGTCAGGCCAAGGCAAACAAAATTGCAGCAGCAGGATGCATAGATAGATATGTGAGTATGACAGAAGCGGAGGCAGGACTGGATGTAAGGGTGGAGAGATTTGTGTCTAGCTTTGTGTTTGATTTGCACAATTATTGTAATGACAAAGTTCCATTGAATTTCAGTCTATTGGAAAGTCGATGCAAAATTGTTTGCTGCTCTTAAAATGCACTTAAGCAGAACTCCATATACTACATAAGCGTGAAGAGGGGAGTGAGAGAGAGAGAGAGAGAGAGGAGAGATGGTGGCAGTATAAAACTGAACAACTTTTATGACCCTACAACAACAAGAACAAAAACCAATTCCTGACAACCATTTACCTAATGACATTGTTTGCCTTTATTGTCATTTATCGAAAACTTTTTACACGACAAGCACAGGATTCTCTCTCTGGACATGCTCTGGTTCTGGCCTGATTCTATGAGCCCATCTACACACACACAAACAGACACACACACATACATGCATACAAGCTCAGTCACTCTTCAGGCTAAAAGTGTTTGCCATTGATTTCAGTTTTGCAGTTTTATTTTTATGGCAATTATTTTAATTCGATTATATTTGTACTTTGTTTTCTCCACATTTTTTTTTTTTTTTGTTTTGGGTTTTGTTTTTCAACTTTTAGCAAACTGTACTTTGGACTGGCACTGTGTGTGTGTGTGTCAAAGGGCAAAGGAAAAAACATTTTTAGCATGCGGTTAAAATGCATAAATTCCATTAGCATTCACTTTACCTACAAAATATCATCAACATTAAGCGAAAAGCTAACAACATAACATTTTTTTTATATATATTTGAGAAAAGTTTTCACAGTTTTATGGTTAAATTTTTTCAAGGTTCGACAATGAAATTTCAATTGCGTCTTTTACTTTTGGAAATATAACTTCTAGTAAACATTTTGGTTTACTAGATTATAGATTGGTTATAAACTCTTTTAGCTTGCCACAAAACTAATTTTTATCGATAAAGTTGAGAGGATCCATAAAGAACTCCCTTTAAAAAGATTTCAGTAAAAGACAGAAATTTGTCGTAGGTGATAAATAAAAATGGTATAAGGATAAAATATTTTGACAACTTTTTTATGAATTATCGATGTTATGCGAGTTATCGACAGTAAGTCCACCTCTAACTTTAATGGATCAACAGTAAACCATAAAATTTTGAATCCAAATTGTAAAAGAGTATCTTCATTTCTCAAAAAAAGAAAGCAAAATAAAGAAAAAACGTAGTTCTATGGAAAATATACACTTGAATAGGTTTTATCAACCAGCGAGAGTTTTCCTACTCTTCGCAAAGAAAAAATATCTATTTTTGAACACTTCTTTTTATTAAAAGATAATTTTCCCTAAAAGTATCTCTAAATACTTTTTAAATCGTTTTCAAAATGCTTTTTATTTACCTAAAAATTATTGAAAACATTCCAAGACAAATTTTAGACTCTCATCTAGAAAGAGTTGTGTGTGTTTTCCCTTAACTAACAATTTAAAGAGGGGCTAAGACAAAGGGGGTGGCTCACTTTTAGTTGCTAATTCATTATGTCAGATTCGAAAACACATTTTCATAGCATGACTTATTAATTTTGTAAT
Organism: Drosophila nebulosa; assembly: GCA_024703675.1. Classification (NCBI taxonomy): domain Eukaryota; kingdom Metazoa; phylum Arthropoda; class Insecta; order Diptera; family Drosophilidae; genus Drosophila; species Drosophila nebulosa. The sequence goes on along the minus strand of CM045725.1, from coordinate 1,115,971 downwards.
TTATTTAACGGTAAAAACTAATTTCATTGAAAGCAAAGTGGGAGAGAGCTAAACAAGGAACACAATGTGGACAGCAACTTTCCCTCCCCGCCCACCGACCCACCGAACCACATACTCATTATGAGGATGAGCATACGCATACATAAATATTCCCGGCATAAACATTTAGTCACATCCCACACACACACACACACTAATACCTTTCCTCCCTAATTCCTCAACCCTCCCCCCCCCCACCACTTACTCTTCTAACTACCAAATGGGCAATTATTGTTGTAGCTGCTTTTCCCCTCTCTTCCTTTTCGCTCCCCTATCCGCTTGTTGGCAAAATAAACGCCAAGCGGTTAGCCACTATGTTGACGATGGCTAACAAAATTGTTGAGGGCGTGGCCAAACCGCATATATGCACAGAGTAATACAACAAACAGCAGCAAAGAGCAGCAAGAACAAAAGTAGAAACTTATATAAGAGAGAGAAAGAGAGAGAGAGAGAGAGAGCATAACAAAAACAACACTTATCTGACTTTCCACATAATTGCAAGTACACAAATACATACACAGACACAGACAATACATAATAAACTATACACAGATACATATATACATATACATATATGTATTTGGATATATTTGTATATACATTAATTGAAGCGACTAAGTCAACATCAGCAAAAAGGGGCCACTTTAATTAGCCAGCAACTGTTGGCTAAAAGTTAAGTAGAGAGGGGAGAAGAGCTCTTATTGATTTTCACCCATTGATGGCTAGTTCCAAGTCAATTTTTTTTTTTTTCGAAATATACACTGAGAGTAAAACTAAGCAAATTTGTATCTCAGCTGTTTGAAAAGTTCGTCCTGTCTGTCTAATGAAGTTAATCTAAACGAAACTGCTTTATTCATAGAAGATATTGATCTACTTTATCGATTTCGAAAGAGGTGTTCTACAGAAGCAGAGTAATTCGATCCCAAGACCTAAGCCCAAAGAAGACTCGAAAGACTCCCGTGTCCGTTTGTCTGTTTTTTTTCCGAAATGTTCTTTTTTTTAACGTTTAAAACATATTTTCTTTCAGCTATGTATGTATAATTGTAGTGAAATGAGCGAAATAAGCGCGAAGCTACAGACAATTCAAAAATCGATACATATCGATTAGTATCGAAATGTCGGTTTTTTTTCCATTCAGACTGTCTGGTAACCCTACTTGAAAGGGTTGTATGCTTAATCAAATTTTGGGAACTTTGAGAATCAAGGAATCAAGACAGAAGCAAGACTTTGTTACCACACCTTCTGAATCTGTTTAGCACGTGGTAATTAAAGATTCCTTTTTCGAAATGTAAAAAAAGTTAAAAAGTCTGTTGAGCTTAGGTACTACTTGGAAACTTTCTATGGTACGAAAGGTTCTTTAAAATATGATATACTAACAGAAGGTAATGCAAATTGATTTATCAAAAGCAGTGGCAGAGAAGAGACTTGTGGATTTTCGATTTCTTTAAACGATTTACTCCCCCTCAAATGATGTATTTGTCCCCTAACAATTAACAATATATTTTGATTTGCTAACTATATAAGTAACCCTCTCTTGGCATACTCAGTTTGTTGTTGCTGCTGCTGCTGCTGCTGCTTTCGATTACAGCATTTAACGCTATTCTAACTTTTTAGCATATAAATCATCACATGACCAAAAATTCGTTATATCCTTTCTTTCCTTTCGCCACCCCAACCGTATGCCTTTCGCGTACTCTTCTTCGTGGCTATAACAGATCGATCTGGCGCATCATCCCTTGCCCATGTACTCTACCAGCCCCATGTTTGGCACCAACAGCACCATCACCGGTGTCACCATGTCACATCCATCACAATTGGCCACCTTCTCACAGACACCGCCGCCGCCCATTTTTGCTCACAGTGTGGTAACCACAGGCGATGGTCTATTGCAGCCGGTTACGTGTATGGGTCTAGTGGCCACTTCTTCAACAGGAGGAGGACCAGGCGTACCCGTCCCAGTGCCCGTGTCTCTGCCGGTAGCCGCCACTGGAGCAAATGGCTCGGGCCCGGGCGGAAACGGAAGCATTGTCGGCATGGGCATGAGCCTTTATGGCAGCGATGTGGTAAGTGTCAGTTTGATGTACTTCTCTTTACTCTACTCAACTTTGGCTCGTCCTGCCAGTTGCCAGTTACCAGTTACCAGCTGGTCCTTGTTGATAGCAAGCAAAAGCAAAGGCAAGTCGTCGCTTAATGCCAAAAACGTTGAAAGCATCAATATGCAAAGTGAATTTCGTGGCCCAGGCAGGAAGGAAGCGACTTATTTTTTATGGCTAGCCAACATTTATCTTGGCCAAAAAAAGAATAATAAAGGGAAAACCCTTCAAAATAATCCTTTGTGCAAGGATATTTATGCAAATAGATGGTATCCTCTGAACTGATTGTAAAAGCATATCCAATCAACTAATTACAAAGTTCACAAAATCATAGATAAAAATCGTCCAATCCAATTCCATATCGTAAAGTACAAGCAAAAAAGTTAAAAAATTTATTTTAAAGCAATTATGAATAATTCAAAATGATAACAAGGACACAACTCCATAGAGTAAACTAGACGCACAATGATAAAATGAAAGCAATAAAGCAAAGGGAATAAAACCAGCCTCAACAGTAAAAACAGCCAGCCAAATGACGTGGGTTTTGGGCAAACAAAAACCAAACAAAATCACACACAGCTCAAAAAACAAAAAAAAAAACAGAGAAAAAAAAATTGAAAAGCAAATAAAACATAAAACACTAAAGAGTCCTGCTTTAAAATTAACGAGGCGCGCATTATTTGAGTACCCGCAGCTATTACGAAAAATCTTCACCCACTCTCGCCACGCCACCGTCCTACCCTGCCCCGCCAATGCTTTGTCATCCGCCTCCCCTCCCCACCTACCACCCCTACGTGTACACAGAGAGAAAAATTCAGCTAGGGACAACAGGGCGTATACGCAGCTTACAAATTCCGAAAGCTAAACAATATAAAGAGAATTTTTAATACTCTCACGCCAAAAAAAAAAAAAACAACAGATGGAACAACTTTAAGCATGATTTTATCTTTTGAATCGAATAGATCTAAGAAGATCAATTATCTTTTAAGTAAGTTCAAAAGTTTTTTGAGATAAAAGACACTTCTTAAGTGCAGCTGAGTGAAATTTCCCCAAAATATCTTTTCTGGGAAACAAATGGCTCTCATACTTATATGCCACACATAGCAAAGCTTCCTAAAATTGGAAAACTTTTGAAAGACTTTGTCTTGAACATAACTAAATTATAGATACCCACGGAAAGTTCAAATTGTAACAGTTGGATGATCCTGAATATTTGTAGCCTCTAACCAAAGCAGTAAAATAAATTTAAAGTTGCATTCTAATTGCTCGAAAACACCCATTAATACGATCCATTTCAATCAGTTTGAGTTTTCCTAGAACTAGAGAGACATATAGATAGACCAAGTCATTAGATCAGTTAAGACTTTGGTATTACCTGATTCTCTTTGCTAAGCAAATATTCTCTGCACATTTTTGCTTTTAAAAGTAAACACAAAAAATCTGGAAACTGATCAAAAATATATATTCGCAAATGTTTTATAGATTCTGCTTTCGTTAACAAGCTCTAAGATAATTTTAAAAAACTTTTTTTTGCAAGAGTATTTAAGTAAATTCAGTCGTGGTGGCCAACTCCCGCGGGCAACAGTCACAATTCCTTGTCCTGGGAAACAGCAACAACAACAAAACTCAACATTGAAAGAAAAGGCTAAAACCCGAAACGAAAATGTATAAAACATGGTAAATTCAGCTGCTGCTGCTGCTTCTGATGAGGTTTTCTTTTTGGCTGTGCTTTTTTTTTTCTTTTTTTTTGTTATTTGGACAAGGGGCTAGCATTGCCTGGGCTAAGGGAGGTAGGTAGGGGCGGTGTCACGGGGAGTTTTGGCATAATAATTGCAATCATTAGAGTCAAAAGTTCCTACACCGCAGTGTCCTTTTTGGCATGAAATTGTTGTAAAAACGCAAAGTCCTCTCGGTTGTCTCTGCTGTAGCTGTCGCCGTATTTTTTTCTTCTTTCTTTTTTTTGCCTCAGATCCGTCTCTCTGCTCTACTCGTTTTCTCTCCATTCTCTGTGGCTGCCTCTCGGCCAAAGTTCATGTAATGCGAAACAATGCGAACGAACGCATCGAGCCCAGCCCGAGTGTATACATAATGGCATATTTATAGAGCAAAATGACACACACACAGAGACAATGAATGTGGCGAATGAGTAAGAGTAAGAGCGAGAGAGAGAGAGAGAGAGAGAGAGAGAGACTGAGATGGATAGATAGATGGTGACTTCCTTTTGTTTTTTATACTTTTTATTGTACTGCGGCTGTCATTTTTTGGTACACATTCTGAGGTCATTTACCGCTTTGAACTCTATATTCCACTCGACTATAAAAAAAAAAAGACACAAAAAAATTGACCCCACTCGCCCCTTCTCATGGCCCACCCTTTGGATATGCTACTGAATTTTTTATTAGCGCATATTTCCGAATACGAGTTTAAAGCTTTCGTCCGTTCCCATCCGTCGTAAAGGAGATCAAAGTTTATGGATTACAGGAAAATTGAACTGTCACGAGTTTCTCTGGTCATCGATCAACTTCGTTTCTTTGCACAAATTGAGTCTCAAGTTGAGAGTTGAAATTTTAGAATGAATTTCTTTACAGGTTTTGCGTGATTTGAATATTCCACAAAAATATGCAAAAACAAGACGTCTTTGTTTTTTTTTTTTTAATTTTTGTTATTATAGACATTTTTATCACAGTGTCCTACTTCCTAATGGGCAACTTAATCTACTCAGAAATTTACAGGCATTTAATTAGTCTATGGAATAATATTTACAATAGGGTATATTTTTATTTTTTTTTTAGGTGGAGAATTTTTTTCAAAACGTGTTAATTAACATAATTTTTTTTTTTATAAGGACATTTTGTTTAGTCAAGATCCTAATAACAGGTCTTGAGGGTGGTGACGTTTTAATCTTCTTCTGATTCTCCAAGACGTCTAACAAGCCTTTCTTTAAAAATTACAGATTTTTGCTGCCTACTTTAAGGGGTAAATAAAGCAATCTAGCTTTTTTTTTAAATTTTCTGAGTCACAAATAGAAGCTTGAAGTCGTCTAGGACTAATTTGTTGCATCTTAATCCCAATTTATAAAAAAAATTCATGGATTTTCCTTCAACTTCTTAACAAATATCAACTATTTTCGTCCTGTCCTTTTGCAGAACAAACCACAATTGCTAAAGACAGTGCCCGAGGAACTGCATCATCAATTGAATGGCGAGGAGGTGCTCATTGCCCAGGATCGTAATCATGGTAATGGGACGCGATTTTGACGCTAAATCTAAAATATCTACAACAAAAGTAAAGACAGAATCTGAATAATCAAAAATAATTGAAGCCACATAACAGTGGCGAGAAGGGAAGAAAAAAAAAAAAAAGGAAAATAAAAATTTAATGAAAATCGGTTTATTATTTAGAGAAAAACCTAAAACCAAAAACTTGACTATAAGTTGAATGTGATGCGAGTGTGAAAAGCGTAAGAAAATTAGAGAAAACTCAAAGCATTTACAGGGGTTGTGGCGTTGAGAGGGGGCGGGGGGAAATATGTTAGCTAGAAGGAAGGGTAAGCACTTTTTAAAAGCAGCAAATGAAAACAGAAAACAAAAAAAAGAAAATCGTAAAACCTGTAAAAAAATTTATAACAATAATCAATAAATGTAAAACAATTCAAAACACGAAAACTCAAAGAGAGAGGAAATTCCATTTAGAAACTAAGTTTGCATGTAAAAAATATATTAACATTTATAGTTGTAGTTAATTGAAATAAAAAAAAAAAGAAAAAAACAAAACAAAAATCAACATTAAAAAAAAAACAAACTAAACTTGTTAATATATTTTTTAATAAACAGCTTTAAGCGCCAGAAAAGAAAAAACCCAAAACATTTTAGCTAAGTAAACGAATTCATTAAAATAATTGTTGTTAATTATTTGGTTTAGTTAAAATTTCCAAACACATTTCCACATCGTACATTTAGCTTGTAACTAAAAACAAAAAAAATACTTGGCATAAATAAAATTTATAACAAATTATAATATAAACTAAAAAAAAAAAAAAAAAAAAAACAAACATTCATTTTAGTCTAAGCGAAAGAATTTAGTTGTAAAACGAAATGGGAAAACGGAAATCAGCTGATGACATTTTATGAAAAGGGTAAACAATTTAAGCATAATATAAATAATTCATCATAAAATCATAAACTAAAAGTGGTTAACTTAAAAACAAAAACAATTCAAATTAGCAAAGCGAAATTTGCATTTATACGTAAGAAAACGAAAACGAAAGCGAAACCGAAAGAGAAGCAAAAGCAGAATGAAAGTTAAATGGAGAAATAATAATTAAAATAATAATAATTAATTAATCTAAAGGCTAAGCAACTGAATGTAAAATATTTAACTGAAATCAACCAATTTCAATATAAAGTGTATTTTTAGTCATAAGTTACAAAAAGTTTATAAACTGAAAAACTAGATAATAAATCCAAAACTAATAAAATGTATGAAAAGTCAAAGAAAACGTTGAGTTTTTTTTTTAAATATTTCTTGGGTAAAGTTCTTCTTTTCGCTTATGTATTTAGGACTCATGTTTTGGGTTTATCGATCCCAAACTGCTAGAACTAGTTGAGAATTATAACCAAATTAAAGAAAAAACAATGCCTTAAGTTTAATTAAAGTGGAATTCTCTTGAGATTAATCACAGTTCACAGAGATCGATAATCTCTGACTAAATATTATACGTTATTTATCGTTTCAGAGTGGACTACTTAAGAACTCACTTTTAGAGATCTTCTTCAAGCAGTTAATACCCTGGACTCTTGCGTAGTTGCCGAATCCTTGGCAGGCCGACGTTTTTTTTTCTACTTAACTTAACTTAAGGCAACCAAGACAACAGCTTCGGGACACAAATATCTTATTAACTTAAAAATTCTTGCACATTTTATTGCCACGAAACGAAAATGAGAACGATAACGATAACAAGAAACACCTTACGTCGCGTAATAAAGGTGAGAAAGGAAAGGATCTCAAATTTTTTACTAATTGCATTTTTAACTGCTTGGTTAGAGACCTTAGAAAGTAACTAGGCATATCTAAACATATCCATAATTCGAATAGATGTCTTTCTTCATTATCATTAGGTTACAAGTCAAATTTAGATATCATTCACCTCTTCTAACGAAAAACCTTTTAGTCATTATGTAGAACTAAGAGTTAAAAGTGGCAGAAAGCATTTTCACCAAAACATTTTAAGTGCCTGCCATGACTGATATTTTGCTGCACAACTTATTATTAACTTTGATGAAAATTTTCACAATTTCTCAACTACAAAGATCAATAAACTTAGCCTGGAAACTGAAAACTGATGAAATTCGGCAGTCAAACACTTTTGAAACTGCAATTTGATGTAAACATCAAACATTTTGTCCACTGCCTTGAACAGAGGCCAAAGGACAGGTTAGCAGGTCAGAGGAAGAGAGCTGGAGAGAGAGAGAGAGAGAGAGTTGGTAGAGGCAGCAGGCTGATAGAGGGGCGTGGCTAGTTGGTTTGTACGTTTTTGGGGCGCGTCCTGGCGATGTCTGTTGTTTGGTTTGCCTTGTAGCACAACCGGTAAATATTGACAGGGCCGCGTGTACAAACACACGGAAACGGAAGTCAAGCTGAGCGACACGACCACAGAGCAACAGCGTCGACAAACGACAAGCGACTAGAGCGACTAGAGCGACAATCGAGAAACAACTACTACAAGGATGTCAACTAACTAAAGCGACAACGTTGTCAATATATATTGGTGGGTAGATTGGGTTGGTATGTAGGTAGGAAAAATTGTTAGGTCCATGTAAATTTTGTATGCGAAAGCACTTAACACCGTTTTCGCTTAAGTAAAACAAACAAAATGAGTAAAAGGAAATGCCACCAGTCTAGGCCAAAGAGAGAGAGAGAGAAAAAGGACAAGAGAGATTGCGATCATAGCCATCATTTATGGAAAAGGCCTACATGGAAAGCAAATTATGCAAATTTTGACCGCAGCGTCGATGACTTGTAAATTTTGGCATCGCTAAGGTGGAGCAGAGCTCCTTCAACCTGGTCGACAACCTGTTTAGATGTTGCCACAGATATGGTACACACACACACACACACAAACGCACACACGCCTCCTATTGGGGCTTAAATATTTACCAGTTGGACATGGAACCTGAAACCTCCTCTGTACTTATGCCTCAAGGAGCAGGAGCAGCAACAAAATTGAAATTAATGCGGCCACATGTCAAACCATAAAACCACAGTGAGTCGAGTCGAGTTGAGTCAACTCCAAGAGAGTTGAGTTGAGTTGAGTTCAGGAGTTCTGGAGCTTAGGAGTCATCTGGCGCCCCATCAAACACACACCGAAAATTGAAGTCAATTAATCAAAATGCAACAATACATAAATTATAAATTAAAAGCCTGTTTATTGAATGTTCTCATCCCATTGCTAAAACATCAATCAACAACAATTTTAAACCAAAAATTCCAACATACACACACACACACACACACTCAAACACACACATACATTTCATGATGATGATGACACAGAGGGATACACAATAAAACAATATTCAAAAATGCCTTTCAAATTGTATTCTAAATCATAAATAAATATTAAAAATGAATTTCATTGCGCACTCACTCACTCTCATTCGTTCTCCCTCCCTCTCTCTCTCTCTCAATCTCTTTCTCTCTCTCTCCCTCAGTTGGCTCATAAACAAAGTGGAAAAATGTTTCCGCTTTTGTGGCAAAGCAAAAAACGAAAAATGCCAATAAATAAAAACCAATTCAAATGAAAAATAGAAGAAGAAAAAAAAATATATGAAAATTGAAATCAAATCATCATATCGAAATGGCTGGCAATATCCTCTACAAAAGGCAAACAATTTGCAAAAAATATTCCTAAACCGAAACTTAGCCACTTTCTTTCAATTGAATTGATTTTTATATAATTTTTAATAAACGGTTATAAACTTTAATTAATCTTAGACGATTTTCTAAGATATCGTTTCTTAATATCGTATCAAACAAACCTATCGATAGATAATAAATAAGTTTTAAAATGAATAAACTTTAAAACTAATCAAAAACTTTGGAATGGTTACTGGGTCAAAGAAAAGGTATACCAAATAGATACCAAATATCGATATCGATTAGAAGGGAACACTTATCGATAATCACCAATATGAAATCGTGAAATTTTCGAAAGAGAACAAAACATACAGAATAAGTAGGACAGATAGAAAGACTGTAAACTGACAGTAAGACCTAAGACAGAAAGACAGACAAAAAGACCTCGAATAGACAGCTAGAACTGAAAAGTAAAAGAAATAGTGAGAAAGTGCAAAGAAAGACAAACAGAAGAACCAAAGCAAGGAAAGACAGAAAGACTTAGGCCATATAGAAGGAAATACCTAAGAGACACAAAATCCAAGGCAAACAGAGAGAAAAATCCATGTCCGACAGAAAGACCTATGACAAGGAAGAGGTAGACCGGACGGACAGACGAACAGAAGGGCCTAAGAATACAGACCAACAGAAAGTCTAACATAAGTCAGACAGGTAGAGAGACCTAAAGCAAACTGATAAAACAGAACTAAGACCATCACTGGAAAGTGTAAGATGCTTCAGCACTTTTTTAGCCATCCTTCTAGATTCCTTCATTCTCCTAGACCCTTCAATCAATAACGAGCGATCGAACATCGTTTCTTTTATCCCTCTCTGTTTCTCTATAGCTCTATAGCTCTATATCTTTCAATGTTGATGGTGAGCATTACTCATTCAAGTCTCTAGACAACTAAAAAGCTTTAAATTTTTCTGTGTAGGGCATTATTGCTGGAAAACAAACGCCAACAAGCAATTTATGAGCAATCCAACTGCAAATAAAATGCACTCTGCCACCAACCATTCGGCCATTTGGTAGTGCCACACCCATCTCTCACCGCCCATTCACCCATTCACAATCAAGTTCATTTACAATTCTCTACTCTACTCCATATCTCCGTTCGCTCTCCATCTATCTCTCTTAGTAACTCTCCGCCATTTATTGCAGATGCATTTTCCTGTTGATTTTTATTAGACGAATTAAAAATTTCAACACAAAAGTGTTTTGTCTATGTGCCCTCCTTTCCTCCTCCCTCCGCCCAATGCAACTCATTGTCTGCTAGCAACGTTGATAAATGACAAAAATGGAGTTTGCCAGCAAAATTCACGCCAAAAACACACACAAAAAAAATAAGGAGACAGAAGACAGAAAACGCTCGTAAAAATTTTCATGTATTTATGCAACATTTGTTTTTAATTGATTGTTAAAAATGACAAACGACTCATTGTTGTTGGTGTTGGTTGGTTGGCTGGCTCGCTTTCTCTGGTCTCTGCAGCTAATAATAAAACCGAGAAAACTTGAAAGTGAGCAATTAAGTGAATTTTCTTGAATTTCACTCGTTCATTTTGCGTCATTTTTTTTTTCTTTTTTTTTTCATGGCTTTTATTATTTTCTCACGCACACTTAAGCTGAAGTAGGTGCAAAGGAGGAGGAGGAGGAGGAGGAGTAGGAGCAGAAGGGAGAGGGTTAGGGCGAGAAGGGAGTAAAGCCCCATTAATGCGAGTTTTTTCCTTCTGGTTGTCTGTCAGCCATTTTGTTCGCATTGCAGGCTCTGAGCTGATTTATAAGCCAACACTTACAACGAGGTCCAGCAGGCCGCGGGGAGAGGAGGGAGGAAGAGAGATGGTGGCACATGGACTACTGACTGACCACTGAGCATTTTCTTACCACTGATTTATTTACATTTAAGCAATTTCGTCGCCATCCTTGTTGAGTTTTTCTCAGTTGCTGCGGAAACTCGCCGCATTGCAACCGGAAATTGGCGAGCATTTTCAACGTCCAGGACAACGTCACCCGAAAAAGGGGTACCCGCCTCGCCCCTCTTTTCAACCACCCACTAGCAGCGCCTACTTGGCGAGTGTGGCGCAAAAGATTAATGTTGGCGCTTTTATTGTTTGGTCAGTTGCCTGACCATTTTATACAATTTATATTGTAAATAAAAATGACGGTAAAAAACGCGAAGAGAGGAGAAAGAAAACTGTTATAAAAGATGTAAATACTCAAAAGAAATACAGAAAAATTGTATAAAATTAAATAACTTCGCTTAAGGATGCAAGTTTAAGGGTCAAGTAGAGTACAATTTAATCTCTAATGATGCCCTTTGGATTCGATACATGCAAAAAATTAAAGCGTCGCCTGGAAATCGCCGGGGATTACCCGGGGACATGTCGATTATTCCCAGGGACAAATTAACGAAGCGGACCTTAAAGTTGCGCCGACATTTAACATTGCATTGTCCTAGTTTTCAAGACAAGAGAGACAATCTAGGGACGTTCCTAAGACAAAAGTCCTAGGAAAGCTACCTGAATTTCCTTGCTTTCAAGACAAGAAAGACAATCTAGGGACATTGTCCCTACTGTTCCTAAGACAAATGTCCAAATGTCTTGCCGAAAGCCGAGACCATCATTTGTCTCTCTAGTCTCGGCGGAACTCTGGGACTCTAATATGAACTATAACATATTTTTTTCTCTACCGAAGTCGGTGGCTCGGATAAAGCGGCGATAATGTCGCCGGCGACAATTTGGCACTAAAGAATTGTTGATGTGAGTTTTGTGAGTTAAATTATGTGAGATCTTTTATGTTGTGTGAACTAGCTAAATAGAAATCAAATGAAATAGAATCCAATGATAAAGAAACTATAGAAACTATATGGGAATAGGGGGTAAAAAAATCCTTAAAACCACGTACTACTAACTATGCCTTAAATAAAGCTTTTCAAGTCTTTTACTCTAATTACAATCTTCTCTATTATGTAGTTGGGTCAACTCTCTATTCTTTCCTATTTAGTTTGTAGTTAGCTATAGTTTTTAAATTTAACCCACATGTCTCAATTCCTATATCTGTCCACGTGATCCCTGCATCCCTCGTTAGCTTGGGCGGAACGTGGGCTCGCGCGAAACAAGCGTCTTGAAGATCCTGCGCGTAGTACGCGTCAATTTCTAGAAAAAAGAGCAACTTAGTCAAACGTTTTGTTTAGCTTTTTGTTTGAATTCATATCAGAACACTAAAGTTAGTAACACTTTGTCAAATTCTTAGCACACTTGGCAAAGTTAGGGACTTTTAAATCAATAATTAAGGTCAATTGGAGGAGATTTGCAGCACTTAAACAGAAAATTAGAAGCGAGAGACGAAGAGCCAAAGGTTTTATATAAATTTTTTAGTTAAGAAGCGAATCTCAGGGTTCTGTGGAAGCGTTGTCAGATGTCTTTATATGTGGTGAATAGGTCGTGGATCCAAACAGTTAGTAAAAACATCTATAAGAAAGAAAAGTTTGGGAAACACTGTTCTATCTATTACTGAAGCCTTTAAAAAATAATCTAAGCTGATCCACAATGAACTTTACAAATTTTCTATACAAACATTACAAATATTTTATTCGAATTTGCATTCTAAACAAGTTATTGATAACCGATTGATGGCGGAAACTTATGGCTATCGTTTAAATTGAAACCAACTCCGCGATACAATGAGAAAAACCGCATGCCAATTTCCCGGGAAAACCTCCCCTCTCCCCAAAGCCCAATGAAATTGCAAATAAACACACACACTCAGAGAGAGACCAGGCCAGAGTCAGCCACAAGGTTTGCCAACATAATGTGCAACAAATCTACGCAAATTTTAGGCAAATAAATCCGTTTAATACACACACACACACACACACACAAACACACTGACATACCATGTGGAGGAGGCGTGGGGCCACAGGTAGGTAGTCAAAGGGTAGCAGGTGACACACAACATTTTGAAGGTTAAATAAATTGCTGAATTCTCAAACATATGCCGTCGGCAGTCATAAATATTTGGGGGTAAAAAAGGTTCGAATCCATTTTAACATTTACATAGAAAGTACCTGGGCAAGGTGAGGCACATTTCCTGCCTACGGTTTCATGGCCCTTCCTGCCTTCCCCTTAACTTCACCCCCTTTTGATGATAATGCCGCCTTTTGGGTTAATATGGCGGCGTCAAAACAACATTAAATACACACGAAGGGCGGCAACAACCGGAAGTAAATATATAACATACAGACAAACACACACACGACACACACACACACACACAGTGCGTATACGCAATAAACCATAAAAACATTCCGGAAGCTAACTGCGGCCCATTAAAATGTATATACTGGAAGTAAGAGGCAGATAGATGATGATTTCAATCACTCTTTCTCTCTTCCTCTCTCTCTCTCTTACCCCAATATCTGTGGTTCGAGACTTGTAGATCAATTCCTAGAACTTTATTATTGACCCTCTCATTTGGAGATTTCTTGAAGCCATTTCTTCGGCGATATTACTTTAAAAGGCCTTCTGAGATAGTTCTTAAGGAGTATTTAGTTATGTAGACGTTCTTAAGGGATTCACAGGATCATTAATAATAGAAAATTCATCTCAAATTTCTATCAATAGAAAAATTTCATTCTATTACATAGTCCACTTGGCACTTTGATCACTTAATTAAACCATTTTAATACTGTTTTTTTGGGTCTTTTTTTTAGGGTTATATGTTTAATTAAAAACTAATTAAACTGTCGGCCAATGATGGGGCTAACCGCAGAGAGTGAGTGTTTTAATATTTTTGAAATATCTGCACTCCGACAAACTATATAAATTACAATCAATTGATTGAATGTTTTGTATGTAATGTGGGCAAAACCACTGAGTGATTATATTGTAAATTGTGAAATGAAATGCAAATTGCAGTTTAATTTGCTTTTCACCTTCCCTTTTTTTTTTTGTTTTTGTTTTTGTTTTTAATAAACAGAAAATGTTTATAAATTTTATGAAATTTATGGTGAAATTTTTGCAAAAATATAAATGAACATATTTGGTAATTCGGTTTATTAAAAAAGGCTTCACATAGATAATTAATAAATTTGTGCATCATGCGCAAAAATTGTAACTGACAGATTTATCTACATATATATGTATGTATGTATGTAGGCAGAGGCGTGGACCATTTGAGGGGGGGTGAAAAAATATAACCGAGAAACCCCTTTTAAAGAGACAAATCTAAACCCTTGGACTGGGACTAATGCATAGCTATATCCAGCAGATATTGCGGTCAAATGAACAAATCGAATAATTGCCCTGACAGTTAAATGCTAATTAGTTTTTATTCATATTTAATTATGTTTTATCGTTTAATTCTTTTTTTAAACCTTTTTAAAGTTTCCATCACACGTTTATTTCTGGTTTATTCAATTGTCAATAGGAAATGCGGGATGCTTCTCGATGGTTTTGTAATGACTAAAGGTGAGGCGGGAGAGGAAGACTGACTGACCAAAAGTTGTCAACTTTAATTGGTTTTTTTTGTTTCGTTTTTGAGATTTCTTTCTTGGCCTAAAAATTGTTGCAGTCGGAAACTTTTTTTTGCCACACGAACTAACAAAATTAACCCCTAAGTGCCTGGTAGCAAAAGCCGCAGGCAGGTCGGGTCGTTGGGGTGTTAAGTTCGCCATTTTCCTTTAGGTATGAGAGGCAAAAAGTAAAGTTGACTACGCTAATATGTCACTTTGTCGTGGCAAAAGTTAACTTTACTCTCTGCCTCCAGCTCGCTCTGTCTCTCTCACTTGTATTCCTGCACTTTGTTTGGTCCTTGCACTCAACTGAGAGTTCCTACTACTCACACCTTTTATCCTTTTCATCTTTTTGCTCTGCTACTTCTCTGCATACATGTATAAGCATGTGTGAAACCAAAAACCAAGTCAGACTAAGGTGAGATAGATGCACACAGAGTGCTACATCCATGCAAGCGCAAGCGAGGGTAGTTCAAGAGGTTAGAGTTCGATGAAGCGATTCAACTATCGAAATACAAATCGAAATGCCTTTGGAACAGTAAATATATCTCAATAAAAATAGCCGTTCATAGTGAAAATCCTGCCCAAATTTATCGATAATAGAATAAAACATCGACATGGGCAATCGATATGAAAATAACCAATATCGAAAGAACTATCGATTATTTGCCTGCGACTCTTTGCAGCAATCGAAGATTTACGGTTTAAGAATATTTATGGAAAAACCTTTTCCAAAGAA
Source organism: Drosophila nebulosa (assembly GCA_024703675.1). Taxonomy (NCBI): domain Eukaryota; kingdom Metazoa; phylum Arthropoda; class Insecta; order Diptera; family Drosophilidae; genus Drosophila; species Drosophila nebulosa. Next base: position 1,100,696 of record CM045725.1, on the reverse strand, counting down.
TGAGATCTACAAGACAATTACCACAACAAGGAGTCGATATGTGCAATCGATATGTCGATTATGCAGGATTATTATCGATTATTTTCATATGACAATTCGATTGAAAGCAACATTAAACGGGCAAAGCTCTAGCATCTTTTGGTTTGAGTTCTTCAGTCAGTGGATTTATCATGAAGACTTATCGAAAAGTTGTGACAAACCTTTTCCAAAGAATGAGATCTACAAGACAATTACCCCAAAAAGGACTCGATATGTGCAATCGATATGTCGATTATGCAAGATTTTCTACAATAACCTTATATGGAAAGATATATCGATTCTTTTAATATGACAATTCAATTGAAAGCAACATTAAACGGGGAAAATTCTTTCATATTTTGGTTTAAGGTCTTCATTGAGTAGAATTATCGTTAAGATTTATCGAAAAGCTGGGTTTAAAGTTTACCATCCATAGTCATTTTTAGTTGTAGATTGAAGACTTTATGCAAATCATATACTTCATAAACGACCCTCGCATTTGCTTGCATAGCTGATAGACCAAGCTGCGGTTGTTGGCCTCTCTCTAGCAAGCTCAGCTCAGTCTCTTTTTACCTGTGTGCACGTCGTTTCGGCATTAAATTTGCAGTAACACAAATTGTCGCTTACAGACAGTAGAAAGAAAGAGAATAGGGGAAAAAGTCGGCGGCGGCGGCGGCGTTGGCCAACTAAAAAGAGAAGCAAAACTCTAAAAGCAACGCCAAGGCAAAAGAGCAAAATTGAATTGTTCCCTGCAAAGCGAAGTGAAATCAAATTTGCCAACACACAAAGCGAGTGGGAGAGAGAGAGAGAGAGAGCGAGGGGGGTAGAGCTAGAGAGCTACTGGGGACTGACCTTAATAAGAACAAATGGCCAACCAAGCTAAAAATCATTTCATTTCATCTTCTTATCTTAAATATAATGTGTGAAAATTCTGAAATAGCACAAATGATGATTAGTTCAAATTGTTGTTTATATATTTTTCATTATGCATAAATTGAACTGCAATTAAATTGAAATTAACATTATTTCGGCATGAATTAATGCCAAATCGAAACATTTTGCCTAGAGCAAGACAAATTAAACATATTCCAATTAATTTTATTGGATGAAAGTGAAATTGTGGAATTTGCCCAAGAGCAACATTGACCAAATGGATCGACAATATGCACAGAGATTAAAGGCTTCTTCTTTGGTTACCCGGTTTCAATTGAATGGCCCCTTAAAATGTGGTTGCCAGCATTACTCATACGCAATGTTGTCCCAGAAACTTGTTTGTGACCGAAAAAGCCAAGCAACATGCATGAAATTCCACATGACAAAAGGTATTAACAATATTATTCAAGTCCTTTTGTCTTAGAGAAAATTAAATCTCCAAATAGAATTAGGCATGACTTGGCAGTCCTGCCAAGAGGTGCAACAGAATGTGATATAGGTCAAATGGCCTCACAAGCTTGTCTATGGGTTAAGTAAGCTTTTACCGAGACAGCTTAAAGAATTTTAGCATATTTGTAGGCCAAAAAAAAAAGAACATGGACAAAAAATTAAAAGTTACTTTAGATCAATTAAAAAAATTTTCTATGGGTCATAAAAAGCGCTTAAAAATATTGATTGACATTTGAACACCTATGTCCATTTATTTAAGTCATCTTATGCGAACTTTTTAGAGTTTTTGCGAAGAAGAAATATTTCTAAGATTCTTTTGTGAAGAGTAAAAGAAAGTTTATACATCTGAGCTCCAAAAGAAGATCAGTTGAAAAATGAAAACTGCTCTTCAAATTCAAAATCTATATGGGGTTGACCTAATTTTGTGACCATGAGTGTAGTTTCTTGCCAAGGTCCCCTCGGCTCTCTAATCAGATTAAAATGTATTTAATACAAATGCTTTGTCTTAAATTTTTAATAATTTAAAGCATCAAAACTTAAAGTACAAAATCTGGGCCACATCTGCATATATTTTTCACTATTTTTATACACAATTTTGACCATCAAAATCTAGAGGTTAACTGATTGCTACATATATACATATGCATGCATGATCTCCCGCTCGTTCTATCTCTCTCGCTCTCTCTCTATTTCACTCGCTCAGTTTCAATTGCAGAAAGCAATTTGCCCAATGCCCCTGAGGATATGCAATATTTTTTTCGGTTTGAACAAATCAAGTGCAACATGAGTAACTAGAACAACTGAAATAACTGCAAAAACTTCAGTATTCACTTTGGCAAAAGTCTTTAAAATGCAACCAGCGGTTTGTTTATTTATTTTTACACTCACTCACACACACACACACACACAACTTATATATTTCTGGCACCTTTTTGATTATAATTTACGAGCAAATGTTGTTGTAGAATGAAAATTTTTGGATAAACTTTTAGCAAGCGAAATAACTTGTTCATATTGCAAACACATTTGGCTTGGCTGGCAAAGGTGCAAAAACCCAACCCCTAAGGTGTGCGTGTGCGTGTGCATGTGTGTGCGTGTGTGTGTGTGTGCGGCAAAAAGTAACTTTTAAAGGCAAGCACAAAAAGTTTCGCTTCCTTTTTGGGCAAAAAAGGGAAAAGTTTTTTGCCATTTGATTAGAATTTAAAATACATGCAGACGCCATAAATTTCATGACTTGATGCGACAAGCGAAAGTTGCAGCAAGCATAAAAAAAAAAGAAAAAAAAAAGCTAAAAAAGAAATGTTGAAGAGAAAAGTTGCTGCTGTTGCTGCTGTGGCTGTTGCTTTAAATGCTGCAAGTGCTGCATAATTTATGCTCATTAAGCGCAAATGCAATGCTGACCCACATAGGCAATTGACTGCACTTACAGTAGCCTACCTAGCCGAGCATTCTCTCTGCTTCTGCTACTCCTCTTCATCTTCATCCTACTACTCCTACTCCTCCTGCTGCTGTCCTCCTCCTCCTCCTCATAATCATCATCAACATCATTTTGCTTGTGGCTCCTGACTGCTGCTCCTACTACTGGGTCTGGGCAAACGGATTCACGCTGGAATAAATGCCTTTTACTGTTTTGCTATGCAAACTTTTTCGCACTCAAATTGCAGGAGCAGAAGGAGCAGCGGCAGCGGCAGCGGCAGCAAAACTGTAACTTTCACACATTTTCGTCCTGCTCGTCCTGCTCGTTGCTGCTGCTTGTAGCCTTCGCCTGGTTGCACATTTGAATGCCTCAAATTGTTTGCTGTTTTGTTGCTGGTTGCATTGTTTGAAGCCCACAGACGAAAAAAAAAAGAACAAAAAAAAAAAAGAAGGAAGAACGAAACGAAACGAAATTTTTGCCATTTTTTTTTTTTTCGTTTTTCGTTTCTATATTTTTGTCACAGCCGTAAAGGCGGAAGAGCGAAAGCCGGAGCCTCTAGTCGAATGAATTGCAATGGAATTTTCTTTCTCTCGTTCGTTTTTCTTTTAGTGGCAACTTTTGTTGAGGCCTGGCTCAAAGCCAAAAAGGAAGTTTGGTGTTAGAAATCGAGCAGCTGCTGCTGCTGCTGGTGCTGCTTCTAAGCATCTCTACTTTGGTCTTTGGAACCATCTTTCTGGGTTGGTCTAAGCTACTAGCCATGGGCCAATGGGCCCCATATGGGATCGGGGGGGCTTGGCAACTGTAATGAATTTTAAATATCCAAAAGTAGAATTTTCTTTCTTTTCCTCTTTTATGTTGGCCTAATTTTTGAGCAATTGAGACAACCAACCAATATGATTTTTCTATCTCACTCGCAGTTTTTGCCTTTCTTTCTTTTTCGTTTAAGTTATTAACATGACTTTATTAACACTCAATTTGCGGTCATTGCTCAGAGAGAGGGGGAGAGGGGGGAGCAGCAGCAGCAAAATATTTTCCCCATTTTACCCACAGAAAACACAGCCAAGCATAAAAAGCAACAACAATAAAATAAAAAAAAATTGAGGCAACGAGAAAACACCAAACCAACTGAGGGGAAACGGAGGGGGATGGGAGAATGAGGCACGAGGAACAATTTAAAATACGCAAAAACCAAAAAAAAAAAATACAAAAAAAGCCAATGAAATGGTGGAAAAATTATAGACAAGCCGGCATTTGTTTAAACAATCCCACAACGAAACACCACAGAAAATTGGCCACCAAACACCGTTGGAAACTTCAGACAGGGGGGGGGGGGGGAGGGGGAACTGCAACAGTTGCTGATGTTGCAATGTGTGGCAAGTGGCAAGTGTTGTTGCTGTTTTTCTGTGTGTGTGTGTGTGTGTGGCTGTGGCGTGGTTTTTCTTGCCTAGAGTTTTTGCAGTTTTTAACGACTGTCAGTTTTGTGGCTGACATCTGCGATGGTTAATATGGCCAGCCAGACAGAAAGACAGACAGACAGAAAGACAGACAAGCGAACGGATAGGAGAAGTGCCACAAAATGTGGCAGCAGCAACGTTAGCGGGCATCGGCAAAGTGTATAGTTGAGTTGGTTATATTGCATCTGTTATGTGTCCATAATAAACCGAAAAATAGTCCACTCAATTGATTTGCCATATGCCAAAGTTTTAACCATTTCATTATTGGCTCAATGAAGATGTCAAATAACTGAACCGATTGAATATACTATGTATCTACATACATGAGGAAGAAACGTGGAAATTCTATTGTAGTCTTTATTCTCTAAGCAGCAGTTAGGCAGATATAAAGTCCTTCGATCATACTTAGAAAACCGGTAATTTAGGATCAAGGTCAGAAACACTTTCTGGGAGTTCCACAGGGCACCTCAGTGCCCAGTCCAGCTCTCAAGCTGAAATCCCACAGGGCAGCTTATTGGGCCCATTACTCTACTCAGATATTTCTAGTCCTAATGAAAATCATATGGTTGCCCTCGGCACAGCTCTCCTTGCCCATTCTATACAGCTCCAAATTTTGCTCTGAGGCAGCTTCTGGAATGCAGGAGTGCCTCAACCAACTTTTCAGCTTTCGGGCAAACTGATGGAACTTAAAAATCAACACACAGAAGATCATATATCCCCATATTCAACACCCTTGCTATACAACTAGAAGGCCTAACTTTGGATCAACCCTCGCAGGCTAGGTAACGCCTTACGTTTGGTCAATATCTTAAGGCACGAGCAAAAAAAAAAAATGGGGTCAAAGATTGCAGCACTATGTCGCTTAGGTTCAAGGTCAAGTTTACGAACACTAATACAGGTGCTTAAGAATCGCGCTGCGCGCCAAATTACGCACTGTCCATGATATGTGCTTGGCTCCACAATACATCGAGATCTTCACCTGCATTTAGTGAAGGAGCAGATCGGTAGACATGCCAGCAGAAATAGCGAACGGCTTAATAGACACGGTTCCTCCTCCCCGCTAGGCCTCTAAGAGTGCTTAAAAGAATGGGCCTCGTCAAACATATAAGCTAACCAACACCAACAATAATAATTATAGGTCTATACCAATGGGGTTTGATCCTTTAATTGTGTTGTTAGGATACTAAAAGGTAAGGCAGATCGCAGGCGAACTTAAGCTTGGCCAAAACTAAGACAATAAAAACAAAAGGTATGTATATTAGAGCCCGTAGAACAGGCTATGAAGGGAAAACAAAAAGCAGACTTATGACTAATTATTCAATTATCTAGGACAAGTTAAAACGCTGACATTTTGCTCGTTTTCGATTCAGTTAATTGTTATTGCGCCCTCGATCCATTATGACCTAATATGCAATCAAACTTTCCTATAGCAAAGTTCTGTATATATCTTCAGGTTAAATAAGTTCATTTCAATCATAAGTCTAATCTATTTCTATTTAAGCTTTTTTTCTGGTCCTGTGGAAATTTATTATTTTTGAAGTGCATTGTAAAATGCAATACAAATATAATGCCAAAAGTTAGAGCAATTTTGATTGAACATATTTTTTTCTTCAATCTTAAAAGTAAGATTCAAGGTTAACGATATTTACTTGAGGTAGAATTTGTTAAAACCTTTAAAAACCTCAGAGAAAAGCACTCCTTTTTTTATACACAGGAGTGCTCTCCTCTGCGATTCTGAGCAGTTCAAGAAAAAAGTTTCCTTTTACTTGTGGGGCTCAAATTAAAGTTCAAAAACATGTTAGATTAACTATGGAAATTATATAAAGCCTCAAGACAAAATCAATTTTTACAAATTAAATTATAACTTACCACATTAAAAATAAACCAAATTGCAGTACATATTTCACCAGAGAACACTGTTAAGAGAAATAAAACAAATCGATTAGTTTCAGATTGCTTCAAACGGTAAGAGATAATTAATATAAGATTGAAAAAACCCTGAAAAAAAAAACTTCATTCATATTTAAAACTTGTCTAGACAACGGCCAAGGCCGAGTTAAGCCAAAATAGATTTTAAATTCTAATCATTGGGTTATTTTTTCTCGTAATTAGTTTCAATCCCTCAAAACATTCTTTCAATTAAGGCGTAAGTCTGGCTATTTAAGCTCAGCACTTAATAAAGATTGTGTCCTGTTTCCTCTTCCCGGATTCCCTACTCACACAGATTAAGATCAATTTGAAACTGAAATGAATTGTAACTATTTAATAATAGAATTCAAAATTGTCAATAAAGTTAACATAAATTAAACTTGGTAAAACATTGTTGGCATCTTTTTTTCTTTGCAAACAAATTGCTTATAACTATTGCAAAGAAGTAAACCAAATTATTTTAACCAAATAGAAAAAACTATTTACGTTTTGCTTTTCGTGTACTTTTTGTTTTTTTTTTTGCGAATACAATTTTCACGTTAATTACACAACAATCAAAAGAGAAGAGAAGTGAGGCAAGAAAATCAGAAGAAAAAACTTTAATTACAGAACGACGATGGTATACCCTTTTAGAATTGTATAGAAAAAGTTGTAAATGAATTGTATGCGATTTTAAGCTGATTACAAGTTTTCGACTATCTGTTGCATACTTGAGGGGGCACATTTGCTCATTTCATGGCCATAGATCTGTCACTCTGTTCCAGAGGTTTTAATCAGAAAGAAAATAACTCTAATAATAAATAAATCATCAATTCTGGCTTAGCCTGTAGAAAATCATTGAAATTCTGTTGCTGGGAATTATTCTGAAAAATGTGTTGCCTACTTTTGTGCGTTACAAAAAGTGTTAACTTTTCTTTAACTGGAAAGGGTATACAAAACACAAATTGCAAGGCTGCCTCAAACGAAAACTTGAAGTTGGCACTCAAGTCAAGTCAGCCAACAACAATCAGCACCTGTCCACCAGAATTCAAATAGCCACCAAAAACTCCAGCACCAGCACCGGCCTTCGTCCTTCTACCTTCTAACAGCAACACCCTCCTTCTCCTCACCCTTCTCCCTCCGGGTCTTCCTCATCATTCGCTTGTCCATTCATTTCAGAATTTTGAGTGCCTAAAAGGCATCAAAGCAGCGCCAGAGCCAGAAACAGAAACAGAAACAGAACCAGAGCCGGAAAACTAATTGCAACTACACAAACAGAAACAGGAGAAAACAGCAACAAAAAAAACAAAAAAAGAAAAAAAAAGAAGACGAAAAAACAAAGCAAAAGAAGAGGGGAAAAAACAAGTAACAATTATACACAAAATTGAGGCTAAAAACTTTATTAATTGCAAAAATAGTTGAAATTGAGACTGAAAATGTGCTCAAACTAGGTAGGAAGGGAGCAACGATCGAGGGCAGGGGCAAGGTAGTAAGGGAGTAAAGTGAGATGAAAGAATCTCTTTTGCTGGAAGGTAGAAAAAGTTGACAACTTCATTTGCAACCCAAACTTGCCCTCCACTCTCTCCTCCTACTCCTCCTCCAGCCCCCCTCACTCGCCACACCCGTCTTGCTGCTACTGATGCTTCTCTACTTTTTGGCATTGTTGAGGCGCTCGCACCTACTTAACTTTTAATTAAAGCAAACAAAAGGCAAGGCAAATGAGGAGTGGGTGGAGTGGGATGGGGTGAGGTGTTGGACTTGGGAGCTGGAGCTGGAGAAGGAATATCAAATGACGGCAAGTGACAAAAACCGTAAAGCGAAACGTGCAAATAAAATGTTGGCTGTAACAAAAGCTGTCGAAATTAAATGGGGACACCAACCAAAAAAAAAACCCAAACCAAACCGAAAAGAGAGAGTAGAAGCTTAACAAGCAATGGCAAGTAGAGAGTGGTGGAGCGAGCAGAAAGAGGGGGGGGCAGTGGTGGGACACTATACTGGGTCATTGTCTTACCCGGAGCTGTTTTTGCCTTTGATGTTATTTTTCTTGAAAAATTTGCATATCATGATACGGCAATGAGACGACGGCTCACTTACTCCCCGCCCTCCTGTCCCTCTCGCTCGTCAACTCTCTCACTTCATCTCTCTGAGATCAGTTGGCAAAAACTTTCACTTTGTCTGCTTCGCTTACAAATTTTCTTCTGCACTTTTTTTTTTTTTTTGTTTGCAAAACGGATAAACCAAGGAAAGTTCTCCAAAAATTCCCCCTCAATCCAATGGAAAGTTCCTTTTGTTTGCCAATTCGCTTTTTTATATAAGCTGACAAAATGGTTCGCTGCATTTCGCTAAGAAGTTTGTTGCACTTCTGATAATTGGTCTCCCTACAAATTATTGAGAAATAATTGAAAAGCTAATTTATTGCAAAGCTATCAAATTATAAAAGTATTCGCAAGGTACGGGGCCAAATTATAGAAAATTTGCCCCCTAAGATATGCAATAGACAATGTGAAAATAAAAAATTCAGTTGTTGAAGGACTGCAGCAAATAAAATTGGTCCTCGTTTGAAAGAAAAAAAATTCTTTTACATAGTTGTTAAAAAACTCTTTGAAAACCAAATAGAAGCAATTATTATTGCATAATTAAAGGGGCAAGTTTATATTAACTTTATATGCAATAGACGATATATAAAGTTGAAAAATGCAGTTCTTGAATTTGGTCTTGGTCTTCGTTAGAAAGAAAAACAAATTTTTTATCATAGATGTTAAATAACTCTTTGAAAACTAAATAAAACCAATTTTTATTGCATACTAAAGGGGGCAAATTTTGCGTCATTTCGCCATTGAAAAGGGTATAAAACGTTCGTCCTTAATAACTCTGCATTTTCTTACTTTCTATCCTCTGTTTCAAGTAGTTCAAAGTTAAGCGGCTTATCATGAGCAACAAAAAATAGTGTTAAAATTATGCAAAATATTCTATATTATATACATATATATAAAAAGATTAACAACAACAACAACAACAGCAACAGCAGCAGCAGCAGAAACGTTTGTTTTAATAAATATTTAATGCATAGTAATTATTTAAAAACAAAAGCATTAAATGGCATTTAAAAAGCACATAAATTGAGCTTTTGTTCTGAAGCAACAACCAATTAAGCTTGGCAAATAATTTAATTTATTAATTTTTATATATATTTATTTAAAAAAGCAAAAAAAAAAAATAAACACACACAATAAAATTAAAGTCAAAAAAGAAAAAACAAAAAAAAAAAACAATCAAATGGTAGCTCTAACCAATCATAAATTGGTGGTAAATTGAAAATTATACATATTAATAAAAGTGTCCAATTAAAAACTAATAATTGGCATTATCATTAAAACTAAAGTGCATATGAATTTGCCCTCAAAACACAATGGCCACGTAATATGAATAACAATCGAAAAAAAAAAAAACGATGAACCTTTGGAAAACAATTAAAATATATAAAGATAATTATGCTAATTGGCAGAACAAAAAAAAAAAAAAAAAAAAGAGTTAGCAAAAAGCTAAAGGGCTAAAATGGAAAAGTGATCACTTAGCACTTCGTCCAGATGGGAAACTAAGACAATGTGAAACTTGACCGAAAGGATAAGCTTCCCCTATTTAGAGTAGTCGTCTTTTTACTCTCAAGGAAATCTTTAGAGATTCAGGAATCTGTTTCAACACTGTCCCACATTGCAGGATAAGCTCGTGAGTGATACGTGATACAATTCAGTTCGTGAGGGACTGCATCAAATAAAATTATTAAAAAATTGTTTGAAAGAACAAGGAATCTGTCTCATGTCTTCGCCGTAATTGCTACGGAAATCTGGAGAAGCTGGTTTTGGTAGCTATGATACACCTAAGTAAAAGGCTAAGGATTTGACTCTTCTGGTAACATAGATAAACATATAGCCAAGCAATTACTAGAAGATTTTAAAGAACTTTTCATTTCACGTGAACTCATTTTGTTTTCGTCGTGATTGTCACGGTTTTCTGTAGAAGATGTTTCTTGTAGGCAAATTCAAGACAAGCCAAAATATGTAGTAAATCCCTTAGAGGCTCAGGTTTGACTTCTAAAAATAAAGTTAAACATTTAGCCAAGCAATTGCTATGAAGACTTCAAAAGATCAAAGAATTCAAAGATTTTTGATTCAATGGTGAGTAAGCTTAACTCAAAGAGATAAGGCCAAAAAGAAAGAGCAGCTAAAGCGTTCAAAAAAAACCCGTTAAGCGCTATTGGACTAACTCTCCGCTTTCTTCTTAGGTTAGTCACTTAAGTCACCTTGAATTATTCCACACTAAACTCGGTCAAGATCAAGACCCACTTGAAACACATGTCGTATAAGTAATATGCTTCTATTCCTTAAAAATAACATAATCCTTGCAAGTAATATATATAACAGACGCCAAAAAATACTTAAAATATATTATTTTTAAAATGTAAACTTGATTTCATGTACAATTTTGTTTATATATGTAAATGAAATATTTCTCTTTTAAGTTATTTGCTGGTAAATGTTTAGCTTATCATTGCTAATTACACATACGCCATGTTGTTGGTTGGCAGCAATGAAAATTATGGAAAATTACGCTACCAAAATGTCATGAAAATAATGAAAAGTCAGGCTTTTGTGTGTTTGTGTGTGTGCGTGTTGGTATGTATTACACATTTTTGTTGTTTGTTTTCATGTGAAAAATGGTAGAAAGCCAGAGATAGAGAAAGAGAATGAACGAAGGGACAAACAGAGAGAGAGAGGGAGACAGAGAGAGAGAGAGAGAGAGTCACGGCCACGCTGCATGGAAATTAAATGGCGTGCCATTTCCGTGTCGTGACTGTCATTTCCGTTTCCTGTATTTATACAAATCACAAAGTAAGCCAGAAATACATGCCAGACACGCAAGCATCTTCAGTCCTTTGCACGTTTCACTTGCCCCACCTCCCCCGCCCCCTGTACGCACACATTTTGGGCGTATAACGTATAAACTTTAAATGTCTTTATGAGGCCAAAAAAGATGTAAAACTTAAAACGAAATGTAATGAAATGAAATCAAATCAAATAAACAAATTTGTGTGGCCAAAATAAAAAAAAAGGAGAAATCGAGCCAGAGAGCACATAACAAGGATATTAACGTAATGTCAACATGTTTGACAAAGTGAAAATTACAAGCAAACAACAACACGAAGAAGTAGCAGCGGCAGCATCTGGAAAAAAGAATGAAGAAAATGCAAAGCCAGCGAGCATATAAAAAAATGAGAACCGCTTAATTAAATTGTTTGCGGGTATTAAAATGACAAAAATAAAATAAGAAGCACAGCAAAAGGAGTATACGAAAAAGAAAACAAAAAAAAAAAGAAAAAAACGAAAGTAAAAGAAAGCGGAATGAAAACTTGAGCTCTGTTAGAACAGCCGCCAGCCGCAGATGCGGGTCAAAAGTGTCGCAGAAAGAAAATTCCAGAATGTGAAACGCTTGGTCGTGGGGAGGAGTGGGGAGAGGGAAGAGGGGAGAGCGGAGTAAGGGCGTTAGACTTTGACTAGAATGAAAACCATTGTGATGGCAAAAGGATTAGCTTGTGACTTTCTAGGGAATTGTAAGCGTGTCAAAGCATGGCGAAAGGATTAGGCAAAATGCTTAAAACGCACATACACACACAGACACACACACACACACACACACCGACACACGCACGCACACACACACATACATAAAACTCTTGAACTCAAGTTCGCTATCGACTGTATGATACCCAAGAACATTGGCTAAAGGCTTAGTGCACACACACACACAAAATGTTTATAAGGCTAATGCTAGGAAATCGTTATGTCTATCGATAGCAAACGCTTATAAATCGATAGGCAAATCACTATGAAAAAAGTAACATTCGGGAGGGAAAAAACTGAAAATGTAATTAAGAAGCTTTTGCAAGAGCTCTTAATTCTGAATTCTTACGTTAATTATGCAGAAATTAACTAAGCAACGGATATCGAATCAATACCTATCGATTACAGTTTTACAATACAATTAACTGACTAGAAACGGAAGCCCTGGAGTCCTGGGAAACTTTAAATGGTTTAAAAAATTAAGTCAGGCATGCTAGAGCTGAGAAACTAACGATGGCACTATCGAGATATTGAATATTTTGCGCACCATCGATTGTTTTTGGCCACTTTTGATGGTATAACATGTAATGTAATTTATGTTAATTGTGTTTCTTTGTTTTCTTATTTATTTTTTGTTTTAAGAAGTGATCTCCATAAGTTTAAAAGTCTGAAGACTGAGGTACGTTAATTAAATTTTTTTTTAAACACATTTGAAATTTGTTTTTTCTTGAATAATAGGTTAAGCAAAATCGTATTCATTTTGTGAAAATTTATACTTATTGTATTGAATTTCTCTAATTTTTACTTTGAACTCTATTTTTGTTTCTTTTTTGCTAACAAATGTTTAAAGTTAAAGTTAAAAAACACTATCGATAGTATCGAATTTTTTCTCCCAAAACATCGAATGGCGCCACTATCGATAATTTCCCAGCTTTTAGGCATGGTCGGAGTGCTTATCGTATGCACCAAGTTAGTCTCAACTGTTAAAAATGTTTAGCATTATGCACATTCCAGTCTTATATACCCATTTACATAATTTCTAGGATTTCTCAGAAAAATTGTATAATAAAGTGAGCTTGAAAATAAATTAAATTGACTTGCTGTGAATTCTTCTTTTACATATTTATGGCCAATTATTTGCTTATTCGATTTACAAAATTTCTTTATTAATAAAGCAATTTCCACACACACACACACACACACACACACATCGAAAGAGGTGGCAAATCGAATTAAGTTTTTCTATTTAAAGAAAAAATTTTGTTTAATGTTATTGATCTAATTTAATCGATTACAAAATAAACCTTAATGAAATAATGTTGATTCAAGAGCTATTTTTTTTTTTATTAACACAAAATTATAAAACGTGAAACGTGAAAAAAAAATGAAAATTAATTATTAAAATTGTTGTACTGAATATTATGCAATTAATTTACATTGACATGAAAAGATTTGCATAAAAAAAAAAAACCAACTCTAACAGTTTCAGTTAAAGCACAGCAACTAGCCTCGCCTGGTCTGGTCTGGTCTGGCCTAGCCTGGCCATCGGCTGGTCATTGGACCTTTGTTCTAGGCTTGGTTGCATTGATAATGGCCACAGATGTTGTTGTTGCTGGTGGTTGACACTGACGGCAATTGCAATTTAGTAGCAAAAAGTCGAGCACACGAGCAATTAAGTTTCACCTGGATACCACACCACATCCAATTCCACTCCCAATTCCGCCCACCTGCCCTGAATTTGTAGCATGCATCGCGTATACGCAATCAGTTTGAAAGGCCAAAATATTTTATGAGGCATGCGACAGGCATTCAACTGATTTGCATATTTGTCCCTATGTCGGCAATATATCTACATACATATAGAACACTATAGCGAGCGCCACATTTTTCGAACATTTCTCTCTTAATGAAATGTGACCAGATTTTGAATGTGCATAATGGCAATATTCTAGCTTAAATTTTTTTGTTGGTTCAATTGGAATTTAATTTATGTGACATTCTCTTTACAACCATAATTAGAACATTCTTTATTTAAGTCTCCTGTGGTGGTTCTTGAATCAAATGCATTGTCTTAGCCACTAGAAAGTAGTTGTCTCTGACATCAAATCCGATCATTTGCTGCCTTATTCTAAGCACACTAACTTTGGGTTTTAGGGGGAAGAAAAGGGTAAACTTGCCTTTAAGAAAACTATCTAAAGAAACCTTTAAGAATTGTATTAAATTTTCGACAATGTCATTAAATGGTAAAACGATTCATAGGCTCATCTGTGGGCTTATTTAGCTGAAGAAACGCAATGACAGACATTTTTCCTCTCTTAAGCAGAAAAAAAAACAAGTAATTCTTGGTAATATTATTAAAAGAAAGGTAAGTAATTGCCACTTCTATTCTCACTACTCGATTCTCACAATAATTCTTAGTTTTTAGACCAAAGCAAACCAGCTAAGATGGAATATCCTTCCTTGCACTACGTCCTTTATCAAATTGAAGTTCCATTGAGTTAAAAACGTTGAAAAAAAATATATATTAAAAACTAAATTCAAATTTTATATAGAATCTTTCTTTATGCTTTAAGTTGGGCCACATTTGTTTGGCTTGCCTGCTGCGTGGTCGAGTGCATTTAATGCACTGCCAGTGGTAAAAGGACCAAGGACGAAGGCGAGTGCGTATAATTGCTGGCCAAAAGTGAGTGAGAAACAACAACAAAGAAAAATGAAAGAAAGGAAAAAAACAATAACAAATGTTCAGTTTGCTGTATGTTGCTGCGGTGTATGCTGACAGAATTTCAGTGTCCTGTATCCTGTATCCTGTAGCCTGCTGCTACAGCTACTCGCTGTGAAGCCTCAATGATCGATGTCGTATTGTCAGTTTCATAAAAATTCAAACGAAATCCTTTTCGCCCTTCTCGTCCGTTCGTCCGTCCTATGTCTGGTCTGGGCCACCAACAGGGCGTGAAACGATGCTTTTGTCAAAAGGCTTAAACTGGCCAACCAACCAAGTGCCACGCCCATACCCCCTATCTCTCTTTCTCTCTCTCTCTGTGTGTCTGATCCATTTTTTGGGTAGCCAGTTCTTTGCTTTATTGTTTGCCATTGATGGCCGGGCAAAAAGCAAAAGATGCGAATGCTGTAAAATGCAATAAATTAAACAATATCTGCGGCAAATTGCAGCTGCATGCGAGAGGTCCAAGCGGGCTGAGGATGAGCGCAGAGGGGAGTAACGATGTGTATGTGTGTGTGAAAGAGGATATTTCACTGATGCGTTTGGCATTTAACAATTTTTTTCTACAATTTTTTTTTTTTTTTCATATAAATAAATAAATTTTCTTTAGATTTCTTTTGTTTTTTTTTCTTTCTGTGGTTTGGTGTCCCCTTAAAACAAAATATTTTTCGGTAACTGCAAATCCTCACACGTTTTTGGCCCAACTGTCAGGACGTAACGGGGGCCAAAGGAAATGAATGAATGCGTACATTGACCAAAACAAGCAGCGATTGTGATTGCGATTGCGACAGCGACAGGACATGGCAAGGACATGCGGCGACACTAGCAACACGACTAACAGCAGCGCAGCAACCAACCAGCAAGGAACAAGGCAAAGGCAATTTAATTCAATCAAACGCAAAGCTGGCGCAATGACAAGCTACGACAAAGGAGCCAAAAGACAAAATGACATTTCTGACCAAGAATTATAGTGGCCAACACTTGCGACTGACCCAAGGGAGGGGGTGAGAGACGGAGTATACAACAAGCTCGAGACTAGGGATTAGAAAATGTGCTACAGAGAGACAGAGACAGAGTCAGAGAGAGAGAGAGCTATTTGTCACTGATTAAAGTAGCAAATAGCATTATGGTGAGCCAAATTGATTTTACGAAAGCTCCAACAGAAAAATGTTATAAAAAATTAACTTCTGACGAACCTTCATCTCTCATAAGAATGCTAAAGATAAAATAAAAAGAAACCAAGAAGATGAAATGCAACAAAATTTTATGAGAAAAGTGCCAAAGATTTTTGATTTTTAAAATTTTAGACATTTTTAAGCTAAAACTAACTCCAAAAGTGCTTTAAAGTAGAGATGTAGAACTATCGATAGAAGAAACAGTCGATTGGTCGATTGATTGCTTGATACCAGAATAAAAAAATAATACTTTTATATATAGCAATAGGAAATCGAATTGAGAAATTATTTTAATTGTTTCCTCAATAATGTTAAAAGGTACAAAACCAAGGAATATTTAAAGGCTCTATTTTTGCATTTTCAATTAATGCTATTGGGACTATCGACTGTTTCTACTATCGATATCGATTCTACACCTCTACTTTAAAGTTGGCTAAAAGTAAATATTTTGACCATTTTTGGCATGCTAAAGATTCAAATTTCTCGCATTTTAAAGTATTTCTCTTTTAAATAAAGATCTAAACGCACATAATCTTCAACAAGGGATTTTTTGTTTTTTTTCCATTTTTATAATCTAAATATATCGCTTGTGATACATATATACATATATATTTCTATATGTGTGCTTATATTCATAATATATTAAGTGCTTTAGCGCCCATTATTTATGTTTGTAAAATGCAGTACTTTATCATAATCCAGGCAAAACGAAATAAGCGAAATGCTCAATGGAGCGGCTCATTAAGTTGATTGAACGCACAAATGTATGCTACACTTTTGCCTTATGCTCACATATATGCTAATTTCAAGCTGACGCAAACACACAGGAAAAAAAAAACAACGCAACACAACACAACGAAACGAAACGAAATGAAACGATGGCAAAAGCGTGTGAAGGGAATAAGTGAGAGGCAACAACAACAAACTGGATTCAGTGGCGTAGAAGAAAACAAGGCATTAAGGCCAAAAAAAAAAAAAAAAGGCACAATCAAAGTCAAAAGTCTCGAACACATTTTGGTTATGCCAGGCCACTGGAAGAGGCACACACACACACACGAACACACACACACGAACACACACACACACATGAACACAGGCATACAAGCATGCATATTCAATTGGACAAGTGCGTGTAATTGACCCAAATTGTGATGAAATTGCGCCAAAGGAGCACTTTGCCAGCTCACCAAACTTATACACACACACACACATACAGCCCAGACTCACACACATACATATGCATGTATATGAAGGAAAATCGAACTCAAAAAAACCAAGCCAAGCACACGAAGGGGCACACACAATCAACAAAAGCAAACTGCTCTTGCTCTTGCTGCTAGTTTTTAGGTTTTTCAGTTGTGAAAGCATTTTTTCCCCCCTCTCTCTTTCACTCTTTCTCCCTTTGCTGATTACGCTTACCTTGCCAACTGACCCATTGTGAATTTAGTTAGTTTGCAACATTTTGCTAATCTTTATGCCTAAGATGCTGCAAACGTAAAAGTTTTCCATCAAAATTTGTCACTGGGCAAAAGTTTTGTCCAAAAAAAAAAAAAAAAAAATTATCAACAATTAAGCATAAACAAAAAGTGTAACTCCAAAGAGGTGGAAAGAAATAAATAAATATAAATAAATGCCAGCGAAATGTTTGAGTATAAAATACACACACAGATAGACAGACACACACACACAGCTACAAAAGAAGTGAGAGACAAAAGGCGGACTATAAAAAGCAGCTGCAAGTCAGCGACAGGCAATTCTCTCTAGAGAGGAAATTTGATGCTGCCCCCCACCTGTTTCCCTCCCATCATCATTCTCTTTCTATGGACTCATTTGCACTCAACTGCAGCTGACAGGAGCTGAAGAGGCGGCAGGAAGCCTGCTAAAGTCCGACAGGAGTGCCAGTCAGAAGGACGAATGAGCTGCTTAGAGCTTAAGCGTTGTGACAACTTTTTTTTTTAAGCCACTTAAAAGTGAAGTTTCTTCAAATTTTTTGTTTTTTTTTTTTTTCTTGTCATCTCTCCTACTTCTTTACAGTTTTTTGATTGAAACTCTGAGGAAAAATGAAGAAGAAGACGACGACGAAGACGAAGAGTTACCTGCAGCTGAAAGAGTTTTCTTTTGTTTAAGTTTCGTGCGCACAGCAGCAAAATGAAGATATCAAATTAAAATGCGCATGGGGCGTACTATCATTGCACAAGTGTGGGTGGATGTGTGCTGGTGTGTGTGTGTGTGTGTGACTATTGCGCTTGAGCAAAATGCAGCTGTTGTCAAACTATTTCTTGTTTCATTTTTTTTGTTTTGTGAAACAATCTTATCATTGCTATCTCTATCTCTCTCTATCTCTAATTATGATCTGTGGCACGTTTAAGTGTTTTAAACACACGTTGACTAACACTGTCTTAGTGTGAAATTTCTCTTTTTGAGTACAATTTTTATTTGAAGAGGATTGAAATATTGTTAAGCAATTTTAGGTTAAAGTGTTTAATTCAAATGGTGCACATTTAAGACTTCACATTTTGTTACTTATTGTTTAACACTGTTTTTTGTGTACCTACAACTTTTGAATAACTTTAAAATTTTCGTCAAATTACTGTAATAAAATAAACTTTTTAAGAAAACAAAAATTATATTGATAGTTGGCTTGACTTAGCTTGAATTAACTATAGAAAATCGACTTTAGAAGGTGTTCTATTCAAGTGGCGCGCAGTGTATATACTTATATATTTAAATAAAGCCAAACACCCTTACTCCGAATCTAAACTTTAATGAAGCATCTTAAGAATAAATTAAAAAAAAAATTAAGTTCAACTCAAAAATCACATAAAATGCATCAAGCTGTTTCCATCTGTCTGATCGACTTTAAAGGTGTTCTATTCAAGTGGCGCGCGTTGTATGTATATTTATATCTAAATAAAGTGGCGCGCATTATATGTACATATATCTAAATAAAGCCAAACACCCTTACAACAAATCTAAACTTTAATAAAACAGCTTAAAAATGCCTTAAAAAAAAACTAAGTTCAATTCAAAAATCACATGAAATGCATCAAGCAGTTTCCATCTGTCTGATCGACGTTAAAGGTATTCTATTCAAGTGGCGCGCGGTGTATGTATCTAAATAAAGCCAAACACCCTTACCACAAATCTAAACTTTAATGAAACAGCTTAAGAATATATTAAAAAACAACTAAATTCAATTCAAAAATCACATGAAATGCATCAAGCAGTGTTCATCTGTCTGATCGACTTTAAAGGTGTTTTATTCAAGTGGCGCGCAGTGTATGTATCTAAATAAAGCCAAACACCCTTTCTACAGATCTAAACTTAAACGAAACAGCTTAAAAATTCATTAAAACAACTAAGTTCAATTCAAATATAACTTGAAGTAAATCAGGCTTCTTTTTATATGGGATTTTTTTCCTTGCACTTTCTATAAAAAAAAAATTGGTCAGTGTCCATCTGTCCGTTTGTCTGTTTTTATGCAAACTTGTGGATATCCGCAGAAACGTCTCGCGCCACTGTAACATATAGAAAATCTAAAAGAACCACAAAATAGAGCGAGAGGGCAAAAGCATTAGACGACAGTAAACTCATTAGAATAAAGATGAGTTACTTTTTGAAGGTCATTTATTTGATAAAGAGGGTTAAAACTTAATAAGCTTGGGTGCCTAGATTTTCTATTCATGTGTGAAAAACTGCCTAATTTTATTTAAGAAATCGCATAATTCTATAAAAATAAAACGGGCCAATAAAAGTCACAGAACTTGACATTGCTACGAATGGGCTTAGAATGTTTTAGGCTTTGTGGCATGTGGCCACTTTCAAGGCTAAAAAGTGCAGGCAAAGTAGATTTGACAGAGAGAGAGAGAGAGAAAAAAGGGAAGGTGGCAACGTCAAAACAAGTCAACAACTAAGCACAGACTAAATGAAAAAGGAAAAAAAATAGTTCTGCCGGCCATAACTCTCTGCCCTGTGCTGTTCAAGCAAAATGGTGACACAGACTGTTGACACTTGAACGCTGCCCGCTACAGTTGTCGCATAATCCACACAATTCGACCCTCGCCTCGCCTCGCCTCGGCTCGCCTCTCCACTGTTTTTTTCGCTGGCCCAATCCCTTTGCCTGCAGTGGCCAGCGATATCAACACGGATCAAAGCGGCCATCTTTCTTCACACATTGCAACAATGGGTGATGCTTTTCTCTTGTTGCCTTTGTTTTTGTTTTTGTTGTTGTTGTTGTAGTTTACAACAATGCGACATCAAGCAGAGAACGCATAAAGCTTATCATCAACGCAATGGTCAACCAGCGAAACGGGAGCAGGAGGTAGAAGAGCTGGGGAGCTGAGGAGCTGGAGCAGGAGCAGGAGCAGAAGCAAGAGTTGGAGCAGTTGGAGCAGCATTTCGTGCTGTTGACACTTTGGATTCGAGAATTTATGCAACTTAAAAGCGGTCAAGTTACGAATTTATGCATGGCATGCATCCACAAACACAGACAGAGACAGAGACACAGACACAGCTGGTGGTGGGCCCTGGCTACAGCATCCCAACTCTTCCTTCTCGCCCTCATCCTCCCATAACAGGCCAGTCATATAAATATATATATATATACGTATGTATATGTTTGCATGCAGTTTACAGTTCAAATACCCTATAATCTAGTGTGTCAAAATGGGTGAACTGAACAACAAGAGTTTATCTAAAATGTGTGAGAGTTAGAGATGGAGAACTATCGATAGTTGAAACGGTCGATAGTCCAAATAACATTTAAGAAGTGGATTGCTTGATTAAAACAATTAAGTAATTCTGAATAAATGACGCACTTGAAAGCACATTTTTTATTTTAGTATCAAGCAATCCACTTTTTAAATGCCACTAGGACTATCGACTGTTCAAACTATCGATAGTTCTCCACGTCTAGTGAGAGTGTTTAGGATTCGTATTGCCTTCAAGTGGACTGAAACTGGGATAACAACAGAAATAGGTAAATGTCAAAGTCATTCCATCTTTGAGTCTTTTTTTAGTCATCCTGCTCATTAAAATGATCATAAATGAGCACATTTATCTTGAATAGTCGCTTAAGGAACCCCTGTTTCGAGTCATAAGTGTCCTTTAGGCATAAGTAGGATTCATTTTCGAGCAAATTAATCAAATATCGATCATCTAAACGACTCAAAATGAAGTCCCTTAAATGATGTCTGACAAATTGGTCTTCCATAGGCCTTATTACTGTTTGTCAATATTTTTTTAACCATTTCCGTTTCTTTTAAGTTATTTTGTAGATAAATAATATTAGATAGATCACTTCTTTGGAGCAAAAGAAAGAAAGGTTTCCAATCAGAGGGATCAAAAATCTCCCATTTTGTAATCTTAGAAACGAAAAAAAAGGGCATAGCTTATCCGTTGCTAGACCTATGAACTTTAATTTTGTAGCTCTTTGATTTTTAAAGTATTTCCAACTGTTTCAGTAAAAGGTTTATTTATCTAAAACTGATAAATTATTATTTCATTTGTTTCATTAAATCAAGTGTCAATTTTTAAGTTTTAAATAAAGCGTGCCAAAAGCTATTGTCTAAGTAATTCGATCCTAATTATTCACACAAAAATTAATTAAAAACCATTAGGCATTAGATAAATTGATTGATTTCTAGAAACAAAAGCAATTCGAGGATATCAAGAAATCGATTCTACAGCAACTGATAACATTTTGTTGTTCTCTTTTGAAGCATAAATTGAGCAGCTCCTTATCACCCTCCCCTCCTCATGTCCTTGCAGTAATCGTTGGGCATTGGGTCGCCACCGCCGCCTGACACTTGCTGCTTACAGCCGTTTAACTCGGCATTGGCTTAAATATTTTTATTTAATTTCTTTTTTGATGTTGAAATTATTTGCTTTTTGTTGCTACGCATAAATTGCATTCAATTCCGGGTTTTCGTTTTTTTTTTTTTCGTTTTTATGCATTTTGTTAAGCAAAATAAAAATGACACTGAACAAAAAATAAAAAAAAAACTAGCGCTTTAAGCCAGGGCTCTTGAAAATCAAACGGAACCGCGGCATTAAATGTCGTTGATATAAAATTTAACAAACAAAGCAGAACGCAAAAAAAAAAAAAACGCGTCGCGTATATTGCCATTGCTTCAATTTGGAATTAAAAATAATAAAAAATATATGCTTTGCCACAGCGAAAATGTTTCTGGAATGATGATACACAAATTTATTTAATGGAAATGAAAATGGAAATTTGTCATATTTGATTGACCTAGGTATGGGGGGGTAGGGGTAGGGCGAAAATATACGCTCCAAAGCATCATCTTATGGACGAATGAATTTTGTTTAATTTGTCAAAAGGCAAATATGGAAAAAAAATGACATTAACAAATAATTCACATAATTGACGAAAAGATGTAACAATGAATATTTAATTAGAGGAAGAAAAGTTTGAAAATAATCACTTCATCTCAAAAAAATAAGAAGAAGTGCCAAGAATCGAATGAACTAGTCAAAAAGGACTCGAATTTCCTTCGTCTTTTATTTGTCTCGGTAATGTTATTCCATTCTAGATAGGATGGAATACGATCCTTCTACATTCTTATGGCTGTAGAAATCGCCCTAAATTTAAAGCGCATTAATCAACCCGTAAAAAAATATAGTTTACTTTTGAAATAATTAAGATTGCTTTGCAGTTTAAATGTAATTTAATTGCTTCTTCTAATGACCCACTATGCCACGTAACAAAAGGGCCAAAAGGGCAAATCCAAAAAAAAAAAACGCCAAGCAAAGCAAAGCAACTTAACATCTATCCAGCCATCCATCCATCCATCCATCTAGCTAGCTCTGACCATCAACCACAAAGATTGCACCAAAAAAGAGAGAGGGTGAAAAAAAAAAAGAGTAGAAAGTAAGGCCAGAATGGAAAAATTGGCTCAAAGAATTAGGCCAACTCCTAGGCTAAATGCCTGCAGCAGCATCCTTGCTTGCAGCGGTTACATCAACATGACCGACGCACGCCTCAAACCCTCCCTGTCTCTTCAGCTCTTGCGCCTTTTATGCTGCTGCTGCTGCTGCTGGTACTGACCAACACTCAAGCCCCAAAAAAGAAGAGAGCGGGAGAGAGAGAGAGAGAGCGGGCAAAACTGAGCCTAAGTGCAGCTAGCTGCAGCTGCAATTCCCATGGCACGAATTACATAATAAATTCTCAGCTTATTTGCATAGTTTTTGCGGCTGTGAACAATGCCCGAACAACTTACCAGCCACCCCCCGCACCGACGACCACCAACCACCGCGTCGCCCTTCGCTCAAAGTTAATGGAATTTTGTAATAAATTTCGCAATGAGTTGGTTAAAAACAGACTTTAACAGCTCATTGCAGCTGAAAAGTATGCTATAGTTTTTCGTCATCGTCTTCTTCATTGCTTAGACGAACGACGAGGAAGCAGAGCAATTACAACAAGTGCCAAATGCACATCAACAACAGTCCCAGAGTTAACTTGAAAAAGGCAGAGGGGGAGGGAGGGGGCAAAGACAAGTAGAAGGAATGCCAACGCCGACTTTTCAACAACTGTCGACTGGCGGCTGTCGCCGGAAGCGCAAAAGTTCTGAGAAAAAGGAGACAGTTGAGAAGAGAGAAGAGACGAAGAACCGAAAGCGGAAACAAGCAGCGCAGTAAAAGTCGCACTACTTCTGCGGTTGTCAGTTGTTTTAACAGCTTAGCTAGGACCCAATAGTAAAGTAAGCGAATGAATGAAACAGAATGGGGAACTGACGAAGGGAGGGAGTGGGGGGGGGAGGCGGAAATGTGCCGTCAATTTAACGCGAACATCAAGCGTGGACACATTTAGCCAAGTTCTGTTTTCCCCTTCCTGATTGGCCGCAATGCAAAAAAAAAAAAAAAACAGGGGCCCACAAAGGAGGTAAACGCCAGACAATCCACCTATACACTAAGAAAAAACCATAAATAATTTAACAAATGTGGAATTGAACAATTGGTTGCAGTGTAAAGCTAAACGGAACTAGAACAAGAATAAAACAAATCACAAATGGGAACAAAATTTAATATATGAAAGGATCAGCATAACAGTGTCTTAACAGCAAACTGTTAACTAACAGACATCGATTAATTATCGAAATTATATGAAGAAACTAAAATATGTTAGGAAAATTCATAAAAAGGTGAACTATTGCAATTTATTTGTTCATGCTTCTTCCTCCACCAAAGTTTTGTTACATTTTTTAGCCAGAGGTAGAAAATTTTAACATAAATCATTCGATAACTTATCGATTGTTGTTCGATTTTTGTGTTTTCCTTGCAATATTGAAAAATTTGCATTGAAATCTATTTTAATTAAAGGCCACAACACAAACCATTGCATTGTATCGATAGTTAGTATCGACAGATATCGATTATTAATTAAAATTTTATGAAGAAACTTAAGCTGAATTAATTATTAACATGCAATTGTTTATGCTCTTTAGTATATAACATTTGGTTCAGTTCAACCAAAATCATGCGATAATTTATCGATTTATATTCGATATTTGTATTTTCGTTGAAAAATCAATTTTTTCTTCAAGTGTATGTTATTGATTATTAGTATTAAACTGTCATCAACATTTGATCATAAGTTTTAAATCAACTTTCTGGCCTGTTTCGATTGGCAAAAGAAGAATTTTGCTGGTTTGGCATATCATTGAAAGTTTTCGTTCCTATTTTCTGCAATTTTTTTGAAAACAGCATAACATAATTTGTTGAAATTCAATCAAACGAGTCTGCAAAAGAGTAGAATACGCTTAGAAAATAAAATTATGCTTTCTATGCCTAAAGTTGGGAAACGGGAAACAGAAAACTTGTGTGGAGATGGTAGCTAAAAGCTACCTTAACATAAATACATCAAGTGCAGGACACTTGGTGATAAAGCCGCACAGGATGCGTTGACAGGCTCACACAGACTGACCCAGTCTAGGACCTAAAAATTATTACAAATGCCAGAAAGAGAGAGAGATAGAGAGAGAGAGCAGGAAGACAGGGAGAGCATCAATCACAAAAGAATTATGTTGGGGTAAACAAAAACATTTGTCATGGGAACACACACACATACACACACACACACACGTTCACACACACACAGGAATTGTAGTAGGAGTAGTGGTCGATGGGAGGAGGAAAGAGATCCGAAGTTTAGGTTTGTCAACTTCCAGCATGTTCCAGCTCAACAAAGTATGGAGAGAAAAAAAAACACAAAAACCAACCAGCCGACGTCTCTCATAAATCTGTGTGGCAAAAAGGTGCATATACATACATATATGTTTGGGAAGTGTAAAACCTTTTGAGTAATTGCCCGCATTTAAAATTCTTTTCACACTTTTTCTTCATATCCTTTTCTATTCTTGTAAAGGAACAAAAAAAATCATGAGGATCGCCCCAAAGAGGATCGTAAAAAAACTACCATGAGCGGGAGAGAGATAAGCACATTTTGGAATGCCATTTATTTGTGTGACGTCATTTCAAGCTATCTTACTAGTTAGTCTTCTTCTGTCCTCATCATAGGCTAGAAATTCTTTAGAAATGTAACTATTAAATTCTATACTCAAGCAGCTTTGGCAGCAGCAGCAGCAGCAGCAGCAATTGCTCGGATCTCTGTCTCTGTCTGAAAAATTTGCATATAAATGAGTTTGGCCCAAAGGCAACGTTATGTATCGAAACTAAATATTTGCCATGTGTGTGCACCATACCCACCTCCACCCCCACCCCCAACCCCCACCAACAAAAACAACAACAACAACATCAATCGCCGCCAGGTTATTTTTACAACTTATGCAACAATGCACATGCACACACACACACTCACCCCAAACCCCTCCCCCACACATATGTACACAAATATTTTTGGTAGTGAGCAAAGCATGATGAAGGGGGGAGGGCGAAGGAGGGAGCCCTTAAGATGCGATTGTGCATTTTTTCAGTCTTACAGAAACACTTGCCGGGCAGCAGCTCTTTGGGTTTTTGGCTAAAGGATATTGGATAAAATGAAGGAATTTCAATTAGACGCAGCTAGAGAAAGGTTAAAAGGAAAAGAGGGAGAGAGAGAGAGAGAGAGAGAGAGAGAGAGAGACGACAACTTGGCAGCAGTTTGCCACATGTGAAACAAACTCTAGCTTTATTTTTACTTTCTTACTTTGCCAGTTAATATCAAAATTTGCTTCTTATAGTTATAAGTCATGCCACATGGTGGAGTAATAAAACGGAAGGTTAAGAAGAAACTAATCAAGTATACAAAACTAAATGTGTGAGTTGGTGATCATTAAATTCAAGTAAAATATGTTAATTAGTCTAAAAGGTCCACGAAACATCTAAAGAATATTTATTCTTTCTCTTTAAATGACTTATTCTCATTGAATTGAACCGTTTCTTTAGATAGACATACAAAAATAGTTTTCTTACCAACGGTAAATTTCCAATTGGATAGTCAGCGACGTCTCAGCAGCAACTCATTTGATCTCTACTGGCGCTGCTGCTTATAAACCCACAGAGTAGCAAAACGTAAAAAAGAACTCTCGCGCTCATGCCTAAAAGGGAGGGAGTCGGCAAGTATGAGAGCGTCGGCGTAGCTGCTCGCCTACACTGAGCTGTGCTTCTTCTTGAAGCAGATGGTGAGAAGGCGGGAGTGGGAGAGTGGGTGAGTGTAAGAGCGGAGTAGCTCTCGCCTGCAGCGCTGCTTTGGAGCTCTGAGCATAGCAGCAGCTCAAGTGCAAGAGCGTCGACGTAGCTGCTGGCCTACACTAAGCATTGCTTCTTCTTAAAGCAGATAGCGGGAAGGCGGGAGTGAGAGAATGGGTGAATGCGAAAGCGGCGTAGCTCCTAGCTGCAGCGCTGCTTTGAAGCTCTGAGCAAAGCAGCAACTCAAGTGCAAGAGCGTCGGCGTAGCTGCTCGCCTACAATGAGCGGTTCTTTTTCTTGAAGCAGATGATGAGAAGCAGGAGTGAGAGAATGGGTGACTGTGAGAGCGTCGTAGCTCCTGGCTGCAGCGCTGCTTTTGCCTTCAGTACTGCTACTTTGAGCATAGCCGCAGCGCCAGCGAAAGTCAAATGAATTGCTGCTGGAAATCCAAGAAGCAAAATTGAACTATAGAAAGTGATTCTATTTAACAGTTTTTTGGCTAATAAATTAATTCTTATGAAAATAAGCTAAATTATGGATATTCATAATAAATGCCAATTAAAAATGTTATTAAATTTAATTTAAATTGCAATTGTATCGCAGTTAGTTTTCAGTTTTCTCTTTTATCCATGCAAATATTTCTAATTGATAAAATCCCTTAGGTTCGTTCATTAAGATTTACCTAGAAAAATGAAAAATCCTCTAAACTAACAACAACAATTTGTAATCCAAACTGGCACAAGAATATCACAAGAAATGGAAGAAAAGAACTCGTTTGTGTGTGTGTGTGTGTGTGTGTTGGTGTGTGTGTGTGTGTATCAGGAAACAAAAGTGCAAATGGCCAAAAGCCAAAACCAATGATATGGTTTAAAGCGGTCTTCGACAGCAAAACCTAAAACCCAAAGGCAAAAACTAACACAAAATGCAACAAAAACAAAATATATACATATATATTTACAAACAAACAAAATAGAAAATCAAGCAAACATTCATTCATGTGTATATCTGTGTGTGTTTGTGTGTGGGAGTGTCTGTGAAAACAAAGAGAACAATTTGTTGTTTGCTTTCTGTGGATTTTTCCTAATATTTTTACTAAATTACTTATACAATTTTTTGGGATTTTTGGCCCAGCTGCTGTTTTGTTGTTGGCCAAGCAACAGACCAGAAATAACAAAATTATTAAGACTGCATACAAAATGCAAGGGAATATGCCACAAAAAAAAAATAAGTGGAGACTAAGGGGAAAAGAGGGTCAAGGAGTTTGTGCAAAGTGTGACAAAATTTCAAGTGCTTGGAATCTTGTACACTTTAAAATTGGCTCTAAGCTAGACGACCGACCAACCGACAAATCGACAAGCCGGACCAAACAACCGACGAACCGTTTACTATACCAATGACCTTTCGACATCAAAAAGTCAAGCGTTGGACGCAGCCAGCCAGCCAGAAAGAACAACAACAACAACAACAGTAACAACATGAAATAACACAATCGAAAGAGAATTGAAGCTGAGTTGAGGCGTCTCAGACAATTAGACTAAAGAAATACCCTGTAAAAGTTTCAGTATCATGCTGGAAATGTTATTCTTAGAGGGCTGACTTCATTCCGACTTCGATTGATCGTAACAGCTAGGTAACACAGGCAGAAGGTAATATGGGGAAAGTTTGCTCC
The DNA here is from genome assembly GCA_024703675.1 of Drosophila nebulosa. Lineage (NCBI taxonomy): Eukaryota > Metazoa > Arthropoda > Insecta > Diptera > Drosophilidae > Drosophila > Drosophila nebulosa. The sequence goes on along the minus strand of CM045725.1, from coordinate 1,072,688 downwards.
CTTAAGTATGCAATAGATTGTCGAAAATATATAGTTCTTTAAAATTGAAAAGGCTAACAAGAGGCTTGGCCCAAAAAATAGTTTTTGTCTACCTAAAAAAAAAAAAAATATACCCTATTGTAAATATTTTCCATAGACTAATTAAAATAACTGTAAATTTCTGACTAGATTAAGTTGCCTATTAGGTATCAGGACACTAGCCTGTTATACAAATTACAAAAAAAAGTTTAAAGCACTTATAAATTACAAAGAAGTCTTTAAAATTGTTAAAAAGTCAGATATTTTAATTTTCATTGCATACTTTTGGGGGGAAACTTTTTCACAATTCAGCCCGTAGATCCAGGGATTTCCGAGTCAATATACCCCTTGCTAATACCTTGTAAATATTACCACAATGACTTAACTACATAAAATGGCGACCTTCTTTTTTTTCATTTCTAGTTAACCCCCTCTGCTTGCACCTTCTTCACCGCCCTTCCCTTATCCTGCTTTCTTTCTTTCTCATCATCACACATGGCTTTTGCTATTCATTTGCTCCGGCGACTGGGGCGCACTTTTTGCACTGTGTTGATTTCCGTTTTGTTGTTGTTGTATGTAAGAGTGCAACTTGAGGCGGCACTTGAGTGTGTGTGTGCGAGTGTGTGTGTGTGTGTGTGTGTGACGTCGACTGGCAAGTGGTTGGAAAACTAAACTGTTGCCATGTGACAAGTGGCAGCTTGATGAAAGAGAGAGAGAGAGAGACGGAGAGAGAGCACAGGAGGAAGCCCGGCTGAAGGAACTCTTTTTCCGAGCGACATCAGCGTCAGCATCAATGACGCTTGGTGGAGAGCAGAAAAACACAAAACAAGGCTGAAACATGCACCTGAGCAAGTTGAAAGCAAAGGACTTCTAGGACCTCTTTTTTTCGTTTTGCACTCAGTTGTTTTAAGTAGAGAAACTGTAAAAAGCGCACTCCAAAAATTGACACACACACACACACACACACGCACACACAAATCTGCAGCGAGAGAGCGAGCGAAGAACCCATTTTAGCACTCAAGTAATGAGACGTCGCCATCAACCAACCCATCCAAATGCCAAGAGTCTGGCGATAAAAAAAAAAGAGTTAAGGAGCTAAAAAGAGAGAGAGAGAGAGAGAGAGCGTGAAAACTAACCAACAGTGTGTCTATTGAACTCGTCATTGTGTCCGGTGAGGGGTTAAAGTTCAACTCCATGGCCAACAAGTTTAAAAGCTAAGCAGCCACTGAGAAGGCGAGAAGTAAAGAAAAGAAACGAGAAATGATTTAACACCAAAATCGGATTATGAAGCTCATACGGAAAGAATTGTCAATGCAACAACAATTGAAAATCATTCGAAACCTTTCAAATGTCACACAAAAGAAATTGATTTCCTTCTCCTTCCTTCCTTCTCTTTCCTCTCTCTCGTTCTCTTCTCTACATCTAAGATTTGATTTAAATTTACGCCCAACTTTCAAGTAAAAAGGAAGCACAAAATGAAAAGAATGGCATGAAAATGGAGGGAAAAGACATCGTCATCATTGGTCGCTGCAGATGGAAAATGTTGTGCGAAAAAAAAAATATGATGTTGCACAACAATAACTATAGGTAAAAGTCTCACTATCTCTTTCTCTCTCTCTCGTTCTCTCTCTCGCCTTTGTGTGCAAAAAGCAATATAAAAAGCCGGACAAAAGCAACTGGTTGAGTACCTTGTAGTAGCTAGTGTGAAGAAGTAGTGCAAAGGAATGCAATTATTTGTGTAAATTGTCAGAAAGAATGTTAAACGATTGAGGAATTTATTTTCAACACTTTGATTAATTTTTAAAGAGCATAAACCCTTTTCTCCCTTCCCTTTCTCAGTGATAACATTATCGTGCAAGTAATAATAAAAGAGAATATTAAACTTACCCATCCTTTTCTTTCTTTTTTAATTCAACGAAGAATGTCCTCAAGTAGCTTTGCCATCAATGTGAATCGGCATCAATTCAATTCAATTTAATCTGCAAGAAATTTTGTTATAAAAATTCAATCAATTGAAGTAAATAATTGATAAGAAAAGATTGGGAGTTATGCATAAAGTGACTTAGTTTAGTAGTTCCCTAAGGTAGGCTAAGCAATTTTTTACTTAAAATTAAACTGCTTTGTTCTAAACGTTTGTTGAAGCCAGGGAAGAGGTTAGAGGTTAGGTTAGACCTTCGCCTGCCAGAGCAGAGTATATTAAATCGACCCCATCCATCTGCAGGATTCAGTTAAAGGATATTTGCCAGCCATTAATTCAATTAGAATAGTTAAAAATTGTTGATGGGTAGGCTAAATTTGCAATGTTTTGTAAGTTGATTCCTAAAAGTATGCTACAAAATTTATAGTTAAGGAAATCGTATATTATTCTAACCTAGACGAAAGACCGTAATTTAATAATATAATTGAAATGAAAGCTCCTGTGGCCGGACAGCCATTGGCCCTGGGAGTATCCGTCCACAGGAACGGAACTGTCCGCCTGCGATAGCTACAGCGTTTACTGTAAAAGATTACTTTTAAGGCATTTTAAGGATTGATTTTGGGTTTGTCTTGCAGTTTCCAAAAATAAATTGTATTGAACTTGTTATCTTTCAATATTGGTTCCAACTTTATTCCAGCCTAAAGTTTAAACAACTTCGTTTAGAAGAATTTATCGAATTTTAAGCAGAATATGCAAACTTGGCTTAAACTAGAGGTGGAAAACTATCGATAGTCAAAATAGTCGATAGTCCCAATTAACATTACAAAAGTTGGTTGCTCGATACCACAATAGGAAATAATACTTTTATATGACAATAGAAAATCGAATTGAGAAATTGTTTCAATTGTTTCCTCAATAATGCTAAAAGGTACAAAAATAAGGAATATTTTGGTCTGATATTAAAGCAAGCTACGTTTTAAATTCTATGGGGACTATCGACTGTTTCTACTATCGATAGATTTTCACCTCTAGTTGAAACCCCTATCTAAGATCATCCAAACTTGGATAACTAAATGATATGATGTAAATGACTAAAGCTTTCAACGTTCTACAAACAATTTCGTGGGTGACCCTTTCACATGTGAGTTAATTCCATGAAATCTGATTAATTTATGGTAAATTAAGCTAACTTAAACAAGTTTCGCCAAAACCTTTGAAACACCTCAGAAGTCGTTAGTCATTTAGAATAGTTTTTGCTTTTTATTTTTTTGAGCCACTTCCGGAACATTAAATTTGAGTAGAAGATTAACTAATTTTTTACCCTTTTTATCCTTCATATAAAGCAATTCAATTAGCAGTAAATCTTTACAAATACGCACACGAAATGGAAGTAGCTCCTTTTTTTTTGAGTTTGAGTTTGAGTTGCTTGGGGCCGAGTTAATAGTTTTGCCTTTTTGGTAACGAAAAAGGCTTACCTAACGGCTAAGCGGGGGGATTTATCTTTTCTATTTTGTAATTTTTAATTTCACAACTAATGCGATTATTTACGGCTGACGGACCAGACTGGCAATAAAAATGACCAAACGTGTAAGCCACGTTTAACACTCGGTTTATTTTTAGTTAACGGTAACGTCGTACCGCTTATCCACCCACGACTCTGCCCCTCTTCCTCTCTCTCTCTCTCTCTCTGTTCACTCTATCTATCTATCTATCTTTTGTGTGTTGGTCAAATAAAATAAAACTAACTAGTCGCACACGGAGAACTAAGCTCAAAACTTTAAGCTACAAGCCTGAAAAATTTTACCAGCACTGCAATGCGAAGTGGAGGGGGGCCGGCGTAAGGGGCCATGGTGGATATAGGAAAAAATGTTTTATATATTTTAAAAGCAAAGTTTTAAATACTCTTAAGTTCTACTATGTAAAACAAATGCATGATTAACTAAAGCATGAAAGATTCGTTGTGAAATTTCATTAGCAACTAAATTTTCATAGTTTTTTTAAAACAAAGGATACGAGGAATAATGTGAAGTTAATCGAAATTTGTCAATAAACTGTTGCAAGATTTCAGAGTCAACTTCTTTATACAATAGAAAATAAAACTGCAGTAAAAGGAAGTGTTGCAAAATTTCAGTTATATATGCTTTGCCTATAGAAAAACGGAAACAGAAAGCAATAAAATTATCTAAAGTGAAAGATCTTCGAATTTCTCTATCTTTTAGCCAAGTTTACTTATTTCAAAACTCGTTTCCCTACAACTTTAATTAATAAAGAAAGACGCAATATCGACTGGTAAGGGAAACTATCAATTTTGACGTTGCCGATTTAGGTTTTTAAATGAAATGGGTTATAATAACACAAAATTTTTAAATGTCGGGGCCTAAACACGTTAGTCCTCTTAGCCAATGGACCACAATGGCAAGTCCATTAAAAATGGTTAAGGAAAAATTGTCACAAAATGCAGCGAAGCGTGCAAATCGCACGGAAAGTTAAAAATGACCAAAGTCCGGCTCTCGCACACTCTCACACACACACACACCAAACCCACTCCCACCCACACAAAGCAACGAACTAACAAGAGAAGTCAAGTGTACGGCGGATAGAGGGCGGGCGGAAGGCTTCTGGCTTACCCCCTGCACCGATACCGTTCCCGGTGTCCCTGGTCTATACAATTATGAGCGCTTAAAGTCGTACTCTGGACACACTTAACATTTAATTAAAATTTTGCAATTACCGACGGGGCAGAAAAATAATAAAAGTAGACGGTCTAGAAGCAGGAGAAGAAGAAGCAGAAGCAGAAGAAGAAGAAGAAGAAGGTACAAGTATTTTTGCAGTACACCGCGAATGGCCGTCAGCCAAGCAATGAAGGCAGCAGCAGCAGGATGCAGCTGCCATCCAATGGCCAAAGGACATTTCAGAGTGCATTCAGCTGTATGCCTCAGACTTGAGACTTGAGACCGGAGACTGGAGACTTCTCACTCCTCTCTCATTTCCCCCCCTGCTGCTGGTCTGTGTGTGTTGCTTTCTTGGGCACTTGGCAAGTGTTTATTTTGACGAGGCCATCGTCTTAACTGTTATTTCAATGAACTTGGCTCACACTGTAATGTCCTGCTCAAGGACCAAGCTTCCTTTAGTCTGTCTGTCTGCCTGTCTGTCTGGCTGGCTCATCGTCGCATTTTGGGTGGAGAGGCTAATTGATAAATGTAAACTGCTTAGTAACTTCAACCAGGTTTTTGTCTTGAAAATTTTTGGCAATTAATTAAGTCCATTGTCCTTTGTTCCCACGCGCCACCCGCTGCCAGTTGACTTAACAAGAATGCATTTGGCTACAAAAATATGCTTTCAGCTTTCTCTCAGCATCCACCTCCACATTCGCCCCTCCCCCCTCCCCCACCAACCATTCCTGCTCTTCTATCTACATATTTTGCATGTCTAGTGAAATTCCTTTTGTGCATGGGCCAGAACGTGCCCGGGCGTCTGTCTCCCCCTTTCTCCCTGTGGGCGTGGCAACTATAGTGCATGCAAAATACGTGCCATGCATGTTGAATCTGATGTATGCTATTTATTTTTATTACACAAAGTTTTTGTTTTTCATATTTCTTACACAAGAACAAGAAGAAAACAAAAGCGAAATATATATCACCCTCACCCTTCAGTCATTGTCATGTGCAGCTACAATGCATACATACATATACATATGTATATAGAATTTCAGATATATATATATATATATATATACATATATATATAAACTTGTTCTTGCTGATCAACATTCTTGGCAACTTTGTGCGTTTCGTAATTGAAACTAATTTTATATATTCACACGCTTTTTAAAGCTCCAATTAATATTGAGCTAAATGTATTGAAATTTAATTTCAAAGGCAAAAAAAATCTGTCTTCAGTTAAAGTACAATGCTTATCATATTTATAACCCACCCACTTTGATCCAATTTTAACAACTTTTTTAAGGTTTTTCAAAAAACAATTCTTATATACTTTATTGACAGTTTTTTTTTTTATTAAAAGTGTGTTATAAATATGATAAGCACTGTATATAGTTACTTTGGGCCATATAAGGAAACCAATTTAATGTTTGCATAAGAAATTCAAAACAAATTTAATCCATGAAGCATTCAAAATAATTTCTGCATCTTACATTCTTTTTAGATTTATAAAAGTTTGTGTAAGCTTCTCGGAGATCGATAGCTGTCAATATATTTAACATTATTACAGCATTGAGATTATTTTTTCTGAATGTGGACAAGTGAGAGCAATGAAATAGGCACCTGTTTCTCTTCGCATCACTTCCAAACTGAATTTCTGTTCTTGATTTATTTCACAATTATGTAGCATTCTATTAATACGCTTTTTAGCGAAGCTCTTACAGTAGGACATAGATCTTATGTACTTTTTATTGCAACATTAATAAATTTTTTATTTTAATTATGCAACCAATTACCAAATATTTTTTAACTAAATTTAAGAGTTTCCCAGCTTTTGGCATATATGGAAAGGGGCATGACCACATGTCGTATGATTGATAAACTGTTAGGGCTTTTGATGACCACATGTCGTATGATTAATATATTATTAGCAAATAATCTCTTATTGTGTAAGTATTGGTTTTAAGTTTCTTTCATGTACAATTCGTTTTCCATGACATTACAATTTAAATCACGTATACGACCTGTGAAACAATTTACCAATGATTATATCGATTGTGGCGGTATCTCACATGATCTGTCTTATGCAAAAAACAAGAGACTAAAGCATATTACAACAATCGTCCTTTGAAGCGAACGGTCTAGAAATCAATGAGACTTGAACTTGAAGCTGACTTAACGAACTTTAATGGCTGTCTAGCTTTATGATCAGAGAAATCATCTAAGCCTGAACGATCAAAGAAACAAATTGCAAGCCGCCTTGAAACAAAATTGTTTAAGACTTTTCACTGTTGACCATTTTTTATAGCCTTGCAAAAAGGGATAATAGTTTTGATCAGAAGTGTGCAACGCAAAGAAGAAAGCATCTCCGCCCATATAAAGTAGTATATATGTTCCTGATCAGCACAATGAGATGAGTTCATATAGCCATGTCCGTTCGTCCATCTGTTCGTCTGGATTAGCTACAGTGCTGAAATCTGGTCTATAGGCTTTTATATACTGCAGGCAATGTATATCTCGAATTCAGCCGGATCGGATAATATATCATATAGCCGCCCGCCATAGGAACAATCGTTTGAAAATAGAGTTTTCGATTAATAACTTCCTTTTTTTTAGAGTGATTGTTATAAAAATTAATATTTGTAAGTTTTATATTGTCATTATTATCTATGCTAAATTTGATCAAGATCGGGCGTCTATATCATATATGTAGGTGCCATAGTAATGAACGACCCGAATGTCAATTTTAGTCGGAAAAAACAAAAAAACCAGCCAATTTAAGTGGCGTTTTTTTACATAAAAGGTTTTTTTCAAACATAAAACTTGCAAGGGTATACAAACTTCGGCATGGCCGAAATTAGCACGGCTTTCTGGTCACTTAAATTTGATTTAAAAAAAAGCAAACCGACAATTGACATTCGATTTTCAGCTTAAAACTTATGTTAATTGGCCTACCAAAATTATGAGACACAGTCAACATTTAAAAAAAAAGTATTTAATTAATGATTACTCTATCTAATGAGACTTATTTACGTTAGAATAAAACCAAAATCACAAAAAGTATCTAAAGTCGATACTCGTTGGACTAACTTTCCAATATGAATTCATCTTTTCGGCAAGCTGAGACCCAAACTTAATCAACTCTATTTTTGGGCATTGAAAGCAGCAACAAATACAGAAAACTACATAAAGCTAAAAGACAATATAAATTATAGAAAATGAACACAGAAAGAGCATTAGTAGCTTTATGTGCCAAGATATAATTATATGATTTGATATTAAATTGAAAATGGCATTGCCGTTAGATATGAAAATCGGGGTTTTTGTCTATGTCATCGATCTATCTAATTAGTGTCAAATGTTTATAATGTTTTCCCATGGAAAATCATAAATTAATGGATGAGCGCAATGCAATTAAGCTGGGAAAACCAACAATGTGCAAACCCGAGGCAGGATTATAGCCAAAGGACACACACAACGCACACACACACACTCACACACACACACACACACACACACACACAGTTTAGCACCTCTAGCTGAGGCCATAAAAATGTGCAATTTTCACTACACATATTTCCCTTTTGGCAACAAGCCAAAAAGCAAAAGGAAAACCCCCAAAACAAAAAAAAAAAACAAACACAAAGATATGCAAAAAGAAACTAGAAGAAAAAAAAAAAATTGGAAAAATAGAAAAGAAACTACAGAAAATTTTGCAGGCCGTAAATAACTGAAGAAGCGAAGTAAACAGCGGACAGAGCCACAAAAGCCAAAACTCACTGCGAATGTGAATATTCTTGGAATTTTCATTTGTTGTCAAGTCAGTTGAGGAGTAAAGGGGAGGGGGGCAACCTAGGGTTGGGCCAAAGGGAATGGAGGGGAGTGTTTCAAATTGGGTTGGCTCTGTTGTTGGGTTTTTAGGAATTCACCAACTTCACCCTCACTCCCCAACCATTTGCCGTTGTCAGCCCAATTTGTCGTTTTGTGTGAGCTCCCTCTCTTCCCATCCCCCATCCCATCCCCCTGCCAGCATCTGATGCTCTTGCCCTTGCAGTTGTCGCTTCATTTTTGCACCAAAGTGTTGCAAAATATGTTGACAGGAAATGTTATGCGAATTTCACTGCGTATAAAATGAAATTTACGTGAGTTTTTGGCGCGTGCTTTTCTTTTCTCTATTTCTACACAATTTTTCTCTGTTTTTTTTTTTTGTCGCTGTTTCTTGTTTTCTTTAGTTTTTTTCTACTTTCTACTTAAATATATTTACTCTCTGTTGAAGGCCAAAATAAGGCTGTATTTAAATAGTTGTAATGAAAATCTATTTCTATACAAAAATTGGGCTTAGAAATTATTATTTTTTAATTAGTTAGTTCAATTTACTAGGGCAAAACCCACACAAAAAAAATCCCATTGTTTTCATATGAACAATTGGTTTATTCAGGTATTTTCGATAATATCAGGTAAACTTTAATGAATCACGTGTCACGCTTAGGCCGGATGTTAGGGTAATGCCGGCAAATCTAAATAAAAATTGTAAATTGAAGTTATCTTCTTCGTCTGAAGCCAAGCCAGCTTTTATACAAAAAGAGATGAAAGATTGTTTTGTAGCTTCGATGGGTAAATGGTGAGGGAATAAAAGTATTTCCTTGTAGAAATCAAGACAAAGCCAATTTAACACTCTCTCAAAGGATGCTTTGATCACGAATATGAGAGAAAGAAAATAAAATAGCATTCTGTGTGTTTAAGAATAAACATGGTAATTTCTATATACTTAAAATGCAGAACACATCGTCAGCAGAGATATATAAATGTAAACACTTGTAACAAAAATATCCTATGCAGCACAGCTCAAAGTACATAAATATAGTCAACAAACAGACATCTAACGACCAACGAATGTCAGGTTAAAAAAAATATCAATGGCTCGATCGCTGAGACGCGACCTTTAAGCAATTGTGTCAAGCATTATAATAAGATCCCCTGAGCCTAAGAATGTCACCCATAGAGTTTAGGAATTACTATATAAGCAAAAGATTTTTGTAAATAAATAAAGATTGGGTTTTATTTCCCCTCCCCGGAATTCCTATTCACTGTGAGTGATAATCGAAGCGAGCATTCTTCTATCATCATTTAAACTAAACCAAGAGCATGTATATTTTAGCATGACAGATAAGGCAGGTTTGATCGGAAATGGGGGAACGGAAGGCGCGCTTAAGTCAGAGATGGAGAAAGGGAGAAATCAAGAAGAGAGAAATCACTGAGGATTCTAGTTGTCCAGTCGTCCAGTTGTCCAGTCAAAGTCGTTTAACCTTAGCTAAGTCGAAGCCCTTACCATTTTAATGAGCTATTATTAAATAAAAAAGAAACATATCTAATTAGAATTATGCATAACTAAATCGCCATGATTTATGGTCAACCAAAAAAGGCTTTTTCAAGTACTTTAATTCAGTTTTGGTAGATAGGAATTTTAGTTTTTGAATAAGCCGATGGACATCTTGCGAGAGTTCTATGAGGAGACGCATGCGTTCCTTTTGGCCACCTCTTGAAGCGAGTTCAGAGGACAAGGTGTCCAGATAGCTCTTGTTAGCGCCGGGCATTGGCAAAAGAGATGCTCTAGTGTCTCCTGGACTGGTGTAGGCCAGAAGTTAGGAGATTGCGAGAGAGCAATTTGTTGCCTTATGTCACATGAAAGCGGAAAATAAACAGCTTGAAAACAATTAATAAACTAATCAAGTTTGCTGTTAGCTTAACAACTTGTTGATAGATTCGAAGAACAAAACTACTAAAACATTAAAATCAATTAAAGTCAATCATTCATAGATTATCTTATACAAGCTAGACAATTTCATTTAAAAATATTGCATAAGATTTATTAAAGTAATAAATTCTTTAATACTAATTCAAAATTAATTAAATTTTTTACTCTTTTGTTTTTTAGATAAAAAGTAATGCAATCAGTTTGTGTTAATTAGCTTCGATTTCGTGCTAAACAGAGAGATCAAAGTTATGTCTACACTTGTTGCTAGTAACAACAACAACAACAACAACAACAATAACTAATTAAATAGATAAACACTGAATTAACCATGGAGTGCTGGCAAGCATCACGGAAATTTCAGTTAAAAATGGCAAACACAACGCATTAAAAAGTAGTTTCAAATCGCTTGCCAATCCGAGAACATCGAGAATCGAGAAATAGGAATTTATTTATAGAAAAATGTGGCAAGCATATATAATTTTAGTTATATCCATGGGAGTTTCCATATATGTGAGAGTATTGGTAGTTAAAATTAAACACAAAAAAATAATTTATTCCCATCTTTGTAGTCAGAGGAAACTGAAACGGAAAGCAATGCCATGATTGAGGCATGTCTGACTGCAAATAATCTTACGGCCAAGGAATTCGAGGATTGGTCAAATCAAGAGACAAATGGCACTTCTTCCGAAGAATTGGAGAATGTTGACATGAGACTAAAGTGTTTCACCCATTGCCTGGCCGAGGAATTCGATCTGCTCGATGACAAGGGCTATTTGGATGCAGATCGTGTTGATTTTTGGGAGAAACTCAATGAAACCAATCGACAAATTATCGATGACTGCAAAAAAGAGTATGACAATGAAAAAATGGCAAAATGTGATTATGCATTTAGCATGCTTCTCTGTTATATGGAAAGTATTGAACAACCGGATGAATAAAATGGAAAAAAAAAAAAAACTTGTAATTATATGTAAGAATAAAAGCAAATTGCAAACTGGTCAAACTGGTTGGGAAAACAAAAAGGTGCCTAAACAATTGTCTAACTAACAGTTTAGTTAGTAAGCAATAGCCATGCGAACAACAACAACAACTTTACTAGTTGGTGGAATTATATTGACTAAAATTTGTTTTAGTCTAATTGAGGTAAGAAATCGAAATAATTTGATCTGTTGACGTCTTTGTAGCGTTTGGAAATCGATTGAATTTTCAAATCGTTTTGGAATATTTGAGAGATTATACAAAAGGCAAACCATTTCCTACAGAATTACAGCAAATTTAGCGAATACTTGAACCTTAGCGGGGACCTAAACCTGAGACATGGGAATTTTTACAAAATTTGGAGTATGAGTTATATCGGATCTCTTCAGAGTTAGCTTATATGACATATCGATAAAAATTTTGATGAGATTAGCAATTTAAGCATGGAAGTTGAGCAGCGACTGAAAAGAAATTAAACTGTTTGTAATTATTATGACACACAAACGAAAAGACATAAAAATTTGGTACATAGTTTTTCTAGAAACGATTTCCACATATTAGAAGACGTTTTGTAGGTGTTTGGAATTAGGGACTGACTAAGTTTTGACTGTAAGAGAAAATAGTTGCTTTTCATATTGAAATTCCGTCTCTCTCTCATCTATTTTAGGCCCATCCATTTGATTTCTTTAATGAATCTCTTGACGATTTCGATGACTGTTTGAGTCAGAACAATATAACCCTTGATGAATACGAGAAATTTGAATCGTTTGAGAATTTAAAAAGTATCCTCAACGAGTCTGTCGATGGGAAATACAAATGTAACATAAACTGTCAATTGGCTAGGCAACCGCAGCCTTGGTTGAATTCACAAGGTAAAATGGATTTGCAATTGATGAATATCAGTAATACGGAAACAGGTGAAGGCATTGTCAAATGCATGTCGAATGCTGAAGATGAACAATGTACGTATAGCTTCAAATTGGTTTTATGTGCATTTGCCAACAATTTTCCAATGATTGAATATGAAACTGAAGAATATTATGAAGAGACGACAACAAATTATGATGATATTCAGGTGGAGGAGGGTCAGGACGAAGGAAGCGAAAGAAAATTTAACTAAAAACCATAAATTTTGTAAATTAATTTTAGCTATGCCGCTAATTTGCATAATTAAATGAAATTGCATGAGGAGTACCACAGGGCGTATGAATCAAAATGAAAACTAATTAAACGAATTGCCCCGCATACAAGCGAAATGGTTAGCTTTAATTGATTTGCCAGATATATCTGCCTATATATGTATGTATGTATGCATGTAAGTTAGGTAAGTCACAATAAATTGTTATTGTATTTTCTCTTCTTCAGCAGGAAAAAACATTTTCCACGTTTTTCTTTACTCTCAAGTTGTTTTCTGTTGTTTTGTGCTGTTTCTGTTTCTGTTTCTGTTAGCACAATGCGATTCCGTTACAGTTTTTGAGCGATTCGTTTTCCTTTGTGCCCGGCAGGCAGGCAGGCAGGCAGCAGGCAGGCGCATGCAACGGAAGTTGTCACGTTGCATTGTTGCAGCAAGCTGTTGTTGTTATTATGGGGCAAAAGAAAAGCCAAGCCAAGCCAAGCCGTGCAACACCCACACACTTGACTGGCTACCCTTCAGTGTTGGTCTCCCCCTTCGTCCATCTACCTACCTTCCACCATCTTCATTCCAAAACCATTGTTGTTCGATTGTCATTTCAACTTTACGCGTTTGCCCTGCCACTCACACACACACACACACACACACACACACAGACACACGCATACGAGAGAAGGCGTGGCACATTAGTGGCAACACAGGGAGCAGCAAAAAAAATGGTTGCAAGTTGGTAGGAGGAAAGAATTTATGTCCGTGTGATTGTCAACATTGCACGCCCACCACCATGGCGTATGAGTAATATGTCTGCCTGCTCTTCTCGCGTTGCTGCTGATGTTGGTTCTGCTATGACAACATGCAAAACAACAATGGGGCGGAAGTGCATTGTAAACGTAACATCAAACCAGTTCTCCACACACACACACACACACACACACGCACACAAAGAGAGCGAGAGTGTGTGTGTGTGTGTGTGTGTGCTTGCAATTATAATTTTGTAAATCGACGGAAGTTGGATAAACATACGAAAAATGTCGCTACTTGGCTCTGGGGCATCTACAGGCAGGGGGCCAAAGGGGGTGTGTTGCGTGTTGGCTGGCAAATGCCAACAGAGTCATATGTATCCAATTTTTGTTTTTATTTTTTTTTTGCCGCTGCTGCTGCTTTAGGGCAATGAGCTTTTTGTAAGAGGAAATGATGGAAAACAGTTTTACACATTTCGCAGTTTTTCTTCCTCTCTCTCTCCCGCTCTCTCTCGCGCTCTCTCCCTTTTGCATCTTTTGGTTTGTTTTTGGTAAACCAATTGTAAATGCAATTACCAAAAGGTTAAGCCGAATACAAATCGAAATGCAGTACATAATTGTAAGTACTTTAAACTAGCTTTAATTGCATTTTGAAATACGAGAAATAATTTTTATAGTGTATCACATTTGGAGGATAATTCTTATTGGGAGATATTCCATTGCATACTTAAGAAATTGCCTCATTTTACCATTGAAAACTATTCTTATACTTTTCTGCCTTATTTAGCTATAATTCCCAATTAGTTTTGGCATGAAAGTAGTGACATTGAAATTTATTGCAATTCCCAACTTGTTTTAGCATGGAAGTTGGCAAAGTCTGCTAGTGCTAAAAAAAAAAAAGAAAGCGTACTAAAGTTCTCTGCCAAATCATTTGCTCAACGTCATAAAAGACAAATTAGCTTAACGATAATAAGCTGAATCTAAGCACACTTTTCGCTCAAATCACACGTTTAATATTATAGCCAAAAATGAAAACTTTTAATCACGCTCCAAAATGTCTCTTTTTGTTCGTCGAGCAATGCAAACAAGTCAGCAAAAAAAGGCAGTTTCTGTTTCAGTTTAGTTCCTTGTTCTTGTGCAGTTTTCTTTTCTTTAGAGTTCCCTTGCTCGATTCACGATCTAATCGCACCCCGATGTCAAGATTCCACCGTTCTCTCACACAAGAAATTAAATTCAACGAGCAAAAGTTGCACTACACCCAGACGCACTTCAACAACTGCCAATAAACTTCTTTTTCTTTTTTTTTTTGTTGTTCTTTTTGTTTTTGTTCTTTCTTGCAGCTGTCCCCTGCCAAAAAAAGAAAGAAGGAAAAAAAGTGCCTTAGCTTATGCTACAGTTTCTGTAGTTGCGCCTTCCCCTGAAGTGGAAATGCTTCAACTGTGCTTATCAAAAGACACACAAGGCACTGACATGCAGTCGTTTGAGCAATGGGGCAAAGTGGGTGTGGCTGGGTGGGCTGTGTGTGGCTTATAAGCAAGATGAGGCGGCGAAGCGAAGCGCGTAAGTTTTGCAGTTCCTTTTTTTTTTTTGCTGAGACTTTTACTTTGGGGAAAAGTCTTTGCAAGTTCTGCATATGACTGCAGGGCACGTTTCTTTCGCTCTAACGCTGTGTGTGTGTGTGTGTGTGTGTGTGTGTAAGTTGATTTATGCCACTTTGTACCCTCTACATATATGTACGTACGTATGAGTGTGTGAAAGTATGCGTGAGTCTGCTGCATAAATGATTTATGGCCAACTCCCGCGACAGTTTTCGTTTCGCTTTCGTTTCGCCAACTGCAACGAAACAACAGCAAAGGGAACGGCGCTTGCCAGAAGATGGTAAACAAAAAAAAAAATGGCAAAGGACTCAAACACACTCACACACACACACACACACACAGAGACACACAAAAAACTGTCGCATAATAAATAATTATAATTGTTTTTTTTTTTTTTGGCTGCCTTCAAGGTGTCTTGCTTATACTCACATTAATAAACTTTTGTAAATATTTAAATTCTGTGAAATTTCAAGATGATTGAAAGTGTCCCCCGCGATGGAGAGTGGAAGAAAGTTAAGCACATACTTTTAGGCGCCAGAGCGATAAAGTTAATCAATAGGCATACGTATAATTTTTCACCAACTTTGTGGTAGGTCAAGAAGGCTGAACAAACAATATGTTTTCTTCTTCTTCTCCAATTGTTTTACCCAGCAAAAGTAGGGTATATTCGGTTAAAGGTCATTTCTTTAGTATTCCTAAAGGTGAGCATATAGACTATGGAAGTTGATGATGAGTTTCTATACAGCGTATTAGGTTTAACCCAACTTCCATAGCATACTTAAGGGGGTGTGTTCAAATAAAATTGCATATGTATTCTATGATAGACGCAAGGAACCCTTTAACAGGTTTATAATGCAAATATTTCAACGTAAAATTAATCATTGAAGTGCTTCAACATAATCTTGTGTATAAGAAGAAACCAAAAATTTCTATAGCATACCTAAAGGGGAATTTTCATAATAATGTTTGAATAAGTTGGCTGTAAATTCTCAGACTGGGCTGGACTGGACAAAGATTTACTAGACCCTTTGCAGTTTGAAGTAGGCTTAAGGGGAGAGCAAAACGAGAGAGCTAACTAGCACAGCAATGTCCTTAGAGTCTTGCCAGAAGTCAGTTGATAGTAAGTAATAGCAACAAATTACTTTTTGTCACTCATTAATATGACCCGTAATTACTTGAATACTTCTTCTTAAATTATAAAGTCAATATAAACCAATTAAATTATATTAATAAAAGGTACTCGCAAGTCGTCTCTTTCTCTCTCTCTCCGTTTTTAGAAGTATTCTCATGATTTCTTTTTTGTTCTTTCATCTTCTTGTCAGTTTCCGTCGTGTTGTGTGGCAAAACTTCAAAAGTTTCGACTTCCTGTTTAGTCACCCAAAAATCTTTGTTTCCGCTTTTGGTTTTGGCTGTTTTTTTTTTTTTTTTTTTATCAATTCATGAAAGCGAAATGGAAACGGGAAGTAAGCTTGGCGAAACAAGATAAAAAAAAAAAAACTAACAATAAAAAATAAAATGGTTTCTGTTTCTTTTAAAATTGTCACACATAAAATTCAATTGAAATTCAAGTAGATTTAATTAAAAATTTTTGCTCTCTCCTCTCTCTCTCTCTCTCTCCCTCTCTCTCTAGTGTGTGTGTTTGTGTGAAAATTTCCAAAAATTTATCCACAAATATGCTGAACGTAGTATAAATATTTGAAAAATCTTCGCACATAAATAATTTCGTTTAAATTGCATACATAATTTCCAGTTGACAATTTAGTAAACATTTTTAAACCATTCCTTCTGCCTCTCCGCCAACTCTCTCTCTTTCTCTCTCTCTCTCTCTCTCTCCCTCGCTCACTCGAACTTTTTGTGCATCGAAATTGCCTGGCAATTGGCAAACATTTCACAAAAACATTGGATAATTCAATATTTGTTTCAGGCCCGAAAAATGCCTACACAAAATGCCATATACACATACATACATATGGCCATAGTTAGTTGGCCAACAGCAACAACAGCAACAACAACAACATCAACATCAACACTAACAAAAGACCAAATAAAATAGACAAACCCTTTAGCCAAAAATAATGTTAAAACTTTTCGTTTTGATTTATATTGTTACCTGATTTCAATTTTTTTGCTCTAATTTTACCTACGTAGAGACGCCCCTCATCTTGTCCGATGCCAAATTTCGATAGTTCTTCATCTTTAATCACATTCCAAAATCAAAATTAAAACTTTTTACTTACTAAACAATAAAGTTTCAGTTAACCATTGGAATTTAAATAGTCAAATGATGTCTTTAAAATATGTTTGGAGTAAAGTAATTTTAATTATTGATATACTTGGACATCATCGTTATTATCTAACTTAAAAATGCCTTTTGAACTGACCAATGCATACAGAGACAGAGACAGAGGCAGCGACAGAGAGAGAGAGAGAGAGAGAGAGAGCGACTGCCTGGCCACGGCTCGAATATTTAATAAAAACCAATAAACGTTAAAAGCCTTTTGAGTGGGTCATGGTTTGCCATAAGCTACATTCACACACATGCAAACCTGTGCATTGAGGCAGCCAGCCAGCCAGTCGGACAGACGGCCAGCCAGTCGTCTACCCATTCGAACCACCTTCTTTACCACCTTTTGAATGCTGTGCGCCCGATTAAATGCATTTAAATGTGTTTTCATCATAATTATGCATATGCAAACATGACTCGACCATGTGCCAGAAACCCGCAGCACCCCTTCCCCACACATTGCCCCTACCCTCAACCGTTTGGCCAGTGGCAAGCTGGAACCCGTCGTGTCATGGGTTTTCCGGCAGCTTAAGTGCTTTAATGGCTTTAATTATGTTGCATGCAATTATTGTCGATGGACTATGACGACAATGATCATCATCTACGTCATCATCATCATCATCATCATCATCATCATGACAGCAAATGCAACAAAAATTATTTAATTAATAAGTGAAAAGCAAAATGAATGAAGCCTCTGTTTGATGTATGCATGGCATATAGAAGGAGAAAATTGATATGGCAAGCAGTAGCGGATCCACAAGGCTCCCTAAAGTAGGCAAAAGAAAGACGACACTGGCCTCGCTGCAAAATGCTGCAGCTAAAAAGTGATCAATGAAAATGATAAAAATTAAAACAAATTTGACATTTTTAACTCGCTAGATCCGCCACTGGACAGAGAGAGAGGACAGAGAGAGGAAGAGAGAGTTGAGTTGAGTTGAGTTGGAGAGCAGCTGCTGCCTCTGGTCGATTCGTCGACTTTGGGTTTGGGAGTTCTGCGCTCTGTTTTGCTTTTGAGCATAAAATTCAATCGCTAAATTATGCAAATATGCCGCAACTGCGACAATCTGCTGCTGGTGATGGTGGTGGTGGTGCAGACTTCTACGGAGTCAATATGCACACAACGTTACGTATACGCAATGTTGGACTGGCAGGCCTCTGCATATGTGAGTGGGTTTGCCTTCTTTCCATCTCTTCCATCTCTTCCATCTCTCTCTCTCTCTCTCTGACTCGCTCTCTGTGTCCCCTTCTTTCTATGTTTGTGTGTGTGTGTGCGTAAAGAGGTCGCCGGCGAGTTCATCGATGACGATTTTACTGCAATTCCGTTGCCTAGTTTTTGGCGCAAACGAACACAAAAAAACAAAAAAAAAAAAAAAACCAGCCTGAAATAATGCCAACAAAGTCATGGGTTTCAGTTCCTGGTCATGGTTTCATTTCTTTCAGTCTTCCTTTTTTTTTTTTTTTTTTTTTTTTGTTATTGCGGCTTTATCCTGGATATATGCCTGGCCACCTTTTTCTGGTCCCATCTGCCCGCATCAGCTCACCCCCTTGCTCTCCTACTACACCCATTTCTGGCTCGTCGCAATTTTATTTCGGCGACGTGACAAACGCAATCAGCGTCAGTCACATGTGTAAAAATGTTTTCCGCTTTATGCTTGTGCGTGAATCTTCTATCGAACAAGGCGACAACACAAAACACGCCAAAGGAAAATAGGGGGTGGGCGGAAGTAGGGAAAAACAAACCAAAAATGACTACCCCGAAATAGAGTCCTTTTCGCATGCAAAATTGCTACCGACAGAAGGGGTAAGTGCAAAGAAAATCTGACTTGAGACTATTTTTCCGATTTTCATTTTAAGTTTACCCCCAAAAACTGAAATCATCTGTGGATGGCGCTGTTTGTTTTGACAACCAAATACTTTCAATTACACATAAAATTTAGAATTTGCCAGAAAAGATATTCATGGATAAAAAAAAACAAGTCCAATTTATGATTTTGTCTCAAGTTTTAGTTACTTTAAAGAGAGTTTGGGTTCGTTATTGATTTTAAACTATAAATATATAGACAAGTAATATACCTGAATAGCCGATCTCAGTTAGATGATAGTAATGATGAGTGAATAAAGGCAAATCATAATTGGCTTGCCTCACCTTCAGCAGCAGGGGCGACCAAACCTCCGTCTTTTCATACGTAGATCTCCGTTTTTTTTAAAGGAGATCTACGTGCCTACGTGTGAAGAGACTAAGAAATATTGCAAAATATCCTAAAAACTAAAATTTGTAGGGTAATATCAATATATTATGAATTAAATAAAAAAGATGATATGATTTATATTGGATTAGCAGCAATAAATTCCGTTTTCGATATGTTAACGAATGCCGTTTTCAATGGGTTAGCAGCGCTAAATTGCAAAAAGATTGGCATCGCGTTTATTTTTAGAAATCAAAGTAACAAATTAGACACGAAGACTTTAAAAGAATTGCTTCACACCAAAAGTGGATTAAAGGAACAATTTCTGAGCCCTCTGACAAACACCTGAGATATTTTAATTAAAACATGTAATATAATTTGTTTTCTAAAACGACAAATGAAATTAAAAACAACGAAGTACAATACAGTTAATTTAAAAATTTAATGGTTTATTCATTTTTTTTATTTTAGTAAAATTGTGCTACGGAAAAACAGTGCTCAGCAGTCCTTCCTTAGGACCTGCAAGGCAGAGACCTTCAGCCCCCCCAAGGGGATTCAACCACCTAAATATTAGAAACTTTAAATTTTCTTCAAGTTTTCTCTTAAGTCACATTTAAAACCTTAGGAGACTAGATTACGCTTGGGCATATAATTTGCATAGATGAAACTTAAGGAAATCAATTGAAACAGCTTTTCTACCTTCAAGAAAGGTTAAAGATTGATAAAGCGCACCTTGTCCAATCATATCAGATTTCTAGAGTACATTCCGTTTTGTTTTCGCATTTGAATTAGTTTTCTATTCGTTCTCAAGACATAAAAAAAAAGGGAATAAACGATTTCACTCATTAACTTCTTCAGCAGGCCATAGCCTAATTTGACCATCAACACTTAACATTTGGTCTCGACGTCTCGTTTTTCCTTTTCCCTCTCTCTCCTTCTCTCTACACACAATTTCTTTTTGCAACTACTTTCAATCTTGGGGTTCATTTTTACCCACAGGCTTCGCACGTTGACTTAATTAAAGTTGTACATGGTGCAGGAGAGAAAAAAAGAAAAAAAGAAGAAAAAAAAATAGTAAAAGAAATATAGCAAAACAAAAAAAAAAATTGTAAGCTAAAGCCCACATACATCCGGGACGATATGTGTGTGTGTGTGTGTGTGTGGTGTGTGAAAAGTGGCAAAAGGAGAGAAAAGGCCAAAACAAATTGCCAAAGTCAGTGGAGAGAAAGCCAAGTGTAAAGGCAGAATTTTTGTCGGAGGGTTGGGCAAATGGCAATTTATAAAATCCTTTGAAGTGTCGAAAATCAGTAATTGTAGTCAAAGTGCAAATTGATTGCCCCCACCGAACCGAACCATACACAGATGTTGCCACTATGTGTGTGTGTGCCGAAAAATCAGTGTGTGTGTATGTGTGTGTGTGTGTGTGTGGTGCCAGTCATGTTTTATTGCCAGTAATTTGTAGTTGCAAATTAATGGCCACACTTCACTTTTAATTAAAATGCATTCAAAAAAAAAAAAAAAAACAAAAAAAGTAAAAGAAAGTTAAAGGCAAGGCATATACATATGTGTATACCCTGTAATCTAGCCCAAAAACGAATGTCATAGGTCATAAGTGTCAGCTAAGTTAACTCCTATGACAGAACCAAGCCCAAAATGTCACCAGATCTTTATTGAGATTGTTTCTCTCAAACTTTAGGAAAACATCAACTAAAAACGCTTCGAGTATAAAGTTGAAAATGAAATTTACAGGGTATTACGCTGAGCGTGAACCATGATAGAACTCAAAAATTGCTACTTCTCAATTTAGGCTGTTTTTGGGCATTCCCCT
This sequence comes from Drosophila nebulosa, assembly GCA_024703675.1. NCBI lineage: Eukaryota > Metazoa > Arthropoda > Insecta > Diptera > Drosophilidae > Drosophila > Drosophila nebulosa. The sequence goes on along the minus strand of CM045725.1, from coordinate 1,051,588 downwards.
TTTGCCCTTTAGCCCTTTAGCCCTTTTTCTTTCTTTTTTAAACACTTCTCTGGGTGAGCTTGAGAAACTCTCTCGAAAGTCTAAGTAACTGAATTGCTGCCACTGCATGCGTGTGTGTGTGTGTGTGTGTGTGTGAGTGTGTGTACTGGTAAAGTTTCTAGTTTTTTACTCCACTTGTCTTTTTTAGCTATTCCTTTGACTGCATTAACTTGGTTTCCTGCATTCCTTTTTACTCTCTCTCTTGAAGCCATCTCTTTTGCCTCTCTGCGTGCTCTTTGTCTGGCTCAGTTTTTCAGCCCGGGGGAGTGACACGTTTGCTTTTGCCTTTGCCCTCTGCCTGCCTGCCATGCCTAAATGACTTTATAGCCTCGCAAGTGGCTGGACAACATACGGTCTGTCTGTCTGTCTGTCTGTCGGTTGGTCTCTTCTCTTCTGGTATGTCTGTTTATCCTGTTTGTCTCAGGTGCCAATGGAGTTTCTTCTTTAAGCTAAGTTTTTCCTTTTTTTTTTTTTTTGTCTTTTTCTCTCTGCCTGTTGCTTCTTAAAGCCAACAACGATTGTTGCACATTTGTTCAAAAGTTTTGAATAAATTTGCAGCAAATTCTTGTTGTTGTTTGGCATCATCAATTTTGGTTCGAACGAGAGAGAAAGAGAGAAAAAGAGAGAGAGAGAGAGACTCATCAATAAAACAGAACTGCAGCCAAATGGAGACACCAGCGACAATGCGCTAAAAGGATATGGATGCAAGAATGCATCAAGGACTCGCCCTGGGAGCTAAGCCCCTCACGTAGACAAAGCTAACTAATTTAGTGAACAACTTTGAATTCAACTAAAGCTGTCAGTTCGGGGAATATGTTTGGCAAATGTTAGATAAACAATTTCCCAATTTAACCGAAACGTATATCAATTGTTTATGTGCATTTTATTGTCAACTTAAGTTAGACCTTACGTTAAGTCTTCTTTCTGCCTCCATAGTCCCTGATAGAAGCCCAAAAGTCCCGAGATAATCAAGCAAACTCATAAACTCTCTCGGAAATGTAACACAAAATCGCATTTAGTTGGAATCAACAATAATCGAACATCTTTAAGTAACTTTATAATCGAAAACAATTTAAATAAAAAACCTAAAAGGAGTATAAAGTTTCACACTACACCAAGATCTCGTTTTGCGTCGTTTCGTTTTGCGTTTTTTTTCGAAGTTGCGTCGCTGCTCAATTTTTGCACATAATTTTCGCAGTGCGTCGCTAGATTTTCGATCTTACATTGTTTTGGTTTCAAATTCTCATAAAAGATGGCACCTTTTTTTTGGGTAAATATCAATGCTTTCGCGAAATTTATTAAATATTGAAACAAAACGCTGTTAAGCAAATATTGCACAAATTTTTGGTAAAAGAATTACAATGGAGATAATCTTTAATTTGTTTAATTTTTGGAATAGCTTACTTTGTTTAAATTGAATTTGATAATCTATTGTTTTTTAATATGTATGAAATAAATTTTGTTTAAATTTTGATTTTATTCAATTTTCTTTTAACCCTTGCAACCTATCTTTGATCCTTACATGGTTTGCTATTCTAAATTCCGATTCACTTTGCGTCGTTTCAGTTTGCGTCGTGTATTTTGGAACGTAACCCCGACGGAAAACGAGGTCTATGTGTATTTCCAATGGAACAAACAATTAAATAATTTAATTTATCTTCAAACGATTAAGTTTCTTTAATGTTTCTATTTTTGCTCCACTTTGAGAATTGCAAGTGGCAAGGCAATAATGCTGCTACCGCCCCCTTTTGATCCTCTTCTGCTCCCCTTTGGCTCTTTTTCTTTTCCGCCTTGGGTCCTCTGTGGATATTTCTTTAATTCGATTGCATTCTCACACACATCCGACAGTTTTGTGGGTTTGGCAACGGCAAATGTTTTTCCTGTAAAGTGCGCAGCCAAATATTCTTGTCAACACTTGCCAACCCCGTCGCCGCCACCGTCGCCGCCTCCGTCCGCCTCGTCCCAGCAACCAAAAGTTGGGGTCAGGTCAAACAGTCAGCCAAACAGCCAGCGAACCAACCAGCTTGGCTTTGTTATGGCTGCTTCTGGTATACCTTGGCCCATGGCCAACATACACACATGACAAGAAGAAAAAAGGAAAGGAAAGAAGCAACGAAGAGAATGGAATAAAAAGAAAACTTTTATCGCTGAAGACAACGACGGCGGCAATTGAATTTGAAACTTTATTTCTGTCTATGACATAATACAATTATTGATGGGCTCGTGAATTAACTTAACTGCAAAACCAATAGACCCCATGATAACGAAACCGCATGCAATGGTCACCAATGAACTCTGAAACTTAGCTAGATTGGGTTTGCTGCAGTATTTCAAATGTTTTATGAAATCCTTGAGGAAAGGCGCATCGGGCAGTGAATTAAGTAACTGAGTAGGGAGTTTCTTAAAGTCCAACCAGGTGCTGAAATTAGTTGTTTACATTAAGAGAGAGAGAGAGAGAGCGAGAGAGGGGGAGAGATATATGTTTGCCCTTTAACCTTTTACTGAAGTTGCTTCTTCCATAGCGTCGTCGCGCAATCTGCTGATCCATTTTCTTATAGAAAACATCAAAAGTCATGGCGAATCCAAAGTATATTGTAGTTTCTTTGATTTATATTATTGTCTGTTTACGCTAAGCCTATTGCGATTAAGTTAACTAGCATCGTTGTCGATATTTAAACTTATCGATTGTTTGAAAAAATCTCTGAGCAATCTTTGACAAGTAAAAATAAAAAAATTATAAATTGTTGAATTCTTTCAGTAAACTGGTAAGTGATTATTACGTTACGTCTCTTAACCATTGTTGTTATTAACAAGAGACATCGATATTTGCAAGCGATATCGATTGTTGTTAGAAATATCTTTGAATGACTGGATGAGTGGATTGGTTTTGGTTTAAAGTTTTAGGGACTTAAATGTTTTCGATATGTTTTTTATCTAAAATGGTAATCAATGAGAAATATCGATTAGATTAGATAGAATTATCGATTATTGTGTAAAATCTTATTCAAGAAAAGAACTTTGTATACTCATATATAATCATTGTCTTCATATCCCCAACTATCAATGACATTTATTCGATAATTAACGAGCAATATCGATTTTTGTTAAAAGTATTATTCAATCTCGATTTTTAAACACTAAACTCTTTCAATAGAGTGATTTTCGATAATGAAAAAGTATATTAAAATAGATATATTAAGCCATTATTTCATTTATATATCGATAAGTTCAAATATGGCGCTAAAGACTAACGAATGGCACCACTATTACTTAGACCAAGAGGTCTACGGGGCATTTAAACGTTTAGAAACCCTTTGTTTTAGCCAATTTGTTACCTTCTTTTTGATTTTTTTCCACTTAACTAAAGAGCATTGCCAAGCGTTTGTTATGGACACGTACAGCATTGCCAACATTAAGTTTATAGCAGGCACATTTTCAGGGCATTGGCCGTAAGCAAAGTGGAAAAGACTCAACCAGCTTACACACTTAATCAAACTTTATGCAAACTGTTTGACCAGGCTCACCCTCTCTCTCTCACTCTCTCTCTCTCTCGCTCTCGCTCTCATTCATGTGCCGACTAAATTTACCAAAATTTTTGCTGAGCAATGCAATTTTATGCCAACCGGAAAAACAGACAGACAAAAACGGAAGAGAGAGAGAGAGAGATGGGGAGCGAGAGAGAGAGAGTGCCAGGACATGAGACTTAAATGCTGCAATTTGTTTTGCTGCCGAATCGTTGCTGTCTTCACTTGAAGCTTAACTAAATGCACACAGAATCCCCCACACCTCCACTCCTTCTCTCTGTCTTCTCCCAGAGAGACATAGACTAAGCCAAAAATTGCTCTTTGTGCGTAGACGACGACGACAACGACGATGACAAGGACTTCTACTAGGATGATGCTCCGATTTGACAGCCTTGAATGAGACTCTGCTTGCATCCCAGGACAATTCACTGCAAAATTGGGCTGAGCCTTCGTTTTCTTCTCCATATTTGTATGGTCTTGTGTGAGTGTATGTGTGTGTGTGTGTATTTATGATTGTGTGCGTGCTTGGCGTTTCAGCCATTGCCATTGAGATTGAAAAATGTTAAAAAATTGCTTTTAAATGCCGCAAAATACAATTTATTATTCAACAGAGGCAAACGCCAAACACTGAGAGCACAATGTGTGTCCTGGGAGTGGGCGTTAGGAATGGGGCATGGTATGAAATCGACGGGGGGGGTGTGGCATCAGGCATGACCAGTGTGCGTAACAAAGCTCAACAGTGACTCCTGCCTCCTGCTTGGTTGTAAATTTAAATAAAGCCAACACACACACACACAGACACACACACACACAGACACAGAAACACAGAGACAAGAGAGCGATTGTGTTGTAGCTGCTGCAGTTGTTTTGTTTATTACGCATACGCACTGTGTGCCATTGCCTGAAGTTAAACATGGATTGCAGCAGCTGTAAACAGTTCTTAAAGCCACAGCAGATAATTACAAATGAAAAAAAAAAAAACAAAAACAAAAACAAAACATACAAACAGACCCCCTGCCTACGTGTAATAAAGTTAAATTTATGAAGATTCAGATGCTAAGTCATATGACGATTCACCCTAAAGAAAACTAAGAAACAAATTGCTCGACGCTTTCAATTAAAGTAATAAGAATCTGAATCTTAAAGTAAGTTGTTAAGTTTATATCTTCATGTCTTCAATAAAGAGCATTAATATGATTGCAATTTTTAAAGACTTTTAAGTAGTTTTACATGGATTAGAATTCATCTAAACATTCCTAGTTTATACTTCATTTTTGACACATATTTTGAAAACTATTACCTTAATTTGTTAAACAGTTTAATTGAACACATCAATGAATCACTTTTAAAGCTATGGTATGGATCGCCAAAGAAATTTTTTAATTTTAAAAACGGCATCTGCTGCCTTTCTAACTAGATCTTTCTTAACTTTTGAATAAATTGTAATCCTTGAACGAACTTTTGTAAATAGATTTTCAATATTGATTTTAATCTCTTTGCCCGAAAAATTTGTCACATTTTTGTCTTACAGCATTTTATTATGTATAATTTATCAAGTCTTGGCCTAGGCTAATTGCCGTCCAAAAGCTTGGACTCTTCCTTCAAGAGAGAAGTAACTTATATATATATATATATATATATTTGTATTTTTCTTTCATCGTTTTTCGTTTTTGTGGCACTTGAACAATTTTCCATGTGCTCCAAAAAACTTTGGCAATAAAATTTGTTTCAAATTGCTTTTCAAAAGCAACTCCTCCCGCTCTCTTACTCTCTATCTCTGTGTATAGTTTGAAAGTTGTCAGCGGGTTAACCAAACGCCCTGCCACCCCTTCCCCTGCCCCTTTTGGAAGTAACCTCAGTTAGGATAAAGTGCCCCCCAGAGGGGCAAATAAATATCAAATATATTGAGAGAAAAACAGAGACTAAGAGACAGAGAGAGAGAGAGAGAGAGAGATGGAGGGGGAGGGTCGACATGGCGGAGAATGAGACCAAAAGGCAGTCGCGCAAAAGTTAATTACATTGTGTTAACTGCGGGGGGCGGGGGCCAGGCCTAATTTTGTAATTCTCTTTCTGAATCATTTAACCATGAAATTGCCAGCCTCGAAAAACTGCCCCTCCCACAATCTACGCCTTCTCTCTAACAGCAGCAACGGCAGCAGGCTGATAGCAAACTAAATGATAAACCAGACAAAAAGCAAAAGGATGAGTTTTTCGAAAATTCAAATTCAAATTCAAAATGTGAAAATTAGCCTTTCAACTGCCTAGTAAATGTTGCCTGTCGAATGACACGCCTACTTTTACCGAAAGCACCACCACCTCCTTCTCATGGCCCACACCCTTAGGGGGTCATTCTGTTTGTGTGTGTGCCTGTTGACAGCAGCAGCAGCAGCAGCAGCAGCTGACGGTCGAAAATTTATATTATACTTTCGGGCGTAAAAGTTGTTTCCCTTTTTTGTTTGAGAGTTTACGAACGGGGGGATGGTGGTGGGGGGCTAATGGGGCGTGGTAGATATTTTTGATAATTCCCCGATTATAATTATTTGTATTTATTTGCAATTTCTATGGCTTTTACGCATAAATTAATGCAATTATATGAGGTCAGAGGGCAGCAGCAGTTAGGTTCGTCTGATTAATTTCCACGCTCTTTTGATGTTTCAGTTTTGCAGCCTTTGGCCCAAAATGTGCCAAAAACAAACCGACAAATATAATTTAATGAAATTACTTTTATGTGAAAACAACTTCAACAACTTCATTTGGTAGTTTTACATAATGTTAACCAAGTTAAGTCAACAACTGAGTGAGTGAGTGATGAGGTAGAGCGAGATCCCATTCCCACCCCCCTCACACACACTCACACACACACACATATATAGCTAAATAACGACCACAACTTTGGTATAGGGGAATCCATTTCAACTAACTACATGACATTGCATTTGTCTTTGCCATTTTCTGGCGAAAAAAAAAAAATAACAAAAATGAAAACTTTCGAAAAACCTGCACAATGATTGCCAAAAAAAAATAAAAAAAATCTATAAAACAACAAGAACTCGACTGGGTGCTACCCTTGCAAAAAGGAAGCCAACAAATTGAGTTTTTTGAATATCAATTGTATGTAAATTTAACTACAATTCACAACTAGTTTAAGCTTCAAGTTAAGATAGGAAAAGAAAAAACTTGATGATCCTAAACTTAAAGATTTCGAATAATTGATTGAAGTTCAATTAATAGGCTTAAATCTATAAAAGGTTACCTTGAGCCTGTCACTCTTTCCATACTTTTGGATTAAGAAGGTATCGCAACTAAAAAAAAAACACACAAAAAAAAATAGCGAACGAAAAGAGAAAAACTATTGCCCAGCCACTGCCATTACCAATTTTTGTGCTTAACGCTTCAGTGAACAAATCACTGAGATACAGAGACATATAAAAAGAAAGAAAGACGTTGAGGGAGAGAGGGATGGAGAGTGGGGAAGATACAGAGATGAAGATGAAGATGGAGCAGAGAATCGGTAGGAATTGGAGTCGAAGTTCCGTTTGCCGTCTCTGCTTATGCCATCAGCATGTCATCATGGCAAAATCAGACGACATGCAACATTGCATAAAGATTTGTCACAGCTAAAGCCTTGCAACACCAATTCCCCGCATTAGCCCCCTTTCTCTCTGTCTCTCTCAACCAAAAAAAAAAGAGAAAACAACCTGCTAGACGAGACAACGAAACGACAGAGAAGAACTTTTCAGAGAGAAGAGAAGCAAACTCAAATCGCATTTTCGCATGTTGCAATTCGACAAACAGCAGCAGCAGCAGCAGCAGCAACATGAGATGAGAAGTGAACCAATGACAGGGACAGGAACAAGGACTGACTAGAGTGGCAAGGGTAGAGAGGGCATTGAGAAATCCTGGGCAACTTGCAACAAATTCAATTTTGTCTGGCTCGATTGCATTGCGGCACATTGGCTTGCAAGTGCAGAGATAGAGATCTGAGGGGAAGAAACTGCTCATCGATTCGCATTGCATTTCAATATATAAATATTTATACACAAGTAAATTTGTGCACAGCTGAGAGATGTCGCTTTTGCTGCAAGAACAAAAAACACTGAGAGAAAGTCAAAGGCAATGCTCATATAAAAACCCCAATTGATTACCTTCTAAACTAAAACTTCACGTTCTTGGCTATTTAGTGTTGTAGTGTTGGTAAATGCAGTGTTAGCAAGCGGTTTTACATTGACAGTCGAGAGGAAGTACAAACAAATTTAGGCTCATTCTATTCTACTTAACGATTTTCGTATTTTCCACCTTTTTTTAAAACTAAGAGGCACTTCTAATTCCCAACTGGTTTAAGTAGAAAAATGTACTAAGCCATTTTAGGTGGGAACGAACTTTCTGCTCTTCTTTTTTCCCTTTTTACCCAAGACTTAATGTGATATTTGAGGGATCTAAGCCTATTGGTTTACTTTGCCTGATTGTTTTTAGTGTAGCCAACGACATTGACAAACTAAAAATGAAGATATATGTGATGGAAAGAAGCTTGGTTGAAAAATAATGGTCATGTTGCTCTATGTCTCTGCTACGTAAATCGTTTAGTTTCGCATTTGTTATTACGTTTTTCTTCACGGTTTTTCGGTTTCTTTTTTTGGCTTCACTTTACCTAACTCCTTTTTATTACCGAAAAGTCTGCCTGTCTGCACATATTTATAAATCATGGCTAAGCCTTTATGACATATGCTAAAATTTAATACCATCTCGGCCAGGCACAGGCCAGACAAAACCAAAGCAGACCAGACTGGGCCACCTCCTCCCCCCCTACCACCGTCAACCAACACATTGGCAACAACAAAAAAGAAACAAGAGAATTTCATATGAAGCGCGACCCCAAAACGCGTGACAAAATGATTAAACGGCTAGGACGACGGACTAAGGAGGACGGCGGAATCAAAGGACCAAAGGACCCAGGCTATCCCTCCCAAAAAACGCCATTAACTCTTTCATGGAAGCCATCACCAGGTTTTCGGCATCGGCATTTTTGCCCCTTCGCCGTTCCTCGCTCTGAATGACAGTGCAAAATTGTTAATGCTGATAATGATGATGATGTGATTAGATGAGTGGTTATTTGGCAGGCTGAAAAAGCTGTCAAAACTCGGGCTAAATGTGGCATACAGAAGAAGGTTTTTTTTTGGCAAATAGGTTTGGCGGTAGATAAAGCTGTAGCTGCTGCTGCTGCCACTGTTCCTGTCTGAAAGCTACTAAGTAGCACATTCAACATTATTTTGTTGTTGTTGTTGTTCAAGTGCCTGTGCCTTCTCTCTAATGAAAAAAGGTTTTAAATATATTCTTTTCAAATATTTTTAGGGCTTAATTTATATTTAGATAATCCCCTTGAATGGCATGACTAGGCGATTATATGTAGAATCCTTCAAAGTCACCCAGACGAACTCAATGGCTTGGCATTGGCTTGCTGTGGGTACTGCAATTGAAATATTTCATTTAAATCAAAATGGAAAAATATAAATGAAAATATTTTTTTTTATTTTTGCATATTAGACACTCTTCACTCTCACTTCAAGGCAAACCCAGCGGTCCCATGGGAGTAAGGATAACTTTTATAGTTATCCAATTACAAGCATATAATTTTGTTAATATTTTTTCAATTAAATATAAAAAAATAAATAGAAATAAATACTTTTGAAAATGAATTTTTTTTTAAATTATTGATCGTATTCAAATAAAAGTTGGATTTGTTTCGTTTGGTATTTCACACAAATAAATTTAATTTATCAATTTGTTTTCCAATTGTAGTAGTCAAAATAGTAGTAGCAAAAGAAGTAAAAGAAAATAGTACTAGTAGAAAAGTAGTAGTAGAATAGTAGTAGCAGAAGAAATGAAAGAAAATAGTACTAGAAAAAAAGTAGTAGTAGATGTTAAATGGGAAGAAGTTAGGGAAGTAACAGTACAAGTAATAGAAGTAAAATAAATAGAGGCGGTAGTTAGAGGCAACAATAAAATAAGTAGTAGTAATTAGACTAGAATTAAAAGCAGTAGAAATAATTACATTAGAGACAGAAATAGAAGAAAAAGTAGTAATTAAATTTAAATTACTGTTAATATTTTACACCAGCAATAATGCTTCATCTATTTATATGTATTTTGATAAAGAAACACAAAAAAAAACAGAAACAAAACACAAAAAAAAAAAAAAAGCAGAAACAAAACACAAACAAAATTTTAAGCACCGTTTTTTTGCTCCCTTGGTTAGCCGCAAGCGAAAGAATGGGTAACTGTGAGAGCGTCGGCGTAGCTGCTCGCCCCACTCAGCAGTGCTTCTTCTTGAAGCAGATGCGCTGAGTAGCGGCAAGCGGGGGAATGAGCGTAGGCGGCTTAGCAGCACTGCAGTGAGTTGCTTCTGCTTTACGTTCTGCTGCTCTGAGAGTATATTACGCCCACTCAACGGTGATTCTTCTTCTTAAAACAGATGCTGATTAGGCGCGAGCGAGAGAACGGGCCACTGCGAGAGCGTCGGCGTAGCTGCTCGCTGCAGTGCTTCTTCTTGAAGCAGATGCGCTGAGTAGGGGGTAGAGCGGGGGAGAGAGCGTAGGCGGCTTAGCTACTCACTGCAGTGCTGCTTCTGCTTTACGTTCTGCTGCTCTGAGAGTATATAATCAACACCGCCAGCGGAGTTTAAATCAGTTGCTGCTGAGGCGTCGCCTCGCTCGGTTGATCGTATTTTTGAACATAAAGTGAAGCTGAAATCTATGTGGAAACAAAACAACCCTGAAAATTGGAGTAGAAGCCAACAGAATTATGCAGATCATTGGAATATTGGAAACGCGTAAGCAACCTTAATTCAATGATCAATTTATAATTATGATTTCTTCAATTTACTTTTGGAAATTTGTTTTTTCCAGGTCTCCAGATAAAATTTCAAGAAAATATAAATGCCATTCGTGAAAAACAAAACCAAAGCTTTGAGAAGGCGCAAGATCAAAGTGGAAATTAAAAATTTGCGAGGAAATCATCAATCGATTGAAAATCTGGTGAGGTGAAATATAAGGTGGGAACCCATTTCGAAATTAAATATTGATAAAATATCATTGAGTAAGAGTTATACGACAGATATAGGGAAATAAACTACTAGATTTAAAAAATATTAACGTCATTGAGTGAATCTTGGAAAGGTTTTTCTGTGTACGCTATGACACATTCTAAATTCAAACACTTTGTACTAACTCAGAGAATTCTCCGTAATCATGCTATTAAAATCTAACAAGTTTGTATTTATAAATAAATTAACATATTGCCTACGATATAATGCTTAACGCAAATTGTTACATGTTGCTAATCTTTCCATTTTAAGGTTACATTAATGTGATTTTCCTTGCTCTTGGAATAAATTTTTGGCAAATTGTTTTAAATCAGTATTTTCAATTGCAAATAAACGTTTAGAGCAGATTGCCGCAAGACAATCATTGCAAATTGCAGCAGACACATTTCATATGCCTAATTATGAGCTATAAATTTGAGAGATAAAACTATAAATCGTTCAGTTTGCTTCCACTTTCCACATTCCGAGGGACTATAAAAACTGAAATACAGCTTCACGTGCCAGGTACCAAAAAACCAGTGGGGACTTCATGCAGTGCCTTATTAGCAAAGTTTCTGGAGGCGCCTTGAACCTGAGCAGGTGGTAAGGGGGTGGAGTGATTGGGTGGTGAAGATGGTTGCCTTAACTTTGCTTCTATTCCGGCTTTTATTCTACTATGGGGCAAAACTATAGACAGACAATTTCCTTATGAAATGAAAATAAACATGACATTTCTAGGTTTATGTACTTTTGCAGCTGTGTCTTTTGTTTCTCTTCTTCCCTTAGACGTTCTCCTGTGTCTCTGTGTTTAGAACGAAAGCCCAAACCGCTGAGATGTTGCCTCTGGGTTCCTATTTTCTCCATCTCTCCATCTCTCCATCTCTCTCTCTCTCTCTTTCGCTTTTGCCCACAAACTTGTTGGCTGCTATAAAATGTCATCTTTTATTATGGCAAAGGCTCAACTGGCTGGCTGGCTGGCTGACTGGCTGGCTGGCTGACTAGACTTTTGAGGCAAGAAGGCATAGTGGCAAACAATGCTTCTGCCACGCCCCTACTAGCCTAGCTTCTTTTATACCCCAGTTTATACGCTTGGCTACACAAACTTCCTCACTCTAAAAGAGGAATAGAGGCAGAGAAGCGGGGCAGAAGGTGGAGGAGAGGAGCGGTATGGAGGGAACTACATGCTGTGAGTTTCATTTCCGGTGCGACATTTTGTTACAAAACTTTATTTTCAATTTGTGCACATATTACACACAGCTTGCCACGCCCCCCCTCCCCCTATGCCAACCAACCATCCCTACAGTCATCAGCCGGGTTACGCCTCTGTGTCCCACTTATCTGGCTTTTGTTTTTATTTTTAGTGTAATTGTTCTATTTTTGCCATGGCAATTGCTTCTTCAACGAAGCAACGCTGCATGTGTCCATGTCTACTTATCATCTTCTGGATGCCCAGAATCGGACTCGGACTCAGACTCGTACTTGGACTCGAAGCTCCTCTCTGTGAATCAGGAGGGTTTGCTGGGTGGCTGTTGATTATTATTACAAGCATTATGACCGGATTTTGAGAGGGCAACATGGTGAGATGGAAGTGAATGCTAGTGGACGCCAGCTGCTCGTAATGAAATTAGTTTGCCACCCAACTTCCACACACCCCCCCTCTCCACCCACAAAATTGGAGCTGAGGCATCAGCAACAGCAGTAGCAGGCTGGCTTCCTGTTTTGATTGCCCTGTAGCTAGACCAACGACCACACAACCACCCACCCCCACCCCCACCCAGCCAGCCTCCCTTAGGCATTTCAGGTCAAGTGCTACTCCGCCAGCTCCTTCTTCATGCTGTTGTTTTATTGAATTTCATTTTAATGTGGTTTTTATTGTTTCGACATTGCACTTCAAAAATGATTCACTTAGTTTGATTTACTTTCGGTTGTGCAAAACTTCTCGGTATGCCTTCCGTATGAGATTTGCATGCAAATTGATTTGCTAGACAGCAGCCAGCAGTAGCAGCAATTTGTTTCAAGGATGAAAGAACACTTTGGTATTATGTTCGAGATGATTTATAGTTATTTGGCACTAATTTCATTTAACTATCATGTAGGCATACATAAATGGAAATGGAATTCGAATAGAAAGTAAGTAAAGAAGCTTAGTGCCAAAACAAATTTGAGTAATAAAAAGTGCTGGCAAATGAAGTAAAATGAAGTAATGAAGAAAAAGTGTTGGAAAATGCACGAATATTAAGAAATGAGGCCAAATATTTACTAAATCTCATTGAATCGAATACAATTTACTTTACCCAAAAGCTTATCCATATTTAAACCCCTATAATACAGTGTTGGCAAACTAAACAATGTTAGTCTTTGGAATTCCTTTTAACAGTGTTGTACATGCACTACAGATAGTGTTGAAAATTGTAATTGAACTTAACTAGAAACACGTATGTACTTTTGTAAAGCTTTTCGCATACTTCCACTTACATTTATTTTTCATTTTAATCAAGTAAAACTAATTTAATTTGATTTTGTCTTTGAAAAAGAAACCAAAAAATATTGGTTGGCCAACAATTTTCGGGTTGTTGGTCCCCCCCCCCCCAGGCGAATGTTGAGATGGTCAGTTGGTTGTTAGATGGTAGTGTCTGTTGTTGGCCATCCATTTGTTGGTCAGTCATTTGACAGCTAACTTAATTAAATTCCATGGCACACCTTTTTGGACATTGTTGGCCATTTTACTTGCCATTTGCCATTGCCTTTTGCTAACTTTTAACTTTTGAGGCTTTTCGACGACGGCGAGGACTTTTCCGGAGCTTTTTTTTTTTTGCCCTCTGCCATTTTCATTGGTAATTTTCTTCTACACATGGCAAACGTGTGATAAAAATGCCTTTGTCTTGGCTGCTGCCACATTGTTTCTCTTTTTTTTTTGCTCTCCATTTTGTTGTCGCAATTTTTTTTGGTTTTTTGTGGCATTTTTGGTTTAAAGGAAATAATGTTGAAAAAAACAAAAAAAAAAACGTAAGAAATAGGTGGCACTGCGTGCTAGAGGCTAAGCTGCTTAGCCTTCTTCTTTTAGAGACAGAGAAAGAGATAGAGAGTGAGAGAGAGAGAGGGGGCGAGCGGACAAGTGTTTGGGGCAGGGCGTTGGTTCATGCGGTTTAGCCTCCACCTCTGACAGTGATTGGTGCCTGTGTCAGGGATTTATTTATCTTTTAAAAGTATTTATTGCCTGGCATTAAAGTCAAAAGAGAGAGAGAGAGAGAAAGAGAGTAAGCGAGAAAAAATTCCTCTTAAAGGAAAGGAAGTGAAAGTTCCTCTCGCTTATGCTCCTCTCTGCAAGCAAATGCCTAGATATTTATCACTATTTTTTAGCCTATCATATATCTTCACATTTCACATTCTCGTCTTCCATACGGGAGAATATGTATATCCTGGTCATTTGACACTTTCACTTTACGAGCCAAACTATTTATTTCACTTTTATCAAACATCAAGACATATTGATTTTTCTTGTCTTTTGGTCAGCAAAGAAAAATCGCCAGCAAGACTATAATCTGGCTCATTTCCAACATTCAACCTAAATAACAAACAAAACAAAAAAATAAAAAAAAAAAAGGGTCTTGGTCTTGGTCCTGGTCGTTGGTCCTAGTCCTAGGTCCTGGTGTATGTAATCAAAGTTGATTGATTACGTGAAGCTCATCAGCAAGTTGAGTGGACAGACTTTTGCATTCAATGGGGGAGGGGAGTTGGAGGAGGAGTTCTTTGTCTTTTTTCCTTTTCGGTCACCACAAATTAGGTTTTTGACGTTTTTCGACTTTTTGATGTGGGTGGAACAAAAATCTATATAAATTTTAATTAATTCATTTTTGTCAGGTAAATCGGCTTAACGCAAAAACCTCCCAAAAATGTAGCAGGGACATAGGCAGAGCCAAAGCCAAAGGGAGGCTGGCTGCCAGTTTTCGAAATAGAAACTTGAATTTTGAAATATTACTTTGGTGGATAAGATTTAAGTTTAAGAATTCCATATTTCATTTCTTCCCTACGCCCATGACAATAGGTAAACCATTTTCTATAAATATTTTTCTATTGTTTTGTCATTTTTCGTGTTTGGGTTCTGTGACAATTTGTGATAAAGGCTTAAAATTAATCGAATGGCAGGCAATTAAGTTACTTTCTGGCCCTGGGTTTGGGTCTGGGTTCAGCATCTTTTATATTATTGTAAATTTCTGTGACGCATGTGTGCCCCCTCTCTCTCTCTCTCTCTCTCTCTCTCTCTAAGCCCCCGCTTTAGTTTACCCCTTTTATGTTTGCCTGCCTTCCTCTCTTTCTCCCTCTCTCTCTCTCTCTCTCTCTCTCTCTTTCTGTTTGTTTTTTTTTCAGAATGAAAGTCAGTTTTAAGGTCCATTTCATCATGTCGCGAACTTTTATTAACTTGGCCTTTGTTTGCTTTGCCGCTTTTATTGCGAAAAGGGCCGACAGGCTTTTTATTATAGCCCACGGGAAGGGAGGTGGGACCATGGCGGCATGGCATTGATGCAGTTGCTCATTAAGCTGGAGACTGTTCTAAAGGCGGGGGGAAAAATACTGCAGGCAGATTGTGTTGTATATGTATACTGTGCATGTTTCTGTATGTGTGTGTGTGTGCACAATTGAAAACCAAAAATCTCATTTTGTATGCAATCGAGCGATATATACGATGTTACATGAAAGATGGAGAGCAGCTTATCAACACGATGGACAAACAAAAAGCCTTCATTAAAACGTAAATAACAAATTTGCAACATTTCCATGTACATACATATATGTGCTTGGTTTTTGTGTGTGTGTGTGTGTGCATGTGAATGATTGCATTGTGCTTTCCCAATCAAGTGCCGGTTTCAATTGCAGCCGCAATTACGCTAAACAAAATTACGTATTTGTAAAATAACCAAATGAAGAGTCAAAATCAGTCAAATACATGCATATAATTGTGTCTGTGTGCGGGGGAGGGGAAGGGGATGGTAGGCATTTAACAACCACAGGATATATAAATTTGACTGATTTAGTTTGCATTGTGCATAAAAATTAACCCCCCCCCCCCCCCCCCCACACACACACACACACACACACACACAAAAGCAAATGAAATAAAAACCATCGACGGACGTGGCCTAACAAAAACATCAAATAAAATGTATGTATTTTTCATTGCCTACTTTTTGGCTGGCATTGATAAAATTTATTTACTGAATTTTCTGTTTGAGAGGTTTTTTGATATGATAATTTAGGCAAATAAGCGGCAATTTGCACAACATTTAATGAACAGAGCAACAAAAAATAAAATAAAAAAAAAAACAGTTTACTGAATGAAAAACTTGTGTAAAGTGTTTTGTAAATGGTGCAAGAGAATTGATAAAAAAAAAAAGGTAAACATTAAATTCAAAGTAGATGGAATGCATCTTCATTGCATGCAGTCAAATGTTAACTACCCGGCATTTACCAAACCTCCATGGACCGTGGACACAACAATGCATCTGAATCTCCATCTGCATTGGCATCGGACATGGTCATCTACTTTGTACTTGTTCAATTCATGCTTAACAGCCACCATTAGCAGCTTGCCAAGGGAAACAGTGTCCATCCAGAGAGTGGAAGAAGTTGGGTAAAGGGATGAAAAAGTGGCCAAAAAGAGAGATGGAGAAATGCGCCTTCCAAACGGCAGCAGCAGCAGCAGCAGAGGAGAATTTCAGGCCAACACAATGGCAAGTTTCCATTTTTTTTTCCTTTTTGGGGTTTTTGTGTTGTTGTTGCTGCTGCTGCTGCTGCTGCTGTTTTGAGCGCAGTTTATGAGTGGCGGGGCGAATGCATAAAGTGCCCAAGCCCCTAAGCAACCAAGTCCCTACGGTTTGAAAACCACGCCCATTACACCGCAGGCGGGCATAAACCAACGCTTTTCCAATTTCCGGCAATGAGCCCAGCACCCGAACTGGCCGAATCGCAGCAGCAGCAGCAACAACCAAGAGGCAAGAGGCAATGGCCAAGAAACAGAGTAGAAGAGCAACTCCAGCTAGCAGAAATGAATGTCCATTTGGTGTGGAATCCATTGTATTTAGTGTATTCACATGTTAGAGATGAGGCCCAAGCCGATGAATTAGCTAAAGAAATCGCTACGAAGAACCGTAATGATAACGAGAAAATGTATTAAAGAAGAATATGCATTCGAAAAACTCTCAAAAAAAGCAAATTATAGGTTTTTAGAAGTCTATATTAACTAAATAACCGAAATAATTACTGTCAACCGCTATAACCGAAACCAGTGAATCGATTTCAGAAGAATCTTTGAGAGAAGTAATGAATAAGAACTCAGCAGAGACTTAATTTAACTGCAAAAGTGCATAAATTTCATTTTATAGTCTCTTACAGTAAAGAATAACCGAAATGCTTACTGTTAACCGCTATAACCGAAACCAATGAATCGATTTCAGAAAAATCTTTGAGAAAAGTAATGGAAAAGAACTCAACAGACTCTTTATTTAACTGCAAAAGTGCATAAATATTCAGTTATTTCATTTTGTAGCCCCCTAAAGTATGCTAAGAACCATAAACTGTTGAAATATTACTTCCAAGGCAATCAAGTGTAACCGTTATACGTTTCGATTGGATTTTTACAATAGTTTTATCTTCTCTAGTGACACTAGCGTACATATGTTCAGCCATTTAGCTTCATGTTCATGCCAAAGCCTGACCAAAGTGGAGGAGCATAACTCACCATATACTCACACACACACACACACACACACACACTCACACACATATACATACGTAGATGCATATATAGAGACAAAATCGCATCAGAAGCGCATTAATAATGCGCTCAGGAATCGAAAATGCAATGCATGGAGAGTGTGTTTCTGCGTGTGTGTGTGTGTGTGTGTGTGCTGTCCTGTGGGCTCTTTTTTTGGCCAGGATGTGTGGATGTGAACGCTGGTCATGATGATACTCATGATGATAATGATAATGATGATGTAAAAACACAATATGCGGCAATCTAATGAGCAACTGCTTTAGCAGCACAAGAAAACCGCTTTCGGTAAGAAGCGGCGACAAAAAGAGCGAAAGAGAGATGAAGAGACAGAAACGAACAGATAGAGAGAGCAAGGATAAAGTTTAATGGTAAGGGTAAAAGTACTCGGTCGATAGTAAAGTTGTCAAGTAATTAATTTGTTCAATGGCATGCTCCACGGGTGTAAGCGAAACCATTTAAAGTTGACGCACCAGATACTTGAAAATTCAAAAGTAACTACAACAAAAGTGGCAAAAGTCCTTGAAATACCAAAAGCGGTAGCGGCAGCGGGGGAGAGTGAAGAGAGAAGGGTGACTGGGGTTGGCATTAGGATGAAAGTTTCAGCATGAAGTTACTTGGCAGGTGTGTTGATGGGTCCAACTCCATGTACTCATCCTCCTCCTCCTCCTCGTCGTCGTCGTCGTCGTCGTCGTCGTCGTCGTCTTCTCGTGTATGCCTGGCGATGTATGTATCCGGCAATGGCTGCCAAGACAAATCGTACGCACCCAAGAATCAAAGTCAAATTGCGAGAGTTGATCAAAGAGTTTTCAAAGAAAAGGATCGAATTGAGTTTCAATTGTATAAGGAAACTTTGCAAGCTCAAATTAATCGATTATTTAATGGTCTTGTTCGATAATTTTGTTGAAATCGAAAAGGAAATCATCCCAAGTTACCCGTTAAACACATCGCCCAAGGTCTAGAGATAAAACTGATTGGAGTTTTTTCGATCTCTTGTATTAACAATAATATTTTACCAATATCATACTTTAAGAATTCTCGATATACAAACAAACATTTGTCAAACTTTTATAATGAACCATGAAATCAATCGTTTCCGATTTCGAAACACATTTTTACTTTCTGGCTAACGGGTGATTCCATATTACGCTTTCGCTAGCAATTCAAAAGGAGATTTCTAAGACGATTTCACAGATGATTTCGAAGTCATTTTGAAGACGATTTTGTTGAGTGATTTCGAAAGCCAATTTCTTTACAAATTTGTTGACAACTTTCATAACTTTCTAGAATATTTAAGAATCTTTCCACTGGTCCTCTTTCGATTTGTTAAGTTTTCGAACATCCTTCGCTCATATCATTACACCTACTCAAAGTATCTTATGCCTCTTGTGCCTAGGCGTGTGAAATCGGAAGTAGCTGCCTGTCTTGTACTCTCCTTCTCCGTCTTCTTCTACTGCTTCCCTTTTCTCCTTGCCTGACTGCCTGTCATACTCATTGGTTGTCTACCTCGTGGTCTCCTGGAGTTTCCATTGAAGAGGAGTTGGCGGTAGGTGGAAGGGAATGGGGCGACATGTGCTTCCGCATTTGAATGTCAACGGAAACCGCAACGGTACAACTTAGATAAACGTTTGCTCTTTAAATATGTGCACTGTGTCTGTCGTTCACTCTAACTTCCTAGCTGGATTCGAACTGCATGGCAAAGATGAAGGCAACGCAGGTTCGTCCTCATCGTCGTCGTCGTCGTCGTTATTGGAGTAGCAGTAGCAGTAGCAATAGAGTCGCCATATTTGAGCAACTGAACTTATGTGTAAAGCAAGCGTTACCTGTGAAGTGCTTGTGGTTTTACAGAGACTATGGTCTGAGTGGGTGAGGCGAGAGAATGGGCGGGGTGACACGATGTGTGTGTGTGTGCGTGTGTGTAGAGATGGATAGATCTTGGATTTCGCTTATTGCTTGCCTTCTATCTTGTGCCTGTGTGTGTTTGTGTGTGTGTGTGGATACATGTCAAGGTGTTTACTTTGGGGAACAGCAAAACGAAAATTGATTATATGACCAAGAAGTTGAAGGAGCTAAGATTAAAGTAACCAATTTTGAGTATGGGGAAACTCTCATCACATGTCTAACATGTCTAATTTCATTATTAACATTTTAAAATATATGTTAAGTAAATATTTAAAGATCAAATATTAACACGAAACCCTTGAGATTTATTCTAAAAGCATCATTTGAGTTTATTTTAAGTAGATAAAATGAGTTTAAAATGTTTTTTAACCTTTTCGGACTTCTGTAGGTTTGTCTGTTTCGAATTTAGTACTTAAGATACTCATCATTGCAGGAGTCGGCCTGATGGAGACAAGACAAAAAAGAGATGAAGACAATTGACCCATTCTCTGAGCTGCTTTGCTATTTAGTAATATTTTAATACACTTAATTTCACAAGCCATTTCCACATTTATGAACTTAATAAAAAGTTTGTGTAAACAGTTAATTATTAAGTTATTTAAAACTTTCAAAAGTCAATTGCCAACAGTTTTGATTTCATATTTTCTTTGCATTTGGCAAACGCATTCCAATTGCATTCAATTTTTATTGCCAATGGAATGTATTGCAATTTATTTAAATATATTTATTTATAAGTAAATCTTTTTTTGTTTCACTTTTGCATTCTTTTGATTGAATAATACCCACCCGCCGTTGGGCTAATCATGTGAATTTTCCGCTTAATTCTCTTTACACATTTTAGCAAACAAAAATTCTTGTTTTGTTCAATACAAAAACAACAGCAACAACAACAAAATTGGAAAAAAAAAATTGCGAATATAAACTAAAAATAAAGAAGAGAAATTCAATTAAATTTGAAAATCAATTTTCATTCAATTTAGGCAAAATGCCAAACAAATTAAAATATGCTCGAATAAAGCTGCAAGCACCTGTCCAAAAATTCTAGAGTAAAGAAGTGTTTAAAGCGGGTGAAGGGAGAGGAATTTGGAATGCTAAAATTGTTAAAAATAAAATCAATTAACAATAAATGCGAGCAATTAAATTGCAAATGTGAAGAGGACGAAGAGAACACATTTTTACTAACTAAAATGCTAGCCACTTAATTAAGTTGAGAGAGAGAGAGAAAGAGGAAGAGGGAGAGAGAGAGAGAGAGGGGGGGAGCGAAAGAGCGAGTGAGTTAGCATTTACACTGGACAACATGTTTAAGTGCAAAACAATGTAATTTCATATTAATCAGTCTGCGGACTTTGGGTTTTTCAGGATTTCCCCGAATTGTTTACACAAATTACGCAAGAGGGAGGGGAGGGGAGGGAAGAGATAGGAGGGAGTAGAAGCTAGAAGTAGGAAAAGCCTAAAAATGGGAATCAGTTGAATGCAATTTGCAATTTTCTATGCCATTTAAAATGGTTTTTCATGTGGCTAAGAGTTTGTCTGTGTCTGTAACATACTTTTAGGCGCGCGTTAACGTAAATAAATTACCTATACAGCTACAAAGACTCTCACACACACACAAACAGTCGCAGAACAATCAAGTGGTCAGCGTGTCCATGCAGCTTATAAATCAGGACATAGAGCCAAAATGTATATGCTCCTGCCTTTTGGGCACATTCAGTTAGATAGATAGATGACCTCAGCAATGCGGGTCGCGATTCTAGGCGATGGATGAACGAACGCATAGACTGACGGACTAACTGACTGACTGACTGAATGAATGAATGACTGAATGAATGGTTAGATGGTTAGATTGCTTGTATAAATGTTCAGCTATTTAGTTTCGGTTTTTCCTGGGGTTTGACTTTGTTGGTTATGCGGGGAAGGGGGTTTTCTTCTCCCACCGCAGCCCCTCCCCGTTCTTGTTTTTCTATTGTTTGGCATTCTCTGGCACAATTGTCGTTGCCAAGAGTTTAGTGAGTTTAGTTTGACAAATTGCCGAACAATTAAGAATTAACTAGCATCTGGTTAGACGACTAAAAATTAAGCGAATTTCATGGCTCAATTGACCCCTGGTCAATCACTTTGAAACTTGTGAAACTCAATTCAAAAACTAAGTAAATAAAAATGCCTTGAAGAGGCAAAAGCAAAGGTTTTTCTTAGAAAGACTTTACACTTTTGTCAAAAACCAACCAGATTTGAGCTGAATATCATCTAATAGTTCCCATTAGAGCTAATTAACTAAAAAAGAAGTTAAACTTCTCTCATCTTCTCTCAGGCTATTTAGTTTGACTAAATTGAAGGAAAAAATTAAATGATTTAATGTCTTGAAAGCCTTTAATTTTCAAAATTTTTAAAAATTAAAGTGTTTGACTTTTTATTGCATACCTAAGGGGGCAAGTAGTTCCCACTTCGCCGCCTAAATTAGCTACTAGCTGTGTTCGTATAATACAGAAAAGATTTGGAAGTTTTAGCCTCAAAATTCACTTAAGCTAGTTCTAAATTAAACAGTTTATTAAAAAGGTCTTCTTGAGGTCACTTCAACCTCAAACTCATTTAGAATAATAGAATTACAACTTAAGAGAGAATCTAAAATTGAGTGAGCTCGCTCAAAAAACTCGATTGAAGAGATAAAGTAAACATTTTATAGCTGTATCCAATTAAAGTTAGCTTACCACAAAGAATTTCTCTCATTTACCCCGAGTCATAAGCATCAGTTGACGGCATTTTGCAGTTATGTATAGTATGTCTTGCCTTGTGTTTTGCCCCTCTTTTTGTGTTATAGTTGGCTGCTGCTGGGTCATCATTCAAGCATTTACCACCACCTGACATACTCAACATTCTTTCTGTATCTTAACTACAGTTTACAATTTAAGTATGTAACCAGCCGCAGTTGAACGACGCCCTGGAAAGATCGAGGGGAATGCCAAGTGCATATTTGCAACTCTAAAAGCGAACTCACAAACCGAACTGGGCAACTATGCGCCATAGATTGTTGTGGTCTAGTGGCAAAGAGAGAGAGAGTGAGAGAGAGAGATGAAGAGAGGGCGAAGGGTTACACGGAAGATGGAGTCAACGCAACACAAAGGAAACACACAAAAACCGCATTCATGTGCAGGAGGGAAGTTAGACTATCGTTAAAGCTTTAAGCTATCTTTTATACTCTTCTCCCTCTGTCTGTGAGTAGAAAATATGACCAAGCAAATATTTCCATTGCATACTTTTAGGTACAATGTGAAAGAGAGAAAAAAAAAAAAAAGAAACTTGGCCTAACGCGTTGATACAAAAATCCAGCACAATTATTCATATACACGTATCCGCCGCATCTTTATTCCAACTAGATTTGGAGATAAGTGGTTCAAAAAGAACTTGTTGGACTCTAAGCAAACTCAGTCGAAATAATGAAGTCATTGCGGTTGGCACTTCTACTCCAACTCTACTTGGCAATTTGCCAGGCGTATGAAGTCCCGGAGGCCACTATTAAAGTGATCTATCCACAAGGTTTCGAGGTCTCAATACCCCAAGATCCGGGCACCACTCTCTTTGCCTTTCATGGCAAATTGAATGCGCCCATGAACGATCTAAGTGATCAAACGTGGGCCACTGATGTCATAGAACCTCGCAACGGACGTTGGATATATCGTAATCCAGATGTGCCTCTAAATCCCGGTGATGTGTTGTACTATTGGACTACAGTTAGATATCAAGGCTTGGACTATTACAATTACCATAGACAATTTGTTGTGGGACAGGACGAAGGCATTCGCATCGATGTCCAAGGAAAAGGTGGCTCAAATCAACCCATACATATAAATGGACAGCCTACAATTAATATATACTGTGCGGCCTTAGGTTAGCGACGCTCTTAGTCGTTTAAATTTAAAGGATTGAAGGACATACACAAGTAAAATGTGGCCTTATGTCAAATAAATTAAAAAATGTTTAAATTGAGAAAAGCACAAAGAATTATCGTTAATCCCGAACTAATCAAAGTGTAAAAAGTAATATTAATGTCTTAAAGACGAACAAATTCATTTCTCTACCCATTCTCATGCTTTCTTGCTCTGTCTACGCAAATATTTCTTTAGCATACTTTTAGGTAACATGAACGAAAAGAAACCTGTTCTGTTGCGGGGATGAACACAAAGCGGGGAAAATCACAAAATCTGGCAAAACAAAAAGTATAAAAGTCAGCTTTGGGCGATAAACACAACGCATCTGTAGCTTAGTATAAAAGCAACCTGTTGGATGTCCAATAAACTCAGTTGAAATTATGAAGCCGTTGCTATTGCCACTTGTCCTTTTCGTGGGAATTTGCCATGCCTATCAAGTGCCGGAGGCCACCATCAAAGTGCACTCCCCAAAAGGATTCGAGGTCTCAATACCCCAAGATCCGGGCACTACACTCTTTGCCTTCCATGGCAAAGTGAATGCTCCCATGCACGATCTGCGGGATCAAATGTGGGCTGCTGATGTCACGGAGGCTCGGAATGGACTTTGGACCTATTACAATCGAGATGTCAAACTAAATCCCGGTGATGTGCTATACTATTGGACAACGGTTCGGTTTCACGGTGTCGATCATCACAATTACAATAGACGTCATGTTGTGGGTCAAGGCAATAACCTACACATCGATGTCCAAGGTCAAGGGGGCTCACATCAACCCATCTACGTTGGTGGCCAGCCCACAATTAATATATATTCTTAACCAAATATATGGATGACTATCAAAATTTGTTATCAGTTGATGCAAAAATAAATCGCAGCTAACTAAAACATCAATAAAAAAAAAAAACAACAAACAAATTTGTATCTTTCAAGTCTAGAAAATGCGTTTTTTTAAATGTTTAGCAATGAATTACCAGCCAAGAAGGACAATTAGTAGTTGATCTAAAACATATCTTCGTTTTATCAGTTGGTCAGGAGCGATTTCAACGAAATTGAAAAACATATTTTTTCGAAATAAGCTTAAGCCTGCAATGGGGCATCTAAATTATCCATAGTTACAAAAAAAATACTATTAAAACCAAGCAAGCTTAATAATATCATTAAATTTGAGACCTTGAAAAGTTAACAAAATACAGCGCTCTTCATATTTATAAGCCACTTTTAAATGAAAAAAAAAAACAAATGACATATTCCCTCAAAATCTTGAAAAATAAGTAGTTCCATATTTAAATTAAAAATAATAAACAACTTTTTCACTTAAAATTTAAATTTAATACGAAGTAAAACAAAGAAAAAAAATCACTCATTTCCTGTATCAAAACTATAGCCCAATTTCATGTTTTAGTCAAGAAAATCCGAAACCGTTACGGAATAATGGAAAAACGAATATTAATATTTAGTGCGGCCTTCATTTGCCTTAGCTAACCCTAAAATTATTTCTCTTATAAAGCCACTAAATTTAATAAGAGGTTTTTTTTAATGTCTATTAATCCAAAAGTCTGCTCCGCACTTAATAAAGTCGAATTTGCTACTGTGTTTGTATGATACACAAAAATGCAAGCACACAACAAAAGTTAACAGTTCTTTCTTAGTTTTCTATAAATAGTAAAATATACAGTAAAATTTATTTTTGAACAACATTTTTGTTAAAATTGGTTCAAAGTTAAAGCTGCTGGGTGTGTTATAAATATGATAAGCACTGTAGTTTAAAAACCGAATTCGTTTAGGATTGTTTTCATTTCTTAACGTTATTTAACCGCAAATGCATTTTAATTTTGGGCCTTTTCTTTCGGAATTTTTACGTTTAAACTCACAGATCGAACAGTCCCGAGTTAACATGCCAAGCCAACTAGCAATCAACCGGTTAAAATCAGAAAAAAAATTTCCCCAGACCCAAAACCCAAAAATAAATTATTTGTTACAGTAAAACTTAAAAAAATTATTTTAATTGAAAACTTTAGTCACTGTGCGAATGTACTTTTATCTCAGTTTGAACGCGAATATCAGCGAAATGCTAATATTTGCATTAAAGATAAGCACATTTAGTGAGATACAAAAAAAACATGTTGAACACTCAATAAAGTCAGTCGACATGATGAAGTCTTTGCATTGGCTACTCTGGTTGCTCTTCATGGGAATACTTGGATGCCAGGCTTATGAAGTTCCCGAGGCCACCATTAACGTAATCTATCCACAAGGAATTGAGGTATCATTACCCCAAGACCCGGGCACCACTCTCTTTGCCTTTCATGGCAAATTGAATGAGCCAATGCTTCATTTAGGTGATCAGACTTGGGCTGCTGATATTACAGAACCTCGCAATGGAAATTGGATCTATCGTAATTTTGATATCAAACTAGAACGCGGTGATGTGCTATACTATTGGACCACCATTAGATATAATGGTTTAGACTATTACAATTACAATAGAAGTTTTGTCTACCCAAAAATCGAACAAGAACAAGAACAATTGGATAACCCCACGACGATACCAAGTGTAACTTCTCAGAGTATTAGGCATGAAAGTGACTTATGGAGAATTGCTATCATATTAATGGGTGGCACATTAGCAAACTATTAAAAAAAAAGGAGATGAGAAGAATCGCTAATTAAAGACTGCAAAATTGCCTTCAATTCTTACTAAAGTTATGAGTGGAATATGTGTTATTTTAATATAAATACCTACAAATTAATGTGATGTATTATTAAATGGAATAATCTACAAAAATTTGTGTTGACTTTGTGTTATCACTTAGTGAGGTCAGCAGCTAGGAAAAATATTGTATCATCAAGAAATGCAACAACAACATTTCCTAAGAATTGTTTTACTTTACAAATCTAATTCAATTATTATGACTACGTGTTGGTATTTTCTTTTGTTTTATATTTGATTTAACTGAATTAAATCTTTCATTAATTGGAACAGCATGTAAATAAACCTAACACACACACACGCTTACACACAAACATGTCAAAGTCAAGTCATTGCAACATTTTGCATTGTTTTTTGGCCATAAATCAAAGCAGCACTTTGTCACAGTTATGCAAGTAAGTATCCGCACCATATAAATCACATCATCATCATTTTTGGTGGCAAAAAAAAAAAAAAGGAAACTAACCATATGACACACTTTCCCACAGGCTTTTCCTGGCCTGGACCTGGGTCTGAATGGATCACTGGGGCCCCAAAAAACCAGCTAACACACACCAAATAAAAGGTTACTTTTGAGCCATTTAACTTTCACTTCAAGGCTAACAGAAAGCAGATAAAACTTTGTTCTCTTTCCTCTCCTCTTTCTGTTCCTTTTTTTTTTTGCCATGTCAATTTTCCAAGGCAAGCACAAGAGGAAGGATGCTTAGTTCTTAGATAGTTTGTTACCTAAATGCTACAAAATAAGTTGCAAAAACATAAAAAAGAAATTGGCAAGGTAAACAAACTTTAGGCTGGTGTCAGAAGGTATACAAAAGTCGGTTTGCAACGGGCAATCTCAATTTGTTTAGTTGTTCAGGAGCGGTTTTGTAGAAAAAGCACAAGAAAAAATGTTGATAACCATTTTCAAAAATAATTAAAGAAAATTTAAGAAGTAAATGAAAATTTATTTATTTTCCCATGTCTATTCAACTAACAGAAATACCGTCCTGTTATAATAGGATTCAGTTTTACAAAAACTTTTATATTCAATAGATATTTAATCCCCCTTTTAAGGGTATAGTCCAACCCTAACTTGATATCTGTTTTATATTAGAAATAAGTGCAATTTATGTCGACTCTTCTGCTTGACCTGCAACATTGACCGCTTTTAGCATCTCTAACCGACTACACACAAGTTGAGTGTGAACAGCAGCCCGAGGTTTTTCAAGAAGCAAGGGGAGAAAAAGGGGGTGGGGGGAAGGGTGGCACTCAATAGATGTAAAAATGTAGAGCATTTCAGATATGGAAATGCATATTATATGTCCATTTGTCACAACTCATTTGCAGCAAATTAAGCATTTATGCCGTAAGGTAAAACTGCTGCACTTTTTCACACACATTCATTTGTATATATGTACATATATTAAATATATACATATATAGAGCTATATACATATTTGTGTGAAAGGAGGTAGACGTCATGACGAACGAGGGGGTGGTGAGGAGGTAGGAGGTATATATGGAGACTAAGCGATGCTGTCAGCAACATTTGCGAGCTGCTCGCATTTTCTCATTTCGTTTCGTGGAAAATGCAAGCTAGCGGCAAGTTTGTGGCAGTTGATGTTGCACTTGCCCCTCTCCCCTTGGCCACCACCACACTCTCATACACCCCACAACACATGCACATTGGCCACCATTTTTCACATGGCAAGGCGCTAAAATGACTTGTGACGACAACTTTATGAGCAAAAAACACAGAGAGAGAGTAAGAGAGAGAGAGAGAGAGAGAGAAATAAAATTTATATTCCTATATATATCATTTTGATGAACAATTTTAAAGCAAACTTTAATGGGCAACTCAAAGTTATTATGGTTTTCATTTCAAATGCATATGCATTTGAAACTATTTAGCATTTCCATTAAAAAGTAATTCCCATTCCAAGCGAAGAAAGAGGACTAATGAGTCCATCATCCCTCCATTTCGCATTGATCAATCTTCCTGGCGGCAAAAGCTTTCAACAATTTCATCTCGAAAGCTTAACAAAAACCAAAAGACACCAAATCCTAATCGAAGATCAAAATATTTAATAATGATTCACAACAGAGAACCTAATCATCGAGAGGTAGAAGGAGGATTGTTGTTTACGTTAATTTGTCCATCACTAATGAGGCCCGCTTGGGGTTGACCACGACCACTTTTCAATCGACCGATCAGACCAGTTCTAGCAAACGGTCTAGCAAATTGTCCGCTTGCTATGCCTCCAGCCCATGGATTGAAAGCTCCATTGATTATTCCACCATTTGGAACTCCATTATTAAAAGTCCCATTAACGATACCTCCGACATATCCACCATTTCTCCATTCCCCACTGCTCCATTGCCCCTCGATCCATGGCGCAGCGTTAAATTGTCCATTGATTAATCCAACACATAAGGCGAAGGCGATGGCTATTAAACAAAAAGTGTGAGCTTCCAGCAATCTCATTTCAAGACTTCACAAAAATAGACTGATTCCATTTAATTCTTATCGTTTTTTGAAGATCAAAGTATTTAATTATAATTTGCATGGTTTCCTAAGAAAAGATTTCACCGTGTTAATTGAGATTTGGGTGTAGAAAATAATCGTATGTAATACGTTTTGTTGAAAAACTTTAGTTTTCATCAAAAAGAGTATTTATTTGAAATGGGCCACCACTAGCTCCACCACTTATGAGTCCAGTTGGTCCTTGAGCATCTCCGCCAAATGGTCCTCCACTTCTACCTCCGCTGATGAGTCCAGTTTCATGTTGACCGTCTCCGCCAAATGGTCCTCCGCTGGTACCTCCGCTAATGAGTCCAGTTTGTCGTTGACCATCTCCGCCAAATGGGCCACCACTAGCTCCACCACTTATGAGTCCAGTTGGTCCTTGATCATCTCCGCCAAATGGTCCTCCACTTCTACCTCCGCTGATGAGTCCAGTTTCATCTTGACCATCTCCGCCAAATGGTCCTCCACTTCTACCTCCGCTGATGAGTCCAGTTTCATGTTGACCGTCTCCGCCAAATGGTCCTCCGCTGGTACCTCCGCTGATAAGTCCAGTTTGTCGTTGACCATCTCCGCCAAATGGTCCTCCGCTGGTGCCTCCGCTGATAAGTCCAGTTTGATGTTGATCATCTCCTTTAAATGGTCCTCCACTTCTACCTCCGCTGATCAGACCATCATAATATTGATTACCAGTTTGAGCAAAGGGACCACCATTATATCCACCGCTAACTAGACTTCCAGCGTGTGGATTGTTCAATCCATAACTTGTTAATCCATATCCATTGTATGGCCAATAGATCAATCCACCACTGGGCATACTTGAGACTAAGTGGGCCACCAAGCAAAGAGTTAAACCTTCAAACAATCTCATCACAAAGCTTCACAAAAGTCGACTGATGCTAAATCTCATTCAAAGATCAGTCAAAAATTCAATCTGAGAAAACAAACAGTGGGCTTAAGCGAAGTTGGAATACCCTAGCTTAATAAAGAGAGAGTAAATAAGAAGCTCATTTCGATGGAAAACTTTATTTCAAAGTTGCACCAAAAAATATGTCCAGCTAATTGCTCCTCTCGTGATTTCGGCATCAGATAGTTCGATTCTTAAGACTGTTATCCAGAATGGAGATTTGGTACTTGAAGCCAAGCTAAAAATGAGAGTTTCCAAAAATCTCATTTTGAAAAATTAATGACAAATCTCATGCAAATATTAGTTAGTCACAAAAAAAAAAAAAGTGCCTGAATCGAAGTCATGATGCCCTTCCCATAGAAAATGGAGTAAATTTCACATTTTCTTTATCAATTCTAATTGTGTAGCGAATCGAAGAGATTTGCCAATTCAAAAAATATTTATATAGAAATTGTTAACAAACTTTTAACCAAATTTAATATGCTCAAACTTTGGGTAAAGCTAACACTTAAACAAAATGGGAAATCACATTAGTCACATGTTGACATAAATCATAAAGTAAGACACAACAAGGTAAGAGACAGAGAGAGAGAGAGAAAAACTAGAGACTGAGAGCCACCTTATCAAACTTGATTTGAATTTGTTTACAAAAATATTTGAAGCTTTTACAAGTTCTAGTGAATATTTATAAAAAAAAAAAATTAAAAGCTTAACTTGTGAACTTGTGATCAAAAAAGCTGAACTTAAGCGAGTCTAGCTTAATTAAACGGTACCCGAATCAACATAAAGCACGCATAAACCATATAGAAAAACTCATTTCTAAAGAATCAAAACTTTACCTTTTTTTAGTGTCTTAAAAAAAAAAACATTTGATGAATTTCTTAACACTTTCCCTCGGGTGCATAAGGTTAAAAATTAATTATATAAAAAATTGCGCCAGCAGAAAAGTTAAATAATTTTCCCCAACTTCTTTTCGTTTTTGCTCTTTGGTAAGAGGAATCGGGGAGGGAGGCGAAAGAGGAGTGTAAAATAAGTTGCCAGTAACTTGACGCACATTTGTCACACGCATCCCGCCAAGTCCAACGAATAGCATAAAATGGGTTTAGGTTAGTTGTGTGTGTGTGTGTCTCTGTGTGTGTGTGTGTGTGTGTGTGTGTGTGTGTGTGTGTGTGCGTGTGGGAACCTGTCAGCAGGTGGTGGCAAGGCGAACGCAGCGTTTTGTCAGTTTGTGAAATTCCTGATACCTTTGAGGGGAAAGAGAGGTGCAAGAGACTGTGATATATGGCACTTTGAAATTAGTCCAAGTGCAGAAGGGCATAAACCCAGAAGACCAACTCAAAATAAAAATTAACATAATGTGTATAAATTATGGCAACAATTCAGAAACACCCAAAATAAAAAATATTGAGTTGCACGTAAAACACATGATCTCATCTCAGTTAAGTAAAGGAATTTCCGATATTATAAGCAGAGATGGCAACAAATGTTTCTTTATTTGTTATCATTTGATATGCAATCAGCGATAGACTCTTTATATTAGTTTCAATATTAATTTACCATAATAATAATCAGTTCTGTTTGGATTTATTATCGTTTCAGTTATCGTCTAAGACTAAGTCATAATATCGGTTCTAACAGGCAAGTGTCATATTGTCTTTTTTGTGGCCTTTCATTTGCCTTTTATATTGGATTTAATATCGACTCTAATATCGATTCTTATATCAATTCTAAAATCGAATTTAAACTACTTTAATACAGTGCTGATCATATTTATAACCCAACCAGCAGCTTATAGGTAGGTTATAGCACTGTATTAAGTCTTATATCGCCTTATTAAAATCAAGTTTCAGCATCGTGCTTAATGATAAGACAAATATTGAGGATAATTTAAATCGTAATATCAATTTCAATATCGACTCTAAAATCGAGTTGTATATCGAGCATAATATTAAGTCTTATGGTGAGTAGAGATTTTAATATCAATTCCGAAATCAAATTTAATATCAAGTCTCGGTATCGAGTATCTAATAGAATTGATTATAAAATTTTATATCGACTCTAATATAAAGCTTTAAATCAAGTCTTAGCTTCATAATAAACGGTTATATTGCGGCTTATAGCGTGTCTACCATCAAATTCTAGTAAAATTTCGAAGTTAATATCGACCCCATTATGAAATGAACTATCGAATTTTCTTATCCAATCCAATTATCGAAATCCAATCTACCCTTGTGAATCGTAAAGTATTATCTCTTAGTTTCAGTTACTTTTGAATCAATAATTGCAAACCAGTCTTAAAACGTATACTTCAAACTCGTCAATCTTTGGTCTTAGCCTTCTAAACAGCGAGTACAAATTTGTCAACGTAAAGATTAAATTAACACAATTTTAATAGATGAAATTAGATTAATAGAAAAAAAACGAAAGATTAAACTGTCTTTAAATAAATTTATTTACTCTTATGTTAGTATTTTGTATTTGCTCTCTCTAACTTTGGTTCACTCGTTACCCTTTAATTTGTTTACTCGTTACTTTGTCACTTCTAACAGGATTAATGTCTGATGTACAAAACCACAAAACACAAAAAAAAAAAACGGTAAAAAGAAAGAGAACAGAAAGCATTAATGCGTTTTGCAAACTGCTGATGTCTCCTAACCATTTACAAGTTCCATCGTATTTCAGTCTAGCCAAATGCCACGAACCACATGAAAAGAGAGAAAGAGAGAGAGAGGGGAACTTCCACTCTGTGTTGGTTGGGCATGGAATCGAATCGATTTGATTTTCCAATCAATTAAACTTTATATAAATTGCGTCTGCGATGCTAAATATAACAGCAATACTCGCTCGCCCCAGCAACAATAACAAAAGCCAAACTAGTCTTCTATGTCTCTATCAATGGCTGACTGCACAAGTACAAAAATGTTAGGTTAGCTCCAGATCCATAGCAATGGGGGGAAATGCAAAAAAAAAAAAAAACAAAAAATGAATTGCAGTTGCATTGGAATATGCAACAAAAATGATCAAATTTTAAGCGTCTTAACTCGCTTTAAGCCTGACCCATAACTGGGTAATTAGACTAATAAGCAAACACAAGCGTTTTAGATGGCATTCGAGCTTGATTAATTCAATTATGATGAAGGTGTTTACAATTTCTACTTAGATGTATGTTGTATGTATGAGCGAGCGAGCTTAATTTGCGAATTCATTAATGTTAATTAGCCGTTAGCTTGGCAAATATCGACTGTTATTTTAATACAATTTTGTGCAGATGAATGAAGTAAGATTAAAGATTTCTAAGCTTCAATTTTCACTATCTACAAGGAGTACCTAAAAGAGGAGTAAAAAATTCACACGCTACTTAAAAATATTTTGATTTTATCTTATAAATAGTCCAACTTTACAATCTAAAAGGGATTTCACTGGCCAATGATATAAAATGTAATAAAAGTGATTCTATTGTACAGAGTAATGTATTCAACAAAATCTAAATCGAAACTTCAGTAGCGAGTGAGGAGTAGCGAATAGAGAGTAGCAAGAAGGGAGTAGCTAGTAGGGAGTATCGAGTATGGAGTAGGGAGTAGCGAGTAGGTAGCAGCGAGTAGGGAGTAGCGAGTAGGGAATAGCGAGTGGGGAGTAGCAGCTAGCGAGTATGGAGTAGCAAGTAGGAAGTAGCGAGTAGATGAAAAATTAAAATATTAGTTTAGTTCTAAAAAAAAACCGAGTAACAATTTAATGTAAAATGTTATTGCACGTAGAGAGTAGCGAGTGTTTAAATAATAGAGAAATTATAGTGTTCCTTGTGTTATCCTTTCTATAGAACTTAACCAACTTGACAATTTAAACCTATACATTTTCTTTCTTTATGTAAAACAAGTTTTTATAATCAAAAGTCAACTTACTCGCTATTATGAAAAATGAATTCGAGCGATTAGCGAGTATATGTAAAAAGTTAATACTCATTGAAACAACAGTCTTTTCCATATATGTGTTTATGAGAAATTTATTTAGACCTACAGTTGCTCACTTATCACCTCACTGATTGCCATTTATGAGATTTTTAAGCCGATTAATTTGCGTTTAGTAATTGACAAACTCCACGCCAACTAGTTTAAAATCAACAAGGCGGTTAAATGGTAATTAAGTGATGCAATTTATTAATGCAGTCGCTTTTAACATAAACAATTTAACTGTTGAGCGCACACAGAGCTTCTCTTCTCTCTCGTTACTTTCAAAGCTGTGGCTCTTTAGTATGTTTCTGCACTCAAAATGCAATGCAATTGAGAAACTATTCTACTATCATTAACAACATGGCAATACCTGTTTAATTTTTATTGTTAAACTTGCCAAAGCAACAGAGCGAGTGCGAGTGCGAGAATGAGAATGAGAATGGAAAACTTCAACCAACTCTCGAGTAAGGCTAATGTCAATGAACAGAGCTCAACGATATGTTTAATGGCAAGCAATAGAAAAGTTTTTTTATTCGACGTTCGTTCGTCGAGTCTGTGAAAGCAATTCAATTGAAAATAATTAGAAACGTAGCCACATGGAGAAACTTCTTAATTGCCTGACTATTGTCGACATTTGCCAAGCAGTGGCAGAGCAAAAGGAGAGTGGGGGGTCGTCACACACACAACTTGGGTAAATGCACTCGAGAGTGCAAAAAGACAGCAAATTGCATTATGCATAAGCCTGAGCCTGAGCCAAAACCGATGGCAAAACCATTATCAGGCCCCTCACGTATCGTAACATCAAAACATATCCAGAGAGAATGAGTCTTTGAGAGCGAGAAACACACAGAGACAGAGAGAGAGAGAGAGAGAGAGAGCCATCGCGACTCTCTGGCAGCTATATAAAATGCGTTACGCTATTTAAAGCTCAATCATTTAAACTCTTTGCCTTGACCATGCTTCATTCTCGATATTTTTGTGTCTTTGTGTGTTGGCTCTGTGTCACCTTAGTCAGCAGCGGTAAGTCAATGATCTTTCCTCCATATATATATGTATGTATATATCTGATTTTATTCTGGTTTCAAGTGTTTGGACTTCCCGCATGGGGACCAGCCTCAAACCGCGGACCCTTGGGTGGACCCGCTTGGAATGGTGGTTACGATCAATCGACCGATAATATAATCCTACATTCAAACGGCGGCAAAGGCGGCGGCAATTGGCGTTATTAGTGAAGTGCGAATAAATGTGACAAATACTCTCAATACATGCATTTAAAATCAAGTTGACCCATTGATCAGATGTCAGAATCAATACTTGTTTCACTTGACTTTGATTTTGTTTTTCTACTGATAAGCTATCTTTTTTTATGGTTAAGTCTACCACATACATACATATATAGCCTTTGTTGCTCTCTCTCTGGTTTGATAATCTTTTAACCTGCATATGATCGTAATTGGGAATTTCTCATGATGATGGTCGGCAAACAATCAATTAAAGTAGGCACAGTGCACAATACGATAAGAAAACTGGTAGGAAGGTAAGAGGATTTAACAAGAAATCTAGAAAAAACAAAGAAGTTGGCAATGGCAAAACTTAAGAACTCGATAAAAGCAAATTTTACTTTATATTTCACAAATTTGTTGAATTAACTTATTAATCTCGTCAATTTATTCCAAAAAGCTTTGTGTCTTGTATAGAAATTCATAAAAAGAGAAACCAATTTCTAAATATTGCAGTTTCATTTAAATATTCCTTCTTGTTATATACTTTTTGTTTTGTTAGGAAACTTTTAAGAGATTATTTTTTTACATGTTTAGAGAAATTTTCGACATTGGAAGCGATATGCAGCAAATTTCTCTACTAAAGAAAAGTATCAAGTTCAAATGATATTTCCCCCAAAATCCGACAAATCTTCTAGAATGACTCTAATAAAATTTGAAAGAAAAAGCACTCTGAACTCTGATGTCGATTATAAGTGATATGATTTCACATGAAATGATTTCAAATGAAATGATTCCAAATGAAATTGGATGTATTCGCTTCACTGTATTGCCTTAATGTTGGAATTTCGTTTGTCTGCCGCCTCTCGTTAAAGCAAAAGCTCTTATTTAGAAATGCTTTTCTAATGAATTCCGACTAAAGCTTCTCCCGATATGTGGATAGTATTAGGTACCAGCTGAGTCAGAGTTCCCGAACAGAGAACCTAGCTTTGGTAATTCCCGTCCGATTGCAAGTCTGACCTCTACAGAATTATCTCATTTAATATATATATAGAGTATAGAAACGAGTCACGTAGGGTATAAATAGCGAGTCTCTCCGATTGAATTGACAATAGTCAAGAAAGAAATATGGGATTGACTAGTACTCTGATAACACTTGGGCTGATTGCCAGCGGCATTTATGGTACAATATTTTGTGGAATAAATTCGGAGGGAATTGGAATTGGAATAATTTTCTATAATTTCGTTTTACAGCACAAAACCCTGAAGTGCATTTGGGAGGAGATGCAGGAGTAATCCATCAGAAAGAAGGTCAAACTTATTTGGGCAACGAAGCCGGTCAGATCTATAGAGGTGCTGATGGTAAAACGGTTTTAATTGGAGCCAATGGACAACAGATTATCACCGATGGCGACGATAGCAGCGATGAAGACGATGACGATCATTCCTATGGCTTTAACAATGTTGTGATCAATGGAGCCGGCGGCGGCGGTGGCAGCAGTTACTATCAGACTGGAGGCAAGAACTATATGTTCGTGACAGCCAAGGAGAATTCCTATATCAATAGTAATGGCCACTCGCTGAGAATAGTCAATGGGGGACTTCAATTGGATGAGGGTGGCAAACAATATACATTCCTGCCCCGTGCCGCCGATGTGAATCAGAGGGAAACTGTCGATATTAATGGACAACCAGCAACTGTGGAATATAGCGAAGGTAATGTGATTATAGAACTTGCCGATAATACGCTTATCGCTAAATTGGGTGATCGTGTCTTCGTGGGTGATCGTGAGGCTTTTAATAATCGTGAACAATTGGTCCAGCAAGTGAATCAACAGGCCGAACAGGTCAGAGCTGATGCTGCACGTTTGCAAAAGGAATTGTCGGAGAATTTAAGACAAACCATGGAGCAGCTCCAAAAGAATCTCCAACAAAATTTGAACAATTTGCGCTTCTAAAACGGGGCGACTAAGCCCAAATAAAATATATACTCCTTCCTATCCAATATGTATGTATAAATTCATTAACACATTTTGAATAAAGCATCTACAAAAATAACAACAACAATAACAACAATATTTTCAATTTAAAACGTAATTGAATTCCCCCAGTCTAAGTTATATGCAAATTGTTTTAGCGCTTTTGGCACGTGAATTGGACTTAATGAAGTCTCACGACCTGCCATAAAAATATATACATATGTACATGCATATATGTATATTCCAGCTACAACATTGTAATGTATGTAGATGAGGTTAAGCGAGCAAATTTAGTGGGAATTGCCACACGAAGCTTATAGGTTATAGCCCCTCATATGATTGATTAGCTGGAAATTCTTAGTGGCTGCCTAATGCCTCACGATTAAAGGCGGTGTTGAGGTGAGGAATGGGTAGAGCTTTACCTGGAAATATGCCCAAATATTAATGAGAGTATAAAACAAATCAATACAACAGAAATACTTTTCTTATCTACATACGTCTGTAGACTTTCAATTTAAGAAGCGACTACAGATTGTTCAAATTGGAAACATTCTCAGACAAATCTTTACACAAAATAAGACAAACAACAAAAGGATGAAGTGTTTTTTTTTTTACTACCAATTAGTATTTTTAATAACTTTCATCACAAAAAAAGATAATAAACTAATAGGATAAGCTGACATTTTACTCCCCAAGAACCTTAAAAATGTTTTGTAACACTCATCAATTAAAACATTGAAACTGAGATTTCCTGCTTAGAATTCTCGTGAAGTTTTTTCTAAGTTCAGTTGTTAGTCAAATTTCTTTTGCTTTTGTAGAACTCAGCGTAATTAAGAAGTGATTTCTCCCTCCTCGAAACTTGTATTAAGACAGTAGAGAAGTCCTAAGAAAACCTCTTCTACAGGGGGAAAAAACGTTCTGTTGGTCTCACAAATATTCCAAGAAACACAATCAACACAACAAATAAATAGCAAACGAAACTTTCTTTAAGAGAATTTTTTCGAAATTCAAACTATTTTAAAAGTTTTTTTAGCGTCATGGCAACTTTTCCGATCGAAGCGAAACGAAAAGATTTAAACGCATTTTGCTCGCATTTTTCTACTAAAAATTTTGTGTAATATTATTTTTACTTATTACCCTTTAGCATGAGCCACCCAAAAATTACAAAATTTTTGCTGGAAAAATCGAACCAATTATAAACTTTTAATATCCTATTCTCGCTTCTCGCTATTCTTGCTGGGTGCTTGGCACATGTTCAAGAATAATCGCAAACGCTCAAAAACTATCGAACCTATCGACAGTATTGACAGATCTATTACTACTCGAAGCAATTAAGAATCGTTCGAAATTTCTTTAGTTTAATTTTAAATTATCCGTTTAGTGTTAGTAGATAAGCTAAATCGCCGCCAAGTAGGTCACACGCTATTTATGTCCATACATATATCGTAAATAAAATGAGTACTAAAAGCAATTCACGCTCGCTGCGAGAGAATGGCACAACAAATTTTGCACTTACCCCAGAAATATTGTCCGAATGGCGTGCTCGGTTTTATGAGAAGCCTTTGAATAGTTTTGCCCAAAATATTTGTACTGGCCGCGATCCCATCAATGCGTGCCTTCAATCCCAGGCCGAATTGGCCAAAGTGTCACGGGCGAGGAGTCAGTGCCATGGGGTCACCAGCGGTACGAGTGTGGCCAAGCCAACGACTG
The DNA here is from genome assembly GCA_024703675.1 of Drosophila nebulosa. Taxonomy (NCBI): domain Eukaryota; kingdom Metazoa; phylum Arthropoda; class Insecta; order Diptera; family Drosophilidae; genus Drosophila; species Drosophila nebulosa. The sequence continues at coordinate 1,013,376 of CM045725.1, read as the reverse complement.
GAGGACCCAGTTGGATATGCACAGGATTGGATATACTTCGGCTGGCGTTTGATAAAAAGTTACCGGTGCTGGATTTTGAATTATCTCCCGGGCATTTGTTATATTGGCATAAATTGGAGAGATGTAATTACTTTCTTCATACGGTGGCCAAGTATTTGGAACGCTGTGAACCGCTGGATGGTCGTAATTTTCGGCATCTAATGAAACATCCTGTACCCGATGCTGGCAATTGGCAAATGTTTGTCAATCTTGTCAAGAAATATGGTGTAATGCCCAAGAAATGTTATCTGACGAGTGCAAATGCGGTCCTGAATCTGCGTCAATTGAATAGAATTCTACGAAGTAAGGTGAGGAATGTGATTGGCTAAAGAATTACTTATATATACCTTTCTTTGATCTTTTCAGCTGCGGGAATACGTCAGTCTGATGCATGCCCAGTACACTTTCGATGGTGATGGCCACAATCTTGAAAATTTCATTGATAGAATGCTTCCAGAGCTATTCAAGGTGATCAATATATGCCTGGGTGAACCACCCGGAGAGTTCAGTTGGTCGTACTATGATCAGAAGAAGCGCTATCAATGTATGGAAAATCTGACTGGCTTGAGTTTCTATCAGACACTGATTCAGCCTGGCTTTGATATGGATTCGTATGTGTGTTTGGCACATGATCCGCGTCTCTCTTCGACGTATCAGAGGAACTATCATGTAGCCTGCAGTTCCAATATGATCGAGGGCTTGGTACAGAGCTACAATAATCAGCCAATGGATCAATTGATTGGCATTATTATAGCATCCCTGGAAGCTGGTCAAGCAGTTTGGTTGGCTTGCGATTTGCAGACACGATTTAGTGCCAAAACCGACGTCCTCAGTCTGGGGGCTCACAATTTTGAGCAACTTTTTGGCCTGAAAGTGCGCACAGTTCTAGACAAAGCTGAGAGGATGATTTACAAGGAGACACGGCGCGATGCAGTGCTACTACTTACCGCAGTCACCTTGGATGCATTGCATCAGCCCATAGACTTTCGCACCATTAGCACTGCAGCAGCTGAGGCAACAACATCTCAGATTAGCCTGCAGGCGGGGGAGGCCAAGCCTAAGGTGTCCAAAAGCAAAGTTGCCAAAATTCAAACTGATTGGCTGCGAGAATATGCTTTTGAGATTGTGGTATCGTCACGTTTTGTGCCTGCAGCTGTGATGCACTGCATCCGAAACATGGAGAGCACCGAGTTACCCAGTTGGGATGTGATGGGGGCTTTTCTTGGTTAATTTTATGCAAAACTTTCGCAACGCGCTAATTTATAAATGGACGCTTACACTTTAGTGTTGGAAAACTTAAGTGTTGCTAAGCGTTTGCATTAACCCTTTTATTTGGCCAAATGATCGATAGGCTATCGATAACTCCACGTGTCGTTAATATTTGAAAATTGTCATCGTTATTTAAAAATGACCCGACAATTTTCTTAAAGTCTGCAAACTTTCTGCTTTAATTTATAAAATATGATTCAATGTAAACTTTATTCGACAACTTTGCTCAATATTTTTTGCATACCTACGTCATAGTCAACCAGGCGCGACCTTCAGTAAGTTTTTGGGGAATTTAACTTACGTGCCTGGCATACCTAATTAGGCATTAGACGGAGAGAGGAGAGACGAAAACGCCAGAAAGTCGGCAACTGTTTTCGACTTAAGGGATTTACGCCGAAGGAATTTGACTTTGCATAAAACGTACAAGAAAAGAACAACACAACAGCGTATGTATATATGTATATGTATGTATATTGTTTAAAGCACGATTATTTATTGTATAATTTTTGCTACAATTTAATTTTAAGTATTTTAATAACCTCTGCCATAGCCATAGCCCGTATATTGAGAACCATAGCCAGAATAGCCAGAATAATATGGATTCTGCGGCGCATAGACCTTCTCCACAACGACCACACGTTCCGGATATCCAAAGATTTTCTTCAACAAACCACGAGGCTGACGTATGCCATCATCTCCTTGTGCTGCTGCTGCTGCCGTAAGACTGCTGGTCCCCTCAGTATTCTCGGTCGCGGATATTGAGTTAGCATTATTGCCAACAGATGACAGATCAGCATTTGCAATGTGGCCATCAGGAAATCCCACAACAACGACTACAGTCAGACTGCTCAGCAAAAGAAAGGCCACCAGTTTCATGTTTATTTTTTTAATTTCTCTGTGTGTCAGCGGCAAGAAACGTTTTCGAACTGTTGGAAGAAGTGGCAAATGTCTGCAGCTTATATACATACAGGAATATTTATGCCGCAGGTAGAGACAGGTGCAACTACCTGAGGGACGAAGGATGATGCTTAGTGATTTTTCCCAAGAACCGGTTTTATGATGGCTTATAAGGGCAAACGGATTTCAGGGTATAATTAGTTTTTGGAATGCTGTAAAGTAGTTTTATTGCTCGTTTTTACTTAATCTGCTTCATTTCTCTTGTTCTTGTTCTTTTTTTTTTCGTTGGTGTGGTTCCCCTATCGACAAGCGCTACAATAACTGGTTGTATTTTCCATATTTTGCCTACCATAGCATTGGTGGTCCTGGCATACCTTCTGGTGGTGGTGGCATGCCCTCTGGTGGCGGTGGCATTCCAGGTGGAGCCTGACGCCGAGCCTAGTGGCATGGGAAAATTGTTAGACCGAATACTACTAAAAGATTTATTCCAGACTTACCCTCAATTGCTTGGGTGGCGGTGGTGGTTCATTGGCCACTTCCATAACATTGCGACGAGACTGAAAATCAAAGAGTCGTTCCATCAAACTAGTTAGAAAGAGTATTTAGTTAGTTACTTACTCTGAATTTAGGTGGTGGCGGTGGTGGTTCATTGGCCACACTCCTTGATAATTGCGGCTCACTGGAGCCGGCGTCGTAAATGGGGGCATGGCGCCGCGCCTAAAAGTAGGCATTTAACAAATCTATCGGTTAAAAGTGCTAAATTCATCATTCGACGCCAGGTTGTGGCCTCTTCTTTGGTCATTAGAGCCAACTGCTGAGGCGTCTTTTGTTGTTTTTGGAATTTGTATTTTCATTTTGTCTTGGTTTAAGTACAAATTTCTACTTACTCTTTGGAAATGGGTCAATGGGACATTCGCTTCCTGGACAGCAAAATCGAAATGAAAATGCATATATTAGTTAAACGAACCCCACACCAACTGGCAACTCTTACCTCAGCTCCATTGGTGGTCCCTCCGCCACGAGCATCGACACTAAGGGCTATCAGGACCAAAATAAATAAAGAAAGTAGCTTCATTTCCAAGCTGTCACGTTTCACACGGTCACAAAAGATGCTCCCCGACTTTAAATTTTCGTCTGGCAGTTGAACCCAAGTCGGGCTCCTTTTATATCTAGTTGAGCTAGATAATTGGCTTGTTCAATTGTTATCCCAAAAATCTTGTAAAATGTTCAACAATGATACATAACGTGCGATAAGTAGAGAAAAACATTTTAATTGTTTATTAAATCATTATAATTGGCAGCTGATGTCTGATGACATAATTAGCACAGATCTAGCTAGATATCTATAGACACATCCGAAACATGGAGCAAATTAAGCAATGAGAGATTCTCAATGACTTGAAGGGCGTTGTCAATACATGTGAAAACTTCAAATGTAATTGCTTACTTATTTTAGTCGACTGGTTAGTCTATGTCACAATATTTATAGCAAGATATTTGTTTTAATGCATACTCCAGAATTTATAGTATATAAGTCCAGACCATTTTGTAGAGGTAAACTAATCTTTTTAAAGCTTTTGATCGAAATGCAACTAGTTTGGGAAGGAAACATGGTGGATCTGTTCTATGATTCTACTTTTATTCTATTTTTAATGAAATCTTCCAATTCCAGTACAAATCTTTCAAAAAATAAAAGCCCAAAGACAAAAGAAAACTAAATAAAAACCATTTAAAATATATTGTTAATACAAAATAAAATCTTTTTACATAATGAAATTTATTATTTTTGGTTAAGCTTCATTTATGTGTTTAATATTTTATAAAAGAAAAGTTTATTTACATAAATTTTCTAAATTACTTTATTACATTATAATTCGCAATTAGTTTTAGCATGGAAGTAGTTGTTATCTAGTTCAAAAGTCTTTTTTTGAAGCTTGTCAATGTGACATTAAAACTGTTGGGTAAGTCAATAGCTGATGGAACCATGTGGCTATAAATTTTGCTCCTCTACTGTATATAACTACATCGATAAATTATGTTATCGACTTTGTGAACTGTGACACGCAATCTGACAGAACTTGGTCGTAACTGAAACCTTGTTTACATAATCTGTTCCATGCAATGTTGTGTATTCTAAAATATCTTAATGATACCTAGTCTATTCGAACTTTTAGAGGCAACATGTCAATGAGATCTTTTTGCCTGGTATAATTTCGAACCATTATATTTGGTCATCCTCTAAATAGAAAAAATCGAATGTATTTATGATAAACATTCTCAATTTTTTAGATCAAATCTGAAGTTATGAAAACAGTTTCTAAATTTTAAAACACAAATTCAGTAAACTACAAATATTTTATCATTTTAAAAGTTCAAGTTTTAGTTAATGAAACAAGACCTTACTTAAAATTGTGTTTGTTTCTCTAGTTAGATGACAGATTTTGATAGAAGTAAGATTGTGTTTTAATGCTTGCCTCAAAACTCGACTCCTTTTACTGCCAAGAAATTGCCGTGCTCCTCCTTCATCACTTCCGCTTGTAAGCGCCACAATGCTCTCACGTTTACAGAAGCTTTTGCATAATTTTGAAATTATAACACTCTTTTGATGTTGCCCTAGCCGTGAACCGAAACGTAACGAAAGGAGTAAGACGTAAGTCAAATAGAAAGAAGAATGGCAACAACATGAAATTGTCAAAAAGAAGTAAAGGAGGATGAGGAGCAAAAGAAAAACGGGAAAGAAATGAAAGTAGGAAAATAAATAAGCGCACTTTTTTTCTCATTTCCGTTGCTTACTTTGTGACGTGTTTAGTTTTTGATGTGCACATTCGGAAGGCAGCAAAAGGAGCGCCATGGCAAATGATTAAATTCGTCGCCAACGTGGACAACCGGGAACAGATGGAAAATGAAATGGGTCTGAGAGGGGGGTGAGGGGGAAATGGTGGATGAGTTTCAAGGGGACAGAGAGTTCAGGCTTGGCTCTAACCCGGGCTTGGCTTTGCTTTGCTTGTTGTCATCTTACAGGCGACTGACTCTCTAGCTCGCTCTCTCTCTCTCTCTCTCTCTCTCTCTTTCTCTTTCTCTGGGGCCCGCTTTCTCTCTTTCTCTATCTGTGTGAGGAAACTTTTCTCATTAGAAAACTTTTACTATTTCCGCTACTCAACGCCAAACGCAAACGCAAACAACAAACGACGACGTCGTCGACGACACTTTTTTTCCTTCTCCTATTTTTGTTTATTTTTTTTTAGAAAAAAAAAATAAAATATAAAGACAACAAAATCCGTAAATGTGTTGTAAACAAAAAGAAAAAAAAAAAGAAACAGTAAGCAAAGACAATCTGCCGCCATTATGATACTCTGTAAAAAGAGATATTAAAAAATCAAATGAAAATATGTGAAGAAATTTGCTTGCTTTAGGATGCGATTCAGCTTGTCAACCAATTTCTTTGGAGTTCTTAGAACCAACATACAGAGAACTACGCAATGATCTTAAGTTTGCTTTAACTTTTTAAAATATAGAATAAAATATATTTTTGTTTTTTTTTTTTTTAATTTAAACATAAAATAACACTCTAATCAAGAAAAGACAAGTTGTAGATTTGAGAGTCCTATTGAATTTACTTAGGTAATGTGTTTCAAGAACTTCTCATATCATATAAAAATTCAGAAAAGATGACGTAGTCCTAACAAATGTCATGTTATTGGGATATTAAAAAAGATTAAGGTAAGATAGATTAGAGTAAGGTTCAGAATTGGTTTCAAAACTGTTCAAAAGTCTCTCATACAAAATTTTTTAAAACATTTCGAAAAAACACTTACGAAGGCGTGATAAATAATAAATGATTTTGAAAAAGTTAACTTGCATTTAGAAATCTTGTTAAAGCCGAAAAGCAAAGTTTATGAGCCCCAAAATGAAGTGTCTCACAACTCCCAAATTTTAACTTAACCCATTTTTTTCTAGATTTTAAGTCGCGAATGCTAAAGAGATGGTAAAATTAGGTAAAAGATACTATTGGAAGTACACTTAAACTGAAACCCTTTGGTTTAGGTTCAAAAATGTTCTGTCTCAGGGTCGTTCAAATTGTTACCAACTACGTTTTTATAGCTTTTGAGTAATAAATTATAAATTTATGATGAAAATATATGTCCTAGATAACTTAGAACTCCCATGACATTTGAAACATTGAGACACTCCGATGATTGAAGGGTGTTTTTGGAGAGCCTTTCTTTTGTTGCCTCCACTAAAAGTGGAGGGAATTGAGTTTTGTCAAGTGTTGCATTGTTGCAGAATTATCGAAGCCAGCTAAATTTCGATTGATACGTCTATATATACATATATATACTTAAATGTTCTTGGTGCCAAGAATCAATAAATCGGCATCAGTATCAAAGCACACACACACACACACACACTTTACCTCAGTTTCGAATTCAATCAGATTTTGTTATTGGATTTTGTCTTTTGGCGATGGCTCTGACTTTGGCGTTGGCGCTGGTAAAAGCAAGTTCTTCCTGTTTCCTGCGCTTGCAGGCGCATTTCCTTCAAGTACCTTGAATTTGCTCTAATTTGATTTTGAACGGCGAATGATGGCAATGGCTCCGACGGCGGCTCTGGGTCTGGCTCTGGCTATGGCTCCCAGGTCTTGGCTTCTGTTCTGATTGCTGGGGCTCCCTCTCGACTATGGGGCCGGGTTGAGGGAGCTGTCAACTGTCAGCTGTTGAAACTGAAATGTGTCATATATTTTTTTTTTTTTTTTTGGATTTTTCGTTTTTGTTGTAAATATTGATTTAATATGGCATCGTTGCCAATTTTCACGCAGAAAGAGTTGAAAAATTCACTTGAAATTTCTTTACAATTATGATAAATACGTGAAAGTCAGTGAATATATTGTATATATATATGTGTGTGTGTGTGCGTTTGTGTGTGTGATTTTTTGGAGCTTTCATAATGTAATTAATTCAATTGATATTTAAATCAAAGAAGGAAAGATGGCTTAATGCCAACGCATTTATTATGCATATAAGAGGGCCACTTAAAAAGTATTTCTTCTAAATGGAACGAACTTCAAGAACGATTCTAATACTCTGCAATCAGTCTTGGTGTAAGCCAAGTTTATCTTTTTCTTAGCCTTCAAATATATATTTAAAGATCACTTCAATCGGCTGGCTCTAATGTTAGTTCAGGTCTGCCCTTAATGGAAGTTATTTACTTAGGGATCAGAAATTATACGTTAAGTCGCATCCGCACAAGAACTGCCTCTAAAGGTTTTCAAAACTGAAAGCAACATACATTTTTGTCCAAGTTTTACTTGGAAATTGCTAACAACAAGCACCAAACAATGAGGCAGCAAATTAGTTGTTTATGTCTTTACGATATAGAACAAATTTAGTGGAATAGAATCCCCTTCAAGAGGGCTAAAAAACAGTTTTCAAAAGTTGTTCATCTCCTTACGATATTGAACAAGTTTATTGGAATTGAATCCCCTTTAAGAGAGCTAAAAAACAGTTGCCAATAGTTGTTTACCTTTTTACGATATTGAACAAATTTATTGGAACAAAGGAATTTTTCGAAAAATTTAATCCTTTTCAAGGAGTTTACTACAGAAACTTGAAAAACTGTTGTCGAGTGGTGTTTATCTTTTTACGATATTGGCTAAGGCCCTGTGAAAATAACTAAGAAACTGTTTTATGACAATAAAATTATTAACCAAAATAGGAATAGACTATATTTATTCATTTTTACAGACATTTACAGGACACATTGTAAAAGTCCTTGAAAGTTTGCAAGAACTTGCATACCTTAGAAGCAAATAAGCCTCATTTCTCACCAGTTAGGACATGATTTCGATTTCTTTCAATAGTCATCCACATATACTTTCCTCCCATGGGCTTTTGACAACTTCTTGGCCCACCCTCGTGTCCAGTATGTCCGTATACTCTATGCATATATCACTCTGCCTTTTGTTAATAAAATTTGCAATGCATATTTATGCGCTTTTAAACGTTGTAATTAATCATAAATAAAGCGCACGGCCTTAATGGCCAATGGGCCAAAGAGGAAAGGGGAAAGGAAAGGAGACTACGGCGGCAAATGAGGCAAAAATTAAGTTGGATCTCCACGTACACAATGCAGTCCAGACCCAGAACCAGACTCAGAACCAGATCCAAACACAGACCGCAGGCAACCGCCTTCTCCTCCTCCTCCTCCTCTTCCGCCCCCTTACACACGGACACACTTGCTCTCGCACGCACTGTGAAAAGTTATGTACGAGAAGGCTTCGTAAGGCAAATTGATGAAGTTTTAGTTGCGGCAACTTTGCTACGTGATGTGTGCGTTGCCCAGACAGCCACGCCCATTTTACTTCTTTTTTTTGATGTCATCGCCGATGCTGGCTGTCCTGTCGATGTCGCCTCTTTGTGCTTCGTTCGTTAAGGTTTTCCTTCCCTTTTTTTTTTTTTTTGCCCCACTCCATTTGGAGGTTTTTCTCTCATCGTAAGCAACAACAAAGCAAATGCAATTACAACGCAACGTGCACAATTTTTTTGCACTCACTGTGTGTGTGTGTGTGTGTGTGTGTGTGTGGTGTGTGCGCTTGAGAAATTTTTCGGGGAACCACGTTAAATTGGTCTGGCGAATGCAATTTTTTGCTTAGCCTTCTGAAACTCCGTTTTTTTTTTTTCGTTTCGCCCTTCTCTCTTTGGCTTTTCCTAACTTCCACCTTGCGGTTGGGTCTTTCTATAATTTTTTGGTATTTCTGTGCATTGCATAGTTACCTTGCCATCGTCGTCGTTAAACGCTTCATTGCCACCTAGGTTTACCCCATTTCCTTCCACTCCATTCGCCAATTGCCCAAACAGAAAGAGAGAACGGAAAAGGAAAATAATAACGACTGCAACGAATTGCAGTTAGGATCAGAAAAGTAAAAGAGCAACTGCAACTGCTTGAAATAGACTAATTGATACTCTTTTGTGGCTACTGCAATCAAAGATTTACTTTTACTTTTTTACGATATTCATTAAAATTAAAAACAATTAATTGGTCTCGAGTTCTCTTTTGTCATGCTTCAGTTGGACGAATTAATACTCTTTTGTAGCCACTGCAATCAATGATTTACTTTTACTTTTTTACGGTATTCGTTTTAACAAACTAACACTCTCTCCTTTGCCATGTCGTTTCTTAATATTATATTGTTTGTGTTCCAGAATTGGACTCCATCAATTGTTATCTAATCAAACTGTTTTACGATATTCATTCTTTAGAGTCTCTTTTGGAATGTTATAAAGAAGATTTTAAAATAGATCTTTTTGTCCCAAGCTACTTTACGATATTCATTTACAGCTCTGATTACCCAACAACTGTACGATATTCATTTACTTACTACTAAATGAGAGTTACTCAGTTAATATTAGTAACTAACTCTACCAAGTTAAAAGTCATAAGTAACGCGGTAGTTTTTAAACTAACCCATCTTTTTTACGATATTCATTTGCAATTAGAAAGGTGCCATTCACGATCGTTTGGTTGAGCCACTCCAATTTGAGAACCAAATACCTTCGAGAAGATTCATTGCCTTTTAAACTTTTTTACGATATTCATTTGTTGTTCCACCGTAAATCGCAAACCAAATGTTAAAAAGGTGTTCCTTGGATAATACTATGAGTATTTACGAGTACTAATGAAAGTAAAGCTAATAATAACTTATCTGTGTTACGATATTAGGCTAATACTGATAACCAATCTATTTTATGACATTCATCCCAGTTGAATATCTTTTTTCAAACGCTAAGAAAGATTTCCTCAAATATATTTCAATCATATTAAATGGTTATATTCTCATATCGTATCTAGACTTACCGCCTATTCTTATATGTATATATCTGGTTACGGCAGACTGGCCCTGATCAAGCCCCCTGACAATGTCGTTTTATCCGCTTTGCAAATGCTTTAGCGAAAAGAAGCCTGTTACACACGTTCAAACGCTTAATGCACAACACGTCTTGAGCTTTGGGCCGTGCCCAAGTTCCCCCCGTTGCCTGTTTGAGCTGGTTGCATATTTTCCAATGGAATCGCAGTCGTCGTCGCTTGAGTGGAGACTGAGAGCGAGAAAGATGGGGGGGTGAAGGGGGGTTATGGCAAGTGTCATAAATATTCTTTTGCTGCTGCTTTATTTCTGGCGACGAAGACGACTGTCGTAGTCGATGAGGACGAGAAGCAGTTTATCAATAATGCAAAACATTCGAGCGGGGGGTGTTTACCTTCCTTCCTTCTACGGCTTTCTCCTTATTTTTTTTTCTTTTTTTTTTTTGTTGCTTTCTCTGCCACCCATTGGCAGTAGAGCGGCATAAGCTGCTTGGGCCACATCCTAGAGCCAGACCTCTACCCGAATGACAGGAATGGGAGTCTGCTCCTTGCAGACATTGCACTTTGCTTGTGTGTGTCTGTGTGTGTGTGTGTGTGTGTGTGTGTGTGTGTGTTTGTCGATTTGACTACGATTGCGGAAACGTATACAGTTCGTTGATCATTATCCGGTTCGTGATGCTCTCGGTTGTCCAAGAACGTGATGTGATGTAGTCGAGAATTGAACTTATTACCAAGGAGGAGCGGGCTTTTGGGAGAAGGCTTTGGGTATTTACTCAGAGGCTCAGAGGCTTTTTGGACGGAGATGGCCTGGTTTAGTTATGTTTTGCATTAGCGCAATGCATTGAAATTGCATTGGCCCAACACTTTGGCAATTGGCAATTGGAAATTGGCAGCATGGCATTAATTTCCATTGCCTACTTATGGGGGGGTCCGCATTTAAACGAAGTGCTAATGGTCGTTGCATAGGAAATGCTCCACTTAAATTAGCCTCCTCTTTACCCTCAAAAAGGGTTTTATAATATCCAGAAAGCAAATCATCGATTATCCATATAAAAATATAAGTTATTTGTTCACAGAACACGTTTAAGAGCAAAGGAAAAAGTGTAAGAGCTTCTAAAGGCTATATCCTGACTAAATAAAACAGACAAAATCCCACAGATAATTCAGTTAATTAAACATTTAGAACTTTGTTTTTGAAATTTAGTTAAAACTTGTTTTAATCTCTTACTTTATATATACTTTTCGAGATATTCTAGAAAGCTTTTTTATATATGACAATTTCAGTCTTAATTATAATTTGTTTTTCTTCGCCCTTTCTCTCTCTCTCTCTCTCTCTCGCTTTAGGGTCTGTCGTAGCTGGAGACCACAAAAGCTCCATCATCCTGACGATAGCCGAGACCATTGTGGATAACATATGTCCAGAAGTAGAGTGTATCACCCAGATTCAAAACCGTTTCCCTATCCCGAAATATCCAGCGTCCCTTCTTTGCAGTGGGTATATCTCGAGCCCAACGTCCAGCCTCCAAGCCATCAAAGTCTTCATTTAATTTGCCATGAAAGGCAAATAAAGAGATGCCTTGTTCATCTGGTATCGATACCTCAAAGCCCTTGGGGTAAAAAACTCGTACCCTAGCATCGGGAACCCGGTAGGCACCGCCCAAAACCACCAGACACACAACTGACAACAAAGACAACAATTGTAGACCCATCTCAAACCGAAGGCAATGTCGAACTGATTGTAAGTATTCAATTTCTTGATCTCACAGATCAAAAGAAGCTTTCCTATCAAAATATGAACTTTAAGCTCGCTCTCGTTCTCCGGACTCGAAACTTAAGTTAAATAACTTAATTAATTAAACTAAATTAAGTTCAGTCGACAATCTGAACTCAGTTTTTCTAAGCTCCATATTAATGACTTTCTCCAGCCACTCTTCAAAAAGTTTTGGATCGATTTCGACATCTCTAACCTAATAGGGCTTTATCTTGCATCTTAGTTTCGGATATATATCAAGTTAATCTAAACAGAAGACTATTTGGGTGATTTGCTGGCTATTATAGAAAATTTATGACTCACCATTGAAATCAATGCAATTAGCTGATAAAAATGCTTCATATTATATGTAAAAGTGCTTATATTTTGTTTTAAAAGTTTTTGCTAAACTTGCAAAACATTTCTCAATCTTTCATTCATTTAAAACATTTAAAATTTTCACTTTGTCGTATTCCTCCTTGCACTGCAACAACTTGGATCTTTTTCGGTGTATGGGATCAACTAGTCTTGAGTCTATTTTGTCATTATCACCCAAAAAGGCCTTCAACAAACACTTCGAGTAGCATCTTAGCTTTGGCGAGAATCAATCCTCCAAATCATTTTCATTTATCATATTTTTTTTAGCACATTCCTTATCCTTAACATAGTCAAATATAAGCAAATGTCTTTTAATCTTTTCAAACCGTCTTAACTCACCGCTAAAACTATTAGAATAAACTGATAAAGTAGCATCATGATGATGTGTCTCTGTTCTAGAGATCGAAGTGATCACAATAAGTGCTGTCTATAAACTGATTGGAAAGTGTTTCACTGAATTCAATACTAGAAAATAAATACTGGAAAAGTTTACCTCTTAAATGTTACAATAATAATTTTTACTAAGCTTATCTACTAGCTGGTGACCCCGACGTTTTAACATTTTGTCTAACACTGTTCACACTTTGTCCAGCCAGTTCTTAAAGTCCACTTTAAGAGTAGTTAAAGAAGAAACTACATTTTTTTTTAATTTTCCCAAGTTTCTTAAAAGTTTTAGAAACTCCTTCTTTTAGGCGACCTTTTTGCTTAATCTCAAATCTTTGGTTTGCCTGCTCGAAGTCACCTTATTTTAAATATTCCTTGTACCCATTGAAGGCAATTGATCACTGAAAGTCTTAGCCTTTGGTTTGCCGATCTCTCCGGAAAAAAGTCGATTTCTCTTGACGGCGGTATTATTAAACCAACTTCCATGCATATCTATCCGGCACCCAGGCATGTCAAGGCATCTCATATTGGATCTACAGAATCGTCTGCCACCCTTCAAGGAGTTTCGCAGTCCAGCGAATTCCAAGCAAATCCAAGACAAACTTGGCTTCAAGTCTAAAGTAGATTATTAATTGTTTTGATTTTCTTTAGCAATGCTTCCAGTTCCAGTCTAATCCTCTGGATTCCTCTAATGGATTTATATTTAAAATCAATGATTATAATAATTATTTAATTCATATGATCAATTAGATTGACAACCAATCAGACATAGAAATATATTTGTTTCATAATCACAACTATTTCCATATGCTACATTCTGAAACTTTCGCTTCTTTATGGCATTAGAAATTCTAATCTCTTCATTCGGAAGAGGCTGCAAAAGACATTTAAGGTAACATTTTATCCTCTCAGATATATCAGCAGTTTTGGCATTGGAAGATATAAAAGTCATCTCTTCATCGGTATTATGTAAGATTCCAAATTTTTGCGTTGCTCTTTCAGCCTGTTACCCTCGGCAAAGGCATATCTAAGAACAGAAAAAGATCTAAAAAAAAAACAATCTTTAAAGATTTATCACAAATTATTTAAAACTTATCAATAAAATTAATGCAATTAACTGACAAAGAAGCTTCATTTTTTCTATATAGAAGTGCTCACGTTCATTGCTATCTACGGACCGTACAATTGTTCCTCATTGCCAGAGATTAGGAAATTATATTATATATACAAGCCGATGCTAGGTGCAAGATGAGAAGTGCAAACAAGATTCTCTTATCAAGGGAAAAAAAACCCCCTCAACATTTATCCCATGGCAGAATTGTCCAGTAACATGATGTGACATCTGACTTAAGTAAATCTTTTAGATATCCAATCAGTCTTAAGGTGAATGGCAATTGCAGAATCTCTTATAAACACCTGAACCATATTTTATTACTAAGAAATTTCCGTTTACTTAATAAGATTTACTTTAAAATGCTTTGTATTTGTCTTGCATGTAAAATTTACTTTGCTCTTCAACTAATTGTAAAAGGGAAAATTCTCAGAATATGATCCAACAATTGTTAATCCACTGACCACACAAGATAAAAGATAGCTTATCACTTCCTCTGATATTTGTTTATCGGTCATCTACTTAACACTTTTTGTGTGATTGAAAGAAGCAATAAAAAAAAACAAAGATGTAAATTACAAAAATTACAAATCATGAATTAATTTTCATTCCGGGTAATAAATTTACTTCCAGCAAATTACGCCACAAATATTGTCAGTGTCTTCATATGGGATATCAGAAAAATTTTAGAACAGATTGAAAAACTAATTTAGGAGCTTCAAGAGCAAAGAAAATTTTATAAGGCCTTCCATTAGCCTACAGAATTGACCCTCAAGGAAAAAAAATTTTGTTCACCAAACTAAGCAACTGAACATGTTCTCTTCCAATAGTTCTTCATTTTATACACTTTCTCTTCTTTCCGCATTTTTGAACACTGTTTTTTTTGTTTGCTTAAGCTTGCCAGATCGGTTTGACTCGCTAATAAGAAAACTTAGTGCAAGTAGCAAAAAGTGAACAATACAATGAACAACTGAACAAAATAAGCGAGTGAATGAGTGAACAGCAATGTTGACTCAACACTAACAGACTATAAGACATTTATTTTCAGAGCTAACTTTTATTCGTATTTTAAAAACTTTTTCAAAATCTTCCCAGAAGTATTCCGGGCACGCCTAAATACGTCAACCGGGGCCTTAATTTCTCTTTTCACTCCTAACCCGGCGCTGGTTCTACCACTTGTTCTTTCTTTAAGAAATTTCCTGTTTAGGCGGAGTAATTAGGAAAAACTTTTCATTTACATTGCAAAATAAAATGAATATTGAAATTTTATTATCAATGGAATACAAATACAAAGAATATTGTTGAAATTGGGTCCATTGGGACACTTAAGGCACCACATAGACGCCATTATCCTGACGATATCCCTGGCCATCCTTCAACACATAGGTCCAAAAATAGATTCTATCACCAGAATTCAAAGCAGTCGAAGTTTCCCTGAATGTCCAGCGTCCTCCCTCCGATCTGGTTATGTCCTGAGACCAGCGTCCAGCCTCCAAGCCATTCATGGGCTCATTCAACTTGCCATGGAAGGCAAATAGAGTGATACCCGATTCATTTGGTATGGACACCTCAAATCCTGGATTAAGCTTTATTATCCTGGCATTGGGCACCTCATAGGCACCGCTGGAAATGACCAGCGCCAGGAAGAAGGTAAGAAGCAAAGGCAAACGTTTATCCATCTCGACTCTGAAGACAATTCCGAAGTAAAGAATTCATCGGGTATTTATACCCCCAATTTGCTATATATTCGATTTATTGAACTTTTTTATCTCAACACCGATTACTGATTAGATTTCAGAGCCATGACGCAATTGTAGAGGCCAAAGGCATATTCGCATGGATCCGATAGACCAGCCTGGCCCGAGCGACATGTTGAGACACCATTGCGCAAAGACTCGTCCAGCAGACCGAAGGCCATATACTTATCCAAATCCAATTGTCCGTCGGAGTCTATGACCTGCATGCCCTGCAATATGCAGCTAAGGTAGCATTTCAGGCGACGATCCACAGTAGCCGCCGACATATTGGGCTGCCAGTTCTTCTCCAGAGACATGTGTTCGGCTTCGGTTATTTGCTGCTCGGTGCGACAACTTGCAGCAACTGATTGAATGGCCGCATTCTGGCTCTAGGAATGCCACAAAATGTAATACAAGCAATCAAATTGGACAGGATATATAGCCTACCTTAACCTGTCCTGTGATCAGCAAGAGAGCTGACAAAATGCTTAGAACTCGAAACATTGTGAACTAATGTCAAATCTATGCCGAACTCTATGACTTTTATACGAGATTTAATTGCTGATGATTCCCGAACAAAAGAAACTGATACAAAAAAACTAAAAACAAAACGCGCAATTTCACAAATTACAGCAATAAAGATCACAATCGGCATTCATATAATTTCATTCCAAAATCAGACATTGTAATATATAAACTGAATAATCACAGCCAGCTGCATCTACCACATTATCGTATTTCTTCTTGCACCGGAGCATCATGGAGCTATCGTGGCCCCGGGGATTATTGCCCAAACGTTTCGGATCGATTTTACCATCGTCATCCAAATAGGGCTCTAGCAGACATTTGGCATAACATCTGATCTTTGGCGGCATATCATCTATTGAGGCATTTTGCGGAATTGCATCTAGTTCGGCATCAGATATATTATGATTGATTTGACAATCATCCAAGCAAAGGCATACGGTGCTGAGCTGAGCAAAATGAAATATGTATGAGGAAATCTCTCGAATTTGTTGTTTTTTTTTAAATTTCGCAACTCACCATTAAAATTACTAGAAATAGCTGACAAAAAAGTTGAAACATTTTAACAACAAATTGCAAATGGAAATGTAAATTTGTTGTGCACTAACTCACTATTTATAGTAAAGTTGATGCTAGGTGATAGTCAGACTAAATTGATGTCGGAAATGTTAAAATTAAAACTCGTGACCCCGACATTTAGTGTTTAACAAAAAAAAATAACCAAAAGTTTGCACTATTTTAATAGAAATTTTGTTGTTTTTCAGATAATATGGTCAATATGCGACCTCTTTAGGGTGAAGTGTGCATTTCATTGGGCTTAATTTTCGTATTGGTGACCCCGACGTTTTCTTATATATGTTTTCAACTGATTTAAGCATCTTCGGGCTTACCACGAGGCGGTTTCGATTAATATACGAATAGGTGACCCCGACGTTGTCACGTTTTTTGGCTAAATCTAGCTGTTCCAATTGTTATTTCTATGCTTGAGAATAATATTAAGCGCCTTCGCCCTCATGAGATGATTGTGCATACCAAAATACATAATATTAGAACTGGTGACCCCGACGTTTTCACTTTTATTGACTAAATCTATCTATTCTTTACTCTTCCAATTGTTATTTCTATGCTTGAGAATAATATTTAGCCTCTTCGCCCTCATTAAATGAATAATATTATAATTGGTGACCCCGACGTTTCGTTGCTTTTCACAAAATCTCTCATTTTATTTCTATGCGCTTTACACTTTTTCAACTTCAATCTCTTTTTTGTCTAAGGATGATATTGGCCATCCTCGACCTCACCATGAGGTGACTGCGCTGCCAAGGCCAATCGTTGTGCCTCCTGTTGGGCCCCAATGGCAGCATGTTCGGCTGCAATGCGTTCAAATGCACTTAAATGCTTCTTTGTGGCATAAGCAACTGCAGCACTGGTATGTGGCGCCGCTGCCAGTGCCTGTAACAACAACAACAACAACAAAAACAACATTTGCTCATTACAAATTCACATAGCTATTCACTTCTACTTACAGCTTGGCCTGGCGTTTGACTGGCATGCTCTTGCGCAATGCGATTGTAGGTCTCGAAATGTTTACGCTTAGCTGCCTTAACAGCAGCACTGTCTTCCAACTGATGACTCAACTGCGGATGGAAGCCATGCTCGTCGGCCACATATTGGACAGTGCGCACCTGATTCTTGGGGTCCACATAGGAGAAGGCACCGCGTATGACACCAGAACCATCTGATACCTCAGTATGCTGACGATCTACATGGCCGGGAGCACGTCCAGCCTGATAGCTAAAGACATAGGGATTGGCTGGAGCATGGGGTTCGGGTGTAACTTCCTTTAAATGCGAAACATCCGGTCTGGCACGCACAAGTCCAACTAGACAAATAACCTTGACCAGAACAGACATCAGGAAATGTAATTGCAAGAAATGATTAACGAGTTTCAGTTTGCAAAGACTTACCAAGACAATTGACTGCTTCATAGCTTAACTTGCGTTTGGTAACTAAATTCGAAGAAGCTCGAACAAATCGCTTGACGCTATAGCCCCAAAAACTGGTCTTGGCTTTAGCTTTTTGAGATGCGCGTCAAACGAAGCTTTTTTTTCGAAAAACTTGTTTTCTTTTACAAACAAAATGTTTTTTGCAATTGACATTATAAATTAAAATTTGTTTTCGCCAGCCAGTCTACAAAATTTGAACTTGAAATTTGCATATAAACTTTTTAATTAAGAAAGTTATAAACAAACAGATTTTAGAGATTTCATTGACTATATATTATAAAAAAGAGTTATTTGTATAACTATCGATTGAAAGAGTGTTTATAACTTGAGGCTAAAAACCCTTTTGGAATTAGAAATGTCAAAGCGAGAAATAAAAATCAATTTAAGATACAAAACAGAACTATTATTAGTCATTAAAAGGTCAAAACATTTGGGGAATAAAATAAAATACTAATTTAGATTAAAATGTCTTCTTTAGATAATTTGAGCATCTTTAAAGATAAAGAGTTTTCTCACTTGCTAGCCTAAATTCTAGAAATAGAAACTTAAAAGCATTTAAATTTTACAGACTAATCGAGCTCGTTGAGTGTTTTGGCTATCCAGTCCGTGTATTCGGTCACTCTAGTATAGACACCCGGATAGAGGGCATTGGCACAGCCCAGACCCCAGGATACAATGCCAAAGAGTTTCAGTTGTCCATTTACGCTCGTTATCAAGGGTCCACCCGAATCGCCTTGACAGCTGTCTCGTCCGCCAAATTGACTGCCGGCGCAGAACATTGTCGGCGTCACGGTGCCGGCTCCTTGATAGTTGCGTCTACACTGAACCTGATCCTGTTGCTTAAGGGCCGTATAACGTAGTCGCTTTTCTGGTAGAACTTGCGACAAAGACTTCGATCCCCAACCGCTGACGAAGAGCTGAGCTGAGTATGGGATTTTATCCTGTTTGGTGGCCAGAGCAATGGGTTGTATATTCTGGCCATAGATCAGGGGCTTTTCCAATTGAATTAGGGCAATGTCATTATTCATCGGTGTCGGTTCCTGGAATTGGGCATGTGGAATGATGCGACGAATGTGAATAAAACTGCCACCTGTAGCCCATTCGCTGGATCCTGCCCGTATGACATAATGTTCCGGTTTATTGTACTCCAGGACACAATGGGCAGCAGTTAGGATTAGGCTGGGCGCCAGTATGGTCCCACCGCAGACATGACGTGTACCTATCTGCAGAGAAATCTGATGAGGAAAATAATTAATGGTTGTCTCCCAGCCACCAACTATGCGACCATCTTTATCCTGCTGATGCTGCTGTTGCTGCTGCTGCTCCTGGGTGATATTTAATCCTTTGCTGAAGCGAATCAGAACAACCAGAATTAGGCCAAATTGTAAGTAGTTCATAGCGAGATACTTCAGTTAACCAATGGATAGAGTTTTGAATTTTTTGGGCCCTTTTATACATGGTTCAATCTTTCTTTTTTGTTATCTTATCTGGTCATTAGCCTCGCTCTGACCCTCATTACGAACTAGCAGAGAGATCTTAACCCCATGCGAGGTCATTTTGACTTTGCTCTATATATAGACAAAACGTGTACTAATGTTGATAAATGAAAATATGCTATGACTGGGGGTTATCTCTGTGTATGTTCTCTAATGTCTAGGCCTTTGCTCTTCCAATCATCTTTCCATGGCCGTCACTTGCTCCTTGAGATAATCCAAATGGTTGACACTATCCTGCATAACATCATATTGATAGCCAACATGTTGCAATATCAAAGTCATTTTCTGCAAATTTTGATGACTATAATCCGAAACAACATCCACTTGGGTGAAATTCTTTAATGTTTGATGCATGATCTATAGGAGGAAACATTTCTTTTTGAAAAAAAAAAACATTAAAAATATTTCACTATAACTTACTTCATTTGTCTTGGAACTTCTAACCACTTGACGAGCAACGGAACCTAAAATGAGAAAATGGTTTTGATGTGTTTTTAAATTTTGTAACGACTTTTAGCTTGTTTCGTTTTAGCTTCTTTTTGGGATTTTCGATAAATTACCCCATACAGAAGTGACTATCGATATTAATGGCAAAATTCACAGCTGTGGTGCCCCCCACCACTGCCCGTTTTTTGCGTATGACACCATCCCCTGAATACTAACCCAAATTATTGACATTTATACCCACACGGGCACACAAACGCTTCTTTGAATCATCAAAAAGATGACGGGCACTTGAACTAGAAGCTGAAGCCATTTTGCAAGTAACAATAATTTGCGTATAAAAATTTAACTATTTGTTTGTTTCAGAGCACAAACAACACGACCACAACCAACACGATAACGATTGCTTGACGAAGTTATCGTTAAGTTGGTTATCGAAGTGGCGTTGCCATTTGTTTTGAACTATAACGGACAACTTGAATAGAATTTGAAAATAAAAACAAAAATCTTAGGATTTTCTCATTCCTATATTCTAACCATTCTTTTATTCATTATCACATTTAATTATCAGCCAGAGTTCCTGTAACGCCTTCTGAAACAATGATTAACATTTGGTTTCACACCCTGGCAACGATTATTCCAAGCCACCCAAGCGGAGAATCCTTGCTGTCGTCTTATATACTTGGCACAGGCAATGGAATACCTTATATCATCGCTCAATAGCAGCCTACAGGGCAAACGACACAGATCCGTTGAGGGACGTCCATCGGCTGGCTTGCACCAATATCTATCATTGATCTGAAACAGACCCCAATCCACAGAGCCATCCACATTTGAGGGATTTATGGCTCTGCTGTTGAACGAACTTTCACCCTCAACCAGGCACATCCAATCCGGTAGTTCGTGATAGGGAACACCATAGCGATAAAGCTGACGAACCAAACTGCATCTGCCCACTTGGCGAGCAAGGGAATTCATTACCAATAGCAGTAGAAGAGAAGACAAACCAAACCACAGCATCTCCGGTGATTTTCTGCTTCAAAGACTATTATGAGATGCGTTCAAATTTGGATCAGGCTTTTATAGTCCAAACTGAGTGAGCCTAAGTACGAGTTTTGAATGACCAATCTAATTCTTGGCATATTTCTTCTTTTTTTTTTACAAGCACTCACTTAGACAGCTCTGAAGTAGTGGCCCACACTTGAGCATAAATTATGTTACACTGGCCAACAAAAAAAAAAAAAGAAAACTACTAAAAAATAAGAGTAAAATATGTGCCAGATGCTAAAAACCAACCAAAAAAAGTCTTTCAATTAGAGGTAAATGTAGCCATTACCTTTTAGATTTCATACATTCCATCAATTTCTATGTTGTCTAGTGTAAAACTTTCAATTCTTAAACACTCAATAGATCATTGATGTCGGCAATCGATGCCGATCTGGCCAGTTTCGTTTGATATATGGAGTGGGAATTGTGAGGCATTTAAATTTTGCCTCTTGCCAATCCCAGTTTCACTTTCAATCGATTCTTTTGTGTCCCTAAAAACAGTTGTTCTCTATTATATAACCCCATCGATTGTCAAAACAACAACATAAGCAAACTCGAAACACTTGAAAGCTGTCGCGTGTATTCCAAAAATGGCATCAATTGTAAATGTCGTTCAACTTTGAAACAAGTTTCTCTTGTTGTTGTTGTTCGTATCAAAATAAAATCAGTATAAAAATATTTAACAATGAAAATATCTTCTTAAATCTAGAACTTAGTCTACATCTTTTCTTGTCCTATTTCCTTAAGTTCGTTCAGTTCCTTAAGTTCCTTGAGTTCCTTGACTTCCTGTTCCTGTTCGACTGGCACTTGATAGCCACTTTTGGGCAAATATTGTCGTTTACGAGATGTGGGCCGTATCACAATGTGGGCCACACATGTACATATGGCAGCTATGGCAAAATATTTGAAGCTCTCCCGACCACCCAATCGCTTGAACATTAGGCCGCCAATAAGAGAACCAATTGAGAATCCCAAACCATCATCCATACCAGCCATCAGACCCTGCACCGTGGCCGAGGTGCCCGGTGGTGCCACAGCTGAGGCATAGGCCACAATGCACGTGTAGCAGAGAGCATAGGTAATGCCCTGGAAGAAGAGTTCCACTCCGACAAGATACCAGGGATTGGGTATCCAAGCGATAAGTGACAAACGGACGGCATAAAAGAAGAAGCACATGCTCATACAATGGACATAACCTGCAGAAGAAAGAAGAATGCTTCAGTCAGATGATAAAACTTGAATTATAAGGCTTATTTAAAGAGCTTTCAAAAGGATTCAGCAGGCAATTAAATGGCTTTAGCTTTAGTTGGACTATTTCTACATGGAATTAGCAGAATTTCATCTTCTGATTTCGTCTAATATGACTTTAAATTTGGTTTTTTTATGATTAACCGAGACGTAATTTGATTCAATATGATTTTTGAGTTATTTTTTTTGAAATGTCAGATGATTTCTTTGTTCTATAGAGATCTTTAAGCTTGAAAGGGATAGGTAGAATTATCATTTCATGCAATTAAAGGTTATTAGATTTGATGAGGAAATTGTTAATTGTTGCTTTTGAGAATGATGTTTACCCAGTTTCTTAATGATTTTGCCACTGTAGAAAAAGAATGGCACTTCCCCGGCCAAGCATTCGGCAGCCACCACCAGACCCTCAATAAGCTTAATCTGATCCATATAGCCCGTTTCGGCGGCCACTTCCTCGACATGCCAGAACATAAAGTAAATGATGAATGAATCAATTATACCGGCTATGCAGGCGAACACCAAGAAGACAACTATGGGCGGCTGTCGAACCAATTGCCAGACATCTGTCCATATGGATTCGGAGCCACCCAATTTGGGTAACTTCAGCTTGGAGACACTCAGCAAATCCAAGACACTAAACACACACATGATGAGCAAGGCGGGAGTGAAACTTTTCACTGCATCCGTGGTCCAGAGATTGACCACAATGCCGGCCAGCAAGGCGGTGGCTCCAAATCCTATGGTACCCCATACACGCTGAGCTCCATACTTGCCCTGCTCCTCATCGCCCAGGAGATCAAAACAACAGGCATCCGATATGGAATTGGTTACATTGAAACCAATTGTTCCAATGAAGAGCAGGCAAACGAATAGCCAAAATTTGCCATCGCCATAAACACAACTGCCAATATGCTCGATCTGGCAGATGGCCGAGTCACTCGGCCAATCACTGGGCACATTTTGGGTGAGACAAATGTGATAGCTGGCATTGGCATGCTGAAGATTCTGGGTGAGATTTGGTGAGGCCACAATAAGGGCTTGAAATTTGTTCACTTCCATTTGATGGCATGTCGCCTGATGGGCTTCGGCACAGAATCCTTCCGAGAAATAAATATGTTGTGAACAGGGCATGGGCGTGGTCACCAGAGTGACATTCCATTGGGCATTATTCTCATTCAGTTGTATGGCATGCGTATCACTGGGCAGAAAATAGAATCCTCCATAGGCCAAGGTCATTATGGCTATTAGGCTCATAAATATGAACTTGCGAAGGCTCTGAAAAGAAATTGAAAAATTACCAAAAAATAGGAAAATTCAACCCCTAAAGTATGCAATAATCAGTCCAATAATTAACAAAGTTTCTGTAATTCTTGGGCACTTTTAAGGTTATTTGCCCAAGAATTTTATTTTTTAGCCTCCAAATTGTCCTAGAATTGAATTTCACGACTTTCTATTGCATGCTTTAAGGGGCAAATGTTCTTCATTTCACTTAAGTCCAGCTTTTTGAACAATAAAAAGTTCCAAAAATCCCTTAAACTTTCCGCGAACTGAACTTTTTGACTGTCTTTTGCATACTTTAGGGGGGCAAATGTTGCTTAGGCTCACTTACGGTAAAATAATCAGCTAGAAAGCCCACAAGAGGCTTGGCCAACACATAGAGTATGGGTAGAACAGCTGTGATATAGCCCATCACATCGGGCGGCACGCCAATCTGTTTGCCAATCACTGATAACTGCGGCAAAATCGGTCCCATGGCTGCAATGAAAATTTTTATATGGATTTTGCTTTGATTTCGTTTGGATTTGAAATTTTGGTTGGTTTTTACCTGCCATAAAGAAGAAAAAATGCGCCTTGATTGGCAACAGACGTCGATTAATTCGCACCATCTCTCAGATCGCAAAATCCTCCAAGGAAGAAGAAGAAGAAGAAGAAGATGAAGAAGAAGATTGTGTATCACAGTAAGACCCAAAATTTATCTTGTTTATCCTCTTGATAAGACCATAATTTTTGCATTGAGTTATGGGGGAGTTCCGGGTGAAATCTGGAAGAGATGTTCATTTAGAATGTTGCTAAGCAATATCTTATCTGTTCCACTGTCTGTCCAACCAACCGACCAACCGACCGATAACAAGAAGAGACCCTAATCGACATCGAGCATGAAAATGATAACAGATTTAGAGATAAGCAAAGAGCAGGAGAACATGGTTTGAGTGAGGTAGGAACCGGACCCATATAATGGGCCACAAATTGTTTATGTCTCGGCTATATCTTCCCTCCATTTGTGTGGTGTGTGTGTAAGATGGAGCAAATCTTATCTAAGCTAATTAAAACCAATATATATAGATTGTAGACCAAAATAAAAACGACAAAAAAGGCCTTCACCAGACACGGACTGTCGTGTTCTGTTTACGATATTCCATTTTGCTGTAATAACCATGAAATACGATTGCAAAGGTTTTTCTAAGCGGAATTTTTAGAAGTTTTATTGAACCTATTCTGATGAAATCTTTTCAAGTTTCTTTGCAATTTGGTTGAGATAGGATAGGATGGGATAGTATGGGATAGAATGGGATAGGATGGGATAGGATGGGATAGGATGGAATAGGATGGAATAGGATGGAATAGGATGGAATAGGATGGAATAGGATGGAATAGGATGGAATAGGATGGAATAGGATGGAATAGGATGGAATAGGATGGAATAGGATGGAATAGGATGGAATAGGATGGAATAGGATGGAATAGAATGGGATAGGATGGGATAGGATGGGATAGGATGGGATAGGATGGGATAGGATGGGATAGGATGGGATAGGATGGGATAGGATGGGATAGGATGGGATAGGATGGGATAGGATGGGATAGGATGGGATAGGATGGGATAGGATGGGATAGGATGGGATATAATTAAATACAAGATAAAAAAATAGGATAACATTTTATTAAAATTCATCTTAAGTCTCGAACCTCTATTCGAAACAAATTTTAAACCAAATTTAACATTTCAATTAAGGTTCAAAGAAGCTTCATTAAACTGTCAGAGTCATAGATCAACTCTAAAATATTGTAACTTTTATAAACTCAACAAGTTCCCTACTTTATAAGGCGAAAACTAATTAATTAGATGAACTTGATTACATTTCTCTTGCAGCGCAAACTCTTTATGATTTCAGATCATCAGTTAGAGACAATAACCGGTTTTAATTAAAACTTTTTTTTATATATATATTTTTAGCACACTTTGACATACAAAAAATTGGCAAACAAAAAAACAAAAAATTATTGTTTAACAAAATTTGGCATAAACTTTGCCATAAAAAAACATTAATCATTTGCAATTAAAAGCTAAAGCTGAACTGAGAAAAACTTAAAGGGAAACCTTAGAAATGCTGAGCCAAATAAGTCACTTCTCATCTATGTAGACGTCGTTGTCTGTTCTCTGATTGAGACATCGAAATCGATGTAAAATATTTACATACAATGAGTCAAAGCAATTGCACCGAGACAATCAATTAACAATAAATAGCGAAAACAAATAATACACTTTTGAGATCAAACAAATTGAAGGGAGAACAAAGCGGTTTGAAGCAAGTTCAAGCACTGACTGACTTTGTAAGAAATGAAGTAGAAAGGCCTTTCAGAGGGTCTCCATTTACCTCTCTCTTTCGCTCTCTCTCTTTCTCTCTCTCTGTCTCCCTGGGTGCTGATAAGAAGACGGCATTGATAAGGGATAATCACTCAATATAAACAATAACTGATAAAAAAAAAACCAAATAAAGAAATGTCTACAAGAATAGCTTGTTAAACTTCTTCGCTTAGCTAATTATACAAATTTGATGTATCTTTAGGTATTTCCCCAGTTTAGCTATAATCAATCAGATATAACTGAGATTCCCAAAAAAAAAAAAACAAAAAAAACAAAAAAAAACAAAACTAAAGCTTGATTCACTGTTGCCTAAAAACTTGTTTTACTAGGCGGCTTCTCGGGGATTGTAAGTCTCAGTTGCCGCTGATCGTTCGTCGCGAGTGGTTGAAGTGGGCTCAAGCTCAGATCGGAATATATATACATACTACATATATATATATATGTATATACGCTTAATCATTATTTAGTGGGCGTGTTGTGTACAAATAATAATTACAGTGCCTATTAAAAGATGAAGTCACAAATGCTTACATTGATCTCCTCTCTGTGTTTCTTATCACTTTCCGTGGCTATCGAGCCGCCCGATGATGGCAAATGTAAGTCAGAGTGTGGGGTGAGGGGCGAGGTGGGCGAAATCTGTAATATATGCACACATTGTGCAATTTATTGATAATGAAATAAATACAAGAAATTTGTAATTTCAATAAAAATACAAATAAAACTTAAACAACAATCGGTTGAATGGTGTCTAAAGGTGATATTGGAATTGTTTTTAGTGAAATTGTTAATAAAAAAATTGGACAAATGTTGAATTTTTATAGTCACTACCAGGTTTAGTAATTAGTTATTAATTACGCATTTTCTAAAAATAAATATTAAGCAGTTCTATAAATTTCATAAATCTACTACTTTTCGAAGGCCTTGTAGTTAGTACTCTTATTTTTTTTAGCTTTAGATCTAGTAAATTTTGCCAAGCTAATTTTGCCAAACGAAATACATATTTTAATTTCATTAGATAAAAAAATTTACTTTTTTTAAGTTGTTTCAACAAAAATTTAGTTTAAGGAAATAAAATTCTTAGTAAAGTCATTTTTGTACACTTTTTTAAGCTGTTGCAAACTTTGAATTATTATTAAAAAGAAAACTCGCAATCCTATGTCGGGTATTCAAACTTGAGAGATTTAATAATAATTGTATAGGGATAGGGTTCCATAGAGCCACATTTAACAGATCTATTTACATACCTTTTTCAATTATATTTCAAATTATTGATCAAGAAATATCATACCCTAAAGTATTTGTTAAATTTTTAAAGTTAAAAGTTGGGTTTAGGGTTTTTGGTATTGAAGTTCTAAGTTCTTCGGAAACTGATCTTGAAGATTATTGTAATGGTTTATGCTAGGTCTAATTAGAGACTGCACAAAACGTGATTCCAGATCGTTGAAATCTTTTACGAGATTCGTAGAGAGTATAAATTCAACCAAAATTAGATTGATTTTATTAAGTAATAGAAATTTAAGAAAGCAAACCACAATGGGTTTAATTTTCAAAGAAAGAAAACCTTTATATTGTTACACTTCCCCTCATTGTAATATCAAATTGTTAACTTAACTTAAAATGTACATCCAATGGATTACTTTTAATGATTTTCCCCACTTTTTAGAATTTAGGAAAATCCTTTTAATTCACTTAATTGAGTGAACAACTCCACGGAAACCTCAAAATAAAGACTAAGTTGATGCGAGGTTATTGAAGGCACTTCTTTATAACGAGTTTTTACTGTAGTCAGCTCTCACTCACTCTGGACTTCCTTTACACTTTGCTGACTTGAAATTAAATTACTTTTCCGAAAAAAAAAAAACAAAAATGAAATGCATTTAAACTGGTAGCTGACCTTCAGGTAGATGTGACTGCATTAAAAAACCCAAAAACCCGCAAAACCCGCAGACCCGCTAGCCGCTAGCCATTGGAAATCGTATAATTTTCCATGCTACCTACCGCTAGCTAGTCTTCCCCGTCAGAGAAACCTGTCTTCGATACACTTGTTGACCTTGAATTTGCCTACATTTGCTCTACTGGCCAAATCTGAAGAACTCCCTTGACATCACTTAGCAGCATTGTGTGAATTCTGTGTAATGCGTTAAATAGAAATTCCCCTCAGACGACGTTCTCTCCAATGACGTCGAATGCGTTGAATAAAAACCGGTTCAAGAACCTGCGGAGCCGGGGATAAACCAAAAATATAAAAAAAAAACTGCATAATCATAATTAATACGAAACCTTTTCTCTCTCTCTCTCTCTCTGTGTAGTACGTGTTTGTGTGGTGGAGTCTCGCGGCGTTTATCGTAAAGCCCCCAAATTCTGTCCCATATTGGAGAATCTAACGAATATTGAGTGTGTCATTGGTGTGGATCGTTTGGATTGTGTGCGACGCATTCACAAGGGAACAGCGCACTTTGGTGTGCTCACATCGGAGGAGCTAATGGCTGCCAGTTGGGCTGCCGTTGAGATATTGGTCACCAGTGAGCTGAGATCCCATGAATCACCCTTTGAATATGAAGTGGTAGCTGTGGTAGACAATCAGGCGAATATCAACACAGTTGGGGATTTGCATGGTGCGAAATTATGTCATCCGGGCTATGGATTGGGCAATCATTGGACCGATGTGTTAGCTAATGTAAGTTTTCTTTGGTTTTTAGTTGGTAAAAATGATTTTAAAGCAGCACGAAGTGAAATTATAAGAAATTTCAATGCTAAAACTAATTGAGAATTACAGCTAAAAGAAGCGAATTCCAACCAAATGAAACGAAAAAAGAAACCGCAAAGCTTTTATGGCTATAACTAGTTGAGAATTACAGCTAAATGAAAACTAGTTGAGAATTCTAACTAAATAAAGCGAACAAAGATAGGCAAAGCTTTTAATGCTAAAACAAGTTGAGAATTTGAAAAAAGATGACCAAAGCTTAGAAAAACCAGAGTTTACCTTGTGGTGCATACCGATTCGAAAATTTAGACATCTAAAGTGTTTCTATTTTTATTCTTTGCAGTATTTTGAGGCCACCATGGTGTCGAAATCATGTAATCCTGAGATTAGTTTAACTGAAGATCGTATTGCTGCCTCGGCGAGGTTCTTTGGCCCCAGTTGCAAGGCTGGTCCCTGGGTGCCAGATCCAAAGCAGGATCGCTTACTAAAGAATCGCTATCCATCCTTATGTCAGATGTGCTATGATCCTTATAGTTGTGACAACAGCGATAAGCATTGGGGGCGACGTGGTGCTCTCTATTGTCTCACAAGTGGCGGAGGCAGCGTGGCCTGGGCGCGTCTTGACGACGTCAAGAGTCACTTTGGTGTAAGTAGAGAGATGGAGCGAAGGAAAATTGAGAAATTAACTAACATCCTTTTCATATTTGCAGTTTTCTGGCATACCCGCCCAGGCGTATGCATCGGAATATAGTTTCCTGTGTCCCACTGGCCACTTGCAGCCCATTAATACTAGTCAACCGTGCATTTGGGTGGCCAAGCCATGGCCCGTGGTGGCTGCCCGCCGCTCGCACGCAGCCCAGATCCAAAATCTGGTAACTGGACTAAATCACGATGAGTCCACAAGTTGGCAGAATGCTTTGCTCAGTCTTCTGGAAACCTATCATGTCTACACAGTTCCTTTGGATAATGTCATTCCCATCACTGACTATTTGGATCAGGCCACTGCATTTCGATCGGCTTACAGTTTTCCCGAGTGCAACCCTCCGCGTTCGATAGCCTTTTGCACTACGTCGATTATTCAGCACATTAAATGCACTTGGCTGCAAGAGGCAGCCCAGGTGTTTGGCGTTGAGCCAAGTATTCACTGTATACGTACTGCGAATGTCGAGGAATGCATGGAGGATACGAAATATAAGGGCACCGATGTGGTGCTCGTCGATCAGGAGCAGCGTGTGAAGGCCCAGAGGGAGTATAATTTAGTGCCATTGCTGTATGAGTTCTCCTCGAATATGCATGAGCGGTATGTGACCATTGCTTTGGTTCACAAGGAATCAAAATACTTAAATTTCAAGGACTTGCATGGAGCCAGAGCTTGTCTGCCCTCCTATGAGGGGGCAGCTCATTTGTCGGTGCAGGAGACTATTGTGAATGCCACGGGCAAAGTACAATCCTTGCAAAAGTATTTCCATCGTGATTCCTGCCTATGGCATCCGCAATTAGGACGCGAATGTCCTTTGCACTATCAGGGGGATGAGGGTGCTCTGCGTTGCCTGGCCGAGGGAGCGGACGTGGCCTTCATAAGCTCGGATATTTATAAGAAATACGTCAGTGGCAATCTGACATCGGCTTGGCTAAGACCAGGCCATCTGAAGTCCTACCGGGTCCTGTGCCCGTATGGCGGCATCGAGAAATACTCAAAATTCGAATATTGTTATCTACACTGGACGACACGTGGTCATCTAATGACCCACAATTCCTCGCTAACACGTCGCAATGAAATCTACAATTCTCTGAGGGATATGGATCAACTATTTGGACGCAAATATAAATCCGATACCCGTCCTTTTACCCTGTACGGATTGTTTGACAGAAAGAATGATATTTTATTCCACGATAACACCGATCAATTGGTGGGCCTCCAGGACCTACATCGCGATGATGCCAAACGTGTGATGGAGCACATCTATGATCGATATGCCACCACCCAATACTACCAAGAGATCAAGAATGGAGCACTTCGACTAGGAGATATTTTAAATATTAGGCAAACTGTGTTCCTGGCCATTTTAATCGCACTCTGGTCATATACATCTTAATCTGCCTCAACACACGCACCGGCGCATCTAATCTAATTTATTGTGATATTATTTTAAAAGAACGCACAATTTGCAAAACTACATAAATTAAGAATAAAACATTTGAATTTTGTATTTGAAATCGATAAGAAACCAGTATATCGACTATCACAAGCAACCCTTAATACTGGTTATTGGAATAGGGGGAAAGTGTCCTTGGAAGAAAAATCAAGTCAATAAACAACAAAGTAAAGTGAAATTTCGCTAGGCTAATTCCCGTCTAGAAAATGTCAAAAAATCGGCTAAAATCGAATGTAAATCAAGTAAGTAAATGGCAATGCAAACACACACAACAACAACAATTAGAACAAAGCACAAAGCACTGTTATATTTAAATA
Organism: Drosophila nebulosa; assembly: GCA_024703675.1. Lineage (NCBI taxonomy): Eukaryota > Metazoa > Arthropoda > Insecta > Diptera > Drosophilidae > Drosophila > Drosophila nebulosa. The sequence goes on along the minus strand of CM045725.1, from coordinate 982,366 downwards.
TTTACAGCTTATTAAGGGCACTTGAATTATTCACACGGCATTTCAAAGGAGACCAAGAGGCACAGCTGCTGCCTTTTCACCTGGCACTGTCGCCATTGTTGCTTTAGCGGACGCACCTATTTACGGCACTGTTAAAAATGCAATATAACATTAATTAAAATTAATAAACAACATAAACACACACACACATGCATACACTTTTATTTGTGAGACAAATTAATGATGGAAAATCATTCACTGTTCACGTGACATCGTTTCAGTCGCATATCTTTAGTACCTCAAACTAACTAGTGATGGAAAAGTATTCGATGTTCGTGACATCGTTTTGATAGTGAAATGCACGTTTCGTTAAACCGCCATCCAAAACTCTATAAATTTCTGTAAACTCAATTAAAATTTTTTATTTGCATACATTTTAGCAATATTATTTTCGAGTTAACATTTTTTTGCATTTGGAAAAATTAAAAAATTAAATACTTAAGCCGGTTTTATCAATGTACCATTTGTAATTAAAAGTCACAGTTATTAAGGTATTCATATATCCACCGATATTTAACTATCGCACATCTCTAAAAATTACCGATTAGTGTTGAAAAATGGCAAGAAGTAAGGCTCAACTTTTAATTTGAATTTAGGCAAAAAATGAATTACCCAGAAAAATCACAAAATCGCCGGCAACAAGTGGCACCGGCTCAACCACTAAGGACCGAGACCTGCGACAATTGCTGGTTAAGCAACAGGATAGCCTGGAGGGCAAAAAGACCACAAAAACAACAACTAAACCAACAACAACAACTGCAACCACAAGCAAGAAGCCGTCGCCGTCACCCATTTTGCCTAGTACAAGCAAAATAAAAGAGAGAATACGGACTACCCCATCTCCTGGTGTGCAATTGCGTGCTCGTGTCGGGAAAGTCACCCCCGAAGTGGTCAAGAGCAAGCCAAAAGCCAAGGCAAATGCCGTAATGGATGGTTATCATAGTGTAACGGTCTCATCGCCACCGCAAAAGCGCAGAGTTCAGGAAAAACAAACAAAGGAAGAGGCAGCCAAGGAGCCATCGCCATCGCCATCACCTCCACCCGTGCCAAGGTCACGGACTTTAACACGCACATTGCAGCCAGAGGAGGTGTTGGTGCTAAAGAAAAGCGAGCCCCAAGTTCGAGAATCTCCACCAGAAATTAAACAGAAGCCGGTGGCATTTGAGGTGAATTTCGCAAATGAAAAGTTAAAGGAAAATGAATCGGATAACTATTCAGATGATTTTGAGTCTTATGAATCAGATTTTGAGGCAAGCTCTGAGACACCTGAAGAAGAGGAGGAAGAAGAAGCTGAAGAGGAAGATGAAGAAGAGGAAAAGACAGATAAAGAAGAGTTAAAGATTGAGAAAGACAACGCAGAGGTTAAAGTCGGCGATGAAAAGCAGGAAGTCGATGCGGAGGAAGAGGAAGACGACTCAGAACTCACTCAAAATCCCATTACGGTAATTCAAAGAGACAGAGAACAGGAGCGTAAATTGGATTCCGGAAACTTTGATATGAATATGCGCCGTCAGCCTCTACTCAGTTCCCAATCGACGCTTCATAGCTTCGATACCAATTCAATGGGCAATTCGGAGCAACTAGATTCGGGCATAAGCACCACAGGATTGACTCCGCCCTCTGCCAGTGGTCAGTTTAAGGTGTATTACGGTGGCTACAAGGATTTCGCCAGTCAACCCATCTCCACCCAACGTGGAAGCGAACTAATGCAAAAGCTACAGTTGGATCAATTAGCGTTCCAGCATTTCGAGATGAAACCCTTAAGCTATGAGGCCTACATGCAGAGCTATGGCAAACTAAACACCAGCCAAATGGCCAGTCAAACCCAATCGCAGCACATGGAAAGCGAGTGTCAGACAATGGAGGTGAATAAGTGTCATAGTTGGACTCAACATCCGCCACATTACGGCAAACAAATGGTCATCACCTGCAGTGGAGATGGCGAAGATGGGGAAACCATAACTCAACTCTCCCCCGGAGATGTGTACGAAAAGAGTTTATTCCATTTGGAGCAACTACATCAAAGGGAACAGCAGCGCTCGCAGGAACACCAGCGCCAACGTCTGACCAAGCCCACCGATTGGGAGCGTCTCAGCAGTTTTCTTATGCGTTCATCCCAACTAATGGCCAAGGTGCTAACTGAGACAACAGGCTCTAGGATCAAAACTCCACTCAAATCTCAAGGCCTAAAGACAGACCTACTCAATGCCCTTCGTGTGCGTCGCATCTTTGGCAATGGGGGTCACCTGGTTATCACGGTGCACGAATGCCCGCCGCAGAGTAATGTATACAGCGATGACTTTGCCAATCTTCTGATGGTTTGGTCTCTCAATGAACCCTCGAAACCCTTGCGTTTGCTCTCCACCTGGGCGGAGGTATGCCGTGTGGCCTTCTCGCAGCAGGCTCCCGATATTATAGTGGCCGGTCTGAGAGATGGCAGTGTGGCTATGTGGGATCTACGTGAGACTTATAGTTATTGCTCCAAATTGGATGGCCATCTCAATCATTTTGCCGCCACTCAATCGGTGGTGCCCCAATTGATGGGCGACTCGCCCACCTGGGATTTGGGTGCAGTGGTCGATGTGCGCAGTTTTCGAGGTCGTCTAAGCAAGGATATACAGGTAGGTTTACGTGAAAGCTATAATCCTGGATCTATGGGGGTGAAATAGGGGAAATTTAACAACTTAAATATGCGAAAAAAAAAGTCTAAAATTAAGTTCTTAAAAAGTTTGAGGCCCTTTTATCAACTTAAACAGATCTATTTGCCCCCTTAAGTATGCAATTAAAAGTCGAAAATTCTCAAAAATTGTAGCTATTTTGGGATAACTTATTGACTAATCGCTGCAATCTTTAAGTCTTCCAAAAAGTAAGCTAAAAATAGTTTACAACTTGATTTTTTTCACCAACTATTGCATACTTAAGGGGGCAATTTCTTAACTGAGTTCTAATTGGTATTCTCCTTCCTGCAGTACGCTTCACTGAACGATTCTGGATTACTAACCGTTTGGTCTTTAGTGGAAAGCGACGCCTCATCGGCTACATCCAATGAATACAGCTCACCCTGGGCCAGGGTTAAGCTTCTGCAAAGCGCATGTTGCAATTTACGAGCTTATCTAGAGCAACGCCTACTGAAAAACCCACAGAGTTCCTTTGAGAAAACCAAATCCCTGTTTCAGGGTAATATCTACATTGATAATCTGCTCAAAGAACTTAACGAGACGCAAACTCTGTCATCGGGTGAGGGACTGCAGGGTCTACGCTTCACTAGCATTGACGCTGGAAGTGATCTGATTTATGTGTGCACCAATCGAAATTTTTTGCTCTGTTGCACGAGGAGCCTGAAAATGGAGCGTTTCTCGAGAATCAGTGTCAACGAGAGTCGTTTTCTCTTTCCCACCTCGCTGTGTGTGCTCTCCAATGAAAGTTTTGTAGCTGTGGGTCTGTCCAATGGTTCGGTTGTCATACTCAATTGCAATCAAAGACATCGTCCGAAGCACTGCACAGCATTGCGACCTCCACCACCGACAGCTGCCGCAATGGAAGCAGACGGTATAGGCAAATCCTGTGCCATACAAAATATCATACTAAATGAGAAGCGTCACTCCTTCGACAAGGAGGAGGAGAAGGAGGAAATGCGTCCCAATACAGCCTTGGAATTGCTCCATCAACCGCGTCGCTCCTACGAGATGCGCATCTTTGATCAGCAACTTTTACTCAGCGGCACTGCCCTGAGGGAACACCTTGTGCAGGCTCTCGTCCTCTCCAGCGATGGTTGGCGATTGTTCGCCCTGGCCAATGGCTCTGTGCGCATTTACGACTTCTATTTGGACCGGGAAGTCAGCGAGGAGCAGTTCGGATCCCACATAAAAGACATAACCGCCGGACGTAGCTCGCAAAGTGAACAACATTTGTTGAGCCTGAATAACGAGAGCCTAGTCCAAATGCATTCACTTAATTTGTAGTAACCCATTTTCGAAAGCAAATAAAGTAACAAAAGTTCATATTTCTTACATCAACTTTATTAATTAACAAATAAAATGCACAAGACTATAAAGATTCTAGATCACTTCGTTAATATATACACACTGGAGAGCTAAGTGAGTGCATTCAAATCTACAATGAATCCAATGAATAAGACGAAGGGAGCAAAGTAGTTAAAGTCTTCGATAAATGAATTGAAAACTGAATGTAATGAATGAGGCGAATTAGTAGTCATTGGGTTATATTCAGAGTCATTTATTCATTCATTCAGATTGACTGAATGGAATGAATATAGAATCGAATGAAATAATTGAGACGATTTAGGACTCAAATTTAAAGTTATTCCAATTCGGTCGTTCAGACATACGAAAGAGCTATTTGATTGAATACTGAAATACTTAAAGTACACTGAGTTTTAAAATGATTCATTCATTCATTCATTCATAATGTTACGCATTCTAAAAATTGCATTTAAATGCGTAATTAAATTTAAAGATATTCCGATTCAAACGTACGAATGAGCTATTTGATTGAATACTGAGTTTTAAAATGATTCATTCATTCATTCATTCATACGGTTACGCATTTTAAAAATTGCATTTAAAGGCGTAATCACTTTGATTAACTGAATTTTAGGTATTCAAATATTTGAATGCACTCACTTAGCTCTCGAATACACTTTCTTTTTCCTTCTCTCGGAAACTTTCTACAGTGGCCTGGCCATGGCCAACATACCACCGGCGGTGGTGGCTCCCAGCAGCTGCCTCACCGTTTGCAATTCATCCCGCAAGGCCAGAATTTGAGCTCTCAGAATGGAATTCTCCTGCTCGAGGAGTGCAGCACGAAATGCAATGCGATCTTCACGGATTTTGCGGGCATCCCGTGACTTTTTGGCCGCCTCATTATTACGTTTACGTCGCTCATAATACTTTTCATCCTTCTGGGCATCTGGTATGGGTCTTTTCTCACCCCGTACACGTCGATGCATGAAACCCGGAAACATGCCAACACCCATGCGATTCAATTCAATGAGAGGAAACTCCAGACTTGGTAGCGAATGATTCGTTGGTGCTATATACTCAAAGGCGGGTAATGTGGCGGAGGCGGTGGCGGAGGCGGAGGCGGAGGATGTCGTCGTCTTGGCTGACATCAGAGTGGGAAAACTTAGACCAGGAAGTCGTATTGTCGGTGGCGATGAATAAACTTTATGAAAATTATTATTATTATTGTTATTCGTAATCTCCATTTTCGACATATCGAGATCACTATGGAGTGATAACGTTTCGGTCACATCCAAAATGGGCGATTTGGCCGGCGAATGCATAATCCGGAATTAATTGAAGGACCTTCCTTTCTACCTTCCTTCCGTACGCGGCAACAGACTGAGAGACTCTGAATGAGACTTCAAGACTAAACTGGCAGGCAATGGCGACCACCAGCTGGGTAATTATAGGTTTTGTTGGGTTGTCACAACCCGCGCACAACTAGAAACTAGAAATGTTAGAGACAGACCTCCTCCCCCTACCCCCAACCACTCTCTTTTCTTCGCTACTGATTCAACCAATCACGCAATGTTGACGGTAATTATTCGTCAAATACATGACACTTTTCCATGTTGAATGACATTTATTTTTGCCCTGCCCGGTTATAAGGACTTCATATAACTGGTTAGCCAGATTACATGCACACTCCCCCCCCCCCGCACGCCCACTCCCACGAGACTGTTGGCCTGTTGTGATTTTTGCCCCTTTGAATCGGGGGAGGTTTTCCAAGAGTTGACCAACTATTATGCAGCCAGAAGAAAGCCTGTCTGACCAATGAGAATTTCGAGCAGTTTATCGATTCGTTCGGTTTGGTCATTTTGTTCGGTAATTAGCTTTCTCCGGCTAACTATTGGAGTAGGCGTGTTTTAAAGTACTTACTCCACATTGATTTTTGGAACTGAAGTATGACATTCTTCTCCACCCAAAACTCCAAAAATCCTGCAATGTCAGAACTCCATTTAGCAGAGAGCACACATATAAAGCCATCACAATCCATGACTATCAAAAATTTTCCTATATTCGCATGTCGATTTGACTTGGCTGTCTCTCTAGAACCCATTCCCAAATGTGTGTCCTCTTCTTTAACCCGTTTCCGTTTGCCTGTTGGGAAAGTGCCACCTGTTTTGTCGTGGTAAATTGCCAGTTTTTAGTTGGGACAGGAAGTTCCCGCCGCGTTTATTGGAGGGGTAATGGCGGGAGAGACGCATCCTAATAAAATTTCATAATGTATGCGCTAATTTATTATCTGTTGGCAAAAGTTTAACCCTTTTCGGGGTCGCTATTATAGCGTGCTACCTGCTTGGAGCTAGAAGAAGAAAAAGAAGAAGAAAGGAAATGTGGAATGGAATCAATTGATAGAAACAACTTTATAAAGTTGAACTCACAATGACTTTACAACAATTTTCCAAGAAGTACCATTTATGAACCTCAACTACATATATCCAGGGCCGTCTACAGGATCTAGCCAGGGATTCAGCCATACTCTTCGCAAATATCGACTATCGATGTAGGGCGCCATTATTTGTTTGTTTATCAACACTGATAAAAGTTTCGAAGCGCGAGAATTGATTTAAATATGTGTACAATTTTTGTATAAACCTTAAACAAAGATAATTTTCTAATTTTGATCAGCCAAAAACGAAATTGTCATAAAAAGTGTATATTGTAACCTTTAGAAAATGGGCCTCAAAAACCTTAAAATTTCTTATTCTGCTAACTTTTCACAAGGCCTCCCAGGGCATCTTTGTCGTGGGCATAATTGGGCCCGGCCTTCTACTTGTGGGGCATGACTATATCTAGCAAAGAGATGAAGAAATTTTCCAAAAAGCATTTACATTCTAATATTCTTGAAAAAACTGGCTCAAATCTTTGAAAGAAATTAATTATATTATTATTAATCTATGTCTGATGTTTGCTCTTGCTAAGCCCTAACCGAAACCTCTTTTTCCTAATGCATGAGGGGGGGGGGGGGGGGGGATGTGGCGGGTTTCTCAATAATGGTCGCTTTGGGACACAAAAAGGCCTATTTATATATTAGGCAAATTACCAGGTAATAAAGTATAAAGCAAACATGTAAGCAATTGTTACAATATTTGTTTGGCTTCGCGTTCTATGGACTCGATAATTGAAGAGTAAACCCGGCCGGTTCGAAGGACCTTCGAACTGTTAATGACACCTGTAATTGGTTGACATTAGTGAACCTTAGGAATGGGAGCAAAGGGGGGTAATGTCTATCAGTCTAAGTATACGTAGACTTTGCTTTAGTTAGAAACAGAAACAGAAATCTAATATCGAGAGAGAGAGAGAATTTTTTGAAAATGTGCGACGAAGGACCCATTACTGACTGTGAGCCGACCACTTTGAGTCTGAACTTTAATTCCTACCATATACATATGCCGCTATATATAATGGATATGGTGAGGGTATTTCAGGATCATCCCAAATATACAAATGGCATACAGGAGGAGCATATTCTGGAGATGCTGGAGAAGGAGTAAGTTGAGTTTCCTTTAAATTGATTTGACTTCAATCGAATTAAGAACAGTCGCCATAATTCCCCTAGACCCTTTGCCTGTGGCGATCTGGAGGCTCAGGTGAAGACAGCGCTCCTGGATTTAACCGCCAAGGGCTTCATTCGATTTGTGGGCAATGGTTATCGCACCTTGGGACCCATTGCCAAATTGGCTAATGCTCGGTCGGTGCGTCACTTCAATATGACCTGGCAACGCATTGCCGAAGCCCAGAAGGTCAACTGTCCCAGTCTGGAGGGTTGCACTCCCACAACCAATTGCAAATAATCAACCCGAGAGGGATCAGTTTGTTACGTTCTCGTATTTTCAAATTGTTTTCAAATTGTTTTATGAGTTCTTTAAGTCGGTGGAAGGGGGGGAGAGGAAAGACCACACACACACACACGCACACACAGGAAGACTCCACGAAATTGTCTAGTAAATGGAAATCCTTTTGACCATCCAAATTAATGGCGACAAATGTAATAAAATTGTTTTAACAATTTTCAGTTTCTGGGGTGTCTTTTGTTGTTAACCACTCATCCATTATTACTATCATCATTATGAGTCGGCGGAACATATGTAACTCGAGGTCACAAAGGGGTCTCTTCCCATCCAACACTTTTGTCACTTGAACCTGCTGCCTAATTTCAGGGGTGTGTTATGTGCCGAACTTTGGCGGTTATTAAGCAGGTGGACAATGAAGATTTTATTCATTCATAAAGTATTCCAAGTTTCCATTGTTAATGTTGACCTGCAAATGGAGTGTTGTCTGAGTACAATGAAATGAAATGAATTCTTGTTGTTTTTTTTTTTTTTTTAACTTATATCTTTATAATTATCTATCTATTTAGTTCTATGACATGACACAGAATAAGGGCAAAACCTTGATCACTGGCAAAGCTGGAAAACTGTTGTAAATGGAAATTTCTTAAATACATTTTCCACACCAAGGTACATAGAATGGCACATTAAGAGTCACCTAAATGAAACTTGTTTGATCCTATTAAGTACATATATTCTGGATCAGCATCAACAGGCGAGTCGTTATACATAGTAGCGAGTCACGAAATCTCGGGAACTGTAAGAATTGGATCCTTCAAATTTGGTGTGTAGACTCGAAATCGCTCAACATTTTTGCCTGATGGTCTAACACTTGCAACAATTGAATCCTCTACTTAATTTTCTTGCCAATATTCGCCACGCCCATTTGCTCCCTTTAGCAGTATTTAATTATTAATTGATCTCACACTTAGATCCGTTGAGATGACGGTTTGAAACATATTTTTCACTCACCTTCACGAAATAATACCAAATTAAATACAATGATGGAGATAAATGTTAGTTTTTACAATTTTATTTTGTTTTTCCAAAAGCAAAATAAAAAAAAAATATATCTTACAATTACTCAATGTACATTCATGTGGGATGCTGCAGTTTCAATCATTTCAATGGCCTCGGCAGTAATTGGGCCATCTCGAGGCTCAATGATCGCCTCATGGGGCATCGCATAGATCAGCTTGGACCAGAAATTGGGATCATCTTTTTTGAGATAGGTATTTATGGACATATACCGCCTGAGTTCACTATCGAGATCGTCGAAGTTCTCGACATCGGGATAAACGATAACAATTAAACGCTTACACCTGTCCCTCGAGGTGGCCTGCAGTGCCATGCGAAACTCCAGTCGACCCCAGACGGAATTGAGAAAGTGCTTTGTCATCAGAATGATGGTGCGCTTCGAGTCCTCTATGGAACTGCCGATAAGATCGGGTATCGGTGAGCCTGGAAGGAAGTTGCGTTCATAGAAGCAAAGCTTGAATCTGTGTTGTCCGCCCTCCAGTCTCCTAACGTACTCCTCCACCAAATGCGAGTCCTTATGACAGTAGGCCAGGAAAGCATCAAACTTTTTCTTCCTGTCCATCTCCTTTCGTGCAGAGTATACCATGAAAACGTTTTTCTCATACAGCCACATCTGTAGGAGCTTCCGATTGTAGATCACGAAGTTTATTCCGATGGCAAAGATGAAGAACAAAACAAATGCCGCCACATAATATGGAATATCCGAGGGGCAAACGTCTGCTTCCTCAACGCTCACCAGCTGCACCATGTCTGGCGAAGCAGCTGTCCAGCATTGAACTTGATTCAGATCTTTGATGTAATTGCCATATGTTTTTTTAAGTCGAAGAAAGTGCTCTTGCTTGCAGTCGCAGATCCAATTGTTTCCCGATATCAAAAGGTTGGGCGGAGAAGTGGAAATGGAAAACCTTTCGATGAGAGACTCCACCAGTTGGGAACCTAATGTTTCCATCTTGTTGTTCCTAAGATCGATGTATGTAGCACTAGAAGGAATACGTTCAATCGATTTTAATTGGTTGTTGGCCAAGTGGAGTTCCTCGGGATAAACAGAGTCTGGAACTGCGATTGTCGTAAGCTGATTCCCTTCGAATCGCAGTGATAGACGAATGTTGGATGGTGTTTCCGGATAGCTTGATATATTGTCCAGTCCCTTGTCAGCACAATTAACGACAAGTGTCACCGGGTCATCCGTTATGCAACAAATGCACTTCTCGGGGCAGTCTCCTTCAATCTTGTAGCTTTTCAGCGCATTTGCGTATACCTCCGGTTCTTGTTGCCTGAGAAAGGATAGAAATTCGCTTGAACTGCACCTGCAACTCCAAGGATTGCCAGACATTTGAGTGGTGAGGCCGGCAAGAGTTAGGCGATTCTTCAAAAAGTGAGTGACTGCATCATCAATAGTTGTCAGGTTGTTGTTTCGGAGGTCCAAGTGCGTTATGTTGGGAGGCAGTTGATCGAGCGGCAGATGAGTGAGCCGATTGCTGTCCATTAGAAGCGATGAGCTTTCAATTGAAACAACTGGCATTGTCGGAAATTCGGATAGTTCCTGATTCCTACAATCGATTTCAAGGAGCTGTGCGACACCACTAAAAGAACAGGTACACTTTTCGGGGCAGGATCTGTCCATAAGAGGAGTCAGGTGGAATACATTCTTTTCCAAAGAATCTGGTTTCGATTGATTTTTGTGCCTTGTTAAGTAATCTTGAACATTTTGATCAAGAGTCAAACTATTGTTCCGAATATCCAGGTATTTCAGCTCTGTCGGCAGTTGATCGACACTCAAACTGTCCAGATTATTCGATTGATTTTTGTGCCTTGTTAAGTAATCTTGAACATTTTGATCAAGAGTCAAACTATTGTTCCGAATATCCAGGTATTTCAGCTCTGTCGGCAGTTGATCGACACTCAAACTGTCCAGATTATTGTTGGCCAAGTGAAGCTCGGTTATTATTCCGTAACCTGGGAACGAATTGTTGGGTAGCGTTCTGAGATTATTTCCCTCAAAATACAAGACGGTTTCACCATCAATTGGAATGGGTAACTCTGGAATCCCGGTGAAGCCAGCGCGAGAACAGTTGATGATAAATGGGTAGATGTCCCCAAGCGAAGAAGGTAATTTTTTTAAAAGGTAATTCCTCGAGCATCTGCAATTTTTCGGGCAGCGTCTTCCATTAATCCCCAATGTTAAGTTACATGAATAAAAAAATCCTTTAACAGTTGTGGAGCATGTAAATGCTGTTAAATTGGCGTTCAAAATGTTTGTAGACGAAATAAAAAATTTCAGATTTTTGAAGTTTTGTAAAGGCCCAACATCGATTTTGGTATCCACATAAAATTCTTCCAAACTGCTTTGAAGAGTGCCAGATCTGAAAAAAAAAAATAATTTGACTATAAGGCTAACAAGGAAGTGCTCAAGATGGATTACCTTAAAAATGTCCCGTTTAAAGCAATCATATTCGAAAAACGCAAGATTTTCAAATTGATCAAGTTCTCAAATATTGCTGAGCTGCCGTTTGTCAGTTGAAGAGAGTCGAACGCCAGAGTCTTTAAATTCTTTTGTTTTTTAAATACATTTTCAGAAAGTGATAATAATTCACCATTGCCGGAAACGTTAATGCCTTCCAACTGGCTTTCCAGCTCCATTATGTAATCATTACAAATTTGATTATATATTGGGCCTCCTCCATTTAACTTTATGAACATAATGTTTGGACCATTTTCACGGATATCAGGGAAAAACTCCTCAAATACTATATCCTCGTTCTTGTTAATGGAAAAGATATTTTGCATATTTACAACATAAACTAATCCTAGAGCTCTTAGATAATTTACGCCTGTTTTAAAGTTATATTGGTTAGATTGGTTGTCTATTACGATTTTTTCCACTGTACCGATGTCTCCGATATGCAAAAGGGAATCCAATTTGAAGTTTGATTTTAATTTAATAGTCAAACTATAAAATTTTAGCGACAATTCGTATTTATCAGTAATTATGTCGTCGGAAAAAGTAATTTCACATGATGTATTCCCTAAACACATCGGCCCTGCACAATATTCTTCACAGTAATTATATCTAATTTTGCTAAGCGCACTTTTGCATGATGTAAATAAGTTTAGCAATGCTAAAATTAAATAATAAACGTAAAGCATTTTCAGCGACATTTTCAATCCTATTCGTTGCCGATCTTAAAGTACACTAAAATGAACCCATTCAATTGATTTGTGAAGTCAGCAGGCAGAGCAATTCCTTTGAGACCTGCCATATTTGATAAGTTCTCTCATTCCTTCTGAACTATAATTCGGACATATGTACAATAAGTTGTATTGCCGACCATGTATGACCGGATCATATAAGTATGCATATATAGGAACCATCTGTCTGCTACATTCGAACGAGACTGATTCTAAAAGAACTAAAAGAAAATCTAAATATATTTGCAATGTGTTTTAGTTTATAGAAAACTGATAGGCTGCCGGTTTTTGGTTTTTTTTTTTTTTGGTTCTTATTTTCAATAGTTTCGGCACTTTAAGTTTTTATCGGTTTTTTTTTTTGTACTGAAATGTTTTTAATAATATACTTGAATAGTTTGGAAGCACACAAAATATTTTCAAATTATACCCTTTACTCCCCATAAGGTAACAGGGTATATTAAAGGCGCCAAAATGTATGAAGCAGTAAAAAAAGAAGCGTTTCTGACCCCATAAAGTACAAACACATATTCTGGATCAGCATCAACAGCCGAGTCGATTTTGTGTCTGGACTACCTATAGTCTGCAGTCGGATATACATAGGTGTTCATACAAACGGATATGGCTGAATGGATCCGGCTATTTACTCTGATCAATAATATATACATATATGGACTTAATCGAGTCGGATACGGTTTACTTTGCCATTTAACCTTATGGGTGCATGGTATAACATTATTTTTGTATGTCAGGCTACATAGAGTTTGGAACAAATGGAGCTCAACATATCAAATATGGAAGGTCTCAAAGGAATTGCTCTGCCTGCCGAGTGCCCAAATCCATTGAATGGCTTCGTTTTAGTGTACTTTGAGATCGGCAACGAATAAGATTGAAATATCAAAATGTCGCTGAAAATACTTTACGTTTATTTCCTAAATTTAGCATTGCTAAACCTTGTTTCACCAAACAAGGTTATTATCAGAGATAATTACTGCAACGAGTATTGTGCGGGAAAATGTGACGATAGAGTTAAAAAATGTCATCAATATACCATTGCTTACATTAGTGAAATAATAACCACCGATTATGAAATTAAGCTGTTGAAAAACGAATTGTCCATTTCGTTCTCGTCAAACAAATTGAATCGCCTGTTGCATTTGGGCGTGCCCAATGGGGTAGTGAATAACATTACAATAAAGAATCGATTTAACAAGGAGATTACAACAGGCGTTGATTATCTGAAACGTCTTGGATTAGTTAATGTTAAAAACTTAAGACACGTCATTTCTATTGGCGGTCTTGACAATGTTGAAATTGAGGAGCAATTTCCTGATATTCGTGAAAATGGTCCAAAAATAGTTTCAATAGAGTTAAAAGGAAACGGGCCATTATATAATGAATTGTTTAATAATTACATAATGAAACTGGGAAATAGCTTGGAAAGAATTTATATTAATGGTAACGGTTACTACCGTGAATTATCGCTTTCTGAAACCGTATTTAAAGGAAAAAATAATTTATTCTGTTTGAGTTTTGCAAACTGTAACCTAGGAACCATCAGTTCGGCAATATTTGAAGATTTGACCAATTTAAAAGTCTTTAGTGCAGTCTATGTTCAAGTAAACGACTCATTTTTAAGGTAAGGTTTAAATCATTTAGTCAATAGATCTTTTATTTATGGGAAATTTGTATGCTTTGCAATAAACAAGAGTAACTAAAATGTTTCCAGTCAAGCTCGCTGTTCTTGTCTAAGAAAATGTTGCAAAGATGTAGCTAAACTGACTTGAATTGAAAGAGTTGAGGTTGAAAGAGAGAGCTAGACAAAGCTAATAAGGGAAATAGTCAAATTATTCGTAGGATAATGTTATATCATATAAATTAAATGTATGCCTATTTCACTCTGATAAAAATATAAAATCAATTAGTAAAGTTCCGGTTCGCGATAAACAAATTTATCCAGTGCGGTTCATGAACACTTTCATTAATTATACCCTGTACCCACATAGGGTAAAAGGGTATATTAAGTCGTAAAAATGTATGTAACAGGCAAAAGGAAGCTTTTCCAACTTATATTCACATATTCATATATATATACATAAGTATATTCTTAATCTTGTCTGTATGAACACCTAGATTTTGGAGACTGTAAGAGCTAGTGTCACAAAATTTGGTATCTAGACTTGCAAAGTATGTACGCAGATCAAGTTATTTCAAATTTTTGCGATTTGGAAAAAGTGATTTGCTCTCGTAATATTCAAATCATTGTAATGAAATCTGGCTAACAAATATTTACTTTTAATATTGATGATCGGATGAAAAATAAGAGAAAGAAAGAAATAGGAATATACATGTAACAAAATATAACGCTGATTGATATAGGGGCTGGTACAGGGTGTATCCGAGTCGGTGAGCCGACTTGCTTATTTTATTTTTATCTGTCAAAATTAAAGTTCAAATTTTCACTTCTCTATTTACTTTCCAGTTCTGCCACCCTTCAAAACAATTTGGACTATCTAGCTTTTACTTCAGAAATCGATCTTGGATATTTACAAAACTACAAAAAGCTTCAAGTTATTAGTTCATTGTCATTTCCAAATAAATTCCCTGACAATATAACGGCATTTACATGTTATCCAGCTTCTGAAATTGGTGAAGTTCAATGTAATTTTACACTGGGCATTAATGGAAAGCGTTGCCCGAAAAATTGCAGGTGCTGGGGGTCACACCCTTTAAAGTCTTTTTTAAATGAAACCATGCGATTGGCTATTAACTGTTCTCGCGCTGACTTAACCGAGTTTCCTGATTTACCCATTCCTATTGTTGGTAAACTAGTCTTGTATTTTGAGGGAAATAATCTCAGAACGCTACCCAACAATTCGTTCCCAGGTTACGGAATAATAACCGAGCTTCACTTGGCCAACAATAATCTGGACAGTTTGAGTGTCGATCAACTGCCGACAGAGCTGAAATACCTGGATATTCGGAACAATAGTTTGACTCTTGATCAAAATGTTCAAGATTACTTAACAAGGCACAAAAATCAATCGAAACCAGATTCTTTGGAAAAGAATGTATTCCACCTGACTCCTCTTATGGACAGATCCTGCCCCGAAAAGTGTACCTGTTCTTTTAGTGGTGTCGCACAGCTCCTTGAAATCGATTGTAGGAATCAGGAACTATCCGAATTTCCGACAATGCCAGTTGTTTCAATTGAAAGCTCATCGCTTCTAATGGACAGCAATCGGCTCACTCATCTGCCGCTCGATCAACTGCCTCCCAACATAACGCACTTGGACCTCCGAAACAACAACCTGACAACTATTGATGATGCAGTCACTCACTTTTTGAAGAATCGCCTAACTCTTGCCGGCCTCACCACTCAAATGTCTGGCAATCCTTGGAGTTGCAGGTGCAGTTCAAGCGAATTTCTATCCTTTCTCAGGCAACAAGAACCGGAGGTATACGCAAATGCGCTGAAAAGCTACAAGATTGAAGGAGACTGCCCCGAGAAGTGCATTTGTTGCATAACGGATGACCCGGTGACACTTGTCGTTAATTGTGCTGACAAGGGACTGGACAATATATCAAGCTATCCGGAAACACCATCCAACATTCGTCTATCACTGCGATTCGAAGGGAATCAGCTTACGACAATCGCAGTTCCAGACTCTGTTTATCCCGAGGAACTCCACTTGGCCAACAACCAATTAAAATCGATTGAACGTATTCCTTCTAGTGCTACATACATCGATCTTAGGAACAACAAGATGGAAACATTAGGTTCCCAACTGGTGGAGTCTCTCATCGAAAGGTTTTCCATTTCCACTTCTCCGCCCAACCTTTTGATATCGGGAAACAATTGGATCTGCGACTGCAAGCAAGAGCACTTTCTTCGACTTAAAAAAACATATGGCAATTACATCAAAGATCTGAATCAAGTTCAATGCTGGACAGCTGCTTCGCCAGACATGGTGCAGCTGGTGAGCGTTGAGGAAGCAGACGTTTGCCCCTCGGATATTCCATATTATGTGGCGGCATTTGTTTTGTTCTTCATCTTTGCCATCGGAATAAACTTCGTGATCTACAATCGGAAGCTCCTACAGATGTGGCTGTATGAGAAAAACGTTTTCATGGTATACTCTGCACGAAAGGAGATGGACAGGAAGAAAAAGTTTGATGCTTTCCTGGCCTACTGTCATAAGGACTCGCATTTGGTGGAGGAGTACGTTAGGAGACTGGAGGGCGGACAACACAGATTCAAGCTTTGCTTCTATGAACGCAACTTCCTTCCAGGCTCACCGATACCCGATCTTATCGGCAGTTCCATAGAGGACTCGAAGCGCACCATCATTCTGATGACAAAGCACTTTCTCAATTCCGTCTGGGGTCGACTGGAGTTTCGCATGGCACTGCAGGCCACCTCGAGGGACAGGTGTAAGCGTTTAATTGTTATCGTTTATCCCGATGTCGAGAACTTCGACGATCTCGATAGTGAACTCAGGCGGTATATGTCCATAAATACCTATCTCAAAAAAGATGATCCCAATTTCTGGTCCAAGCTGATCTATGCGATGCCCCATGAGGCGATCATTGAGCCTCGAGATGGCCCAATTACTGCCGAGGCCATTGAAATGATTGAAACTGCAGCAACACAAATATAAAGTCCAACATATTTAGTTCTATCATTGTATGTAACTACTTATGAAATTATAACCGAATTTTGTTTCATATTTCATGTCATAAGTAAAAAAATAAAAGTTTTCAAAAATGAAAACTGATTTGGAATGATCTGATCTTTATAAACACGTCAAATTTTCAATTGATAGTATTCATTTTCGATATAGTCCTTCATTCCGATTACATTTGGAGTTCCAAGACTAGTTAAAGGAGTTATGATTATTTTATATGAAATTAAAAGCCTCGTTGCAGCAGTTGTTACAGTTCACAAAAACCCCTTTTAAAGAACGTCGGCATGCATCCATCCAGGCATCCAGCCAACCAGCCATCCTTGATGTTTCGTATGATGACCCTTGGCTATTGTTTGGTTCCGTTTACCCTTTTGGCCGAAACATTTAGATTGTCAACACCCAAAGAGAGCCAACAGGAACCAGGTAAGCAACCTCCTGTCCTTGTCTTTGTCGTCGTCATATGGGTGGCGCCTCCCCTTTTCGGAATAGCACGCATGTGACTCCAGCCAGGTGTTATTTATGGCCCTTTCTAATCGTTGCGGCATAATCTATTAGCACTATGACTAAACTTGGCATTTTTTCCACTAGTTTTGCTTAAATACTCTCACCAAAAAAAAAAAAAAAAACGAATTACTTATATACATTGAATCAATGTGAAGTTAAATGTATTCGAATCTATATTTACATACTATTTATTCATTTTATATAGGTTTTCAAGATTAATAAATTTGAATAGAATTCATTTTCAAACATTGAGAGTATATACACTTCGGTTTCGATCCGCTGGTGTTTTTTTTTTTTCGTTCTTTTGCACATTAGAGGCAATTATTATGATTATTATTGTTTTAGTTGTTTTTTTTTTTATGTTGATGGTTATGTTTGTGTTTTAATGGTCTATAATTTTCGAAACTAAAAACATTAATCAAAATCAAGACTTTTCGCTTAAGTACAGAAAAAGATACAACAAAATTCTTATGAAAACAAAGAAAAATTCAGGAAAATAAAGAGAAAAAATTTACATATATATATTTAATATATATATATATACTTAATATAGATATATATATTCTATATATATATATATTTTGTCCACTTGTAGGCAGCAACTTGTCGTCGTCGTCGTCGTCGTCGTCATTTTCGTGATATTTTAAGGGGTCCGAGTTAGTCCTTAAAACACGTTAAATATATGACCAATCCTATGCAAAGCAAAACGGTTATTAACAAAATAGCCGCACGGTATACCAAAGTCCTTGAACTCCGTGGTGGTCGGTGATTTTCTGCATTTTGATCACTTGCCGGCAGCATATTGCAATAAAAACAAGAAAAACACACAGAAAACTAAAAACGAAATGAATTGGATTAATTTGAAATTGGTAAACGTTTTTGTGACTTTAAAGGCAAATGTTAATTGATTTTCGTTGTTCGTTGTTAGTAATCGCTTGAACTTGAGTGAACCATGTCATTGAACTCGAATTGTCCAATATCGCTGCGAGGGACACCCTCGTTGGGCAAAGCATAGCCACGCTTAACCAATTGATTGGGCACATCCGCAAAGGGGCCAAGGAAATGCAGGCCCCACGAGTCAGGCATTTGACTTTTGATCTTTACTTCGATTTGTTTGTTAAGAATTTTACTCTTAAGGAATGCAATGCCCTCGGATGTCTTGGCCAGGGACAGCATGGGCTTACGTACAACTCCCTCGATGTGGCAACTGATGGCACGATGTGGTTTAAGGCTCTCCTCTGGGCCGCAAGGGGCAAGCGATTTGAGGGACACAAATTCGGTATTGCCATAATCTACATAAAATATTTTGTATTCTTCTCCACCAAAATCATCGATTATCTGTGCCCGATAATAGCAATTATCGGAATAATAGGACAAAACCATATCGAGTAAGCAAGGTTTCTTGGAGAACTTTCTATTCGCTGCGTTCACTTCCTTTTTGGTCCATATCAAGGGTAAATGGGGGGCGTCTATAAATTGAGCATAAATCTGAGTGGGGCTGCTAATAAAGGTGACTTCTATGTTGACCACATTGCCCAGCTCAAAAGCTTTCAATGGCACTGGTGGAGCAAATGTACTTTCCAGCAGGGGAGCAATCAATTCCACATCTTTGGTGGCCCCAAATGGAGCTGGTAACTCATGAACCAAGCGGCAAGTGTTGCCTGTAAGTAGAAGAGTTAAAACAACGGACTATATTCCATGGCTTCTAGCTTACCCTTGAAGCAGCCATTTAGCTTGGGATCATAGTGACGACACAGACGCTGATCATCGGTGGGCTTAAAGCCCATAACCGCCTTGACAGCATCACTGGTGCCCTCCTCAATCTCCTCGAGTATCTGCCTTTGTTCTGCATTAATTATAATTCCCTTTTTGGAATGCTCCTCCTTTTCCTCCTCTTTGTCTATAAGTTCCACTTGCAGATCGTTGCCATCATTATGCTTGATGCGCAGCATTACATCCTGATAGCTATAATTACTCATTTTCTCAACTTGGCCATTCATAAGATAGCATTTAATGGCTTCCGCAGGCAAATTTTTCACTTCATCCGGCAATTTGAAGATTGTCTCTTTGCCATTTAGATGCATATGCTCACCGTAGTCCACCAAATAGGCTTCGTAGCCACCTCCCTCGGATGATGCATTAATTACGCAACGTGGAATGATGTTATCCTGGCTGTCATAGATGGCAAAGATCTCACCAAAATCTGGCAATTGATCCAATTCCTGCAAAGGCATTTTAGCTTCCAGCAACTTGTGCAGGGGCTTGGAACTCGAACCCCATTTAGCCACAAAGAAACAATTGTCGGCTATATTGAGGAACATCATGGTGGCCTTGCATATGGTACCCTGAGGAAATGCATCAATGTTCTTCTTGACATTATTGTAAACCGCTTCGGTAGAGATTTCTGTGCCGCCCTTGGGTGGCAGAAGTAGTCGTTGGCGTGGCTTAATTGGAAGCTGTACAAGTTTCGGCAATGGAGGTGGACAAGGCAACGGGGAGAAAAATGGCGCTACTACCTTTTCCATTATAGGTGAAAGAACGGGTGAGGAGGTGGATAAACGTGATGGACTTGTTAGAATCTTTTCCTCCGGCTCATAAGAGGGAATGGAAGTAGGTGATAGACCTATTGGAGTAGCCATGACCTTCTCCGGCTGATCCGCTGGAAAAGAAGACATTGGACATTTCGGAGTAGCTAGAACCATATCCTGCTGATCCACTAGAGCAGAAGATGTGGTGGAAGTAGGTAAAGATGCCTTCTTCTTAAGGGGTGAAGCTTCTGAATTAGTTAAAAGCTTCTCCTGCTGATACACTAGAGCAGGAGGCGGTGCAAGGGTAGGTGAAGAAACTTTTTTCTGCTGATCCACTGGAGCAGAAGGCGTAGTCAAAGTAGGTGAAGATGCAATTCTCTTCATGGGTGAAACTTCTGAAGTAGTTACAACCTTCTCTTGCTGCTGCACTAGAGTAAGAGATGTCGAGGGAGTAGCTCTTTCTTTCTTCTGTTTTGAAGCAGGCGTCTTAATGGAAGAAGAAGACTTCATCACAGGAATGCGCGTTGGGCTTGTCTTGTTCTTAGGCATTAAATAGTCTGATGGACAACTTGCTGACATGGGCATAAACATATAGTCCGACTTGGGCTTAATGCAAGCCCTGATCGATGGCCGGCGAAAATAGTTTTCCTTTTCCTCATCCATATCCAGGTGAACCTCAATGACATCTTTATTTGTATGCTTAACGTATTCCCCTCCCTCAAGGGCTGGCATCACATTGGCCAAACAATTGAGATTTATGTGTAAAATTAGTTTTATCACATGCTCATTGACATCGCTTAGACTTGACAACAAATAATCATGGACAGAAATTAAGCGCCCATCGACGCGATCCACTTTTAGCCATTTCTGATTGAGAGCTTCACACACGGTGTCCACCTCGTTTTTATAGGACAGGAGTTTAGCCTGCAATTTGTGAATATTGCATTGACATAGCTTTACCATGCCAGCAAGATCACCCAATTCCATTTTTTCCAGTTTTTTTTGTAGTTTTTAAACACAATCAATTAACTTTTTCGCCGGAAATTCGAAGAGAGTAGCGGTAAAATGCAAATTAGGTGGCAACATCAGAACTCGCGGAACTTGCACTGCTAAACAGGGTTGCATAAAATATGCATAAATTTTAGCTTGCATTAAACGTATTAATTAAGCAAGATTATATATGTCTTATTGTCTATACTAAACTAAACGTAGATCGTAGTCCAAGGAAAGAACGAATGAAAGCCTTTTGCCATTTGGCTCACTTCTCACACTTGGAAGTTTGAATTATCTTAAATAAATTCCTGCAAAAGTTTTATATGTAAACAAACGCCAATTTTTGTATCTTTTTTATAGCATTTTTACCTACATTTTCCTGTATTTTTCACGAATAAATTCAAAGCCAAATCAAAACACAATATTTTTACTCACATTAAATCACTTGTTTATTATTTTTTTAAATAAAGTTTAAAGCTAAATCACAACAATTTTATTGCAGACTTAAAAAAATGTACATATATAGTTGTTTAGAAGACTCTTTAAATTATTCACAATATTCAAAAACCAAAAGATTCAAAATATCGAGCTTCCACTGTACTTAAACATATTTTTCAATATTTAACAGCGCTTGCAAACATTTTGCAACACTGCAATCAATTTCCAAGGCTTACCAACACTTGTTGCGTCCGCGCTTGTTTTCTTTTACCGAAATTAATTTTATTTATACTTAAAAATAATGGAAGACGATGTGCCTGCTTTCGTAAGTTCACTTGAGATAAAAATTTACATGAAATACATTTGATGTGCAATTTGAAGGAACTTGGAGACAAATTGGCCATGCGGTGTGGCAATACTTTGACCGGCGTGTTTGTACCCGGCTCGAAAATTGCTCTCAGCGCATTTCATCCAGTCAAATGGAATTCACCAGATGCTCCCACCGATACAGCCGGTCAGGATCCAGTGCTCATCTATATGGCCGAGGAAGCCTCACTTTCCGATGAACCTTTGCTACGTAGCTTGTTGGCCGAGGCCAATTCGACATTTGCCACCCTGCAACAGATGGGACAACAGAAGTCCGCCAATTCAGAATATTTGAAAATTTCTTTAACCTATCGCAGTATAATACGAGCATTCTTGGAGAAGGTGGAGTTGGCCAAGAAATCAATTGATGTCCAGCCGTCACAGATGAAGCGCTATAATGAAGCCATAATGGTGTTTTATGCGGTAGAGTGCTTGTGGCATTTGTTTGAGATTTTGTATATGGAGCAGCAGCAGCATAATCAGTTGGTGGTCCACAAATTGTTGCAATGGGCACGATTTCATTTCCCACAAACCGAAGATCGGGCCACCGATCTTCTCCTGATGGCTGATGAGGCCAGCGATTGTGATGACTATTGGCAGATCCTGAGGACTTTGGTTATGTTTGGTGAATTGGATGTAACGCGCGCTATACTCTGCCAAAGCCGCAAGGCCCGCGAACCAGCCTATCAAGCGGCTGAGCTTATACTCAAATCCATGCCAGTCTACCAGGAGGGCTATGCCCTGCAGAAGTTTCTCTCGCAATGGGAATTCTGGCATTTGGATCTGGAGCGTAAATTGCAGGCCAATATCTTTGCCTCGGAGCCGGAACTAGAAAGCTTGCTCCAGTTGGTTTGCGGCAACAATGAGCAATGGAATGTGGGCATTAAGTCGTCACAGGATTGGTATGAATTTCTGCCGGGTTATTTGCTCTACACCAAACCCGCCTGCAAACCATTTGAGCTGAGAATAGCAGCCACCAATTGGTTGAATCGTTGGTCTCAACTCAAACCCGACTGGCAGATGAACAATATGAGCCGCATGGTCATGCAATTGATGGAGCATGATATAAAAGTGTTCATCTATGACTCACAGAAGCTAAATGATACCCATTGGTTTTCCACCCATCTCATTGATCTAGTCTATCAATCTGGACATCTGAAGAGCTATTTTGAACAGAATTCGATGTCAGTAGAGTCCTAATCCCAGACAGAGAAAGAGAAAGATCTCATAGCTTATATCATTTTATTTCTTTTAGTGATCTTCTTTCCCTGCGCCATTCCATGATCTATGAATATGGCTGCTATTTGATGACCTCGCACAATCTTTGGCAATTTGGTGTGGACTATCTTGACTGCTGCCAGAAGGAGGGAGAGGCGGCCATAGAATTATTATTGCCACGCATAGCACTAAAAACTGAACGTCAGGCTTTTAAGATTATATCCTTGGCTCGCCAGCGGGGCCTAACAGGAGTGGAACAGGAGATCTGCAAGGTTCTGTCCAAGCGCTCTACCCAAGAAGGGCGTCATGGCAATGCCCTGGAATGGGCCATACGCTCCAAAGATGTTATTTTGGTCACGGCCATAGCCGATTTTATATTGCAGGCAAGTAATTGCGGTTGCATCTTTTCTTATAATTAACTGACTTCTGATTTCTCTTTTTATTTTTATTTTTTTAGCACTATTCCAATACGGGCACCATGCTATGTCCGGATGTCTTGGGCAGCTTTGGGGCACGCATGTTTATCTCACCACGCTTGGTTTTCCTAGCCAAATATTATGAATTCTATGAATTATATCGCAGACGTGATTTTCTTTCGGCTGCTGAACTTTTGGTTAATCTTTTGGATTCCAAAATTACACCAGATTAGTGAGTGATAGGATATAATGCCCAAAGAGATTTTGAATCATTAGCCTCTTTCTTGCAGTTTCTGGCCATCTCTGCTAATTGATGCGGTTCCCATGTTGGAGTCGAAAGATCCAAAAATCTTTTCCCAGGAGACTGTGGCCATATTGAGGCATTTGGAAACGGAATTGGTGCCCCTTATTGAACGTAATAAGCGTAAAACGGCAACATTTTCAAATGTAAGACCAATTTATTATATGTATTTCTATATGTTTTTCTTTAATGAAAACCTTTTCGTTTTCTCCCTTTTAGCAATCTTCAAAAACAGTTTTCAAAGATTTTCGTGTGGAGAACATTGAAGAGATCCTTAATTTGATGCGTTTAGCTTGCGCACGCAATCTATCTCGAGCTCTGATCATAGAGAAGACTTTATCATTATGATTTGTTTATGTGTAATTTATTTTTCTGTAATTTTTACGCTTTTTCCAATACAATGGTAATTTGTTTATAAACGTTTACTAATTGTTTAATGGGTTTTTGTCTGTTTTTGTGCCTCTTTGTCTGCTGCTATCAATATTTTTAATTATTATCATTTATCCATTATAATCGTACCAACAATAATGCTACACATACTTGACTTTTGACTACGATAAAACAAACAAAAAAAATATGTACGAAGAAAGAAAAATTCTAAATTGGCGGCAAAATTAGAGAAATGTTTCTTTCATTTCGAAGGCAAAACAAGTGTAATTGCGCTTAAATAATAATACAAGTAACTAAGTAGATTTTAGTATATTTATATTTTTATATATAATGTGTTTTTTTTTTTTTTTTGTTTGCATTTAAAAGGAAATTTCACGTCACGTCTAAACGCACCTAAGAACTAACAAACAACGCACAGAGCACAATGGTTAGTACAGAGATATATATGTATATAATTTCTATATATATATATATTTATATAGGGGTTTTATCATTATGAGAATCGCACGGCCTTGTACAAAAAAAAAAAAAGAACGAAACACGAAACGAAAATTATAAACTAAAACTAAATTAAGCTTCTTGGCGAAAGAAACTTAAACAAAAGGGAAAGTCAAAAATTATAAAAAGAAAATCAAACAAATAGAAATAACATTTAAATTGAAATTGTTGATTGTTCAGATGATGCAGACTATACGTTCGTCTTTTATCGGTGGTTTAAGGACCCAAAAAAGGGTTTTGGGTTTACCAAATGATTGCATGAACAGCATTTAAGATATATTCAAAGTCAGGGCAAAATATATAAACTAATTTATCGGAATAGAAATCGAGAGCTATTTTCGTTTTCAAATTCGTGGCAAATTTCTCGTGTTCGAAATGTTATCTTCAATAATCTCAAAAACAAAAACATCTACACAAGCTCTAAAACAATTTTGGCCTATATACGAAACCCAATCGCAATTGTTACACTTTCAAATCTTTTCAACTTAATGAAAAATGCATCAACAATTTAAGCAATTTGTTTTTACATTTGCAAACGATTCAAAACCAAGAATAGGCCCCCTAATCCGTAAAACTCCTTAGAAACTTGGCTAAGTTTGCTTTTCTTTCAAGTTTCTAAAGATTTTTAGAGATTTTTTCGTTATACCATTAAGATCTATAGGAGTATTCCGATAATTAAAAATGGCCTTTAGGCAATTATCAGTTTGAGCGGCAAGTCTTTAAGACAAACTTTTTTTAAGGGACCGCACTAACTTGTTAAATATTTTGCAATTTTGGGTTTAATAATTTCAATTTGCAAGTCTACTCAGACCTATTCTTGTTTCGCATCGCTTTTGAAGGAAATAAACTACTTTACACTAAATTTTCTAATTATCTGTTAAGAATAATTTCATTTAATCAATGAATGGAATAGTTAAAATTGTTTAAGATGACTTTAAAGTATTAATGAAAATATTGGAACAAATAAAATAGTTAACCAAAAGAATTGAGAGTGAAGCTCAGTTGGGCCAAATACGAAGATTTGAGAAATAATTTAAACATTAAAGGTTTCAAAATGATTCCCAGGATGTTTCGAATATCAACAATTTCAATTTAAACATAGAATTACAATGTTTACTACGAACAAAATGATGTTTTTCAATCATTTTCCAAATTTTAGTAAAAGGTTTTAGAAGGGGGGCATGGTTTTTGGGGGAAATATTTGAGTATTTTGGCTTAATATATAAAACTTTATATAATGCGTACAATTTGAGTGGGAGGGGACTGGACGACAGGAGCGTGGTCCTAGTAGGAAAATGGTTTCTGGTTTTTTGTCTAATTATGCTTGGCCGTTGTAACTGCAGCTGCGGCGGCAACTGTTGCCGTTGCCCCAGCCCCAGTTCCAGCTGTGACGACTGCGGCTGCTGCTGCTGTTGGAGCGGCTCCCACAGTTGATAGTGGTGGAGGGCCGCCACTGCTGCCGCTGATGGAACCCAGCCGGGAGAGTGAGGGCTCCCGTTTGGGCGGAACAATCGGTTTGGTCGGTATGGGTGGCGGAGCACCACGTGCTCCGGCCGGTGGCACTGTTACGGGGGGCACAGCTATGGGCACAGGATGTGGATGCGGTGGTGTGGCTGTTTGGCTATCCAATGCAGCTGCTGCAGCCAGTGCAGCATATTTGCCACCCGGAGCACGCTGTATAGTTGCTGTCGGTTGCATTTTGGCTGGCGATGGAGATGGTGGTGGGACAGCTGCTGCCGCCGCAGCAATGGTTGTAGGCGCAGGCACAACAACTGCGCCAGCTCCCACCCCAGTTCCGGTTCCAGTTCCATCGGTTGCCATGGAAGTAATTTGTGGTCCAGTTGTTGTTCCACTGGATGCATTGTTGTTGTTGTTGTTGTTGCTATTGTTAGTGGTGGTTTGGTTGGTTATGATATTGGTGTGATTAACAGCCGCTTGCAGGGGTCCAGTGGCCACTCCTGTGGGTTGGACCGCAACACCGGTTCGTATATTCTGACCAGGGACTATGGAACGGGCTATGCCAGTTTGTGGTCCCGACACCGGCATGCTCGACACTGTGGCTGTTGGCTGCACTATTTTGGCTATATTCACCTTGGAGGGCGTGGCACAGGCATCATCTACACATAAAAACGCACACACAGAAATCGAAATTATTAATTAATCAAAAAAATTTGGAAATATGTATTAAAGCTTTACTTTGGCTATGGCCAAAGGAAAAGAACTAAACCCCTGCAGAAGTTGGACAGAAATCTTAATTGGAGTCGGAATCAAACCGCTTTAAGAGAATAGGGAAGATTATTAACTGAGGCAACAGGCTTGACTTGGATCTCGTATCGGAAAACAAGGTTACAGACAAACTATGCGGATAAATCCAGTGGAATCTACACGGAGACTGGCCAAAAGTGGCCAGTCTCTTCATCTTTTGCTCCTCTTTTGGTTAACGCGTATAGATTCGATAGATCTTTTGTAATTCCATACTTTTGTCCATTTTTTTTTTCTCATCGTTTCTCCTAACATGACTCAAAGATTTCTTCTTCTGCAGAGGGGTAATAACTACATTTTTGGTGACAAATAATGAACAAATGCATATAAATAGTCAAATGGGGGCGTGGCACTGAATTGACTTTCAATACAACTAGCTGATAGTGTGTGAGTGTGTGTGTGTGTGAGTGTGTATTCTAAAGAAAATTCTGTGCAAAAGGTGCCAGTGGATTTGTGATTGTGTCACAAAATAATTTGTTGAAATGGACAAACAAAAATCAAAAAATCACCTTGCATAATTGCGTAACAATTATTATTATTTATCTAACAAAATATTTCAGCTTTCGAGAGGTAAAGAGAAAGAGGAAATTATAAGATAAAATAGAGAAACTAAAGAAAATTGTATTTTGGGGAAATTAAAAAGATCGCTAAAAAGCCTATCCTTGAGGTGCTACACTTACCGCTGAACTGACGAGCCTTGGCGACTGCTCCCGGAACAGTGGATGAGCCAGTGGCTGCCAATTGTTGTTGCTTCTTAAGATTCTCATGCTCACCGCGCAGGGCATTCAGCTCCTGCTCCAAGTCCTTGACTCTGGAAAATTAACACATAACATATCATTAGAAATTGAAGAAAAAGGAGAGAGAGAAGAAATTTTATGCTGGACAAACCGCATTTCCTCTTTGGCCAATTTGGCTAGAAGAGTCTTGCGCTCTAGCTCCATGGACTGAGATTGCTTCTCTAGTTCCTCCTCCATGCGAAGAGACTTTTTGCTCTCCTCTTCGAGACCCTCGGCTATGGTATCCGAACGTTGTTTCTCCTCGGCTAGGATTTGGGCCAAATCTTCGGAACGTTTGCCCTCTTCTATGTACTTCATCAAGATCTTTTTGCGTTCCGCAATGAGCAAGAGGACAATTTGTTTTTGTCGATTGCGTTCGTATTCCAATGTTTCTTGGAGCTTTTTGAGTTCTTTTTCCATTTTGGAGACCTGAGCTCGCTCCTCTTCTAGCTGTTGATTTAACTTGGTACGCTCCATTTCCAGGCCATAGGTTATATCATCGCCCTGGGCTGTGTCGTGCTCATGTTTGCGCTTCTCCTCTTCGAGTTCCTGCAACATGCGCTGATTGTTCTCCAGGGATTCGGTCAATATGCTAACCATACGAACATGGGTGGCTCTCTGTTTATTGACCATTTGATACTGCTGCTCCATTTGCTGTTCAATTATCTGGCGCACTTCCATTTCGGCCTGGGCCGCTTGGGTGGAGGATTCTCGAGATATTAGATTACCATTGAGGGCAATCTTGTCGCGAAATATTGCCGCATAGGGATCATTTGGCTGCACTCTCTTTGTTCTCAGTTGGCTAATCAATTGTTTGACCCGTTCACTGCGCAGGGCGGCTATGCATACGTCCCGCGCCTGCAGCTCACCCTCCAGATAGTAAAGCATCTTGACCAGCTCACTATGCGGCAGCTCCGTGCGTAGACGCGGACCATTAGGCTGCTGTTGTTGTTGTTGCTGGATCTGCTTCTGACCCATTGTTACGCCCGGACCCGGTTTCATTGTCTGGAATTCATGTGTCGCACTGACCGTATCCAAGACACTGCTACTTCCGGATGCATTGTCCAGACCCAGCTCTATAGCGGGGGCGGGGCCAGAGCCGCCCTCATCGGGCATAGTCGTCTCCATTTGTGGTCTTTGACTGGCTCAGCTTTGTTATTGATTTTCGCTCTGGAAGTCCGCAATAATTTCTATCGGTAGTTTTTTACGAGTCGTGAAAAATCTATTCTATGCAGCTTGTTAGAGCTGGGAGAAACATCGATAGCACTATCGATGTTAGCGATGTTTCTGCAAAAAATGAAACATCGATGTTTCTTATCAAACAACAATGTTTTCGAAAATGGCACGCGAATTGAAAACAATACAAGCAACGTATTTATTGCCAAAGAGACTACCAGAGAAATTTTGTACATATGAGATTAAGATTGTTGCCAGAATATTTGAACTGCCTCTTATTACCAGTATTTCTGCTCAACACTGTTATCGATAAATAACACTGGCGAAATTACCAGCGACAATAAAAAGACATTTTTTCAAAGTTTTATCAACCGCTCTATTTAAAATTTAGAACAACTCAATAGAAAACTTTACTTAAGAGCGTGTAATAATTGTGTTGGTATAAAGCAGTCTTATCGTCGGACTATTATTTGAATTTGACATTCACTAGACAATTTGGTTATGGACACATAAATTTGTAAAGATTTTATTACTGATTGGCTAATTGGCGATCCTTTTTACGTTCCTTTTCACTAAGAGCAATTTCCTCCCTGACTACTTCGGCGACATCGTATATTGGCGATTTGTGCTAATGTGTCAAAAGAAATGTAATCAATTATTCACTTTAAATTGTGTCGAAACATACCTTCAATTGATTTATGTACGACATATAAGGAATATTTCCGGTAATTGGATCGATAGCCACAGGCCACATATCTCTCAATTCTTCCTCATCGAAGGGTTCTCCTTCTTCGGACATTAATTTCTCAAAATATGGCTTCGTTAGGAATTTATGATTTTCGGGATCCAAAACTTGAAAAGCTTCCAAAATTTTCTTTGGCGATGCTGGTTGCATTCTGCAAAGAGGTTTACAAACTAGTTTAACTAAGAAAACAACAACAAAAATATGCATACTTCTTATCCATTAGCAACTGGGACACATGGGCCATAAATTTGGGTAAATATGTTTCACCAGCATGTTCTGTTGATTCTGTGGCCTGAATAATCTCCTCAACTTCCTCCTCAGATGGTACACAACCGAGAAAACGTAAAACATGGCCTACATTTCGTGTATCCATGAATTTATCGCCATGTGTATCAAATATACAAAATGCCTCCGAAATATGCTTCTCAAGTTCGTTAGTTAAAGTCACTTTAAGGACAAAGTTATTGAATGCAACAGTGTTTACAATGGTTTGACAACTTACCGCCAATTTCCATTATTTATCACTTGGAATTTTTACGTGCTTATATATTTTATGTAGTTTCACTGTGAATTTAAGTTATGGTCTGATTAGTTTTTGAAATATTTTGCATGACTGGCTAAGATTTTATGAAACTTCAACCGCTCTATAGCCGAAATTGAACTAGTTCCAACTTTTAGTTCAAGTCATTTTTGTTCAACCAATCGATAGCACTGTACTCGTATATCGATAACGATTAAGTTAGTTCTGTCACTGTTTTTGTTTTGGACGCCGTCGACTTGCGCTCTGTGTTTCTCGGTTTAATTTGAATTTAAATTTAAATTAGTCAATCGCCATTAAGTGTGTTAATTAATCAGTGCAAATTATTAACTTTATGTTTGTGAATGTAGCTTTAATGGTGTTTTGCTCATTTTTTGATTTATTCTCTTCTAAAAAATGCACTCTGCTTGCATGAGTGTGTGTGTGAGCGTTAAGTCTCTCTGCCTATATTTTGTGTGTGTGTGTGAGCCAGCAACAGGTTTTTGTACTCAGTATCGATACCAAAAAAATACTTGGCCCGCAGTTTTGAGTTATTTTGATTTGAGTTGCCGTCGGCTTCGGTTGCAGTTCGCTTGAAAAATCCTACACAAAATCGCATTTTCCAGCGGGAAAATTCTAATTAAAAATGCCAAGTGAATGTCTCGGTGCATCAATGTGTCTGTGTATATATGTGTGTGTGCATAAATTGTGCATTTAACGTTTAATTTTTAGTGCTGCTGCAACCTGTTTTCCTTAAACGTTATTTTTTTTGGCAATTTCTGAGCCTCAGAGAAGACGCAGGTGTACCCCATAACAAGTTCAAATTTGAAACAAGTGCTTGTTAGTGTGCGTGCGTGTTGTGTGTGAAAAACGCGTTTGCGGAAAATGGAAAGTGTCCAGAAACTGATCGTCGTCATTCAATGATCATGATGATGATCGATCTCTCCCACTCGTTGACTTGACTTGTTTTTGCCAACAACTTGGAACGAAAAAAAAGGTGTGAACAATGAAAGTGGTTTTTACCTTGATTTGTGCGGGTTTGTTTTTGTTGTTGCTGCTGCGGCGGCTTCTTCTTATTAACTCTTGTTGACATTTTCCAAATATTTGCGAAAACCGACCACAAATGAAAGTTTTATAATTGATGGCCTCAAATGGCAATTAACGCTCTTTCCATATCTACTATCTTCATAATTCATTTGAAGATAGTAAAAATATTGATCTATTCATATAAAATTCCCAAGATATGTAAATTGATTTGAGTAGCTAAAGGTGTGGTCAGATACATATATTTGTATCATTTTGGCTACAAGAGTTTGTAAGACAGAGAGATTTTAAAATATTTTCCAACAAATTCAAATTAAGGGCCATGTCAAATCTGGCAAAAGTGGAAATGTTTTATGTGACTTAGAATGAACATAGACTGAAAAGCGACCATTTTAATTTCACTCTAGTTAAAAGTTGCTACTAAATGATAATAGAGTTTCCACTCTTTTTATCTCTTTATCAAGGGCCTCCTATGAATTGTCGGGGTTGGGAAATTCTTGCCTTCTCGTACCATATTTAAGTTTATTTTTAGTCTTTTAGGCTTTATTAACTACAAGTTAATACAAACAAATAACTACTTATTGTTAGTACCTAGGGAATTAACATAATAAACTGTCCAGTCACGATTGCTGCAAATCCATTAATAGAACTATTAACTAAAATATGCTTATGCATATTACCAATTCAAATGTATTGAATGAACTTGCAACTTTCATTGTTGGCTTGATCATTTCCGTAATTAACCAGGGTTACTGTCGGTAGCCCCCACTCCGCCCAAGAAGCGCCACTCAACCCAAAACTCATTCGATTGTCAACGTGTCCAAGTGTTGTTGTTGCCTAAGGCAACATAAACGCTGAATGATAAGTTTCACCCAATGGAGTGAAATTATAGTTTTTTAGCCTTTTGTTTTTGTTTTTATGTGCGGTGGCCACTTAACAACTGCAACGAAAGTTTTTCTTATGAAGTTTTCACCATTTTACTACGTGCACTTTTCGCCAATTGGCCGACACACAACAACAGGTGGCGGCGACTGCCTCTCTCACACCACTTCACTTCACTTCACTCCATGCCATCCCATAACCATCCCATCCCATTCCACAGTCATCTCACCACCATTTGGCTCGCTGTTGCTCTGCGGTTGCCAGGAGTTACTACTCTACCTACTTGTAGAAAATATAGGAGACGAAGTGCCTGCCCGCAGGTCGTGGCAAGTGGCAAGTACCCAACCAGCTCTTTGTTGTGTGACAGGGGGTTACCTGCATACCCTATACGATTAGGTTTATGGGGTATATTAGCCTCATATATTGGTAAAGGCCTTGAAAGGTGGCTTCCAGTCCAATCTCATTTTAGTTGGGATCAGATCAAGAAATTTGCAGGTTATAATAACACTTAGGTGTTTGGTTGACCGTCTTGACCCACCTCGCTACGTCCATGTTTATATCACTTAAAATATTGCATAGCTTTAAACAAATATCATAATAGGTAAAATATCCCGTTGAAACATACAGTTTTTTGTTCAGATGAAAAATATATAACACAGATTACAAGGAATTGGCCTCTAGAGGTCGCTATAGAGAAATTACCTTAGATTTTGATTGGAGTTTCTAAGAAAATCTTTTGAATTGCTACAAAGTATAAAAATGTTGCTGATATGGAATAAGTATATAATATAATTAAACAAAAAAATTGAATACAGATGTTCTAGAAGTCGCTTTACAGTCCAAATACAAGATATTATACTCAGTTTACCTCCTGTAGTTGCGCCACTGGCCCTTTAACGCCAGGATTCTTAAGAATTGTTTTATCCCTATCCCTGTGCCATTATATAAATGATCTGAGTTTTAAGATTAACTTTTCGCCCTCTTGAAGGAGTGTTGCTTTCACTTTCTAAAGACTATCTTGACGTTTTCATAGGTTTTACCCTTAAAAGGGTATATCCAAGTCGCCACTGCGTCTTAACATAAGGAATACTTGTAGTTTTGCTGAGGAAAACTCGTTTCTCGCCTTTGTTTTGAGCTGTTGTTGTTGCTGTTCTCGCTTCGAATTCTTTTATGGTGATTGTTCCCTTTCAGTTGTTGGTCTTTTCCATCTTTATTGGAGTAAATTTTTCGCTTGAGGAATTTAATGTTGAACGTTGGCTGTGCTTTTCGTTTCGTTACATTTTTTTCGCACAGTTAATTTTCGTCTCTCCACACACACACACACACACACACACACATTCATATTCATATTATTATTCATAACTTTTTAAAAAGGTAGCAAACGAATGAGTCAACATTCAAAATGATACAAATTCACAGGAATGCAAAACAGTTTTTCAATTATTTTCAATTGCTTTGGATGTGCGTTTGGAATGTAATTACATATCTGTCATGGGAAAGTCTTTTTGGTTTGTGTTTGTGTCATCTGCAAAATGTGCAACAAAATGACAGTCAGACAGACAGACAGCGAGAGTAGATAATCGTTTGGAATTTTGTATTTCAGTTGAGGCTGCTGCTGCACCTAGCCTAAAGGCAGCTTGCATAAGTTAGAAATCGTGTTTGGATGATTTCTTCTAATGCCTGATTTGACCATGAGCCACAAAATTTTTGCTGAGAACGAATACGTTTCATCATTTTAAAAAAGGCATCGCATTCAATCTGAGAAAACTGTTTCGAGTTAGCTTGGACTTCCAAGAACGTCTTTTTTTGGTTTGAGGCCGATTTGCATGCTTCAGCTAACCTAGTTGCATTTAAAACCAGCTCAAAATTGAGTTCCATTCACTCATAAAGTAACTTTTTAAGAGGTATTTAAGTCTCATTTTAAACTAATTTATCAGCGAATTTGCCACATTTGATTCCTGTAGATTTGCCACTGGCTGTTCCTAACTTTTTATTTCATTCATCTGGAATCTGAAATAAATTTCATCTTAAATTGTTTTTTAAGATACCTCTTCATTAAAAAATGAAAAGAAAAAACCTTCAAAGACATTTCTAAAATTTCTATTTATTCTTAATTTTTTTTTTTTTTTATTTATTTTCTTAACTTAAGCTTTTTTCAATTTAACAATTTCTTTTTTAAATTCTCGTCATTTATCTTAATATTTTCAATATATTTTTAAATTTTTCCTAATTTTTTTTTAAAAATTTGTTTGCTAAATGCTCCCAATCCGCTGAGATTTAGGAAGCCTTAATTCGCCTTTATAAAAAGTAATTTTTTTGCAATTTTTTTTTGTAAAGTTCTCTTGCCGATTTTAATGCATTTCATTTATAATTTGTGTGATGGAAATTAGAAAAAAAAAAAACAAAACGTTTAGTTTTTAAACAGTCTCACAACAAAATAACCTTCTTCAGTGTACAATTTATGGTTTCTGTGTGTTTGTCTCGAATATAGTAAATTTTCATCACTTTGCATAATGCTAATTAATGGAATTCTCTTCTCTTTGTTTAATTATTCTATTTTGCAGCTCAATGACAAATGAATTATAGTGCAAAAAAAAAAAACAAAAAAAAACGAAACCCAAAATAAAAACTGAAGACGCGTCGAAAACTTTAAACAAAAAAAGTAACACAAAAAGCGAACACGAGCAAAGAGATACAAAACATTTTTTGTATAAACAATTAAAGTTAATTATATTTGTGAAATGCATTATGGACGAATAAACAAAGTGAACAAATTATAATAATGCCAATAATAACAGCAACAACAACTGGTGGCGGAGGAGGAGGAGGAGGAGGTGGAGGAGCAGGAGCAGGAGGAATTGGCATTGGGATGGGAGGAGGTGGAGTGGGTTTGTCTATGACCAAGACACAGACTCCAATTCCAGCAACAACCAGCGATTATCTAATGCAACAGCAACAACAGTTTCACAGTCATTTCTATCAACAGCAGCAACAGCAACTGCCGCAACAACAACAGTTGGCGCCACTAAATGCCGCTTCCCACCAACATCCACTGCATCCTGTTGTTGGCGCTGTTGCCACTTCAACCAGTTTTGCAACATTTAACGGAAACACGAATCTAAATTCTAACCTTGCCAACGGAAGTAGCAAAAATTTCAATTCCAATCATCACAATGATAATGAAGTTGACGATGTCGATGATAATGATGATGATGATGATGATGAAGACGTTGATGATGATAATGATGTGGATAATATTGTTGACTCTGGTGCCGATGTGGCCGGTAACGGTGTGGCCAAGATTACATTAGCCCCACCACCACCACCACCACCATTAATAGGAGGAGCAGGAGGCGCAGCAGCACAAGCAGCGCCAGCAATCAGCAAGAAATCAACGGAAGATCTTGCCTCACTTACGGGTACAACCTCTTCCCTTAATAGTCAGATGTCGGTGCATAATCAATTTATCAATCCACTAGTAAATGGCGGTGGCGGTGGTGTTCCTTCTCCAGCGAATGGAGGACGACAAGGACATCATCCCAGCAGCATATTGAAAGGAAGCAAAGGTAAGTCAATTGAAATTCAATTCGATTAACAGTAATGATATTAAGGGCACAGAGCATTTCGTTAAGAGGAGACAGTAAAATTGAATAGGAAACTGCGCAATGGCCAGTCTTCTACAGAGGAGAGAACATATATCTCTAAGAAGAACATCCTTTGTGGCACCCAATCCATAACTTACTTAGAACTTGTAAATTTTTCTAAAGAACTCTCAGTTTCCTTGTGAATGTAAACATCTAGCGAATGGTTAGTAATTACTAACTAATTAGTTGAGAACACTTGTGTTTAAAACAGATTCTAAGATAAAAAGTTACGTCAGATACGACAGAGCTAAGATTAGTTAGAGTAACCCAGGAGGCTTAACGTGTTTTTCAATAGAAATTTTTAATTTCATTCGGTTTCTTGGTAGTACCCAGTTCTTTTCGGTGCAACGGTTTAATGTGTATAATAACAAGTTGTATATCCTAGACGGCGACTAGACCCGTTAACTGTGTGTGTGTACCTACTTCTTACTCTAAAGAGTCAGTTGCGCAATGTCCACTTAAAGAATGCTTTCTGGGAGCAACCCCTTTAATTAATTGAAACAAGAAGTTGTAATTTACTCAAGGCCTGGGACTGGACTGGACTGAACTGGACTGGAATAAAATGGATTGAGTGTGCGTGTGTGTTGGTGGGCATGGCTCCTACTAGCAATTACTCCGCCCGCATGTGCAACTGCAATGCTTTTTCATATATATACTACACACACACACACACACACGGATAACGTGTTCTTGTCAAGTCAACGTCTTTGTTCTTTCACAAGTGGGAAAAGCAAAAAAGAAATGAAACATGCTCCTCTCAGGTCTATGTCATAGGAGTTGGAGTTGCCGCCTAATGATTGCATCTAATTGGCTTTGCTGCTTCGTTAACTTGGCTATAAATTCACAGAGAGAGAGAGAGAGAGAGAGAGAGCTCAGCTCAGCTCAGTCACAGTCACAGTCGCAGGTCTATGTCGTAATCAAGAAATTAATAATCGCATCATAGGATGCGAGCTGGAGCAGTGGAGCAAACTCCACATGATTCTGCTGCTAATTGCCTCTGACGTGAGGCGTAAATGATAAGGCAAAACACACATTGCAGTGCATTGAAGGGCAAAAGTTCCATGGCAGACGAGACGAGAAGGTGCGAGAAGGTGTGAGAAGGTGTGAGCTGAATGTATTCATGACAGTTCATTGCCATCTGCGAGCCCAAATACTTAACACGTTAAGGGACATATTTATTTTACCTTATAAATTCACACTCATGCGTCGGCGGAGTTAACGTCATCAACGTCTGGCTAATTAAGTTGCATAACCCCTTCTTAGCCCCTTCCTAGACAATGGCTAGCCAGACCTTTGCTGACTCAGGAGTCAAGTTGTTTCTTACTCAACTTCCGAAAGTGATTAACAAAAAAAAAAAAAAAACCACAAACAAAATGAACAAATTTGCATAGCAAATGAGTTACGAAAATTGAAGTAAAGTAAGAATAGATTTTG
Organism: Drosophila nebulosa; assembly: GCA_024703675.1. NCBI lineage: Eukaryota > Metazoa > Arthropoda > Insecta > Diptera > Drosophilidae > Drosophila > Drosophila nebulosa. The sequence continues at coordinate 945,425 of CM045725.1, read as the reverse complement.
GTGGAATTGGTAGATCGACTCAGAAAAAGCCATGGCCATAGAGATTATGAGGCCCAAGCCCCACGTTGGGCGCCGCTTCCTAAGAAAGTCATTTGAATCGCAAAAACAAAATTTACAAGCCAAATAAGTTTAAAAATATGTTTTAGCCCTATTAACTTTTTTTGGTCATGTTTTCAAAGCTTTTTTTCAACAAGCTTAAAAACAAATAAAATTTGACCATAATTGATTGAGACTTAAAAGAGAAAACGAGCAAAAAACATTTGAACATTTAAACTAAATTAAAACACTTTAACGCCCACGCCAAGTAAATTGTAGCTTTGCCGACTTCTCATATTAATTAAGTCTTTTGGACTAGCTCTATAAATATTAAATTCCCACATCATCCAAAAAACTAAAACTAGCGATAAGTAACGCCTCCCCTCACCTACACACACACACACACACACACAAAATCGAGGTTACACCTGCCGCTGGTGCTCCCACTCACCTGAGCCAATTTAACCATGGCTTGAACTCGTTTTTTTCGCTCGCTTTTTTGTGAATGAATGAATGAATGAAAGACCAGAGATACTTTGGTGGTGACAAGTGGTTTTTTTTTTTTTTCTGAGTGGAAGGTCTAAGCCATGTGTAGATAGGATTGGATAGTATGACACTTTGTGTAAAGAAGGTGAAACCATGTGTTATATTGAAAGTGAACTAAGAACTTGCTAAGAGCCACACAAGAAGAAGACCCACAAAAAGAGGCAAACAAAAGAGCAAGACGAGACGTGATGATGATGATGATGAGAAGAAGAGGTTTTGTTTTACATGGCAACATATTTGTTTGCCTCTTTCGGCACGTGGCCAACTTCAACTAACTTCAACAAACAAACCAATTGAACAATTGTTCGAATCCCCCTCCAAGAGTTGTTTATTTTTTCTTCATCTTCATCTTCAAGTGAAATCGGTTAATTTTCATGGCGGCATTGCAAGTGCATTTGAAATTGAAACCGAAAATGAAATTGAAATTTGAGCAACTTAGTCTCGGTCATATGTGTATGTGGGCGGAAATGAATCACTCGAGAGTAGTGAAAAGAAGAGGCAGGGGGGGGCGGGTGTGTCTCCAGTGTGTGTGTGTGTGTGTGTGTGTGTTGCCTGCGGAAAGACCTAAATTAGTTTTAGGCTTCAACCAAATTAGTTTTAATATTTCATGAAATTGTAAATTAATGCATTTGTGTTTACACAATTCTAAGGGAAATTGCATCATTGATTGGCAATTTTGTGTTTAAATTATTTAATAATTCCTGTAAATATGCATAGGAGTCACACACACACACATGCATACACATGGAGGGAATAGGCTTAAAGTAATATAAATGGTAATTTAATTTGTTTATTTTAGAGAAAAAATCGGTTTACTTCATTTGCATTTTAAATAGGAAAAAAGGTGTGTGTCATAATTTTATTCATAAAGTGTAAAAATAAAGTTAAAATTTCGCAATTTAGCGAGTTAATTTGTTTGTTCAAGGATTTCGATAAAGCTAAGATCATAAAGTTTCCATAGGAATCATCAGTTAAAAATAGAGTTTTAAAAGGTTGAAATAATTTTCTTAACGATAAGTGAAGTTTTTTTCTTTTTATCACCTTTTTTTTTGTTTATTCAATGCGAAATAAGCATAGGATAATGTTTTCAAATGTTTTCTACTTTTCATCACGCTGAATTTAAATTCAATTTGGAAATATGGCCGCTAATCGTGATCCAATTTGTATTGTTAATCCATTAACTCAGACAGTTTACATGCCTCGAAGAGCAAAGATAAGCAACACGATTTTCGTGTCTTTTTTGGTGCGTAACAAAAGTTAGTAAACCTTTTTTCTTTTTCGTTTTTTCCAAGGGGCTGGGGCCAATTTGGTAATGACAAATTTTAAGAGCAATTTAGTTACCGTAATAGTAATAATAATAATAATAGTGCAAAAACAAGCAGAGTTTAAGGGCCATGACTTCGTAAGCGTAACCGCTTTTGACCAACTTACGCCCCCCTAACCTTCGCCCCGAAACGCGTGCGTAACTAATTTGGTTGCTCTACTACAAGAAGACAAGAGCGAGAGAGAGGCGAGAGATGGGGAGAAGGGAAAGTGTGTGTGTGTGTGTAAGAAAAATGAAAAGCAAAAAGCGAATTACTTTGCCTTTTGTTTTGTTTTTATTTTTGGGGGGGAAGCAAAGTCAATGAACTTATATTTATTTACTTACCACACAAAACGTGTCTGTTGCATTGAAGATCATTTCAATTGTGTGTGTGTGTGCGTGTGTGTGTGTGTGTGTGTGTGTTTAGGTATGTGTTCATTTCCATTATTTTTAGGCATGCATCTTTTTCTCTGATTTTATCGATCTCTTGTAATTCTTCTCTCTTGGTCTTTCTCTGCAATTAGGCATTATCTTTTCGAAACTATCATTTGTCAATCATCATCATCATCATCATGATTGAACACCCGGCAAACTCTGTTATTATGAGTAATGGAATAGCTCAGCTTACTCCATGCCACTCATCTTCCAATCCCAACTCAAGCAAGACCTGAATGAGTCACCGCTTTGAGGAATCCAATTATTGTCGAAGACGAACCACAACTCTCAGAAACGACAAAAGAACAAAGCAAATCGGCAAAATCAGAAAGAGACATGCAAACTGTAAACGATTGCAATCTTGAAAACGATTCAAAAATTTTATGACCTGGAAATATAATTGCTGTTTCATGCACAGATGTGATTTTAAATTATTAACAAAATCCAACTGACTTGAAATGCTTTAGCGTTTAAACAACTTTAAGGTTCGGAGGAAAGTTCCTGAAAGTGAGCTTGTGGGTTGAGCGACGCACGAGCATGGTAGAAACGCAATTCTAGGCTTGCTTGTGCGTTAAACTCTCTAAACTCTAAATATCATTTAGATAACTTCAAATGAGTTATTTCTACCACAAGAGAAGTTAGTAAAAGGCTTTCTACTACTATTTTGAACAAACTGACAGCCAATGCCTTTCTCAGTTAACATTTAATGGCTAAATAAACACCTTTTCATAGGTCACGACATTCTAAAAGATCTCAAACATTGCACTCAATTTGTTCCAGTTTCTCTATTAACCCCATTTAAAGTGTCTGCTCCATTTTTAAAATCCATTGGGGACTAATCGAATGGTGACAAACTTAAGGGAACAAATTGCAAAAAAAAAAAAAAAAAAAAAGAAACAAGATACATAAAAATAACGAATCATTTGCATAGATAGATGAATATTTATGTCAGGCCGAGACAAACAGAGAGAGGATGGGAGAGCGAGAGAGGGACGAGAAGAAGGCTTGGCCTGCAGCAAACGTTTAAACGGTAAAACCAGCGCCACACATGGACCCACATTTGTGGCTCTTTTTTTTCGAGTTTCCCCTGCCCAGAGAAGTCTCTCTCATCAATGGGGCGGGCGAACGCAAATAGAAGCTCGTTTGAATAACTTCAAACACCCCACAACGTGTTAACGAAGCTGAAGATAGATGATGGAAGAAGCTACGGGGGGAAGGGGGAGTGGAGTAAGGGATAAATGAAAATGGTAGGGAGTGGAATGCTGCTGCAGCACGGAAGTTGATGCCGTTCTGCATTTATTTAGATGCGGCACAGTTTGCCATCTATGTACATCATCGTCATCATCATCAACTGCATCTTCGTCTGCATCTGCATTGGTTGGCCAGTCTTCACTTGCTTTTCATTGTGTAAATATTTGTAGAAGCCGCCGACGAAGAACAGGAGGAGGAGGGGGAGGAGTGGGCGTAGTTGGACTGGGAATTGCCAGATGTAGCACAAAATATTTAGAATGTGCTCAACCCATCCCAGCTGTAGCTGTGCTGCATCTTGATCAAATGAAGTTTACCCAACACACACACACACACACACACACAGCTATCCACACACTCACACACACATTCATTTATTGGGTTTATCTCTGGGTAAAGAAAAAAGAAGGTGACACACATCTACTTTTGCATATGCATACATATATCTAGGTTTATAGTAAAAAATCGACTCATATCTATGCTAAAAAAAAGATACTAAAACTGTTTTTATTTGTAGACGCATTCTTATCACTGTGAGATAAAATGAGCAAATGTTTGTATACACAGTTGATTGCTTGTGCGTCGCCCAGTTACTTGTGCGTTCAAATACTCGACTTAAAGATACTTTCTCGATTGAGGAAGAATTAGAAGGCTACGCTGTCTCTTGAATTGATTGTTAAGATAAATGTTAGCATAACGGTTCGTCAGAATATCGGTTCATCGTTTTATCATTTTCTCTTGTATAATTCATTTCTTTTAATTATCCACTTCATAACAATGAACTTGGTGAAATTATGCACAAGATAATTACACACACACACATAGGCTGGCCGAAATGGTGCCGTCTGGTCTGGTCTGGTCTGGTCCATTCATTTCATTTCGTCTCTTAGTCACAATTAAAATTTCTCCATTACTCATCCCGTCGCTCTCTCATTGTCATAACTCTGGAGTGTTTAGTTCCAGTCACTTTTTTTCCTGGCCAAAAGTAGGTCATTAGTCGCTTAACCACCTAAACTGACTAACTAACTAACTATGTAGCTAACTAGCCTCTAATAATAATTCATGTTTCTTTCAGAATTCTAAACACTTTACGCTTCATTCAACAAAGGCCGCACCAAACTCAAACTGAAACTATTTTCGATTGGCTGAACATTTTAAGCCAACTTCTCTGGGTTCGGGCTAATTTCATTTGGAATTTGGTTAGGTTCATTGATCTATTTAATATGGACAGTTTATTGATTAACATTTAAATCAGGAGCCAAAGTGGGCAAAAATTCTAACTAACTTTAACTTTTAAAGTCTTAGTTAACACTAAAAATCAAGATCCAATCGTCTTGAATTATTTTTAATCACTTGCAAGTTGCAAATTCTTTAGTTTCGAGTGATATATTTCTCTTTTTAGAAAACGTTTAATGCTAAAAACTAAAAGAACAAGTCGAGTAATTATTTAAGGGTCATTTATTTATTTTTACGTCATCGCATTGACACAAAGAAAGAGATATTTCTCTTAATGAAAAGCTTTTAATGCTAAAAACTAAAAGAACAAGACGAGTAATTATTTGAGGGTCATTTATTTATTTAGATTCATCTAAAAACAAATTTCATGGCAAAACATACTTTACTTACTTTTTCTCTAAGTGCATTTCCTTAATCCAAATCATTCCCCTTTCTATTACAGAGAATCTTTTGCAGCATAGCTCCCCCTTTCTGTACAACGGAGTCGAAGGAATCGGCGGCGGCGGCGGCGGCGGCGGCGGCGGCGGCGACGGCAGCTTAAGCAGCGGATTGCCGGGACACGAAGATATAGCCGATGGCTTGGGTCCTTTGCCACCCAAATGGGAGACGGCCTATACAGAGCGTGGTGAATTGTATTTCATAGAGTAAGTTCCCATTCGCTTGATACTAAATTCAAGAAGGAATCTTTATAGATATTCCCTTTGCTTGCAGTCACAATACGGGCACCTCCCACTGGTTAGATCCCCGTCTATCGAAATATCAGAAGAAATCCCTTGAGGATTGCTGTGAGGATGAGTTACCCTATGGCTGGGAGAAAATTGAGGATTCCATGTATGGCATGTATTTCATAGATCATGTTAATCGTCGCACACAATATGAGAATCCAGTGCTGGAGGCCAAGCGTCGAGCAGCCGAGCAACGGCAACAGCAACAACAACAGCAGCAGCAACAGCAACAACAACACCAACAACAGCAGCTTCAGCAGGAGCAGCTGCAACAACAACGTTCCAAAACACCCATAATGTCAGCTATGGGGGAGACTTCAACGGATTTGCCTCCATCAACCAAGTTACCCTACAAATTCACCCGCAATCCTGCCGAGCTTCAGGGCCAACGCATCAACACGACACTGATGAAGTCCACCCGCGGCCTTGGCTTCACCATAGTGGGCAGCGATGGGTTAGCTGGCGGGGATGTAGAGGAATTTCTGCAAATTAAAACCGTGGTACCCAACGGACCCGCCTGGTTGGATGGCCAACTCCAGACCGGTGATGTGCTAGTCTATGTGAATGATACCTGTGTCCTGGGCTATACCCATCACGATATGGTCAATATATTCCAATCGATAATGCCTGGCGAGCAGGCAGCTCTAGAGATTTGTCGTGGCTATCCATTGCCCTTTGATCCCAATGATCCCAATACGGAGGTGGTAACCACCATGGCCGTGGATAGTAGCGCGACAGGCAACGAGAAACAGCGTCGCCTTAATATGGATGGTAATTACAATTTCCTCGATCTCTCGGTCGGCAGTGAGGCGGCGGCGGCGGCGACGGCGGCGTCAGCAGGAGGCAGTGGCTTCATTTTAATGAAGAAACCCGAACTCTATACCTTCTCAATTATGAAGGGTTCCATGGGCTTTGGTTTCACCATAGCCGATTCTGCTTGTGGACAAATTGTTAAGAAAATCTTGGATCGCAATTGCTGCACTCAATTGGTTGAGGGCGATGTCATCCTAGAGATAAATGGCATTAATGTAAGGAATAAGCCACATTTCTATGTGGTTGAATTGCTTAAAGAATGTAGCCAAACCACGCCCACTACCATGAAAATACAACGTACGCCCCCCGAGCCAGAAGGTGTAGGAGGAGGAGGAGCAGCCACGCTAGGTAATGTTGCCAAATTGCGTAAAAATTTTGTAGGCAACTCGGGACTATTTCGTAGTAAAACACCCACGGCTGATCTATATAGTACCCAGGTGAAAGAGGTGTTGCCCATGCGTCCTAAGACGCCTCTAGTGGACACCAGAAGGGCGCGAGTGCAAACACCAAGCAATGAATTGGAACTGGGGGTCGAGACTAAAACGCAACTGCAGTCAAAATCCAATAATAGTTTGCATGGCTTGGATGATATACCGCCCTTTATGGATCCATATCCCAAGATGGTTAGTCGTTTGAGTGAACGTCTCGCAGAGGCTTCTCTCGATAATGGGGGAGGAGCAAATGCCATTTATGGACTGCCTCCCAGCATGCAACCCTTGCCATTGCCCTTGGCTCATCACGAGTCTTGCTATTGCTATGATTGTCAAGCCCAACGCTATCGCCCGGGGCCGGGCTACTATGTCCAGGGACAGTATTCCCCGCTTCAGACAGCTGCCCATATACAAAACGAACGCATGCAGAGGCGGGTGAATGAACTACTCAGTGATCGTCGGCGCGTTGGCTTTGCCAATTTGGATCCACCGCAGCAGCAACTGCAGCCGCCACAACATTCACCCAATTGGCGTAATGGAGCCTTGCTCGACGCCTCCGAAGATGCCGATCAGTGTGAGCTAACCGAGGTCACGCTAGAGCGTCAGGCTTTGGGTTTCGGTTTTCGCATAGTCGGTGGCACCGAGGAGGGCTCCCAGGTGACAGTGGGACACATTGTGCCCGGTGGGGCAGCAGATCAAGATCAGCGTATAGCCACCGGGGATGAAATCTTAAGCATAGATGGCATCAATGTGGTAAGAGAGGACAATATGGTAATCCCCTACAATTCTAATAATTTGCAATTGTTTTTTAGTTGAACTCTTCACATCATAAGGTGGTCTCTTTGGTGGGTGAATCGGCTTTGCGTGGTCAGGTAACCATGATCTTGCGACGACGACGTATTCCCCTAGCTCCACCTCCCCCACTGGCAGCCCAAATGCGTCGCTATCCCTATGATGTGATAGTCAGTCGACATGAGAATGAGGGCTTTGGTTTTGTCATTATATCATCATCGAATCATTATTACGGTTCTACTATAGGTAAGTCGAGAGACTAGCGGATCCATAGAGGCGAAATAACGGTGATTTGCCCTCTAAATTATGCAATAGAATTTGTTTTTTGCCTAATTTCTCCCTTACTAGTAAATATCTTTATAGAACTCCGTAAATAATTTTCTATAATTCTATATTTTTCCGTATTTTTAGGCAAACTTATACCCTCCAGTCCAGCGGATCGTTGTGGTGAACTGAAAGTGGGAGATCGCATAATAGCTGTAAATCGCATCGATATCGCTGGCATGTCACATGGCGATGTGGTGAATCTCATTAAGGAATCGGGTCTACATGTACGTCTAACCATTGGTGTGCCCCTCAAGGAAGGTGGCCCAAGTCCTAGTCCTGGTGGCAGTAGTGCGGGCGGATTGGGTACTCCCCTGGGCCAGGCATCACCAAGTATGCTCAAGACTCCGTCGACTCATCATCTGCATCAGCAGCAACAGCAGCAGCAGCATCAACAATTGGAAATTCCCTTGGCCATGCCTATGCCTGGTCATGGCAACTATTTGGAACGTTCCAGTAATAATATATCCGCCACTCTGGCCCTGCATCAGCAACAGCCGCAATTATGACTCTGAGATCTGCGCATTAGGCTCTACAAGAGCTTTCTATAGTAGGAAAATAGCATAAATTTTTATAGATAGATTAAGGGCATCTTTCTTGCTTAGTCTTAATTGTTAAGTTACCCCAAAGACTGAATTTTGTAAGCTTCCTGAAAAAAAAAAATGAACCGAATCTCTTTCATCCAACTCTGAGACTTAGGCATAAATCTTCAGCATACCAGTTCGCTTCTCTTTTCTTTTAAGCATTCATTTTTTGTAATTGTACAAATGTAAAGGACTTCAATATTATTAATTGCATGTTACGAGAATACATTAGCTTTAAGAAAATTATATTAAAGCCACTTAAATAGTCATATGCATAGAATTTACATATATATATTGTATATACACATATAATGCTTGAGAAACAACAATCTGAATCAATTACTTTGAGGTTTCAGAGGGTCGTTTTACGAAATGTCTATATCTTTTTTCAAATCAGTTCTTTAAAATATCAAAATGCGGACTAAAAATTTTTAATACCAGCCATGTTCTGTATAAAAAACGAGGAAACCATTTTAAATCTTGGTTTTTGAATAATTTGTTTTTTCCAAACTCCCTGGTCTCAGGAAAAAATATGGTAAATTTATCAAAATTTGTGTTTTATTCAAGTTTCATTCATTTCAGACATATCTTATCTATAATCTTGTATTTAGAACTATTACAAGTACAAATATGATTTTGAAATATCCGTTTCTGGATATAGTGGGTCTGTTTACAATAAAATTAGGCGGCTTAGACTACAATACGAGAGTATAGGAGTACAGTTCTATATGGGCTTGATTTTGAAATGCAAACCGATAAGCGAGAAGACCAAACATTTAAGGTCCTGCACTAGATAATAGAAGCATCTCAAGCCCTCTGGATCCTTTGAACGATTCACATCCACCAGCGAGCCAGTTTTGGAGGTGGTAAACGATATGTGCTCATCTCCAATGACAATTTCCAGCTCCTATAATGTTAGTATTGGTTGTTGAGTGTTACTTGTAGTTGGTGCCTACTGTACTTACCTGTCTTCCCACGCGATCTGGTGGCGGCCATGGTAGATCGTCTTCTTGCATTATTTCCGAGTCAATAATTATGCGTTTGAGCTCTTCCATTACCGACTGATGAACAAATGCCTCCTTACGGATCATTGTGTCATTCTTGTAATTGGAATTGTTGGCATATCGGAGTTTGCCATCCGGACGAAACTCAAATTCCAGAAATTCATGACCAAATTTACCCTTGTGGCCGACGTAGTAACGCAAATAGAAATCCTCCGTGGGCATGTTGTAATTAGGGCTATAGTTGAGTTAAAGAGATTCTTTTATTAAATAGAAATTGCAATTTTTCGCAAAATTAACAAACTTTTACCAGCAATAGAAATGCGGCCCGGCTGAGTGTTTTTTCTAGAGTGCCCGTTTCTTAGAAAGTATCGGATGCGTTGCCGTGGCACCGTGAATTGCAACGGGATTTGGCCAATCTATTTGTTTAAAGTTGCTCTCAATCATTGTCAACTTTGGTTATAAGCCGAATAATATTGAAAATATTAATTCATATTTGCGTTCATTTCGATATATACATATAATAGTATTTTCTATGAATAATAATAAATGTATCGCTGTTGTGTTCATTTGGCTAGCCATTTCTTGTCTCTCGTGGGCATCTCCGACATGGTATCGAAAAAGCAGCTGAAGTAGCCGGCCTATCGATAAATTGTTATCACAACAACAAACCAGGCGTGCGGTTGACTCTGAGATTTATTTTTAACATTGTTTTGTGTTTTAAAAAATGTAACTAGAAATACAAATGCAACTACCTCAATTAAAGCAACCTAACGGTTAGTAAACGACTACAAACAGATAACAGTAATTTGCCAAAACAACATTGTAATACAAAATTTGCAACAAAGTGCCAGCAAATTTCACATGTGTGTAGGTGGGACTGTAATGGCGTCTCGGAGAAAGGCAGCAGAAAAGCAGCACAGCTCAGAGACAACTTTATATCGGTCAAAGTAATTTTACAAAAACACAAAACATTCATTAGGCTACTACTACCAGAGAGCCAATCAGAGAGATGGTGAGAGAAAGACAGGCAAGAGAGTCAGAGTTTGGTGAGAGCAAGAGCAAGAGAGAGCGAGAGTTGAAGGCAAGTGAAAGTGCAAGGATATTATTTGGCTAAAATCATGCGCAGCTAATGGCGGGAAACCTTGAGCACGTGCCACACGCACACATATACATACGTACATATATGGCTTCTCGACACCATCGTCCTTCGGGAAAATGTCGGTCGTGCAACAAAGTTGCGCTCAGCTGGAGCTGATGGCGTTCCCTGCGCGCTCTTTACAAGCGTTTACTGCGGCGGCCTCTCGGTGGTTGGTTGGTGCACAAAAAAATCGATGACATTGAGTGCAACATTGTTGCCCCGCCTAGTAATATCCTTGTTTCTCCTACTTGCCTGCCTGCTGCCTTTTGCCTTCTGCCTTCGACTTCATAATATTTACAACACAAACAAAAACATTGCGCTCCTTTGCAGTTGGCTGCAATTTTCCAACACGCTCGCTTGCTCTTTCTCTCTCTCTTTCTCTTTGCCGTTGCCGGCGTTCTGTCTGCCCCAAAACTTTTACAACTTTGTTAACTTCGGGGCCCTTTTGTCTGCTGCAGCAACAGCAGTTGGTATCGAGGACAGTAACCGGGACGAAGTTACTTTGTTGCGCATTAATTGATTTTTCCGTCGCCACACATTACATTGTTGTTGCGTTGACTTTTCCTTCCAATTATTAAAAAGTTTACAAACAAAAAAACGTTGCAATTTGTCAAACGCTGCCAATTAAAACAATTTTATTGAGACAATTGACAAAAGACCACAAAAGAGTGTAAACGAAAAACACAGAAATACATACATATACACATATATATTTGTATACGTGCTTTTTCTGTATGTATTTTACTGTCCGGGTATATGCAGTAATTCAATAATGCAGTAAAAAAAAAAAACTATATATCTGACATGTAAGTTTTTTGAGCCGCAATGAGGTCGAGTGGAATCAATTATGATATATGCATGGATATATCAATATTTCGTGCACCTTTAAAAGTATCTTTAACAAGTTAAAATATGTATTTTAAATTGTATTACAATCAAAATTATAAAGCTAAATATAAGTTAATTAATATAGTTAGTATAATTGCTAATAATTATCAAGTATTCTTTAAAACTTTTAAGATGTTTAAACATTGAACGGCTTTCAAACTTCTTCATAATTCAATGTTCTTCAATATTGAATTGAGCCAGTAATGTATCAGTTTATATTTTTCTTTTCGCAAGAACATCTTGGAATTTTCTATTACAAGTTGTATTGTATGTATTTTAAAATACTTTACACTTTATTTTTTTTTATAAAACAAATAATAATGTTAGTCAGAAGGCTTTAACGCATAAAAAGAACCCTTTTTGACTGCTCTGTCATTAAATAGATTTGACTACATGTATTTTTTCTTTTTCATTCTAGATCATGTAGAAAACTTTAAAAGCTTTTTCTATCATACAATATACACATTCCAATGCCTGCTTGGGAATAATAATTATGGATACATGAACTAACTGGGCACTGGCACGAAGTAACGAAGCACAACGCGAAGTTAACAAAATGTCAACGAACTCTAGCCCGCAGCTGCACCAGCAACAGCAACAACAACAACAACAACAACAACAATCAGCCATCAAAACCCGGGAGAGACAGAAAAGCGGCAGCAGCAGTTCGCAACGGAATCTACTTGAATTCCTTTGCCTAACGATTGCCTGCATCGTTTGCTATTGCAATAGCACGAGATGCGGCCTGGTTTTTGATGACATTAGCGCCATTAGGGATAACAAGGATTTGCGTCCGCATACGCCACTGAGGAATGTGTTTCTCAACGATTTTTGGGGCACTCCGATGCGAAAGGAGCAATCGCATAAATCGTATCGACCGTTGACAGTGCTGACATTTCGTTTCAACTACTTGCTGCATGCGCTGGAGCCATTTGGTTATCATTTAATCAACCTGCTGCTCCATCTTGCCGTCTGTTTGCTATGGCGTCGGGTGTGCCGGCTCCTGCTGCGTCACTGTGCTGCACCTACCGTTGCTGGCAGTAATGCAACGGAGTCCTCCTCGCTCAACACATGCGCGTTTGTGGCCTCTCTACTCTTTGCCATACACCCGATTCACACGGAGGCCGTTACTGGCGTGGTCGGACGTGCTGAATTACTCTCTTCTATTTTCTATTTGGCCGCCTTTCTCAGCTATGCCGATTCGGTGCATTTATCCACACGTCGTCAGACCAATTGGGTAAAACTTTTCGCTGGCTTTGGCAGTTGCCTTCTGGCCTCGATGCTGAGCAAAGAGCAAGGCATAACCATTGCCGGCATCTGTGTGGTCTATGAAGTGTTTGTGGTGCAACAAATTAAACCTTTGGAAATGTGTCGTCTCGTGTTGAGGCTTTTTGAGGAGAATACGCATCAACATCAACAGGAGCGCCAGCAATTATCGCCAAAAACGCGTCGCTGGTCAAAGTCGCTTCTGTGGCGACGTTTGATCTTTTTGGCCGGCCTCACAGTCACCCTACTGGTGGGACGTGTCTATGTAATGGGCTCTCAATTGCCGATTTTCACACGTTTTGATAATCCCGCCTCGGCAGCGGAAACACCAGAGCGTCAATTGACCTACGGCTACCTTATATTTTTGAACATTTGGCTCTTGCTTTGCCCCTCGTTGCTCTGCTGCGATTGGACCATGGGTAAGTTGAATGGATATGAGATCTATCGAAACCAAAAGTAATTTACACCTTTTTTTTGCAGGCACCGTTCCTTTGGTGGAGGGCTTTACGGATAGCCGGAATGTGGCCACTTTGTGTACGTTTGTGGCCCTTGGCTTGTTGGCTGCCAAAGCTTGCTTAACTCGCAATTCGGCACAATCTCGCACCTTGCTTATGTGTTTGGGTTGGATAGCTCTGCCCTTTCTGCCAGCTTCGAATTTGTTCTTTCCCGTGGGATTTGTGGTGGCCGAGCGTATCTTATATATGCCCTCGATGGGCTATTGCCTGCTGGTGGCTTATGGCCTGCAACAGTTGCAACAACGTGGCTTCAAATGGAGATATTTGATTCAAGCTGGTCTTTGGATCTTGATGCTCTCGCATGCCTTGAAGACCTATCAAAGGAATTTGGATTGGCGTTCGGAGTATTCGCTTTTCATGTCGGGAATTCATGTCAATCAACGCAACGCCAAGTTGTATAACAATGTGGGCCACGCTTTGGAGAATGAGGGTAGCTATGAGGAGGCTTTATTGTACTTTCAGCAGGCAGTGCGCATACAATCGGATGATATTGGAGCCCACATCAATGTGGGACGCACTTTAAATAATCTCCAACGTTATAACGAAGCCGAAGAGGCGTATGTGCGAGCAAAGGCTCTCTTTCCACAGGCCAAGCCGGGGGTTAGCTATCATGCGCGCATTGCTCCGAATCATTTGAATGTCTTCATTAATCTGGCCAATTTGATAGCCAAAAACCAGACACGTCTCGAGGAGGCGGATCATCTCTATCGTCAGGCCATCAGCATGAGAAGCGACTATGTGCAGGCCTATATAAATCGTGGAGATATTCTGATGAAACTCAATCGCACGGCTCAGGCTCAGGAGGTCTACGAACAGGCTTTGCTCTATGATAGCGAAAATGCCGATATCTATTATAATCTCGGAGTGGTCTTCCTGGAGCAGGGTAAAAGTCAACAGGCTCAGGTGTATTTCAATAAGGCCATTGAACTGTATCCGGAACACGAACAGGCTCTACTCAATTCGGCCATATTGCTGCAAGAGCTGGGCGGAGAGGAGGCCCGGCAATTGTCCCGCTCGCGTCTCTATCAGGTTTTGGCCAAGGATCAGCAGAACGAGAAGGTTTACTTCAATCTCGGCATGCTGGCCATGGATGAGTCTAGCCACGAAGAGGCCGAACAGTTCTTTAAGCGTGCCATACACTTGAAATCCGATTTCCGTAGTGCTCTCTTCAATTTGGCTCTACTTCTGGCTGACACGCAACGACCCCTGGACGCTGTGCCCTTTCTCAATCAGCTTATACGCCACCATCCGTCACATGTGAAGGGTTTGATACTCTTGGGTGACATCTACATTAATCATATGAAGGATTTGGATGCCGCTGAGAAATGCTATCGCAGCATCTTGCACTATGATCCCCACAATACGCAAGGCATGCATAATCTCTGTGTGGTCTTTGTGGAACGCAAACGACTGGCCAAGGCTGCGGCCTGTTTGCATTATGCCCAACGCCTGGCACCCGCCGAGGATTACATTGGCAGACATTTGCAGATTGTTGAGGCACGTCTGCAGAAAATCAACAAGTTACCTGAAACGGCCCTAGAAAGACAAATCGCCTACGAGGATTACGATCCGCTAGAGTTTAAGCAATCCATTGAACGCAGCAATGGCCAAAATAAGCGCAAGCGTCTGTAGCATTAGCCATACGAACTAAGTTTACACGGAAAAAAACTAACCTGCTTTGTAAAGCGTGTTTTAGGGTCATTTTTGGGTTAACACATATGAAAACGATATTCATTTTTTCTTCTTAAGCATCATTTTCGAGATATTTTTTATAGAAACATGCTTTTGAGCATTTTCTATTCAACGTTTTCCGTTCCATCTGACAGTAATTATCCATCATGCTTTGTCCCAAAATTCTCTTATAGCTTCACGAAGGCTGCTGTCAAGTTCTTCAATATCTTTCTTATTCATGGTATGCACTTCTCGAATATTTGGAAATATCTTGTAAACGTTGCTTAAGATCAAATATTGGTGTAATTTTCGTGATTTTTAAGCCAAAATTATTTTAAACACGTTTTCATGTTTAAGGTTCCACTCGATGACCATTAAATTTGTAAACTAAATGCAATCAGTAATATATATCCAACTCAAACTCAGATATTGTGACTGAATCTCTATATATAAATAGGTTTGCATCTTGTATATACAACCGAAATATGATTTATGTATGTATGTTCTAGTAAAAAGTGCTGGAAAACTAAGCTGTACTTAAAACTGTAAACAACAACAACAAAGTACTTAAGTTGAACAATAAACAAAACGAGAATTTTTTTTTTTGTTCAATTAAATAAATTATAATTATACTCTGTCCATCTTTATCATGTACTTATTTTCATTTTATTTGAATCTTATGCACACACATATACATATATATAGACATCGGGAAACTTAAGTTAAATTTGAACATATATATAGGGAGAGCTTAACTTAGTCTCTCTTAAGAACTAATAGTAGTAATTTGATTTCGTTTTTATAGTTTTCTGATTCTATGGGCTAAATGCGAATTGTACAATTCTTTTAATTCTTTAAATTTCTCTTTTTTGGTTTTGTTCTTACAAAATTCGGTGAGCAGATTCTGAATAAATATTACCTAAAACTTGTTCCCCTTCCTCCGAGTGACTAGAAAAAAACTCTCAACAAACTCTCCCGCACTTCTTTCTTTCTCTCTGTCTCTATAAGGCAACGTCTAATCCCAAAATTTTTTGGGGATTTCACTCGCAGGCAATTTTGCCATCGAAACTGCTGAGAGCTATCGCAAAGGCTTGCATGGCACACAAGGGATAGCGATAGTCCATGGTGAAGACATCCTCCGATGTGCGTCCAAATTGCATGACTATATATTCCGGATCTGAATCGTGTACCAATTGAAAATTCTTCACAGATGCCTGAGTTACACGGCCATGAAAATTGAGAACATATGATTGGGTCTCATCATTCCAAACGGGCGTCTTGTTATGCAGTTCCACAATGTTGTCCATGTTCTAGAAGGCAGAAGGGGAAGAAGGAAATGAAAATTGCCTAATGTATTAGATACGTTAAGCAACCAACTTTTTAAATTTTTTTGCTCCTATCGATTGTTGCGAATATCGATAGTTCGATACTTTTACCTTTAATTTCCATAGATCGAGTATGCCTTGTTGTTTGGGATCTGCTGAGCTGATTTTCACCCGTTGATCATCTTCGGTCATGCCTGGCAGTATCACAGTCATGTTGCGTGGTCCCTTGAAGCCCAAGATGTTGGTATCCTATAAATTGATCATACATATTCTTAATAATCTTTTCTCTTTCTTGCTTTCTAGGCCTACTTACATAGATAATAACAGCCAAATCGAGACGAGGACTTTCAGTGCTATCTTTGTTGCCATTGTCAAAGACCGTAAAGGATGTGCCAAAAACATTGGACCGCAACTTGCCACAGAAGCCATCGGCTTGACGGGACAAATCCGTGGGATCGCAGCTAACAATATAGTTGGAGGTTTTGCTCTTCTTGCGCTTACGTCCTGGAATGGAAGTGCAAAAGAAAATTGCATAAGTTTTCCCCCAATGCTCCTAAAGGAGTTGTCACTCACCACCCAGTAAAAAGATCTTCTTGCCATAATCCCGTTCCAAATGCAAATAGTATATGGGAAATAGTCCGCGATCCATGCCCTTGCGATCTCGGGTGATGCGACATTTGTAGAGAACACCCTGTGGCGCTGGCTGCATGACAAACTGATCGATATTACCAATGACATCGCCCTCCGATTCACCGCCACCATTTGCAGTGCCATTGGCGCTTCCCTCCAGATTGAGGGCCTCTTTGTAGGGCGATGCCGCCATGCCGGCTGGACGGACTGGAGCAGCTGCTGCTATATTTCGATTGGCATAGTCATCCTCATCCAATGTATCGCTAAACGATTGCTGGCGTGTACGCGGACGTGACGAATTGGCGCTAAGTGGCAGAGGTTTCTGTTGTTGTTCCTGCATGGGCACAGGACTGCTCTCCTCATCCTCCAGCTCATGCGATGAGATCTCCTCAATCAGATCGGCTATAACATAAAAATTGATTAGCTTATTTCGGAGTGTTGCATCAATCTCACTCACCCTCTTGACTGATGGTGCTCAGAGTGCGCAAATTATTTGAATTATTGCGACTTCCTCCACTACTTATCGGCACAAGATTGTGTCCACTTAAAGAGCTAGTGACGCTGCTGTTGGTCAGTATCTGATCGGGATTCTGTGGTGAACTCATGAACTGCATGGGTCCATCGTAGGCATGCAGTTCGCGGCTGTTGCTACGCATTCCCGACATGGGACGATTAATCTGCAGATCACTGGCCTGGACCATTCCCGGCGAGGCACGCTTCTGACGTATGTAGGCCTCCATCAGTTGACGCTGGAAAAAAATTGCATTGAAATTCATCATCAAACGGCTCCAAATCCATATTCAAAGTGAGTTAAACCTTTTAAAGATTTAAATAGATCTAAGCAGAAGCGGATTTGGCGCCCTTGACTTAAGGGTAAATCCAGCACTGGATCTAAAGCCTCTTTCGAAGGGGTTTACAGAGCTCAAATGATTTTTATTTAGTATATATAACGCTTGTAATATACATATAAACAGGTTTTTATCTCATACTCAATTGGCATTTAATTGTTTTTAAGCGATTTCGCAATTGATATAAAACCCGATTTTCAACTACATACAAAAAGGGAAAAGATTTAATTTAAGTTATTCGTTAATATGTTTCCCTAGAAAATCGAATTTTAGTAAATATTTTAAAATGTTTACCGAATTTTAGGCTATACTTGATTGGTTCCTTAAAGAAAAAAATGCTACTTAGGCTTATTCTTTTGCTGGGATACTCTCCATAAATTATCAATAGGATAGAAAAGAATTCAAAAACAAGTTTATACCAATTTGGCCCAACAATCGGAAATCTAAACCCTTTTCCCTTTTGAAGTTTCTGAAATTGTTAAAGTTGGTTGATAAATCTAAATATATTGTAACCTTATCACGTTGTCTAAAAACACAAGCTTGAGTCTGTCCATTGGCAACTGATTGATAAATTGATTTATAGATATAGAAGCATATAGAAATATCAACTTTATAAATCAAGCACCTAAGGAAAATAACAAATACTTGAAGATATCAGTTGAGGTTGGTGATAGGAACCATTCGATTTTGAATTCTTATCGTTGCTCGATGGGAATCTACAGCAAGTAACACGTTTTTGAAAATAACTTTTGTCTGTCTCTATAGAAAATTATGTATTTGGAGCTTCTGGGGTAATTATGATTCATAATTTTTAGCTAATTGTAAAATTTGTGTTGAGAGAAGCTACACCCACGGATCATGTTTAAAGTAATTGTAATATGTATACATTTATGCCTGAATACCCCTAATAGCTTTTGCGAAATGTAAATGCAAAACGATTTGACGCTGCAGGTAATTTGCACAAATGTAGGGGGAAGAGATCAGCCCTCTCTCTTTCCAACCCTCCTCCCCCCCCAATTTGCCACTTGTCTGATGACCTGGAACTGGTACTGGAACTGACCAGGGGGTATCCAATTGGTGATGGCCGTCATTTCATAATAAACATTTTAAATTTCAAGTTCAAAGCGTAAACCAAAACCAAAACCAAAACAAACGAATTAGTTTCGGGGAAATCCTTGCACAGGCCTTTCTTTTCGTTTATTACAATAGAGACAGAGAGAGAGAGAGAGAGAGAGAGAGGGTGGGTAAAGCGGGTAAAGAGAATCTACAGAAAATTAACATTACTCAATATACTCTCAATGGTGGCATTGACCACACGTTCTTTGCTAGCCGGTGAACACTGTAATTGAAAGAATTCCGGAAGATCCTCTTCAGCCTCAAAGGCACTTGTCTTATTCGCTGGCAACCAGAGATCCAGACGATCATAGATCACACCAGTGGGTCCCTGCTTGATGAACCAATCGATGGACTCTCGATCCTTGATATCCGAACCCCAGAGTAAAACTAGAGGAACCTGATCCTTGGCCTTTTGCACCAGCGAAGGATCGGACTTAATCCACACCGCATTTGGCACTATGCCAACCAAATCGAAGGCCTGGGCAAAATTGATGCTCTGTTCAACATTGGCAGCCCTTGGATCAGCAAAGGCATTCTCCAGGCTGCTACTCAGAAAGAGAACCGGATACATATTCTGTTTGAAGCGCAACAAAGTGCACAGATCGGCATCGAAACTCTTGAGTATATTGAGGCGACCGCAACCGTGCTGTTGCACCACCTCGAGAATGCGATCCACAAATAGATTCTTATCAATCGTCTGCTGACTCTCGTACGTGCCATCCGCCTTCAGTTGGGGCCATTTGATTTCAATGTCAAAGCCCACACTGAGATTAACATGCTGAAAGAACTGCTGGAGAGTGGGAAACAGACGCTGCTCCTCATTGGCCACATTGTTGTGGGCGGGATATTCAATGATTTTGTTGTTCACTATTTGATAGGTCTTCAGCTCCTTCAGCTGCTCGTAGGTGATGTCTTTCAGCAGGACCTCGGTGAGATCGGAACGGCTTGTCGGTGTCTTTGAGTCAATGCACACGCGTATGGAGTAATCGTGATGTATAATGGGCACCAGGTCACTTGTCAGTTGAACATCAAATTCCACCAGATCGGCACCCAAGGCAGCCGAAGCCAACATCGATCCCAGAGTGTTCTCAATCAAGGGAGCTGCATTCGTGGCCTGGGTAAGACTCTTGCCCAAACCACGATGTCCAATCTCCAGGGCAGTCCAGTTGGAACGCCAATAATTGGCGAAACTAGTGCGAAAATCAAAGCTGGAATTCCTCATGGGCCTGACCACGAGGTACTCCAAATGAAGGCTGCCCACAACACGTTGCCAGAGGGGGGAAATCAGCTGGAGACTCAACTTGCCCTCGCTTTTCTTCAAGGCAAATGGCTGCAAGTGGGCATAGCCCAACAGACGGGCCACACTTTGCTCAGTGTTTTCGGCGTAGACCTCCAGGAGATAGGCCACTTCTGCTGCCTCCGCTAGGCTAACATGAAACATTAGAATATCCTTGGCGGCATAGGGCACCCCATACTCCTTTTGACGTCTCAATTTGCTATTGCCATATGCCATTTTAACGTACTCCACTTTGGCACGAGCGGAAGTCAAAATGGGCAAGAGACTGGCAGGATCCACAGGCTGCAGGCGCAAGCGTAGTTGATTAGCTGTCTCTGATGCGACTTCCTCTAACTCCAGAGCCTCACCAAACACCTTGAACTGAACTATCTGTCCACTGCTCTGTAGCCAGCCACGGGTCATGTCGAGCAAGACATCGGAGCGATTTCCAGGCAATTTTGTGGTATTAAAGGATCTCGCTACAACACCCGATTCCCAGCGACGTATCTCCACACTGCCCGGACTCCTTAACGTCGACGACGCCGCCGCAAAGTAGCGATATTCCACGCTACTGTTCTGTGGTATCAACACCGATCCCGTCCAGACATTGTGCACTGCGGTCCTGTTCAGTAGCAGAGCCTTCTGCGCCTGCCACTCGCCCAGCACTGGCAAATTGCCCACCAAGGCGGGACGTTCATCTGCCTGCAGGTGGATTGAGTCCGGCACATTTAGCGTAAAGTTGAACAACAATGGAGCATTCCGCTTCGGGGGAATGAAACGACGAGCTGCATAGTATTTCTCGTAGTAGGAATCACTGTCGCACTGCGTCTCCACCGGAAGAAGGCACAGGGCACTCAGCCAGGCCACAGTGAGGACCGAAACAAAGGTCTTACCAGCTGCCATGGTCTCGACTACTGAGCAGCGACTACTGAACTGAATTGGCGCGATGATCAACCAGATGCCGTCGGCCTTATCGGTCTAATGCTCCACTGAGAGCATCTTTCGGTAGGTAGGCGATAAGCGAGCATATATATATGTATTTACGCGATTGCAAATCTCCGACTAACTATTCCAAAGTGAGAGAACGAGCGAAACGCACGTGTGGGCACGAGATGTGCCCAACGAAAAAGCTCAAATAGTTTTTTTTTTTCTGTTTTAATGAATTAGATTTTGAGTGCGGCGCAAAAAGCTTTTGTCACCCTCAAAGGGGACGGTTTGGGTTTGGGTTTGGTTTTGCTGTGTATGTGAGACATGGGCGTTTCCACGCCCCCTTAAGTACGTAAGAGGTCGTTTCAAAACGAGACCCAAAAGGACAAGGAAGTTCTTTGAAAAATTTCAAAAAAGAAGTCGACTATTTATTGCATATCTAAAGGCGTACCTTCACCCCCTTTTGGATGCGCTCCTGGTGCATATAGTTTCCCCCCCAAAGTGAGCAATTTACATGGTGAAAGTTTCCCGTCAATGTCCGTGTAATTCATCCGCCTCGCTCAATTACATATTTCGTAACATCACCGAATTGTAGATAATCCACTAAATT
This sequence comes from Drosophila nebulosa, assembly GCA_024703675.1. Taxonomy (NCBI): domain Eukaryota; kingdom Metazoa; phylum Arthropoda; class Insecta; order Diptera; family Drosophilidae; genus Drosophila; species Drosophila nebulosa. Next base: position 923,738 of record CM045725.1, on the reverse strand, counting down.
AGTACAGTTTGACTCAAAACATTTAGTTTTTTGATTCTGCCAACTTCATATTCCAATGGTAATCATTGGTTTTTGCCAGCTTAAAGTCTTCTTAACGGATTTAAGTTTCCTTCGCCTTGGAGGCACGTTTACGACAGTTTTCTTCTTTGCTACGTTCGCTTTTCCTTCGTTTTATGTGCCAAACTTGATTATGTGGAAATGTGAAATCAGTTGGTGGAACTAAGTGAGAAACAAGCAGCAGCAAATCCTGAGCACGTACAAAACAGACAGGAAATTGAAGCGGAAAATGAAAGGAGCATTCAAAATGAGATTAGATTCGAATTCTTTCAATATGATTTTGTTTCAATGGGATTTACGCGATCGAAACCAAAGAAGAAATCATCTAGAAATAAAGACTCGCATAAGGAACTTTTTCTCATTTTAGAAATGTTTGCTTATTTTTATGCTTTTGATTGTCCTTAAAGAGCTGGCGAAATGGTGTATATTATTTAGCATTTTCTTTGTTTTTTAACCATCTCAGATGTGTTATCTAAACTTTCTGCTTATAACCTAATCAGTTTCTAGAAATTAACATTAACTTTGCCCATTAGAAAGACTGGGGCAATGTTTTTAATACCCTGTGCCCGTAGGGTAAAAGGGTATATTAAAGTCGCCGCAATGTATGTAACAGGCAGAAGGAAGCGTTTCCGAACCTATAAAGTATACATATATATTTTTGATCAGCATCAACAGCCGAGTCGATAGAGCCATATCCGTCTGTCCGTCTCTCCGTGCGTATGAACATCTAGATCTCGAAAACTATAAAAGCTAGAGTTACCAAATGCAGACTCGTATAATGTGTACGAAGATCAAGTTTATTGTTGCCGCGCCCACTCCCGCCCCTGAAATTCGAAAAAAAGGGATTTTCTACCGCAATATTTAAAATATCTTAATGAAATTTGGTACACATATATTTGCTAATAATATGTATCGTATCACCAAATTTCATAAAAATCGGATGGAAAATAGCCAAGTTATACGCTTAAACTTTTTATTGGCAATGTCAAGGGGGCGTGAGTGAGTGAGATGGCATACGATTGGTATGTGTTTGCATGTCTTTGCATGCGAAAGAGGGAAAAAGATAGGGCTAGTCAACAAACAAACCTAACGAAGAGTGAATAAACAGCGCATTGGTACAGGGTATATCCGAGTCGGTGAGGTGACTTGCTTTCTTTAATTTTTTTTCTGCTTAGATCGTTCATTTTAATTTTACGACAGAATTTGCATATATATATAATTAGGGGGGGTGTTGCTGCAGCAAACATAAAACGCCTGCCTACAAAATAGTCAAAACGACTTTGATATACCTTTCATAAGTTCAACTGAGTCTTCAAATGGAAAGTAATTAGCATGTCCTTAGTTTACTTTTATGTTCAATTTAGCATTAAAAAGCAGTAACTCTGCCAAGAACACAATATTACTTGAAAGAACAAAATATAGTTTTTCACTTTGTTTTAAATATTTCACATATATTGCTCAGTTTTGTATCCATTTTTAAGTCATTAGCTATCTGTCATCTTAAAGCCACACAATATGACCTTTGATCCTGCACTTGGTGGGTATCGCAAACACATCGCCAACATATGTGGCATACTTTCAGGGGTCGCGTAATAAAATGATTACTCATACGCACACCCACAAAACAGAAAACACACAAAAAGCAGAAGGAAATTTAAGTAAAGTCAGCAGCCGAAACAAACAACCACAAAAAACAAGTACAAAAATGAGCCACTCACCTCCTTCCCAACCTCATACCGACAAAAAAAAAAACAAAAGACAAATACTCAATTCCCCACCGTTCCCCATTCCCCAATCATTTACAGCCAGGAGAAGGATAAGGGATTAAAGTCACGTATTACAGAGAATTAAGGCGCGGAGGGTGAAAAAAAGGCGGATGGTGAGGCGAAAGTGTAAATCCACTTTATATTAGAATTTAAATAGAATTTGACAAATGTTAAAGAGAACCCACGACAGGACTATTAAAGCCAACATAAAATCATATGGTCGTTGGCTTGGAAAAGGACTCACCAATTTACAGCATGCATGGTCAACATTAACTAAAATGGATGAGGAGCGAATGACAGAGAAGGCCAACATATTGGAATCTTGCTTGTGGAAACTATTATGGGTTTGCCTTCGCCTTTGACATCATCATCATCATCATCATCCTCATCCTCAACAACATTCCATCGTTTCCTTTGTCGACCCTTCGTGCGTGTGTGTGTTGGTGTTGTTGATTTTGGTCATATTGACATTCATTTATGTCCCTCGCTTCATTAAGCCATAAGCCATGACCATAGACTGAACGTGTCATGTTCACATTGTTCCTTCTCCCCAATCCCGAACACAAGTCAGAGAGGCAAAAAGAAAGGTGGCCCAAAGATAACATGTGATTCTGACCAGGATATTTTGTAGACAAAACACAAAATTGTTTAACACTCACGCTCACTCACACAACTGACAACAAAATGGTTGAGGAAAATGGATTAGTTACAATATTTTGTAACAGCTGGATTCAAAATTAGGTTAGTTGAAAGTCTTCCAAGCGGTCAATGCTTCTAGCTTACTAATGGATTAATGTAGATCTCAATTGAAAGATGATAAAGCCAAGACGCATTGTTGAAGGGACAAATTTTTAGCTTTAAGATTCTTAACAATCATTAACGCAAGGCAGAAAAATTCTCATGTCATGTTGACGCTCTTAGGACGTGTCTCATTTTAGAAATTGATAAAATATGTAAATTTCCACAGATTACTCAAGCCAAGCATTAAGCTCTCTCTTTTTTCTTCAAAAGAACAAAGTCATTATCTTTGATTGGCCTACCTGGCCTTCCATTAGCGTTTGACAAAACAGGAAAAACGGCAATTGTCACACAAGAATCTCAAGAAGAAAGCCTATTAAGGCTAAGGACAAACTTATCAGTGCTTTCTTTGAGGACATTCACGACTACGGTCTACAGAAAGGATATAAAGAAAATTTGTCCCCTTTAATATGCAATAGATCGTCGAAAGAGTAAGATTGTAAGAACTTTTTGTATGTCCTATATCTCATGAAAGTCGTTTAAATTTGAAATTGGCTACCTATTGCATACTTAGGGGGGCAAATTTTCCCAATTTAAAGCCCATAACTGAACTAACCCACACACATTCCACAAATTTCCACAAAAGTCGGCATTCAATATTTGTCTGATGATTGGAAATTTATAAATAAAACCGACCTTAACATGTTATATCCTTGGGGGCATTTACTTTTGCTGGCAATTAAACTTTTATGCAGTTTTTGCAGCACCAAATGAATTTTTCCTCTCATGTGTGTGTGTGGAAATAAATTCAATTTCCGTTTTGCTGTGGCAACTATTGAACCAAATGTTTAGACTTAAAGGGAGAACAAGATCAGAGGAAAGAAAAACCAAAAAATAAAGGGAAACAATTGTTCCGCTTTATAGTACTTACATATTTCCATCTACAGCAAAGTGACAGAAAGAAAATTTTGCGGTGTCTGGCAAAGTTTCACCTTCTTTTTTTTTCTTTCTTTCTCTCTCTTGTTTGTGAGGTAGGGAAAATTCCTTTAATGCTTGCAAAGTTTTTTGTGGCAAGTACCAACATAGTTGACATTGCTCCAAAAGAAGAAGAACACAACAGAAACCCACTTAGTCGTTGGGTGAGGCTGTTGAGACTGAAACTCAAACATATCCTAAGGCGGAAATTAGTTAGGTAGGACTTTAAGTGTTGCAATTCCAATAACAAAAAGGCATAAACAACAAAAGCCAAATAAACAAAAAACCAAGAGACGACATTGACTGCGGCACCACCCCCACCCCATTACCCCTGTAGATTCTCTGCTCTCACACGCACAAAGTGCGAGTGCCTGAAAGTATGCAGTGAAATGTGACGAGTGGCAAGTGACTGAGCAGCATGTGTGACGAAGAGAAATAGAAAACAATCGCGCGACATAAATCCAAAGCCCTTTTTCCAACTACTACACAGTACACAGTCGAGTACAGTGGGGCATGGATTATGGGAAAATCCATGCAAATGGGTCCTTGGGTCCTATCAAAAACAGGAGCGGATTCCACATGTAAGAGTTTTGACATTAACTTTTCTGCTTTGGCTTGAACTGAAAATTGAAAAGCATTAAACATAAAGTAAAAAAACAGTTTTCTGCATTCCACTTAATATTCAGGCAAAACGTTGACTTTGTTTCATTTAAGATTTTAATCGAAACACTTGTTAAATCTAATAAACTGCCACTTTGATTGGAAACTTATTCATGTTGGCCCCTTAAGTTAGGCACTTCTTTTTTTTTGCTAACCGACCGTTGGTATCTATCTATGTGCCTTACACTTTGTCCATGCAATCTTCAATCAACATCAAGCCACAGTCGCTTTTGCTTTTAACAAAGCGTATGAAGAGCCAAAGTAATATAGCCTCAGGCAAATCGCCGTCCTTTGTGATGCGTTGTCAGACGAGAGCGAGCCAGAAAGAGTGGAAAAGGAGTGGCAGTCCCTGAGAATTGGACTCGTTAGCACTTTGGCAGCAACCACCGAATAGGAGAAGGAGCTGATGTTATGTGTGTGTTTTCCCGCACAAAGGTCAAATCAGTTTCTCAACTGTTTCCATCGGTTCTTGCCCAAAAATTGAAAGGAGGCCAGTGAACAAGCCCCGCCCCGCCCCGCCCACCTTGGGCCCACTTGTTTGTGTTGAGCAAACACAGAAAGAGTTGTGGTGCCAGGTGCCAGGTCCTAGATGGCAGGTGCCGACGAGTAAATTGCTCTTGTTGTTGTTGCCTCAGTTGCCTGGGTTTCATTGTTCAGGTGAACACAGGAATATTGATATTGCTGTTGTTGCTGTTGTTGTTTGTTTGTAGCATAGCTGACGGCGCTAGGACGGAATGGCTACCCCAAGGCGCTGCCATTCCAAATATTAATGGACTGTGTTTGAACAAGCTCGCGGCATGAGCATATTTATGCTACATTTTTGGACCAGATGCACATGCCACTCCCACATTGCCTATTAAATAAAGCCACGACAACGTCGCATGACAATGTCGATAAGGAAACCTCAAGGATGCAATGTGCCCTGTGATGTGCGTTGAGATTGAATTTCCATCAGAAATTAATGGAAAATGCTAAATGTAGTTTCGCTTAGCTGCATTTGCAGTTTAATTTAAGTTAAAGTTGATTGAAAATATTTAAAATAGTTTTCAGTTTCCCTCCTAAGTAACTTTGTTTAATCTAGTTAAATTCGATTTTCATTGGAAAACTAGACTAGACTCTTTTTTTCAAGTAGAATTAAATTCTTAGCAAAGAAGTTCGTTTAAACTTTATTAAGTTAAATAATAGATGATCAATATTCTCATGGCGGGTGCACTTCACCCCTTAAGTATGCAATAGACTTTGGAAATATTAAGTTCTGTGGCTCAGAAATTGATCCTTTCACATTTCTTTATAAAATTCAATGATTAATATATGAATTAATATAAATTTAACGTTTCTTAACAAGTTGGCTAAACAATTTAGTTAAATTTGAACTGAAACAATTGATTTGTTGACAAGCTTGAAAAACTTTGAAATGGCTACTAAATTAGAAGGCCTGTTTTTTGACATTAGGAGAGGAAATTGAGAATGTAGAAATGTTTTAAAGAACTTCAAGAACCTAAATAGTCATTTTTAAACCACCAAAAAACCATTGAAGTTAATATCAAATGTGAATTGAAAGGAAGAAGCAATTTTGTGGCGGAATATTAAAGTATTCCATATTCATTTCATTTCCTTTAAAAAGAAAGTAAATCATGTATTTCCATTATGATTTTAATACGCTTATTTCCCAATGGTCTCAAGCTGAATATTACCTTATTTACAACACTTATTGTTTTACATTATTTACATACACACACACACACACAGACACACCTATCCTTTCTCTTTGCCCTAATTTAAAGTTATGTGCAATTTCCCTGGGAATACACACACACACACACGCACACGCACACATTTTGTGGTTAATAAAAATATTTCAAAAAATATTTACAAAATTAGACAAACAATTCTTTGTCCTTTCGGTGAAATAAAATTGCATAGAAATCGCCTCGTAAAACCATAAATAAATAAATGCCATGTAAAAAGTTGGTTTGCAATTTTTAACCAGTTTCCAGTTTCAGTTACAAAAGTTTTTAAAAAAAGAAAACAATGCCCAGCAACAGCTGCAACAGCTTGGATCATAAATATTTTGCTTATTTCAGCAAAGAAAACTTTTCTCGCCGCCCTGAAAAATAAGTTTAAACTAGAAAGAAAGAAAGTTTTATTTTTGGACAAGTATTTTAATTAATGCTTCAGCAGCAAATAATAATAATAATAATTCTTGCCTGCCTGCCTTTACCTGCTTTACCTGGCTTAAACAAAAATTCTTGGCCAATTTTTCCAGCAAGGCCTTTTTCAGGCAGTTGCATTGGCAGTCGTCGTTTAAAGTAGTACGAAAATTGCTGTAATTTAAGTACTTGCCACATTACGAGTACGTCACACAAACACACCACAACCACACACACACACACACACACTGAGTGGTTGCAACTTCCACAATCTTTGCTGGCATTCTTCATTTTATCATGCTATTGGCAAGAGTTTTTATACTCTCCCTTTTTCTCTCTCTCTCTCTATTTTTTTTTTCTTTCCAAAAATGGAAATTTTCTACCCACACATGACTTTTCCTCTGCTTTTACCCCTTTAACTTCCCTTCCCCCCTCTCCATCTCTTCATCTCTCTCGCTTTTTCTCCATCTCTATCCATGTTATTCCAACATATTTATTCGCTACTTAGGAAATATTACGTTTCTTTTTTTGGTATCATAAAAAAAAAATGCCAACGGAATCCGCTCACAGCTAGAGAAAAGGAATAGAAAATATCTCTGGGGAAAAACGTATGCAGCTTTCTGGCTTGAAGAGGTGTGAAAATTTGTAGGAAAATCCTAGCTTAAGGTTAGAAAAATTGGAATAACAAGAAAACTGACAATTTACGAAAGAGAAAGAAAAATCGTTTTGGCATTTAATTGAATATTTCGAGTCAGAACATATGAAACAGATGTCATCTTTAGTCGTTTTTACTATCACATGTGAAACAGATGTCAATATATAACCCTTGGTCATGGTCATTATCCTTTCTGGCAAATAAATTCCTTGAAATATTGTGTGGTTTTCGTGTTTTTTTTTACGTTATTTCTCTCCTGACCTGACCTAATCGGCTTTTGGCCCAAAAGCTTTGCAATTTGTTACATTTTATTTCGGGTAGAGGAAAACTGAGAACTGAGTTTTCTTTCTGTCGAATTTCCGGACATTTTTTTGCAGGGGGCAGAAAGCTGCTTTTGGCATTCTACGGCCAATTGGGTTTACATTTTAATATAAAATGCTTTCGTTACAACTTTGATTGTGGTAACAGGCCAAAGAGAAGGAAGGAAGCGAGAACAGGGAGCCAGGGTAAACTACCGACAATGTGCACTGGCATGTGAATGAGAACCTTCCAACGATGATGCTCCAGTGTAAGCAATAAGGCACAAGGGAATCGAATTTGAGGAAGTTTTTATCTGTCTGTCGGTCGGTCGGTCCAACTGTCTGTCTGTGTGTGTGTGTATCTTGCTTGTCATCGACTACATGTAAGGATTGAATATTTATGCAGCCTGTGACAGGGCGAGCAACAATTGTATACCCTTTCTATTCCATCTCTCCCCACTCCCCACCCCACCAAGAGTGACATTTGGTTAATTTACATGCAATTAACTTGGGTTTAGGGATGAGCGGAAGAACATTTGCTATATATCGTGTGACCCCAAACTAAAACTTAACTCAAAAGTCTGGCGGAAATAGAGACAAATTATTCGCTGTGGACTGAAGAAAAACGTTTTCAAAGTTCTCAGCAGTAAAACTAACCAAAATTCTACCCCCGATTGCCAGAAATCTATCCTCATTTTAGCCCTCTTGTTAGATATTTCAACTTAAGTATGAACAAATGAAGAAATTTAGTTCTTAAACCGTTACGAACGAAAGATTTTGGATAAGCAAAATGATGGAGCAAAATATGTGAGACTCTTGCCAATTGAAGGTGTTAAGCAAAGTTTCACGTTTGCCGTCTTGGTTTTGGTTCTCATCTCTAATCGCCAGGTCCCCAGTGCATCGTTTGAGGCTTTTGGGTATTGGCCATTTAACTTGATTTGGTCAATTGTTATTTAATTAGTACACCGAAAGCGGATTAAATCCCATTGCATGAAATTGTATTTGCATTTATGAACATTCAGCTTAACGTGTCTCTGTCTGTTCTTCCCTTCCTCTCCCTCTTCCTCTCCTTCTCTCTCTCACTCTCCCGTTCTCTCTGTCTCTTGGCGATTGCAGCTGTTGCTTAACTTTTCCATAGCATGCTTTGCAGCGTTTCAGTGTTAAGGACTCTCTGAATGGTGTGGGAAACGAAAAGTTTTGCTTTGCTACATAATCCGCCTCCGCCTCATCTTCAAGGAGACAACCAGCCGCACTACGCTACGGCGTTGCATTGAAAGTTGTCTCTCTATGTGTGTGTGTGTGTGTGTGTGTGTGTGTGGCATTCATTGAGTGACAAGAACAGTTTTTGAATTTAAATCCAGACAGTAATTATTTTAACAACATCAACTGAGATAACTGACTGAAATGCAGTGGTGTGTGTGTGTGCTGGTGGGTGTGTGTGTATGTGTAAAATATAAGTTGATTCATTAGTAGCTTGAAAAACGTGACAACTTTCTGATTTCAACTAATTAGTTCATCGAGTCAGCAAAAAAAAGGCTAATATTTGCAGAAAATTTATTTCAATTTTACATAAATAAGACAAATAAAGTATGCAATAGATATCGTTGAAAATAAGATCTTTCACTCCCTAAAGTATGCAATAGATTTTAATATCAACTTATCTATGATCTACACTCTTTATGAACCTTTTTTAGCTGGAAAACCTTAAAAAAGATTTTCCAAGTTTTTCCACAATCTATTGCATACTTTAGGGGGCGAATGTCTTGCTTTTTCACTCATTTGCTTTCCATGGACATTTATTTAGTCATTTCTCAGCAGGGCTATCTGAAAATCTTGCATTCACTTAGACAGATAATGAAACGAATGTGTCACATGGTCCAAGTGAAATTTCCTCATAAATCATGCAGGTAGCAATCAAATTTGAGAATTCAGGTTGCAAAAAACGGGTTAATGTGATTGATGTGTGCTCAAGGATGTGCTTACTAAAGAAATTAAGCACTTCGAGCCCCACCTTGCTCCTTTCACGCACACACAAACACACACACACTCAGTCATATGCAAATATGGACACAGGACATCAACAACAAGCAACAAGGATAACATTTGCCGTCGCCTTGGCACACTAAAACGTCATAAGGCAAAGTTTTATCAATAAAAAACTTCTTCAATTTTGTTGTTGTTGTTGCTGCTGACTGCAGCACATCATGCAAGTGCCAAGATGGGGGCACGGCCTTTGGCCCAGGGGCGAGCAAATGGAAAGCAGGAACATTTCCTTGACGCGTTGTCATGGCATTTGTTCGATGTGAATGTTTGTTGTATTTTGTTGTTCTCATTGTTTTTTCTTGCTGTTTTTTATTTATTTTGTTATCGGCATTAAAATTGAATTCAATATGCAATTGCATTTTCAGCACAAGGTGCTGAGGGAATAAGTAGAGAAGGGAAAGGGGGAGTGGAAGTGGAAGTGAGTAAAGCTAAGGGCTTGGGGGATGGAAGGGCGGATAAGCATAACAATGCGCGAACATGGCCATCTGGGTGGGCGAGCTTGTAGGGGGAGGAACAGCTCGCTTTGCGCTATCACATTTTTTTTTCGAATTGTTTCCAATCGACAGTTGCGTGTGTCCTTGATAGGATGAATGAGATGGAAACCTAGTTTCTCCTCAATAAAGGACCCGCTTGAAGGTACAAAACTCGATTAAAACATGCAAATGCAAAAGAGGACACTCCTTTTGTGTATAAGGACACGCAGGCCCTGACTAGATCGATGCGGTCATTGACGCTGTTCCACTTGAGATCCACTTGGCCATTGATGCAAACTCTAAAAGTCCTGTGCTCAGCAAACATCATGTTGACATCTCAAATTTCACAAAGGCATTATATAGAAAGTCTCTTTTTCCTTGTCTCACCACTAAAAAACTTAAAAATTTCAATGATGTAGTATTCAAAGTGACAAAAGTTATTTTATTTACCAAAAACTTAATACATTTAGTTCAGTTAATTCAAGAAGTTTAGTTAGTTCAAAAACTTAAACACCAACAATCAAAACCCCGAAAATCGATTTTTAATACTAAAAAAAAATACTGCATAGAAGCAAACAAATGTTCTATCGATAAACTTATCGATCTTTTATTCCACACTCTTTTTAGAGATTTAAAAAAAAAAATATATATATATAGATCCCTGTTTAAAAAGAGTTAATTTTCAAGCTTTCTAGGGCAAAATGGCCAGTAGGAAACATCATCGTCTACGACCATCTCTATCGAGCTATCACCTTTCTGGCTCTGAGACGGAGAATTTGGGTGCGAGTTCTCCGGAATGGGTGGCTTGGCATTGATTTTGACAGGAAGCCATTCGCTGGATCCTGACTTAGCCGCAACGGCCGATTTAACCTTAGAACGTGTATTTATCGAGCTTTTTTTGTTGGTGGTGGTGGTGGTGATTTGAGGAGAAGCAGACACTTTAACAGGAACTCCACACACACTGGTTGCCTTTTGACGCGTTGCATTGCAAACCGCATGTCGAGCAGCAGCAGCAGCATAGGGATGCGAAACATATGCAGCATTTGTCGATATATTCTCAGTCGGGCGTCGATTCGAAGTCAAAACACGAGTGTATTTGCCGCCTTCCTGGATATGCAGACCAGAAGTGTCCACATTTTGTGGCACTTTTATAATCACCACCTGAGGAAACTCTTTTGGGTCGTCAAAAGTTTCCAGTAAAGATTGATAAACCTTCTTAATGAAAATGATTTGTTGGCGTGCATTCATCTTACGCATTTCGTTTAGTATAATAGTACGACTCAAAATACGAGTGTATTTGCCGCCTTCCTGGCAATGCAGATCAGAAGTCTCCACATTTTGTGGCACTTTTGTAACCGTCACATGAGGGAACTCTTTTGGGTCGTCAAAAGTTTCCAGTAATGATTTATAAACTTTATGATTGAAAATTATCTGTTGGCGTGCATTCATTTTACGCGTTTCGGATGTTATGATTTCTGGTAATACTGCCGAGAATTCGTTGACTTTTACGCCGGCCATAATCTAGCAAAACGATTTATTAATATTTTTGCATTAAGTTTTCTTTATTTTCTTATTTTTTTTGCTACATACCAAAAATGTGAAACTTCCGTTTTCAAAAGAAAAAGTCAAAACGTGCTCACACACAGGAAATACAATTTCCAGGGCTGCATAAACTTTCTTATAAGGTCACAGAAAGGCAAAGATAATTTCCAACACTGTGGTATGAACGGCTTTCAGCACTGTTCTGCACAACATTGTTAACACTTACGGCAGATGATTTACTATACATTTCAAATCAGAGTTTATCAATCCATTAATAAGCACTTTAAAAATATTTGAATACTGCCAAATTTGATTGAATTGGAATACCATATGATTCCGGCTAGTTTTAGGAGTATATTTTGAAATTTGATTAGTAATTAAACTTCTTTTACTACTGATATTGGCCTAACGTATGCTTTTTCACCTAGATTCGGAATGCTCTTAAAAAGGGCCGGACAAGTGACTCTATTACTCCAGGGGCATCCATAAGAGAAGGCCTTCCAGAAAGCATGCAGAAGATAGTTAAATTTACCCTAATATTTTCAGAAGTACTTCCAGAAAGATCTGCCTGTTTCGTGGGTTAGAGATTATGTAGCGCAAAAATGAGCACTACTCAAGCCAAGGGCAGTCTTAGAAGAAGAGCATTGATTGGTGGCAAATTATTTGATTTGTCTTAATCTCTTGATGCAAGTTCATTTCATTATTCCACGTTTTCGAAATACAACTTAAAATTTTTTGGTGATCAAGTTTATTTTTGAACAGTATCCTAGGTTAATTAAGTCAATCCCTAACTTGAGCCACATGTCACAAAGGGCACACAATCATTTGATTTTGATTGATAAGACCTGAGCGAGCTAATGAACAAATGGAAAACAAAAATGAAACGAAACAAATGTCAATGGTTAAACAAATGATGTAGATTAAAGAATGCAATAAAATAAGTTGTACTTGAAGTGCCGGAATGGAATGTGGGATGGGTTGGGTGGTTGAGTAAACAACAATTCAGTGTCAAAAAGGAATGCGCGGCATAAATCAATAACACACACAAGCCCAGGTGCAAAAGAGAAAGGATAGTGGCAAGGGTGGTGGCAGGTGGGCAGAGATGGAGGGGGAAGGTTGTTAGTCTAACGATAAACAAAGCTAAGCCAACAACAACAACAACAACTAGGACATGCATGAATGGCCAAACAAACGAATGAACGACGAGTGAATGCCTGAATGAATGGCGAGGACAAAAAGTTGTGGTTTGCCTCTACATACATATATGTACATATATCCTAGAAAGTAAGACTGGATATATATGTACATATGATTTTTGTCAATTTATGAGTCTCACCTTCTGTCTTCTGTTGTAATTAAGCTAAAAGTTAAGCACTTGCCTTGACCATACATCGATTTGGCCTTTAATTTCTTTCAGGGTAATTTAACAGGCCTGAACCTACATAGAACCTACTAATACATATACATACACAGTATATTCCGTCATGGCGCATGGAAGAACCGACAAGAGTAAAGCCTTAATATAATGGCTTATTTTAATATTGCGTATACATCATGTTGTCGCCAAAAAGAAAAAAAAAAAAGAGGAACACACAATTTACCATCAAGGCAACAACTGTCTGTACTTTGCTTTATTACAAAATCACCTTCCTTATGCTGCTTCTGCTGTCATGCACTTTCAGTAAGTTGCTTCTGCTCCTTCTTCCCGCTGTCACTTGTTTGTAAAGTGGACAGAGAACCAGAAAGGAGACTCTTCGCCACCATCTGCCGCCATCGTTCACTGAGATTTGCGCACTTTTTATTCGCTTTTACTCTCATCTTATCTCATATTGCGATTTTTACTGAATTTTCTTTTCATTTTGTCTGTGTGTTGCATTAAAATGAATAAAAATGGTTGTCCCAGAGCAAAAATGGTGAATAGCGTGGAAAAGAGTCCAGGCCAGATTGTGTCTTGGCCAGATTTATGACACTTTTTGCTAGAGATAACAATTTTTCAAACAAATGAAAATGAAATTGACAGTTTACTTTCAACTTGTTGACTTTCCCCCTTACAAAGAAAAAAAAAAGACGAAAAACAAGAATTTTCATTTGCATTTGCATTTAAATGATGACAAATGAAATGAAATTCAATTTATATGCTCCTGCTGTTTGGCATATCCTTTGCAATATTTATGTGGCTTGACAAATGCCCAAAGGCTGGCCAAACTACCTCCTCTCCTTTCTCTCCCCTCCCCCCCCCCCCCTTTTTTATCGTCCTTGTATATACATAAATTTCAATTTTCAATGTTGTCAACTGCAAAATGATTTCACTTCAATAGTACCTAAGGCAAAAGTGTTTTCCCTTATTAATCCAACTTTCTTTATGGTCACTTTTCGGTTTCAGTCTCTCTACGCCCCCATGCCATGCCCACTCCGTAAACATTCAGAAGTTGTAAGCTAATTAAATGTTCATTATACGCCACGTTGCCCATGAAGTGTCTAATTAGGAATTAAATTAAAAAGAGGAAATATGAAAAAGCCATAAAAAATGTTGTTCAGACAAAAGAAAAAAAAAAAGAAATATTTATGTACGTTTATGTTGGCTGGCATTCAATTTTTATTCTGGCAATTAAATTGACCATTTAGCCAAGTCAAGTTAAAAGAATTGTAAGCAATAAAAAGAAATTCCGATTTATTCAAGCGTAAATAAGATAAAGTGAAGCACGAGATTTAAACGGTTTAGCAAATCGAATCGATTAGATTAACCTAAACTAAACTCAAATTCCAATTCGATTAAGCAAATGGCGTTCTTTTTTGTTTTCTTTTTAGTTTCTTTCTTGCTCTTGACTGAAAGTTTTTAGAATCTTGACCAACGTGATAAGAATAATTTCGAGAAATTAGCTTATGAAGAGAATAACTATAGAAAAAAACTATATGGATTAAACTGGTATAAAGTAGATTTTTACAAAATACAAATCCCTTTTTTAAATCGGTTTAAATAGACTTTCATTTAATTCAAGTTTCGCTATAAAAAAAAGTTTGTTGAAACAAATATAACTTAGCTTTAGTTTTTAAATGGATTGAAGATATTTCCTTTTTTAAAATTGTTTTTCTTAACACCTTTTTTGGAGTTAAGAGAAAACTTTCGTCAAAACTAGGAAAAACTTAAACTTTCTTTACCCTATGTGGGTTTCAATAAAGATTTACGGACAATTAAATCTTGTCTGGTGCTATTTAGTTTCAGTTCAAATTCTTTAGAGTTCATTTCAAACAAAGGAAACTCTTTTAATGCCATTGATTGAAAATCAAAGGCAGAGATTTTTTGCTTTGTAAATATTTAATTTTAATATTAAGTTTCTTTGATTTATGTAAATTGTTAAGCCAAAGTGAGACATTTGAGCCGAACAAAGGCTCATTGTATGCGCTGTGGGGCTGTTAAGTATATTGCCCATCATCATCATGAACATCAAAAGGATGACAATAAAACATTTATTGCTGCCGACTTTTTGGCGCTTAAACCATAAAAAGTCGTCCAGTCGAAGGATCGTCTAGGCTAGGCCACAAGTGTTTATAAATGAAAAAGCATAAACGAGAGAAAAAGGAAAAAAATGATTGGACAACTGTCAGTGTCGTTGGCCCCAGGCTGGGTATCGTAGTTATCTCTCGCCCTTTTCGCGTCTCTCGTTTATTCGCTGCATTTCGCTTTTAAGCTTTTCTTAATTACGCTTTCAGCGTCATTCATGTCCTGGCCAACCTCTGGGGGGGATACAGCACGAATGGCAGCTCAGATGAGCTGCCAACATTTTTAATGGACTTTCGCAGTAAGCCACAAAACGGCGCAAAAACCAAAACCTGTTAAAATGCAATAAATTTTTATAATTTCATTTGGGCCCAGGGTTTCCGTTTCCGGCCAAAATCAATTAATACACAGTCTTGACAAAAACGCCTTCATCAACGCGTTTTTCATGTTTCTCAGCCAATTCGACATGCTTTTTGAGTTCCCTTAATGTACGGCTGATTGTGATTCTGAATCTGTTTTTGGTGGCCCTCAAGCCTACTCTTTGCTAATTGCGGTTAACCTTAAAGCGGTTCAGTCGGTGTTTCCATCACCCATCCTGCCGCATTCGTCCCCTGTTTTACCACAACTTGTGCCAACTCGTTGGCCAATTCCCCAGCCTAATTAGTGGTAGTGCATACAAAGACTCTGCGGGTAAACAATGGTGCTAAATGTTGGCTAAAACTTGCCTTTTGTTGGCTTACCAAACATTGAAACTTTTATCGATAGAAATTCAGTAACTAAAAGCGGAACACTAGAATCAGATCCAAACATATTCTATTACATTGAACAGGGTCAACTAGCCCTTTTTCACAAGTTTAATTAGTGAAAAATGATTTGCTTTGAAATGGCACAAGATCATAAACCGTTAGAAAATATAAATTTAAAATCGCTGTGAGAGCTCATACTCTCTCCCTCTCAATCTGGCAACTTAGTGCTCAGAGTTGCCAGAACTAGCCGCTCAGCGTATTATTTAGCGGTATTTAGCTAGAAAGCGCGCTCATCACTATTTTCAGAAACTGGCCTCACTGTTCGCGTGAATTTTTGCGGCGTGCCGCGTCTTCTTGCAAGTTATTAATTTTGTTTGCTTTTCTTTGCTGTTCAACGTGTGGTATCTATCAAAATAATAAGTTCATTATAAAGTTAAGGCATTTATGTTTCCAAAGACCACATTCGCATGTTAATTAGCTTGGCAAAATGTGTTTGCAATATGAAACATAAATGAATGGTGCAGTCGACGTCGCTGCCCCTGGCGGAGTCGTCAAAAAGGAAAGCGCGAGTGAGAAAGCGTGTGATGCGTGGGCATGAAAATTGATCACAGTTACTTTTTTCCCCCCTCTTTTCACAATGTTGAAAATAAAGGAGAATGGAAATGGTAAGTAGAGAGAAATGTCTTTTCTTATTTCTCGAGATTTTATTTAATTATTTAATTTCTTTAATGGGGCTTGATTTTTCTTTCGCGCTACTTTGGCCCAAAAGTGCAGCCTTTAAGGCTTTCTTATTGTTTTCCAATTTTCACACATTGAGAGCTCAAGTGATGGACGAGAGGCGCAACTATTGAAGATTCAAGAACCCAGGACGGTAGTTGCATTTGCATGAATAAAATCAAACAAAAGTACAAAAGAATTATATTTGAGACTTCTTTTAAGCCCTCAAAATTGCATTCGACTAATTTATGTGTTCTTCCCCCCCTCCTCAGTCTAGATGACGATTCCTCACATGCCATCAACTGAAGACACACAAGCACCAATTCCTGGACATATACATACATAGTGGATTTCTCCAGATCCGACGATTTTTGATGCAGATTTCGTTAATGGTAAGTTTTATGGGTTTTAATTCTTCTTTCAATTGAAATAAGTTTAATTTTTATCTGCAACATTTACTTTTGCGCGATAATTGTAATAATTTTCAATTAAAATGCATTTTGCGGGGCTTATTGAAATGCATTTCACAATTGTCCACGCAAATCTGCTCCCACATATATTTTAATTAGCATTGGTCGGGACAAAGCACGCCAGTCTAATGAGCTCCCAATCGTGACACCAAATTGCATTAATATTAAATCAGGGAATCGGTTTATGAATATTTCAGCAAGGTGACACCAAAAAAGAGATCGAAAATCGAAATGAAATGATAAACATTTGGGGCTAAAACCAGTGCGAGGTGTCGTGTTCTGTCATGTTCTGCACATTAATGGCCTATAATCTGTTTTCATGGCGGACCACCACAGGACACTGACTAATGGCTTGGGTGATTAGTGGGCAGGAATGGATGTCGATGCACACACACACACACACACACACACACACATACATGACGGACACGATTGTTATTCGTTTGGTATTGGAGAAGCAGCTTAATCAGTGATGTGAAAACTGTCAACTGCGGCTTTAGCCAGTTGAACCGCAGTTGAACCAAAACGAATGCAATGAAATGTCAGTTAACCACATCAAAGCAAACGAAAGATTTCACATTTTTCTGTCACAATGTTTCAAAAACGTTTCCCTTTCCCCTGCGAGAGATGCTTCATAAGTGGATGCTGACATATGCATTAAGTTAATTTGTTTTTTAAACGGAAGCGACTTAAAAAAGAAGTCTCCCATTGGCAATTTAAGCCGATAAATTACTTAACTGAAAATGATACAAATGAGTTAAGAGGGCGGTTTACTGAATCATTGACTAATCTGTATCTCAGAGAGTCGAGTTCGAAGAATCCAAGGATATGCAATATTCACTTTTTTCTATAACCCCAAAAATTGCTGAAAGTCGTTTATTTAATAATCCTGCTCTTTTTGTCATTATGAAGACGAAAGTATTTCTTTCGAGTACTTTATGAACCAATTAAACAAATTCATAGTGCAAAAATTATGTCATGTTTTAAATGTGCTGCTCTCGGTTTAATTATTTTGTTTCTCCAGGCATTGTTATTGTTATTTTCTTGGCAATCTCTTCTCTGCCTAATTAAATATGAAAAAATTATTACGCATTTTATCAAAACAAATTTTCAAAGTTTGCAATCAAAATTAATTGCCTTGCACTTTTTGTTTTGCGTCCTAAATGAAATTTTCCTGCGAAATTTTTGCTGCTGTGGTAAGTGTGAAAAGAAACTTTTTGCACACCCAAAAAAAAAAAAAAGAACCGAACTCGTTGTTGGGAACCTCGGGGCCACAATCCCTTGATTGTAATTAATTTGCATGGCAGTGGCAGTTTAAGTATCAAGTTTTCTTTTTTCGCTTCTCCATGGGAGTTTTAGCTACTGTTTGAAGACTAATAAATTGAATTGAGTTCAGTCCGAGCTGGCGCAGCAGCCCGCACAGTTGCAATTAATGGAATCTGCAATTGAAAACCTTTTTCGGCTGGCATGTTTTCATTGTATAAATTTCAAATTAGGACAGAAACACACACACACACACACACACACACACACACAGGGCCAGACCAAAGCAGACCACATACTCTCCATCAGGATAGAAACCAAATAGAAATGAAGAGAGCCAAAAGATACGATAAGAGACGGAGGTGAGGTTCTGGTCAGACTGCATTAGATGAAAAGTCCTTAAACCCGACAAAAAACATACACACACAGACACACCCACCCACACACACAGACTGACGAAGAGTTTGTTTAGTTTTGCTGGGCTTTTGAGTGTTTTTGATGTCGCTGTTTAGTGAGCAACGTTTGGATAAAGCTTTTGGGGAAAATGTGAGATGTGCAGTCAAAATGGCAAAATGGCAGAATGGCAGGATGGCGGCGGTTATCCACTAGTGTTAAGTCCAGTGAAAATCCCTAGAAAAATACATGACCAAACAGTGCGATGCAATGCAACTTTCATCCGGTGGACTAATGAGTGTTTACTGAATCATAAAATGACTAAAAAAAAAAACCCGCGCCACATATTGAGTTTCCGCAGTTTGGTGAACCAAACAAACCAGTTGCTCCTTTTTTTTTTTGTGTTTTGTGTTCCGCGCCTGTTGCCTATAGGGATAAAGGGATTACAGCATCAGCGAGCGCTTAGGTGCCAGCGGATGCAAAAAAAAAAAAGAACGCAAAGAGGAAAAACGAAACATAAAATATTATCCATAAATTATGTAAGCCTCTCTTCGCCTGCAATAAGCCAGGTTAAACTCTGCCCCCTTTCAACTGTTGCCAACAATTAGAGGAAGGGAGAAAGGGGGTAGGTTGTAGGTTGCCCCCCGGCAGCTGGCGAGTGTCAGGCTGACATTGATGGCAGCATAAAAAGGAGATTGTGTGAAGATGTTGAGAAAAACACACAAGAAAAAAAAAATAGACGTCGGTGCCACCACCAGAAAACCTATTTAACATTCGACAAATAATCTGATTGAGTAATGGGGGAGGTCCTTTGCCAAACAAGAGCGATAACAGAAGTTAAAGATTGTTATATACCCTTACTTTGTGGTACTCTGTGTTATATTGATCGAACTTTCGTGCGTTATGAATATCCTAATCGACATCCTTGTGCGTTTCTTGTTTTATAGTCTAAAACATCTTTGACAAGGTGTCAACCTTTTTCGAGTACTTGAGAGTTCCTTAGCCCACGAAGTGACTTGACTAAAGACACGCTACTCTTTTGAGGGATACGTGTTGCTCAAAAACGTTAGACAGCCGTGTTCTACTTACTTATCGATCGATTTTCTGTTCACAAACTTTTTTCTTAGTAAAAGAGTATGTAAACTTCGTTGCGACTAACATCGTTAACATCCGGTAAAATCATTTTTTTTTTTTGCACTATCAATCAATCAATGTGTGTCTGCTTCATTCGTTGGTGTTGACGTAAGGTCAAGAACCTAAAAGCTGCTAAAGAGCAACAAATAACAGAAAGCAAGTAAATTTAGGGGGCGTCAAAAAAGAAAGAAAGCAAATGAGAGGCGGAGGAAAGTACTAAAACAACACCAAAGAAACGATGCGTCATTTCCTTTTAGGGGAAAGCAAGGAAAGCAAAAGAAAGTCATGGAGCTCTGGAAATGAAAAGGCCATTTAGAGGGGCCAAGAAGAATCGGCCAGTATAAGTATTAGGGGCCAATATATTAATTCTTATGTATGTATGTATGTTTGGGCCATAACTCATGAGTGAAATGTTTGAGCCTGGCAAACAATTGACTGACTCTGAATGACTGACTGACTTATTGGCTTTCTGACTTTCTTCCTTACGATTATTCGGCTATATTCACTTAATTGCACCAACAATCGCAAATCGATTTTATACTCGAACTTTCTGGCGGTTAATGACATTTTCTTTCTATGGTTGGCTCATATTTCTATCAACTTGTCTGTCTCTCCCTCTCTCCCGTTGTGTGTGTGAGTGTGTGTGTGTGAGTGTGAGTAAACGTATGTGTTGCCCTTAGTTACCCAGGGACATCAACAACAATAAGCTTGGACATTTTAAGGGACGCTCCAGAGTTCCTTCCTCCATTTGGGGTTATTATTATTTTTTTTTTATTAATCCTTTGTGTATTTTTAGAGGCAACCGAGTTTTACGAGTTGATTGCCATAAATTTATGCTCTTAAATTGTTGTTGATTTATGCCAAGTGCAAATTGCAGAATTTACGTTTTATTTTAATTGCATTAGAGCACAAAACACACAATATTGTGTGTGTTTATTTGAGCTGTCAACTAGGATTTATGCTTTCATGTCCTTACTTAGCATTAGTCACAATTTATTTTCGGAAATTCAATTCAAATTTGTATTCCACCCGAACCCGGACCCAGGCCCATGGCGTTTTATATATAATTCAAGACAATGATAATGGAGTCGCAGTTAAAGTTGGTTTGCAGCAGCAAATGCATTAAAATTTGATTCGATTTACTGTTCATTGTGGCTGCTTGCTACCCTGTAAACATAGAAGTTGGGCAAGAGTATGTTTAAATTCTTGAAAGGAAAACAGATCTCGATCAGCATTTACAATTTGAATAAGACCCGACATTTTGGCTTAAATTATTGATCTATCTAAAGAAAATCTTTGAGGCTTGATATATCCTTTCATTTGAGTTCTTCAGTTAGACGATAAATGTCCCTAACTTCTTTCTTAAATGAGTGACTATCGATAAAGGCCAGCCGAAAAGCACATTGAGCCTCAAAAGAGTACAGAAAATTTTGTTGTAACAATACTTAGACTTTAAATTCTTGTAATTTGACAATAATATTCTTTTCCTTTTGTTTTTACAGTTAAGATCAATAAGATATATTGAAATTTTTCGATAACAGTTGTCAATATTCACATCAATTCGAGTAGATGAAGTCCTTGCAAAGAGAAATTATGTGCATATCGAAGTTTTAGTGATAACTTTTCTTGCTATATTTTAAATTATCGATTTATTTTGATATTTACAAGGAAGTTAACTATCGCAAGCTTTGATAAGCAACTTCGAATGTTGAAGAGATAAAATTGTCTAGGAAAAACTTAAAACAAATGGTAGATAAGATTTCTTTTTGGCTATTTCTTCCGATTTTTAGTATCCGTTCAGTTTAAGGAGCTTAAGGTATAGGGTAACTAAAAGTCACAACCGATTTGGCGTACCGCAAAGTTTTCCAATCGGTTGCCAAGGCAACTAGCGTCGGTCAGGTGTTTGGGTTTTAGGGACACAACAAATCCCAAACTGAAATCATTTCGTTTACTGTCTTGATTAAAGTTTTTCTTTTCAAGTTGATAATGGTCTATCTATTCCCCAGTTGCAGGACAAATGAATTTAGTAGGTGACAAAAAAGAAGAAAAACTCTGTGGTTCCTCCTTCCCTTCCTTCAGTCTCTCCTACTGTGGGAGGGGACTTCCGTTTCCGTTCGGTTTGCTGGCCATTTGCGGTAATTTCAGTGTGTGTGTGTGATTTGTTTTTGTTGCTTTCTCGTTCAAATTGAAGCCAATGAAATCCAAGAGCTCCTTATTGCTTTTTGCCCATCTATCCATCCATTCATCCATCCACTCCTCGGACTTTGAGTTTTTCCAATTTAATTAGAAATTTGAAGAAGGAAAAAGGAAGACAACACCGATTACGTTTCCTAATTGCAGTTGAAAAGTCCATGAAAGTCCATGGAAGTCCATGGGCTTGTATTGATTGGCCTGGCCACAGCTGCTACTCGCCAAAAAAAAAAAAGGATGAATCAGAGCCAAGAAAAAGGAGGATTCACTTCAATTTTTAATTTCTAATTGGTAATTTAATATGAAATTTTGTGTTTATAAATTGATAATCCTTTCGGTTTGCTAATTGGACTTGCAACTGTACTTTTAATTGTCCTTACGATTGCTGTAATAAAGTGTCCTTGTTAGTTACCCCACTTAAACTTGCAAAACAATTGGACGGACTATTATGAACAATTTTTGCATATTTAATTATCTACTGGGAATTTTTTGCTTGTAGTTTTTAACTTGCACAAACTATCTAAGACCTCGTAAACAAATAAATGACCCTTAAAAAATAGTTATTCTGCAGTCAAAAAGGGTTCAAACTCGCGCCCCAAAAAAGATGGTCAAATCAAGAGACTCAAATATGGCCAAATTACTAAAGCAAATTATTGCCTCCACTCCTCTCTTGAGCAGACTAATTGGTCAACAGACGCTGTCCATCCTAATAACATTTTACTGTATTTCGTAGAAAATGTTGAAAATAATTATTATTTTCTGTCTTTGTTAAAGAAAGGGAAGAATTTCATTTGTTATAATCGCATTTAAATGTACTTCAATTTACAAACTTTATTCACTTCAAAAAAAAGAGTGATCATAATTTTATTGTCGCATTTACACATAATTTTTGATTTTCCGATTAAATTTCAATTAAAAGTGTTTTTTTTTTTGTTTTAAATTTTTACATTGAATTGTTTGCACATACTTTAAAGTGTGATAGAGATAGCCTTAACTATTACACTCTTTTTTTTTAACAACTTTTTGTTGTTGTTGTACTGAGAGAGACCTACCTGTTGTTCCATTTTTTGATTACGACTGCTAATTGCAGACATTTTTGCTGCTGCTGTTGTTGTCGGTTGTCGAATGTCTTTTAGATAAAAGAAAGTACTACTATCTGTTGAAACAGCTAATTTGTAGCTTTTGTTTTCGACTTTTGTTTTAACTCAATGAACAAGAAAAACATAGAAAAATGTATGCAAAAATGATGCTGGCAGCTGCTGCTGCACAATGTTTTGTGTTTTATTTTTGTTCTTTATATTCTTATTTTGCTTTTTATTTCGAAACGCGTGACAAGAGCTACGGAATGCATCTGCGAGGGGTAGACCGAGCGACGAATAGACACACACCTGGTTATGGTTGGGATCGGGGATCGGAGCAGTTAAGGGAAAGGCACACAGTAAGGGAGAGACGGAGAGAGAGAGAGAGAGAGAGAGGGAGAGAGGAGAAGAGCTCTCTTGGGAAGAGAGAGGGTGCGATCAATTTGTTATCGGGCTGTTTGTTCGTTTCTTTTTGCGAATTTTTTGTGTTTGCTTTCACTATTTATTTCACTTTGAGGAGAAGGGTCGCTATTCCCCTCTCTACAGTTTATTGCACAAGAATATTTGGTGAAACTTTTTGACTTTTTCTACTTTTTAAATAAATAAATTTTTGGCGCGTCTTTCGGGTGAGGGTCTAGGCGAGGAAATGTGGCACCAATCACCAACACCGGGCATGTCCGTAGGCACCCGAGTCAAAACAAGAACTGAAACTGAAGGGTGAAACTGAACCAACCAACAACCTTTCGCATGAAACATTTGGGAAATGGAACAGCGGTCACCCGAACGTCGGCAATTGTCGTCCTTTAAGAGCAAAACGAATGCTTGGATGTGAGGCTCTCTCTTTTTGTTGCGTTCGCTCTTTGTTTCTTTTTCTGTTCCTGTTTCTCCTGAGTCCTGCTGACAGATGTGCAGATGGCCGCGTGGCTTGCATTTGGATTTATGTATATATATTTAGATTTAGGTTTTTGGGTGCGTTTAAAAATGAATCAGGATAAAGGAGTATTTTTTGTTTTTTTTTTTTGAAATTTTATTAAGTTTATTTTTGTTTACTAAACTTAAACTTAGGCTATAAATTAAATAACAAATTAAATACAATTAAAGGTAAATTAAAATCCCTGATCAAGCAAAGTTAGTGTAAATAATTTAAATGAAATTTTTCAACTTTCTACTCCTTGTGCGGGAAATGGGGGAAGAGGGGACCTTTTAATTAACCTTTTTATTTAAATTTTCGCTTAAATTTTAATTGTAAATTCGTTTTTTTGAAAAATGTCTCTTGTCATTTATGAAATTTCCTTAATGCTAGACACATGGACTCTCTTTAGAAGAAACGGTGCTTCTTCTTCTTTTTCTTTTCCTCTTCTACGGGAGGGTCGGGTGTACGTCGGGGTAATAAAGGTGGAGGGCTAGCATCCTGCAGACCACCATTGGCATCCGTTGGCGATAATGGTCGAGGAGTTCTTAAAATAGATGTCAGCGGAGGTGGCGGGGTGGCCTCCTGACCATCCTCCTCGATGCGTCCGAGACGTGAACCATGCACTGAAGCCATCTCGGATGGCGTTTTTATCTGTGATCCATTCTCATCACCAAATTCACTGGCCATGTTCATGCCAATGGTGGCTCCAACCTTGGCACTGGCTCGCTTGAAGTGATCGCTTAGCTTGATCTGGACCACATTGATGAACATGGAGGTGAGAGCCAGGCCAAATATCAAATAGATCATGCTGACCATTACATAGAAGGGATTACTGGGCACCAGATCACCAAAGCCTATGGTGGACATTGAGATGAAGACGTAGTAGAAGGCATCCAGATAAGTCCATTCGGGTTCGACCAGAGTGTAGCCCACTGTGCCCAGTAGAATGTACGAGATGAGCAGGAGGGAGGCAACTGAAACGGGCAAATTGAATTCATCGTCGACCTCAAAGGTCTCGGGATACGGGGAAGTTGGTGTCTCTGGATGGGATGTGCCCATTGATTTATTGGCATCTTGTTGCGACTCCACATCCGGTGAATCCTCCTCAGTTTTGCCAAAGAACATGCTGGGTCGTCGTATGGCCATGTCGTAGACCGTATTGAATCCTGTCATGGCATCGCGTATTTGCTGTTGCTTTCTTATCCTGCGACAGGATCTCGTGTAATAAACACGTCTCACATAGGCCCAAAGGAATTTAACGCTGCGTGTGAAAAGTTTACCCAAATCCGCCAAAACAATCAAAAACATGGGAATACCAATGATGGCATAGATAACGGTTAAGGATCGACCGAGATCTGTCTTGGGTGTAATGTGACCGTAACCTAAAAGAAAGAGGTACAAGGAAATTAGTATGAAATTAAAAAGAGAGCTTTATTTCTACCAGTGGCAGATCTACAAAGGTGAAATAGGTAAAAAATTTTCCCCTAAAGTATGCAATTGAAAATATTTTATCAACATTTTCGCAATTTCAACAATAACTTGTGAGTTAGGATCATTTATTTTGGCTACTCTAAATTCTAAAAGTCCTTTCCCACTATCTATTGCATACTTTAGGGGAGAGTAAATTTTGCTCATTTCATATCCGTGGAGGAGCCGCCATTAATTTCTACCTATGGTAGTGATCACAGTCCAACAGTAGATAAAACAATTAACAAAATTCCATGACTTTTGTCCCGGAAATCTTCTTAAACCCAATTCGGCCAATGTATTGAGCTCATCCTCAAATTTACGCAATTTCTGACGTGCCAACGATTTCCAGTCATCCTCTCTAACCACAAAAAAAAAAAAAAACAGTCAAGTTAAGCAAAAGTAGAAAGAGAATCCTTCCTAGGTAGTTGGCCCACCTCATATTATGACTGACAGACCAGAGATTATCAATGAAATCACGTTTCACCTTGCGCACTTCACATTTGTAGATATTTTCGGACATGCCCTCGGTATAGCGAAACATTAGACCACCGAATCCCAAGAGCAGGGTCAAGCAAATGCAATGGGCAATGCATTTATTTCGCTGATGACGCATTTCCTCCATTCTCTTGGGGTAATCCAATTTCAAGCGACGCCATTCATGACGTAATTCCAGGCGTAATTGATAGAAGAAAACTCTCGAGAGTAAAGTTTTGGGTTCAGTCTGTAGCACATCGTTGAGATTAGGCGACGAAGGATGGGGCGTCCTTTCCACTTTCTTTTTGGACTTGAAAACTTGTCGTAAACGTTGGAAAAGTGACACTTTTGGAGGATTCTCAGTGAGTGATTTAGGGGAAACCTCTTCCTTCGGTGGTTCCTCATCTCGTTCCTCGGTGGTAACATGATTTTCTACTTCTTTCACCTCCTTTTTCTCCTCCTCGACCACGAGATGTTTTTCCAAACTGCTGGCCCGTTTGCCTTTAAGAGGTCGCTCTAGGCTAGAGCTACGTTTTGTTTCCACTTTTTGTTGATTGGACTTCTCCATCTCGGCGAGTCGCAAACTATTACTACGCCTCAAACCCTCCACATTGAGATTTTGCTGGGCTGCTAGAGCTGCCTCTGCTTTGGCTGCTCTCTCAGCGGCCTCCATATACTTGAGCATCAATTCCTCCCTCTGTTGGGCCTCAGTGGATCGTGGCTTTGGCGTGGCTTCCTTTGTTTCCCCAATCTCTACATATTCCTGCTTACGACTAATCGATGGTGGTTGAGTTGCGCGTTGCTCTGGCGTCTTGGAGCGTCGCTGGGGACGCACCGGAGACAAGGAGTTGTTGCGACTCACAGAACTGCGTTCAGGAGGTGCAGAAGGAGCTGCTGCTTGTTGCGTTGGTGGTGGCGGAGGAGCACCACGTATGGGAGCTGCTATATAACGTCGCGAGTGATACTCCTCATTGGTATCCGCATCGGAGGAGCTGAATTGAGTGGAGGATTCCTCGTAGCCGCCACTGCTACGATTCCTATTGCGCACCTTGGGTGCCTCATGACGATGCAGACGCAAACTGTGCACCAAACGGCGACGCTCCTCATCGTCCTGCGGCAATTGGATACGATCACTCAATTTGCGATAGTTTTGAAGCAAACGTTTGCGCTCCTCATGATCCAATTGCTGGCGATGGCGCAGCTTATGATCCCGTTTCTCTCGCTCAAACAGGCGTTTCTCATTCTCGAAACGTCGTCGCTCATCCTCGAAACGCTGAAGATTCTGTTCCAGGCGATTCAAAGGATCTCTAAGGTGCTGCTGGCTCTGAGCTGATGTCCCGTAGCTGCTGCCTGTGGTTAGTTCACTCTCACTGGACTCCTCCTTGTGACGTGGCGAGGACAAGCTGCGATGTTTAATCAAGTGATGGGCATCCGGACTGCTTAGTTTCTCCGCCTCTCTTGGCTGGGATTGACTTCGTGCCGAAGAGGAGGCAAACGTTTTGTCCCGCTTTCGCAATATTTTACTCTCATGAGCGGTCAGAGTGCCCGGCGGACGTATCTGCATGCGTATCATTTGCGGTGAGGGATCTGGATCGGGTCGTATGCTATGATCCACTTCGTCCACATTATTCACCGGGGTCTGTTCACGCTGATGACGTCCAATGCGGCGTCTATGTCGCTGATGTGGTTGTTGTTGTTGTTGTGGCTGGGGCTGCTCCATTCTGTCCAGTCTGTATATTACTTTTTTCTATATCTATATTTCTGCTCTGTTTTTGGGTCGGTCTGTTGTCTGCTGCGATCCTCTCTGCTCGTGGCATCTATTTATAACGAGGCATTCATATTTTTTCTCTTCGTCTTCGACACAAATTGCCAAAAAAAAAAAAATGAAATGTAATTATATCACTTTTCGAGTGCAATTTTCTTTTTATAGTACTATTTTCTATGGTTTTCAATATTTGAGAAAATTTCGATAGCAAATCGTTTTAGCAAAGTTTTCAAATTCTGTGTAATTTGAGGTCTCTATCTATCCACACATATGTATATATGTCTATATAGATATATGGACTATAAATGTATTATGTCCAGAACGCGAATAGATTTTGTCTGCTTATTCACTGCTCGTCCGAGAGAGACTAAAGTTGAGAAATCCTCAACAAAAAATATTATTGTTGTCTATAATTTTGGTTAACAGCTGTTTTAGCTAATGTTTTGAGAGAAATGCAACATCCCAAAGAGCGTTTCTCTACAGAAAATCTTTGGAATTTGAAAAAAAAAAAAACAAGAAACGTTTAATTTCGGCGTGCTAAATTTTACCAGACGCCACTGTAGACAAAGAGCTTAAAGCTGTCAAAGTAGAAGCATTTGAGCTTTGACAAGCTTTATTCCAAATTGAAAAGACGTTAAATTAGATAAAATACAAATTGACTTTGGATACTGATAAATGTTGGCTGTCAAGAATTTAGATGATCTATTGATGATAAGATAATATCTACTCAAGTCAAACTTTCAAAAAAATTCATTTTTTACTTATATTGTATTTTGTTTAAAGGGACAACTAAGAGTTTAATCTTAATATAATTTCAAATCGTATCCTAGTTAGTAAAAAGTTATAAATCTTACAATTTATTCTATTCCAAATGTTAAGTTTAACCATTCAACTTTGACCGATTTTAAATAACAGATTTTTGATTAAATTGTGGCTTACTTCTCTTTTATCGGCTTGATATCTAACAGAAGTTTATCACTTTAATATTTTTAAATTTGAAAATGTAAAATTGTGTTTTGCCTTCTCCATAAACCGGCAAGTAGCATTTAATAGTAAAAATCTTTAAAATGAAATAAAATTTTTTCTACAAATTTGTTGAAATTCAACGAATTGTTGTTTACACTGCTCGGAAAATGCTTGACTTAAGTTTCCTTCCGTTCGATTTTGATTTTTGAAATGTTGTTGCTTTTGCCGTTGGGTTTGCCTCTCACATAAAAATTCGTTTTCAATTATTTTGTAGCAATTTTTCGTGTTAAAATTGATTTTTAATGACGTCATGAAACATGATTTTCGCCACTTGAATTTTTTTTCAAATAAATTAAATTTGCTGTTAATTTCAGGCACATACATTTCAACATCCTTCAATTTGCGCCCCGCCCTCCCAACTTGATCCCTTCTTTGATGACGATATTGTTGATATTTGTTGTTGTTTTTATGAAAGTGATTCGCAGTGATTCCCAATTTTGTTTACAATAAATAATCATGGCAAAATTTCATTGAACATTTCTTGTTGCGATTTGATTTTCCCAATTTGAAATTAACAGTAAATTGATATTATTATGGTCATAATTTTTTCATTTCCCGATTTCTCCAATCCAATCCAATTTTAACGTGTGCCACGGGGCGTATGGAGCAATCATTCAGATTTTGCACTCCTCATCTCTTTTTTTTATGACTTGCAAATGAAAATGAAAATGAAAATTTTACTATCTGCCGTTTAATTGGTTTCAATGGTCTGAGAATTTTGTTTTAACATCATGCCAAGTTATTATGAAAGTGCCCCCCCCCCCCAAAAAAAACCCAATTGCGGATGCGACGATGATATCTATTTATATACATTTTCCAAATTTTTAAAACTAAAAATATTTGTGTTCCGTGTGTGTTTGTTCTGAATTTTGACACAAACCACTTCGACACTCACTCAATGTCGTGTGCTGCAGTAAACACAATTTACAATTACATCTGTTTACATGATTTGTGATCAAATGTTGTCCCACAATACAAACACACACACAGCCAGACAGACAGACAGACTCCTCTGTCTACATATATGTACATACATATGTGGAAATATTCATTTTCCTTTCAATTTTTTCAGGTTGGCCAAACGCAATTGTTCGCATTGCAAATTGTGTTAATTGCTTTTGCAAGTACGTATTTTTTTGGAAACATTTCAAAAGTAAAATATAGTACAAAACTTTGGAATTTTATGAGACGCTCTACGAATAGGCAATGCTCTTTTTAATAAGAATTTTCCTTGTTGAGGGCGAGTAAACGTAATATTTAGATATTAGGATCTAACTATTGCCTCCATTAGGCTATGTATTTACCATGGCCTGACTAAAAAATCTCTAATAAGTATTTTGCAACTCAAATTAGTCAAAGGCTTTGAATCTAAGTAGATAGTAGATGGATGGATGAGTATTCCCTATCCACAAAACTTATTTATAACTCGAAATGTTGAATTGCTTGTGCTTCTTTGCAAGCGATCCATTCCGGGAATTGAGATTGTAACCATTTTTCAGGGGAATCTGTTTCCTAGGCACGATTAGTCAGAAGTGGTCCATTTCCACAGATTACAAAGCTGTCCCTCTTCTTCTTTTATATCCGCTTTGAAAGGTCTAAAATATTTTCTTACTTCAAATTTATCAACCATTTAGCCGTCGCTTTCAATACACAAACTCTCTTCATGTGGAAACTCTACCAACATTTCTGAATCTCAAATTGTTTAATAATCATGAATAATACCCAATACGATAACACAGATTGTAACAACACCGAAAACCTGGATATCTTACTTCTCCCCATCCAGAGGATCATTCAAAATAGAACAATTGAGATACTTGATAATATTGAAAGGATAAGGAATATCAAAAGGTAGAAGCATCAATAATGACGAAAAGTTCTATTTATAAAATCATTTCTATATATCTATCAGTCAGTCGGTCAGTCTAACAATCATTAGCCAACCGACCACGAAACATATAAAGAAATCATATACATAAATCTCAAAGAAGTGAATATCCATAAAATGATTTGTTAAGGAATTTATAGGATTTTGTCTGTCTGGTCTCGGTTGAGAATTTTTGCCATTATTTTCGTGGTATATTTATGTGTCACGAATTAAAACAAACAATTTTAATATTATTAAGACAATTTTTTCATTAAGAGCGTGTTGAATGGTTTTCTTTTTCTTTCTCTAGCTTTTCTCTTATTTTCCTCAAAGAGGTGTATACAATGCGAAAAATATTTGTTTTGTGAAATCTTAATTAAGTATAATGACAATTTTCCAAAAGAATTCTTTTCGTTAAGAAAAAAAAAGGCCTCTCCCTCTGCCCTCCCGTCGGAGGCGGAGGCGGCGGCGGCGGCACACACACAAATTTTTTATCTCATAAAGTGTCAACGAGCAGAGACAGAAACTATTTCCAACTTTTTGTGTCACAAAAACAGAAATATATCTCTTATATGTGTATATGTATATAAAAATAGGCAGAGAATATCTTTGTCAAGTGTCGAGTGTGTGGGTGTTTTTGCACTAGAATGAACCCCCGTGTCCATTAGCCAATATAGAGTGGAATGGCACTTACCTATCGTCGTGTAGATGGTACAACTGTAGACCATGGCATTCCAAAATGACCAGGGATTCTTTTTAACGATATCTTCGTCCTCGGTTAACCCAGAGCGCAACAAAGACTCCACTACCGATTGATGGCTGTTCATTATACGAAGAACTTTGCTATCGAAATCGGTGCGCGATAACTAAAAATGGATTAAGGAATCGTTAAATATAAAGAAGAAGAGAAAGATGTAAATTTGTTCACTTACCGTATCTAAGAGCGGATCCTTTGTCATATCTCGCATTTCATTAAAGAATTGCTTCTGTTTGCCCTGCAGATCAATCACTTCCAGTTTTCCCTTACGACCTGTGTAGGAATGAATCTTAATTGTTAATCATTTTTTTAGAGAAAACAAAAGAGAGTTTTGCACTATTATGAGAACTTCTTCGAGTGCTCTTGTACGAAAGTTCTTATGGGCACACAAAGCCAGATGACTAGAGGCCAGTAAAGAGGAGTTTGAAAAGAGAGTTTCTATACTTCAGTACACATATACTTCGTTCTTCTATCGATCTATCGATTGTTTTTCACCTCTAAAGGAAATATCGTTTCCAAATCGTTTTAAGCCATCTGCTTACTTAGATGATTCATAATTGTGTTGTAGATAGAACTAAGCCCGCCAAATAAGTTATGAACGGTCTTTCTCTTAAGGCTTTAAGCTATTTATTAATATTTAACTCAACGTATGATTGATTAACTTAAATTTCATAGAAAATAAATAGCAAATGGCTATTGGTAACTAGAAAAATGAGTAAGATGTGTTACAAACTCTGCTTGACTCTGCTTGTCCACTGATTTTTCCGGCCTAAATTTTACAATTATTTTACAAATTTCGTTGCGATTAAATTGAAATTTATTTTATTTCGACCTTGACCGACTCGACAAGTCGACCGACCTTATGCAATTATCACAGTATGCGGTCAAAATTGGCAATGGTGCCAAAAATAAATTTCCAGTGTTTTCATTTAGGCCGTAAATCATAAGGATTTTCCACTGCCACTTGCCACTTGCCATTTGGGAGAAGGAAAAGGAAACGCATATCGATGGAGAGCATTTCACAATAAACAGCTTAACACACTTGTGATTCCGGCGAATAATGACGACGTCGACAATCAATGATGATGATAATGATGATGAGGATGATGATGATGATGATGGGAAACATGTTAATCATCAGCATGTCATATGTCTAAATTGTTTATACTAGCACTGCGCGTTCTTTCAATCTCTACAACTCTGAATCATTCGAATTCAATGCGAATTCATTCACCTGTTCAACAGACTTTTAGACAGACTGGCGGACGAAACGACAAGGGGAAAAAGACATCAAATTGTCTTTAATTCCGGACGTATGTTCGCAGAGATCTCTCCTCTTTCCTCTCTCCTCTTTTTTTTTTTTATCTCTTTAATTTTGTTTCTGTTTGGTTAAATTTTTAACGCTTTTCCAAACAAATACTTGCAAACTGTTTTTTTTAATGGTATTTTTTTTTATGATTTCTTCAACTTCCGGGAGGGAGTCTCTCCCACTCACCTTCAATTGTCTGAAAGATTAGAGCTCCACCCACACTATAGAGGGCCAGGACGAAGAGCAAGAACATATGGGTGAACCATCGCTTGGACCAGGTACTGAACTTGTTATACAGTCCATAAGTGAATTTCTCACCGAAACTCATGCCCGACTTGGTGAGATCGAGGAAACCTTCATAGCCCTTGGTCATGAAATTGCCCGAACCGAAGGGATTGGCCACTGGTGGCCAATAGGGACCCTGATTGTGTTGCTGCTGGGAGCTTGTGTAGTTGGTTTGGGCCGTGTACGGAGGCTGGGCACTCGGCGGCATGGAGCCGCCGGCACCCATGGTGGGTGATATATTGTGTATATTAATCCTTGGTGGACGATTCGCTCTCCTCGATGGAGGCGGTGTACTGGGCGTGGGAGTTTGATTTAGCGACATGATTCTGGACTTACGATTCGCGAGTTATTTCTTTTAAATTTCTTTTGTCTTTTAAGCACTCATTTTGAGAGGGATAGAGATCATACACACACACACACACACACACACTTGAATTTGCGTATTTCTATATCTGTATTATTTTATTTTAAAACTCATAAGTATTTTCGCAAACGCCGACAAGTTAGTTTATCGTATTTTGGTTTTTGGTTTTTGGTTTTTTTTCTTCTGTTTCCGTCCGTCGCGTTCTTGATTTGAATGCGAACTGAAGCGCGCAGGCATTTGGCCAACCTCCTCAGCAGGCAGCAGTGTCGCTCTGTCCACATAGACGAATCTCCGGAAAACACATACAAAACATACTCTGAGCGGAACGAGCGCCAGCCAGCCAATGACGACATCAAAATTTCATGAGCTCACACTCGCATTATATAGTAGCTAGTATCTGTAGGCTATATAAATACATATATATATATATACTCGATCTGCCATTCTCTACGCCGACTTAACACACAGATGATTTAAGGTTTGCTTTAGCTCAATTATGAATTAATTACAAAATGAGGTAGTCCCTAGCTAACTCGCATTTTGTGTTATTTTCTAGCAATTTTGTAGAATTGATTCGTTTTTGTTTTTTTTTTATTTACACAAATGTTTTCTCATTCTTCCCCCCACACACCCCCCAAGTCACAGCACATTCTCGCTGTGTCTTGACACTAATGAATTTCAGAATTATCTCGACATAATTTATCATTTCATTCTCTCGAAAAATCCAAAAAACAAGTTTTCTCTTTCAAATGGTTCATAGACCTGCTAAAAACCTTCTTTTCCCAGAATTTTTGTTAGCTCATTCGCATGGGACCAATCAGCAATTTTTTTTTAAGAAAATTGCAAAACATTTTACATGGCATCTCATAAAATTCAATAAACTTTGCTGGCTTTCTGCTTGATTCAATCTAAACATTTTATCAGTTTTAACTTTTAGTTTTTTTTTTCAAAAATTTCCACAATCGAAGCAAACTGGTTTCAGTTTTGATTTCATTTAAGTTATTTTGCGGTATCGCTGATTTTTGGTTAACCTATTACTACTCAGAGAGAATAAAAAAACGCTCTTGGTTAAGGGGAAAGTCAAACGATTTTATTTTCATTATTATAAATAATAAACCACTTTTAGTGTTTGTGCGTTTCCTTCAACTTAAAATTGAAAATTCAGCTAATTGACACAAAGTGCGAGTAAGAGGTCATATTTTGATGGTAAAACCACCGCCAAGTGAGGTTAGTAGATCACGAACGATCATTCATCCAAGCAAGTGCTGACTAATTCTATTTCTAGACAAAAAGTAGATGTGTTGGATGCCTCTGCGTAATGTTTTTTAGAGGCGCCAATATACTAAAGTGGGTTCTAAATAAAGAAAATCTTATCAGAAATATGGGAAAATGTCAAAACAAATGATCTCTTCGTTTTACACTACCATTATGTATACTCTTGCTAAGAGTTTTATAAACTATTCTTGAAGAAGTGAAAGTTGAGATAGAATTTTTAGAGATCGGATAAAGAGGTGGAAAACTATCGATAGTCCCAACAGTCGATAGTCAGTTTAACATTTAAGAAGTTGGTTGCTTCGTGCCACAATACAAAATAATACTGAATGACATTGGTCTTAATATTTTCGTTTGTTAAATTAAAAAGTATAAACGTATATTTTTAGGATTGAGTTGAGTAGTCTTTTTGCATTCAGAACATGTTCTTCTTTTTGTTTGACATCAAAGTAATTAAAGTTTTTTTGTAAAACTTTCTACTCAGCCACGATTTCTTTTTTTTGAGAAGAATTCTTAAAGGTCATGTATTTGTATTTATAACAAAATTACTTATGCTTTTGAATGCACATATACTTTTCATGGCAAATTTAAAAAAAGACTTTGTAGAGCATTCAAACTTCGATAGCTACCACGAATTTCTAAATTTTTCCTTTTTTTTTTTGTCAATTTGTTTTATTTAGATTTATATACTTATAATTTGTTTGTTATATTCTTGAAATGTATGAAAAATGGCGACATTTATGAAAAACAGCTGGTCGATCGGTCGTTTTTGTCAGAGCTTAGTAAGTGTGTTTAAATAAATATTTAAACCATATGCTAACTCCATGGCTAAAAGTTGAATTTGAGCGAAATTTGTATACTCTACCCTTAAAGCCCTTTTAAAGAATAATTGAAAAATGAAGAAATTTCAATTGCTTTATGTATTTTTTTTTTATTGATTAGTTCGATTTTGTTGCAGCTTTTGTTTTTAATATTGTTGTTTTAACCTATGTACATATAAACATATAGATAATCTGGTCAATTAGATAGAACATTGGTTAATAATAGTATTTTAGAGGAGTATATAATATCATCTCCATCTCTCTCTATCGCTTGTTCTTTCTTCCTTTTAAAGTTTGCTAACCATTCAAAGCTCGAGAAGATCATTTAACTTAATTATAGTATACAATATAAATCAAAATGTGTGTGTGTTTTTTTTTTTAATTAATTTTACTCACAGTCCTTAAATCGTTTGTTTTCTTTGTTGTTTTTTTTTAAATTTATTTTGTATAAGACGATACACTAAAACAACAAACTAAACATTTAATCAAATTTTGTTATCGAACGAAACAATGCACAAAAAAGGGGGAAAAGACTAAATACAGATTTACATATAGAACCAGATCCAATCCAATTATATATCTTTGGAACACACATACAAACAGTTAGTTGTTATATACTGATGATCCATATTACATATATATATATATATATATGTATATATAGTATTCTGTATTTGCTCTGTGTTTATTCTATAACAAATTTGTCAAGTTTTTCTGTTCTTTCTTATTTGCCTAGGCGCAGGAGGCGGGATGCGGGGTGCAGGCTAGAGTGAGAGGGCGTCGTCGTCTAGGTACAGTCGTCAGCACTAACTAAACTAAAACTAAAAACTAAACTAGAAATTCAGTTTTTTTCCTTTTTCTTTCTTTTTTCTTTCTTATTTCAACGCCTCTTTGGCCCTTTGCTCCCATTCGGCTCGTCGCTGATGTATTCCCTTGAATTCACCCACTGTGGCTGATCTTTCTATGGCCTTGTTAACAGATCCCTCAGCTGCTGATGGAGCACTTGATGCCAGTGGAGCGGTCGAAGTGGCGGCAGCGGGAGTGGGAGGAGTTGAATGGATTGGAGAAGTGGTGGCTGGTTTCAATTGCAGGGAATAACGTTCATTTGTGGATCGTATGTGGCCAATATTGTTATTGTTGTTATTACGTCCTACTGCTCCAGCTCCTGCTCCTGCTCCTCCTCCTCCTCCACCTCCAGTTTGGTTAATCTTAATGGGCGGCAGATAGGAGACGACTTTCTGCTGCTGTTGCCCATTTTGTTGGATTTTCTGCTGCTGCTGCTGATTGTTATTGTTGTTGTTGTTGGTGTTGATATTATTATTGAGATTACGAAAATCGGCCACAGAATTGCGATTATTTGTGGCATTATTATGATGATGATGATTGTGATGATGGTGGTGATGATGGTGGTGGTGGTGGCTACCACCCATTCTGGAGGACTCACTACTGACCTGACTCTCATATTTCGGTGTCAATTTGTCCAATTTCTCTTCACTATTCGATTGATTCTCCTTATCGCTATCCACATTCGAACTAATTGATTTCTTATTAGCGTTAACTGGAGTGGCGGCTGTCGCTGCAGCTGATGGTGTCACTGCCACCATCATCTCTTCATCCTTTACTTTGAGGGAACGGCGTGCAAAGACCTTCATCAGTTCTGGTGTGGCATCCTCCTTGCTCGCTGCTGGAGCATTGCCATTAATAGAGCTGGCAAAGGACTTTTTACGCAGAACCACAGGTGGTGCAGGATTAATGGATGATGGTGAATCACTCGAATCTGGAGTAGGTGGTGTCGGTGGTAAACTGGTCGCAAGTGTGCCAGGGGATGTGGGGGGACTTGAATCCGCTCCTTTTCCTCCAACAGACTTTTTACGCTGCTCCACCACCATCACCACCTTGGGGGTATCTTCATTGAGGAATAGACGCTTGCGTTCCTCCAATGAAAGGCGATTGCTCTTCGTCGTCGTCGTCGTCGTTGTTGTCTCCGGTTTGCTCTTTGGTGTGGGTATGGGAGCATCCATCGCCGCAGTGGCAGATGAAGCTACACTATTGGCACTCACAGCCCGTTGACCCATATTGACAACGGGCGGCGGTGATCGCTCTACTATCTCTATGGTGGCCTCCACTTCATCACTGTTCCGCCGACTCCGATGGCTTAGATCATCTGTGCTATGACTGCGCTCAGTCGTGGGAGTTGTAACCATTTTCACATTCTTGGCCAGGACCAAATGATTTGTCTTGTTATACAAACGAGCCTGATCCACACGATTCAATTGAATCTTCATGAACTCCGGTTCACTTGGTAATGGCTCTACATGGGGGATGGAGGAGGAGGAGGAGGAATCACGACGATTACTTGATGTGGTCTTTGTGGGTGTGGGAGGAGGTGAATTGCTGGCCAGCTTAGCACTCTTGGCCAAAGGACTAGCCGGACTGGGAGATACTACTACTACAGCTGATGATGGTGCCATCACTGGTGGCTTTAGCTCCAAGACTTTAGGTCTCTGTGGCTGCTGCTGCTGCTGCTGATCCGTACTCAAATGTTCACTCACTGTGGCCGATTTGCGCAAAACATTGACCAAAGGTGATTTGACTATCATATCAATATTCTGTTCGATCTGCGAGATATTTCCCGTTCCACTGGACACCAAAAGTTTCGTACTGTGTTGAGGTGAAGTCGCCGTTGTCATCGTTGTCGTCTTTGTGCCCAAATGTCCCGAGGATTCAGCGCGACTTTGCAACAATTTGTTGTCATTGATCTCAAAGCCAAGGGAAACACATTTGGCTGTAGGGGATTGGAGAGGTGACTGGAGTTGTTGCTGCTGCTGTTGCTGCTGCTGCTGCTTGTAGTAGGAAGGGACACGAAAACTTATAGACAAATCCGGCAGACTGGGCATGGTTGAGATGATCTCTGTATTGGCTGCTGCCTCGCGTTCCTCTTGATAGTTGCGGAAACTCCTTGATTTCTCTACCGTTTTCCTTTGCTTCTCCTCGTAGTACAGAGGCGATGGTTCATCCGTGCTGGTCTCCAGGGAGTTGGAGGAACTCGAGTGCTGACCCACTGAATCATTGGAGCGGGACAGTTTCTGTTGGAATGCACTTAAACCCACAATGCGTGCCCCTTTGCGTTCCGACTTGAATTGTTGCTCACGAACCAGAGTTGTGGACTGGAGGAAGGTATCGGAACCCCTAGAGCTCTTTGATAGCAAATTGGTTACATCATTCGAGGAAGATTTCTCCACGACCACGGGATTGGGATTGGGCTGGGAATGGGGGGTTTGGCTCAACTCTTGGGGCACATAACGCTGACGAGCAGCTGGACCAGATTTGGGCTTGATGGGCGTCGGCGGCTGCGGATGGACACCATAATTACTGACCATGGCATTGAGGCCATGGCGTCCCTCATTTTGGATCTCACGCTTGATGATCTGACGCGTCTCCTGAATGTGCTGGTCATGGGAGGTGGCACTTTTTGATTTGTCAGGCAAGACCAATGGCTCTCGCGAAGTGGCCTCCAGACAGGAGGTGGATATCTGTAATTTCTTGGCCACACTCTGGCTGGAGTCGACATCCTCGAGACCATCGTTTGCCCGAGCAATGCTGCGTTTGGAATTGCGATGTATCAGACGACTGAGGAAGCCATCACTGGGCTCAGCCACAGCAACCTCATCGCCATCCGTGGAGGATTCACCACGCGTCTCGAACAAGGCATTCACCTTGGAGCGAAGACCAAAGACTTGCGCAGAGGACGCAGTCGTAGTCTCGGCTGTCTTGGTGCGCTTGGTCGTGGCGGCAACTGGAGCAGGAGCCATAGCAGTTAGAGCCTTGGGCGGCAAGGAGCGTGTCTTGGACTTGACTTGTTCGTTATCTATGAGAGGACAAAAAAAAGAGAAGTGATTAATCTAAGGATATTTCTTAGCAAATTCCACGTTGCTCACCTTTGATGGCTCTCAGGCTGGGACTCATCTTGAGAAGCTCCTCATTGGCCTCGGGTATGGAGGTCTGCGAAGGAGGAAACAAAGAGATTAGATAAAAGAGAAGAGACTAAAGAATTCTCGGAACTCACCTCCAGGGTACGTCTATGCTGACGACTTGGCCCCTTTTTCTTGGCTGGCCTAATGGCCATTTTATGCTTGGCTGCTGCATGGGATAATCTATGACGTTCGCCTCCAACTGCATCCGTTTCATCTACGGGATGGGAACGTAGTAATATATCCGATCCCATAGAGATCGAAGAACTAGTGGATATCCGTGAATGATGATGCTGCTGCTGCTGCTGCTGCTGATGCTGATCATCGTTGCTATTCACACTCAACAGGCTGAGTGATGACACTTCACTGTGACTGTGACTAACACTGTGATTGTGACTGTAACTGTGATGGTTGGATATCACACGGGACGAGGCCAGACCTCCGGGAGTGACACCCGACCGACTCTGTCCACCAGCACCAGCTCCAGCAGCACGCCTCTGCGGCGAGGCGGGACTGCGTGGCAGACCCAAATCCTCATCGGAGGCATCGGGACGATTGCGTCTCTTGCGCAAAACATCTGTGAGCTCCGCCTAAAAAAAAAAAAAAAAAGACAAACAAAAAACCGAAGTCAGAAATGGGAACTCAATGGTTAATGTGAGGTGGGTTTCGATTGCTTTGGGTATTTTTTGGGGATTTACCCAGCTCTTCCAGCGAAATACAAATCTGGCACGCAAACAACTTCGTCCCAGGCGACTCTCACCGCCGCCACCGCCGCCGTTCAATTTCATTTTGAAGGGATTTTGCTTGAAATCAATCATTTCAAAAGGAGGCTCGTTTTAGGAATCGAGTCCCCTGACTGACTGATGGATGTGTTTCGAGTTGGCCTTAAGGATTCACACACTAAATGATTGTGTCAAAGTCAGTCATATTGTTGCTTACCGTAAATGAAAGCTTAAATGGCTGCAAATTTGCATTGCCCGCATTTCCGGCTACCATTTCTATGCCCCACACACTCCGCCGCTCCACCGCTCTCTAGTCAATTAACTAACCAACTAACTAACTAACTAACTAATAAGGGCTATTGTTGTTTTGCGCTGATCGCGTGATCTGAACGATTTCACTTTCCGCAGAGTCAGACAAGAGTCAGACTCAAGAGAAGTTGTTGGCGCAACCAAGTTCCAAGTGCAACTGACAGCATATGCCGCAGGGCGCATCTGTCAGTCCCACAGGCAGACGGGCAGACGAGCAGACGACGCAACGTAGTGAAATGGAAAATAATGAAATCGAAAATGAAAATGGAAATGGAAATGGCGTAGGCAACTCAAAGTTGGTTTTTACCTAGACCTCAAGTAAATATTGCCGGCTGACGAGACAGGCCAAACGAACGAAATATTGGAAATCTGTTTATTGTCAGTTGAGAGAGATAACAATTCAAGGGTAACAACACACAACACACACTTGGGTAACAAAATACACACGGAGTTCCGTTTAGGGATCATCCCAGGGACTAAATAAACTACACTTGAAGAAAAATATATATGAAATTTCACAAGTGGAAGGAAGTTTTTTCGAATAGAAAGATTACTGTTGATTCTAGATTGTATAAAGGATCAATTATTTGGTTTTACAGTCCTTTTTGGAATCCTTTTAACTCTTGAATAATTATCTAAGGCTTTAGAGATTTTAATAGGCGGTCTCTTTTATCTGAACTATATTTCTCTTGTTCTTTCTTATAAAAATTTATATAAACAATTGCTTTTAATATGAAACGTTTTCCTTTTAATCGAAGAGAAGTTCCCTCACTCTTGTTTCTCTCAGTGTAGTCTAATGTGAAGATGTCTTCTATAAACACAAAAGATGCACTGAAAGATGCACTTTTCTTCCTCTTCTATATAAACACCCTCGCGGCCCTTGCTCTCACTCTTACTCTCATCCTCCCCACCCTCACTCTCTCTCTCTCTTTCTCAATTCGCTGAGCTGTTGCTTCCTTGTCCATAGAGTTTCCATTTTTCAGTTGCCATGACGCGTGACGTCGCCATCTGTTTCAGTGTCTCTCTTTCTCTCTCTCTCTCTTTCTCTCTAGTCCAATGTCTATTTTTATGTAAAATTTCGAGGATTTAGTATTAATCTGAGGCAGGTTAAAGACCTTGGCCATTAATTATCCACGTAATTACAATGTCTAGTAACTAAATGGATAAACAAATTCGAAAAAAAAACAGTTCACTGAACTAAGAACGAATTCCATGTAATTCCTTAGCAAAAAGAAGTCTTAAATAATCTTGCGACCTCAGGTAGAACGAACGCATCGTGTCTTTTGCCAAATGTCACATGAAAAACCCAAAATCCATGGAAAACCTTTAACCCTTTTTTTTCGTTGTCAGGTAGTAAGGTGCTTGCTAAATCTCTGGCAAATGGTCTGGGTATGGTCCGTGCTCTAAACCTGTCCAAGTCGTTGAAGCAAATGAGCAAAGCTTCTACCCCTCCTCACCACCTCCTCCTCCTCTTTTAACACCGTTACATTCACTGATTTATTGGCACACTTGCCGAGAGAGTAGAGTGGAGGCCACTCATAGAAGGCAACCCGCCGGCCCACACGCCATTGTTGATTACCGCAAATCCATGTAACGGCTAAAAGAAAACATGGACGTAGGTAATCCTCGGTCTCTAGGGTAACCTAAAAGTGCCCCCCGCCCCTCAAGCATGACCACATCATCTTGGGGTTACACTAAAGTCTATGCTGAATTTAAGGAAAATCTATGGTAAAGTGGTCTGGCAGGCTTTGCATTTAGCTATCGTAAAGGTTTTTGGATTTGGCCAAAACAAGGGCCAACCATTTTTCTAGCTAGAAGAATAATTTTTCGCTAAAAAGGGACGACTGAATAGGCTCGCGGACACACAGAGATTAGCAGGTTTTCTACGAAGTTCTTTTACTATTACTAAAATTAGTTGGGAATTATAACTTATGGAAATCGCAGTTTACTAATTTAAAGATCACATTTTATGTTTGTTTGACTATTTCCTTTTCGCTATGGTTAACTAAAACAAAAGTCTATTGAATATTTTAATTTTTATGTAACTAACCCCCCCTTCGTGACGCCTATGAAATTTTAACGGGTATGAGCAGCAACAGCAGCGGCACCGTCTACTTACAACAGTTGGTCAAGTGGGCGGCAAAACTATCGTGTCAAATTAAATGCACAATTGCATCATTTCACTTGTGTCCGTCCGTCCATCCGTCCGTCCGTCCACTTGTCCGAGTTGGCAAACTCAAACACAGATGGCTTAAGATGAGAAGGTAAATAATAATAAAAAAACAGCGGAATGGAGAGGAGCTCTAGAATTCTCATTCTCAGGTGCTCTCTCTCTCTCTCTCTCTCTGTCTCTATCTAAACGTCAATCTGTTGGATGATTAAA
The DNA here is from genome assembly GCA_024703675.1 of Drosophila nebulosa. NCBI lineage: Eukaryota > Metazoa > Arthropoda > Insecta > Diptera > Drosophilidae > Drosophila > Drosophila nebulosa. The sequence goes on along the minus strand of CM045725.1, from coordinate 881,181 downwards.
CTCGTTATCGTTATTCAATTTAATTCAATTTCACCCATGAGGAGAGACATATAAAGTGGGTCAGAAATGAACAGAAATGGTCATCGTTGAATGTGAGAAAATATGCAATTTGAAAATTGAAAATTTTAATGCGGATGCAACTCCTCTTATCCCGGTCCAGGAAACATTTTGCTAAACTAATGGATAAGGAAATCTAAAGATACATTTGTAGGTCTTTTTTTGTCCCCCCCTCCCCTCCTTTTTATGCAATTGCAGTAGTTCCAGTTCAAAGCAGGCAAACAGACGGGAAGTGGGCCCAAAAAAACTCAACTATCACTCTAATGTAGGCCGAAATATTTTAAAATTGAATTTGCATGGCCAGGAAACAAACCAATATTAAGAGTTGTCAGTTGGTCAGCAGGCAGTTCCCTGACAGCAGCAGCAGCAGGAGGAGAAGGAGGAGGCAAGGAGTAGCGTGTGAAATGCCTTTGCATGTTGTCTGTCCCCATCATCATCATCATCAGCTTAGGAGGAGGGGGCCCGAGTTAAAACTGGCTGATGATTTGTCTGTGTCTGATTGCCTGCTCCTGACTAGTCGCCAGTAGTTTCTGTATTTTGCAGTCATTGTCAATGCGTGTTACCGTGTTACCATATCCAAGTGACTGCACTTAATACAGACCGACCCCAACCACCCATCGTCATCATCATCATCATCATCTCTATCTAGTTCCCAGGCAGAGAAAATTGCTTGTCGTCGTCGTCGTCTGCATTGTCATTTATTTTTTTCCATTATGGTCATCAACTAGATTTTTCTTTCATCTCTTTCTTTCAAACAATTAATTCATCAAAACTGGTTAATAGCCAATGTCGAAGTAAATGTTTTTTAAAGAGTTTCTTTTTGAAAGAAGAATGCAAGGATATACAAAAAGATCGAATTGTTGATTTATCGACATGTCGATTAATTGTGAAAATATCCATTTAAGAGCCAGGAAGTTGAGCAAACAAATAAAAGAGTAGGCCTTCTTAGAAAACCTCTTCTATTAGGCTAAAGGACAAAGTAAAAAGAATTTCTTCTTAATCCTTTATGGGATAAGAATATATCGATATAATAAAAGCAGTTTCGATATGTGTCGCTTGCTGCTGGAGAGAAAGCAGTAACAGACAAGAATATCGTTTTCGATTTCCAAACTAACGATATGTGGCTCAAAAGTTCAAGAAGGTTTCCAGAAACAATAAAATAGTTAATTTGCGACTATTATAAAAAACAAATTTGAAGCACAATTCTCTTCTTCCTCTTCTTGATGGAGATCTACATAAATCCTATATACACTTTCTATTTAAAGCTGTCCTTCGACTTTTGACCATATGACACAATCATATAAATGTAACCAAAAATTGCACAACTTATTCTTCACCCACACAACAATGAAATGATTTAGTTGAATATATTTATTTAGTTCTCGGAGAATTTTAGACGCGATGTTGACTATCAAGTGACTCGAGGCAAACTGATTTAGCGGAAAACTTTGCAGGAGTTCAATAGCATAGAAAAAATAGAAAGAAATGCGATTTATTTGCTAACCAGGTTGGCAAATAAGCTGCAACCAAAGCGTCAGTAGCAGGAGAAGACAGAGATGGAGAAGGAGGCGAAGGCAGAGGCAGAGGCACAGGCACAGCCAAGTGGAAAAAAGTGGAATAGCAAGAAGCGGTTAGCTACTAGCAACTCGTTTGGCCAGAAACCAACCGAACACACAAAGCCAATAGAAGAAGTAACTAACAAACAGCTACAACGAGGAAGAAGCCGCAAATTGCCACGCGCTCTCGTCGACACAAGAGGAGTAGAAGGAGAAGGAGAGGGAGAGTGGGGCTGCTTGGCCATTGCAACTTGGCTAGTTTTTAGTTACCAGTTGCTTCTCTATGACGCGTGTGCGTTGGCTTCTTCTTTTTAGATTTTCTTCTTTTCACTTACTTCTTACAACCGAAAATCCACTTTAGTCTTGTAGTTGCATCGATTATTATTATGCATTACGATAACGATAATAATGACGATGACGCGCAACATGATGACGATCAACTTATTGAATAACTTTTCTAGTTCATCATAATAAATGAATTTTTCTTTCGTGGGTAGAGTAAAAGTTTGGTAACTTTTACTAAAAACTTGAATTGTAATTAAGTTAGTTAGAAGGCTGGTAGGTAGAAAGGGGTGTGGTCAGTCATTAAATTGAACTAAAAAAGGTGTTTGCTGTGCATCTTTTTAATCGAGAATATTTTTTTCGTTCCCTACCAAGTAGGAACCTCATTTAGGAATTAAAATTTTACCAATTAAGCAGGCTAACATGGGCAGAGTGTTCCCCCTTCGCGCGTTCAGTTCATTCAACTTTCTTTTTAATTAAAATTGTTCAACAAATGGAATAACACAATTGTTTTGATTATATGATAAAAAATCTGTTAATCAATAGACAACGCGACGCGACATTAAGAAATGAGTCAACGAGACAAACAAAAGCACAAATTGAATTAAATTTGATCAACCTAAATTGAAGTTACAATGGGAATTGAAAGATTGTGACATCCAATAGGAGGGGAGTGAACTTACCTTTAATACAATCGATAGACTACTGGCTGTGGCCGATTCCGAGAAGACGCTATCATGCGATTGCGATAGAGTTTCCCGTGTATAATCACTGCGAAAAGGAGAAGACAAAAAAAAAAAAAAAAAGAAAGAGCTTCTTAAGAAAGAGATTCCAATGTTGGTTTAAAGATTTACTCACCCATCCACATCCAGTAGACGACCTTCGCTGAGACTACGCTGACTGTCGGACATGTCAGCGTGGGTGGAGGCACCTACACCACCAGCCACAGGGTCACCCATGATGATTAGTTCCTGTGACGAGTCGCCGACACTTCGAAGATGGCGATGATGTTGTCGTTGCTGCTGCTGCCTCTGATCGGCGTAGTAGCTGCTGCTGCTGCTGCGGGAGTCGGAAAATATAGACACACCCAATTGTTGGCGTTGTGTTTGATACATGGCTTCCGTTTGCGACAGTGACTGATCTACCACAAATTGCTCCTGTTCCTTGCGCTGTTGTTTATTCGCTGACGATGTCTTCTTTTTGCCCAGCAAAACGCTTAAGAGCTCATCGCGATGGGATTTCGATTTGGGCAGAGATTGGGTTTGATAGCTATCGCTATGCAGCGGCGACGAGATGGTCGCTCCCGATCCCGATACCGATCCTGATCCAACTATTTGTGGACTATTATTTCCAGTTGTGACGTTACGCAGATTCTTCTCGCTAGAACTACTCGCTGGCGGTGGCAAAGTGTTGCACGATCCTGGCCCTGGTCCTCCTACTGTTCCTGCTCCCGATCCCGAGCTATCTGTAGCTGTGTTGATAGTGCGACGTCTAAAGATGCGCCTCAGATTACGCAATGGATGGAAACGCCTGCGTTTCTGTTGTTGTTGTTGCTGCTGCTGCTGCTGATGATGATCTGCAAGAGAGAAGGAACCAAGGCAAAAAGCGAAACAGAGAATTAAATTTAGCGCCCAGAATTATTATATGGAGAAAACATTTTTTTGTTTTTTGTATTTTTAGTGTCTCTATGGGAATAAACGAAAAACGAAAACCAAAACTTCACCCACAAAGCAGGCGGCCTGCTGAGAGAGTGAAAAACGAAAAACTAAATAGAAATTCCCCCAAATGGTTGGCAGACACGAATATATTTAAGCCATCGAAAATTATGATGTCAACTTGTGCAGAATACGAATGAACACATTAGCCATCATACGAGGCGTATACTTAATAATGTGTTATAAGTATAAATGAATGATTTTCCATCAATTTGGAATTAAAATTTAATCATTCAATGCGAATATTGCGAGAATTAAATTATTTGCATATTTTTTTTTTTGATACTTTCAGATGGAGAATCATTGAAATTGAAAGCTCTCAAGAGAGGATAAAAATGAGGATAAGATGAATGGATGCATAAAGGAAGAAGCAGACAAGTTACCTTCTGTCTACGGCCCCCCGAACAACGATGTTCAGGTGAGTCAAGGAAGAGAAACAATTTACATTCTCCTTTTTTTAATTCCATAATGTAACTAAAAAAATGAATTTAAATTTCGAGGATGATTTCATTTTCCAATAACTGGAAAAGTCATCTAAAATTCTCATAAAGAACAAATTGCTCAGTATATAAACAACAACAAGAGTGTTGAGCCAATCAATTGTTAATAGAAATATTAGTCATTTAACAAAAAGAGAGAGAGAGCGAGAGAGAGAGGTAGAAAGAGATAGACAACAGAGAGAGAGAACGCGAATGAAATTGATAACAAACAAGCAATGAAATCAAATCAAACCAAATGGAATGGGTGAAAATGGTTAAAACATGCCCATAAATAGGCAAAACGCCAACTAAAGAGCACAACATGCGGGAACTCCCAAAAAAAAAACAAAGAACACACACACACAGAAAGAAAGAGAGAGAGGGGTATATAATGATAAGCGGAAGTGTCAAAATGTTTGATAGAGAAAGAAACGTTTGCAATTTTTTTTTTTATTTCTCTTTTTCTACTCAATTGGTTCGACAAGGTCATATCTAATCGGCGGATTTTACAACTTAAGTCAACGCATTCCTTTAACCCTGGCCAACATGGCCCTTGTCCCCCCCTCTTGAATTGCGCTTTGTGTCTTACGCATATAAACACAATTAGCCACAAATTGTAAATTATAATCAATTTAATTGCTTGTGTGTGTTGGCTCTACGACTCTGTTTATGATTCTATATATATATATAGTATATATAACTCTATATGAACAATGTGTGTTTAATGCCGATAAGGGAGAGAGAGAGAGTCTTTGGTCTAATGCGTTTTACACCTTAAAATCGGTCGCAGTACTTAAACCATAGAGAAGAACGAGTATAAATGAATTGTGGTAAAGCAAAGTTAACTGCAAAATTGTACAATATGTTGTATATATCTTCTTAATCAGTATTTAAAATTGATTCGATGTAGACATTAAGAAATTAGGCCAACAAACAGTGGCTTAAGACGAGGAAATTCATTGAATTTGTCTAATTTTAAATGGTTCTTGCTCATTATTTTCAACTATGTAGTCAATATTTTATAGCGTGAAAGCTCTCTGATCCCATCGATGGTGTTATATATAAAGTAAATAAACTCTATTGGAAATAGAATGTTATCTCTAAATAAGACAATTACGTTTGCGTCAATTCTAAATGCTATCTAATCCCAATGATTATGCAATACAGACAATTATATAGAGAACCAACCTTAATATATAGAGATTAGGGAGAATCAATTAGAAACTGGAACTAGAATTACTTTCTAATCAAAAAAAAATAGTAATTATTGGTAATGCTTGAGCTAGCTGATGGACTTCATTGGCACTTTTGTAGTATTTACATTTGAGAATGAAGAACGAAATGTTTGTTTGTAGAATTTCATAAATATTGAGGTCATATGAAAGGAGTTAGAGCTTAGGTGATTGATTGAACGGTTTTAACACCTTTTCTTAAGCAAGTGCTGCTGATTGTTGACTAAAGAAATACACACAGAGTCGAGAGGGGAGAGAGAGAGAGATGGCGACACTTTTGTGACCCAATGACTCAAAGTTTGACCCTTTTTTTATGCGCTGCTCTTTCTCTCTCTGTTGAATGAGTCAGATGATGAGAAATGAAAGTTAAATGCAGATTTAAAATAGATATTCCCGCCATTGATAAAGCAAAACTTTTCACGTGATTATAGAAAGTTCTTTCGTTTTGCTAAAGACCTAGCCAAGCGGAAGAAAATTGCACACTTTATTGGTTTCGTTTACCTTCTAAGTAGGCAGATGGGCAGGTGAACAGGTGGGTTGGCAGGTAACTTCTTCTATGCGCAAAAGAGTCACTTAGTCTAGGGCAAGTCAGTCAGAGTTAGAGTCTGATATTGATATGGATGAACGTTGATATGCCAGTCACATGCCGCTGCCTGTGCCCACCACGTTTCACCCGCGGCACGCGAACTCACCTACATAAAAAAATGTGGGTTGGGGTCGTTTGGGGCGGGCCATTGCTTAGTCATTCAAAAGTGTTTGGGTCCTCCCAAAAATATATATTTTTATATATACATCTGTCTGGACTTCGCCTTCTCCTCTTCTTCCTCCTCCTCCGCTGTTGTGTTGCTATTATTTATCACCGCTGGGTAAGGTGAGTCTGGCTCTCTCTACTCTTCATATTCTATTTTGCTCCTGTTATAACCTAATTGCTTAGGGACCTTTTTGCTTCGCTTAGCGTTTGGTCTAATGAAATTGCACAAAACCAACCCAAAACAGGGACAGAGGAAGAGAGAGAGAGAGAGAGAGAGACAGCAAAGACAATATTGAATTAAATTAAATAAATATAAAAGTCTCGAAAATCTCTTTTCTAAACTTTTCGTTTCGCAATTAAAAAAGTTTGACAGAACTTTTTTGTTGCTTAAACAAACACACAGATTCCACAAAACTTGTGTGAGTCATATTCATTTAAGTAAATAAAATTACATCAGCTCAGACGCAGACAAAAGCAGTAGTAGAGGGCCAAAGGAGGGGTGGAGGGGGTATTTTATTTGTAATTTATCTACAAGTCAATGAGGCAAGTCTTCAAGTGATCTTTCCCTCTCCCTCTCTCTGTCTCTCTGAATAAGTTTTGTGTTCAGTCATCTTTCTTTAAGCTTTGCTTTGTTGATTGTTTTTTTGGTTTTTGTCTTGTAAGCGATGTGGGCGATGATTTCGGGTAATTTCTAAAAATTCTCCCCAAAAAAAAAAATTAAACCTATTAAACATTATTAATATGACTATGTAAACTAATGTGCTACTATTTAGTCGATTTTACGTTTAAATTGATCAAAAATCAAGTCAACATATTTATCTTCACATAGAGAAAAACCATTTCGAAATAGATTGGAATAATGGTCAATGTAAAAGCATTTTTAACTGCTTTCTTAAGGGCAATGATGATTAAGTTAAATCAGTCAATTTTTGGTGTTGGCTTATAAATGATTAATATTCCCATTAATCATAATGATAACTGCAGCCGGTGTAGGCAGATCTCTTTTTTTTCTAGTGTCTTCACATTTATTTGTTAGGAGGATTTTGTAGGTGTTGACAGATAGTTGGTAAGTTGGTTAACTGGTTGGTTGCTTGCTGGCACCAATTCCAATTGAATTCTCAATTCAATTTGCAACAAAAAAAAAAAAAAAAAAAGTCTCGGTTAACTTTTTGTTAATTAATCATTGCCAACTATTGCGGCAACATGCAATTAAGGCGGGGACCCCAAACCGAATGCAAATTAGCAAATTGGCAAATGCAAAAATGTCAAAATCGAAATGACAGTTAACAATTTTTGAAGCAAAAGTTGCAGTAATTGGAGAGACTTGTTGTATGCCAGCGAGCGGATGTTAGGCGACTGTGTGTGTGTGTGTGTGTGTGTGTGTGGAAGGTCAAGTAGTAGTGCCACGCCCCTTCTTCTGTCTTAGTTGTGTAGGTTTGTTTATCCGCTTAACAAGTGCGCTTAATGGAACGACAACAACAAGAACAACAAACAAACCAGCAAGCAAGAAGGCAAAAATAATGCACAATTCGCCACAATTCTCTCTCTGCGTTGGTTTTATTTCTATTTCGCCTCGCGAATATCTCAAGTGTTAACAACTTTTACGTTTGAGCGAGCAAGTTCTGTCTGCGCTGCTGCTGTTGGCTTTTTGGCCTTCAACAAATACATACATAGAAATCTTATATAGAATGTTTGTGTGTATATAGTTTACATGTGTCGGCTTTATATTCTATTTTTAAGAATATCCGATTAATTAGCATTAAGGCAAGGCTACGGGGCAATCGATATTCAAAGAGAGTCACAACAAATTGAACGCTAAAATGAACATGGAAGTAGAAGTATTCAATAACTCTAACGGTATGACCATGATTTAAAACGAAATTTATTCAGTTGTTGGTTCTTTGTATTCCCAAAAAAAAAAAAAATACTTTTTAGCGCCATATTTCTAAAAAAAATATGATACGAAATTGTTAAATAGGATTTTTTTTTTAATAAAAGTTCATCATAATTTCTTTTATAAAGTGAAAATGCCATAGCAATACTTTAATACTAAAACTGGTTGGGAATTATAAGTAGATTAAGCGAAAAAAAGGCACTATAGAATGCTTGTACGTATTAACTCTTTTTTGCATCGTAAAAGTTTGTTCTAGTATTTCAAAAACATAATATTTACGAACTAGAAAACCACTTGTATCAGAATGGTTAGCCGATTGAGTAGTGTTCTTTTATGAATAGAAGCAAGGACGACCTGACCTGTTTTTGCATTGCAATTAAGGGACTTTTGGCCCTTTGTCTCCTCTTATTATTTGTAGCTTCTTTTCTCATTGTAGTAGTAATACCATAGACTTTAAATGTCAAAGGCTTTATATATAACACTTACATATATATGGCCATTATCGGTCACGTTTCTAGTGATAAAAGGAATTCTAGCTGCTAGGTTTACCCAATTTAGTTCTAGCTTAAATCACTAAATCTATTTGAATTGCGTCTGTCATGATTTTAGCCAATTGAGGTTCTCTTCTGGTCAGCTTGTTTTTGCCCTGTTGCTATCTCTAGTAACTTTCCAATTGAGAACTAACAAGGAAAGAAATGATAACTCTCTGTGTGATAAGTTAAACAATTGGCAGCTCTTTTAATCGCTGAAAGACGGTTACCTAAGCGCTTGGCTCGTCTAGGAACTGATAAGTTACGTTGTTTTTGTTATATTTATAGTTTTTCACACTCAAATCGTAAATCACAATAACAACTACAACTACAACAATAATAAAAGAAAATACTGTGGCGCATGAAATTGATTACACAATTCATGGCACTTCAATTAGAGGCGGCGTCTGCTGCGGGCTTTAACTTCAATTGAATCTCCACAAAATACTGCCCGCCCACCTCCTCCTCTGCCTCTGCCTTAGCCTCCACCGTTGGCCATGTCGCAACTTTGGCGAGTGCCACATAATGACAATGAGTTATCCCAAAACAAGTGATGATAGTGACACACATTTCCCCGCCATTTCTCCTCCTCCTCCTACCCTCCTGCGCTTTGACAAAGTGTTGAGCTTACATGGCTCAACAATTTTGAACCACAAATCATTCATCGGAAACAGAGAAATTCGCTACGATCATTGAGCCCTTTAATTGTTGGTTGAGTTTTTTTTTTTTTAGTTATAGAACATTTAATTTGGGGTTTCAAATTGTGAACAAGTGCCATAAGGGCAAATGGATTTAAATAAATCAAGTCTGAAACCATCTCACGTCTTTTTCTAAAGCTAAATTCATAGGAAATGTGGCAAAAAAGTGCAAAATAAAATTTATTTGCAAAAATTTATAAAAAAAAAAATATACCAAAATTTCTGATTAATTTCGTGCATTACCTCTTGTTAAAACACTCGATGAAAATGTATCTTTTTGTGAAATTCCAAAAATATTTGTTTACACTCAGTAAACCAAACAAAGAAAATAGGCACAAACAAATTGTTAAGAATATCTTTAAGATGTTTTTCTTTTTCGACTCGAATTTCACTAGTACACAATTTCGCACTTCACTTAGTGACTCGTTGGCGGCTGCTCAATAATATTGATTAAACATTGATTGTGTAAGCCTTGTTTATATATATGTATGTATATATACTTTTTTGTTTCTTCTGTAATTGAGTTTGTTGTTTTTTTTTGCAAATTTCAATTTTAATTTCGATTTCAATTTGGATTCCCAATATTCAACTTTAATCACCGTCGTACGTAAGTAAATAAGTGAATTAGTGTAGCACGCGTTCAGGTGCCGCGCCGCTCGCTGTGAAATTATTTCACCTGTGTACAGGTGGAGCCGAGCAAACAGAATGAATTGAAGCAATGGAAATCGAAATAAGAGACGCACACACACCACACACAGAAACACACACACACACACAAAGAGAGGGCAAACAGCGCCAAAACTGAAATTGAAATTGACGAAAGAAACGAAACGAAACAAAAAAAAAAAAAAAACGAACCAACAGTCATCGACATCCATCCATAGCCATCGGCCATCGGCCATCGGCAATAGGTAATCGTACAATTTGTTTGAGTTATTATTGGTTGGCTATTGGCCTCCGTCGCCGTCTTGGCCAGCTAGCTAGCCAGCCAGCCGACTAGTACTCTAACCACTCTAGTTGGCCAAATCGTCGCGATTAGCTCACTGCACTTCCCACACATCTGCTTCAATCCCTTAACAGAGCTCTGTTAAGTGATTAACAGAAATGTGCCACAGTGATTTGAAATGCCCCTAAAACATTTTTTTTAGAAAGGGGCGAACTTTTTCCCTGAAATGGTTATCCTTAAATTGTTACTTGTTTCGTATATTTTTGAAGAGTTTACCAATTTGGTCATCAATTTTTATTGTCTCACTGAATTTGTTTAAGAAGGCGACAGAATTATATTTAAAAACTCTTTATAAATTGAAATGGTGTGTCTTGTATAAAATAAGTTGCAGACCACTGTGCTTTGCTCCCGCCTGTACTCTGACCACTGCGAATATGTTTGTTGAATGCACCGTTATAAGCTTGTTTCATGTGTTGTCATAACAACAATACGAGAACAGCCCTCCACCCTTAACCGCCCCCCTCCCCCACGCGCTGGGTTTGGTTCGAGAACATTAGTTGGTCGATTTTGTCGTTCTGCATCTAAATAAATACAGCCATTTGGTAGCACAAATTTAGTATTTGGTTGGTTGTAGAAAGTCGTCAACGGCGTTAATTAGCACGTGTAGAAGTTGTTGTTGTTGTTGTTGCTGGTTTGTTTTTTCTTCTGTGTATTACCCACAATTACATAAACATTAAGCTCAGAAAATTCAGTTTGGAGTTTCGCTTTGGCGACTGCAAAACAAAGGCCAGTCAGCCAAAGCCAAAGCTAAAGCTTCATATGTACATATTTCTATATATGTATATACATACGTATCTGAATCTGAATATGTATTATGGTAACTTCCCTCCCCCTTCCTCTTGGTCCGTATTTGAGGCCTTTTGTTTGCGCGTTTAAGCGAATGGGATGCGGCGTCGGCGGTGCCACCAACCAAATGACGATCCAACTAATTATGCACATATAGTAGACATATAAAAACTAAAGCAAACTAACGGTCCATCATCATATACATACATATGTACATACATCTGTCTATGTGTGTATGTATGCCTCTTGTTTTTATTGTGTGCCATTGTTTCGGCAATACTCATCATAGTTTCGCATAGTAAAACAATTTTGCACAAAGACAGAGCATAGTGGGAGAGATGAGATGTAGGCAAAAAGAGTTGGTTACAATGCCTGCCTTACATGACCAATAACTGAGTAAACAAACTATGAAATCAAAACAATTGACTATAAGACTAAGCCAGGAGAAAAGGACGACTTTTAAAAAGTTCCTTGAAAATGTTTTTAGTTTGTATGAAGCTGGCATGCTAGTGCTGGCACTATTAATATATCGATATATTAGTGTGGGACGTCATTACCCCGATAGTTTGCCACGAAATCGGAGAGGATCTTTAGTAAAACGGATAAAATTGTTTCTCTTGTGGGGGCCTAGCTGCCCTCTCCCAAAACCGGCTCTAAAAGGCTCTATAAAGCAACCCACCCTAATCAAATATAATGACCTCTTTTTGAACTAACTCTCTAAAGTTTAGAATATTTTTTTTATGGAAAGAAAGCAGACCAAAAAATAGACTCTTTTCAAAACATTTAAAAATATTTTGAATCATAGAAATCTAATTAAAATTATGTCTATATCTGTTTATTCAATAGGAAAAAAAAACTACTCACCGGCATTTGTGGTATTATCATTGGCATCATTTGCTGCTGCTGCTGCTGTTCCACTTACTGGACTGGAAATGGGTGTTGAGGTGGTGGCACCACGTAAATCATGGGACGATCTGCTGCTGCTACTCTCTAATGGCAATGACAATGGTCCTCCTCGCTCTCGCATGAGTTCACGTTCCCGTTCCATTTCCAATTCCAAAGGTGGTGAATTTTCCCGCACACATGACATTAAACCGGAAGACATGCTGCAAATTGGGTGAGAAAAAAATGACATAAAAATTATTAAAATAATATTGTACTTAATGGAAAGATGATTCATTTTAATTAAATATTGGAATGGACTGCATCATCATCATCATCGTCAAGCAGTCAACCAACCAACCAACCAATCGACTCTGACATCCACTGACAGCTCTTTCTAATGGATGGCAACATGCTTTTGCTGGAGGAGGAGAAGCAGGAGGAGGGAAATCGAATGCCATATTGCATTCAAGAGAGAGACATGAAAGGAAATTCATGTTGGTTGGCGGCGGGAAAATCTCTTTAGGCCCTTTAAGAATTCGACAATGTAAAATTTATTGGAGCTGTCAGCAGCTCGTAAAAAATCTCTAGCAATTTAGTGAGATTGAAATTTCCCCCTTAAGTATGCAATAGATGGTCGAGAGTCAGTGCAGACTAAATTCTTACAAATTTTAACAATTTTAACGATAATTCATAGACTCTTTCAACAATGTTTGCACCCAAGGCCAAAAAAAAGTTCGCAGTTTTTAGAAAGTTACGTTTTTTGGCTATCAGTTGCATATTATCAATGGCAAAGTTCCCTCACTTGCATCTCCAAATATAAATTTTAAATTTGAAAACCTTTTACGGTATTTGCGAACCAGAAACTATGAAAACAAAAAGTAAGTTAAAGTGATGAAGTTATTTTTCTCCTCTGCAGGCTTTTTATGGTTTGGCTATTATTTTTAGCTTTAATTTGTGCAGGATAATGAGGAAAAAGCTAAAATCGGATTAACAAGAAGTTCCCTGCGGAATAGTCCAGTGTCGCCCTTCTTCCTGTCAGTCATTCTAATTGCTCCATATATTTTGCTATGACAATGTAAGAAGCCCGATTAAGGAAGTGAATGGAAATGGCAATTCTTTCACCCATTGCAACATGTGAGTTTGAGATGAGATCTTTGAATATTAATCCAACTACACATTCTTTCCCAGTTCTCGCATGAATGAACTCAACAAATGACCCTTTAAATTGTTACAAATATCGAGAATACTTTTGAACCAGTTAAAGAAGAATTTGATCAAGTATTATCCATAATATTTTATAGATAGAAAATCAAAGAACAATGATAAAAATTTCTAAAAAAAAAAAAATCCTTTAAATTTTCTCTCAAAATGGATTTATATATCATAGTAGAGGTTTAGGGATACGACGAATCGCAGTTTTGAGGCAAAAAGCTTTTTATAAAAATCGAATTGCATTACAATAAATCAAAATTAATGTTATTGTAGAATTTATAAAAGCAAAAGAAAGATTTTTAATTATACTGGTTGAAGTTTTGAACCCACATCTTGTTTCATTAGATATATGTTTTATTTTTATGCTCTTTTCATTTAATGATTATTTAATACCGGAATTTATGGGGAAATCTCATTGAGTCATAGCTTAAGTTTTCCAATCATAAATTTTCTTAGATACAGAGCCATAAATAGATGAAGCACATTGTCTTTCTATGTAGAAACGAAAATGCATTTTCGCCATTCCCATTCCCATTCTCAATCCCATTGCCATTGCCCTTGGGTGGGGGGCAAACAAACGACGACAACTGAGAGCATCAGTTTTGAGTGGATGACGGCGCAGCATTTGGATGGTGCCGGTCCCCGCCAAAGGCATTTCAAGGAAAACTATTTTCAAATAGAGGAATTTGTCTTGCAGCAAGTTGTTGAACTTTGTGCGCCACACATTTCTAGAGCGGGTGGGGGATGGTAGGGGGAGTGGGGCGAATTCGAGACTGAGTAATGGTGGTGATTCATGCCAATTTTTCGCAGACCGATGTGATTTATATAGATTTTGTTTTGCATTACGATTAAATTTAGTTGGAAAATTTTCACTGCATGCTTTTAGGCACTTCTCTTATGAAATTATGAACTCACACCTTAACGCGGTCCAAATAGCCCGTAAAGTAAACTCATTTGCAGTCAAACATCATAATCATACGCCCCAACCGCTGACATTTGACCCTTATGGGCAGCCAACTGTACGGAGGAGGTGTGCGTGTGTGTGTGTGCGATGTGCTAATTAGTGTGTTTTGTACAAAGTGCTAGTGAACCGCTCCCACAGCTCCTTCTACACCCCACGCCAGTAGCACCCGTTTTTCATCACTCACTCACTTACAATAAGCACAAATTGCAGTTAAACATTTTTGCGCAATGCCACAAATGAAACTGCAGCCGCAAATTTGTGGTGCAAATTGACACTTGTGGGCGGGTGCAAAGGGGCGATGTGAGTGACGATGACTCTGATGATGATGAACGACGAGTAGATGATAAAGATGATGAAGATTGCGTTGACGTTGCGGACGAATGAGCAATTTCATTTCCACATTGATTAATTAAATGAAATATGTGCACAATACAAAGGGGTTGAGCTGCCTAGAGGAGGGGTGGGGGGGGATTGGGATGTTGGATGACAATTTAGATGTGAAATTATTGTTTGGCATTGAACTTGTGGGAATGTCAAGGCGAAATTCATTTTACTATATAAATTAAAATTTTCACTAACTCATCTCTCTCCCTCTTTGTCTGCACCAACCAATAATACTCCAGCCTAGAAGTAGGCAATGTTTTTTTAACTTTTCGCCTATCTATAGCAGATTAAACCGAAGGTGGCCAATTTAGGCAAAGGAACTAAATATTGAACACTAGTAGGTTTTTAGCTAGTCAAGGATAAACTTTAAATTTAATATAAACCTTTTTAAGTGTTAAATTAACGTAAAAAGCGTAATTTAAGCTCTTTATTAAGAAATTTAATTGATTTTTTTTGCAATCAATTAACTTTCTTAGCCTCTAAGTTAGGTTTTTTACAATCGTTTAAAAAAAAACATTCATCCTTATTTTATTGCCAATTTTCTTATTTTTTAATGACATTAAAACTTTTAATTTAGTATAAAATAAATCGTAATCGTCCCTACCAAAAACTGAAAATTTGCCTGAATATAACGTAAAAAAATCTTCAAAACAGGAAAACATACATAAACGATGAAATACAATTTACTCTATAAGCCTCTGCATAGACCTTCATCAGTCCCTCTGGTAATGGGTATCAAAGTCGCACGCTTTAGTTGTTGTAACCAACGCGGCGAGACGCAGAGCAGATGCATTTCTAGAGATATGAGCAGCATATCTAACACTTACTCCGACAACCAAGACAACAGAAATGACTATGAAAGGCAGAGGGAACACACTACTACTACTATATAGACATGTCTGTACGTAGACCAGACCAGACCAGACCCCGGAGCACATCATCATCATTTTCTGCACTTGTATCTCTGCGTGAAAATCTAACAAATTAACTTTGACTTTCAGTTGCATTTCGCAGATGAGCGCCACAACAAATACTAACAACACGAACAACAACAACAACGAAGAAACTATAATTACATATATGCAAAATTTTGCATTGCCAACTTAATTATCAAGTGTCGCTTTAAACAACGCGCGGGGACAAACAAACAAACAAACAACAACAACAAACAAAGGCCCAGGAAGCATTTCCAGTTTCGAATACAAACCAACATCAACAAGATGTTCTCTAAGCAAATATCTCCCCCCTCCTCTTCCTCCACAATCCCTCAACCTCTCTCAAATCTTTCAATGGCAAACTAACTAACTAACATGGCTAAAATGGCATAATGAGCAGAAAAGCAAAAAAATGGCAAACTACAAACACAACACAAATTGAAAAGGAAAGTGCCCCTGACCGGAAAATGGAAAAAAAAAATGCATGCTCATCTCGCTCGAGCTCAAGAGTTACAGCACTACAAAAATTATGGACAACTGTTGAATGGATCTTGACTCTTGAATCTTATGTTAGTTTCTTCTTCTTTGCCTTCTGGCTTTTTGCCCATTAATTTTAATGACCAACACTTTATATAAATGCACATTTTTACACACTCACACACACACACACATTTATAAGGTATGCGCGGATAATTTCTGAAAAGTAAACATCAAATTGAGGGCAGCCTATTTGGAAATTTGTTTGGTATAAAAAAAATATTTTCGAATTCAAACACAGCGCACACAAAAGCACAAAACGAAAATGAAAACAAAAAGCTAACATATTTTTGAAGGTCGGAAAATTATAGACTTGAAAACTTAACACAAAAACCTTTTGCCATAAAGAAAAAGAAACAAAACACAACTTCAATTGGAGTAAAAGGTTTTTGCATTTGTCATGTTTTTGAGTACATTTTGGAATATTTTCAAAGTTCAAATAATATTTGAAAGAAGAGAAACAGTTTTTTCTATATAAAAGTTTAGACACTTAAAGATTGCCATCGCCTCTGTAATTGAATTTGTTATTATAATAATTGCATTTAAAGATGTTTCTATCAATTTGCACCTATAATTCTCAACTGGTTTTAGCTGGCGGGAATAGACTTATTCACCCCATTTATTCAGGTAGGATCAGATTAATTTTGTAGACTAGAATAGAAATTATTTAATTTTATTTTATTTTATTGGGTTTTGGTTTTTGTATAATTTAATGCCAAGTCAATTAAATTGGAATTATGAATTAAAAGACCAGAAAAACTCATTTCTAATTTTATTTTTGTCTCAACTTTTTTTTTGTGTAGTCACTATAAATATTTTTCAAGTGTCTTCATTAGGTTTTTGTTGACAATTTCGACTAAATGGTTTTCTAATTTTGCATCCTATACTAAAGACACACATACATACATTTGTATATATGTATGCCAAATGGATTTGCACAAGCCGGTTTCACAATACGCAAACAAGCAACATTTTTGGGTTGGGTTGGGTCGTCGTCGTTTATTGAAGAAAGATATGGCAAAATGTGTAGAGTTATTATTATTGGTTATTTAATGTAGAAACTATTGCAAATGTGAGACAAGGTTGACAGACAATTTGCGGCTGCCGCTGCTGATAAGAAGCATGAGCAACTTGAACAAGAGAGAAACACATATTTCCATTACATTTAACAAAAATAAGTACATCGAATGCGCGCCAACAACTGGAATGGAGTAAACACTTTGTTTGCACTCCGTGAATTGACCTAGCGAAATCGCATGACCTTGATTAGATTGACATAGCCCTTTTCTTTTCAACGCTCTCATCATCTCGGTCTTATCAATCAAAACTTGGGGACACGAAAATCAATAAAAATTTATGGAGAGTGTGATAAGAGGCAGCGGCGCCATTAGGATGATGTTGTTTCTCCCAATGATGATGATGACGCAGTTTCTGCTGATTCAGAAATTCAGTTTCGAACCATTTTTTTTGCTGATGATGATGATGCTTTATTTTTTGAGTCATGATAATTAAGTTCATAAACCCATTTCAGATACACACACACAGAGGCAAAGGCAAACAAACACATACCTCGAACCAGCAGACAGTTGTTCCCTGTCCCCCAATTCATCCAAAGACAGATGCAAACATTGCGGGGGATCGTCGCCGTCGCCGTCACCGTCGAAGTCTTCGTCGTTCTCGTTCTCGTTCTCGTAATTGTTGTCGTTGTAGTTGTGGTTGTGGTTGTATTTGTTGTTCATCATTTTTGAAATAAAATGTGTTTTACATTTGTTTTGAGACTAACAATACCAACGACGACACACCAAAAAAAAAGAATAATAAACAGATGAAAAAGTGTTTTTTGTTTTTTTTTCCGCGAAACGCTGCCGCAACTTGTGGCTGGCAATGAAGTGAACGAAAACTGAGAAAAATGGAGTCCAGCATCGGCAGAGGCCGATGGAGGCAGCGGCAGCGGCAGCATCGCATATGTTGCGGAATGCGAATGACAGAAGCAACATTTATGTGTAAGTGTTTCAGTGTCTGTGCGTGTGGGTATGGGAGCGTGTCCAAGGTCAAGGAGCGCAACTGCGAGTAAATTCGTTCTCACTCTCTCTCTCTCTCTCTCTCTCCACATTTCTCCGCTGAAATGTTGCTAGCAACATTCTACAGTTATTATTGTCTTAAAGGTTTTTTTTAAGCTTAAATCTCATTCTAAGGAACAAAGGATCTTCACAGCTTATAAATTATTTAAAAATCTACAGAAAGTTTGTTGACTAGGAAACTTCAATAGGTCTAGATATCATTATTTAGTTTGCTTAAAACAGAATAGACTTAGACAATAAAAATTCTTAGTCCTGGCGCTAATAATTGTGCCCCTTGTCTTAAAACGTAAGAGGAAATTAACAAGGACTATTGTTTCTCAGCTGTATTAACCTCTTTTTGATATTTGACACATTACGAACAGGAAATAAAACACAATCTAATTTTTCAATGCAATCCTAGATCATCTTAACAATTGAGTTCTTAGTACGAGTTAAGGTTAAGGGTCTGCGGCATGTTGCCAAGGACCTTTCTCTCTCTGTAAATATGTCTCTCTCTCCCTCACTTCAATGCGCAGTCGTTGTTCCTCTCTCCGTCTCTCTCATCACTTATTGGCTAAAGAAAAGTGAAAACACGCATACAGACGCTGACCTAGTCAACGAGTTTGTCCAAAAGGCATGTTGCCGCCGCCCGTAGGTCGGTCGCTCGGCGTCATCCTTCGCATAACCAAATAAGGCAATAAGGAAACAAAATACATTTCATTTGAAAAAGAGATAAAGAAGCAGAACCAACTCCTTTTGGTAGCATTCAAAAGTTTGCCAAACTGTAGTAAATTTGACAAGGCATCGTGCCTCTCTCTCCCCCCTTTATCAATTTTTTTTAGGTGATTTGGCAATTCTCTATAGGCAATTGAGTTGCGAACGAAAATTGAAATGAATTTTATATGAAATTGCAACACCCTGATTAAAGAATCTCTCATTTTCAGTGCGTTAATCTGAGTAAAACATATTATTTATTTTTGCTTTGTTTATTTCAAGGTCGTTTCAGCCACCTAAACTCCCCTTCGAAATTAAGCAAATTCCCTCAGCGAACAATAAAAACCAAGAAACTCTTATTGTAATAAGAATACAAAAAAAAAAAAACCCCAAACAAAGCAACTCACATTACCATAACAACAAAGTCAGAGTCAGAGTTGCTACAACATGCCAAACATAAGTATATATAACGCTGTCTCTACACACATATACATACATACATACATACATATGTACATACCTATGTATATACTTGTACATATCAACATACTTTCTTATACTATTGGCACGTGTAATCTTTGTGCTGCAAAATCCGCAGAACCATCTGACACATAAACATAAATTTATTTTAGTGCAACGACTCCAAGAAAAGATACTTCCATACAACAAAAGTGGAGGAGTTCAGCAGACAGCAGAGAGCCACAATTAGGAAATCAGCTAATTTGATGACAAAAATATTGTAAGACACTTTGGATATCTCTTGAATCGCAGGTCCCATTAAATATTCAGTGGCGTTAAGAGAGAGAGGGTATATCATTCTCAAATTAATCATGAGAATTTAAAGCCCTTTTTAACATTATACATGGTGTTCGATTTATTTTATCCTAGCCTTAGTATGAAGTATCATAAAAGATAATACAAGAGTTTGTCGAATCTCAAAGATTTGAGTGTAGAAATTATATTAGAGTTCCTATCTATAGGTAAAACTTAATGACTTAATAGGGGCCTGGAAAGAAAATCCTTTTCTATACACATTAGACTAGCTCTTTTATGAGAATTTAATTATAATTCCATCTCTAACCTGCTCCACCCATCTTATAGCTCAATGTCAGATTTATAGAGGTCATTTGTAAATTGAATTTCCACACTTTAGAGCGAAACAATTTACGAATAAATCAAAGAAAAGTTTGCCCAAAAATATTTGGTTTTTAAAATATTGCACAACTTACCTGATTGTGTGTTTTGATGTTTTGTTTCGTTTTTTTTTTTTGAAGAGGGTGGTGGGTGGTTTTGAAATTATATTTTCCCTCTCTCTTCGTCGTTTCGCTTTGTTTGTTGTGCAAGATCTTCTGATCAGATTCGTTTCTGATTCGGACTGTCGTTACATAGTTGGATTATATGTACATATATTTGGTATTCTGCAATACAAAAACATAGAATGGAGATGATGTAATTGTGGTAAAGTGTTTATTGAAAGGCTGTTCGAAAGCATTTTTAATGAATTCTTCAAATAACGAAGACTCATTTCCAGTTTGGGGAGGCGGGAGGCGGTTGGTTTGAGGCTTTGACATTTTCTTTTATGCTACCATTTTTATGCAAATCAACTGAGAACACGCACATGAATTTGCCCGCCTCTTAATGGGCGTATAAAACTCTCAATAGACCGCATGATATGCCAGCGATATAACTGATAAATATGCAAATTTAAGCCAAACGGCAAAAGCAATGCCAACAACAGCAACAACAACCTCGGGCCTAACCCAATGTGAAAATTCTTTAGGGCGAAAAAGGCTTGGCATAGTTTCTTTCCCTTCTATACGTGACAAAATGAAGTTCGGTTTTGTCTTCAATACCCTTGATCAAATGAAGTATAGTCCTTTTGGCTAAGAAGTTTGTCAATTACTAAAGCAAAAAAAAAAAAAAATACTTTAGACCAAATTTACTCGCCCCGGACCCTGGCATCGATTTAATAGATTCGCAACTTGGGTAAGAGCATTCAGAAATGTTGGTCCTTTAATATTTTCAGCCTTACGTAATAATGTATTTGTTGTTGTTGTTGTTGCTGTTATTGTATCCAGGAATAATCAAGATTTACTGTCAATTTTGCTCTTTGTCACACTTGGTAAACAGGGCGCAAATGGTTCATAGATTATATTATATTAGATGCCTACTAAAATGCAATGTTTTTGTCTTCTCAGTTCAATGACCTTTGGTTCAGCAACACAAAAGAAAAACGCAAAAAACAAAAAAAAAAAAACAAATGTTCTGTATAAGATTTACAAGTATTTTTGTGTGTTTTTTTTTAAATTTAAAAGATAGAAAATTTTTATGTTGTATTCCTAGAAAAAAAAAAGTGAAAAATTACAATTTGACATTAAAATGCGTGTCGAGTGATCTCCGATTTCTATATAAAATGCAAGCAACCAACCCACTGACCACTGACCACTGACCACTAACCACTGACCACTGCAGATGGTGAAATGCTCACAAGATATGCAAATTTTCGATATCTCATTGTGATCATCATCATCATCAATGGTTGGGGCTGATGGCCCAGTGGCTTAGAACGAACTGTAAACGAACTAACTTTCACTGCCCACACATCTAGAGATACAGATACACTCATGTCAGATACTCTTAATGTATCTTATGGTTATCTAATTGGCTGCCCTCAGCTGAAGATTAATTGCAGCTGGCAGAGTGGGTGAGAGGAAGCGAAGATCGACCGACCGACTGATCAGAGATGAGAGAGCAACGAGGGGAGAAAACACATTTTAAAATGAAAGAAAAGAAAAGTAAAAGTTTGTTTGGCTCCATTGAACAATGCAGTAAATTAAAAACAACAACAACAACAATGAACCTCATGAATAAATTAACAAAAATCTCTGTTTTTATCGACCAGAATTGAAATTCTAAACAAGTTTCTATCGTTGTTTCGGGTTTCTTCTGGGGCTTTTTGTTATTAATTTGAGGGCCATTAAAAAAGTTTTGTATTTGGTTTTAAGTTAATTGAATTTTGTATATACATACATATATTAAAAATTTCATTTTCTATTCGAAATTAGTTTTTTTTCTTTTCAGTTTTTAGAATCAAGTGTTAACTGAAATGAAAATGAGAGTGCCAGACAAATGGAAATAGAAATGGTAATGGAAAATCGTAATTTCCTATTAGTTTTCGAAGACAGCAACACAAAGATAAAGAGAGAGAGAGAGAGAGAGAGAGAGAGAGAGGGGGGAGCAAAAAAGGCGGTCAAATGTAGCAAAATGGAGAGAAAAAAAATGAAAATGCAATTTAACACGCAAGCACACAAAAAAAAAAAAATATTGTCAAATGGCAACGACTAGGAAATATCCTTCAAAATTTAATTTCTTTCTAAGGAATAATAAGCTTGTGATCTAGCTAGGATTTATCGAATGCAACTCTGTCGATTGCAGACCAATCGGTTGTCATCTCCTCTCTAAGTTTGAAATCAACACCTAAACGACTCAATCGAAATAAATACATTTTTTTGAGCATTAAGAACCATGTATTTACTTTATCCAAGTGTGACAAATGTTTCCTAGATTGCTGCATACACTTCTTTTTATAGGGTAACAAATTGTTTGTCTGCCCGCCTGACAAATTCAGCAAACGAAAGGAAAGACATAAAAATGCATAGAACCGATGAAAAACTTTACAGAGTCATAAATAAATATGTAAGAATACATACGAAAGTATGTATATGTGTATGTATGTATGTACATATATAAAATCGGTTTGCTGGTGCCAGCTTCTTTCGTTTCTTGCTAAAAATTTGTTTGTGCAGACATTTATAGGTCAGTCCAAAAAAAACAAAAAATGTCTAACCAAAATTATATATATAAAATCTGTGTCTGTTGGCCAAACATAAGGTCACTGAACCTTGGGTCAACAGACACAATTATCTTCCAGATTTGTCGCTGAACACAATAATGTGAATGTAGAATCGGTTGGCGGCTTGTTGGGTTGTTCGGTTGTTCGGTTGTTGGTAATGCAACACTTCAATGCCAAAAACAGACCGCAACTGACATACAACAGAAACCGAAACGAAGACAACAAAACAGAAAACAAATAATAAATGAAACAAAAGTAAAAACCAAAAACTGAAAACTAAAAACCAAAAAACCACAAGACCACAACGAGAGGAAAAGCCCACAAAAAAGAGGCAACAAATGTGACGCCTATCTTACAGACTGAACTCAGACCGAGACTCCGGCTTCGGCTTCGTCTTAGAGCCAAAAAGCCGCAACAATAACCAACAACATGCTTGGTAATAACTATAATAATAATTTACCTACTTATAAGTATCTGTCCATGCATCATACGTGCCTTAATCTCGACCAACTTAAACTTAATTCTAGTTATTTATTACGAAAATTGAACAAATCTTTGCAAACAAAGCCAAATGCGCAACGAAGTTTGGCATACCCTTGAATTTGGATTAGTAAGTATAATGAAATTGTTAAGATCTAGGGAACAAGCCAATTTTTGCTAATTAATAGGAATTCCCTTCAAAAATCTAAGAAATATTGTTTTTAAAAGAATCATTATATGAAAGTCAATAAATTTTTTTTTGGTCGCCAAAAATGCTAAAGTTGCTCTTTGTTTCATTTTAAAATACTCCTATCGACTTGTAGTTTAATTGTAAATTGCTTCCTCCTTAAACTTAATACATAAAGTAGCTAAATTAAAACTGGATTTGAGTCACAGAGCAAGCCTGTTGACCTTAAGATCGAAAACCGCAACGGATTATGTGTCATATTTGTAAGCCAAAAGCTTTAAGTTCTGCTATGCAGTCAAGAAGAAAATTTAAAGACTAGAGTTTAAAATGCTTTCAGAAAGTTAGACAAATAGGGATAATAGTATAAACATAATTATGATAAGTCACAATTTGTTGTTGTGGCTTGAGTTGAGGAAGTCTGGACGTAATCTTTAACACAAACAATATCTATTGACTACGTATTTGACTTCTTATCGGGGAGTCTGTGCAGCTGGGTTTGCTCTCTTACTCCCTCTCTCTCTCCCTCGTTCTCCCTTTCTCTCTTCAATACTCTTAAGATTTAGTTTATGAAAAGAAATAAAAAATTCAAGTCAATCATTGGTAAGCCGTTGGCATAAAAATTAACATTTTCCTGCACTTCATCTTTATCTTTCTTTCTTTCTCTCTCTCTCTTTCTCTCTCCCTACTTTCCGATGTTCATAAGAAGGGGAAGGTGACGGGAGGGAAGAGGGAATCACCAAGAGGTTCGCTTGGTTGCGTTTTGATAGCCTCTCAAGCAAACGGAAACTCACTTCATCTTCTTCTACCAGCTACTTCAGCGGGGGGGCGAAGGCGAAAGATCATTCAATACCATTATGTTCCCTTCCCTACCCTTCCTTCCCCGCTCCACCCACGTCTCTCTCTTTCTCTCTCTCACACACACTTGAAAACTTGTTTCTGTTAATTGTTGCGTTAATTTATACTCTCTTCAAAAAAAAAAAAAAAACAAAACAAAACAAAGCAAAAAGAAATACGTAAAAAATAAAGTTTATTCTCTTGCCACAGTTAATATGCTCCAATTGTGTTTTGGAGCTCAATTTATTAATTGCTGTGTGATGCTTGGCTTCTGTTATGTGGAATTCCTCAAACATCCCTCGCTAAAGCAATAAGTTTTAGTTAGTCATCTTAGCCGTTAGTCATTCACCTGGCCAGCCACCAACCAATTTTTTTATGATCCCGCTCGCTGGGGGTCCGCCTAATCAATGGAACCATCAAAATGCTTTTCATATTTCACATACAAAACTATCTTTAATCAATATTTCAGAATGATCAATAGACCATGCGAGTGGGGGGGTGGGGGAGGGGGGGGGCGTATCATCCAGAGAGTTTAAAACAAGTTGTTGAAAAATGGTCCCCTAGTTTGAGTAGTCAAAGGGGAATTGAATGAGAAAAGGAAAGTAAAAATCTATGGAAAGGAACACAAAGAAAACTTGTGGGGAAAGGAAATTCATCTCGTGGTGGGGCGGCGGGCTTGTCAGACACCTGTAAACATAATTAGCACGCGCTTTTCGCTTTCCTTTATTCACTCTGACACATTTGTATTTGCTTATCTGGCATGTGTCATCAATATATTTGCCCTTTCCAGCACTCAATCAATACAAAGTCAATGAACTCCAAGAAGGACTTAGTAGGACCTGAGTGACTGGTTTTTTTTTTTTTTTGTAAGGAGTGTACTACTGATTCTATTGCCTGGTCTTAAGTGGAACTAAAGAAATTCCCTTGAACTTCCTTCTGACCTAAGGTCATCTTTGTGATACTCTCAAGGAGGCATCCGTGGGCAGTTGGTCCCAGTTGGCCCATGGAAATGCCCTCTCATTAAACATGTGGCAAAGTGCTTTAATCGGGTAGGCGGCGCAAAAGCTGAAACAAAAAACGGGAAAACTTGAACGCTTCAACAATTTGCAAAAAAAGCCTAAAAATGAAATTCATTTTTGAATTGAATTTAATTTAATTGTTGTAATGATCAAATCCGCGAGTGAATCGAACAAAACAAAAGACGGTGACTTTAAATACCCTATAAAAGCCATTTAAAGGGTTGATTGGAAAGTAGATTAGGAACGTATGTAAGATCTAGAGTTAAAAAGACATAAGTAACGAATGGAACTAACGAATAGAAGTATGCAATGGAGGTAACGAATAGAACTAACGAGTGCAATTAACGAATGGAAGTAAGAAATGATGCAACGAATAAAAGTATAAAATATAAGTAAAAAATGAAAGTAAATAATAATAGTAACGAGTGGAAGTATAGAATGAAAGTACTATCTGATAAAAATCTTGAAAGTTAAGACTTGTAGATACTCAATAAGGTCGTTTTACCCTTATAAAATTTTAATTACACAAAGAAAAAAACATCTGTCAGTAGACAACTGCTGAAAAGACATTGTTGAATTTTTTCCAAAAAGATAAAAAAATTTGATATAAGCAAAATCTATATGATAACACTCCTTTCTTTAGGGCATCTCTTAGTCGAGTTGCTTTACCTTTTAATTTCTTTTTTTTTTTTTTTTTTTGTTTGCTTAATGAATTGCACAAGCGGAGCGTGAAATTTGCCAAATGGCTACTGAACATTCCTAACTAAGTAATGCTCCTACTATCAGCTTTATTTGTAGATTCATGTACTATATACTATATAGAAGAGAGATTGATACGAAAAGCGCTTATTGTTACTTGTGTTGTGGGTGGGGCCCGAGGCCGAGCCCGGATGCTGTCAAAGAGACCGAGATTAATAACGCCAGAAATTCTATATGAAAAGCATTTATCGTTTCATGGTTTATATTTACGTACATATATATACATAAAAAGTAGATAAGTGAGAACTCTGTACTCTGATGTCTTTGACCCAAAAGAGTTGCGCTAATAACTGGCAAATTGTACAAGAAAAAAGGCCATCAAATGATTGGCCAACATTAGGGCCTAATCGTTTTAACCTTTTTGTTAACTGCAAAAAAAAAAAAAGTGAAATTACACGCAATGAACAATTTCTGGTTTTTGTTTCATCATGGACATAGAGGCGGACCTAGAGCCGGACATGCTAAGTATTGGAGGGCAAAAGATGTGTCCATCACCCAATGAAAGTCATCTACAGCTGCTTTTTAACCTAAATAAAACTAAAGCAGCCAAAAAAAAAAAAAAAAACAACTAAATAGTTAGAAAGAAGATCGAGAGAGAGAGAGAGAGAAACAAGACAAATAGAGGTCAACAAAAAAAGAGAAACAAAATGTATGCTATTGTGTCGATTGAATATTTGATTATTTAAACAAAGAAAAAAACAAACCAAAAGAAACCTTGTAATTATGCACAAACTACAATGAAGACGAGAGCAGAAGAGAGTGTGAGAGTGAAGAGAGAGCGGGCAGAGAGACCAGAAGGTTACTTTACAACACTGGCCAGAACCTGTTGCTTTCTACTGTCACTTACAACTGTCAATTGCAAATTTAATTACGTCTTTTTTTTCTCTGCTTTTTTTGTGTGTTGTTCTACACGAAATTTTCTTCGTTTTTTTTTTTTGTGTAATTTGACATGCATGGCACGTGCAATTGTTATGCCTCCTCCGCTTCCCTTCCCTTTCCCTTGCCCTTGCTGAGCACCTTTCATGGAATGTACACATGTATATACACTCGCTAATGTCGCAGTCATCGTCATCAACCTCATCGTCATCGTCTTCTTGGCTAGAGTTTTGCTGCTTTGCTACCGTGAAGGTCTTTTTTATGTCTCGTCATCGTTCTAATTTACACTGAACAAAAATTCAAGGAGTCTAATCTCTTACTTATGATTCTCAATTCACTTAATGGATCCAAATGTTAGTTGCATTTGTATCTTAAATGTTAGAACCAGTTAAGAATTATAACACTCACCAACACTTATTTTTTCTTATATGTAAGCTGTATGTAAGAACTAGTTGAGAATTTTAAGGTATAAACAACTTAATACTAAAGTTTCGTGGCATGTTGCTTTTAAGCTAGATCTGTTATCCCCTAAGTAAGATCCTAACTGCGCCCTTCTTGGATATTAACTGACGACTTTACTGATTTAAAAAATGAATATAGTAGCCCATTTTTTTTTAGAGTGTATCAGAGAAGAATCATTGTGTGTCAATGTGGCAATTGATTCGAATTGCGTGCATTGCAACTTGATAAATTTGTTAATGGTGTGAATATGAAAAACAATTCGATGTGTGTTGTGCGCCGTGTGTGTGTGTGTGTGCGGAGAGTATTTCCATTTATTGTGTGTCTTGGTCTGATGTTACTGTTATGCGTACGATCGGAGAATGGCAAATTGAGAAGCCGCCATCCGTTTTATGCCGTTTATTCCATTGTGGTTAAGCTTCGATTTTGTTGTTCTTCGGACAGCTGCTTAATAAATGATATGAATATGGCCATTGTATAAGAAACAATTACTGCAAATGATAGTTGAACTATTAATTACAAATCTTTTATACGAAAATGTTCCCTCACTTACTTATATAGAGTAAGACTCCCAGAACCGCTTTCACTGAACGGCAATCTAAAAATCCGCAAACTCCAGTAAAACATTCGAATTGAAATAACGCAAGGATATAGGACAATACAAAAATTGAGCTTACATTGGCCAATACAATTAACCAGACAATGATAGGCAGTGGTTTACGTTTAAAAGCCCCAACAGTTGCCATAAAAGCGCCAATCATATTAATGAAATCCACAAGGGCCAGCATACGTAAAGCAATAACGCAATTCGTTTCTAAATTGTATCAAATTTAGTCCAATTAGATCAGATTGAGGAGAAGACAAGCAGATGGAATACCTTTCTGTATCAACGATACCGAGCTAACGAGACATTGAAATATCCAGGAAATTCCCAAGATAATGCAACCGGTTCGTAGTTTGATGCAACAGCAAAAGGATTCCAAATAAATCATTTTACGTTAGCTATTTCAAATATATGTATGTACATATAAACGAATTGATTCACAACAGCTTTCAACTGGCTAACTGAGACATCTATCAAATAAGCCAATTAAAGTCCATCTCTCGCCCCATCCCCTTCATATACAGCAATCAAATTAAGTTAAATCGGCAAATGCCACACCCGAAAAAGCTTAATTACAAAATGATGGGAATTATATAGTTAGGCAAAAAAAAACTGATCAGACGTACAATGCATCTTTGCATGGGCGTAGTTTTGGGAGGGAAATGGAAATTACTTTAAGCTGAAAAATGATTTATTCTAGATTTTGGAATTTATTTATTTTCTATTTTTGCTTTTCTCAAGGAGACACATGAGAACAAGTCTCACCTGAACAATTTCCTCATTTCGGAAAGGCGTTTCCCCTCCCCTGCCCCTCCTGAACCTGAGTGCGCCTGATATGAACATTATTTACAATTTTATGTTTTCTATACAGTTTTTGCAAAACAAATTTTTTGAGCATTTTTATTGCCTCTCTCTCTATCTCTCGCCTCTATGCTCATACGTTTATATATCTATCTATCTATCTATCTATCTCTGGCCGTGATTAATGGTTGCGTTACAATTGGGATTCAGTGCGAGACTGAGACTCAAAAAAAAAACAAACAAGAGAAAAAAAAGACAAATACAGCTTGGACGACGAAGACTTGGTAAAGGCATCTCTTCATGCTTTTTCAATTATTTCTTCTTTTTTTTTCGGTGCAGAAAATTTTGTGTTGAAACCATAAAAATGCGCTTGATGGTGGTGCAAAACGAAAAACCAAAAAATAATAATAATAGTAAAATAAAGTTATAGTAAAGTAAGACTCGCTTGGCTCGTTAACAAGTGGCAAAGAAAACTAAATTTGTTTCAAATCTTGTTCGTTTTGAAAAACTCACTTTGGCATGGCAAATGGCTTAGTCACGCCAGTGGATAGGGGGGAAGGGGGGAATGTAAAAATCATTAAATGGGTAACTAGTCAACGAGAAGTGAGAAAATCTTATCGAATATAAACCATTAAGACTAGCTCAAGATCGCCCACAGACACACAGACAGAACAAAGAGGAATGGGGAAAAGGGACAACGACAATGGGAACGAGAGGGAGGGGGGAAATTTTTACATATTTCCCCTTTTTGTAATCTGAGACATTATCTACTAAGGGTTAGGTCCTCTATCCCTTCGCTTCCTTTTCCACTTTGGCCGCATAAAACTAGAATTGTATCTTATGGATGCAAAAAAAATGTGTACAGCTGACTCATATGCTTAAGGTTGTCGGTGAACAGGTTGGCTGACTGACTGACTGGCTGGCTGGCTGGCTGTCTAGCTGTCTGGTTCGTGGGTTTGTCACATACACACACAAACACACCTCTACACCCAGATGACATGGCCAAATGAAATGCACATGAGCATTAACCAAAAAAAAAAAAAAACAAAGCAAAACAAGTGAGAATGCTGAGATTGCAAAAGTATCGACTTGATTGCTACCCTTTAAAGAAGTAGCATATATTCTCAAATTGGTCAATTTCTGCCATTTGCAAAACGAAGCAATTGTGACAACTAGTTTGAAGTCAATAACTACTAATATTAGCTACTAATTTGGTTATAGGCTTTAAGAAAGAATTTTCAATGATTTTAATATCATCTGCTAATTATTTAAAGTTTATTAGTTGCAAATTTTTTACTGAATTTTTTCAAATGTCTATTAAACACTCTTTTATTTTAACTTTAAGACAATTATAAGGTTCTCCTTAAAAGAGATATTGTAAGGCTTTTCAGCTTAACATGAACGTGTTAGTTCTAGCAATCTACCCCCTCAAATAAACCATATTGAAGGGTATCTATGTATGTATAAAAACTAAACACAAGTAACATAAGACGGCAAAAATAACAACTACAACAACAACAACAAAATATACTCCAACTCGAACTCTCCAAGATGTTGTGTATTGTACCCATTGCAATCTGGCCGGCAAGTTCGAACGAACGAAAGGGTACTTAAAAAAGTGCATGCGGGTTCATTTCCTGTTTGCCCCAATGGAAAGAGGCTAACAACGGCCAGAAGAGGTGGGAGGTGGAAGGTGAGGAGGGGAGAGAACGACACTTCTCAGAGTCTCTCCTCTTGAAGTCTTTTGCCATTTTGCAATGTCAGTAAAAATCGACGACAAACATGCTTAAGCTGAGAGCGCTCTCTCTCTCTCTTTCAAACACACACACACACACACATACACAAGTTCCAGTTCAGTTTTAGTTGTTACCCCTTCCCTCCCTCCTATCTCTTCATATTATTGATGACTTAAATATTTTTTTTTGATCTAAAACTTCAACTTTTGCCTTCTTTTCGCTGCACTTTTGCTGAGTCGCTTTTGCCGCTCTCTAATTTGCCCCTAAGCCACCTAATGAAGATTATTGGAATATATGCAAAAATTATATGGCTATCGATCGTGTCTCTTTGGATACTTGAATGTGAGCAGGTAGTAGGCTAATGTTTTTGACACTTTAGCTGTCTTCCAAACGGTTTTTTGGGTTTTTTTTTTTTGGCAAACCGTTATTACAGCTGGGGGGCAAGAAAGTGTTTTTTTTTTTTTTATTATTGTCGATAATCAATTATAAGTTACGAATTTTCGTTTCATCTCACACTCACTTTGCTTGCCGCTGATTGGCCGTTAGCAAATTGTCAAATTTAATTACATTTTAATGCGGCATTTTTTTTTTCGCGATACTTTCAATTATTAGATAAACCTTTGCGAACTGAATACGAGTGAGGTAATGGGCCAAAGTCTGCCTATCTTTTGCCTGGCAGGCATCTCCCCTACAGACAGTCACGATTGATTATGTGAAGTTTGGTAAAACTGAAAAAAAAAATTGTGTTTTACCCCCCTCAGAATGTGTGTGTGCGGTAGAATTATTTATGTGACCGAACTCTCATCTGCTACATAATTATGCTAATTTCATATAAATTTCACATTCTGACTGTCAAAAACTACTTTTTACTGGCCAATCATGAATAAGAATGATAGACATATGCATAGTATGAAGAAATCGGGCGGCTAATGATGTGAGAATTAAGCCAAATGTTCCATTCGGTTGAGAAATCATTTCAAATTTACCTTACAACTTATGATTTGGTAATATTTTGAAGGAATACCAAGTGAAATGCAGGTTGAATCAGTTTAAGAAGTTTTAAAATTATTTACTAGCAGGAATTCCCTTAAATCTATTTACCAAATAAACACCCTTGTTAACTAGCTTTATTAAAAACAAATATTTATACTCAAAAACACTAAAAGTAGCTAGAAGATGTTGCTCACTTGAGGCATTTTTATCATTTATCATTCGTAAATAAAATAAAAAAAATAATATACAATTACAGTTTTCAATTTCGGAGCCCTTTTCTAGAGCCCTTTATAATGATTTTTGGTATAAATTCTGAAACCTCCAATTAAGAGACAATAAACTTATATAACTCTCATTATGAATTCTACAAATTACCAATTAGGAGTCTATTAACTCACAATTAGTTATAAGTTGTTAATTGTTTTTTACTATTTCGAACCTATATTTAAAAATGTATCTTTTCAAACACATAACACTTTTTATATTTGTAATTTAAATTAAGTTGTAAATTTTTTATAAATTGATAATACTGAACTTAATATGTTTTGTAAAATCGAAAATTGAAATGTAATAAACAGAATAATAATATCTTTTTAGAATCTAATTTGTAAAAGATACTTCAACAATTAGTTCTTATTTAACATTATTCTTACTGTATCTTTATACTTTTCCTTACTTGGCACTTCTACTTCATTTGTTTATATTTATACACATACAAAAAATTGTTTTCTACTTCATTTATAGGTTTTTGTGTGTGTTGGTGTGTGTGTGTGTGTGCTAGTTAATTATGCGAATTAGTTAGTTCGTTATTAAAATCAAATGAAATTTTATGGAAAACTTGAACATATTTCCATTGAAAATTTTACGCTTGAGCTAACTCAGTTAAAAAGAGCCTTTTTTGTAGTCTCTTTTTATCGTGTTGCCCATGAGAGATACATATATTTATTTGTTATAATTATCAATAAATATTTTATAATTTATTGTAAATAAAATATATTTAACAAGATTTATTCATACCTTTGCCG
Organism: Drosophila nebulosa; assembly: GCA_024703675.1. Classification (NCBI taxonomy): domain Eukaryota; kingdom Metazoa; phylum Arthropoda; class Insecta; order Diptera; family Drosophilidae; genus Drosophila; species Drosophila nebulosa. Next base: position 848,878 of record CM045725.1, on the reverse strand, counting down.
GCGACGTCTCCTGTCTCCAGTCTTCGTTTCGTTTATTATTTATTTTTAGATTTTTTTTGTTTTTTTCGGGGGACTCTGCAGAACAAATTCAAATTGGACCAATTGGGTGTTTGATCTTGTTAGAAGAGGCAGAAGCTGAGGCCGAGCTTGTTGCTTGAATTTTTCGTGTTTTATTTATTTATATTTCTTCTTTTCGTAGTGGTGTATGGAGGGAGGGGGTGGTCGAAGTTGGGAAACTTGTTGGATCTGGCCGGGGGAAAGGAGAATAGAAACGCGATTTGGAGGCATAAAAAATAAAAGGGTACACAAACAGATGCAGAGCCAACAACAACAACAAAACGAAAACAATGCCAGAAAATACAACAACAAACACACACACACACACACACAGAGACACAGATAGAAAGACAGACATGAAACCATCAAGAATATGTATCTTGAAACTGGTTTAAGATTTGTGGGGATTTGTTAACTTGGCTAGGAGCGCGAGAGACCTCTGTATATCTGTCTGTGTGTGTGTGTGTGTGTGTGAGTGTGTTTGAGTTGGTACTTTCCAATAACAAATTCAACTTCTGGTTTAACTCTTTTTTCTTTCTTTTTCTTCTCAATAGCACTTGGATTTTATTTCCATATTTTGCTTCAGATTTATATATTCTTCTTCTTCTTCACCTCACCCTTCTCTTCCGTAGAGGGCTTAACAACTGTTGCGCGCCTTGCACAAGAAGAGGAAGGAGAAGACGATTAAACAAAATGCTTAATTTTCAATTTACACTTTTAATGCAGCACTGCATGTATACATATACATATATGCATATTTTTTATTTATTCTCGTTGGAATGGCTACCGGCAAAAACAAAAACGACGATCTTTGTTTCGACTTCGAACATTCATCGAAATTACATCCGAATATTGAGCGGAGGTGTGGCGAATAGAGAATAGAACTACACGCATTCACTTTGGCAGCGATTCTTTCACTCAATAGGAATTAAGTTTCAAAATTTTGTATTTTTCAAAAACGGCATTTTCCAAAATCGACCGACCGCACAACCGCTCACCACGAGAACAAAAACGAACCTGTGAGCCGCGCTCCCAGTATTTGATGCCTACATTTTTCCGGTTCCCACTATCCCAGTATTTAATGCCTACGTTTTTTACCTACCCGCTATTTTGTGCCAATTGCGGTAACAATTGAAAATATAAAAAAGGCGTGAATTTCGTTTAGATGTATTGTAAATCATTTTTAAATAATATAGCTAAAGAATTTGTATTGTTAATACATAAAATTTCAAAATTCTTGTGCACCCCAAGTTTATGCAACCTGTAAGCGTGGAGACCAGACTCTCTGGATGCACAGATAAGATACTAGAGTATTTAAGATTTCTATACTTCAGGTATTTATGTACATATACAGTGAAGTGAAGATAGTTTTTTTTTACAATTCTTTATTAATAAATTTGTTGAAACTAAGTGCCTCTATAGGTTGAATATCCAAAGGGATTTAGTAGCAGCGGTATATGATAATGATCTTGATCCTCATCACAATCCACAATTATCTCAATGGCCGGATACAAAGTTTTCTCGTTTTGTTCTGCAAAATAAGCACCCACATGAAAAGTTAATTTATAGATGCCAGACGGAAAGTCATCTCCATCCTTCAATAACTGACAACGACCATCCTGATTGGTTTGAGCTGCCCGTAATCCTTGCCATTCGTGCTCTTCATTCAGTCGATGAACCGTGACCTTAACATTGGCAGCTGCCTTGCCCTTTGAGGTATCCAAAATGTGGGTTGAAAATGTTCGTGCGACCATTTTGTTAAGCGAAGATGCGATAGAGCTGTGCCTGATTAATGAACCCCTGCACTTTAGTGGGAGACAGATAAGATCGTTTATCTGCAGGTTTAATCATCTTCCGATAAGAGATTCAGATAAAGGTTACTTTTTCTCCAACTATTCCGGTCACACTTCGAAAAGATAATATTTTTTTGAAGAAAGACTTAAATTGCGCCAAATATCGATTTGACATTTGGGCATCCCTGGTAAAAATTTTAAAAACTGGAACTAGTTCAATTTTAGTTCACACGACGCGGCACGTGTTGTTCTTGGGTCGGCCACATTTCGTTTTATATTGAAACTAACTAAATATATTGTGATTGATTATGGCTGACACTGAGGAAGGCCCTCCTGAGGCCAGTATTGACTTTGTTCCGGCACTATGCTTTGTGCCACGCGGAGTCTCCAAGGAACGCCCGGATAAGATTGTACTGACTCAAACCGAGTTGGCCAGAATTATTGGAGCCACCCAGCAGGAGCTGGACGACGAGGACGATGACAGTAACGATGAAGGCGAAGAGGGAGGCGGCATGGATGTGGATGAGGATGAGGATGACAACGATGATGAGGCCAACAGCCAAAATCGAAATCCACATGATGAATTCAATTTCAACGCTTATGAAAATGAGGAAAACTCTACGGTGACCAACTTGGCCAACATTGTGGATGCGGATGAACAAGTGCCCGATGAGGATGAGGACTCCGAGGCGGAGGATGAGGTTATCCAGAAAAATGATAATCTCATACTGGTCGGACATGTTCAAGACGATGCCGCCTCGATGGAGGTGTGGGTATTCAATCAGGAGGAGGAGTCCCTTTATACCCATCATGATTTCCTATTGCCTAGTTTCCCTTTGTGCATTGAGTGGATGAATCATGATGCAGGCAGCGACAAACCTGGAAACATGTGCGCCATTGGCTGCATGGATCCCATAATAACCGTTTGGGATCTAGATATACAGGATTCCATAGAGCCTACATTCAAATTAGGTTCCAAGGGTAGTCGCAAGCAACAGAAGCCTCAATATGGCCACAAAGATGCCGTCTTGGATCTCTCGTGGAATCGCAATTTCGAGCACATTTTGGCCAGTGGCTCTGTGGATCAGACTCTAATACTGTGGGACATGGACGAGGGACAACCGCATACCACTATTACAGCCTTCGAAGAAAAGGTCCAGTCCTTGGAATTCCATCCGGAGGAGGCTCAGAGTATTCTCACTGGCTGCTCCGATGGTTATGTCCGTCTTTTTGATTGCCGTGACTCGGAGATGGTTAATTCTGCTTGCATCAAGTGGCAGACACCCGGTGAAGTTGAAAAGGTGTTGTGGCATCCTACCCAGACGGATTACTTCATCATTGGCTCCAACGACGGCAGTCTCCACTATGCCGACAAACGCAAACCCAATGAACTCCTGTGGTCAGTCAAGGCTCACAATGAGGAAATCTCAGGCGTTTGCTTCAACAACCAGAAACCCAATCTTCTGACCTCCACCTCCACGGAGGGCACTCTAAAAGTATGGAACTTCAACACGACCGAGGCCAAGCAGGTCTATGAGCATGAATTCAATATGGGACGTTTGCAGTGCATGCGTCAATGCCCGGAGGATCCATTCACATTGGCTTTCGGTGGTGAGAAACCGCCCCGTTGTGCGGTCTTCAACATCAAGAATTCCATCGCTGTGCGTCGGACATTTGACATTGAGGATGCACCTCAGGAATAGATCTATATTCTTCTTTGACTCTTAGCGATATGTACATATACATAGATGTTTTTTTATATAAGGATTAAAAAGAAAACTCGAAAGAGAACAAGTAAATTGAAGTTTCTTGGCTTTGAGATGGATTCGGTTTGGAAGTAACCATCGAGAAGTGCTGGCTAAAAGACAAAACGAATCGATTCCGATTCTGATGGAATATCTCTGTTTTTTTTTTTTGTACAAACATATTAGATTTATTACACTTTGGGCTTACTGTTCTCTAAATTTGGACTTAGATCTAAATTGAAAATGGAGAAAAATCCCCAGTCAAGATCTATATCTAAATGTGTGACTCAAAAGGAGCGCGATAATGATAATAAAAAAATTATTGAAATAGTTTTTGGACGCACACAATATACACAGAAAGGGGGGTAGAGGGTAGAGGGGAGACTTATAACTAAATGTGTGACTTAAATATATATTTGTTGATGATCCTTACCGATCTGATTAACTTTTAAAGAGACCCACACACATGAGGAGGTTCCGACGCGTAAAATGGAGGCTAACAAATGGTGAATTCTTGCTGGGGAATGTGCGCAATAGATAGACATCCTCATCGTTTTCATCTTGATGATGGGAAACAGTGATATGATTGTTAATATAATCATCGGTGACCTTGTGAAAGTCCCAAAGGGTTAGATTATTATCCAGACCGGCGGCAGCCAGAAGGGTGCCATCCCGACTGAAAGTAATGCAGGAAACAGTGCTTAAATGTCTTAGTAGAGTGGTTACCAGGGAGCCGCTGGACAAATCCCATATAATTATTTGATGATCCACAGCACCGGAGGCCAGATAACGTCCACAGGCAGAGAAAGCCAGGCAACTGACCGTGCCCTTATGTCCGGTCATTAAACGAACGGATTGACCCGTCAGATTGTCCCAAAGGCGTACTGTTCGATCACTGGATCCAGTGGCCACATAATTGGAATTCGGATGAAATTGCACACAGTCTACATCGGAGAGATGACCCACAAATACCCGCAGGGCTTGATTTGAGTCGGTGGACCATAATCTGGCAGTTTTGTCATATGAACCGGATACAAAGTAATAGCCATGCGGAGCAAATCGCACATCCCACACGGGATACACATGGCCACGGTAGGTCACCACACACGTCCAAGTAAGAAGGGACCACAAGCGTATGGTGCTATCCTCCGAGCAAGAAAGCATCAGATTCATCTCTGGAGCAAAGGCACAACGATAGACGGGTCCCGTGTGACCGAAAAAGGAGCGTGTCATCTCGCCATTGTTGGATAACATGCGCACATTAATATCCGCCGATTCCTTGTCCAAATCTCTTAAAGCCTCAGCCTCCTTGAGGGCCCGCAACTTGGTGGGTGTCAAAGACCAAATCCTGATGCTGGAATCGGCAAAACCACAGGCCAGCATGGTAGAATCATCTGAGATTTCGGAACAGGTTACACCCTGCTGCGAGTTTAGGATTGTATAGAAGACAGCCGAGGGCAGCTGATCCTTACTCAGGGGTAAGCGTTTGCCTGCTTCCCGTAAAGCCTTAAGCTTAAGCAATTTATCCGAATCTTTAAGTTCAGGCAGTGGTATTCTATCAATGGCCGGTGCATTGGGATCCGACTTGGATTTCTTTGATAACAGAGGATCCTTTTTCGGTTTCTTTTTCTTGGGACGATCCGGAGCATCCGGATCATCGTCCTCCTCCTCGGGTGCGGGGGCAGGAGTGGTTAGGGTTTGGAAATCTACTTCCTTCAGTAATCCGTAATATACACGCATTTTGTTATCCTGCCGCTTGGCCTCGCCTATATGAGATCCTGCAGTGGCCACACATTGGATTTTACTACGGGCCATGCCCTCGTAGGTATCAAAGTGCAAATATTTGGCCACTATATCCGCCACAACCTCCTGCCGACGGTCCTGAATGTGCCGCTTGAACAGAGAATGTGAGTCCCTGGACATGCGTATGACAAATTTATCCATTTCCATGGCCACTACTAGATCATTCTCCAGCAGTTCCTCTGGTTTGGAAAGCATCAGCAAGTTAAACAATCCTTCTGTATAGTAACCATCCAAATCCGATTTGTATTTCTCTATAAATTCTCGCGCCTTCTCCTTCTGTCCACTCGCCAAAATCTTAAAATAGATTTGCACTAGAATGGGATACAATGCCATAGACAATTCGTGCTTGTATATATCCAATGAATCCTCCACAAAGCTCCGCAACTCCTCGTAGGCCTGTTCATATTGCTGGGCATCGAAGCTATCGTCGCCTATGAATTTCGCCAAAGCCTCTGCTGCATTAGCCTCGGTTACTACAGCGGGTTTCGGCGGCGGTGATGACTTTGGTGGAGCTTCCGGGCTTGTTTTGGTGTCCCCAACTTGGCTTAAGCCAAGTACTCCGCCCAGCACCTGCTGTACATCGGTCTCACTAATTCCCACCAAATCAGATGTACTCACATTCGCCTCCTGACACAAAAGCTCTTCGGTGCTCTTCAATTGGTATTTCTTAAGTAGTTTCAACAGGCAGAGCAGCTCTTTCTTGTCCTGGGTCGGTTGACTACCATTCCCGCCATTTATATTGCTCAGTTCCACACTCATTGTCAAGAAATGGAAATCTTTACTTTACTAATGTTGTGTGTTGCAGGGGACGCAGTTGCGATAACCGATAACCGATGCATTTTTCTATAGAGATGGGACTACTACTGGAGAAAATGTTTCCTACAGGTGGGCGATATTTCGTGACTGCACAAAATTAAAATCGTGGTGGAAAACATTTAACTAATTTAAGGTTTTCCTTTTTTCACTTCCTTTCAGTTACAAACCATTTTATAACAAATGTTACCGATTTCTTTTACCAATAACATAAAAAACTTGTCGTGAAACTCGTACATTGTAATGTCGTAAACGATACTTTAAGCACGATATTTGCACGAGTGTTGCCAGATTATTTTTCAATTCACCATAACAAGATCGGGCGAATAAGCAATGAAGAGAAGGGTAATTGTAAAAAAGGTAAATAAAATGCAGCCTATAACTAAATTTAACAATTGCTATACAGCTAAACGTTGCCTGATTAATATGTTAACCCATGATTTTGCATTTCAGTGTGTATATTTGTGCCATTGCAGTTGCCCTTGCTCCAAACTCCTTGAACTTTAACCCTTGTACATTGTCACTGTGTTTTGGTTTTGTCTACCCCCGCTACCGTCCCCGACTAATCACTGTGTTGTTGTAGAAAATGAGCGATAATGATAATAATAATATTGCGGTAGGTTATTTAAGCAACATTTTGGACAAATGACGAAAAGTTTACCTAGCTCTTCTGTCTCCCTTTAGAAGAAGGTGGCCGGTAAGCGGTCATCTATCATAGCCATTGATAATCATGACCCCAATTGGGAGCCTGCTTATATATACTCTGGGCGTATGCAGGAGCTGATCGAGGGCTACAATGTGCTTATGCAGCTTATGAGACCCAAGTGGCCGTGGTACTTCTTTCCTGGCTATTTGACTTACGCCTTGTATTGGCGTTATCAGAAATATTACAAGTGAGTTTTACTTTTCAACTGAAAATTATTAATATTAATGGGATTTATCTTGATTGTAGGGGCAAATTTTTACTAACGCCACTGCCCAATCGCCTCTATGATCTGTTAATCAAAGATGAGCTTATCAAATCGGAGCATGTAATATTTGCCAGCCAGGATGTGTATGAATCTTTTGCGGAGTCGGCGGATGTAAATTTCGTAAATATAATTATTCAAGGCAGAAACAAGAAGAGAGAGGAGGAGAAGTCATCACCCGCCTCCCTAATTAAGCAAATGCTTCAAGAGGCTCCTCACACAATTGTGGCTCAAATCTTGCCCATGTCGCAATGTCAAGGGAATTGCCTTTTTCTACAGGAGAACTTCTATGGCAACATTCAGGATCGCTTTCGTTTGCAGTCTAGTCGCAACTGTTGGGTTCAGTTGGATAATTTCAATGATGATCAAGCCATACCCGGCATTGCGACTAAAGCACATGTCTATCTCATGAGTAATCCCCATGAGATGCCTCCCGAGATTGGTGAATTGATCTTGGGCAATTACTTTAATACCCCACGGCTACTCCATCGTGGTCACACCTATCGCATTGAGGTCAATGCGGAATTGGTAGGCACTGCTGCCTATGCCCATTATTATCTAATTTTTGCCTACTTGCCGCAAGTTCATTTCCGTTGTGTCCATCTCGAGACGAAGTCCAACGATTTTGAATTGCAAGCCATAGTGGCCAAAAACTTTAGCAATTTGATCCAGGTGCCAGCAACGCATAGTTTCCTGCCCCGACAAGTTTTGGATCCATGCGCCATAGTGGAGAGCTATCCTTGTGGTCTGAAGAAGTCCTATCGATTGCTACGCTCCTCCATAGATGCTTTCCTGCCAAAGAAATCGGCTTGTCTGTCGTCCAAGCATATCTTTCCCGTCTTTCTGCTGCAGGGCGAACGTGGAGCCGGCAAAACGAAGCTTATTAATGCTGTGGCCCATGAACTGGGCATGCATTTGTTTGGAGCGGACTGTGCCGAGATTGTGTCTCAAGTGCCCTCTCACACGGAAATGAAACTGAAAGCGGTTTTTGCCAAAAGCCAAGTCAGTGAGCCGCTTATCATTTGTTTTCACAATTTTGAGGTAAGTAACTGACATTTAAGAGATCCCAACTAAAGTTTAATTTCGTTTGCAGATCTTTGGCATAGACAACGAAGGGAATGAAGATCTTCGACTGCTATCTGCCTTCCATGTCCAGGTGCAGGAGCTATTCAACCGTGATCGCAAGCATCCCGTTGTGGTGGTGGCCTTGACCAGCGACAGGCATTTAAAACCCATGATTCAGAGTCTTTTCCTGGAGATTATCAGCATAGAGATGCCCAGTCAAGAGGAACGTTACGAAATGCTACGCTGGATGCACATAAGGGAAACTTTCAATGATGTAATCTACAATCAGAAGGCCATCAAGCAATTGCCTCTTTTCCGACTGGAGAGACAGCGTCAATTCATGTCCAGATTAATTCCCAGTTGGGGTAAATCGTTAGAAGTTTTACAGGAAGTGGCAAACAAATCGCAGGGCTTCCTCTTGGGAGATCTCCAACTGCTCTACGATAAGGCTGTTCGTCTTAAGTCGAGTCAAAGCTTAAATTGGCAGCACTTTGCCAAGACTCTAAGCGATATGCAGAGCTCATTTGCCGATAGCTTGGGAGCTCCAAAGGTGCCGCGAGTCTACTGGTCGGATATTGGTGGCTTGGCCAAGCTTAAAGATGAAATCCAGAGTAGCATTGGTCTGCCGCTCAAGCATGTCCACCTGATGGGCAAAAATCTACGGCGTTCGGGCATCTTACTCTACGGTCCTCCAGGCACTGGCAAGACCCTGGTGGCCAAGGCAGTGGCCACCGAATGCAACTTAAGTTTCCTATCCGTGCAGGGACCCGAATTGCTCAACATGTATGTGGGTCAGAGTGAGCAAAATGTGCGCGAGGTCTTCTCCCGTGCCCGCTCTGCAGCTCCCTGCGTGCTGTTTCTCGATGAGCTGGACTCGTTGGCACCGAATCGAGGTGTTGCCGGTGATTCGGGCGGTGTCATGGATCGTGTGGTATCCCAGCTATTGGCCGAAATGGATGGCATGGCTGGTTCGGATGCCACAAAACCAATTTTCATCCTGGCTGCGACCAATCGACCGGATCTAATTGATCCTGCTCTCTTACGTCCCGGACGTTTTGATAAACTCTTTTACGTGGGTCCATGTTCCACCTCCGATGACAAGGCCGCCGTTTTGCGCGCCCAGACCCAACGTTTCGCCTTGGCCAAGAATGTGGACTTGGACGAGATTGCCCAAAATCTTAAGAGTGAGATGTCTGGCGCCGATTTGTATTCAATTTGCTCAAATGCCTGGCTATCGGCCGTTAGACGCACTATAGATCAACATTTGTCCGGAAAACTGAGCGATCAGGAATTAAAGCCCGATAATGTCATTGTAGAATCGCAAGACTTTTTCAAATCTTTTCAGAAATTTGTTCCATCCATAAGCAAAACTGATTTGGAGTATTTTAATAATCTAAAAGCCACCTACAGCGTTTGATGGGCAGTTTAAGGGGAGGCAGATATATACATACATCCTACATATATTGTTATTTATTTTGTAGTGTTTCAGATTGTTTATAAAATAAAGAAGAAAAAAGCGTTTATAGTTTGATGAAAGCAGATATTTTTGTTGAAATAAAAAGTATTTCACAAGGGCTAATTAAATCAGCGTAATGATTCCCTATGGAGACGGACACAAGTCTTGGATTTGCCTTTTTTATCAGCAGCTGCCCCCCCAAGAAGAAGATCCCAATGAATTGCGTCGTCCGTGTTGGTTATCAGCTGGAGAGGTGTCTTATCAAATTTATAGACTGTACCCAGGCAGATAGACAGACAGACAACAATGTACTAAAGCTATGAGATGCTATTCATTTAATCTGCTCTCTCAGTCTGAATCCGAGAAGAGAAAAGAAGAGGTTGTAGATTTCCATTCAAAGATTACATAAGATGGTTTTGGTTTGTGTGGAGGATTTCGAAAAAAAGGCCACTGAGCATTTAGAGAAAAATGCCTTGGACTACTACAAAAGTGGAGCTGGTGAACAGTTCACTTTGGGTCTGAATCGTGAGGCCTTCAGAAAATTGCGCCTACGACCTAGATGCCTTAGAAATGTCTCACATTTGGATATAGGTTGTCGTATTTTAGGAGAGCATATGAAATGGCCTCTGGGAATTGCTCCAACCGCCATGCAGAAGATGGCCCATGCGGATGGAGAGGTGGGCAATGCCAGGGCTGCTGGAAAAGCGGGTTCCATTTTTATACTGAGCACTCTGTCGACTACATCGCTGGAGGATTTGGCAGCTGGTGCACCGGACACTGTAAAATGGTTTCAGCTTTATATTTACAAGGATCGGTAGGTAAATATTCAAAGAAATTTTCAAGCTTATCTGTATTATTTCTCGGTTTTAGCTCCATTACTGAGAAACTGGTGCGCCGCGCCGAAAAAGCCAATTTTAAAGCACTCGTCCTGACCATTGATGCCCCCATTTTTGGACATCGTCGTGCTGATGTGCGCAACAATTTCAGTCTTCCTTCACATTTGACTCTGGCCAATTTCCAGGGCATAAAAGCCACGGGAGTGGTCACTGCCACGGGTGCATCGGGCATTAATGAGTATGTGTCCAGTCAATTCGATCCGACCATTACCTGGGAGGATATCAAATGGCTGAAGAACATCACCCAACTACCAATTGTGGTGAAGGGAATCCTAACAGCAGAGGATGCTGTTTTGGCCAAGGAATTTGGTTGCGCTGGCGTAATTGTTTCAAATCATGGAGCTCGCCAAATTGATACTGTCCCCGCCTCCATTGAAGCTCTGCCAGAGGTGGTGCGAGCTGTAGGCAATGATTTGCTGGTTATGCTCGACGGTGGTGTCCTTCAGGGCAATGACATCTTTAAAGCACTGGCTTTAGGCGCAAAAACTGTCTTTGTGGGTCGTCCAGCCGTTTGGGCACTCGCCTACAACGGCCAAAGAGGTGTAGAGGAAATGTTGGGTGTGCTGAGAAAGGACTTCGAAATCACCATGGCGTTGATTGGCTGCCAGGCACTAAGAGACATTCAGCCCTCCATGGTGGTCCATGAGTCAGCGTATTCCAAACTTTAATAAATGTTAAAACCAAAAGTGGGAGTCCTTAATCTTGCAGCGGGTGCTTTGGAATTTTCAATGTATGGGATAAGCGTTGCCACCTAGACACTAAATTGTCATCGATAAGTAACAGCATATTATCGATGAATGCAAACAAATGTTGAAAATTGCCATCTCTAATTCCTCAAAGCCATAAATTGGCTGCATTTTCTTTTTCCTCAATTTGCGAACATGCTGGACGGTTGGTATTGCCGTTCCCTGGCTAATCAGGGCGAGGAAGTCTTTGTTAAAGATGAGCAGGAGAGCGAAGAAGAGGTGACTCCTCCTGCAACCGTTAAAGGCAGAGTTCCAAAGCCACATGCAGTTGGAGGAAGTGGTCCAAGTTCATCCGGATTAGGTGCGTCTGTCACTATTGATCCCAGTTCCTCCAATGGCAATGTAGTAGACTACAAGGAGCGTTACAAGAATCTTAAACGGAAACTAAAATTTCTCATCTATGTAAGGAATTTTGCGAAAAATGGTTGGGCAACTAAATTTTGAAGAATTTTGCTTTCAAATATTTTTCCAGGAAAACGAGTACTTTCAAGATTTGTTGCACACAAATCAGCGCCGTTTATTAAAGGTTTCCAAAGATCGCACTTTTCTGCTTGATCGTTTGTTGTTGTACGAAAAGCCTGCCAAGGATTCAAGCGACAGTGATGCCACAGATAGTTCCGATTGCGAGACTGAGCAACAGTCTGTCTCAATAGCCGCGGCAACAACATCAATCGGAGGAGGAGCTGGCACAAGTTCGGCACAAGGCGGAGCTACCTTACCCACAAAAGAGGCAGTGCGTCGCAAGTACAAGGATAAAGAAAGTGGTGCAGCTACTCAGGGTTCAACAGGCGGAGCGCCACGTGGTCGAAAACGTAAAATTCAAACGGAGAACCCGACACAAATTCATCCGACAGCTAAAAGGCAACTGATGGCCACTGTTTCACCTTCCCCCAGTGCAGTTTCGGTTCAATTGCAACCGCAACCTCAGCCACAGACCCAACAACAGCCGCCACAGCAGGTTCAACAACAATCGGTAGCCAAAGATGTATCCGTGGTATTGAGCACGGCAGAGATTACCCGCCAATTACAGGAGCGTCGTCCCATGATGAGCCCGGAATGCACTTCGGCCACAGTACCGGCAACTATGCTCAGTGACGAGAGCCCCTCCAAGTGGTAAGTGCATTGATGGCTACTCACATAACTAAGTAAATATCTTTTTCCCCTTTTTTGCAGTTATCCCCACGATAGTTTCCCACATCTAATGGAGGACGACGAAGTGGCCGCCGAGGAATGCGTGCCCATGGAATATACCACTTAGTTTTTATATGTATATTTATATAAGTTTTTTCAGTCTTACCTTTATTTTTTTTCCTTGGATATTAAACTAACTAGAACTACATGTTCGCCTCTTATTAGAATCTGGTTGAGCTTCCTTTTTAATTCAACATTCTTGCGGTTAAGACTTTTCGTGTTTATCACTTGTGGCAGGATTATGCCCAGTTCATTTAGTCTTTTACTGCAATCCTCTGCTGCTCCGCACTGTATATTCTGTTGTCCATAGCTAAATTTGCGTCGCTGCCAAGTCTCGATAGCGTTCCGCAGGAGAATATTCCATTGCTTATCAAATGCCACCAGTTCACCCTCAATGGAGCCAGCCAAAGAGTTCTTCTTGCGCACCAGGACTCGGACACGGGTGGTTAAAGATTTGTGGAGCAGCGATAGAGGTCCTTCAGCTCCGGACATTTGAGCGTAGAGATTGCGATGATGTCTTTTATTGATAGCCGCCTTAATGGGCATTTGATGGGGCTCAAATCGACGCTGAGTCGACTCCGGTTCCGCGGCCTTTTTTGAGGTTGAGGAGCCAGAACTTCCAGATGGCTTATTGTCACCTTTAGCAGCTGGTGCGGATTTCTGTGTCTTGTTTAACTTCCAGACGCCGAATTTCTTAAGAGCTGTCTCAAAGGCGGCCAAATTTTGGTACAGAACTTTTGGTTTCGCCTCCGATATTTTGTAATTGTCCGCGTAGAGTGCTCGCAGGGGATTGAATTGTTTGCTGCCGGCATCTAGTTCGTGATCTGATTGATTTCCTTCCTGGTCATTGTTTTCACTCATGTTGGAGGTGCAGGTGTCGGCAAAGTCAGGACAGGATTAAATAAATTTAGCGCCTTTTTATTCGTTCAATTTAACACACAAAAAAAACACGGAACTGGAATTGAAACCGAAACAGAACTGGAACTAGTTCATTCACGGGTTGACAAAGAGGAAAAGGGGAAGGTTGTCGATTAGAAAATTTGGCAATTAAATATCGATTTCATATAACGGCACTCAGTAAATGTCCGTTAATTTTAAATATTTATTTTAATGAAATCTACATTGCAACCTAAGCTTCACTATCGCTATATATCCCTCTTCTCTACGCATATGGCGAGCTTTTAAAGCCAAACAAACACAAACAACGCTAATCAAGACAATCAGTGGAGCTTTTTCAGCAGTCGCAGCCACAAGTGTTTTGATCCCGACCATGTCAGGTAGGTGAAAATGGAATCTTATCATAAAACAGGTCCACTTTTATTACGTATATCTCTTAAGCAACCATAAAAACTTCATCCTCCACCCCCTTCGATCTAAACTCGAAGAGTCTGATCGGTGTGGGCGTTGGCCTGGCTGCCGTGTGCGGCGCCAGTTATTTGCTCTATCGTTACCTGAAACGGGATGTGATGCCTGTGAAATGGCGACGTGTGGGCACATTGCAGCCGGTCAACATATTTCCGGTGAAATCGTGTGGTCCCCTTGAACGTAATTCGGATCTGGTCTATGACTGCGACACACTTGGCATCTCTTTGCATGGCCTAAGAGATCGTTACCTTATGGTGATCAACGAACAAAATGAAATGCTGACAGCCAGAGGTTATCCCCACATGGTGAAAATACAGCCCAAGCTAATGCCCGATGGCTCCTTGGTGTTCAGTGCTCCGGGCTTGCCCGAAATCGAATTGAATATGAAGAATTTGGGGACTCCTCGGGGAGATGATGTGCACACAGCCGTTTGGGGAGTACCCGTTGATGCTATGCCATGTGGAGAACGCTTTGATAAGTGGTTCTCCCAGGCTATATTGGGTAAGGAAACGGGACTGCGTCTGGTTCATTATCCCTATCCCAAACCAGTAAGGGACACAGTGGCACGCTTAAAGCACATGCCATTCCTAAGACAGGAGGATTCGGTGGGTGAAGATGGCGGTGTGTCTGCTTCTCGGAATACATTTTAATCCCCGTGATTTGTTTGACTTTAGGGCACTTTCCAAGACGCCACCAGCTATATGATTATGAATCTGGCTTCCATTGCTGATCTGAATACACGCCTCAAGCGACCCGTCGAAGCGCTACAATTTCGCGGCACTTTCGAACTTAAAATGGACATTGATGAACCCTATGCCGAGGATCAATGGCAATGGATGCGCATCGGTGATGAGGCAGTCTTCCGTGTGGTCGCTCCCTGTACTCGTTGCATTTTGCCCAACATCAATGTTCATACGGCTGAGCGAGATGTCGATGGTGAACCTCTAAAGACACTAAGAAGGTAGATTATGTTAGCTTGTACAAATGATATCTTATCTGTTATAACTTTTCTCTTACAGTTATCGCCTGTTTAATTACTCCTCCCCCGCGTTGGGTAGTCATTTGGGTCTGCGAGTGCCTGGCAAAGTCAAGGCCAATGACATTATCTATGTTGAGGACAAATAAGTTTATCATACAAATATTATATATCTTTATTTTCACATTGAACAGAGATTATTGACAAATATAAAATCCATTTCAACTTTTTCTTCGGGATAATGAGCCTAAATGTAAAATATGTATAACAAATATATATATAAAGAATACGATTTAACGACTCCTTTTTAATTACTTAGGCATCCTTGCCATGCCAGACCGCCGCAGGCCATGCTCACAATAACATAGATAATAAAGGCCACAACAAGACCAACAACCACATAAACACGAATTTTCTTCCAGAACATATGACGGGCCAAATTTCGTGAGGCCTTACGGAATGCCACAGACTGCAAAAAGGCATAAGAGAAAATATATATATATATACATATATTACTTTAAAACCGACTGAAGGCCAAATAATTAATTTTGAATTATGGGTTATAGGAATTATTTTAGAAAATGGTAAACAATGCTCATTGTGCTTTTCGTTTACTTCAGACTAGAAATTTCTATAAATTTTAACAGAAGTACGCACCGCAGCCAGCTACATATATACCATAGAAACGATCGGTCGAAACTAAATTTAACTTCGACTCGCTTCTTAAAAAATTCTGCTACGTTTTCCCATTTATTACTTACATTATTGCTCAAATTTTCAGCCTTATTGACCAACAGTTCCAATTTTTCGCCGCGATCGCGTAGACTGTCTGTAAAAACAAATTAAGGCATTAAACATATCAATTTAATTTCAAGTTTTATGTTGATTTTACCAATATTCTTAACCACAATATCCTTTAATTCACCAATTTGTCCATGAACTCTTGAAAGGGCATGCACCTCAGGTGATTCACTATAGTGGACCATTTTTTCGGCCAAAACCTTGGAGAATTCTGTATTCATGGCATAGGATATAGCTGTGGCCACCTGTAGGCCATAAGTTTGGATGAATGTTTGTTTAATATCCGAAAGAAATAGAAAACTTCGCATACTATCGAATTCCTACAAACAAAAGAGGAAAACAATATTGCATTAGAAAAGGAGTTGGGTGAAGGTTTTGGGGGAGGGGGATACTTGCATTATCAGTGATGCACATATAAATGAGCTTATTTTCGCAGGTATAATGTATCAAATAATCGCCATGATTGTAGATCATCTTGTGGTTATGAGTACCGATTTTCGAAATAATTTGTTCGGTTACTTCTGCAAAATTGCCGACGCAATCGGCAAACTTCGCCAACACCGTGGTGCCCCGCGAAATGACGCTGTATAATATCGGCATTATGTTGGCTCTCGCGGTCTTCTAGTTGTTGGTGTGGGGGTGTGTGTATTTACGTCTTTAGGTATTGGTGTGAGTGCCCTCAAGTTCTCTAGATTGATTTCGGAAAAGTTTCGTTTCAATTCTACTCCTTTTGTCACTGCTTTATCAGCAACAAAACAAAATTGGTTTAGATCAGTGGTATGAGTCACAACACTTGGACCCGGGGCTGGGCTCCAGTTACAGATTCTGGAATGTGTGAGGGCACAAAGATTCTCGATATTACAGCTAAACGATTAATTGCAAGTGTAAGAAGAAGAAAAAAGAAAAGTCTTTGTTAATCAGTTTACACAGAGTATATTATTCAGTTCATATTCAGTATGTCATATACAGTTCTTACAGTTCTTACTATAAGTACTTACATGTCAAAAATAACCAATAATTGGCCTAGATTTTATAGGGCTTAAATCTTAACTGGTCTATTTTGTTTGTTTTTTTTTTAAGTTTCGTTGACGTTTCCAGTTATTTGTTCATTTTGTAGTTTTTGCTTACTATTTAATGTCATATGTGCTTTTTTATATTTCGAGATGCAGTTTAATGTTGGGTACTCAGTTCATTATTGTTTTTGTTAATTTCTTTATTTATTTTCTTTTTTTATCAAAGCTAATGCAGTTGCATCTAGCGTTGCCAGAAGCTAAAATCACTTTGCCAAGTTGCCCTTTTAGTGGTGCACTAAAGTACCGCTAGGTGGCGTTATCAAGCTGAATTTAGCTAGAACTAGCTGTTTTAAATATTCAAAATTAAATACGGAAATATTATCAACTGCAAGCCCTAAAGTATTACTTGACGCGACATTGCTCGCTGCTATAAACTATTTGTTTATATAAAATATATATAAAAGCGGTTGATTTGTTTAAGGCGCAGTGTTCAAAAGATTATTTAAATCAACACATCTAAGTAAGAATTTTGTGAATCCCACTATATGTATGTTTATGTAAAATATATAAAGAACTGGTTGATCTGCTTAAGACCCAGTGTTTAAAAAATCATCGTAATCATCACACGGAAGATAGTATTTCGAAAGTCCTACTAAGCAGACACTAGGATATTTAAAGGACTACAAGGGTAAATAAATTTATATTTCTATTCTAAGAAACTAGACAGTTTTAAATAATAAAATAGTTACAAGGATCAATCCTAAATCCTTTTTCTAAAAAAACAGACAACAAGCATAATTCAGAAAGCTGGAAATACACATGTACATACATACATATATAAATACAAAAATTTATAAAGAAATATAAAAGGGAAAAAAGTTTATACAGAAAGAAAAAAAAAATGGTTTGGGGGGAATACAGAATTTAAACAATGTAATTCATTGTCAATTGCAAAAGCAAGCATGGGTGGGGCGTTTTTTGCGTATTAATATTTGTTTATACATAGTATCCAATTTTAGGTATGTACGTACATACATATATAGTTTTATGTGATATTCTAAACCAGGTCACATACGCAGTGAAGAGCAATTCGATTAATGATTACATATATCAAGTGAATATTTTTCACTACAATTAAATGAATAAATAAAACAAAGTGAATTTTAAAAATATTTAAGGTATTTCAGGTTAACGGTTGAGAGCTGCTTTAAACTTGTCTGCCTTAAATTGATATTAATATGGCAACGCTGTTACAATCGCAAAAAATGGCAATCCCTGGCGAATCAGAATTGCAATTGAAAGTTGTACGGGAAAAAAGGAAATGTAAATTTCGAAAGATGATTGGCGTTTATATTGGTAAACATTAAACAATTTAGTAATAAATACGTACACAGATCTAAATTTGTATCCATTGCTACACATTTTCAGACACTGCCGTCCGCATAGTTATAACTGTTTTTCTCGCCGATCTACTGCAGCGCATTTTCTTATCTTTGTATGAATATATATGGAATCCGAATTTTTATTTACCCGAGGATCGCGTGTGGACCATTTTGCGACGTTCCCACACCTATAGTAATAAGCATGTGTACCTAATGCTGGCCGTTGGATTTCTGGGATTGGCGCGTTACGGAGCCACGGGTAATTTGAAACCCATCTTGCCCTCTATAATGTTTCTGGCTTATATGCCGCTCTATTGGGTCTTCAACGATCTCAACCAAAGCACCTTGAGTTATGCATATTGGCTAAGAGACACGCATGGCCTGGATTATGCATCAGGAATGGCATCAAGCTATTTTCATGGATATTTGAATCTGGCGCTGCCCGATCGCACTGATAATGGACTGCAACAAAGGCTGAATCGTTATGAGGTAGTTAAAGCTACTTTTACTTTTGCTGATTTATGTTAATTTCTCTGATTCTGAGTTCTCTCTCTCTCTCTCAGGACGTTCATGATGTTAAATTTGGCTTGGATCGCCTGATAATACTCATACCTGATGAAATGTGGGTGGGGCGCACACTACATAGTGAATTGCTGAATTCAGCCGAACCCTTGGACCCCATAAACATTGATCGCGCGGGTGTAAAAGGGCGACCGTATAAAATTGCTGTCTATAGGCTTAATCAAAAGATTAATGGAACAAACTACTATTTTGCTATAGAGGGAGCAACACCCATGTTATCCTTCTTTGAGTCCATACAATCGAATCTATCAGCCACTTGGTACATGCGCGAAATGAAACGTGAAATTTGGCTCAAGTTTACAAAGCACTTAAAGAATCTGCTCACTACCTGGCCAGAGACTCGTGGCAAAGTGGAGCTCCTTATGTACAATTGTAAGTGCGGCGGTTATTTCTTTCTTATTTATGATTGTCATTTAATTCCAAACCAAACTTTATTTACAGCTTTGGATGAAAATGGACAAGCCGTTGATGTTGGTGAACTGCTCATTTCACAAATGAAAAAGTGGAATAAGACTAAGAAACTTCAATAAGCAAAGAGGACTAAACCAAATCTAGTATAAACCTTACTAGCGAGTTTAAATGGATTAATCGAATTATGAACATTGTGTTGACAATCTTTTTATGTATGTATAACGGCTCAAAGCTTAATTAGCCTTAAAAAGGAACAAACGCCAAAAACTTTATCTAACGTTAGCCGAAAATATGCATGTTTTTATATTTTTTCATTACTTCAGGGGGCTTTAACATAACAATAAATTAAGTTTTCTTTTACTTTGTACTCACGATTTTGATACATCGTTTCTGTGAATGTTAATAAAGCTAAAACTAGGCATGTAAAATTGGTGGTTCCTTCTCCGCAGTGGCAGTGGCTTCCAATTCTTTGAGCTTGGCTTGAGCCATGGCCAACATGCGGGATTTCCATTTTTCGTAGTCCTCCGTTTCAGGCTGGGACTTTTTGGTGGCTTCGCTTTTAAGTATATTATCTTGTTGGCTCTGTTTTAGTTTATCCTCCAAATCATTGGCACCCATTCCAGTATCTTTGATCTCTTTGTGGTGCTTGGCAATCATGCGCTCCCATTGCAATTCCAGTTGTTGCCATTGAGTGGGACGCAGATTACTAAAAGATAAAAGTTTGGGCTTGGAGACCTTATGTTTCATCAGGCGACAGGCATGAAACACAGCTATAGCCGCATATTGAGGATGATCTGTATCAATGTCGGAGTTCTCGGAGGCCACTACGGCTTTGAAGAGAGTCATAAGCTCGCCAGCTTTGCGTGCCATTTCGTTAAGACTCAGTTGGACACAAATATCATTGACACTGACCAATTTGTTAAGATCCAGGAGTTTCTCCAAAGTGCGTTTTGTGTTTTGATAGTGGCTCTTCCGCAGACCGGACAATTTCAAGGCCTGTTCTTTGTCAAATCCTATGCCCAGGAGGCATGATGCCAAGTCAGCACATATGACTATCTTGCCATATTCATTGATTTGCAAGGGAACATTTGATGAACGCAGTTCAAGTAGACGCACTAGCTCCGTAGTTTTTCTGAAAAGTACATATGTCATTACTAAGGATTTGCCTTAATATTTCATTTACTGGTTGACTATTTCACTTACTCCAAGACATTGGGCTCGTCCCTAAGTCCCATTTTTGTAATTAGTTGTTCAATTAACGTGGCCATCGTGAAATATATAACTGCTAAATATAATAAACAAATATTTTGGCGCGAGTCTACGATTAGCGATGACACTTCTTGCTACGATAAATTATTGCTGCTCTATAATTGCGATTAATATTCGAACTATTGCAAACAGTGTTGCCACACAGTGCCGTTTAAAGCGTTGGCAGTTAGCAACATACAGGAGCGATTGGCGGTTTTTTTTAAATTGTCTCAATTAGCAATGAAAGATTTTCACCAAGTTTTGGTCAAACTATTTACTTTCTCTAAACGGAAAAAGACTGGAGCAAAGCGGGAAGCTATAACGTAAAGTGGCAAGTGGCCATCTCTAAAATAAATAAACGATATTTTTTTTGAAAAATATTTTTCACACCTTGATTTCATTAGGCAAAATATATAAAAGCTAATTTAGGTATATTTGTGGCCCAGAATTAGATTCGATACCAGAACAATATTAATGTGCTCCCTCGTTGTCGCTGCCATCATCGTCCTGTTTCGCACTTTCGCCAGCGCTTCTAGCCAATGCGGTAAACTCGAGGGGATTGATGCAATGTAATCCGTTCGTTTCCGCTGCCACCAGACCCATTTCAAAGCGGAAGAATTTATCCTTCAGCTCATCGTGCACACGGTAAATGCTAAAGGAAGAAAGATAGTAGTAAGTAGTCCATAAACAAAGAGAATTGGACATACATTTCGCCTGCACTTTTAACCAGTGTGTCGGTGGTCATTTCGGCGAACTTGAATTTTTCCATTTCGGTCTTGGCCTGCTGCTTTGCCTTGCCACTGGCACATGCGTAGTAGCCAAATGATGAACCGGATGGCTCAATTTTATATAGCTGCGGGCCCTCTGTTTCGTCCCACGAAGCCAAAAGCACGGAAATTCCAAACGGACGTACAGCACTGTAAAGTGTGTAAGCATGTATGTAGCCAGACACTCGATCACACAAATACTTCAAGGGAATGGCCCGTTCAAACTGCTGACGGAAGTTGGACGCCTCTTGGCGCGCAATATCAGCAATGAAGTTCGCATCAGCCATCACTCCAGCCACAGCCATGCCAATGTTTCGCTCAATGGTGAAAATGCGTCCTCCGGCATCCGGTTCGTGCAGCTGACTGGTGATGATCTTTTCCACGGCCAGGACAACACCGCTCTTGCCGCGTATACCAATAACTGTGCCCCATTTCTCTACAGCCTTTGAGGCGTAATCAATTTGAAAGACTCGGCCATCCGGCGAGAATTGTGAGGCGGACAAATCGTACTTTTCGTATAAGGGAAAACATTGTTAAATCGGAATTCCCCATAGCTTGTGATTTACTTACACCTGTGCCAATTGTACTCATTGCGGTAAGTGGATTTGGTTTCTAAATGTATTTGCAAACGAATTCTTTTTATTTTCGACGATGATTTGACGGCTTTTGCTTTTGCTTGATCTAGGGATGTCACAATGGCGATAGCTCACTCGATAGACACTTATCGAAAATACCAAAAATTTACCATAACTCATTTTGAGTAATGAGTTACTGTTTGCTCACTTTGAGTTAACAGAATGTACCACGCGATCTCCTGAAGTTGCCAAGTATTAACGAGTTCCTGAATTACAAATAGTCCTTTGGGTACACAAGATATGGCCATGTTGGCCAATGTTTGCGAAAAAAGGTTGGTAAACAATCAAAGTAAATTAAAATTGCTAATTCGCTATCATTTCTAGTTATGCCGCTGAGGCTCGCTATGTTAATTTCTATGCTGGCGGCGATATAGCTTGGAGTTCAGATGGTCAACATCTATATTGCCTTAATGGAGGCCTGGTGAATCAGGTGCACGTACAATCCTCACAAATATTGCAGAGTTTCGGTGTTGGCAGTGGCAATGCACAGAAACCTGCGTCTTTGGACAATCTCGAGGAGGAGGAGGAGGACACTATTCACTGCTTTGCCTTATCCCATGATCACTTGGTAACCGCCCATCGAAGTGGTTTGTTACGTCTCTGGCAGATTAGTCCCAAGAAAATGGTGAAATTGTGGAAATCTCAACACAAGGGCCCAGTCGTCAAATTAGAGTTTAGTCCATGCGGCAAGATAATCTGCTCCAGCGGTGGAGCTGATGCCACTCTCAGACTTTGGGATCACACCAACAACAATTGCTTGTGTGCTTTAAAAGGTTTTCCAGGACCTGCCATGCTCTTGAGATTTCATCCCAATGTCCTGCGGCGAGAGATTTATGCTGCGGCATCGGATAATACGATTTATGGTTGGAATTTCGAGTCCAAGAAATTGACACACAAGATGCGTGGTCATATATCGCAGATCACAGGTTTGGCCTTCAGTAGTGATCATAAGGATTGCAACGAGTTGGTCACCGTGGCCAAAGATAAGGTGATAATTGCCTGGCAACTAATGGAAGAGGAGGATCCCAAACAATTAAAGGTATTACCCTTATATGATGAACTAGAGGGCGTTGTCTATGTAAAGGAAGGCAGCAAATTGCTTGTGGCCAGCGGCTCCGGTAAACTCATCGAAATTGATCGCAAAAGCTGGAAGATTATGGAAGTTCTAACTCAAACAGATTTTGCAATAAATCGTCTTCTATACTGCAAAGAGTTGCATCACTTGGCTTTGATCACCACCGAGCAGAA
This sequence comes from Drosophila nebulosa, assembly GCA_024703675.1. Taxonomy (NCBI): domain Eukaryota; kingdom Metazoa; phylum Arthropoda; class Insecta; order Diptera; family Drosophilidae; genus Drosophila; species Drosophila nebulosa. The sequence continues at coordinate 825,917 of CM045725.1, read as the reverse complement.
TATATTAATCTACGATCCCATCTCGATGGAGCCCATCAAGCATTTAGTGGGTCATAATGACGAGATATTGGACATGTGCTTCCTGGGCGATAACGACCGCTATTTGGCCGTGGCCACCAATAGCAAGCACTTCAAACTTTACGACACGGAAAACCAAATGAATTGTAAACTGATTGTGGGTCACACGGACACAGTTATGTCCCTGGCATCCTGCCACAACCTGCTTGTTTCGGTAGGCAAAGATTATAGCATTCGCTTGTGGAAACTGCAACATGATCGCGACTGCTCCCTGGAGGAGTTGGCCAAGCAAACGAACTGTCATACCTCGACCATTGGTTGTGTTGCCATGACGCATAATGGAGCCACCGGATTCGCAACCGTATGCCAGGATGGCTCAATGAAAGTCTGGCAACTGCTAAGGGATAAAAAGGATGTGAAATCCTATAGTTTTCAACTGCACTACGCTGCCTTGGCTCACGACAAGGAGGTGAACTCTGTGTCCTATGCCTTAAATAACAAAATCTTGGCCACAGCCTCACAGGATAAAACTGCCAAATTGTGGTCAGCCGATACGAATTCGTTGATGGGAGTTCTTCGTGGACATTCCAGGGGCGTTTGGAGTGTACGATTCTCGCCGGTCGATCAAATTGTCCTAACGTCTTCAGCGGACTGCTCTCTGAGGTTGTGGTCTATTAGCAATTTTGCTTGCCTCAAGCGTTTCGATCAGGAATGCTCTATCCTGAGGGCTGAGTTCCTGGATCATGGCAAGTTCATTATTTCGGCAGCTTCTGATGGCCTCCTCAAGCTGTGGAACATCAAGACGAATGCGTCTATACAATCTCTAGACGAGCACAGCGATCGTGTGTGGTCTTTGGCTGTGTCGGAGAGGAGTAATCGATTTTTCTTCACTGGCGGAGCGGATTCCAAACTTATACGTTTCAGTGATGTCACTCAAATCACCAGAAATGAAGCCCTCGATCAGCGGCAAGCAGTCTTGGAGCAAGAGCAAACACTTCAATCCCTGCTCCATGCCCAGAAGAATTTAAAGAAAGCATTTGTCTTGGCTTTAACTTTGGATAAACCTAAAGCCACCTACGACATCATCAAGAACTTTGTGCGCCAACGGGATGAGTCAGCTATGGTAGAATTGGTGGATAAACTCAATGTGGATCAGCGTGTGGCCCTGCTCAAGCATGTCAAGGCGTGGAGCACCAATTCGCGACACGCGCAAGTGGCACAATTAATCCTAAAACACTTGCTGGGCGATGCTCTAATGGATTCCAAATTCCGTTTCTATGACAATGCAAATATGGTGGAAGTTCTGACACCTTATGTCCAAAGGCATTTCAAGAGGATTACAGAAATGAAAAAGGAATTGGCATTCCTTGAGTTTATAGTGAAATGTATGTAGATTTAGTAATTTCCACCAGTTAAATAAATAGAAATAAACAAAAGCAAACAATAATCACATAATTCTTAAGCCAAAATGTTGAGAAATGTTTTCGTTTACCCTTTCATACAAAACATGAAAATCTATGTTACTGGAAAACCTTCAAATGCTTAGCTGTGGGATGTCTAAAAATTTTGTTTTATAAAAATAAAGATAGTGATCAGGAACCGTTTAAGCAAGTCATCAGTTTTGCTGTAAGTCTTCTTTAAAATTCTTGTAAATTAAAATTTCACGAAAAAGAAAAATATTACATTACGCCGTGCTGCAGGAGGGAGGAGGAGGCTATTAAAGAACCTTTAAAAATTATGTAACGTAATACTTATTAAGCTTTCAACTCAAATGGTGACGTTTACTTTTTAGAATTTTCGAAATGGAAACGCGATTTCTCTTTTACAAACAAAGTATAGAATATTATGCAATATTTCAATGGCCATTTTGTGAATTATTATATATTATTTAACATTTTATTTCAAAATAGATATTATTCAACATTTATAACCACTTATAGGCAATATTCGCTACACAGAATCCGGTATTAAGATGGGGAAAATTTGAAATTTGGCATACAAAAAATCGACAGTAAAAATTTGTAGTTTTTGTGCGCGAGCTGACTAAAAACACGTACTATAAATACACACACACACATATATAAATATATATATATATGTACATATATATAAACTATACATAGATAAATTTTGTTTTCGTTTAAAGATTTCCAAAGATTGATACATATTTTAAGATTTACAAAACGAGGATGATCGGTTCTAGGACTATCACGACTTTTGACATTTCACTTAAAGTAATCCCTCTCAATATGGTTAAATGGGCTAAGGGAGCGGTGAGGAGGATGGGAGGGGGGCAGCATGGTCTCGTTCTCAATTCACACTCTGGAGGATATGGCGGGGGATTTTTGGGGGACTTCACTCGATAATCATAATGAGATCATCGCCCTCCAATTTCATGCCGTTGCTGATTTCCAATTTCTTGACAACGCCAGCTTGAGGTGCCTGGACAACCATTTCCATTTTCATGGCCGAGAGCACAACTAGAGGTTGACCCTTTTCCACCTTGTCGCCCACATTGACGCGAATGTCAATAACTGTGCCTGGCATGGGGGCACCTACTTCGCTCTTGACCGATTTGTTGGCCTTGGGATGAACATGGATTTCCTACAAAAACAAAAGGAAGAAGCATTTGAGTTGATTTCGTGTAAGAGATTCCTTTGACCTTTAGCTCACCTTAACTGCCTCCTTATCCAGAATGTAAACGGTACGCAGTTGTCCGTTCATCTCAAAGAAGACCTCCCGATCGCCATTGGGTTTCAGATCAGCTGCCATGGCCATAGCCTTCAAGCTAAGCGTTTTGCCCTTCTCCAGTGAGACCTCGAACTCTTCGCCCACCTTGGGTCCGGTGAGGAAGATGCGTGTGTCCAACTTGTCGACTGGTCCGAACTTCTCACGGAAGTGCAAGTAGTCATTGGTCACCTGGGGATACAAGGCTGCGGACATAACATCGCGATCTGTGATATTGGCATGAGATTCCTTTAGATCCTCCTTGAGCTTGGCAAAGTCCAGGGGCTCGAGCTCAGCACCGGGGCGTCCCTCAATGCGTGGCATATCCTTGAGAACGCGGGAACGTAGAGGTTCCGGGAAGCCGCCATGAGGAATACCAATCGACCCCTGCAAATACTCCACCACCGACTTGGGGAACGACAGCTCCTCGGCCCGCTCCAAGACTTGGTCGGCTGTTAGATTATTTTGTACCATGAACTGGGCCAGATCACCGACCACCTTGGACGAGGGGGTCACCTTGATAATGTCACCCAGCAGCAAATTGGCCTCACGATAAGCCTTCTTCACGTCCTCAAAGAAATCACCCAGACCCAGGGAGAAGGCCTGGAACTGCAAATTGGTGTACTGGCCACCGGGAATCTCATTCAAATAGACATCAGCATTGCCCGAACGCATCGTTGTGGTGCACTCGAAGGGAGCATACAGCGTACGGGTTTGCTCCCAGAAAGCGGAGTATTCCGAAACATCACGCAAATCCAACTTTGTATCCAGAGGAGTGCCCTGCAGGGAGGCGACAACAGCTCCCATGCTGGGCTGCGAGGTCATGCCGCTCATGGAGTCGACGGCCACATCGACTACATCAGCGCCAGCCTGAGCACAGGCCAGCATGGAAGCCACGCCGGCTCCCGAGGTGTCATGGGTATGGATATGAATGGGCACATCCGGATGCTTCTCGCGGATGGCAGTGATCAAAAGTCTAGCGGCTTCGGGTTTCAGCAATCCCGCCATATCCTTAATGCAGAGCACGTGCGTTCCGGCCTTGACCAACTCATCGGCCAGATTGGTGTAGTACTTCAGATCGTATTTTGTGCGCTTGGGATCACTGACATCGCCCGTATAGGAAATGGCTGCCTCGACTACTCCGCCAGCTTTACCCGCTGCCTCCATACCCAAAATCAAGTTGGGCAAATAGTTCAGGGAGTCAAACACACGGAAGATATCCATGCCAGTTTGGACCTGCCAATAGAAAGAGCGAAGATTTTAGATCAGTGGCGGGGATCTTCTTTACATGAATGATTGAAATCGTCCATCAACTGCATACTTAAGGGGGCAAATTTCACATTTTTCTTTCATTCTACTAACCGCCAGCTCGCAGAACTTGTGGACCACATTATCCGGATAGCTGGTATAGCCAACAGCATTGGCTCCACGCAACAGCATCTGGAATGGAATATTCGGGATGCGTTTCCTCATCTCCTCCAAACGTTCCCAGGGGCATTCGTGTAGGAAACGCAAAGCCACATCAAAGGTGGCACCGCCCCAGTTCTCCAACGAGTACAAATTGTTGAACTTATGGGCCACATACGGCGAGATCTTCAGCAGGTCATGGGAACGCACACGAGTGGCCAACAGCGATTGATGGGCATCACGGAAAGTCGTATCCATCAGCATCAAATTCTTGCGGGAACGCACTTCCTTGGCGAAAGCCTCGGGACCCTGGCGCACAATGATGTCGCGCAGGCCCTGCGGAGGTTCCGTCACTGCGAAAAGAACTTAAGTTAGTTGAAGTGACGCGTAGGGAAGAGATACTACAGCCCGCCAAAAATAATTTTTAACAGAAACTTTTAAAACGAGGCTGCATTGGTTTTACTTTTTGTTTTAGTAGAAATATACAACAAAATAATACGAAGAAATATAGCCATGTAGCGCCTATGGAAAGCACAATAAATATCCTAAGAAAGTAATAACCAATTTGTACATACAAAAACAAACAATTTTGATATCTAAAAAAAGATTAGAATAAGTAAAAGCTTTTCGCTGAAATAAACGCACATTGAACATTAACTTAAAACGTAATCGCAACATATGCGAGTGATGATGAAACCAATGTTTTGAAACAGTGTTTAGCGTGTTTAGTGGGTAGTTCAGCAGAACCCATAGAATAGGAACAATGCCATTAGGTCATAGTTGAGTCAGTAGGCTAGAGTTGGGCATGGTTTTCGAAAACGCTAACATAAGAGACACAATTTCGACGAAGGATTTACTTCAAATTTAATATATACAATCTACAGATATAGCCCAATAAACTGACGTTAAAATAGTTTTCGAGAAACGTTAACTTAACTTAATACTTTAAAAAATTAAGGATTTTGACGAAGGATTTTTTTTTTAAATTTGTGCAAGTAACGCTTTTGAGCACTTGCAAGTAACTAAGCGACGCACAAGCATATACAGAATCGTTAACTTTTTTTTGTCATTTTGCACTTACTTGTGCGTCACTCATACTAATGACTCATTCTAGGAGATTGTGCGAGACGACTTTTGGAACTCTCTGTTTCTAAACCAAAATTGATGATCCTTAATTGATCTCGAGATGGGGACCTCTTTGCCCCAACTTTCCGTTGACTGATGAAATTCATTGACTTGATTGTAGTTTATGAAACAGTAATGAAAATGATATCTAGTATGTTCCATCTTAAAGCCCATTACCGATATGAAAATGTATATTTATTGTTGTTGTTTGGGAGTGTGTTATGCGGTAAACTTATAAAGAAAAAGCAACGAAAACGTACCTTTGGCCTCACCACGTTCTTCACGTTCTAATGCTTCCCGGGACAAGTCTTCAGTTTGGTGGGTTTTGAAACGTTTTAAGTAAGATTTTTAGCATTTTGACAACGTGTGAATCATGAGAACGTATCGGTTTTTGAATGAACGTGTGAAGTTTGTTTGTTTTGGTTTTTTTTTTTTTTTTGTCGCATGTTGTGGTGCATAGCAATTTTTGTGTATTAATAACAAATGTAACAGAAAATAAATAAAAGGTAAAAACATCAAATAGAAAGATAGAAATTAAAGCATCGGCAAGTTGTTGGTTGTGGCTAGTTTATATCAAAAAATATCGCATTCTGGAACGTTTCACAAAAGCATGCTTCTCTCAGCTCTGAGATTCGTTTGCGTTGCGGTAACGAATCTAAGAGGTGAATCTTCCCCGAATAATGTGAATAGGCAGGCGGCAGGCAAGCAAAGAAAAGCAGGCACATGCCAAAACGTAATAGTTTCTAAACGGGCAAAAGACGTGCGAGAGTTTTTCGTTGTGAGAACTTACCTAATGGAACAGTTGGCACATGGGGATTGACTTCAGCTGGCTTTAAGCCTGTAGCCAAGGGCGTTTGTGGCCCATTGACAAGAACTTCACCCAAATAGTTGAGCAATTTCTGGGCACGATTCTGTGTGGGACGGAATTTAAACAATTGAGGATGTTCGTCAATGAAATAGGTATCCAGGACACCGTGCAGGAACTTCTGATTCTCCAACACGTTGAGCAGGAAGGGAATATTGGTTTTGACGCCACGAATACGGAATTCGCGCAAGGCACGGTTCATCTTCGAGGCGGAACTCTGCAGGTCACTGGCATGGGAGATAACCTTGACCAACAGAGAATCGTAGTAGGGGGAAATGATGGCTCCAGCATAGGCTGAGGCTGAGTCTAGACGAATGCCCATACCCTCACCCGAACGGAAGACCTCCAGACGTCCTGTATTGGGTTGGAAATCATTTGCAGGATCCTCGGTGGTGACACGGCACTGTATGGCATAGCCACGGGGCTGGATTTTGTCTTGGGTGTAACCCAATTCGGGCAGAGTCATGCCCTCGGCAATGCGGATCTGTGACTGGACCAAATCAATGCCCGTTATCTCTTCGGTCACTGTGTGCTCCACCTGTAGACGGGCATTAACCTCAATGAAATAGAAGTTACCGGACTCGTCGCACAGGAATTCCACTGTGCCAGCATTCTCATAGCCCACATGCTTGGCCAATCTGACAGCCGCTTCGGTCATCTTGTCGCGTATTTCGGCAGGTAGACGTGGCGCGGGGGCAATCTCGACGACCTTCTGGTGACGACGCTGCACCGAACAATCACGTTCATACAGATGGACCACGTTGCCAGCTTTGTCGCCCAGCAATTGAACCTCAATGTGACGTGGTCGCTCAATGAATTTCTCAATAAACATGGCTCCATTACCGAAGGCGGCCTTCGCCTCGGAACTGGCACGCTGGAAACTCTCCTCCACTTCCTCCATTTTGCGTACGACACGCATGCCGCGACCTCCGCCGCCATAGGCAGCCTTGAAGATTACGGGTAGGCCGTGTTTCTTGCAAAAGTCGACAGCCTCCTCTTTGGTAGTCACTGGGCCATCGGTACCCGGCACAATGGGCACTCCCGCCTCAATGGCAGCCACACGGGCAGCCACCTTGTCTCCCATATTCTGTACCACTTTCGGCGAGGGTCCAATAAATCGAAGACCAGCATCGATCACAGCCTGGGCGAAATCACTGCGCTCCGAAAGGAAGCCATAGCCAGGATGCACAGCATCCACATCGTTCTCTTTGCACACTCGTATCACCTCTGGAATGTTGAGATAGGCCTCCACTGGCGGCAAACCCTTGCCCACCATATACGATTCGTCAGCCTTCTGGCGATGCATGTGCATTTTATCCTGCTCCGAATAGACGGCCACCGATTTGATGCCCAACTCTGTGCAGGCACGGAACACACGTATGGCAATCTCCCCACGATTGGCCACCAGCACCGAGCGAATGGGCTTATACTCCACCTAAAAAAACACAAGCCCCCTTTAGTTGCGGGTCAAGGCGGCCAAGTCTGTGACTCACTCTTACCTGACTTGAGTAGCCATTCTTGTTGAGGAAATAGAGTCTCACGCGCGGCTGCGCACTGCGCAGTGATTTGAAAGCGCCCTGGGCCACCGGTATAAACATGTTGGAACCGATCCGTTACCTTTAACTGTGGAAAAAACAAAAACCAAAATTCAATATATTAACGATTGCAATTCAAAGCTCTCAGCGACTAGCCGATTGACGCTCGATTTCAAAAAGTCTTAAGGTTATCGACATTGCTTTCACATCTATACTACATAGATGTACATACATATGTACATTCAGGAGGTCACAAACGTAATGAGTCTCACTCGGAACACTGAGCACACATGCCTTACGAAATCGCATTTACAGTGGGTCTCAAGCTCGGCGAAAGTGGCCTTCTAATCAGATCGAACAAAGTCCATTTCTGAAGTAGAATTCCAATTGGATGACGATTTAAGCTTTCGGTCTAAGGATCCTTAATTAAGTTTCTAAAACAATTTAAATTCGACTAGTCCCCCCCCCCCCCCCTCACCCCTTAGGTTTGATTGACTGACTACAAAAACGTATCTAAAATTACTATAAAAGTGTTTGGGTTTGAGTCACGTGATATAAATTGCAAACTAGTTACAGCTATACAATGTCGCTTGGTTGTGAACGTTTCAATCGAGAACTATTAAGCCCATTATCTCTCCCCTCAGTATTGTACAATAGCATTGATAATAATAGTATAACAAATATTTATAGACATGAAAAATAAAAAAAAAAAATAATAAGTGCTACTTTATTTTGTTGTTGTTTCTTCTTTCTTCTTCACGCGATACTCTTACCAAAAAAAAAAAAACAAGTGTGGGTCTAATACACAAAACAAATTTAACGCAAAATATTTTTAAAATTCGAATGGAAAACTCATTGTTAATTTGATGCATAAAAAACACTTTATAATCTAAAAATCTAAATGGTTAGGGTATATTGGGTAAGACTATAAATAAAACTACTTTTATCCAAGTTTTTTTGTCATAGCCATTAAATTCCATTTTGATGAATTTGTTGTTATTTCACATTTGTTGAATGTGTTTAATGTGTAAATATTATATTTGTAGAGCCGATTCAGTCTTGCTCACAATCATATATCAAAATTATCTGAGGATGAGAGTGTATCCAAAAGTTTTAGCAGGAATTCATATTCAAATTGAGTAATCTAGCAACTTTTTGTTCTCTATTAGTTATCGACTTTTGTTTACAAAGTTACAAAGTAAAAAGTGTTAAGATAAGTGACGGAAATATGTGATGCATCTTCGAGATATTACTCCAACGGTTATCTCATCTTAGAAATGTGAACTCTTAGCCAGAAACTACTATTGACATTGCGTCAACTACTTTAGATTTCGAACCAAAATCAATTAGGTTAAAGCTTTATTTATTTACTAGTTAGCTAACTAAATAGAATGAACTGTTTGTCTCAAAGGGTTAATTGAAGAGCTCTCTTAGAACATTTCTTGAGAAATCAAATTAGATTCGATTCTTTCCAAATGTATATAGATACCGTCTACTTAACTGAAATAAATTTCTTAAGAGATTTCGACAGACGAATTTTTATTAAATTGAACAATTTTAAAGAGTATCTTAGGGTTAACAATTAATTATTTTATTTCAAAAGCAAGTGTATATATACATACATACATATATATATATTTGTTTGCTCATTATCATTATCGATTCAAATGACTTTTGAGTTGTCTAACTCGGCAGACAAGAGTGACAAAGACTAAAACAGGGTACAAAGTGCGGTTTGAAATTTGCATTTTGAAGATACTTTTTGCATTTCTTTTTCTCACCCTCTCCCTTTCTCTCTCTCTCTCTCTCTCGGTCTGTCTGTGTGTCTCTCTTAGTCTCTAACGTTCTCTTTGATCGGGGGCTCGTCTGGAAACCAGTTTAATTCATTTTTTATGGCCCAAAAGCAGATCTGGTCTGACCTGGCTTGGTCATGTGATGCGCAATAACCGAAATGGATCAAGTGCTTTTAATCCGACCCTGGACACTGAATAATTCAAAATTGCTTTTGTTTTCGAATCCTCTCACACACATACATACATACATACATAGTACAACGATAAGGTTCAATGTTCTACTCTATTTTTGGCCAACTCATTGATGTTGTGTTGTGTTTTACTTGTTTACTAATCGTAATTAAAAAGGTGTTTTTTGGCTGTTGGTTTGTGGCATCCAACCAACTGCACTTGAAAATCATTCGATTGCAGTATATATATAGAATATATGGATAGGTTTGGTTAGTCACAGGAGAGTGGCTTAACATATAATCTAAAACAAATGTTGACACATGTATTGAATGTCTATATATATGTACATACATATATATACTATGTGAGTGGAGCTATAGAGGTGACACAGGTGTAGATAATGAGCAGATAAGCTGCAATAGTTTTATTAACACATTCGCGGTCTCCCATATAGAATCACTCTCCGTGGGGGTGATGATGATGCACTCAAATAAATCTCAATATATCCATTTATGTCACAGACCCGATAAACAACATTTAATTCAATTTACATTGATATGTGTATTAACATTCATTAAATTTGCTAATTATTGTGAAATCAAAACATGATTATCTTATTAACAATGAAAAAAAAGAACAAAACAAAAAATACAATTGTACAAACAATAAGTGAAACCAGTTTTGAAATTAAATCCTTAGTTATTATGTAGGATTTCTATACTCTTACAAAAGAGGGTACTTTTAGTTTTGGATAGACAAAATTCATGTCGTTATATGCCCACTTCTCCCTCAATGAAATTTTAACAGTTTGATATTTTTCTCATTTTCTTGATACGTTGTTTAAATACCTTAAAATTTTCAACATTTTAGTAGCATAAACTTTTAAAGAACCAAAATAGGTATGTAATCGCTCGTTTTTTAAAGATTTATCAAAGTTTTAAAACCTCTTGTTCAGTGAAGGGTTTAGGAACTTATACTTATGATGCATTTCAACATTTAAAAGGCTTTAAGCCTCTATAAACTAATTCTTTCATAAAAAACTCAATAAAAATTCAGAATGTTAAACGGTTCGATTCTTAGGATCAAAAAAATCGTGCATTTAGTGTATGGAAACTTCGGTTTAGCCCTTAATTTTCTGGATTCTACAGTATTTCATAAATTTTTGTTCAAGATAAGCACTCAATGTCACCTCTACGAGACGGAACAGCCACTCAAGGGGCAAACATATATGACTTTTAGTTGTATTTACTTATGTCTGTCTGTCTTTCGAAATTGTTGTAAATTTAATAAGCAACAAATACCTATTGAACACATTTGAATAGTTTCGAACTACTTCAAATCAAATTTATTATCAATAAAAATGCATTTGAAGATAATGGAAGCATTATATAAACATAAATTTATTAAAAAATGTCAATATCTAGCCAAAGATAATTGCTCAAGCGGAAATTATAATCCCTTATCTTTAAATTAAAGAAGGGATATGATAAAGGCAAAGCCATATACATACTTAAATACATATATCAAAGTATTTAAAGTGCAAACACATTTTGAGACCAGGATTTGAGTGTATTTTATGTCTGCGTTCTGGTATTTTAATTCTCATTAGCACATGGCTTGAATACCAATAATGACAATTTGTTAGCGTTTTGTGAGAAAATAAAACGCAATAGCATTAACAAAATCTGCTGTGTTTGATAAGTTTGCTCAACGAATTTAAAATTCTCTTTGATAACTCTGAAATTGAAATAAGATTGCCACATAATTCGCCTGACATGCGCGCCACCTAGCGGCTAGTCCAGGCTTTCTTTGCATTTTATATCCTTTTTCACGCTTTCTAACTTTATTGCTAGCCAAAATTTCCCAAATCTGTTTCAACGCCATCTAGCGGCAAATTCATGCCTTCTTATTAACAACTTTTCTTCTGACTTCTTGCTTGTCTTCCTTTTTAACTTATTTTTTAAATCCACACAACTTTACAATATTCAATAAAAATGTTTATTCTCCTTTTTGAGTTGTCTAAATGCTCCTTAATACCCTTTTTACCTTTTGATACTTTAACATAAATCTGCGATTAACTCAAGTGTTGTTTTTTCGATTAAAATAAACGTGTTTGCTTGCTTTTTTTCAAATATTTGCACTTGTATCAATTATCCTGTTGATTGCGTTTAATGACTGAAAATGCTAACAAGGTGTGTTGCCCTAGGACACACCCAAGTACACCTCTTCCAAGCGCCACCCATCTCGCTCTCTGCTGCCCTCTCTCAAAGTCCTTTGAGAAACAATTATATGATTTGTGTTTGCCCTGCCACAATACGTTAAATTACATAATGGAACGAACAATGAGTAGATTGATAATAAACTACAATAATGGAATTATATACTCCTCTCTATAGTCGTCACTTTCAAGTGTTTCACGTCATAGGCATAAAATGTGTGCCACTATGATCTTGAACATTTAAGGTCAAAGCATTGATTTTTCACAAAACTAGCAAAAAAAAAACAAAAACAAAAAAGAAAGCAAAGCAAATCTAGCCGAGTTAAAAGTTATAGTTTCCATTTTATACCGATTCCCCTTGATGTCTTATCAGTCATTGGACATTTCGACATTGACTGTACTCCACACATACGATAGACTAGTCTGGGGTCCAGAGTTAGAACTGTGACTAGTTTTTTTTTTTTTCTGTTTTAGAGTTTCGTTTCGTTTCTTTTATTTTTTCACACATTGCACACACGCGATTGAATTTTTAAATAAATAATAAATGTTGGAAATGTGAAAATACAGATATTTATTTATACATATGTGTGCACACTTTGGTTGTAGATTTTGCTGTTGTTCTTGTTGTTGTTTCTCATTTTGTCAAACACGTTTCATCAGTGGGCAGAAACCATAAGAAGGTCATAAATATTGGGGAGACCAAAAAAAAAAAAAAACGCGCACACACACATACAAAAGCCAGCAACAACTGCGTGTCTAGAAAATGTGCGATGGGTAAGGGTGGTGAAGGGAGGGGCAGTGAAATAGAATAAAATAAAATGTTTAATTAGGCAGCATATGTAAATTACAATTACCAGAGGAAGAGTGAGAGAAGGAGAGATGGTTAGGGAGAGGAGAAAGCGAGAGAACATTGTGAGAATCGATAGGCAAGAAGAGTAAAATAGAAAATTATGCAATTTAAATTTATATTTTTTTTTGTTTTTTTAATTCGTCTAATGGCGACACTTGGGCTAGTGACCCTTCACACACACACACACACACACACACACATACATATGTATATGAGCTCCTTCTTACCTTAACTGTAAATGAAGAAATGCAAAGAGAGAACCTAGCGCCCTGCGCTACTCTTTTTATCCTGGTTACAAAAACTATTAACTAATTGACTTTGCTTTAGTTTAAAACGTTTCGAGTACAGTTTTGATTTAGCCAAAAAATAACCAAACTTTGCCGTCTATATGTATGTATGTAGTATTCGTTGCGGTGTTTCGAACTATCTCACACACACGTTCCACGTAACTGCACTAAAAATCCGCTTTTTCTTTCTCTCCAGGAACTTGGCGAACCGTTCACACCAAAGCCACACGACCAACTGAAAATGTATAAAAAACTTGAACACTTTGTTTGCCAAAGTCTCGCAGCTTCGAGTGCTACTGCTGCTGCTGCTGCTGCTGCTCCGGCTCCCTTTCTTTCTCTCTCTCTCTGGCTCTTTCCACATGTGAGAGCGACCCCCATTTCTATCTCGGTGCTAAGCTCTTCCTAACCGGTAATGTTCAACAACAACAAATCTGTACTTTGTCCTAGCGCCAAAATAGCCGGCTGTCAGACGGAGACAGAGAGAGAGAGAGAGAGAGCGTGAGAGAGCAAGAGCTCGCAAGCGATGAGAGCGGCAACAGCTGTTAGCGGGCCCCCAATTGGGATGGTACCAAAAAGCCAACAACAACAACACTTTTATTATATTTTCAGATAAACTAAATCGCTGGAATAGAAACAAAGTAAAATAATAAAAAGAAACAATTTCACATGTCATTAAAGTCTGTATACTCTTAGCAATTAGTTTCTATATCATATAAAATGAGTTAATTTTTGTATGTACTATGTATAAATCAAACATTTTTAATAAAGATTCGTAGAATTGTAATTGAACTTTAAGCAATAATGTGGTTCATCGGAGTGAAATGATTCTTTTTGTTTTTGCAAGAATATATTATCTCTTACAATTTCTCTCCTAGTAGCCTTGATTTAATGTTCAAGCGAACCTAAATTTAACGATTTTTTTTTTCGACTGCAAAAACCATCCCATTTTTTTAAACGCATTGTTGTTGAATGGAAACTTTTGGAAGAGATTGATGCTGTCGGTGTTATTCATCCCCATCTACAGGGTTCTAGCAACATACAAATCGACGCGTGTGTCTGATTGTCGCTGCCTCCATTGACAGAGAGACCAGAGCCTAGGAGAAGCCCGATGGAAGCTTTTGGTTGATATTTCTAGGTCTATAAAGAATCGTATGATTTGTGTGCGTGCGTTGGTTTTTAATGAATGTGAGCGTAGTAGCAATAGAAACCACCTCAACACATAAGCAGAGGGGCAGGCCCTCTCTTCCATCGGTGGTCGACTCTTTGTTGCGTTATCAGAAGATTTTGAGATTTTTATTTTTATATTGCGGCACGCGTTGTTTGAGCAATTGTCAAAATAAAACACAAATATGTGTGTCTCAAATAAGTTATTTACGTACTTTTACTTTGATAAGAACGACCACGCCTCCGTCTGGTTGTTGTGGAAATCTTTTCTGAGTTCTAGGTATGAAATGGCCAGTCACCGGTAATTAATACTCGACATTTCATATCTTATCAGTGTCTACTGTGTGAATTAAATGGCTAAGAACAGCGATCGATGGAATATAAAAATGAACATGGGCAAAAGCACATATATAGAGTAGTGTATCCAATGGTTGCTAGAAAGATTCCGCTGTCGCGATATGGGGAGGTGTGTTTTTTATTGGACCCGACCTATCTATCAACTGAAGGTCGCCATCGCCCACACGTGTCGCTGTTGTTGGGCAAATTCCTTTAACTATGGGTAGGACTATCCTTATCGAAGCTGTATTCATCCGGTTTTGTATATACGTATATGAATTAGTTTTCCTGTACAAGTTTGTTTAATTAAAAATCCGATTTATCTTTGAGTTTGTCAGTTTATCAAAATTTTTCATGAATATATTAAGCAAAGTCCAAGAAAGATAAATGTTCTTGAGTTTCTTGGAAAGGGAGATAAGCTCTACTTGAGCTACTATTTGATAGGTTTACCTATCGACCAATTTATTTAAAGTTTATTAAACTTTAATAAACTTTAAATAAATTGGTCGTTTAACGGATTTACTGTTGGAAGAAATATGCTGCATACTTTAGAGTGCTGTTGGTTAGATTTTAACCTGAGGCCGATACTTTTATTTATCGATAACATGTGTTTTCAATCACTTTGATTGGGCGCCAAATTAGATTTTCGACTTAGCTATATATTTTTAGATGACTTACACGATTTTATAGCTGTGAACGACAATTTATCTATCCGTAAAACCAAATCAACTATATTATGGTTTATCTTCCAAATTACATCGAACATTTTTTGAAAATTAATCTGACGTTTGTCATAATCAAAAGTGTAAAGAATTATGAAGAATTTAAATAAAATGCTCCAAAAGAATAATAAATTTTTGCTCAAAATATAATGACGAGAATTTTTAATTTACTGATATGTTTGTCTGTGGCTACTAAATTTTTAGAAAAAAGCAGAAAGCAATTTCATAAATGCCGATTATAAACATCATGTTAAAAGAGAATTGCCTCAAAAAGAAACCACATTTAAAAGTTGACTTTACCAACTCGCAAAATATATTGTAATGTCTAATATGTCTGTATGCTTAGATCATAACTAACAGAAAAGAATTATGTAAAATAAACGAAACAAACAAAATCTTTCATAATAGGCCTGAGGACTGCGGAATTAATTCACATCCAGCTAGAAAATCTACAAGCACGATTTATGAAAAGAAAGTGAAATTGCACTACTTATGACTGGTCAAATATTATTGGTTGAAGAAATTTTTGTTAGCATCGCACAAAATGCATGTTTTGGGCATTAAAAATCCGCCGAAATAAAGCGGGGAAGTCGTTTAAACCAAACGAAACTAAACCAACCAAAGTTTACGCACCAAAATTGACGACTATCAATTATCACCCTGAACTTGACAGACGAATTGGTATATAAGGTGCGACTTGAGCTGAGCTTGTGCATCATTCGGTTTTTGCAGTGAATCTAAAGCAAAGCTTAAGAAAAGTGTAAGGATATATTCCACGGATATTATAGGATAAAAAAGAATAAACTTATTCAATCATGCATAAGAATACAATTTGGTATGCAACCATATTGCTGGTGATCTATTTCACTCTCGTGTTTTGTGATGATAATGAAAATGTGAAAAACCAAAGTGAAATTGTGCAAACTACTCTGGATGAGGAAGTGGTTAAACAAATTGGACAAGAACTCCTGGAATTCGAGGGACGCACTCGTCGTCATCGTCATCACTTCTGGTGTAAGTCTCTTACTCAATCCAATCCAATTGAGATTCAATCAAACAAAGCATAACAATTAACAGTTCCCATTCTGATCAATATTTGTGCTTACTTTTAGCACTTTGGCACTTTCTTTCGAAAGTTTTCCAATCCAAGACACTCAGCTTCATGGTGTTTTCCAAAGTGGATCATCACGAATCTTAAAATTCACAATTTTTAATTAACACTTTTCACTTTCAATCACTACGGGGTGGCGAAGTTTTGTAGAATTTTTCTCTGTGTCTGGAAAGAAGTGAAAGTGGATTCTCCTCATCATGATATAATGGAAATTATTTAATCGATTCAATTATTTCATTTTAGGGCGTCATCTTTGGCCCATTGCCATTGCCTATTGGATCAAGGTAAAGGTGGTTATTGTATCCTTCTTTGTGGGCAGTGCCATTTATTTGGGTTTCCGTTACCTACTGCCCCAACACCATAGATGCAATCAGGAGATTATCCTTGATCATCCGTAAGAGCATTTCATCAAGCATTATATCCATTTTTTCCTAATTGAAAACAATTTTTTTCCCCAGACCACCATCATTTCACGAGCATCATGATCATATTCCTTACTCCTTGGACCATGATCACTCTGATCATATTCCTTACTCTTTGGACCATGATCACTATGATGGACCCTCATATGATTCAGGCTCATTTGAGCCTTATTCCGCCTATGGTGGTTACTCTAGCAGTTCGGATATAGTTTCCGATATTCAGCCTGATGTTCACAGTGACTTGCCCACAGCTCCTGGTGATAGACGTCGTCGTGGCAAACGTGATGTGGAACAGGAGCGGGAGCATGAGTTGCAGGAAGAAGATGAGCAAGTGGAAATTGTCGATGAGGAAATCTCAGAAAGTGTTGGACGCCAACAGCCTACCGAAGAGCAGTAAGTTAACTCTTGCCCATGATTCCCTAACGCCTCATTAATTTGCCTCTTTTTCTTTTCTTCTTTTTTTAGAATTGCCGAGTTCATGTTTGCTTTCTTGGGACTCGATTCCAAGGCTTGCCGTCGTCGTTTTGTCTGTGAAATGGAATTCCGCTCCAAATTGAACCCCTTGACCAGCATGGCCTTCCGCATTGTGGGTCGCGGTTTCTTTGAGAAGTACACAAATGCCAACAACCCAGAGGCAAGGGCCACCAGTTTCCAGGAATGTGCTGCAGTTAATCCAGAGTGCGTGTTCGTGGAGACGGATGGTAACGGTGAAGAAGAAGAAGAACCCTCTGGAACTGCCCAGGAAGAGACCTCCACCCCAGAAGCCTCAATGGAATCTCAGAATGAGGTCAATCTTAAGGCCGAGCGACGAAATGCAAAATTAAAAAATCGTCGAGGCGATCGCATGCTTAGTCCCATTGCCGAACACATTTTGATGCAGTAGAAACCGCCGTCGTTTGATTAAACTATTTATTTGTATTTATTTATTTTTAGCTAATAAGAACGTGAAAGGAACTCTCACACAAAATAAACTTGCCTCAAATTTAATAAAAAAGAAGAAAAAAGAAAAATCTAAAAAACCAACAAAATGAAACTCCATAAAAATTTGTTGAAAAATCCTACACAAACCGAATACCTGAACTCTAACCGGCTAAAGCCTGACTAAGGCCCTATTTACACTACAACATGAGAACAAAAAATTGAAATTAGAAACGAATCCTTTATTAAAGGATCAATGCAGAATATTCTCCTACTTAGTAGAGCCATTTTAAAAGTTTTTAAGTTTAGATAAATTCATGTTTTTAAGTTGTTGAATGATTTAAAGTGGATACTCTCTCTCTCTATTGAAAACTTTTAACAAACATTCTCGATTTAAATATATATATATATGTATATGTTAACTTATGCATATATAGATGCGTTGATTGGTCCTACAAGACTAGAAATCTCTTTGAATGACATCGAAAATAATACAAAGCAATTAATTAATGTATGTAAGTGTGTGTGGAGTGTGGAGTCAATTGAAAAAATAGTTGGACAAAAACTTGTATAAATATATACATTTCAGTTCAAAGTGTTAGTGTAAATAGGTCATCCATTTCTCTCTCGCTCTCTCTTTCTCTGATTCTCGGTGGTCGTTTAAATTTTCTTGGCCTTTTTCTTTTTAATGGCATTTATCTGTTCGGCCATTTGTTCGATTTCACGCTGATTGATCGGCTCATTTTTACGCACTGGCGTTTTGGTCTTCTGTCGCTGGGCAAGATCCGAGGCCAGATCATTGATCTTGGACCACACAAAGCTGAGGAAATTCACAGCCAAATCCTGTTTGAAAAACGCTATGGCCACCAGAGCAATGAGTATCAATGCGGATATGGAATTCTGATTGAGATCAGCTTCGGCTGCACGCACTTCTGGTTTGAAGTCCAGGTTAATGAAGACCGAACATTTGTCGGCCACAAAGGAGGCCGAAGGCAATTTGTAGCTATAAGTTTTGTCCGACAGCGTAGACTGCAGCTCAACCACATAGCTCTTGCCATCGAGGGGTATGCGTGGGAAGTAAACGTTAATGCCGGGGTTCTTTTTTGATTTGGGATTCAAGGGTGAGCCCACTCGTTGCGAGAAAACTGGCGAATCGGCAGAGCCGCGACGATACATTACAATTCGCAGAGTTTTATACTGATCATTTTGGGCGGCCGTTACCCGAGCTGTGACATCGACAATTTTAATGTGATTAACGGCTATCAGATTGATGTCACGCACATCTTCGTGTCCCACTTGAACTGTCTGCTGCGGGGGAATGGAGCGCTCAACATTATCATTATCGGGCAGAACGCGAACAGTGTAAGAGCATCCAGGCTGTAGTCCTCTAATACGATATTGTCCATTGCTCTCGCTAATGGCCTCCTCCTGTTGATGCTGGCAATCCTCATCGGCGGTGGCCTGAACATTCACCCCAGCAAACGGATCGCCATTCAGAGAGGTTATCGTCCCGAATATGGAGTAAGCAAATCGTTTGCCCCTAAAATAACATTTTATTATTAGCATATTCATCGTAGTTAGTTGAGTTTGAAGACTTACGTGAGGCTTACATCGACAGTTTCGCCATCCTTGATGTCAATCATTTTGGAGTTTGGTTCAAACTTGTATTCCTTCATCATGGGTCTTAGAAAATATTGCGAGGGTGAGAGTGAGTGGAAGTTAAGGGCTCCATTGTCGCCAGTAATAAGATTCTTGCGATAGCTTTCGCCGCCACTAAGCGAAAGGAGGACACCACTCAATGGTTCACCAGCCTCATCCTTGACACTGACCACAATCTCACAAAGTTTGTGGGCACTGAACGAGGCGGTCTGGCGATTGTATTCACTGAAAACATACGATTCTTTCTCTGCCGACAGCTCAAACGACAAATTCTCATCGATGGGCCCAAATTTGAATTCACCAGTGACCGAGGTCAAGGCCTCCAAACTGGCAAGTTCGGGCTGATCAGGAAAACTTAGGGTAATCTTGGCATCCTTAATTGCCGGCACAACTTTGCCACGCAATATTAATCCACGATTGGCCACAAAATTAAATGCTATATCCACACAATCGCTGGCACCAACAATTTGCTGATGTTGCGGGGCAAAAAGCAGGACATCACTCAATGGTGTCACATCGAGCACTTCCTCGGGCTTAAGGTACGCATCATAACGATAGGCATACTTGCCATCTACTTTATGGGCCTCTGCAGTTGGAGTTATGGTTTGCTTGCCCAAAGATTCTGATTCCACCAATAGTTTCAGCGAATCTGCATTTGGCTCCGAGGACAAGACACGCAATCCAGTCTTATGGGCTATGGCATTGATGATTAGAGTTTGCAATTGTTCCGGTTCGGGTGTTATAAACTTCGTGGGCAATGAATCGTCATAGAGGTGGCAACCCTCCAGTTTAAAGTCATAGCTGCCATATTTGGATACACAGAAAGTGTTGACTCCTGAGAGAATTTTCAGAGTTTCAGTTGCTGGCTTCGGATCAGAGGGGCCCACAACGTGGGTGTACCTCATCTAGAAAAGGAGATAAAGAACAATCAGACTATTCTGAAGGGAAAGTTTCCATCTACCCACCAAAGCACGATGACTGGAAATTATGGAAACCTCGTAGCCTTTGTGCAGGAAGGGAGGAGCATCTTCTTCGGCAACTGCCACATTAATGAATACCCGCGTGGACTCATAGCACAGATTACTCTGGGGAATGGTCAGCTCATAGGGACCGGGCAAGACGTCCTTAAACACATATTTGCCACCTATGAAAGAGAGAGTCGGGATTGGGCAAGGATTTTGTGAAAGAATTTTCTCTACTTACGATGAGCCTTGGCCCGCCATTTATTCTCTGTGGGTTGACCGGTGGCATCTAGTGCCTGGAGTGTCACCTCAGCAGCCGTGCATGTTCCTGTGGCATCGGGCAGACACTGCAATTCTCCACGAATTTTGGCACGCAGCTGGGAGAAGGTTATGCCATTCACAGGTGAGTCCTTAACCTCAGTTTGCTGTTGCACCGGGAAGAATTGCACGCCACTGGCCTTATCCGCATCGGTTGTTAGGACTTCCACTTGATATTTGCCCGCTGGCAGATAGGCACACCAGGAGCCACCACTTCCCGGTTTCGTTGTGGCTGTCGTATGGAAAGTGGAGCCACTTTTTGTTAGTCCCACTGTATAGGATTTGTCAGACACAACTTTGCCACACACTTCATAGGCAGACGGTACAATGGTGGGCAACGATTCCGTGCTAATCAAAACCTTCACTTGAACTGGGTTGAATTGCAGTTGAGGTGAAGCAATCTCAATGTTGTAGGAACCGGCTTTTATATTTTCCAGAGTGTAAACTCCTTGGCTATCGGTCTCAGCTGCTTTTTGATTATTAAGCTTCACAGTAGCCGCTGCAAGAGGTTTACCTCCACTTTGAGCACTCAAAACCTGGCCAGATATGGTGAATCCAGTTATGCCGAATTCCTCCTTTAGTTGCAGCGTATCCCTAGCCACTTCTAGCTCTATGAACTCGGGACTTAGATGCAATTTAAGTTTGGCGTTCTCATTGATGGCCTGCAGCAAGTATTTGCCAGAGGGAACATTTTTAAAGATATATTCTCCCGATTTGTCAACGAGTGTGTAGCAACTGGGCGTGGACTCATAGTCAGTTTTTACTGTATTCTTGGCGCTCACCGAGGACGATGACTTTTCGCACTTGGCCTCCAACGATTGCTAAGGGAAAAGAAAAAAATAGTTTATTTAAGATTTAATTTGTATCCTTTTTACTTACCCCCTTCTTTTTGTACAACGCCACACCAAGGTTGCCCGGCAACTGATTACCCTCAAATCGGCCATTTATATTGAAGCCATGGACAACTAAAGAATTCTCTGGCAACTCAGTGTTTCCGCTGACCACTACCACCTTATGCTCTGCTTTGGAGAAATGCCACCTGGGATGCGTTGCCTTCACTATATATTTGCCGGGTATTATGGGAGTAAATGAGAATATTCCATTGATATCCGTTTTGGTTCGCCGCACTTCGTTCGTTTGCTCTGAGTGGAGCTCCACATCGACATCACGTGCTCCACTGCCAATGGCCAGGGCCACTTTACCCGTTATACCAAAGCCCTTGAATACAAAATTTACATCTTTGCCCTGACTGCACACGTCATTCTTGCCATCGAAATTCAGCTCCACATTTTTCGGCTCAATACTCCAGCCCGGCGGAGTCTTAACGCTTAGCAGGTATTCACCTTTGTCGTAAATTGGCAGAAAATAGTAACCATTCGATGGTGAGCAATCAGTCTTAAACTTAAGTGATCCCTGCTTGGTCAATCTGAATTGTGGAAGGTAAAATAAATGGGTTAGGGTTTATTCCAATTAGCATGTCTGCAGGTGTGCGTGTGTGTGTCTGCGTGTACGTGTTATCAGTCGGCTTTATGTTCATGTTTACTTACAGTTCAATTTCCACCTTGGAAAAGTCTATATCGGCATGACTCTTGATGAAACCGCCACATCCCAATACTTCACCCTGGGCGTTTGTGCTAATTAATTTAATTAAAATTAAAACAAAAAATAGACCAATTTTTTCAGCCATAGCGCTGCCTAGTGATGGGAAAAAAAACATAGATGTTTTCATGATGATATTTATCGATGTTTTTCGCCCACAGCGTTGCCAGATGTCGCTGACATGCTGAGTCGATAAATGACACGATGTTGCTATCGAAATTTAAATTTTTAGTTTGTCCGTTAACAAATTAATTGGTCAGAATTGACATATGTATATTTTGCAATTCCTAATTGATGATCTGCATATATCAATCTATTAAACTGTCATTGATCTGAATATTGCTAATGCTCACAGATATAATTATAACCAATAAGCATTCACATTCTTCAGAGCTGACATTGAAAGCGAACAAGAGCCATAGTTTTCATTGAAACAGATATAAGCTTGTCATATACTAATTATCGGAACGAATTTTCATTACGCCATCCCCCCAAGTGCTCCCAAGTGATACGATCAACAGAAAGAAATTCATTTCAAGCATCGTTTGAAGCTACTTTGGAAGGCGTCGTCTGCCTAATACATTTGGTCGATGAACGAGCCGCAATACAATGAAATTTAAAATGATGATGGAGTGGATTGGTTTGGAGGGGGCACGTTCACATGTGTACATTAAAATGTATCTGTGTCTGTAAAGTTGAAGAATTGTGGGCATTTTTTTTTTCTTGTAGCCTTTGCCGTTTCAATAAGTGACATTGACTTTGAAAAAGTGCGCAATTGAGCTATGCCAGCGATTGTGGGTTAAGTGACCGGAAGTCCAAGTACACCATCACATGCAGCAGATCAATAAATAGTTACATACATACAAAGATAGAGATATACTGGCTGAACCGTGCCAGACATTTTTCCTAATAGTTTTTACCTGTCGTCGCCATCAATTACAAAGTAATTAGTTGGCAAACGGCAAACGCGAAGGTTTCTCAAATTATGCACCTTTTGTGAGATTTACGACGGTAGCGCTCGCTGCTGATCCACATCGGATTTTATGGTTTTTGCGGACTATAATACTATAATTAGCCTCTGTCTATGTTGCCGTCAGTTTGGCTGCATTACTTAGACGAAAACCGATAAGCCTAAGTAATAATAAATTTCTTTTTAATGAAATGCTAAAAGTTCATTTCAATCTTATCGGTTGAAATGCAAAACCCAAAAAAAAAAAAAACTCGAGGTTCAGATTCCGTTTTCGAAATGTCAATGCTATGCTATGGCTCTATATAAATATTGTTTTTGTTCATCAACCTGGGGTGTATTTTTAAACCGCTTAGTGGTGTTGCTTTCAAATAGCAATCAATGATTGCCGATTTGAAATTGCAACCACCCCGAAAACCAAAATCACATGAGAACTATAAAACGAGGGAGGTTTATTTAGACGACGCAAAAAAGTTAATTATTTACAGTTGCCTAAATAAATCTGTGTACGCATGAAGATTAATTAGGAAGAAGCAAGTATTGCATGGGAATTTAAAAATTAAAGAATTTACATATATTGAAAACTGTCTTCGCCAAGCGTTAGTTACTAACTAAAATCTACGTTCACCAAAGATTTAATGCTCCATTTCAAACGAAATGAAAAGTTTTAGTTTTGATTGCGTTGCGTACGCAAACATTTAGGGGTAAGTGGCCATATGGAACATGTGTTAGGTCAGTGTTAATCGTTTTTACTGAACAGAAACCACCCCCCGAGGCGCGAATTGCCAAAATAATGGAGAACTGTAAAGTCAACGGAACAATACAATGAAAAGTAAAGGGCGCAGGCGCCCTTAAGTATGCCCTGTTCACAAAAAAAAAAACAGATCTCGCGCTCTCTCTTTTTCTTTCGTTTCCTCTCTCACTCTCTCTGTCTCTGCGTCTCTGCTTAACATTTTTGCGGTACATGCTCCGGCAAGAAGAATCTCGCTCAGTTTCTTGCCAGGCGCAGATCGAGACAGACGTCGGCAACATCTTTCTACGAGAGTTGAAATCCAAAAAGCGCGTGCGTACCTCAATCTGGTATATAAAAATAAGTGAAGTGCAATCAGCAGACAAGACAAGATACTGATAAAAAAAAAACATATATATTTATACATATTTTTATATATATATGAAAAGAGCCAAGGGAATCTCTGAGTGTGTGTGTGTGAGAAGTGGAAACTTGTTTTATAGTTTTTGTGCAAAAAAAAAAATCTGTGAAAACATTTATCTTAACAAAGACGAAAAGGGCGACAACTTGTTTATCTCCACTATATACTACATACAAGTAGTTAGTGCCGGGTCGGTTATCTAGCAAGCGCACTTGACTTCTACACTCAACTTGAAAGAAGATTCATTCCAAGTGAGATTCTGTGCGACATTCTAGACATTCTGTCGTACGTCTGAACTGATCTGAACTGATCTCAACTGATTAATTGCGCTTGTCAGTCTAATTATGACAGCGGAGACACTTAAACCATTTATAACACCAACCAGTGCCGTTGATAGTTTTCCGGCCAATCGTCAATCGAGCGGAACGCATCTTACCCAGCGGAAGACAACAACAAAATCCAAGCAACTGTTACCCACTGTCTTTCTTATTGCTGCTCTGGCCCTGGTCATTGCTATCTTGGGCTTAACGGTAAGCTGATTAAATCGTCTATCTAATTGGTGAAATAATTAATTAAACCTACATACATACATACATACAATCAATAGACTTCTAGTACGCAACAATTAAGTTATTTCATTAGATAATTTTCATTTCATGTTTTGCTATCACAACAAAAATCGACATCAACTTCTTTGTTAAACGAATATCAATTTCTATTTTCAATTTGAATTTATAATTAAAACAAGACTTAACTGAAATTTTATGAACCGTGACCGACATATGTAGTAGCAATGAAAATTTGCATATGGTCAACTGAAAAGTTTTGTTTCTTTTCAGAAATTTTAAACTATATTTAGGCAGACGATATGTCGATATGTCGTCACCAAAACAAGTCTTTTTACACTCAAAAATGTTTCTTCTAACCCTATTTGAGAGTAATTTCAATTCCTTTCTTATGGATGCAATATCATTTCTAAATGCAATATCATTTTCTGTACTTAGTAACAAAGGTTTTAGAAGTTTTTAATTAAAGTGGCGTATTTATATTCTATTGGGGAAATCCAATTTGTTTTAACTACCTAAATAGTCATAAAAATTTAGTCTAAGGCGCAAATTGAAATATATTTCAAAACGTTAAACTGTAAATAGTGCTTAAAAAAAATTAAACATTTAAGGTTTTAAAGTATAAGAAAAAGAGCACAATCTTCATTTTATTGGAAATGGCAGTTTGTTATATGGTTCACATCCAATTTGATTTTGAAACTGGTTAATGAGCATTTGCCTCCTTTAGTTCTCTCAGTGTATAAACGCTTAACAGACAGTTCGTCGACTGTGCCTGTGCAAATACGAAGACAGACACAGAACGGATACAGAGATACAAGTAGTTAGTATAAACAATTTGTTATTTGTTATGCTATATATGTATGTATATGTGGGGGTATATATATAGATCCAAATGTGCTGCTGCTGTTGATTGATTTGACTAAGTTTAAAGTTTCTGCGTGATCCTTTCACTATTTTGTTTTGTCTTTTGTGGGCCAAAGTAAGATAAGCCAATGAAAATGAAAACGCTTTATGACTTCATGGGAAGAGTATTGTTGCCATTTTTCTTGCAATGACGATTGCCCACTATCTTTGCGTAGTTCAGTACTTGGTCTCTATATCTGTTACATATGTATGTATATGTGTTCTATATACATTTGTACATATATCAGACTTTGATTGCGCACTTCTTGCTGACTGCATGCATTTATCTTCTGGACAGAGAAAAGAGCAAAATTGTCTTTCTTAAGGCGACGGAAATCGTACAATTCCTCAATTGACTTGTAAATTATTGAAAACGAAACCCAAACTTTTGCCTCCTCCCCCCTCGCTTGACACATAAATCTTTGTTAAAATTTCTAGTCAAAGCCAACAACAATAAAAATGTGCAACCAAAAACCCTCATCAAAGTGTCCAGCCAAGTGAAAGTCAATTAATTGTACATGGATTTCTGTGATTAACAATCCATCAATTAATGTGAATGCACATTTAAAACTATGTAGCCCTGACAATGACCCTGTCCCCTGTCCCCCCTCTGCGCTCACACTTAATGTATACATACATATGTCTTTAGGCCATTGATCGATGCAAATCTTTAATTAAATAAGTTTTACATAAACGAGTTTTTTTTGTTTTTTTTTTTTTTGGTTTTCGTAGAGAGGCCCTTGTACTTGGTCTTGGCTATACGAGAATTCAGTACAAGTTTTTTTTTTCTCTTTTACTCAGTTGTTTTCTTCTCGCCACACACACTTTTGTGGGACTGGCTTAAGTTGAGCGGACGTTCAAGTTTATATACAAAATATACTATATGTACATATGTGAATACCCTACTACTAGTAGAGGGTATATTAAATTTTTTAATTTTGTTAAATAACAGATGAGCTAATTTTGTTTTATATTCACTTTTCACCTAATTAGCAAAAAACAAGAAGAGATTCCTGTCTATATATATATAGAAAATAATGCTCTTAGGTTTTTATAGGGTATATCAAGGTCTTCATTAGCATAACACGTGCAGAATTTGTATTTTTATGTTTTTGTAGTTCTGTCTTTTCTGCCAGTTGCCCCAAAAGAAATATGAAAAGTCGCTGCCATATTGAGCAATGCCTTCTCAGGGGCCAGCCAGGCGTCTGGCGGAGTGCTCGGTTCGCTTCCAGAATGTTAATGATCCATTAAAAAGATTATGTGCCACGAAATCTTTCACTTCTGTATATTTCGACTTTCGTTCTATGCGTTCTGTCTTTTTTTTCTTTCTTCCTCATTGTCGTTTTTTTTTTTTTGACTGTGTGTGTTTTTGTTTTTTTTTTTGGGTGTCAAAGTTCGCTGGTGTTAGATTTAGCACCAACTAACTATAATTGGCTTAATTGAAGATTATTGAATATGACTGATAAGGCATTATAGTTGGATTTAAAACTCATCAAGTGGAAGCTGGAAGTTTCCCCCAATTATCTTTTATATAACAGAGTTTTAGTGTCCACTCAAGAGACAAGTGACTAATCAAACCCCATTCGGAACAATAAATGGATTAGTTTTTAGAATTGATTCATAATGAGTAAAGAAAAGTTTAAATTATCGCAATTGTTGTGACTTGAGCTCAGCAGTTCTGCGTAAATTGTATTGGTAATTCTATATGAAAATGATTAAAACTTTTTTTTTGAAAAAACATTGACTCAGTTTTTAGGAACTTTATTAAGTTTAGTTTTTATTTTTCTAAGAATGCAAAATTTCTTTATTTCATACAAAAAACAAACTTCAAATTATTAAACCTAAACCAATCACTTACATATATAAAAAGAAGCCATAAATTATTTTTTAATCAAAAAGACAAGAACCAGAAATAAAAATGGATTATCTAGGAAATGGTTTTCTTATAAAAATATTTAGAAACTTACACTTAAAAGTAAAACAAACTAATTTGGCTTTACTAAAAAGTATTTAACCACTGATCTATTTAATTTGGATAATTTATTCTCTCAGATATGGCAAACTCTGCGTGTTTCCCAGGCGGAAAAGGATCTGAAATCTTTGAAACGAGTCGTGGACAGTCTGCAGCAACGTTTGGGCATACATTATTTGGAGGATATTGATGAGTTTCAAAAAGAGGTAAGCCAAATGATGATGCACTGCGAAACTATAAAATTCAGCCTCAAAAATGTGGAGCGTCACGGATAGGCATAGATAAAGAATCTTTTTTTTATATATATCTACATAGTAGAAATATTTGTGGTGGTGCGACATATATTAATAGAAATATGTGAGAGACAGAGACTGCCTATATTTATGCGCTCATATGTTTTGTTTAGAAATATTTTCAAATATTGATAAATTAGGCTAATATATTTAACTCTCAATTACATGAATACATTAGCCAGAAATTAATTTATGGGCCACAAAAAAAAACCAACAAATGACATGAAGCTTAGACATTGCCACATTCACACTTGAGATATGCTATTTTCTTGCCACATATGTTTATATATATATATATATATATGTATGTATACGATTCAAAATCGATGTGTTCTGGTAGCAGCTTCAAGGCAAAATGTTTTATTGGCTCTATCAAGAAATTATTGCATATAGACAAAAGTGATGACGGATCTGATCTCATCAAATTGCCCTAATGGCAAAGATCATTTCAAGATTTTCTATAAACTGTTGCGTATATAAACATAGATATAAGTAGAATAGAATGTATATACCATTTTATAAGTATTATGTAGCCGCATTCTAGAGGGTGGAGGGTGGCGGGGGGGACAGGCGCCACCAATTAAAGAAAGCAAAAAGGAGAAGAAGAAGAAGAAGGAAAAATCGCGCATATTTTTAAAAATGAAATCACACAAATGAATTTGAGGGAATGTTGCAGTCACGTACGACCTAAATATTTATTCTTGCAAGTACATATAGCTAACCCCTCTCTCTCCCTCTCTCTCTCTCTCTCTGTGTTGCAGTATGAAAATGCACTCATTGAGGATCCCAGCAAACTAGATGCCATCGAGTCCGAAGATGACGACGATGATGACGATGATGATGATGGCGAAGACGAAGACGATGATGATGGCACTTGGTCAGCAAATGAAGATGATGAAGATAGTTTCATAAGAGACTATCCGGATTATGCCGATATCATGAAAAATATTCATGATTTTAATGAAGAGGAATCGGAGATGGCTTCCACAACAGCATCAGGTATTACTCCTCTCACTCACGAGGAGACAGATACCAGTGCCTCATCTGCCTCGAACGATGATGATGTATTTCAAGATTTCACCAGTTACATTGATTCCAAAAAGAAAAGGGAAAGGTACTTATCTTGACGAGAAATACCATGCAAAGCAAACGTCCTATATGTAAATATATTTTCCATCTTACAGAAAGTCTCGTTCCATAGCCTCAAATGTGGGCCATGAAGTGCAGACTTATCAGTCCACAAATGTACAGAATAAGACTCAAGAGCAGGACAAGGAGCAGGAAAAGGAACACAAATCTGCGCTACCCCAACACAATCGTCGTAGGATTCATCGTCGTCCTCGAGTGCTGCTACGCAAAGGTGTGTAAAAAGTTTTCCCTGAAAAAAAAACAAGCACAATTGGCAAATTTTGAAACTGTATCTTTGTTAATTTTGCAGGTGAATCTTTTATTTCAGCCAAATCTACATATCCAAATGAGAGTCCAATGATGCTAAGTCGTACACCTGCTGCCCATTTTCACCTCCATCGAAAAGTGGCCCATCATCAGGCTCCTATCCAAGTGAGCTGTAAGTATCAAAAATTTCTAATTTCTATGCCAACTGATTTATATGATCTCTCTCTCTCTCTCTCTATTTTTTAGCCTACCAGGGAGACATGTATATAGGCCATGCCCCAGACAACAGCGACAACAACTGGCAGCAACATTTTAAAGTCATTAACGGCGTCTTGACTGTCAATCAAAAGGGTCTATACTATATCTATGCCCAGATATGTTATAATAATACTCACGATCAGAATGGCTTTATTATCTTCCATGGCCAGAATGCCTTCTTGCAGTGCCTGAACACAGTGCCAACCAATATGCCACAAAAGATACACACTTGCCACACCAGCGGCTTGATTGAGTTGCAAGAAAATGAATCCATTCACTTGCGTGACATACATCGAGATCGGAATGTAATGCTCAGAGATTCGAATAATCGCAGCTACTTTGGCATTATTAAGTTGTAGAGCAGAAGGAGTAGGAGTAGGAGGAGCAGGAGGAGAATAAGAAACAGTCTAAGCTTTAGTAGTCACCAGTCTAGACTACGCGTGAATACGATTTAACAGATCATTTAGCCTATAGTTTACTAGCTTTTAGTTACTCGTGTATAACTTATTATTGTGTATATATATATAACTATATTTGCTGATATTAAACTAAACGAAAATACATATTTAATTTAATTTCACTGGAAATGGAATGCATTCTATTTCGTTGTGCGACTTACATTAATCTCTTTGAGTTGCTTACATAGCAACTTACCTAGCAACACATGGAATTAATTTCGTTGCATGCCACAAAACCATGCAGAGAGCTATTCCTTTGCCAGTGGCGGTTCTTTCCCCCCATAAGTATGCAACAGGCAGAATTAAATTAAAATTAAAATGGTTAGAAAGGCATTTTTGTCTTCAGTTGTGCCCTTTGAGCCCTTTCAACTTCATTTCGACTTTCTATTGCATACCTAAAGGGGGTATGAAGATTCAAGTGCATTTTGCAAATCCTTTTGCACTCCCTCACATTGAGGTCTCGGGAAACCCAGAAATTTCTGATGAACTTTGGCCAAAATCAGGAAACGTAACAGGTGGCGAATAAGGCGAATAACAAGCAACAGTTCCGCCTACCCAAGCATTAGGTATCCGGGCCCGTTTATCTTGGGCCATGCGCAGTTCCATATGCTTTCAATTCCCTAAGCTTTCATTAACTTAGTTTGGATTCTTGCCACTTGAAAAGTTTTAACTGGAAAAGGGGATAACCTTTGTCTAACCGAAATCTATTGACCAGAATTTCAACCGAAACGTGCTACTCTTCGAATGGTTTGGGGAAAACATTGGCAGATTGGAAGCAAAGACTATTCCATCTTAGAAGCTTAGACAAATCGATCACAATTTAGTCGAAATGTGTTTCACACTCATTTTAGGTCTTTAGGTCAGATGTCAGATGTCAGATGCCGTTTGTAGTTTAATTATGTAAAAATTATTTGTTAACGATTATGTTTTTGTTATCGCCAGCTTGGAAGCAATATCTTGCAGGTCTATCGGCAGCTTTTGGAGCCGCCAGTTTCGGGGCCTCGGGTGGATGGTCTTCACCCGTCGAGGGCAAGTATAAGGACGGATCTTCGGGATACTCGTTTAGACCCAACGACGATGAATGGGGATGGATCTCATCACTGCTTACCCTGGGAGCTGCCAGCATGTGTGTGCCGGTGGGATTGCTCATAGCGAAATTTGGACGTAAATTAACCATGTTGGTGCTTGTAGTGCCCTATCTGATTGGTTGGGCCTTGATTGGCTTTGCCCAGAATGTGTTCATGGTGTATGGTGGACGTTTTATTATAGGCGCCTGTGGCGGATCATTTGGAGTTACGGCTCCGATCTATGCCACAGAAGTGGCCGAAGTGGACAAGAGGGGAACGATGGGTTGTTTCTTTCATCTACTTATTGTCCATGGTGTACTCTACAGCTTCATTTGCGGTGCCGTTTTCGATGTGAAGATAGTCAATTGGCTGTGTGGCATTTTGCCCATGATATTCTTTGTAATCTTCATTTGGATGCCAGAATCACCGATCTATCTTATGCAAAAGGGCAAAGTGGAGAGGGCACAGAAGGCTCTGAGGTTTTTGCGTGGCAAGGATACAGACGTTACTGACGAATTGAATAAAATGTCTGAGGAAGTCGACAAGGAAAAGGTTCGTGCCATCGAAATCCTTTGCCGCAAGACTACATTGAAAGGCATTATTCTGACAATTATGTTGATGGTCTTCCAGCAATTCACTGGCATCAATGCCATCGTCTTCTATTCGACCCAAATCTTTGAGAGCGCAAATACTGGAATCTCTGCTAATCTCTGCACCATTCTCCTGGGCTTCATAATGGTTATCTCCACGATTGTGGCAGTCTTCCTAATCGATCGTGTGGGGCGCAAGATCATTTTGAATCTCTCTGCCTTGGTAATGTGCGTCTCCACCCTCGCCATGGCCTGTTTCTTTCAATGGCTTCAGTCGAAAAATGTCGGTTGGCTAGCCGTCTTGGCCATTTTGGTTTTCGTCATTGCATTCTCAGCGGGCTTTGGACCAGTTCCATTCCTTCTAATGGCTGAATTGTTTGCCGAAGATGCTAAGCCAGTGGCCGGGGCCATTGCCATTACCACTTGCTGGGTATTTGCCTTCTGTGTTACCAAACTCTTTCCACTGGGTGTCACAACTGTTGGAGAATCGGCTGTGTTTGCCTTTTTCTCAGCCTCTTCACTTTTGGCTTACATTTTCGTCTCAATCTTTGTGCCCGAAACGAAGGGCAAGACTTTGAATGAGATTCAAGCCATGCTTGGCCTTGATAATGCTCAAAAATCTTCTGGGCTTTAACGTGTTTAAACTGGCGAAATAAATGAAAGATAAAACTACGTTTCTATTAAATTTAATTTAGTTAGAATCAGCTCGGATGCCCATATAAAATAAACTAGTGAAAAAGCAACAAAACATATTCCGAAGGTATTTGTTGCAGCAACTTAAAGCCCTAACTTATGTCCTAGTCACATCGCAAAAGAATGAAACGAGAACTTAAGGAAAACCATAAATCTTCCATAATCTAATCAAAAACTAATAAAAACACATTCACAGTCATGTGATATGCATATTAATATGTAGAAAGTGTCAGCTTTTACTGCAAAAGGGAAAAGGAAACGAAACAAATTCGAATTAAAGGCATTTCAATAAAGGTCTTCCCTGACCGACCAAAGACCTTAAAAGGAAGCCATTCCGCAATTCATCATTCCCATTTCACGTGTACCTAGCAACATCCATGGCAACCAATTCAATTGGCATGGAGCAAGCCATTCCTTTGTGTTGTGTTGTCGTTGCCAATGACTGGGATCAAGATTCAAGTGCATTTTGCAATTCCTGGCCAAAAACCTGACTTGACGTCATGCACTCGCTCACATTGAGGTCCCAAGAAACCCTAAATTTCTAAAAGAACTTTTGCCAAAATCAAGAGATGGCCAAGCCGAGTGAGTGAGGAACGTAACAGGTGGCGAACAAGGCGACAAGGCGACAAGCAACAGTTCTGCCTACCCATCCATTCGGTCGACTTTGTGTTCAGGTATCCATGTATCACTCTCCCGGCCAAATTGGTTTGAGCCATGCGCAGTTCCATATGCTTTCGATTCCCTGAGCTTTATTCCCCATTCATCCGCATGGACTCTTTTGCTCTTGAAAGTTTTAAGAGTGCACTTTGAGCGGTGACATCAAGGAAATTATGCATTATAAAAAAGTTTGTTTAACCACAACCGTTATGTAACCGAAACCATTGACGCAACCGCTAAGCTAATCACTTACAGTGCATATCGGTTATATGCAACATGAGCAGTGATGGATCTGCGGGGAAACGCAAAAACGCAGAGTTAATAGGAAAACATTAAGTAATCTGAAAGTTAGAACTAAGTTTTGTTAGTTTAGATCCATCATTTTCATTGAGAGATTTTTACAAAGCATGCGCTGAGATCCAAGGAAATGTTTTGAGTTATAGAAATTCAGAATTCACATTCAGTTGATACTTACACACGACTTGAAATACTAGATATTTAAAATTTGCTTGTAAAAAATATGGTTTCTCCAGCCTGGAAGCAATTTGTTGCAGGAATAGTAGCAGCTCTTGGAGCGGTTTGCTTGGGTGCCTCAATCGGTTGGTCAGGACCGGTCGAGGGCGCTTATAAGGACGGATCATCGGGCTATGACTTCAAGCCGAGCGACGATGAATGGGGATGGATCTCATCACTGCTTACTTTGGGAGCTGCCTGCATGTGTGTGCCAGTGGGTGTCCTTATAGGAGTCTTTGGACGCAAACTAACAATGTTGATATTGGTTCTACCCTATCTGGTTGGCTGG
Organism: Drosophila nebulosa; assembly: GCA_024703675.1. NCBI lineage: Eukaryota > Metazoa > Arthropoda > Insecta > Diptera > Drosophilidae > Drosophila > Drosophila nebulosa. The sequence goes on along the minus strand of CM045725.1, from coordinate 791,938 downwards.
GCCCTGATTGGATTTGCCCAGAACGCCCTTATGGTATTCCTTGGACGCTTCATTATCGGTGCTTGTGGTGGCTCGTTTTGCGTGACTGCTCCGATGTATACAACAGAAGTGGCCGAGGTCGAGAAGCGGGGCATGATGGGATGCTTCTTTCAATTGCTGCTGGTGCATGGGGTGCTCTATGGCTTCATTTGCGGCGCCTTTTTGGATGTACGACTAGTCAATTTGCTGTGCGGCATTTTGCCCATTATATTCTTTCTACTCTTCCTTTGGATGCCGGAATCACCGATCTTTCTCATGCAAAAGGGTAAAGTGGAGAAGGCAGAGAAGGCCATGAGGTTTCTGCGGGGTAAGGATGCAGATTTCTCTGCCGAAATGAACGAAATGTCTGCAGAGGTCAAGAAGGAGAAAGTTCGTGCCACCGAAGCCCTTTGCCGCAAGACCACACTGAAAGGACTGTTCCTGGCTATTATGTTGATGCTCTTCCAGCAATTCACTGGCATCAATGCCATCGTCTTCTACTCCACCCAAATCTTTGAGAGTGCAAACACTGGAATCTCAGCCAATCTCTGCACCATTCTCCTGGGCATCATAATGGTTATCTCCACGGTTGTAGCAGTCTTCCTTATCGATCGAGTGGGGCGCAAGATCATTTTAAATCTCTCTGCCTTGATAATGTGCATCTCAACCGTCGTCATGGCCTGCTATTACCAGTGGCTGCAATCAAACAACGTTGGCTGGATCGCCGTCTTGGCCATTCTGGTGTTCATTATTGCATTCTCAGCGGGCTTTGGACCAGTTCCGTGGCTATTGATCGCCGAACTATTCGCAGAAGATGCAAAGACCGTGGCCGGTGCCATTGCCGGCACAACCAATTGGCTATTTGCGTTTTGCGTAACCAAACTCTTTCCACTTTGTGTTAACTCATTTGGTGAATCTGTATGTTTCCTATTTTTTGCTATTATGTCGCTATTGGCCTTACTTTTTATTGTGTTCCTAGTGCCCGAAACGAAGGGTAAAACTTTGAATGAGATTCAAGCTAATTTAGAGTAAATCAATTGATATGTTCTTGTAAACAGTTTGTTTAAATTTAAGTAACAATAAATTTAATGTAGAAGTGCAAGCATTAAATAATTTCTTAATATTGAGAATTTATTGGTTTGCTTCAAAACAGAACAGACCCAATGGGGGGCAATTATTATAAAATCAAATCAAATTTTTAAATCTTTGTACTACTGGTTGATATGTCTGTGAGATTTGATAAATGAAATGGACTTCATTCATTCATTTCTTCCATAGCCAATGCAATTCACAAACAACGATAAGAAAAGCTCCCTTATTGAGAGTGCCGAAAAGCACTCTCCAAAGCTTTTACATCATTGTATCAGCTGCTTTATCCTCCTTCGTCGTATACAATTTCGCTCCTTTTGTGTATATAAAAGCAGAAACTTTGCCATTTTCATGACACTCTTAGTTCCGTCTTGACTGAGGGCAGTTGAGCCAAAGAAAACCAAACAATAATCCCAACTCCACTTGGTAAAGTCATAAAAACTCGTATTCTTGTGGCGTAGGTGTGACGCCATGTTGTGAAAAGTGTCTGCCATTTTTATTTGCTCTTTGGGCCCAAAAATAAAAAAAAAAAAACAAAAACGCAGCAAAAACTTCAAACTCAAACGGAAAATACAAGGAACTCTTCATCGAATTGTATACACAAACGTGAGTTTAAATAAGATAAATTAATTTGCAAATTCAATGTAATTGATTTGTTCGTTGGCTCGAGTAGAAAGAGCAGGAATGAGGGTGCGGTGTGGGGGATGGGGTACGCCCCCAAAAAAGGCTAAAGAAGAAGCAGCCGTTTTTATTTTGCTTGAATTGACAAATTGTTAGTCACTTTTGAGTGGAAAATGAAATATGTTACTGAATAAATTATGCTTCTGACATGCTAAAAGACACACTGAAACACATATGCAGATACACACACACAGACACACACAAGAGTGGGTGTATACACAAGTGTCTATATATGCAGGCTAACGAGCTCAGTGCAAACAAGTTGCCTGCGGACAGATATGAAGCTCTCTCGCTACCTTTAGCCAGCATTCTTGTGTCCAAACACGAATTCATTTAAATATTTAAGCCCAAGGATGATAAAAGCCCTGTGACTAGCAGAAGAGATAGCCTATAAGGGGAAAGAGGACAGAGGGGCGGAACTACTGCAATGGGCAATTTTACATTTTTGAACTCCCGCTGGCAAAATGTGCACAATTCAATTTTCTCATCAATTTTGTAAGGGAAAATTCAACAAATTGCTTGATTTAAGTTAATTATGAGACCACCTAACAACTCTGCCTATCCAGTAGCAGTCGCAGGAGTCGAAATAAATGAATATCCTTTTGTGTGGACTCTGTGAAATTTGATTAGAAATGAGTAGCTGATGGTTTTTTTTGATTGAATTTACAAATGAGAAAGAAGAAAGAACTGAATTAAAGGCAAAGCAGACAAAGTTATGCAATTGTTCTCTCTCTCTCTCACTCTCGTTCTCAAATTAAATTCAATTTGATGCATTTGAGCGTATAAAAGACCATCTGACAAATAGATAAAAAACTCAGTCAAGCAGTAATAATAAAATAGAAAAAAACAGTAGCAAAAACAATAACAACTTAAAAAAAAGAAAAAAAACAAGAAAAACAAAAACAGAAAAACATTGACAAACAGCTGCAGGCTAGACTCAACTGACTTGTTATTAAGTGGTCCTCAGCCAAGCAAAAAGGGAGCCCAGCAAAGTGGCTAAAATCAACATAGAGACCATGAAGCTTAGATACCCTTGACTCGCCCTTTTAGTGATTGAACTGAAGGTATTTTCGGAATTTCTAGAGAGCTAAGGAATATTTGACTGAAATTAAAAAGAAGATAGTTTTAGTCTACACCATTTCACGAAATTATGTTTATTTCAGAAAATTACTTTTCTAATTGCTATGAAAGTTAGAAATTTTGTAAAAATTGAGCTCAGGAGCAAGTACAAGAGCCATACAAGTGATGAATGTTGTTAAATGTTGCTCATACGCCGTGTGGTATGGTCATCATAAAGTTGGGAATTAGGCTTAAAAAACTTAGAATTATGAATATATCTAAAATAATTTGGTTAAGATTTGTTCATTCCCATAAAGTAAAGTCAGCTAATATTACTCATACGCCATGTGGTTTGGCCCTTTTTTTTAAAAAAAGCCCAGAAATGGCGCAAAGAGAATGGCAAAATGATTATACCCAAAATATTAGACACAACTAAAATTAAAAGCAAATTTTCCCCGAGGAAAAAAAATATTCACTTTATACCGACTACACATACATATGCATAGCCTCTTCCTATGCCTGTCTCTCGCTATGTTTGTGTGTGCTTATGATAATCATATTATGATGTGAAATCTTGCCATCCACACTCTTGTCTTCCTTACAAATACTTAACTATGCATATATACAGATATATGTATGTATGCATGTATATTCAAAGAGCCTTATAGACGTCATGACGCGTCCGTAGCAGAAATGTATAGCATACTTATGAGCGCCGCACATTTACGAGAAATTGGAGGCAAATGGCTGGCAATGGAAATGGAGATAGAAATGGTAGATGAAAGATGGACTCGGTCATAATTGTCAACTCTTGGCCTTTGTTAGCAGCCAACCAAGAATTCTGTTGAAGAGCAGAAGTAAAAGTTTTGTCGTTGTGTATGCTGAAATATGTACGCGCATCGGAATTTTATTGATTTATCTCCCGCTCTGCTGCCGCTGGGCGAGCGGGGGCTCATGTTCATTAGTTTGCCCAAGCATTTTATGAGAATATAATTGGAATGCCTTTTGTCCTGGTTAGTCCCCAAAATACCAACCGCCTCCACCTTCACCTCCACCTCGAGCAGAGAGAGAGCAGGTGGATTTTCGCATAGTTATGCTGGGCTTGTGGGGCCGTTTGCATAATTAAGTGTAGGATGTATGGAATTTCACGCTTCACCACAAAATAAGGACACCTGATATGCTTCAAGACCCACACTTACACACACACACACACACACAAACACACATACACCTTTATATATTCACCGTCACTTTAAAGTGCAAATGTAATTAAAAGTTTCTTTTCTTGCCGAAACGTGTTGAGCATTTAAAAATATCCTTTTAACCCAGCCGTTCGAAACATTTTGGCTTCTTGTTTTTGTTTTTCTCTTTTTACAGTCACCAATCGAACTTGAATTGAGCTTATAAGAAAATGTTAAGCCATTTTGTGGTAGCCTTTGCGGCTCTACACTGCATTGTGGCCACATCACATCGTCCGGCATACTCCTTGCAGGCAGCTGTCGATGAGCTGCATCGCCGTGAGGCAGCGAAATATCCTTTAAACTCACCGCCCACACATTTTGCCGGCGAACCATTGGACGACTGGAATGAAGGTGAGTCCACTAACAAACAGAAAACAGAAAATAAAAAAAGAGATAAGAAAATGGCTAGACATCTTCATTGAATAAGTAAGTAAGCGAGAATGACTGCGTATAAAATTGTATAGTAATTTAACTTGTAGTTTGTAACTAAGTGAATCAAAGCACTTTACCACTCCCCTCTCCCTCTGCCTAACTATATTTATCGACAAGTGAAGGAGAGCGCATAAACGATTTAGTGTGAAACAGTCTAGTCAAATATAAAAACGATTTAAAGTGTCAAAAACTGACCAGAAATGTAGGAAAAAGTAATAGACAGATTGATATATTTCAATGTAACATATTTTTGATTCATTAAATTGTTTTTCATATTAATTTGGTTTTACCCAATAACGTTTTCTAGTTGTTTATTCAAATATATTTATAAGTTAAATTAAAGAGGACAAATGTGTTTGTTAAAGGTTTCAAATTCACATCTTATCAGTTTAAATCCCTTTAAATTATTATCAGAAGTTATTGAATAGTAAACATAATTTCAATCCTAATTAACAATTTGTAAATGAGTTGTAAACTTATGCTAAGATTAAAGTTTTAAAATCTTCCCAGTCAAACTGGGATTATCTTTGATTATCTCCCCGAAAACTTACTGATAGGACTCAATTATAGACTTTAAGAGACGTTCAAATTTCTAAATTGATATCAAATTATTTTTTAGCTCATTATTATGTTATTCTTTAGCAGATTTAAATAGAAATAAACTTCATAAATTTTCACTGTAGAATAAAAAAAGGTTTGGGTTTTAGAAACCCCAGAAAAATTATGGTAGCTTTGTGGACCTAACCCAAATCTTTGTGAAACTCATATAAAATCCTTAATTGATTTAAGTAAATTGGTAATTAACAGTAAATATGTATAAAGTTATATTGTGAAACAAAGCTTGACGCACAAGCTCATATTCTGCTGTCAAATGCATGCAAACTTTTTGACAGAATCTGTAACTGATATCCAGGCAAAATGACTGAAGATTGGAGATGGAGATTGGTGGTCTGCCCGCATGGTGTATGTAACTAGTAAGCTAGAAGGCCCTGGCACGTATCTGGCTAACAGATGATGTCCCCCACGTCCTATTCCTTGGTTTTTTTTTTTTAACAGAACTACCAACGCACATTTACTTCAGATTTTTTTTTGGTTTTCTTTCTAATACCTTTTCCCACACAATCAAAAACACACACACAAATTCAACTGCACCAACAACACAGATGGCGATTTATTTGGCACTAAGATTAAGAATCGGAATCGCCATCGAGTTAATAAAGTACTGGCCAAGTACTTAGAACAAGAACGCGAACGCGAACGCGACAATGAAAATGGTCACTTTGATCCAGATCATGGCCTTAATCTGGATAACTATGACTTTCCTCTGGGTGACTATGGTGACAATGGAGCGAATAATCTATTTGCTGATGAGAAGAGGAAACGTTACTCATCGTCCTCACTGTTTAGGGAACGTGACGAGGCGAATGGTGAGTAAAAGTATATATCTGTGTGTCTATCTACTTATGATAATCCCACTGAGAGGGTCTCTATGCCTGTGTGCGTGTGTTCGTGTATTTGTGTGTGGGTGTCCACTTCAAATGGTATAAAAGCTAAAGCTAAAAATGCCAAAAACCACTTAGCTCCGATTAACTTGTGACTTAACTTGTGTGTGAATGCATTGAGCTGGAAGGGTAACGTGGGAGGAGAAAGGTTCCTTCCCGTAGGTTCCTTTCTTCCTTGCTTCCTGTCAATTCTTCCTGCCATTTGATTTAATGGCAACAACTTGATGCATGCCTCACTTACAATTAATTTTAGTTCGGCTTTCACAATTTATGGTCCTAATGTCAGAAGCAACTGCCGTGCCTCTTTCAATTTTGCCCACTTTAAAAATACAATCCATATATTTTCTACTGCCCCATTCTCTTCCACTCTCTCTTTCTCTCTTCACATTTTAAGTCGGGTAATAAATCTGAAGCATGGGCAAGAGTTATGTTAATTAAATTTACTTGTGCAAAAGGATAACCTTAAAAAGTTTAAACACAGAAAATGAAAAGGCGATTACTTTCAGCTAGCTACAAATTATGCATGCATACTTATTAGTCATACTAGAAAAGAGTTTTTTTTTTTTTAATTTCTTAATCCCTTACGCCTTTGCTATGTACCTGTTAAATTTAATATTCTTGTAGGAAAATTATCATTTATGCATTCCTTTCTTTTTTTCTCACTTATTGTTTGTATATCATATAATCCATTTTGAATGGGTAGATAATTTTTCATATTATATGACTTTCTGAACGAATTAAATCGAGTTTAATTTGGATCGCCATATTGTTTGCATATAAGAATTAAAGTGACTTTTTATGTAGTGTCATAGTGGCATATGAATTGTATCGATTGTAGTGTCATATTAACATTACTCACTAGTATCGAAAAGTGATCGGTATCGTGTTGTGCTTTAGTGTGTTAGTCTGAACGTAACTGTTATTAAAAACTAACGAGATCGGTCAACCTTGCAATATACACATTAAAAATAAATCTAATAGTCGGGATCGCCTTAACACTCCTATTAAACAGTTAGTTCTTAATCGACAATTTACCCTAAAAGAAACAAAAAAAATACCCAAAGCGAACAAATAATTAAATAAATAGTTTCAACAATTAGCCTTCAATTTATCCTTATCTATGCAAAACCAATACTCCATAGACGACAATCTATGATCTAAGGGGGTAAAATAAAGGTAATTTACCCCCTTAAGTATGCAATGCAAAGTCGAAAAGTGTTCAAGCCTATGTGAAATTTAAACAAGCTCCTTATAAGAACCTCCAAAATGTTTTATTTGAAATTTTGCAGATGTTCCCTCATCGGTATTCCGTGAACGAGAGCATCAGACTCCCAGCTTCTCGCATAGCGATTTAACCGATCAATTTTTGCGTGAAATCGAGGAAGCCAGTGAGGATCAGCCGCAGGAACAGGAACAGGATCATAAGCATCGTTATGGTAATGCCATACGACAATGGTGGCATCGCTTCAAGCAGCAGCAGCAGCAGCAACAACAACAACAGGCAGCAGCAGATGAGGATGATGATGACGATGAAGATGCCAATGCCGATCTCTTCGAGGAAAAGAAACGCATGCGTATGCCACCCTATTACCTATTGATGCAGAAGAAACGTTCCTATCCAGTGCTACCATGGCTGCCCTATAATGCCGACAAGAAGAAACGTTTCCCGGTGGCCAAGCGTGCCATTGGCAAGGATCAGGAGATATTGCCCGGCAAAACCGATGAGCGTGTGGTCCAAGAGCTGAGTGAACTCTTTGGCAAGCCAGCTGAAGAGAATCCCGCATCGGCAGAGAAGAAGAAACGTTCGGCTGAGGAACCAGGAAACACTGGCACCACCACCACGACAACCACCACTAGTAAACCAGCTGCCTCTGCCACAGCCACTGCTTTGGGGGATATGCGTCTGGAGATTAATTTTCAGCGTGTGAATGTTACTTCATCGTCGTCTCCACCGACTGGTGAACTGGTACAGCATGGCGGACACGCTGGCCATCATGGTCATGTGCCGGGAATGGCTCAGGAATATCATCATCGAAAGCGCAGCGAGCATGTTCATCATTCCAATGAAGATTCCGCTGAACACGAGGCAGATGAGCACGATGAAGAGGGCGAGGAGAGCTCCGATGAAGGGGACCACGATGAATTCGATGACGAAGAGGGTGAAGGAGATGTCAATGATGAGGATGAGCGTCGCAAGAAAAAGAAGCGTTCCACCAAACGTTCACCCAGTGTGGGACATCTGATGCTCAGAGCCAAAAAGTCCATCGATTGGTCACAATATTTTGGACTTGATCGCAAAAAGAAGTCACTCAACGAAGCCCAGGAGTAAGTTTATATACAACTTTATATAGAATATGTTGGTTGATTTTTTAATTCCTTAGAAAAAAACGCAGCGAACCGGAGAACAATGACAACGATTCCAATGTGGAGAAACGTAAACGCGATCTGGACCCCGAGAAGCTGGAAAACTTGGACAAGAAACTGCAATCAATTGAGGATTTCATTATCGACGAGACCATCAAGTATACTGGAGCCCATGAGGGTGCCATTAATACTAAAGAGGAAATACGCAAGATAAAGGATCATGTCCTCTCGCGTCTGGCTACCGCTTACAGTCTGGAGAAGATGCGGCGAGCTTTGGATAAACTGCGTCAGTCAGTTGAGGCCGAAAATCACTTGCAGCGTAATGTCATCGATTCTACCTCTTCGGAGGAGGAGACTAATGGGCTGGATGATAGCGGCAAACCTTATTTGGCCTATATCAAGCATAAGGCAGATGAGTTGGCTGAATCTGAGTAGGTTTTGCTAAAGTTTTCGCCTTGACATGATTATTTATTCTTTTCTTGGTTGTAGGCAACCCAGAATTGTGGAATCAAAGAAGAAGCGTAGTGGCTATTTGCGTTATCCAGAGCAACCCAACAACATGGAGGAGGCCTTGACTTTGGCCAGCAATCCCTACGAACCGCTAAATGATGCCTATTTGGGCAACAAGAACTATATCATTGGCTCGAATCAGTGTCCTATTATTGAGTCCATGGCTGAACGTTGTCGCGGTGTAGATCTGATCTCCGGGGATCTTAATCAAGAGCTTTTGCCCCTCTGTGGTGTCCATCAGATATGCTATCTATGCGTAAGTCAAGCCTAGTTGGAGGCATTTCAAGTTGATTAATAATTTGGATTTTACAGGGTGCCTCTCAAGTGGCTTGTGACTATCAATATTTGGCCGAGGCAGACAGTCTGTGTGGCAGTAGCAATGATTGCCAGTCAGCGGCTCGTTCTGTGCTCATGATCTTGCGCAGCACTCCAGGTCCTCAGATCGGTCCACGTGAATGCTTGAAGAATCCTTGTCTATATAGGGCCATGCGTGAAATTGGTCTTTAAATGCAAATACCATGCTGAAGATTTTGTAGCTGAAGCGAATCAAAAAAAAGAAAAAGAAAACATTTTATTCAAAATAAAATAGAAAAATTTGGAAGCATTTTCCCCCTCCCCCCCAAAAAAAGCATGCAACATTTTTGGTTAACTTTTGTTTGGAAACATATTTCAACTTATATATACAATACAATTTGTGTGTACAAAACAAAAAACGAAAAAAAAGAAACCCAAACATATATATATATATATATTCATATAAAAGTATTGAAACTATTATCATATATTTATATATATATATTTATATATATATAAATGTGTATAAATAAATCAATGGAAAGCAACTCACATTGGCAGCTATAACCATACGTAAAGTGTACCAGATCTTAGCTCTCATCGTATGCTAATGGATCAGCTTAGGATCAACAGCTTAAATCAAACAACAACAACAACAACAAATATAGACGATCCAACAAAATATACAACAATATATATACATATAAAAACGTAAACAAATTGTCCCCAAAAACAAACACTCTTTCTCTATATACATACATACATAAATATATATATATATTTGAATGTGTTTCAGTGTGAAAACAATAAATGACATTAACTAAGACAAATACAAATATTTAATGCTCTAAAACACAAAAAGAAAAGAAAAGAAAAGAAAAAACCAAACTAAAAAAAATCTATAGATGTGATTATATAATATATATACAACTTAAAATTTTATCAAGAAACACAAAAAATCATATTATATTGATGTATATGCTAACGACATGAATTTGGAAAAAACAAAAACAAAACAAACTTATTTGAAATTATGTATTGCTATGCAGTTATCATAAATGTGAAATATATGAATGTGAGGTTCCTCCACTTAAACAAAACCACGCAATAACAACAACAATACGGACCAGTTTCGGCATGGAAGACCAAACAATCCGAAACCGGTTGCAAATTGTTGCTGCTTGTTTTATTTCAAAATTTACCGCCATCAGGGATGACCCACAAACAGTTCGATAGCTCAATGGTATGTTATCGCAAAAGCAACGTAAGTTATCGACACGAATTGTATTCGTTTTAAATAATATTGTCAAGCAGTGGCCACTCTACAAGGCGTAAAAAAGAATTGCTTTGCCTTTTGTCTAAAAACTGGGAGAGCGAATTAACATAGCTAACATTTTGATTCTAGAGACCTTGGTTCTCAGCTCTATTTCCTATTCATCATTTACAAACAATTTCGTTTTAATTCTTTTTAGCTTAGATTATGTAAAAGCCGCAACGTAATGGCCAAAGTATCCTAGAAAACAAATTGTGTTTTGACTAAACTCAGTTGGGAAATATAGCTAATAAAATTCATGAAATGTAGAGCAACATATTTTAAATGTCTATTGACGATACTTTTTGATGTTTTTGTTCATACGGCAAAGATTAAATTTGTTTCTCCAAAAAGAGGAGCGTGAAAACTAGCATATCTTGACTATAGAGTCTAGAAAGCTATTCCCAGAACAGGATGTGTCTTTTAAATATATAGAACAATTTGATAATAAGAATTACAACCCACCAGTAAAACTTCAATTGATTACATTTTCATGTGTGCATGTATTTCATGCCTTTGAATTGAACTATGAAAAGTATTTCGCACGACGACTAATTCGCAGTTTTGTGTTTTTGTTTTCTCTTTTTGGTAATCCTTTTCACTTTTTGGGGGACTTCTTGAAGCGTCTATTGTATTGATTGTAGCTGAAAGGATCTACCAGTTGATTGGGTCGACCACGCAATTGTTGGGTAATCAAAGCCTGTTGCTGCTGTTCGTTCTGTTGTTCCTTCTGTTGCTGTTGTTGCTGCTGTTGCTGCTGCTGCTGCTGTTGTTGTTGTTGTGGATTGAGATTTTGCTGTTGACCAAATTGTCCGGCATATTGAGCTGGCAAATTGTTGGGCGAGTGAAGCTGATTGAATGGCAATTCGGGCTGATATTGCCCAGTGTTGCGTAATTGTTGCTGCTGCTGCTGCTGCAGTTGTTGCTGTTGCTGCGGTGTCAACGGTTGCTGTTGGCCCGGTCGAAATCCATTTGTGGGCAAGGGTGGCGGTAATTGCCTAAATGGTGTCTGATAGGGATTCAAATTGGGATTGGCAACACCCAGTTGCGGCTGATAGGGTTGATTGGGGGCAAAGTAGGGAGTTGCTGGTATGCCCGTTCCTTCAGCACGAAAACCATTCTCATCGGCAATATAGCGCACTGTGATGGGCGTGCCCTCCGGCGAGGTATATGAGTAAGAACCTTGAATAACCTGAAATGATATTAAAATGTGATTCGATTGTACTGCCCTATGAGAGTTGCCTTCAAACCTGAGCCTCCACTCCCTCGCCATAGCCCAGATTCTTTACATATCCTTGGGCTTGAGCTGTTGTGCCATCGGCAGTGGAGTAACCATACGAGAAGCTACCATCCAAATTTAATTCATTCTGGTAGGCTGTTATGGGTATATAATTCTGTTGCGGATATTGCTGATTGTATCGTGAGACACCAAAAGGTGAGGCTAAGGCAGGATTAATTAAAGGATTCAATTGATTGCCCTGTGCAGCAAATAGTCCTTGTCCTTGCAATTGATTACGTCTCTGAAAGGGCTGCAGTTGCTGCTGCTGCTGCTGTTGCTGCTGTTGTGGTAGCTGTTGTTGTAGTTGCTGTTGTAAAGGACGCTGCTGGAACGGTGTCTGCGGCAACTGAGCCTGGCTTAGATCCATTTGCGACAGTAACAACATAAGCATTATTGTCGTCGTCGTTGTCGTCACCAGGAGCGGAGGAGGCATCATTACAATTTTTATTATTCAACTGTCAACACGAAATCGATGCAAATTTTTGCAACATAAATCTTGAGGCAAATTTCACGCTCGATAAATTTGACGACTCACTTGTTTTTCGCGTGGGAGAGAAGTTTCACTACTATTGGGATGAAAAGCCGTAGCACAACTGCAACACTAGCTTCGATGAGCAACACTATTTATAGTTAAATAACACACGCAGAATTGTACTTAGCTTGGCAAATACTTAGGGCCTACCAGCGAGGGTTGCTACTTGAGTTTGTGAAAATATTGTAAATTGCCCAGAAAGTTTGTTTTTCTCAGTGGCCAGTGGCGGATCTAAGGGCTGAAATTTGCTCCCTAAAGTATGCCATAGGCAGCTAAAAAGTTAACATCTTGAATTCTCTAAAGGATTTTTGAAAAGGTTAACCACTGGAACTGAATTATTTAAATGTCTTTTGCATCGTGAAGGGTATACATTTTCCTCACTTCACCTCCTAGATCCGCTACTAAAAAGAGTACTTAGAATGTCTTAACTATTAAAAACGTTTGTGGCTACCCATTCTAAAAAAAAAAGCGCACAGCCCAGTGGCTTTTCCTCTTGAGTTTTTTGCGATTTTGATCTTGGCCAGCATAAACTATGTGCATCAACTCTTTGCATTCTCTGTGTACGGGGGTCAGAGTATGTAATTTATCTCTGATCTAGTAACATGGCAGCTTTATTGGTTTTTTATCGGCCATTGACAAGAAGGACAAATGAATTTTTGTTACTACCACCTCACTACTTCACCACCTTCCGCCCACCCACTTGGCCAGCTATTCATTCATTATCATCTCTTTTGTGATCTGCCGATATAAAATCTTCTTTAGCTTGGACTCGGGCTCGGGCTCCGGCTCTTCCGGCCCTATGCAAATGTTGTTGTTGTTGTTATTGCTGTTGTTGTTGTTGGGGTGTTTTTGCTCTAGCTCTTGTCTAGAGCTATCTATCTCTATCTATCTGTGGTTAGGTGTCTATGTGAGTTATGTGCTGACAGTTTCAGTCAGTTCTCTCTCTCGCTTGTTGATCGTTGGTGGTCAAGGTGGCCACAATTTATCAATTTAGGTCCGTCAGGAGACGAGATGGCAGCAAATCAATATCAGCAGCAACAGTATCTCTCCTCTCTCTCTCTCTCTCTCTCTTGGCAGTTTCTCTTTAGATTCGTCATGCTCAGATTGCCTAGACTTGAGTTAAGGTGTTGTCTTGACATGATACATCAATCTTAGTCATCTATGTTTGTAATGTTAATTTGTCATCTTACTACTGCCTGTGCAATTAAAATTCGTACATATCTTTTGTGGCATGTTTTGCTCGAAATTTAATTGCATTTATGCTAATTTCCCCTTTTCAACGACAAGGTCAATAAATGACAGCGAAAGAATGAATAATACACAAAACCGATGTGAGAAAAGGTAATCAGATTAACTCTTTAATAATGAAAATGTTAAAAAGTATTATGAAAGGGGTTTAAATTCGCATGCCATGTAAATATATTTACTTTCTGTAACTTAAATCTTTGTTTAAAATAATTTTAATCTCTGTTTGAGGTTTTTATCGTGTTTGCCTAAAAGTATGCTTTGATTTTTGACAAAAAGTTAGCTGGCTTTGCCTTAAATTTGTGTTAAGTTTTATGAACTTCTTAATGCGCTTCATTTTCAAATAAAAGTTTTCACCACTCGCATCACTTTGTACGGACTTTTTTGTTATAATATCAAACTTATAATCATTATTTTCATTACAGATCAACCAAATGGCTTTAAGAAAGTTTTCATTTTTTTTTTATTTGTTATTTTAAATTTCTTTTATTTGGAATTTTTTTAAATAAAAATTGTCTGAATGAGCTTTTCTCAAAGACTTCTAAAAGGTTTATATAAACCAAATCTTTTCCAGCAAACATTAATAATTTTTATGAAATATCCCTACACAATTAATTGCTTTTCTTCACAATTTCATATTCAATGAAAATGTATAAAAAAATTTATCTAAAATTTATTCAAATAGCTGAGTACAATAATGATAATTAAAATGAATTTTTTTTGCACAATTTTTCCTTTGCTTTTAAGAATAAACTTCTAAACAGTTCTAGCTAGCTCTCTAGAGGAGATAAATTGTCTCTTTTACACTCTTCTTCACTTAAACCTGTCTCTTTTCCCTCATTTACAATGAATTCAAATCCATTTGGGACTGAGAAATATCAAATTTAAACCTAACTGACAGTTAATTTGTATCTGCACCTCCAGAAATTAGGCTCCAAGTTTAACCTTAATTTCAAACATTTGGCAAGATCATCATCCCGTCGACCTGCCTAACTCCTCCACCCCTCCGCTCCAACGCCATTTGTATAATAATACAAAATTTATGCAAAAATGCGAAACAACAAGCGGCACAATGTGTTTTTTTTATTTTTTTTTTTTGGTGAGCAAACTACATTAAAAAACGAAGTCGAATTTAAAGTCAGAGAGCTGGGCGAGCAGAGATAGAGATGGCTTGAAGATGGAGACGGACATGGACACTCCTCCCTCCCACGATGCCAACTGCGATGATTATTAATAGTTGGTTGGCTTGTCGTATTTCTGTTCGCCCCTAGAGTGAGTGAGTGAGGCAACTGAGTTGCTTTGACATTTTGTGTTGTGTGTTATGCCAATGCCGGGCCAAAGACGGGCCAAAGTGGGCTAAGAAATTTTAATGGCTAATTGATTCTGAATCTGAATTGAACTAAATCTCCCCTCCCCCTATATGTAGTATAATAACCAATTGAGTGCGTTCGTTCTGATTTGGGTTCCGGTTGGCAATCGACCGACTGCTGCTACTTGGTAAAAGGTTACAACTAAATTATGAACTAGTTGGCATTGCCAGCGTAATGAGTTTTTTACTATCCACTTCATTTTCAAACTGTGTGAAAATCAAGAAGATTCAATTTTATTAACACGTTTGCTGGAGTTTCGGAGAGTTCATATTAGAAGGGGGCGGAGGCAAACCCCCCTACCCACCCCAATTGAAGTGAAACTGGAACTGGGCGGGCCAAGGCAAATGCCAAAAAAAAAAGCAAATGAAACACCGTAGCAACAGCAACAACAACAGCAGCAACATTAGCAGGCAGCAAGTTACCAAAATTGCGAAATACCTCAAATTATTATTGAATTCTTTTTGTTGTTGTTGTTGTTGCTGCTGTTGTTGTTTCTAGTGTTGTAAATGTTAGTCGCTTCTCAGTGCCCACCCACTGTAACACTGCACGAATGGAATTTGCATTTGGTGTGCTTACTTGCTGGGGGAAGTCTTTTCCGACTCCAATTTTTTGCAGCCACTCAGCCGTTACTCTCCATCCAATCTCTGCATTTGTAACTGAATCTGAATCTGGCACCTTACAAACCCAAATTTGACAAATTCTATTAGCAATTAAGTTTCAAGCGGCAGCAAGAGCGAAAAGAGAGAGAGGTGCAGCCACCTTTATAACCCACGCCAAGCCATGCCATTGCCATGATTCCTATCTGCAATTTGTTTTACACAATGCTAAACATCGAAACATAGTTTTTTTTTTTGGGTTTTTTTTGGTTTTGTTTTTGATTAAATCAGATCAGATTTTGTTTTTGTGTAGCATTTGAATTACAAATCAAATCTGCATCTGAATGGGGCGCCATAATGGGTTCAATAAACCCGAATAAATATATGAAATAATAGAGCCGTCGCCTGCTCTTGACTTGCCACGCAACTTTCTACTGACCCCAAAAAAAAAAAAAAAAAAATTTCGAGACGCGATTGCATAACAAGGAACTAAATGTAAAATTGAATGGAAATACTGCGAAGTTTGTGTTCTCTTTCCATTTTTTGTAGATCTTTCTATATTAGGTAGCCTTTAAATTAATTGAGAACACCCGCTGAGGCACATGTGTTCCATTAGTAAAAAAATACGCAAAGTATTCTGCTTACCCTAAATGTTTTTCAAATATTAATCAAACTTCCATTGGCAATCAATCAGAGTCGATTTAAATACTTATTATAATTATTGGCCATTTATTTAGAGAAGCACAGAAACACCTGTTTCTGTTTATTAAAAGTATTAACTAATTGTCCTAAGAGTTTGCTCTTCATTTTAAGTAAAAAAATGCCTTAAAATTGCTTAAGATTTCCTTTCAATTAGTCATTGAAATTCTTTGAAACAAAATATGCAATTTCATTTATAAATATGAATAAAAGAGCAAAACCAAGAAATAAAAACCAGTTTTTCAATTATTTTAACGCGTCTTGAAGCTACTGTTGGATCAAATATTTATTTATTATTTAGCAATCTGATCTTAACTGCAAGTAGATAAAAGTTCGATAATCTTTTCTTATATTTATAGCAGTTTGAATTTGAAAGACTTTAGATAAAGAGAAATATTTGGTAGAACTTGAGAAATGACTTTGGCTGTGGTTTATATAGAATAGGTATAGAATAGCTACAAATTTCTATTAAAATTTAAGCTAATGCATTGATAAAATAATCTACTTCGTTAAAAATGAGATTTAATTATGATATCCCTAAAGAGGAAGTCTCCTAAGAAGAATACCGCCAACTACTTAAGAAGCTATCCTGATGGCTACTTTTATCGAAAATAAAGAAGTAAATAAGTAAGTAAGATAATATATTCTAATCTAGAACTATTCAAGTCAATCTTTGTACTACAACTTTCATCGAAAATAAAGAAGTAAACGATAATATATCCTTATCTAGAATTATTCAAGTCAATCTAGAAATCACTTTGAAAAGGTAGCTACCCGCTCTGAGGGTGAGGGTATAAAAAGAAAGGTCTATAAAAAGCGGAGAATATTTAGCTGGCATTAACATAAATCATGTTGGCATTGGTAAGTTAACAAGCTGATTATGTAGAAAGAAACGTTAAAAAATATTTGCTACATTGCCGCTTCTCGCTTTTCTCGCTTATTTGCCATTCTTTTAGCTTCTAATTTGCTTTGTTTGCGGTGGCCAAGGAGCCATGACCTCCCCCCACGGCAACCCCAACTCTCATCCAGTGGCCATAATCAAATCTCAAGCTGAGCAACAGACAGATGGTTCTTATTACTTTGCCTACGAGGCAGCTGATGGCAGTTATCGTCAAGAAGTTGGCCTAATTGGCGGGCAAGAGCATGAGTTGGATATTTCTGGCGCATATGGCTATATCAATGACAATGGTGATCATGTTCAGGTCAAGTATATGGCCGATAAAAATGGTTTTGTAACGCGGCAAACATATAGCCGATTGAAGGCTTAAATTCTATTTCCATGCGATGCCAGCTAAACGGAAAACTATGCAAAATCTTTGAGGAGCGGCCAATGTATGCAACACCTTCTTCTTCTTCTTCTTCTCTCCAACTTGGGGGCAGCTGTCGAAAAAGTGGTTTGAAAAATTAAAGTCAACTTGAGGCCATTTTTGCCCTTTTGCCCAAACCGCAAGAGGCAAACGCGACGAGAGACAGAGACAGAGATAGACGCCTAAATGTCGTTAATACCAAATCGATTTATATTTATCACACTGCATAATATCGTAATCTGACTACATCTAAATATATAAATCTGTGATTCTCTTAGTAATTGAAATTCTAATTTCTAGAATTTATCAAAAGTGAAGATGCTAAAATAAATTTAAAAAAAAAAAAAAAATAAAAATTGCCCGGAGCGCCTTATAGTTATGTGTGGCTACACCTTTTCCATAAATTTTGCTGACATTTTACATGAGAGAGGCAAACAGAATGAAAACATTTCTAGGGGCTTGGCTCCTCTTCTAGGTACATTGTACATAAATATTGTAAATCGCCTTCCATTGTGGGCTGCTGAGTGATGTAAATGATGTGATTAACGAGTCAATGAATCAAATGATTGAAATGATTCACTTGGTAAGTTTGACACATTTTTTTGTTCATTCATTCATTTGTCGCGACCTTGACATTTGAAGTGAACAAATTATCACACAGATTATCAGACAAAATCGGTTAAAATGCAAAAAAGAAAACCAAACATGTTTGGCATGTTTAAGTGCGACAAAGCCTGAAATGGCCGAAAAAATGTTTAAACTTTTTGCTATTGTATTTCTGTCTGGCATATAAAAGCCATGTGAATGATCCACTTAGTCTTCACTTTCAGTTCAACTCTCGCTTTCTACCAGCCAAAATACAAAAATGTTCAAATTGGTAAGCATATTTTGGGAAGAAAGAGTTTTGGAACTTGTCCTTAATATCCTGATTTCAGTTGCCTTTGTGCCTTTGGCTTTGCCTTTGCCTAGTGGCATTTGGTGTGGTCTCTTCCCAGCCATTGGATAAAATTGAAAAGGAAGTGATTCCCATATTGAAATCAGAGACAAATAAATATGAGGATGGCAGCTATAAATTGGAATATGAGGGCGGAGATGGTACACTGCGTCAGGAGGAGGCATCGGTTGTCAATCAGGGCACCGAGAACGAGGCTCTCGAGGTGAAAGGATCCTACAAATACATCAATGATGAGGGACAGGAAGTGGAAGTGTTCTATACGGCTGGTGTAAATGGTTTTGTTCCCTATGGTTCAATTATCAATTCAGAGATTACAGCTGTGGCAGAAGCAGCCAAAGATTTGCCCAAGGAAGTGCCAAGTGATTTGAAGGCGTAGAATAATAAGTGTTAAATAAGCTATTATCTGGACAAACAGACAGACAGCCGGACGGACAGACAGACAGACAGACAGACAGCCAGCCAGCGTGTGTGTTAAATAATATTAAATAAATTACCAAAATAAACAACGATAAAACAAAAACACATAAAGAAAGAAAATAAAACAACAAAAGATAAACATAAATTTAGATATTCTTCATTATTTAATTTCTTTACGTTTTTGGCCTTGAAAAATAAAAGCTGACAACACCAGACAAAAGTGTCTAGAAGGTTTCCTATCTGCAAATGTCTGGATGACTAGATGACTGAAACGTTTTATTCTTTTTGTGGTTTTTGTGACTTTCGAAAAGGTCAAAGACAAAGAAGTTTTTAGAATATTCAAGCAGGGGCGGTTTACTTAAAGATTTAAAGTTACTTAAGCTATTAGACTTATGTCGTTGTCTAGAAGAAAATTCGACCTTTCGAACGTGACGCCCTCTTTGTCTCTTCTCTAAAACTTGTTTAATCCAGCCCTGACTTGTCTCATTAGTATTCATCAATCAAAGAATAAAGACCATTAATCATTACAAATATTATTTCTTAATTGGTGTTTCATTTCACCTATGGCCATCCACACCATAGGACTGGACAAGATTATGCTCCAGCAGCACCAACGCCAATATGAAGACTAAATAGTAGACCACCCGAAGTGCTCCACAGGCGGTGCGCATCTTGAAGTTGCTGGTCAGAATGGCCACCAGGGAGAAGCACATGCCAACTTCGGCAAATATGCAGGTGAATTCACCATAGCTGCCCTCCTCGGCCTTGGAGAACACAAACTAGAGATCGATATATTTAATATTATCAGACTTACAATTGCATCTCTATCGGAATGAAAGACAATCTCCATGGCCAGAGGCATAAATAGATTAACAAATGTTCCAAAAACGGGAGACGAAAATGTCGCTGTGTGTGCCATCCTAGGCAAACCTTGACGGGCAAATGCAATACTCGATACCAAGTCGCCGCAACTCAAGGACCAACACATGGCCGTGGCTATAATAAACTGCTGACTTAAACCCATTATGGTGCCAATGGCAAAGAACATCGCCAAAGCTTCACAAGAAATGGCAAAGATCAGAAATATTGACGCAATGAAACCCATATAGGACATGTACTAGAAAGGATTTCAGAGATATTGGCGTTCACGATATTGGCGTCTCAGTTGCATTACCTTGAAATATTTGGGCAGGGTATCGGTGCGAGTGGTTAGAAAGATTATAACGCCCAATGGTATTAGAATATAAAAGGCCAGAATATAGACAGCAATGCCCCAAATTGTAATGCCACGTACTGTAAATAAGTTGGAAATTTAGAAACTTTTGCCTAGAGAGTGGAAAACTTACATAAAATAAATGCTATATAAGTGGGAGCTGCAACAAATTGCAGACAGCATAGCAACTTGGACCAATCATGATTGGGTTTCTCGACATTGACAACAGGAATGGATAGACGTAATATCATTTCCATGGGTTCTTTAATAATTAGAAAGACTTTCATGAGAGTATTGCTGCGCTTAAAGCGTTCTGAATCAAATTTGCAAATTGATTGCCAAAATTGGCGAAATAAATTGCTATTACGATTGCCCGAATGTGGCCTTGAACGATCCACCACAATGCGGTCAAGGGGCAACTGGGTCAAGGACTTAAGAGCCAATAATTTTTCCAACTTATGATCTTGTTCACTCGCAATGGAGTAATTACGTTCGATCACTATAAGAGATATTCGCCTTGAACGAAACGTATGTATGTAGAGTTAATATGCCATATTTTACCCACTTTTCAATCTGGACTCAATTAGACGCTGATCAAATATGGCAACTAGAACGTATATAATGTAGATACACAGTCCTGCAATTGCTTCCCAGGCCGACAATATGGGTCGATTCTTGTGAATGAAATCCAGGTAAGTTGTATTTAAGAAGAGAAAGGCAAAATCACGTAGGAAGTAGTTAGCCTCTACATCAAATGGACGTATTAGTATGACCAATCCGCCAACAAAATTGTGCAGAAACATTATTTGTGATACACAAACCAGAAATGAAAATTTATTAAGTGTCATCATGCCAGCCAGGGCAGTGAAAATATCTGGAGAACCATTCGCTATGCTCAATAGAGTGACGCCAGCTGTGTTCTCATTCAATTTTAGATTATCAGCAATCACTTTTAGAGTGGGACAAAAGCTGCAAACGAAATACACTATTGCTGCGTTTACCAACACTTTTGCTAGTGATGGGCCACACTTACTATTGCGTTACCGCCACTTGAAACATCCAAAACACATAAATGCAAACCAGAGTCATGGCCAGAGCACTCCAAAATACATTCAAAGCATTTCTTGTATCAATCAGACAATAATGCCAAGATAAATAGTTTATCAAATACATATTATTCAAGCAATCCTCAGTTGTCCGTACAAAATGACATCGACGCGATTCTGGTATATTTTTCACCTCTGCACAAATTGTCTCTTGCGAACCATCTCGAAATATAGAATGTAAATTCATTGGAGTAAGTTTTAATATATTTCTAGCACTGGTTTTTAAAAGTATGACAATTTTGTTTAAGTTATGTATGAATAGAGTTTTCTATAGGTACAATCGAAAACTAACGTTGGTGCCGTCTATCGATTGTGTGTCACCACTAGTACAGGCGGAATATCCTCACTCTGGCAGCTTATAGATCACCTCGACAAAATCTTACAACAAAAAGATCCAATCTGCACATTATTATCAACAATTTAATATTGTTTTTAGCAAAAGCTTCAAACCAATTCCTTCTTATTGAGTGCAAATCATATCGGTTGATGAGATCTAAATTCGTTCATAAAGTTGTTTACCAGTTAGAAAATTTCGTTTCAAATGCATTTGCTGTCTACACTTGAATATAATGAGATTCAGCTTGGAATCAGATCAGATTATGCATGCAATAGATGTCGTCGTGTCGCTTAGATGAAGAATCATTTATTGGTCTAACCAGTTCTTGAACAAATGTAATAATACTTAAATTAAATTTCATTTAAACTATGTATCATTTCGAATTTATGGCTTCTTGGCCTTCAAATTCTTTGGCTCCTCGACAACAACTTTGACGGGAACATGATGGGCCACCTGCTCTTTCTCGACCTTCTTCAACTTCTCTACCTTCTCGATCTTTTCGACCTTCTCAACTTTCTTGTTCTTCTCATCATCGTGGGAGCGAGCCTTGCGTCTGAGATTGCGTTCTTCCTCTTCGGAAACTTGTGGCAAGTCAGCAGCTGCCTTGGCCAAGGCAGAAATCGAATGGGGAATATTTGTGCCAATGGGTACGAATCCATTCTTGCCAGCCGTATAGTGTACTTCGATTTCCTGACCATCGGCATCGATATAACGATACGAGCCCGAAATCTCCAATGCCTCATCATCGGTTCCCCCGTTTAGGAGGACGCCCTGCTCCTGACGGGAACTACCATCGCCGCCCTCATAGCTAAAGTGGAAATTGCCATTTGGTTCCTTTTCGGTTTCGAATTTCAACAAAGGAATAATTTCACGTTTCTCCGTCACAGTGGACGACTGACCACCAATGCTGGCCGCAAAGGTAGTGCCCATTAGGGCCAAGATGGCAACTAATACAAATTTCACCATTATTCGTGGTAGTAGAGTGTGTGTTCCCGGTTAGAGAGTTCAATAGCTACTTATGGTTACCACATCATGCGTTGAGGCTTTTATACCACACACACAGAGAGAGGGAGAGAAGTTTGAATTCTTTTATTCCGTTTTGCGCATTAACTATACAAAAACAACAACGACAACAAATTAGCATCATCTTCATTAGTCCATCCACGAAAAAAGAATTCTTCATAAACACACACACACACACTCACAATCAAAATAATTTGCATATTTATTATTCCAACTAATTTGATGTAGTAGATGAATGTTTCATCAGCATGAACGCATCGAATCGATCTTATTAGTTAATTTCATTTTGCCACGTCATAAACTGGTTTCTATAGTATTTCGGTTAACCCAAAGAGTGTATCTTACTAATCCATCATTTTGATTGCAAATGTGTTTGCTCGCAATTAGCATAGAATTTGCCCATTGTTTCTATACTGCACTTCCCTTCGCTACCCTTCCCTTCCCTTCCATTCCATTCGCTTCATTCGCTCACTCACTTGCAAACACAAAGGAGCATAAATTATAGATACAAATGTATCTTTTCTTGCCGCTGTTGGCAGATGGGCTGCCAACTGAAATTCATTCATTCATCTCACACGGGAAACTACTTCAAAATACATTTTGCCCAGTAAGCTGATGGGAATCATAAGTAATTCTTCTTCATTGGGCATTACGAAAATTGAGAACTTCAACTTACTTTAAAAAACATTTAATTAATACTTAACTCAATTATCAATTATATTACTTCAATTTTAAATTTATTGCCATATTCAATCAATATTTTATCAATTTAAACCGTTCAACCAAAATGACTTGTATTATTTTTTAATGTTTATCAAAAACCAATCATTAGTTTAATGGCCTTTAAATTTGTTTAAGCTCGACTCATTCATTTTCAACATTTATTACTCATAAAAATGTTACGTACTTTAAAGTCAAAAGTTTAAAATAGAAACCAAGAGATTTTTATCTTTATGAAAGGACACTTAAAGTTTGATTTCAAAACTAAAAATTTAATTTGAACTGAGAATTGCCAAAGCTGCTGTTTTGCTTTAATAATAATGTTATTTATTAAGAACGTAAAAAATATAATACTTGACGGCAATGTAAGCCAATTTTTGGTTTAAGCCTCTTTAAGAATTTACTTGAAGTTTCTTATTGATCAATTGCTCTACATTTTCGCCTTATAACTTCATTCCAATAAGAATTGAGAACATAATGGTCTAAACTAAATACCAAAGAAAGCAAATAACGAATAACTAAAAATATTTCTTGAAATTTTCTATCGACTTCTCTTAAGTTTCAACTAAATTTGGGTAACTGGAGCAAGTACAAGTTGGATGTAGCCAACTAATTACTTTGTACTTGTACTTTTAAGTATGAAATTTGCATGTTTTAAATATTTCTCTGCGGTTTTGATCCGTCATCATCATCATCATCGTCTTTCCCTTTCGCTGTTTCTGTATGTCAAATGTGAAATGATTCGAAGGCCAAAACACAAAACGTACGAAAACAAGTCAAAGAGGCAAAAACAGAAACTAGGCAAATAATGCGGGTGATGTTGGTAGTGATGGAGACAAGAAAGAGAGAGAGAGAGAGAGAGTGAGAGAAGAGTGGGGGTGGGGGGGAAAGGGAGTTAGGAGTAGGGAGAAGGCGTAGCCGTTAATCTCGTGCGATGTTCATCATCATGGTGAAGTGAAGTGGAGTGGAGTGAGGTGGCTTCGTGATGATCTACTCTAGTCTTTGCTGTAGTTGAAGTTGTTTCTGATGCGGCGGCTGCTGCTGCTGCAGTTATTGCTGTAATTTTTATGAATTGCAACTGACATTTCCTACACGTTGTAAAAGTTTAAAGTTTAAGCCGCCAAATTGCCAACCGGCCGGCTTACGAAAAGTTAAACTAAAGCAGGCGGGGAGTGGCCAAATGGCCAAGTGGCCAAGTGAAATTGGCAGATTCAAGAGATTATCACAAGATGCACTTACATAGAATGTAATAGAGACAAAGGCCCATTAAATTTCGAGAAGCTATATTTAAAATGTCAATTTAAAATGTTGCCAAATGGCCAATTCATCAAATCGAATTGAATTGAATCGAGCAATTGCAACATTTAAATATAAATTTTTGTTTAATCTTTTAATTAATATTTTCCACTAGGCAGCAGCTAATTCACATAAATTAATATGATCCACGACAAGTATTTTTGCATTTGCTTTCAGTCGAGAAGAGAATCATTGCATCGAGATGCCAAGCGGTGGTAATACATGGCGTATGCGCAACGCCCATTTGCATTTGGAACTTGTTGGCAACAGTTGCTGCTGCCGCTGTTGCCGGTTGCTAGCCTTCTTGTTGTTGCTGTTGCTGCTGCTGCTGCTGCAGTTCTTCCGCCAAAACCATTGCCAATGTTGTTGCTGTTGCTGTTACTGCTGCTGCTGCTGCTTCTTCATCCTCCGCTCTGACTACTACTCTTTTGCCCTACTCTGCTCTGCTCTCTGCCCAGTTAACGGATGCTGCCTCTGCCGCTGCTGCCTGCCTCTGCTGCGGCTGCGGCTGCGGCTGCTTCACAGTGAATGCATTTTTGGTATAAAAACGTTGGCCCAGTGTGCATTCAACACAAACATCAGTTTTGACGAGTCTTTCAATTCCAAAAAAGAAAAAAAAAATAATAATAAAAACCGCAGCTCAAGTCGCGTGTTAATTCGAAGTGAGTTTTGATCCTATTACAAAAAGTATCCTATTCGCCCAAACCAATAAACTCAACAAAAACGGACTTAAAAAAATATCAAACTAAATAAAATACAATTAACAAGAAATAACGCTAACTGAATTTAATTAAATTTCCTGCAAGGATTATACAAATTTTGAAAGAAACAATTCAAAGAGAATTATCAAAAGGATAAGTATAAACCTCTAAGAACAGATTCCTTTCACGGACTTAAATAAAGATTTTAGTAAAGAACTCTTAGCTTAGTTTTCAACTCTCTCAGAAAACTTTAATCAAAATATAGTATAAATATTTCAACTTAGATGTGATTAAAAGTTTTTAAGGATGTTGGTTTTTTGTTTGTTATACTATTTTTAGTATCCCAGTCTCAGTCCAAAAATAGAACAATAAAATCTTGTTTTTTTTATGTTTTTACATTATAATGAAACAAGAAAGTAAGCAAAATTTTAACAAATAAAGGATTTGTGAATACTAAAACAAGGTTTTCGAATGGTCTTTAGAGAAATAGTTTATATAATTCTTAATTAAAAATTGGAATCGACTGTAATTTTGTAATTGTAATTTTTAGTGAAATGTAACTAGAAATTGTCAAAAACAATTCTTCGAGGAAAGAAAGTACAAGAAATAAATTTTACTGTTAATTATTTACACATTTTCCTAGATTTTTGCAGTTGTAATAAAAGCGGAATAGGCTTTTCCCAGTCAAGCAAAAAAAAAAGAACTTCAAAGAATCTGATAGACTTCAGTTCGAATCGAAAACGAATCAATAATAAACAAAGATTCCCACGCTATGGGAAAACAACCTTCACTTGCAAAAACAAATTTTATTTGACATTCAGAATGAGCAAAAAGACGCCGCATTCGAAATCAGATGCGGAGGAGTAACATAATCATTAACTCTCATCGATTTATGACTCAATTTAACTAACAATTCGATAACTTTGTTTCGTTTATGCCCCAGCAAAAGGTCATCATGTCGAGACTCACCTATGCCTATGCTTTAATAGCCATTGCCTTGTGCTGCTCTCTAAATGCCGTTCAATCCCAGCCACAACGTGGCATCCCACAGCCGAGATATAACTCCGCCGATGCCAATGCGGTCATATTGAAACAGAATTTTGATTTAAATCCCGATGGTTCATATCAATATAAGTAAGAAATATGCAAAAATTAACTTCAATCAGAGATTCAAGTCTGAAAACTAATTTGACATTATTTTGTTTTTTTTTTTCACTTTCAGCTATGAGACCAGCAATGGCATTCGTGCCGATGAGGCGGGTTATTTGAAAAATCCCGGCACTCAAGTGGAAGCTCAGGTAACGTTGCCTACTTTTAGGCAGTCATTGAATTTCTTTTGCCATTTTGTTTAACAAACTTTGAGGCTTTTGTTTTCGTTTTAACAGGTGATGCAGGGATCTTATTCGTACACTGGACCGGATAATGTTGTCTATACCATTACCTATATAGCCGATGAGAATGGTTATCGTGCCGAAGGTGCCCATATACCCACACCGCCCCCTGTACAAGCTGTTGGCGGACCATCCCGTAGATTCTTCAAATAATTTTCCATCACTCTGGACTCTGATATAAGCGAAAGTTCTAAGAGAAAGAGAGAGAGAGAGAGATTGAAAGCGAAAGAGCAACAGCAATGCAAGCGATGCAGAGACAGGAGAGAGAAAGCGAAAGAGAAAGCGAAAGAGAGAGCGAGAGAAAGGGAGAGAGATCACTTACCCTCCTTCACCCAAAACGAAATCATTTTCCACAAAAGTTTCATACTCATTTTTCTTCTTTCTTTAACAAATGTTTTGTAAATTATACAAACATTTTCTCAATTGTTAATTCTCACTTTTTTTATCATCGAACAACAAAAACAAATCCATTGCAAGTAAAGCAATAAAATAAATATTGCGTGAAATCAATTATTAAGTATTTTCATTTAAGTATTTTTAATTTCACATCCATTTCTTTTGCCGCCAATTGCCATGGCCTGGATAGCCTTCTTCTCCAGGATGATGAGCCATCCAGCTGCCAGCGATTGGTAGTAGTATAATAAATATATAGCAAAAATCCAAGCTTCGGACCCAAAGACTTAAAAGCTACTCAACAGTAAATTAAGGTATAACATTTGTAAAGAAAAAAAAGTTCACTTAGAAAGACTCACAAACCAAGAATAAACAAAAAGTGAAATCCCTTATTCATTTTCCCATCAAATCAATCTTACCTAAAACACTATTAAGATATCTAACTAAATTTATACAAACTTATTTCATTCGAAAGAGCTTCTCTTTTCTGATTTATAACTTAGGAATTTCAATTTTTAGAAGCTTACATTTTTATAGTTTTTTTGTTTTGCAATAAAATGCAACATATAAGTGACTAACTTGACTTAACAACTTGCAAAAAAAAAGAAAATTAACATCGTTTCGGATTTGCAGTCGTTTTGCGTATTAAAAAAGTTTATTGCAGAACATAAAAATTAGTTAAACATAAAATTACAAAAATTCCAATAAGCAAACAAAACAAAATGCCGACTCTAAAGTACAAATTGAAAAACAACCACAAATGAATCAGTTTAAATAGCAATAAAGTGGCTAAATTTCTAGATTATTATTATATAGAAAGGGGATTCCTTTACAGCCAAGCCCCCAAAAAGAAAACTTTTCACAATTGTAAGTAAAAACTTTTGCATTTTTTTTGTGTTTAACTGACTCATGAGCAAGATTTTCCAATACGTTTGCACTCTCTTTGCTAAGGTAGATAGGTCAGAGTTATCTGATCCTATTTTGAGACACTAGAAACAGAGGCCAGCTACCTAAAGCCAAGGAATAGTTCTTTATTTTCGTGGAGGTTCAACTGAGTTTGGTTATGGATCGGTATCCAGGGAATCCAGGACCACATTTTGAAAAAACAGGCGAGGCTCTAGATGCTCTTCAAAAGCTAAGCGAGCCTGATTATATTCTAAAAACTTTCCACTAATGTAGCCCCACAGGAATTGCGCCCCGAGGTCACCACTTGAGTATCCCCAATGAAATTTCAGCGTGAGTGAGTGAGCTGGGATTATTCACTCATTAAAAGATGATTGAGTAAACTTGTACAATAAAGTAAGCAATTTGACTTAACACTTTTCACTTCTGTCCCCAGTTGAAGTGCGTTTGGGTGAGAGGTGTGACCTGTGTGTGTGTGCTTAAAATTAACCACAAGAAACTCCCCTTTATTAGAGAATAAAGATTTTTAGTTGTTTTCGGCTTTGCAAATTTAAGAGTATTTATTTATTGGGACACAACAATTACAAAAAGTTCTCCAAATGTCTGGACTTTACCAGTGACGATGTCCCCAGCCGCCGCCATAGCCACCATAGCCGCCATAGCCGCCGCCATAGCGGCCACCATAGCCGCCGTATCCTCCCCATCTTGGACGATAGCCACCACCCCATCCGCCACCGCCCCATCCGCCACCGCCCCATCCGCCATAATGTCTGGCTTCTCGGGCACCCGTATTTTCGTGTATAGCTCCTTGATCGGCGACATCTAAGAGTCCAATTGGTTGTTCGCCATCGGCAGCCGGAGCAGCATCATCCAAGGCATAGGCATAAGCCAGGCAAAGGATGCCAATTAGAGCCACTAGAGTTAGGCGCATCTCTGCAAATGATTCTCTTCTTGCTTGTTGGTTGGTTGGTTGGTTGGTTGGTTGTTGGTGCTCTGAAATCTTCGTTGCAACTGTTGATCTTTGGGACACATCAGCGGCCTTTTATTTTGCCTGAGAGGCCAGAGAGATGATTCGTCGCTGTCGCTGTCGCTGTTGACGACGTTCCTGTTTGCATACGCATCAATAAGTTCTAAGATCAGAGAAGGTTAGTTGTTTGTATGTAATTACACACAAATTTAGCTTACATACCGCCGTACATCTCATTTGTTTCTCATATATTATAGAAATTTGAGGGGCTTTTTTTTTTTTGGAGCCGACATTGTTCTGCGTGTTATTGCACTTGCTTTTGTTGTTGCTGTTATTACTGATGGATTTGATATTTGTTAATGTCTCAAATTTTTTTTTTTTTTGGCGGGGAAAGGTGTAGAAAATTTTAACAATCAGAGAATAAAATAAACAAGTTAACAAGTTGATTTGCTGGCTGCCTAAGTGGTTCATATTATTGAACATTGTGTGTGGTTTTTTTGTTTTTTTTTTATCAGCGCTCTAATTATTTGATCTGTAAAAACCAGCTCCAAATTTACGATTTGGCCTTGAAGACGTTTCGTCTTTTATTTCTAATGAGCTCAATATGGATATTAGTCAAAACATTGTCTTCCTTTACGTAAATGTCAACAAGATCTTTGTCGATCAGATTTATTGATTAAGGTTTAAGACATTTTCAAAAAGTTAGGGTAATCCCACTTGTTGAATCTTAGAACTTTTCTAACTTCTTTATAAAAGTTAAACCACATGACATAAGGCTTCTTCTACTCCTCCTCCTCTTAAATGACCATTGTATTTAACATAACTAAACATTAGTTTTATGGCTCCCTTAAGTACTTTTTTTTAATGATGAACCGATGATTTAAAGAATATTTTGCATATTTAGATGTTTTAAATTATATTTATTATGCTGTTAATGTCTTTATATTTATAAGTTTAAGAGTAGACTCATCCCACCAATAAATAATGCAAACTCTCTCAGTTAAAATGACAATATTAAATATTGTTTTAGCATCATCGTTAACCATGACAGAAATTTGGCATTCTGAAGTGAAACAAAAAACATATTTCTAATTATGCAAAACAAAAAACAACTTTGAAAAGATCTTACTTATAGAAGGCCCTTTTAACTAAGGGAAAATGAAATGGGGGAAACTTTCCTTTCCAAAAGCAACGTTTGAGCTATTATTTAAATTTTTGGATATTTAAAATCAAAGATGCCAACCTATTTCGAGAGAGTTCTTCAATATTTAATCAGAAAATGGTATTAAAGTCTTTAGAGTGTTAGGTCTGCTCCTTTAACTCTTTCGCACTTATGAGAATTCCTTGTTTATGGCTACAAATATATGTTATAGTGTTCCTATTGCGTCGGCGTTAACAAATGTTTTGCCTGTGAACAATTAAACGCTTAAATACCAATTTGGGTTAAAAGAGCTCACAAACTGAAAGAGTAGTTTGTCTAGGAACAGACAGACGGGCACATCCTCACCAAGGATAGATTTACGATCTTAACTTTAAAGCATTATCGAATATATACAGACGAATAGATCAAGCCTGTCGCCTTTAGAACTTAAAAGCAAGAGACTGTGTAAATTTTTAAAAAAGGTTTTTGTGTATCCTTAGTTTTGTGCAAGACATCAGAATTAATATTTTTGTTTGTTTTTTAAAGGTTTTTAATTTATAAAATACTTTACAAAGGATTGTATTGAGACGGCTTAACGATGTACCAAAAGTCTCGAATGGATAATGAAGATTTTCAAAGATTGAGGATATTTAGCGACCGTAATGGTGTCCGCCATGTCCATAACGTCCGCCGCCGCCGCCATGTCCATAATGTCCGCCGCCGCCATGTCCATAGTGTCCACCACCGTGTCCATAATTACCATAGCCTCGGGCAATACGTGCTCCTTCGTTGACATCCTTTGCTCCCTGATCATTGACTTCCAGTAGTTTCTGATAGTCCACACTGTGAGCCAAATGGCAGTGGAAGCTTAGGCAAAGGATCACCACCAGGAGAGAGACAAAAAGTAGACGCATTTTGACTTTGTTTGTGGTTCTGTTCTGTTCTGTTCTGTTCTGTTCTGTTCTGTTCTTCTGTGTTCTGTTGTTGATATCTGAAATGAGTTTGGCTTTTATAGAAATTTTTAGCCATTGGTTTATTTCGCAGTTAATATTCTTGTTGATTCTAAACAAACAAAATTTGCATAATCTGTAATAAAAAATTCGAAACTTGTTAAATGCATTTCATTTCGTTTCATTTCAGGTGTTTGTTTATTTTGAAAAGTTATTATTGTCAAGGTTTTTGGGGATTTTGCGAAAATTTATGACGCATTTGTTAGATAGTAGTTAGAGGCGAGCTTTTTGCATAACAAAGCTCGGCCATTTGAGTGTTGTACCAATGAGCTTCGGTCCGGCGACTACCACCAATATGGATAACTATAGCTGGGGTAACTCCAATAGCTCCAATAGTTCCAGGGACTGCCTCCCCAAGACCAAGACGCATGGCGTGCCTGACGTTCACTTGGCTCCCGCTGCTGTCCACCCACATCCGCATCATCCCAGAGTTGGGCTTGGGGCAACTCTTGTGGCATGGCTAAGACCAGAGCCAATGAGATGAGTACCAAAAAATGTGCAAGATGCATTCCATAAGCCATCTTCAAGTGAACTAATTGCCATCCGAAGTGAAGGCAGCTTCTTTTATAGCCCAACCAACCCAGCCCAAAAGGTGCTTGCTTGCACTTTGTGCTCCGCAAAGTCACTAATTAAAATCGTTGACACCTTTTCGCTTGAAAGGCATTTACATTATTTAACAACAGAGAAGATAACACAATCTATAACTAGTTCTCTTATATAGGCTAATACTGCATTTAAGTCTAGGTTAACCAGAAAGTAAGCCTAATAAGCTGCTTATAGCTTGAGGATTAGCTCCGGCGGCACCTGCTCCAGCGCCTCCATTGGCTAGCAAAGGTCGTAGCTGCGAACCCAATGCCTGACCCAAAAGGCCAGCAAGTTGTGCCGTCTGAGCCTGAGTCAACTGCGAACCGGCCAGAGCACCGGGTGAAGTAGCTCCCGGAGAGGCAGAAGCTACAGAACTTTGCGAACTGTACGAGGGATAGCCACCGCTTGAAGAGGATATAGAGCTTTGAGTTGCATAAGACGGATAGCCACCCAGTCCAGGCCTTGCTCCAGCTCCAGCTGCAGCTCCTACGCCTCCGTAATTATAATTGGGATAGTTGGGTCTGTAGTAGTTATTGGGATAAATGTAGGGTCTCTGGTAACCGTTATACCAATTGTAGGCGGGTCTATAGTAATTCGGATAGGCATAGTTATACGAGGGATAACCATAGCCATAATTATAACTCGGTCTGTAGCCATAATTTTGTCCATAGTTGCCATATTGATCCAAGGGATCAGATTGAGCCCCACTGCCACCTCCAGCTCCTGTTCCTGTTCCTCCTCCTCCTGCAATTGGCACTGGAACATCGAAGAGGCCACCGCCACCCAGAAGCAAAGGTGTCAATAGACCGAAAGTCCTGCCTTGCGGTTGATCCGACTTTGTTCTCTTCTCATTTCTACTCGCAGCAGCAGCAGCAGCAAAAGTCCACAAAAGACTTAAAATACTGCAAATTTTCAATAGATTCATCTTCAGCCAAACTCAACAACCAACTGAAGTGCCTCTAGCCTAACCAAATTAGTTTTATACCAAAGCAAAATATAAATTGTAGCAAAGCTAAATTCTTGAGGAAATTTCCAAGATTGCCAAAAAAAAAAAGAAGCAAAACACGAGAAAAAGACCTTCACAATTGCAAATTGAGAGTTGGTTGAGCGGAACCATTCACAACATCAGATGAAACTATAATAAAAAAAAAAAAAAACAAAATGAAACGTCATCAACTGGTTTTTTCTCGACTCGAAGCGAGATGCTATAGAAACGCCCGACATTGACCTTGTCTAGACTGAAAGAGAGAGAGAGAGAGAGGGAGACACACCAAAAAGATGTTGGCCACTAAGTCACTAAGTAAGGCAAGAAATCCGATTCACACCGTTAACTTTTTTGCATACACTACCCATTGATTTAGGGGGCATATCACAGACCGACCAAAGTGGGATTTACTTGACTATTAGTAGGGCGAGAAAGTCAAAAGACTTTCATTGTCTTTAATTGATTAGGTTTCTAACAGAAGCTCTTACTTTCAAAAACTCATGTTCTGACTACAAAGTATACAAAATCATATGTTGAAATTCTAAATTGTTAGTTTTAGAAAGGTAAGTGAAGAATATTGTTCCCACTTTAAGAGCCGAGAAACAGCGTATTTAACAGCTTCTCGAAAACCTGGTAAATGAAAGTCAAAAGCCTCAAACAAAAAGCTAAGGCCCTTTGTTATATTATTGAGATGAAATTTCACAACATTTCGTTGAGCTAACAGAAAAACCCATTAAGTTTGGTGATAATTGATCTCATGTAAGAATAATTTTTAAAATTTTGCCATATTTCGTATGAAGTTTCACAACACTTCATAAGGCTAATGCGCCCTTTTGCACTTTATACAAAAGATACTCGCTAATGGGTATTTCTCAGTCGACTTGCCGACATGTTTTCATTGATTTGTTTACTTCCGCTGCGGGTTTTTCTATTTTGCCAATTGCAGTGGGCGTTTTTTTTTTACTGTTTTTTGGCCAATTTAGTTTTGTGTGCCTATCGTAAAATTCTAGTTTGATGATGTTCCAAATGTGAGTCACTTTATTCGAAAATTGCATTCGTCAAGAAGGTTCAACTGTTGCCAACTGTTTGATTTGAAAAATTATAATAATCATACTAATTAATTAGGTCCATGGAAAGGTTTTTTTTGTCTCGCCAGGTGAATTGTGTGTGTCTGTCAATTAAGTTGGACACATGTCGAGCTGAGCTGTTTGACTATGGGAAACACACAGTGTGCGAATCGCTTGGTCACATTATTAAGTAAGCGAGTATAATGGACAGAACACATCATCGATGTAATATGGTAAACGATTTTGCTTTGATCAATTTCTAAACCTGTTTCACTTGCGTCAAAATTAACGTTTTGTTTTTATTTTATATTTTTTTTTTTTTGTTTTTATGGCCATAATTAATGAGCGGCTTTACCTATGCTACATTAAGTTTAAGGATTGCTGAATTGAATAGATATTGAATTATTGACTCCACATGTTTGCCTTTTTTCGGGTGGGGTCAGTGGCTCGATGGCAGCAGCAGGTTTTGCATCCAAAAAAAAAGCAACAAAAAAAAAACGATAACAAAATTAATATTTATAAAAGCAATAACAAGAAAATAAAACATAAAGCGCAACAACAGAAAAAAAAGAGGCTTGTTTGCCAAGTGAAGTGTGCGAGAAGTTGACTGGCTTTGACTGAACGGGGCTGTAGTGCGGGGGCGGCCAGCCAAAGGGGCTCCAGAAATGATCATACATTTAGCTAATTTCTCTATAAAGTTTCTTTTTTATCCACATCATCTGCAATCCTTATCTTATACCTTTTTGCCATCCTTTTAAAAGATCATATACAAATGTTTTCATTTAAACAAAATGTATTTGAGATTAGTTTTAAAAGAGTTTCAAAATCCAAGCATTCGTTGTTGATTCGTGCTGACCTCAGATCCAGCACCGTTTTTGATCACCACTTGACTTTTGACAATTATATGTTAGAATGTTTCTAGAAGGGAGTGAGCGAGAGAAAGGTGAAGGAGAGCCGCTTGAAATTTAGCCTGTGGGTTTCTTTGGTAGTTCCCCCTGTTGTCGGTTGGTCGATTGGTCGATTGATGATGATGAAATCATCTTCTGCGGCATTCAAATTTTAGTATAATTAAAGACTGTCAAGAGCTAATGATGGCAGAGCTCAGGTCCAGAAGGATGAGTGCGGGATCCCCCCCAACATTTTTGAGTCTTCTATAAAAGCTAAAAATCTTTAGATTGAGGCATTAGTAGACTACCGAAAAGCTAAAGATGAAGCCATATTTGATGATTGTAGCACTCGTGCTGATCCTTGGCAGCAGTTTGATATCTTCTCATCCCCTTGAGAGCCAACAACTGACTCTGGAGGATGTAGATGGATGGCCGCAAAGTGATGTAGATGCCTCTGGAAATCGACAAGTTCGTCACTTTGGAGGCGGCGGATGGGGAGGCGGCTACCGAAGAGGATGGGGCGGTGGCGGTGGTTACGGCGGCTATGGTGGCTATCCTCTTGGCGGTGGCGGTGGTTACGGCGGCTATGGTGGCTATCCTCTAGGCGGTGGCGGTGGCTATACTGGTTATCCTATTGGTGGTGGTGGCGGCTATGGTGGCTATCCCAGTGGAGGCTATGGCGGCTCCTCAGCTACAGCCTCGTCTTCAGCTTCGGTCAGCTCCTGGGGATAATTGAATCCGAAAATAAATGTGCAAATTTGAAAACCAACTAAAACTCGTTTCACTTAATTTTGGGGGGCTGGATCTGTTGTGGCTTGTGGCTTACGCACATGAAATACTAAATTTCAACGTCGATGACCGGTTCATGGATTCGCTAATCGATGACTGGATGAATGGGCCACCAATCGATCAGACTGAAGGGGCAGTGTGCTTCAGTGATCGTCGAAATGTCTATTGAGTTTATTTAAAAATATTCCCAAAAGCAAGTGGAATATATATATATATGAAATATGAAAAATATTCCGTTGTCTATTATTTAAAAATGCCTTAGCGATGTGTTATTATTATAGATAGATATCGCTTTCATTGGAATGAAACATGCAAATTAAAAATCAGAGAACACTGAACTTTGGAATCGTGCAAATTTAACAGACTTTGATCAATTGTCTATAATTCACACTCTAACTTCTAGTTTTTTAAAATATTTTGGGACTTTCAAAAATCAATTTTGCTGACTTATCTTTCTTTGTTCATTGAGCTTAATTCTGAATTAAAGCCAATTTTCTTCTCATGAATGAAATGAAAAGTAACTATCTAATAGAGCTAAATTCGTGAAATGTTTTTAGTTATATTATCCTCAAAGTTGCTATTGGCACATTCTTTTAATACCCTTGCAAAGGGTATTATCAATTTAGGGAGTGAACTTCGAAACTACTCTCTCATTATAAGTCTGTGGCTTCCAAATGAAATAGATTTTAATGATAATTTTTCCATATTTAAAAGAAAACACAAAAATCGAATCAATCGATAAATTATCGAATAATTTATGTCGAATTTTCCACATCTAGCTAGAAAATGTAACAAAACTTTGGTGGGGGAAGAATTACTAGCAATAGTTCACCTTTTTACGAATTTTGCTAACATATTTTAGTTAATTTATATAATTTCGATAGTAAATCGATTTCTGTTAGTTAACAATTTGTTGTAATGCTGATTCCTTTATGTTTGACAGCTTTTATATACCAAATTTTGATCCAATTCGTTATTTCTTTCTTTTTTGTTTAATGTAAATGCAGTTCCGCTTAGCTTTACACTGAAAACAATTGTACAATTTTGAATATGTCGAATTATTTATTGCTTTTCTTAGTGTATAGATGGATTTTCCGCCGCTGGGCCCCTTTGATTTGAGTCCAGCTCCCCCTTGCAGTGCTCCAACTGCAGTGACTGCATACTCCTTCGATATTTTGTCTTTATAGCTGATTGCTAATCGATGTTTCAATCTAGACTCACATCGCTACCAAACAACATTATCATTAACATCTGTGGATACTGAAAAACAAAAACAAAAACAATTTTTTTTTGGTTGTTTCATCATTTTCTTTTTTTACAACATGTTGTGAAATGTTGTGAATACGAAAAAAACAACTAAAAAAAAAAAAAGAACTGAAAATTATTTCATAATGCATTTACACATATTACATACTAATTAAATAAATTAACAGAGGAAAGAAAATAGCAACAGAATTATTTGGAAATAACCAGTACCAGCTTAAAGTTGGCACAGGATCAAAATAACTTGAGGCAGGTTTCAAGTGAAATGAATCAGACCAATTAATTAGCATAGTTTGAGTCAAGCGAAAGTTATATACATATATAGAATAACCGATTCGCTGCGCATTTGGTTAGTTCATAGATATTTTTGACCTTTTATTTGAACTATTTTTTATCATTTATCTATTTGATTTGCCTATTTAAACTCGAAATAACACTTTATATTGGATTGAACTAGGCAAACGAGGCAATGTAAATGGTTATTTCGAGCTAAGCTGGCCAACAATTAACAAGTTAACACCTCTCGAAAGGTGAAAAAGGTTGGCACAGACCCCCCAACAAGTAGAATTGCGAGAGCCATTCAAGTCTATTTATAGACCACATAGCTAAATTTAGACCAAAAATAAATCAAAGGCTAAAAAAACTAACCGAACAAACACGCCAAGCAGCGGTCTCTTTGATTTGAATTGCAAGAGTTAATTCGATTAAATTTGAAATTGATTCACTGTGAAAGCCTACCGCAATTTGACGCCCCTTTTGATTTGGGGAGTTATCTTTGACGTCTGACTTGACCACATTGACGGAAATGCTGTGCGGTCCCGAAAAGTTGCTAATTACTTGAGAAAGATGTATGGCAAATTAAATTAGTATTTATCATTTA
This sequence comes from Drosophila nebulosa, assembly GCA_024703675.1. Classification (NCBI taxonomy): domain Eukaryota; kingdom Metazoa; phylum Arthropoda; class Insecta; order Diptera; family Drosophilidae; genus Drosophila; species Drosophila nebulosa. The sequence continues at coordinate 754,379 of CM045725.1, read as the reverse complement.
TTGTTTGCTCACTACTGTCATCGAGAGTAGTCTGCCATAATAATTAGCGCATAGTGTGAAATGTTGACAGGCGGAGAGTATAAAAGCGCCCAACGAATCTCCAAGCAGACACAGAACTCCCAGGAAGCTCAATTGAAACACACCAAAACAAATCAAAAAAGAAAAAAAAACCCAAAAAGAAAACTATACAAAATGCAGTCTGCCTTTACATTTGCTTTTGTCCTGTTCCTTATTGTGGCTATTAGTGAAGCGGCTCCCATTACATCTTCCAAGGATATTACCGGGACACCAGTGAGCCAGGCGGCAGCTATAAACTCCTTCACGGATATTACTGGCGAGCCAGTGCGTCAAAAGCGTGCCAACAGGGATTACTATCAAGGAGACTATTTCATCTGCTATCCCAGCAGTGCGGTCTATGGCCAACGTAAAGCCTCTGCTCCTGCCAATCGTCGTTCCGACAATAGCATCTCAGGCGTCTCCGCATTCGACTCCTTTGAGGCGCGCAAGGATCGTGCGGATCGTGAACGTGCTGCCTACACCGACAGCTACGGCAAATGAGCAATCAAAGTTCGCCATTTGACTTGAATTTTCTTGTTATTCATTTGTTATTTTGTTGTTTTTTTTTTTTTGTGTTATTACTATAAGCGATATGAACAGGTCTATTCATTTAAGAACATGTTAATACATTTTTTTTAAATTTATTATTTATTAAAAACCAAAAATTAAATATTTAAAACAAAAACTGTTTTGGAATCAATTTGTTTATGTAATTCTAAATGGTTTGGTGGTTGTAAGAGATGAGTTGAAAGGATGAATAAATTAATATTCAAAGGAAAAAAATATAAACAAAGAGATTTTCTTTAAAGAATTGAAGCTAAGATACTTAAAATTTCTATCAAAAGGGTCTAAAATCTCTGAAACTTCTTTTCTTCTTTACCCAATGTTGACTTAAATTACTTTTATTTCTAACTAAGTATTAACGTCTAACTTAGGAGAACCATAACCAGAAATATTTTAAAAGATTTAATAAAAATGTGAGAATGAATCATAGCTATTTCTAGTTAAGCTGAGCTAATTAACAAATTAACGCTTAAGCTCGAAAGGTGAATATGGCTGCCCCGATCAACCCCAACTTGTGAAATTGGTGTTACGAGAGACTTCAATAGAAGGTCAAAAGAAATGCTAAAGGCAAAATAGTGCCACAATTAAGTTAGTATAAGAAAATGATGGGCATCTACTATGACCTCAACTTAACTGAACTAAGCGCTCGTGGAACCAAATTTCATTGCCTACTTTCAGGCTGGCCTGATTAAGTCAAGTTTGTGACTCAAGTCTTTCGTTTTGAAACTCACCACAGCTGAACAGCATTCAGCATTTTCTGGCTGTGGTCGAAGAAAAGGTATACAGAGTCATCGCTCCAGCTCCCGTCTGCCATACGACAATGACGATTTCCAGCTTGAGATCCACTCGTCCGGGGCTGAGATATTTCGCACCTTGTTTACTTTTAGCATTAGGCTAAAAGTGTGAATTGTTTATAAAGAGATTACAAAACTGTACGAGAGACACAAAGTCGGCTGTTCGACTTCTTTGGCATAATAAAACCATAAAAGAAATCACCTTTAAAAAAAAAAAAAAAAAAATTGCAAAAGAAAGTTTACCCTTTTTTTTTTGGTGTTGTGTGTGGGGGTTTAAAAGGCCTTCACAGCGAAACGGAAGCAAACAGTCAGTCAGCAGTTAGTCAACGAAAATGTTGAACAATTTCCAAGTGAAATCTCTTGTGTTGGCCCTACTCATGGCCAATATGGGCCATGGACAGCCTCTGCAGCAGGATCACGCCAGAGAGCAGCGCCAATTGAAACAGGGAGCGATGAGTGGGGGAGCAGCAGCAGCAGCAGCGGCTGGCACTACGGAAGGAAATGTGCAAATGATGGCGAATGTAACCCCAGCCATGGCAACCATGCCCATGGCCATGAATCAAATGCAATTGGCACGGTATCCGCAATTGTATTATGCTGGCGCTGGCGCTTATCCTCTGCCTGTGCCGGGACTTCAAACGAACATAGCTAACAACTATCCTATTTATCCGGATGGAGGTTTTCCTGGTGCATTTGGTGTGCCGCCATCCAGCTATCCAGCTGGCTTGATGTACCCCTCGCCGGTATTCCCCCCGCCACAGCAACAGCAGCTGTTGCCCAACGGTTTTGTACCTCAGCCTTCGGTGGATAATTATGCCAATTTGAATAACATCGTCAATATGGCCAATATTCAGGGTCTGCAAGGAGCCACCACAACTAATGGATTCTATTCCCCACCTCCACCTGCCGCTGGACTGCCCGTGCCCGGTCTCTATCCATCGCCTCCCAATGCTGCTGCTGGCTATATGCCAGCCTATGCTCCTGCCTTTTAGAGCAAACTCCAGCTGTCATCTTTTCATCCTGCTTTAATTTATTGCATTAATTTATTTTATTTCTATTTTGTATACAATAAAACAAATAACATTTCGCCATTAACCTTTTTTGTTCACAAACTTCTTGGGCCATTGATAGACTTGTAGCTGTGGCTGTGCCTGTGGCAGTGGCAGTGGCAGTGGCTGACGTCTTTGCTGATATGGCTGCTGATTGGAATACGTCTGCCATCCTCCAGTTGCTGGCCTATTCCCAGCCAATCGATAGGCTCCTTTGCCAATTTGCTGACGCATTAGGTAAGCCGGTGGCACCTTTGTCAGACCATGTGCCAGTGAGATTAACAACATCAGCATCCAACTGGCTATGACTAGCAATCCGAGAACATTTTGGTTCTTCATCTTGGCCAGAACTGTCTTGGCCTCAAGGCCAAGATCTGGCTTTTATAGCCAACTAACCGCATCCCATACTGGAAAGTAGGCAAACTGGGATTGCGATTCAGTCAACTGCATGTGCAGGAAACCGGTTACACTTCATGGCTAATATATCACACAAGCACACACACGCACACTCAGAAATACTCACAAGGCACCTCTTGGCTCTCTTGCTAATTGCCAAGTCAAGTGCAAGGCTGAAAAGAGGGCCAAGCGGTCAAGTTGCAGGTTTTCAAATTAAATTATCACAAGCTTGACCACAGCCGACCAAGCCTTCTAACGGTAACGCCAGAAGAACAAGCTGATAATTTTAAATATTTCAATTAGTTAAACCATCTTAATAATGGCTAAAGTTATTTTAATAAGCAAACTAAGCAACTCTCTATCTGGCTCTACCCCTCTATATAGCTTACACATAGCTGCAATTGGATCGATCGGTGGTCAAAAAAATAAACGTAGAAAGTGTATCACACAAATGACAGAAGAAAGACAGTCTTTTTTTCAAGTGTATAATGCCATTAAAAGTGAAATTGAGATCGCTTTGCTCGACATGTTAAACGAATACTCAAACAGTGCACTTTTGCGCAGATAAGCCGAGCCATGAAAAAAATGTCATTCTATATATGATTTACAATCTCCCCAATGAGAAGTAACCAGAGAGAGAGAGAGAGAGAGAAAAAGATGGAGATAGTAATTGAGTGAGAGTGAAATTTTTCAGCTACCTGTCAGCTACCTTTCGTCAGGTCATTAAGGGTGAGGGATAATCCAGAACAGAACAGGAGAAGACAAACACATTTTAAAGGTACCTAAGACTCTCTTGCAGTCAGTCTGCAATCACAGCTCAGAGTATGAACTACTTTTGGATGACAATTTTAATAGTTTTTTGCCTCTGGCTAGGCGAAGCGAAACCCTGGTGGCCACACACGCAGGATATCTCATACGATGCCAGTTTGGATCCTTTGGTCTGGTCACGTGCCTTTGTCCAGGATACAGTACGAAAGTCGCGCACAAATCAGAGACATCAGAAGCCCCAACGTCAAGGTCATCAGCGCCAGCATCGTCGCAGGAAAATACCCAAAACCAATTGGTGGCAGGAGCAACAGCCGTACATAAAGAAGGCGCACTATCGCACCGGAAAGAATCTTTCCGGGCGACGACGACCGTCACTTAGGTGCTAAGCTTGAATAAAATTATAAATCTATATTAATTAGCAAAATAAAAACATCAAATAAAGCGACAGATAATTACAATATTCCTAGGGGGGTTGCGGGATGCACGTCATCAATGAAATCCTGACACGTTTCATTTAGCACAGGAGCTGGAAAACTGGTTGCAGCTGATCAAAATACACAACAAACTTTAAGGTCATTCGCCATTTCAAGACCACACAAAAAAAAAAAAATTAAAAAACAAGGTAACAACTTGGTAAATACTAATGTAAATATGATGTAACCCGGCCGGCTGTGGGCTGTGGGCTGTGGGCATGGGCATGGGCATGGGCTATGTCAATAGCCAGAGACCCAACCCAAAAGTCTAACATAGCATCAAAAAATTTGTGCGTTGCTGAATGATGAATGAAAGTAAATGTTGCAAAAGAAGAGAAGAAGTCAAAAATTGACTTAAACAATTAACAGTTGGACGCACGAGCCCCGCGCCTAGAGAAGAAGCTGGCCAAAATGACTATAAAAACGCTTGTTACCAGGGCAAATGGCATCAAATTTGTCCGATCAACCAAGAGCAATCCACCAAAACCAAACAAAATGAAGTTCTTTTACGCATTGTGCATTCTGCTCTTCGCGATGGTGATGCTACCCAACGGTCAGGCATTACCAGTGGAGCAAATAAATCTCTTGGACTTGGAATTGGAGCAACCCCACACGACCCAAAACGAGGAGCAATCGAGTGCCGATCTTCAGCGAGAGACACGTGGCCTGGGAGGCTTTGACTTTGGTGGCAAATTTGGAGGATTGGGCGGCCTGAAAGGTGGCTTTGGTGGTCTGGGACATGGTTTTGGCGGCGGTTTCGGCGGTCATGGCGGCCTAGGACATGGCTTTGGTGGCGGCTTGGGCAGTTTTAAGGGCTTATTTAACAAATTTTAAGTCTAAACTTCTTGTCTCCTGTCAGTTCTTTAATTGTTAGTACAAATAAATGTTAATTTTAATTAGTTTAATATTAAAATTGTCCAGTTTGATAGATGGGATTAAGTGCTCCATAGAACTCTAAAGTGGGAGCGGGCGTGGAGATCTTTCTGATTTTAGGTATTGAAGTGATTTCTGGCTTAAAGGCCCTACGCAATTGAGCCAGCAATTTGGGCCAAGAATAAAGGGGTCGCTTAACTGAAAAAATAAATAAATAGAAAAAATCTTTGCAATGTTTTTAAATAGAAAAACTTACTTTTGCCGATGGTGCTAATGGGAGCCACTTTGACATCATATTCCCGCTCATCTAGGGCTAAGACCAAAACGAAAGAAAACACCAAACCACAGAGTAGCAGACGCAACATTTTGTTAAAATAAAAATGAATTTTGTCAGCCCATTTTAAAGCATTTTTCACACAAAAGAAAAAAAGAAATTTGTTAACATTTTCGTTTTTTTTAATTTTTATTATTTTATTGCTGCACAAAACAGCACACACAGAAATATCACAAAAATCAATCGATCTCTCTTTCTCTCTCTGGACTAGCCATAGAAACCACCGCCGAAGCCACCACCGAAACCACCACCGCGATATCTGGTACGTGTCACATAGCGTGTCCGGGTACGACCAAAGCCACCGAATCCCCCGCCATAGTAGCCTCCATAGAAGGGCGGTGGAGGCGGCGGTGGCGGGGGCCCAAAGAACGGTGGTGGTGGATAATATTGACGCACTTTTCTGGCATTCTCCTCGGACACTGTGGTATCATTCTGTCCCGTTTCACCAGCCTCCGCCAACTGGATCAAAGTCGTCTGATCCTCTTCTGTCTCAGTGCCTTCCCCATTAACGAGCCAAACTGCGCTAAGGCAGCAGAGTAATAATAGAATTCCAGTTTTTGTTGAAACCATTTTCAGATACTAAACGTAGTTATGAGTTTGGCGCTTTTATTTATATGCTCCTGCGAGTAGTAGTTGGGGTAGAACCAATTAAGATGAGGTTTATTGGCCTATTCGTGTTTGTCATTGAAAGTAAAGAATAATTAGCAAAAAAAAACCCCAAAAAATATATGAACTTAGCCATTAGTAATAAAAATAAAACAAGCATAAAGAAGTTTCAATACTCTAAGGAAAACTAAAAGAATCTGAGAATATGAAAACGTGGTTTTTCCCTTGATTTGGTTAAAATATATCTTTTGGATTTACCGACTTAAGAACACTAAAAAACTGAGATAAAAATCTGAATATCCCGCTAGGAAGCTGCCTACCTTAACTAAAAATACTTTCTTTAAGTACGCTTAATTACTTACTTTGGTTAGAGTTTTTATTTCTTTTGTTACTTACTTTAACAACAATTTTCAAAGTATTTAAAGTACCTGAACTTCGTTTTGAAAAACTTTTTCAAAGTGTATAAACAAAAGACAATGATTGTCAGTCAACAGAAGTAAATGAAATTGAAAAAAAAAAAAACATAGCCGACCTAATACATATACACTGCCAGCCACTTGAATAAGAACACCCGAAATTTGTTTTTATTCGTTCTGGCATGTTAAAACTCTTTATACTCTTGACTTGGTTTTAATTTCGAATCAAAATTTAATGATTTCCCATGAGAATACGTACATAAAGTTGCCAATTTTTGAATTTGTTTAATTAAGAAAAAAATAACTATGAAGTACAAAAAAACGATGTTTATTTTCGGTCACTTGAATAAGAACACTTGGTGATACTGTTTATTTATAAGAAAATGCGATAAACAAAATTAAGTTTTCATTTCTTTAGAGTAAGCTTACACAATTTATAACGATTTAATAGTGGTGGAAATAATTAAAGTTCGTTGGAATAGAGACGGAACCGAAACAAACAAAGCCAAATGAATACAAGAGTGTTCTTATTCAAGTGGCTGGCAGTGTATGTACATTTGTATGATGATTAGGCGGAAGTGTGTGTAAGCCACAGTGGGACAAATTATGCCATTTTGGCCAAAGGTCTTTGACTACAACAACTTGATGAAGTGATTTCGGTCGATTTGGGCGTCCACTTCAAATAAACAAATCCATTTATTCCACTGTAATTCGATGCCATTTGAGTGATCACTCGCAATGTTTATATGCTTTTCGTAAACAAATCCAAGTGGAGGGAATAATAAGAGAAAAAACAAAAAATGCAATATCATCAAACAAAGAAAACGAAACTCGAACGCCAAAATGGGTTTTATTTTTTCATCTTCTCGATTTTTGTTATTGTTTATTAATCATTTACACATCACGATTTTTGAGAATTTTAGCCTAACAAACCGCCGCCAAAGCCGAAGCCTTTGAATTTAGCAAATCCAATGCCACCGCCCACGAAACCGGCACCACCAGCAGCTCCACCCAGACCAGCTCCACCCAGACCAGCTCCGCCATAACCATAACTGGGCACTGCCTGAACAGTTGAGTAGGACGAGATTACGGGCACGGTTGTTATGACTGGAATTGTGGATACTACGGGAACTGTTTGGATGATTGGTTGAGGGGCTACAATACCGCCGCCTCCGATGACTCCGCCACCGATAATCGCTCCGCCTCCACCACCAAATCCTCCAATGTGACGAGTCTTTCTAAGTAATTCCGGCGGCTGATCTCCCTCATTGATGATGGGGGAGCAGGAAACGAACACTCCACCAAGGATAAGCGAAAGATGAACCACCGTTTGCCACTCCATCTTGTTTGCTACTAATCTGAGCAATTTCCAACACGAGCCACGATATTTATGCAAATTAATTATCAGCTTGTTTGACTTTTCAATTTACATTAAGGTTAAACTTTGGGCGCCCGGAAACCCCATCTAAAATGGGTTTTACACAGTGATGAGAAAAGAAAAGAAGAAGTCTAAAGACTATCCACAAAACTAATCAAAACTTAGTCAAAAGTTCAAGAGAACTTAGACTAGTAACTGGACTAATTCATTTTCCAAACTGCTTGTTTAGTGTTGTTATGAAATCTTTCTTCTCGAATCTACTCGAATTCATAGTTTTCTCTTAGTGTATCTCATCATTTGGGGCCATCATTTGGGGTTTTGCCCAACTCAGTTCACACCTCATCAGCCGTCCATCAGAATTGAAGGTCAGGCAGGGGAGGGAGACCCTAATTCATGGGTAAACAAAGCATAAGTGGGCATAAAAACCAAATGAATTCCCTTGTTCACATCTCACAACGTTGTCAACCATAGAAAGATGAAGAAGCTGCAACTACAAATCCTAATCTCGATGCTCGTCTGCCTCTCATTGAGCCAGGGCCAATGGACGGGCATACAACAAGTTCCCATTATACAGCAAGTTCCCATTATACAACAGCAGCCCCAATCTTTGGGTCTGCTTGGAGGAGCTGCAGCTGGAGGTGGAGCTGGCGGATTGATTGGCGGCGGTGCAGCAGCTGGCATTGGCGGCGGTTTCGGACGCTATCGTGAGAGCTATCGCATCAAGGCACGTGGTTTTGGCGGTGGTTTAGGTGGCTTCGGAGGCGGTGGCTTTCGTGCTCGCTATGATAAGAAAGTTGCTGGCGGTTTTGCTGGCGCTGGAGCTGGTCTGATTGGTGGCGCCGGCGCAGCAGGTGGTGGTCTGTTAGGTTAGCAATTTAATTAGAAAATTGAGTAGTGTAAAATAAATTAAATAAATGTAAATTTCATGTTCACTTGGTTTTTGCTTTTGCTAAAGATTTTCCTCTACATAAAGTATAATTTTAGGCTTAAGGAAGGAAAGAGATCCACTGGAGCACTTTAGCGCACCTAACGGGCAACTTTACCCTTATAACTCACCGCAACAATAAAGTTTGTAGGTAAAACTTGGCTATTTTTTTATTCAATTTTTATGAAATTTGGCGAACAGATAGATTTTGATAACAAATATAAGTCTGCAATTTCACTCTGCGGATTGGAATTCCTTTTTAAATCATTTTTCTTATGTTTAATATGTAGTTCATTTTCCCAAATCTTTGTTTCTTTATTTTGTTTCTTCTTTTATACCCTTGCAAAAAGGGTATATTAATTTGGGTCAGAAGTGTGCAACGCATAAAAGAAGGCATCTCCGACCATATAAAGTATATTTATACTTGATCAGCACGATCAAGACAAATTTATAAAGCCTTGTCAATCCGTCTCTCTGTTCGTCTTAATCAGCGCAAACTCCTCCTAGAACACCAATTTCGCAGGTAGTCTTCTATATACTGCACACATTGTATATCTCGAAATCAGTCCGATCGGACCACTATAGCTCCCATAGAAACGTTCGGTCGAAAATTGAGTTTTGAATCAATAACTCTATTGTTTTCCATGAGATATTAACAAAAATGTACAAATCTTAATTTGTTTTATATCCAAACATCCTTACCAAATTTCATCAAGATCAGACTACTATATCACATAGCTCCCATAGGAACGATCGTTCGAAAATTTAGTTTGGAGCCCATAACTTTCTTCTTTTTCAAGCGATTGTTATTGAAATAAATATTTGTAAGTTTAATATACTCATTAATATCAGTGCCAAATTTGATCACGATAGGACAACTATATCATATAGCTCCCATAGGAGCAATCGACCCGAAAACCAATTTTTGATTAGCAGAACAGAAAAACTAGCAAATGCGACAGCTTTTTCAACTTTTTGACACCTAGGAATATAAATAAAAAGGAAGATAAAAAGAACTTGCAAGGGTATACAAACTTCGGCACAGTCCAAGTTAGTCTGGTCTTCTGGTTTAGTTATATTTTTTGTTTAAAAACTCCCACCTTCCCTTTTTTTTGTTGCTTTAGTTTTTTGTTTGTGGTTAATGGACTCTCAGAAAAAACCACCCTGTAGCCAATATGCTCAACATTATATTTTGTATAGTTTTCTGCTGACATGCGCATTCGCAACCCCCGTGCCTTCCGAGGGACTCAAATTTGTTCTCGCAGTTTTGTGTTTTCTGAATGGATTGCTCGTGGGGTCGGTTGGTCGTTTGGTCGGTTGGTCGTTTGACGTTTTCGTTGGGCTTCACAGTTCGAAATCGTCGCTCCGTGCACTAGCTTCTCTTCCGTTGGGCCATCTCTTGCTCTGCCTTTGCCGCCTCGCTCTGCTCTGTCGCTCGGATTTTGTGGATAAATATACATACATATATATTTTACATTTGCATTTAAGTTGGTTGGTTTTTTTGTTTTTTTTTTTTCGGTTTTTGGTTTCGTTTCCATTGCATTACAAGTGAAACAGATTGTCCAAAATTGTCGCAAAAGGAACATCAAGTGAAAGTCGTTTTTTTGTTTTTTTTTTGATACTAGTTAAAGCTATGTGAAACTGCCTAAAAATAGCCAAAACACGGAGCGAGAGAGATACGCGAACGCGGACACGGAGATGAATTCTAAGTGTTTTTGTGTCTCAATGGCTGTTGTCTGTGTGCGTTAAAAGTGGAATAATTATTTAAAAATAAACATCTCTAGTAGAAAATTAAAGACTCTAAAAAATTAATCCATCAGCTGAGAGACAAACACAGAGACAGAGTGACAGAGGGAGAGGGAAAACAGGTGAGGTGAAGAGGACCATAATTAACATAATATTTTCACATAAGAATTTCGCTCCGTTAGAGTGACCAGATTTATGACTCGATTCAATGGGTCGGAGTAGAAAAATGACTTTTTTTTTAAAGTAACGTTCCAGCAATTTAATAGCTCACCCTTCTTCTCTAGGGGGGGTGTGTCAAGGGGAGTGGGGGTGTGGTGTCCGCTGTGCCTGCCTTATCTTCTTTCTCTTGGCTCAAGTTGTGCTGCAATTAAGGTAATTGCAATGACTGTAAAACTGTCTGTCTATTCTGACATTTCTTACCTTACATGAGAGTTCCATTTGATTGGCAGCTACATACCCACAATCTAATGACGTTTTGTTATATATAGTTCTCTCTCTATATAGTTCAAGGTCATCTTGTGTGTGTGTGTGTGTGTGTGTGTGTGTGTGTGTTTCTCTTTTCATTCCTATGCAAGTTGAAGGACACTAGTTGTATGTACATCTTATTTTTTTGTTTTTGCCACTTTTCACACTTTTCCTCTGTTTTTTTGCTAAGAATGTTAAATGGTGACATTAATTTCCTTCATTTTCTTCTACTCGGAGGCGCTAATGAGTTTGTGGCATGCAACGTGGCCATTTATAAGTTAGTGAACCCCAATGCCTATGCCTTTGGCATCCAGCCAGGATGCCAACCATATCATGCGCTTGACTGATCATCAGCAACAGGACCAAAACCACAACCAAGACCAAACCAAACTGCAGCCATTGAACATTTAATGTTATGCAGTTTTTTCCATGAAGTGCATAATAAATTTTCCTTTGAAATCGGGCCACATTGACTAACCTACTTAGCCCAACTAATTGCATTGAGGGCCAATTGCCTTTGCCAATAACAACAGCAACAACAACAACAACAACAAGAGCCAACAATGGAGGCAAAATTTCTCTATGACCCTTCAAAGTGTCGCCAGTCAGTCAGACGCCAAAAACACCCCCTCCCCTATAAGAAAGGCACAAAAAGGAAACAAACAACCGAAAAGAAGCAATTTTTTTTTTTTTGGCAAACTTTTAATACAGTAGCGGTTCAATGAGCATATCAGGTACGCCCCCACGCAGTAGGGAAAAGTTTTTAGATCCGAGAGGGAGAAAGCTTTATGTTATTATGTTAGCCTAGGAATAACCTTCGCAATTTCTTTAACTCATGAAACATTTCTAGCTCTAGAGACTTCCCCCAATTAAACGCCAAACCGCTCCTGTTTGACATTGTTATTATGAAATGACGTAGAAAGGCAACATTTTAGAGTGGGTGGAGGACATGGGACCTGGGGCCTTGGTATTATCATGCTAAAGAAAGTTTAACTCTATTCATCGATTTTGTCATTCACAATTTCAGCCAGAAACATAAGCAAATACACACAAAGGACCAAGGACTTAGCATGCCAGCTGCAGTTATGGCTTCCGATATCAATTGGGATCCTGGTGAGTCATCATCACTCTCTCTATCCCTAACAAGAAATATATTAAACTACTTTAATTGCCCTTTTTAGCGCTCTCGAAACTGTTCACTACCCTAAAGGAATCGGATAATTTATCAAATGATCAGGAAATTGATTTTCTGAAAGCTCTACTCGAATCGAAAGAGTTAAATGCTTTGGTCAATGTACACACCAAAGTGGCAAAAGTTGGTAGAGATGATCGTCTAGCACCGGTATTATCGACATCATCCCAGGTGCTCTATGAAGTATTGGAACAATTATCGCAACACTGTCATCTCAATGATGAATGCAAAGAGGCATTTCATCTGCTGCAAGATGTCCATTTGCAGGTAAAAATTCTTTCAAATATTTCTATACATCGAAATTCTTCATATAACCGAAACAAATAACTGTTTAGAACTGAATGTTCTTAGTGTAGGTTGAATAGGGTGTCTTTCGATCATTTGTGTTTATTTATATCCCAATAATTGTTTAATCTTAAATGCATTCCCATCTTCAGAACTTCATATATCATGAAACGTTGAATAACCGAAACAAATCTGATTATGGCTATGGACTTTTTAAGTTAATTAGTATGTAATTAATTCATAAATATCTTAATATTTTTATCTTCAAACTCTCTATATCAAAAATCGTTGAATAACCGAAACATATTTTATTAATGTCTCACTGTAATATTTTTTATTTTTCGCTGTATATTCAAGGGATTTCTATTTAGAAACATTTTTAAAACTTGAATGTTTAAAAAATGTTAAACATTTTTATTTTTAACTTTTTTTACCAATATCTACAATGAATCAACAAATTATTGATATATTCCTTTTTTCGCCTAGCACTTGCTGTTTGCCCATGATGCCATAGCCCAAAAGGATTTCTATCCTCATCTGCCAGAGGCTCCCGTTGAAATGGACGAAGATGAGGAGACCATTAAAATCGTCCAGCTGGTCAAAAGCAATGAACCTTTGGTAAGTTTATCATCTCATTCTGCATCTGTTTGAGTATCATGTTTGTCTCATTTTCATGTTTTGTCAAATTGTCTCACCGCTCCCAACTTTCGCCTTTATATACATATATATATAGCTGCTATATATGTAGATATATGTATATATATTCTGCTCCTTTCTGCGCCTACTATTTTCCAAACTTCATTCATCTACCCATTTCTTTTGTCCACATTCATTCTAATAATAAAACTATGCATTTTGCTTTTTTTCGCTTGAAAACTTTCGTATAAAAACGAATTTGATTACTCATTACGAATAACAAAAAAAAAAAAACCAATTCATATTCAAAAATTGTACAAAATGTATAAAAAAAAAAACACAGACAGGAGCACAAAGTGCGGAGCCAATTGTTGTAAGTAAACAAAATGTCCAATAGCTGTAAAACTGCAACAACAACAACAAGAACAACACTAAAACACTGGAACAATAATTCCGCCTCCCACTTGTCCACAATGTGTCCACCCACTTGACACAGAATCCCCTTATACAAAACAAAACGAATTGTATAGAACTGTGCCGTAACTCATCACCTACACACCCACCAACACACCAACACACACACACACACACCCACACACAGCCACACTTACACCTACATACATACATACAAACATATCACTTGGTCACTTTCTCAATAACCACTTTCCAACTTGTCCTTCTCTCAATCTCTAAACAGGGTGCCACCATTAAAACAGATGAGGAAACTGGCAAAATAATCATTGCAAGAATCATGCATGGCGGTGCCGCCGATCGTTCAGGCCTAATCCATGTGGGTGATGAGGTCATCGAGGTGAATAGCATCAATGTGGAGGGCAAAACACCGGGAGATGTTTTGAGCATATTGGTAAGAGTCTAAGAAAACAAGAAGCGAACCTTACATCACTTACAATTCCCAACCAGTTTAATCCTTGTCAACAACAATTTTGAATTGATCCCTAACGCTTCCCATTTGCACTCCACAGCAAAATTCCGAAGGCACCATTACCTTTAAGCTAGTGCCAGCGGACACTAAGAATGCGCAACGTGAGTCGAAGGTTCGTGTGCGCGCCCATTTCGATTATAATCCAGAAGTGGATCCCTATATACCCTGCAAAGAGGCTGGCCTGGGCTTTCAGCGTGGCGATGTCTTGCATATTGTGGCCCAGGATGATGCATATTGGTGGCAGGCACGCAAGGAGCATGAACGTAGTGCCCGAGCGGGTCTAATACCCAGTCGTGCTCTGCAGGAACGTCGCATTATACACGAAAGGACACAGCGAGAGGGCGGCGGCGGCGGCAATGCGGACTTGGATTCGAAGCGTAAGCATCAAAAAAACACAAGAATAATAATCATCTCTCCATTTGCCTTCATCATGCCTTACCATTGCTCACCCTTTGCCCCCTTTCCACCTTCTCACTAAAATCAGCCGGTTCATGCGCCTCACTATGCACCACTAACACCCCACCCGGCTCCCCGCGTTTGCATACGAGCAGCAGCAGTTCATCATGTCGCCAGCCAAAGACTAAAAAGATCATGTACGATTTGACAGAGAACGACGACTTTGATCGTGAACTGATTGCCACCTACGAGGAGGTGGCCAAATTGTATCCACGTCCGGGTGTATATCGTCCCATCGTTCTCATAGGAGCTCCGGGAGTTGGTCGCAATGAGCTGCGACGTCGTCTAATTGCCAGAGATCCGGATAAGTTTCGTAGTCCAGTGCCATGTAAGTGGAAATTTGACCCCTTCGATCCGTCACTAATCTCATCTTATTTCTCTTTTAGATACCACCCGACCAATGCGCACTGGTGAAGTGGCCGGACGTGAATACATCTTTGTGGCCCATGAGAAAATGGAAGCGGACATTGAAGCTGGCAAATTTGTCGAGCATGGCGAATATAAGGGACATCTCTATGGCACATCGGCGGAGAGCGTGAAATCCATTGTGAATGCCGGCTGCGTCTGTGTACTGAGTCCGCACTATCAGGCCATCAAAACTTTGCGTACAGCCCAGCTCAAGCCATTCCTTATACACATCAAACCACCAGAACTAAGCCTCCTTAAGTCCACACGCACCGAGGCACGTGCCAAATCCACATTCGATGAGGCCAACGCTCGCAGTTTTACGGACGAGGAGTTCGAGGATATGATCAAGTCAGCGGAACGCATTGATTTCCTCTATGGACACTTTTTCGATGTCGAGATAGTCAATGGCGAACTAATCAATGCATTTGAGCAATTGGTTCAAAATGTTCAGAGACTGGAGACGGAACCTTTGTGGGCGCCCTCCATGTGGGTGCAGTAAATGCCAAAAATGAAACAAAAAACTTATGTGAAAACTCTAAGAAAAACTAAGAAAAAGTTGCATAAATCCAACACCAAAGTATTTTTTCTGCCATACCGAATTTAGCAATTTGAAAACTGCTGATGGAGTTTAGAAGTTAATGACTTGAGAATGAGAGAATGAGATAAAAAACCAAAAAAAAAACCCTAAAAACCCCTTTTTTGGGCCTGGCCTCCTCCTCAGTCCTTTTTCACTATATGTACCTTGTTTTTCTGCATAAAAAAAAAAAAAGTGAAAAACAAAACACTAATGAAAAGAATACAATAACAAAATTTGAACTTAACTAAAAACCAGAGAGATAAAAAATTTAATTCAAAAACTATATTGTACAAATTGGATTTCTGTTCAACTATATTATACTAAATATATATTCGAAAAATCAAGCAAATCAAATTGTATATACACAACCGATACAATGCAATAGATTTCATTTGGTTCTATATATATATACATTGTATTCCTGATCTGTCCTGATCTTTGAGATGTTCACATTGTTAAAAACAAATGAAAAATTAATAAAAACAAAAATCCATAAATAAAACTCCTATTTTAAAATAGAAAAAAACAAAAACAAACAAATAAATATAAATCTATAATTTTGAGAAAAAGTTATTGAAAAACTTTCAGCACTAATAAGAAGTTTCTAGGACTGAACAATTATTTGATTTAATGTATTCATAAGTTCTTTAAAAGATTTTGATAACTTTTTTAAAAAACATTTTAGTTGAGTTAGTTTTTGAAAATGATTTGGAAAGTTAGCAACAAAAATTAAATTTGATTTGATTAAATTTATAGCTTTATTTGCATGTTCCCAAAACTTTAAAAAAAAAGTCTCTATAATTGCATATACTTCCATTTAATCTATAGTTTTGGTAAATAATTTGTAAAGCATTTTCTAAATCTTTCCAAAGTAAACCAAAAATATGAGATAATGCCTTATAAGTTTTATTATTTTTTCTATAATTTCCGATAAAACATGATTAAAACTTAGAAAGTATTCGGATATGAAATGATTTATGATGTAGGCTTGCCAATCTGAAGAAAAATATAATGGAATTAAACTCATAGAATGAAATTCCCGAAAAGGTCAAAACTGAATTCGATGATTCGAAAATATTTGAAAAATTTGCAGGTTTTATTTTTTTTTTTTTTTAGTGTACTTTCTTTTTCACTTAAGTTCTGACTTTGACAATACAAATTTGTGGAAAACTTCATTGGGGAGACATTTGATTTGTTTTGATTGGTCACATTTAGATAAAATGTTTTTATCATTACATTTACACTTACATTGTGGAATACAGCAAAATAGATGTTTGTCTTTATCAAAAACACATTTTTTAGTTAATTTGGTTTTGTCACTGGCAGCCCATAATATATTCGTACTCACATATAATACATATTTTTCTTTTTTTTTAAGCTATATTCTATATACATATATATTTTGTTTGATTTTTGTCTTATGCATTATATAAAGTCTATACAGGATGTATTGTTCAGTTGTTGCTTGAATGATTGCAGATGCAGATTAATTTTTAGTAAGTTGGATAAGTATAAAAAACGAAGACGATAATGGAGTAGTATATTAGTAGCAGTGAAGGATTTCCGAGAGTCAAATGGTAAAAATTTGCCCCCTTAAGTAGGAAATGGACCAACTGATTTCATTCTGACTCAAGGGAGCAAATTTTTGCTCATTGCACCAGATCCGCCACTGAGTAGTCGACATTGCAATGTCTTTCTGGTTCCAGGTTATATATAGTATGTACATATGTCTCTCAACTCCGGCTATAGTTGCGCTTTGGGTATATTCTTTATGGGCAGACCGTAGAAATCGGCCAGACGATTGGCCTCACGCCAACCAGCCTCAACGGCGCCATGAACGGTTGAATAATAATGCTCGCTGGAAGCTTCGCCGGCGAAACAGACCAACGGCTTGTCACAGCGACTCTGTTGAAGGTCCTCTCGTTCCCTGGGCGATGTGACCACCACCGATAGGGGTTGGGCCAACTCCCTCGCTCCTGTGCCCAGTTGTTCGGTCTCCATCGAACGATAGGAATATGAGCCACGGAAATTTTGATTTGTAAACCAAGCAGAGGTACGAAAATTCACGGGATCGGGTATGGACCAACTGAGGAAACGCCTGAAGAGATACATGCAACCGTCGAGTATCTCATCCCGTTCCAATGACTCCATATGCCGCCCATTGGCATTGATAATCCAACCGGCTAATACCTTTGGTTGATAGCTCACACGATAGAAGCCAAAGACATCTTCCAGCCAGGCACGTGATGTACCTTTAATATCCTTCAAGTCCTCGTCCCGCCAGAGCAGTGTAAAGCCCGTCCAGTCTTCTGGCCAAAATGCCTCGGGGAACTCCACAAAAATCTTATTCACCGTACCAAAGGCCAAGCCGTCAATGGATCTCTGCTTATCCTTGGGCAATTTCGGTTCGAAGAGACGTAAATGCTGATCTTTGAGTACACCAAGAGACACAGTGATTATCACATGATCGGCCAGACATTTCTCGCCATTATTTAGTTCCAGTTCTACTCTCTTATCATTTCGATTCCAATTGATTTTCTCCACACGACTATTCAACATTAAACGTTGCTCCAAAACGCCAAACTCCGATTTCATTTCTCCCGATCTCATCATCAATTTGAGTAACTCCTTGAAGCCCTTGTCCTTCCAATTCAGTAGTATATCGCCTTCACATTCCCAAAATTCCAAATAACCCTGACCGGATACTTGATCGAGGGTATCCGAAGCCTCTACAGAATTCTCAAATTTCTGATAATTATCGAAAAATTCCCGGGCAATAACTTCATCTATATCACGATTCTCGGGCTGTCTCAGGGCATCGAAGAATTTATTAGTCAAATAGCTACCCAGCGAACCGCTGCAATTTCTCAATTCCAATTGCCGACTGATCAGTGAGTCTCCGACTATAGTTTTCAGACGATTGGCTATATGTTCGGGAACGATCTCACGATTCGAGCGTACACACTGATAGTTCTCATATACTGGGCCAGTTGATTCCAAAAGCTCTTCGTCGTGCCGCTTAACCAAATCGTATACAATATTATCCCTTTCTCCGTGACACCATTGGGCGCCCAAATCGATGACATTCTCGCCAAATGGTATGGTATGTATGCGTCCACCCAAACGTGACTCAGCCTCAAGGACTAGGACATTCTGGAAGCCATATTCTAAGAGTTTTGTGGCACAGGCAATGCCCGAGGCACCGGCGCCTATAATTATGATTTTCGTGGTTGCTGTGGGCTGGCTCATTGTGCGTGTTTGTGAGCGGCGTGGAAAACCTAGGGAGATAAATATAAAAATAGACAAAACAGTTAATAAACCCATCCTTCTTTCTAGCTAAATACGGAAATATATAAATAGGCTGTTGGTATGAAAATTTATATTTAACCTTCTTGATATACACAACACATTTGATCATTATAACATAGAGGAACAAGATAATTATCTAATTCGATTAATCAGGGCCTGAAGTGTAATTTTCTGAAGGTCATTTATTTGTGTGACGTCATTGTGTTACCTTTAAAATAACTTAGACAAACTTAGGCAAAGAATTTAGCTTTTAAAGTAATCAGTAATCCGAATCTTCAATAGTTCATACGATATGGTAAACTCACGAATTGAATTAAGTAACTGAACTTCAACTTTGAACCTCTACTTCCTGTAGCTTAAAAGTCTCAAAATGCGAAAACCATTATAATAGAGTTCAGTATATTTACCGGCTTAAATCCAGAATTCAGTAAACTCTCTGTCAAAATATGACCTAAAGCTCTTGTGTGATTAATCCAAAAAAAATTTAAGTTTTTAAAGTATGAATATTATGCCAATACTGTTCTTTATTTGATAGCAAACAATTTTAAATAATTTTTGAAATAAGGAGCCGAATTTACGTTTTCTATTACTCGAAAAATATATACTAAAATGACTGGAACACAATAGGTGCTTTGTTTAGTTGTAATTCTCAACCAGTTGTAGCTTTACAATCTTTTGCTGATGATGGAATTCATCAGGTTTCGCTTTCAATGCAACGGATTGCTGCTTAAGTTTCTAAATAAATGATTAAAGTGACTAAGCTGAAGAGTAATTTGAGTGCATTCGACAATTGAGTTGAAGGCAATTGGTTTCAATTGAAATTGTAACGGATTTCTTTCTAACCTAACGGCAGCTTTCTCGCTGTGTTGATAAGATTGCTCGATGAGGCAACAGCTCTAACCTATACATAATCAAAAGCTTTATGTGTGTTCAAATAAATATGGGTTTATATGTGGTTATGTGTGTGTGTGTGTGTATTAGTGTAAGAGCATATACAAAATTTATTAATAGGCTCGTGGCTTGCCGCCGCAGCATTGGGCGGTAAGGCGAAGGCAAAGGCGAAGGAGAAGGAGAAGGCACAGAGATCCAAACTGGACCAGCTGGTTTGCGCCACTCAAGGCAACAAGGCGATAGTTACTCGGCCTAGGTGAAAGTATATGTACATAAATAGCAGCAGCAGCAGCAGGCTCCTCCTGTCGTCCCCTCCTTCTCCTGGTTCTCCTGGTCTCAAACCACTTCCTGTCACAAACATTGATTTTTTTGGCCAAAATAATTCAAGGTTCTTTGAACAACAACAAAAAATGACTCCAAGAGATTTGCAGAGATTTTTTTTTTTTTGTTTCCTTCACATGGCCGAAAGGTAACTCACATGCTGAGAGAGACTCACCGGAAGGAGACGAGAGAAATGCCAATAGATTGTCTCTAAATATTTATTTGTTGTTGTCCCTTGAAAGTAAAGATTTACAGCATTGTTTTACGAAAAAAAAATATATACGAATATTGTATATATAATATATTTTTCTCCACGTTTTTTTGATGCTGGCGGCGCGGTGCGTTGACAAAACAAAACTGGCAAATGGAATAGAAATCATATGGGCAAACGTGCTGCTGCCCTCCACAAGGCGCGCTTATGCTTAACCCCCTGCCACCCAAAGAGGCAGAGGCGCCGCTTGACACGGGGGTTTCTTGATCAATCACATGGAGCCCCAAAGAGAAATACGTGCTGAGGCCTCTGTGTAGTCTGCGCGCATGCTGAAGAGCTTCCCCGCCAAACGACAAAAGCTCCAACAGCAAAAAGCTTTACCACACAGCGACAGCTGTGAAGTGGA
This sequence comes from Drosophila nebulosa, assembly GCA_024703675.1. Classification (NCBI taxonomy): domain Eukaryota; kingdom Metazoa; phylum Arthropoda; class Insecta; order Diptera; family Drosophilidae; genus Drosophila; species Drosophila nebulosa. The sequence goes on along the minus strand of CM045725.1, from coordinate 733,900 downwards.
TAATATATGGGATTGGATGGCATTCGATTGAAAAATAGAAAGAAATATTTCATGGAACTACAGGTAAGAGGCAGAAATTTTCAAGAAAACGTAATTAATTTCTACTTGGAAGAGAAAGAAAAAAGAAAATTTAATGTGAGCAGGTAAGACAGCAGTTTAACTACAAATCTGCAACATCTAATAAGGTCTTTCAAATATTTAAAAAACATTTTTAAACTTTTATGAACCGTTCAAATTGTATTTTAGCAATCTTTTATCAATCAAAAAGTTCTTTAGAAATGTGCAAAATATAACAAAGCAGCTGGAGAACAACAAAACAGAACAGACTTTCTTTTTTTAATTTTTTATGTGAAATTTTATGAAACATACCAAAAGATGTGGTGCAAGAAACTGTATTATTTCTTGGGAAACATTCTATCGCTTTTTCACGATTCTTAAAAAGTCAATTTTTAAAATAACCAACATCTTTGTATTAAATTCATATTACGAAATACACTTTTTCGAATCTGCTGATCTATGTATGTATTTCAAATTTCGAGGTAAACGAATTCACGAAAATTTTCTAAAATTCCCTTTAATCATTTTATTTTTGACATTGCTATATTAGCTTAATTTTCAATATTTGAATAGAAAAATCTACAACAATTGAAAATACTTTGCTCTATGGAAGTCATAACGAGCTATAGAAAGACTTTATATCGAAATATCGTTTGTGTACATGGTCTTTACTTTAACATTAAAAAAAAAAAAATAGTTTCAACTTTATCGTTACAAAAAAAAAATCCATGAATTCAACAGATTTACCTTATTAAATTTAATTCTCAAATTTAAAATCATTCAATCAATCATTTATCATTTGTCTTTATTTAAGATTTTTGAGAGTCGTTGTATTTTTATAATTTTGTCAAATTTTTGTTGTGTTTTGTTTTGGTTCGAAATTATGTTGAAACAGTTTGGTTTTGTTTTTATTTTGCTCTAAAATTGTTGGATTAAACATTTGTCATTTTTCTTATATATGATATACAATTTGTTGGATATATTCACTTTTCGCTATGTCATTTTGTTTTGGTTTTGTGTTTTGTTTTTTTGGCCAAATTGAGAAATAACTTAGATGGAAATTTCATATATTTGGTAGGTATATATATATATGTGTGTGTATGTATGTATATATAAGTAAATATATATATATTTATATATTTTGTCTTTTCATTAAATCTCTGACTTTACATGATGTTAACGCATTTTACGGATTATATAAATATATATATATATAAGTATATACAGCTAGGGCTGATTAAAATATAAAATAAACTAATTTACTAATTTACATACAGAAATATATGGAATTACAATATAATAAATAAAATTATCACAAATAATAACAGCCCGGAAAGTATTAAAATGGCGGCCCATTGACGTTTATCTGAAAAAAACAAAAAAAAAATGGAAGATTAGTAAAAATGAACCATGGCAAATCGAATCGAATTCGTTCTTACCATTATTCATATGCAATACTTTGGCAACTTTCTTCATGGTCGTATCCAATTTGGATTCCGTGGTATCGAATTCATTACCAAAATCATCCAACATCACCGCCTGCTCGTCCAGTTCGACACCAATTTGCCGGGATACTGTCTTGAGTGTGCCAATGGAATCGCTGATCATGTCCAGCTGCTCATCCTGTCCCTGCAGCATCCGCTGTTGAATCGATACCGTCTCGCCCACATATCTATGACCTGGACTATCGAGACTATTATGCTGGCTATGATTAAGGTGACTTGTGTGACTGGGACTATCGAGATTATTCTCCAATTTCGAATATTTAGTGCCGCTGTGACGCTGGGCTGCTGCTGCCGCTGCTGACATGGTGCCGGCTATGGTATTGGCCACCACTTGACTACCACTATTGATCAGGGAATTGCCGTTGGTGCACTCAACCAAATATGTGCGATCGTTGTGTGGATGATGACTATGATTATTATGGGAGTGATTATGCGAATGATATTCGTTGGAATTCAAATTGTGATTGGGATTTTGTTGATTATTGATGGTTGATTGGTTATCGTTATCGAGCAGCGGTTGATGTGCGGTTATATCTCTGTCCCTGTTCCGATTCAGGCTCATCTTATCCTTCATCTGCTTGACCTCATCGCGGGTGTTGTCAATAAAATGACGCCGACTGGATAATTCACGATTATCGATGCGAAACTTTGTCGGGTTCTTCTCGACAATGCGTATATTAAGAGTTAAGGAGGAAAAACCAGTAAAGTTAATCTACGATCGGGTTCAACTCATTTCTTTGGGCCCTTGAACAAAATAATGTTTAGATTTAGTTCAGATTTATCATATTTTTAAGTTCACTTGTCGTTAGTTTATATCTTTGAAAAGTGCAATCGATTCAAGAATAAATTTATTCTTATTTTAAGCTTTTTTCCTCTGTTGTATCAAACCTATGTAATATAGGCTTTCAGCTTGATTTTGTATTTACCTAAATGCCATAAAAACGGACATCAATATGTAAATAAACGGTTCTGAGATGCTATTCGATATGCTGAAACCATTTGTACCATTCAAAATCAATAGGTTTTTTGTTTTTTTTTTTTAAGAAAGATGAAGTCTACAGAAGTCTTTCATAAAAATACGAAATAGACTAAAAGCTAATGTACTGAATGGGTGTTAGGAATATATAAAAATGGGTTATCAAAGGTTGTTTTGATATCAATATGTTTGCTAAGATAATGCTGAAAAAGCTATTAAATGCTTGGGCGATAAACTCTTTACAAGTGACCACATAGAACCACACATTCTTATGGAAGAATTACTATGAAATGTACTAAACAGACACCCAACAATATAATCTTTCGACCGTATTGGAATTTTTTGTTTTGTAAAAGGATATTGATAGTATCTTCTAGGTCCTCCAGATCCCATTCAATGCTTCTCAGGGAATTACGCAGCTCTGTGGTTGTCCATTCGCTGTCAGTGCCTCCTCCTCCGCCTCCTGCACCGTTCTCGCCCAGTTCACGCCAACGTAGATAAAGTCCGCGAGTTTTATTCAGAGCTTTGAAGACCTCGCTAAAAACACAAAAAAAACAGAACAACATAAGAGACTCAGTGGAAAAATAAAAGGCAAAAGGGGAAAAGTGCGGGGAATAGGGATTTTGTCATAAAATTCATTTTCATACTCTTTAACTACGAAAAATGGATCCTCCAGTGACATGATATATATATCCAATATCTTGTGTTAATTGTCTGAGTTCAGAGCTCGTTTAGCCGCACTTGACTTTTTTATATTCATGGATTTTTCCCGTTTTTCTTGTTGCGGAAAAAACAACCCCCAAAACGGAAAGAGGAAAACGAAACGAAAATAATGCAAGTTGAAAGGTGAAAAATATATATGCTCTTTTTTTGCGGGGGGATAGACAGAAGTGGGGGATGTTCAGCCGTTACATAGATATATTTTCTTCAAATGTTTTATTTTTCGTTTTTGAAAATTTAAACAAGAATTGCACAATCGACTTTGATCTAATCTATTTTGTATTGTTTTAGATGTGGGGAAGCTTGCACGTTTATTGATTATTGCACTTGAGGCGATGAAGATGTCTTATCTCCTTTATTTGACAGTTTTTTTTCTGTTTTCTCTTTTTTTTTTTGCTATAATTCGCCGCGTACTGCTGCCAGCAATTACGATGGCCAAGAGCAGACTGATGTTATGTTGGGAGAGAGAGAAAGAGAGAGTATGTGAGAATGAAGGCAAAGGTGAAGGCATTTTGTTTATACCGCTCCAGCGCAAGCGCTATAGTAAAAAAATGAGGATAAAAATAACTAAACTCAGTGCCAAATTATTTTGGCTATTAATTTTAATTCAAAATTCCGTTGAGTGGATACTAGCAAAAATTAGCGGGAAATCCGCCAAAATGGCAGTTCGATATGAGAAGGGCACAAAGAGGGTTTTTCTAAAGCGAGGGCCACGAAATGATTTATTTTAAGTACTACTCTTGTGTTTTATATTTATTTTTTAAAGGACTAAATAATTTGTTATTAAACAATATAAAACACACAATAGCAGTAACTAGGCTTGCCAGTTTAAAAAGGCCAAAGCGGCAACTCTGTGCCAACTTATGGCAAAACACAAATAAACTGCTGAAACTCACCTGATGCGTAAATAATAAAACAATTCGCCGACAAGTCCAACTCAATTTTGATAAATAAATAAATTTGTCTACTTAAATTTTACAGTTTTTTTACTTATTTTCAATAAATTTAATCAAAACATTGCGGATTTCACACACACAAACAAACACACACACTCCACTTGTTCTTATCGATATGTTTTGATTACGACACAACGTTACGTTATATAGACAATCGATATTTCATATCGATGACTTGCTGTCGTTTTTTCTCATATGTGTTCAAATGTGCTGCCATTCGAAACGTTTCAGTTTAAAATCTCTCAACGGACAACAAATCAAAAATGCTTCAAAACGATGCGGTCCGCACTCTACAATATGATAGCGAAATCCGTGTAGCCCAACAATCGTCTAACTCAGAGCCTAGAGGTAAATTTTTGCGTTAATCATAAGAAAATAAAGTATTAGGGTTCAATATTTGGTGAAATGTTAGTTGAATGAATCATTTAAACTTCTAGTAACTGGCTGCAATTTGGATTAATTGGTATTGTTGTGTGAGTACTGTGTCATAGTGGTAACAAATATTCCCAATTGGCTATATCTTATCAGCATATGTGTTTTGTTGTGCTTTGTTTATGGCCCGTGCTGGTAGTGAAGTTCCTTTGTTTCATTATTTAAAGTTGACCAACTACACGGATTGCCATTACAATGAACAAAATCAGCTAAAATCGAAAGTAACCAATTAAATATGGATTAGGTATATGTAGACCAAGCAATTTTGTGTGAAAATAGTTTGGCTTTTAAGTGAAAGAAAAATAAAATTAAAACATTTGATTAACCTTAAGCACAACATTTTGTTTATTTATTTTATTTTATTGTTAATCAAGTTAAACTTTCCAATCCGGATTAATTTTAATTTCTATGAAATATAGAATGTCGGTTTATAATCTAAATCAATTTTTATTCTTTAAACCCATCAATTATTACGGCCATGGCACAGATATAATTATATTACAGCCTTAGAGACAACTAAGGAGAGCCAATATCTTATAAGAATGATTCCATCAGTTAATACGCGGTCTTTAAAATTGGGAAAGTCCTGGAATAACTTAAAAAAAAGTCTTGGAAATCACAAGGGAAACTATAATATTTTAAAATCTAACAATTAATTGTCGTATGTATGTATGTATGTATGAGTTTTTGAATAACAAATCTCACTAGCTGTGCCTAACCTGATTTTGAATTAAAATTATATATTGAATTGAATATATTTGCTTTGCAGTTTATGATTCGCATGTTAGCATAACCTCACAACCGCGACCTGCTCCTGAAGTGCCCCGCATACCCTTACCCATATCGACTGTAACTGGAAGTCGCACTTTTATACCCCTGGCTGGCTATGATTGTCTGGCCGATTTACCCTCAGTGCATATAGAACAAACATTTGAATTGAATGAATGTAAGTTTACAACACTATTTGACGAACTCTACTCTACTATCTAATCGGACTCGTTCCCCTTCTTGACATTAACAGCCCTAACAGCGGTATCTTCAGAGAATCGCTATGTGGTGCGTTCACCCCTTGGTGACGCCATATTCGCTGCCTCGGAGAGCTCCACAGAGAAGAATCGTTTGGTTTGGGGGGCTGGTAGACCGTTTCAAATGCACCTACTGGACAAAACCCATCAGGAAGCTTTAGTGTTTCGCAAGAAATTGGCTCTAGGCTCTTTCTGCTGTCGACCCAAGAATCTAGAGATATGGATACCACCGGGAAATGTTCTGGGCCGTGTGGTGCAATCGCCTACATTTATGCAGCCAGTTTTTTACATAGAAGATGGCAATACAAATGATCCTGTATTCTGTGTGGAGGGTCCATCAAATTCTGGTTTCTGTTGCTTTTGCTTGTCCAAGGAGTGCTTCTTTAAGGTGGATAAATAGTAGCCTGAGTAGTCTTCCAAAACGTTTGTAAAACTTTAATATTTTCCAATTTTTTTTTACACAGATACATTCAGGTGGGGAAATGCGTGCCTCAATAGATCACAAATGGCTGAACAGCAAATCGCAATATACTACAAATATCTACTTTAAGGACTCTAAATTGACGGCCAAAGAGAGAGCCTTGATACTGGGATCAGCTTTTCTATTGGTAAGTATTAAATGAAATGCTTATCCTACAGCTAATTACACATTTAGAAAGTCGAATTTTCACTCGAATATAGTTCTTACAATATAGGTAACAGAACCTCATAAATAATTATCAATCATAAATGTTAAAACAAATCGATCAACATGATGATAAAGCAAACATTATCAGTTAAGGGTTCTTGGGAGAGTTAAAGTTTTAGCTTTTGCTTCTTAGTGATTTAGTCTATAATTATCTTTCATATGTTTCTTAATTTGTCAAATAAATTTCATAAAAAAACAAAAGATTTTAACTTTAATTTAGTCGCAAAAAAACAGTTTTTAAAACCTTGTTTAAAATTCTCTGAATAAAAACATAACTTTCCAATTAATCTGAAACTATCCTATATAAATTGAATCTGCTAATAAAGCCCCATCTTTCATATATGTAGTCTTAATTTTTGGAAATTGGCAGTCATCTAATAATTCTCTTATATTTCGTTTCAGGAATATATGTACTTTCAAACTCGTTTCTAAGCAAAATGTTGGATATTCTATATCTTTTTATATTATGAAATAAAAAATTGTATCTGGATTTTTTCTTTTCACATTAATTTCTTTATTTTTTGTCATTTTTTTGTATAAGATTTCATACTTTTTGTGTGTTTTTTGTTTTTTTTTTTTTTTTTTTGTTTTGTTTTTTTACGTTCTTCAGTTTTTCTTTTTTGATATATTTTACAATAATGTAATAAATCACTTCATTTTTGCTTGTTTTCGACCACATACATTTAGATATATATATATAGATTTTTAAATATATATATATATATATATATATATGTAGATATATATATGTATTTGTACAATATTTTTCAGTTTATAGCTAACAACATTAAATCTACCAAAACTTAATGGCTAATATGACAACATAATAGTTATATACAATTAGTATGTGTGTGTGTGTGTGTGTGTGTTTCTTTCTTTGTTTTGTTATTTTTTTTTTTGTTTCTCTTTTCAGAAAATTTCGAAATTAAAAATTAAAGGAAAGAGTCTCGTGCTCTCTGTTTAAAAACAAAAAAGAAAACGAAAATTCACAATTATTGAAATTAGGAAGATCTGTGTGATTTTTTTTTGTTTTTTTTTTTTTTGTATTTTCTTTTTGCAATGAATGGTTTAGCGGGATGGTGGTAGGAGGGGTGGAAAAGCAGGCACTCAGGCCCTACATTTTTTTTCTTTCTTCACATTTGTAGATAGACTCACAGCACTTCAGGAGTTTGTTTAACGAAAATAATGAAATTATATTATATATTATATATATATACACATATATGGTAGGTATATTGATCAGAAGAGTGGTTCAATTCTTGACAATTTCCTTAAACTTAAATACTTAAGAGGCAAATCGATGTTGCGTATATCTGTATATATATATATATATATATAGACATATATAGATTTGTTTGCACATTGGGGGGGGAGGGGGGTATTAGGTTTTTAGCTTCAATTTTAACTAGTTTTCAAATTGAACTAATGAAACTTAAATTAAACGACGAAACCATTTTTCCATTAGGAGGATCAACATTTCAAATTCAAATTAAAACTGGCAGCTATACGAAAATAGAGCAAAAAGTGCCCGTCCGTCTTAGGTCCGTGGACTGGACTGTTGTTTGGATTTTTGGATTTAGAATCCAATCCTGATTTAGGCTAGGCACTTTTGCTCTTTTGTACTAAAAATTACTACTAAGCCGCCAGCCAGCTACGAAATGGTGAATGCAAAATTTGTTATTTAGGATGACTTTCTTTTGCCCTCAATTTTCCCTCAATGTGCTTGTTTGGGGGTTGGGAGGGAGGCGGGGAGGATCTTAATGTCTAAGAGTTCTAGAGTAAAGAGTGGTTGTGTTGTTGGTTTTGTTGTAATCTGTGCCCAAATGCGATATGCTTAGACATTTGATATGCGCTCGTTGGAGTTTTGGTCGTCTGGTTGGTTGATTCATGGGCTCCACCACCCCAAGCTGAAGCATCCAATTGATGGAGGTGCTGCTGCTGCTGCTGATGAAGATGATAGTTATACTGCTGCTGATGATGATATGTGCCCTGGTGCGCTGGTCAGGATGGCTGCAACATGTACATATATTGTCAGTTGCTGGCCGCCACAGTTGCTGTAGTAGGTGCTGTTAAATCCTGAGATCTGGCACGTTTTTCATTGCCATTCTCCTGAGGATTGTCACTCTCCTCGCCATTGCTGCTGAAACTAGTGGCGGGCAGACGACGTTTCAAACTCTGAGTGGTCACTGCTGCTGCTGATGCCGTTGCTGTCTCATCCTCCGACATGGAACTTGCTCGCTGAGGCGTATTGCCAGCACTATCATTATCCAATGAAGCAATTGCGGAGGCAGCAGCACTGTTTGCGGCACTGAAGCCATCCTCAGAGGCACTATCCTGTGCATCGGTTGGACGGTTGGCTGTCTCCTGCAGCTGCAGCATGCCCGATGGCGAAGTGTAGCCACTCAGCTTATTGGGATCCTTCTCGAGGAGCTTCTGAGCCAGCAATTTTAATGAGATTAACGAATTCTCACAGTCGCTGGTATCAATTTCGGTTAGACTAATGCCAGCTCTTTCGATCTCTGCATAAGTACCGAATGGCAATTTCTGTAGACATTCCAATTTCTGGACATGAGTCTTCGATCTCAGATGCTTGGCCAAGTGGCCGTGAATGCGAAAGGCTATCTTACAATCGGTACACTCAAAGGGTCGCGGATTTGAGGTGGTGGGCACACCAAAAGTCGATGTCATCATCACTTTATTCTTATGGGCCTCGGAACGTTCATGTTTCTGGAGGTGACCCTGAGTGCGAAAGGAAATGCTGCAGGGTTCGCATTTGAATTTCCTTTCCATATAATGGATATTCATATGGAGAGTGAGTTGATGTTGGCGTTGGAAGGTTTTGTTGCATATGTTGCAGGTGGGACGTGCATCGCTGGCAATGGGCGGCGGCGGCGGCACACGCTGAGGGAATGCGACAGACGAGGTGGTAACCGTGGTAACAGGCAAATCAGCTGGCTTAAATTTATCATCTCCTCTGATCACCGGGCGTACAGTGGAAGCCCCACTCGACGTACTGGTCAGAACACCTTTGAAATCTGTGGCATCTGGCTGCTGAACAGCTGCTGGTAAATTGGCATTATGTGGCGGCACATCCGTTGCTGCTCCAGCTGGCAGTTCATCCTTCTTCTGTTCCTCAGCTTGCAGAGGCATTTCCATATCCTCATTCTCAATCGAATCCAATGGAGCAGGAGGAGGTGTTGGAGCTGCTGCTGCTGCTGCTACTGGCAGTGGAAGTGTTGAAGGATTCTCATCTGGTGTTTTCACCTCCATAACCTCTATAGTGGGCAATTCTTTGATACTCATCACAGGACGACTTGAGATGCCGCTTGAGCTAGTCGTTGTGCTGCTGCTAGTCACATTTATTTGATAATTGCGACTAAATTGACTCTGCTTCATCTTGGCATGTTGCAGGGCCTGCTCTTTGATATAGGTCTGCAGGAGCAGATCTTCGCCAGCATCATTTTCGGCTGCGTTCAGTTTTGCCTGCTCCTCCATTTCAGCCGATATGCGCACTTTATCGGAGACCGATATCAGTGTCTTCATGAAACCACTTTCATTGCCAGATGTACCAAAAATGACTTCCCTCATCTGTTGGGCCTGAGATTTGGGCAAATCCATTGACGCCTGAGCCTGATTGTGATTGATGATGGGGGTATTGGTGGCGGAGCTGGATCGTGGCTTGGTCAAATCCATGGGAGCACTCTCATCGGTGGCTAAACTTCCCTTCGGTTTGGACTCCTCCGGATTGGAATAATACTGTTCCTGCTTCTGATAATCAAATGGCGGCTTTGGTGAGGTAAATGAGCAAACCAAACGCTTCGGTTGCGATCCCGTTGAACCAATGCTATTCGCCGGACTTGCTGCCGGTGCTGGTTGAGAAGCATCTTGCGTTTGAGAATATGGTGAGACACTTTGTGGTATGGGTGGAGTCATCGATAGAGACAGTAGACAGCGTGCCGCCTCATGTTCTTTTAAACGTGACTTGGACTCATCAGTATCTGCGAGAGAGAGAGAGCGAGAGAGAGATTAATCTCAATTGGTCAAATTTTTGGTTTACTACTTACCACTACTTTCCGATTCATTGTCACTGTAATCATCCGAATCGGATTCACCGGCCATTGATGAAGTTCGTCCACCCGCCGAAGTAGAAGACTGCTGATCAAAGTCCACATCGGCATCGAGAAATTCACCGCCGCTGCATTTCTTGAAATGGGTTTTCGATTGCATATGCTTGGTGAGATTTCCCTTGGTCTTGAAACTGAAAGCAAAATGGATAAAAAACTTTAGTTGGGGGAAATCAATTCGCCACTTATTTAAGAAACTTACCTAAAATTGCATAAACTGCAGGTAAATGGACGCACATCTGTGTGCGTGCGTATATGCTTTTTGAGCATCGATGGCTTCTTGCAGCGTATGCCACATTCGGAGCAGACATAACGACCACGTCCACGTCCGCGTATGTAAGTGTAATCCTCATGCGATTCATAGCCTCCAACCAGTTGCTGTTGATGCTGCTGTTGCTTGGCCGTAGCTGCCGCCGCATCTTCACTTGCCGCCTTGGCCGCCACATTTGCCTCACTCAGAGTGGCCACTGTGGACGACGCTGTAGATGCAGATGCTATTGCCGATGCGGATGAATGGCTGGATGTTGGCAATTGTTTCAATGGATGCTGATAAAACGAACTGCTCGGACCACTCGATGATGCTGTGCTAACAGTTTGCTGCGAATAGACCTGGGTATAGGTCGCTTTACCAGCCATTGAGGTGGTCGTGGAACCATTTCCCAGCATCCTTTGTCTCGAATCATAGAGAGCCATCACTTGCTTCAACTTAAAGCCCAGCGGATGCGGTTGATTCTCCTCGCAGACCTGCCACACACTATACATCGATAGCTTATGCATGCCCGCCACATACGAGGGTTGTGGACAGTTTACGGTGCAGTAAAACATTTTCGTACTACACTTTAGACCCAAATAGGTATAGGCATGACCATTCAAATAGAGTTGGACACATGATTTCGATGGCCTGGGAGTCTCGGGCGAGATCAGGGGCAATGTATTGGCTGTCGGTGTGATGCCATGATGACGCTTTGGTGTGAAGGTTCCCGGCTTCAGGGGCAGACTGGTGGGACGCAGAAACTTTGTTTTGCTGGTTGGCAACGGTTGGGCGCCCTCCTCTGTCGTCGCTGCATTCCCGTTGGGCGTGTCTATGTGCAATGGCGTTAGTGGCTCCTTGTTGTTGTGGTTGCTTGTTGTCTGCAGATTATCAAAATTAAAATGGCGAACTTCCTGCAGTGGTTGCAACTGCTCAGTTGAAGTTGTTGTTGTTGTTGTTGGTGTGGGCGTGGTTGTTGCTGCCGCCTTAACATTATCGGCCATTCTTAAAAAATTGAACGGAGCCTTCTTCGAGGCCGACTCTTTGTTCCATTGCAAAGCATTCCTTTGAGCTGGTGTTGGCGGCTGACGACTGAACTCACTTGGCACATTCTGCACTCCCCCAAATGGGGAGAGGGCACCGCTGGTAAGCAAACTCGGACTCGGTTGCTTACGATTCGGACTACGTTGACGTCCTCCTCCAGGCAGCGGCAACTGCAATTGTTGCGGTGGCGGCGGCAATAAATTCATCTGAGGCGTTAAACTGCTCGGTCCTGGTATGCCCGGTACATAGGGTATAGCGGCGGATGGCTTCGGTTCCGGACCGGGTCCGGGACCGGTCATGGGCGGCAATGTCAATGGATTGAAGGCGGTTATTGAGTTAATCGGAGGAAATTGAAAATGTTGCGCAGTCGCACTTGTCGTTGTGGTCAACAATTTGCGTTCCTTGCCATTGCTGGGTGACATCTCTTGGAAACTGCCACCGGATAGTAAGGGTGTGCGTATGATTTTGGGACTCTTATCCAGTTCAGGGCACTCGGAGAGGGGAATCATTGAGCCACCCGATAAGGTAAATCTTCTCAGGCGTTCCTCTTTACTGGTTTGTGGTTCCAGGTTGTTGTTGGCGTTGCTACCAAACATTAAGGTGGGAAAATTAAATGTCGTATCGGTACTCATTTTGGGTCTTTTAGCTTCATTCTCAAACTGATGACGATCCTCATGCATTTTGGTTATCACCACTTCCTGCCTGGAAGCACTTTGCTGATTATAATCCACCAGAGGAGTTTTGCCTAGCAAAGGTCCTGGCGAGGGTAGAGGCGTGTCCACAAAGCGCAAGGAATCAACTACAACTGTGGCCATTGCTGGTGTACTCGAAGATGTTGCTGTTGTTGCAATCATTGGCGCTAAAGTTGTTGTTGTTGTTGCTGCTGCTGTTGTTGTTGTCGTGACTGTAGCCGCCGTTGTTGTTGATGTTGTTGCTGCTGTTGCTGTTGTTGTTGAGGATGCTCTCGGCGACTGAGCTGCACTTAGACGACTCAATACCAAACTACTTGGCTTTGTCTTCAACTGCGACCAAGCCAATTTGGCCAACGATAAGGGATTCTTCGAATTGGCCATATGCGATTTGAGCTCTGGCAAACTCATCGAGATCGAATTGGAACGAAAATATTTGGTACTCGGCGATGAGGCCGGACTCATGGGAGCACTTGAACTGGCATCCTGGCAATAGGTGCTATTATGCAGTTTCAATTCATCCGCACTGCGGAATTCATTGGTGCAAATGGGACACGAATAGACAGCATCGTCACCTTCACCAATGGGCACAGCCAGACCGCGGGCATTAAGCAAAAGATTTTTGATAATGGAATTATTAACATTCGCCGCTGAAGCCGATTTCGAAGTGCTTGCTACAGGAGCAATTGCTGTTGCTGTTGAAGTGACAACAGATGTTGCTGGTGGTGCTACTGCTACAGTTGGCTTAGCTTTGCTAGACAAATTTAAGGGCATCACATGATTGTTGCTATTGTTGGCATTTGTTTGTAATTCCAACTTGCTAATGGCTGTTGCTGGATCCTGGCGATATTGCAATGTTTGCATAGGCGATGGAGGTGGCGGCAATTGGGGCTGTTGCTGTTGTTGTTGCAACAGGGGCTGAGGCTGTTGCTGTTGTTGTTGTTGTTGCTGTGGCTTTGCATTTAGTGTAGATGACTTATAGCTGCGTTTATTGAAGCCATTTGGTGGCTCTATTGGCTGTTGTTGTTGTTGTTGCAAAAACATTTGATAATGTTGCTGCTGCTGATATTGCTGTTGCTGCTGCTGCTGCTGCTGCTGCTGCTGTTGTTGGTGTTGTTGTTGTTGTTGCTTTTGCTGTATGGCCTGAGCCAAATTCACTTTAGCCTCAACTGTCTGCTGTGAACTGGCATTGTTGTTGCTGCTGCTGGCACTATTATTGCTGACGGGCATGTTGCTAATGTGCTGCGTTGTTGTTGCTGCATTTGTGTTGTTAAAGCTACGCGAACGATTCAATTGCTTGGGATATTTCTTTTGCAATAAAATCTCCTTATTCTCCACGATGGCCTCATTCTGTGATATCAATTTCGATATATGCTCCTGTACCTTTTCCACATTCTGCAAAAAACACCAAAAAAAAAAATAACAAATAATTTAGAGCCAATCTTTGCGGGAGCAAATTTCCCTTATTTAAATGAATTTCCTTCTTACCACTTGCATTCCGCCGCTGGCACTGGCAAAAGTACTTAGATTAGCCGTTGGCAAGGAATTGACTGGTGTTGCAAGGGGAACTGTTGCTGTTGTCACGGTACGAGACGGCGGCAACTAAAACAAAAAAAAAAAAAAAACAATTATTACTTTAATTAAATCAGAACATTGGAAAAATATTTAAAGTTTATTACCTGTTGCGGCGGCTGTTGTGGCTGAGGAGCCTTTATCAGTGGCGAATGTTGTTGCTGATGTTGTTGTTGTTGCTGCTGCTGTTGTTGTTGTTGGTGCAATTGAAATTGTTGCTGCAATTGCAATTGTTGTTGAAAAGCAAAAGCCTGCTGATGCATAGCGGCAGCTGCCGCTGCCTGATTATAGAAAGCAGCCGGTTGACCCAAATGATAATAGACACCAGTGGGATGATGAGGTGGTGGCGGTGGTGCCGCTGCTGTTAGCATTAGCGATTGCTGATGCTGATGTTGTTGTTGCTGTTGCTGCTGCTGTTGCAATAGCAATTGGTGGGAATTGATGTGATTATTCAATTTCAATTGTGTGCTAGGCGATAAAGAGGGATGCGACAAAGGTTGTTGTTGCTGTTGTTGTAGAGGCATTTGTAAAGTCAACTTTTGTGGCTGCAAGTGTTGTGGTGCTTGCTGTTGCTGTTGCTGTTGTGGTGGTTGCTGCTGCTGCTGCTGATCCTGTTTGCCTGAAGCATATCGGCTGGCATTATGAAATTTTGGTTTATATGGCTTATAATCTATTGACGACGACTGACGTTGCTGGGCAGTGTTGGCGACAGCGGCGGCGGCAACAACCGATGATGAATGCAATAGATTATCCTGTAATGGTGGCAATGTACCAGCTGCTGGCGAACCCAATGGCAATTGTTGCATATGTTGTTGCTGTTGCAAATAGGCACTTTTGGCAGCCGATAAGGTAGATGGCGAGGGCGTTGGCGATGAAGTGATATTCAGCTCATCATACGGCGAACCAGAGCGACTAGGCTGTAAGACCGAGAAAAAAAAAATAAATAGGAAGCCATATCATCAATTTTACTTAACTTACCAATTCCGAGCTACTGTTGCTTAACTCATTATCCACATCCTGATCGGATAGACCATCATCAGCATCCACTGGTACCTCTATGCCCCTAGCACGAGCCGCATGCGAACGGGAGCGACAATGCTTATAGAGATTGCTTTTGGTCTTGAAGGCAATGCCGCAGGTATTACAGGGATAGGGTCGCTCATTGGTATGGGCACGTATATGTTTTTGTAGTACTGAAGGTTTGGCACAAATCAAATTGCAGTATGGACAAATGTAACGTCCAGGCTTTTCGCCGCCGACGCCACTGGCAACCGTTACTGCAGGGGGTATTGCTGTTGCTGCTGCTACTGCTGCTGCTGCTGTTGGTTGCGTCTGTTGCTGATGTTGGGCAAATGTTGCCGGTGTTAGACCCAAGCCGGTGGTGCCATTGCTTTGGCTAAGCGGTGTACGTGTCCTTGGTGGATTCGCACTAAAAATGCCAGCACTTTTTCCGCTACTGTGATTTGTTGTCATCATCAGCATCTCCTCATGTTGATGATGATAATGGGGATGATGATTGGCACTGAATTCACTCAATGTTGCAGCGTTTGCTCCTTGACCACCACCATTCACTATTGGTGTTGGAGGCTGAGCCTGGGGCTGGGGCTGGGGTGAAAGTGAACTATTTGAAGACATGCTAGTGGTACGCATCGCAGTGGCAGTGGCATCACCAGCAGCAACACTTATTTGGCTGCTGTTACTGGTGCTGCTGCCGCCGTTTTCTGTCTCAGTTGAACTGGCCAAACGTTTAAATTTCTTATGCAAATATCTTGAATTTTGTGTCCAATCGGCGGCGGCAACAGCGGCTTCGCTATTGCTATTGCCAACATCTGTTGTTGGTGTCCCTTGCTGATGCTGATGATGATGCTGATGATGATGATGTTGATGTTCAATTGGGGAGACACCTTCTACAACCATTGCTCCTCCACCTTTGGCCACTGTTGAGGCTAACATATTATGTTGCTGTTGTAGCGTCATTTTGCTATCACTTATAGTTGTTGCTGTTGTTGTTGCTGTTGTTGTTGTAGACTTAAATTCATTATAATTATTTTCACTAATACTATTATCACTGTTGTTGTTGTTGTTGTTAATAATGTGATTGCTGTTGTTGTTGTCGTTGTTGTTGTTGTTGTTGTTTGTAGGCAATGGCAACGACGACAACTGCGGCAATTCGTTTAGTTTATCTCTTGTAGTTGTACTGGGTTTGTTGTTGTTGTTATTATTATTATTATTATTGTTGTTGTTGTTGCTGCTAGCATCACCCGCAACTTTGACTTTAGTTGTTGTTGATGCTGTTACTTCTGCTGCTGCTGCTGTTGTTGTTGTCGTTGTTCCTTCTTCTTCTTCTGCAGTTTTCGGTGTGACTGTTGCTGCTTCTCGATATGTTTGCTTCTTATTTGTTGTTGTTGTTGTTGTTGCTGGCGTACTTGTTGCTGTTGCTGCTACTGCTGTGGCACGTCTTGTTGTATTATTATTCACTTTTTGGGTTTTATATTGTTTGGCTGTGCTGCTTTTATAATGCTTTGTTGTTGTCGCTGTTGTTGTTGCTGCTGCTGCTGTTGTTGTTGCATTTTCCATATTATCACTTGCTAACGTCTCATCTATTGCAAATAAAAAGGAAAAGCCAATTTTGATTAATGAAATTGTTTTGTTAATTGGTAATGGTAATTGATTACTTTATCGTTAAATATTTCATCACAACGTGACAATCAAGCTCAAAGTAAAGGCTCTTGAGCTTATCAAAAGTCAGAAGACTACAACTGATAACTACATACAACTGGACAAGTCAAGTCAAGAAATCAACTAAATAAAAACTGATTTAAATCCACAGAAAAGAAAAAACAAAAAAACAAAAAACCCCAACAAAAATATTTAAACAAACTTTCTATTTCGCATACCAAAATTGATATAAAAAAAATTGCCGAGCAAAATGGAAACTCAAACGAGGCAAAAGAAAACAAACAAACAAAATGACAAACCAAAAAGGGCTAAACTCAATTCCAACATTACCGACGAATTGATACCCTGGAAATTGCTACAGTCTCATCAGTGAAGTGCAAAAATCAACGTATCACACTAGATCTGATCAAATCTGAAAAAGAATTCAGAAATTGAAAACCATAGTTTGATAAGGTGACGAAAAAGAGGATTCGTATTTATCAAATTTGTTAAAATTATAGATTCTGGCCTTTTCATAAATAAAAATTAAGAAGTTTACAGTTAAAAGGCAAATACTATGTTTTAGAAGCGCCGTTTTTAGGAAGGAAGTAGCTAATATTGACTGACAATATCGCCAATTCTGACATATGTATGTACATATATCACGAATAGCTACAAATCTTTTAAGCTAGCAGATTTTTATAAAGGTAAAGTACATTTTGCAAGACCATAAGAAAACTGCACTAATGATTGTTGTGGCTGTTTTTAGAGCGTTAATTGACTGTCGACTGCTGGAGTTTTGTATGTGTGTGTGTGTGTGTGCATGGTTTATATATACATATATAAAGTTGTTTCTATGTTTACTTAATTCGTTATCAAGCTATGTGTGTTTGTCTCTCTGTGTGTGTGTGTTTTTTTTTATAAGGCTTTTAAAATAAAGCAACCGCGAGAAATGCCTAAAAATTCCATTGATAATAGGCAAAAGTGAGCAAATGAGTGAGTGAGTGAGCAAATGAGTGAATGTGTTATCATCTTCATGTTATCAGTGAAAACCACCATAGATGGTCGGTCAGTCGCTCGGTCGGTTTTTGGTTGGATTTACCGGTGGTTTTATGTTATTACTCAGACCGTAGCACCGCGATAAGTGGTCAGGGGTAGTAGGAGGTGGTGGTTGGTGGTGGGGCCCCATTGTAAATTCAATGATTATTTTGTGCTTATATGAGGAGAGAGAGAGAGAGATTGTGTGTAGACGGTTTGACGTCAGAGTTTGGATCATTTAGAATTCGTTTCGTTTCGTTTGTTGTGCGGAGAAGGGGGAGGAAGGAGAGCCAGCAATTAAGCAATTTTCAAGTGTCATACACAAATACGGCACGTCGGTCGGTATTAGATAGATTAGCCTAGCTTAAGCCTCACATTAAATATTAATTATATAAGTACATATGATTGTGTGTGCGTGTGTGTGTGTGTGTCTGTGTGATTCGTAACGAGGCTGTAAGAGGGGCATTTACATAAATATCACTACTGAGTAGGTCAATTACAAAGGCGTCAACGTCGTCGAACGACCACACTTTACTACAAAGTAAAGTACGCGTAGTTTTGAAGCCGATTAAATGGAATTTGTAGCCCGAACCACTATGTTAAATATAACAATGTCAGTCATATGCTCTCTCCTTATCACTCTCTCACTCACTTTGTGTCTCTCTATCTAATACATTTATATGCATGTACCATAAGCAAATATTTACTATATATAAACACAACCTAGCTTATTATACCATGCACCTACATATACAATAAAAAGGTATATTAAAGATACCAAAATGTATACGACAGACAGAAGTAAACGTTTTTAAACTTTCGCCACGCCCCTTTTTGCCTTTTAAAAAGATTCGCCAACAATATTCTTGAAATTGGGAATAAAAAATACGCGAAACTGGCCCCTAGGTGCGCTATAGTGCTGTAAGAGTAATCAATATAGCCAGTGAAAAGAGTTAAAATATGTGCTGCATGGTATAGCAAAGTCGACCCGACGACTTACTTCATTTTTCTGTGTGTTAGGTGTTAGAGTTTACGTACTTTGAGCTTAGCCTACACGCGTTTTTACAGTGGTACAATTCTACGTCAAATGACTTTAAAAGCAGTTTCTTTGTTTTTTTTTTTTGGAACAAGTCCCCCACACTACACAATTGCATCATTAAAAGATAAGCTTAATCAGTGTCACTTAAAAAATTGATGTTTGTATGTGGTTTAGAAATTATCATCACACGGTTTTTTTGTTTTTGTTCTTGGCAAGATTTTGTTGAACGAGGCCTTTGAGGTGTGTGAAAATAAATATCGCAGTGCAATTTGCATGCACATTTCGAGCGAGCAAAGTGCAATGTGTAAATAAATAAATATAAATATCATTAGCACGAATGCCAAGCAACAATAGCGTTTTATTTCGCTTGTATGCATACATATACATACATATGTATGTATGTATGCGCAGGCATAAAACGATCGAGAGACGAAAGAGAGACGAGGCGACTACGTCACACACAAGCATTTTTGCATGGCTGATTGGCATCTCCAAGTATTCGCGTACACCCACCACTCCACACACCACATCACATTACAGTGTCTAAAAGGTGCGGCGAAAATAACGAAACAAACGACCAAACAACGGCGCCATATAGTCAGCTAGTCAATTTGTCTGACACATAGCCAAGTCCGAGACGACCGAAACGTCATCCATGGTTAGGTTAGGCGACCAACCAGCTGTCACTTGGCACCAAAACACATAGTAAATTCACGGAAATGCCACAAACACAACCACACTCATCCACACACAGAGACATTGGGGTAAGACGTACCGAAAAAACTGCTTAATTATTACACACCCACAACGACACGGATATTATTATTGGCCAATTGAACAAATAATAAATAAATCGCGAAAAATGAGGAACAAAATAAAGTAGCGCCCAAATGCCTAGAGAGTGTTTTTTTGTTGTAGTGTTTCGGGACGACAACCAGCGCGTATGAAGCATTTCAGGCAACTACTAGAAATGCGAAATTCATTCAAAGACCAGACACAAAATCACAGTGTATATACAAACACACATATGTACATATGTATGTATTCGCATGTTGTGTGTGTTGAATATCTGTGTGAGGAAGAAAACGAAGAAGCCGCTGCTGCTAAAACGAGCAAGGCAAAAACAAAAAGCACAACATACAATCAAATAATTGAGAGTGATGTTGATGCCCATGCCGGGGGGTGCAAGGAGGAGGGCAGCAAAACAAGAAGAGCAAGCAGAAACGCAAGAGAGGGTGAGTATGAGAGAAGGAGAGGTGTGGTTTTGCAGGATAGGTTAAAGCGAGGAGAAGTGGGGGGTAGCCAACATCAACATGGCAAAATATTCGCCGCACTCTCTCACACACAGTTGCAATTGTCAATCAAAAGGTAAGCACAGGGTCGAGAAAAGCAGCAGCAACAACAAAAAGAACAGGTGACGAGACTGTTGATTACGTCGAACGGACCGACGGACTCTCAGGGATGGGCGCAAATGACAATCTGTGGTTTCTCATGCATCATATGAACTTTTGGACCTTAAACCGATTTCAAGAGAGATAAACGGATTTCTCAACTTTAAGAAAGTGTGAGATTATTTATACTCATATTCGCATATATTAGGAACGTAGTAAACATTTTGAACGATTTGTATTGAATTCGAATCAATGTCACGATTTAATCGCCCATCCCTACGTAATCCACAGCGCACATTTATGCATACATACATACATATGTACATACATACATACATACATATAAATAAACTTACTCATGAACACGCGCACCCATACAAATACAAACAGATCTCGCCTACCTCTCGAGCACCTCCCTCTTCGTCATCTACAGACGACACACACACGTTTCGACTTGTCGTTCAATACAATATGCGAATTTTTGTGCTGAGTAAGGAAGGTCTGGGGAGCACCGCAGAGGAATACACACATTTAAAACGTAGAAGCAACAGCACGGAAAAAAGTGATAATAAAATAATAATTGCTCCACACATACACAGAAACACTAGAGAAACAAACGATCGTGTATGTGTAAAAGAGAGAGAGCGAGAAAAAAAGCCAGTGAGAACGACGCCAGCTAAACGAGCTAGAGTTGCCGCAGCTGTCTATCTACATCTACGTATGCACACACATGCACATACATACAAACGCCCCCCCGCCGCCAACGTTTCCTATCTTCACATTTACACGAGCAACAGCCAGCCAGCCAGCCATGTGGCGACGACGACAACAACAACAAAAACGACGACTACGTAGCTGCTGTATTGTTGTTGTTTTTTTTGCCCCAACATGACTAAGCCAAACAACTTGACAACACTGTCGCCTCTGCCGCCGCTCTGCCCCCGTCAGCCTTTTGTATATATTATATTGAGTCAATTCACAAGAAACGAGGGAACCCGCGCCATATCGTACACACATACACACAGTGGTTTTTATTTATTTATTTTTTTTTTTCGTTTCGTTGTTTCTCTGTGTGTGCATGAATCAAGCTACAAATTTTAATAATTTTGCTCGCGCTGGAAACGACGAAACGAAACGAGTTTAGCTTGTTGAGCTGTATTTGTGTGTGTGTGTGTGTGTGTGTTTTGTGTACGTGAGCTTGCATTGTTGGGGCCTGGGTTTTGGACAGCGCTACTTGTTTTTCTCCTTCTTTATCTCCTCCTCCTTCTCCCCAGCACCTCTGCTGCTGCCTCTGCCGCTGCCTCTTCTTCTTTTTCTACTGCTACATTCGTGGCGATAATATTTCACCAATACACAATGGCAACAACAAGCTGAGAGCTTTCTAGAGCGCGCGCGCTTGATAAGCAGCAGCAGCAACAGCCCCAGACCACGCGTGTCGGGGAATAGAGGCGACGTTCAAATTGGTGAAGAAGAGAAGGGGGATGTCGATGGAGATGTGTTGGCAGCTATGACGTACCCTAACCACTCAGCTGAATGAACGTGAGTACCTAAGCTGCTTGTTTGTTACAGATATATGTATGTATGTACGTTGGTTGATATAGTATTTAAGGTTTTCGGATCAGTTCAGTATATCTTTGGGGCGATCACTTGGAATTTGAGATGCGAAGTGGGGAAATGGCCTAATTTTAACGTAGACTTGGTCAAAGTGTGTCTATAGTTGGATAAAAGATTTTATACTATTTTATTAAAGCATTATTTACATCATTTAACCATTCAACTTAATCATTGGAAACCACAACTCATTTAAAGCAATATTCAGTTCATTCAGTATAGAACTTGGTATCAAACAACTTCATTAATATAATTCCTATCACAAAATGATGTCCATATATGTATGTACATAAGATGCTTTATATGTGTTTGTAAAATAGAGTGATAAGCATAGTGATCCAGTCATTGAAGCACTATAGGAAATCATATTAAGCCCTTTCAAGAGCACTGTTCAGTTACTCACGATCGTAAACAATTTATTAATCTTCAAGGCGTAGAAGACTTGGTAATATCTCAAGACTGCGTGACACTCTTCTAAAAGATAACAAAGGCGCTCTTAACACTTTTAAAAACTTAATTGTTAAGCCGTTTTAGCCATAAACGTCAAGATTC
This sequence comes from Drosophila nebulosa, assembly GCA_024703675.1. Taxonomy (NCBI): domain Eukaryota; kingdom Metazoa; phylum Arthropoda; class Insecta; order Diptera; family Drosophilidae; genus Drosophila; species Drosophila nebulosa. The sequence goes on along the minus strand of CM045725.1, from coordinate 711,573 downwards.
CAGAATTCTTAATGTTTGTATAGCTTTAAAACGTAGGATTCGGGCCACGCTGGAAGACATTATCTGTGATCCATTAAAAAATCTTCATTAATGTAATTCCCATCCCAATCTAGTCGTTTGTATATACATACATACATACATACATATGTATACACATTTGCCCATAGGAAAAATAAATTGATAAGCGTAGACAAAGGAATTATGTTTTATTTTGGTGCAAAAGTTTTCTGCTGATAAGCCAATCAGAGAGCTCAAAGCTCTCAGAAACTCAATTTCGCTTAGATTATATTTCATTAGCTGTTGAGTGGAGATTATTTTTCATTATTTATTTATTTATTCATGACAAAACCAGAAAAGGGGTTTCTTCCCAATAGCAGCAGGAACCGTCATAAACATTGAAATTCCCGCTTAATAGCTGATAAATTATTAAGAATTTATTTTCAAAACTTTTTCCGTGACTTGACAAAATGCCTCAAATACTTGTCCGTCGATTGGGCGGTTTGGCTTGTCGTTCAAACTACGATAATCAAATGAAATTGGTTCAAAAGGCATAAAGAGCGTAGTCAACTTGACGATGGCAATGTTTTGTTGATCTTTTGTCAAAAGTAAAAAGGTCAAGGTACGGGATAAGTAGATAAGATATAAACAAACAAAAAAGCCCGTACCTATCACATGATGATGGGAATGCGCGAATGTGAATTCGAAGACAGATAGCAAAAGTGAAAACAATAGGCAAACAGAGATTATCGTAATCGTAATCTAGTTATTCCTACACGATTTTATTTCATATGAGTCTCTGGTACATATATATGTATGTAGATTCCAATTTGTTAGATTTAGCCGCTTTGACAGTGAGTAAGCACAAAATGTTTTTTGTTTAGTTCCTATTCCAACATTTATTAAGTACTTTTCATATATGTATTTCGATTTTCATACTATATAGAAAATATGTATTAATATAAGTACATATATATCCGCGCCCACGGAAATTCCCAGAAATGTTTGACGTCAAGAAAATATACAAAATTTTCTATAAGAGCAGACCCAGTGCCAAGGTTTTCAATATTTTCGATATAAACACAAATTTTGCTTCTTTTTTGTTTCGCTTAGTTCGATTTTAGTCATATCTTATAAGGAAAATCACAACAATTTTTGTTGGCCACCGCCAAATTGTAAGAACAATTTGAAAAAAATATAGTGTTAATTATAGATGCATACATATGTACATATAATAGGACGATATTTTATATATGTACATACGTTTCGAATTCGATTATGTTATTTATTTTCGTTAATTTTTCGTTTCGACTTTTGCTTACGAGAGAATTTTCGTTCATTTTCTTCTTCGATCGATCTCAAGTGTATTTTTAAATCTTCAACTACGTAAGATGACATTCAAGTGTTTTTATTTAGCTTAGTAGACAAGTTAGTATACATCTCTCTCTCCCCCTCCCCCCCTCTCTCTATATATACATATATATGTATGCACATAAATATATATATAGACAGCGAGATATCTAGGTATTCCTATTGGCCATTTAGCTTTAATATAAACATCATTTCGTTGCGTTGTTTCGGCGTTTTTGGTCTAATGTCACGAAATGCTCTGCTCTGTTCGACTCTGACATAGACCAATTAAATGTTTATAAATAATTAGATGAAAAGACTATAACCAAATCGTGCACAAAATGCAAAATAATAATATTCTGAAATATTTTTTCTTTGAGTTTTTGTGTTATTTATTTTTGTGTTTTGCTTGTCTTTGCTTTTTTTTTGGCTTCTTTCTTGGCATTTGAAGGACGGAAATACGTTGGCGTAGACTATGTGAATTTTTGCATATTAACGCAAAAAAAAAAAACAAGAATAAAAATACCAAAAATAATATTTGATAAATTTAAGAAAAAAAGCAAAAAAAAAAAGCTTACGCAGCGCTTGCCAAAAAAGCAAAACGAAAAAAGAAAACAAACTGGTATTTGATGTGTAGAGTAAGATCAGAGCACTACGCTATGTCAATAGGATGTTTTAATACCCTTTTCAATAACGTCAAAACGGTTAATCTGCTTTAGTAGGTCCTTTGAAATGGATAATAAAGTTTGACCATTTTGAATCTTGAGTGGGCTACCTTGAGTGGATCTCTTTAAGTGTCCTTCAAAGCCGTTTTTGCTAAAATCGTTTGAATTGTTCGAAATTCTTGCCAAAATGAATATACTCTTCGTGGTAAGGGTATAGGTAAACAGTATTTTATAATAGATGCTATTTTATAGGGTTTTCGGCGCAAATCAATTTCAAAGATTTTGATGATGATGAGGATGATGGAAAAAATTAGCAAGAAGCAGAGAGAGAGAGAAGCCCACGCAAAAATAACAGAATTCTGTGGCTGTTGTTGCTGTGGCTGCCGCTGGTGTTGCCTCTGCTCTGCTGTTGTTGTTGTCAAGGTCATGTATGGCTCTCGGCTTGGCTGCTCTCCCATATACACAGGGGTTGCCTAAGCAACAACAACAACAACGACGACGATAAAAACATGTGTCGTCATTTTTTTTTTCAGGCCAGGGCATTCCTCACTCACACACTCAAACATACCGACACCACTCCGAGAGAAAGAGAGAGAGAGAAAAAAGAGAGAAAGAGAGTGCTATGTGTATAATAACTGTTGCATGCCTAATTGTTTCCACTTGAAAGAGACAGAGGAAGATAATGCTGCGACCCGACCCGACCCTAAACTGTACGCAGAAAACCCCTGCGGCGTTTTATTCTTAATATTCACTACGTGTGTGTGTGTGTGTGCCTCAATCTTAAGTGGATTTCCACCTTTTTCGCTAGGCAGCTTTGTGTAGTCTTCCTCTTTTACTTCACACATGCACACGTATACACACACACACGCACACACATCGTATTGTTGTTGTTGTTGCAATGTCAATGACGTTGTCGAAGTCGACGTTATTTTGCGGCAGGTATCCTGGCGCCGGCTTAATTTTCAACGCAGGTAAAAACGACATTCAAGTAGTTCAAGTCCACCAGAGAGCGCTACATACTACTTTCTTACTCACACACACACACACACACTCACAGCGCACTCGTTTTTGTTATTGTTGTAGTTGGCGGCAGCCCCGACCGGCCTCGGGGTTACCCCTCCTGCTTTTAATTGTTGTATTTTTTCTTCGACTTTTGTTTATTTAGAATTTTCTTAAAATTTCTAAGAATCAAATTGCTTTGCGCATATATGTACATTTGTACATAACTTCTATGTACATACATATGAAAAATACTTGCCGTATGAAATTTTTGCTTTGACTTTTGCTGTAACTTATGACATTTCATTTAAAAACATTTTTGTTGCACGACACCCACAAAACACTATGATCTAATTTGATTAATACAAAACTTGTTGTAGTGGCTTCGCCCACACTAACACACGCACATTCTCACACACACACTCACTCTCACATGGATGTGTATATGTTTCTTATTCTTCTTTTGCCCGTTATTGTTGTTATTGTCGTCGTCGTCGTAGTCGTAGGTTTTCGTTTTCTGCCTTCTTTTTATTTTTTGTTTATATACGTTTTGCTTTATTCCCTCCTTCTATACCACTTCTTCTTATTCTTATTCTTCTGCAACCGAACCGAAACCGAAAAAATTCTCAGGCCAACTGAACACGACGACGTACGATCTTGGACTGTGTTTTTTTTTCAATGCTGCTGAAGCGTCGGCGTCAGACAAGGCAGCGTAGAGGCATTTAACCCGTAGCAGGCCGCATTGTATTTTGAAATTGATCGCAAAAGGGAACATACAATTGTAATATATAATCTTATATGTAGGTATGTATGTACATATGTAAATACATACATACATATGTATAGGAAAGTAGTGGACGTTGACCATCTACATAATTTATTTATAAACAAAATGCCAAGCTTATGTTAATTGAGTAATGAGAAGACTACAATTTTGCTGATTAAAATCTTTAACAATTCTTTCAAAAGTACTTTCCTTTATCATGATTATAAAATTAAAACAATTTATAATACTATAATTCAAATAGTTGTGAATTTGATTTACATTTCAGTTAATTTGCGTTTTTTTAGGGTTTACATATGGATGTACATCCATATGTTGGCTCCCTTTTGTTTGACCGTTAGGAACTAATGATTTTTCGCTGGGCAAACATTGAAATCAATTACAACAATTACCATTTAAATGGCATAATAATTTAATAGAAACAATTTACTTAAGGTTGATTTAGGTATAAGTTTTTGCATATGTATGTACATATGTACGTGATAAGTAGTCAAAGTCCCCGCACTTAAATCTGAACCGCTACTGAAAATTGACAGATTAACAACAACAGCAAAGGCAAGTGCTGTGGCGTCGCCAAGTCGTCGCTGTTTCTGCCTCTCTGCTGACGTCGACGTAGGCGTAGTTGTGTTGTTCTTGTTCTTGTCGGCTGTTGCGCTTTGTCGCTGTCCGTCGTCCATGTGTCTCTCTCTGTATGTACGTATGGATGTATGTATGTATGTGTGAGTAATGTTTATTTGTTTGTGTTCTTATGCTTGTTGCTTACGCTTTACTTTAACTGTCTCCGCTGTCCTCTCTTCCTCCCTCTCTCTGACACAACGTCTGGCTCCACATTGAAATGAGCTCCCACTGTAAAACTGTTGCTTTGCTCTCCCGCATTCTCTCTCTCTCTCTCATTCTTACTCTGTCTCTCTTTGTATCATCTGTTGGTTCCGCGAAATATTTTTCGGTATTTTGCTTTTCTGTGGCTGTGTGTGTGTGTGTCAGTGAGGAAAGCCCCCCGCATCTCAACAAGAAAGCTGAATAACTGTGCGTGTGTGTGCCTGCAAAATTTCATTTCTATTGTTAACAAAAAATCAACCATTAAGCAAGACGTGGCACCGACTTGGTCATACCCTAACTGTCAGACTTTATGCAATAGTTTTAGATAAGACTTACTCTTTCTTTCTGTTACATTTAAGCGAGTTTAATATATGTACACATACACGTGTATTTCAATAAGTGTAGGGTATAATAAAACAGTTTCTTGATAATTTGAATTTTGTGATTAAAGAAATTTCTTAAAAATGTTATCTAAAATGTTTTAAAGCGTTTTTTTATCATAAGATACATACATACATATATGCACCAGAAAGTGAATTTTATTGGTTTATTGTCATAAATCACTTCTGCCCCTCTATTTAGAGGATCATTAAAAATCGATCTACGATAACATATTATCGGCAGCGCTTGGCAACAACAAATCACACAACTGTCCCAGCCAATTTCCCCACGTAATCGCCCCCCCCCCCCCCCCCCACCATACTTGGCAATATGAACAGGAGGAATAGAAATATGCATTGTGAGCAAAAAAAAAAAAAATCGAACGGAAGCGTATCGATAAGTAATCTATACAAAATGCAAGAACGTCTATGGAATACATTTTCAAAAGGGGTCCTCCAACCGAAACCGAAACCAAAAACAAAAAAACCGAAAGGCATTTCTCTTTTAACGGGCTACGACCTTGTGTTTGTATTGCAATAGTTTATTTTCATATATTTAGACAGTTGACGTACGATAACGTTCAGATAGGTAAGAGCTAGAGAGCTCTCTACATTGTATGTACATATGTATGTATGTATGTATGTATTGCGATGATATCACAGAAAAGGTAAACAATCTAATCAATAAACACAATAAAACGCGATGACGAGCGGTTGGTTGAGTTAGCGTAGCGTTAAGATATGTACATACAAGCATGTGCCTAAAAACTCGTGTGTGTACATACATACATATGTATGTATGTATGTATATTTGTATGTACATATGTACATTCTTATATGAATGTGTAATACCGGTTGTAGGCTGACAATTAAACGAACAGACGACTTCGACGACGGCATGAACGATTGATTACAGCAATAAAACGTCGTTTTCGAATCGATTGATTTAAAAATAAACTCACACACACACGCACACACATGAGTCTTTACTCATTCACGCATCGTGAGAGAGATAGACTACGATGTGGTAGGGAAAAGGCATAGAGAAAGAGTGCAAGAGTGAGAGAATGGGGTTGAGGTAGAGGGAGAGCCGCCAAATGAAACCATTAAGCGCTACAGACAACAACAACAAAAAGAAACAAAAAACACTGCACTGCAACCAGAAGCTATGATCGCCTCAGAGCCGCCAAAGTGGCGGCAACCAATGGCTCCAGAGAGCTTCAACTACAGACCACAGAGTCAGAGACAAACAACTCCCGACGTCAACGACGACGACGACGACGATCATGTCTGGGCCGTTCAGCAATGTTGGCGACGTTGTTTCGGCTCCACGATTCATGTTGCAGGCATGCTCAGATGAAGGGGGTTGGGGTGGTAAGGGGCGACGGGTTTGACCATTCACTTGACTTGCTTTAGCCAGGGACAAGGGGCAGGGCGGGTGAAGGTGGAGCCTCTCCACATTTAATTGAGCCTCAATCGAACGAACGAACGTGTGAGCAACGCACACAAAAGCCATGCGACAATCAAAACTAATTGAATGTATCATGGCAGAAGGCAGAGACGATGATGATGATGATGATAATGATGATGATAATAATAAGTTTTGCAATTCTTCTTTTCTTCCTGATAACAATTTAGAGTGTCTGTGTGTTTATGTGTGCCTTTCAACGATTATCTATAGCCTACTTTAGGGCCTTCATGTCTATAAAAGTTTGGTGTCAATTTCCGTTAATATTTGCACAGCTCACTGGGCCCCCCCCACAGGGGCAAATGACGAATCTACATGACGAATTCATCTAGCCATCTATCCTTAACTATAAATTTTTGACAATATTTCTTTTTTTCCGTTGTTTATATTGAAAACTAGCGCGTATATTTGTCTGTGTCTAAGAGTATTTTCCATGTGGCCCATACGTTTTTGTCTGTCTGTCTGGTTATATTTGCTTGGGCATCTTCATCTTTTTCTCTCTCCTCTATGGTGTGTCTATCATTCGATTATAATTCTACAAAAAAAAAAAAAAAAAACAAAATCAACAGCAACTATAAAAAAAAAAAAAAAAAAAACACAAAGTACCCATTCTATCTGTATCTATAGCGCATGAGTTCATGCCATGTTGTTGTTATACGTTTATACTCTACTTAAACCAAAGGTATGTGAGTAAAAACATATATCATGGCCTAAAGGTTCAAATATAGTTTAACTGATTCCAAAACTTAGGTTTATCTCAGTCAAGGAGTTCTAAAGCTGCTTTTACTTCCCAGCCTTAAACTAGAATCCATTCTCAAAATGAACTCTAGAACTAAAAGTATTTTTTGTCATCAAAACGACTTGGAATTTTCACCTGTTTAAGTTTAAGTTAAAGTTTCTGATGTTAGAGTATTGAAAATTCATTTGAAAATTGTTGAGAGATTTACAATTTCTGTTCTCTGTTTGTGTTTTTGTGTAAATAACGCTTTGGCCGTTGTCGACGGCGACTTGCCTTGGCGCTGCTGTTGCTGCTGCTGCTGCTGCTGTTGCTCTGGCTGATTGGGAATCGCCAGTTTGGCGACTATGCACACAGACAGTCAGACAGACAGACAGACCAAATGAGACGGCGTGTTAGTGTGATAGAGAGAGAGACTGATATACATATATATAGAGAACTATAGAGGCAGACACGCAGATACTTTTCTACACATTCTTTGCCACTTCTTGTCGACGTTGTTGTACGTAGTTTCTGTACTATGAAAACGTTTTAAATTAAGCAGAGACAACAACGACGACGACGACGACGACCGATCTCCCGACGCCAACAAAAATATTCGATGAATGTGAAATCTGATTGTCGCCATGTACAAACAGAATAAAACAAAAAACCATCAAAACCATCTATCCATCTGTGATCTGCTGCTATCGGTGATTGCAATTTACTTTAGCGGACTTAAAGTAGATTTTTGAGCAGCTGTTACCCACAAAACACCTTTAGACATCAACCAGACACCTTAATGACTTGCGTCAATGGGATTTGTATATTTGTAATTTTTGCCATTTACCTGTGCAGCAGCAGCAGCGATCACTGCGTAGACATTTTGGCATTTTTAGCAGTCATTTAGAGAAATGGTTTTCTGGTATTTTCCCGGGTAAAACCCATAAAATCATCAATCGAACAGGTCAGCACTCAGCCACTCAGACACTTGACTTGCCACCTTTTTTGCTGCTTGATCCTAGCGCCAGATGAGCTCAGGTAGCAAGTAAAGTTTATCCACCCAAAAAGAAAAGGGGTTTCCGCAAAATTGTTTCTTTAGAAAGTGCAATTAGTTGGCCGAAAGAGAGAGAGAGAGCGATACATTTACTTTAGACTATATATTATATCTATATACGTCACGTAAAAGCTTATCATCGCTTGATATGAAAGTGAAAATGAGGAAAATATCACAAAAATAAAAAAAAAAGACGGCCACAAGTATGGCGAAAAAATAATCGACCATAATCTTTTAATGATACGCTTTTGTTGCTATTTATTTATTTATTTATAATTAAATGGGTGTGCGAGTGCCAGTGTGTGTGTGTGTGTGCGTGTGTGTGTGTGTGTGTGTGTGCGTGTGTGTGTGTGTGTGTGCACTCTGTCATGAATCACGCCATTTGGCTTTATCAACAAAAATTATTGTAGAAACGCTGAACGATTCTATTTAATGCTTATATAGTATATATAGAGCACGCACTTTATCAATACATGAAGTCTACATGAAGTCTATATACCCACAGAACATTGACAGTATATAAAGAAATGGGGTATAAGTATGACATATACTTGGAGAAATATCAAATTTTCGTAGTACAAGTGAAGGTCACAATCAATTGTTATTAGATATACAACTGTGACTTTCTTTGCATTAGATAGCTTCAATTATCGATAAGATCAAGTCAAGTTTTCCCAGTTTTATATGTTCCCATGACTCACATGATTTCCAATCATATAAGAGACCACAAATCTTATCAAAATCGTTGTTAGAAATTTATAGTTTTTGCCCTTAGATTTGAATATAACTTTTGTCAAAGAACTTTAGTTCGATCAATTCAATTTCTGTTCGCCTAGGAAAGGTTTTCACTTTAGCAAAGTAAATCGAAACGTGTGAGATAGAAATATCTTCTGGTAGAGGTGAAAAACTATCGATAGTAGAAACAGTCGATAGTCCAAATAGTATTTAAAACGTAGCTTGCTTTTATATCTGACCAAAAAACAGTTGTAAAAGCAAAAAGTCTATTCATTTCGTACCTTTTAACATTATTGAGAAAATAATTGAAACAATTTCTCAATTCGATTTCCTGAGCAACCATTTTTTTAAATTTCATTGGGACTATCGATAGTTCTCCACCTCTAACTTATGGATCATTCTCTGTTGAAATAGAGTATTATGTCTAGTGAAAATACTCAACCGATCGCAAAAAGAAATTTGAGCAGTTTTTGCCCAAATCTCGTTCCCTTTTTGATTCATTTTCTTTCTCTGTGTTTTTGCAAACAATTAAATCATATTTCATTTCATTCGGCTTTTTTTTTTTTTTGTGTATTTCGGAAGTATTCGCAAATTCTCTAGAGAATCGTGACTTACCTTTTAATTTCTCACGCGCCGATTCCAAAGCATTTTTGCGTGAGTTTACAGTGGATTCTAAAAAAAAAAAGAAAAGAAATTAGTTATAATTAGTTATGGAAAGTTTTAATTTCATCTTTTGATTCTATTCATTCACAAATATATTTCTAAATCAACAAAGATCTTTATTCTAATGGTTAACATTTGTTGGAACTAATGAATTTAGCATTAGAAACAAATTTCCCACACTAAGTAATCAAAGTGCAAAGGGCTTTCATATGGTTATTTTTTAGATTTTCTTTGGTAGTTCCTTGACCTATTTAAGACTTACTTCATCTTAAAATTTGTGCACTTCCTTTTACCTTTTATTCCTTATTTTATTTATTTTTTTTTAAGCCATTCTAGAATCTGTTTAGATTTATCCAAAATATGTGCAAACATTCCTAATACATACTATATTATTTTGAGATGCTTTGACACTGACATTTCTCTTGGTGACGTTGAGAAAGAATTTTTATTTTGCACTTAAAAATCTGGCCAATTTTTTTTTTTTCTATCCATGAGAAATATTTTTCGCCAACACAGAAATTGTTTACAGACTAAAGGCAAATTGTTCCTATTTTGCAAAGCTGTGTATATATAAATATATATGCCACTTATAAATTAGAAATAAACGTGAACAAGAGAGAAGGAGAGAGACTGAGGGAGAGAGAGAGAGAATTTAAAAATAAAACGAGGCGAAATTCCCCTACAAAAAAAATCTGAAGCAAAAGCAAAATAAAAAGAAAATAAAACAGAATGAAGCTGATGTTCTGCCCCAAACACACACACACACACACACACACACACACTAACACACACATCTTTTAGATAGGTTTTGGAATGGGCGGGAATGACGCACTTGCCCTAGTAGACTTGATAAGAAGATGTGGCAATCATCATCATAATAATATTTTTAAGTAGCAAATACATTTATATATATACATATATTCCATTCCACTTTAGTTCTTATCATTGATTAATGTTGTAAAGTTGCCGTTGGCGTTGCCGTTGCACTTTGCTCATGGACCCATTGGCGGATATGCGTACCACCAAGTTCCTCATCTCATCCGACTTTCGAAACTTTTGAAAAACGATTAGCAAACGATTTTCAATATGAATTTCTTTATTCATTGTCATGCTCGATTGTTAATAATTGTTGGAATGAGTTTAACTTTTGCCCTTAAACCGAAACCTGAATAATAAACGAAGGATTTAATCAAATCTAGCTGAATAAATTAATTAATTAATTAATACATTTACATATTGATTGCCATATAGAATACAAATTAAAGAGAATCAAATAACAAATTGGTATTAGCTAATAATAAATGAATCACACTGATCGCATTGATCTCTGGCCAAAATGACGTCAAGTAAAAAACGCCTTAAAGTAGGCAATAAAAACAAAACCGAAAACGAGTTGGATGGCGCAAAAAAACTTGCATGCAAATTAAAGCAGAGACCAGGCGAACAGCAAGCAACAGCAGCAGCAGCAGCGCGGCAAAAAAAGAAGTCACTGGAAAAAAGGGGCAACAGGTAGGTTGGTTGGTTGGTAGGTAGAAGCGAGGCAGCGAACCAGCTAGCGAGTGGATTGAATTGCTTACGCATCCCGGGCCAACTGGGGCCCCGGACTGGTTCGAATCAATGTATGTATGAATGTAGGGGTCTCCTTTTAGCCTTATTCTCTCTTTTGCTTAAAGTTTTTACCACCTGCCGCAAAGCAAAAGAGGCAAAAAAAAAAAAAAAAAGAAGCAAGCGGAAACATGGGCATCAAGCCACATGAAGATTGAAATTGGCATCGTCGTCGTTGACGTTGTTGTCGTCGTCATCACTGAAAACTGGTTACGTTTGTTGCATTTGCTCTTAACCAGTTTTTAGTTGCTTCTTATCTGTGTGTGTGTTTGTGTGTGTGTGTGTATGTGTTAAACTCATTTGGGGGAAGCCGCTGTTATTGTTGTTGCTGCTTCTGCTGCTGCTGCTGATCCGTTAATTGTTGGCTCAAATGTTTATAAAACAATTAACATTTGCCTCAGCTCATTGCGATGAGCTCAGCGAACAATAACCAAATGCGCCATAGCCATAGAGAGAGAGAGAGGGAGAGGGGGGGGCAGATCGAGGCTGAGCGTAAGAGTGGGGCAGCCATACATACGGGGCGTATGAGTAATAAATATGCGCAATCTACAGTGAAATTAAATGATTCAGTTAAGCACAATTCTCTTTTTATATTTTTAGCTTTTTTTTTTCTTACGGAATGCCCCTAGGCTAAACCTACCCCTACGCCTACCTCAATCCACCCAACTCCCCTTTCCCAGAGACAGAGAAATGCCATTTCAAACCATTTGGATGCAAAATTCTATGGAATTGTTCATATTTATTATTATAGGTCTACCTACATATTGAGATATCAATGTATTCTAAACAATTTGCTCATGGGGATTAACCGAATATCTGAGATGCTTGAGAGGGGGGGGAAATCTTAGAAAAACATTTTCTTATTAAATCTATTTTGCCGATATTACAGAAGTAAGCAGAGAAATGGATAAACTAAATTTTAAAATATTCGTTTATATTTCAACGAATATAATTTTTCGATTTCAGTAATTTTTATTTCAGTGAAAATTGGCTGAAAAATTTCAAATGATTTTTTTCTTTAGATCAAAATCAAATGAGATTTTTGTGTTTTTAAATTTCATTTTAAAATTAAATAAATTTGTCAAAATTTAACAACATAAAAAGTGTCCTCTTTAGGCGACTTTGCGATATTTGTATTGAAAATTGACCAATTAAAGTTAATGAAGATATTGTTATTTAGTTATTTCGGATTTTAGTTATCGCATTTAGCAATTTGTTGCTTATTGAATTTTCATGTCATCACAAGTTAAAAACTTTCTCATCAAATTTATTCACAATTGTCTGTCAAAGTTAACGAATTTTAATCGATATGGATTGCTAATGCTGACTCATAATATAACCCAGAGTCAAGTGAGTGAAAAAAGTCACTTGTTGTTCTTGCTCTTAACCAACTGACCGAGTGCTGACTGCTAAAACGGGTGAGAGAAACAGAAAGAGAGAGAGAGAGAGGGAGAGGGAGAGAGAGAGAGAGCCAAAGAGAGAGGGGACTGTACACTTGACAACTTGGCAACGTCACACAACAAAAATTCATTTTTAAAATGCGACGCAATATAAATATTGCAAATCTTTTATATACACACACAAACACACACACACACACACACACCCCACAAAAGGCAATACTTTTAAGCAAACAGAATGAAAAACTCAAAAGAGGAAGTCTGAATACCCTAGAAGACTATAAAAGTTTATTTGATTGTGTAGAAATTAACTTACAGAAAGTCCTAATTTTGTCTGTCTTTTCCCACGCAAACTTGTCTCTCAATTTTTAAGTTTTTTTGGCCAATTTTTGTATTTTATATTCTTAATATTGCAGGCCAAACATTGATCAGAGCTGACTTGTTTGGATCACTTAAACATATAGTATTAGCCAATAAACAATAACTCTAAAGAATTCAATATAAAACTCTTGGACACAGTTAGCTTCTTCTATAATTCTCAAATATAATTCCTACACATTCTCGGGGATTCACTTGAGACTTGTCAATGATCAAATCTTGTAAAGATCTTGCAAACGAAAGAGCTAAATACCCACGTTTTTTTTGTTTTTTTTTTTTGGCAAGGGTATAAAAACCAAGTGGGGTATGCTATAGGTAGATATGAGGGTAGAGGGGTTGGGTAAAATAATATGAAATGTTGCCTGTTAAATTGTTGAGTTCGTTTTCCGTTTCGTTTGATTTGAAATTTTATGACGTTGAGGCCTGAAGATTGCGTAATTGTTTCTACTCGCCAGCTACACAATAAACCAAATTGACTAGCCTCATAAATATTATATACCTACATATGTATATGTATGTGTATATATGTATGTATATATAACTGACAAATAAAAATTGCATATGAGCAAGTTTTTTGCCAATATTTTTTTTGCAGCTGTTGGCTGATTTTAACTTGGTAGATATTTCTATGTGTATATGTAAAATGCAAATGGCCAGGCTCAACCTCAACTCGATTTCGCCTTTACTTCGGCTCAATCTCAACTTAGACAGACAGCTGGCTCTGTCTGTCTGTCTCTGTGGGGAGACCAAATATTTGCAGAACTATTTAAAGAATTTGCCATGTGCGTGGGATATTTAACACAATTAAATTGCTTTCAATGAGCAAAAGAAACCAAGCACACAAACTGGAACACTAGTCACAAACGTGAGAGAATTCATTTTACATTATCGCTAAAGTGTCTCAAAGAAATAAAAGAAAAGAGCATTAGAAATACATTTCCTTATCTGTCGAGGAATAATATCAATCTAATGTCTGCTGTCTGTAGAAACTGTGACACTTGAATTTCAAGTTGAGGCTTATGAAAACTAATTGAAACCTATTGAAATTTAATTATTTCCCAATTTCATTTCGTTGAAATTTGTAGCTAAAGATTTTATAGAAACTGGCAAAGATATTTGAGATATATTCTTAAACTAAACCCTAATTGATTTAACTATCTTAGATAAAGTTAAATTTTAAATAAAAATGAAACGTTATAAATAAAATGATCACAATCGAGTCTGAATTATCGATAATGTTTCTTGAAAACAATCATCGACTGATTATTCATGTACTTAACTATACTTTAACTTATAAATGATATTGAAATCAGAAAAATGATCCACCAAATTTCTTAAAATATGATCGGTAGTCGAATTTTTAGTTATACGTTTAATCGTTATTATCGGCAACTTCAAACTATCGATGCTTTGGTATCACCTCTGATTCCTCTTACTAGTTTTTGGTTAACTCAATCTTTTGAGCTCTTGGTAATAGGTGACAAAATAAAGGAGATTCATAGAGCAATCTAGCGATGGTCTATAAGAAGTCAGAAAGACGAATATTAGTTATATTTTTAATAAATATAATTAAAACCAGGAACAAAATGATAAAAAAAGGAAGTACATACTGAACTCTTGAACTCTTGGGTAATAGGTTAAAAATAAAAGAGATTCATAGAGCAATCTAGATGATTAAGAGAAACTTCTATGAAGTCAGAGAGTTATATTTTATATAATTTAATTGAGTTCATTAAAAACAGGAACAACATGATTAAAAAAAAAGGAAGTACATACATCCTAGAAACACATTCGAACACCACAGTAGACAATGTCTTTAATTTTAAATTTGCCTATCATAAAGCTCAAGAATGTCCTTTGATTTGTTAAAGTGCTGCTGGTGGTGCTGCTGCTGCTTTGTTGCTTTTCGCGAAATATTTGATGATTGAAAGCTTATTAATTGCCCAGAGCAACCAATTAATTTGCACATGGTACATAAGTAGTCACTTTGTAATCAGTTTTTGAGTTCTCAGAAGGCAGCTAAATCTTAGCCAAATATGTAAGGTATGTCTATTTAAATAGATTTGAGAGCAAAAAAAAAAAAAATAAAACGTATTTCATTAGCAAGTTGCTGCTGAATAATTGTATAAATAGGTAAACTTTACTTTTTTGAAATTCCTTGGCATGTGACTCGTTGAAAATGTAAATAACCATATCGGAGAGATGGGATGATAAAGATAGAATTTCGAATTCAAAGAGGTCTGTCTCTCCATTCTACTCGGAAGTAATGCCAAAATGCTGACAATACAATTATCAAAAGTTAAGTCAATTTTTTTTATGCTTAATTTCCTTTCAAAACGAGCAACGAGACGAAGCGACGAAGCAACGAAGCACGATGAAAGACGAACAACAAACTCTCTCACCTCTCACACAGAGAGAGAGAGAGAGAGCGAGAGTTGACTCGTTGGCTTTCAATTCAATTTTTTTTTCATTCAACTTTGTTGTTCAATTCAGAGCAGAGGGAATTCCCTGCTCTCACCCACCCTCATTGTCATGCTTACCGCTCTCTCTTTATTTTTTTTTTTGCGTTTCTCTTTTGTTGAATTGTATGACCATATGCAATTTTTTTTGTTTTTGTTGTTTCTACCTTAATTGCCCACTAGGCACATTTTTTTATTGTTGTTGTTGTCGTTGTTGTTTTGTTGTTGCTGTTGTCGTTAGATAAGATTTCACAGGTACATTTTCTGCCTTATTTACTGAACACCTCATTTTTGTTTCTTCTTCTTCTTGTGTAAGTGTGTGTGTGTGTGTGTGTGTTGATAAAAGAAAACAAGTCAAGTTCAAGAATTTGTGCACTTAATTTTTTGTGGTTCTTCTCTTTCTGTTTGGTTCGTTGCGTTTTTTTCGACGGCAATCAGAACGCATCATCGGCAACACCTTCATGGTATTGCATTTCCCTTCCCTTCCCCCCAGCCCTCCTCACCACAATGTGAGGGAGGGAGATTTATTTGTCCATCTGATTTAACATAAATTACAATCCTGAAGGAAACCAACACAGGAACTACGTCATAGTAACAAGCTTAAGGTATGCCAACGAGGGTTGTTTGATTAGTAATTAAATCAGCAAATCGGTAGGGGGAGGGGGGAACTGTTTCAAAGAATTGCCTATACAAAACATAACTAATAAAGATCGTTAAGGTCAACAGAGACTTTTTGTTTTGGTGTGTTAAATGAAATCAGTGCAAAATAAATTGGCTAACATTTGATAAGAGAATGAGAAGACCAAAGAAGTCTCTGCAAGAGTATTAATACTTCGATACAACTAAAGTTAGTTTTATTGGGGATAATGTTTATGAAAAACAAGAACCAAATAATCAAGTTATCGCTTGGCAACTATAAAAGCTATCAATCTTCTAATGAAATTGCGTGAAATCACTTAATTAGGCGTACAATATTTAACAAGATTGGGCAAACAACAAGTTGAACTTGGGTTAAAGGGTGATTAAAAGTAGAAATTTATCATTTATCCCTCGCACTGCTTGTATCTAAACAGCAAATCATTCGCAGAAACGAAAGGCAGCAACAGCAGCAGTTAACTTTGTTTCTCTCTGTTGCCGTAAAAGACATTTTTATTTCATTTATATTTTATTTTGGTTTTTTGCTTTTAGAGCCTTCGTTTACTTCCTTCAAAGAACGAGAGAGAGAGAGAGCGAGAGAGAGAGAGAGAGAGACAGAGGAGGTAGAGTAGAGAAAGAAAAGTATCTGTTGCTTGGGACGAAGGATTCCAAGGCGCACACAGAAAAATGGCGCAAAATTCGTTCTCAATCAACTTGTGCTCCTTGGCACAAAGCACTTGCTTTTATTTTTTTCTTTTCGTTTCGCCACGGATTTTGTTCTTTCTCTCGTTTGCTCACTCATCTTGGCCTGATTGGTATCTCTTGGATGCTTTTGGGGGCTGTTGCTGCTGCTGTTGCTGGAGCAAGAAGGTAGACAGAGACCAAAGAGGACAGACGGACAGAGGGACAGACAAAACTTCTTCTTACGTTCTATAAACAGACATACTTACTAGACGCTGGCGCCTTCATGACGACGTTCTCCATGGCTTGTACGTGCCGTTTTTGTAACGACTTCCTTTAATAAATGGGCTCCCCAAAGAGAGACAGAGAGAGAGAGAGAGAGAGAGAAACAGTGGGGGAATGACAGAACATTTGTCTGTCGTTTAATATAAATTTGTGGTTAGAGGGAATAAAGCTTAACGCTCTCCTACAATAGTTACTTTTCTTTTAACCCATTCGCCTGTTTACTCTTTGGCCCTTTTCTCAGCCAAATTCCCCGGCCTTCGTTTCAGGAATTCATACATTGCAGCAAAATATATGAAAATGGGTTTCTCATGTTCCAAGAATTCATCGTCGTATTTCAATACATAATGTAAATAAGAGAATATTAAAAACGAGTTCTAGAAAACTGAAAGTTGTCAAACGATTTTCTTGTAGTCGATTACATTTTCCCATGAATTTATGACAAAGCTAAAGAATAACTAAAAAAACAGTTGGAATTGTTTATAACTTTTGTTTATTTGTAAGCTTTTGTAAGTGATATACGACAGAAATTTGACCCCCTTAAGTATGCAATAGCAGTGGGTTAGTTCAATTCTGTGCTGGCACAAATTGTAGAGTTTGTTGAAAGTTGCACAAAATTAGTGAAAGATAATTTCACTTCTAATAAAATGTTATTAGATTGTCGCCCAGTATCTCAGTAGGAAAAATACAGAAGAAAGAAGAAATAAAAATGAAATAAAAACAATTGTTCAAACAAAATTATTTTGTCTTGAGTTAAGTTAAGCCTATTAGCTAATGGAATTGTAGTTGTTGTTTCAGTTTATTTGATTTCACATTTCAATTGTCTGATTTACGCACGATTCTATATTCTGTCTTTGTTTCTGTCTTTAGTTCGAGTCGATTTAAGTTTAGTATTCTCTTTTCAGTAATAATTAAAGAAAAAAGGGTATTGATACTTCAAAATTATTTTTTGAAATATTATTCAAACTGTTACGATGCCAGTTCTTGAAGGGCTACCAATTGCATCTGTTGGGGTATTCGCTTTGAAAATCACCGCCAGGGCCAGACACGAAGACGTCGCCAACGAGCCAACAAGCCAACGAGGCTCAGACGAGACTCATGCTTCTATTCGAGTGAGTGCAGACAGTTGTTGCTTGGGTCTTTAACCCAAAAACATAGGGTGAAGTAAGGGTCGGAGGGGGAAGGGGATACATCTTCGATATCTACACACACACACACACACACACACACACACACACACACACACACATTGTGTTTATTATTACACATCGTTCTTGTTGTTGTTGTTGTTGTTGTTACTCCTTAGGCATTTTCTTCTTCTTGGTATTGTTGTCATGGCTTTTAATCCTTTGTGTGTGCAAGCCAAATACCCTGAACCTGTCGCCTGTTCAATCGATGAAGTTTCGTTTCAGTCGATGCTGAAGTGAAGTTAAGCCTTACCTGGCTGCTGCCTGCTGCCTGCTGCTGGCTCTAACATAATCATATTTATGATACACTTAAGTTGAACCTGTTTTCATTTTATTTTGCCTCGTTGTTGCTTTTTGTTTTTTTTGTGTTTTTTTTTTTTTGGTTCTTCTCTGATCTCGGTTTTGCCACTTAACTTTTGTGTGTTTGAATATTCTGCGAATTTGTTTTGAAAAATTCCAAGAAATGTGCCGTAAATGTTCGTTTTGTATATATTAAATTGAATTATCGATATTTCAATTTCAAACCCAGCCCCCCTCAAAATGAAGAAAGAGTGATAACATTTCGTTTGGTCTATTAATCACAATTCTTAGAAAATTTACTAGCGATAACTTCGAGTGACTAAGATAAAGATAAAGACAGAGAGTCAGATAGCGCTGCTAGACGCAAAGACTCTAAAAAGTTAAACATTAGCACAAAAAACTTGTTTCCCGCTCAATGGGCAATAGAAACTAGCTAATACACTGCTAGAAAAAGAGCAACTTTTGGGGCTAAAAATTGAAAAAATTGGGTGCTGTGAGACAGTAAATTTGTGGGCTCTTTCTTAAATTTTGACTTTGATTGGTAAATGTTTTTACTTCTTCGCCATAAAATCTAATTTTTTAGATATAATTCATTAGGTCAGTAAATATTTTTTAGGGTTTTTATAGACTTTTTGTTTTTAGAAAATTTTAAAAATATTTTTCGACCAGTTTTCCTGAATATGCTTTTACTTAAACTATATAATGTTTAGAAAAATGAACTTGAACTAAATTTTTAGAAATGTTTTTCATTTAGTTTACGATTTGCTTTTACTTAAACTATATAATTTTTAGAAAAATGAACTAGAACAAGCTCTGTTCATAACTCCTAATAAAAATTTCAAATTTCTTTTAAAAATTAACTGGTTTTTTTAAGATCGATTGGGGCAATTTTGCTTGGTGTATACCTAATGTGTGTATGCAATATGTATTCTCGTAGATGAACTGGCAAATTGTCAGGTGAATCATCATCATCGTTGGACATCAACCATCAGCACAAGTCTCCTCAAACTTCTCGATTGCTTTGGCCCTGTCATTCAGGTAATATTTATCTTTGTTGCGGTTGGTTTTAAGTTTTTATTTGTATTTCGTATTTCGTATTTCTTTTTTTTTTTTGGAGTGGTGGGTGCGGCGGTTCTCTCTGACAATGAGACTAGCTAGTCTCACACAGATCTCTGATCTCATGTTCATCATCATCGTAATGATTGTTGTGGAGCAACAACTGGAACAGGTTACATACAAGAATTCTTAGTGTTGTTGCTTTTATTAGTGCAACTTTAAATGGTCAGCAACTCGGTCGGACCTCAAACCGCAAACGCAGACCTCAGACCTCAGATCCAAGATCCGAGATCCAAGATCCAAGATCGAGCGCGTGTTTGTCTCTTGTTTGAATGGTGCGGACTTTGGTTGTTTTTTTTTTTTATTTTTTTTATTCTTTCATGAGCTTCCCCCATCTATTTTTGTTGTTGCTGTTTTGGTTTCAGTTTGGTTGGTTGGCCAAGAGTTGAAACTGAATTAAACAGAAACCGGTATGACGTGATGCCTTCTTTTTTTTTTTATTTTTTATACTCAAATGTCTCTGTATCTGTGTCTGTATTCAACACGTTGAAGTGGACAAACAAAATACAAAATTTTAGAAAAAAAAAAAAAATGTTTTTTGTTGGTGTTGTTGTTTTTTCTGTTGCTGCTGCTGCTGCTGTGACACTTAAGGCGTCTGTGTGACGCCAAATGAAAGTATTTCGGTTTTTTTTTATTCTTCTCTTTGCCTTTGTGTTGCTTTTTTGGGGGTATTTTTAGTGCTTAGGTGTTTAGCCAGCTGTTTTCTTGTTGTTGTTGTTGTTGTTGTTTTTTTCCCTATAGCTCCTCTTGTTTGCTCTTTAATTCGTATTTTTTTTTTTTGTACTTTTCTAAATAAACAAATTAAATTA
Source organism: Drosophila nebulosa (assembly GCA_024703675.1). Lineage (NCBI taxonomy): Eukaryota > Metazoa > Arthropoda > Insecta > Diptera > Drosophilidae > Drosophila > Drosophila nebulosa. The sequence continues at coordinate 691,088 of CM045725.1, read as the reverse complement.
TTGATAGCTTATCTCGCAACATAATGACTGGCTAGGCACTTGTTGAGCTCAACGAAGTTTAAATACCCTTTAGATTATAATTATATGGAGCACCCAAAGATTAGGTCTCAAAGACTCCTCCCAAAAGTTTTATAAAGCTCTGTTCACTCTCTAAGTTTTGTTTAACTTTAACGCTTTTTGAAAATGTTAATGGGAAAAGCTATTTAAGAGGATTATTTTTGGATTAGTAATTGTTTGGACTATAATTTAATATACGTATAGAAAATATGATAATAAAGAGATAAGATATTTTGCCTCAAAACATTAATTTTTGCTATACAATCTAGGATGTACATATATTCTGAGGAATTTTATATATTAGTTATATATAGGATGATCTTTTTATTATATTTCAATTGATTGCTAGAAATACAATTATAATTGTATTTAATTTGTATTTGTAGAAAAAATCATATATCAACGATAATTTGTTTTCTGGAAGAGAACTTTGAGATAATTTAAAAGAACATTTTTTCAAATTTATCCATTCAAATATTTATATATAGCCCTTGAAGATAGTCTTTGGAATAGTTTTATAACATGAACAAGAATCACTAGTTCATTTTTCATACAAATTCAATCTATGAACTGGTTCAATCTGTGTACTGGTTTAATTTTCTCTCTAGCGACATATTGCCATAATTTTTAAATCTTTTAAAAATTATAGATCGCTGAATGGCTATCATCTTCGTTTTAGTTTCCGATTGTTTAAGTTTAAGCAAACATCATGTTTCGTACGATAATACCTTATAGCATAAGGGTATATGAAATAATTATGCTTAATGATTATTCAAATTGAAACACATTGACCGCATTTAACATTGAACTGATTGGTAAGGTTATCACTTCATTCACAACGATGAAACAGTTTTAGAAATTTGAACAAAAAATTAAATTATGGAGAATAAAACAAAAAAAATTGCTTCACAATGCTGTGGTGGCTTCCCATTGAAAGCGGTTACAACGATTTGAATTCCTTAACGTCCTTAGGCAATAACAAATATTTAGTATTAGGTTATCCTTGCCACACATAAAACACGCATACACACACACCCAGGACACTTTTGCCTATTTGCCTCTCCTTTCTCTTGGCACTCGCTCAATAGAAGGCAAATGGCCTTTCACGGTCGTTGCCGTTGAACGTCATGTTGTTGCTGCTGTTGAACAACTTTCTGCCCCAGCAACAATTCAACAAGGCCCCCTCCCCCCCTTCGAACTCCTCTCTATGTATGTAAGTGTTCCATTCCTTTTTGCACTCCCCCCTCATTTCAAAGAGGTGGCAAAGGTGGTGGGAGAGTGGCAGGCTCTTGCTTCCTTGTTGCCGTCACTCTCTTTAGTCACTTTCCCAGTGAAGCATTTGAAACTCTTATTACTCTGGAATTTTTACTGTATATATAGAATAACCGTAATTAGAAACATGGTAACGTTTCGGTTAATATATATATAATATATATATACAAACGAAGTGAAATCTCTATAATTGAAAGGTTGTAGCAAAATTAGTTATTACGATTATTCTAAAGCAACGTTTCGGTTAATTTATATATATATAAGCAAACGAAACGAAATCTCTATATTTAAACGTTGTCGTTAAATAACCGTTTTAAGAAACATAACTATTACGGTTGTTCTCCATTAACATTTTGGTTAACCTTCAATAATAAAAGTTACTTCAAAGCTTAAGAGTTCTAGTTACCGAAATATAGTTCTAACGTTCATATAAAGGTTGGCATTTCGAAACGTTGTTTTAGAATAACCCTTATAAGAAACATAGTTAGTACGGTTATTCAGCAGCAACAAAATCTCTATAATCAAAACATTGTTGTAAAATAACCGGTTTAAGAAATAACATTTCGGTTAAACTTCAATGTCACTTCAAAGCGTAAAAGTTCTAGTTACCGATATAAGATCCCCACGGCCATATTAAGGTGTGCATTTCGGTTAACTGGGATTAACTAACTTTGTGGGGTATCCAAGCTGAACCAAGTTCGATTTGCTTTACAAAATGGATGAGAATAAATGTTTGAATAGATCTTTGGCCTATAGAGAAGATAGAGGGTATCTACCAGTCGATGACTTGTTGCTAGGCAGTTGCTTTAGCTGTTGCTGTGGGTGGATTGGTTGACTTGGTTTAATGTTCAGAGGTTTCTGTGGCAACTGACTGCTGCTGGCTGCAAAGATGGGCATCATCATCACGTTCAATGTACGTTTTATTATGAGTCGTCCTGGCTGACGTCCTTTTCGTCCCCTCACCCAGCCACCCTGTTCTCGCTCTCTCTCTCTCTCTCTCTCTCTCTCTCTCTCTTAGTATCCTTCTCTTTTTGTGGGCTTGTGTGTGGCCCAGAAAATTCAATGTGAGAGCCCGCAAAAAAGCAAATAAAACTTTATCATTTGGGGAAGCCCTCGGCTTTCATAGACTTTGACGTGGCAGAGGGGCGAACAAGAGGTAGACGCAGGGAATGTGTGTGTTATGTTACATATATACATATACCCAGATATATTTGTGTGTGTGTGTGTGTGTGTGTGTGAGAGTGGTTTGGCCCCACCAAACTTTTCCCTTAATTTCTTGTTTTTATTTTTCTTCTTTTTTATTTTTGTTAATGTAGGAAGGTACACATATATATATATATATACATATATATTTCTTTTGTACAGGTATGAGGTTTTATTTTAGCCAGGATTTTATTTTGCTTTTCGTTTCTTGTTTCGTTTTTTTTTTTTTTTCTGTTTCCTTTTTTTTTTGTTTTGCCACTTTTGAGACTTCTGCCCTGACCTTTTTAGTGGCTTTGAGTGGAATTTGGGTTGTAAATTTTTTGGGCGTGGCTTCGCTTTTAGATGGCTAGAAAACAATGGTTCTCTAGAGTTTCCTATATTTTGTACTTTGAAAAAGACAAAAAAAAAATAAAAACTGCATGGCTTATATGATAAATGGCTTGCCTTTTGTGTTTGCTTTTTTTTTTTTTTTGCTTAAAACTTATTTATGATCGAGTTTGGAACACATTTATATACTTAATTTTAAAGCCATTAATAAAAGTTAAAGAAGTGCTCAGCGCCCAAATTAAAATTTTCTAAAAATTATAACAAGACTTTTTTTTTATTATAGCTGAGTTTTCATAACATTTTCCTCTATAATAGGTCTAGCCTAAGAAAACTTTTAATTTCCACTAGAATTTGATCATTTCTAGAAAGCATTTTGAAACGAGCTGTAAACATGCATTTTAAGTCGCTCACTTCGACCAATTTGACAAATTGGCTAAACAGTTTCCAACCATAACTTAACTTTGGACAACCCAACCACACCCCCTACCCTTTTCTCCCACTTCCTTTCCTTGCTTCGCTCTTTCCTTCCTAATTGCTTTTAAAATCAACCCTCGCTCAATTGTTGTTGTTTTTGTTGCAGAAACTATTTCTACAAAGTGAATCACACAATCAGGAAGAAAAAAGGCAAAAAAAAAAGGCTAAAAAAAAGAAGGAAAATAGAAATGGAATACCAACACAGAGAAAAACTTTTGCCAAAGGAAAGGAAGTACAGAAAGAGAAACAGAAAAAGGTAACAGAAATGTAATAAAAAAACAAGAAAAGGAATTTCCCCAGAAGTGGCGGGGGGGGGGGGGGGAAGAGAAGTGATGGCAGGTGGTTTGTAGGGTGGTTGGGTGCCTGAGTGGGTGGTTAGGGTAGGCAAAGTCAAAGCTATAGTCTATTTTCATTCTGATGTAGTTTAGTGACACAGAACGACGACGACGACGACGACGACGACGACGATGAGAGACACAAACAGAGAGAGAGAGAGAGAGAGAGAGAGCAAAAGAGGGTTAAAAAGAGAGAGCAAGATTATAACAAAGTCATAGGCAAAGGCAAAGCCAAAGCCAGAGCCAGCTTAAGTGTTTCCAAGCTAAAAACCAAAACAAGTCAAGGCGTAGCCAAGTGAGACGACCAAAGCGTAGGCGGTGGGGAGCGGGCAGAGGGCATAAGAGTGGTATAAGCGAGTCAACGGGCGCGTTTTGAACATGTTGCGCTTGCTAGGCTTATGCTAGAGTTACAGTGAGACCTCAGTAAAGATAGCAGGGAAATATCTAAGACTAGCTAAGTGTGGCAACTCTAGCAGAAGAGAAAGCAACAGAGATAAGATCTATTTATGTTATGAAATGATCAAAACTGATCGAAACTCTTTAAAGTCAACTAAATCTCTAGAAACTAAGAGAAGCGACAATGTCTAATAGGAAAGAGATAAATTCAGTTTGATTAATTAAGAGTGCAACCTGGCAACTCTGTGGCCAAAAAAGAAAACCAATGACTAATGGTAATAACCGATAGAGTCCCCCAAAGTCGGAGCAAAGCTGTTTGTTGTCATTGGTTACCACTGTATCTGTGGAATACTTACAGATACATAGAGCGTGCTGGTGCTATCAATGGTGTGTGTGGTGTGAGGTGTGTGTGTGTGTGTGTGTGGGCAGTGAGGCATACCCTAAGAGCAACGCCGCCTTCTGCAACAAAGTCGTTTTTAATAAGTTCAAGCAGCAGCAGCAGCCAGCAACAACCCAGCCAGGCAACGGCAACTTGTCTAACAGACTCAAAGTAATGCAAAGTATCTTTTGGTCTATGTATCTGTATCTATCTCTCTCTCTCTCTCTCTCTTCTTCAGTGTGTGTGTGTCTGTCAACAAGTTTTTTCTTTTTCTGTGTGGGTGAACGCCAAAAAGTTCATGGAGCTTGATTTTCAGGCCATTACATGGGTTATAGGGAAGGTAGAAGCAGGAGAGGGAGAAGAGGGAGGCCGGCCAGGCTGGCAGCTTGTTTTCTTTCTTTTTGTTTCCCATTTCGTGCTCTCGCTCTCTCTCTCTGTTTAGCTCTGTCTCTTTTAATCTCTCTGTATGTGTGTGTGTGTGTGTGTGTCTGTTTGTTTGTTTGCCTTTTGTGTTGTGTTGTGTGAGCGCTTGGGGATTACGTAAGGGAATCCCCAACATTTTGCGAGAGGCGCGCACACAACACTGAAAATGATAAAAGTGATTTCGTTTGTTGCGGGGCTTGAGGCCAGAGTGCCGAGTGGAGAAGTGAGGGAAATTATGGGGGTTTCTCTGTAATGAAATGTAACTGACGCTGTACGTTTCATGTTTTATTCAACTTCTCTCTCCTCAACCCCCTACCGCCCACCCGCCCTCACTCGTTCTTTCTCTCTCTTTCTGTCTTTTTGCTCCTAGCTGTGTCTCTCTTTCGCTATTGGCAAGTGGCACAAATAAATATAAAAGAGGCAAAGCGAAAAATGTAACTTATAGTTAAAGGGGTTGCCCAAGTACAAGTACCTACCAAACGTACATACATACATACGTATAGAAAACCAAAGGGCTAAGCTAACCAAAATTCGCAACGAAATTTTAATACACTTGAAATCTTTGTGAATTTGACAATGGATTAATCTAGATAAATTTTAAATGACTATCTCAAGAAAAACATAGTTTTTGGGCGTAAAAACTCAATGTTTTGCATGAGTGCTTTAAGAATTTGACGAAGGATTACGACAAAATTGATGTATATGCTAAATATGTCAGCGAAAAGACGTTTTGCATGGGTCCTACGAGAATTTGACGAAGGATCACGCCAAAATTGATGTATAAGCTAAATATTTCACCGAAAAGGCGTTTTTTGACGAACGATTACGCCAAGTGATCTACTAGAAAAGGGTCTTTTAACTAAATCTAGGATAGAATAAGATAGGGCAATAAGGAGAGGTTTTATATTGCAACTATAGCAGAAAAATGTCAATTAAACAGCTCTTTGATTCTTGCATATTCAAACATGTTATCAACGGCCAATCACTTGAAGCTAAATTAAAAGTTTATAGGAAATTTCCAGCTCGTTAGCTTGAAACTTAGCATCTTTTCCCCTCCCATTTCTTTTTTTTTTTTGTTTCTTTGATAGGGTATAGAAGGAAAAGAAATGGTAAAGTTTCCGCTGAATTTTAATGTGAAGCAAACTAACCAACCACCCAACCCACCTAGCTACCTCAACCCATAAAACTTGCAACCACTCAACTCTCCCGCTTTTTTTTTCACTCCTCAAGCTACATAGTTGCATTTTCACTTTGTAGAACTTTTCTTGTTTTTCTGCATATTTTATAAACCCTTTCACTTGATGGGCTTCTGTGCACACACACATACACACAGACATACTTATGTATGTGTATGTATGTATGTATATCTGTAGTGGAGGAGGTCCTGCCATATGCTACTTCGCTGTAATTGAAAAATCCTTTCTTTCAAAGCTCACTGGCCTTGAGCTTATGTATCACATTTCCGCACAAAGGCAGCGAACACAGAAAATTAATTCTCAGAAAATTTGAATTGAGTTTTCATTAATTAGTTTGTTGTATGTACATATATTGGAATTGAAGGATGAGATTCTACTTACTCCCTCGACCGCTGCCCTTGCGTCGAGCCATTTTCCTTGTGTGTGTCTGTGTGTGTGTGTGTTTGGCTGTTTTTGGCTCTATTTGGCTCTTACATGGACTCTAATCGTGGCGGGAATGGATGTTAAATATTTAATTCAAGTCCAGTTTGGTCCAGCATGTGGATGTCCTTGAAGCTGTTTTGATGCTATCCTTGCTGTATGTGTGTGTGTGTGAAAGAGAGTTGGCCTTGTATTTTTTTTTTTTGTTTGGTTCCCGAAAATGTTTCCGTTTTTTTCTGATATGATGACGTGGATCAAAATGTTGTTACTATTGTGTATATATATATTTATATACTCTGTAAATACTCAAAAATGTTTGTTTGTTTGTTTCTTGTTGTTGTTGTGGGTTGGTTATTTTGTTTGTTTTGTTGTTGTTTGGGTTTGTTGTTTGATATGCCTGATAAATATATATATACATATATATGTGTGTATATATATTTGTTCTTTTGTTTTTATTATGGTAAAATGTCTGTCTTCCGATATTGTGTCGTCATCGCTTTTTATTCGTTCCGCTTCGTTCCGTTGTTCTTGTTGTTGTTGTTGTTGTGGTTGTCGTAGGCCGCGTTTTCATTCAGGTGATGGCGGTGATTATTAAGTTTCCGCACGCACTTGACGCGTTGCCCTTTTTTTTGATTTTATTTTATTTTTTTTGATCCGAGGCACGCGAGAACGCACATACAAGACACAAGCGAACGAACGACAAAATGCAAGGAAACAGTTTATATTTTTGGCAATATAAATTAAGACTGTGATGCTCTCTTCTCTTCTCTTCTCTTCTTGATGCCCGCGTTCGCGTTACCCGCTGCTATTCCCACACATCATCATGGGGGGTGGTGGGGTTGGAGGGGGTCGTCCCCATATCAAATCGAGGGCATCTAATTTGCTTGAAATTTGCTCGTCACTAAAAAGTTGTTTTTTTCTTTTTTTTTATTTTTTTTTGTTATTTTTGTTATTTGGTATATTTAGATTTGCTCTTTGCCTTATTAATTATTTAGTTTAGTTAGATTTCTACCGATTTATAGTGTGTGTGTTTGTGTGTGTGCGGGAATAGTGTATGTGTGTGTGTGCGAAGCGTTTTTGTATTTTTCTTTAGCGCGCGAAACGTTTTTGGGGCGTGCTTCTGCCTCAAAGCTCCATTCACAACTGCCAGCAGAGTCAACAGAGCGCCACCACGGACACAAGCCAACTGAAATAAGAAATGGACACATTTTTTCTCCAGTGTATGTTGGCAAAATTGAGAGCAAGCCAGAGCACGAGAGCGCAAAAGAGAGCGCAAGAGAGAGAGAGAGCAAGCGTGGGCGATATGACGCGTTGCGCTCTCTTCCATTTGGTGGGGACTTTCAACTGAAATTTACTTTCAATTTGCATTTTTATTTCAATCGGTTTTGTATTTGTTTACCTTTTTTTTTTTGCTTGCTTAACAATTGAAGAGCATATGCTTGGGTGCTCTTAAAGCGAAACTAAGAGACATATTGGTCCCAATTGTTAGGCTATGCCTCAAAGTATGCAACTCTTTTTTTGCACAAATTGCGCACAGTGGTTTGTTTTTTCGTTGCAAGTGAATTAAATGAAATGAGAGCAATTTAAATCTAAATGAGACAAACTAATATTTTAGTGTTATTTATCAACATTTATTTTTATATAAAGCAATTTCATTTAATTGAATTTGAAACAAATAAAGAGAATTCTTACTTCTTTATTATGTTTTTTATGGAGTTGTATTCTAAAATGTTCTTCTTCTTCTTCTTCTTCTTCAAAAAAAAACAAAATTGCTTAGGAATGATAAGAATATTTAGGTTTTCTGAAAGGTTTTTTTTATTAACTTTTTATGTGAGAGTTTTATATGCTCATTTCTCCTTTTAAGACAAAGGACAAAAACATCTTTTTAGATCATTTACTGGACTTTATTTCGGTCTTGACCAATATATATATATTAATAGGTTAATCACTTAAGTTTTGGCAGCAACTTAGCAAAAGCTTGATTCTGATGGAGTTACTTAAAATAAAGTTTATAGGAATTTTTGAATTTCACTTTTCACAATGTTTGGTTCTGGGCAAATTTTAATTCGTTTAACCTTTAAAAAGTAACTCTTTTTATATGCCTTAAAAAGTCTTTGTTCGACAATAGAAGACGAATAATTTATTTTTTTTTGGTGTTTGCTGTTGTCTTTGAAAATAAAGAAGAGTTCATTCATTTTTTCGTTTGACATCTAAAAGGAAAAATAATACGCCCTCGATGTCAAAACAAATACATTCCCATAGAACATCTTCAAGTGCCTAATGTGGGTGTGTTTTTGGGGTGTATGGGGTGTTTTTTTTTTGGGGGGGGGGGGGGGTCTGCGTGTGTGTGGCGTGAAATAAATGGTAATGAAGTGTGTGAAAATAATGCGAAATTCATTGGGCAAGGGTAGCAGCGACACTACAGAGCCGCAGCAGCGGCAGCTGTTAGAGTTCTCAAGATGACATGCAAAAGGCGTCACAATGAACTCCTTAGCCAAAAAATCAAAAGAAGACTCAATTTTACTTGAAGGCTTAAATGCAAACACAGAGAATTCGACAAATCATTAAAAACATGAACAAAAAAAACACACACACACACTCGAAATGAATTGGGCGGGGGGTAGAACTTTTTGATTGGTTCACACACACGCGTGTGTGTGTGTGTGTGTGTGTGCTCCGTAGGCCCATCAATGAAAGTTTGTTTTTAAGTTAAAACTACAGCTGACTATTGTTTACTTATTGGCGCAGGCGCCGTTCAGCCGGCTAGAAAGCATTCCACATTTTCGAATACATTTCGATGACACTGGAACGTAGGGGAATTTGGCGCCATATATTTTCTATTTTGGCGAAACACTTTGCCACTTCAGTCAGTCGAACGACAACAACGCGCGCGTAAGGAAGTCGCCGACAATTGCCTCTTGGATAACTCACAACGTTCAAAGTAAATTACAACGTAAACTCAACAGTTAGGCGGACGCACGAAATAAACTTCAAAAAAGAAAAAAATATATTAAAGTTTCTAAATCAAAAAAAATTTCTTTCTTTAATTGGAAAATTGAAACGAAAAACCCAAATACGAAATAAATAAACAACAAATAAATTTTTAAATCGAAATATAATAATAATAAAATTTTTCAAATTAATTAAAAAAATGAAAATTAAGAAAAAAATCTGTTTTACAAACATCGTTTAAGACACAGTTAAACCAGAGTTAGAAAAGGGTTTTGGAAATATTTCATAGAATAATGGTTGCCTATCATTTTCCAGGAACACATTTAGAAAGTTTGTTGAAAATTTTTCAAAGTTATTGGAATTAATTAACAAAAAGTTTTTCTGTTATTTAAAAGTAAACTTAACTATTGAGAAGTTTATAAAAAAAGAAAAAGTTCTTGTGTTATTTTAAAGTAAACTTAACTATTGAGAAGTTAAAAAATTTATTAAAAATACAGAAAGTTCTTGTGTTATTTAAAAGTAAACTTAACTATTGAGAAGTAAAAAAATTTATAAAAATATGTGATTTTTAAAATTACGAATTTTTTTAAGACTGTTTTAAATTATGAGTTGCACTTTATGTTCAAAATTTAACAAATTTCGGCCCTCAGTATGCTGATTTTTTTATTGAAGGAGTTTAAAAAATTAAAAGCAAAACATTTTCAAAACGAAATTTCGTATCTACTTAGTTATGCACATTAAATTGCAAAATTATTTACAATTTCAAATGAAAGAAAAGTGAAATGACTTCTTATTGAAATAACTTTGTTAAGAAATTAAATAAAAATATTAATCGATAGGAAAATTAACCCATTTTCTGCATAGAGAATTCATTTTCATTATTTAATCTTTTGCTATGATAAAATATTACCCAAATGATGATTCAAATAAATTGCTGTCTAAAATTTGAAATATGTTCAGGATTTGCTGAAGATTTATGCCAAGTGCAAGAGAATTGTTTTGTAGGCAATTACTCAAATTTAAAATCGCCAATAAGACAGAGAGAGAGAGAGAGAGAGGGAGTTGTAAAAATTAAAGAGTTGCCCCGATTAAGTTTCAAAGAAATATTAAACGAAAATATGCATTTCAACCGTATAAAATATTTACTTTTTTCGTATTGGTTAACACGATTTTAAACGAGCCATTGAACCTTTTTCAATTGGACGATTCATTTTTGTTTCCGCTTTCTGTAGCGAATTTAATAATACATCATTTCAAGTGAAATTTGTTGGAACTGAAAGTTTCGGTGAAAATGATTGATGGTTATTGATGAAATATGTAGATATTGATTCGGTTAGACCATAGATGACTTACTAAAGATATCAAAAATAATTTCTATAACATTTTTATCATAAATTTGCTTACCAAGTGTTTGCGTTAATCTTCTAATTGGCAGCTGCAAAGTGATAAATGGTTAATGCTTCACTCCCACTCCCCGCAACATAATTGGCCTCGATAACTAAAGTCAATAGTTAATTGGCTACTGCAAATGGTCATAAACAATTGTGAAAACTGTGAATAGAGAGCAAGAGCGAGAGAGAGAGAAGGAGAGCGAAAAAGACGCGAAGGTGAGAGAAGGCAAAAGCAAAAGGTTGGAAAACAAATAGACGATTGCGCAGAAAATAAATAAAACGCAGCAATCACAGTGCACATTCCGCATAACCAATACACGGGGAACTGAGTAAGTATCTATCTATCCCATTGTCGATATATATAAATATTGCTATTCAAGAAAAAGAAAAAACGGAAATAATAATGCGTATACGCCACGTGGGAGTTCAAGGTAGACAAACAACAGTTGCGAAGAAAACAAAAACAAAAAGAAGCCAAACAAACGTTTTGTTTGACCTCGCTAGCTGCTAGCTGCTGGCTGCTGGCTGCTGATTCTGCTGTCTGGGCAAACAAGAACCAAAATTCCTTCCTTTTTTTTTTGTGTTCCAACATTTTTTCTCCTTTTTTTTTTATTATAACTAATACGTTAGACGCACCTAGTCCACCTCGTCGTCTGCTCTATATATCTTTACGAGCTGATCAAAGGCCATAAATATTTGTTGTCTTTTTTTCTTTTTTTTCATATATTTATTGTTATTTGCATTGTTCTAAGAGCCAAAAGGCGGCACAAGTATCTTAAGTTAAATCATCCGTGAAAACACACAAAAAAATTTGGGAAATTTTTCATCTTCATGTTCATGAGCAGAAAGCGGAATTTTTTATTTTTAATTTTAATAGTAAAAGGTAAAATGGTATGGCATATGGACAAAGTCATCTTTATGAAATGAAAATTGAAGACTAAATTTAATATCTATGAACTTTCTGACTGACTGACTAAAATTTAAGTTTTATTTTTTATGACTTCAATGACTTTGGCCAATGAACTCTCATGTTCAGACTAATGGAAATAATGTTCTCCCTCTTTATCGTTTCCAAAGTGATTGACAATGAGAAAAAAATATTTGAAAAGTTTGTATGTATGTTTCTTGGCAGTTTTTCGGGCGTTTGAAAATTTGTTGATAAACAAACATTTTGCTGGACACTGGCTAAGTGATTGATGTTTGATATTTTTGAAATTTCTCTGTCATTGTTTTGTCAGATTGCCAGATTTCAAATTTGGGAATCAGAATCAACTGATTTGCATTGAGAATTATGTTATTTATGATCCTGAAAATTGTAGTTTCGATTTCGTTTCTACAAGCAAAGTGAATTTAAGTTTCTTTTACATCAATTAAGCGGAAAAACTTGAATGAAAACCATTTAATTTTGATGAAAATTTCGAAAGCTTATTGAAATAATAAATATTTCGATCGGCATAGACCATATAAACTAAATCTTGCACTTTAGATTCACATGCAGACGCCACAAACCTCTATTTCTTATTACTTGTCTTTGGTGATGGTTTATTCTCGATATTTTGAATATAAATAGTTATCGATAAATGTCACCAGTAGCTATGCTTTTAGCTAGGCAAATGAGGTTCGTTTATAAAAGATAAGATCAATTGAGAAGAGTCAAGGGTCTTAAATCTAAATGAAGTCTTCCCTATGCTCCTGCAATGGTTCCTCCTTAGAATATAAATCGATATCAATAAATGTCACCACTAGCTGATCAACAATTTGATGCTTTTAGCTAGGCAAATGAGCTTCGTTTATGAAAGATAAGAACAATTGAGAAGAGTCAAGGGTCTATAACCTAAATGAAGTGTTCCCTATGCTCCTGCAATGGTTCCTCGTTAAAATTGATTGGAATTTGAAGGTCCTTAGTAGAGGGGACTTGTTGTGGGAAAACTACTGAAAACAAATTCAAAATAGCTTGAAATCAAACGCGGTTTTGGTTGAAGTTTCCTTTCCTTTTGTTTGTACTGATATGTGGGTTGGCCATATTGTTTTTGGCTATGTCTTTTCAACCAAACATATTTCGACTCGAATGCCAAGTCATGTGCATTGACATTAACATCCACACAAAGACATACGCAAGATTCTCATCAACAGGCGGAAACTAGGATTAACCGCATACCAATCTGGTCCAAAATAGGAAAAAATGTATGTCAAGATGCTATTCGTTTCGTTCTGCTTCTTCTCTTGCTTGTTGGCGCCTGCCCATGACAATTTCAGACCGGATGTTTGCCAACCACACATATTGTCGCGTGGCTGTCTTGGAATGTCTTGAAAGTTTTATTATTTCGACTCTCGGACATTAAATCTAACATCAAAACAAAAAAAAAAAAAAAAAGAAAGAGAAATGAAAATAAATGTTCAAAAATTTGAATGCCAAAGTCAGGGACAACCTCTCTGGCAAAAAAGACAATGGCGTCAGCTTTTTGAGAGTCATGTGTTTCGTTTTGTTGAATTTTTTTTTTTTTTTTTGCGCCCCAGCTGGATGCTTTTTAATATCTGTACGCTCAAAGGACACACGGCAAGCGGTATTTTTATGGGACAGGAGGAAAACACAAAAAAAAAAAAAAAAAAAACCGAAAGCTATAAAGTACATGATGAAGGCGACTCTCGGGGTCCAGTTTCTCAGTTACAGTTCATTAAGGCAAATTGCCCACCATCTTTAGTTGAGTCTTTTATGAAAATCTATTTATGTATGTCCATAAGCTGCTGGCTGGCTGTTGGCTGTTGGCTGCTTGGCTTGCATGTCGCTAGATACTTATGGGAAACCAGGCCTAAAGACATAAATCCTTATTTATGTGCCTTAAATTTTGCTCTTTCTTTGGCATACACAAGCAGCATTTAATGTACAGACAGAAGTTAATTAGCTACCATGAACAGTTTTTATTGAGCACTCGCCAATCATTATTTTTCCCTAATAATAAGAACACGGAACGGAAAGGACACACTCCAGAGGATGGCATGGAAGAGAAACATGATGGACTGGATAACAAAAGCAAACATATTTCCGTTCTGAGCTGCGATTATTTTGTGTGTGTGTGTGTGTGTGTGTGCGTGTGTAGGGTCATTGCAGTCAATCAACTCTTGGTAATCACCTGGCCAATATTCACCACCACTCACTGACAGCACCTATAATTAAAGCTTGACAGACGACAGGATTTTTTCAAACTTCGAACTTCCTTCTCAATGGGAGAATCCTCTTACAACCTTCTCCATTTAATTTCTTCTTCATAACAATTGGTTTTCTCTTTGGTAGCAAACATTCACTTGAGCGGATAGAAGGAGAATGTTCTCAAAGAAAACAAAGTGAATCTGTAACTTAATTTTAAGTCATACAAAGCTCTTTTTGTAAAATAATGCAACGAAAATATCAACAGAAGAAATTCTGTCTAGAAGCCAATAGTAAGATTTAGTAACCGAACAACAAATAGAAAATGAAAATTATTTAGAAGATTTGTAGAGAATTTAAAAGAGAGGAGTGAGAGAGAACAACTGAAATTTAGTTTTTATCTTTGAGAGCTTTTTTGGGATTTTAAATATGCTCAAAGAGATTGCTAAAAAAAAAAATTCTAATGCAATATTCAAGATTTGTTGTACATTTTGTGCAAATTGAAGCACTTTGGCTTTGGCTTTTGCTTTGGCCTTTTTGAATCGAGTCTAGTGTAAGCTTAAACTGATTTCTCCCATCATTTGGTTTTGTCGTTCACATCAATAAATCATTTCACATCGTACATGAAATTCGTTCAAATTTCCAATTGATTGAACACTTGATCTAACAATTTCGTGTAAATCCCTCAAACTCGTTAAATGCGAATGTGAGTTAAGAGTTTTTGGTTGGGTATGCGTTGAAAGGTGATGCCACTTGAAAGTTTAACCGAAAAATAAAACAAAAACAAAGAAAAAAAAAAAATCTAAGGGTTGCCACCTCTCACTTAACCCGCACCGCACCGCGCGCTCTCTCTCTCACTCTCTCTCTTAGTTGCCATGGCTGCTTTAATTAAGCAAATCTTTGCCCTTTGAAATGGACGATTGGCAAATGTAACAAATGGCTGACGACGACAAGAGAGAGATAAATGATAATTTTGGCAAACAACAAAAATTGAAACCGTCAAAACAAGCAGCAAATTAGAAAAGCAACAACTGTAGAAATAATTTTAATTAAAAAGAGCATGTCTTCAATTAGTTTTTACAGAGAGATAGAGATCGAGTGGTGGAGAAAAAGAGAGCATGAGGGAGAACTAGAGAAACGGCAGAGTGAACTCATCATCTGAGTTAAATGAAAATTAAACAAAATTTATAGCTTCGACTCTCAGTGAAGAGCCCAAGCCCAACAGCAAGTTATGTGAGGGGCTTGTGGGGGGCGGTGGCTGTTGCTGGTTGCTGGTTGTTGGTTGCTTTCAACAAGCCGTAAATATACAAATAATAAACAATATTTATTTTTTTTTCTTTTCCTCCCCCCTCAGAGAATTTTCTGTTTCGTGTGGTGTGGGAGAAGCAGATGTGTCTGTTGGATCTGTGGGACTCTCTCAATATTTGTTTGCGCCTCAGAAATGAAACTCAAACCCACTTGAAATGTTTTCTCCCCTTACTTTTTGTTTTTTTTTGGGTTATAGTTTACTTTACCTTCTTTTCTTTCGGGTTGGACTTTACTCAGCCCACTTATTTTATTCTAGGGCCCCATTTTTTGGGCACTTATGAGAGGCTGCTGTGTAAGCATTTTGCCCCTTTTTTTGTATCCGTTTATGTTCGGTGCTTTTTATGGCCATGTTTCACTTAGTATTTGCCCTGGCCAAATAACAAGCAAACAGAACAAAAAAAAAAGTTTTCGCATTGCGTTTAGGTTGTAGCTAAATTTATGGTAATATTCTGCACAGCTTGGCCATTGTTCGGGCCAAGCCAATTTAAAAGGTGGCAAAGTATAACAAATCTTGAACGAAAATCAAAGTATGAACCTCCCTTGATACCTTTGGAAACGAAATGTTAATTGGCAGTTAGTTCGAATACTAATTGCCATCACACAGAAGCTTAGTTGCCACTTCTCTGACCATGCTCTGCTGGCGTCTCATTTTTTTTTTATTTAATCTTCTTATTGAAGTGTTTTTGTTAGTGATTTTTGCACTGTCACGTTTTGAGAATTTCTCCCCTTTTGGAAATGTGGCAAACTAATACTGAGCAAAATGAATGATAAACAATGTTTTCGAAAAATAAAAAACCCGACAATTTCTATAAGCCAAAAGTGGTCCAGGACTTAAGTTAACAACTTCCTACTTTTTCGAGCACTCTTTTAAGAAGTACCAAGCAGTCTAAGCTAACATCATTTACTACTTCTACTACTTCAGCGCTTAAACTAGTTGCGAATTATAATAAAATAAATTGAAAAATGAAGTTACAGCTTACCATGTCAGAGATAACCCAAAGGCAATCTTAGCTTAGCTTGTGTTGCTTTCCATTAATGGTAGAAAATACGCCCCCTTGGGTATGCAATAGTTAACTGAAAAATAGTTCGAAACAGTTATATAAATACAGTCCTCTTGGATGTACCTTTTTGATACTATTTTTGTATGTATTCAGCGCTTAAAAAAAAAGGTGTATAAATAAGCGAATTGATTTCCCTGTCCTTCGGTTATTTTTCCCATGCCATGCACAAAGTAATTCTCCAAGTGCATCCTCTCACAAGGATAATCAACTGCCATTGACCACAGAATTAATTTCAAGTGAATTTGTTACGCAAACATTTAGCAAACAAATTTTAACTAGCGTAATTAAACTAACATCTGGCTTATATATAGGAGCTAGCTGCCTTTGCTGTGGTCGATAATGACCGCAGTTGCTTGGTTTTGTACCCTGTGAAGTCAAGAATGTGTATTTTGTTTATTGTTAATTTTATGTTTCCCAATTTACGTTGTGTTCCCAATTTACGCACAACCAAAACTTTGTTCTCGAGCATTTGAACTTTGAATTACCATTCATTTGGGTTGAGTTTTTTTTTTTGGTTTTTGGTTTTTTTGGTTTTGTTTTTGTTTTGAACAGGAGAAATTATTGCTTTTTAGGGTCTCATTTATTTGCATTGAGTGTCTAGCCGTCTGAGGATTGCATATAAATTGCCCAAATGCCCAAATTTGTGTTACGTTACGTTACGTTTGCGTTTCGCTTCTTTTTGGGCCAGGTTTCTTTTTTTTTTTTGGTGTGGTGTGTGCTTCTTGGTAATTGTATTTAATGACATTCGAGGCCAATGTGTCAAATGACCATTTCGAGACAATTAAATGACTTGACACTTGAGTGTGAAGAGAATTTTTAAGTCGCATGATGACCGCAGGAGCACATTAGGACCACCATTAGTCAGCAAGTCCTTGAACTTTTTCCATTTTATTCATTTTTTTTTTTTTTTTGCGGCCAACTTGAATTAAGCCATCGATTCTTGTATCCTATATCAAATTCGTGCAAAGCTTTCAGCAAAACTTTGGGCTAACAAAAAGAAGTTCACTTAGGTCGCAACGCCGTCTCGTCCGCCCCATCTTCTTCATCATCATCTTCTTCTGCTTATTTTCTCACCCATTTCCATTCTCTTCTCCCGCTATGTTTCACTTTTGCATTATAATTTTCTGTCCTTTTGTGTATTGTGTTGTGTTGTATATGATGAGTTTATAGTTTTCATTCGGATATTTGAAGAGTGAAACATTTTTATGACCATGTTTCAATACCCATTAAATGGCAAACGTGACTGAAATTCATAAGCCCACCCAAACAAAAACCAAAAAAAAAAAAAAGGCGACCTAAACCAACCGCAGAGAGTGTGGTTTATGTGTGTGTGTGTGTGTGTGTGTGGGTTTTGACTGTGGAAAACCTTTTTTTGGTTAGGACCACCATTCAACGAACCAGAAAACATCTGTCTGAAATCAATTTTGTAATATGTAAAGCACGTGCTTTTCAAGTCCATTTTCTACATATATCTTTTGCCGCCTTCATCTTCTTCTTCTTCTCCTTCTTTTATATTCGTTTCGTTTGGACCGTTTTCTTTTGAGGCTTACATTCTAATTGAAAGCCACACAGACGCTTTTCCTCATCCATTGAGCATATAGTGAATTCTATGCTTTTCAATGAAGATAAATTGTGCAGGCGTAAAAGAGAATAATTTGCAAAACAACTGACGACGACGACGACGACGACGACAAGGATAAGCATGATAATGATTCCCCATAGACCATTTGCGGGCCATGACAATTGACAATTGAATTTGTTGTTGGCTGTGCAACAGTTTCCAGTCTCTTTACTTTTCGTTAACCCAACAACAAGAACAACAACTAACTGCATAAATGTCTAATGGGTATCTATTAACAAATTGCTTATTTAATGTTATTATTCAAACCAATCAGTGTTGAATCATGAACGGCATGAAGTGAGGCAAAAATGCCCCTAAGGGGGGGGGGGGGGGGGGGGGGCATGCCATCGAAAACTCTCAAGGGCTCTTATAAAGTTCTCATGAATTTTAGACTACTTGTTGAAATTGTTGGAATTTGACCAAAAATTTAGTTAATAATAAATAGACTGAAATTTGTATAGCATACTTAAGAGGGCAATTTTTATGTGTTTGGTTTTTAGAGTATTTTTTGTCACTCCCTTTGACTTGCCATACACAACTAACATCAAATTCAGCTGCAAATCCAAATCTGCAAATCGAGCTACCAATAAACGAGAGATAGATCGATAATGGCAGAGTTGGCGCCTCTTGTAAAAAGAACCTTTCATCAATACGCAGTTCTTTCGCTTGATTGGTAAGCTCGTAGCAACATTTTCGCAGTAGATGTGAGCCAGATTTAGTGAGAGATTGGCATGCACGACCAGTGTGAATTAGGTGTCCAATAAGCCAGCTTTGGTATTGAAAATGATGCATTTTCATTTCGCTTTTTGTTTCTGTTCATGCGTCTCACGTCTATCTATTTTTGCAATCTCTGTTACTGTTTGAACTGCTTTTTCTACCTGCGTAGAGTACCTTTAAAGAGTTTACTCTTTGCCAACATGGTGAATAGAAGTGAAAATAAAATGACTTAATGAGACACATCAATAAGTATCTTGGAGTCGAGTAATTTTTGGCCTCGATCCTAGCAGTTTCTTAGGGTTAAACATGTATTAAAGTGAATATACAGAAGCTAAAAGCTGAGACCACATCACATTTGATTTTTCTTTGGGTTTCGTAGTCAAAAGCTAAATAATCTAATTGGCATTATCAGAGCTTATCAAGGATCACAGAGTCTTAGACGTGGAGTCTCAAAGACTTAATTTTAATTAGAAATATGCTTCAACAATGAGCAGACAAAGGGATCTAGATGTGGGCAAGAGCTGATGCTGATGCTGCTGCTCGAGAACCTACAATCGATTACTTGTGGATAGTGTTCAATGACCAGGTAAGCCTGGGGCAATCTAATTGTATTCGAACAACAATGGGATGAGCAAGAACAATACTTGAACGTAACTGATGTTACCAGATGTGGCCAACAGCCATTTTGTGTGGCTTTTTATGGTTCCCGAGAGAGAGAGAGAGAGGGGGTGTGAGAGACCCTAAAAGAGTGGGCATTAAGCTTTCCGTCTCTAACTATCTTTTGGTTCTTTAAACGTCATCTCTGTTTCCCTTTCTCTTTTCTGTTGGTCCTTTTGCATTTTGTATATTTTTTTCATTTGACCAGTTTTACTTTCCTTTTTATGTTTTATTTGTGTGTGTGTGTGTGTGTGTGTGTTTGTTTTTTTTTTAATTACTCTGACCGAAAATGGTTGCGGCTTTGTTTGGCCTTATGTAAAACTAAATAGTTGACTGGCATTTCAATTTATTTGCTGTGTGTAAATATGATTTTTTGTTACGTGTTATTTCCATTGTTTCCTGCAGCGTCAGCTTACAAAACGTTTTGCTATATTCTATATAGACAGCAGTTTGCGCCTCAGTTGGTGGGCGTGGTGGCAAAGTGTTAGAAAACACAATAGATGGGCCTTTTCATATATGTACATATGTATGTATATATGTATGTATGTGTATTAATTATTTACGTCCGTTGTTTGTTTTGACAACTCTATAAACAATGCTATGATGACTCTCCCTTTCCATAAGTAGTTATAGAGCATTAAATTTCGCATACTTATTTCCAGTGAAAATTATAATTTTAAAGCAACGTGGTAATTAAAACATAATAAAAATAACTGTGCCAATTTCTGTTGAATTTTACCAATGACTTTAATGCTAACTCGGAAGTCTTCACAACTTCAGTCTCGCTTTTATGTGATAGTTTGCCACAAAGTGGCTAAAAACTTGGCACGAGGATGATTCTTAGGTTTTTTTTAATTGTTTCTAATTTTTTTCTTTGCAAAATTGCAAAAATTTAAAATCTCTACAAAGTCTCCAAAGTCCATAAGCTTAACTAAACACTTTTAGCAAACGTTTACTTTGTTAATTCTTACTGATTGATAGATTTTCAACGTTTATTCAGCATAATCCACAAGTCTCCAAAGTGGTATGAGGTTTTAGCTAATACTTAGCTTATGAGTAGCTAACATCTAAGTTTAAAATAATCACTACAATCTTACCACAACTCTCCAAATGGTACTAGGACGTCTGTTATGTTATCATTTTACTGATTGACTGATTTTTAACGTTTATTCATGAATCTCCACTAGTCTCCAAAACAGTATGAGGTCTTAGCTAATACTTAGCTTATGAGTAGCTTACAAAGCTTATTAATTGCTAGTTTGTCCTTTCCAAAATTGCAAAAATTCAAAATCTCTACAAAGTCTCCAAAGTCCAAAAGCCTAGCTAAGCACTTTTAGCAAACACGTACTTTGTTAATTTTTACTGATTGACAGATTTTCAACGTTAATTCATGAATCTCTATAAGTCTCCAAAGTAGTATGAGGTTTTAGTTAATTCTTAGCTTTTGAGTAGCTAATGAATAGGTTTAAAATAATCACTACAATCTTACCACAACTCTCCGAATCGCACATTTTCAACGTTAATTCATGAATCTCCACAAGTCTCCAAAGTAGTTTGAAAGTGGAAGTAAAGTCGCCAAGCAGTTTCAGGTAATACTTAGCCTATGAGTAGCTAACAACTAAATTTAAAATTCAAATTACACTCTTATGGTAGAAATTCTAAGAATTTAGACAGACTCTAGAAAGTTTCAAATGAAATGCTTTCTAATATAAGATGTTTGCAAAAACCTCATCGGAGCTGGGAAGCGTGTAATTCGGAGAAAAAAAAACCTGGATTAAGCAGAAAAAAAAGTATTGAACTATGGCATACGTTAAATGCTCTCTGGAGATAGGTCCAACTGAAATTCTGAGAAACGTAAAATAAACATTCAGTTAATTGTAAATCTTGTGATAGCTCCACAAAAGGTTCAAGAGAAGAAAAACGCAATTAGAGTGCAGAATGCAAGTGAAACACATTTACGCCTTCTCCATGAAAGTAAATGATTAATTTTTATGTTGCCTTACATTGTATAAGCCTTCAAAAGAACTCAATTAAACTTTTTTCTTTTCCGACCTTAAATAATTTTTTTAATTTGAAGTAAAGCTTCCAAGCGAAATCTTTTTTGAAGCCCTTTACGCGCGTCTCACTTGAATAGTTAACTTGTTGTTGTTTAATATTACATTTTTAATTTAGTTTAAAAGTAACGTTTAATAATAGAACTATGAATTAGGCAGGCAAGCAAGTTCACTGAGCCGATGAAATAGCAGAATTTGTTGAATTTCAAACCAATTATAAAAATGACAACAAATGAAGGGGGGG
Source organism: Drosophila nebulosa (assembly GCA_024703675.1). Taxonomy (NCBI): domain Eukaryota; kingdom Metazoa; phylum Arthropoda; class Insecta; order Diptera; family Drosophilidae; genus Drosophila; species Drosophila nebulosa. The sequence continues at coordinate 669,456 of CM045725.1, read as the reverse complement.
GGGGGGGGGGGGGGGGGGAATCTACATATTTTCATTATCATTTAGTTGCAACTTTAATTTGTTTAATGAAAAGCCATCAACTCGATATCACTTCAAAAGCTACTCATGAACAAAAGTTTTATTAAAATCATAGTTAAGGTACTTCCACAACAGCTGTGCAGCTGTTGCCAGTTATTGTTTTGTTGTTCGTGTTGTTGTTGTTGTTGTTGCCCCTGCGGTTAGCCATTTTAAAGTTAATAGAAAGCCAAACGAAAATTCAATTAATTCGAATAGCACTTCAACAAATAAATCAAGCTGTCTCAAATGTGATGCGGTCAGGACATAAACACGAGAGGGGGGGGGGAGGATGTGAGGTGTGGATGAAAGTAGCTCCTCGACTAAACACATAACATAACGTTATATAACAACATAACGACAAGTGACTTGACGGAAGCGTTGATAAGGGTCGCCTTAAGAGCAGCATGAACTTTGACTTTGATTTGTTTGCTGAAAGTTGTTCTTGTTCTCGTGTTCTTTTTCTTTTTTTATTCAGATTTCATCTTGGGCACCCCAAAAGTCATTAGAACTTTAACTGCTATAAGTTTCAGCTAGAACCATTAATTAAGCAAATAGAATTGCTCTCATGACAATATACATACATAGTTTCGGCATATGGATAGACATTAGGCTGGCTGGAGTTTTCAGGATAATCAGCAGCTGAATGACTAATGATCGACCTTAAAGTTTTGCATTTCAATTAGCTCGAACCAAATTTGTCTTCAATTTTTTCTCATTGATTAAATTCATTTAACGTGTACGTCAAGTGAAATTATTTTTTAGCTCTTTCAAGCGAACTTTTAGCGTGCCAAAAAAAATTCAATTTTGTACAACGCGTCGTATGATTATTTTTTATTTTTGGTTCGGGTTAACCATGCGACACGTTGGTCCAAAAGTCAAACTTTTTGCAACTTAATTGGTTTTTCCTATCGATGTATATTTTTTTACTTAAATGATATAATTAAATGATAGACTCCCCTAGAGGCTCATCTGGTTCTGGTTCTTTCTCTGAAGCTGACATGTGGCGCTGGGCTTTAAAAAAAAACTTGAAAATTGGTCAAGGTACACAACAAAAACGTTGGCTGAATGTGTTTTTTTTTTTTATATAATTTGCAAAGTAAATTTAATTGATTTTTTCAACAAATGAAAAAATTATATTTATATATATTCGTTTCATTATAAACATTAATAATTAAAAAACAATGTTAGATTTCCAAATAAAAGGTCTAGGAATCACCTGACCGATCGAGGCGACGTCTCAGCAGCAAATGATTTAATCTCTGCTGGCGCTGCTGCTTATACACCCTCAAAGCAGCGTTGCAGCGAGCAGCTACACCGGCGCTCACCAATTTACACTTACATACATACATGCTTCCTCACTCAGCTGTGCTTCTTCTTGAAGCAGACGCTGCTTCTGAAGTGTCGCTCTCAGACTCACTCTCACCTTTACTTGCTGACGTTCACAAAGCAGTGCTTCTTCTTGAAGCAGTGGGCGCGAGCGAGAGTGTGTATGTGTGCGAGAGCGCCGTCGTAGCTGCTCGCTGCAGCGCTGCTTCTGCTGCTCTGAGCGTATGCAGCACCGGCGCTTAAAGACGAAGAAGCACAGCTGAGTCGGTGTGAGCGAGAGAAGGTGACGGTGAGTGATAGAGCGTTGGCCTATCTGCTCGCTGCTGCTGCACTGCTACTTCTCGCGCTCGCTGCAGCGCTGCTTCTGCTGCTCTGAGCGTATGCAGCACCGGCGCTTAAAGACGAAGAAGCACAGCTGAGTAGGTGTGAGCGAGAGAAGGTGACGGTGAGTGGCAGAGCGTTGGCCTATCTGCTCGCTGCTGCTGCACTGCTACTTCTACTCTGAGGGTATATAGGCAGCAGCGCTAGCAGAGGTCAAGTGAATTGCTGCTGAGACGTCGCCTCGATCGATCAGGTAATTTGAAGAAATTTCTATGGGAAATTTAACATTGGTAAGAAAATCCAAAACTTTCCTAATTGTTAGTAAATGGAATAAAATGGATTCATTTATGTTTGACAAATATAAATGTCATCAAACAAACATTGTTCTTTGAGTTTTTGTACTTGTTGGAATGTGCAATAACTGCCAAAAATTGTTTTTCTGACCAAAAATATCAATGTAGAAAAAATGTACAATTTAAAAAGGTTTTTTTTTTTCGAATAACAGTACAAATGAAATGGTTAAAATGTTTATTTTCCTTTAATTTAGGTTCTATATGATTTATAATACATTACCTCAAAGCTAAAAAAAAATATGTTCAACATTTTTTTTCCACATTTAATATTGTCTTATTTAAATAAGGCTAAAAAAACTCATCTTTTTCATTTTTTAAAACCACAAAATTTTGTATAGTCATGGGAAGGCAATTTTCTCTGTTTTGAACCGGGTAGGAGCGCACAAGGAAACAAAGTTTTGCTTGATTTTTTGGGGGAGTTGGGGGGGACGAGCCTAATATAGACAATATGTGCATATACATATAATATTATTTCATCGGCAAAGTTTTTGCTCAGCGTTAATATTTGCTTCCCAAGTGTTGGAAATATGTTTATTATGCCATCGAATGGCCGCTGTGACAGGGCCCAGCAAAACAAAGAGCAAAAAATTGATTGTAAAATAAATATAAATTTATCGTTTACCCAAGCGCCCGCCTCTCTTCCCTCTCTATCCCCAAAAGCTATCACATCCCAATCTAATGTTCACAATGAATATAAATTGGACCTCATGTGAGTAGAATAATTAAAAATAAATTTGAAAATTCTTAATGTTCCTTTTACCCCTACCCTCCCTCGCTCGCTCACTCTCTCTCTCTCTCTCTCTCTCTCCCTCTTTCTCTCTCTCTCTCTCTTTGTTTCACTTTATCTCTTGTTTTCCGCATTGTAGTTGAGCGTCAGGAATTTTCGTATTCAATTTTGTTTTGTGCTTTTTGCGCTTTTTGTTGCTGTTTTGGTTTTTAAATTCCAAAAAATTTCAATCTTCAAACTGTAAACAAATGAATAAATTTTGATGTTGGTGCAAACATTTCATTGATAGAAATTCTGATGTCTGGTTGAGAAGGTGGAGGAGGAGAAGGAGGATAAAAGTTTTTAGATTCTTTTTTTTTTTCGATGTTTATGTTTGAAAAAAAAAGAAAGTTTGTGCCTGAAGTTCCAACTTTTAGCTACGTGCTTAAAAAATTCGGCAATTGACAAGTACATTTAGCCGAGATTTATTTTTGTCAGCAGCAAGTTTTTCTTGATTTCTTTTTTTTTTTTTTGTTTGGCTTCAAATTGGATTCCATTACAAACTTCTCTTGAGGAGCATGTGAAATGAAAATAAAAGTAAAAAAAAAATTAAGCCTAAAAGTAATCATAATAAGGTCGAATTTCATATACCCCACAATTTTCTGAGCAAGAACTAGAAAACTTAAACTTATTAGTGGAGCTTACTGCTTTCTTTTCAAATTTAAATATTTAAGAAAATATGAAAGTCCGCCAATTGCCCACCCCTTTCAGAAATTTTGTGACAATTTAAACGCATGAAGGAGCATAATTACAATAAGCACAACTAATTACTGCTGTAATCTTCTTTCTATTGAGACAAAATTCGATTGAAAACACGTTTTCCTAGAGGTACTCATTCCTCGAACTCGACTTTGCTGCTGTTTAAGAAAGACTTCAAATTGCTTTAGACATATTATCCCCAAGTAGTAATAAATAACAATTAGTAATCGAAATCCCAAAGCAGATAAAGTAAAATGTGCCTAAGGATATTATAAAAAAAATTCGACATTTCTGCTGTCTTAATCAGAAAAGACATTTAAATTAAGAAAACAACTTTTTATGGCTTAATTAGGTTAATTTCTTGAAACTCTTCAAAATTGTTAAAGATGAACAAACTTAGGTCTTCATGTTAGTCTTCCTAAAATCAGGCTAGATCTTACATACTATAAAGTTTTATTATAGGTTTAGACTTTGTTGTCGTGTTGTGCTTTGTTTGACACCTCACCTCACTATCGAATCGAAAGTTTGCTACTAAACGAAGGATTACCTGCATGCACATCCATATCTCTCACAATGTGTATCCTCATCCTTTGCTTAGTATTATTCCCTTCATGGGTGCCCTGAGTCCCAATTAATTTACTAGTTTGAGTGCATAAAAGGGGGCAATGAATAGAAATTCTATAGTAAATTCCTTACAGCAAATCTCCTCGCTTCCACTGAAATTGCAATAAACAGAGAAAAAAAAAAGAAAGGAAATGATGCCAAAGGCAAAAAAAAAAAAAAGGTAAAAATAAAACGGCATAGAAAGAAAGGTGAGGCAGCTTGAACACTAAGCTAGAGAAAAGCGCACAGGTTTTTTGCTGTAAACAAACAAAAAAAAAAACAAAAAAACAGTCAAGCAAGCAAACACTTAAGGAAAAAGCAGAGAAATGAAACAAAATTAACATGGCAAAGTGTCTGGATTCATAATGATGATGGAAATGATGCCGATGATGATGATGATGATGATGAGGATGAGGATGTTGGTCCGCGTAAACAACCTGCACATCCTCTCATCAGACGGTATGAACCGCGTTTCGGTTAAAGCTTAAAAGTTTCGCAAGTTGTCGTTAGTTCTTCTTTTCGTACTCTCTTCTCTTTTGCCTTCTTCTTGGCCCCATACAATTTGCATCGTTTGCATAATTTTCAATGAAGGCTGAATAGTAAGTAAGTTAGAATCCCGGCTGTGGGAGCTTCTTGGGGTTATATTATAAACCATCATTTGTTTTTTTTTTATTTTTGCTTTAAGCATCTTTCTTTCTTCTTAAGCAATAAAAAGAAAAAAAAAAAAAACAAAACAACAACGTCTCCTGTCTTATGAAAACCAATTGTAGGTAAGTGGAGAAAACTTTGCGCCTCTCGCTAATGAACAATTTAAGAAATTTTGCCCTTTCAACGTCTTCGTTCTCGTCCTCGTCTTCGGGATGCTGCCAACTTCTCAACCAAAGTCAATGAACTAAGTGAAGCGGAGAAAAAGAACAATTAGAATCCGTTCGTTTTCCCTTAATTAAGTTGCTGGCATTGTGCAAAACTTTTGCTTGTTATGCATTTGGCATTTAAGCATTTAAAGCAGCTGAATTATGTGTCTTCAACAGGTCTCCAAAAAATGAAAAATCAACACAAATTTAATGATTCTTTATGTAAAGAAAATGTCTTTGATTTATATCAATTACAAATTGAGGTTAAAGTTAATCTAGCAATAGAGACAACTATTCTTATGTTATAAATTCTATTAAGCTTAACATTAAAAAGCCAATCCGAAATAGTCTCCAAAATAAAACTAAGTTTCAATTTGTAGATTTGTTTAACAAACTGCAAGTAACTAAAAAAATTGTATTGAAAGCATAAATGAAAAGTCTCCACGAGTTCAAGCTTATAAAACTAAATCTGCCGAGTGTTGTTAGTGTATAAAACTCTATAAAGACTTTTTTTAAGGATAACTGACGATGCAAACTTCTCAAATAATTTGTTTTGAATAAATTTATATTTTTCAGAGAGCTATCATGGCTTTTATGTTAAAAAATTAATTCATAAGCATAATTGAAAAGTCTCCACAGGTCCCAATTAAATTAAAAGTATGTAGAAAAAAGTCTTCAAAAGTCTAAAATGCTGTTTGCCAAACTAGTAAAGCTAAATCTACAGAGTTTCGTTAGTGTATTAAACTCTACAAAAACTTTTATTAAACTCTACACATAATTTGTTTTGGATTCATCTATTTTTAGGAGAGCTCTCATTGCTTTTATGTTGAAAAATTAATTAAATTAAATAATTAAATGTCTCCACAAGTCTCTAAAGTGATAATAAATACCCCTTAAATTGCTAAATGTTAAATGATTTAAATTTACTCCAAAGGAAATGCAACAAATTAAATATTAAAAACATATTTGAAAAGTCTCCACAATTGCACAAACTCTTGTTCCTTCATATACACACTCACATTTTCAATGACTGTTGGCCTTAAAACTACAAAAAATATTTCTTTTTAACAATTTGCAAACGCTTAAAATTGGCGTTAAAGCTCTTTAAGCTCTTTTTTTAAAATGAACGTAAGCCGAATTAAGCAATTTCCCGAGAATATTTGTGAAGTATAATCTTACCACAGCCACAAAAGCTGAAGTAAATTTGATAACGACCTCAAAACTGAAAGGGACATGAAGCATCCATGGAGATGGAGATGGAAATGGAAATGGAAATGGAGATGGAGATTTTCTAGCATTGGCTTAATTAACTTTTGGCATTGTTCTCTCGAATGCATTCAGTGAATGCAGTTTCCGCATTTTCATTTCCATTTCCATTTCGAGTGCAGTCGTTAAAACGGTGCACCAAATTAAACTTGTCTCGCCACGATTATTGTGCAGATTTAAATGATATTGTTTATCAGCTCATCAAGCAATATGGAATGACGCGTTGGCTAGCCTTGCTAACGGATCAAGCAATTGCGCAGGATGTGTCAAACAAGTCTTTAATTTACATAAATTAAAACGCAATAAAACTGTGCTACAATGAATTGCCATTTGCCATGCCAGCCCAGACCAGGCCAGGCCATGGCTCGCTCCGAGCCCGAGCCCGAGTCCTTGCCCAGGACATGGGCAAGAACAAAAGAATATTTATTATTCACCTTCTGGCATCTCTCTAAACACAATTTAGACAATAAAGCAATAGGCACGCAAATTTTGCTATACGTATGTATATACATATCTACCTACACAATTCCCCTTTTTCTCCTTTATTTTTTTTCTTCTTCTTCTTTTTGTTATTTATTACTTAATTAAAGTCTATGGCTTATGGCCTGGGGCCGGGCTAAACGGGCAAGTTGATTAAAAATGAGCAACGTCGGCAAAAAAAAAACATTGTCAAAATCATTGATGCCTGAAATGACCAAATTGGTCGCCAATAATAATAATAATAATAATAATAATAATAATAATAATACTAACAAAAGGGCAAACAAAATAGCCCTAATGAACTAATGTTAGTTCTATTCTTTATGGAGTGACAAAATAATATTTCAGCCCTGTAATTACAAAAGTCATATGGAAATAAGTGACTTAACAATGGGTCCAGAACAAGAATTGTTCTCTTTGCTTGGCCGAAACTAATGTGTCTATTGTATTGCCAATTAAGAGTTCCTTCAATAGTGCCTGAGTGCGTCACAGCAACTGCTGAGGATGGGTAAAAGAGGTTCGTAGTGCTGCGAAAATGGTCCCCTTTTGGTTCTTTGGTGAGTTCTCTTCAATTTATTGACGAGAGCTGAAAAGTTTTCTTTTGCATTAAAAAAAAAATAAAACTATTTAGCCATTCGATAAAAGTTATGTCAGCGGCATTTCTACGACCATGAAATTAGCCGAGTTAGCCCCCTAAAGTATGCAATTGACAGTCGAAAAATTCACTTTAAATCCTCGGGCTATTTAGTTTTGACTCAATATAGGCAAATTCCAAGAATTTTGATCTACAATTATGAAATGAACTATGGAAATTCAATTAATTCAATTTAAATCGTGGGGCTATTCATTTTTGACTTAATGTTGGCAAACTTCTAGAGTTTTTATCCACAATTATGAAATGAGCCGAATTGGCCCCCTAAAGTATGCTAGGGAAATTCGATAAATGCGGTTTAAATCCTGGGGCTATTTATTTTTGACTCAATATAGGCAAATTCCAAGAATTTTGATCTACAACTAGAAAATGGGCAGAGTTGACCCCCTAAAGTATGCTATGGAAATTCGAAAAAATTCAATTTTAAACTGGGGGCTATTCATTTTTGACTTGACGTTGGCAAATTTCTAGAATTTTGATCTACAATTATGAAATGAGCCGAATTGGCCCTCTAAAGTATGCTATGGGAATTCGAAAAATGCAGTTTAAATCCTGGTGCTATTTGTTTTTGACTAAACATTGGCAAATTGAAGAATTTTGATCTACAACTAGGAAATGAGCCGAATTGGCCCCCTAAAGTATGCAATTTAAAATTTAAAGCTAGTTATTTTTGCGAATTCAACGAATGGCCTCTAATGATGAGCTCTTTGTGTTATGTTTGCAATATTTCACCTGTCCATGGCATCCCTAAGGAGTCGAATTTATTAAATATCTTAGTTAATTTTAAGATTTACTACATAAAATATTAATATATCAAGAATCTAGTTCGATAGGTATCGTTCAAGCGCAATTTGTCTTTCCTCTCCCTGTAATGGAAAATACAATTTCCAAGGACTCTAAAGAAATTTTACCTCACCTTCTCTCTCCCCCCTTGCGTGTTGCCTATGCATTTGAACTTCCGCTTAATTTGAAACTTACAAATTTTTGGATAACCTTAGCACATTCAACATAAGATTTCTCAAGGGTAATCCAATTGCGGTGCAAATAAATTTGAAAAGAAGAAAAATTGTGAAAATTTTCCAGACATTGTGTTTGCTGCTTGGCAGTTCCTGCAACTCCACGAGGCTCAGCCATAAAAGTGCTTTAGGGTTAAGTAACGAAAAACAATTTCATTGATTATCAATTCGATCAGGCATAACAATAATATTTATACTCGTATACTATGCCTTCCATATCACATCAGAGCACATTATCGTCCACACACACACACACACACACACACACACACACACACACACACCCATTTTGACATGCTTCATTAATTGGATGTGGGGTATTCAGTTGCCTACTATGTCCTATGATGAATGGGTGCCTTGCCTTGTCTTGTCTCTGTGTGGTTAGTGTCAAATGTTGGCCATGTTCCTGTTCCACGAATATGTTGATGGAACTGGTTGTTGTAGTTGCTTTGGCGGCGCCATCAAGACACCACAGAAGGACTGGGTAAGAACAATCAATGTAAAGGACATCGCACGCTTTTGGTTTTTGTTGCTTTGGTGATTTATGATAAAATATACAACTTGCTTTCATTTGTCAATTTGAACAGACGGCAACGGCAATGGCGATGGCGACGGCAACAGCAGCAACAGCAGCCACACCTCGAGGCTAGAGTTGTGTGTCAAAAAGAACAAAAAACCACAACAACAACAGCAACAGCAAGTGACATTCGACAAGTCGTTCGCGTTGTCAATGTAAAGATACCCTGTAAATGAGATTCATTGAAATCATAATTATCATCATTATTAGCTCCCTAAAGCAAAGTCTTTCTCCTACAAATCAAACAGAATCGTTTGCATTTCCTCTGGTACAATTTACATATATACTCTTTCACCTTTTCTGGTTAAAGGGTATTGAAAATAATACAAATCACCCGTTATTTGTGGCATGTCTTCGCAGTTGTTGGCCCACATATGTATGTATACATATAGGCTGAATGTGGCAGGAAGAAGTTGCACAAAATTGTCACATTAGCTTTCTACATACAAACATATATCTAAGTAAAACATGTGTAGATAAAGGATATATAGAAGAAATTTCTGAAATGTAAAGTCGTTTGATGTAGATTTACAAACATTTTTGTTATATTTCATTTGATTTTAATCAATTTAAAAGGCAAATAACAAGATATTTTTCCCCATAGATATTGTGGTTAGAAGACTTTTAGCATCGATAACAGATATCTAGGCAGATAACAAGATATTTTTCCCCATAGATATTGTAGTTAGAAGACTTTTAACATCGATAACAGATATCTAGATATTGCTCCTTCTTCGATTATCTTGACTTAGTGCTTTATGAAAGGTAATAGGAAATAGATTCAAATTCCAATTATGCTGATTTCTTTTGATATATAAAATTATGTTTGTGGCTTTCGATTATCAGGATTGCTGACTGAATAGTTAGAATAGATTGATTAGTTTGCAAAACTTTTTCATCGCCTTTTTTTTTTAACAAACTTTCAATGTCATTTATGGGTAGTCGATCTTAATTTCTTTTCCATTAGGATTAAAGTTTTCGTGTCACGTTTTTTGCTTTTTGGCAGTTGATTTTGTTTTTTTGTTTTTTTTTATTTCATTTTGTGGAGAGTGGCAGAGAAAACAAATGAAACATAATATTATTAGCTGTTCAATGATCCTGTTCGCAGTAAAATTGGTTTGTCGGTTATTGAGTTTTATTTCAATGCGAACATTTTTCCATGGCGAAATGTGAAAAGTGAAAAGAAAACAAAAATCAAAAGACTGAGTGGAAAAAGGGAAAAGTCACTGGAGTTCGGCGAGGCAGTGCTATTTTTTTTCTCCCTTTCTCTGTTTCTCTATTGATGTCTGTTAGTGAAGTACAAAGACGTGCAAGTTCCTCTTTGGTTCTTGTCCATTTGTTTTGTTTGCTTTTTTTTGCTCTCTCTCTCTCTCTCACACTCTTTTCCTTTGAGCGTTAAACTGTGAGTAAAGAATTGAGAGACAGAGAAAAATTGCCTTAGTGCTAGTTTAGCAACAAATGAAGGTAACTGAATGGCTCTTGTCTTTGTATACCTTGTCAAAAGAAGAGCACAGACTTCCATTTAGTTTCTCTCTCGCTCTTTCTCTCTCTCTCTATTCACTTCTTGTGGGTATTTGACCTTGAGGAGTGGCAAGGCTGGTCGCATGAATTGTTATCAGATTATGACTGGTCTTGGCCCCATTGTTTGGTTTAGTGTTAATGACGCCACTGGCGCTCCGATGCTATATAGTATGATGGCCATAATGATGAGGATAATGCACCATAGGCCACTCATAATAATGGCAACTTTGCGACAGTCTGTCGAGTTGATTTCTCTACACTAGCAGGCTGACTGTGTGTAATTGTTATTACTTGGACTTTGCGTTTGTTTTTTTCTTTTTTAGTAGTAATAGTAGTAGTAGCAGTACAGACATTACAGATTGCTGATGCTGATGCTGATGCTGTTGCTTTGTCATCAGAAAGTCAAAGTCCTTTAAGATGGCAAACCAAAGTCAATGTTCCATATGTGAAAAAAAGCACGCAAAGGTGGATTGAGTTTCCTTTCTTCATTTCCCTCGCATGCCTTCCTCAACACTTTGAGAGCAATCAGGGTTATTGCTTCGATTTCTTGTCAAACTTTTCCATTAGACACGAATAATTTAAGTGGGGATATGCTATACATCGATATAAGTATGTATGTATGTATCAGAAAATGTTCTTTCAACTTTAATGAATGTTTAATAAGGATAAGCGGCAACCAGTGCCGGATCTACGGGAGTAAAGTAAGCCAATAAACAATAATTTTTGCAAATTTTAACGTTCTCAACGATAAGTTTATAATGTATGAGCTTAACTTTTTGGAGTTTTTTTTTAAGAACCGCCACTGAGGTCAACAAAAGGATACACAAGACCGAGAGAGAGAGAACCGATTGTCAGGTTTTTTTGTTGCATACTTTTTTGCTTGGTGAATAATTTCGTTTTTATTCTTAAAGTTCAACAAACTTTTGTCTTACAGACAACAAAATTGAAATTGTATCGACAAAGTTTGTCAACAAAACAAAATTCATTTTGATTATAAAACATTTATCAACTTTTTGTTGACTTTTGTTGTTTAATTTTAATGTAATTAATTTTGCAGCTAACCAGTTTTAAATTCTCCCCTTCGATATCCGATGTCTCAATTTTTTTTCTTTTCTCCTTTGCTTTTTTTTTCCATAGCTTTCGGTGGCGCCACTAATTTGCATAATTAAATCTATTCTGAGGTGTACAACGCGATATATGACAATGATTGAGATAAAGACGAGATAAGTCTCGAAAGTCGCCCCACCACAGGAGGTAAGTCAATTTCTCGCTCTTTACCTCTCTATCCTCTCCTATCCTCTTACCCCCCCCCCCCCCCGCCACAGATAGCGTTTATTTTTGTTGATGTTTAATAGAGAGTAAAATGCTAAAAATTTGCATTGCAAATCTTTCGTTTTGTTCGATTTTTATAGTTTTCTGCTGGGTGTGGGCGAATTGATTGGAATTTCCAATAAATTGTTTGTCTCGTTCTCTCACTCTCTCTCTCTCTCTCTCTCTCTCTTTCTCTGGCGGATGGTGATAGGGTTCCTAAAATACAATTAATTGCTCATCAAATTCTTTACTAACCGTAAGAATGTATTTACTTACATCTTTCGAATTAATTAATTACACTAAAAACAATCGTAAAGTTGGCGTATCGTTCGGTTTGTTGTTCTTGTTGTTATTGTTAGTCGAAACCAATCAAAGCGAGAGTTTATTTATGGCCAACACACTCATAGGGCCTGAGGCACTTTGGAAACCAGAACCAGACTAAAACTACAAAAATTTGTAGTTCTTTCTTTTTTTTTATATCCCTCCCCCCAGTAGACCGTTTGCTAGACCAAGACCAGAGGATGTATGTATATATTTATGGCCGGGGGGTGGGTTTGTTTTCTCACACTTGGCCAAATTGTGTTTGGTTGCAAATAAAATGTTTCATCTTTTGCAAAATACATAGAAAAGCCATTGAGAAAGCTTCAAATGAATGGAATTTAAAAGTGGAACGACATTTTCAAAAAGGTTTTTCTTTCTGACTTAAATATTGTTTACTAAAAGTAAAGGAAAAGGATTTAAAAAACAAAGATCAGTTCAACTATTTTTTTTTTGACTTTAGCTTTGCCCATGTAACAAAGGAAAACCCATTTTTTTAGCAGGTTTCACGAAGAGTAGATAAAAATAATTAATTTACTGTAAATTGTAGTAAAAAAAAAACCTCTAAAGGATAAGTACAAAGTTCTCCAAATGTCAGAATGTCCAAATTAATAGTCAAATGCAGTGCATAAAAACTTTTTCGACAGCATAATATTGTTCAATTATGGGAAAATTGTCTGCAGTGTTTTTTGTCAACAAACAAAACTTATGCAAAATGAAAAACTCTTGTGTAGCCATTTTGAACTTGTTGTGGCAAATATTTTCACAATTTTCCTGGCGAAAAAAAATCAAACAGCGGCAGGAATATTTCAATAAATTCCTTTGGCATTGGCCAGTTGAACGGATTTATGCGGAATATATCACAGCGAGGACTTAGTTCACATATAGAAAGAACACATATGAAAAAAAAAAACGCCTTTTGTTGAAACCGAAAAGCAATTTATTAAGTTCTACGAATTCGTAAGCCTACAGCTACTTTGCGGATTGAGTAAGCGAAAGTTACCTACCAATGGCATACCCTGTAATCGTGGGGTGAACAGGGTATATTAGCCGGAATAGAGTACAGGCAAATCCTAGAAATAATTATGTCAAACTTTTTTGACTATCCATTGCATACTTAAAGATAGTGCTGGGAATTACATCGATCTAATATCGATAAATCGATTAATTTTAAAAAAATCGAAAAGATCAATACTGCCAATTTCGATTGTTTTTACCTAAACTACAGTCAAGTTGAACAATAAAATCTCAAATTCAGATTCAACGCACCATAATCCATTAGAAAAGAATACTGGGAGATTAAATATTTCAATACAAAGATCGATAAATCGATACATTGTCCCATACAAAAGATTGAAATATCGATGTAGGCGAATATCGATATTTTCCCAGCACTACTCCATCTACTTGGCCACTCAATCACTTGTTGTGTAGGGTATCATCGTATGCGATACCAGAGCTTACCTTCCGGGATTTGAGTGCCTGCCTTGGCTTTTCTTTTTGTGCGTCATTCACTCACTTCACTACTTTTCCGTCTCCTGGCTCATGTGATATTCACACACGTGGCCACGCCCACATGCAATTTGTTTCACTTGATTGCGTACGTTGAATTCGGTTAGTGACAATTTCAGATACATACCACAAATCTCTTTATTGCCCCGGAGGCCATAAATATGCAATATGACAAAACAGTAACAGTTAAGGCGACATTGGCGGCATCTCTTTAACACTTGATAAGTGCAACTAACCAGCCAGCCAACCAACCAACCAACCATCTATATAGTATCGCGATATATCAGCTAAAACTGAAGGCCACAGAAAAGCGATTGCACTATAAAGTGCATAAGTTCGCCTTAGACCAAGAGCTGGGTAAACACTTCAAACTGAAATTACTGGGCGAAAGGTTTTTTTTTTTTTTTCTTTTGCATATATGAGATAAGTCTGGCCTAGACGGAAAATCCACTTGCCACACTCTCGTGCATATAATCAACTTTGTGAGCTCTTGCGAGGATGCAGATGAACTTAGTATCTTTCTTTCATATTTTTTTTTTCTTTTTTTTTTTTGTGATGGAAAGGCAACTTCTTTTGTTTTGGGGCGGATGGGGCAAACGTGACCGGAAAGTGCGAGCAGGAAAAACAGTAAACGAACTAAACTGCAATGAAAACAGACTAAAGGACTAAAGTTAGTTTAAGCTAAAAGATAAAAGTTTTACACAATTTTTGGCCTTTTATGCATTTTATATTTGGCCAAAGTGCTCAGCAAATGTTTGACTAACGAAGACTAACAAAAAAAAAAAAAAAAAAAAACAAAAAAAAAACAAAAATTAATATCAACAATAACTGTGCCAACAACAAATATAAAAATATTTACACAAAATAACATTGTTATATGGTTTGCATATAATAAAAAATGAATTATGTAAGCAAGCAGAGTAAAGTCCACTTGGTTTTACTCTAAATTACAAGTATACAAAAGAATCAGCGCCGGGCGGAACAGGCCTGAAATTGTTGAAGTTAGATAATTAAATTTGATTTGATTTTCATAATGTGCTCTTTAAATGTGGTCATTCAGTTGCCAATGACTATTTCGGGGTCAACTTGTTTCAAAGCGAGAAGCTTCTCTGTTTTGCGTAGGGTAAAAAATTACCTTCGATCGACCATGGCGCAAAATAGACCTAACCATGTCTAAATTTTACATTCATACCCAGAAGGAAGCTGACCGTCTCGATCTTGAAATAGAGGTGGAAAACTATCGATAGTCCAAACAGTCGATATTCCGAATAACATTAAAAAAGTTGCTCAAAGAACAATAGGAAATTGAATTGAGAAATTGTTTCAATTGTTTCCTCAATAATGTTAAAAAATATAAAAATAAGGTATATTTTAAGGCTCTAGTTAAAAAGACTTTTTGCATTTATAAGTAAATTTAAATGCTATAGGGACTATCGATTGTTTCTACTATCGATAGTTTTTCACCTCTATCTTGAAATGCTCATGAATGACTTTAGTAAGAAACAATTCGAAACGAACTTTCTTGTTTGCTCTCTAATAATTTAAAATTATAAATAAAATCCTTCAAAGCAGAATTCAATGTCTGTTTTAATTACTTTTCACTGAGAATAAAGAAGTTATTAAAAAATGAGGAGGACCCCTTTCAGCTTTACTTCTTGATGCGGGAAATATGTTTCGCCGGCCCTGAAAAGAACATTAAGCGAGTTGCTTCATTTTCTCAGCATTTCTTATTCGTCCAGATGAATTTCCTTTAATTTTCCTGCACTTTTCTGCAAAGTATTTTTAATAAATTTCAAAAACTTAGGAATAGAAAAAAAATAGCAAAACAATTTAAACAACCTAATAAAAGCAACTGACAGCCTTTTCAATGCTGTTTACACTCTCATATGTCAAAGGCACAAAGTGGCCCAAAACAGTCAACATCAACAAGGCAAACTACGTACTACCAACATTCATTGTGAGCACTCTCTCAATCTCAGTTCTGGAATGCAGTCCATGCAGAACTGACTACGCAACGACTACTGGCAATTCCAGGCAAATATATGCATCCATCCATGGCAACGGAAATGGTAGCAGGCAAAACAAAATCTGAACAGGGCCTGGCCTTGAGCTACACAGAATAGTAGTCTGCTCCACGGCACGGCACGGCACGGCTCGGCACGGCACGCACACTGCATTGAGTTGGACAAGTCGAGCCACCAGTATGTGGACTCCAAAAGGCAAACTCAGAATGCGAATGCTAAACATTCCTATAGCCACACTAGCTTCAAGTGTCCAAGTGTCCAAGTGTCCGAGTGTTCGTGTGCCGGACAGCAGAACATCCGCCCGCTTATTTCAAGCTGTGAGAGAGAGTATCAAGAGCAAAGAATGGCGCGGATTTGGTTGCAAACACCGAATCCCCACCAGAAAGCTTGCCCTCGGGTCTGGTTTTGGCACATACTTTTCGACCACTCAAATTACATGGATTGTAAATAGAAATGCAGTTTACATTTTGATAATTCACAAAAACTAGCTGCAAAATAAGGCGAAACATGCCGCAAACTAAAATAAACTTTGACTACTCTGAGAGGCTTTGGATTAAATATTAAAATTAATTAAACCAAATTGCGAAACAAAACAAAACGAAACAAAACCAAACAATTTAATTCATTATTTGTGTTAACAATACAAAATGTATTTTCGACTAATAACTAATAAATGCAAATAGGATAATTGATAAACACGCTGGGTAAACTGGTAAATATTATTGATTGATTGAAATTTATTGAAGAATCAATTCAACGCATTTGTGTCTGAATTCTGTTAATGCTATCAAATTAGTGTTGCATTCGCATTTAGTTGTTCCTGTTTGTGAAAATTATTTGATGTAAAGTGATATTAAATTATTTTAGTTTCACATAAGAAACCAATTACGAAAGGGTTTAATTGGTTTAGTTGATTTAAATTAAGTAACTCGTACTTAATTCATTAACTAATTGATTTCATGGAGCAGCAATTCAATTTCTTTTTTTTTCGGGCTTATGAATTTTTAATTTTTTTTTTTTTGTTCCTATACAAAAGAAAGTATTTTAAATTCATACAATGTTGCCTTATATATATATGCATATACCTGATCTGTGACATAATGTGAGACGAGGCGAAATGGTTACACTGTGCAACAAATTCTTTATACTTTATATAATTTTTTTTTGTGGCTGGTCAATGTTTTTTATAATTAAATGCTTAAAATAATTAAACTTTTGATGGGATGGCTAAAACCATATGTTCTAGTGGTCCTATTAAGCCAGCTTTAACAAATGTTTTGCCTGCAACAATAAGAAGCTTAAATACGAAGTTTAACTAAAATAGCTGAAAAATGTAGAAACTAGTTTTTCTGGGAACAGACAGACAAGCATAGGATATTCATAGTACTCATATTTAAGCTTGTTAAAGAGGGCAGCTTTTTCCCTTTAAATCCTGGCTACTTCCTCGAATAAGTGTTGCAAAACGGCAAACAATTTTAAGAAATTTGAAAATTTTACAGCTTATGCTTCGCCAGTTTGGTTTTTAGAAAAATGAGCATCACATTGAAAAATCTTTGAAAAATTAAACGAAAACCGAATGAAAGATTTTCAAGCTAAAAAAATATTCTCTCGAGCCTTAAACGAAGTTCATAAATGTTGAGTCAATGTTTTCAAAGATTTTTGCATAAATACTTTCAAAAAAAAAATGGATTGACAAGCTTACAGCTTTTTGTTTTTCTCAATTTGAATTTAGATAAAAATGAATTTGATTTAAATATTTATTTTATTTTATTTCTGTTCATTGGCATTTCGATAACTAAATTTTAGGTACATGGCAATTGGTAAAATCTCATCAATAGTGAGCCACAAAGGTGTTGGGGTCAATTAGAGTGGCCACCTCCCAGGGATGGACAACTGATTTGCCTGGTATACGATTGTAGGCAGCTGAGAATCAAAAGCAAATATTTCCAATTAGACTGAATGTTGTGCCTTTTTTTGTTGTTTTTTGTTGTTGATTTCTTTGACACTTACCAATTATTTTCTGTATGGCAGTTTGGGCGTCCAATATTTGTGTGTCTGGGACAGGAGCTGGAGCAGCCTGGGCAGCCAGGACAAGTGCGCAAAGGATGACAGCGAACAAAGTGAAGAATTTCGACATCATTTTTTTGTGCGTGTGTGTGTTTGCTCTCTGAGGTTTAATCAAAGTCTAATTGGTTTAGGCGGTTAGCCTAGTCTATTTATACTGTTGACGAGAAGAAATTTTTTTGTGGCTATAATGGTAATTTCTGGTTTGTGGCTAAGCCGCGGAATGTCCCAAACATTATCGCCCCAATAACCAAAAACTCGTTTCGCTAAAGAACAAACGTTCCGTTTTGAAGGGAGGTGGGGGAAGGGGGAGTTGGGAATTTCGGGACAAGGAAAGTTCACTAGACAATTTTGTTTATAAACATTTTCATATAATTCGCATATATTTTTTTGTTTCGTTCGTTTGCATAAGAATGTTGTTTGGTCGCCCACCGGGTTATTGTCCCACTCCTAGCCAAGTAAAGCAAAAAGCAAAGTTTTGTCTTTTGTTTTTTGTTTTGGTTTGGGCATTTCCCCAAAACAAAAAACAAAATGAAACAAAAAGAAAAGACGCAAAAACATCAAAGCCAAAGCCGAGAACAAATTTGTCGCCTAATACCAATTTATTCACTAGAGAGACAAGAAACCAGTTAAAACCTAAAGAAAGTGAAATACTTTTGTTCTGTGCAGAATTTTTATTTATTTATTTATTTTTTTTTTTTTGTCGTTTTTTCTTGTCCAAAAACATAAATTATGTCAGCGGTTTCATTTTGTTTTGCTAACCTTTGACAATGCCGAAACATTTAATACACTGACAGATTTATTAAATAATTTTAAATTAGTCTATTCATAAGTAGCTTAAATTAGTTTGACTTTTAAGAAATGAGTTAGGTCAAAAGAATTTCATTATTGAGAGTATTTTTTTTGGCCAACAGATAATCATAAAGTGTCATAGTGCTAAACAAATTTCATAGTTAAGTTGAAAAAATCTGTAAATGGTTTTTTATCTCGGTGTTTGTCTTTTTTTTTTTTTAATACTTTAGCTTGTAAATTTTCTGTGGAAATCAGCAAAACAAACTAAAGTATCATACACTTTGGACATATGAATTCATTTGGTTGCAGAAGCTGAATCATTTGCAGACTCTTTGCTTTGAGTGGATTAACTTAAGCAGTTGCACGCTTTTCCAACGCTTTTCCATTGAGAATCCAATGAGCTCTTCAGCTTCATATCAAGCACGTTCAATTTTGATTTTAATCTATGTAGAACTTTAAATTTTCATCAGCGTTTAGTGGTTCTGAGCTGCACTTTATGTTCAATTTAAACGGGGAAATTCTGGAAAAAGGTAAAATGAATATCTATGTATGTATGTACTTGTTAACCACACAGAAGCCAAGTGTCTCTCTAGTGCCGCATTTATGGTGTGCAGAGATTTCTATTGAAAAGGCTTCAAAATTTCAATAGCTTCGCATACAAAACATTTCAGAGCTCAATTTTGATTGAGGCGACCAAATTTCTGAAAGTTTTGTTTCTATGACAGCAACCAGCAAAGTAAAGGGGGAGAAGGAGGCTGAGGCAGTGGAGGCAGGAGCAGAGGCATACAAAGCGAAAATGAGTTGAAAGTATCTTCATGTGTGTGTGTGTGTGTGTGTGTGTGTAATGTAATGAATGGTCTTGTCTTGCATGTTTTCCACATAATTTGGCAAATTTTAAAGCAATGCTCACTTAAGTCCAGCTTAAGCTTAGCCATTGAGTCCTTGTGCCAGTGTCTCTAGGACTTCAAACTAGTGTTTAAATCTGTGAAAAGCATTTTGAGCTTTTCTAGCTTTAATACCCAAAAGAAGATACTAAAGCAAAGCTTCTCATAATAATCACGTTTAACTGTCAAAAGACTTTGAGTAACTTTTTTTTTTGGCAACAGCTGTAGTAGCTCCCCCCCCACACCAACAGTTCTTTTAGCGCAAAGTTGTAATAAAATTTTGACAACGAATTTTTCACCACACATGCTTTTAAGTGCTCTTACTCCGGCCCCCTCAATTCTTAGCCCCTTCAGCCCAGAAATGGCAATCAATTTAAGTCTAATGCAAAAAATTTTGTCAACAGCAAAAACAGGAACGAACAACGAAAAAAAACAACAACAAACAAAAAAAAAAACAGATTGAGATATATAAGAGCAAATATATATATATTATGATTCTTTTTCCTGTTGTTGATGTTGTTGTTTATGAATTGTTAATCAAGTGTGTGAAGAGGCATGAGACTAATGAGACAGCCCTCATACCCCTCTGGCCATCCAAAATCGCAAGCGTAAAGCCTGCTTATCGGCATGTTTATGGGTGCCGCACACACACACACACACACCCAAACACACACAGACACACACGCAGAATAGCACTTGACAGTCAATATTAATAATAATGAACACAATAGATCGCTCTACCATTTCCCCACAGCGCCAACAACACACAAACACACGCACATTCCGTTTTGGCCCGTTTCACTTTTGATATCTGAGTGTGAGCATTATATCGTTATGCCTCGTACACACACTTTTTGGGCCGTGTGCAAAAAAAAAATATTGTATAAAAAATACCAAGAGAATTAGCAGCAGAAGCATAAACATATTACCCCAGGGTTTCTGTTATACCCTGGAAATGTAACGCGAATAGAGGTTCGATTGGGTTCTAAAGGAAACCACAATTCAAACCATTAAAAAGTAGAGCTGGGAATTTATCGATAGTGGTGCCATTCGATATTATCGATACTATCGACAGTGCTACTTGTGGTAGTGCTTTTTAACCTATATTCATTTTCTAACAAAATTTTTAGCAAAAAATAAACAAAAATAGAGTTCAAAATAAAAATAAAAGAAATTAAATATAATTAGTATCATTTTTAAACAAATGAATACGATTTTGTTTAACCTTCAACAAAATTAAAAAAAAAAAATTGACACAAACTTTAAATCATTTGCATTTTTTAGCAAAAAAAAAAAAAACAAAAATAGAGTTCAAAATAAAAATAAAACAAATTAAAAACAAAAACTATTATTTTTCAAAAAATGATTACGATTTTGCTTAACCTATTAATAACAAAAATTATATTATTTCAGCATTTAAAGTTATTTAAATATAAATATAACTTATCTTAATTAACAAAACAAAAAATTTAACTTGTTTTGATTTTGTTCAAATTAACTTTGAAACTTAAAACAAAAAATAAAAAGAAAACAAAGAAAAACAATCGATGGTGGCACAAGCTCTATTAAAAAGGTTTCGTTGTTAGGAAAATGGGCCCCCTTAAGTAGGCAACAGTAAATTTTGGTAAATTATTGGCGCTAAGCTTCAAAATGAGTTAAAGCAATGCAAATAGGGTAACTAAAATTCCATACGAAAGCATTAAATCAAAAATACATTTTTTTGCCATTCAAATTATGAGAGTTCGAGGTACATACACACATACATACATATGTACATATGTGCTTTCTAGCCAATTTTGCGTAGGGTAAAAGGATTATATCCCTCCGGAGAAATGGCGAGTAAATTTTCAATGAAATGAAAACAAAGCTGGAAGCATTTTGCATAATTTTATCTGTCGGATAAGAAGCTTGCAACATTTTGATTAATGTCGAATTAATTAGCCCGAACATTAGCATTAGCATTTATTATCCCGATACAGCTGTGAACTCTGTGTCAAATGAAGAATTGCCTTTGGGGGGCATTTCTAATTAAATTTATCTAAAAGGCACAACTAATTGCCCAGCATATAGTGAACTCTTAAGAAGTTCATTTTACATTCATAATTTTAGCAGTAAGTCTGTTTTAATCGTTTCTGGAGATTCTCTTGCAATCCGAAGATTAAAGGGCTTGAAGCTAATTGAGCTTCTTATACTACATAGACATGAATTGTTAAAATCCTTTGACCTGTTTGAGAATGTATTGCTTCAGAAAAAGTTAATATGCAACATTTTTTCAAAATCAACTTTGAACTGGTTTTTTTTTTTTTTCGATTTTTGTGCCTCGATAAGCGTTTTAATTTGGAATTATGCTTGGAAGTAAGTTAATTCCGTTAAAGATCCGATAATCTCGGTGGCAATTGCAATTGTATTTATGTGATAAACGTGGCTAAGGCATTCCATTAGCTTACCTGTATTTGGTGGAATTATGGCCATTTCTGGAATGAGCATAAAAGCAAATGTTTTTGTTTATGTGTGTGTGTGGGTGTGTGTGTGTGTGTGTGTGGCATATCCTTGTCTTGTGTCTTTTGAATTGAGTTTGTTGTTGTAGATTTTCTCTTTTTGGTTTTTTTCTGCTCATTAAACATTTTTCCTGGCTTACGACTCATTAGGCAAGAATTTCAGTTGCATTTAGCCAAGTCTTAATTTCAAGATAAATATTTCTCAAGTCATATGCAAGTGACATACCAAAACGAGAGAGATGTACATACAAAAGATTAATGATGACATAGAAACAGAAAGACACAGAGAGACAGAGAAAGAGAGAGAGAGAGCAAAAAAGAGCAATGGTAATTAGAAACATTTTGAATAGATTGTACAACACATAATTAATTTACCACACAACACATGTCTAGCCCAAAGAGCATTAACTTACTAATAAATCAATGAAAGAGAAATTTCAAAAAAGAATAGAATGAACAATGCCAATGCGAATGTCAATTTTCATTAGAATTTCCCTTCATATGCAGATAAATTCGATTTATTTACTTGTCTCGCTAATTCAGTTAGCGAACCTTAACGCACCTGTCAGGTGCAAATGCTTTGTGTTTGTTTGGGCCAACTTAAAGCTTTAAGGTTTCTTGACCACACTAACGCTCAGTGGGGCCAAGAGAGAGAGAGAGATTGATGTGGTTGGACTTTTGCAAGTATCTTTATATAATTTTTGATGGATATTCAGAGAGCATTAGCCCTAAGACATGAAAACACCGTTAAGCCTCAAGTTTGTTTAATATTGCTTTTTTATTTTAATGCCTCTTCTGAGAGGCGTTTGACTTTTGCCCCACCCCGCACCACCTGCAACGCGCAACACCGAAACAAAAAAAAAAAAGTGAAACATGTCGAGATGTCATCTCAATTGTAAGACAGACTGACAACGGAATGACGTGCATGTCATTTTCCGCCTCTTCCCGTCTTCCCGCCTCGCCCGTCCTTCTACTTCTAGACAACACACAACAGAGAAGAAAAACGACCAACAGTCGTGGGTGGTCCTTTAACGAGGGGGTTAAACATTTTCAAGTTTACAAATTCCAAACCCTTTTGGGCTTCTTTGGATTGGTCAATTTAACAATTGTTGCGTTGTTGTTCATTTGATATTCCACATTTTGTATTTTGTTTTCAATTTTAACTGAACTAGCAAGAATGTAATTAAAAATAATAATTGGTATCAAGAACAAGCAAACATAATACTCAACTTTAAAGTTTAAACTACAAATATAAAATCCCTAAATAGGGGCGGCCTTTGGCTTTTCGTTTGAAATGCAACTTCACTGCACACACATTGCGTATACATAATTTTTGTAGTTTGTAAACATTAGGACACATTATGTTGAAATTCAAT
The DNA here is from genome assembly GCA_024703675.1 of Drosophila nebulosa. Classification (NCBI taxonomy): domain Eukaryota; kingdom Metazoa; phylum Arthropoda; class Insecta; order Diptera; family Drosophilidae; genus Drosophila; species Drosophila nebulosa. The sequence goes on along the minus strand of CM045725.1, from coordinate 646,186 downwards.
TTAGTTGCAAAACGAAACGAAATGTTAAGGTGATATTTAATTTAATTAAATTTTATTTGTGCATTTTTTGTTTTTTTTTTTTTTTTTTTTTTTGACTTTTCATTTTTGCCAAAGAGCCTTACTCTAGACTCTAGAGTTAAGCCCCAAAGCGGTTTATATTTAATTAGGCTTCCTTTATAATTACATTTTGTACAAAATATATTACTAAAAAGCACAACTATCTGCCACACCAAAAGAGAGCTTGTAAAGGTGAATAGGGATTCTAAAGAGAGGACATAAAACTCAATCTTCATTTAGTGAATTCAAATATTAAACTGATTTTATTAACAAAAATCTTCTGCTTATATAATGATTCTTAAACTCTATGGGTGACATTCTTAGAGTCGTGAGATCACAAGGTCGCGTCCCAGCGATCGGAGGTTAGTTGATCGTTAGTTGTGTGGTTATTGAATATATTTATTTACCTTGACATTTATGTATCTCTGCTGACTGTTTGTCTTTGTATTTTAAGTATATTTGTTTATACACATCGCTGCCTCTAGAACTTACCATGTTTATGCTTAAACAAAAGGAATAAATAGTACTCGAAATGGCAACAAAAGTTAAAAAATTTCAAGTGAAGCACGGGTATAGTTCCTTAGATAGAAAATCATTAGGGGATTAATATAATTTTTAAGCTTCTAATTCGAATTTAAGAGTTTCAAATAATGCGAAAGCTAATCAAAGAGTTTTGAGGTTTTAGTTGACATTACTTGATGTATGGTTGACCACTTAGAAATACTTGGAAATTTGTTTTAACTTTGTCTATCACGATTTACTTGACAGCTCTTCCGACCTTAGAACTATATTTAAGTTCTTAGTTTGACTAAAAACTTAAAAAAAAAAAGAAAGTTCTTATCGCATTTAACCATGCCCCGAGAGAGAAGAAATGTCTCCCTTTTGGCCAGCCACTGGTTGGTTGGTTTGCTCCTCCTGTGGGTGTGTGTGTGTGTGCGTGTGTGTATATGCTTAGGTGCTTTTTGGCTTATTCAATTATCTGATGTGGCAAAAATATATATCTCAAATGCACTTGTACGTGCTTGTTTGCCAGTAAGTAATACCCCCCACAATCTACTTACCCCCCCTTACCCTCTGCTCACCCTTATGCCTTATGCCTACGTATAATATGTCTGTTTACACATGAATATTTACAATTCTGACATGATGAAATTGCAAATGTAACTTGAATCGGATTAAATGGCATACCAATATATAAATATGAAAATGGTTTTGACTTCGCTTGTTTAATCAAATATGAAAAAAACCAAAAAAAAAAAATATATTAAAAAAAAAACAATTTAATAAACAAATTGTAAATCATTTTTGTTTTTTGTCGGTTAATAACAATATTAATACATTTTAAAGGACAATTGCAAAATAAATGTACATATGTACACTCTTTTGATGCTGGCAATTATATAAGTATTCATCACACTACAAATTCATCTGCTCATATTATATTCGATTCATTAAAATTAATAACGTGCAAATGTAAATGAAATTAAAATTTGTTCTTCCCTTTAGCCTTAGGCATTATTTTATTGTGTTTATTAAAAATTTAAAGTGCTTTCAAAAGTGACTTTAAATATCTGTAAGTTGAGGTCACAAAACAAGGACTCTCTAAATAGTTGTTAGCTCTGTGGCAGATTTTACGTGACTTAAAATTTCTCAAATTTTTGGGACAAATAAATAAGGTCAAAATGTGGTTAAATGCCGACACTTTGAATTCTGATTCATTTACCTTAACTTAAATTCTGTATCTCAGCTTAAAGCAATTGAAAGTAAATGAAATTGAATTTCTGATTTGATGTTGTTGAACTGCCTTGAAGTAAAGTGTGTTGGTACAAATGTTGCGTGTACGTTTCGTGTACGTTTAAGCCTTTCGACAAGCAACATATGGCGTCTGTTTGCCATTGAGATGAAGTCGAGGAGAGACTCCTGGCTCCTGGCTCCTAGCTCCTGGTTCCTGAGTTGACGCTGTTGCATAATTAATCATTTTGTGACGCGCCGCCTCTGGGGGGAAGTTGGACGCGCATGTCATTTTCAGCTGACATGGTCGTCGAGTCCTTTTTTCCTATTGCTGTTATCACTGCCAGCCGGCGGCTTCGTCGGCGACTGCGTTGCCAGTGTCGGCATTGGCATCGGCATCGGCACCGGCTTCGACGTCGGAGACAAACCCTAACGTAATGCTATATTTATCTTGTTACTTATACCTTCTAACCAAACAGAACGTCACAGAAAACTTGCCCAAACCAACAACAAAGCATCCCAGCCATCCCAACCCAGGACTCTCCCATTCAACCAACCGGAAACCCATCCACAATCACAGCCGAGAGCTAAACAGGGTCACCATGGCGTCCATGTCAAATGATGGTGTTGTGTCGTCCTATGTTGGGGAATGGATGGAGACATTCTCGTGCACGTTTCTCTCTGATAATTGTTGACGTAAATCATGCAAAAAAACGTAGAAAAAAAGCCATGAAAGGAAGAAAAAGCTTTAACACTGACAGAACCTGTTAACGCAAATGGCCCATTGCCTGCGGGCAAAGAGCGGGCAAGCGGGGCGGGGGGCGGGGGGCTGTCTCAACATGCTACTGATAATTGAAATTAATGTCCAATGAATATAAATTTGTTCTTCTTTTCCCCATCTCCTTGTTGAATTTTTCTGAAATGTTCAAATTGATTTTAATGACAATATTTACATATGACAAAAGTGAGAAAAAGGACGAAGGATGCTTTGTCATCTCTTGAGTGCAAAAAAAGTAACAACAAACAAATAGCCTGGGCAAACTAAAGTGACCCACTTCCGATTTTATCAAGTTCGATTGCTAATATATTTGAATTTTTACTCAGTTAATCTTAGACTAGACTTTTTCTAGCGCTTTAAAACGATTGACTAAGCTCGCTTGGCTCAACCTTTTGTGTGTGTGCGTGTGTGTGTGTGTGTGATGCAAGCAACTGGGCAAAATTAATATGCTCTTTTCACCTTTTTCTTATTTTTATATTTTCTTCACTGAAGTGTATAATAAAAATGAGAAACATTTCTGCAAAGTATATCAAAATTTATGCAAATCACGTTTTATTTTTCTTGTAAAGCCGCCGCAGGAAAGCTTTTCGAATAAATTTGTTGTGCGAAAACGTCACAGAGGTGAACCGGGAGAAAAACAAGAAAATTTAATGGCTAACGATGCCAAAGTTGTAAACTTTATATAATCCACTTTGCAAGTGTTATTTCAATTTGAAAACAAAATTGTAATGTTGTCCGAAAGCATTTCTAAGACAGAATATCTTAGTTGAAACGACAACTAGAAATTTAAATTGGTCTCTAGGATTTAACTCGTGTAATAATGATTCCTTTAACTCTAACAAAATGCCAATTATTCATAGTTCAATTTTTGTAGTTCACGTTATTTGTTCTTGATTGATTAAGTTTTAGTAATAAAAAGAGACGTATTTATGTTCTATTAAATTTTAATAGCAAAATTCATTTTTTATCTTTGTTCCTTATTTACTTTTGCATTTAAGTATTTCAAATTTTACCGCCACTTATCGAGTATTTTTGAGCATGCGCCATGCCTATCGAAAAATGGTATCGATACCTGATTACCGCACAGCTGAGAGTGAAAAAAATATGGCCGCAGCAGTACAGGCTTACCTCTGCGAAAAGTTAAAAAATTCGTAAATTTAATAAATAAAACTAAAATTTATTAATTGAAAACGTGTGCAAAAGTATAACAAATTAACCAATAAACGATATATTGTAAAAAAACCGTCAGAGCGGGAAAAATTTACAGATAATTTGGAATTGCTCTATTCTACCGGCGGGGCGCCAAAAAAAGCGACAACAACAATAAAATTAATAACAAATAAGTGCAAATTAATAACAATGGAAACGGTATTAACAAATGGCAATGGCAATACAACAGAAGCAGCGTCCGCCGCAGCAGCAGCAGGAACTCGAGAAGGAGCAACAACCGCGGCTACGGACGCTGTTGGAGGGATTATAGAATACCTGGAAGAGGTTAGTATGAGAGAGGATGGGTGGGGGCGTAAGATGCCAATAAATTCAACGAGTTTCGTTGTTTTTTTTTTTGTTTTTAGGGCGAAGCCAGTGCCGAAGATGAACCAATGGGCGAAGTGGAATACTTAGAAGATGAAATTCCTGAAGAGGAAGTTCCTCGTCTCATCAATGAGACTAATAAAGAGTCAAGCAAAAATGTTAAAGAGGATAAAAGCGAAAACGTCAAATCCACTGAGGGTGAAAAACCTGTGGAGTCTACTGAAGGTGAACCGGAGGAAATAACTCAAGAACAACCTGTAGAGGGCACGAAGGAGAAGGAAGTTACTACCGAAGATGACGATGAGAATCACGAGGAAGATGCCGAAAACGCCGACCATGAGGGGGAGCAGGAGGAACAGGATGATGGTGATGATGAGGAGGAGGCTGAACTGGATGATGGAGATGAAGAAGCGGAATTAATTCTAGGAGATGAACCCACATCCAAGGATGATCAAGCTTCATCAGAAACCACATCGAAGCAAAAGAAGGAGGAAAAAGAAGAACCAGTCGACGAGAATCAATGCCGCGTCTGTACCACTACTGATTCCGAACAATTGGTTAGTTTGTTCAAGAAATCATTGATACCACCAGCACAGCAGACGCCCGCTGAGCTCCTTCTAGTCATTTGCCCCAGCCTAAGCATAGCTTTGAAAGATTTTATGCCCCAATTCATTTGCCGTCATTGTTTGGCTACTCTAAATATGGCAATCAAACTGAAGAACCAACTGGAGACTACCGAAAAAGATCTGCGCAAGCGCTTGTCGCGTAGTAAAAACAAGGTACGACGTCCCCGTGGCTATGTGGTCATCGATGCTCCCGTCTCTAGTTCAGCCAGCGATGAGGAGGAGGAAGATGATGTGGAATTCAAGGTGTCCGATGTGGCCAATTCGAGCAGTGCCGATAGTGATTCAGCGGATTCGGATATCAGTGAGAAACGGAAACGTGCACCAGGACGCCCAGGAAGGCCTAAGAAAAGGTCGGCCGGCGACGATGATGGCGCCAGCTCGCACGGAGGCAGTGTTAAAAGGAAAAGTTATGGCTCCTCATCACAGGGACCCTTCGAGTGTGACTTCTGTGATATGAGTTTTCCGCGCAAGCAATCTTGGGTCTTACACCGCAAGACCCATATATCCTATCGCAATGAATTCTTTTGCCAGATATGCAATAAACGTTTCAAGGTCCAGAAGGCCTACAAAACCCACATGGAACGTCATGATCAGGAGCGTTCGCAATTCCGTTGTGAACTCTGTTCACAGATATTCAAAATGCGCTCCGAATTGAAGCGTCACATGGCCATTAAGCACGATGAACATGGTGTCATCTACGAGTGTAAGCGCTGTCAGCGCACTTTCCTTACCCAGCAACGTTTGCAGCGTCATCAGAGTACGATGTGTACACGGTATCCAGCATCCCAAGAGAGCAAGACCACAAATCAATATCATGCCCACCAGCAGCAGCAGCAGCAATATCATCATCAGCAGCAACAGAAGCATCACTATCAGCAACAAGCGCACAGTAAACGCGGCGAGAACACTTCCTCGCAGGGCAGAGATCTATTCAAATCGGTGGCCCCATTGACTACAACCTATTGGAGCGATAGTTTCTCGGATTAAAAATCACATTCACAATTTACATCATTTATAATATTTGTAATGAAATATACAAAAATCAAATAAGTTTCAATTTTATGTCTTTAAAGTCTTTCTATTTACATTTGTATAAAAGAAAAATATATATTTTATGTTTGCATTATTTTGGTAAACTAAAATTAGCCTCATTTTTAAAGTTTTCATTGTCTGACATCGGCATTTTCCATTGGAAGACTTGAAACTTCTAATTGTAGTTGTTCAGAGATCTTTGAAAAAGTCCTACATTGCTAACGAAAAATTTATAAGCATTTTTTCTTTTTATATATGTACACATACATATATATATTTTTGTGATTTTTGAAATTACCCCATAAAAAACACTTTACATCTAAGGGAATACCAAAGCAATTCACTTCAATTGTAAATGCTGCACGTGGTTTTTAAATTCCATATTCCCCCTGGGGAAGCATTAAATCTTAGAAATTTGTTCAACTGACATAAAAAAACAATATATGGTTAAAAACTCTCTTGGGCAGACTCCAATTCAACTCAAATTTAAATTATGTCCTTTAACAGATGGACAACCTTGAGTGGTGAATAATTCGTAGATGAATTAATTCTAAACGGAAATCCGGTATATATATCCGAAAGTTAAGAACTTTAAAGGCTTTCTTTGGCAAATTCTTTGTACTTGTTGTTGCAGGATATTTGATGGTCGATGCTCTAACTTAAAGGATTAGTTGGTTTTCAGTTCTTTTTGTGTTGTAATATTAAATGAATATTTATTTTCTTTTTTTTTTATTACTAATTACAAAAATATGTATTAACTAAAGCCAAGCCTAAGTCCGATGTCATAAATTTATGGCTTATAATATCGAAGGGAATGCATTTAAAAGAGAGAGTGAGAGAGAGAGAGAGAGAGGGGGAGAGAAGGAGAAAGAGTAGAGGATTTAGCAGCTAAATGGCTGACATAAATTGGCATTTAAAGCTCATTTGTGGCTCTGCATTGCACCATAATCATAATTTTGTTGTTGGCCCATTTTCAACCTCAAAATACTTGGCCCTTGCTCTGCAAGTTCTTCTCGTTTACTACTACAACTACAACTACCACTGTAGATGAAAGTAAGTATTTAACTGCTGCTGCTGCTGGTTACTGACTTACTTACTATGTGACACTTGGTGCAGTTGGTAAGAGTTTGTTAGCCCAGACCGCACAAGAGCCACAACACCAAGGACAACTTAGACTCTTGGCCATTTTGCCACATAAACATGCCTTGTGGATTCTCAAGGCAAAACATTTTGCGGTTGACAGAACTGAAGAAAGTGAAAGACAATTTAAATTGCTTGAGAATTTCGCTGAACAATTTTATTAGACAATTGGACAAGGGATATGAAAAAAGAAATGTTGAAAAACTGTACAAACAATTAAGCCGCCTTCATTAGTTAGTGGTTGCTCTCATCCATGCTGCTGCTGCTGCTCATCTGTCATCCTGTAATCCTGCCATCCTGTGTTACTTGCTCCTAGTTGGAATCCTAGTAGTGTATGGAATGATAGGTTGGCAGATGATAGGACACCGGATGATGTGCAATGAGTGGCGCGTGTGCTATGAGCGGTGCATGCGAAATTAATGGAGCATGATGCACTATAGTCGGTGCGGCGGCCACGTAATGTGAGGTGTGTGTCACCAATGGGGCGTGGTATCCTAGACCGAGAGTCAAGCCACGTTTGGCCTTGATGGAGGACTCTTGTTGTTGCGACTCCTCGGCGACTGGAGCAGGTGCGGCCCAGATGGCAGCAATGCCGGCAATAAGCAAAATTAACTGCGTATTGTAGACATCAGGCAGGGACAAGAAGGAATTCCATTAAAAAAGAAAATGCCAAAGAAGAAATTGTGAAAAATTATTATCCACAAGAAATGGAAAATGTTCATCACATCACATTTGAATTTCGAATTTGGAATTGCACACTTACCGTAAATTTCATACTCTTCGGTTTTCTACACAAAACTGTGGCTTAAATCCAACTAACTTCAGTTAACCATGTTCTTACTGCATTTATATACGTTTCCAAGTCCATGCAAACATCAAAACGCACTCGAGAGAAGTCAAACCGACTTCAAGTTGTACGCACTCATTAGGCAAAAAAAAGTCAAAAAAGTCAAAAAAGTATTTCAATTTTCGATTTTGCCCACATCAAGACACAAACGAAAAAACGAGTTGGCGAAAAAGCGAGAGACATGGACAACAACAAAAAAAAAACAAACATTGTGGGACATTTGGACAGTCTGTCAGAGTTTTGTTTTTCCATTTTCAATCACTCAACCTGAGCGACGGCATAAAATTAGTAGATCGCTCGCTAAACTTGTACTTTTATTAATTGTTTGCCATTTGCAATAAATTCAACATTTTCTTTATACTTTTTGGCCAATGGAAATGTTACCTTTTGGTCTCTTTCTAGTTGCCTTTTGAATCAATCATAAAGAAATCTAAAAAAACCTGAAAAAAAATATTTGCCTCTTGAATCAATTATAGATTAATATCATCTTTAAATAACTGAATTAATGTGGTTAATGACTAACGTCTTCTGATTAAAAGAAATCTAAAAAAAACCTCTTTATATAGATTAAGAAATAAAATAATTGATTTTAAAGAACTGTACAAAATATTTGTTCTCTTGATTTGTGATAATAAATTGTTCAATTTGTGCTTTTGATTTTATCTCAACTCTAAATTGCAGTTTCTTCAGACTTTTTTGACAGCATTTGTTTTGTCTATTTTTCTTGTTTTTTTTTTTTGTAATTTTTGAAAGCTTGTCCCACAGCATTTGTTTGACAAATTGACCTAATAAATTCGCTGTTTACATATAAATTCCATTTTCGTTTTGACTTTAACTAATCTCAGCAATTTGTACAAAAGCAGAGAGACAAAGAGAGAGAGAGAGAGAGAGAGCACCAGCATAAGGCTAAATCTCATCTAGATCCGGTAAACGATAATCGTATATTGAATGTATATTAAGGTATTTAGCCATATCGTTTTCGCTTTATTGTTAATAGTTGCCGCATTAAATTCACTTGGCCATAATTGCAGTTTAATATTTTGTGCTGTGCGTATGTGTGAGAACTGAAATCGTTAATTCAATTGACGCAACAGCAAATGATACCATCACCTTAGTGCCACCTCCCACCTAACGTTTTTCCGCCCCCTTTGTGTAGTGCCATAAAAAGATACTTGGCAAACGGAACCATTAATTAAGGGCATAAACGAATGTCGGATGAGCAAAAACAAAAACAAAAAACAAGATGGCAAAAGGAAAAAGAACCATATTCCCTTTCCCCCCTCCTCCCTCTCTCTTTTACTCTCACTCCCGCTCTGCAGTGCTTATCTGTAGCTGTCATGGCGCCATTTTGTTTTACACGCTTTTTATATGTATCTGCATTTGTATAAGTGTCTGTAACTGTGCGTGTATGTGTGTGTGTGTGTGTATGGCTGTGTGTGTAGGGCACCTGTTTGCCTATTTCGCAGCTTCTTGAAGTTAGCTGGTTTTTATCAACAGCTTCTTAAAGCCAAAAGGACAACAACAATTTTATTGGAGAAATGTGTAAGGATAATGTTGGAGGAAACTGTTGCGAGTTCAACATGGTTTTTCTCTCTCTTAAGAGAAATAATTAAATTTTTGCAAAATACAAATAAAAGTCAAAGTTGGCTGTTTGTCTGGTTGGCCACGAAAAATGTTTTATATTACCAAAGTTTCTTAAAGCTGTTGTAAATATGTAAACAAAAATGCACAATAAACAAAAAAGGCAAATACTTTAATAATTCATAATAAAGAATGTTAGAAAGTTTCATAAAGTACAACAAACAATTTTTTTAACTTTTTAAGCCATTTCAATAAGCAATTTCCCATATGAGAACCTAAAGTCATTTCCCCTTATTTTCGTTTTAAATGCAGCTGCTAACTAATAATTGAGATTTCGTTTTTGGCCAATCAATCAACCAATCAACATCAACTTGGACATCGACCGAAATATCTCGGCAATTTCGAATGGTAATAAAAAATTATGCCTACATGATGAGGCAATCGCAAAAGATAAACATAATTTCAGTTTGTCGCTTGAATTGAATTGAAAGTTGCGAAATGTTGAAATATATTTTTTTTTGTAATATTTTTTTTTGGTTTTTTGTGGAACAGGATCCGGATCTAGTTTCGGATTCAATTCCAATGGTTTTTCTTTTTCTCTTTTGCTTTTGCCATTAGCCAAATGCAACACCTTCTGATCGGTGGGGTGGGATGGGGGTAGGAAGGGAGGGACCATATTTCGATTTGGCAACTCACCAAAAAAAAAAAAAAAACTTGAGTGATTTATATGTCATATAAATGTTTGTCGTCACTGTAACTCCAGTAACTGTATCAGTATCTCTCTCTCTTGCCTGCTCTCTCATACTATCTATCCATATGTCAGCTGCTGCTGCTGCTGCCGTTGCTGCTGCTGCTGCTGTGTAGCCAATTAACTGTTACGCCCAAGCAAAGTGTTGATGTGACGACAACAGGTGCGCATAGGAGTTTTGATACACTTTAAGCCAAGTCCTAGTCCAAGTCGCTAGAGCAATCCACTTTGTTTGTTTCTTTTTTTTTTGTCCTTGGGCAAAAAGTAAATTTGGAGATACATCAAAAATAAAAGAAATAGTCGGCTCTACTACATTATACAGATGGGTAATTTAATCTACATGAGTTTAATTTTATTTGGTATATATACAGTGTTGGCAGAAATAATAGAAACGGCAACATATTTTTCTTTCATTCATCATTTTTTTTAGTGTTGTTGAAATTATTCGGCCTGAAAATCAGTGTTTAGGAATGTGGGATAGTAGTACTGTTATTTTCATTACTTTTTACACCGATTTTGGCGAAACTTTTTCTTCTATACGCTTTTAAGTAGAACTACCACGTGTTTCGGTTGGAAAAAATAATAGAAACGCTCAGTATTTTTCACGTCAAAAACATTTTAGATCTCATTAAACTTAGTTTTTGGTTTTATTTTAATATTCTACATCAAAGGTATTTAATATTCATTAAAATTGGCTGTGATTTCTGTTTTAATTTATTAACATTATATGCACAGATATGTATGTATATATAAAAACAAAAGTTAAGTTCTATCTGAAAGATCTAAGATAGATGAAACCTTTTTTGTCTTCCTGGTGTTAAATTATCAAGTAGACTTAGAGCTAATGAGTTGGTCTGTCAATGTATCTACTGCTAGACTCTGCTATTTTATCCTTTTCAAATGGTATATTAAGGTCCTTATGAGTGTCAACATTGGAAACCTACAAAAATGCGTTAACAATTGTGCGTAGGGTTTTCGATTGATAACGCTGCATAATTTCAATATTTGATAAGTCCAAACAGGCTTTAATATTGCTTTGTAAAGTCTTAATTTAATTTTAAAATGCTAAGCTGGGACTTGTGTACATTTTATTTTGGTTTTAACATTCAGCTGCTTCTGTTTCTCTTTGATATGTATCTTGCAAGTTAACCTTCGATCAAGATGAACCTTGGGGTTCATATTTAACTGAATCGCTTTGGAGGATTTCACTATTGTTCGCTAGGACTTTTGGACAATTTCCCCGTCTTAAGGAGTAACTTTGATTTTCCATTTGTGCAACAATCATAAGTTAGTCAGATTAGTAAATTTTTACAAATTCATGATTTTCACGTAAAGTGATTAAATGCCAAATGAAGGTAAACTGGATGAGCTACTAACTGACACATTGCTTTTTCCAATAGTCATAAAATCAAAAAAAGTTGAGATTTTGTCGGGATCGTTCTTTAGTTCGCTAGATTATTAAAAAATTTTACAATTTCACGATTGTTTCGAAAAGTGGGTGCCAATTGAGTTTTTTATTAAGCAAATGTCCTCGAAAAAAGTTTTTGTGTGAACAACCGAAATGAAATGTTTTTCTCAGTTTTTCTTTTTAATTGTAAGCACACGTAGATGAGGCTTAAAAAAATATACATTTTCTTTTGGCTTGACTTCTTAGGATTATATTAAATGCGTAAACAAAATTACCCTTTACTCTATTTCGGTTAAATGATAAGACTTAAAGTTTACTTTAATTTGCATCGTGCTTCGGGTAGATATTCTTTCTTAATCATTTACAAGCCTTTTTTTTTTGGTTTTTAAAGGGTATACAAAATTCGTTTTGCTCTGCTGTTGGTGTTTTTTTTTTGCGACTCACATTGCCAATTGCATTACATTTTTCATTAATTATGGCACTAAAATTATGTTGGCCAGTTGTTGGCGTTGTTGTCGTCGTTGTCGTCGTCATTGCTCTCGTAGATGTTGTTGATGAGGTAGTTGGCATTTTCGGTCAAGTCATAAACTCATTACCAATTGATGAACAAGCCTACAATAACAAAAATCGAGTAGAGGAGAGCGAGAGAAAAGTTTTCAGGCCTACCATTTAATTGCTGTTTACTGTGACTTATTGAGCGAGGGGATGGTGGTGAGAGGGGATTGAATAGTTGGCCTACAATTTGAACTAGTTGAAGTGAGCATTTGGCATGTGTTTACGCAGAATTTAGCATTGGACACACTAATTGTGTCCCTTGTGGCTGATGTCTCATTATCGACTATAATTACACACACACACACACACGCACACACACACACACATGCACACACAGTAATCGTATATAGATCAAAATCAATTTAATTGCCTGTCATTTTGGAGTGCTAATTTTACTATTTAACTACATGTTTTTCTCTTTGCAGAATGATTAAACACTTTTATAGAAATTAACTTATAGTGAGAGGAGAGACAAGCAGTGACAAAAATATGCAGGAACTTGCTGCTTCCGGCCATTTGGGTCATCACAGAAGCGATGTGAATACAACCCTATTGGAGAGTCTACATATATCTCCTGAAGAATTTAAAGATTTTATGGCACGTTTAGCCGATATGAAGATTAGAAATCAAACGCTAGCCGAAGTAAGCGAATGTGAAGGCTATTGTCAAGGTGAAATTTACAAATGGTTGCGTACCTATAATGGCATGCATGGTTATGTCTCTCTATTGGTAAGTATGAAACTCTTCACACACACACACACACACACACACACATGAATCCAAGAAGCCTAATTGGGGGTTAAAGAGATTACAAAATTAGGTTAGTATTGATCCATCTGAACAGTTAAAGATTTTAAATTTTGAATAAGTCTGAAAAATGAATTTACTCTTCTCACCCGAAATGCCTTTAACAAGCTTTTGAACTAAACTTTTAAAATGCTCAACTAACTCTACAAAGTCTCCATTAAGAAGCAGCCTAAGACTGCTTTAATGTTCTAGCTTTTTGAAAATTTCTTAAAAAGTTAAAAACCAAACCACAACTGGCTAATTATCTTGATGTGGCGAGCCAAGACATTTTTCATAGAGAAAATGTCAAGGAAAATATAACAAAAACAGCAAGAAAAAGGTTATTTCCCTATCCCCCTCCCTCGCCACGGCCAACCGTTTTGTGTGATGAATTTTCTGTGAGGCGGCTTTGGGTTTTGGCGGGCTCGACACCTTTGAACTTGCCCCCCACAAAAAAGAAAAAAAAAAACAAGCACGACAAAGAAACGTCCTGGCCCGAAAACAAATTAGTCCAATTTAATGGTTTATGCTTTTACCTAACCTCCCACATAATTCACAAATCATTGCCTTTTGTTTTGAGGCAGGCCTAAATGCTAAATGCCCCCATTTTTTGGAGATTGGAATATAAATGTGATGTGGTTATAAAAGTTAATGGAATAGCATTAGAAAGAATTAGAAAGACTTTTTCCATTTGATCCCATTTCATGGACTTTTGCATCAATCTTGGCGATAAACGAACGGGACAGAAGCAGAAAGGATGAGCTTAAAGCCAACTAAAGTGAAATGTTAAAGGGACCACCAATTTTTCCACTCCATTTTACTTTCCCCATTTATTCTTTTGACTAACATGCTAATATTTTGTATTTCTTGTCATTGATAAAGATTTGCATATTCGGCACAATAGCAAACATCCTTAACATAATGGTACTGACCAGAAAGGAAATGGCCAAGGCGCCCATCAATAATATACTTAAATGGCTAGCTGTCGCCGATATGTTTGTGATGCTCGAGTATATACCCTATACATCGTACCAATACATCTATATGAAAGGTAAGTCAACCACAATTGATAAATACATTTTTGACATTTGGCTTTTTTTTGTCTTCCGGCAGGTGATAAGGATCTTAGTTACGGATGGGCTGTGTATTTGCTATTTCATATGCATTTCACTCAGATATTGCACACCATATCGATTGGACTGACTGTTACATTGGCCATTTGGCGTTATGTGGCCATCAGGTGAGTACTCTAAACACCGAGCTCGATGCCAAGCGAATGAGGTTAAAGAATTTCCACTCAGGACGGGGAAAGTACATAAATACCAAAATCAAATTCAAATGATTACCGTTTTTTTTTTTAATTTGAACGATCTTAGGTCATATTCTGTAGGATCAAATCTCTGAATGGCGAGACACGTTGAAACCAAATGGGTGAATTCAAATCTAAACGGCCATTGGCAACTGTTCCGAATGTTAGAACACCCATTAAATAGAAGCTCTTTGGCTTGCCATTCTCCACATTGATACCCATTACAGCTGAGCCGGAAATTAGACCCCCATCGCCCAATATGAATCCGCACATTTGGTTGGTTGTCATATTCAATTGCGTCCGCTCCTCCCTGGTCATTCCCAATTGGCAGTATTCGGCACTTGTCATGTGAGTGAATGTCTTCATGCGAAAGCTATTCAAATCGAATTCGCGACGATATTTAAACGGATAACCGGCTACTTCGAGTCGCTGTCCCAAATACTCGTTAGCCCGCTCGTTGGCTGGTGGCAAACAGATCGGTTGTATATAGTCGGTGAACTCAACATTCTCCTTCAATTTGCCCAAGCCGATATCATTGTCCAATTGGTTGGCATTGAATTGAAAATGCGGTACTATCTCCTCCAAATAGTAGACTCTCGGTGGAGGCGCACATTGGGTACGATCGCAATCCCTGAGTTGAATATTATTATCAACTCGCCAATCGCCAAATATGACACTTAACGCCTGAACTTGTTCATCCGTTATGCTATGGGCTGGCACTATGATATATCTCTGACTGATTAATACAGCGACGGCGCTATAGGTGATCGGATAGTTGGGCTCCTTAAGTCCCAAGAGACCCAGCCAAGGATATTCATTTAAGGCGGTGATGCTTTTTCTATTATACAAAAGATTTTCATCAAGCTTTCCACATTCCCGGGGCAGCGTTTGTCCTTGCGCCAAAACTCCACCGAAAAATGCTATCAAGTATAATTTAAATAATCAGCAATCAGCAATAGACTTATTTGCCCCATCAACTTACACAATAATTCAAATAGCACAATGCCACTCAAAAGTATTGATATATAGTAAATAGTTGGGCTCATTATACGATGCACTTTACGACGCTGCTTAGCGATAACTGAGCTGGATTCGAGATTAGCCAGAGAATATATAGAATGCACACTCTTCGCGACTTTTTTTTTCCCGGTTAATGCAGTGGGAATTCCGACTTGCTAGAGTCGTCCACAATGAACTTGAAATGCGTCTTTTTAAATGAAATTCTTTTCAAAACAAAATCCTTTTGTCCAATAGATGTATTTGTAACTTTAAAAAATACATTCCCAAATGACTTATGTATCTTTAATATGCCCACTAAAATCAGCGAACTTAGATCATATTTTGTACGATCAAATCTTTAAACGGTGCGACTCGCTGTATCAAGACAGGAGCACTCTGATCTGGCTGGCCTTTAACGAATTTTCCGAATATTAGAATTCCCGTTAAATAAAAATTCTTTGGCTTGCCATCGACCACATTGACACCCATTACAGCTGACCCAGAAATTAGAGCTCGATTGCCCAAAATGTAGGCACACATTTGGGTGTTGGATATATTAAAAAATTTACCATTTTTGCAATATTCGTGACTTGTTGAATGAATAAATGTCTTGATACGACTTTGATTCACATCTAATTTTTCGCGTATATTAAATTGATAGCCAGCTAATTCGAGTCGCTGACCTATATATCGATCATCCCGTTCGTTAGCCGATGGCAAACAGATCGGTTGTAGGAAATCGGTGAATTCAACATTTTCCCTTAATTTGGCCAAGCCGATATCATTGTTTTTCATGCCAAAATTGTATTGGTAATGCGGAACTATCTCTTCCAAATAGTAGACTCTCTCTCTGGCAAAAACAACCGACAAAACAATAGATTCTCCAATATCCGCAATGCATTGGGCTGGCACTATAATATATCTTTGACTGATTAGTATAGCGACACAATAGTAGCTAACAGGTTCATTGCGGTGATTACGTCCCAGCAGACCCAACCAAGGATATTCGCTTAAAGCTGTTTCTCCTTTTCCATTATAGAACTGCGTTTCGTTCAGTTTTCCACATTCCTGAGGCAATTGTTGAGGCTGCTGTTGGGCCAGAGCTATGCCGTTAAATGCTGTGAATAGAATATGTACATATATAATTTTCCGATTAAAAGCCGGTTTTCGCTTCTCCAAAACTTACACAATAATCTCAATAACATAATGGCCTTTAAGACCAGCGATATATAGTATGGAAGTTGGCACATTTTGAGATGCTCTCCGGTTTGCCGCTGAAGTCTTACTGAGCTGGAATTGAGATATGTTAGAGACTTAACTAGAGGACTATTGGAAGTGCAATTTCTGTGAAACGAACATTAGTTCAATTCGAATGAACATTTCTCGTAAAGTATTTCAAATGCTCAATGCAAATGTGATTAACCTCACGATTGTAGAGTATCTCAAAGTAATCAAAATGTGTTCCCTTGAACATTTAATCTTCTGCCGCCGTTCACACTGTTGCATTTTTTATTTGATTTGATTTCAGATTTAGGTTGTGTGTTTTCCCCCTGAGTGTATGTATGTACATATTTGGCCAAAAGTATGTAAAACTCTTGGCCAAAAACATACTGAGTTCGCTTAACCTCAATGGCGCTTTAACGATGGCTTTAACCAGGCAGCAATTTGGCTTTCTCCCCCACCCCCCATTTTTTTCGTTCTTCGCCCCGCTCCCCCTTTTTTTTTTTGTTATAGCAAACTATTACCATCTCTTTTCCACAGACATCCGAATGGCAGTTGTGCAAACTTTCTGCTGGCACATTCCAGAGAGGCCATACTCTTTCCATTTCTCATATCGCCGATATTATGTTTGCCAACATATTTTGTCTTCAAGGTGAGGGAAACGCACGAGGTGGCCACCGATGAGGCCATGTTTCATGTGTATTTTGACAACAATTCAATGCTATATAGGTGGGTATTGCTCGCTCTCTCTCTCTCTCTCTCTCTTTCTGTCTCTCTGCCCCCTTAATGAATGTCACAAATACTTTTACATTGTAGATTCAATTTCTGGATACATTCCGTGATTATTAAGCTACTGCCCTGCTGCATTTTAACCATAATTAGTTTGGTTCTAATGCATGTGCTATGCGAGGCATCGAGACGTCGTCTTAAATTAAAGGATTATGATTCAACTGCAAAATATGCCATACAATTCAATCTGAATGATCAAACCAAGTCGAAGCGGTAAGTCAAGCAACTTATTTTGCGACTCTCTTTTCTCCATATACTTATATTGAGTGTTTTCTTAACTATTCAGAAGGCCGCCACGTTGTGATCGACGAAATGATCGAACGACATTACTTTTGGTTGCTGTCCTTATACTATTTCTGGTCACGGAATTTCCACAGGGTTTACTTGGTCTCTTGTCGGGCATTTTAAAGAAATGTTTCTTCGAACACTGCTATCCACCATTTGGTGAGATAATGGATCTATTAGCTCTCATCAATGCGGCTGTCGGTTTTGTTCTCTATGGATTTATGTCCAAACAATTTCGCACAACATTTCGTTCATTGTTTTTCAAAAGGCATTTCGGTAGTTCGGAAATGACACGTCTAACTAGGGTCACCACCACCTGCGTTTAGATAAAAAATAAAACCAAAAACCAACAAAAACAACAACACAACTAAAAATCTCAAAGAGATCTAAAAAAAAAACAAAAAAAAAAACAAGCTTAAGAAAGGTAATTGATTTAAAATTAAAAAAAAAAACTATAAACTTTCTAAAAGTTTTTCGGGTGCACCAAACAAAACCAAATAAAAATTGAAGCTAAACTGTGAATGATTTCGATTAATTTTCATGATTTTTGCAAAGTGCCATTTCCAGTTTAAGTGTGATTTAAGTGTTTAATGAAAATAAACAAAAACATATACATATATATAAATATATATATACTTATACGCAAATAGCATTTAATAAGAAATTTAATGTTACAAGTTTTTACCTTAAGTTAAGTAAAAGCAAAAAAAAAAAAATTACATTAATTACATTTGCATGCAGTGAAATGCCAAAGGAAACTACAAATCACTTCCTGAGCCCCTTGAGTTTTTATAGTTTTCTTTGGCATGGAAACCTAAACTTAGAATTGTTCGAATCGTAGATTAAATAATGTTGATCTAAGAACTTGGGAGAACCGCCAAAACGAAAACTTGTTAGAAAAATTTTTAACTGAAATTCATCTGATCAGGATGTGGTCCCATTCACATTGACCCATTAAAATGAAGTTCCATAAAATGAACCTGTGCAACATTGTGTTACGCGTTACGCAACACTGTTCGAGAAAAGAAAAATACAAAAAAAAAAAAACAATTGTGATTTTAAAGCGAAAAAGGCCATTGGATTGTTAGGAAAAGTTTACGGTGTATTACAAGGATAGAAGGGACATAAGAACTGTTGAAAAATTTCACTTGATGTGCTAGTTCAAAGCAGCATAGGAAAACGGAAGGGAAACCAGAAATATGTACGTTCGATTGTAGAAAGGAGAAAGCCCATACGAACCTATTGAAAAATTTCTCTTAAATACGGAATGGAAACCCAAAAAAAGTGTAAGTTCGACTGTTCCTTTTTGTTTAGAATATGTAGTATATCTGTCTTTGGGTTTAATTTGTTATGAAAGTTTTTAGTTCTTTGAAATCTAGACACAGATAAATACGTATTCAAACAGTGGTCCATTGACAAAGATTGAATTGAATGACAAAAGTCAGCGTGGGCATCTCCCAAAACTATTAGATCAACTATTTTTTTCATTTATTGAGCAATTCTAATTTAATTTTAATACAGTTACATAAACAACAGCAACAACAACAACAAATTCCATAAAAATAATAAATCTAAAGTATTACAACTATTATATATATAAATATGTAAATGTATGTATGTAAGTATATACATATTTCTAGCTGATGTTTTCTATATATAAATGTATATTTACATTGGCTTACACAAAATGTTTAGATGTAAAAAACCGAATTCAATTGAAATTTCACATATTTTCACATACAATATATTTTGTTTCCCAATTATGTCATTAATAAAGCATTTTTGATGTGAGTTTCTTGTATTGGCCTGTTCTAAATTCTCAATTTTGATTATTAACAACTGCATTCACCTCCAATGGTAAGTCCTCTGGCAGGAGTCCATTAGTATGTAAATCATCTGATGTTCCAGCATCAATTTCACTTGAGTCCAGTAGAATGCCATTGCCTTGATTTGTGATGCGTAATAGAGATTTCAATTTAGTTGCTTGGTATTTGTACTAGAATGAACAAAGGCAAGAGATATTAGTACTAGCAGCACCAATGGGATGGTTAGACAAATTGTTCCTTGTTTCTTTTTCTTACCTCTGTTGGCAGCATTAAATCCTGGGCCTGGCTTAAAAATCTATTGTACTGCTCCGTAGCCATGGCCAGGCGTCCCGTCTCATAGCAGAATAGGGCAAAATTCAAAAATATCAAAGGATTACGTGCGGAGTTTGCAGGGAAGGCCAACATCACATTGCCAGCACGCTCGAAGGCATTAAATGCGTTCTCCATATCATCCAAGTTACGCAAGCAAACTGGAGATATATGTACATACATAGATAGATATGTAGGTAAAAAGGAATTTTGAAAGTTATTCTGAAGTTCTCCTTTTACGCCTCATTCTAATGCCTTCCCCTCCACCTAATTCTTCATTTTGTTTTTTTTCAACTTACGTCCCAATAGCATATAGCATTCAGCATTGTCCTTGCGCAGGTTTATGGCTGCTGCCAGAGTGTGAAAGGCGCTGGCATATTGTTCAGCTAAAAAAAGAGAGAGAGAGAGAGAGAGAGAGAGAGAGAGAAAACAATTTAAACAAATAAACAACAATAAGGCAAAACAACAAACAATGCGAAATATGGAACAAAAGTAGGCATACAGAGCCAGTCGACGTCCAGCAAAAGCCCCTGGGGTTAGGCTTTACTTAGGCTAGTTAGCTGTTTGGTTCGTTGGTTGGTTGGTTGGTTACTCAGCTGGCTGGGGTAAGCGGGGGCACTTTTAAGAATTTATTAAAATGCCCCCCCACCTCAGTATTTATTCATATAATTTCCCTTTCCTCCTCGGTCTCTTGCTCGCCATTAGAACCTTTTGAAAAAAAACACGTGCTCAATGTTTTTATATAGAAAACGTGCCCTAAATGGCCACAAGTAAATCTTAAGCTAGACACAGCATAAGCCAAAAAAAGCTGGAAAAGTAGTAATAATTTAACGTTTTGTTCACTTTGTAGTTGCACTTTGTGGTGGCGTACTTTTATTTCCGTATAACCAATTCATCATATGCAGTTTGCGGCCCCTCCGCCCCCTTAAGTATGCAATGCGTAGTTGATAAATTTATTTCTTGAAAACTTTCAAAGACTTTTGTGTCTTTGTAATTAAAAAATTGTCGAAATTGTACAATTTTACCTCAAATTATAAACTTAATTTTCTCGACTGTTTCTTGCATACCTTTGGGGGCGAATTGCCCTCATTTGTCCCCCTAGAGATGCCACCACTATACATATCTTTACACTTCATTCGCACATTAGTTCATTAAACCGTTCGGTCAACCGTAATTTCTTATTTCCGTCCATGGATACGTCCTTCCGCCTTCCGTGGAAGCTCTGATAGGTCATAAATTTTTTCTCTAATTTCTGTTAGTCTCCTCACTTCTCGAACCCTTAGTAACTGTGTTTCCCAGAAATCTATGCGACCTCTACTTACAGGCAATGTAAATTAAACTCAAATTGTAAAGAGCATTATAGTTGAGCGGCGAAAGCCAAACCGATTTGCGTAACGATGAAATTGCCTGTGAACAATTGGAGGCGATTAAATTTAACATAATTAGTTATGCGATTAAGTTTTCTTACCACAATGAATTTTTGCTTTTTAAAGAAACATAAACCAATGTTATTCCAGAGTTCGGCAATTTCCGGTTCGGCGTTTGCGATTTGACTGTATTTGCTCAAGGCGCCATCAATGTCGTTGCGGGACTAATGTGCAGGTAACAAAATTTAATAGAGATAACAAAGAGAGAGAGAGAGAGAGAAAGAGAGAGATGGAACATAATATTCACCTGTAAAATGGCACCAAAGGCTAGCAAGCCCTTCGGCTGGCATTTCCTTTCAATGTTGACGACTTCCTGTAAACGATCGTAGGCTTTTTGGGTCTCATTGATTTTCAAATACAAAACGCTGATTTCAGTCAATACTTCAGCGTTTTCGGGTGTCAAACTGTGTGGGTGTGGGTGTCGATGTGTGTGTGTGTGTGTGTGTGTGTGTGAGGGGATAAAATCACTTTAGTTCGCTGTTAAGTGTGGAGTAGGAGGAAAACTCTCCCACATCATGTCATTAGCAGCGACTCACTGTAAACATGTCTCCAGGACATCAATGGCCATTTGGTATTCCTTCTCCTTGCGATACAGTTCAGCTAGCCGCATAA
Organism: Drosophila nebulosa; assembly: GCA_024703675.1. Lineage (NCBI taxonomy): Eukaryota > Metazoa > Arthropoda > Insecta > Diptera > Drosophilidae > Drosophila > Drosophila nebulosa. The sequence goes on along the minus strand of CM045725.1, from coordinate 624,587 downwards.
AACTTTCCAATTTTTTACCACTTTGTATGGACTTTTCGAAATAGGAACGTGACTCGGCCAGTTGATGACGTGATACGTCACGTTTAGTTTGTGTGGCAGCTGCCCGATACAATAGTTCGCCCAAGTAATGATAGATTTCATGATCCTGACGTGGACTAAGCTGTTCCGCGTCACGGAATACATTTAAAGCTTGAGCAAAGCGTCCCATTAAGTAGCTAGAGAAAAAAAACGTCACTGAGATTATATATGTAGATGAAAACTTGGTTTTACAAATTAAGTTTATAATTCTATTCAAAGTCAAGTCTCAAGAAATTTTTGTAAACTAAATATTATCCAAGAATGGTCAACATAAAAATCGATAGATGATTTACAGTAATTGAATATACTAAATTAGAAAAATTTCTAATTTTCTTAATGAAGCTGGACGGGAAGTATTTTGCTTTGCTATAAAGAGTTTTAAGTAACTTTAGTTTGTTGATTTTAAAAATTTCAAAATTTTAGCTGAAATAGGGTTTTGAATTTTATGGCCGTTAATTCAAATTTGAAAAGTTTAAACTTTTAACGGCTTGTGCTCAATTTGAGCCAGCTCTTCTCCAATCTGGCAGCGCCGTCAGTTTTACTCTGTCGCTTGCCGCGTTTCTTTGCAAATTGTTTTGTTTTTATTTTTTTTGGGTGCTAAAAGTGCATTAATATTATATAGAAATCAGATCTTTATAAAGTTGAAAAACGCCGCTATCGAATGCTGCTATTCGCTTTTAATTCCGTTCGACGGTTCTTGAAAAATGAAAATAAGTCGCAAAAATTGCTTGGGACTCTGCTGTTGCCGTGTATGTGTGTGTGTGTATATGTATCATACACATGTGTGATCGAAGCTCGGTTCTTAAAACGTTGCCAGGTAGTTTTTCTTATTTTCGGTTTTTTGTATACTTTTATTATGTTTTTTTTTTATGTGCGAAAGTAAAGTGTATAATAAATAATACAAAATTTAGAGAAAAGGGAAAACAATTATGATGAAAAAACAATGGAAATCGCTCTTCTCCAATCTGGCAACGCCGTCAGTTTTACTCTGTCGCTTGCCGCGTTTCTTTGCAAGTTGTTTTGTTTTTATTGTTTTTGGGTGCTAAAAGTGCATAAATATTAAATAGAAATCAGATCTTTATAAAGTTGAAAAACGCCGCTATCGAATGCTGCTATTCGCTTTTAATTCCGTTCGACGGTTCTTGAAAAATGAAAATAAGTCGCAAAAATTGCTTGGGACTCTGCTGTTGCCGTGTATGTGTGTGTGTGTATATGTATCATACACATGTGTGATCGAAGCTCGGTTCTTAAAACGTTGCCAGGTAGTTTTGCTTATTTTCGGTTTTTTTGTATACTTTTATTATGTATTTTTTTATGTGCGAAAGTAAAGTGTATAATAAATAATACAAAATTAAGAGAAAACGAAAAAAAATTATGATGAAAAAACAATTGGAATAGCTCTTCTCCAATCTGGCAACGCCGTCAGTTTTTCTCTGTTGCTTGCCGCGTCTCTTTGCAAATTGTTTTGTTTTTATTTTTTTTGGGTGCTAAAAGTGGATTAATATTATTTAGAAATCAGACCTTTATAAAGTTGAAAAACGCCGCTACCAAATGCTGCTATTCGCTTTTAATTCCGTTCAAAGGTTCTCGAAAAATAAAAATCGGCCGCAAAAATTTGTTGAGACTCTGCTGTCGTGGTGTATGTGTGTGTGTTTATGTGTGATCGAGGCTCTGTTCGTGCCTGTAGTTGGGCTTCTTTTTTTTTTGATACTTTTTTTTTATTGTGTAAAAGTGAAGTGAAAGGAAACCGTACGGTACATGGCCGTAGACAGTTATGGGCAGGGAGGGGGGAGTGATCCCCTTAAGTTATCCAGCAAATAACTTAAATTTGCTTCCCCTCCTGCCCTAAATGAGATCAGCCTCCAGCTAAGTGGGACCTTGGCTATTTCCTTGGTAAGGTAAGTGAGTTTTAAGTTTGGTCCTTAGGGATTAAAGAGCTTTTAATTATAAGTTATAATGTTTTCTCATAGCAACTACTCCTTGTTGTCCTATGTGGGCTGTAGGTGCTATGATTATTTTCAAATTAAAAATTGAAATGCCTGTTATTTCGAATAGCTGTCTTAAGACAAACGGCAAACATAAGAAAGTTAATATTCCTCAAAAGATTATATTAAGATATTCTAATAGTTTTTTTTTATCTACACCAATTTGCACATTTCCAAACTAGAAACTGTTTATTTATTTACAAATTTACTTTTGCAAAGGCATCAGAAAGAAGGACAAAGAGCTCTTTGTGACTTTTTTGAACATTGCCTTAATCGACTTGAAGGTAAAAGAACAAAAATCAATAGAATGTAGTCACAAACTTACAGTGTGCGTCCAATTTCTTTATAAGTCTCTGTGTTTTTTGAATTCAGCTCCACTGATTTTTGTAGATTCCTTAATGCCTCAATGTTATTGCCTTCTTCGCGGTCAATTAGGCCCTGATAAGAGGCAATCAATTTGGTTGGGCGATAAGAGAAAGAGCAGATAGATACAGATAGGTATGAATAAGTTAGTAAGAGAAAGACAGAGAGAGAGAGAGAGAGAGAGAGAACGAGAAAATGGAGCCGTGAATCTCACCTGTACAAAGTATAGATACTCAGGATTCAAATGACGATTCAGCTCACGTTCGATTAGACGACGACAGCGTTTAAATTCACGCCGGGTAAAGTAAATGTGAAGTAACCAATCAATATTTGCATCGCCTGGCATTTTGGGTGCTGAATGTGGAAGTGGATTGCGGGATTGCGATTTGGATTTGGAATGACAAAAAGCCCAAACAGATGGTTAGTTGAAGGTAAATCCTTATAATTTCAATAACGGAAGCCGTAATAATTCACCTGTTTTCACTACCTCCAGCGAGGGCAAGTCAATAATGTGGCCGTTGCAGTTAATTTGTTCGCTGCCTGCCTCATACATCATGGGGATACAATAGAAGAGAAAACGTGAAGTTACTGACTGACTGAGGGAATTGTTTTGGTTCATATTCCTTAATGGGTTGCCAGGGGCAACAAGTTGTTGTTGTTGTTGTTGTTGTTGTTGTCGTCGTGGTGTTGCCATACCACTACCAAAAGATTAACTTGTCGAATTAATTAAGCAAAACACATTCCAATCCAACTAAATGCGTTTTTTTTTTGTTTTTTTTGTCGTCTGTATATTTAATTAGAGATCAATCGAATGCAATAGAAAACTAATAAAAACGCAAACCTATAAATGTGCACAGAATGGGCAAGGTAAACAAAATATTTGCAGACAAGTTTCCATATCATGGCGACAAATGGATACCCAGAAATGGTTATATTCCGGCATCGGCATCGGCTCTACCGCCTTTAATCACTCAATCCGCAGAATTCACACTAGTCACACTAGCCACAGAGCATCAGAGTTTGGCACTCGTTGGCCATTTTTGTAGTCGATCGTGATCTACATTCATAATATCTCGAATCTGGCCAAATATACTCAAAACCAAAAGCAATTAATGCATGAAAATATCGTACAAGATCAACATCAACAAACCACGAGATCGCGCACTAGATAAGCGAAGCGAATCTCATGATTACTTCAATGTGTGAATAACGACCAAACGGAAAGACCGCAACGAGTACGTGATGTGAGTTAGGTATTTTTTTTTTTTTGAGGAAATAGCGGTATTTAACGAAACATAAAAGGAAATTCCAATAATGAAATTAGATTCGGTAAACCAAATTGGAAAACAAAACAACAAAGAACTGAGAAGCAAACATGTTAAGAGTCTTTTGCTTTTGATTCATTTCTTTTTAAAATTCAATGAAGTATTTTTATAAAATGAATTCATATTATTTTTTTAGTTTGCCCCAAAGAATACAAGTGATAATTGGGTTTCCATGATATAAAACCAAATAAGCTAGAGAATTACAATTTCATGAAGACATATTTATAATATTTATATTTATATAGGGATGTTACTCACGACCCAAAAAGCTCTCATCACGTGAGCATCTCTAATGGTCTGTCGAAAGTTGTTTCAAGTTTGCTTGTAAGTTTGACTTGGCTAACAGAAAGCTTACTGAAATATTTAACTAAAGCTTTGCTGTAGCAGCTAGCTTTTGCGATTGCTCGTTTGAAATAACTTGAGAAAATACTGTTAATATTTCTATACAAAAGTGTAAAGTGAGAATGATTTTTAAATCAATTGCCCGTCTTTAAAATATATTCCACTTTAGGGAAACAGAAATTGATAAGTGTGGAAGAAGAAGCCAGAGAGAAAAAGGGACCGACTAAACGTGCGACTTTTATGCTTAATTAAATTTTCCGTTTTTCCGCCATTTTTAGTATTGTTTGTGTTAACGGGAGTCCCCGCAAGGCTCAATTGGGAGAGACACATACACATACATATTTGGGGGGCGGGAACAAGGCGTGAGGGTAGGCAGCCACCTAATTCAATTATTGTACCACTGTAAATATGATTTACACTCGACAAAGACGACGACGACGTCGACGACGAGGACAGCGGCACTTTAGCTGGCAAAGTAGGAGGAGTTGGAGGAGTGAGGGAGTTAAGGGAGTTGAGGGAGGCTTTGGTCCAACAATTCATACGCACATTTGTGCGGCTAAGGGACATAAAAAGACGACTTACCCTCAGATTGTCGGGTCTGTGTTGCGTGTGGCGTGTTGTTGTCCTTTCAGCCATGTGAATTGCAAGTGCCTCGTAATTCACTCGCTACGAAAAAGAGTCGTAAAGTAGCTGCAACAAATACGCAGCTTGGCCTATAAGCTGGTTTTGGATTTCCTTCTTCTGTTCCTACTGTTTGTCTCTCAATTTATGCTGCGTATGTCCTGTCTCAGCTTGCGACTTGCCTTTTGTGTTCTCATACATTCATTCACTTTATTATTTGACCATGAGTTTTATTGTATTATGAAAATGCCCGACCAGACACCTAAATATAGCAATAGTTACGTACATACATAGTACATACATATATGTGTGTATGTGTATATGGATATCTATGCCATAATATCAACAACTTGTTTAGCCCCCGCCAATTTCTTTCATTTTGTACCCCAATCTGTGCTAAGGAGACAAAACAATATTTTTCTATGCCTGAGTGACCCAAATAAGTATGCTTTGTTTTTCCTTTTTTCCGTTTTCCCTTTTTTTTTTTGTTTGGGTGTGTGTGTGTGTGTGTGTGTGTGGAAGGACAAGGGTTGGCACATTTTCGTTTATATTTGCCATTGTTGAGAAGTTGTAGTTGTTGTCCAATTTATGCCGCTTGGCATAACATTTAATCACAAATTGATGTTTACACACTATTTTAGCTAAAGTATTGTAATAACGTATGGCGAGGGGAAGATGAGGGGCAATGGAGTGGGCCGAAATAAGGGAAATAAGGAAACGTGATTCTCAATCCAAATTAAATCAAAAGGTAGTATAACAAATTATGACCAAACTATGGGAAGGAAATCCGTTTTAGCTGCGATCAAGTAAATGTAACTATTATGCAATTAGAGTTAAGTTTGTGTTAATTTGATGTTAATGGAACCTTTGATTTGCATGTGATTCGAATGAAATTCGGAGCTATGTTTGGTTTGTTTCAGGGCTTAACACGGTGGCTCGTTTGACCAAAATTGAGTTTTTGAGTTAGGGTATTTAGCAATACTTTTGCTTTCTGGAACTCGATTTCAGTGTGACTTAGTGAAAGGAAATAATTATATAATTTTTATCGTCCTTTTTTTAAACTGAAACTTTACCTCAATTGTCAATAGAAAGCGGCGTCATGTTTAGGCATGACAAAAAAAAAAACAAAACTTTGCCTTAATTATGTATGTCAGATTGATAAATATTTTTCATATGAACCAATGGTCATTAAACTTTAAGCACTTCAATTTTTAGGTCCTGTCTAAAATATTTAACTTTAAAGATAAAGATGGGTATATTATCTTGAATTGCAATTAAAAATTAAGCAAACTTGGTCGATAATATGAAAATGTTGCATGCATTATTGGCTGCATTTGTGTTTTGTTGTTAATCTGCTGCAAATAGTACACACATTAACCAAACTTTACAAGCCACAATTAGGGATTACTTGAAGTCTCTCTCTCTCTCTCTCTTAACTGTAGACTATATGTTTCCGAAATTGGCATACCAGGTAAATCATGAAGATTGTTGGAAAGACTATGACTATTGTTGGACTTTGGCTATCAATGCAAAACTGACCGATTTAACTAACTGCATATACATATATGTGGCTACTAATGTGTGTGTGTGTGTGTGTGTGTGTGTCTGTGTGTTATTTCCCTGTGTAGCTTTTACCAAATTAAGCTGCACAGCACGAGTTGCTGGCTGGCAACTACTCTACATACTCGGAGCTTAGTTTCTGTTGGTTTTATGGCAATCAAGCTCTATGTTAAGCAATGCCAAAGACACTGTGTGTCGACAACAAGGTATAGGCATGGGCGTAGTTAGAAACTATCAACCCACCAAACAAGGGGGAAGTAATGAAATTCGTTAGCCAACATTTTGAGAGAAAAATTTCTATTTACAATTTTGGAGATCAGCAAACAAGAGTTATTGGTTTTAAGTTTTAAGTAGAACGAAGTTAATTGGTCCTTAATTAACCCCTTTTTGGCCACGCCACTGTGTACAGTTGTGTGGCTGGAAAATCTTGCGGTTGCCTTTGCCTGCCTGCTGCCATTGCTGCTGACAGCTCATTAGATCAGGTGTGAGAGAGGTGCGAAAAGTGAACGCGTTCTCTAGCCCTGTGGTTATTCTGCATGTTATGTGTGTGTTTGTGTGTGTGTGTGTTTGTGTTTGTGTGTGTGTGTGTATCTGAGTGACAGATTTTGACAATGTGCATCGCATGGCATCTGCTGCTGTTGCTGCTGCCTTTTGCATTTGATGTAACCGCATACACACATAACACACAACTTGAAGTTGAGTTGTCCCTCAGTTGACATGACATCGAGAGGAGTAAGAGTTGGAGTAGGAGTAGGAGTGGGAGGAGGAGGAGGAGGGAGGGATGGTAGGAGAGGGACTAAAGTTGAAGAGGGAAAAACAGCGTTAACCACATGTCCTGCCGAGTCTTAAGAGAGGTGCCGCCTGGCAATCACTTGATTTGATGCTACATAAAATGCATTTTCATTTTCGTTTTCATTTTTCCTGTAGAGAGAATTTATCCTTTTGCATTTTCAAGCAAATTAAGTTAATTAAAAAGTTGCAAGATTTGTGAAGTAATTACCATAAACAAGAAAACTGCGTGGTATGAAGAAAAAGTTACTACCTACAATGTGTGAGTGTGTGTGTGTGTGTGTGTGTGTGTGTGTGTGCATAGTATAAACACTTCAAGACGAACACATACATAAGTATGTGAGACTGAGCGTAAGAGAGAGAGAGAGAGAGAGAGAGAGAGAGTGGGGAAAAAAGGCATTTTCAAGTATTCTCGACGTTCAAATTTAAAAACCTTTCAGCAGAGAGAAAACAAAACAAGCCAACAACAAAATATAAAGCGAAAGAAAGAAAGAAAGAAGAAAAAAAAAAAGAATGAATGGAGAAAAGGCAGATGTCGGCTTACGGGACTACTCGTATATGAGAAAAATGAGCAACTACAAGAAGAGAGACAGCAGAGACACATTCCCACATTCCCACATTGCCATCTAAAGGGCTACAACAGGTACAAATGGAGCCTAGAGTAGCATCTCTGTCAAATGCAGAACAACTAGGCAAAGGAGCCCACCGACTACGACTCCAACTTCAACTCGACTCTCCTCTCGTTTTGTTATACGGCCAGACAGTTGCGGCCATCTTTGGTGACACTTGAACATAACTGGGTTTTGTGCCTGAGTGCACTGATTATGCACATGGCAGAAGAGCGCAAGAGAGCGATAAGATTTACAGGCATCTTTTTATCATTCTTAACTTTTATACATTCTCCGTATAAATTATAAAGTGCGGTCATACTTATCAAAAAGTCAAGTTTATCTTAAAACTCTCACTTAATTCTGAACTCGACGGCTATTCAAGTTAGGTCTTTTTTGGATAGTTAAATGTTCCAATTGAGATCTCTGCTAGTTTAGTTAGATCGAATTGGAATAACTTGAACTTAAGTAAGCATACCTGAAATCTAAACTGGCTTTAATATGTCAATGACATGTGATTAACTAAACACTAATTGAACTCTAAGCTCTTTGGTAAAGAAACCGCTAAATGTGGCCTTTGATTAGGTTTAATTCTTGGTTATGTGTCGATTGATTAACCGCGACCAAATTAATGAATTGTGGTATGTAGATCTTGGCAAATTGCCCGCATATACACACACACACACACACACACACACACACATAGCAGAGAGTGTGCTCATACTTCGTTATGTTAATTAAATTTTAATAAGCAAAAGGTCATAGGCAGGGCAACTCTCTCTGTCTTTCTCGGTGACTCTGAGTCAACAATTACAATTATGCTCTGACCAGCAGCCACACAGCCAACAGAACAAATAACAAACATTAATTTTTAATTCGTTCAAATTATAATTGCCATTGCCGGACCCAAAACGATATATGTATGTATGCCGATGAGATGATATTTGCCGCCTTTGGCATTTTCCAGCATTAACATTAACACCCTGGGGACATGACTAAGCCTCCATACAATTTGCCCCGCCCCCCACCACCCTTCCGCTTCTGCCACCCCTTAACACACACACACATACACACACAATTTAACCTCTTCAATTGACCATTTTGAGGGAAGAAGACTTGGGTGCAGTCGAGACGTAGGGGAGGGGCAGTCAGGCATCTGTATGTTGACCTTCATGACGTTGTTGCATTTATGTATGCTTCATAATATCATTTGGGGGGTTGACTTTTGTGGCATTATTATTATCGTATCGTATGTAACCCGCATACCCTTCCCTTTCCCTTAGCCTACCCTACACACCAATGGGTTGCTATAACCAATTCGACAATTGGACAAGTCTAAATGTTAAGAAAAAAGGAGTGAGAGTAGCAAGTAATTTATAAAGAACTAATTGAGTTTAATTTAATTAAATCCTAAGAAAATCTATTAAACATACTGAAAATATGGTGAGAACAATCCCTAAGCCCTTTGTTTTGGGTTTTCTTAGTTATACAACATATATATATAGATGATCTTAGTTTAACTTATTCAATCAATTTCGAAAAGGAGAAATTTATGATATCAAAGATTTTTAACTCAAATTAGAAGACGTTTGATTATTATGATCAAGTGATGATTTTTAAAGGAGCATTCAAAAAGATCGTAGTAAGAATATTTAAAATGATTGTGAATAGAATTCGATAATATAAGTTGCCAAATTATGATTATAACTTGTTTTAAAGAGGGATAGAGTGAGGAAATATATAATCTAAAGACTATTATAAGAAAGTCCAAAATCTAATTAAAATATTAGGTTAATTCAAAATTTAAATATATTCCCAAAGTAGATATATCTACAACTTCTACTGGAAATATAAGATTGACTTGGATTTAAAAAAATTTAAAGATGGAATTATTATTTAAATTATTTTAGTCCCGATTTTCACAGATCTTCATATAGGTAGAGCATAAAGCATTTGGTTTTGCATTCAATTCACAATTGTTATTTGTTTTTCGTTTTTTTTTTTTTTTAATTAACTTGAGATGACGCATTGGAGCAGTAAATTGAATTATTTACTCAATGGGTTTTTATGAATGAATAAATGATTCATGCCAAAAAAAAAAAAAACGAATCGAGAAAAACAGAAATGTAGTGTGCTAGTAGATGAATATAAAAACTGAAACTGAAACTGGCAACAACCAGATCAAATTAACCTAAAAATCATTAATTGGCTCTTCTCTCCACACCACACACACACAAAAAAAAAAAAAAAAGTGGAAGATGACACTCAAAGTTGAAGTTCGAGTTCGAGTTCAAATGCCAAAAGATTTCTCAATCGTTAGCTTTGAAATTGAGAATCTTAGAAGAGAAGCAGAGTTGGAGAATGGACAATTTAATTAATTAACGAGACAAATTCAGTTTGCTCGCAGCACACAGGACAGGTTGAATGGATGATGGGAGAGCGAGCCCTAGAAAACGCAACATATGGGTATCGAGTCAGCAACCCCCCCCCCCCCACCCCTTCCTACTGCTTATTATTCATTAACCAAAAAAGCCACAGAACTGGAGTGTTGCTTGATTGCTGATGATGATGTTGCTGGTTGGTTGGTTGGTTGGTTGATGTTGCTGGTCGATTTTTTTTTCCTGGGTTCTGCCTTCATCATCATCAATCATATATAGAACGAGAGAGAGAGAGAGGAGTCAACCCTTCAATGAACTCTTTATTGAACCCCAATACATTTGAACCCTAGCCTAATTGCATTATTTGTTTAATAAAAGTCAAGGGGAGAAGCCAGCCAGTCATTCAGTCAGTCAGTCAGCCAGTCGAACCTCTTCATCAGATCTAGTAAATGTTTAATGGGCCATTTTAGCCTTTGATGTTGTTGTTGTTGTTGTTGCTGCCGATGATGATGATGATGCTTGAAATTTTAACATTTTCAAAGCAATTTTACAATTTACATTTAAAAACAATTTCAGCATGAAAAATAGAGTTATTACATATTGAAAAAGCGAGAGAGAGAGAGGGAGAGAGAGAGCTAGCGAGCAAGCGAGAGTGGAAAACTGCAAATGGAAAATGTATTCTATTTTTCTCATAAGCGTTGCAGCATGCCTCAAATTTCATAGCAAATAAACATTCCGCATGGCCGCATTTATCTATGTGAAGTGTTGCACAATATTTTTCATAGTTTGTTTGACATAAATTACAACCATGCAGTGTGAGAAAGACAGGATGCTGCGGCGAATAGTGTGTGTGTGTGTGTGTGTGTGTGTGTGTGTGTGTGAAGGGGAATGGCGTGGAGTGGGGTGGAGAATGGGAGACATAACTTCACTACGCATATTTTTGCACAGAGAGAGAGAGAGAACTTTTTGGCACATTCCCAGGCACATTTTCACTCACAACAAGCGAACCGTATAACATTTTTTTGGCTTGTATATAAAATTTTTGCCAATTTTACACTTACAACATGTTTCTCATTGTTTTTTTTTTCTTTCTCTCGCTTTTCTGGTATTTTCACCACATGAAAATCTCTCTCTCTCTACCTCCGCTCTGTGTCCCTGACATTTTCTTCAAAATTCAATAGTTATGCTAATGCAAATGTGTGTATGTGTGTGTCTGTGTGTGTGTCTGTGTGTGTGTGTGTATGTGTGTGTGTGTGTGGTGTTGTTGTTTGTTGCTGCCTGTCATGAGGTTGAGCTTGTCTTTGGCAAAATGTGTCAACAACTTTGTCCTTTTGCCGTTCTCTTTACACAAATTTCTCAAGATATCGATATCGTCTATAGGATATATACACAAACACACACACACGCACACAAATACAAAGATCTGGGCATACATGCATATATACATTATGCTGTCTATTGATAAAGTATTAGTAAGTTACTTTGTTTGAGTGTTCAAATCAAATTTACTTTAAACCAAATGTATACTTCAATTTTCTTCATTTCTAATCATGAAAGCTAACTAAGAGAACTGCATTTTCTTGTTGGTTAGAGCTTTAACATCTGTTCTGCGGCTTTAAAGCTTTGAAACCGCAAAGCGTGGTCATTTCTTTCTTGCACTTGTCCGCTGGCAGAATCACGCGGTTTGCAGGTAACGGGAAAATACAGTTACGTTAAGAAGAATGGCAAAATGACAGTGGTTCAGTGGTCACTTGAAGCTGAAGACTGACTCAATTTATGTTATAAAACCTTTAAAACTTTTCAAATAGAGTATTGAAAATAACAAAAATGTCTTGAGAACATTTTTCTATGACATTTGTTTTATTTGACATTTGACTTTGTAAAAAAAAATTTCCTATTGTTACTGATATTTTCCATATAATGTTCATTGTATGTTAAATATATTTAATTTAAATTCCCTTAAGAACAAAGCAGTTTACTTTTTTATTGATAATGTCCATATCATTCATGGATCAGCACAATTTTGTTTGACCTAACCCTCGACAATAAAGTGAAAAATTATTTCACAAAAAAAGGCTATAATTGTATCAGCAATTGTTTCCATGGCGCTATGATATCTGGACTAACGTTTCTTTTGCCAGACGGGCATGATAATGAAAACTGTATTGAGCGAGGCTAAACAAAACTAACCTACACTAAGGTTCAATGACATTGATCTTCTACATATATGACAAGTTCTTCTCTTGATTTTGAGTAATTCTTTACAACTTGGCTAAATGTTGCATCTTGTTTTGTTCTCTATCATTGACAAACATTCCCTTTTGGTGGGTTGCCTTTTGTTTAATTATAAACATGGAGCAAACAGGTTTCTAATACTCAAGTATTTCTAATAATTGCTTCAACTTTTGCTAATTCACAGTGAGTAGCGCTTTTCCACATACAAATAAAAACAGTTTCAAGTGCTTAAATTTTTGCTGCATCGAAACTTGAATACTCTTTTGAGATAATCAAGTCTTTTTAGTAAGAAATTTGTTCTTGAACTAATCAAAGATATAGCAAAGCGATCGGAATGACCCTTAAGAAAATGCTGAAAATGTATACAGACTCGAAATGGCAGAAATGGCTGATGATTCCTACAAACATCTAAGAAAGGGTATACAAAAAAAAAAACTGTTGTATCACCATGAGCTTTTTAGTTGATAAGTAAAGCCCATTATAAGAATCTGCTTGATAATGTAGTCAAGTCATCGCGAAAAGCTTCAATTGTGTTTGTTTTGATTTTGTCATTCGTTTCTCGTTTTCCCTGTTTTGCTGCGAATATTGATAAGAAACGGGTATAAAAATGTTGGAGAATTGTGAAATGGTTTCAGTTGAGAACAAACAAATAGACCAAAATGACATCCCTGAGGTACTGTGGCCCATGGTTATCAGCGAGAATTTCATTCACACAAACAATTCGTTTGAGTTCTACACAGGTTAAATTGAATGTAAGTTTTGGCGATAAGTAATCAGGGTTTGAAACAAAGTGTTTACATATATGCCCATTTCCCCCCACCCCCGGCCGGCCACCATGCATGCAGGTTATTGAAGATGATGTGCGTCCTTTTAGTGAAATTCCACGTCCTTCAAAATTTCAATTTATGCGTAGTTTTATGCCCGGCGGTGAGTTTCACAATGCATCGATAATTGAATTCGCTATGAAAATGAGAGATCGCTATGGAGATGTATTTATAATGCCCGGAATGTTTGGCCGCAAAGATTGGGTCGTCACATTCAATACCAAGGACATTGAGACTGTCTTTCGCAATGAAGGCGTTTGGCCACATCGTGAGGGCTTGGATTCATTAATCTATTTTCGCACCAATATCAGACCCGATGTCTATGGAGATTCAAAGGGATTAATAGCCACGTAAGAACATTATCAACCAAAAAAGATAGAAAAGGCAGCAACAATTTCAAAATTCACATTTATAGGCAATCCAGCGAATGGGGAAAACTACGTTCGGCAGCCAATCCGGTTTTCATGCAACCCAAAGGACTCAAAATGTATTATGAGCCATTGTCGAATATAAATAATGAGTTTATAGAACGGTAAGTCGAAACGAATAACCTTCAAAAAGGTTGCAACCTTCTTCTACATATATCTCTTTTTATTTGCTGCTTAGCATCAAAGAGATCCGAGATCCCTCAACTCTGGAAGTGCCTGAGAACTTCTATGAGGAATTGAGTCGTTTAATTTTCGAATCTCTGGCCCTGGTTGCTTTTGATCGACAAATGGGTATCATACGTAAACGACGTGATAATCCCGATGCCTTAACCATGTTTCGCATCTCCAGGGAGATATTCCGTTTGACTTTCGAACTGGATATACAGCCTTCCATGTGGAAATTCGTATCGACTCCCACCTATAAAAAAATGATGCGGGCCTTGAATGAATCATTGGATATAGCCCAAAGGATGTTGGAAGAGACGCGCGTGGAGTTGGATCAGCGACGCCAAAGGGGGGAGACCATCAATAGCCAGAGCATGATGGAAAGACTAATGGAAATTGATCCGAAGGTGGCCTTAATTATGGGAATGGATATATTGTTCGCTGGTGTCGATGCCAGTGCCACATTGCTGTCAGCATTGCTGCTATGCCTGGCCAGGCATCCAGAGAAACAGGTGAAGTTACGCGAAGAGCTATTCAAGGTGATGCCCACCAAGGATACCCTATTGAATGAGGAGACCATGAAGGATATGCCCTATCTGAGGGCTGTAATCAAAGAGGCTCTAAGATACTATCCAAATGGCTTCGGTACAATGAGATCTTGTCCAAATGATGTCAGTCTATCGGGCTATCAAGTACCCCAAGGGACCACGGTTCTTTTAGCGTCGAATGCCTTGATGAAGGATGAAACCTATTATCAGCAGGCTAACGAATTTGTGCCCGAGAGATGGTTACGCGATCCCCAGAGCAATAAGAAAATCCAAGTGAATCCCTTCACTTTTCTGCCCTTTGGTTTCGGTCCTCGTATGTGCATAGGCAAACGTGTCGTTGATCTCGAAATGGAAACTTCCTTGGCCAAATTGATACGCAATTTCCATGTGGAATTCAATTATGATGCCTCCAAGCCATATAAATCATTCTTTGTCATGGAACCGGCCATACCTTTCCGTTTCAAATTCACCGATGTCAAGGAATGAATAAGTCAAGTCAATCAATTCAAATCCAATGACCCAAATTTCCTGTCAAACATTTCGTTCTCTGTTGTAAATAGTACTTGTATATATTTTGCTTAAAAAACATATAAATCATAATTTTGATACGGCTTATCATCGCTCTTTTGGCTAACAATTTAATTTAACTCCATTCACTGCCCCCCCCCCCCCCAAAAAAAAAAAAAAATTACTTTTTAATTGGGCACCATAAAAACCAAGAGTCGAACAACATTTAAACAAGCTCTAAATGTTTAGTGGTCATCTGCTGAAGGGGGGCCTCGATGCTGGCAAGGGGGGGGGGGGGGGTGAGCGGGTGTGTGTGCAGGTGTTGTGTTTGATTTTCTGGCCATCTGAATGCGTATGCCCAATTGGTAAATGCAAATTTAATTAGCGGCTAATTTTGCGAAATTGGCATAAAATTGGCGTAAAATTGAAAATTTTGAACAGGCCAATTTTAGAATCCACAGAATAGAGCCCAGCCCTCTGTCTGACCATCAACAACAAAAATTATGCAAATTTCGAACTGATTATCACAGTCAAACTAACAATCCTTCTGGATAAGAATTTGATAACAAATCAAACTCAATTCCTGCGGTCGGTCCTACTTAAGTCAGC
Source organism: Drosophila nebulosa (assembly GCA_024703675.1). Classification (NCBI taxonomy): domain Eukaryota; kingdom Metazoa; phylum Arthropoda; class Insecta; order Diptera; family Drosophilidae; genus Drosophila; species Drosophila nebulosa. The sequence goes on along the minus strand of CM045725.1, from coordinate 609,222 downwards.
TCATTGACCTTATCTTGTTCTACCTTAAGATAGATCGAAGTGTGGATTGGATAGGAGGATTCAGGATGCCAATTTGAGTTACGTTTTTGGTGATCATTTTGTAAGGAAATCAGTTTGTTATACTATCATCATCTATTTTTGTCATCACGTTTTACCTCAAACTATTATCTCGTGCTTGATTTTGGGGGAAGCCCATTGATGGGCCGGAAAGTCAATTGACATTGACATGGCCCCACATGATGACTGCTTAAAGGGTGAGGGAAAAAGAGGAAACGGAAAGGGGAATATGCTGTTCAAGGGTTGCTGGTTGAAAAATGTATTTTCCATTTAATTTGAATTCTTAGTATTTTCAACAAGAAAACCAGTCCAAGACGAACCAAAAAAAAAAAAAGAATTAACTTCCCCTTCAAAATAAAAAAAAAAAACCAAAAAGAATCTTTGCCGAAGAATTTCTATTTTGAAGAATTTGAGAATTTGTCATGTCTTCGTCTACGTCTTGCCATAGAGTGACTTAGTCCATAAAATATATTGCCAAGGACCGACTGACTGACTGGCTGGTTGGCTGACTGGCTGGTTGTCTCGCTCTGAGGAGGCTGTGTGCAAATATGCGAAAGCTAAATGTCAGAGACAACCCTTTTTTCTCCCCTTTCTCTGCTATATATATATATATATATTTTTTTTTTTTTGGTTTTCCTTTTTTTTTTACTTTGCTTTTGCTGGAAAGGAAAGTTTTTGCGCTTATCTTAAGCTGCGCTGACAGGCAGCAAGCGGTAAGGGGGAGTGTGAGGGGCCAGCAATACAAGTACAAAATGGTCAAGGAGAGAGGGGAGATTTGTGGGGTGGTGGGGGAGTGGCGGGACAATGGCAAACGTCAAGTTATAGAAATTGCTTGGGCTGCTGCTGCTGCTGGAAGAAGGAAGATGGAGTCAAAAAAAAAAAGAAAAGAGAAATAGAAAAAATTAAAGGACATGCTCAACGCATTCCTGAGGACACTGGGGCCGGGCCTGACAGTGAGTGATTTGACGATACCCTCATTTGCGTGCAGCACCAGCAGCACCAGCAGTAGAACCAGCAGCAGCGAAGGCAGGGCGCAGGAAGGACCTACCAATGGATTAATGTGCAAGGATGCGACTTACTTGTCGTCGGGCCAAGAAAATTACGTCAACTACGCACTGGGCCAAAAACCCAAAACCCCCCAACCGTTTGGAAATCTGATGAGAAGTGACTGCCCAGAAAAGAGAGAGAGAGAGAAAGAAAGGGAGATTAGGAGAGAGACTAGTAAAGGGGAAATACATGGAGGTCGTTAGGTTTAGAATTGCTTCAAGGATGATTGGGATTTCACCAAGATCTTGCGTTTTTTAGATTAAGTTATTTTATTCTCTATTCAATAGAAAGCGCCAATAATATTTATCTACTAGATATTCCCATATCCCTGAATGAGAGGCCTACTTAATATTATTACTAAATTCTCATTAAGACAATCTTCTCCATATGGCGACAATTTATCTTCGTTTTCCTATCTTGCGTTTTTTAGATTAAGTTATTTTATTCTCTATTCAATAGAAAGCGCCAATAATATTTCGCATTGAATGAGAGGCCTACTTAATACTATTACTAAATACTCATTAAGACAATCTTCTCAATATGGCGACAATTTATATTCGTTTTCCTATCTATTTGGAATTTACTTTACGATATTGTAAGATCTATCATAAAACTTGAGCTGCTGCAACAGTTTCGAAAGCATTTCTTATGAGAAAAACTCACAAAATTGGCTAGCAACCCCCCTCAAATGGCTACGCCTCTGGGCGGAAAGTGGCTCATTTACGCGCTGCACTCGAGTTACACACCAGAAGCAGGAGCAGAGGGAGAACTTTTGCTTCTGCTCACCCAAATGACAGCGAAATGTAATAATGAAAAACTTTTTCTTTGTCAACTTGATGAGTATGAAATTTTTCACAAAGGCAAGAAGCAGGCGGGCGGACGGGCGGGCGGGCAGGCAGGCTGGCAGGCGACAACGCAGGCTAGAAATATGAAACGTCAGAAAAGGGTTGCCCTATGCCCAAAAGCCTTCATTCCCCTTACCACTATCTCTCTTTCATCTCTCTCTCTCTCTCTCTCTCTCTTTCTCTCTCTGATCGTTTCTCTGGCCATTTCTGTTCTGAGATTAGTTAGAAATTTCCAAGCGAAGAGGCACAAATGATTGCATGCCGCATTACGCATACGCCATGTTGTGCGTTTATGTTTTAAAATTGAATTTTAATATGGCCAAAAGTCAGAATTTTGTGCATGACCAAAAAGAGAATGGCCAGCAGAGAAAGCAGAAATAATAAAGGGAGAAGAAGTAAAGGAGCAGGAGATGCCAACCATCTAGTGCTATGTTTGCTTTGTCCTTCTTCCATCTGCTTCTACTCCTACTCCTACTCGTACTCCACTTTTCGCAACCCAATCACATGTTCTGCATTTTTACTTTGTACTGTGCATGGTCCGGTGCGTATACAGGAATTCATAAGCTATGTGCGTTTGCCCTCCGCAGATGAAGATAAAGGAGATGGTGTGGGTTGCTCTCTCTCTCTCTCTCTCTCTCTATCTCTGTCTCTTTCTCTCTTGCTGTCTCTTAGTGTATGCAAAAAGCATTTTTGCCGCGGTAAAGGCGATTCCCGCTCGCTCCATCCGACGCCTGGCATGCCATTAACCCACTCGCTCAAAAAGCGCAAAATCGCTTAAATTATTGTTACAAGCACCAGAAGGACACCAGGACAACGGGCACGACTCCTGCCACTGGCACAGAATCGCTTAGAACTTTGCCGCATCGCGCTTTTTGCCTCCTACCCACCTGCCTGCCTGTCTCTCTCTCTCCTTTTTTTTTTTTTTTGTTGCGTTTCTGCTTTTTGCTTTGAGAGAGTGCCAGTTAGCATAACTCCGCCAAGCCGCAGGCAAAATTGTCGGCGCTTTGCGTGTGTTTCGCCTCGGCTTTGCTCTTGTTCTTGTTGTTGTTGTTTTTGCTGGCGGTGGTGTAGGTGGTTGCCAGCATTTGCAGCTATTTTCGGGCTAGCAAGCATTAGAAGTCATGCCAGAGGAGTAGGAGCAAGGAAGAGCGACTAAAGTGTCCTTGCTAATTCGGAAAAACATAGCACAAATTTCTTTGGAAAATGTGAAATATTTGAAATAGAATCAGTTGCCATAGAAGTGGGGGGGGGGGGGGGGAGAGTATTATGTAGGGTTTTGCTCTTTTCTTTTTTTTTTCGTTAGATATTCCTAATCAAATCGGTTAAGATTTAAGAAATTTGTTGCCATTGGTAGGACATCTAACCTTTGCCTAAATTTTTAATGAATTTTTAAGTGCTAAGGAAATGTTGCATAGAAATTTGTAGTGATATATTAATATCCTCAATGTGAATCAGTTTCTAATTATCAGTTTTTAGTTATATAGCTTCGTTTTTCCTGAAGTTTCCAAGGAAAGCCCCGAAACTGCATAAATCATTAATTTGCTTCGATTTTACTAGAAATCGTTTTTAGATTCCCACCGCTTAAAAGGTGTAAAAAAAAACTTATTCGAGTTTTTAGTAGACTTGCTAAATTTTAAAAGCAAATACCAAGATAAGATTGCTTAAGTATCGAATAAAACTTTTTCCCGTTTGAAAAATCTGAACAGATGACTTTTACGGCTTTTGCAATCTTCGTCATCTCTCTCTCTTTCAAGGAATGCAGCAAAACGGTGGTGAGCAAATGGGGGGGGGCTTGAGGGGGAAAGAAGCAGTGAAATTTCATTCATTCATCAAGCGCAGCAGAGGCGCACACACACGCATAGCCAAAAATTTACACCAACTCGCACACACATACACACACAGGAATAGCAAGTACTTTGCCCAGTGCTGGTTGAACTCACTCACCCATTCATATATTTGATGTTTTGTTTACATTGCCGGCTTGCGATATCAACAACAGCAACAAGAACAACGGTAAAAAGAAATGCCAATGACGTCATAAGAGTGCGTTTGCCATAATTTTGTATAAGAGAGAGTATGAGTATGAGTTCCAGAGAGAACGAGAGAGAGAGCACTGTTATACCTTATAATGTTATTGAAGAGCCACTCGAAACGAACTCTGTGTGCGCGCAATTAAGGAAGGAACTCGCAATTTGCGTTGTTGCTCATTTCGAACATTTTGCGGTAAAATGAAATTTCCGTCTCAACGAGACCGACCGAATGAGAACGAGCGATAGAGAGAGAGAGAAAGCGAGAGCGAGCGCGAATGAGACGCAACAAATACGAAGTGCAATGTTCCGAAGCTTTTGTACTTCGTCAATTCGTCCTGGCTGCTGCTTCTGCTTTTGCTGCTGCTGCTGCTGTTGCTGTTGCTGCTGTCGTCATCAGGTTTAACGCGTTGGCGTAACAGAAACGAGTCAACGTTCGAGTCTATCGGTTGTTGTCGGGTCATTGCGCTAGGTAATGCACTTGGCCAACAGCAAGAACGAGAGAAATTCAGAGCGAGAGAAAAAAAAAACACGCGTGTGTGCCAGCGTGTGTGTGCGAGAGAGAAAGAGCGAGAGAGTGAGAGAGAGAGAGAGCAAGTAGCACATGGCCTCCTCTTCTTGCATTGTTTTGTGATAATGTTAAATAAAATAGGTTTCCAAAAACTTCAAAAATAATGTGACACTATCCAAGGATCCTGCATATACATACAAAGGATTGCCTCTAAGAAGTAAGTGTTAACTTCTTTTATTCGACAAATTTTTACCGGCTTTTTGAAAGACATTGCTCTCGCAACGCCTGCGCCGAAAAATGCAAAAAAAGAAAAACAACAACTGAGCGCCAAAAAAAAAAAAATAATAACGTAGTTCAAGTGCCGGTTGTACGTACTACTGTGACGAAGCAACGTCAGAATTGACAAGGGGATGGGGTGGGGTGGGGTGGGGATGGTTCACTGAAGAGAGGGTGTATGGTCGGGTGGGTCGGTATGCACTTTTACCTGCTTCATAGACATTTCTGTGCTCATATCATTAAAATTCCATTTTGTCTCGTCTCCAACTTGCTCTCTATAAATGTATGTATGTATGTACATACATACATATACATATATATGTATATGTACTATATGCATGGATATACTTATTCTTACTCCCGCTTCCATTCGCTCGCATCTCGAACCTTTGTTGTGGCTCCTTCATTGTGTGTGAATGGTGGGATGATAGGTTGGTGGGTTTGGTAGGTGATGGGGCCATCCGCCCAACCATTCTGACAGACTGACTTCCTTTTTTCGTTACTCCTGCTCCTGCTGCTGCTGCTGCTGCTGCTGTTGCTCTTGTTGTCTATGTCGTCTGGGTGCAGCACGTGTCGTCTCTCATCGTAGTCATCCCAGTTGTCTAGGACGTCGCTGCTGCTGCTGCTGCTGCTGCTGTGAAATTTCCGCAACGGGGCAACAAAAGTGCGAAATAATGACCGACTCTGCCTGTCACATGGCTGACTGCGCCTGGTAGCAGCACCGGCAAAAACAAACTGTAACTGGCCACTGACAATTGTGTGTGTATGTGTGTGTGTGTGTGCCTGCCACACGGATGTTGTCTGTAAAGTTGGTTAAACACACACAAACAAACACCAAGAGAGTAAATTTTTTTATTGTATTTCTCCTGCTATTGTGTAGGTCTTTGACCTTTGATTTATAATTTAAGAGAAAATCTTTCATCAATTTTTACTCATCAAAATGCCGCAAGGCGCCAAATACTATCAAAAGCCGCCAGATAAATGCCAAACTGCGAACAAGCAACCCCAACTAAGCATCCTGGCATCCGGCTAGCTAGCACCTACCCAGAGTAAAGTATAAAAACGAGACAGAGAGAGAAAGAGAGAGAGAGAAAGCGAGAGCGAGCAAGAAAAATAGAGAAAGAGTTCCTCTGGTAAATGGCAAAATCAAATCAAATTCAAGCGACTAAAGCTGAATGGATGCCAGCAAGTGTAAACGGTAGATGTATTGTAGGTGTACACACACCCACACCCACACTCACACACACACACATACATAGATGTTGGATGTTGGATGATAGGCTTGCAGGCAAATCACTCAACTGTGTATGAGGCTCGCTCTCATCGTTTTGTAGTAAGCAACTCTGTTTTGATTCCCCCTACATCATATTGGCCGACAAGTAGTTAACAGAAACAACAACAACAACAACAGATATGGACAGACAGTCTACTAATTGCTGGATATTGCCAGAATTTTCAGTAACTTCTTACAGACATTCAATAGGAGCCAATGCCAAAAAGGCATTTCAAGTAATTTCATTATTCAAAGCACTGAGAAACCTATCAATAATGTTAGGAAAGTAATTGCGATTGCTTGCTAAGATAATTACTGAGCTAAGTAATGCTTCAAATATAAGTTCTTAGCTTAAGTTGTTACCTAAGTTATTAATTTTATAAAATTTATTCAATAATCCCAGCCATTTTGGATAATTTTCTCATGAGAATGTGCTTAAAAATTATGCTAGATATTAAATCATTTAATTTTTTTGAACTTAATTACTTGCTTTAAATACAAGTACGAAAATATTTTAAATATTTCTTTCACCATAAGCAAATGTTATCAAAGTGAAATTTTTTTTTATTCAAACTGTTTTCGGTAATAATTTACTACAAAATTTAATGAAAATATTTTTACCAATTGTTTCTAGTTTTGAGTCATGTTTTTAGTTACATTTAGCAATTATTTTCTGTGGCAAATTTAATGAGGGACAACAACAACAACGACGACAACTGCAATGACTATCAGGCAACACCATCAATGTGTGGCTTTTGCATGAGGGCGGTGTGGGCGTGGTAAATGCAATAATGGCCATTAACCAAAAAACGTCAAAAGGTTTTAATTTATATGCAAATATATATGCATGCATACATACATATATATATTTTGCTGCGGTTTCAAATGGGGCGTGGCCATTGTAATGAAGTGACGAATAAAAAAGCAGCAAAACGCGAAAAAAAATACCGGAGAAAAATTCAATTAAATATGATTTGCATATGATTTTGTAAGAGAAGGCGGGTAAGAGTTTAGTAAGTGCTTCTTCCGCCTCTTTTTCTTTCTGTTTGCCTTTGCCCTGCTTTGCAATTGAATCAGAGGAATCTCAACAGAAATTTTGCTCGTTAAATCTTGATGCCGACTTCGAAATACTTTAGGTAAACGGGAATTTTCATCATGACTGAAAAGCTCAATTTGTGCTTCGAGATTCTCTAAAAAAACTGTTCTGTATTACAATTCAATTGTCGATCACTTTTATTCTAGTTCCTGGATAATTCTTATCACTGCAAAGGGATCAGTTTAGATGCGAAATACGACTTAATAGTTTTACATGAGGCCGAGCTATATTTTGTGTTTCTTTAACGGGCTTTTAAGGATCGAACTCGGCCTCTGTCAATTCTTAAGAAAAAGCTGAGATATTTGGGGAACTTCTTTGTCAGTTTATCAAGATAAGGATTATGACAAGAATTTAAAGGGATAGCATACAAAAAGAGATTTTCAAAGTTATTAGTCTTTAAAGTAGGCTTAGTCTTTCACTCTATATCCTATTTAGTCTAATATTGATCTATTTTCAAAAGTAGTTGGACAAATTGGTCTAAAAGTTCTGTAAAATTTAAAACTGAAATTTTTGTTGCATACTTCTGGGGAGTAATTTGGTGAAAATTGACAATTTGTGGTGAAAACTAATTCTAAAACACAATAATCTTCTTGACTGGGGCGACTGGAGAAGTCATTAGAATTTGGTACGATCCAGACAGTTGTAGTTATTCTTTCCCCAACTCAGACAAGACCTTTCTTAGGTCAATTTTACTAAACCAGTGCCAAATAATTCTCCAGGTCTTAAGGGAAAATCCTCATCTAATACTATTAATCCCACAAAAGAGCTTTTCTTATTTGATATTTGTATATCTTATAATGATTTCCTAAAAATGTTAAGGTTTCCAAATAGTCTTCCATCCCAAATAAAATACAGGGTATGAAGAAAGCATTAAAAGTTAACACTAAACTAAAGATAAAAATTTGCTTTTTCAATTACAAAGCAAATAAAAAGACAACAAAATATTAATTTAAAGAACAAAAAAATTTTCATAATTCAATTAGCAGATGAAACAATTTTTTGGCAAAATTTTTTGTTTGATTGTTTAATTGAATTAGCAGCAGCAGCAGCAGCAGCAGCAGCAACAGGCCTAAGAAGAATAAAAAGCAGCAATTAAATAATTGCTGACCAGATTGAAGGACTTGAAATGAAGGGAATGGGAGAGGGTAGAGCAAAGATGGTAATGATCGAGAGGGGAGATGTGTGTGTGTGTGTGTGTGTGTGTGTGTGAAGTTGATTTACACAGATGCGTTGCGCTTGGGCTTAAACAAATATTTGCCTTGTGGAGGCAGTCTGGGATGACAACAGGCTGGCCTGACTGCCTCTGGTCTTGCTCTCACACTCAATCTATTGCCTCTCACTTTGTGGATGCGTTTGCGTTTGTTGATTATTGAATAATAATTAAAATTGTTTAATTTAAAATTAATTTTATAAGCAAGCTGCGGCCTCATACCCATCATCAGCAGCACCAGCAACAGCAACAGCAATACACGTTGTCCCGGAATTAAACAAATATTTTTATTAAAATGACAGGCAACAAACACACACACACACACACACACCCACACACCCACAAAAAAAAAAAAAGATGCGAAAATACAAAAAAAAATATATATATAAAGTTGAGGGAGCAACCGAGACAAATATGCAAATTTATCAGGATGCCAGCAAGGAGAGAGGGGAGTAGGACGGGTGGGGTGGGTGGAGTGTGGGGTCTGTATGTGTCTGACAGCTTTGTGATATTTGTTTTTGATACTTTAATCAAAAATTCAATGAATGAGGCATATATCTTTAGGCCATTTTTGGGTAAAGTGCAAATTGCAAATACCAAAAGAAAATAGCACTCACTCACTCTTTCGTTTTCTCTCTCTCTCTCTCCTTTGCTCTCTGTTTGCCTCTTTCTGTGCCTCATTTAGTATCTCTTTTTGTTGTTGTTGTTTTTGTGTTTCTTGAAAAATTATGGAATGCATGATGACATATTTTTAATAGGTTTTTATTTACAACCCCAAAAAATAACAGCAATAAAATATTTACTTTTAATTAAATTGCATTCGGCATTAATAATGAAATAGTTAATTAATCTAGAATACAAAAAAAACAAGTTTATATAAACCAATTTGATGCCCTGTAAAAGTCATCTGCATTCGATGCCGATCAGCAGAAAAATGCCCCAAAAGCTCCTATCCTATCCATAAACTTCTTCCAGGGTATTCCAAAAGTCGATGGGTATTTCAAAGGATTCTCTTTTTGCTCTGGCTTCGTTAGCTTACAAATGGCTCTAAGCTGCTGCCATTGGCAAATTGTTTGATATGTTGCGAATTAAATGGTTAGTTAATCTATTTTTATGTTTCAACTTGTTTTTTTTTTTTATATTCAAAATGAATGCGCATTAAAATAAATAGCTTTAGGATTAAATCAAAGCGAATAAAAATGGCAAATTAAAATAATAAGCATTTCGTTAAGTATAACTTTGCAAATTTTTAGATAATTGCAAAACTCTTTTTGCCTCTCAAATAAATTAAATTAAATTTGCCTTTAAATCCTTAACCGTATCCTTAAAGTTGAAGGCCTTCACTAGTAAGTTTTCGAGCAGCTACCCAAGAGCCTAAAAACCTAAAAAAATTTCCTTGAGTGACATTCAAAGTTATAGAAAAAAATCTTATAGAATTTAAGAAATTTTTATTTTTATTTTAAATATTTATTGTTGAAGATTAATCTAATGAGAGAAATACTTCATTTGCTTAACTCTTTTCCAAGAGCTGTTTGTCTTTTGTCATTTCGTTTCGTGTAAGTTTTTGTGTGTGGGTTTTTTTTGTTTTTGATTTAAATATTTGCGACAAAAAAATAAAAATAAAAGTGGCAAATCCTTTTGAGGGGGTAAAGGGAAAAACTTTTCTCTTTAGTCAAATAGAGCAACGGCAACAACGACGACTATTTACTTTATGAGAGTTAATGAATGTGCTCAGATTTGGTCAGCTTAAAGTCAGCCTAAGCCATAAGGAAAAGTTTTTCCGGGTTGAAATGATGCTGGAGACCAATGCGAAGAGAGTGGAAGGAGCCAAGGAACAAGGACATGCAATGAATATCAACAAACAAGAGATTTTTATGGAATAAGCACACACACACAACGCACACACACACACAACGCACACACACACACATGAGTGTAAGGCAAGTGTTGCTTTCTCTGTCTAGGTTCCGACATCGGGCCATAGATATAATGATTAGTGTGATGTGCATAATAATCATCTTTGCCCCCCCTCCCCCCCCGTCCACTAAACCCTAACCACACGGGTGCTGCTGCTGTTACTCGTCCCTTATATATGCCACGATTAGTTACCAATTCATATGCCTCTGACTCCACTTCTTTTCCACCTTCTTTTTCTCTTTGGTATTTTTTTTTTTTTTTTTGTTTTGCTTCTTCTGGCACGTCTCTTCATCTATTCCGTTTTGCTTTTGTTTCAATGCGTGGAAGCGGGATGCGAAGCGGGGGGAAATATTACCACGTAAATTATTAATAAGTCGAATGGCTTCCCGCCCCCCTCGCTCTTCACCCTCCAGCCCCTTCACTGAGCATAAGTTTCCGTCGATTTGTCTGTTACTTAACATGCATAAAATGTTTCCATGAATACATCAAAATATTTTCGCTTTAACATTTAACAGGGGGTTAGGGCAAAGACAGGTGGGGAGGCAGGGGGTAGTGTCGTGTTGTTGTAGTTGCTTAACGTTTTGGTTTTAGGCTTTTGGCCCCTTAAGCTGAAAAGTGTCTTCTCTGTGTGTGCGTCTCTTCTGTCTGTCATCTGTCTATTGTCTGCTTGACAATTCCACTTGCGAGCCGCATATTCTCTACCATCTCTCTCTCTCTCCCTATCTCTCTCTCTCTCTCTCTCTCTCTCTCTTTCTTGTTGCTAGTTATTCGTTCGTTTTGTGATATCTTTTTTGTAAGCAATTTGCTTTGTGATTTTATGCACTTTATGATTTCCTTAATGATGGTCTCTCCGACTGTAGGACGCGAGCACTTAAAATGACCAGTTATATTCCCATATACCATATACCATATTGATTGCTAGATAAATCTCTGTCTCTTGAAGCAATAAACAATATTTATTTATTTTTTTTTTGTAAATTAACTTTTCACTATAGAGAAAGTTTTTCGCAATCAAAGATCGAGAATTTTTTAGGTAAAATCATTTTTTAAGAATTAAGAATACTAATTAAAAAATATATTTCTTTCATTTCCAATGTGCTCCCTTTTTGTGATCGAAGTGGTCCACACTAGAGCTGGGAAACTATCGATGGCATTATCGAGTTATCGAATATTTAGATGTTATCGATAGATCATGATGTAAAGTAATTTATGTTAATTGTTTTTCTTTGTTTTCTATTTATTTTTTGTTTTAAGAGTTGATCTCCATAAATTTAAAAGTCTGAAGACTGAGGTATGTTAATTTAATTTTAATTTAAACAAAATCAAAACAAGTTAAATTATTGGTTTGTTAATTAAGATAAGTTATATTTATATTTATAAAACTTAAAAGGCTGAAAAAATATAATTTTTCTTTACTAATATGTTAAGCAAAATCGTATTCATTTTGTGAAAAATGATACTTATTGAATTTAATTTCTTTTATTTTATTTTGAACTCTATTTTTGTTTCTGTTTTGCTAAAAAATGCAAATGATTTAAAGTTAAATTTTTTTTTAAATTTTGTTGAATCCTATTAATATAGGTTAAAAAGCGCTTTTGAATGAAGCACTATCGATAGTAATACTTATTGTATTTAATTTCCTTTATTTTTATTTTGAACGCTATTTTTGTTTTTTATTTTTGCTAAAAAATGCAAATTATTCAAAGTGTGTGTCATTTTGTTAAATCCTATTAATATAGATTAAAAAGCACTATCGATAGTATCAAAGTGTTGCTCCCAAGTTATCAAAAATATCGATAGTTTCCCAGCTCTAGTCCACACACCGTAACGGCAATCGCTTTAAAATGAGTTAACTCGCTTCTTAAACGTAAATTTAGTATTAATATTAAAACTTTAGAGAGTTCTACTACTAACAGCTTTGCTGTTACTTTTGTGGAAAGTCGACTTTAATTTAAATTTTAATTTAACAAGCCTTTTGTATCATCTATTTGCGTGCTTAATATAAAATTCAATACATTAGTTAAATTCTCTGTTTATATGCGCGTTCAAGTTATGCAAATTTCAAACACTTGATCCTAGCTAACATTATGCAATTTGTTTGATAAATTATCAAACACTTAAAACTTATTCCTCTGACTATCTCTCCTCTCCTCTCCTCTCCTCCTCCCTATGCTGTTGTCCGGAGGGGGCAATCAATTTTAATCACTTAACAATAACAGGCAAATTAACCAAAAACATAGTCAAAACACTTGCTTAAATATTTATAAACTTCCTGTCACACACTACGCACACACACACACACACACACACACAAGTAGGGAGAGTGTGGGGGCGTGTTTGGTCGAAGCGTGAGACGATGTGGGCAATGTCGGTGGTATAGTTCAATAATTGATAATCACATTGCGTATACGCCATGAACTTTGCGCCTGCCCAGGGCCAACATTTACTGCACACACACGCGCGCACACACACCCCCCCCGCAGCCCTTCTTCTCTTCAATCATCTTTACGCCCCCTTGGGCTACCTTCTGCCTGCTGCTGCCAGTGTTGATGTAAAATTATGACAACCATATAATGTAGAGGCAGCTGGCAGTTGGCATAATTGCAAATAAACTAGCAACAATAAATGCAACGGGTGGAGGGGGGGCGGGATTTATGAGAGGGGAAAGGGGTATGGGGTAGGAGGATTTGGCTAAGGTAAGCTAAAGGTGCGTTGACAATTTGACATCTTGTGGGCGCTATATGCAAGTGGCAATTGAACGAAAGGAGCAGAGTGAAGTGGAGTGAAGTGAAGAGGAGAGGAGCCCAAAGAGGAAGTCACACACAAATCCGTAAATGGCACAGTTTATGTGACCCCCTCCTTCACCCCAACCCGCACCTACACCTACTCACAACAATTCCAGGGCCATATAAGGACTCCCAAGCATTGGCGCGCCAAATTGTCCATTATTGGCGGGCGGGCAGACAGCAGTGTGGTGGTGGTGGGGGGGGGGGGGAGAGAGGTGGCGGGCAGGGCATTGCAATGGTTATTAATATTGATTGGAGCATAAACTGGAACCAAGTTGCCACTCGGGCCGACTAAATGTCGCCGATTAATTGTAATTATGTAAATGTTAATGCTAAAGCGCGTTACAATTTATGATATTTGCATAAAGAGGTTTCTGAATTGTTGTATGTATGTACATACATCGACTTCATTTGACTTTATCTGTAAAGTAAGTAGTGCATCTGTTGCAAGTTGACCCTCCCTGTATTCCCCCTTATCCATATGTACATACATATATCCTTTGGGTTTCGAGTTTGGCAAGTTTTTGGCTTATTGATTTAGTGTGGACGCTGCACAAATTGCGCTTTGATAGCGTCTAATGTGACATTTGTGCAATTCTAATGGAAATTTATGGCGTCTCCGACAAAACCTGAGAATTGTGGCCTTAATTAATGTGAAAGGGATAGAGAGAGAGAGAGTGAGTGAGAGCGCGTGAGAGCACTTTGTAGGCTGAAAGTGGCCACTCAGGTGATTTAATTGCTTACACACAAAACAATTAGATGAAAAGGAAATGAAATTGCAAGGCATTAAACATATGGTTTAACTAGCCATATAATCTACATATATAGTAAAAGGAATTTACTCCTTGGGCTTAAGAAATCACATTTGTTTACCTTGGCCAATGCCTGCTATAAAATTTATTCAATTGTTTCCTGCTACAATTTTTATTCAAGAAATATAAAAATAAAAACATATGACCATATGTTTAATAAAAAAGTCGGTGAGTGCGTTAAAAAAAAAATATTCTATCATACGTTAGAAAAGCAAAAATTATGGTAGATTTTATTTCAAATAAACAATAAAAAAATTATTAACATTTTAAGGGTTATTTACATTAGACTAAGCAAATGCCTTAAAGAATAAATTAAACAAACAAAATATTTTAAAATAAAGTTAAGAATTTTTCTGAAATGAAATTTCATTGACAATTGACATTTAAAATATTATAATTTACATTTGTCTTTGGTTATTTTAACACTGACAGTTGCTAAACATTGTCTTTGTATTTTATTTAACAGCAACGAATATCGTAATCTATTCGAACTTGTATAAAAGGCAAACTTTAACTATAAACTTTACAGAACATATAAAAAAATAAATAAATAAAAACATTTGATAAACAATTCAAAGAACAATTCAAGGAACACTATATTAAACTATTTCAAAAATATACATTTTCGTTGTTTCAATAATATTTGATAACATAACTAAACAGTAGAAGTCTTATACCAATTCGAATTTCTCTTATACAGTCAGTTTTGTTGAAGCGACCTGCTTTAACATCGCTGTTATCTTACAGTAGACCGCAAAAGTACGTGAACCTTCATTACATTTGAATGTAAAGCATAAAAAAAAGTTAGACATAATTCAGATATGACAACCAGAAATCGTTCTAAATGTAACACATTAAATAAACTGGCGCTGTTCTTAAAAAAAATTGTGAATGAAAGGTATAACCAACAATATGCCAGCAATCTGTAAACTTTGGCTTGGAAAGAAAACTCTTCCTCTTTAATTAGTTTAAAATATTTAAACTTCAATTTTTAAATACATTAATTAGGTAAGCTAAACCAAAAGTTGGAAAGAGCAATTAAAAAGCAAAATTGTCTACCTCTTACGAAAACTTGGTGCTTAAAATTAAAAGAAAATATTGCGTGGATGCAAGCTTCTATGCTTATGTATGTACATATATTAGAGTTTCCAGCATCTTAAACTAGAAAATAAGATTAATTTAAAAACTCGCATATTAAATAAATTGGTTTAAACTTCGATGTTTCTTAGTTTTAAACCGTTTTTAGTTAAAACACATTGCGGGCCATTTGACCAGCAATATTTATTTAATATTTTGAAAATTTTTGGTTCGTAGCAGTTATCTTTGGTAATTTTCAAAATTTTAAACTACAAAAATGGTAATTGTTTGTGGGGGGGGGGGAGCCATGGCGGGGTTGCGGTATGTCAAGTCGTGTTGCTTTGTGTGTGTGTGTGTATCTGTTCATGCTGGAACGCTCGCGTTCTTTCACGTTCAAACCAGTCGCGTTGTGGTTGGCAGTCGCTGTTCGCTTAGATGTTCGAGTTCGAAGCTCAGATGTTTGAGTTCGAAGCTCGGATGTTTTGAGAAAAATGAAATAGAAGATAGGCAGTCGAACTCAAATTTGTCTGATACAGTGGGAAGAATTTCAATTTTATATGTCAAAATACAGTGGACTGTATCGAGCGGATACGTTTTAAGAATGAGCGCCGAGTCGCAAGCAGCCAACATTCCGCAGTGTTGCCGAGAGTTTCAAACGTAGTGGTAGCGCGAAGCGGTCGAAAAGCAATCTCAAAGATAGCCAAAAAAGGAACTTCGTACGTCGAAACGAAATCAAATGAGATAAATAAAATTTATAACAAAAAAAAAAAAAAAGAAGGAAAATCAAAGCCCAAAAGTGTCAACCACTTGAAGAAAACAGTTTAAATTCAAATATTAAAAAAAAATAAAACAAACCTGCAGAAAGGTTCATAGTGATCCCTTCGGAACTGTCGAAACGGTTGTGTTACGGACCTAAAAAAAAACTAACTACAACTTACACTCTTAATATAAAATTATTTTCAAAAAGAATATAAGAATATTTATTTAAAATTTTTTGCTAAAGAGAAAAGGAAAGAGAGAGAGAGAGAGAGATTATTTGTTTAACAACAAATGACCATCGTCGTCGTCGTCGTCTGTCTGTCTCAGTGTGTGTGTGTGTGTGCGCTTGTTTGTGCGTGTTTGTTTTAGTGTAAACAATATGCCGGAGTCTCTTCTGATAAGAAAACAGTAGATGACAACATCGACAACAACAACAACAACAAACATGTTTCGCTATTGCTGATAAAAGCCAAGTTAATAACAGCAACAACAACAACAACAACTGGAGTAAAACACAAAATAACAAGTGCCAAAGGCAACAACAACAACAACAACAACAACTGAAAAGCCGGCTACTCACAACAGCAGCAGCAGCAGCAGCAGCAACAACAAGCAAATTAAAACAACAACAAAAAGTGAAGTGACAAAATTTACCGACTAATTGTCCAGATACAAGTAAAGAAGGAAAATTCGTTTCGTTTGGTTTCGGTTTTTTTATTTTTTTTTTTGCCGGTTCTCTGCTTAAAGGAAAATATCTTGTTCTTCTATTTAAGCCGCTCTCTTCGTTGTTGTTGCTGCCTTTAATACTTAGAAGCCGGCGTAACATCGTTGTCGTCGTCGTATCGCGTGTGTCTGTGTGTGTGTGCGACATGTGTGTGTACATATGCACTGGCCGAGTGTGTAAACAAGTTTTTCTTGGCAAAAAGGCAAAAGAGTTATAATAAAAGTGCAATCGAAAACCCCCTCCTCCCCCACCACCCCACAAAAGCAACTCAAAACCAAAACTAATTTTCTCAAAAAAAGAAAAAAAAAAAAACCAACTGAAGAGAGAGAAAAAGGTACGTGGAATTGGAATAGAGTGAATCGAATTGGAGGAAAATGCAAGCGATATGCCAAATAACATTTCTTGGTATCAATAACATTGCAACACAACGAAATTTCGATTGAATGCCAAATCAATCGATCGATCGATCGATCAGTAGTCAAAACACATTTAAAGTTTAACAATAATAGAGAGCTAAAAAAGGAACTTACCTCTCCAATATTGTACATACTTCACATTTTTTTGGCAAGAGGTAACTAAAAACACATCTATGACACAGCTATAACTGTGTAACGGTTTTAAGCTATATCTTTATGTCATATTAATTTCTATATGTATATGTAACTGATAAACTGGAACCATAAAAAAATTTTACACTTTATAGATTTAGCATAAGAGGCAAACTGATTTCATGGGAAATAACAAGTTTTTTTTTTTTTTTATTGTGCTTTGCCATTTGCGAGAGAGTTGAAAAGACGATAAGATATCTCGTTCTATTAAATATGGCTAGTTTGAGTCTAACAAAAAATATGAACCAAGTTAACAGATATTGGAAATATTCTTTATTCTAAGTCTGCAAAAATAAAGTTAGCCATACTTAGTAAGCTAAGTCCTGAAGTAATGTGTGTGATTTTGTTTACATAACATTTGATTTCCGCTTTTAGCGGTTTTAGGGGTGAATCATATACATATAGACATATCTAACCACCTGATTGCCCCTTCCCCCCCCCCCCCCCCCACCACTATTTGTCGGCTATGGCATACGCTATAACTCGCAGACTGTGACTTTGTGAGTAACTCAACAAATTCTAGCTAAAAAGAATAAAAAAATAAATGCACACACACACACAGACTCATTAGCCCGTAAACTTTTGATTTTTAGTTGTGTGTCTGTGTGTGTGTGCTTGCAATTTGTTTATATATGGTTTTTTTTTTGTTTTTGTAAATTATTAGTAAATTTTATTTATATTTGCACAAATTTCTTTGTTCCACTTGAATCACGTATCGAAACGTGTAAGTTGATTCATACTTAGCTATAGCTCGACGGACGACGACGCGTCGTCTTTGCACTTGTTACTTGAATTTCCACTTGAGGAATCGTGTTAAATTCAAGGAATAGAAATGAAATGAAATGTGTTTACGCGTGTTTCTTTCAAATATTTAATTTCTAATTCAATTGAAACATTGAAATTTTTTATTTAATTTATTATCGGTTTCAATTCCAATTGTCTATAAACCCCGCCAGCGCTGCAACCCGCCAAACGATCATTTACCCGATTCCAATTAAAAATCGAACACATGTTGAGGAACTAAGCAGATAGCATACATACATACATATAAACAGGACAGATCCGGGGACGGGACGGGACGGGATGGGACAAAGAGAGTGGATCCAAAAATAAGTCGCCTAATTTATGTTTCTGGTCTTTATTAATATTTATTTGACTTTGGGTATCACCCAAAAATAAAATGGAATACATAAATAACATTTTCCATACGTCGTTTTTCCTTTTGTTTTGTTTATAAACAGACCAACTAAAAATAACTAGAGACTGAATAAAAGTAACAACTTAAAAGAGAATTCCACATTTGATTTTTTTTTTTGTTTTGGCTGGCATGACATTTTTTTTTTGTCTGTGTGTTGGATTTTTTTTAAATCTTAACTAAAATTACAATTTTTATTATTATTACTTAAAAATTAATCTTTAGCCCATCTCTTGTATGAAAATTCATGGCAAATGCAGTTGAATTTTTAAAGAATTTAAAAACATTTTTAGTGGATCAATTTTATTGAGATTTTTAGTTGTTCTAGCCAATCAGACTGGATGTTAAAATTCCTCTTACTATCTCACCCCCCTATCTCACTCTGTATCTCTCTTTTGCTCTCTCTCTCTCTCTCTCTGCATATCTCTCCCTCTTTCCCTGTGGAAAATCTAACATAAACAATGAAATTATCTTCTACTAAAAATAGAATAAAAATTTTCCCTCAACACACACTCTGATAGAAATTTTCTTCCTATTTTCCATTCCAATTTTATTTTAAAACAATTCACGTGTGAAATGAACAAAGTGTTGATTTGTTTGCCCCCGGTTCCCGCCGCCAACCCCACCTGAATCGTCCCCCCGTCACAGTTACCCATGGAGAGTGCTTGGCGAGCAGGAAATATTAGGAAAACTCTGAAAAGAGTTGAATTTTTTTTTTTTTTGTGCGTAGGAGCAAAGCAACCACAAAAAAAAAAAAATAACGAAAAACCAAAAACCAAATCAAGTTCAAGTCATCATGATGATAAAGGGGGGAGACTCAAAAACAAAAAAAAAGGCAAAAGAAGAAGAAAAAAATACAAAAACAAAACGAAAAAGAAGAAAAAAAAAAAAGATGCAGGCCTTTGGGCTGTGTGTTGATGACGTTTTACGTTTGACTGGAACTGGGACTGGGACTGGGACTGGACTTGACTTGACTTTGGTTGCCTCTATTGTTCTTCTACCCCTTCCTCTCTCCGTCCGTCCGTCTGTCTGCCTCGTCTGTCTGTCTGTCTGTTTATTGTGTGCCTGAGTTTGAGCCACCGTTAAGGTCGTTCTCTGGTTTTGATATGGAACACCAAATACAACAACAACAACTCAAAACACAGGCGAGCCCTTCCATCTACTGCGGCTGCTGTTGCGCCTTCTTAGCCTTAAAAATTCCAAAGACCAACAACAAAACACACACACACACACACAAGAGTAACTGATGTGGCCAAGCCGCAGAGCCCTGCAGAGTTGAAGAAAGACAGAAAATTAAAACGCACTTCGGCCAGCATCTAGCAGGAGCGGTTTCCATAGCAAACGGGCGCCCCTATTAGGATCTAAATCTTTTCATTTAGAGAAATGCCAAAAAATATCCCCCAATAATAATATTCTAAAGAAGTTTTATCCGTTAAATAATTACCTTACTCTTACAAAAACTCTTCGAATTATAAATTCATTGCAATTGAAACATTTCCTTCTAAAAAGAGTTTTCTATTTTGAGTTCTATGAAACTAGACATAGTCTTTTCCTAGTTACTTTCAAATAATTTCGTATGTAAAAGAAGAGGCGATCCAAAACTAAATTTAAGTCGACCCTGTTTTAGTAGAAAGAAAAAAGGGAAATGATTGCAAGAGGAGGGGGGTCCCAAGAGCGTGGGTTAGGGGGCTCGCGACGTGCGGCGTTAAGTTGTTGATTGAAGGGTATTTCGGGTAAAGTATCTTTACGTGTGTCTACCTCGGCCTCCGCCTTCAGCTTTAGATTCAGCTTCGGCTTCGGCTTCGGCTTAATGCAATCCATAAATGAAATTTTGTTGTTGTAGCTACATTGTGAAAATTACCTTAGGCCAAAGTCTTTACCTCAGCTGCATCATCAGCTTCAGCTTTAGCTCCATCTTCATCATCATCATCACCGTGTGGGTTTTTTTTGTTTCATGTGGGCGGTTACTTTTTAAGTAGTTAGCCAGGTAATGCATAGGCAGCTGCAAAAAAAAAACAAAAAAAAAACAACAAAATAAAAAGCAGAGTTGAAAATGGAAACAAAAAAACTGGGTTAAGAGTTAATTAGAACAAAACCAGTCACAAAAAAAAAAAAAATCAACAAAACACAAAGAAAATGGAATTATTAAATCACAAAAAAAAAAAAAAACGCCAACTCAAAGTTCAATAATTTTGTAAACACTTGAAGAAAAGCGGAAATCATTTTTTGTTTTGGCTTCATTTAAGAATGAAGTTTTCTTGGATTGCAAAAATTTGCTTAAATTGCTTTTAATGAAAGCAACATAAACTAAAAGTTAGGGAACAGCTTTTGGAATAACCTTTTTTTAGATAATTCAAAGAATAATAATAACTTGCATTGAAAAATGTCAACACTTTTTTAACTCGCAAATTTTGAGGATTGAAGAGGAGTGTAATGTCTGAAATAATTTGTAATTTAAAAAATTTACAAAAAATTAAAAAAGTGTTATTCGATTATTTCTCAATGTTTGGAATTCCCTCTCTTTTAGGGTTTTTTTTTTAAGAATTTTCCTTTCTCAATATATAGAAGTCACAAGTCACTAATTTCTCTCAGTGTATGTATGCAGCTACACATATGAAGAACGTGTCATGTTTCCAAGCATGTAACCTAACCCTCATTTCATGGTTTGGCAAACCCTTTTTGTTATTAAAAACCAAGCCAAGTCAAGCCGTTGCCCTCATCGACTCGCCGGCCAATGGTCAACTGGAAACAAGAAAAAAAGTAAACTGTACTCCCTCTCGTTGTCCCTTCCAACCTCCCACCCATCGACCGCTCGCTCGCCTCTTTCTACTATTATAAAAAAAAAAAACAAAAACTTGTTGTAAAAACGTCAAAGCGATAAAATTTTGTAACAATACTGAAAACTGAAAACGGCTGCTTGGGGAGACATCTCAGCAACAGCAACAACAATAAAACAGGAAAAGGTTCCAAAAAAAAAAAAAAAAAAAACTGAAAGAAGGAAAAGAACATTCTAGTGGAAAATCAATAAGCCAGACAGACAAAAAACAAAAACAAAAAAAATGAGAGAGAGAGAGGAAAAACAAAAAATGATATAGCAGACCCCAGACCAGACAATTGGAAATGGAAAAGATGAAGGAACAAAAAAAGTCAAGAACATAAAAATGCCATTGACTGTGGCTAAAGTCTGAGATTCGTTGTAGTCAGTCCCCTCTCTCTTCCGCTCTCTCCCGCTCTCTCTCTCTTTTCACTCCCGCATCTTTTTCTAACCCTCCACCCCCCTCTCTTACTCTTTCTATGTACATATATGTCCCTCACTTATGTGGTTACTCAAGCTGAAATGTAATGAAAAAATGCATTGCCAAAGTTCTAATTTAAAGGCCTGACAACTAGCAGCGGCAACAACAACAACAACAACAACAACAAAACTGTACCCAAAAAAAAAAAAGAAAAATTCAAGTTTCAGTTAACACGAAAAAAGAGGCAAAACGAAAAACAGGTAGTAAAAATAATTTTTTCGAGAGGGGAAGAAACCGAGTCGAACCAAGCCGAACCGAATTGTTGTTGCTGGCTTAGAAAAACAGGCTGAGTCCCGGCCGAAACCGAAGAAACAGAGTTTTATGTCTTTCCAACAACAAACATATACATATATATATTTTGGATATAAGGTTACTGACCCAAAAACGAAACAAAACAACGAAAACGAACGAAAAACTCAAACTCAAAAAAAAAAAAAACTGAGTTTGACTTTCAGTGAAAAGTGTTGACCAATATGAATAATGAAGAGAAATTTTGTTGAAACATGAGAAAAGAGAGAGAGAGAGAGAGAGAGGGGGGGGGGGAGATGTGGGAAAAATGTGTGTTTAATAGTTTGTGATGATGAATTGGCAAAAACAAATAAGAAAACATCCGTTCACCAAGCGCGGAGTATCTAAAGACTATCTTAAGATACCCTCTATTTGTAGGTTTTTGATTTCGGGTCTGATCCTTAACTTTTTGAAATTTTGCCTATTCTTTTGGCTTATTGGCAGCACATTGATGCCCTTTCCCCTAGAGTCCATTGGACTAATGGTCATTTCGTGATTTTACAGTTGGAAAGTCCTTCGGAAAGCCTTTGAAAGATCTGCAAAGTGTTTGCTTTCTTTTCTGGCCATTGTCTACATTTTCATTGGCTCAATATACCCGTTTATCAATCGTTTAGCAGGGTATTAAAAAGGTTGTTAACAAAATTGGGTTAAATAAAGTGTAATTAATGTTTATTTTAATCAATTTTTCCTTCTCTTCCTTCTCTTTGCAGCTCAAAACAGCCAAAAGAAAAAGCAAAAATGTGCTGAATTCAACAAAAGAAGAAAAATAGAAGCAAAAGCAAAACCAAAGCAAATTGAAATAGAAAAGAAAAAAAAAGAAATTAACAAGTGTGCAACAAAAAATAAAAAGTGTTAAATCTATATAAAAATATATCTACCTAAAATATATATATTTATATATAAATATATATATACACCCCTACTCCCCTCGCCCTACGCGTGTGTGTTACCATGTCAAGTCAATTGACTGGCATTAAAATCCATCTGAAAATCAAATTTAGTTGAATCAAAAAAATCAAATAACAAAATTTTTAGTGTTAACAAAAATAATCAAAAAAAAAAAAAAAAAAAAAAAGAAAAAGGAAATAAGAGAATTACCACAACATATTGAATAAAAATCCAATAAATAATAATATTTTTAAAAGAAACAAATAAACGGCCTCATCACGGAGTCTTTTGAGTTTTTTGATCCAGCGGAGGATAACGACGATTTCGAGATGGATATTTTACCAAGTGGGAATATATTTAGTGAACTGGAACGCATCTGCGCCACTGGCTATTTCTCATCACAGCCATCGATTGAGGATCAATGGCAACAGGTAAGATCGTAAGCTAAGCTTGGACTAATAACGTGAAATTAAGGAGCAGATACCGAAACTAGGATGTTTTAAATAACAATTTCCTTTTGTATTATCTATTTTAGCATTGAGAGTAATCCAATCAAGTCGATGATTTCGCAATACTTCTCAGATTTCCCATCCACTTTTGGCCTATTTTTAGTTAGTTTTGAAATGAAATGGAAATTTTCATTGCTAGATTTGCTCAAATTATTTGTTTAGAAATACTTGAAATTTCAATCAAACAGAAGCAACAACAACAAAAAAAAAAAAAAATATTTATTAAAATAAATAGAAAATCTATGGTTAATGGCTAGCAACAATGTTGCTGTTGCTGAATTTAGACGAAAAATAAATAAATAAAATAGTAGCAAACAGCCAGCAGCGGCAGCGGCAGCGGCAGCTCAACCACCAACAATCGAAAGGTGTGAAAAAATGTTGAAATAATCAAGAAATTAAAAAAAGAAATTAGTATGCATACATTGAATTATAGATACCCCTTGGTTGGTTATTTAGTTAAGAGTTTGGTGAGTCAGTTTTCGATCGATACAACATTTTGTTCATGGCCAGCTTTTAGAGGGGGGAACAAATGACACATCCTTCTCATAGAGTTGCATATACCCGCATCTGATTTGATGCGATTACAGGGTATCAAAGTACAGCATGTGGGGGGGCATTAAACGGTAGCTGCTGGCTTTCGTCTTCTCTTCTTGGTCTTATCTGGGCATTGAGTTTGATGCCGGGATGAAGGCCCGAAAAAGGCATTCGTCTTATTCGACTCTACTTGGGTGCCCCCTGTCCGTTCGCTTGTGCTGATAAGCTGGCCGAAAAAGGCAAAAATATAACTGAGCCAATCAGCTGCTATGATAAGAGCAAACAGAATGCGAAACAAAAGGGAATTAAAACAGAATACAATACAAAATGAATGAGACACACAAAAAGAGACCGCAAAAAGCGAAAACGAATAGAAAAAAAAAAAACATACAAATGTATCAAAATGTTTGCAAAAACTGAAAATAAAATAAAAAAGCTATATATATATATATATATATATATATATGTATACTAATAGCTATATATTATAATGTATGCTCTCCGATGATAACCGACGGCGTCGCTGCTGTTGCTGCTGCTGCTGCTTATTTATGGCCGGCATCTATTTTTTCGCAAATTGTAGAAATTTCTATATAAGTAGTAGATTGTATATAGTGTAGGAGCCTATACATACATATATACATATGTTTGTCTGAATGTTTGCTCTCCATGCGCACACAATTTGCTTATCAAGAGTTTGTTATTTTTTTTTTTTTATTTTTGCATTTTAATTTTAGCAGCAGGTAAACTGGAAAGTAGCCACCATAAAAAAATGCTCACCTTGAAAATGTGGCAATAAAAAAATACAACAACTTAAAAAAGAAAAGAAATACCATATACAAAGGCACTTTCGATTTTGTTTCTCTGTTTTGATTATGCTCGAGCGCATTTCTTTATGCGTTTAGTTAGTCAAATGATTACGCAACCGCCAACCAAAAAAAACCAAACAAAAAAACCGTTAAAGTCGCTTAAAGCCTTTTAGATAAAATACTTTGGCTGTCTTAGTTCTTTTTGGACACAAGTTGAAAGCAAGTTTTTATCATAAATAAATAAGACAAAAATGAAAAAAAATTAATAAAATGACGTCAACCTGCACATGCGTTGAAACGTTTATATAAATGAATGTTCGACAAATTGTTCACTAAGAAAATATTTCTGATCGAATTTCTCTAATTTAATTTGCTTGGCCATGAAATCTTAAGGCAGATGAGAGCCTTTTTTACGCACAAAAATATTTATAATTTATTTAAAGTGTATTGTAAAATGTCTTTTTATCTTTATTGTCTTTCTTTGCATATGATAATATTGTAACTATATTTCAATTCAATTTAATTTATAACAAATTAGCTTTTCTGAAGCTTAACTTATGTGTGCAGTTATTTCATCTTCTTCAAATCAGAAGATAGTGTTAAAATCTTCACAATTGTGTGCCTGATTATTTCATCTCTTTGGGTCCTTTGGATTTTTTATTTTATTGGCTTAAACTATGATTTGTATGAGTCCGATCAGGACCGACTCTGACAACGATAAACAACTTGAATACGAAATTAGGTTTAGGCTTAGGTCCAAAGTAAATGAGACTGTACTATATTGTAATCTTCAGTTACCAAAGTATCCACACTGCATTAAAGAAATATTGCCCCCATCATCGTTAAGAAGTTTAAATCATTTTGAAGTTTCTTTCAAGTCTTGCCTTTATTTTGATATTCTGTTCAATGCCGATCAGGACTTCTTCGAGAGACTACTGAAAGGGAGGGGTTATTGTGTTTTATTCCGATCGATATCCCGTCAACGTTTCCAATTATATATAAAATGTAAAATGAATGGGTAGTTATTCATTAATCCTTATTTTATTTACATTGTAAAATAGTGCGTTATTACATCTACATCTACGGTTAATATACATGAGTATATTAACTACTCTAGATGTTAATTACTGATCTGCTCATTTTAAGGGTTGATCAAGAACTAACTCGCTTCTCCTACTCACAGGCGTCACAGTTACAAACTCGAGAGAGCGCCTCGTTGTCTATCTATGCCTGACAGGCAGAGCGAGATGTTATTACTCAAATTGGAGAGAGAGACATTATAACGGTATTTTGTGTACAGTGGTTATGCTCTTATGTGTACTCCTACATTTGTGAACTGGGCAAAAAGAGAAGAATTAAGAATGTCGTTTAATATTTTTCGCCTTCATCAATTTGTATTTTGTGCATTGAAATGGGAATTCAATCGCTGCGATTCTGTGAGTCTGAGTTGAAGTGGCAAATTGTGTGTGTGTGTGTGTGTGGGAGAAACTGCGTCTGAATTCTAGAGTCTGAAACTTCAAGAGCTGGAGTCAGTGCTGTCTGAGGTTGAGTTTCAATTTAAGTCGGAGATGCTGCTGCAATCCACTTGTGTTTAATTTGCACAACTTAAAAAGTTTTAATTGAACTCGAGTACAACAACAACAACAACAACAATTTTTTGTGCATAACTTTTTTCCGCTCGCCTGTTGGCTGATGTTATTGTTGTTGTTGTTGCTGTAAGTATTTTGCCTTGACAAAAGTCGTGGCGAATCGTCGCGACGATTTGGTTTTTGGTTTTTTTTTTTTTGTTGTTCTTGTACTCAGCTCTGGGGTTAAAAACTTTAAATTGCAGCATTAAATAAAAGTTTGTGACAGGTAAGTTGACGTTGAAGTTAGTCAAATTTACCTTCACCCTTTACCCCTAACCCCCGCCGCTACTCACACCACACCCTTTGAAAGCAAATGTCTTTGTAATTAGAACTTGCGGATGTTTTTGCTTATTTCCGTTGACTTCCGATGCGTTTTTCTGTATAATGATCACGATGATGGGGGAAAACAGGAATATGTAGGAAGGGAAAGTGGGTAGTGAGCATAGTATAGTGGCAGGGGGAAGCAGGAGTGGGTGGGGGTATTCAAACATTGTGTTATTGTTATGATGCGTAAATTTTTTGGGGTACCGTCACACTCACTTAATGATGATGATAATGATGATGATGATAACGATGATGAAACACTTGTGTTCCTCTCACTCTTCTCCTCTCCCTCTTACAATTTGAACAGCTGTTGTAGCTCAATTTGTCGTTGTTCTTGTTGTTTTTACAGTGGCACAAAAGACAAATAAACCAAAAATAAAAGGGGCAAAGGGTGGGAGGAGTTGTGTGGAAAGGAGGAGAGTGCGGGAGTAATATCCTCTTCATCATCTGCATATGTTTATCTAAGCTGGCAAAACAATTTAGAGAGAGAGGAGAAAAGTTGAGAAAGAAAAGAAATTTCGCCTAACAAAAATAAATATATCTCTCTTAATTTTCTCTGTTTTTCAGTTTCAATTTCAATTTGCCACATATGTACATGCATACATATATGGAGTATATCTTTTTCTTTCATATTCATTTTGCGCATTTTATTTGGTTTATGCTTATTGGTTTCCAATTTGCCATATAATCGGATTTTAGTCAACATTTTAGTTTTTGTGTGTTTATTTTCATTTTGGGTTTTTAGCTCTGAGGTTTTTGTGGTTTGGCGATTTTAGTTATAATGTATAAATCGCTTTAAATTAAGCCTGGCTAAATTTATAAATAAATGTATTACAATAAATCAGCACCTTGCTCCCCGCCCCTCTACATTACACGCACACCCGCTCCGTCTCTCTCTCTCTCTTTATTTCTCTCTCGTTATACAGTCAGACAAACAATATGCAATCAGCAGTTAACATTTAACACACATGACGACGTCGGTTGACGAGGGGGAGGGGGATGAGTCGAGGAGTGGAGGAGTGAAAAAACCGAAAACAGTCACAAAAAACCCAAAAATGGCACGTACCAAAAAATAGCAGAAGGCCAAAGGAAGGGGGAGGGCAGGATACACACACACAGACACACGCAACGAACACCTAATAAGCCAAGAGCCACACCCACTCCCGAAACGCCCTATTTCTACTCCATCTTCATTGACTACTCTCAGTCCTTTGGCCCTAAACGAATACGACGCGACGCAGTTCAATTTGTTGTCTTATTTCGGTACTTTTGATACCCTTTACAAACTTGTTTTCGAGAGTATTAAAAAAAAATAATAATAAATGTTTACATTTCTGCGTAACTAAACTCTCGATAATAACTCAAAGCAATTAAAATCTAAACTATCATTAAATGGTTATTAAAAATTTGTTTAACAATAAATAACTTTATTACTGAATCTAAATGTTTTTTTTTTACTTAAGTTGGCCGTTTCAAAACGGAACGAATATTGTTAAAATGTAATAAATAAGGTAAAATCCTTATAGAGATTTGTTGTTGCTTGTTGATTCAACTTAACGTTAATTATTTTACTTAGCCCACTCAAATTCTAAAAAAAAAAAAACAACTATTCGTCCATGATTAAATATATTTTCTCTTGGCAAATCGACTTTTAATAGTGTTTAATATTTGTTACAGTGATTGGTAAACTAATCTTTTAAACAAATATGTTTAAACCAATTTTATTAGCCACTCATCGAAATCCCTTTGAAGCAATATAATTGTATTAGTTGTCCTAACCAAAGTTGGCCATAAAATACTTTTAACTTAAATCTTAAATTCTGCTAAAACAAAGACCATCACCTTAAATGCAAATGCGAATGATTAAGGGCATTAGAACTTTGTCATAGTCCAAGTTATGTAGTCTACGCTGTTACTTGGGTGTTTTCTTTTTTGTTTTTTTTTTTTTTTTCGTGAAAAATAGCATAGCTAGCAGAATGAACGAAATGTAAGAAACTGAGGAGTGAAGAAGTGGGATGGATGAGAGGAAGAGATGGGGGAGCAACAAAAAGCAATCCCAAATACGTGCAATTGCTGAAAATATGCTATGCGAACGGGGCCCGGCATCAAAACGTGCGGGCTGGGCAACACTAAGCCTTAAATAGAAAGAAAGAAAGAAAGAAAGAGAGCCCTGCATTGCCCTGCCCTCATGCGTCCTTCTCAACCTCACCCTCATAACAGCCCACACACACACACATACGCACACGCACACACACACACATATAGTGAATGCCGTTTGCTACTCCTATTACCCTCAATCATTTATCATCTTGGCTGCAATTAATCATCAAATGCGCGCGCTCTTACATTCGCAGGAGATGAAGGCAACAGCAGGCGGGCGAGGCAGCGGCGAGGAGGAACTCTATGTGTGTCCTTTTATAGTTTTTGTGTTCGGCTCACTCAAACACACACATGCACACATTTTTTGGCTGGATTTATGCGCATAATATGTGGCACTGCTGCGGTGCTAGCTCACATTTAACTATGTGACAG
This sequence comes from Drosophila nebulosa, assembly GCA_024703675.1. Lineage (NCBI taxonomy): Eukaryota > Metazoa > Arthropoda > Insecta > Diptera > Drosophilidae > Drosophila > Drosophila nebulosa. The sequence continues at coordinate 580,194 of CM045725.1, read as the reverse complement.
ACGCCGAACCAGCTCCAGCTCCAGCTTCCAGTTCCAGTTCCCAGCTTGAAGCTTCGCTCCGCTCCCTCTGCTGTTGCTCCTCCTTCACCGTGGCAACTCCTTTACCATTTTCATCTCCATCTGCTGGTTACGTGCAACTTTATGATATGCCTGAATCTCTGGGCTTTTGCGGTTTCTGCTGCTTCTGTGGCTTACACTTGGTTAAACTTTGTGCCACTCACACACACACACACAAACACACACACACAGCCACATGCAGCAGCTGCATGCAACAAAAAGTTAGTGCAACTTGCGTTTAAATTAAGATATTCGCTCGGGGTGGGCTAAGTCTAGCTCTGATTAGACAGAGGTTACCTAACTTTTCTTGGACTAGATAAACCTCTTTGCCAAAAACAGATTTTCCATGTGAAATTTTAATGGTGACTACAAGATTGATATCAGAAATAAATTTACTTAGATTACTTTTTTGTGAAGTAATTGAAATTTTATTTACTCTAAATCTTTAGCGTTTGAATTTAGTCGTAAAGTAAGTAAACATATTTTCACATTTTTCTTTTGAAGTTTATATATTTTTTTTTTGCCGTGTACTTCTCATTTCTAGCCCTTGGGCGAATATTCATTTCTCCTGCTTAATTTTTTTTTTGCCGAATTATTTGCATTTGTAGAACCACTGTAATTACTTTAATTGGCTATACACACACACACACATGTACACACGCACACACACACAGACAGCCAGACATATGGATATGGAAAGAGGGAGGTGATAAAGGGGTGAGTGAAAGAGCCCGCAATTAGCAGCATATGACACCCTTCAAAAAAAAAAAGCAGCTGTTGGGGTCATACATAATTCGCAGAAGTTTCCCCAAAAAGCGGAGGGCAAAAGTTTTGACTCTTTTTAAATTTTCAGATAATTGAGTTGAATTGCAACTCTCCGATACAAGTATAGACAATGTGTATGTGTATGTGTATGTGTGTGTATGTATGTGTGCGCGGGCTGTGTAAATCTTGATTAGGGTTTTACTTGATCAAAAGAATAAAGGAAAAACTAACCAAAACGAATGTCTGATGTCTGTCTGTCTGTCTGTCTGTCTTGTCTGTCTTGCTCTTTTTGCCTTTTGAGTTTGAATTATATCCTTACTCTAATTGGTTGTACAATTATATATGCTTCGGTTAGTGGCTGATAAATTTGTATTTATTAGACTCATACATCAAGTTGGCATCTCCTTTGTGAGACACACAGACACATAGAAAGTCAGAGAGGATGATGTCGATGTCGGTGTGGATGTGGATGTGGATGGCAGAGAAGGCAGCTCCATCAGCAGTCAATGTTGTCGTTCGTCCTCGTTACTCAAAGATGTGAGACGGTTGATAAAGTCTCTTGGTAATGAGTGGATATGTTTCGTATTAATTACAGTTGTATATACGTCTCTCTCTCTCTCTCTCTCTCTGTGTGTGTGTGTGTACCCTTACCCTTCTTTCTCTTCTACAATTGACTTGGCTTGTTATGCGTTGCCTAGAAGCGGAGCCTTGTTAAGGAGTTGTCTTTTGCTCTGTTTGCTAATCTTTTATGTGGAGGAGGCTGATCTGAGCTGCTGCCATTTCTGTGTGTGGGTTGACTCTTAATTTACTCTCTCTCTCTTTTTCTCTCTCTCAACTCTCCACTCTTTACTACAGATACATACATACATATATTCCTTCACCGATTTAAGTCACCATCTTTAGGCATTAAAGTGAACTTCTCAATAAAAATTGGCCTAAGCCTTGATTGATTTTCTTTTCTCTTTTTTTTTTGTTGTTTTTGTTTTGTTTTAGCTTGTTGTTTTTTATTGCTGCTGCTGCTGCGTTTTATAGCCGAAATTAATCTTTATTGGTTGGGAAGAGAAAATTTCATCTAGCCATAAAAAAAAACACTTTTTACGACTGCCAAAACTAATCCTTTTTTAATAATGCTTAGCTTGCCGAATGACCAAGCCCATATTCAGGCCTCCACATAGACATAGACCTAGACCCCGACCCCCACCCCGACCCAGAACCCATGAACCCATGCCACGTGTCTCGATATTTGGCAAAATTCATTTGAGTGTAAGACAATTTCATTTTGGCCATTTTGTCCATGGCCAATTGCACATTATTTCATTGTTTCATTTTAGATATTTTTATGTAAATTTACAAACACAAACACAACAGTAGCCAAAGCAGCAATAGGTACAAATTGTTTTCCATTTCTTCAAGTAAACAGGCAAAGACTTGAAATGACATGAAGGCTGCCAATAAAGGCAAACGAAATTCTATCCAAATACGACCGATTAATGCTCTAGATAAGAGCAGAAATTTTAAAGCTAAATATTTATATTTATTCTTAAATTATATTGTATTACGAAATGTAATTATCATATCGAAAAAAGAATAATTTTTACAAACTTAAGACTTTATTTCAGATAAGTATTAGAAGTAGAAAACCAAGAAGGTTTAAAATTGGATTAGATCATTAAAGTTTGAGTTCCAAAAAACCTTTGATAAAAATTTGATGCTTCGTTTTGAGTTTTTCATGAATTATTTAAAATTTCATCTGTGGATTATCATTTTGGTCGACTAATGCATTTTGTTTGTAAGAGTATTTCACAAGGACTAAGAGACTATCAGCCGAGCCATTTAGAATGAAACAACAACCCTCAAAATATTGTACATGTTTATTTGCTTACCCCTCCCTCTTCCGTCAATACGCCCCCCCGGTCCCACCACCACCGCACCGCACCTCAAGCAGCTCTCTTTTGGCATTATTCGTATTTCTGCGCCCCTTTTTCTGTTTTGAGGGTGAATTTGAGTTTTTCGGTATTTTAAACATTTTTTGCGCACACTTGCTATTTTGTTTAATTTTTGCACACACACACACACACTCGTTACCCCGCTACCCACACACCACCACTCTGCCTTCTGCGCCTCCTCCGCCTCCGTCTATTACTTCTAAGAGGAAGTGCGTATTTACTTGGCATTCTAAACGAGTGTGCGATGTGTGTGCGTGTTTGATGAGGGAGTGAGGTAGAGAGGTAGATGGGTAGAGAGGGGGTGGTTTTTTCGCTACCCATAGAGCTGGAAAATGTATGTCAAATTTTTGGTATTGTGTGTGTGTGCGTTAAGCCTCAATATGAAAGCAGTTGGTCACTGAAATGTATCACTAATTAGATGTTCCCTTAGCCTACACATTGTCCATCTAACGCTCGCTCTCTCTTACTCTCTCTCTCTCTCACACACACTCTTTCTGTCCCTCTTTGTCTCTTTCTCTCATAAATTTGCCTTAGCCCTTATTTTTTTGTTTCTGTTTCTGTTTCTGTTCTGGTCCGATAAGTGTGATAAGGCCACAAAAATGGCGCCAACTCTAAGAAAAAAATGTTCCGCCAGCTAATTCCAAGAGCAAATGATAAGGACATGAGCCTTTTGCTCTCTCTTATATACTTTTTCTATTGTTACTGTGTGTGTGTGTGTGAGTTGTCTTAGTTTATACAAAAGCAATTTCGTTTAGTTGACACATTGGGCCATAAAAGGGATCAGGACCCTTGCCCCACAGACGCCTGCTTACATATGTGGCCCATAGATGTTTATTTTCTGTTGATGTTTACAATTGTCGAATAACGCCCGCCTGTTTCTCCTTTTTTTTTTTGTTTCTCAATTGGATTGGATTGGATATGGAATGGACTGGGCGTGCCTTATTTGTGAGAGGATTGTCGTTTCCTCTGAAGGCTGATAAAAAGTCCATACACAAAACTCTGACGCTGGACACACTGAATCATTTCATATCAATTTTGAAACTTATTTCGTTGTATGTTTCGCAAAACGACAAAGAGGGAGACAGAGAAAAATTGTTTTTCATTTTTTTTTTTTGTGTTGTGCCCATCCCAAAGAGCAGCAGATTCCAATGCTCAATCCTCCAAGTCCAAAGACCCATCCATATATGTTAATCATCCATTCAAACAGTTTTCGGCTCATATAACAAGCAATGGGAATGCATTTGAGACAGACAGTGGGCACCCCTTGATGTTTGAGTTGTGTTTGCTGTTAGTGTTGGCTTGCTTCTTTTTTTTTTTCCATTTTGGGATCGTCTACCCCCGCCCCACCCCCATCCCTACCCAGATGATTTTGAGTTATTTCACACTGTCCGACAGCTGCTGCTGTTATTGTTGTTGTCTTTTTGAAAAAGGCGTGAGAGAAGGCAAGCCCTGAAATCAATTTACACACCCTACAAAATACACTTCCCTCCACCACTTCCCCCCTCCACCACGACTCGCTTGCCTTTCTTGGACCAGCTTCTATTGTATAGGCCTAAGTGCATCAATTGACGAGAAAGTTCTTCAACAAATTGCATTAAATAAATTGTATAAAGAGAAATTCTTGAAACGAAACGAGGGTTACCCAACCAATTATAGCAAAAAAAAAAAAAAAAATGAAATCAAGTTGCTTTTAGGCTCAATTAGAATTGAATTGAACTACCGTTTCATAACCGATATACATACATACATATGTATGTATAGCAAACGGTTAAACTTTTTTGGAGCATTTTATGGTTTAAATTTGAAAGGAGATTTCCAAATGCTCCCAAATGAATGCACTTAAATGATTAATTCAAAATTAAATCGGGTTTTTCCTTGACTCTTTTTGAAACTAAAGCATTTAATTGGTATCAACAATAAACATTAATTGTAATGGCTAAACTAATTCATTGTATATGCCAATTTGGGGCTTGTAACATTTTTTTCTTGTTTAAATTGAATACATCAGAAAATATCTAAAAGAGATTTGCCTTTAAGTAATTTATCAAACTGGCTTAGAGACACAGTCTCTCTCTCTCTAGCTCCTTGCATTTATTCTCTATGGCAGAGCTAATAATAATAATGGCAAAAGGCAAAGAGGCAGTTTATTTTTGTGTATTTTTTTTCTTTCTTTTTTTCGTACTGCATTGAAAAGGAATTATTTAAATACAATCTTCAGGAATGAATTGGAAATGGAAATGGAAATGGAAATGATGATAATGATTGATGGAGGCTGCAGCTAAAAAAAGGAATGTTTAGTGATAAAAGCCAGTACAAAAGAACAAGCAAACACACACAGAGGAAGGCAAGAAGCCTTCTCTTTTTCCCTCTCCCTCTCTCTCTCACTCCCTCTCTCTCTCTAGGTCGCGTTTTCAGAATGAATAACATGATAAGTATAAGCATGCATATTGACTTTATCAAAAATGTAAATGCATAAATAATATAATATGAATATTATGCACATTCGAGATGATAAATGTTGCCAGTAGTGAGACAAAGAACTTGCCTCATTTCAAGGTTCAAACTACCCGCGAATCACCCCCCTCCGACCCTCACGAGTGCCACCGACCCACAACTCAGAAGTGTGACTAAGCAGAAAGAAAAAAAAAAGAAAACAAAATTTCATGGCAATGGCAACTAAGTTATTTTCAGAACTTATTATTATATGACAAATTGATTACAAGTAATTTCTGGTCTTATTTTCAGTGTACGTATGTTTGTTGTTGTTGCTTGATTTATCTCTCTGGCTGTGTTCTTCTCATTCCTCTTTCTCTTTTTATCCATTACATTTTCGAAAGCATTGAATTGAGTTATAGGACACAAGAAAAAAAAAAAAAAGAGGAAAATCTTTTGAAGACCAGCAAGTAAAAAAAAAAAAAAAAAAAAACAACCCAGAAGAAGGGGGCTGACCAATTGAGGGTAGCATAAGAAAACCAATATCTACACTTGAAGAAAGAGTCGAGCATTTATTTTGGGGGCCAAATACAGATTGTATCTCAAGTGCCGTTAATTCGATTCAAATGACAGAAAATGTACTTCAATCGAATTGTCTTGGCTTCTTCGGAAATTATTCGCTGTCTAAATGGCAATTCGTAGAAGATTGAGTTTTTATTTTGGCTAGCAACATATGGAAGAAAATGTATCTCTAAATGTTTCTCACAGTCAAAACACTTCCTAATTGAGTTGAAAGAAAAGATGTCATATCAATCCAATCTTCTCTTCAGTAGGAAATTCTAATGAGGAAACTCCACTTATTTTTTAATAGAGACTTTCTTTTTTACAAGATCATTTTCAGGAAGAAGTAGCCTTTTCAATAGTTATCCTTTATTTCTGCCTTTAAGTGAATCGGCCAACTGACACTTAATTAAAGATTATAGTGAGTCATTATTTTTAAAAGTGTACTTACAGTTAGCACATAAATTAAATTTTTCATTTCGACCAAAAAAAGAGAGCTTTGTATCTCTCTAGAAAGAGAGAGTGAGCGGTAGTGGGAAGAAGAAGGGGCGGGGGAATAAAAGGGCAGAAAGGCAGAAAAAATGTTTTTATTTACGTTAAATTTCATTTCAATTTCTTTTGCTTTTGCTTTTCCTTTGACTTCGATTCCACTTCGATTTCAACTCAATAGCCAATCAATAACATGCTGAATGCTGGCTGCTGGCTGCCTCTAGTTGCCTGCTGCCTTTTGCTCTAAACACCAATTGATGTTTATATGATAATGATTAATGACTTGCTTTACTTTTACACAGATTGCTTTTTGTACTCGCATTTTGTGGAATGGAATTGAATATGCTATGGATGAAGTAAAGAAAAGCCTATTTATTTATATGCCTGGCGCCTACTTCAATTCATTTCATCAGTCTACTCTCCTTCGTTTCCTTTTGCAGTAAGACAAGAGAGCGAGAGGGATAGGGAGAGAGAATTTAGTTGCGTTTAGCCTTAAATTTTTTCTCATTATCCCAAGACATTCATCAATTGTTGGCAATTTGTACAAAAAAAAAAAACAAAAAAACCCCAAAAATATTGAAGAACGTTTCCACTTACATGGCAGGAAACTGTGTAACTAATGATGACAACTTATTTTGGCCTAAACACTTTTATTGGTTTTTCCCCCCCCGGCCGTCTCTTCACCACTATCGGTTGGCGGAAACGTAACCGTAAGCGTAACCGTAATTAATGATGTTCGAGGGTGGAAAATGACTTTCTGTTAGTTAGTTTTTTGATTCTTAACACAATTTTCATTAATCAGTAACAACAATCAATAGAAAAGTATTGCAACTTAACTAAAAACCTATGAAGGAAGGAGAAAGGTTCCCAGCCATTTTGGGTTTTCGGTGTGTGTGTGTGTGTGTGCTTTTGACTTTTATGTGTCAGTTGGCAATTGAATTAGGCAAAGCAATTAGGCTGGCCAGAACAACAGACAAAAAAAAAAACAGAGAAGGAAAGAAAAAAAGGAAAGGGTTGAGGGTGGTTAAAGAGAATATCGATGAGCTTCAAATTAATCAAAGGGTCCTGCTTCTGGTTCTGGTTCTGGGTAAGTAATCATTGAGTAAACATGGTGCAAATGGAAAATGTTGCTCTGGGCAAGGACTATCCACAGGATGGGGAAAGGGAAAGGGAAAGGGAGGGCGTGTCATTTTGGGCTGAACTTGGCGTTAATTGCTCTACTCGATGTGGTGTGTCCTTTTACATTTACCATTTTGTTTCTCCTTCTCTCGCTCTCTCTCTCTCTCTCTCTCTCTCTCTCTCTGTCTCTGTTCATTCTTTTCGCTTTCCCTCTGTTCTTTCAATTTCAATTGTAATTTATCATTGTTTGCCTTTGCATTTGCTTTGGCATTTTTCACGAGAAATGTAAAAAAAAGGGTTCCCATTTCGCTTCTACTTCTTTTACCCTCCACTTTGCCACTGCCACTACCTCCCCCCCCCCCCCATTACACTCTTCACACAGGCCATCAAAGGCAATAGACAGTGGGCAAGTAGCAAAAGGGTTCACTTTACTGACCAAAAGAAAACCCATTCACCAGTCCCACCAGTCCACCTTTTCGCCAATTGCCATTTAAATTTAAATATTTTATTGAGTGCACAAAAATTGTTAATTGTTTTTTAATTGCCTACCTTTCTCTTTCTCATTGTGTCGTTCTCTCTCGCTCTCTCTCTCTCTGTCTCTCGTTCTCTCTCGCTATTTTATTATCCCAAGCAAAAAAACAAAAAGAGAAAGGGGAAAGGGAAAGAAGAAACTTAAAAGTTTTTCATTTTCCCAACAAATTTATATGGAAAATGTTTTAAGGAATTCAATTATAAATAAATATAAAATCAAAAGAGAAACATTTTGTTCTGTTTCTGTTAGGGTGAATACTTTGTTGTAGACTCTTGGGACAGTAGTTATTCTGTCATACAAATACTTGAAAATATGTTTTTTTTTTAAAGAGGTTCTTAAGGCCTCCCATGAAGAATGTTTTATATACTCTAAAAAAAAAAAAAAAAACAGTTTCGATAGTTTAAAGGTTCAAAGAAGTTGGTTTAAAAAGTTCCTTTATTTATTTTGAAGTTATTTTGGAATTCATTATGAAAAACACTTGACGAGTTTCTCACTGAATTTCTATTCAAGTGGTTAGGCGGCCATTTTTTAATTTTTTTTGTTGTTGAGAAATATAATAAACGACACATGGCAAACGCCATAAACTTGGCCTACCAGCTGTTTGCTGAACCAAAAATTTGTTGCCTTAAGTGAGCACGTGCCCGACAGAAAGATTTTCCGAGTCGCCAAAGTGTTAAAGAAGCAAAAATAAAATGTATATTTTAAGGCTAACGAAAAAAAAAAAAAAAAAGGAAAGCAAACTCAAAATTGAGTTAATTTCAGTTGCTTTTTGCATATTTGATGCCTTTCGCCTTGAGTTAAGACTTTTGCCTACATCAAAAAGTGGCAAACGTGCAAAGCAACTCAAAGTCAAAGAAGGCAACACAAACAACACACACACACACACACACACACACAAAGGCACTGAAAAGAAAAACGACTGTCTGGTCAAAATGCCAAAAAAAAAAAAAAAAAAAAAAAAACAGGTGAAAAGCAGGTGAAAAATGTATAGCAAAGAGACACACGAACAAAAAGAAGAAAAAAAATACTGCCACTCCATTCGAAGAATTTTTAATGAAGCCAAGCCAAGGAAACAACAAAAAAAAAAGGGAGAGAAATAAAATTGGGCCTGACAATATGTCCCCGGGCTTGAGGTTTTGTTCCTTGCCAAACTCTGACAGCTTTTAATAAAAGTTGAGAATTTTCGTTTTTTTTTTTTTTTTTTTGATTTTGATTTGAAAGTTCACTCGTGCATGCAGCAGCAGCAGCAGCAGCAGGTCAACCCTTTTACTCCCCTTGACCTTCTTGTGCCTCTATTAGTTTGGTTGCCTTGGCCTTAAAGTGAGTTGTCAAATTATTTTCACTCTTTTGCACTGAAATCATTTCAGAGTCTGTCTGAATTTTCTTTGTGGTTACCGCAAAAAACACGTCTGCCGTCTGTCGCCTGTCGCCTGTTTGTTCCTTTTCTTTTTGTGTAATCCGAGACGTGAATCATTTGAGAAAAGTCACTCCCCTAAATAGAAATTTGAGCTGAAGAAACTGGCGATAAAGATCAAGATCAACCACTTGACACAAAGGTCGTCGGTCGTCGGTCGGAAACACAAAATAAACAAAAGAACATAAAATAAATAATGCAACTAATTATAACTCAATTTTCCTTCTCTCTTTGCAGGTAAATTTTCCATTTCCTTGTTCGAGTTTTGTTTTCGTTTTCAAGGGGGTAAGTATTTTCTTAGATTATTAATTCCATCACCAAGATGGCCACTTTAAGAATGCTGGCTATAATGAATATGGTTAATATCAAAGCCTTATTGACGCTCCTCGTTGCTGTCGTGCTCACTTGTCGTTCTTCATGTTCCTGTACAGCAGAATGATATATACTTGATCTTCGTTTTTTTGCCATTTTGTAGAAATTATTATTTTTATTTCTCTCAGTTGATTGTTGTGACAAAGTCGTCTGTTATGTATGTAGAATGAAAAGTGACTCATTTTTCTTAGATATCGCTTTAATATGTACTTGGTGATTCATTTCTCTCAGAAAATCCTCAAGAATTTCATAGGCAAAGTTAAACGAATAAGACTTTTTTGTGGTATTGCTATTTAGATTCGGTTATGGTTTCGATTTCGCTTGCCACTCAACTTTCGAGGTGAAAGCGTTATCAAAAATGCATTTTACCTACATTTTTCCACAGTGCTAATTAGTCACCCCCCACCGCCAGCCGCGCCAGTCGCCAGACGCCAGACGACTGGACGAGTGGAGTCCGTTGACTGTTAGGGCATTGTACATAGTAGGTTCGAATGCATTCAATGGGCTTCTCGACGACAAAACACTTGACCAAGTTAACACGAAAACGAAATGAAAACAAAAAAAAAAAAACAAAATACAAACGTAGAAACTTATGTTTAACCAGTAGCAAATTGTTGATTTTTCTCACTCTCTGCTTGATATTTTCTTGTCGCTTGTTTAGCGTTTTTCATGGCGATGCTAAGTGTGGAAATTCGTTGTTGTTGTTGCTGTTGTTGTCATTTGACTTCGTGTTTCTTCAATTTGTGTTTGGCTAATGAAAACGATTTACCATATTTAGGCTAAAGTATTTGCCCTGCAATATAGCATAACCAACCATGGAGAAAAACAACAAAACTAACAACAACAACAACAACAACAACGACAACAACTAAACCCATAAAATGCAAAACATTCCAAAGCCATTTTAAAATGACTTCATCGAAACGCAAAGCGTCGTGTCGAGATTCCCCAACAACAAGCAACCAACAGACAGATAGAGAGACAGACAGACAAACCACAAGACAATGAACATCGTCTCTAAGTTAGAGTGGCCTACACTCCTCATTCCCATCCCCCCTCCCCCCTATCTATCTAACTGTCTGTCTGTCTGTCTGACTGACTGACTGCTGATGATGCCTTCGTAATGGAATTCAATGCATTTAATGGAAATTTTTCACATTTACATAATCGATGCTGCTGGGCAACACCAACAACAACAACAACAAATGCAAAACTTATGAGCTCACACGCAAATTAAGCATAGACTTGGAGAATCTAGTGAACCTACTGAGATTTCTCTTGTTTAATGTGTAATTTAGTGCATTTTGATAAGTGAAACTACAAGAAAAAAAAAACCAGGCAACAAATTTACTGTCATTGTGCGTCGTCGACTCTGAATTCTCTCAATTCTGCATTCTGCATTCTCCATTCTCCATTCTACTATTTTGCTATTTGCCTTTCTCGTTGCGGGCTGCTGTTGCTGCTGTTGTTGCCGGCTCTCCCATCTGGGATGATAATGCCTTTTGTTTATTTAACGGCGCTAAGTGCATGGTTCTTTCCATTTGCATAAATCGTTCCATTGGCTGACTCTGGGGTCTCCAGTCCAGCATCACATTCGTAGTCCACTCCACTATGAGCCAGTCCAGTTGCAGTATGCATTAAACAATTTGTGGTTACAAATAATAATAATAAAAAGAAATCGAAAAAAACGAGTATATATCTCTGCTTGTCTTTAAACCATTAAAGTTCATTTTTCAGTCCCTATCTTTTGCACACTCTTCCTCTTACTCTCCCTCTTACACTTTGCCTAAATAATATAGGATGAGAAAAACTTCAAACTATTAAAGGAATGCCTTAGGCCTTGAAAAGCTTTAAAAAAAAGGTTATTCAAATTTATGATAGTATTTTATTAGAAATATAAACTTGGATTCATTAAGTGCATCTCAATTAGATCAAATGTCTTATCAGTCATCAGTCAATTTGACATTTTGTGAATCTTCTTTAAAATATTACATCATTTGCTCTTTCATAATTTTTGTATATAACTTGTTTGGCAAACATTTTAAATCACTTGAATTTATTTTTGGCTAATTATTATGCCTAAATGGCATCGCGTGACCAACAAAAAGAGGAGAAAAAAAAAAAACAAAAAAAACACCTCAACCTCACAATGTTAAATGACAAAGATAAACACAGAAGAAGAAACAAAAAGAAAAAAAAAAACAAACCAAACAAAAAAATCACAAAATTCGCTGGGCGCCACGCGACGACGCGTCGTTCAAGTTCATTGCCATTTAGCCAAAATTGGCGAGAGCGAAAAACAACAACAACAACAAAAACAAACTGAATTGAAAATAATTATAAAAATAAATGCAGAAAAGTGAGAAAGGAAAACCAACGAAATGAAACACAGACTTTACATTGCTGTTTTGTTTTGTTTTTTTTCTGTTTCTGGCTAGTTTCTTATAAGTTTTGTATATGGCACGTAGCCAGGCAGCGAGTCACAGAGACAGAGCGACAGTGAGACAGTGAGACAGGCCATGAAAATTGAGGCATTAATTTAAACACACAACCAGACACACTCGACACACACACACACATACACACAATCGATCGTTCAACCATCGACTGTCGATCGAGCGAGGAGGAGGAGAATTGCGGAGAATTGCACACGGTTCGGTAGTCAACCAGGCGTGGTAATCATTCCGGGCACGTTCCTCAATTTTCGTTCAAAGTATTTAACGCATTTGGTTGCAATTAATTTTCGAGTGGATTGGTAAAATGCCAAAGCAAACAGCAGCAACCCAAAACGAACTACAACGAACCAAAAAAAAAAAAAAAAAAACGAAGAAGGAACACCAATGCCGTGTGCCCCCTGTGACACAGGGGTGCATGTGTTATGGTTTTGATTTATTTGCCCTGACAAACGGGTTAATTACAATATGTTGCGGCATGCAGCAGCAGCAGCAGCAATATCAGTGACTACAGGCCAACAAAAAAAAAATAAAAACAGGATTTACATACATTTGGCACAATTGTTGCATGCCCCACCACCACAAACATCATCATGATGATGATGCAACTCAGACTCGACTCTAAATGAACAACTGGTTGTTGTAGTGGGCGCCGTGTGTGCAATTTTTATAGTCAATCGAAGTTTCATCTCTCTCTTTCTTCTCTTTCTCTGTGTCTACATAGGTGCAACATCATTTATATTGCCTGTCCATCTGTTTGTCTGTCTCTCTGTCTGTCTGTCTGTCTGGCAGTTTCTTTGTTATTCGATTGAGTTGGCCGCGCTGGCATTGATAGAGAGACAGAGAGAGAAAAAGAGAGAGAGAGTATCTCCTCCGCCATGCGACTCGATGGAATTCATTTTCTTCTTTTTCATTATTTATTTATTAAATGTGTGCAAGTGTGTAAGAGTGTGTGAGTGTGTGTGTGAGTGAGTGTTGTAATTTATCACAGTTAAAGGGCAAAAACCATAAAGAGGAAAATTCTTTCCCTTTTTATATTTTAATGCCATAACAATGCCATGCCATGCCATGGAAATGCCTGCAACACAGCTGATATGCTGTGCTTTTGCCATGGCTCTTTGCTCATTTTGTGGTCATAATCCATAAATAGGTAGTTATTATATTATATAACAATTTGAAAACTCTGTAAATCGTATTAAAATTTTAATAAAAAGATTAACATCCAATGCAGTCAGTGTAAAGTGGTCCAGTGATAATCCATATGAGGAGACTACTATTCTCTTTCTTTATTACTTAATGTATGACCCAGATAAACCAGAAAATAATCTGGCTGGCAAGTAATGATTGTAAATAAACTGAACTATTTGTTAGTGGAAAATTCACTATCTTCCATGGGGAGTCTTATTAATGTGAGCCCAGATGAGGCAGAAACTCATCTCTGGCTTTGAAATATTTGCAGTATAATTTTCTTTTAAACACTTGACGAGGTCATCGCGAAAGAAAAGTCTTCATTGCTTCAGGAGGAGCCAGCCAGCCAGCCAGTCAGCCAGTCAGCCTGACAACAGTTTGCACCTAATAAAAGTGACGAAGACATTTTCCAGCAAGATGACAGCAAACGAGAGACACACTCTCTCACACTGAGGAGGGGGAAAGAAAAGAAAAATAATGGCAAAATGTTTGCATCCCAAAAAAAAAAAAAAGAGTTGATATGTGTGAGAGAGGTTGAGAACAGTTGACGGAGATGAAGGATGAGGAGGGTAAGATTGTGGGGCGTGAGCATAAAATGGGGGCGTGGCATCATGAAGTGTAGCGTAATAAAATGCACACAATTTACGCAATTTACGTAACGTTAAAAAACATAACAGGCAAACAACAACAACAACGCAAGGACTAAAGAGAAGTGTAGAGGAAGATTGCACAAGAGATGGTGAGTGATGGTGAAAGGAAAGAGGGTAGAGGGAGAAGGATGAAGGCAAAGCAAAGGCACTTAGTGCTACGACACACACACTCACACACACACACACATAGAGAGTAATGATGGGCCAACTCGCTTTCTCCTCGCCCCTTCTGCCGCCTCTTGTGTTGCCTTGTTCAAACAGTTTTCCACGCTTTTCCCTTAACTGTGTTTCACTTCTCCGCCTTCTTCTTCTTCTTTTTTTTGTGTATGCCACCATTTTTGTTGCTTTTTAGTGTTGCTCTTATTGTTGTTGCTGTTGTACGTGTACTTTTCGCCGGCTTTTCGCTGTCATTGTCATGGTTGCTGCTGCTGAAAATGTTGCTCTATTTGCTTGAGTTTTGTTTCGCTTTTCCCTTTTATTTTTGTTTTGTTTTCGTTTTTTAATTTTTTGTGTATTTTCGTTATTTTTTTTTGTTTTTTTTGTTTTTGGTGTTGCTGTTACCAAATTCAATTTTCGTCAAGTTGGCAACAGGCACATGAAGACAGGCTTCAGTTCGAGTAGTGTGTATATATATATATACATATATCCTTCTATCCTTTTCGCCAACATTTGTCTATGTCAAGTTGCTGTTGCTGTTGTTGTTGCTGTTGCTGTTGCTACTGCGACGACATGCAATAACTTTAACTGATTTTTCGCACACACAGCACACACAGGACAGACAATTTATAATTCTATTTATGCCTGGGAAAAACTGGCCAAGAGCGAGAAAAAGTTCTCTTGCTTGTCAGGCTTAATGATAAAGTGAAAGTTTTTTCAGTTGCTACTGTTGTTGCTGCTGCTGTTGATGATGTTGTTGCTGCTGTTGCTGGGGTTCTTCTCTGCCTTTTGCAATCTACTGGCATGTGAGGGGACTCATGTATGTATTGGCTTTTGCATGCCATCAGGCTCAAGTTGACTTTTCATTAACAGAGTGTGGAAGAGAGACAGCGTATAAGAGTGGAAAAACGAAAGAAAAGAAAAGAAAGAGCGAGGGCAAAAGAGATGAAAAAGTTAACTTGTTTTCCTAACTGTCATAGCAAAAGACTTTACACACACATATGAAAAGTTATGCTTGCCCTCGACGACTTCTTAACCCCACTTCCACCTACCACCTCACTCTTTTCCACCCGCCTATAAAAAAATTAAGGCGATTTACTTTTTGAACTAACAAAAATTGGTTACATTAGCAGCAAGTCTTTTGTTTTCCTCAATTTTACAGTTGAAGAAGTTGCTGCTGCTGCTGCTGATGTGACTGTTAATGTGTTGCTGCTGGTGTTGAGTAGAAAACATTTATGATTATAATAATAAATTGTTGGAAATGATGATTGACATTGCATACGTGAGCAAGGGGAGGAGGTGGCCACACTGAACTCTAAAAGGGGGTGTGACTCCGTTGATGTTCAACGGCAATAAACGAAAAGAGAAACAGGCCGAGAGAAAAAAATGCCAAGAAGTAGCAGGCAGAAAATTGCTTATACGCTCAGTTAGAGCTACAACGATTAAAAGCCTGGTTTTTATGAGTTCCAAGAGATGTTGCAACATAAAATTGCTGACGTGACTGGGAATATATGTAGGCTTTTGGGGTACAGCAGCAGCAACAGCAGCAACTTGATTAAATATATGAAAAAATATTCAGAGGGTGCAGAAGATCCCCTTTTTGTTGTTGTTGTTGCTGTTGCTGTTGCTGTTGGTTTCACCAATTACTTAATGCCTTTTGCGGCAGCCACAAAAATGTGTTTTTTTTTTGTTCTTCTTTTTTGGGAGGGATATTTTTATTTGCTTTTTGGTTGCATTTGAAATGAGCAACCAGCAGCAACATAAATATTTAATTTCTCAATCATTTGCTGACTTTGACTTTGTAAATAATTTACGATATATTTGTACATGGTATAATATATAAGCGCTGCACTTTTGCTTTTAATTAATTGATAAAGACAAAAAAAAAAACGAACTATAGATAAGACTCAATGGTGAAAGAATTAAAAGGTTTAGTTTTGGTTCTAACTAAAACTGGGCCATTGACACAATTTGCTGCTGTTGCTGCTTGTTGTCAGTTGTTGGGCTGACAGGTGATGCTGTTGCCTGCTGCTGCCACGCCCCAAATATGCCAGAGTGTATTAGGGCTTAAGGCTGGTGTATGCGTGACTGTCAGTTTTCCCTTAGCTTTCCTCAGTTTTCTCTCTCACTCACTTGATTTCTATTACACTTGACAATTTCGTTTGCTGTTGCTGCTGCTATTGCTGGCATTTCACGCTGACATGATTTTGACACAGAAATGACAAAGTGTTTAATATCCACAACCAACGCGAGGGGAGCCCATGCAAAAGGAGATTGCTATTGCAGACGGGAGGATTAGTTGGAGTGTCAGCAGCAGCAGCAAAGAAAATTATGTCACCCGAAGCAGTTTTCTATTGCAATTTAAGTTTCAATTGACAAAAAGAAAGTTGTTATCACAATTAAGTCGTTAAGCAACTGTTCTAAGACTGTTCTATGAGAGTTATTTAGCTGTTATACATCCAATTTGGCACTGTTATACATCTTTTTTGAAAGTCTGACTGAATGTCTGTTTGTAATAAGCAAGGATTCATGAATGTTATTAAAGAACTGTTATACAAGTGTCATACATTCTAAACTATCACTGTTATACACACGGTTTAGTACTGTTATACGACTCCAGGACTGTGTTTAAGTCTGTTTTATGATTAATGGCTGATTAATCTGTTTTTAAATGTTATAGATATTCTCTTACTATTATTAGGCAATTATCTTATGAGTTATTATACAACTGTTATACATATATAACACCCATTTTGTTTATTTGCTTTTTGAACTATAATTATGAACTTAAAGCGCCTCTCCGTTATGTTTTTCCTTTATATGATTTAATCTGAGTAATATTTTCTTGATTTTCTGACTATTCCATCACCTGTTCTATGTTTTACAAGCACTTGGAAACTGTTATACAGCCATAAGTTCACTCCGAAATGGCACGTTTCGATATAACAATGATGATGGAAATGGCTGCAGGGGCGAGAGCAAGAGCAAGTAGCGCAACCCACTCCCGGTGCAGCTTAATTTTTGTTGTTTTTGTTGTTTTTTTTTTTGGCTCACTTGCCTGGGTGTTTATATGCCATCATTATCGCCCGTGTGCGTTGCAGATTAACTGCATGTCTGTCTATCTGTCTGTCTGTCCTTTGACTGTCTGTTTGTCTGTTGTGTGTGCTGTGTGTGCTGTGTCTGGTTTGTATTCCACTCCACACTCCACTTTCCATCCGTTTTGGCAGTATTCGCCATCGTCGTCATTGCATCCTCTTTTCATTCAGGGTTCTTTCCTCGTCCCGCGGCCTCTATCATGCCTCATGCCCACGCGTGCTGCATGCAACAAACTGCAAAATGGAATGCCTCCCTTTTGTTGTTCCTCTTGTTGGATCTCTGGCTCCAGCGCCAGCTCTGGTTCGGGCTCCTTTACTCTACTCTGTTCTTTTACTGCTCTCTATCTCTCTCGCCCTCTCTCCCTCTCGCCCTCTCACCCTCTCTGACACTGGCACTTCCTTCGCTTTTTCCCGCTATGGCACAAGCAGTAAAAAATTTAAAGTTGAGTGGCTCAAATGACATTTAATTGAATTAAAAATAGCTCGGGCAACTCCTTTTTTGTCAATACAACCGACAACCGACAACCGGCAGCAGACACTAAAGAGAGAGAGAGAGAGAGTCTAAAAGAAAATTGCATTGCTGAAAATTGTCTAACTATAACCTAATATATGGAACCAAATTTGGCGACTAAAAAAGGTCTCTTGTGTCTAGAGAGAAGACAAGAAAAGGGCAGGCGAAAGATATCTCATTGTGCTTCAGCTTAAACAGAAAATTCAAAGCAAATCTTAATGAACAAATATTTAAACTATTAAATTTAATTCACTTACAAAAATGAATAGATAATAAGTCTCCATTAAAATATGTATTATAAATAAAAATGTTGCACTATAAATTTTTTAGTATGCCCAAAAATTTCTATAATTTCTTTTGCATTTGGCAATAGCAGGGGGAAGGAGGAGAAACTAAAAATAGATTGGCTATTTAATCTACGTATTTTTGTATACGATTACCCTCTACTTTGCTCGCTCCTCCCCCTCCGCCCCCCCTCATCATACCTTGTCCAAATTGGCCTGCGTTTTGTTGGTTGCTGTTGTTGTAATTGTTGCCTGTCGGCGATAATGAATTTGACGTCAATCTTTATTTGGCAGCCAGTGTCATTTAAGATATCAACGCAACGGCAACGGCAACGGCAAGTGGTGAGCTATTTGTTGCTGTTGTTCACGTTGTTGTTGTTGTTGCTGCTGTCCAGCGGAAATCGCTGGCACCAAAAATCAACGCCAAGCGGCACGAAATGTTTGTTTTTTTTTTTTTTTTTTTTTTTTTTTTTTGTGCATGACATAAAATCAAAATACAAAAGAAAATACACACACACACACACACACACAGCTTGGCATATAGAATTGGAATTACTCGTACTCGCTGATTGGCAAAAGCCAAAAAAAAAAAAAAGCAGGCTGGCAATGAAATGTGAAAAGCAGAAGCAGCAACAGCAACGGCAGCAACCGAGAGACACATCAGCAATGCTCATACTCATACAACTTTAATTTAATGATGCAGTGAAGAAAGCGAGTGGTAAGAGGGGTAGGGGGGCAATGAATGGAATCGGGGCAAGTCGAGCGATATGAGTGGGTGTAGTGGACACTCTGGTCGGGTCAGTTAGACAGACAGACATGCTAGTATATAAATAAATAATTGTGCATTGATGAGCGAAACGTTGCTCAGGCATTTGACTGAGAGACAGAGAGATACATATATGTACATACATACAGAAGTGGTTGTTGTTGTTGGTGGTGGTGGTGGTGACGGAGGTGGTGGAGAGGGAGGGTATGACATAGCATAATAGCATGGCATGTTCTTGTGGCTCTACAGACACGCACTTCCGCATTATGCTGACTGCTGCTTAAATACAAACACACACAAACACACACACACACACAAAATCAAGCTGCCATTTCACATGTCAATTTTGCTGTCACTGTCTCTGTCTCTATCTCTGTCTATGTGTGTGTGTGTGTGTGTGTAGGTGCGTGTATATGTGTGCTCAATGTAGCCACTTGTTTGTTTGGCGTTGGCACTGCTAGATGCAAGGTCAATCTTAAGCAATAGCACTCTCTATATTCTCTATATACAGTTCAATGATCTGTCTTTCATTTTACGCCCTCAGCAACAGCAACAGCAACAGCAACAGCCATCGGCAACAGCAATGGCGACAATAGCAACATCGATTAAATCGAACTTCAGCAACAACGGCAGCTTAATCATACCAAATATGGTCAGGCCTTTTTCCGCTCTATGAGAAAAAAAAAACTAGGCAAATCCATAAACAGGGACGGATTGTGACAACCCTCAACAACAATTTATAATCCCAAAAATAAAAAAAGTTTTCTTTTCAAATGTGAAAGTTCGTAAAGTTGCTATTTTACAAGAAAATATAATTTATTTACAGTTTAGTTAGCTCCAACAGCCGCTCCTGGAGCAGTCAATGGGTTTTTTTTCTTGACCATTTTGTAATCATTTCGATTTTCGAACTTATGACTGGACAGTCTAGTCTGCCGCCTCAAAGGGAGTTCCGCTGCTGCTGGTGCTGCTGCTTAGCCACTGTTTTTGCATTTGACATTTGGCTTAAATGCAGCCAAGTTGCCTCAGCACGTGCAGCATGGACCATAGTCGAGGACTCGCCTCGACTCCTCTGTCTGTCTGGGTTTTTAGTTTTTTTTTTTTCTTCTCTCTCTCTTCTTTTATCTCTCCTTTGGTTGTTGCTGCTGTCGCCGGGTGCCGGTTGCCGGCAGCAGCAGCAGCAGCAGCAACTGATTTGCTTGGGGATTACGATTTTGTCTATCGGCTAATGGGGTCGTTTCTCCTTCTCTGGGTATCTCTTTTTTTTCTCTCACTGTCTCACTGTCCCTCTGTGTCGTTGGGTCTGGGTGTGTGCAAGTTGATGATGTTAACTCAGGTCAACTACATGACTTTGCTTATGCAATATGCTTAGTGCTTGGCTTTTTTGTGTTCCTTATTTTTTCTTCTCATTTTTGGTTTTTGTTGCCTGGTTTACTGATAATTAAACGGAAATTGCAACAGTCAAAAGGTGAAAGGTAAATACAAAAGAAGCAAAAGAAGATGAAGGCAGACATCAGAGACAGGGTTAAGTTAGAATTTTGTAAACCATTTTAAATTGCATGCCACAAACCGCATTATGTTTCTCCTCTTCTCGCCTCTTCTCTCATCTACTCTCATCTCACCCACATGCCATGGCAGTTCCTTCTTCATATCAATAAAGACTATATTGTTTGCCTGTCACATGCTCATCTTCTTTTACTCTTTCTTTTTCGTAACATTTCCTTTTTCTTTTTCCCAACAAAATAAAAAGGAAGGTTGCTTCACTTTGTTAATCAAGTCAAATAAGAAAAAGAAAATTTTAAGAAATTCAACGAAAAGATTTCCCATGTCAAAAATGAAGTTGGAGAAAATTTTAAAACATTTTAAATCGATGGCACAGGAAATAATTTAGGTTTCAGATCAGTCAGCTATATACAAAATTTAGAAGTATACCAACAATATTAGGAACAAATTTATTACAAATTTTTCTAGAAGATGAGTTGCATTCAAATTAAAACATTCGAATTTAGCCTTCTGATGACTTTTAAAGTTTTGTGTAAAGTGTATTAAATATTTTCGATTTGCTTAAGATATTTTTCTCCCTCACTCCGTTTCGTGTGTATTTTTTTCCTCTCCATTTTGTTGTTGTTGTTGTTGTTGGTTGCTGTGCTCTACGCATAAGCTCAAAATGACATTTTAACTGGTGCGTATAAACTTGAGCATTTTATGCATATTATCCTTTTATTTTTTTTGTGTTTTTTTTTTATTTTTTTGTTGCTGTTATACAAAACCTCCGCCTGCGGCCTAATGCGCACACACAAAAGGGAGGATAAATCAGTAAAAGAATGGAAAGGGATTGTGTGGGAAGGCGAGGGGAGGAAGAGTGAACTGCCGATGACGACACGCCTTGGCAGCAGCTTTAACAAAGTCAAAAATCGTATTTATTATATTGCATTGACAACTCATGTGTCATGTGGAGCATATCAGAAGCAGACAACAGGAAGAAGGGGAGCAGCAGCAGCAGCAGCAGCAGCAGCAGCTGGGAGGATGTGAGAGGGGAAAAAAGAGTCGCCCATGCTTGTGGGCGAATTGAGCTTGGAGTGTCTGGGCTACAACTTAAAGATTAAGCTTGGGTCTCTGGGCCTCTGGGTATGGGGTATAAGGTCTCTGGTCTCTGGTTCCTGCGATCTGGGAGACAACTTTAAGTTTATGTATATGAGAGGGGTGAGGAGTTTTCTTGATTTTGAGTTTTTGTGTGTATGCGTAGGTGGGGCGAAGTTTTGCCGCCAATTTTGATGTTGTTGTAGCTGTTGTTGTTGTTGTTGGGGTTATCATTCTTCCTGCTCTTCATCCTTCTCTACATGCTCCGGCAAGTCATCATCTTGCTCTTCCTGCTGCTGCTGTCGCTCATTTGTTATGCGACAGTGATAAATGTCATGCAAAAAGTTTCGGCAGCTGTCAAAAGGCATGTTTTTGGTCTTTTTCATTTTCCTGGCCAACAGCTTTTTTGTCTCTTCTTTGTCTTTGTCATCTCTTCATCTCTTCACTCTCTTTGTCTTTCTTTAATTCTCCCTGTCTGGTGACAACAGCAGCTAGCTAAAGGGTTTTGATTATTTATCGAGTCCTTTGTATCTCTTTCCCCCTTTCGTGGTATTTATTTAGTTTTGGTTTAAAGGCTAAGCCATAGGAAATTAAACTGAAAATTAGCTGGCTCTAATTTTACGCATATTAGTTTTCCCTTCAATCGCAAGCACTTCCTTTCTCTTTGACGCTTCCCAAGGATTAGGCTCCTTTGAAAAATTAGCACCATTTACATTGTCCTCCAACACATCTTACGCCTACCCACTCCACTGCCGTCTCCCCGTTCCCGTGCTGCCAAGATTTTTTTTTGCCAAATTCTTCCTTTCGCTTTTTCTTTTTGACAATTTCTCTTTTGCATGTTCAGTGATTTGGTTGATGATTTTTCTTTTTTCTTTCTTTTCGGGAGTTTTTCTTGATGATGCCTTCAATTTCTTCTGGTTGGCGGGGGAGTTGTGTGGGTGCGGTGGGTGCGGTCACGGGGCGGGGCAAGGAGGGTTGAAATTTATTGAAATTGCCTGAGCCATAAAGGCGCGAAAATGCTTACTTCATACTTCAATATGTGATTTATTTGTATTTTGTCATACCCTAACTCACTCAATGGGAAAAGTTATCTTTCTGTTGAAATTAAAATATTTAAAATTAGAGCTGTTCCCTCTTTGACTCATAGGCAATTTGTCTAGTGGAAAATAAAATATAAATAAATTTTCCAATTTTTTGTTGAAATGAAAAAGAATTACATTTTGATTTCTGTACTTGCCTTAAACGAAAACTCTTTAAAGATTGATTAACTTTATGTTTAAAAAATCACTTAAAATAAAGGGCATTCCGACTTCGTATCAAACAAATCGGAGTGCAAAATTTTATATGTTTTGTGTGTGTATGTGTGTGTGTGTATGTGTGTGTGTGTGTGTGTTTTTTTTTTATGTTTCAATATTGTAGCTGTTGCTGCTTCGAATTGCCGTTTCGATTGTGAATTGTGTCTTTTAGTGTGTGTATTTTGCCTTATATAGCAATTGATTATTTTGCTTGTACTCGAGAATCAATTTTGAAGCATAAAATAAAAAAAAAATCGACTTTTGAAATTCTATACAAAATAAATATTACTTGTTTTTTCCCTCTCTCTGTCTCTGTGATTCTCTGATTTGTATCTTTCGCTTGAGAGACACTTGACTCGACTGCTTGGTTTCTGGAGAGCGAGAGAGAGAGGAGCTAAAAATTATGTAAAGTGTCTTGAAAGCATTTTGAAAAAGGGTTTTAGCCATAACTATAACTTAAAGAACTTTATTGTTATACATATATTTAGTGATGATGAGAGAAGAGTCAAGACAAGAGGCCAAAAACAAGTTTTTTTTTTGTCTTAAAAGTCGAGAAGAGGATGGAGGGAATAACAACAACAACAACAACCTATGAGCAGCAGATGTTGCTTACTCTAAGCTTAGGCTTTGGGCTTACTTTCTTAATTAATTCGGTGGTGAAGAAGGAGAAGGAGAAGGGGAAGATGTTGGATGTAGAGATGAGCACAGAAATAGGAGTAGGAGTTGGAGTTGGAGTATGAGTAGTGGAAGCCCAGCATGTGTTCTCTTTTCCCCCGTCTCGCTCCCTTTAAGTCGCTTTGCGTTCCCCTTCCTCTTGGAGTAGTGTCACAGCTTGTGGCCTGAGCATCACTTCAATTAAGGCACTTCACTCCTTTAGGTCCTTTCTGGCTCGTTTTCTGCCTTTTGCTGCCTGCCTGCCTTTTTTTAACCAAGGTGTTGCACGTGTCGCTGCGGCTGCTGTTGCTGTTGCTGTTGCTGTTGCTGCTGCTGCACTGTGGCCTCTACAAGTGTCAGTTACTGATTATGATGAAGCATCTTGTCATAAATAAACACACACGACAAGTTCCAAAAGGCCTCCATCCCTCCTCTCTTTTGGTTTCTCTCTCCTTTTTGTGCCTGGGTCTGTGCCTGTGCCTGTGCCTGGGTGTTGATTAACCCCTTTTGTAATCCCTGCTTGAGAGCTGAGCCACTTCCCACTTGAGGTCTTATCTTGCTTCCTGCCTTCCAGTTGGAGCCTTTTGTTCACTTCCCCCATTCGCCTCCTTCTCCTTCTACACTCCTACGCTCTCCTCTGGTCTCCCTCCTTGTTTCTTGTGGTTCGTTTGGGTTGTTATTTTTTTTTTTTTTTTCTTTTTCCAAGGCATTTTCTTTTCACCACTTTTGTGGTTTTTAATTATTTCAAGTTTATTTTATTTTTTCTTCTTCTGCTTCTGCTTCTGCTTCTTCTACACTTGTTCATATGATATTAGTCGTTTTGTGAGTCAACTGTACTTTGGTTTTAATTAAGTTATGGAGAAAGAAGAAGAGTTCAGAGTCTCTTACTAACTACTCAATTTGTAGTTGAGAGTGAAACTTAAATACTTTCGGTTGGGTCAGTCGGTCAGAACTAGAGAGACCCATTCATTATCTCATTTCCGCTTGAATAAGCAAAAACTTTATACTAAAAATAAATAAAAACACACACAAATAGAAAGAGAACGAATATAAATAAAAGTGAGCAAGAGAAAAGCCGAGTGAGAGAGAGAGAGGGAGGGAGAGGGAGGGAGAGAAATATACAGTTGAAAATTTAATAATAATGAAAATTGCAAGCGACAGTGAGAAATTCAATTAGCTTGAGAGCGAGAAGAGGGAGAGTCGAATGGTAGGAGGGTCTCCAAATTGTCTCTCATTCTCTGCGAGTGTGTGTGTGTGTGTGTGTGTGTGTGCGTCGCGTCATGGCATAATTTAATTTGTATGCTCGCTCATTCATTCATTCATTCAACCATCCATCCCTCCATCCATCCCGCCATGTATTCATTCATTCATTCATTCGATTCGATTCATTGTAAAAATAAAATGTCATTTGATACATTCAAATGGCTTCAGTTTTTTTTTTTTTTCTTTTTTTTTTTGAAGTAAGAGAAAAAGCCTTTAACAATTTTTATTCACCTGTTGGATCGATGTTGTTAACTGAAAACCGATAGCAAGGAATTAATAAAAGCCAAGAGGACCCAACCAAGAGGATGATGAAGGATAAGACGAAAGAGAGAGAGAGAGAGAGAGAAACGAAAAGTAGCGGCAACTCGAAGAGTTCCATTCCAGTAATTATACTCAAGTGGAATTAAAGAAATTGCTTGCAATTATTATTTGTCATTAGTAAAAAGGATGAGAGCGTTAAAGAAGAAAAAGAAGAAAAAGGAATACAAAATGAGTTGCAGAGAAGAGAAGAGAAGGAGCGAGACAAAGTGGAGGCTGTGTGGCACGATTTTCAATTTGCCTTGACCAGCATCAAAAACTGCACGAGAAACAATTAATTTGTGGCAAGAAATTAATGAACAAAATCCACGAGAGGATGAAAAGGGAATGCCTTTGGGATAATGTTGATGTTGTTGATGGCAGCGGCGATTATTAACATCAATATGCAGCAACTAGCAGCAACGAGACAGTGCAACAACAACAACAAACAACAACAACAACTACAACAAATTGACACTTGAGTGAAGACAAGCAACGCTGCTGCATGGAGACGGCGTCAAATCGATTTGCGCCACAACAAAACATGAGAATCGAGAGATAAGCAAAGAGACGCAAAACTTGATGGCAACCGCAATGTTGCTGCTGCTGCTGCTGCTGGCGTTGCCGTTGCCGTTACTGCTGCTCTCCAATGTTGCCGGCAACAACAGGAAAGTGGAGATGCTGTTGCTGCTGCTGCGGCTGCTGCTGCCTTGGCTACTGCCCAAACGATTTGTCGTTTGCCTTTGATAATGTTAACACTGATGATGTTGTTGCTTTTGATGTAGTTGTTGTTTTTGTTGCTGCTGCTGCTGCTGCTGCTGATGTTGCCGGCAACACAACTGTACTGTAAAATGCGCTTATGCAATGAAAAGGGGCAACCAACAAGCAGCAACCAGCAACCAGCAACCGGCAACAGCCACAACAGAAGCAGTAAAAGCAAACCTAAACAAGAATAAATACTGCAACTTTATGCGAGACGAATTGAAAGATACTCTACCCCACAGACAGAATACACTTACTTTTGGATTCTTTTTTTCTTTGAATTTTTTACTCAAAGTGCGCTTAGGCGGAATATTGTCTGTGGGTCCTTCAGTTTAAGCAGAATTCATATAATATTTAATAACATTTTCATTAGACTTCTTCTCTTTCTTTCGCATATCTCTTTCTTTTTCTCGAAAAAAGGGTATTACAAAAGTTGTCTCAAGTTGGGAGAATTGAGTAGAGAGAGATGAAAGGAGAGAGGGAATTTAGAGCTATGGCTATCCGATTGCCAGTCACCCACTTCTGCCATTTGCTTCGCCAGTTCGCCGGCTCTCTTGCCCCGCTTTCTTTTCCTACACTTAACAGGCTCTTCACCCCACCCCTCTACCGTCTACCGTCTACCGACTGCCTGCTGCTGTCAACAGTTGTGTGTTGGCTGCTTTTTATGGCTGCACTCTTTCTCTCTTTATTCATACATACATAGATATATCTCTTGTTCTTTCCCCTCTATCTCTCTCTCTCTCTCTCTCTCTCTCTCTCTCTGTGTTTCTCAAGTGCTATTAAATTTCGTTCCACTCTTACAACACTACCGATATGCGTTATAGGATTTGACAGTTGCTTAATTTTTTCTATTTCATTGCACTCTCTATCGCATATTTCCGTATTGGCAATTGGCCTTTATATAGAGGGAGAAGAAGAAGAAGAAGAAGAAGAAGAATAACAAGCAGCTAGATAGATAGATGGATGAGATTGGTGAGATTGGAGAATGGCCACGTGTCTGGTTTGGTTATTTTTGTAGCAACAACATGCCACAATTTTCAATGGCAAGCAGAGCTGCTTGCCACACCAGTAACCAGCCGCCTGAGTTGCTCAGCTGCTCGTTAAAGACTCTCTGGTCTGGTCTGGCCTGGTCTTTTGGGGCGGGGACTGGGTCGGGTTTGGTCTTGGTTTTGGTCTTGGCTATTTGCTTAGAAAGTGCAACTGCAAATTGCATTTGCCCGACTCACATTCAGCTGTCAATGCCAGAAGCTTGAGCGAAGTGAAGCTATTAGTTTTGCCAACTGCGCTTTTCCTCATTCCCTTTTAGCCCTCATCCCAACCCCACTCCCACTCCCATCCCCAGCCATTTTGCTGTTTCCTCTCTCTCTTCCTTTTTTTTTTCTTTTTTTTCTATGCAGCAATTTGTTTGAACTGCACTCGCTGATGCTGCTGGTGGCTGATGGCTGTCGGTGGCATTGCCGTTGTTTGCCCTGCTGCATCAGCAACGGCAGACAGCATCAGCTGAAGATGCTAGGCAACACCGCAGATAATGCAGTTCATCAATATGTCGCCCCCAGTCCCCTTTACAACATCCCTAAGCAGCAGCAGCAGCGGCAGACCGCCATCCACCACACCTCTATCTGCTCCATCTCATCCCTAGGGCTTATAATCAACACTCTAGCTTGGTGTTTGCTTTGGCTCCTTCAACAGCCTCAACTAGCTACACTGTCAGAAACTGCGGCAAAAATATCGATATTCGCCTACATCGATATTTCGATCTTTTGTATGGTACCCGTATCGAAAGTATCGATCTTTGTAGTAAAATATTCATATCAGAAAAAAAAGATCATAATTTCGAACAAGATCCCAACTTGGACTCTTAAACAGCCTAACCTACTCAACACAATATGTTTCAAGCTTGTTCAAAAAGATTAAAGACTAAACACAAAGCTGACTTTAGTCATTCATAAAAACCAAACTAAACAAGCATATCAATAATTTTATGATATCCAAGCATAATTTATTTATTCTCAAGAAAAAGGTGTAAGACAACGTTCTAATATCTGTTCCTTTAAATTGCATCTATTTTACCTATGACAGCCCCAGCCCCCAACCCCAGCCCCAGACTCAGGCACTTGAATATTTCTTTTCCAACGGATTATCGTTCGTTGAATCTGAATCTGAGGTCTGATATTTCAGATTGATTGTGGTGCATAACTATGAAAATAAATAAAAACACTATAGACACCCGATATATCGAATATCGAAGATAGCAGTATCGATGTTTTCGATACTTTTAATTAATCGATGTAATTCCCATCACTACTGGGCACCGATGACATTAGATTCCTTTTGCAATCTTTTTTCTCTCGGTGTAGCACTTCCCTCTATTTGGGTTTGGGTTTGGGTTTGGGTTTGGGTTCGGTTTTGGCTTGGTTTTCAATACGTTTCATTTCGAATTAAGTTATTTCCAAGTCGAATGCAATTTGCTGTCCCTTTGCACTTTGGCACTTCGCCCAGCACTTAAGGCCAAAAACCCAACAACAGCAAATAGAGAAAGAAAAGGAGAGAGAGAGAGAGAGAAAAGACAAAGACAGAACGAATGAGAGAGGTGGCAAACTGCTGCGTCATCATCAGCTAAGAGGGAACTGTGGGAATATTCTCCTCAGCTTAATCATCAATGCATTGGAGCAGGAAGAGGGGGCGAGGCCAGAGAGGACAGCTGGTGGTAGTGCCTTTCCATTTGCATTTGACACAAGCCGAAACTTTATTAGTTTGAAATAAAAAAGGGAAATTGGGAAAAATCCACTTTAAATAATGATTTGTTCTTATTCTCCATTTTCTCTTGTCTTTACAGGTAATTGGAGGCTAAAATCGATAAAATCAAGACGAGCGGGAGTTCTTCTAATTAACAAATTGTCTGCCATTAATTAGTAAGTTATATAGTATGTAGTAAGCAGCAACAAAAACAACAAAAACTACAGTCAATCTGTAGCTGGCAGTTGAAATGCAAGCAGAAAATCAGCTAATTTGCCAGATTCACGCTAATTGAAGGTTTAAGGTGAGGGGGCATGGGTTGCACACGACTAAACTCGAAGTGAAATGAATCACCACTCACTCAAATAATAATAATAACTAGAGAATCCACCAAATGCAATCGAAAGCTACAAATTCTATGGAATTGCAATGCAATGGAAATTCAAAGATTCATCGAGATATCAGAAATGTTAATTGAGATTATGAGTTGTGCTCATCGAACTGTGTTCGATCATTTGTTTTCAATGATAAGCCATTGAGATTGCTTGAAATTTGCAAATAAAGCTATTAATAACCATATTTATTTTCCATATACATATAATAGAATCCTAATAAGTAAAAAAAAAAAAAGATGAAAAAGAATATTCGCAAATAAAGTAGTTCAGAAATGTTGTCAAGTCTTAAGAAAGACTTTCTCCCTTCACTAAAACGCTTTCGCACCATGCTTATCTTATCATTATCATCATAATCATTATCATCATAATCATTATCATCATCATCATCATTGTGTCGGCTACATCATGAGATTCCTATGCTAGTCTCTTGTCTGGGGCAATCTAGTCGACGCCTTGCCTAGAGTTGAGAGTTGAGTCGTCGTTGCTTTTTATGACAAAGCTTACAATTATCTGCAATATAGTTTGCGAGCAAATGACGCCAGAGAAGGGGGTGGGGAAGGAGAGTGGAGATGGGCAGCAGAACGATGCATTCAAGCGCAAAAATGTTTAGTAATTAAAAATAATAAGTGCACTTTAAGTGCGACATGAAACACACAAAAAAAAAAAAAAAAAAAAAAAAAAAAAGAAAGAAAGAACGAAAGAAAGAAAAGAAATAGCCAAAAGCGAAAGTGTGGCAAGTACTTGGCGAAAAGAAGAACTGGAAAACATTACGAAAAGAAATAAAATGAAATGACCAGCGTCCATGCCGTTGGGTCAAGTTGTAGTTGTAGTTGCAGTTAGATAGAAATATTTGTGCTGCAATGGTCAGCTAGACTCAGCTAGACTCAACTTGAAGAACTTCGAATGCAACTCCATTTTGATTCAATTGAATTCACATTTCTTGTTCTCTTTTACTTTTACTTTGTTTTCTTGTTGTTCTTGTTTCGCCGCCGCCTTGTGGCTTTGTTTGCTAATTTCTTTTTACTGCAACTTTTCTCTTTCTTTTCTTGCTATGTTGTTGGCGGGAGAAAACTTAAAGGAACTTGACCAGCTGTTGGTTTGCGGCACAATTGGTTGCTGTGCAACTATTTTCAAATAAAAACCATGTCAATTAATTTACCCGAAAAGGCCAGCGGATAAATGCAGACAGGCAAAATAATGGGGGGGCCCAAAGGGGGCAGGGAGGAGGATCGTTCAAATCCTTCTTCTTAAACTTTTGTTTTGTTTTTTTTTTTACCTCTATTCTGGTGTTACGCTCAATGAACAACAATCGAGTGAGGGAGCGATTTGAGGGGTGAAATGTTTTTAATCAAAAACCGCAGTCCATAACTTCTCGAGGAGACAAAGCGAACAAGAGAAACAATGCGAAAAACGAAGCAACAAACCACAGAACCGCAGCGGGAATGGAGAATTCTCTGGGCTCCTCCAACCACCGAGACTTTAGCAGCTCTCTGCTGATTTGGTTCTGCTACAAAGCACAGCGACAATATATAACATGGGAATCAATTCTTAAGCTGAAAGAGAAACAGCCAACGGTGGGGGGGGGGGGGGGGGGGGGGTTTGCCAGTTGGCGAGTTGGAAGAACTAGAGTGCCAGTGCTAGAGGATTATATTAAATTTCCAAAACATTTCCGCAATTTCTTAGCTGCACTCAACCTAGACCCAGTCTAGAGTAAAGAATCATCTTTTCTTCTCCACTTCCCAATATAGAATGAGATTTGCATTTTGTTGTAATTGCCAAATGCCAGAAGCCTTAGCCTCAGCCTCAGTCTCAGTCTCAGCCAACCACTTAGACAATCAATCAAAGAGTCTCAACACACACACACACAGCAAGAAGACGCATGCGAGAGGGTGAATAAATTACTCATACGCAGTGTAGACAACAAGTGCAACAACATCAAGTACAAGGCAATTTCCATTCGATCACATACAAAAAGCGTAGATAACGTTGATGGAATTCGCAAATGCAAATAAATTCATTAAAAAGCAAACAACGTAAAAGTGAAAACATAGAGCGCTCAAAGAAAACTGAACAAAACTCAAAATTAAAGAATTAAAGAATTGACCTTTATCAAATTGAGCTACTTCCAACTTATTGATGCAATTGCCAGCTACAAAGAAGTAGTGTCTCTTTGTAAATAAAAAAGATCTTCGGGTTTTCATTTCCATTTTAGGAAACCAATATAATTCTTAATTTTAATCAGATCCGCATTTGACACAGTCTTATAAACACTTTCACTTAAATTCAATCGAAAACGGAGTATCATCCAAACAAAGAAAGCTATAGTAAAATGCACTTGTTGTTGCCATAGTCATTAAACACTTGTTGTTGTTGTTGTTGTTGTTGTTGTTGGTGGTTAATAAATCTAACAGTTGTAATGAAACGAGACGGTGACCGAGAGAGAGAGAGAGAGGGTAGGGGAAACAAGAGAATAGCATAGAAAAAAAATTGAGCTGAGGCGACCAGAGCGACCGAGAGCAGGGAGCAGAGCAGCTGGCACGTTCTCTTTGTGTTATTTTATCTAACTTTCATTAGAACAACAGCAGCAACAACCGCAACAACAATAAATATGGCATTCATTTTAGCGTTCATTGAACTATGCCGGCAAAATGCAGTAGCAGCAGCAACAACAACAACAACAATCGTATCGGCAAATGCCGCCGGCTATAAGCAAACATTCAGCGCATGTGCGAATTTTTTTATTTTTTTTTTATCTCCCCTTCACTTCTCTAACCCCTCCGCACCCCACCCCCGCCACACTTCTCTCTTCTCAAACGTTTTCTTTAGTTTTCAGTCTATCTTGTCTGTGTGCCATTAAATGCATTGCGCGCCTTTAGTTTTCTCCATTTCTGATATACCCTAGCCAATCAAGATTATATATATATATATTTTGATCAAAGCAAAGGTTTTCTATATATATTAGAGGTGGAGAACTATCGATAGTAGAAACAGTCGATAGTCCCAATAACACTAAAAACGGGGGTTGCTCGATACCAGAATAAAAAATAATACTTTTATATGACAATAGGAAATCGAATTGAGAAATTGTTTGAATTGTTTCCTCAATAATGGTAAAAGGTACCAAAAAAAAGAAATATTTTAGGGCTCTAGTTGAATAGACTTTTTGCATTTACAACTGTTTTTTGGTCTGATAATAAAGCAAGCTACGTTTTAAATGCTATTGGGACTGTCGACACGATAGTTCTCCACATTTAATATATATATATATATATTCCTAATTTTTGAGATGAAACTTGTGTCATTTTGACGGGGTTTTGATCCTTAAATAGGACTATTTGGCAACTTGAAAGCTAGACACAGTTAGACTAGTTCTTTATAAAAATCTGTTCAATCGTGACAAAAATCAAAGTAACAAACAAGACTTTTCACATAAAAACTTAATGTTATGTGGCAAATGAACAATTTTTATACGGTCTGGTGTGCTAATGAGGCCTCGATACGGTTGACTGTTAATTGAATTGTTATGTTTTTCTTTAACTTTAAAGTAATAAAAAATAGGTGTCAATAAGTTTTTAGGTACACTTTAATTTAAATGCACCTTTGAAAGTGTATGCAGGATTCTTTATAAGTTAGCTCAGTTGTTTTTGCTATCTTTGAATCATCGCAACAGACTGACATATTGCGTATACGCCGCTTATGCCGTGTTCCATTCATAAAAACTGTTGACAATAGTCTCTCATCCATCCATCCATCCATCCATTTACACTTCATGCTTGGTTCAAGTTGTTGCAATTTAATGAGATTTCACAATTAGACATAAGCAAATCGAACTGCATTTTGTCGTCGCTGATTTTGTTTGTTTTTTTTTTGCGTTTGCGCCTTTGGTATTTGGGTTTCTAGTTTAACTTTAAACGTGTTTCGCTTCACTCTTATGCAATTTGTTGAACTCGTTTTTGTTGCTGTTGTTGTTGTTGTTGTTGTTGTTAGTGTTTGCGCTGCAGTTATGTTGCTGCAGCAGCTAAAAATAAACAACATAATTGCATATTTACTGCCTGCTCACTCATTCAGTCACTGCTCAGCGGAAGTTTCCATTTTTACAAATGAAAAACACAACAAAAAAAAGCAAAAAAAAAAAGAAGACAATTTTTCGCCCGTTTTCATTTTCTTTTTCTCTCGGGTTTGTTTTTTGTTTGTCGAGCATCGAGCGGATGCTTTCTGCATTCCAAAAATTTGTGTACTAATTTATGCTATTGCCCGCCTAGAAAGTTGTGTGACTTTGTTTTTTTTTTTTTTGTCGTATTTCTCTATTTTGAGTTTCGAGCTGGAAAAACTCTGGCAAGTTTTTCACACGCACCCGCAGTAGCGCAGCAGTTGCCGGTTTGCTGAACCGTAAAGCTTTGACTGCAGTTTTCGGGCATTTTTCATGAATTATTTATGCCAGTATCCTCTCCTCGCCGTTCTCTATGCAGATGCAAGCTTACATCATGTTAAATCATGCCGTGGAGGAGGAGGTGGGGTGAAGAGAGTATCACCTGATCGCTTGCGGGGGTTCCAAGTTTTAATTTAGGCCAAACAAAGCTCAACTTAACCAAGCAATTGGATATGAATCTTGTTTTCGTAATCTCAAACAAAAAGCATCAACCGAAGCATAAGTTTATGGGTTTAGATTATAGAATTAAGAAAATATTTACTATTTACTTATGTTTTTTAAAAATGACGTAGAAGAAATGTTTTGACTCAACAAAAAGTTTTATAAATAAGTTTTCCACTTTTCCAACAAAGTGAAGTGATTTAAGGCCAATATAAATGTTTTTTTTTCTTCTCCCATTTCGATTAATCGATCAAACAATTTTGAAGATCATTTTGTAATATCCATTTTTGAATTTCGAAGCGAATTTTGACAGATTTTTTTGAAATTTAGCAACTATGAAACGCATAGTCTTGGGCCATGTTGATTGGCTTTGGCAACACTTGAGTTTTCAATGGGACATTCATTCTGACATTTCATACTGACCTGCTGGCTTTACCATTGAGTCATCAAAAGAAGAACAAAGCACAGAAAACAAAAAAGAACAGAAAGATGCCATAACAAGGACCAGGCGAAAAGCCAAATGTTGGCGAGGAGTAAAGGAGGCAGAGGCACGTTTAACGTTTGGCCAAAAGAGAGACACGCGCGTCTCAGATGTTTTATGCTCATTGCCCAGGTAAATGGCTGAAACGAGACGAGGACGGTGACGGGAACGGGAACGGTAGCGGCAACGGGGAGAACAACTGCAAATGTATGTATTTTGGGTTGGTCCATTGTTTGTGCAACTGCAGTGACAACAACAAGCCACAAATATTTGCCAACGTGACCGTGAACTGGCATAATGTGGCACGCGATGCTCATGCCGAGACACGTGGCAAAAAAAAATAAAGCAGAGGACGCGGAAAAGCAACGACAAACCAAAAGGAAAAGGATTTACACGCATTTTCGCACAATTTGTCATAATTTTCACTTCGAATAGCTTTCTCTCTCGTTCTCTCTCTTTCTCTATCTATGTATCTATCGTTTTCTATACATTTTCCATCCTTCCTTCCTTTTGGCAATTAATATTTAAGTAACTTTCTGTCGGCAATTTATTTACAAAATTTATGATGAAAGCCTTTCAATTTTCATAAAATTTTCGAGCTAACAAAAGTTTCAGCTAGTTTGAGAGTCTGAGAGGCTGAGAGAGGTCAAAGCTCAACTGAGATTTACGCAGTTTGCTTGCAAAATTTATGAGCCTCAGCTGGGATTGTTGTTGGGGTTTCTTGCTGCTGGTCGTCCTCGATGATGTTGTTGTTGTTGCTGCTGCTGATGACTATGTTACTTTTATCTGACCAGAAATTAACTTTTTTTTTTGCCGTTGTTGTTGTTGCTGTTGTTGTTACTGTTATTTCTGGTGTTAGGCTGAGGCTTTAGCCATAAATTTTCGCCCTTGAATGGGCTAATAACTGCGGCTAAAATGAAGGCAGCCAAACCAAAGAAGCAAAAACAAAAGCTTGTCTGTTAAATTACATTTATTTTTCCTTTATAAGAGGGGGAGTTGTGTGGTTATTGTTTGATTTGTTCCCCCCTCGCTGCCCTCTTGCCGCAACACTTTAATTGGGTTTTATTATCTGGCCATAAATTTACAAACAATTTTTCACACATTTAAACCGATTTAAATGCAACACATAATGACAATTGAACAAAATGACCAGCCTGATGCCTGATGCCATTTCAAATATGCCACAAATAGCAAAAAATTTCAAATGAACTTTGACTATCATAATAATTGGATACTCTATCACTTTAATAATAATACATACTTTCATTATAAATTAAATCTTCTAAAATGTTGAAGCTTCGTTTAGAAAATCTTAGCTTGGCTTGTGACTTTCGAAATGATCTCATTGGACATAATATATATAGAAAAACGATTTGTTCAACTTGAACTTGTATATCATTTTTTAAAGCATATGACTCAGTCAGTTTTGTGTTTCAAATCAATATTCTATATGCTTTATGCAATAGTGCCTCAAGTTAGTAAAGTGTATAACAAAAGAGAGATAAAAAAACCAACCAAGTTGGTTGGTCTGCTTATGTTTTATTGTTTAGCATTTTTTTCAGCTCAATTTATTCATATATGTTTGTTTGCCTGTTGATATTTTTCATTATTATAACTATTACTAACCCGTTTGGTATGCAAAATTCCAAAAACAACAACAACGAAGTAATTTGTTTTGTAGTTTTATTTCTCTGTTAAATAAAAAACAAAATACAAACATACATACATTCTTGAATAGATATGTATGTATGTTCGGATTTATATATGTATATACATATAGACGAGAAATACCTGAAGCAAGCCCAAAGCCCGTGAGGTGGGCGAGCCCCGTTCTAAGCTTCAACCGAAACGAACCGAAACTGAACAGAAAAAAAACCGAAGTGAACAAACTAAACGAACTACGTGCCAAGTATTTGTCATGTTCTCTTAATGGAGAGCCAACGTAGCCATTTCAGAGTCGGACCATTTAGTATTATTTCTATACAATTTATTATAGAATTAACCTTCAACTTTTTGAAATGTCGCTGCTGTTGGTTTGTTGGCTGTTGCTGCTGTTGCCGCTGTTGCTGGTTGCAGTTAGCTCAACATGAAATCAAACAAAACGTGCATTTAATAGACCTTGACTTGGCTATTTTCCATTTTGCTGTTACATTGTTGTTTAGTTGTTGTGAGAAAAACTCACAGCTCAACTTGGCTGCGGTTCATTGACACAATTTTCCAACAAATGAAACAAGTTTTTCAGTGTGAGAAATATACAAACAAACAAACAACAACAACAATAACCAAACACAAAACTGAAAGAAGAAAAAAATTTAAAAAAAACTGTGCACAAATACTGCAGCAAGTGCAGGCAATTTTTGTGCTGAACAAAACAATTTTTATTTTCAGGTTGGTTTTTTATTGCTGTGTCCAATCTTTTTTTTTCACATACGAGGGGAAAATGAAGAGTTTCTAGTAATGTATAGTACTCAAAAGAGGTATTCCCTTTCGATTGGATGTGACAAATGTTAGAATTATGAGTTTTCCAGACTTTTATTTGGGTATTAGAAGATCGTTCTCTTTAGGGTCCAATACGCATTCCCTTCAGGTTACGGAAGAACGTCCTCTTTAGGTTATTTTTAAAGCAAAGAAGAGAAAGAGGGAAAGGGTCATTGGGGACTTTAAATTGAAGAAGGAGCGATATATTAATTATCATTTTTTTTGTTTGTTTCAAAAGCTATTTACTCTTAACTTTTAAGCTTGCCCTCGAATTACTTCAAAATGCTTCCCTAGTTGTTTATGTAGGCGCCAGTTATATGTGAGAGTTGATATGATTTATGGCATTTTCACAGTCCATTTACCTAATTGCTAAAAGGCAATGAAATGCAAAAAAAAAAACACAAAAATACCAGTCGAAAAACAACAACAACAACAACAAAATACCTACCAAAAACCAAACGGAAGATAATAATACATAATCGAATTACATCTGCACAATAAATGCCCATTAAATATGTATAAATTCCACTCATATCATCTCCCATTTAAACCGATTTCCAACCACTTCAACATGTATGTATGTAAATGCTGTTGCAACTGAAAAATTCCATGTGGCTTCTGCTTATTTTCGCATTGTTCAAAATATTTTCCATAAGGGAATTACACCACAAACTCCTCGTATGCGTGTACATTAAATGAAGGCTCCAAATGTCAAGCATGTAGAGGCCGACAGAGAGAGAGAGAGGGACAAAAAAATTAGACAAAGAAAGACCCAAAAATTATTTCCAAAAACTGACCATGACTAACTGTCAGGGGCATAATCCAGTGTCTGATGGATGGAAACTCTTTTCCACTCGTCTCTCTTTTTTTTTTCTTTTTTTCTCATTTTCCCTCTTTTGTCTGCTTTATTTTTCCACATTTTCAAGTGGTTCGGCTCTGGCATTTTAATTATATATAGAGGCATACAAATGTTGAAAATGTTTGAAAAGTCATGACGTGGGGGCGGGAGGCAGACAGGGACGCAGGGGGGGGGACCAACCAAATGATGAAGCCGGGGTAGACAGTAACTATGACATTTATGATTGCCTGCCGCCTGCCGCTTGCTGCCTGCTAACCGCCACCTGTCATAAGTTTAGCCCCAAAAACAACAATGAAACACAACTTGGTCTTATGTGTGTGTATGTGTGTGTGTGTGTGTGTGTGTGTGTCTCGTGTCTGTAGTTTTTTTTTTATGGGAAACTAATTAAACTGACTTGGGCTCAAAATTGTTGAGTATTTAATTACAGTGATAATGATGATGTTTTGATTTGTCTTCTTTGTAATTAAACAATTAAACTTGGTCTTTTCATCCATTTTGGCTAAAATCTAAGAGGGCTACTCTTGCCCCTTTGCTTAAAGACAACGTGAAGTGGTTGTGATTAGTATTAAGTTAAAGACTTTAAGTAATGCAACTGTTAGCCTAAAAAATGTGGGTAATACAGTGCTTATCATATTTATAATCCACTTTTAAACGAAAAAAAACACATTATTTGAATATTTTTTCCCAAATGACATATTCCTTCAAAATCTTGAAAAATTAGTAACTCAATATTTGAACCATGAGACAACTTTTTCACTTAAAGTTAACGGATTTTATACCGATTTCTTAAAAAGAAGTAAAAATAATGAAAAAAATCGCCCATTTGCTGAATTAAAATTATAATTCCATTGCGGAAGCCACTAAATTTAAAAGAGGTTCTTTTCGAGACTTTGCCATTTATTTAGAATCATTTATTAGCATTTTAAGTTCGCCAACTAATTCAAATTAACGATTATTGGCATAAGCCCGTTTTGCAAAAATGCCCCAATTATTTTCCATCGAGTTGAGATCTGGAGAACATGCTGGCCAGTCAAGGACATAAACATGACAATCCGCCAAATACTCCTTTGTACGTCTGCTCACATGGATTTTGGCATTATCTTGTTAAAAAGCCAATATCCAGAGTCTAAATTGAATTCAGAAATCACAGTTTACAGCTGCTGGGTGGGTTATAAATATGATAAGCACTGTAGAATATCATTTGACTTTGATAAAGAAACTTAGCTAATTAGGAAGAGTCCGGTGCAGTTAGTCTTGTGTTTGAATATAAAGTATTACTTCTTGTTTGTTTTATTTTTTAGCGTATTTTTTTGGTGCCCTGTTGTCCTATTTCTTTATTTTCTTACTCTATAAAGTTATTTCCGTCTTGTGGCAGAGTTTTTATTGTATGTAATGTTGGCTTTTGGCACAGTTTCGATTTCATTTGACTGTCACTCGATTTCTGCTCCAGTAAACTTGATGCTTACATGAAAGAAATAATGCCGACAGTCAGCCATATGATAATTTATATTTTATTACCACATTTTTCAATGAGCCACAGATGAAGATTTACGATGTGTCAGTGTGTATCGGTTTGTTTGTATCTCGTATCTCTTTGAGTGTGTGACAAATTCCGCTCTTTACTTGTAAATAAGCTGTGTGAATAAAATTAATAGCAAATCAGGTGAAAACACAAAAAAACAAAAACAATTTTAATTGGGCGCCAATCATCAACTGGAATTTTATTTTTTGCCCAAGAGTTATATTGTTGTTGCCCAGGTAGGTATACATACATACATTCCAATTGTTCGTTTGCCTTTTTTTTATTTGATTTTTATTTCATTTGGAAATTTATAGTTAAATTTTTGGTGTGCTTAACGCGTGCCAGATGAGCTCATTATGGCAAACAGAATGTCGTATTATGTTTAAGGGGCTTGGCTAATGCCTTTTGCTATAGCTGCAGCATTCCCGCAAATCGCATTTTGGGGTTTAATTTACTTAAAGCCAGAAAACACATACACACACACACACACACACAGAAAGTACATACATGTGTTTGGGGAGGGGGAGCCAGAAAGGTTAGTTGGAAAAGGCAGCCACAGCCTGTAAGTTGATATAAGCGAAACTGACAAGGGGTTGGGCAGAGGCAGAGGCAGGGGCAGGGGCAGGTAAAGGAGCTGGCAGAAGGAGTGGGAGTAAAAGTTGTTGGCTTGGCTTTTGGGTCCAAACTAAACTAAATCGACAAGCGCCAAGCCCAAACTCAAACAAGTTGCAAAAGGAGCAGGAGCAAGAAAATGAGACTAAGAGCAGGAGGAGAAGGCGGGAAAGAGGCGACGAATGAGAGTAAGGCCAAGGTAAAAGGTGTGATGACATGTGAGAAGCATGTGGAGTGGGTGCAGATCCTTTTGGCGGCAACACTTCAAAGGGGTTTGCCTGATACTAATGATAGACAAAAAGGCAGCAGCACACGATGATGACGATGATGATGATGACGTGGATGCTGCTAGCTAGATAAGATTAAAATTACCAAAAAAAAAAAGAAAAGAAAAAATAAAGGGCGCTCTCTCTCCCTACCACAGTCTCATCCTATTACCATTTCTCATGCTGCTGCTCCTAGACATCCTGGCAGACAAAAGCTGCTTAATGATGACAGAGAAGTCTGGTTAGTTTTTTGGTCTCTCTCTTTGGTTTCGGCTCTCTGGCTTTTGGCCTTTTGACTTTGGCTTCCTTGACTTTGCCTTTTGCTTCATGGCTTCACATGGTCTACCCCCACCCACCCTCCAAATAAGTCGTGAAACAAAGCCAATTCAAACTTGAAATTTAAAATATATACCTACATATTTTCATAATTTACTGCCAATGCAAATTGCGTTTATTAGCCATATTAATTGTCGCATTGTTAACGGGGTTGTCCATTTGTCAAATGTCAATTAATTTTGTTTGAACAAATTCACTCATTATTTTTATTACCCATCCGTATATTCCATTTTTTTTTTTTTTCTTTTTTTGAGCGTGAACAATTTGTTTATTGAAATTTAATCATCGATTGGTCAGTTGATTGATTGCGAAATTAAACATTAATCAGAGACGTAAGCCAGAAAATGCTTTCGAAAGGGGGCCCATAAAGTAACTAAAGTCCATCACTCGTGACCCCTCTTCGTGAAACGTCCCTGTCATTTAGTTAATTTCGCACAATTTGTTGTTAATTTGGTTTCGCTTGCTCTCGGCTCCTTTTTGCCATCAAATTGCAGTACGTTTTGAGCTGCATTTATGTTTCAATGTTTCCAATGTTTAATGATCCAGACCTGGCCAAATAGATTTTCTATATATATGTATGTATATAAACCAAGACAGACAGAGATCGACAAAGAGGGAGCGAGAAAGATGTAGTCATAAAAACGGAACACAGAATTGAGGAAATAATTCAACTTCTTTTGCGGAGAGTTGGACAAATTGCAGTTTCATGTTTTTGCTGTTTCGCGTTGGTCTCGGCCAACGAACGACACACACACACACACACACACACACACACAGCCAATCACGGAATCATAGCCAAGTTTTACGAGCATTTAAAGCGCCAAATAAAATGGTAAGAAAAAAGCTAAAAACCGAAAAAAAAAAAAATAAAGAAATGGCCATGAGAAGAGGAGAAACATTTTACCAACTTAAGCGTTAAAAGTTGTCAAAACGAAGATGAGAATGGAACAGAAGGAGGAGGGGTGAGGTTAAAGCACGTGAGCCAAATTTTTGAAGGCAACATTTAATGTAAATTTAGAAAATTGAAATGGCGCATTGCGTCATGTATGTGCATGTGTGTGTGTGTGTGTGTGTGTGTGTGTGTGTGTGTGTGTGACTATTCCCCATTGAGTAAGTAAAGTTGGCAGTGCAAAAAAAAAAAAAAAAAATGAATGAGAAAAAAAATGGTGGAAAAATAGTAGCACCCCAGAGTCAGGTTGTAGTTGAAGCAGCCGTCACTAAAGTGCAAAGGTTATGGGCTACAAGGCAAGCGGGAGAGGAAAATGTGAGGGGCAAACGGCAAACGGCAGGCGGCAGGTGATGTCGGTGGGCGTGCCAACAAATACAATCACACTAAAAGGTGTTACACCGCAAATGCAAACGCTTTTATGAGTCACTGTAAGAGTTTCTCCGCCCCACCAAACTCATTCATTCTAACATCTACCCTGAACTTCAGCACACCGCCCCCACCCCTTGTTCCACCTCCTTGCCGTTTTATAGCCACCATATATGTACATATATGTGTATTATGCGTGCTCAGCTCTCGACAACGAGAGGACGCACTTTTTGGTTTACAAGAAAAACCCAAGCAGTATCCAAATTTGATTTTCACAAGAAAAACTATAAAAGAAAATACCAACAACAATGACAAGGAAGCGGATAACGAAAGTGAATTTCAAAGTAGCGAATATAACATACCCTAAAATAGTGCTGGAAATAACATCGATACTATTCTATCGATACATCGATCGAAAACATCGATACCTATTTGTTAAGAATAAATTATACTAGGATATCATAATATTTTTGATATACTTGGGTGGTTTTTATAGAGGACTAAAGTCGATTTTGTTAGCAAGGACTACAACTTTAAAAACATATAATATTTCAAGTTGTTTAAGAGTACAAGTTGCAAACTTGTTCGACATGATGATCTTTTGTTTCTTTTGTTTAAATATTTCCATACAAAAATCGATACGGATTCCATACAAATGATCGAAATATCGATGTAGGCGTATATCGATATTTTCCCAGCACTACCCCACAGGGGTCACATATTGAAATTGTTTTGAACTAAAGAAGTTTTTCTAATGTCTCATTGACTAAAGGGAAAGATGGGTTTATTGGATTGGACCTATTAAGGATCTGTCGCTCGCATACTCTAAATCTAAAAAATCTTTATTTACTGCCCAAATATTTCTTAGCTCATACCCTACAAATCAGAATCCACAGATTTTTCTGTTGTTCCTTATGCAAATGGAGTATTCCTCTTACACCATTTGAGGGTATTACCAAACATTGTGTGTGTCACAACCATTTGGTCCAAACCAACCGCAGGTCCTCCATTTAACGAGTCCAACACAGGCAAAAAAAAAAAAAAAGAAAATCTGCACGGCGAATGTACGAGAGCGGGGAGTGGAAAGTGGGGAATGGGAATGGGCGGAGAAAAAAGAATTACATTTGCCCGAACAAATTATACGAGCGTTGCGCCCATTTGGCATATTCAAATTGGCAACAATGTTGAATGTTGTTGCCCCAGCAACAGCACCAACTATAACAATATCTGCTGCTGCTGCTGCTGGCTGTTGCTGCTGCTGCTACTACAGTTGATGTTGCTGCTGCTGCTGCTGCTGCCGTCTGACTCTTTCAATATGCAATGGCAATGCCTTGTCAAGTTTTTCGTAAAAATTTGTATGCAATTTTTATGAGTTTTTACTTGGCATTTTTTGTTGCTGTTGTTGCTGTTGTTGCGGTTATTTCAGCAACGTGTTTACGCATAAAAATTTTTTCAGCCAACCATCTGAAAGGGGGGCGGGGAAGATTTTATTTCGCCTGGAGGGTTGTTGCTGGATAAAAGGGGGGTGTGATGAGTGAGGGGGCCATGTTGTCTGTGACAGTCATAAAATTTACGTTTATGCGGTTTTCCACGTGAGCCACACACTCACACACACCCACACACACACACCAACACAAATTGCAGGGCGGGGGAAATTTTGTCATTTTTTTTTTTTTTTTTGGTTAGATAATTGCTAAAAGAAAGTGCAGTTTATAGATTAAAATTTTTGTGTTGAAAAATGTTTTACGAGTCATTTGCGTGGGAGGGCTTCGACGAATGGTCGAAATTGGTTGGCAACCCTTC
Organism: Drosophila nebulosa; assembly: GCA_024703675.1. Lineage (NCBI taxonomy): Eukaryota > Metazoa > Arthropoda > Insecta > Diptera > Drosophilidae > Drosophila > Drosophila nebulosa. The sequence goes on along the minus strand of CM045725.1, from coordinate 537,161 downwards.
CACAAGGGTTGAGAAGCAGCCACCCCTTAGAAGGGGGAAACGGTTGTAAAGCCTTTGCAGTTTTTCCAGTTAACGTTGCTGGTGTGTTGGTCAATTGCTGATTGTGTTGTTGGTGTTGGTGCTGGTGTTGGTGTTGGTGTTGCTGTTGTCTATGCTGCTGGTTGGTAATGACCATGTTGGGCATATAAAACAGGGTTTTAATTTTCTAATTACACACGGCAAACAAATGAAAATTTATTGTGGGTGAAGAATAGGGCACAAAAGCAAGGGGGAGTGAAGGAAAGGGTGTGGCAACCACACACACACACACACAGTTCTCTAAGGGTTGCCACACACACACCCCGAAAGCAACAAACAAATTTATTAAAAACTAAGCCCCATTCCCATCCCTCCTCCACCTCCTCCTCTCTCTCTTCAGCCCCCTAAGCAAGTGTAGCTTCTGCTCCAAGGTGGAAATAAATGTTTGAATCCCCCAAAAAATACAGAAAAAAAAAACAAAATATTGTTATAATAAAATAAAATGCCATGCAAACAAATCGTAAAAAAATTTCACTTGCATATATCCTCTTCTGAATCCTTCTTTACTTTCATTCTACCCACCCGCCGCATTCTCCATTGATTGTGGGGGCTTTTGCTGTGCGTTTTTAATTTAACATTTTGCCCCACTCTCTCTCTTTCTCTCTCTCTCTCTCTCTCTCTCTTTCTTTTCAATTGCTCCCCTCATCTGGCTACATACTATAATGCTGCTGCAAGGGATCACACTTACCCCAAACAGGACAAGGAGAACGACACAAAAATATCTTATGTAGCCCCATATGGTTCTCCTTTTCTTGTTTTTTGATGTTGTCGTTATTTTATTTCATTACATTTACAAAGTGGAAGTGTGTGTAGAGAGGCCAGAGAGAGAGAGAGAGAGAGAGGGAGTGGGTGAGGAGGCAAAAGAAGAGAAGGAAATGCTGGGTTAGAGTTAGGCAGAAAACTGTATTTGCCAGGGTCACAGACACAAAAAGGGATACTAGTAGAACTTGAAAAGGATTCACAATTTGTGATCATTTTTTTTTTTTGACTATTTCAGCCCCGATAACCTAACCTAACTAGTCTCAGATCAAATTAGATTTTTCTTCGAAAGTAACATGTGATCATTTTTTTGTTGCTATTTTTCTTATAGTTTTGGGGATTGCCTTTGCGGGGCCCCCCTCTCTGGCCTCTGGGTACTCCTCGCTCTGCCTGTTCCTGTTAATATTCAAAGTGTGTCTTTTTTTTTTTGTCGTTTTTTACCTATAACACACTCCGAGTCGTATTATTTTCCGCTGTATCCACCATGCATAGATATATGTATGTTTCTGTGTGTAGTTTGCCTGCTTTGCCGCCGCCTGAGACTGTTACAGTTACAGTTCCACTTCGTATACGAGTCCTTTGGGATGATGATGATGAGTGCGCGCAATGCGTGACCCCGCCGCATCAGGACACTAACATCATGTGTGTGTGTGTGTGTGTGTCCTTTTTTTTTTTGCTGCCACTTCCTCTATACGTTTTCTTTTCGTTTATTTTTTTTTTTTTATTTCACGGTTAAGTAAAAACATACGACACACTTGTACGCGGGGGTAGGTGACCTGGGTGAAGCAAGCAGGGCGAGTGAGTGTTGGCTGGCCTTAGAGATTTGTATTTGGCCTCGGCAAAAACTTAATTTATATGTTAGCCCACCCCTCTCTCACTCCTCATGTTAAGCCAACTAGTATAAACAGGACACGACACAGGTCTTGGGCTCGAGCTAATTTAGTCATATTTTCATTTTCATTTTTGTGTTTTTTTTCTGTCCGTCCCTCCGTTCGTCCGACCATTCGTTCGTCCTTATTCTGTTCGTTTCGTTTTCGTTTTTTGCCCCCCCTTTTATTTGCGTTTGTGTGCTTTGCATCAGAGGACACATTATGACGGCGTCGCCACTTTTCACGGTAGACTAAACAAGGCTCGATATACTAGTAGCAAAGTTGTCCTTATTTTATTTGCATGTGAGTGTGTCCATTTGGGCATTTCTTGGTCATAAAACACAAAAACGTCCCCCCTTCGGCCCGTCTAATCTTTTCTCGTTGCTTTCTTCTCTGTGGTCATAAATATTTGCTAGGCTGTCACTTAGGTTACTTCTTCCTTTTTAGTTTTGTAGCCTAAACGTGATTTTATTAAAGGCAAGAGGAAAAAAAACAAAACAAAAAAAAAGTTGTAAAAAGGTCCTTTTACTGGCATGTGTGTGTGTGTGTGTGTGTGTGTTTGTTGTGCCAACAAAATGCGCGCTGCTGCCTTCTCGTTTTTCTTTTTGGCTCTTTTGCTTTTTTTTTATGTTGTTCGTTGAATAACACTTGAAATGGCGTCAAAGTGCAACTCATTAGAGTTTCAAGCAGGAACTGGAGTTCAGTTCTCCCCGAGACATGATTAAGTGCAATGAAAATGGGTAAATGCTGATGAGCATGAGGACAAGGATGAGTACAACACAAAAAAAAAACGTTGAGGGAAAAAAGTGTCAACAGTGGAAAGGAGGAGAGAGAAAGAGAGAGAGAGAGCCCTAAAGTGTCATTGTGTTTGGGTCTATACACTCCCCTCTTTTCCTGTTTGCGTGCGTGTGTGTGTGTGTGTGTGTGTGTGTGTGTGTGTGTGCTGTAAGTGTTGCTCTCAAGTGTTGCAAAAAGCTCTCAATTAAAAACATCAAATGCTTTTCCTTTGACTGCTGCAAACGCACTTGAAGCTTGTCGCCTTCAGACACAGATCAAGGATAAAATTAAGCAACTACCACTCATCTCTCCTCTCCCAGCCCTCAGCCTCTTATCACCTCACCCCTGCCTAGTTGTTGCCTTTGTGTTTGCCTTTTTCCCATTTTCATTAAAAATTTACCGCATCTGTAAACAACTCACATATTAAATGCCATGCAGACAAAATATGATAAAATAGCTCAACACATTCCATAAAAATGAGAATTAAAGCAAAGAAAATGAACCAAAGGGCGACGAATTAAATACTCTTTCACTGCACTTGAAATCAAGTCGAATTAAACCTTTAAAAGATTTAAGAGAGAAGCACGAGAAGCCTGAAAATACCTTTAGTTTATCTTCAATAAGATTGTAATCTGTTTAATCATTTCTGTTTATTCTGGGAAAATGTTTCAAATTTCAGCATCAAAATGCAACATTTTAATAACTTGAACAACCTTTATGAAATAGTTTTCCATGCCCCATGGCTTGGTTAAGTTAAGTCTATGAAAAACTGAACGTCATGTTAGAAAGGCATTTGTTGTCCGGCAGCCTGTGACTGAATGCCAACCCTCTTTAGCACCAAAGTCTAACCGTCTGTCCGTCTATCCGTCTGTCTGCCTGTCGTTCTCTGTCTGGTGTCTGGGCGGCTTGTGTGTGTCTGATTTGGGTTAGGGGGGGGTTTGAGTTTTGGGTTAGCACAAAATTGCTTGCGGTTAATTGTTTTTCACGCGAAAAACTTCAATAATGCAGATATTGGCTGCCTACATCCATACATACATATACATACATGCCCGATGGCAGCTCTCTGGCCATTCCCACCTCTCCCCTCCTGTTCATACCTCTCAGTTCTATAACATTCTATTGTTTGTGTTTTGGCTTTTAGTGTTTTTAAAGCTTTCGATTGCAATTGCTGTTATTGTTGCATTTTCTATGGAATCAAATCAAATTTCAAATAGCGCAAAAACTCTATAGATTCGTTTAAGAAGCGAATGGGAGGGGGGCGCTGAGAGCTCGAGTTGGGAAAACTCAATTTATTGTAAATATTTTTGTGCCAAAGGCAAAAAGTTGCAAATTAATTTTTTTATTCCATGCCCCAAAGTAGAGAAGACGAGGAAGAAGAAACTACAAAAAAAAACATATATACATAAATAACAGAACAGAAAATAAAATCCAATAAGGGGGGGAAGAATGAAGATGAAGAAAAGCGCAACTTTAGCTTAAGAAGAAGGAGAAGAAAGATGAAGAGAAAAAAAAGGCAAAGAAAAGCAAGAGAAAAGAAAACACAGCTGTGAGTTAAAAGTAAAAGAAAAACTTGACGAAAATGAGAGCGCGGAAAAAAAAGGCATTCTCTATTATAAACGGTTAATGTTGTTGTTGCTGTTGCTAAAGATGTGTCCTGCAGGCATGTTGCTGCCGCTGCCGCTGTCCCCCCCTGCTCCTGCTGCTGCTACTGCCGTTGCTCAAGTAATGAGAATTGCCGCCAGGCGTTGAAGCCTGAGACTTTTGCAATATTTATTAAAGTCGAAAATTATGATACCGCCTGACTGACCACCCCAGATCTCATCCCTTCCCGCCCCTCCCTTTATTGCTGGCAAATAAACTGCCCCAACTCAATTACAGTTGTTGCTCTTACTCTCTGCCGCTGCTGCTCACTTGTTTCCTCAGTTTTTGTTTATTTTGGCTTTCCTTTTGCTGTTGGACGCTTTTGTTTTTTTTTTTTGTTTTTTTTTTATGTTGTTGTTTTATTGTTTTCTTTTGAGGTCAGCAGCATTTCCTTTCGAGGCATTTGCCATTACATTCATTTATTGTCCACATTCTTTTTTTTTTTTTTTTTTGCTCTTCCCGGACTCAGTTGGGGATTGTTGTCCTTTCAATAATCAAATCTTCAGTTGGCTCCTTCTTGACAACAGCAACAACGACAACAACATGGCAATCCAACAAACATGAAATTGGTCGCAAAAATATTTTGATTGTTTATTCATATTTCTTTACCCTTTCATAAGGGCAAGGCATTTCAGACTAAGTGAGCACGTTTGCTTCAAATGCCACAAAAAAAAAAAAAAAACGAAATAACTCAAAATATATCTCGACTTTAAAAGATAATTAAAGCTGTTATCCATGATGACTTTTGGCAAATTCTGCTGGGTTTTTTTTCTTATTTGATATGAAATTCAAAGATGTTAAGAAAAATTCCTTTGTTTTAAGTAGAACTAGAACTAGAACTAGAACTAGAACTAGAACTAGAACTAGAACTAGAACTAGAACTAGAACTAGAACTAGAACTAGAACTAGAACTAGAACTAGAACTAGAACTAGAACTAGAGCATTAGTTGTTCGTTATTTGCAAAACGTATAAATTCATTGTCCTTGTTTATTTATGATTTGCTAAAAACGCAATTTGGCTATTGAATGAGCCTTAAGCAATAATATCCAAAAAATCAAATTGATTAATAAAAATTTTCTCCATTTTCTTTTCATTGCAGGTTTGTTGTGGTTCCATTCAATTCCTTGTGATAACTTAAGAAGACTCTTACTGAATGAGAGTGTGGAGAGGGGTAGCTGGGTTTGCTGCCCAGATTAGTATGCTTTAAAAAATTGCATTTCTCTAACAGGATTCTGGACAACAATAAAACACTTTATGCCTCACAGTTAGTTGGGTTTTTATCCGCCGCCTCACCACCGCCCCAACACCCAAGGTATTTTTTTTTTTTTTTTTTTTTTTGCTTAGAAAGTTCATTGTCTTTGCACAAAATGGAAAGTGCAGCTAAAGGGATGAAGACTCTCCTTAGTCTTGGAGTAGGAGCAAGGGATGGATGGATGAGGGAGTGTGGAAGTGTGGGAGTGGGCGAGTGACAAAGCTTAAAGGGCAAACCGGCACCTGCAGCGGGTGTGGGTGCAAATTGCAGGCAGCTTTTGTCTACAACTTGGCAAATGCATTAGTTTTGGGCCTTTTGTTGGAACAGCTGAGAGCTGAGAGACTGAGCCTGTCCTCTAGGCATATGCTGACTGCCAGATCCCGCCCTCACCCTAAACTCGCCTAACCTCGTTTCAACAAGCAGCACAAAGCCTCTGCCTCTGCCTCTGACTCTGACTCTGTTGCAGCTGCAGCTGCATTGTAACCTGCCTGCAGACAATTGAATTTTAATTTGTATAACTTTACAGCCCAGACCAGACAGTGAAAGGAGTGAATGTGAACAAGAGAAAGAGAAAGAGAGAGAGAGAGAGAGACGTAACCTACCCTGTTTACGCCTTCAAGCTATGCAACAGACGAGGAATATATTTTACATATTTCATGCGACATAGCCAAACGTTAGACCTCGAGTTCTAGTCATAGTCCTAGTCCTGCTCCGTTTAATGGAGTCTAAACTTTAAGCGGCGCCAAGTTACTAGTTGTAAATCCTCTTTGTTGAATATATATACAAATATCTTAGGTGTGTGTGTGTGTGTGTGTGGTGCCTGAAAACAATTTGCAAATTGCTGGCCAAAAAAATAGAAATGGCGCCACTAGCTCACCTGACGCCATTGCCATCAATTCAACAGCAATTACAAAAGGTTCACCACGAAAAAAGGGGAAGCGGGCTAAAGCGGGGGCAGGGCAGGGCAGGGTATGTACATACATACATATATATTCACACACGTTGCACAAAAACAATGGCACAACTTTAACGGCTGGTCGCCTTGATCATTATCAGGCAAAAGCAAAAGCTAGAGCAAGAGCAAAGAGCAGGAACAGGAGCAGGAGCAATCGGGGAATGGCAAGCAGTTGACTCTTAAGTGACTGCTGTGGCGGCGTTTTGTGGCCATGTTTTTGGGGTGTTAAGCTCGACTGCACAAACACAATAACCAACAACAACAACAACAACAACAACTCAAAGGCACCAGGACACAAGGACCCAAGCAACACCATTCACATATGGCCACTGTCGTCTCAGAGAGTGAAAGAACGAACAAGCAACCAACTATGCAGATTGGCCACATTAAAAATGGCTAACAATATGGTTGAAAGAAATTAAACCAGGTAAAAATTGTTTGTCCTAATGGCAATAATAATAACTTTCGAAAATAAAGAATTTTAAAAGGCTGCTTGAAGTTATCTCATAGATCTCAAATAAAAAGAAAATCTTCCCATTTAGAATCGATTTGAATATCAGAAAGACTAAGGCAATCTTTGGCCTAAAACCCTGTTCTACCTTGTTGTACCTATCCGAACAAAATGGGGGGCCAAAGAACAAAAGTGCAATCAAACTTCATCTCAAAACTGTGCTACACAAAATTCCTGTTAGCTCGGGATGGCCATTTTTTTTTCGATTTTTTCGTTTTTTTTTTTTGTTTGTTGCTGTGTCTTTTCACCCACCGAAAAGAGAAAAAATCGCAAAAGGCTAAAGTAACAGCACTGTGTGGCAGCATATGTACGCGACAACGACACCTGCTGCCGCTGCTACCGTTGCTGCAGCGGACAAAGTTTAGTGCTTTTCATAAACTAGTTGCCAGCCAGCAGGAGGAGGAGGAGGAGTTGAAGGGAGGAGCTGTGGGAATGCCAAGGGAAAAAGAGGCAGCTTGGGCTTTGCTTTTATTTTCGAATTTTTGTGCCGCTGCGGCCGTTGGCCCGTCTACTATTATTATTACTACTATTATTATATTTGGGCCGTTGCGCTCGACTCGTTGTTGTTGTTGTTGTTGCTGTTGGCACAGGAAACGTGCGACGTCATGTAGGCGCGCCAGTCAGACGCCTAAAAGTATGCCTCAGCGTTTAGTGGCAATATCAGCAAAAACACGCGACGACTCTCAGAGAGCAGGAGTAGGAGCAGGAGGAGGAGGAGGAGGAGCAGGGTATGGCAGGCATTAGGCCTGGGTCCTGGCGTCGTCCTGCTTCCGCATTGGTTGTTGTTGTTTTTCTTGTTGTTGCTTGCATGTTGTCGCAGGGCTTTTTCATTTTTTCCCTCACACACACACACACACACACCCGAGTAAAGTAAACTAAACAAAAGAAAAGCGAATTTTTTTCTTTCGTTTTTGGTTTATTTTTTTTTTTTTATTTTGGCCACAAAAACTTTCGTTAACACGAGAAATTGCATGCAGCTAACACAGAGAGATAGAGAGAGAAAGAGAGGGCAAGGAAAAACACTGTAGTGTGAGGGGTATTCGAGCGAGGGAGGTTTGAGGCTAGTGCCAACTGTGGCACTTTTTTTTTTGTTGTCGTTGTTGTTGCTGTTGTTGTTGTATTGCTGAAGGTTATTGTGGCAAATTGTGTTTTTGCATGAAACTTTAAGCGGCTTAAAGATTAGGCCAAGACAAGCCACAAAACAATTTTCTTTTCTGACAGGCTACACACACACCAAGCAAAAGAAGTAACTTGGTAGTTGAAACTAAAGCTGACTTTATCCATTTTCACTGCAGCAAAAAAAATAAATAGATTTAAATAACTCGGGGAACAAAGAGAGGAAAGAGGCAAAAAGAGGCAGCATTCTGCATTTTATTTATGATAATTATGCTTGCTGAATATGAAATGAATTTTTAGCTACACACACAAGCAAAACAAAATGCAGCGGAGAAACATGTTCTCCCCAGTTTTTTTATCTGACTTAAGTAATACTCTAACAAAGAATAAAAATTTTGTTGAATTTAGAAACTAATGAAAAACCCAACTAATAATCTGCTTAGACCAATATGCAAACCGTAGTGAAAGCTTCGAAGGATTAAAAAGTAGCCTTAGCTTGGTTTTTGTGGAATAACTTTACCTTAAGTTTCCCTTAGGAATAAAATGCATGATGGATCAGTATGCAAGAAACTTGCCAGATGTGCAACGAATTTGTTGTTGTCTTTTTTAACAAAGACCAATTCAGATCAATTTTTCCATTTCCATTCTAGATTAATTAGATCTTTAGCAATCTCAAAAACTTTGCCACCAGAGAAACATTTATCAACAAAAACTTTTTATGCAATTGAAATGTTTTAGGAAAAAGTTTAAAACAAATCTAATTTTTGACCCAAACAGATAAATATTGCTTTTGCCACATGTAGAAAGCTCGAGAGAACAAATTTTGATCACCTAGTTAAATAGTAAATATGAGTCCTGTTTTTTTTTTTAATAAAGCTGACTTCTTGGGTTATGGCTTGGCAATGTTTGGTAGAAACTCACCAAGAACTTAGAGTATATGGCTAATGATTTTTCTGGCACTTGGTTTTTACTTTTAAACATTTTTTTGTTTTTGTCTGTTGATGCTCATCTCATTCGCATTTTCGAGTCCTTTTTCCTCTTTTTTTTTGTGGTGTTTTCAGCAGTAACAGCTGCAAAAATATTTCTACTTTTGGCCATTTGTTTTTATTGGCTTGCAGTTACAAGGCAAAAAAGAAATATATATGTAAATAAATTTGTCTGACATCAGAGTCTTTGGCATTGTCTCTCTGGTGCATTCTGATGCTACAAAATTTATAATTCACATCACACATTTACTCAGAGACTGAGACACAGAAACAGAGAGGGAGGAAGAGGGAGAGGGAGAGGGAGAGGGACTTATTAAAAATGGTAATGCCGCATTGGCAAAACAACATGAAGCACAAGCGAGAGAGAACACCTGCCAAACAAACGTGGTCGAAAATGCAGGCAAAACGATTTTTTTTTTGCTAATAGTCAATGGCCGGCCAAAACGGATGCTCTAATGAGTCACATGTGTATAGTATGTATGTATGTATATGCATGTTAGCTAAAAAAGCCTCTCGAAAGCAATTCATTAAATTTATTCTAATGGCATTTAGAGACGCCATTCGCCGGTTGGCCAAAAACAACGAAAAATGTTACGCAAGCGCGCAAAAACAAAAAAAAAAAAAACCGGCTAACAAAAATCAACTGCAGTCGTTGTAAACGTGTTGCAGCTGTTTGCCAATGTTGGCCATGTTCGAGAGCCAGTTCGTTGTCACATTTTTTGGGTCATACATTGGCTTTAGATTCGGCTTTGGTTTTCGTCAGCCTCTTCATTGCGTCTTGTTCTTTCTAGTTACTTTCAGCTTAATTAGCGTTTTCAGCGAAATTTCTCACGATTATGTGAAAATAACTTGGTTAACAATAAACAAAACAAAAGCGAAAAAAAAACAACAACAACAAACACACACAAAGTGAAGACCTAAAAATAAATGCATACGCAAAGTGAAACCGGTTTCCATTTTGTTGTTGTATTTGATATGATCTATAATTTGTTGTTGCTGTAACTTTATAACCAGCTTCGGGCATAAATCACTCTACGGGCCAAGTTAATTCAATTTTTATATATGTATGTATGTATATATGGCGAGAGGCCTGAGAGCTGAGTTTGGTTCATTCAAGTTGCAATTGCCGCTAAACAAGTTTCTCGCATTTTTTTTTTTCATTTTCATTTTGAATATTTTGTGTTTTATTTTTTGTTTTTAGCGGCTTTTGTTTTGTTTATAAACTTTTCTTGTTCTTCATCTGCGTCGTCGTCGTCGTCATTGTCTTCTTCTTCTTTTTGGCTCCTTCATCGTATATAAACAAATGACATAATTTGATATTCAAATTCCAATGCAAACAAAAACAGAAAGAGAGAAAAAATTTTAATTTGAAAAGAAAACGAAATTGAATTTCAATTTCAAACTACCTGACAAAAGCGAGTTCTGCCTCTGCTTCTGCCTCTGCCTCTGCCTCCGTTTCTGTTTCTGTCCATGGTTATATGCTAATTTTGCCAAATGTTTTTTCATGGCGCTGATATCATGGATTTGAGATGAGATGTTAACAATGAGCATGAGGATGGACGACGACGACGATGATGAAGAGCCACACACATCATAAACGTAGTTAAAATATTAAACTAAACTAAACTAAACTAAACAATTTGAGACTAAAGACTCTTTTATTATTATAAATTAAACTGTTAGCTAAATAGACTTTGCTATAAAAGTTAACTACAAGCAAAGATTTCTTCCAATAACATTCCTTAAATGGTAATGCTATTTAACAAGAAATAAAACTAAATTTAGACTTTTTTAAAAATAATTAGCATTGCAATCTTAAACTGAAAAGGCCCAATTTATTACACTTTGTGTACCCCATTCGGCTGGATATTTTGGAGCTAACGCCACTGGCATTTAGTTTAGCTGCGCTTTGGCATATTATATAATTTTTCTTTCATTGGGCTTATGCATATTATTTGTGTTTTATTTTTGTTGCTGTTGTTTGTCGTTTTTCTTTATTTTTGTTAGTTTTTTTGATAAACATTCGAACTGGTTTATGAATGGCTTTAACTGTTAAACAAAACGTTTGAGAGGTTTGTTTAGTTTGTTTCTTCTTTCACGCCGACGATGATGTCATGATATGAGCCGATATGGCCGAAATAGTGAAAAAATGTACTCACATTCTATGTGAGAAGCATTCCTTAGATTATCAACTAGATTTGTTTGGAATGCGGCGACGGGATTGAATTGAATTGATATAGTCTCCGCATTGACAGATATTCGATCAGTATTTTAGAGACTCTTCTCCACACCTACGACACCACACCACTCAAACACCACCCCTCCGGTGGGGGGCAGGGGGCAAATAACGTCATTTCTTTCTACTAATTAAATTTGCATATAAAACGCGTGCGAGTTATACACATTGAGAGAACATGTGCGACTCCCACCCTCTAGGCGGAGGAGAGTGCGAGAATGCCGAGAAGTGAGTGAGTCAGTTGAGTCATACAAACAATTCTGTTGGGTTCACACAGCAATTGAAAGCCAAGGCAAGGCCGGCCTTACGTTCATATAAATGAATTTTTTGTTGCTATTATTATTGCTGTTGCTGTTGCCGTTGCCGTTGCCGCTGATGATGATATTGTTGATGATGCAGCTGATGACTAAATCGAAGTGTACTTGTAAAAAAAAAAAAAAAACACAAACTGGAGATATCTTTTAAAAAGTTTATATGGACTTCAAAATGACTAAGAGTAAGAATTTTATAAGAATTGAAGCCTCTTTACGGAGAAGAAGGAGAGAAGTCAATTGAGGCAACTGCTGTTGATTGAAAGCAAAAGTATTTTGTATATAATTTACATTTAGCATGTGAGCAACTATGCAAATTAAATTCTCACAGTCATAATAATAATAAAAAAAAAGATAAAGAAATGTGCAAAATTTCAAAATTTAGTCAATACTCTATATCTAGATTATAAGGGATTTAATTCGAAATGCAAATAAAATAAGGAAAATGAATCATTCTACATTCTCTACAACTCTATCGAAATAGCAATTACTTAGAAAAAATAGCAACTGGGTGAAAAAAAAAACGCATAGATCTTCAAAGAAACCCAACTTTTAGGCAAAGACCACCAGTTAAATCGTTTGACCTCTTTCGTATAGAGTACCTAAAAGTCGTTGGCCACCACAATTTGGAATTCAGTACTTGGTTTTTTTTTTTCAAACATTCTCGCAAGCATTGTTTAATTATTTTTTTAATTAAGCTAAAACATAAAAAAAAGCTAGCGTAGCAGTGCTCAAAAATAAACACAACAAAATATGAACCATCTTCCGATGAGGCGAAACGGTGAGGAAGAGGAAGAGGCTGGCGGAAAGTAAAAGAAGGGAAGAGACAAAAGCAGAGAAGAACTACCCATAACAGGCGTCAAGAAAATGTTTAATAGGCGCGTTGAAATGAAACTTAAACAAAGAAAAACAGCAGAGGCAAAGGCAAAAGCAAAGGCAAAGTCAAACTGCAAACATATGTTAGTCACTCTCTCTCCCTATCTTCTGTTTCTTCGTCTCCACCCACTTTACGCTTTCAGCACCCTCTTCTACGACCAAACAAAAACTTGACTGACATTTTCCCTTCTCTGTCGTCTTCTTGTTGACTGCAAATTCTGGAGAATTTTGAGTTTTTGATTAATTGCAGCAATCTGCCACCAAGACTCGTGCCCCCAGCGGCAGTTCCTCCTTTTGCTCCTCCTGCTCCTCCTGCTCCTCCGTGTGGAAGCAGCTGCAGCAGCTTCTCCTCATTACCACTCAATCTTTTAAGCGGTGCCATTCCATTTTATTTTGGCTCTGGTTTATTTATGCAACCGCAAACAAAATAAAATAAAAATACGAAAAAAAATGTTTTTCCGCCACATTTAGCTCTCAGAATTTTTGTGGCTCAAGGTCTTCGTCTCCGTCGCCTCCATCCTGCCTCCTCCTTCTGCCTACTTCCCACTTCGTGCCCCATCTTTGCAGCTGACTGTTTTCAATTTGTTTGTCATTTGTTGCAACTGCATTTTGCATAAAATAAATATGGCATTTAAGCCAACGGTAGTTTATCTGTTTTGTATCGGCTGAACGATTCTCGTATATGTTTACTGAATACACATATACACACATACATATATATTTCGTATTTGTTTTTGTTTATTGATGCTGTCCAATTATCAAGATATTTGGCACACTTGACCAGACTAGCTCTGCGAGCAAATAATAATGATAATAATAATAATAATCTAAAAGCTAAAACAAATGAAAATTGCTTCTAGATTTAATGCAAGAGTAAGTTTTAACAGAATTTTACATGAAATTTATTCGAGTGTTAAGTTTGCCTAAAACTGAATTACAATTTTTGAATGAAGTTAAATTTTTGGACAAGTAACTAGCAAAATGTCAAATGAAAAGATTTCTTGATGCATAATATTTACATTTTTGGATCAGTAAATATCAATTAAATGTAAAGAAAAACAGTGAATTAAATAAAAATCTATCTGTTACCCAAAAGTTGACATAAGATATCACAATGTGAATCAGGTGCAAATCTTAATCGACATAAAAAAGACTTTGATGCCATGAATCATAGACTTATCGACAATATAGAAAAGGAAATGTATGACGAACTAGCTTAACCTTTGACACAAGAACGTCTGGCATGTCCAACGATCTCACATCTCAATGAATTTGCCAAAATACTTTGACACTTTGCGGCATCGAAACCAGTGCCCTCTGGTTTTTCTTTTTGTTTGACCAACCTTGAAAGCAGCGTAGATAAACGTAGATAAAAAAAAAGAAAAGAAATAAACTGATATTTTACATATTATATAGACACATAAGGCAATGTGTGTTTGTGGCTCTTTGTGTGTGTGTGGCTTTTGAACTCTCAAGAGCTCTAAGCGAAAAAAAGGCAAAACAAAAAAATTTGGCATAGTAAGTAAATTATTTTCGCTCGCCGCTGCTGCTGCTGCTGCTGATGATGATGATGGCTAAAGTATAAATATACACATATAGCACGAAAAATGTGCAAATTTATTTAGCCTTGATAAATCCAAAAATTAAAAGATGCCAAAGCAAGAGAGAGAGAGTAATAGATGGAGGCATATAATGTGCGAAAGAGTGGGAGACAGATATATGTACATATGTATGTGGAAAGGCAGACAATCTAGAGAGAGGGAGAGACCATTTATATGGCTTTGACTTGGCACACATGGCCACATTTTAAGGCAGCATCAGCCCCAGCATCATCATCATCATCATCATCATCAACAACAACATGAAAGGCATTCAAACACATCATGATTTAAACCGATTAATCTGCATCTATCAGCAGCACTGGAGAGATTATAGAACTTAGCTCTGTATATAACTACATTTCCCTTACCCGCTCTCTCTCTCTCTCTTTCTCTCTGTCTGTCTCTCTTTCTTTATGTCTCAGTCAACCTGTTTTTGTTCCTGTCCTTTTCTTTGTATCTTCATGTCGAGTGATGTCATTGCAAATTCAATTTAGTTCAGTTCAGTTCAGTTCAAATGGAATTTATTTCTACAAGCTGAGCTGAGCCGCGTCGTTGCGTTTTTACTACCAAAAATTATGTGCTCGCCATCTTTTACTGTGTATACCCTTCAAATTTGCAGTATTCTAAGGAGTAGATTTACTTTACAGAAAAAATTAAGTGAAATTTGTTTACTAGAAAGGTTTTTAGAACCAATTCTATAGACAAGCTATATCGATTTATTTAAAATTTTTTAGAAAATATGTAGTATAATGTATAATTTAATTGATCCAAAGAGAGGTTAAAAATTCAGAAGAATTAGTTTCAAGTCTAAAGTTATGAAATTTTGTAGGGTATACCATTGCTGGTATGTCTGCTGTTAGTTCTTTTGGTTTTTTGATTTTTTTTTTTTATATGGCTTATGCATATAGTTTGTTGTCTCTGCCCCTCTCCTCTTCTCACCATTTCTCTTCTCAAACCAAACTCTTGTTCTGTTCCTGCGACATTGTGACTCCGTTTTGCCTATAAAAAGGTAATAAAATTTTTTGTTTACCTTGGTAATAGGAAGTGAATAGCACTCACACAAACACATCCATAGACACACGCTCATCACACACACACAAACACACACACACACACATATATATATATATATTTGAATATATTGTATAGAGTAAGTTCCCTCCCTTAGTCATCCCTCTGTCCTGTTCACGAGGTTGTCGTAGTAGCCTTGAGTGGTTTTAGCCCAGGCAAGTTTATTTGCCCAACAACAAACTCAGGAAAAATGGAGTCGAAGTCGAAGAAGTCGCCGGCACAGGAAATTGATTTCTTTTCGTGGCTTTTTAGGTTGCCTTGCTCTTCCTCTTCCTTCTCTTCTCGTTTTAACTTTGCCTCTGTTGTCACAGAGAATTTATCGATGATTGGTTTGCTCTTTGCGCATATTTATCTCAATGATGGGGGTGAGATGTGGGATGAGGTGATGTCGTGTGGGGTGAGGGAAATAACTGCACTTTGCTTGCATATAAATAAAAGTGGAAGACTCATAATATATGGCATAATAAACTTTTTCTTTACATTCGAAAGAGGAGAAAAATGCTGAGATAAGAGTGAAAGATACGAGATGAGATCATTGAGGCAAATTGTTTTTTTTTTTTTTTTTTTGCATACCTGCAGCAAGTAAGAAAAACCTCATAAAATTGCGATTATCTCTTAGAAGTTTTCCCTCTTATGGTATTTTTTTTTTTTTATGTCAATAAACTCGAGAACAATAGGAAAAAACCGAAACAGAGAGAAGCGCTCCCTCCCACTTTGATTTTGGGATGGCTTTTGGGCGAAAAAAGGTTGACAAAAGTTTTTGGTCTCTTTCCCATATTTGCTTTCATTAAAAACTTTTTGCCTAGATCGAGACATTTGTCTCTAAGGAATGAGATTCGACACGCTTACTCTCATTTTGATTTATAGCTCTATTAAATAATTTCTCGTTGCTTTAGCTGTCATTACGAGAACATTTTCTATAGCATACATTTGAGGGCAGCAGGCAGTACAGGAAACTCCTTAAATATGCATTTGCTATTGAATTCTTCTAGTCTAGAGCAGCAGCTGCAAAAACGTGAAGTTCACTCAGCTGTAACTAACACACACGGTCGATGTGTGTGTGTGTGTGTGTGTGTGTGTGTGGCAGTGTGTTGCCTGCCACATGCACTTTCACCTTTAACTTTGGCTGATTTTTAGTGCGGAAAGCTTCCTTTTTGCTCTCGCTATCGCTCTCCCCCTTCTCCTGCGCCGCCTCTCTGTCGTGCTCGCTCTGCTAATATGTGTCTAATACAGCGTATTAATTTATTTAAATTCCACCTAGACACAAGCAGGATACCACATATGCTTACCTTTGCTGCCACCTAACCCCTTCTCTCAGTTTTCTCTCTCTCTCTGTCGCTCTCTTCCTTCGTGTGGGCTTGTGCTGGCATGGAAAAGCCATTACAACGTTCAATGACACGGCAAAGTGTGAGCCATGGCAACTTTTCCTGTCGTTGTCTCTTACCGGCTGACTGGAGCTTCTGCTGCTGCTGCTGCTGCTTCTGCTCCTGCTCCTGGCTTGGCTGCTGCTACCAATGCTATCTATGCCCCAATGATTACACCAGCCATCAGCGGTAAAGGACCCGTGGTGGTATTCGATAGAGCCACCATGCGAGGAGGAGCAGCATCGGCATTTTGCGCATCCTTTTACGAAACGTTTTTCCTCTCCCCTCCCACCTCTCTAGTCACGCTCCCATTCTATCTATCTAATAGCTTCTAATGCCTGTAATGTCAGTTCATGTCAAGTTTCCGCATCCTTTTTCGTTCGTGTATTTTTTTTTTATTTCTTGCTCTCCACATTTCTGCGGTTTACCTTCTTTTTTTTTTAAAGACTCGCGCAATTTGTTGTGATTTAGAGCATAAAATATTGATTTTTTTTCCTCGTTTGGTAAAGTAGGCTAAATGCCATATTTAATATTTTTAATACCCTGTAATCAAAATTTTGTTGCTTCGTTAATAAATTGTGACAAATTAGAGATGAAATTCAAAAAAATAATGCAAAGAGAGTTACCATTTTTGGCCTTTAATCCAACACAATATTTTTAGCAGCTAGGGAGAAAAATATCTCTCATAGTAGCAAATAATATCTCTTAAATTATGCTAAATTTGTTTTGGGTCAGACATATGCTAAATAGTTTTTCTGTCTATCAAAGGGATGGGATTTACGGTCTAAGCACTGGAAAACTTTATCTCAGGAAAAGTTTACACATGTCGTCAACTAATTTTAACTGCCTTTTTATCTCCCTCAACTCGAGTACCCACAAACACATTCACACACACACACATGTCCTTGTTCAGCTTTAATAAATATTTATGTTATGTCTCCTACATTTGCCTTTCCCCCCACCACCACCAGCACGGAGAGTCTGTCCTTCCCTTCCTCTATCTCTAACGTAACTCACTCCATTCGACTCTGTGCCGTCACTTTATCGTTTTGTTTCTGGGTTTCCCTTTGCCTGTCAATTTGCTTTTCTAATTTGTATACAAGGATTTTTCCTTTGCTTTTTCTTTGGTGTTGTTGTTGTTGCTGTTGCTGCTGCCACTGCTGTTGCTGTTTGTTCTTGGCACTCTTACATATTGATGAGAGGAGCAGAACAGAGCTGAGCAGAGCTCGGGCTGCGATTAAGTAGAGCATGCCTAATGCATGCAGCACAGGTGACTGGTGAGAGGTGGTAAAGTTAGCGGAGAAGCACATGTGTCTGTGTGTATATGAGTATGTGTGTGTGTGTTACACGAAACTCATCAATTTTTATGCGGTTTCGTTTCATTCGTTTTTCCTTCTCACTACTGATGAAAGTGAAAAATGCGCCCCAAAAAAAAAAAAAAAGAAAAAAAAGGGAACCAATACTTGAAAAAAGGTGAGGCAAAGGTTCAACTTTTGCTACCTGCTGTCTACCAGCCTAACCTGTCGCTAATGTTATGCAAAATGAAAGTAAACATACACAAAACTGTATATATATGTGTGTGTGTATGTGTGTGTGTTGTTTTCCCGGTGTTTGGCATACAAATTGTTGTTTTTGTTGTTGCTGTTGTTGGTGTCGGCTTTTAGGCGCAGCTTAATGCATTTAAATGAGAAAATTACAACTAAAGTTTTCAGTTTTCCCACTTTTTTTTTTTTTGGTTTTAAAAACTAAAAAATGTTCAAAGCTAACTCTTTGCTACTTAGAGGAAAGACGCTTAAAATTCAGCATATTTGGAATAAAATTTAACCAAATGCTAATCGAAAACTATCTGGATAATAATTAAGAAAAATATGCATAATCTTTGCATAAAATTAAAACGAAATTAACTGTCCAATTTCTCTGGGGACTGATTATCTCTTCTTACTTTGCAATTGATTTGGCTGTAATTTAAATATGCAAAACTCTTTAAGAAATATCTTCTATTCGTCCTTTGCTTTTAGTACAAGGCATTTAAAGCATTTCCTTGAAATGCATGCTCAAAAAGGTCCATTTGACTTTAAAGTTAATCCTGCTTAAACTGCAAATGATGTGGCAACACGAAATGCCATTCTTTTGCTTTCTTTTGACTTATTGGGTTGACCGTAGAAGTGTGACCAAATGCGAAATACTCTATTTGCGGCCATAAAAGTGTTGCCGCTGTTATTGTTGTTGTTGTTGCTGTTGTTGCTGTTGCTCTTGTTCACACCGACGCAATGGCTGTGGATCGACCACACCACAACCCATCGCCACCCATCACCACCCACCACCACTCGTCGCATTTGCCCGAGACATTTCCATTCAATCCCATTTCCCAGCCATTGCTCGTTGGCTTTTATTGCTTCAGCCCTGAAGTATGCAGCAACTTTATGCCCCTCTCTCCAACTCCCTGCACACGTTGTGAATCTCGCTCGCTCTTGACTGTTGCACGCTTGTGTTGTTACTTCTGACCCACTTTACGCGTTTTTTATTTACTTACTTTTCCTTTTTATACGTTTTTTTTTTCTTTTTTCCCCTGCCGCTATTGTTGTTCCTGGCCAAGTCTTATTATGTGCCATCCCACTTTCGCTCCCTTTGCCCCCAACTTCGCTCCGAGTTGGCTGTCTTTGTCTGGCCTTTTGTTCTTCTCTCATTTTATGGCTTGTTTGTCTATGACAGCGGCGGCAACAGCAATTATGTAGATTTTCTCTCAAACTCAACTCAAAAAAAAAAAAAAAAAAGAGATGAAGAAAAAAAGTCAAGTAAATAAAATGTAATTTGGTTTGTATTGTGTTTTTGTTTTTCTTTTTTTTTTCTTTCTTTCTGTGTTTCTGTGCTGCTCTTGTTGTGGTTGTTGCGGCACCTTGAAATATGAGTTAATTGTTAAATGTTAAAACCTGTGCGTAATACAATGTATGATATCATATCATATTATGTGATATATCATATGTCAAATCAGACAACTGTCGACAACAACAACAGAAAAACCATTTATCCACCTTGTGCAAATTTTCGGCAAAATGTCTGTCAGGATTTACGCTCTTGTCCTCCCTCACATTTTGGGTAAACACTTCAACATTTCAGCCAAAATGTTTGAACATGATACCAGCAACAACAGCAACAACAACAGCAACAGCAACAGCAGCAGCAGCAGCATCAACATCAGCGGCGACAACAACAATTCATACCATATTATTCATCGTTTTATCAACACCTCTCAGCTTTTTCCTCTCTCCTTGTGCCCCCTTCTGTCTCATTTTTTTTTCCTCTTTGTCGCTGTTCACGGCCGATAAAGTGACATTTAATGGTTAGCTTATTTTTTTTTTATTCGTGTTTCATTTTAAATAAATGCAACAACAGCAAAATTAATAGCATTCGTTTCAACTTTTCGATGACCTCTTTTGTTTAGAGTTCAAGTTGAGAGAACATTTAAAAAGTTTAGAGGAGTCATCTAACGTATTGCAATTATCGAAAATTTAAAATTATATTAAAGTTATTTTTAGCTAGAAGCCTTCCCCCTTCCTCCAGGCAGATTTAAGATTAATTGCAAACACATATTTTTGAAAATTGATACTCTTCACTCGAGATGGATCAATGTAAATATTTTTTTTTCTCAATTAAAGCACAACTAAATAAAAAAACATTTTGCATTTCGGTTAAGGCTTTAATCTATATATATAAAAAAAAAAGCATGTGAATATATCTCTATTTGACTCATGACTGACTATGAATCAGCATCAGTTAATTGTTTATTATTTTAAACAAATGTTAAAAAAAAGCTTATTTAAATGTATTCCCCCCCATTTTTTTTTTTTTTTTTTTATTATTTTCTTACTCATTACTTCTGGCCACGTAACTACACATTTAACTATGCGACTTTTTATTTATTTTATACATTTTTTTACTCATTTTTACTAGGCGCTACTACATTTTGTGTTTAATGTTTTATTTGCTTATCTTTTGCCGTATAAAATTTACACATTTTATTTTTATTTGCATTTGCCCAACGATGTTGAAAAAATTGATTGCAAATGGCAAATAAAATTTAAATCAATAAAATAAATAGGAATAAAAAATTTGTGCAAGAGAATGAGAAATGAAAACAAAAATTACCTCACATTAGAATAGGCAAACAAAATGAAATTATGCAGCACACCAAAAACGAAAAAAAGAAAGAAAAAAAAAACGAAAAGGCGACATTAAAGCCATAATTAATTACAGCCTGAATATTTGGCAAAGTCAAGAGACAGGATCAAAGCCAAATAGAAAATTTACAGGCGCTAAAGCAAAAGGAGTTTGAAGTCTTGTCTTTTCAAAAGGATTTCCATTTGCTGCTTTACATTGAGTTGAGTCTGTAAATGAAATAGGAAACGGCTCTACTAGAGCGATGATGATGGAGGATAATGGGCGGGGCGGGGACCACTCGGGTTGGGCGGGGTTGGCTTAGCTTTGCTTTGCTTTTTTGTTCGACTCGTGGCCCGTGTCGCCATCTTTTGGTTGCGATGGTTCACTGAATTCCTCCCGTTGTGCCTAGGCAACGCAGCAATAATTTGTGTAAATAATCAATGATGGTTGGAGAGGTTCTTGGGTTGGGCGATTGGGTTGAGGGGCGGGGGGCTAACATATTCCAAAGAAAATTTGGTGTCCTTTTGTGGCCAAGGCAATTAAATTATTTATAGGCCTCCTTTTTTGCTTTCATGCTTTCTTTCTTCTCCTCGTTTTCGTTGTTGTTGTTGTTGGTGGCAACTCACCCAGTCTAGACTTTTTCACTTTTGGCCTGAAACTTTTACCTTTATCGCGCACTTTGAAACTTTAACCCATCGAAAGAAAGAGAGAGAGAGAGAGAGAGGGAGAGAGACATTGCCCGCCCTCGAAACGCCCTAACTGAGCCTCCCATGGAGTTTCTAATTACCAGTCAAAAAAGATGTTGGGCTGCTTGAAAATTATATAACAATTGCTAATTTGATGAGTTCCCTTTCCATTTATCCCACCATCTGTCTGTCTGTTTGTCTGTTTGTCCGCCCAGCAAACAGCTGAAATAATAGAAAAATTAAAACACTTTCCGGCAAGCGAATCATCGACAGACTTTTAGACTTCTCTGTCAGTCAGCCACCCAGTCATTCAGTTAGACACCTTTTGCTGATGCCATTATTAAACTTTCCATTGTTGTTGCTGTACCTTTTTTTTTTTTTTTTTGGCTAATACCTTGGAAATTTGTGCATAATTTCAGGCACTTAAACCAGACGCTTTTTGTAAGTACTTAAGGCGGCAATGCCACGCCTACCCTTAAGCGAAGAAAATAATGGGAGACTCTACAAAATGATGAGTAAATGTGGCGGCGGCGGCGGCGGCACCGGCTTCGTCCTTGTTGTCCTCCTCATCCTTGTCAGGGCTTTGGCAATTCGTGTGGCAATTTAGTTTGTCTGAGCCAGAAAATTTCATTTTTCTCGCTCTCTCTCTCTCTCGCACTCTTTTTGAATGGGCTGGGCGTTGAGGCTGAGAGTTTCCGCGAAAATGTGGTTAAATAGAAAACGGGAATGGAAACAGAAAAATGACAATTTGCGCTCCTAAATAATATTTACATTGTTTTGGATCTAAATAATTGATTGAAAATGTTTTTGTCTTTTGAAATTATATTTTCCTGAATTTGATACAAATTTATCCTGTGAAAGGTTTTCTTTTCAATTTTCTAGAATAAAATCTTTTAGTATTTTTCGTATTTTTATTGACTTCTTTAAGTATTCTCGAACTGTTGCTTCGTTCTTTCTGCATTTCTTACTTTCTGAGATTAAAACAGGGTATCCGTATATTCGTTGATGTTGATTTTGTTTTTACTGTTTGTGAAATTTAAGTAGAACACGTCTCACTTAATTAACTATTCAAAAATGTTTGCAAATTACCCATCTTGCATGATAACCAACAACAGCAGCCACATTGGAGGGCATCTTTGAGTATTGTTAAGAGGGTCGTTCTGGGGGGATATTTGCGTGGTGGTTGCTTCAAGGAATTGTCCAAGATGGTCGAAAAATAGCTACAAGTCCGCCCTCCACCCCACTCAACCTTCATCTTCTCATTTGCCATCATCTTTCTACTTGCTTCAAGCAGTCGTGCGTATTATGAAAGCATTTTTTTTTTTTCCTTCATAAGAAGTCTTTCCCCTCTAGCTCCAATAATGGGGAGTGAGGGCCGGGGGGGAGAGTGGGTCTGGGCCAGCCAGAATGGCGGCTGCTTAGGCTTGCCTTCGTTTTTTTTTTCTCCAGTTTTTGGTGTTTGTGTTTTTCACCCTCTTTTTTTTTTTTTTTTGTTCGTCCTTGACTTATTGTTGTTGTTGCGCTCGATGTTGGGTCGTTTCTCCATTTGACTTTCAAATAATAAAGCATATTTTTGGGGGCACAACAAACAGAAGCCAAGCCGCAGCAGCAGCAGCATGAAAACGGCAGCTGTAAAAATTTGTTCGACAAAAAGCAAAAATTTTCTACCTTCCTTCTTTTTTTTTCTCGATTTCTTTTTTCTGGCCTTTTTTTTTTGTTGCAAGGTGAAGTTGGTTTTTGCAGTTATTTGAGTGGTATGAGAGAGAAGAGGGTAGCAGGATTTCCATCAGAAGTGCAAAAATGCCAATTTTATGCATGAGAAAATAAAATATATTTAAAATAAGTATAAAAACATTTCATTTAAATGTAAATTTTTTTTTTGCTTTTACCAATTCGAATTTTTAACAAACATACGTGAGAATGGGTGGGACAGAGTGCGTCGAACGGAAGTGGGGAGTGAAGAGTGGGTAGTGGTTTGGGGTTTGTCATTGTCGGCGGACCGGCCTCATGTTGTGTCATTTGTTTAGCCATTTTTGGCCATTTATCTTTGGGCTAGTTAAGAATTATGAGGCATGTCCTTACCTGACGACGACAACGATGAGGACGGACGTTGAGGACGACGATGATGAGATGAAGGAAGTGAGATGAAAAGAGCAGACGATGAGGTAAAAAGAGGGGAATACAAGAGAAGAAGAAGCTTCTTTTCGTCTGCTGTCGTTTGTCATAAAATTAGACTCCCCAGGCTGCTGCTGCTGCTGCTACATCCTCTTCTCTGACATACACAAATTAGTTGCTGCATATTTTATGTGAGATAATGTTTGTTGCCCCACATGAACAACATGTCCTTGTAGCCCCCCTTCTCCTGTCATCCCTGTCGCCCTGTGTCTCTTGCCACCAGATGATGGATTTGCTTAAGAAGGGGAAATGAAAATGAAAATTGATGCCTTAGCGAGATTTTTCACGCCACATTGTCAAGTGTGTTGATTCGATTAAGGCGAAGGCGAAGGCGCAAACGTAGGCGCCGTAAAAGATGTTAGAGAGAGTGGGGAGGGGGGGCATTAGAGTTTGTTGTAGTGGTTACTTGGCCCACAAACCCATTTCAAGTGCAATGGCATGTCTGGAGAGTTGTATAATTGCATTAAATCCCCATGCCATGCCATGCCATGCCATGCCACACCAGCTGCAGATCCACAGCCGCATCCACATCCACATGCCACATGCCACATGCCACATCATTCCACGCTCATTACGAGCCCAAGCGAATCGAGAGCATGAGAGAGAGAGAGAGAGAGAGAAGCAGAAGAACCAAAGTGAAATTAAAATTTCCGCCTAGTTGTTGCCATTCACACGCAGCAAACAGCATCGGCAACAAAAATTGCCATAATAATTGCAGCAAAAGTATTTTTTTTTTTTTTTCTGCTTGGGCCCTCCCATTGTGTAGGCAATTTGAGTGTCGTCCACCTATAATAATAATAATCTGATCCGATCTGTTCTCTTGTATTCTTATCTTCTCTTCTCTTCTGTTGGATTGCCCTGTGTTGTGTTGTGTTGTGTTGGACCCCTTGAATTGTTGTCACGCAATGTTCGCATTGGGAACCCAGCATCCAACTTTGATTTGCAGTCCATCTTCTTGAACTTTAAGAAGGATATCCGCTTGCCCCTTACCTTCTCTCCCTTCTCTTTGGCCTGTTGTGGCATTCCTTTCTCTGATTGACTGACTGACTGACTGACATCATCATCATTATAATTACAATACGCTACAAAATTTCATTTTCAATTTATACTGTCTCTTCTGATCCCCTCGTCTCTCCCTTCCTCGTCTCTTCCTGTTGCTGTCTCAAGTGTTTTGCTTCTTTTCTTTCATTTCGTTACGTTTCATTCTTTTTTTGCCTTGTTGAAAAGTTTATTAAAAACGAAAAAGAGGCACAGAAATCTGTTGTAAGAGGCCTCTTGCTGCAATGAGTTTTGCCACAATTTTTTTTTTTTTTATATTAAATTTCAAACAAACAGAAAACTGCATTTCGTAAAATCCATCATCAATTTGAGTTTGTGTATTTATATTTTTTCGCATTTACCGCAAATATTTTCCAGGTGTGTTGCGTGTGCATCACACCACCAATCCCCCACCACCACCGCCACCACCAGCAACCACCAGTCAAGGTAAAAGCCAGCAGCAACAGCAGCAGCAGCAGCAGTAGCCGCAGCACCAATGCAAATACATTTTTGAACTACATATTTGTCGATGGATTGGCAAATGGTTCAGGGAGTAGTTAACTCATAGGAGTGCCGAACAAAAACGCGGAGGCGGAGGCGGAGTTGGAGGAGGAATAACACAAACTTTCGACCTACACTGATAGAAAGCGAAATTCATGAAATCTATCAGATTCATCAGCGCTAACTAAATCACTCAGAGGAGGGAATCTAATTTTAGTAATTTTGAATGAAGCTTAGACATCAATTTATGAATTCCCAAAGGTTTTTAGAATTTAGATAATCTACTAAAATGGTTATTATTTATAATGACTTCTTCGATAAATGTTCTTTAACCAGCAGTTCATTCAGTTAATTTCAATTCAGATTCTTACGAAAATATTTTGAGACAAAATAATTTTTAAATCGAAAGAACTCACCTTTAGAAACACAAGTCACCAGTCACCTGGAATATATAGAAAAAAAGTTAAATGTTACATTTTTGCTCAGTGTAAATATTGGGTAAACGCACTTTTTATATATGAATCTATATAATATATATATCTGTGTATATGTATATATATATTGAACACACATCGCTGCACTTGAATGCATTCGAGACTTGGCATTGGGTTGCATTCTGACAGTGGAATCGGAGTGGGATGGAGAGTCGAATGCCATAAACGCTTTGACGCCAGCCATTCATTCATCCATCTAGCCTGGAAATGGAAATGGAGATGGAAGGAGATGGGAGCAGCAGATGCTAAAGCTGAAGCTGAAGCAAAAGTATTCAGTAAGCGCATATTTTATCTTTCTGCAATGCTCCACCTCTTGCTTTCCGATTCTTTTACCTTCTACCTGCCACCCGTCCGTCGCCAGACGTCCCTCTTACTTACTCACTTACTCTTCATTCTCATTTCATCTCCCATTTCTCGCTCTCTGCTCTGTCTCTTTTTAGTACATGTTGTGTTTTTATATTGTGAGGTTCCTCTGACTGAAGCTGTGTAGCCTTGCCATGCTTCGTTTGGCATCTTAAGTGCTTTTCGATTTACCCTGCAAATATCTGCCCCGCTCTCCCCGTTTCTATATCTTTTTCCATGAGTTTCTATCGATGGCTTTATGTGAGATTCAATGAGCCTGAAATCTATTAAATGGATCTTTAAAGTTCGCTCTCTACACCTGTATTTGCCTGTTTGCCTGTTTATTGCATAATTAATAATTAAAATTGCAATTGCATTGGCATTTTCCTGCTGCTGCTGTTGGTGACTCGTCCCTTTCGAAAGGAGCGAGTTTGGTGTGTTGGTGGTGGCTGGTGGGGGCGGGGAGCATGGGGAATGTAATCCTATTTGTAAACTCAACGCATTATTAATAAGCACAAATTTTGCATAATGGCCAAAGCGGAAATGTAAATAAATAATACAATTTCAGTTTTTTTTTGTTTTTTTTTTGCTTTTGTTTGTTGTTTTCAACCAAATTAAAGTGCCAACTGCGAACTGCCAATGGCTTTAAAACTGTTGCAGCAGCATTAAAATTCAAATCGTCTACATACAAAGTTAGATGAAGAGGGAGAAAGAGAGTGAGAGAGAGAGAGAGAGGGGAGAGAGGGAGAGTGAGGGAGATTGAGTATAGGGACTTAGATAGAAATGAAATAAGCTGGAACTCTGCTTAATTTAAATGTTCTCAATTTGTATAAAATCCGTGAGTGAAGGGGAAGGAGAAGGGTCAGGGGACCCCCCTTTCGATATGGCAGCTTATGTTTAAATACGTGCCTGGACGTACCTAAGGCTTACACCTATTGGCTCTATGCGTTCTGTCGGTCTTGGAGCTCTGTCTGTCTGTCTGCTTGTCAGTCACTCACAATCAGGGTGAGAGAGAGAGAGAGAGAGTGAGTGAGAGAGCGAGAACTTGCCGCGAGCTAGAAATCATGTCTAGAATGCTTAAGTGCCTTCTCGTGAGTCAAGTCAAGTGGTGTGTGGTGTGTGGTGTGTGGCAAGTGTGTGTTGGGTTAAAATGCGTAGGCGTCTTCTTCTACTTCATACAAACGTCTTCAACCTGAAAGGTTTAATGAACCTCAGGCATTTCATTTCATTTCATTTCAATTCATCAAACAATTGTATGTCAGATTTTTATTTGTGTTGTTGTTGTTGTTGTTGTTTGTTTGTCATTTCCCTGCTGAGAATGATATTCAAATGCGTTTTGCATATTTATTATTGGGCATCCCGCATTTTCTACTATGGCTTTTAATTATGGCCAGGCTTTCAATTATGACCGCATTTTATGGCTAACAACAACAGCAACAATTCCCTCTGCATGTTGGCATTTTTTTCTTTCATTCCAATTGTTCCCTCCTCCTGATCCGCCTCTACTTTTCTGAATTGTTTGTTTTCTATCGTCTCGTCGTCGTTATCGCTTTGTTCAATTGTTGAAGCGTGCAAGCCATAGAAAAACATAAAAAGAAACCAAAATGAATGAAAAGAATAAAGCGAAAGAGCGAATTGAATGGACGAGAAGAGGTAGAGTGGGTGTGTGGGGGCGTTCCACTGGCCAGCAGCGGCAAAATGTGCGAAATAGTTTCCTCTCGACCAAAAAAAAAAAAAAAAAAAACAAAAAACAATAGAAATTTGTCAACCAAAATGCAACAGAAGCGGCGACGCTAGCAACAATAACTACAACAGCCACACATGACCATAAATTTTCATTCACTCCCCTCTCCGTACACCTTCTCACCTCCTCCTCACCATTCTCGTTTCCCTTCTCAATTTCGCCATCAATGTTTTTGTAGAAATTTTGTTAAACATTTTTTCCATTTTTAACCAATTTTATGCCTTACTTACTAAACTTTTTTTTTTATTTTTTGCAGGTAATTTTCAACACTTTTCTGAGGTTCTTTTTTTTTTTTGGAGGGCTTATAAAATAATTCACTTGTAAGTAATCTATGTAATTTGTCAAAAAGAAAAACCATAGCAGGGGATGAGAGAGAGAGAGAGAGAGAGAAAGAGAACGAAAAGTGGCAAAAAGTGTAACCAAAAGAGCAACAACAATCAACTTTATGAAGCGAGCGTCATTTTTATATAGCAGGGGCTGCGCGCAAGAGGGGATAAGAGTATAGAAAACCTGTTTAAAATCAGAAATCGATAATCTAGTTAACACCAATTTGCCCAAGAGCTACTTTAGTCTCAAGAACCTTACCAAAATTGCCTTTGCAAATTGTTAAAATTGTAACAGTTTTATCCTCTTGTTGAAATTTCGCCCACAACCATGCAAATGCAACACCAGCGCCAAAAAGGACCAAAAAAAAAAAAAAAAATTATAGCGCAAATTTCGGTAAACAAGGAAAAAATGTTGGTGTGTGTGTGTGTTGTGTGTGAGGGAGTATGCGTGTGTGTGTGTGTAAACATTATGGCGAGCATTTGACGCCTTTATGCGCATTTAACTTTTATGTTTATTATGAGAGCGAACGAAATTGCTGTTGCTGCGGCCTTAGAAATGTTTTTTTTTTTTTGGATATGTTGATGACTAACGATTACACAATTTTTATATAATTTTTAGCGGGCTTTACTTCAACGAGAACTGTCAGTGGGAAGGGGGTTGGCGGCACTTTCTCCCCATGAGCCTCGATTTTTGCTGTTGCATACTTTTCAGCGTCATGAATGAAATGGGAGTAGTAGCGTGAAGAACAAGAAGAAGCAGAAGTTACTGCCACTCATAAGTTGTAGTTGTAGATATGTAATGCAACAACCCCACCCACACTCCCCCTCCCCTCTGTTTCAGCTAACCGCTTACCCACCAAGCATTGCCCTGTTTTGTGGCGTGAAGAAGGAAGTGAATGAAAAGTTGTCTATGCTGGAGTGTGTGTGCAAGTGTGTGTGTGTGTGCAAGTGTGTGTGTGTGTGTGTGTGTGTGTGTGTGCATTGTGGTGATAGTTGTAGTAATGCCTTTACAATGATTACGCCTCAAACCCTCTCTCTCTCTCGAAAAAAAAAAGTCTGAAACTGAAACTCAACGTTGGCGGTTGCCAACTTTTCAAATAAACTTTGCACTGACTGCTGACTGATCTGCGGCAAAAGGCATGTAAAATGTCTGTTTTTATGCCACGCCCCTTCTGCCTTTCACCCACACCCCTCTACCTCTCCTTTTCCTTTGGGGACTAACCATTGTGTGGCCGATTGTGCGTTCATTGCACCCTTCGACTATGACTAAGAGTTGAAAATGGAACTGTAACTGTAACTTTAGCTGTAACTGTGACTGTAACTGTAACTGTAACTGTAGCTGTAACTGTAAATGTAACTGTAACTGTGATGGCATTCGCAATGGCAACTGCAGTTGCAGTCTTTATCTTTTTTTTTTTTTTGTTTTTGCTGTAATGTAGGATATTAAAAATGGGGAAAAACTCCACTCATTAATGCTTTTGCTCTGTCTCTCTTCTCTCTCTCTCTTTCTCTCCCTTTCTGATGCTTTAAAGCCTAGTTAAAGCCGAAGCGAAATGTGGAAAAGAAGACAAAGAGCAAGCGAGAAGACAAGAGAAGAGTGATTTAAATGCCTAGCTAGGGTTTGGGTTTGGTCCTGGACCCGGCTGGCTGGCTGGATGGCTGGCTGGCTGGCTGGCTGGCTTGTGTTGCAGTGAAATAAAAACCGCATTTTGATATAAAGGCATTGCCGCAGCTTTTCAGCACCCAAGCTCAGACAGAAGGGCGAAGGGAGACAGGCAAAGGACACAACCAACTGGCACTCGCTGCCTGCTGCTTGCTGCTGCTTTTGCCTATCTATTTGTCTGTTTGTCTCTCTGTCGCTCCCCCTCTATCTGTCTATCTGGCTGGTTGCTTGTTGGTTGTCGCTGCTGCTGCTGCTGCTCCTGCTATGCCTTGAAGAGTTTTCCAGTGTTTTTCTTCTGCCCTTACCCAACCTCCCTCTCCCTCTTTTGGCACACATGCCTGGCATACAAAATGGGGGAGAGCTGCCGCTGTCGCTGCTGCTGTTGGCTCTACTGCTGCATGTTTGTGCTTATGGAAAATCCCTGCGCTCTAAAAAATTTATAAGTGCGCCGCTCATACACACACACACACACACACACACATACACACGCAACACATTTTCCTCTTTTCCCTGCTGCTATTTCCTCTTTTGCCAAGGCAAAAAAAAAAAAAAAAAAACTTTTGTAAAATGACAAAAATATGCCCATTAAAATGAGCAAATGTTGGAATTTATGTACATTAGAAGGAAGATGAGACTTCAGCTTCACATTCTCATAAGGGCTGCTCTTTTATTTGCCCGGATTGTGCTTTTTTTTCTCGCTCACTCCCTTTCCCTCTTTACCCACTTTTTCCTCTCGCCTTCTTGGCAGACACACGGCCATTCATCAGCAGAAAGAAAGAGAGAGAGAGAGAGAGAGGGAAAGAGGGATGTCCTCTTTTTCGTTTTTGTTAGCATTTGTCAGTCACAGTTGCTACTCCGCCTAGGACTGCAAACAATTAGCGCAGCTTAATCAGATTGCCAGTCGAGAGCTAATGCCTGATAATGCCCAATTTTTGGCACAAAGCTAAGACGATTGACAAGGCTCTAAAGTTGGCCAGAAAGAAAACTTTAAGCGTTCCTTCCCTTTGCCCCTTTCGCCTTTCAGTCAGTCAGTCAGTCAGTAAGCAGGCAAAAACTTTTGCCGACTGACTGTGAAACTTTTCCAATTTTAATGAAAATATTTGCGCAGACATTACGCATTTGAAATGGGCGGGGGGTGGGGAGGGGTGGAAATACGAATCGGACATGCTTCAAGACATAGATTTTTCGCCTGATGTCATTAATATGCATGTCAGACAAGCTAGCGAGACACCAACAAAAACAAGAAACACCAACAAAGGGATAAAAAAAAAGAAAAGAAAAAGGACAAAGCGAGAACAGAAAATGTTTGGTAATACAGTATAAAATGTTATACTCTCTCTCTCTTCAAATTACATAGTATATAGGAATTATATCAAAGAAACTTTTGTCGATAGATGTCATATGTAGAGTTTAAAAATCGATGTCAATAAGTTTTAGGGGAGCTTCTAAATATCCCTTAACATTTCTCCCTTTTTTTAGGCAAAAAATTCAACTTGAAGAGGAGCAAAGCTCAAGTGTGTTATTCTCAGTATTTGATTTTTTGTTGTTGTGTCTTTTAGGCAAAGGGTATTTGTAGACAAAGTTTATGAGTGGATTGTTGTGGTGCTCGGGCCCCTTCTTGCCCCCGTCTCTCCCCTTTTGCATCGTTTTCACCACTTGGTGGACATCTTTTTTATATGTTTATAACAAGCTGGAGAAATATTTTCACACTTTTTGCCACCTTCAGCATCGCCCACTTGAGAGACTCGTGACTCGAGACTCGAGAGAAGACTCTCGACTTTGGACTTGGCCTGCTGTTTTCTGTTTCTCCTATCCTCTCCTGCCCGACCATCTCTTCGTCATCCCATTCTCAGATGCCCCTCGACAATGTTTTGCCTTTGTTGTTGCATGTTGTCGTCCGTTGTGCTACAATCCCCTTATAATCGATTTTCATTCTTTTCATTCCTTTCTTTCACTCTATTTTTCTTTTTTTTTTTTTCTTTTTACGTTTTTACTTTTTGCTCTGGTGTTTTTCTTCACACTCTTGATAACAAGCAGAAGGAGCCAGTAAGCAGCCAGCAAAACAGGAAAATGGGAAGAAAGCTGCATTGTTATACTTGGCTTCCCATCGTTGGGCATGGTCAAGTTTTGTAAAAACAATAAACAGAACAAAGGGGCTTTAAACTCGACAAGGAAGAGAAAAACATACATACAAATATATGTACAAACAAATTTCTACCCATTTCCCTTTTCGCTTTATGTTTTCATGTTTTTACGTTTTCGTTTTCGTTTTTTATTTCCTCTGCTTGCCTCAAAAAGTAGGCTATAAATTTCAGACAAAAAGTTTGAAATGCACATATGACTGTCAAACTTTTTAATGAGCTAATTAAATAGAATTCGTTTCACACTTTCATTTTAAATGTGTGCGAGTGCCAAAAATAACCAAAAAAAAAAAAAAAAAAAAAAAACCATTGAAATAAATGAAAACAATTTTAATGCTGCCAATTAAAAGTTAAGAAACAAAAAAAAAAAAACGAAAAACGAAACGAAACTGCAAGCAGCAATCGGAAAAAAAAAATTTAATTGAAATTCCTAAAGATGCGAACGAAAAATGCAAGTCACGCGCGTTTAGTTCGAAAAACGAAAAAAAAAAGAAAATTACGTTTTATCAGCTCTTGAATGAAAGTAACTGGGGAAATATTACATAAGTATATACACTATATAATATACAATTTATCATATAGTGTGGCCTTATATAAATAAATCTTTTATCTTATCATTTGGGCAATTAAAATATGAAAAAAAAAGAAGAAGCAAAGCAAAACGAAAACGAAGAGCGGCAGGAAAATTTTAGCCATAATTCAAGTCATTAAACTTTGTTAGTTGCCTGCTATCACACAATGTTCTCTCTGGCTAATGTTGCTGCCGTCGTCGCCGCTGCCGCCGTCAGCGACGCAAACAAAAAGCCACCACCAACTAGGCAGACAGACAGTCGGCCCCAACGGGGGGTGTGTCCTCTGCAATAAAATTACCACCGCGTCTAATGCTAATTTACTGCGTTTATATGCTACTTTTGCCGCTTCTTACTTTTAGGCCCAACCCCCCGGCCGCCCCGTCCCGCCATCCATGTGTCTGTCATGTTTTTTCCTGGCTTTAATGGCCACCTCGAAAATAAATTAGAAAATTTATGCCTAAATGCCTTACATTAAAGGGCTCTACTGCCTTCCCACCTATCCACCTGGGCAAGTAATTTGCTGTTGAAAATGACTAACAAATTCCAACAGAGACGAAGCAGAAGAAAGGAACAACAACAAAAAAATAAAGCATAAGGAGAAACTGGGAGCAGCAAATTGTTTGCCAATTTGTACAAATGTTCAGGCATGCATGGCCTATGGTTGCCCTTGGTTTCTGGATAATTAGGTGTTAAATAATATAAATATATGTATAACACACACACACACACACACACACATATATATACATACATGCATAGATCAAAATGTAGTGGTAGTAGTAAACGAAAAAGAAGTAGAAGAAGCAGCAGCATCATTCAATTAAGCCAGGCGGAAATTAATCAGTCAGCAGTAGCAGCGGCAGCGGCAGAGGCAGCGGCAGCGTCGTCTAAAGCAAAAGGCTGCCAATCAGTAGCAGAGCAAAAGTTTTGCCTTTGAAGTTCGGGCCATGTCATTTTCATGCAGCCAGACACTCTGACACATTCTCCCCTTCCTCTCCTGCTCTCCTGCTCTCCGCTCTTCATTGACACTTCAATTCCTTCATCATTGCCGCTTCCTCTTTGCCCACTTGCCCCTGTGGCCCATTGCCTGCTGACACTGACAATGACAATTAATCAAGCGATAACAAGATGTAAATGCAATGCATTGAATATCTCTCAGCCCTTAACCAACCCAACCCAACGCAACCCAACACTCTAACCTAATGCGCCCCCCCTCCTTTTTTTCACCCACCCTCATCTGCATTATAATTTTATTCTATTTTATTTTCTTTTTTTTTTTTTTGCATAACCCTCTGGTCTTGCTTTTACTCTCTCTAGAAAGTTTCTTTTTGGTTTTGGTAGTCTGTGGCTTACGCCTTGAGGGCGCATTGCAGTTTATTTGAAAATTAAATTTACGCCAAATTTGCTCAGACAGCTGGCTGCGTTTTCTCAACTTCATGAATTGGATTATGCCAAAGAAAAAAAAGGAGTAAAAGGCGAATGGATGGGGGGGTGAAAGGAGTTGGAGTTGATGTTGGAGTTGGGGCCATGTTTTAACTGCCGTTGGCATTATTTGGCTACAATGCCAGGGCTAATGCCAGGGACCAGGGCCAAACAGGGGGAAATGCAAAATGGCAAAGCTTTACCACAAATTCTTTACCCCCAATGTCAATTATAAGAATATTTAAGAAAAAAATGCAATTTTCCTGGCAACGGTTGGCTTGATTTATGGTTTGAAATGCAACTTAAGTAGAAGTTAAGTCATCTCTTAGTTTGAGGAATTACTTTTCTGGTATTTTTCATCTTGCCACTTGATTCTTGGCTTTCATCGTCTTGGCACTGGTCTTTTCTCACCGTTATTCTTCTCGCCCCACCGCCCCTATAATTCTCTCTTCCTAGTATTCCTTTTGGATTTTGTTTTTTCCTTATAAGCCGCCTTTAGACTTGAGGCAAATTGAAAACTGGCTTTAAAAGTCTCTTCAATGTTTTTACCTCATTTCTTTGCATTTTCGTTGCACACAATCAATTTCCTCCCCGTTTGTTCTTTTTCTCGTACATGTTGCTAATCCGCTCCTGTTCTGGCTGCATAGTTTTGTTAAGTAGCTGCGTAAATTTTCCTGCCCAGATTTGTGTTGTCCCACTCCACTCCACTCCACTCCACTCCACTCTGCCCTTCGCTCAAGCCGAGCGTGCGTCTTCTTTCAACGCAGAAAAATCGCCGCCAGCGTTTTTTTTTCGAGAAGAAAAATGAAATGTTGTCTATGCATGAATGCAGTCGCTCAGGGCGGTTGAGAGCGGCGTTTCTTCTCGCTCGGTTTTTCTTTTTCTTTTTGCATGTACGAACAAACGGTTTAAGTGCTTTCAAAATGTTGACGCTGAGCCAGCGATGATGCCTCACCGTCCGTTCGTCCTTCGCTCCCCACGTCTCTCTACTCAAACAAAAGGAAACGATAGAGGGAAAAAAAGGGGAAAAACTTTGCTTCATTCGACAGCAATTTTATTATCTGCTATGTAAATTTGTGAGCAAAAAGTTTGCCCAAAGTATTTTAAGTTTGATTTTGAAGGGGAGGTAGGAAAGGCAAGGCGGTCGGCAAGCTAGGATTAGCCTACACCCATCTTGTGGCAACACCTCTTCCTTCTATTTCCTTCTCCCACTCTCCTGCTGGGCCATTTGGTTTTTGGCCATGAAAAACCAATAAACACTGGCGCTATTTTGTGGGCTATAATTTAATTCAATTATCCAGGACCCATTCCTCTATTCCTCATGATATACCTTTTTTTTTGGGGGGGGGGGGGGGGGGGGGCAATGGTTTATCCTGGTTTTTTGTTTTTTATGGAATTTCTATTGGATTGCCGTCGCTTAAAATGCTAAATTATGTTCAAACGCCACGTCTATAAATTTAAATGCCACGACTCACTTTTACTTACCTAGACAGAAACGGACAGGGGCAGGTCCTGGTTCTGGCACAGGACATGCGGAAACGATAAGGCAAAGGAATTCACGAGGCATTGTAAAAGGAAATTTTTTTTATGGCATATTTTGTAGGCGCGAAAAGCTGCTGCCGTTTGCCATACGAAAATATTTAAGGCCCAAGAACAATTTGCCAAAGCTGCTTAAAAGCCGCAAGGCAATTCCTCATATACACACACACACACAGACGACACAGACGACACAGGACGCAGGACTCATATGTGGCATGTGGGTGCATGTGTGTGTGGTTGGTCTTTTGTTTTGGTCTTGAGCAAAGCCTCTTAGACGCAAACGAAACGAAATCAACGTGGCGCCATATTAAATTTCCTTTTCTTTTTTGACTGAGGCGGCTGCTGCGTATATATTTGTTTATATCTTTTCTGTCTGCCTGGCTTCTCTTCTGCCTCTTCTGTCGCCATTTTGCTCTCATAAATATACTACAAAAACTTGCCAGAAATGTGAATATGCACTGAAAGAAAATTTTCTTAATTAACCTGTTCATGATTGGCAAAGTCTAAATATCTACTTAAGTCTTTCTACTGTTTGATACGAACCGTAAAGAAACATGTTTTTTTAGGTTTTTTAGGTTTAAGAATAGTTTCTAAAAAATATTCTTTATTCTTAATAATATTCTAAAATAATAACAGATTCTAATCAACTGGATAACTTTTTCGTTAATTACTTCACTCATTTTCATCCTTAGCTTTTTTTTTTTTTGGTTTTCTGATTAATTCTTTTGAAATTCTAACAAATTCCAGTGAACATTTTCTGAGATATTTTGTTTATTGTTTTCTTTCGTTTTTATTATGGAAATTTCGGTTTTATTCTTTTTTCAGTGTTTTATTTACGAATCGTCCTTCTTGTTTGCCTTTTTTACGTGTTTGTTTGCCGGGGGTGTGGGTGGGGAAGGAACGGTTCGGGTTTGGCGGGAGGGCTGGCTCAACACCAAACTAATTGAAGCAAACCAAAAATAAAAGCCAAGTGTGTGACGTCATTCACTACATTTCATTTCATTTCATTTCGGTTTGATTCATTCGGTTGGGCCACCCCGTTTAAAGATTTCGCCAAGTTAACCTTGAAGGAGGCCTCTGGTTTTTGGGTTTTTGGGCTTTTGGGTTGTCGTCGTCGTCGTCGTTTTGGTTGCTTTGGTCTGGTTTGGTTTGGTTGTCATGCCAAATAAGAACATCTGGATGAAACTTGCGACTGTTTGTTTGTTTGTCTCTTATCAAATCAGACTCAGACTTTTGACAGCTTTTTGGCAGACAGCCTCCGCCGCCGAAAGCCCTACCACGCAACGTTTGGCTCGTTTTCCTTTCGATATCTTGTAACTCGTGGATTTATTTATCTTGTCTAGTAATAAATTTCTCAAAAATGACAAAACACAAAAAAAAAAATAACGAACAGAAAATCGTTTTCATTAAAAAACATTGCCCCTGGTTTCAGTTGACTTAACTTGGCTAAGATGATTTTGATTTTGATTTATTGACCTGACAGATTTTGAATTATTAATGTCAATTTCGGTGATTACAATTTAAAGACAAATCCAATTGCCATACAGATCCGGTAAATGTATTTAACTCAAGTAAATATCAAACAGAACTAAACCAATTAATTTTTGGGCAAACATTACCTAAGAGAGGAGCTGAAAGAAATTAAGCCAGCTCAACTTAAAGAGGAGAGAAGAAGAGCTAAGTAAATTCTATTGGCGATGGCAAATCGATTTTTAGCCAAGTTAAAGCCATAACCATTGAATCTTCTGCTGGCTTTGACTTTTTCTTTTGGTCATATGTGTAAAATTTTATTTCATTTGCTATTCTTTTCAACAATTCTCACAAAATTTTTCACATTTTCTATTTCTGTTTGCCATTGCAGGTAAGAGACGACAACGACAACGGCAACGATAACGACAACGATGACGATGCCGATGCCGAGGAGGAAAAGCGGAGGCTTTGGAAATTGGATTACAAACTTCGCTGAGCAGAAATAAATCACTTGACTTTCATAAATCATTAGCAAGTAGGCTGGCAAAAGTTGTGCCTCGGATGCTACGCCGGATCCTTTGCTCCCCTGGGGGTCACGTCCGCCGTCTGTCTGTCTGTCCCTCTACCGTCGTCTGTGTGTGTGTGCAAAAATCAAAAGCATATTATGCCTAAAAGTATGCAAAACATAAACCAATTATGGGACCAACCCTCGCTCAAATGGTTCAAATGGTTTGCTGCCGTTTTTTTTTTTTTTGGGGTCAAAAGAATCGCTCAAGCATTTAATCAAAACCTCCCACTGCAAAAAAAAAATGAAAAAATTTACACGCTAAGCTGATTACGCGGAAAAGCCAATAATTATGTAATCATAGAACCCATAGACTTGTTTTGACAAAGGTCAAAATTGGCAGAAGAAGGCCACAGAAAAGGATACGCTAGAATTGCTCCAGCTTCGTCCCATACCCATCCCATTCCCCTTCGTCCATCCTTTTATTTGCTACTCTTTCCCCCCTCTTTTTGTGCTGGTGATTTACCGCCTCATTTTTGGCATTAACTGTACCCATTTCGTGAAAGTGGAACTGGAACAGTTTGCGGTTATTGACCAGAGAGCAGTTCAGACAGGGCTGGACTGTTTGTTTGACCAGGGTCGATTGCAGGGTAATTATCCCATATTTAAGAGTTAAAAATCAAAGACAACTTTCTTCCTTTGTTAGTTCACTGAGTTGTGCCTTCGAAGGAGCACTTACAGCTTAATCCGCTCCTGAACGCTTCGCACAGACTGCGGGCAAACTGCATTCTGCTCTCGCTCCTTGGCTTTTATGTGGCCTTTCTCTGAATGGCCCTGCAAATGGCTGGCAATGACTGTGGAAACATTTTCCAGTCGTGCCGTTACTTTTAATTAACTTTGATTTTCATTAAACAAGCCATAAACACGCACACACACACACACAAGCACACACACACACACAGGCACACAGTACGAGAGAGCACCAGAAACCAAGATGGAGGCCACTAGCTTCCTGCCTCGCATAGTATAAAAAGTTTTCATATAATGATTATGAATCGGTGAAGATTCTTAGGCAACCAGCCCAGTCCCACATCCTTACAACCTCTCGTTGGTGCGGGTGTGGCTACGTCTATGTGTGTGTGCTCCTTATGCATTATGCATTAAGCTCTGAGCACAAAAAAAAAAAAAAAAATAAAAACTTCATACAATATTCATTCGCATTTTTAATGAAAATTAAATTTTAATAGTTTTCAAGCAAAAATGTAAAGAAAAAAAATTACTACAAAATATTATCAAAGAGTACAAGTCTCAAATAACAGACCTCTTTCCCATTCTATTAAATGTTTGAAATCAGCAAAGTATTGTAGATCTGATTATCAAGATATTTAGATAATAACTATGTAACTAAACAAAAAGATCTCTCAATGTTTGAATTCGAAAAGTTCTCGAAAATTAGTTCTTAGTGTACAAGTCAAATTTTTGATTTCCCAATTTAGTCCATAGTCATCTATACCCTTGATAGCTACTTAATTGTAATAGGGTATCAAAACTACCGCAAGCAAATTAATTTTTGGCCTGCACACACACAAACACACCGCACACTCAGGCACACACACACACACACACACACACACAAAGAGAAACATAGTCATGCATGGTGTCCATTTTAATTATGTATAAATGTCTGTCTACATTTTTTGAGCCAGAGACACTGCAAACGGAATGAGAACAAGGCAAATGGGTCTAGAGAGAGAGAGAGAGAGAGAGAGAGCTGTAGTTTCGTTTGGTGTTTTTTTTTTTTGGTTTCTTTTCATGGTATTTGCATAAGTTTTGTTACCTTACTTTAATTTCCCTTCACTACTCTTTGACTTTGGCCTTTCGGGCAAATAATTGACCAGGCGACGGCTGAGGGCAACGGCGGCCACTTTTGTTTGCTTAGACATTGCTACGCCCCCTCGCCACTTCGCCCCATTGACAGGTGAGGGGGGGTATTGGTGTTGCCGCCACGCCTGTTCTCCATTCCATCAGTGAGTCAGTCAGTCAATTTGCTTTTGGGTTGCTTTTCCGTGTTGCACACTCAGCTTATTAGTGCAACTCACTTAAGGCAAACAAAGCCCAGGCTAAACTGTTAATCGCTGGCAACACTTAAGACAAACATGAGCCACATGGCAACAGTAACAACAACAACAACAACAACAACAACAATAACAAGAGCAATTGCATGTCAAGCTGAATATCCCTTTTACCCCCTCTC
Source organism: Drosophila nebulosa (assembly GCA_024703675.1). Lineage (NCBI taxonomy): Eukaryota > Metazoa > Arthropoda > Insecta > Diptera > Drosophilidae > Drosophila > Drosophila nebulosa. The sequence goes on along the minus strand of CM045725.1, from coordinate 497,727 downwards.
TTTGCTCTCAGCTCTTGTCTGTTGGCTCTTTTGTTTGGGCGCTCGTTTAGGCAAGCAACAAGGATAACAGGGAACGAAGGCAGAGAGAGAGAGAGAGAGAGAGAGAGAGAGAGAGAGGAAGAGAAAGTGCTGCCATTCACTTTTGCTTTGTCTCGAGTTGGTCTCGGTTTTGGTGTGCCTCTTTTAATCTTGATGGGACTGACTGCCAATTGCCTTCGATTGGCAACGGACACAACAATTGCAAATGCTGGAATATACTCACATTATGTACGAATACCCTTAATGTGCCTAACCCCTTAATTAAACACCTTTCCTAGTCATGCCCTTTTGCCCTTTTTTTTCTTTGGTCAAATTCGTAGTTATTTGTTGCCGTGTAATTTGAGGCCATAACACTAAATGCCAGGGTCGCATCTCTGCTCTCTGCTGGCTGTTGGGTGCAATAGAGAGCTATATCAAGGGGGCATGTATGTATATATATGCAATAAACGTTGTTGTTGTTGTTTGTTGCAACAGCGGAGAGGCAAATGCAATAAGCGAATTTGCATAAAATCTCTACGTTGGTTTACTTTGTAAAATGAAACTAAAATAAACCAGTCATAACAATATACAAGGGCGTCAACAAAAGGGGGTCAGGGCGGGTCAGGGCGGGGCGGGGGAAGGGGACACACTAATGGTATAGCCCAAAAAATATCTCTAATGATTTGTTCTCATGCCAATATCATTAATACTGTAAGTCTCTAATGCCTACAAATGGTCTTCTGTCCCATTGACTTGTTGTGAAATTTCATTTGTTATTGCCATGTTTACATAATATCTTTATGCCTTTCTAGCTTCAAATTGGTTTACAATCCAAAGATGCCTATACAAAATATTTCAAAGGATTTCTAACAAAAATACTCCCATTGCTGAACATATTTCTATCGGCCACCTCTGTCTAAAAAATGTTTTATGCATGAACAGCATCAACAAATTGCAGATAGTAACAAATACAAATATAACTAAATAACAAAAAAAAAATAAAATATACACAAACAGAAATAAAGTGAAAAGGACGAAGAGGTTTAGAGACGCTATCTGTATCTCTTTGCCTCCCGCACAGTTGCCTGCCACCTCCACCTCCACCTCCACCTCACCGGCTCTATAGCTGCTTTCTCGTTGTGTTTTATATGGTTTGTCAGTTTGTCAGCATTTGGTTGAGCCCTGGCATATGCTATACACATTGTTATGCATTTTCGACTTTATGGGTAAATCAGATTAGGGCTGACCCACACACACACACACACAAGCAGACAGACAAACAGACAGCAAGCTTAGCTCTCTCAGAGCTCAGTTACAATTTCAATTGTAAAAATGGCACATTGTTTTATATGGTTTGCTCGTTTGGTTGGTATGTTGCTGTTGTTGATTTAGCAGTTAGATTTATTGCATATTTGATGCCATGCAACAAATTGCCTAGATGCCACATACATACATACATGAGGCAGCATGCCGCATGCCGCATGCATCACAGGGCACCATGCAACATGCACACAAGGCAATTTAATTTTTACATTTTTGCTCAATTTTCGGAGTAAAAATTTGTTGAGGTTCAGTTCCATCTGTGGTCTAATATGCAGTTAGTAAACAGAATCCACAACAAACTAAATGAAAATCTAAATTGCCCTCAAAAAATAAAGAGAAAAACAGAAAGAGAGGAAGAGAGAGAGAGAGGGAAAAATTCATCTCATATCTAACTGCATATCTGGAATATATATCTACATACATATATGTATGTATTTGACCTATAAATATTTGAAATTCTTTATCACACATGAATTAAATATGCTTCAACAAAGAGAGAGAGAGAGAGAGAGAGAGACGGAGAGTGTTGTGGATATATAATTCCACTTTTTAATTTATATTTTTAGTTGAAACTTCACTTTCAGCAATTGTCAAATGCAAATGTTTTGCAATTTTACTTTGGTTTTTTTGGTTTGGCTTCTATCTAATGCGGCCCTCTAAAAATTTTCCCCTCACGAATTTTACGCCACTTGCAAAATTACCTTTTTGTGTTCAACCGCTGTCATGCGGTTGTTCTTATTGTTGTTGTTGTTGGTTGCTGTCGTTGTCACCGTGCTGCAGCAGCCATTGCACGCCAGCAACACCAATTGCTGCTGGCTGCTGGTTGTTGTTGTTGTTGCTGTTGTCGCCGCACTTAATTTATGGCATTCGCTGTTGCTGCTGCCGCTGCACACACACATGAAATTTTACACATTTTTGGCAACAACGGCAAATGGCAATTGCCCCTGCGGTTTGTTTTGCCACAATAGCCAGGTGGCTGGTAAAAGAGAGCAAGAGAGAGAGAGAGAGAGAGAGAGACGGAACAACCGAAAGAGAAAGCGTAATAAGTTAAAGTAAGGGAAGCAAAGAGTATGCGGGTCAGAGCAACTAGCACAACTAGCAACAAGCTTAAGCTAATTATCATAAAATTATCTAAATCACCTTGAAACCCGCCGATTTCTGCTCTCTTATCTGGTTTGGACAAACGTTTAATAATTAGATTAAGATAAGGATATGTTTTTTATTGGCAACTAACCATTTGTGGTTTAATGCGGCCAAGTCAGGCTACCAATTCGGTTTCTTCTCTAACTTGAGTTTATATATTGAACATTGATCGATAATGTTCTCAGTGTCGATTCTCACTTTTTCACTAAATAAAGTCTCACTATTCATTTATTTTGTAAACCAAATTTGCTTACTTCAATTGAATTGATTCTACTGAAAAACCACCATGAAAATTGAATTGAAATTAAAGCAAAGCAAAGCATAAAAATTTGTGCACTCAATTAATTTTGGCAAGTGTTGCAACAGAAACTTTTGTTCTAACGTTTTTGCCTGCAAAATGTTTTATGCTGAACACAAAACTTTCACTTTGCAGCGGGAGAAATGTGAGAAACAGTTTCAAAAACAATCAGTGAAATGGCAAATTGCACATTTCCGCATGCAAATGGACACAGACACACACACACACACACACACACACACACGAACAGAGAAGAAGAGATGGCGTCAGTTGGCGGGGGCATAAGAGACGGTGTGTGGTGTGGGTGTGGGGCAGAATTCAGCTCATCATGTTTATTACGTGGCCAGAGCAGAGCCAACAGCAAACTCTTTCTTGTTTTTTTTTTTTTTTTTTAGAGGCCAAAAGAGTAAAACAGAGAACAACAACCACAAATTGTTGAATTTAATTTTCATTTTGGATGTATTCCAATTTCATCAACTCAAATACTCCGCATTGGAGTTATATGTATGTATGTAACCAACCGCCCGACCGCCCGCATATGCCACGCCTCGTCACACATGCTGAGAGAAGTATGGGAGAGTTTGGGAACTTTGCTTTGCCAAATTGCTTTCTCCTACTGCTAGTTTGCTGCTGCTACTGCTGTTGCTAGTGCGGCTGGCATTGCGTATACGTAATATTTGTTAACTGGAAATTAAAGCCAACAAAGCCAACTAAAATGAGGTTGGCGAATGGTTTCGGGTTTCGGGTTTGGGGGTTTTTGGATTTGCTACGACAACCATAATGTGCAATTACACACTTCGTTTTGGGTTTTCCCTTTCCTGATCCTCCTCCTCCTTCTCCTCCTCCTCATCCTCCTACCGATTTGGACTTATTCTTCGTGAGATTCGTTGGGCTGTCGCTGTCGCCTGCTTTTTTTGGGGGAATAGTGTGCTAGTCTCTGGCTAGTCACGCATAAGTAACGAGCCACATAATTTTCATTTCAATGAATGTTGCCCCACATTAACTTGCCGCACGTTCCAACATTACATGGCATATATGTACATATGTATGTGTGTCTCTCTTACTCTCTGGTATAAGAGTGCGACATGTTTTGAATTTATGCTGAAAACGTGCATAAAACTATATATGTATGTGTGTATGTATGTATAGATATGTGTGGGTGCCATTCGATCGTGTGTCATGTAAATTGCATAAAGATATCAAAATGAAATTGCCCTTTTCAACTGGCTGCCATTTTATTTTCCTCCTCTTTCTGCATGAGTGTCAACACCTGGGCAAACGGTAGAATCGTCCTTTTACCTTTATCCTTTTCTCTTTGGTGTTATTTTTTTTTTTCGTTTTCATATGGCCATCGATCAATTTAATAATTCTTTTCCAACAGTCTGCTGACATGCATCAATTGTAGTTGGTAGTTGGTTGTTGTTGTTGCTGTTGCTGCTGCTGAAATGGCTGAATTGAATGAAATGGTGTGGCGCCACCAGCTGCAGGCAGTTGGCTCTCCCTTTTTTTTTTTGCACAACCGCTTCCTGAAGCTTTTGTTTTACCCATTTCTCTCTCTCTCTCTCTGTCTCTGTGTGTGTGTGTGTGTGCGCACTCAGTTGCCATGTGTCCTTGGTAATTTATTCTTGTTGAGTGCCATGTGCGAATTATTGTCAGCGATTTGTTGCAAATTTAAAGGTATTAAAAGGCTTCGACTAACGGCATCAACAAAAAATCGACACAAATTGCCAAAAAAAAAAAAAAAAAAAAGACAAAAATCCCAAAGAACGAAAGAAAAGTGAAAAGGGAGCGCATGTAAGAGAGATTATTGAAAAAGACTTGGTATTGAAAAACATTCGTCTGCGTGTGTGTGTGTGTGTGTGATTTTCCATTTGTCGGATTTTGGTTGGCTTAACCAATTCCGAAGCTGGTGAAAAATGTTCTTCTCCTTAAGCTATCCAGATAGATATCTAGGAAGCAAAATAATTGTATTTTCTACTTTTAATTTTATAGAGTTTTACTTAATTCGTATAAGAAAATAATAAAATTTATTGAGGTCCTTTTAGTTCAATTCGCCAATTAGCATTTTATTTTGAATTCACCTAAAACCCGTAATGCATAATTCATTTAGCAAGTATAAATCAAAGCCAGAGCACACACACACACACACACACGAAACAAAATAAAACCCAAAAGGCTAAAAAGGAGCTGAGCTGAAACCCATTAACAATTACACCGAGCATTTTATTTACTTTTTCTACCTCGTCTGTTAATGGTTGACAACCGTAAAAAAAAAGAAAAAGAAATAAAGCGAAAAAAAAAAACGAAGCAAAGAAATGAGGAAAAAAGGCAACCAGAAATGATAACCTAATTAAGCCGAGGCGGCTCACCTTTTCTCCATTTTTTTTTTTTTTTGGTTTTGGTTTTCGAGGGGAAATTTTTATGCCTGACAATGTTTCCTTCTTTGTGTGTCTCTCCCTCTCTCGCATTACTCCTCGGCGTTTCCTCTCTTTGGGCCTAGCAGCAGCAGCAGCTGCCATTACAAGGCGAATTACAAGAAGAAAATGTCAAACATTCCGACTGTCGATGGCCTCGTTGTGATTATACATGCCAAACCAGCAGAAAACAAAAAAAAAAAAAAAGAAAAAAAGGAAAAGGAAAAAGAGAACAGAATAAGAGAAACGGCAGAGACAAAAGTTGAAGAAGAAATCAGGCCAACAGAAAATTTAGCCAACAAAATGAGCATTAAAGTTTCATTTTTATCTGGGGGGCCATTTTCTTCGTTTGTGGTGTTTGTGCCTTTCTTTTTCGTTCGCTCCTTTTTCGACTCTGCATACGCGTTTTTAATTTCCCCACTGTTTATCGCTGCTTCCTTTTCATTTGAGGCCCCCAAAAGGGCGAACTGACTGCTGTTGGACTGGACTACTGCCATTCAATGCCATTTCATTTACTTCCGTTTCATTGGATCGCTTTCTCACTCTCCCTCTCTCTGTCTCTGTCTCTGTTTCAGCTCCCTTTTTTTGGGGTCCTTTTTGCTCTGTGGCTTGTAATTGCTAATATCCGCTTTTAATTAAGCAACTTCCTTTTCAGTCCGCATTGTGGTTCGGTTCATTCTCTATGTGTATTCTGGTCTGGCTTTCAGTTTGCTTCCCTTTTCTTTTTTTGGTGTTTTCGTTTTGTATATGACCCGAAAACCTAGTATATAATTCATAGAACTCTCGTTTCCAAAAAAGCGTTGGGTTAGAGACCGAGCTCGCTCTCGAGCTGAAATACAACTTCAATTAGTCCTACGCATTTCTTCTCTCACATTCAGTTGGAAAAAGCGTTTTCTAATTTTCCACTTTTATCTAAAATAAACGCAATTCAATGGGCCATAGCTTGAAGCTTGAAGCTGTTCCATGGCAGCTTCCATACCTTCCTTTTGAGTTCTCCACCACCCTCTCTCTCTCTCTCTCGCTCTCTCGTATGGCAATAAAGTTTCACGAAGCATATCAATTGCCCCTCAACGTATGCAATGGGTTTTTTCGCTCTTTATTTTTATTTCTTTTTTTTTTTTTTGCTGGTTTTTGTTGTTGTTCTGTATGTGTAAAACGATGAGACCCAAACAACAGTAACAACAGCAACAAGAACAACAGAGAAGAAACAAGCTTGATTGGGGTCAAATCAACACGGATAGCCACTGGGCATGGCCTGCTCCTCATCCCCATCCCCATCCCTGCTCTTTCCTGCTTCTCTTGTTCAATTTTTGCTTTTGGTTTTGTTCAATATTCACTACAGGCCAAGTGCAAACAGGCAGCGGCTGCTGCATCTCTACGGTAGGGCGGTAAGGGGGGAGGGGGAGAGCGAGACGACGAGGTTGTTGCCTGCCTGTAGCATTTGTGGTTAAAAATTGAACATGAAAATGGGTTTGGAGGCTTCGCAGAGACAGGTGAAAATTGCCATAAAAAAAAAAGGGGAATAGGCAAAACTATAGAAAAAAAATACATAGAGGTGGCCGCAAGCCGTTAGGCACCACGTTGTAAAACTCTCATGCAACACATTTTTGCTACACTTGCAGAAAAAAAAATGACCAACAAATTGACAAGCAAGAAAGAGAGTCGAGGGTCGACTACCTTTTAAACTAAAGAATTAACTAGCTAGCACATAAGAAAAAAGTAAATATATAACTCCAAATTAGAAATAAATTGCAATTCCAGCAACTACTTAAGCGATTGTATTTATCGGAAATCCTAATGAATTGGGGCTATCAATACCAATTTGCGCACAAAAATGGCCATAAAATGCAAATTTAATAGTCTACGAAATTTTCCATTTTACGCAAAGTAAAAAACGAAACTTTGTGTCTTTTTAAATTCTTGTTTGGCGAGTATTTTTGGCGAGTGTTTAAAGTGTTTTGTTGTTATTGCAGTTGACCTGTTGTAAATAAATTTTCAAATTGTTTGATGTCAACGAGGAGCGAGAAGCAGCAAAATGGAAGAGTCATGCCCATGCCCATATCCTGCCATGGCATGCATTAATTAAGCTTGACTTGGGCCAAAAATGTCACCACAAAGACACAGTGAGTGAGTGAGTGAGTGAGCCAGAAAGTGGGCTCAATTGTATTTTGGGCAATTTCGAGTTTAATGGCCAAGAGCCAGAGAAAGGGCCAGCAGCAAGCAGACAAATCTAGTGCAACTAAGCGGCTTAGGCAAGTTGTTGCTGCTGTTCCACAGACGATATCTGCTGTGGCATGACCCATTCTCAAAATAAAAAAAAACAAAAAAAAGAGAAGCCAAGTTAAAGCTGTTAAGCTGCTTTTTTCAATTGCAGGCAAATTGGTTATCAATTGTTTAATTGTTCAATCACCGTTTCCTATAAATCTCAAGTAAAATCAATAAGTGTGGAAATCATTCAGGTAAATATTTCGCTCTCTCTCACTCTCGATACACGACCAACTGTTGCTGCTGTGAATGTTGCTGGCTGCTCCTTTTTGCAGCAATTACTCAGTTTTACGATTCATTAAATCTTTATGTCGCTCGGGCATAATGGATTAAAATGCAGCATCTAGTATGAGGTGTGTGGGGCAAAGAGTTTTACAATTTACTACCAACTCGCTTACTCTCTCTCTCTCTCTCTCTCTCTCTCTCTCGTCTCTGTGTGAGTGTGTTTGGTTGTGTTAAATGTGTGTAATGGAGTGCGGCTAATGGCATTTTTATGCTTTTGTTGAAGCGGCTTAAAGACACCAGCAAAAAAAAAATGAACGCGCGCCGCAAAACTTGAAGGGAAAAAATTAGGTGGTCAAATATTTGCCAATTTTTTTTTTTTGTTTTTGTCCGGGTCGAGTTTGGTTTGGTTTGAGGTTTGTCATCTACAGCAATGCCGCATAAATTTTCTTTGCTCTATGCAAATCTCTATCTGCATCTCCTTTAGCACACACCCACACAGACTCTGTCTCTCTCTCTCTCTCTCTCTCAGTTTCTCTGTCTCTTTCTTTGGTAGTGTTGCTATCTCTATCTGTTGGTGCTGCGTGTAAATGAAATGTAAGCAGAGTGTCGCATATTTCATGACACGCTGCATAAAATACAATCGTATTTTAGTTAACGAACAAGCAATGTTGGCTCCCCTTACTCCCCCTGGGATGTATGCAAATGCTGGGGGAGGGAATGGGGGGGAATGACCACTGTGTATCACTGTGGGCTAGCTGCAACATAAAAGCAACTTTATGGCCATGTTGCTGCTGTTGCCGCTGCTTTCTGCTTCCTGCTTTTGCTGCTTCTGCTCTTGGAAATCCTTGGCCCTTGGTCCTGCGTAATCTTTTATGCCCATTGGGTTTTATGTTTTTGTTTTCTTGTCTCTTTTGTTAGCAGTGTTGCTGCTGCCCCGATTATAGTTGGTGTCATTATTTTATTGCCTTGAACTTAAATTTCCTTTCCTTAAAATTAGGGCAAACAAAAATGTTGTTTCTTTCACTCTCCCTCTCTCTCTCTCTCTCTCTCTCTCTGTCGCTCTCTATTATTTTTATCGTTCGACCTGCTTTGTGTACAAATTTCCTATTTATCGATAAAGCCCAATCCCCTGTCCACCTTCAACTTGTCGCAACCTTTAGCTACTCACATAAAATGAAACATTTTTGTGTGTGTCGCAGACAAAATGCGTTGTTAAACATGTTTTGGGTCAATATCATAAGCCATGATAGTTATAAGCCACAAAATGTTAGACAAACACTTAAAGCAGACAAGGAGAGAGAGAGAGCGAGGAGCAGCAAGGGGGGCGGGCAACAACAAAAGCCATAATGGCCAGTGAGAAGAAGAGGAACGGCAAATCTACCACCTTGCAAAGGGATATAAGTGAGGGTTCGGACCATAAAAATGAAAACCACAGAAATTGCATTTTTCGTGTCGGGGGCTTCATGTTCTGGGGAATGTCCTGCTTATATATACATATATGTATTTGTATGTGTGTCTATGTGTACGTCTGTCTGGCTCAGTGTGTGCATGTGTGTGCTTATTTTGTCATTTACTTGTATCCCTTTTAATGCGACCCAAAAAATTAGTTTTTATTGTCACACGAGAGACACACACACACACACACACACACACACATACACACCAAGAGTCTTTCTCCTTCTAACTTGTCCTTCTTTCTTCCCTTACTTGGACTGCTCGCTTGGGCTTCCACTCTTCTCCATTTCAGTTATTAAGCCTTTGTCTTTACTTTTATATGTTTTACAATCTCTACGTTACGTTGATGACATTTCGAGTCATCATCCAAAAAGGACCCACAACGAATTGAATGTGTGCGGCGGCTTTTTGTGGTTTCTACTCGTCTATATACATATATGTGTGTGTGTGTGTGTTTTTGTGTGTGTGTGGGACCGTCTGTTTAAATGTTAAGCTTTAGATTACAATTCAACTCTGGCTACAACTATTTTATTTGTTTGTCCTGACCCCCCCCCCAAGAAGGACAATTTTAATTGTCCCATTAAGTGGTTCAATAAAGTTTAGCAAAATGCCAAACAATGTGTTCAATTTTTGACAAAGAATTCTTGATTCTTACCACAAAGAGTTCTAGATGAATTTTCTCTTAATAAATCAGTTATGCTATTTAATATTTGGTTTCTATAACTAAATAAGCTTAGTTTAAACTGTCAACTGGTTTCCTGGTCCTATCTCATTCCACAAACTAATATAGAACAAGATATATAAGACACATGTGCTTCAACCCAATTGCCATTTCTTCTTTTTTATTCATTTCGGTTTGTTATTTAAAAATTGTGTAAAATTTGTGTAATTTAAATTTTTCTCTCTCCCTTCACCTATGTAATTTGACCTTTAAAGCTAACAAAATGTGTTCTGTTCTTAATAAAGTTCAATTTTGGTTGGTTAACTTGAGAATGAGAAAGCGAGAGAGAGAGGAAAAAAATGCAAATGACATTGACTTTGTACGGGGGGAGTCCCCGACCCCACCCGAATCGACTCCCCTTTCTTGTTGAGCCCCAAGTGCGTTAAATTTATTTATTATCATTGTCAGCGCAGCGGCGTCATCATTTGGAGCAAAGTGTCATTTAGGCAAGAGAAGAGAGAGAGAGCCAAGCCAGCAAGTTGGGAAACAACAGCAACCGAAACACGCCGCAAAATTGACAAAGAAAACGAACCATAAAGAAAAAGTACCGCACAAATAACATCAAGTTCAAAGCTAATGGGCTAAAGAAGGCAGAGAGGAAGGAATAAAAGGACCTTATGCTTGGCTCCCCCCCTCTTGCCTCTGGTGGGGCATAATCGAACAGACGCACTCACACACTCTTACATTCACGCTGGCAATGCATGCGGCATGTGGCATGTAGCAAGTGGCAAAACTGTTTGTATAGTCAAGAACGAAAGCGAAAAGCGAAAGGAAAAGTGGCGAAAGAGAAATCTTCTTAAGAATTGTGGGTGGGGGCGTGGGGGATGGGAAATAATGTACGCATTAATTCCTCATTTAAATTCAGCGGCGCGTACAACGCATTAGTTGTTGCCACCACCCCAAACGCCTTCAGCCCCCGCTGGAGTCTGTTCTTGCTAATGCTGTCTTACTACTTTTTCTTTTCTTTCTTTCTTTTGCCTCACTTTTCTTTTTTTGCTGGCGACACTTTTTGCTGCCTCTTCAAGTGTTTTTCGATTGCCTTAAAAGCAAAAATTTCACCGCCTAAGCGAAAGTGATCAGCATGTTTCCACCCCACCCTCCCCATTCCCATCGCCATCCCTCCACCACCAACCCTTTTCAACTTTTCCGCTCGAAAACTACTTGTTTGAGGCAAGTTCCTTCTGCTCCTTTTTTTTTCTTTTGCTCTCTCTCTTTCGTTTCTTTGGAGAAATTAGCATAATGCCTGAAATTATGCAACGCCTCTGCCACTTGAGTTACAGTTTGTTGTTGTTGTTGCCACATTGTGTGTGGCACTTTAAGTGCACTTTGAGTCAGGGAAAAACAAACAACAAATGCAACAACCAACTGAAGGTGTTGCTTGTCGTCTGGGAATGGAATGGAATGGGAAGGATGCTGACTGGGATAAGACAATGGCCCAGGTCAAGTAAATCAACGTATTACACTTGGTAATGTGACAGACTTATTTCGTAGTGCACAAGGATGCGGGTGGCGAAGGGAGGGTAGGGAAAAGCCAGTGAAGTGCAGTGGATAGTCGTCTACCAGTAAGTGCAATAGCTCTGATAATGCCAATAATTCAATTATCCTGCTGCGCTTTTCTCTCTCTCTCTCTCTCTCGCTCTCTCTCTCTCTGTGTGTGTTTCTCCATCTCTTTCACTTATTGTTATTGCCAAACCAAGTGACTTTGCTGCTGATGTTGTTATAGATGCACTTACATAGCTACTACTCCCAGTAGCAGCTCCTTGCTGGGAGATATGTATTAAGAAGTCACTTAACTGACAGCCAGATAACAAGACAACTGTAGCAACACCAGCAACACCAGCAACACCAGCAACAACATCAACAGCAGCCACAGCAGGGCGTAAATTGAAAACAATAGTTGCAATCCAAAACGACATACGAAACGTATCAATCTGAAAGTGCTAAAGTTCCTTCTCTCTTTCTATATCCTCGTCTCTCTCTCTCTCTCTCTCTCGCTGTCCTTTAGCTGCGTGTGTTATAAATACAAATAAATGAGTACAGAATTGTTTGTGTCAGCCATACAGGGTGTAGAGAAAAGCATCGTAAAGCGTAATCAAAGTGTTGAAAAAGCAAATGAAACTAGTTCTTAAAGTTGTTCAATAAATTAAAAGTTAAAGTAAAGTAGAATGTATTGGAGAAATGGAGAAAAATGGCAAAACTTCGTTATGGTTAATTTTCTCTTATCGATTTTCATCTGAAACGCTTAAAAAACACCCTGTATTTTCAATGAAATGGCCTTTTGAAATTGATATGAAATTTACATGACCAAGTCCTTTACATTTCTCCTCCCTCCTCCCCCTGTCTCCCTTTATCTACTCTCCTTTGCTATTTGTTTATCTTACTGATGATAATAATGGCTTACACGAATATTTAATGGAAGACAGTTTCAGAGATTAAAGTGCTAGGGCCACAGATAGGAACCAAACGAGAGGGAGAGAGGGAAATGGAAAATGGTTCTGATACCGACATTAATTGTCAGCATTATTTCATTAAGTTTCATTCATTAAAAGTTTCTTTTTTTTGACAACAATAATACCCAAAAAAAAAACTTGTGGAAAAATTAAGACCAGGATTTTACATCCACTTCCCAGGGGGCGGGCAACCTTTGGTTAGAGTGAGAGTTGGAAGGAATTATGGCTCATTAAATGACATAATGCTAGAGGGAGAAATTGAGAAATATTTATATGTATGTATTATGTACACACAAAGCTGATATTTGGCAGCTGCTTTGACTCCTTCACGTTTTCTGCTGCTTAAAGTGCCTCAAACCTTCTCGCTGGCTGTTGCTAATGTCTTTCTAATACACAGACACGCAAAAATATGCCACGCAGGACACCCCAGGACATGCGTGGCATAATATAGTCTTAGCGAGATTTCTTTCTCACCCTCTCTCTCCTCGGTATGTCACGGGCTCAGTCTCCGTTTCTCTCTTAACTGCCATTGCGTCTTTTTCAATTACACACATAATTAAATATGCTACCGCCCCTTAGTGGGTCCGTCTCTGTGTGTGTGTGTGTGTGTTGGGTGTGTGAGGGCGTGGTATCCCGCGGGGTTTAAGCCTAGGCAAACAATTTTTCTCTTCTTCTGTCTGTGTGTGTGTGCGTGTGCGTGTGTGTTTGTGTGTGATGATGCCAGGCAAATCTCTTACCAAATCTCTCCCAATTGTGCGATATTCTTTTTCCTTTTCCCATTTTGTAGATTTTAATAAACATTTAGATAATTAAATTTAATCGCAGGCTTTTATTTTACATTAGCACAAAGCATATATACGGTGGGACCACATGTGTCCCCTTAACCGCCGCCTTCCCCTTCCGTTCACTCTCTATTTTTTTCTTTCCCTTTTGCCACTTTCCATCTAAATGGCAAATTTTATTTGCCTTGGCCAAAATTCAATTTGCCACCAAAGTTAGGAACGAAGAGAAATCCTGTTGGGTGGGTGGGGGGTGGTCTGTGTATGTGATGGGTAGGTTGAGGGTGGGGATATGTGGACAAACATTTCCATCTCTTAGTTTGCTTTAAATTTATTTGCATAGGCTCAATTGTGTTCATTTTCTTCCACTTCCACACTCGACTAGGCAAATAAAATTTGTGGTCTAGATAATTGCAAAAAAAAAAAACGAGAGAGAAAAAATAAACCGCAATTTGCGAAAAACCAAATCCGAAAAAAAAAAATGAAAATGAAGCCTCTTTCTTCCTTTCCATCCTATGCCATGTTTATTTGTTAACACAATTTAGCTCTGTCTTTGAAAATAAAATACAATTTGCTGGATTTTAATAACCGCAGCTGACACTTTTTCTCGGTCTAAGTGCAGGCCATAAAACTTACCTTAAAAGGAACAAGAAAAAAAACCTGAAACGAAAAAGTTGAAACGGAAATGAAAACCGCAATTTAAGATGGCAAAGCAAAATAACAGCAAAAAAAAAAAAATAATAATGGCCAAATGTATTTAGAGAGCAAAAGGAAATGAAAGACTTTTAGCCATACATCTAACACCAAAAAACAAATAGAAGAGAGAGAGAGAGAGAGAGGAGAAGCGGAGAAGGGGCGTGCGGCGGACTGATAGCTGGCGAAAAAGCCAAAACAAAACATACATAAATTGCTGGCAAAAAGTGTGTGGAAAAGTGTTTTCCCCAAATAAATTTCTATTAAACACAAATGAGCAGGGCAAGAAAAAAAAAAGAAAACGGAAAAAGTTGTTGGAAAAAGTTTCTTTGGCCACACACACACACACACACACACACACACACACACACACACAGACACACACATATCCTCCCCGAGAGAAAAAAGCGCGTGTGCTCAGAAGATTGACAAACATTCCTAGATATCTTTGCTCCTCTTTCCATTTCCATTTCCATTTCTACTCCCAATATTGCTCTCTTCCCTTCTTCCCCAATGTTTCTTTGATAACTTTTGTGCCAACAATAATTATGTTGATTACAACAAGAGTAAAAGCAAAAGGAAAGCAAAGCAGCAAAGAGGAAAACTTTCTTCCTCCCACTCCTTATCGAGCCTCATCAATGACTGTGCTAAGTGTTCTTGTTCTTGTTATTATTTGTGTTTAAAAAGGGCTTCAATTATATGTTAATATACGTGCAGAAAAAAAAGAGACCAGAAATTGCCAATTCAAGGCATATGCCATACCGAAATATATAGTAGTTAGTGAAGTGGTTGGCATACATATACATATTGCTTCGATATTTTACGAATGGATACATACAGAGTCAAAGACTCAAAGCTCCAAACTATTTACTATTTTGAAAAGCAGACGGAAATGGAAACAGTCCTGCGAACTGAGAAAAGCTCTTGTATCCGTTAATGGTTTGTTTGTAACGAATTGCTGAACCACTTTTGTAAATCAAGCATAATAAATTATATTTCTGAATTTGCTAAATGTGTTTACTGTTCTCAATTGATTATTACATTCTCTCTGTCTCTGTCTCTGTCTCTTTGCCTGTCCTTTTGCTTGTTTCTCTAGTTACATGCATATTTAATTTATGTGCCCTGCTAAGTATGCTATATATTTTGCACAGTTGATGCTGTGTGCACAGGCCATGTTAAAGTTTAATTAAAAATGTTTGCGCCACCGAAAATTAATTATTAGCTACAAATAAAACGCAAACAATTGAAACCACCGCAACAATTAGACTAATTACAGTATACATACATATATGTATCTATGCTGATAGCAACAACAACAACAACAACAAACTCGTCCCTGCCAAAAAATGGAAATTTGAAATTTGAACTGCGAAAAACTAATTAACTTTAAACGTTTCGTTTGGTTTTTTTCGCTTGGCATGTTTATAGATAGCTTTGAGCTTGAACTAAACAACCAACTGACCATCAATCAGGGTAGAAGAAGAAGAATAGGGGATGAGAAGTGGCGAAGCTCACCTGGCTATAACCTCTGCCAGCAGCAATTTGAAAGTCGCGTCTAATCTTTGGCCTGTTGGCTCTCATGTGATTTGTTTGCCAGGCAGCAGGCAGCAGACAGCAGGCAGTAGGAAGGCAGAAGGGCAGGCAACAGGCAACAGCGTGGCATAAATCAAAATGCCATTTTTGATAGCACTAGCTCGAGTTAGGAGGTTGGCTAGCTGTTAGCCCTCCCCCCCCCCCCCCTTCCTTTCCATCCCTAGAGTAACCAATTTTTGGTGAGTTTGTGTGTGTGTGTGTAGTGTCTGTTTAAACAATATATCAAATTGCTTTTGCATTCCGCGCATGTTACTCGTACATTTTATTTAGATTTTTCCACAAAGATTGCCAGACTTTTGCTGCATTGTCTGTCCAGGAAATGGAAAATAAGTGCAACACCAACAGCAGCAGCAGCCGGAGACGGAGATGGAGATGGAGACGGAGACGGAGACTCTACTCCACTCCGCCCATTAATCATGACTAACGTGTTGTTGTTGAGACTTTCTCCCTCTGATTCATAACACATTATAGCATAGTTTTTTTCTCTCTCTCTCTCTCTCTGTTTCTTTATCCCTTTCACGCACACGCAAAAAAGAAAAAAAAAAAGGGTTAAGAAATTTATGTGTTGCAATTATTTTGCCTTGGAGGAAATAACACTTAAAGTGATTTACACACACATAGCCACATACACACACACGCACACACATACACCAAATGGACAGAGAAGCCCCCCCCCCCCCCCCTCACTCTTTCTATTGTTGTTATTGCTTGCTGCTTATTCCGCCTCATTGAGTTTGCCCAAAACGAAGAATACAAATGAGTTACGAAATTTGTGGAATATATTTTTCTTTTTTCTGTATGGGTGAATGGAGGAGGGATGGGGGAATGGGGAAGGTAGACAACTTTAAGCCAGACAGTAGCCCCCAATCCTTGCCTCTTGCCCCTTTTGCCTTTGCACCCAAAAATGTAAGCTTTTCATATATTGAAATTGTTGCAACAAAGAGGCGTGGCCAAAGCCCCTGCAGCAAGAGGAATAGCAACAGAAATTTGCTTGTTTGCTCACTCGTCCATGTGCCGGTCCCATGTTGTTTACACAATGACACAGAATATGAAGGAGCAGCAGAGAGGGGAGCTGGTGTGGCGGGGCAGGGGACCAGTTCGTTTTCGGCTTTTATGGTGCACTTAATTGTCGGCTCCATTAAGGCCAATGCCTAAAAGTATGCAATATGTGCAAAATTATTACCTGTAATTGCGACGGCATAAAACATAATTTCAATGCCCTCTAATACCACTAAAAGAGGAAAGGTATATCGCTTTTTAATAACTCTGTTTATTATGAGGTAAATAAATATTTCAACTCTGTTAAGAAATTTTTTAAGGAGAATCTCTCCCTTCGAGATGACCAGACGAGATGGGATGACAGCTTAATTTTAACTTGACTTGTAACATTTTGCAGGGTATCAAAGCGTCTCTGTTATCCTATATACCTAAATGTGTATTGCTGCCTGTTTTCTGGATAATTTATGCTTTTTCGTTCTTTTTAAATGCTCGCTGCGCTTATTGTGGCTGATGTATTTTTGGCAAATTGAATTGCTCTCGCGTTAATGGACAAACTTTTAACTGAAATTTATTTAAACTCTATATTCTCTCTCTCTCTCTTCTTTCGTTCTTCTGCAGACCTGCTATGAATTGGAGCGCTATCTGCACGATGAGCCCAAGCTACAGAAGATTCACAGCGAATTGGATACCGCCTGGGGTATTTTCTCGGCACCTGCCCGCCTGTTAGAAGAGTTGAAGATAAAAGAGCAAAATTTGGATACGATATCAACCACATCGTCGGTGTCATCGAATTGCTCGGGCATCTCTTGGGACAGCAATGGCTCCGCACAGACATTAAGCTGTTCTGTATTGGTCAAACAGGAGCGCATCGATGAGGAGGATGAGGCGGGAGTGGGGGTGGGGGTGGACGATAAGATGAGTGTGTTATTTGCGGCGCCGCCATCGGCCATATCGCCAAATCCCAGCATTAGTAGTGCAGGAAATATGACGCCCACCAGTAGTAGTAGCATCAGCAATACTAGCAACTGCAACAGCAACAGCAACAGCAACACTAGCACCACTAGCAATCAAATGAGCAATTGCAATACCATCACATTGAGCTCATCCAGCAGCTCAGCGCCGGGCATTAAGGTGCGTGTTTTGCAGGCTAAAAATCAGCATCATCAGCATCATTTGGCCCATGTGCAGGACTTTGTATTGCCCACATTGACGCCGCCCTCATCGCCCGAATCCAGCCTGCGGACACATAACTATGCTGCGCAACCGCAGCAACAGCAACACACACAAAGATCGAAGCAAATTGATGCCAGCGAATTGGCTGCTTTAATTCAGCAGCAACAGCAGCAGCAACAACAATCAAATTCCACCCCCCCTACAGCAATCTTACGCTTCACCAGCCATCAATTGTCAGTTAAAGGTCAGCCGCCAACAATGACACAATTGCAACAGCAGCAACAACAATTGGCTGTACAGCATTTGAGTATATCGCCGCAGGCTCTAACTAACAGCAGCAACAGTAGTGCAACCAGCAACACCAACAGCAGCATTAACTCTCCTAGCAACACACCCAGCGAGACTAACAATAACAACATCAGCGTAAGCACCAGCAGCGTCAGCAGCAACACCACTAGCACCACCAGCGGCCACAGCAATGATCAGGCAAGCAACACCACCAGCAGCAGCAGCAGCAGCAGCATTACCGCCAACAACAACACCAACACCAACACCACCCCCACCACCACCACCAACATTCCCCGCAGCACCATTGTACGCTTGACCACGGCCAATGGCAAGCCCGGAGCTGCTGGCATAAGTCTAGCACGTGTCATACAAATGCAAAACAATGGCCAATCCAATGTTGCTGCCGTACTGACAGCAGCTGCCACTAGCAACAACAGCAATAGCATACAGCAACAAGTTGTTAATTCGCCGCGTAGTGACAAATCCACAAATGGTAACCAACACCAACAGTTTGACCCACTTCAAACATATATTGAATGTCGGCCTTTTTTTTCTTTTCTTCTCTCATAGCTTCTGCCAAAAGTCATCACCCGCGCCAACATCACAGCAGCAACAGCAACAGCAATAGCACCAGCAACAGCAGCAGCAGCAGTGATCATAGCCCGGATGCCAAACGTCGGATACACAAGTGCCAATTTCTGGGCTGTAAAAAAGTCTATACGAAAAGTTCACATCTGAAGGCCCACCAAAGAACGCACACAGGTGAGTGCACCACAAGAGAAAGAGAAAGGGAAAGAGAGGGGTCAAATGGGTTGGGTATGGGGGTTGAGTCGGTTTAAGTGTTAGGATGGAGTGGCTTCATTTTTTTTTTTTTGTTTTTCGAGGTCGCTACGCATGGCTTGATAAAGGAATTTTTGGTTTTGAGCCTCTGCAAGTGACATGTTTTTTGCAGAGTGCCGAAAAAAATTAAAATTTATGCGACTATCTTATGAACTTGGCCACAAGAATAAAACTATCAAAGTGAAGACTATTAAAGTGGGTCTAAGAAGAAAATTTCATTCTCAATCTAGCTAAGAACGTAGAGAATTCAAAAGATTAGTTTACTATTATAGAAGAAAGCAGAATCAGTAGTTACTAATGATTCAGTTCGGTTTACTAAGGGCCTAACTATTCGTCTATGCCTTCATCTGATAGATGATTCACAGTTTGGTCTATGTATGTATGTATGTGCTGGTCGTATGGTTGCCCTTAATAAATCAGAGACCTGCGACAACGGCAACAACAGCGAACAAACAACAATGTTCGGGACAGGCGGCCCCTCTGTGACACACAAGTGACATGTTGCATTGTGTTTGCCCTGACACTGTCCACCGAAGCCGGCGATGACGCCTCGCTCCGTTCTCTTCAAAAAAAAAAAAAAAAAAAAAAAAAAAAAAAAAAAGTCAACTCAAGTGGGAGAGAGGCAAAGTACAGGTAGGAAACCTCATCGCATGACAGCCAGAGAAAGAGATGGAGGGATAAAGAGAGGGTGCTTGAAATTTCAATAAAAGTCGCATAACTCAAAAATGAAATATTGGTCACACACATACACACACACACACACGCACACACACACACACTGCGAAAAAGATAGCTATGCAGAATGTGAGAGAGTCAGACCTAACCTAGCATTGAATTGTAATTTTATTACATGGCAGAAATATCTATTGATTTCCACTCGATGCTGTTGAAAAGTTTTTTGCATGCGTGAGCAATTGCCAAACCAAAAACAAATGCAAAAACAAACACACACACACACACACACTTAACCCATAAATTTCCACAAAAACTCAAAAAGCAAGAGAGCAAATTTTTAAAGCAAAAGAAATTGTGTGAAATTTGTAGGAGATTGCATATAAAATGTTCGGTCTTGGCAAGCAATCAACAAGAATCGTAGCTTAAATCAAAAATAAATGACATCAGGAGTGGGCAAAAGAGGTCCTCAGATAACAAAATTGTTTCAGAATTGAACATTATAAACTTTAAAATATATTTAGCAATGAGATGGATTTAAATTAAATGGAATATGTATCATAATTTTAAAGTTCTTTAAAGTTGTGTTCTAAATCCATATCACTTAGAATGTCTCTTAAGTGTTTTCATAAAACTTTATTATTTTTAAGGAACTCAACACTTGACTCTTAAAAAACCTAAAAATTAAGGGCAATAGTTACTTAAACTTCTCATTAAAATCATCATCTCACAGACCGAAATCCCAAACCGAATTAAAACTATTCCAAATTTGGGCCATTTGCAGTTTACTCGGTTTAAGTCGTTTGTTTGCCTTTTAAATGCCTTAAATCCAATCATAATCATTATTACCATCACTGATTATTCAGATTTTCAATTGGGGTAAAAGTCAACATAGCCTCGAGGACAGTTCCTTTCCCCCTTTTTCATTCGATTCCTGAAGGAGTGAACGTTTTAATTAACATTCAATAAGCAACAGCAACAACAATCCAAACGGAAGGCAAAACTTTTGTTTAATAAAAATCCATAACAGTCGAAAAGTTTTTGCCAAGCTTAATAAAATCTTCAGTTTGTCTTTTACAAATCCTTTTTTTTTTTTTTTGGGCCCAAATTCTTGGTACGGACGGGAACGAGGTCTGAGAGTCTTTATGGACCTTTCTATTTGGGGTCGAAATGCTCTAATTAATTACACATGTTCCACGTGGCATCAAAAAATAAATCAAAAGCCAAGGTGTTAAGGCGATAAGATTAAAACATTTGATTTCAAATGCTTTGAGCAAAAAAAAAAAATACAAAATGGAGAAAATTGGCGTTTTTTGTTACCCTATAAAGAAGAGTTTAGGGAGTATCTTAGAAAAGGCATAACCAAATAAAAAAATATCCTCTAAAGACGACCTAAAGAGAACAAAAACTAAGTTCCAAATCTACTTAAAAATTGCACCTTTTGGCTCATTACAGGGTATGTGAAAGCCGTCTTATTTAATTTTTTTTTTGCGATTCGTCCTTACACTTTTCTACGATTTTTTTTTTTGTGTGTTTGCTTAAAAGAAAACGTAATTATTTTAATGACACCATAGAGACCTTTCGAGACCTTCGGACCCTGAAACCATTTGCAACATGTCTATGGCTGAAATTAAAGTAGCGAAAATTTAATGAATTACGTTTTTTGCATACACAAAAAAAAAACCGAAATGAAATGAAAAGAAAATTAAGCTTGAAAATTTTCATTAAATTTTCTTTTAATGTTGTCGCTTTACTCTCCAAACACACACACACAAAATAATTGATGATGACCTATTATTCAGTTGGCCTTCAGAGGAAGGAGGGGGGAGTGGCTTGGAGCGGCTCAGAGAGTCGTCGAATGTATGAGAATAGGAGCCAATCCCTGGGGTTAGGCAAATTAATTTGATTTGGGAGTTTCCGGCCAACCGAAAATTAATTAGAAATCCATTCAAATTCGCGCGCCAACAATTAAAGAGCTAAATAAATTTTGCCACAAAGTGAGAGATAAATGCAGAAGACCAGACAAAGAGAGTGGGTGAGAAAGGGAATGAAAGATTTCAATTAGTTAAACGCAGGCGGCTATAAAAATGCCAGAGTTGCTGCAGCCAGTTGGATGGTGCGAGGGAGTCGAAAACCGTTAAGAAAAGATTACAAGTGCAATCAAGTGAAAAGACGCAAACAGACCATAAAAATTGTGTTAAGTGCAAAAAGCCGAGAAGGCAAAAGGGGGAAAAAGAAAAAAAAAAAGGGAAGAAGAGGGAAGAAAAGCGAAAAGCCAAGCCATGCAACGTGAAGAAAGAACAATTTTCCAACTACCAACTGCTGCTGCATTTTTCTCACTACACCCCACCTCCACCTCCACCCCCAAACCCCCCCTGCAAGTTGCATGTCTTGGACCCAAAAAGAAATTCTTTTCTATTGGCCTGAAATTAAAACCCCAGCAAAATTTATAAAATATTAACTAGCTGTTGGCTGTTGGCTGCTGTTAAGCGGCTGTCGTTCCCCTGTCCTTCTCCTCTATTCGTTGCTGGTTTCCTGCTGCTCTTCCTTTGCTTCTTCCTTATTGCCCTTTAAACAATTTACAAGTCTTACTGGGGGTTCATTTTATGGCCTCAACTGCAACTAAAAACTATCAATATCGAAGGCAGCACTAGTCGGTAGACAAACGGCTGAGGTTAAGTTTTAACTGCCTTCGGCTCAATAAATTAACATTGGCGGTGGCGTCCTGGAGTCCTACTGACGCTATATCCCTTATATGTGCTTAACCCAGTATTTGGGCCAATTGATTGGCTTTTTGGCCAGAGAAAAGTAATTAAAAAATTTCACCAAAGACGTGAATGAAATGTTAAAAAAAAAAAACCGAGATACATTTTGTGCTCAATATAACGAATTTTTCGATCTACATTTGATTGCTTATAGAGAGAGAGAGAGAGCGGGGGGTAAGAGAGTTCTGGTTTTGGGTCTTTAAGTTGATATCTTTGCCTACACATTTCGATTTTCGTTTTTGTGTTTGTTTTTTTTTTGGCTACGTTTCGCTTTTCATTTTCGGGCCATTCGAACTTTTCTCAATGGCCAGATAACATGACCATTTTTCGGTTGCTGCTGCTTTATCGCCAAAATACCAAATACGAGACTCCTGGGGAGGACCAATTGGACGAAGGGGAATGGACCAAACGTTTGCACTTTGTGCATTTGACGCTGATTTACACACACAGACACACACAGCCAAGTTAACCAAGCACAACCAGGCCAAAAAAAGTGCCAGGAACTGCCATGGCCAAGAAGAAGCAGAAACAGAAGCACTGCATCCCTTGAGTTTTTGGGCAGCTGGTTTATTTATGGCCAATGCTTCGATTTTCAAACAGTTCTGACAACATGCCAAAGTGCAAGTGGCAGACGGCCCACACTCTCCCACACAACCAGAACAAACACACGCCCACACCAACACACACACACACACCAACACACACATTCTCGTTCATTCGTAGATAGGGACAATTCTTTGGGCCAGAGTAAACACAAATGGAAATTAAGAGAGCAAGTCCAACAGAAGATGAGCAAGAAAGAAAGGGAGAAGAAGCTACGAAAACAGGCAATGGAAAACATGCAACCAGAAAAAGTCTGAGAAGAAGTGCCAGAGGAAAAGGCAAACGGAGGCCGCAAGTGCATAATGTGAAATTGAGCACGGAAATATCACACATTTCCGCATGCATTAAGTTTTAAGCCAAGCCAAGCCAAGTGTGTGTGTGCGAGTGTGTGTGTGTGTGTATGTGTGTGAGTGTGTGGCGCGTTACAAAGTTTTCCACTCAGCTATATGCATTTTTCTTGGCTGTCGTCGTCGTCTACTTGCCGGTTATCTTGTTCCAGTTTTTCTTTTTTGTACCCCCCAAATATACTCTATAAGGAAATTAGGTATATCTACAGACATAATATGCCTTGATCAGTTCTTTATATATGTAATACTTCATTCAGACTTATGTCCAGATGATAAGAGGTTAACAGTTTTACACGTATCAAAGTCCAGCCAATGCCGTTTCTTTAAAGGGTATAATCAAGTGATATTTAAATAAAAATACAAACAAACAATCCCTTTACATTGTTCTGCTACCTCTATTAGGGTATTGAAGCTTCGTTTTTATCCAGTTTAGTTTGGTAATTTTTTTTTTTTTTTTTATTTTGTGCCCTTTCCTCTTTATCTTACTGCTTTCTTTTTTTTCTTTTAGATAGGGAAGCAACGGCGGCAATTTCCTGCCTGGGCTGCTGTTTGTCTTTTAAACTCAAATAATTTTGCCATTTTTTCAACGTTTTTGGCCAGCTTTGGGATCTGTGAGTCCAACTCTGGTACTGGTTCTGTTGCTGGTTCTCGCTCTGTTTCTATTTCTGCTCTCTGGCCTGCTCTGTTTCTGGGTGGTTCCTCTCTCTTTTACACAATTTTTAGGTTTTATGCTTTTGTGTGAAATTACAACTTCTGCATTTCCTTTTCCTTTTTGGCTCGCACTCCTCAGTTTGGTTTCGCTCTTCTTCTCAGTGGATTCTGGTTCTGGCTTTCGGCGCTTTGGCTGCCAACCGCTTGCCTTGTATCCTTGTATCCTTTGAGGCTTTTGGCACGCATGAAAAATGTTGGCAAAGCAGCGCGTTTGGCACACCGAACCGACGACTTTGCTCCTGTTGTTGCTTTTGCTTTTGCTGCTGCTGCCACCATTCGTCGTTTTGGGTTTTCATTTTTCAGTTTTTCATTTTTAATTGTCTTAAATTCCTGGCTCTGCGTTCTCTTTTGTTTTCGTTTTTTTTTTTTTTTTGTTTTACCCCGTTTTTTTTTTTTTTTTTTTTTGGCTGTTTTCTGTTTTATGTTTTGTTTACTTGTGTTTTACTTTATGCATATTTGAGCAGAAAACTTTTTTCATTTTGGTTGCCATTTCTGAGGCACAAAAGTGCTAAATAAAAAATGCTTCACAATTAGTCTAGTGCATCGACTGAGAATTACCCATTAGATTTCACTTTGTACAGATAGAAGAAACGACTTTTCCTGGCTAATTTCACGATCAATAGACAAACAGAACGCCATCTAATGTCGAGTGGGGAACGTCTTTATTGGAGCCTGGTGCAATCGCACTTCCATATGATCCACTTGGATTAAGTATAGGGTATGCGTGGAGGAGGAGTTGCACCCAACTTCGGTTGGCGGGAATATTTATAGTAGCTCAAATTGCAGCAAGCTAACAAATTTCCGCTTCTACTAGTAACTTATTTAATAAGAATTCTTTTCACGCTTTTTCATTTTACTCAATTTCATCTCTTTTTCTCTCCGCTCACTTGGTTTGCAGGTGAGAAGCCGTACAAATGCTCCTGGGAAGGCTGCGAATGGCGTTTCGCTCGCAGTGATGAACTGACTCGACACTATCGCAAGCACACGGGAGCCAAGCCCTTCAAGTGCCGGAACTGTGATCGTTGCTTCTCGCGTTCCGATCACTTGGCCCTGCACATGAAGCGTCACATGTGAGGAGAGATCTAAAACTGTAATCAGCTGCGACTATAAATTGAGATAGTTGTTAAGTAGAGATGACGATGTGGAAAGGGAGACGTAGAGAAGGAGAGAAGCCACCACCAACCACCTAATGGGAAGTTCATATTAGAGAAAACTGTGTGCCATCAAAAGAAAACTTTTCAAGAAAGCAAAACGGAACGATGAAATTGGAACAACAGCAACTTGAGTAACGCAAAATCAAAAATCACATCACAAGCACAAAACCAACATAGAAGAAGAAGAATGAAAGTAATGGAAGAAATGTTCTCTAGAAATTCCGTTTTTTAATTAATTCATTGATTTATAATTCTAATTGTCATTTATCGTTTCCAATTTGTTGCCTTTTTATGTAATATTATTTATAGCAGAACAAAAAACAAATTATTGTACAATTTACCAAAGCTAAGCAACAAAAACATAAAACTAAAACAAACAAACAAAAAAAAAAAAAATCAAAAACTTAAAAAAAAATCGATTTTTGTTTTCTTAAAGTAAACACTGCCAAAACAAAAATTAAAACAAAAAAAAAACCAACAAATTACTAAGAAAAAATTTAAGTTAGACACCCTCATCCTCAGCCATCCAAGTTCCCCGTTCCCCTACCAAACGCCCCCACCCCAATCATTGTACGTAAAAGAAAAAGAGAAACAAAAAATGAAACAAGTGCAAAATATGTTTAAAACAAACATTTAAAAAATATAATAACAACAAAACACATACAAAAAAAAAAACAAAAAAAAAATACCAATGAAGAGTAAAATGCTTCTTTTTCTTAAATTAATTTTAATTGTAATTTAATTGTTGTCTAGATCTGAATTTTTTATATACATTTGTGTATGTACGTATATATAATTCAATTGCATATTAAAGTTAAACTTAATCTTATTTTCATGCATATTGGCGCTAAAACAAATTACTATTTTTCATTTACATTCAGTTCGCCCTTTTTTTGTTCGGTAAAGCAATTTTGTTGCTACGTTTTTATTATATATTTAATGATCTATTTGTATACTATAGTGTTAAAAAAATCAACTTTTTTTAAATGCCTTTTTGCTTTTAGTGACGGAAAAGTATTAAAAAAAAAAAACAAAAACAAAATTATTCATCATCTAATATTTTGAGAAAAAAAAGAAACAAAATTATTTTGCATAAAAATTCTTCTTTATGTGCCTCATTAATTTTAAATCGAAAACTATATACAAAAAAAAATATGCAATTTTTCATAGTGTTTTAAGGCGGAAAACAAAATTTGGAAATATTTTCTGTTATTCATCAAAGAACGGAATGGAAATTGGGAACTACGTACATGATAGTAGTTCCTTTCGTCTAGACTACTTCCTTTTAGATCTAAATCATTATCGAGTCGCATTTTCATTTAAGTCCTTTCATTTTCCAGTTTGCGCTAGTAGTTTTTATTACATATAATTTTGTTAATTGCTGCTTAGATATTTTTTCACTTTTCTCTTTAAATATAAATGCATAAATTGTAGTGTAAACATTTTATTTGATTTAAATTTTATGTTTTGTTTAAACTTTTAATTATTTTTAAAAATGAATAAATGAAAAAAGGAAAATATTTTACATTATTTTTACATTACATTTTCATTTCTAACGCCTCCAAAAAAAAAAAAAAAAACTCAACATCAAGGTATACAATTTGTGATCATTTGATCGAATATCCAAAATGGTTTGTGTGATGAGCAAATTCTGTGATCCCTAAGAGAAAGATATAGAAAGCGGGCAAACACACAATGGCAGTTAGACAAGGATTAGGAGGAGAGACATGAAATAGGAGCAGCTTTTGGAATTTGCAGTGGATCAGTTTTCAAATATCATTGTTGATCAAAAAGTCCCATTTTATAGTTAAGCTCCAGTAATCCTTTAAAATCCTTTGCAAAAACTGTTCAAAAAAATAATTTTTAAAGCCATTATTATAAAATTAATTGAAACCATAAAAAATGCATGTTTTGAAGCAAAATTAACCTTGATTTCCAAGGATCAAACTTGGAGTTTTATGTAGGAGCAGGAGCAGGAGCAGCTCAAGTTGCAAAAGAAGAAAATGATTAATACAGATATAGATACAAATATATGTATCTGAACATACATAAACACACACACACACACTCACTGAAATACAGCATAATTTTGTATTTTTAGAGCTTAATTATTTCATTGATGGTAAATGGAAATTTTGTTGTTCTCTCTATGTCTAAATGTGGTTGGTTAAGGCTTTTGCGTTTTCTGTGTGTTCTGTGTCCAGTGTCCAGTGTCCCGTATCATGTGTGAGTTTTTTGTGTAAAGTAAGTGTAGCATTAGAATATTGAAAAATCAAAAACCAGTGGCTCCACCACCCCACGCCCCCAAAAGAGAGTGAGCAGCTTACTTCGGCTTCCAAATCGAAAGAGAATGCAACCAAAATAAGAGAACCTTTTGGCTTCCAAAGGCTAAAACTAAAATGCACTGAGCAAAACGAAAACAGAAAAATTATATACCTTAATATTAAAGTGAAAACCAGAACAAAAATGTGTACGATGTGTCAAAAATGCTTCAATCAGTTTAGTCTAACTTTTCAGAAAACAAACCAAAAACCAAAAAAACCCAAAAAACCGAGAAATATTTTGTATAGAAAACCTTTAAGAAAAACCTAAATATTTAGTGTTCGTCACACTTACATATATATATGTATGTATTATGATATATAGATATATATACATATATGTATATATACATATATATATATATATATATATATATATATATATATATATGGATATATGTATTTTACAACCCCTTAAAAAAAACTTTAAAAAATTTAAAAGAAAAAAGTTTATTTTAAAATTAATTAAAATGTAAAAACAAAAAACAAGTTAAAAATGAAAGACTGGTCAACGAGGTGTTCCGCGTTTATGCAACAATTGCAAAAAAAAAAAGAAAACACAATATATATACATACATATATATATATATATATGAGTACACCAAACTTACATTGTACACTTACATAGACACACACACACTCAGACACACGCATATACACACACTATAAAACGTAGCTTAGGTTTAATCAAAATCAAATCATGATATAATGAAAATGTCCTAGAAACCAAGCCAAAAAGACAATTCTTTTGGTGGTATAAACTCTGGCTTTTCAACCTCGTCTCACCCGCGCCCCTCCCCCACCCATTCCTCAATGCATACGTAAGAACGTAATTAAAGTTAATAATTATAAATAACATGAAAAACCAGTACGAATTTTAAGGAAACGCTGAATGTGAGTCTAGAAAGTACTAAAAACTATAAACTAGAACTTGTAAAACTTAACACACAGAGACACACACACACACACACACACACACACCCACACACACACAGATGCATACATTTTTTTGAGGGGGCAGAAAGCAGAGGGAGTTGCAGATGGGTAGAAGATGAAGAGGAAGAAAAGAAAAACTTTTGGTTTAGGCCAATTTTCAAAAGATTTACATTTCTAGGTCGAACAGATTTAACACATTTAGAATTTAACATTTTTAGTTGCAAAAAAGCTTAGCAAAAACAAAAGAAATTGTAGTAAAAAAAAAATATATATATATATATACCACATATATACAAAATATATATATATATATATATATATATATATATATATGTATAGTATATGAATCACCACAAAAGTTTAGCAAGTTTTATGGTAGAACAAAAATGAGCATTATAAATACAGATTTTGTGTATAGTTTAGTGAAATGAATTAGTTTAATGTTAAAGCAAACAAAACAAAAAAAACTACATTAACTAAAACAAGAAAATGATCGACAAAATTAATTAAGTCTATGAATATTGTATGGCAAACAACAACAACAAGAAACCTATTTATGTGAAAAGTTGTAAGTAATTACAATAAAATACACAAAAACCCAAAAAAAAGTGGAAAAATGGAAAAAAAAAAACAAGTAAATTAAATTTAAATTTAAATGTCTTAAGCTTATAAGAATCCCATAAAAAAAGTTACAAAAATCAAGTTACAGAAAGCAAAAAGAAAAAACATTAAATCGAGAGATTTAGAATGAAAGTGGAAAAGGGAGATCGATAGCAAGCGAAAGAGAAAGAGAGAGAGAGAGAGTAGAAGAGTATGCAAAGCATCTTGAAGTCAGCATAATATTATTAAATATTTGTCTTAAACAAAAAAAAAGGTTACTAAAAGAAATAAGAAGAATTAAAGAGGTTCCGAAATCTTTTCGAAAAAAAGGCGCATAAGCACAAGAATTGAAAGGAAACATGAAGCAAAAACAGAAGAGAGCTTCTACGTTGAATGTCCTGAATGTGATTGTCATTGATTCGTTAAACCGATACGCAATAGAGGCGGAGACGCCGATCTAAGGCCGATCTAATTCCCATTTTCAATTGATTTCAGTAGTAGTAGTGGGTGAACTTAGTTAACTGAGTAATTTTTGTTTAGGGTACTTCAAAACTACAAATATTGTGCTAATGAACTTCATTTTACTTTCAGTTATAATCATCTTTGTCGGATTAAAATTCATGACTGACAAATTTAACTGAAATTTAACAGGTTTTACACACGATTTTTTCAGCTTTTGACTAGTTGAATGTTTTGTTTTGAGGAATAAAAATTTATAATTTACCCTTTCAGAGATCGGTTTCTTAGAATTGACATTATGGACACCATCTAGGGGCATCCTTTACATTTGTATTCATGTTTCGCGAGAGAGTTGGATGTAATTTAATTTATTTTTTGTGGGCAGCAACTGGTGATTTACATAGATTTTATATATATACATATATATATATATGTATATATATATATATATATATATATATATAAAGGAAATTATCTTAATTTAGCTTGGCATATTAAAACTAAAACTGAAAAATTCTAACTTTTAAGAAGCCCAAACGAAGGAAACTAAAAAATTGATATCAAAAGAAAATATAATAATTTAAAAAACCAAATGAAAAGAAAAGAAAACAAAATTTACAAGTTTCGGCACAAGAAAAACAAACCAAAATTATTACATTTTACTCATAAGTAAATTTAAAAACAAAAACAAAATATGGCTACTTTTTAAGGCTTAAGTGCAAAAAAATCGACGAAGAGAAAAACCATAACACGTATAAACAAATAAGAAAGAAAATCCTTAGCTAATAGCAAATAGCAAAAATCTAATTGTCGGTGTTTATATTATTATATGAATTATTATTCAATGTGTAAAAAAAGAAAAACCCCCAAAAACAAAAAACCTATGAAAAACCAAAAAAAAAAAAAAACAAAAACAAAAACAAAAATAAAAATGCATTGCATATTTATGGAATTTTCCTTCATTTGTTTAACAGCTTGCAAAAACGAGAGAAACAAACAACACAAGATAAAAGAGAAATAAGCGTGGAAAATTGAAAGAAAAATGAATGTTTGCCTCATTTCTTAGTTATAGAATTTAATTCAATTTAGCATATTTTACATTATTATTATTATATTATAATTATTATTATGGCTTGTTTGTTGCAGCTTTTTGTGCATTTTTTTCAGTCTAAGAAAATCCTCAAAAAAAAACAAAACTAAAAACCCAAAAAACGCAAAAAAGAATCTAAGAAAATCTAAAAAAAAAAACATATTTAGTGAGTAATAAAAATTATGGCAAACTAAAAGCATAAAAACGACAACAACAACAGCAACAGCAGCATAAAACAACAACAAAAGATAAAAATTAGAAATGTTATTTTTATTCTTGTATAAGTATAGCAACAACAACAACAACAACAAACAAACAAACAAACAACAACAAAGGAAAAACCGAAGGCATTTTCACGTATGACAAACTTTAATTGTACGTAAACTTGATATTTTGATGAATGAATTTCTGTGAACAAAAACAAAAAAAAAAACGAAGAACAAAAAAAAACCAACAAAACGAAAAAAAAAATATAGAAAAATATAAAAAAGTCAACAACAAAAAAAAAAAAAAAACAGTTTTTATACACTTTGACTAACAATTATTCGAATTTTGGGATGCAAAAGACCCAGGAAATACCTTAAAGAGGTTTAACAGAATTATAGAATGGAGAAAACGGTTTTGGATCGCATGGAAAAGTTGTAACTCCAAGGGAATTAACGGTAAGTTGTTCAGTAACTTATCAAATTTGAAGATAGTGACTCACAGAAATATATAGAGGAGATAGTACCACAACAGAAATTTTTAACAAAATATTCCTCATTTCTATATGATAATTGAGTCATTTAATTTAACCTATTTTAGTGCTGATAAGCCTAAAACGAATAATTGATAGAACTCAATT
This sequence comes from Drosophila nebulosa, assembly GCA_024703675.1. Taxonomy (NCBI): domain Eukaryota; kingdom Metazoa; phylum Arthropoda; class Insecta; order Diptera; family Drosophilidae; genus Drosophila; species Drosophila nebulosa. Next base: position 466,548 of record CM045725.1, on the reverse strand, counting down.
CGTTTCACTGACCCTTTAGACCATCTTCTTTATGCATTGCAAACATTTGATCAAAAATCAATTAACCCCTTTTTCCAAAGGGTAGAAAATGACTTTTGACTGTTTGTGATTTCAGCGAATGAGTTTCACATCATTAGCCCCGAAGGAATGCGCAGAAATAACACCAACAACAACAACAACAACAATGACGACGACATGAACAGAAACATTAACATTACACATCCGGATCAGGGCAAACGATAAGGTTAAATTTTGTAATGGCGGCAAAGTTGAAATAACATTAAAGTTCCTGCGGCATAAGTTTTCAGCCATTCATTTTTAATTATATTTTATGGCACACACACACACACACAAACGACCATATGCAATGTGGAATATGGTATACGAATATGCATAGTATGTGTGTTTGTGTGTGTGTGTGTGTGCGTGTGTGTGCATATATGCAAAATGTCATTAACTCTGATTTCAAACAAACATATAAACACTGCAAGAAATTCCAAATATGCAGAGAACGGCAAACATTTGGACAAGAAATATTCAAAATTCATAAAATTCGCTTTTTAGTTGAGAGGTTAAGTTTTTATCTGAATATATAATTTTTATTTAAAAATATAGTCAAAGTTTGCCCCGTTTATGCTTTCTTTCTGTTCTTCTTCAACAAAGACCAAAAAATAAAACCTTTAAAAAGAGCTAACATAAATCCCTTTCTGGATACTCCTTTAACTTGTTTACATTTTTCTCAGTGTAAATACATATGGATTTTATGAACCTTGGACCTTGCAACGCTTTTATAGTGTATGACTTTCGAGTGCTTGCCATTATCAAAGGAACAGACCCGGAGTCAGCCAGACAGACAGACAGACACACAGACATATAGCAAAGGCAATTGTCATAAATATATGTGGCATACTTTCATGTTGGCCTTGCCACGAAACCGGCCATTTATAGCTTCACACACACAAACACACACACACGCATTCACACACATACAAAAGGCAGGTAGATAAATTACATTAAATCAAATTTAATGGCAAGTAAAGCAAGTAAGTAAGAAAAATTAAATTGTCCAAAGACTAAAGTCAATTTCCAGTGGCAAAGAGACGAACAGAAACGAACGAAGCGATCTGAAATTGTTTTGCATTTCTTTTCTTGCCGACTAATGAAAGTGGCCCGAACATGGACATACACAAGTTAGCCCCTTCTCTTTTGCTCCTGCTCCTAACCCTTAACCGCTTGATTTTCTCTCTTTAAATTTTGGCCCGCAGACGTAACACTCGCTTTGGCCTTTCTTTTTTCTTTATTTTATTTTTATTTTATATTTAAACATTTCTAAAGACTTTTTTTTTTTGTGCAAAAAGGTTGCAAGGGAGGAAACTGGAAAATGGAAAATGTGAAAAGGAAAATCCAAACGAACGGGTAGTAGCATATAAAAGTTTTCATTTTCTTGATTTTGTTGTGCTGCTAGCTACTGCTGCATCTTTTCAGCCAGCGAAACTTCTAATTACGTACATGACCAGCATCACACACACACGAACACACACACACACAAACACACACACACACTCACGTGGGTCTGGGAAATCTTTTTACAGGGCAGGCCCAAACAAGGCAAGTTGTTCTCCAGCCCGGCTGCATCTTTATCAAAATTGTTTCTAAAGTTCAAACCACTTTGCGAGCGGCGCAGAGGGAATATGACTTTTAAAAAGTTTTCATTTTACCCCACAACTTTTCCACTCTCTCTCTCTCTCTCTCTCTCTCTCTCTCTGTCTCTCTCACTCGTTCACATACACACGGGGGAAGAGATGTTGTGTTGCGGCTGATATGTGTAGCCCGTTATGCTCCTGCCCCAGCTCTAGCTCCGCATCCAACTCCTGCTTCTGGCTGCTGCAACACAACATTTGTAGCTTGTCAAAGTGGCTCAACACGCCCGGCATGTTAACTTATTTTGCTGCTTTGCTGCTGCCGCAGCTAACTTGCAGCTAACTAGCGGCAGCAGCAGCAGCAGCACATGAAGAAGGCTAAGAAGAAGCATCAAAAATAAAAGAAGACCAACTAGGGGTAGGCAAAACGCAGAGAAGGCGAGGTCCGACATGCAAGGTAAACACAACCAGAGGCAAACGACAGGACAGAAGCAGTGGCTAACCGGAGCGTATAGGGCTAAGCTAAGACTTGGTGGTCAAAATGTTCTACAAAGAAGACAAGAACAAAGTTATTACTAACCAAAGAAATCAATCACTTAGGAAAAGCAGATATACTCGTTTTTTATGATGATATTGTGATGAACTTTGGTGACTGGGTAACCATTTAGTCGACTCTTTTTGTAGCCTCAACTTGTGGCTGTTGTTTTGCTCTGTTGTGTGTGCAGCAAGTTCATTTGGTAACAAAGCTCTGTGCTGGCTTTTTGTATAAATTACAGCCAGACATTCAAGCCAAAAACAGTCAGGATGGCCTGGCTCTCATATACATGAAGAGAAATGAGTGCGTGTGTGTGTGTACATTTTGGCATCCTTAAAGTCAGTCAGTTTGTCCTGCAGGCGATTTTAACACTCACAATGAAAATTTAAAAGGTTCAACGCAATTTTCTGCAAATGCCAAATCAATATGATTGCAAGAAGAAAAATTGATAAAGAAAATCACCAAAACGAAAAAAAGAAAGAGAAAACGAATTTTCACATACGCAAATATGTGGGCGTGGCAACAATGAAAATTATGATTACAAGCAGAGACTGTCATTTGCCATAATATGAAACGGTACATATTTATATGTAAATATATATGTAGGGAGAGCATAACGATTATTATGGATAAAGCTTTAGTCACGAGTCACAAGCAAAATGGATAATAATAAAGTGCTGCCAGCGAACGAGGGAAATGCTGGAAGCAGGCCTGGGGGTGGGGGGCGGAGGGAGGCAAGCAAATGGTAGAGGAGGGGCCATAGCCCGGAACAACTGCCAATGACAATGACATCACTTGCAGACAAGCCCACATGAAAATGGTGGAAACTAAGCGAGAATTGCACTGCGTCTACAGATAGGATAAGAACATTTTCCCGAACCTGGTACAAAGTCACTTGTTAAATGTCCAAAGCACACACAAACCCACGCACACTGACAGCAAAAAGTATATGCATACACACACACACACACACAGACAGACACACACATCTAATCTCGTGAAATCGAAAAATAGAACAAAGACATTTGGCACCGAAAAGAAAAGAAAAGAAAGGAAAAAAAAATTGTGTAACTTCATTTGATTATAAGATTTGTGTAATCCCCATGGGCAGTCAACTGAATAAATTATATTTTTTATTAAACTGCAAGAAAATGTTACTTTTTCACATTAAAATTACTAATTTCTATAAAAATGAAACTCAATAAAGATCAGTTCAAATACTAAACATCGGTTTGTGTTTTTTGGTTTAAGCCTTGTCACTAACACCTCAGCCAGATCTAGATAACTAAACAACAATAGATCCATTGATAGAGCCGAGTTATGTAGTAGAGTCGTGGCCCCTCTTAGATTAGAGTATTAATTCCAAAATACAATATTTTGAAAGTATTCTAAAATACCATGCCAATATTTAATAGCCAACTTGAAGATCGAATCTCTCTTTTCGAAAAGCTAATTGCTTGATAAAATTCATGATTTTTAATTTTTTTTTTTTTTTGAAGTGATAGTGATGAATCTTAAACAAAATGGAAATATTGCCACTTTCAGTGTCAATTGGCCTTTAATGTTAGCCTTATCGTTGCCTTAAGGCCAACTAAGGTCGTCTGCTCCTTCAATGTAATTCAAAAATCGCTAAATCTGATGGCAAAACTTTTGGGCCTGGGATGACAAGTGTCAGAGAAGCGCAGAAAGAGGGAGAGAGAATAGAGCGATGGAGCAATGGAGATGTCAGGCAAATGCGGCACGTTTAAATGTTAAGATTTCCCCAGACTGGAAACATCGTATCGTATCGTTTACGAAACGAACCGCAGGTGCAAAACGTGCCAAAAAGGTAAAGTAACTTACATATCTCTCCCTTTCTCTCTTTCTCTTTCTTTCTCTCTCGCTCTCTCTCCCTTTTGCTCGACGGGCGTCAAGTGCAGTTGAAGTGTATCGAATTTTTTTTTGTGTTCAAAATGGTTTTCAGTTGCAGCCAATAATTTGACACTTGGCAAAGAGAAAAATGAGAAGGACTGGAGAGAGGGAGAGAGGAAGAGAGAGAGAGAGAGAGAGAGACACTTAAAGTAAAATCTTGAATAAAGCTGCCTGTGTGTGGGGAGCCATAAAGTGTGAGGGGCAAAGCGTGTGCATGTGAGTATGTCTACGTGCATAAATGCATGTTGAGTAAGCAACAAACCAAACCAAACCCAACCCAAAAGACCAAACCGAACCCAAACAAACAGACGAACAAACGCAAACGCAATTGTCATCACCATAAAAATAACATAAAACTTTTTTACGACTCCTGTGGCCTGCGTAAAGTCTGCTCAACATGATGGGGGAAGGGTGGTGAAGTGTTGCAGAGAGAGAGGCGGAGCGAAAGGTGGAGACAGTGTAGCATCGGGTCACATATGTGAGTGTGTGTGTGTGTGTGTGTGTGTGTGTGTAAGGCTTAGCACTTCTTCTTCAGTTCCTCACTTGCCTTGGCAAAAGAAAAAAAAAACTTGCCTTGGCCTTAATTCGACTTTGTCGCAGTTCATTAAAGTTTTCACCTTCCCCCCCCCCACTCTACCCTATACGAACATAACTCTACGGGGCTGGTTTCTTTTCCATTTTAACTAGACTTTTTGCAAATGCATTTTGTTTATTTCCTTTTCTGTTGCTGTGCTTGTTTGTTTGTTTGTTTGTTTGTATGTTTGTTTATTGTTTAGTTGGCGTTTGCCTGGGTAGTACGAGTTGCGGGTTGTTGTGCTCATAATTCCTCAGCCTAAATGTTCTGTTTGGCGAAGCGTAATTGATAATGCATTCAATTGGCCAGCCAATTTGCTAAAGTGCCTAAGTGAAGTTGCCGAGACCAGCACAGCGTACAGTGGTTAAAAAGCAAGCCAGAACTCCACACTTTTTGTCAGAGGAAACAAAAGTCAAACGAATAAAAATCCTCCTAAAACAAATGTCTTTTACATAAGCTGTTTGAGTATATCAAACAAAGTAATATTTATGTAGCTGGTTGATTTCAATTAAAATTTTTCATTGTTCTCATTAATCTGGTGATATCTGAAAAGTTTGCTTAAAGTTCTTAAAACTTAAAAAAAGGCAACATTTTGTTAAAGAACTAAAACATTTCAAATTCAATCTCGAGATCAATTTGCATGCCAAGCAAAATTTATATCCAATTGGAAAGGACATTGATTGGAAATGGAGAGAATTATCGACTTTGGACACGATTTGATTTGGCCAATCGAATCTCTATGGAATTTGTTTCACTTTGATTTCTCTTGTTTTTGGTATAATGCAACTTTAAGCACTGTGCACAATAAGCGGCAACTGGTAACTTCCAACTCCTCGACTTTTGGTTTTGGCTGGTTGCTGTTGCTGTTGCTGCTGTTATTGCTCGTTGTCAGTGCACAGATTTAAAATCAACAACACAGGCGACAAGCGACAGCAGCAACAACAACAACAACAACAACTAAAACAATGTCTGACCGAAGTCAGGCGTACACTCATTTTCACTAAAAGCGGCATAAATATAAACAAGCACAAACACGGAGCAAAAAAGGAAGAAAAGAATCGAGCAAATGAAATGGTACGAGAGACAGAGAGTGGGTGGGACTGGCTGACTGACTGGTCGCCACAGTCTGTCTGGCTGGTGGGTAGCATCAGCTCCAGCTTCAGTGGTTGAGTTTGCCTGGTAGATTGCGTATCGAGACTGCAAATGAATTGCCATGCAGCCAAACGTGTGCCCAACTTAACGGTAATTTAAATGTTAATGCTGACTGCCTGCCGCCTATCCGCCTTCCCTATGCAGCTCCCACCTCTCTCCCCAAGCTATGCCTCCTTTGGTTCCTTTTTACTCCTGCTGTTGCTTTTGCTGTTGTTGTTGTTGTTGTTGTTGTTGACATCATCCATTGGCTTGGCCGGCTTGTTTGCACTGCATCCTCCATACATACATACATACAAAATGGCCTAGAGGCCGTCATTTTGTCAATGCGCTTGTTAATGATGTGACATCTTTTCTCTCCCTTTTCATTTTGTTTCCCCTTCCCGCACCCAACCCACCCATTGTTGGCCTGTATCCTTTTATCCTTGTTCCTTGTGCAATTTGGTTTGGTTAAATTTCACAGCATTCCGTCTAAATGAGCAACATTGTCTGACTGACTGACTGACGGACTGACGGACTAGGGGGAAGGCAGGCGGCAACGGCTGGGTTTCAATTTAATTAAAGCATTTTCTTTCATTCAAATTTTTTGCTTTTCCTTATTCCGCGTAACAATTAACCTTCATATAAAACACTCACTTGTGGCTAATATATGATAATTTTTTAATTAAGCCAAACGATTAACTAAGTGTTCAGCAAACATTTTTGTTTTAATTTAGGTAAGTCGAAAAATTAAAAAAATCATTTTAAATTTCTTGTTTTTCAAAAAACAATTTGGTTAATTCTGTTTTTATATTCTTTTTAATGTTTATACAAATCCTACCCTTAAAGGGTATACAAAAGTCTTTATTGCTTTAAAAGTGGCTTTACATTTTTCATGTGATTATAATACAAATTACCGCGGACCTGCCCAAAAAACGGGGGAACAGAAACAGAGAAAGAGAAAAAAAAATTGAAATAATAATAAAGGTTCGGACCATGCGTGACCCTTCCGCACCTTTCGCACTTGTCATTCATGTTGGACTCTATGGACATGTGTCCCGGCCAGGACATTAATTTCGCCTCAAAGTGGACATACACACGCATTTACCTTAACCGCAATTAGAACAAAAATGAGAGCGAGGGCAAGCCAAAAGGAGGCGTCACATATCTAAACGATATCATTTTTCATGCATATTTCACGAAGCAGAGAAAGAGAGAGAGAGAGTGAGCGAGGGGACAGAGGACAGAGCGAGTCTTAATTAATTACAAAACAAGTAAATTGCCAAAGCATTGGCATAAATTGTCTTTTAATTTGCTTTGTGGAAGGAAATTTCATCACTTGAGCCGCTGTTGCCATCGCTGCTGCCGTCGCTGCTGTCGCTGCATTTGATTGATTTGTCCTGTCTTTGACATTTGATGATGCAGGTCGACCAATTCGACCATTCGACCTCTCCTTTCGACTGCCTTACATAATCGCGCACAGCGTACAAACACAACAAGGTTGCGGCACCTGCGGAGGCTCTGGCGGGTAAGAAGATGTTGCAGATGTTGGCGATGCTTGTTGCTGCTGCGGCTGCTGCTGCTGCACACCCTTTCCTTTTGTATTTGTGTCTTCATAGGATGGTGGCGGCATTTTGCCCTCTAATTCCGACATTTCACACACGCAAATTTGTGGTTAATATTCAGTTACGTAGCTGTATTTATACCCAGTCTAACCTGAACTCAACTGAACTGAACTGAACTGAACTAATTAACCCAAATGTAGACATCGATTTTGATTGGAAAAGCAGCACGCATCGCTGCCGCCGTTTTATCGCTCTGGCGATTGCTGCGCGTGACTCACTCATTTGCCCATTCTCCGAACTAAACGGTCAGGGTCATCAATTTGGCTACTACTTGTTACTTATTTTTTAAATATTAAGGGGGTGGGGGGGCGATAGCGATTAACTGTTAAGATAACGTGTTTAACGTGTGCTAAATGTTTTGTTTGTGGGGATTTTTTTGGGGTCTGATATTTTTGGCTTGCAAATTTTTATGGTTTATGCGTGTAATAAATGATTAAAATTACGACCAAAGGGCAAACTGATTGTTATTTGTTTAATTCAGTCTTTTTTTATACTTTAAAGTGCTGTAAGTGCGAAAAGCCTTTACGATTTTTTTACGAAACTAATGTTCGAATTTTTCCCATTAAAACTAATAGTTATAAGAACGACAATAAAATCCTTTGTAAACTCATCCAATGTCTACTAACATGTTGCAGAGGATATGCCGCAAACTAAATATAATCAAGAAAAAAAATAGACCCCAATTAACAAAGAATTAAGTAGATAAACAGACATACTAGATATAGTTTTAATCAAAAGCCAGACACAATAGAATAGGGAAGCCAGCAATTAACTAGACTCTCTCAAACCAAAGCGGCCGACCCCAGCAATGGAGGATTGGGTCCTTTAACTCTTTTGTGTGTAGATTCTTAGGATGTGGGGCGTTGCAAGCAAACAAACAAACAAACAACCAACCAACCAAACATACAGGCAGCCACCTTAACTCCAACTCCAAGGCAACTCCATGGCAAGCGTCTGTCTTACCTTATAAGACATTTAACGGAACGGACCGACCGACCGACCGACCGCACCTTAACCAAGTAGAATCTGGCCAGGATATGGGCAACTGTCCGGCTCCATGTATTATTTAAGCATTGCGCATCCTTTTGCCGTGCCTTGCATAAAATTTTATTCTGCGGAAGTTTGTCTGCAGCTCCGTCACCGTCACCGTCACCATTACCAAGCCAGTTCCCGTCTCCAGTCTCCAGTCTTTGCTGCTCAGTGCTTTATGTGTTTCCGCTCGCATTTCTTTTGCCATTTAAGTACACACCTAGTTTGGGATTTTTTCTTTCTTTCCTTCTTTTCTCTTACTTCAACTTCTCTTTTTTCTTCTACGTTTTTCTATCTATCTGTTTGGTTTTTTTTTTTTTTTGATACCCTTTACCCATCCATACAGAGGGGTATGGTAGGATCAATCCAAGATTTGTGTAATTTTTTTCTGAGAAAAAGATAATCTATGAAAGAATTCAAAGTGGTCGCTTATTGGCGTTTGGATTCAAGTAGAAGTTTCTATGCTCTGGAACAGAAATAACATCTCTTTTCATAGAGTATACCAAAATCGGTGTTATCATAATATTTTTCCTACTGTGACTGCCGCTTGTTTATTTCTCTTCTTTCTACCAGGTTTTTATTTTCTTCTTGTTGGTTCCTTTTTCTTTGTTTTTTGTTTATTGCTTGTTTTGAACCTTGTTTGAACTGGTTTAAAATTTCTTGGCAGCAGGCCTAGGCGAAACGTTTCTTTGACAAGGGGGCGAGGGGAAGTCAGCTTTTGAGCTCATAACTTTGTTACACACAATTAACAATTTGATGCTTTGCCAAAGTCTCACACTCGTTTTGCTGTCCCAACCATTTCCTCTCGTCTCCTATCTCTCTCTCTACCTTTCTCTCTTTCTCTGTCTCTCCGTGTTTCTCTCTGTTGGGAACCTGCAGTTACAGTTGTTCCTGCGGTTGCCAACGACAACATATCCTGGCTTAGTTTAGGCATGAGAATGGCTGCGACACACGAGCCTTTAAGTGGGCGTCTCTAATTGAAAAGTGCAGCCAAAAATAAAACATGCTTCCGTAGCTCGCTCTGCCTCCTTCCATTAGGGGGTGGGGGCAGGTGCCACCTTCCGCTTGCTATGTAAATTTTATGCTTTTGGCTAAAAAACAAAAAAAAAAAAAAAACTTTTTTTCTACAGCTTTTGCAAACACGGAAACTTTAAGGTCAACTTGTTACTTAAAGTTGCTGGACTTTTAGCCAACCAATTTCCCGTTGGAGTGCATGGCCAGGACATACCTCTAGAGATGCCACAAGGTACAAATTACTCTCTATCATAGACCAATATCTCTCAAAGGAGAAAAACTTTTAACTATTTCATCAATTTTACGCTTGACTTGTGAACAATTTTGACTTATTTAAAATCAAGCTTAAGTTTTCCTTTTTGGGAATGCTCTTCAAATAAATTAAATTTATTTTAATTAAAAATTGGTTTATTAAAGAGAAAAGCTACTCGAAACTTATTTTTTAAATGGAGTTTTATTCAATTCAATTTCAATAAAAGTTTACTGAATTTATTTCTATTAAGATCTTAAGCGAGAGGCTACTGTCGACTGTTTACTTGGTCCTTATTTAAGAGTAACTAAAAATGCATACTAAAATTTGTTTTTAAATTCCATAGCCTGCTTTTAGGCTTGATTGAACAATCTTTAAATATTCCACTGAGTATTAAAAACATAAAGCAGATATTTATACATGTAATGCATATCCATTTATGTTTTTTCATGTTTCATATCTCTGGCTCATCTCTAACAACATTTGTGGCTAGTTATACTGCAGCAGCAGCAGCAGCAGCAGCAGCAGTATTTTAGCTAGAGAAAATTAGCCAAATGGTCGCAAAATGTTTAAGCGGCATAAAAATGTGCAACTTTTACCTCAACCAGATGGCACTTTGTTGCTCCCCTATCTCTTTCTCTATTTTCCCCTTCCGAGCATAAGTACTTAGTTGGAATATAAAGTGAGAGGAATGCAGCTTGACCTTCACCTGGAATGCCAAAAGGGACTGTGCGATGAGGACAACGATGTAAAGAAGCCTTTTTGGTTGGTTGGCTGGCTGGTTGGTCGGTTGGTGCTTCTCTGTGAGAAAATTTGAAAAATTTATTCGAAAAAAATTTATGTTGCAAGGGCAAAAAAAGACAGAGAAATAGCTTAAGTTACCTGATGTTCGCCAACAGGATATATTATGCCAAAAAACATTTTTAATAATTTAACACACACACACACACACACATCCTTTGCTTTCCTTTGAACGGAGCTGTGGAAGGGGGAACCTTGTGTTGGCTGCCTGGCAAAAATATGCCAAGCCGTTGCCGAAACTGTTTTGGCATGTTTTTAGTGTTGAGTAATGCGAAACCAATTTTGAGCGCAACAAAAAAGGGAAAACGTCCTAAAACATGAGCTAGCTTTGATGTCAAAAGTCATGATGTTGCAACGACGACGACAGCAACGATGACGACGACGACGACTTATGAAATATGAGAATCCGCTTGGCTCTTTCTGCTCCTCCAGGCAAATTATTTGCGGCCACACAAAGTCTCAAGGCACACAAATTAGTGGCAGGAAAAGAGAGAGACAGAGAGAGAGAGAGAGAGGCAGATAGAGGGGTAAAGTCATTCAGTATGTCTGTCTGTCTATCTGTCTGTCTGTCCGTCTGAATGTTTCTGCCGTCTCGGTGAGTCTGGCAGGCAAAGGGATTAGGATATATATTCAGCTTAGCAAAAACTGTTTAACTATGCCTTTGATGTTATGTGGATAATGCCGATGGCAAAGTGCTTCAACTCCAACTTCAACTCCGATTCCCATCCAACTTCATTCCAATGGCAACTCATTATGCTTAGTGCCTCGTTCGCTTTCAGCTTTTAATTCAATTCAAAACGCAACATCAGTTGCATGATTTTAACAGGGCGTATGCTTAATATGGCAACAGTTCATCTTTCCCCGTCCAATGGCAAACCGCTCCTGCCGCTCCTGCTCCGCTGTTGCTTCTCCTTCAATATTTGCCATTTGCACATATCATCACAAAATTGATTTCGGACCAGCCTCGTCGCCATCTTTTTCCCATGTCGCTAAAGCTGTTCCAGCTTCAGCTCCCGGTCCTGCTCCTGCTGCTGCTGCTGCTGCTGCTTATTGGAAGAGCCTAAGGAATCCCCTTGCCAGAACTCAGTTTTCCAATTGACTTTGGTGTTGAGTTTGTTGCATGGTTTTCCTCTTTCTCTCTCTCTCTCTTTCTCTTTGTGCATGTGTGTGTGTGTTTTCGATGTTTGCATAGTGTGTGTGTGTGTGTGTGTGTGTGTGTGTCAGAGAGTGTGTTTGTTGGCTGCTTGGCGAAAGGCAAACAAAAACACACGCTGCCGCCGTTTCAAAATTGAATTTTAATACACAAAAGAAGCCACGTTTTGTCGTAGCCCAAAAGTACACACAACACACACACACACACACACACACACACACACCCCTCTGCCTAGACAATGAAATGAGGCCTCCAGACTCCCAAGCTTTACCTCATTTGGGTTTTTCCTAGTTTTTCCCCAAAGCAACAACGAGGTATGTTAGAAATGTTGTTGGCTTTGAGAAAAATCTTACTTGGACGAGGATCTTTATGCATCGATGTGAAATCAAGATAATGTTCTAGATGAAAGGAATCTATTATCTGGCTAATTATCTGAAGTCAAATACTGGGGTTGTGTCTTGCTGATCAATTGAATTTCCACGTATAAATTTCCCATCTAAACTCTGTTGGAATTACTCGGCTGCTCCTCGTTGGCTTATTCGCTCTAATTTGGCTTAGTTGCTGTACCACAAGAACACTTTAACCCCACCAAGCAATTGCATTACTCGACTTTCTCTCTATCTTCCCTTCTATCTCTCTCGCTCTCTCTCTGTGTGTTTTTAGCTCTCCTTGATCCTTTCTCTGTCTCGTCCTTTTTGGCCAAAAATTATCTCAAATGTGTTTGCGTGTTTGTGTGTTTTAGTAATGCCAGAAAAACTCAACTTGCTCTTGATGCCATTTTCATTGATTTTGTAAATAAATTTTCAAGCTTTTCTCGAATGCAGATGCAGTTTGTTTTTTGAGAAAACATCTCATTTGGTCTGTCTAGCTCTATCTATCTTTATGTATCTATTCCTTAATTTAATGTTATTTATTTACTTGGCAAAAAAAAAAGCAAAGAGTAAAAAATTTTGTAGTATGTTGAGATGAAAAAAAAAAATCAGAAAGAGATTCTTGAAATTAAATTTTCAAGTAACTTTCACTCGAGCGCAAAGCAAACTAAATAATTCATGATAGCAGCAGCAGCAGGAAAAGTGGGAGGGCCTACCAGGTGCTTCAACACACACATACATAAAAGGTTGTGTGTGTGTGTGGGAGTGTGCATACATTTAAATAAACAGCAGTCAGAGTCAGATTCAGATGCAGTTCCCATTGCCAACTCCCTTTTGCCATTTTGCCCGATTTTTCGATGCGCAGCGAGTTAACTTTTTCCAGCAGGACCTAGGCCAGGCCAGCGCTATGATAACGCGCTGAACCCTCTTTTATACCCTCCCAGTTTCAGTTATTCGTTTTTTTTTTTTTTGTCAGACCTTTTGTGTGTGTGAGTGTGTGTCCTTCGCATAGTCAGTCGAAGGAGTCGGATTCGTCGTCGTCATCGTAGTCGACGTAGTCGTCATGCCAAAATAGGCAAGTTCACTCAGGCAAAGCAATTGCACAAATGGCCAATTCTCCTCGTAAGTAGAATTTTGTTCGTTTCGTTGAACGGGTTCAACTAAAGAGTTGGCAAAATAAAGGGGGGCGGAGACCGGGAAGGGGTGGTGAGGGGGGGTTATTTGGGAATGGGTTAGAAGCTCTGACGAAAACTGGCTAAAACACTGCAACTATCCAACATGCGAGGGAGTTACTCTCATGTGTGTGACTATGTGTGTGTGCGTGTGTGTGTGTGTGTGTGTGTGTGTGTGTGAACTGGTGTGTAACGAAGCATAGATAAAATAAACAAAACACAAATAAATATGTACGCTGGCATGGCCAAAGTTTAAAGTGCTAAGAAAAAATGAAAATAAAATAAAATAAAAAATAAAAAAATAAAAGTTTTTTTCTTCTCTCTCTCTCTCTCTGTTAGACAGTTCTACCCTCAATCTCTCTTTCGATCTCCCACTTTAACCCTCTCTCCCCCCCCCCCCCCCCATTTCTCTGTTTTGCTTGGAAGTGATTGCATTTAAGTTGATACACAAGAGTTCAACTTGCCCGCTCAGGGCTGGCAACAAACTTAAACCAAATCCATTTCACAAACAGTTTGCAAATATTTGTCCTTTATCTATTTTGATAGAGGCATTTATAAAACTACATATAACTAAAGATTTAGATGGGCAACGACTCACTAACTTAAACGGGGTCGAGAGGAAGAAAATGGTATAGTCTTAGCTAAGTTACTCATCTCACTCATAGCCATTACTAATATTTTTTCACTCCCGTTTATTATGCATAGAAATGTAGCCCTGGATAAAATGTAACATTGATTCGCAACGAAAACTTTTCCTCTCTTAAAAAACAAACCAAAACAAGACAAAAAGTAGAAGAAAAACGGAAACAGTATGAGAAGCTTTTCATTGCCGGAAAGTAGCGAAAATCTAAGTAGCCCTCTTTGAGCACGCACTGAGAGAAATGTGTTTTTTTTTTCGTAGGAATGGGCTTAAATTGATTAGATAGAGTTTAGTTTAGAGATCAATTATTTCTGTCCACCATTGATGGCTTCGTTATTATTGTTATTATTGTGCTCTGGCGTTGGCGCTGACGCTGTAAATGCAATTTATAAGGCAAGTTAATTAAATTCACGGCGAATGTTCAAGTCGAATTCGATTAACTCGACTTAACCTGGCCACACATATTGCAACATATGGAATAGTAGTGCAGTCGGAAACGCAGGGAGAGAATAATGCAGTTCACTTGTTGTATTTGCTCGTGACACTTAAAAACATATGCGGGAGACAGAGATAGAGACAGAGACAGAGACAGAGACGGAGACAGAGAGATATAGAGAGATATAGAGTCCAGAAACTGCTTTATGCTTAATTGAGTATTATCCTTGTTGCACACATAAAGTCAATTCATGCCTGGAGAGAAGGCAGAGAGCAAGAGAGGGGCTTGGCTGGATGGGGGGGGGGGGGAACGAGGTCTGCAAACAGCAGCTCTGTTTGTTTAATAGCATGGTCAGTAAATTTAATTAACTTCCCTTAAGGATACATGCAACATATAATAAAAGCACGTCACAAAAAAACAAAAAAAAAAAAAACAAAAAAACAAGAAAAGGACAAAAACCCAAGCGAAACTCCAATGGCAGCAGCAGCAGCAGCTACGGTGTCTCCTCCGTCTTTGGCTTCAAGTTGCACTGGGATTACACACACACACACGCACACACACACACACACGAGACAGAGAAGGACTGACTGACTGACTGGCTGGCTGGCTGTGCCTTGCCGTTGTCCTTTGAGATGTTGTGCAAACAAGCAGCTTAATGTCAGTCGACACAAGACAAACACACGCAGAGAAAGAGAAAGACACACACACACACACACACACACAAAGAGAGAGAGAGAGAGAGAGAGAGAGAGAGAGAAAACACAGAAATTAACTTCTTTTTGATGAAGCATATGTTGCTCAGACATTGGCCCAAGCCATCTAGCCCAACCGAGCTATCATTTCCTTCAAATTATAGTCCCTACTCTCTTCTACCCCCCCTACCGACCACCATTTATCTGACTGTCTGCTACTATTATTGGCAGCAGCTGGCACTTCGATTTGATTTTTTCATTTTTTTTTTTTTGTGTTTTTTTTTTTTTTTGCGTATTTCGTGATTCACAGTTTCAACTTAAAATTCATAATTCATGGCGCCTACTTTGCATGCCCCCTAAAGCTATAGAGCGGCACGTAGAAAGAATCCTGGTGCATAGCACCACGCTTCGAGCTGCCTGCCAAATGTGCATTGTGTCTTGCGTCTGGCCACGTTTGGGCCATAACAAATGATGCACTCGACACGCGAGGCCAAGTGTACATTAGTCAGAGAAGATACCAGGCCAATATGAGCAACGCGGCCAAGGTGAATTCAATGTGAATGTGAATGTGAATGTGAATCCGAATGCGAATAGGAGTGTGATAAGCCCACACACGCTGCCGCTAGAAATGAGCCAATAGGTGGCAGCATATGCGGGGGTTCTAGAGGTTGGCCGGGTTCCGCAGGTTGATGAGCAACCAACCGGCAAATGCATCCCAATGTGATTTCCCTGTTCAATGAACTGCTATCCCACTCACCTTTCAACCTGCCTGCCTGGCTGCCTGCCTGCCTGACGGCCAAAATCGGCAATTAAACCACGGGCAATAGCCACCTTCAGGCCTGATTTCGGCCAGCTTAATGAGCGTTTGATTGAACTGCAAAAACGAAAAGAAAAAAAAACAACCAAAACGCAAACAATGAGAAGGAATGAAAAGTGCATATATCAATAAGCATTTCTAGGTTAAATCTCACATAAAATGGCGAAAACAACAAATATTGTATATCATTTAAAAATACAAAACTAGTCGAAAACTTTTCAATGCAGTATTGTATACTTTAATCCATTTTATCAGTTCCAAAACAAACTGATCCGATTTAAAGCGAACTGAGAACTGATAAGTATATGTATAATTAGTCTATGGCAATAATAAGTCGCCTCACCGACTTGGATATACCCTGCCAAAGAAGTTTGTGCTTATAACTTTTGGTGAGCCGCTGTTTACTTTACCAAATTGGCTTTATCGACTCGGCTGTTGTTACTGATCAAGAATCTATATACTCTATAGGGTCAGAAACGCTTCCTTCAGCCTGTTACATTCATTGTGGCGACTTTAATATACTCTTTTAACGTACAGGCTACAAGGTATATAGAGACCCCAAAATTCAAGAGAATTTAAAGGGTATTAGAGGGGTATTAATATATACTTTTAGCTACACATAGTCCTCTCTTCGGATTGCCTGTGTAAAGCAAAATACTTCTGCTCAGCTCATTTAAGCTTTAAGGATTCAAAATACATTTTTCTTTTTTTTTTGTTTAAGAGTGTATCGAAAAATAGTTACACATTTGCCCTTGCAATTGGTCATGTGAACAAAAAGTCAACGAATCACGCACTAAATCATCAGTGAATCAGTTTCGATGTTGCTACTCATTCCCGATACGGATTCGGATTCTGTAACTGATGCCTGACAATCAAAATGTTGGACCAAGCAGCCGCAACTGTCAACATAAGTCATTTTGTCGGCAGGAGGAGAACGATGGACTCGATATACAAAGGGGGTAGCGGGAAAGGACAAGAGTGAAATAGGAGAGGAAGGAAAAAATGGGCATTAATATGCCCGTTAACATTGCGGTTAGTGTCGCCCCAAAAAGCCATCAAAAGAGGCGTGGTCTCGCTGGGTTCCCATCACTGACAGTGTACATAAGTTTGTGAAGAGGGGGGAAGGGTTAGGTCGGCAGCGGGCGGGCATCTGTAGCAGATGTGGCAGTTGCATTTAACACTCTCACAACGATGGCGGTGGCAGTGGCGGTGGCGGTGGCCAGCAACTGTTTCCTTGCTGTCACACACTTGTCTCTTCTGCCTGGCTGTTTCTCCTCCTTCAACTCCATCGCCACTTGGAGCACAGGACCAAAGGCAGCAGCAGCTAATGTTCGCCGCGTAAAGTTTAAGTTGACTGCCAGTAAAAGCCATTTAAAATTACGTGCTTGGATTTCTCTCCACCACCTGGCCCCTTCCATCTAAATCTCCTCTCTTCGTGTAATGTGTGTGTGTGTGTGTGTGTGTCCTGTGGCCGCTTCCTGGTCGGTTGTTATTGAGCGCTAGACTACGTGGCCAAGTAAGCTGACACAGCCAGGTTTGTCACTTGTGTTGCAGTTTCTTGCCGACCCACGACAGAACCCCGCACCCCACCCCACCCAACTCCCTCTTGCCGCGTATGTTGCACATAATTTTCACATAAACGCAAGCCTAATATAAAAAAATTCTAACAAATCGTGACCAGCAAGAGCAAGTGATAGGTAAAACCTTAAAGAGCTCAACAAAAATTGTGGAAGAGTAAAAGAAAAAAAAAAGAATTGAAAAAAGAGCGAAATGCAGCAAAATTTTAACAAAATAAATCAAACTGCAACACACACACACACACACACACACAAAATGTTGCAAAATCGGCAGTAGCAGCAGCGGCAGCAACAGCATCGACATTTTAAGTGTTGCCCATTGACTTTTGATTGCTTTTTGGTCTTCAGCTTTTGGCCCCATCTCTGCTCTTGCTCTTCCTACTAAGTCCACTGGGACTAGATGGGAGAAAAAAAATAAAAAGCCATTTAATGAGCTTGCCAAGCATTCACCACAGACCATGGTCTCTCTACTTCACTTCGCTCTCAAGCCCTCGCCATCTCCCCACCGCCCCAACACCCAAGCACCCCACCACCCACAGCAACAATAACCCAACTTATCTCAGCTGTGGAGGGGAAGTGGTTTTCTTCTTTTTTTTTTACTTTTTAACTTTACAACTTCCTTTTTGTTACCCTTGCCCAATAATGGGGTAGATTAATTTCAAAAACTAAATAAACACACTCTGTTAAAAATGTATAGAAATAAATTTAGTATGTTTTATCTGCGTCCAACTTTAATATATATTTTCATGTGAACCATATGATCACTTGACTTGAAAAATAAAATCAACTACATAATATTATGAGCCAGCAAATTGCTAAAATCGGTAGAATAATCGGTAAAATATCGAAAATAAGCCATGACCAATGAGAAGCGTTAAAAAAAAAGTATATTTAAGCGAAAGGGTATTAAAATGTTTGCCAAGTCAAAGATAGTTTCCAGTATCTTTAGATTTGTGTTTTATATATATAATTTTTTTTTTTGGTTTTTTGTTTTTTGTTTTTTTGTTTTTGCTGTGTTGGCCAAAACTATTTTCAGCAAATTTGTCAAATTAAATTGCATGTACAAGAAGAGGCCGCCTTGTCGCCTTGTCGCCTCTTGCTTTGGCTGTTGCTGTTGCTGACTGTCAACCCAAGGTTTGTTCCCCCAAACTCGTCCCTTCTGGCTGACATCTTTAACTTTGCTTCTTGAGGATTGAATTAAAAAGTTGAGGCTGAGGCCCAGCGCGAAAAATGCCGCAAATTAATGTGCATAGTTTTTGTTGTTGTTTTTGTTGATGGTGGCTTTTAATTAAAATTGTTTACTAAATATGCTTGAATTTGTGGCAGCCTCATCGTCCTTCTTGGGCATTCAGCCACCCCCACCACTCCCCACCCCCCTTCACCACCCCACCCACCCTCATTTACTCCTCATAACCACCGACATTTTGCCTTTTACAACCAAAATCAGGTCAATGCACAATTCAATTTACGCATTTCTCTCTATCCCACTCTTTGTCTCTCTCTCTCTCCCTCTCTCTCTGTCTCTGTCTCTGTCTTTTAATCTCGGGTATGTATGGGTCTGTGCGTGAAATCAATGCAAAAGAGCGGCTGCAAAAATCTGTGCTAAAAATTTCAAAATCTGCTTTGTAACCAGAGTGACAAATGTTAATTAAGGCACGACTTTTGCCTCCAACTTGCCTCTCGCCATTTCTTGGCTTCTTTGCTTTTTAGCGGCATCTTTGATAGATTTAATAAGGTTCTCTCTCTCTGGCTTGTTGACTGCTCGCGAATGCATAAAAGTCTAAGTTGAAGTCCAGAGCTAAAAATGCATTACAATGATAATGTTGCTGCTGTAGATGTGGCTGTTGGCTGTTGCTGCTGCCGCGCTACATAATTCACTAGGACATGAACTGACAATAAAATTTAGTGCTGAGCTTGCATAATAAAGTCGGCCGTGGAGTCAAGAACAGGTCCTGTTGCTGCCGTCGTCGTCGTCGTCGTCGGTGCCGCTGCTTCTTCTGATGTTGCTGTTGCAAAGGGCTAAAACTTAAAAGCAAAGTCATGCGGCCGGCAGTAATGAAAAGCGTGCCGAGAACAACAGCAACAATAGCAACAACAACAACAACAACAACAACAGCAACAGCTGCCAGGCTGTAAAACTGTAAGTTGGCATTAAGTTGCAAGCATAATGAAATTATTTCTCAGACGACGACGGCGACGACGACGACGACGATGTTGAGGATGATGATGCCAACGCATTGCTGCCAGTTGCTGCTGTTGTCGTTGCCATTGCTATTGCTGTTGCTGCTGTTGAAAAAGCGCTACAGCACATAAATACTTCATGCTTAATTGTCCTTTTGGGTGTAATTTCAAACGCACAGTGGCAACAAAAACGCACAAGATGACAGCTTTTAAAGCTGGACTGGACCTAAACTTCATTTTGCCCCCCCCTTAGCCCTTATCCCTCATCACCAACGGGCCCTTTCATCCCTTAGACATCTTCTGCTTTGTTGCCTTTGCGCCATTTTCTATGTGCTGTAATTTTAGCGCTTGACACAACAGTTGCAATTTTCGCTGGATACCAAAAAGAAAGACAACAACACAACACAAACGAGGAATACGAGGCAAGCAACAGAGAAAGAGAATGGGATAGAGAGAAGGAGACAGAGAAAGTAGGGAGAAAAGGAGTAGACTTTTATTCGCTCAAAAACTTTTTTCGCTGCTTGTTAGTGCTCCTCTGCTCCCACTGACAGGTTGTGCTTTGGCTCGGTCAGACTCACTCAACGATTCATTCGACCATATAGGCCACAAATTTCAAGAGCTTTTCATATTTCTGTTGTTGACGTTGTTATTGCTGAAGATGCGACTGCTTTGCCACAGTTTTTTAAAGGTTTTTTTTTTTTTTTTTTTGTTTTTCAAGAGGTGTAAATAAATATTGATTGATTTGGCAAATGCATGAAAAAAAGGGGAGCGAAAATAAATGCTTAGGGAAAAAGCATTTTTAAATTATTAAGAAATTCAAATGCAATTGAAGTTTGTGAATCGACTCTTGTAGGGTAAATGTTATAGAAGACTAAAACTTGGGATAATATCCCTTTTCCAAACGCAGCTTTGAGGATTATTCAATCAACGGAAACCTGAGCAAATCATCTAAAAACCGCACAACTGTGGCTAGCTAACTGTTACATATCAACAAAATATTCAAATTACCACAAGGCATCAGTAATTTAGGTAAAGCCTGCTACAAACGGATAACTCAAAGACCAAGTAACCACATCTAAATCTTAAATCAGGCTATCTAGAATGTCTTGTTAACCTTTGTTGATCATGATGATAAAAGCCCACTAAAGGATTTTGAAATTGCCTATGCCAGTTATTGGAATACCCTTATTTCAATAATAACATTATGCAATTTAACATTATGGTGATTTAACATAGAGATTATTTATCAAGTAACTACATCTGGTCCCACTGAATCTTCTCTCTTCTTTTGTGTAAACAAGTGGTGTGGTGTTGCAACGAAAATATAATCAAAGAAAATAAAAGACATCATAATATAAAACATAAAATAAACTACAGTATTCTTTATTGAATAGCTTTATCTAGTTTTCCAACACCAGTAAAGTCTAATTGCTTAATGCACATAATTCGCAACTGGTTAAATCAAAAAAATGTTAGCAAGGCAGAAAGATTCAGGAGTACTTTCTGGATAGATAGAAATCTTTGAGTTATCTGCATATTATGTATATGTATATTTCGTTTCTCTTTTATTTCAGAGGAAAAAAAAAAATGAATATTTACCATGCTCAAAATGTCAACAAATGAATGCATTCATGCAGCTGTTTACACTCACTCACTTCCTCACTCCCCTGCTCCGAATAGAGCAACGCCCTCTCAAAAATTCTATTCCCCACACATGGCCGAAAGCAAAATAAATCGAAATACAACCAAACAAAACCGAAACAATACAAAACAAAAAGTAGAAAACCGAAACCAAAAATCGAAACAAACAAGAACAAATTTTTTTTGGGGGGGGTAAAAGGAAAGGAAAAGCAGAGAAAATCCACAACAGCAAATGGTCATCAATTTTTAAATTTTATGGCAATTGAGGGGTAGAATTGGGGGGTGAATAGAGTTCGGGATAAACACATTCGATTTGTAGTCGTGTGTGTGCCAACAAATTCTCTTTGGGAAATTAAATGCTACGTGATTGAAAGTTGCCCGCCAATGGCCAGCAGCAGCTGCAGCAGCCATGAAAATGGTCATGGGCGTGGCTGGTGGGTGCCAATGAGTTGTGGTCACTTGGGGAGTTACCCAACTTTACGTTTAATTATCCCGACTTTAAACGAAATGTCAATTGCAACAAGTCACAATTTGCTACCCAAAAGTAATGGAGAGAGATGGAAAGGGGTGTAGCTCATGTGTCCAGGTGGAAATCCTTTTCCTTTGCCACTTATAAATTCGCAAACGAAGTATGCACGAAAACAAAAAAAAAAGCCGCCCATTGCTTTATCTCTTTCAGTTGCAAGAAAAGTTCTATTCTCCCCTCAATTCATTTATAAGAAAAGGCAACAAAAAGGATTTTATGTATGAATTTATTTTTAGTATCTAGGATACCTTGCTGTCGAGAACTTAAATTTGTAAAGCTGCCTTTGCGTTTTCCGTCTTTCGAACCACGCCTACTTTTTTTTTAGCCTCTGCATAATTGGCGCCAATCATAACCGAAAAAAATGTTCTGGCAAAAAAAAAGGAGGAAAGAGCAAAAAGAATGAATAGAAAAAGTGGAAGACTGACAGGCAAAACTGCAGGCTGCGACTTCTTCCTGTCCAAAAACTAGAAATGAAATAAGTATCTGCATGGCCATGCAACCGACCAGCCGGTCATTAGCGGCGACATTTTGCCAGTTTCCCCTCACTTCTCTCTTCCAGTGCCATGTGCCCATGTTCCATGATGCACTACTACCCATGGCTTTGCCTTTCCGGTCATGGCAAAAGTTTTATGAGATTCATAACTTTGTTCTGTTTAGTTTTTCGTTCGTTCGTTCGTTCGTTCGTTCATTCACTTTGTTTCCTCCTCTTCTATATCTTCCCTTTCTCTGTACGTTTTTTCTTTTCTTTTCTCCTCCCGTTTGCGTCTCATTTTTATTGCTTGCTTAATTATGGAGTCACTTTACATTGACACGCTTTGGCTTTGGCTCGCTCTCGCTCTATGAAAATGGAAAACGATGCAAAATAAATAGCAATAAGTTGAAGCAAGCCGCTTAAAAGTTACCCAAACTAGCAACAAAGTTCAACTTTGTCATCATAACCTCTTTTTTTTTTTTCTTGCCCCTCGTCTACCGCTTTTTGCATTGCTCCAGTATATTCTCACTTTTTAATGGTTAATTAGAAGGAACAGCAGCAACGGCAGAAGCAGTGGCGGCAGCTTGACGGAAATCTGCTTAAATATTTATTAGTTAAAGGAAACGTTAGATAGGGAAAATTTCAAATAAAAGTTCCATTTTAAGTCTATCAAAAAGATTTATGAAAACTTCTTAATATTTAAATAAAAAACTCATAACTTTTCTAAATTGAAAGTGAAACGAATTGTTTATAATTCAGATAAATGTTAGGCAATTGAAATATTTGATTTAAATGATTTAAGGTGTGGTTTGTATCAAATCGTCTTTACTCATCCATTTCAATTTCACTAAGAAATTATACTTAATCAAAAAGATGTCACTTCTTAGCCAACTGACCGCAGTATTCATTCTTCTGTAGGTCGTTGTCTACTTTAAATGTACTTTATCAACAACAACAATTAAAAACACACAAAAATGTAGGGCCCATTGCTCCAGTTCTCATCGGGTTTTCCCCGGCATTTCTCTCGCTTGCGCTGTGGCGACGTTAATCATACGCCGCGTTGGCCGCAAGTAGTAGCGCGCAACGGCTACAACGCAGCGGTGTCTGCACAGCGTGCCATAAGCTCAACTCAAAAACAAACCACAATGGACCATTAACTGGTTGACAACAAGAACAAGAACAACGACAACGACAACGACGACAGGAGAGAGGGAGAGTCAGGGGGGGTACTCAGATATTGCGGCTACTTTTGCCGCCTACTTCAGCTACCTTTCAACTGCTTTTTACCTGCTTTTCATCTGCCTGGCCTCTGTTTCTGTACGCTCTGTCGTGTGCATTTTGGTTTAGTATTTAGCTAACGTCAAGTCAAACGACACTTCCGAGTGAGCCGAGTGAGGCGGAGGAGTAGGCGGTGGCAAGCCAGATTGGGCGCCGGCTACGTCTCCGGCTAGGTGCACATTTTGTCGCGACAACATTTACAGTTAACCACATTTCCGGATTTAGAGCCCAGAGAACTTCCGTCGTTTAACATGGAATGAAAACAGGGACAGAGAACATGGTCATGTCCATAGCAGAAGCATAGTTCCCTCTCTCCTCTCCACCACTCTGACTGCCATTTTTTGCATTGAAGTGTTTACACTTCGTTTAGCTACGTTTTTTTTTTTCTATTTTTTCGTTTTTACAATATTTAAGCTAAATATTTGACTTTAGTCATACGCAAAGTTGTCCTCTTTCGTCAGTCTACTGTTGCCTTTTGTCAATTACTTGGCCAAGTTTTTGCCCACATGAGTCAGCCAATTTTGGTCTAATGAATAAATCAACATCGTTAACCAATGCCGAACGAGAACGCACCAGGAATGGAACGTCGGCGAGAAACACAAGATAAAAACAAAAAAAAACAAACATCTAAAATACCGGACTTTCTATACTCTACAAGACTCTATCAACATAATTTTCATATGCGGGAGCAGTCTCTCATATCTAGAGTCTCTTGGGCAAGCACTTCATATGAGGTTCTGGTTGAAAATGTTCATCGACTTAATTCCCCAATCAATCTTAAGTTGCCTGACAAACTTCTATGCCAAATTAGAGTACTTTTTTTCTGGCAAGGGCATCAACAAAAATGAAGTAGCAGGAGGAGAGCAAACTCTGTGCCACGTTCACATTCTGGACTTCCATCACTAATGAAGTAGTCCTAGTCCTAGTGCCAGGACGTGCCTAGACCAATTGTTGGATTCAAATTCTCAGCCAAAGAGAAAAATCAATTATGTCCTCTTCTGTCGTCGTTCCCATTCTCACTCAGTCTCTCAATCTCGCTTCTCGGTCTTAATTATAGCTGGTTTTGGGTTGTTGTCATGACAAAAATTTCAAACTTATTTAATGGCCAAAAGTGACTTCAACTTCAAACTAGACAAAAATCTACGCATAAACAGTTTACAGCTTACAAAGCTTACACATATTTCCCACATTCTCACAGGTTACAACTACACAGGGTGTAGTTTTCTCTTTCATAGTTTACAGTTGAAAAGTTAAAATCATGCCAAACACCTGGATAACACACACACACACACACAAGCACACAAATACACTCATAGAAACATTCAAAAATTGAGGAAGCGAGCAAATTTTGACAGTTAACAAATTTTTGGGGTTGGCCAAAAAGTTTTCCCTTCCACTGACACTGGCACTGGCACTGGCACTGCCACAGGTGACAAAATTAAGTGAAGCATTCGTGCATGTTGGTTACGCAGCTGTTAGAATAGGTGGCAAAACTGCAACTGCACAGAGCCGCCGCAACACAGAACAACAATTTGCTTTTCGAGATTGTAAGTAAATTAATTAAAAACCATTTTCCAAACTGACTGACTGGAGTACACTAAAAAAGGGAATGTTTGCTTATGACATCACAAATGTTGCTCATAAATCCACACTGCAAAATAACTCAATTGAC
The DNA here is from genome assembly GCA_024703675.1 of Drosophila nebulosa. Classification (NCBI taxonomy): domain Eukaryota; kingdom Metazoa; phylum Arthropoda; class Insecta; order Diptera; family Drosophilidae; genus Drosophila; species Drosophila nebulosa. The sequence goes on along the minus strand of CM045725.1, from coordinate 441,413 downwards.
AAGGGATGTGAACAACTAAGCCGCTCAACAATGCTCTCACTCCCAGTCTTGATCCATGTGGTTAACAACGCCCACCCACTCCCTCCCTCAGCCTACCCCCTCCCCAAAAAACTCGTGATGAAAATCCAGTATAAGACAGAGGAAAGGAACTACAAGCAAAGAGAAAAATATCGATTTGCTTTCCCATAACAAGCAATTTACCAAGAGGGTTTCCTTTACGAAAATTAACTAATCAAAAAATCAGTTTGAAGCGACTCTATAAAGAAGATAAATCTCAGAAAGGAAACTGTTCTGAAGATCAGTTTTCAAAGCTCAATTATCAATTTTAAAATGGAAGAATTTTCTTGGTCTGATTAAGTAGTGAAACCCCAAAGAAAACTAAACTGTATTCGAGTATCCTTAAAGTATGCAATTAATTCAAAAAACTTACTGAAAGAAGGACAATTTGGGGTTCCTTTTTGCATTTCTAAAACTTTACCAGAAACCTTCGTCTCTAACCATGGCCTTATAGCAGCTGCTAAGGACGTGGTCAGCCAAAGATATTGGTAACAAAGACAGATAGACAACGAAATGAGAGCCAGAGGGAGACGTGAAGCTTGTAAATGTAGACAGCAGAGGCTTAGGGTCAGTTGGTTGGGTTTTGGTCTGGGTCCGAGGTGGTCCGGGTGCTGCTCCTGCGGTTGACTCCTACTGCCGCCTGGATCGAACTCACTTGTCACCCTTGTCTTGTCTTGGCCATTATTGTTTACCGATGTGAGCTTCTAATGACCGTTGACAATATGAGCAATAACATCAGGCTGAAGGAGAAGAAACGAAGGCAGCTGCCGCAAAAGCAGTTTCTTTCCTTTTCTTTTTCCTTTCTCTAGGATGCTTGTTGGTGTTGTTGTTGTTGTTTTTTTTTTTTTAATTTAAAGAAAACCCAAATGTGCTGGTTCTTATGAAAATTTTTGACAAAGACAAAAAGAGGAAATTAAGTGCTGACCATTTTTCGTTCTCCTTTTCCTTTGCCGACCGCCCTTCAGTCCAGCAATCGTTTTCACTTTGCACTATTTTCGGATTAAGTCCTGCCGCTGTCATGTTGATTTGTATTTTCTGTTTGCCTGACCCCAGTTGTCGTGGTGTGTGTGTGTGTGTGTGTGTGTGTGTGTGAGTGAGTGTTTGCGGTTGCAGCGCTGTTGGCGTTTTATGTTGAATGATGACCTTCTTTCCCCTACTTTTTGGTGTAACCCCTCGTCATCAATTGTTGCAGTGCATGTGTGAGTCAAATATTGTTAATCCCATTGATTTGTGTTAATGATTGTCATTGACACTGTTGACAGGGGCAGTTTCGTTTCGGTTTTGGTTACGGTTTATGTGTATTTTCTGTTCGGTTTGCAGCTGCTGCAAAATTCTCATTTCAGGGCATTGTGTTTAAAGTTCTTCGGATGCCACCTACATATCGAACTGCCTCAAGTGGACCCGACATTGAGTTATCCTTCCTTAGGTAACTTGATGTTTGCCTTAGTCCTTGACTGTATTTGATATTCTACAAGAAATCAGCACACACAACCAACACATGAACACACACACACACACACACACACACGTTGACTACAAATAGTCAAGATTTTCGTTCGACGTTCTCAACTTTGTCACCATTTGCAGCGGAAATGAAAAATCAAATCGAAGAAAGGCACAGGAAATGTAGCTCTTCTTCTTCTTCAAATATCCCCAGTGTGTGTGTGTGTGTGTGTGTGGGCGAGTGTGTACATGGGTGTGTGTATGCGTATCTGTATACGGTTTAAATTTAGCCAATGTCTAAGAGCTCTTTATTCTGTCTACTACAAACTTCGTATCCGAATTCAGCAAAACTGAAATGCCCCCCTGAATGTGATGTGTCTCTCTCACTCTTTGTCCACATTTTCTCTCTTTCTCACTTCTACATCTCCTTCTTTTTCTTTTTCGTATTGCTATGGTCTTACCTATATAACTTTCTCTGGCAAAAATCTGTCATAGACATAAAATTGTATTTTTATTGTTTTCACCCATCATAATGCTGCTTTGATACTCTATCTTTCTAACGATTGTTTTGAGCCTTTCAAAACTGATTAACTGGGTGGGTTAAGAGCGAAATTTCAGAAAACCTAAAAATTGATTAGTTTAAATGGCCAACTCAACTCAAATTCATTTTTTTATTTAAAATATAATAGTATCCTGAGATTTAAAACAGAAACAAAAGTAAGTAAGACTCCTAAGTTCTTGCGTAAATTTTTTTGATATATCGTTGAACATTTTTCTTGCCATTTCGACTTGGCTTGAATCTAAAAATAGATCTTCCTCTTGGTTTAATTTCGAATGAAGAAAGATTGAATATTTTTTTTAATAATAGAGTGTTATAACTTCGTTGTATCGGCATTGTCAAATTGATTTCAGGCATTATTTTTGCTGTCTGCACTTGAAATGGTTTTTATTGTCTTGGCCATAAGCCTAAACAAATACAAACAATTTTTGTCTCGACAAAAAACAAAAAAGAAAGGAGAAGTAGCAAAGAAGAAGCAATGAAAAAACGAAACAGTAACAAGAACAAAAACAAGCAAACCAGAACAGCAGCAGCGACAGCATGCGGCAAGTAAAAATGCTAACCAATGTTGCAAGTAAGTAAGAAAAAAAAAAAAAACAAACAGATACGGAGAAACAGAAATCAAATCAAATTGATTTTAGCTCAGACAGCTCAGAAGAGACCATATATGTATAAGAAGGTACGAAGACAGCTGTCAAATCGGCAGGTAAAAGAGCAAACTGTTGCATTAATTTATTGAAATCATTTACCACACACACACACACACATACACATCCAGTAACTAACTAACTAACTAACTAACTAATTAAATGATGAATGCAACTCAGGGAAATGCCAATGTCGATGAGTTTTGTACTTGCAGCAGGAGCAGTAGCAGCTGTGGCAATTCCCAAGAAGTTTGATTGAACAATGAATGATTTAATTAATAAATAAATAAGTAAGTCTGAGATGAGATAGAGACAAGGCGGAGGCAGAGAGGGGTTGAGAAATGGCTTGGCTTGGGGGTAAGTAACATGCAATTGCCAATGCACAAGTGTGGCAAACAATTAATTATTGAGCTCTGTAACTGAAGCAACAGTGCGTATGCGTGACAAAACGTGTTGTAACACTTGCAACACTTGATACAGACATTTGCTACATGCCACATGCCACATACCACTTGCTTAGTTCTGGCAAATGCCGTTTGCTGGTTTGTTTGATTTTCAACTTACAAACGGACCACAAATCAAATGGACACAAAGCTACAAAGTCAACCGGAGATATAGCCAAAGAGGGAGAGAATTCAGAGAGCAAATAGAATTTAGTTACAGGTTGACGACGATTCTCTGTCTCTCAAGTCACAGCCGGAAGTTTGTCAACCAAAAAAAAACTAAACGAATCTCAATTTCATTTTTTCTTTCTATTTTTTTTTTGTACTTCTTTTTCTCTGCTACCAGCACAAAATTGAATTACTTGTGGCTTGAATATTGGCAATTTGTAAGAAGTAAGAAACTATAAAATCAAATTACCATATCTAAGATCTCATCACACACATGCGAGGGTCAATGCAAAAGTTTACTCTACATTCAACATGGTCAAAATTAACTACAAATGAATTTAAAAAAAAAAAAAAAAAACTTTTCAATGTTTTTACTATATTATTGATAAGGAGAGATGCGTCGCCTGAATTGTTGAGAAAAGCTTTCCTGTACGAATAAACTAAGCCTGAAAACTCCCGGAATGCTCCTCGTTGACTTGGACCCCATCACAAAGGAGACTAATTTTCTTTACAAATGGTCTTTGAATTTGCTTCTTTTTTTTTTGTGCAAATTTTACAATATATTGCTTGCATTTTCCATTGTTACCCGCATTTTCTCAAATTTCGTATTTATTGCGGTTGTCAAATTGAGTGGGAGTAGACTCAAGACATCTGCCACTGAGAAGTGTGGGACTGAAGAGACCCGACCGCAAACTACTTGGCTGAGCGGCAACAGCAGGAGAGGCAGCAGGAACACCAGAAAGTTTCGCAATCGAAAATGATAGCCTGAGGACTAAGAAATTTGCGAACTGCTGAAGCCACTGCTTCCCTTACTTTTCTCGTGAATTGTTTCTAAGCCATCAAAGCCGCATAATATAGTCTTTCAATCCCCTTTCTCAACCACTGCACACTGTTCCGTTCCCGCATTTGATGATAGGTATGTATGTGCAAATTTTGCGTTTCTATTGCCTAGCTTGAGGCGCTTTCGCCAAGTTGGCTACTTCATGAAAATGCAATTAGTGATGATACTTTGTCAAGTTTCCGCCTTTTATGATTAAACAACTTAAAGTTTTTAAATCATTAATCGATGCAATATTTTATGGTTTTCTTTTTCATACAACAATAAAATATTGAATCATACTCACTTATTAATGTCGTTCTAAAACATTGAAGTTGCTTTGGAATTTGCCAAACTTGAATTCAGATGATTCGTGTTTACTTTAAAATGCCTTTTTCGCCTAGAGTTTGGATAGGCTGAGCTATGTATACTTTGGAGCTCCATAATCGAATTGCACTTAAACGACTCAATCAGATGTAAAATTTGTTCATTTGCGCCAGCCAAGTGCATGAACAAAATGCATGATTGAGTGCGCTGACTGTAACACACACACACACACACATACACACACACACGCCACACACCACACACCACACCCTCACACACATGTACAGAAATAAAGAAAGACATGTCAAAAGGTGAGCGAAATGAAATTGAAATATAAAATACAAAAAGCATTGGGCGCATAAGCAGCGCAATCAAGTGCGAAATATGTGCAAAGGAGGGCGACACAGAGCTCAGGCGACAGCGACATCGACAACGACAGAGACAGCAAAGGCAAGTGGTAATGGAACATTAAGACTCGCCGGTCTCAAAATCTGCCAGCCCCCTTCCCTGTACACCCACCGTAACCTTCATTTTCAATCATGCCACAAAGCACACAAAGACAAACAGAGAAATCTGAAAGGGAAGTCAGAAATGAGAGTGATGGGGGTTCCACTAAGGTTCTCCCTTTTTTGCCAAAATGCATTGATGTTATTGACTTACTGTCGGCATCGTTGTTGTTGTTGTTGTTGTTGTCGCTGTTGTCGTTGTGGCAGTGACAGAGGCAGAATCCAAATGCAAATACAACAATGGCCCGCCGAATCGGCAAGCTGCAAAAATATTTGCCAGTCGAGACAAAAATTGGCAGCGATGCGAGCCAGCAAACAAAAACAAAGCAACAAACCAACAAACCAACAACCGACTTTTGGCATAACAATAATGTCAGCAACAACAACAACAACCAACAATGCTCACATTTTGTCGTCTATTTAATTTGACTAACAGACGCAAAAACCCAACCAACCCACAAATTGATTTCCTATGCCAAAAACAAAAACAAAATAAAAAAAGAAATGAAAAACAAGGATTTGCCTAATGGAAAACTGAACAAACTATTATCTTTATGCGATTTTTACATAAAAATAAATTGACCAAGTCAAAAACTAATTGGACAATCAACGGGATGCTTTACCTTTCAGTACTTAAATAACCAAATTACATTGTGAAGTAAGTGTAAAACAGGCTTGACTAGATTTGGTCTTTTAATTTTTTCCACCCACAATCACAAAGTGAGTAATTCCCATTTACGGAAAACCGGTTTGAGGGCAATACTCACTGGTGTAGTTAAATATAATGAATCACTTGTATTCAGATGAGATCAGTCACAGTTAGGCGACAATGGCAACAACACAAAGCAACATGGCTTTGTGTGGAAAATCAAGTAAATTAGAAATTGATTTTAATCTGTAAATTTTGAAAACTTTGTGTAATTTTGTAATTTTTCTATTTTGGGAAAATATCAAATACTATGTAGTATTGGTCATTATCTTGGCCTTGATTATCTGCATTAACATGACTTCAAGTGGTACCACAGCTCCCTCCCTGGCGGCCAGTCCCATTGTCTTTGCCCGCAATCTGTTCCGTGCGATCAACGAAGAGGCTCCCATGATTAATATGGTGATATCACCGGCGGCGGCTCGTAGTGCCATGACATTGGTCTTTATGGCTGCCAACGGTAAGAGCGCCGATGAATTGCGATCAGTGGTCATATTGGGGGCGGAGAAGAAAGAAGATATCGCCAAACGTAATGCAGATTTCTGGAGCAAAGAGTGCACATGCACGGATCATGGTGTGGGCTTACGTCTCGCCACACGCCTCTACGTTAAGGACGATCAAAAGTTACGTCCCGAGTTCAACTTGCAAGCAGTCGAATTCTTTAATGCCCAAGCCGATCCACTGAATTTCACCAACGATATAGAATCTATGAAAGAGGTCAACAAATGGCTGGAGAAGCAAACATTTCACACAGTCCGAAATTTACTATCACCAGCCGCCTTCAATCCAGAGTCCGGTGTCATTTTGGTGAACTCCTTGTACTTTCGTGCCAAGTGGTCGAAGCGATTCCCCATGCAACGCACTGTTCAAGATGATTTCTGGATAAACTCGAAGCAACGCATGGAAATGCCAATGATGCGTCAAGTTGGCCATTTTCGTTATGGTGAATCGAGAAAATTAAAATCGAAAATATTGCAATTACCATTCGAAGAATCGGACATAAGTATGTTGATTATTTTACCTACGGATATAAATGGTCTGCCCGATCTGGAGGCCAAATTGGAATATATCGATTTGAATGAGGTGGCATCGAAGTCGCTCTTACATGATGTTGATTTACAAATTCCTAAATTTAAAATCGAATGTGATGTGGACCTTAAAGTGCCACTGCAAAAAGTAAGCGTAGAAACGACAAAACTTTTTCTCAGTTGATAATTTTCTATGTGTCCTTCACATTAGATGGGCATAACGCGCATTTTTGATCCTACTCGTGCTGATTTGACTGGTCTGTTTGCCAAACAACAAGCGAATCAAGTGCTATCGGAGGCTCGACATAAAATCCATTTGGGTTTCAATGAGAATGGCTGCGAAACCGATGGAGAGCAAAGTGAGTGTTTTATTTTTTAAGTTGAGTTTTGTAATTTTTATTGCTTTCCTCCTTTTTTTTTTTTTTGTAGAACCAGGCCCCACTGTTCCCATTATACCAGATCCAGAGAGAAAGATCTTTAGAGCAAATCGTCCGTTTATATTTGCCATACGAAATAATCAAACCGTTTACTTTGTTGGTCATTTCATTAAACCCTAATCAAAAATGCCAAGAGGCAAATTGTAAATTTCAACTTGCCATATCTTTTAAACTTTCTTCTTGTTTTGCTTTCCCCCCTCTAGCTCGCTCTCTCGCTCTCTCTCTCTCTCTCTCTCACACACTCACTCAATATCCCATGAACATCAAATTATTGCCGAACAAATGTCTACACAATGCACAGAGCAACAGAAGAGCAAGAGGAGACGGATGGCAGAGGAGGGGGTGGGGGTGGGAGCAAAACAAATAGCAAAATGGCTGCTTCAATGGACGAGGAAAGAAGGTGGAGGAGGTGAAGGAGTCGAAGGGAGGGAAGTACGTTGCACAGAATGGAGGACAGATCATTGCGAAAATTTCGCTGATATGAAAAGGGAGTGGCAAGAGAAAGAGAACAAAGAAATGATAGAAAGAGAGGAGGACTATGATGGTAGTGGAAAGTGGGGGTGGGAGTGGGGGGAGGCTGGACCAAAACTAAATGAAAAGTTAAAAGCAGCTTCGCATTGGGGCTTGGACTTGTGGTGAGAGAGAGAGAGAGAGAGAGAGCTGAGGTGGGTGAAGCAGGTTGTGGGGGGGCTGCTGTTTGGGTTGCTTTTCTTTTCCTTCTCTTTCCTCTGATGCTGCTCCCCAACTTGTTAGCCAATTTTAAATACAACTGCTGCCACTGACAGTAACAGTAATCAAGATTGCACGGCAGCGGCAGCGGCGGCGTCGGCAGCAGCAGCTACAACAATGCCAAATGCCATTCGGCTGGGGCCTCCAACAATTGAAAAATAAGTAATTTCTCTCTCTTCCTCTCTTCTTCTGTTGAACTGTTGTGTATAGCGAACTTGCGACTCCAACAACACTCACTAACAGCAGCTGAGACTTGAACTGGAGGAGCTGGAGCTGGAGCTAAAGCTAGAGATGGAGATGGAGATGGAGCTGGAGCTGTTGCTACTGCTCTGGGAGTAGTCAGTCTATGGCCAGTTCGCGTCCGGTTGCAAACTTTGCCCGTCCAATTCATCGATGATTGTCGTGGACTTTTGGCAGCGCCGTCTGCTATTGATGGGCCAACTGCCGCTGCCACTGTCACTGCCTCTGCCACTGAGTTTTGTGGCAAATGTTTATCTTTTGGTTTGTAACTGGTCGTCGTCCCGGTCGTCGTCTCGGTCGGCGCGTCTCTTCTCAACTGATTTTAGTTATTCCATTCCGTCATCAAAACGGAAGTGCAGCTGCATAAACTTTGACTCAGCAGTCAGCCAAACCATGCCCAAGGGTGTATACTATCTTTGGGCCATTTTCGAAGGGGAAAAAATGCTAATGTAATGTTGTTAGAAAATGAAATTACTGAAATCCTTCGCTCAAAGTGGAAACTAACTGAATACAAAACGTAGATAACGACAAATTCTGGCATTGATCGACTGTTTGTGGATCGAATGTAGTAATAGCTATTGCACATTTTATGTTTTATATCAATTTCCATTTAAAAAAAGGATTGGAAAATGATTAAATGAAAAATCAAGTATCCAATGCAAATGCGCAAATGGAAACAATTGTTATCTAAATCGTTATATTATTTGCAATAAATTGCAATTTCAACTAGTTCAATTTAGTTTGATGCAGTTCACTTAACCGAAAATGGAAAATTATCGTTTTGGTTTTTTGTTGCATTGCCCTAAAAATTATGCAAAACAAAAAAAATAAAAAAAAAATGCAAAATTCAAATTTCTGTATATAAATTATTATACATATATTTAGTATATTGCAGGACTTTGTGTTTAATTGCAATTACAATTGTAACATAATAAATCACAAGTTCCAATGCACTTGCCCTCTTTCTCCTCCCTCTCTCTCTCTCCTACCCAACCACCCTCTGTCTTTGTCGAAAATGTAATTTAAAACCAATCAAATGCATTCACATGCAACAACGAGCGACAAATGCCCGACGGTCAACAAAATGCATTAAGCATCTTCATTTTGTCCATAGCTCAAACAACACAAAAGTGATTGCCATGGTGTGTGTGTGTGTGTGTCTGTGTGGAGGGGAGGGAGGGGCAATGGGTGGTGTTGTTATGGTTATCATACATTTGCCAGGCTCATAAATTTGTATAAACAAACAAATGTGGGAACAATAAAAACGACATCATATCCCCATCAGCAACGTCATCATCATTATCATCATCATCATCATCATTCGGAATGACCAATATAATGAAAATCGGGCATGAAAACAGAAATCGGTTTTAGTATGTATGAGAAGTGAGAAAATCCATATATGTACATACATACATACATGCTATGCATATGCAAGGATCTAACCATAAAACAATGAGGCTTAATTTTAAATCAAAATCTGATTAAATTTTCCCCACTTGAACATATGTATTTAAGGATACTCTATCGCTTTCCCATCTCACTCTATTTCTTTCTCGACATCTCTCTCTCTCTCTCTCTATATGTATACATATATTCAGCAACAATTTCTAATGTAAGTGTAAGGTAAGGGTACCAGCAAAAGATATTCATATGAGTTTCATATGGCAAATTGCTGTCAGGAAATTACATTTCAATTTGTTCGCTTCCTTTCATCCTGGCCAGCAGCCATGAGCCTTGCCACTTATCGCTCCAACTGCAGCTTAAACTACCATTTAATCCATCACTTCCCCAAGCCAAAAAAAAAAAAAAAGGGAAAAGTAAAAAAAAAAAAACAAAAAGAATACCGAGTGCAATCCTTCAACACATCTAGCCTTCTTGATCCCTGTGTGCGTGCGTGTGGCACGTCAGGCCTGCCTGATAATATGCCTTCATGCAGCTGAACTGAGCTGAGCTCCTTCAGTCTCCGGTCTGGACAGCAGCTTTTCATTGCGGTTACAACAAAATAACAACAACAATGTTTCGTGTTGCAAATTGCAAGTCAACTTTAAGTGTCTTAAGCATGCATAACAGCAAACAAACACAAAAAAAAAAAAAACTCTGAACAATTTACTGTGATCTCAAATACGACTTGCATATACTCTTTCTCTACTAAATTAAAAGCCGTCATCACTAAGTAAAACATCACCAAATCCAAAATAAAATAGCATAAATTTTTACATAAACAGAAAATCTGATTAAATGGGTCATTTTTATTACGCTTTCTTTTAAAGTAAATTTTTGTAACATTTTTGGAAACTTCGATATGCCGTTTTAGACTATTTTCGTGCTCGCATTTCGTGACTGCTAATCAAAAGAATATATTCGATTATAACCATTTTGTTATCCTATAAAGCGTAGAGTAAATAAAAGAAAAATTTGAAAAAGCAGCATTCAACTCAACACAGAAAAAGAGACAGGTGATTTAAAAGCCATTTGTCAGCCATACCCCAGAATGGGCCAGGGATGTGGGGCTTTGGCTGATTGGCTGGGGTCACTGAAATTATTCAAATTATCTTGAAGAAGATTTTGCAACTGCAGCATCAGCAGTCAAGTTGATGCCGCTGGCTAGCAATCAAATGGTTTTAGTTCTTTTCTTTTATCGCGCATTCCGAAAACCAAAACAGGAACAGGAACAGAATGAAAGAAGAAAGGCAAAGGAAAGGAACAAGACAAGGAAAGGCATCTTTACCCTGGCAAACTAGAAGACGACAAGGACAAGGACAATGGCGATGACGATGACATCGGCAAATGACAGTCAACAGCCTGCTTAGTTATTGTTGTTGTTGTTGTTGTTACTGATGCTGTTGTGGGTGTTGTTGCCGGTGTTTGCCGTTGTTGTTGTCGACGACAACTGAAAATCCCATCTATTATAAGTGCTTACCACTTGGCGACGAGCATTGACATTTGGCTAATGGCAAAAATGTCACCGAAATGCAGACAGCAGCTGCTGGGCAGACTGACAGAGAGAAACAGAGAGAAATAGAGAGGCAAAAGAGACAGTCAGAATAGCTTAGCAGGCGAAAGCAAAGGTTGGGTAAGGCGCCCGATATTCGGTATACCTATGAAAATCAATTTCATTAACATAGCTCAAGGCGACATTAAAAAAAATTATAGAAATAAGTAATTCCTTTGGGGGGCGAAAAAAAACTGTCTTATTTTAAGACAAAGTTTATGCAAGCGAATTCTCTAACAATCTATATACTTTCCGAATCCGTTTCGATGACAGAAAAGTGGTAGTACGTAAAAGCCCTTTTGGATAGCAGTTTATTACTTTCATCCCGTAAAATTCGAATCGTAATCCAGTTCAGTTTGGGTATCCAAATTGTGCGTAAACTGCGTTAAAAACTCATTAAAATTACTTGCATATTTCTAAAATTCCCCTTTTCGATATTTTTGTCATTTATTTAAGTCAATCAATAAGAACTTGATGTTGATTACAAAGAAGAAGAAGTTTTATAATAAAAGTGATAAATATACCTTTATCGTTTGGATTAAAAGAAGATAAAGAAACAATGAAATCGAGACTCAGCGAATTTCGAAAACTTGGGAAAACCTTTTGGCCTTTTTTTTTTTTTGTTTGTTTGCAAACTGGCAACTGTAGCAAAATTTTAAAATATGATATTTCCAAACGCAACTATTTATCAAATCTTATCTAAACAGTTCAACTTGGCACATATTTCTCAACCGCTCTGTTTCTAGTTTTTTCTCTTTCTAACTTTCTGTTGTTCTCGTTTGGCTGTAAATCCTTACACATAATTCATTAAGCAGCGGGAAATCTTTTGAATCAAAGGCAATCATAAATCAAATAATGTGATTCATTGATTAGACGTACACACATCCACTGCCATACGATTGTATGTATGCGTGCGCATGTGTGTGTGTTTGTGTGTGTGTGTTTGTGTGTCTGGCAGCTGCCTTTAACGCGCCTATTTAATCAACTCATACCCCAAACCGAAGTCTCTCTCATTTTAGGCTATTGATTAATAGCACAAAGCACAGCAGGAGAGCAAGAAAACTAAATTGCCTTAACTAACCTCTAACCCGCACCCCGGCCTCCATCCTTAACCAGCATTTCCCTCATTCGATTGGATTAGCCGCAACTGAAAGCTACATATTGAAAAAAATATTGCAACAATTGAAAATAGCTTCGATCGATAAACCAGACAAAAGCAATTAACTGTCAAATTTGATAACAAAACAGAATGTAAATATATTTCTAGGGCCTTAATTGAAAAGGATTGAGCAGAGGAGCGTATGTGTGTGTGTGTGTGTGTGTTTGTGTCTATGGAAATTACTAAAAAACATATAAAGTATACATATAAATTTACTATATATACATACATATGTACATATATCGCTCTCTGTGTATGCAAAGTGTCATGTCCGGCTGGCATTTGTTATGACAAGTGGTTGTCGGTTTTTAAGGGGAGTGCTCTCTTTTGCCCCTCATGCTATCTCTTTTTGTTTGCTTTTCTCGAAAAATTTCAAAGAGAGAAAATTAAATGCTTGACTGCATTTTGTCAATTTCCCATAGCATACTTTTTGGGGACCTGGGAGGTAGTGGTAGATAGAGAGCGAATGAGAGAGACAATAACTCATTAACATAACATTCAGGGGCAACATATGCTCCAACATCGCAACATCAGTGTCAATCAGTCTCTGTTGTCTGCTGCAAGTTCGTCGTTTGCGACAACTAAAATTTGACATTTGCAAATGTCACTAGAAACAACGAACGACGACGATGACGACGACAACGACAACGACGGCCCACACAGATGATGAATGCCGCTGCGCCAAGCCTCCTGATTTCAGTTCTCATTGGAGTCAAGCACCATTTTTTGTTTTCGTCTTTTTCCTCTAACAATTTGAGAAGGCGGAAAAAATATACATACAACTAAGTCAAAACACAACAGACAAATGACCACGGACATTTTTTATTCATTTTATACCCTATGATAAAAAACAAAAGTTACTTAACTTTAGAAAACTGAATGTGTAAATATGGGCATCCAAAATGGAAATTTAACTATTGTCAAATAGTCTACAGAGACATTCTTGTTTTTGTTTTTTTTTTTTCAAGTAGAGCAACTTTGATCCTAATTTTCTAATCAATCGGATCGTTCAGGAAAAGTTTGTCATTTCAAAAGCCACTAGGTAGCTAATGGGCTAACGACATTTACCTTACCTAATCTATAACTATTGAAATCTATTCTCCACTACGACGACTAAAGCCCAACTTAATAAACTTAATAATTTGTTCAAAGATCAGGGTATTTCTTGAGCAACCTAGAAGAATGTAAAAATGTTCCATCATTATATACGTTTACGTGTTTCTTTGTGTGTGTCTTTCCAAGGAAAAACAATGGCCAAGAATAATTGCATGAAATAAAAAGGCGGATTTGCATTTTCCCAGATTTGCCAGCCCAACAAGCAAGCCATCGTCCACCTTTAGAGAATGCTGTTGATTTTTGTGGGTCTGCTGACAGACGAGCTGTGGGAGTTGCTTCTGGACTTGTAGATAAGACGTTGACGAAGAAGTCGGTGGGGGAAATATGGGTGGTGGTATGGGTGGTTGGTGTTGGTGTTGTAGTTGTTGCCAGCAAATGTTGCACTCACTGAATGAATGTCAGCCAAGCAACTGGCAGCTTGTCACACAGAAGAAAACTAATACTCAAGACAATTTTTTATGACACTCGAAGCTTTTGGCTACTTTCAAGAGAGGGAGTGACAGAGTGGATAGGTAAGATGAGGAGGGAGGGGGGGTCTCCATGAGAGAAATGAAATGATTTAAAGTTGTTTTTCTGTTTTCTGTTTCATTTGCCAGAGGGCACCAAATTGAGGTTTTTCTTTGTTTTTTGTTTTTGGCTGTTTTTTATTTTCTTTTTCTTTTTTTTTTTTTGGCTCCTGGTGTTTAGTTACATGAGTTGATGAAGTGGCTGGCCCATGGCTTTAAAGTGGGTAATATATTTTTATGATTCTCATCTCCCTCTTCCACAGTTGAGTTTTATTTTTGTGGTTGTTGTTGATGAGATTTGCGAAACGAAAACTTTAGGCACATTTTGTTATAATGCCAGAAGTTTGATGGCCTGTGATTTACTTTTGATTGAGGATTTTCTTTTCACTGGTAAGTGATAGGTCGGTGGGGGAGCAGTTTGCTTGTTAAATGTAAATGCAACCGAAGCTTATAACGACTTGGCTTAGTGATGAGCTACGACATACCGAATACCAATAATTCAATTACAGTTATCGAAGTGCAAAACGATTTCATTCTAGAAAATCTGTATGGGGTGTGGAATAAAATATTGAAAAATAGTTCAAATAACCATTGCAGTTTGGTAAAACATAAGAAAGCAAAACGTAAGTAAATGGATTTCCCACTGCAAAATGTAAATATATAGATCGGAGCAAAGGCTTCAGTATTTATCGGTTAATCGTATAGGATGATTCAACGATTTTCTGCTTGCATCAAAAAGTAGGCTAATTTCTGCATAAAATCAACAAAAAGAAAATTTACAAACTGCATAAAGATGGAAAGCAAAAAAAAATTGCATGAGAGAGTGCGAATATTTTTTAGCAAATTTACCAATGGCAAACCGCACAGCAGAGCAGAGCAGTTGAAAGTGTGTTGGAAACAAATGTAACATGCAAATTTTCGAGAAAAAAACAAAAAACAAAAAAAACAAAAAAAAATAGCGAAATGTTGGGGAAAAAAGAACGCCGAAACGAACAGCTTGTCTAATTGTAATCCGAGTTGTAAGTCGTTTAAAACAGACGACAATGAGAATGGTGGGGAATTGTACGGGAGGAGAATAGGGACAGAGAATAGAACAGGACAGGACATGCAGGACACAACTAGAGAGAATGTCGAGTACTCGAATTAATTACCCTCGGAAGTTGCTTGGTTAACAACGCGCAGCGAAATGGAACGGCACACGGAAATGCTGGCAACGGACTGGACCTTTGCTTTGCTTTGCGCTCACCGCTCACAGTTGTCCCCTCTCTCTCTCTCTTTCACATTCACTTTCTCACTCTGTGTGTGTGTGTGTGTGTGTGCGTTTTGGTATGTCATCATCAACGCTGTGTGTGTGTGTGTGTGTTTATGTGTGTGCACAATGTAGCCATGGGCCAGAACTTTGTGGCCGCAATGCAATGAAATTGCTACCGCAGTCACTCGCTCACCATCTCTCTCTCTCTCTCTCTCTCTGTCTGTCTCTCTTTCTCGCTCGCACTCTCTTGCTCTCGCTCCTCACTCGTTTCATTTTGTGACGTGCAAATGAATGCAGCGGAAATGAAATGAATTCGTTAGTTGCTGCTGCTGCTGCTGCAGTTGAGAGCGTAGCTGTGTGTGAACATTGCTCAAATGGTTTGCAATTAATGAGAGCGTAGAAACAAGAAAAAATCAGAAAAAAGCTGAATGTGCCGGCATAAAAACTTTAAAGCGAGGAGGCGTGGCCAGCGACATAAATATCAACTTATATGGACAGAGCTCTCTATGAAATGTAAACTAATTGAAATATTTTTTACTTCCAAACAAAAAAAAAAAAAAAATGGAATGCAGTAGTGGTGTGGGAAGAGAGTGATGGAGGGAGAGGGGATCCTGCGAGAAATCTGGCTAAGCTTTTTGTCTTAAGTTCATTTGCCTTTTGCCAGAGCATAATGAGCTCAAATTAAAATCTTGTTAAGAGTGCAAAAGGCGCAGGCATAAAAAATATATTAAAGGAAAAAAAAAGAAGTTAGCGACAGAAGAAAGAGGGAGATTTGTGAGCGAGAGAGATGTAGATGAAGAGAAATGTATGCTTTGTTATACCCTTTAAAACTTAACTATACAATAAGAAGTAGATTTTTTGGCAACGACTTGTAAGATTCAGATACTCCACTTAACAAAAACTTAATCCCATTAGGCTCCGGGCTTTCTAATAATTTACTTAACATTCTATCTAACGTTTTACTATATTTTTAGTGGAATACGTTATAGACATACTTAAAAACACATTTGATGCATTTTAAGTGGCTTATCATTAAGAACGAATATCTCTTTTCTTGGCAAGAGTATCGAAAAGCATAAGAAAAATGACATTGGCTGGATTCTGCCACTCACTCGCTGGCTTTGGCTCGCTGCTGCTGCTCCTTTAGTCCTGCACTTGACTCTACAGTCAGTTAATCCTGGGAAGCTACTTAAAAGTCATTGCAACAACAGGAACAGAGAAAGCACAAAGTGCAAGCAAGAAGTACAAGAAGAGGAAGAAGCGAAACGAAGGAGAATAATATTAAAAAATAAAAAAAAAAACGAAACTTAATTAGAAAATTATGCGCGCAACTTCAAAAAGCTCGCATTAGAGATGCACTTCCGTCCCTCCCTTCCTCTCACCCTCCTTTCTTGCCTATCTACTTTAGACCTTTCACCATCTAATGCTTATGCCCCTCGCTTTCCTTTCCTCATCCTAAGGTGCTTATAATTTGCATATTAAATGCCATGAAGTGATTTTCTAATGAATCAAAAGCCATCAAATTCGGCAAGTCAAGCCAGTCAAGGATCTTTTTCTCTCTCGCTCTCGCTCTGTCTCTCTCTCACACATTTTAGCCATCTCTCTCGTGCACATTTAATGATGGCTGCCAGCATTAATGGCTGTCAAAATTTGTTGAGTTTGTTGCCTTAACCTGCACTTAAACACATCTACAAAACGTCAGAGAGCAACAGAGAATATCTCAAGTCCCTGCTTAGTGAGTGTGAATATGTGTATGGAAGGTTGTGCGGTGTGTGTGTGTGTGTGTATATGTGGGAGAAAAGTTTCAGTCCTGTGTATGCATTTTTTATGGCATTAATTTCTCAGGTAGAGCTGCAGCTTCGTCACGTTGTCATCATTTCTGCTTGTTTGTCTCGTGCAAAAGTTTTCGTTTTGCTATAATTTCACACATCTTTATTATAACCATCCTAGTTTTAACTATATATATATATATATATGTATGTACATATATCTAGTAATCATAATTCTCTCACGTTGATGTTGATTAAGTTGTGCTTAAAGTTTTTGTCGTTTGTCGTTGTCTGTCCTGTCACCAGCTTTTGGCATAATGAAGACATTTTCGCGCAAACTTTTCCACACAAAACTCCCAAAACGTGTCAAGTGCGTTGTGAAGGGAGTGAGAGAGAGCGAGGGAGCGTAAGAGCAAGAGAGTTTCTCGTCCAGACTTGGCATCAAAAGCCAATAAAGCTCACATTAAAATTCATTTAATGGTCAATGCTCTCACACACTCTCATACAAAGGCAAACATGTCCTGTCTCTGGCAGTTGATTCTGTTCCCTGTTCTCGTCTGTTCAGTTCAGTTTGGTTTGGTTCGGTTCGGTTTTCAGTTCAAATAACCCAAGTCTGACTAAGTTTTAATTGAACTTTATCAAGTCATGTACACTTGAAAAAACAAGCGTATTTTTTATGGTTTATTAATGTGATTGCCAAGTGCAGAAACTTAGTATTATGTATTTAAAGACATTTCAGCTACTAACTCTCTTTTAATGGTTAAAGCTAATTGAATTCAATTAAAAGATTTTGAAGAGTTCGTCATTATACTGCCGATCATTGTACTAGGTTTTTGCCATCATCTATTATCTTGAAGAACTATATTGGTTAACAACTGAGAATATGATTTGTCCTAGTGTATGAAAGAAAGAAGAAGAAAAAGTTGCAAAGCGTGACAAAAAAAAAAAAAAAAAATTAAAAGAAAGATGAAAATGAAAAGCTTCTACTACATAGCAGAAAATTCGCCTATACATACATATAAATATATATATCCACATAGAGAGGAAGTGAGAGAGAAAGATGTATACCTGGGCAATATTACTTTAATGGAATAATTAAGCATGTTTGCTTGGCCTCGACACAAAAGCCAAGGTAAGAACATGGTGAAGATGAAGATAAAGATGAAGAAGGCGGCAAGTTTGTTTTCTTAGTCTTTGTGCTGGTTGCCGCAGCCTTTGGGGCCGCGGCTAACAATGGCTCAAAATGCAATTGTCAAATGTCGCCAGAGAAAAGAGAGAGAGAGAGATAGAGAGAGAGTGGGGAAAGAGTGAAAGATTCAACCATAATCATATTGAATGACAAATAATTGAGGTTAGTTTAGCCATTGACCTAGGGGATAGAATTGCCGGCAAATCAAACTAAACTAGTTGCAAATGTCAAACACGTTTCAGGGCTCATGAGTAGCACCAGCAACAGCAACAGCAGCAGGAACAGGAAGGAGAAGAAGAATGGTAGGTATACATACATACATACATAGATACATAGATTCTCCTTCATTCCCATACAAAAGCTTACAATTTTCTAAAGAAAAACTTTTTTGTATAACGGAAAAAGCAAAAGTTTTTTGCCTTCATCGACACCGCAACGAGAATTGTGTTTAGTCGCCATACAAAAGCCACAGAGAGCAAAAAAAAAAAAAAAAAAAAACAAGAAGGCGAATAAAATAAGAGTAGCAGTGGGGGATAAAGGGAAGCAAAGGATTGGAGTGAAGTGGTTGGTGGCTGGTGCTGATGCATCGTCACTTCCTGCTGCTAATCCATAGTCATAGAGTCACACTCGGCTAGTGATAGTTTTAGGCGTACGTGTGGAACGTTTCAATTTAGCTCGGATCTGGCTACTTGGCTGCACTCCTTCGTATCGTCGTATCCCCGTATCCTTTTGCCTGCTTCACTTGGTCGCGTGCACAGCAAAAATTGAATTTATTATCATTGGAATTGATTGCGAACAGCAGCATCAGCAGAAGCAGCAGCAGCAGGAGGACAGCAATGCCTCTAATAAGTTCCAGTCACAATGTCACAATTTACAACTATCTTCTGTCACAGACTTTGATTTATGTTTAAGAAAGAATGTATTGTAGTGGCATCGACTAATTTAGAACAAATGCTTGAGTAAAAGGCTTAACCCTTGAGCTCTTTGAGATCCACTCTCCAGGGATAGCCCCTGAGCAAATGGAGAACGTTATCTTAAAGCCAAATGCTTCAACCTAATGAACAATGAAACTTCAATTAGACTTTAACTGATGCAAGGAATATTATTGGGCATGCTTCCCTTCTTCCTTACTTCTTTCCCCTTTTCACTACCTACTCTCATATGCATACGAACTAAGTGAAGTTCGAACCGATTTGCTTTTTTTTTTCAAGTGTCTATCAAATGGTTGTTTGTTTTTTATTTGTAGACTTTTGCTGATTATACCTCGAGCAAATGTTGGAGCGGCGGGGTAACAGAGCTGGTTAGGGGACTGCAACGGAGAGGAGGCGGGTAGATTCTTCCGTTCCGGAAGTTGTGTGCACATTGGGGCCTGGCCAAAGTCGTTAAAGCTTCATTTCCGGCGCAGCCATGCATGTAACCAGGCATTGACCAGTTGGCATCAAAAAAAAGAAGAAGAAAAAAGAACTGCAGGCACAGGCAAAATGGGTTGTTGATGGGTCGAAGGGAGACGGTGCGGTTAAATGAAAAAGTCAGCATTGGTGAAAGATTCTTCTGATGAGCAGCCATTGTGCCCCGTTTGGCCTTATCGTCTTTCTTTATTCCTTTGGTTGATTTTTAAAGCGAATTTAAATTAATTAAAAGACTCGTCACCTCGACACGTAAACATTAAAAGCGGCAACAAAAGTTTTTGTGGTCAAAAAGGGCGAAGGAAGAAGAAAAGAGGAAAAAGAGAGGGAGAGATGGGAGGTGGGAGGTTCGAGAAAGGGTAGCATGATTACAGCAAACACTTTCATTAAAATTATTATGGCAGAAAATGCTTTTTGCTTGGTTGCAATTGTTTTTACTGAACCTGAAGTTGGTACCCAAATGGAGCACCTCACTGGCCGCCCTCAATTCCTGGCTGGGTTTACATGCGTTTTTCCTGCGTTGTGTGTTGGTGTTGGTGTTGGTGCTGGTGTTGTGCTGCTGATATTTGCTGTTAGCCCAAAGGCAGCAAAACTGTTGGAGTTGCATCACCAGCAGCAGGAGCAGCAGCAGCAGCAGCAGTTGGAGGTGTTTGTCTGCGGTGCTGCCGCGTGTGCTGATTGCTTCAGTTGCCTAAGGTGGAAGGATGGGGAAGGGAGCGCTACATGAAAATGCAATGTGCTTCTCGAAATGAAAACATTAAAAATTTAATTGCGATAATACAAGCGCATAAAATGTTAATGGAGTGTATGTAATCTGACACAGCAGAAAACTGGAGCTGCTGCCACTAGGAGGAGCACCAGACGATGAGAACGACGACGACGACGACGACAATGAGGAGGAGAACGACGACGTCGACGATGAAATAGCCAAAAGGAAGCAGTTGTAATGAAGGATAAAAGAAATTAAAATGCTTTGTGTGTGTGTGTGTGTGGGTTTGTGGGTTTGAATAGGGGGTGCTGCTGCCACTTTCAACACGCCAAAACCAAAGACGAAGACGTACCATGCAATGAATGCCAGAAATGCACATTAAAGTCGTCGCCTGTTCTCAATGAGAAGGAAGAAAGATAGCCAACAGAAGCACTTCAGAGCGATGGCTAAGAGGGGGAAGGTAGAAGGAGGGAGAAATACAAGATGCCTGCATAAAGGTAAAGAATTGCAGGTGCAAAGCATTTTGAAAAACAATCTCTTGCTATTGATTAGACAAGTCGAAGTAATTAATACCCATTATTTTTCCTTACACAAGTAGAATCAACGAGATAGAAAAAGGGCCACATCTGAACTCCTTTAGAACTATTTTTCAATAACTTGCTTGCCCTATACATCTGTAGCCTAATATACCCTTCAGAGAGTTGTGAGTTTTTAACCCAAGCTGAAGTATTGCGAAATTCAACTCGACAACATAGTCAGTCGAAGGTGCTCGCCGCGTAGTCCTCTTCAACGTTCGAGTTGAGTTGCGCTCAGTTAAGTTGCATCTCCTTCTGTATTGGCAAAACAAAAACAGGAAGTGCTCTGCGTTGCGCTTAAGTACTTCCGCTGCCTCATTGTTGCCAACGAAGAAGCCAGCGAAGAAGCAGAGTGAAGAAGGAAGAAGTGGACGGGAATGGAAGTGAATGGAGAGGTAGATTGAGTTGCAATCGCAACGTCATAAATGTTTGCTTCTGGCTGTTTTGTGTGCTACCTGTCAGAGGGCACTACAGCAGCGCAATCAAAAAGTTATGGGAGTCATAGACACATACCAACATACACACATACACACATACATACATACATACATACATACGTTATTTAGCATATCGAAATGCTGACAGATTATTTAGCTCCAAGGCGCACCGCTAAGCATAGAGAGTCAGTCAAATATAAATTGCAATATGTATGGCGGTGAAGCATGGCATCACCTATGTATTTATATATGTATATAGGTACATCTGTATATTCAACTCGTCATACATATACATACATATGTATATCGTTGGTCGGTACAGCTGGCAACTTCATTTTTAGCCATATGGCCAGGGCCATCTTTTTAAAATGCAAAACAAAACTTTTCGGTTAACAATACTAATCCGGCAATTTATGCAGGGGATTTCGACAGCAGCAGCAGCACCAGACCCCACCACCAGCCCACCAACAGCAGCTGGACCACAGCTGCTTAAACAAACTTAGTGGCTTGGGGGCGCAAAAACTACTACAAAATATCTACTACCCTTCGCGTACTTCCCCTATGCCCTCTACCCCCCCCCCCCCCCCCCCAAATTGTGCGACAAAAATACAATGGCTGAGAAGGACGAGGAGCAACATCAGATCCATGGAGCCATGTCCACGGACATGGCTGAAAAGATGCCCAATTATGCCAACAACAAAGAGACGACGAGCGAAACAACAAGAACAACAGAAAACAAAATTATATGAAGAGCTTATAAAACTTTTCGATATACCTTCATACAAACATACACACATACATACATACACACATACATACATACATACAGAGAGCTGCTCCTTGATGCTGATCTATGGCGTATAGAGGCAACTTTTGATGCCGCTTAACGTAAATTTTCTCTCGTTAGCGGAGAGTAAGAACCCCCCCCCCCCTGTTTATCCCCTCATTTGCCCATTAGTTCCCATTCTGGCGCACTCCCAACCCCCTGCGCCACTCATCGAGTTGGGTCTTAAAAACAATTCATTATAGAATTAGAAAGTAATTCGAACGGAAATTTTACTTGCGGCGGACGAAAAAACGAACGCACAAAAAATACCGTTAGGGTGATCTCTCTCTCGGTGTGTGTGCGTGTGTGTGTGTGTGTGTGGGCTCTTGGTGTGTCTGTTTGATAGAGGAAACTGGGTGGGTCTCTCTGGTCTGCACCTCAACATAAAATTTAAGGCGATTAAAATGTCAAACACGACAAAGCGTGCGGTATTAAAAATACCAAACAACGTGGCAGGCAACAACAACCACTGACACACACCCACATACCAACACACGCACACTCGCACAGCGACAACAAGAGTAGCAGCCATTTGTCCAGGGCTGCAATAAAATTGTAGAGCAAGCAACATCAAGTGAATTCCAAATCAAAGTGTAAATAAAATAAATCTTAACATTTTCTTTCTGAAAGTACTAAATGTATCTCTACATACATAAATCCACCATAAAAGCAAAGAAAAGAAATGTTTTTAGAAGATTAGATCTTACTTACTTAGCTATCGGCAGCACAATCTAATTTGATATTTAAGGAAATTATTACATAATTACTTAACCTAACCGAACTTCATCATTATTTCTACTTAAACGAAATTCCAAAGATTTTGCTTTAATCAGACCACGTTATCAAGATCTTTTAATAGACTGTAATGCATTTCGATTTCCACAGTTTAATTTCGAGCAAATAGAAGGGTAAAATTTATTTAGGGTATTCTTGTAGCTAAATTTTGCTGCGTCCCTACTTTTTCCTTACATTTTTTGGTGTGTTCCTGTCTGTGTATGTGTGTGTGTGTGTCACTGCTTTTGAGAGTGGCTCTCTCAATTTTCAGCTGCTGTTTGCTTTTGCATAACAATTTTTTTTTTTTTGTTCTCTGTTGCTGTTGTTGTTTGCCTTCAGTGTTAAGTACTTAACGGCATGTCATCGCTACTGGTCAGACAGAGAAGGAAATAAGAAACGAAATATAAGGAGTGGGGAAGAGAGGAAGAGCTACTTTGACTGTCAATTAGTTTTTGTGAAATTTTTGTTGTCTGCGCTTATTTTTACAATAAAAATTTAAGTGATTTTCACTTGCACTTTAAGTCAATGATGTTTTCCTATTGTTTTTTGTCTATTCCGCATGTGTGTGTGTGTGTGTGAGTGTGTGTGTCTTTCTGTGTGTATGAGTTTGTGAATAAGAAAAAGAAAATTGCGCAAATTGTGTGACAGCGTGTAAAGTTGGCACTTTCACACATAACTCATAACTTTGTGGCGAAAACTTTCGCTCATCCTCAACTAGGGTTTTGGCTAGCAAAGAGGATGGCGGCAATAGTCTGGTTGGGGGGGGGGGGGAGGTTGAAGAAGCATACATTGGCGACTATTTGGACGCTGAGACGGCGACTGAGACTATTTATCTGTATGGGTGCTACCTCCCCCTCTCTCTCTATGTCTCTCTCTCTCTCTCTCTCGCTCTCTTTCTCTTTGACTGTCTTCCCCTTCCGATGAACTGGAGTTTTGACAGCGCATATAAAAGACCATAAAACAAAAGTTTTTACTCAACTTTCAGCGGCAGCACCAGCAGCAACTTTAACGCCTACAAAAGCTTTGCACACACATTCACACACATCGCACAACCACTACCTCGGCTAGCCTCAGCCAGTCTAAACTATAAACTCTTTGCGGCATTAGAAACGCAGTGGCAAAGAGCGCAAAATCTGAGATTTTTTTCTACATTTTTTTTGCTCTAAACAAAAAGTTGAACGCGGTTTTATATGTGTCCATGTGTGTGTGGGTGTGTGTGGGTGTGTGTGTGTGTATTTGTGTGGCAAACAAACGTCACTACCAGCAGGAATAGGTTGCTCATGAATTATGAAAAAAAAAAAACAAAAATAACAAAAATTTTATGAAAAAAACTCACCAAAAAAGGTATAAAGCAAGCGAACGAGAGAGAAAGAGGTAGAGGTAGAGGTAGAGGTAGAGAGAAACAGAAAAGCGTTGCTCAGCCATGCAGTGTAACTTTGTTTCTAGAGGTTTGTTTTCTTTTTTGTTTCTTTTTATTTGAGTGTAGCCTTCTTGTTTACGCTTGAAATTAACTGGCAAATGATGAGTTTCAATTGCAAAAACCTTTTTGCCTCCTTTCTCTGCTCACCCCCGCAATGAGATGGCCTATTTGACATTCATTGGAGAAAGGAAATGTTAATTTTTAAGCAGTTGCCCTGCAAAGTATGCTACAAAAATGCAAGACTCCTAAATTGCATTGGAAAATTCGTCTTTACATTGCCAAATGTTTGATTGTCATAAATTAAGCAAATCAGTTGTTGTGAAAATATTAAAAATAAACGTCAAATTAATTTTTGTAGGTTTAACTCAAAATATCAGTGACCCACTAATTTACGTTTGCATTCATTTCAAGTTTTAAATCAACATAAATATAATGGAATTCAACACAAAAGAGGGAATTTCGAACATTGTATAAACATTCCAAAAATGCTCATAAATTTGTCAGTTTAAGTGAACACAGATTTGAAATAAAGCAAATAGAGTTTCTAACTCTGAACTGATTGCCAAATACACAAACACACACACACACAATAGTTGCATGAAAAGAGCGAAATAGATGAAGAGAGAGAGAGAGAGAGAGAGAGAGAGAAAGAGAGAGAGAGAGAGAGAGAGGGGAAGAGTGTTCGCCCGCATTTGAAATGCAACTGTGTTCTGTTTGCTGCCCTAATGAAGTAATAGAAAATGCAAAGCGCTGCATAAAAAATGGTAGAACATTTTTCAAAACGCAATTATGTTAAAAGAAGGGGGGAGAACGGTGGAAAGGGGAAGAAATACTCTCCCCTCTCCCGGGAAACCAAATGGCCAGCGTCAGCTGCAACATCATCATCATCATCACCATCACCAGCGACTGCAACGTTCTCGTCATCGTTCAGGCTAATAATAATAACAGCTCATGAGCACTGACATTTGACAAATGTTGGTAAAGGAGCGTCAGCCACGCCCACTACACCCACGCCAGCACCAACACCAACAACAACATCATTATCCTTCACCCACACGCAAATGCTGCCCACTTCCATTTATTTAGCATGCAAAAATGCAGTTGGAGACATTTTTTCTTATTAAATGAAAGTCCTTAGAAAGAGAGGAGAAGGAACAGGACAGAACAGCTGGCAGATGAAAACAAAAAAAAACTTAACCAAAACCATTGGAAAATGATCGGCCATATTGACAATGGCTTGTCACAAATTGTTTATTACAGGAAATGTCAAGTCATGTCTGCAAGTTCAAGAAAGAAGCTAAGAAGGACCTCAAGTCCCTGGCAAATCAAAATGACAACACAGCTTCTTGGCATTGGCATTGTTGCTGCTGATATTTGTTGCTGTTGCTGTTGCTGTCGTTGTTGTTGTCCCTGACAACACAAACACAAGGCAGTAAGAAAGAAAAAAGGAAAAACTTCTCCATCATGTTGATTTTCTTTTCTCGCTCTTGCTCTATTTGGTCTCTCTGTCTGTCCCCGCTCTCTCTCTCTCTCTCTCTGTCACTTCCTCCAACCCCTTCTGACTCTCTTGGTCTCAGTCTCTCTCTCTTATTGTCTCCCTGTTGTCTATTTATTAAAAAAGTTTTGTAATTATAGCAATGCGTTTGTCGTACTCCCAGAAAGCAACCAGCAACCTGAGAGAAAGGAAGCTTGGACATTTCGTACAACTGTATACCCTTTATTTATTGTCTTATAAAAAGGGTATATCAATATAATCACAACTTATGTATGTAATAGGCAAAGTAAATCCTTAAACTTTGTTTGAGTGGGGCTAAAGCTACTCATAGGGAAAGAAGAAGTTGAACATATTTGATATAATAATCGAAATAGATTTGCTTATTTCGTAAGGCTCATAACACGACATTAAATCAATGTTCCTGCTGAGTTTCTCGTTTCGTTCAAAAGAGCCACATAAACACACTTAACTCATCATATTGTTAAGGCGATGATAATTTGAACTCCAAATAGAGTGTAGGGTAATTGTATAGTCGATTTTCTGATTACAGATATCAAATTTGTCGTTGTTGGCATTGTCAAAGCAAATTAAAGTCAAACAAGACAATGCTTTTTCAGCTTTTTCACTGATTTTCCTAGGGGTTTGCCCCTTCGAACAACCAGAGTACTCTATGCATTATTGAAATTATTAAAAACATGTTTTTCCCACAACGCTATTGTAATCATTTTCATTTAGAAAATGACCTTTGTTGTCCAGTGTTAAGGTAGCCCAACATCAACACCAACAACAGGACTATGTGCCCCTGTTGCCCTCTGAATCATGTCCGAAAGTAGAAAGTACCAAAATGTACTAGCATGACACTCTCCTTCATTCTCGCACGCTCTCAATTTCACTCCAAGTTTGGCAACCAACAAAAACAAATACAACAATTTTGTGAAACATTTTTCCCCAAATTACTTAAACAAATGCCCCAAGTGGTAGAAAAGCCATCCAGGCCAAGGATATGAAAGGATTGGGCGAACTTTATGGCCAGACAACAATATTTTGAGCCAACAATTGAGTTTTGGTTTCTAAATGTTTAGGAAATTCAATTCGTTATGTTTAAATTTTGGAGAATGAAAATTCTTTAGCAAAATGAGCAATGAATTTATCATTATAATTTAAAGTTCTTTAAGTAAATATAAGCAGTCTATTTAAAAGGACTCTCAATATTCGAGCTAGACCTACCCACCTTAAATTTTGAAGTTTGCAATTGGTTTTCTAAGAAAATTCTTTAAGAATTTTTAATAATTAAGTTTATTTGTCTATTTGAACGAAATTGGTTGCCACTTCCAACAAATGTTGCCACATTCCGGAAAAGAGAAAGCTTAGTAGCATGTGAAATTTTTGGTAATATGCATTATATACGCTATTGTTTTGTTTACATTCATCCAAAGCACAAACATTTATTAATACATATTTATATTTTCTCAATTTCAACACAGGAAGAAGCGAGAAGACACATTGGATATTAGACTTACTTGTGGTCTGAAAACCGCAAAGAGCACGCAACCAGAAAAGGGCGGAGAAATAGCAGCTAGCTAATTAATTTTAATAAATTGGCCACAGACATATACAAAGATATATATTCATATAGATAGATAGATGTTAACACAATAGAAGTTGCCTAGGCCGACTAAAAACCGAAAATTAAATAAATCCTCTCTCTGTCTCCTACTCTCTCTCCCTGTGTCTTGAGCATTCTCTGTCAAATAGATATACACACACACAAGCTAAAGAAATGGAGAAGGTAGAACCTTCTTCTTGGCGCCTGATAAAGTGCTGCCTTATATATGTATGTATATGAATATGTATACGAAATAGATGCTGCTACAATTACCGTTACCGCTAACTACACACACACGCACTCAGTACGCACCCGGCCCCCGCCCCCCATCAAAATGGGTGGAAAGTCTTGGGGAATGAATGAGTAAAGCTTTTTGGTACTGGTAACTTTTGCCAATTTACGGCACTTTTGGTCGTAGCAACTTTTACATATAAATTATTGACAGCTTGTAAATTTCACTAAAGTCAGTTTTCGTGGTGCTGCTATTGCGCCATAAAACGCTGACATACATACTACATACTACTCGCATGTACGCACTGAAACATAGTGTGCGAAATTAATGGCGAAAAATACACACCCCTCCCTCCACACACACACACACACAAACGCAGTGTGTTAGATTCATTCTCGTTTTTTTTTATCCTAGCTCTGTCTGCTAACCCTTTCCCTTAATGCGCCCCACACACACACACACACACACACACACACACACACACACACATTTGCATACTGCAACACAACGAGCACAAAAACCTCTTGGAATATTTTAATGGACCATGGTCGCGCGTTAATTTTCTTTACTTTTCGCCCAACATCAGGCGGCTGCACTTTGTGGCTATTAAGGACACATTAGTCGGAAGGGAATTTATGTATGTCCAATGCTAATGAGAGACAATTGCATTAAATTTAAACCTGACAGCTGTTTGCAACCAAATGGTGACCCCGACAACGTCTGTGAGTTTTTGGGTGTTCCTCCTCCTTCTATTTTTTTTTTTTTTTCTTTTTTTATGTGCTTTAGAGAAATATTGTACCACAATTGATTGTTCATGGACCGGCTTAAAATTCATCGTCACAAAAAACGAACCCAAGTTTGTTCGAAAATTCAACTCAAAGTTCGAAAGTACAACTTCGAAAATTCTCACACGAGAGAGAGAGAGAGAAGCTAACTAGCGAAAGAGAGCGTATAAGAGTAAGGACCCTCTCGTCTCTCTCTCATACGCTTTACAACAGAGAGAGAATGCGAGAGAGAGAGTGCCATAAACTTTTTCACTGTTTAATTTTACGATAAAATTCCTTAGCCGTACGTATAACAGTTTAGCATAACAGCGCACTGTTAAGCCATTGAAGGATGAAGGACTTGGACGTCGAATTTTTGCATAGTGAATGTTAATTGAAAAGATTATTTGAACTTTTTCTTGATTTTGATTTCTTCTGCTAGCTGGCTTTAAGGATTTTCGTTGGCCAACGTTTTTGTGCGTACCGGAAATAATAATCAGCAACAAACACTTACTTTTCTCTTCTGCCCCTGCAACACAGTGTCTTGGGCTATGTGTGGCTGGGGTTGATGAATACTCGACATCACGTACATACTGTACGAATTGTACGTGTTTCCATTGTAACTGGAAAGCAAAAAAAAAAAAAAAAAAAACAACAAAAAAAAAAGAAAACAAAAACCGTAGGATAAAAATTTATATATATAGAAATTTTTCGCCAAGCATGCAGAAATAGAAAATGTTGCCAAAGATGCTCGCGGTTATGCGGCCAGAACGAAGTCAGAGACAGAGACAGAGCTGGAGAGAAGAGGGGAGAAAGATGGATCCATGGCCGTGCCAAAAAGCCGAGGAGGTCTGTCGTGGAGTCTGTTGTCTAGGACTTTAGCCCATACAAAATGCCATTTATCATATTCGCTACCCTCGCCGCTGCCTTCCACCCCCAATGCCTCCCATCTTTGCCCCATTCTTTCTTTCAATGGGATCATGAGTGTTTTATTGCAATTAATCATTGAACGCACGCACGCTCAACAGACATACAACTCGTTACCTCTCCTCCTTCCACCACTAGGTGTGTGGTTCTCCCCTTGCGTACCAAGGTTTTCATAAATGTTAAGTTGATAAACTGCTCTTCCCGCTATTAACTCTCTCTCTCTCTCTCTCTTTCTTGTCCTTTCCCTTTCGTCTCCTCTCTTGAGCAGCAGTTTTTGCTACCATTTTGATTATTTGTTGTTCTTGTTTCTTATGCTACAAACATGTCGCAGTAGTTGCCACAAGCTTTATCACAATTAAGAAGGATGAACAAAAAGCAGAAGAATAAACATAGGTGAAGAGAGTCGTGAGTTGAGTGAGGCATAAGATAATATGTAGGCAGTCAAGGTAGATAAGGTCTACTTTGTATGTAGTGGGCGTAGGTAAGTTTATTGGGTAATTTGTTTAGTTGTTATTTCATTTTCGTAAAGAAAACATATGGCGACTACTATTGGTAGGGAGATACTTACAACAAATTACTAAGGAACTAGAGATTGATGTATTTTAGGACTATTCCACAATATGCTTAACACCTTTTTACATGTCGTCTGTATTCTGGATGGAGTTCCAGGATATCTCAAAGTCGAGGATTCGTAAAAAGTTTCCTCTAACATTTTATAGTCACTTTATTATTCTCTTATTGTGGTACAACTCTCTCTTATTCTAATTAGAATTGGCAAAACATATTTAACGTTTTTCCAATTACTTTTTCAGGCTAATCAATTTTCAGCTAAATGGTAAATACAGCTCATAAGTCTAAATATAAACATATTCGAGGAGAGAGAATGGGAGTCTCTATGACTGAGCATATATGATAAACACATTTTATATGGCTCATAATTTTCCAAGCCAATTCATCTTGTGTGTCTGTGTGGCTCTGTGTGTGTGTGTGTGTGTGTGTGTGTGTGTGTGTATGTGTAGGAGAGGAGGAAACTCGGTACTACTGGATTCTCTCTAAAATTAACAATAACATTTCATTAAACTCATTAGCAAGGCAAATATTTGTGCAATTAATTAGTTTTAATTACAAGCCAGTTTGCCCCGAGTCGGTGGCGTATACGTGATATATAGAAGTATATCATTTGTAATTAAATTTAAGCTGAAGCTGAACAAAATATATGTTTTCAAAACTAAAAAAAAAAAATCGAATTTCCAGTAAATTGAAACGAATTAAAGTTGAAAATGCAATTGCAAAAGTTGCGAGAAGCGAAAAATGGCAAATAATAGTGACATGACGAAATACAATCATAACCACATAAAACGGTTGAGCAAAGCGGCAAAGGAAGCGGGCGGGGAGGCAAAAGCAAAACAGAACAGAAGAAACTTTTGCCATAAACAACAGAGCAGAAGAAGCAAAAAGGACGACCGAATAACAAGCTGAATAATAGCAGCTTTGCCGACAGAGAGGAGTAGGAGCGAGTGAGAGAAAAATACAAAAAACGCAAAAAAAAACTATAATTTTAGAGGAGGCAAAATTGAAGCTGGAGCCCGAGTCACAGTCGGAGACTGAAGATGAAGAGCAGGACAACCACAACAGAAATAATAATGGCATATAAATGAAGTAACAAACATTGTTTTCTTTTGACATAACTCATTAACCAGCAGAAGGCCAGCAGCCAGCAGCCAGCAGCTGAAAGTGAAGACAAATGCGAAAGCTGCAGCAACAGCACAAAAAGACGAGACAAGACGAAGTACCTCGATCAGAGTCGGTCTTAAAAACGTAGAGGGGACTTTAAATATGGCAACATAGTTGATCAAAATATAAAAACTTTTCAAATTGGAATTAAATTGCCTCATAACACTATTCTTTAAATTTGATAAACCTTTTTAACTTGAAGAAACTCTTATGCTTGAGTCCAGAAGCACTCGGAAAACTCGATTATTCGCAAAACCTAAATCAAATATTTGTTATTTCAGCTATCGCCGAAATTGGATACTAACTACGCCTCTGATCTAGGGCTAGCGAAATCTCTTGCAACGAATGCATTTTGCTGTCTTTCACAATGTTGCAGATGATGATGAAGTCAAAGGGAATGGCCATCATTTGTTGTTGTTCTCACTCTTGCTCTCATACTTTAAATCTGCAACTGTCTCTTTCCCTCTAAGCTGTTGCACATTTTAATAGACCCGAAAAACTGAAAATTTCTTAATTAAAACAATAAGAGGGGTTGGGTTTGGAGGGGGGTCTGAGCGGAAGGCACACACAAACAGCGGCCACAAATGTCTGCAATTATTTTGCATGACAGCTACAGCAACAGCAGCAACAACATCGGCAGCAGCAGCAGCAGCAGCAGCTGGTGGCAAATCTATCCACAGGCATGGCAAATCGCGACCGCAACCGCAACATGCCGTCAACTTAGGCGAAGGAAAAGCAAAAGGAAAACCTTCGCAGCGTTCTTTTTTTTTTTTGGGTAAATGAAGAAATTCCTAGTTCTAGTCGCGCCTGTCACTCAGTCATGTCCTCACAGGCCACCAATCTGTCTAACGCCAGGAGCGGACTGGTATCACAGGTCGAGGATCTTTTATTAGATGTTAGTACTAGTATTTTCTGTCACTAGTTACATTTTTTAATCACTATTTAGAAGAATCAACAAGTAACTTGACTAGAAAAATTCCATTCTTTAATGAGAGGATCGCAAAAAGAAATTTGGTTCTTAAACATTTCAAAGTAGATCCCGAATATAGTTAAATTGCTTCACTCTCAACTTATTCTTTTCCATAGATTCAGAAAATGTTAATTATTACAAATTTAATCCAAACTTTTCGATGGAATAAAGGTGCAATTGATTGATTTGTGCTCTCCAGGTCATAATCATCTATGACTAAAAAGCAAAGATATTATAATTTCTTAGTTACCCTGAATTGTATAAAAATATTTACTCGAAAGCATCATCAATTTTAAGGGATTCTATTTAAACAGATTACATTCTTACAGGCAACTTTAAAATCAAATGTGGCTGCCTTCTAGTCAAAAAACCGCTCCTGTTAAATGATAAGAAGAAAATTTTCTTCGTCAAAGAACATATGAAAAACTTAAATGATTTGACTTCAATGATAAGGCATAAAACTAGCTCCATACTTAATTAGGCCAGCAATTGGTTATAGATGAATTGCCAAAATATAAGTTGAGAAGACTGAACAAGAACAAGCCGATTTCGGGTGGTGGAGGGGTGGGTGAGTGGCATTGTCACAGCTGCTTAATCGATTTTCAAGCAGGCAAAGCCCATTTTCGTTTGTTTTTGTTGATGGTTTCTTTTTTTTTTTTTTTTGGTTGGCTTGCCCTAAAGTTATTTGCGGCCATTTTTTAATCTACACTTGAACGCCTTGGCCAGGGCCAGGACCACGCACCGTGTATTTGCTCAACGTGATGAGATTTTGTGGTTACTCTCCACCTCTTCCCTCCTCTTGCACCACACCATACTTGTGGCTCCTCCCGAAAAAAAAAAACACTTTATTTACATTTTTTCTTCCTTTTTTTGGTGATGTTGTTGTTGTTGTTGTTGGCGTTTGCGTATCGATCTTTGGCTTTTGCCAAATAAAGAAAAAAAAAAATCTTCTCCTCCATCAAATGTGGTTTGATTTTCCTACTTTTTCCTACTTCTTCTTCACATTTTTTGTTGTTATTTGTTAACGCAACAGCTGCCAGCTGCCGGGAGGCGCAAAACTTTTTGGCAGTCAAAAAATCAAAAGCAAAAGATTAAAAAAAATATTATAAATAACAAATGTTCTGTCTGTCTATGATGAAGCGAAAAGACATTTTTAGTGATGATGAGTTAACCTAACCGCATGATGGAAATTGCATCAAATACTTGAGATACAATTTTTTCTAGCGATCTTCGAATCAATTTACATGATTTTTAGAACTATAAATTGTGAAAATAATTATTTCTTAAACTTGAACCCAATTATAACCAATTTCAATAGCCAAGGTGTGCACCTTTTAATGCCAAAATGGAAGAACGAAAATACAGTGCTTTGATCCAATTTTAATAACATTTTTAAGGTTTTTCAAGTAGACAATTTGACTTTATTAAGTGCGGAGCAGACTTTTGGATTTACAGACATTGTAATTAAGTAAATTTAGATCATTTTTAAGAAGTTCCCTTTCGAAAACAATTATCTGATTATGAAAAGAGCATTTTTCACTTTTCAAGTCGAGGAGAGTCTATTTCGAGTATTTTACAAAACTTGACTTTTTTGACCAAAACATGAAATTGGGCTACAATTTTGATACAGCAAATGGGGATTTTTTTTCTTTGTTTTTACCTCTTTTTCAGAAATCATTGTTTATTTATTAATTTTAAGTGAAAAAGTTCTTTTTCTTCTATAATTCAAATATTGAATTACTAATTTTTCAAGATTTTGTAATTTATGTAATGTGTAATTTGTTTTTTTCATTTAAAAGTGGGTTATAAATGTGATGAGCACTGTAGTTGTCAATCCTTTTGAGTTTTTGAAGACGGAAATAGCCTCAAACGTTTGCGTCATCACTAAGTGATTTCATTTTTTATTGCCTCTAAAGATAAAGAAAATTGCATTTTCCCAAACAAATTTCGCATTAAAATTTTGTTAAATAAACCAAAAAATTTAAGAATTAAATATAAACGCAGAGAATTTTCTAAGCTTATTACGTTTTTATTTCATTTTCCACTGCTTACTTTCATATACTGACTGACTTCGCTGTGTGTCTTTTGAGTATTTCGCAACATTTTTGTTAAGTTTTTAGATATGTAGTATGTGATTTATTTATCATCACTGTCGTAACTCCAAATGCATTGCACTTTAGCTCCTATCTTTAGTTCCCCCTTCATTCACTAACTTCCTCTCATTCGCCAAAAGGGGCCCCCTCGTTTCACTCGTTTCCTTTATAACTATTAAAGGAGGGAGTTTGGTAAGCATTGCATACTTTCAGGCAAAAGTTCTAATGCTCTTAACGCTTATGTCGCTATGTTTTTTCGCTATCATCTTCTCCTCCCTTTTTTTTTCTTTGTACCGTGTACTCCTAGAGCTTACAGGGTATATCTATGCAAATGTCGGCAGTTTGAGGGCAGCAGTTGAAGGATTAAAGTTGAAATGTAGACATATTTTAATATCCCCTGGAAAAGTCAATGAGAAAGATTGCTTCCTGCCATAGCTCTATATATCACAGGATACTTGCAAGTCGTTGCCAAGACCCGGCAAAGCAAATTTTTCGCCCATTTTTACTCTTTGTGCAAGGATTTGTCGTTTCCTGTTCTGTGTCTGTCGTATCTGTCGTGTCGCCTACATCTTAACCCAAACATTTTTCCTTTTAGCTAACTGCAAAATCGACAGGCGTCGCATAAGTTTTGACATGTTTCATTCCGTCACTTCTCATCCCCCACCACTGCCAGCCCTGCCACCCACCACCAGAGAGAGGCCTGAGAGTAGAGTTTCATGTCCTTGCCTAACTAAAACACATAATTTTACGCCAATGAAAATGCATTTAAAAGTATACACGAAAATTTATTACTGTCTGTTGGTGGTAGTAAATCAAATGAATAATTTAAGTTCTCTCTGCATTGACGAAACACACACACAGGGAGATGAGCGAGAATGAACCGAGGCTGGAATTATACAATTTTTTCTCTGTTGTTTTTTTTTTCTGCTTTTCTGCTTTTTTTGATTTATATCGCGGACTTTGCGTAATTGCATTAAATGGCATGGAACGCGAATCCATCACCAGAAAACTCAGAGAGAGAAAAAAACAACAAAAAAAAAAAAAAGAGTCAACAACAAGCGAACAATTTTACGCGTTCAACATCAGCGCACAAAATTCCAATTTATTTTAATTGATTTATTAATGATTGAAATGTTGCATAAATGTATACAATATAAATGACCAATTCGATTGTGGGGTTGTCTCTTATCTCCACCAGCCTCATCTCTGGCTCAGTATCTCAGTCTGGTTAGATAAAGAAAAGCCTTTTTACATATTCCACCCAGCGCCGCTTAGCTGAAGGCCTTTGTCCAATAAGTTACTTGTGATCCTTCTTTTCTTCTTCCTTTTGCTGATTCTATGCCATTCCCAAGAAAAAAGGCCATTTGCATTTGGTATCTCTCAAGATTAGCTTGAATGGTTGGGTTGGGTGGCATTGGGTATGGAATCGGGTGGGGCTTAGAGTGCGGGGAGCAAATGGGAGAATGCATAATTATGCAATTTCCTCTTTAACGCTCAGACAGACACACACAAAAAGAGTTGAATTCAATAAAATTTACATTTAACCACAAAAACAACTGAACTGAACGGCTCAGCTGAAGAACTGAAGAGCCAAAGATGCAGACCAAACCAACCGAACCAAACAAACCAACAAATAAAACACAAAAAGGAAAATCATTAACTCCTTTCGCTCCAACATTTTGATACTCTTCATACTAAGCTTAAGACCAAATGAAAGCAAAGTGAAATATTTTACTTAGAATTGATGATAGCGATTCAATTTCTACATCATTAGGAAAATCTCATTTAAATCTATATATCAGCAGATAAAGTTGCGACTCGAATCGACTGGCTCTTTAAGGACACTAATAATATTCAGTATAATCAGAATTGATAAGCTAATATACCCTTCTTTGACTAAGGGTATGAAAAAAAAACTCAACTTAAGATGAAAGTTTAACAAAAGGCCGAAGGGAGACAAGAGAAAGACTGCGAGACAAGAGAGACAGTGAGACACAGAGACATAGACAGAGAAAGAGTAACAGAAAGAGAGAGGGAGAGAGAGAGAGAGTGAGAGAGAGACAGCTGAGACTTGTGTAAATTGAAATTCAAGCTCACCAAAACAACAGCAACAACAAGAGAAGGAAAACAGAAACAACAACTGGAACTCATGAAGAAAAGAATTTCTCATTCATTTCGAATTACGCTGTATGAGTGTCAAAATGGTGGCCCATAATTGAGGACTTACCCGGGCTAAGCAAGAGAGAAAAAGAGAGAGAGAGAGACGATAAAAAGAGTGATGACATGGGGGAGAGGGGATGGCTAAAGCTAGGATAAAAACCAGAGGGACGACAACGGGGCCAATTGGCTGGGTTTTTGTCGCCTGCTGCAGACCGAAATTCAATTTCATGCCGCGTGACACAAAGACAAAGGGCTCCAAAAAGGGCAGACGTGAAAGCAGACAAGAGCAAGAGAGAGAGAGAGAGAGAGAGAGAGAGAGAGAGCGAGAGAGAGGTGAGAAGACCCGGCAAGCAGAAAGTATGAGGAGAAAGTGAGGTCGCAGCAGCTGCAGTTGCCGTTAAGACGCGTCGCCATGTCAAGTTGACATTCAAAAAATTTTTGCGCACACTTTTTGGCTCAAAAGAATTTCAAATTAGCCACTTTTGCTTAACAATTGTCGTTGCTGGCGCAAGTCCCGCAAATTAAAATGCAGCCAGAATGAGCCACAGAGAAAAGGGAGTGAAAACCGAAAAAAAAAAAAAGAAGAGAGAAGATGGAGCAATGGGAATGGGAGTCAGTCCTGACCAGGTTCAGGTGGTCACAGCGACAAATGGCGACAATTTAAAGTCAAGTGGGCCAGCAAAATAATTGCACGACAAAAAAAAAAAAAACACACAAAATTGCAGAAAAATTCCATTCAAAAATTCCACGAAGTTGTTGCACTTCGATCTCACACTCTATCCCTTACTCCCTTCCCTTCCCTCTCTCTTCAGTCTTCTCCTCTCCTTGCTGGGCATTAGCGCCATTTACTGAAATCAACGTATTGCCTACAACTCTGATGCTTAGAGCTTAACAAGTGGCTAAGTGGCAAAATTTCCATGAAAAACGCGCATTGAAAAATCAAATCAAATTGAATATGCGGTCTGGCGGCCAGTAAACGACTAACAAAGCTAATGAAACCACTGGACAAAGACCAAACTCAAGTAGTTTGAATATTGTAAAAGGAAAAGGATCACATGAAGATAAGAAAAAAAAAAAAAAACATTTCAAAAGGATTATGGTTTAGAGAGCTAATGAGGGAGGCAAACTCTTTTAAGGGCTAAATAATAATTTATACATAGTTGAAGGTTTGAAAAGTTTTGGTTAATTATTTATATATTTTGTTTGTGCAATATAAAACCCAAAGAAATGTGTATGAAGCACTTAATCCCTTACCAAAAGATAAAAGCAAAATTTGTATATATATTTAATTATACACTTATAGACTTATTTAGGGCATGTTTAGTTCATCTTTTTGTGGCATTGGAGTAGTCGATTCGCCATCAAAGGCATTGCCCTGATCCGAATTCTGTTCCTGCTTCAATTGCATTTTGCACTGATGAATCTTGTAGGCCGTTTCGCATTTGTTGCCGCCCTTGAGGTCGTGGCATTGCCTCTGTGGCCAGGTATTGGGATTACTGGCATCCGAGAGTAGCCCAAGGGAATCCCTTTCCACAAACACACCATCATGCATGAGCCCCATCTGCTCGTACAGGCAGTGGGTGAAACACTGTGTGGCCTCTGAGGCATTGACCTTGACATCGTGCTGCTGGAATTTCTGTAATTCCTCCAGGGAGAGTTCCGTTTGTTGAGCACAAATGTGGATCATATCCTCGCTAAGTTGACGTGGGCCATCATCGGCCACGGTGAGACCCAGATTCACATTGATTTTGGCATAGCGGCACTGCCAAAGAGGACAACACAATTGAAATGGCTTAAATGTAACCGCACCGAAGACTCACCTCTACACTGGCCAGCACTAGGCTGAGCACTAGGGAAACTATCAATGCTGTGGCCATAATATCTGTTGTATATTTCATCTGATTCTGTCTCTCAATTTCGGAAACAACTTCAATATATACATATATGCCCGAGTGGCGGCTTTTGGG
The DNA here is from genome assembly GCA_024703675.1 of Drosophila nebulosa. Lineage (NCBI taxonomy): Eukaryota > Metazoa > Arthropoda > Insecta > Diptera > Drosophilidae > Drosophila > Drosophila nebulosa. Next base: position 403,225 of record CM045725.1, on the reverse strand, counting down.
AGTCAATCATCATTATACTTAGTATTAATTATCAAATTATATCAATTCAATGATTCGTGAAATCTACTTACAACTTTAAAAATAAAAATATAATCACTGCCAATGCCAAAATAATAAAACTTTTTCTTCTTGTTGGCCAAAAGTTGAGCCGCAGTTTTAATAACGCCCCAAAAGTAACGAAATTCAAATCGATTCTATGCCAATGGCAAATATCTTGAGAGCTGCTTCAAAATTTGACTCAAGTCTCAAGTTTTGCGGGAAAGAAACCAAATTATTAAAAAAAAATAAAAAAAAAAAACACAAAAACAAAACATGTTCGTTTGGCCATATTAGTAGCAAAGCTCAAATACCCTTTCTAAATGAAAAGATCTTTCTTAACTTTCTACAGAGGCTGTTGAGAGAAACATGAAAATTGAAAGATCAAGTTTTATATAGAATATTTTAAAAAGCTAAGTTTAGTTTCATTAATCGGTAATCGATTGAGATAGAGAGAGCTTCAAACAACTTCTTTTGAAAAAGAATCTATATACCCCCCAGTCTCCCTTTATGCAGACCAAAATCAAAACCAGAAACGAAAAGTGTAATAACTTTTTCGAGACATATCGACAAGAAGTAGAAACGAGTATGTCTATCTGTGTGTATATTCTCCAAAAGTGTGTGTGTGTGTGTGTGTGTGTGTAGACTGGGCACTTCCGATATGGATATGGATGCGGATGTGGATGCGGTAACTGCTGCTGTGCATTTCGACTACTTCTCTTAACCCACTTCTTTCCCCCTCTAGAGCTTCTCTTCACTGCGACTATTTCCGCTGGGCGCATTAACTGCAGGCGCATAACTTTTCCAATTTGCTTTTGGCAATTATTGATATAAGCCCAAACAGGCAACAGCAGAAGCAGTAGCAGCAGCAACAACAACACTTCAACTCCATCTCCCTCCCTCTCTCACTCTCTCTCTCTCTATCCCTGCCCCTCCTGCTAGCTCTCTCTTTCTCCGTTTGTATTGGGTCCAAGCATATTTTCTTGCATTTTGCGCATATTTGTGCAACATTCTCAAAATTTCTTGAACAAAGTTTTGTTATTATTGCCGTTTTTCCACTCTGCTTTCTCTGCTTACCTCTTTCCTCTTCTCAGCTCTTTGGCATAACCCTCTCTCTCTCTCTCTCTTACTGTATGTTGCCTGCCACTTTGATTACTTTTGCAGTTTTGCTAGTGCAATTAGTTTGTTCATTAGAAAGCAACAAAATGGCCAAAACTCATGACGATGACGATGATGATGATGATGAGGAGGAGGAGCAGGAGGTAGTATTTGGACTTGGATTGGAATTCACACACTTAATTAGTTTGGACAGTTAATTTGCCTGACTGCCTGTCAGACCAGCCTCTTGCATTTTGCTTTTGCTCTCTCTCTCTCTCTCTCTCTCTCTCTCTCTCTCTTTCTCTCTCTCTCTTTCCTTGTTTGTATCTTTAAGTTGCATTTATTTGATATTTGTTTGGAAAAGACAGATACATTAAGTCTGAATTGTCTTTTAAAGTGGTTGAAATATAATACAGAACTTGTTTATTTTGATTGAAAATTAACAAAAAAAAAAAAACAATTTCTATCTTAACTAATTTGTTTTCCATATCTATAATGGAAATGGATGTGGCTAATCAATTTTAATTGCCTTCTCTGGATAAATTTTTATTACAACAAGTAACATTCGAAGTAGATAAAAACTCTGTACTTAAAATTTTAAATACAGTCAGACTGAATTCAAATCTTAGACAAAGTAGAATTTTACCATTCTCTTTGGATGTTGTTGCTTTTTTTTAGACATGGTTAAAATGTTGGCTCATGTTGAGTGATTTGCCTGGAGACTGTTTTGGCGCAGCAATCATTTTTCTATGCCAATATATATACACATATACATACATACATGTAAACGAATATCCTTAACCATATCCTTTCTTTAGCCACAAGGATTTTGCATACAAGTTGTGCACACACACACACACACACACACGTACATGCACACACGCTGGCCTCTATATCACATATCCCTGCTGCATATTTGTTGCATAATGCCAACTTATGCACTGGCACATTGTTGACCAGTTGTCCGGCATCTGAACCCCGCACTGGTAACTTTGCCATCGTTCACCCCCCTCCCCACCGACCCGTCATCTTAGAGCCGGTTCTATTTGCATCTAATGCCAAAGCGTTTTGGGGGTAGAAAAATCTACAAATCGCATGCCGCAAAACAAAAGCAAATGCCAGAGAGAAAAGAGTGAAATGAATGGTAGAGAAACCCTTGCAGATGGATGACTGTTAGAGGAGAATCCCTGCTTGCATACCAGCATTATTCCACGTCACTGCCTGCACATTTCAAATTGCACATGGGCCAGGCCAGCAAAGAAGAATTCGCTTTAATACAAATGCACCGAATTTCGGATATCCTGTACCGAAAAGCAAACCTTACAAAAAATTAAAAAAAAAAAAGAAATCTCTTTCTTTTGCCGAACAACCGTTTAAGCAAAGTTGGAGATAATTCTTCTACCAATGGAGTAGAGTTTGTTAAGGGAAATTAAGACTTAAGAACCTTAAGAACTTAAGACTTGAAAACCACGAGTTGTTTCCTTATCTCAATTATATTGTAAAAAGCGCCTCTAAAGAGCTTGAATAAATCCAAGACGATTTAAAATCAAAACTACTAAGCCCAGTGGCATCATTAATCTGCGATCTGTCAATACCAAGTGATCAGGCGATGTAAAGGAAGGTAGAAGGATCTTCCTACCTACCAAACTGGGGGTAGGACCACAAGTAGACCAACGCTTTAGAGCTCTACATCTACTATAGGCATTACACCCTGTAAATACAGGGTAACAAAGTGGAGAAGAAACAACAACAACTATGCATACAACTCTAGGAAAATTCTCTTGCAAATTTCATTCAATAAGAAATAAATAAGTAAATACTTGAGATACCCAAAAAGAGAGATAGAACGAGAGAGAAAAAAAAGAAGATGACGAAGAGAAAGGAACTTCACTGTGACAAAAAACATTCTCGAGGTGGTTGGTTGGTGGTTTAATTTTTTTCCTTTTTTTTTGCTGGCCCAAAAGCCTTTCAACATGCAAATCACATTCACATGAGGCTGAAGTAAACGAAAGGAACATACGAAACAAAGCGACTTCTGGCAGACTTGTAGGCAATGTCAGCCGGTAGGGCGGTGGTGGGATGGTAGGGTCACACAAAGCAAATATGACATTTTGAGGCATCAAGTAAATAAATGTTAGGCGGGCACAATTGAAACGTGCCAAAGCCGCTTGACAAACTACCAAGTCGGGTAAGAAACGTGGTTCCAGCTTAAGGCCATTCTCAGCCTTCTTCTTCTCTTTATGGTCGACACATTCATTTAAAGGAAAACAGACATGAATTTGCGGAATTTTATTTCAATTATTACTTAAAGGATATTACGATATATTTAAAATTGAGACAAATTGTTTTTATTCGCTTTAAATAGGGTCCCCGTTTAGTTGTCAAAATTTAATCAAACTTTTAGCTTGTATTTGCCCCTTTAAACTATTGCCAAACTAAATACCAAATGGAACTTTGAGTTGGTTGTGACAGAGTTACATGGCCTAAAGACTTTAATTGAGTTTAACGAAGAGCGCTAGACAATTATGTTTAAACGGCAAAGAATTGGCCCAAAATGGTAAACAGGAGTAGGAGCAATGTATACTTAGTAGGTAGCTATCAGGTGAAGTCTCTATATTTAGGTCTTTAGAGAAATCAGCATAATCGAAGGCATTGTAATAGTGACAGAAGAGGGAGTTAGAGATAGAGTGAACCTCGTGTATTTCACTTCTCACTTCTTCTCTTTATCTCTCGCTTGCTGGGATTCTCATGCAATTATTTGTATAGGAATTTAAATTGAATGTCAGTCTGTTTGTTTCCATAACACACACACACACATACACACTCACTCGGCATACCTACACACACTCACAGCCATGCACAAGGTCTAGGCACACATAGACACTCAGTGGCTGACAGTTTAAGAAACATGAACAGAGTAAGAAGGAGGGCAGGTCCGACAGACCTAAACCAGAAACTGGCTCCCTTAACCCATCTTTGACTTGGTTCTCCGCCTTCCCATTCCATCCAGCACCTCTCTCACTCTTCTCTCGGACGTCTGTTGGTGCTGCTGTAAAATTCCAAATTTGTTTTATTTGATTTCTGCGCTGCTTTCGCTCGTTTTCTTTCTTCTTCCGCTGCTGTTGCTGCTGCTGCTGGTGCTCCTTCTGCATATTTCCCTTTTTATGCAAAAATATATGTGGCACGCCCCCGCCTTTATTTGAATATCGTGTCACATGTCGCACGCAGTTAGAGAGGTGGCTACCCCCATTCACTATAGGTTGTTGTTATTGTAATTGTTGTAAATGTCGCCCAGCGACAATATCACATTTGCATATTTCTATGCAAACACACGGAACAGCAGCATCCCCAAACCGTCTTCATGGACCACCAAAGGGGGTGGTGTTGTGTGTGTGTGTGTGAGTGTGTGTTTGCATTTTTACTTAATTTTATTTGTATTGGATTTGCCACCCAGCGACAGAAGCAGCGACATTGCAATTCACAGCTCTTGCGTTTTGGAATTTTCCCCATCTTTCCCCTTATCCATCCTCCTTCGCAATACGATTTCTTTCACTTTCTTCTTCTTCTTTTCTTTTTGCAATTTTCACAATAAATTTTAATTCAATTTACTGCTAAGTTCACACAGAAGACTAACTAAACGCAAAAGAAAATGCAGCCAACTGAATCGCATCCTTTTCGTTTCATTTTCTTTTTTTTTTTTGACGATGCATTCGCAGAGTCGAGATTTGCCTATCTACAGTAGGACGTCGATAGGCATGAACAATGTAAATATGGAAAAATATGTTCACTCATAAAATATGTGGAAAACTATTTCCCTGATGGTAAAAAGTACACCGCCAGGACCGTCAAATTGTGGATGCAGAACCAAAAATGTAGAAGTGCGTGGCTGGCCTCCATACTCGCCGGACCTGAATATTATAGAGAATGTCTGGGGATGGTTAGCTAGGAAGGTCTACGAATCCAGAAAGCAATACAATTCAAAATCGGACCTTAATATCATTAAATTTTATTGCTAAATTGTATAATTCGATGCCCAATCGAATTTTCGATGTTATAATTTCGAAATATCAAGTATTTTAGTTATAAGCAAAAAAAAAAAAGTTTACTACATTACACTAAGATTTATATTTTTTGAACTATCTCTGATGGCGCTAACGTGATGAACAAATTTTCAATACCTTTTTTTATTATATCTCTTTCAAGAAAAATTATAATAGATTAATATCATGACTTTCAATATTCGAATTTGCCATATTTTGAAGAGAATTCACTGAATTATATTTTAAAAAAAAAACTTGAGTCAATTATTTCAAACGGTTTGGAAAATATTTAATATTTACGGTGAGTGTAAGGGGGCGCTAACCTGATGACGCGCACTGTATATAAAGAAAATAAAAAACAACTTGTATGTGATCGTTCGGGATCAAAAGGATCAACGTTTTGCTATAAACCGTCTCACCTATCGAGCGAGTATCGTTCACTTGAGCGTATTGCTACTGTATGAAGGCTTTGTGCAAATTGTCCTCCTACACGAAACGGCCAAATTGGCCAAAGTTGCGTCGCGTCGTGTACTTGCTACACTTTATGTGAAACGCTCGCAAAGTAGGTAATAAGTTTCACTTATTATGATAATGGGAAACGCGCATGTGCCCCGTTTGGGGCGATTTAGTTTTAAGTGAATTGAATGTGCGCAGCTGCGAAATGATAAAAGATAAAGATAACAAACACAGTTTGAGCAGAGTAGAGCAGAGCAGAGCACAGATTCCAGACTAACAATAAGTTGAAATTAATGTCAAAATTGTAGAGAAACAATTGTGTGGGTTTTGTTGTTGTTGTTGTTGTTTTTGGCGACTGGGAATGGCATCTCCTGGTCTGCAAGAGAATGTGCAACGTGAACCGCAGTTGACTGAAGCGTGAGTAGAAAAACAATTGCATAAAATGGTAAATTTTTTGTTATATTTTGCCAACAGTCAAGCCTCGAAGCATTCGCTTTATATATACAATCCCTATGAGAAACGCACCGTCGAAGTGCCCTTGACGTAAGTGTGAGAAGAATAATGATCATTATGATCAAGCTACTATATGTATGTATATGTATGTGGTCTTTAACAGAAATTTCGATGCTTTCATATCGCTGCTGAAATGTGTGATTGGAACAGGAATACTTGCCATGCCACTGGCCTATCGCCATTCGGGCATTGCTGTGGGTACCATCATGTCCATTCTGCTGATGATGCTGCTGACCTACTCCATACATTTGCTGGTCTGTAAGTCTTTTCTCCTTCTGCCGCAAGGCAATCCTCTTCCCATCTATCATACGCTTCTCCCCTTTCAGATCTCCGGCATGACCGAATGTTGTCGTCGACGTAAAGTGCCGCAGGTCTCCATGCCTGAAGCCGTTCAAATTGCCTACGAAATGGGACCGAATTGTGTCCGTTGCTTTGCTTATGTGGCGGGTCTTTTTACCAGTTGCATTCTGGTAATCGGACAATTTGGCTTGTGCACCATATATTTGGTGTTTGTGGCCAAGAACTTTAAGGAGATCGGCGATCATTATTGGCAGGATTATAATGAGCGTTTTTATGTCCTAGTGGCTTGCATACTGATGTTACCCATCTTCATGATACGACGCTTGAAATATTTGGTCCCCTTGAATTTGGCCTCGAATTGTCTTCTCTATGTGGGGTTTGCTGTCATTATGTTCTATCTCTTTCGAGGATTACCCGATCCGAGCACAAGAGATCTGGCCAAAGAGCCACAGAATTGGATCATATTCTTTGGCATAGCAGCCTTTTCTCTAACAGCAGTGGGATCGGTGAGTCTTCGGCTCTCTTCTAATTTCTTACATGTGCTCAATGAGTGCTTCGTCTCAGATGATTGTGGTAGAGGCGAATATGGCCCAGCCACAGAGCTATTTGGGTTTATGTGGTGTCCTCAATTTGGCTGTGTTCTTTATTTTGCTATCGAACACGTTTTTCGGCATTATGGGCTATTGGCGTTACGGTGATAGAGTCGAGGCTAGTATTACTCTCAATATACCCAGGAATGAATTGTAAGTAAGACAATAATGGTGGGAATCAATCTCTGAGACTCAGACTTTCCTGAGTTGCCTATAAAGCTTCAAGTTATAGCACATTATCCGCCTGTCTATTGTTCAGAGGGTCAGATTTGGGGGACACATTTCCACTTTATAGATCCGTAACTATTTCTATGTAACACTTCTTTTTTTTGTTCCCTTCTCAGCCTCTCACAATTTGTAAAGATTGTGATAGCTTTGGGAATATTTCTGAGTTATCCTTTGAATGGTTTTGTGGTCATGACGGTGATATTTAGCGATTATGCTTCTGAAACTGAACCCAGCAGTAAATCTCATCATCTTTGTGAGTATATAGTGCGCATTTGCTTTTTGGCTCTGACGGGTGAGTGGACTCAAATTCTAGATAATTTTGTTCATTGTGAATCAGGTTATTCGCAGGTCTGGTGGCTGTGGGTGTGCCCAATCTGGCCGCCTTGACCGAACTGGAGGGGGCCTTCTCTTTGAGTAATCTGAATTTACTATGTCCGGCCCTCATCGATATGTTTCTCAATTATAGTATTGGTTATGGCAAATTGAAATGGAAATTGATACGCGATATAATGTTGATAGTGATTGGCATTATATTTGGAACGGTGGGCTGTGGGGTGGCCGTGAAGCAGCTAATTGACGACTTTAGGCAGACAATAAAGGATATTTAAGGAATAAACAATCCCTATTAGAAACAATGTAATCCATTGTGTTGGTTCTTTTTTCTTCTTCTAAATTTAATAGCTAAATATTTGATTTGTCTGAAAAATAGAAAGAACACGAAAGCGAAGGGAAAGGGGAAGGGGAAGGAAAGTGTGAGACAGGTAGATGATTTTAATTAACTACCTTGTATCCCCTATTAAGTCGTTGGCTGCTGTTTGCCCAACGTGGCGTATACTTAACATTAATTAGTTGGCATTAGTCGATCAACTGCATATCTATGGAAGAGAGTGGAGTGGAGTGGAGTGGAGTGAAGTGGAGTGGAGAGTGAAATGAGTATAAGGATGGATGGATTTGGCTTTTCGTTTTTTTTTTTTTTATTTTGTTTTTGAAAATTGAATTCTCTTGCCTCAATGAAGCGCAAATACAAAAGCAAGTTGCAGCAGCATCACAATAAACTAAAAGACAAATACACATACAAACAAATTTTAGAGTGAATGAATGAAAGAGAGAGAACAAGTTCCGACTCCCGATTCCAGAGTCCTGGAGAAGTCCTTATATAAATAGGCATAGGCTAAAGCAGAAAACCAACTGCCGACGACGATGCCAACGACAACGACAGCGGCAACGACTGTTGACTGCCAGCCAGTGTAAATAGCAGCCACGGCAAGTGAAATACAATAAAACGAAATCACCAGCAAACAGGGAGAGGGAAGGCAGCAGAGGAATGGAATTGTTGGGGTATTGGGTATAGGAAGCTGGGGCAGCTCCTCAAGGAACTGCTGCTGCTGCTGCTGTTGCACGGGCAGCAAGTATAAGAAAAGACCACTGCAGCAAACACACACAAAGCACAATTTCCATTCTTCAAATAGAAATACAAAAAACAGGAAAGAAAATACTAGAAGGAACAACCAAAGTTCTAGGCGAATAACGAAGAAACATATTCCCTAGAATAAAATACCAAAAGATGGTATCGCTCCGCAATAACCATTATATTTAATGCGGATTAACCAAACCCAACCAAACCTAAAAATGTGCAAATAGTTATAAGACGATCGAAAATGCGACTAACTGCGAAAAGTCCAAAATGCTTCATTATTTAAGGGTATAGAAAAAATAACAGGAAAAAAACAGGCCCAGCAACTGCCACTAACAGCAATTGGTGAAAGCGAGAGAAGGAGAGGAGCGGAGAGAGTACAACAATTGGTTAGAGTCGGCTGATGGGAAAGGGCGGTAGGTAGGTAGGTTTGGTTTTGCTTAGGCCGTTGTCCTGGGGCATGATTTTTGCAGACATGTTGCTTAAAACTTAATTTAGAGACCACCGCCAAAAAAAAAAAAAAAAAAATAAAGAAAATAGAAAAGAAAAATAGCAAAACTGAGAGAAATGAGATCAAGACGAGACCAAGGAAGACGACCAAGACCCACAACCAAGACCAGGAAGTAGACACAAAATTTGCCAAAGGCAGAGACATTACAAATAATTCGCCAAATATATATATCTAGAGAAGGAGTACATACATATATAATTCCGTTGGACTCGGCGGTTTTTGCTCTCTTGCCTAGTTGTCAGTGCAGACACAGCATCATGTCAGTGTCATTATCAAACAATTGCGCAAAGCTAAAGAATGTCGAGGAGAAGGCAGCTGCTGCGCGAAGAGGAAGGGGGGAAAAGGAGATGGAACCCGGCACCAGCTCAGACATTCACATGGGAAGTCATCGTGTCTCGCTGGTAGCTGATGCCTGATGGCTGGTTGCTGGTGGCTGGGGGGATGGAGGGAGGGGTTTTGTCTCCACCGTCCAAACAATGCGTATGCCACACAACTTCATTCGCTCTCCCACTCCCTCAGTCCTTTCGGGGTTTCTTCATTTTTTTTTTTTTTTTTGGTATTGCATTTAACCAACTCCGGACAAACTCCACTTCGTCGGTTGGCTGTCACACATGTCCTGCTCCTGCTGTCGTCTGGCTCTGCCAAGACGTTTCTCAAATTGAAAAATTCCAATTTTAATACAATTATTTGTAGGCAAAAAAAAAAAAAAACCCCCCAAGAACAAGAAGACGATGGATGACAACGAAGATGTATGTAAAAGGAGGAAGAAACCAGGCCGTGGAACTTACTAAAATGATAAAATAGTGTAGAGCTTCCAAAGGAAACAAAGACCCAAGAAATTGAACGTCTGCCTCGGCTTCTGTGATCTTAAAGGAAGCACTACAGAGTGTGTCCTCTGTTGCCAAAATTGACACCCAAAGCCACCAAAGAGTGACTTCTTTAGAGAGCCACGTATCCTTAGTGTTTTAAAGCGGCTAATCTTCAGTCTTGGAGATCTTTTGCATTAAAAATTTACCAAATATAGAGACCGTGTGAGACAGACCATTCCATATGCAAAATCTTCATGCAATTTTTATGTCATTGGCCTTCATCTTCACGTCAAGAAAGTCATTATGCAAATAATTATAAAAATTCCTAACCGAAACCAAAATAAAAGAAAGGTCGACGCGAAAAAAAAAAAAAAAATTGAGGTAAGAAGCATATAAATTCCATTTGCCCAGGTAAAAATTTACTCAAGAAAATGCAGCGCACGCACAGAGGGATGCCGATGCGACAAGGACAATTTTGTCGGGGGAAGATGGAGATGGAGATGGAAGAATGCTCTTGATGATGATGCTGCCTTTGGCATGGAGGTTTTTTGTCCTTGGCAATTGGCGTTTACCTGAGCGCAGGACATGGCATACCAAACATTATCACAGCGGTTAATGCGGCGGCATCAACCAGAAGCATCATCATCAAGAGCTTCGGCAACGGCATCATGGTGAAATGTTATCAACAGCTTAGCGTTAAACTAAACTAAAACTTTTTCGCTGCACTACGGACACCCGTACTCCTGCTTCCTGGTGTCCTCCCAAGTTCCCTTTTCCCCATCCCACCTTGCTGGTCTCCCTGGTCTCTTTATCTGCTTTTTATCCTACCACTTGCTATGCGCTTCGATGATTTTGATCAGATTTACTAGCAGGAATGGAGATGGAGAGATGCTGGTCGCGAATGGTGGTGGGGGGAGGACGGGGGCGTGCCATGATGTCCAGCATTCGCTTTTATCTCTTTTAGCTGCAATATTTTTGCATTTATAATGAAATTCATCGTTCATTTTTCATACTTGCACAAAGTGGATTTTTATTAGATTTACAATTTTCTTTCGCCCCCCCCCCCCCCCCCTTCTCTTTCTCTTTTTTTTTAAGCTAGCATATGGTTTGGTTTCCATTTATTATGTTTTGTCAAATTGTGGTAAAAAACTAGCAGAGAGCAGGGAGAAAACGTGTTTTTTTTTCTCAAAATTTTTCTATTAAATAAACTGTCAGTCAAGTCATTGACGCGCTGCGCTACGTGAGATGCCGCCAAACCCTTAAATAGAAAGTCATAGACGATGATGTTTCAAATAATTGTGCTTAGACACACACCCCCACACCCGCCCCCGGCCATGGGAGCGGGCAAATATTAACGACATTTTTAGTTTCAGGCATGCAGACAGAAGGGATATACAAGAATATGTTAACATTATTTCTGTGCGTCTAACGTCTGCCTTTTGCCTCAATAATTGAATGTTACACGTAAAATATTGAAAACGAGCAGAGAGAACACAAAAAATAAATAACATGAATGCCAGTCAACGAGTTCATTATGCGGCTGAAACAAACACAGAAACAGGAAACGTGCGATTAAACCCACTTCAACTCAAACCTATTTCAAAATGGTTCAAGTTCAGTTCCAACGATTCAAATTTCAAACTTGCAAAAGCTGATTGCTTTGAAAACGATAATTATCTATCACTTACTGGCAAAAGCTGATTGCTGTGTAAGCGATAAATACTGCAACCAGTAGTAATTTATCGATAATTAGTGTTGTGTGTTATCGGTGGTTTCTTTCATCTCTGAGTTTTAGAAAAGTCTGAATTTTTCCGCGTGCTCTACAATTTTTTATTGAAAAACAATGGATGACGAGGCGGAAACCTATAAATTGTGGCGCATAAGGAAGACCATAATGCAGCTAAGCCATGATCGCGGCTATTTGGTTACCCAGGACGAGTTGGATCAGACGCTGGAGCAGTTCAAGGAAATGTTTGGGGACAAGCCCAGCGAAAAGCGCCCGGCCCGTTCGGATTTGATTGTTTTGGTGGCCCACAACGATGATCCGACCGATCAAATGTTTGTTTTCTTCCCCGAGGAGCCTAAGATTGGCATTAAGACCATCAAAACGTATTGCACACGTATGCAAGAGGAGAATATCCATCGAGCAATCGTTGTGGTCCAGGGCGGCATGACGCCTTCGGCCAAACAATCTCTAGTGGATATGGCTCCCAAGTACATATTGGAACAGTTTCTCGAATCGGAATTATTGATCAATATCACGGAGCACGATCTGGTCCCGGAGCATGTAGTTATGACGGCGGAGGAGAAACAAGAATTGTTGAGTCGTTATAAGCTAAAGGAGAACATGTTGATGAGAATTCAGGCCGGTGACCCAGTGGCCCGATACTTTGGCTTGAAGCGTGGACAAGTGGTTAAGATAATACGAGCTTCCGAGACAGCCGGCAGATATATTTCCTATCGCCTAGTGTGCTGAGGCGGAGAAGGACGAGGACTGGTGATGTTAACGATAGCTTAAGATTAAATTTGTAAGGCAGAGAAAGCTAACTGATTATAATAAAAACAAAGCTGACCTAATAGACATATTACTGACATATTGCGCCTTTTTCCAGACAACGTAAAAACATAGTCTTGCAACGATTACGATACACAAGTAGAATTTGCTTACCATTAATATCAGGCGGATGTCACGTTAACATCTTTTTGGGGTTCCGTTAGCTTTTTGCTGGGTACCGTTACAACTGGAACGACAAACATTTTCATTGCAATTGTTAATGTTAATTATTAATTGGTTTCAATTAAACATTACCTGGCTAGTATGTTGGCGTTAATCACAAGAACAATCACTGTTCTCTCGCTTTTTTCACAAAACAAACACACTTATTTTATTTTAAATAGTTGACCCTTTACGGCGCTTTGCCCACTATTTTATTCCGTTAGTTTATCGAGCAATAACAGATATCGATAATGTATCATTTTTATTATCGTACTCGTAAGCAATCATCGATTAGTAATCGCAAATCAGCACTGGCGCTTGGCCGAGAATTTTGCAGCCTTTATTGTTTATAACATTTGTTTTGTTTACACCCACGCAAAAATAGCAAGCGACACAAAAAAAGGGAAGAGTATGGCTAATTAACAAAAGCACGAAAATCGGAGAAGTAGAGTAAGTTTTCTTGACACGTCGATGGATTTGCCTCTTTTTTTTTTGGGACCTATGACACATACCCTATTGACAAGTGTCAAGAAGACGGCACAGAATTGAAAATATGAAAAGATGAAAAGATTAATAGGGCGAAACATGTGTGCAGTGCATTTTATATCATTTTTGTGGTTTTGACGTTGTTTATCATCTCATTCTCATCTCTAATTTCCTTTCTCTCCGTCGCAGACTGTTGTTTTTTGTTGTAGACACTTGAAGGAGGCGGCGCGGGCGTGAAGCAGACGAAGTGGCAACCCTAAACACCCACAAAACGACGCATTTAATTCAATGTTCTCCAACGGATTGCCCTGCAATCTTTCATTTCCAAGCTGTCTGAGTGTTCCAAAAGACGAAATTGGTAATGAAGAGCTCTTGCCCGCAAATATGGGAACTCGTGAGCCAGTTATATTAAATGTCTATGATATGGTAAGCTCCAAACAAGAAAATTATCCCAAAAACCAATAACGTCAATATGGCTTAGAATATCTGTCGTTTTTGCCCCACTGTTGAAAATAAAGTTAGATTCTTTCTATTTCTTGACTTAAGATTATCTATACTTTAACTTCTGTGCTTAAAATAAGGTTTTATGGCTTAATATTGCGTGAATTCGTGGTAAATTTAAGAGTCATTGCATTGAAACAGAGAAAGATTGAAACACAAAGCAAAATTCAACATCTTTAATATTCTTAAATATTTCTTACATACTCAAACTTTTGAGAATAGCAGAGGAGAGCGCACACATTTTCCACTTTGCGTTAACATTAGCTTACTTTAAGTGAACATTCACTAAATTAATAATAACACAGGTTTTGGTAGGTAAATGGTTCTTTCTGCGATGCTTTAAAATTCAAAATAAATATTTGGCTTACATCGCATCTTAAAAGAAAAAATGGAAGAAAATCAAAAATACAAACTTCCATGTGGCTTTCGACTCAAACTGTTCAGAATGTTAAAATAGTTTTTTAAATTTTAAATAGTTTCAAAAACCTTATTGACCCATTGAAATTGAAGAAATCAACTGTTATCTATCAATGGAATTGATAAATTTCCTAGAAAATTGTCATTAATTAACGTTTTTATCTTTCTTTCGATAGTACTGGATCAATGAGTACACCACTTCCATTGGTCTGGGCGTATTTCATTCCGGAGTTGAGGCATTTGGCACGGAATTTGCTTATGGTGGCCATCCGTTTCCGTTTACGGGCGTTTTCGAAATCTCACCACGTGATCACGATGAACTAGGTGACCAATTTCAATTTCGTCAGAGTATACAAATTGGTTGCACCGATTTCACCTATGAGGAAGTACGAAGAATTGTGGAAGAATTGGGTAATCAATTTCGCGGCGATCGCTATCACTTGATGAACAATAATTGTAATCATTTTTCGGGCAACTTAACACAGGTACTGGGAGAAAAAAAAAAAAAACAAACCAAAATGCAAAGAGCAGCACCATAATACTATATTTTATTAACAACTCTTTCAGATACTTTGCGGCCAAGAAATACCCAGCTGGGTGAATCGTTTAGCGCATTTTAGCTCCTGTGTGCCATTTCTACAAAGGTGTTTGCCAAAGTAAGTAAACATTTGTGGCCATTATATAAACTATTTAATTTGATTTCCTGTTGTTTTTTTTTTTTCAGAGAATGGCTAACACCGAATGCCTTGCAACAAAGCATAAGCACAATCCAAGAGCGCGAAGACTCCGATACCAATCCCCTTTGAGATATTACCTGAATTATCCCCCAAAAACGAAACATAAAAAGCATAGTTCATATTATCCTATTACTTCCTCCTCTAACTCTAACCAAAACGAAACAAAATGTTTAGTTACCAACCAACAACATAAATAAAAACCAGCCAACAACCCGAGAAAATATATAGATATTAAAAACTAGATTAAGTTTTGATGAGATGCAGAGGAAGAGCATAAGAATTGCAATTGTGGAAATCGGACTAAAAACTCTAAATTAGAAATGATCAAGAAAAATTGGCTCTATGTAATTTGTAAAATGACTATTCAGAATTTAAGAATTATAATTAAGATTGGATAATTTAAGTAGCAGAGATGATCGATCAGATGATTTTAAAGCTATATTCAGCGAAAACAAACTCACACAACAAACACATACACACACACACACATCGAGTAAACAAGAATAACAACAACAATTACATATTGATATCGATATCATTGCTGCTAGATTAATTAATTGATGCTCCCTTTTTGAAATTCACTAGATCTATTTATCTATCTCTCTACGCATCTATATCTTTTTTGTCTTTGTCGAATATTTATAAATCAAATTTATGTGTTATGTTTTCTACTTCTCTTCCTGTTCAGTTTTAGTCGCATAATTTAACAAAATAAACACCAAATTACACGGATCTGTTATCAATAAATATATATATATATATTATTATTATGTATATGTATTTGACATTCTGATATTTACACATAAATTAACATTAATTATAATTATTAAAACAATTTTTAAAAAAGATGCAAATATATATATATATCTGTATATGTGTATATAAATATATTTTGATCGAAAATCTATTTCGATTTGCATTTAGTCTGTTAAAACAAAAAAATTTAAGAGTTGTTTTTCTTTATTGCCCCTCCCCCGAAAAGGGTTAAGCTTGGCTTTCAGATTGGTCCCTACAACTTCTGTTTCGCCAACTTTTTTATAGGAAAAGTTTACAAGTTTTCAAAAAGTTTCAATGTTTTGGGTGCAGCGTTTTTCAATAAATTGAGAAATTAATACCAGAATTTTTGTTGAGCCTTTTTGGATTTTCTTGATAACTTAAGAATTAGCATAATTTAGGATTGACTTTTCATTATTCTATTCTTGCCACACTGTAAATTTTCGAGAGAAATTTCTCAAAAGGTAAATGATCTCTAAAAATAATATTAAAAAAGGTTATAGTAAATTATTTACAAAATGCAAAATGTTTGTAGATTTTTTTGTTAGTTTTTCAATAAATAGAAATAAATGTGTTAATCTAATACAAAATCGAATAATTTAAATAATTGCATTATACATTTTTAGTTTTCGCATAAACATTTTTAAATCAATCAAATTTCAAAAATCAATTTTTTAAAGATTTTTGTTTAGAAAAATAAAAAATTTCACCTCTTTTTTTCTTGATAGTTTTGTTTTTTGATAGAAAATAAATGTTTAATAAATTAGATATTAATTATTTACAAATAGAAACGATTTCAAACCAGACTGGAAACATTATTACTATATAGGCCAATGTCATCCAAGTCCAAATCGCCAATTACTGGACGATTTTGCCAAGCCATCGAAGACGCAGTGCTTTGTGAGGCAATTGGAGGACTCGCAGAGAATCCCCCCAAATGTTGAGCACTGCGACTCAGACTGACATATTCGTTGGGGGGATTGGGTCGCTGTGCCTGAGCCTGCCGATGCGGATAGGGATGCGAATGCGCGGGTGTATGGGGATGCGGATGCGGGTGACTGAAAATATTTGGATTTGGATGCGGATGCGGATTTGGTAAATAGCCCGAAGTTGAAATGATTTTGCGTCGATGCGGCAACTCATGGAAATAGGCATCTTTGGGCACAAAATTTTGTGGCAATTGCGTGTCGGGTAAAACAGAAAATTGCGGCTGCAGAGCCGGAACAGCATTCTTATGGGGTATACTATATGTGGGTGAGGGAGTGCTTGCACTTGCTTCCATGGGGTGAAAGTTGTTAGCCTTCTTAAGGCATTTAATCTCACTATTTCGTATCTCCACTTTATTCTCCAGAACACCATTTCGATGAATTTCCATGTCCCCGCCATATTCTTCATTGTATTCCCGTATGGGATTGGTGTAGAAAAGATTGGACATTATGGGCAAATGTCGGAGATTCTCTTGCTCTAGGCATAGTGGTTGCCTCTTCAGGTTAGCCTCCTCTTTATAGAGTAATTTATCGTTAACCAAACGCTCGCTCAGGCTCTCGTTACGCGCCGCCGTTTTAACAGCATCCTCCTGTTCTTGATTGAGTTCCGCGTCCTTACGCAGTGCTTTGATGACCGAATTTAACATATTCTCACCGCGACCGAAACGTGGATAATATCTGGGTGAGGGAGTACAAGTTTCCCAACTATTTTGCGAGGGATTCGAAGTTTCACTAGAGTTGGGATAGCGTCGCAGAACATGTGTATATTCGTCACTCTCCTTGTCGTCCCTCAGATTAAGGGATTCCGGACGATCCGGACTGGGTTTGAACGGCGGCGATAGAGATGAGAGTGGTGAGGAGATGGGCATCTTTTGCTCCTGCTCGCTATCTCTTTCCATTATCAATGTGGTCTTCTCTAGCAAGACACCTAGTCTTTCGGAGACTTTCAAGAAATCCAATTTCAATTCATCCAACTTGGAGTGATCTTCAGTTGTTACGTCTTGTGGGGAAATGGGAGCTTGATTTTCTGGGGTTGCCTCTTCCTCCTCCGTTTCATTATCGTCGCTTTCTTCGGTGCGATGTACTATAGCTTCTACTGCTGCTCCAAATCCCGGATCGCAGTGATCATCCTCATCGTCCTCCTCTTCGAGACCGTCTACAGACCTGGAATTTTTTATTGTGCGATTTTCCATATGCTTCTCCAGTAGTTCTAGACTACGACATCGTGATAGCGACCTCTCCAGGGTTGTTCTGTTGTGGTGGAAGGAGGTGGAATGGCGCTGTGGATTGCCCCGCAGTAGAAATTCACTCAAATATTGCCTTTTACTCTCGCATCTTAAACGATCTTCGATCATTGTACGCGTTAGCTGCTCGATTTGATCATTCGTCTTGATGGCCAACGCTTGCACCTTGTGACCCAGTCGTTCTTTGGTCTTATGTACATATTTTTTTAAGCTCTTGCGATTGCAATTCAATTTGTTTTCAATGTGCCGAAAGAAGGGACCACAATAACAAGTGTTTCCCACACTCACTTGTCCTTTATGGATATGCCCCGCCAGATCCAAATAATATTGTTCCCCCGGGCGCAAAGGTTCTTTGGGTAGAGTTTCCAATTTCGGTGAGGGAAATGCTCGAGGATCGGGAAAGTAATGACAACCATAGGGAGACCAATTGATTCCTTTGTCCACACTGTCTCTATCCTTTTCCCGTTCTCCATTTCGATTGTCCTTTTCCTCCTTGGAATGCTTCTCTTTGCGATTACGTATGCGTCTTGGTGAATTAAGTATTTCTATAATCTCACGATAGTTCTTCCTGATCGCTATATGCATGGGACAGTCGCCTTGGGCGTTCTTTATACTCAAACGAGCATCGGCCTCCAATAGAATTCTTGTTAATTTTCGTCTACCCATGGCAGATGTAATATGTAATGCGGTATCACCATTCAGGTTGGTCTTGTTGGGATCACATAGGGCCGAGAGCAGAATACGGGTAACGCCAGCATGGCCGTATCGACAGGCAGTGTGTAATGGTGTATCGCCATACTGGAAATAGCCGAAGAAAAGTATTTTATTTCTCTAAAGAAGTCAAAATTCGTATCACAAAGTCAATCGATCCATAAAGAATCGTTTAACCAATCTCATTTCCCTTAACGTCTTCTATCTTGCGGATCTTCGAAGTTTTCATTAACTTACATTGTTTTGAACATCGGGATCGGCGCCAGCTAGCAAAAGCTCGCGCGAGCTTTGATTATGACCATTTTGGGCGGCCAGATGCAGAGCGGACAAACCCTCATTGTTGATAATGCCCAGTGTGCTGTTATGTAGGGCTTCTATGGTGCTAGCTGCCACCCTTGCCTTGACTTTGGAACCACCACCACCACCACCACCACCACTACCACTGGCCAAGGGTTTCTCCTTGCTTGATGGCGGCGGCTTGGCGCAGATCAATTTTACACAACGGCTAAAGCCCCGACTGGCGGCCTCATGCAATGCAGTATTTCCATGATTTGATTCCTTAACCAGGCGATCCGTATGACTGGTATTGGACGAGAGTAAGACTTCAACACGTTTATCGTCACCAGCCGCAACGGCTTCATGTAACGGCGTCCAATTGACGGAATCGGGCTAAAAATAGGTGGAGTCGAAGAGAAGCGAAGAAGAGCAAAAGCGAAAACACAGGTTTACAAGGTAGAGTGGGCAGATAAGAATCATGAAGTGGAAGGATACTTACCCCAGAAATAGCATTTGGCAGGGCTTCATGTTTTTGTAGACGGTTGGCTATGGATCCATGCTGCATTTTCTAGTGGAAACCAAAAAACACAACAAACATTTTATTAAAACTTATTTCATGGCTTCAATTACAGTTATCTGCAAGTATGTGTGTGTGTGTGCGTCTCTTAGTGTACACGTAGTAATTACCATCTATGTGATACTCCCATTTCACTTACTTTTAATTTGAATTTTTCAAATTAGGCGCCTTCTAGTTTTACATCTTCAGAGTTTTATATAGTTTCCAATAAATTTGTTTTTAATTTGCTTCAATTTGATTTTTTTTTTGCACTACTTTGCTTACGTCTCTTTGAGTAAATTCTTTAAGCCAGGCCTAGAAACTCCGCAGAAGAAAGCCAATCACAAGTAACAAAAAAATTGGCAACAGGTTTCAGTTGACAGAACTCTGGTCACTCTGGCTTTTACTCGCTATGGATTAATGTGACCAGCTGGGCCGAAAATTCAAAAATCATAGGATTTTTCGTGCCCGCCACAGTTAACAGTTATTAAATTTTTGAATTTTTAATAATTCAGTTATGTTTCAACTTTTTTGAGCCAAATAATATTAAAAAGCAGTTAAAATTTTTTCTCATTTTTTGCATTTTGGAAGGTTTGAGCACCGCATTTATAACATGTTTTCCCATGAAATAGAGCTTAGTTAATAACAAATTAATTGAATAAAATATATAAAAATGTCGCTATGGTGAAGGTGCTAATTACTTGGTCTACTAGCTAAATACTGGTTTTTATTTGACAACCGCTCAAATACAGCAACTCAAATACTGGTAGCATATGTTTGAAACGAACTTCACGTCGGGGCGAACATGTTCTATGTTGGCATCACGTGTTCGAGTTGGCATCAAATAGTGGGACTTGCAAAAAGGTGGGCATCAAATAGCGGGAATTAGGCATCAAATAACGGGAAGTAGACGTTGAATAGCGGGAAGTAGGCATCAAATAGCTGGTTCGAAGAAATGGTTGGCATTGAATACAGGTTACAAGTCGGGCTCGGTTCGAACGTCGGGAATATATTTTTGTTTATTTTACTGTTTTCCCGCTGTTTTTCACGGTTTTTTTTTTTACAGTGTTGTTTTTTATTTCGTGGTGAGCAGGTGTGCGGTCGGTCGATTGTCGATAAATTCGCTTATTGTGGAATCGCCTTAATAAGAATTTTCACCTTTGTTTAGATTCTTCGAGTGCGTGTGCGTTGCATTGCATTATTTCTTATTATTTCCGAAACGCAGTCGCATCAGCAACATTAACGACAACAACAGCAGCAGTAGAGATAGCCAAATACAATGGGCTACAAAGCGACACGCCTTGTCGCCCTTGTTTTTTGTTGTCGCGCGTGTATGTCTCTCCATGGGCGTAGCGGAAGGGTGCTAAACGGGACGCGGGCCCCTCTTATATTTCTATCTAAGAACTAAAGTTAAATTATATCATACTAATTTATATACGGTCCCCTCTTAAATGACATTTCTGTCCCACTAAGTGAGATCCTGGCTACGCCCTTGTCTATCTCTCCGCGTGTCTGTGTGTGTTCATCGTGTGACGATAACGATATAAATCCAATAAAAATAAATAATTATTAACCAACAAAATAAAGAAACAGCAGAAGAAAAAGAAGAAAGAACAACCAAAAATTGGTTATGCTTATATTTAAAAGTTTGTCAACTTGCAGGGAGGAGCAGAGAATTGTTTTTGCACGTCCGCTCCCTTTACCAGCACCCCTCTCTTGTACTGACGTTCGTTGGCGCTTTCACTGTTGTTGTTGTTGCCTTTTGATTCCAGTTTTTTGTTGTTCTTTTCTCTGGTTCTTTTTGTTGTTGTTGTTGCGGTTGCTGTTCGTTTTAATAATTTCTCTGCGTCATCCAAATTTTGCCATTCAATTCCAGTGTGCTAATATTTCGATCTATCTACAAATATATATATATATATATATATATAATATCTGATTATATATAGAGTTATCTCTCTAAAGTTACGCAACTGTGTGTGAAGTGTGGGCGAGTGCGTGAGTGTGTGTGTACAAAATGCATTTGATTACCGTTTAAATTGCTGATAATAACAACAACAAATCGAAATAAATCGAAACCCCCCCACATACACACACACACACACACACACAAGCAACCAGTCAAAGGGAGGAAGGAGGTGGAGGAGGAGGATAACCTTCTATCATCATGGCCTCTGCTCATACCCATCATAATGCCAATTTGCTCAGTTCCGATATATCCAGGCGGAATCCCCAAGATGAATACGAACTCATCCAGAAAATTGGCTCCGGCACATATGGCGATGTCTATAAGGTGAGTGAAACCCGATAACAACATTCAAAGCGTTTCGAAAGTATTTGTTTTATTTATTCGTTTTGGTTCCTTGAAATACATAAATCTCAATGCGTTCTTCGATTGTTGTTAAAGAAAAACATTTTAGATTCGTTTGAACTTTGACTTAGTTCCGAGTTATTAAAGAGTGAAAAAGATGTGGGATTTGGGCGAAAATTTTCAAATACATAGTTCAAATATTTAAAAGAAAAAATTAAAGTAGGTAGCCGAGAATCTGATCACTCATAAGTCCGTTGACTTTTACCAGGTGTAACATAGCTTAGATTAATCCAAAACTGCCCAAAACTAATATAGCCTGGGCAGATTTGAATTCCGATTTCAAATCTCTATAGACATTTGTTTAGGATTCTTTTATCATTCGAGAACTATTTTCATTTTTCCGGTTATTGAATTCAAAATTATTTTCTATAAAAATGTCTGCTTTCCCTTAGGCTTGGTTTCAAAAATAGATATTGAAACATACAAGTAGTTCAATTTCTAAATATTTCTCTATGGCATTACAATCTACTTAATTCCAGTGTAAATTTCGATGCAACTGAATTTTATTTCTAGTTCTAAAATATATTTATTTTTCATTTTATAAACATTCTCAATGTTTAGTGACTCTTTTTTTTTATTTTTTGGTTTGTCTTTTGCCCTTATCCCATTGCTATGGGAAGAATTCTTTACTTGCCACACACAGGAGACAAGACTCAACGAAATAAATAGCATGTTTGTAATTTAGAATGTTGCAGGGCCCCGCCCCCTTTGGCCTCAGCATGCCACACCACTCCGTTTCCCATTGACTTTTGTTTTGCGTTGCATTCCTTCGACATGGCATGGCATGAGCTCTTCCTCTCCTCCTCCTCTTTATCGGATTCCTCCTTGTTCTGTTTCTACTATTGCCCTCTCTCCCTTTGGCTCGCGCACTTATTTGTACATCTGTTTGTTCCCATTTGTTTGGGGAGTCGGTTATTATATAGCACATATGTATGTACGAGTATACAGATTGGCTGGAAAGAAACTGCTGCAATTTTGAAAAAAAAAATACTGTAAAAAATGAAAAACTTTTTAGTTTTTTGTGTGTGGCACTCGGATTTCAGTTTTTGTATACATATATATTTCTTGCAGTTAATAAGTTGATATTACAGAATTTATTTGACATAAAAGCTTGGAATTCTTTTAATAATCTCAAATTGCTGAAAAATCGTAAATAGTTTGTCAAGCTGTAACTCTTGAGGAATAACCGTAAAACTAACCGTTATAGGACCAAAATTTGTCACTTACCTCCCCTCTCTGGAGATATAATCAACAAAATCAAGGCTCTAATTTGTCTTTTTTATTTTCAAGACCGAATTAAAATCTAGATGTT
The DNA here is from genome assembly GCA_024703675.1 of Drosophila nebulosa. Taxonomy (NCBI): domain Eukaryota; kingdom Metazoa; phylum Arthropoda; class Insecta; order Diptera; family Drosophilidae; genus Drosophila; species Drosophila nebulosa. The sequence goes on along the minus strand of CM045725.1, from coordinate 380,146 downwards.
TATGTATCTTGGGGATGGTTTATCTTGGGTTTATTATCATTTTGCCAGAGTAACCAGCCACAAGCTGCTTCTGCATTGATTCTCGGGATTAATTTGATCAATTGTTCTGTTTTACTGCTGAGGGAGTGTGTGTTTGAGTGTGCGTTGTGTGTGTGTGTGTGTGTGTGTTTATTATGTTTACCCACAATTGTGTTGCATTTGTGAATTTCAGTGTTGTTTGGTTGGTTTTGCTGGTTCGCTTTGGTTATGAACTCTATCGCTGGCTTTTGTCTCATTATTATCGGAATGCGTCATCCATTCAGCAAGTTTCAATTTCGAATTCTTTCATTCTTTATTTGAATTTCGGTGTTTGTGTATATTTCTCCTCTATTAATCAATCTCTTGCAAAACGAAAAGTGGCAAGTTTGAGTCTGATTAGTCTGAGCCTGTCCTCAGATAACCAGGTTCGTAAGCAAGTTAGCAAGCAGATTTCACTTCACTAGAACATAGTTTTATCTGAAAGAAATGATCTTGTGATATAGTCCCTTTCAATAAATAGGTTCAAACATAATGTTTCTATTGATATGTACGAATTATAAATTTCATCGATTTATGACTAAAGCAATATCAAATAACCTTTAAGTTGCTTTTTTATACACAATATATTTTCACATGCGGAATTGATAATGGGCCTTCTTTTTTTTGCTAAAAATCTTTACAGAAAATGGTTAAGAGATACGTATCTTTTTTTTTTTATATTTTTACTTACCTGAAAGTTTATTCACTTTATTATGTTTGAATATGTGTTTGTATGAATTGGTAATGCTTGGCGTAGGTACTTTCCCTCTGTCCCTTTTTATGTCGTTCTTTTAATCTCTCTCTTTTAGTTTCTTTCTGTATGTCGATTTGCCCATATCAACAAATTGTTGACAGGTTATTATATTTCCAGCTGCTCCAGTTTTTTTTTTTCTCTTCTAGTTTTACACCTTGCCATAAATTCGGATTACATCGAAACCAAAAAAAAAAAAAAAAAAAATTAGTTCAACACAAAAAATGGCAAATAAATTCCGCATGCCAAGAGTGAGGGTGAGGGAAGCTTTTTATTAACGGAAATTCGAGTACAACAACAAACAATAACAATGAGCAAAGAAAAAACGTCGAGAAATAAGAGCCAAGCTGGTGAAATGCGAAAAAGTAAAGTCTACTTTAAGGCGCGCCAGGCAAAAGTGCCAAGTTACCAGAGTTATGCAATGGAAACTGGCACACACACACACACAAACCCACACACTTACGGAGATGGAGATGAAGTGTGCGAGAAAGAGATGAGAAATACATATTTGATGTATTTTTGTCTGTATGTGTGATTGCCTTTGCCAGGCACTTGACTTCTCTCCCCCAAACACACACACACAAACACATTGTGGCTCCATTGTTCCTGTTGTTGTTGTTGTTGTTGGTGCCACACTTTAACAATCATCCTCTACCTCATCGTCATCGTCGTCGTCATCGTCATCGTAGTGTTTTTTCTTTGTTTTGTTTTTTTTGTTTTTGTTGTGCACACGCAACACGCATGAAAACATGAAAAAATTGGCGCAAACCACTCGGCCCGAGCGTTTTTCTTCTTCCAGAGAAGGAAGCTAGAGAAAATTACTAGAGAAAAGAACGAAGTGAAGTGAATTGAAGCAGCGCAGTGAAGTGGCCTCCGTCGTCGCCGCTGAAAAAGTGAGCGAGTGGGTGGCTGTATAAGTGGGGGAAAGGGGAAAGGAAGGGATGGACATTCATATGTTGTTTGTTTGTTGATTTGATGCTTGTTTGCTGGTGCGTTGCGTAGTTATTTTCCCTTTTTCTTCTCTTTCTTACATTTCTTTCATTCATTTTATTTCATTCTCTCTTTTCTTTCATACATTGCATTGCTGGGATTTCAACATCTTGTTCTATAACTGGGGGACGGGTGGCAAAAAACCAACCCAATTTGCATATTTCAAAAGTCAATGAATCAGTTACATATAAGCATTGATAGTCATGGCTAATTGCAGCTGTTTTTGTTAAAGGATTTTCTCAAAACAATTGGTAAAAAAGCGTTGACGAAGAAAATGCATTAAAGTAATTGGTTTTGACTTATATTTAAGCAATTAAGCATACGACAAATGTCTTTGTATGTTTTTTTTTAAGTGATCTTCGGAGTATGAACTAAACTAGATAATCTAGGTTCAATAATGTTGCCCATTTTGTTCAGACAAGAAGTTTAAGTTATTCTCATTGCTATTTGAACCCCTATTTCAAGAGACCATAATCGGAACCTTTTATGAATCAATCCATTCATAAGGAGCATTCATCAATGTTCTCTAAAACCCTAACCGCAATTTCAATAAAATCAAAACCACAAAGTTATATAGAATCGCTTTTATGCCTCTCATAACAATATTTTGGCATATCTTTAAACATTTTTTTGGCGCTAATACTTTTTGAAAAGCAGCAAACCACAAACAACTTGGTAAGACTAGACAACATATAGTCAAATTGTACCAGAGCAAAAATATAGAAAGACAAACAAAAAAAAAAATGAAAATGATGTAGAGCGAATGTTCGCCTTGAACTAGGTGGCGCCAACTACAAGCAAAACACAGAAATGGAGGGCAAAAAGGGTTTTTCCATTTACAAAAAAAATTTCCATCAAGTAAACAAAACGCAAAACACATTCGGTAAAAGAAATCTGTTCATTTTCCTCTTACTATATCTTCTCTCTCGTTTTCTCCTCTTCTTTTCACGCACATTTCTTCAGTAAAATATGCAAATGGCTTTGAGACACGCCCATCAAGCAAACGCCTTTTTTTCGCCATATTTAAATGTTTAATAAAAAATTGCTATAAGTCTTGGAAGAGAAAAAGGGATAAGGATAAGGAGATGGAACATGAGAGGAAGCGAGAGCGAGTGTAAAAGGTTGTCAAGAGAAAAGCAAAAGTGGGTGAAGTAAAGGGTGTTGGGTGGGTGGGTGGTAACTAGGTTGATGGTAGCACAACCCTTAATTTAGCAACAACAAAAAGCCATAACAATAACAAGTGACGATTGGAACAAGCAGAGAGGGGAGAGGTGAACGGGAATTGTGGCCATGTTGACCTAATTCCCGGCGTGGCAATAATTTGCACGTCTTCAACACGCTTGGGAGCAGCAGCAGCAGCAGGAGAAGTAGGAGGAGTTGGGGTCGCTGACTGTTGCAGAATGCTTTTGTGTGGCAGGTTTTTGTGGTCGCTAGCCACCTACTGCTATGCAACGCCCGCTTCCTCCTGTCTGATGCAGTTGCCTGCCAGATGCCAACAACAACAGCAAGAACACTAAACAACAATTCCAATTAAGTTGATACAAAATTTAAGGCATAAGGGGCACAAGTGGCCAGAGTGAAACGGACATGGATGTGCCCCATTAGGGAATACGCCGCAATTAGCCGACGGCTTCCTTTCCACAACGTCGACTTCCCTAAGGTTCTCCTCCTTCTCTCCTTTCTCCTAGACTAAATCCTAATCCACTGTTCTAGCCAAATCAACTCTAAATGCACAAAAATTTAAATAATGGAACGAAATCCCAACATAAGCGACCCTAAACATCGCCGCCCCCAACGACCCCAACATACAGAATGAATAAAAAAAAATGAAATAAAAGAAACCCAGTTGTGCAAATATTGGGTTTTGCCCTTTCTCGTTACTCACTCCCCTATCCATCCTTCGCCTTTCCATTACACACTTACATACCTCACCCAACAATTCATATCCCTACGCTTTAAAGCATATCAGCCAGACAGTCGTCCCCAAAGTCAAATAAAAAAAAAAAAAGAAGAAAATAAGGGAATCCTTTTTGTGATACCCATTACACTAGGAAGGGTAGGCGTAAGTTACATTCGCTTGCCGTAAAACCTAAACCGAAAACGGGCAACGAGTAGAGCCCTTGAGTAATTTCAACTATTAAATTGATTTGAGCGCATATCTGATTGAAACTGAAATCATATTAAAATCTTTTAAAACTTTATTCGAATTCGGTTTTAGTTTATCCCATAGAATATTATATTGCATGCACGGCAACAATTGTAATTCTTGAGCAAGTAAAGGCTCAAACAATCAACTATTAGGTGCTTTTAGGTGACTACCGTAAAATCTTATGAAAATCTCGTTCCGTTTAATATATTCAACCCGTGAATATATATTAAATTTTTAGAGTAACTTTGTCGCATAATATCTTGCATTTCGGTTACTGTTGAGGCTTTCGTTTTGGTTCAACTATTATCTGGTAAAAGAAATTAAATAGGTATCTAAAAGTCGTTTATCAATTTTTCCAGTACCAGATTTTTTTATTTAATTTTTTCTCTGCTTTACATGTTTAAAGTTGTGTTTAGTATGGTACAAAAAAAGTAGGTGTAGGCAGAGAGAGAGAGAGAAAAAAGGCGGGAGGAATGGGCTTGTTGGTGGATGGGTGTGCTTAAGTGTGTATGGCGCTGTGTGTGTTAAGTCAACCCTTTTCTGGGATTGCGTTTGAGCTGTCTGCTGTAGGCGTGTCCAGTGTGACGCTTACTTTGATATCACATTTTGGGCATGGGCACGTTTTTTTACTGCTGCTGCGGCTGCTTGTCACGTGTTTTGTAGTGGACCAAGGACCAAAGAGTAGACAAGCAAGTTGTGTAGATTTTTGGCACTGGGCCAGGAAATAGCCGCCACTTCCACTGCTAAGGGCTAATTTGTCTTCTTCCCCACGACCACGACTGCTTCTGCCTGCCTTTGACCCTGCGGCCCAGTCAACGTCTAAATGTCACATTCATCTTGGTCCAAACTGTCGTCTTTTAGCCCATTTTATAGTCCTTCTCTCTCCGTCTGTCTTTGGTTGCTGTACTTTAGTTTTTTCCATTTCCTTTAGCCCATTTTCTCATTTGACATTTTTTCTTTTGAATATTGAGCAGCAAGCAGACAGAATCTCATCCACAAGGTTATATTAGATATTGGCCAGATCTAGGAAGGGGGTAAAAGAGCCAAGTATTTTTTGTAAATATTTTCTTCAAAACTTTAACGGGTGAGTAGAAGTTGCTGGACTTGCTGTAGATTGAGATCCAAAAGTTTTGCCAACGAATTTGATTTCAGTTGAAAATACGCAGTAGAAACAACTCAAAACTCTCCCAAAATAAGCCAGGCTTAAACAAGTGGGCTTAGGCGAAAAAGAGAGAGAGAGAGAGACTGGCAGGGAACATGTTCTGTTATGACCAAAAAAGAAGAGGAAAAACAATGATTAACCTTAAATTATTTTGCATAAACTGTGAAATATCTGCAGGCCTCTTCTTAACATTTTTTGTCCTCCCACTTATCACTGTGCATAATTAATGAGGAACAGAGACAGCAATATACATACATATATACATATATATATATGTTTGTGTGTGTCGGTGTGGGCGATGAAAAAATAACTGGGTCGACACAGAGAAAAAGAGAGCGGGATTGAGCGGGGACAACCGCAAAACACTAAACTGACTTTAATTGAGGGAGACATGATGGAATTATTAAAATTATGATGACAAGAGGCAAGTTCCCCAAAGGGAAATACAGAGAGGGAGAGAGACAGAAGACAGGCATATAAGCGTGACAAAAATGTTTTTGTTTCTCGTTTTTTTTTTTATTCATTCTCTTTCACTTTGTCTCTCTCCTCGCTCGAGAAAAAGACACCAAAATACAATTAAATGAAATAATTGTGCTTGAAGTAAAATTTCAGACAACAAAACTTCTTAGCTAAAGTTAATAAACTGAACTATTTACACATACACACACATGTGTGTATGAGTGTGTGTGTGTAAAAGCAATAAGCTAATGGAGTTTTCTGTGCTAAAAAGATAAATACATACACATAAAAGACTGAGAAGAAAGAGACTCTGCATGGAAAATTTTGTTGTGTCATCCTTCTAAAGTAAAAGCAGCAACAAGAAAAAATTAACCAAAAGCTTTTCCATACGCACGCACAAAACACTAAAAGTCTAATGAAAGCCATCAAAGAGGTTTTAATTAAGCTTAAACCAATGATAATCTACTCGTTTAGCAAACACCTGCAGTTCTGCAAGGAGAACTAGAGCCGCCCTGTCTCAGCTTAAGTTGGACTATAAATTTAAAAGCCGAAGTTCTTAAATCCAGTTGATAATAATGTTTAAGTATTTCTCTCCTTTCTTGTTTTGTATGATAGAAATTCAGAATTAGATGGGTGCTAAAGCATGTTTCGATTTCTTTAATAGCACTAAGAGTCCGCCATCGACCCGAATATTCCCTTCAAAATGTAGATTTGTCAAAAGGAATCTGCAGGGGCATATTGTGAAATAAAACTGTTGACTTAAAATCAGATTTATGGTTTCTTGTGAGGCTTGTGAATAATAATACAACAGTTTTATACCTTATTAAGTCTCCACATGTCTTCAATTAATATTTATTCGTCGCATAAAAAAATGAGCAAATTTTCTTTTTGCTTCTTTTTTTAAAAAGAGAAGCAAACATAAAGACAAACGACAACAATAATAATAATAATAATAAGAAAAAAAGGCCAAAAAGAAAAAAGAAAGAATAATACCAGAAGCTATATGAAAATGTGAAAAATATGATAAAGAAATGAAGAGGAAAAACCAAAGAAGAAGAAGTCCCCTCAACAATGGACACAAAAGGCAGAAATCAGCAGCAAATAGCAACAACAACTACAACAATGGACCAAAGGCAAATAAAAAGTCTTTTAGCAACGCTTTTGCCTTCTTGTTCTAATAATTTATGTGCCATTGTCTATGGCTCCACCTCTACCTTCCTCCCTCCCTCCCACTCTTGCCATGTGCTATACGTGCTCTCCCCCCTTTTTCAAGTCAAGTTGAATGTACGGCAAAAGTTTGCTTCATTAGCAAGAAAGGGAAAGAAAGAAAGAAAATTCTCACACAACGCTTTTGCCACCTTTTTCCACTGTAAATGACCTTGAGCCCAGACCAAAAAGAAAAGAAACAGAAAAAAAAAAGAAAATCAAGACAAATGTGTGAACTGAACACTTCATAGCATAGCTATGAAGCATAGCTCAAGCCTCTCGCAGTCACTTCCCCTTCTTCTTTTTCTTCTCTCTCTCTCTCACGCTCTCTGTATCTCTCTTGTCGCGTTTTTTTCGCCTGCTGCTGATTTATGTTTCTCAGCTTGGGGAAATTGCTCTGCTGGAAAAATGTTTCCAAAACATTACGTAAATTTAATGCAAAATGCAACTTCAGAAACAGAAAACAAAATGAAAAAACAACAACATCAACAAACTGACCAATATTTCACAAACAATGCCAGAATGTGGGCAGCGTGTTTTGCAGCGGAAGTTGCAACAAATTCTCTCTCTTTTTTTTGCTTGCCCATTTTATATTTTGGGGCTAGAGAGAGAATTTTCATCAAACGGCCGGCAGAATGAAAACAAGCAACCGCAGCAACCACAGCCACAGAATGAGAATGGAGAATGGATGAGCTGCTATGCCAGGAGTTTCGTCGAGTCATTCCCTCAGAGGAGATCCTTCAATTATGCAATTTTCTATTTTTCACTGCAGCCGGTCCAGACCGGTCCAGACCATCTCCACTTCAGGTGGGTGTGTTCAGGTGTGTTTCAAGTGAAATATCCAACATTCAGGTATAAATCCGGCCCATTGATAGTATGTATGCATGTATGTATATGTATATGTATGTAGGCTGGCAGTTCCCATGTATTTTACCTGCAGTTGAAAAGCTTTTGATTAGGTTCTTTGTCATCACAAAGCAGCGACAATTTCCATTGGGGTTTCTTACAAAATCTAGAGATGAGCGCATGGGCTCAACATAAGGCTAATCAGTCCTCAAGTCGATTAAAAAATGATATGATATTTTATAGGTAATTTTTTGCAAACTTTCAGTACTTTTTTCCACTTAAAAGCAATCATAGAAACGACATATTTAATACTAGTATTTAATAAAAACTCAAAATTTAAATTAAAATTTACATTTAAATTTTTTTTGGTTATTTGATTTTTTTAAAATTTCTTTTTATAAAACCGGCACATTTATCAATGTGTATCTTGAAATAATAGTTTATTTATTTTAACTAGGACATTATAATTTCCTTAAATATTCCCTTACTTATTTATTTTTGCAAGGTGATTGAACTTTCCTGGCTTTTTACTTTATTACGATATTGCCATCTCTATTGGCAAATATTGTGCCTGTCATTTCCACTTTGAGTCCTTCACAATGGGTTTCCCCTGAATAAGTTGGCCTATTCCCTGCTCAATAATAATTGTAGGTTTTCTATTGAAATTGTTGTTATTGTGATTTTGCCTCAATGTTGAATCTTAATCTCTTATATATACATACATATACATATACATACAGGGGGCGGAAGAGAGGGAGAGAGAGAAACCCACAAGCACCGAACGAATCTAATAAGCTGCACAAAATCCTTACCTGACTTCATCATCTCTCACTTCCTTTTCTACCCTCTCTTTGTATGTCGCGTGTCTGCAAATCAATTTCCTCTTATCGTAGCGATTTTTTTTTTTATTTCAATTTCGATTCTGTGGAAAACATCTGGAAAGGTGAAATAATTGCCTCCCTCTAACCAATTTTTGTGCGGGTAAGGGGCAGAAAAACATTAATTCCAACACGCTAATGGATCGATATATGCAAATTGTTTTGGAACACTCAATTGTTAAACTAGTTATGAATGGTACTCGCCCTTGCCACCGCCTTCTCCCATTTGCTGTCGCCTTGTTATTAATTTTCAAGTGACGCTAAAAGCAAACAATAAAATTCTGTGTCTTATGTAGCATCATTTACTCTACTTGTTTGTGTTGCTCTTTTGCAAATTTATACAAATGAAAATGAGGAAAATGGGAAATGGGAAATGGCGAAGGCGAGGGCGAGGGCGACTAGGAAATACCAAATGGCGCCTAAGATTTCTAGTCTTCTCTTTATGAAAATCAAAGTATATGCCCAAAAACTGTGTGATAAATGCTAGGCAAATAGTTTTTTTTAGGCCAAAAAACTTTTAGCTCTAGCACTAAGTAAATGAAAAGTTTTTCCGGAAGGAGATAGAGAGACTTTGGAGGAAGGCAGTAAGGAAGAGTTTGCCTCTAATCTTAAATTATGACCGAGAGACAGGAATTTTTCAATGAATTTATGACCCCCACTCTCTCTCTCTCTCTCTCTCTCTCTCTGGCCCACAAACTTAAAACGCAATAACCGTTAAGAATTCCTTTTGCCCCTAGCCTTCTATTTGCCCCTTCCCTCTGGGTTTTTTGTTTTCTGTATTTCGTTAACCAAGCTTTGGCTTTGGCTAAGCTGACTTTGGTTAGGGCACGTTGGCCAAGTGGTCACGTTTTCATTCGACTGGGCGGTAGTAGAAATGGGGGTGTGCGGGGTGGGAGGGGGCCATACGAGGACCGTTGCTTACTTTGAATATGATTAATGAAAAAAGTACAAGTATGAAAGAGAAAAAGGCAGAGAAAGAGAGAGAGAGAGAGAGAAAGAGAGAGAGACAGAGAAAGAGAGAGAGAGAGAGAGAGAGAGGGTGTGAGCGAGAAGGCGTCAAGTGATATCGCCATGACATTCGACAGGTGTAATGCCAACTCAGCGCTAAAGAAAAATATGTTTGAGAAAAAGATACATTGACATTTGTCTGTATGTGTGTGTGTGTGTTGAAAAGCGTATGTTAATAGGGACAGACGATTGACGACGATGGGTAACATATGGAATACTAATGCCAGAGATGACGGCTTAAGACAAGTGACACACGATCAACTGAAAATGAGGTGAGATCATAGAGCTCAATATTTGTACAATGGAGGGAAATTTATTGCAATATTGTTGACTTTATATCAATTAACAAAATAACCCACTGAAGTTTTTTGAGAGATCCAAAACGCTTTCATTTTATTTAGATAAGAATTTTTATATATTATATTTAGCAGCTATTTTAGCTTGCTTGTTACCAACGTAAGAGTTAACTAATTAGCCCTATCGAGCCTAGATAGCATTAATTATGTCGAAAGACATTGCCATATTTATCGTTTAACGAAACCATCGCTAAAACCATGCAGAACTATGTAGAAGAAGAAAGGTCTTAACAGCGTTGTTATCCGAGTGGAATATGGTTGTCATGCAGTGTTCCCAGACCCTACGCCTTGCCCGCCTACACTCTCCAACACACAAGTAGATACATATTCACTTGACGATAATGGGCCGCCACATTAGCTACCGTCACATTTTATCGTCTCGGCATATTAAAACCCTGAGACAAGAGAGAGAGCGAGAGCGAGAGCGAGAGAGTTAAGTTATTCATTCAGTCATCCATTCATTCATCTTGGAGTGAAGTGGCATATACATCAAACACGGAAATTAGCATATGATGAGCCTAATGATCATCATCATTATATAATGACGATGTTGTTGTTGTTGTTGTTGACAAAACACAACGTTTGCCTTTTGTACTTACATATAAGCTGAGAGCCAAACATGGAGATGCTTAATTGAGTTTGCATACGTGGCGTATACGCATTTTAAGCCTATTGTTTTAACATATTTTTTTCTAATTGAGGAGCATTTGAGCTTCAATTGTTTTTGTTTATTGATAAATTTAGAGCCCTGATTCCTAATCTGACCCAACCTGACCCCAACCTGAACTGAGCTGACTTCCGACCCGATTTCAATCAATGCAAAAAATTGTGCCTGCTGCTTTTGCCTTGCTGTAACTAACCATGTGTATAAGCTATATATGTATATATATATATATATATATGGATCGTATTGTATTTTTCTAGATGTAGGTCGTCAAACACACACACACACACACCCAGACAAAGGCGTAAGCGGATGGGATTTGTTGTTCACCTGGACAAAAGCTTTTAGGTAAAAAGAAAACAACAACAACAAAAACCTTTATAGATACTAGAAAACATAGATAAATGCCATCAGTAGCAAAACAAAACAATAAAAAAAAGAAATGTATATAAGAAATTAAAAGCAAAATCCTGAAATGCATTTGCCAACCAACCCAAAAACCAGTCGCATGAAGCACGCACGGAATTGGTTGGATGGAGGTATGGATGAAGGGTTAGGTAGATGGCTCAGCTTATTCTGCGTGACAAACTTCGTTGTGTGCATTTTACTGTAAAAAGGCATTTCAAAATTGTCTGCCTCATGCCTGCCTCTGAGTGTATGTGTGTGTGTGTATGTGTGTGTGTGTGTGGACAAGGACCTTTCACCTTTTTGCGTGCAACTTGCCCCAGGCCAAGTGACATCCCCCTCCAAGTTTCTCAACTATCAACCACCGACATAGACATAACCATTTAACATATACTAATGTCTCATATCTGCACACTTTTTGTGCCTCCTCCATGGAGGGTTTTACCTCTTCTTTTACTACTACATGTGCTGCCGCCCTCTTGTCAAGTGTCGAGCAGCAGAAACACGAGAGACCAGCACAACCAACCAGAAATAAAATTGAATACGTTTTCCCCTATTTAATACTCTTACAACCCTTTGTTACTTTGTTTGGTATAACAAATTTTTATGTGTTTATTATTATTAAATATTTATTCAAAGTTAGTTTTCTATGAAATTTGTGGTATTTTTATGGTAAGGCAGCAATCAAGATCGAATTGTAACATTATCTTAAGCTGGTTTTGTCTCTTTATTTCGAATATTTTACCGAAATTAGTTTTCTTTCTTTATTTTGCTTTATCTTAAAAGTTGTTTAACTGAGACTAATAACAAGAAGATGGAAAATAATAGGAGTCTTCTGTGTCACTATACTAATTCCATCAACATAAGACTCTTTTTCCAGAAGACATAAGATCCTTTTCTTCAAAATTTAATTTCGAAAGAGTATACATAGGTTGAGTTTGTTTTTGGTATGTTGTGCGTTTAACCCTTTGGCGCAAATATTTGCAAGTAGTCAAGTTGTTTATATTTTCGACAACAACCTGGCGTCCGAATCATCACCCCCTTCCATTGCCATCCCCTCCCCTACCACACCTACATATATTGGACCCGTTTGGAGCTGAACTTTTTAATTTGCTGGGCGATGTTCGCCGTCTCTTCTATAGTCAGATTCTGGCGGCTGTGAGGGAGTGAACCAACACTTTGTTAACTAAACTGAAAGTAATTAAAGTATTTCGTTCAGGTCAATGCTTGGTTTTTGCCCAAAGCAAAAAAAAAAGGGAGGCGGCAGCTGCTGCAAATGATATTCAATTTGTAGGAAATGTTGTAGGCAAAAATCGAACTAGGCTAGACAAAAAAGTGGAAACAGAAAGAAGGTAAGGGAATGAAAAAGAGAGGATGGATATAATATGCAAAAAGCCAATGAGGCTAAACAAGCTCAAGGAAAAACTTTCATTTTGGAGGTGGGGAAACAAACTTTTAGCTCGAAATTTGTTTTTGGTCAACTTTAGTTCGAGAAAAAGAGAGGCTAAGCCAAGCCAATGAATGCAATTTGGTTAAGTGTGCGGGCCAGTTGATACTTTTTTAGGAGAATGTTGCAGGATATGGAGCAGGAGATGATAGATGATGCTCCCCGATCTGGAGCCTAAAGTAGAGTAGAGAACTGGGATTAGTTTTTGCTAATTGAATTGTACGTTGCTCGGTGACGAGCCAAAGTAGAAAATGGAGCACAAAATCTATGTGCTAGACAGACTCGGGGAAAACATATGTCCTGGATTATGTTGACTACATCCTTCCTCTCTCACACACCCCCCATCGCTCGGTGTGTGTGTGTGTGTGTTTTGGTCTTACATTTTTGATGCTTTGACATAACAATTTTCGGGACTAGGAGCTGAGATACGTTTTGTGTGTGCTGGGCCCTCGTTACTAATCGTTTATTTACGAAACGTAACCGAAAGGAAGGCCAATCCTACCCCGTCCTTGATGTCATTTAATAAAACATAAACTCAATTAGTTTAAAAGGCTCAACAAAACGTTAGAAAAAAGCCAAACCGTTTGACAAAAAACGAACACAAGGGCATGAGATGAAAGAAAGAAGAACTTTCAATTAAAGACTTGATGCCACGGCTTTCACTCCTTCGCTCCCCGGTGTTTTTCTCTTTCCCATCATCGTTCAAAAACCCATTAGGGGCAAGTTTTCCGTTGTTGCCTTTTACCTACAAAATTGGGCTGCTGCAGTTTGTCATTTCCGTCGCAATTCGGCTTACAATTAGAGATCCTAAAGAGAAAATTTCCAAAAACCATAAATGAGCAAGACCTTTCTTAAGGCAGCAAAAACTTTAATTAAATAAGTAAAATATACTAATTATATAAAATATAATATACGAATTTTACGCTGTCTCTTTTTTGGACGTTTTCATTTCAAGTTTGTGTCTAATTGCTAAAAATGTTTCGTGTTTATGCTGAAATTAACTTGGAACTTGAAAAAATGTGCAGCATACATCACAGGGCAAACAGTCGGGTAGACAGTCAGTTAGTCAGTTAGTCAGTCAGTTGGAGCTGAGCTGGTCCCAGCGCCACTCTCAAGTTGATTGCATTTCGAGAAGAAAAAAAGTTGGCCAGGTCTCTTCCTCTCTCTTCTTTTATTTCTCGCTTGCTAAAAGTTTCTAACGAATTTGAAATTAATTTTAATTAAATTTCAACTTTCTAATTGACGCAAAAAAAAAAAAATAAAGTTTTGATTGATGTGAGGAAAAAAGGGAATTTTAATTGCCTCCGCGGATCTGGTCTGATCGCTGACTCGTAAATCAAAGCAAATAGCAAATTGCAGCATTTAAGTTGAAAATTTAAAATCAATAAAACTAAAACAATAGCCACAAACTAGAAAGAAAGAAAGTAAAGCAAAGTTAATAAGGGAAAGGGGAATTAATAAAGAGGCCAGCCAGAACACAAAATGGGAACAGGACACAGACCCCGGACCGGGACCAGGCTCAGGAAGGTAATTTTGCACGTCAGACCAAACAACAGGCACACAATTACAGAGGAAAAAGTCGTGCCAGAGAAATGGGTTGGTGGGTTGATGGGTGCGAGGGAAGAGAAGTCAGCAAAATTAGCGGAACTGCCTGCTGCTCCACTTACAGATGCTTCTTCCCCTACGTCCATCTCAGCTGATTTTGGGGCTTCTGCTTTTGAAAGAGTCTTTCACAAGAAATTATTTCAAGAGTTCTGATTCTCTTTTTTTAATAAACTTGCTTCAATCTCATCAAATGTGAAAAAGGAAAGGTGCCAAAACTTAATCATTGACGTTTTCCTTTGAAGCTTTTTCTTTTGCCTTCTTTTTTCCCCAATTTTTATGTTTTACTGGCTTTTGGCAATTGAGATTGTGTGTGTTTGTGGTTTTTGCCATAATTAGGTAAGACAGTTAAACGGATTTGACCACGCCCTAATTTAGACACTTATCCGCCAGCTTTTTATTTTCGTTTTTCCACTCATTCTGGACTAACCACTTTTACGTAGTTCTTCTCGGTAGTTTACACAACTTTGTTTCTGCCACTCACTTTATTCTTTTATTCATTTCGTATCGGACCACAAAGCCACATATGTAGTTACCACACACAAATGCACCCCACACACCAGTAACACACACTTACCCACACAGACACGCACCCACACAGACACGCACCCACACACACACTTTGGATATATGTATTTGGTAATTTTATTCCTTTGGTTGGAAAATTGTGGTTAGATAAGATAATTTAAAGTTTTTAAGTGGTTTAAATAGTGCCCTCTAGGGACGTTCGATACCTATCTGGATGAGTGTGCCTGTATGTGAGTGTGTCTGGTTGTGGCAAAAAGTTCGTTTTTTGTCTAATCAAGCAAAAATGTTTGAAACATTTCTGCAAACAATATGCTAAAAAGAACGAATTTATTTACTTTCCCTGACTTTACAGGTAAGCAATCAACAAAGAAAACATCAAAGTGAATCTTCATCCGCCCTGTTGGTTGGTGGGCTGTCCAAAGTTTAATCTCTGTGTGAGCAAAGTCAGGGCGTAATTTTTTAATTACTAGGTACTCGATTTCCAAAAGGGGCCACGCGAAAATCATCTGATATTGAAACCTAAAAATTGGTAGGGGCTCACGGTGGTGGGGGTAGCAGCTTAATTAAATTGCAATTTAGCCGCCAGCCAGAGCAAAGTCAGCAGGAAACTGGCAACTGGACAATGACAATGTCATCAGACAGCAGCAGTCGCTAAGGGAATGGGGGAATTGAGTATAAAGAGGAAAGTTCATGACGCTTGGGGCCCAACACGACGACAGAGAGTAACAGGACCAGACTAGACCCCGGACCCCGGACCACGGACCCTAGACTCAGCTAGTATTCGTTCGTGCAAAAATGGCAAAAAACTAAAAGTGCCCCGAAATAGCGAAGAGGAAGCGTGAAAATTCATTATTCTCCCTAAGGGAACTGCACTTGAATTGCATTGCATTGAATGGGTGGGAGGAAATTTAACCAACAATGTTGCTGTTGGTTGTACTCTGTTCTCTCAAAAACCCCTTGTCGAAAAATAATTTTCACTCGTTTGACTTTGTTGTTCATCTTCTTCTCCTCGTCGAAGTCGTTGAGACGCGTTTTATCGCTCCAATCGATGTAAAAGAAAGAAAAGGAAAAATAATTACAATATTGGGCTCAATGGCTATACATAAAGTTTGTGTGTGTTCCCGTTTGCTGACCTCATCATCATCGGCATCATTATGAATAGAAATGAGAATAAGTATGATAAGAAGCGAGTGAGATGAGCTGTAAAGAAATCTCTTTCAACCCTCTCTCCTCTATCACATAAATCACATTTGGGAGAAGATAAGTAAAATCAGTTTTTTGATGCTCTTAATTGAATCGGTAGAGACGACGACCAGGGTAAGAAAATCCTTCTCAACCGCCGACCTACAATCCTTTCTTTACTCCTTGCAAAAACCCTTGCCTTCTTTTGTCCTGTCGGTGTGAAAAACCAATAAAACGCGTGCCACATAAATTCTTCTGCACAGCGAAAGACAAGAACAAATTTTCGTTTGGTTGTGTGAGCTTTAAATATTATAGCATGCTTTTTGGCGTTCGTGCGCGAAAATCTGAAAGAGAGAAAACGAAAGAACAGAACGAAAGAACAAACGACTGAAGGCAAATGTGTCTGCCAGTAGGGAGGAGTCGGAAGGAAGAAGCTACTCTAATATTTACGTAATAAAAAATTCAATTTAGCGAAAGTTTAAAAAACATCAATGCGGATGTCTCTCGAATCGGGGAATTGAACCGGCAGTGGTAGCAGGAGCATCTGCAGTAGCCGGAGCAGCTGCAAGTGGATGCTACTAATGCTACACTTCTGAGATGAGAACCCACATCAATTTCATTCCCCCGGCTCAATAAATTCGATTTGCAAGAGCTAGAGCTATAGAGAACGACCAGGACCAAGGCAGCATTCCATTTCTCCCTTTCGCACTCTTTCGTTCCCTCCCTTTTTCTCCCTCCAAGAGAAGGAAGTTTCAGTCTTTACCCATCGATTATTGTTGCATAGTTTCTGCATTTTCTTTTACTCTTTTATTTTTTTTTTATTATTTTCAGGAGCATTTCTCTCTAGCGCATGCCGCCCATCTTCCCACTTTGGTTCTTGCGATGGCTTCCATCTTCTTGGCTTGCTGCTTGTTCAATTTTCAGCTTGAAATGTAAAGAGTAAACTACGCAAAATTTGAAACTGATTGCGCTTAAGGCAAAATGCTAAGCTGCACGTAAAAAAAAAAGACAGAGGCAAAGAATGTCAGACAAATATTAACAGGAAATTCTTTTGTTTTTCCTTTTATGAATACAAGCCAGGCAGAAAACAAACTGAATTATTTGGATTAATTTATTATGAAAGGGAGTCAATATATGTAGGGAACAGTACATTTTTAAATCGCTATTTCTTTCTTCTTCGTTTCTTTGTAGATGTTTTGAGCCTCCTTTTACATAGCTTTATTGCTAAGTTTGAGCATTCTTAGTTTTTCTATCTTCTTTCTATTTCTATTTTCCTGTTTTTATATTCTTTTTCTAGTTTTTGTTGATATTATAAGCTCTTTTTTTCATAGTTTCTTTGCTATGTTTCTATTCTGTTTGGGCAATTTGCGTCTTATTTCCCATGATTTTTTTTTATCTAGCTTGATTAAGCAATTTGCTCTTACACTATTCGTTCGCTTTGTTCATTATCATGATGTAGATTGTGTTCTTTGTTCGTTTATTTGCTTTCTGTTGTTATTGTATCTTTGGGTAGATTTAGTTTAGTTAGCATTTCTTTCAGTGTGGAATGTCATAACGTCGTCTTCGATAGAGATTTTTGCTCTTTTTGTTTCCGTCATCATCTATTTGTTTGAAACAGTCTCGATGGGTCTTAGTTCTTGCTTCGGGCCAATTCCAAGAACTAATGCCCATTCTTCTCTCTTCTAACCCTCAACCTCTTTACTATTCATTGGCTATCCCCCTTCATTTGGCCTAGGTCATTCACTGCGTATGCGTAATGCCAGACAAGGCAAGGCAATTTTTTGCCCCATATCAGCCATAGACTACTCACATCTTATGGACTCATCTCATGGTCTACATATTCCTCTCTTTACGTGTGTGTGTTTGTGTGTGTGTGTGTGTACGTACTTATTATTGATAAGTCACTTATGATTATGACCCTGAATTGAGCTGACGACGATTGATGTGATTACAACACGTACAAATTGGTCCCAAACCTAGCAAATTAAATTGATATAGATATTTGCTAAATGAGCTCGATGAAGTGTTCTCGGCTACTTTCCACTAACCCCCCTCAGTCTGTTTACCATTTGATATTTTGTCGATTGGTTGGATGTAAATAAATTAAATTTCCGTCCTCTTGCCAGGTGGTGCAACCGACTGACTGGACCAAGGTATGCGAAGCCGTCATCTTTCTTTCTTCTTCTGCTCGTTTTGTTGTTCTTCATGAATATTTTATAGACCTTGGGCTACTCGACTCTACTCAGGCTTTCTGCACTTTGCTTTATTAGCTGGAAATTTATGGCGTATTTTGCGCCATTTCCCGTGTGGCGGCAGTTGCATTGAAGTTGCCCCATGCCGCGCGCCCTGTGCCTTCTTCTCCATCCACCCTCATTCAGAGGGAGCAGCTGCTGAAAATTGCTTATCAATTTATGCAACGAAAGGTGATAAATTTCTACTCCATGTTGCTTGTTTATTATTATGGATGGGTCGCGGTTCGCCATTGTCGTTGTCGTGATATTGTGGGCGTGGCAAAAAAGTAAGGTTATAAACAAAAGTAATAGCTGCTGCTGCTGCTGCTGTTGCATCCCATCGTGTCGGTTTGACCCATTTTCTGTCCACTTTTAGCCTGCCCAGGATAGTTTTATTGTTGTTGTTGTTATTGTTTGGGGCTATTTTTATAGCTGACCACATAGAGGCAAGTCCCGTTCCGTTGTATTGCGGGTCGCTCGGCCAATTCCCCCATATATTTTTAGAATTTTGCTCACTTGATTCTATTGTCGAATTTTAGAGCGTGAAAAAAATGTTCCTCAGCACGTCATTAGGACAGAGAGACAGACAGACAGACAGACAGACGAGACGATAAGAAAATTAATGGCCAACAATGAAATAATTAAGAGAAAAATTATTAAAGAAAATATATTCTCCAAATGAATTTCACAGATTACAGTGACCTTGAAGGGCATCACCATTCCCCACGTCCCATCTCAAGATAAGTCTTGGCACTTGGAAATGTTGTTGTTCTTTTGCTACATAGTTTAATATGCATGGGAAAAACATAATTTAATTTGCATGATTAACCTAAGGGACACACACACACCCACACACCCACACCCACACGCACACAACTACACGCCTGTCTTAGCAGGTAAATCCTTAGCGTAGTTTTGGAGGGTGGGGGAGCAAGAAAAGTAAGACATACCGTATATACACATATATTCTTGCGTGTTTTAGCTAGGGATTTTGGGTCAAGTCATTGTTGTCCCTTGTTAGCTTAATTTGCCGTCTAATTGAAGTTGGACACGGACAACACGCGCTCAATTCCCATCTTCATCCCTCTCTCTCTCTCTCTCTCTCTCTCTTTCTCTCTCTCTTCTTCCTTCTCCGTTCACTGTATAGTCCTGGCAAATGGCCCATGAGAAAGGTTAAATCCTAAAGGAATGTTAAGATGATAATGCAAGAGATTTTACTTGAGGAAATTGCTTTTCGGGGCTACAAATGTGCATCCCAATCGAAAAAGTCTCGTTCGTCTCTCTCTATCTATTTGCCATTAAATGAATTTTCAATAAGGCGAAAAGTTTTTCCTTACTTTAGAGGAAAGAGTTAAATGAAGAGAATTTATCTGTATCTATTTTGCTGGATGGCTAGCTAAATGGCGTGGCCTTTGCCCTGCCTGCCATGGCCTCTGATTCCATCTGTATTTCGTTTATGTCTTACAATAGAGCTTTCGGGGCAAATCGTTGTTGTTTTGCTTTAGCAACAAATTCCATGTTGAGCGTATTTGAAAATAAACAATTTAAACGTTTCTTCCTCCCTCTGATTCTCTCGTTCTCTCCCTTTCTATTTATTTTTCTCTAACAACATATTTGCTTAGTTTAGCCTTCAATGTTATTGTTTAGATTGAAAATAATAATTTCACAAGAATTTTCCCGCAGCATTTTCTGGTCGATCGATTGATTTTTGCTTTACCTAATCATTGTTACGAGGTTGAATTTTAGAAGTTCATAAAACAACAAATTTAGCGTCGTTCTCATTATAAATATCTGCACGCTTTACAGTAAATAGCCTGTCAAATCTCAACCCAAGGGAGTAGCTTTTCCAAAGGTTTAAGAGACAGGGAATTCAATTTATCAATCACCCACTTATTGACCTGCCCTCGTAAATAATTACTTTTCTACATGGAATGATTTGTTAGATAACAAAACCAAATGAAAACATGAAAATCATGATTCTGGATTCTGGAATTTAGTTTAAGTACAAGTTGGAACTGAAATATACAAAAAAACATGCACTTAGGTAAACTTGCTCGCTCTCCCAACTAACGGAAGGATGTTGCCTAAAAGCAGCAGCAGGCAGTACCAACAGAAGTAAAAGTGGCAGCAATAGAGCATGGTGAGACAGATGGGACGAGAGGAGAGTGCAGCAAGCACCCGTCACAACTTTAATTCATGCAACAGCACTTAAAAATCTTTGTCACGCGTAGGGAATATTCCTGCTGCTCCTGCTGCTCTCTGTCTGTCTCTCTGTCTGTCTATCTTCTTACTACTTTATAATGCTTGCCTGCCTGAGGTGTCACACCAAGTAGGGACGAAGGACGAAGAAGGGTACTCGACCAAAAGCAAATTAGTTTAACAACAGAAGCATGCAAAATGTGTGTGTGTGTGTGTGTGTGTGTGTGTGTGCGTATGTGTTCAGGTGTGTGTAAGGAAGAACTTTTTGTGCTGACTGACTTAATGAGGTTGGATGTGTGTGTGTGTGTGTTGGGTTTAGGTCTAGAATGGGTTTCTTCTCATGCATTTATGCAACGTTGAGTTGAAAGGTGACTGAACACAGGGAATGAGCGCGAGAGTGGTAGCAATCTCTCAAGCGGCTGTTGCCCTGACCCACCCATCAAACGCCCTTTCCCCTTCACTCTTTTCCCATTTCCCATTTCGTACAAATTAAGTTCGTTTTTGGTCCTATAAATGTTTATTGCCATTTGACCAGAGAGGAGACATCCATCTACATACATATGTATACTTTTTGGCACTTACTTTTGGTTAAATTGTCAAGGTTATAGCAAGGACTATTTGGGTGAAGGTTAGGCCAACACACTTAACTCCTTCAACACCATCATCATCGTTCGCATCCTCGTTTTGTTGGTTACTGTCAATGCATAATGTTTTTCGGTTCTTCTTTTTTCTGGTTAAAGTAGCTCATGCATAAACCAGGTTCGTTAAAAATTTAGTTGGCCCCTTGTGGAAAGGGGAAGGAGGAGGAGTCAGGAGGAGTCGAGAACGATAAACTTTTTTTACACTGATAACTAACGGCAAGTGCAAGTGGGCGTAAAAAGGCAACGCACATACCAATCCTCACCTATCCCCCCATCGCCCTTCCTCCTAAACATATCTATAACCATATCGTAGTCGGTACGTGATTTGCTTGTGTTATGTATTATGCTTATGATGAGAGGATGCGGGGAAAAAATGGTGTTAGCTAGCTCATCTCTACACTTGTTCCTTTTGCGACCTTCACCTGGTGCTGCTGCTGCTGCTTCTGCTTCTGTTGTTGCTACCGCTGCTGAAAGCTAATAAAACTTTTTCCGTTCTCTCTTAGCCAGGTTAAAGCACATTTGCATTTCGGGCCTAATTTAAATTTAAATGATATTGTATTTTCAATTAGCATTCTCTGTCTCTCTGCTTGTCGTTGTTAACCTCTGTTTGACCATGCCCAAGTTGAGTCAAGGCAAACATTGTCAAGACAACAATTAACATTAACGGCAAACAAACAGCAATTACAAAATACGCATATACTTTGAAGAAGTACATAAATTGTTTCCATTGAACAGCAGAAATGTATTCCATGAAAGTAGTGCGGAAAACCAATTAGATTAAATTAATTCAAATGAGAACTAGTGGGCTGAGTTAAGCTAGTAATAAACTAAAAAACTAGTAAGATAATTAAGACTTAAAGCTTTATCATTAAGACTTCATTTTTATAAAATTTCTTTGATTAACATTCAATTGGTTCGTAACCAAAATGTGAGGTTAATGTAATGTGTCTCGCGTTTGAGAGCGACCCATAAGTGGATGCCACTGCGCTTTAGTTTAGTTTATTAAAATTGATGAGGCCAGCTAACAAAATGAAATTCAAACGCTAATTTTGAACCTGTTGACCGTTGAATGGAAGATACACAGAGCAGCAAAGATAAAGATAGGGAGATAGCGGCCGAGAAAAGTAGAGAGAGAGAGAGAGAGAGAGAGAGACGCCCACACAGAAATTAGCCCAAAGCAACATAGACAACGATGATGATGTCGCAACTAAATGATGAGCAAAAAAAATAGAAATCACGAAAATGAGAGACAGAGAGAAAAAAAACTGGCAAAATTAAAAGCAAATAGTAAGAGAAGTGGCCAGCACAAAAGTAGCTCAAAAGAAGCGGAAAACGCTTACGGTAGTCACTCAACAGCAGGTCGGCAGGTGGCTGGAGGGTAGGGCATGCAACCCCGTTTTAAGTAGCTGCAGACCCCTTTTTTTTGTATGCCTCAACTGGAGCAGACCGAGCTCAGAAAACGATGCCCCATGTGACACATAAATACTAAATATGTACGAAACCGTAAATGGGCTTGAGGTGAGAGAGAAGAGCAAAAGAAACGATTAATAAATATGAACATGGCTGGCCAAAGCTAGTTAGAGATAAAGAGGAAAAGGCAAAAAGAGGGAGAAGAGAAGGGTCACAGGTGTCCAAGTAGAGCAGCAATGCAAGCGGATTTTGAAGGACTTCTCCTTAATACCGCTTACAGTCCCTAGACCAAGCTTAATGTGAAGCAGCAGCTGCATGCATTGTTGTTTTTCTCATACCCTTTACTCGTACATTTTGGGCACATGCAACTGACCTAAAGTTACTCCATAATATGTAGGTTGATGTGTGATTAAACATCAACTACTTAGCAATATTTAAATAATGAACGAATGACATATCTAGGTAATTTAGTCTAGTCTAGGGTTAGATTTAATAGTCTTAAACGTTGCTTTTTACTCCCTACTTTGAGCTTCATACACACACACACACACACACACACACACACCCATGAGTCGTAATAATGACCCCGCGTTGAGTTCAAAGCACCCGTTTTTGTCTGCCTCGCTACTCTCTCTCTCTTTCTCTCTCTGACTCGTCCTGGGCCACTAGCCTGGCGTGGCCTCTCTTTTGTCTCTGATTAACTGGACTTTTATTTCCGTTTGATGCTTTTGTATTCCGTCTTTGTCGTCTCTGCCTGCGTGTGGTGGAGGTTGGCTTAAAGCTTTGTCGCCCTTTGACAACTTTTTGCGCCATATTTAACTCGTTTTATCGGGGCGCCGCGTTCAAGTGCACGCTCATTATGAATATTATCACATGTTGGCAGACAGATGTACGCAATGAAGGGACGAGGGGCACTTTCCGTGTGGATAATGTGTTGGTCTGGTCTGGTCTGGTCTGTCTGCCTCCGTCTTTTCATTCCTTTTCTGGGTTTTCTTTTCGTTTTTTTCAGCGTGGCGATTGTTTATTGAGTGACAGCGATAAAATTTTTCGTCATCTCTTATATTTATTTATTTTGAATTGCTTAACGGTGTGGAAATAAATGAATTTCACACACAACCCGCACGCACAGCCCACACACATTCAAACATACTCAGATTCGCAATCTCTGTGTGTGTAATTAACGGTTAAATAGACATAATTATAGTTCAGTGGCATTCCTGAATTTGTTGTTATCTCTTAATTATTGAAATTTTTGCCCAAGGTTCAACCAAGTTCATTTACAATGCCAAAAACGTGATGGGAGAGAGATTGGCGGGGGGTCGTCTGTGATAACAAACGATTTCCATTATCATTGAGGGGTTTTGCCTTTCTCCCTCTGAGTCTCTCTAACTTTGTACACGAATAAACAATTTGAAAAGCTGACATAATGCCCGCATTAACCAACAAGAAAAAAAGCGACAGCGAAAAATGGTAAATATTTGCTGTGGAAAATATGCACACACACAAACACACACACCACACTCAGCACACTCTCTCCCACACACACACACACACTGCAACAAAGAAATGAACAATAATAAAATTGAAACGAAACAAAACCGAAATAAACCAGACAGAATAAATGACAACAACACATTTTCTTTCATTTTTGCGTTTCTCCGTGTGTCTCTTTCGAGTGGGCGTGGCCCGAAATATTAAATTGACAATGACAAAAACATTTGAATTTTTATTTTACTTGCGTTTTGCCCCCTGCCAGCTTGCCTATCTGTCTCTCTCTCTCTCTCTCTCTTTTCTATTTATTTGCAATTTGTCAATGCAAAAATTTGGGGTTTTCAATTTGGCATTCGCCGCAATATTGTTTGTGTTGGGATAGGCTAAGGAAATTGGGGAAATGTGAAAAAATTAAAAAGGGAAATTGACTGAAGAGAAAAATAAATATAAATAATAGAGAATGAAAGACTCGCTCGATGGATGTATGTGAGTATTTAGGTCGGTCAGCGGGTGATCATGAGGTCGTTTATATATCAGTTTGATGAAGCTTAACTAAACTAGTTTTATAGGCTTTTAGTAACTTTTTATAAAATTAGAGACGCGACTGTATATATTTCTCATTCTACCCTAAGATATTCAAGTATAGACACTTTCCCTGGGTTTTCAAAATCCAAATTCAATTCCAAAAAACTAAAATTCTTGTCCCGCCTTGTACTTTTAAATGGCATTTGAGTTGGTTTCTTATTATTGATGACAATTCGATTACACATTCTTAAATGTGCCATGTCATTATTGCATACATATATTGATTGGTCATTTTGATTGATTATCGCACATTTCCATCCATCCATTCATCCATCGATTCATTCATTCACCAGTGAAGCATACACATTGTCCATTAGCCTTTTATCTGCAAGTGTCTCAGTGACAAATTTGATAAATTTTCTGCACATCAACAGACGTTTCCCCCAGCGTTCCACGTCAACCAACCCACCCACCAACCAGTCTTCCTCACACTCACTCCGCACCACCTTGCATGTATCGCATGCTTGTCTGTCCAAGATTTCGCGGCAAGAAAAAAAAAGCTCAACGAGCTGCCAAACTTTGCGTTGTCTTGGCAATGACCCAGACCCCCAATTCCCAATTGCTTGACTGTCGCTTTGATCTGGTGGGGCACCACTTGAGTAAGCCAAATGCTTGTTTCGTTTTTTCTCTCTTTTGGGATGGCTCGTGCCAGCCAACGATAAAATTAATAAAAAAAAAAAATGGCATTTCTTTTCCCCCCTTTGTTGGTTTTTGTTTGTGTGAAAAATTGCTTGAAAATTGCGAGCTCATCAATGGTCGGCGATTCGATTTGGATCTCTCGAGTGGGTAATATGAATACTTGAGAAATGCTTTATGACCGGGTCAAATCGAAAGTGGCTTTTGCCATTGACTCGATTTTCACCATTGAACCAAAGCGAACGTTTTGCATTTAAGTGTCGCTTCAAATTGAATTTAATCAGAAATGGTGCGATGGCTCTGAAATTCTGTAAAATGACATTAAGCTATCTGCATGATGTCCTGTCCTCTCCTGTCCTATGCAAGCAATTAGCATAACAATAAAAGACTGAAAATTGTGTTTAACGCGTGAAATGCATTATGGAAAAAACACAACAGCCAAAGCTAGCAGCAGCAGCAACAATAACAATGAAAACGCGGTGGGAAAATGAAAAAAAAAGCCACAATAACTTGACCATAGATGCAGAGAAGGACGGAGTAAGGTTAAATGGAGAAGGGGGCGTAATGAGACGAGGTCTGTGCTGTTTCTCTGGCTCCTTTTCCTGTTGTTGTTTACTCATGCATATATGTAGCTGTGCATACGTGCATATGTCGGAAATTGTAACGATTATCACAGGAAGCGGTATACTCCATGCCACGCCCATTTTACAATCATCCCATTCGCTTGATTTCGCAGCTTCTCATTGATTGTTCAATGTCTATAGCATACATTACAGCGCACATACATACATATATTGGTTAATGAAATTTTCATATATGTATATTTTTAATACCCTTGACAAAAAGGGTTAACTGTCAATTGACAACAAAAAGTGGCAACCTTTCCTGCTTGGCCTTATGGAACATTCAATAAAATTTTCTGATCTATCAAGTCTTGCTTATACTTGACTTTGAGCCGTAACAGAGATAATAATAAAGATTTAAAAAAATAAAAATGTCTTCAAAACCAAATAAATCATTAGGTTCATTATACGGCGTTGTGTGATCAGGTTCCATAATGTTTAATTTCTTCACTCTTACATAATGAAATCAAAGTTGTGCCAAGGACTTTCGGCGAAGAGCATATAGAAATTTGTGTCATTGGTGTTAATTTCGCGAATGTTTTTCTCGTTAATGGCTTTTTAATTTATTTGCTGCTTAATGGCCGTGATTTTAATACATTTTTAATTAAAATCAACATACTAAAAACAAAAGAAGACGAGCAAAATAATAACATGGCCGCAAAGGGGTAAATTGTGTGAGTGAGAGCGGGGGCTAGTGGAAATAAGTATAAATCAATTGGACTCTTGAAATTGAAACCCAAAATAAGTCATTAAAAGTTTCGTCAGATTGACTTTGGCTGACTTTCTGCAAATGCACTTGGAATAGGAAACTTAGAAATAACTTTGCAGCGATGTAAAAAGAGTGAGAAAGACTTTTAGTTGACGTTGGCACAGCTCATTATAAATTTTGTTGATGCTGCATATCTTAGGGCCAAAACGATGTGCTGCGCTCGCTTCCTGCCAGGCACCATCTTTTTTATGCTTACGGCAGCAACAGCAGCAGCAGCAGAAGAATTGATAGCAGGAGTCATCCCCTTTCCCCATTGGCATTTCATTTTCATCTTGTTGCCCAAGCCACAGGGAACTTGTCGGAAAAATCACGCATAATTTATTTACTACAGTACAAGAAAAGTCTTGACAAGTCGACTGACGACGACAACGACGGCAACTAAGCAAGATGGAAAAGCAGAAGGAACCAAAATGCAACCGATGAGTAGGATGAGGGGGAGGAAGGAGGCGACTCGTAATAGAAACCCGATTGAAGCGCAGCCCCGTAATATAAATCGCTTTATCTTCATTAAGGCAAGCAAGAGATATCATTGCAGAAAAAACACACCCACACACCTCGCACACAGGTAAAGCCACAGCCTGCCGCTTGCCACCGCATTGAATAATAAATGCAACAAAAATAAAAATAAAAGCTCAAAAGGTAAACAGAAGAAAAAAAACTGAAATTGAAGCAGGAAAAGAGGATAAAGAGAGCTAAAAGAGAGGAGAACGGGATGGAGGAGACGCTGTAAAGTACATGACGCAGGGATAAATGGTAGAATCATGTACACGTACACACACCACCTACATACATACATACCTCGCTCCCATACAAACATACACACAGACACACACCTCAAGGATAAACATACACACACACACACACACACACCAAGAGCTATCCAATGGAAGACCAACCAACCGAGCGACCAACGAAGGAAAGAACAGAGTGGATACATTCATTGTTGTCATAGCGTGTGGGAGGCGAGTGAATGGGATTGAGAGAGAGAGAGAAAGAGAGAGAAAGAGCGTCAGTTTGCTTTTGGCCCACTGCATTTTGCAGACCTTCAAGGCTGTGCGGCAACTCAAATAAAAATGAGAAGGATATATCCTTCACCCACCCACCAGTCCCTTCCTCTTTTTGATTCTTTATTGCAGCTTCTGTGAAGTGGAAAGCCGCTGCTTCACAAGGCCCTTAAATGGAAACCAATGGTCATTGTAA
Source organism: Drosophila nebulosa (assembly GCA_024703675.1). Classification (NCBI taxonomy): domain Eukaryota; kingdom Metazoa; phylum Arthropoda; class Insecta; order Diptera; family Drosophilidae; genus Drosophila; species Drosophila nebulosa. The sequence goes on along the minus strand of CM045725.1, from coordinate 352,671 downwards.
GGAGCGTGAGGAGAAAGTTGCAGCAGATTTTATGGCCAAACATTCAAAACATCAAATTGCATTTAAAGGTAATGATGATCGCCCTCTAGCAGTGGTTCGAGGGAAATCCCTTGCTTGCTTGCTCATTACAATTGCAAATGATGATGGCCCAACGACCAACCAACCAACCAACCAACCAACTAGTCAACCTTTTTGGCACGCACTACGAAGCGCGTCTCCTGCCCACTCTAATGCCAAAGGTCACAGCTATTCAGGGCGACAATTGAGTGCAATTAGACCCGCGAACTGGTACCACTTCAGATCGCTAATGACGCGCAACTAATGGCAAATGTAGCGATTGGAAAGGTATAATAACCAATGCGATATATCTTGCTTGATTTGAAAAGAAAACGAGGAAAATATGATTATCGTCATTGGTCGTAAAAGGTGGCTAAAATAAAATCAAAAGGAAAGGCTTGTACGAGAAAGAATAACTTGAATATCCTTTGCAAGCCTCTCTAGAATTGTATTTAACAAAATTGTAAAAAGAAATAATGAAAATTAAATAAAAAAAATACAAACCGTTAAAAATTGTCTAGTAATAGTATAATAATAAATCACAAATAATAATTATTATAATGCTTAATAAAAATAATTATCAAAGATAATTAGTTAGCCAAAAAGTAGCCACATAAAAATTCTCTCTCCCTTCCCCTCTCTCTCTCTCTCTCTCTCTCTCTCTCTCTCTCTTGTACTATATATTTCTCAAGTAGTCATCAAGATACGGCATTATATATATTGACTAAAGAGTCTCACCCATCCACCCGAAGCACAATTCATTCACTATGCTCAACCTGCTTTTGCATAGTATAGGAGAAACCAATTTAGTTAACATTTTCGTTTTTGTTTTTTTTTTTCGCCTTTCGAAGGTCTTTGGCAGTGCGTTTTTAATATTCTACTCGGGCACCCACAGGTTTTCCGGATGAGGTAGATGCTGATGATGATGATGCAATGCAACCGCCTCTTTTATTGTTCTATGCAAATACCATGAAATCAGATGAAGGTGGGTCTCGGTGGTTAGCAGGAGGGGATTGGGTTATTGAGAGGAGCGCACTGCATCATCATCGAGTGGTTACACGGGCATTTTTATATGCAAGCGTAAGCAAAAATTTATTGAAAACGAACAGAATATTTGCATGAATGAAGGTGAATAGCGGCGAAAAAGCCGCAGAGCATGGCAGAAGGGCGGGACGGGCATCTCTTCTGCTGCAAGGGCGGTACAAGCCATGAAACAACGATTGCCTCCCCAATTGCCCACCATCAAATTTACCTCCTGCTTTCTCCCAAGTCCATGCAGAATTCAATTAATGTCACCTACCTCCCTCACCCCCCTTATGGCCAATCAATAACAATTTATTTCATATTCTGTTCTTTCCAGGCTAAACGGATTCAAAGCAATGAGCTGGCTGCCATCAAAGTCATCAAATTGGAGCCCTCCGATGATATACAAATCATTCAGCAAGAGATCATTATGATGCGTGATTGCCGTCATCCAAATATCATAGCTTATTATGGTTCATATCTACGTCGAGATAAACTCTGGATATGCATGGAATTCTGTGGTGGAGGCAGTCTCCAGGATATCTATCAGGTTACTGGTCCCTTGACCGAAACCCAAATCGCTTACATGTGCCGCGAGACACTGAAAGGATTAGAGTATTTGCATTCGATGGGCAAAATGCATCGTGACATCAAAGGTGCCAATATTCTGCTAACCGAATATGGCGACGTTAAACTGGCCGATTTCGGTGTCTCAGCACAGATAACGGCTACGATCAATAAGCGTAAGAGTTTTATAGGTAAGTGGAACGAGCACTCACACATAGTTAATCATCACTTTGGATTAGTCTAAATCTAGTGACGAGCCTTGCTTTACAGGCAATTAATTTTAAGCCATTCCCCTCCCTCTGAAAATTGATTTTATTTATTTATGCATTTAAATTGAATTTAAATTGAAGCCAATCCCAGGACAACACGCTCTCGCGCTGGGATTGCATACCCATCTATTTATCCTACCTACCTGACACAAAAGCATTTGCACACATATTTGTCCATTAAATACATATGTATATCTCTATATATGTATGTATGTATATATTCTTATTTGTTTGCAACAAATGCACAAACATTTTCGGTCTGCAGCTGCAGCTGCTCTCATTCTCCTCATCTCGACACTCGATTTATGCAAATTTAATAGAGCAATTTTTTTGGGCAAACTGAGACACAAAGAGGAAAAAAGAGAATGCAAGGATGGTTCAGCACTTTTTGATATATAAATATATAAAATTTGTTGGCCAACAAACAAACAAACAAACAAAGCTCTGTCGGGCCACAAAAGGAAAACAGTGAAAAGCTGTTTCACACTCTCTCTTGTACCTATTCTCTCTCACTCTCTTTCTATCTCTCTCTCTCTCTGAATATCCTTAAATGAAATGAAATGTTTATCATTATGTACCAAAACCTTCCACTGACCACAGCCACCTGACAGACAGGCAGACACAAAATCAAAAACCAAAGACCAAGAGCCAAGTGAAAGCTGTCAAAACGGACATAAAACGCCTTATTCAAGACATGTTAAGAAATTGCAGAAGAAAAAAAAAAAACTTCTTTAAATCAATTTCTTTTTATACTAAATTCCTTCTGTGTATAATCCATTAAAAACTTTGTTGAAAATCTAAAATGTCATCAGCATAAAGCCAAACAATTCAATTTGTGAAATACGTACAACCAATGCAGACAGACGAAGGTGGCCCCAGAGAGAGAGAGAGAGAGAGATAGAGTGGGCAAGTCAGAGGGAATGAGGATGGGGAGAGAGTAAACACTCACCCGCTGAGTAGAAAATTTGTTCAATTGCAGCAACAACAGAACAAGCAAAAGAAAAAAAGTAGCAAGAAAATGTATCAGAATCAAGAGCTGGCTCCCAGGCACGAGGCAGGTACCACCAAGATGTCCATGTCCACAGACCAACTCATTGTGCGATGGATGTCCTGCTGAAGCAATCTTTCTCTCATACCGCCTGGTCTTTTAGTGCTTTGTTGTTCAACAGACCAATCTGTAGGACAAAGCAAATAATGTTTTCCACTTTCTTAATACTCTTGCTAAAAAGAGGTACACTGGCTTTGTCCAAGCCTTGCACATGCTAAAAGTTATAGAACAATGGAGAAACCTTCGATCATGAACGCAAGTTCCAATATATCTTCTAACTTAGATCTGTTTTTGCTAATTGTTGGTAGCTCATTTCTCTTCTAAAAACGAAACTAACTTGTTTCGTATAAGCAGTGCTCTGTGGGCTAAGCCTCTGGCAATTATAATTATAATAACACATGCAAGAGTACAGAAATTTCAATTCAACTAAGCCATGCTCTCTCTCTGTCAAAAAATTGTCTATCCCCACAGAGAGAAAGAGGAAATCTCTCTGTGGGGATAGACAATTTTTTTTTTTTTAAGTACCACTCCAGAAATGTTCTGGGAGAGTTTGATAGCCTTGGTCCTTGCTCGGGCCCCTACTAAAAACTCTACCACCACTTTAACTGCTTATTTTTAACACTAATAGATTTCTGTTTCTGCTTTTCGTTTTGTTGGTCCTGTGGACTCTTGTTTGGTTGTTGTTGCCCTAAGTTGCGTTAAGAAGCTTTTGAAATCCAAACATTCTCAACTACTTAGACAAATTGTGGAATGCCGAGAAATTCTGCTTTAAAAAAAAAAAGAGAAAAAAAAGGAAAATGCCATGTGAAGTGCCAAACACGCTTTAAACTGAGGAGGAGGGTTAACAATGTGTGTGTATTTGCGTGCCTCTCTGTGTGTGTATGTGTGTGTGTGTGTGTGTGTGCACGCAATTTAAATGTAAAAAGGACCAACTTATTTTCGAGAAAGAGCGAGAAGTGTCACGTTTAGACTCATGACAACTTGCAATCTCGTGGCATGCACACATCATAGTGCGAGAGGGGGAGAGGGAGGAAAAAGCAAGTGATTTGCATTTGCCGTTGAAACGACGACAACTTTTGCTTTAATTTTTCGTCGTCGGTCCTAACTCACAATTAATTAATTCAAATTGCCTTTGCACTTAATTAAATATGTCTTTCTCTTGCCCTCTCTGTCTCTCTCTCTCTCTCTCTCTTTGACCTCTCTTTAGAGCGACCTTTAGGATTGAGTTAATTAAGTTATGACAGCTGGGAAAACGCCACGTTCGACCCAACCGCTCCGCCCCCACCATTAGCTAGTTAACAGAGAAAAGAGTTTGAGGTTACTTAATCACAGCCACGCCCATAAAATTAGTCAAGTTTAAGCTGCTACTTGCGTTTTTATGCTCCAATAAGACATTGAGCTTTTGCTTGACATAAAAGTGGAGAATTTTCTGATTTACTTCGACCTTACTTTGGTAAGGAGTCACCAAGATTGGATTTGTGTCATCCTCTCACTGCTTCTTTTCCTCCTCCTTCTCCTCAAGCTCCTCTGTCGTCACATTGCTTAAGCAGTTTAGTTCCCTCTTTGCGTTTTTAATGTGTGTTGGTCATAAATTTTTCAGTGCCTGTTACTCGGTCGGTCTGTCGGTCGGTCTTTGACATTCCAAAAAGACAATTTTATTTGTTCGCTAATTGTAAGCATAAATTTGATTTATTATTTCATGATGTTCAGATGAAAATATAGGAAAATGTGTATGAAAATGAAAAAATGGAGCAGAGAGAAAGCGTCAGCAGCAACAACAACAATAGACAGCAATTTATTGTGATTAATGTGGAATGCAATTTGTGGTAACTGCAGGAAATCCCTCAAAAGTGAGTCGTCTAAAAGCTCATATTGCTTTATTATACAATTTTCTCGCAGACGACTGCAGTTCATGGCAGATAAATTTTTGCAAAGCCCTTTTCTACAAATTACAAAAAAAAAAAACAAGCATGCATGTGTAGTTATATAATTTATTGTTAACTAAAAATCATTTGAGTGGAGTAAAAAATGTTAGACACGACTAAAGAAATTACTAAAAGTCCTAAAGAAAAAACAATTTTTGTTTGGAATGTTTTAAAAGTTTCCTAACGACTTAGCATTTGATTTGGCTTTGGCTTGCAAAAGAAACAACTCGATTGTTTTCTCTCTCTTCTTAACTCATGCACTGTCATTTAATAGTTGTTTCATAGTTTTCTGCTTTAAATTGAGAAGAAAATGTCCATATTCTTTAATTGTTGTAAACCAAGTTAAAGTTCCAAGAGGAAACCGAACTGAAAGCAGGATTTCAAACAAAAGACTAAACTGGCTGACTGGAGAGAGTCCTGAACTGTTTGTTTTACTCTTTGTGTCTGTCTATGTTGTCTGGTTAGTATGTAAAGTAGAGAATGTGTTTTCTGTATTTTATTTTAGCCACTTTTGACTTTATGCATTTTATGTTCGTAGCAGCAGCCACCGAGTCAACAAAATAAGTGAGTTTTTTGAACCATAAAGCTGTTGTCGGATGGCATCTCGTTGTCATGTCAATACGTAGAGGAGTTACCTCCATAGTGTGAAGGAACCCGAAACCGAATCCGAATCCGAGAACCCCTCAAAGTATGCAAGTGCAAATGAGAAGCAGCAAGCATCATGACGATGATGACGACGACCTACGATTTTGAGATGGGCTTTGGACTACATGTCTCTCGCTTTCTCCCACTTCTTCACTGTGTCTCTCATTCGCTCTGTCTGTCTGTCTGTCTGTCTGTGTGCAGTTGTCAAACAATGTGACATCGCTTACTGTTATCATTTTGGAGAGCTCTCTTCTTTCATTGTTGTTGTTGTTGTTGCCGTTGATGTGACAAATGTGGTGATAAGCACACAGACATACATACATAGAGACACAAACAGACAGACTCAACATTTCTCTCTGTCTGTCTCGTATGTCTGTCTATGGTGCATATGATACCGCAAACAAGACAAATAAAGCCCACACACAAGAGAGCAAAAAGGGACATGGGGGGGGGGTAGAATATGAGAGATAGAGAAATGTGACGACAGCCTGACTGACGCGTTTATTATTCAATAAAAAAAAGGTGCTTACGTTTGTGTTTAGTGTCATTAACGAGTCAATGGCAAAAAGAAATGACGAGACACAGGATGAGTGAGGAGGAGGAGGCTGGGGGATGAGCTTAAACTTCCACATCGTTTGGTTTTGACATGTGCCACGCCTAAACATAAAGATGAAAGCGTGTCTCTCTGCATGTGTGTGTGTGTGTGTATGTGTGTGTGCGAAAGTGTGTTCATAATATCTTTGCCGCCTGTTGCCGGAAATGCGTTTTTATTCCTAAATAGCTGCAGCCTAAAAGCAGGCAATGATTTTCTCTCTCTTTGGCGAGCTCTGCCATTTATGTTTTTCTCTCTTTTCTGCAATTAACAAAATGATACTTGAGCTCTCGCACCTCCTCTCCTTTTTAGCTCTATCTTTCTTTTTGTGCTTGTTTGTGTTGCGTTGCCTTTTAATTAAAATGTAAGTCTCTATACATTCTCTTCTCTCTCTTTTTCTCTGTCTCTCCCTCTGTCTCTCTCTGGTGCCTGTCATTTTACGTTACCTTTCACTTTGCCAATGTCGAGACTTCAAAAAGAGGCCAGGGCCAGAACTTAAATTTGATTTTCCACCTTTTCATTGTGGTTTAATTAAATTGAAAATACAATTAACTTTTGAGCAAAAGAGATGAAGTGCACGGCGAACACGGGAGCCGGGCCCATTGACTTGAACTAAAGTTAAAATTAATTTCTCACTCGCTTCATCGGTTGACTGACATGCCGAAAACTACTTCAACAGATGCTGTTTGCCTCCTGCCGCCTGATGCTGCAACGTGGCGTATGAGTAAAGACTGACGCATTAGCCGACTGCCATAAAACGTGCGGCTCATAATGAAGCGCAAAATGTGTCACAAATTTCCACTTTCCCTCCTTCGTTTTCCAACAGGCCAGCATTCTGGCTTTTACACACACACACACACACAAACACACGATTTGATGGTGTTTCCCATTCACTTTGCATAATTCAGCAATTTGTTTATTTTCGCACATCAAAAACCCAACAAAAAACTTAATTAAATTAAAAACAAAAACAGAAAGAGAAACCAGCAAAAAAATAACACACATAAATGAATATATGACATAAACATAATCGACAACAATGAAAATAAAATGTATTAAATTGCTGCATAATTAGCATAGCATACATTTGAGGGCCATTTAAAAACTGGCTAGTTAGCCAGCTTTTAATAGCCAATTTTAATGAGACAACGAGTGTTAATCAGTTATTTATGAAATGCATTAAATCATTAATCAAAGTGAGATGTTTTTAGATTGTGCATTTTTTTCCCGCGACAAAGAAGCGTTGTGAATACTTTGTGTAGCCTATCAGAATTTCATTAAGACTGATTTGCATTCGAAATTAATTGCATCATAGACTAATAAAAGAATGTCATAATAATTTATGTTAAAAGGCGAAATATAATAACAATTGGATAAAACAGAATTGAAAAATTATAACCATTTGATTCATCCGCATTCAATTTGAATGTGACAAAGTTGTCTAGTTAATTTGTTTTAAAAGCTTTACACTCACCTTCCTCTCTTAAAGTTTCAAGGCAATTGAAAATAATATCATTTAATTGCTCTATTTTCTTTTTAGGTACACCCTATTGGATGGCACCGGAGGTGGCCGCTGTGGAGCGTAAAGGCGGCTACAATCAATTATGTGATATTTGGGCCTGCGGCATAACCGCAATTGGTGAGCCATCTCTCCCAATACTTCCGAATACCGAATTTCATATATATTCACTCATTCGTTTGTTTTTAGAACTGGCTGAATTACAGCCACCGATGTTCGATCTGCATCCAATGCGTGCCCTATTCCTGATGTCAAAGAGCGGCTTTAAGCCGCCCACATTGAGCAACAAAGACAAGTGGAGTCCCACATTTCACAATTTCATCAAAACGGCTCTCACCAAGAATCCAAAGAAAAGGCCCACAGCGGAACGTCTGTTGCAGCATCCGTTTGTCCAATGCGAGATGTCGCTGCGTGTGGCCAAGGAGTTGCTGCAAAAGTACCAGAGTCCCAATCAGCAATTCTATTATTATCTCGATGGCGATGAGGAGGTAAGTACCAGTCATCCAGTCCCACCAATTTCTCTCCCTCTCTCTCTCGTTCGCTTTCGCTCCTTCTTTGTATGTAATTTATTTGCGCTTTTAGTGTGCTGGCTCGTTGACTTTGCTCTTTGCCAGTTTGGCTCTCTTCAAGTTTCTTTCAAAGGAGTTTACTCTAACAGTAGTTGGTTCAAGGATTTAGTGAGACCATTAGAAGAAAACACCTTGGGCTGACTTGAACTTTCCAATTGAGTTTTTGTCGGAATGGCACACACACAATTTCTTTGGCGTCTGGCGTTCTCTGGCCTAATTAATTTTCACCACGAATCGCCACAGCTACAGCAGCTGTCTAGACCTCTAAGACCTTGTCCCTTCTCTTTCTCTCTGTAATGTAAATTTAATGATTTTCCTTTTGCCCTAAAGGCGGCCTCTATTTTAAAGACAATTTTCGAAAAACCCAAATTATATGAGTGGAAAAAAGGCCCCCCCCACCCTTCTGGGTAGAAGCCATGTCAAGTCATAAATCTTCAATTTGCTTTGGTCCTCGCGAAAAACGACTGAAAACTTTTCGCTTGCTGCTGCTGCTTCCTCCAAGATATTTAAATTTAACTTAAGTAGAAGCAACGTCGTCAACTTTTCCGTACGGATACATAAAGTGACATGCATGACTTTCGAGAAATACCAAAAATAAAAAGTTAAGGAATGTTAAGGAATTTATATACGCTTGCAGTTCCTTGATCTTATAGTCTCTGTCTCAATCACCTTCAATCAATTAACTAAAAAAAATCTCTATCTCTTTCAAAGCAATTGATCGCCTATCAGATGAACTATATAGATTTCTATAACAATAGACAAATGCTGATATCGCCGATATCAAGCGTTTTAGTTTGTCTAACCAGATCTTTCCTTTCGCTCACACGCGTTCGCATCTTGTAAAAAATTGTGATATAGTTACTCGATCCTATCTTCTTCATGCTTATACTCTTGTACACTCGAAACATCTATCCAAGTGTATTCGACCCTCTGACAGGGTATACAAAAACAACTAGAGCTGAAGGCCGAATATGATTTTGATTTATGAGATTTTATTTAAAGAGATGAGATGAGTGGGAGCTGCGGAAAAACTTTGTCACCGCCTGCCATTCTTTCACACAAACAATCCACAAACCATTTAGGATCTAATCTTGACTTTAACTTACATCAACTTATCCTCTTCTCTCTCTCTCTCTCTTTCTCTCGCCCCTTAAGACGGTGGCCAGTGTGCCGCAGCGCATTGCCAGCAAGATGACATCGCGTGCCAATGGCGTTCCAGCCCAAAATCATACGCTCAAAACAGGTAAGTAACCGCAACACCACTCACTCTCTCTTTCTCTCTGTGTTGGCTAATAAGATTTTGATTTTCTCTTTCTCTCTCTCTCTCTCACTATGTCTTTCAGGCATGTCGACAACAACAAATTCCACGTGGTATGAGCGTTCTTCTAGTCCCGAGACGTTACCAAGTGACATGTAAGTTTAAATAGTTGTTTTAGTGTTGCCTGAAAGTATGCTATGGTGTTTGGAAATGGTTTTTTTTCTATACAATTTTTCGTAATTTGCCATAGATTTGTGATTTAACTCTGCTTTCCACATCTTAACGCTTTCGTTTTGAATTCTGTTTTACTTAATCAACTATTATTCAACATTCATTTTATTCATATACATTCTTCTATGTATATGTATATATGTACATAATGCTTCGGCGGGGCGGGCTTCATCGAGACTTTCATTCTCCATTAAAATTCTCCTTACTCAATCGTTTTGATTTTGCGTTTCTTTTTTCTTTATAGTTCAACTAGAGAACGTCCAAAACTAAGCGGCACATTGATAATGAAAATGTCCTTAAGGTTAGCCCAAAGGCTCTTGAAGCTTTTTCAGTTCTCGCTTTTCCGAGGAAAAAAGTTTCTGTTTTCGAGTTAATGTGATTTACAGCCCACTTGTAAATGCCACGCCTACTACTACTACTACTACCACTACTACTGCTAGTATCTATATCGCGTGTTGCGCTTTCTGTTAACGTTAGTTTCCTCTACTCCTCTCTTGATATGGCCATTGGGGGTGGGGGAAAAAACACTATGCCATGGAGCATGTTTGCTGCTGCCGCTACTTCATGTAATTTTCCCAGCTTACAACTTGCCACAGTCAATTTTTAGTTAGTTAGTTGGGCACGTATCCGAGAAATAGAGAGAGAGAGAGAGGGAGAGGGAGATGGAGATGGAACGATTCAGAGAGGATCTAGCTATCTCCCTAGCCTAGCTCCGGCTCTATGTTTGTTTTCGTATTCGTATTTGCTGCTGCAGTTACACTTGCTTGCGCTTAGTTGGTTCTACGTGCCCAAAAAAAAACAAAAAAAATACGAAGAGTAACAACACAGGTTGTGCATTTTTCATTAAGCTCGTGTGGGTGTGGGGGTGTGCGAACAAATGTGTACCTATGCATCACATTTCCAACCACTTGCAACTCCCAACTCTCTCTCTGGTATAAGTGTAATTACCACCTGCCTGACTGGGCCCCTCTCTCTCTCTCTCTCTTTCTCTCGTTCTCTGATGGATATGCCTGGTCGGGAATATTTAGTCGCCGCCAGCTAGCCAGCTAGCTAGCTATCCAACACAGAGGAGGAGGCAAACGTAATTACTTCTAAACAACAGCACAAAAACGAACGAAAGAATGAGCTCCACAAAGTATGCTACAAAATAATACTAATAATAGACACAGCACACGCACACTGTGCAACACATGCATACATTTTGCATTCGTGTAAAGGGAATTTGAGACAAATGATCAGAGAGAGAGTGGTAATGATTCTCCCAAGTGGAAGATACTCGAGAGCCTCATTTTGAGTGGCCGACATTTAAGAAGCCTCAAATGGACTTTCCAATTAATCGAGACTCGTTTCATGAAATTATGCAAAGTAACAATTTCTAAAATTTTTCAAAAGTGTTGCAAAATTGCAACTTAAATTAGTAATTAGTTGAATAGGTTATTAAAATATTTAAGATCAGTTTTTGTTTGAAATGCTTAAAAATTTTAACTGAATATGTTTGGGGCCCATGTGTTTAAGGATTTGGAATTTGCTGCCCAGTGTTTTAGTAAGCAACAAGAAGAGCTATAACTTTGCTAGATCTCCCTCTCTCTCTCTCTCTATCTCTATCTCATCTTGGAGATAAGTTTCAGTTAAGAACTAAACTGCAAGTTATTAAAAACAAAATGAAAACGAGAAACTTTTCTAAAGAAATTAATTAGGGGGCATCAAGTATACGGCAAGTTGTTGCTGCAACTGAGAGATGGAATGAAGCAAGTTGCAGCAGCAGCTCAAGACAGAAAAAGAGAAGGATGTGAGTGAGCGAGTAAGAGAGAGAGATTTAAAGTTATTTGTTCTCCTAAAGGTTTACACATTGTATGGCAGAGATTAAAAATATTTGTGCAGAGGAGAAGGCAATATCGTTTGGCATATAACAAGAATGAAGAAGTTACCCTTTCCCATTGATGTTTCTTTTTTTTTGCTCTGATGGGTCTTAACTCCTTCAGTTGATGATGACGATAATGGCGCCAAAAAGTTTTACCGCCGTCATGGTTAATTTCATTTAAACCTTCATAAACAGAAAGAATAACAAAAGGAACACCCACAGTAGGGAAAATAAAAATATTTATTTTGTTTTGGTTTTTTTTTTGCTTGTTGCTGCGGCCTAAAAGAAAAACATTATTAATTGCTTTCACAGACAAGAAAAACAAGGAGCAAAGAAACTGAAACTGAAAGAAAATCTGGGCAATATTTTCCACTTTTCGGTTAGGAAAATGTGCTGGAAAAAATCGCATTGAAAATGGAGAACGAAAAAAGAAAATTATGTCCATGAAAATTGGATGATGCGTTTAATTAGGCATAAGACCTACTGGGGCCAGTTTTTATTTCTCTCCCTTTCGCTCTCTCTCTCTCTTTTTACGTCTATCCCAGTTGGTTTTTATCTCTTTTGCTCTTGTTGCCAAACGGGCTTTTTGCATGAATGAATTTTTGAATTTTGTTCTTCCTGTTTTCTTTTTTCTCTCATTGATATTAACAAATTGGATTTGGTCTTTGGGGTTGCTTTGCCCTTTCTCTGTCCCTCTTTCTACCTCTTCTGATAAATATACATACATATATTGACCTATATATAAGTATTACCGTTTCTTAATTTAGTTTCTTATTTCTTTGGGGTTTTAATACTAATTTGTTGATTATACAAACACTCGATAATTGTGAGAAACTTAAGAAACCACACAAAAAACTTGAAACTGTTTTTGAATTAATTTTTGATTTCGTTTTACAAATCTTTTTTCCGTATTTCTTCTATTCTGTTTTTCTTTTTTGTATTATCTTTCTTTTCTTCTTCTCGTATTTGTTTTTGCATTTAATTTTTTTGTAGGAGCCTCTTACAATATATTGATGAGGAGCTAAAGCTAAGGTAACTACACCCAAAAATAAAACAAAAACCCAAATCAAACCAAAATCCCACAACAACAAAAAAAAAATAAATAAAGATCAACCAATTCTTTTTCCATAATAACATTTTGAGCTAGGCTTCGGATATACACTTGTAGATACCCCAAAAGCAACCAAAAATTCACCAATATGCTTGAACTTAATTCATTCACTTATTCACTTACACACACACACACACACACACACACACACACATTTAGTAACTCACCAACACTTGACTTTGATTTAGCGTTAAGTTCATTTCACCGAGCAAAAGTTTTCCATTCACCTACACTTGCTCACGTATATACTTAGTATATGGCAAAAAGTCCTGCCTGGAAGATGTAGCTGGCATTTATCAAGTAAAAAACCACTCACACACACACACACACAGACACATACACATACACTAGCCTCATCATCTCATGACCACGCCAGTTTATTATCCTTAAAGAACAACAACGGCAACAACGTCGACGATAACACTAGCAACATTTTCATTTTTGTTGAATACCCTTGCAAAATGTTTCAATGTTTCTCTTAAAGTGTTTATCCTTATGCCCAAAAAAGCATGCTACAAAGAATTGGCGTAACTTCAAACCGTTGCGATTGGTGTATCACCTGTCCAGATCGGCGGCTGAACAGAAGTTTTCGACTGTACATCAAGCTTAAAATAAAGTCAAAGCTAACAGAACCAAAATGAAAGAAGAACAACCAAAAAATTTCTATCTAAAGTCATAAAATGTCTTGCGGCAAAAGGAAATTCTATTGCAAGGGTATTCAAATTTCGGTTAGCCGAAAGGAATACTTTCAGTTTATTCATTCCATTTCATTGTTGTTTGTTCTTTTATACTAAGTTACGTTTTACCTACTGTTGATTTTCTTTATAATTTAGTTTTGCTTCTTCTTCTATGGCTTTTGTTTGGCCTAGAACAAAAAAGTCATCGCCTGCCTTCTGCCTTCTTCAGAAAGCGGGTGAGCAATTCTTTGGGCCAACATGGCAAAAAAAAAAAAAAAAAAATAAACATTTCCCAACTAATTTATACAGAATTTCGAGCCAGCATTCATATAGATTCCTCAATGAAACTTGCCAGATTTGTTCTACCCTTTTTTTCTTTATTGTTTATTTATTGCCATGGAATGTGTTCGTGTGGATGTGGATGTCCGGGTGTACGTGTCTGTAGGATTGCGCATTTATTTTATTTTATAGTTATTATAGTTATTTTGTGTATGGCATTGATGAATTTTTAAGCAATTGAATTCAACCAAGAAATAAAAAGAACAAATTGCAACAAATTCCTTGATATAAAACTAACATGGAAAATGGTCCAGCAAAACGATTTCAGTTACAAAAGATTTTTTTAAACCATTGTTCACGTTTTAAAGTTCTTTGTCTTTATTTTAGTTATATTTCATTCTATTTGTGCTCCTTTCTTTTTGTATACTCTTATACAAATAATCGACATGAACATTTTCAACTGACGGACGTAGGGAATGTGAAAAGAATATTTTGAAATAAGGACTTATAGGCTGACAATCGATTAGAGAATATTTAAAAATTCCTTTCGAGTTTTGGGTAGCTCATGAGTAAGTGGAGAACTATAAATAACTCTGTTTAGTGACCGAATGAGCAAGTACTCTAAACTTGTTCTCAGTTTCCCGCTTGTTAAGTTCACTTGGAATAAAAAATTATCTTTGGTCAGAAGTTTTCAAAAGACTACTTGGAGTAGAAGTATGTATTATTGATCAGCATGGAAAGCCAAGTTTATATTTTGTTCCTTGGGCCCTTTGACCGTTCTATACTCCCAAAGCAAATTAGTAGGAGAATAAAAAAATACGTTATACTAGCTGAAATTAGTTCAACCGTTCCCGACCTTGTGGTGTTGTGTGTTTTTGAGAAAAATTGTTAGCATTTTGTTTTTTTGGTAGAATTAATTTGCCAAGATTTTTTTGTGTTTTCTACACATTTTGCCTTGCTTCCTTTTTTTTTGGTTGTTGTGTGTAAGCTGTGTAAGTATATGTGTTGTGTGTATGTATGTGTGTGTGTGTGTGTGTGTGTGTAATTTTGTGTGTGTTTCTCTTTTAGTTATGTGCATTCATGTGCGAGGCAATTTTCTATTCAGGCATTTCGTGTGCTTGTTTTTGTGTGAGTATTTGTCTGTCTATAGTTTTGTGTATGTCTCTATGTCGGGTTACATGTATATATATATATATATGTTCATAAATGTATATGGTTGGTATGTGTCTGTGTGTGTGTGTGTGTGTATATCTGTTGAGCATTTGTATTTGCATCTCATGCATAATTTATGGCTTCATATATTAGTTTATTTATATATTTTTTGCACCACCAACAACACAAGCAACCAGCAAAAAAAGAAGCAATCACACACACACACACACACACTTCCACTTTCACACACATTTACACTGATAGGCGTGGTCACACACGCTTACATACAGCCGCCCCATTTTGGCCATAATTTAATTAAAAGCATAATCCGCTTACCAAACCAAACCAAAGCGAAACGAACCGAACCGAACCAAGCCAAGCCCCCTGGTCCAGCGTTGGGTTAAGAAGAAGATGAGAGCTTATTGCGGTTTGCCACAAAGAGTTTATCATTTCGATTGCATGCGTGCGTGGTGTTATGCAACACAACAGATCAAGCGACACCTACCACCACAACCACCACCACCACCCAGACCACCCCCTCGAACACTTGACACTCCAATAGAGACCACATAATGACCACTATTCCAAGAAATGTTTGTGTGACTAAGAAAATGAAATGATGATTATCAACAACTTTTGGCTTTCTCTCTTCTCTTTCGCTCTTCTTTCCAACACACCAAAACAAACACACACACACACACACAAATTCTCCCTTTCGTCCGTTCTCTTCCTCCTCTTTCTCTCTCTCTCTCTCTCTTAATCTCTATCCTTACCATTTCCCGAAATCCGCTCCGTTTCATTTCTGCTGATTCTGCAGAGCAACATTGCCATTGAATGACACCAAAGATTCTTCCTCTGTGCTCGAGTGCAGCTGCTCCCACAATGGCGGAGGAGGAGGAGGTGGCATAGGCGGTGGGGGCGGCGGCGGCAGCGGCGGAGGAGGAGTAGGGAGCGGAACAAATGGAAGCAGCATTGGAGGAGTCAGTGGTCATAGTGGAGGCGGCAACGGCGGCGGCGGCGGCGGTAACGGCATGGGTCATCCTCATCATCATCACCATCATCATCAGCAGCAGCAACAGCAGCAGCAGCAACATCAGCAACATTTGCAGTCCGCACATCAGCAACATCTGCAGCCTGCCCATCAGCAACATCAGTCGCAACATCTTCATCATCATCATCCACAAATGACTTCGTCCAACACCAGCAGCGCCTTGTTCTCGTCCTTAAATTCCGCAAATTCAAATTCAACTCAATCAACCGCATCCGCATCACTGGCCACCATGCCCGGTCTGAGTGCCTATTTGGGAATGGGCTTATCGAATTTGCGTACCACCAGCATTTGCGATGATGACGACGACGATGTCGATCTCGACCTTGTAGACATTGCCATGAATAATGCAATTGGTCCATCAACATCGGCCGCTGCAGCCGCCGCTGCCGTCGGCGTTGCTGGCCCTGGCTCCGGTCCTGGTTCCGGCACCGGTTGCTCCGCCTCTGCTGCCCATTATCTAAGACACAGCAGCAATTATCGTTCGGCAGCAGCCGCTCAGGCATCGTCCCAGGCATCAAATAATCCCTCGGCGATGGCTTCAGCTACAACTTCAAATGGTCATCATGGTTTTGTCTCATCATCCACCAGCACTTCGTCCGCGTTATCATCAGCTTCGTTTTATAATCGCCTACTACTCCTCGATAATTCCAGCGGTGATGCAATTGGCAGCGGTGTAGGAAATGCAACAACTAGCAATGGCGCCTTCCTGGATAAACACGAACCATCGTCATTGGCAGCGGCTCCATCAACTGTACCACAATCAGCTGGCGACGGCTTTCAATTGCATTCCGCATGCCCCGCCCCATCGACGTCTTCGTCGGTCAGTCAGTCAGCTGAGGTGGCGGTAACCAGCAGTTCCAGTAGTTCCACGCATCTCTATCAGAATCTGTTGAGAAGCAGCAGCACGGGAGGGGAAACGACGCCAGCGAATCAATCAGTTGCCACCACCAGCCACACCTCATCCTCCTCAGTGGGCAATAACTGTGATTATCGGCTTGAAAGTAACCAGGTAAACCAGTTCAAGAAACCTTTAATCCCTATTTCCCCACATTGAAGGCCCTTTGATTCGTAGAACGGCCTGGAGGATTCACCAAGACGCCATAGCTCTATGGATCAACTGATTGGACTGCTCAATGATATGGGAAGACCGCGCAGTCTTAGTGATGGTGGCACCCAGGACGATGAAGATGGTAAGTGAGAAGTAAGAAGAAGAATCTCCTTTAGCAAAATGTTCACTGTGATTCTCTCTAATAGTCGAGAAGGAGGCCCAACCGGATCTATTGAACAATACGCCACCGGTTCCTCCCAAGCGTTCACATCGACGTCGCCATACGCCACCGCGTCCCATTTCAAATGGGTTGCCCCCGACGCCTAAGGTGCATATGGGTGCCTGTTTCTCCAAAATCTTTAATGGTTGTCCATTGCGCGTGCATTGTACTGCTTCGTGGATACATCCGGAAACGCGAGATCAACATTTGCTTATTGGAGCCGAGGAGGGCATTTATAACCTCAATATGAATGAGCTCCACGATGCGGCTATTGATCAGCTCTTTCCGCGTCGGACCACCTGGCTATATGTGATTAAGGACGTGCTGATGAGTCTATCAGGTAAGTGAGTGGGGGAGAAACGGGTGATGAGAGCGTATGCCTTGTAACCTAATCTCTATGCGTTTTCTCCTGAAGGCAAATCCTGCCAATTGTACAGGCACGATCTCGTTGCCCTGCATTCCAAGCAGACGGTGCGCTTCTCGCTGCACATGAATAAGATCCCGGAGCGTCTGGTGCCCAGGAAATTCGCACTGACCACCAAGGTACCGGATACTAAGGGCTGCACTCAATGCTGCGTCACCCGGAATCCCTATAATGGCTATAAGTATCTATGCGGGGCGACTCCCAGCGGCATCTTCCTAATGCAGTGGTACGATCCGCTCAATAAGTTCATGCTCCTCAAGCAGTGCGAATGGCCAGCCATTAGTATATTGGGTGGAGGTCATGGATGTGTCCATAACGGACAAACGCCCGTCTTTGAGATGATCATAACGCCAGAGTTAGAGTATCCCATTGTATGCACGGGTGTGCGAAAGGCTCTAAATGGCTGCCTTAAACTAGAGCTCATCAACATGAACAGTAAGTGGCTAAGACGAGGAGGAGGAGATGGATCTCGCTTAACTTGCCAACTTTACATCTTTTTATGTCCTTTAGGTGCCAGCTGGTTCCATGGCCCGGAGGACCTGGAGTATGACGCCATGGCCACGATGGTGCCGCGTCGCGACCTGTTGAAGGTGGTGCGTGTTCACCAGGTGGAAAAGGACGCCATTCTCGTTTGCTATGGCAATCTTATACAGGTGGTAACGCTCCAAGGCAATCCCAAGCAGCACAAGAAGATGGTATCGCAGCTTAATTTTGATTTCAATGTCGACAGTATTGGTAGGCGCAATTGTGAACCATTTATATTCTCATGTTCAATTCAAAATTTAATGTAATTCGCTTTTTATTTTTTTGCCTTTTGTGTAGTTTGTTTGCCGGACAGCGTTTTAGCATTCCATAAGCACGGCATGCAGGGCAAGTCGCTGCGCAATGGTGAAATAACGCAGGAAATTAAGGATATGAGTCGTACCTATCGACTGCTGGGCAGTGATAAGTAAGTACATATATGCCAACCTACCAATCATTATGGATGGATTTTTGACTACTTTCACTTTCTTTTGTCAGGGTGGTCGCTTTGGAGAGTCAATTGTTGCGCACCGGTTCGCTTGGCAGCGAGGAAGGACACGATCTGTACATTTTAGCCGGCCATGAGGCCAGTTACTAAAAAAGAACTTCCACTAACCAACCACACACCTATACTACAAACACATGCAAACACTACCCCTCTCTCTTCCCACGTAATCTGATTGTTATGATTTACACAATTGTTCGATACACAATAAATTTTAAAGGCAAAAGCAACAAACGTCGCCGTCGCAGTCGCGGTCAGCGTCAACGCCATCGTCGTCGTCAACTATTAACTGTAATTTAATTACAATTACTCGTAGTACTAAGCACTAAATTACTAAAAACTAAACAAAAATATAATTCTAGACATTACAAATCGAGAGATTCGCGAAGCTACTTAGCGCAATTTTATCGTGGTATGTGTTAGTAGAACAGGCAGCCGAAAGCAGTAACTAGATCTAGAACCAAACCAACCCAACTGGGCGGACAAAGAATACCACCTCTTCTACTCCCCCACATCCCCTAGTTAGAGTGCGAGAGTCTAATCCCAAAAACAAAAATATTAAAAAATTTGCTATTTCTTTGCCAAACTCAACAACGTCCCTTCCCTCCTAATTCCAAGTCCACCCTTCCTTACTCCTCAACAAATTTTCCGTTGTAGTTATATTTTTATATTACACATTTATTTAAAGGTAATCGTAAAAAGAAAATGCTTTAATTTATTAAATTATTTCTAATTAAATTATTTAAGCAATTTGTGTGTCAGCAATCACAAAAAAAAAAAACAAAAAAACAATAAAAGCAATGTTTTTATATAGTCAGCAACAAAAGAACAAGCTAAGGAACTATAAATTTGCATTCTAGAATTCCAATATTTAACAAATTGATTTTGCTTTCTAATCAAAATTCAACAAAAAAAAAAAAACCCAATAATGGTAAATGGAAATAGAAAAAATTTAGAAGGTTTGTTGGGAAGCAAAATAGACACTAAGACTAAGACTTTTCTAAAACTAATAAACACAAAAAATAAATAAATAAATGAGTTAAATCAGTAATTAAATTTCCAATTGTAAACGATTTTTAGACCAAGCAAAACAACAAAAAATTACAACTTTCCAAGCACGTTTTATGGTCTTCAGTTGTAAAAAAATAAATAAAAGAAAAACAAATATTTTACTAGACTTTAAGTTAATTAGTTCTTATGAGAAACAAAAGCATAAACCCCAAAACTATAAAATAACTTGTTGATCTTTAGTTTAGAGCAAAAAAAAAAAAAAAATAAACACAAAAGAAAAAAAATAAAGAGTATTTGAAAGATTCCATAGAGATTTTTAAATTTGCCGCCCAATCGCAACTGTTATCGATTGAAGGCAACTATCGGCTATCTAAAGACAGCGATAACATAATGTTTGCAGCACTGAACGATTCCTCACGTGTTGGGATACAAATAAACAAAACACTTACAATTTAATAAAAAATGAAACCATTCGAAGTTCCACCATGGGAAAAGGGAGTTGAAATTATAACATTTCCCACTGTAGGAGGAATGAGCAATGTCGCCACGCCCGCTAAGAAAAAGAAACCCAAAAAGAAGAAAAAACCCAAGCAGAAAAAAATGCAGCAGGAGGGAAACAACTTCAGGTTAATAATGTAACCATTAAACGATTGTACGTTATTAATTAAATTAAAAATTACAGTTATCGAGCAGGACAAGGACCACTGGCTCCACCAAAAGACTCTTCTTCAGAGAATGATGATGATGATGATGATGATTCTGAGAGTGGAATTGTGGCCATGCACAAAATCCGACATGGTCGCATAGAGAAGGCGCAGCCTTCCAAGGGATTAAAAAAGCAACTGAAACTAAGTCCAGCTCTGGCTCAGACAGCAGTGGAGGCTATGGACACCACTTCTGCTCCTACTTGTACTTCGTCTGGTGGCTTGGCTAGCAAATTTCAATCAGAACTATTGGGAGGACGTTTTCGGTATATCAACGAGCAGCTCTACAGCATGACCAGTCGCAAGGCCGAATCACTTTTTCGATCAGATGCGTCTGCCTTTGAGGCCTATCACGCCGGCTATCGGCAGCAGGTGGAAAAGTGGCCCACAAATCCCTTGACACGCATCATCAAGACGGTGAAGAGACTTCCCAAGACATCAATCATTGGGGACTTTGGATGCGGTGAGGGTAAGTTGGCCCAATCAGTGCCCAATAAAGTTTATTCCATGGATTTGGTGTCCAATCGAGACGACATCATAGCGTGCAATATAACGGAAACTCCCCTGAAAGATCAATCCCTCGATGTGGCCATCTATTGTCTCTCCCTGATGGGAACAAACCTCAATGACTTTCTACTCGAAGCCAATCGCCTGCTCAAGTTACATGGCAATCTCTATATAGCTGAAATCCAATCAAGATTCGAGGATGTACGGGACTTTGTGCGTTGTCTCAGCGCCTGCGGCTTTGATCTCATCAAAAAGGATGTTGCTGTTAATTATTTTTATTTCTTTCACTTCCGAAAAATGCGTCATGTAGCAAAATCGGTGAAACTGACACCGTTTTCCCTGAAACCTTGTCTATATAGAAAACGTTAAACAAATAAAGTTGAAAAGAATTTAAATTCCTCGCCTAATTTCGTTAGCCAACACTAAAGCTTGGCATCATTTTCGAGCTCTGTTAACTTTTATGTTGTGGTGGTGGTTTTCCTTTTTCGGTTTCGTTGGAAATGTATCTGTATCTCTCAGTACCAGTTTGCTCTTCGTGCGTTTAGCATTTCGAATAAATTTATTAAAATAAAAACACGGTACGTCCGAGTGTATCTGTGTGTGTGTGTGTGTGTGAGAGTGTGTGTGCCAAAAGAGCTGAAAAGAAAATTTTTCGCTCGTTTCGGATTTTATTCTTGTGTAAAAGCGCGCAATATTCTTCAAATGTTTTGTGTATTGGTTTAAAAATAAATTGAAGAAACAAATAAACGAAAAATATATAATTAATTAGTTTCATTAGTTAAGAGTGCAATAATATTCCGCCTACGCCCACGCCGCGTAATTTTGGCCGCACACCCTCCCCCTCCACCCCTTTATTTGACTTACCCTCTCTCTTTAGCTCTATTCTCTATTACTCACGAGTAAGAATTTTCAACAGGTATTCAACGACGACCACGACTACGACACCAACAACAACCACAACAACATCATCAACAACAAACAACAACAACAACAAATTGTCTTTTTTCAAATAAGAAAAAAGTTTTAAAGAATTTGTTTATAGTTTCGTTTCGTCTGTGTGTGTGTGTGTTTGTGCGCCGTGTTCCTGAGTGTGAAATAAAACAACAAAAATTCAAATAATCAAAAGTCAAAAAAGGGAAAATTCGTAACGTAAAAAGTGCCCGCTTTTTATTTCACCAAGGATTAAGGATACATTTTACATTGAGCCTGGTAAGTATTAGATAAATATATATATCTATGCCCTGGTATATATGTACATACATATAAATCGCGCCAATTGCCCCGATTAAATTCTTCTTTTGAGTCTTTTTTTTTTTTTTGGGCTGTGGTCAGAGTTTTTCGGTGGCTTCGCATACAACCACACACATACACACGTAGATATGACTTCATAGCTCACACACACACAGTTAGACAAAAGAGTGAGAAAGAGAGTGTACGAGAGACCAAAAGCTACACTCGGAAATGAAGAGACAGAGAGTTCGTTTATGTCAAGCTTTTCGTTGTATCTTTTTCTTGTTGCTTTATTTCTTTTGCCGTATTCTCTGTTTTTCTCACTTGTTTCGCATTTTATTACAAGCGGGAGAGGAGAGAGAGAGAGTGAGAGAGAGAGAGCGCGGGCTGTTTGTGAAGGAAGGGGTAAATTCTTATTAGTTTTGTTTTTTTTTGTAGTCAAGGAAACGTTCCACAACATGATCGAGTGAGAGAATTTACTGCATGGTTGGTGGTTTTTACGAGTTCTCATAGGAATTCGTTGCGGTCGACGGTCGTTGTGTGACACATTTCCTGGGGATGGACGACTACGTCACTGGGACGAAAATAAATAAAAACGATGCCAGGCGATCGCTAGTATGCAGTGCGCCTTATCAATCTGCGACTTCTGCAAGCTCTTTTAGCCATACTATGAAATATGTTCAATGATAAGATAAGACAGCTCGAAAGCCACCAAAACAAAGGCCATGTGTTTGCTGTTGTGCGTTATGAATGGCAGGTGACTGTGCCACCCATCCCACCCAAGAGCCATTACCCTCTCCTCTAGTAGCCTCTAGTAGCCAGTGCGTCATCCAATGTAACTTTGGTCCCAGAAAGACTTTAATCACGTCGTGGCCCCCCTTCTAACTTTCCACCACCTTGGCAACAAAACAAAGTAGCTAACAAGCATCAAGAAGTGGGAGTGAGACTTTGACCTAAATCCATTCATTTTCCCATCCAGGTATAACTGCATTAGAAAAAAGAAAGAGAGTAAAACCGGTTAAAGAAGAAATTGGCTACAATGTGGCAGGCAGGCAGACAAACAAATAAACCAAATGAGTAAAGCAGAAAAAAAGGCCAAAGCTTCTATAGCCACTCCTAGAGCCAGCGTTAATGTTAATATAACTGTACACACACACACACAACAGAAGAAAAAAAAAAAAACTACTACTGAAAATGAAAAACCTTATAAACAAGCATGTAGAAAGAGAAACAACACCAGCAAGAGGAAAATTATCATAGACGTGTAACGACTTGGCAACACGCAAACACGGCCAAAAACACGATGTTTGGTCTGGATTCCAAATGGAAAGAAACAACAACAAAACCTGAATTCAGTCAACAAGCCAAAGAGATACATATGTAGATTGCAACAGAAAAAGAGAGAATGACAGCGACTGAGAGATAGAGAGAGAGAGAGAGAGAGAGAGAGCCATCAACAAGGTGTGTCTGTGAGCATTAGAAGAGAGTAAAGAGCCAAAGAGAGTCGAGTCTTCTCTAAGCCAGGTTTTGACTTTTTATTTAAACTGTGCTGCCAGATCGTGGCAACGAAATGTGAGCGTGTGTGTGGTGTGTGCCACATTAACTAGACACAGGCAAGGCTATTTTTGACTCTCCCCTCGCTGTGAGTTGTTCCCCTTCCCGTTTAAGTCTCCCCTGGATTTCCATTTGAAAAACTGTCAACAAAACTCAATCAGACACACCAGCAGCCGACTGACTGACTTTCCCCCTAATACACACAATTTTCGCATTCTATTTATATTACTTTTTTGTTTTTGTCGCATCGATTTTTACTTACTTTGCCCCTATGAATCTATATGATTTACTATACACACAAATTTCTATATATATATGTATATACATACATATGTATGTATATATATGTATTTTAGATTGGAGTCTATCCATTAATAGTGTGTGCAATTCTCCCCCTCTTCTATGCCTGTCTGTGTCTGCAGCTATTAGCTATATATTTATGACTTGGATGAGCAGAAATCAAATTGTGTGGGTGTGGCTGATAGAAGAACTCTGACTGCACTTTAATACCCTGCACTTCTAAGTTTGAAAAGGGCTTTTAATCGGTCTTTACTTTGCTACAGGATATACCCAAGTCGACGCCATGACTTGAATTTGCCGTTATTTTATTAAACTTTTGGTTCGTTCTTTCCCCTGTTGCGGTTTTGTTTTTCATGTTTTCCATCTGACGAGTGATTAGTCTCAAGAAAAATGTTTTTGTCAAGTAGTTGTTCGGGTTTTTTTTTTTTTATTAGAACGGATCTTAGCTTATCGATTGCAGTATTTGGACCAAGGCAATTAAAAAGCTAGCCAAGCGATAAAGGAAACTCCATACACACACACACACACACACACACACGGATTCAGTCTGTGTATATTGATTGACCCAAATGGCAAACAAAAGTGTATAAACATTTACGCAAACTTTTAGCATTTCTCCAGCGGAAGTTATAAACGGATGTCCCGGAGTGAGTTGCTCACTGAAAATATTTTGGCTACGCTTCGTTGACCGTAGGGGAAAACTACTTTCATGCTAATGGACATCAAAAGCGAAAGTTAACAACGTGACAGGAGTAGTTACATTTATATACAAAAAACATCCATCATCATCATTATGGAAATTCTCATTAAGTTGGTTCATGTGTGGCTTGCTGTTGTGTTTGACTTGACCCTCAAGAGTCAAAAGTAAATTGAATTTGATTTAAGTTGTATTAAATTCAATTTAATTAAGTTAAGCAACAGTGCCCAGACTGACTACACCCCAATACAATTGGTTGGGCAGAACTTCGTCTCTATATTCATTTCGTATCTTCTATATGGTATATATGTACATGTGTTTTTTTTTTTTTTGGATTTATATATAGATATATATACTCATTTTTCCATAAGGCATTGTTTCGTGTCTTTTTATAAGATTTTTCTTAGCGGCTAGTATTCATAGTGTGTGATTAGAGAAGAAACAGTAGCCAGTAGCTAGAGTAGGCTCACCCAATGATGAATTTCACCTCGACCTCCTTCAATTGAATTGAAGCGAATATGTTGTGTGTTCTTTATACACACACACACACACACATGCTAGCGTTTCGGCATCTCTTGCGAAAATGTTTTTTGGTGCGTCTATTTATTTTGTTGCAATAGCAAAAAGAAAAAAAAATACCAGCCCCCAACAAAATGATGACATCATCAGCAGCCCCCAAGCATCATCACCATTATTCAGAGGAGAATTTAATTATATAGAATATAAGTCACGAAATAAATCTAATTTATTTGAAACTAAATGCTAAAAACTTCTCACAATCAGAGATAATGTCTGTACTCTCTCAGTCTCTCTGAATCATCATTGACTGTTTATCAGGCGTGAAACATTTCACATCTCTTAATTTTTTGCGGTTGTTGAAATGCAATTGAAATTATTTCAACTTGTTGATGATGTCAACTATATTATGTATAGAAGGGGTCACACGTTGCGTATGCGCAACCTTCAGAAAGACATATAAATTAAATGTTTGTTGGACTTCTCTCGACTATTTTGTTTTTTTTTTTTTTTATTCTTTCGGCTAACATATAATTTTGAACGCACGATGACGCCACCAGAATCAGAGAGAAGACCAAGAGACACACACACACAATGGTCAACAATAAAAAGCGAAAAAATAAACTGGTTCAACCCGTGCGTTGTCTACATGGATCCCATCTCACCAGAGTCTCTCTCTCTCTCTGTCTCTCTCTCTCTGTCTTTCTCTCCCTCAAACACGTTGTTTGAGAATTCAAAATCAATTAAAATATAAATTGATTGCATGTTATTGCATCTTTCGAGTCAATTGCCAGGCATTTCTTTTCGTTCGTTCCTCTTCAACAAATTCCTACATCAAAACAATATGACCCCACCCCACATAGCGTCATTTCCTTTTGGCAGAGCTACTGCAGAATATGATATGGAGTAAGAATGTGGGGGATAAGCAGCAATAAGCATGTGGAGAGGCAGCGGCGTTGCCATGATCTAACTTAGGGGGAGGTAGATCTTCGTATAGAACCCCCTCGCAACACCCATGTGGTAAGGCATGACTTTGCCCTCCATTGCCGGCTTATATAATATTATATATATATACATACATAAATGTATATTAATATATCGGTTGATTGTATAGAACTGATGTAATTTCAAGTTTAGGAGAATGTACGTTCATTTGGCATTTGTCATGTTTCCCAGACTGTATTTGAATTATTACTTACTTTTTGCATAATTACAACTAAATTAATTATACCATATAATACATTTGAAAATGAACTGTAAAAATCTGGTTTATAGCTCGGACGCTTTCGCTAGTTGAATGCAAAGTTTTCTCCTTTTTTATGGTCTTGCGGGTCTTTTATAGCCTTGAGTACATCGTATAGTAAGTAGATTGCTTTCAATTTGATTTGTTGAGAAGTGATGCGATGTACCATGACATCATGCCCTGACCTGGTCCCGCCCTGCTGTGTATGACAGCATTCCTAATTTGTTTGCGAGTTTTTGGGCGCCAGGCGACTGCAAAAGCCCACAGAACAGGAGAGAGAGAGAGAGAGAGAGAGAGACTAATAAGCGCCTTTTTGTCGTCGATGCCGCCCACGAAGACAAACAGACAAATGAACATATCCGGGGGACAAACATCATCCATCGTCTGTAACTTGGTCATTTACTTAAAGAGTTTCTTTTCTTCCTGCCCCATTCAGCATCTCACTTTCAAGACGACGACGACGTAAAAGATGCCAGCGGAAGTTAAACCATCCGCGCCAGCTGAGCCGGAAACACCGACCAAGAGCAAAACAAAGAGCAGCTCATCAACATTCTCGAAGGCTGCCCTGGCCCGTGTTACTCTCCTTGATGGCTCCATTTTGGATGTGACCATTGATGTAAGTAATTAATTAAGTAATCTGAAATTCTGTCTCCTAATTGGTATTTCCTTTTTATTTGCTCCAGCGCAAGGCTAAGGGTCGGGATCTGGTCAATTCGATTTGTGCCGGCTTAAATATCATTGAGAAGGACTATTTCGGTTTGACATATGACACGCCCACAGATCAGCGCACCTGGCTGGATTTGGAGAAACCGGTGGCCAAGTTCTTTCGCACAGATCCCTGGCCTCTGTCATTTGCCGTAAAGTTCTATCCTCCCGAGCCATCGCAGCTGCAGGAGGACATAACACGCTATCATCTATGTCTGCAAGTGCGCAATGACATCCTGGAGGAACGTTTGCCCTGCACCTTTGTCACCCACGCCCTGTTGGGTTCCTATCTAGTGCAGTCCGAGATGGGAGACTATGATCCCAAGGAGATGCCGAATCGGGGCTACTTAAAGGACTTTAAGATTGCCCCCAATCAGTCACCAGAGTTGGAGGAGAAGGTCATGGACCTACACAGGACCCACAAGTAATTCGATGAGTGTATTCTTCTCCAAATGAACTTGCTAAATGAATTTCTTTGGTTTTCAGGGGCCAATCGCCCGCTGAGGCTGAGCTACACTATTTGGAGAATGCCAAGAAACTGGCCATGTATGGCGTTGATTTACATAAAGCCAAGGATTCTGAAGGTGTGGACATTATGCTGGGCGTTTGTGCCTCCGGCTTGTTGGTCTATCGCGATAAGTAAGTAAAAAATGGATTGATCTCTTGTCGAAAAACTCGAATTACTCTTCTCCTCTCACGCAGACTTCGCATCAATCGTTTCGCTTGGCCAAAGATCTTAAAGATCTCGTATAAGCGTCATCATTTCTATATCAAGATACGACCGGGAGAATTCGAGCAATACGAATCCACCATTGGTTTTAAGCTTGCCAATCATCGGGCGGCCAAGAAGTTATGGAAATCCTGTGTGGAGCATCACACCTTCTTCCGCCTGATGACCCCAGAGCCGGATACCAAATCGACGCTGTTTCCGCGTTTCGGTTCCAAATATCGCTACAAAGGACGCACTCAATACGAGAGTCGAGCCACTCCAGTGGATCGCACTGCTCCCAAATTTGATCGCACTCTATCTGGGGCACGTCTCTCGTCGCGCAGCATGGACGGTAAGCGCCATCATGTAGAAGCCCTTCATGTAGGAGATCTAATATTTCCTTTTTTTTCTAGTTCTTGCCATGGCTGATAAGGAGAAGGTGGCGCGCAAGAGCAGCACCTTGGACCATCGAGGTGACCGTAATGCTGGCGATGCTGATGCCCATAGTCGCAGCCCCATCAAGAAGGACAAAAAGGATAAGGTAGGTAATGGATTACTGGTCGGATGTACTCGCAACTTGACGATAAAGAATGTATCCTTGCACCATTGTGTTTTGAAAGAGTTTTTACTGAAATATCTACCTACAATACTACTATATATCTAATTTTTGATTTACTTTCTTCTCGGTTTGTTACTAACTCTTTCTCACTCACAAATCAAAACAAACAAATAAAACATCCCCACCAATCCAACACACACGCACTCAAAACACTACGTGATGACCATGATCGAATGATGTGCTCGCTAATATTTAATCCCTAATCCCACATACTCCGTACACCCAAACACACATCACAATCTTGAATCGACACGACACTACATAACCAGTTAATACGCGAATCGAGCACTGGCACTGCCTCGGCCTCCTCGCAGAGCTCCCTTGAGGGTGACTATGAGACCAATATCGTTGCCGAAGTGGCTTCCAATGTGGTCGATCTTCCCAATGAAGTTCAGGTTAACCAAAAAACGAAGAATTCCATCTTTGATCTCTATCTCTTCTTCTTCATTTTTTACCCCTCCGCTTAAGAGAAAAAAAAAACTGCTTTATCGATTGTTGTGCAAAAAGATTTTTAAGGACAAAAATTTGGTTTTTTAATTATTTATCTACATTTATATATAAATATTTTTGCTTTTATTTTTTTTTGTTTCATAATTTATGTAATCCCTGGTAACCTACCACCCGAACCTCCCTTGAATGCGCAGTTCCTTTTTGATATGGTAAATTTTTTTTTGTATCAAATGAATCGAAATGATATATATATATATATGTATATATTATGAGAGACCTCTATAACTGTGCCGTCCTATACTATTTTTCTGAATTCTGTCTGATTTCATTTTTACTATCTAAATTATTAAATTAATTTTTAAATGTTTCAATTTATTTCGATTATTTTTAAATGTGGTCTCAATGTCTCTATCTCTCTGCCTCTCTCTCTATATGTCTCTTCTCCCTGTATATATTTACACTCAAGTACAGTCTACACGAAAAACATTCATTGGCTAAGCATTTAAAAACCAAAATTGCCTAAAACAACCTTCATTTAATAATAATTGCTTGTAAAATCATTAATTTGAATATTGTTAATTTTTTTTTTTTTTGTCTTTTCTTTTGTTTGCATGTTTCGCATATAAATCTAATTTGAATTCTATTAAAAATATTAAAAAAAAAAATATTTGCCCATTTAGGATGAGGAAAAGGAGGCCAAGTTGCGTGAGAAGAAACTAAAGGAGAAAGAGGAAAAGGAGCGCAAAGAGCGGGAGAAACGCGAATTGGAGGAAAAGAAGAAGGCCGAAAAGGCAGCCAAGGCAGCAGCAGCAGCAGCCGCTGCCGGAGCAGCAGCCGCTGGCGTCAACGGTGAGTTCGCCTTGTGGTTAACTTTTCCAAAAAAAAAAAAAAAAACAAATTAAATTAATAATAAATTATATTCTTTGGCAGGCAATGATGAACTTAATGACTCGAATAAGTCCGACAAATCTGGCAGACGTGTAAGTATCTATATAGATTTTTGATTCTCAACCATTTTTAGGTCTTTAAGTCTAAGCTAAAAGCACTGAATGAAGGAGTAATATTTTGCTCGACCCTCGTGTATATACAATTATCCCCTACCCCCCACTAAAACCTAGTCCTAAACCTAAACTCACCTTCACTCTTAAGTTTCACCCGTAAGTTATCGTTAGTTTGTTGTGAAACCAAATTTTATGTTGAATTTTTTTATAATTTTCATTTTTCCCTTTCCCAATTTTTTTTTGTTTTTCGTTTTTTGACATCATTTTGGATAAAAAAGGGCGTTGGTATATTTTCGTCGGGTCGCAAGAGCAAGAGCGGTTCACCAGCTAAAGATAAGGATGGCAAGGATAAGACATCCGGCAAAGATAAGGATAAGGAAGTGGGTCGTCTTGGTCTCGTCGTTACGTCGGGTCTGGGTGAACAAGAGCAGGACGAAGCCAATAAGAATAAGAATCGAGGATCCACCACACCCGGAGTAACCCGTCCCTATGAATATGCTGCGGATGCCGATGGCAATACCAGTCCCACACGCAAATCCTACACACCTGGTGGCTTCCGTTACGATCAGGATCCAAATGGAGCCAAGCAATTGGGTGGGGATGGTCAAGAGCAGCTGTCACCTACGTCGCAGCAAAAGAAGATCGGTTTGGCCTTCAACTACGCTCCGGGCAATGAGAATGCTTTGAAGGAGACTGCCGAGAAGCTGAAAGCAGGTCAATTGTCTCCACGCACTCAGGATAAACTGAATCGTGGTCAATTGTCGCCGAAATCGAGAGCCAAACTTTTGCAGGATGGCCAATTGTCACCCACCACCAGAGCCAAGCTCCAAGGCAGTGCTGTGGATGCAGCCGCCAGTCCAGTGACCGATAAACGATCCTATTCACCCACCAAGGGACCGGGACAAGGTTATTCCTCGGGTGCTCCGGGCAGTTATAAGCCACTAGGTGATCCCACAGCCGATTTCCTAGAGTCTCAGCGTTATAATAAAGAGCCGGGTTATGTGGGTCCAGCTAGAGATGGAGCCGGAGCAGGTGGCTCACCCACCAAAGGTGCAGCTGCTGGTGCTGGCGCTGCTGCTGCTGCTGGTGTTGGAGCTGCTGCCGCCGCCGCTGCTGCCGCTGCCGCTGCCAAGCCCAGGAAGAAGCGTGTCAAGATCATGGTGATAACTTCCAAATACGATCCCACTACTAAGCGAGTTGATGCCGAAAATGGAAGCATTGAGCACTCCACAGGCATTTTGGATCCAGCGACAGGTCAAATTGACACCAAATATGGTCTAATCGATCCCAAGAAGGGTACCCTTGAAGCTCTCAATACCAAAACTGGCAAAAAGGAGCTTTATCAAGGCGATGTTGATTCGAAAACAGGCAATATTCATTTGGTTTCTGGTGTAGCCGATCCCAAGACGGGACGTTTGGACGACTCATTGGGTCAGATTGTGTGCATTACGCCGCAGGATAACCCAGTGGTTGAGCTTACAGTTATCACAAGTCGCATTGATCCCGCCACTGGTAAGATTGATACCGTCAATGGCGAAGTGGAGCGCTCGCTGGGAGTTTTGAATTTAGATACTGGCCTACTAGACACCAAATATGGAGAGATTAACACACGTAAAGGTGAACTGAAGGCTATCGATCCGAAATCTGGAAAGATTGTGGTCACCAAGAATGTAGAAGTTAACCCAAGCACTGGTCAGATCACCATTTTGGGTGTGCTCGATCCCAAGACTAACAAACTGGATCCCAATCAGGGTCGCCTAATTGAGGTGGGTCAACAGATCGATCCAATCGTGGAGGTCACCTCGCTGGCTGGTAAATATGATTCCAAGAAGAATATCATCGATCCCAAGACCGCCCAGGTGGAGACCTCAGGAGGACAGTTCGATCCGAAGGGTGGCAAGATTGATACCAAATATGGGCAGATCGATTTAGTAAAGCACACAATCACCTTCAATGACCCCAAGTCGGGTAAGACGGTGACACGGGATATTAAGATTGAGCCAACAACTGGCCAGATTCTGCTCAAGAACCAAATCAATCCGAAAAATAACAAGCCCGATAAGGATTATGCCCGCATTATTTCGTTGCGCATAGTCCAACAACGTGTCGATCCCACGACAAAGACTCCGATCTCGCAGGTCAGCGCCGCCAAGGATAAGGACATCATTGTGGACCCGAAATCCAACCAGATTTGGGTACCAACTGGAGCCAGCGATCCCACTACCAACGAACAGCAATTCATTTCCAGCAGTGTGGATCCCAAGACGGGCTATGTCATCACTATCTATGGTTACCTGGACCCCAAGACGAACGAGATCAAAAAACAGACCAAACTCGATCCCAATACCATCAAGATCGATCCCACATCCGGCAAAATCTACACCGCCACCGGCGAAGTGGAGAAGGGTGAACCATTGTATGCCACCACTCATGTGGATCCCGTATCGGGTGAGGTGTACACTAAATTGGCTCGCGTTGATCCCAAAACTGGCAAAATTGTTATTGTTCGCATTCTGCTCATTTCGAAGACCGATGAACGGGGACGTCCAGAGGAGATCGATCCAGAGACCTGTGAAATCGATCCTGAATCTGGTCGTGTCCTTAAGTTCTTTAATAAAACGGTTTATGTATACAATATGATTGATCCTGTGACTGGTGAAATTGTGCAGGTCGATCCCAATGATCCACGCTTTGCTGGAGCCCGGACCACAGTGACCCACACGATGACCCTAACCGGAGAGATTGACCCTGTGACGGGACGTATTAAGAGCGAGTATGGTGACATCGATCCGAATACAGGAGACATTGATCCAGCAACGGCAGTAACCGATCCAGTCACAGGCAAACTAATCCTTAACTATGCCCAAATTGATCCGTCCCACTTTGGCAAGCAATCGCAGGTGCAAACGACAACGGAAACGGTGCCCATTACACGGCAACAGTTCTTCGATGGCGTCAAACACATTGGAAAGGGTGCCTTGCGACGTGATAGCGATGCCAGTTCCGAAGATGACATGACCCAGCAGTATGACAGCGATCAAGTCAAGGATATCGTTTTGAGTAGCGCAAATCAAACGAATATCAGTCAATCCTCTGGCAAACTGGGCGGAGGAAAGGGCACACCGACTGTGGTAAAGACGACCACCAAGCAGGTGCTCACTAAAAACAATGATGGCGTCACCCACAATGTAGAGGAAGAAGTACGAAATTTGGGCACAGGAGAGGTGACCTATTCGACGCAGGAACACAAGGTTAGCCAAACAAAAAAAACAAAAAGCTTTTGGGCTCCAGGTTCTGTTCTATTACTAACTAACCAAACACCAACTAGCTACATATATCTCTCGCTCTCGCTTCAAAACTCTTTCTCTCTCTTTTTCTCTGTGCACTCTTTAAATAAAGTCAGTCAAGAAAAGAAAAGTCAAAGCTCCATCCATTGATTCGTCTTCATTCTTCATTCTTTTTCCTAACCTTCTCTCTGAGTTGCTATGAATGTTGTGTTCCATTTAGTGTTCCATGGTGAAAGATTTAATTATCTTTAGCTATGGTCGCTGCTGTTGTTATTGTTGTAATTTTGAGCGCACTAACCCCACTTCACGTAAACCCACCTCAGGCTGATCCAACACCCACCGATTTGAGCGGCGCTTATGTCACGGCCACCGCTGTAACCACCCGCACAGCCACAACGCACGAGGATCTGGGCAAGAATGCCAAGACCGAGCAGCTGGAGGAGAAAACCGTGGCCACCACCCGCACTCACGATCCCACCAAGCAGCAGCAACGTGTTGTCACCCAGGAGGTGAAGACCACGGCAACTGTTACGAGTGGCGATCAGGTAAGTTTCGTTTCGTTTCGTTTCGTTTCGGCGCACTCGCCTCGTCTTGCATGTCGTCGTTTTGCATGATTACATTTTGGTTTTAATTTCCGATTTGTTTTTGTTTTTGTTTTTGCCTGCCTTGTGTTTTCTTTGTTCCTTCCTTCGTTTGTTGATGTTGTCGCATCAGTATCAGAGACGGGATAGTGTTTCGTCGACCAGTTCAGGCGACTCGGGTACACCAATCGATGGGCCATATGTGGTTGGTTCCAGTGTGGTGCGCACAGACAATCAGGTTTGTTTTGCTCGCTGCAACTCAACTAACTAACTACTTAGTATTGCGTTCCATTTAGCTAAACTCTGACTTTTGAATTGGTTTGTTAATCCGTTAACCCGTTTCTGCTCTGTAGAAATCTCCGCTATTGACAAGCTCCACTGGTGCTACGACCACAACTGGACCGCATGTTGAGAGCACCAGAGTGGTTCTTGGTGAGGATGCACCCGGTTACTCGGGACAAGGCGAAATTATCTCGACACAAACCGTTAGCAGTAAAACGCGCACTGTGGAAACCATAACCGTAAGTTAGAAAGTGCCTTTGGTGGGCAGGCAGGTGGAGAGCATAAGTATGCAGGTAGGAGGAGGTAGGACTAATTATTACTGTCCTGTATATACATATGTACGCTGCGCCACACTGTAAATTTTTCTACATTGGTCCTTTGTTTCAAGTAGTTGAGAAGTAACAGAAGGAAGCGATAATCAAAACTTTCCATATTCTAACCCAACTACTCTCACCTCATCCCTTTTCACAGTACAAAACCGAACGCGATGGCATTGTTGAGACCCGTGTGGAGCAAAAGATTACAATCCAGTCCGATGGCGATCCAATTGATCATGACAAGGCCTTGGCTGAGGCAATACAAGTAAGTTTAATGTGATGACCTTTTGATTAAAAGAGAGAGAGAGAGAGTTTGCTAATCTATCTATGTATTATACAATTTGCAGGAAGCGACAGCCATGAATCCAGACATGACAGTCGAGAAGATTGAAATTCAACAACAAACGCAGTAGAAGTCGTTTTTTTTTATAAATTATTTAATACGAAAAAATGCAGAAACAAAAAAATAATAATTTCAAACAATCAGCACATAATTCACACCCATACACACACGCACACACCTACCTACCCACAGCCACACCTACACGTACACCTACACGTACACCTACACTCACGCACACACTCAACTGCTGCAATAATATGT
This sequence comes from Drosophila nebulosa, assembly GCA_024703675.1. Classification (NCBI taxonomy): domain Eukaryota; kingdom Metazoa; phylum Arthropoda; class Insecta; order Diptera; family Drosophilidae; genus Drosophila; species Drosophila nebulosa. Next base: position 317,801 of record CM045725.1, on the reverse strand, counting down.
AAACCTTTTTATACAAACAAACAAATCGAGCCACTAAGAAAGGAGCCACCCACATGACAAGATGAAATAATGCTAAACAGAGAAAAAGATATTCTTCTGCGAAAAGTAATTGCATCCATACATACATACATATATGTAAACATTGAATGTGTTTTTATTATTTTTTATATTTACAAAAATCAAAACAAAAAACAAATACAAAAAACTGTTGTTTATAATATTACTTTTTATTATTACCATATAAAGTATATACAAAGATATACATATATACATATATATATGATGTTGTATATCTGAATATATCTCTATATTGAATGTGCAAAATGAAATGAAAGTTCTATATATTACCTGTAAACCACAATTGCATTACATTTACGACAAGAATAAAAACCTAAATGTACACAGAATTTAAAGTGGATATATTTATTCAAAGGATTTCCCTATTATCGACGCCATTCGTCCTACTGAATCTTCGGACTTCGCCAGCCAGTCTCTTAACTAAACGATAAAATGAAGACATCAACTATACGGCACAGGGCAGGTGTATTATAATATAATTATACTTTCTTGGGTATTTTACCATTTAAAAGTAAAAACTTTTTAAAAATTAAAAACCAATGATGACTTACCCTTTATAAAAGGAAAGTCCATCTATTTGCTTATTGTCCAACAGCGATTTAAAGATAATTCTTTATAGCATTTGACTCATTAAGGTGCCTGATGGAAGGGGTTCAATTTTGTTTTTGTCCCTTGACGATTCTAGATTAAAATGCAGGGTGAAAAAGGAATAATGAAATCGATTAAAAAAATTTTGCAATTAAATTGAATTACCAAGTGCAAATAGAAAACAAGAGCGCAACCAAGCGCATGACGGAGCGATAAGGACATGAAATCTAATTCGCAATTCCAGGACATGAGGGTAAAAAATGGGCGACAACTCGTCGAGGAGGTAAAATGATTGTAATGCAATATTTATGCATAAGCCCCCCTCCCATTGGGTGTGGGGGTAATAATATTACGTTCTACAGCTGGAATTTCGCTTGAGGTTTTGTTCTATGCAATTTTTAAATTGCAACCACAACATGCAAAATGAAGCAAGAATGAAAGAAAAAAACTTTCAAAAAAAAAAAAAAAAAAAGGCCGTAATTAAAGTAGAGCGTACAAGGCGACTGACTAATGCATTGATTCATAGTTTAGATATAACTAAAGTCCCCCTAACTCACCCTTAGGTAGGCGGGGTGAAGGGGGGGTGTGGCTCTATAAAATGCCAAACGAAAGGCGTTGAAATTCCGAACCATGCGGTCAAATCCATCCGTCAGCCAGTCAGTCAGTCAGTCAAGCAAGAATTGCAATGCCAGGTGGTCACAACCTGCTGTGTCCATGTTCATGCCCCCGCCCCCTAGGGAGCGCGGGCGGGGGGGGGGGGCCTAAAGAACACTCCGTCCTCTCTTCTTTTGGACACGATAACCTAACCCCGTTGAGTGCTTTCGCGGCTCATGCATTTTTAAATGCGCGTGGAAAAATCCTCTTGCGAATATTGTTTTCCGAAACTCGTCCATGTCCATGCATATTGCATGTTGTTGTGGTCAGACCGACCACAGACACACACACACACACACACACACACACACACCTAGTGAAACTTGTGGCAAATTATTGCATCAACTTTTTTTCTACTGTTTTAGTTTCAATGTTGTTCTTCCACTTAGTTCATAACTTGCCTCCCCCACCCTTCCACCCCCAACACACACACACACATACACACACCACAGCTGCCCCACCTATTATCCAGGTTATGGTTCAAAAGGTTCCGCCACAAAATAATGGAATATAAAATTACCTATAATCTACGTAAGTTCTAATCCTTTTTTTAAAGACACACACACATCAAATAATTGTTATTCCTCAATTTGTCACAAATCAGTGCAAAAAATCAAAGCTAAAGCTTCTACAGCTCCAATTTTCCATCTCTCGAAGTTCCCTCCCGAAGCGTCGCCAAGTCACCAATTAGATTTGATGACCATTTGCGCTAAAATGTTATAAAACAACAGTCGAAACGTGTGGGCGAGGGTCGCATCAGACAAAAAGAAGGGGCGTTAACCATTCAAAGCGAAAAAGAATGTTAAGTCCACTGCAAATGCAAAATGTCATGCGAAAATTGTTCAGTCCAAACCAATTCGGTTCCATGAAACAGCAATTTGCATGTCTGTCTAACCGACCACTATCTTTCTCTGCTCCCTCGCCCTCCCCCCACTATCCCACTATCGAATCTCTATTCCCACAGCTAGACTAGCCGACGACTCCACAAAGTAGTCACTCAAACCTGGCAGTTAAGTAATTGCCTTTGAAATGGACAAGTCCTTTTCCCTTTTTTTCTGTATTTTGTAATTCGGCCGATTGCAGCGAGCAACAAGTGGAGGTAATTATAGAAAATATTTGCATGAAAGTGCAAGAGTAAAGTGGTTCAAAAAGAGTGTGAGACGGGAGCGGTGAGCGGTAGTGGAGGTGTACTCTCTCCTGCTGCAATTGTTTGTAAACAAATTCTCAAACCTTCAATTTGAGTCAAAGTCCTTAGCGTATTGGAAGTGATTTTGCTCTCAAAAAGATTGACGCATGCGCTGAAACCGCATTGAAACTGTTATACAAGGATTTCCCCTGACAAAAGGTGTCCACCGGAAGGAGACTGCAACCAACTAAGCCCATTCATCCACTGCATGTCAAGGAAGTTCAAATCTAGGGATGATCTCTTTCCCCCTCTGACCTATCAGTTATCCCTGAAGAATAGTGATTTGGTAAATTGACTAATTCGATGTTTGATCAGGTTTTTATAATTGGAAAGAGTTTTGAATCAAAAGTCAATGTAGTTTTCTAAATGTTAAAATATTACATTAATATTAAATAATAAAATAATTGGGAATTTGGGTATGGGAAGAAACATATCATTACGGAATGAATAAGTAATCGAAAGATAATATATGTAGAGATGATTGGAACTTTACCAAACTAACTACCAATGAATCGAATGACTGATGTAAAAACCAAAACAAGATGATTTCTGAATCGAAATACAGTATATGGAGACGTTATAAGTTTACCTTAAATTTTTAGAAAATTTCAAAGCTTAAAGGTTCCAAATTAATGAAGATGTTTAGCTATGGTCAGTATGAAAAGCTTTTAAAACCCGCTGACTAACAAATGTTACTGCCTAATAACTATCATAATACAATAAATGACATGAATCTATCTTTGGCCGTGCCAAAACTGATGTAAATTCGTCATTGACTGTTAAATCTAGTTTCAAGAATGCCTGATCAGGTACTTAGCAACCTTACCAATGAAAAATCTCAAAAAGATCTATTGAAAACACCAAATAAATTTAATTCAATTGCTTTACCTTTTCGCTAGATTACAAGTTAAGTTTGAGATGTAATCGAGATTTGGGTGAACCAAAGTTGGTTAGATAGATCCAACATTTTGTCCCCTCCCTCTTCAAACCACTCTAGTTTGGTTTTTTCTTTTTTTTTGGCTAATTAATCGACCATATGCTAATGGAATTTTCCATTAGACAGCAAAAGTAAATGGTCTTCAGTCAGTTAGCTCAAGAAATCATCATTAGGCCTGTATGTAGTGTGTATGTAGGACCTTTCCCCTACCCGCTCCACCCCTTAGTAAACCTGCCAAGAACCAACTGATTGACAAGTGAAATTTGTCAACGAAAAAAGTTGAAGCACATATAGGAAAATATATATGGGGAATATTTGATTTGAGGTTTTGTCCCTTTCTCTTCTCCTTCTCTTTGGACAAATATTGAACTGCCGTAATTAGCGTTTGAAGCATTAATTAGTCCATAACCAACCCCCAAACCCCTCGGAAATACGTCTTCCTTTCATTCCCTCGCTCTCTCTAGATGATTTCATTTTATTTCTATTGCTCTCAAAAATTCTCATCACGTATAAAAAAAAAATTTTGCAATCAAATTCGTGGAGAGCTTCATAAAAGTTATCAAGAAAACTGACCATAGGCTCAATTTCACGGGTGTTTAGTAGGCGGAGGATATACATAGGTGGTTATTTGGGTTTATTGAGTGCAATATTGAAAACAAATTTGCGCTAAATGCCTTCAATTGCCACACAGAGGCATAAAATGGCAATAAATGCAAATGAAAAGCGATAAACGCGGACAGGGATAAAGATAAACGAAGAGAAACGAAACACTATCAACCCTTTGGGTCAATTTCAGCCACACGGTGCGGAGCACGGGCAATACGGAGCAGGGGGAGGATTGACTTGAATGGGTTAACAAAAACGCAATTTTCAATAAATACCAATTATGATGAGGCCTCCGCCTCCGCCGCTGCCGCTGCCGCCGCAACCCAATTTGACTTTGGCAGTTTTTGTTTGGGTCGACTTATGCGAATTATGGGAACATATGTCCTTTATTTCAGGTGCTGTTTCTTTTCCTTTTCCTTCCGTTCGATGGTGGCCCATTTATCGAAATTATGCCAAAGGCATAAAAATTTGATAAGCTTCTCGGACTTTTACAAGCGGTCAGAGTCCTACAAAGTTCTCATACATAGTTTGCAATTGCGTGAGTGCTTACGCAAGTTCCCCCCAAAATAAAACCAAAACTCGATCTATTTTTTCGTTTGTTTTTTAACCAAATTGTCATTGCATGCGACGTGTGTGCCGTTCCATGAAAAATTCATGGCCATTGTCCTTACACATAATTAGGGGGCTGCTAAAAAAGAAAAAAAAAAAAGGGAGAGAAACGAATGAAAAGAATGAAAATGGAGCACATGTCGAACCAACGATTAGAGGAAAAACCAATGTGACCTGGCAGAGGTAATCATTTGATTTTCTCTAGAAGATTGCCGTTCTGAAATTTGCGCGCTTATCACTTTAATGTACGACTTACTTTCCACCATAAGGACCCATGACCACATGTTCTATGTTCGTTTCGCGTAATAAAGGTCATTGTGTTGTGTAAAGACCTCTAACCCCATCACCCCATCTCATAGGTAAAAGCCGCACAATTTATATTATTAATGCTTTTATGTGAGACAGGTACACTGAAAGAAATACATACATTCCCTAAAGTTGGCTATTTGCCTTTTGGTTGGTCTTGAGTATATTTTTCCCTTTTACCCAAAAGTCTAAATAAAGCTAATATTAAGGAACTAAATATAACTAAAATTTATTTTTAAAAAGAACAAAGCACGCAGGCTGAACACTCGAAGCACATTCTTCATCATCCTTGTCAATTAAAAATATGAAGGATAACAATGACGTATGTGGTGGAAAGCTAAAACTAAAAGCTAATTGAATCCATCCAATTCCTGTTTTTGGGGCTTTCTCTCTTTATTTTCTCAAGTTTTTCTTTTTGGTGTACTTAACAAATTGCTTGCGTTATGTATGAAATGCAAACACAAACATCAAGCAACACACAAAAGCCATTGTTCCTGGCCGAACTCCACTTTTTGCGTGGCCAAATCAAACAGGGCTAGTGGGTCAATAGTAAACCTAACTACCTACTCCCTCTTTGAACTCGGCTGCTCCTTCTCCTTTCGCAAAGAATGGTAATTTCGGTTCTTTTGTGCCAAGTGACATACACGCATGTCCATGTCAGGACAGGAGACAGGAACATTACCCCAACTCCAGTCGATTTGTCCCCTCCTGAAATTGCGCATTTCTTTGCACCTGAACTACAATCCCAACTGACCCCAACTCCAACTGGGTTACGCCCACCCATCAAAAGATAATTTAATAGTCTAACCATATCGATTGTGTGAAGGTTTTCCTTTTTTTTTTTGGCCAGCCAAATTGCGTGATGCCTGTGGATGGTCAATTTTCCTCATAAACTACGGGTAGGCGGAGCTAGGACATGTGTGTGTATCGCTTTGTGACTGTGTGTGTGTGTGTGTGTGTGTGTGTGGGCCGCGCACATGAATTATTAATTGACAATTGCCGAAAATGTCCAACGGAAAATTTCAATTTTACCTTTACCCAAATGAAAATGGGGTTACTTTACCTACCCCCCATCTCCCCCCCCCTTCCCGCTCTACTCTTTTTACAGGTGTTTCCATTTATTCCATATTTTGTTCAAACCTTCCAATTGCAAATTACAACTTCCGGCCTGGCCACTTGCTTTGACTGTACCTGTCTGTCTGTGTGTGTGTGTGTGTGTGTGTGTGTGTATGTCATTAAGCATTAACCAAGATAGAAACGCTTGATTAACTCAAAAGCCTTGAACCATTTGCCAAATGAGTTTTCCCATCATTTGACAATTATTTATAGATTTTGGTTTTTACAATTAAAATGTGAAGTGCTTTAGTTTTGTATAAATGTTGTATAGAAATATGGACAATATGGTGATTATGATAACTATTATTATAATTTTTTCCAAAAAGGTATACTCCCGTTCAACAAAATAGGTCCGGCAGTTGCTTGCTTCTTAAATAGATATATTTTACAGCCAACTGGCCGATCCGACTTTACTGAATAACCAATTTCAAGAATTACAAAATAGCTTGTCAATGACGTCATTGGCCAGTAGTAGTTTAGATTAGACCTTCTCGATTTAAACGCACACTTTGTGTTTTGTGGCCACTAATTGAATAGAAAAACAATATTTTAGCTGTTTCTTTTTTCATTCTTTTTGTAAATGTTACAAATGAAACATTAAAATATTTTCTATAAAAGGTTAAGATCAAAGAAATAATATTCTTATTCGGCAGTACTCTTTAAAACTATTCAGGTGACCTCCACTGTGGTCCAAATGCTAACCCAGAATGATGCGGTCTTTTCAGTGTCCTTTTATGACTTTCTTAAAATTTTGGATGATATTTCCTTAATACCAAGGTCAAATTTGATGATTTGTAATTGGCCTTAATCATTACATAACGGGCATCAAACAATCGAAAGAGAGGAAGTAAGAGATCATAATAACAGCTGAACCAACAGAACAGAAGCCGGTTTTGAGAATAGCACGAGAGAGAGAGAGAGAGAGAGCGATCTGGAGAGAGACACTGACGTGTCATTCAACTCGATCGAGAATAAGAACCATTGCACAGGTGAGCGTAGAGCGAGAGCTACCACCTAACAGAAAATTCTGTCGAGCGTAGCAAAAAATAAAACAACCGAAATTAACTTTACTCACAAAACTCTGCAGAACTCGCAGTCGCAGACCGGCAAGAGTAGGGTCAGTTTAGAGTCGTTTGTCGTCGCCTCTGGTTCGAGCAATGTTGCGATTACTTTTGTTGCTGCTTCTAACTGGTTTAAATCATCTTGGTTATCATGCTACGTGGGCCATTTCTTGTCCAGGTTGTGTGGATTTGGATGAGCTTAGCTTCCAAAAGACCATCGAACGTTTTAATTACACGCTGTGCAAATTCGACATAGCTTTTCCCTACGGAGACAAGCACGAGGCCTTCGCTGCCTTCTCGAGAGCAGCGCATAAGGTCACAAATGATCTGCTTATTGCCACTGTGGGTATAAAGGACTACGGTGAAATGGAGAACAAGGAGCTGGGTGATCGTTTCGCAGTGGATCAAAAGAAGTTTCCAGCCATTTATCTGTTTAAGGGAAACATGGATGAATTTGTTAAGTTTCCCGATCATCTGGACATTACACTGGACAATCTAAAAGCTTTTGTGAGCGGCAACACGGAACTCTACATTGGCCGCGATGGTTGCCTCAAGCAGTTTAATGAAGCCTTGAGAAACTATGCTAACAAGGAGGACTCTGAGCAATTGGCTTTAATTGAGCAACTTCAGGCGGTGCAGGAGAACCTTACCAAGCCGGAGGAGCAGGTGAATGCCAAGATCTATTTGATTTACATGAGGAAACTCAATGAACTCGGCTACGAATTTCTCGAGGAGGAGACGAAACGTCTGTTGCGTCTCAAGGCTGGCAAAGTGACGGCCGCCAAAAAGGTCGAACTGCATCATAAACTTAACATTCTGGAAGCCTTTCGTGTCCACAAACTGACCAAGGCAAAGAACGCAACGGCCGAGCCAAAGAAGGAACTCTAAACCAACTCCCACTCTCCCTTTCTCTTGTCTAGTATATTGTGTAGAAGAAAATCACCAAAACCTCCATAGATATAGTCGTAATCATAATATAGGTTTGCAAATATATGTACAATAAACAGAAACCAACTAAATTCACCATGCATTTCGTTTATGGTTTTTTTTTCGAAAGTCATGGCAGCCCAAGGTAAATGGGTGGATTTACATAGAAGTCATCTGTTGATCATGGAGATAGACGAAGTTATACATTTGTCCTTGGGTTGTCATTTTTGCTTCCATTAGATGTAGTAGCAGCCTATTTGATGGTCTTTGTTAAAAGCAAAATCGCAATATAATCAAAATTTGATTAACAGAGCACTGTTAACTTAACATTGGTTTAACAGTTTTCTGTATAATATTATGTCACAAAGTATGCAACAAATTTCATATCATTATCTGCAGACGCCTAAAAGTAGTCCCTTTTTATTTTATTATTATTTTATTCATAACTTATTTTTACGTATAAATGATATTGCAATAGTTTCATGTCAAGGACATGTCAAATAACTTTCGCCTTTGCTTTATGTAGCCTTATGCCTAAGGTCAACAGACAACACTGCAAATTACATTGAAATCCAATAACGTTATGTCGTTAAATGGAAAGGAAGGATGGGGGAAGTAGTTGGCGTTTCATTTTGGCCTATGCAATGTACCCACATACTGAACGTCACTTAGAACTAATAAGTAAACGTTTTTTATTATTTCTTTCACCACTGCATCATTCACCTTTTATTTTTTCACTCACTGCACAATGCATTCTAAATGTGACTGGCGTATATACATACATTCCCGTATATATGTATATATTTTTTTATGTTTCATCACCTACAACAGATTATCAAAAAAAACGCTTTTATTTATTTCTTTGCTCAGTGCACTTTTGTCTTTCCATTTTTTCTCACACTGCACAACTCATGCTGAATGTGACCAGTGCGCAGTGATCACGCTGAACGCTTCTCTTTTATTCCACAAAATAAAATATGCAATACAAATGCATTTCTGCTAGTGTGTGTGAGAGAGCCCCCAAAAACGGAGAGCGTAAAAGACAGAGAGTGAGAGCTGGGGAAGCAAAAATTGAATATGGCCGCAGTTCTTTTTTTTTCTTGCAGTTTTCTCGAATGGTCGCTCGATCGCATGCGGAGTCAAGACAATGTAGAAGCATGAGGGGCAACGAAAGGGGGGGCCGAACATGTTGCTGCTGTTGTTGTTGCTTTTGCTGTCCATGTGTTTGTAGCTATAGTTGTTGTTTGCGTTGTTATCGCTCATTTTCACTTTAATAAGTATGATATTTCGTTAGTGTTGTTGTTGTTGTTGTTGTTTTTTTCTGAGTTTGCTCTTTTGTGCACGCTGTTTTTTTCGTGCGGTGTGTGGGGAGTTTGGCTGGAAAAAGGGGGAAGGGGGAAGCAGCCGCCATATTTATTTTCGTGTTGTTGCAGCAGCAACAGCAGCAATAAACGCACTAAAAATTGTTTGTGTATGCGAAAGTCAATGAACTTTTTCGGTGCTAGCTGCCTAAATTGTTGTTTGCGATAACTATTTTTGGGCGCATTGGAGAATGGACAAATCCATATGTATGTGCATTTACCCAATTGAGTTAAAATAGTGAAAGAGTATATTAAGTTTTGCCGAAATGAGTGTTTCTACTTGTAGGTGATGACTCTTAGGAAATGAGTTTAAGATTGGCTAAAAACATACTTTAAAATAGAAAGTTAATATACTTTCGAATAAGTTGTATAGTTCTTCCTATGTATGAATGTACATATATAAGCCATTTATGGGGTATGTGTGAGCCATTCCGATTCAAAGATTCGTAGACTGCCAAATTTTGTGATAAAACGAACAAAAAACGCATTTGAACAACACCCGCTTTTGCCAATTATTATTATTTTTTTTTTTTTGTGTGCTGATCGATAAGAAAGCCGAGACCTTTGACCCGCAGCTTTGCCAATTGATCATAAAAAGAAAAAATCAATTGGCGCATTCTGCTGGTGCATTGGCGAAATACGATTTTCACACACTTTCACCAAACAGAAAAGCCAACCCTTTGGGAAAGATGAAAACTGATGAAATCTTGCCTTTCCCTAACCCCCGCCCCCCTTCTCTTACATTGGGCAAGTGCAGTAAATCAGTCAGGCACCAAAAAACTAAGTGCAGACAGGCTAATCGCAGGACATCGGAGCATCCTATTCATTGAAGCATCTTCTATTCTTGTTGGTAAAAAAGATCCGCACGAAATTCGAGATGCCGAATTGAGAAATTAATTGTCGCCTGAGGCAGAAAGTCATAATGTTGCACGGCGACAAAAGCAAAAGCAGTCATCGGCGATCGGACATCAGGCAACGCCATCTTGGGTTACCTGCTGTGATGTGATTTACGTTTATGCATTTTCATTTTGTCGTTATTCGTTCGTTTGCCATAAAACAGGTTAGAGACCTCTTTCGATTTGACTTTATCTCGCGCTGCAGATCAGTCAAAAACATAGAGAGAAAGACATCCCTGTCCCCCTCTAATGCCAATGACAATGTCTCGCACAGCCTCTGTCAATTGCATTGCCCTAATCGAAGGGTTCGATGAGGTCCGACTCACAGCTCAAAGGCTCAAATGCATATAATGTGTAATCCTCTGATATGAAATCGGTTTCGACAATTTCACGACTTTCTGGTTCGACCGAGCCATACATACATACATACGTCGAAATCTTTTTGCGGCAGCGCAGACTCCAAGCCAAAAATGGTAAAAAATGGTTAAGGTAACAGCAACAACAACAATAAGAAAAATGAGCACAGGTAGCCGCCGCTGTCGACGTTTTCTAAACCCGATTTTCTTTATCAACTTTTTTTTTTTTTTTTGAAAAAATGTTTCATTTTTAAGGTTTTTGCTTTCCTCTAACCTTCTTTGATTGCATTTTGTGGCCGAGACGAGCCGCGCCTCGGCGGACTCGCCTCCAACTCCAATTTCAACTCTAGCCCATGGCTTAATTGGTTAAGCGAGGCAGGGGGATAGGGAGGGGACGGTGTTGCATCGTCTTGGTCGATTGGCGTCACCGGCCATTGCTCTTCTGCAAGATGCAGATACCTTGTTTTGGTTTTTTCTGTTGCTTTCCCAGAGTCAATGACTTGTAAAGCATTTTCCTACGTTCTTTGGGGGCACCCAAAAAGATCGTGCAAGCTTGACAGATTTTCCTCTTGTTGTTCCCCAGGGTTTGGCTTAGGAAAACCGCCATAACCAAGAACCCGAACCCGAACACAAAAATTCTCTCTAAGATTCATAAATAAATGCAATAGATATGCGATAGCACCAGCATTTTCTTATCCTTTTTTTTTTTTTTTTTTGTTTCTTTTATCGGTGTTGACAAACCACACGAAGTGGTAGGTAAACGTTTTGCCGCGTTGAAAAACCCTTTCGCTTTTCCACCCCATCTTCAAGTGACCCTCATCGACCCCCAACCCCTCGGAATCAGGCGTCCCACATCTCTTTCATATGCTTGTGGCTCATAATTAATGTGAAATAATTGGCGGAAATTTGTTTGCTATTTAATTGTTGTAATCTACTACCACCCCCCTGCTCTTTGAAACTTCCCAAAATTTTCATTTCATTTTCACAATTTCTCAATCAATTTCTCTTGATTAACCGAGATGCGGGTCAGCTAAAAATTTGTGTATCTTGCAATTGCAATTGCAACATTTTCGTTTAGAATTTTGTTTTCTCGTCTATTTGGTTTCCAGCGACCGGCACTGCGCCCACTTTTATGTTTATCAGTCCCCGGGTTCGGTCTATCGTGGTCCGTGGTCCGGGTTCGGGCTCGGGCTCGGGCTCGGGTCATTGACTTCAACAAAGTTCCATGTTGTTTATGCAACAAACCGAAGTATGCGGCGCGAATAAAATAAAGTTGCGTAGCTTTTCCGCCAACCCAAAACAAAAACGGAAGCCCATAAATTGTGTGTGTGCGTGTGCGTGTGTGTGTGTGTGGGTGTGGGTCTACAAAGAGATTTAGATGTCTGAGTAACTGCGTGTGGGTGCGACTTCTAATCAAAAGACGAGCTTAACTCAACACGGTCAGACGGTCCACCCTCTACTTGGAAATGCAATCAAAATCGTACAAAAGTTCAAAATTCTAATGCAATTTTCCTAATAGTTTAGTTTATATATTTGTCATACATTCCACAAGATCTTTAATTACACTGCTTATCGAATGTGGTTTAAAATGATAATTCATTCAATGATCACTTTTTAGTTTTTAGTATTTTATGAGCATACCAGCAATATAAGTGTAAAGTTTTATATTGTTTTTATGGACCACCCATAAAGCTTTAAATTTCAAATAAACTAAGCAAGTCGCCTCACCGACTAGGATATACTCTGTACCCTCTTATTCACTCTTCGTTTTGTTTCGTTAGATGTCTAGTCCTATCTCTTTATCTTTTTCGCATGAGAAGACCAAACACATACCAATCGCATGCCATCCTACTTGGCTATTTTTTTAATGTAATTTGGTAAACTAGGATACTGAGGTAGGGACTAGTGAGTTATTTTTTATTTTATTTTGCCTTGTTATCCTAGTTACCCTTATTCAGATTGGACTCTGAACAGAATACTTCTTTACCGTTTCCCATAGTTTATCAAAAGATTCTCCCACAACGCCGATAATGCATCAATAAATTCAACAATTTGAAATGATCATTCCCATGTGCAATGCCAACCTGCAACTTTGCATTCGATTTTTGCTGTCATGCTGTTTTTTCCTTTTGTCGATTGCTATCATCAGGAGAGAAAGGAAAACGCATAAATCGAACTCTCCATCTTATTGCCCCGAAACGCACATGGATAATTCGCGGCCTTCATTCCCACAGTCAACCACGAAGAGAGAAACACCAAAAGAACCTTTGTCTCTAATATATGTTTTTTTTTTTTATATCAAAATCAAAAAACTGGCAAAGGAAAACCCTAAAAAGTCAGACGCATAACAATAGGAATAGAATAAAAAAAAAATAGTTGGAGTTGGCCGTAGGCTGGATTTCTGGTTTTCTTTTTGTGGATATCAACAACAACAAGAACAGAAAAAGTCAGAAAGCAGAAATCGCTTAAGGTTAACACATCGCAAACAAAAGGCCAAGCCAAAGACCGTGCAAATGGGCCGTGTGTCGTCCGCGAGGGCCGCGACGATGCGAGATGAGGGTTGAGGCTCAAACTCAAACTCAATCTTGTACTCAATCTGAAACCTGTTTTCATGTATCTCAGCCTGTGTACCTGTACCTGTACCTAAACCTGTGTGTGATGCATTTTCCTGGCCCTTAATTCTTTTGGTGGGGGGAAATTTTATTTTCTGGATGCTGCTGAGTCAGCAATTGGCCAAAAAAGGAAAAACACGCATCCCACAAACATTCTCATCGCAAGATCGCGTAATGGTTTATGGTAGGAGACGGACTCGGGGACGGGGCCCTTCTTTTTCTTGCAGGTGCCATCCACAAACATAAAAAGTCACATACAGAAAGAAAAACATTAGCCAAAAGCAGAAGAAAACGAAAGAAAAAAGGTCGTAAGAAAAACAACAATACCAAAAAAAAAAAAAACAAAAAAAAAGGACTCGACTTGACTCGAAAGTGAGTGCACATTTTCGTCTATAAAATTTATTCGCATTAATCGCCGTCAAAGATAAAAATTAAGGAAAAAATAGAATAGACATGGCCAAGGGACGAACGAAGCGTCGTCTAGGCGGAAGAGTGGGGAACAGGATGATAAGGCAACATTGACACCTTCAACAGAGACTTCTACCTGCTGCTGCTGCTGCTTTAACGAGTAACAAATTTCGCAGAGGTCCAAGAAAATGAAGGACGACAACCAGGACTGTACACTGAATACTATAATACTATAGTCTATTTCTGGTCTTCGAGTGGTAGTGGGAGTGGGAGTGGAGGTTGGGACAAGTGGAACGAAGCGTATGCGTGTGTAATTAAGTGTCGCAAAAAGACGCAGGAGGCAGCTCCTGAGAATGGAACGGAACTGGATGAGTGTGTGCGCGGGGAGGATAAATGTTGCCGGGACAGGAACAGGCACAGGAGCAGGAGCAGCAGTTGGGGGCGGCTTACATATGTATGCAAATAGGAAAAGCTTGTTTGTTGTACTCCTGGTTGGCTTTGCTTCGAATGGGCAATGGGAGGTTGAATAGAGGATGGGGATGGGTGATAAAAATGTTGATGTAAATTGCAAAAAGCAGTTTCTATGTCCCGTTGCCTCAACACACCAACACACGCACACACACACACACACACACATATACGCCCAACCACCCACCCACTCTCCATGGTTGAATGGAGGCAAAAAAAAAGCCTGTGAAGTGGTGCAAAATATTAGACAAGGGCGGTTGCCTGTGGTTGGAGGGGAAGGTAAATGGAAGGTGGTGGTGGGTAGTGGGTGTGGGAATTGGAATCGTCGTTGGTGGTATGAGTTTCCGCTGGGCTTTGATGTATCTTTTGTCCTTATTGTAGTTTATTTTTTCTATTATATTTATAAATACTTAATTTTTAACAAAATGGCGAAGTGATTCCAATTTTTAGAGAATTCGATACACGACATTTGAATTTAAAGTGCTGGCAAATTCAATGCTTATGCTTGTTTTACAGCACTCTTCAGTGTTAGTAAACGCTTTCAAAAAAACGTCAAAATGACAATCAGAAAACGCTTTGAGACTTTAGCAAAATATTCAGGCAGAAGTTTGTTCGGACCAATTAAAACGAATTGTGACCAGAGATTAAGGCCATTCCCCGATAAAAAAAAAAAAAAAAAACTGGTAGAAGAAACTAACCAAATTAACCACAGATATCAATAAAGTACAAAGAACTATCTACGTCTACGCTATTTACTATCTACGCATTATGGTAGGACTTGTGGTGCAGACCTAACAATTCTCTTAACTTCTTTCTACATACATATAATGTACATATATGATTTTTCGTCCAGGCTCATGTACCCAAAACACTCTCCGTGAAACTAAGGATACCAAATCGTGTACAGCCCGAGGTTAATCCAGCACCTGGTCAGGTGGGTCAGTATACGAATAAGTTGCACTATTTTAAGAAACACCTGTTGGATGAGGTATGCAAGAAGAAGTTCGCTTTGGACTTTATGGAACCCGTCGATACGGAGATTTTGCAGGTGCCTACCTACTATACAATCATTGATCGTCCCATGGATCTAGGGACTATAACGAAACGTGTTCAGAATAATTACTACAACAGTGTGGATGAGGCTATATCAGATTTTCGTTTGGTATTACGCAATTGCTTCACTTTCAATCGTCCTGGCGATGTGGTTCATAGGAAGGGTAAGATGCTTGAGAAATTCTTCTTCAAGAAAATTAAAGGGCTGCCCAAAGGAATGGAGGTCATTTGTAAGAAAGATCCCAAGGCGGTAAGTCGGGCTAGAGTCAATGGACCAAAGGCACCCGCCTCATTGGCCCACACGGAGCGTCAGTGTCGAGAGCAGCTGAAGAAATTGCAGGATTTTACAAATCAGGCGGATACAAATGCTCGAAACTTCTTTAGCACCAAATGGGAATCCCTCTTAAAGAAGGTGGACAAGCATTATTTCAAATCGTACGAAGAGTTTCGCCATCATGTGGATGGCATATTCAAAAAGTATCACGATCCAGCAAGAATGATCTACGAAAGGACTTTTGGAGAGTCCCCGCCTGGTGGAGAATCAGCACCATTTGGTAGTGCCCTGAACGGAGATGATCTGAGTGAACTATTGCAAGCAGCAAATCAGGCGGAAAATGGCCTCTATGATAGCACCCTTTCCATGGAGGTTATAGACAATTTTCGAGCCACAATTAGCAAACTAAAACAGAAATTGGAAATGGGCTCTACTAATCAGAGCTACCAGACCTCCAAAGAAGATAGTTGGTTCGAGGTTGGAGCACAAAGACCGAATCCCGAGGAATTGGTACGGATTGAAGTGAATGAGGCACACATGACTCTGAGCCCTAGCGAACTGGAATCCTTATTGACAGTCGATATGGCCGACACATCCGATGAGGATGGCAATGAGCAGCCCTTAGAGGGGGCCGTTAATGACATGGAACGTCGTACAATACAGAAACTCTTCGCGAAGTTGCCACCGCACGCCATGCGCGAAATTGTGCATCTTGTCCAGCAAACTGAGGGCCTAGAAACCGATAATTGCGAAGAGGTCAGCTTCGATATGAAAACCTTTGGAGCTGACACCTTGTTCCTCATGAAAAAAGCCGTGGTGAAGGCCATGCGAGCTCATAGCAAACTCAATCTTAGGGATATGCATCCAGCGGAAAAAGAGGGTCTGCAGCGTAGTTTAGAGACTCAATTGGATAGCATTACTCGCATGTTGAACAGCAGTCGACGTCGGGGCTCTTGCTTCACCGCCAAATCGATGGCGGGAGCGGCAGCGACATCGTCATCATCGTCAACTAAAAAACGAGCAGGTGGCCGACCAGGACGTCCCCAGAATTCTTTAGCAACCATGCCAAAGCAAGTGGTTGGACGTCTCTCCGATACCAGTGATGACGATAATAATGCTCAGGAGTTCAGCAATCCGAGAAGTCCATCAGGCAACAACAATAGGACCCAATTGAAACGCCCCCATATGAAGGGAAGTCCGCTACAGAAACCAAAAAAGAAGCGCTCACCCCCTGGTGGTGATCCCAAAGACTCCAAGAGTACCAACAACAGCAGCAGCAGTAGTAGTAGTAGTAGTACCAGCTCCACTAGTAGTTCCAGTAGCTCCAGCAGCAGCAGCAGCAGCTCTTCCTCATCCAGCAGTGATTCCTCCAGCGATGACACCCCCTCTTAAAAAATAAATGTCATATCAGCATCTCTTTCTTTCTCTTTCATTCTCTTTCTGAATCTTTGATGTCTTTGCAGCGATCACGTAGATAGCTCAAAAAAAAAAAAAAAATCACAAATTATGCAAATTACGAAAAGTTCTCACGATCGTAGAGAGGATGTACCTGACACCCAGAGCTAAATGAAGATCCATAATGCGAAAGTAGTTTTCCCAACACACAAAAATAATTTGCATAATTTATGAGAAAAACGAGCAAAACCGATTTTCACTTGGCGAAAAACTCTGAGCAAAAGAAAAGGGTAAGACCAGAGATCAGTCTGACTGATTTGCATAAGAAACCAAGAGGACCAAGAGGTCCTACGGCTTGCCAAAAAAAAAAAAAAACAAATCACCAAAACGAAAGTGAAAATGAAAATGTGTAAAAGGAAATCGCACACACACACACACACACACACGCACACAGACACCGGGACAGAGACCTCAACACAGGGGTTAATTATGCGTCGCTCAGTGGACGACAGCACGGCGGCGCCTCATGCCGACACGCTCGCACACCTGAGGTCCTTTGCTTTGCATCGCAGGGGGTTGAACAGGGATAGCAACAAACACTCATTCGTTCGTTCGTTCATTCATTCATTTGCATATTATCGAGTCCACATGTGATGCAATTTACTTTTAGACAATATTATGTAAATTATGTGTGCAAAAACGCAGAGCGACGAAAGGAAAACTCTTCTTTCTCACGGTCAGGAGGAGCCCTTAAGAAAAAGGACATTTGCTGCTGCTCATTTAGAAAGGGGTGCGCGGTGTGGTGTGTCTCTTTTTGTGTGTGTGTGTGTGTGTGTTTGGGTTTTACACAACAGGCTACAAATCAATTTTGATCGATTTTCATTTAGCTATCGATTGATGCAGTTAATTTGCATAAACATTGCGATCGAAGGCAAATAATTATGCAAATTTTCAGCAGGATTTCCTTTTTACAGAAAAGAACACGGCAAACCAAAAATAGACAAATAGAAGCAAGAGCAATAGAGGGAAACAAAAGGTGACCCAAAGGTAAGCAAAAGGTATGCAAAAGGTAAGCACTATTTCCTTCATATTCTTAAGTAAAGCCAGACCTGGGCTAAGCCTGGCTCATGGCTAAACGAGATTGCGCCAAATCGAATAGATATCTTAACGCAAATGCGTTTTATAGCCGGAAGAATCCAAATATATTTTTTCGGTAGGGATGTATGTAGATAAGTTTCGCTTCAATGTCGCCATTTTGTTATTCGCAAAAGTATCTCTTTGCACCTCCCCCTATAGAAATAGCAACCCCTAAGCAAAAACTTTTGCGAAAATCGCCAATACGAATTTGCCAAACGACCAAAACAAAATTTCAATCGATCCCGGAACCAGGAATTGCAACGCCAGCCAATACCATAACAAGAACTCACCACCACCGTCTCCTCTATGTATGGTTTCTAGTCATCATCATCATCATCATCATCATCGTAGAATTCATATTCATCGTCATCGTCATCGGCCTCCTCGCAGTCGCTCCACCCTCTCTCTGTCCTACTCTATAGGAAATCCTTGGGCAAAATATGAACTTTGATGTTGCCCATAAAGGAAAAAAAATCCGCAAAACGAGGGTTGTGTGGTTGTATGTCTCTCGTAAAGCACTTATCGTAGAAACACCCCAAAAAACTACGACGAAGACCCTCCCCTCTAGACTCGAAAAGCAAAAAAAAAAACACTTTCTCTCTCACTCTAACCCACTCCACTTCTCTTTCACTCTCTAGGTTACTAGAGAGAAGTGGAGTAAGTGCGTGCGTTTCGCTGTGTCTGTAGCAATTGGCAATGCAACGATAACATGCAAATTTTTTTTCCAGGAGGGTTGGAACGAACATAGTAGAATTCAGAATCAAATTAAAAAAAAAAAAAATTTTGGAAGGAAGAAAAATCCAGACGCCGAGCAGACACGTCTGTAGTGGAAAACCGTAGCAACGCTTTGCAACCCCGGGCTTAATATTTGCGCCCTTTTCTCTCTTATTGTTCCTGCGCTGGGTTCTCTGTTTATGCTAAAAAGCCGTCCAAAATAATCAGCAGAAAATTCGGACATTTTCCATATTTTAGCTTGGCTTTTCCTACGTGCACAAAAAATCCTAAGCACAAAATTCTGGGGTGAAATGTAAATTAGATGAACATTTTGCCAAAGATGTTTGTCACCACAAAAAAAAAAAGGAAAAAACTCTGTCATTGCAGATGTATTTTAGGTTAAGATAACGGTATGGAAAAACTTTTTAACAAAAAAATTAAATTGGTAGAATAATAGATACGTACATATGTATGTATGTATGTATCTACATATCTACAATAAAAAACAACTTTTTGCAAATAGCTGAGTTATATAATTAAACCTATTTAATTTTTCTAATTTTAAAATATTTATTGTTAAAATTAACAGCTTAACAATTGACTATCGTTAGGGATTCTGCTGAATCTACTTCGACAAAATTGACCACTTCGTTTAGAATTCAGCAAAATGAATTATCAATCTGCCTGATTTTTACATCGTTTAATCAACTCTTTTTAATATACGCTAATTGTCTATCTTATCTGATCCAAATGCGCTGCAAGCTGTTTAAATGAAAGTACATTGAGAGGTCCCTCCTTTCCCTCTCGGTGGTTCCTCATGCAGGTGGTTGAATGTCATTTAACGAGGGGTTAATGCACATTTTATTTGTTTTTCGTTCTCCCCACATCATAATTTATCTGCCAAAGTCAAATTTCGGCTTGAAAGTACAGTCAGTTCTTAGTTTTTCGGTTTCGGTATCGGTTTTGCTGCTCTCTGCAACCGGAAATCGCCAGCAATTGCACGTCTTGTGTGCGTGTCTTCCAAAAAAAAAAAAAAATTAGTGTGCTCTTGGTGTGTGTGTGTGTTTGGATGTTTTTCCATTTTTCTGTTTTTCCAAAAATTTTCAGAGTTGAAAATGCGCTGGATGGAATAACAAATAATTAGCATTAACCACGCAATTGAGTGCAGCAGAAACGACGACGCAACATTTGCTGTTGCATTCATTTCTCCTCGGGAAAATGCGTTGCACATGTGCACACACACACACATGCACACATACACACAAAAATATGAGTGTGTGTAGGCAGTTTGAGAGGGAAGCAGACGTGGCCGCCAATCAAGCAAACAGCGATAATACATTTTTGGAAATGTCAACAACCAAAAGAAAAAACGAAAAGCGAGAGAGAGAGAGAGAGAGAGAGAGAAGAAGACAGAGGAGAAAAAGGCAGAAACGTAGAAGAACCAAAAACAAGACAAGAAAATGTTGTTATTGTTGAGGGGATCCTCAAGACGTGGGCGCTGGCTTTGACTTTGGTCAGAGGTGCTTAGAGGCCGCAGTCGCCATCTTCGAGCACAGGCAACCGCAGCAGCAGCAGCAGCAGAAGGGGAAAACACACTCACACTTCGTGGAGTTGCATGCCTCATGTGGCGTTTGGCCCTACATCAACATAAACTCAAGTCACGACGATTTTACCGTGAATCGAATTTAAATATGTATGTTCTTCCTCTACCCCACCTCCACCTCCATTTAATTTTCGTTGTATAATTCGCCTACCGCAAGACACGCCCTAAAAATTAGCCACAGAAAGGTCAAAACAATGACCATCATCTTCATCATCATCATCAGGAGTAGTAAACCCAAGGCGACCGTTCCGACACACGTCCAACAAACATTATAAAGGACACAAGAAATGAAAGTGAAACCAAATCAAACTAAAGGCCAAGGACCAGCAGATCAATAGACAAAAGCGATGCGCTCGCTCGTCCTTTTTTTTTTTTGACACACGAACAAACGCATTCTATAGATACATTTACTCAGATAGAATACAATGAATAGACAAAAGCAAGAAAATGCGACAAATTCAAACATTTTTCAAGTCAAAGTTCCCAAGCCATCTCTGTATACGTGTATACAGATATAAATATATCTTTGCATTGTAATAGGATCCTTCTGACTGAAGATCCTTGCGCGTGTGAAGCGCGACGAGTGCACGTCGCATTGTTGTTTATATTTTATGGTGGTGTCGCATAAAAAACACAACAACCAACAAAAAATTGTGAAGAAAAATAAAAGACTGAAAATGAAAATAGGGAAAATTCGAAACCGGAGCCACGAAACTCTCCCCTCCCACTATACTCTCCACGTGCATTCGCCCTTATTTGAGGATGCGTCCAAGGCATGTAATTTATGCCAAATATACATATATATTTGGGCGTCTTTTTTTTTTAAGGGAAAAAATGCCAATGACATGCAGTACAGGAGTGGAGTAGCAAAGTCGAAGTTGAGGGGCGTCACATACGCCAGAAGGCAAATTAAGCATGACAATTGCAATAGCCTTGTAGGGAATACTTGAGTCAAAGCCCCCAAATGGGACAAAAATAAGTATAAATATTCGTTATTCGTTCGCTTGAGAATACGTTAATTTCTCTTTAGGTAAAAATCTCTGCCATTAGAATTCCGAACCTGCTTTTCAAATGCATATCTTCACTCTATCATATCACGTTTTTATTTATACTTTCTGTTTGCCTTGGTAGAGTTGCATTTTCCGTGTGTAAGTTGCGCAAATGTGATAAGAAAGAATTTTGAGGGTAAGAATTGTTCCCCAAATACATCCATTTGGAATGAAGAGTTAATAATGAATATGTTTCTAATGAATGCAGAATTGTCTCTGCCTGAATTTACCAAAATTGACATTGATGGACTTTAGACCATAATTGAAACCTTCTCCCCAAGCATTTTGAGAGCATTTTTGTGTGTGCGTGTGGCATTTTTTTTTTTTTTTTTTTTTTGTTCTTTAGGATTATAATTAATGGTAGGCAATATTTATTTAATAGCAAAGAGCGACACTTTGTCTCCCAGTCAAACTGCAGACCCGACCGGCTACCACTTCAACTCGATTGAAGATTGTCTTTCTTCTTGCTTTTAATGGTCGCTGCCACTCACAACTTGCCACTGCGAGAGAGAAGTGTCTCAACTGCGTGCCTTTGTTTGAGGATGCAGCAACAGCATCACAATGCAAGACAATTTTTCGGCCACTTGTCAAAATAATTTGCGCCTGTCTTTCTGGTAAGGTAAGGTTCTCCGTCTCCACTATGTGAAAATATGTGAGAATACCTGCCGTGCAATTGTTGACTTAGTTGTTCTCTCTGTTGAAGAAAAATGTGTGAAAATTTCCTAAATAAACTCACAAAAATCGTATGCAGTAGTTAAGGCAAAGCTGGCAAGACTGATCAGGTAGATAATAACCTCTTTTAACTGATATTATAGATTAACTAATGCGATTATTTTACCTCCAGCAGAACTCTTCCCCCTCGATATCGTTGCGACAAGTGATCGCTGTCACACTAAATTCTAAAACCGAATTATCACCTGTGCTGAGCAATTCAATGGAAGGAATAGTTCAATAACCCACTAACAATGGGAAACCAAAAGAATGACGAGAAATTATGGCACACACACGCACCAACACACACAGGATGAGAGGACGAAGGATACACAAAACCAAAGCGAATGCCCAAATTGATTGCTGCTTCTGTTGCAAAGGAGTTGACTGCGAAGGTGGAGGAGAAGTAGCAGAGGGGGAAAAGAAGGTTCGACAACAGGATACACATGCGGTATATGAAAATCCCTGGGAAAAGTTAACTTTTTGATTCGATTGGGTAAAAATGAGAAAAAAAGTCACACGAATAGAAAAGATTCTACAATGTTGCCAGTTGGCGTTGCCCTATATGTGTGAGTGTGTGTGTGCGTGTGTGTGCATCTGTGGGCTTTGCTTTTAGGGGAAAAAGGTAAATAAAAACATGTTGCAAGTCAGGGAGCAGAGAGTGCAGCAACAGCTGAATTGCAGCAGGTTGCAGACAACAAAAACAGGTAAAACCAGGCAAAGATTGGCTAATTGTCTAATTTTGGATTAAGCAAATGTAGTTTATTGAGAATCTTACCGAGTGGACGTATAAGAGATCTTAAAAAGCATGGACAACCACCATAAATCAAATGCCCCCACCCTTTGCCAATTGAAAGCTTTAATTTGCCAAAAAGTCGGTTAAATTCAAAAATTGTCGAGGCAAAAGCTGCAGTGGATCAAAAAGAAGAATATCCAATTACTTAGTATTTCTATATATAAATTGGCAAACCCTTTAGAAGTATTTTTTTTTATTCAATTACTTAGTACTCCTATATATAAATTGGCAAACCGTTAAGAAGAATTTTTTATCCAATTACTTAGTATTTCTATATATAAATTGGCAAACCCTTCAGAAGAATTTCATCAATTTATTGAAATATCTTTAATCATTCCAGTATAACGGAAAATTGTGTACTCTAAGTTATTACTATTAAATCTCAGCTGGTTCTAAGCAGCTTGGTTACCTTTTTATCTATTTTTCTGCTAAACAACTAACTTTGTTTTGGTCTTCTCCATGGTGCTATGGCTTTTAGTTAGGTAATGATAATGACAACTTCTTAAAAAGAAATTTCAAAAAAAATTTTAAAATGCACATTTGTTGATACACTTGCCCACCCTACTACGCTCACGTTGCTTCTAGCCTACTCGCCGGTACGAAAGTTATTGATTCATTTGTTTTTGGGTTGTTTTTTTCTACCTTCGGCACAATTCAGTTTTCAGCTGTATTCCGAAGACTAAAGATCTTGCCAACTCTTGAATAACACAACGCGTCATTTAGGCTCTCCCGAAAGCTTTCCTAGTTCTAGTTCTTGTCCCTCCGCCCTCTCCATTCCCACAACTCTTCTCTCTTCTTCACACCTCTGACAAATTCGGGTTCCACGTGTCTTCTAGCTCCCGCTTTAGTTTAATAAAAAAAAAACGAGCTATAGCTACAGCTTTATTCATTTATGTACTTTTGACTTGTGGATTTTTTGCGCAAAAATGGCGACTTATCTAGCGCCAAAAATAAGCAAAAAGCTGGTACACACGCACACACACACCATTGCAGCGAACTACACACATGTGTAAAGCTTCATGGTCAAAGCTTTTGTTTTACTCTTTTTGTTATTTGCCAATTTGCCTCTCTGATTGGTCGGCTTGCGAATTTCGTGAAATTTCGCGAATGCCGATGAGCGAATCCAAAGTTTGCACATAAGAGCTTCGGGTATCCGACAGTTATTCGGCTCGGGGGCTCTTGTCGGCAACAACTCGTGTCCGCGGAGAGAGTAGCCTACGGAAAGAGAGTAAGTATTTGCGTGTTTACGCAATTTGTTGTTGTTTTGCTAGTTTTTTTTTTGTTTTTGCCGGCATTTTGCTCTTGAAATTCTGTTTTTTCGCAGCGCAATTTCAAGTTCAAGTTTAGGGACAGCAGCAATAGCGTGGGGCGCGGCAAAAGCGTTTATTTCTAGTCGAAAAGTTGTTGCTTTTACTTGCGTAGCTTTTGAAGGGAGGGAAGCATAGGGAAATTTCTGTGTAGTAGTTCTGTATTTTATTAACGCAACTTGTTGCTCCAAAGAATTTTTGCATAGAAATTGCTTTTACTATGTAGTTACAACATTTAATTCAATTAGCATTGAGACCTTCCGTATTTACACGTAGTATCAAAAGCTCGACAAAAACACATTCAACGGTATTCAGCAATGGCCCTGGCCCATCAAAAATTGTTGTGTTCGTTGTAAACAAGCGAGAAGAACCTTCAAAACTGTTTTCATACCCAGCAAGCATGTTGTAAGGGGCATATTCAAACTAGGGGAAACGTATGTAACAAGAGGCGCACGCAAGTGTTTTTCAACAAATTCTAAATTAAAAAAGAATTGAATTTATTAACAACTTTCATGTACAATAAGCTAAAAAATGGTAAAATTTTAAAAGAAAAATCTTTATAAATGTTTAATGTAACTATTACTACCGAAAAATAATTTCTGTCTATTTGAACGGTTCGGCAGGAGCTGCAATATCTTACTAGATGAAAGATTTGAATGCTAGTTTTGCTTAGCCCATGCAATATTTTATACATAAATTATTTTCTGTTCTATACATTTAAAAATATAGGCTTTATTTTTGTTATTTGATTACTATTTTAAAAAATTCCAAAAAACAGATCGAAAGACTTGTTATTTTCTAAACCAATACATTATTCATTTCATTACCTTCTTACTGGGCATTTCAGAAGTCGGTGTTACATAGAAAACTTAGAGAATTTTTTTTTTGTTATTTTGTAGTTTTCGCTTAGAGCATTTGCTCATTTGTTTTGTTGGTTTTTTTTTTTTTGCTGTAAACAATTTATTGTGTAATAATTAAGCAGAATTTGACCCTGAAAAAAGTTCTATATATTGAGAGCGATAGAGGGAGAGAGAGAGAGAGAGAGAGAGATAAACAGTGGAGGAGCCCACCAACTGGTTGTTACTTATTTTTGTTTTTCGATTTTGTTTTGTTATTTGCAAAATGTTGTTTTCGTGGAAAATACATATGTCTGAAGGGCTGATTATTTTATTTGGTGAAGCTTTTTGATCACCCCCTCCTCCTCGAAAATATATGATTTTTTAGATTCTCAATTCTCAGTGAGTCAGTCAGTAGTGACAGTCACAGAGCGATATAGAGAAAGAGAAACTATGTATGTGTATATAGAGGGAAATACTCGTACATAGTTAATGTAGGTATACATATACATACATACATACATACATATGTACATTGTTATGTACAGTCAGAGCTTTTTTTGCCATTTCTTCTGGTAGCCACCGCCTCTGGTCTCTGTTTGTCTGTCTCTTCTCTATCACTCAAGCGAGCTGAGCATATAACCAGCGGGAAGACTAGTGGCCCTTACTTAATTTATATGAACACTCTCAAGGTCAGTGTTCGCGGTTGCAAAACTTACAAGCAAAAAAAAACTGGCGCCCAAACCTAAACGAGTAAACGAGAACTTGTAACCAGCTCATACACACACACATGATGTGTGTATATACATATGTATGTATGTATATAATGTCGTCTCTCCAGCTCTCCAGGGATTGAGCTCTCTAGATGTGGTTGTTTTTTTATTCTTTCAGTTTTTTTTTTTTTTGCCATTTTGCATAATGACCGCCCAGTGTTCGTGTCGATCTCGCTGAATAAACCAAAAAAAAAAAACGTGAAAAAAATATAATAAAATACCAACAAAAAATATCTGTGAAAATGTGGAAAACGTGGCATAAAAATTTGCACAAATCAAAAACGAATTGTGATGAAAAATTGAAACTCAAAAGCTAAAAACCAAAAACAGCAAGAAAACGAAAACAGAAACGGAAAAAACGTGTTGGAAAAACTAGCAAGAAATCATACTGAAAGAAGAAGCAGCGAAAGGTAAGTCTATCTTTGAGATACATTTATTTGTCATTTTGTCAAATTCACAGTGCGCCACATTTTCCCTTTAGTTTCCTGCCCTTCTTGGTTGCTAAAAATAACTGTATTTGTTAGTAGTTAATATAAGAAAAACACACCCCAAGGCTCAAAAGAAGACTCTGAGCCCTACGCAAACGCATTGCGCCTGTACTTTTTGTTTTTCGGCATTCAGGAGAGCATGTGCAGCAAACTGCAACACTGCAACACTCGAGTGGCGTTGGCGGCACAAATGGCATGACCATGGGAATGGGACAGGGGAGGGGGGAAGCCTATTTATAGAAAGTGCAGTTGTATCTGTAAGCGAAATTAACAAAATGGCGTTGCCAAGTTGAAGTTGAAGTCGATGTCATAGACAACGCGAATGCAATCGCGCCTATCTTTTGTATGTTTTGTATCTGTGTGTGTGTGTGTGTGTGTGTGTGTGTGTCTCTAGCTGTATATGTTTTGGTATCTTTAGCTCTGCTTCTATCTCTATATCTCTCCTCCCCACTATCTGGCATGTGTAACTGCAAAACAGTGAAGCTTCCCTAAATAACTCCTCACAAGTAAATCTTATATATAAACTGAAAAACAAAAACAAAATATTCACAACTAATTAATAATAACATTAAAGTTTTAAAATAGGGTTTAAAGTATTTTGTTTTAAAATAGTCAATAAAATGGACAGATTTAAAGTAACTTTTGATCTTCATTCACAGCTGAAATAAATCAAGTAACTAAGAACCAAGTATCTAATTTCCTTATTCTGATCAAAGAATACTTAAAATTTTAGATACAAGAAAAAGCTGTAACAATTTTGAAAAGATGTTTTTAAGAATCTACTTTGGTAAATTAATCTGTATCTCTGTGTATTTTTTTTTTTGGAGGAAGTGTTACTGTATTTTGTTTGCCTTTTGCCTCTGTTCATCTGGGCTCCCTTTGCTCTGTATTTTTGTTTGCTTTCGCCTAATTTTTTTCGTGTGCGTTTTTTACTCAATTCTCTCTCTCTCGCTATATCTCTCGAAATTCGAAATGTTGCCTTTTGCCTCTGTGTAGTTGTAGTTGTATCGCTCTGTGTGTGTGTGTGTGTGTGCGTTGCAAAAGTGCAATGACCCAATGCGTAGAGCCCCCGAAAAAAAAAAAACCGCCGCCAACACAGAGACCCGCGACGGGTCTACGTGCTACTTTCCATACGCATATGCAGTCAGAAAGAGAAGCAGCGATCGAGAGCAAGAGTGGGAGTGAAGGAGAGAGCTAGGCCTAGAGAGGGAGAGAAACAAAGTTGCAGGCGCAGAGCAAATGACGCGCGCGATAAATTTTCAACATTTTTCATTTGCTTTTTCCTCTCCATATTCGTATTCGTTTTCGTATTTTCTTGTTGCATTTTTTGGGTATTAATTTATTCGTTTGTATATGTTTTTTTTTTCAGTTTTTTCCCTGATGTTTGCCAAAGGCAAATTTGTGATAGATACAAGTTCCAAATTTTTATTTTTAGATATGAAATAAAATGTTTTGGTATATTTTTTTTATGCAATTCCTCCTTTTTGAACTTTTACCGTCCGCATTAGCACTAAAGTGTTAAAAGAGTCCTTGAGTTGATGCAGATCCTGCTTCTTTTGCCGACACTCAGCAGGTTGCCATTGTTCCTCGGATACAAGGCTTCTGTTTGGCAGGAGTAAACAATCCTTGACGCTAATTGAAAGGTATTTTTCACGTGCCGCCGCATGGCAAAACCTTCGAAGAGTGAGAAGAAAAGAGTTCGACTGGACCACCCCGGTGCAAGATGATGATGCTGGACACGGAGGCAGGTAGAAAAGGAAGGGGTAACAGAGAAATATTTATCTCTTTTTGCGACAAATGAGAAATTGCATTAAGGATCATCGTCGGACGCTCTCACCGTTTTATTGATTGAGTCCTAACCCCTTTGATGAGCTTACCTAGCCACAAAACTAATAAAAAAAAAATAACGAACCAGGAGACAATTTCCTAGAACAACTGCCAACTCAATGTTAATGACCAAAGGGGAAGGGAAGGGTTAGGCAATCATAAAACTTATAGTTTTTCCATTTAAACCATTTCTTTCTATTTTTATTTTCTAGGTTTTTGTTTTGGCAAATTTTCGCGAAATTTCGAAAGGGTTGTAAAAAATTATAATAATGCATATGTTTAAAATGCAAAAAAAAAGTGTGGGAGGAGGAGGAGGAGAAGAAAGCGGGCAGAGTTACTGATAAAAACTAATCGCAAAATTATGAAAAACATTTCTAGTGCAGTTTGCAAACAAGAGATAAGTAAGACAAGCCATTTCGATTGACGATCCATTACATTCTCTTTCCATTCCATTGGGTTCTTTGTCTTTTCGCAAGGTTCAAGGTTACATACATACATACATACCTGCTAGTTCATTAAGACAACATTCATTGACTGCATGGGAGATTATGTGGTTGGATTATGAGCAGATTATATGTTCGACTAATCTTCTATAATGAGCCAACTTCTTTCTGAACGTCTTGATTGTTCTTTCTGTCAAAAAGTCAGCAAAGTCAACACTGACCCTGCAAAATAATGGGATAAACCATTTAAAAAGGATTTCTCTTCGTCTCACTCTCACTTAAAACTTGTGTGCAACATGTGCGTGGTGTGTGCGAACAACTACAGACTTTTACTAATAGAAAAAAATAGTTGCAGTTGATAAGATTAAAAGAGAACCCTCCACCATCTCATTGACTTCACGGTATAAAATGCGTTTATGGTCGTCTTAGATTATGGCGCAAGTTTTCATTTCATTTTCAGTTTTTATTATAGTTTTTTCGTTTGCTTTATCAGCTTCTTGGGGAGGTGAATGCACTTGCGAACTAGTTTTCTAAGATAGCCTCCTCACAATCTCAGAAACTAACGCCAAAAAGCAACTCACACACACACACAGACACACACACACACACACTGAAAGGCAGTGCGTTTTTAAAATGCGGTTGACCTTAATTTACCAACAAAAAATTGTAGAAAAAGCAACATGATTAATGGATTGGACAAGCCAAAATGTGAAGTGGAGGCGTAGAGGAAACCCAAATTAATGATCCACAATTATTAACCAACAAAAAAATAAGTACAGCTGCAACAAAATGCAAAAAACCGCAGCAGAACATCCAGAGAAAGTCAAGTGTAAATCCGGAAAAGAAACTTAATTAAAGAAATGAGAAACTGTAACGGATTTTCTGTAGTGAGCAATCCATTTTTGAACCGTTACATTTCGGTTTGCCAATTTGCATAAAAATTGAAACGAGCTAAAGAAATATGCAAATTTTTCTAATGTAATCTTCATTGATTTCATTGCCGACGACGACGCTGACGACCTTCGTAATTTGCATAGGGAAGCGCATAACAGAAGGTCAATCAATCCTTTTCCTTGCGTTTTTTATTTGGTTACCTACCTAAGGCAAAAATAAAAAAATGCAAGCCCTTGCAAGCAGATTGCATAATTACAAAATGGCGCTCACTGGTCGTAGCCGACTTCAAATTTGATGTTTCTGAATGTCTTGCTATCTCGACCTCCACCACTCTCTCTCTCTCGTTCGCTCTCTTTTTTTGATGGGGTTGGAGAAATACCAGTTTTCAACCTGCAGGCCAGTTTGTACAAAAAATGCAGTCGCCAAAAAAACAACAAAAAAACAAATAGTATAAAAAACTCGCTTTACTCTCTACATTAGCAGCACTCACGCACTACACACACACACACACACACACACACACACACACACACGCACTCACTCACTCACACGCACACAATTGTCCAACCTCCTCCTCCACTCCATTCGTTCTCTCCATCTCGCACACGCACACGTTGTGTGCTCTGGGTGCCAATAGCAGCGAATGCAAGCCAAAAGAGTGCAACAACGCAAAAAAAAAAAAAAAACGTACGCACTACTACGCACACACACACGTACTCACACGAAGCGAGCAGCAGCAGCAGCAGCAGTTGTAGTAGTAGTAGTAGTAGTATAACTGCAACTGCGTTAGAGCGAGATGAAGCCTAGTGCAAGGGAGATAGCATGAGTTTTGTAGCACAGTTTTCCTTCACTTCGGTTCCTTTTCGTTTACTTCCCCTCTTTTTTTTCGTTTCGTCACTCTAGCCTCTAGTGTGTGTGTGTGTGTGTGTGTGCGTTTGGATGTGTGCTCTATCCCTTTCTCGCTCGCATTTTGGAAAATTTTGTCTTCAATGACTTGCTGCATAAGAGCGCCGTGGCGGTTTTATTCAAACTTGAGAGCTCGAATCTGCAACAACGTGCCACGCAAAAAAACGCTACAACAAGAAAAATTAAATAATATATTTTAGAAAACCTAAAACGTGTCGCCCGTGTGTGTGTGTGGTGTGCTGTTAGTGTGTAAGAGACGAGTGTGCAAATTATAAACAAAAATAACAACAACAACTACAACAACAACACAAACAAAACCTAATTAAATGCAAGGAAAAATTAAAAATCAAATTTAGAACCCAAATGTGAGAGTTTCAAACAAACTTTTTTAAAACAATCAAAAAAAAATTCGTTCGAAAACCTAAACAAAATTTTTATACAAAAATTAACTAAAGAAAATCGCTTTTAAGCGTTTTTTCTTAGATCTATACATTTTTGTGGTAAGAATTGCAAATTTATTTATTTTTTAAATTTAAGCTTACAGTTTATTTGAATTTGTTTAAATGGTCTTTCGGTCACACTTTTGCCCTTCATTAAACACAGTAAACAAATTTTGAAACTGGAAAATCCTCAAACCGGTTTCCAAGTGCATTGCGTTTCAATGACGTTTCATATACTAGTATTTTGTTGTCTAAATTGTTTAATTAAAACTTGAACAAAATGGTGGCAAGAGCGCCCCAACTTAACTGCTACAAAAAAAAAAAAAAAAAAACACACAACTAACAATAAGAAAAAAGAGCTTTGCAAGCTTTTGGCGACCGTGGCGTATGCTTGATATTTTGTATAAGAGAATGAAAGGAGAATGAGAGATCACCTAGAGGCGTTAAAGCAATACGCTTATGGTCCAATAATGCGCTTAACTTCCCAAATATCATTTCCTTCTACAAAAAAAAAAAAAAAAAATTAGAGATCTCAAGATCTACCTGCCTAATGCCACTCAGGATCACCATGAATTTGTTGCGCAAAAAGAGGGAGCGCCTTCGCTGCAGGTTTCCCTTTATTATCATCGTCATCGTCGTCATCATCTTTATCCTCATCGTCGTTGTCGACGTTTTGCTTAGACAATGGGCCCATTTTTAAAGGACAATGGACTGGAATATCTCTTGCGCATTTTCCGCACTCTACTAAACAATAATCGATCGTTTGTTTTCCACTTCTATTGTCCGCTCGTTTGTCTGTCTTTGACATTTCCCTTGTCGGTCGTTGTTCGATTGCCATTATCTTGTTTTCCTTTTTTTATTTTTTGCAATTTTTGGATCCTCCTACGGGTGTGCCATCGATGCAGTTGCTGCCTACCTGTTGGTAGTAATCGAAACCCTTCAAACTCAAACTCTTATCCACATACGCCCATCACACATGCTGCTGCTGATGCTGTTGGTTGCATGTGTCCAACATATGCTGCCCAATATGGCATATGGGCCGCCTATCGTTTCGGTCGTCGGTCTTCGTCTGGTGGCCACTTGAGGTCCACGACAAAAATTTATTACAAATTTTTCATTTGAAATTCGACTTACAACGACCACTTCGAACCACCCTCATGCCCATATATAGCGAGTCGAGAAAAAACAGGAAAAACAAGCCAGAAAATGAATGAAATTATTGCAAGTCTTTTCCTTTACTTCCCTTCCACTTTCCAGGAGAAGCAAAAAAAAAAAAAAAAAGAGAGATATACATATACATATACATATATATGTATGTAAAGTAAAGCGCGCGAAAAAGCAGCCGGAAAAATACGCGCACACGTCTTCTTTCGAGGGATGTTTGCATATTTTTCCCCATTTTTTATATACGCATATTTCTCCACCTCTTCCTCCACCTACGCCACGTTACCCTCCTTCTCCTGCTACCGCTCCTGTTTCTGTTCTGCCCCTGCCATCATCCACGCGCTTTCACTTTTTATGGCGCATAAAACTTCACAGTGTGCGGATGCGGGGGCGGGGTGAGGGCGTTTGGTATGGGCTTCAATTTTTAGAACCAAGATTTTCCGCACAGCAACATTTGCAAATGGTGGAAATGGTCTCTGTGACTGTTTGTGTGTTTGTGTGTGTGTGTGTGTGTTCCTGGGCTGAGAGAATGGGTGGAAAGGTGACCCTCCCAACTCTCTCTCTCTCTCTGTCTCTCTGTCATGGCCATATACAAGATTTTTGCACACCTGTGTGAACAGGAATTAATCCAAAGACCAGTTCTATCCAACATTTAACTTAAACCTTCTTAACCCCAAACAACTTTTAGTTTATAATAGAATTTAGCAACCCATGCGAAATGCTTTTGAAACATTGTGAATTTTTCTTTCCCATTGATCTGTGCAAAAAAAAAAATCAAATTATTTTTACCAATTGTCTATCAATATTTTAAATTTTCCCTCTCGTCATTTGCAGGTTAAGCCCGTTGAAGTGTAAGCCTTAAACTGGCGCTCAAGGTTAGGAAGCATCTTTCCTCCTACTCGCCAACGCTGCTGAGTGCCGCGTTCACAAGTTTGAATAGCGTCTATCACAGCAGCAGCGACACAGCTCCGGACGAGGAGCCTGATCAACCACATATTCACCGCGGCCAGCGAGGAGGCAACAGCCACCACCACAATCATAGTCATCATCATAGTCAAAGCCACAATCATCGAGAGTCGTCAAGCCGTGCCGAGATGGGTGGTGGCGGCGGCGGTGGTGCCACTCCCGTAGCCAGCAGTGAGGGTCAAACGTATTGTCTTCGCTGGAATAATCATCAGACGAATTTGGTACAGATTCTTCATGCCCTGCACGAGGTGGGCAGCTATGTGGACTGCACTCTGGTGGTCGATGATGAACAGTTCAAGGCCCATCGTGTGGTGTTAGCCGCCAATTCGCCGTATTTCCAGCATATATTGCAGGATGTTCCGCAGGATCATTGCAGCATCATTTTGCCAGGTGTCAAGGGTTTTGAGATTGCTGCTCTCCTGCAATATATGTATACGGGTGAGACGACAGTGACCAAGAGCCAGGAGCCGGAGATTCTGCGCACAGCCAAGGAGCTGCAGGTGAAAGGCCTATATGACAATCTGATGAAGTTCAATAACAACAAACCAGGCGCTGGAGCAAGTGCAGCAGCAGCGGATGAGCGTGTGCATTATAATGCTAGTAGCTTAGTACCAACCTCTAGTTCCGGTGGGTCGGGTAAGCCGCAGAATGGCGAGTCCTTTGACCACCACCATCATCATCATCATCACCATCATCAGCAGCAACAGCAGCAGCAGCAGCAGCAACCGTCGTCGCATCACAACTCCTCCTCCTCCGTGATTTCAACGTCCACGCATATCTCGCCCAGTGCCGCCATTTCGAGCAGCTGCTCGCCCCCACCGCCACCATTTGGGGCCTATCAACAGCCACCGTATACAAACTTTGGTCCCTCTGGAACAAGTCATCCCCATATTCCAGCCGGCGAGACCCCATTGACCCCATCTCATGCCACGCCCCATGCTGCTGCTGGAGAGCCGGGCCCATGGCCGCTTTCTCCCTCTGCTGCCGCTGCTGCCATGTTGAATTCCGTCTATGAGTCTGCTGCCGATATGAATCCTCTCAAGCGCAAGAAGCTTTCGGCCATATCGAGTATGTTGCTTAATAGTACTCGTGACACACCCATTCTGCGTAATGTTTTAGCCCAGGCTAATCCAGCTGATTCCTCGCAACAACAGCAGCCGAACCCTCTACTATTGAAGAGTTCATCCTCTTCCTCTTTGGCGGAGAAATCAACACCCCATCAGAGCGGCGGCGGCGGCGGTGGTGGTGGTGGTGCTGGAGGTGGAGGTGGCACCGGTAGCCACAGTTTCAATGGGTCCGACTATGGCGGCGACAAGGAGCCTCTCTCTCCCCACACAGATCGCTCATTCGACGAGGAAACCGGAGGACCTGGCGGCAAGAAACCAGAATGGAAGCGCTACAAGCAATACACACGCGCCGACATGATGTGCGCCATTCAGGCAGTGCGTGAGGGCATGAGTGCTTTGCAAGCGAGTCGGAAATATGGTCTGCCCAGTAGGACACTATACGACAAGGTGCGCAAGCTAAACATCACCACGGGCCGAGGCACTCATCGCACTCCCAAGCGCAGTCCACCCGGTGTAGAGTCTTCGGCTGCCTTCCCTTATTCCGCCGCTGCGGCAGCTGCAGCGGCCCACAACTATGGCCACGGGGCTGAGCTGTTGGAACGCAGTGAGCAGGCCAAGGAACATAGCTCTCATCATCCACACCATGGCATGCCACCCACAATATCCCATTCGGCAGCTGCCCTGCTGGATCATGCATTCCTCCAGCAGGCCCTGGAGAACCGAGGCGGCGACATGGCCGGTCGGGAGGCGCTGCATGCCATGGCTTTGGCTGCAGCTGCTCATGCAGCGGCCAATCGCATGTCGGCCAGTCCACCGGGCTCGGGTTCAAATGGTCATCCACATGGCGCAAGATCACGGAGTCCCAGCCCAAGCCCACGACATTATGGTGGCGATTTGGAAATGCATGAGGCCAAGCACGAGCGGCTAATCAAGCGCGAACGGGAACAGGATGAGCGCGAAGATGCCGATGCTGATGACGAAGAGGATCAGGATCACGATCATGTTGAAGATCTATCGTTGGCGAGAAAAGAGCGACCTGAATCACCGTACTCGCCGCCACCGCCAAGGGCTTCATCGCCCCTAGAGGGCGCCAGTGTCATAATGCATCACTCATCGAATTCCACGTCAACCAATGGCAAAGAGCATGAGGACTATCCCGGCTCAGCCTCATCGCCACCGCCGCCACCACCGCAACTGCCAGTGGGTTTGGGTCTTGGTTTGGGACTGAAACGCGAGCTAATGGGCAGCGAGGAGACGCAAGCGCGCACAGACTGATTGATGCTCACCATGGCCTGGCAGTATGCAAATGATAGCTACGATTCCATATGCTAGGTCATTAGACAGCAAAAAATATCATACCTACCACACATCCTCTTTATACTATTCATATACATATAGTTCTATATATATATATACATATATATACATATATATTTAAATAGTTATTTTTTTCGTTCGATACGGCGTAAAACGTGTGTTCTCTCATCTCGACGACCTGAGCAGCAGGTTTCAGGATGATTCAGCGGTAGTGAAGCTTTAACATTAAACAAAATTAGAAGAAAAAATCAAATAAATACCCAACCCCAGTTCAGTTTGGCGGGCAGCACTAAAGTAGCACTAGCACGTTAAAAAAACACAATATTTCATTTTTCCAATTAAATCACATATAATTAATTATAAAAAATTGTTCATCACTTTGTGCCTAGAAACAGAAATTTAGTTAAGGATTAGCATTAGGTTTGTCTTTAGGTTATACACACACACACACACATACACACCCACATACAACCCCATGAACTACTACTACTACATAGAACCTGGTAGGCCATCTTACGTAACTAGTAAACGAAGTCCTAGACGCTCAGCAGTCCAAGTTGCTCGCTAATAAACAGAAACTAATCAAAAAAAAAAAAAAAAGTAAGAAAACAATATGTAAACAATTTTTCAACTTGCATAAGACTGAAAGTAGGGGCGTTAGACCAGACAGAGCAGCGAAAGGGGCTCCCAATTAAGTTAAAGAAAAACCGAAAACACCGGATCAGCTAGCAAATATTTTTTGTACAACTTTGTTAAATTGCCAGTGATTTGTTTTTAAAAATTATGTTTAGCCTTAAATTACATTTATGTCAAGATTATTTCCCTCAAACATACCTCTACTACCTCAAATAATTTTCTAGTTTTTAAATCGTCCTGGGTTGAATTTTATAAGACTGACACCGACTCAAATGAAACAACACAAAAACAAAAAAAGGAAACAGCAGCAAATAACTATAAAAAGTCAAATGTAACGAGTAAAAGCGTACAAATATGCAAATAGCAAACACACAAAAAACCACAACTAAGCTTAATTAGTCCTAAGGCAATCGCAAATTAATTAGTTCTAAGTGCATTTAAGCTAAACAAAAAACAAAAACAAAAACAACAACCAACATGCGCTGGGGGCAATGCAATAGGCTTTTTAACTTAAGACACACACAAAAACATTTAATTTTAAAGTTTATTTGTTATATGAGTTAACCTTCTGTACATTGAATCATTAAACTATACACATACATATATATATACATACATATACACTGTACACCTAAAACAAACAACACCCATTAAAGTTAGTGTTAACCAAAATCATAATGTAATGCAATTTACCATTAAATTGTTAAGACAAATAAGGATTTATTCTTTTTTAAAAAAAAATGTAATGGACGAATGTGAAACGAATGCGAAAAAAAATGACTGAAGAATAATAAAAAAATAATATATAAAACTAAATCCCTTACTATATTCGAATATGTTTTTTTTTACAATTTCATTACAGCGAATATAATCACGTGCAAAATACCGTTATTAGCAAAATAAAAAAAAAACACGATTCTCACTGTCTATAAGTAAATCTGTGGCGACTCAAAATAAAAAAACAGTTTAGAATTTATACTGTTAACAACTAATAGAAAGTAACTAGAATGGTCCTTAAGCTATATTTTTTGGCAATAAATGAAAAATTGGGAGAAACACGGCATGAAAATATAAGTAATTTGACCAAAAATTTCGCAGTTCTGTGACTAAGTTAATTTTGGCGTTTTTTAAAAGCTATATTTTAATTTTGTATGGAAACTAAATCTTTTAATTGACATTTAAACTTAAAAAAAAGGGAATTGTGATGTTCTTTTCATTCTTTTCAAAAGTCCAAACTTCGTTCCGCTAATTTAAATGTTGATAGCATTTTGACAAACAATAGCAATATAATAAGTGCAACATATACAAAAAAAAGAACACTGAGCAAATATAAATGGATGTTGGCTTCTTTTTATTAGGTTTAATTTATGTGACCTGTTTATATTTAATTATGTATACTTTATTATTGATTAATACGTCTTTATTTAAAAAAAATACACAATTTTCAATTATCTAAATTATGGCTATGACTGAAACTTATTGGGGTTGTAAAATTGGGAGACCAAAACGAACACATTATAAAAATACAGTTGTTGATTGTTTAACTATTTGCTAATATTGCAAACATGATATGAATAGAACCAAAATAAAAGATTCGACTAATTTGATGGCTAAGAATTAGAATAACGACTCATTACCGATCTCTCTTAACTACTGGCAACCAACGCAGTTGGGCGGATTTCGATTATCGAATTTGACAATACCGATGGCAAAACGAAACGGTTTATGATTTGCCAGATGCATAGGCCGAGTCGTTGGCATTTTGACATGCGGCATAATTAATTCCCTCTCGGCATAAGCCCCCATTTGGACATGGTCTGGCTTGGACACTCCGGGATTGTTATTGCCAAAAGAAAGCAGGCGATCAATGTGTATGAGAGGCGGTTCATCGTTTGGGCTATGACCACAATCTCGACAATGAGCCAAGAGTTTTGTCTCACTCAAAAATTCGAGACGACAAAAATTGCAATAATAATTTATGCCCTTGCTATGGAGCAATAGATGATGGTCGAGCTGATGCTGATACTCAAACTCATCCTGGCACTTGTGGCAAATGTAATACCCTCGGTTCTGACGATGCAGATGATAGTCGAGAAATACCCTGTAAATTAAAATGGGGCATAGTGTTGAAGGTGAAGGGGTCGATGATAAAGCCTTAATTAGATGCTTACTTGCTGGTAAAGACATCTCCACACTTTTGGCAATAGAACCAACTCATCTTCCAATGATGCATGTAATCATGATACATGAGAGTTTCCAATGTAGTCGTTTGGTAGCCACACGACTGAACGAAGCAGGTGAAAGAGCTCTTCTTTACCTGCGTTTTCAGGAGATCAAGCAAATAGAGATCTGAGAAAGTAAACCAGGTGAAATAGGATTTGCAAAAGGGAGCAAATACTTTTGACTCACCATACTCTTTGTCAGAGGTTATATGCATTTCCTCCTCGCCCTCCTCCAGCTCCTCATAGAGCCGACACAGACTGTTAAGAGCACTGTTGCTATTGCTACGGCTATGATTGACCACCCAATCACCCGTAAAGTTCATACGCCTTGTAAACATGGTGTCCACTGAAGAAGCAGCGTCATTATCCTCGTCGCCGGCGTCATCATCACCCTGCTTCAGCACCACTTCATCCCCCTCTTCCTCATCGTTCTCGGGTTCTTTCTGCTGCTCCCAAGCAACAGAGCATGCCCGTGATTTTGAGCGTAAAGAACGTGATCTTCGAGCTTTATCGTCTTGCTGCTTATCTCCCACCTCTTGTAGGGCCTCATGCTTGGCACTGCATATGGTATGATGTAGTTCCCATTCATATTTGGCATCGAATTCCGCCCCGCATAGATTACACAAATGTCTCACTGGTTCATCCTGTTCCTGCTCCTGTCGAACTTCAGCTTCATTAAGCACACGACACTTCGCTTTGGTTGTAGGTGTGTGTTGAGGATTTCGACGCCAGCAACGACGTGAGTGTAAGGTGAAGTAATCCTTTCGAAAATAGGCTCTACCACAATATTGACAAAGAAGTCGTGTTCGCCATTTCCATCCATTTGAGGCCTGCGTTTCGCTATTACTACGCATCCCGCCCGACTCTGTGGCCGTGGGCGATTCTGGTGGTTGTGAGGAGTAGGCCTCCAATACGGAGCATGTAGAACGAGATGAGCTAGAGCTTGCTGGGGCAGTGTAAATTGTGTCCTGACTTTCCATTAATGTGGTGGACACCTCGGCATCGGCTATTGGTGGACTCGATTGCGTGATGGCCACCGTTGTAACGGTTGTAGTGCTAACATTGGCATCTCCTCCACCCTCATTAACGGCATTTCCATTCGCTTCTTTTCTACCCATCTGATGTTGAAGGCGCTGCATTCTCTGCATCAGGGAACGAGTGACCTCCGAGTGCATATTCAGCTTGCAAACACACTCAACGCAAATAGTTTTCAACGTCGATTGAATGACATCGGCCTGCAGAGGGGTCTCAGTTTAAGCTCCTAGTGTCATAAGATGAGCACCATAACTTACCGCCATCTTCCAGTCACGTCGAAGACGTCGCTGCATTACCTCGTTGGATCTCATATCCAGGGCAGATAATTTTGCTACCCTACATATGGTACAATTGCTTGTGGACTCCACTTGTTGTTGTTGTTCTTGTCCACCATCTTCGCCTTCCCCTCCTCCTCCACTACTGCTAGTGGGTTCCGGCACAGGAGCAAGTGCATCCTGCATGGTGGAACTGAATAAAACTATACGCAAATAGGAAACAATTCCATGCCCATTAGACATGGTTGTCAAGGCGTCCAAACATTTGTTTATATCATGGCTACGTATTTTCAAAGCACTATTATTAACTTTTTAATTATTTATTAAAATAGTTTTTATTTCTTACTATTGTTTCTTTTATTTGTTTAGCGTTCCTAAACAATTGAATACTTTTTGTTTTCTAAAAAAAATTGCATAAGATGGCAGTCCTAGCTTGGCAATTTATCGATGACCACATTAAATACGAAAAAGAAACTGTGACAATGAAAACTGTGACTATTGTGTCTATGCGAGCTTGATTATGTTTAAAAAGTATTGGTATTGTTAAAAGACATAATTTAAATCATATGTAAGACAAAAAAACATTCCCTTTACTTAAATTACGGAACCTATCAATAAAATATTTGTCATTAAGGTATTTAGCTGTGATCGCACTGTGGCAAGCAACAGATATCTAAAATGCGGCATCTCCGATTCCGCCCGCATTGGTTTCTTTTGAATCTTGCTTTTGTTTATAATGGCATTGCACAAGCGTGTATTTGGAAAGGATACACCTGATCTAATAGAGATCTCTGGTCCATCAAACAGTGGGAAAACTTTGCTACTTCAACAATTAATGGCACATTATATGTGTGATTCGAACTGCAAAATTTTATTTCTCAATCTTAGCCACAAGGTGCAAGCTCACAGTTTTGTCAACATACTCAGTGGAAAAGCATCAACATCTGCCGGTAGAAATCTGGAGAAGCTTTTGGACTCGGTCTGGGTGAAAAATTGCTTTTCCGGCGCAGACTTTGATGAGGCTCTCAAAGTAAGCACATCAATGCTACTTGGCAATACCAAACTAAAACTACTTGTGATCGACACAATTTCGGAGTATTGGACGGAGACCACACCAACTACTAAAGTTAGTTATTATATAGACTACGTGCAACGTCTGGCAGACATATGCAGTAAGGCAAAGGTCTGTGTCATGTGGACTGTGAATGAAACATTTGTGTCGAACACGGAATTAGACCAAATAAAAATATATAAACTGCAGTTTTCCATATTACCCAAAGGGGAAATTCAATTGAATGGAAAAAGAGTTAAACTTAGCAGTGAAGGAACGCACTTTATTGGTAAAGGGCGATCAAAGGCGAGTTAGAGTGGATAGCTGTGTCCAATTATTAATAAAAATGTACAATTGCTCGCTTAACTCTGCGTACACTTGGAAAAAAAAATAAATTTTTAACGTTAAGTAGTCGATTATTTTGTCTTTTTTTAAATTTAAATTATACAAATTTAAACATTTTTAGTTTTATTTTTATTAAATAAAACTAAACTTAATTGAAATATGACTCCACAAACGTGTGCATACACTTTTATTCTTCAGCATACAAGTGGAAGTGGGTAGTTGGATCGAATTATTAAAAAAAAAATATATAAATATATTTAAATATATATTTTTAACCCCTCTTCGTGAATAAAAGTCAAGTATATGGAATTAAATGCAACTGCACGGACTTAGCAGTAGGAAGAGTTTTTTACGATATCAGTAAATAAGTAAGCTGCTCTCCCTAGAAGCAAATGTTCTAAATTTTAAATTATCGACTATCGATTGCAAATTAAACCTGCAAATTTATCGAATTGCCCATGCTGAACTGTCGATACTAGTCCCGTATCTATCACGCATCACGAAACCACGACACCGAAACGTGCTTGAATTAAATTGCTCTTTTTTGAAAAAGTCTATATAAAAAAAAATGGGCGTACAAGTAGTTCCAATTTCTCCCGGTGATGGTAAGATAGTTAATAACTTATTGAAAAGAAGTTTAAATGCAATTTATTTGCTCAAATATAACCTCTGAAAATATGCGGTGTTTGCGGCAGAAATTTTTTTCGTACTTGCATTCATATGGCTATCTCGCTCACACACAACCATTTTTTTCTTTTCGACAGGCAGCACCTATCCCAAGAATGGCCAAAAAGTTTCAGTACACTACACTGGAACTTTGGATGATGGTACCAAGGTGAGAACCTGCTCTACCCTGTTCCATCCCTCTAATCTATAATAAAAATTCCTCATACTGCAGTTCGATTCTTCTCGGGATCGCAACAAGCCATTCAAGTTCACCATTGGGAAGGGTGAGGTGATCCGTGGCTGGGATGAAGGAGTAGCCCAACTGAGCGTTGGTCAGCGTGCTAAGTTGATCTGCTCGCCGGATTATGCCTACGGCAGTCGCGGACATCCTGGTGTCATTCCACCCAACTCCACCCTGACTTTCGATGTGGAGCTCCTCAAGGTCGAATAGAGCGAGCTAGGAGAGAGTGGGGAAGAGAGGAGCAACCGCTTGAGTGTGTGTGTGTATACCAACACAAAATCACGCGGACAGGCGCACTCCAATTACACCCAAGACCAGCCAATCAAACACAAACAAACCAAAACCAGAACAATCCAACAGCATTTTTGAATTCTACTCAAAATGAAATTAGACTTAATTAATGGAAAACTGCATCTTCTTAACGCCTACTAAAGAAAAATAAACATTTGATTCAAATCGAGTTAGGTTGTTTGCATGCCCATTGACATTTGAACACTTCAGTCGATGACATTCCATGAAATTCTACCACGCATTTAACCAGGAAGTCCAAGGTAGATAGAAAGGAGAAAATTTAAGGTTACAGGTCTGAATTCTATTGACCATTGCAAGTCCTTAAATCATGAGTTCACCTTTAAATATTTTAATTTTGTTTGATTTTATCGAAATTCACGACGTTCAGTTAAAGTTATAGTCACGAATGTTGCTATATTTGGGGCACAAGTCTTTTCCATTACAATTAGCGTACATTAAAACAAAGTTATGTTTGTTATTGGAGTTTTAAGCGAATCTGATATACTGATTGACGAGTAGAAGTAATCGAACTACTTGACGCGCAACGTATTGACAATCTGATCT
This sequence comes from Drosophila nebulosa, assembly GCA_024703675.1. NCBI lineage: Eukaryota > Metazoa > Arthropoda > Insecta > Diptera > Drosophilidae > Drosophila > Drosophila nebulosa. Next base: position 275,146 of record CM045725.1, on the reverse strand, counting down.
ATAATTTCGTAGCGTTCGTGATCATATTTCTTGGCATGTCTGAGCCAGTGATGGCGCACCTTTTTCCACCGTTTTTTGTTGGCCGCCAGCAGCTGGTCTCTCGAGGTGCCCTCCTCCAACTTTGGTTCGTTCTTGTGCTCAAGGCGCGGTGGAATCATGGTCAGTTCGGTGGGACGGGCCTGTGGCATTTCAGTAAGTACCTTCATTTCCCCGCTTCGCAATTTGGACAGAATCTCTTCGGCATTGTTCTCTCGCTTAACAACTGGTTCCGAGCCCTCAGTGTTGTACAATGTAACAAAGGGATTACGCGGCTGATTGGCCATCCAAGCCCGACAGATGGGATAGAGTGGTGTTTTCTCATTGTACTTGGACAGGTCCAAGCTACGCTCGAAGAGCCGCATCACATAGGATTCACTTTGCAATTTGGCAGCGGCTGCACTCGTATTTGCAATCTTTTTGGCATTGGAACGCTTGGTTTTAGTGGTGGTTGCCCCGGCTGCAGAGGAAGTGGATGCAGCCACTGTACCGGACCCACTTACTGCTCCAGCAGCTGCCTGGACTGTTTTCAACTCTGGCTGCAGCTTTACCTGATAGGTTTGGACACGTTGCTGCTGTTGTTGTTGGAGCAATAGCTTCTTGGACGGGCGTCCCCGTATGGGCAAGTCGGAGTCGATGTCGTCTTCGTCCTGCAACTGCGAGGTGGTTGCCTCAGTCTTTGATTCTTTTGACTGACCACGTAGGCGCAACGACATCTCGGTTGCGCCTCGAACGGATTTCTTTACCGGGGTTTTCATTTGATTATTGTAAAAACAAATTGAGAGTTGTTTAAAAATTCGGAAAAGTCAAATTAGTTGCTGACGTTGATCAACACTAAATTAATATATGGCCACACTGGAAATTGCTTCCACACTGTTAAAAATAAGCCAAAGTGTGCTTACTTTTGCCATTAAACATTTAAATTATTAAAGAAAATTAAATTTAATTTTAAAAATGTGTTGGTTTAGGACAACTCTTTCGTATATATATCAATTATAATAGAGTCCGAGAGCCTTTAGTGTGAGTTCAGCACTTGTTGAGCACAAATATTGGATCAAATACTGGTAAAGAGGGGATGTAAAAATATTGTCGGGAAGTAGGGATGTTAAAATAGTGGAATAGAGCAAACACCAAGCAATGCCATGCATTTGTTGTTATTTTCGTTATTCTTTTATTTCACCTTTGCACGAAGGGGTGGTCTTTTTTTGGTCTGACTGCTGCGTATAAAACAACACATCAATAGAGCTATGACCCAATCAAAATAAACAAAAATAATAACTTAAAAAAAAAAGTAAAATTTGTAGATGGTGTAAAAGTAGAAAAGTGTAAAACAGTGTAAAGTGCGTTTACCAACGATTGCAGGTTTTTACAGTAAGTTTCGTTTTTTGCTTTCGATTTTCCTTTTTACTGCATTTGGCTTTTGTTGATATTTTTGCTCTCGTTCTGGCGCACGCTCACTCCCTCTATTTGCTTGTCGTTTCCATCCCACTCATTTCTTATACTGCGTCATTGTTGTTGTTGTTTCTGAACGAGCAAGAGAGAGTGGTACATTGAGAGTTCGCTGCCGCCCCCTCCCCAAACAGTGCTAAAGCGTAATTCACTTTTGTTTGCTATTTATAGTTGAAGATTTCCACCAAAACTGCAGTAGGGCGCAGAAAACCCCAAAAGAGAAGTGAGAAAAGAAGAATAAGCGAAAGGCAGAGCCCACAACTAATTGTCACATTTATTAGGCGCATGTGTAGGTGGACGTGAAGAGGCGGACTAAGGCCATATCATGTCCGTTATCAGCTTTGAACAACACAATATATTAGGGTTATCTAAACTGATTTTTTGGGCAAACTTAATTTAGCTAGACGGTGCTCCCATTGCGCTGCTGTATCAGTTCGCTGAACTCAAAGTAACACCAACATTTATTGCAAAAATTGTTTAAAAACAATAAAATAGTTGACCAGTTCAAGAGAGACAGGAGAAGGGAAGAAATAAAATTTCATTGTAGCTTTAAGTGTGTAATTTGCTGGCACCAGCCTTCTACCTCACGGTGGTTCTTCATGCTAAGTGGTTTGGGTTTCTTCTGCAGTAACAACAATACGCACTTGTCGCGAGATCGAATCCCGCCCGAACTTGTTGGCTTTTAGACGATAAATCCCACGTTAATAAGCCGTAACTCCTCGGGCAACATTATTTTCTTTTTAAATTTTTAAAGATTTTTTTTCCGATTATTTGCTTTTTTTTTAATGGACAAATTATGGTTTGCCAATTGTAATTTGACACATACTACACAATGGCTCTTCTTAAAGTTGCTTGTGCGCCTCGCAGCTTAAAAATTAAAGCATATCGTGATCCTGTCCATATAAAGTTGTTCTCAGCCAATTCTTGTCTAAACTTGTAAGAAACTAATTTGAAGTGTTTACTGGCAAGTTCACAGGGCATCTTTGCATTGCCTGATATCATCATCGTTCAAAATAAACGATAATTGTTTGATTCGTTGGCTCAGTGTTTTTGTTTGTCTTATTCTTGCTCTCTCTCCCTCGTCTTAAATGCAGTGACGTAACGGAGTTGGCATTGCATTTGCCAAGTTGCTGGTTTTGGTCGTCTTATAAGAAAATTGTACCATGCATACATATATTGAAACCGGTTTTGAGATTAAGTTAGCTTTTGTTTTCGGAACTCTCAACTGCGTCAAACCAAAACAAACCACTCTCCTCCTCCTCCAACACTCAGTCTTCCGACGAGCACATCCCCGAGAGAAATACAGTGTGTGAGAGAGCGCGAAATTACTAGCGTTTGGCCATCCATATCAATGAATGCGTTTCGTGTTGTAATTTGTGTGTTGGAACTTTTGTTTATGGGCAACAAACTACTATATAAACTACTAGCAATGGCCTTGACATGATTACGACACAGTATCGACACGTCGTCATCAACTAATTGCTTCTGTTCCAAAAAACAAAAGTCTTTGAAGTTATTCTAAATCTATTTCTGGAAAAGATTTCTATGTGGAAAAATAATGACATCATCTGTTGAGCATATTGTCGTTGGTTTTCTTTCGTTAACCTGCAGAGCACACTCTTTCTTTTGATGAGGGTCACGCCCACTTAGCTAGTATTACTCCACCATCACAAGGGAAAAAATGTGGGTCAACTTTAGGCCTTATCAACACGCAACCTGTCAAACTTCTTTCCACACCACCGTATAAAATCAATATATAGAATTAAAGCCTTCTTTTTGATATTATTAATCGTTTTCTCTCACACACCATACAAATAAAAACTTTTTTTGTATTCTTTTTAGGTAGATTTTAGTTAGGATCACTAAAAGTAAGTGAGGGAGTGGGGTGGAGGCCGGTGGTCATGGGTCAGATCATGGGTTCCGTCCAAAGCAATGTGGCCGAGGTGTTTGGCAGTCGTCGCAAGCGGAAACGCAGCACCGATGCAGCTCAAGGAAAGGATGAGGAGAATGCCAAAGAAAGTGCCACATCGCCTAAGAAGTAAGATTAACCGCTTTCCCTATTTAGCTTTCATTAACCCATTTAATATGTATAGGAAGAAGCTGCTGACGACGACGCAGTATATATATAAGGCCCTCTTTAAGGAGCAAAAAAACTCCGATGTGGCTGTAAAGGCTCTAGATAAGGTGTGGCATCTACACAAGGTCTATCTCAGTCAGAGTCCATACTTTTACACAATGTTCAATGGTTCATGGAAGGAAGCCCAACAGAGTTTTGTCCAGATTACCATACTGGATGATCGAATTAACGTCAAAAGTTTGGATGCAGTTTTTGGTTCAATGTATTCGGATGAGATTGAGATTGAGGTAGCGGATGTGATACCAGTTTTAGCGACAGCTACACTCTTTCATTTGGATGGCATCATTGATAAGTGTGCCGAGGTCATGATAGATAACATCAATGCGGAGACGGCTATCCAATATTATGATGCCGCCTGTCAATATGGTGTAATAAGTGTTAAGAAATCCACTTTCCAGTGGTTCCAAATTAATTTGCTGAGTATTTACAATAAACATCCCAATCTCCTGCGGCACATTTCGATCGAGCTAATGAGTGCTTTGACCGCTAGCCATGATCTCTATGTCATGCAGACGGAATTCTCTCTATATACACTTTTGCGTACATGGATGTTCCTGCGTTTGCATCCGGAGTATGATCCCGAGGATCCTGCCCAACGTGCTGAGGCCCAAAAGACTCAGGAGCGTCTGGCCAATGCGGGTGTGGATACACATACTCCGAGTTGTGATTTGCCGCAATGGACATTTTTCGCCACTCGGACGGAGGAACGTTCATTTCTGGCCACTCCCGAGGGACAGGCATATGTGCCGGTCTTTCAAAAATTGCGAACCCAATATCTCACCAATCACTACATGGACTTGAAGATTATCTTCAATGATAATATTATACCCAAGGAATGGTTATATCGTCACATGCACAGCCATTGGGATGCCCTGCTCCGCATTGATCATGGCCAAGAAGATGGGTAAGTCGGAGACTAGAGAGATTCATAAGATTTAAGCTTTACTTGTTTTACCTTCCCCGATCAGTTTTTTAATTAAATTCAAAATTTACTTGCTCTATCTACTCCAAAAACTTCTATAGATGCCCCCAGCAATTGGATAAAGAACAGTTCTTTGAGAATTGCATGCGCTGTGGGCGCTTGCTGCTCGAGCCGGGGTATCAAAAATGGCGCTGGACGGGTTTCAATTACGGCATGGATCTCATACTCATTATGGATTCACGCAGATTAAATATAAGACGCCATCATAGGCACGAGCACGAACGTGTTCTGAGCCTGCAGACCAAACGAAAATTTATGGTTCGCACCACGGTCACGTCCATTAATGCTCAGCGTCAGGCAATATTTACTCAAACATCGGAAATTATATCGCTAAGTCTGGAGAAGAATGAAGAGGTGCCATTGATGGTGCTGGACTCAAAGCTTGTACATCCTTTGCTTATATCCATCAATATTCTGGTTGTAATGCCTCCCAATCAGAGTTTTAAGGAAGTTGTACCCATGAGTGAAGAGTTCTCGGCGGGGGGAACATCTTTATCAATACCTATATCCGAGATCGGAGACAATTGTGAGCGACCTTTGACACCGGCCAGTGCAGATGATTCGGCTGTGTTTGTGGGTGGAGGTGACTCTGAGACATCGACACCATCTTCACCCTCACCACGTAGAAGGATCAACTGATCTTGATCTCTCAATGATCCACTTCACGCCAATAATGAAGGTCCGATATGTAACAATTTAGGGTGCTGAGCATCCATCTAACCAATCAACTAAAACCCACCACCACCGCCGTTTGTTATGTTCAGGGGATCGCTTTAGTCAGAGCGATTCTCGTTACAAAGATTGTATAATATTCGTTTTCCTTAATTAAATAATATAATAGATCGTTGTATATATAAAGATATAAATATATATATCTACAATTATTTACTTTTTGAAACTATGCGGAAAATGTGTATATTTTACTGCTGCCATATCGCAGATCGATGAGATATGCCAAGTCCACACACATACACAAACACAGTCTTCGACATATATGTTTTTGTAAAAAATTAAATTTTTAAAGATACAAGCATTTTGTGCCCTCGCACAACTCTGGCTTAATAGTTTATTTTAAAGTTTAATACAACTATAAATTTAAGCAAAAAATTTAAGTAAAAATAAATTTTTGAAAAAAAAACGCGGCATATATATACATATGTACATATATGTAGCTAAAGACGTATTCGAATTATGTGTGATTTAAATCGTTAATCATTTATGATTGTCAATAACTAACATTTCTCATTTGATCAATTTTTATGTACTTTCTATGCACGAAAATTAACTATTACGTTTATATACCAAAACAAAACTCATCATTAAAAAACTTGTGTAATTTCTAATGTGAAAATGAGTTTCTTAATTATTAAAGGTATGATGTACAGTAAATATGTGTTATCACAATTTGCCTGCTCTTGTTGCTGGAGTTTGTCATTAGGCGATTCACAGGCATCATTATTGTTCTCTTATGGGACCATGCTAGAGCTAAGATTTTCACTTGGCTATACCTACTTCCACACTCATCACTCTCATAAATCAGATTTTATGAGAGAAGGATTGTTATACTCAGTAGAACCAGTATCTATTGTGCACTTAATATGAACAATTTTTTTATTCCAAGCGATTGCTAAAAATTTAGTTTAGCATCAACGTGTCAACCAAACGTTACTCGGGTTTCTTACTTACTTGAATTTTGAAGGATCGCAGAGGGTAGCATTCACCAGAAATACAAAAATATAAATTTCAATAAATAAATTTTCCTCTAAAGAATTCGAAGCAACAGTATTTTTTCATTTTAGAAATTAGAAAAAAAAAGTCGATTGTTCTTATAACTGGGACTTATTAAAAAACTATTCGACCCAGATAATTATTTTAATTTTGAGTTTATTTTACGACCCAAATATGCAACTCCATGAATTTAAACGTCAAACATATTAATAATCGTTTATCCAAAAATATCAATCCACAGGAAATATTTCAAACATTTTGCCAACTTGGATTTGCATACAGGATTATCATGCTTCTTTATATGGACTTCTGTACCTATCCATATAGTACGTTATTTAAAATGCAATTCTTCCAATGTTGAATTGTTTCAATTACCGACCAAAAACTTTCTGGATGATATTTGCCACCCGCCAAACTTTTGCATAATTTATCAAGTACATAATTGGCTTTCGGACAGTTCTTTAATTTGAATGTGTAATTCGCTTTCTTAGCCGCTTCAATAAAGGGTGCCTTTTCAGCCAGTGTCATGCTTTTCCACACCTTACCAGCTACTATGGAGACTTGTTTGGCTGACAAATTGCAATTGGCATCCTTATTATTTTTACGATAGTGAAACAAAAACAACCAAAACGGATTACGTTCACGTTTCAATTGAGATGGCAATACTTTTAGATTAGACGGACGTCGTTTGAACACCGACTTGTGCGAGTTTGACGGGCAGATAGCCGAGCTCTTCTTTCTTCCAAAAGTGCGACCCATACTTATTTTCCGATAGCTAAAAAAAAGTATTAAAAATTTTGTTGAGTTTTTTTTTCGAGCAACAAATAATTTGATTTAGGGTACATGGATAAGTTGTCCAACAATTGAATAGTTAAAGGTTAACAGAAATTTCAAATATAATTTTAACTAGGTGACATTCGGTTCTAGTAATAGAATAACTCGGGGAAATTTGTTTCATAGACTGGTTTCTCATTGTTGGCCTGAGACTGGGCTGTCTTGTTATCACTCTGGGTAATCTGACGCTCCACAGCGAGCGAGTTGAACAATTCGTTAAGACGATTCTGGATGAGCTCGTGCTGTGGAATGGAAAGTAGATTAGAAAAAGGTAAATCAAAATGGATAAGTAAAGATTCCACCTTTGGTTCTGTACGGCGCATTAGGTCATCAAATTCGCCCTCACGGAATGTTTGTACGATTTGCATTTGCCGCTCGCGCTGCTCCTTTTTGGCCGTCTCTGTGGGCTCGGCCAGGGCCCGCTTCATGGCATCAAAGTTAAACTCTGGTGATAAAATCTTTTTGGTTACTCCCGGCGAACTATTGACACTGTCCACATCCCCGTTGTAGACTGTCAGATCTGCCGAACTGTTACGCTGCGTCATATTGCTCACCGACTCCACCCAAGAGTGTCGATGACCAGGATGGTCAGTTTGATGGAGGGTGTAGGGTGCTCCGGTATTCAACCGTTGTGCATCCATTCCTGCATTCTGCAGACACTCACCCAGGGCGAGTTTATCAATAGACAGATGTGGAAGAGATAGATTTAGATTCTTAGATGACATCTTCTTGGGCTCCATCAAGGGGGGCAGATAGTAGGCGGCCTCTTCCCGCCGTGCGTCAATAATCTTTTGGGCATATTCGAGTAGATTGTTGATCCCAGTGACACGGGAAATGAGCACGAGGAGGGAAATGGCTATGGCATGAAGATTACACTTATGCACAGCTCCCAAGGTCTCCACAGTGCAAGCGACTTGTTGAATTCTGAAACACAATCGCAAATTAGAATTTTGTATTATTTTTCTATTATCCAATTAATAGACCCACCCCAATATGAAAAGAAGAAACTCTTGAACTGTCTCACTGCAGGACATCTCCACAATGAGCAGGGCAGCTGTATTATAGCTAGACGACAAAGGATCCACTCGATCCGATAGAGCCATGCTGTCAATTAGGGCCTGCATAATATTTGCTCCGTATTTGTGCGTAAAAATAATATCCGAGCGTGAGGGTGGTTCCTGGGACAACGCTGGATACGGCTTCACACTCACACTACTCAGCACCTGCTCGTTTTGATGGCGATCGAGCAGAGCTTGAAATATCTGCATCACAATCATGCGCGTAGGATCATGGGGAGCGCGGGCCATTTTTAACAATGGCTGCAAAAACGACGCCGGAAAAGCCTTTTCGAACGACACAGTGCTATATTGTGTGCCCACTTTGAGCAGCGATTTTAGCAATATATTCTGCAACATTTGATCGCTTTTACTCTTCTTGGAAAGATCCGGAACTGTGTTCATGATAAACAACATAATCTCAATCTTCTGATAGTCCGGATGATGATTAGCAAACTCTCCCAGAGCATTAATTAGAGCCTCCTGATATTGGGATTCCTCTGGTGTTATTTCGGTGGTCGTACTTACACTCGTACGCAGATGAGTCAATAGATTATTAATAATATCCAATGCGGAGGGACCCACACTTTCACCCGCGGCTATGGCTATTATCTTGGACAACACCACTGCCAATGAGGTCCTTGTCTTCGGTGAGGATTTAAAATTACTATCCAAGTGCTGCATCAAGGTCTCCACCACAGTGTAGGAGTATTGCGGTTGTATGGATATCATCACAATGCGGAATGTATGAATTGCAAAAGTATTGGGCACCCACAACTCATGACGATCCAAGTGACTGCAAGTGAAGATGTGTTTGTGGTTAGTAATTTCCTTCACATTGGAATTGAGTTCATCACGGGGCAGCTAAAATTAGACTTCAAAAAAATACCCAATAGCCTTATAATATAGAAATGCTGCCAGCGTGCCTGCTAGTCTCCCAGTTAAGAATGCAGAAGATATGTATGTAGTTACGTTGCGTTTAGCACATAAACTATATAAATTTCTGGCTGCACCTATGTTTTTAACTAATTTTGTTTAGTTCTTTACTAAGTATTCCACTCAGCACCCATCACACTTACGTCAACAGCGGCTTGAGTACACTGCGTATGTGACCAAATGAGGCGCGTCCCACTAGTTCACGCAGCACTTCCTCCGCCAGCACGGGCGGCGTTACATTGGTGGCATCTTCGACGGGTGTCATATCACCGGACTATATCAGCACACAAAGAGAGAAAAAGAGCGAGAGAGAATTCCGTTAGTTTTCGATTAAGTTAATCATTTTCTTATCTAGCTGTCATATCTACATACATACATATGTACACTAATTGTACCTACATAAATACATACATACATACACAGTGCATACATTCATTTTGTGTACATATGCAGAGGTGTAGGCAAATTTTGTATACATATACTTATATAATTATTATTATAATTATGCAAGATTACAAATAAATTAATTCGATTGTTATTATTACCGCCAGTAAATTTTTCTTCACAAACATAACGTTTACACAAAACTGTTTCGTTATTTGTTGTTGTTGTAGTAGTTAGTTGTTGTTGTGTTGTTTTTTTTTTGTGTTTTGTTTTGGTTGGCAAAAAATAGGTAACAAGATGTATAAAAAAATATATATTGCGGAAAATTAGTACATTAAAATTGTAAGAAATTTTTGCAACATTTTTATATGCCAATTTCGTTAAAGAAAAAACTGGCAAAAGGAGATATGAACATAAAAAAACACAAAAGATTTGGATGGCTATGAGACTCACTTGCATATTGAAGAGCAAAGAGGGCACTATCTTCTCCATATGCTGAGCCTCCCATATATTCTCCACCAGATCATCGGAGACAGTTTTACGTATGACCCCCTGGAGGCCCTTGATTCCAGCTAAGCGTAGACTATCGCGCAGATCCTGACTCTCGCTACTGTGACACATGGATGAGAATTTCGAGATAAAGAAATCATACCGACGATGGTAAGACGGAGTATCCTCATTGATATTGGCGAATTTCACAAACTGCAGTGTCAAGAAAAAAAAATATGTTAAAAGAAGACTTTTGGGGGATTTTTACTCTGACTTACCGAATTGGTTGCCATTATCTTTAAATTCGGATTATTATCCTCGAGTAATTTTTGCACCATACGCAAAAATGATTCCACAAACAGATTCAGGGTAGTCTGGGCATGGCACGCCTGCAATAGCAAATCCATGGCCTCCATGGCTATTTCAGCTAGCCTAGAAAATAAGGATGAAAGATCTCCTTTAAAATGTCTCTCAAGGCTTGCTTGAAGCCACTTACTTGTAGCGCTTGCGATTGATGTCTTTCGTGGCCTTCTGATACAAATACTCGCCAATCCGATCCAGTTTATCAGGCGAACTTAATGAATAGAAGGTCAACTTCTCCATATTCGATTTGACTAGACCATCCTCGGGATTAACTGGAAAAATGTTGTCCACTAGGCGCTTATAGCGTGGCCTTAAGGCCGAGCAACAGCCACAGCAGCCTAAAATAGCAAAAGGACACCAACATGTTTGTGAGGGATTCGGAAGGCAGACGTGTATACAGCGATATGAAAACATTGTGATGATGACGACGACGTCGTTGTCGTTGGCCTCGTCATCGGAGTCGTCTGAGTTTTTCGGTTAGCTAAAGGCGACTGAGAGAGTCCATCCTCCTCCACTTGGTTGTAGGGCCAGCCGTAACGACTAAGCAGCGGGTGCTTTGGTTTATGTGTGGGTGTGACCACAATTTAACCGTTATAATCTTATCACTACCCTTTATGTGAGTGTGTGTGTGTGAGAGCCACACGATGAGTGATTGACTTTTGCATTGCCATTGCCTTCTCGCCTGATTTTTGCAAGTTTACCTAGTTTCATCTATCCACCATTGGCAGGTAACCCTTTCGACTCCACCACACCCACCACCACCCAAAAAGCCGCCTCCTACTTTCCATTGATTCGCTTATGATTTCGTCATTCTCTGCACTTTGCTTTCGACTTCGACATCGACGAAGGTCAGAGGCAATTATTTTTATCGACCTTCGGTCATGTTCTCCTAATTGCTTACCAGGCATGTTGTTTAAGTGTCAGTCAGTCTGTTGCTCCAGAGGCGCAATTTAGCTTATTCTTTATCGCGGCGATAGATAATAAATAAAACAAAAAGCGTTGCGATAAAAAGCGACTTTCTTTTGTTGTTGCCAAATGGAGATGCAGTGTGGCCAGGTAGCACTTAGAGATGAAATAATTTGTTGTTTTGTGCGCTTGCCGTTCTCCTAGTGATGGGCAAAGCTGGCAAACAAATATATCGATAAGCCGATACTTTTTCAGTGCCCTTAAACCGAAATAGTTTCGGTTAATCTGCAGTGGTGTAATTAATGATGATTAATGTAACGAATGATGATAATATATAAACTGAAGCGTTTGAATCTGGTACTTAATCTGAGACGATCTTTAAAACGTTTGGCTAGATCCCAAGTCGTTTCGGTTGTTCTGTGACAAGTGGATGGTTTATTGTTAAAAGTTAAATTTTACCAGTTATAAAGTTTATTTTATGCAAGCGAAATTTTTGCGAAAAATGCTTAAAGTATTTGATTTATGTGGTAACTTGGGGATCACAAAATTCGCCTAAATGTTTTGTGATAAAAGCGTACCGATTGAACACAGAAACAGAATTCTATACCAGAAGAGTATACTTATACTTACAGCTGGGATCTGTGCACTTTTGAACAAAACTGTCGAAAAATTCAGGTAATTCCGGTGGCTCAAAGCAGCAACGGATTAGAGCCATTCTGCCCAGCTATCAGCCCCAGGCCTCTCAGTCTCTTCTTGACCATGAACTTTAGTTTTTATTTTTAGAGAAGCCTACCAAAATTTTCCACAAATGCGCGGGTAATGTGGCGGGAGGGTTATATTTAGAGGACACTCGGCGCCAAATTATTATTTTCCGAAGTCAGCTGTTGAGCCCTTAAAAGGAAAACGGCAAAGCTTTAGTTTTGTGTGTCTTGCAGCTTTTTTTCTCTTCTGCCAAATGCCTAAACACTTATATCACATCATATTCACATGATTGTTCAGCAGGGTGGGCGCATCCATTTATGGCAATAGCATTTAGACCCTGATTGGTCTTGGAATTTCAACTATGCCGAAAGCCAAACACTAGAGCGCGATTAATGATAAACTAGTTTTTTTTACTATTTGTTTAAATTTTTAAAATGTGTGCTTGGTGGCACATTTGCCAAACAAATCAAACGCGAGTCCTGCAAAAGACAAAAGAACACAACCGTCATTTAGCAAGAACAAAAACTGAATGTTCTCCGTGTTTACTATCGAATATTGGCGAAAAAAGCTTGTACTTAATAGGCTTCCTGCAAAGCTAAATAAAGCTTCAATTTTTAAGGAAGCTTTTCTTTTATATACCGTTACGTTTTGGCCAGACAAATTTAATACTTGAAATATAGAATTAGCAACCCACAAGAGCACCTAGAGCCAAGCCACTTGACATGGATGAGTGGAAAGGAGACTCTAAAAGTCAACGCGTTTTTTCACACGCCTGTTTCATGCGTTGACAACTTTATTAAAAATTAAATAACCGAAGAGGGGGGTTCTCCATTGTAAGAGTGAATTGAAGGGGACGACAAACCGACGTGGGTCAGAGTGGACGTGCTTTATAGTTTCTTGACCGACGATGACGATTGATCCGATGATTTATTTGAATATTCTTGCTTATTTCTTAATTTGTTTCTTCATTTCGTGTATACCCAGTGTGCTCAGAGGGTAGAACGGGTATATAGGGACCTTCAAATATATAGTATGCAACAGGTATAAAAAGTGTTATTACAGAAAAAACAAACACGTACACAGCCAAGAGTTGAACGATAGATAAGTCCTAATTTGGCAGTTAAAGAAAAAAAACCCCTATTGTGGGGTTGCAAAGCTCAAATACCTGTAAGTGTAATTGTTTCTTTGAATCGGTAGTTATATATTGTATGTACATTGCGATAACTAAAATCGAGACAGTTCCAACCGAGAAATGTGGCAAGAACGTGAGTTTTAAATGGAATGGAATGTTTGGAGGCATCTCGCAGTCGTCAGCTTGATGTCAGATAGGAAATTATTATTTTTTGATTAATTACTATTGTGATATTCAAATATTCAAGTGTGTGTGGAAATATTCTTAATATTTAATTCATTTTGCCTTTCTGTGGATTTCAGTTCATCACAATTTTATGCTTTGTTTATTTAGCCAGAAAGATTAAGTTTTTTGTGAATTAATTAAGTTGTTGTTTGATTGGCAAGGCAAGGTGAGGCTTGGGTTTCGGTTAGCTAGCAATAGGTAAAGTTGGGTGTTTGATTTTTTTACGGTAGCTAAAAACGACGAAAACAAAAACCAGTGTGTTGACTGGGTTGACAAGTTCGAGTACAATCTCATTCTTAGTTCTTGGTTCTCAATTCTCATCTGCCAGAGAAGTTAGAATATTTTCATACGTAGGAATCAACAATCTGAAGAATGTTTGGGCGAGCTGGTTTCACTTGTTTTGCACTCGATATCGACGACGCCGCGCGTTGCCTGGGCCTAGCCAAAAGCCGGCTAAGACAATCTGGCACTGGCTGGCTTCGGCATTGGAACTGGGCACTTGTTGCGCTCACAACAACCTCAGCTCATTAAGCACGAGTTCTCTCTCTCTCTCTCTCTCTCTCCGTCTCTCTCTCATTCTCTCTCTTTTACACACAGTATGTTGTCTCTGGTTTTGAGTTTTGGTCGCAAATCGTGTTGAGTTTCAATGTTTCGACTTTAGTCGACTTTTAGACGTGATCGTGTTCACTTGGTCTTGGGACTCTAACCAAAAAAAAAAAAAAAAAATACTCAAAACCTGAGGCCCATATTAAACGAAAGTGCGCCGCGTACGCGATCTTCCGAAACGTATTTACGAACTGGCCAGTGCCCTACACCTCCTCCCCTCCCAAAAAAAACCTACACACACACACAGAAAGTTCGAAGTGAGAAAGAGAGAGAGGAAGATATATATTTATATAGAAACAAGTACAAAAAATCGTGATAAATTTTTGGATTTAAATTCAATTGTGCAAACTGATTTATTTCGGCCATTTGCCAATTTTTAATTGTGCGTGTGTGAGTGTCTTTTTATCTAATTAAAATTTACCTTGCATTCAAAACAAAAACTCAACTTCGATCAACCTAATATATACGAAACGACAACAATAACAACAACATCATCAACGAACGATATTCGTGAGAGTGGCCCCTAATGAGCTGTTTACATACTAAACTATAAAATATTGTGAACACATTTGTGAATATTTGTAATTAGAACTGCGCAAATTTATCTGTTACCCTTTTGTTTTTTGAGGTAAGACTTTCCCCCCGCATATATTGGAACAATGCATCTACATAAATTTACAGGGTGTTTCATTTAAAGAAAAACCCAAAAAATTCATATGTTTAGCTATGTGATGTACAAATTTCAAGAATAGTTATTGTCTAACAGTTTCGTTGTTTTGCCGATCTACATAAGTTCATTTTTGAATTTTTCTAAATTTTTTTTCTTAAATTGTATTTTTTAATTTTTTGAAAATAAAAGATTATTTGGGTATAAATGACAATTTACAGTTTTATAAATTAGGAAAAGCTAATTTTAGTTCGGTAGTATCCAATCAATTCTATTGATTTATTAGAAATGTTTTTTCTACAGTTAGCAGTTAGTGAAACGATTGTGATCACTTTTATGATCACGTTTTGCGAAAAAAGCCATACAAAACAACTTAAACTTCTTAAACTTAAACTGCTTTAATATATCGTTTATATAGTTGTCCGTACTTGATTACAAAGGGTTTAGTTCTTTTTTCTAGCAACAAGTTATTGTGATTACCTATTGAAACCATATCATAAAGTTATTAGGTCAGAGTTTAAAAATTTATAATATTCTTGAAATTTGACATCATTTTAAACACTGAAATACAGCTAAGTAAAAAAGTAAAATGAAACATCATAATGTACATATATATTCTTTTGTTTAAAAACCTACTAACAAAACATTAAAAACCAAAACAAATGACATTAGCTGTGTTTTGAATAATTCAATATCTTTCTCTTGCTCACCTAATCTGGCTATTGATCTTGAATTTAATATTAAAAGCTTGGCCCAGTTACACACTTATAAACAAACAAATATACATACATACACATAATTGCGTAGGTGTGTAAGTGGGCGCACACACTACACTCTTATGACTCACACAAGACAAAAAGACGGTAGAAGTTTTTAATAAAATAGAAAAGTATTTGCTCAATTAACTTGTAAACCTTTTTCGCTTCAACTCCGCACTCTGAACTTTTAATTGGAGTAGTTTCTTTTGGGATAGGTTCAAAAGATCGCGAATGGGTTTTTTTAGCTACTTTCTTTCTATCAGTTTAACCATTGAAATATCACCTCTAACAAATGCAAATTAATAATCCATTCAGCTTTGTAATGCTATTAGCATCGTTGGCTAGCTATCTATCTTTGGAGCGGAAATAGAATTTTGAACAATGTATTATGACAAAAAAAAACCATATATGATATACGATATGATCGATCTTTCTAAAGTTGTCTTTCAAAACTCAGCATGTAAAAAGCTAGTCGAGTGAAAGTTTTGGCAACTTGTTTGGCGTAACTTAAGCAAAACAATTCCAATGAATTGGTTCTGACAAATTAGCATTGCTAAATAGAATGGCCAAGAATTCGCCTTAATTTTCGAATTTAATACATGTTAAATTTATGCTTTCTTGACCAATCAATTACTGATATTCGGGTCGAAAAAAAAAAAACAAAAAACATAGCAACACCGCGTTCTTAATTCTAGTTTACATATCCTAATGAGTAAACTTATTTAATATATTCTATATATTTTCCATAAACGAACAACCAAAATGAAGTTGAAAAAATTTCAAAAATCGTTAGTCGATTTCTTTAATCGTCCGACTGTGCAATATGCGGGTGTTATGATCGTAATTATCGGGGATTGTCTGGCTCTGGCTAATATGTTACCGAAACATTGTCTATATATATCACGACCTTTTCACATTTGGAATAATGAGAGGAAGGCTGTAACTCACATGGCCAACCCCCCTAAGAAGGTGACGAAGCGCCAGCAACAGAAGCTAAATCAAAAACCCAAGAAGAAATCTGTGAAACCTGTGAAATCAGTTCAAAACTAATTAGCTCTTTTTTCACATTTTGTGATGTTAATTCGTTTTGTTTTTTTTGGTTTTTTTTTTAAGTATATGCAATCAGTTTATTGCAAAAGTTTTGTGCTTGTGTGGGAGTTGTTTTATTGTTTGATCTTCTTTGACCAAACTTAACCTTGGAGAGCTTCAATGCCAATGCCAAAATGACGTCAGTTTCAGATTTTACACTTTTTTAGGGGTTTAATGTGCTGTGTCTGGCAGATAAACACCTTATTTTGCCCGAGATCCTGGGCTTTTTTTTGCGCCTTTCTCAAATGCCAAATTAACTCCCAATGCACAAACATTTTTGTTCCTTTTTTTGTTTTTTGTGGGTTCATTAAAGCGAACAAAAGTTTCTTAACGATGACGATCAGTGTCTGGAAATAAACGTCAATTTAAGCACAAACCTGTGCCAAGCAGCCGAAAAAAATTCTCAAAAAGCCAGTTTCGACTCTCGTTTTTTTTGTTATTGGTTTGGATATGGCCCAAAAAGGTCTATAGCCTTGCCGGGCTCATATACGTACATATATGCAGTCCTATAGCTGGTTTGGTTGCTGCTGCCCGTTTTGATGTGCATGCGTCGTCGTCAAGGATGATGATGCGCATAAGGCAACCTTCCTGCTCTTTTGTGACTCCCACCCGATAAGTGTTTACAAATTAGTCACTAAGACACATCAAAAGTGGCGACTTTTCGAAGAAGAACTATTGCCAAATGCAATCAAATATTGACTTTACAGTAAAAACTTAAAAATATTTTGTATAGACTCATTAAAGTTCCCACCAAACCCATGTGAGAGGGGCGACCTTACCCCCTCACCTAACCAAACCTAACCAAACCTAATCATGGAGGTGAAAAAAATAAAATAAGGTGCGAGAGATTGCTCATCGATCGATGATCGGCCCAGACCAAGACCGCTAGTCAAACACACATTCACTTTAAAAGCTCGTGCAGCTTTAATTGCCCATGGGGAGCGCGCTTCGATCTCCTACTAGTATGTATGTATGTATGTATATGGGTAGAGTCTGTCTTGACGGCTGTCAAAGTGGCGCAATGGGGCTTGTGGAATAGTGTGTGTGTTTGTGTGTGTGTGTGTGTGGAGTGTTGATTTAAGCCGCACTGTTTACAAATTATTTGATTAATAAGCTTTGGCATTGGAGCGGAAGTTGAACGGACCGCGGGAATCAATTGGTAAACGGTAAATAGGCATACGACACATAATAGTTGGCTGGCACGGAAGTACTTGAAGTTCGAATTCAATCAGTGGCACTTAGCCACGCTGATTTGGCTTAAAATTTATTCAAATTAACCTTTCTAAAGTGTATCAAATGACGCCAAAAACAAGTGCAACACGATGCCCTGGGAAACAGGTAAACTAACCGTATAATACTCCTTCTTTTACTTGTGTCTTCTTTAAGATCAATCCTCTTTTATTTTTTTATTTTGGGGGTAGTAAAAATGGCTTTAAAGATTGAATTGGTTTTTTTTTTTTTTTGGTTTGTCTTTTTTTTTTTTTTTTGGGCGTGAGTTAACCGAAAATGCTTTCAATGAAGTCATTAAATTGATGTATTGACCGATAGTTTCGGTGCTTTGGGCTGTCTCAAAACTGCTTTCATCTCAAGCCAATTACGGATTTCGAAGAATTGGGTTAGATATGAAACAACAGTTCATAACAACGCAAAAAGTCGGAGCTGGCCAATCTCAGTTGAAAACCCTAAATCGAAATATTTCTTTGATGATGGGAATAACTTTAAAGTGGTGGTAATCACGTTCTGTGTTCACTTGTGTAATGAGAGATCCCCATTAACCTCAACTTGTGATATTTGTAACGCTTTCATAACAATAATGTCCCCAAATTGCCCATTGACGAGGCATTACTCAACTCTACAATCTCCCGCTCCATGTCGAAAGCTAACACAAAAAAGTTATATATTTCGTATGCCGCTCATCGATTCGGCTGACTTTTGCGACTTTGATTCGCGGTCAACAACATTTGATTGAAGTGGAAATATTTGAACTGCATATCAATGAACGGCCATCGAACGATGCTTCCCCTCTGTTTCCCATAAGGATTCTCGCATTCGTCATTGATCAATATTAATTTGAAATCATAATTTGCATAAATTTGCACTACCGCTATCTTCCTCAGATTGCCATTAATTACCCCGGTAAAGGCAATGTCCAAAAAAAGAAAGAGAGAAAGATGGAGAAAAAAGTGAAACTCTGTTAAAGTATCTTATGCAAGGCGGAAGATGATGATGCCGCTGCTGCTTCTGCTGCTGCCGTTGCCGCTGTTGTTGCATGCACCATGATTATGACATGTACCTACAGACCTAAAAGATAGCTTAGCAGCATCGCGTGCAAACTTGCCTACATTTTGGCTTAGAGTGCCCTTTTTTTCTTTCTTTGTGACCTTTGGAAATGTTGCCGGAAATGTGAGAGACTTCTTTCTCTCTCTCTCTTTCTTATTGAATTTCGAGGGGGCCGGAGGTATTAAGATTCTTTGGCTCGAACACAATAATTGCACACAATTGTCGATTAATTTAATTGATAAATGAAATGAACGCTAAAGGGCTAACAATAACAGGTAGGCGTGCATGACGACGCGCGTTTTCCCCCCGGTGTCGAGACTACATCGATTTCATTTCATAGTGATCGATCGACTGGCTGAGTGTCTATGCTGTGTGTGTGTGTATTTCTATTCGATATGCTGCCTAATTGATTTCCGCGCAGGTTAAAAGTCACACACACATACACAAACACAAACACATAAAAAAATGGCACACTCAACTCGACTCTCGACATCGTTTCGAATCACTAAACTCCATTTAATGATGGAAAAAGTGAAATTTTTAGTGATGTTTTTCGCATTGCTGCCGCCTGGCCTGCCTGTGGTGAGGTATTTTTTCTCTGTTTTTAAATTGATTTACATTTTTTCGTTATTGCCCCGCATAATTTGAAAACGGCACCGCCGCTGCATAAGGGAAACACAATTTTTTGCAATGTAATGCCTCTGAGATTAACCTTCTAACATACATAATAAACTAAAATATGTGTAGTCGGGCCGACCAAGAGAAGAAAGAAAAACAAATAATGTTGCGGCGGCGTTGGCTTCCTAGACAAACACACTCCATACAGAGCCGTAGCTACAGATATCTATGGCAATGTATGTAGGTATAGCTACAGTTTAGTTGGCTAACAAAGCGTGAAAACGACAGTGCGCCGCAGTCGGCAGGGACGCCAAGTTAAAGATTGAAAGGCCGGACACTGGGCAAGCAAACTTTTGAAAATACAACAATAACAATAAAAACGATGACAAACAATAAGTAAGTTGGCCAGCGAGAAGTCTGTGTGTACAGATGGGAACGTGACTTGGAAAAGGCAAACTATATAACACAAATGTTTTACTATGTATAAGTAGGTTTAGGTTTCTCTATCTCTCCTCATGAAGACTAATCAGAGTTCAACTTGAAAGTTTGTTGTTTTTCTTTTTCTGTTAGTGCGTTTGGTGACGACCACTAATCGATATGGAAAACTATTTTGGAGAGGAGCGAAATTTTGTTTAACTGTTGATTATTTTCTCAATGAACAGCCAAGTCCAGTTGAAATTTTCTCGAAATTGGCCTTTGGACTATCTAAAGGCCCATGAAGAGACCCCCTAAAGCTTATCTCAACTGTCTTATTTATTTCAATTTAAAGTAACTATGGTTTATTGATTTCGTATAGCCCAGAGTGGTTCTCAATGTTTCAGAATAAGTCATATACAAATTGCAATCCTCACAGAAACTGTGTTTAGCAATCACCTGTTATATAGATATTTGCTAGCGGCTATATAAACAAATCACTCCATCTTTTATGAGGGGTGAACAAATTCTTTTTGATATTTTTTACGAAAATTAAATTGATATTTTATTTTTTTTGATATTTAAAAGCCTATAAGATTCATTCTTATGTACAAATGTTAGTGCTTGAAATAATGGTTTTTGCGAAACAGTATTTTTATAGCATTTCCTTTTATGCTTAACCGTTTAATTTGTTTATATAGGAAATATATTTTTATATAACAATGCTCTGTCGATGACGTTAAATTTTAAAGTTTTAATACTCTTGGAAAAAGAGTATATTAATTATGGTCAAAAGTGTGCAACTCACAGAAGAAAGTATCACTGACCATATAAAGTATATAAATTTGGCACTATAGTTGCTTATAGGTTCTATAGGAAAGATCGGCCCGAATACCAATTTTGGTCGGAAAAACAGCCAATTTGACTGGCGACTTTTTACATAAAAGCCTTTTTTTTACTTTGACACCTATGTATACATAAGGAAAGTGTATCAAAACAAATTGTAAGAGTATACAAAATTTCGGCATGGCCGATCAAGTTGGACTTATAAAAATGATTACAATTTTAATCTTTTTTTTAGCAAATTGGTAAAACTTTTAAATGAAAATGAAATTTCAATTTAATTATTTTAGTTACCACATTTTTTATACTTATAAATTTAGGAAAATGAATTTAAGTTTTTTTCTCGTGATAGATAAAAATTTAATTATGAAATAAGATGAGTTGTTTGTAATTAAGGAAAAACACAACTTTTGTGAAGTTGTTAAGTTATTGAAAAACGCAAAAAGCGTTCTTGCCATCTCTATTACATGGTATTAAAATGACATTTGTATAAATGAGTGTGGGTGGTTGCTACTCTGTGGATGACGGAAGGTGGGGGTTTTGGAGTCATCTTGTCATTGTCATCATTTTCAGAAAAGTCTAGGAATCAGATACATACACATACATATGTATGTACATACATATGACTCTAAATGGGGAGCAGCAATTACTAATTTCCGTAGTAAAAACGCTTAGAATCGAAGGGAATTTAGTTGTAAAAATTGACAATGCTTCGGCCTGGGCTAGGGGCCGCCTGCTGCGGCTTGTTGCTCATTGCTCTTTAAGTCTCAAGCGGCTTGAGAATCGGAGAATGCGAAGAGGCAGAGAAAGAAAAAGAGAGAGAGAGGGAAAGACAAAGTCGACAAAGAACGCGCGCGCGCTTGACTGGTCTGGGGCAATGGTCCATTGGTCCTCTTGTGTCTGGGGTATTGCACATTTACTCACAGATGCCTAAGCAGAGATATCGAAATGCAATTAAGTATTTGCCAAGTCGGCAAGGATGAGGCGACCAGAGGAATCGAGCTTGCGAGCGCCACCAACAAAGCGGCGGCGTTGGTGGTGACGGCGGCGGTGGTGGTGGCACGCATGGAAAAATGCTAAGCGCTAGACAGAAACTCCACTCCAGAGAGGTCTCCGTCGGGAGCCGCCGTCGCCAGTCAGTCGATCTCTTTGCATAACTTTGACTTTGAATTTGGCCTCGGGGCTTGGTCAATACTTACAAATTGGACTACACCTTCATTTTCACTTCCATTTCCAAGAGTTCTGTATATTCTCTAGGATTCAAAGGGCTGAAACTGAGAGAGGCTGAACCCAGAGGTCAGCTATGAGAACACACGCAAAGTTTGTTTGCTTTTGTCTCTGTGTGTGTGTGCCCACTTTTAGTTTCACTTAGTCTTAGGAATAGGCATGAAGCTGGATTGAATTGGGTTGGGTTTGGGCTTGTGTCTGCGTCTTGGTCTGAGTCTGGGACTATTACCATTACTATATACACACATACATATATAGTAAGCCATGTTAAAGTTCAAGTTCAAAATCATTATTGTTCTTTTGTTTTATAGCAGATTGCGTTGGTCGGTATTTTGTTTTCGTATAATTTGTTATAATTTACTATAGAATTAGCTTATACACACATTAAGCAAATGCGCGTGTGAGGAATGAGAATTAAAACCAAATTGCAGGAAAAGTGACTTTTTACTTTAATTGAAAGCACTGTACCACTTCCCGCCGAACCCAAAAACCCATGACGAAAACGAAAACCGTCTTGTGCTCCTCACATCAACTCAACTCCCAACTATTTCAAATCCAAGGTCCACGCGAAGCGCTACAAATTTTATGTTTATTACACCTTAATAATGCGTGTTTACAAACAAATCACGTTCATGGCGCAATCAACGCTCAGCAATCGGCATCGGGCATCGGCATCTTGCCCATAACATGCGCTTAAGCGCCCTGGACTCCAACTCCAACTCCAACTCTAACTGACAGTGTTCCGAACTGTGACTAGTCAGCTTCCCATCAACGTCAGAGCGCACGCATGCGCACTCAAATTATATGGTAAAGGATTTTTATTGGCAGCTTGCAGCGCTTCGTCCTCATCGGACCCACAGAAAACCCTTTCCCTTTTCCACCCTCACCTCTTATCTCTCATCAAGCAGCTGCTGCTCCTCAGACGTCGCCATTGATGTCTAGCCGAGAGACGATAGTGTGCTTGTTAGAGTGGAAAGCAGCCAAGAAAAAGACTGACTGACCATGGTTTTGCTTTTCTGCAGGTATTTTTTGTAAGTAAGCCAGTAAGTGAATGAGCACGGCGGGGGCTTTGGCATTGTCCCTCCAATCCTCTCTCTGTTGGTCTGTCTGTCCGCCCGTTCGTCCGTCCGTCCACCACCAGCCGTCCAGGTGCCATAATAGACATGCATTTTCTACACATTACAGCGCGCTCCCTCGTTTCTCGTTTCCTAGTCTTGGGTGGGTGCGTGTCTGTCTCTGGGTCCCCTTGGTCTTCTGTCCACCTCTCTCTCCTTCGCCGTGGCGAGCAAGTCCAAGTGTATCCTCGGGCATTAAGCATTGTTTAAATAGAGATTCGGTGTGTGTGCATTCGATGTATTCAAATATGAATATTATCGCATTTGCTTAATCGCCAGTAATATTTCTAAGAGCCACGCCCCATTATACGCTGGCTGCTAGCTGATTTGCGACAATGGCTAGACGAGGAAGGAATATGGCATTTACGAGCTGTTTTCAAATTTTTTCCTTTTAATCTTGTAATAAAAATTCTTAATTATTTCTTTAATTACGTAACACATACTACGAAAACAAAATTGGAAAAATTCATTGCCAAAAAGATTACATTTCTGACTAGCAACTGCTTATTCTTCTAACATTGTGACAGTACTTATCTAATTACTGAATTAGTTAATTAATCAATTCAGTCTTCCTACTCTTCGTTTAATGGTTTTAACAAATTAACTCGCTACTCGTTAAAATTAAGTTGAATTTACTTCAAAACAGTATTTCAAAAGACAAAGTAATTTAACTTCCTACTTGTTAGTTTTCGAATATGACTCGATTATTCACATTTAACTTAAACTCGCCCCATTCGATAGTCATTATATTTGATTTAAACGATTTCACATAGAAATTCAATCGAAAATGACTCATACATACATTCAACTTCTCCTTCTTCTTTCGGAAAATTAAGTTTCTAATAACAGCGACAAGATAAGGGAAGAAAATTACTTTTTGATGTTATTTTCTTCTTAATTTGCAGCACCTGTACCTACTACTCGTTAGTTATTGAAATAGATTTCAATATAAATCACTTCTGACTGAAAAATTGAAATTGTGATTTAATTTTAATAACACTTTCTCTTACACTTGCATGTGAACTGATCATAAATTCAAGCATTAAACCACAAACAAAAAAAAAAAACCTAAACAAACCTTACGAGTAACTGGATAACGAGCCACGAACATAACTCAAGCTATAATAATAAACAAAATAAAAAACCAACCAACAACAATTACATCCAGATACAATTTAATATCAAATAACTATAACAAATAACCCAAATAAGAGCTACAAGATTTGGATTTTTTTAAGGAATTATATTTTATTTTTGCAGCCAAAAAAAGCCATTAAATATTTTTTTGTCGATTTAAATGGCAAACAGGCAACAAATAAACGACTATGGTATAAATTAGGAGAAAGAAGACAGTAAGAGTGTGTGAGAGAGAGAGAGAGAGAAAGACAGAGCGAGAAACAGAGAGTGAGAGAGGAAGAGAGAGAGAGAGTGAGACAAAATGCCACAGCAACTACCTGGAGCAACTACAACAACAGCAACAGCGACAAATGGCGGACCACGTGTCAGCTTCAATCGAGATGTGCATGTGAAGCGCATAGGTCAGTGTGTAACCCCAGCAAAAAACAAAAAAAAAAAAGATATAACCCAAAAGATATAACCAACACTCACTAATACATATATGTATGTATGTTTATACGTAAGTCTACAAACGTGCCGAGAAGAGATCCAGTGAAGACACCTCATCATTAACATTAATGACAAACTACGGCAAGAAATAAAGAAGCAAAATCAAAAGAAGCAACAAAATAAAACCTCATCAATAACAAGCGAGCAAAAAAGTAAAATTACTAACTATATACTTAGAAACTGCCGCTGTCGACGCAGCGGACTGACTAGGCCAATTTTGGTCAATAATCAATGAAGGCTAAGACAACCCACGCTCTCACACATCCACACACTTGCACACACATACACATTCATATAATTAAGTTTGACTGAGCAGAATCTCTAGCCAATATTCATTCATCAATTGCATAATTCAAGAGTTCTCATAGTACCATTGATGCGAACTGAACAGAACATAACGAAACGGAACAGTTCTAGCAACGTAACGAATAAGCGAGAGAGATTGGAATTGAGCGAGTGAAAACCTCGTGCCAAGTGGGCGAATTTATATAAGAAAAAAAGCTAGAAACAATGCCGCCGCCTCAACAATAAAATGTAGTTTACCTTGAGAATGTGCTTACACACAGTCACAACAATCGCATATATGTACATACATATATATAATATCTGTTTCTATATATAAGTAGGAGATATTTTATAAGGCATTACAACAAGTCACACAAACTACTACTTCTACTAAAGGGGGAGACGCTCAAACGAACGAACCAATGAGATGATGATGATCATCATCATCTTCAACATTAAGTTGCTCACACACAGAGACTCTAGGATTGGGAGTCTCTTTGGCAGAGATATCACCTTCCAGCTGTCCAGTTTCAGATCTACTGCAGCTAGCTGCTGTTGCTGTCTGTTTGTCCCCAGCTTCGACTATATTATTATTGTTATGATTATGTCTGGCAGCAGAGGCAGCACCAGTAACAACAACAACAACAACAACAACAACAACAACAACGAACGAACGATTTATTTCATAGCTAGATGGAATTTATGGCGAGTGTCGTGACGTCGCCGCGAAATGAAGAAATTAAAAATTGATTATGACAAAAGCGGCACAAATGATATTTTTTTTTTGTTTGCTTCTTCAACTTCGTCGTAGCCGCAGTCTCAGTCGCAGTGCCTCTTCCTCCTCCCCATTTAACCCATTTGCCCTCTTCCTCCCCCTTGTCTGTAGTTACAGGCCTTCTCGTATGCGACTTGCATGTCAGGTTTGTGGTCAGAGTCTTTTGTTTTTATACCCAGTAAATAATAACTTAAATAGGGTATACTCAATACAAAAAGATCTTAATAGTGCCTAGATAGGTGATAACGGTCTGCTGATATAGGCAGCTCGTTTGTCAGAACCAGACTGATTGCAAATAGCTTAAAAGTAATATGAGTGGAAGCGAGTATCATCGCTCATCAAATAAATATATAAAAATAAATGCTTATGGCTTATCCCAGAGTATTTGTAGAGTCGACTCCATTTATAATATTTATTGCTTATATTTATACGCAGCTGCCATGTTGCATTTCCTTATGAACTCTCTGTGTCTCAATGGATTATGGAGATTTCAACTTGGCAATTAACAGTCGACAATCGGCGTCGGTATGCATGGAAGCGGGAGCTTGCATTTTGGTCGTGGCTAATGAATAGAAAATCGAAATGCAAACAAAATGTCCAACAACTTTGCCAAAATGGCTATAGACCCAATTTAATTTTTTGTAATTAACGTAGCTGTTACGTAAAATAACAACAAAACAAACAAATCAAACGTTTTGCCATTTACGTTCGGATTGCAGTGGATGGGGAGACACCGATTCGTTTTGTATGGATGGAAATGTACTTTACAAACGTCGGGGTCACCATTAAAAAAAAAATAAATGGGAAAACAACTTAAGTTAACAAAGTGTTTAGCTTTTCGACAGGCATTTCATGTGTCTTTTAACACCACTTAAGCATTTATGTGTTTTTATTTTCTTTATTTCTGTTGGCTCTGTTGTTGCCTTTTTCCATGCAAATTAAAGCAATTATGTGTAAAACACAGATTTAATGATGATTTAATTTTCGCACAACAATCGCATATTGTTAGTTGTATGAGGAAAAATTATACGCCTGTAGGGCACAAGAAACATTTCTCATATATGTTAACACTAAATTACAGTGCAGGCAGTCGTCGTCAGTCAGTCACTTTTTTTTTTTTTTCTTCTTTTTTGCTTTTGTTTTTGGTTAAGCCAACCAATTTAAGAGTTTTGACTTTTGCCGTAGAGGTAAAACCTCGCTTACATATGCGTATCAACTTGTCGTAGTCGTAGTCGGAGTCGTCGTCGTCGTCGTCGTCGTCGTGGGCAACCTTGCGTTGAGACAAATTTGGCAAAAACAACTCGGCAGCTGTGTGCTTTACTCTGCTCTCTGATGATGTTCATCATAATCATTTAGATGATGATGATGTTGCACTTGAAGGCGGACAAGTGACGAAAGACAACGACCACAGAGGGACAGAGACAGAGTCTGGTGAGAGAGAGAGAGAGGTGGGTAAGGGGTAAAACAATATATGAGGCAGTCTCCTTTTGTTAATTTATTTGTAAATCAGGTTGCAGGTGTGTGTGTGTACTTGAGTGTGTGTACTGTCTGCTGATGACATAATTTTCATAGCTTATTAAAAAAGCGTTAAGAGAACAACTTGAGAGATCTTTGCTAAAATGATACTTGGCCTAGAGGTCTTACGATGTGTAGAACTCTCGAGTTCAATTTGCTGAGTTCAATGAAATACCTACCATATTGTTTAATATCTAACGTATACGTAATAAATAATCTATATGTGCAGTAAGAATTTAATATTAAAAAATTAAGTTTTATATGTCCATTGGAATTTTCGTATTTAGGGAAAGAAATTCGCATAAATTCTATAAAATATGGTACAGAATTCAGAATAATCGAAACTTTAATTTTTTAACTTTACTCCCCACAAGACGACTAATTTTTAAAGGGTCATTTAATTTAATTTCATCGCATTCTGTTCCCAAGAAAAGAGAAAGATTTATCAAAAGTATATATGTATGTATATTTTGGCAAAGCTTAAGTTAGATTCTTTGTCGTTCGTCCCTTTCCTTTCACTCAAAGGCGTTGCGTTTTTATTATGATCTACCATTGAAATGATCGTGTGCCGAGTGATCGTTATTATTTATCAATTTCCCTTGGGGGCGGCTAAGTCAAAACACTCTTATTACGTATTACGGTTTTAATGAGCTCATACATTTTTAATTAATTAATTTAATTAGCAAAATTTGCTCAAAAAACTAGCTATATTTCCTACTCTCTTTTGTTGTCTGACAACCTCTACTTGGCTATTGCCTGTGCCTGCCTGTTGGCCATTATTATACATACATAAGTCTTATTTATTTATGTGTTCGTTTGGGGTACCTACTTTACTTTTGTTGTTCCCATCGACAAAGTATAACCAGTTGGGATTTTAAAATTTGCTCTTGTGCCGTCTACACCCCCGTTTCTAAGTTTCCTCCATGTGCCATTGGCTAGCCAATGCTCTACGATGACCCTTGTTGCTACTGCTATTAAAATGCCATTTATGCTTTTTTATTGTTTGATAAATTAATAATTTGCATATTTCATTATATTAGTTGTTGGATGCTCTTTCTTGTCTCTTAAAAAGAAACTTTGTTAATAAGTCTCACCATTTTGGCTCAGAGCTCAGTGGAAGTCTCCGTCTCAGTCTCGGTTTCAGTCACTTTGTGGGTCTGCCCACAATTTCGCACTATTTTTGCGTTTTTTATTTGTGACATTGGCGTAGGCGCGCAGTCGCACTCGCTCGGAGATTTGTATCTTGTTTTCATTTGGGCTTCAGTCAGGTTCTTTGCCTGCTTGGCATTGGCTGCTTTTTGGCATTTCGTGTGGCAAGCAAAACAAAAAAAACTATTGAAACGCGAAAAAAAAAAATAGACTGAAGAACTCAAAAACACAAAACTCTTAGTTGAAATTGGGTAAATGGAGTTGCTTTTTGATAGAATGTAAATCAATTTTTTTTGGATGATAATTTTTTATATGCGACTTTAGTTTGTCGCTTTTTAAGAAAAATCACTTGAAATTGCAGACGATTGCGTCATTTGTTTATCGAAATTGTGTATTGAAATGAGTCGCAGATTATTTTTAGAGCTCTTTGTGGTTGTTTGTTGACAGCTTCAGCGGGCGAGGGACAGAGCGAGTCAAAAAAAAAGAAACAAGTTTGTCGCTTATGTTTTGGAATGAACCGCGGCCATTCTTTAGCGAAAGTTTTTTCCAATTTTTGTTTGTTTGGCCCAATCCACCAGCGCTCCATCGTCACTCCACTTCACTTAAATCCGCTCTATTCCACACACACACACACACACACACACACACAATCAAAACCATTCTCAGCAATTTTAATTGGTTGCTTTCAGTGCGTGGTACAGTCGTCCGACATGTCTAGAAGGAGAAGTCTAGTTTAGTCCCAAGCCTAGACCTAGTCGCTAAGGAATCGAAAAGCCTATTTTGCATTTCAAGGACGCGGCTTAAGCTTTTGATGTGCGGTCACAAGAGAGAAGGAGAGAAAGAGAGATAGAGAGAGAGAGAGGCGCAGGGACCCGCAAACGATAAGCATTAAATTATTTCCAAAGATCGAGCCGTCGAGGCCGACAAAAACGAAATTGAAAGTGTGCAGGGTAATTGAAATGCCTTAACCGGAGCACGGATAGAAAAAGCTACAAGTGCATCTTCTAGAACCATCTTAAAAACCTTGGTTTCAGCTCAATACCATTACGTCTTATCTTGCAAATGACTATAAGGCATTCTTTTTGGCCTACAATTTGAAACATCTTCTCAGGTCTTCAATACTATTTGAAAAAGAAATTTTTGTGGTTTTTGCGGCTACTATTAAAAAACCAACTTAATGAGACAAGACATGCCATTTGAAAAAGGATGACTCTATGGTAGTGGGTATACTGAGTGAAAGCTGTATTAAAAAAAATTATTTATATGATTTGGTCACTGATGTTCAATGCTCAAAACTTACCTTGACTATCTCACGACAAGCAAATTAAGTGAAACTAAAACCACTGAAAAAAAACTTGCATCCAGTTGCTCGCTCTCTGGTAAGGAAAAGTGGTTCAGATTTCTTATCGTAAAAAAACTGATCTATCTTTCTTTGTGCGTTTTGTTTTTAGCTCTGAGCAAATCATAGAGCCCGCCGGTAATTTTTTAGCTCTTTCTCGTTTTTTGGATTACTGATTAGATTAATGAATGGCTTTCGGAGAGAAAAATCAAGTTGGCAATAAAGAGGAAAAAAAAATTAAATAGGCAAATGATGGTGACGACTTAGCGATACCGTGGCCGACGACTTGGCTTTGCCTGTTTAAACATTTTTAACTAATCTGATTTGGGTGAATAAAGGATAAAATATTTTGACTTCTTTTATCGTTGTTATAATAGTTTTCGCAAGGAGACAGTCTCCAAAATCTTTGTGTTGATCATATAACGTATATGTACCAGAATGCTTAATATACCCTTTCACTCTAGTTTATACATGGTATACAAAAAAGCGCCTGGGAATGCAACGTTTACGGTTACACGACATTGAGTTGAGCTTCAACTTCAGTTTTAGTTTCAGTCATCTGTCGTTTTAGTGCAATTTATGTTTTCCTGTTACCCGAAAACTACTAAAAGAAGCCAACCAGATCTCACTTGGGCAACATTTTTCTTTCTTGTTTTCTTACCTTGACACATATCGCCGCTTGACAGTTGATCGCTCCAGTCCAATCCAATGATGCCTTGTGGTTTTTTTTCAAGACAGACAGAAAAAGAGCGAGAGATGGAGAGAAGTTCGTTTGTATATGGATACTTTGAATTGGTTAACCCATTTTCGATTAGTAGCCTAAGCCAATTTGGCACTGGACACGCCCAACTTGTCATTATTCATTGTTTTTGTTTGGTTTGGCGAAACTTTTGTGGGTGTGGTTCATTCTGATGTTTGAATGTGACAGTTTGCTGCAGGTGAATGGACAAATACAATTCTCCACTGACAAGGTCAAAAGCAAAAGAGCACTTGTATAGACACCTCTTACCATTCGAGATGGTTTATCTATCTGTACAGTCAGGACAAAGTAGGGGAAAAAGAGGTTAAGACAGAGAGAAAAGAAGATCACGCATCGTTTGGAGCAATCTTGTTTTCATGATGATGCTGCGGCACGTTTTTTTTTGTTGTTTTCGGCATATTAAATAATAATGATTATAAAGAAAAAAGTG
The DNA here is from genome assembly GCA_024703675.1 of Drosophila nebulosa. Taxonomy (NCBI): domain Eukaryota; kingdom Metazoa; phylum Arthropoda; class Insecta; order Diptera; family Drosophilidae; genus Drosophila; species Drosophila nebulosa. The sequence continues at coordinate 244,292 of CM045725.1, read as the reverse complement.
AGGAAGTGGAAGAATCTTTATGAGATAGATCGACGCTGAGACTATGCTATGGCCATTAGCGCTTACAGCGCCCGATTACAGGCCACGAAGATCACAAAACGAAGATGAAAAGACGAAGACATGGGCCAGATTGTTAGCTGACTGACTGAATGTGGACTGTGGACTGGAATGGTCTCGACTGGATCTGTGGGTCTACCTTATTTAGCAAGACAACAGCACTAGCAGCTGCTGCTGCCAATTCACACTTCTATGTGGCAGATTTCAGGCCAACAACAGCTGCTAGATTGTATTACATCATCGGTCTAGCTAATGTGCTAATTGTCATTACATGAATGCTAACTTGACGGCGATTTATGCTAAATATTTAACTCCTCTCCTCTCCCCAGGTAAACGTCCTAGTGACTTGGAGAATTATCATCAACTGCCACCAGACATTGATCCTGAAGATATACGTAAGGAGGCTGCTTTGGTTATATCACAGGCGGGTAGACATCAAAGTAAAGCCGAAAACGGTGATAATATAACCACATTTCGGGCTAAGCAGAAGCGACAGCAAAGTTCTGCTGCTGCTGCTGCTGATGCACAGCGGTTTCATTCCTTGCCGACAAGACGCAAAACGAAGGGTAAGCCAGTGACCCGTAGTGTTAGTGACGCGGCCACAAAGAAGCCTCCAACTAGCAAACGACCCTCGATCTTTGGTCTATTCAGTCGTAAGTCAAGTGACACAAATGTTAATCAATTGGATAGAGATCCACGCTTCGATGACGTTGGAGCCAGGCGCTTAGTGCGAAGTAAAAGTGATGTGGGTAGCGCCACCGGTGTACGCAAGACCCCGGCAGAGAGTCAATCAGGCAGAGTAGTAGCTAGTAAGAAGACAGATACTTTGGCGAACGCCTCTTCAAAGCAACAGCTTAGTCCCATTATCGAGCAATCCCAGAGGGAAGACTTTTTTGAGAAGGATTACTTTCGAGAACGAGAGCGACGCAAGTCGGATGCCGTTACATTGCGCGAGAAGGATGAAAGTGGCCAGGGTTTGAATGAGCTGCTTGCACGGAGTCGATCCAAAGCGGAATTAGACGGTCCCCTATTGAAGTCGAAGCCCCCACTATTCAGTTCAACTAGCATTGGAGGAACCAATCCATCCATATCGGCTGGCATACGCGATCGCATTGAAATATTACAAGCCAAATCCAACGAGAATATGCATAGCTCCCAGCAGCCAGCAGAACGTCTGCCGCTGACCAAAGGGCGGACCGTGGATGGCCTAGTCAAGAGGTTGTCCATGGAGCGTTTCTCGCCACAACCAGTAATTAGTCAGCCGGCCTTTTCGTATATAAGGCCCAACGAGGGCATCACCTATGCCCAGCTCGATCTCAGTGACGAGCAACAGCCTCAGGAGCGTTCACCACCGCGACCACCAAGAGCCCAGGATAGACATCAAGTTAGAGCTGGCAGCGGTAGCTATTCGCCCACCCCAAATGGTAATCCCACAACCAAGCGCATGGCTAACTCCCATTCCCCTTCACCCTGGCAGCAATTGAGTCCACGTAACCAAAGTGATGAGGACGAGGGTTTGGGTTTCGAGACGCGTAAGGTCTATTATGAAGATGAATATGGCAGACAGGAACGTGAGCCGCCAATTGTGCCTGTTATACGTAGTGTTAGTCCGGCTCCTTATCTGGATAATTTGGGTTACCGAAGAGCTCAACTGGAGAATCGCATATTGACACGTCGCTTTGGTGAGACAATGGGGCAACCGACAGGGGGCACACTGGAACATCAGCGTAGTTACCTTAGTCCCGATAGAGAGCGTTCTGCGCCATTGGATATCACTCCCAAGGTGGAGAAGACATCACGCTATCGTCACACAAAGTACTATGACGATGGACAAGGCGGTGTCAAGGAGACCTATGTGCGGGAGACCCAAACAGATGGCCAAATACGTGAGTCGAGGCATCGCGAGCGTGTTTCGGCCTCCCAGTCGCGTTATGCGGAGCGTGACTATAATTCAACCGAGAGATTAGAACAGGAGCCAAAAAGTTTGGACTCTCAACTAACAGATCAGTATAGATCTTCGCCAGAGTTGAGAAATCATCATCACCTGCAGCAGTTGCCACAGCAGCAGCAGCAGCAGCAGCCGCAGCATCAACAATTGCCAACGGATTACTGGCAGAGTAGCTTGAAGAGGGATAAGTTGCAGCAACGTAGTTTCGATAAAGGAGATTCGGGCATAGAGAATGACTTTCGCAAAGAGTCATTCAATGGAGACTTAACCTCAAGGTAAGTGAAGAAGAGAAACCCTTCGTAATCGACAGGTTAGTAATCGCTTGACATTCCAGATGGCGTAAACGCACTACCCTCGATGATATACGTGTCTGTGAGACTTTTTTGCGTAAGGAGCGACGGGATAGTGCCCAGCAGCAACGTCAGTCGCACCGACAGCAGGCGGTACCCACGCGTTTGCGACGCGAACATAGCTATGTGTATCGTGAGCGTTCTATTGATGATGGCTCTCATTTCGATCCCCATTTGGATAAGTATCCCATAGCTACTAGCACATTGCGACGTCGTGAAAAATCGCAGTCACGCGATGAGACGACGAGCACCTTGAAACGCAATAAGAAACTGGGTGGCTTTGAGAAGGTCAAGCAGCTATTTACGGGCAATAGCGGCAACGGGGGAAGTGGTCGGAGTAGTGCCAGCAATGTTTCAAGCAGTCGTAAGGACACCCAGTCAAGGCTGACGAGCAATGGCAATGACAGTACGTTGAGTCGTCGCGAACGTGAAAATGAGAAGGAGCGCTATATGGTCAGGGAAGATGAGATGCGTTCGCGTTATCGTGAACATCATGCCCTCAACGATGAGACCTCACGCGAACCAAAGGTGAGTACATTAAGTGAGTTCCCCATAATTTTCTGCGAGTGCATATTATTGTTCAATTGATTTTTTTAAAGATAGTTCGTTCACCCATAGATTATTAATAACGAATTAATCAAACTTTTCACTCTCTCTCTCTCTCTCTCTCTCTCTGAGTAAATACAATTGTTCTTTACCTCATCTTATGGCACTTCCTGGCCTGGTTTGACCAGGTCTCTATTCTATTCTCTTCTCTGGTGGGCGTACCAGTGACCAAAATTGGTGCCATGACAACGTCACGTCCACTTTTCAGGCACATCTAATCAAAATCGCCCCGAGACCCATAAAGAATTCTAGAGTTAAATCATAAACGCTTTGGCCAAATCGAGCTCCAAAACTATTCAAGCGACGAGGCGTGAGTGCTGGCGAAAAAAAGAACAAAAAAGCTCAACGAGGATGGCAAATGCCCACGCAGCAGCAGCAGCTGCCAGTCAGTCATTCAGTCAGTTTGTCAGTCATTTTTTTTTTTCTTTTTTCTTTGCCAGCTTGGTTTGTTTGCTCTGTCACTGGGCTCACAAATTAAGAAAGCTGACAGCGAAACGATAAACGCGTCAACTTGAAGCTAGAAATTTTTATTCAAATATGTAAACTGTTTTGTTTAGCTTAAGGTTTTCTGCCAACTGCTTGCTGCAGACTATTGCAACATCCACAGCCAACAACTTAGTAGTTAGTTAATTTGCAATGCTTGAGCGGATTTCTTGGCCAGACCTTGGACTGCATTCTAATAGAGGGGGAGAAGATGGGTTTTGGGTGGCCAACAGCGGATGTGCTGCTGCTGCAGCAACTTTTGCTGTTGGCGGCGGAAAGTCTTATTCGGAAGATAACCATCTTCATACTCTCTTTTGGATGTTATAAATTCTTTCATCCTTTCAAAAAGGAAGCATTGTATTTCGGTTTGTTATTGAAAACGAAAAGAAACCCAAAAAAAACGAATAGGTGTGGTCGCACCTTTGTCAGAATTTTCAGCCATAAAAACCAAAAACAAAAAGCCGAAAAAGTGTTTTAAGTGCCTGCGTGAAAAGAATATTCATAAAAAGAGATTCTACAAAATGTGTCAATTTGGTTTCGTTAGTTAATTTATGGCGGGGTAACTCAAGCAAGCAAGCTGTGGTCATAAACTATATATTAGCTTTTCGCATATTTGAATTTTTAATTAATAATAGCAGTTTTTAGTGGGTGCGTATAAATCGTTTGATTTTTCGGCTTAAATTTCCACATTCCACGTTCATATTTTGGTTTTAGATTCACTTTGTTCAGGGCTCCCAACCACAAGTGGGGCAACGTTTCAATTGCAAACAACAGAAACAAGTTTCGCCCCCACAGAAAGAAAAAAAAGCCACAGAAATTACTATGGAGACTCGTGCAAAAGGCCACCTGCCCCATATTGTACATGTATTTGTGTGTGTGTGTGTGTGTGTGTTGCAACCTGTTGTAATGTGGGCTAACCTTTGACCCATAGAAGACCATCTCCAATTTAAACTATTTCGTATTCACTCTCTCTCTCTCTCTCTTACAACAATCCAGACTATCGACATCTCTATGCGACGTCGTCTGTCCACACCAAAAGCTAGTCCTTTGCTTATCAAACGCAGTCCAGCGGAAAAGCCAGCCAAACAAAAACAAAAGGAGCCAACAACTCCCCTAGTTAAGACCAGCTGGTTTAAGTCATTGGATCGACGGGCAAAGAGTAGTCCCAAGGAACAGGTGAGTAGTAATCAACCGAATTACATATGACCACATACTTTATACCCTTACTTTTTCGGTAGCCTAATGTGTCTGTCAATGGACACAGCGAGGTGACTACCTCCAGTTTGAAGAGATCCAAACGTAACACACCAACCGCTCCGGCCAAGAATTTGCGATTCTTTGGCGATACCGATTTGGATTCAAATCCACCAACAATTTCCAAGGCCAGCAGCATACCCAGGTGGGTGAACCATTTCTCTCTCGTCTTTCTCCCTCAAGACTATTTTTATTTAACATCTTTTTTTGTTTATTTTTTGGGAAACAGAAGCCGACCTTCCTTGGCTTCTAAGCACTCTCAGAGTGCCTACAATTTGAATCGTAGTCCTCCGCCACCATCGCGCGACTATCGTCATTCATTATCAGGACAGCGGACTCAGGTATCGACTAGTGCCAACTCGAACCGTCAACGTGCCAGCTCTATGCAGCATTTGGATAATGATGGCAGCGATGAGGTAGATTTTCGTAAGCGACGCCATTGTTCACGTTCCCGTGAACTACACGACATCTCGGAGAGTGGTTCCGAGCCAGAGGCAGCCATAATGGATCGTCATAAACGTGGCAGCAGTATTCCCAATCAACGCGCCATGTCGTTGGAGAGAACTAACGAACGATCCGGTCATTTGTTAGGTCCTCCTAAGCCAGCGCGTAGTGCCGAGCGACGTGGCTTGGTACAAGACTCCAGCTATGCCAGGTTAGTCAGGCCGTCGTTGAAGAGCACGAAGAAAAAAAAAGTACTGATTGATTCTAATGATTTGTAGGGAACGCTATCCCGCCGAGAGCTCGGGCACTGAGGGTGAATCCAGTCTACATAGTCAACGAAGTGTAGTCTATTTGCATGCCACCACAGTGGGTGATATACCACAGCCATATAATTTGCGTCATCGTTCCATGTCGCGCGATGATCTACGCAAAGGTGGTGGCTCGTCAATAGGTGGCGGCGGCAAGGCCAAGGAACCACTGCAGCCCATGACAAGAACCGTTTCGCGCTCAGTATCCATGTTGGCTCCCTGGAAACCCAAACATATAAGCGAAGGCTATGAGATTAACTATTCGCAGGAACAGAACAAGAGGGTCAGTCACACGAGTCCATTCTTAAAGGACCTTACTTTCTAATCTCCAACATTCTGTTCTCTTTCTCTGAATAGATGTCAACATTGCCACGTAAACCGCCGCCACATAATGGCGTAAGCAATGCCAGTGCCACGATGAGCCGTGTGGGTCGTAAGAATAGTCAGACACCAACGCGACGTGGCTATCAAATTGACTTGGAGCGCCCACCACCACCCCGATCCCTGCTCTCCTCATCGAATTTACGTAGCGCCAAGACAAAATGAGAAGAAGATCATCTGCTTGTCGAGCTCCTGCCTTCTCCTGGTGGTGCTCTAATTGTAATCCAATAGAAACTTATTTCTAACCATTGAACATCGGAACTGACGAAATAGAAGTTGTTATATCTTGGTAGAAAAGAGGTTTCCTTGTCATGTAATCGTTACTTGTGGAATCGATCACTTAACAGAACCTTTGTTGCAATTCTCGTCATATTTTTAAAAATGTGAAATGTAAAACGTATTCCAGTAATAATTATAAATTAATAAATTTACAACTATTAACTTAACCAAATGAATAGGTGATTGTCAAAATGTAGTCGAGACACAAACCTCACGCAATGGCTGTCAAACTGGTGTGACAACTTAAAACTGTGTTGCAAGTTGTTTTTAATTTATTTAGACACATTTGTCTCCTGTGAGTAAGTTTTCCATTGTTTTTGATGCAACAAAACAAACTAAAAATTGGTTTAAACGAAAAAAAAAAACAGTGACATATAAATTATTTTTCACGCAGCTAATAAATTATCTGCAGAGTTCAAGCCATTCCCAACCAACATTCCCTTCCCCCTACAGACATTTCCGTTCCGTTACAGCTTTCAACACGCATCTGCTACTGCTACTGGCGGCAACTTTCGCTAGCTAGCTGCATTTTCAAGGATAATTGCAAAAAATAGAAGGGACTAAGCTTGCAGTAAGTTTTTGGCCTTAAAATCGCTTCGACTTTAGTTCAAATCGAGTCAGGTTAGGGGGGAGAAGTGTTGGGGAGCTGAGGAAATGGAGCTGTGGCCCGTGGCATTTCAAAGTTCAGCAATAAATTTATAACTTAGCTTCGGGCATTTGCTGGCTTCTCGTTTTTTGTTTTTTGCACAAGTGGCGGATGTTTGGGTGAAAATATGCAAGAAAATAAACACACAAGCAGAAGGGGGAAAACGCGAAACGGAGAGGGTAGTGTACAAGTAATGAAAAAAGTGCCGAGAATATTTTCTTCGAGCAAATAAGATTTATTTGCTTTATTCACTTGCCAGGATCCCCCATCCCCCATCCCCCTCGCCACTTCCCACACTCCTTATTCCACATCTCAATATAATATAAAACACTAAAAAACGAAAACGAAAGAAGACAAGACGGCGAGATGGCGCCCAAAGCGTGTTAATCCTGGCCATTCTTTTAATCAACACCTGCTGACAGTCACGCCCTCAATTTGCTGATAATGATGATAACCCCCTTTTAACGTGTTGACGTATTAAGAGCGACACGCACAATGCTGCACCTGCACCTGCACCTGCCCTGCCCTGCCCCTGTTGCGATAGTAAAAAAAAAAGTTGTCTCGCTCACATTAACTTATTGCTCCTTAAAGACAATCTGTCATTGACTTACTTCATTCACCCATTTCCTTATTTCATTGCATTTTACTAGTCATGTGGGAACTAGGGGATAGGTCCTTTTTCAATTATCCTAAGTAATTGAATGCATTTACTGCCATGTGTAAAAAGTGCAACAGGTCGTGCAGTAAATGTGATTAAGAGATCACATTTTATGCGTAAAATATTACCATCCATGTTAGAGTGTAAGCCTCTTATTCTATCGAATGGCCATCACAACATTTCTGCATTTCTAATGGAGTTTCTCTAATATTATATAGTACACCATGTCTAACCATATCACTCGCATGCCATTAGATAGCGATTAGATTTTTACTGCACATTGAATTTAGATACAATTAGAGATGAAAGCGTGTGGCAAATGAACACAAACATATTTAATTTATGTGCTTTATAGGTTTATTCAATGTTGAAAAGAAACTGTTGTAGACAAAAATTAAAATGCAAATAACAAACCAGCAATTAATTTTGTGTATGTAAAATTTCAAGTTTCACAATTTCTTTCCCAATGACCTTTTTGGGTCTAGAGGAAGGTGTCACTATTGTTTCTTTTCAAATTTGGCCAGATTCTCTTTCAGTGGCATAAAGCCATCGACTGATAATGAAAGTGCTGTTTATAATTGGTAAATTAACCTAAAAGCTTTTTCATTATATGAATCTGTAATAAAGATAATAGGAATTTTTAAAAACTACAAATATTCTAGATTCAATAAAATTTTATTACTTTAAGAGGATTTTATTTAAAAATATTAGCTGGATCAGGTTTTGTAACAACGAAGGCCGAATCTAAAAAAATTAAAGCTATGAATAAATTTAAATTTAAACTTCTAACACGATTTATTTTTCAAAGCTCAACAGAGTTACATTTCATTCATTGTCCTCTTGCGTTTCATCTAGTTTGATCACGCCCCCATCACTAAGGGCGCAAACACATTGGGCAATCCTCTTACCACCCATGTATGAAGATGGTGATGGGTTAAAGGGGAAATTGAAAGATATGGATGGGTGGGGGATCTACCTAACGGTAACGGCATGCGTGCCGTATTGGCCAATAGATTTCGATTTGCCAGAGAGTTTCCAAATGCATGCCACGTAATTGAAACTCTTGATTTTTCCAATTAATTAAATGGTTTTGTCACGACCATGTTGAAGACAGATAGAGCAATGGGAGTAGAGACGCGACTGAAGGGACTCGAGGAGGAGGAAAGCTGCTGTTGAAGCTGCCTAATGAGGCGCGTTGCCGCGGCGAGAATGAATAGCAATTTTAATTAGCTGAATATCTATCAAGTGGAATGTATATATACATATATGTATGTATCTGCATCTGCATTTAAATAAAATAAATTAAATTTGTAAATTGGCACGGCAATAAGACTAAAAAATTACAATGAGACCAAAGAAAAAAAGGAATGCAAATTATGAATTATCCGTACATTAAGTATTTGGCTTCAGCTTTATGAAAATGATTGAAAAAATGGACACATAGATCCCTATTCAATAAGCCGATCTGTGTATGCACTTATTGTTTCACTTTAGGACTGGACAATTGATAAGAATTATAAGTCGCAAGAAGTTTACCCGATATAACTAATAGCTGCTCGATATGAAAAGAAATATACATAGATCTAAAAATCAAAGATATACATTAAGTGTTGAGCTGTTAATTCAGACAGCACATTTGCCATCTATGACAAATTGGAAAATACTCAGCGAGAGGGTATAACAAAATACAACAAATACTACGAGTAAAATTACATTTCAAATAAATATAATAAATCGATGCGAAACGTAGCATTACGAACGAACCGGAGCCGCTGGCAAACGAATTTATAACTCTTTATATTTCAATTGATGGCTTTAAATTTATCCACAGGCAAATGATGTTGACAATTATGGATTAAATGTGTCAATAATGGCCCACTCCACACAGGGCTGAGGAGTGCAGACCAGAGTCAGGATGTTGACAAATTGATGGCAGGTATCGAATGATATGGCAACAGATACAATACTTTGCAATACTTTTTCCTATACACAGACCTATGTACATAGCCCCCAAAATGAAATGAAAATGATTTAGCTTTGGCTATGGCCCACTTAATTAATGTCTAACATTTTTCGAATTAATGTATTCCCACTTGAGGCATAGTTGAGGATAAATTGCCAGACATTGATGCCAAGTGAGATGGTGAGAATCGATCGGAATGGGTTTCAACTGGGCTGGGCTGGTCTAGTCTGTCCTGGCCTGGGTTACCACAGAGGCATTCAGTCAGATAAATATATAGACGACCAGTTTAGTTGTTGAATTTTGCTGCTGGTTGTGGTTTCGAGACGAAACGAAATGAAACGACAAACAAACAGATAGGCAGACAGACAGACAGACAGCAGGAAAAACAGAGGGACAGACAGACAGAGAGAGTTTAATAATAATTTCAATTTGGTTTTGTTCACATTTCAATGCAAATATTTACATACATATGCATAAATTGCTTTTCCAAATCGGACCCTTCAACCAAACGTTCAATTGTGTAAATAATTAATTTTTGCAAATGTAATTACCAAACAAGGAAGAGTCATTCTTCAAAAAAAAAAAAAAAAAGAATACAAAGTTCCAAAACGAATGGCAACAAACAACAACAAAGCCATAAAATTAACCATTCGGACTTTATCTTAACCAGAAGAGGACAACAAACAACAGAAAAAACAGAGTTATATTTTGGAGAAAAAAGAAAATCACTTAAATTTGCATATGTCTGAGAAAGAACGCAACAACAAAAACACGAATTACCAATTAATTTTCGCTTTTGCGTCGCTTGATTAACTTCGCCAAGGCTTTAATACCAAAGCGATATAGAATTGCTTATGTAATGGAAAGCGAACGAATTTTTTGAATGGACGAGTATGATTGGGTAGAGTGGCGTAAGTATGGCTTTCTCTCTAGCTAATTAATCATCGACGTTTATCCGACTTGATGCAGAACTAAACAAATCGTTTCAAATTATTAAAATCATTTATAATATGCCGAGAGAAAGCACACCACGCAACCCAAAACAGACGAGGCAGCCAGCCCAAAAGTAAAAGCAAGAGCAAGAGCAAGAGCAAAAGCAAAGGCAAAGGCAAAGGCAAAAGGATGAACGATGTGCTGCGTGCGTCTGGCGCCGCTTACAAAAGATGGCCATGTCCGTGTCCGAGAATCAAGCAGCAGCAGCAGCAGCAGCCAGCAATAGCAGCAGCTTCTCCATAGTTCTTCTACTCCTGCTAGTTCTATCCAACTACCACTCGTTTTCCTTTTTGCTGTTGCTGTTCCGCCAGCATAAATCAGTCGCACATATTAACCTCTCCAACAAAAACAAGAGCAAGCGGCGGCAAAAGCAGCAATGGCCAGACTAGAGTGGAGAACGTGACAACGCTAAAATATATTCGAAATTCCAAGTGCAACTATCGAAGCTACACTGTACTCAAAGCATTGCTGCTGTTTATGCGTTTAAAGTTGGTTTGCGTAATCTTAAAGAAGTCTTTCGAAATTTTGAACTTAAAAACGAATAAAATTCCCAAGCAGCAACTGACTTAGCCTGGGAAACTAACTGCACAGCCAGAAGTAAGAGCAAATGAGTGCAACTGCATCGCCCTACACCGTGTTGCGTGTGTGTAGAAAAAACGAAGTTTACGCTGTTGATATTAGCGATATATCCTTTCGAAAGGATATCTAGGCATTGTGAGTGGAAGTTTGGTATACTTTCTCACGTGCCCATCTCTTTATTTCATTCTAGCTGGTCACAGTTTTAGCGGCATACGCGTTCACATTCTATGGTGGACCGGCGTGACCAATTAAAGTCGACGTTGTGCGTTTTATTTATGTCTTGTTGTTGGCAAGAGCGAGCAGAAGCAGCAGCAGTAGGAGTAGATGTAGGAGTAGGAGGTGCACCCACCATTTGTAGGAGGAGTAGCTGGCGATGGTTTTATAACCGCAGCATCTCGCTACGCCTTCCATTTCCTCATTATTCGCACATTCGTAAGGGACAGAACGCATATTTCTCGCAGTCAGCTTATCTCCGAGGCGCTGACAGCCAGCAATGAGGGCCACCATGGCACGCACAGATACACACACACACACACACACAGAGAACACGCAAGGACATCTTCGAGGATATAAATTATGGGCCCGTCGCGTCCAACATAAAAACGTAAACAAAATACTAAGTGGGTGTGGGTCGGGAAGTGGCAGTAGCAGTAGCAGGAGAATTTACTGCTGCTACCAGCCAGACTGACCAGCTACCACTACGATTATTGACCAGGGTCAGGAATGAAAAGGAATGAAACAAAACAAACAAACTGGTAACCTTGACAACCAGACAATGCCCAAAAGTGTGGCATGATGATCTGATGGGCTTGAGGTGTGACCCAGGCACAAATGGATAATCCTGAAATCTTTAATTGAAACGAAACGATTAAGTTTTGGGTAGTTCTGCCTACATTGGGCAGCTGCTGATATTGCATTAAATACAAAAATAAATACATTGTTAACCAAATGCATAGTATAAATATATGTTTAAATGGAATTATAGTCATTGTTAAGGCAATTTATTTATAGCCATCGCTCGTGCTTTGCTTACCGCAGATGCTCTAATATTTGTAAATTCCACTCAACCCTTCCCCCTGCACATTGCAAACATTGAAAACCAATTTGTGGTGAAAAGGAGACATACATAAGTATGTAAAATAAACAAATATCGAAAAGATGTGTGTGTGTGTAGCTATGACGATATATATGTATGTATGTATGTACGTCAAGGGGTCAGAAAGTTCAGCAACTTGATGCCAGACATAACTTCATCAACTTTTAGCAACCAATAACAAAAAATGGAGACAGAAATGAAACTTTTCGCGACAAGAAACACCGTGCGTATAGGTGAATGTTATGGGATGGTTGGGTGCACTGTCAGATGACTGCGCTCTGGGGGTGTGTGATTCGAAGATAAATTACAGGCCCTCCATAGCCCCAAATGACGCTATTTGGCATTGAAGAAGAATAAAGCTAAAACCTGTAGCGCCTTCTGACATTTACGCTTCACTGAGTTTTCCAATCAAATTGGCTGCCCAATAACGAAAAAAAGAACGGAGGAAAAGATCACACACAAAGGTTTTCGTGACAACGAGTTAAGACTTAACACATATGTGGGTTAGATGGTGCGTGTTTGAAAAAGGTGAAAAACGGCTTACACTTGACGATAAGTTGAAGCTAATCCAAGTCCGAAGAGCGAGAGATTGATTCATCTAAGAAGTTAATTAATTTGTAAAATTTAACTATACTTCTGATGAGTACTAAATAGTCTTTTTTTTTTTTTGTAAATACCAAAGTATTTATTGAAAACTTCAAATTGATCTGGTTTGATGGATCGTCCGATCAATTAAGCTTAAAGATTTCGTCGGTTTCTTTGTTTTTACAGTATAAAATGGCCAAGATTTAATGAACTCGTCTTTATACTAACTTAGATTTTTAGAATCTTCAATTTTGCTTCATTTTCTCCTATCCTTAGAGTCGTAATGGCAGCATATTTGAAAAGTTTCTTAAATCACGTATGAAAAGCTGGCTATCTAGGCGACTGCAAATATTTCTCAATGAAAATGTGTGGCAGTCAGAAAGACAAGCACAAACATGGCTTAATAACTCATCCATGTGTGGCCGTGTATGTATGTGTGTGTGTGTGTGTGTGTGTGTGTGTGTGTGTGTGTGTGTGTGTGTGTGTGTGTGTGTGTGTGTGTGTGGTGTGTGCAACCCAGATTCCCCAATTTCTTTCTTCCCCCTCAAATAAAGCAGTCAATAGAAGGGGAGCCGATGCCAACAGCCACCAAAAGTGTCAGCTTGAAGTTGAGCTGTTGACTCTCGCACTCATTAAATAAAAGATTGCATGTTTTTCAGCCTTTTGTTAGGGCCAAAAATGGGCTGGCCAGGCCGGTCTGAGCTAGCTAATCTCAGTCAACTATTAGAGATTCACAGATAGACCCGACCCGACTTCTTACCCTCATCATCACCCATCACATCCTCAGCCCTTTCTCTGTTAGATATTGTTAGGCAAATATATCACATGTCGGTCGGTCGGTCGGTCGCTCGGTCGGTCTCAAGTTAAGTGCTTTGCAAATGTCGCATCCCAAAATAACTTTTTCCTATCGACTCGACAATTGAAGTGAAAGTTTTACGTTACGAAGCCGGAGGAGAAATTTAACTACCTACTTTTCAGAGTATTTACTGCTATAAATAACATTCTCATTCTTGCAGAAACTCAGGCGCTTGCGTTTCATTTGATTTTGCACCTGCCTTGAGCGAGAGGCCAGTGCCATATTAATTAACACAAAATTTACTTTGGCTCGAAAAATGCAACAACAGCAGCAACAGTAGAAATTGCACAGAAATATTTTCCTTTTGTTTGCATTCCTTCCATCTAGAAAACTCTACTCTATGACCACCATCATCTCATCGCATCTCGTCTCATCTCTTCCATCCAACACGTATGTACATATGTATGTATGTGTGCCCATAATTGCTCAAATGGCATGGTCTAGGAGGAGACGGAGGGGTGTGATGCACCTGCCTTAAAAATGTGCACAACATTTTATAAAGTTTCGCACTTGTGGCTAGTGATGTTGCCTGTTCCTGTTACTGATGCTGATGATGTCCGACCTCTTACTGTCTCACCGCCCCTGAAAGGCAGTTGGTTGGTCGGACGATTCTTACCTTCTCACTGAATTGAGCATGTTCGCACTTAAAGACATTCAACGATTATTATTATTTGGATTTGTATATTATTGATGCCAAGTCTCAAAGCGTGGCACAGACTAACATCAGATGTTTCTGGTAAGATCACAATTCCTTTTACATTCTCTTGATATTCATAGTGTTGAGTTATTTAAAAGTTGGCTTTAAAATCTGTAAATCTTTCACCGGTTTTCGATTTCGTAATTGCAGATGGTTAAGCTGTCTTGCAAAACAGCTCATTTAACAAAATGGGCTAGACTTTAAAGTAAATGCGAGACTTTACAGATAAGCACATGAAAATCGTGCAAAAACACACTACACAGATCCTGCATTGTAGGATACCACAATGTCTGGTAAATGTCTTTCGTTTTTGTTGTTGTTTTGATTATTATATTTCCTTTTTGGTCTTTTGACCAGTGGCAATCTACCGTGGCACTCTAGAGAAAACGAGATAGAAAGAGAGCAAAGGAAAGAATGGGGCAGAAATGGGAATCTGCTGCAGCTTTGACCTGCATATTGACTGCAAAGAAGGGCACACACACACACACACACACACACACACACTCAGACCTATATAAACTATATGTATATAAAATATAGTGTGTGTGTTCATGTGTGGGTAAGCGGTGTTTAAGTGCCGGTAAAACTTTATAATGTGCTACAACAAACAAGAAAACACAACATGGACATGAACAACAATATTCTCTACCCTCTACCACCCCCTCTCATACCTTATGTCCCTTTCTGTCTATTCTAGCCGTATCTTGCTCTGTAGGTGGCGTAATTCTCATTTCATTTGTGTAGAACATTAAATTTTTGCTTTTTGTTTGTTGTATTTCATTCGTTTTTTTTTTTCATTTGTTAATTATGCATGAAAGCTGCTGCAGCAAATGCAAATCTATGTTTGTATGTGCTGTGCCTGTTTCTGTTGCCTACTTTCGGGCGTGTCGTTAATAGCAACTGCTTTAAATTTATACAACACCGCAAAATGCCTGCTGGCTGAGCTGCTCTAGCGCTTGCCCCATAAATATATATCAAGCCACACACAGACACACTTGTACACACACACACACACGCATACACCCACACCTACACTGTGAATACATATATTTTCATTGGTTCAACACCTTTGGAGGCTAGAGGCTGATTTCCAAGTTGTCTTATTATTGTTAAAAGTAGATCTACATACAAAAACTATATATCTTTGTCCTATATATATATTTTGTGGAATTTTGATTTTTGGCAATAATTTTTCGTTTCCGTTTCAGTATCTGAATCTGCACTCCTCTCTCTCTGTCTCTCTCTCTTTCTCTCTTTCTCTGTTTGTCTACTCTCTGCAGTATTTTTCTTGCTCTCTAATTTCCATGTGTTGTCTCATTAATATTCATGGAAATGTGCACGCCACAACAGAACTAGAGAAGAAACGGAGGCGGTGGTAGCAGCGGCAGTGGCAACTGCCTCACAGAAAACACACAAAAAAATTTGCATAAATTCGGCTAGAGGTTTTCTCACACACAGGGTTCGTCGCAGTCCTTTCTTTTTCATCATCATCATCATCATCAGGTTGTCTGCCTAGTATTTGCCATGAATTTGTCTTTTAAATTTTCAGTGTTTTGTCATTAAATTTTTGCACTAAAGTGGACAAAAAAATTCAAATGCATTTACAACTTTTATAACCAAGAGACAGACAGACATGCTAAGGGGAGAGTTGGGACAGTTGGCGGAAACAATAATCAATTATTGGTTAAAATCAACTCAACAGGATTATTGAGTTATAAATGATTCATAAAATATTCTGTGGCACCTGTTTTCACCTCCATTTTACTCATTTCTCTTTTGCACTTTGGCTTTTGCGGTTTCAACTGATAAATGCCACAAATAAAATAAAGTGTGTACGTGTTCGTGTGTGCCTCTCTTTCTCTCTTTCTCTTATTCTCTCGTTCTCTATCTGTATGTTGGTGTGTCTGTGCGGGTGTCAAGCCAAACCAACGGGCTATAATATGGCGCTCCACAATTGTTGACTATCGGAAATTCTAATTAAATTTTGTCACATCACCACAAAATTGACCATAAATAGCCAAGCTCTTGCATCCCTTCCCCCATATACATAAATATCGCTATGCAATGGTATGAATATTATTTCAGCAATGTTTATGGAATTCACACTTACCTTAGTTTCAAAATTTCTGGCTGATGATAATAGAGATATGTCTGTCCACTTTATATTTATTTATATGCTCATTACTGGTATTAAATCAACGCGATCTCCTGTGAATGATAAACGAAAATGTTACATTAAAACGGACATTCAATTAATTAATTAAAATATCAAATAGAAATTAATTTTAAGTGCATTATAGAAATTGTTTAATAAATAAATAAATCATTTATGTGTCAAGAAGGTATCTATTTTCTATAAAATAATTCAATGCGATTTACAAACAACAGTATATCAGTTATTTATAGAGTTTATTGGGTAGGAAAAGCTAAAGTGTCTTCAATTGGCTATCGCTTTGCCTTTAATAATTTAAAATTATTTGAAACTCTTTACAATACACGATAGCCAGTCAGAAAATTGAGTTTTATTAACAAGCATCTGCGTCATTTACTTACTACTTATCTATAAATTAAATTTGCTAAGAACTAACTAAAAGTAAATAATAAGCTCTTAAAACAAGTGGAAATAAGTGATTTTCTCACGCATTATTTAAAATAATTG
Organism: Drosophila nebulosa; assembly: GCA_024703675.1. Lineage (NCBI taxonomy): Eukaryota > Metazoa > Arthropoda > Insecta > Diptera > Drosophilidae > Drosophila > Drosophila nebulosa. The sequence goes on along the minus strand of CM045725.1, from coordinate 227,450 downwards.
TCAAATTTCATTGGGCAGCTGGGTGAGTGAGTCAGATGGCTTGCGATTGGTACGAGAGAGATAAAAATATAATGAATAGTCAAAGGTTCTGGTTCTATCTAATACTTGCCCTTTTCGAACTTTCAGTTTATGTTCCAAGTATTTTACTTGTATAAAGGTCTCTCTGTTTTTTTCTTCCTAATAATTTCAAATTATAATTATTAATATTTATACTCCAACTGCATCCCAAATGCATTGCGGTATGGTAAAAGCAATGCTTACGGGTAATTCCACTGTATGGACAAACAGAACAGGAAAGAAAGCGAATGAAACCTTTTCCGTTTTTGTCGGCATTAAATAACCGGTCATTGTTCATTTCATATCGACTATACTATGGTGCTTTTCGTTGAGTTAATTAAAAACTTTGAGCCTGATATTTAACATTACGCATACGCCGCTTGGACACCTTGAAAAAAAAAGTCGGCATGGCGTCAACTATCCCTCCGTGCTTTTGGGTCGTTTACGGTTCGTTGAATGACAACACACACCCACAAGCACACACATACATATACCAAGTGAAATTAAAATAAATAAAAAAATGCAATTAAAAATGAAAGTCGCAACAACAATGTTGTTGCCTACCCCAAGGGGCGACCGGGTGGAAAGTAGAATAAAAGCCTTCACTTTCCTTTCTCTTTCCGTGTGTCGTCTGGCCCTCGTTCTGTTCTTTCTTCACTGGCATCTCTTGTCGTCGTTTGGCCGGACTCAACTCAATTTGTTCATTTAACTGCTTTTATTTTTATTATATTTACATTTGCTTCACGCTCGCTACACGCTCAAGAGATAATTACGACAATAATAAGGACACATTGTCCCCGTTGCCTGTCAGAGTTGTTATTGCTGCTGTTGTAGCGTGGCAGCCACAGGACACTAGCATCCTTTTTCCTTTCCTTTTGCGCACTCCTTTTCTACTTTTTCTCTGGCTTTACATATATGTGTATGTGGATGCCAAATTCGCAGCAAATTGCACAACAAATTGCTTCTGGTCAATGCTGCTGGCCAATGCATCTCTCACTCGCTCACTGGCTCACTCATTCACTCACTCACTCTTCCTTGGAAGAGTCCGGCAAGGAGATAGAAAACAATTTTATACCATCACAGAGAGATCAGCGCCCTTTAAGGCTTCTCAAGCTCAAAGGGTAAGCGAGTTGGGTATATAAAGTTATTCAAAAGGTTGCATATCTCTATCTCGTACAAAGCACAGAAAACGAATGAGAAGGGGCAAAAAAAAAAAAAGGCGGCAAACTTTGCCAACTATGCATTGGTTTGCCTATAAGCAGCAGTAGCAGCAGCAGCAGCAGGAAGAAAGGACAAGAAAGTGGTGGCAAAAAGGAAATGAAATCACATACATATTACGTATACAAAGTCGACTAGAAAATGACAATTTAAATGGTCGACCTTGGCTTTACCCTGCATAGCTTAGACCGATTACCCCAAGTGAGTTTCTGTAAAAAATAGCAATCAGACTAACCGATCCATACAATTTTTTTGGCAGAATTTTGGAGTGTAGTGTCCATTGTCTTCTCTTTCTCTTCCTGCAAAATCAAACTACCCCAAATACTCACACGCTAACTGAGTGTAACACATAACTTTACAACTTTTTCGCATGTTAAATAAAGCAAATTTGTAGCATATTCTTCTTCTGCTTTTATACTTGTTCTGCTTTTTGCGCTTCAGCTGCTTCAATATTCCTTATTCTTCGCCTGGTGTTTCCATAAATTTCATTGTCTGCACTCACACAGATACACACAAATACACGATCCATGCATGAGATGGCGTTGCAAGTTCGTTCTCTCTACATGTGCATAAGTAATGCGCTCAATATGATATGAGGTAATATACAAATTGAAATTTGCGCAAACAAGACGTGCGACTGCCAGCTACTCGGCAAAACTGCAACTTTCAACTCATTCTAGATATGACATCGTGACTGTATTATAACCTAAATTTTAAATATACATACACAAATTAACCCGCAACTATCCTTGAAAATATCATCTCTAAGCACAACGCATACTTACTTATGTCCTGCCAATACTCAATTAGTGGGTAACTTTAGCTATGAATTTCGAAATATCTTAAAGATTATCATCTTTAGTTGAAAAGCTTTATTAGACATACCGAAATTAGTAAAAGAAATTGTTTTTGAGTGGCAGTGAATTGATTTTTGTGAAATCTTTCATCGATGCATAATTCGTTTTAGCGTTTCGTGTCACGTTATCAACATTTCCTGGACAAGACAAGAAAAAAGGAGTTGTGTGCCCTCTTTTCTTGGTAGCATGAGTTGGCCTCTACATTTGATTGCCTTTTTCAAATGAAGTATACGCAATGTGAACCATGTATTATTCCTTCATTTGTAGACGAGGACTGCGACTCATCGTCTAGTCATTTCATCTTTGCACACATCACATGACACAATTAATTTGTATCCATCTCTGGGTGGTGGAACGGAGGGAGGAAAGGTGTATGATGTGCCACCTGACGCTGTTTCTTAAGCTATACTAGTCAGAGAAGTCTGCCATTACACCATCGCATTTGTCTGTCTTCCTTTTGTATTGTCAAAAAACGCGAGCAGCGTCTGTCAAAACAAATGCTCAACAATTTTTCAGCGACACAATTGTTTGTTCAGTCAGTCTGGGATAGATGAAGGGAGAAAAGAGAGGAGGAACGACCAGCAGACCTTAGTTTCTGTTGCCACACTGCTGACAGTTGACAGTTGTCAAGTTGGCAATCGTCTTCTTCATCATTATCATTATCATTATCATCATCAGCAGCGAGCTGGAGGACAAAGAAGAAGGGTTCAATCCATGGATTCCATTTCATTTTGATAAATGAAGCTTGGCTATGAATTATTTTGTTTATACAAATTACTTTATTGGCAGCAAACGGCGACATCTCTCATGTATAATACAAATATGAAGCGGAATTACAGTATAAATATAGAATGATTTATGGGCCATGATTTACTTTGCGACAAGGCCAAAGTGAATGCACTTCCCTCCACACTGTTCGGTCGGGGCCAGGCAGGCATAAGAGCGAGGCAATTAGCAGAAATCATGAAACTGTCTGAAATATCAACACACCCACACACACACACACACACACTCATCCACACACAGCAAGTGGCATGCTCCAGGCGCTTTTCAGTAGTCCTCAAACCTTGCCACACCATCCAACGCCACAACCCTTCGCTTAATCGCCCATGCACATGCTGCTAGAAATGAAGGATGGAAGGATGATGGTAGAGCAGGCAGAGCCAACATATTTATAAACTTATTTGCCTTAAAATAAATATTGTCGTCTTTCGTTTCTCTTAGCCAGCGTGGGCGGAGGCGGACTTAAGGGATTTGGTGTTAGCAGAAAAAGGGAAAAACAAAAAAAGACAGAGAGTAGAAGTGGGGAAAAGAAATATGAAAACCCCTTTCTTTTTTTTTTTTACACACATAAATTGAAAATAAAAGCAAAAAAAAGTATGCCAAGGCATCTACGAGAAAGTCTGATAAGTGGCGGAGAGGGTGGATATGGCCAGGAGGAAGGCAAGGGAAAGGAGAGTGTGTGGGTTCGATGGTTGGGTTTTAAAGTCTGCCTAGTGGTTGCATTTTCTAAGCAGCTTACTGTTTATGAGCCGCTTTTCAACACCGCCGCCCAAGACAAGATGATACGGAACGAAAGACAAGAAAGTGAAAGTAAAAGTGTGTAATGAAACAGTTGAAGAAGACTAAAATGATGAGGTAGGAGAGGCATTAAGAGGGGAGAAGGATATGTCGACGTGTTGGAAATGCCTGAAATGTGTCACCACTTGCAGTTGCAGCAACTGAAAAACATTTTTCGGTAGCACAAACTTTTCTGCTCTGCTATGTGGCAGCAGACGGCAGCAGCACCTCCAGATGTAGTCGAGAGATACAAAATGCTCTTTTGTGGAAAACAAACAACAGCAACAATTGCAACAACAATAGCCATGGTAAGTAAGCAAGTTAACCCTAGGAAAACTTGGGCAAAACTCGCACACGTTTCATGCATTTTCACTTTGTAAAACATTTCTGATATGTACGTGATGGCTAAGAGATGGGGCTGGGGCTGGGGCTGGGGCTGGGGCAGGGGCTGGGGAATGGGTCTAAGCTCCAACACGAGAAGAAGAGAAAAAAAAGAAAATTCTATTTAAAGTTTGATTAGCCGCGCACACACGCACACTCACAAATAATTAAACAGACACACAACACACAACTTTGGTAGCGATGTCAGAAGATAATTTCTACACACGCCCGCTGCTGGAGTGGCGGTTAGCGGGCGGAGCTGCGGTACACCTGTCGTATGAGTAATGCCAAAAAGGAAGCGGGGCCAAAGGACAAGCAACAACTACAACATATGAAATTAATTTCGGGTTTCGCTGCAATTAATTGCCATAATGCAATTATAAGCAGTTTACTTTGTAAGCAAAAGATACGAAAAGTGGGAGTGGTGGGAAAATCAATAACTATTAAGACTAATAGATAGCTAATCTTTGATTACCAAAGAGCATGCAATGTTCCACACACACACAGATACAGATACTCAATTCACACTCATTTTATCCTCAACCTTTCGAGATTTTTCGAGATTGGCAGGCAAAAAAATTGTGTTAATATTTTAATGTGCCTGCGAAAACTATTCGGTTTATTTATTGAACGAAATCACAACCTATTGCTCAGAATTATTTATAATTTTTCCAATGTCATAGTATGGCAAATTACATCTTCAAAGAGTGAAAGTAAAGGCAAATATGATTTCATTTGTTTCACTTTCCAAAATGGCGACATTTTTTTCTTTCTTCAGATGTTTATTTTGCTTCTGCTTTGAATAGTCTTTTGGGTTAAAATTCTCTTGCATTTTCAAAGTGCACACGCAGGCAAAGAGCCTTGCCTTTTTGTGGAACAGCGGGTCAGCGCCTTTATAATTTGTACAGCAATGTTAAGAGAGGGGAAAAAAACGTTGTCCCATTCACAGTGTGTGACACACATTTGGCTGCTGCCCCATCAGAGCTCAGTGTGTGTATGAGTGAGTAAGTGAGTGTGCCTTCTACCCAGCTGCGACCAAAAGCCAGTCAAATGTCTGGCACACCCATGGAGCAGTAGCAGCAGCAACCAACCAAACAACCAAACAACCAATACCGCATCATCCAGTCAGCCAGTCCACCACTCCACCAGACAGACAGCCAGCCAGCCAGCCAGCCAGCCAGCCAGCCAGGCAAGATGTGTAAGCCACAAAAATACTTGACAATTTGTTTGCAATACATTTTCCGCTTCACTTTTTGCCCGCTGCTCCTACATTGCTCCTCTCCCTATTCCAGTTCCTCTTTATGTATTTGCCATTTCTTGCAGCATAAGCATTTTCCTCAACAGATTTTGTGTTTTTTTTTTTTTTTTTTTTTACTTTACTTTCTTTTATTCTGGTTTTTGTCCTTGCGCCACACTTGCGTCTTGCTCCAACAGTTCTTCTGTGAGCAGAACAGAAACTATTATGGCTGGACTGAGAGATAAAAGTGGAGAGGAGCAAGAGGCAATAAGTTCATAAAACAATTGGCTCCATTTGCTGTGATTTTCATTGCCTGCCATTTGTGTGACCTGCGAGATGACCATGCTCCACTCCACTAGACCAGACGAGACCAGCCCAGCCCAGCCCAGCACAGGCCGGCCTGGCCCTTTGATCCCCTTGATCCCTAAGTGACACATGCTCCATGCCTCATGTTTCACATTGTTGTTGTTGCTGTTGCTGTGATTGGAACTGAACAGTGCTGTGCACTTGGGCCTTAATTGGTTTGTTTATATTGGCGCCCCCGGGTAGATGCAATCAATTGCACACAATGATGGCAATTACTAGACACTACACTATACTACAAGCTCTAACATCACCCCCTCTAGCCACCCACCCACAAATAATTAATAATTTTTGCCTTTTATGTTGGGTAATTGCTTCGTATTTGTAGGCAATTTACTATTTACCAAATGATAACGAGACACAAACTGCACTCAGGGGGAGTCACCCTACCACATCAAAACCATTTGCCAGGGCCCCTTTTCCAGGCATCATTGCATATTCAGATAGTTTTATGTGTGTCTGTGTGTGAAGTGGCTTCCCAATGCCAATTGCAATGCATCCTGAGGATATATTGAGGGATCTGTTAACAAATATGTGCATGAAAGGTAGATAGGTGGGAGGTGGGGGATGCAGGGTGGAGTTGGCAAGTTGGCTGGGGTTAAAAGAAGGATTTGACTTAAATATGCGGTAATTAGCAAGAAATTTGCCAATAAGCCAAGTAGTGCTTAGTTAAGAGGCGGCTGCTGACAGGCAATTGGAAGCCAAAAATCAGTGCAAATGGATGCTAGCAAAACTTAATTGCCAACTTAATGAAGGCAATATACATATGTGTATGTGTACAACAGGACTGAAATATATTCCTACGCTCCCATACAAATATGGAGGCAGAAAATCATCATCCGATTGAAATTGGGGAATAATTGCTTAGGTGTAATTTTGATATTATGATTGTATATCAGTAGTGTGATGTGTGTGCATATGTATATCCTTTACGTGTGTGAAAGTTACATTTAGTTCACTTTGCATTCCTTAAAGTATTACGGAAACTAAAGGGATTAAATGCGAGATTGGCCATGTAATTGTGTGCAGGCTTGTTGCTATACGCTTTTTAACCAATATTCTATTATTTAAAAATTTTGAATAGGTTTTTTTCTTAGGAAAGGAAGCGATTTTGATATCAAACTAAAGAAATCTTGGTGGCTTAAGGATGGAAGGATGGACAGCGCGGTGAACTTGATTTGAAGATGGTTTATGTGTTTGTTGTGGGTCATTTAACAGGTGAAGTGTTTATCCCAAAACATTGGCACAACATGGCCATGGGGAGAGAGAGCTAAAAAAAAAAAGCTCATAAAACAACATGAATAGGATGATTTGTCCTCTCCACGCGTTTATATTAACCAAATGAGCTGTTTATGTAAATGTGCTTGCATATCAAATTAAAACCATAAAAACTTTTATGGGCATCAACCGAGGCCCAGATTTTCTTTCTTTCGTTAGGTTTTTTTCTTTATTTCGGGATGACTTCATTGACCGAGACAGCTGTAGCTACATATAGCCACTCAGCGATCCTCCTCAAGTTGAACTCAATTTGAACTGAATTTGATGACCGACAAAATACATAAGTAATTTCTAATTGCTAGAAGCGGCAAGCAACAGAAGGGCATCAACATGACTACCGCTTGGTGAATACTGAGGCCCCACTAATTGGGCAAGAGGAGCGAATAAAATTTTATGAGTGGGGCAGTAGAGGGACTCAATGAATCAATGCACGTTCGAATCAAAAGAAGTCACTCTCTTGCTTTCTGTAAGCCGCGGGCCACTTGGTGAGATGTAACAGGTTTTTTCCTCTTTTATGCACTACGTGACCATAAATTTTTGTACGAAATATATTAAGAATTGGTATTGGTAAAACAAACCAGAGCATAACTGTGAAACAACAATCCACACTCACCCATCACTCATACTTCGACCAAACTACCCGAAATACTATGGAAAAAGACTGATATTTTGATAAAAAGTTAATTAGTCGTCTTGCATACAGCCCAGTTATAAAAAAAAAATACTCAAAAACTTATTAAAGTGTTACACATAAAAATGGAAAATTATAGTTGATACCAACAAAAATTGTTAGTTTTCTTCCATAGTGCACCAACTACGAACTACCAACCCATTGGCTTTTGCTGTCGGCCTATATCAAATAATTACCGGAACTTGAACGTATAACCAACAGTTTCCGTTGCGCGATAGGAGTCAGCAGTGTCGGCAGGTAAAAAAGAACGCGCCGCCAAGTCCGACTATTAAATATATGGGACACACACAAGCCTCAGGACACTGGCCAGGGGGTAGTGGAGAGAGGCAAAAAGAGGGATAGTGTATTGCACATGTCCGTTTATAATAATTCAACATGCAAACGAAAACCGTCAATAAAATAGTTATGTATATTTATTTAAAGCCCTTTTTTGGCTTCCGGAAAATTGGCGAATGCTATTTTAAGCCATATGAAATATATTTACTTGCCTTTTTTGTTTTGTCTGAGAGTTTTGTGTTTTTTTTTTTTGTTTTTATTGTGACATAGCTTTGTAAATTATGCTAATATGTGTGTGAGTGTGTGTGTACATGTGTGTGTGTGTGTGTGTGTGTGGTTGCTCTATTAGCATAAAGTGATTTTGATGAGGCCCCAAAGTGGACTTTATGGTTGGCTGACTTCAACACTGATTAGGGTTATGTCGATATGGACCATAGGCTTAACATCATGCGGCTGCCTGATATATTATCCTGTGTTTTTTTTTTGCGAAAACTGAAAATGATTTGCAGATTCAGCCATTTGTTAAACATGCAAGTATAAGAGTGAAAGGATATAAGAGAGACAGGGAGCGTTCTCTTTATATGGCAAAAGAGATATGAAGGATAATAGCATTTTTTTTTCTCTCTCTCTTTTGTGATTATTCTTTGGTAAGGTTGGTCAACATTTTGTTTTCAGCGGCTGTCAATTTGATATGCTAATGCTGCCCTCAGAAAGAGGAGCAGGAGCAGAAGGAGGCGGGTTCCTGACGTCACAACTTTTCTTGTTGCTTATTTATGACAATAAACTCGAGTGTAAGTGGGTTAGAGAAAATAGATAAAAAGAACCGAGAGAGAGAGAGAGAGAGAGAGAGAGTGCGAAGCAGAGGAGGGGCAAAAGAAAATTTACTTTAAGCCAAAGGATAACATGACAAACTAGTTACGTGCATAAATAATATTTTCCCTTTTAACAGGTTTACTACCACATATCTACCTACATGGTCCTCCTCTCCGTCCGGTTCTAGTATTACGTGCTGCGTGTACACCTGATGGATGAATATTGTGTGGAAGTATGTGGAGTGGCATGGAGAGTTTTGAAGGCGGAGTCATTGGTTGGTGTTATGCATATGTAAATATGAACAAACGAAAGAGAGAGAGATAGAGAGGGATCGAGCAACGTTTGGTCAGTACGCGTTGAGGTGTGTGTTATGAAAATGCAATAAGTTAATGCTATCATGTGTTCTCTAAGCGTATCTAAAGGGTTTTGCTGCTCTGCTTAGTAAACTAATACCAGCGACAAATATGAATATTGGTTAGACGACAGTTGTACCCCATACAGGCATTGGGACTCATAAGGCATAGAGATTCTCAGAGACGATTGAGACATTTCTGTCGAAATCTGGCAGACTTCATTCAAGTTTTGGTCGAATTCATTTTACTTTGTCCCTGCTGAGCTCAACTTAGGAGTTGAATTTAATTTAATTTGCTTGAAGAGCATACCCCAGTTGGTGCATCATTGTGGTAACTTCACTTTGAATAGTTTTTCCTCGACAAATATTCACTATTTCACAGCTCTAGGTATATTTTTTTTGTTGACAATCATTGTTAGCCCCATTTGCCTCATGGAGTAAAAGCCAGATATGGGGTAAAAAGTGTAAGGCCTTGTTAACTTTGTTCCCCCCTTGGCCATGGCAAACAAGATTTATATGCATCTGCTTTAGGCGACATCACCATAAAAGAGGAAAAACTATTTGCAATTTAAAAAATATTTGTTTGCTAAATTAATTGTTTAACAAAAAATGGCTGTATATGTACATACATATATAGTGTGGGTATAGTCCATATATATGTATAAATCCTTGTATGTAATACAATTAGTTATAGGCAGATTTGCGGTGACTGGCAGTCAGCTAATAGAACATTTGTTACTGTTGTCGCGTTTATTTATGACACAGGACAACGAGAACAACAATTGGTTAGAGGGTAGGGAGTTATCCCGCACGTGGGCCCATTTAATTTGCGATACGTCATTTCCGTTTGACGATGACATTCCGCCATAGACCGTGCCAGAGACCACGTGACATAGCCGGGACACACTAATTGCATTTCAATATACTGACTTTGATCGGAATCGGGAGACACGGAGAACGAGCCGAGATAATGGACTAAAATGCGCAAATAATTAACTACATCAAATGCGACACGGCCAGAAAACGAAGCGAAAATGTTGAACATCAAAACGGTTGGGGCAGACAGCCGAAAGATTTCAAGGACATGGCGAAAAACGCAGCTTCACCGGTTTATATACCCTTGCTAAATGGGTATATTCATTTTGATCAGAAGATGGACAAGACGAGTTCATATCGCCATGTCCCTACGTTCGTCCGCCCATCTGGATCACCGCAAACTCCTTAAAGACCACTAAAGTTACAACTCGGTAGTTTTTAATGGCATTATTAACAAACTTGACAAATCTTAGTTTGTCTTACATCCAAACGTCCTTGGCTTAATCGAGATCGGACTACTACGATTTTGGTCAGAAAATAAACAACAAAACAGCCAAAGCCCTGATTTTTAACTTCAAGATTTGTATTAAAGGAAATAACAACACAAAGACTTGCAAGAGTGTACAAACTTCGGCACGGCCGAAGTTATCACGGCCTTCTGTTTTTTTTTTTTTGTTTTGCATTTGAAAAAGAAGTCTTTTGGTATGTCAATAAGCAAATGGCCATTAAATTCTAGCTAGCTCAAACCGCAACAATTTTTGAGTTGTTTATGACCATGACGACGACGACGACGACTGAACCAAATTTTGGTCAGACAAACAAACATCCGAATATATGTTATCCTTGTGGCTGAGATACTCGGTAAATTCTTTTTGCTAAGACCAAACCTGTGTGCGTTTTTCTAATTAACAAACCAACTGGCACACAAAAATAAATTACAGTTTATGGCAATGCCCAGCAAACACCAAAACCAAAATGGTAAACAAATTAAATTGGAAAAATATGTATGTTCATACATATGTATGTATGTACGTTCATCCGACGGCATATGCATATTTTCAACCCAAAGCACTTCACACTAACAGCTTAGTGAAGTGCGTAGAGAACACATTTGTTTTGCTCAAAAGTATGCAACAAAAAAACAAGAAAATGGTCATCTGCAGAATTCGCTGACCTAACAGTATGATAAAGCCGCATTCAAAGATACACCTGACTTTTTCTGCTACCTTGTCAAGTTAGAACCATGATTTAAAGACCAAATAGTTGTGCCGAAGTTTATTGTATTTATTAATGTTTAGTGCGGCCTCCATTGAAGCGACTAAATTTAATAAAAGGTCCTTTTCGGGACTTTGCCATTCATTTAGAATTTGCATTTTAAGATCTCCAACTGTCTCAAATTGGCGATTATTAGACGTTTGCAAAAATATCCCAAACATTTTCAAAATGCATTAACGGTTCTTTATGAGTTTTCTATAAATAGAACATAAATTGCAGTTAATTCTAGTGAATACGCTTCTGTCAACAAATTATCGTACAAACTTTTTTTGAAAAACCTTAAAAATGTTCTTAAAATTGGTTCAAAGCTTAAGCTACTGGGTGAGTTATAAATATGATAAACACTGTAGCTAAGAAACTGAGGTACTTGTTTATATAGAAACTCATGGACATTTCACTTTCTGCTAATGGTATGTAGTAGCAAAAAAAAAGAGTTTTTATTGGCAAACTATTCCTTTTTTGGTTGTGTTTCCAATATTCTAGATTAAATTAATTTTGCCGTTGAATCAATCAACAAATATTTACAATTTCTGAAAAGTGGGGGAGGATAAGCTGCAGAAACAACCTGGTTGCAGAACCAGAACTAGGAACGAGCAACGGAAGCTCGTTTGGGTTTTCCAAATAGTTGTGTCTAAATAAGCTAATGCCCCAAAACATGAATTTAATAATAAACCAACCAAGTGAGTGGCTTAACTCATCCCTTTTAGTTCACATCTAGTAACTGTGTATGTGTGTGAGTGTGTGTGCCAGAGTATGTTTTGGAAAATGCTCTCAAATTATTCGGGTAGAAAAGTGGCAACATATTTGAAAACTTTTCCAATCAATGCCAGGGCTATTAATAATTTATTGGCTGTTTTAAAACTCTGCACCACACACCCATACACACACGCAGCGCAAGGGCGTGGCCAAGCTATGGGATAGTGGGAGAGTGTGCCAGTGCTTTTTTACTGTTTAGTGATGACGATTATGGCCATCATGACGATGATGATGATGGTTTCAATCAGAACTTTGGTAATTTTTATACTAAGAAATAAAATTAGTTTATTGAATAGCTTTAACAAAAAATAGGCGAAGTTGACATAATATATTTTTATATTATAAAAGGCGTTAAATGTGAAGCTATCTTGTTAAGGTAATATTATCAAAATTCAATATTCAAAAGCAAAGCAGACCCAACATCCTGCATCATTATCGTAGCCACCGAAAAGCACTGGGATTATCGTATGGAGACACAATAGAATCCTTTTTATACCCTGTACCCATAAGGTAAAAGAATGTACTAAAGTCGCCAAAATATATGTAACAGACAAGAGGAAGCCTTAAAGCATATATATTCTTGATCAGCATCAACAGCCGTTTCTAAGTTGTAAGTTTTTTTTAAAGACGTTTCTTATAGTTTAGAAATCAATTTGTTTATTCCATAAACATTTTTCATTGAATTTAATGGCATGTTATCTATAATATCAATGTTTGGTTTTGAAACAATTTAATTACTCGATAAATTAAGTATACTTTAAAGCATAAGTGAGATGGAAACTATTTTGCAACACTTGAGGCAGCAAAACAAAAAACCTCCACAGTAAAGAACGTGTGCACATATATATGTATATATCGTTTGTGTGTGTACAAACTGTGGTTAGTTTTTCCTACCCGTTAACTGTAAAAATCAACAACAAATTGGCATGCGTAAAAAGTAGACTAGCCTGGATTTGGCTGGACTAGCTGGCCATATAAAGAGTTGCAGTTATATTCAATTAAAAATGCCAACACATGACCGACACAAAAAAAGTTTAACCGAAAACAGAAAAAAAAAATGCAAATTGTATTAGCAGAGCGGTTTCCACATGCTGGAGGCTGGCTTAGGTTGATATTAGGTTTGGGTTTGTGGGGTGAAAAAGTTTTCGCAACCACCCAGAGGCCACCCAGCCTTGAACATAGTTTTAGGCCCATTTCGCCATATGAAAAATAAGTTTGTGAATAGTTTTGCAACCAGAATTTTTAAAGTTCTTCCAAACCAAACATGTCTAATCGTGTCATCAGCTCAGATGACGAGAAGATATATGTACATACATACTAGTTAAAAATACATGTATTAAATCCGTATATTTACTAATACTTATTTCGATTCGTGTTGATGCACTTGCACTTCATATTTGCTCAACGTTGCATAACAATCCCGTAGCCAAAGTCCAATCGAAGTGGGGATTTTCTTTGTGGGCTAAAAAGTGCACAAAAAGGGGACAAGAGAGAGTTGCAGTAGTGGGGAGCAATGGGCGTGCCACAACAGATGCAATGTTGACAATGTTCCCGGCTGCTTCTGCTGCCACTGCTGCTGGTTCTGGTTCAGTTATTATAATGCTCAAGATCCTTACCCTTACCCACACGAATGCCAATGGCAATCCCTGTCCCACCCCCAATTCTTGCCCACCGTTGGTGGACGCAGCCGCAACAGCCGGTGCCTGAACTAGGAATTGCAGTTGGAGTCAGTAGTAGCGTCTTTGTATAGTCCGGGGGTCTGTACTACATCTTCTTCTTCATCTACTTCTTGCACTGTTGCCAATTGTTGCCCATTTCCCGTATCCAATACATTGAAGCGTCCGTTCCAGCGTTTGCCGGAAGTTTGCTTCGCTTGGCTGGGATTACATTTTCCTGCTTGCGTCGTAGTCGTCGACGTCTTCTGGTTCGGGGCTTGTGTTTTGTCTGCTACAGAGACAGAAACAGAGAAAGAGACAACGACAGAAACAGAGAACTCTCAACCCTCAAACCACCCAACCAATACCCTCCTTCCCCCACTACTTTCTTCGCCTCTTTGCCTCTTCCTATGTAAATGCATTTTCATGTTTCTGCCATGGCTTATCCTTAAAGTCTATAAATATTTCGGTATATTTGCAAAGTAAAATAAAGAATTTTTTATTTTTACGAGAAAACAATTTGTTGGATTTTTCGTGTTCTTTAGATGTGTGTGTGAGCTTTGCATATTGAAAAAAGTGCTAATAAAAAAATAAAATACAAATTTATACATGAAATTTGTTCAATTTTATTGCCAAAAAGAACATGAAAACAAAAATATCAAAGAAGCTAACTTCAGCTATGCCAAAGTTTATATACCCTTGCCGCCTTTGTCCATTTGCCAGTGGCAGAGCTATTAGCAATTAAATTTAATTATCCGATTTTGATCAAATGTTATGTTAAAAGTACACATTAGGAGCGCGTAATCTCGCAAAAACTTGAAAAACAAAAAAGTTCTTCCCACTTGTACTGCTTTTTCACCGATCGGTTCTATGGCAGCTATATGATATACATAATGGCCCGATCCGGATAGATACCACAAGAATTAAACTAACTTGTGGGAATAGAAAGTTTATATATGAAGTTTCATCGCAAACATCTAATCAATTTTTTAAATACCTTCTGCAAGGGCATAACAAAAAAGAAACGAGAAAAAGTACAGGAAAAGTAACTTGAGATGGTCTTTAATATTATTGGGAGAAGGCTGGTGTATGTATGTATTAGTTGGGCTGCGGAAATTTATTTCATATTGAATCCTTTTTAGCCATTAAAGCTGTTCGTTCATTAGCAAGACCTTCTCACCAGTCGCACCCCATTCTAAAACTCATTGCCGATTCCGGACATTGGCGTCAGCAAATGAAATTATTTTTAATGCGTGTGCAAATGCACTCAAACACAGGCAAAGCACACACACACACACACACACACACACACACACACACACACACACACACACACACACATCCGTACACTCAAACGGAACCATAAATTATTAATTAATGCGTGAGCAGTTTTCCACAGCGAACCCCATCATCTCCTCTTATGAATTTAGTGTTCGACTTTTTGTACCCAGTATAGCAGAGTTGGGTCCACAAAATTTTGGTATGTAAACCCGTCTACGCCCTCCTTAGTCGCTTTGCTTAGAAATAAAATGTTATTAAAATCTCTTGTAGTTGGCCGCTAGGCGCGCTAAAATCTATGTATTCATATAAGAGAGATTGTGATGGAATGCAATATGATATTTTTAACGAGTATGATTTACCACCTGTTGCAGGGTATCGCGAAGTCGCTGTGACGACATATTTTCTTGTTTTTTTCACAAACTGCAGCACCATTGTTGGACAATGTACAAATGAACAAAGGTCAATGGCGTCTCTCTATGTTGGGAGGAGAAGAGAGCAGCTAGAGCAGCATAGGGCAGCTATGATGAGGCCTTAAATAGTTTTGCTTTTTGTTGGGCAAATCTTTAAGCCTCTGGAGCTTGGCGCTCTTGATGAGCGAACGCAAATGGATGGCAAACATTTAGAGCCACAAAGGAGTAGCAGAAAAAAAAACACATCCTTTTGCTACACACAAATATACAAAGACAAGGGGTTACGTGGTGTCGGTGGGCTGGGGAGCAATGCGGATGTATGCTGAAGTTGCCACGATGTTGAAATCCTTTTTTCAAAAAGAGAGCGGGAAAAAAGGAAGGAAAACTGCTTTTGCAAACACATTTTAACCTAATTTACAGTTAAACATTAAATATGTAAAGCACGTCAGTTTCTGTGTGAACGCGTTTGTATGTAAGAGTGTGTATGTGGACACAAAGGAGGTGTGGTGAGGAGGGGCACCCAAAGGGTTCTGACATGCTTGCCCCGTGCCCTGTGGCTGCTGTTGCAAAAAGTTACCTTATTAAATTGCCAATCGAAGCATGTAACTGTAAATTTGCATTGTGATGGGAACCAGCCCAGAACCGATGAAAGAGGGAAAGGAATGGTGCAGAGGGCTGTAGATGTTGTGGCAATGAAAATGAAATACTCGTAGGCAAATGTTGCTTCGCTAGCATCCTGCGAACTGTACTTACTGGCTAAATATCACACACACACACACACTGCGTCATTGGCCATAAAATCCAATACAAACATTTCTCATACGCACTGTTGCCTACTGGGAAACGTGTAAGAAAAAGGCATAAGCAAAGCAGGGGAAAGGCAGAAAGTGGTTGCGGCTTTAGCAGAAAGCCTAATCGAAATTACATATGCAAAAAGTTAACAATCACGTTCGTTTCTAATCAATTATTTCCAACTCAGCATGCAAAACTTTCGCTTCTTTTGGCTCCACCCTTGCGTGCATATTTAATGCGCGTATAATTTTATTTATGATCAGCTGGTCACTGGAGAAGGAGAGAAAAATCAGGAAAGTGAAAAGAAGGAAGTGAGAAGTTGTTGTAATTAGCCAGGATGTGTGTTTGTGTGGCTGTTTGGAATTGGCAAACCAAAATGAAAAGGAAAACGTGCATGGAAAACTGCACTCAAGCTTATTCGAAATCTAAAATGCTACTACGGGCAGTATATGATTAGGGCATGACCTACATTGTTAACTTTGCTACTGTATGGCCACAATTATATTTTAGTCTTGAGCAGACTACGAAAAATAAGTCCTTTACTAACTATAGGGTTGGTTCATAAGAAGGAAAAGTACATTGATATACTCGTGCGAACAAATTCCTTAGCAGTAAAAAAAGTTCTTTCTTTAATATTGTTAATTCTGAGCAGCTGATTTCTAAATTCAATTCAATTCAAAGCCAAATTAGATTGATGTACGTGTAAAACAAAATTAGTTCACTTAAAAAAACAATTTCAGAAGAATGAAAAGTATAAGCCTGCCTTTTGTCTCTTCTCATCAATTTGAAGTAGAAAAGAAGAAATTTAAGAGGTATAACTCAGCTCTGAAGCTCAGCCTAGGTACTTAGACCCACTTACACACATATACATATATATATATGTACATGTACATATGTATGTATATACACAAGTAAAGTAAATGCTTAGTGCAAACTGCTTGAACGCTCTTCAGCTAATCTGGCAAGCCAAGGCCAACAAATGACCACTCATTCATAAGAATCCTGTTTCCAGTAGAAAGAATGGTAGTCGAGGGGTAGGTCAATAAATAAATAAATATACGAACCAAAATAATATGTATATATAGAAAAGTGGCAAAGCGGAAATGACGTGAAGTAAGTGAGGCGGGTTTTATTGAATTTCATGGCGAAAAAACACCCACTCGCAGTTATAGAGAAGGACACGACTCCAGCCAGCACCTTGGAGGAGCCAACATACACATAAATATGAAACACGATCACCCTGGTGAAAACTGAAGCCCCCAAGAGGTCAGCAAAAACTCACTTTCTCTCCTACTCTTCCTGCTTAAGGAGGAGTTTTATAGGTGAACAAGATTTACGCGCATTTGCGTTAAGGAATACATACGCCTGAATGATGGAGTGTTACCGTCTGCCTGGCAACCAGCACCACCCTGGATACCTCTCCCCCTCCTTACTTTCTCTAAGCTACTCAAGTGCAACTTTCAAAACTTCCTCTCTTTAAAAACGGAAAAAGAAAAATGTATCGACTCAGAAAAAAAAAAACACAAAAAGGCAGAAAAGCAAAAACTGTCGCTTCCTTGTAAAAACCAAAGTGTTTGGGCTCCAAGGCGTGGGTGTTGGTGGCTAAGAGATGCGTGGATTGGGACCGTGGCCGGGGGCAACAACGTTACCGTCGTGCGTAGCACATTTTCCACATCAATGCGCGTTTATTTTACTGCTAAAGCCTTTACGAATGAATGAATGAGTGGCTTCAGAAAAAAGGCAGCAGCAGCAGCAGCCTCCAAAAGTCTTCAACCAGACCCCACCACCTCTATCCCTTTTAGTTGCCCCATCACTTCTGGTTGAAGTAGCTTACGCCTCCGGCTTGCCTTTTTTTGCTTCCTCCAGCTTTTGTTTTAGTTTGGTACGAAGGCAAGAAAGAGAAAGAAAGAAATCACAATGCACATTTCCTACTGCCCCCACCATTTCACTCTCTGGAAAAAAGGGAAGATGATATTACCAGTAAATGTGGCTGGTAAGTTTTTCAATTTAGAGTTGCAAACATATTTATTGATTTCCGGTTTCTTCTTTTTTTTTTCGTCGGTTTGGCAAAGTAATTAAAAATATGTTGTAACCCTTTTTTAGAGAGGGAAATGGAAGCTGAGGGAGGCTAGAGTTAGTTTGCATCGCTAATGATGATATCCCGCCACCACTCTTAGCTCACAGTCTCTCGTTTTCGCTTTGTTTGCTTGTGCTCGTCGTTAAGTCTATAATTAAATTATCTAATCTGCACTTCCCGGTACCAATCCAATCTCAGAAGAACTTTGTGGCTTTGCTCCCAGTTTTTCACATGCTCAAGCCAATACACTGACAAACGCACAACCACAGATACATGAACCACGTCCGAAAGAAAAACAGAAAGGAGAGACGGCACTGTATTGAAGCTATACAAGGCCTGTTCTTGTTTTCCAAATCTTTTCAATAGCAAATGCCTGTTAATTCCGTAGCGATTTCTCAGTTCGGACGTGTTCATTGTTGTCCTATAAAGCTATAGCGCGAATCAAATGTTGTTCCGAAAGGTGTAGGTATAAGACAACAAATTCATAAAGTATTACCCACAACTCTTACCATTTTAAAAAATAACTTTCGATTCCAATTTGATTAATTTAATTCTAATATTAAACAAATTACAACCATACGTTCTCCCAAGAGAATTTCGAAATACTAACATTAGAAAAAGAAAACAGGTCTGGCTAATTGTGCTATTATTTTTTGATTGTCTGCTAAGAAAAACTCTTATAATTTTATGGCTGGCCCAAATTTATTAACGCATGATTGAAATGTTTCCTAATCTATTAAACATTAATATATTTATTTATTATTGGACGGCCACCACTTTCTCATTGCCAAATAATTTATACGGAATAGGAAACGAGAACAGACCTACTAGATACACACAGACTTTCTCTCTTAAAGGATTTTTGGCGAGTAGCTTTCGAGTGTTGCCAGAGTGTTGCGGATGAGCAAGCTTAACTTATCTTTGCTGTTAGGCAATTTACTAATTTATTGCTATAACAATGAGAAGATGCCTGGGAAGGGAGTAGGGAAAGGAAGGGAAGGGCTTCAATCATACCAGCATATACAGATAACATTGTAGGAATTAGTAACCAACAAATCGTCCTAAATATATAACAAACTACATACAACATGCAACAGGGACACACAACGGCTGAAGCACAGTGGTAAGAGAGCAATTCAAACACGACCTAGTTGTGCGTTTTTCAACTTGACTGCACCGCAGCAACATCAACAAACACAACAACAACAACAACAGCAACAGCAACAGAAACATTAGCAAGAAGAACAATAAATTTATTGCTTTTAAAAATGTTTAACTCCAAAAGTGAGCGCCCACAACTTGACTCTAAATGGTGGCGCCTGCAACCCCTCTTCTTCTTCCTTTATTCCCTTACCATGTTTGGATGTTATGGTTCTTGCTGTTGTTGTGACAGTGCCACAGATTTATGACCGCAAGCGTCGGAAAAAGTTTACCCAGGCCTAAGGGCAAAACGAAAAAAATAAACCAAAACTTTTCGATTTTCAAGGTAGTCAAATTAAATAAGTATAGAGACCAACAAACAGACAGACCGACAGACAATTGCTTGCCATTGTTTAAATGTTTGAAAAGCGAAAAGGAACAAGAAGCAAACAAGTTTTCTCTGCTTGGCCAGCATTGAAATACGAAAGTTGGAGATGAAACTTTGTCAGTAAAAATCGACAAATCAATGCAAAATTTAAAAAAATATATATATATATGCAACTTTTGAAACAATTTTCGAATAGGTCAGAAATATTTCAATTATCTTTTACCGGGCTAATGTGCCATGTGATTTAAACTAAAAAAATTATTAAAAAGTAAACAAACTGTAATTAAATCTCTTTTAATAGCTTGTTCTCCCTGGGATCTCCTAGACTCTTCTGTTATAATCGAGATTTGGACACACATTACATTATACAAATGTAAGCTAGTGGTTTTGTGAGAGAAAAAGGCCTTATGACGAGTGAGATATCTTATTAGGGTGATAAAAAACTAACTTCCTAGTGTTATTTTGATTTAGGGACTCGCCCGTTTTGTGATTTTGTTTCCGCCTAATTTGATTTTTGCAAAGCTAATGAAAATTGCTTTATATTGCTTTTGATGCGTTTGTCCATTTCTAGATCCTATTTAAAGTCTACAATCCATAGAATTTGTTCTAAAGTTTGACATGACAATATCTCGCTCTAGCTCTTTGGCATGCCTTTTGCCTTCATCATTTTATGACCTTTACTCCATCCCCATCTTTCCTCTGTCGCCTTTGCCATCGCCCATCTTCCATGTACTTACATTCTCAACCCATTTTTCCAAGTAACCAGTTTAGGCACCTGCTGCCATCAAATGTCGGTGCGAATTTCATTAAAATAAACTTTTTCTACGCTATGTCAGCCAGTACATTTTCGTTTTATTTGAAGAAGGACGGGGGCTGGTGGAGAAAAAAATCACTGCCAGGCATTTTTGCCCTTTGGCTTCCCCCCACCGTCATAGCCAAAAAAGGAGCCCACCCCGTCCACCATTTGCTCAATTGGCTTGGGTTTTTATGGTCGCCGGTTCTTTTATAGCCACCAGAGTCATAGTCTGCTCCCCATCCTCCTGCCCATACACAACGTTTGGCTCATTTCACTTGAGCGAAAGCTCTCTCTAATTTGAATACCTGGCTGCAAAATCGGAATCAGAAACAGGATAGCGAGGGATTTTTTTTTTCGTTTTTTCGATAACGCCTGCCTAACGCTTTATTGCTTTTAAATGTTTTTGGGGCCCAGTCAACGCCCCTACCACGCCCTGCACCCTTCGCGAGAGGCATAAAAACTAGACTCACTCGAAATTTGATATACGAATTGTTTTTTATACAGCCGCAGGAAATGGCCAAGTTTTTGGCGAGAGAGAAAGAGTGGTTGCTCCCCCTACTCCTTCTTCACGCCAGCAATTACTTATCAGAGAAGTAGAGGGGGCTTGGGAGATGTATGCATCATCATGATGAACTGGACATGGAATAGAGAGCGGAGTGTTGCAGTGGGCAGTAGAGAAGAGTGCAATGTGGCACAGTGGCGATGCCAAGAGCTAAGTGCCGCTTCCGGTGGTCGCCGGTGCTTCAGCCATAAATTCTGTAGGCATGACGGCAAAAAAGCCGAAAGGCTCACCCTCCCACCCACTTCCTCTTCATAGCTGGCCCAGTTATTGTTGCAATTAATAAGGACGTCGCCAGCGGGCAAAGACTAAAGAAGAAAGGAAAGAGAGCAAAAAAAAAGAGATGAGTATGACAACGAGCAGGAGAGAATGGGAATGAGTACCATGAGGACCGGCGGCTGTCTGCCTTGCCATTGCCACTTGGATGAGTCTCGGAGGCCTGACCCCTGGCGGCGAATATTTACTGCTGTTGCTGCTGCTTCTGGCGGAGTGGAGGAGTTGAACCGGCAGGAGCGGCTGCCTGGCTGACTGGGCTGTGGCGGACTGCAGCAGCGTGAAATGTCCTTTGCACATTACATTTGCATTGCAGTTACAAGCATTTCGCATTTATCGCAACAACAAAAACAGTACAACAGCAATGAGGACTGCAATAAGGAGAACTACACACAATGGACGCCCAGAAATCTCGTCGCCAGCGTCGCAAACGACGATGCTAACAACTCGTAGCATTGCAGCTGCCAGATGGCTAAGGATGAGGATGCGAGTGGATGGAGCGGAGATTCAACCAAGAGCAACATTTATTGTTTGCAAAGCCTTGTTTATTATTTTACGTGCATTTTTTCTCGCCGTTTTTACCAGACCAAGTAAAAGTAGGAGCACCACGGGCGGAGAAGGCGAAAAATCTTTATGATTCGGCGAGCTTCTTTGGCTTCTTCTACAAAAATGTGAAGAATAGACGGGGGTAAGGATGGAGGACATTTGTAAATAACATTGCTTGGCTGGGATTTCTTCATTTGCCTTTCTTTCTCTCTCTCTCTCTCTCTCTCTCTCACTCTCTCTCTCTTGATTCACTCTGCTCTGGCTGCAAGAATTTATGTTTGCCCATGCTTTCCGTCAGAAGAAGCCTTCAGCCTTCGGCCTTCGACTTTGGACTTGGTTCTGGTTGCACAGGTTCCTTCGGTTCATCCTTCGGTTCATCCTAGTTCCTTTTTTTATGCCTCTCTCTCTCTTTCTTTAACTGTGACTGCGGTTTTCTTTATGCTTTTTAATGCGCCTTGCACCAAATGCCTGCTCCTTCTCCCCCTCTCCATCTTTCTTTCCTCCTTTTGTTTGTACACCATGTACTTTATGTACCAAGCGAAATTTATGCCCCGCTAAGTGGATTCGTGGATTTCTTCTTCTCGTTTTCTTCCTTGTTACGGAAATGCAATGTTCGCTTATAGAACTGTCGAGGACAAATAGGAACCACCCATCCAAAAGAAATACCCATCCACCTCTTGCTATCCATCTATTCCTCTAATTAAAGTCAAAATAGAAAATTTTCGTTAAGGTTGCCGCCACGCCTGTCGCTTTTCCCTTCACTTCGTGTTTGCTCCATCTTGTTTTATCGAACAAATCTTCAATTAACACAAAACACACTGGCAGAAAACACAACTTACCCAAAAATAAAAGAAACAGAAAAGTAAAAGAGAGAGCGAACGAAACAAAAAGGTGATTCCTGTTGCTAATTGGAAATCGACGGGGCGAAGTCATAAAAAGGTCCTGCCAACGAACCGGAAGACCTTTTACCTTACCTTACAAACTCCCTTCCCCTCAAAACCAAACAAAAAAGAAATCAACAGAAAAGCAACAAAAATGTTTGTCTATTTGCTGAAATTAATGTGCAAAATAAAATTGTCTTGGAATTTAACGAAATTAGATTACATTTCCGTGAACAGTCCGCCAATCCGTCGCTCGTCCTAAGCGGAGAATTTGAATTTGACCTTCAAAAATCGATTCAACCTTTTGCAAAAAAAAAAAAAGCAAACAAACCTCCCCGGAAGAAATCCAGAAAAAAAATCTAATAAATTATACATGGTCCCCACATAAACTAAAGTGAAAAATGTGGCAAGCTCACCGTTCAACTGTATGTTTGAAATATTTTAAATATAAATTTCAATATTTAACTGCCTGCCAGTGTGCCATTTGCGTTGCTGCCGACAGGAAACGGTTGCCGAAAATCGCTCGCACACACACACACACACACACACACACACGCACAGGGCACTGCGGACGAAAAAAATGGTCAGCCTGCCCATCTCCCCTTTTTACGTTGCCATGACAGCGGAAATGATCCATTGACCTTGTTGTTGTTGCTGTTTTTTGGTGTCCCTGGTTTGAAACAAAAAAGGTTTGCTGACCACAAAAACGTTGAAAATATATTTGTGTGTCCACTTATTTGCATTAATGCCCAACCGATTGTTTGAGTATGTGTGCGCATGGTTTGTGTGTTTCAGCATGGGGGTGTGCATGTGGGTGTGTATAGGAGACCAAAAAAAATCGGAAAGCAAAACGAAGTGATTTTACCCTAGACACCTCATAATTCAAAGATTTGGAAACGACAACAAAAAATATGTAAAACTTATATGAGAGGTACTAAACAATCATCGGATTTTAATGTCTCTTTTAAAAACTTGCTTGAAATTCTTGTGATCCAAAACATAACCGAACTTACAAACCTGTCCTGCTGCTTTGTAATATCAAAAGACAAGATAAACTAAATTTTAAAAAGTGTTAGATCGTTAGATAGAAATTGTCCTTCTAGCTAGCAGATTCAAAATTTGAGCAAAGGATGAGAACTTTTTAATGCCAAATTTAGTTCTAGATTGCTTGCAAAGGTTTTTGTATTTTTTGCTAATAGATTACAAAATACATGTACCCTAGTTGATAGTGTAAAAAACGATTACGTTTTTCGTTTTCAACAAAAAAAAAGAGAAAAAACATTTCATGCCAATAAATAGGCAGGCTAAACATCTTGTGCTTATGATTTCTATAAACAATTCAGTCCCCTTTTCATTTTCAGACAAGTTGTAACGTTTGCAGTAGAAACGAACTTTTTATTTTATTTATATTTGGTAAATCTTTAGGTAAATGAAAAAAAAAAATGGTAACTAAAACAAAAAAAATAACAGAAGGCAAAAAATTGTCAACCTTTTTGGACTCTCGATTGAATCTGCATAAATACTTTTGCCGATGGCAAGCGCGAAAAACAGCCAATCGTATATATAGCAGATCCGATTCGTGTTTACCCCGACTTAAAGGTGGAGCAAGCAAAAAAAAAACGACAAATCTTAGGAAGGATTCATTGCCAGTATTAACCAGCTTGAGTGGCGCATGGAGATTAGCTAGTGTTCCAGGAGAAACTACTACTGTTCACCACAAGAAGCGTAAAAAGAGGAGCAAAATCATCGTAGACAATCATCGATCGAAATGTATGAAAATGTATAGGAAACCATCTACGAAGAGAGTTCCCATTCAGTTCGATAAGATTGTTGTTGTAGATGCACCGACTACATTCCGGCAGAAGCCAAAGCCAAAAATGAAGCATCATATTGATGATGATAAGGAGCGCCATCAAGTTGAAGCTAGGGCAATGTCACTTTATGCGAAAAGATCTTTGCCAATTCCACTTTGTAATCGACCGACTGTTATATGGGGCATGTCTTACGCCAATCCCATGCAGCAGCCATGGACACATCAGCAATGGTCAAAGCAGCAACATTACCCCTTGAAAGTCCAACAGGAAGCATCATGGCCTCTCATGAACTATTATAAAGTTCCCTCAGAAATGAAATTGGCAAAATTGCAAAATGCTAGCAAATATTGTGGAAATTTTTATTATTCCTAATGAGTTAATTTTTCAGAATAAAAAGAAGTACAATCACTATCCCTTTGTGCCCCCCATTATAATTAGGCGTTGCGTTTTACAACTTAAACTACTGGCTACTACGCGCTCTGTTGCCCTTCAACGACCTGTGCTGTGAGAACTTTTTGGTTACTTCTAAGGGGGGACAGAGAGAAGAGCGTTTGCCATCACGCAGATACAATTAAAATTCGAAACGAACGAGGCAAACAAACAGCAGCAGCAATGAAAACGAGCAAATAATGAAGTGGATAAACTTTGTCGAACCTGAATCGAAATAGAAACCGAAACAGCGAATAGAAATTTTTGTTTGGCAGGCGGCAGAGCAGAGCAAAGCAGTGTGGCATGTGGCAAGTTAAGTGAGTGTAAGGGATGGGAGGACTGGTATTTTGTGTATAATTCAAGGTATCGCAATATACATACTCTTCCAGACTCGGCAAGAGAGAGGCAACAGCGCACAACATGGTAAAACTTTTGTAATTACAATAAAATTTTCACAAATAACTTTCAATTGTTTGTGTTACGGAAAGACCCGTGGAGAGAAAGAAATTGAGGAGTGAGGGAAGGAATTGCTAGCGAATGTGTTAATTTTTTTTTTTGCTCTCTGCCTTTCTTTTGTTTCTCTTTGACAAACAAAACATAACAACAAAAAAAAAAAAAAAACTAAAAGAAAAGAAAATGAAAAGAAAACACAGTCAAGTGACTTTATGGTCAGGGGCAGGATCTACAGAATCAAGGGGAAACAAATATCATTCAAACGGCTGTGTCTAAGTCAATACCCTCTCAGACAACTGCCTGAGAATGCGTATATATTTGTATTTATTTAAGAATATTAAAAATGTTTTTGTATCCGAGCTATTATCTTATGGATATAAATAAAGCAATAAGCGATTTATTTTCGTATTTCGTATATATATTTAAACATTAATAAATTAATTCCTAATGTGAAATTGCCATACATACAGATACAATTTAACAATTTGTGCTGCCCTTTGCTACGCCCCTGTGTGCCGTTGTTAACCTTGTTGTGTAGGGGCCTTTCCATCGTTTTGGCCCAACATTAAAATAAATTAAAATATAATTAAAAATAATGCGTATCTCTTTCTAGTCTTGGTCTTGGTTCTCATATCCTATCCTCTTTGCTCCGTTGCTCCATTTCTATGCGAATCTCTTGTGCTCTGAGCTTCTTTCCATCTTGGTCATGTGGATGACTTGCGTGTTTTGGTCAATTTTCTACCTTTTAACCTTGTTTATTGCATATTGTTTGCAAATGAATCTTTGGAGATACACAAATTCATATACATATCTGCATAAGAAGGCTCATTTTTCATTTAACAAATATTTATATATTTGTTTTTAATTTTATCAAAGTGTCGACACCCTGCAGGAGGGTACGGAACGACAGGAACGAACGGCAAGGAGGCAAAACTCAATTATGAATGGCAAACCATGGGCAAAAATTGTTAAAGACAAGTACATAAAACATGTACTTACTAGTGGAGTTGTCAATGGCTTGAGAAGGGCCAAAGCCAAAGCTGGTAATATACAAAAGACAAATAACAGAAGCACAAACAAAAACCGAAACAGAAGAGCAGAGAATATAATAAGTGGGTGGGGTGATAGGGGTGGTGTGGGGGTACTTTGGGTGGTGGTGTAGAATCAACAACAATAAACAAATAATAGCAAGAAAAAAGGCCTCCTAAGTAACAACAACTTAAGGCCAACCAACCAACCACCCACCCGCCTATCTCTTTTTCCCGCTTCTCCTCCTCCTTCTTTTGTATAGGAAACGCAAAACCCTCAATAACAAACAACACAGTAAGAAAGCACTTTCAGCGGGAAGAGGATGGGGGATGGCGATGGGAGTTTCGGTTGAAGCTGGAAGATTACGAATGTCTGCTCAAGAAAAAAAATAAAGTAAGCAAGTCCTACCGACTCGGATAGGCACTGTAACAATGCGTCCCTTATTCACTCTTCGTAATTTTTCGTAAGATGTCTAGCCATATTTCTTTCTCTCTTTCGAACACCAAACACATACCAATCGCTTGCCAACTTGGCTATTTTTCATCCAATTTTCATGAAATTTGGTGAGCCGATTAATATTAATAGCAAATATATGTTTATTAAATTTCATTTCTGCGTACACACTATACAAGTCTGCATGCCAACTTTGGTGACCCTAGCTTTTATAGTCTCGGAGATCTAGGTGTTCATACGAACGGGTGACGGACCAGGCAGCTGTTATGGACCGGGCTGTTGATGTTGATCAAGAATATATAATTTATAGGGTCGGAAATGCTTATTTTTACATACATTTTGGCGACTTAACATACCCTTTTACCCTGGGTACAGGGTATAACAAGAATAAGAACTCCAGAGACTGTGTGCGAGAATGGGAAAGATGTTTCGATTGACGATTGATGTGGCGTAACAGCATCCACAGTGTGTTCTAGGGACGCGGGTGGGAGGCAGCAGAAGCTGCTGTGGCACCAACGGCGGTGTGGTAAGCTTTGATGGATGCATAGAGGCTTAGCGCTAGATACTGAAGAGTACCAGCTGAAGAGTTTAAAATAACCCACTGTAACTCGCTACCTTCTTTCTCTCTACTCTCCATGTTTTTGGGGCTTTTCCTCTCTCAATCTCTCCATTCCATTGATATTGTTGTTTTTGTTCCTGTTTGCGACTTGAGTTTATTGATTTGTTTTTGTGGCAGCGAGGCCCAGTCGTCACCCCTCCTCACAGCGCTTATAAGGACCAGCTGTTCTTATTGCGGTTTGAAAAACTGTAAGTTCTTTTTGAGTTACACTTTGCCTACTGCATTTTCGCATTCAATAAAAGTGGAAAACAGAAGGGCAAAAACATAAAACGATAGACTAGAGAGCGACCATTGGACCACCATCCTATAGAAGGGAGGTCTGCAAGATGAGTTTTTAAGACTTGAAAATGACGTGCCAAATACATTAGAAAACGAAAACGAATTCATTGTCGTTGCCTCTTCAACAGTTTTTTTTTCTTTAGACCAAGGACAAAATGAAAAATTCGTTGCCTAGCCATTTTCTGTTTTTCTAAGCAAAAAAAAGTTGGGGCGCACTTCACTTGAAACTGATTAGAATGGCCGAGTAAGCAGAGGAAAATTAAATTGAATTTAATTTGTACGCGCCTTTTTTCTGTACATTTTTTTTAATGTGGGATCTCTTACAATTTTCCTTAGAAAATTCATGCCAAATTGCTAAAACGAAACGATCCCGAGGGAGTGTGTGGATTTACCCACTCATTTGCTCTCGAGTGTCTGTCGCGTGTAACAAGTGTTCTTGTCTTACATGATTTTTACATATTTTTACACACACAAAGCACTTGTCGTGCAAATGAAATGAAAATTATACGAATTATACCCCGAAAGCAAACGGAAGTGCGCAAATTATGTCAGGAAAGGGCAAATTGATAATAAAATTGTAACAAATACCGAAGCAGAAGTTTTGAAGAGTAAGTCAACAACTGAATTAAATGAAAATAGAGCAAGCAAGTCGCCTCACCGACTCGGATATAACCTGTACCAATGCGTATTAAACACATACCAATCGTATGTCATCTCACTCATTGACATTGTTGCCTCAGTTAGATGTCTCCCTAACAACTCCTTACCCGAACCCTTACATTATGCATTTTCCACTTATTGCCATTCTTAATACTCTGTAAAGTTACTGCTAATCGTTAAGCAATCTTTTAAAATACTGTTAAAAAATCCCTAATGTTAAAGGCAGCAGCGTCGGCTAGAGCTGTTGGAGTTTTCGTGTTAAAAAAATCGTGGGTGCCCCTCAAATTTTCAGAATGTTTTCAAATTATAGAGATTCGTTATGGTTTTGAAAATTCGTAGAAGAATTTGTTCAACTTTTCAAAGTTCATAAGCAAACCATTTATTCGTAAAGTTTGCAAAAATTTCTAAATTACTTAGTAATTTCTAACATTTATAAAATATTTAAAAAAAAATTTGTTGACATTTTTAAAACTTGCATAGAATTTCCCACAATTTTTGCGTTTATATTTTATAAGATACAATTTCCAAAGGATTTGCCGCAACTTTTGCAGCTGTAAAACCATTTAATTTGTTAGTCGACAAAACAAAAGTTGAGACGAACTTATACGTGTATGATGTGTCCTTTGGTCCTGGCACGTTGGTTGTATAACAGTTTCCATCCTACTTATACGCATCGTATGTTTTTATAAGCGCAGTCACCTGGGACTTATACGCATACGTATACTACTAGCCAATGCGTGACAGAGCACTTATACAATCGTTCTGCTTCCACCCTTTAGAATAATTTCACTTATACCTTTAACTTATACAAACACTTCATGGCAGCAACGTCGTACCCGTCTTCTACTCTACAGTATAAGTTCGGCCAAACTCCAAGTATGCGGCATACTACTAATGCTTTCGACTGCTGGGCGCTACTACGACGACAATACGTCTTCGAAAAGTTCGTGTTCGAATTACTCACAATATAAAGCATGAATAGGTCGTTAATTCTCTGTAAATATAAGTTTGGGTAAAAACCGGCTCTTCCTTCTATGTTGTACTAATGTCCAATGCGACGCACCTGCAGCGACAAATAAAAAAGAAGCCGACTTGAAGTACTCCGTCGAAGCTTGAAGTACATTTATCTTTATCAACACATGCGCTCTCTTTCTTCTCTCTTCCCACACACACCGTGGTCTTCAACAAAACTGGCTCTCTCTCGGCTAGCCTCCCGCTGCTGTTGCTGCTTCTGTTGCACGACATTCGCCTCCATGGTCTCGGAAGCATTATTCGCTTTGTTTGTCGCTCGCTCGCTAGGAGGAAGTTTTAGTTCGGTTTTAGCTCTGATTCTGTGTGGACGGTTGGCAAGAGCGCACGGCTACGTTGAAATTGCGTCGCGTGGAGCCTAAAAACTTACACACAGTCCCACACACAAACACGCACACACACACTCGCAAGATACACGCGGCACTGCGGATTGGCAGTCGTGATAACAATGTCAAAATATTGAGTCTGCGCCAAAAAATAATAGGAATTTAATTTAAAAAAAAAAAATAAATTATATGTAAAATATAAAAAATTTCAAGAAAGTGTTAACAGATGGGTATATAAAAGTTCTGCAAGATGCTACCAAGTGAATGATTGTGTAGGCAAAATTAAAAAGGAAAGTTCTCTTTTTGAGGACCTTTTCGGTTCGGTGATATTCGCCAGGCGTCGTTGTCGTGGTCGCATTTCGTCGCTCAGTCGGTCGGTTGGTTGGTTGGTTTTTTGTCGTTCGGACACGGGAAGGACGGCTCGGGCACGGAGTCGCAGGCATGTCACATGTCCTACTGCTGGCTTCTTTGTGTGCTGCCTGCCTGTTCCTTTGACATACGCGTCAAAGTAGCAACAAGAAGCCGGTTGCGTGCCACTACAATGCGGCATTAAAATATATAACAAAAGGCAAAACTCCAGAAGGATTGACGACGACGATCTTTCAAATTAAAAACTGTCGTAACGTAGTTCAAAAGAAAAAAAAAATACGCAAAACGTTGCTAAAACTGGTGGCTGAAAACAAATGCGTTGCATCAACCAACGACAACAGCAACTGGCAGGGCAACAACTGCTGCTCGTTAAAGCAGCAGCATTCAGCAGTTGCAGAACTACTTCAATTTAAGAACAACTACTACAACTCTAACTACATAATCAAGCTCAACAAAATGGCATTGAAATCTGAAATGACAGCAGCAACAGAGGAACAGCAGCAACATACAACAAAGATACGACGACGTAGCAGGGAACAGTGGATTAAAAATCATTTACGATTGCTCTGCATAGGTAAGTCAAAAGAAGGGGACTGAGGGGATTTGTGGTTATCTTCCTTGCGGTCAGAATAAGGAAAACATTCAATACAACAAGCTGGGGCAAGGGGCCTATCATACAATTTACTCATATTTAATTAGCTTTATGGACACTGTGCGGTTAATGTGGCTAGCAAGCCACAAGTCCATTATTAGAACGTTGACCAGGAATGGGTAGATTAATTAATAATTACATGGCTGTAAGGGCTCCAAACCGGACACACATGCACATGTCGTCGACGTCGACGTTGTTGTCGTTGTCGTTGTTGAGCGTCTCCAGCGAGCAACTTCCTCTCTTGCATTGTCATTAACCAGGTTCTTATCTGTAGATAGATGGCTAGGTTTGGAGCTGCTTCCGCCTTCTCCTCATTCACCTTACCCAGTTTTGTTACTCCATGACGACCATTCAATTGGAAAAGCACAAACAACAATCGAATATAATTCACAAAATATGTTGAAACGCCCACGGTTTTCGTTTTGAATTGTGGGCGTTGAAAAAATAAAACCAAAACCCAAAAAAGTGACAGGTCTAATCAAGTGAGAGGAGGAGGAACGCCCTCTAAATTGTAAGCTTTTGATAAGAGAGAAAAAGGCCTAAGACCTAATTAGTGGAGGAAGAAAGCAAAGCTCTCTTGGTAACCACAGACTTAAAGACAAAATAATAAAACTAAATTGAAAATTCGGCGAACAAAACGAGAGGAAGCATGTATTTGTCAGCAGAAAATAATCAAGGATCATAATAATATGTCAACAAAACAGACAGAGAGCGGAGGTAGCAGCCAAAGAACTTGGACCAAAACAAGCACAAGGACACACAGAAGAGACACACGCAGCAAAAGTTGCGTGGTGGTGGCATGGAGAAGGAGGTACAGAACTACTATATGCCAGCAGCAAAAGTGTAGGACAAACATGGCGTAATAGATATACATATATATACACAGATATGTCGAAGGAAGTTAGGGGAAAAAGAGGTAGGTAAAGGTCTGAGCCATAAAGAGTTTTTCGACTCGTTCATGTTGCTTCTGGCAGATGGCAAATGTGGCTGGAAGCAGAGTAGAACTGAAGTGCATTGACAATACAAGTGTTTGACCACTAGGCAGTAGCATCAGGCAGGCACCAACGACGCGACAACCGACGACATTAATACAAAGAAATGCCAGCGCCACTCGACCTACCAGAGAATTCGTCTTTCGCCAAGTGTTAAGCACATACATAGAAGAGCGACCAGGCACTGGCTCCACTAGCTCAGCGGTGCCATATCTTACAGACCGATTATCGAATGCTGCAACTGAAAGTTGAAAGATTGCTTTAGCTGCTCTCCCTCATATATTTCTATGTATATATGTACATATGTATGTATATACATATGTATGTATGTATGTATGTATGTGGGCAGTTAGACTAACGCCTTAGCTAGCCAACAGCTACTTGGCTTCCAAATCTATATTCAAAACACCTTGAATTGATGCCCACAATCGATACACAGAAAACAACAGTGACTTAAGCGTGGGTTAATCATGACGCTTGAGAGTTTACGTAATTGTCAAAACCGTAAGTTTAACCTGGCTTAAATTGTCTCGCGACTCTTAAAAAAGTTGCCCAAAAAACAAGCAAGCAAAAATCACATCTGTCATATTTAGGTGACAACTTTGAGTTACTCTCTATTCAACAGGACTTAGATTCATTATTACAATTAAAATTATTTGTTTTGAAAACAAATTGCGTTGCCCCATTAAGTTACGTAAGTTGCAATATTCTCTTATTTTACTTCAACAAAATTGAACGGGTCAGCCATAACAAAGAAGTTTTCAGTGAAATATTCAAACATCTCTTCAATAATGTTGATAAATTTCTTAGCCTTAGCGTTTATTATTTTATTATTTATAAACAGTTGCAAAGGTAAAATAAAGGATTAAAATCAACTTAAAGCAATTATTCTCTGAATGATGAACTAATTATTTATCAAATTAATGTTAATTTATTTTGATTTAATAACGGATTTTGCGGACATTGATATAACTTTTTGCCCTGATTTGTGTAAGTACAGGGTATAAAAATAACAACAACAACTTATTTTAACATACACACACACACTTTCACGCAAAGGTAAAGAGACAACAAGCAAAACCAATTTAAACAAATATATGTATGTATATGTGTGTGTACATGTGTGTTTATAAATAAATCGACTGCACTTTCAACAGCATGTGGCAAAATAACGACGACAAACATCAAGCAAAAGGCAAAAAATAGGAGTGTGAGTGAAATATGAAGGTTGAGAGCAGAAGAAATTGAAGTAGGAATAGACTGAAAATAGAGATGGGGGTGTATTGGAGGTGGAGGGCAAATAGAGGAGGAGAGGAGAAGCAGTCCGCATCCCATAGGCAAACAAACAAAAGTGCACTTGAAGTCGCCAACCAGTTGAACTCCTGCAGCGTTTGTCAAACGTAGCATGTGGTAATTGCTCCTACCTAGGCTGTGTTATTCTCTCTCTCTCTCTCTTTCTCTCTCCTTCTTCATCTGTCTCTGTCTTTTGCCGTTGCTCATCGCACACAGATTTATGAGTTTTCAACACAATTTCTATTAGATGGCCCCTCACTATGGCTTCTGGCTGTAAATATCAAACATTGGAAACGATTTTTTGCCTTTATTTTTTCCTTTTTTGAATTTCTATGTCATTTCCTGCCAAAAAAAAAAAAATTAGGAGAGAAAAGATGAAAAGAACGGAAAAAATCGCATACACACACACACACACAGTTTTTGAATTTTAAAAAAGTGAAACTGTTCATACTCTTGGTTTTTCCTTCTCTCAATCTGTGGTCTTGCTAATGAAATGTGTTTCAATTATTAGAAAATATCTTAGAGTAAAATTCGTAGGCAAATGGAAGTGGTGGAAGGTGCCTTTCGTGGAGGGTGAAGGAAGAAAGCTCAGGATATTAGCAATGTGCAGCCTGGCGTGATTCCTACGCAAAGAATATTCCATGAAACTGCACAAATACAAACATAGTCCAGCCCAGCCCAGCCCAGCCGAGCAGCCAGCAGCAAACTGTAGGGCAAAGCAAGAGTGTGAGTGACTTTGATAAGAATTGATTTGGTTTTGGATGGAATGGGCCTCGAGATGGTACACGGGGTGGACAGTTTGGACAGATAGACCCCACCAAGCAACAAGACAGCTGAGTGAATAAATAAAAAAGGCAAATCACAATCTGGATGCCAAATGAGAGGACCAAATCATTATCATAGATAGGAACCGCCGACAGAATCAATAACTTATACAGTGTGCCTTCTGTTTTCTTTTGGAGGTAATTGAAATCGTTTTCAAGGTACCCGCCACCAACGAACCCATGAATTTAATTTCATTCACTATGGGCATATGAATGTCTTTATTTTGCGCTTGGTGGCTAATTTAAATTTATGAATTCTTAAACAGCTCAATATGAGTGTGAGAGAACGAGAGAGAAAGAAAGAGAGAGTGAAAAGGCGGGCACTTTTTCCAACCAAAATATCCGGCTCTTCCTTTTTCGTCGTCATCATTTTGCTCTCTCTCTCTCTCTGTCTTTTTTATTTTTCTTGGTCGTTTTTCCTTTCTCGCCTACTCCCTTCCACACACTTTCACTTTTCTTGAGTATTTAATCAAGTGTGAATAATTGCATCAATTCTGCTCAAAGGGAGTCGATTTCCTTTGTGTGTTGTGTGCGAAAAGAAGATATCGATATGTGCATAGTGTGTGAGTGTGTGTGTATACCTGGGATACCACATGAGCAATAGAAGGGAGAGAAGAGACAAAGTACCTTCTACAACCTCCCATCTCCCCGTTTTCCAGTTTTAAGTTTCAATTTACTTAGGCTGCTTCAAAATTAAGAAACCAAAACGAAACTTTCCTTTTTTGTTTTTTAAAATTGTTAAATATTCTACAAATTTAGTTGCATTGTTTGTGACTATACATATACAGGCTGCGCTATTTAACTTTGAACGTTTATTATCTTATTATATTGAAGAGAAATGCTTTGGAAATCTGAACTCAATACAATTTAGACCTAGCGTCGCTTTGAATTTAATGTAAAGATTCTTTTCGAGTGGATAAAATTACATACAGTTTAAGGGGCAACTAGGTGTCTTTCATTATCTTTGGCGCTGTTGCAGGTGCTAAGCCTGCATATTCTTGTGAAAAAAATTGCCTAGATCTTTTAGAAATACGCAAGTCTCAATTCCTTGTGAGTTGAAGCCATCATTATTTCTGTTTGGAAGACAGTCCCCTTTAGCTATGCTCAACAAGAAAGGCGTTTCCTTGATCCATGATCCATTTTGAATAACTTCTTGTTTATATTGTGATATTGAAAATTAATAATTGATCAAGGAGAAGCAGGCACACTCAGGCAAACATTTACTCATTGTTGCATCTTTCGTTTGCATGCATCTTTTATGGCCATTTAATTGAGGTGGCAGCTGCCACTCGAAACTGGCAACTGTTGGAAAAAAGTTGATGTGGCTGCTTAGTTTCAGGGTTATTATTGTCGCGTGTCTAACTGGTTCGACAGGTGCAATTATTATCCTTGGAGGATTGGACCCTAATCTGCTTGCTACTTGACTTCCATTCCATTCCATTCTGCGTGATGGGGCATCACCTTTATAGCTTGAGCAGCTTATCTCTTCGCATCGTGTGAACTTTTCGCGGTCTGTCCACGTTGTTGCACGCTTCACTGCGCCCCCGCCGACCTCCTTTTGCCACCGACATCTCAGCGTGTGAGTCACTTGTACACCTTTTTGGGGGGCTCTGCTGCTGTCCACTTGACGTGTGGTTCCGCTTCGCCAACGTCGTGTGGAAATCTGTGATGCGGTGGCGTCGGCATTTGTCCCGGTCTGGGAAAACTTTAACGACTTCAGTTCACTTTTTTTTTGTTTCTGTTTCTGTTTTTGTTTTATTTTTTTAATTGCGACAGAGAAAAATTCGTTTTTCTCTGCTGCAGCAACACAATTGTCTGGGAACAGATCCAGTTTCATACGCAGACATGCTTCATTGAATCGCCTCCTACCCCGATTCCTCCTCCATCTCTTCTCTGTTAGCTCTCATTGTCATTCGATTGCGCAAACATTATTTTACCCAGCAAAGAAAGCATTTTTGCATTACCTCCTCCAAGTGCTCCCCGCCCTCCTTCTGCTTGGGCTATATGTGGTGGTGGTGGCCCTGGTTGATGGTGGTGAAGGAAACTTGAGTGCAGCTTTAACCCTTTGCATACCAGCAGCATCGGTTGGCATCCTCGCGTCTTATTGTTCCCCTGTCGCCTGCATTGTCAACTCTATCTCTCTCTATCTCTCTCTCTCTTCCTCACACCTTGGCATACCTACCGCTCCATCCTCACTCTCTTTAGTATCCTTAGTAATTTGGGCAAACAATGCGAGTGTGTGTACGCGTTCGCAGTTCAAACGGCAATTAAGCCAAACAATAAGCTGACAAACACTTGGCAGAGCCACCACAAGCCGTACTCAAACCAGGTCTTACTCTCCATCACTCTCTATCCTTTCTGTCTCTTTCCCTCTTTATATCTCTCTGTCTAATTTGGCAGCCTCAGGGGGCGTGCGTACATGTGTGTGCGTGTGCTTTTCTCAAAGAACAGAGCAAAATTTGCTCGTTAAGAACATAATTTGGAAAATTGTTAAGTCTGTCTGAGCCATAATATGAAAATATTCCAAAATTTAACATACAAAATGGACCATAAAATGGATGACAACAACATTTTTATACAATTTACTTTAATAATTCCTAAATTGTTTTTCTTTGGTGAAATTTTTAAACAATATTGTTGAATTATACAGCTCTAATGGATCGCTCTACAAATTGCATAAAATTAGCAGAATAGCCAGCAGCATAGCAAATGCATTTGATGTCGAGAGCATTGAGTAAATGGAAAAACGAATATGAATGTTTAGTGCGGCCTCCATTTGCCTTAGTTAAGTCAACAATTCTTTTCCTCATTGAAGCCACTAAATTTAATAAAAGGTTGCGTTTTAAGATCTCCAGCTGTCTCAATTTGGCGATTATAAGCGTAGTTCCGTAATCTTGCAAAGATCCTGTCACTATATCGTATAGCGCCCAAAATTAAACAAGCGGAAAAAATTTCTATGAGAAAAACTTTTTTTGCGAACTATTTAAACCAAATTTTTCTAAAGGAAAAGGGAGAGAGCGAAAGACATAAAGTGCCTTAAACTTTTACCGACACGACTCATCATCTACACTTGTAATTTTTGTGATCACCAGCTTCTGTAGCCCAATTGCATAGTTTTGAACATTTTTTTCTCTTCCAAATTGTGTGTGCGTGTGTGTGGCAACTGTGGCATACTTGATTTTTGTATTCTCTCCCATTTTCTCCGATGTCTGAACGGGGGTGGTGGTCGAGTAGATATAAAAGATGCCAATTGGGAAGAAGAGAAGCAGCAAGCACTGTGACAGTAGTAATAGAAGGTAGAAGTAAAGTAAAATCCGTGCGCCAAGTGTATGAATAATCGAGAATGAAATTTTGCGTCTGTAAACGGCAGTGGCAGCCATTCTAATGGATGGCACAAGGATGCCTAAAAGCAGCAGCAGTAGGATAAGGATGAGGGGAGCTACGGAGAATAAGCAGACATTCTTGAGAGAAACTCCTATTTCAGTGTTCTATGCGTATGGGATGCTGCCGCCCACACACACCACTTTCACTGGGGCCGGAAATTTGCTGCATCAGCGTATAGGAATTTTTGGTTTATGGGAAGGAAATATTCTGATGGTGACTACCTCAAGGCTGACCCTCCACACACACACACACATACACACACACTCATGTATATATATTAGCCATGTGAGTTTATTTTGGTTTAGATATTTGGGTTTGCCTTCGTGTGTGTGTGTTTGTGTGTGTGAGGCTTTCAAATATGAAATTTATTCAAGTCACTCTGGTTTAATGTTTGGAAATGGACAGCAAATAACTTTGAAAGCGTTTGCAATAACAACAACAAACAGTAGCAGAATCAGGCAATCGACTGTTATAGTTTTCATCCCTCTCAAAAAGGGGTGGACTTAAAGTTTTTGCGTTTAATAATGATTATGAAGATGACAATTTCATACACAGCATCTTTTTACTTTTTTTTTTGCTTTTGCCATTTTCGCCTCAACTTTCTTCTTACTAAAATGATTTTTTAAACATAATAATATAAAAACCCATCAACAAGGAGAGGGAATCTGCTTTTTCCTATCCAGTTCCATAACCCGCACTGCCAATTATCCATTTTCCAATATATTGAGCCTAACATTTGGGAGGCTTGGCTGCTGCCCATTGGGGACATTGGCGCATAAATTGATTGGATGATGTCGCTTTTTATGTCGTTTTCCCAGAATTCGTTTTATAAATTGCGGGAGAAAGGGAAGATCCGAGGAGCATGTGTTATAAATAAATCAAGCATACTCCCTTGACTTGAGCAATCTTTTAGATGGTTTTTTCTTTGGCTCTTTTTTTATTTTTTGCTTGAATTCAGTTTTAGCTTAAAATTAACATTTAATTCGAATTGGTGCTCGAATTGGAAATTTTGTCGGGGTCACCACTTTTTGAGTTGACTGTACTTTAAATTATTGTTTGTATGTTTTATCTCGACACGCACGCAGGTTATGTACGCAGAAGAAACACAATGGGCAAATACGTTCTCACTCGCTGACCGCAAATGCCACAAATTGTTAGCTCCCAACCATCTGCTCCTCCTTCTTCATTCATCTTTTTTTACAATTTCTGGGGCTTTTTTTTGCTGCCTAGCTAATTGCGGTGCACCTACGCATCCTGTCAGGTGCCATGTGAGAACGCTTTTGGGGCAACAGGTAAACTGCCAACAATCGTGATGCCGACAACGACAACAATGACGATGACCACTTGTCCACCATTTTCACCATTGGGTGCATTTTTTGTTTTGAAAGTTGCCACTTCAATCAGCAACTCCCGCAGACGACATTTGACAGCAGCAGCTGCTTTTAACAAGAACACAGACAAAAACAAAACTGCCCAAAAACTTTTGCATTTGTCGAGGCATAAATTTGCAAAGAAAAACCACCGAGTAAAATTTTCAATTTTTGTAGTCATGTCCAACCCAGATAAGTAGAGAGTAAAGGGTAAAGTAAAGAACAGGTCAAGTAGACACCGACCGCAAAATAGTTGTAGTTTTTACAGTTAATTTATAAATGAAATTAGTTGGTTGCAGCAGCAGCAGAAGAAGAAGCAGCATTATTAACAAGATTTACTTTCGGTTGCAGCTTGCCACTTGCCTGCCGCAAGCAAGAAGGCCGCCTCAAGAGTCCTTTGCCATACACACACACACACAAAAAAAGTTCAGGTGGCGCTGCGTCACTTTTTCGTCCTAACCATGCGACCTTCTTTTCTCCTCTTTTCTTTTCTATGTTGTCTTCAATTTGCCGTCTTTCCTGTCTTGTTTCTCCGTTCACAACTTTTGCTTTAATAACGCTCGTGTTGATGATGTTAATAATGCTGTTGGTGATTACCATTTTATGCTCCTTCTCCTGCCGCAACATTGTTGCCGCTGATGAAGCTAATGTTAGGGCCTGTGGTGCAGTAGAAGCATCAAAACCAGGAGCTAGAGCAAGAGTTTTATGAAAGTTGTAAGTAATTGCAATCAGTTGGTACACTCCTTTAATATATATATTTTTTTATATTTAGTTCAGCAACTCGATTAGCATTTGCAGTATGTAATTTCATCCATAACATACTTCTTAGAATCACATGGAAAAAAGGTCTTCAATAAGCGTTTAATCTCAAAGATAAATAACACTTGGTTTTTGAGTGGCTAAATGTAGACTAAAGTACAGGTAAATTTGGAAATGAATTACAATGTAATTTTGGAAATAAGTTACAATGTAATTTTAGAGACATCTCAAGTGGCTATTTAGAATATCTCATATTGGCTATTTAGAAAAATTAAGGTTGGTTCTAAGGAAAATTTACAAAACACCTCAAAACTATTCTTTAAAGTTTAAACCCAACAACAACAATTATCCACACCCTACATTATTAGGTCGCGACTGAAAAGTTCTTTTGTTTAAATAATGGGTTAAAAATGTATTTTTTTTTAACACCAAAAGCTCATAACTTTATTAAAACCGAAACCTGGATCAATGTTAATGATGAAATTGAATTCCCTGAGTCAATATTTATTAGTAAAAGCGAAAAATTAAATTAAATGAGTGCGATGGAAACTCAGAAAATTTTCTTATTTGTTTAGAAGGTTAAATAGTTGACAAAATCAGTTTAGGGACATGGTGATCTAGTTCAACTTTAAATTAGGTACCAAGAGACATTTTTACGAACGTCAAGTATGTCCTGTCAATGTCATTAACAGTGAGCCTTTTCTTTCTGCTGCTGCAACTTGTGCCAAAACAGTGCCACGCCCCCTTGTACAAAACTAACCTGCTAGTAGCTACTCAAGCAGCAAAATGCAAATTCAATTACGAGTCTTCTCACATTTGCTTATTCTTGAAATTGGGCTTAAAAGTGGGCTGGTAACTGGGGATGGGATTGGGCTAACAGCCAGTTCACATCTCTGACGCAATGATCCGAGGTTTTTGAAAATGTCTTCTGGCTGGGGAGTGGCGGGACAATATTTATACATACATATTTTGCATTCTTTTTCCATTTTTTTTTTCTTGAGCCACTTGCACGTGCCTGGCTACAAAAAAGAGAGACATGAACTATGAAAGCATGCACCATTAGAACGGAAATGTCGCTCCACTATTGTTATATCGTACTATTTGAACAAAATGCCGCCAACTGCAGCAATATTTTATAACGAATTCGCAAATGCAAATGCAAAGCACGTTGCCCTGACAAGGGGGCGTGGCCTGCCTCAGGCAAAAGCAGAAATAGAAAGAAGAGGAGAGGAGAGTGAGCGAAACGAAAGGTGGTAACCAGATGTTCGATTGACGGGTAGAGACTGCGACAATATGCTGAGCCAGGAGCTAATTTTGCCATCTTCTTTAGTTGTTTTTTTTTTCTCATCTATTTTTTTTTCTCTTTTTTGGCAACTTACAGTCACGGAAAAAAGTAAATGTACAACAACCTTTTTTGCGGGTTTGCAAA
The DNA here is from genome assembly GCA_024703675.1 of Drosophila nebulosa. NCBI lineage: Eukaryota > Metazoa > Arthropoda > Insecta > Diptera > Drosophilidae > Drosophila > Drosophila nebulosa. Next base: position 186,559 of record CM045725.1, on the reverse strand, counting down.
CTACAACAAAGTGGCTTTTAGTTAACATTATTGTAAGAGACAGGTTTATTAAACAGAGCAGGCTACAAAAAATATTGGAAAAATATAAAACTTAATAAAAAAAAGTCTGTTTACTTACTTACATCTTAAATAAAGCATTACCTTTCAAAAATCCGAAATGGGATAGAATCCAACAAAACATAAAATAAGGACCAATCGAACTCCCATTAGTCCTTATATTCATTTTTTCCCTTAACTGTAAACGTAGAAAGAACGGCGAGAAAAGATGAAGGAAGATAAAGAAGAGCAAAGACAAGGAGCCAGGCAGTCAGTGTGGAAATCATAATCGTCAAATTAATGGTCATGGGGAATTTCGCACAGGGCCCCTCAAATTGGTGCTTGTCCACAAGGGGACACAAAAAAATTGTACGTGAGCATTTAAAGCAAAACGTATAGAACTTAAGTGCTATGCGAAACGCACACATACACATGGTGTGCATGTGAAGGCAAACAGATGAAACTGCTTTTGGCCTGATTCAGGTGTGTTTGTGTGTCATATCCCGTTTTTGGGCTATGGTTAATCCGAAGCAAATGTCTGCTTAATCAGCGCCAGGCGCTGACAGATAAACTGCCTCGTCACTCTTGACTTTCTTTCGGCCCAGAAGCGGTTGAGGCCATCAAATTTCCAGTCATAACAATAACACTGATAGTCCCGCTCGTAAAATAAAACCCAAAAAAAACCCTTTCCGTTGCTTACCAACCATTCCTTACCATCTTATTTCTCAGGGTGTGTTTGTGGAAGTGCGTCCGGGATTTGTGGGTCCATGTGTGTGTGTGTGAATTGACGTTGTGTGTCTGTTGTTTTAGCCCCAGCTTGGAAAACAATCAAGTGAGCGCCGCCCGCGACACTAAAAACCACGCACAGAAATTCGACAATGGCACTTGACATCCAAAACAGGGCAACAGGGGCCAGCAAGTGGAGAAGTGGGGTCTGTAAGGAATACGGTCAAAAGGCGACGCCTAAAGCATTTAAATCCTTTTCGCACTCTAGCTTGTTGCTTCTCTTATGTATGTACGTATGGATATGTACATCCTTTCGATCCATATATGTATGTATATAAAGAGAGGGCATATGACATATGAGACAAGTGCGTGATTCGTTTTGGGGGGAACGCCACGCATCATAGGGTATGAGGATTGGTGGAAAGGCCATAAAATAGGAATTTACTTTATTAAAATTTTTGCGCTCAACAAAATATGAGGACAACAACAACAACAATGAAGACATAAGGCTAAAAAACAAGGCCAGAGAAGAGTCAAAAAGAGCTCAAAACAAGGGAAATTTGTTGAAATTCTAGCCAAAAACTCGAGACCTACACAGCCACACCCATCCCAACCCTCGCCCCATCCCTTTCCTTGTGAGAACGAGGTAAAAATTTACTCAACTATGAACTCACAACTCCTGCCCTCACCCACCCACTCTTCAGCTCCACACAAGAAACGTGTGTGTGTGTGTGTGAAATAGGCGCAAATTTGCGTGTGCGTAAGTGTGGGAAGCAAAAGGGCAGAAGGCGTCTGGGTCTTGTTGTTTGTCTGTATTTGACAGGAGAGCAAAAATTTATATAAATTGACAGTAATGCCAACAACAATTTGCCTGGGTAAATTGCGCGACAACAACAAGAACTTTTCACATTCTTTTTGCAGAGAAAATAATGAAATCGTAAAGAGTTGACTACTCATACCAACACTGCCGACCTTCACAACCCCTTTCTGTTCCCTTCACATTCCCCATTTATGCCATATGCGTAATGTGAAGCAGTTCAATGAAAACTAAAGTGTACTTGGGTTATTTATTGAAAGAAAATGAACGACGCTGGAAAATTTTCCCCATTTATGCAAAATGATATGATAATTAAATATGCAATAAACCAAAAAACAATAAGATCTACGATAATCCAAAGATATCCAATCCACAAGTATGTAGACGCCTTATAAAAAAATATGTTCTGGAAAACTTAAAATCAACTTTCTATTCTTTAAAAACCTTTCTACCATCTTAAAGAATCATAACGATACAATCGAACTACTACTTAATGACGCAATCCCCTTCTATACCCATGGACATATTATATACCCAGCTCTCTCCGTCCATATTTCGTTGTTCCTCGTCTCCTCTGTTTTTGCGCATTTAAAATTCATTTCTCTTCAACTAGAAACCATGTGTATGCAAATTTTGTTGGCCATATTAATCATGACGGTTAGTATTTAGTTTGTACATTTTTTTTTACGTTTTTTATTAGTTAAAGAGATGAAGAGATATTTAAAAGTGCATTTTGGCCGCTTATAAAAAAAACAGAGAAATCCTCCCACTACCATTTTCCGCAAAGAGCAAAGGAAATTTATGAAAGCGCACGGAGACAGAATAGGACAGGAGTAGAGCCAGGACCAGCCAACGGCACGAACTGAGAACTAAAACCATTCTGCAATGGCTCACAGAATCTCTCAGTCTCTCTGACTGCCTGCCAGTCTGTCTCTGTTGGCCGCGTTAAATGCTTTTGTTGATTCTGGACGCTGCTCTAGGGCCCTTTCCTTCGTATCTCCTCTCCCTCATTCCCTTTATTCCTTTTTCTACAATTTAATAGTTTTGGCGGCAAAGAAATGAACTCCAGTTCTCCGACTCCGACTCCGACTGCGGACTGCTGCAATGTATCTTGGGAAAACAGATGGGCCGCGAACCACGCCCACAATTGGCTTTTGTGGCACAGAGAACGCGCAATGCTATTCCTTTTTTTTTTTGTTGTTTGTGCCCGGAAAATGTTTGTTTTTCATTAAAAATAGAGAGAAAAAAGGAACTTTTCATTCGGCAAGAACGGGAGACGAACAGACGGTTGGTCAGATGGGAAGTTTGGTCATCGGTTAGCTTAGTGCCTGCCGTCCAGTCCAGTGTTTTATTGCGGTCAGGATTTGCCCTGTCTCACTCGCATTGTCCATTGTCTTTTGCGTAAATACACATTTCATAATTCATCCACGTTTTTAATAGAGAAACTCAAAATCCTCGGGATCTGTCAAAGACAAAAATGGGGGAGCACATCACAAAGAAAAGTCTGCTGCAAGGACAATTAATTAACTGCATCACTTTCTGGCCCTCTCTCTCTCTTTCTAAATGAAAAACTTTCGCTCAATGTTCATTTCTTTTGCATTACTCATTATCTTCTTACAGTTGCCTTTTATCTATTGCCATGGCCATCGCCCTGTGTTGTGGCCCAGCAACAGAAATTTCGTACAACGCCCCACGATCTCCAGGTTCTGGAGGGCGCGGAAGCCATGATGCGATGCGAGGTCACCAATTTGGCTGGCGCTGTCCAATGGACAAAAGATGGCTTTGCTTTGGGCTTTGAGGCGGTCATACCAGGATTTCCACGCTACTCCGTTCTCGGCGATCGCAAACAGGGTACCTACAATTTGCGTATATCGAATGCTTCAATCAACGATGATGCCGAATATCAGTGTCAAGTCGGACCGGCGAGATTACAATCGGCCATCAGAGCGAATGCCAAACTGACTGTCATATGTAAGTACAAATAATAATTTCAGAAAAGAAGGAATAACATTCAAAAAGTTTTCAATATCCCAAACTAAATATTTGGGCCACAGGGCATCCTGCATTAGAAGGAAGTAAAAATTAATTCCAAAGAATTGTTTGGACTTGTAGACATTTTGAAATTTGTCATTTACTTAATTTATTTACTTAAGCTTAAACCTTTTGGAGCCTATGGGCATGCAATTCTCCAAAATTACAGTATTTCCATTTATTTAGTTCATTGATATGGATGTATGTATGTATATGGTAACCAAAAGCATCGAAAAGTGTTTTCTGTTTCCGAAGAATCTAATTTCCCGCATCCCGAACAATTTGTTCTCAGCAACCAAGATTTTTTTTTATTAATTTGGATTTGTTACTTTGGTAGGATATTCGTAACGGATCAAACGAATACAATCTCTTTGCAGCAATTAATTCAAGTAATAAATAGTGTACAACAAACATATACACACGCACACACTAGGAGCTCACACACATAGACAGACACCTACCCATAGACATTTTGAAATCCAACGGCGTCACATTTTTGTTTCCTGCCTCATTGCACCTATAGAATTTCCATTTGTGAGTTGAAAATGCGGGCGTTCAACACCTCATGCCAACACCCCCCACCCGTATCTCCGTTTCCCCTGCAACAGCCCCTCGCCTATGTATGTATGTATATATGGCTGCTGCCAACATTTATTGTCAGCAATTTGAAAAACAGGAACAGCAACAATACTCTCAAAAGGAGGGAAGAGCTAAAAGCTGACTTGAATTTAGCGCAGTTTATTGCTCCAAGGAGCCAAGAATAAAGAGGGAGCAGTGGGGTATATGGTAAGGTGATGCAAGGGGAAAGGATGGGTCGAGGATGAGAGCTGCAAGCGTTTTCAAAGTGAAATGAAATGAATTTCTTTTTGTTTTCGGTTGTTGAATGTCGAGTAATCACTTTCTCTGTCAATTCCTGTGTGTGTGTGTGTATATATCTCAGTGAGTGTTTGTGTATCGCAGTGTGTGTAGTCCTGTTGCTATCCTTGCTCCTACTACTGTTGCTGTTGTTGTAATCACTCAAGAAATTGCGCTACATTTGATGACAGCGATTTTCATTTCCTCTGCTTCGTTTGGCTGTTGCTGACTCCATTTCTCCATCTTCTACCACCCAGAAACAGTAGCAGAGTCAGAAGCCCAAGGCTCACACATACATATACCCTGCACACATACACACACTCACTTACACATATGCGCATGCCTAATGACGTTTGTTTAGTTAATTACGCGCCATGAGCTGTGACAATAATAATATGTGTGTGCGTGTGTTAGAACGAAAAGAGAATGAAGCCTTAGAAAAACTCAACAAAAACGTAAACGAAAAAAAAGTCAAAAAAGAATTGTATATGCCGAATTTTATACACCCTTTATCTTATTTTGTTAAAGATTACTGCATGGTCAAAAGTGGAAGGGTTTTGACTGTCCCTTATGGGTTTGCGTGTTTCTGCCTGTTACAAATATGTTGACGACTTTAATATACTCTTTCCCCCAACTAGTGTAGGTTATGAGAGAACAAAACGAGAACACTCTGTCAGTCCTAGCTCGTTATTTGGTTGTTGTTGTAGTTGTTATTGTTGTTCATGCTGCGGCAAAAGGTCGTCCGCCGGCGCCGTTTTTTACCCCACCCACCGCTTAGCCTGTCACCCGCTTCACTACGTTTCTAGCCCAAAGCGCAGAAATGTTTGTCATAATTGTAGGTACTTTTGTAAGTATCTATATATATTTTTTCTTTCTTTTAGTCTTTCTTTTTCTCTAACACCCCAACCAGGTCCCACTCACCTACCTCCATCTCCTCCTTACGCCATGAGGTTAGATTTGTCCTTGCCTGCTTGTCTTTGTTTTGTAATGAAATCTCTATGACTTGTCTCCATCTACTTACAGCTTCTCTGTTTCTCTCTTCACGTTTGAATGAATGACAGGCGTTTCTGGCATTTGGCCAGGATATGTGTGTGTGTGTAGGTATGTGCACGGCCTCAGTCCAGGGGGGTCCTAGAGCGGGAGAGGGTCTAGTTTGATGGGCACGTGCGACATTATTGCAGCAATTAGCTCAGAAAAATGTAGACAAATGCGTAATAATTCAATTAAGTTCGAGTTACATTTATTTGATTTATTTATTAAGGTAATTTTTCGATATACATAGTTATCCTCTAACATTCTCTGCCTTTTTCCACTTCTCCTCCCAGCTCCGACTCTTACTTCGCTACATTGATTCATTCCTTTGCTTTGCCTTTCTATTTATGTAAGGAATATTTTGAATTATCTTTGTCACATTGTCAGGAAATCGCACAGGAAAATTTAAAAAAAAATAACTCAATATTTGCAAGCAAATAGATTTTCATTTATTTCGGTTCCTTTCAATTCGATTGGCCAAAGGAAATCCATCTTTTACAGAAACAAAGGGCTATTTTATATATTATGTTTTAAACACAGCACTGCATCAGAGTAAAGTTGCAAAGTTATTTACATTGACCAACCAGCATAAGTTGTATTTGCCGATCTCGATGAAATAAAATATTAAACCTAAAAAAGTATCTAAGTACTACATTTTTCTTGTAGAAACTTGCGTTTAGAAACTTCCTATGGGGCATATATGTATGTATGTATGTATGTATGTACATATGTCCGACAATTGCAAAATTTGTACATGCGTACCATAACATTATACCTAAATGGTGGGTTTGCCTAGAAAAGCTTAAGAAACAAAATTCTTTCCTTAGCAAATTCTTTTTTTACCGAAATTTTCTTGGCAAACTCTCAGCATTATAGTTCTTAAGCTGATAGCGTACATATGAGGTATGGCAACAGAAGGAAATACTGATATGGTTGTATCGACTTAACTTCTCATCCTAATCAAAAATATATTTACATTGTGGGGTCTAAAATGCGTTATAAACATCTACACAATTTTATAATACCCTCTGAAAGGAACTGCTTTGCACATATAGATATTTTTGTGTTATCAATTTAAATTGAACAACCATATTTACAAGTCCTTCGTGCAAGATATATTTTAACTTATGTTTGACGTGTCTATCGAGTGCTTTCTCACGTTTATAGGCTAACCCACAAAAATCTAATAAACAGATGGAAAAACTGAGAAGTGGTAAGGGGTAAGCCAATTTGAAGTTTTTTGATCATTTTCTGTTGAACTTATAGCCCTAATTAAAATTGCATATGTTTGTAAGGAAGCAACCTTTTGTCATTTTCCCTAAATTTAATTTAAAAAACACACGAAGGGAAAGAACGGAAAAGAGATAGAGAGGGAGTGAGAAAACAACAGACTGAAAGAAAAACTATGGAAAAGTTCTTTTACAACTAATTTCGTACAAAACTTTCAGATGGACCAGCAGCAACTGCAACTGCCTCACTCACACCTGCATGAATATGTATTTTATATATATTATACATATACCTATGTATGTATGTATGTGTATGTACAGTATAAATATACGTGAGGGTGCAATTAGATTATAAGTTGGCCCAAAGTATAGAACTTTTGTACACACACACACACACACACACACACTCACACGGCAAAAACACAAAAGTCCACGTGCAAATTTATGGAAATTTAGAGTAAAATTTTCGCATGCCATTAATTTTTAAAAACGCAGCCAAAAAACACATATGCCGCAAGGCAACCATGAGTCCGGGTAAAGTTTTTCTGGTGCTGCTGCCAAACGCACCAAAAGAATGGCTGTACCCAACAAAGAAAAGGGAGGGGGAGACAAAAGGCTGACTGCTTCTGATTCTGATTCTGGGCCTGAAGCGCGCCTGGGCAATGGCGACTCAGCTGGGCACACAATGGCAAATGTGGAATTCGAGGCATGAACCAAACACACCAAAAACCCAGCACCAGAAGCAGCGTTTTTTTTTTCATATCTTCGAATAAAAATCTTTGAAACAAATCAGGTATCCGACTTTCGTGATACCCTTTACCAAACTTGCGCTTCGCTTTAGTTAATTCATGAATTTTGCTAAACTTAAAAACTCAAATTTGATGTGGAAAATGCAAAACCTGCCAATGGGGACCACATTTGGAGGAAAATTGTGAAATAGTATTAAGTAAAACCGTGTTTATGGGCGGTAATGTAGCAAATACTCCCATTATTATAATATACATATTAAACATATACTAATTGAGGCGACGAAATTTAAATAGATGCTAGTCGATTTATTAGATTTGACCATAACCTTAAAGTCACACATTTGCAATTACACGTTGCCTTAGCTTATAGCCGAAAAAGTTGATTTAAAAAAAATGGGCAACTCCTTGGCACAAGGTGTGGACTGGTGGGGTTAAGGGTTTATTTGTGTGGGGGTGGCACAGCGAAGAGGCCTTGGAAGTATTTCAGCGCATAAAACTTTTATGAGGCGTACTAATAGTGGGTTAGACCGACGTTGGTGGTGGCAGTAGTAGCAGAAGTAGTAGTTGCAGTCGTCGTCGCGAGTCCTGCGAGTCCCGTGTTCATGGCAAATAGCACTTTGTAATTTTGCAATGCCAGAGATCTCGCCCGTCTGACTGTTGCAGCCATTGTTGCATAAATTATTTGATGCCAAGGACGACAACTAGATGCTGCTGCACACTTAAAAAACCTTTTTTCCTCCTAAATTTAATCAAAGCTGCAAGGAAACCTGTTTTTTTCAAGATTCAAGATCCCATTTATAATCCCAATGCACAGACAATTCACATTCTTGCCATACCAGAAAGCGTCTGCCCCCATTGGCGCCTCCCCGAAAACCGATCCGTGTTCCATCGTCATGGAATGCATCTTGCATATGTCAATAATCAAATACAATTTGCATACCAATCAACAATGCACATTCACATTTCGCTTGCATACATGCTCGACGCCTTGGGGGCAACCTTCTTATAAAAGCAAGGTCATGCTTTACAGCATCGTGGAGAAGTCGCTGTCGCATTTTCGTGCACTTTGCCGCAAAAAAATTATGAAATTTCGCTTACTGCTGTACTACTTTTTGGCTTCGCTCTTTAACTATGCGCCACACGCACGCTAGTTTGGAGATGACTCTGCACCCATTGGCCTTACCTTTGCCGTCATTTCAATCTCCACCATGGCCAAAAATATAATACATTTTCAATAAACGTGGAGGCGGTGGCGGCGTCGGCACCTGGTGACACCAATTTGTACATAAAAGCCTTTTGTACCTTACGCAGTCTATGCTAATAAGTTGGGGGTAAATGCTTTTCGGCATCATGACATTGCCTGTTAAAATAATTGTACAAAATTTTCGACAAAAAGAATGCAGTCTAAAAGTTTTCCAATAACCAGAGAGCGAGAGAGTCATGGATAACATCCATTATCATTTTCCTATATTTATCCTTAGCAAGGGATTTTAAAAGACTTTCTGAAGGGCCGTCGATCAATAAAATTACTTTAAATTAGTTATGGCTCTTCAAAGGCTTATTTCCACACATTTTAATTAAGTTTTTGAACAAGTTAGCTTGAACTCCATGGGACCTTGATATGAGCTTAAGTTATTAGTTTTACAAATAAAAGCATTTGTCATACATAAATACACAGAAAAATTGAAAACTCACCCCTTCTTTAGCTATTGTCAAGGAATGCAAGACTCCAATGACGACTTATTTCACATTTCTATTTACCACACAAAAAAAAGAAAAGAAAAATACCAACTGCGTAAAGACATTTTATGTCTTTAACAAAAACAAATAAAACAAATTATCAACAGTATAAAACTGATCACTCACACACACAACGACAAAGTATGCATTCACCGATTGCATTTCACCACGGAGAAAAAAACACATGAAAACACAAAAGCCTACTTGTATGTATGTAATTATGTACATAAATATGTATATAGATATGTACATATATACATATGTACATTTGTATGTATGTATGTTTATCGAAAACTGATTCAAACAACACTTTAATACGGATCACTCACACACATTTAACTGGCATTGGATTTTTACACACACAACGCCAATTAAGACTACGGCGACCGTTCGGTTTGTTTCTTGGCAAAATTGCGCAGCACATATTTTATAATCCAACGAACGGGTTTTATTGTAAACAGGATCATTGCAAAGCTAAGCTAATAGGCTTGACGTTCTGCCAATTTGTTTGCACTTTTTTAAACTTTTTCGACCCGCAAGAAAAAAAAACAAAAAATTACTTCGCCATTGCGAAGTGAACGCGGCCAGCGAATTTCCATACTAAGTTCAATACTTTTGCAACACTGAAGCTCTCCAAAAAAAAAGTTCGGCCAGAGTCGTCGTAGGGGGTTGGAAATCTACGATTAAGACTTTGTGTCTAACAGTTAACAAATGTTAGTATTTATTGGTGATTAAACTACTACTAATAAATAAACTACAGATTGAGCGTATTAAGTACATGAACCTATTTTTATACATTTGGTTGCTGCGCCCATGGGTGCAATACTGTTCCCGTTAAAATCAGTTTTTGTTGTCAGTGTTGGCAGAATCAGCAGTTTACTTATAATTTAGCGGTTTTATAGCTATATTGTAATTTCTGTCATCACTGTCAAAGTTGTTTTGGCTCCTGTAGTTTTTTTGTGTCTTTATTGTGTAAAACAAATTCCATTGGTATAAAGTTAATGCAATTAGCTTTCAATTGATGCTATTCACACAGCAAATGGTTAAATTATTTTTTACCAATATTTTTGTTTATTAAGTAAGGAAGAGACTGCAAATTTATGGCCTTTGCCGTATAGGTGTGTGTCTATACATATGTACATGCATATATTCATATGTGTGTGTGTGAGTGAGTAAAAACTTATTGAAAATTAAAAAAAAAGGAAATTAAATTGTTTGATGATACATACAAACATATGTATGCAAAAAGTTTTATAAGTTTTTACAGCTTCTGTTAATTCGAAATTTCTACCAAGAAAACATCTATTAAATTTCTTTGACTGAAACACGAAGTGGAAACTTTGTTATCTTGTAAATATTTGTTCCATATCATTTTGCGCTTCATTGATCAAGGACACAGCAAAATTTTGCCAGTGCCAACATTTGGGAGCACTAAACAATCAACAGCCTTGGGGGAATTATCGCAAAATGGCGACAAAAATTATGCTTATGAGGCCCAGCCTGAATGGTATTTACACATGGACGTAGCTAATATAGTATACAGGAGGGAGCAATAGTATATGTATTATAAAGACGGCAGAAATATTCAGTGTTATATAAATATACAAATGTATGTATGTATGTGTATAAAATTGCTGGTAAACTAGGAAATTCTATTATGGGGCCATACGTGGCTTTCAAATCACATTTAAAGATTAAAACTTCTGGATTCTTTGGTTAGCCATGATTGTATCCCTATGTTCTGCCCATGTTTCTCCCTCTCCATACTGTGTGGAGTTCAGTTTATATGCTTATCTACAATATTTGATTTGCAGCATAATTTAAGGCGCCTTCGGCTGTGCTAATAAAATTCACAAATATCCTGCCGAAAGCATAATGTGGGTGGTAAAAAAAGTGCAGCCCTACCTTTCTTTCCAGTATATATCCCGCAATGTCGGTGTTGATTTCATTTTGCTCTAACAAAAGCGATTACCTCGGCCCAGGCGGGCTTACTCTCGACACCGACACTCATCGCCTCCTCTTCGCATTGCGACATTAAGCATTCATTTTGCATGCAACAACTTCGCGATATGGCAGTAACACAGGAGCAGCAGCCGGCAACATATGTTGCATGTCAAATGCAGAAACCTTCACATCCCTCAACTTCCCTCCGCTTCTTTTCGAGTGCTACACATGTTGTGTAGAAACTAAAGTCGAGTGCAGGTGGAGCACGAGGAGCCTTGGGCTTGGATGGTGGGTCTTCTGTAGGAGACTTCGCCAAGACATATTGGCGGCCGCTGCTGCTGCTACTGCCGACGACTCAACTCGTCTCAACTCCTTCAGGTGGCATTAAAATAATGCACACGTGCACTTAACTTTATCCACGATTGTTTGTTTGTTTTTGCTGCTGCTGCTGCTACTGCTGCTTTCTGTTTGCCTGCCACGCCTACTGCTCACTGCTGCCCATTGTTTCGCCCATTTCGCTCAGTTTGCCAGGTGGCTAGATGGCTCTGAAAATCTCCACATCCGCATGGTGTACGCCTGCTGTTGTTGCACTCTCGTGTGTGCAAATATTGAAACTCATATTTGAGCACATTAACGAGCGGGTGTGAGTGGTGTGTGTGGCTGGAGTGGGTGTGCCAGGCCATTCAACCTGACTGCAGCAGCATTGTCGCATACAATGTTCAGCCTGAGCTTTTGTTTTTGTCCTTGCAGTTGGTATTCATTATGATTTTGCGGGACTGTAATCGCGTCTCCCGATTCTCTACCTTTCTTATTTTCTACACAAAGAGAAAATTAAATAAGATATTCTTAGGAATCCAATGTCCAAAATATTTTCTGTGTTGCATGTTGTTGACATGTTATACAATTTCGAAGAAATTTGGCGGTATTATGAATTTTATTCAAAATCTGTTAGTTGCTAAGATTTTTAAAGATACATATATACAGTGCTTATCATATTTATAACCCACCCAGCAGATTGAATTTTGAACCAATTTTAATAACATTTTTAGGGTTGTTCAAAAATAAATTTTACTGTACTTTGCTGACAGAAGCGGCAGATTACCTGACTGACGTCTCAGCAGCGACTCATTTGACCTCTGCTGTTTTTATAGCCTCAGAGCAGCAGAAAGTGAAGCACCGAGCAGCAGACATTTACCTTAACCCTTAACCAACTTAAATAATCGTTTGCAAACCCATATTACAAGCTTATAGTTATATTTTAAACTCAAACTCTTCGAAATACTATTATATTGTCTCCAATAATAATCTCTAATCCTTGAAAATTTAAATCAATTAATACACATTTACTTATATCCTTGCTAGATCCTTTTATTTGACAATGGCTAACTTATAGTTTCTCCATTTGCATTTACAGCACCCCCGTCATCGATCGAGATCAAGGGGTACAGCCACAATTCGAAGGTGGAAGTGCGCGAGAATCAGGACCTGCAACTCAAATGCATTGTGGCCAACGCCAAGCCAGCGGCTCAAATAGTCTGGTATCGCGGCAATGTTGAATATAAACCAGGTTAGTAACGTGGACAGATTCAATAACGTCCCAATGCCTTTCACACACCACCTTTGCCTCCATTCCCCCCTCTTAATGCCCGACAGTGTGTGACACTTGTCACTGGCAACATCACTAAGCCATCAAATTTAATGTCCACTTACACACACTCTCACACACAGGAGCAAACGCACTTGGCAGCCTCTAATGCTGCTGATCCACTCCCACAACCAGACCCAAAAACAAAACAGAATATATCCGAAATTTACAAAAAGTGTAAATGGGTAAAAGGGGCAGCAGGCAAGAAATGGGCGGGGTCTTGCCATTTGGCTGTCAACCGGTTTGGGTACACACACACACACACACACATGAGAAAGGAGTGTGAGGGTGGTGGTATCCGTTGGATGTCGACTTTCTGCTTGATGACGGTGCTTAAATAATAATTTTATACTCCAACAAAACGGCGACTGTCGATGTAGGTCTCTCTGTCCCTTATCTTCCGTTTGCCTTACTGTGTGTTTGTGCCTTGTCATTTTGAGTGCGCGCTGCCCGGCAGCCAGCAAATTGGAAAACACACCGTAAAAGGTTGGGATAGGAATGAGTAGAGGATTCACAAAGCAAGAGGAGTGGGAGATAAATGCAAATGTTCAAGTTGGGCATGATCACAGGGACCAGACCCTGGCTATCGTATGGCGTTTAGCCGCCTTCACGACTTTTAATTTTCATAATGATTATGATATGATGCCCCTATAAGCACACATACATATATATGTATATATATATATACATATTTATATATGTATGTGTGTATATATTTACATGTTGTGTGGGCGGGGCCAGAGCCGTTGGCTGTCATTTGGCGACTAACGAAATCATTTTAACACAACTGGCGCGTTAAAAATCCTTAAAATGTGAAACGCACGACGCCGTCGCCGACGATGATGATGGAAATTTTTCGGGAGTAAACATTAACAAAAACAAAAAAAAAAAAGAAAAACCCCAAAAGCGTAAGAAGAAAATTCGCAAAACGGCGTAAAATGTAGGAAAATCCGCAAGGAAATGTGGACAGCGACGGAGGCGGCAGCATCGGAAGGAAGCTGCTGCATGATGAATTATGTTTATGACGCAATATGTTGCGCCCAGTAATTCGGACCGATGAAGGCGGGAGGCTCTGGACATGGAGTGTGACGACTTTTCGAAAACGAGGTTGTACGACAATGACCAGTTCGGGAGGGTTTGTCTTTTGTTTTTTTTTTTTTTGGGGTTTTTAGCCGAGGCTCCAAGTATCATTATTTGCAAGCTGTCAGAAGCGTTATTTTTTGTTAACCGTATGTGGCAGTTGATGTGGTCCTTGAAAAGGAGATAAAGGGAGGCAGAGAGGGAGAGAGGGAAAATGACTTAGATAACCAATTGCCATTATCGGAAAAACCAAAGGATATCGATAGATTGCAATAGATTGCAATAAATTGTCTTTTTGAATATAAAAATAGCTACAAGTCTTCTTACTTACTCGTACCTTCGGTAAAGCTTTAAATTTTAGACATATTTACTGTATTACTTTCATCTCTTTAATATATCTGTAATCTTTACTTAATTTATAATCCTCAATAAGTAACACTTTTCCTGTTATTTTCTATATTGTTTCAGATAAACGAGATGATAACGTTGAAGAATCGACTCCAAAACGTTTTACGACTACTTCCAGTTTAAAGTTGAAACCAGGTTCAGATGACGATTATACGGAATATACGTGCCAGGCCAAACATAAGGCTCTTTCGCCGGATATGCCCATGCGTGCAACGGTTCAACTGTCCGTGTTGTGTGAGTAACATGCATTCCTCCCACTACACTCATCCTGGATTCAGATGAGAAAATAGTATTTGAATTGTCCGCCCTCATTAGCGGACGGCAATTTGCCATACAATTGAACGAATTTTTTTTGTTTTGCCTGACTCCGTTCCGACTCTGACTCTCTGTGGTTCTGTGGGGCCTGATGCCTTACCCACAAAGCGTGGAGGCTGCTGGCAGTGGTTGGTGATGTGGGTGGGTGGGTGGTTGTAAGGTCGTGCCACGATGGCCGCTAATTGCGCAATTGGTGCGCGTATTAATTAGTTTTTAAATTCTAATGTGCCACACAGCTGGCGCTGCCGCTGCCGCTGCCGCTGCCATTGCCGCATGTGGAATTTAGAGGAGCAGCTATAGTTCACCATTGCGTGCCCTGCGCTCGTTGCGAATGCCAAAGTTCGGCTATTGATTGCGTGGAGGTCGAGTTGGTATGGTAGCTAGGTAGCTAGTCGCAGGTGGGAGTACTCACACACACTCACACTCAAATTAATTATGTTTGTTATTTATGCATAGGCAAGTCCAACTGCCACTCTGTGCCGACGCAATCGTCGGTGGTCGCACTTTGAATGTCCATTTCAGTATATTTAATTGGCAGAGGGACAGAGAAATACCCATCCTCCACCCACGAGTCACCTTCTCATGGTGTGGGGTAGGCCCTTTTTCCTTTTTTGCATTCGTTTTTTTTTTTCGGTTTGGTGGCAGGCTCAATTATGCGCTATTATGGCATCCACTAGGTAATCGGATTCAGGCAGGCTGGCATGACGGCCACAGGATACAGATGGCTCCTGGACATAGGACACTATGTGGATATGCAATATTTTAAGTGATTTTAATTTAATTTTCTCTCTCATTCATTGGCGTATACCTGAAGGCAGGCACTAGTTATTGCAATTTTAAATGCCCATTGATTGGGTCCAGTCTCGCTCTCATTCCATTGGTGTTGATTCAATGCGGTTGCCCGCATGTCAAACTCAAACTCCAAAAAGGAGAACAAAAATGTATCGCCTACTTGAAAATCGAGCCAAACGAGCGAAGTGAATTGAGTGAAGTTACCTTCTAGAGGGCATTCCATTGGGTTTACAAATTGTTTGCTTTTTAAACAACAATTAATGTGACCAAATGTATTTAAATTTGACCTCTTCTCCAAAAGGGGCGACAATTGACACTGTTTGCGTTGTTTGTGGTATTTTACACTGTTATTAACATGTGCATGAGGAGGCGGAATATGGCAATGGGCGTGGCTGTTGGAATAAATCGAAAAATAATGTATTTGACCGCATTAACGATTTGCATGCCCAAACACTTCAATTAAAAATTGTGCACAAACATTTTTGCAATCCATATGCCAAAAGGCGGGGCTCCCTCCCACTTCGACCTTAACTAACCTGCTAGCTGCTGCTGTGGGTATACATATATGTACATATGTAGGTATGTACATGGCTGGCCGCATTTGTTTTAGTGTAAATTGAATTTATTTGCGGCAAACAGTTGCAATTAAATATGCAGACGCAAGCAGCAGCCTTTCTGTTGCTACTATAATAAATATTATCGTACCTTCTCGCTCATGTACAGATCCACCTGGTCCACCCTATATCGAAGGTTATTCCGCTGGCGAAACATTGCGACGCGGTCAGACGGTGGAGCTCATGTGTCGCAGTCGCGGCGGCAATCCTCCAGCTCAGCTTATTTGGTATAAGAATGGATCTCAAATACGCATGGCCTACAGGTGAGTTTATAAGTGCCAAATGATTGTGAACTTCTCCTATCTTGCCTTGTTTTTGTTCTTCTAGAACCTCTGGCCGCTTGTCGGAAAACATTTATACATTTACTGCCGAAGCTGGTGATAATAAGGCTCGCTTCCGCTGTGAAGCCAGCAATGTGATGTCAAAGGATCCTCTTAAAGCAGAAGTAGAATTATCTGTTCTATGTAAGTATGAAAGACTATACATACGTGAATTTGAAATATCTGCAAATTCTTTCTTACTTATGAACAACTAAGAGTTGAAATATTTTTTTAAACATAACATTTGATCTTTTGTTTTGATGTAAATTTTTGTGTGAATGAAAATGAATTGTTCCTTGTGGTCTTTGCCTTGCCTAATTGTGTGCAATGTACATATGTGAATGTATATCATACATTTTCATATTTGCACACACTTAAACACAGCACTCGTGTGTATGTGTGTGTGTGTGTGTGTGTCAACAGCAATCCAACCACTATTCCATCCATTCCCCTTGCATCTTGTTTCTACTAATTCTACAAAGTCCTGGCACTTGGCACGCGACACAAAGACTAAGCGAAGGACTGGAATAAGCCTGACAAAACTCAATGCTCTGGGTCTCTTCTGTTGTTTTCTTTTGCAATTAAGCTCAAGTTTGCGTACCCTCTGAAAAGGCCTCTCCAGCTTCAGCACCAGCTCAATCTCCAGTTATAGCTCCTTCATCCCCGCCTACTCTTTTTCTCTCTCTCTCTCTTACTTAGCTTTGTCAAATCAAGCAATGCAAATTCTTTTCAAGTGCCAAATAGCGCAGACACCTCCAAGCCGCCATCTCATTTCCCCGCCTTTGCCTCGGTTTCTTCTTTAAACTGAGTTGCAGCTTGTTAGAGTAACAACAATTGCAATCAGGCGCACAAAGCCAAGCCCAAGTATGGGGAGCGAAGCTTGCCATAGTCGTTAGCATTTGCATCCCCACACACTTTTCCCTTTCCTCAACCAGGAGCTTATGTGCTCATGTGTCTAACATGTAAATGGATGAGGCGACTTTTGAGAGGTCGCTTGTTCGCTATTCAAATTTTTGAGACCGCGCTGAAATTGGCGCTATTTACCTGAAAGACCAAGAGACTTTAAGCCGGGCACGTGGCTGTTTATCCTCATGCTTTTTACTTCCATCCCGTCCATCCCGTCCGACCCGTCCACCCATTTGACCCACTAGCAACCAACTTGTCCAGTATCCGTTTATGCGCATACCAATCAAAGGGGGGGTATAAGTGTGTGTAGGTTGTGTGCTTGCACTTAGGTTTTCCGTTTGTCTACTATTCCGCCTCCATTTCTGCCTACCTCCCTCCGGCTCCCGCCTTACGCTACTCTTAAGTGTGCTCAGCTGGAGCTAGTGGGCTCCTCCCATAACATACACACAGAAAAGTATACAGAGAAACATACACGCATTATTTATGTATAACGAATGTGGCACAAAAATGAAGACGTAGCAGGAATACATTCAGCATCAGCATCCTTCCTTCTCTATAGATATATACACATGTGTGTGTGTGTGTGTGTGCGTAGAATGAAGATGTATGGCACGAACAGGTTCTGGCGAAAGATGCGAGAAGTTAAGAATTCATAATGTTTATTTATATGCGAAACATATCTAGTCGAAGTTTTGTATTTTTTCCCTGGACGGCTCTTGGTCAGATGACAGAAGACAGCCAAACATTGCGTATGGGTAATATATGCGATGCCAGCTGCTGCTGCTAGCTGCTTGCACTTATCCATCAAAGTAGCAGCTGCAGCAAGCAGTTGGCTCTTGGATGAGGAAGAGCAAGAGGCACACGCTGTGGCATTAGGTAATAGCTTCTGCTGTCAGTCACTCAGTCATCATTTGCATGCAGACAACGAAAGAACGGGTGATGGTGCTGGGGCAAAAAAAAAAAAAAAACCAAGCTACGTGGCATGCCACAAGTGAGGCTCAAGGCTTATTAAATATTTATGCCCGCTTCTTCATTATGCGTCGCTTTTACTCTACCCACTCTCTCTCTTTCCCGACAATTTCTCTCTCTTAGTTGCACCTTCGCATGTCACCGTTACGGGTCCCACGGAGGCTCGTGTTGGAGATGTTGTGCCACTTACGTGCACCACAGCACCATCAAATCCACCCGCTGAGATCAAATGGATGGTGGGCGGACGTCAGATACGCAATGCCACATCAAAGACCATTGTCAGTCCCGAAGGTAAGCTAAAAATATTCATACCACATCGAGCTAATTCTTAACCGCAACTTGTTTTTATTTTATCCAATTGCAGGCGGCTGGACAACATCATCGAATATTACCACCTTGGTGGAACCAAATAAACGTTCATTGGTAATCATTTGTCATGGTCTTAACATGCAGCTAACCGAGAATGTTGTCTCCACCCACACGATCAATGTCTTATGTAAGTATAAAATAAGTCTAACTATAGCACTTGTCCCTCAACATTGTCCTCGTCATTGAGTTAGTAGAACTTTTTCCTGTTTAGTTTGGGCGGGCAACTTTTCAAAGTCACTTAACTACAACAACACCAACCAGCTTTATTTCTGGGTTAGTATTTCGGCCAATTTGCAACTGATTCAAAAAAATTATATCATATTTTTATGGCAATTTGAAAATGATGTAAAAACATCGAAAATGTGTAAAATAATTTCATAGTTTTTAATGCCAATTGAATGCCATTTTACAATAGATTCACTTTCGACACATGTGTTTGAACCTAGAAACAGCTTAGTTTCATTTTGATTTAGGAATATTCTTTTGAGCTCCATAAATTATTTGTATTAAAAAATAAAAATGTTTGACGAAATACCGCAATTGTCTGAGTTTCCACTATGCGTTTCCCACTCGACACGGGAATTGGCTCGTTTAACTGAACAGGAGAAACTGAAAGCCGATCTGCAGGAGAAACAACGTAAGCAGACGGCGAAAGTGGCACACAAAGAGAAGCCACTGAGTCCTCAGATGTCGCTGTGGCATAAAATGTGGATCGAGCATCGTGATCGGGTTAAGAATGCTGTCAGCAAGCTAGATGCGGAGCCACCATCATTTCAAGCGGCACGCATCACGGGAGTCAATTCATTGCGTGATGATGCTGTTGTCTTTATGCGACGTACCAAGGAGAATATACAACTTTTGGTAGAAATTTCGCGTACCATGCGAACCCATGGGGCAGTCAATCCCTTTCGATACGAACAGGTTCATGTGACTTCCGCCGTGCCTGCAATTCTGGCCAATCTGGATCAATTGGAGCGCGATAACCGTGATCTGGGCAAACGTATACTAGAAGTGCGTAGTGAAGTAGATTCGGGGCTCAATCCAGATACAAATAATGCCAGTCGTTTAAAGAAAGGACAATCAGCTCCCCTCATTCTATCCGAGGATGCCATCAATAAGTATAAGGTGTTTAACATGAATCTACCGACTACGGATGCTGAACGCAAGAAACTCTTTCGCCCCCGAGTCTTCTTTGATATCTATCTTAAAGATGCTCGTCCTTTAGGTCGCATAATTGTCCAACTTTACACAGAAGCTTGTCCCGTTGTGGTCCTTCAAATAGTTCGCTCTTGTATGTGCAAGCAGGCAAGCAAATTCCATACGAAACGTCTATTCCCCAGTCTATGGATGGATGTGAATCTTGAGTTGCCCTCCATTTCGCCCTTGCACAATCCCCTGGAGTATGATGCAAAAGTCATGGACCATGGCAGCTGGAATCATGTGCTTTCGTTCAGTAAGGAGTATTGCAAGACAGGTTTCCAGGATGCTCTATGCTTTGCCATATCTTTTAAACCCCTTTCCGTTTGCAATGGCTCCCGCGTTGGCTTCGGCCGCATCATCAAGGGTAGCAAGATCTGTGATTGTATTCAAAGCTATGGCACTAAGAATGGCAAACTCAGCCGTGGCATTTTATTCACCAGTTGTGGTCTTTTATAGGAAACAAATTTACTATTTCTAAATCCAGCATCTTGAGAATGGTGAGAGATGTTATAACTGTACTTTGACAAATAAATATAATCAATTAACCTGGCCGGCTGTTCCATTGACAATCTGTCGTGAGGCAATCCAACAGCTCACAGTGGCTGTGGCAAAATCAATGGGATAACAAACTTTTCGATACCGATTTTAATGTAAAACCAGCAGGCCGTGCTGACTTCCTCTCTGCCGAAGTAGAAAAATCTTGTATATTAAAGGTCGAAGCTTTGGCTGTCTTTGTTTTTCTAACCAAAATTGGTTTTCGGGCCAATCGTTCCTTTGGGACCCATGTGATATATTCGTCCGATCTTAATTTCAATTCTTCTTGAGTTTCTGTAGATTTAGTAGATTAGGCTTTGATTTTTCCAATCAAATTAGTAAACAAACCACTGTGCGGCATAGTGCCTTCAACTCCATTTTACCTTATTCGATGTCACTCTTAATTTGCCTCAATTATCAGAGTCGCACAGACAAAAACTGACAGCAGTAGAAACAAGTTGACAGTCCATTGGGCATATGGCGTGGGGCTAAAGTAGTCACTTACCGACAAGGCATGAGAAATTTTAGGTTTACCAGATAGAGAGCGAAGTGGTGGAGAATGTGATTGTGGAGGTTTATTAATAATTGCGATTTCTACTTTTTGGGCTTAGCTGTGAATCCTCCTCCCCATTCAAAACATAATCCTGCCTTCAATCTCTGGTCTATTGGCAAGCAAGGCATTTTCCCTTATTGCGTGTGCACTCCTGCAGTGCTAATTAATTTTTCTGACCAGCAAACACACAAAGCAGGGCGAGGAAGGAGAAGAGATTTACATTTATTAGCCATACCGCGACCGAATAATGTTGCTGAAAATGACTAGCAGGCCCCTTCAAGGTAATGAGTCCAGGCTTTTCTTTTTGTTGTATCCCAATACCACCGCACAGAAAATCACCCAAAAATTCAAGGCCGCTAAAGATGTGCGTGTGTGGGTGTGTGTGTGTGTGTGTGTTTGGTGTGGCCATTTCGCCTGGGGTAACTGGACGACACCCTACAGATCTTTACTTTCCGCGGGGCAAATTAAATAATTTTAATTTTTATTGTTTTGCTGCTGCCGCTTGATAGCTCCCTCTTACGCCCACCCATTCTTTTTCTCTCAACAACAAAGACAGCGGTGGGTCCTGGATGCTTGGTCCTTGGTCCAGCTTTTTCTGGTTCTGGTTGCCTTGTTATATTGTTCTTGTTGTTCTCTAGGCCATAATTTGCTGGCTCGTGGCTAAGGTTTTTTCAGTTTGTTCCCTCTTTGGTTGGGGGACCAGCGTGTTTTTGCTTAAATATTTTTTGTGCCGCTTTGTTTGTTTTTGCAGCTTTCAACCAAAAACGTTTTTCTTTTTGTCGTTTCTCCTTTCCGCAGATCCACCCGCACCACCATTAATTTCTGGCTATATAGAAGGACAAATTATACCAGCTGGTTCAGTGCAAAAACTGCTTTGCGTTTCATCAGGCGGCAATCCGTTGGCAACGTTAACGTGGTATAAAAACGACAAAAGGGTGAGTAGAAGCATTTCCTTTATTGTCCGAACACACCCTCTTGTTAGTTTGTTATACTCTTGGAGAACGGGTATAAATATTTCGCTTAGAAGTATAACGATGAAGATGAGTTTATTTAGCTAAGTCGCTATCTGGATACCTAGTAACTTACAAATCATCAAATTATATTTAACCAATGCGCTCAAAGATTAGGAAGACTCTAAAAAAAAACTCTTTTCAAAACAATGAATTGTCAGTTACACATCGACATCGAAAGACAAAGATTGGAGTCCAAATTATGACCCCGCAAGACTAAGATAGGGGGCTGTTTTTTGATTGATAATGAACTTGGTTGAGAGCTAACGAATGTTAGGCCCCCCAATATTTTTATTTAATTTAAAGCGTATAGAAAATTCGGCACAGTAAACAATTTTACTCATACCCTAGCCTTTCCCTATGTTTTTTTTCTGCATTTGCATTTGCAGCCCCGTCATACACATTCCACAGACACACACACACACACACACACACACATACGTTCTTTCTAGATCCGCAAAACAATAATGGCGCTTTTGTTGACCATTTCCGCTTCCGCTTTATGGGCTTGAAGTGCTAATGAGGCAACGGCATCCAGGCCATGACAGTTGTCTGGTGATATCTTTTACCGTGTGCTGGCATTAGCTTTTATATAAAGATATATGTATGTATATGTACATATATGCGTGTGAGTGTTGTGTATATGTTTCTGTGTGACACCTTTGGTAAATGTTTTTCTTTTCTTCTTTCTTTCCAACCGTCAATTATCAATACTCAAGTTAGCTCGCTAGGCGCTTTGGCATTTTGAATGGCCTTAAATACGCGAATTTCAAGTCAAGCAACAGCTGTTTTTTGTTGCATACTTAAGGGAGATTGGCATCATCTGTGTGAGCGGTATATGTATTAGATAGTATTTTATCAACAATTTAAAAAAGAGGGGAAAAAAGTGGCGCCACCAGCTGCTACTGCCGTTGCTCTCATGTTGCAGTTGTGTCAACTTGTTAAGCATTTTCCCTCACCCCAAACACACTTTGGCTCTTCATTTTTCAGATCAACTCGGTTTTACGCGCCGCGGACAAATCGGTTTCAGCGGAAATAACCATCTTGGCCAACGTCACCGACAACCAGGCGCAATACCGTTGCGAGGCCTCGAATAGTGCCACAGAGATACCGCTCTTCCACTCCACAACGCTCAGTGTACATTGTGAGTAGACTACAGTGATGTGTGGGATTGGGTAAGGGTAAGCCATTATTATTATCCATTGCTTGCATTGCAGTTGCCCCGGAGACGGTAAAAATACGCATTGAACCGGAAGAGCTGCGACCTGGCATGGAGGCCTCCATCATTTGCGACTCGAGCTCAAGCAATCCGCCGGCCAAGCTGTCGTGGTGGAAGGACGGAATCTCCATTGAAGGTACGTATAGACGGTAGAGCACAACCCAGAGGCAAAGCAATTGGAAGTTTGCCCAGGACTTGGTGGCGCCGTTGTCGAAAAATGTAGGCAGTCTGACACGGTTGCTGGAGGAGATGGTATTCTCTTTTATTTTTTCTGTCCCTTCTTTTTTTTGTTGAGGCGTTTCCACGACAACATCCGTTGCTTCGGTTCGGTTGCCCGCCCAACAAAAAAAAAAAAATATTGTATGCTCCTCTCGTCTGAAAGATATTCGTTTCCACCTTATATTGCAGGCATTAATAACACGTCCAAGCCTGGACTCTGGGGCGGCACAGTCTCCACGCTCGAATTCAGGGTAAACATCACACAGGAAATGAACGGCATAGTCTACACTTGCCAAAGCGCCAACGAGGCACTGCAACGGAGCGTCCATGAGGCCGTGAGCCTTGATGTTCTATGTAAGTGGATTGTGCGGAGCATCTCTAATTGAGCATTTAAATAAAAAAAAAAAAAAACTGAAACTTCAATTCATAATTTACACCCAATGCAGATCGTCCCAAGTTCGTGCCACCGCCATCCTCGACAGCCGTTGGTGTGGAGGGTGAATCACTGCAGGTGTCGCTTCAAGCGAATGGTAATCCTACAGCCATGTCCTATACATGGACAAAGGATAGCATGGCCATACCCCACGGAGATGGTGGCGAACATCGCATTTTTGCCGAAGCGGGCACTCTGAATTTTACACGGTTGCATCGCGACGATGCGGGGGTTTATTCCTGCAGTGCTGCCAACTCTCAAGGCAAGGCCACACTCAACATCACAGTGGTAGTGGAATGTGAGTAGCGAAAACGGGTTAAAATTAATTTGACCCTCGTTTTCTTGATTGTTTTCTAATCATGGTTATACATTTTTGGGTTGCAGATGGCACCACTATCAAGTCCATATCAGAGAACATCATTGTCAATCCTGGAGAAGAAGCTATGCTTTCGTGTACCGTTGAGGGTAAACCTCTAACAGAGGAGCATGTCAAGTGGGAGCGAGTGGGCTATGATATGGCCGCAAAGACCAAAACCACCTTTGCCAACGGCACCTCCTATCTGCACATTACCGATGCTCAGCGCGAGGATGTTGGGAACTTCCGTTGTGTTGCCGACAATCGAGTAGCCAATCCCACCAATCGAGATGTCCTGCTGATAGTCAAGTGTAAGTGAAAGTCGAGACGGTAACTCACAGCGCCTCCCCCTTGGTTAACTGGTTTTCCTTCTTTAGTTGCCCCGGAAATAGCCAAGTCGCCGACGTTGCTGCGAGCCGCCAGCGGCACAGGTGAACGTGGACGTTTGCCGTGTCGTGCGCAGGCATCACCGAAACCTGAATTCATTTGGCGTCAGGATAAAAAAGATTTGCCAATTAATCGTACTTATAAGTATGAAGTGGAAGAGCGTAAAATCGACTCGCTTACCTATGAATCGTCGCTAATTGTGCAAAAGGTGGCTCCGGCTGACTACGGAGCCTACGAATGTGTCGCCCGCAACGAACTGGGCGAAACGATTGAAACAGTACGCCTGGACATCACATCGCCGCCAGATCCACCACTCAGTCTCAATATATTGAATGTTACCCACGATACAGTGACCGTGGCCTGGACGCCTGGGTTCGATGGCGGCCTCAAGGCATCATATCGTGTACGCTATCGGTAAGAATACATTTTCGTTAAATGGCCGCTTCTCTCCCCCATTTGCCCCCATCGACATTTCTCTCTCTCGCTTGCAGTGTGGCCGACCGTGAGCAGTACAAGTACATTGATGGATTGCCTAATAGCCACAAGCTAACAATTGGTGGGCTGCGAATGAATACTCTTTACTTGTTCTCGGTCATGTCAAAGAATGAGTTGGGTCAGAGTCTCTATCTGCCGGATTTGACGCGTGCCCAAACCAAAGGTAAGCCCAAGTACAAGTAGTTCACATTCAAAATATATTGTAGTAGAGAGAAAAAGAGAGACGTGTGTGGCCATTTTACTCACCTGACTAACCATTTTGTGCTGCATTGAATTGGAATTGTATTAACGTCTTCAATAACAACAATAACAACAACAATGCAGAAGCGCCACCCCCCTCACAGCCTGCCTCATCGCTGGGCGGAGGACCGCCGACCACCAGTCAAACACCATTGGGCGGTACATCGGGAATGCTGCTCTTGGTTGGTGTCTCGGCTGGCATTGCTGTCGTTCTAGTCAACGTTCTCGTCATCGGCTGTTGTCTGCATAAACGCAACGAGAAGCGCCTAAAGCGAGGTACAATAACGAAAACACACAAACAAAACACAATTTTTAACGCCAAATATGGACTCTGGAGCAAGAAGTTGCTGCTGCTGCTGCTGCTGCTGTTGCATCGCTGGAGAGTTAGTTAGTTTGTGGCATTTGAATTTCGAATTCTACTTTCTAGTATAGTGGGGCCATGTTGTGTCTTTTGCTATGGTTTTCTTTTAATTTTTAGTGGGCGTGGCCCCGCATCTAAAGCACGTGCCGCGTTCTGTGGTCGGTTGGTCAGAGAGCGCGTTTCGCTAATTTCATTTGGAGCCCCTCGTCACATGTTCTCGGATACGTGATTTGCGTCATTTCGCCGTTCTTTTTTCGGTTGTCGTTTGGGGCCTTTATTTGATTTCGTTGCGTGCACCATAGCAACCATCTCATTCCCATTCCATTTCGAATCCAACCCATCTCCACTTGGGAACTAGGACGCGAGGCTTGGTTGATTCTCTGTGCCATTTTTATTACAATTTCTCATTTCATTTTCGTATTTATTTATCGTTTTATTTTTCCAAGCATATTTTTGTTCATTCTCTTCTGTTTTTTGTTTTGTTTTTTCTTTTTATGTTTATTTTTCGGTTTATTTTTACACACAACGACATACAACAGGACTTGAAATGCTGCCAGCGGAGCTAACAGAGGACTCCAGCAATACACCGAATCTGGTCATAATTGGCATATCACTGGCGGCATTTGGCTTTCTCCTGGTCAATGCGGCGCTCGTTGCCTGGTTCTTTGTGCATCAGCGGCGTAGAAAAGGTTCGTTGACACTCACTACAAATTTACATATATATTTTTCATCTTCCATTTTGTTGTTAAATATAAAAATAGTTAGTTTTATGCTTCTGCTTGTTTCTTCTCGGCCAAAAGTCAGTACAAAGAAAAATGCAAAAATCAAACGTTTCTGCACTCGCAACCACTTCCGTTATATCAACGGATACGGATGCAGACATGGCTGCTTAGTAAACAATTTCCTGGCTACGAGAAGAGATACTGATATTGGCGGGGTATTCAAGCCTAGATTAAGGAGTGAAGCTTAAAGGATAAGCGAGACGGTTTTTTCAAAACGATATGCAATAAGCTTGTTTCTATAATTTCCGTTAGAGCCAACCAAAGAGAGAAGCGTGGCCAGGAAGCAAACATTATACGGCACAAATTGTTAGGAGCGGGAAAACCTACAAGAATATAATGATGACAGAAAATAATGATGCATTCCGGCAGCAGACAGCACAAAGTTTCTCGTGCTTGTCCTGGTCCTTTCCTGGCCCAGCTCCTGCCTGTGAGGTGTCCGCCAAGTACAATTGCAACTTATATTGAACCAATGGCAGGAACACCATTTCCATCAACATCTCGTTCACCACCCCATTTCGACTTATACTTCCTTCTGCTGCTAAGACAAATGTGCAACATTTTCTTAGCTGAATGCCCAGTCAATCTCTGGTGGAAATCGGATTGCATTGTGCTTCAAGTAGAAAGTGTTGACATGGCTCTGGGCATGAGCGCAACCATAGAATGCATGTATTTCAAAGCTAGATACAAGTCTTAAATTTTTTAAAATTAGGAAAAACCCAGGAAAACCATAAGTTACTGAATTCGAAAAAACTTGTTTATATATTAAATTCTCATTTCACAAATGTCGAAGACATTAGGTGAATGCGAGAAGTTGACCAAATTACTAACTTTGAAATTTCAAATTTATCTATTGTCCTGAAGAATATGATTTCAATGTTACCACTTTAATTTCTATATTTTCGTTAATTGAATTTCATTTCTGATTAACTTTGTTTCCTTTTTGCTTTATTTCTATCTTGTTAGTTGCATTTTTTTTTAGGGCTCAATAAGTAAATCTTGTTCTGGGAATGTGTGCCATGCTTGTCTTTCGATTTCTTGTTGCCAAGCCTGAAAAAGTTCTGTAGCTGCAGGACATAAATAAGATATTTGCCTAAGAAATTTTCTTTGTATTATTTTCAGTTATTGTTGAACAAATGCTAGAGTATGAGCCTGAATGAATGTATGGATGCATTCACCCATTTTTTCTTCTTCCTCATTTCCATTCTCGGGTTTGGGTTTTTTTTTTTTCGTTACACAAAAGAAGAAATTCATATTTCAGTCTTAAAAGGCAGCTAGCTAGCCTTTCTTCTGAAAGGCAACATTTTTATGACAAAAACCTCCCAAAACCCAACACCCACCACCATTGCCCCCTCTTTACCATAAGCCGATAACTGACAATGCCCAAAAGCATTCTCTCGTTTTTTTTTTTTATTTTGGTGCTTTCATGTCGCTTGGTTTTTTTTCTGTCCATAAAGGAGTTGTCAGGGATACTGGTAAGTCGGTGGTGCGTTGTTGGACAGCCCGGAAGATATTTTGTGCATATTTCAATGTTTTCGCCAAGCGAAACTTGACTTGGCCTGTTTGTTTGGAGCCCTTCGGATATGCATTTTTAATGTGCATTTGGCGCTTTTGTGTCAAAAAATGGCGCAGAAGAGCAGCAAGAGAGGAATACTATGAACTATTTATATACATATATAGTTAAGAAGCTTTCTCTGGCTCCACCGATAAACTGTGCCAAAAGTCTGCGGTTGGCAGTTCGGTCATCGACCAACCCAATCCCTTCACCCCCTTAACACATCCTGTGCCCCGTTTGGTGGCAACCATATTTCATTTTCATATGAGTTAGCCATCCTGAATAACAGTATTTCTAATGTTTATTGCGGCAAAGAGAAGAGAAAAGGTCTGAGAACATTTAGTTAGTGTTTTTTTGTTTCCTTTTTTTGGGAATCTATTAAAGCTGGTGTAAAGAAAAATCAACCCCATCTTCTTTCTACTACTATTACCCGAGCGTTGGAGAGTTTTTGGTAAAATAAGTGTGCGACACTTTTACGAGAGCGGAGCAAACTTTTATGCCAACGTTGCCCAGAGCGATAAGCGCTGGCGTCGACCAAACGGCAGGCACTTGACTTTGACACTCTTTAAACAATTGACTGCCAGAGAACAGAGAATCGGTAGTAGTCGGAATATGACTTGGAATGGGTGGACTATATACGGGTGTATGGGTATGCGTGAGAGCTGTGCTGCGCCATCGAAATTGAAGAGATAAGCGCCCAGGCAACTGACGTGGTCGTATGGTTAGAGGTGGGCTTTGGTCGGGTTTTCTCTCCTTAATTTTTTTTTTGTGGCGTTGTTGAAAAGTTTGTCCGCCGCTTAGGCACACTGACACTGACAGCCTGAAAAACGGACATTGGCTAAAACCCCAATACACACACAACCATCCACCCCCCCACATACATTGTAAATTTGTTAAACAGCTAAAACTTTAGGTCTAGAACAAAGCAAAAGGAGACGAGTCGAGAAGATACAATTCCATGGCATATAATACCATAAATCCACTTGCATCTAAATACATACATGGACGGAAAATAATTGAGAGCGACATCAGCTTAAGAGAAAAGACCTTCAAAGCAAACGTCATCGTCATTAACGACCCACCAAACAACCAACCAACCAACCAACCAACCAACCTACAAACCAACCTACCAACCACCCACCTACTACCATGATCTGACCGCAAAAGCCGTGTCTAAGCCATGTGCCACCATAGTATATAAACTGGGCATATTGACAAAAACAACGGCGAAAGAAATCCGCTTCCTGGACATATTTTTTCTGTTCTTTCCCCCCCATAAGTGAACAATTTTGTAATCTCGGCCAGGGTATGAGGAGGGGAGAGAACCAAACTGCAACGCGGATTAGTCTGATAAGCTCAAAGTTGAAAGTTCTTGTGCATAATAGAAAAAGAGTTAAATTTTTTTTTTTTTTTTTGTAGCTCTATCTTATTATTTTTATTATAAATTGCTTTAATTGATTAAAGACTATAACAAAGCAGCATCATATATATACATACATATATGTGCGATATAACATTAATTTTGATTTATTACGCTGTCAACAACAGAGCGAATAATCGTGTGACCATGACTCGCTTTCCAATTAAGCACATTTCAATTTTTAATTGGACAATAGGCAATGTTTTTATAAAGCCGAAAATTTCACTACCCTTACTATTACACTTACCATTATCTGTGACAAATAAAATTGAAATGTAGTTGCCAATCACCTGGATTAATATATCTTAGTCACTGACTTTTTAGTGGGAGATGTAAAGTTTGAAATGCTTAAATACATTTTAAGATATAGAAGTCCTTTTTCTTTGCTAAGAAATTAGTCCTGAAGGTGATGTTTAATTGCTAGAAGCTGACTTCTTAAAACCTCTAACCCATTTGCAATCTATTCTATAAAAATCGATCTCACACATTTATCTTCAAAACTCTGAACTCTGAGTTAGCGTAGTAGAAATAACATACTGCAATAATAAATTATTTAATAGTATACAACAACAAAAGAAAAATGCAAAACAAAGCCAAAAGTTTTTGCTTGCATTTCAATTTGTGAGATATTTACATATGTGATGAGTTTGTACATATATGTAAGTATATTTGTATATAAAAATGAATGAATGAGTTTTGGATCCTCCCATTTCATTTCATTTTGTTTCGATAGATAGATATTCGATGTGTTTTTGTGCAAATTAACAATATATAGCTATATCTTTATGGCTAATAGTTGGAAGGACAAGTCACGTAACTAACTTGTCGACGTGCCCAGTTTGCATAAGGTAGAAATGGTGGGTGTGGAAGATGTTTGGTTAAATGTATTATTAAGAAAGCATTTTGTAGCCGTTTTGTGGGCCATAGCCATAATCTCCATGCAAAGGGCAATGGGCAAGCCAGAATGTGTGACACGTGTCCATGGCCTTTGCTGACTTGGCTCAAATCGAACCATATTCGTTATCGTTAAATATTTTTTTGTAGCACACAGAGGGAAGCAATAGCAGCAGCAATGTCTACTAGTGCATTTCCAGAGTCAATTGATCAACCCACACACAACCTATAATATAAATCTTTCTTTCTTTTTTTCATGGAACGCATCAATGGCAACTGGTTTTACACGTGTTAACTATATGACCGAAACATATTCATGAATCATTTAATTGCTTTTTTGTTGTTGATGTGTGCGTGTGTTCCCTCCTCTCCATTTGCCTTTAATATGCATCATCGAACTGCAACACGGCATAAAAATGCACTGCACCAAAATGTGAATAATTAAATATGTACACGGACAATGCCCTGTGTGGTTCTTTGCCTCACTCTGTCCCTTTTCCCTTTTTCCCTGTTGTGCTCTGATCCTGGATGCGATGCTGCTCCAACATTTGCACTCACAATGCGCGACTCCTCGGGACTTTGACAATCTTTGCTATTTGCATTTGATTTGCATTGCCTGAAACTATCCAAACTGCCGCACTGCGCCGCCTCTACCGCACACATTGAACCCTCTCCTGTCGCTGCTCCTCCCTATCCACAATCAATTTTCGGCATGTCACTGCCAATTACACCTTTTCAATATTTGTGCGCATACCTTTGCCGCCTCCACCACAATTTTTCACATCCTGCCATTGTCATTGCTCACACACACACACACACACACACACACACAAACACAGTAGCGGAAACTACAAATCAACCAGGCAAAACGGCAACCATCGAGATGTATGCCCCCAGTTCGTACAATGACACCGTTACCGGCGAGACACTGTCCAGTGTGTCGGAAAAGAGCGAATCCTACTCGAATGAGGGCACCACTCAGCCGGAATATATTGTAAGTACACGTAGTTTTTAGTTTCTTTTTTTCTTTTTTTTTTTGGTGTGGTGCGGTGGCGTTTTTTAGGTCGTAAAACATTTGGGCATTTAAGTTATTACCCAATGCGGCGCTGGGAGTTAAGGGGAGGTAAGGTCGTTGGTAGGAAATGCCAAGGCAAGCGGAAGCCGACAACGTTAAGACATCGTGATTAATTACGCCAGAGCTGATGATGATAATGATGGGCTCCCGACCCCTTGGTAACGAAGATGGCAGCGCCTTCCAAAACAAATCGTTTCAAATTATTAAAATCATTTATTATCGGCGTAATCTTTTGCAAAACCACAAAAACTGCCTAACCAACGCCGCCGCCTAATGTCGCTCTCTCATCTTCCATCTCTCTAACCGAAAAGAAGAAGCTGAAAAGTATGTAAAGTGCGTTACAGCGCGTGTTATAAATCAGCAGACATACTTCCTTTTGAGAGGGAATATAGCGGTATAGAGGCGTGTCCTTGTGTCTCTGTGTCGCTGCTGTCATTGTGGCTGTCAATTATGCGCCAACGACTTTCAACGCCTTTTCTCATTCTTTTCTATATATGTATGTATATATATATATCTATAAAATATACTCGAAAGTGTGAAGTAATTACAAAGCATTACACAAACATAACTAATGAAGATGGTTCTCTTCCCTTCTTTATTTTCCCCGTGCAGGACGAAGCTCGTAAGAAGGCTGCCTCAACATATTTGGTTGAAGGGACAGCAGATATGCCACCGCCCAGATACCAAAAGGATGGCACTCTGCCAGTTCTATATCCGAATAATATGGGTAAGTGTAAATGGGGGAATTGTGATTGTCCCCAGATGTCAGCAGCTTCGTGGACAACATAACGAAGCTCATTGTACTCTACGTGATTTTATTGTACTCTAGTGCCTAGACAACTATTCCAATACTAAACTTAAAAATTTCCACACGACTATGATAAATTTTTTGTCAATGAAATATTTTTTGTAAAGTGTTTTGTGTGAGATAGTTGACACCCCCAACGATGACTTTTCAAAGAGTATTTAAAACTACCTATTTATTGTTTCAAGGATATGCCCCTTTGTAAAGTTGGGTTTTGGTCCGTTCCATCAAAGTTATCGCATCCCTTTTGCAAAAGTATACAAGAAAAAACGTTTTAGATAATTAACTTTTGACCAAAAAATAAAACCGGAAAATAAGAGAAATAAAAAAACCAGTGCAAAGTTGTGAGTTTCGCAGTTGCCTGTCCTGTCAGCACGTCAGTTGCGCCCAATTCTCTATCTTTCTCACTCTCTCCTTTCACTTACCCTGTATCTGTTCATATGTCTTTCTCTGTCTCTTGGCATGATTGCAGCACAATCAAAGCGTTGTAAAAAACGGAAATCGGAAGAAAAAAAACTGTGTACAACAGCAACGCGAGCGAACTGTAAAATTCAATTTCACTGCAACATCTCCATCTTAATTGTAATTGAGCAGCAAAGTTAGTTTTTTATAATTTTTTTATTTTTTTTTTGGGTTTTCTCTCGACCAACTTGTTTTCCAATTGGAGCACCAAAATCACGTTTTTCGCTTGCTCTAATTTAAAAGACTGAGAGTGAAGTATAGCAAATTTTAAAGCTCACAGAACTCAGCCAAGAGCAAAGTTAAAGCAAACTCAAATTGAACAATAATATCTTATTTTTGTCTGTCTTTGTGCTGTGTGCGTCCTGTCGGACTGGGGCTATAATAACATTGCTGAGAGCCAAAAAACAAAGAGGAGAACAAAGGCAACAATTGCATTTAAAATGCAAAAACCATAGAAATAATAAAAATACATTAGGGCAGCAGAACTTGTCTCTAGATTGTAATAATATCTACAAATGAAATACAATTGTTGCAAAGGAAAACGACTTCTACTTGTGTTCGGTAAGGATAGATTTCATAGATTGACTATTGGTCGACTAGTGCATGACAAAAAAATGAAATAGTTGGTGACTTAAGAGTGGTTCATGAAAGTTTTTTTTATGGAAACTAGATGAGGTTAGGTAAGGGTAAAATTTATAGGGTTGGGATAGGCAAGGTTTGTAAATCACAAAATAATAGCTAAGCAACTGTAGGCTAGGATCGAGCAAATCAATTTTATTTTTTACAGATGATAAACTTTATCAGGTGAGACTAAGTCTGCTTATGAAACAGACAAACTTAGTTCTTGCTAGGCTGAAATAATTGATGGTCTTACACATTTAGGAGCATAAGTGGAGACGGAATTGGTAAGGTTAAGTTGCAAGAAGATAATGTTAGGTGTGCATCAAATGATGTCATAAGGACGATAACTTACATATATGTATATGTACTTGCAACAGATATGAAAAGAAGAACAATTTAAAATAGGGAAGAAAAACCTACCTCTGTCTGCCCCCACATGGGTTTTCTTTTTGCGGCAACACGCATAATTATGTATGTATGCGGATGCGGCGTCATTTTTGTTCTCCTCCTGCTGCCGCTGCAGCTGCCGCTGCTGCGCTATTGCTGTGAAAACAACGAAAATAAAAAGAATCTGAATATAACAAAGACGGACGACGAGCTGCTAAAAAACATTGCAAAAGAATCCCACGTGGCATAAAAATTAAAATGCTTGCCGGAAGCTGTATCTCAAACAAGCGCCCAAGGCTCTGTGTTGCTCTGTGAAAAGAAAGAGGATTGTTGGCTGTGGATGCCAGCCCCGTCCCAAGTCGACTATGTTGGTTCATATACATATGTATGCACATATGTATACACTTTTAGCAGAAAGACGGGGAGAGTGGGTCGCAGTGCTGGAAATTGTTTTTGTTAGTTGGCGCCACTTGGTTTTTGTTACCCTCTTCTGTCTTTTTTGTGGTAGGAAAAAAAAGGGACACGGTTATAAATTGTCGACAAGCGCTGAGCCGTATTCGAGGCTCACCTGAAAGTAAATAGACTGCACACACATACAGTAACTGGCATGACTGGCAGCTGCAATTGCTATTTCATTTGCTAGTTTATGCATTTAAGAACTAAAAACTGTAGCACTGAGCCACATTTTTAATGAGATACACTTTCCCCCTTAAACCTCCCGTCCAGCATACTTAAAAAAACCCTGAGCAACACATGTTAATGAGCACAAAGAAGCAGCACTGAAAAATTCTGCAGCTGCAACAAGTAACCAGAAATGTGGGACATTTGTAACTATGTATATAAAACGAGAAAAAATGAAAAACAGAAGAAAAAAAACCAAGAGCAACTCATACAGATTTAACCTTGAGCAGCTTCGAAAGAAGTCATAGCAGACTAGTCAGACTGTAACAGAAGGCAGTTCTAGTTCTACAAACCTAAGAATAAGGTCAGACTTTGTTGTGCACCTGCAAATTGCAGAATCCGTTCAGATGTTTGATAATCTACCACTACCTAATTTTAATATACAAATTTAGCCGAAATTTTGCTCCCAGTAAGTTTTGTACAATGTTCCTAATAAATCGAGTTGTTATTTCATGGGCAGTTCTGTGTGTTTACCTAATTATGGGCTACTAAAGCAGATCGGTAGACACTGGAAGAAATATCACTAAGATATGTCTGATGATGTTCAGAGAACTTCTTTTGTGCATTATGATATATTACACCCGCTGCATAATAAAAATTAAGAATATCCTTTTTGTCATGATATTAATATGAAATGTATTCCCAGTTGATTTTCTTCCTTTCTTCTCGGTTTGTTTGACCAAAACAAGCAACAATTATGCATAGAAGTACACGCACACACACGCATTCATTTTTGCACTCACTCAGATTCAAAGAGACATATACATACATACATACATATATACACACATATGTACTTACATACATATATGGTCGTAGTCCCCAAATAGATATATATGTATGTATGTACATTACAAATTTCCTTTGCTCTGATCGAAAAATCAATAATTCATGAGAACGAAGCAGCAACCAGTCAACGAGCCAGCCAGCCAACCAGCCAACCAGCCAACCAGCCATCCAGCTAGCTATCCAGCCTGTTCCCATCTTATAAAACAACACAACACAATAACAATATGCAAAAGTAAACAAGCCACAAAATGAACATGCCCCGCCAGCAATAGTAGCACCCAACTCGGTGTGGGTGTGTTGGTGTGTATGGTGTGTATGGTGTGTCATGGTCCCAAGCGTCTTCGATTTGTCGTTGTCGTCGTCGCACAAGGCAACTTTTCTTAACAAAATTATTGTTGCCTACATTCTGGGGTTACCGCCACCCGCAAGAACTTTGCTCTTTTTTAAACACGTGTATGTACAGAGTGTGTGCGGATATGTCTATGTGTGTTTGTGTGTGTGTGTGTTTCAAGTCTATTTTACAAAATTACAAATTTGTTACGTTTGCGGCTTTCACGCCTTTACGAATGACAGCAGCGCGAGTTTTGTGGATAGGAAATGTCAAGCAATTTGTCACAGTCTCCTACAATTGTATGCAGATTCCTTGGATGCCAACACACTCACGTACGCACTCATACATATATATACCTACTTAGAGTCCAGCCACATTTGCATATTTATTTCTTTGGCACCTTATCGAGTTACAAAATCCTTGCTTGCCCACTCCACTTTCATTGCATTGCCGTCAATTAATGGCCTACATTTTTATTTCTTTCCAAACGTTTGCACGTGAAATGAAGCAGAAAGCAGCAGGCAAAGAGTGTTGCATCTATGTGTATAGATGTACCTATGTATAAGTAAAAGGAACATAAAAAAACTACGTGGCAGCCGCAAGCACGCATGCATGAGAGAACCAAAGTTGGTGTGCTCCCTCTATCTACCTCTCTTCGTGCATATAAAAATGTGTCATTTGCCAGTGAAAGTCGAAATGGAAATCGCACTTATGGTTTTTTTTAAGAGTTGAATAAAGCCATTAAAACAAATAGTATGCGAAAGCCAGAAGAAAGGAGTACAAGAAATCGCCTTCAATTAGTGATGCTTCGATTCGCTTTTCTCAGTTTGTATTAACCTTCCATTTTGTTTCTCTCTGTGTCCTCTCTTGTAGTAAATGCCTGCACCCTGCCACATCCGAGGCATAACAATGCAATTGGAGCAGCTGGCAGCAATAATGGCGCTGCAGCCATTCATATGACGCGAGACGATCAGATGCTCATCACCAAAGGCGTTTATATTCCGTCCCCATCGCCAGCGCCACCGCCAGATGGTTCCTATTATAATATGAATAGCGATAGATATCTATCCTATCCGCCAATGGTAAGTCTCTTCATCTAGATTCTAAAACAAAAAAAGCTTAAGTCTACAGTTTAATTGCTTGCAACGCATTAGTTCCACACTGGCCATGGCTTCGTACGGGCAATTAGCTCTGGAAGCCACTGAGCCATGTGTTCCTTGGGTACAAAATGTATTAAATGCAAGAAATACGGTACGGCCTTCTTATAATCAAAATCTTTAATCAGTTTAAATGTTAAGCATTCGTTCGATGAGTAGAAGTTTTGTAAACTTTATTATAAATGCAATATTTAACAAAGTTTTATATTTTAAAATCATTCAAAAGAATTTGAAGAACAAAGAACGCCTTGAAAATTTGCTGATTATGCGGATTCAATATGGTTTTTCTAATTTTGACAGAATTTGTAACGACGAATCTTAAAAGAATCTCAAATAAAATTAAGATCGTCCCTGATCCTACTATGTGACTGGCAAGTATACACATATGTCCGACCAAAAAATTCACTCCTTTGCTTCATCACCCGCTCCTGCACATGTTCACATACATATGTATGTTTGTATATGTGTGTACGAAGGGCAGTTTATGCGATCAGCAGAAGCAAAAGCTTGCGTTTCGACTTTTATAATCCGCTTTAAGGATGCAGTTTGTAGAACAAGGAGATGAAGCAGGAGCAGCAGAAGTACTCGGAGCAACACTGTAGTGTAAAGACAAATGACAAACTTAAAAGCATTATAAGTAAAGCTTCACAATGGTCTTTTCTTTGTTTTGTGAGTAGGGGAAATGAGAAGGAAGTGGTGGGGTATTGGATGGGAGTACCTACTAAATATGGGAATGGTATCCTTACAAACGTATGCTTCACTTTGCCGATGTTCTTGCTGTTGTTGTTTTCTTTTAGCTTTACGGTTTTTTTTTGTTTTTGGTTTTTCTTGTTTTTTTACATCGTCTTCTTTGCATTGCATTTGCTTTGTTCTTGTAGTTCGCATAGTCGTTGCTGTTTGCACTAGCAAAAAGTAAACATTATTTTCTCAAGACAACAATTTAATATTACGCATACGCATAGCAAGGACATGGCAACGACGCGACATTTACAACAACCACACATACATACACACTCACACATGTTGTATCTCACATTTATCCTCTATCCCTAGCCTCCTATACCCACCACCCCCTATCTCACTCCCACTCGTGTCTTTTTGTGAGTCTGTGCTTCATTACATTCTGCAAAGTTTTTGCGCCGCGTCACTCATAAAGAGCAGCTTTTCTGGTCTGGGGCAAGGACTAGGGCGTGTCGCCGCTGAGATTTTGATATGGCGCATCTGTGAAATATGTACGGAGACAAGGACAAGCACAAGATGATGATGATGCTGATGCTGATGCTGATGCTAAAGATAAAGCTGACGATAGAGAAGGAGATGAATATTTTGCCAATCCCCTTTCTGCTCCACACGAAAAACCACCGAAAAATCGGTTTACCTCTTGTCCAGCATGTAAAAATTCTTTACCACTCGACTTTGCTTTTCCGACTTGTGTCGCATTGGTAACCAATATAAATTCCACAAATTCACAATAAACATGGCAAAATCAATTTTCGGAATTTATGTATTACCCTCGTTCCATTTCACATTGATATTTCCTTCCTTTTTGCGCTTTCGCTCCCACTCCCACTCCCACTCCCACTCCCACTCCCGCTCTCTTTATCTCTATTTTGCTTTTGACATTATTTTATATCCTTTTTTATATACATATATTTCGTTTCTTGGTTGTATAGTCAGTGATGACTTTTGGCGCTAAAGGGGTGCAAATGTGACAGCATAAGATGACAGTCAATGTGGGGGGCTGACATTTATCCTGTCCTCGACTGTCCATCCTGGCTAGTGTCCTTTGGGTTCTTCGACTTATGTCTTGCTATCAACTTTT
The DNA here is from genome assembly GCA_024703675.1 of Drosophila nebulosa. Classification (NCBI taxonomy): domain Eukaryota; kingdom Metazoa; phylum Arthropoda; class Insecta; order Diptera; family Drosophilidae; genus Drosophila; species Drosophila nebulosa. Next base: position 148,198 of record CM045725.1, on the reverse strand, counting down.
GCCCGCTCAATGCTCGTAATTGTATAAATTAAATGGGAGATGAGAAATGCTACATGGAGCTCCATAGCTCTCAATGAAATCAAAGAAAACTGCATCTGACTGCAATGGCAGTTATCGGATTCACACGAGCTCGTCTTCTCCTCCCTCTCTATCAATAATGGACAGCTAATATAATAACATTTATGCCTGGTGACTGACCATATTTTTGGCCTTTATACGATTTGTTTAGTTAATCCATGGTATGTCGTCCCATCCATCCATCCATATATCTCTCTCTCTGGCTCGTCCCTCCTGGTTATTTCGAACAAACAGCCAAACGATGTAGACCAGCAACTGCTGGAAAGCTCTTCAGCAGCCTCATCTTCTCAGGCTTTACCACCAATGAAAGGCATCTCCATCTCTTCATCATTATTGCACATGGGACTAAACCTTTTGTTTGCGGTTTTTAGTCAACGAGGGAGAAAAATTCAATTTCGGTTTAGTTGGTCAACAATGCCATTTTATATATATATATATATATATGGTTGTGTGTTGCCCTCTTCCCCTACTCCCTATGCCCCTTTCGTTTTCGTAGCCACATAAGACGAGAGAGCATGTTTTTTTTCTGTATCTGTGGAAATGTGTTTGTGTGTGTGTGTGGGAGCCAAATTGAATTATTTGATAAACATCATTAGAAAAATTACAAAATATACAAAGAGCAAAAGTGGGAGCAGCAGTTGGCCAACTCTCCGACAACTTCCTTCTCTGTGGCTACCCAAAAGCGTCTGGCTAGCACTAAATTACTTTTCGAATGGCAACAACAAACAAATGGCCTGAGCCCAGCTAAATGAATAAAGACAATTTATAACAGTAAATCAAATTAAATTTCAATCGAAATACTTCACAGAAACCGAGCAAATTCCAACTAAAGTAAAGCAGCAGCTGCATCAGCAAAAGTATTTGTATCAAATCCGATAATAAGGTGACTATCTTACATCTGCCACTTTCAACCGCTTTTATAACTGCGATCACACTTTAGTATGTCTAAAGACTTTTCAAATAAATACAATATCACTGCGTTTTTATAAATAGAGCTCATCTCTTGACGGGGTTAGGTCAAAGCCTCTGCCATCTGTGTCAGAGGCGGGTAAGAGTCAGGCCAAACGGCACGCAAAGTGGCCAAGTAAATGCAATTTAAAACAAGTTGTGGCCACACCCAGAACGCCTCTAGTTCTATCCTGCCTGGGTGCGAGTGTGTTTCGACCAGCTTGTAACTATTAAAGCGGCAATTTGTATTTTATTGCCATCTTTGCCTCAACCCAAAAATTGAAACGCAAAAGCAAAAACCCAAACGCAATTCTATTGCCAATGCCATTGCCACTGCCATTTATGTACACATGTCCATGGTTATTTCATACCGTCCAATGATGACGGTAAGTTAAATGCCGGCTTCTGCTCTGAGTTGTGAGTTCAGAAGTTGTGAGACGTAAGTGTTCTCTGGGAATGCGAGGGAACCACGTGCTTGGGTTCACTGGCAGGACTTGACTTCAGTTCGGACAACTTAACTATGGCTTTACTTTGTTAGCTTGAGTTTTTGCACAGTTTTAAATTCAATTAGTTTATCGTGCGGGCAAGGCACTTGGCATTGTCTGTTTGGTCGATGCGGATGATGTGGCTCAGCTTCTGCTCCTACTCTTGCTTCTGCTGCTGGTGGCCATGTCAAACGCAGACAACGCACTCAACACAAATTCACTCCCTCTATTTTGTGTGTGCGTGTGCTTTTGAAATTCATGGAATGACGCAGCTGATGCCGATTAAATAAATAACAGAATCGAGATCCTAGTTATTCTTTGAGAGAATATCCATAATTTAATTTTCAACTCTAGCCAAAGTCTAGCTTTTCCAATTTTTTCTCTTTTTTTGTTTTTGACTTAACGTCGCCGTTTTTAGTCCTTGGTCTTAATGTGTAAAGTTTGTTGGCAATATAAAATTTGTACCCCCCACCCGAAAAAAAAAAAATTGGTTAACTTGGCGAGAAGCCCCCTCGCTCTTTCTCTCTCGCTGAAAAAAATTAACTCGAATGAACACAATAACGACAATAATGAGTTGGCGACGGAGAGAATTAGCGCACAAAAAGCCTTTAAGTGGCCCTGGCTGCCACCAAGACAAGTGGCAGGACCAACAACAGGCTCGAAAACGAAACGAAATGAAAGTTTTGCCAACCCCTTTACAGATTGCGTGCAACAAATTGTTGGGTTTACGTTCAAAATTAGTGTCCATCCCTCCGCTGATACCCGGAATAAGCGAGCCAAAACCCCGCCATACACACACACACACACATACACACACACACACACACACAGAAACAAAACACTCAGCACAGAAAGCACTTGGCTCCAAGTTTTCGTTAAAGACAATTTAACTTTGTAAACTGATACAAAATGTCCGCCTTGGTATACTTAAGTCTTTTTATCCTAAACTACCAAGGGCACATCCAAGGCCCCAACTCAAACCTCACTGCCCCCGACTTCAACACACGCGCACACACTCCAGTTCCAAATTCTGAAGCTTCTTTTCGCCATCTCCAGTCTCTCGTCCTTGCGTGTTAATCAGTGTGAGAGAGTTTCTAATGTGTTGTTGAAAATACTGCTTCCACAACGGCTTAGTTTCTAGTTAGTTAGCCACGCGGCGTCGCGCGTCCATGGTAATCTTTCCAATAATTCCTTTGTTCACATCTTAAATTTGTAAATAGAATTAACTCACAAGGATCCTTAAGAACCAGGGGCAACGGAAGGTAGCATTGGTAGTAGACGTGTCGCGTCCTCCAATTAGGCGCCGTTAAGTTTTAGCCAACATAAAAGTTGACGGCACAACTCGGTCTAACTACTGACAAAATACTTTTGCTTCGCTAAACTGGAACTCGAACTGAACTGGACAACGACAAGGACAGGCGAAACAATTTCACAAACTGACATAAAGTGTCATGTCAATTGAAGTAGAAGTTAAAGTTAAAGTAGAATCTGCAGTAGTTTCGCTCCAGTTTCTAGCAACTGGCAAACAAGAAGAGCACAAACTGCGCAATGCAAAATACAAAAAAAAAATTGCAGCAAATTCCTCAAAAGTTGTCAAGAACTTGCATTTCCATGCCATTTAGAGTAAAAGAATAAAAAGTCAGCCATAACAGTAAATATATACAAATACATACAAAGATATGTACATTTGTCCGTGAAAACGCTAAAAACTATCTTCTCAAATTTTAACGCGAGATAATTCCCAAGTTTATGGAAAAGGGAAAAATTAATAATGCATCAAAGGAATAAGTAAAATGGCCTATCATTAACGACGTAACCTTTAGGATGGTTTTACTCCGCATCAAATTATTAATACTAAGCAGATTTTTGGGTATACAAGCATCACATGTAGTACCCAATGAATTTCTTATTGTTATTTTTCTACAGTTAAACTAAAATAGTTCAAGCTTTAAGAAACCACATAAAAATAAATGTCAACAAACTTACTTCTCACTGACCTAAAAAATTCAATAAACATAAACAGCAAAGTGAATAGATAACGCTTAGGCTATCGCTATATCGACCACTAGATTCTAGAATACAATTTTTGTAAAGGAGAATATATATGTAGATCCCTATTACTTTGACGTTGATGTCTGGAAACTTTACAACTGTGTTTCGGCCACTAATTCAATCCACACTTAATGGTTTTTGATTGACGACACAAAAAACGTTCCAGAATAAAGACTCTTCGTTTTGGTTTGCCCTCTTTAATGGGAAAAGTTTTGTTTCTTAGCGACATGAGATGATCCATTTTATCTATTTTAGACTAACTTCTTACTGTAATTTATTGCAGGAGTATACAGCTGCCTTGGACTTCAGTGCCCCACCGCTGCCCATGACGCATCTGCAGCCCATTACAGTCACCTCACAGGCTATGCTCGCGTCGAATGGCGGCGCCACCCTAATAGCTAACGGCAACGCAGCGAACGCTGGTGGTTCCGGCACCCTTCGACGTGGAATCTTACGAGGAGTTGTGGGTGTACCGCCTCCTGATGTTACTCATCACACCTCACCGGGCAGTCCCATACAAATAATGCACGATCTGCATCATCCCATCAATTTAAGTGCTACAACGCTAACAACTAGCACCACCCTGAATGGCAGTATGACATCGGCATCAACGCACGGAACACTGCCACGTCAACCACACAGCATTCTAAAGGATCCGAATCGAAATAAGCAGCAACAGCAGCAGCAGCAGCAGCAGCAACAACAAATACAGCAGCAGCTCCTTAATGCCAACCTAGTAGGTGTTGGTGTTCCTGTCTCAGGTCCAGTGGGCAGCCTTCAGATACTGAATCTGCCTGCAGTGGGACCAGGCTTAGGCAACAATCTACTGATGACAACCAGTGCCACGTATGATCCAAGCGTTGGACCCATGAGTAGTTTCAATGCTGCTAACGTTGCAGCTGTCTCACAGGGTCTATCCTGTCCGGTGGCCTATACAGATGCGGATGGACATCTTGTATAGCTATAGGCTGAGACTGGGGCTGAGAATGAGTCCCGGTATTGAGACAGTCAACATGCATATGCTTAACCTAACCTAAAGTAACCTAACGTTACCTAACCTTTCCTAACCTAACTTACACTTATATTATATATATATATAGAGCTTTCTTCAACTCTGTGTGTATGCGTGTGTGTGTGTGGTAGTAAGTTGAGTTTTACTGCAAGCAAGCAAACAAACACTCACTGCCCCTTCCTTTACTTTTACCCACAGTTAAAGCCCCCACCCACCATTCATTACCTTATTCAAATCAGCTAACGAATTAGTTTATGTAAATTTTTATTTAAGAAAAAAAATAGAACTGAAGGACATGAACGAACCAAAAAGAAGAAAGAAAACTGACCAGGGATTGAGCAGTGCGGGAGAGACATCAAGGATTTGCGTAACTAATTAGAATGAAAAAAACCAATGACAAAGAAGAAGAAAGAAATGAAGTAAGGAAAACAAAAATTGTGAAAATTTTCTTTTAGTGTGGAACGCGGAAACGAGGCGAAGCCGTTTCACAGCTCCCTGGGGCGTGCTCACAGGCTCAAAATACGTGATGAGACGCTGGACAGAAAAAGAGCAAAAGAGAGAGAAAGAGATAGCAATATTGGCCAAAAGTTGAAGGTTAGACGATTAGTTAGCTTCTTTCTACTCCCAGCTTACAGCTGCTATAGATGACACTCTGCCATCAAACCAGTTCCAGCTGAAGAACCAGCTCCATTTCCATCTGTAGCTCTTTGCTCACATAAACTGTTTTCATTTCGCCATCTCAGTCGACGTCACAATTCAGCGAGCGTGACATGACAATCTTCAACGCTCACACACAATGAGAGTTCTCTATTCGTAAAAAAAAAAACACCCGAAAATGCTTATGCATGTAGATTTTAATATTCATTTTCATTGTAATTGCCAAGTTGAAATTAGATGATGCTCCACAGGATTGCATTATTGGCTCGACGTTTCAGTGTAGACAAGTGCAAGGATTAAAGCAGCTGGATAAGGAAAAAGCTGCAGCAGAGGCAGACAGACAAATTCACATACATACGTAAAGCCAGTGCGTCTACGTGTGTGTGTGCGAAATAGAAATAGTTGCTGGAAGTGTGTAATTAAAAATGAAATTATCTTTGAAATTAACGAAGACATAGACAAAGACAAAGGCAAAAGCAAAGGCAGTAGCAGAAAAGGCAAAGAAAGTAAAATGAAAGAAGCACAAGCAAGGTTAAAGACGTAGTGAGCAGTGTAGTGGCGGGTGGCCCCAGACCCACCGCCCACCGAACATTGGTAACGTTGCGGGATTTCCGCTATTGAATAATTGTGATTGCAGTTGTGAGATAAAAGTTAAATGAGCAGGAAAATAAGGAAACTGTTAACGACCATTACAATATGGACCCTCTTATAAACGACATGCTGCTGAATTCCCATGTGGAAAAGAAAAGTATGTGAAAATATCAATAATAAATTTATGAACTAAGGTCGTTAAGGCCGTATTTTCAAGATTATCAAAAATATAAGACTTAAAAAGTTAAAAATTACCATACTAGTCCGTAATATACATACATACATTTGTTCCCATAATGCACATCTATGACCAATTTCCATTTGTTCTGGGAGTTCTTAATTTCGTTTTAAAAATTAGTAGACCAATTTCACCCCTTCCAAAACTCAGCTCTAGATTCGCTTATGCACCACAAGGTGTAAAAAGGGGGCTTTCTCTAATTCGTTAAAAAAGGGGAACTTTTCAAACGTAAACCCCATGACATACCTTTTTGACAATAACAACAACTTTTTAAATTGCTTGCAGTTGAAACCCAAAGATGGATAGAGTGAAGTGAAGAAAGAAAATAAAACAAAAGAAAACCATTAAAACGTATAAAAGTTCTATATATATATATACATATATAAATATGTATATTAGGTATGCATATGTATAGCTTATACTCTCATAGTGCTGCCAAAATCATCGTATATAGCGCATTTAGAAAAATACGAAGTGTCCCAACCTGTAATACGACTCTTTAGCCCTAGGTAGCTAAGCCAAAATGAAACGAAAGAAAAAAAAAGGTTGAAACCCCTTAAGGACTTACAGCTCTAACTCTAAATACTCTCTTTAATCAGCATGCCAAAATTTTAATTGTACAATACACAAATTACATATAAACAAAAACAACCAAACAGTGTATTACACACTATATGAAATATATAAATATATAAATAAAATAAAAGAAAATAACAAACAAATTAAAGGACAAATGCAGGTATAACCATACACAACAGACAGTCATAATATTAGAAATAATATTTCTAGATGAAATAAATAGCATTAATTTCGCATCTCGTAATTTTAGAACATAATACCAAAACAAACCAGAAAAGCATAATACAATATATAATTAACAAAAAAAAAAAATCTACGTATTCTGACTAACTTTGGACATCCGAAGTTTTTATACCCTTGCAGCTTATATTCCAACGACATAAGAGTAGAAAATTTAACCTAACCTAACCTAACTTAATAAAAAGCTGTAATTTGAACTTTTTATTAGTTTTTAAAAAACAAGAACTCTGACTTATTGTATTAAAAATTGTCCGATCTTGTTGGTTATAAAACATTGGCAATCTATATCTTTAACGAGTTGTTTCTCTGCGGTAACATTAGCAACGAAACCAATGAATTCGAATTCGGTTAAATGTAAAAAATACTTGGAAATTGTTTTTCTATAGGCTTACTGCAGGGTTATAAATATTTGTATAATATATCGTGCATCTTGTGTACTAGCAAACATTTTTACTGTAATTCTTACCATATATACAATAATATATATACTTCTGACTCGCTAATTGCTTGTTTTTTAATGCTAATTGTTTGTACCTTAAGCACTCCCGACCGATAAACGAATACTCTCGATTTTCGATTCGTTTCTCTCTCTTAAATGTCTTCCCCGAGTTTTGATATATGTGTTAAGTTACAGCTAACTAATGCACACATTTTCTTAATAGTAAGTCTTTATCCTATATTGTATTGTATGGTTTACGTTAACAAAATCGAGAATAATGTAATGTGTAAGAATATTTGCCAAAGAGATAAATGCACTATATGTTTATATATAGTAGCTATATATGTATATTTGTTAAAAATAAATCTGACGTTTTGAGGGTACACTTGATTTCTTGTTGTGTGTTTCGCTCCCTTTCATTTTTTTCTTTTCTTAACTTTAATGCCCCTATCGCTCACTCACTCTCTCTGTCTATACTATATATATACATATATGTATTAATCAAAGTATATACATATATGTATAATCATTCTTCTTTACCGAATTTGGTCGTAAATTTAGCATAATTGAACATAAAGACACACAAGACTTGAATATTTTAGGTTTAAATGGTTAATGTTAATTCAAGTATGATGATAAGAAAAATTATATAAATGTGTTTGTGTTAATATTTCTAATATTAAGTAAAACGTAAACAAACATAAAAAGAAAAAAAAAACAACAAAAAGGAAGGTTTAAAACATTGTGTACATTGTGTAGGAGGAGAAGGAGATAAAAAAAAAAACAAAGATTTAAAACATTAACTACAAAAATAAAAAACTACAACAATAACACTGGATTACAAATATTAATGTCATGGGGTGAACCTCAAAACATGGACTTCTTACAGTAATCTGAGATCGAGAAAAACGAAAATGATATAAGTTTTGTTGAAGAACCGTTTTTAAAACCCGTCGCATACATAAATTTCATAAATTTCAAATATTTCTAAATATCTCGGAGGCTAGAATGCCCATCAAGACATTTGTAATATAAAGGCATTGAAATGGCCTCTCACACTCACCCACGAGGAAGCACCGCTGAAGCAGCATTTGCTTCGAGTAAAAGCACCGCTAAATGACTGCGGGAGCACTGGTCAGGTCCACTGCCGACCTTTCAATACATCAGTGAACGTTGGTAAGGAGATAAAATAGTTTTTCAACTGTCAGTGTATTTAACAAACCGTATATACAAATAAATTATGAAAATCGCTAAAATTCGCTTTACACTCATCGTATATCATTTCTAAAGAGCAATTCAATATTTTTTCAAATATGTTGGTAAACAATCCAGTTTACAAGATATTTACAAATATGTATATGTATGAAGCAAGTGCCTACAAACTAGCTTTTTGCGAATATCTCGAAGAAGGATATATTTTCGTGTTTCTTGAAGTCCCAAAACAAATGCGGGTTCATTTTTGGTGTCAACGAGTGAATGATGCATACATTCGATTTAACTAAAAAACGTAACCAAATCAGTTTGGTATAACAAACAAATAAAAAATAAAAGGAAACGATGTAAAAAAAAAAAACAATATACATAAATGTAAATAAATTCTGCTGCATTTTTAAAAAGATCTGTTAATAAATGAATATAAAAGCCAAGATGAGCATTAAATTTCAACTTTAACTTTAAAGATAAAACCTAAGAATCAATTTTCCACACGGAGAAAAATTGGTGAAGCCGATGAGAAGTGGGCGCGACTGGGCAAAAAGCATTTACTATCCGTCTTTCTTGGTATTGGCGAAAAAATTGAATTCCTTGTAAAACTTACGAGAAGGCATTAATTTACCAGCCACTCGCCTCCCCCCGCTCAGTCGCTTGGTTCAACTCTGCCTTTAAAGGGAAAATACAGCTGGGGATTTAAGTTGGCGAGTCGATTTCTAAATACCCTAATAAAAGTGGGTGTATAACTCAAAACTAACTCGAATTTGCCAAACTATTCTCTATCTTTATTTTCGACAATTCGATTTCGCACAATTACTCCATTTCACAGGAATAGATTGGTTTTTTGTTTTTATAAGACGGATAATAATAGGATAAGATAAAAAGATAAAGAAGCGGGGCAACATTTTGGGACAGTATTTTAGTCAGTTTGCATAATGTAAAATTTAATAGATCTATTTGATCAAGAAAATGCATATAACAAAATTTTCACGTTTATTTTTCCCCCAAAAACATATGTTTTATATGCAGGGTATGAAAAACTTTACTTGATCTCAAATTACGGATACGACTTATTGAACAGGGTGGCAGGCAGCGAACGGCATTCCATAGAAAGGCAAGCTGGCTGGCAGCATGTGTGGTCATTATTTGCCCTAGACTTTTGGCTTTATGACGCTCTCGATGGTCAGACAAATCGTGGTCCGTTTTTCATTTAAATTGAAGTTAATTAGTTCCGCTAAAATATTTGTACTTGCCAACCGAGAACGAAACGACCAAATAAATAATAGAAAAAGAAATTTTCTTAAGCCACAATTTGCTGCAATTGATTGATATATTCTCTTTTCTCTGCCACTTCTTCAACAAAATCAGCAACAACAACAAATTGATTCCACAAAAGCTTGCTCGGCAAACATTCTTTTCGGGGGAATCTGCTTGTGATGGGCCTTCAATTAAGAGCGAAAATTCGAATAAAACTTGCACGAACACGAAACTTTTTTCCCTTTTGCTTAACAAGTGTCAGACCTGGTTGGGGTATGCCCGTTTTCTTTTCTGTTATCCATACCCTCCACTCCAACGTTACAAGGGTATACACAAACTACACATCAAAAGCATTTGTAGGCCAAATCGCGAGACGACAAGGAAAAGGAATCAAAAAAATTAATATTTAAGAAAACAAGCATATAAACCAAATGAAAAGTTAGTTAGGTCATAGTCTAAGAGATACATATATGTATGTGTTTTAGTTTTGTGACACTCTTTGTCTTTTTTTATTTTATTGTCAGTTAATTTATCGATTTCACGAAAACCAAAAACCAGTTGACATAAAAATCTGAAAGAAATATTTTGTCCCTTTGTACTTAACATTTAATTTTAAAGATACCTTTTAGCCTGGGTTAAGATATCGCAAAGTCGGTGCATCGTATAAGATATGTTGTATGTTGGTTTGCTTTAAGTTGGTGATGAGATAACGCCTTGCCCTGTCACTGTACCTTCTCTATTACTCCAGGAGTAGAAGCAGCAGCCAGATGAACTGCGGCCAAGTAAATGGAAAAGTTTTGTTTTCCAAAAACTTTATTTTCAAGGAAGTTGCGCGAGGCAGCAGCGAGACAATTCGCAGCGCATCCAATATCGTGTCTGGTCAAAGCCAGGTTAGTAAACAAAGGCCAACAAAGTTTATGCTCTTTTTTAACGCTAAGTCCAGCGTGGTAGACTGGAGTGAGGGGCGAGGGTCTGAGGCGTCTCTTTGTGGGTACACAAAATCATTGTCGCGGCCATTGACGCAAGGATTTGCAAATTATCAACCAGAAGTTTAACTAAATTATTTGAAAGCAACCATTAAAGTAAACTTTCTTCCTTTTTTTCTCTTCCACCACAAATGACTAATACATTAAAATGAACCAAGCCTCTAACCGGAAAAAAGAGGAAAGCAAGTGAGAAAAATAAAACAACAAAAAAGAAAGGACAATGGAAAGCCCGCAGGAGGTTTTTTTGGGAAAATGTGCTGGCTCTTGTGTTGCAATGAAATGTGGCCGAGTTTGAATCAATTTATCCATTTAATGCATGCGTTTCTGCTTAGCTGCACAATTTCCATAGACATCTTTATTCAACATAGTTAGACACGCACGCATACTCAGCAACAGCTTTGGTATCCTTGCAATATCCTTTACTCTTACTCCAAGCAGGCTTAGCTCATCTTTATTGTTTTAACTTGGCATAGAAGTTGTGCTATCATTGGCTGTGCAGTTACAGTTGGCTAATTTGTGTGTGTGAGTGTGAATGAAATTGCAATGAAATGCGCAATAATAATTCACATTACGTATACAACATGAAAATATCTCAACTTGTTATGCCCGAATGCACAGAGAATGCACAATGACTCAACCCTAAACAAAAAATTGGCAAATATGATTTCATTTTCATTCATTAAAATTCATCTAACACACACACACACACACACACACACACACACACACACACACACTCACTCACTGCATTTGACAAGTTCAAGTTGAATGAAATATTTTTACTTAAGCGTGAGGCTTTATTTTTACCATCGTTTATTACAGCATAATGTGTATTGCAGTGTAGTACTAATACTACACTTGCCTGACACTTGGCACTAGTTCAAATAACAACCAAATGGCCGACTGAAGCCCACACAATTCTTTGTACTACAAACGAACGAAGAAAGCCTTTTGAAATTCTATTCGAATTTATTTATTTTTCTGTTGTATATTTGGGTATGAGAAGAGTCATGTTGGTATTTTCCTGCTCCGACGACGACGACAACGATAATACCGACAACATCTATATACAATTTAAACTGATATGTATATACATATGTATATACATATACATATGTAGACATTGGCAACTATGGCAAAGAGGTGGAATAAACAGCTGTTTTTAAATAGCCAACTGGGAGAGAGAAACTAAAAATGTGCGGAACGAGAGCAATATTTGTAGGCCAAATAACAAGCAACAAGCTTCGGGACGGCTAAAAACATCTCCGACACATTGCCGCATGCCGGTGAGAAAACGAAAATTAAACGAAAAGATTGATACATGGGTCTTTGCCTTCGTGTTACCGTGTCCTGAGATGAATTGGCCATCCAAATTTACAAAATACCAAGTCAACCGGCAAGTGGTAAACACATTTGAAACGATTTCTTATCAAACTTAAATTTAGAATTTCCTTTTTGACAGTGTGTAACTGAGGTAATCGATAGGTGTATATTTATTAAATAAAAGTTTGACTTTAAAAGTACTCTGTTACTGTACTTGATAACAGAAAAAATGAATAACTTTAACCTTATTTCAACCACTTAAATGATTCAAAAATGTTATTCAACATTTAAGCAAACAGTTTAAATATGGCCTGAGGAATTGCACATTGTTTTTGAATTTTAGTTGTCTTCGAAGTTCGAACCACTGTAGTGTAGGAGAGACATTCTTCCGCTCTGATTATGCTGCCGTTGGCCGTTGTTGCTGCTGCTGCTGCGTACTTGCGTGGCGCAGCATTCGGCATTTTTGCAGTCGTTGTCGGTCCGTGCTCGTCAGTCTAGAGAGTAATATCGACACGAAAAGTAAGTTGGCCGTGTGGGTTCCGTTGGCCCACAATACTGCAGGCAGCATCGAGTATAGAATCTATATATATATACATACATTTCAATCTGTGTATATGAGTGTGCGTGTGTTTGTAAATGTGTGCTGTGAAAACTAATGGAAAACGTGGAAAATCCATGCGTTGCGTGGCCCTTGCGCATTTCGTTTTGCCGCATCCATTTCCAGCTTGTGTTTCGTTTGGAATGTTGTAAAAGATTCATATAAATTGCATAAGAAATTGCAAATAAAATTATCTCTACGGCTGCTTGCACAAAAAAATATGAAAAATATTGAGAACAAAAAAATTTAAGAAAAATTCTTAACCTGTGCTAGTTTTTCGGTGCTGCCCAGGCCTTTGCGTGTGATATTTTTGGACATGTGTGTGGCTCTTCGGTTAAGTTTTTCGTCTTCGGGCCGCTAATCGTAAAACGTTCAAACCAAAAATAAACACACGACAGTGCTCAAGCCAAAAACCAACAACAACAAATAGATTCAAATTCGAAATCCCTCAAAAAAAAAAAAAAACAAAATAAAAAAAACTTAAAAGAATATCTTAAAAAATATAATTCAGTGGCGGCAGCGCGTTACGGGATCAGAAACAGCGCTGCGTTCATTGCGTGCCCCAATCGGACCCATGGATTACCGCATTAGGGGGACGTAGTGAGGGTGTCTGTTTGCCAGTTCAATCGCTGTTTAGTAGTAGACTAACTGCCGCCAATGCTTGGTCCTTGGCCAAGGATAAGTGATTCATACAACAAACCAGAAACTAAAAACAAAACTACGATAATAAAAAAAATTCAAAAAAATATGAACAAATCTTGCCCCTTTTAAGTACATTGTATGGATATCCAGGCTGAACTAAAGAATTTCATTTGTGGTTTAAATTGCTCTTGGCAACATGTTGCATGATGAGATAGCCACCAGAAATTATAAATGTTTCGACAAAGTAACTTTGGCAGATTACCAGAAAAATATGTATTATCTTATAATACATGTACATATTGTATATAGCATGCACATACATACATATATATTATAGAGACATGTGCCGCTTTAGACAAATAAAAGAGAGACAACAAAAAACATGGCAAACTAGCCAAAAATTCACGCGAATGCTTGGCAAGATATAATGAGAAAAGTAGCGAGCAAAGAGAGACCAAAACAAAAGGCCAAAAAGACAAACTAACGAAAAGTCAGCAGGTAAACAGAGAGAGATGAGCTCGTTCACTCACCCTCTTTCTGTCGGTTGGTCCATTGAACTCTCTGACTATTACGAACTCGGCCGAATCAGTCGCTAAAACGAAACCAATTTTTCTTTTGTTCCATTGGCAGTCGAGTTTATAATTTATTCGAACGATTGTCTTTTAATTAGGGTTTGGAACTTTTGTTAATTTGTATTAAAATTGGTTCAGGTTTTTACTATTCGATTGGAAAACGAAATTTTTGATCACCATGAAATTTTTGTGGCTAGCTGCCTTTGGTTGATTCGAAATTTTAAAATCAAACCAATCTTCACAATTGGTCTCTAAAAGGGCAAGCCCAGCATGTCCAATCCTTTGAACTAATCTTATGTAGTCTTATGTAGTCTTATGTAGTCTTATGTAGTCTTTTTTCCTTTTTTACATAGTAACAAATTAAAAATTCTATGTTTAATTTAAACTATTTAATTTCATATAGGCACTACGACAAGACCGACAAATCAAAATTCCTTATTCAGACCTGCTATAATATTTACTCATGCAATAATTCACCACATATTTACTTTTACCCAAAAAAAAACATTAGAGAACGACAATTGAATCTTAATTTTTTTTGAAGGAAATTCGAGAGTATAAAAAGGGAAATCCCCACAATTGAAATACCACACGGGGCAAAAGTGAATTTAATTTTCAAAGGACGCTGCAGTCGTTGCGTTCACAAACAAAATGGCTGAAGCGGAAGGTGGCTCCGAGCAGGATGATGTTTCATTCCTGAGAACGGTGAGTACAAGAACAACAACATCACCCACAGAGTAAAGAACGACATGACCGTGACCATGACAGCGTACGAGTGCCGTGCCGCTCTTGTGATATCATCTAAAATCAATTACGTCCACTCAATAAAATACATTGCTGGGGATTTCTTACAATTGGTGTCATAAAATATCCATCCAGGGATACACCAGAGCAAGGATATGTCCGTAGCAAGAGCAGTAGAAGCAGGAGTCCATTAAAGGATGTATTGCATATTTATAGGCGTCCCCTAACTTTTGTTTATGGCGAACAATAAATAGCAAAAGTCGTGTCACAATTTCAATCACAGTTTGGGCCATGGTTGCTTTACATGCGAGCGACCAGTCATCAGCTGGGGGATTGGGTTTTTTTTTGGCTTTTAGGATGAACACATCGAGTAGCTGACAAATGCTTTCCCATATATATCAAGCGCCCACAGCTGGCTCGAGGAAATGACAGCCATTATGGGCCTGTAACTAAATAGTGTTCCCCTTGGGGGCAGCTGTAGCAGCGGCGAGGTCAGTAGCATCGACACCTTGCCGCAATAAATAAATATGTTCGAGCCAAAAGTTTTAGCTTCCAGCCACCTAAGGACCTATGTCCGCATCCGTCTACCCGCTGTCCATTGTCCCTGGATATCCGGCTGTTCCCTGTATCTATATCTGACTCTGTGACTTGGTTACCCGCCCTAAGGCCGATTGTGTGACCGCAGCTAAAATTCAATAAATATTGCGAGAGGTCGTTGCTCCTCTTACTATACTTTCCTTCTCTATGTGGGTGTCTGTGTGTGGGTTTCCGTGACTTCAGGGAATGGACGCATCCTTATTTTACAAAAGACAGATTCGCCTGGGGAAAGCTATCTTCTTGTTTTCCGTCAAATTACGTGTATTTAAATACATTTCTACTCAACTAACAAATTGCAAGATTGCACAAAAGTCAAATAAATTGCCAAGTGGTTGCGGTACTTAAATTTTTAAATAGTTATTCTGACCAGGAGCAAGAGACAATGCCGCTCCTCTGCTCCTCCTCTGCTGCTGTGTCAGGACTCTCATTTAAATTATGCAAATTGTTCCATTCGAAATCCATTACCGTTCATTTAACTTCGACTATACACACGAATACACACAAACACATGACAACTGTTCTGCTATATCCCGCATCTTCTCCTTCTTCCACGTTTCTCTCCTCCTTTGCGCACTTAGTGTGCCACGTAACCATTCCCTCATTTTGCGTGTGCAACGTTTTGGGTTAATGCCTACTATTCCGGTCTAGAAATGAGATTTGGGTGTCTTTTTGTGGACCTCGAAAATCCCATTTAACTTGCTATACACAAACACACACCCACACACACTCACTTTGGACTGTCAGCGAATTATATAATTGATCTCTATATATGCCCTTTCTATTGCCCACAGGAAGACATGGTCACGCTGTCCTGTACAGCAACGGGTGAACGTGTCTGTCTGGCCGCCGAGGGATTCGGTAATCGGCATTGTTTCCTTGAAAATATTGCCGATAAGAATGTACCACCCGATTTGTCGCAGTGTGTATTTGTCATCGAGCAAGCACTTTCCGTGCGAGCTCTACAGGAATTGGTCACAGCAGCCGGATCGGAGACTGTAAGTAGAGCTATAAAAATTTTGAATCATAACTCACAGAACGGCTCATTAAGTTAGAGTTAAAAAAAAATTTTTTAAGTTGTCCAAACACCAAGAATTTCCATTCATATGCATGAAAAGTCCTTTTCTTCTTATGTACTTCTTTTTCTGTTTTACATCACTTATAACCTAAACTTTCGGTTATTTTTTTCAAAATTTATCCCTAAAAACAATCCAAAAAACACACACAACAGGATAGTCAAGTCGTAAGTATTATGGAACGTTTCTTTATTAGTAATTGCGCGCTTTTTATCTCTATCTATCTATCTATCTATCTTACTCTGTTTTTGTCTATCTGTCTCTCTATCTATCTGTCTTCCTATATTGCTCTGATTCCCAAGATGGGATGCAACAGTAGTTTCTAATACGCTAGCTAAAAGCCTTGTTCTCTGATAATGTCTGCGCAATTTTTTTACTAGAAATTATACCTGATGGGAAACAGCCTTTGTTCCTATTTAATTCTTAAACCAAATATACGTAAACAAATATACATACACAAATAAACACACCTACACCTAAATCTACACACATGCATATCCTAACCCACCCCACCAAACACTGTTTGCCTTAGTAGATTATCCTATACTTGAGAATGTACATAGTAGAGCAAACCCTACCCTCTCCAAAAAAAAAAAAAAAAAAAAAAAAAACCACAACAACTGTCTACATCTTTATTTGGACAATATTAACACCTACTATACTCTTCACCCCAAAATCTTTAGGGGAAAGGCACTGGCTCTGGCCACAGGACATTGCTATATGGCAATGCCATATTGCTAAGACATCACAATAGTGATATGGTAGGTCTTACCTATTAACTAGATAAAATAGATCTAAAACGTACACCAAATATCGCTTTTGTCTCCTAGTACTTGGCCTGCCTTTCGACTTCGTCGTCAAACGATAAACTTTCCTTTGACGTGGGTCTACAGGAACATAGTCAAGGTGAAGCCTGCTGGTGGACAGTCCATCCTGCGAGTAAACAACGCTCGGAGGGTGAAAAAGTTCGTGTCGGTGATGACTTGATTCTGGTTTCGGTGGCTACGGAACGTTATCTGCATACCACTAAGGAAAATGAGCAATCCATTGTCAATGCCAGTTTTCATGTGACGCATTGGTCGGTGCAACCCTACGGCACGGGCATTTCAAGAATGAAGTATGTGGGCTATGTTTTTGGCGGTGATGTTTTGCGTTTCTTTCACGGCGGCGACGAATGTCTCACCATACCGAGCACTTGGGGCAGAGAAGCGGGTCAAAAGTAAGTCTCACCCATCATTAATGTAACTCAATATAAAGTTAAATCCTTTGTCTACTCTTTAAGCATTGTTGTCTACGAAGGCGGCGTGGTAATGGCCCAGGCTCGCTCCTTATGGCGTCTGGAATTGGCGCGCACCAAATGGACTGGTGGCTTTATCAACTGGTATCATCCTATGCGCATTCGTCACATTACCACGGGACGCTATTTAGGCGTCAATGATAGTAACGAATTGATCTTAGTGAAGAAGGAGGAGGCTTCAATAGCGACAACGACTTTCTGCCTGAGGCAGGAAAAGGACGACGAAAAGAAGGTGCTTGAAGACAAAGATCTGGAGGTTATTGGTTCGCCCATCATTAAATATGGTGACACCACTGTCATAGTACAGCACTGCGAAACCAGTTTGTGGCTCAGTTACAAAAGCTATGAAACAAAAAAGAAAGGTGTGGGTAAAGTCGAAGAAAAGCAGGCCATTCTCCATGAGGAGGGTAAAATGGATGATTGTTTGGACTTTTCCCGCTCCCAGGAGGAAGAGTCAAAGACAGCTCGAGTCATCCGAAAATGTAGCAGTCTTTTTACCCAGTTTATTACGTAAGTTATACAAGTATTAATTGTATATCATTAAACTAATCTTTATATTATTTGATGGTTCAGTGCATTGGAAACCTTGCAATCCAACCGCCGGCACTCTGTTTTCTTTCAGAAAGTAAATCTCAATGAGATGGTCATGTGCCTAGAGGATTTAATCAACTATTTCTCTCAACCAGAGGATGATATGGGTGGGTTTAGAGAACTTAAATAAGCCAGATGACATCCCTTCACTAAACGTTTAATCTTTAACAGAACACGAAGAAAAACAGAATCGTTTTCGTGCACTGCGCAATCGCCAGGATCTTTTCCAGGAGGAGGGCGTACTCAATCTTATTCTAGAGGCCATTGACAAGATTAATATAATTACTTCCCAAGGATTTTTGGCCAGTTTTTTGGCTGGCGACGAAACCGGGCAGAGTTGGGATCTTATATCGACGTATTTGTACCAGCTTCTCGCTGCCATCATAAAGGGCAATCACACGAATTGTGCCCAATTTGCTAATAGTAATCGGCTAAATTGGCTGTTCTCACGTCTAGGCTCCCAGGCTTCAAGCGAAGGATCTGGCATGTTGGATGTACTCCATTGTGTGCTTATTGATTCGCCTGAAGCATTAAATATGATGAGGGATGAGCATATTAAGGTCATTATTTCTCTACTAGAGAAGCATGGACGAGATCCAAAAGTCCTAGACGTACTTTGCTCTCTGTGTGTGGGTAATGGAGTGGCTGTGCGTTCCTCACAAAATAATATCTGTGACTTCCTATTGCCCGGAAAGAATCTTCTATTGCAAACACTTCTTGTTGATCATGTGGCTAGCATACGGCCAAATATATTTGTGGGACGTGTAGACGGCTCGTCCATGTATCAAAAATGGTATTTTGAGGTGACCATGGATCACATTGAGCAGACAACTCACATGATGCCACATTTGAGAATTGGCTGGGCCAATACGTCCGGCTATGTGCCGTATCCGGGCGGCGGTAAAAAATGGGGTGGCAATGGTGTCGGAGACGATCTCTATTCTTTTGGTTTCGACGGCGCCTATCTCTGGACAGGTGGACGTAAAACTCTTGTCGTGGACGCCTTGGTTGAGGAGCCATACATAAGAAAGGGCGATGTTATTGGTGTGGCTATTGATTTGGCTGTGCCTGTCATTACATTCACTTTTAATGGCATCAAGGTTCGTGGATGCTTCCGGGACTTTAATCTGGACGGAATGTTCTTTCCGGTAATGAGTTGCTCGTCGAAACTTAGTTGCCGCTTTCTGTTTGGCGGTGATCATGGTCGTCTAAAGTACGCTCCGCCCATGGGCTTCTCTGCTCTAGTGCAGTGCCTCATGCCACATCAGATATTGAGCTTGGATCCTTGCTTTTATTTTGGTAATCTCAACAAGAATGTTCTAGCTGGTCCATGGCTGATTGAGGATGATACTGCTTTTGTGCCCAAGCCAGTAGATACCACGGGCGTTTCTTTGCCTAGCTCGGTCGACCAAATTAAAGAAAAACTGGCAGAGAATATACACGAAATGTGGGCCTTAAATAAAATCGAAGCTGGTTGGTCTTGGGGCGAGCATCGCGATGATTATCATCGTATACATCCCTGCCTAACGCAATTCGAGAAGCTGCCAGCAGCCGAGAAGCGCTACGACAATCAACTAGCTGTTCAGACACTCAAGTAAGTGACCGTTATACCTCTAACCTAGTCCTTGTCTAATTTAATCTCATTTTTTCATAGGACAATCATTTCCCTGGGTTACTACATAACCATGGATAAGCCTCCGGCACGTATACGCCCAGTACGCCTGCCCAATGAGATCTTTATGCAGGGCAATGGCTATAAGCCAGCTCCCCTTGACCTTAGTGCGGTGACACTAACACCAAAACTCGAAGAACTAGTAGATCAGCTGGCAGAGAACACGCATAATCTGTGGGCACGGGAACGCATTCAACAGGGCTGGACTTATGGGCTCAACGAAGACTCCGACAATCATCGTAGTCCGCATTTAGTACCCTATGGCAAGGTAGACGAAGCCATCAAGAAGGCCAATCGGGACACTGCCTCGGAAACAGTGCGCACACTGTTGGTCTATGGTTATGTTTTAGATCCTCCCACAGGCGAGGGAACCGAAGCGCTTCTAGCTGAGGCCCAACGCCTTAAGTTTGCAGCCTTCCGTACCTACCGAGTGGAGCGCAATTATGCTGTAACTTCGGGCAAATGGTATTTCGAATTCGAAGTTCTCACCGCCGGTCCCATGCGTGTAGGTTGGGCTCGAGCTGACTGCTATCCGGGTGCCATGCTGGGCAGTGAAGACACCAGTTGGGCTTTTGATGGCCATAATGTAAGTATATCAGCGCCGTGAATACGAAAACTCCATTGGTTTCGGGTCATAAGCGGAAATGTGTCAACAAATTCGGAGACGGAATCGGGTGTTTTTTTTTAGTATGTAGTGTTCGAGATCCAATTGAAAACCAAAACCAAAATGCATTATAGGTAACTAAAATGCACGCCGGATCTATTGAGCACTTTGGCGTGCGTTATGAGGCTGGTGACGTTATTGGTTGTTTCATCGATGTCAAGGAGCAAACCATCAGTAAGGACTTTAGCGGCTTTGCCACAGAAACACATCACATCGTTGTTTTTATTACCATTTCTATATTTTTGAGTTTAACTGATTTTAATTCGATTTATTTTCTTACCTTTAATCGAACGCATTTTGTTTAACTCTCTTCAACTTAATTCGATTTAATTTAGCGACACTATATATTTCTCATAATTGATCATTAATCCGTATTTCCGTATATCCGTATATAATATCCAATTAATCATAGCGACAAAAGCACATTGTTTATAGCCAACAATATGATTTAAATCCATTACAAATCCAATACAAATAAATACATCGTTTTGTAGGAAGAGAAAGTGTATGGTGGCAACAGTGAATCATTTGGTAAACAATGTGGACCCGGGGATATAGTTGGCGTCTTTTTAGATCTAGCCGATCATACAATTAGTAAGAAATTATATTAATGCACATACGTTTTGGTGTTAACCCCTTTCCTCCTAAGAACAAGAAATGTATTACCATTGTGCTTTTGATATCTACTAAATGTGAACCGAAACCGAACCGAAACAATCAGATCAATGCGATCCACCATCGAACCAACCAAGCAACCTCTTTGACCCCTGGCAATAAACCACATAATTCTAAAAAGACGGCGGGAGGCCTTACCCTGACGAACTCATTAGAATCGCGGTATTAATTATTATAGCCAGTCTTGCTTATAGTACCACCTTCCTCACAACCACCAGAAAATCCTATTGCTATAACGTCCACAATACTACATACTATACAATATATGTATTATATACCATATTACTTTAAACACAACGCCTCTTATCTCTAATCAATGGACTAGCTGAGTAGAAGGTGACACATCAGCTCATCTAATTAACATATATAAGCTTTGTACTTAATCCTATATTAATGCCTGTTTATTTTAACCAATATATTTAGCATGATATGATAACAAACTAACTAATACTTAGCCAACAAAACAAACGACAAAAATTGGCGTGCTTTAATCTTATAAATATTTATACCTACTCAAATCCCAAAAAAAAAAGAAAAAAAAACAGGCCACAATTAATACAAAGCGCACGAGTTTTTCCTAGAGAAAAAAACTGCTTCGTTAGTACTAGAAAAATTATTATCTTATACATAAAATATTGTTTTTAATCCTCAACTATATAATAATCATCAAATAGGCTTCTCGCTTAATGGAGAACTTCTAATGGATGCTCTGGGTGGTGAGACAACCTTTGCCGAGGTCACAGCTGAAGGTGTGGGCTTTGTGCCTGCCTGTACTCTGGGTGTAGGTCAAAAGGCACGCGTCATTTATGGTCAGGATGTGGACTCTCTGAAGTTCTTCACAACTTGTGGTCTTCAAGAGGGCTACGAACCTTTCTGTGTGTAAGTAGAACTATTATAAGAAAGCCTTATCAGCCTTATTAGTCTTATCCATTTCTGCCTTTGCGTATATGTTTTTAGAAACATGCGTCGTCCAGTGACGCACTGGTATACCAAGGATCAACCTATTTTCGAGAATACCGAAGAGATGCCCGATTGTCGCATTGATGTCACCCGCATTCCTGGAGGCGCCGATACTCCCCCGCATTTAAAAATCTCGCACAACACATTCGAGACTATGGAAAAGGCCAATTGGGAGTTTTTGCGTTTGTCTCTGCCTGTGACTTGCATGGGCGAGTTTATTAGCGAACAGGAGAAGGCCAGGCGATGGGAGGAAATTAAAATACGTCAATATCGTCTAATGCGTGAGGCCGAGGCAGCAGCTGCGCAGGCTGCTCAGACCCAAAATGCTGCTCACATGGATCATATGCTGAAGGGAGGCTTCAATATGAACGATATTAAGGGATTGACCCGCAATTTTGATGATCACACAGAACCGGAAGCTGAACATATGATGCGCACAAGTCCATCGAGACCGCCAAGAAAAGGTTCTCTAACCCGTAATATAACCTTTGAATCGGATATGACAGCTGCCTTGGATGAGATGCAACGATCATCTTCCGTTCTCGATATGAATGGCATGGGCGAGGAGCTAGATGATAAAAAAAAACGTGGACGTAGTCCTTTCAAATTCTTCTCGAAGAAGTCCCGCGATCAGAGTCGCGAAAAAATGGGAGGCAGAAATTTAGACACATCGCTAGAGCGTAGAAATACGGTTGCTCATGGAAGAAATGTGGTTAATCAACAGATGACCACTAGAACACCAACTCTGAGGTTAAATAATGTAAGTAGAAAACTAAAAGTAATACAGAGTTGATTGCTTTAATATTATACCTTGGACATTTACAGGCCGATATACCACCTAGTCCAGTGGCGCAGGGTCCCAAGCAGCTGAGTTCAACAAATCTGGGACAACCGCCTGTGGAGTCCTCGGGCGACGAGATGTTCGATTCCGAGTGTCTTAAAATGATCAATGAATACTTCTATGGTGTGCGCATATTCCCAGGTCAAGATCCTACCCATGTATATGTTGGATGGGTTACTACCCAGTACCATTTACACAGTCGTGAATTCAACAAGAATAAGGTGAGACGCGGTTCTGTCTATATTGAGGACGACTATGAGGTACCCATTGAGCGAATCGATCGTCAAAGTTGTTACGTTGTCCGAGCAGACGAGCTCTTTAATGAGGTGACCCAAGATGCCTCGGGCAAAGGTGCCTCACAGGGTATGTTTGTTGGATGCTTTGTTGATACGGCCACTGGCATAATCCGTTTTACCTGTGAGGGCAAGGACACTTCACATCGCTGGATGATGGAACCGGATACCAAGCTGTTTCCAGCCATTTTCGTTGAGGCCACGAGCAAAGAAATCCTTTAAATCGAACTGGGACGCACTCCTACCACTCTACCCTTGTCGGCAGCCGTTCTTCCTACTAGTGACAAGCATATTAATCCTCAATCTCCACCGCGCTTAAAGGTCCAATGCCTGCGTCCACATCAATGGGCACGTGTTCCGAATACCTCACTACAGGTGCACGCCCTCAAGCTCTCTGATATTCGAGGCTGGTCTATGCTCTGTGAGGATCCCGTATCTATGCTGGCCCTCCACATTCCTGAGGAGGATCGCTGCATTGATATCCTGGAGCTTATCGAAATGGATAAGCTGCTCTCCTTCCATGCCCACACGCTAACGTTGTATGCCGCATTGTGTTATCAGTCGAATTATAGGGCAGCTCATGCCTTGTGCCAGCATGTGGATCAAAAACAACTGCTCTATGCCATACGTTCGGAATACATGAGTGGTCCCTTGCGACAGGGATTCTATGACTTGCTCATAGCCCTTCATCTGGAGTCCCATGCCACCACAATGGAGGTTTGCAAAAATGAGTATATTACGCCTTTAGGAGCGGAACTTAAAGAGCTCTATAGCGATGATGAGATGAAGCATTCGCTGCGGTCCTTGGTTACGGAGTCGGTACGTCCCCAGCTTCATATGACGGAAATCACGTGAGTTTAAATATACATACATATGTAATTAGTTACAGTCGCTGCCTTTCCCAAGCAAATGCAAATTTCTCTATCAGATCTCAAATCATTTTCGAATTGTTTCAATCGATCGAATTGTTCATTGCCCATTTTATCTGTTCAAATACTCTTTCACTCCTTGCACGATCTGCATCTGCACTGATCCACCTGAACCAACCAATCAACCAACACCACACCTGCACCACAAAACGTACCACCAACAACAACAATCAACCACAACCCGATCAGACCCCCTGTGATTGCCACATCTAGTATGCCAAGTGTTTCCAGTGAACCAATACCAAACATCGATCAGTTGTATTCCCCGAAGTTCCCCTTAGAAGTAGTCAGGGAATTTGTGATGGAAGCTTTGAAAGATGCTGTGGAAATCAATCAAGTTCATAATCGTGACCCGATCGGCTGGACAAATGAGAATTTGTTTTTGTAAGTATCCTAATCTCTGTGATAAGTTGTGATGTTTATTGATCGGAACATGATTGATCGTTGACAGACCCCTCATTAAACTTACGGATCGTTTGCTTTTGGTTGGGGTACTCACTGACGAAGACGTACAAAAGCTCTTGGTCATGATTGATCCAGAGACATGGGATGCAACTTTTGAAAAAGGTTTGCCTATCACCCCAGCAAAGGAATCCTCTTAGTCCAATATGATCTTTTTTTTTTAGAGGGCAAAGACGAACATACAAAGGGTCTGCTAACCATGAAAATGGCTGAGGGAGCCAAGCTTCAAATGTGCTATCTATTGCATCATCTCTACGACACTCAGTTGCGACATCGAGTCGAAAGTATAATTGCCTTTTCTCACGATTTTGTAGGAGATCTGCAAACCGATCAGTTGCGACGTTATATCGAAATTAAACAATCCGATTTGCCCAGTGCTGTGGCGGCCAAAAAAACAAAAGAGTTCCGCTGTCCGCCCAGGGAGCAAATGAACCAGATTCTATGCTTCAAAAACTTGGAGTCGGATGATCAGGACAATTGTACATGTGGCCTTGAGTTGCGTAGTCGCTTAGGTGACTTCCACGATAGTCTAATGCAAAAAGTTTCGTTGAATGCTTTGCAAGAGCCGGATGGTACCGAAAGCACTGCGATCGAAGAAATTAAAACAGGACCCATTACGAAAATCTATAATTTTATTAATACTGTCAAGGAGTTGGAGGAGGGTCCCAAGGAAGTGGAGGAGCCTGAGAAAAAAACACCAGAAGAGGTATTTCGTAAGGTTTTAATCAAAACCATTGTCAGCTGGGCTGAAGAGTCGCAAATTGAAAATCCAAAACTGGTGCGAGAAATGTTTAGCTTGTTATTGCGACAATATGACACAGTGGGCGAGCTTGTGCGCGCCCTGGAGAAGACTTATGTGATCAATAATCGAGCGCGCGACGATGTGGCCGAAATGTGGGTGGGTTTGAGTCAAATCCGTGCCTTGCTGCCTGTCCAAATGAGCCAGGAAGAAGAGGAACTGATGCGTAAGCGTCTCTGGAAACTAGTGAATAATGCCACATTCTTCCAACATCCTGATTTAATTCGTATACTGCGCGTTCACGAGAATGTCATGGCCGTCATGATGAATACCTTGGGTCGTCGGGCTCAAGCTCAAAGTGATGCTCCCGCCACACAGGCCGAAGGAGCGCTTGGCGGAGAAGGTGGTGCGCCTTCCAAAGAGAAGGACACCTCCCATGAAATGGTTGTGGCCTGTTGCCGTTTCCTTTGCTATTTCTGTCGCACGGGCCGCCAGAACCAGAAGGCCATGTTTGATCACTTTGATTTTCTACTTGACAATGCCAATATCTTGCTGGCACGACCCAGCCTGCGCGGCTCCACCCCACTGGATGTGGCCTACTCAAGTTTAATGGAGAACACAGAATTAGCTCTGGCACTGAGAGAACATTATCTAGAGAAGATTGCAGTGTATCTGTCGCGTTGTGGGCTTCAAAGCAATTCAGAGCTCGTCGAGAAAGGTTATCCCGATCTAGGCTGGGATCCTGTAGAGGGCGAACGGTATCTGGACTTTTTGCGCTATTGCGTTTGGGTGAATGGCGAAAGTGTCGAGGAAAATGCCAACCTTGTCATTCGTCTTCTTATCCGACGTCCAGAATGCTTGGGGCCGGCTCTAAGAGGAGAAGGAGAAGGTCTCTTCCGCGCCATTGTCGAGGCCAATCGGATGTCAGAGCGTATTTCCGATCGCTGTAAAATGCAGGATGAGGCCGAAGGTACAATAGCTGGCCTAAATTTTACCCATCCCCTGCCCGAGAGCGAAGAGGATGAAGACTATATTGACACTGGCGCCGCCATTTTGAATTTTTACTGTACACTCGTTGATTTGCTAGGCAGATGTGCCCCCGATGCCTCTGTCATCGAACAAGGCAAGAACGAGTCGCTGAGAGCTAGAGCTATTTTGAGATCTCTGGTGCCATTAGATGACCTGCAGGGTGTGCTTAGTTTGAAATTCACACTGAACCAAACCGCACCTGGCGAAGAGAAGCCGAAATCGGATATGCCCTCGGGCCTACTGCCAAATAATAAGCAGAGTATTGTATTATTCCTGGAACGTGTGTATGGCATCGAGCAGCAGGATCTCTTCTATCGCCTGCTGGAAGACGCCTTTCTGCCCGACCTGCGCACGGCAACCATATTGGACAAGAGCGATGGTAGTGAGAGTGACATGGCTCTAGCCATGAATCGCTACATAGGCAATTCTATTTTGCCGCTACTAATTAAGCACTCCAAATTTTATAATGAAGCCGAGAATTATGCCAGTCTCCTGGATGCCACATTGCACACGGTCTACAGATTGTCGAAAAACCGTATGCTAACCAAGGGGCAACGCGAGGCCGTATCCGATTTCCTGGTGGCGCTGACCTCCCAAATGCAACCTGCCATGCTGCTCAAGCTGCTGCGCAAGTTGACTGTGGATGTGTCCAAGCTTTCCGAATACACGACAGTGGCACTTAGGGTAAGTCTGGAAGTTTCCATTCTACAAATCAATCATATTATCCTACATCGTTAATGTTTGCATTTTCTTATTTAGCTACTCACACTGCACTTCGATCGCTGTGCCAAGTACTATGGCTCAACTCAAGGCCAAGGCTCCTATGGAGCGTCATCTGATGAGGAGAAACGCCTCACTATGCTGCTGTTCTCCAACATTTTTGACTCGCTCAGCAATATGGACTATGACCCGGAACTGTTCGGTAAAGCTCTGCCATGCCTAATCGCTATAGGCTGTGCCCTACCCCCCGATTATAGCTTGTCCAAGAATACGGACGAGGATTATTATGGCCGCCAAATGGGTGCACCAGATCAGCCGCAATATGTACCCAATCCTATCGACACGAACAATGTGCATCTCGATAACGACTTAAATTCGTTGGTGCAAAAGTTCAGTGAACACTATCACGATGCCTGGGCCAGCCGGCGTTTAGAAGGTAGCTGGACTTATGGTGAAGTCCGATCGGACGCGGAACGTAAACATCCACGCCTAAAGCCCTACAATATGCTGAGTGAATACGTACGTTTATTTTAGCAACCCACCAAACTCACTCAAACTCTGGCTTCACTTCATCAAAGGGCATTTTTTTTTTTTTTGAGTGCTTTAATCATGCTAAAGTTTATTTTTATTGTTGATAGGAAAGAGAACGTTATCGTGATCCAGTAAGGGAATGTCTCAAGGGTCTATTGGCCATTGGGTGGACTGTGGAGCATTCCGAAGTGGATGTACCTCTCAATCATCGTGGCTCAACACGTCGTCAATCCAAACCTCAAATTGTATGTATAACCAAACACCACTAACCTTATCGATTCTCTGAAAATTCTTTTTGTAACGCCTCCTTTTGCCGTTCCGCCTACCTATTGAAATTGGAAAACTCCCCTTAAACAATTGGCCCATCTAATCCAATTAAACGAATTCGCCTTCGCCAAATCCAAATGCCCTTCTGTCCTACACTGCTCTCCGGCTTAACTACCATAGCATGATTTTCAGAACGAGGGCAGTCCTTTCAACTATAATCCCCATCCAGTGGATATGAGCAACTTAACCCTCAGCAGGGAGATGCAAAATATGGCAGAACGTTTAGCGGAGAATTCTCATGATATTTGGGCCAAGAAAAAGAACGAGGAACTAAATGGTTGCGGTGGTGTAATACATCCCCAATTGGTGCCCTATGACTTGCTGACCGACAAGGAGAAGAAGAAGGATCGGGAGCGTTCGCAAGAGTTCCTCAAATATATGCAATATCAGGGTTATAAGTTGCACAAGTAAGTACACCAATACGTATCCTATAAATTGAAATGTAAATTTCATTTTATTCAGGCCCTCGAAAGGTGGAACTGTAGAGGGAGAAGGTGGCGCTGCCCAAGCTGCCGTTGAATTAAGATTCTCTTACTCACTGTTGGAGAAACTTATCCAGTATTTAGATCGTGCTACTATCAACATGAAATTGCTAAAACCTTCGACCACATTTAGCCGTCGCACTTCTTTCAAGACCGCCTCGCGTGACATAAAGTTTTTCTCGAAAGTGGTCCTTCCGCTAATGGAGAAGTATTTTTCAACGCATCGGAACTATTTCATAGCCATTGCCACGGCTACCAATAATATTGGAGCAGCCTCGCTCAAGGAAAAAGAAATGGTTGCATCGATATTCTGTAAATTGGCCGCCTTGTTACGCAATCGTTTGAGTGCCTTTGGACCCGATGTGCGCATTACAGTGCGTTGCCTTCAAGTGTTGGTCAAGGGCATCGATGCCAAAACACTAACCAAAAATTGTCCTGAATTCATACGCACCTCTATGCTGACATTCTTTAATCAGACTTCCGATGATTTGGGTAATACCATCTTGAATTTACAGGATGGAAAATACAGTCATTTACGTGGAACTCATTTAAAAACATCCACATCGTTGGGCTATGTCAATCAGGTCGTTCTACCCGTGCTTACGGCCATGTTTGATCATTTAGCTGCCTGTGATTATGGCAGTGATTTGCTGCTGGATGAAATTCAGGTTGCCTCCTATAAAATTTTGGCTGCTCTGTATCATCTTGGCACAGATGCCACCCTAACACACGATCGCAAGTATTTGAAGACGGAGATAGAACGACATCGACCAGCCCTATGTTCTTGTCTAGGTGCCTATAGCTCTTGCTTTCCAGTGGCCTATTTGGAGCCGCATCTTAACAAGCATAACCAGTACTCGCTGCTCTTATTTATATGAAAAATCAAGATTTCTATGCACATGTAAAACTTAAAACACAGTCTAACGACGACGACGACGACGTCAGCAGCAGCAGGTGGGCGGGGCTTTCACACCGGTCAAACACCATTTTGTCAGCCGGCGGCTATCGGCCGAAGGCCATGATTAGCTACGCCATGGTCTCCCGGTCCCGGTAAATTTTCTACATAATTGTTCATAATCCATTCTAAAGTCTCCTTGTCTATTTGGGTTTCCAAAAACATCGTGGACAATTCGCTGTTTAAGATTACGCTCACTAAACTCTTCAACGAACACTTCCCTAATTCTTTCTTCTGGGCTACTAACTGCTTTTGGGCGTATAAGAGTATGTCCATCAATTGTTGTAAACATCTCTTCGCACTGAATACTTTCTGTTGAAGTGATAAAGTTATCAACCGTTGCAGAGTCGCATTCACTTCCAATAGAAATTGTTGTGTCCAGAGAAGTGTTACACATCCCAGTAGTGAGAATAGATCTCCTTCCGCTGGACTCATCGCTTTTTGAATTATCAAATTTACATCGTTTTGATTTCCAAGACTCTGATTCGCTTTCTGAATTTTCAATTGATTCCGTTTCCTTTTCTTCTCCTTCACTTGAACATCTTCTACTTGCTGAGTGTTGACTTCCATGTTCACAGAATCCCCATTCACAATTTCCACATCCTCCACATCTGAAACAGGACTCGGTGATCGAGTTACTGGTTCCCGAAAGGATACTGCACGCTTCGTTGGAGGACTCATCTGAATTCGAATAAAAATAACTGCACTCACTGCTTGATGATAACTCGTCGATTTGAAAATTTGAACACATTTAACTTAGCTAGAGTATTGGCTCTTATTTATATGAAAAATCAAGATTTCTATGCACATGTAAAACTTAAAACACAGTCTAACGACGACGACGACGACGTCAGCAGCAGCAGGTGGGCGGGGCTTTCACACCGGTCAAACACCATTTTGTCAGCCGGCGGCTATCGGCCGAAGGCCATGATTAGCTACGCCATGGTCTCCCGGTCCCGGTAAATTTTCTACATAATTGTTCATAATCCATTCTAAAGTCTCCTTGTCTATTTGGGTTTCCAAAAACATCGTGGACAATTCGCTGTTTAAGATTACGCTCACTAAACTCTTCAACGAACACTTCCCTAATTCTTTCTTCTGGGCTACTAACTGCTTTTGGGCGTATAAGAGTATGTCCATCAATTGTTGTAAACATCTCTTCGCACTGAATACTTTCTGTTGAAGTGATAAAGTTATCAACCGTTGCAGAGTCGCATTCACTTCCAATAGAAATTGTTGTGTCCAGAGAAGTGTTACACATCCCAGTAGTGAGAATAGATCTCCTTCCGCTGGACTCATCGCTTTTTGAATTATCAAATTTACATCGTTTTGATTTCCAAGACTCTGATTCGCTTTCTGAATTTTCAATTGATTCCGTTTCCTTTTCTTCTCCTTCACTTGAACATCTTCTACTTGCTGAGTGTTGACTTCCATGTTCACAGAATCCCCATTCACAATTTCCACATCCTCCACATCTGAAACAGGACTCGGTGATCGAGTTACTGGTTCCCGAAAGGATACTGCACGCTTCGTTGGAGGACTCATCTGAATTCGAATAAAAATAACTGCACTCACTGCTTGATGATAACTCGTCGATTTGAAAATTTGAACACATTTAACTTAGCTAGAGTATTGGCTCTTATTTATATGAAA
This sequence comes from Drosophila nebulosa, assembly GCA_024703675.1. Taxonomy (NCBI): domain Eukaryota; kingdom Metazoa; phylum Arthropoda; class Insecta; order Diptera; family Drosophilidae; genus Drosophila; species Drosophila nebulosa. The sequence continues at coordinate 117,058 of CM045725.1, read as the reverse complement.
AATCAAGATTTCTATGCACATGTAAAACTTAAAACACAGTCTAACGACGACGACGACGACGTCAGCAGCAGCAGGTGGGCGGGGCTTTCACACCGGTCAAACACCATTTTGTCAGCCGGCGGCTATCGGCCGAAGGCCATGATTAGCTACGCCATGGTCTCCCGGTCCCGGTAAATTTTCTACATAATTGTTCATAATCCATTCTAAAGTCTCCTTGTCTATTTGGGTTTCCAAAAACATCGTGGACAATTCGCTGTTTAAGATTACGCTCACTAAACTCTTCAACGAACACTTCCCTAATTCTTTCTTCTGGGCTACTAACTGCTTTTGGGCGTATAAGAGTATGTCCATCAATTGTTGTAAACATCTCTTCGCACTGAATACTTTCTGTTGAAGTGATAAAGTTATCAACCGTTGCAGAGTCGCATTCACTTCCAATAGAAATTGTTGTGTCCAGAGAAGTGTTACACATCCCAGTAGTGAGAATAGATCTCCTTCCGCAGGACTCATCGCTTTTTGAATTATCAAATTTACATCGTTTTGATTTCCAAGACTCTGATTCGCTTTCTGAATTTTCAATTGATTCCGTTTCCTTTTCTTCTCCTTCACTTGAACATCTTCTACTTGCTGAGTGTTGACTTCCATGTTCACAGAATCCCCATTCACAATTTCCACATCCTCCACATCTGAAACAGGACTCGGTGATCGAGTTACTGGTTCCCGAAAGGATACTGCACGCTTCGTTGGAGGACTCATCTGAATTCGAATAAAAATAACTGCACTCACTGCTTGATGATAACTCGTCGATTTGAAAATTTGAACACATTTAACTTAGCTAGAGTATTGGCTCTTATTTATATGAAAAATCAAGATTTCTATGCACATGTAAAACTTAAAACACAGTCTAACGACGACGACGACGACGTCAGCAGCAGCAGGTGGGCGGGGCTTTCACACCGGTCAAACACCATTTTGTCAGCCGGCGGCTATCGGCCGAAGGCCATGATTAGCTACGCCATGGTCTCCCGGTCCCGGTAAATTTTCTACATAATTGTTCATAATCCATTCTAAAGTCTCCTTGTCTATTTGGGTTTCCAAAAACATCGTGGTATGCAGTATTTTGGTATTTATAAAGATGCTTAGTTTTTGAAATGATTAAGTAGAATTGTCATCTTTAGTGTGTCCGTTGTCTATTGATTAGGTGTGTATTTGTGTCGGTAATAGCATTATTAGTTGCGGTGTTATGTTAATTGAACTTGTAGGAGGTTAAGGTATTTGTTAGTATTTGTTTTATTTGGCAGTATATTAGTATTTTGCAGTATTTTTTTGTATTTTGCAGTATTGTTGGATTTGTTAGTATTTTTGTATTTGGCAGTTTTTATTGTTTTTGGCAGTATTTTGTGTATTTGTAATTTTAGTCAAATAGTTAATGAGCTAATGACTAGCTTAGTGATTTATAGTATTTCTGGTAATTTTAGGTATTTGCCAGTATATTTATATAAAATAAAATTTAGAAATACAGACTTAAAAGCAAAGTGTTGCAAGTTTTTGTTTTATAAACCATTTTATTATTTTAAGTACTTGGTACACATTTTTTGTGTTCTATCATTAGTAGTACTGTTGTTTTGGTACTTCCTTAAAAACTGTTCTTTTAATTAACATGCTCGCAAACGATGATGTTATTTAACATAACATGCTCGCAAACGATGCTGTTATTTAACATGCTCGCAAACGATGCCGTTATTTAACATGCTCGCAAATGATGCTGTTATTTAACATGCTCGCAAATGATGCTGTTATTTAACATGCTCGCTTTTAGTGCTGATAGCTAATATGCTCGACAAATACCTGTACAACGAAACGTTACGTTTTGTTACGTTTTTGGCACTCCTACATATTATATTTGAATTTGTCGTTGCCAAATAATAAAATCTCAACAGTTTTTTTACACAATGGGCTTATCAACACAACATAATATTTAAACAAAATTTTTATGCTATGCCGTGTTTATGCGTAGTAAATACCGATCACACGTGGTTTAAAATAATACAGTATGGGCACTGTATTAATAAAATTTTTAACACACTGCAGTTGTTGACGTTTAAAATTAGCACAGCTGTGCCTTTAAAAAATGTAACGTTGACCGTTTGAATAGAAAATTAATGGCTTATTTTAGGTTAGTAAACATTTTTAAGATGTCCGCTTTGTTAGCAGCTACATATTAACGCATACAAATAAGCAACCCAATACCGCTCATCCTAGCATGCACACACTAATGCAGTGGTCGCCACAGCCAATCAAAACACGGACGGGTTTTTTCTGCTTGATTTTTTAAAACACACTCCATTTTTTGTTAACCAAATAACTCCCGGCTGTACAACTGACACCACTTTGACTATGTACTCCTCAAACAGAATTTCATAAATATTGGACATAAAAAATATAGGCTTTTTAAAAGTTGTTAAATTAGGAATCTTTTTAAACATTATAAACAACTTTCATAAATTTCAGCTTGAATGGCAGAATAAATTTTTTAAAAAGTTTTTTAGAAATGGACACAGGAAGAACGGCCCAGTGTGTAGTTTTTAGCGCTATTATTGGTGTTATCACTATTATAATTGGTTATATCCTATTTATTACTTACGTCTGGGCTATTGCACCCATTGCTGAAAAATTGTTCTTTGCAAGTTTTAACAAATGTAAATGCATAAATTTTATAGTACAGTCTATAATAAAACAAATTTTAAGACCTATAAATCACAAATATTAACCGAATTTTTGTTTTAGACAACAACTCAAGAACTGTGTTCGCCATGCCTCTTCCCGCCCAACCAAGCAGATGAGAATATATTTGTTTTGTTTAAAAAATCTATGAAACATTTGGAAGGTCAAATTAGGGAATGTTAATTTCCAAGGGTGTTGGTAAATTTGAATATTTTGATTTGGACGTACATTAACGGGCACTTTTAAGGAAAACAGAATATTTTGTTGATGAATTTTTAGAGAAATAAAGGGCAAGAATTTGAAAAAGGCCCTAGTCTTGTGTTTTATTTAAATTAGTACACTGCTGCTCATAAAAAATTACAAGCAGAACACCGTAAATATTTTCTAAAATGCGTTCATAAAGAATATTTAACAACGGCGCACGTTTGTTAAATGCGATCTTAAACAAAAAATACTTTGTAGCCTTCTCTAGTGACTTGCTTTAAAATTTAGAGAATGTTTTATACGTTCTTTGTCCACACATACATATATTTGTTTTTTATATATTTCAATAGTGTTGGTTACGGAGTAAACTTAATCAAAAATAAAGAATTGTATTGCCCTGAAACAAATCATAAGTTATTGAATTATTATTTTTATGTAAAACCAATACCGACATATTCTCTGTTGAAGTTAAAAGAAGACGACCTGATAAAGTGCAATGAGACTATAGTAATGTATATACATTTTTTAATCTTATCACTTCCATTTGCACGTGTTGTATAAATATAATAGGCCAAATTTTACAAGTTACGTTTTAATATTGGACTTAAATTCTGAAGTAGTCCTTTTACAAATTTTTTATAGTTTAAGCGTAAAAATTTTATGTATTGAACTTGTTAAGCATATGTACATGCTCTATTTGAGACCACACGCATCGAATAGCACTTGGTGTTTATAACTTAGACCTAAGTCATTTCGAACTCTACTCCTTTGTGGTTCGTCGCCGTTGTCTTAATCGCAGTTCATTAACATGCTTACGCAAATTTGTTATATAATCAATCATTGAGGAAGTTAGGGCCTGAAAAAAAAACAAAAGTCAATCAACTATAACTTGACTCTTATGCAGAAAAACTTAGTGCTTACCGCATCTAGCACATAGCGCGGAATATAACCCTTTAGATCTAGGCAAAGCACCCATTCAAGGATACAACTGTCTGATTTTCCAACAATTTCTCGAAAGGCAAAACCGGAAACAATATTTTCACCCCTACAATAAATAAAATTGTTAACTAATAATATTTTAAATTGTCTATACCGTCACCTTGTGTACTTCGATGTAGGCGGTTCAGAAGGGTGCTGCACACTTATAGCAGCGCTTACCCAAACGTTGTCCTTTGTTTTACCAGCTCCATCGGGTACTGCCATAGCCGAAGCATTTTCACTATCTTTGGCGTCCTCGAATTGGTCTAATGGTGGGGGCTCTACGTCAAACGTGCAAGCTACTCCCAGGCTTTTTGCTCCAAGGCTTTTGCTCAAGGTGTCGTATTGCGCAGCTGCTTCAGATGATGACGGACTGTTAGGAAACTTAACACGACAGCTGCCAACGCTACCAAGCAGAGGGGTGTTTTGAGAATCGCCATCGGATAAAGTGCTGATACTACCCTCACAGGAGCAATTAAGAGCACTGCCATCGTCATTATCATTTTTGCTACTTTCTTTGCAAACTTCGTCCTCGTCGCAAATTTTTCCATTGTAAAACATTCGCCACGCACGCAAATTAACAAAATCTCGACTTTTGACCATGCCGCCGCCACCGCCTATAGACACCTGATAGGTAATGTCCGTATACGAGTTAATTTTCTAAGTAAAGAACAAAATTGTTAGTGGAAAGACACACAAAAATTTTACCCTCTGGCTTGGGAACTTACGCGAAGAATCCGACTTTCTAATAAAGCAGGATTCCATTTGGGACAATCCTCAATGCGATAAAAAAGGTCTTCCATTAGTTCCTTTGCAGGATATTTAATACGAGCCTTTTTTTTTTAAAGAGAAGCAGATTTAATTAAAGCAAAAGTGCCTTTTACTTTTAACTACATACCGTTAACTTAAAAACTTTGCCAATTTTCTCTCGTTGAGTGCTATGTATGATATCCCCCTTGGGAGTAACCTTTTCCACCTTCCAGTCACCGGATTCGATAAGCTCAAATGCTTTGCGTAAGCAATCTAAGCCCATCTGTTGGTACTCCAAGTCCTAAAAAATTAGATTTTTTTTTTATATGTGTCGACACAAGGGAATCTGATGGAAAAATACCCGAAACATGAAAAAGTAAAATAATTCATCGTTTGGTTAATGCATCGTCTTTTATAAGCATCGTCAAACGGCTAGAGAAAACTGTTTTATTCAAAACCTCGTTTCGAATGCGCATATATAAATAAAGATATCAAGCTTACTTGCTCTTGCTCCTCGTCGTCAGATTGGTGAGCCGTATCCATGGGTGAATAAAACATACTTGATGGTGGAGGTCGCTCATTCACTGTCAATATAGTTGGTTGTGCCAACAAAGAACGATCACTCACGGTATTGACGTTTAGTGCTGTAAAAATATACAAGTTAAATTATCAATTCATTGTATTAAAAAAGTTGAAGTTTTTGCCTGCTACAAAAACTTACATCTGAAATAGTGGCGCGCATGGCGCTCTTGTGGTATTACCCTACAATCCAAAAACCAAGCTTCGCCCCAAGCGAGAATAAACGATGTTAATACGAGGATCACATCAAATACTTGTTGTTTCGAGTGGACCCACTACAAGAAAGATATCTATTAAAATCAAATATCTTACAATATCTATATATAATAATAATTCATACATCAAAGACAAACACTTTTGCAATCAGAAAAAGGCATGAACCGCTCGTTGACAGCTGCAACAATTGCATTATTAGTATCAAAGACAAACTCATCGAAGTTTAAAAAGTTACTTACAGCAATAATTGACCAATGATTTATATACAACATGGCATAAAAAAATATCAGTACAAGAAATCTGCAAAGGGCTGTGGCAACCACATCAAAAAGCGATGTGTAAATGGTATACTGCATGACCTGCTTTTGGAACGCCTGGAATATATTATCGCCATCAATCTGCAAGAATTCACAAGTAAATTGTGCATAAACTTTTTTTATGTAACTGAAGCAGAAATTGTCATGTAAAAGCCTTACTACTATACAAATCAGCCAGAGCAAAGATACAAACACCAGGTCAAAGGTAACAAATAGGCAAAAGAATCGACGCACCACCGACATGCGTCCATCTTGCATATAACCAGCAAGAAAGTCCTCCGTAATTAAATTAATGGAATGAGGAAGCGCTGAAAATATTTCGAAAATTATATTATTTATTAGATTTTGTGACTAAGAATTACGTTTTTTTTTTGCTTACACATATCGTGATGAACATGATAGGTACCAGCAATTTGTCGTGCATTGGACAAGATTAGATGAGCAGCGCTGCGAACTTCATCTGAGTCATTTTGGGACATGATGCTCAATTTAGATGCATTTTTTCCTTTAAGCTGCAAATGAAATTCAAATTATTTTATATACCTATTAGTGCTCTGAAAGCATTTTCAAAACTAAAAAAATTGCAATGTTAGTTCTGTCTTATATTGAGGACAAAGTTTCTTTGTTTTTGTTTGGCACAAACAAATTTTGCCATCATCGCCATACGACGTACGCTAGTTTCAGTCCGTTTTCACAAAGCGAAAAAACAAATGAGTCTTCTTTTTTTATGTGAAACCTGTTAGTGCACTGTGACTATAGTAAATTATTTAGATATTTAAACTTGTTAACATTAAAAATGTTGGCTTTAATTAAATGAAATGTTTCAATTTGAGAAATGGTAAAGATGGAAGATCCATCACAGGCGCCATCGATAGTATCGACAAAAATTGGCAAGTGCGATAGATCGATAAGAAATGTCCGATGTCGATGTATTGAATATTTGGTGGGAAAAATAAATATTTTACTGAGTTTATTCAATTTTTTAATATTTTTCTTGTGCACTTTGTTTAACACTAAGTATTTTATACACACATAATCGCCAAACCATCTAATTTTTTAATCCCTTAGAAAAGGACCGGAATTCTTTTGCGTTCAGACGGAAGGATGTGCATATATGAGCACCAACTCGCCAAACTGATCAAAATTATATACTCTACATGGTCTACGTTCTGCACAATTCTGACCAACATTAATATATATTTTTATATGAGCAAAAAAAAGGAAAACTCTCTTTAAAGTTGCGATGAGACTATCCATTGTATCGATGGTTTGTTCCATCGTTTAAAAAACTATAAAGTGAAGCCACTATCGGTGGACTTTCAGCTCTATCAGCTGGCTGTGGCCAGTTCGCACTGAAAAAGTTCATCAGAATTAGTTTTTTGAAATATAAAGTAAATTTTTAGCAAGTTCAACCTTTAATTTTATTTTCAACATACTAAGAAAATGCAGTATTATTTTAACACCAAACCTTATAAAGATATTAAGTTTTTTAGTGGGCTACTTGAAGTTTGATTTTACAGGCAATGTAGTGCTATCGGTGGTTAATGCAAAATTTAGTACAATGTTAAAAGTATCAATTTATGCAGTGCTATAATCTCGCAACCAAGTTTAAATAAAAATTTATAAATTTATGTAAAGAAAATGCACAAACCAAGTCAGGAGGAGCAATTACATCCGAGTCCGGCCGCTAAATTGTCGGATGGTGATGAAGTTGGTGGGGGGACCATTACTGGCTTCGAAAGATGTGACATCGGGAATTGTGGCAGCGGAACTGTTATTGTTTTGGAAACACAGCGCATAAGAATCAATAAGTGGCGCGTTCGTGAGGGACAACATGTTTCACCCGCACAGATTCTTTTTCTTTATCAAGAAGTTAGCGATGGCGCGATTTTCAATGACACCGTGTGTGAAAAGACTACAAAAAAGGCAAGCAACATACAAAAATACAAATCGAATCGCGCTGGAGTAGTCAGTAAGCGACTGTGTAAAGAAGGGGATCTTGTACTGAGAGGGTAATTGCTCACATATGGCACTATTTGCGATGCGGACTAGGTCTACTAATATGTTATTTATTATCAGAGATACACTACTTGAGTTGACCGAATGCATTCATACGACCGTTATCAAGGACATGTGCGCGGATTGTGGAGCCGATCTAAGACAAAATAAAAATGTGAGTACTCTATAAGGGATATGAGCACTTTGTATATATAATTGTAAATTGCTGCAGGGTCAGACTTCAGAAGCTTCTGTGCCCATCGTTCACACGATGCCCGATTTAAAGGTTACAGAAAAATTGGCACAAAAGCTTGGTCATGATGACACTCGGCGTCTACTTGCCGATCGCAAACTTGTCTTACTCGTTGATCTTGACCAGACGGTCATACATACCACCAACGATTCCGTGCCGGATAATATTAAGGGAATCTACCATTTTCAACTTTACGGTCCGCAATCCCCGTGGTACCACACGCGCCTCCGTCCAGGCACCGCGGAGTTTTTAGAACGCATGTCTAATTTATATGAACTACACATTTGTACGTTTGGCGCTCGTAACTATGCCCATATGATCGCTCAACTTCTTGATCCAGAGGGAAAATATTTTTCGCATCGCATTTTGTCTCGAGATGAGTGCTTCAATGCCACGAGCAAAACAGATAATTTAAAGTGAGCAAAGTAATAATTTTGTTGAAACAAGTTCCAATTAAATAGTTCAAACTCAACACTTCTAGGGCTCTCTTTCCAAATGGCGATTCAATGGTTTGCATTATTGACGATCGTGAAGATGTTTGGAATATGGCATCCAACTTAATCCAAGTGAAACCCTATCACTTTTTTCAGCATACAGGAGACATAAATGCTCCACCTGGCTTATCCAAACATGAACTCGATGGCGAGGGTGTTGATTTTAAAGGTATGATCAATATGGCAATATATTAAATGTGGGTTCAATGGCCTATAAATTTTCATTTACAGAAGTCGACAAAATACCAGGAAAGAAAGAAGAGCAAGACAAAGATAAGGAAAGTGGCAACAACGCTGTCGATAATATAGTTTCCAGCACAAGCAAAGATGATGAGCCCGGCAATGAAGAAGAATCTGTTAATGTATTTGAGATGGACAACCAAAATGATACTAAGGGCTCTAGGGATATTTGTGAAAAATTAAATGGCCAGATGGAGACTTCCGAGGATGACTTTAATGTAGAGACTAAGAAACCTTTAAGTGGCGATATCGAAGACATTGTTGTCATTGACGATAAGGGGGAAAGCAAGGCGAGGTTAACCAGTTCTAAACGACCAGATGAGTCGGAAAGTATAGGGTCTTCCTGCGGCAGTTCGATTGAGGTAGCCGCAACGTCTGTTAAGAGTCAGCTTAAGTCTAAGACTACCAGCATCGAAGGACTAAAACAACAAATTGAAATTGAGGACCCCGATGACTATTTACTTTACCTGGAAGTAATTTTGCGTAATATTCACCAGCGCTTTTACGCGATTTATGACGAGACCAGAGAAATACCTGATCTGAAAGTCATTGTGCCAAAAATACGTTGCGAAGTTCTGCGGGGTCAAAATCTGGTCTTCTCCGGTTTGGTACCAACGCAAATGCGACTGGAACAATCGCGTGCGTATTTTATTGCCAAAAGTTTGGGGGCCGAAGTACAGTCTAATATTGGAAAGAATGTAACACACTTAGTAGCTGTCAATGCTGGCACTTATAAAGTAAATGCGGCCAAAAAAGATGATCACATTAAAGTTGTCAATGCCAATTGGTTGTGGGCTTGTGCCGAACGCTGGGAGCATGTAGAAGAGAAACTTTTTCCATTGGATCGCAAGGTACGTAACAAAAGCCGCCAGCCTCCTGCTCATTGTCATAGTCCCGAGCATGTAGTTAACTACAGCGAACGATCGGAGATATCGCCATCCAGCAGCAAACAGCAGGAGGAACAAGGTGTAAATTTTCGCGAGAGTCTTAACCCCTTGCTCGTATTCACGAATGCAGACATTGAAAGCATGAACAAAGATTATGAAACCTTCTTCGAATCGGACTCTTCAAGTGATGAGGGACCTGTGAACTTTGGTAAGAATAAAACAAACATAAAACTACTAAACATAAGATATGTATATATATATATATTGATTGTAACAAAACAGAAAATCCACCAATGGACAAAAAACTGCTCAAGCGGAAGCGCGAAGATGAGAACTCTAATCGAGCACACGATTTCTTTACGCGAACTTCTGATGGCGTTATAATAGGAACAACAAACAGTAACCTTGCAACAGATTTCGACAAAAGTTCAAACGAAGAAGACGATGACAACGACCATGAAGAGGATGACGATGAAATGCCTAGCGCTAAGTTTCGTCGAGGTAAACAAATTCATTTTTAAATTTCTATTAATTTTTCATATAACTGTTGCGAACTCGTAACTTGCAGGCGAGAAACTTCCCTCAGATCTGGAAATCGGATCCGATTCGAACAGTGAAAACAATCAGGAAGAAGAGGATGATGGCGAGTGGAACATGATGGGCGCCGCTCTCGAACGTGAATTTCTTGGCTTAGAGGATTAGCTTATTGTCCTTCACTTAATCAGTGAAAAAAACTTAACAATATGCAACCTTGAATTATGACCCTTGTGTGGAGATTGAAGTTCCGTTAAACGGGAGGAACGGGGATTGTACTAATTACGTTAAAAATGTCAAAGAACAGGTTTAACATAGAACGACTAAGAATCGCACTGTATGTACTGTATTTAATTTGTAATTTATACCCTAAGATGAATCGCACACTTTTTTCCTTTCCATCATTTTCTATGATGTGATTTTAAACGAAATGTTAATGTCCTAAAGGAATAAATTTCGCTTAAAAGGGTTTTCCTAGCATTTTAGAGTTAGTTTGGTGAAATTGATTTACATCGTATTTATAGTTCTATTTTTGTCGTTGGCTTATTGTTTGGAAAAACATGGACTTACAATTTTGATTCCTTTATTCGATTAAGGGACTTGCACGCATGAGCCTTTTTTAAAATCACATCAAAAAGGTTATTCCTATGTGAATAATTATTTACCCTGACGTACAATTAGGCAATCTTCACATTTGAGTTTTGAACATACAGAAAAGAGAAGGAACAGGAGCAGGATAATAAATATACACATGCATTAAAAAATATAGATGGACAAAGCTTTTATATTATGTTCATCACTGCAATTGCCACCAACTCGCTTGATAGTATTGTTTTACTGGGATTGTGCGTTAGAAGAGGATGAACCTGCGTTTAGGGAGGGAAAATTCTTGGATAGCTCATGAACTTCCTGATGGCTTTTCAAATCCTTGGGTAAGACAATTTGCTTACATACGCCACAGACTTCAAGGCAAGGTAAAGAGTTGCGTTGGGATGGCGTCAGGGACTTCAAGTGTTGCTTGTGGACAAGGTAAAGCTCCTGGAAGGGGACAAAACGATAAAAGAATTAAAAATTGCGTTCTCTTATATGCAGTTGTCATACCTGTTGTTTGCTTATATCGGGAAGCATTACCAAAAGTTCTGGAAACAGTTTGGAAAAAGTGTCAAACAACGCACATTGACAGTGTTCATAGTAAGCCTGGCCTGTGCAGGAGCCGTTTCGGAATTTTAACGACAGCAACCGGAAATTTTCTAGTTCCTCAGGCGTTTTTAAAACCTCCATAATCTGTGTTACCAGTTTCTGCAAAAAAAAAACTTGTTTGTTAGATTGCAAATCATTGAGAATGCTACGTACCTGATTCCTTAGATCGGATTCGGGAGGATCGCTATATGTATATGAACTGGGCACAATGTTATAGCTCTCGCCCAAAGAACTGGTAAATGTCAAGTCGTTTTGCAACTTTGCAACTGAATTTACAGTCACGTTGGATATGAAACCAGGCGGTGGCTTAAGTGCTGAAACTGCTGTCGTAAGACCAGGGGGACAGCGGGTGGTCAAATGGCCATTGGCTTTGATTACACTGAGAGTTTCGCTGGACGGGTTTTGTTCGTTGTTGTTCTTCTCCTTCTCTTTTGGTTTTGGAATAGTATGAATTTCCTCGTTATTGTTTGTGTTTTTCTTCTTTTCTTTGGGTTTTTTTTCCTTCGTATTTTTGACTGATTGTTGGCTTGGATAATTTTTGTTAATTATCTTCCCAACTGAAGAAGGCAGGACCGGAGCCGGCGCAATTTTTGATTTGCGGTTTTCCAATTCTCGTTGTTTTTTCTCAGCAGAGGGCTTGGCCCAATTGCTTTGAGATGATTTGACAACAGAAACGGGAATAACAGCTTTGCTCGAGCTGGTGGGCCCCAAAGTAGGAAATTCAGTCGCTGTTAACTTTGGCACGCTTTTTTTCATTGCCTCCTGGCGAGCCTTAGCTTCAGATTCCTCTTTTTGTACCAATTGTATCTTTTGATAGGTGCTTGGATTAGCAACCGACACGTAATCATCAACGAGAGTTCTATGTTTGGCTGAGACATTTGTTGTAAAAAGTGAAGAACTATTAGGTAACATATCCTCCTCCAGATTGCGAACGGTGGTAACGTTCTTTTTACTTTTACTTCCAGCTGGCAGAGCAGGAAAATCCATTTCCGTGGCAGCGACCATTTTTTTGGCGGTTGGTCGGTTAGAAACATGCAATAACATACCATTTCCATTACCAACGCCACCTTGGGTAGAACCAGTTGGTTGGGACTTCTTAAATACAGCCGCTACAGGCTTTTGTTGAAACTGACCTCCCCTAGCTACAGTGAGTAGACTAGTAGCTCCACCAAGAGCCGGGAAATTTTCTTTAGTTCGGGCTAGTCCCGAAGTACCGCTTAAGTTACGCATAGAAGGGGGAGGCGGACGTACCAACGAAACATTGGGTCCCGCCGTGACACCGCATAAAGTTGGAAATTCCTCCTCGTTGCCTGCATCGATGCTTACTGGTTGGCCATGATGTCCACTTGTGGAGGGCAAGACGTCCAACTGTTCATCATTTCTAAAATTTGACAACGAAAATTTGAAATACTGAATAATGGGAAGTCATTTTAACTTACCGCGACCTCATGTTGGCTATGCCTTGTTCCATTGGTCCACTTCGACCGCGTCGGCCCAATGTAATTTCTAGTTGCAAGGTACGTGTTTGCTTAGCTTGCAACTTGTTTAATGATTTTCCGTGGACATTGGCGACATGCGCTTTGTATTCTATTTCATTGCGAAACGCTCCGACAAATTGTTCCGTGGCGCATTTGCCTTCTTCGCAGAGAAAGTGCTCGTTCCGGAAGTGATCGGCCAGGTCAGAATATTTGTTGTAAAACTCGTTGCAGCCATCGGCATCACAAAAGTGGCAAAAGTAGTGCTCCCGTCGCAGATGACGGAACAGTTCATCTCTGTCCACGTAGCGACTCTTACAGTACTCGCACATTGGATGGCCACGATGTGACCGGTTGTCTGCATCTCCTTTAGTGTTGTGTATTTGTAGTTCGCTTTGGGTGTAACAACGCCGCTCAAATGTGAATATTTTAAGCGTCTCTACGCATAAATCGCAGTAATACAAATTGTGTTCATTGCGTACATGATTCCGGACACCCGAGAAAGTTCTGTATGGCGGCACCGCGCACTTTGGACAAGGATGATCAAGAAGCTGAAAAAATTTTTGCTGAATCTCAGCACTACAAAACCCAATGCGATATTTTTTGCTGTAAAAATCGGATCGATTTGCTGCCTCCAGTTCGCGGTAGGGCAGTTTCTCCAGTGTAAATAAAACCTGAAGTCAAATGGTTTAGTAAAATTACTTTATATTTCGGTGGTTTTACTCACCTTGGCCAGAACATGACGGCAAATGGGGCATTCGTTTTGCTGACACAACACTCGCATACGTGTGGAGCACTCGTAGCAGACTGGATGATCGCAATCTCCAATAGAGTAGATGTCTACATTTTTGAAGCAGACCACACAGGCGTTATCATCGGGGCCTTCACAACTACCGACAACTCCAGTATTGACAAGGGCGCCTGCTACCTCCATCGTAACTCTTGTTCCTAGCTGTTGTCGGTGGAGCTGGTTTTTGACCGAGGCTCTTGGTTTTGCTTGCATGTTGCCAAATTGGGGAGGAGCAATAAACCAAAACGTACTTGTTACCTTGAGTGCTAGTGCTTATGTATTGGGACTTAATTTTGTCTTGTTTAGTGTTTTTTCAATGCTGAGTGCAATACAATTGGCTTGGAAGCGGATTTTGTGTTATTAAGCTAATACAGGTTGTAAAAAATTAAATTTTTTTAACACGAGGCACAGGTAAATCAGCAGTGCTCACAAACCCAGTAAATGATCCACTATTTTTTGGATCCCAGTATTTGATATATTTTTATTTTGCATGACTTTTAGTGTTGCCAAGACACGACAAAAACCTGCTCTGCGATTTCTTCCCGGCGTTTATCCACAGTTTTCAATAAGCTATCGGGGTTTACTCACGATTTTCGATAAGTAATCGGCACTTGGTTACAATTTCCAGAAAACTTGTTGCATTATGCGCATGCATAGAACCGAGGCTTTCGACCATAGATTTTTTTTTATTGTTTTGTAAATTCTAATTCCAATTGCGGTCTTTTATAAATTCTCTTACACGGCACTATAAAATCGTATTAGTATCTAGACAAATATTTGTGTACATCTAAAATTTAGCTCATTACAGTACTTTGTTTGCTCCTTAAAAATCGTCAGCACTGATGGGTAGCGCAAGGAGCGTGTGTGAGCAGCTAATCTCTCACAACTGAGGAGCTAAAATAGTATTGTCAACACTGCCATGTTGACTAGAAAATCGTTTCTTTCAATTGTTGGTCGACATAAATTAATTTTTAAAAAAACGTCGGCAAACACGGGTGTTACCTGCATTGTGCGAAGTATTCATTTAAGTCATCTTCCAGTTCGAAATACCAAAATCATGTCAAAGTACGAGACTGTTGAGAAGGGCGCTAAAAACTCGCCAAACTATAGCCTCTATTTTAGTAAGTATAAAATTTAATAAATGCGTGCCCACATGGGCAGAGCAATACGTTTAAAATGGACATGGATTACTTTGGATTTGGGTTAACTTAGGGCGATTGTGTATAATAACTTATTAAAGTGTGGAGTTATGCAACCATGCTGTCCAAGAGTCACTTTGTATAGCCAACGCTTTATCAGGCAATTTCTAATGACATCGGACAAGGTGAAGGTGAATTAGGAATCGGCGAGCCGGTTGCGATGGACTTTACACTTGTTGAAAAAAGGGCATATTTTTGTTTTTGTAATTTATCAGGGTTACGGTGATAACGGCATTTAAGTTAAGGAAATATAATGATAAAACGGCAGTAATACATAGTCTCTAACCATTTAACCAATTATTACCATACACTAACCCATGAATATGAATGGGGAATCCCCATTTTCTTTTTGACAATTTTGATACATTGATCTGATAATACAATCGCTGTAATTACCATTTCTGGGTACTTAAAAAATGGGGAATATTCCTTTAATTGAAACAAGAAATATAAAAAGCTTACCCTTAAAATTGATAATGTTTGTCTAGACTTCAGACACTGCAAGGACTATTCATTAATCATTTTATTTTCGTTGCGTGCTACTAAAATTTAAATCCATTAATTACTACGCCTTCAGATCATTAATAACCGCCTCCTTTCGCAACAGAGAACCAGTGCGGTAATGTTATTTCGCCAATGCACGACATTCCATTGTACGCCAATGAGGAAAAGACCACTTACAACATGGTTGTCGAGGTGCCACGTTGGACCAATGCAAAAATGGAGGTAACCAAACGATTCGAGCACTAATTCCATACATTATTTGCGTAATCTTATTGAAAATCGTAGATTAGTCTGAAGACCCCGCTTAATCCTATTAAGCAGGACATTAAAAAGGGAAAGCTTCGATATGTTGCGAATTGCTTCCCCCATAAGGGATACATCTGGAACTACGGGGCTTTGCCGCAAACGTGGGAGAATCCTGATCATATTGAGCCCTCTACAGGATGCAAAGGCGACAACGATCCTCTTGATGTAATTGAAATCGGTTACCGTGTGGCAAAGCGTGGCGACGTTTTGCAGGTTAAGGTTCTGGGTACAATTGCGCTAATTGATGAAGGCGAGACAGATTGGAAAATCATTGCCATTGATGTAAATGATCCAGTGGCATCTAAGGTGAACGATATTACCGATGTAGATCAGTATTTTCCTGGCCTGTTACGTGCCACTGTTGAGTGGTTCAAGGTAAAAGTTAATACATATTGTTAGCAATGTGGCACCAATATTGCTTGAAACTTTATCATTTCCGCATTTCTTTCAACAGATTTATAAAATACCAGATGGCAAGCCCGAGAATCAATTCGCATTCAACGGCGATGCGAAGAATGCGGAGTTCGCTACTACAATTATTGGAGAGACACATAAGTTTTGGCAAACATTGATCAATCAAACCAATGCTGGTTCCGTTGGCATCTCCTGGTGGGTTTAGTTTTGTCCTACCATTACAAAACTTAAATAGGCAATAATTTGCTCTTGTTTTAGCACCAACATTACGCATCGTAATTCTGAATTCCACATACCAAAAGAAGAGGCTGCCAAGATATTGGCCGAAGCGTCAGATGATGGGAAAGTTGAAGATGTGGCGGATACAGGTAAGGTTTATTATGTTAGAGCTATGTTGTAGCCACCAAAACACACCAACACACAACACGCTTTTGCGGAAATTGGTTACAAAAATCCAACCTGCATGTCTATACCTGTCATCTATTACTATATATATCTTACCTTCTCCCGCTTTATGCAATGTATTTTTTTTACCAATAACACTAAATTCTTTTTACACCTGTAATTGGCTTTATAATAAATTTTTCTAAACATATGTCAAACATTCTTTCATGTTTTTCCAGTCGATACTTGGCACTTTATTCATCTCAAGTGAAAGATGCTTGATGAAAGTTTCGAGACAGATGCAGCATCTAAATATGAATTTTCCCAATTTGTAGGCTAAACTGAACTCGAGATTTTTGCAATTGTAAAATGCTTATAAAATATATAAAATAAATCTGATTTTGTATTATAAATTTGAATTGCGTCTATGGATAGCTCCTCTTGAAATATACAGTTTTATTGTTATTATATTTTACGACTAGATCCAAAACAAGTTTAAATTAATAAATATTTGTGTAGATGATGCAGATGTTAGGAATAATACATTATAGGTTTCCAAATATTTTGTTTTCTTGTTCATTCTACTTATATGCTGCTTACCAAAGGAGTAGCAGAGGCGTAGGAGAAAATAAGAAAAAACTTAAAATAATAGATGTACATTCTATGTTAATGTATGTACGAGTAGCAAGTGTGTGTTTTTATGCGTGTTTGAGAAAAATATTCATAAAGGAATCATTTTAGAAAGGGCGAGAAAAACTAATTTATTTACATCAGACATTTTGATTTGCGATAAGAAAAAATTGTTCTGCTGCTACAATATTAAAAGATGATCAAATGTGATCAGATATGCCAAGAAAATCAAATATATCTGGCCGATATTGATACATAGATATATATTTGTGTATATAATAGATTTACTTAATTTTTTTTGTTTATTTTTTTTTAATTTTGTTTGGTCGTGTAGTTAAATGAAACAACATATATATATGAAGTCAAAGTTGTCGGGTCGATCGTTGGTCTTATTGTTAAATTTATTGATTTTAGTTTACTGCTTGTTCGTTTACTTGCGTCCCAGGGTTTCGCGCCATTCATTATATTGGTCCATCTCTTCGTGTAATTGCAGAGCCTCTATACATGCGTTAAAGAAAGGCGATCCGAAGCAGTCTTGCCTATTTTGAAAAGGAAATCCAAAGAGGCATTAGAGAATTTTATAATGATTGTGGATCAAATTTAGTTTAGCTTGACCTGGTGTTTGGCTCTCTCAAAAAGGCGAGCCCAAAATGACAAAAACCAGTTTGCTTGTGGTCAAAAACGCAAAATACAAAAAAAATATATATATAAATTTGAAACCAAAAACGTACCAAAACTAAAACGTTAAGTATGCGTTTATATTCGCGTTGGAATCGGAATTGTTGCCGCCGACTGATGTACCGCATGGGGTCATTCTTGTTGTATTTGCACTTCTAATTTTATGTTCAATTATCACAATTTTTGTAGCGTATTTTTCAGGGAGCCCAACATATTTTAATATTATTTATATATTTAATAATTTTTCAAATTTTTTTTTGTTACATTTTTAATGTAATTTTTTCTAATATTTCTTTGTATGTGTTTTTCATATTTTTATCAAAGGTTTTTGATTGCGACTTTGCGCAAATTGCGTTTTAAAATTGCGACTAAATGTTTAGCGAAATATTGTTAGCGTAAGATAAACATATATTCATTCCATTTGGAGTTTATCCTTTACAATATGGTAGCAAAAAATATAATACGGTTGCAAAATACTTTCGGTCTCGAGTTTCGGTGTTATTTGATGTTTGCCCTTGTGGAGAAATGCAAATGCTGCTCGCTTTTTTTTTACATACATATATTAAAAAACAATGGATTTTTATTTTTATATACAGCGACAATAATAAAAATAAACAAGCTAAGAATACTTATTAAATAAATACTTCGGCTTTCCGTATCCCCTAATTTTTTCTCTTCTTTTCTTCATGCATAACGTTTTTCTTTTTTAAATAAATTAATTAAAAAGTAATTGATTTTTAAAAAACATATATAGTAATAAATAAGTACGAATTAAATTTGGGCTGTGTGTATTTAATTTCTCTGCTTCTTTTTTACTTTCTGGTGTTGTTGAGCGTGTTCGGATCGGTGTGTTTTGTATGTGTGCGTGTCGTGTAGTGTGTGTGGTTGGCTTTCTCCACTCGCAGCACAGTAATTTTTTGTGCTTAAGGGAATTATGGGTGGGTGGGTATTATGGGTGTTGAATGGCTGACTTAAAGTTATGTTTGAACCGGCGACATATTAAAGGATATGGGCGAACCATTCACGACTCTTAAAAAATGCTGTAAGTTTGTAATTTCTTCCGGTGGTATTAACAGCACTTTAAGACATTCGCCAAACCATTTTGAATCAAAGCAGTCTTTCCTAAAATAAACGAAACGAAAAATTCAATAACAAATCAAAAACAAAAATAAAACAAAAATTATTTAATCAAGAGAAAAAGTAAAATTTGGAAATCTAATTAAAAATAGGCTTATGAAAGGGATAGGGGGAGCCATTGATAACTTTTAAATAGTGTTGCAGCTGTGAAATCTCTTCATCATCGATTAGTAGCACCTTAAGGCAATCTCCAAAAGTTTCGTGAGCGAAACAATTAGCCCTGCATCGGAGAAATAGTTAAAATGAAAGTTGATAGATACACAGGATAAGAAAATCATTAAGAACACAAATGCACTATGAGAGGTAGGCAAATCTAAATTACAACCCCAATGTCTTGTATCGTCTGTATTTTTTAAGTTTTTTCAAACTGTGTCATGGTCATTTTTATATCTAATTTGACCATGACAACAGTTTTTTTTTGTCAATCGACACCCTTTTTTTTGGCATCGTTGTCTCCCTGTCTAGCATCTGTCAAAAGAAATTACTGCAGAAATCTGACAGATTTTGGGAAATGTTATCCATTGAGGCAGCATGTTTGCTTTTTTTTTAAACTTACTTGCATAATCGATGTATACTCGTCTCTCGGAACAGTTGATAGCAATCCTCACAAATGCGGTCCAGACGAAAGAACATGGTTTTGTTGAAAATACCTTTACATTCCAAATCAAAGAAATTGCTGCGCTTAGAAAGATTGTGATTGTGTGGTAAAGCTGTGAAGATGGGTATAAGGACAAGAAACAGCATCACCGAGATCTTTATGTTGCGGGAACACATCTGCAATGGCAATAAATGGGAACCGGAAGTTTATTAAAAATATAATTGCCACATATAGAACTCTCCAATTAGGCGAAGTACGACTACAATTACGAAAAGAAAGCTCGACTCCACATCCTTTTTTTTACCATGGGATTGTGATAAATGATGATGACCATTACGAAGATGGCGGCTAAAGAACTAGGGAAAAATGGATATGGGCCAAGCAAAACCTTGAAATCCAAGGTTCCTCAGCCACTTGCAATTGAAATTGCACCTGCAGCAGACAGCGTCGGCGATCGATTGTGTCTATAAATAGCCGGGCACCTCTGTAAGTGTTTGTTGCGCGCAGTTTAAAAATAAACAGACTGCATCTTCGGAAATAAAAACGCATAAAGGTAATGGTGCAGCCACAGAGACAGTGGTGTATACTAGTATCTTCGCGCCAGACCGACAGACGACAGCAAGCAGCAGACGATCTTATCGCCCGTATTCTATAAATACCTCGCAATTTCAATGTTTAAAATGTTTATTGCATTAACTGCTATTTATCAAGATGGATCAGTGTCGTTGTTGTTATCGCGATAGACAAGCCCCCTAAAAATGTAGACACATTTTTATGCATACATTAAATATGTAGGGTGGCAAATACACTAATATTAATTTAATGCACATTCCGAACTATTGAATAATTTAGTCGAAGTTGCCAAGTTTTCCGTTGCTTTTCTTTGGCCATGTGTGAAATGTTTGGAATTTCCTTCGGCCCCTTCTCTGCTCTTAGCTAACCCTATGAAACTGAAAATAAATACTGAATGAAAAGCGAACAATCAAAAGCAGACAAGACGACGCTGAGCAAAAAGAAAATACATAAAAGCAATTTGTTGAAATATTTCCGATGTGACTCTAACGATCTTTTCGCTTAGCACCTAATCGGCTGTCGATTTTTGACTCGGACCTCCGTTTTTTTTTTTAGTGCCTTTAGTTTTATTGATTTTTTATTAGCTTGTTGATGTCTTCAATTAAGTTGAACGCGCATTTTCCGCTGGCTTTTTGCCTTGCGTGTACTAAAAAATGGAAAACGGGAAATTTGCCGTTTGCCAAATGGTTCAGTAAATAATTTAAGCAACGTTTTCTAATAGCTAAAAGAACTGATCTTATTTGTTCCTTAATTGGAACATGTGACTTGTTATCACTTAGTAGAGTAATTCCAAGCGCAGGTACACGTGATTTCTCAATTAGCCATTTTGAAACATTTAAAAAGTGCAAGTGGCGCCAAATGGAGTATAGTTATATTTACCGAATATTATATACTTTTTTATTTTTAGAGAACCTTATTTTTAAAAATAAATTTAGTCTCAGCCACAATCCCAATGCATGAATGCAACAGCTGTTACTGGGAACGCGGGTGACCTCTGGGTATTGGTCAGATAATTGGCTTCGAGTTGCACGATTTATGACGCGAGGCCAGATTAAGATTGCATGCAGCTATAGTAAACATAAATTTCATAACCAATAAAAAAAACGGCATTAGTATAAAAAAAACAAGGACGGACCAGCTGTGCGTACTCAGGATATTATTCGGAGAAATGCAACAAAATGTTTAAACTGAACTTTTATACAAGATTAAAATGATCATAGTAGAAGTAAAAACGAAAACACTGTTTATGCGATCTCTTTTTAATTATTTTGGGCATGTGGCGGCAATTTGTTTGTATTGAACTTTGATTACTTGCCAATTGATTTTATTTCTTGGCTACCGCATTTGTGTCCATATAAAATGTATTGTGTTGGTGTCACTACGACTATGACGACTGATTCTCGCACACGCCCCTTAATTGTTATGCCGAGTCGATGATCATTTCTGATTGTACACTATTTAACATCAACTTGGGCTGCCAGTGCCAGGCGACATTGAATGAAGTCATGAGCCAAAAATAATGATGGCAATTATGACACAAAAAATTGGACCCTCAATTCTTTTATGCGCAATAGCTTATTTTTGATATATTTCTTTCGATTTTTCATAAATAGTTAAAGTTGCGGTTTTCAATTTTTTTTTTAATTTGGCATTTGGTATGCATGAAATGTTATTGTTTCTATTTCTGCCTGATTCTATAAAATCCGCAAAGTTATATGTATGTACATATGTGTCACAAAAGTACAATGCACGTACCTACGTACATAGATACATAAAACTATGGCCACAAACGTAACGCTTGGCTACGCAACCATGGCAGACTCATTTCATATCCAACCCTGCCCACCGATTGAAAACATCGCAATCGCATGTTTTTGTAGCAAAAAAAGAAAAAGGCAACGCAAAATAAGCTTAGACACGCAGAAACCATTCAATGGACGGAAAAGCAATGATTAGACATCGAGACTGCTTGGTACCACACAAGAAGGCGCCCAGCAACAGAGCTTAGCAGAATTTGTGCTTTTTTTTTGGTGCTGTTTCTGCATTTTAATAAACTGCCAAACAAATAGTTTACTTGATGCAAAACTAATAAATGTAAACAGATTTATTAACACAAAACAAATAGAAAAATTATGAAAATCAGTAACCGTAATAAAACAGATTTATGATAGTCTTCCCTTAGGAAGTTGAATTGGTTAAAAGAGGACGGTAAGGTTTAAAACCCGAAAAGACCAAATTTAAATAAAATGTTGTTTGAACATATTTATGTGTACTTCCGCGGCAGCGAATCTTCTATAATGCTTTGAAAAAATATTGATTTGCGATGAACATCATATCTCAATGTTGGTGTATCTCTCAGGAAAAAAACAATGCATTTGAAAGCTAAATGGTGTCCATTCGTAATGGCGGATCGTTTCTAATATTTTTTTTGGTAACGTCTAAAAGTTATATTGCTATTTTCGGGCAAAAAATCTTGCGAAATTATTAATTATATAAAAAGTTTCGTCTATCCTGCCGATTTATGTACATGTAAACTTAACGTAAAACAATTTTTGATAGATTTGTCGACTGGATTTTGTGCTAGGATGTTAACCCATACAAAAAATATCTAGTTAAAGTTTGCTATTCCCGAACATATACTAACGGCCGGTCACTTGGAACGATATATCTTACTTAGTTTTGCTCCGATTTAATAGGATATGTACACAATATTTTCAACATTTAACAAATTCCAGAAATAAAATTTAAAATGTACAGAATTTTCCTTTTTTTTTTGTGAACTTTACCCCCTTTTTAGAAACTCTGTGTGCATGCAATGTATATTGACAACTAACTTCGCTCACTTTGGCTGATGCTGTCGTTGTTGGAGCTGCTTTTGCAGTTCGCTGTGGTTTTCTATGGCTTCCAGCCGATTCCGAACCGACATTGAGATACATGTCGCGCGAGTCAATTGATTGAACGAATTCGGATAATGTGGTTAAGTGATGTGTGTTGTTTGCGTGATTTGCGATCTTAAGTATCTAACAATTGATAATGTTAAGATTAACAGCAGCTCGTTTCGTAATACATTGGCATTTATATGAAGCCAATGAGCCTACAGCGCTTTTGCTTTTTCCTATTTTCTTTTCTTTTTGTTTCAAAACTGTGACAGTGACTAAATCTCAGTCAAACAAGCACAAGACCTAAATGATGATGGTGTTTAAATAACAATGAAAAAGTCAGCCAACTGCTCACAACACGAGCTACAAACGATTACGACGGCAACAAAATATTTAGTATATAAAAAATAAAACCGAAACGAGCGAGCAGTCAACTTTTGTTGGCAACAAAAGATCGCAAACTGTTGGTTGCAGGTTGTTGAGGTGTTTCTGCTACTGTTCTTGTCTTTTTCTTATCAGACGCACACATGAAACGATATCCAAAGCCGACAATTTGTCTGGCATTGCATTATGAGCATAAGCCAATAAAACGATGAAAGTCGATGTGTGAGTGAGTCGTTTTCAACCCGCAGTGGAACACCCATGCGTATACGTGATATGAATTGCCAACACATGCTTGCTTTTCGTTTGAATAGCTAGGGTAGCTGTTGTTGTTGGTATTTTTTACTATAATTCGTGCAAGCTAAAGCCGTTAAGACCTGTTCGGAAAAAGGCGGTGCCACATTCAAGTCCTGCTCCATACCAGCGGGAGAACGCTTACGGAATATGCAATTACCTATTTGTTAATGACGCGACAAAGGCTGATGATTAATATATGTGGTTAAACTAGTTTGGGAAAAGTGAATTGATCAACAGTAGAACTACTACAATGCACCGAGTGGAAATCTACGGGGCAACTTAATCTATCAGACATACTCTTGGATAACACTTTTTAACATTCAGCTAGAGGAGATATGTATGTGTCTCGTTAATAATCAAGGGAAAAGTAAAAACCAGACAAATCGCAAAAACATTTCTCTAATCGTAACCCGAAATGCCAATAGATTTCCGCTTACGAACCTTTTTGTATTATTTATGTATCGGGACATATGTATTACTTTAACAATGATTTTTTCGAATCCAATCACTCATACGACGTGTGTGAATGAACCTTCTCTTGGTTCCACTAAAGTATTCAATCGAAAAATTGCATTCAGCCGGTCTGAAGCTGCATAGTGACCATGTTGTTGTGCTGTGCTGACGTTGTTTATTTTAGCGTTTGCTTTGCCAGCCAGTTGGGCGACCATTTGGCACATACACAGACACACACAAAGGCATGTACATTGGCATTTTATTAGTTTAATTGAAAGCAAAACAATTTAGCATGATGGCGAACTGGTTTCGACTCGTTTTCCAAATGCTTCTACTAAATTATCATACTCGTCGGCAACGGAGGATGTAGATGGGATGGGTGTGGGTTGGATGCGGCTCAGAGAATCGTGTCACTCACTCTCCAAATACAAATACGAATGTGTATATATGTACATACAAGAGTCTTGTACTTGTATGTACAAATACAATCAGAGTATATTTGTTTTATTTTGTATATAAATAAAGATATCCATAAAGGAAATTATTTGCGAGGATCGAAAAAATTCGCTGATTGTGCCAATTTTCAGTACTGTGTATGATATTGCCGTTTGGTTTATAATAATAAAATCGAAAAGCTTATAAATCACATAATTAAGATTTCGGCTTCTTTATGGAGACGAAAACGTTTAATTGGCAATTTACTTCGATAAGAATGCAAATAATATTGATTCACGTAAAGTAACTTTTGGAGGCATTAATGAAGAGTAACGCAGCGTGTGTGCGAGCACTTGACAGTCCAATTAGACGCAGCTGGATCCCATTATGGTGTCGCCCTCACTCTCACCCTCCTTGCCGGCGACTCCATTTCAGTTTCAATTTCAATTTCAATCTCAGCTTAATACGATCGGGAATGATGCTAAAGCAAAAGGAGATGCTGCAAGAAACAGTTTATTTTTGAATTTTGCTTATGTACATTCGCATTATTTGAAATACATGGAATGTTATAATTATAAGTTAAGGGGTTATAAGCTGTTAAGAATGTAACGATTTTTTTTTTTTGCTTTTTGGATTGTATCTGCATATATCAAAGTACATTCTGTTGAAGCAATCCGAAACCACTAAATGTTTTCAGAGATGAACGTGCGTTTGTAAGGTGACTACAGTGGGGTCGTAAATTACTTCTTAAACTTTAAACTTTTCAAAAACAAGTTTTAAGGCCGGTGATCTCGAAAAAGGGACAACAATGTTTTGAAATATATATCTCGGATATGAAGAAAAAACAAATTTCTTTTTCATAATTTGGAGGGAATATTTTTTAAAATTAAGTTTGAAATTTATTTATATTAAATGCAAGATCGGGAAATTTTTCATTTATAAACAACTTCAAGTCTTTTAAAATCAACGACCTATATTTAAATGATTTGGAGAAGTACATGGCAAATCGGTTTTGTATTTACATATAAGTATTTTGCCAGTGCCCACGATTGTCAAGGAAAAGTAATCGACGGCGGAAATGAGTCAGAGACTTAGTGCGCAAATACCTACCAATTAAAATCAACGGCCATTGAACGTGTGAAATGAGAAGAACACAATCCGCTACACGAACATGATTTGTGTGATCGATCGATCGTATTCTGGGAATAAAAGAAATGCCCCCCAATCATGGGAATTTTCGTTCGTTTGCTATGGCTTAATAAGGCGAGTGGTAGGTAAAGTATTCACATTTATACTAACAATGTACACTTTGCTCAACTGCAGGTGCGCCTGCGCATAAAATTGATACTACCATTTGATCACTGTTCAGCCAAGGACGGAAGAAATGTATGACAACGGCTACAACCATTTAAGTGTAAGAGATTGACGTCAACGTCAGTAAAATTGCAAGAAATACAACAATGCCAGAAACTAGTTTTTTAGTTCGGTCCAAGCGATTACATGAGACAAAATCAAAATCAATCATTATTGTTTTGTAAATTGTGCATTCACGATGTCGGCGTCGACGTATTTGGTAACGTGTGTGAGAAGATAAGTTCGAAATTCACTTCAAGTTTAACCGGCCCCTTTTATTTTACTGTCAAGTTTTATTGATTTGCCAGCTTTGTCAATTTGTTATTAATTTTCATTAGCTGCTTATTACAACATTTAATTTGCCTGCTGACATAAGAGTCCATTAAAGATTTACGAGCGGCTGCGGGCTACTAATTGATTCTTTCTGTATTAAATGGAGGTTTATTGGCCATAAAAGGCAAATTTTATGCGCAGACAGGGCCCGAAATTGATTAAAGTTATTGCATCAGTTGCAGTCCACTATTGAGTATCGATTGACTACTAGAAATTGTATGATAAGATACTAAAATATCTACGGGTGCAAGAAACCAACCGACATCTCACATGTAGTTGGAGTCTGGGGTTCGAAGAGAGAGAGAGTAATAATATCCATAAGTTTGGGGCAATGAACTGCAAAATTAAAAGGCAAACGACAAGCAGCAAACAGTTGGCAGATGTTATACGGTAATATATTTTAAAAATGTATGAAAAACACATGCATACTCCTATGTGTGTTGTATGATCCATACATATATCTACATATGTATGTATGTATATATGTACATATTATATATGGGCAATGACTGACAAAACACACAGCCTTCTCTTGAGTATTGCCAACATCAAAGTAGCTGAAGTTGCAGCTACATTTAAATCTGCATTTGCCAGATCTTTGCAACACATTAACCTCAACTTGAATTCGGGAGAGGCACTTGATGTACACGCCTGTTGCCTGCCGCAACAATTGCTTTTCAATTAGGCAGCTATAGAAGATGCATGAACGGCGCGTGACCACATGCAAATCTACCACAGGGCCAGAGCGGAGATATGCAAAAGCATTGCACATATATGATTTATCGCAAATTTCAATTAGTGCATCTTCAGCTTTAGAGGTCGACATGGCACAGCCCAAAATAAGGGTAAACTGTCATTGAACTTCAAAATCGGCAACAAAAATTGTTAGAAATAGATAATTTAACAGGCACTGACTAAACCAAAAAAACGATGACAATTTTTAAGATACTTCAAATAAATTGGAAACTAGCTCAACGTTGGTTGTATCATTACTTTTTCGTCATATTTTTAAGTTTAAGAACAACATTATGATGATTTTCATTAAATGAAAATTGCAGTATCATCAAAACGAAGTGTGGTTGTAAAACTTAATGAAGTAATAAGGCTTTCACTGTGACTTTGGTATACCCTGCAAAGAACAAACTATTTCAAATGCATAAGGCCTTCGTTCTCCTGGCACCTGTCTTGAACAACCGATATATATTGATAAAAAAAAAAAATGTGAGTGTGTTAAATTGATTATTAAAATATTTCAATCATTGCGGGAAAGATTTATTCAATGGTGGTGGAAGCAGACTTGGAAAGATTTATCAGGGTACATACTAATAATATGAGCCTACATACCAAATTTGGTGGTTCTTGATTGTATAGTTTATCTCATTAGTGAAAAACTACCCAGTTCAACCAATGATTTTATTTTATACTTACATTTATTGACAGCTTCTTCATTGCGAAAGTTATGGACAAAATATAGCTGTTAGATATGACTGTAGAATAATAGATTGTTTTTATCGTGAATATAGTATGAATATTCCAGTACTCCGTTTAACACTTTTTTCAGTTTCACTTTTTTAATCTCTTAAGTATTATAATTTTTTTTGTTGCTTTGCAGTTGAATAAAGTGTGGACTATCTACTAGAGTAATTTATGTTTTAAACAATCACAGAACCGTTTTAAAAACTTCAAAAGAAGCACACAATTCTAACCCGTCAGTGTCAGTTTTCTGATTGTCATTTATTGTTATTAATGTTGCAACTTCTCTGCTGGCTGTGTCCACGTTGATTAAAGTCATTTACATGCAAAGACAGAGACACAAAAACGAAGATGAAAAAGGAGATGGAGATGGCAGGGAGATTGGCTGCTGTGGTTGCTGTGGCTGCTGCTGATGTTGATTTATTTAGCCGGGCCGATCGGCTTTGGCTTCGCATTCGCTTGTTGCATTTTAAATGTCGGAAGTGTTTGGGTGCAAAAAATAAATACAAGTACAAATAAATGCACATGGTTATGTGCCGCTGGCTGATGCGAGTATGTGTATGTATCAACCTTTTACATATAATGTCCAACCACACAGTACATACAGACGTATTTTGGACTGGTTTTTTTTTATTGTAGAGGAATTGAAATTTATTATATGTATGTTTGGATTTTCTGCGTTTTTCTGAAAACAGGTAGGTGTACACTATGGATCTGTGCGATGAATGTACATACTACTATAAATATTCCGATATCGGCATTCCAACTGTTATTTTAAAATATTGAAATTGGAGTTGTTGACTTCCACATCCTGACAAATTAAATAAACCATTGTCCAGTACAATTAATCCAGCGTATAATATTATTATATGGTAAATGATATGTTGCACGTGACAGATAATCAACGATATACGATTTTGTTGTTCGTTTCTAGGAAATGCTTGCCACACAAATTAAAATTTTAAATGGGAGGCCCAATAAGAACTCAGTTATGACATCATCATCATGCGGCAAACGACTGAAGCAATCAAGATATCGAAAAAGAGTCAGAAAACTAAGAGTCACTTTAATGCTGCTACTGCAAGGTGGTAGCGTGATGCGAAAACAGCAGCAACAACAACAACGAGAGCACCAAAAAATGCCGGTCAGCATTGATATCGATATGGCCAACAGCAGGTAGTTCTCTCGGCGAACTAAGGTACAGGCGGACACCGACGAACGGACGGACGAACCTTCGTACAATGATTAAAGCGGCGCGATAAGTAATTTGTATTGGATGAAGCACTCCCAGCATCAGCGTTAACATTTAATTTTTTACGGTTGGCCGCCTTGGATAATCCCTCGTTACATGCGACAGCAACCACAACACAACAACAGCAACTCTTTTTTAGCACGCGGTACTTTTCCATACGAAACAAAATTTAAAAATTAAAGCTCTAAATTGCATATGAATGGATTTTTTATATAATTTTTATTTCGAAAAAGCTGCGTTGAGCTTAAGTTTGTTTTTTTTTTTTATTTGAAATTATAGCTTTCGTTTTGTGAAATGAATTGTGTTTTATATTTTCTCACGGCACTCACTTAATTACAGGTAACAAAATCTATAACGATTTTAGATGCAATTATCTACCACTCAAGACTCACTTGAAAAATTAAAAAATTATTTTTTTTCGCAATTTTCTCGTGCGTTTAAAGTAATGTTTTCGAGACGATACAAGTGTAATTTATGTATGTGGATTTTTTCAGCTTGCTGCTCTTGTGATGTTTACTTGTTGCTTCGTGTTTAAGGACTACGGCAATACGCGGCAGTTGAGCAGCAAGATTGAAATTCAAAATTGAAAGACCCCGATTCGATTTATTTTTCTTGTTTTTTGACGCAGGGTTGATTTTTGTCGATAAAACCAGGGGGCAGCACTGTATTAACAACGTAATTACACCCAATAGCGCGTATTCAAAAAAATAAATATCCGTCGCGAAAGTTAGTTTTGAAAATTTTGAATTATAACAGTAATAAATAATAATAATAGATTTTAAATGCCAATAAACAAAAAAAAAATACATTTATGTATGTATATATGTACACGCACGTATGGGGAAAATATTGGAGCCGGTTTAAATAACTTTGCCCAAAATTTCTAAAAATTTTAACTGATGACATCAACAGAATTATTTGCAAAATTTTTCTTACTTCATTAGCGGGCTAAACTAGTATGAAGGTTAAACATTAAGGTGTTTCTCGGGATTTTTCTGGTTGACATGTTTTTAAAAATGTATCACATTTCAAGCTATCAAATTTTAATTCCATCGTTTTTCCATTAAAAAGTATTAAAAAGTATTAAAAAATAATCCACCTATAAGCTGACTTCTGATGCGCTAGATAAGTTGTCACCAGTTGTCCATTTTTAATGCAAAATCGTCCATTTTCTACAAGCATTCTTTTTATAAATTACGAGTCTTTAAATAAGAATGGATGCGCTAGATAAGTTGTCACCAGTTGTCCTTTTTTAATGCAAAATCGTTCATTTTCTACAAGCATTCTTTTTATGAATTACGAGTCTTTAAATAAGAGTGGCTGCGATTGAACAAAGTGTTCTTTCGAAAAAAAACATTTTCAAAAGGTTTTAAATTAAGCACCCAAGCACTCAACTAATACGAGCAATTTTTTCTTTAATTTTTTTTAACAGTGTCACACTGGAAAAGCTTCTAAACATAATATTTTGCAATAGTTTTGATAACTTTTACCATATATGTATGTGTGTATGTGCATGCCAATAAAGTGAAGCTTACAGATCCAAATTAATTAGTTTGTTGCACATTTTAAGGAGTTTCTTATCCAATTTGTAATGCAAGCTATTGCTTATTTTCAGATTTATAAAAAAATATTATACAATTACACGCGCGTACTCTGCGTGCACCCATTTAAACGGAACCGGAAATTGCAACAAGACAAACTTGACTTAAAATGTGGCGGCGGTGTCTCTTTGCTTTTGAGACTTTTACACCCCGTAAAAGGCAACAACAACGAATATAATAAGCCATGGTAATTATATGTTCACAGCCGACCTCGTAACCATTTCTTGTATTTTGTAAATTTTCTGTAAATAAGTAGAGCAGGCAGGGCCAGGTACAGGAACAGATGCTATTAACACGTTTGCGAGTACCACGTGGACTTCGCCATGTTAATAACCTCAAAGCCGGCCACTGGTAAACAAAAGTTAATCTTGATCGATTTATCGTGTTAAGCCAAATATGTATGTATTTTGCTCACCTTAGGTAATTGTTTCAAGTTTGATGAAAACGTATTTTGTGTGCGTTTTGTATTGGACTCACACTCTTTCCTCTTTTTTACCAAGCTCAGACCAAGTTCAGACCAAGTTCTCTGGCACTATAATTTACCGCCATTTTGTATGGATTTTTGTAAGATCTTTGTGTAGGCGTTGATAAAGCATAGATAGCATAAGTTTGCGTGGATTTTGCCAAGTGCAGGTGTTTTAATCTAATCAGATTCACGCAAAAGCTAACCCGAACTCGCGTTTGTTCACACGCGGTTCTGCACTCTCACTTTTAGAAAAGCAGATCGCCGCAGCCTCACGCTCATCAATCGAGCGAGCAATGAATGAAATTGAATGTGAATTGTTGTTTATGCTGTTGTAGCTTTGTGTGTTTGTTTGTAGATATAAACATATATGTATGAGAGTGGAGGAAGAAACAGTAGAGGTAGATGGGGATTCCTATTCTGTACACCGATCTACACGCACAACTGACACAACACTCACTCACTTATAAAGATCTCAGGGCGCGTTTAGTGACATTCAGTGCCAGGATGAAGCCGAATTATACATATAGATCTTTGTAAATTAAATAAGTATACATATTCACATTTGTAATTCGCACGTTCTCTTAAACTTTTTGGCAACTTTTCCCCAAATACTTTTTACTTTTTCCAGAAATATATATTTATGTGGCGACGCACAAGCCAAAATTCTTAGTGTTGTATTATTCCCGAAAAAATAGCAATCAAAAGTAGAATTAAACTCAAACCGCATCAGTAACGCAAAGCAGACTAAATGCACAAAAATGAAATGAAAAATGTAGGGGACCTCGGACCACTGGACTGTTCATCCCCATCCGATCTACACAGACACAATAAGATTACCCCGTACATATACATATATGTGGGGGCGAGGGTGGATTTAAGCAATGGAAAATTATCATCCTTACAGAGAGTACAGTAACCTGTTTAAAATACTTTTAATGTAACGCCATATAAAATATGTCGATCACGGGTTTCTGCTTTATTTTCAATTTTGGCGCATTCCGAGTCACTTATTTCTGATCTGAAGGGTGATTACCCCGGCCCATTACTGCATGGAAATAGTACTTTAATGAATTTTATATACCACCGAACACAAAAAGTATGGTGCAAAAAACCAACCTCTTAGCAGACTCTTTTATGCTGTGATAAAGTGTTCACTACGACTTATTATTTTGTTCATGAAAAATTTAGTATCTTAAAAATTAATTTACAAAAAGATAGAGCCACATATGGATGGTCATAGAAAAGACATTTGACATAACGGTATTCTGCAGTGATAGATATTTTGATTTTTATCCAAATTAGTAGAATATTAGAACGAAATGAATAATGCAAGTTACAACAAATTTTGTATTTTGTAACACTTTTGTTTTAAGCACTTCTACAAAATTAACCCTCGGAAAGATATTGCCTGATAAACATGTATGTGTATGCCCCAATCTACAAAAACAGTGAAGTACCATAAAAGGGGCCATTGAATTTTTCCTGTATAAAAGTAAAAAATAAATAGATTTGCAAAACTATCGAAGTTTTATTAAGACTTGAAATACAATTCTATATATTTAAAATAGAAAATCTTGACAACTAATATTGGAATTCAAAACCTCATATACGCCTATGATAACACACCCACGCGTAAACATGGTCACATTGAAATTAAAATGAAAGCATGTACCCACATTTAGCATACATATGTATGTAAGTACATACATACATACATATGTATATATATCTACATACACATATATGTAAGTTAAATTCGCTTGCGCTCGCCGAGAACTTCATTAGTTTTGACAGGGACGGATACTGAAAACAATTTCAGACGCTGGGCCGACAGTATGATTACATTAAAAAAGTCATGAGACTTTCATTAATAATTAAGCCCAAAATTTAAGACTAAAACTATACATTTTTATTTTTAAGGATTCGTGTTATTGGACGCCGCTCTCTTGAATCAGAATCAGAGTTAAAGCTTCAAAGAATTATACATTTTGCTAGTTCATATTCAAATATCTATATATGTATGTGTGTTTGAATTGTCAGCTTGCTCACAATTAGATTGCGCTTGCGCAATGTTTATAAATGTACATACATAAATATATATAAAAATGAGGGACCAAAGCGCTTACATTACGTATACGCAAAATTTGAGGTAGAGTGTCAACAAACTTGTAATATGGCACAAGTATTATTCAATAATCCGACATTTCAAGCAGGCAGGCAGGCATTTGGTTACTAAGGCAGTAACATAGTAGGACTATCGAATGTTTAGAAGTTTTCTATTGGTAGATTTGTACGTCAAACCCTTTTATTAATTGTATAGTTATATAGTAAATGCAACAAAAGTTTCTATTATTGTTATGGCTTATGCCGATTCTAATTTTAAGTCACAAGCGCACACGCAAATTGTAAATATAAAAATTTTCGCCACAAAAAAATTTAAAGGAAATGCCAAACACACAAACCGAGATAAATAATCGAGACAAAGGTGTGGGAGAGATTTCAGAGAAAAAGGTCATCCGTAATTGATCTGCAGACGACGCGACCATATATAAAATCGTGACTAAAACCAGATTTTACTGCTGCGGTTTAACCAAATAAAAAAAAAAGAAAAGCCAGTTTTGCTTATCATGTGGATCACGTCGTGATCATTTGAAACTTGCAATTTCCAAAACCATTGTCAATGAATACTCTTCGGTTTGTAGGTACAAGAAATAACGAAATTCTGATACATAGTTGTATGAAGTTGCAGAAAAAGAGTATTTTTTATTAAGTCATGAAAATTATTGTAAAAAAACAGCAAAAATCGGAACTTACCATTTAAACAGATACTTATTACTTGCGTAGTTTGCACACACACCGACTAGGATTGTATTTGAAGTCTTGACAACTATGCAAAAATGTTTGCAAAATTTTTGTTTAAGCTCCTTTTATACCCCGTTCATTTGGGGTCGTGGATTTGGTTTGATGCTGGGGTTGGCTGTTGTCCTTTTGCATAATGCGCGGTTACCATTGTCTCTGCTGTTGCTGATTACAAAGCGCCCCAAGACAAGGCAAAGACAGATACAAATACAAATGAAAACTGTATAAATTATACGATTATTTCTCTCAATGCTCCATTTTCGTTTGTGTATGTGGTTGGTGTTGTTGTCTGTTCTAGTCATATGATTATGATTAAGTCTGCTGATTAGAATGCTCTATTGCGCTTATCACTTGTCTGCCGCTGCGTATTAATGTTAATATTCATGTTTATGACGTGCTGGGCGGATAGTCCTTCATCTGTATAATATGTTTGCAATTGCTTTAATTCACAGTGCGCATACGCCACCAAGACGACAAAGGATTCAAGTTTGAGTACACGCCTGCCAATTTGCTTACAATGAGCATCGTTAAAGGATACAAGTAATTATGACTGTGCATGATATGCGCTTATTGCATTACATTTTTTTTGAGACAAGTCTCTCCTCATTCCATCAAGCAGTGGCGTAGATAGGGAAGTCAATTGTTCCAAAAACAGTTGAATATAAATAAATAAATTCAAAACAATTTCAATATATCTAGAGTATTTCACCTATGTTTCCAAATAATCCAATGAAAATTGTAAAATATACATACGGCGTTGCTGTTTTTTTTTAATTTTGTTTTTTTTTTTTATTCTAGGTGCCGCCAATAAAAATTTTAATATATAGTTTTTTCCTCGTTCAATCCTCGGGTCCATGCATCTTCCAACAGAAAAATGGAGTTTGAGAAAATATGTTGTAACATATTCCAACTACCAAAAAAAATTTGCATTAAAATATGTTTTTTTTTAGTTTTTTAAGGGTTTTGTGTTTACATTGTATATGAAAAACAAAATAATGTATTCTAGACCTTTGGTAATTTATAGAAAATATCATAAAATGTGTGGCTGTCTCAGATGGATAAATATTATGTTTTATTTTATTAAATGCACAAATGAAATCGACATTCGATTGGCAACTCGCTGAGTGAATCGAAATTTGATTGCACGCGCGCCACTTAATTTGATTTTGCCGCGTGCTCGATAATGCTCGATACTTGGCTCACTTGTTCGAATTCTGGGAGGGGAATCAAATAATAGAAACAGCGGGTTAACAGAGGACCGTCTCTAACTCGAGTTTTCTATCGCCACAATGTAGCCACTTTTTTGTAATCGATAGTTTGCAACACTGACTGAGCCTTTCCTACGTGTTGAAAGGCAACTTTATATACAGTTAGTTTAAAAAGATTTTTATGAGTTGTCGTATATTTGAGACCATTTTAATTTTAACAAAGAAGAAAAGTTTAAGCACTTTATTTTTGATTTTGAAATAAATGAGTTACATGCCGCTAAACATATTTACGTTTTTATTTTTCTGTTCAGGGTGATACTATAACAGTTTGACCATTTTGAGCTTGGAAACTGCTGCTATGCCCATACTTTTTTTGCTCACTGTTTATATATATATATATATATATAGGCATACATACGTGTTAACTATTCAGGAAACGTTCTTATTTTATTTTAATTCAACATCGAAGTTCTTCATTGGGAATTTATTTTGTGGAAAACGAGAAAAATATATTATATATGTTTAGAAATGTCTCGAGGGTTTGGTATTCAAGCCGTTTTCTCTTTCGTATTACTTGTTGATGTGCTAATTGTGTATGGGCTAATAGATAAAAAAGAAATATATGGAAAATTTAACCCACAACGCGAAAATGAAGTGGACAATAGCTACGGAAAAGATGTTATTGGATCATTTCCATTCCTTATGCCATTGGTGTCTCCAAAAACCGTAAGACTTTCTATTAGCCAACAAAACATATGGTATAGATACAATTGATTCACACCTACACACACACGTTGACGAGACGAACACAAACACATACATACACAATTTTCATATACAAAGTTTGCACCTCAGCTTACGTATATTCGTACATACATACATATTTTATTAATACTTCTGTTGTGTTGCAAAATTTAGAGCGTATCAATGAAAGCCTTTTTTGTATATTCATGCACAAATTTATGTATGTAGGTTTTTTTAAATGTGCATTAGCCATATGGCCACGTAGGGGTGTCTCAAACCTACATACGGGATATAGAAAAAAATATTTTGCGTATAGATTTTTCAAGTTTTTTGCGTGTAAAGTGAATTAACTTTAGTTTTTAATTAAAAACTATATGTATGTGCAACATGTGTAAGATAATAAATTTGTAGACATTAAATGCATACGACGTGTTGCTCCAAAAAAATTATTTATAGTATTAGGCTAAATGCCAACTAATTTATCTCAAACAAACTTAGCGACGTTATCATAAATTGGGAATAACAATGGAAAACCCAAATCGGGGAATCTAACTAAAGTTAATTCGTTTGCATCATTGCATAGTTAATTTTTTCTAGTTTTTTTTTTTTTGAAATCTGTTGGTTAAGCCTTTACCTGTCGTATTTTAATGAAAACAAGTTGCTTATTTCTACTAACAATTGACTTATAGCCGGATTTGTACTTGTGCACTCCTATTAAAGTCGATCCAACTACCACCTACTATATTGGTATGTCAACAAATCATGACCGATATCTTTTAAAATATTTTCTAATTAATTTTATATCTCAAATAAAAGTTGGCTACAATCCAAATGCAACAATGAATACAGCCCACCATATGCTTCTTTATGGGTGCGGTGAGCCCGGAACAGCAAAAGCTACTTGGTAAATTTGTAAGCACACATACTTGGAATGCTGATAACAATCATTTTTACGATAACAGGAACTGCGGTGAAATGGCCCAAAATTCAGAAGAAGAGCAAGCGAGTCCCTGTGGTACACACTCGCATTCACAAGTAGGTTCAATAAAATACATGCATACTCACTTTATTAAGGAATTGGCTTAAAAATTAATTTGAAAAGGTTAAAAAACTGTTGACCTTGACAGTCTTTCAAAACCAATGAACTGTTAATATATATATTAATATTTGTTAGATGAAAGTCAAGTTTTAAAAATAAAATTCTAAACATGAGCGGTTCACCTATTTGAATATCCTTTCTGTCTCTTTACGTAGATTTTGTATGCTTGGGCAAGAGACGCACCACGATTAGGCTTGCCTCCAGGTGTTGGTTTTAAAGTCGGTAAGGATTCACCAACCAAATATTTGGTTTTGCAAGTTCACTACGCGCATGTACAGAAATTTCAAGGTAAGATACTTTAAAAAATTAAAAAAATAACTTCTGGATTGCATTGGATATATTCTTCGATCAGATGGTACCACTGACGACTCAGGCGTTTTCATTGAGTATACAGAGAAACCGTAAGTCTGCGAAAATAAAAAAAATTTACATTCTATTTCATAAATTACTTCTTTTAGTCTGAAAAAATTAGCTGGAACGTTGTTACTTGGAACTGGTGGAAGTATACCTGCAATGGCTACGGAACGCATGGAAACGGCATGCGAAATAAGTGAGAATAAGATACTACATCCATTTGCTTATCGTGTACACACCCACGGGTTGGGTAAGGTCGTATCCGGATATAGAGTTCGATCAAATGATCGCGGAGTTCAGGAATGGACACAACTTGGAAAACGTGATCCACTTACACCGCAGATGTTTTACAACGTAACAAACCGTGAGCCCATTGAAACAGGAGACTATGTTGCGGTAAGGTGTACCATGAAGAGCAATCGTCA
This sequence comes from Drosophila nebulosa, assembly GCA_024703675.1. NCBI lineage: Eukaryota > Metazoa > Arthropoda > Insecta > Diptera > Drosophilidae > Drosophila > Drosophila nebulosa. The sequence goes on along the minus strand of CM045725.1, from coordinate 79,384 downwards.
TCGGGTAACTGAAATCGGGTATGTAACTAATTTGTGATCCTATTTTATGATATTCACTGGCTTTTTGCAGCCCTACAAATGAACATGAAATGTGCAATTTTTACCTCATGTACTACGTGGATCATGGGGAAACTCTTGATTTAAAATATTGCTTTAGCCAAGGTGCTCCTAATTACTATTGGTCCAATCCCGATACCGGCTTACACAATATTCCACATATCGAAGCCAGCACTTTGTAAACTCTGAAAATATCATATTCTGAAAAAGGGTAACGAATGTATACTGATTTATCTGGAGTCTTTCCACCGTATATAACAAACACACATAAATCTAATATGATCATTGTTGAACGTCATATTGTATCCTATTACGTTATGTGTCTGTGTATCTATTATATTATTATTAATGTCGCCCTTACCATTGATTTGATTTAAGGTGTATCCTGTAACTATGTTTGTAAATAAACTTATGTAGATATTGTACCATAAGTTTTCAAATCGGCATTTAATTAAATAACTTTTGATATACCCTGGGAATTAAGCGGTACATGATGTGTATTCAACCATTGCAACCATTGCGTAAAAAATAAAAAAGATGCTTATATTTACATATATATAAAGAAAGTTTCATTTGAAATTCAGCCTCCAGCTCAGCCTTCAGCTCAGGCGATAAACCTAGTCTGACTAAGACGTAGCTCTCTTTTTGTTAAACACCTCTGAGGAAATTTTTGCATGGATAAGTATTTAATTCATTCCAATAGCTTACCGTCACGTGAAACTCTCTTGGTAACTCACGCAGCGTTTATTTATAAGTTTACTAAACGACTTACGGGGAAATATTCTACACAAAGCATTTTAATCTTTTTTACATATGGAATTTTATCTGTATATAATATTTATATATATATATATATATAATTTTGGTGTATAATTATAAACGTATAAACATAATTTAAAATTACACAAAGCTTAAATATTTCTCACATTTTTCATCGCTCACATTTTATAATAACTTGCAAACTCGTATCTGTTAGTATTAAATTCTAAATGACTACCAGTTGGCTGAGGTGGTAAGTCCTCACTTGTGTAAGCTAGGAGAGCTCCGTTGTTATCGTAGTTGAGATCATTATGTGTTCCAATTACACTTCCGGTGTAGTCTTGAGTTGCGTATGCGTTCACAATACCATCTGCGTCAACCAAAATATTGCTTATACTGTTGTTACAGAAACCAATTTGTGACGAATGTGAAGAGGTTAAAATGCTGTCACTGTCCTCAGCTGCCGGCGGAATTGGATTAAAGTCATCGTTTTGGAATGTATGCCCGCCATCGCCTCCAAATGGTGGTGTACTGTTGTGTATTTCAATGTTCATAGTAAACGTCTGCGGTTGAACTTCGAATTCCGCATGATGCGTTGAATTATCCGCAGCACCACAGTCTTCAGCAAAACATTCGTGTGTATCAGGCACATATGGAGGTAGTTGATGGCTAGCCGAATGCAGATTGGCATCATTTACAATATTATCTTCAGAATCGAATACAGGCTCATTGAGGTTATGATGGGTGTCCGAAAAATTGATGTGCGACTTTATGGCGTCCATGATTTGCTGATTAGACGTGATTACCTCATGAAAGGGTTCATCGTTGCCTGTATTATTTTCGCTCAATAGATGCAAAACCACATCGGACACATCCACATCTCCAGCACCATTAGGACTAATGTCGGAAATGTTTTCCATTTGACCTGCACTCGAATCCGAATGACTGTGATTGTGATTGGTGGGACCATTAGGGGCTGAATTTATCTCTAACTGTTGCTCAGAGTCGTCATTGGTGGTGGGGGAGTTAGCAAAGGGCGTAATATATTGACTCAAATTTGCAAAATTTTCGATTGTGCTTATAGTTGGATCCGTATATACTTTTATATCGCATCCACTGTTGCTATTCGTGTTTAGACTTAGAAATTCAGATGATTCATAGCTTAGAAGATTATTTGTTGAAGAGAGTATCATATCGACAGAGTTGGGCTGTTCTAAAGGTGTTTTTATATTGTATTTGGATTTGGAATTATCACTTGTTTCGTTTCGCAATCTTTTTGAAGCCGTTGCAGCTGATTGACATGTGGAGGTAGATCTTTTATTTTTCCGACCGGCAGTGGATGTTACGTTAATTGCGTCAGTGGGCGATATATTCTGTACATTTTTACTTTCATTGCTGTCTGCGTCGTGATTTGATTTCAATCCTGTAGCAGCTGACGATCGCGATTGTTTCTTTTGTGGCCTGTACTTGTAGTTTGGGTACTCAATCGTGTGAAGCTTCCGGAGCTTCTCTGCTTCAATTTGATATGGCTGCTTGTCCTCTTTACTCAAGAGCCTCCATCGTCTACCTAATTCTTTGGAAATCTCAGCGTTGTGCAAATCTGGCGTTCTTTCACATATCTTCCGCCTTTCCATTTGACTCCAGACCATAAAAGGATTCATAGGCCTTTTAATATGGCCTGGAGAGTGTTTCTTTGTCTGAAAATAAAGAAGAAGCAAAACATTTTTAATAAGCAAAATTTTATAAGCAAAAAGGTGTAACATTTTAATTGGCTAAAATTTATGATAAATATTGGTGTTTTTATTTTTTTATCTAAATTGGTTTTATATTTTGTATTTCTAAGTCACTTTTCCGAAGAATCTATGGGAAATGTAAAAAACGTATGACAATTGTGCCAAAAAGCAGGCTACAAATATTTGTGTACACTTGTGAATGATGTAATTATGTATTTAAATTGTCCAAAATTAAATGGTTTTGTTGTATGAATTTCACAATATTCTTTAATCTGTCGCTGGGGGAAACCTGATTATGGAGTCAGTAAACGGTATCAACTTTAACCTCAATAAAAATATGAAAGATCTTTCGTCTATTCAAATATTAGAAACCTATAAAAAGGCACACAAGTTTATTGCTATGATTGGTCATACCCCCATCTGTGTGTTTATTGTCTTTCTACAGATAAAGATACATTCATACATTTGCACACTTAGCTGGTATATCTACATACATACATACATACATATTAACAAAAAAATTAAATAAAACATTCAGATGTACATATGTATGTATGTATCTTTATATGCACATATTCGCTACGTTTGAAGTTCAATGTCCCTCACCAAGGTTAATAAAGCACTTTTAAAAACAAAATACACACATAGATAGATACGTATGTACATATGTACCTACTCAATCTTTTGGACACACATATGCATGCGCATGCATATACGCATACAAAGATATTGAGCAAAAATGCTTGGGCTGTTGCTGTTCCTATTGCTTTTCCTCCGATTTTCCCCACCATACACACACACACGCACGCATAGTTTCTCGTACACCCTATGATAAAGAATTTGACGACGACGCGTCGATGGCAGTAGACGAAAATGGTCGATGTGAACAACCGTTTTATTTCCACAAAAGAGAGACGGCGAAAACGAAAAAAAAACTACCTATTAATAGCGTTAACTTCGACCTTGCCGCAGTTCGTGTACCTCGCAAAGTTCATCCACTTTATACATACATACATATACCCTGCAGCCAACAACAACAAGCATAAGCACCAGAGAAGCAGACTTTTAACTGAAGCAGAAGATGGCAACGATGGTGGAGATTTGGGTACCCGAACGGGATGCTCGAACGGCCGTTGGCATTGCCATAGCCTTTTTGCCTTTGCCTTTCGCCCTCTCCTCTCAGTTGGCTACTCTCAATGTCGCCGACAGCAAAGGAGAGTCTAATAAGCAGCAAGACTCTCCCACACACAGTACACACAGAGACTGAGTCTCGCATACATCTACAAGCAGACAACGAGTACAATCGCACAGGCATATGTATGAGTATGTGGGTGTGTGTCTATGTGCAAGTAAAAGTGATGAGATGGGTTTGAAAGCAATTGGCTTTCGTTTTTAACGGTTGTTGCAGTCTTAGAATCAACGGTCAACTCCCTTTGTCTTAGTATTTGTTGAAACGTATGAATTCTTATGTACATCCTATACGCAAAATATTTGCGCACAAAAGTCAACGACGCTGGCTATAGATATAAGTGTATGTGTGTATGTACATACATATATACACATAGGTAAAACGCAATTACGTTCGCTGTTCTGTTCGTATCCGTCGGTTGCCAAAGCCATTGCCTCCTCTGCCCTCGGTAGTAGACGTAAAATTTAACTGCTAAGCAAGGTCAATGCACTATGTATGAACTGAGATATATATATATATATCTATCTATGTGCAGTGCGTCCATTAAGATAAATATACAGATGTATATGTATGTACATATACAGTATTTCAGTATAAGTCCTCAATATATTGTTTGTACATTATAATGGCAATAATAAACGTTGTTTCCTTAACAGACATACATACATACATATACTATACAAAAATATACATATTTTTATTCAACATACAAATATTTTCGTCTTCTTAAATAATATTCAAAATCTCATTCCACATGAGCAATTTTTTAAATTTACATACAAATTTTGACATTAAGAAGTCAAAAATTTCGAACAATATCATTTAGTTATAAAATGCAATCATATTTTTCATTAGCGATATTGTTTTTAATCAAATTGCCTTTGACTAAGACTGAAATATATAAATGTGCATATGTACATTTGTATATATATACACACATGCATATGTACATATGTATTTCTGATAAAGAGTTGAACACGCTCTCTTCCGCCTTTTATATGCATTATGGGGGTATAAAACTTGACTTTTAGATACATATATATATTTTTATTAATTACAAATGCGTATTTGTGTAAGTTACTTCAACTATGAATACGCACACAAAATTTCATCACAAGTGCTCTATATTTACACACATTGACCATAGTCAATATATGTAAAAAATATATATACAAATGTCTGTACTTACAAGCACTTGCATACTTACTAAAATACCGCTCTATTCTTATACACAAAGAAAATAATCTCTAAAAATTGAATCTAATCCAAATGGGAAATCTTATCAGTCATTAGGGTTTTGTTGACCTGTTCAGTCTGACAAAATATTTTGCTGTAACTATACAGCAAACGCAGTCACACACCCACATATGCACATTCATGATTACGTAGACGAAAGCTGATAAGAAATGCAACGGTATAATGAATTTTGGCAAAAGTGGCCTCTACATGGTCTCAAAAAAGTCGAAACTAACCGTAATTAATGAAATTAATTTTTTACTTACTTGTGTGGCATCCGAATACGGCGTACTTGAATTGACAGGAACACGTGCAGAACCAAATATCAAAAATTGTTCGGCACACCCGTTACCAGCCGTCGCCATTGCCGTTTCCTGAGATCTTTCGCTGTTGTTGTTATTGTTGTCCATGTCCATGTCCATTTTCGTATTATTAACAACAACGTTCAATGCAGTTACAGCAGCAGCAACAGGCACAGCCTTCGTATGAGTAATAACCCGTGCGCTTTGTTTTATGACTGTTGACTGTTGGGGTAGGGGGTTGGGGTTGGGGTTGGGGTTGGTGTTGGTGTTGGGTTTTCTGTTTCTGGTTCTGTTTCTGGTTGGGGTTAACTCTGGAGTCGCTGATGTTCTTATTGTCGTCGCCGCCGAATTTTTCTTCACTAATTTTGTCGGAGCGGCAGGAAGAGTTGTTGCTTTTGCTTAGTCCGTTGTTGTTGTTGTTCTCCTGTGTTCAATGATGTTTCTTGAGTTAGGTGCCCTAACATTTTTTCCTTAAAACTTGATTTTTTATATGTACATATTTATGTACATACACATAATTGTTTTTAGATACAGGTTTGGATATTCCACTGATTTTTTGTTTTAGTTTTTAATTATTTTTAGTTTTTGTTTGAAGTCTGTACATACAGATGTACTTATGCTGCTGGCAGTGCTGTAAAAAATTATTGTACATCAGTTTACATATGTATGTACATTTTTGTGTATGTGTATACATATGTATATTTGTATAGTAGGTGGAAGCACTTAAATTAGGGATCGATCACTATTTCTTGCTGTAATTGTTAAATATTACGTCTAACATGAAACTGCACATTTACTATGCACTTGCACTACTTATTCACACAGATACATTTTGCTTGCCTGATCAGATATACAGACAAACGCATGCTTGTAAGTGTAAGATTGAGTAAGTGTGTGTGATGTTGGTGATTCAACGTTGTATCTGCATCTGTATGTATCTGTTTGTATGTATATATGTACATATGTACATTTATAGTAGTTGGATGTATTGCGACTCAAGGTGAAACTGGTTCCTTGTTTTGTGTTGGGTTTGCAATATTCGAAGACTCACGTTCGCATCGCGTCTGCGGTAATGAGTTTATATTTGTATTATTTATTTATGCACATACACAAACACTCGAGTGAATTGTACATACAGCTGAGCATGTGCATTACCTATATAGACACAAATGTACATACATGTATTTTTATTAATTTGTAAATGTGCTTTATTATTTACATACATATACCTACATACATATATAATTCAATATAAATACATATATAATATATATGTATGTAATACACTAGGAACTTTATACATATGCACGCATACATTATTATATATTTATATAAATATAATATATGCAAAAAAAGCTTTAAGCACGTACATAGATGCAAGTCATATATGTATGTATGTACATATGTATGTATAATAATGCTACTGCAAAGGCGAAGTTATACACACACACACACACACAAACACATACACTGGCTTATTAATTACGTGTTGCTTTACTGGGATTATTGCGATTGCACATCAGCGATTTTCGAAACACTCACAATTTATTCTGTTTATGTATAGAAAATGCACTAGTTCCTTAGGCAGGTTTTGATTTTTTTATTTTGGTTTTTACTTGATGCTAGCTTAGTCACATTCTACACATACATACATATATACGTCTATGTATATATGTTAATCTATATAGTTATATTATATATAAACACATGTTGCTGTTTAATATTTTAGATTAAAAATGGTTGAGTTTTGCAATTGTAGATGCAGCTGCACTTCGATTTGAATTTAAATAAACTTAGAGACGCGTCTTTGATGTGTGTTTTGTATTGTATATTCGCGGCTTGGTGCTCTGGTGCTGCTGCTGATTATTTGTTAGTTTCGCGGAGCACTGAATGCGACGACAGCGTCGCACTAGAGTCATGGCATTTCTTGTCTTTTTCCATTTTAGATTTCAGATAATAACCGACGAGTCGAAGCGATGAGATTCGGATACGAGTATGACGCGAGTGAACAACCGAACTCGACGAGCGAATAAACTACGCAAAAGATTTTAGGTTTTTATTTTTTTTGTACATACATATGTATTTATTATTTTTATGTGCATACATATATATATATATATATATATATATATATATATACATATATGTATACATATATACACATATGCACACACATACACGCACACTTGAAAACAAACTTACAGATGTGTATGGGTTTGAATCGCCGTTGAAATCGAGTTGTTGCTGATCACTCACAGCTGTTCAAGTGAACTGGCTGTTAAGTTTACGACTTGAATCCGAAGTACGTATGTAGAGACACTCACCCATACGTACACATACATACATATATGTATCCTACTCACAAATACTCTCATGCCTGATAGTCGTGTATGCTTGTGAGTGTGTCTGTTTGTGTATGCTTGCGTAGAGAGAAGCAGAGAGTGAATTATATATGTACATATGTATGCATATATGTGTGGGTGAGTGTTTGTGTACAATGACTCTCGACCAGACTGATTTGCTCCAACGTAGTGACGTACTGCGGTTAAACCAAGGGCTCATTATAAAAATTTCCGACAGTAAGATTAGACGGCAATTTTAATGAATAAATTTGTTTTTGATTTTGGTTTCGCTCTACGCATAAGCCGGGATATCGAAAAGGGTACACATGTTCCTTTATTTGTCGTCTAAGCCCTCTTCCACGTCTCCTAAATGATATACCTCAACTCCGCGCCTGAATATTTCTGTATGCTATCAACTGTTGCAGTGCCCGTGCAAAACATATGGATGTAGTCGTTTGTTTTTATACATATGCATGCGAACATGTGTATGTGTGTGTTTACCTCTCGTATGAATCAGCTGTTCACTGTGTTAATCATATGGCTGCGCTGTTTGATTTAAAATACATACAAAAATTTATTATATACATATTTATTTTTGTGTGTATTCAATGTATTTCTATATGGTTATATACATACGCACGCATATGTTTGTATGAATACCAACTTTGTATTTATTTAACTTTAAAATGCATGTCTGCAAGCCATTTACTAACAACAAGTATAGACAAATATGCAAATTATGATATCTAAGTTAATTCTAAAATACCATCTAATAACAAATCCCTAGTTTCTAGTTTTGTTATTTTACTTAAATTTAAATGGTATTTAAACGTACTTAAAAGCAGTTTCGTAAATTTGTCTATCTCATTGTTACTAAAACTAATTAAAAAAATTTACCTAACTAAAGTCTGAGTCCCTACTGCACCTAACACACTACGTATTGCACTAAATTCCTTGAAATAAAAATGTCTTACATGTAAAGGTATTCTAGAGAAGATGGATTCAGTTTCAATCGAAAGATTGTTCAACTGGGGGCTATAATATACAGGTTTCCGATTCTTTCAAGAACTTAACCTGCTTATATATGTAAAAAGAAAGCTTATATAGCCAGTTTTGAGAACGTGTTAGGTGTAGAAACAGACGGACAGACACAGTGACATAAATCGACTCAGCTTCTCGTGTTGATCAAGAATATACATACTATATATACTTTATTGGGTGGAAACGCCTTCTACTCTACGTTACAAAATTCGGACAAATTTAAGATACCCTTTACAAGGGTACTAACCATAGCAGGTAAGAAGAGTTCATCATCTAACAACAATCTATAAGTGTTAATATCAGAAACCGGTTATGGACCATTGTGAAGAAATATTTTAGACTTTGCGAAGCAATATTACACAGATCCTGAAAGAAGATTTAATGACTTATTATTAATTTTAAGTTTTAAATTTGCATTTGAATAGAAATCACATTAAACAATTGGTTTCAGCGCATTAAACAGTTTATTCTATATATACATAGCTATATAATTCATCAGAGATCAGAGAATATTTTACTTCCGCACTGGCACTATTTCTTTATTTCCAGTTAAGTAATATTTACCAAAGTTTTCGGCTAAGGAAATATAAAAATAAGAAAATATTAAGACCGTAAAAATAATTATACTATTTTTCTTAGGTAAAGAATCGAACGAATGGCACGAGTACCGTTATCGTTGGTGAATGGTTTTATTTTTTTTAAACATTTGTTAGAGCTGGGAATGGCGTCGATGTCCAATGTCGATATTTCATGTTTGAGTTACGAGTAATTATACCCTTAAAAATCTGTAAGATGTTTGTTTGCTATAGGAGGAAAACATAAATTTCGTTGCGATGGAGAAACGTCTATGTTGTAATCCATTTCGTTTGTTTGAGAGGGGTTTTTAACCGTTTAACAGTAAAGGCTAACCCTTGCAGCTTCTTACACAATTTATTTTGGAAATACATTTCAAGCCTCCTTTTTTTAGTGAAAATTTAAAATACTTGATAGTTTACGATAAATGTTCAAACATTTAAAACAATTCGCGCGTTGCAAATCTATTTAGCAGTGTTGATAAACAAACTACGTATCTCAAAATCGATAGTAACCAAAGAATGGCACGTTTACCATTATCGACCCATATATATTGTATCGAAAAAATCAAAATCGATAATTTTTACGACGCATACACAATTGCCTTTGTGCCGAAAAAAATTCGCGTATTGCTTTACTGGTTAACCAAATTGTATATTTAAAGCGCGTTGCACTTATATTTCAAGGTCTCAGCACAGGTAAGCAATTGGCGTTTAGCTTCTACTTGTGTGTGTAAAAATTTCATGGGTTTTTAAAGCCAATCGACTTGCTTCTTTCTTTTCTCTTTCTCTTGGTGGGCGCCATTTTCTTTTCGCCACTTTGCATTCTTCTCTTCCCCTTGGTCTCTTAAGCCGCAGCTAATTAAATTGTTTTAACCAGGCCCATGAGTATTCATCGAGAAGGAGCCGGAGCTGAACTCGATCGCATCACAGTGAAAATCCACAATATGAAACGCAGCGCCTCGCGCTCTCCCGGTCGCAGCAATTTATCCAGCAGGAATTCGCGCAGCATGGGACGTGGCTACGATAATGGCAGTGGGGTGCCCGGTGACTCGCCCGAACGCATCTCACCGGAGCGCATGAGACGTCGATTGGATCGATCGCCCAGTCCTCGCGGACGCTACGGATCGCCGCATCGGGGTGATCCCTATATGCGTGGACCACCGCCAGCTGAACGGCCAACAGCCTATAAAGTGTTGTGTGTAAGTGCATTGCCACCCAAGGCTCCGGATGAGGTTATCGAGGAAACCCTCTATAGGGAGTATAAAAAGTTTGGAGACTTTAGTGTTCGACTATCTCATGATCTGGATGAAAGGGTGGCCTATGTGTGTTTCCGTACTCCGGAAGATGCACGCGATGCTAAGCATCACAAGCCTCGTTTAATAATCTATGACAAAATGGCCATTGTCGAACCAGTGTACAAGTCCTCCACAAGGCCAGAGTACAGGTAGATAGCAGCCTAAACAAAGTCTAAATTGATATATTTAATGTTCTTTGTTCGTTCCCTCTGTTTCAGACCGCGCGGTCACTCCATATCTCCACCGGATTACGAGCGCTATCACTACTCTCGATCACCGATGGGTCCCGGCGGACCCGTAGATCACCGTCGCCCTCCCATTGATCCCTATGACCGTTATGGTCATCCCCATGCTATGCATCCCCATGCTGTGCATCCGCGGGACTATCGCCCTCTGCACGATTATCCCCATCCACCGCGTGGTCCCCCACTACATCGTGGCCATCCACATCATTTGCACGGACATCCGCCACCCCATCAATACGCTCCAATGCGACCTATTGCTCCTCGTCCACACGCCCCATACGAGAAGCCGGAAAGCAAGAAGGATAAGTTTCCTAATTACCTACACCATGTTCAACCCGAAGATGATCCGCTTTCCACGCGCACGCTCTTCGCCGGAAATCTTGAAGTAACCATAGCCGATGATGAACTTCGTCGCATATTTGGCAAATACGGCGTTGTAGATGACATAGACATCAAAAGGCCACCGCCAGGGACTGGAAATGCCTTTGCTTTTGTACGCTATCAGAATCTTGACATGGCCCATCGGGCCAAAATTGAACTCTCTGGCCAGTATATTGGAAAATTCCAGTGCAAGATTGGTTATGGCAAGGTGACTCCGGCCACACGCATGTGGATTGGCGGTTTGGGTGGCTGGACATCGGTCACCCAACTGGAACGTGAATTCGATAGATTTGGAGCCATCAAAAAGATTGAGTACCAAAAGGGTGATCCATATGCGTACATTCAGTACGAGACAGTAGAAGCAGCTACAGCAGCAGTAAAGGAAATGCGTGGCTTTCCCTTGGGCGGACCAGAACGTCGCCTGCGCACAGACTTCGCCGAGCTGCCAGGAGCTACGCCAGCGGCACCCTTTAAATCCTCGACCAAGCCAACTTACGAAGACAGCTCGATGGAATACAGACGATCCGAATACGATCCCTACTATGAGGAGACAGCGGTTTATGCACCACGTGGTGGTTACTCTCCATATCCGCCTCGTGGTGGCTATCGAGGACGCGGCGGCTATCGTGGACGAGGACGTGGCATGTATCACTATCACAATGATGTGCACCGGCCACCGCACCCAGGGGCCCTTGGCGGAGTATCTTCCTCGTCGTCATCATCGGTTCTACCGCCTGGCGGTGTAGATGATGAATGGCGTCGTCCCCCTGGCGAATCCTACGATCGTTCCAGTTCCCGTGAGCCGGGTGTTGAACGATCCCGTTCGAGGTCCCCTTTAAAACGGGCCCGATCTCCCGGCTCCGATTCAGATACATCGACCAGACGCAACGATGGCTTAAGCTCGGCCACCACTGTGCAGGAATTGTCTCGAAAGTGTGGAACTGTGTGGACTGGAGCATTGATCCTAAAGAGCTCACTCTTTCCGGCCAAATTCCATTTGACCGATGGTGACACCGATATCGTGGAGTCGCTAATGCGGGATGAAGAGGGAAAACACAATTTACGTATTACCCAGAGGCTTCGCCTTGATCCACCCAAGCTTGATGACGTGCAGAAAAGAATCGCATCATCTTCAACTCATGCCATATTTATGGGCCTGCCCGGATCAACAGTGGACACGAATTGCGATGACGCCAGTGTCCAGACCCGTCCGCTGCGTAATCTGGTATCGTATTTAAAGCAAAAGGAAGCAGCCGGAGTCATATCGCTGCTCAACAAGGAGACAGAAGCCACAGGTGTTTTATATGCCTTTCCCCCATGCGAATTCTCTACAGAGCTGCTAAAACGCACTTGTCACAATCTCACCGAGGAGAGTTTGAAAGAAGATCATTTGGTCATTGCTGTGGTCCGTGGAGGAACCGCTTGAAGCACTGACAAAGCGAGGAGGTGATGACTAACAACAGAACTAAGACGACACAGTGGAGCTACCACCAGGAGGAATAGAAGCAACTGAATCCTTAATTTAAAAATCCACAAATTCCATCCTAGACAGCAACATATACCCACACATACAACACACCCCCACACTTATCCTTACCTTTTATTAAGCTTTTCCCAAATTCTTGAACCATCTAATTAATCAAATTTGTTTTTTTTTTTTGCAGACAAGAAACTTAGTGATAGAGTGAAGTTTTTCAAGTTTCAAGTCCTCTGTGCCAACGTTAAAAACAAAAAATAACGTAACAAGAAAAAAGTTCGCTTTTATTTAAATCTGATTATATTTTCGTTAATTTGTTTTATTAAAAAAACCAAACTAAAACACAGGCAAAAGTGTAAAATATCCCTCCGCCCAAAAAAAATATGTGTAAACCGATCAGTTTTGTGTTTAAGTTATTGCAAATTAGTGTTCAGTTAAAAAAATAACACCGTGGATGCGGGGCTGTTTCAAATTTTGACTTCTAATGTATTGAAAAAATTTCAAGTCATTCTCGTTTTGAAGCTTGTTTCTGTTTTCAATTGTGCAAAAAAAAAGTGGGAAAATTGTATTTTCAAATCTAGAGCGATTCGAAACACGGAAACAGTCTTCTGAACAACTTTTTAAAGTGAATTACAAAACGTTCTGTTCGGTCTAAGTCCGCCAAGCTATTTCATCCCATAGTGAATGACAAATCGAAAACGGGAACATCCCGCCACACCCCGAATAACATTTGTTTTATTTTAAACTGGACACGCACGAGAGTCAAATCAGAAAAAAATGATCCCCTAAAAAAAGTTTTAGTTTTTTTTTGTGCAAAAGCAAGTGCAAGGTGTAACAATGTTTCAGTTTCCAGATTCAGTTCCCCTGTTGAAGCAGATGAAAAGTTGAAGTGCATTTTTTAAATTCAATTCAGTTTCTCATGGTTTTTTGGTTAGTGTAAGTGATGTTCGTTTTCCCCTCCCTCGAAAAATAAAAAGTGTATACAAATTATTGTGTGAATTCTGACTTCTTGATATATATACACTCTCTATGCAACAATATATATATATATATATATTATGCATTATAATGATAAAACTGTTTGTTTTCCTCCAAAATTCCATCCGAAAAGAGAACATCGTGTGGCATTTGTTGTCAAAAAATGTATTTTTCTTTGGGTTTTTGGCAAATGTTACATTCGTTTTCTTGTGGTTGCACTCAACGGAAAAAAAAATAGTTCCAGTTCAATTCAGTTCAAGTTCCATTGGTGTGTTTGTTTATAATTTTGATGAATGGTTCTTTTAGTTAAGGAAGTGCATGATGATGATGATGAGGTGTGTGTTGTGTGTGGTTAAAATTAATACAAATAAATATATCAAATTATTCCACAGATACCATGTAATTGAACAAAACGTTATGACCTATAATATCAACCTATATATTTATTTGAAAATGATAACTTGTATTAGAGAAAAAAACAACAACAAAAACAAACAAGTTGCAAATAAACAAAGTTTGTGAATGAATATTACGAAATTGATAAAAAGAATAAAAAGTATTGATTTTACTTCTTCAAACGTAACTAAACATTTTAAAACTATGCTACCATATATTTTATTGATTTAATCTTAAAAACAAAAAATAATACTGAATAAACCTACTCTGGACAAAGTTCTGTGACTGTGTGTTTGAGTGTGTGTGGTGTGCTATATACATATAAAGTGTTGATGATAGTGAAGTGACGATCATTCGAGAAGTTTTAAATTAACAAATTTTTTACAGGTACCTGTCTAGAGATTTATCTTTTTACCTTTGAAACCCACCTCCCCTTATTTAAACCAATGGTGGGCAACAAAATTTGATACGTGAGGCCGAGTAACAAGAACATATATAACAATTCTAGGCATTGAAATGGGTCTCTTTTGAGAGACAAAATCAACTTATAAGCTTCAATACATCCGTATGTACAACAACGGACAAATATAACTGAAGATGAACAGGGCAAGCTGCCTTGATCAAGACTGTGGTTTTTTTTGTGAGCCAATACTTTTACTTTTCTGTCCGTCTGCCAATTACTTCAAGATTTCAGTTCCCATCCCTCTGCCAACAAACTTGAAGTTTTACGACTCTGCCTCGGTATAGCGACCCAACCTCGACAAGAAAAAAAAGGAACGAGACAAGTAAGCCACTACTTGGCCGCCTTTTTTTTTTAAATATAAATTAATTTTAATTTTAACACTAATTTTTAATCATTTGCAGCAAATATCATAATTTAGATTAATCGTAATATATATAAAATACAGTGCAAATGGCAAAATATCTTGGTGTCTCCACAACGTAGCTCACAAAACCATCTTTATCAGCATCCCATAGAAAGTTAATCATGGAATAGAGACCTTGCATTAGATATTCACCCACTGAAACGATTACTATATAACGATATCTGTGGAGAGTTAAATTAAAAACTAAAATGTACAGTGTTTTCATAAGCCAGGAAGATGCATAGACAAAACAAATAATGTTTAAATTTATAATTAAAGGTATATTAATGAGTGCCTTTTTTCAACTCATATCCCATAAATCGGCGAATCAAAGCTTGACTTTGTAAGGATCACTTAAATAAAAAGAAAAGAATATTTAAAAATATTCGATTTTGCTCGACTCATTTCCCTTAAATATTGTAAGGATCACTTAAACAATTAAAATAGAATACTCAAAGATAATCGACTTTGCAAACTAATTTTCCAACGTTGCAGATCGGACCACTTTAAGCCAATTTTGGTAGTAAAATAATATTTCGGTCTACCCGAATGCCTTAAGTTTGAATCTTACCTATCAAAATTCTGAAGCTTGATGCGATTTTTAATCTCCTCGCTAACCTGAGCGGCCATGTGTAACGAATGCTTTGGATGGAACATATACTCCTCGTTGTAGCTCTTATCCATTACCGTCTTTATAATAATCTCCAGGCGTTCTTTTTTTAAAGGATTCTTTGGCTCCAAGCGATAGGTGGGCATATAGCGCAGAGTGGGCTGAACAAATATCGATGTGAGTGATAATACTACAGAGATCACAGGACAAAATTATTGTTGACTTACCTTTGGCTGAGCAGCCAAGCCAAGAGGGCTAGTCACCCCGCCCATTGTGGATTTATTTAGAGATGCGCGCTGGCTAGTTGACTGCTTCTGCATGTTTAAAGAAGATGTAATATGTTAACATTACCCAAAGAGAAGAGCAACCAAACATCATACAAGACAATCGCCGCGACTATGCGTGACTAGCTCAAATGTTACAAGCATCATCAATTCATTAAAATCACATCAAATATCCATGTTATTGTAATGACAAAAATCAATCGTGTATTTATGTACCTTCTCACGCTCCTGGCCCAAGCAGAGAGTAACCAGGCCCGACCAGTTTTTGGCTGCAGTCATTTTATTTGTGCCTGTCTCAAGTGCGTCGCGGTTGGCCATAAAACCACAAATGGATAATGGCACCAAGTCATAAACCATTTGCCTGTTGCCCTGACAATTTACCACACCGCTGTCCTTGTTAAATCAATAATTGACCCAATCTACACTACCTCTACTCTTAAGCAAGACCACACCAGTCAGTCGTGAGCCACTTACCTCAGTTTTTGATGATTTCTCCTTGCCGTTGGACTGCTTGTCTTTGGCCTTGGTTGCCTTTTCCTTCTCCTTTTCTTTAATCACAGCCACAGCTTTCTCCTCCTTTTCTTTGCTTGGAGCAGTTTCAACGGCAGCGGCGGAAGCGGCGGCTTGTATATTCTCCTTGACTGGTTCTTCTTCTGGGGGTGTGTCAGCCATGCTTGATAATTGTGTAACTTATTTGTTTTTTTTCCAAGATTTCTTCCAAGTAGCTTCCTAAAATTGATATGAAATACAAATGCTACTGAATAATCTATACAATTATTATTCAAAATTTTGACCTCGAAAAATATTAGTAAATATTGTCAATTCCTATAATCAGGAATATTCAATTACAATTTTCTTCTATTTGCACTTTCTTCAATCTTTTGGTAGATTGTAGTATTGAGAAAATATATACTCTTAAACCATTTGATTACAATGTGGCTCAAACACCACAGTCGAATCCCGACGAAGGTTGCAAGCTTTAATGTCGGATTGCAAAATAATTTAAAAGTAAAACTGATATATTTTTAGAATCCATTCGGAAACGAGAAAAGGCCTAAATAACTTGTTTAGACTTTTGAATTAATTTTTTGACAAGCTTTAAAAAAATTCCTCATTGACCAACCCTCTTTTTAATATAATCTTTTAAATTAAAAAAGTGTGTTTTACAACAACAAATTACTTTACATTTTATTATTTCCGTTCTTGGTTTGCAATACACATATTGGTATACACATATATATATATATATATATATATATATATATATATATATATATATATATATATATATATATATATATATATATATATATATATATATATATATATATATATAAATATTCATTCCTTGTTTCTTTTGTTTATGGAATATGTTGCTCGATTTGTTTAGGCTAAAGTATATAATATCAACACAGTCAGTAGACAATTATTACACAATTACATAAGGGATGACAGTTTCTTTGTTTTTGGTTTTCATTTAAGAATATTTTCATCATGTTCTTTCATCTTCATTTAAAAAATATAACCCACACCCAGGCATGTATACATATACATATATACATATATATATTTAAATATATATATATATGTACAAAATTTTGTATTAAAAGATAAAAATAAAAAAAAGGAAACAAGTATTGGCCAGTCCACGTCTCCAAAGCCGATAGCTGTTCTAACATTCAAGTGTTTTTGAAACACTGTCAACCCTGGTGACCCCGAAGCCTCCTCCGCAAAGACAAACTGAACATACATATGCAAATATAAAAAGGGGGATAAACATAGAAATTCAGTTGAAACGGACTGAACGAAACGACTTACATTTGGACAATCTTACATACATATGTATGTATATATGATAGCTTCTATATCTTTATAAACATATTCACACATATATATATATATATAATTATATTGGTAGCCCCGTAGTGCAAATTTTGGTGCAGACTTATAGTTAGGTTGTTGGAAAGTTCTATATATTCACTGTTTAATAGTTTCTCTTTTTTGTTTTTTTTTTTGTTTTAATTCGTACCAAAGGTTTGTTTCTCAGTCGTGTAAGTGGACACATATGTAAAGCTTTAAGATTGCTAAGTGTGTGTGTATGATTATGTATATATATAGACGTAAAAGTTGTTCGATACACAATAATCATAATAATGATAATATGCAATAATTATAATCATGTATATAATATTTATATTCAGTGGGTTTCGTTTTGTTTTAGATAGTTTTATGATGGTTTTTTTACTTATTCAGATCTTGAAGTGTGTTTTTGTGTTTATACCAATATGCATCTAAAAATTAGTGTTTTTTTTTTTGTATATTTTGGTATTCGCCTGGCACCGTTATTTCATAACGCCAATTTGGTCCAAAAATATGTATATTTTTTAATAGCTTCGCTGCTTTCCTTTCATCGACTAGTCATTGGATCGCACTTTGCGGAGCGAGCCTCGATTGAATTTGCAAATAGACTCAAGCAGAGCTGAACGTGTGGGCTCATCTTCTTCTTCACCGGCATCGCCATCATCGGATAGCATATTGGGTGTTGATGATTGCCTTCCCACGGAACTGGCCATGTTGTTGCCGGGTAAATCTCCTTGTTGTCCTCCCATGTGAGGAGCGGGTGTAAGCGGCGGAGCTGTTAGAAACAATTTAAATTATTAGTACGCAAATTATTTAATAATCAATGGCCTTGTTGTAGATCGTTGAGAATTCTTCTGCTTTAAAGAATTGTTTCATATGAGTATAAGTATGAAATCAATTTTATTTTTGGAGTTATTTTTCTTAAATGTTCTTAAGATCGGCCAGATTTTTATTCTATACGTAAAGAAAATTCGACACAAAGGATGCAAAAACGACCATTTTGTTTGTAGCTTGCCGGATTTTACATTAATTCTTTAGCTCCTTGGGGAATATGGTTTGATAAAAACTAAAACTTAATTCCAAACGATCTACACAAATGGACCTCATTTACAAAAGGAGACTACAAAATCTTATAGAGCGTGATAAATTAACTACATTTTAGGCCGGCCAGTAGTGTGGGCTCTTCTGGTGTGCTGTCTGAGCGATTAAACGAGTCTGCCGTGTTTAGTAGCCCAACAGCAGCGGCTGTTGCTGTTGTTGCTGTGCTCGAAGAAGTTGTAGATGTCGACGAAGCACCCACTAGCGACAAGCGTCCATTGTTTGTTTGGAGTGAGCATTGCTGCTTTAGCTTGGACTGTTTGTGCTCTAATTTCTAAATGGTTTTCCAAAAAGCAAATAAAAAAAAGAGTTACAAATAAAAAGAAACAAAAATAAAGTGTTTTTCATTTGTTCAATAGCTGTGTGCAACTACTTCATTAATATTTCGGTTGTTTTTTTCAACTAACTGCTTTTTGCTTGGATTTGCGTTTTTCCTCCTCTGAGCTCATCAGCTCCTGGACACGCACTATACGCTTTTGATTCTTCACTGATTTTTGTTCGTCACGCAAACGTGTTTCGCTCTTGATGGCTGCCTGCTTTAGTAATTCTTTGGCGTTGAGGGAGAGCTTAAAGTGTGGCTTTTCACCCGTACTCTCGATAACTGGAGCTGGCGAAGCATATTGGGTAAAGAAACGATGGCCACACAATTGCTCTAGAGTTGGTAAGCCAGATTTGCAGGCTTCCTTGGATAAAATGCTTTCCAGCAGGCATTCTGCAATATCCAAAACGAACATCGTACAAGAAAAATTATCTTTAAAAATTTTGGTCGACTTACTTAGCGCCTCGGGACATTCGTTTATTTGCCGGACTACCGATTCTTGTAAAGGGTAACCCATGGCCATTTCAAAGAGGACATGGCCAAAGCAATACACATCAATTGTCTCAATTGCATGGATTTTGCTGTGTTGCATAAAGAATGGCCTATAGAAAGCGGGCACACCCAGCACATAGTTCTCTATATCTAAAAGTTTGACACAGTCATCCACTATCACTACGTTGCCGGAATGTAAATGACCTGGAAAACGGGAAAAATGAGTTTGCTTTAATCCGCATATTTTGCCATAAATTTACCATAAGCATATCCCTTCGAATGGAGAAAAATTAGAGCATCTAGAATCTGTCTGCCATAGGTGGCCACTTGTTTCATAGAGAGCGCAGTGCGTCCCTTAGGGTTACCATATTTAGTTAAAAAAGGATTTTTTGGAGTGGAAACCATGCAAAGCATATCCTTTAGTGAACCATGTTTGTGGAATCTATCAAAATAATAATATATAATCATAGTATTAGTGCTATTGGGTAATGGTAACTTACCTTCTGATCACGAGACATCCGCTTTCTGTGTGAGCGGCCAAAACAAGAGGTTCAATGTGAGGATGCTGCAGACCCATTAGACTCTTTAATATGCCACTTATTTCCTTCTCATCTACCAACTTATCCGGTCCGTATTCCATCCATTCGGCCACCATCTCAGCCTGTGGATCAAGATTGCCAGCATCCATGGAATTGCCGCTCCCATTGCTGCTACCGCATGCCGAGCCGAAATGTTTGCTTTGATGCGTCTGCGAACCACTCTTAACCAGTAATTTACTACCGCTCTTCTCCGGTGGCTTTGGTGTCACCTTAAAATAGTGTTTGCGTAGACGCCAACCTATGGCCCCCATAGTGGGTCCCAGCGCCCACATCGTGTCACTTCGCAGGCAAATTATGGCATTCTGCATAGCATGATCTGCAAGAAAAATAATGCAATTACTTTATCGGAAAAAAGATAAGCTCCCTGAAATCCCCAAAACATATTTTAAAGTTTGCTCGAGCTTCCAAATTGAAAGACTTTTACAAATACATACGTTTAAATGGCATTACGGGCCGCTTTAAGCACAACAATAGTTTAAAAATAGGGTAGAACCTACTTTAAATAAAAAGAGAAAGTCTTCTAAAGGAGTGGTTGTGCTAACTTGGAATACGAGTGCAATAAGCTGACATTAAACGATAAACTATCCATGAATATTCAAATTGACACTTAGTGTGTTTTCCTAATCTGAGTTTAACTTTGGATTTTCTAAAGCATATGTTGTGCAATATCAAGATTTAAATTAATTTTAATATAAAATGCGAGTTTACATATGTGCGTCATCAACATCACCGATGAAACTTTAAAATACATATACATATCTTGCTATGGTTTAAATAACTGATAAATCAGAAACTTGAGATTATTTTACTGACCATGAAATGATTGCGAATAACTCTCGGGATCGACAAACCGTTTGGCCGGCAGCGACGAGGCCAATATGGGATTCATTAGTACGGTATTTATATAGATTTGCAGTGCTTCTTTCCTTTCAGCTATGAAATCCGGGCGCATATTACCGAAATAACGTTTGCCAGGCAGTGGCAATTCGATGCCCGAAATACGTAGACATTTATGCAGTTTATCAAAGTCATTGTAACGGCGCAGGACATTCCAGGAATTCTCCTTATTTGGCCCCCTCTGTACGCGCAGCAAGTACTCCTACAAATACATACATATATGAACAAGTATATATGTATACACACACACGCCACTCACAGGAAAATGAAATCATCAACAAAGGCAAAATATTGATTTTTCCTGTGCATTTTTCGGTTACTTACCGTATGCCCGTTGACCTCCTCAACGGTAGATATTTCACAGCTTATTTCCTGGGTGTCATCCAATTGCAGTTTTTGTTCATATCGGCTCGCAAAAACTGCCATTTGTTGCAATTGAATGCATATCTAATCCTCTTCGCCTCCACCTAAGACCAATTTCTTACCTTACCCTGTCTTTCGGACACGAGTATTTTCTTTTATAGACGACGTTGAACGACGAACAGGAAAAGATTTAGGTGGAATATATATTCAATAACAAGAAATTTTCCGATTTATTTTCACAATTTTTTTCTCTCTAGTCTTTGCGCAAAGCCAATACTTCTTTTTTGTGTTTGTACAAACAAGGATACAATGTTTTTTTTTTTTTTTAATTTCGCCTGCTTCGTGTCGTTTTGTAAATAATATTGCTTTCTTGTTCTGTTATTTGCGTTTTAATAAAAATGTTGCACAAATTACATATATTCGTGTCAATCGAAAAACAAAAATAACTCTAACAGAAAAATGTTAATTGACTATTTTAATTCCAGCAATGCCATTAGGTGTTATGCACGATTCTTGAATACCCTGTTAATGTGTATTTGTCGTCAGAGACTAATGAAATTATTGTAGTTTAGTAGATTCTTTATATAATTTAAGTAAACCATTGCTATTATCAGTTTAAATAAATTCTACCTAATTAAATAATTGAATTTAACGAATAAGATATTTTCATATTATAGAAACTTTGCGATAGCTAACATACTCAGTTAGTATTGGGTGTAGAAATGTAATCACATTCTTTAAGCCACAGCGAGTCTGTTAACCAGCACTTCTGATTATAGATATCGATAACATTATTCGATGCTCATGCATAAAGGCGGTCTAAAAATTAAGATTTTAAACACAGAGAAATACATTTCTTACTTTCTTATTTTAGTTATAAATGGTTTCTTTAGAATTATTAGCTTCCGACTTGTACAGATGCTTGGTTATAAGATAGTCCCTGACCAGCTTAAAAAAAGCTCCCATGCTTGTAAAGGCCACAAAACTAATGGATAAGACGAAATGCCATTCAATGCTGGTGGAACTGAGGGAAGCGATCTCCACCAGCAAAATTGCTGCCTGAAAAGTTGCCAAAGTGGAGTAAATCACGGTTGGATTATGGAAGAGTTTCTGCATGGAATTAAGAAAAATATAAAAATTAAAAAAAAAAAAATGCATTTGCTTTTTATTATCAACTTACGTAGAACCGTACGTGACTGTTATTTCCAGGCATTGCGACTGTTACTGGTCCCTGACTGCGATAAAGAATCCCCGAATGCTTAATCACAGTATTATGTGGATAGATTAAAAACTTTGACCAGGGGTAGGCATTGGCGGCCAATATAAGCTGCGAGGGATTCGGGTCAGTAACATCCATACGGTGCCAATAGCCCAAATGCAAAGTGGCTCGATGTAAAATATCGCTGTACCTAGCTGGGTACAAGAACACGAAGGACAAACTAAAAGCTCCCAGGCAGACAATGATGCAATGTTGGGCCGCTCGCATTACATTGTAGTTAATACTCATTGCCAGAAAGCAGGGCACGAGACCACTGTAGTAAGCATTCAGCATTGATGTAAAAATGAGTTGTTTGAATCTCTTATTAAAATCGTGTCGAAGCGTCTCAATTTCTTCGCGAATCTGTTGGGGATTGGTGGTACAACTATGAACCGGAAGATCATTGACATACACGCCAGGAAATTCGAATCGTGTTCGCAGAAATGGTTCCAATTGAAAGCCAAAAATAAGCAGATATACGAGTACCCTTTAAAGAAACTGGAGATGACCATGCAATTTTCAATAATAATTACGCGTTACTACTTACGGATAACTTAGGTAAAAGAGTAGCAAGATGGAATGTTTTTGATACAAACGCCAAGCACAGTACGCCAGTAATACCTGCACTAAACTACCAAAACCATATTTGACACCCAATCTTATCCAGTACCGGTGTCTCCATTTGCTCATAATCACAGAGTAAACTGATCTTCGTGTGTTAAGAATGAGAATGAAATACCTTAAATGCGGATCAATAAGCTCTATGTTCTAAAATAATAAAGAATAATGAATAAACAATGTTTAGACTTTTCTCTACAACATCTTGACACTTATTTCATTGACCCACCACCATGTGCTTGGTAAATGTTTGGGGAAGCCACCAGTTTGTACGATAGATGTTGATAAACTGGACCATTGCTGCACCCAACGTAAAAGCAGACATTATTAGTTCGCTTAACCATTCCGAGGTGCTGGTGTGGTCTGGAAATTGTACGTGCTTCGGTAAAATGCTAATTGGCATTATATGAGAATTCGAACCACTTTTAGTGGCCGTCGTATGGAAAAATGAGTCCTGGGCATCGCTAGAGGTGCTACCATCGCTGCTGCGTTCGTCAAAACCCATATTGAATTCAAATATATTAAAGTTTCCGCTACATTCAAGAAACTATTAGTAAAAAAGACTTTGTTTTGATTTCTGCAGGCGGACAAAACAGCTGTTATTACGCAGAGCTTGCAATAGAGATGACATTTAGCCGACGGGCAAGACATTGACTACCAAAGTATCGGCTTTAGGAATCGATTTAAGACCTAAAATAATCGAAATAAGACAAAACTAGTTCAATATTTTTATATTTCTACAATATATTGTTTCCATTTTTAATCAATAAATATTAACTTCATTTTTTAAAATAAAACAAAATTTTTTAAATGGTTATACAATTAAGCTTTTGTATTTTTTGTTATGCGCATCTAAATTAAGTTCTTCTCATAAACCTGATATATTAAATATGTAAACGCACTTTTCCCAACAATAATATTAAAGAAAAAACGATTCAAAATCCGAATTAGATTTAAATTGTTTAATTATAAATTTAACTTAGCTTGAAAAATGCTAAGTAAGCCGCACTACCAGCCCTATAATCATTGTTTCCTTTATAACCTTTACAACATCTGTGGCGCAAGTTTCAAATTATGCAGATCTATTTGTATTTTCTATAAAATTTATGATGTGTATAGTATAAACAACTATTGCATAAAAAAAATTAGAAAATATCTTGCCCTATTAAAGTTTTTGGTGATATATAAAGTAAAAGGTGCAAATGTACATAAATGATGGGTCTAACATGCTAAGCAAATTTGAAAAAGAATGTTTTGTGTTTTTCGTTTGTTCAGCATGAAAAGTGCTTTCGTTCTTTCAATTCTATTCTTGCTGTGTTACTTATCAGCAATGGAATGACAGTGGTTTTCCCTGGTTCTATTTCAATCAATCGCTTATCAATTTCTAACCGAGAACAATTGAGCAATTTTGATAGCATGACATTTAAAGAATTCATATCCAATCTTCGCGGCACTTTTGAATGTCTCCGTGTTGCTGTGAGTTGGGGTGTTAATTATTGGATCACCCTGCTGATGTTGCAATGTGACAGACGCATTCCCAGTTGATGATGTTATGGCGGACGTTTTGAGCTGATATTGTGGGAACATTCGTCGTAGAACATAATTGAACCCATTGGAGGCTTTGTTACTATTAAGCTTAAATCGTTCAATTCCAAAAGCTCTAATCGCCCGAGAAAATCCAAAGACTTGGGAACTAATGTAGGCTCGTCGGACGGCCAGCGTACTTCCATCTTTCTGTTCACTGTAAACAACGATCTCATCCACTTTCTAAAGAATAATGTAATAACTTATAAATTTTACACACAGAAATTCTTATCTGCTTACCATTATTTTCTTCATGCCAAGATTTCTGGTAAATGTGGTAAATGTTCTTTTAACCGGATCTAAAACTGAATCCTCAACAATTTTTACTGGCGCGTTGTTGTAGAATCGAGCCCCCCACTTAGGAACTGGATTCGTCTTGGACAACAATCGACGGGAATATAATTTACCGTCTCGCACCTCTCGCTGAATTGTGTCCTCGGTTAAAACATGTGTGCTAGACGGATTAGGATAACGATTCCAGTAAGCAGCTACTACGTGACCCCAGCTATACTCGAAAACCGTTTCTGTTCGGCAGGTGGATGCAGTGATTACCATTTTGATATAAAATATTCTGTGGCATTAAACCAATTGAAAGTGAAAAGCAGCTGACCCTCACGCCGGCCGCCGGATTGTCCCTGAAACTAAAGAGTGATATAATATATACACACGGTTTTCTATACAATGTATATGTATCTGACAAAAATCAATTGCAGTCGCATGTTTCGAGAGATTTAAATATAGCCCAACCAAACGAACCTCTCTGTGATTTCCAACTTATTGGTGAGTGCGCCTCCAGTGTTTGGGGGTTGGGGCCACTGGCGTTGTTAAATTCCTTTTCTTGTTTTTTAGGTTTTCTTTTGTACAATCAGAAAGGTCAGACAAATTTCCCCCTCAACCCTTTCAACAAGCCTACTTCTCTTTTTCTTAAGAGTTTGTTACACAACTGCGTCACTGCTTTCGCTTTTGAATGTTGGATATTTTTTTCTTAGATGCTTGCAATCCCATTTCAGAACTCTTGCTCCACTATTTATTGATTTTAGTTTACTCCGTCCATTTATTTTATGATTTATAATGGATTTTAAAAAATTTATCTAATTTGTGTAGCCAATTCAACTTCTGGCCAAAGGCCATTCGGAAACAGTACTTCGCATCTAGCTATTTTACCGCCAGCTCAATTACGTTTTTTTTTTTATCGAATCAGCAGCATGAACTCATCTCAAATCGATAAACCACTGTTTTGGCTCCGTTTTGAATTTATTGTAAATTTTTAGATTGCTTTCTGCATTTTGTTGTATTAATTTGCAAAAACGAAGCACTAAATTGCAGGCATAATCGATGCCATGCTTGCCTAATTGAAATGTTTTTTTCTAAACCATATTTGGTGTATTTAGCTCGGTTAGTTAAAGTGAATATTAACCCCTTTTACTGCGCTTATGACCCCAAGCCAAGATTCAAAAAAGGCATTACTTACAGCAAAAAAAGGAAGCAAAGTAATAATTAAAAAAATTACACAAAATGAATGTGCTAAGAACCAAACTTGAATACTGTCTTTTAGAACTGAGTAAAAGTTTTGAAAGCATGAACTGGTTAAATGTAAGTTTCCTTTACGAAATCAGTTGCTGAAAATGTTAATTTTTTTTTTAAACAGAACTTCTGTGCCGCTCTCTTGGAGTTTTCTGCGACGGTGCGTAACTACATGACGGTTCAAAACGAGGCGTTGGAAATGATATGTCTATGCTTAACCCAAATTATGATTTGCATTCGCCAATTAGAGAGCATCACGAAGGTGGAGAAATCAAACGGCACTAAAATCGCTGTAAGTACGGTTAAATGCAAGTGATTCAGGTAAATGTTATCTAGCCTATTATCTTTCCCAGGCCAGTCATCAATATTTTGTGGAGCGTGCTAGATGGTGTCTAATGCGTATGCTACGTTTATGTCCCGAAAACAATTCTAAAGAGGATAAATTAGTGCTAAATCCAGAAGGACAGTCCTTTCTTGATTTAGTAGATTCCATTTTAGATACTCTAGCTCCATTTAGCAGCTATAATGAGGAGAATGGCTATGTCAACGTAACGAAGATGCTCTCGTCTCCCAAGGACATGACGCACTTAAGTAGAGGCGTGGGCGGCAAGATCGATTGTGTATTGAGTCAAACTCTATCCTTTGCCAATGTAGCCCTGCAAGAGGATAAGCGCGCATTGAGTGCACTTTGCCAAAAGGTATAAAGTAGGTATAAGGAAATATTTACACGTTATCAATCGAATCGTTTTTACTAGGTAATGCGGGAATTCGGAGCCTTTCGAGCGGAATGTCACACCTCATCTTCAGCTTCCAATATTAAATTGAAGACTTCGACCCTGGAGCAAGCCTTATATCAGTTGGAGGACTTCATTAATGAGGCCCTCTTGCGTTTGGTGTTTCAGTGTTTTCTCGATTTTGAAAAATTTTCAGTGGACAAAATCCGAATTGTATTGGGACAGGGCGACTCTTCTTTATCCGATGATTTTATTGCCGATTTTGATGTAAATGTTGATCGTGCCATGCAGATAGGTGTATTTGCTGTGGCTTTTGCGCCCAATCTGAAAAGTAAATATATTTGTTTTAAAACTGCATCATAATATCAATTACATATAATCACCATTTTTTCCCAATGCAGTAAAAACCATAGTACGCAGTTGCCTAGCTTCATTTGAATCATTGGACACAAGTTTGATACCTTCACTGCAAGCCAGTGGCTCCGATCTTCACTCTGAGATTCTAGAACAGCATTTTAATGAAGAAATGGTGAAGTTCAAAACGTCTCTGCACGAGATCATTGATAGTGGAGCTTTGGTAGGTTGCTATTTAGATATACTCACGGCATCCATTCAATTGGCCGAAAAAAATTTTGATAAAACCCCACTGCTGGACTTAAATTTAATGGCAACGCTGCTTTTGGAGCACTTTCAACTGGCTGTCAATGAGAAAGAGTTGAAGAACACGAAATCTGTTAGGGGTGTGGAATATTTTGAACAATTTGTACGCATGTGGCGAGAATGTAAGGCTATATTAATGTGTGCAGCTCAAGTAGAGCCACAGCGTATTATCAAGCGTTTTAAAATCCTGAGAAGTATTTTACAAAAACTGCACAGTTCCTTGCAAACAGGGGAGAACGTAATATACCCGGTAGGGATACAAGAAGAAATCGATGAGAAAAATGTAAATGAAACTAAACTTGAACTTTCGGGCATATTGCCAAGTCAAACAAGTATACTCTACGACACTTGGGAGCGTAGAAACCGAAATCAAAGTCGAATAATACCAACAGGAAATCGTGAGAAAAATCCATCTGAGAAAACCAAATCGACAAAATTAAATATTTATGCTAGTGTAAGGCGAAGTAAGTATTTAATAAGTCAACCATTTGGTCGTACTTCTTAATTGTTCGTATTAAAATTTTAGAAGAAAGCCTACGAACAATGATGTTTAAGCGTCAAAATGTGGCGCAAACCAGCAAACTTTATAACTCTATGACCAATCAATCAATCAACTTGCAAATCAGCGGTAAAATACCTTTTTCATATTTATTTTAAATTAATGTAATGGAGCTTTTGCTAAAATTTTCAGATATTCTCAATCATATAGCGGACCTTTCCTCAACTTTCCAAGAGACGAAGCATTTGCTAAATACGAACTTTAAAAAATAACGTTTTCGCCAACCTAAATTGCGCATATACACACATACATAGATACATGTATCTACAATAGGTATATATATATGTTTCATACATACACTGAGATTTGTACGCCGTAAAGAGCTGAGTTAGCTCTTTAAAAAAAGTTTTTATTATATTGTTAAATTTCCATAAAAACTTTTAAATAAACTAGACAACTTAATAAGTAACACAAAATTTATCAGGAGCAACAATTGCAATAGCTCCAATTTAATTCAAGTCAATATGAAACGCGATAACAGTCCTTATCGATTTTCCACACTAGAAAAGAAGTAGGACTCTGGCTAATCAATAAAGAGATACAAACACACATTGGCAAATCGACAAAAAAAAGGTTGTCTTTTGTTAGAAATGAAGTCATTGGCAAAGGAAAATACAATTTCTGCTAAAGAAATTAAATCCCCAATCAGAAGCCACTCGAACAATCATCATGTAGTGCCTGTGGGCATTCTCATAGTACTTTGTACTATGTATCTAATGGCGGCCGGATTGCAGCGCAACTACGTATACTATGTAAAAACAGGCGTGGCTGCCTCTAATCTGCCACCTTCAAAAAAAACTGACGTAAAACTGGAATCTGAATCAACCTGTTCCTTGTTGGAAATTTTTAAAAAAGATATATTCAAATTTGTAAGTGAACCCCACGACAATCTGAAGAACTCAAAGACATTTTCACAGGGTAAAAGCCTAAAACGTAATAAGAACTTAAAAAATGGCAAACATTTGGAAAGCAGAAAAAAGGATCGGATCAGGAAATCCAATACAGCGGAACCGATCATTTATCTCTTTGCATTGGTCTTTATCTACTTGCTCTTGAAAGCGGCCTCGGATATTAACCAGCATTATAAATCGGTAATATTTTTTATTATAAAAGTTATACTTCTCAGTAAATATATATGATACCAATATTTTATAGCAAAATAAAGGAGATATGCGCTTGCGGCGCTGCTCCCTACAATCCTATGCAAGCAAGCAAAATAGGCGGGCCTCAAAAGGTATTTCAGCAAAAAGTTTGCCTAAGTTTTAAAAGTTTTGTCGATTATAAATCGTCCTAAAAATTGTATGGGATCAACCAATGGATTTATTACAATATAAATTTTAAGCGGCGTTTACACTGAGATCGGTCGCTAGGTTTGGATATATGGATAGCGCCAGTGTAGACGCCTATTTATTGAATTTATAGTAAATGCTACTTGTACTAAATTTATCTAAACTGACTTTCTGTGTATTTTGTAGCACCACTACTCGCTGTCCAAAACTTTATATACAACTTAAACAAAACAAATTTTCTGACTTTTTCGGAAAATCATAGTATTAAATATTTAATTTTCTATATTTTATGCAATATTTAACATTTGTTAAACTGTAAGTGCACCCTCTATCAGTATTATGTATGTATGTATGTGTGCTATACTATGCTACTACTACTATGTATATTCTTTTACTCCGTTTACATTTCGGTGAAACTGTACCTAAACGATTGTATGTACATATACCATATTTTGTCTTTTATTTATAAATGTTATAGATACATATGTATGTTTAAGTACAAAAATAAAATTGTTGACTACTTTCCTGTGATCATTATCAAAAACTACAATTATATATGTGATATATGATACATATGATTCGTGTTGCGATATTTTTTCTATAAATTAGTTCCAGAGGATTCGCCTCTGCAGCATCGTAAGCAGACGATTTTAAGAGAAGTCCGTTCCATATCCGTCGATCGCTATAAGTATACAATTGCAGAGGAGGAAATTAGTCGGCCCATCATGCCACTGGATAGGCCAACAAACAGCGCCGTTGCTGCTCTATCTGAAGGAGGAGGTGGAGATGCCCGTAAGCATCCCGCAAAATGTGCTAGCCACCAGCAGTCTCATCAGTATATTTATCTTCCACTCTAGGACTACAATTTAATCGTCGCTCATCTGTGCCCATCAGCATTACCTATCAAGTGGCTCACCCGTACCCACATCCACATCCCGCCGAGACGCTGGTCAAACGCGGATCGGTAATAAGTCTGTCAAATTTGCCTTCCTTGCCTGGGGCAAATACAAATTCAACATTTCCTGACTCTTTTAAGCGTCGTGTGCGCATGATAAATCGACATTGAAAAGTCATTTTGAGGCATCCATAGCTTCCACAACGAATTAAAGGATTTAAGACTCAGTGTCTTTTTGTTTGTTTGTAAATAATTAAAGCAATAGTTATATATTTATATTACTCATGTTTAAGTTAAAAATACATTTCTATTCACGCCCTGGCAATTATTAATTAGACGCAATGTATACACAAATCTCGTACATTTCCTGTTTTTGATTTCTGTTTTTTGTTTATAAAAATTGCACCAAGAGAGCGACTATCCTACTTAAAGGCAAGAGATTAAAACAATTCTAGGCTAATATTTTTGTCGTTTTCGAATTCAGTACCTATTTTGGAATTACATACAAAGTATTTATGTACGAGTTAGAAAGGCATCTGCATCAATTTGTTGAATCAGTAAGTAAATGGTATATAGAATAAATCAAAAATAAAGTTATATATATATATATATATATATATATATATTTAAATATATATAGTTTAATGTTATTTTTCTCAGATTTTGTGCTAGTTTCGGTTATTTCCATATTAAATTAAAATAAATTACGTATTTTAAAAAGCACACACATTACACAATACAAATTACAAAAAAAAAAAAACAAATTTATAAAAGTCAAACAGGATAGACATTTTAATTAATTTATTATTGATTTAACTAAGCTCATTGCCCTCGTAGAGACTCTCACAACTCTCGAGGAGTCGAAGCACCGGCGATATGTCATAAGGATACAATTGACGTGACACCAAACGGGAAATTTGTAAGCGAAGTCGTATAAGCACACCCATGGCCTCGTCCAGCATGGCATTGCCCATCCCAAAACTGTGGCAACTGTGCACAAAACTTGTCCAATTCATGCGTATGTATTTGAGGAGGCGCAACAGATAGAGCAGGAAGCAGGTCTCATTGCTGACAAGCAGATCCAACAACAAATCAGAGCTATTCGATATCATTTTAAGAAATTCGAGGAATGTATATACTGGATTTAGCATGGCCACCAGTTCGTGGAAAGCATTATTGCGAAACGACAAGCCCGACGTCACGTCCAGAGTGCACACCATGGCCTCAATTAAATGATCATCCTGATCATCAAATAAATGAATTAAGATCTTGCTAAAGTGACACTCCGGATGAAATTCCATAGTCTGCTTAATGAATGTCTCTAGCTTGCTTAACACATCGCGAATGGAGCGCTCTATTAAAAGCATATCCTGTATATCATAATCACTTGAATCTATGGACGAATCAGAGGAATCACTGCGTATCTCCTTGACGGTGACCGCTATCGATTTGAGCACTAAGAGTACCATTTTTTGCAGCAAGGTCTTATCCATTTCAACAGTTGGTGGCACAGCATTTGTATCCTCCATTTGCAGGGGACTCGAATGGGTAGCCACTTGTCCCACTATACTGTTAATGGGATAAATCAGTGGTCTGCCATGATAGCCCACCAAACTGACCATATTGTTTGGCTGGCGACGCGGCAACGACTCAAATATGCGAAATCCACGAACATGACAAACAATTTGATGGGCCAGCTTACAAGTCTCCTCGGGAAGCATGTCCTGCAGCGCTAGTGTAGAGCCGTAGCAAAGGGCCTCATTGAACAGGCACAACATTTGCTTGTACACGGTGCACGACAGACTGTGATTAAGCAGAAGCTCAAATTTATCCAGCTGGGCATAGAAGGGTCGCGTCTCGTCTATGGACAAATTTGCCTTGACCGAAATGATGTTCTCCCATAACTGCAGAAAATTTAGTACACAGTGTTCTGCTGCATACTGATGGTTGCCTGTAGCTGCGGCGGCAATGGTGGGTGACATGAGCTCCGACATATTTTTTACCAGGGTGGGCCATTTGTGCTCTAACTTTTGAATGGTAATACATTTCAGGTGCGTCGTATCGAAACTTTCCGAATCGGTTAGCGTGACCACATGACAGCCCGTTGAGTTCGGATGCGAGGTGGTGGCAGTATTTCTAGATTGTTCCTCATCGTAGAGTGAGCGTCTAGATCTTTCCCGTTCTCCGTTCTCTATCTCAGACGGATCGATCTCTTCCGTTTCCTCTTCGCGAAACTGTAGCGCAAAATAATTTGTGGCCAGCGGTTGATCCTGCACGGGAAAATGCATATAACTTACAGAAGCTTCAGCTGTTGCAGCCGCTGTCGTCGTCCACTCATCTTCAAGTGGATGCAGTTCCATATCCTTCCATTCCACAATTCTCTTAATGATATCCAAACTAAAGTGAATTTTTTGTACGGCTGACTGATCGAGACGCTCGAAATTGAACAACTCATCAATTATCTTTTGGAGCCATTCATCGTTCAGTTCCTGTTTGGCAATCACCAGAAATGCGGCTAGCACACGTCCGGCCAGAAATTGCACATAGGAATTGTTGTAGCCGGCTAGCACAATGATCTCATCGATCAGTTTGTGATCGTTGCGTATCAGAGCATCGCAGACATCCATAATGCGTGTACAAATGTAGCCCTTTGAATTTTGCTTCAGATATATATCGAAAAGCAGCTGCAGATTGGAGAGGAATTGCAGGAGTTTATTGGTAGGCCATTCCCTCAGATTCGCTATCCGTTTTTGGCCATTGGAGTCGTGTGAGTAATGGGATTGAAAGGGTTTGCGGAGAGTACGCTCTGATACACCGCACAGGCACTGCCGAGTGAGTGATTGCTCAAATTCCAACATTTCATCAGCGGGAATTGGAGACGATTTTTTTAAATTATTACTTAAACTATTTGTGGTATTCGTGGTGGTCAGTAAATCTGGCAATTTAGCGGCACGATCCACTTCATCCTTGGTCGCTGTGGTTGTCGCAGTGTCAACCGCCTCCAGCTGGACATAGGATGCGGCTCGAGAGCTGCACGGCGTTGTGGTCGGTGAATTATTCGAGCTGCTTGGCAATGAAAGTGAATGGGTTGAGGATGAGGATAAAGATGAGCATAAATGATGATTTTTATTATGGTTAGTATTTCCATTGCTATCGAGTATATCCGGCGGCGGTGGCAGCGGCTGTGGCGGCTTCAGTTGCTTATCAATCTTTTGCCTCTTTGTCTGCGGCTGTTCGTTAGCCATAGAGCCACTGCTACTACTGCCAGATCCAGCTCCAGGTGCAGATTGTTCCATATTCTTTGCTTTGACGTACCCGACGTCTATGTCTGGCTCACTCTCTGATAAGGGGCTTAGCTCCTAGGTTAAAACGTCCACTATAAATTAAGAGATGGTTGTTTTATTTGAATTGTACAATTTCTATTCCTATTCTCATTCTCACCACATACATAAAAACGGCAAGCTGCAAGCAAGCAAGTCCAAGCCAGACAACAACCAGCTTCCGTGCTACGCGCCCACAAGGTTACGTGTGCAGAAGACAACGACGACGCAGAGAATAGACAAGATTTACTGTGCTCCTTACTTTAGTTTAATCATCCACTTTTATAGTTGTGTCACCACTACCTCCGGCCAGGTGGCCTAACGGCATAGCTAAGCATTTTTCATAGTTTTTTTTTATTTCGTTACACTTGTTGCACGTCCGATTTCGATTCCTGTATTAGTTCACGCTTTACAATGTCCACTTCCACACTATCCTTCTTTTTGCTCTCACTCTGTCACACTAGTCAGCACTTTGGCATTGGTTCACCGTGCTTGCTTAACTTTTGTTAATTTCAATACAATTTGTTTATAATTTGGGTGTTTTTTTTAATTTTTGTTGAAAAAAACTACAACAACAACTAATTAAGTAGCCGCCATTTTGTTAGTTGTTGATATCGATAGAGCTGCAAATATTGATAAGCTAGAGGGCGCTGCTAGAATTAATTGGCGGCGCTAGTGAGCCCAGGGCGCTGGATTCAAACGCAACAGCTGTGTAGATAAAATTTTAAGCTGTTTGGCAACAAATTCGTAAATGGTCATAGCATATGCTTTTTTATCATTCAAATTTGACTAGAAAAATTTTCAGAGAATCTAAATTCAAAATTCATTAATTCCTCCTTAAATTTTGAATGAATTCGGCTTATCAATTGTGAAACGACAAGCACCTGACAACCCTGGGGTATTTGATATTCATTTGACCTTCCGGTTTAGGTTGGTTGAGCCTTAATTTCCAGTCCAGTATCTTTTCCAATTTTGCTACAACGGCGGTGTTGTGGAGAATCGTTCCGGATATTTGCCGGAGCCAGATAATAACAATAAGCAATTCGACCACAACGTTTAAGTATAGTGTTTTGTTTAATTGTGATTTCAGTTGTGTTTTTCGTGGTGTGTTAACTAGATCCATTTGCGACCTCCCACTACTACCTCCCAATCTCTGAAGGAAAATGGCTGGTACATTGCCCGCTCTCAATCAGGAGGCTATCTTCAAAAAGCTCCAAGACTACTATAATGCTCACAACAAGGAGATTATCATCAAGGATCTATTTTTGAATGATCCCAAACGGTTCTCCAAATACAGGTTAGGCACACATTCCGAATTACCCCCCCCCCCCCCCCCCATTTCACCTTCACATTTGTCCTTGCCCTCGCATCTCACATTTGTCCTTGCATAAGGTCGACTTGAATACCTACTTTGAGGTCATCGTTTGAGTTGAGTGATTGTAATTTCACGTTTTGTTTATCAGCTTACGTCTACATACTCCAAACGATGGTGAAATTTTGCTGGATTATTCCAAAAATCGTGTGAACGACGATGTGTGGCCATTGCTGTTGGAGCTGGCCAAGGTGAGGCGTGTCGATGTGGCTCGCGATGCCATGTTCAGTGGCCAACATATTAATATTACTGAGAACCGAGCTGTTCTTCATACGGCGTTGCGTAATCGTAGCTTGGATCCTGTTTTAGTAGATGACCGTGATGTTATGCCCGATGTGCGAGCTGAGTTGGCCCACATGAAGGAGTTCACTAATAAGGTTATCTCTGGCGTCTGGCGCGGATGTACCGGTAAGCAAATCACTGATGTCGTCAACATTGGTATTGGTGGCTCCGATCTTGGTCCTCTGATGGTGACCGAAGCTCTAAAACCCTATGGCAAGGGTCTGCATTCCCATTTTGTGTCCAACATTGATGGCACCCACATGGCAGAAGTCCTAAAGAAGGTAAACTATGAGACGACTTTGTTCATCATAGCCTCGAAAACATTTACCACCCAGGAAACCATTACGAATGCCACATCGGCGAAAACATGGCTGCTAGAGCATGCGAAGGATGTAAGTTAAAGGGATTTTAATGTTGAACTATAAATCTAATTTGTCATGATTTTAATTTAGGAGGAGGCAGTGGCTAAGCATTTTGTAGCCCTGTCAACCAACAAGGAAAAGGTCACAGCTTTCGGCATTGATAGCGTCAATATGTTTGGATTCTGGGATTGGGTTGGCGGACGCTATTCCCTCTGGTCGGCCATTGGTTTGTCCATCTGCTTGTCCATAGGTTTCGAAAACTTTGAACAGCTGTTGGATGGTGCTCATTATATGGATAATCATTTTAAGACAACTCCCCTGGAGAAGAATGTGAGCTGTGCCTAAGGGAATTATCGGTTAATTGTCATCTAATTAAATTACTTTCACAGGCTCCCGTAATTCTTGCTCTATTGGGTGTCTGGTATTCGAATTTTTACAATGCCGAGACCCATGCTCTCCTTCCCTATGACCAGTACTTGCATCGCT
Source organism: Drosophila nebulosa (assembly GCA_024703675.1). Classification (NCBI taxonomy): domain Eukaryota; kingdom Metazoa; phylum Arthropoda; class Insecta; order Diptera; family Drosophilidae; genus Drosophila; species Drosophila nebulosa. The sequence continues at coordinate 43,047 of CM045725.1, read as the reverse complement.
TTGCTGCCTACTTCCAGCAGGGTGACATGGAAAGCAATGGCAAGTTTGTCAGCAAATCGGGAAAACCCGTTAACTATAACACAGGACCAATAGTTTGGGGCGAACCGGGCACAAATGGACAGCATGCATTCTACCAACTCATTCATCAGGGCACTCGTTTGATACCCTGCGATTTTATTGCTCCAGCGCAAACGCATAACCCAATTGCTGGAGGCAAACATCACAAAATTCTCCTCTCGAATTTCTTAGCCCAAACTGAGGCTCTGATGATGGGCAAGACCGCTGATCAGGCACGCGAGGAACTGTCCAAGGCTGGTGTGTGTGGCAATGAGCTGGAAAATATCCTGCCCCACAAAGTTTTCGTGGGCAATCGCCCGACCAATTCAATTGTCGTCAAAAAGGTGTCGCCATTCACATTGGGCGCTTTGATAGGTTAGCAATAGAAGCATAACTATAAAACATTTAATTGAACTTTGATCCCTTTCGCTTGCAGCGCTCTATGAGCATAAAATCTTTGTCCAAGGCATCATCTGGGACATCAATTCATTTGATCAATGGGGCGTCGAATTAGGCAAACAGTTAGCCAAGGCCATCGAACCAGAGCTTGATCATTGTAACGAAGTCTCCTCGCATGATGGATCGACAAATGGCTTAATTAATTTTATTAAAGCTAATTGGAAGTAAACAAAATATTTATTTATGGCTATTTGTTGCATATTTGACAAGAAATTGTTCTTCAACTTAAAAAACAAAAGAAAAACAAAAAACTGTATTCGTTGCACAAACATTGTTTTAGCATTGGAAATGTTCCTTCGTTTTGTGTTGTTGGCGCAAAAATAAATAAATCTCAATAATTGGCTTTCCATCTGTTATTAAATGTAGTTGATAAAATATTAACAAGGAATTAAATGTACCTAGTGAAAAGTGTGTTGGTAAATCGAGTTTTATTTTAGTTGTGTCAAAAATTATATTACTCTTCCCTAGATGATTCTGTTGGGTCTGATGAATCGCCATTATATTACTCTTCCCTAGATGAGTCTGTTGGGTCTGATGAATCGCCATCATCATTATCAGAGTCCTGTGTCATTACAATATCCAATTCATCAGCAGCCACATCATCGTCATCGGCTGTCATATCAACATTATTATTATCATTATCTTGATCGCCGTCTACGATATCCTTTAAATTGCTAACATTTTCATCTGCTTCGAGATCACTCCAATTGTTGTCATCCAAATGTGTTTCATGGGCTTCATCTAGACAAGGTATTAAGAGGGGTGTTAATGAGCAAAATATTTTTATGGTTGGACAACATCTAATTCCAACTTACCCTGATACTCATTCACAATAAGTACACCATTCTCATTCAAGTGATTGTCAGCATTACGTTTCATTTGGCTTATAATCAAATTGACGCGTCCCGAGATTCTAAAAAGTAGGCCAAGCCAATTTAAACAGAAATCACTTTGTATGTATAACTCCAAAAACTAAATTAAGGCGTACATTAATTAATAAACAAAATGTCGATTCAAAATAATGAAACGGTTGGTGAAGTTGTGGATGCCGAGCCACTACGTCCCACCACACCGGTTACCAACGATGACTCATCTGATTATGAGGAATGTATTAGACCAACTGGTATTGATGCTAGGACCACCACTAGTCCCCTAGCTGTGTGCAATATGCCTCTCTGCGATGACGCCGATTTGGAGTGCGTTGCCCAAATGGTTGATGCCGTAATTTGTGAAGCTGTTCTTATTATCGAATCCGATCCGCGTTGTCTTTTTTGCTACAAGTTTCCCAAACCACCAAAACAAGTTGAGGACGATGACTCCGATATTGTCGAAGTTGTGGTTGCGGATTTGCGAGATGGTGAATCGACAATGGCAACGGCCACAATTAATCTCTATAGTCAGACTAAATCAAATACTAGTGTGTCAGTACGACATTGGATGCGAATTGGTGAATTTGTTTATACAAATGTTATTTCGGAGATACGAGACTATATAACCAAATGGCAACTTTCGCCGGATACAAAGTGCGTTGTTCTGAGTAACATGAGGCGGCATGATGTTCCTGTCAAGGGAACAATTTACTTTGTCGATGCCCATTTTTCGCGTCCCACTCCCCGTTGTCCCAATCCATTGGCCGTGGCCAAGGTGCGCTTCATCATAACTGTTTCCAAGGTGATGCAAAAGCATTATCCTGTGATGATAACCTATCGCTTTGAGGGATTCAATACGCTTTACTATGCTATAGGTGAACGTGCCGCCAATTCATGGACCTTTCAACGATTTCATATAGATACTATACTTCATTCCAAATTGCACTTCTATGCCCAGATTTGTGGGTGTCGACATGGTACCGTGGAGAATCCCAAACATAATATCAAAACGAACAAATCGAAGAATCGAAATAATGTGATTTAAAATAAATAGCTCTCTACTTACTGCAGGGCTTCAGTGAGACATCTCATACGCTGTTCTGCAATACCCAGACAAATGCCCAATTTATCACGTAGTGCGTCCTTATCCTCGGATATCAGGACACTAGTGTGTGTAGAAGTTAGGACGCGCAGCCACCGTAGACCACAAGCGACACTAAGCGGGATCCAATCGGTTAAATATTCACTAAGTTTATCGGATTCTACTCACTTTGCATGCTTGCCCTGAAGCAACACGGATAATTCATTAACCAATGGATTCACGTATTCCAACGGCAGGCGTTTCAGAGTCAACTGTATAATTTCTGTATCCAGGGTACCAAGCACTGCTTGAATCATTGTCTGATCTTTACTGTGCAGAGCTTGCATAAGCAATTGAGTCTTGCTTTGTGTTTGCAATTTATTGCCATTCGGTTTCGCGGCGTGCAGCTGCAAATGTTGCAATCTTGCCTCCATTGGAACTTCATTTTGTATTTTTTTCTTTGATATGGGCAACGCACTATTGTATTCTACTTTCTTCACATCTGCCCTGGGTATTTCGGTCTTGAGGCCGGTGATGGGTTCCTCTTTTCTTTGTTTTTTGACATACAATTTCCTAGGATCGGCTCTCACAATGACATTTAGCTTCTCAGCATAGTTAGGAGTAAAACGTTCGAATTGTAGTAAACGGCGACTGCCATAACCAAAAAGAATTTCATGCGTTCGATTTTTGTCTTGAACAAAATAAGCGGAAACAGCATGGAGTGGTTCCACAGTCTCAGCTCCATCCGATGCAATTTGCAGGGAAACTTTGGGCTTAATATATTTCTCTGATGAGAGGCTAAAATAAAAAGCGAGGAATAAACAGAGATTTTTAGAACTCGAAACTAATTGCGAATCCTACCCATCTACGTTGAGTAAATAGATGTGAATATTGCCGTTTCGTGTCACACTCGCTACACGCAATGAGCCATCTTCGGTGCATATTTCACTGACCAAGCAGTAGGCCAAATCCTCCATGAGTAACGTGCAAGCTGATGCTTTGTTTTTGCCACATTTATCCACTTTCCAGAAGCTAATGACACGCTCCATACGAGCTGTGGTTAGTATATATTCTACATCATTGTCAGCTATGCTGGTCATGGCATTTATATCGCTTGAATGTCCAGTAAATGTTTCTACCAATTCTTTCGTCTCGACATCAAACACCTTCAGCTGACGCGCTCCAACGGCTAGAGAGCGGTTTTTGGCCAAGTACACTATATTTTGTGGCTTCTCTGGTCCCACCTGCCAGTCGGCAACGCAACGTTCCTCGGCTATGGACCAGACCAGGGCACGAAAGTCTGCTCCAACTGTATATAAATGTCCCTTGCTCTGATTATATGCAATTGAGGTGACGGGACCTTCATGATTATCCCCGCTTAGCGTGCGTTCGATCTGATCAAAGTGTAAATAAATGAATCCGTTACCCGTCCATTAATTTATTAGACCGTCTGATCCTCCACCTACCTGTCCCTCGGCCAGTGAGTACAATGCTACATTGCCTTTTACTGTGCCCAAAGCCAAGTATAATTGATTACTGGAAACCACTGATTCGTTCTGAGACCTTCGAGACTTCTTAGCACGCGGCGGTGGTGGAACGCCCACAGATACCCATGTCAGAGCCGTGCAAGCTCCGGAGATGTGCAGATTAGGCGTAAACTCTTGTTTTAGTTTGTTTGCCTCTGTGTCCCATATACGAAGGACGCCCTGTTCGTCAACTAGGGCAAAGAATTGTCCTCCATTGGGGGAGAAACCCAACACGTGCTTCTTGGCCAGCGACATCGAGTTGTTGTTTTGCGGCAAACAAATTGGGATGGAACCAAAAAGACAAATTGTGGTGCTTATCGATTATTCCAATTTAATCGATAGGTCCAATTACGTCCCCCATTCCAGGGCTGCGATAAGCCGTGCCGTCGAGAACGTTCGGTTTGAGGTTATAAACACATTTACCGACCGACTGCTGTTACCTGAACTCCGTGATATTAGAAGTCTGTGTGTAAAAATGGCTTTATCTGTACCTAAAGCACCCGGAGTATCTCAGATGCTCAAGGATGGAGCCCGGGTAAGTGAAAAACAAAGTAATTTAATTAACTTATAACGATTTAGTTTGGATTTATTTGAAATTCACATCGAAAACATGCCCCGGGGAAGCGCGTGATTAGTCATCTGCAATGGTGTAGCCTTTCTCGCTTTTCTCCCCTACCATGTGTACATATAAAAAAATAGTATAATTTTTCGAATTTTCTATTTTTTTTTTTGGTCACAAATTCTTAACAGATGTACAGTGGCTTGGAAGAGGCGGTCTATCGAAACATTAGCGCTTGCAAGGAGTTTGCCCAGACAATGCGCTCCGCCTATGGGCCAAATGGCATGAACAAAATGATCATTAATCATATTGAGAAACAGTTTGTGACTAGCGATGCGGGCACCATAATGCGCGAGCTCGATGTAGAACATCCGGCGGCCAAATTGATTGTAATGGCCAGTCAAATGCAGGATGCCGAAGTTGGGGACGGCACCAATTTTGTTGTGGTTCTTGCTGGAGCTCTGCTGGAGTCGGCTGAAGAACTGCTGCGCCTGGGCATAACCACTGCCGAGATAGCAGATGGTTATGAGAAGGCTCTGTCCAAAGCTCTGGAAATTCTGCCAAAGTTGGTGTGCCACAAGGTGGAAGACTATCGCAATGTGGAAAAAGTGAAGGAGGTGTTGCGGACTGCAATCATGTCGAAACAGTATGGCCAGGAGGATTTCCTCAATGAACTAGTAAGCAAGGCATGCGTTTCCATTCTGCCTGATGATGGCACCTTTAATGTCGATAATATACGCATCTGCAAGATTCTGGGCAGCGGCTTGGCGAAATCGGAAGTAGTCCGAGGCATGGTTTTTAAACGTTTTGTCGAGGGTGACGTCACATATGCCGAGAAGGCTAAAGTTGTTATTTTCTCCTGCCCCGTGGACATAATTCAGACCGAGACTAAGGGTACAGTTTTGATTAAATCTGCGGATGAACTGATGAATTTCTCATCTGGTGAAGAGAGCCTACTGGAATCACAGATTAAGTCTATTGCTGATGCTGGCGTTAAGGTTGTTGTAGCCGGCGGCAAAGTTGGGGATATGGCTCTGCATTTCCTTAACAAATACGGTCTAATGGCGGTGCGTCTGAACTCCAAGTTCGACTTGCGTCGCCTCAGTCGTTCGGTAAATGCCACAGTTCTGCCACGCATTACTACTCCCAGCCAAGAGGAATTAGGCTACTGCGACAAAGTGTGCATCGAAGAGCTGGGCGATACCACAATCGTGGCCTTCCGCAACGAGGGTAAGGATTCACGCATTGCCACCATTGTGATACGCGGAGCCACTGATAACTTCATGGATGACATTGAACGCGCTCTAGATGATGGCGTTAACAACTTTAAGTGCCTTAGCCGAGACGGTCGATATCTGCCCGGAGCTGGTGCTACCGAAATCGAATTAGCTGTCCAATTGTCTGCCTATGCCGACACCTTGCCCGGCTTGGAACAATATGCAGTACGTAAATTCGCCAATGCATTGGAGGTCTTCCCCAAGGCTTTGGCTGAAAATACCGGAACAAATGGCACTGAAATAGTCAATCAATTGTATTTGGCCCACAACTCCGAGTCCGGGAAGAACACTGGCTACGATATCGAGTCCGAAAAGGCCAGCACCATCGATACAGTGCAGGCTAAAATATTCGATTTGTATCAATCCAAATTCTGGGGTCTCAAGTATGCTGTAGGTGCAGCCACCACTATCCTGAAGGTAGATCAAATCATTATGGCCAAGCGAGCAGGTGGGCCCAAACCACGACAGGCGGCTGGTAGTGACGATGAGAGTTAAGTGTCTCGCCCTCCACCTCTTTCCGCTATGTATTTCGTTTTCTTATCATAAAAACTTTGAGTAAAGCTTGGAAATTAAAAATTTCATTAACATCTCACATACACCTACAAAAAATATACACATACACAAAACTTAAGCTCACATACAGTTTATCGTATTAATAAAACTAAACTTATGAAAACTGAATTTAATTTGTTTTGTTATTTTTGAGTGAATTTCAGTTTACCCATTTAAAATTAATGAAATAAGTTGAGTATATATAGGAGAAGTTTGCGTTAATTCAGACAGACAGATGGCCATAGGAACTCGTCTTTTCGTGTTAATCAAGAATATATAAAAATTTTATATTCTTACCAATTTAACTATTTTAAATCAACCTTACTTATTTTGGGCTCATTTGGACTTCTAATTATTTGGATTTTTTAACAAAAATAGAAACGGTTAATTAAACCTATGTAAAAGCATGAATTAAAAGTGTGATTCAGTACAATAGTACATTTGATATATATAAATAAGTTCACATTTAATTTTAAGTTCCAATAAAGCTTAAAAAAAGTGTGCTTCAGAAGTTCAACCCATTCCATTTGCCAAGAGATAAGTATCACAATTTGTTTTTTTTCTTACACCGAACGCGGTGCTCTCTGCTAGATAACTGATCTAAATAAGTTACCGCTTCAGGGGTTTTATTTATTTTGAATGTTTTGGGTTTTGTTTTTGGAATTCAAGCAAACGATTATTAATTTTTGTTCATTTGGAGTACAATATAAATACATTTTTCAAATGCTTATTTGCAGATACATTTTCAATACAATATTTTTTTTGTGTTAAAGACATCTTCGCCAGCCGCCGATTGGGAGGACAAAGAAGAGTCGCTTCAAATTGTTTGATTTTTAATCAATCATTGTCAAATAAAATACAAATACGATCTCGTTGTCTATTAAATTTTTAATTGTGTGTTTTTATTATTTTAGTTTAGTTTTTTGTGTTTATATTTTTTTTTAAATCTTATTTTCTTTCTTCAAATTTGTGAATAAAAGTTGTTGAATTTGCGTTGATGATGCTAAAAACCAAGTCACATGCTTATTTTTTGATGATTTATTTCATAATTTCGTTCAGGTATTGGTTAGTTAAAGTGTGTATAGATATAATATAATTCCTGCACATAAGGGTTTGTCGATGGAGTGGTGATTGACGCAAATCCATCCGTGCTCCAGTGGATAGTTGCGCGACTTCTGTTATCTATCGAAAAACCCTATATATATATAATCTTCTCTTTTGTCGTCGAGTACTTGAATCGAAAAGTGGAATATCTTAGGCTTATCTAGTCAACTGCAGACTTAACTTTCAAAAGCCTAATAAACGCAGAGAATTCAATTATAGGATCAATTTGAGGGTTTTGTGCCAACTTTTGCTGTTTGCTCACGACAGCAAAATTTGGGTCAAAATCCAATTTTAGCAAACTTTTCGAAATTTCGAAAAATGTGTGATTTTTTCTACTAGCAAATGGTATAACTTTTCTCCTATTTTACTTATAATCAAAGGAAAACGAAAACCACTACCAAAATTTACTTTAAAAAAAATTGTTTTTAAGTCTATATCCCAACATCTGGAAGATTCGATTTGAAAAGTGCTAACTCAAGAATTTAGGTAATGAGGAACATTCCTTATATTCTTAGAGGATCGTTTCGTTTCATTCCAATACCATAATGATTATGCTCTTTACCATCATTTTGCAAATATAAAAATAACTTTTACTTTTTAAATATTCTTTGCCATTTCATGCCAATTGCAATCTTTTGTTTTTCATATGAATGACGACTTTGACTTTTTTATGTGAGGTAGAGAAACGAATCACACATTTTTCTTTTACAATAAAAAATACGGTAAAAATTGTTTTTCGATTCCAGTTTGATAATTTCGTTTTGTTTCGTTTGATCTGATTGATAAATTACGGCTCTAAAGTGCGAAAAAATTATTTTTCATCATAGTGTGAATTTTGAAAAAATGGCGAAAACTACGCTAGAGAGGAATAATAAATTTATATGTATATATGTTATTTTTCAATTTATATATAGTAGGTATATATTTGAATATTTGCTTTAATGCAACTATCATTTGCTGTTATTCTTGTTTGTTGATATATTTATATTTATATATTTAATTTTACTAGGAAAAACTTTTGCTTTTGTTTGATATAATAAACGCGCTAAGATTTTGCAGAAAATTTAAAGCTTTTTAAAGTAATTGTAATTCAATAACAACTATGCATTTGTTTTCCATTTTAAGTTATTTGTTTCTGTAGTAGTTCCCTTCTCCGTATTTACGGATTGGAGGAAGTTGTGTATTTAGTATTAATCTTTGCATTAATTCAACTGTTTTCTTCGAAATAAGGTTTTTGTATATTGTTGGTTTGTTTACATATATTGCTGTGTTTGTTGTCAATTTGTTTGTATACAGGTATATTATGTACTTCAAATACATACATACATAGATTTGTATTTTATTGTTGTCCGCATATTTGGTTGGGATATTCGTGCTACCATTTAGCAAGATAAAGACAAAAAAGGATACAAAGGGCGTTTGGAGGGAGAAAAATTTGATTTTTTTTGTGTTGATATTTCTTGCCTTGGCCTTGCTTTGCTCTCACATATATATAACACTTGTTAACATTGGATTGGTACAGAATATAGAATATATGTATATATATAAGCATTAGTATGTATATTTGTATTATTTTTTGGTTGTTGATATATTTGTTTTCTGGATTTAATAGTATTGCTTATTGTAATTGGTTTTTACTCTTCATTTACACATATAGAAATATATATAGATATAGAGGATATACATATGCATACGTGGTTCTAGGTGGCTTTCGACTGGTACTGGTGTCGTCAACTTTAGAACATAAATACAAAATCTGAGAATTGCTTGCTTGATCCATCCATCGACCCTTCCCGCCTTCTTCGTCTTCTTAAAGCACAGTGCATGAGGATTTCTCACGGAACGGATTGACCTTCTGGCTGGTAAAACCAGTCAATAGGTAATCCTCCTGCTCATGCTCGGTTATATATTTCATCATTTTGTTGCATGACTCCGACACGGTTTGCCGATCGATGGCAGCCTCCCGCCGCAGCTGATCAACGACAATCCGTTGCTGTTGTAAGGATGATGACATTACGTCCATGATGGCTGTCTCGGATAGGCCTATGGTTGAAAATGGTTCACTCAGTGATTCAGAGAGAGATAAGGAAGATTCGGTTTCGGGGGTTCGTGGGATGGATAAATTCTGGTTAAATTCTTTTGTATGTAGTGTTGGTTGTGTGCTTGCGTTTTGCTCTAAATTTGCTTTGCAATTTCTTGCAATTCAAGAGTTTGATTGCTGGAAAGTAATAATAAACAAGAGGATTTCGATTGCTGCAAAATTTTTGTTTTTTAATTGTGGCACACAACATTGAACAGGAATAGGCAAAGAGTCGATAGAAGTGTTTGAGTAAGAGGGAAAGAAGAAGAGCTAGGAAAAGATGTAAACTTTTAGTGGGACTTAATTAAATCGATCCCTGATTAAATTTTCAACCCTTTATCCGACCTTGACATTGTTATTTTGTTGCCAGAGCCAATTTACTTATAGCAGAGAAGTAAGAGTTGTCGTTAACGGGATCGCAAAAATTTCGTTAAATGGCAGATAGTGGAAAAAAGGTTGCTCCGCATATGTAGATATACGCAAACGTCTGCCAAAAGGGGGCTAGACTAATTGATGAAAAGCAGACACAGACCTATCTTAGGTAGATTTACACACACACAAACACAACTACATAAACATAGACTAATATTTAAATCATTCTTTTTATTTACCAGCTAATAAAACTTATAATTTTTTAAAATTTTCAAAATAATACGAGTTGATGAGTAAAAAAATGTATAGATACACACCCAAAGTAGAGATGGCACATTACACGATTAGTTAAGGATGGACAAATTAGGAAGAGCAGCCCTGAATGCCTATCGAAGTGAACATTTAAGTCAATCGATTGTTGGATTACTCTGGTTCTGTGCTCGTGTGGGTTTAGGTTTTACTTTGGACATGTTCTCCGCCAACGCACACTCTGTAGTACATTATCATCACGAATGGTCGGCCGAGGAGGAGGTGCAACTATTCCATGCAATGGAGGGACTACGTCCTGTGGGCATCAACAAGCACTTTTATATGTCGTGCATTGCCCAGCGCTTGTCGAAGGCATTAAATCGTGAAATTCCCAGTGAATTGATTTGGAAACACTTAGGCACCATGTACAAGCTAAAGGAGCTCGATGATTTAGAATCTCTGCCATTTCCGAATGAGGAACGCGAGTTTAGTCTGCCTGAACAAGACTATGGCGCGTTACTGAAATCTGTGGATACGCCTACCGCCATAGGGGAGGAAAAGGACTCAACCGATGCAGTGGTTGGTAACGAAACACTTGGTAATGGCAAAGGTGTGTTCTTAGGACTTAAGTCAAAGTTAACAAAATGTATTTATGTACATATATATACCCTGTAGCTTCTGCTCTATCTAAAGTGTCGGGAATACAGTTATCGAACTCTGTCAAAGATGCGGACAAGGACAAGAAAGCAGCGGCGGCCGCTGTCAAGCTCCTGGATTTACCCAAACGGCCATCTAAACGCACCCGTGGTTCTATGTCAAACGAATCCATCAGCCCCTCAACAACGCCTCCACCAGTGCAAAGCAGCAAGCGCCGTCGTATTTAGGAACCGATCATTGATTGACAGTAGACAATTTACACTAGTTCACTATTAGTTGTAGTTTTAAAATAATGACCAAACATGAAAATGTAAATACAAATACAAAACTTTATTCTTCGAAGTCATTGTTGAAAGAATCGTTGTCGTCGTCCTCGTTGTTTTGCACAACTGGTCCAATCGATGTCTGCATGGATTCCAGCAGAGACTTCAAAAGTCTTCGATTTAAATGATCCGTTTGGCTTATTTCACGCACATTTTGCGGTTCCTCAGTTGCAGACACAGTGTTGGTGCTTGTGGGAGGCGTGGGCGTGGCTTCTAAGCCGATTTCAATGTTCTCCTGACTAGGCATACTGCTTGACTTTGTTGTAAAATCTGGAAATCTCTATTGTTTACAGATGATTCATACGTCAATTGCCCGTCACTGGCAGTCGATATTTCTGTTATAATCGATAAAAGAACACTTGTGACATCCCTGACTGGCTCCACTACCATCACTTGTGCAGCAATCGCTATTCATTTGTCTTCTGACCTGAAATCTCCCGCTCTTATTCAATTTGATTAAACGAAATATGTTTGAAATCGAAACGGAAGATATGTTGCCGCGCGCTGCACCCAGACCATGTGCAGGAATTCCAATAGGCATGGGAATGGTATCTAATGAGCAGACTGTCAAGCCGACAGTGCCGGAAGTTTCCTTGATATTCGGGACAAATGCACCTTCAGAAGTGACACAATCACAATCTAACCCAGAGCCAAGGACACAACCAGTTTCCGCTGCCCCGAGTTTTGCATCTTGGAAGAAGCAAATGCTACCGCGGGTAAACTTTTCACCAATCCTGGCTACAGAGCTGGGACCGCGCCCTAGCCACACACACAATGTCAATACAAACCTAACCAGCAGCTCCTCTGGATCTACGGTGAGCAACGAATACATAATTATGCCCCGCGAGCACATCTATACAGCATCAGCAACAACAACTCCTCCAATGGTCAACAATTGCTTCGTAGATAATCGAAGGGATATGGATTATTTACCATCTCCGCGCTTGGTCAGCGATGTTCTCACTATTTGTGCAAGCACACAAACAGATAATGCAAATAAATCGCCACCAGCCAACACTCCATTAACCACTGTTGGTGGCTGCTCTGTAGATAAAAGTAATTTGGTCAATAAGCAAGATATGGATGCTGTGGTGTCGCTGCTGGAGTCAATTCGTGGGGAGCAGCGTCAATTGAAAGAGTTGTGCGAATCGATTGCAAAACAGCAGCGGGCACCACGTGAGCCATCCTCCAGGACATCAACCGGTTGCCAATGCGAGATTATAACGATCAATCAGAACAATAATGGTAAGTAGTCAAATTTCAATCTGCTCTGTTTCCCTTAATAATAATAGACTATTCTTCAAGTCAAGCGGCACACACCTATTATTCAAGACTATATAGTGGAGGAAGAAGAAACTGTCTCTTCCAATCCCAAACCTCTTCGGGCTCTTCCTAATCAATACCAATCGCCTCGGCCCATGGCTCAGTCAACTGGTTATCGTGCCAATACACCAAATGGCAAAATAATGCCAATGCCCAAGGCCATTCACCATAAATCCAACACCGAAAAGAGCTTGGTCATGAATGAATTGGCCCTCAAGTATTTGCGTCAACCTGTTGATGAATTAATGAAAGAACTGTGTGTGACTGGGGATTTGCAGCCACCATCCGCATCACATAGTCCCATGACCGAGCCTCTGCGTCAAATTCATAATTTAGCCCACGCACAAAGTCCGAATAATATATCAAATGCATCTTATAAATATCTCAAGAAATATCGTTTATTACCCGAAGATGAAATGAATCCCGGGTCATCCCAGCAACATGACCAGCCGCAAGAGCCCATGCTCGATCTGGAGAATATACGTAACCAACCCAAGTTATTGTAGAAATTTTAGTTCCAAATCAATATTCGTAAACTTCTGCCCAGTTTAAATTAGAAATATTTAATGTTTTAAGTTTAAAAATAATAAGAACCATTTTTTTTAAATATTTAATTGTATTGCATAAAGTGTATTGTGTTGTCTTGAATTGTCATTTGTTTTAATTGAAATATAGTCAGCATGTGTTGGTTAGTAAACAAATACGTATATTTTATTATAATGGGCAATCGAAATCAACAAAATTAAATAAATCTACAAATAATAGAAAAGCAAAAGGATAAAGAAAAGAAAACAAAGCAATAATGACAAAGACACAGAATAGAACAGCATTATATATTTATATAAATGTATTTATACTCGCATTGAAATGAATTTTATAGGAAGATCGTTTGCCACTTAACGCAAAACCAGCTGCAATTCGGAAGCCGACTGCAACAATACTTTTAATCCCTGCATGAAGCCGGCACATTGGGCAAAATCAGTGCCAAAAGCAATGCGTGTATGGATTTCCAAAGCATTCGCATAATCGTTTATTTGAATATATTGAATAATTTGATTCAAATATTGCACAGTTGATGAGGTAAGCTGTAAAAAAAACAGTAATTTATGCAGTTATAATATAGAAAGTTGACTTGCTGTCCTTACCCTGCCGTCGCGAAGGCAATCATATAGGTTCTCCAAACGCTTCACGACATCCACAAATTTGCGTTTGGTGCGCTAATAGAATATAATAGAATAAAAATAATTAAAAATTTGATGGGTTATTATGATATTCCTCCCCTCTGAATCCGAACTTACTGGGTCGTTAGTGGCACTAAGACATCGGTTCTTAAGTTCTTCAAGAACAGTTTGCAAATAAATATATTCCTCTGGCAGTGGCGGCTTCTCTTTGTGCATTTCCGGTTGGCGTTGTATGGCTGATGGCTGCTCGGTGTAGCCTTTGGTCTGGGTAGGCTGTTGCCATTGTTGCTGGCGTGGGGGCACCTGTTGCTGTTGCTGTAGCTGCAGATAACTCTGTGGCTGCTGTTGTTGCTGTAAAGGATTATTGTTGACGGCAGCTGGATTGAAATATGGTTGATTTAATCCTGATGTAGGTGGCGGTCCTGGTTGCTGATATTGAGCAGATGGTTCTGGATAACCATTTTGATTCTGATTTGGATCCACACCAAATATGGGATGTAAAATGGGTGCGGCTGTTGGTTCCACTGTGGGTTTGGGTTTAGGCTTTAAGTGAGAGCATGATATTAAAAAAAAAATGCCACATACGGAGGAAAAGTAAACAACTCACCACCCTCGAAGATTTCAAAGCAGGCGGGTCATTCCAGCCGGGTGGTGGTGTGGGATTACGCTGAATATTCTGCATAAGAGGGGGAGGCGGTGCTCCAACAGCAGATGCAGCTGAAGGCATTGTCTCTATGGGCGCTATGCCGGGCAGATAATTACTAGGCTGTGCGGTTCCAGTGAACGATGTGGAGTTATAGGGTTGATTGGCTGACATGGGATTGGTATTGAATGCTTGGCTGTTGTATATATTCGGTACACTGTTTTGGGCTCCAATTCCCTCACCAACTGCTCCAGTAAAGGGTACCGCCGATGGACCCGGTACAGGCATGGGATTATAGGTCATTCCATACGAACTCGCGGCAGGTGCAACTGAAGGATCTAGCACATATTTAGAGCGAGCATGAAGACCAGTTGGTCCTCCTTGTGGTGGCGGCCCTCCTGATGAACTGGCATTACTAAGTGGTCGCGGTGGATGTGCCATGGCCGGTTCAGTTTTAATTGGTTGTGGATTGAAGATTTGGGGTGGTGCGACTACTGCTGCTGCTGGTGTAGCAGCGGCAGGTGCTGGCCAACTAGGCTGTGTTTGCTGCTGCTGTGGTAGGTATGGATTAAATGATGTTGGGTGGGAGAACGAACCGCGACCTCGTGCCTGTTGATGTGGCTGCTGTTGTTGGTAACCAGTTGCAGTTGGTTGGCTGTTTACTTGATTCACTTGGCTGTCATAGTCCAAATTCACAGCGTTATGCAGACGTTCCCTTAGTCCAACTAATTGGTCATCTTGGCTGCCACCACCCAGTGTGGTTATATACTGGAGAGCTGCAGTCAATGCGCCCTGCGAGGCCAAAAGTAAACCATATTCCGATATGAATCCCGCAAATCGTCCAGCCAAATCCACAGCTATACCTTGTTGCTCCAGGGATTTGCTCATAAGCATTACAACCTCGGCAAGATCTTGAAGTTCTTGGGTATTGAGTTTATAGCTCTGATTTTTCTGCTCCAATTGCTTTAATTGATACCAAGCACTGACCAACTTGTCAATACTTCCGGCGCAAATGTAGCACAACATAGCATTTCGTGTGAAATCCACACTGTTAGCGGACTCGGCCAACAGACGATCACCCAAACGCTCGCAAATGTCTACCAATTTGCGTTCACTATGCTTGAGGGCAGCTACCAGGGCCTCCTTCCAAGAGTCCATGGTACAATGATTGACGAAATCCAACCAATCTCGCGTGACTAACGCAGAGATCACATGCGAGAGTTCACTCTGTTTTTGCTGCACTAGGTAACGACTCTGTGTTCGGTTCAGCACCTCGATGCCAGCAGTTGAAGCTATAATTAATGCTTCTGGTATACGTTGGGCTTCCAGACACAGCTCAACAGCAGCTTCAATGTTTCCCGTAAGTATGGCCTCAGCAATAAGACTATCGGCATCTAAACATAATGAGTTTTAATGGGTAACTTATATATATATTCGATTTTTTCTTACGTTCACCACTTGGAATTCTAAATTGTGATCTCGCAGAGGGTAAGCCAAAAACGTTATGGTTTTGACTATCGATCGCATTGTTATCCAAGGTTTGCTAAAGGACCAAAAAAGTTAAAAAATATCAGTTAATCTTGTTCGATAAGCCAAGTTCTTAAAACGTTGCAAAAAATTAGTTTCGATGAGCGACAATTTTAAATCTCAAGGGTCGAACTACTCATGGTGTAAGATATTATTCAGCTATCATGTTGTCAAAATCGCCTTTAACAGTTAATCAAAATGAACTTAATGCAACATCACAAGAATAAACCCAAATATTATCTTAAAGTACAAAAAATGCTTTCCGATGAAGATCCGCTTACTGAGTTATCTGTACTGTAATTGGTATCACATTCAACCTCAGACGAGTCGCTCTAAGCAGCATAAAAATTAGGTTATAAATAGAATTCAGACAGGAAGAAAGAACGGAGGTCAAGCGGCTTATTACTGATAGTTCCAGTCTATGATGAGATAAGAACCAGTTCGAATTAAAACTGAGACTCACATGGGTTAATGTCGAAATGCGTGTAGTAAGTGTGTCCACATCAGATTGCGAGTTCGTTTCGTTTTCCTTGATAAATTTGCTAAACTTGACATCTGTATCATCCTTGTTGTACCCTGCAATGAAAGAAAATATTATCTTTCCTCATACCCCTTACAATCTTTTAAGCTTACCCAATAGATTAAGCATTTCCTCTTTTGGATTTAATTCAAAATTAGCCTTGATAAAGTACCAAAGATAGCGTCCATGCTGATCGGCTGTATCGTCTGCACGCTGGCGACAATATTCCACATAATTGGCATCGGCAAGAGATCGCTCCAAGGCTTGGGCACGATCTACCAAAGCAGTTTCAGTGGTCAGTTGGCTAATTTTGACCGATTTTGAATTGGCATTGAAACTAACCAGTTTGCCTCCAAACTAAATAAAATAAAAACATAGAATCTATCAAACATTAAAGCTTTGGAAAACTTACGCCAAAGGCAACGCCACATGGTCGCCTCATCCATTTGGGTGCATGAACTAGATCATGATAAACCACTTGTGTGGCTTGCTGCGGCATTGGCTCTTGGGCAAATTGATCCATTCCAGGAAAGGAGTCCGCTATCTTATTGGATGTCTGAACTAAATGATGAGTGCCTCCATTCAAGGAGTAAATTGAAACTGATCCCTCCAAGCTGGAACTGGCTACAAGAGCTGGATTTCTGGGGCAGAATTGTACATCTGAGTACCAAGATGCTGTGGTGGCCACTTCGGAAAG
Organism: Drosophila nebulosa; assembly: GCA_024703675.1. Lineage (NCBI taxonomy): Eukaryota > Metazoa > Arthropoda > Insecta > Diptera > Drosophilidae > Drosophila > Drosophila nebulosa. Next base: position 25,991 of record CM045725.1, on the reverse strand, counting down.
GATTTCTCCTTCTGGTATTTTCGTATTTGGATTCCAGCAATAGATATGATTATCCTTGCCGCAAGATACCATTAGGTCCGTGTCCTGCAAGCACCATGACATGCCCAAAACTCCGCGATCGTGAATCTGATATGTCTTGGCCGGAGCTGTAGCATAGCGTAGATCCCAAAGCTGTACAACCGGTGCCTGATCATCTTCCGAGGCCAACCAAACCTGGGTAGCCGCCTCGGGGTGCCATTCAATGGCATGCCAACGGACACGTGACTGGGTATCAGAGAGCTTAATAATTTGTTGACTCTTACGCAAATCCCAAATGACACAGCGAGAGCTAAAGACAGAAGCTAATATGTGCTGCACCTGCCGATTCCAGGCCACATTCTTGACATCTTCCAATGGCTGGGTCTTGGCACCGGGATTCATATGCGTAGCCGGATTATTTAAGTCCCAAATGTAAATTTCCGACTCGGAGGCACATGAGGCAAGTAAATTATTTTGAAATGGATTGAAATCCAGACCACTCACTGCCCCCGTGTGCTTGTCCTGTTGGGCAACCAGAGACTCCTCACTAGCCAGCAACTTGCCTGCTGAATATATATTTATATGACCACCCTCACAACCGCCAACAATGAGTCCGCTCGATCCACCAGTAGGGCTCCAGATAAGCTTTTGAAACCTACAAATGGAATAAAAAATAGGTTTTAAGTAAGTCGCATCTAGACAGCATCTGAAACTTACTTATACTGACTGGGCACGCTGCCCTTTAGCTCCAGTTCGTAGGTTGCATCGCTGAAGTTGGGTGAATAGATTTCCAGTGTTGAGCTGGCATTGGAATCAAATTGTTGAGCCGCTGTGCCGGCAGCTAAAAGAATTTGCTCCTGCTTGGCCGGTGACCAGGCAATATTCACTGTTTTTTGCAACTCTTTGATCTTCATGATAATGATGCTGCCTAAAAGTAAGAAAAAATAATTAATTTAATTGCAATATCGTTACCCTCCTCTTCTGCATAAAAGTATGTCATATCATACGTCCAATTGGATCGCGCCCCGTCATCAGTTTTTTTCTTCACTTCATTTTCTTAATGATATTTTAAACGCAAAAACTGGCAGGTGGGATATCGATTTGTGGATCTATAACTTACGCAAGCTAGTAAATCCAAAGCGTTGTTCGTGGTTAAAAACAAAACTTAATTATTTTTAACACCTTTTTCTCTAATTACAAATTAATATGCGGACCGCTCGCTTGAAACAAAACACCACAAACAAATTCGCTTCGCTTATTTGAATTCGCCCCCTTTAACATTAACAGTGCTCGAAAATGATGGTTTTTAAACAAATGCTTATATGGATTCGCCGTTTTCAACATCAACAGTGCTCGCAAATGATGGCTTTTAAACAAACGGAGGCAACGCGACTTAAAAAAAGGGACATGAAATTTAAATTGGAAAGGGGATAAATAAATTTACTGTCTTCATTAATTGAGTTACATATAAATATTAATTATTAATAGTGAAATCGGTGTGTATAGCATTTGATAACTATTTAGATGCCGTAATTGCCGTTACCCGCAGTTCCACCTTGGCCACCTTGTTGTTAATTGTCTCTAGATTTTGGGCAAATGTTTCCTGGACCGAATGGAGCAGCTCTTTATTATTCACCAGACTCGTGGTAATGGTTCCTTGCTTTTGCTCAATTTCCGCTATGATCATTGCGAAGTTGTTTGCTAAGGAAAAGAAATTTATTTAATGTTTTTTTAGGGGTTTTATTAAAAGGCACTTTGTTTCATACCATACTTATGCAGGGCCTCCAGGGCCTGCATACGTTCGATCACATGGGGTAGTATCTCCACCACCGGCTCAGTTCGCTTGGCTATGTCATAGAGTTCAACAATCTTCTGGTCGCGCTTGGCATCCTGGGCACTGCCGCTGGATTTTTCGGCAATTGCGTCCATTTTGCCAGTTAACGTGGAGAGACGTTGTTCTATTGCATCCAGTTTTTCGGGTTGAAGAAGTGCCGCTTTTGTGCTCAGCTGACGCACTGCCTCTAGAACGGTTGAAGTGTTAGTAACAGAGGTCAAACGACTTAATTTCTCTGGCTGAGCGCCCACAGCCTTTTCCAGTTGATATAGACGCTGCTCGAGACTGGCTACACGAGCGGTGGCTGCCAAATCGGTGCCTGGTGTGGGAATGGCCGTTAGGACACCAGATTGCTTGAACTCTTCTACCTGGCTAATCAGAGCCTTCACCTGTTTGCTATTGGGCACCTGCTCTTTGCCCAACACCTGTTCCAGTTTCAGAGAATCCAGCACTTTTTTTGCAGTACTAATTACCGTGGCCACCGCATCATAGGATTGCTTCTCTTCGTCGGCCATTTTGCGATCTACTTGCAGAGCGGCCACTTCATTAAGTAGTTCATTCATTTCGATCTGCAAACGCTGGCATTTCTGCACAGGCGTCTCCTTTTCACCCTGCCCAACCAGTACATAATCGCCACTGTCAGCTCCACGCATATCGTACCCTCGCCCAATGCGTCGTCCAATGCTATCAGAGAAGTCCACATTGCCCTCCAAAGTGGCCCCACTGAAACGTTTGTGTGCTACATTTGCCGAGATGTGCAACCGTTCAATTGCTTCGTTTTCCGGCTCCTCCTCATAGTAGTCTGATGTGCTTTCACCTTCGGGTTCGTCGGGTGTCTCATACACATCGGGCTGGTCATAAGCCTGAATGAAACGGATTGTTTGCCGAAATATTATTATTAAAATTAATTACTGATTGCACTTACGATTCCTGGTAGGTTTTGAAACTTGGGGTCGGCCATTGTTATAGTCTGCTGGGCAAATTGTTGCAAAAAGCTAAAACCTTATTGGAAGCTGATGTCACCAAGGGAAAGAGAGAAAAAAGAAGCAAGTTTAAAAAGATTGAAAGCCCCATGCACTTTTTACACACACACAAAAAAACACTACACGCCAATTGCATACTTGTGCTTAGACGTGGTGGCGCAAAAATTAAGTACAACGCGAATTTTTATTTTTTCTGCACAAAAATAATTGATGTTGATTTTCTCGATAAAATAACAATGGGAAAAAATTGAATTCGCCCAAGCTGTTTCGAGTTCGCTGCCTAATCGGCGCTCTCTTAAAAATGAGTCGCCCTCTTAAAAATGAATCGCGCTTTCTTAAAAATGAGTGGCAATGTTGTTCTTTGAGCTGCCACCCTTGCCGAAAAAAACCCAGCTGGTAGCACACTTCCAGTTAGCACAAAAAAATAAAAATTCTTCCCACTGGATCTGCCTATCTTCCGTTTCATTTTTCTCTCTCTCTTTCCTCCTAGACAGGCATATGGCTCATTTGTTCGAGAGCCCGATTTTAAAGTTAGAAGCTTTGAACACCGACAAAGTAGCCCAGTTCCCCACATATTTCAATTCCCTTTATTTTAATTTCCCGTGTTCCGATGAATATCGAAGACTCGTCGATAGATTCGATTAAAACAGTTGATTTGTGAGGGTGGTAAACTTTGTTCAGACAGAAAATTAAGTATACGCATACAGGTACAAGCTTGGCCTACAAGCCTGTCGCAGTTAAAACTGAGATAGCCATTAATAACGGCAACAAGGGAAAACCCGCGGTGTTTTCACGTGATCAAATGACCAAAAACTTTGAATATAGCGTCCAATATAAAATATTCAAAGACAAAGTTAACACTTTCGATGATAATCACTTGGATTCGGATTGAAGTTACGACTCTAAAGAGATGTGTGAAGTTTAACAGTAAATGAACACCGAAATCCAAAACAAAACCTATGTATACAGAAAACAGAAAAAGCAAACTCCACAGAAAACAGATTGAGAATTAATGTATTTTCGTCTGCCCTGAAACTTGGGGGGGTTAAAGCCAAAATAAACCGTACACCCACATATAATTTAGATTTCAAGTGAATAGCTATATTTCCAGAATGTCATCCTTCGAGCACTCTCAATCGGGTTTTGATGAATTACCCCTAGAGGCAAGTTATATACATATGTATATTAATCATCGCATTTCGCGTGACCCATTCTATCCCAGACCCACACATATACACATGCCTGTATCTACATATGTACATATATCTATTTTTGGTCACAAGTCAGCTGACAGACACTATAAATTTTTTTGCAGATAGTCTCAAAAATTTTTAGCTACTTGGGCTTCACGGATCTTTTGGCTGGTGGTGCCACCTGTCAGCGTTGGCATTGTGCCCTGGACCAAAGTGAATTTAAAGGACGGACTCGTGTCTGTTTCTCCAAATGTGTGTTATCCGATCAACATAGTCCAGCTGTGGATTTAATGCGATGTGAAAGATCTTTTTGCCATTTCGTTTTTGACGATGTCACCTTGGGCCAAGTGCAGGAGCTTATAACTTTTATTGGACGGACGGCACAAAGTTTGGCCCTGGACAATATGGAACTGAGTGACAAGCAATTATATGGCATTTTACGTCTACTGCCCAACCTTCAAGTGCTTTCGGTGAAGCGTTGTCTGCCGCTGTTCATGTCAGGGACATTTTTGGATAGTCAGACTAATGGAATTTGTGAATTGGCTGCCCATTTGTCAGGGATTAAGGAACTCACCCTTTGCGAGAATCAATACCTGACCGATGCCATTCTGATGCGTCTGACCTCGTTTATGCCGTCCCTGGAAGTTATCAACATGTCCGGTTGTCAGATTGCCTTTCATAATGCCATCCATCGACGTTTTTATCCCAATGAAACGTCGGCTGGTCCCAGCGAATCGGTGCTAACTTTTAAGTACATTTTAAATATTCTCACTCAACAGAGAAAAACTCTTCGATCCTTGGACTTCAGTCAGACTCTTATTGGACAATCTCTTCTGGCGTTGGTTGAGTTAAATCTACAACTACAGTATCTGTATCTGGCCGGATGCAGACAGCTGAATGCAACCACAATTCGTTCATTTCTGGCAAGTCAATCCGATTTGAACGTATTGGATTTATCAGGCACAGTGTGTCTAAATGATGAAAATCTAGCTATCATAGTACAAACGAATACCCAATTGACGCACTTGAAGATCAGTAGCTGTACTGGCATAACGAATGCCGGAGCAGCCCATTTATATAGACTAAGACGACTTAAGTCCCTGGATATTTCCAATTGCAATGGCATCACCAGCAATGGTATAACAGAAGGAGTGGCAAAGGAGGAAAATAATATTCTCGTGGAGCTAAATGTATCTTATTTACAAATTTGTGAGGAGTGCATCAAGTCCATAGCAAGTAATTTGCGCTCGCTCCTTGTTCTGCATTTGAGTCATTGTGTCAATGGCGTAACAGATGAGGCCATTCAGTTTGTGATCGGGCAGTTGCGATGGTTGCGGGAACTTTCGTTGGAAAATTGTTGTAGGGTAAGAAAGAATTATTTATTTTTTCTTCACTTACTGGATTAAATTAACTGTATCCCAATTTAGATCACAGATGTGGCTCTTACTGGCATAAATATAACCAAATTAGAGCTCAATGGCACAGAAAATTCTTCCATGGAAAATTTTTACCCACCGCATAGTCACACTTTGGCGGAACGTGATAGTTTCGCAGGATCCCTGCAGTCCGTGAAGATCTCTCTACGCAGCAAGGCGGAGGATGAGATTGTCCGTGATGCACGACGCAAACAAGCCATGTTTGCCGCCTACGAAATGAATCTTATCAATGAGAAGGACTTTGAGGGTCACAATATACAGCAATTGCGTGGTTTGCATGCACTTAATCTTCGTGGTTGTAATAAGATCAGTGATGTCTCTTTGAAATACGGTCTTAAGCACATTGAGCTAAGACGTTTGCAGCTTTCCAACTGTCAACAAATATCCCTGCTAGGCATGGAGGCCCTTGTATCAAATTGTCCATCCATTGAGGAATTGGATCTATCCGATTGCTATAACATTAACGATAAGACCATTCAAGTAGTAACCAGCAAATTGCGACGTTTGAGGGCCCTGCATATCAGTGGCTGCAGCCAGTTGACAGAGCACACTCTGGATGCCATAATAGTCAATTGCTCATGTCTTCAGACACTTTCTATTTATCGTTGTCGTCGCATGTACACGGATATAGAGGAACGTTTGTCGGGAGTGCGTACCTTGCGGCATCTAAATATGGATAACCTAACTAGCATTGATAATGCCGAATTCTTTCGTTTAAAGAAACGTTTGGATTACTGATATTTTGCCGCAATTTTTGTTGTATTCGTTTTATATTATTTTCAATTGTATAATTTTCGCTAGTCCCAAATTTAAAAGAAAGAGGCTGTTGTGTTTTGATGAATATCTTTAGATATATGTACATTAGGGTGTGCCGAAAATTACGATTTTTGAACTCTAAAACTGACTTTGGTGTTCGAACTTCTTTCATCATTAGTATTATTATTATGATCATCCTTATGTTTATAATAAATATTATTAGTGTAATTGTGCTGTGCCGGGTATCTAAGGCCGCCTTAAGATTCGAAGGCGTTTTTCGTCTTACCCTAATGTACATATGTATATACTCACTTATATACATATGTATGTAGCTTTGTATACACAAATGTATATCATATGCAAATATTGATGTATTGTTAAGCGCCGCCACGTTTTATGAATAACTTTGAATCAAAAGTCAAGTCCGTTCAACATTTTTTAATTGTTTGCTTATGTTTTCTTTTTTGTTTTGGAGAGAAAGAAAACATTTCGACGTGTAGCTGTGATTTTTTATGAAAGTAAAACTTGTACTTTAAGTATGTAAGTAATTAAGAAGCGGAATTGTATGATGAGTTGTTTAATTTGTAATTGGTTTTGTTAACATCCGCGTTAAAACGCATTAAAGTTGTTTGTTCTTAGGGATGGAAGAGTATAACTCTATTCGTATACATAAATATACATATTTAGTATATATATCTAAGAACGTTTGAATACAATTCTGAATGTCCATCTTTAAAGAAAATAAATGTACCGATTGATGTTCGTTAAAATGAAAAGATTTTAATTTTTATTTAAAATGAGTTAAGAACATTTTGACTGTTACGCGTGCTAGAATCGTCGTCATTATCATTCATGTATCGTTTTTTGTTCTATGAGGAAAATATACTTAAATTACTTTCGACTAGTCAAGATGATTTAAAAAATTGTCGTCACGCGTACACTGTATATATATTTTTACTAAGAGTATGAAAATATATTTTAGTAATTGTATTTTGTGCCCAAAAAATGTCGGTTTTTTCGATCTATCCACCGCCTCCGCCGCCAGATAATTCATCTTCATATTGCTTACGGAAGCAGTCACCAACTGGGAAGAAGTCCCAGCTACGTTGCTGATACATATTCCATACATACGTCTCCTGACCGGTATATTCCGTATCCGGTTTGTTAATCAAATGCATCAGGAAGAACATATAATTCGCTAGATTATGCTCTTTCTGGACATGCGTATCGAAACCATGCGGTACTATATCAAAGAAATCTTTACCCATCCCGCATATGAAGCAATTTGACTCCATATTATCTTTAACCGATTCCAATTGATCACGCAGCTCACCAAAAGCGTCGATTATCAAACCCTGGATAATGGCCAGCAGGATAATAATGACAAAGAAAAAGAAGGTGATGTCGAAAATGATGCGGTACACTTCATAATCATCGCCATCGGGATCACCGATCTCATCACCAATACCACCACCTGCTCGCACACCCTTATACAAATGGAAGACGAAGCAGGTCAACATATCGTGGCACTTCTTATCGATCTCCTCGTCCTCTTCCTGTATATAGAACTTACGGAAGAAATTAAAGGCCACCACTGTGTAGATGTATACGATGATGGTGAGGAGCATCACCGTGAGGACTAATTGTTTGCCATTGTGCGTTACCGATTGCAGGATGGTTCGAAGGGTCTTAAATCCAACTGCCACATCAAGCAAATGGGCGGCAAAAAAGAAATTATTAAAGTTGCCCATAACGGAGAAACTGAAGTACCATAGCGAATAGAGAAAAGCGTTATCCGTAAAGGTCACGCCAGCCTTCCACAACTGATAGCGCCAATCGACGTTCATTATGTACCTAAATATGCCAGTCTCCTCGCTTTCCTGAGCCGCAAACGCTGTCTTCTCCATGCCCAGCAGATTGGAAATGGAATCAAAGTCATAGGTCTCGCTATACTTTTGTCGCACTTTCTTCTTGACAAACTTATCCCAATAATTGACGGGGAAGCTCTTTGCGGAGATTACCAATTTATCCCAGTGGGATTTGAAGTCATCGTCTTCCGGCTGTTCGGCAATAAAAAGACCATCGAATTCCAAGCGGCGGGCGATCTCTTTTTCTCGTTTGAAAATGGCCAATGGAACTTTTAGATGATAATAGGCAATCAACATGGCCAGCGAGACGAGAGAGTGCAACAAAGCTGCCATACGGAGAACATGTTCCATGTAAAAGAAGTCCTCGTCCACATGCACAAGTTCAGGTATGTCATCGTCCATTTCTTCGCCATCGCCGGATCCTCCATCGCCAGAACCCAGACCACCGCCACCGGAACCGCCACCCAAATCAACACCAGCTCCCGAGCCAGAGCCCAGGATTAGTTCATCTTCAGCAGATCCCTCGGACTCCTCGGCAAACGAAGTAACCTTGTAGAAAAGCAACATAAAGTTGATGCTAAAGGCCAAGACCAAGGCCACATATTTTAGATTGTAGAAGTTTCTGGCCAAAAAGCTTACGGCTCGATGTGTGTACTGCGAGAAATCGATTTGATGGACAGCTGGGGTCTCCTGCGGAGCAGCCGAAGACTTCTTAGCCTCCGCTTCAATCGAGGCCATGGCCGCTTCTTGTGCTTTCTGGGCTTCTTGACGCTCTTGGGCAGCCTTTTTGGCTGCTTCACCTCCCAAAAGATCCACTATTGAAATGGGTTCCTGATGTGCTTCACCACTTTCGACACCTTCTCCAGTTGGTGCAGTGCCATCTTCGGGACTAGACTCGCCACCCTCTTCCATTGATGAATTAGCTGGCGACTCATGAACCACAACCCTATACATGCCATTTTCCTCTTTGTTAATATCCAATCCGAATGCCTGTACTGTCCCAGGTGGCTCTTCCAACGGTAACGGCGGCAAGGCCCTGCCAAACGTTTCCTCCTCCACCACTGGTTCTTCCTCCTGCTCGGGAGCAGGACCACGCATCAGATTTAAGAGTATGCCAAAAATGTAACGCACCACACAGAAGTGCGCATAGCCAGTGTAATAGAACATGTAGAAGATTATTTTAAAGAAGCCTACAATCAGTTCGGGTATGGATTTGGTCTGCATTACGCCGATTTGGTGTTTGATATTCGAAGGACTTAGCATATGGACACCAAACTTTAGTCCCTCTTTTAAGGCTGTTATCGTTCGTCGAATCGGATCCCTGGCGGCTCTCTCCTCTTCTTCTTCGCTCATGTAGGAACTGTAGGCCGTATCACGTTTTACATTGCCCCCACCATCATCGGAGGCCATTAGCCCAGAGGCATGTGTCATCTCAAAGATGGCATCTTCGCAGAAATTCACAAAGGCCTCAAGTTTCTCCTTGTCGCCCCCCTCGGTGACAATTGAATAGAAGAAGGCACGTTTGGACTCCCGGATTTGGGGTTTCTCCCACTGTTCAATATTCGAGTCCTTGATCTCAAAGTAGACACGCTCAATGCGTTTCGAGCTACCCAGAATTTCAATGCGACCAAGGAAGGGTTCAAAATAGTTCAGCACGGAACCGGCGGTCTCCAAAAATCTAGCCAAACGTGGCTCATTTGGCATATGTTCGCTAAGATTGGTGAGCAGCACAGCCAAGTTGAAACCAATCTCCTTTGATGGTTCATGGAAACGTTCCACAAAGGCTCTGTAGTCAATTTTACCCTCGTGGTTACGTTCGCAACAAGCCAAAAGGAAATCCATTTCTTCCCTGCAATTAAGAATGATTTAAATATTGATCTCTTTAGGTAGATCCTTATATAAAACTTACGGTGTGTAGTTCTTGGATTGTTCCATTTTCTCTCTAAAATCTTTAGGTGTAACCCAGCCCTCGCTTTTCATATCAATCTCATGGAAACTGGGAGATTCAATCAAATCAGCCAATTTAAGGAACATGTCGAAGTACTTTAGGATAAGCTCCACATTTGAGGCAGACTCCACTAGAGTGTCTACCATTTGCTTGCCAATGGTTCCTGCAAATGTATAGGTATAAAAACGGGCTAACCACAGTCACAATCAGACAATTTTTACCATTCACCACATTGCCTTCCAACATGGAGAGCATCATGGTAATCATATCCTTTTGCAGATTCAATAGCTCCTTCAGTAAGTCCACCTGGCTCGAATGCTTTGATAGCTTATCCTGCATGTGAGAGAAGAGAAATAGAAAACCTCCCACAGCATCCCACAATCTCGAATGGGCCAAGGCCTGCTGATTGAGAGTACAAGGACCCTGAATGACTTCAGTGAGTGTGTTGAAGACCTGACTGGCTACCCCAATGGCCTTGAAAAAGTTAGCTTTACCGGCAGGATCAATGATCTCCTTGCTAGAGTAATGCCAGTAAAAGTCCATAATGGATTCCTGAAGACGGAGCAGATAATCCACCGTGCTGATGACCACATTGACGGTTGTGGTGTTACCCGCCTGAGTACGTAAATAGTTTTGCCACTCTGAAGAAATAAAGATCAGGATGTTGAGTTACTTCTTACAGAGTTTTGAAATATGGATATGGCTTACCCAAGTTATGGCCTTCACTGGTCAGTTGAATGAATCGGAAAAGGGCACAAGTAAACTCGGCATCGTGCATATTCTTCTCGCCCGCTGCTCCCTCGGAGCCCACACCAAGACCTGCACCCGCACTCGGAATATACTCTTTGTTGTGTTGTTTGGATTTTTTTTTTGGGGGTTTTACAACAATAGCGGGATACATACAGGATCGGGTGGATGGGTCATGCGAGTTTAAATCAAATTTATTTTGTTTTTGGGGGAAAGACAAATCAATAATTGAACATAGAGAAAAGAAGAGGCTTGGGGCACGGCATGGTAAAGAAGGAGGGGCGCCAACAATAAGTGGTTAGGGCAGGAAAAAAGCTACAAAGGATTATAGAGAAGACCTAATTATGACTTACCCTCTGCTTTGGTGTTACGTTCAAAGGCATCCAAGTCTAGGACACTGCACGAGTTCATTAGGCCAGCGATTGAGGTGAAGAAACCCACATCCTTCTTCTCTTTGAGATGATTCAGCATTCCCATTTGAATGTCAATATTACCACCACGTAGAATGGCGATGCCAAGATTGAGTGTTGTCATTACCATCTCCGAAGGTATACCTTTGGAGGCGGAAATGTGCAACAGCACCATTTCGGCAACGCCGCGGTTCGAAAGTCGGGCCTGATGGAACAATAGCTTCTGCTTCTCCATCTCTTGTTCCTAAAAGATTTACGGTGAATTAAATATGTTTAAAATGGGAACATTTCAAAAAATAATGTAGACAAGCTTTGGACGATTACCATTAGTTTAGATATGCGACACTAAATTTGCGGTTAGTTAGCATTTGGGAATGTATGGGAATATTATTGGTTTTAGATAGATTGGTTAGAGTTAACAAAACTTACGTGGATACTAGTACCCTCGCCTTCTTCACCGCCACCCTCTCCACCTTCCTCGTCACCTCCTTCCTCCTCCTCTTCGCCGCAGGATTTGGCAGCTATCTGAGCATAGGACATGTACAGTAAATCTTCCTGGAGAGCTCCACTGCGCTCGGTCATTGCACCGCGACAGAAAGTCGTCACCAATTGTGTCAAAGGGTCGGGTTTGCCATCGGTCTCTTCCTCATCCTTTTTAGACTTCTCAGATTCTTCGAATGTTTGCGTTAGATCCTCAACCATTACCTCTTGACCCACATTCTCCTCTTGCAGCCATTGTTCGTAGTAGCTGCGCGCAAAGATATTGCAAGCCCGATGTCTGCGATTGAAGGCAAATGGTTATAAGATAAATTAGTTTTATTTTAATTTAGGTTTAAAATGAAACAGTACTAAAGAAAAAACACACACAACATGAAGGCAGCGTGCTTTTAATCTTTTGGTTAGTTTTTTAATCAATGTTTCAATAAAAATATCTTCGATAACATCCGAAGGGCTAAAAATTTTCTTGCAGACGTGGGATAAAAACAAAATCTCATTAATAAATAAAGTCAACTGACAGCCGCATAACTATGAAAATGTGGTGATCTGCAAATCGGGAATTTCATGCCCTTAGGATATGTCACAATTTTAAAAAAATAGATAGATTAAAGGCCTGCATTAAAAACGCGTCCCAACTTTGACAAGAAGCTCACTTCCTTTATATTCAGCTCCTGCGGTCAAACGTTATTATAACATTTTTGCATTCGTATATATATATTCATTCTTAAATTGAACAATTAACTGCAAGAATATTTTTTAGAGATAAACGTAAATAAATTGTGGCGCATAGACCGTTTGGCATGGTTTTTTGAGAGGTTTGGTTTATTGTAATAGTATTAGGTAATGTTATTGTTAATGTTGGGTACCACCTGCTCATGCGATATAGATGCTTGGCGCGTAAGCTAGATATAACCGCTTGGCGACGTGCCACCGAAATTTTGGAACTCCAACGTTTGTTTCTGTTTTTGCCGACGGCTGCCTAAATTTGTTTTTTGATTTTTGGAGCAAGGCGAGGCGAGCAAGCGCAAGCAAGAGATCATCAAGAAAATATACAAAAAACAAAAATACAAGAAAAAATATATGGTTTTCGTTTTAGAATTAGACTACGCTCGATACTGTAGTTTGTACAAGTGAAATGGTAGTTGGTATTAGTTATTAAGAACACAGGATGAGGGAAAATGGACACGTATAAAAAAAATTAGATAATAAAATAAAAGTAATATTAAGTGAGTTAGGTCATTTTTCAAGTCAAACGATTGGAAATTAGTTTGTCCAATCGATATTAATCGAACGATTATTTGTTAATAATCTTTTGGTAATAACCTGGGTAGAGAATGTAGCGATGTTTGACGGAAACATGCGATAACTGCACGCTTCCTTTGAATCGATACAACGCTCCTGTAGACATTTTTGCTCTGCTGTTGTGGATGGTCGATCTGTAAATGTTTTTTTTTTTTTCGGATGGTCAGCGTCAGCGAAGGAGAGAGATTTAGAGAAATAGATGGAGTATGCCGTTTTTGAAGGATAGTTTTTTGGTAGTTTTTGTATTTCGTATTGTTGCAGTTGTCGTAGTTTTTGTAAGATGATATGTTTCAAAAGAAGGAAAAGAAAAAATCGTTATGTATGTTTGTTTATGAGTACAAAGTTAAAAGTTAAAACTTTAATAGGTGAGTTATTAGACCTTAATTTATTAGTTTTTTTTTTTTTTTTTTGAATACTTTCAGTTCTTGGACTCACCATATGCAAACCAAAGAGGACCTTTGCCATGGCCACAATACGATCCACAGTTTCCTGTGTTTTATCTTTACCCTTTTCATTGGAATTGGCGTTCGCCTTCTCCAGGGCTTGCTCATCTACCGGCTCTTCCGTTTTGCCAAGCTTTGAGTATAGATAATGCTGCCACGACATTTCATCGGAAGGATCTAGTTTATCGGGCAGAGTCAATTGCATTCGTGCAAACTCAATGACATCGTATTCGGGCATTTTCTTTAAATAGCGATCCTTGCAATGTTGAACCAGTTCCTGTTCCCTGCCAGCGAACAGATTAAGACCAACAGGCAGGAGACGTTTCAGGCAGGCCACCATTAAACTAGCCTGTACTTCTTTATCCTTGTCGCGCTTCTTGTCGCGATTTTTCTTCTTTTTCTTTACCTTACCACCCACTGCAGGAACTCCCTCAGAGATGGCAGATCGGCGAGTGGCCGTGGGCATTATCAGAGCCATATTATCAATTTCATTGGCCGATATAAAGTTCTGCTCCTCCTTGAGGAAGTACTGACTTTTTGACCAAATGTTGAAAATTTCCGCCACATGATTGTAGAGCTCTTCGGCTTCGGGTATATTATCTTTTAGCCAATGATTACGTTGTAGGTCGACATATTTTATGAGCAACGGATAGAAGGAGTAGATATCGCGTACTAGGAGATTCCAGTCCTCTTGGAGTTGCGTCTCCACCTGTGAAGTGTCATCAGTGGCAGACTTGATGAAACCACGCATACTGTCCTCCTTGTGCAGCATATTTTCCGTGCGTTTCTTCACACGCTCTGCCAGAGGCAGGAATGGGTCCTTGAGCAGTTCCTCTGAGGTATTGATAATTATTTGCTGGGTATAAGCTGCGATTCGGGTCATCCATGGCGCATTGTCATTGCCAATGTTTTTCTTGATCATTTTCAAGACATTCCTAAGTAGGGGATTCATATGATCGGCAGTAACCATGGTGACATGGTTGCCACTTGTGGGACTGACATTATCGGGTCCTTGCGACCACCAGAACGGCAAGTAGGCGCACAGCAAAGGCAAAATGACATCAATTATATGCGGAGCATCATTGTAAGTCTTATCTGACTCCACAAATTGATCGACTTCGCTGAGGATAGTCTCCAAATTGGGCATGCAGCTCTCCATCTTGACCATTATATCTTGAGCCTCCAGTGAATGATCGGCAATGCGATTGAGCAGCGAGTACTGGTTATGCTTGTTAAGATGCGGCTCCAAATAGGCCACTGGAAAGCAAGAGCTATAGGCACCTAGACAAGAACCTAGGGCTGGTCGATGTCGTTCTATCTCCGTCTTCAAATACTTGCGATCGTGTGTTAGGGTGGCATCTGTGCCAAGATGATACAGAGCAGCCAAAATTTTATAGGAGGCAACCTGAATTTCATCCAGCAGCAAATCACTGCCATAATCACAGGCAGCTAAATGATCAAACATGGCCGTAAGCACGGGTAGAACGACCTGATTGACATAGCCCAACGATGTGGATGTTTTTAAATGAGTTCCACGTAAATGACTGTATTTTCCATCCTGTAAATTCAAGATGGTATTACCCAAATCATCGGAAGTCTGATTAAAGAATGTCAGCATAGAGGTGCGTATGAATTCAGGACAATTTTTGGTTAGTGTTTTGGCATCGATGCCCTTGACCAACACTTGAAGGCAACGCACTGTAATGCGCACATCGGGTCCAAAGGCACTCAAACGATTGCGTAACAAGGCGGCCAATTTACAGAATATCGATGCAACCATTTCTTTTTCCTTGAGCGAGGCTGCTCCAATATTATTGGTAGCCGTGGCAATGGCTATGAAATAGTTCCGATGCGTTGAAAAATACTTCTCCATTAGCGGAAGGACCACTTTCGAGAAAAACTTTATGTCACGCGAGGCGGTCTTGAAAGAAGTGCGACGGCTAAATGTGGTCGAAGGTTTTAGCAATTTCATGTTGATAGTAGCACGATCTAAATACTGGATAAGTTTCTCCAACAGTGAGTAAGAGAATCTTAATTCAACGGCAGCTTGGGCAGCGCCACCTTCTCCCTCTACAGTTCCACCTTTCGAGGGCCTGAATAAAATGAAATTTACATTTCAATTTATAGGATACGTATTGGTGTACTTACTTGTGCAACTTATAACCCTGATATTGCATATATTTGAGGAACTCTTGCGAACGCTCCCGATCCTTCTTCTTCTCCTTGTCGGTCAGCAAGTCATAGGGCACCAATTGGGGATGTATTACACCACCGCAACCATTTAGTTCCTCGTTCTTTTTCTTGGCCCAAATATCATGAGAATTCTCCGCTAAACGTTCTGCCATATTTTGCATCTCCCTGCTGAGGGTTAAGTTGCTCATATCCACTGGATGGGGATTATAGTTGAAAGGACTGCCCTCGTTCTGAAAATCATGCTATGGTAGTTAAGCCGGAGAGCAGTGTAGGACAGAAGGGCATTTGGATTTGGCGAAGGCGAATTCGTTTAATTGGATTAGATGGGCCAATTGTTTAAGGGGAGTTTTCCAATTTCAATAGGTAGGCGGAACGGCAAAAGGAGGCGTTACAAAAAGAATTTTCAGAGAATCGATAAGGTTAGTGGTGTTTGGTTATACATACAATTTGAGGTTTGGATTGACGACGTGTTGAGCCACGATGATTGAGAGGTACATCCACTTCGGAATGCTCCACAGTCCACCCAATGGCCAATAGACCCTTGAGACATTCCCTTACTGGATCACGATAACGTTCTCTTTCCTATCAACAATAAAAATAAACTTTAGCATGATTAAAGCACTCAAAAAAAAAAAAAATGCCCTTTGATGAAGTGAAGCCAGAGTTTGAGTGAGTTTGGTGGGTTGCTAAAATAAACGTACGTATTCACTCAGCATATTGTAGGGCTTTAGGCGTGGATGTTTACGTTCCGCGTCCGATCGGACTTCACCATAAGTCCAGCTACCTTCTAAACGCCGGCTGGCCCAGGCATCGTGATAGTGTTCACTGAACTTTTGCACTAACGAATTTAAGTCGTTATCGAGATGCACATTGTTCGTGTCGATAGGATTGGGTACATATTGCGGCTGATCTGGTGCACCCATTTGGCGGCCATAATAATCCTCGTCCGTATTCTTGGACAAGCTATAATCGGGGGGTAGGGCACAGCCTATAGCGATTAGGCATGGCAGAGCTTTACCGAACAGTTCCGGGTCATAGTCCATATTGCTGAGCGAGTCAAAAATGTTGGAGAACAGCAGCATAGTGAGGCGTTTCTCCTCATCAGATGACGCTCCATAGGAGCCTTGGCCTTGAGTTGAGCCATAGTACTTGGCACAGCGATCGAAGTGCAGTGTGAGTAGCTAAATAAGAAAATGCAAACATTAACGATGTAGGATAATATGATTGATTTGTAGAATGGAAACTTCCAGACTTACCCTAAGTGCCACTGTCGTGTATTCGGAAAGCTTGGACACATCCACAGTCAACTTGCGCAGCAGCTTGAGCAGCATGGCAGGTTGCATTTGGGAGGTCAGCGCCACCAGGAAATCGGATACGGCCTCGCGTTGCCCCTTGGTTAGCATACGGTTTTTCGACAATCTGTAGACCGTGTGCAATGTGGCATCCAGGAGACTGGCATAATTCTCGGCTTCATTATAAAATTTGGAGTGCTTAATTAGTAGCGGCAAAATAGAATTGCCTATGTAGCGATTCATGGCTAGAGCCATGTCACTCTCACTACCATCGCTCTTGTCCAATATGGTTGCCGTGCGCAGGTCGGGCAGAAAGGCGTCTTCCAGCAGGCGATAGAAGAGATCCTGCTGCTCGATGCCATACACACGTTCCAGGAATAATACAATACTCTGCTTATTATTTGGCAGTAGGCCCGAGGGCATATCCGATTTCGGCTTCTCTTCGCCAGGTGCGGTTTGGTTCAGTGTGAATTTCAAACTAAGCACACCCTGCAGGTCATCTAGTGGCACCAGAGATCTCAAAATAGCTCTAGCTCTCAGCGACTCGTTCTTGCCTTGTTCGATGACAGAGGCATCGGGGGCACATCTGCCTAGCAAATCAACGAGTGTACAGTAAAAATTCAAAATGGCGGCGCCAGTGTCAATATAGTCTTCATCCTCTTCGCTCTCGGGCAGGGGATGGGTAAAATTTAGGCCAGCTATTGTACCTTCGGCCTCATCCTGCATTTTACAGCGATCGGAAATACGCTCTGACATCCGATTGGCCTCGACAATGGCGCGGAAGAGACCTTCTCCTTCTCCTCTTAGAGCCGGCCCCAAGCATTCTGGACGTCGGATAAGAAGACGAATGACAAGGTTGGCATTTTCCTCGACACTTTCGCCATTCACCCAAACGCAATAGCGCAAAAAGTCCAG
Organism: Drosophila nebulosa; assembly: GCA_024703675.1. Classification (NCBI taxonomy): domain Eukaryota; kingdom Metazoa; phylum Arthropoda; class Insecta; order Diptera; family Drosophilidae; genus Drosophila; species Drosophila nebulosa. Next base: position 8,155 of record CM045725.1, on the reverse strand, counting down.
ATACCGTTCGCCCTCTACAGGATCCCAGCCTAGATCGGGATAACCTTTCTCGACGAGCTCTGAATTGCTTTGAAGCCCACAACGCGACAGATACACTGCAATCTTCTCTAGATAATGTTCTCTCAGTGCCAGAGCTAATTCTGTGTTCTCCATTAAACTTGAGTAGGCCACATCCAGTGGGGTGGAGCCGCGCAGGCTGGGTCGTGCCAGCAAGATATTGGCATTGTCAAGTAGAAAATCAAAGTGATCAAACATGGCCTTCTGGTTCTGGCGGCCCGTGCGACAGAAATAGCAAAGGAAACGGCAACAGGCCACAACCATTTCATGGGAGGTGTCCTTCTCTTTGGAAGGCGCACCACCTTCTCCGCCAAGCGCTCCTTCGGCCTGTGTGGCGGGAGCATCACTTTGAGCTTGAGCCCGACGACCCAAGGTATTCATCATGACGGCCATGACATTCTCGTGAACGCGCAGTATACGAATTAAATCAGGATGTTGGAAGAATGTGGCATTATTCACTAGTTTCCAGAGACGCTTACGCATCAGTTCCTCTTCTTCCTGGCTCATTTGGACAGGCAGCAAGGCACGGATTTGACTCAAACCCACCCACATTTCGGCCACATCGTCGCGCGCTCGATTATTGATCACATAAGTCTTCTCCAGGGCGCGCACAAGCTCGCCCACTGTGTCATATTGTCGCAATAACAAGCTAAACATTTCTCGCACCAGTTTTGGATTTTCAATTTGCGACTCTTCAGCCCAGCTGACAATGGTTTTGATTAAAACCTTACGAAATACCTCTTCTGGTGTTTTTTTCTCAGGCTCCTCCACTTCCTTGGGACCCTCCTCCAACTCCTTGACAGTATTAATAAAATTATAGATTTTCGTAATGGGTCCTGTTTTAATTTCTTCGATCGCAGTGCTTTCGGTACCATCCGGCTCTTGCAAAGCATTCAACGAAACTTTTTGCATTAGACTATCGTGGAAGTCACCTAAGCGACTACGCAACTCAAGGCCACATGTACAATTGTCCTGATCATCCGACTCCAAGTTTTTGAAGCATAGAATCTGGTTCATTTGCTCCCTGGGCGGACAGCGGAACTCTTTTGTTTTTTTGGCCGCCACAGCACTGGGCAAATCGGATTGTTTAATTTCGATATAACGTCGCAACTGATCGGTTTGCAGATCTCCTACAAAATCGTGAGAAAAGGCAATTATACTTTCGACTCGATGTCGCAACTGAGTGTCGTAGAGATGATGCAATAGATAGCACATTTGAAGCTTGGCTCCCTCAGCCATTTTCATGGTTAGCAGACCCTTTGTATGTTCGTCTTTGCCCTCTAAAAAAAAAAGATCATATTGGACTAAGAGGATTCCTTTGCTGGGGTGATAGGCAAACCTTTTTCAAAAGTTGCATCCCATGTCTCTGGATCAATCATGACCAAGAGCTTTTGTACGTCTTCGTCAGTGAGTACCCCAACCAAAAGCAAACGATCCGTAAGTTTAATGAGGGGTCTGTCAACGATCAATCATGTTTCGATCAATAAACATCACAACTTATCACAGAGATTAGGATACTTACAAAAACAAATTCTCATTTGTCCAGCCGATCGGGTCACGATTATGAACTTGATTGATTTCCACAGCATCTTTCAAAGCTTCCATCACAAATTCCCTGACTACTTCTAAGGGGAACTTCGGGGAATACAACTGATCGATGTTTGGTATTGGTTCACTGGAAACACTTGGCATACTAGATGTGGCAATCACAGGGGGTCTGATCGGGTTGTGGTTGATTGTTGTTGTTGGTGGTACGTTTTGTGGTGCAGGTGTGGTGTTGGTTGATTGGTTGGTTCAGGTGGATCAGTGCAGATGCAGATCGTGCAAGGAGTGAAAGAGTATTTGAACAGATAAAATGGGCAATGAACAATTCGATCGATTGAAACAATTCGAAAATGATTTGAGATCTGATAGAGAAATTTGCATTTGCTTGGGAAAGGCAGCGACTGTAACTAATTACATATGTATATTTAAACTCACGTGATTTCCGTCATATGAAGCTGGGGACGTACCGACTCCGTAACCAAAGACCGCAGCGAATGCTTCATCTCATCATCGCTATAGAGCTCTTTAAGTTCCGCTCCTAAAGGCGTAATATACTCATTTTTGCAAACCTCCATTGTGGTGGCATGGGACTCCAGATGAAGGGCTATGAGCAAGTCATAGAATCCCTGTCGCAAGGGACCACTCATGTATTCCGAACGTATGGCATAGAGCAGTTGTTTTTGATCCACATGCTGGCACAAGGCATGAGCTGCCCTATAATTCGACTGATAACACAATGCGGCATACAACGTTAGCGTGTGGGCATGGAAGGAGAGCAGCTTATCCATTTCGATAAGCTCCAGGATATCAATGCAGCGATCCTCCTCAGGAATGTGGAGGGCCAGCATAGATACGGGATCCTCACAGAGCATAGACCAGCCTCGAATATCAGAGAGCTTGAGGGCGTGCACCTGTAGTGAGGTATTCGGAACACGTGCCCATTGATGTGGACGCAGGCATTGGACCTTTAAGCGCGGTGGAGATTGAGGATTAATATGCTTGTCACTAGTAGGAAGAACGGCTGCCGACAAGGGTAGAGTGGTAGGAGTGCGTCCCAGTTCGATTTGAAGGATTTCTTTGCTCGTGGCCTCAACGAAAATGGCTGGAAACAGCTTGGTATCCGGTTCCATCATCCAGCGATGTGAAGTGTCCTTGCCCTCACAGGTAAAACGGATTATGCCAGTGGCCGTATCAACAAAGCATCCAACAAACATACCCTGTGAGGCACCTTTGCCCGAGGCATCTTGGGTCACCTCATTAAAGAGCTCGTCTGCTCGGACAACGTAACAACTTTGACGATCGATTCGCTCAATGGGTACCTCATAGTCGTCCTCAATATAGACAGAACCGCGTCTCACCTTATTCTTGTTGAATTCACGACTGTGTAAATGGTACTGGGTAGTAACCCATCCAACATATACATGGGTAGGATCTTGACCTGGGAATATGCGCACACCATAGAAGTATTCATTGATCATTTTAAGACACTCGGAATCGAACATCTCGTCGCCCGAGGACTCCACAGGCGGTTGTCCCAGATTTGTTGAACTCAGCTGCTTGGGACCCTGCGCCACTGGACTAGGTGGTATATCGGCCTGTAAATGTCCAAGGTATAATATTAAAGCAATCAACTCTGTATTACTTTTAGTTTTCTACTTACATTATTTAACCTCAGAGTTGGTGTTCTAGTGGTCATCTGTTGATTAACCACATTTCTTCCATGAGCAACCGTATTTCTACGCTCTAGCGATGTGTCTAAATTTCTGCCTCCCATTTTTTCGCGACTCTGATCGCGGGACTTCTTCGAGAAGAATTTGAAAGGACTACGTCCACGTTTTTTTTTATCATCTAGCTCCTCGCCCATGCCATTCATATCGAGAACGGAAGATGATCGTTGCATCTCATCCAAGGCAGCTGTCATATCCGATTCAAAGGTTATATTACGGGTTAGAGAACCTTTTCTTGGCGGTCTCGATGGACTTGTGCGCATCATATGTTCAGCTTCCGGTTCTGTGTGATCATCAAAATTGCGGGTCAATCCCTTAATATCGTTCATATTGAAGCCTCCCTTCAGCATATGATCCATGTGAGCAGCATTTTGGGTCTGAGCAGCCTGCGCAGCTGCTGCCTCGGCCTCACGCATTAGACGATATTGACGTATTTTAATTTCCTCCCATCGCCTGGCCTTCTCCTGTTCGCTAATAAACTCGCCCATGCAAGTCACAGGCAGAGACAAACGCAAAAACTCCCAATTGGCCTTTTCCATAGTCTCGAATGTGTTGTGCGAGATTTTTAAATGCGGGGGAGTATCGGCGCCTCCAGGAATGCGGGTGACATCAATGCGACAATCGGGCATCTCTTCGGTATTCTCGAAAATAGGTTGATCCTTGGTATACCAGTGCGTCACTGGACGACGCATGTTTCTAAAAACATATACGCAAAGGCAGAAATGGATAAGACTAATAAGGCTGATAAGGCTTTCTTATAATAGTTCTACTTACACACAGAAAGGTTCGTAGCCCTCTTGAAGACCACAAGTTGTGAAGAACTTCAGAGAGTCCACATCCTGACCATAAATGACGCGTGCCTTTTGACCTACACCCAGAGTACAGGCAGGCACAAAGCCCACACCTTCAGCTGTGACCTCGGCAAAGGTTGTCTCACCACCCAGAGCATCCATTAGAAGTTCTCCATTAAGCGAGAAGCCTATTTGATGATTATTATATAGTTGAGGATTAAAAACAATATTTTATGTATAAGATAATAATTTTTCTAGTACTAACGAAGCAGTTTTTTTCTCTAGGAAAAACTCGTGCGCTTTGTATTAATTGTGGCCTGTTTTTTTTTCTTTTTTTTTTGGGATTTGAGTAGGTATAAATATTTATAAGATTAAAGCACGCCAATTTTTGTCGTTTGTTTTGTTGGCTAAGTATTAGTTAGTTTGTTATCATATCATGCTAAATATATTGGTTAAAATAAACAGGCATTAATATAGGATTAAGTACAAAGCTTATATATGTTAATTAGATGAGCTGATGTGTCACCTTCTACTCAGCTAGTCCATTGATTAGAGATAAGAGGCGTTGTGTTTAAAGTAATATGGTATATAATACATATATTGTATAGTATGTAGTATTGTGGACGTTATAGCAATAGGATTTTCTGGTGGTTGTGAGGAAGGTGGTACTATAAGCAAGACTGGCTATAATAATTAATACCGCGATTCTAATGAGTTCGTCAGGGTAAGGCCTCCCGCCGTCTTTTTAGAATTATGTGGTTTATTGCCAGGGGTCAAAGAGGTTGCTTGGTTGGTTCGATGGTGGATCGCATTGATCTGATTGTTTCGGTTCGGTTTCGGTTCACATTTAGTAGATATCAAAAGCACAATGGTAATACATTTCTTGTTCTTAGGAGGAAAGGGGTTAACACCAAAACGTATGTGCATTAATATAATTTCTTACTAATTGTATGATCGGCTAGATCTAAAAAGACGCCAACTATATCCCCGGGTCCACATTGTTTACCAAATGATTCACTGTTGCCACCATACACTTTCTCTTCCTACAAAACGATGTATTTATTTGTATTGGATTTGTAATGGATTTAAATCATATTGTTGGCTATAAACAATGTGCTTTTGTCGCTATGATTAATTGGATATTATATACGGATATACGGAAATACGGATTAATGATCAATTATGAGAAATATATAGTGTCGCTAAATTAAATCGAATTAAGTTGAAGAGAGTTAAACAAAATGCGTTCGATTAAAGGTAAGAAAATAAATCGAATTAAAATCAGTTAAACTCAAAAATATAGAAATGGTAATAAAAACAACGATGTGATGTGTTTCTGTGGCAAAGCCGCTAAAGTCCTTACTGATGGTTTGCTCCTTGACATCGATGAAACAACCAATAACGTCACCAGCCTCATAACGCACGCCAAAGTGCTCAATAGATCCGGCGTGCATTTTAGTTACCTATAATGCATTTTGGTTTTGGTTTTCAATTGGATCTCGAACACTACATACTAAAAAAAAACACCCGATTCCGTCTCCGAATTTGTTGACACATTTCCGCTTATGACCCGAAACCAATGGAGTTTTCGTATTCACGGCGCTGATATACTTACATTATGGCCATCAAAAGCCCAACTGGTGTCTTCACTGCCCAGCATGGCACCCGGATAGCAGTCAGCTCGAGCCCAACCTACACGCATGGGACCGGCGGTGAGAACTTCGAATTCGAAATACCATTTGCCCGAAGTTACAGCATAATTGCGCTCCACTCGGTAGGTACGGAAGGCTGCAAACTTAAGGCGTTGGGCCTCAGCTAGAAGCGCTTCGGTTCCCTCGCCTGTGGGAGGATCTAAAACATAACCATAGACCAACAGTGTGCGCACTGTTTCCGAGGCAGTGTCCCGATTGGCCTTCTTGATGGCTTCGTCTACCTTGCCATAGGGTACTAAATGCGGACTACGATGATTGTCGGAGTCTTCGTTGAGCCCATAAGTCCAGCCCTGTTGAATGCGTTCCCGTGCCCACAGATTATGCGTGTTCTCTGCCAGCTGATCTACTAGTTCTTCGAGTTTTGGTGTTAGTGTCACCGCACTAAGGTCAAGGGGAGCTGGCTTATAGCCATTGCCCTGCATAAAGATCTCATTGGGCAGGCGTACTGGGCGTATACGTGCCGGAGGCTTATCCATGGTTATGTAGTAACCCAGGGAAATGATTGTCCTATGAAAAAATGAGATTAAATTAGACAAGGACTAGGTTAGAGGTATAACGGTCACTTACTTGAGTGTCTGAACAGCTAGTTGATTGTCGTAGCGCTTCTCGGCTGCTGGCAGCTTCTCGAATTGCGTTAGGCAGGGATGTATACGATGATAATCATCGCGATGCTCGCCCCAAGACCAACCAGCTTCGATTTTATTTAAGGCCCACATTTCGTGTATATTCTCTGCCAGTTTTTCTTTAATTTGGTCGACCGAGCTAGGCAAAGAAACGCCCGTGGTATCTACTGGCTTGGGCACAAAAGCAGTATCATCCTCAATCAGCCATGGACCAGCTAGAACATTCTTGTTGAGATTACCAAAATAAAAGCAAGGATCCAAGCTCAATATCTGATGTGGCATGAGGCACTGCACTAGAGCAGAGAAGCCCATGGGCGGAGCGTACTTTAGACGACCATGATCACCGCCAAACAGAAAGCGGCAACTAAGTTTCGACGAGCAACTCATTACCGGAAAGAACATTCCGTCCAGATTAAAGTCCCGGAAGCATCCACGAACCTTGATGCCATTAAAAGTGAATGTAATGACAGGCACAGCCAAATCAATAGCCACACCAATAACATCGCCCTTTCTTATGTATGGCTCCTCAACCAAGGCGTCCACGACAAGAGTTTTACGTCCACCTGTCCAGAGATAGGCGCCGTCGACGAAACCAAAGAAAAGAATAGAGATCGTCTCCGACACCATTGCCACCCCATTTTTTACCGCCGCCGGATACCGGATACGGCACATAGCCGGACGTATTGGCCCAGCCAGCAATTCTCAAATGTGGCATCATGTGTAGTTGTCTGCTCAATGTGATCCATGGTCACCTCAAAATACCATTTTACATGACAGAGCCGTCTACACGTCCCACAAATATATTTGGCCGTATGCTAGCCACATGATCAACAAGAAGTGTTTGCAATAGAAGATTCTTTCCGGGCAATAGGAAGTCACAGATATTATTTTGTGAGGAACGCACAGCCACTCCATTACCCACACACAGAGAGCAAAGTACGTCTAGGACTTTTGGATCTCGTCCATGCTTCTCTAGTAGAGAAATAATGACCTTAATATGCTCATCCCTCATCATATTTAATGCTTCAGGCGAATCAATAAGCACACAATGGAGTACATCCAACATGCCAGATCCTTCGCTTGAAGCCTGGGAGCCTAGACGTGAGAACAGCCAATTTAGCCGATTACTATTAGCAAATTGGGCACAATTCGTGTGATTGCCCTTTATGATGGCAGCGAGAAGCTGGTACAAATACGTCGATATAAGATCCCAACTCTGCCCGGTTTCGTCGCCAGCCAAAAAACTGGCCAAAAATCCTTGGGAAGTAATATATTAATCTTGTCAATGGCCTCTAGAATAAGATTGAGTACGCCCTCCTCCTGGAAAAGATCCTGGCGATTGCGCAGTGCACGAAAACGATTCTGTTTTTTCTTCGTGTTCTGTTAAAGATTAAACGTTTAGTGAAGGGATGTCATCTGGCTTATTTAAGTTCTCTAAACCCACCCATATCATCCTCTGGTTGAGAGAAATAGTTGATTAAATCCTCTAGGCACATGACCATCTCATTGAGATTTACTTTCTGAAAGAAAACAGAGTGCCGGCGGTGGATTGCAAGGTTTCCAATGCACTGAACCATCAAATAATATAAAGATTAGTTTAATGATATACAATATACTTGTATAACTTACGTAATAAATGGGTAAAAAGACTGCTACATTTTCGGATGACTCGAGCTGTCTTTGACTCTTCCTCCTGGGAG